>CM072771.1:98287500-108287500 GCA_036936925.1 Cenchrus fungigraminus
GGGTTAAGTAGTGATAACCCATATCACCATCTGCGGGAGTTTGAGCAAGTGTGTTCATGCATCGCCATTGCAGGCATGTCACACGATACCCTTAAGTGGAAGTTGTTTCCCTTCTCTCTCGTAAAAGGGGCTAAACAATGGTATGCGAAAACCGTGGGTAGAATGAACGGGAGTTGGGATGACCTTATAGACAAATTTTGTCTTAAGTTCTTCTCTATGACCCAGATGTATGCTCTACGAAGGGCTGTCGTATCCATCCAATAGAATGAGAAGGAATCTTTAGGTGCGGCCTAGGCTAGATTTTCACTCTTGGTGGAACTAGGCCCTGTCCTATTGATACCCGATGCTGTGTTACTTCAGCACTTTTACATAGGTCTGGATCGGGACTCCACCCAATATCTCAACATCACCTCTGGGGGATCTTTTTTTGAAAGGACTTCAGATGAAGCTATAGAAACTTAGTGAGAATTTCTGAAAATGCCTCTTTCATAGCTGAGTCTGAACCCCTCCACAAAGAATTCGTGTCGAGCCAGGAGAGTCTCTCAACAGTTGAACCAGAACTAATGATTTCCACATCCCAAGATTCGTCTGTTGAGCTCTCTCCTGAACCAAGAACATTGGAGGAAGAAGAAATTCAACCTTCGGAGTTCGCATTCCGATTCAAGGATGACCCTTCTAGGAATCACAAAAACACCTCGAATCTCTCTAATGCCCAATTAGGGGAGGAAGTCTTTTCTGTCCATATCTTTCAATCTATAAATCTTTTGACAGAACCTTCCCCTAGGCCTACGGTACCTCCTTTGCCTCCCGATCCTCCAAATGAAACATCTATCATGGAGGCCATGGAGAAGAAGTGGTTGACTTGAGTGGGACACTTTTCCGAAGCACTTCGGATTTGTTCACCCTCTACGATCGTTTCTTGTTCCATAAAAAGGATTATCATAGAAGCCCATCTTAACCCCACTATGGAGGTTAATGTCATGCCATGGCACCTAGCGTACACTCTTTTGGGCAACATTACGCTGAGACCATCCGACAAGCTCCTCAAGAGTTGTCCCTTGGGACACATTCTTGAGTGTCGGGGGGTTGCATGTGCCGTGCCGCTCACCATAGACAAGATTGAGGTCACTCTAGACTTCCATATCTTTGATATCCTCGATCTTGATCTCCTCCTAGGCATCCATGTAGAAAAACTTCTCGATGCATCTCGAGGGAGCCTAGATGAAAAGCTTAGGGAAGCTGCTTCTGCCACCACTCCGTTGTTTTATGAAAGTTCTATGGCACAGCCTCTTCCCAAGCAAGACTCGCTCGAGGAGACGATGCATGTATCTCCATTCACATCGTCCGAGCCCGATCTCGTTGAGGGTGTAGAATTCTCTACTCCTCGGGATTATGACTCGGAAGACCCTCTTCACCTTTGTGAAGACGAACGATCATCATCACCCTCGACCGATTTTGAGCCTCTTCCCACTGGCCCGCATTATGTTGTTCTTAACCTTGATCAAGAATCAACATCGAGCTTCCACGATGCATCTCTTGAGATAGAGAATTCATGGGTCATGGAATTCTATGAGGCACCGACTCTGGGGTCCGAAGGAAAGGATTCCATTGACAAGCATGGTAGCTTCACTCTTGATATACCTCAGGAACCATGCTTGCATCATCCTTCACTAGAGTTAGCTATGCTCAGTGCACGTAGCACGCACGAGGACTACAACCCCCATATGGTCCTCTTTTGCTTGATGTTTAGAAGGATGGTTGTAGATGCATATGTTTACCATAAGCATTGTAGATTTCGTGTATGTTCTGTGGCACTAACCTTGCCGCTAAAGCTTCACTGACACATCAATAATTGGTGGTGAGACGGGAATTACATCACCAATGATAGCTGCAAGAATAAGTTCCCCGGGTCGAGCTTATGACCGTAAACAAAGCACTACCAGGAGATAGACTGGGTTATCATAGGTTTGTTTTATTTCCCTTTTCAAATAAAAAGCAAGAGCATATTTTTAGGATAAGATTGTCTCTTGGGTATTTTTGGTCACTAACCTTTCAGGTGGAGATTGAGAAGAACGGTGGATAGCTGATGCCTAAGAACATGTGAGCTACATCAACTACAACACTTTAGTAAGTTTTTGGTGAGAGAACATTTACTAAAGGAAGCTTGATCTCCACACACTTGAGTTTTGTTGCCTAGCAATGCAAACTTCAAGTGTGGGGGAGGTATGTGAGCATCCTGAGTAAAGTTCCTCCTCATCCAAATCTTATCCTGGTTTGAAGATGATGTTAGCTCTTGCATCTTGTCAAACTAGCTAGGTACGTCCTGCTTTTGACTTTAAACAAAGCCCTTCCGGGAGGTTGCCTGATGTTCACCTTCTTATGCTCATGTTTATATCCCTTTGAAAATAGCTTGATCAGGCTTTTATGCTTCCTTTATCTATGTTTGCAATGCTATGGTTTGAGTGCATGTTTAGCTATGTGCGTTGATAGGTTGTTTTAAATTAAGCATGGTGCTTAGGTTAAGACCATCTTCTTCAATCAAACAAGACATGGTGTCGAGTTTGATTGATGAACCTTATAGTTAATGCATGCGTGGATATTGGTTGTATATGCAGACTAACCCTTGCAGGAATTTTGAATTCAAATGGGTTAAGTCATCAAGCTTGATTCAAATGGGAAGGTAAGCCAGGGCATCTCAGCCTTGTTTGAGGTATCTCATGGTGAATATAAAAAAAATATTTGAATTTGAATAAAGGCTCACTAGTTCTCGAACCAGCAGAGTCCATCTTTTGTTTTTCCTTTGTTTGAAGACAGCACCAGGTACATGAAAAAGTGTGGGGGTGATCTCCCAAGCTTATCATCGACATACACACTTGAGATCTCCAACACGGGCACTGCACAACATCGACTGCGCTTTCATGACAAGGGACAAGGTAAACTAGAGTGAGCCGGCTGCCCCTATGGGTCAGCCGAATCACCACTGGTCCCCCTTAATCCCTATATCCTTCAGGAGCGATGGTATGTGCAACATTATCTCACTCTCTGTGATTCATGAGTTCAATGGCGGAACCGGAGAGAAAAATCAGAGGGGGCCAAACAAACATTTGAAGATTCAAGAATTTTGCAAATTTACTTTAATTTTTATTGTCCGCTCAAGCATATAGTAGCTAGCCATGTTATATGTATAGTGATTAATTTTGCAACAGCTATACATACACAAAAGCAAAAAGTTTCCAAAGGTGATCAATATATCTTATAGATTGCTCATTTAAATTTCACCGCATGATTCACTGTATCGATCATCAATAATCGAATTTGTCGTGACCTAATTTCCAATATCTCTTTCAATATGAGGAAAGAAATTGAATCTGATGTACCTAAGGGATATAGAGTAGGGAAATAAACTTGATTGCATTGCTTTAAGTTGAAGGAGGAACATGAAGAGGCTTGCTAATTAATCATGGGCTGACAAAGAGAAAGTTAAAAATGAGTAAATCTCTTAGAAAAATTCGTTTGTTGGGGGTGGCCATGGCCCCTGCCGGCCACCCCCCAGTTCCGCCACTGCATGAGTTTGAATGAGTTTCAATTCCTATCTTCTAAATTAACTCATGGAATCGTGCTCTACTTGCTCTACATGTTTCCTGTGGTTGGCTTGCATATGTTTTATTCCATACCTATTATCTTGATGCTTGTGAACAAATATCATTAGGGAACTCATGCTCATCTAAGTAGTTGATGTTTGTGATATGGTTTGATGAAATGATCTTCTCTCTGAATGTTTTAGTGCTTGGGAATTTTATTTTGAAAATTTCAAAAACCCGTTGCAAAGCTCCTCTTTGATATGCCAAAGTCCTACCAAAGCCATATTGTTGACGGTTCGAAACCGCGTTCAACTTCACCGCAAGTACACGGAGTGACTTGGTGCCTTTTTCACCAAGGGAGGGAACCCCTGAGGTTCTTGTCAATCCACGGATCAAGGGAATTACTTGTGTTTAACCTAACACTAACTTGGTTGATTAAAGACTTTATGATGTAAAGACTAATCTATAAAGTAAAGACAAACTAACCCTAGATTATGTTAAAGAGAAAGAGAAAGGTGGTTCATGAGTATGAACAACGTATGCCCATGGAGTCTAGGTACTTGAGATGCAATCACCCAAAACATGATAAAACCCCCAATCCAATCTATCTAAGGATGTGAACAAAGAGTTAGGTGTTTCCCTTCCCTCGTACTTGTCACTACGCGAAGATAATCGTCGCTAACCCTAATGAACATGGTATGTTGACGTGATCTATGGGAGCAACCCCAAGGCAATGGTAGCTAACCTTAAACATTAAGCATCATCAACAAAAGGTATGATAGATAAAAGATCCAAAAGAGAGCGGGTGACTACATATCAAGATCCATTACAACTCCATTGACAAACGATTACTTTACCCCATCAAGACGCTAGGCATGGCACCATTGAACATGGTGGATGCCCCCGATGGAATTCGTCTCTCGGTGTCCTTCAACTCCGGCGGCGCCGTGGCAGGGCCTCGGCGTCCTCCTTCCTCGTGGTGGCCTCCCTTGACCTCGATGAAGATCCTCTTGAATCTTCACCCTCTCGATCAACCCTCTTCCTTGTGTTTGATCTCCCGAGGCTTCTCTTTTCATCTTTCGCGAATGGCTTCCTTCCTCAAACAATTAGGGTTGCACGAATTTATCACTGAAGAAAGGCGGCGGCGAACCGACCCCAGAAGGGGGTGGGCCGGCCGGCCTGGCCCTCTCCTGGCCCGGTTCGCCTCCGTCTTTTGCCACGTGTCATTTCTTAGACTTTGGGGTTTTTCCTCCTTCGGATATGGGCTTTGGACGTCGTTATCTCCGCGATCAAGTTAAGGGGTCTTTACGCATGATCTTCTGGTCCTTTCACCTTGGTCCTCGGAGATTCTTCATTGAAGCACATTGGTCCTTGCCACCTTTGGAGTCAAGTTCACGCATGGTCATAGCCTCTTGTTCATCATGTAAACCGTCCTCCGAACCAAGTACACATCGTCTCATTTGGTCCATGAATTCATGCGTAAACATTATACTCCAAAACACACATCCAATGATGAACTTGTTATATCATATGCCAAGTGGCGGGTTAGTTCCAAAATGAAATCCAAAATATAACATAACATGTGTTCTTGGTTGACGGAAATCGACCGCCAACATCCCCCCACGCTTAGATCTTGCGCGTCCTCGAGAAAGTTGCTAAAAAATTGTTCATCCACGGAGTTTGAAACATGCTTCGTCAATTCCTTCCTTTCAAGTTAGTCAATCACTCATCTTTAATATAAGAGACATGAAACAAAGATCATTATGTAAACATGGGCGTTTAGAAATTACCAATTCAAGACTTACCCCACAACTCTTACCTTTTCACTAGAGATCTTCGATTTCATCCATACTTGCTTTCTTCCTTTCATCGGAGGGTTTTTACAAACTTTTAGAAATAAAATTCCTGCACAAAGCATTAGACAAAGTCCTCCAAGTTCTCACATGTCACTCATTTCAAGTGGATATCCTAGATAATTTCATAAACTCTCACCTCCCACAAGTCTCTCATTTATGATGTAAGGTGGAGCTATAGGTGTGGCTAGTGAAGCTAGCACAAGTATTATCAAGCTAGGAAAATCCTCTAGTGGTTGTTCACCTCCCAAGCCAATGATCATGAGAATTAAACCATAATGTAAGGATATCAAGGATGAGAAGATATAGAATGGTGGACATGTGCAAAAAGGGAAAAAGAATAATGACTTCAAGGCACTAATGATGTCCTCGATGTCGGATTGCACATGGTATGGAATATCAAAGATTTGTTCTCAACATTGTTGCATCCTTCCTTGCACTTGGATTTTCCTTCTTTTCTTTTTCTCTCCCTTTTTTTCTTTCTTTTTCTCTTTTTTTTCTTTCTTCTCCTTTTTCTTGTGTGCGCACCACACATATACACATACATATTTTTTTCTTTTTCTTTCCACCTCTTTACCTTCTTCTCCCAAGCTTTTCGCTCATCTTTTGAACATGAACACCAATCTAAATTGTAAATAAAACCATGCCTAGAAATTGAACGAATCTTCGAACATGAGTTGTGTTCAAGGAGTAAGATGATAAAAAGATGTTTATGGGTTTGGGTATGGAATTCGGCGATGTACGGGCCATTCAATGTGAAATTCCCATTACCGAATGTATGACGAGGCTAGCAATAAAAGATATACATCAAGGACATGATCATTGCTTGAGATTAGACCTCCCAAGAGAGTAAAATCCTAACGCAATTCATCATGCTAAACAACACTTATGGTGGAGTATAAATATGTGTAAAGGCTTTGTATAGGATAGATATTACCTCTCAACTTGGAGAAAGAGATCGCTAACCTTCATAGCAAGGTGTTTTTCTTGATTTTCAGAAATTAAAGCCTCCAATGTTAGCATTACTAAAATCATAGACGAAGCAAAGTCCTAGATCAAAGTTTGAATATGGGTGCTTTAGAAAAGTAAGTTTCCACTAAGCACCACGGTAATCGATTAATCATCAAGTTCATGCTCGAATAACAAAGATAAAGTAAAGACATAACAAGAAAAGAAACAAGAGACTTGCATAAGACACTTTTTATTTCTTTTTCTTGACTCAACGCTAAATTAAGACACTTTCGAGCTAAAAAGAGAAAACAAAACTCACACTTGACTCTCATACTTGACTCAAACTAGACTCAATTTAAAGACTAGACTCTCACACCACTTTAAGCAAAAATTTTAATAAGGTAGCTAGCTAGCTCCCCCCCCACGCTTAGATCTTACGACGTCCTCGTCGTAACTTTGCAAAAAGGCACAAAGGGGGAGAACATGCTAACTACAACACCTAGTGGTACTTCCCGCATGAGTTTCACCACTCCTTCTTGAAGTTCTTGTTCATCCCGAAGAGCTTCCTTATGTTGTGGTTGAGGTACTTGAAGTCGTCTTCCGCCATGCGCTCCCAATCTTCAATCCTTTGTTGCATGGCGTTGATGGTGTGGAAGCACTCATCAAGGGATGAGAAGAGCTTCGCAAGAGCATTGCGGCAAGCCGTGCAACACATGTTGTGCTCTTCCTCCGGATCATTATTATCTCCATCGTCTCCACCGTCCGGATCGTTTCCGCCGTCTGGGTTGCCACCTTCTCCTTGCTCATGATGCTCCTCCGTCTCCTCCTTGGGCACCTCCTCCCAAACATAGAGGTCGTTATCGTCTCTTCCACCGGCTGCCCACGAGCTGGGGCTTCGATCATTGGAGTAGTCACTATCTCCGTAGAACTCCGCCGGTTCGGGGATTTTTTCTTCGTAATCCTTCCTCTTCTTCCCAAGGAGCCTCTTTGAGCGGCGAACGGGAGAAGCGGGCTTCTCCTTCTTCTCTTCAACCCATGGATTTGGGCTAGCCATGCGCCTCGTTGGGATACGCCCTCCGCATTGAATCCGCGTGATCCTCTTCACCTCCTTATTGAGCTTTGGCACCACGGCGCACCGACGAAGCTCCTCGGTCGCCGGAGTTGGAGAGGGGAGGCGTGCTTCTTCTTCCATGGTTTCCTTCACCTCTTCCTTCCCTTTTGTGCTGCTCGAGGATTCCATGGGTGCTTGGGTGCTTTTCGTGGAGTTTGAAGATTGCAATTGAGATGCAAACCTCGAGCTCCCAGGCATCCTTAAATATCCCTGGAAGGATTTGGCCTAAACCCTCCCTTACCTATTTTTGTTGCTCCCAAAAAAAGGTAGGCAAGAAAAGGAAATACATCGAACCGCGTCCCAGAGAAAAACGGGATGAAACGGAGGAAGGGGGTGGTGGGCCGGTCGGCATGGGCTGGCCGGCCTACCCACAGTTTTGGGCCCTCACGGCCCAACTTTTGCGGCCCTCTGTGTTTCGTGATTACTAGCCTAGGTGGTGGTAAAGTCCAACTAAAAATTATGAAAAAGGACTCAAAATAAATACGAAAACAAAAACAAAAACATATTTACAGAAAAATTACCTTGTTTTACGTCTTAGGCTTGACGCTCGGGCTCATCCTCCATATGATATATGTCAATGTAGTTGATGGGCATGATGTCTTGTTCAAGATAAACCTTTAATTGTTGACCATTAACCACATATTGATCTCCTTTCACGTCCATGATTGTTACCGCTCCATTTGGCGAGACCGAGTGAACGATGTACGGTCCATCCCATTTTCTCTTCAACATTCCTTTCCCGAATATTTTGAATCTTGAGTTATAGAGGAGAACCTTGTCACCTTCTTTGAATTCCTTTGCTCGAAGCCTTTTATCATACCATCTCTTCATTCTTTCTTTGTAGATGGTCACACTCTCATATGCTTTGAGCCTTATCTCTTCTAGTTCACTTATTTGAATCTTCTGTTTGATTCCCGCGGCATCAAAATCAAAATTCATCTCCTTAATCGCACAATACGCTTTATGTTCTAACTCCAAAGGTAAGTGACACGATTTACCATAGACAAATTGATATGGTGTCATACCTATCGGTGTCTTGTGTGCCGTCTGATATGCCCACAATGCTCTGTCCAATTTCTTCGATCAATATTTACCTCCCTTTTCAACGGTCTTGTTAAGAATGCTCTTGAGCTGCCTATTTGAAGTTTCCGCTTGACCATTGGTTTGTGGGTGGTAAGCCGTGGCCACTCTATGCTTGATCCCCAACTTGGACAAGCATTTTCTGAAGCTATTTCCCATGAAGTGTGTTCCTCCATCACTTATCAATACTCGCGGGACTCCATAGCGTGGGAATATAATATTTTTGATCATGAATATGGATTCTTCCATTGAAGCTCTTCGACAAGGGATAGCCTCCACCCATTTGGATACATAATCAACCATAACCAAAATATGCTCATATCCATTTGAACTATTGAAGGGCCCCATGAAATCAATCCCCTATACGTCGAATAGATCAATTTGCAAGTTGTAATTCAAGGGCATAACATTTCTTTGATTTATATTGCCTGTTCTTTGACATTCCGGACAAGAAGCAACATACCTTTTTGAATCTTCATGCATCTCCGGCCAGCAAAATCCACTAGCCCATACCTTTGCTTGAGTCCTAAAATGTCCATAGTGTCCTCCATATTCGCCTGAGTGACACTTCCTTAATATTTCAGCTCTTTCATCTCTTGGTATACACCTTTGTAAGACTCCATCCGCTCCAAGTCTAAAGAGGTAAGGTGCATCCCAATAATACTTTCGGCTCTCGGCGATCACTCTCCTTTGAGCGTTCCTATCCAAGTGATCAAGTGGCATTTTTCGTATAGCTCGAATAATGTTGATCATCCAAGTATCTTTGTCAAGGATATGATAGATGTGATCATCTCTCATCTTATCTTCAATAGGCTCTTTATCATTCTAATGATTCATCCTTGATAAATGGTCGGCCACAACATTTTCCGAACCCTTTTTGTCTCGAAACTCCACATCAAATTCTTGCAAGAGAAGGATCTATCGAATCGACCTTGGCTTGGCATCTTTTTTAGACAAGAGATACTTGATCGCCGCATGATCGGTGTAGACAATCACTTTAGAATTCACAATATATGATCTGAATTTTCAAAGGCAAACACTACCGCAAGCAATTCCTTCTCCGTTGTTGCATAATTTAATTGAGCTCCATTAAGGGTTTTTCTAGTATAGTAAATAGCGTGTACCTTGCCTTCTTTACGTTGCCCCAACACCACTCCAACAGCATAGTTACTAGCATCGCACATTATCTCAAAAGTTTGACTCCAATCGGGCGGTTGAATGACGGGTGTGGTTACGAGAGCTCTCTTTAATGTCCGAAATGCCGCCAAGCACTTGTCATTGAAATTGAATGGCACATTCTTTTGGAGAAGATTAGTCAACGGCTTGGTAATCTTCGAGAAATCCTTGATAAATCTCCTATAGAATCCCGCATGGCCCAAGAAACTTCTCAAAGACTTGACATCCGTCGGTGGTGGAAGCTTTTCAACCGTTTCAACCTTAGCCTTGTCCACCTCAATCCCTCTTTTGGATATCACGTGTCCCAACACTATTCCTTGTCTCACCATGAAGTGACACTTCTCCCAATTTAGCACCAAATCAACCTCCGAACACTTAGTGAGAACTTTACCCAAGTTTGCCAAGCAATCCACAAAACTTTTACCATAGACGGAGAAATCATCCATAAATACCTCAATAATTTCCTCGATGAATTCCGAAAATACCACCATCATACATCGTTGAAAAGAGGCTGGAGCATTGCATAAACCGAAAGGCATTCTTCTATACGCAAATGTTCTATAAGGGCAAGTAAATGTTGTCTTATGTTGATCATCCGGGTGAATAGGTATTTGCATGAACCCCGAGTACCCATCGAGAAAGCAAAAATATGGATGATTTGCTAACCTCTTAAGCATCTTGTCGATGAACGGTAGGGGGAAGTGATCCTTCTTCGTTGCTTTATTCAATTTCCGATAATCAATACACATCCTCCATCCGGTCACGGTTCTTTGCGGTATCAATTCATTCTTCTCATTTTTCATCATGGTTAAACCTCCTTTCTTAGGCACACAATGTACGGGGCTCACCTATTCGCTATGCGGCACCGGGTAGATGATTCTGGCATCCAACAACTTGATAACCTCCTTCTTCACCACCTCTCGCATGGCATGGGTTAACCTCCTTTGATGGTCCACTACGGGCTTGCATTGATCCTCCATACGTATGCGGTGAGTGCCAAATGCTGGGCTAAGTCCTTTAAGGTCATTAATCGAATATCCCATCACTTTCTTGTGCTTCTTTAATAAATTCAGCAACATATCATTCTCCTCTGGACTCAATTCGTCACTCACAATCACGGGATAAGTCTTGTTCGGCCCCAAAAATTCATATTTCAATCCTTTGGGTAATGGCTTAAGATCCACCTCTGGTGTTTGTGGTTCCTCATGTACAATTTATCCAAGGTCCTCAAATTTATCCTCCTCCAAGCTTCCGTCTTGCGGTTCTAGTCCTTTGGTTGCTTCCGCTAACTCTTCATCTAGCTCATCATTAGATTGATTCTCCATAGCTCTTTGTAGCAGATCCCTGAAAGTCTCAACAAAATGAAGGCTCCCTACCTCTTCGTCATCAAGAGGTAGGGGTGAGGCAATTCTAGAAGCGGGAAGAAAATTGTATGTGTGATTATCCCCATCAAGGTTAATAGTTACTTTTCATTTTCCGGCATCTAAAACGGCATTAACCAACTTAAGAAAGGGTCTACCAAGAATTACATGATCATTTTTATCATAGTAGATATCAACAATGAAGAAATCGGTTGGAATGCATTTTTCAGAAATTAAAACTTCTAGGTCACGGGCAATTCCTATGGGTTTAACAATTCTACCATCTCCCATAATTAATTTAGTAGAGGTTGGAACTAGGTCAATGGTGTGATCGTGAATTTCATCAAAAATTTTAGAATACAAGACACTTACTTGTGCTCCAATGTCGCATAACGCCTTGCAATTAATGTTGTTGACCTTGCAATCTATACGTGGTGATCTCTTTTCTTCTTCATCGGATCCTATGGCAAAAATTTCAGCGAGGCGGGCGAATGGTGACGCCTCGGGCTTGATTCCCATGATTCTTTTAGCTTGGGCCACATGGTCCAGATCAACTTCTTCTTCGCTAAAGAGTTTTTGAAGGACCTCCCTGGTTGTCTCTAGGTTGTATGAATGTTCCACTTTTTTTTCCGGCGGGAAGTCTATCTCCAAAGCTCTTGCCATCCCTTTTTCATTAGGGAACGGTCTTCTCTTGTCAAAGATTTCTTCAAAATCAAGTGGGATCCAATCCATTTGCTCGAACTCCCTTAGTGGTTTCGTGCTCGACATTTTCACTTGCTTTGCTTGTCTCGGCGTGATCACTCTCCGGGATAGTTCTAGTTTCCTCATGTTTGGCTTCTTCAATCTTTTCAGGGATTGGTTCCTCTTTCTTCTCTTCCGGGGCCGTATTTCTGAAAATTGCAGCAAGTGGTGCCACACTTGTGTCGCATTCCAGCTTCCCCGAAAGTCGTATTTCCCAATCTCTTCGCATGGCTGCCGCTTTACATATTTTTTGTAGAAGTTTGGCAGCTTCTGTGAGTGTTTTCTCCATGAGATCCCCTCCTGCACACATTTGAACGTATTCCATGCAACTCGGGGTTAGGGGAAAAAAGAATGTATGCAATAGTACGTCACCCGGGAATCCAAGTCTTGGTCCTTGTTCAACTAGCTTGTTGAATCGATTCCACGCTTGATCAATCCCCTCTTCTTTTCCTTGCTTGAAAGTCATCACTTGCATCCTTATATGTTGAATCTTGGTTATAGGGAAAATCTTGGCACAAAATTTTTTACCAATTGATCCCAATTTCCCTCAGCTTCGAAGGACGCAAATGAATACCACTTTGTTGCTTCATCAGCAAGTGAGCAAGGAAAAGATTCCATTTAAACCAAGTGTCGGGAACTCCCTCTTGTCGTACCGTATTGCACAACGTTGTGAAGCGCTGGATATGTCTATATGGATTGTCCATCTCTACCCCTCGAAACGGATTAGTTGCTGCCATCTTGATGATTCGAACCTTGATTTCGTACCTTGTCGCTTCGAGAATCGAATCCGACTCTTGTACCTTGATGTCTTCACATCGAGGGCTGGCATAGTCCCTTAGTGATTATTCCGGTTCCTCCAAAGGATTTCCAACGAACGCCATCTAGACAATCAAAAACAAAAAAACAAAAATAGTGTGTTTCTTGAACGCAAAGGTTAGATGTTAGTAATCAACAAAATCAATGAGAGATTAAACGAAGTAAACTGGCTTGCTCCCCGGCAACAGCGCCAGAAAAAGGGGCTTGTTGATGGTTCAAAATCGCGTTCAACTTCACCGCAAGTACACGGAGTGACTTGGTGCCTTTTTCACCAAGGGAGGGAACCCCCAAGGTTCTTGTCAATCCACAGAGCAAGGGAATTACTTGCGTTTAACCTAACACTAACTTGGTTGATTAAAGACTTTATGACGTAAAGATTAATCTATAAAGTAAAGACAAACTAACCCTAGATTATGTTAAAGAGAAAGAGAAAGGTGGTTCATGAGTATGAAGAACGTATGCCCATGGAGTCTAGGTACTTGAGATGCAATCACCCAAAACATGATAAAACCCCCGATCCAATCTATCTAAAGATGTGAACAAAGAGTTAGGTGTTTCCCTTCCCTCGTACTTGTCACTACGCGAAGGTAATCGTCACTAACCCTAATGAACACGGTATGTTGACGTGATCTACGGGAGCAACCCCGAAGGCAATGGTAGCTAACCTTAAACATTAAGCATCATCAACAAAAGGTATGATAGATAAAAGTTCCAAAAGAGAGCAGGTGACTACATATCAAGATCCATTACAACTCCATGGACAAATGATTACTTTACCCCCATCAAGACGCTAGGCATGGCACCGTTGAACATGGTGGATGCCCCCGATGGAGTTCGTCTCTCGGTGTCCTTCAACTCCGGCGGCGCCGTGGCAGGGCCTCGGTGTTCTCCTTCCTTGTGGTGGCCTCCCTTGACCTCGGTGATGATCCTCTTTAATCTTCACCCTCTCGATCAACCCTCTTTCTTGTGTTTGATCTCCCGAGGCTTCTCTGGTCGTCTTTCGCGAATGGCTTCCTTTCTCAATCAATTAGGGTTGCACAAATTTATCACTGAAGAAAGGCGGCGGTGAACCGACCCCACAAGGGGTGGGCCGGCCGGCCTGGCCCGGTTCACCTCCGTCTTTTGCCACGTGTCATTTCTTGCACTTTAGGGTTTTTCCTCCTTCGGATATGGGCTTTGGACGTTGTTATCTCCACGTCCAAGTTAAGGGGTCTTTACGCATGATCTTCTGGTATTTTCACCTTGGTCCTTGTTGACGGCTGTTAAGTGCTACTTTTATGCCGTCAACTCCTGCATAAAAATGAATGAAAAGTGATCATCAATACTAGAATAGGGCTTTATACTGACAAGTTCCACAAGTGTTGGTGTTTCTAGCTTTTGTTGCAGGATGCACCAGAATATGTGATAAATGATACAATTGAGAGCAAGTGATCCAATGGCTTATATAGGACATCATCCATAACAACTTCAAATGCCAATTTGGACTGCACCATTGCGACGGGCTCGTCGAGATGATCAGAATGGATATATCATATGTCTACTTCTGAGTCCAGATGAAAGAGATATGCACAAGACAAGATCACCATCTTGATATGTGGGCCCAATGGGACCCACACCAGACCACGTGGCGACGTGTTGTCACGTTGGATGCCATGTGTCCATGACACATCACCAATCCAAGGAAACACACCTTCGACCAATCAGGAGCCAGTACGCGGAATCAAGGGCCCACATCCCCACGGAAACAAGCTAAAAACACCGCATACACACCCATACACACCTGAGGACCCACCTGGCAGTCACTTGGACAAAAGGCGGTGGAAACGGACCCACCTGGGGGTCAGCCGAACCCCAGTTTGGTCGAAACCTTCGGAGGTCCTCTCATCACCAGCCGACACGTGGCAGCTCTCCATTGGTTCCTCAAGGCATCCCGGGGTGTTTTGGAGTCGTTCGACACTCCGAGCAAGCCACCCCCTTGCCTATAAATAGAAGGGGAGGGGGTAGGAAAGGAGACACACCACTTCACCCAAGGATGAGAGCTTCCCTTCAAAGGAGAGGCCTCTCCTTGGTAGATTAGAGAGTAGGAGAGTGAGAGAGTGATTTGTATCTCCATGGATGCTTCGTTCTTCAATTAGAGTAAAGTAAGTATTTTCGCATTTTCTATTTAGACTAAAGTTTGAGTGATATGTTCTTGTGTTCTTCACCTATTCATCATTTAGAGGTGCGTGTTCTTCACAAACACGCCCCCTCGATCTAGTTGATTAGGTGCACAAGTTTGTATCATGTTTGTATGACTTGTCTATTAGAATAATGTGGAAATGCTTGCATGCTTTTATTAGAATAAAGTGTGTTCGTGATTCCTTTCTAATAGTTTATGCTAGGTTGCATGAGTAGACTTTTTCCTCTGCTAGTGCGTAGATCCTGGGTCTATGCGTTCGTCTGCTTCAATTTGTTCGTATACGTTGGAAGCATAGTATGGGGTCGAAGTATAAGCTAGTAGTGCTTATAGTGAGTGAGATCAGTTCTCTTCCGTGGTCGTAGTTCTATAAGTACAGAGTGTCGTAGTCCGTTAGCTACGGCAGTAACCACAGCGTAGATGTTGTGTCATGCTACCGGTTATCATTCATTCGGCTTATCCCAAGGTTAGGTAGAGGCAGTCCAGGTGGTGGTGACAGCCCGTCTGGCCCTCGTTGATCCTCCGCAGCTGGATATAGTCAGAGCTCCGTTCCACATAGATCCGCGTACCGGAGTCACCTGTTAAGTCAGGGCTAGCGATACCCTAAGCCAAGTTCTATCTAGAGATCGACCTTGAATCTCATCTATAGTGCTATCTTTGGGAATCCTCTCTATCTTTGCCTCTTATCTGGGTGTGTCCTTGGACCGACTAGTACGAAGTTAGTGCACTCACGTTCCCTTGGATTCCATACCCTTGGAATCCTCTAAGGTGAAAGCTACAATGGTATCCGTGCACTTGCGGATTTATTCGTGTGACGCTAAAATACACAACAAGCTTTCTGGCGCCGTTGCCGGGGAACGGTTGCTGTATCTATCTTCGTACCCAGTGGTCCTCGTATCTTTTCTTTTTTCTTTATTCTACCTTTACCCTTGTTACCCATGGAGAGGCCATCCTTTCACGACCTCTCCACCTCAACTTACGAGTTCAATGATCCATCAACGTCTTCATCCAACCATGAACTCAACCCCGATCTTATAACCATGGTTCGGAATCGACCCTTCTCTGGAGCTATTAGTGAGGATCCCCATGACCATTTGATAGAGTTTGAGAGGTTGTGTTCATCCCTGGCTCCCCCAGGAATGATACAGAAAACCTTGAGGCTCAATTTGTTTCCTCTCTCTCTCACAAAGAGGCGGAGCAATGGTACACTCGCGCCATAGGGCGTGTGAATGATTGGGAAAAACTCTGAATTGACTTCTATGTTTCTTTCAACCTTGCAAGACATAGGGTGTTCCTTCCGAGTGACATCCGCAACTTTAAGCCATTAGAGGAGGAGACCATAGGTGCAGCTTGGGCTAGGTTCTTACACCTGATGAAGTCTAGCCCAAACATGTCTATACTCGATCGTGTATACTTGTGTATTTTTTACTCAAGTTTAGACATGGACATTGCCCTATATCTCAACAGCATCGCTGGAGGTGTGTTCGCAAACATAACTTCAAAGGAAGGAAGAGAGATCCTAGACCGCCTCTTAGGAAACTCTTCCTTTCTTGCCGACCATAACGAACTCCGCCAAGAATCAGAGTCGATCCATGAGAGTCTCTCAACAGCTGAACCCGAGCCTTTGACTTCCACATCCCAAGATTCATCTGTTGAGCCCTCTCCCGAACCAGGAACAATGGAGGAAGAAGAAATTCAACCTCCAAAGTTCCTTCATCAATTCGAGGATGACCCTTCTGAAAATATCAAGAACACCTCGAATTTATTAGATGACCCAATAGGGAAGGAGCCCTCTTCTGTCCAAATCCAGCCAGCTAGAAATCCTTTGACAGAACCTTCCCCTAGGCCTACGGTACCTCCTCTGCCTCCTAATCCTCCAAATGAAACATCTATCATGGAGGCCTTGGAGAAGAAGTGGTCGACTAGAGTGGGAAATTTTTCCGAAGCACTTTGGATTTAGTGACCCTCTACGAACATTTCTTGTTCCATAAGGGGAATTATCGTAGAAGCCCATCTTAACCCCATCATGGAGGTTAATGTCATGCCATGGCACCTAGCATACATTTTATTGGGCAACGTTACGCTAAGACCATCCGACAAGCTCCTCAAGAGTCGTCCCTCCGGACACATTATTGAGTGTCGGGGGGTTGCATGTGCTGTGTCGCTCCTAGTAGACAAGATCAAGGTTAATCTAGACTTCCACATCTTTGATATCCTCGATCTTGATCTCCTCCTAGGCTCCCCTGCAGAAAAACTTCTCGATACATTTCGAGAGAGCCTAGATGAAAAGCTTAGGGAAGCCGCTTCTTCCACCACTCCCTTGTTTTCAAAAAGGTCTATGGCAAAGCCTCTTCCCAAGCAAGACTCGCTCGAGGAGACGATGCATGTATCTCCGTTCACATCGTACGAGCCCATTCTCATTGAGGGTGTAGAATTCTCTACTCCTCGAAAGTACGACTCGGAAGATCCTCTTCACCTTTGTGAAGACGAACGATCGTCATCACCCTCGACCGAGTTTGAGCCTCTTCCCACTGGCCCATACTATGTTGTTCTTCACCTTGATCAAGAATCAACATTGAGCTTCCACGATGCATCTCTTGAGCTGGAGAATTCATGGGTCATGGAAATCTATGAGGCACTGACTTTGGGGTCCGAAGGAAAGGATTCCATTGACAAGCATGGTAGCTTCACTCTTGATGTACCTCAGGAACCATGCTTGCATCATCCTTCTCCAAAGTCAGCTATGCTCAGTGCACGGAGCACACACGAGGACTACAACCACCTTATGGTCCTCTCCTGTAAAAAGTTTAGAAGGTTGGTTGTAGATGCATATGTTTACCATAAGCATTGCAGATTTCATGTATGCACTGTGGCACTAACCTTGCAGCTGAAGCTTCCATGATACATTAAAAATTGGTGGTGAGGCGGGAATGACATCACCAATGATAGCTGCAAGAAGAAGTTCCCAGGGTCGAGCTTATGACCATAAACAAAGCACTACCAGGAGATAACCTGAATTAGGTTTGTTTTATTTCCCTTTTCAAATAAAAAGCAAGAGCATGTTTTTAGTATAGGTTGTCCTTCGGGTATTTTTGGTCCTAACCATTTCAGGTGAAGATTATAAAGAACGACGGACAGGTAGCACCTAAGAACATGTGAGCTGCATCACCTCAACACTTTGGTAAGTTTTTGGTGAGGGAACATTACAAAAGGAAGCTTGATCTCCACACACTAGAGTTTTGTTGCCTAGCGATGCAAACTTCAAGTGTGGGGGAGGTATGTGAGTATCCTGAATAAAGTTCCCCTCACACAAAATCTTATCCTGGCTTGGAGATGATGTTAGCTCTTGCATCTTGCCCAACTAGCTAGATATGTCCTGCTTTTGACTTTAAACAAAGCCCTTTCGGGAGGTTGCCCGATGTTCACCATCTTATACTCATGTTTATATCCCTTTGGAAATAGCTTGATCTTGCTTTCATGCTTCCTTTATCTATGTTTGTGATGCTTTGGTTTGAGTGCATGTTTAGCTATGTGCATTCATAGGTTGTTTTAAATTAAGCATGGTGCTTAGGTTAAAACCATCTTCTTCAATCAAACAAGACATGGTGTCGAGTTTGATTGATGAACCTTATAGTTAATGCATGCATGGATATTGGTTGTATATGCAGACTAACCCTTGCAGGAAGTTTGAATTCAAATGGGGTAAGTCATCGAGCTTGATTCAAATGGGAAGGTAAGCCAACGCATCTCAGCCTTGTTGAGGTATCTCATGGTTTTAATATAAAAAACAAAAAAAATATTTGAATTTGAATAAAGGCTCACTGGTTCTCGAACCAGAAGAGTCTGGGGGAGATCTCCCAAGCTTATTATCGACATACACACTTGAGATCTCCCACATAGGCGTTGCACAACATCGACTACGCTTTCATGAAAAGGGACAAGGTAAACTAGAGTGAGCCGGCTGCCCCTATGGGTCAGCCGTGACGCCCCAGGTTTTTAATTAGCATCATTAGTGCTAATGACCGAATCAACCGAGTCAAACACTGTTGACATTGGTCAAACCTTGGTCAACCTGGGTCATCACCTTGAAAACCGAGTCAACAATCCCTAATGACCCTCTTAATCAAGTCCACACACCCTTGTGGTCAAACCCTAGTCGACCCTTGGTCAAAACCCCGGTCAAAACCCCTGTCTTTGAGCATCTCCCGGAACTTTTGCTGCGTTCTCCAAATTTCACCTAAACACTTCAAAATCTCCCAATATGAAAGTTGTCCAGTTTTTTGAGGGACACAACCTTGCTTTTGGGTGGCATTTCAAATTTTGAGTGGAAGAGGGTGAAAAACTTGGTCAACTGCAGCATTTACTATTCACTGGCGCCATGGAAAACCAGCAACTTTGCTCGCAGTTTATGCCCAAACAATTGGGCAAAACATAGGACTGCCTTTGTAAAAGTTGTAGAGGGGTCATTGCTCTACAACTTTGCTATTTACACCTTGCGGCACTTCTGTTGCGAAATCTCGAGTAATTGTGGGTCGAAGACAGCTAAACGAAACGAGTTGGGCGACGTCGCGCCGCGACGCCGCGCTCCCGCGCCAGAGCGTGTCGCGCCCGCGCACCGCGTGGCACCCCGACCGGCTTCGACGTCCGGGTCCCCCGCCGACTCACGCCTTCTGAGGTCGCGCAGACCGAGGCCGCACAAGGCCCAAGCGCGTCGAAGTCCGCACCGCCGCGTGTCGCTCCTCCCGCGCGCCTGCGCCGGCCCCGCCAGCGCCGTCCGCCGGCGGCACGCCGTGCGCACCCCACCGTGGCCGGGTCCCCTTGCGCGCCCTCTCTGGCTTCGAGGCTAAGTCTCCGCGCCCCCACGCGCTGCTCGCCGCCTATAAAAGGGCGCCCGCGTGGCCGCGCGTGCGAGTACCGAGCTCCGCCGAGCCGCCATTGCTGCCCCTCGCCGAGCTCGCTACTCCACTGACTTCCCGAGCCGACCAACCACCTGGGCCTCCCCCCTAGGATCCCCTCGAGCTCTAGCACTTGCTTGTTGACCTGCGCCGCCCCTCAGTTCACCGGAATTTGGGCCGCGGCGGCCGCACAGCCCCGGCCTCACCGCCGGAGCTCGCCGGAGCTCTCCCCGACGCCACCGCCGCCTCCAATCGCCCCTAGGTGAGCGCACACGCCACCCTGGCCCACTTGTTTGCCAAGTCCGGCAGCCCCTCGCCGGTGGCGAGCTCCCCTGGGCCGCCGGGGACCCCTGTGCTCCGATTGGAAAAGTGCAGGGGCTTGGTTGTAAAGTTCGAGGGCTTTTCTGTGAAGGTCAAAAGTTTCCAAGGGCCTCGATGTAAAACAGGATCTTCAATAGTATAGCAGTTTTGTTGATTCTTGTAAAATCCGTAGAAAATCATAGAGAAATCAGAAAAATTCAAACTCAATTTTGTTGGATTCCTTGTGCAGAGTCCTACAACTTTTGTAAAGCATAACCATAGTTTAACTGGATAATTTTTTCATGAAAAATAGAAGACTGATAAACCTAGATCTGTTGTATCTCAAAATCCACAAGTGCTCTTGAGCTGAATTTCAGATATGTTGTGTGTTATGTTATGCCGAGATCCTGTACCAAAAATTGCTCAAAGTTATGCTCTAGATAGTTTTATATGATTTATTTTGTGTTTATGCTAAATCTTTCCAAATGATTTTTGTAGCTAAAAATAGTTAGATTTTTGTGCTCAACTTCTTCATGTGACCTTGTTATGCCTAAATTCACCTCTGGAGAATTAATAACAATTTCATAATTGACATAAATATTTATTCTTGAAATATGCTTGTTTTTCTTTGTAAATGCATAACCCAAGATCTATAGTAGTTCTAGGTGTATATGTTGCATGCCTAGATTAGTTTTGGACCACAGTCCATTTGTCAGGAATTTGGGATCCATTTGATGTGTATTTATTTTTATATGCATTTATCATGTTTTGGTAGCTAGCTTTTGTTCTTTTCGGTATATTTAATTTCATAGCTCTCCTAAGTGTGCATGTGTGTGCAGTGGCTTTATATAGGTTTGTAGTGCTTCGTAAACACTTCTAATGAATTTTATTAATTTATTTTGTGAATAAAAGTAATGGAAGCCATTTAAGCTTAATATTAAAGTAAATGGGAAAATCACCACCTACACACCTAGTGGCTTTAGGATTGTGTTGTAAATCATTTTCAAAAGCTTAAGACCAACCTCTTGCTGTTTTGTAAATTTAAATTAAATTATTTGCTTAAATATGTACACAGTCACTATTAAAAAGATTAGAATAATAAACCTTCACATATAATAACCTTAATGAAAAGAATTAATAATTAAATGTTGTCAAGGTGAATATGACCAACAAGAGTTGGATGAAATAATTAATCTTTCACTCCACCTGAACCCTGCATTGCATACCGTGTAGATCTCCCTAACGGTAGCTACGCTCTCGTGCCGGAAGCCGAGGGAGGAGGAGCTGACGCGGAGCTGCAGTACGTGGAAGTGAGCGAGGGCACCGAGGACCCTCAGGCTAACTGTGCTGACGAAGGCAAGCCTCGGTGCATTAACCTAAGTATTTTGAAAATTTATGCAACTATCTATGGCTGATTGTGCATTTACGTTCAGGAGTTGAAATGAAACCCTAGATGCATGATCCCTAGGTACCTATGTCTTTAATAGTATGATAGGTCGGTAGCTGCTATGCTATAGGACCGTTACAAGTCGAGTGATACTTATCACTCGCGAGAATAGGTTCTTATGTTGGAATCAGAAGATGGTTATAAATGGATTGCTCACGTGGTAAGAGCATGGGATTTGGGCTCCGGTCCAATGGCTTTCGTGGGTTAAGTGTTTGAACGTACTAAGCACTTGTCGGAAATGGGTACGGCAAGCCTAGTACTTTATCGACGCGGTGAAGGATCATACTATTACTCATCTTGGGATGCGTCTCACGGCTAGCTACCGGTGGTGCATGGTGATTCTAGGTGCCTTGCGGGGTATACCAGATAGCCTGTACCAAAGACTGTGAGATCCGATCCTGATCCGAAGAGTTTTGGGAACCGCCTGGTGGTTGTCCTCGCGGGGGCACCCTACCGTGTGTTTAGGTCTACCTTGCAAGGTTTAAATCAATCGATTGTCAGGCTCTCACCGTTATCTGAGACTACTTATCCTGCTGGCCATGAGATCCCTAATGATGGAAGTTGATGAATATGTATGCTTGATTAATTGTTTGCACAACTTATGCTTGCAATAGCTTGCTAATTTAGAAAGGAATAATCAACTAGAACTTGGGCTAAAATCTTGAAAGTAAGGACATACTCTTTGTTGCTTTTCAGCAAAAGAAACCCCAGGGGCCAAAAAGCCTTTCATGTCTAGAGTTGGTGATGTAGTTGTCACCGACGGGTAAGTCTTGCTGAGTATTAGTATACTCAGCCTTGCTATAATCTGTTGTTCCAGGTAATGTCTTTGCTGATGTGTGGCCTGGAGAGATCCCGCCTGGCTGGGAGCTAGAGTGGGTTGAAGACGATGAGTGAAGGCATCATGACAGGCCTCCTGTGATGCTCCTCGCGCCGTTTAGCTTAATTCCGCTGTTTTCAAAACTCTAAACTTCGTTATCATGTCAAAAACTCCGGTTTGTAATCATTAAACCCTTCGGGGTAGTTTCGGATGTTAATCATGTGTGGTTCTCTGGACTCGCCTTCGCGTGAGTTTTAATGCATATATGTCGATCCTTGTTGCTATGTAAAGTGATTTCACCGGGCGTTAACCCGGCAACTAACGACAGGATGATACTTTACTGTCACTTAATGGCCAAAGTGGATTGGTTTAGGCGATAGTACGGTATTTTCCTGGGCGGGTTGTCACAGCTGGCATCAGAGCAATTATATGCACCAGAGAGTAATTAATAATTTTAATCACTGGTTTTCGAATAAAATTTGCCAAGATTGTTTGGATTTGCAAAATACGTTGGTCCGTTAAGGATAAACGAGACCGAGAGGCCCTAGAGGGAATTTTTGGGTTCTTCAGGTGGCTTATTAATCTATGATTTATTTTGCTAACTCCCAGCACATTTTATTTCCTGTCAGAACTTACTTTCTGCACAACCATACTAGTTCATCACGTTTTGCCATACGTGGTGGTACCGCATGGAAGTCATGTGAGGGATGGATGGGACCTAATCCAAAGGGAACCCACCGTCGCGTCTGTGTCTCGCCACGTTTTGCCATACGTGGACGTTCCGCATTGTGAATATGCGAGGCAAGGATCCGCTTCATTCGAAAAGGAGCGTATCTGAGGTTGGACGCTGTCCATGCAGCGGCTTGACACATGGATACCGTTTCTATAAGTGAACGGTACTGTATGTGGACGCTTCCGTGACGTGTTGGCACGGAAGGTTCTTTTCTGCAGGTACATAACAACGCTTCGTTAGTCGCTAAGTGAGTACCGAATAGTTCTCGACTAGTTATTATAGGGAGAGACGATTAAAAGCCTTGCCACCGGCACTAACTTCGATTTTTGGCTTAATCGCCATGTGAGGACGATTAGGACGTTTTGCATCATGTTAAAAATAAAAAACAACTTAAAAATGGACCCAAAACACAAAGTGTATGCTCTCTAAGGGAATATTTTGCTAGTGTGTGGTTTTGTGTTCTAGCTTTACCTCTCATGTATAGGTGTTGTGCTGTCCAAAAATCTGTATGCCTGCTAGTTTGAATTTTTGCACCATGATCTAGGAGTAGTTAGACTAGTTGATCTATACCAAAGTTGCTCCATTTCTAATCTAGTTTTTGCTCGCAAAAATTCATGGTCATAGCTTCTGTAAATCTTGAGTTGTACCCTTTTTAGTGAACCTAGGTCATGCTGTTTTTCAGAGGACAGAACCTTAAACTTTGCATCTTTCGACCGTGTTCCTAAATGATCTAGCTCAACCTTTGAATACCAAAAATGTGCCTCATAACCTTTTTGAGTTGCTGGTAAAATTTGGGAATTTTTGGGACCTCTGGTTTTAAGTTATGAATGTTTGTTCACAACTGCCAGAACCTTACGTCATTATGTATGTGTGCTCGCTTCGAGTTCTAACATACAAATTGTACCTTTGTACACATGACTACCCCAGTTTTGCCCAGCATGAGAAAAGAACTTTTTCTATTCTACCATGTCAGTTGGGTAATGTCTTGATCTTAGAGTCAATCTTCAGGTATCATCTCCGCCTGTTAGTTGGTTATCTCCATCGACATGTATCCCTTCCAAACCCCCTTGAATTTATACATGTCAGAGCACTGAGCTATTCTTGAATTGATATCCTTGTCATGATTACTTCGATCTTTCAATCATGAGCTTATTCCTCATGGTCTTGCTCACAATATTTTGAATAAAAAAAATGTCACTTGTTGGGTATGCATTGCATAGCATGTGCATTTGGGAACCTTGGGGGAACTAACGTGCATACGCATGGAAGATTTCAATACCCCTACTCTATCCTTCTTATGATTGGTGATGTTGTTGCCCCATAACCAAAGGTGCCGCGACGGAACCTAGGGCATCATGTGCGCTGCAGCCATATGATTACCACTAGGAGCGCGCTAGGTATCTTAGTTGTGAGAATGCGACTCGCCACACATATACCCCGTCTCAACTCTATGATTGCCATCTCCATCACTGACTCATTCCGTGGGTAATCGAGTCATGCTAACATGCATCATGAGCACCATACCGCATGAACATGTGCATCATGCATTCATAAGCATGTGCATCACACCGGCTTTTAAAATCATTGCACTGTTGATGTAACATGGTGATATCACTAAAGGTCTCAAACTAATTAACATGTGAGCAAGATTGCTCTGAAATTCCTATACCAACTCATCTCTTCATACTTCCACCGCTTGCATTCGCAAGTAAACTCCCTGCAAAAGCTCTCCATGACTTGTCACCTTTGACTACTCTTATGGGCTAACCTTGGACCGATGTGGTTATATTCTTTGACCTATAATCACATCGCGGGTATTTTCCCCAAGGTGATCCAGAAATCATAGAAAATCATCTTTCCCTATCTTGTCCTTGGAATTTCGAATCTCGGGACGAGATTCTTTTTAAGGGGGGTAGGCTGTGACGCCCCAGGTTTTTAATTAGCATCATTAGTGCTAATGACCGAATCAACCGAGTCAAACACTGTTGACATTGGTCAAACCTTGGTCAACCTGGGTCATCACCTTGAAAACCGAGTCAACAATCCCTAATGACCCTCTTAATCAAGTCCACACACCCTTGTGGTCAAACCCTACTCGAACCTTGGTCAAAACCCCGGTCAAAACCCCTATGTCTTTGAGCATCTCCCGGAACTTTTGCTGCGTTCTCCAAATTTCACCTAAACACTTCAAAATCTTCCAATATGAAAGTTATCCAGTTTTTTGAGGGACACAACTTTGCTTTTGGGTGGCATTTCAAATTTTGAGTGGAAGAGGGTGAAAAACTTGGTCAACTGCAGCATTTACTATTCACTGGCGCCATGAAAAACCAGCAACTTTGCTCGCAGTTTATGCCCAAACCATTGGGCAAAACATAGGACGGCCTTTGTAAAAGTTGTAGAGGGGTCATTGCTCTACAACTTTGCTATTTACACCTTGCGGCACTTCTGTTGCGAAATCTCGAGTAATTGTGGGTCGAAGACGGCTAAACGAAACCAGTTGGGCGACGTCGCGCCGCGACGCCGCGCTCTCGCGCCAGAGCGCGTCGCGCCCGCGCACCGCGTGGCGCCCCCACCGGCTTCGACGTCCGGGTCCCCCGCCGGCTCACGCCTTCCGAGGTCGCGCAGACCGAGGCCGCACAAGGCCCAAGCGCGTCGAAGTCCGCACCGCCGCGTGTCGCTCCTCCCGCGCGCCTGCACCGGCCCCGCCCACGCCGTCCGCCGGCGGCACGCCGTGCGCGCCCCACCGTGGCCGGGTCCCCCTGCGCGCCCTCTCTGGCTTCGAGGCTAAGCCTCCGCGCCCCCACGCGCCGCTCGCCGCCTATAAAAGGGCGCCCGCATGGCCGCGCGTGCGAGTACCGAGCTCCGCCGCGCCGCCATTGCTACCCCTCGTCGAGCTCGCTACTCCACTGACTTCCCGAGCCGACCGACCACCTGGGCCTCCCCCTAGGATCCCCTCGAGCTCCAGCACTTGCTTGTTGACCTGCGCCGCCCCTCAATTCGCCGGAATTTGGGCCGCGGCGGCCGCACAGCCCCGGCCTCGCCGCCGGAGCTCTCCCCGACGCCACCGCCGCCTCCAATCGCCCCTAGGTGAGCGCACACGCCACCCTGGCCCACTTGTTTGCCAAGTCCGGCAGCCCCTCGCCGGCGGCGAGCTCCCCTGGGCCGCCGGGGACCCCTGTGCTCTGATTGAAAAAGTGCAGGGGCTTGGTTGTAAAGTTCGAGGGCTTTTCTGTGAAGGTCAAAAGTTTCCAGGGGCCTCGATGTAAAACAGGATCTTCAATAGTATAGTAGTTTTGCTGATTCTTGTAAAATCCGTAGAAAATCATAGACAAATCAGAAAAATGCAAACTCAATTTTGTTGGATTCCCTGTGGAGAGCCCTACAACTTTTGTAAAGCATGACCATAGTTTTTCTGGATAATGTTTTCATGAAAAATAGAAGACTGATAAACCTAGATCTGTTGTATCTCAAAATCCACAAGTGCTCTTGAGCTGAATTTCGGATATGTTGTGTGTTATGTTATGCCGACCTCCTGTACCAAAAATTGCTCAAAGTTATGCTGTAGATAGTTTTATATGATTTATTTTGTGTTTATGCTAAATCTTTGCAAATGATTTTTGTAGCTAAAAATATTTAGATTTTTGTGCTCAACTTCTTCATGTGACCTTGTTATGCCCAAATTCACCTCTTCTGAATTAATCACAATTTTATAATTGACATAAGTATTTATTCTTGAAATATGCTTGTTTTTCTTTGTAAATGCATAACCCAAGATCTATAGTAGTTCTAGGTGTATATGTTCCATGCCTAGATTAGTTTTGGACCACAGTCCATGTGTGAGGAATTTGGGATCCATTTGATGTGTATTTATTTTTATATGCATTTATCATGTTTTGGTAGCTAGCTTTTGTTCTTTTCGGTATATTTAATTTCATAGCTCTCCTAAGTGTGCATGTGTGTGCAGTGGCTTTATATAGGTTTGTAGTGCTTCGTAAACACTTCTAATGAATTTTATTAATTTATTTTGTGAATAAAAGTAATGGAAGCCATTTAAGCTTAATATTAAAGTAAATGGGAAAATCACCACCTACACACCTAGTGGCTTTAGGATTGTGTTGTAAATCATTTTAAAAAGCTTAAGACCAACCTCTTGCTGTTTTGTAAATTTAAATTAAATTATTTTCTTAAATATGTACACAGTCACTATTAAAAAGATTAGAATAATAAACCTTCACATATAATAACCTTAATGAAAAGAATTAATAATTAAATGTTGTCAAGGTGAATATGACCAACAAGAGTTGGATGAAATAATTAATCTTTCACTCCACCTGAACCCTGCATTGCATACCGTGTAGATCTCCCTGACGGTAGCTACGCTCTCGTGCCGGAAGCCGAGGGAGGAGGAGCTGACGCGGAGCTGCAGTACGTGGAAGTGAGCGAGGGCACCGAGGACCCTCAGGCTAACTGTGCTGACGAAGGCAAGCCTCGGTGCATTAACCTAAGTATTTTGAAAATTTATGCAACTATCTATGGCTGATTGTGCATTTACATTCAGGAGTTGAAATGAAACCCTAGATGCATGATCCCTAGGTACCTATGTCTTTAATAGTATGATAGGTCGGTAGCTGCTATGCTATAGGACCGTTACAAGTCGAGTGATACTTATCACTCGCGAGAATAGGTTCTTATGTTGGAATCAGAAGATGGTTATAAATGGATTGCTCACGTGGTAAGAGCATGGGATTTGGGCTCCGGTCCAATGGCTTTCGTGGGTTAAGTGTTTGAACGTACTAAGCACTTGTCGGAAATGGGTACGGTAAGCCTAGTACTTTAACGACGCGGTGAAGGATCGTACTATTACTCATCTTGGGATGCGTCTCACGGCTAGCTACCAGTGGTGCATGGTGATTCTGGGTGCCTTGCGGGGTATACCAGATAGCCTGTACCAAAGACTGTGAGATCCGATCATAATCCGAAGAGTTTTGGGAACCGCCTAGTGGTTGTCCTCGCGGGGGCACCCTACCGTGTGTTTAGGTCTACCTTGCAAGGTTCAAATCAATCGATTGTTGGCCTCTCACCGTTATCTGAGACTACTTATCCTGCTGGCCATGAGATCCCTAATGATGGAAGTTGATGAATATGTATGCTTGATTAATTGTTTGCACAACTTATGCTTGCAATAGCTTGCTAATTTAGAAAGGAATAATCAACTAGAACTTGGGCTAAAATCTTGAAAGTAAGGACATACTCTTTGTTGCTTTTCAGCAAAAGAAACCCCAGGGGCCAAAAAGCCTTTCATGTCTAGAGTTGGTGATGTAGTTGTCACCGACGGGTAAGTCTTGCTGAGTATTAGTATACTCAGCCTTGCTATAATCTGTTGCTCCAGGTAATGCCTTTGCTGATGTGTGGCCTGGAGAGATCCCGCCTGGCTGGGAGCTAGAGTGGGTTGAAGACGATGAGTGAAGGCATCATGACAGGCCTCCTGTGATGCTCCTCGCGCCGTTTAGCTTAATTCTGTTGTTTTCAAAACTCTGAACTTCGTTATCATGTCAAAAACTCCGGTTTGTAATCATTAAACCCTTCGGGGTAGTTTCGGATGTTAATCATGTGTGGTTCTCTGGACTCGCCTTCGCGTGAGTTTTAATGCATATATGTCGATCCTTGTTGCTATGTAAAGTGATTTCACCGGGCGTTAACCCGGCAACTAACGACAGGATGATACTTTACTGTCGCTTAATGGCCAAAGTGGATTGGTTTAGGCGATAGTACGGTATTTTCCTGGGCGGGTTGTCACAGCCGAATCACCACTGGTTCTCCTTAATCCCTATATCCTTCAAGAGCGATGGTATGTGCAACATTATCTCACTCTCTCTGATCCATGAGTTTGAATGAGTTTCAATTCTTATCTGCTAAAATCAAACTCATGGAATCATGCTCTGCTTGCTCTACATGTTTCCTGTGGTTGGCTTGCATATGTTTTATTTCATACTTATTATCTTGATGCTTGTGAACAAATATCATTAGCGAACTCATGCTCATCTAAGTAGTTGATATTTGTGATATGGTTTGATGATATGATCTTCTCTCTGAATGTTTGAGTGCTTGGGAATTTTATTTGCAAATATGAAAACCCTTTGCAAAGCTCCTCTTTGATATGCCAAAGTCCTACCAAAGCCATATGATGAGTTATCTTGAAAACCTTAGACTCATATGCTGCTTGTTATTACATTGAGTTTTGTCAAATTGTTGTGACCCTTGTGAGAATTCTTTTCATGCTTTCATGATCAAGATTCATGTGCACACCATATCCCCTTGCTATGCTTGTACACTGAAAGTTAGCATTGTATCATCCATCCATTCCATAAAATAAAGCTCCATGTGTGACCTCTCTCTCCAAAAGTATTCTTGAAAAAGAGACATGGGCTATGCAAAAAGAAAAAAAGACAAAAAAAACCATGCTCAAGGCATGAGTCAAAAAATTGCTCAAAGCATGAGAAAAAAAGTGAAAAAAAGAGATAGCCCATGTCCAAAAGAAAGAAGAAAAAGGAGAGAGATGGAATCATGTGAAATGGAGTTCCAAAATTTGATGGTAATAACTAGCACCCATTCCGGGCCTAGTGTCCACCTTACCATCACCACAACATTCATCATATATATGGCAATATCTAGCACCCATTCCGGACCTAGTATTCACCTTACCATATCCATCACATCCATACATGTGCACACTTGATCTGATTGTATGACTTGATTTTCTCCTTGGATCCGGTTTTTGATTTTGCAATAGATGTGATGCAAGTATGCTTTATCTTTTATCCTACCCTGAGCTCCACATATAGCCATCATTAGAAGTAGGTTGAAAGAAAGTTAAATCCTAATGCCTTGGTGAGGACATATACACATTCAGCGATCTGAGAGAATCAAATGAGGAGCTAAGCAAGGTTTGTTTTAAAAACTTATTGCAAAACCCCAAGTTACTTGACATGATGAGCGGAAGTGATTTGATTCATGTCCGTTCCGTTCCTCAACTACCCAAGATGGCATGATAGACACTCCATAGAGTTCACAAGTACAAGGTATGGTTTGGAATATCTCTTATGCTCGCTTCATACCTTTGGATATCATGTCTCACCTTGATCCTTTCTCTTTCACTCGGGGACGAGCAAAGGTCAAGTGTGGGGGTGTAGTTGACGGCTGTTAAGTGCTACTTTTATGCCATCAACTCTTGCATAAAAATGAATGAAAAGTGATCATCAACACTAGAATAGGGCTTTATACTGACAAGTTCCACAAATGTTGGTGTTTCTAGCTTTTGTTGCAGGATGCACCAGAATACGTGATAAATGATACAATTGAGAGCAAGTGATCCAATGGCTCATATAGGACATCATCCATAATAACTTCAAATGCCAATTTGGACTGCACCATTATGACGGGCTTGTCGAGACGATCGAAATGGATATATCATATGTCTACTTCTGAGTCCGGATGAAAGAGATATGCACAAGACAAGATCACCATCTTGATATGTGGGCCCGGTGGGACCCACACCAGACCACGTGGCGACGAGTTGTCACGTTGGATGCCATGTGTCCATGACACATCAGCAATCCAAGGAAACACACCTTCCACCAATCAGGAGCCAGTACGCGGATTCAAGGGCCCACATCCCCACGGAAACAAGCTAAAAACACCGCATACACACCCATACACACCTGAGGACCCACCTGGCAGTCACCTGGACAAAAGGCGGTGGAAACGGACCCACCTGGGGGTCGGCCGAACCCCAGTTCGGCCGAAACCTTCGAAGGTCCTCTCGTCGCTAGCCGACGTGTGGCAACTCTCCACTGGTTCCTCAAGGCATCCCGGGGTGTTTTGGAGTGGTTCGGCACTCCGAGCAAGCCACCCCCTTGCCTATAAATAGAAGTGGAGGGTGTAGGAAAGGAGACACACCACATCACCCAAGGATGAGAGCTTCCCTTCAAAGGAGAGGCCTCTCCTTGGTAGATTAGTGAGTAGGAGAGTGAGAGAGTGATTTGTATCTCCATAGATGCTTCGTTCTTCAATTAGAGTAAAGTAACTATTTTCGCATTTTCTATTTAGACTAAAGTTTGAGTGATATGTTCTTGTGTTCTTCACCTGTTCATCATTTAGAGGCGCGTGTTCTTCACAAACACGCCCCCTCGATCTAGTTGATTAGGTGCACAAGTTTGTATCATGTTTGTATGACTTGTCTATTAGAATAAAGTGGAAATGCTTGCATGCTCTGATTAGAATAAAGTGTGTTCGTGATTCCTTTCTAATAGTTTATGCTAGGTTGCATGAGTAGACTTTTTCCTCTGCTAGTGCGTAGATCCTAGGTCTATCCGTTCGTCTGCTTCAAGTCATTCGTATACGTTGGAAGCATAGTACGGGGTCGAGTGCTCTCTCGTATGCCTCTAGTATAAGCTAGTAGTGCTATAGTGAGTGAGATCAGTTCTGTTCCGTGGTAGTTGTTCTATAAGTACAGAGTGCCGTAGTCCGTTGGCTACGGCAGTAACCACAGCGTAGACATTGTGTCACGCTACCGGTTATCATTCGTTCGGCTTATCCCAAGGTTAGGTAGAGGCAGTCCCGGTGGTGGTGACAGCCCGTCTGGCCCTCGTTGATCCTCCGCAGCTGGATATAGTCAGAGCTCCGTTCCACATAGATCCGCGTACCGGAGTCGCCTGTTAAGTCAGGGCTAGCGGTACCCTAAGCCAAGTTCTATCTAGAGATCGACCTTTAATCTCAGCTATAGTGCTATCTTTGGGAATCCTCTCTATCTTTGCCTCTTATCTGGGTGTGTCCTTGGACCGACTAGTACGAAGTTAGTGCACACATGTTCCCTTGGATTCGATACCCTTGGAATACTCGGAGGTGAAAGCTACAACGGTATCCGTGCGCTTGTGGATTTATTCGTGTGACGCTAGAATACACAACAGTCCTCGGAGATTCTTCATTGAAGCACATTGGTCCTTGCCACCTTTGGAGTCAAGTTCACGCACGGTCAGAGCCTCTTGTTCATCATGAAAAGTGTCCTCAGAACCGAGTACATCTCTCATTTGGTGCATGAATTCCTGCGTAAATATTATACTCCAAAACACACATCCAACGATGAACTTGTTATATCATTAGTATGTCTAGTGGCGGGTTACTTCCAAATTGAAATCCAAACTATAACATAACAAGTGTTCTTGGTTGACGGAAATCGACCACCAACACATATGATGAGTTATCTTGAAAACCTTAGACTTATATACTGCTTGTTATTGCATTGAGCTTTGTCAAATTGTTGTGACCCTTGTGAGAATTCTTTTCATGCTTTCATGATCAAGATTCATGTGCGCTCCATATCCCCTTGCTATGCTTCCACACTAGAAGTTAGCATTGTATCATCTATCCATTCCACAAAATAAAGCTCCATGTGTGACCTCTCTCTCTCCAAAAGTATCTTCGAAAAAGGACATGGGCTATGAAAAAAAGAAAAAAAACATGCACAAAACATGAGTTGAAAAAAAATGCTCAAGGCATGAAAAAAAAGAAGAAAAAAAGAGAGATAGCCCATGTCCAAAAGAAAGAAGAAAAAGGAGAGAGATGGAACATGCAAAAAGGAGTTTCAATAAATTTGATGGTAATAACTAGCACCCACTCCGGGCCTAGTGTCCACCTTACCATCACCACAACATTCGTCATGTATATGGTGATATCTAGCACCCATTCCGGGCCTAGTATCCACCTTACCATATCCATCACATCTATACATGTGCACATCTTGATCTGATTGTATGAATTGCTTTTCTCCTTGGATCCGGTCTTTGACTTTGCAATATATGTGATACAAGTATGCTTTATCTTTTATCCTACCCTAAGCTCCACATATAGCCATCATTAGAAGTAGGATGAAAGAAAGGCAAATCTAATGCCTTGGTGAGGACATAGACACTTTGAGCGATCTAAGAGAATCAAATGAGGAGCTAAGCAAGGTTTTGTTTTTGAAAACTTATTGCAAAACCCCAAGTTACTTGACATGAGGAATAGAAGTGATTTGAGTCATGACCGTTCCATTCCTCAGCTACCCAAGATGGCATGATAGACACTTCATAGAGTTCACAAGTACAAGGTATGGTTTGGAATATCTCTTATGCTCATTTCATACCTTTGGATATCACGTATCACCTTGATCCTTTCTCCTTCACTCAAGGACGAGCAAAGGTCAAGTGTGGGGGTGTTGTTGACGGCTGTTAAGTGCCACTTTTATGCCGTCAACTCCTGCATAAAATGAATGAAAAGTGATCATCGACACTAGAATAGGGTTTATACTGACAAATTCCACAAGTGTTGGTGTTTCTAACTTTTGTTGCAGGATGCACTGGAATACGTGTTAAATGATACAACTGAGAGCAAGTGATCCAATGGTTTATATAGGACGTCATCATAAACAACCTCAAAAGCCAAATTGGATTGCACCATTGCGACGGGCTCGTCGAGACGATCAAAATGGACATATTATTTATCTACTTTGGAGTTCGGATGCAAATGATATTAAATGCCCAATATTATGGGATGCTGATGTCATCACCCCATCCTCCGTTCGTCAGCCGCGCAGGGGGCACAAGGGGCGGCCATGTGGTAGTGCGGCATTGGCTGCCAGGCGCGCACGTGCGCCTGACCGCGCGCGACGCAAGGGCGCGGGACGGCCACAAGGCCGGGACACGTGGCGGGCTGCGGTTTGCTGCATGCTGCTGGCGCGGATCGCACCTCGCACGCGGGCGTCCTGCGACTCCGAACTGAGCGCTCGCCTGGGCCGGACACGCGGCAGGAGCTGGATGGCCTGCTATAGGCCGGTTGCATGGGCCGGCTGGTTTTCCTTTTTTCTGCGCCGTTTCAGCGACCTAGTCATCGGTTCAGGCCCGGTTCAGCCCCCTAGGATCCGGTTCTTGCCCGGTTTTCACCTCCACCGCCTCATGCTTCTTCCCCTGCATGCTACAGAACCGTGGGAGCCCCATTTCCTCCCTCCTTCGGCTCGAAAATAGGGGCATTTTGGTGCTCAAACACCCCCAAGACAAGCCTCCCCTTTGCCTATAAATACAAGGGGAAGGGGGTCATTTTGAGACACACCACTTCACCCAAGGATGAGAACTTCTCTTCATAGGAGAGGCCACTCTTTGGTAGATTAGAGTAGAGAGTGAGAGAGAGGGATTTGTATCTCCATGGATGCTTCATTGTTCAATTAGAGTAAAGTAAGTATTTCTGCATTTTTTATTTAGACTAAAGTGTTATTCATATGTGAGTGATATGTTCTTTTGTTCTTCGCCTGTTCATCATTTAGAGGCGCGTGTTCTTCACGAACAAACCCCCTCGATCTAATTGATTAGGTGCACAAATTTGTATCTCGTTTGTATGATTAGTCTTTTAGAATAAAGTTGATATGCTTGCATGCTCTGATTAGAATAAAGTGTGTTCGTGATTCCTTTCTAATAGTTTATTCTAGGTTGCATGAGTAGACGTTTTCTTCTGCTAGTGCGTAGATCCTGGGTTTATGCGTTCGTCTGCTGCAAGTCGTTCGTATACGTTGGCAGCACAGTACGGGGTCGAGTGCTCTCTTGCATGCCTTTAGTATAAGCTAGTAGTGCATATAGTGAGTGAGATTAGTTCTCTTCCGTGGTCGTAGTTCTATAAGTACAGAGTGTCATAGTCGGTTGGCTACGGTAGTAACCACAGCGTAGACGTGGTGTCACGTTACCAGTTATCATTCGTTCGGCTTATTCCAAGGTTAGGTAGAGGCAGTCCAGGTGGTGGTGACAGCCCGTCTGGCCCACGTTGATCCTCCGCAGCTGGATATAGTCAGAGCTCCGTTCCACATAGATCCGCGTGCCGGAGTCGCCTGTTAAGTCAGGGCTATCGGTACCCTAAGCCAAGTTATATCTAGAGATCCACCTTTAATCTCATCTATAGTGCTATCTTTAGGAATCCTCTATATCCTTGCCTCTTATCTAGATGTGTCCTTGGACCGACTAGTACGGAGTTAGTGCACACACGTTCCCTTGGATTCGATACCCTTGGAATACTCTGAGGTGAAAGCAACAACGGTATCCTTGCACTTGCCGATTTATTCGTGTGACACTAAAATACCCAGCAATGATCACAAGCTAGATAAATTGGTGATAAAAGCAAAATAAATAAGAAAAACTTGCAAACCTAGCTGATATCGATAAATTGTGAATAAAACTTAGATGAAACCACAGCGATGTGCCCGGAGGTTAAAGCCCAATTGTTATTCGATAAAACGGTAGTTACAAGCTTACCGAAGGTCGATCGATGCAGCCCGACGAGCTAGAAGAACGGTGTTTGAAGAAACAAGAAAATAAGAAGAAGTAAAAAAGGGGGTGGTGAAGTCGCCGACTTGAAAAAGTAATGATTTTGTTGATATTGGTGTGTACAAACTTTCTTTGACCACGCAGGGTCACTATTTATGTCCTGAGGACAACTTGACTTCTAGTCGATGACGACAACGTTTGCTTGAATCTAAAGAAATAAAAACTACCAAAAACTTAACGATTCCTATAGGAATCAGACTCTCTAAACTGATTTTGACCCGACGTCAACTTGATTGTTGACCCGCCTACGTCTTCCTTCCTTCTAGCGAATTCCTCTTCTGCCACGTTCCTTCCCCATCAGTCGGCCGATTCCAAATCGGCTGATCACTTTTTCCCCTTTTCTCCATCGACTTTGAGGTCTTCTCGATGTCTCTTCATTTATTCCTTGACATGTGTCAAAAAACGGTGTCAACAGTCTGACCCGTCACCGCCCACACCCCCGCGTCGATAATTTTTTCCTGAAAAAAACTTGTGCCCGCAGGGATTCAAACACGGGACCTCGGACCTCAGCTCTGCGTCCCTTTACCACTACGCCATGTTTTGGTTTGCGTCTATGTTGTGAAAGAAGTTCCATATATCCTTGAATTGAATTACACAAAGGTTATCCACTCCCGTGCCTCATCCCCGCCGCCAGCATTCATCCCCTTCCTCGCCGCATCCCGTCCCGCCTCGCTGCTGCCGCCGTGGTGGGGCATCCCGCAGTTCCGCCGGTGTGCCAGCCTAGGCTCCATTGCTGCGTCTCCGGTGCCCTTCCCTGCTTCCATTGTTGTGGCAATGTTTCCAACAAGGCTCGGTTGGTGGCCACCCCCGCCTCCATTGCTGCTTCTCCAGCGCCCTGCCCGGTGCGCCATCCCGAACATCATCGCTTCCCCCGCCCGAGGCATCCCTTCTTCCTCACCTGAGCAACGACAATTTCCACGCCCGAGGTACCCCTTCTTCCACACCTGAACACCGGCTTGCTGACCGAAGGTAAATCTCACCTAAACATTTTCTTGGTTAGTTGAATGTAGCTTTCGATTTTGTACAGAATTGTTCATTTGTGTTTTTTGTGTAATGCTTGATTAGATGGATCGAAGTTGGGTGCATGGCAAAGTATTTACCTCAGATTACATGGATGGCATCAAAGAATTTATGAGCTTTGTCAAAGGGAAATTCAATGACAATGTTGAGATTCTGTGCCCATGCAGTAGATGCCTCAATCAGAAGTACCTAAGCCAGGCTCTTGTGAAGAAACACATGCTGATGAATGACATGGACAGTAGTTACACTAGATGGATTCATCATGGAGAGGATTTGAATATGGATATTTGTTGGAATTTCTTAACACCACTGCTTAAGAACAGGTTTAGTAACCATCCTTAGCGATAGCGTAAGAAATGTCTGTAGGTATCTCTCAACGTCACTACTAACGACGCCGAGTTAGAGCGATTATCAAGACTTGCCAAAGGTCAATCTAACGATCGTGAACGAATCCGCAAGTGCACAGATAAACCATTGTAGCATTTCCCTAGGGAAGTGAATATTCCAAGGGTATCATATCTGTGGATTGGTGGATATCAAGACTTATGCTTTTGCAATGAGTGTAACCATGAGATAGAAATAGAAGACAACAACTCAAATACAGGGGTAAGGTAAATGATATGATAAGGGTAGTGTGACACACAATCAGATCTATCTCTACACTAGTACACTACGGCGTAGGGGGGACATATGAGTTAGCTCTAGGTTCTAAAGAACTATACATACAAGAGTTAGATGATACAAGAAAAAGAGCCACAAAGCATTGCATTGGAAGGTTTAGCACCCAGGTACAAACGGGGAGATAGCCCGCGACGACCAGCATCTTGCATAACTATCCTCTAGACTCCTATAGCAATAACCCAGCGCAGAGGGTTTCAAAGGGTCCAACAGCTGTAACCACCACGACCTACCTCTATCGTTACGGGGGCAAGCTCATAACTAACGAAGCCACACAACCCAGGCACCATGCCTGCGTTGCTGCTAGACTTCACCCGGCCTGGGCTGTTGTAACCCAGGGTGAAGCCACCAGATAACTGGCCAACTTAGACCGAGTACCGTAGCTTAAACACGAACCTCATGCAACACAACAATGCCATCAATCTAGATCAAACTAGGGCTAGCCATACGAATGGATATGAACTCTCTTATGTCTAATCAACAAGATCAAAGGGTCGTGTTCGTGAAGAACACGAGCCTCTAACTAATGAACAAACACATAAGGAATGAGAAAATCATCCTTCAACTGGATCGAAAGGTAGTGTTCACGAAGAACACTAGCCTCTAAATGATGAACAATGGATGAACTCAAGAACATATCAATCACATGATCTACCACAACTTTATATGAAATAGCTGAATAACTAAAGTAGATCAAAGTCATACAAAGAAATAAAGATACAAGAGAACTCATACCTAGATCCCAAAGTAGACATGGAACCTGAATAAGAGCTACTCTAGCCTATCCCTTAGCCTTGGAAACTAAAAGTGAGGAGAATGGAGAGAGTGGTATGTGAGAAATGGAGCCCCTCCCCTTCTATTTATATGCAAGGGCCAGGCTTGCTTCGAGCTCCAATTCCTCCAATTCACCCGGGATTGCAACAATTGACCAATGGGGAGCCACCACGTGGAAGGCCAGGATGAACCGACCCTAGGTCGGTTCGGCCGAACACACGGTCGGCTGACCGTCTAGGGCGGCCTCTTGGCTAGTGTTTTCTCTGGGTGGCTGACCTGTGGGCCCTCTGAGCTTTCCCCAGTGAATGGCGGTTTTGGAGTCCTAGGTGGGCCCGTGGATCCTTGTGAAGTCCATGTGTCACTCTCTGATTCGTCGGTGGATGCCTTCCTTGGATCAGTGACGTGGATGCCACTTAGAAGTAGTGTGGCCACCACCTTCTCAGTTGAGTTGGCATGGATCTTTCCATTGAAGGTGGGTTTCCATCTCTTTTTATGCTTAAATCACCTACATACAAATAATCTCCAAGGACAAGTGGAACTACATTATTCAAACCAAAATACGAGTAATAAGTGCATATGCCTCTATTTATGCGAGAATATTGACGGCTAAAAGTGGTACTTAACAGCCGTCAACAAACTCCCCCAAGCTAACCTCTTCCTCGTCTCGAAGCAAGACATTAGAGACTTAGGTTGGTTGATCAGGAGTTGCTACAATCTTGTATCCTCAACTTATGGCAAACATACAACAAAGTACTCTACCAAGAGTTGAACAAGTTGGCAATGTTCTTACCATTCGCTTGATGATGTGGGGCGTGTAGCTTCACCTGCCTTGGGTGGTTGAGAGACAGAATGATTATATAGAGAATACATAATCACTCATACCTTGATCAGCCGTCAATCCGGAGGTTTTGCAAAAAAATTTCAAAAGAAAATCAGAATTCCTCAAACGATACTCTCGGATCGCTCAAAGTGTATGGTTCCTCACCAAGGCATTATGTTGCCTTTCTTCACATCCTACTCCTAATAGGCTTATGTGGAGCTGTAGGTAGGGAAGAAATGTAGCATACTCGTCTCTCATATTTTGCTAAGTCAAAGACCGGATTCTTCGAAGAAACAAACATACATCCTGATCAAGATGTGCATAAGCGTGTGATGGTAGTGAGCATGGTAAGGTGTATACTAGGCCCAGAAATGGGTGCTAGATATTACCACACTTTATATGAAAATTAAGAGGTTGATGGTAAGGTGAACACTAGCCCCGGAGTAGGTACTAGTTATTACCATCTATATGGTGGAACTCTTTTTCTTCTTTGCACAATTCAACCCCTTTCTCCTTTTGAAATTTTCTGAGACTTGGGCTAGCTCTATTTATTTTATTTTTGCCATGCTTTTGAGCATGCTTTTCCTTCTTTTCTTTTATTTCTCTTTTTTTTCTTTTCAGCTAGCCCTTTGTATCTTCTAGAGATATTCGGAGAGGGATGAATGATACAAAAGTTGCTGTGGGACATGGGTACCCCTGGGTCCCCATCGACCAGTCTCATGGCCGTCCCCGACAAGTGGGTCCGGCCCACCAGAAGACTAACAGACCTGATTGTGGGCCCAACAGCCTGATCTATGGCCCACACGACCTTCTGAAGACCTTATCCGGAACGACTACAAGACTTGGCGTACAAGACAAGAAGGCGGTGAATCCGACAGGCAGTCCGGAGAATATGGAAATAGTTGTAATCAACTAGACTTAGGTCTCCCGGTCGTAACCGACCAGGAGTCTGGGCGCTGACCTTGTCCGCTGGCCAATATAAGGCGGGCAGGGCAACCCCCTTTTAACAACGCAATCCTCAAGCAATCTACACCAACAACTGGGACGTAGGGTTTTACTCTCCGAAGGCCTGAACCAGTATAAACTCGCCGTGTTCTGTGTGCTTTCACATAACCATCAAGTGCTTAGCTCTAGATCGCCCCCATCCGAATCTAAACCACTAGGGTTGACCCCCCTGTGGACTGTGCGGAACTAAACCTCCGACAGTTAGCGCGCTAGGTATGGGCAGATCCAGAGTTCTCTGTGTGACTTCGACAGCTTTGTTCAACGACGTCATCTTCCCCGCCACCGCCAGCATGGCAGACTTCCTCGCCAAACCCATCGACATCAGTTTTGGCTCTATGCCGTCGAGGTCCGCCGCTCCAGCCGCCGACCTAGTCGTCCTTGACAACGCTGCGGTCAACTCCGTTCAGCAGGTCGAATCCGATCTGCTGATGGAAACCCATCCACCCACACCTCGCGACCCCGTCGTGGGGCTTGATCGTGTCGCAACCATGCTTGCGGACACAATCAAGATCTGCGAAAGCGTCTAGCGCTCTAGCAGTCCAAAACCGACTCCAACTCGCATGTCTTTTGGCTTGCACAGCACAGCCCGTGTGGTCTCCAACCACACAAGTAAGAAGATCCAGACCCAATCTGGTTCGAACTCGACTACCCCCAGGCTCCGGTCTATGGGCACCACAGGGATCTCACAGATGACCCTTGCCCTCACCACAAGAAAGCCAAGCACACTGCTCGTCAGTGCCTAGCTTTGAAGAAGCTCCACCGACCTACGCCTCCTGCAGCGACCCCAGGTTGCCCGATCCATCCTCCCGCGCAATCTCCGGACTGTGGCGAGTTCCAGGTCGCCTGTATCATCCTCACGCCTAACACTTACGGCGACGAGGTCTTGGTATGTCGCGGTCTCTCCAATCGCGAGTGTTGACGGCTGTTAAGTACTACTTTCAGCCATCAATTCTCACATAAATGGAGGCATAAGCATTATTTACTTGAAATTTGGTTTGAATAATGTAGTTCCACTTGTCCTTGGAGATTATTTGTATGTAGGTGAAAGACCCATTAAAAGAGATGGAAACCCACCTTCTATGGAAGAACCATGCCAACTCAGCTGAGGAGGTGGCTGCCACCAAGGAAACACATAGCGTTCCATGTCACTGATCCAAGGGAGGCACTCACCGACGAATCAGAGAGCGCCACACGGACTTCACATGGATCAAGGGCCCCACCTCGGATACCAAATCAAGCCATGCACCGGGGAAAGCTCAGAGGGCCCACAGGGCAGCCACCTGGAGAAAACACAGGCCAGGGGGCCACCCTAGGGGTCCGACCGATCCTAGGATCAGCCGAACCGCCTTAGGGCCCCCTGATCCTAGCCTTCCACGTGGTAGCTCCCTATTGGTCCATTAGCACATCCCCAGGTGTTTTGGTGGAGTTTGAGCCTCGAAGCAAGCCTCCTCCTTGCCTATAAATAGAACGGGAGGGGCTCCCATTTCTCACACCCACTCTCTCATTCTCCTCTCACTTTTAGTCTCCTAGGCTAGGGGGTAGGCTAGAGTAGCTCTTCTTCAGGTTCCAAGTCTTCTTTGGAGTCTAGGTATGAGTTCTCTTTTATCTTTATTTCATTATATGATTTTGATCTACTTCAGTTATTCAGCTATTTCATATAAAGTCATGGTAGATCATATGCTTGATATGTTCTGGAGTTCATCTCTTGTTCATCATTTAGGGGCTTGTGTTCTTCATGAACACTACCTTTTGATCCAGGGATGATAAACTCATTCCTTATGTGTTTATTCATAAGTTAGAGGCTCGTGTTCTTCTCGAACACGACCCTTTGATCTTGTTCACTAGACATAAGAGAGTTCGTATCCGTTCGTATGTCTAGGCTTAGTTGATCTTGTTAGATGGCATGAAAGTGTTGCATGAGGTTTGTGTTTAAGCTACGGTACTCGGTCTAAGTTGACCAGTCTTCTGGTGGCTCTCACCCTGGGTCACAATAGCCCAGGCTGGGTGAAGTCTAGTAGCAACGCAGGCATGGTGCCTGAGTTGTGTGGCTACGTTAGTTATGAGCATACCCCCCCCGTAACGATTGAGGTAGGCCGCAGTGGTGACAACTGTTGGACCCTTTGGAACCCTCCGCGCTGGGGTATTGCTATAGAAGTCTAAAGTCTAGTTTCGCAGAGTGCTGGTCGTCGCGGGCTAGCTCCACGTTTGTACCTGGGTGCTAAACCTTACCCTCTCATGCAATGCTCATGCCTATCTCTTGTATCTTCTAGCTTTGTATGTTTAGTACATTAGAACCTAGAGCTAACTCGTATGTTCCCCATATGCCGTAGAGTACTAGAGTAGAGGTAGATCTGAGTGTGTGTCACACTACCCTATCATATCTTTTATCTTACCCCTGCCTTTGAGTTGTTGTTTCCTATATCTATCTCTTGGTTTACACTCAGTGCAAAAGCATAAGTCTATGATATCCGCCATTGCCTTCCACGGATACGATACCCTTGGAATATTCTCCTTCCTTGGGGAAATGCTATAATAGTTTATCTGTGCGCTTGCGGATTTGTTCGTGATCGTTTAGATTTACCTTTGGCAAGTCTTGATGTTCACGCTAACTCGGCGTCGTTAGTAGTGACGTTAAGGAAGACCAACAAGCATTTCTGACGAGGTCGCTAAGGATGGATTCTAAATCTGTTCTTAAAGTGACCGCGCTAAGAAATGTCAACAGCGAGGTCCTTGTGGTCTGAGCGGATGTGCCAGCCCAAGCTGGTGTAACTGATGCACAGCGTGCACAGCGTGAAGCTGACAATGCCAATAGAGCCCTACGCCGCCAGGCCGAGGCCGATCAAGCCAATGCAGCAGCTCAAGCTGTCGCCGCAGCAGCTAGTGGCGGACAGGTGCCGCAGAACAACGCGTAGAACAACATGCAGAACAACGCTAATGGCCCACCCCCAGCAGGACAAGGCGTGGTCCAGGAACAGGAGCAACAAATGCCACCGCCTCGACACCGCATGCGCGCGACCTGCGCAGGGACTTTGAAGAAGCTGGCCATGACGTCTTCGGCTCCCCTCAAGCCAACTTGGGGGCATCTCTGGCGGAGATCCAACTCATGGGTGATACTCCACAAATACGGCGAGCTATCGCTAAGATCCGGGTCGCCATGGCCCAGGTCGAAGAAAGAAGCCAAGGCTACAGCTGGACGGCGCGCACCGCGCACTCAAGGAGTTGGTCGGTGCGAGACCAAAACAACAACAACGCTTGGCAAGCCCCTCAGCAGCCCGCGACTTTGGAGGGAGGTGGTGAGAACGACGTGGTGCAGCAACCCAACCCAAGACCTCAAGGTGGAGGACCTCAAGCCGCAGGGAACGTGCCGCCCCAGGTCGCACAGGCTCCCTCAGCCAACCTGCAACAGCCACAATGAGACAAGCACGAGATCCAGTGTCGTGCAAACTACGATCGCATTAATGGTTGCCCGGACCCTCTGGATGCCAACAACCCACTGCAAGCAACCGACCTCCGGGCAATGCATGATGTAGAGCTACAGTGCCGTGCCAACTATGACCAGTCAATGGCGCACCTGACAATCTGTACATCATCCCCTCGGGACCTCGCGCAACCAACCAACCAGGCTTCAGCAATGTCAACAACTTTGCATCCTTCTCACGACGTCTCCACAAGTTGAGCTATCCTATGGAGTTCAAGCCCAACATCGACAAGTACGACGGTCGCTCCGACCTGAGTATCTGGCTCAAGATGTACACCATCGCTGCTCAGGCAGCAGGAGGCAATGAAGACCACATTGCAGGCTACTTCCCCTTAGCGATGGGCAAAGCGCCACTCTTATGGCTCAACAACTTACCAGATGAGTGCATCTCTTGCTGGGCAAGTCTGTCGCGGTTGTTCACTACGAACTACCAGGCGACCTACAATCGACCCGGCAACACGCATCACCTCGCAAGGGTGACCATGAAGACTGGTGAAACCCTTCGAAATTACACCAATCGGTTCTTCGAGAACCGCAACGAGCTCACTGGAGTCAAGGACGATGATGTCATCACTGCGTACAAGAAAGGCGTCACCAACATCAAGCTCTTTGAGAAGATCCATGAGGCAGGAGCCAAGACCATCGCCGACCTCATGGCGTACGTCAACAAGCTCATGGATACTCAAGATGCAGTGGTCCACGACTTCAAGGGGATCAGAACCGAAGAGATGTCTGGGGCCCTGGCCTCTGACGATACTAGAAAGTCGCGCAAGCGCTCCAACGAGGTCTTAATGGCCAACTCCAGCTTCATGCGTGCTGAGTTCCAGTCAACTCTCGACGACGTGTGCTAGTTCCACCACAGAGCAAAGCACTCTATGCGTGATTGCATAGAGCTGAAGCGCACCATTGGCATGCCAGAAGAGCCCAAGCTGGTGAGAAGGCCAACAGCGGTGACAACCGCTACAACAACAACCGGCGCTACGACAACTGGAACCGCTGACCTGATTTGTGTGATGACCAGGACAGGTGACCTTATCGCCGGGACGATTGCTGTGATGACAGAGATCGCCGCGATGATCATCACGATGACCGCCACGACAATTGCCGCGATGACCACCGCGACGACCGCAGAGACGACCGCAACAACGACCGTCGAAATGACAGAGACCGACGCAAGGAAAGGACTCCACCACCACCACCTCCGAGTGGCAACCCTAACGGTGCCTACCAGGCACCCAACAGGGAAATCGACTTCATCGTGGGAGGTCGCAGAGCTGCCCAAACCGACGGACAACAACGCGCCGTAGCTCGAGAGATCGGGCTTGTCAACACAGAGAATCTGAAACCTCTGAGGTGGTCGGAATTCCCTATAACCTTCTCCAGGGAAGACCATTGGGTACACATACAAGACCCCGGGACCTACCCGCTAGTCGTCAATCCCACGGTGGATGGAGCCGTGTTCTCCAAGACGCTCATCAACGGAGGCAGCAGCCTCAACATCATATTCACCGAGATGCTGAAGAAGATGAAGTTCGACTTCAACAAGATGACAGCCTGCGATGAGCCCTTCTACGGGGTCGTGCCTGGCAAGGCAGCATATTCCCTGGGATGTGTTTGCCTCCCAGTCAACTTCGGAACTGAAGCTAACTACCGCACAAAGTGGCTAACGTTCGAGGTCGCGGACTTCTGCTCCTCCTACCATGTCATCCTAGGTCGTCCGATGCTGGCTCGGTTCATGGCCATCCCACATCATACGTACCTCATCATGAAGATGCTAGCGCCCAATGGAATCCTTTCCGTCCTTGGGGACATCATGGTCTCCTACAGATGCGAGGACAAGACTCTCGACATTGCCTCGATGTCTGCCTACGCCGCTGCTGCTTCGATCATGGTCGCTGAGGCCGCCAAGGTCGATGCCACTATGCTCACACACCCCAACTGCTTTGCATGCTACTCTAGCAGTGAAGAAGGTTTGCCTCGGCCTTCCTGATGCAACGAAGGAAGTCACCATCGGGGCCAACTTGGACCCGAAATAGAAACTCGCGCTCACCAGTTTCCTTTGAGACAATGTTAACATATTCGCATGGAGTCCATCCGATATGCCTGGTGTCCCGCGGAGTCTGGATGAGCACTCCCTAGATGTAAGCAAGACTGCAAGACCCGTCAAGCAGAAGCTCTGTCGCTTCACGAAGGATCGAAGGGAGGCCATAGGGGTAGAAGTATGCAAGCTCTTAGTTGTAGGATTCATCCGTGAATGTAAACACCCGGTTTGGTTAGCCAACCCAGTGCTTGTACCCAAGAAAACTGGTGGATTAAGGATGTGTATCAACTACACTGACCTCAACAAGCACTACCCTAAGGATCCTTCCCTCTTCTGCGCATCAACCAAGTCGTGGACTCCACGACCGGCAGCACCCTGTTGTCCTTCCTTGATTGTTATTCGGGGTATCCCGACGACCAGGACAAAACGACGTTCATAACACCCCATGACATCTACTGCTACAAGGGCATGACCTTTGGCTTGAAAAACGCTGGTGCCACGTACCAGAAGGCGATCCAAAGGTGCCTAGTGTTGATGGTCCTTACAACAAGTATTTGACCGTCAATATCCCGATTATGAGAGAGGTATACAACAAGTTGCATGCTTATTTTAGGTGCTAACAACATTCCACGAGTTGTGTTGCAATTCTACCTGCAGATACAAGATTAAGGAGTATTCATGGACCAGTGGGGCACATATGGCAAGGCCGGCCACACCTACCAGGGCCGGCCGCACCTGGCAAAATGCTTCGAGCCCATCTCCGAGCCCCGGTAACTCAAGGACACACGACTAGAGGACATCCTGACCCATGAAACAAGGTCGGTTCGATCCAGGGGAGAAGATGAGCTTCACTTGGATCCATGGACCCACCAGTCAGCTAAACCAATGAATAACCGACATGGGACAACATTCAGGACCTCAATTACCATCGTGAACACAACCCATAGCGTATGGCCAATGGGACCATGGCCGGCCGCACCTAGGGGTTCGGCCGCACCTACCAAAATGCATCGACCGACTCACAACCGACTCCAGAACCAAATCACAGACGCTCGATCAAAGGCGGTGGAGGATGGAGGGCCGGCCGCACCTCCTTACCAGCCACTGCAGCTCCTCCTCGCCTACAAGAATCACCTCCTGCAGCCACCGACCCGGGGGATCTATAAATAGCTCCCGGCACTTCGTAGAAAAGAGAGAGGTGAATATAAGCAAGTGGCAGAGCCCTACAGAATTAGTATCTAGAGAGAGTTGAGTGCTGAAGTAGAAGCCGGAGTGTCGGCCTTCTTTTTCTTGTACCTCGGCGGGTGCGGTACAACTACGGTCGTCCACACCTGGGATACTTTCGAAGTTTGGATTTGTGAGTAACTAAATCTCAAGTCATACTCTTGTTTGCTCTTAGGTTCTTCGATTACGGTTTAGCAGTTTTACTACTTGTCATGGTTGCTTTGCTTTGAATTCGAGTAAAGTAGTTCTCGGTTAGTGTAGACGTGGTGTCTAGGTTCTCCAGTACCTTGGAATGCTCCCCTGTTCAACAGAATAGTTGTGGTCCCTAGGGAGGTGACAGCTCCGGACAAGCTTTGGAGTCCACCATGTTAGTTCAGGCGGGTAGGAGTTACGACATCAGAGTCCCCTTCTCATCCCTTTCCGTGGCTCTTTTCCCTCTGGCCCCGACGAGCGGCGAGACTTGACTTGGTTCTACCATGATTCCCACAGATCCCAGCTATCTTAGTTTATCCCCTCTCTACCCGACTCTTCCCTTGCCTTTCTACCCTTCATCGTCATACCCCTCGGATAAATTAGTTCAGGTTCAAAGCACTTCTCGTTCCCCGTAGAATTCGATACCTTGGAATACTCCCTGGTGAAAGCTACAGCGTTATCCGTGCGCTTGCGAATTTATCGATGATCGTAAAATATACTAACAAGCTTTCTGGCACCGTTGCCGGGGAACGGTCCATTCTGATCCTGAACCCAGTCCGTCCGTGTATCACCCCATCTTCCTCCTCCCTAAAAACAATGGTGGCAGCCAATTGGGTAATCTCCATCCAGACCCTTTCCAACCTCCTATCTATTGTCCTTCTAAAAGTACATCTCAATTCTTGCCCATCCCAGAGGTCAGCAATAGTCCCACTCTTCTCATTCACAATTACATATAAATCCCAGAACTGAATTGCAAGGCTAGACTCCCCTAGCCAATTATCTTCCCAAAATTTAATCTTCCTACCATCACCCACTTTCCATCTAAAACCTAACTTAGCTGCTTTTGCGGCCCACATGAAGCCCTTAAAAAAGTGGGAGCTATTGGTGTCATTAGCACAAAAAATGTTAGGGTGTTCAGTCCTATACTTAAAATCAATAATCTCCTTCCACAACTTCCCTTTATCAGCTTGATACTTCTAATCCAAGAACCTAAGAGACACATATTCAGGTCTCTAATGTTTGGAACCCCTAAGCCACCAAAATCTTTATGCATGCTTACACTATCCCAGTTTGCCAGGTGGTACTTGTGGTTCCCTTCTGAGTCATTCCACAGACAGTTTGAGAGGTGGGTATTCAGCAGCCTAATTGCCCACTTAGGAAATTTAATAAAAGAAAGTAAGCACACAAGAATTCTGGCCAAACAAGCTTTAACCAGTGTTAATCTAGCTGCATGTAAGAGCAATTTCCCTCTCCAACTGCCTATCTTTTTCACCATTTTATCTACCAGAGGCTGCATATCCTCCCTCTTGAGTTTGTCAAAGTGAAGTGGTACCCCCAGATACTTGATTGGGAAAGTCCCAATGGCGCACCCAAAAATATGAGCTGTAGAATTTACTGATCTTCACTTAGATTTAAAGGAATAATCTCACTCTTATGGTAGTTAATTCTCATCCCAGAAATATTCTCAAACCAGACTAAACAGCACTTCAGATTTCTCAGCATCTGATCATCAGGGTCTAAAAATAAGATGGTGTCATCTGCATATTGCAGGGAGATCACCCCACCTTCCCTAAACTCAGGCATAAGGCCTCTAATCAGCCCACCATTTTGGGTTTTGCTTAACATCTTGGTCAGGACATCTCCTACCAGGTTAAATAACAAGGGAGAGATTGGGTCACCCTATCTCAAGCCTTTACCAGGTTTGAAGAAAGGGCTTTCTTCCCCATTCAAATTTACTCCTACAGACCCTCCCTTGACCAGACACTTCATCCATGTCAACCAGCGCTCACCAAAGCCTCTCGAAGCCAGAACTCCAAAAAGAAACTCCCAACTAACCCTATCATAAGCCTTCTCATAATCTAATTTTAGAATAACACCAGGTTTCCCATTCTTATGGCCCTGGTGGACTAATTCATGAGGAACTACTACACTTTCCAAGATGTACCTACCTTTGATGAAAGCGCTTTGGTTGGTTGAAATAATCCTTTGGGAAACTCTCCCTAACCTACTAGTCAAGACTTTGGAAAAAAATTTGAAACTACAATTAATAAGGCTAATAGGTCTAAAATGCTTCATCTCTAAAGCATCCTCAATTTTTGGAATAAGAGTTAGCATAGAAAGATCCAAGGTACCTTTATGGAAAACTATATCATTTTTCAGGATATCCCGGAATTTTTGATAGAAAACAAAAGAGAGCCCATCAGGCCCAGGGGCACCTTCAGCATAACTACTAAAGATTGCCTCGCTAATCTCTTCTTCTATAAAAGGAGCACTGAGGAAATCATTCTCCTCATTAGTTACTAAGTCCTCTCTATTCCAAAAATCCTAAGCTAGAGTAATATCCTTACTTTCTTCTTCTGCAAAAAGGTTCTTATAAAAGTCTACTGCTATCCTAATCATGCCATTTTGATCCTCCACTAGACCAGCAGGGCTCATGAGGCCACTGACAGACTTCTTCCTACTCCTTTGATTAGCAATAGCCTGGAAGTAGGCAGTATTCCTATCTCCTTCTAGAATATTCCTCTCTCTAGACCTCTGTCTCACTTTGATCTCCTCTAAGGCCCAAATTCTCCCCAGCTCATCAGATGTGTACTTCAGCCTCTCTAGCTCCTGGGCTGAGAGCCCTTCCTCTTCTGCTTTATCATCCAGCTTATTATACTCCTCAGCTAATTCAACCTTCCTCCTATTTAGGTTGGCCACCTCATTAGAGGCCCAGCCTCTCACAAGTCTCCTAAAGGTCCTCAATCTAAATTGCCATATATTCATGACATTATTCTCAGAGCAAGGCACATCCCAAGCTTTCAAGACTATATCTCTAAAGTTTTCATTTTCTAGCCACCACTTTTCAAATCTGAATTTTTTCTTGCCAAAATGGACATTGTTCCCTAGGTTTATCAACAGAGGGTTGTGGTCACTAGGAGGTCTCTCCAGGGCCTTCACTCTAGCCAGAGGGAAAGTGGCCTCTCATTCAGTAGTGACAAAAACTCTGTCAATCTTGGCCATGACTAAGTTTTCCTGGTTGTTTGTCCAAGTGAAGGATTTGTTGTTAGGATTTAACTCTATTAAGCCTCGTCTACTAATCCAATCATTAAAGGCATCAGTCCACCTATGATTGATGATACCATTACTCTTATCGGTAGCAAACCTAACTAGATTAACATGGCTCGGACCCGCGCCCCTCTCGCTCCCATGAGCGGATGTTGGCGGAGTTGAAATTCCTGATTTCCTTTCCTCTACACAAGGGCCCCTCCCCTCCTTCAACCCTGCTTCAGCGGCCACCATCGCCCAATGGCTCGCCGAATCAAACAATATTCTTCGAGTTTCCAGGAGACGAAAGGGTTTTCGTGGGCTGGCTTCAAGAGTCCAATCATTTTGGCCTCAGTGAACAGGGTTTCGAGGAAGCGAAAGGCTTTTCCCCCTGATTTATGTGATCCAATCCTTTTGGTTCGAACACCGGCTAAGGGCACGTACAACGCGGCGGTATAAGCCGTCTGTATGTCGTCCCTTTTACAGAAACCCCCCTCGCGAGGCAGGAGACGGCCGATGTCGTCGTTTGGCGAGGCGACGAGGATGGCTCGTGCTCCCAGGCAAGCAATGCCGGATGACGATGCGTTGTATAGGTTCGTCGTCTCCAAATCCATGCCCTGCGAATCCGGCTGTGCACGCAGGTGATTCCAAGTTCTGCGCCAAAATCTTCCTCCTTTCTCCAACATGCTTCTTGTTGCTTCCCCTTGAGCACACCGTACCCAAATGTCGATCTCCGACGGGCGGTGGAGTCCCATGGCGCAGGTGCAGCGGAGCCCCATGGCTGAATGGCTCGGCGGCAGCGTCAAATCCCATGGGCGCCGCGCGGCAAGGAAGATCGAGGCGCTGCAGCGGCGATGACCCTCCACCTTTGGTTGCGGCAATCAGCAGCAACGGCAAGACTGCATCTCAATCACCTTCACTTCGTTAGCAGATGTGTCTGTTTCTTCCCCAATTCGTAGTGTGTGACACTGCGGCTAGAATATGCAATCTTTTGGCAGTGTCCAGTTTCATATAACTAGGCAACTGAATTAGTAACTTATGCGCACCATTTTGAAATTGAATGGCTTTGTGAAATATTTTTATCAAGGATGTAGAGATTATGTGTGGCCGTATGAGCCTTTCAGTTTCATATATATGAGGCTTTCGTTCAAGTGCACAGGAGCACTAGTGCTATCAGTTATACCCAGAAATGTCAATGAGTAGTTTTCAATGTGAATAGAGCTTGCACTAGCGCTCCATGTTTCCTAGAGGTACTTTGTAAAAATTCCGTTATTAAAGCTCGGCCAACGCATAAAAAACTCAAAAAAGATCTAATTGATCATATATGACAACACCAAAGAAATAAAGAAAATTAGAGAAAAAGGCATTATAATTTTATATAATATAATTGGTGTGTTCTACAAAATATTGTAATCATGTTGCTCTTATTTATGTTTGATATATATATCAAGTAGCCACACAATGGTATATACAAATACATTTGTAGTTGATCTTGAGCTACATGCAAAGCATTAAACAGCTTACAGACGGATGCTCTGTTTGTGGGTTGTATGATTTGTCTTTATATCTGTCTGCATGATAAATTCGAGATTCTGCAGACGACCAGCCGTCTCTGGGTTGTACATGGCCTAATGTATCTTTTTCTTCCAGGTGTCTGTAATCTTTTTGTGCAGGACGAAGGCGAGGGCCATGTACATGTACCAGTCCGAGTGAGTCTTGAACTTATCACATTGGGCCATGTACCAATCTGAGTGAGTCTTGAATTATCACTTTCGATTCGTGTGACGAGCCATAGTTTTGTCTGGGCAGTCATTTTGGTCAAGTCAAAGGCGGCAATCGGATTGAAGGCCAACATAAAGTGAAGGTTTCGTTTTTTCCGCAAGGCAAAGGAGATGGCAGCACGTTGTTCTTCGGGGAAGGCGGCGCGATCCACGATGTGATTTCTGGAAGAGCGATGGAATGCATGGTGTGATTTCTTTCAGCATAAATTTACCATGTAGTACAGCATATTCTTGGACAATGGCAATTTGGGAATGTAAGTTGGTCGGGCTCCCTATAAAAGGAGAGCCTCCCGCACCTGTAGGGGGTTCACAATTTTTTTTGGAACGAGACTAGAATGAGATTTGGTTTTCTCCCTTCGTTTGTGTCGCAATATTAATGTTTGTAATTGAGTCATTGGACCCCTCCACCCAAAATTGCTCCGAAAGTTCATCCGATGCCCCCATCCTGATGCTGAAGGATTTTTCTCAAAAACATTGTGGACGATTTCAAAGTAAATATGCATAGTCAGTGGTCACCTTATTACCAAGGTATCAGATCACCATCTAGAGGTATAGGTTTTATGGCCATTTTTGCACTGGAGAATATATAGTAAAATCCAGCTAAATTTTCGTATCTTGAAAGGTTGAATCAGTAAAAATCAGCTACATATCACTAGAAGAAAAACGTCGACTAGTGAAGCAAGAAGAATCGGTTTTTACATCATAAAACACGATTTATGGCGCAGAGTGTCACGAAAATCCTTCGTCATTGATCAAGCGTAATAATCCGCGACTAGTGTCGTTCCTTATTTTGACGCATAATTAATATAATGACGCATGAAAATTTGTAACACTCTGCATCATAACCTATTTCGGCAACTGCGCCACGTCGTACGATATCCAACGTGGCTCTGACGTGGTCTGAAGTTATGACGATGTCGGTTTATCACCAAATAAAGCCCGGTTGTCACACCCAGTTTTAAAGGCAAAACCAGATGCATAAATTACATGTGCGCCAAGATCAAGTTACACACACGTAATGACTCAGTGAATACCAAATACAGTGAGTATTGTAACCATTACATGACCGAATGTCTCATAAACGTATTTGTCAGAGCGAACAACTAGCACCGGATCTTCAAAAGGGAACTCCACAGGCAGCTGACTGGTGCCACGTACGCCTAGAACTCCCCAAAAAGTCTGAGCAGTAGTCTGGGTTCTATAGTTGCAATAATAAAGATAAGCGTGAGCACATGCCGTACTCAGCAAGGGGAGAATAACATAATAAACATGCAAGGTTTTATAAGTAGATGGTCAAGGGATTTAAGCACTTTAGCATTTTAGTTGGTCAAATTTTATTAAGCAACTTAATTATTAGCAAGTATAAGTGTATACCATCCCACAATTAATGTAAAACACCATCATCATAAAGTAAATGCAGCAAGTTAATTTCAACTTCCATAAATTAATTATGTGAGGATCCAGGCCGCACATGACCGTGAGCACGGCTAATCGATTAGTTTTAAACACTGTGCAGCGGTTGTACATCTTTACCCACAAGTCGCGAAAAAGTTCAAAAGAACTTTGGACCCAACCACGTGATGCTAATCAGGCATCATACCACACTACCGAGATGTGATTGCATAGGGACGCTACGAGGCTTTTACAAAGATTTCTTAATGCGAAACAACCCGCTAAGATTCCGAGCCGCTGTAAGGTATAAAGTCCCCTAGTAGGTACTGTGTCTTAGCCAAGCCCAACTCCCTATTAGAGCAAGTCTATACCCCACTGACGCTCCCCCTTGCCCTTTCGGTAAGGTCACCCCAACATCATGGTTTCTAATTATTCAGCCAAGCCAGAGCCATATAGCCTTGTGATTGCACTGTTGTCCTGGGTGGTTCTCCATGTTCCAATTAACAAGTATGGTCTTTCAATTAAATTATCATAAAGGAACACAGAGTATAAAATAGTAGCAATGTTGTTTGTTACCATCCCAATTAAGCAAACTAAGAAAAATCTACCATCAAAATTAATTAGGCAACCCGGTTATAAGGCAATGGTCAAAAGATATTAGTCATCATCCTTAATAGGAACCCATCAAAATTAATGCAAAGTAATAAAGTAAAGTGATTAAATGCATGTTTAAATAGAACAAAGTGGGAATGACCAAGGACACTTGCCTTCCACAAGATCCAGACTCTGCTCAGAGGTTTCAAAGTCTTCACCTTCAGAAAATCCCTCGAACTGCTCGTTCTCTACGCATCACACATTCACATGCAAAGGGGCAATACAAAAAAATAAGAAACAATACACCAATCATTGCAAACATAAATAAAAAGCTGCACTAAACTAATCTACTCATCGATACGAACACGTGGATATAAAGAACGCTAAAAACGGAGCTAAAACGCAAAAGATATGCACTAAACAAGCTAAGAGAACTTATCTGCAAAGAAACTGAACTTCTAAGGGTCTAAACAGATGAAACTGGACCGAAACCTCATACTTTTGAACTACACAGGGCTTCGGGTGCAAAATCTAGAAAACGCAGGGGCTCTTAAGCAAAACGACACAGTTGACCGGCGTTGGACTCCGGTTGACCGGTACGTCGGCCGCTGACTCGATCTGGACCGCAGATCGGCGGATGGATGGCTGGCGGTGACGGTGGCTGCGCGTGACAGCGGGCGGTCGGCGGCACGCGGCGGCGATCTCGCCGGCGTAGCTCGATCTCGAGCTTCCGGCAACAGTTTACGACCCAAAAATTATGTACCAGCATGAATGCAACAAAGAAAACCTATGATTCATTAATTAAAATTTGAAAAACATTTAAATGCTTATAAATCATATTAAACCTTAGGAAAACCTTAAATGCTTAAACAAACTCAGATTAAATTCTACAAATTCTAATAAATTTTATTAAATTGTGAAACAGTAAATTTAGGGTGTTACAAATCCTACCCTCCTTAAGATGAATCTTGTCCTCGAAATTTGGATGGATCAGCAAAGAGATGGGGATAATCTTCCTTCAATTCATCCTCTCTTTCCCATGTTGCCTCATCCTCTGCATGATTACTCCACTGTACCTTGCACATCTTGATAACCCGATTCCTCGTAACTCGTGTTAAATTATCCAAGATATTGATGGGTCGTTCAGTGTAAGTAAGATCCTCCTTAACGTCCAATCCATTTATAGGTAATGGATCCTTATTACGAGGCTTGAGACCCTTCCTTAACTGTGAGATATGAAACACATCATGGACATCTGAGAGTTGATTAGGTAACTCCAATCTGTAGGCCACTTCTCCCACTCTCTTAGAAATCCTAAAGGGGCCAATAAAGCGAGGTGACAACTTCCCCTTAATGTTGAATCTGCACAAACCTCTGATCGGTGACACTTTTAGGTACACATAGTCACCCTCTTGAAGAGTCACATCTCTCCTCTTTTTATCTGCATAAGTTTTTTGTCTAGATTGAGCGGTCCTCATGTTTCCCCTTATGATCTGAACTTGTCTCTCTGCTTTCTTAATGATATCAGTTCCAAACAACTGACTCTCCCCTGTTTGACTCCAGAACAAAGGAGTTCTACACTTTCTTCCATACAATGCCTCAAATGGTGCCATCTTAAGACTAGCCTGATAGCTGTTGTTATAAGAGAACTCAGCATAAGGCAAACTCTTGTCCCAACTGCCTCCATGCTTAAGAGCACAGGCTCTCAACATATCCTCTAGAATCGGATTAGTCCTCTCGGTCTGTCCATCTGTCTGTGGATGATAAGCTGATATGAAATTCAGCACTGTATCCATAGACTCATGAAGTTTTTCCCAGAAACGTGATGTGAACTGAGTACCTCTATCAGACACTATCTTCTTGGGCACACCATGCAAACACACAATATTGGACATGTATAACTCAGCTAGCTTTGCTCCTGTATAGGTGGTCCTTACCAGTATAAAGTGAGCTACCTTGGTCAAATGATCCACGATAACCCATATCGAATCATATCCATCTCGAGTACGGGGTAACCCAACAATGAAATCCATGCCAATCTCTTCCCACTTCCATTCTGGAACCTTCAAGGGCTGAAGCAATCCAGCTGGCCTCTAGTGCTCAGCTTTGACTCTATGGCAGGTGTCACACACAGCCACGTGTGAGGCGACATCCCTCTTCATTCCATACCACCAATACCTCTACTTGAGATCCTGGTACATCTTCGTACTACCAGGGTGAATGGAATAAGCTGAATCATGAGCCTCCTTCAAGATAGTCTCTCAGAGGTCTCTCACATCAGGCACCACAAATTCTGTTCCTAAACCATATGGTTCCCTGGTCATCTTCTGTGAAATTTGAGGCTTTACCTTGTTCCATAGTTGCCTTGATTTCCTTGATCTCCTCATCCTCCAACTGTCCCTTGCGTATCTCCTGCTCCAAGGTAGATTCTACCTCTAAAGTTACACCCTCGGTATGAGCAACTATCCCCTTGAGCCTCTCAAACTCCTTTATTAGTTCATCAGGCAACTGGAATGCCAAAGCCATGTTAGCTTGTCCCTTCCGACTCAAAGCTTCTGCAACCAAGTTTGCCTTCCTAGGATGATAGTGTATCTCCAAATCATAATCCTTGATCAGCTCTAACTAGCAACGTTGTCTCAGATTCAAGTCCTTCTGAGTGAAGATGTACTTCAAACTCTTATGATTAGTATAAATTTGGCACTTGGTTCCCATAAAGTAATGCCTCAAAATCTTTAAAGCATGAACCAGGGCTGCCAACTCTAGATCATGTGAGGGTAATTCAGCTCATGTTTCCTCAACTGTCTTGACGCATTGGCTATGACATGTCCCTCCTGCATGAGAACACAACCTAAGCCCTGTCGCGATGCATCACAGTAGATATCAAAACTCTTTTGCAGGTCTGGCATCACTAGCACTGGGTTTGTGGTCAACCTCTTCTTCAACTCCTCAAAACTTGCCTGTCATGCATCAGTCCATTTGAACTCCCTATCCTTCTCTAATAATGACGTGAGAGGCCTCGCTATCTTAGAAAATCCCTCAATGAACCGAGGATAATATCCTGCAAGGCTTAGAAAACTCCTGATCTCCTTGACTGTCTGTGGTGATTCCCACTTCAACACATCACTGACCTTCCCGGGATCAACTGAAATACCTCCATCAGTGATGATATGCCCAAGGAAAGAGACTTCCTTCAACCAAGAATCACACTTGCTGAATTTAGCATACAATTGATGTTCTCTAAGTTTCTCCAACACAAGCCTCAAGTGCTCTTCATGCTCCTCTTCATTCTTGGAGTATATCAAAATGTCATCAAACCAGATGCATAAATTGCATGTGCGCCAAAATCAAGTTACACACACGTAATGACTCAGTGAATACCAAATATAGTTCCAAAGCGTAAAAGAGAGTAGTATAACCATTACATGACTGAATGTCTCATAAACGTATTATCAGAGCGAACAACTAGCAGCGGATCTTCAATAGGGAAGTCCACATGCAGCTAACTGGTGGCACATACGCCTAGTGATAGGACTTGGGTTCCCGATCTTCCGAAAGGTTCAGATAACTATCGATTTGGGCGGATTCGAGACATACCGATCCGGATTCAAATCCAAAGAAATGAACCCCGCAATCTTAGCACCACAAACCCTCTGGTTATCAACCAAGTTGCAGCTTGATTGACCTCGCCAAGAAGGCTTACTCTTGCCTGCAAAATCGAAGAACACAAGCAAGTGCACGGAGAAGAAACCAAATCACAGAAAGAATTCGATTCAACTCATGAATGGGGTTCCACAACCGAAGAATCGGTGTCCTATTCTTGACAGAATGAAACAAAGCAAAACCCAACCCTAGAGGAGGGGGTGGCGGCTAGATAAGGGTGTTTGGGGGTGGCCAAGGCCCGCTGGTCAAAACCCTAATGGGTCAAGACGAGATACATGGCCCAGAAAGGTCAAAAGTCAGTGTGCAGCACTGAGACAAATTCTGGACACGGATTTCTTTAGCGATTCCCGTCGACTCAAGTGGCGTTTGGACCTCAAACCAAAACCATCGCTTAGACGATGAAGTTAACTTTCCAACCCAAGTTGAATCATCAAAAATGGTGTCCTAATGCATCCTAGGCGTCCATTTTAGTGCAGACTGGTTCTGGAGGTCGAAACAGCCTCAAGACCCACTTGGTTTGGGCCTCCCTCTTGACTTGGTCGCCCTTGCTGGTCCTCCATGCCTCCAAGTCCATATCCAAGCATCTCTTGTCCTTCTTCATGATTCCTAATCACAATATAATCATTAGGCAGGAATCTATTCTAATAATCATACAAAGAGGTGTTTAGGAACGAGCTCACCTCTAGATTCAATTGTCGTGCACGAGCTCTTGTGATTCGACCTTGAATGTTGCTTGTATCCAAGGGAGTGATGTTCTCATCATCCTCCCCCTCTTGAATTGGATTCGTCCTCGACTCAAGCTAATCTTCTTCTCCCAAGTATGGCTTCAAATCTGAATGTTAAAGGTGGGACTAACCCCAAACTCGGGAGGCAACTCAAGCTTATATGCATTGTCATTTATTTTCTCCATTATTTTGAAAGGACCATCAGCCCTAGGCATCAACTTAGACTTTCGCAATTCTGGAAATCTATCATTTCTTAGGTGCGACCAAACTAAATCTCTCGGTTGAAACTTAATTTCATGTCTACCTTTACTACTAGTGATTCTATACTTTTCACTCATCTTCTCAATGATGTGCTTAGTTGTTTCATGCATTTGCAAAATAAAATCAGCATTTTTCTTAGCATTACAATGAATCCTCTAACTAGTAGGCAAAGGCAATATATCAATTGGGGCAAGGGGGTTGAAACCACAGACTACCTGAAATGGTCTTACCTTGGTGGTGGAATGTGTTGCCCGATTGTATGCAAACTCCACATGAGGCAAACATTCTTCCCACACCTTCAATTTTTTCTTCAAAACAGCCGTCAACATGGTGCCCAAGGTGTGGTTCACTACCTCTGTTTGTCCATCGATTTGTGGGTGGCATGTTGTAGAAAACAACAGCTTGGTTCCCAACTTATTCCATAGAGTGCGCCAAAAGTGACTCAAGAATTTAGCATCACGATCTGAAACAATAGTAGAAGGCATACCATGCAAACGAACATTTTCTTTGAAAAAGAGGTCAGCAATATGAATAGCATCATTACTCTTATGACATGGTATAAAGTGTGCCATCTTAGAAAAATGATCCACCACAACAAAAATGCTATCCCTCCCCCTCTTAGTCCGAGGTAGTCCCAAAACGAAGTCCATCGAAATATCCGTCCAAGGAATAGAAGGAATAGGAAGAGGCATGTACAAACCATGTGGGTTCAAGCAAGACTTAGCTTTTTGTCATGGTGCAGCATGCCACGAAACGCTCAACATCTCTTCTCATCTTTGGCCAAAAGAAATGTGTGGCCAAAACATCTTCTATCTTCTTAGCACCAGAGTGTCCCATCAGCCCTCCTCCATGTGCTTCCTACAACAACAAGAGACGAACGGAACCAACTGGAATGCATAGGCAGTTAGCTCTAAACAATAATCCATCATTGATCACAAACTTGTTCCATGTACGTCCCGCTCTACAATTCAGCAAGACATCTTTAAAATCAGGATGAAGTACATATTGTTCCTTAATAGATTAATGTACAAAAATGTGACAATCAAGTTGGGGCAGTAAGGTATATCGCCTAGACAAAACTTCCGCAATCACATTATCCTTCCCTTTTTTGTGTTTGATAACATAAGGAAAAGACTCAATCAGTTCTACCCACTTAGCATGTCGATGGTTTAGATTATTCTGAGAGCGAAGATACTTGAGCGATTCATGATCGGAATGGATAACAAACTCCTTTGGCCATAAATAATGATGCCATGTATCTAAAGAGCGTACAAGGGCATACAATTCCTTAACATACGTGGAGTAATTTAAAATAGGACCATGTAGTTTTTCACTAAAGTATGCAACAGGTTTACCATCTTGCATTAGAACAGCCCCAATGCCAATTCCACTAGCATCACATTCAAGCTCAAAAGTCTTACCAAAATTCAGAAGTTGCAGCAATAGTGCATGTTTAAGCTTGTCCTTCAAAGCATCAAAGGACTAATCATGTGCCTTACCCCATTGGAACACCACCCCTTTCTTTGTTAACTCATGCAAGGGGGCTGCAAGGGCACTGAAATCTTTGACAAAGTGGCAGTAGAAACCTGCAAGGCCAAGAAAACTCCTCACCTGTGTGACGGTTTGGGGAACCAGCCAGCTCTTTATAGCTTCAATCTTCGTCTCATCCACCTCAATTCCCTATAGAGTAACAACATAGCCAAGAAAAGAGATGCGATCCATGCAAAAGAGGCACTTCTCAAGGTTACCAAATAAACATGCTCCACGTAAAGCTAAAAAACAGCACACAAGTGATCCATGTGCTCATCAAAAGACTTGCTATAAATCAAGATATCATCAAAGTAAACTACCACAAATCGTCTAATGAAAGCCCTCAAAATCTCATTCATTAAACGCATGAAAGTGCTAGGTGCATTAGTCAAACCAAAAGGCATTACTAGCCACTCATACAATCCAAATTTGGTTTGAAAAGTCGTTTTTCATTCATCTCCAAGTTCCATTCTAATATGGTGGTATCCACTTCGCAAGTCAATCTTTGTGAAAATTATAGAACCACACAACTCATCAAGCATATCATCAAGCCTAGGAATAGGATGACAGTATCGAATGGTAATATTATTGATGGCTCTACAATCAACACACATACGCCAAGTACCATCTTTCTTAGGAACCAAAAGCACAGGAACAACACAAGGGTTAAGGCTCTCACGTACATACCCATGGTCCAAAAGCTCTTGGACTTACCGTTGAATTTCCTTAGTCTCCTCAGGGTTGGTTCGGTAGGCTGCTCGGTTGGGCAAGGTTGCCCCCAGAATCAAGTCGATTTGATGCTCTATGCCTCTCATGGGTGGCAGCCCCGGTTGTATCTCAGCTGGAAAAACATCCGCGTACTCCTGCAAAATGTTAGTGACAGCAAGAGGTATTGAGCTAGCAATATCATCAAGTGAAAACAAAGCTCGTTTGCAAAGTAAGGCATAGCAGATTTCTTCTTCAGAAATTTCAGCAAGGTCGCATTTTGTTGCAAGCATAACCCCACCCTTCAATTTAATGCCCTCGACCTTAGAATTAGGTGCAGGTTTACCCTTTTTAGGAGGGAAAACAGATTTTGCGACTTGCTGATTTTCAGGTTGTATGTCATTCAAACTTGCAGCTCGTTCTTTCGCAACTTGGACAATTTCAGCAGGGGCCAAAGGTAGCAAAGTATATTTCTTTCCTTTATGCTCAAAAGTGTATTTATTACTTTTACCATGGTGTGTAGCATCAGTATCATATTCCCAAGGTCTACCCAACAAAAGAGAACATGCTTGCATAGGAACTACATCGCAATCAACCGAATTGGAATAAGAACCAATTAAAAAAGATACCCTGCAAGTTTGTGTTACCTTGGCCTTTCCCGAGTCATTTAGCCACTGAATATGGTATGGATGTTGGTGTGGCTGTGTGGTCAAGCCAAGCTTCTTGACCAACTCTGAACTTACGAAATTGTCGCAGCTGCCTCCATCAATGATGACTCGCACACGTCGATTATTGACGACGAAGAAAATCTGAAATAGATTATGGTGTTGTAGCTGTTCGGGTTGTTGCACTTGTGTGTTGAGCACCCACTGAACAATAGCACTCCTATAGGTCACTATATCCTCTCCACCAAGGATCTCTTCTTCACCATCATTTTCTTTCTCTTTTTTATCTTCAATGTCGGAGGTGCTGATGTAGCCATCCTCTGTAGCAATGTATGCCCTCTTGCTTGGGCAGTCCTTCTGCACATGGCCAATCCCATGACAGCGATGACACTAAATGCCAGAGGTGTTCCCCGTTGATGCAACAGATGAGGCACTCTTTGCGGGCACTTGTGAAGGATTTTTACCCAAGTTTGAGGAGGGTGTAGGTTGTGCAGCAACTACTGAAGCTGTTGGCCGCTTGTTCGCTGGTGGTGGCACCCGAAACGTTGACGACTTGTTCAGCCCCGTTGATGGTGTTGTATGTGGCATGTATGTGGTGTTGGACTTACCCTTGCTTTGCTGCTCTCGTCCCTGCAATTCCTTCTCTGCAAGCATAGCAAACTGAAACAACTGGTTGATAGTGGTAAATTCCTTATAATCAACAATGTCCTGAATCTCACGCCTTAGACCCGAATAAAAACGACAAATAGAATCTTTGGGTCCCTCTACAACACCACAACACATCAAACCCTTTTGGAGCTCCCCATAGTAATCTTGAACAAATTTCTCTCCTTGTTCTAAGCGCATCAATTTCTTACGCAAGTCTATATGGTAGGAAGGAGGAACAAAGCGATCACGCACAGCTACCTTAAGTTGTTCCCATGTGGTTGGTAAAGCATTCTTTGCAGCTAACCCACTCCACCAAATGATTTCAAATTCCTTAAACTCACTAGAGGTTTGTCGAACTCTATGACTTTCAGGAACAAGGTGGGCACTAAATTTTTGTTCTACTATCATCTCCCAATCAAGATACCTCTCAACATCATAATGACCCGAAAATGGTGGAATTGTAAACTTGACCTTAGCATAAGGGTCATCGGAAGTATGATGGATATTACCTTGATTTTGAGGACCTCCCATACCTCTCCTGTTGTCTCATAAATGACGTCGTAGCCTCGCTGCTCGGGTGGCTGCAGCATCTATGTTCTCATTCTCATCAAGAATAGTATCTTCATAAATGTTGTGTCCTCCCATGTCTTCTTCATTTGGTAGACGATTTTCTAACTCCGTAACCTTTTCGGTTAGAGTAGAAATCCGCCTATCCAATCTCTCCATGCTGCTACCAAGCATGAGATCAATGATTGCATCAGTGACGACCTTTTTGATGGCATCATTCATTCCTTTCTGGGCATCTTCTACAGCATCCCGCAGCTGATCCCTGCTAACACACTCATTGAAATCTTTGGGCGAGTTTTCATGTTCATTCCTTGCCATTACGACACCCAAAACAATAGAAAGTAGTGAAGGTTATCCCTCATAAATGACTACAATTTGTAGTGGTGCCTCTCAATCATGGAAAATGGCAGCTCCTACATAAGCTCTTGCAAATTTTCTTACCATTCACAAAACAAGAATTGGTGCAATTGGCGACTGCTTCGTGATACCTGTGAGGAAGTGTCACCAAGATTGCAAGGGTCCTCTTTCTGTACCGATCTGAAGAAATATGTGGAGCTTGGGAAGGCACAAATTGAGGACCGAGTGTGTCCGAAGACCAGTGGAGGGTCGCACCTTAGTGATGAGTGATTGACAACGTTGTGTGGACTGATGCTTGGTCCAGTGTGCAGGTACAGGTTGCGGCTTGACTCGTGTCAGTGCAAGTGAAGAACAAGCACGAGAGGCCTTAGCTGTGGTGGCCTCCGGGTGATGGAGAGGCAAGTAGGCTTTGTTCGATGGACCTGGTGGCCGATGGGGTCAAGTGCGAGCCGTGCGATGCAAGACGAGCAAGTTGAAGTCATGGACATGGGTCGGTGCAAGGTAGCGGTTCGAGGCCGAAGCTTGCATGCGGGGTTTGGGGGTTTGCCCACAAAACCATCAGTGGAGGGTTTCTTGGTTTGGGCCTCAAAACCAAGGCCGAAGGCCCAACGCGGCGGAGATGGTGATCCGGGAGCGTCGGGAAGCTTCGAGACGGGGGGCACGTGGCGTGATCACGGGGCTTGCGTCGAGGCTAAGCAAGTCCGCGGTGGAAGCATGTCCGCTCGATGGGAATATCCGAAGACTTGACCAAAATGCCCCTGAGGGGTTGTATCTTAAGTTTAAGTTGTAGGGGTAGCGTGGTCATTTGCCTCCTCCGGTGAACCTCATATATATAGCGGAGAGGTGGATGGCATCTCTCTCTGGACTCGCTCTGGACTGCTTCTTTTCCCATTATTTCCATAGGCTAGATTCTTGTATAGACTCTGACCTCTGGATGAATGGAAGAATTCGGCGTTGTGATGATTTCCCTTTCTTAGCTCTTTGTGATTTTCGTGTCATTTTCGAAGCTATTTTTGGGTGTTTTCGTTTGTCGCTTGATTCGTTGATTTGAGGGTGTTTTTCTCCGGATTTCTTTGAGGGGATCATGGGTGAATGTCTTGTGCATCTTTGTGGATGATCTTGACCCCTCAAATGCCGGGATTTGCCCTCGATTCGTGAGTTTTCTGATGAACCCTAGTTCATAGTGATTTGTGATTCCGCGAGTTTGAGTGGGTTTGGGGCCATGAAATGTTAGGTATAGCTTCTCCTAGAGGCACTACTACTTGTCCTAAAATTTGGCTGCAATCCATTGGGTGAATCGGGAGATCCATCGATCGAAAGTTTGGAGTTGACCTGCGGGCGATTTTTCTGGGCTGTCCCGGAGGATCCGGTGTTATGTTCGGATGGTCCGGTCATCCATTTGAGGAGATTTTTTAGGACATGTCTCTCTAGGTTGTGGTGAAGTTTTGGTTAAATTTTCGTGATTTTGGGAGCCCGTTTGATCAAGTTTTGGTATTTTCCTTCTCCTCCAACTCGTTGTTTTTCGCTCTGCTCCGGGTGATCCGGTCGAGGCTGGATGATCCGAACTTTAGGTCGGATGATCTGTTAGGAGTTGGACGATCCGGTTGGATGATCCGATCGTGCTTGGTCAATATTCGGATGATCCGAACTTTGGGTCGAATGATCCGGTAGGGAGCAGCAGCACCCTGTTTTGCACTGTTTTGTTTGTCGGTGCTTCCGTAGTGCCTCTTAGCTTTCGATCTTTGTTCTAGGGTCTCTAGAGAGGTGTGTGCTTCCTTCCACTTGTTTGTGTGCAACTCTTGGAGTTGCGATTGTGACATAGGCCGAGTTCTTTGAAGAAGAATTTTTATTGACTTCCATTCACTCCCCCCGCCCTCTCTGGTCGCCTATTCGGTCCTTCACAAATTTAAATATGTATGTGGTACAAATGTTAGCAACAGATAGCAATGCTGAATTATAGTCCAAAGTACTTGTTCTTGTTGTAGGCCTATACGTGTTCCTAACACCAATTGTGATAAGCAAGTGGGTGATGAAAGTGTGGAAGGAAACGAGTATGGTAGGCAGCAACAAACTTGAATAAGACAAAGAGCACCACAAAACAAAGCAGCTGAAAGTTCTTATGTGCTCCTCTTTTCTCTTCTTCTATCTTTTTTTTGTTTCACTTTTTCCCTTTTTTTGCTTTTGCTCTTTCTCCACAAGGAACACACAAGAACCAAACCACAACATTTGGCTCAAAAGGATAAAAGATGTGGGCTATGCAAAAATCAGGATTGTGCTATGACAAGCATAACCAAACATGTGGGTCCTGAAACTCAATTTTCCTAGTCGAATTTCACACAACTAAAATATGCAAACCTAGCTTTTCTAGGATGAAATAGATCTCAAATTTTTTGGTGTTTTCTGTAGATATAAAAGTTTCCCAATTTCGAGTTCGGATGCAAAAGTTATGACTGTTCGAAGATAAACAGTCCAAATCAGGATTTGGTTTTGCTTACACAAGATACAAAAGATGGAGATCTGAGATGGCAGCGGGTGGGGGAAACATTGCAAGTAAGACAAGAACAAGATCTAAACCAGCAACAAGACTTTGACCTGGACACAAACTCAACACTACAAACTCTAAAACAAACAAATGCAGAGGCTATGGCGCGGAAGGTTCTAGGAAGAGAAAAAGAACAAGTATGGCTGTGGACTGTAGGATGAAGATAAACACTCAAACTAAAGGGAAAATGATGTGAACCTGATGGTATACCTTTGCTCTGATTACCACATGATAGGACTTGGGTTCCCGATCTTCCGAAAGGTTCAGATAACTATCGATTTGGGCGAATTCGAGACACACCGATCCGGCTTCAAATCCAAAGAAATGAACCCCCACAATCTTAGCACCACGAACCCTCTGGTTATCAACCAAAATGCAACTCGATTGACCTCTCCAAGAAGGCTTACTCTTGCCTACGAAATCGAAGAACACAAGCAAGTGCACAGAGAAGAAACCAAATCACAGAAAGAATTCGATTCAACTCACGAATGGGGTTCCACAACCGAAGAATCGGTGTCCTGTTCTTGACAGAATGAAACGAAGCAAAACACAACCCTAGAGGAGGGGGGTGGTGGCTAGATAAGGGTGTTTGGGAGCGGCCAAGACCCCCTGGTCGAAACCCTAATGGGCCAAGACGAGATACATGGCCCAGAAAGGTCAAAAGTCAGTGCGCAGCACTGAGACAGATTCTGGACATGGATTGTTTTAGTGATTCCCGTTGACTCAAGTGGAGTTTGGACCTCAAACCAAAACCATCGGTTATATGATGAAGTTAACTTTACAACCCAATTTGAATCGTCAAAAACGGTGTCCGAATGCATCCTGGGCGTCCATTTTAGTGCAGACTTGTTCTGGAGGTCGAAACAAACTCAAGGCTCACTTGGTTTGGGTCTCCCTCTTGACTTGGTCGCCCTTGCCGGTCCTCCATGCCTCCACGTCCATCTCCAAGCATCTCTTGTCCTTCTTCATGGTTCCTAATCACAATATAATTATTAGGAAGCAATCTAGTCTCATAATCATACAAAGAGGTGTTTAGGAACGAGCTCACCTCTAGATTCAATTGTCGTGCACGAGCTCTAGTGATTGGACCTTGAATGTTGCTTGTATCCAAAGGAGTGATGTCCTCATCACCTAGAACTCCTCAAAAACCTCCAAGTCTGAGCAGCAGTCCGGGTTGTGTAGTTACAATAATAAAGACATTTAAATGCTTTTAAATCACATTAAACATTAGGAAAACCTTAAATGCTTAAACAAGCTCAAATTAAATTCTACAAATTCTAATAAATTTTATTAAATTGCAAAACAATAAATTTAGGGTGTTACACCGGTTCATGTAAGAGCCTTTATGAGCCCAATTTTGTTTGGCCATTTTTAGCCTATGGTACTTTTGTGTGGTATTTTAGGACCGATAAATGTTTGTTGCACGCTATATTGAGCTGTTTTATTATGGGACCAAGCCCATCTAGCGAAGAGACATTATTGCATGTATTTTGCAGTACCATATTGGGCCATTTTTTCCACGAGCCATAGCCCATTGTTGCATTTTGCAGAGCTATATATAATATTTTGACTCCAGGTCACCATCACACAAGCAGACATTAAAGTAGTTAGTTTTCCACTTTCATATAATTCACACCACAATCATTGAATAGTTCAACTAGTACAATTGTACAACATACATCAAGTTATCATCAATGATGCAATGTACAACAAAAGTCATCAGCAACACAAGTTCACCAGGAACACACAGTTGAGGGAAGGATTCACCTGGCTGAATTTGATCAGGTTTTGGATAAGAGTGTGCATGCCATGCGTGCTCTTCTTCAAAGCTTAAAGCTCTTTCGTATGATACTTCAATGTTGTATCTTGTGCTTGAATCCTCAACCTCAGTTCGCACATCTCGAACTCTTGTTCAACAATCTTTTGTGGTAGTTGTGCCCCCCTGCTTGTCATTGTCAAGTTCAGCTTGTAATTCCTGAACCTGAAGAGCAGTACCAACCCTAGTCCTCTTCTCGGAATGCCAACAACCTCCCGAAAAGTCCTAGATTTGGTAACTTCGGCCACTGTTTCAGCATCAGTCTTTGTTGGTTGCTCGCCTTGAGGTCTCAACAAATATTCACAAATATTTCTAGTGTTGTGTTGACGCAAAAATTGGATCCTCGCGTACTAAATACACTGATGGTTTCATAGTGAATGCAGGGTGTGCCAGCCAATCTGACCTGTTGATTGACATGGAAAAAGAAAAGTGATAAATATGGGTAAATTGGCTAGAAAATCAATGTGTCTTTAACAGGAATCATAACAGTCGGTCGACCGATACAAAGCCGAGCAAAATTGGCTAGCAATTAGCAGCCGAGGCGCAAACCGAGTAAAATCAACTATGTCAGCTGATTTGATGACATAAGCAGAGCGTAAACTACCAGAGGCAACCTAATCAATACTACGTGACAACACTCGGAACAGATCTAGACCGGCTATGTAATATATTGATAATAATGAAAGTGATAAAAAGTCAATATAGTCTAATCTCGAGTTGGGTAAATTGGTGATAAAAGCTAAAACAACAAGAATTTGTATGAAAACTTGTAGATCTAGCAATTATCGATAACTTGTGAATAAAACCAGATGAAACCACAATGATGTGCTTGGTAGTTAAAGCCTAGAAATTAATCGATAAAACAAAACTTACAGGTTAGCCGGAGATCATGCGATACATCCTGACGGACTTCAAGAACTCATTGAAAGTGAAAAAGGGTGGTGAAGTCACCGGCTTGAAGAGTAAACCACGAGAAGTAAACTACTTGAAAAGTTGTAAAGGGTTTTGTTGTTGGTGGTGTGTACAAACTTTTATAGAGCATGCAGGGCCGCTATTTATATCCTAAAAAAGTAGACTCTTAGTCGATTACGACAATGCTTACTTGCATCTAAAGAAATAAAAACTATCATAACTAAAAGAATCATACAAGAGTCGGACTCTCTAAATAGACATTCACCCATCATCAATGAGACCGTTGACCCACCTCCGCCATTTGCTGACCTTCGGCTCATGCTGCCTTTGCCATGCATCTCCCTATACCGGCCTAACTTCAATCAGCCAACTTGCCTTTAATGAAATCCTACTGACTCCGTCGTGCATCCCTGCATTATCCTAGACCTTCGCCAAAAAAATGTCGTCAACATGTTGTTGTTACAAAGAAGAATGCAAAGTAAACAAATACTTACAATGACTACATGTACTAGAGCGGCGAAGCCATTTTGCTGCAGTTAAAGGACTTGAAATAATCAACTGGAGTTAGCTCTTTCCTTGAGCATTCTTCTACCTCTATTAATATGCTGGGAAAACACGCATTTTTAAGCCGCTAGCATTGAATAAAATGAACTACAGAGCAAACAAATGACTTGTTCTGCTGCTTACCATAATATTAGCTTGTACAATGTAGCTTTGAGATCCCGTATGCTACCTTTCCTTGATTATCGATGTTACACCTCGCTTTTACAATAATAAAAACTCGTGTAAGAAACATGAATAAGAGGAATAGATCAGTACATAGAAATATGGTAGTGGCAAATTGAAGTTCAGTCGTACCCTGTGCTCAATGGTACACCACATGTCAACTAGTTCCTTCCATTTGGCGTCATTCACATTATTCACAGGAGATTTGGTTCGGATTGCATTTGTTGGAACATCATTGAAGTACTTGTGCTTCAGCCGATACATCAATTGTCTTTGTATCGACTTCAGCATGTCACTACATGCTGCTATGACAGGTTCACTGGTGGTGTCAATGTCAAATTGCCCTATCGCAACACAAGAGAGTAGTCAGAAAAATGGATGACAAGAATGGATGCAATGAAGTATGGTAGTGGAGGAGTGGATATATGCACGCCGCTAGTTTTCCCATGTAGTCTTTGATATAGTCTCCAGTCTTTTCACCATCTTTTTCAGTCTTCTTCTTGTCGGAGTCCTTCCAACAAGTAAGGATCAGTATGTGTCCATGCACTATGATCCCACCTTCTAATGCAAACTTTGAAGCTTGCATTGGTGCCTCTGAGCATTTGAGCCCTTCTTGAATGTGTATTAGGATCTTGTCATTTAAGCCTCGGCTAATCCGGTCTAGATCTCTGCCCAATCTTCTTGAATCTTGTGGCCCTTGTGCTCTGGAAGGGCATACATCACCTAACAAGTTTGTTACAGTCATATAAGTCAATAATTATTCAATTGGTAATTAGGACATTCCAAAATGAGATCAAATGGCAAGATATGGACTTCAATTAAAGCATTAAAGATAGATTGGCCCAGCTGGTGAGAGAAGAAAAAATTAGGTGGTTTCAGAGAGTCAAAACCACTAAAATTTTGCAAGGTGATAGCAATACAAAATATTTTTATTTAGTAGTATTTGGAAAGCGTCGAAAAACTAGAATATTTCGACTGGAGCAAGAGGAAGAGATAATTGAGGGGGAAGAGAACCTTAGAAAGTAGATTACAAACTATTATAAAGGTTCGTTTGGACCCCACAAACAAAACAACTTCTCCATGGATGAGTTCAGGACAAAGGATATTCCTCAGGTTTTTGAATTCGAGAATGATCTTTTAACAGGAATTTTTACAGAAATAGAGGTTAGAGAGGATGTTTTTTAAACAAAACATAATAAGGCTCCCAGGCTAGATGGGTTCCCATCCGAGTTCTATCAAGTTTTCTGGAGTCTGATAAAAGATGACCTAATGACCAATTTTCAAGGTTTTCACAAGGGCAATCTTCTTTTGGACAATCTAACTATTGCGTTAGTTTGGTTTTGACCATCAAACCGTAAAACCATGAATCTTTGGCCACCCAACTTTTAAAAACCATTCATTTTCAGCCATCAAACGATTTCGGTGGTGGTTTCGCTTATGTGGACACCACATTATGGTGGAAACCACCTGTCAGCCCTCCTCTCTCCTCCCTTTCTTCTCTCCTCTCTCCACCACCGACAATGTACTACCGGCCATCACCTGCACCTCTGGTCGCCCCTGCACCTGCCTCCGCCGCCACGTCCCTCATCCTGGCCCCGTACCGACACCTGCAGGCGCGACCCCCTGACGTAGCAAGGGGCACCTCAGTTTCATGGAACCCCTATGATGGCGGTGGGCGCGGATGTCATCAATGTCAGTGCAAGCGGTGACAACACATGACTTGATGGTAGCATAGGTGCTGACGGCCCTCTCACGTTGTTGTCGTTAGTTGCGGTCTCAAGTGCGGTGGTGGGGGCGCTGCTCTTGCTGCCACCAGCCGTCATGCGCTACGAGGGGCAGAGATAGGAGGGGCATGTAGCGGTGGTTGGTACAGGGGAGGTGCGGGCCCGGAGGCGTGGGGGGTGGCTGGCGGCTGTCGATGCAGGAGAGAGGAGAGGGAAAGGGAGAGAAGAATAAAACTGGGAGAGAGAGGGCCCTATTGTCGCATGGGGTCATCGAAACCACCAGCAAAACAGCTCGATAGCCAATTATGCACGGTTTTGAAATATGCATGGCGAAAGATTTCTGGTTTTGAAATTGGATGGCCAAAAGAAAACCGAAGCAAAAGTTTAATGGTCAAAATAGACTTTTTTCTCTTCTTTTTAGTCTAAAGTTTGGGATCATAACTTTAATAACAAAGCCAAAGGAAGTTAAGACGGTACAACCGTATAAGAGCAACTCCAAGAGCCTCTCTAAAAATCACTAGCTAAAATTCTGATTTAGCTAGTATGTAAAATGAAATAGCTAGCAAAAAGTTGTTAACATCCAACAGCCTCTCTAAACTGAACTCTCTATATGCTCCACCACCAGTGGGTCCCACCTGTCACCTGTCATACTCATGAAAATCAGGATAGCTAGTCACTAGCCAAAGATAGCTAGCAGAGCAACGAATTTAGCTAGTTAGGATAGCTAGTTGGGCAGATAACTAGTCTGTTGGAAGAGTGTTTTTGAGATTTTTTTCAAATTTTAGCTAGCCAAGTCATTTTAGCTGGTCTCTTGGAGTTGCCACTACCGGAATCGTGGCCTCTGCCGTGAGCTACGGGCTTTGCCAAGAGCCAAGACCCCTGCTCACAGCAGAGGTCCGCTTTGCCGAGAGCAATAGGACCTGCTCTCGGCAGAGAAGAAGCCCACGGCGCAGAGGGCCTTTGCCGAGAGCCAGGTCCACCAGCTCTCGCCAACGTCCATGGTCACGGCGCAGAACCTCTTTGCCGAGAGCCAGAGGGCCTACGCTCTCGGCAAAGCGCGCAGCAGACGGCGCATGGGCGACACCGTCACGGTCGTGACCCGAACGTTGGCTTCGCCGAGAGCCATGGCCCTCTGGCTCTCGGCAAAGAGGGGACCCACGGCACAACTACCACCTTTGCCTAGAGCCTCAGCTCTTTGCCGAGAGCAAGACCACTACTCACGGCAAATTTTTCAAGAAAACTTCACATTTTCGGCTTCAAACTTTTTCCTGGCTCAACATACACTAATACAGAGTACATGTTCAAAATTGGCGCCATTTTGACTCTATTTTCTATATTTAACAATTTTACTTCATTCTACGTAATTCTTTCATATGCGTCTGATATGAACTGTAAGTGCATGAAATCATATAGTAAAGTTGTTGTAAAATGATATTCATGTTCATTAGACATCTTTTAGACTATGTACATGAAATGAAGCTAACTTTCCGTCATTGGGTTCTCTGATCGTGATGAAGATCGTGAGGTAGAAAGGTTTTGAAATTGTATAAAATTCAAATAAAGTTTAAAAATCATGAATTTTGTCAAGCGCTCATGATATCATATGTTGAGTTTGTGGTAAAAATTTGAGAATGTTTTGAACACTTTAACACATACGCTGTTTAGAAACTGGAACATCTCACGAGAAGTTTCAAAGATTTTGAACTAATGTCACTTCATTTGGAGACTTAGACAAATTCAAATTTGAGTTTGACTAAAAAAACTTTTTTATAAGTAACATGCAACATAAATGGTGCCATGTTAAGTGTTGGCAATTTTTCGCATATATTAGGTATTTTTAAAATTAATTTTGGTAAAGATACTCTTGGTCGAGAGGATAACTCTCGGCACAGAGGTAACCTTTGCCGAGAGCTACGACTAAGGGCTCTCGGCAAAGAAGTCGAGCGGGCTCGCCTGTCAGCGCGACACACACACGCGCGTACGTGAGGGGAGGCTGCAGGTGGGCCCCGGCCCTCCCTTTGCCGAGAGCCGAGATCTAGGGCTCTCGGCAAAGAAGTCGAGCGGGCCCGCCTGTCAGCGTGACGCACACGCGCGTACGGGAGGGGAGGTTGCAGGTGGGCCCCGGCCCTCCCTTTGCCGAGAGCCGAGATCTAGGGCTCTCGGCAAAGAAGTTGAGCAGGCCCGCCTGTCAGCTTGGCGCACACACGCACGTACGGGAGGGAAGGCTGCAAGTTTTCCCAGCCCACGCTTTGCCGAGAACCAAGATCTACGGCTCTCGGCACACCTTTGTCGACAGCCGTAGATCTTGGCTCTCGGCAAAGCGTGGGCTGGGGCCCACCTGCAGCCACACACTCACACCACAGCGCAACACACCCACACACCCGGCCTCGACAATTAGCACGCTGGCCATCACACCCGCGCCGCCGCCGGCCACCACCGCGCGCCGCCCCCACCACCACCGCGCGCCGCCGCCACAGCCAGCTCTGTGCGCCGCCACCGCCGCCCCTTGTCCTCCTCCCCGGCGCCCTAGGCCTCCCCCGACGGCCGACGCCCTTGGCCCACCCTGCCCCGGGCGGTCGGTGGATCCCCGACCCAGCCGCTGCCCCCACCGCCGGTGGGGTAGAGGCCGGCCGCGGGGGGGAGGTCCCCTCGGCCGTCGGGGGAGAGCCCGCCCGGGCCGCTGCCCCCACTGCCGGCACCGGTGTGAGCTCTTTTTAAAAAATTTACATAGAAATTTTAACTTGTCATGCCTCTCAATTTAGATAGCAATTTTAGATTTAGATACAATTTAGATAGGAATTTTAGATTTAGATAGCAATTTTAGTGATCGCAATTTAGATTGTAATTTTAGAAAGCATGTTTGGTCTTTGATGATTCTGCAATTTAGTAGAACAATGCTCTACCTGTGCATTGTAGTTATTAATTTTACATATAGAAATGTATGTATAGAATTATGGATATAAAATTATAGATACATAATTTTAGATATAGAATTTTAACTTGTCATGCCTCTCAATTTGACTTGTCATACTTGTCAATTTGACCTCGTGTCGTGCGGCACCACATTTTATGTGTCCAGCCATCGAGCTGTGAGAAGAAATTTTGTGTGTGGCCCGACCTTCGTGTTGTGGCTTTTCTTGCAGGTTTTGAAAACCTAACTGTGCAGGGGAGGTGCTGCCGAAATTTTTGATTGACACTATTATGTTCATTTTTCCAGGAGTTGAGCACTGACCTCCGGCATCGGGTTCCTGCTGCCTTCCTACGCCAGGTGTCCGTAGCTGCAGCCGCCATCGTCTTCAAAGGAGCAAGGTGAGACAAATTTCATTCTCCGTCATAGATCGCGAAACCTAGTTAGGCGTCTCCCGTTCGGAAGAGATACAGTTCGAAATATGCAGAACTTTGCATATTTATGGTTGTATCTGTTTCGAATTGTCCACGTTTTTTGGACAGCCCGTGGATGTGTAGATGGGGTTAGTTTCTATGGTCTACTCCGATCCGAGACAGAGTTTCGGCAGCACCTCCCCGTTATTTTCCGGATACACAATCTCCCTAACGGGACGTGTATTTGGAGAACAGCGGGGAGGTGCTGTCGAAATTCTGTCTCGGATCGGAGTAGACCATAGGAACTGACCCCATCTACGCATCAACAGGTGGGATTAGGACCTATCTTTACCTGTTAGAATGTGTAGACATCGTGTAGAGGATGCAATGTATTTTATATAACTCGCTGATATGATAGAGAATGGATGACTGTGAGTGGATGTACAAAAGATGGGCACCAAATGGTCGTGTGACACAGAAATGGGTTGACAACACTCAAACTTTTGAGACTGCTGCTACATTTAAAAATAAATAAATAGGCTTTGCCGAGAGCTAAGTCCACTGCTCTCGGCAAGCACGTGTCTTTGCTGAGAGCTAAGTCCCAAGCTCTCGGCAAAGGCGCATGACGTGGCTGCTATGGGCCGCGCTTTGCCGAAAGCAAATGCCACGATTCTCGGCAAAGCTGCGCCCTTTGTCGAGAGCAGGAGCCACGTGGCTCTCGGCATAGCCGCGTGGCGTGGGGCCATGCGCAGCTCTCTGCCGAGAGCGGTAGGCCCTGGCTCTCGGCACAGGCGCGTCGCGTGGCCCCCATCCGCAGACCTCTGCCGAGAGCTGTGGGCCTCGGCTCTCGGCACAGGCGCGCCCTTTGCCGAGAGCCACGGGCACCGGCTCTCGGCAAAGATCCTGGGCCCCACGTGTAACGGCGTGACCCGGGGACGCCTGTGAGCGCCTCTGCCAAGGGCCAGGACGCCTGTGAGCGCCTCTGCCGAGGGCCAGGTGGGCCTCTCGACACATATCTGCCGAGAGAGGGCCCGCCGGCTCTCGGCAAAGCCGCCTTTGCCGGCCCGGATGCGCCGTGAGGGCTTTGCCGATAGCATCCTCTCGGCAAAGTCTTCACCAAGAGGAAAAGGGCTTTTGCCGAGAGGATTGGGGCTCTCGGCAAAGCCCCTGAATCTGGTAGTGTGCCCTAAGACATATATGAATGCTAAATATGAACTTCAAACTTTTTACAAAAGTGATAGCTAATAGGTATATGCTGGTAGCAGATAAACTAACAAGACAAATGCAGACAGTATTTTTACCAGGGAGAAACATAACGGAATGGGTGATGGTGTGTAGCACGAAACAATACATGGATTACATCGGAAAAAACAGAATGATTTGCCATGGGCTCAAACAGAGATCTACACTCTTTTTATTTGTCATGTGTCTAAGTTATAACAGTGCATATGAATTAATTATATTAGCATTAGAGAGTCCGTATTAAGATATACGATGCAAATTTTTTCTTGTCCTGGTTTTATTGATTGATTACGCAGGAATGTCATGAAGCTGTGCTGTTGTTGCCTCTGTATCTCATGGAGCAGTGCAAGAAGTGCAGCAGGCTCACCACGCCAAGAGCAGCCATCAACCAGAAGAAATAGTCCAGGTGCCCCTCGTTCAGGTCGTCCGGGATCCACCCGGGCTTCCCGCCGCGCGACGTGACGGCCGAGACGGCGGCGAGCACGGTTGAGTTGATGTAGTTGCCGGCCGCGACGGTGAGCTGCGCTAGGGCGGTTCCGAGGCTCTTCATGCCGTCCGGCGACTCTTCGTAGAAGAACTCGAGGATGCCGATGGCCGCGAACACCTCCCCCGCGCCGAGCACGGCGAACGCCGGCGCCTGCCACATGATGCTCATCGGCGTGCCGGTCCGCGCGAGGGCTAGCCTCCGTGCCTCGATCAGCGCCGCGTACACCATGCCGGCCACAGACAGAGCAAGCCCGACGCCGAGGCGTTGGAGCTGTGACAGGCCGCGCTCCTTGCCGGTGGTTCGACGGGCGAGTGGCACCAGCACCGCGTCGTAGATGGGTATGCAGACCATGACGGTGATGATGTCGAAGGTGGAGAGGGACGCCGGCGGCACTGTGAACGGGCCGACGCGGTTGTCCATGGCCGTGCCCTGGTCGATGAACGTGGACGACATCTGCGCCGTGACCGCGAAGAAGAGCACCATCGATGCCCACACGGGGAACATCCGGAGCAGCATCTTGAGCTCCTCAACCTGAGATACAGTGCAGAGCCTCCACGAGCTCATCGAGCCTTTGTCGCCGGAGGATGGCGCAATAATGGCAGCTTTGTCCAGGAACCTGGAGAGGAATAGGAATGCATGCTAAATGTCTGTTCTTGCCAGGCTCTACAGTTTTCAAGTGGCATATGCTAGAAATTGTTGCCAACAATGTTGAAGTGAAACTGTGCAGGTGTAATCTTTCTGATCCAGTTAGTTCACACAGGAACAGGAGGACAACTCACTAGCTAGTTTACCTGACCAACTATGTAACCATTTTTGACATTAAAAACTGAAACATTAGCATTCAGAATTATTTGAATCTAAGTTTACCTGAATTGATCATTCAGAATTATTTGAATCTAAGTTTACCTGAATTGATTTGTATGCTGAATCTTGCGATTTCCTTCAGTTGGGGTAGGCACCTCGTGCAGAGCAGAGCAGTCTTCAGGCAACACCAAATGGTTGTTCCTCACAGCAGCAGCAACCACCTGGAAGACTCTTGTCAGAGGACTCCCACCCACTTTCTGATACCTGTAAAGCTTCCTGCCGCCGACGAACACGGAGAACCCACACACCATAAACACTGTAGGGATCGCCAACCCAACTCCCCACCCAATGTTGTCCTGCACCCAGACGAGAACGGTAGCTGACAGCAGGCAGCCAATGTTTACAGACCAGTAGTACCAATTGAAGAACGATCCCTTTGTCACCCGCTCCACCGGGTCGGTCGCATCAAACTGATCAGCACCGAGGGCTGAAACGCATGGCTTGATGCCACCGTTACCCAGGGCGACAAGGTAGAGCCCCAGGTATGCGGTGGCACGATGAACGCTGCGGTCGTAGGAGGAGCCCATGAGCACTGGGAGAAAGGCTGAAACTGTCAGGACAGACATTCCCTGAAAAAATTGAGTCATTCAGATTTCAGAATTGCAAATGGGTCACACATACAAATTAGTACAGCATTTGTTGTAACTCACAGTCACGTAAATGGAGAGGAAGATCACTACTGTCCAGTATCTTCCCCAGAATGTGTCGGCCAAGAAAGCACCAATGAGCGGTGTGAAGAATGAAGTGCCAATCCAAGTGGACACAGTTGCTGCCGCATCGACATTGCTCTCTTGGAGGGCACCCGTGAGGTAAGTGACCAAGTTCTTTGAGATTGCAAAGAAGGCCACACATTCGGTGAACTCAGCACCTAAATAAGGATTTGTTAAGAGTTCAGGCTCTATAGATTTTTTTTCGAACAATATCGGGGGGAAGATCCCCACCTACACTTTCATTGATCGAAGTAAAATGTTACAAAAAGACCCATGGCATACCAGGGTGGAGTTACATGAGGGGGAAGAGAGCTGATTAGAAGAAGCTAACAACATGAAGAGATGAAATCACGCCAAGCTTGAATGAGTGGAGCAGAGCGTCTGTACCGGCAGCTCCAATTGTTCAGGTCACTTACAGCTCGACGATGGACATCCTGAGAGGAGAGCACTTGCTGTTCAAAAATCTTGGCATTCCGCGCTTTCCAAACGTGCCAAAGAAGGAGAAGAAAGACATCAGTACGAACTTGATCAGGCAAATGAATCGTGCAGCCGAGAAGCCAAGGCATGGTATGACTGCCTGCAGGAACACCAATCCCCAGCCGTGTCTATACAGCCGTTGCACGTGGGCAGCAAGCAAATATGTGTTCATCCGTTTCGAGTATCCCAGGGCAGAACTCACAAAAGGATTCATCAAGAGCTCGAATATTCTTGTTATATAAATTGGCTCTGGTGTTAAGACGTCTGTGGTAGAGGAGCCATCCGAAAAACTTGACTTTCACCGGGAGTTTTGTGTTCCAGCACCGGGCAGCGTCAGGGTCAGGGACATCAGAGGAATGCATCCTAAGGTATACCCCTCTAGTGGAGAAAACTTCACACACTGTGTCGGCCAGGTAGCGGCAATCTTGTTGTTGGCTGATAGGGGCCAGCTGCAGGCAATCCTGCAGCATGTCCCTCTCCTCTGCCGCAGCCCTGGTCAGATGAGGCCGTAGATAACGTGAGATGCCATTGTTCATAAGCGCTGAGACAGAGAGCGCTGGCAGTGTGAAATGAGAGTACAGAGCGGGGAATGTGTCCACCAACGTGGAGTTCAAAAGCCATTTGTCATGCCAAAAGGAAGTATGTCGGCCATCTCCAAGTTCCACTGCAGTCAGCGAGCGGAAGCGATGCAGCTCAGATTGCACGATGCGGCTGAGGAAGGATTCGTTATCAACTGCAGCATGTTTGAAAAACCAGTCCTTCCAAGGCAATGGTGAGGGGTCATGTAATTTCTGTACGAACTTCATTAAAAGGCAGTGATTTTGATCCTCAAGGTTTTTTATTCCCAAACCACCGCATTCCTTACTGACACAAACCCTTTCCCATTTTAGTAAGCATTGAGAGCCATAGCATTTGTCTTCTCCAGTCCAGAGGAAGGCCCTGCGACGAGCATCGAGCATTTCTATGACCGTTTTTGGTAGAAGGTGAGACGACATGTAGTAAATAGCAAGCCCGCCAAGCACGGCATTAACTAGAATTAAGCGCCCCCCATTGCTCAAAAGTTTAGCTTTCCATCCAGATAGGAAGTGATCAAAACTGTCGATCAGCGGCTTATAATCAGACACACGAAGCTTGTGAGGCGAGAGAGGTAGACCAAGGTAGTTTTGAGGGAAAATGGAGCTTTGGCATCCCAAGATGCTTGCCATGGTCACAACCTCATCAGCTCACCAGCAGGGATGTGCATGGGAACAAAAGTAGACTTATGGAAATTGATTGTGAGACCAGTAGCTGCAGAGAAGTCATCCAGGATGCCTTTGAGGGTTGCCATCGAACTCGCATCACCCTTGGTGATGATCAATGTGTCATCAGCATATTGCAACACTGGGCAAGGAAGTGTTGTGTCAATTGGGTGACAGAGAAGGCCGTTACTGGATGCCCGTTTGATGAGGCGTTGAAGAACATCCGCAACAATGATGAACAAGTAAGGGGAGATAGGGTCCCCCTGCCTAAGCCCACGACGGCAATTAATCCATCGCCCAGGCACACCATTCAGCATGACATCCGTGCGTCCACTTCTTAAAATTTTGGCAATCCAATTGCACCATCGATCATCAAAGCCCCGGCATCGCATGATTGCGTCGAGGCTGTTCCACTCAATGGAATCGAAAGCTTTCTTGAAATCAAGTTTCAGAACAGCAGTTGGCACATGGCGCTTGTGGCAGCAACTAAGAAGATCTGCCGCGTAGACGAAGTTCTCTGCAATACTCCGACCGTGAATGAATCCAGTCTGATCAGGGTCCACAATAATAGGAATGGCTGGCCTAAGGTGGTTGGTCATCACTTTGGTGAAGAGCTTCATGGGACAGTTCTGAAGGGAGATTGGGCGGAAAGCATCCGCTGTACGAGCCCCATTTTTTTTGGGCAGTAGAACCAGGTGAGCTCGGTTCAGGCCATCGAGGTCTAGCGTTCCATCATAGAAGCGTTCAAACAAGTGAAAAATGTCATCTCGGATAGCCGGCCAAAATTGTTTATAGAAGGAAGGTCCGAAGCCGTCAGGTCCGGGACTTGCGTTCATGTCCATAGCAAAGAGAGCACTAGAGATTTCGTCCAAGGAGAAGGGCCGGGACAAGTTCAGGCTACTAACGTCCATTGAAGGATATAGCTCAGCCAGACTAAAGCGCCATTCAATTGGTTGCTGCATCCCAAGAAGTTCAGAATAGAAATCGTGGAGAATCAGGCTCTTGGCGTCATGCGTGAGGAAGACACGGCCATCATGTTCAAGCGAGTGAATCCAATTTTTGCGCCGACGGCCAGAGGCACCAGTGTGGAAAAAGCGTGAGTTCTCGTCCCGTTGCATGGCGAGGCGAAGATTAAATCGCTGACGCCAAAAGGCAAGCTTCTCATCATTGAGCGTCTGCATCGCCTGGGCAGCATGCAGACGAAGGGAATTCTCGTCTGTAGTAAGAGGACGAGTTTCCTCCAGTAAATCCAGAGTGTTGGTGAGAACTTTAGTGTCATTCTCCCGCTGGTCCATAGGTTTAACCCGGCGGGACCACGCACGGCATTGTCGACGACATAATTTGAGGCGCTGAACAAAAGCTTTTGCACCGTCACCGCGCACAGAGGCTGGGAAAGAGCTGCAGTGACCATAGTTTTGAAAGTGTTGTGTTGCAACCACGCGTTCTCGAATCTAAAGCAAGCACTGCGAAGGACCTGAGACGAAGCGCTCGCAAAAATTGGCACATGATCAGAGATAAAACGAGTTCTGGAAGTGAGGGTGGTGTTGGGGAGTGCTGCATCCCAAGCAATGTTGACAAAGCAGCGATCAAGCCTGACAAGAGTGGGGGTGTCACGACGGTTGCTCCAGGTGTAAGCGCGGTCAACAAGCGGGATTTCAATAAGGCCTAGATCACTGAGAGTAGCGTTGAACAAATCAGATTTAATGGTGTTAAAATTATCATTGTTTTTGTCTTCTGGCGAGCGTGTGAGATTAAAATCACCAATTATAATCCAAGGGCCCGCAATGCTGTCACCAATCATAGATAGCTCAGCTAAAAAGTCAACTTTTTCATTCCTAGCAGTGGGAGCATAGACATTGGTGAGTGTAAACTCAATTCCGTCAGCGTCGAGACGAAGCACGGTAGTGATGGAATAAGGCCGATCCACAGCATGCAACAGAGAGCAAACCTGGCTGTCCCAAGCAGTGAGAATCCCACCCGAGGCACCAGTAGAGTTGCGAACAACACAGGAGGACAAACGCACAGGAAGGAAGGTCTTCCGTTTGACCACAGTGAGTTCTTGGAGTTTGGCAGGCAAAGGTTGGACGAGCAGCAATCAGCTCGGAGAGGACATCATCACAGCGACTAACCTGTCCTAAGCCGCGAACGTTCCATGAGAGGAAAGAAATGAGCTTATTCAACATAAGCACTTAGAGACACCGGGTCAAGGAGCAAACATTGTTGAAACAGAGGAACCAGACACAACACCCCGAGACATCTGGGGACAGGAACACCAGCATGGACACAACGCATTTGCTGGTGCCATTTGAGGCACTCGATGAGCGACCACGACATCACACACCAAGAGCCTCCTCGACCTCCACTTCCGAGTGGTGGGGAAGGCCGCATACGCGACCAAGGCAGCGCAGGTTCATGATGGAGATGCGAGCTAGCGGCGGGCGTTCTAGGATGCCAGAATGGTCTAGAGCAGCTTTCATGCGTTCCGACGCTTTGGCGAGATCAAGCTGGGCGGCCTTCATCTTGGAAGCCTTCGAAGTAGCATCGGTGTAGAAGGGATCTTCTTTGGCCGCCAGCCGGTGGCTGCGTCGAAGCTTCGACGCACTCTCCGCCGCACGACGTCGCCGCACCCGACGATGGCGGATGGTGACCTCGTGTTCCTCTTCAGCCAGCAGATCACTGAGCGTGGGGACCGGGGACTGCCTCACACGGCGAGCCTGAGATGATCCATCCAACTCGCTGGTGGCGAGCGAGGCGGCCGGGGCAGGAGGTGGTGTGCGGGGACGAACAGGCGAGTCACGAACAACCACCTGAGGGACACCTGTGGGAGAAAGAACACGGGAGGAAGCGCCAACCGTGAACGTCCAGAGAGGCACATTGGGGTACAACGGCACCCCAAGCGCACAGCATCCATCACCGCTAGCCCGTGTTCTGCTGCGCTCGTCAAAGGGTGGTGAGCGGTTGGGCGGTGACGCTATGACCTCCTCCGGCGAGGAGTGGTCGGAGAGCTTCGGCCGAAGCGAGCGCGAGACCGGGCTTGCCATTGGGCAAGATGCGCTTCGGTGGCCATTGCGGCGGCACGTCCTACAACGGACGGGGTCCCGGCACTCGGCAACGAGGTGGTCAGGTGCAAGACACCTGAAGCACTGGTTGTGCAGGGAAGGGAGCGAGCGGGCACGACGAAGTTTACTTCCGTCTCCCACCTCAATAGGAGCCGGAGCACCAGAGAGGAGCGCATGAAGGTAAAGGTATGGCCGCGCCGCACAAGGATGTGCCTGGGCAGAGGAAAAGGCAACGGAAGCCTCGCGCACGATGTCCTGACACTGCTGACTGCCGATCGGCGCGCGAAGTGACGGGGCAGATGTGAGCGGACGAGCAGAAGCCTGCGATATTTTGTGGGGCCATCTTCTTGAATGGCGCTGTCGCCAGGAGCAGAGGAGAATGTAAGCTCCCTGTGTCGAAATATTTATTCGTTATCGTTAACTTGGTTTTTAACATTTGACTTTTTATCTTATTTATTAATAATTTATGGCAAAATAGCCATTTTAATCCCTGAACTTTGCACCGAGGATCAACTTTGTCTCTAAACTGTCAAATTGGCCAATTTAGTTCTCAAACTTCCCTTTTTGGGTCAAATTTGTCCTTGTGTTGATATGGTGCTCTATATTAGCATAAGACAAATGTAAAATGCCCATTTTACCCTTAGCTCATGTAGGTCAAACATATATGTGCTCATACTCCCTTAATATATACACACAACAATATTTTTTTAACTAACACAAAATAAAGTTTCTAAAAAGTGCATCTGCTTGTACTAGCTTTTTAAAGTCATTCATTCGAATTTGATAGATAAATTGTACGTACTCAAACATATATTTAGCTTTAGTATATATAAAACTTCAAGGATAAAATAGACTTTTTATATTAGTTTCATGTTAATATGAAGCTCCATATGCTTAAGGATGAGTTTAGTCCAAAATTGAAAGTGAGGAACTAAATTGGCCAATCCAAAAGTTGAAGGACGAAGTTGATCCTTGCTGCAAAGTTGAAGGACTAACATAGCTATTTTGTCATAATTTATTGCATACGAAAAAAATAAGTTTTAACTAAAATACCTATGTTGGTAAAGTAAGTCACGCATAAATGATACTTACAAAATATTCTGATACGTACGGAAGTAAATCCTATCCCATACAACATCGTCGTTGCGTCGGTCGTCTATTGCATATGTCACCACCATCCGCCGATTCAGCCTCCTGCTACCAGCTATTCGATCGTTCCCATGCGGTGTAATTTCTACACCGACTGGTCGTTTCCTCCATCGATCTCCATCGTCTGTCTTTTCTAGCTACTAGAACATTATTAATTAAGATCCGTTATGTGGTGTTTTCCTTAAGCGAACAACAAAAGATCAACAAGAACGAAGAAAATAGGGGCAATGTGTAATATCGATCGCTGTCCTGCCTAGCTAGTTAGCAGCAAGAAGAGGTAGAGAACTTGGTGGGTACTCGTACGTTCCAGTGAGATGCGATGCGACGCACGCTAGACGACATGCACACATTAGCGCTCTTTGACGTCGACGTTATCGTCATTTTCTACACACTGCACGCACGCCGCACCGATTCCTCCGAAGACGATAAGCAACCAAAACAAAACTAGCTAGCTTACGCATTCAGTGACCGCAGCCATCAATCGATCTCTGTATACACCGTACTGTACCTTCTGATGCCGAATTTAATTTCATCACCTGCGGCAGATATATATATGATGTTACATGGATGTATACAGCTGATTCAGCTTTATCATCAACATTATCATCAACCTCCTCTCGCCAACCAATGAACCCATGCATTCAATAACCTTTTCTATTTTAATTGGTTGTTACTTCGTTCCAGACAGATACATACATTGTAAAAGCCCCAGAAGGTCAATTTCGTGTACAGACGCTCAACTCGGTTCTAGAAGGTCTTGGCTGGATAGGAATTCCAGTTCAACTTTTTTCTATTAGCTACTACATCTCTCGAAGAATATTGTACATCATTCACAGGTGTATATATGCATGGTCCCAAAAATTCGTACCCGATTAAAAACAAGTGGTAACCACATATATCTCTTTCCAACGCTTAAATTTCTGATCCTTTAAACGATTCTTTTAGTTTGTTATCACTGGTAGGGAGAGGGGTTTTAGTCCCGGTTGGTAAAAGGTATAGGTCTCTCAAGTCCAACCGGGACTAATAATGAGAGACAAAAGGCCCCCTCTTTTAGTCCCGGGTGAACAACCGGGACTAAAGAGGTCTTTTAGTCCAGGTTGGTATTACCAACCGGGACTAAAGGGGGTGCACGGCAGCACCTGTGTCAACCCCTTTAGTCTTGGTTGGTAATACCAACTGAGACTAAAGCGTTTTTTAAATAAAAAATCCCTACCCGTCCCCGTCCTCATCATGTTTTCCTTTTTTTTCTGAGTTCAAATCAAGAACAATAAACCGACACTTCACAAATTCATTGATCATCATACAACTTAGATTCATCACCACATACCCAAATCGAATCAAATCATGCCACTATCACACATGTTCAACTCAATCTCATCATCATCTTGTTCCAAAGAAAAATCACATCATCATACAATTCATCGTCATACAACTCCATTTATCATCGTAGAACCGATCCATCACCAGAAAAATTCCATCACAATACAACTCCATTCATGCAGAAAAATCAAAAAAAAAACTTGCCTCCAGCCTTTCCAGGCCGCGAGCGCCGGGGGTCCAGGCACCGCCGGGGCCGCGCGCCCGCTCCGCCAGGGCCGCGCGGGGGGGCGCACGCCCGCTCCGCCGCCGGCTGCCGGGGGTCGCGCCGTGCCACGCGCGGGGCCGCGGGAGGCCACGTCAGGGGCCGCTCCGCCCGCTCCGGCGGGGGCTGCGCCGGCCGCTCCGCCGCCGGGGCGCTCGCCCGCTCTGCCACCGGGGGACGCACCTCCACCTGCACAAGGAACAAGAAAGAGATGAGAGAAGAAGAGAGAAGTTGACTGGATGTGTGGGAGAGAAGAAGATAAAAAGAGAGAGGAAGGGGCATCGGGGTGGGCACCGGCCTTTAGCCTCGGGTGGTGTCTCCACCCGGGACTAAAGGGTGCCCTTTTGTCTCGGGTGGAAATACCACTCGGGACAAAATCTTTTGTCCCGGGTGGTGTTTTCACCCGGGACTAAAGGGTTCTCCTTTTGTCCCGGATGGTGTTTCCACCTGGGACTAAAGTCCAGTACCAATAATTGAGACAGCTAGCTGTTGGGTATCAAGCCTTTAGTCTCGGTTGGTAATATCAACCGGGACTAAAAGGTAGGAGGCATCCAAAGTCATTTCGGGCCACGAAAAGGTTTTAGTCTCGGATCCAAACTTTAACCGGGACAAATGTAGTGGAACAAAGGGTGTTTCTCCACCAGTGTATTCTTGAGTACCAAGTTTTGGTTTGCCAATTGCTACATATTAATATACTAATAATAAAATTGAAAATGCATACTCGCGCAGGTGCTAGAGTAGACTGACGTACTCCTATATGCTAACCTACAAACTTGTTACTTCCTCCGATCTTATTTATTTGACGTTTCGACATAAGAAATATACTAGCTGCAGGCCATTTTGCTAGTCTGAAACCACATCTGATCCCGAACGGAGGTAGTACAAGTCAAGAGCCCAACAAGAAATACAAATCAAGCTCCAACTTGGCCATCAGGTGTGCGGCCGGAGAGAGCGAGCTCCATAACACCAGTGCAGACGAATGAAGCGCCGCACAACAGCATATATAGCAAGGTGATAAAGAGGTAGCGAGAGTGACGGACAAAGGGAAGAAATAAAGAAATAAAACCCTACGAGAGCGAGGCAGGGACGGGCCGAACAAGGAAGGACGACGGCATGGGGGGCTCAGCGGTGGTTGCATCCTCTGCTGCCTTGTCATCGTCTTCTCGTGCACCGGCCACCGTCGGCCGTCGCCGCTCGCTGGTCCTTCTTCTCTTGGTGGCGGCGGCGCTTCTCGTCATCAGCAGCGGCAGCTTCTGTTGTTCGGCGGCCGCCGGCGGTGGGGCGGGCCGGAATGTGATCACGCACATCAAGGGCTTCGAAGGCCCGCTGCCCTTCCACCTCGAGACAGGGTATGTAGGCAACTAGTAGCAAGTCCATCATCTTCAATTTTTTGTTGGTGCGAATTCTGCTGCCTCGAGACCGGAATTGATCGATATATACATATATATAATTGTTTGGGTAATACCGTGCGCGCGCAGGTACGTGGAGGTGGACGAGCAGCACGGCGCGCGGCTCTTCTACTACTTCATCGCGTCGGAGAGGAACCCGGCGGAGGACCCGCTCATCCTCTGGATCACCGGCGGCCCCGGATGCTCCGCCCTTTCCGGCCTCCTCTTCGAGATCGGTCAGTACCACCCCGGCCGGCTGCCTATGCGCATGCATGGCTGCTGCAATAATTCACTGGTCAATTCCTTGTCTTCTCCTTCGCCTAGCTAGTGCTTAGACGACGACGACGATGCTCATGTTCACGGCCGGCCGGCACAGAGAGACGCGTATGCGTGGCAGTGTAAAATGATTTTGCGTTAGCCGGCCGGCCGGCCGGCCGGCGGCGGCCGGCATACATATATACATGATCCACCGTGCGTCCATCCATCGTTCTAATTCCTGCCTCTGTTAGTTTAGTACTACTAGCTAGTTTTATATACGTACAGTGTACTGTTGCACCTAGCTCTTATTAGCACGATATATGCAGGAATTTTTCTTTCGAAATACTTCACTATATAGACAGGAAACCAAAGGTCGCTCTGACTAGTTAATTAACTCATTTTTGTATGCCTGCGCACGAGTCATATAGTGCGACCGCGACCGAGCGGCGGGCTGAGCGCGGCACCGCGCGTACTCTAGTCTCTTGTAGCGACCGCCGGAGCAACCGGGGTGGGACGATGGGGACGTCAGGAGATAGCTAGCGTCCAGCCAACAGCCGTAGCATGCATAGATCAGTGCCAAGTGGTGCCAAAAAACGTGACGCCGACGATGACGACACGGTTGTTGATGGCTTGTTTTTGCCCTCTGCCTGCCTGAGGCCCGAGCTAGCTAGCATAGCACCATCGCCCAAAACCGTGGCACTATCGACTACGGTTTCCTTCTCTTTGACAGCAACAGTCGGCCGCAATCTTTTCTTTTGGTACCTAGCAGCCCTACATGCTACGACTCCTCACTAGCTATAGTCCACTTCTATTTAGAAACTTGCTCCATATCCATTCCGCGTACATTCACAAAATAAGTTCATCTTTTTAACTCCAACAGTTTTGCTAATCTTTAGTATCTTGCTCAAGTAGCCGGCAATTCTTTTTAAGTATATTTTTATCTTCATTACTATAAGTTTCAAATTGCCAACAACATCATTCCCAACAAAAGATATTACGGAGCTGCTAGCGCCCGGACGTCCGATCCGGGCGCTAGCATCGGACGGGCGTCCAACCGTTGGATGTAGCGATCTGACAGGCACAGGCATCACCCTTTTCTTATGCCCCCCCCTCACGTGATGAGCTCCTCCCCCCGCCGCGGGTTGGGCGGGTCCACCCGGGGGAGAGCAGGCGCGAAAATGAGTGGAGGATGGGGGCGGTCACGGGAAAGTGCGCGGGGGTGGTGGGAGAGATAAGGTCGCGGGTGGGACCCACCACCAATTTTCCTACCCCCCTCGTGTGCCAGCTCACCCGTTCGCGCGTCCACTTGCAACACAGATGGAACTTGTAAAAAGATCCAAGATCGAACACTTGCAACATTAAGATTGAATACTTGCAACATTAAGAATGAATACTTGCACATCAAGATTGAACGCAACATCAAGATTGAGCACTTGCAACATCAAGATTGAGAACTTGCAACATCGATATTAAACTGTTGCATAGAACATTAGTGGTGAAACATCAAAGTAAAGTTATCAGTAGATGCTGCAACATCACAAAAAATCGCTGGTGAAACATCTCGAAGTGATTGTTGAAACATAAAAAAGACCATGTTGCAACATCCCAAAAACGATTAAAAATCTCAAATCATCATGACTGCGACACCGTGGAAACATGGCTGCGACATGGGGGGAAATGTTTGCAACATGGTGAATCGTAGATGCAACATCACAAATACCCATGGTCCTCAACGACCGGCACGAGGGGCAGTGCGCGAGGCCAGCCACGCCGCTGGCGACCGCAGAGGAGCTCCGTCCCTGGCCGCGGCGGGGTTGCAGGGAGCTCCGCCGCCTGCGCCCAGCTCAGCCGCGCCGCCAGAAGGCTCGCCGGCGTTGGACTAGAGGCATAGAGGAGCGGCTCGCCGGCGCTGGATCTCCGGCCGCACCCGGCCGCGCCACCGCAACATGTATCCCCATGTTACATGCAACATTGGAAAAGTGAGATTCGTTGCAAACATTTTGAACATACCAATGCAACATCAGAAAACTCAATCTGTAACATGTCAAAACATGTTTGCAACATCAAGAAAAGTAGTTTGCAACATCACAGATACGACGACTACAAAATGCAACATCAAGAAACAAAAGATGAAACATCGAATAACAACAGTTGAAACATGTTTACACAAACCTCTACACAGGAGCGCATCACGCGCAGAGGCACCCTGCCCCCCCTGCCGCGGCCCGCGCCGGCCGCGTGCCGGTGAGGTCCGCCTCCCGCGTGTCCGGACGCACCCCGGCCCATGGCGCGGCGGCCTGCGAGCTCTGCAGGCCCGCAGCCCCCGGTCGCGCGCCTAGCGACCCAGCGCCTGGCCGTGAGGAGCTAGCAGCGGGCCGCGCCCGATCGCGCTTAGCTGCGCCGCCGCACGAGCCTTCTGTCGCGGCGACCCGGCGCCTGGCCGCGGGGAGCAGCGGGTCGCGCCGTCGCATCGCTCCTGTCGCGGCCCGATCCGGGCGCTCCGCCGCCGGATCCACGGCGTGCGAGGGGGGAGGAGGCGGGTCGGCCACCGGATCTACTGCTGGAGAGGTTCGCCGGGAACAGCTATGGAGGGTTGAGCACAGGAGGGGCGTGGCGGAGGAGACGAACCAGCAGGGCGCGTGCGATGGGAAAATGATTGAGTGGAGGGCGGTCACGGGAGGAAAAGGGGGGCCGGGGGGCAGCGGTGTCAGGGGGTGGGACCTGCGTCTGATTTTTACCGGAGGCATCGGACGTCCGCGTCCGAGCATTACCGAAGATATTATGAACAATCACAGTATAGTATAACTAAAGAAAGACTACAAACGATATGCTATTACAAAATAGGTGATGTTGAGAAAGGTTGCCACTCTTATACTATTGGAAGAGGAAAATTAAGCCGAAGCATGTTTTGAAGTGACTGATTTAGTAAATTGATGAGGATGGTCAAAGAACTTAATTAGCATTAAACCATTTTAGGAATAATTGGTGTAGTTCATAACAACTTAGTTATTATCTAAGCTTTGAGCAATGTTTATTAGCTAGGAATGATTGATGTATTTCATAATAAATTAAGCTATTAGTAGCTGAGTTTTGAGCAATGTTTATTAGGCATCGTGTGCAAGGAATTTCCCCTTGTTGCAAAGCACGAACATGTTTGCTAGCATTTTCATAGGTGTCCAATAGTTTTACTAGTCTTTTGTATCTTGCTCAAAGCCGCCGATAAATATTTTGCCTTTCCTAACAGTTTTGACAAATTTCCAACATCATTATATTCTCAACAAATATGGCATATAGTTTTTAAGAAACAAATATGGTATATTTTGTAACTATAACAAGACTAAAAATTGATAACTGTTGGAAAAACAGAAGTGGCTCAAATATATAGGCATACATTGGTGTAGGCCCTCTCAAGTTCGATGTGGCGGGGTACACGGAGGGGTTCCCGCGCCTCGTCTACTTCGAGGATTCATGGACCAAGGTGAGCAACGTCATCTTCCTCGACGCGCCCGTGGGCACGGGTTTCTCCTACTCCAAGGAGGAGGCCGGCCTCAACGTCAGCCTGACGGGGTCCGGGCGGCAGCACCACACCTTCCTCCGCAAGTGGCTCGCCGAACACCCGGAGTTCGCGTCCAACCCGCTCTACATCGGCGGCGACTCCTACTCCGGCTACACCGTGCCCGTCACCGCGCTGGACATCGCAACCCACAACGACGACGACCCTAAGCTGAACCTGGTGGGGTACCTGGTCGGGAACGCGGCCACGGACGACCGGTACGACACGGGGGGCAAGGTGCCGTTCATGCACGGCATGGGGCTCATCTCCGACGAGCTCTACGAGGCCGCCAAGGCCGGGTGCGGCAGCGACTTCTACCAGAGGCCGGACCCCGCCAACGCGCGGTGCGCCACCGCGATGATGGCCATCAACATGGTGACCTTCGCCGTGAACCCCGTCCACATCCTGGAGCCCTTCTGCGGCGCGGCGGTGCGCGCCGCCCACAGCATCTTCCAGGGCTACGGCGGCGACGGCGGCAGGCGGTCGATGCTGGTGCGGGATGACGTCGGGCACCCGGGCTTCTTGGAGAAGAGCAGGCTGAACCTCCCCGTGGAGTGCAGGGACAACGGGTACCGGCTGTCCTACATCTGGGCCGACGACCCGGAGGTGAGGAAGACGCTGGGCATCCACGAGGGGTCCATCGGATCGTGGAGCCGGTGCACAATGCTGACGCACTTCAGGCACGACCTCACCACCGTCATCCCACACCATGTCAACCTCACCAAGGCAGGATACAGGGCGCTCGTCTACAAGTAATTAACAATCAGTCTTGATCTTTAGTTCCTATTACACAAAGCTTTAACATATAGTATATTTATATCACCGGCCAGGTCAGTTAGTGATTGGATGAATTGAAATTGTGTGTATGCAGCGGAGACCATGACATGGACATGACCTACGTTGGCACCCAAGAGTGGATCAGATCGATCGGCTACCCCATCGTCAGCGACTGGAGGCCATGGTTTGCCAACCGGCAGGTCGCAGGGTCAGTAACATGCTCACTCTGTTCTACTACTCTGTGCACACTAACACACTTGACTCGATCACTTCAGTTCAGCTCCAATTGGCTATCCTAATGCCTTGTTGTCATGGATCCATCCTATTTCTGTTGATAGGTTCACAAGGACTTACGCCCACAACCTCACTTTCGCCACTGTAAAGGTAGGTACTCTCTGATGGATGATGCACAATGATGTGTCCTTGCGTATGAATCAGGGATACACATCAGTTACTGATTTATCTGTTCTCCTAATTAAAACACAATTGACAGGGAGGTGGGCACACAGCTCCGGAGTACAGGCCCAAGGAGTGTCAAGCCATGTTGGATCGATGGACCTCTTCAGGGCAGCTCTGAATGATGAACTTGCATTGCATTGCCGGCCGGCGCTCTGGGAATGAATCCAGTATATACATACTGTAGTCGACGACGTCCTTCCATCTTGCTATCAAAGATGTAATAAGATTAAAACAGACTCAAAATCATTGGGAGAGCCAGCGCGGCCATAGGAGCAGAGCAGCTTATACTTAATTGGACAGGACGAGCTTAATTAATTATTAGCTCATTATACTACCTGGGACCTTTTTCTAACCAAGATACGTACTGTTCTCCAAATACTTGGCACAATTTACGTGTCTCCAATCTCAATGTTATGCACCTTTTTTCCCTCAACTTACATGATGGTGCATCCAACTTGTGGATGGCGGCTCTGGGATGGCCGTCCTCCTCTACGCCGGTTACTGAGTTTCATTAGCACTCTTAACCATTTATCCCTAGTTGTTCCTTTAGCCGTATAGTCCTTATGTGTTTCCCAACCCGAGTGCATGCGTCCGGTCGGCCTGCGTTGTAAAAAAAACTTTGTTCATTTATCTTCTTAATACAAAAATACACAGTTCTCATGCGTATTCCCCAAAAAAAAATTAGTTGAAAATGACATACAACCACTAGAAATGCTTATAAAGTTAAAATCAGATACCTAATGTTATTGGAACTGCAACACAGAGATAAGGATACAGGCTGCCGCAACCGCCGCATGCACCAGTGCCTTCCTAACAATTCCAATCTTATCCTCTTCGAAAATAAAATAAAATAAATAAATAAAATGCAAGCTTATAATACATCTCACGAAGAATTTCACGTTAGTAGGAGCCATCCACGTTAACTTTGATCCAACCATCAAGTGGTGGTGTCCCAGGAACTATTTGCTTTAGTTGGTGATACCTGGTCCATTATTGCGGGAATCTTTAAAAATTTAAGGTGAAATTTCAAAATAGAAACTAAGGTGGTTGTATGGTAATATTCTTTTACAAACCATACTATACATGAATATATTTATTTTTAAATGATTAATTCTTTATGTATATCTAATGAGAATTCTGTAGCGTGATACTCGCAAAGATGTATATATTCTATTAGTCACAGAAAATTGGTGAGAGACATAAATTAATAGTCTAGTGGATGATGATGTGGCATATGAGTTGGATAGCTTGCATGCTTTGTATTGGGGTGCTTCTTGAGTAAATGACTCGTGAGTTATGATGACATGGCGTATGAGGTGGATAGCTTGCATGTTTTGTAGTGAGGTGCTCCTTGAGTAAATGACTCGTGAGTGGATGACACAAGTAGATGACGTCGCACGCTGAGAGTCGAGAGAAATCTATCTATGACTTGTAATGGCACTACACCAAATTGGGTTTATCTTGGCGGTCAAGGTTTTTCTTGGCAGCCAAAACTGAACCGCCAAGCAATATAACGTATTCTTAGCAGCAACAAAAACCACAAAGAAAAATTGATTTCTTTGTTGTTTTTCCGAACTGCTAAGGAAAAAGCATGTTTTCTTGGATGTTTCTCTGCACCGCCAAGAAAAAATTCAATTTCCTTGGCAGTTTGTGTATACCGCCGAGTAAAAGAAGAATTAACTTTCGTTTTTATGAACCACCAAGAAAATAATTGATTTTCTTGATTGTTTTTATGAACCGCCAAGAAAAGATGAATTTGCTTGGCTGTTGTCATCGGCCGCCAAGTAATAATGTATTTTCTTGACGGTTTTGAATGAGCCACCAACTATATTTAATATATTCAAAACAGTAGGTTCCAAAGAGGTATACCAATTTTTTGTTTACAAGTTTTTGATTTGGAATCATTTGCTCCTCCAAAATTCATTTCGAAGTACTTACATATAGAATCCTCCCAAACTATACGAACAAGCACAATTTTTCTTTTTAATCTGTGCATAAAACTTGTAACAATTGTTTCTTTTTCATACGAGCTTCAAAATGGGTCATTATTTCTTAAAGATTCATAAAATCATGCTCTATCCGGTTATAGAACTTATTAATGCTATTATTTTGAAAAAAAATCTCATGTGAGTCTGTTTCAACAATCCAATTTTTGAATTTCAAAAAATGACAACTACAAGTAATATTTTTTTACACTAAATGATGCCAAATGGAAAAGCGATGAATACCAAACTTTCATATCTCATCAAGATCTACAATCTTTATTTAGACTATTTTGTCATTTCCAAAAGTGATAATAATATATAGTACAAATTTGACGAGTCTCTAACATAGTTTCTTAAACTATGTGAGTGAATCTAAGATTAATGACCAATGTATACTACCACTTTCTCAACTAAAAAATAACCGAAATAAATATTATAGATCTTGATGAGTTATCAAACTTTGGTATTCATGACCTTTTCAGCTCAAATCATTTAGTGTTCCAAAATCTTACTTTTAGTTATCAATTTTTGAAATTCAAAACATAGATTATTCAAACTTGTCATATGGATTAATGATCTGAATAAAGTTTGTGATCTTGATGAGTTATACAACTTTGGTATTCACAATTTTTTCATTTTAAATCATTTATTACTAAAAAATATGTAAATTTCTCAACTTTTGAAAATTTCAAATTTAAATAGTTCATTCTAACTCGGATGGTGAAATGACCAAAATAATTGTTGTAGATCTCAATAAGTTCTACAATATTTTATTGGCGCATTGGCAGTTTTAGTGTTGCTCTAGTTACCTTGACGACCAAACTGCCAAGAAAGTAATCCTTGGCAGTTGGCTGCCAAACAAATCGTGTTTCCTTGACGCTCTACTCTTGGCGGATTTTGCTTGGAGGTAGTCTGCCAAGAACATTTACCTTGGCGGTATACCTATATTCCTTGACGGTTTTCGACCGTCAAGGCAAACCTAGTTTGGTGTAGTGGTTTCATCTATATAGTTGTAGATGATTCCCCTGCCTCCTTTTCCTGGACTCTCCAGATTCGATTCGCTTGTCATTTCCAATCATCTACGTCCGACTGTTGTCGGATTTTCGATTGGCTTTCCCGGTAATCCAGTAGGAAATGATGTGTTATGTACATCTTGTCAGGGGGTGAGACCTGGACAGATCCGCTAGGGGGTTGCCCTAGAGGTTTGCAGGTTAATGAAGGACCGGGACCTAAGAGCGTAAGTGGTTATGCACGGGATGCCCGCGGAACTAGGCGAGTATGGCGGCGAAGAACACGGAGACAAGGGTTTAGACTGGTTCGGGCCTCCGGAGAGTAATACCCTACGTCCAGTTGTGGTGGATTATGCGGGAGGTAGAAGATGAGTTGTCTCCTTGAATGGAGCTCTAGGCCGCCTTATATGGGGAGGACGGGCTAGGGTTTCCACCCAAGGTCGGTTGTCCCATGTCGGGGTCGGTTACAACTGCGGGAGGCTTATCTCCTGGATTACAAGGAGTATCCCATGATACTCGGAGCTACAGGCGGCGGCGCGCCAGGTCCTAGTGTCTTGACTTGCACGCCAAGTATCGCGGGTCTTCCGGGGTCGTGATCAGGTCGCCCGCGGCCGTCGGAGGTGTGGATAAGGTCGCTGGGCCCACTTGGCAGGTCGGTGGGTCTTCTAGAAGGTCGGGTCCACTTGTCAGGGGGCCCTGGGACCCTGGCCGGTGGGACCCATGGGTACCCATGTCTCTCAAGCCCCGATCGACGTGTAGGCATAGCGGCCGAGGCGAGGTTGTGCCGAAGGATGGCGAAGGCGCAGCGTCGTCGAGGTCGTGAAGGGTGCACGGGGATCACAAAAGAAAACCCCTCCGATGCGCACACAAAGTAGAACGTCGAGCTCCTGGGATGTAGAACCAGGAGATCGAAGTGAAGACGAGGCGTAGATCTTGTAGAACCGCCGACCTGACCTGAGTCAGGTGTGATGTAGTAGCTGCCGCGACCTTCGGAAAGGTCGCCATCCCTACCGAAGGTAGGTCGAGCGGAGAAGTAGCGGAAGCAGGCTTCTGTTAAGTCGAGGCGACCTGGGGAAAATAGGGCGTCGAAAGACGCACTAGTGTAGTAGCCCCCGAGCAGTAAAGCGACCAAGATGGGGGGTTTGATGCTCCAAAGAAGAAGAAGAAATAAAGAGCCGAACCTACGACCTTCTGCTGAAGAAACAGATGCTCTTGTGATGCCGATGTAATAGGACAAAAGCTTCAGAATCTTGCAGAGGTCATCAGGCGTCAAGGCTGACACAGCCTGAGTCACGGGTGCACTGTATGGTCACGGGCCAGCATGCAGACGAAGCACACGTCGCAATCACCCGCAAAAGACAAAGTGCTCCAGGATGCAGTCAGGTAGGGGACAGGCGCGCCAATGCCTCCCACGGGTGAATAGTGACCCCGTGTTCCACGAGAGTACAGTGATATTGAGGATAAGGATGCCACGCAAACTAGCTTGCGAATAGGACCAAGCGGCAGGTGCTTGGAGGTATAAATAGGCACCCATACCTTGAAGCAAAGCGCCCAATCTCCAGAGATTAACCAAGATGATCCAGAGTAGTAATATTTCCATGGCATGGACGTATGTCCGCCCACCAGAGCATAGGATAGATGTAGTTCATGCTTGGAGCTAGAAGAATGCTTGCGAGGCTCGAAGAACTCCATTGGCCTCTTCTCCCAGTCCCCCCGAGGAACCCAGGAGGAGTATGAAGCAGCAGTTGCATCGTCAGCCCTGACACTTTCAGGACTGATGTGATGCTGGTGAACACTACGCTCCACCCGGCGAGGTTGGTGTTGAAGCTCGCTCCATTAGGAATCTTGTGGTGCAGCTCAGACTTGACGCTGGGCGCCACAGGAGACCTGTTGGAGCTCGAGTAGAGGTGGCTGTGTGGCAGCTGCCTCCACAGTGGCTGTAGAGGTCGTCGAGAAGGTCCTGAAGCTAGAAGAAAGTTTGCGACAAGCTTTATTAGTGTAGACTGAGTCGTAAGCACTTTGGAAGGTGATTCAGAGCCTTTAAATTACCTACATCTCAGGTAGTAACAAATACCTACGGTCGTTGTTACACCTGAAATATCCTCAAAATACCTACGGGCGCCGTCGTTACACTTGAAATGTTCTCGTGCCAACAGATAATTTCATTAGTATTATTTTATAATCGCATCAACCAATGAGTAGACTAAGAGCAAGTTTAACGGTTGCGCCGGCTGCGGGCTGCAAGGAGTGCGCGTTCGTGGCAGACCCAGCTGAAATTTAATGCCCAGCAGCAAACGTAGCCAATAGAAGTTGCCATAGCGCGTCTGCGCCCGCTCGAGCGGGCGTCTGGTGAACCCCTCGCTCCCCTCTCTCTCATGATTTCTCTCACCACCATGTAGGATCTCGCCTGCTCGGCACCCCTTATAATACTTGCTCTAATAAGTTAGACGGCGTGCATGATCTGCAAGCAGGGTAATGAAATCAACTTGGGGTGCGACTGAAAACTACCCTTGATTAGTTGATTTCCTAATAAAAGTCCTCTAACTTAGTTGATTAAAGGGGCTGAGATATAGTCGTAATTAGGAGACTCGAGAATTGGTTTAAAAAAGGAGGCGACTAAACGGAGAGGGCTCTCCATTTAGTCTTACATGGAGAGCTCTCCGATGTTACTTTCTGCGACACAAAATTAGTTTTCTCAACAGAAAAAGCACACACGAGGAAGTAACTTTTAGTCATACATGAAGAGCCTTCCGAGGTTACTTTCTGCGACACAAAATTACTTCCATCAACAGAAAGAAGCGCACAGGAGGAAGTAACATTTTGTCACAGGAAGTAACTTATGTGTCGCGAGAAGTAACTTTGTCGCGGGAAGTAACTTTTTTGTCGCAGGAAGTAACTTATGTGTAGCAGGAAGTAACCTCGGAGAGCTCTCCATTTAACACTAAATGGAGAGTCCTCTCCGTTTAGCATTTGGGTTAAAAAAATCCCTCTTTAAATGAAAATTGTGGGATGGTATTAACCCCACTAGCTTAATATTAGTTGGTTTCCTACGGGATACGCCTGCAGCTCGTGCACGATCTTTACAAGTACACGCCATGCGCTGACCTGCAGAGTTTCTTTTCCGCCTATCTTTACAAGTTACAACTAAAATGTCCGCGTGACAACTGCCAAGATATTGTTTCATTAGTCTTATTTAATAGGTTTTGATGTGCATTTTTATAATCAAAAAATCAAAACCAATGAGTAAACTAAGTTAATTAGACGCCGTGCACGATCTGCCAGCAGGGTAATGAAATCAACTCGGAGTAATCGAAACGACTTTGTGGCACAAACAAATGTTATCTTCCGGCACGAGCTCCATGCGACTGAAAGCTACGTACCCTTGATTTCCTACGGATACGCCTGCACTAGCTTGTTTGGCTCTAGAAGGTTGTTCTTATCGCGCAGTCCCCTCCTGTCATATTCCTTCCTAGCTGACATAAACAAAAGCTGTGCTGTGCTCCATCCAGAGTCAATCGTCATATGCAGCTGATGCGAACACAACAGAATAGAGAAGGGCAAAGAACAAGTATATATGGAACGGGCAGGAGGTTTTTTTTTTTTTTTGACGTCGGGCAGGAGGAATTCAGGCAGAGCAAGAAAGCAATAAACGAACAAGCTAAAAAGTGAGAGAGACGACCAGAAGAATAAGTACTAAAATAGGGCCTCCTCCAGCAAAAATGGCACGAACAAGGTTCCCCGGGGAACTCTGCTGCACCATCATCTTCTTCTTCATCATCTTGGTCTGCTGCTCCTCTGCTTCCCCATCCATCTCCAACAGCAGCAGCGGCAGCGGCGGGGTGATCACACATCTCCCTGGATTCCATGGCCCCCTTCCCTTCCACCTTCAGACAGGGTACGCTACGAATACTAGTAGTAGCAGCTTGTTTGCTCTCCCTTCCGGCCGCCGCCACTTCCATATGAACATGACCTCCATCCATGTCTGCAGGTACGTGGAGGTGGACCAAAGCAATGGCGTCCACCTCTTCTACTACTTCGTCCGCTCCGAGCGCAGCCCGGCCGACGATGCTATCATGCTCTGGCTCACCGGCGGCCCCGGCTGCTCCGTCCTCACCGGCCTCGCCTACGAGATCGGTATGCACGCCACCACCAGCGATCCATCGATCCCCAGCTATAATTCTTGATTTTCTTTTCCCTCTTTCGCCGACACAATTGCAGTTTTTTTTTGATGAAACAGGAAGAGCACAGCGCTTTGTGCTCCTACTGGATATATATTAGTAAAAGGTTATTACAAAACTAAATTACATCAGGAAACAAAGAAAGAAACAAAGAAAATTAAAGCAGTTACATATGAGAAGATAGCCATAAGGTCATAGCATTTTTATGGGACTCCTTTGCTCTTAGGATAACTAAGGCAAACTCTGACCGAAAACGTCGCTTAACTGATAGAATGTCTGGCTGAATTCCTCTGAAAATCAAATCATTTCTTGCCATCCATATGCACCAGCTCATGATAATTATGATGTCCATGAAGAAGCCAACATATAATTGATCTTTGAAAGAAGTCAACACTTGGATTGGATCGCCTTGGGGGATGAACAGATGAAGTAAACCCCAGCAAGCCTGTGCAAATTGACAGTTAAGAAATAAGTGTTCCACTGTCTCCTCTTGCAATGTAGAGCAGAGCACACACTCATAGGAAGGCAGAACTCTGTTTTTTCGGCGAAGAATGTTCCTAGTGCTAAGCCTATCTTTTAGGAGAAGCCAAAAGTAAACTTTGTGTTTCATCTGAACTGCTGATTTCCATAGCCACTTGAAAATAGGGGGCACAAATCTGTATCCAATGAGATGCTTATAGGCTTTTGAGGCTGAAAACCAAGGTGAACCCCATATGTATGTCCACAAATCTCTTTCTTCAGTATCTGTCAAGTTCTCCAAAGTTTCAGCAAGTTGCACGAGCTGACCAAATGCCTCTGTTGAAAGAGGTAAATGAAAAATAGAATCAAGATTTTCTATAGTCTTGGCCTTGTGAATAGTCAGATTTTTGTTTTTGGCAAAGGAGAATAACTCCGGGAAATCCTGACTGAAGACTTGCCCCTCCCATAAATCATGCCAAAGGTAACAAGTGTCTCCCTTTCCTACTGAAACTTTTGCCAGTCCTTTGAAAGAAGCCAAAAGCTTTAAATTTTCTCTCCACCAGAAGGAGCCCTTTTTGGTATGATTGGGTAATCTGTCATTTGAGTAGTATTTCTCCCAGATTAGGTGGACCAAAGGAATATCTACTTTGTTATAGAATTTGTGCAGATTTTTCAACAACAGGGCATCATTATGAGAGTGCAGTTGAATTACTCCTAGACCTCCTTCAGATTTAGGCAGACATACCAATTCCCATGCTGCCTTAGGGGGGCTTCTTGCATTCAAATCAGCCCCTCTCCACAAGCAATGCTTTCTATATTTGTCTATCTGCTTAATCACTTCATGATGCAATTTGAAGGTACACATATAGAAGGTTGGTAGTGATGAAAGAACTGCATTAGTCATCTGCAATCTTCCTGCTTGAGAGAGATAAATGGAAGTACTGAGAAGCCTTCTTTCACATCTTGAGACCAAGGGGAGAAAGTCTGCCACCCTTGGTTTTGTGACACAATTGCAGTTTGCTGCTCCTCTCGATCAATGTTGTCTTTGTCGTGCTCGATCTGCGCTTCGATGCATACGAGGGGGGTATCCCCGCTTGTTTCTCCAGTAGATATGCCTAGCTTGTCCTTTCCATATGTAGTCATGCAAAGTCTAAACAATATACGACGTTGTCGTTTGCTTCTTTTGCCACCGTCATGCCTCGGTACTTGCTATGGTTATCTTGTTCGTTAATTCGACGCAAAAAAAAAGAAAAAAAAGAATATGTGTACATCATTATTCAATCTCTTTAAGCTGAATTTGCTGTAAGAACTTGACTGTGTGACATTGCAGAAGTCGGAGATAATTCCTTTTTTTAAGAAAAAATGTGTACAACATTATACTATTTTTGCAGGCCCTCTTAGCTTCGACACTAAGGGCTATGTCGACGGCTTGCCTAAGTTGATGTACAATCAAGATTCATGGACCAAGGTTAATACTTCTCTCTATCTAATTTGATTGAAACTCCGTGTATATGGCAAAATGCAACCTCACATTGCTCCTTCAAACTCTATTGCACAATCCAGGTGAGCAACGTCATTTTTCTTGATTCCCCAGTTGGTGCTGGATTTTCATATTCCGACACGGAGCAAGGATACAAGTCAAGTGATATCAAAGCTGTCAACCAAATTCTCATCTTCCTCAGAAAGGTCACATCTCTTGCAATTAATTTTATTTTTCAATGATCGGAAACCATAATTGATAAGCATATATATGCATTGTCCTAAAGTAATTAATTTTCCAGTGGTTTGATGAGCATCCAGAGTTCTTGTCAAATCCTCTTTACATCGCCGGTGACTCGTACTCTGGCAAGATTGTGCCAACTGTCACCTCTGAAATCGCCAGGGGTAACCTATCATGCCTTCAGGGTTTCGGTTAATTTTGTTCCCGTTTTGTGCACACCTGTGTCTCTTTCTCAATGCATTTTTCTCTACAATAACTTAGCTACATAGTAACTTTTCAGGTAAAGAAGATGGCAATGGACCAAGTTTCAATCTAAAGGTTTGAGCATTGTAGTACAATTAGCTGGCTACAACTACAATAGCCCTCAATATAAAGGTTTCCTAATGTTTTCTGTTATCATGTTCAGGGCTACCTCGTAGGCAATCCAGTCACGGATCCTAAGTTTGACGATCCATCCAAAGTTCCATTTGCTCATGGGATGGGTATCATATCGGACGAAATATATGAGGTGAGAATGGACAAAATTAATTGAGCTGCATCATAATAATGGTATAATAGCAAATGGAGGTGTTCTCCCTGTTTAACTGTTTATTTTCCTGCTTCTTGCTATTTTCAGTCATACAAGAAGAGTTGCAGTGTTGGCGAGAACATCCACCAAAGCATTGAGTGCATGAACAGCCTTTACGCCATAGAAGAGGCACACATATTTCTCATTTTCTTGTTTCCAAGCATGACATTTCTATTCACATCTCCAACGATACTGCTACAGAGTGACTGACAAATTAAATGGTTTGTTTTTCAAAGTGCCTCAAAGGCATATGCCCGAACCAGGTTCTGGAGCCCCTCTGTGCTTTTGCGAGTCCTCATGCTCACAAGACGGAGACGACGCCAAAACTAAGTTCAGGCCCGAGGGAGATGCTCCAGCTCCAGGAGTATACTGCTGATGCAGAGCTTAACTTGTCTGAGATTTCATTACAGTGCAGAGTCAGTGACCAAATATGCTCTCTTTTTTTCCCCTTGTAGTACTTTATGCATTTTTGCTTATGTGCAAGAGATCTTATCTGACGTCTCAAATATATCAAACCATTCTTGGCAGACTGCAGGATACATAATGTCCAGCACATGGGCAAACAATGCCTCAGTAAGAGAGGCCCTTGGTATTCACAAGGTTTGACAGCTTAAACTGATTTTCAACAATTGCACCTTAACATGATTATTAAAAAGAAAAGATAACCCTTCAACTGAACAACACAGGGAACGGTTCCTTCATGGACAAGGTGCAACTACAGCATACCTTATACTAGTGACATTCCAAGTGCGGTGAAGTACCATCTGGACGTGACCACTAAGGGCTACAGGAGCCTTGTTTACAGTGGTGATCATGACTTGGTTATACCTCATATCGGCACACAAGCCTGGATTAAGTCCCTCAATTTTTCTATTGTGGATCCCTGGAGGCCATGGTTTGTGGATGGGCAAGTTTCAGGGTGAGTCCCATATTGCAGTAATTGGTCTAGAAACACAATTACAAGCTAATCAGATAGGATACTGTCTGAACATCGAATCACCTTCTTAAGAAAAAAAAAATTGCCCTAAAGATTTGTTCTGAAAAAACTCAGTTATAGCCTGTCTGACCAGATAAACCTTTTATGCAGATTTACAAGGTCATACTCTAACAACCTTACATTCGCAACCGTGAAGGTAAGAACTGATTTTATCCATTCTGTTGAAAACCTTTTCTGGTTTTGCTGTGTCAGCATGAAAATTACTGTCTCATACCAGCCAAGAAGATATATAGATCCTGATACATTTTGCATCATAGGGTGGTGGGCATACTGCTCCGGAGTACATGCCAAGGCAGTGCTTTGCTATGTTTGCACGGTGGGTTTCTGGTGACCCCCTTTGATGGCCTGCATTCGAGCTCCAAGCTTCGTTGATTGGTTACTCAGTGCATTACATTGCAAGAGAAATGCATTGGTTAGTATAGAGCTTTGCAAGCAAGCTGGTGTAGAAAGGACCAGTAACAAGAAATGTGGAAGGAAGCCTGGTTTACAATGCAAATTCCTCTTAGGCATGTGTCATCTATTCATCCTAGTGATGGCTGAAAAATCCTCCTGAGCTGTGAAAAAAAAATCTCACTGAAAAATGAAATTAGGAAAAGACCTCAGTCATCTATACAAATATTGATAAGTGAAAGAAAAGAAAAGATGCCAACCATCTATGGTGATTACACACACACACACACACACACACATCAATGATCCATCACACCACGGTGGATGATCCTGCATTCTGTTTTGTTTGTAGAACTGACAAAGCACGTAAGATGCACCAACTTGGTATGCGTACAAAAATGGTGGTCCACTTCTTTTTCTAATAATGGAAGATAATATTTTTGACTTCAAAAACTTTCTTGCGAAAAATACATCGGATCACAAATATTATAGAGAGCCACATTCTTCAAAAGAACATGTAATCGAGATAGTACGAAAGAGAAATAATAAAATAAAAGGAAATGAAAAAACTCAAAACCTATAGCTACTTCAGAAATCTCCCCATGCAGCTTGTTTTGTAAAGTTGTCTACAAATGAATGACTTCTCATCATCAGGTGAAATTGAACCAAAGCATGAGCCAAAATCCAACAATGAGAAGAAAAAAGAACAACTTCATATGCTGATTGACGCTCTGACCATAAACCAATACCACCGTAAAACCATCGACACTTCTACTAACATAGAAGTGGGGATAGACAAAATACCAATAGCTATTGAAAGAATCCAAATTAGACAACGATAGTACTTACACGAAATGAACAAAATATCTCTGGTACCATGCAATAACCAATTATTGGAGGCCGAAGCCCTTGAAGTCCAACGTGCCAAACCACACTGTGCATGATGGGGTCCTCAACACCTATCCCAAGTCCGTACTAGCCATCCTCCCCTCAATAAATCGATTCCCACAACTACCGTATGAATCAGTACCACTACAAGAAAAACGTTGACCAGTGGCGTACCAAAAATTGTCATAAATGCATTTTTTGCTATAAACCGTGATTTATGACGCAGGGTGTTAGGAAAACCCTTCGTCACTAATCGAGCGTCAAAAACCGTGATTTATTGAGCCACAAATCAACTTGGGCCGACGGAGACTAGGACTACTCTACAAAAATATTTGCTGGACTATAGGAAAAATACATGGGGTATAAAAGATTTTTCAGCTCACGCCTAGGGCCATGGCCCTAGGTCCTGGCACTAACGGCTCATTTTGCTTCATGGCCACTGACCGACGCCGCTGTCACCGTGTTGAGATTACCATGCATGAGCATGAGATACTGTAGAAGAGGGTGATGAGCCACTAGGTTCACCGAGCAGAGGATTGATCTGGCCATCTAGTGGCGTAGTCATTTTGGACTTCGGGTTGGGTTCAATGGGCTTTACACCAATCTATGACGGTTTGAGAACGTCATGGATCACGCTAATCTATGACGAAAACGTTAGTTCGTCACGACGTCTAATCTGTGACGCTCAATACATGACGTTCTGAAATTTTGTCATAGATGCTGTTTCATAACGAAATTTTGCTGATCTGTGATGAAAATTGACCGTCATAGACCGAAGGGTTTTTTTTAGTGTCAACGCCGGGGCGAGGGGGGGGGGCTCAAGCCCCGACTACTGCGGCAAATCTCATGGAACCCCTCCTTAGCTCCCTACTATTTTTGGAGCAAACAATTAAAGATGAAAAGCCGGAGGTGGAAGAAACACTAAGAGAGCCTCCCCTTGAGCTTGATCCTGGCTTCACCACTGTGGCCATCTACGTCCTGCAAAGCACCGGCGAGCGAACCACACCTCAATGGCGTCTCCGTCGCACGCCGCCGACAAGAGCCCCTCGTCGGATGTCAAGCACCCCCAGCAGGTTGCCCAATTGCGTGCTGTTAGTCGAAAATGACATACAACTACTAGAAATGCTTAAAAAGTGAAATCATATACCTGATGTTATTGTGACTAGACCGTACCCTGCAACACAGATGGATGCAGGCAGGCGGCGTGCAGGCTGCCGCAAGGCCGCAACCGCCGCATTCACGAGTGGCTTCCTAACAATTCCAAGCCATAGTTGAGCAGTTCTTGGAAAGTAACAAATACTTAAGACCATCTGCACTGCTAAACAAATACTTAAGACCATCTGCACTGCTAGACGGCATCGGTTACGGTAAGCTGCATGTCGTAAAATATAGAGCAAAACGAGCTGCAGCGCGCGACGGCAAACACTACGGCACTCAAACGTAAAGCCAACTTCACGCCACAGCCAGAGCAATTCTGGCGTTACGGCACAGCCGCCGCATGGCAGCTACCTCTTCCTTCGCGCGCACCGACGGAAGATGTGACGTGCCGACGCTCGGAGAAGGAGAGACGTCGAGCTAGATCCGGTCTCCGACGCTCGAGCAGCGGTCATCCGCCTCCGCCTTCGCCGAACAGAGAGGGTGTGGAGCCGGAAGCCACCACTGCCGGCCGCCGGCCGCCGCCGCGAAACTTGCCCGCGCCTCTGCTCCTCCGCCGCCACCGCGAGGCCCTGCGGGCCCCTACTCCGCCGCCACCGTGAGGCCCTGCGGGCCCCTGCTCCTTCGCCGGTGAGGGAGAGATGGGGAGGGAGGCGCCGCCAAGAAGCAGATGGAGAGGAAGGCGCCGCCGGTGAGGGGAGCGGTGAGAGCGACGGCCGGGAAGTGGAAGGAGGCGCCGGCCGGGGATGGGGTGCCGGCTGGAGCAGAGGCAAACAGGGAGGGGAATGAGATGGCGCCATGGCGGAGTGGAGAGGGAGAGAAGTAGGTAAGGTTTAGTTTTTTTGTTTTGCCCCTTTTATTTTTAGTAATTATATTTTAGTGCCTACAACTTATATTTCCTCACAATTTAGTCCCTAAGAAGGGAATAAATTATTTTTTAACTAAGGATGGTAGTTGAATGTGGATGAATAAAATATATGGTTGTTGCTATAGAGTAACTATATAGAGCAACATGAGTGCGGGAGAAGTTGATGTAGAGTAAAGATTCTTGCTGACGTGGCTATAATATTCCTTTAAGAGTAAACTTTTAGAGCAATAGCAGTGCGGATGGTCTAAGGCGCGGTTGTCGTTACACCTGAAATGTTCTCGTGCCAACAGATAGTTTCATTGTTATTTTACAAGTTTGGATGTGCATTTATAATCAAATTAACCAATGAGTAGACGACTAATAAGTTAGTGTGACAGAACCGTTCAAAATAATTTTATATTATCACCTAAACCGGTCCACTTGGCTCATAAGCGATAACCAAGAGTTATTTTGTCGCCTCTACCGGGTCATGTCCGGTGAATCACTTAGACAGGATCGAGAATATGCCCAAAGCCCACACGAGGGCGGGACCAGAGTACAAGTTCAATATTACATAGAAGTCCACATGTGCATATTATTACAAATCAGGTTTTTCGGACATAAAAGTAAAGATGTGCAGAGTTTAAACAGCAGAAATAAAGCTAAGCGCGTGATACACATGGGAGGCCATCCAAACGTATCATTCCTCATCGTCATTCTTCCATTCAATCTCCCATCCCTCTGGAATAGAGCCAGACCAGATGGGGTTACCTGAAAACCACAAATTAAGCAAGGCTGAGTATGCTAATACTCAGCAAGACTGACCCGACAAAATAAAAGTATAACTAGACAGGCAAGGCTTTTTGGCTGGTGGGTTTGTTTTGCCAAAATCGACTAAGAGTTGATTCTTACTTTCCATTTTTAGCTCAAGTTCTAGTATGTTAACCATTCTAGGTAAGCACCTAACTAAACAAATATGTTTGTGCAAACAATATTAATCAGGAAACAATATTAACCAAAATGTTTCATAAATAAACATGGGGTAGCCAGTGGTCAAGCTGACTCAGATAACGGCGAGTGACCGACGATCGATCGATTTATATCCTTGTAAGGTAAACCCAAGATACATGGAAGAAGGTAGACCCCAAGAATCCAAAGAAAAACAAATGCGGGGTCTACCCCGACCAGGCGGTTCCCGTCATTCTCCAGATTAGGGACAGACGGCACAGTCCTAAGTACAAGGTTACTGGAACGCCCTCACACGGCACGTCCAGACTCACACTTGCACTACCGGAATCAAACCGGGAGACGCATCTCAAGATTAGTAGCGATAAAGTCCCCACACTGGTTCATTAGGTACTAGGCTTATCGGTCCCATTCCCGACAAGCACTTGGTACGTTCAATAGCTTAAACCAACACCATGCTACTCGGTCGAGACCGAACCCATTGCTCTTACCACATGAGCGAATCAATTTAACCAACTTATGATTCCAACATAAGCATCCTATATCTCGCGAGCAATGAGTCATTACTCGACTTACCGTGTCCTTAAAGCATGGCACTAGCGTCCTAACATACTAGTATAAGAGCATAGGCATCCTAAGGATCATGCATCTAGGTTTCAAAACAACTCCTGAAACTTAAATGCACAAAGTAAAGCATAAATACTAAAAGTAAAGGTATGAGTTTAGGAAAAGGGTTAGATGCAACTCCGGTGCTTGCCTTCTTCTACTTCACAACTAGCCTTGGGCTCTTCTGGACTTTGGTCCAGGTCTTGATGCACGACAGTGTGATTCACCTCTCCACTAGCTGCTCCCTCCTCCTCCTGAGTGAGCGTGTAAGTCCCGTCGGGTAAATCTATACGTTTATGCACATGTATTATATTATGATGAAAGTGGGAGAATTACCACCAAATCCAACTCTTATTGGCCACATTCATCTAAACAACTAGGAAAACTCACAAAAAATATTAGGGTGTGATGAGGGTGTACTAACTACTATTTTCATGGGGATTGTGTGCACATCTAAGCAACTTAACTTACTAAACTTCATCAATAGTAGGGGTGTGTGATGATGGACTAATTATTACTTTGATGGTGATTGTGTGCATATTTAAACAAATTAAATTAACAAACTTCACCAAACAACATGGGTGTGTTTAAAATGATTTTAAACAGAAACTAAACATAAACATCTTCATTAAACTTAATTAATAAACATAAATCTATTTATTCATTTCTTAGCTAGCCATTCATCCATAATTCATATTAATTAAAATATAACTCCAACTGGTATGAAAATTTTTACACATCAGAATATGACTAAGACAAGCTTAAATACCAAACTTCGGCTCTAGATCATATATAAATTAATTTAAATGAAAAAGACAAGATTCAGCCTAGATTAACTTCATTAATACATACAAAAAGATTTACTAATCTTTTTGACCTCAAATTGTTCCTACAGGTCATCCATGACAAAACTAAGCTTCTGACCAACACACACAAGTAAATCTATCATATTTTTCAAGTTATTTATTTAACATCCTTCACCAGTGTAAATCCAAAACACCATTCAAACAAACTCTTAAAATCATAATTAATTTTACAGAGGTACTTAACATCATGACAAAGACCTAGGGTACATTGGTGCTTAAGGAATTTATATCTTGAGGGGACTATAAAAAGCATCAAGCTTAATCTAACATAAATCTTCCAAAAATCATAACTATGAATCTACAGAATAAACATGTGTGAAACTTGGTCAGAGATCTAAACATGGCTCACAAAACAACATATGCAAATTTCATATCATTTGCATGAGTATATTTTAAATTACAATAAAAGTGCCTCAAACTGAGTTTGAATTTACATTTCAAAACTACTCAGAAAAACCCTATACAACTTTTGTAGAAGTTGTAGATCTGCTCACAAGGAATCCAAAACAATTGGATTTACATTTTTCTGAATTTTCTACGATTTTTAACAGATTTTCTAAGTTGCTGCTAAAACCCAAAAACTCTTTTACATAGGGACCCTTGAACTTATTTTCCGAAATTACGCAGAGGTCCCTAGATTACGGAAAACTCCCTAAAAATATTCGGGAAGAAGCAATGTGGTCCCCATGCGCCATGAGGACCAAAATCCGGCGAGGAGTAGTCCGGGAGGGACCGGGAAAGTGGTGGGGAGTGACAAGGGGCTCACCAAGGTTCCGTTTCGGGGCTTGACGGGGGAGGGATGTGGCCGACGGGCACCGGCGGCGGACTGCCGGCAGGAAGGCTGCTGCGGCACGTTTCCCCGGCGAGGCTCGGGCCAGGCCGGTCAATGGGCGACGTCGCGGTGTTGAGGAGCTCCAGGAGGGGCTACCGGAGGAGAAGGAGGTGACGCGAGCGGACGGAGTAGTTAGCTTGGCTCGGCCTTGCTCTGGCTAGCGGCAGCGCTTATGGCGGAACGGCGGAACGGAAAAAGGCGGCGACGAAGACCGGGTTCGTTTTTAACAAAGCAGCGTTGCGTGCTCATCTAGGACGTCGCGAGCGCGGGCGAACGGATGCCAGAGGGGTGGCCAGCTGGCCGGCTGCATGCGCACCGGCCGCGCTGGCGAGCGTGTGTGCGGCGCGTGGCCCCTGGTCCGGCGCGGGACGATGCGTGGGCACGGCGTATGGCACAAAAGGGGGCGAAGGGTCCACGGTGATGAATTGGTCCACCGCGGAGTCCTCGACGAGTCCGTACGCCGGCGCACCTAGGCCCGATGCGTGGCAGACAGCACGCGGTGCGCGCGCGCTGGCGCGCGGCATCCCCGGCGACGGCGCCCGATTCAAATCCGTGAGCCCGTCTTCAAAAACACGAAACTCAAAAAAATGTCAACTAAGTTGAAATTCTCCAAAAATATAAGTTGTAGAGGAACTATAGGACTACAACTTTCACAAAGGGTGACCTATGTTTTATGTTTGGTTTGACGGGAAAAACATGACGAAGTTGCAGAAATTCTCGGCCCCGGTTTCGTGTGCACAACAGGTTCAACTCAAATTTAAGCGAACTTCCACTCAAAATTTGAATGTCCGCCAATTATGAAAAATGTGTTCCTGGAGATAAGGAAAAACTTTTATATTAGCCGATTTTGAACTTCTATAGTGAAATTTGGAGAACGCGCAAGAAAACCGAATCAGCCTTTTGAAGCTCTAGGGGTTTGACCATGAATTGAAAGTTTGACCAAGGGTTTTTGTGCAAATGTGTTCACAATCATGTAAAAAATGCTTAGAGACTAATTAAACTTGATTAACCACACTAATTGAAGTACTTAGTGTTAATAAATATCAGGGATATTACAGCTAGATGGCGTGCGTGATCTGCAAGCAGGGTAACAAAATCAATTCGGAGTAATCGACAGTGTTGGATATGATCCGAATTATAACGTTTGTCTTGTGGGGATGTCTGGAGGGCCCACGGTTCGGGTTATGTGATTAGTGGATTTGTTTCCGTATTTGACTGCAGTCAGTTTAGTCCAGCAGATACATACATCTTGTAAACTGCACGGGAAGGGCAAGAGAGCTTATTGTATTCCCTGCGTTGCAACTCTTTCATTATAGTGAAGATCACCGGTTGGCGCCCGTGGTTTTTTCCCGCAAAGGTTTTTCAAGTAAAAATCGTGTCTCGTGTCCGATCTTGTTTACCCTTTTGACTAGGTGATACCCCATGCGTTGCCGCGGGAATTTTTAAACTAAATTTTAAGATGAAATGTGAAAGTAGAAATACTAAAATGATTACATGGTGATATTCATATGTAAACAATATTATATATATGAAAGTATGTTAAATTTGTTGAGAGAGAACCATTTTTAAATGATTGATCCTACATGTATTTCAACTGCGAGAATTTTATGACATGATACTCGCAAATACAACATGTTATTAGTCACAGAAAATCAACGAAGACATAAATATATGGTTTGGTGGATGTTGACATGGCTTATAGTGGATAGTGCGCACAAAAATTAATCGGCTCAAGTTTGCTAATGTCCTTGCAATTTTCAGAGAGTCCAAATCAATTCATAAGGGCAAGCATCTGTTCCATTCACAAAATGTTTGTAATCAGTAACAACAGAATTAACTCTGTTTAACACTTTAACTACATAATGGGTTGTCATCGAAATAATACTACACATCACAAATAAACTGGATTGGGATTGGTACGAAAAAATCTAGCAGCATAGATGGTTAACAATATGGGATTTTGTCATGAACCCACCAGACCATATAACCAACTGAATATGGTATAGTACAGGATTTTGCATAGTGACAGCCAGATGCTACATAGAAATGGTAAGCAGGGGATGTTACCTGGTTTGATAAAATTTGCTAACGTCCTTCCAATTTTCAGCTAATGTGCTTCCATTTTTCAGAGAGGCCAAATCAATTTCATAGTGCTCCCATTTTTCAGAGAGGCCAAATCAGTTTCAGAGAGGCAAAATCAATTCGAAAGAACCTGCAAATTTGAGGTGAAAACATCTATATAAACCTGCAAACTTGAGAATGTTTGGAAGGAGCAATAAACCGAACACATCATGGAACTCAATCAAACTGTGAGTTCTCCACAACCATTGAACACAGAAGTATATGAAATTAGAGCACACAATTATGTCTTCCAACAATTTGTTTTACTCTAAACTAATTTATTTACAAAATCACACATCTAGTAGTAGGAAAGAAGAAAGAGGGTGGAAGCATTATTACCTGCGGGAGGTGGCCGGCGTGTAGATTCAGAAGGGAAGGACCGGTGTGCAGCTCGGGAAAAGACCAGTGTGCAGCAGGAAGTGGAAAGGGAGGTGCTCCCTTCGCTGCTGCAGGATTGAATAGGGACGTGGGTGGAGTAGCCATCAAGAACGTGGGAGGCCCTACAGCTGCCATCCAGAGCCGTTTCAGGCGGTTCGTGGGTGGGGAGGGCAGGTGCTGCAGGCGGCTGGGGTGGGAGGCGGCGGACACTTCAGTTGCTGTCGCTGCGTTAGGGAGGCGAGGGGGCCGCGGCCGGATGCGGTGGGGATTCGGGGGAGGAGCTGCGGTGGGCAGACGGCGACGGAAGCGGCGCGGGATCGGGAGGCCACGGGGGTGGAACGGGACGGCACGAGGTGGGATCTTAGAAGCCGGGAACGTGGAACGTGACCACGTTCCTCGTTCACGTTCCGGTTCCGGGAACAATTTAGTGTAAAAATCCTTCATAAGCATTGTTCCTCGTTCCGGGAACGTTCCGGTTCCGGGAACAGGAACGGGAACATAGCTTCTAAGGGTGGGATCAGGGGATGAGGTAAGCGGATGACGGCATCCAGAATTGAGAGAAATAGGGGTAGGATTCTTAGTGGGTCTCACCTATATAAGTTTTATAAGTTTTATAGACTAGCAATCATGCCCGTGCGTTGCAACGGGTGAAAAATAAGGTCGGAGAGGTGCGAGGGCGGCGTAGTGATGGCATGACCGAGACGAGGGATGGCGAAGTGAGTAATGTTTTTTCCCGTTGCAACGTACGGGCATAAATAATAGAAACATGACAATAATTTTTAATAATTATAAAAATAATGATGATATTACATATAGTTACGATGTTTTTTTCTAATTTTCTTTATTTTCATAGCGTTACCATATGTGCCCGTTAGATTCTTCTTGAGTTTCCAAGTCTTGATAGCTAAATTTCTATCACTACGTTCACTATGAGTTTTTCTCTATCTTTTTCATCTTTTCTTTCTTTCTTTTTTATTTTTCTTTTCCCATTCCCTTTTCCTTTTCCCCTTCTCTTTTTTTCTTCAGTAATGCCTGGCTCGTGCGTCAGATGAGGGGTGAAAAAAATCTGACGGAGAGCCTTATCTATCCAGCACGACACCATCCTCTCCATCCAGCCCACCTCTCCACCACTCGTTCGGTCGTTCCTCTCTTTCTCTCTCGTGAGCAAGCGCTCGATGAGCTCTCGTGGGCATCGGCGCTCCAGCGAGCTCGAGGCTCCCTAGATCCGTCCATTCATTCGGTGCCGATCCGGTGGCGGCTTCCTGGTCAGCGCGCGACCGCGCGGGCGCACCGCTCCTGGGACCGGAGCCAGCGTCGCTGCGGGAGCTGGGGCCCGCATCGCTAGTGGAGGTGCCTGCTCGCGCGACCTCGCTGCCGGGGGGCTCGACCTCCGCACCGGCTTTCTCCACCGGGCCTGAGCTCCGCGTTGGACTTCTTCGCGGGCGGCTCGTGTAGCTCTCGCGCGGTGGGGCGGATGAGTCGCGGCGCGAGCGGCCTCCTCCTCGGGGCCGGATCTGGCGGCGGGGACGAGGCTGGGTGCTCTCCTACCCCCATCTCTTCCGGCAGGCGGCATCCTCCTGGTGTGGGCGGTGTCTTCTCCTGTCCCGAGCTCGTCGGCGGGATCTTCAGCCGGCGACCCTGTGCCGATCCGGTGGTGGCTTCCTGGTCAGCGCGCGACCGCGCGGGCGCACCGCTCCTGGGGCCAGAGCCAGCGTCGCTGTGGGAGCTGGGGCCCGCATCGCCAGTGGAGGTGCCTGCTCGCGCGACCTCGCTGCCGGGGGGCTCGACCTCCGCACCGGCTTTCTCCACCGGGCCCGAGCTCCGCGTTGGACTTCTTCGCGGGCGGCTCGTGTAGCTCTCGCGCGGTGGGGCGGATGAGTCGCGGCGCGAGCGGCCTCCTCCTCAGGGCCGGATCTGGCGGCGGGGACGAGGCTGGGTGCTCTCCTACCTCCATCTCTTCCGGCAGGCGGCATCCTCCTGGTGTGGGCGGTGTCTTCTCCTGTCCTGAGCTCGTCGGCGCAGCGGCGGGATCTTCAGCCGGCGACCCTTGTACTCCTCACGACGCCACCACCGTCGCCCCCTCCTCCTGCCCACGGATCCACTGACAAGTGGGTCCCACCTGTCAGGACGGACGAAAAATTGGGCAGAAACTGTCCTTGCTTTAATCTATCTATTCTATACTATAAGGAGCGAAAACAATTGAAAACTTTTCTCACCCAAATCGGATCCGCCTTACCCCTCACGCCGGACCCACCAGTCATATGTTTTTGGAAGTAGATAGGGTGGAAGGACTATGAAGTACCAAAAAATCGCAATTTGGAGAGCGTTTCTGCCAAAAAGGGGTATTTTTTCTCACCCACCCCCGCCATACCCGCCTGCGGTACCCGCTGGGCCCACCCCTCGCGTCCCCGTTCCGTAAAAAAAATTCCCCTTGCCCGCTGTCGAGACCTCCCCAGCGGCGATCTCCTATTCTCCTCTGCAACAACGCGTCCGCCAGCTTCTGGCCCTGCTCGTTGGGGGGCCTCCAGATCGGAGTCGAGATCCAGCAGCGTGCGCACGGCCACGACCACCACGATGTGCAGCGGCGACGCCGCCGGATGCGCCCACCACGGGGGAGGCCGGCGTCCGGCCCTCGACCGTACCCCACCACGATGTGCAGCGACATCAGCCCACCGCCGGCTCGCTCCAGGTGCCCCATGTCCACCCCGACGGCAGCGAACACGCGCAGGCACTCCTCGAAGGGCAGGCCCGCGGCGAAGTGCATCGCGGTGCGCCCCTGCGCGTCCTTGGTGTGGGTGGCCACGGGGAAGGAGAGGGAAGCGGCCGGCGCTAGGTGGCCACGTCAGACCCACTATGACCACGCCGCCGTCCTCCTCCGCCCCCACGCACCGATCCCGGCGATCCTCAAGGCCGACGACGAGGAAGGGTACGACAACAAGGCTCCGACGGGCCTCGATCGCCCCGTCGATGTTGCCTAGGTTGCCGACGCCGGCGGCGACGGCAACAGCCCCGGTGCCGGCGGCGGCGGAGGCCAGGGGAGCGGCTACGACATGGGCGACTACTACCGCCGCGTGCTGCTGCTGGACCCCGAGAACCCGCTGCTCCTGCGCAACTACGGCAAGTACCTCTACGAGGTGGAGGGCGACCTGGCCGGCGCCGAGGAATGCTACGTGCGGGCGCTGCTGGCATGCCCCAATGACGCTGACCTGCTTAGCCTCTACGACTGCGTCATCTGGGAGGTGAGCCAGGAGAAGGAACGCGCCGAGGCCTACTTCGAGCGCGTCGTGCAGGCCGCGCCGGATGACTAGTGAGAGCACAGGTCGATCGATTTGGCCGCTGGTCGATTTGAGCTCATTGATTGTTCATTGGTCGATCCATTACTAATTGGGATTGTGAATGTGTGCAGCTACGTGTTGGGGTCGTACGCGAGCTTCTTTTGGGGTCCCTTCTTTCTTATTGAAACAGATAAGCCACCTAAGTTCCAACTTCTTTCCTACTGCCAAGTTCTTGTATCCTGGAATTTACCCTGTTACTTTCTGTATTCTTATATATGTGGCAATCCAAAACAATGAAATGAAAAAGTGCATGTTGATCAAATTATACAATCTGCCCATTAGTCTTTGTTACAAGCAAGTAGATACAATCATCAAGATTTAGTTGGCCAAATCGTTGGATGATCTCTACCGCTTATCAAGCATACACAAAACTTCAACCTAAATTCAAATTGTGCATGGTTCAGGTTCGGCTGTTACTCTGTTGGTGCCTATTGTGCAGTGTATGTTTCCTACCGATTTTACAAAACACTTCTGCATATATTTGAGCAAGCTCTTAGCTCCTTCGGGGTTGAGATTAAGTGCTAGATTTAGTAAGGTTAGTGAATGCAGCTTTTGATTGAAACTGGAGCACAGATACTTGAATTATGCATTAGTACTATCTACTCATATAACAGGTTTATGATGCTCTAGCTCAAGCAGAACTTGAATGGTCGAATCTTGTTGTTAGCATTATAATGTCACAAAATTGACATAGTTGACAGGTTAGTGTTTGTGGACCTTTTTGTTTTATTGCTTAACCAATTTGGCAAATTCAGTGGCGAAATCAGACACACTTTAGTAGGATTGTAGGTTTCCATTTTAGTAGTTCCCAACTGAGCAGGAAGAAACAAGAAAAGCTTAGCAGCAGTTACCAACAGAGCAAGATGAAGCAAGCAAAGCATGGTATCTAAATGCAATTTTCGTATCATCACTATATGATACAGGTGTGCTTGTCATCAAATGGATGGTTCTAAAAGTATGCCTGCCTACCTTACAACATTATAAGATAATTAAGTTATATGTAGTAACGGTGTTTGCTCAGTTAAGTATTTTATTTAGATGCGCTATCTGAGTGCTCATGTTCAGTTTAATAAGCTTTTGCTTTTTTGTGAGTAGTAACTTTAAGTCCTTAAATAGGTTTTTTGGTTTTAATTAATAATCTGGACACTGCAATCAGAATATGGAAATATGGTATAGGATGACAATTATAAACCAAGCAACAAAAGAGTCAAATTAATTGTTTTTGGATTCTTACCCTTCATGTGATGTAACTTATATGAAATAAATTGTATCCTCCTGTAGTTGCCTGCAATTTCACCAGTTACATGAATCATTTGTAACCTGCAGGTTATCATATATTATCTTAATTTACTATTTATAAGCACTGCCATTTTCTTTACTTTTCATGAGACTCGCAAGTTATCTTAAGGATAACTTCTAAAGCTTATTAATAATGGAGAGGTGTAATTCAGTTTCTTACTGGGCCATTTCAAATATTTATGTGCATGATATTTTTTTCCTTAATCGATCCAACTTTAATTTGTTGACTACTCTTTGATGGGATACATGATTCTAATAGATTCTGTTCGTAGTTCTGGTGAAGATTGAGGCTTACTCTATACATTGCAAGGGCAATGCAAATGATACGAAGTAGTATCTTTGTTTCCCCCTTGGCTATATTAATTGTTGACTTAAAAAAATGAACATGCAGATTCTAGACGTTACGTAGAAGGCTGATAAGGATGAGATCGTGCTGAAAATTGATGGAATAGAATATTGATATACAACTGAGGTGCAGATAGGTTGCTGACAGATTTCTTCAACTATATAGATATATGTGTGTTCCATTTAATGAGGGGAATGCAAGAATTCAGGGAAAAGCTGAATATGAGTGTAGATAGGATGTGGTTGCAGGCACGTGACAGTGCTCTCTGGGCAGTTGCTTTACTTTCCTCCCTGGCATTCATGAATCATTTTTTTGTGTGAGTAATCATATGCACGAATGGCTGCAGGGTTGTACCTATATACTGCTATTTTGCTTCTGAGCTTTGTGGCGATTATACATACAGAGTATATATATGTTTATCAATCCTCATATCTATCTATACTATAAGGAGCGAAGACAATTGAAAACTTTTCTCACCCAAATCGGGTCCACCTTACCCCTCACGCCGGACCCACCCGTCATATGTTTTTGGAAGTGGATAGGGTGGAAGGACTATGAAGTACCAAAAAATCGTAATTTGGAGAGCGTTTCTGTCAAAACACTAATGTTTTTGTCACCACGATGTCTCTACCCGCCTCATGTACCCACCGCCCGTCCGGTGCCCCAACAGGCAGGAGTCCAGTGATGGAACAAGCAGAATCGTGGATGATGTCGTCACGATCACACATGGCGGTCCGGGTTTTTTATCCATCCCGGACACGACTCCTGCCCAACGAGGCAACCATGACGGCCACGCCTCACGTACCTAGATGCAGATAGTGCTTCTCCGATCCTTTAGCTTTTTATTAGGTAACCACGCCTTGCGGTATTTTTATAATAATGCAAAAAAAATCTCAACAGTCAATGGTTGCCACGACGTCATTGATGTAATTTATTACCGCGGCCCACATTATTAGCAAATAAAATAATAATTTGAGAAAACGTAAATTTTAACATGGTATATATTTGAGTGTCCCCACGGGTTTGGACTCTACTTGGATGGGTACAAATAGGGGTGGTAATGGGCTATGGCCCTAATGCATCCTTCACAATCCAACTAGGCCATTTTATTTTTAGTTCAAAATTGAATAGAAATATGACCCGATCCTTATAGGGCCTGATCCTTAAACTTCTTAGTACAAAATGAAGGGCCCGTTACCACCCCTAGGTACAAACCACTCAAACGAGAATGGCAAATTAATAAGCCCAAATATGTAAATCCATCCAACACATGGTATCTTCAGCATTGGGTGCAAAGGTGAAGCGTAAATTGCATGTGGGTATGATAGATGCTACATTGGCGTTAGTCGGCTTGTTTGCGGCTCCTGTTTGGTTCGACAACGGGCGAGCCTGCTCTGGATTGGGGTTGTGGGGCACACGCGTTCGAATCCTGGTCGGTGTCGCACGTTAGGCTCTGTGTGACACGCCGGATATAATATTTTTTCCGGGGCGGGTGGGTCTCACGCGAGTACGTGGTGGGTAGAAAACCTCTAGGCGAGAAAAATAATTCGTTTTTGGCACAAACGCTCTCCAAATTGCGATTATATGGGTCTTCCACCCTATCCACTCCTCCAAATATATGACATGTGGGTCCGGTGTGAGGGGTACGGTGGCCCCGATTTGAGTGAGAAAAGTTTTCAAAATAACTTGTTGTTTTTAGTATAGATAGATATATATACTTCAAAAGCTGATTCTTTGGCGAGGAGTCTGGGAAGCATCTTGCTTCCCTTCTTGCCGGAGGTGGGCTGGTGAAGAACAACCTGACTGCGGCGGTGGAGGCTTCAAACTCGAGCTCGAGGATGAGAAGGGGTGGCTCGTTCTATTTTTAAGTATAATCATGAAGAAAATATCCTTTGATTATATGTCATATGTGTGGCCATTATGATGAACCACATGATAGAGCTTGCAGTTTGGAAGAAAATAAAAGATGTCACAAAGTATAGAGGAACAAACGATGAATGCTTATACTTGGTGAAACCAATTAGTGAGCAGAAAGGAATAAAAGCACGAGGTGCCAATGTCATGAGGATGACCAGTAAATGTTTATGCTTAGCAAAACCAATTGGTGTGATTTTTGGTTTCTCTTTTAGTTCTGGCAAAAAAAAACTAAGATATTTTCACTACACTTTTTGACAGATTGTATACAGGTTATATACATACTAAAAAGGAAATATATTATGTATACATTTGACTAATGTTTGAACCACGAAGAATTTAAATTTAAAGCCCTATATTATCTTTTAAATACGTGTGTGTCGCATGTACACTTTACTAAATGTCTTGTGAAATCAACATACTTTGCTTTCTACGCAAGCTATATGTTAGAGTGATTAATATCTTATTTTACTAATATCAATAAACCATCGCTACATATATCAAAAATAATCATAATGATGTGGACATTTAGAATAGTAAATACTGCTTTATTTGTTCAGCATTTGTAGAGAAACATACACAATAGTAATTACGGAAAACACATATGTTGTGCCTTGTGTCCGCTCTACTTACGATATTATAGACACAATCATGTTTTCATCTATTGGTTTTCTATGTATTTAAGTTTGAAAAATGCGTGTTTATTATGAATATAAAATAATATGAAACAACTTTTTAATAAGTATTTTTTAAAAACACGTGCGTACTAGTATTATTAAGGTAGAGATTAGTTGATTTCCGGTACGCGTGCAGCTCGTGCGCATCTGAATAGTACACGCCACGCTCTGCACAGCACAGTTCTTTCACCGACACATACGTATCGTTACAATTTACAAAAATGTCGCGTGCCAACTGCGAAGATATTGTTTCATTATCTGAATAGTTTTGGATGTGCTTTTATAATCAAATCAAAACCAATGAGTAGACTCTAAGTTAAACAAATGGCGTGCATGATCTGCGAGCAGGCTAATGAAATAATCACAATCAAATGTTATCTCGCGGCACGAGCTCCGTGAGACTAAAAAAGTTGATTTCCTACGGGATACGCCTGCACTTGTTTATTCCTAGCTGACATATACAAATCCTGTGCTAGACCTGAGCATTACACGGGCCGGGCCGGGTTCGGGCCGGGCCGAAAAAAAATCCGGGTTTTTCGGGCCGAGAAAATCCTGCCCATGACCGTCCCATGGGACGTGTCGGGCCTCAGTTTTCGGACCGGGCCCGGACTTGGGCGGGCCGCCCGCGCATTTTATAGTGTAAAGTAACTAAAAACAGCATTTCGGGCCAGGCTCGGGCCAAAATTTTTTTTCGCGGGCTTCAAGATCTCTGCCCACGCGCCGTCCAGTAAGGTCCGTGGGCGGACCTGACGTGGGCCGGGCCGGGCCAGCGGGCCGGGTCGGGCCAAGCCAAAAATGCTCAGGTATACCCTGTGCTGACATAACAGAATAGTACTACTGTAGTATATATGGAACGGGCAGGAGGAATTCAGGCAGAGCAAGAAAGCAATAAGCGAACCACAAGAATAGGGCCTCCTCCAGCATTGGTCCCGGCAAAATGGCACGAACAGAAAGGCTCCCCGGAGAACTCTGCTGCACCATCATCATCATCTTCTTCTTGCTCTGCTGCTCAACTGCTTCCCGGCCGTCGCACCCTCCCATCTCCAACAGCAGCAGAGGCGGCGTGATCACCCATCTCCCTGGATTCCAGGGACCCCTCCCCTTCCACCTCCAGACAGGGTACGCTACGAATACCAGTAGTATAGCTTTTGTTTGTTCTCCCTTCCGGCTGCCATATGAACATGACCTCCATCCATGTCTGCAGGTATGTGGAGGTGGACCGGAGCAATGGCGTCCGCCTCTTCTACTACTTCGCCCGCTCCGAGCGCAGCCCGGCCGACGACCCTCTCATGCTCTGGCTCACCGGCGGCCCCGGCTGCTCCGTCCTCTCCGGCCTCGCCTACGAGATCGGTATGCACACGCCACCACCAGTGATCCATCCAGGCATCCAGCTATAATTCTTCGTTTTCGTTCCCCTCCTTCGCCAACACAATTACAGTTTGCTCCTCTCAATACAATGTTATGTTTGCCATGCTCGACCTGCGCTTCGATGCGTACGAGGGGCCTTGGTACTAGCTATGGTTATCTTGTTCGTTCATTCAACGCAAAAGAAATACAGAAAAGAAAACAATATATGTACAACATTCTACTCTTTTTTTTTTGCAGGCCCTCTTAGTTTCGACACTAAGGGCTATGTCGACGGCGTGCCTAAGTTGATGTACAATCAAGATTCATGGACAAAGGTTAATATATACTACTTCTCTATATCTTTCAAAAAACTCGGTGTGTATGGCAAAATGCAACCTCTCATTGCCCCTCCTTCAAACTCTTTTGCACAATCCAGGTGAGCAATGTCATTTTTCTTGATTCTCCAGTTGGTGCTGGATTTTCATATTCCGACACAGCTCAAGGATACAAGTCAAGTGATACTGAAGCTGTCAACCAAATCCTCATCTTCCTCAGAGAGGTCACATCTCTTGCAATTAATTTTATGTTTTCATCTTCCTCAGAAAGGTCACACCTCTTGCAATATTTTGCAGTGGTTTGATGAGCATCCAGAGTTCTTATCAAATCCTTTTTACATCGCCGGTGACTCGTACTCTGGCAAGATAGTGCCAATTGTCGTCTCAGAAATCGCCAGGGGTAACCTATCATGCCTTCAGGGCTTCAGTTGATTTTGTTCCTCTTTCTCAATGCATTTTTCTCTATAACAACTTAGTTGCATAAAAACTTTTCAGGTAAAGAAGATGGCCATGGACCAAATTTCAATCTAAAGGTTTGAGCATTGTAGTACAATTAGCTGGGCACAATTGCTCTCAGTATAAAGGTTTTGTAATGTTTTCGCTATCATGCTCAGGGCTACCTCCTAGGCAATCCAGTCACAGATACTAAGTTTGACGATCCATCCCAAATTCCATTTGCTCATGGGATGGGTTTGATATCGGACGAAATGTATGAGGTGAGAATGGAAAAAATTTACTGTACAGCATCATATGGTACTGTTGGGTTTCTTTAGACTTAATTTAACACACCAATGCAATTACTTTGCAAATTTTAGTCGAATCTTTGTTGTATGACCTCAAGTGTCAAACTAAATTGAACATATTAGCAATAAGATTGTTTTGAGTGGAAGGTATAAATGGATGATAGTGTTCTCCCTGTTTATTAGTTTATTTACTTGCTCCTTGCTATTTTCAGTCATACAAGAAGAGCTGCAGTGTTGGCGACAACAGCCACCAAAGCAATGAGTGCCTGAACAGCCTTTACGCCATAGACGAGGCACATACACTTCTTGTTTCCAAGCAAGACATTTCTGTTCACATCTCCAACGACACTGCTACAGAGTGACTGACAAATTAAATGGTTTGTTTTTCAAAGTGCCTCAAAGGCATATGCCCGAACCAGGTTCTGGAGCCCCTCTGTGCTTTTGCGAGTCCTCATGCTCACAAGATGGAGACGACGCCAAAACTAAGTTCAGGCCCGAGGGAGATGCTCCAGCTCCAGGAGTATACTGCTGATGCAGAGCTTAACTTGTCTGAGATTTCATTACAGTGCAGAGTCAGTGACCAAATATGCTCTTTTTTTTCTCTTGTAGTACTTGATGCATTTTTGCTTATGTGCAAGAGATCTTATCTGACGTCTCAAATATATCAAATCATTCTTGGCAGACTGCAGGATACGTAATGTCCAGCACATGGGCAAACAATGCCTCAGTAAGAGAGGCCCTTGGTATTCACAAGGTTTGACAGCTTAAACTGATTTTCAACAAATGCACCTTAACATGAAGATAACCCTTCAACTTAACAACACAGGGAACGGTTCCTTCATGGACAAGGTGCAACTACAGCATACCTTATACTAGTGACATTCCAAGTGCGGTGAAGTACCATCTGGACGTGACCACTAAGGGCTACAGGAGCCTTGTTTACAGTGGCGATCATGACTTGGTTATACCTCATATCGGCACACAAGCCTGGATTAAGTCCCTTAATTTCTCTATTGTGGATCACTGGAGGCCATGGTCTGTCCATGGGCAAGTTGCGGGGTGAGTCCATATTGCAGTTATTGGTCTAGAAACCCAATTACATGGTACTCGGATTGGTTACTGTCTGAACATCGAACCACCTGCTTAAGATTTTTTTTTTTTTTTTTGCTCTGAAGAGTTGTTCCGAGAAAAACTCAGGTATAGCCTGTCTGACCATATAAACCTTTTATGCAGATTTACAAGGTCATACTTTAATAACCTTACATTCGCAACCGTGAAGGTAAGGACACATATGTGTCTTTAGTTCTGATTTTATCCATTCTGTTGGAAACCTTTTCTGGTTTTGTTGTGTCAGCACGAAGATTACTGTCTCATACCAGCCAAGAAGATATATAGATCCTGATACATTTCGCTGTATATTATGGTTTGCATCATAGGGTGGTGGCCATACTGCTCCGGAGTACATGCCAAGGCAGTGCTTTGCTATGTTTGCACGGTGGATTTCTGGTGACCGCCTTTGATGGTGTACAAATTCGAGCTCCAAGCTCCGTTGATTAGATACTCGGTGCATCACATTGCAAGAGAAAATGCATTGGTCAGTATAGAGCTCTGCAAGCAAACTGGTGTACAAAGGAACAACGAAAAGAAATGTGGAAGGAAGTCTGGTTTATAATGCAAATTCCTCTTAGGTATGTGTCATTTATTGAGGCTTTCTTCGGTACACAATACGAATACGTCCTGTACGACTTGTTGGAAAAGGACTCGTATGTAACAGAAAAGGACTTATATGTAAGGATCGGATGGTTGAGATTAATTCTATACGACTGGTTTTGTTAGCTGTCATACGGTAGTATTCAAAGGTCGTACTGGTAATTAAAGGGTATTATCAGAAATGTAAACTATCATTTTTTTAATATATCAAATCTTTATTAATTAACATTATATCTTCATTCATTTTACTGGAATCTTATTGTTTTCGAAAAAACTGTACGACCGTTGGGAAAAAACTGACCATTTTACCCTTAGAGAAAAAACCGACAATATGACCGTACGACCGTTGGGACGTATTGTGTACCGAAGAAAACCTCCATTTATTCATCCTAGTGATGGGTGAAAAAGCCTCCGGAGCTGTGAAAAATAAAAAACCACGCTAAAAACCAGAGCATCTTTGTATTAAGATGAAGAAAGGATTGGAGGCCGAAGGAAGCTATATCCTCATCAACGTTTTACCATAGTAGTGCGGTGAATGGAGTGTCGTGATGACCGAGAGCGGCGTGGTTGTTTTTACCACGTAGGAACCAAAGCAACGGGGACCAAAGCGTCCAACAAAACCAGCTGCGGGAGCAAAAACGTCTTGCTTGGTGCAAATGGAGTGCACCCCTACAATGACTTCTTTTCGAGTGAGTATACAAGGCCAATTTCCATTGACCTGAAGTGTTGCCAAATACTGTCTCCAGAAATTAGGCTTCTTTGCATGTAAAGAAAACTGACCTTGATTGTTGTCTCTAGATTGGAGGGCGGAGGAAGCAATATCGTGACCATAGTGATGTGGTAAATGGACCGTGGTGACCGAGAGCGGTGTGGTTGTTATTGCTACGTCCAACAAAACCAGTCGCGTGATTGAGGGCTCTAGCTTAATGTTGAGAGCACGTGATTAGCACCTAGTAGATCTGGGTTAGAATGCTCATGGAAGCGAATTTACAAGACCGGTTTAAAAAAACCCATTCGCCGGTGAAGTTCGGATTCGGGAATTTTTCAGATAGGACAAGATTCCTTCTTCTTAATGAACACTCGTGAAGTGTTGTTATCCCATCGATCTACTCCTTTCGTTCCAAAATGATTGTCCTTGTTGGTTTCTGTGCCACAGGTTTGACCAAGTTTGTAAAAAATATGTGCAATATTTAAATTATAAAAAAATTGTAAAAAAATTAGATTCAAATATCTATATAATGATATTAATTTTGTACTATAAGTATTAATATATTTTTATATATATTCAGTCAAAATTGTTTCTCAGAAAACGAAAACGACAGTCATTTTGGGACAGAGGGAGTAGTTTTTAAGTGCATGTGTAATGCATGCTGATAAATAATTAATATTATAACTCTTTGATGAGATAGATCAAGATCTTATTACTAATTTAATTTTCTCTGCTTTGTCTTATTTGCTACAACCGTACGTACGTAAATGCATAATGAACACATGCTGACAATTAAATACCGAGAGAATTACCTTTTTGACACCGGAAAAAATGTTGGTTACCTATTTGACATCCAAAATCGATTTCTTTCCTATATGTTCCCATCATCATTTTCAGTTACTTATTTGACACTGTCGTTGGTTCCAGAGCCTAACACCGTTAAGTTCACGAGGAAATGACCATTGTACCCCTAATTTCGATTTTTCTCCTGTTTTTGTGCATGCAGGCTGCCTTTTTTTTGGAGCTCTTGCAGCATGGCGTTTATTTTTCTTCTGTTGTGCATGCAGGCTGTTCTTGTGAATTAATAGAGAGATCCCATTATCATGTTAAAGCATCTGACATAGACATGCACCATGTAGCAGTACAGGTTGACATAGACAAGATACATAAACCATCCTAAACCATCTTGAAATCTGACATACACCAACTTAAACAACAATCTGACATGCACCAACTCTCCACAAGAAGTACAGATTCATCATCATAGATAGTTTTCATAGGTTTACATCCATTACATGACCAGAGATAGTTTTCATAGGTTTACATCCCAACTCTCCAAAAATAACTTAGCATTCATCATCACAGTACATGCCCAGAGATAGTTTTCATAGGTTTACATCCATTACATGACACATAGACATGCAGTTTTGTCACACAGGAATCACAAACTCAACCTTCTTTTGCTTCTAGTGCTCAGAGCAGGACTAGTAGATTGAAGTTTTTTGCTCCTTGTACCCTTTGCAGGGCTATCAAACTGCAATAGATTATTTTTTGCAGCATTTGTATCTACTACTTTCTTCCTTCTTTGCGCGGCCGCTCTCCACCGCAGCCTGCGTGCCGGTGAGGCCGCGCGGGGATGCGACTGAGCCGCCGCGGGGAGCTCCGTGCCCTCCTCGATGGCCACGCTGACCGGCGGCGGAGCCACCACGGGAGCCTCCCTGCCCTCCTCCGCGGCCGCGCGGGCCGGCGACAGAGCCGCCGCGGGGGCCTCGGACTCCTCCTCCACGGCCGCGCAGGCCTCCTTGCCCTCTTCCGCATGCTACAAGGGCCGCCGCCGGAGCAGCCGCAGGGACCTCCCTACCCTCCTCCACGGCCGCCGGAGCCGCCGCACGGGCCTCCCTGCCCTTCGCGTCCTCGGATGCGCCGCCCTTCTCCTCCGCGGTCGTGCCGTCCGCAGCGTCCACGGTGCCGCCCTGCATCGCTTTCTCGATCTAGGTTTTGGGAAGGAGTAACTCTGTTTTTTTACTGATACCCTTTCCCTCACGTGTATAGAGCAGAGGGACATCTTGGTAATTTCTGGTAGGCTTAAGTGGACAAGTGACGGATGAAACGGCAGAAATCGACGGCAGTGTCAAATAGGTAACTGAAAATGAAGATGGGAACATATAGGAAAGAAATCGATTTTGGATGTCAAATAGGTAACCAACATTTTTTCTGGTGTCAAATAGGTAATTCTCTCTTAAATACCATTGTTTGTGATAGGTCGTGAGCTACTCAAGGCCGGAGGTACAAATATTACTACCACTAGTAGTAGCAACAACTCCACGTCACTAGATGAGCCTGAGAGCAAGCTACACCTGATTTTTTGCAAAGAAGATATCTGTGTGCCTAGCGATCCCTCGGCAATGCCCTTCGAGTGCTATTGCTGTGAAAATTTGCCAAAGCGACCGTGTTACCCGTCGTTGCCTGAATGCCAGGCCCACTGCCCTGACTGCAATCCAAAGTGCCAATAAGTTGATCATTTGATGGAAGGTAACTAATCAAATGGTGTGAACACCTACTACGTTGGCCTTATTCGAAATGAGAGGTTGTATGCTAAATTTTGGCGAGTTGCGGTATGTATAGAATTTTGAGAGAAATAAAAAATGTATCGTTATGCTATATGTTGTGAGGGATCATGTAATGGATTTTTGGCAACTTGTGGCAATTATAAAATTTTACCAAGTGTGGTATCCTAACATGGTACATTATATACTCCTATATCAGTTTATATGTTTCCGACAACTTTGTCGAAATTAAGAAACAAATGAGTTTACCCATTTTCCCCTAGTGAAATATTCCTTTGTCGTTGATGTCCTGCCACTTGTCCTCGTCTCCCTCAGGGAGATGGCATCGTCATGCTTGTCCTCTCTCTCCTCGATCACCGCCCTCCAGCTCCGTGTTTGCGAAGAAAATGACACCATCCGTCCTCTTCCCCGTAGAGGACCACGTCGTGTGTCTCGCATGCCTCTCTGAAAAGTGGTAAACCTAATAAAATATAACACGACGGCTTTGTTCGTGCCCTATCGTTGTTTGGACTTTGGAGGAGGTTTTTTTAACGCAGGAGAGTTGCGCTTCATTGCATTTTTTGACCGAATCAGTAGGGAAGACCCCTACCTATCTTATATATATATATATATATATATATACTGTATATATATAATGCAACTGGGAGCATTCGCTATACAGAATGCACCCAGGCTAACCGGCGCGCATTGCGCAGCCAACCGGCGCGCATTGCGCAGCCAACCGGCGCGCCGGCGCGACCAACCGCGCTCGCCCAACAGCGGGGGGCCCACCAAGCCGTGCCCGAACCGCCGCGCGCGGGGGCGGTTCCGTCTCGGACCGGTTCACCCTGGCATTAACCTACCCCCACTACCCCCACAATTATTCGAAATCAGTTTCACTTTTCCACTCGACGCTCTCTTCCTCCCTCAGCCCCTCCGCTCTCCTCCTCCACTGTCGACCCCGGCCTTGCCATCGACCCCGACCTCGCCGTCGACGCCGCTCGGTGGAAATCCATCCTCGTGCGGTCGACGCAGCGCTCACGGGGGTCGTCGCGCTCGCGCACCCCCGCGCCTCGGTTGCATTCGCGGGAGGCATAGGGAGCGCCGCCCTCGCCTGCGAGACGCCATTCTCCGCTCCATCCTCATCTTCTCCCAGGTATCCATACGTGCTTTTCACCCTCCTGTTGTTGCTCCAATTTTCACCCGCTAGGGTTTCGATTTTTGGCCGTTTTCCGCGGTATGCGTGTTGTGGTTTTCAATTAGAAATTTCCGTGCAGGTTTGGCACACATAATCAGTTACTCACCATCGTTCGCGGTGTTTTGCACCGATTTTCCTCGGCCGTCGTCGCCTCCACTGCTATTTTCCCGTTCTAGTTATGCACCTCCCCCCATACCCCACTGCGGTCCAGCCTCTCCGCCCCCCTGCTGAATCCCCAATTTCACGCTAGGGTTCATTTATGCGACTAGTATCTGTTATACTTCACTTGCAGTTTTGTTTAATTCGTCGCTGCGCACTCACATGATTTTTTGGTATGAAAACAACTGCGTGCACACATACTTGCAATCGATAAGTTTGTTGAGTTGCAATATTGCTACTACTCAAGTTGCAATTTATATAGATTTTTGTTTTCATCAGTTTTTATTTTTGAACAGTTATCGAGTTGCAATCTCGCTAGCACACAAGTTGCAATTTGCATATCAGCATTAGTTGCAACACGTTTTGATTTTGTTTTGCAATCAGTGCAATACATTGTTGCAATTCTACTGTTGTTTCTGTTGCAATTATCAACGACACAAGTTGCAATTTCACGTGTGTACATTCATAATGGTGTGGTGCAGTGTATCAGTACCTAGGTTGCAATTGAATAGTTTTATACATATTAGCATGAGTAGCAAACTGTTAAAATGTCCTTTTGCAACTTGGTAAAGTTTTATCAGTCGCAACTGGTCCAGTGCATCAGTTGCAACTGGTCCAGTGCATCAGTTGCAACTGGTCAACTATTTTTTTGCATCAACTGCATTATTTTTTTCATGTGGTTTTCTTTGCCCTCAAGTGTCATCATCCTTCAATTCTTGCAGGTTTACACGAAATGGATGCAGAACAGTTCGGTTCAGGTCAGGGTGGCGGTCGTAACCCCTGTCGCTCTCCACGCGTTGAAAATCAGAACAAGAGGAAGGGGAAGGAGCAAGTTCCTTTGAAGGAGAGAAGGAAGAGATTAAGGTTGCCAGCTCTGAATGAAAACACAGGAAGTGGTGAGGATGAACGAGACAATGATTTCGCCATTGATGTCGCTGGTTCAGATTCTGACGACGGTGATGTTGCCGTTGTTGATGATAACAAGGGAAAGACCAAGCAGAAAGCTATACGGTGCTCACCTAAAAACTTCAAGAAGCTTGTAGCCGCTCTCCCCGATGATCTGAGAAGTGAAGTAAAAGCCAGGGGTTTTGGTGGCCTGTTGGATTTCAAACCACATCTACTTTCCAGGAAATTGCTCAGTTGGGTTATGCGTAAGCTTAACCCTGAGACTATGATGCTAGAGCTTGGTGGTGACAAAAGATCCCAGTCAATGAGCACAGCGTGTGGTGCGCTTTCCAGTTACCAAATTCTGGCAGTGACCCCCCATGCCTGATAACCCCCGCGAGATGCTAGACCAGCTTGGAGTACAGATGCTAGGCCTTGGTTACAGTCGCAACAAGGGCATCCAGACCAGCGCCATTGCTGAAGAAATTAGTAGCGGAAGGCTCGTTGGAGAATTGGCCCTCAGAGCTTTTTTCATGGGCACATTTCAGTCGTTGTTATTCTCCAACACCGATTACAAGATGAGGGTTGACGATGTACGGTACACAGAGGATTTGCAGAACATCCGCAGCAGGAACTGGTGCAAGGCAGTGGTTGACAAGCTCAGTCATGCTGCCCGCTTGTATAAACTTGATTATGCGGATAAAGGCATCCACGCGCCCATACATGGATGTGGCATTTTCCTAGTGGTAAGTTCCCCTTTTCCCAGATCCATTGTTTTCTTCTTTGCAACTGTTAGTAGTACTAGTTGCATTCTGTGTGGTTTGTGTGTTGCAACTGTGTGCAGCAAAAGCTGCACCAGATAGTTAGTCCTAGTTGCAATCATATATTTTTTATGTTTGCAACTGTTAGCTAAATGTTTTTGCAAGCGCCATTAGTCAAACTGGCAATTCATATTTTTTTTTATTGTTGCAACAGATAGTTAGTTATACTTGCAATCCAGATATTTTTTATGTTGCAACTGTTTTAGCTAAATGTTTTTCGAACTCTCAGCAGTCAAAGTTTGCAATCTAGTTATGTTTTTATGTTGCAACTGTGTTACTACATGTTTTGCAACTGTCATTAGTCAAAGTTGCGATTCATATATTTTTTATTTGTTTGCAGTTGACGTCTTGTTTTTTTTAAAACATGTAGATGTTATATGTTGACAACATGATGCATGATCTTGACACAACCCCCCTGTCCATCCCCCGGTGTGCTTACCTGGACACAAAGACGATCGATGCGATTGCTGCCATGGATCGCAGGGGAGATGTTCCTGCTGGTGCCATTGAATACGGACACCTCAGGGTAAGTTGCAATACTACCGAAAATTTGTTGCAATTTTTTTTGCTACTTATCCATTGTTCACCATTTTTTTTGTCAGCTGAGAAGCGTCACTGATACATGCTACGATGCCCCCGCTGGCTCTTTATTTGTACCACATTATCCCGAATTAGCAGCAGCCCTCGCTGGCGCCGAGCCTCAACCAGCAGTGCCCGACGCTGCCCAGCCTACTCCAGCGCCCCCTGGCGCTTCCGATGCCGGCACATCCGCTGATGGAGCTTTCCAAGGCCCCTACAATCTTCGTGCCCCAGTTTTCTACCAATTCCCCAGCATTAGTTCCTTTCTTGGCCAGCGTTTTGCTGATGCAGTTGGAAGAAGCAGGAGGGGAGACGCGGATAACATTTTGAAGGCTTTTGATGAGAGCACTACTGAAGCTCAGTTATATTCATGCAAGGCCGTTGAGTACGCAACCATGTCCCAAGATATCATGGCGCGTGCTCACCACAATTGCTTAACCAGCATGCAGAAGCTGTTGCTGAGAAGCGAGCCGACAGGGAGCGCAGGAGGAAGGCTAAAGATGATCGTCCAAGAGCAAGAGCAACAGGTACACTCAATGCATTCACACATTTTTTTTGTTTTGCAGTTTGTGCTTGCAATTAGCCAACAGACACAGTTGCAATTTGTTTTTTTTCCAACCCTCACATGCGGCAGAAATCACCCAACACACAGCACAGTTTTTGTTGCAATCACACCGTAACTTAAGTTGCAAATCACCCATGACACAAGTTGCAATTTGTTTTGCCAAACCTAGATCAAACCAATTTGCAACATTTTGTGTTGCAATCACACCAATATTTATGTTGCAATCATCCAAAACACATGTTGCAATTTTTATCCCACTCTTGCACGACTACATATTTTTGTCTTTGCAATTTCTGCTTTTTACACAAGATGCAAATTGTATGCAGTGGCAGAAAACCAGACTGGTGGTGGTGGCGGAAATGATGCTCCCCCAGAGCACCAAGGTCGAAATCCAGATTCCCCCAAGCCAATTGAAGTTCAAATGCCCGATCAGAGTAACGATGAGGAGCATGCGCACAATGAAGGTGACAGGATTGCAAGAACCCCACAGCACACGCACGACACAAACATGGATTATCAGGGCTCCCCGATCAGAAGTATGGCTCCCCCCTTTTTGTCTTTTATGTTTTACGATACAGCTTTTTTCATTGTTTGCATTATTATATTTTCCGCCTGTTATCACTGCAGCTCCTCCTCACTTTAGCGGGATAAGCACCTCTGTTGATGAAATATTGACCTTTTTTTGAATCCCCACATTCTGCCAGAAGCCCTGGCGAGCAAATGACTGGCGATGAGGTTAGTTTCATTGCTGACTTTTTTTCATCACACAGCAACTCAATCTGACCAATATGACTAATCACCAGCACACTCGCTAGCCACGACGTGTTGCTGGGAAGAGGAGGGCTTCCATGACCCCTCCGAATTGCCCCGAGGTATGCTTTTTTTCTTATGAGACTGAAGGAGAGAGTTGAACACCTTTTTGCAATTAGCTGTTGCGCCATGTTGCAATCATGACATCTGAGAACTTGCAATTTTTGATTTCACAGTATTTTGCGTAGCGTTCGTTACTATATGTGTGTGTGTATATATATATATATATTCAGGGAAACACTTGCCATGAATCAGCAGCTGATACTAGGTTGAATGTTGCGCAGAATGCGCAGGATACAGATCAGGTTCGCCTTTTTTTTGCCCATCCAGACGTGTTGTTTTCTATCATGCAACTGACTCCTCACCAGACTTGCAATCACAGTATCTACAATGTTGCAATCAAAACTAGCTGCAACTTGGTTTCATAGCAGCAGCTACATTTTGTTCATCATGTTGCAACTACACATTTTCCAGGGAAGACCCCAGAAACATTTAATATACACAAGGAAGGGTGGCAACACAAAGAAAGCCGAAGCCGAGAAAAAGAAGATGATCGAGGCCGAGAAGAAGCGCGATGAAGGAGAGGAGAATAAGGAGGCTGAAGCTGAGGCTGAGAAGGAGAAGGCTGCAGCGTAGGAGAAGAACAAGGCTGATGAGGAGAGGAAGAAGGCAGCTGATGCTGAGGAGGAGAAGAGGAAGGCAGCTGCAGCCGAGGCTGAGGAGGAGAAGAGGAAGGCAGCTACAGCCCAGGCCGAGGAGGAGAAGTGGAAGGCAGCTACAGCCCAGGCCGAGGAGGAGAAGAGGAAGGCAGCTGCAGCAGAGGAGGAGAAGAGGAAGAAGGCTGCAGCAGAGGAGAACAAGAGGAAGAAGGCTGCAGCAGAGGAGGAGAAGAGGAAGAAGGCCGCGGCTGAGAAGGCTACAGCCGACAAGGAGGCAGCTGAGGCTGAAAAAAATAAGAAGGCTGCAGCCGATAAGGAGGCAGCCGAGGCTGCATTGTTAGAAGCAGAGAAAAACAAGGCCGCAGCGGAAGGTACTTTTTTTTGTATGTTGCAACTGCTAGCTTCCTACACTTGCAATTCAGTCCTTTCACATGTTGCAAATGTTAGCTATCAATACTTGCAATTTTTTAAGGCTTTTTCCCATGTTGCAACACACAGTTATACATATTGCAATAATGGCTGTTTTTTCACGTTGCAACTGATAGCTATCTATACTTGCAATTCAGCATTTTTTCATGTTGCAATCATTGATTTTGTTGTTTAATCTATGTTGGCATATTTTTTTACCCAGCAGTTGCAACTACAACTAACTATAGGTTGCAATCACACCTAACCAGCACTTGCAATCCACAACCACACACACTATCCTGTCCATCTGACTAATCCTTCCCCCTTTTTTCCCGCTGTGGAAGAAGCAGAGGTGAAGAAGAAGGCCTCAGCTGAAGAAGTAGAGAAGAAGAAGAAGGAGGCAGCCCAAGAGAAGAAAAAAAGCTGCAGCTGATGAAGCTGAGAAGAAGAAGAGGGCAGCGGCTGAGAAGAAGAAGGCTGCAGTGGAGGAAGCTGAGAAGAAGAAGGCTGCAGCCGAGAAGAAGGCAGCAGCTGAGAAGAAGAAGGCCGAGGCTGAGGAGAAGAAAAGGGCTGAAACTGAACAAATTATAAAAATTGCAATTCAGAAAGAGCTGAAGGAAATCATCGCCACTCTGGAACAGCCACGGCAAGATGTAGTAGCCCATGATGCGGTGATGCTCAAGAGACAGTTATCAAAAGCATACGCTGTTGAGCGCAAGGAGTACGAGAAGAAGTTGGATATGCTTCGTCGAGAGGCCAGAGTAGAGATCGACAATATGTACAAGATTATTGGTGATGGCCAGCCAGGAACCAGCTCGTCTCCTGATGACGTCGCGTTCCCCGTGGATTCTGATGATGATATCGCAAGGTTGTCCCAGCCAATCCGACTTTCACAAGAGGAAGTATCAGCAGAGTTGGTTGATTTCAGTGAGTTTCAAAGGGCAATATTCAAGCGTCTCAGTGATAGGGTGCTGAAGAGGCCTAGGGAGTACATATCACCGTTCAAGATTCCCCGCAATCGACCCGAGGTACCGCTGACGAAGGCTGTCGCACTCAGGAGGAAGATTGAATCTGATGCTGAACTGAGACGATACCTCTTTTCTTTTTTTCTTATGGTTCAACTGTTGATTATACCTTTTTTACAATCCAGACTCCTTTTTCATGTTGCAACTGTCAGCTAACCAAACTTTTTGCAATTCATGATGTTTCCATGTTGCAATTGTTAGTTATACCTTTTTGCAAATCATTATCTTTGTATGTTGCAATTGCTAGTTAGGCACTTGCAACTTAGTACCTTTTCATGTTGCAACTGTCAGCAACTGTACTTGCAATTCAGGCTGTTCCCATGTTGCAATTGGTAGTTATATTTTTTCAGTCCTTTTTTACCTTTCCATGTTGCAACTGTTAGCAAGTGTACTTGCAATTCAGGCTGTCCCCATGTTGCAATTGTTAGTTATAAATATTTTGCAATTTTCAGTCCTTTTTTAATGTTGCTACTGCCAGCTAGTTAAACTTGCAATTCAGCTTTTTTTTTGCAAACCTGTCCATCTCACTAATCCTTCCCCTTTTTTTCTGCAGGACAACTTTATTGGAGTTTGGCCTTCTCCTTGATCTCAAAGGTGAAGAAATTGTGGACACATTTGTTAATGACAGACTGGGGGAGAGTGGCATCATAGACTTTTTTGTGCATTGCATGCGTCACGACGATATTGTGCATAAGGTGGAATCCTGTGGATACAGGGTGCTGTTGACCACGGGGTTCTATGTAAGCCCAAACATTTTTTTATTTTTTGTATTGCCGACACAGGTTTCATGCTTTTTAACCATTTTTTCTCTATTATTGAATATCACATGCAGTGGAATGTCTCAAGGTGTGAAGCGGTCCTCAACCCTGACAATTCTGAGACGAAAGAATTCACTGAGACGTGGCAAAACCTGATGGTCGAGTGTGAATACTACGATCTGTCAAAAGCAAAATTGGTAAGCAGACCTTTTTCCTCCCATGTTTACCCATTTATTTTTTAACATCCATTTTATTAGTAGTGGAAAAATCATGCAGTGGAATGTTTACCCATTTATTTTTTAACATCCATTTATTAGTAGTTGCAATCAGCACAGTTTGGACTTTGCAACTGTGTCCACTCTCTTCTTGCAAACTGTCATTTTCAGTCTTTGCACTCTTTTTTGCTACAGGTTTTTGTCCCTATCCAGGACGCACTTCACTATTTTGTGTATTGCTTTAATTTCATTCACAAACGTATCGGTGTGCTCGACTCGAACGACTACTTCATGAAGTGTACCGATCAGGATGAACGTCACAGGCATGTCTTCGCCAAACTCCCAATCATAGACGCAGCATTCCAGAAAGTCTCCAACTTCAAGTTACGTAGAGTTAGCAAATGGAGGCGGCCCTTTATCAGCGTTCCGAAGCAGCAGGGCCCAAGCGATTGTCTGTTCTACGCCTGCAAGTACATGGAGTACTACGATGGGGATTCGGTGACCAAGGACATCAATCCGGTGAGAGACACTGTCAACTGTTTTTCATTTTTGTGGCTATACTTGCAATTTGGACCCTTTTTATGTTGCAACTGTTAGTTAGTTATACTTGCAATCCAGGCTGGTCCATGTTTTCTGCTGCTAGTTTACATTTTACAATCCACACGCCCTCCTTTTTGCAACTGCTAGTATTCTATACTTGCAATTCAGGTTATATGTTTTGTGTTCTGATGCTAGATTACATTTTTTCAATATAGCCTTTTTTCTCCTACTGCAAACTGTCAGCTTGATATAATTGCAATTCATTCTGTTTCCATGTTGCAACTGCTAGCTAGGCACACTTGCAATCCATTACTGTTTTTCATGCTGTTTTATTGTGTGTGCGCGCATCACGATAGACATGACTGACCTAATTTCTATTTCTTTTCTACTCTACTGCAGTATAAGTTCCCCGTATACAGAAGTGAGATGTTGCATTACCAGATGTTCCACCTCTGAACCAAGCTCAAATCCCTCAATCGCTGGATAAGTTCAGAATTGGCGGACGCCCGATGCCAATTGAATTGGATAGTAGTCAATCAAACAATTAGACCCATCTATAAATTATGTGTTTTAACGATGTTGTACATGTCAGTAACATCAGTATGTTTGATAGGTTGTAACCAGTGCCTTTGCTCAGTTTGCAGAACATGTTTTGGTTGGTTGATGCTAGTTTTAAAATTTGGTAGTAATGTTTGGAACACATTTGTTGCATGTTGAACTATGTACACTCTGTATATATTTTTATGCCAGCCAATTTTTTTGGCTCCCACATGAAGTTGCAACCAGTGTTTATGTACAGTTGCAACCAGCTTTTCTGTATAGTTGCAACCACCGTTGCTGCACAGTTGCAACTTGTCTACTCTCTATGTTGCAACCGTCCTACTACTAAGGATGCAACCGGTCTATCACTGTGGTTGCAACCACAGTTTTTGGTGCACCTGCAATTTTTTGAAGAATGAAATAGTTGCAATTAGTGGTTTTTGTTTTTCGCATCCGAAGTGTTTTTCACGAGTTGCATTCGGAGCTTTCTTCATAGTTTTGCAACTGATCAATTCATCGAGTTGCAATTCGTTTTCAAACTAGCAGTTTTTTTATTTGCAACAGAAATTCTTGTAGCAACAAGCATCTCATCACAAATTCGAACCACACAGTATCAAACTATTCCACAAGTTGCAATCATACTATTTCACAAGTTGCAATCACACTATTACCACAAGTTGCAAATTGTTAACATCATACTATTACACAAGTTGCAATCACACTGTCCCATAAGTTGCAATCACACTATTCCAGAAGTTGCAAACTGGTAACATCTGGTGTTGGCATTGACACTATCCCACATGTTGCAATCACCCAGTAGAGTTAAAATGTATTTTTGTTTGCAAACTGGTAACATCTTGGGTTGCAATCATAGCACCCCATAAGTTGTAATTGGTAGCTAACACAGAAATATAAAAATGATAATGTTTTACAGTCCAAGTTGCAATCAAAGCTTTATCAAAGTTGCAACTGATACATTCTTTGAGTTGCAACTTGTTTCAACTATCAGTTTATACACACTGAGCAGTGACTATTATGTTCCATCTGTCCTGTAGCCTGTGTTACATTGGGGATTTACTCAGATTCATAGTCATCCAGACCACTGCCTTCTTGGTAATCAACATGGTTAGTTGTAGCTCTCCGAAGTCTTGCAATCATGCTCTGTGCTGCCGATCCCCTCGTGGCCATAGTGCATCCAGATTCATTCTGTTTTGCCCCTTCACTCAGCCCCTCATCTTCATCCCCGAACAGCCCTTGTTTTGTTCTTGGGCGACCTCTTTTTCTTGGAGCAAAACCTTCAGTTTTGGCACCTCTTTTTTTCGTTCTGTTCTCGGCTGCTCTGCTCCTGTGTGGGTTCTAAGGGCATGTCGTGCTATAGAGACCCTTAACAAAGCAGGTTTGGCACTCCTTCTTGCCTTTTGTCTTTTTGTACGTGCTGTATGGATTCTCAGGTTACATACTTTTTTCAGCAAACTTAGCCTGACTTGCTGACTTCCTACCCTTTGTGCGCGACATTGGCGGCTCAGTCAATGTTACACCAGCGAGGAAGTTTGGAGAAGAAGGGTTGACGCTAGGTTCCAGCTGGCCAGCATCACACAATTATTGTCTGTGTTGCTGGCCCCCCATCGCGATCAGCACCGCCCTGTGTTGGTGCAGCGGCATCACCACCCTCTCCCGCGCCCTCGTCACCCAGCATGTCACCATCCGCCTCCTGACTTGCTTCCATATCAACTTCACGCAGTAGCTCAATCCCAGGGGTTATCATGTCGAGGTGCCTGACGGTCTCACTGTAAGCAAGATCAGACTTGATTCCCGCTCTTCCCAGCCGCATCAACTTAGGTAGCAGTTTCGACAGCCTTGTCTATTCCGTGTCAGTGTGAGCTGCAATAGGCACATCGTGCCGGTCCCATGGAACCACCGACCTTGCATCACGTGTATACCGTTTTAGAATGTACTTTTCAGGTATGCTCTGTACTTGTAGGTGGGTGAATGCTTTTATTATGTGCATGCAAAACAGACCTGCATTTTTTTGGAATTCAGACAAAATATTAAGGAACATGCAATGTTGCAATCCAGACCAGACTCAAGTTGCAATTAACAGATACCCCAAGTTGCAACCGGGGGGGGCAATAACACACATGCAGTGTAAGCAATGATAAAAAACAAACTCGGGTTGCAATCAACAAACACCACATGTTGCAACCAACAAGCAAGAGACGTTGCAAACTGTGTGGAGCAACAAGGATGCAATTAACAGACACCACATGTTGCAACCAACAAGCAGTACAGTTGCAACTGGGAAGCTAACACTGACTCCCAGTTGTAATCAATGAGCAAGAAAACAGGTAATCAGGTTGCAATTAACAAACAAACAACGTTGCAACCGCGAAACTAACACAAAACACAGTTGCAATTTAGACAGAAACTAAAGAGACAGGTTTTTTGTGCAATTCATCTAACATGTATGCTCTCATTGCATGCATTCGCATTTATACACGCCCGATCTTTTGTCAGCGACCATCTTGAATGCGTGTTGTGCCCAGCAAAAGGACCCGGTCCCCCTTCTCATGCTTCACCAAGTAACCACAATCCACACTTGGGTCAGGCTCTATTACAAAAGTCGTGCTGTTAACATATTCCCTCTTGTACTTATTGTATACAACCCTCTATAGACCCTGCTCAGTTGCTCATCAAATCGTGATTTGCATGCCTTGACAACTTCTGCCTACATACAAGAAAAATCAGATTGATTATAAAACAATAATAATAAAAACAAAAAGTTGCAATCAAACAACACCAGCACTTGCAATAACTTAGACCAGCAGTTGTAATCATGGTTTATTTAACATTTTTTGGACAGTTAGGTAGCAGTTGCAAGCACAACAGACATGCAGTTGCAATTCCAACAGGCAATCAGTTGCAATCCCAACAGGGAAGCAGTTGCAAACAAGGTATGGGAGCAGTTGCAATCATGTCCACCCAATTAGATTTTTTCAGGATAGGGTGTACACACAACAATTTTTTGCTATCTCACTAGACTAGCAGTTGCAAGCATACTAGAACAGCAGTTGCAATCATAAGTTGTGTTTAGCAGTTTGCAATAATAGGAGGTGGTGGCAAAATACCTTCAAGTAGTGCGACTCCCCAGCATCCATGTGGTCTGTATGCTGAATTGAGTCAAGCACCCTCTTTGGAAACATATGGAGGGTTGTTGCATTGCTAACATAACCATCTTTAAGAACCCTGTTATGGCTTTCCGATCTCTATGTTGAAGTCATCCTCCCGCAGTACATGCCTTTGAAATACGTTGCTACCCATCTCTCCCTTTTCTCCCACAATGCTACAATTGCAGGGTGTTCTCTAATACCACAATCATCCACCAGCTTTTTCCACTCCACCTCAAATTGTGTGGGTCCCAGAGGATAATTGATCAGGGACTCGAGCCGCTCCTTCAGATTTTTATCCTTGTGTATCTTATAGAGCTCATCGAGCTCATAATCCCACATTCTGAGTATGTGCCATCTGCAATTTCTGTGTTGAGATTTGTCAAATACAATCCTTACAGCCTCCCTCATGGCTGCATCCTCATCTGTGGCAGGTAGCATAAAAAAATCAGCAAAAAAAAGAAAAAGAAAAGAAAAGCTCCCAGGTTGCAATTATCATAATCAAAATGTTGCAATCAACCAACACTAGCAGTTGCAATCATCATTTGCTCATTCAGACTTTCTCTGAATAGATAGAATCTACAGTTGCAACCACACCATACCAGCAGTTCCAATCACAACTAAATGCTTTTTGCAATCAAACAATACTAGAAGTTGCAATTATCACTCCCCCAATCAGATTTATGGACATGTATGCTCAACAGTAGCAATCACACAAGACCAGGAGTTGTAATCAAACAATACTAGTAGTTGCAATTACAGTGAAGCAATTATACCTGTGAGAATCACAAAAGGCTGTCGGCCACCCATACAGCTCTTAAAGGTCTCAAACAGCCACTTGAAAGTCTCAGTAGTTTCATCCCGAAGAAGCGCTTGCCCAAATGATATATTCTTCAAATTACTATTGCAACCCACAAACATGGCTAATGGCTTGTTCTTGGCGTTAGTCATGTGAGTCGTGTCAAATGTGATCACATCCCCAAAATCTTTGCACTCTGCCCGCTGACTTGCATGAGACCAGAAAATGCTTCGAAACACTTTTGTTTTAGGGTCGAAATCCACATCCTAGTAAAAGGCTTCAATGTGGGCTTTGCACTCCCTGAAAAACTGGAAAAACTTCTCCATGTCACCTTCCCTGTCCTCCCTCGTTTGCTCAGCTTTCCTGCACAACATACAAAATAACACGTAAATGTGCATTTGCAATCACACCAGACCTGCAGTTGCAATCAAACCACACACAGCAAGTTGCAATCACGACCTACATGTTCTGGATATCTTTTTCTGTAAATGGGCAGTTTTGGCGGCCACCAAACAATTCAGACATCACATTCATCGCTGCCTGGTTGGGCACACCACTCCTCGACATGATCGCATAGAGGTCATCAATAGCAGCCTCCCTCTGCTTGTGAGCATGCATGTATCTGACCATCCTCGCCGATGGCTCAAGTTTGTGATTGTGTGCCTCCTGTACATGATCAAAATACCAAAGATTGCGCTTCTTGTCCTGTTTCACCTTAACAAAAGCAGGGCAACCAATCCTTATCAATGTCTTGTTTGTCAGAGGTTCCTCATTCTCTTTACCTGGTTTCAGAAACCCCTCGCGGTTGCAGACCTAGTGGCAGGTTTCTTTGCTAGTCCTTTTTGTCCTCAGGCTGAAACCGGCTAGCTTTGCATAGTCAGGGTAAAATTGATAGGCTTTCTACCTTGTATCAAACGCCTGTCGCGCCCTGGGGACAAACACATCCACTATGTTTTGATCCTGCAGAACAGCACAAACGAACATTTTTCAGTAAATCAGCATACCCAGGATGCAATTCACATACACCCCAAGTTGCAACCAGCATGCTAGAAATGTTGCAACCGGAACAAAAACACACCCTGAAGTTTTTTGCAATCAACACCCATGGTTTGCAATTCACAGACACCCCAAGTTGCAACCAACAAGCACGAAAAGTTGCAATTAATAGAACTGTCCAGTTGCAATCAACAAGTAACTAGAGTTTGCAACAAACAGAGACTCTAGTTGCAACCAACAAGCAACTATATTTGCAATCTGAAAAACAAAATAACAGAGACATCCAGTTGCAAAGTAACAGACACTTGTCAGTTGCAATCAACAAGCAACTAGCAATCACATGAGCCAAATAGTTGCAACTAAAAGAGACTCTAGTTGCAACCAACAAGTAACTATAGTTGCAATCTGAAAACAAAATAACAGAGACATGCAGTTGCAAAGTAACAGACACCTGTCAGTTGCAATCAACAACCAACTAGCAATCACATGAGCCAAATAGTTACAACTAACAGAGACTCTAGTTGCAATCAACAAGTAACTATAGTTGCAATCAACACGGTATCTCAGTTGCATTCAACACACCACGCAAGTTGCAATCAGGAGCGTCGCTAGTTGATTTTTACTCACCGAAAGGAACAACTGTGCCGCATCAGGAGTGACCATTGCCCCAGGCGGAATTGAAGGCGGGGGCGTCAGCAAAGTTGTGTGATGCAACGGATCACCCGACGACACGCCAGCCGTCGGCGTGATAGGAGGCGGCGCAGTAGGCGGAGCTAATGTTTGCTCGACTGTTGGCGCTGTAGGCGGAGAAGACGGCAATTGCTCAGCAAATTCCGCTGCAACAATGGCTAATTGTTGCAGCAACACGGGCTGCTCCGCTTGCAGAGGAGATCCAGGGGGCTGCTGCGGCGGCAGGGTCATGAATCCAGGGGAGGAGCTTCGGGGGCGGCACCATGAATCTACGTCGCGGGGAGGAGGTAGGAGGAAGGAGTCGACAGGGGCGGGGGGGGGGGTGGAGGTTTTACGGGGAAAGTGGAGGCGCGGCGGGGTGGTGGGGGTCGGGTCTAATTTTGGTAAGGAGGCCGCGCCTGGTTGGGGAAAGGAGGCCGTGTCGGGTCCAGAGCCGCCGTGTGTGTGTGTGTATATATATATATATATATATATATATATATATATATATATATATATATATATATATATATATATATATATATATATATATATACACACACACGGAGAGTATACTCCGTGGCCGGTCGTAGAATAACTTATTCTATAGCCATGCCACATGGCACATTTGTATTGGTCATTTACCCACGTTCACCTCTCCCTGCCGATCCAGCCTAATTAATAGGCGAGCCCGACAAGCAAGTTGGCCGTCAAGAATCAACTATTGATTAGCTTCATTAGGTGTAGTTAATTCCTACATGCACGGTGTACTACTACAGTAAATCATGTTGCATGTATACTGCGAGAATTATGGAACGTAAGCTAGAACGAGAGTACATATTTGTGTAGAACAAGGATAAATAGTTACCAGTTACCACAATTAGGCATCAAGCGTTCTAGAGAAATTAGTTAGTAAGAGTTTTGAATGGCTCTGATGATAATCACGTTGGGTTAGCATACTTTGGTATCAAGTTTAACAATAACAAAATACTATAACGGTGATATAAATTTACTATGACATAGATATATAATACACTAGGATAACTCGAATCGTTTGAGACGATAAATTTGGACAAGAGGTTACTGTAGTAACGGGTTCATCAAACTAGGTATCAAATTGTGCAAGGGTAACTCTTTCTCATCCTAATTATAATCTCAACATATATATTCAAAATTCTATAAATTTTTTTGGTAAATTTGACTTGCCAATATAGTAACCAGTTCCTATAAACATTTCTGAAGTGGAATATTGGTAAGTGGTAACTCGTATCTATGTTCATCTCCAGCCATTCAAAATTTTTTTCGACATCACATAAATAATTAGTGGTAAAATTTGACTCGCCAGTATAGTAATAGTAACTGGTATAAAAAAAGTATAGTAGATCTCAAAAAAGTATAGTAACTGGTATATTGTGGTAACTATATTTGTAGCTATGGGGCTTTTTATAACTCAAATTAACAAGCGCAATTATACATGTACGCAACACTTTCTTCCTCGTAATCCGTTATATCCTACACTCGCACGTGCATGCATATGGCTTTAGTGCTATTTGAAAATTACCAGAAACTATCTACGTGCATGTGCACGAGCCAACATGCGAAGCCAGCAATGCACGCAGCAGATGTACACGACTTCCCAAAATCACCGCGAGCAAAATCAAATCAATGCAAATAACTACGATTTATTGCTACCGTTGGCTTTATTACGCAAGTCATGGACTAGACAGGCGCACATGATGGGGTGTTGGCCGACCCGTGCTTGGTTGGACGGGCGATTAGGGTCGGCTATAGAATAAGCTATTCTGTAGCCGGCTACAGAGCAACTTTTATATATATATATATATATATATATATATAACTGTTTCTCTGTAGCTGGTCATAGAATAAGGTATTTTGTGTCCGAGTCCAAACTCCCGAACCGTCGTCCTACAGCCCGCGGAACCGCTTCGCTCACGTAGCGTGTGCCGCGCGCGCTGCCGTCCCTTCCAGCTTGGCTCATTTATCAGCGATACCTGCACAAATCACGCTCAGAAATCCCCAAATCCCTGTCGGCTCCTTCATTCGCCAGTCAACACGCGCGACGCAGATGATCCTATACTGGCCACATCCGCAGCGTCAAATTCCATTCGTGGCGATGCTCCAATCCATCGCCGGCGATTTGCCATCCATCCCCAAGGACAGCGGGCAGCCGCTGCCATCCATCCACCGTGGGCATCGTCGTTGCGGATAGTTCTTGCCGCTTGTGTGAGCCAGTAATTCCCATACTGTTCACCACCGGAGACTGGATCCTGAGGTGAGCAGCCACAAAGATCCGCCTTACACATTCAATCTCGATCAAATCCCTTCTGGTTTTGGAGAGGAATCCCATATGATTAGATTTATTGCTTTCTTGTACATCTATCTGTTTACTGTTTTTCCGTTGACCTGATTACCCGCGAGGAACTGGGAGTGCTATTTGACTGAGCATCAATTTCCCCAAATTGTTTCAGATTACTGGCACTTTTTAATCACCAGAGTGCATTCTCACACATGATGGTTACTGCTGCGTGCCTGTCTCTGCATTACGACAAACAAATTGGTATGGCCTTGATTGTTGCATTCCTTGCACAGATTCGTTTTTTTACATTATGTTATAGTCCTGTCACTACGTTATGTGCCGTATAGTAATTCAGACATATGTAGAGGTTCTGAGGTTATGGTTGTGCAGCTTGAATTACTGCTCACATGACAATTTTTTAGAGCCTGCAAGCTAGTTCCGTTGTCTGCTACTACAGTCTGAACATTGCGTTCAGTAGAGAAAACAATCTTTATCAGTCTCCGTTAGTTATGCAAGTCCATGTAGTTCCCTTTTGTCTGCAGATGTCTCTCACTGTTGGATTAACCACCAATGCCCCTAATTTGTTGCAGACATGAACCAATTTTAAGTACAATTTCTGCTGACATATGGCAGGAGTGCTTCTCCCAATGTCTAGGGTAGTACGTTATTATTCTACTTCTACATTGATAAAGAGTGTCATTGGTTGATCCATGAAAATGACATAGGTATTTCAATGGTGATTGCAGAATGTGAAGCAGATTACTATGTCGTCCATTGGTGGAGACTGGGTCTAGGTGATACTGTCGCGCAGCATCAGTAGCTACCAGTGCCACTTAGCTACTGCATCAGGTTTTCTTGGAGTATAGAATTATTCTTACATATTTCAAAGTGTTAAGAAAGCTTTTGTGAATCTTAAGAGAGTTTTTGTGAATTTCTCATACCATTAACTGTTATTTTCATGATATTCTTTTAGCAGATGTGATCTCTTTGGCAACTACAGAGAAGAGTAAAATAATTTACTTTTATAGAGCACCGCAGCACAAGAGCATTGGAGTTGCCCAATCAGTTTCAGTTTCCCTGCATTCTGACATGAATACAGGCGCTTAGAATGTTCACAGCAAAGCTGTTCAGATTGTATCATTTTCAATATTTTTTGGTTACCAATTTGGCAAAGTCAGATACAATATTTCACTTTGAACTTGTAAGATAGTAAATTCTAAAGGTACTATCCTGATTCTGAACGAAAGGAATTCAAAGACTAGTAAATTGATAACACTGGTTTGGTAAATAATTTTGTGGTAAACGCACGACCTACTCTGGTAATTGGTAAATACATTTGTGGTAAAGTTGATGGCGTTAAAGTTGATGGCGCTATTATTCTGGTAACTACTGTGTGGTAAATGATGACCCTATTCTGGTAAATTGGTGATGCTATTCTGGTCAATACTATGTCGTAAATTGATGACCCTCTTTTCATGGTCAATACCTCGTCAATGTAGGAAATGGTTCCTCAAAACAACGTGATGTGTAATTGTGGTAACTCACGATCCTACTGTGAGGTATTCTGGTAGCCGGATTTGCACTTTCAGGCTCCGGTAAACAAACTCACAAATCAATGATTTATTTTCGTAACCACTCTGCAGTCACGTGAACGTGCAGACAACAGAATATATAGATTATCTATTATCGTAGATCATGGCAGGATGTACGCTGCATGTTTTGTCTAGAGTATACAGCGGTAATCACGGACCAGCTTGCGAAAACCCAGCTCATCAGGTGCACAGCGTCATTACCGTAATTAAAACGGACCGGGTGGGGAAACCATAGGAACACGGCTGGCGGTCTGCAGGTTGGTTCGGTCGACAGGTCCGGCCACAGAATAAGCTATTTTGTGGCCGGTCGCAGAGTATACTCTCTCCGGCACATTAAAAATGTCCACCGATGATCACTCAATTACTCCCGATGCAACCGGAGCTGTAAAAGTAATTACCTCCAACGGTTTCGAAAAAACATGTCGACTCGGCCGCGTGCAACTCTCGAACCCGTGGTAGTAATTACTATCGAGACACACGTAGTAGTAATCCCATTGATTACTTCAGCCCACTACTGTTCAAATCATAGGAAATCACGCCATTCATAGCTTCAGCCTAAGGCTGACCGCACCGCCTAACCTGGAAACACATCTGTAAACAGGCGGAGGCCCACATGTCAGGTGAGATTTACCGATCTGTCAAAGACAACAGCTGCATTCGACAACCTGCATGTCAATCTCCAAACCAACCACCGCATCCTCTCTCTTCCCGATCCCCCCATCCCCTTCGCGCGGGTGCCGACGGCGGCCTTCTCCTCCTTCGCGCGGGCGCCGCCGACGGCCTCCCCCTCCTACGTGCGGGCGCCGCCGGCCTCCGCGTGGGCGGGCCGCGCCTCCTCTCAAGCTCGCCGTCCCCGTCTCCCCGAGCTCACGTCCTCCTCGTCGCCGTCTTCGGTAGTGGCGGGTACTCCTCCCTCCTGCTTTCCCCGGCGGCGGCGAGGTCATCGGCCTCTCGACGTGGGCGCACGACGAGCTTCTTCGAAGGCGGCGCGAATCGGTGCGAATCGGCCATCTCCCCTTCTCCCTCCGGCGCGACGACTCAGCCTCCGCGGCCCCTTTCTCCCCCCGGCGTGACGACCCCTCCTTCTCCCTCCTGCCGGCAGCGTCCAACTCCCAGATCCGGCACCGGTGAGACTCCTTCGCGGCGCTCTCCTCCCTCCGGCGCAGCGGCCCGGCCTCCGCGGCCCCTCCCTCCGCCGCACCATCCCTGAGCTCCCGCCGGCGCTCGCCTCCTCCTCGAGCGGCGGTGGCTCGCGGAGCTCGCGGCCTCACCCATGGCGGCTCGCCCGCCTCCTCCTACCCGAGCTGGGCGAGCTCCGTAGGCGCTCGCATCTCGCCGTCCCCAAGCTCCCGCCGGCACCCGCCTCCTCCTCGGCCGCTCGTCTGGTCTAGCAGCGACGGTTTCTCCGCGATGGCGCGAGAGGACGTGGACTCGATAGCGCTCGTTCCGTACGCCTCCAGGTTTGGAGATTCCTGTAGCGATCTGAACGATGGAGGTGAGGATGGCGTGCTGCGGTGCGAGGCATTCACCAGGTTATTTGCCGTTCCGGCCTTTTACAGATGCGCAGTGCGACGAGCCTAAACGGTTACCAGACATTTCCTCTCCCAATCTCATCTCTGAGAATCCGCTAATGTAATCCTCGATCCCCTCCTGCTACATCAACCGGATACGTCGCCCTTCTCCACTCCATCCGAATCCACCGCACCCCTTTATCTCCGCCGCAGACCATCCCAGCACCTCGCCACCCGCGTAGTCCCGCCGCCGGCCTCGCCGCTGGATTCCCCATCCAATTAAGCGTGTGACATCCCCATCAGACCTGCCGCCGGGTGGAATCGACCACGGTGACATCTGCGTGCCGCCGCTGCAGCCTCGCTCTTCTGTTGGGGCGCGGTAGAGCAACAACCAGACATCCATCGGAAGCCACCAGGTCATTTCAATCCCCACCCTTTTCTTCCCCTCTGACCGGGCGCCCCCCCTCGTATCCATTCGTCTTCCTCGTCGAGGCATCCCCATGGCCATAGTGCTGGAGGTTGGGTTCGCACCTTCCGTCCGCGGGGGACTGCGGGGGCCGTGAGCCCATGTAGCCTCAGTGCCAGCCGGCACTACAGCCTGCTGCTCTCTTCTCGGGTCGAGGTTCGCGGACCGGCCGTAGATCGTAACAGCAGTGGCGGCGGAAGGGAGATCAGGATTCAGGAAGGAGACGTACCTGTTTTTGCTCCTCTGTAATTATCATGTGTCCGTAATGTTAGTATTGATCCCTCATTTACCAAATCGATTCTCCAAAATTGATCCATTTTTTACTGAAATCTTGCACCCCTGCCAACTCGTGGGTAGCCCCTCAATTTCGCACACACTGGTAGTATTCCAAAGTTTCAGTAATATACACAACCTTTATTAGTCGATTCTGCTAGGCAATGTTTGTATAGGTTCTCACATTGAAGTTTCATTCTGTTCAGTTTTCAGTATCCACGTGTATTCAGTAATTTCCAGATCGAGCTTTCTAAAACTGCTCCCGCAATGTGTATCCATGTGTATTCAGGCACAACATACATGGGTTTATGTACAAATTGTAACCAAAAGGAGTGAAATATATCATATTATGTGTTACTCATTTCCTTTTTGGTTTCGTAGGATGAGCGCTCATGACGATGTACAGCAAGAACCGTTCGGGTCTTCATTGGATGCTCCAGCATAGTGTGTGCAAGTAAATCAACCTAAGAGGAGAGCTGTGCAGAAATAGGCAAGTAAATCAACCTAAGAGGATATTTTACTACACACGAATGAAAATGAGAGAATTACTCCTTTGTAATGTATTTACTACAAACGAATGAAAATGAGTGAATCATTGATACGTAATATTTTTACTCCCAACACCTGTCATTCATTCACAACAGGATGAATCAAGGATATTTACTTCTCGTGAATGAAAATGAGTGAATTACTCCCAAACCTAATCGCACTGAATCACTTCTCGGTAATGTATTTACTACACATGAATGTAAATGAGTGAATTACTACACATGAATAATATTGTTAACAAAGATTGAACTAGGGATATTTACTACACATGAATGAAAATGAGAGAATTACTCCTCCGTAATATTTTACTCCCAAAACCTGTCATTCATTCACAACAGGATGAATTAAGGATATTTACTTCCCGTGAATGAAAATGAGTGAATTAGACCCAAACCTCATAGTAGTGAATCACTTCTCGGTAATGCATTTACTACACATGAATGAAAATGACTTAATTACTCTCTAATATTAAATTTTCAAAAAAAAAACTCTCTAATATTACCAATATCCTTTTTACCTCCTCACGGCTGAATAGGCGTAAATTTATATGCAAAGATGCTTTTTTACTACCAGCCTTCAGAACAATATAAAATTGCAAGAGATGCATTAAAAAGCAATTAATGGTGCCTAACAATCAGCACGCCCTCGCGGAAACCCTCACCCAAACTCAATTCGAACCCGAGTATGATGCTTCTATCACCGGCCTTCAAAACACCGTAAAAAATACATTAAGTGCATTCAAGCAAAGAACCGTCCCCAATAAATTCGAGCCGGAGCAGAGCCAAGCGTGGCCGCCGGTCGTCGATTGATTCCCGTCGGTCCCCAGAGCAAACTATCGTGGCCACGAGCTCCGCAAGGCCAAGACGCACCAGGCCGACCAATCCTCGGCTCCTGTCATTCACCGGAGCACCGCCGCCGTGGACTCGAGCCGGCCACCGCTGTCTTCCACCCCGACGCTGAATCCGGCCACCTCTGCCCATCTCCACCACCGGTGACTCCAGCAGCCCAAGACCCTAGGCTGTCGCTAGTGATTGCAGCAGCGATGAACTTTTAGAGTGCGTCACCGGCACAGCCCACCATCGTGTGACGGAATTGGTCGCAAAAGATAAAAACACGTAACAAGGTGAAAAACGGATCTGTGAGGGCACCTAGTTTTGATTTTACCACCTAGATATGAAAAGAAGTAACCCTAGAAGGAGTAATTTACGACGCCGGAGCTCCGGCTAGAACTGACGGCGGGTGTTGAATAATATTCACCACGCAGCGTGGTGAATAGCCGCGTCCTCTCTATATATATATATATATATGTGTGGTCTTGGTTGGATATGTTTTTGAGTGGGCAAGCTTTCACACTTTCACCTTTGGTATTGACTTCCAACTGGATGGGCTCAAAAGGTGGATGGATAGATTCTACTTGTTTTCCACTAGCAGTTTTCCAATCTTTAGACACCCTTTTTATCATGGCTATCTTGTGGAACAACAAAACTTTTCAAATATATCCCTGCATGTCATTGGACAGCAGACCGACCGCATAGAAGCCATCCTCATGGACGGAGCAAAATCAAACAAGAGTGAAGTAAAAGTAAACATTCCGTCTAGCTCTCAATCTGATCTTCCCAATACCCAAATAGTTGTCCCTCCATTTGTTCCTCAAATGGCTTCCTCAAAAATCAAACTTGGGAAACAAAAGCATGAGAGACATGGGTACCCATGGGTCCCCACCGACCAGGGTCCCAGAGGTCCCTGATAAGTGGACCCGACCTTCTAGAAGACCCGCCGACCTGCCAAGTGGGCCCAACGACCTTATCCATGGCTCCGACGACCCTGGGCGACCTCGTCAAGATCCCGGAAGACCCGCGATGCTTGGCATGCAAGCCAAGACACTAGGACGTGGCGTGCCGCCGCCTGTAGCTCCGAGTATCACGGGATACTCCTTGTAATCAGGGAGATAAGCTTCCCGTAGTTGTAACCGACCCGGACATAGGTCCACCGACCTTGAATGGAAACCCTAGCCCGTCCTCCCCATATAAGGCGGCCTAGGGCTCCATTCAAGGGGACATATCATCTTCATCCTCCCGCATAATCCACCACAACTGGACATAGGGTTTTACTCTTCGAAGGCTTGAACCAGTCTAAACCATTTGTCTCCCCGTGTTCTTCGCCATACTCGCCTAGTTCCGAGTTCACCACGTGGACTACCACCTACGCTCTTAGGTTCCGATCCTCCATTAACCTGCAAACCTCTAGGGTAACCCCCTAGCGGATCTGTCCAGGTCTCACCCCCTGACAGTTGTCGCGCCAGGTAGGGGTGATCGGGAACTCGCTGTGCAGCATGGTGGCCCGATCTGGTGTCGTTTTTTGGCGAGCATGGCGGTCATCCTCGCCAACCATGTGGAGATCTGCTTTGGATCTTTCGCGTCGACCTCTCCTGCTCCGGCAGCCGCAACTCCTCAAGCGACCCCGGAGCAGGTCGTCACGGCTTCTGTCGCCACCCCCGTTTCTGATCCAGTATCGAAGACCCGCCCGCCCAGACCCTATGACCTTGTTCAGGGGATGGAGCACGTCATCGACATGACGAAGGAGACCCTGGAGATCTGCGAACGAGCTCAACGCTCGGCGCAGATGGCGCTACGTCATGATACGTTCCAGGCGACCTACGATCGCCCTAGAAATGCCTTCAACCTTGGGCGGGTCGTGCATAAGCCCAAGGAGCGGCTCCGCGACTACAACAACCGGTTCTTCGAGAACCGGAATGAGTGTGTCGGCGTCAGGGACGATCAGATCGTCGACAGCTACAAGAAGGGCATCAAAGATCGCAAGCTCTTCGAGAAGATCCACGAGTCAGGTGCCACCAACGTCAAAGAGCTGATGAACGTCGTCAACAAGCTGATAGACACAGAAGAGGCGCTACAGAATCAGTTCAACGCTGATGCCCCCGGCACATCTGGCACCGCAGCAGACAAGCTCCGCAAACGACCTTCCGAGGTCCTAGCGGCTGAAGGACGTCGAGCTTCGACCTTCAACCAGGAGGAGTTCGACCTGGCGCTCGATAGCCTCTGCGGGTTCCATGAAGCAGCCACCCACACTCTCTGCGAGTGCTCCCAGTTCAAGAGGGCCTTCAGCTCCCCCGCGGATCCAAAGCGACCCAGGAACGACGGTGGTCGCCGCGACAACCGCCCCTACAACAACAACTACCACCGTGACGACCGGCGAGATCGACGCGACGACCGGCGCGAGGAGCGACGTGACGATCGCCGCGAGACCTCTTGCAGCGACCCACCTCCAGCGCCTCCTCGCGACGAGACCAACCTGCCGCCTCCACCACTGGCAGGCAACCCCAACAGGCCTTTCCAGGCCGCAACTTGCACGATCAACATGATCGTTGGGGGCATCAAGTCCAGCATCAGCAGGAGGCGCTACCGCAAGGACAAGCGCGAGGTCCACCTCGTCCATACTCAGCCAACTGCGCCTCTGCGTTGGTCTGAGCAGGCGATCACGTTCTCCAGAGCTGATCACTGGGTCCACATCCCGGATCCTGGGTCCTACCCACTCGTCGTCGAGCCTACGGTGGACGGGGCCTTGCTCTCCCAGACCCTGATCGATGGGGGAGCGGGTTCAACATCATCTTCATTGAGACCCTTCAGAAGATGGGCTTCGACTTCGACAAGCTCACGGAGTGCGACGAGCCCTTCTCCGGCATCGTCCCCGGGAAGGCGGCCTACCCCCTAGGTCGGGTCTCGCTCCCCGTCACCTTCGGTACGGAGGCAAACTTCTGCACGGAGTACCTCAGCTACGAGGTCGCCAACTTCAAGTCCTCCTACCACGCGATCCTAGGTCGCCCGATGCTGGCCAGGTTCATGGCCATCCCGCACTACACCTACTTGGTGTTGAAGATGCTGGCTCCAAACGGGGTCCTCTCCGTCCTGGGGGACCTCATCATCTCCTTCAAGTGTAACACGGAGGCCCTCGACCTCGCCGCGACCTCCGCCGCCACTGACGCCTCCGCGGTCTTGGTCGTTGAGGCCAAGGCGGTCGACCAGAGCGACCTAGCTGTCCCGAAGCAGAAGCACACCGACACCACCCTGGATGCGGCACCCTCCACGAAGAAGGTCTGTCTCGGCCTTGCCGACGAAGAGAAGACGGTGGTGATCGGCGACGGCCTCGACCCCAAATAGGAACTCGTGCTCACCAGTTTCCTCCGGGATAACGCAGACATATTCGCATGGAGTCCATCAGATATGCTGGGTGTCCCCAGGGAGCTGGCTGAGCACTCCTTGGATGTAAGCAAGACGGCCAAGCCTGTCAAGCAGAAGCTTCGCCGCTTTGCGAAAGATCGCAAGGACGTCATTAGGGTAGAAATAATAAAGCTCCTAGCTGCCGGATTTATCCACGAGTGTAAAAACCTGGTTTGGCTCGCCAACCCGGTCTTTGTACCAAAGAAAACCGGTCAATGGAGAATGTGTATCGACTACACCGACCTCAACAAGTACTGCCCTAAAGACCCCTTCCCTCTTCCACACATCGACCAGGTCGTGGATGTTGGCGTTTCTTAATCTCAACACTAGGCGCTGTGGTAGCGTGAGCGTGTAAGAAACTCCCGGGTACACTGACGAGTGCGAACGAATCCGCAAGCGCATGGATACACCGCTGTAGCACTTCTCCCTAGGAGAATGAGTATTCCCGTCGGGTTTCGTTCCTAGGACGGAGAGTAACCAGAGATGGTCTATCCAAGGACACCAGCTTTCGCTGGGATAGGTCGGGATACAAGAAGTGCTTCCTTAAGGGACTTTGCTCTCAAGATGCATCTGTTAGGTCTCAGTCATCCCCGCGGGGCGACAGCACATCAAGGTGCTGGCAAGCGAGCCCAACTCGGTACGTGACGTAGAGGGTTGACAAAGGGTCCAACAGGCTGTCACCACTACGGCCTACCTCTACGCTACGATCGTACGTGGTCTTCGCAGGAAAACTAGGGCCCAGACACCACGTCTGCACCCCAGATAAATACTATAGTGCGGTTACGTCTGTCGACCCGCTAACTACACTATAGCAACCGTATAGATACGGTCCCACGAACAAGGGAAAGATCAGAATCAGATCATCTTATCATTCATTGAACTACGGAGCAGAAAGGAAGCTATGGATGCAGCTAAACGAGATACAGCGGGCTTACTTAGCTAAACAGGATCAGAGCATGCAAACAAGTATATGAACTAATGCTCTGGCTCTAAAGGATCGAAGCCTTGTGTCATGAAGAACACAAGCCTCTAACTTATGAACGAGCCACGAACACAAGAACAAATCAATCATGCATGATGTCCACTATAGTCTAAATAAGAAATGCTGAAATACTCACTTTGATCTAAATGAAGAACAAGCATCCACGAGGACATCAACTCACTCCTCACCCCTACTCTACCTCTCAACTAATCCTAATCTAGATCTCTCCTCATCACCATTCTACCACATAGAGGTGAGAATCACCTCTCATGGGTAGAATTAGAGAGAGGGAGAGAGAGCTACACAAGAGAGAAGTGGAACTTGAGATCTTGGTGGTGTGTGTGAAATGGAGCCCCTCCCCTCCTATTTATATACAAGGAGGAGGCTTGCTCCGAGGCTCCAAGTGCTCCAAAACACCCGGGAATGCAGCCAAGGACCAATGAGCGAGCAACACGTGGAGGGGGGAGATCAACCGACCCTAGGTCGGTTCGGCCAATCCTAGGGTCGACCGAAGCTCCCGGCACTCCATCTGGAGTGTGCTTCGTCTGGCTCGCTTCCATGTGGGCCCTAGTGCCTCTCCTCCGTGCATGGCACGTTTCCTGGCAGTTTAGTTGGCAAAGTGGGCCCATGGATCCATGTGATGCTGACGTGGCAGCGTATGATTCGTCGAGAGTCCCTCACATGGATTGGTGACATCATGGATCCAGGAGAATCCATGTGGCAGCCCCTGATTGGCCAGCATTTGAGTGCCTTGGATTGGAGTGGAGTGAAAGTGCATGGATTCCTCCCATTTCTTATGCTAAATACCTGCATTCGAGTAGACATCGACACTGGTGGAAAGTATGAGTTTAAGCTCTTATGCTAGTGTGAATGTGCAATTCATGCTCAAATTTGCAGGAGTTGACGGTCATAAAAATAGCAAATATCAACCGTCAACAACACCCCCACACTTCACCTTTGCTCGTCCCGAGTGAAGGGGAAACAAAGCCAAGTGGGTCATGAATACCATGGAGTAAGACAAACCTAAGAGATATTCCAAGTCATACCTTGCTCCTGTGAACCTCTGTGCAGTGGTTATCATGTTCCCTTGGGTGATTGAAAAGCAGAACAGCTGTGAATCAAGTCACTTATGCACCTGATGATAAACACCTTGGGGTTTTGCAAGTTTTTTCCATAAACAAAACTCTTGGTGGCTTCCTCATTTGATTCTCTCAGATCGCTCAATGTGTATATGTCCTCACTAAGGTATTTGCCTTTTTTCATCCTACTTCTAATGATGGCTATATGTGGAGCTCAGGGTAGGATAAAGGGAAAGCATACTTGCATCACATATTTTTCAAAGTCAAAGACTGGATCCATAGAGAAAATCAAATCATACCATCAGATCAAGATGTGCACCGGTATGGCTATGGTGTGTATGGTAAGGTGGATACTAGGCCCGAAATGGGTGCTAGATATTACCATACATATATATGGTGAGAACTGTGGGTTGATGGTAAGGTGGACACTAGCCCCGGAATGGACACTAGTTATTACCATAAAAAATCATGGAACTCCTTTCTGCATGACCATCCCTTTCCTTTTTTTCCTTCTTTATTTTGGATATGGGCTATCCTTTCTCTCTTCTTTTTTTTTCAAAACATGCTTTGGGCATGTGTATATATTTTTCTCTCTTTTTTTTTCGTAGCCGATATCTCTTCCTTGAAGGATACTTTTAGAGAGAGCAGTCATACCACATATGGAGCTTTTACTTTCGTGGTATGAATGATACAATGCTAACTTCCAGTGTAGAAGCATAGCAAGGGGAAATAGGTGGGGTGCACATAAATCTTGATCATGAAAGTAATGAGAAGAATTCTCACAAGGGTCACAGAATTTGACAAAGCTCAAAGCAATAGCAAGCAGCATATGAATCGAAGGTTTTTGCCTACAAAGATCATATGGCACTAATGGGACAGAGGCATATCAAAGAGGAGCCTTTCCAAGAGGTTTTAAGTTTTCAAAAATAAATTCCCCAAGAGAGTTAGTCATCAGAGCAATAGATCATATCATCCAACCATATCATACTTGTCAATTACTTAGGTGAACATGCTTGTCCTTAAGGAGGATATGGTTCACAAGCATCGGGTAGATAACAAGGAATAAAACATATGTAGGTCTACTCAGGTACAAGCAAGCTGGGTGATCTTCAGCATCATCATTCGAGTTTCAGTTTAGAGATAGACAGATATAGCTTATAAAACTCAGGAATGAAAGAGAGTGAGTTGTCGAGATGCAAACAAGCGCTATGCATGAAAGATGAAAGGTGAGAGGCTCTCCACAGGAGTGAACTCGTGTGGGTCCCGTTCAGGTTCGCGGTAGGTGATCGATCGGCTAGCGCGGAGTGCTCGCAGTGGGTACGTATGGGAAACGTCGTGCCTGCATTGGGAGAGTCGTGGCTCTTCCCCCACACTGTCTCGAACCTAGATGTCCTGTAAATCAAAAAGACCAGAGTAATGACACAGAGGTGGCTAAACCGGGTTACATGACCGGTGAGCCACTTTATTCAAATCCAAATGTTTCAAACGAAAAGATTAGGCGCTTACACACATGCAAAAGAAATAAATGAAATAAAGGGAAATAAAGAGAAATCAAACCTAGACTAGCGCCTAATGAACTAAAGCTGGGGCTAATCCCCACTACTCGGAAAGGATCTGCTCCTTTCCCTCAGCAACTGCCAACCTCTGCAGCTTCTGGGTCATGTCCTCCTCCAGCTGGCGATACTCAAGCCTGAGCTCACGGTACTCGTCCCTCTGCTTAGCCAGCCCTTCAACTAGCTTCTCATGCTCTAAGAACAGGTCAGCTAGTTTGTTGGCTAGCTTCGCTAGGGCAGGGGTCTTCTTGGCGCCATTCACTCGGATGTCTGCAAGGATCTTGGTGATGACTCGCTCCCACCGAGGCGGCTTATGGTAGGGTGTACCATAGTCTCCAGTGGCTATCTTCACTCCGAAGATCTTGCACCGTGTCTGTGGAAGCGGGAACTCATCCCACACATCCTGCTCATAAGTATGGCAGAAAGCTTCTCCGTAGCTGTTGAAGTCAGACCCAATGTAGCGCTCTCCTGGCTTCAGAGGTGGCGCAGGGGGATCGTCAAACAAGACGCGCTTGGCAGCAATCTTGTTCCCCATGGTGGCCATCCTGACCGGGAAAGAAGGCGGGGAGGAGGAGCCTCGCCGAGACGACTGCACCGGGGAGTCGGTGCGCATCCTGCGAGTTCTCTCTACACTCCTGCCTCTCTCGGGAGTCATGGCCTCCGGCGACCCCATCACCTCATCCAGGTTGCTGCGGTCGATGAGATGAGAGGGGCTCCCTCCCTCGGAAGTGAGGGGCGAAGCCGCCCTACTGAGCCGAGCGAAACCATAGCCGACCATGGATGCGGTGATGAGCTAAGGATGGTGAGGTGGAGGAGATGGATCTTCGTGATGCGAAAACTTGTCAGGCGGCAGAGAGAAGGTTTCTGGAGGAGAATGAGACGCACACGCGAAAGAAGAAGGGGAGAGGCGGCACCAGGGTTTCGGCCGAACCAGGGTTCGACCGGCCCCAGGTGGGCCCCTCTGGTCCTCCCCTTTCTCGTGTGGGCTCCAGCAAGTCTTAGGATCGACGGCCCAGGTGGATTCCCCGAGATGGAAAGATTGGCTTAGGCTTAAGGCTAGGATAAGGTTGAGGTTGAAAATTCATCCTCCACTATATACCAACCTTGGCCAAACCCTGCTATAACCATAGAGAATCTGGGGGAAGTCACCTTGGCGACATACTTGGTTCGTCAAAAGTGTAGGCACCTCTGATGGTAATCACGAAGCGTTCGTGTCACCACAATGGTGTTGCCTTCCTGTGGACCTTTTGCCTACTCCTCTTTATCTTGGCAATTTCTTTCTCCTGCATGACCACAGTTCACAAGATACCCGAGGGATAAATCTTCCAGAGGAAACGAGATGAGTCCCAGGAGTACTCAGGATGCGGGTGTCTTGTGATCTCCTGTCTCAACTTATGACCATCTCCTTGCAGAAAATGTCGATATGATGATAAGCTCTGATCTGCAAGGGTAGTGCATATACGAACTCGAGCCCAAAAAGGCATATCGAGGCTGAGGGCAAGCATGATCATCCCAGAGAGGCCGAGGCCTTCCCTGAGGTGGTCACGGGACTCGAGGACTATAGCACTGGGGTCGTGGAACTCGGAGATGAAAAGATCGAGCACTGAGGCTTGTGCTTCACCAATAGGTACCGATCTCCGAGTGAACTCAAGCTCGGAAAGACACTCGGCCTTCAAAAAGGATAGAGCATGGACTCCCGGAGGCCGGTGTACGATCTGGAACCAGAGTTCGGACGAAGAGCAAGATCTAACTCGCTCTTACCTTAGGCAGAGGATTCGATGTCCTCATCAGGGTGATGGAAACATTCCGAAGTCTGGTCTAAGCTTCCAATGGGGGGTTATGGATAAACTGGAAAGTGCACCTCCCATTGGGCATCGATCAAATCAGGCATAAGATACGAAGTGCATGCTTCTCCTGACTGATCGTCATCGATCAATGTGCCTGAGATAAAAGTGAATGCACTCCATTCGATCGGTAGATGATCATGCTCCTTCAGTATGATGGATGAATCCACTGGATTATGAAGCAGAGACCGATGTCTTGGTTTATACGAAACTTCAGTGCAAAGCACTTCAGCTCAAACCTCGACGTAGAAACACGATAGGCCTCTCATACCCTCCTTAGGAGATAGTAGTGAGGATCGGACAAGTCATCCTGGCCGGGAATGGTCGTTCTTTATGAACTACTCTCTCCGTCCTCCCACGAGACAAAGTCTCGGGGAGAAGGTCTAAGAAGATGCATGAGAGGGGAACCCAAGGGTAGATCTCGCGCTACGAAATCTTTCCCTTAGATTCCTGCCATTCAGGAATGACATCTTTAGCCAGAGCTCAGAAAGAATGGATATGAAATATCGAGCTTGGCTGATGATGGATCTAGGTGGCTTAACATTTCCTCTGGTGGGTGCCTCATTGACCGGGATGCAAGGAGAGCTGAAATCTCAGAGATTATCCACGATCTCTTTTCCCTCGACTGCATCTAGGTGCACAAAGGATCCTCCGGAGAGAGCATTAAGCCTCATGGCATCATCCTTCCGCAATCCGAACCAGAAGTGCTGAAGCAACATCCAATCGGGAATGTAGAGGACTGGGCAATCTTCCACCGCGGAGGCGAAATGATTCCATGCCATTCCTAGTGATTCCTCCTCACATTGCTTGAAACAGAGAATCTTTGCCCTTAACGAGATGACACGTCGTATTGGGAAGAAGCGGGAGCAAAAAGCTGCTCTCAACCTTTCCCAAGTAAGGTAGTCTCTACCAAAGCAACAGTGCCAATCCCGTGCTTCCCCGGAGAGGGATAGCGGGAAACACTCTCTTTTCCGAGCATCCGGTGATTCTCCGGTTTTACCCTGAGTTTCAATCAGATGCTCGTAGTCTCTCACATGATCAAAGGGGTTCTCATGACTTAACCCCGAGAAGGACAGGTCCTGAATTAGATTCATGAGAGAGGGGCGAAACCAAAGGCCAGATGTAAGAGTGGGTCTTGATGAAGATGGCTCTGAGGGTTCACTCCTCGAAGGCGGAAGGTGTTTACAAGGATAACCTTCCATGGGTAGCGGGGGTAGAGGTAGAAGTAAAAAGAACAAAAGGGGATATCTAAAAAAGGGTAACAGGGGTGAAGGTAGAAGAAAAAGGAAAAAGATAAATACGAGGATAGACGGGCTCGAAGGTTAACAACACCCGTCCCCGGCAACGGCGCCAGAAATGCTTGTTGGCGTTTCTTAATCTCAACACTAGGTGCCGTGGTAGCGTGAGCGTGTAAGAAACTCCCGGGTACACTAACGAGTGCGAACGAATCCGCAAGCGCACGGATACACCGCTATAGCACTTCTCCCTAGGAGAATGAGTATTCCCATCGGGTTTCGTTCCTAGGACGGAGAGTAACCAGAGAGGGTCTATCCAAGGACACCAGCTTTCCCTGGGATAGGTCGGGATACAAGAAGCACTTCCTTAAGGGACTTAGCTCTCAAGATGCATCTGTCAGGTCTCAGTCATCCCCGCGGGGCGACAACACATCAAGGTGCTGCCAAGTGAGCCCAACTCGGTACGTGACGTAGAGGGTTGATAAAGGGTCCAACAAGCTGTCACCACTGTGGCCTACCTCTACGCTACGATCGTACATGGTCTTCGTAGGAAAACCAGGGCCCAGACACCACGTCTGTACCCCAGATAAATACTATAGTGCTGTTACGTCTGTCGACCCGCTAACTACACTATAGCAACAGTATAGATACGGTCCCACGAACAAGGGAAAGATCGGAATCAGATCATCTTATCATTCATTGAACTACGGAGCAGAAAGGAAGCTATGGATGCAGCTAAACGAGATACAGCGGGCTTACTTAGCTAAACAGGATCAGAGCATGCAAACAAGTATATGAACTACTGCTCTGGCTCTAAAGGATCGAAGCCTTGTGTCATGAAGAACACAAGCCTCTAACTTATGAACGAGCCACGAACATAAGAACAAATCAATCATGCATGATGTCCACTATAGTCTAAATAAGAAATGCTGAAATAGTCAGTTTGATCTAAATGAAGAACAAGCATCCACGAGGACATCAACTCACTCCTCACCCCTACTCTACCTCTCAACTAATCCTAATCTAGATCTCTCCTCATCACCATTCTACCACATAGAGGTGAGAATCACCTCTCATGGGCAGAATTAGAGAGAGGGAGAGAGAGCTACACAAGAGAGAAGTGGAACTTGAGAGCTTGGTGGTGTGTGTGAAATGGAGCCCCTCCCCTCCTATTTATAGACAAGGAGGAGGCTTGCTCCGAGGCTCCAAGTGCTCCAAAACACCCGGGAATGCAGCCAAGGACAAATGAGCGAGCAACACGTGGAGGGGGGGAGATCAACTGACCCTAGGTCGGTTCGGCCGATCCTAGGGTCGGCCGAAGCTCCCGGCACTCCATCTGGAGTGTGCTTCGTCTGGCTCGCTTCCATGTGGGCCCTAGTGCCTCTCCTCCATGCATGGCACGTTTTCTGGCAGTTTAGTTGGCAAAGTGGGCCCATGGATCCATGTGATGCTGACGTGGCAGCGTATGATTGGTCGAGAGTCCCTCACATGGATTGGTGACATCATGGATCCAGGAGAATCCATGTGGCAGCCCCTGATTGGTCAGCATTTGAGTGCCTTGGATTGGAGTGGAGTGAAAGTGCATGGATTCCTCCCATTTCTTATGCTAAATACCTGCATTTGAATAGACATCGACACTGGTGGAAAGTATGAGTTTAAGCTCCTATGCTAGCGTGAATGTGCAATTCATGCTCAAATTTGCAGGAGTTGACGGTCATAAAAATGGCAAATATCAACCGTCAACAGTGGACTCCACGGCCGGAAGCGTCCTCCTATGCTTTCTCGACTGCTACTCAGGGTATCACCAGATAGCCCTGAAGGTCTCTGACCAAGACAAGACGGCGTTCATAATGCCCCATGGCATATACTGCTATACGGCCATGACCTTCGTCCTCAAAAACGCCGGCGCGACCTACCAGAAGGCCATCCAGAAGTGCCTTAGGAGCCAGGTCGGCAAAAACGTAGAAGCCTACGTCGACGACGTGGTCATCAAGGCCACCCATGACGATAAGCTCATAGCTGACCTCGCAGAAACCTTCGCCAACCTCCGCGTCTATCGCTGGAAACGCGGAGAAGTGCGTCTTCGGTGTCCCGTCCGGCAAGCTCCTGGGCTTCATGGTCAGCAACCGGGGCATCGAGGCAAACCCCACCAAGGTGGATGCCATCGTCAGGATGAGGCGACCTATTGGGAAGAAGGACGTCATGAAGCTCACCGGCATGATGGCGGCCCTAGGTCGATTCATTAGCAAACTTGGAGAGAAAGGTCTACCCTTTTTCAAGCTATGAAAAAAGGCGGACAAGTTCGTTTGGACCGAAGAGGCGGACCAAGCCCTGGAGCAATTCAAAGCCTTCCTCACGTCACCCCCGGTGATGGTGCCCCCGACGCCCGAGGAACCATTACTGCTCTACATCTCTGCGACCACCCTGGTGGTCAGTTCGATTCTGGTGGCTGAGCGACCTGAAGAGGGTAGACCCTACCCTGTCCAGTGACCTATCTACTACGTCAGCGAGGTCCTGTCAGACAGCAAGACTAGGTACAGCCAGCCTCAGAAGATGCTCTACGCCCTACTCATCACCTCTCGCAAGCTCCGGCACTACTTCCAGTCGCACAAGATCAAGGTCGTCTCGGCCTTGCCCCTCGGCGAGATCCTGCAGAGCCGCGACACCACTGGAAGCATCATCAAGTGGTCCATTGAGCTAGGCGAGTTTGACCTAGAGTTCTGCCGGAGACTTCGTCTCGGAGTGGACAGAAATCCAGCAGCCTCCACCTTCGGAGCGACCTGAGTACTGGAAAATGTACTTCGATGGTTCCCTGAACCTTGAAGGCACCGGCGTAGGCATCCTGTTCATGTCCCCCTAAGGCGACTACCTAAAGTACGTCTTGCAGATCCACTACAAGGCATCCAACAATGGCGCCGAGTACGAGGCCCTCATTCATGGGCTACGCATCGTTGTCTCCCTGGGGATCAAGCGTCTCATAGCCTACAGCGATTCCAAGGTCGTCATCAACCAAGTCAGCAAGGACTCCGAAGCTAGGAAGGACACAATGGATGCCTACTGCGCTGAGGTACGCAAGCTCGAGCGTCACTTTGAAGGGCTCGAGTTCCACCACGTCTGCCGCAACAACAACGTCGCGGTTGATGTTCTCTCCAAGCTCGGCTCCAAGTGAGCGCTGGTGCCAGCCGGTGTGTTTGTCCAAGACCTACGCAAGCCGTCCATCAAGCTTATCCCCAACCCAGAGTCACCAGATGACGAAGCGACTCCACCGGGAGGTCGCGACGTCCCCATGATCGAGGCGGAAGACGACTGGCGCCTTGACTTCATCGCCTTCCTCCTCGAACATCGAGTACCTGAGGACAAGGCGGAGCGTGAAAAGATCACGAGGCGTAGTGCTGACTACGTCGTCGTCGGCAACGAACTCTACCAGAGGTCCGCCTCCACCGGGGTTTTGATGAAGTGCATCCTGCGATCTGAGGGCCTTAGGCTCTTAGACGAGATCCACGGCGGCGAGTGCGGCAACCACGCCGCCTCCTCCAACCTCGTGGGCAAAGTCTTTAGGTCTGGCTTTTACTGGCCTACTGCCATGGCTGATGCACAGGAACTTGTACGTCAATGCAAGGGGTGCCAGTTCTTCGCCAAGCAGCTGCACGTCCTGGCTCAGGCCCTACGGACCATCCCTCTGTCCTGGCCCTTTGCAGTATGGGGCCTCAACTCTGTGGGACCCTTCAAGACCACCCCTGGCGCCTATAAGCACATCATCATGGCGGTGGACAAATTCACCAAGTGGATCGAGGTCCGTCCTGTATCCAGTGTCATGTCGAAAGAGGCGGCTAAGTTTATCGAGGAGATCACCTACCGCTTTGGGGGTGCCCAACAGGATCGTCACCGACCTTGGCACGGCCTTCACAGGAGCTGACTTCTGGGATTTCTGCCAAGACAACCTGATCGACGTATACTACTCCTCGGTGGCGCACCCACGATGCAACGGCCAGGTCGAGCGGGCCAACGGCATGGTCCTGCAGGCCATCAAGGACCGCATCTTCGATGGCTCATCGCCTTATGCAACCAAGTGGCTCGCAGAGCTCCCTCACGTCATCTGGGGTCTCAGGACCTAGGTCAGCTCGGCTATAGGGTACTCACCCTTCTTCCTGGTCTACGGGTCAGAGGCCATCCTCCCCACCGACGTCGCCTTCGGGGCTCCTCGCATCCAGCACTTCGATGAAGGAGAAGTAGAGCAAACACGCAGGCTCGACCTCGACAGTGTCGAGGAACATCGTGTGGCCATGCTCATGCGCCACACTCGCCACGAGCAGCAGCTACGTCGCTACCACGACCGCAATGTGTGGGAACATTCCTTCAACATTGGTGACCTAGTCCTGCGGCGGATCCAGAACACCAAGGACATGCATAAGCTCTCAGCACCTTGGGAAGGCCCCTTCATAGTTAAGGAGGTCATTAGACCGGCGACCTATCGCCTCCAATGGGCCGATGGCCAGGGCGTCCCGAACCCCTGGAACATCGAGCACTTACGTCACTTTCCTTAGGAGCCTTGTATCTCAATAAAAGCTATGTACTCTATCCCTTGTAATTCATCAACATATATATATATGTGTGTGTATATATATATATATATATATATATATATATATATATATATATATATATATATATATATATATATATATATATATATATATATATATATATATATATAAAGATTCCCTTTCGGCAATTTTCCTGTCGACCTTCTTTAATGGGTCTCTATCTATTTTCTGTTCACCCCTCCCCCTCGACACGCTCGGGGGCTTGGTTTAAAACCGGACCCCACGCGCTCGGGGGCTTGGTGTTAAGCCCGGCCTTTCACGCTCGGGGGCTTGGCTTTGCCAACCTAAGGGTCGTTCGACCTGAGGGGTTTTACCTTTCTTTTTACAAAGTGTGCTCCCTTGCAACAACTTTTGTGCCCTTTATAAGTATTCTTAAGTCGTGTGGTTGCCCGACCTTGAGTCCAAGACCCCCCCTCCGCGCGCTGGCTGCACATAAGCCTCCACGCCGAGCCGTGTAGTCGGTAAGCCATTCCTCCACTAAGTTGGGTCAGCTGGGGGACAGGGGTCTGTGTAGCCTCATTACTTTTGTGGCCTTTTAAATCGTATTTAAGTCGAATAAGGGATCACATCAGTTAATTAAATACCGCCTTTTCATTCATGCAAGGTTTATCTTACATCAAAAGGGTCCACAACCCATTGGCACTAACAATTTGCTACATCCTAAGATACATTTCAGAGGTCTATTTTCTTCACGATCTCCTCCACGGCGGCCTGGATGTCTTCAACGCCCACTAGTGGAGCTAGGTCGAGCTCCTCCCTGACCTTCTGAAGGTTGAACATTGGCACATGGTGCCTCACTGTGGCCAGTGCGGCGGCAGCGGCGAGCTTGCCGCTGTCCATCAGCAGGGTCTTCATTCGACCTTCTGCTTCCTCCAGCCGCGCGACGAGCTCTTGCGGTCCGCCCTCGACCTTTGGGACGTAGATGTCCACAAGGTACTCAGCGACCTCCTTGAGGTCGTCCAGCTCCTTCTAAAGATCTGCAGTCATCTCTTGATGATCAATAAGGGTTTGCATTGCCCGGGAAAAGTCAATCTCCAGGTCCCTGCGTACACCAAATTCATATGCAGCCTTCTGGGTATAGTAATACTCACTATCTTCGACCTCCTTGTTCTTCTCCTTGAGGATCTTCACCTAATCTTTCGACTCCTTGAGGTCCTTCTTCAAGGCGGACTCCCTTTTCTTGGCCTCTGCAATCGACAAGGTCAAGAATTGCATACCACGACGTAAGATTCAAGCATCAAGGTCAAGGCTACTCGCAGACATACCTGCAGCGGCGATCTACAGCTCATCTTCTGCCTCCTTCGCCTTCAGCTTGGCGGATTCGAGCTCCTCCTTCAAGGCCGCCATCACCTTGTCCTTCAGGGCCGTATCGTCCTTGAGCCGCTTGATTTCTCCCGCGGCCTCGATGTTGGCCTGCAGCACGGCCTCCCAGGCCGCAGTTAGCTCCGCGTGAAGCTTGGTGCCCTCCTTCAGTAGGTCTGCCCTGCCCTGTGCCCGCTCGGCAAGAGACTGGATCAACACACCGAAAGGTCGTTAGGTCAAGTCATCTGAGTGAATCAAAGACTCATTCCCAAAAAGCAACTACAACTCACCGCAAGTGTCCTCCCGATGGTCGCCGATGCCGCCTTGAAGTCGGCAAGGTCCCGGCCGTCGGCAAGTATGTCCTCTTCCCACGGGGTGCCGGAGTAGAGGCACTGGTCCATGTCGTTGGGCCCGCTCCCTCCTTCGGCCTCCGCTTCCTGCGTCTGCAGCTGATCCGACTCAGGCCGGTCCTCTCGCTGAAGACCCTCCGCCTGTTCAGCGCTATCAGCAGCGACCTTGGTCGCCACCGACAACACCGTCCCCACGGTCTCAGGGACCTGGCTGGTGACATCTCCGCCTGAGGTCGCTAGTGATTGGCCCACCGGCGCCTTCTCCAACTTACGCCCAAAGGCCTGCTGGCTTGAGGCGTTCTTGCTATTGTCCGACGCCGCAGGGGTTCCCCTGTCCAAGGAGCAGTACTCATAAGCACGACGTACTCAAAAAGCCGCAAGGTCAACCAAAGGAAATTAAGACCTTGTCCTACGACATACCTGCCACCAGGCTTCAACCCAAGCTTTGTCGGCCTGGGCGGTACCCGCCTCGGTTTCTTCTGCGACCCTTGGTCGCTCACACCCTCTGCACTAGGCTTTGGGTGTTTATCGTCCTTCACCCTGAGCGGGGTTTCATCTCCTCCTGCGGCCGCCGTGTCACCCGACCCTGCACCGACGTCACGCGACCTTGCGTCATCATCTTCGCCAGCGTCGGTGATGACCTCAACGCTGACTGTCGCTGTCTCCGACGACGCCGTGGTGTCCCTCCTCTTCCGCTTCTTCTTCTTCTCTGCCTCGATGGTGGCAGAGACAATCTTGGCGGCCTTGTGCGCTGGCATCTTCCCGGTGACCTGCCGCGCATGTTGAGTCATTGGCGCAGAACTCCCCACCGAGGGTCTTCATCATCACTACCTCCCACCGACGAGTCAGAGAGGTAGTCGTCGATGTACTCCTGCGGAGGCGCCTGGATGTCCTCCGCAGCCCGGACCTTGAAGCTGCGCTCACCCTCATCAGGAAGGGGAGCCGGGCTCCAGTACACGCCCTCGCAACTCTGCATCGGGCGACCTTCGTCAACGATCAGGGGCAAGCATACACAAACAAAAGACTCAAGGTCGAGGGGAAACAAGTCACTTACAGCCTCAGTGGGTCGCTTCAGGCAAAATGCCTTGGGGCAACTCCGGTTACGGATCACCCCGTTGAAAAGCTCCCTCACTCGCGCCACCATCTCCTCCTTGGAGACCTTGCGCTGCGCCACGCGGGTTGGGTCGGCCTGGCCCCAGTATTCGTAGGCCGGATGCACCCGACCTTGGATCGGTTGCAGGAGCCTCCGGCTGAAGTTGATGGCCACCGCGCCGCCCGTCAGCCCTCCCGCCTTCAGCGCCGCGAGGTCCTCCAGTAGCAGCTTGACAGCGTCCATCTCCCGCAACGTCAACTGGTTGCTCCACTCTGGCACCGGGACCGGCGCGAGCCCTGACCTAGTCGTCAGCGCCAGCTTCGGGTTGTCGATGTAGAACCACCCTCGCCTCTAGCCCTGGGTGTTGTCCGGCAGCTCCATGTCGATGTACACCTGCTTCATGTGTCGATGAAGCATGACGCTGATGCACCCGACGACCTCCTTCTTCGCCGTCTTCTTGAGCTCGAAGAAGTACCACCACAGGTCGAAATGTGGCGGTATCCCCAAGTACGCCTCGCACAGGTGGATGAAGGACGAAATGGTGGTGATGGCGTTAGGGACGAGGTGTACCAGGTCGATCCTGTAGAAGTGGAGCAGCCCGCGGAAGAAGTCGCCCGCAAGGACTCCAAATCCGCGCTCCACATGCGTGATGAAGGTGACCGTCTCTCCGGTCCCCTCGGAGGGGAAGGCTTCGCCGGCGGCTGGCCTCCAGCCCACCTGCTCCTTGGGCTTCAGCAGCCCGCGCTCCACCAGACCTCGGAGCTGTGCTTCGGTCACCGTCGAGGACTCCCAGATGCTCTCCGACGCCGGCGCAAGCTCGGGGGCCATTTCTTCTTCTTCAAATCCGGTGGGTCTAGCTCTATAAACTACCAAGGACTTCATGCGCATACGGCGGCGCGCTGCGCGGTGGACATGAGTGCGGCGGCGCCGGCGGATTCGCGCGGAGGATTCTAAGCAGCGCGGAAACCCTAAGGATTGTGTGGAAATGGAAGCGAGTGGGGTCCCTGACCCCTCACTCGGCCTTTTATAATTGGGCCGCACCAGTGCGGTGGGTCGCGGCATCCCACCGACTCTAAGGGTCCGGCGACATTCCCGACGACCCAACAGATACATCATTCAACAGCTTTTTCGGCCTAACGGTCACAGGCAGTAACGGCTCACGCCGTGCGGGAATCCATGCCCGTTGGCTCTCTGCTCAACGGCCTGGCATCCATGGACTCGTTATGCCCTACTTCATGCCCCTATATCAAACAATTACTTCAAGGTCCCTTGACCTCTGGCGACCTCCGGGTCCATTCCATCCTCTTCGCAAAGGTCGACTAAGCATTACTGCTTGATAGGTCGCCTCGGCCTTCAACGGCGGGTTCACACCCCGGCTCCTAGGCCCCGCTGCCTACTGGATTGCCTAAGCCTATACGGCTAGTATATACCGACAGCCTCATGCTTAATGACTCCACTGCCCGTTGGTGACCTCTTGGTCATGTTCATAGCGCCTCCCTAAGGTCGCTAAGGCTCTACTGCCTTCTAGGTCAACTAGACCTAGGGTTCACAGGTTGACGACCTGCATTGTGTCACTGCACAACGGCCATGTCGATCCAGGTCGGCACGGGCTTTATGTCTCTACTTAAGGCCTCCCGAAGGTCGGTGTGCTATTTCAGCCCTGTTGGGACCTTGGTAGCCATACTATTGCAGCCCGGGCGCCCCTACAACTACTTGAAACATGACATTTATCATGTGAAAATATATTTACAGCTTCATAAGCTACAAGGAACTTGGCCCTTGGCCAATTACAAGGTACAAAGATATTAGTGGCCCTGAGTTACCTTCCGAAGTGCTTACGACACAGTCTACACTAATAAGGCGTGTCGCAAGCTTTCTTCTAGCTTCAGGACCTACTCGACGACCTCTACAGCCACTGTAGAGGCAGCTACCACACAGCCACCTCTACTCGAGCTCTAGCAGGTTTCCTGTGGTACCCAGCATCAAGTCTGAGCTTACCCACAAGATTCCAAATGGAGCGAGCTTCAACACCAGCCTCGCCGGGTGGAGCGTAGTGTTCACCAGCATCATGTTGGGCCTCAGAGTGTCAGGGCCGACGATGAATCTGCTGCTTCATACTCCGCCTGGGTTCCTCAGCGGGACCGGGAGAAGAGGCCAATTGAGTTCTTCGAGCTTCGCAAGCATTCTTCTAGCTTCAAGCATGAACTACATCAACCATACGCTCTGGTGGGCGGACATAAGTCCTTGGCATGGAAATATTACTACACGGATTTGCCATGGTTCACCTTTGAGGATTGGACGGTTTGCTTCAAGGTATGGGTGCCTATTTATACCCCCGGCACTTGCCATTTGGTCTTATCCACAAGCCAGCTTGCGCGGTGTCCTCATCCTCAAGGTCACTGTACCCTCGTGGGACACGAGGTCACTGTTCGCCCGTGGGAGGCCTTGGCGCGCCTTTCCCCTACCTGACTGCTTTCTGGAGCATTTTTGTCTCTTGCGGGTGACAGCGACCTGTGCTTCGCCTGGAAGCCGGCCCGTGACCGTACAGTGCACACAAGACTCAGGTCTCGTCCGCTCTGGAGTTTGACAACTTCTGCAAAGATTCTGGAGCGTTTGTCTTATTGGATCGATATCACAAGCGCACAGTACTGTTACATGAGCAGAAGGCTGTAGGTTCGGATGTTTCTCTCTTTTTCTTTTGAGCATCAAACCGGCCATTCTTGGTCGCTTTACTGCTCGGGGCTACTACACTAGTGCGTCTATCGACACCCTATTTTCTCCAGGTCGCCTCGACCTAACGGAAGCCTGCTTCCGCTACTTCTCCGCTCAACCTACCTGCGGTGGGCATAGTGACCTTTCATAAGGTCGCGACAGTTACTTCGTCATACCTGACCCAGTCAGGTCGGCTGTTCTTCATGATCGACGACTTGTCTTCACTTCGACCTTCTGGTTCTTCGTCCCAGAAGCTCAACGTTCACCTTCGTGCGCGCATCAGAGGGGTTTTTCTTTTTTGGATCCCCGTGCACCCTTCATGACCTCGACGGTGCCGCGCCTTCATTACTCTTCGACACAACCTCGCCTCAGCCGCTACGCCTACACGTCGATCGGGGGCTTAAGAGACATGGGTACCCATGGGTCCCCACCGGCCAGGGTCCCAGAGGTCCCTGACAAGTGGACCCGACCTTCTAGAAGACCCGCCGACCTGCCAAGTGGGCCCAACGACCTTATCCGTGGCTCTGACGACCCCGGGCGACCTCGTCAAGATCCCGGAAGACCCGTGATGCTTGGCGTGCAAGCCAAGACACTAGGACGTGGTGCGCCGCCGCCTGTAGCTCCGAGTATCACGGGATACTCCTTGTAATCAGGGAGATAAGCTTCCCGCAGTTGTAACCGACCCGGATATAGGTCCACCGACCTTGAATGGAAACCCTAGCCCGTCGTCCCCATATAAGGTGGCCTAGTGCTCCATTCAAGGGGACATCTCATCTTCATCCTCTCGCATAATCCACCACAACTGGACGTAGGGTTTTACTCTCCGGAGGCCTGAACCAGTTTAAACCCTTTGTCTCCCTGTGTTCTTCGCCATACTCGCCTAGTTCCGAGTTCACCACGTGGACTACCACCTACGCTCTTAGGTCCCGATCCTCCATTAACCGCAAACCTCTAGGGTAACCCCCTAGCGGATCTGTCCAAGTCTCACCCCCTTACAAAGCCCATGGGATCATCTATATCTGAAGATTTGATTAGTGAGTTATCCAATAAGCTGGGAAACTTGAAGGTCAACAAGAATGTCAACCAGATAACTGAGGAAGAAAGAGAAGATGTTATAAACAAAATTAGATCCTTCAAAACAACTACCCAGACAGCTATGACAAGAAATTATTATCCAAGGCCAATCTATGCAGATCTTCAGTTTGAAGAATTGCCCCACATAGCAAACATGACATGCTTCAATGGAAAAGAGATAGTTGAATGGAATCTAGATGAGTTTGTAGAATATCAGATTTTCACCATGTGCCATCAAATGATTATGTATGCAAATGCTTGCATAGCCAATGGTAACAAAGAAAAGGAAGCCCCACAAATGATTATCATAGGCTTCTCTCGACAATTAGGGGCTGGTGGGATCATTACCTGGATGAAACCCAAAGGCAAACCATCATAGAAGCTGTCAAGATAGATAATAATGGCAGACCAATCATTCTGACAAATGAGCAAGGACAATCTCTTGGAAGTGTTTCAGATGCCATTTCAACCTTGCTTTACAACATAGTTTACCACTTTGCTGGAAACTACCAAGATATCTATGAAAAGAATAGAGAACAATTGATCAACTTGAGATGCAAGACCATGTCAGATTTCAGATGGTATAAAGATTCTTCCCTATCAAAATTATATACTCTCCCAGATCCTAACCAATATTTTTGGAAAGAAAAGTATATATCTGGCCTACCTCCCCTGTTTGCTGAAAAGGTTAGAAATTCTCTAAGGAAAGAAGGAGAAGGGAGTATAAATTATCAGGGGCTAGACATAGGGAAAATAACTCTGAAGATACAGATGGTAGGAGCTGAGTTATGCAATGACTTGAAGATTAAAGAACAGCTCAAGAAGCAAAGAACTATTGGAAAAAGAGAATTGGGAGATTTTTGCTATCAATTTGGTTTTCAAGATCCATATGAAAATAGAAGGGTGAGATCTCATAAGAAGCATAAAGGAGGTCATGAAAATAACAAAAGAATGAAGCAGCCCATCAGAAGAAGAAGGCATAATAATGTATTCAACAGAGAAACTAAACCAAATGATCTACTCTGCTTCAAGTGTGGACAAAAGGGACATAAAGCTTCTAATTGCTTTAAATCAAAAGTGAAGCAAGAGATCCAAGCTTTGCTTAAATCAGACTCTGAAGGGATAAAGGAGAAACTAGGTCAGATATTAAATCACATTCATAGTGACACTAGTTCTGATAATGAGGATTTCAATGAAGTAAATTGTTGTGAAAATAGTGAATGTTCGTGTTATGAACAAGACCCCTCTGAAGAAGAATCAGATGAGAATATCCTAGTATTAACTGATTTAGAACAATTTGTACTGGATACTTTTGATACTGTACAAGACCCAGAAGAGAAGCAAATTATCCTAGAGAGATTTCTGTCTAGGATAAAAAATAACAAAGAGAAGTTGGTTAGAGAAATCCAAAAGAAGAAATTCTGCTCAGCAAATGAGGTCTTCAAAAGAGTTGAAGATCTAAAAAAGAAAAATAAGCAGATGAACCTTGATGATCTATCTGTAGAATGTGACTCTATCAAAGAAGAAATAAGAGATCTCAAAAGAAGAGTTCAGATCTTAGAATCTCAAGAGAACCACGAAGAAAGTGAAGATGAGTCTCAAGATGATGAAGTGGTTGGATCCATAGAAAGATACTTCAAGCAAAAATGGTATACAAAAATATTATACAAGTTCCAAGATGGATTCAGCTTCAAATATAATACTCTACTAGATTCTAGAGCAGATGTTAACTGCATTCGACAAGATATCGTCCCATCCAGGTACTTTCAAAAATCCTCCCATAGAATCCACTCTGCTGAAGGAAACCGGTTAGAGGTAAACTACAAAATTCCCGAAGTCTACATTTGCTTTGAAGATGTTCATATCAAAACAACATTCTTGCTGGTTGAAAATCTAAAACAAGATGTAATCCTTGGAACTCCCTTTCTTTCTCTTATTCGACCCTTTATCGTCACGGAGGAAGGAATCCAATTCCAGATAAAAAGGAAAGAGGTAAACCTACCCTTTTCCTCAAAACTTGAAAGATCCAGACTCAGTGAAATTACAGAATTCATCCACTCCAAAAAATATATCAACGAGATATCCTCCAGCAAAGGTATTGTTAATAATAATTTCTATCAAAGTATGACATTCTCTGCAGGTAGGTACTGTGAGATGAAATCTTATTCTCTTACTAAGAAGACGTTTGGTAAAGAAGAAAAACCAAGGTATGACTATTGGTTCCTAACACTAATACAAAAGATTTTCTTGATGCAGCAGTATTTAGAGATGGTCCCTCCTTTGAAGTACAAGAGTCTCATACAGATGAGTACTTGGAGGCTGCCAATGCTCCCAGATGGAGATCGTGATTGTTTCAACCATAACTTTGAGGTAAGCGAGATGCAGCAGGGGTTACTAAACCTGCTTTGGCAGGTCAAAAATAAAAAAGATAAAGCTCATGCTTTAAATGGGCTTGCATATTATTTCAAAGATATGAGCAAAGATCCTGCAATGAGAGAAAGATTTCTCTACGTACAAGATAGACTTCCTGTCTCACAGGAAAGATCTCCAAAATTATTAGATTCCAAAAATGGAAAAAGATCTTCAAAATTATTTGATCAAGATGATCCAGATCCAAAATTATTAAATCATGAGATATGTGATTCAGAAAAGAGATCCTCAAAAGTATTTCGATCTCAACAGATCAATACCTTTCCCCAAGATGAAAGGAAAAATTACACTACAGAAACATCCACCCAAAGCCAACCAATCAAAAAGCCTGAAGGCTACCCTCCAAATATCAATCCAGCCATGCTCAAGAGACACAAGCCAGATTTACCAACCTTCTGCACTCCTTATGAGCTACTCGTTCCAAGGCTAAGCTTCAAAACCGAACAAACCCTTGCAATCCTTACCCAAGATGTCATCAACCTGATCTGGGAAAAATATCAATAGAGGCAGATGAGGACATTCCTTGGCCTCCAAGATTATTTCCTAGACTTATACAAGGGAAAGACAAAAACCAAGGGTTAACCATCAGTATCCATACTTTCTCATTCCTCCACCTTGACAATAAATTGATCATTCTTCCCCGACACAAATATATTATCCTCAGGGCCGACATAAATTTGAAGCATTTCCAGAATTTGCAAACATATTCTGCTGAAGAGATCTCTCTGCAAAGTATTATAGATCAAGGATTGGTCCATGCAATTTATGGGTCAATGGAAGAAATCCTTCATTCTGATTTGGGAACTGCCATCAAAGAAGCATGCAAGAAGCTATATTATGTTAAAGCAAAAATCAAGATCATGTTTTACTCATCGCCGCCAAAGTTCACTACACTAATAAGGCTAGCGATGCATGATATCTACATCACCAAGGGATGTTACACCTTTCCCAGTGCTGAAGCATATGAGCTGGGGCAAGAATATAAAGAAATGCTCTCTAAAGATACTAATCATGATAACTGGAGAGTCTTTAATGAAGCCAAAGAGCTTGAAGAAAATGTCAGATTTGATCCTTCATACTACATGGTTTTCCAGAATAAGATTATGAGGATTTTTCTTCCAGGACATCAAGGCACTATGACCAGATATATTGGAAGACTGATAAAACCAGATTATGGAAAAGATTCGCAGCTGAGAAAAGAATATCGTGAGTTAATGTGCTGGCAAGAGATGTGGCAACCAGACGAGATTGATGGTACAGAAAGTGCACCCATGATAGACTATGAAGAAGATGAATAAGAACAAGACAATGGATCACACTATTGCAGATGGAATATGCACTATTGAAGATTGGGCTATCTTTTCGGTAGTCATAAAGAAAATTATGAAGACCTTTTACAAAAATCAAAAAGAGCTATCATAATGCCTATGGATAGTCAAAAAGAAACGTTATCAAGATGCTTTTCAGAAGTCAAAAAGAGAAGGGCAAGCCCAAGCATGACTACAACAAGCACCGCTCCCGGAACGACTACAAGGACAAGCACAAGGACAAGGGTGAGAGAAGGCACAAGAAGAGTGGCGGCCACAAGAAGAAGACCGCTTGAGCAATGGTGGCCGGAGTGAGCGACATCGACTCGACGTCAAGCGATGCTTCTTCCAGTTCGAGCAGCGAGGAAGAGCAAGAGAAGCGCAAGGACAAGCGGCACAGGGCAAGAACTTCACCGGCCTGAGCTTCATCGCACAAGGAGGCTTTTGCGGCATGGCGCATTCCAAGAAGGGTGGGAAGCACAGCTCGGATTCGAACTTTGATTTCAATGACGAGGTACGACAAGATCCCAACTTCTTGCTAGAGGAGAATGCTAGGCTGAATGAGTTGCTTGACAACCGTGATGATGTGCTTAGAAAGACCAACAAGGAGAAGAGGGAATTTAGGTCTTTGTTGGGTGATGCTAAAGACAAGGTAGCTGAACTTAAATCCTTGCTTGTGGATGCTAGAAATGAGATAGCTGCTTTGAAATCTGCTCCTGTGGTGTCTGATGAGATTGATTGTGGTGACTGCTCAGTTTTCTTGCTAATTTGACTGCTCTCAAGGAGAAGCATGCCTCTACTTTGGAGGAACTAGATGTGGTTAGGATTGAGTGTGATGAATTGAAGTCTAGGCCAGCTTTGCTAGGAGCTTGTACATCATGTCTTATCTTGCATGCTAGGCTAGATGAATCTCACACTAGGATTGTTTCTCTTGAGGCGGCATTGAAAGCTCCTCTTCCTACATCATGTTCAACCTGTAAAATGCATGCTTTGAAAAACATGGAACTTGTACACTACTTTGGAGGAACTACAAAATGAAAATGATGAGCTTAGGAAATTGATGAGTTGGTTGTCTGGGTATGAGCCACAATTGAGTTTGATGTTGGCTCAGTTCAAGCGGTTTGATGGTCAGGCATTGGGGGCTGAGAAGAGTGGTGGGAAGAGTGGTGAGGGAGAAGAGAAAGTTGGAGAGATCCCTACTCAACCACACACCACACCCATGAACAAATATGCACCCAAGCCAAACCACTTGAGAAACAAGCTTGATACAACTCCAGACCCACCAGTGTTCCCCCAGAAAACAGAGAATTACCAGAAACCCATCAAGTTTGTGAGCAACCTCGGTAATGTCTTTGAGGGGAAGTCAGGAGAGAAAGGTGTTGAGAAGCCCACAGAGAAGCCACCGCCTAAGCCAGTGCTAGTCCGCTTCCATTGTGAGTATTGTGGGAGGGATGGGCACAAGGATGAGTTCTGTTTCCGGAGGAAGAGGGATGAGAGGTTTGCTAGGGAGATGGCAAACAAGGACAGGTACCACCTTGCTCGTGGTGTGCCTGAGCCTCGTAGAGGGCCTCTACCTAGGGGTGAGGTGTATGTGCGTACAGTTCCCACTCGTGGAGGTGGAGGTGGAGGTGTGTTCCCTCAGAGAGACAGGCATGTTGGGTTTGGGCGTAGTGAGTTGGCTCGACGTGCTCCTTCTCGTGACCGTTATGAGTTTGGGAGGCACGATCGGAGCTTTGGGTCTCAGATGGACTACGGGCCACGTTTTCCCCCTCGTGGTGCACGTACTCCTCCAGTGAGACGTGACAGGTCCTTTGGTGGTAGGCGTGAGAGGGCTCCGCCTAGAGGTTTTGGGAGGATGGATTTTGCTAACCCTTCTTTTGAGCAAATGGCTCAGCACTGGTTGGACTCTTTTGGTACTAACCCCAGTGTTGAGTCGCTTGCTCATTCTCGTCCTCGTTTTTTATTGCAGGTGGGAGGCTTGGAGAACTTTTGGTTGATCGACTCCGGTTGCTCACGACACATGACCGGAGATCGTGGGTGGTTCTCCAGCCTCACCCTGGTGAGTACGAGGGAGTACATCACTTTCGGGGACAATGGGAGATGACGAGTGCTTGCTGAAGGTATGGTGAAGGTGAGTAGCAAGGTGACCTTAAGAAGTGTGGCCCTGGTCAAGTCACTTGGTTTTAACCTGTTGTCAGTATCTCAATTACTTGACGAAGGTTTTGAGGTTTGTTTTAAGTCGGGTGCTTCTCGTGTGCTTGATTCTCGAGGCGATCTTGTCTGTACGATCGTCCCCGAGGGTCAAATCTTTCGTGCCGACTTTTCCCAGTCTGTTGGTCCTCCTCGATGCTTTGTTGCTGGCATTTCGGCTGAGCTTTGGAAATGGCATAGGAGGTTGGGACACTTGAGCTTTGAGTTGCTTTCCCGCTTGAGTGGTCTTGATCTTGTCCGAGGATTGCCTAAGTTGAAATTCGAGAAGGATTTGGTTTGTGCTTCTTGTCGGCATGGAAAGATGGTTGCCGCTTCTCACGCCCCTCTGACTTCAGTCATGACCGAGTGACCTTGTGAGCTATTGCACATGGATTTGGTTGGGCCAGCTCGTGTTCGCTCTGCTGGTGGGAAGTGGTATGTTCTTGTGGTTGTTGATGATTTTTTGAGGTACTCTTGGGTTTTCTTTTTGGAGGATAAGAGTGAGACATTTGGCTTTGTTCGGGACTTGATCTTGAGGTTGAAGAATGAGAGACATGGTGATGCCATTCGAGCTATACGCAGTGACAATGGCACAGAGTTTAAGAACTCTCATTTTGATGCCTTTTGCAGTGATCTTGGTCTCGATCATCAGTACTCTTCTCCATACGTCGCTTGCCAGAATGGTGTAGTGGAGAGGAAGAACCAGACCCTTTGTGAGATGGCCAAGACAATGCTCGATGAGCATAGGACTCCTAGGCGTTTCTGGGCCGAGGCGGTCAATACTGCTTGCTATGTCTCAAATCGCATCTTCCTTCGTGCCTTTAAGAAGAAGACCTCTTATGAGCTGATGCATGACCGACAACCCAAGGTGAGTCACTTTAGATCTTTTGGTTGCAAGTGTTTCATTCTGAAGAAGAGCAAGTTGGATAAGTTTGAGTCTCGATGTTCGGATGGTATTTCCCTTGGTTAAGCGATTCATTCTAGAGCATATCGTGTGCTCAACCTTGACACTAACTGAATCATGGAGATTTGCGAGGTTACCTTCGAAGAGACACAGCCATGTAGCTCTTCTGCTTTTGAGTGTGTAGGTGACGAGGAGATTGGAGCGAGGATCTTCGAGGATGAGAAGGACAGAGATGGAGACGACGACGATGATGGTGGTGATGCTCCAGCGGCTGATCGTGTACGTGCTACTTCCACTACTACAACGACGATCAAGGACGGACCATCCCCTACACCCACTACGACTGAGGCTATTCGAGTGGAGGCTGCTGCTGAGGGGGAGGTTGTGTCCAGGCGAGAGGCTCCCCGGCGAGTACAAGTTGATCACCCACCGACGACCATCATTGGTGACCTTCATGAAAGCACTACACGGTCGAGGTCAAGCAATATGTCTCATTTCACTCACTCTGCGTTTGTTGCTTCTTTCGAGCCCAAAGATATTCGGCACGCTTTGTCTGACGAGAATTGGGTGAATTCCATGCATGAGGAGTTGGAAAACTTTGAGAGAAACCAAGTCTGGGTGTTAGTCGATCCACCGCCAAATTGTTGTCCCATAGGTACCAAGTGGGTGTGGAAGAACAAAGAGGGTGAGAATGGGATGGTTGTGAGAAACAAGTCAAGGTTGGTGGCGCAAGGGTTCAACCAGAAGGAGGGGATAGACTATGAGGAGACATTTGCTCCCGTGGCCCGTTTGGAGACAATTAGGATCCTTCTAGCCTTTGCCGTGGCTAAAGGGTTCAAGTTGTACCAAATGGATGTCAAGAGTGCTTTCTTGAATGGGGTGATAGAGGAAGAAGTGTATGTGAGGCAACCCCCAGGGTTTGAGAGTGAAAAATACCCACACCGTGTATACAAACTCCAGAGAGCGCTCTATGGGTTGAAACAGGCACCTAGAGCTTGGTATGGTAGGTTGAGAGGCTTTTTGCTAAGTAAGGGGTTTGTGATGGGCACAGTTGATAAGACCCTGTTCCTCCTTAAGCATGGGAATGACCTTTTGATTGTTCAGATATACGTGGATGACATAATCTTTGGTGGCTCTTCTCATGATCTTGTTGCCAGATTTGTAGATGACATGAGCAGGGAATTTGAGATGTCCATGATGGGGGAGCTGCAGTTTTTCTTGGGTCTCCAGATCAAGCAGTGCAAGGATGGAACCTTTGTACATCAGGCGAAGTACACCAGGGACATGGTGAAGAAATTTGGTATGAACGACTCCAAGCCGCTGACTACACCAATGAGTACGACTACGGCTTTGGATGCGGACGAGGACGGCGAACCCGTGGACCAGAAGGAGTACCAGAGCATGATCGGCTCCCTCCTCTACTTGACGGCAACGAGGCCAGACATACAGTTCAGCGTGTGTCTGTGCGCTCATTTTCAGGCTTCACCGAGGACTTCACATGGCAGGCCGTCAAGCGGATTTTCAGGTACTTGAACTACACTCCTGAGTTTGGTCTTTGGTACTCTGCCTCCTCGACACTCAGGCTTCATGGTTTTTCGAATGCGGATTTCGCTGGGTGTCGTTTGGACCGCAAGTCCACTTCTGGGTGTTGTCAGTTCCTTGGTTCTTCTTTGGTCTCTTGGTCATCTCGCAAGCAATCGAGTGTAGCCCAATCCACCACCGAGGCTGAGTATGTAGCTACTGCTAGTTGTTGTTCCCAGCTGCTTTGGATGACATATACCATGAGTGATTTTAGAGAGGAGTGCTCCCAGGTTCCACTTTTCTGTGATAGCACCAGTGCCATAAGTGTAGCCAAAAATCCTGTCCTCCACTCCAAAATGAAACACATAGAAGTGAGGTACCACTTTCTGAGGGATAATGTCGAGAAGGGAAACATATCTTTGTCCTATGTCCCTACCCAAGACCAGCTAGCTGACATTTTCACCAAACCGCTTGACCAAGTCACTTTCACTCGCTTGCAGGGTGAGCTTGGGGTGTGCTTTCCTTTCTAGCTGGGTCTTGGAGCTTCTCATGTATATATGTGTCATATGTTCATTTTGTTGCATTTCATTCATGCATTTTACTTTCTGTACAAAACCTGGTAGGATAGCCATCTTTGGATCACTTGAGCTAGGATTGAGCTTCTCTTATATACATTGATTACTGATGTGCTATGGATGAGATATGTGCATGTTTGGTAATTTGTGGATGTAAATGCTATGCTCTTGATGGTTTTGCTATATATGTATGATGAGATAGCATTTTGGTTGTGAAAATGATAAAACTGCCTCTCTCATGAGTAGATGCTTGTCTATGCTCAATTTGTGCTTAAATGCTTATATCATGCTCAGTTTGTGCTTGAGAGTCATGTTCTCTTTGCTTGGGGTCAAAGACTTTTCTGTCATTGTAAATGTTTAGCCCTTTTGCTTGCTTGGGGAGGAGCATAAGCTTCTTTTTGCCGCAAAGGCACTTCATGTACCATGTTTAAACTTGAAAATGAAATTGGTGTATGAATTGCCTTATGCTTGAAAAATGAGCTCCTAATCATGTTTTTATGGTTTGATATTCATATCTTGGGTGCTAAACCGTAGCATGCTTGTCTACCATGAGAAGTCTTATTTTAAGAAGTAGACACATGGCTCGGTGGCTTTAACATGACTTGAGTAGCTTGTGGGTGTTTATAATGATCTTGTAATGAGAATTTGTGATCTTGCATAAACTTTGGATGATCTAGTGTATTTATGTTCAAATTGGTATAGAGAGAATCTTGCCCATGAGATGACTATTTCTTTGTGAAAATTGCTTGAAATTGCTTTTAGCCATGTCACATGCTTATATGTCTCTACCTTCTTGATGGCAATGTGCTAGATACACCATGTCTACTTTGCTTGCTCTATGCCTCATTTGTAGCATTTTGTTGTGCTCTTTGTATATTTGAGAACCTTGCTAGATTGTATATATGATTTGACATGCATTTTTCATGAAAACAAGGGGAAGAGTTTAATATACCTTGATTCATGCATTGTCAATAAGGGTGAGAATTTTGTATGATATGGGGAGAAATTTTTCATGCATTGGGAGTTTTTGTGAAAAATTGGTATGCATTTGTGAGATGTTGCATGTGAGGAGAAAAAATTGAGAAGCGGAGGTTATTTGCTCAGGGGGAGTTTGCATATGTGCAGGGGGAGCTCCTTTGTTTTTCCTGAGTTTTGTGCTCTGTGATGTGCTCTTTGAGAGCTTTGTTTTGTCTCGGCTGTGTCGAGCCGTTGCCCTTGTCTTAGGGGGCCGAGACTTGGTTGGCGAGTGATCTTGTTTTCGCTTGTTCTTTGGCTTTGGATCACTTGTTTGGGAGGTTTGTGTTCAAGGTTGTTTTCTTTTCTTTTTCTCTATTAGGGTTACTATGGGTGTTGTCAATGCACTCATCAAGGGGGAGATTGAGGACCAGGTGTGTCCGAGGACCAGTGGAGGGTCGCTCCTTAGTGATGAGTGATTGACAACGTTGTGTGGACTGATGCTTCGCTAAGTGTGCAGGTACAGGTTGCGGCTTGACTCGTGTCGGTGCAGGTGAAGAACAAGCGCGAAAGGCCTTAGCCGTGGTGGCCTCCGGGTGATGGAGTGGCAAGTAGGCTTGGTTCGATGGACCCGGTGGCCGATAGGGTCAAGTGCGAGCCGTGCGGTGCAAGACTGGCGGGCTGAAGTCGTGAACATGGGCCAGTGCAAGGTAGCGGTTGAAGCCCGAAGCTTGTACGCGGGGTTTGTTGGTTTGCCCACAAAACCATCAGTGGACGGTTTCTTGGTTTGGGCCACAAAACCAAGCCCGGAGGCCCGAGGCGACGGAGACGGTGATCCGGGAGCTTCGGGAAGCTTCGAAGCGGAGGGCACGTGGCGTGATCGCGGGGTTTGCATCGAGGTGAAGCGAAGCCGCGGTGGAAGTGTGTCCGTCCGATGAAGTCTTGACCAAAATACCCCTGAGGGGTTGTATCATCATTTCGAGCAGTAGGAGTAGCGTGGTCATTTACCTCCCTCCGATGGACCTCGTATAAATAGCGGAGAGGTGGATGGCATCTCTCTCTCTTGGACTCTAGGGCTTTCTCCCCCGGTAGATTTCTCTGAACTGCTTCTTTTCCCTCTGGATTCCTTAGGCTAGACTCTTGTACAGACTCTGACCTCTGGATGTATGGAAGCATTCGGCGTTGCGGTGATCTCCTAGTCCCTTGTGATTTTCGTGTCATTTTCGGGGCTATTTTTGGGGAGTTTCATTCTTCGCTTGATTCGGGGATTTGAGGGCGTTTCTTCTCGGATTTCTTTGAGGGGATCATGGGTGGATGCCTTGTGCATGTTTGTGTGTGATCTTGACCCCTCAAATGCCGTGGAGAGCATTCAATTCATGAGTTTTTGGCCGGAGTTCGTGTTCTTGGTGGAGTTCGTGTGATCCGTGATTCCCGGCGATTTGGTGGCTTAGGGGACGAGATTTTTGGGACATAGCTTCCTCTTGTGTTGCTTATCATCTTCCCCAAATCTTTTCTCAAGAGTTTTTGGCGTTTGGGAGATCCGGTGATGAATTGGGAGAGTTGACTTCGCGAGCTCGAGCTCGAGCAGCTCTGTCCGGGGCTAGCGGACAGTCCGCGAGGAGCTCGCAGACAGTCCGCGCGACCTGTGTTCTTCGCGTGTTCTTCGTGTTCTTGCGCATCTTCGTTTCGATCCGTTTTGGCCCTAGGGTTTCGTTGCAAGTTGTTTGCGGACAGTCCGCGTGTAGCTCCCGGACGGTCCGCGTGGTGAAGAGTTTGTCTGGGGTTTTTGTCTGGGGTTTCCAGCGGGTTGACGAACAGTCTGCCGAGGCCTCACGGACGGTCCGCGACACTAGCGGACAGTCCGCGTGACCTCCACGGATGGTCTTAATTTCGGCTTGCAGTTCTCGTGGTTCTGTTGTTCATTTCGGACAGTCCGGACCGTACCCGCGGACAGTCCGCCGTACACTAGCGGACAGTCCGCCAGTACCAGCCGGACGGTCCGCCAGTACCAGCCGGACGGTCCGCACTGGTCGTTTCCAGAATTGACCAAGTGCTTTGATTCTTGCTTCGGTGCTTCCGCTCTTTGCTCCTAGGCTTGTTGGTTGATCTTCCTAGCTTGTGTGTGCCGTGTTTAGAGCTTCCTTTGTGTGCGCGAGTATTTGGAGTGGCAATTAGGGCATAGGCCGAGTTCGACCTTTGGGAAGAATTTTTATCGGCTCCCATTCACTCCCCCCCTCTCTGCTCGCCTATTCGGTCCTTCAGTTATAAAAGAACCATTTATGCTTTCCAAGTTCAGATTGCCCTGTGCAAAATCATTGGATAGCCTGATAATATCATCTTTGATAATATGCCAACACTTCTTAAAAAAGCTCCATTAAACCCATCAGGACTAGGCGCATGATCAGAGGGCATGTCCTTTAGGATAGCCAAAATTTCCTCATTGGAGAAAGGTTCATCCAATACTGGCAGCTCAGAAGCTTGAATGAGTTCAGATAAGTCATAAAGAATTCCAAAAAACTCTGAGAGCCCTAGTCTATTCTTGTAAGAATCCCAAAGAGCAGCTGCTTTTTGATCATGATCATACACTATTGAACCATCCTCAAGGGTCAGACTGGCAATATACTTTCTTCTGAAGGAGTAGGTGGCCAGAGCTTGAAACAAAGAAGTGTTCTCATCTCTAAATTTCACCCATCTAGAAGTATTCCTTTGCCTCCAAAAAATTCTCTTTGCTTTAAGGAGAGAGACCAAGTGTTGTTTAACAATCCTTCTGAATCCACTTTCTGCTCTGCTCAGGGGTCTCTGATCATCAAGACCATCTAGCAAAGCCAGCACAAAATTGCAATTATTAATGAGTTTGCCCTGATTTGAAAGTTTTTTACTCCAAGATCTCAGACCAGCCCTGACCTGCTTCAATTTAGCATTTACAGTCTGTGCAACATTAGCAAAATAAGAAGTGTTCCAATGTAGTTCCACCACTGGCAAAAAAAACAGCAAAATCCATCCAATAATTTTCAAATCTGAACAAATTGGCCTTTGGGATGTGGGTTTCAATTTTGACCACAAAAGGACAGTGATCAGAAGTAGGCCCACCCAACAGCTGTGCACTGGTGTTAGGATAAGAAATGGCCCAAGTGGAGGAAGCGAAGAAAACCCAATCCAATTTCTCAAGGAGAGGGTCCTGTTGCATGTTGCTCCAAGTAAATCTCCTCCCCTGAAAAGCAATTTCAGCAAGGTCCAAATGTTGTATAAGATCATTGAAGAGTAGCATATCATTAGAATTTCCTCCAGATCTATTTCTGTCTTCTGGTGATCTTATAAGATTAAAGTCCCCAGCAAGAATCCAATCATCAAAGCCAGAAGTGTCGAAATTATACAACCAATTTATGAAAGAAGCCTTTTCATCAGAGGTACAAGTCCCATAAATGTTGGTGAGATGGAAAACCTTTCCAGAAAGGTTACAAGAGAACCTCACAGTGACATAAAAAAAATTAACAAGCACAATTGAGCCACTGAACCAGCCTAATTTCCAAATGACAATGAGACCACCAAAAGCCCCAACTGAGGGGAGAAAGCAAAATCATCCAACTGCCTAGGACAGAAATTTTTGATGTAAGATGTATCAGAGGCCTCCCTTTTAGTTTCTTGCAAACAAACAATTGATGCCGAACTTTCCCTGATTTTATCACGCAGTGCATCCCATTTACCCTGAGAGTTAAGGCCTCACACATTCCACACTAAGATACTAAAAGCTATGTGTCTATCCATTAGGGAAAAAAATAAGGGCCAACATCACGAGACTAATGAGCAAAGCACAAAAGTCAAAAAACACTATAGGATAACTAGACCAACAATCACATTGATTAAGCACCAGAGGATAACTAGACCAACAATCGCTTCCAAATCATCTTGTCAAATACCTCCAACTTCAACAATTTCAAATTCAAGAAAAAAAATTGCATCCAGAGGCAACTTCAAAATTATTCGTGGGCACCTCAAAGGATGCTCCCAAACTACATGTTTCAAACCTCCTCTTGAAGTTGGATGGAAATTAGTCATCATCTATACCATTGTTTATGCATACCAATTTAGGAAAACAAAGAGCAACTCCCTTTCCCCATGTCTATCCTCTGACACTTCTTGTTCCACTGCCGCCCCTTCTCCCTATCATGCCAGTGGTCGTCGCCACCGGCATCTCCCATTTCTCTTACGAGAAAAGATGATGGGGCTACACGAATTGTCGGGGTAGTTGAAGGACCGGATTGGCGACCAAAGAGGGGGGAGGAGTGAATGGGAGCCGATAAAAATGCTTCTCAAAGAACTCGGCCTATGATCCCAAAACGACTCCAAAGCCTCTAGCACTCCACATGCCAAATCCACATAATCACTGGAGTACTACTGGACCTAGGAACAAGCCACACCACCAATCGAGCACACACGAAAAACACAACAGAAGAAAAGCTCGAAACCGATCTGACCTACAAGGGCGGTTAGACTGGGGGTCAGGGGCGGTCTGACCGCCTCTCCCAGCCTGAACCAAAAACCACAGGAAACGAGGCAAACCACTCCAAATCGACCCAAGATTTCAATCCTCTCATCAAGGCGAACTTGCTCCCGGAATATCTCCTCAAAAAACCAAACTTTCTCCAGCAAAATCTCTATGGCGGTTAGACTGCCTCCCTATGCGGTTAGACCGCCCTCCCCAGACAGCACGGAAAAACAAGAACCACGGGTCAACCCTCAACTTCCCATCAATCGATCTCCCGATTCACCCAACGGATTGTAGCGAAACTTTGGAGATAGGTGGGTTACCTCCTGGACAACCTCTAGCTCAAAGGATATCCACCAAAATGCTCTCAATCAAGGGAAATCGCAAATCTCGTGCCTCAACCTCAAGAACTTTGTCAACTCTGAAAACTACCAAAATTGAAGGGCTTTCCACGGGTTTGGAGGGGCAAGATCACCATGAAAAGAGGAACAACATCCTCATGTGTGATTCCCACAACAAATCCCGCAAAGGAACACCTCCAACACCTCCCTACGAAAATCCCAAGAAAAGGCCCCGAAAATTCACAAAAAGAAAAGCCACGGGATTCACAAGCAAATCAACAAGGGACACAAGGATGAACTCCAAATCTTCCATACATGACGAGGAATGATTATTTACAAAGAGGCTAGCAACCTCCCAACATCCTTCCCTCTTTGGATTTGCAATCAAGCAGTAGCTAGCCTATGGAAAACAAAGAGAAGGGGAAAAACAAAGGCTAAGTACAAAGAGTCCACCCCTTGTGAAGCTTATATAGGTGGAGGCCAAATGACTAAACTACCCCTAGTACATGAAAGTAAGATACACACCCACGAAGGGAACTTTGGGTAACCTCGTCGAATCTCCATCGGACGGATGCGCATCGACCGCAAGCCTGCTTAGCCTCCACGCAAGCCTTGCGATCATGTCGCGTGTCCTCCGCTTCTGAAGCTTCTCGCGCAGACCGACCCTAGGCGGTCAAACCAACCCTTCTAGGCGGTTAGACTGGCCTGGGTGGCCGACCCCGTCACGTCGAGTCTCCGGGCTCAGTTTTGAGGCCCAAACCGAGAAACCCTCCTCCTGATGGTTTTGTGGCCAAACCACCAAACTCTGCATGCAAGCTTCGGTCGTTAGCCACTAACTTGCACCAGTTCGGTGTTGGTTTTGTGGCCAAACCAACAAACCCCGCATGCAGACTTAGGTTGTTAGCCGCTACCCTGTGCCGACTCCTTGTACACGACTTCGTCTTGCTCTTCTAGCCAGCATGCGGTCCGCACTTGATCCCGTCGGCCACCGGGTCCCTCGAATCAAGTCTACTTATCTCTCCACTCGGAGTCCACACTGGCATAGACCTTTCGCGCTTGTTCTTCACCTACACCAACGCAAATCAAGCCGCAACTTGCACCTGCAATACTAGGCCAAGAGTCAGTTCACACCATGTTGTCAATCACTCATCACTGAGAAGTGACCATCCCTCGGTCCTCAAATGCTCCTGGTCCTCAATCTCCCTCTTGATTAGTGCATTGAAAACACACATAGTCGCCAACATGAGATAACAAAAGAAAACGAAAAGAAATGAACAAAAAACTCAAACAAGCGATCGAAAGCCGAAACAAAGGTGAAAACAAGATCACTTGAATGACAAAAGTCTCGGTCCCCTAAGACAAGGGCAACCGCTCAACACAACCGAGACAAAACAAGCTCACAACAAAGGAGCAAACCACCAAAGCATAAACTCAGACAACACAAGCAAACTCCCCCTGAGCAAATGCAAACTCCCCCTGAACAAATGCACGCTAAGATACCACCTGCAAATGTAAGACAAAGAGCAACTCGTGTGCAGCCAGACCAGGCTGGTCAGACCACCTACCCAGGCTGGTCAAGACTGCCTGGCCTGTCAGATCAATTTCCAGGTGGTCTAACTGCCCTGATCTGACCGTCCCACCAAAACATGCTCCGAAAATTACCGAACCAGATTGAAAACCTTATAAATATGCCCAGATATGCTTTCCATGCACAAACTTCTCCCCCTTGTTGACAATGCATGAATCAAGGCAAAATTTGGAAAAATTCAACTAGGAGCTTCTCAAATAGACAATGAGCACCACAAAATGCTACAAATGAGATAATGAGCAAGCAAGATAGTTCAGAGTTCTGTAAAAACATAGCCATCAACATAGTAAAGCTATTCAGGCATATGACAAAGCCATGATCAATTTGAGCAATTTTGCGAAAAATTTCCCTCTCATGAGCAAAAACCTAGACATAATCAAAATGAGCCAAAGTGAACTAAATCACACAAACTTCATGGTAGGTCACAAATTCTCATCAAATGATCATTGTAAACACCCAGAAGCCATCTCATGACATGTCAAAGCCACCGAGCTATGTGTCTACTTCTTAAAATGAGACTTCTCATGGTAGACAACATGCAATGGTTTTGCACCCAAAATAAATAATGTAAAGCATACATGACATGGTTCATATGAGAGCATAGTTTTCAAGCATAGGCATTTCATTTTCAGATTTACAAGCATGGTACATGAAGTGCCTTTGCGGAAAAAAGAAGCTTATGCTCCCCCACAAGGTAATCACATGGGCTAAACATTCACAATAACAAAAAGGTCTTTGACCCCAAGTGAAAAGAACATGCTATCCAAGCACAAATTAAGCATGACATAGCCATTTAGGCACACAAAGAGCATGAAAAGGCTTCTACTCACAAGAGAGCCTAAATCTAGCATTCTCCAAAAGTAGCTATATCAACAAGAACATATAATAATGCTATCAAGAGCTTAGCTACACATCACCAATCCATATCAAACATGTCCAAAAGCCCAATCCTAGCATATCATAGTGATCAAAGTCTATAGGAGAAGATCATCCTACCAAAATGCATATGATACAAATGCAAACATGTCTATGATACAAAGATGCTTATACCCCATGATACAAATGCAATGCAAAAATGCACAAACCCAATATGAAACATATGCTACAAAGGAGCTCCCACCACCAACTCAGGAAATCAAACACACACCAAGCTCACCCCGCAAGCGAGTAAAAGTGGCTTGGTCAAGTGGTTTGGTGAAAATATTGGCTAGTTGGTTTTGGGTGTGTACATAGATCAAGGCTATCTTTCCCTTCTCTACATTGTCCCTAAAGAAGTGGTACCTCACCTCTATGTGCTTTGTCTTGGAATGTAGGACAGGGTTATTGGCTACACTTACGGCACTGGTGCTATCACAAAAGAGTGGGACATGGGTACACTCCTCACCAAAGTCGCTCATAGTGTAGTTGATCCATATGAGCTGGGAGCAACAACTGGCTACAGCTACATACTCGGCTTCTGTAGTGGGCTGGGCTACACTGGATTGCTTGCGGGATGACCAAGAGACCAAAGAAGAACCAAGAAACTGACAAGTACCCGAGGTAGACTTATGATCCAAATGACACCCAACAAAATATCAGAAAACCCGTGAAGGTTGAGTGTCGAGGATGCAGAATACCAAAGACCAAACTCAAGAGTGTACTTCAAATACCTGAATATCCACTTGACGGCCTGCCGATGCAAATTCCTCGGTGAAGCTTGAAAATGAGCACGCAGACACACATTGAACTGTATGTCTGGCCTCGTCGTCGTTAAGTAGAGGAGGAAGCCGATCATGCTCCTGTACTCCTTCTGGTCTATGGGTTCACCTTCCTCATCCGCGTCCAATGTTGTAGTTGTACTCATCGATGTTGCCATCGGCTTGGAGTCGTCCATCTTGAATTTCTTCACAATATCCTTGGTGTACTTTGCTTGATGCACAAACGTCCCTTCCTTGAGTTGCTTCATCTGAAGCCCGAGGAAGAACTGCAACTCGCCCATCATCAACATCTCGAACTCCCTGCTCATATCCTCTGCAAACCTCGCAACCAAAGAGTGAGACGAGCCGCCAAAGATTATGTCATCCACATATATCTGTATGATCAAGATGTCATCGCCCTGCCTAAGGAGAAAGAGAGTTTAGTCGACTATCTCCATCACAAACCCCTTGCTAAACAGGAAACTTCTCATCCTACCATACCACGCCCTGGGTGCTTGTTTTAGGCCATAGGGAGTTTTTCTAAGTTTGTACACTCGGCGGGGATATTTGATACTCTCAAATCCCGAGGGTTGCCTCACATACACTTCTTCGTCTAGAACCCCATTCAAGAAGGCACTCTTCATATCCATTTGATACAACTTGAATCCTTTAGCAACAACAAATGCTAGAAGAATTTGAATTGCTTCCAAACGGGTCACCAGAGCAAAGGTTTCCTCATAATCAATCCCCTCTTTCTAGCTATACCCCTGAGCTACCAACCTCGACTTGTTTCTCACAACCTCACCATTTTCTCCGTCTTTGTTTTTCCACACCCATTTGGTACCTATAGGTTTGCAATTTGGTGGAGACTCAACTAGTTCCCAGACTTGGTTCCTCTCAAAGTTTTCAAGCTCCTCATGCATATCGTTCACCCAGTTCGAATCAGAAAGGGCGTGCCCAATATCCTTGTGCTTGAAAGACGCAACAAATGTAGACTAAGTGAAATGAGATATTTTCTGTGACCTGGATCGTGTAGTACGTTCATTGATATCACGTATGATCCTGGAGGGAGGATGATCAGTCTGTACACACCTGGAGACAACATTCCCATCAGCAGCAACTTCCACTTGATCTCTACATGTTGTCGTAGGATTAGGGGATGGGACATCCTCGATCGTCGTTGTCGCAGTGGAAGTAGTAGGTACTCAGTCTGCTGCAGGTACACCACCACCATCTTCATCCTCACCTTGTTCCTCCACCTCCTCCTCAAAGTTTTCCTCGCCAAATTCATCATCTCCTGCACATTCAAAAACCAAAGAGCTATGTGGTTGTGTCTCGTCGAATGTTACTTCGCATGTCTCCACAATTTGGTTATTCTCAAGATTGAGCACACGATATGCTCGAGAGCGAGTAGCATAACCAAAGAAAATATCATCCATGGACCTAGCCTCAAACTTATCCAAATTTTCACCTTTCTTAAGAATGAAACATTTGCAACCAAAGACATGAAAATGACTCGCCTTGGGAGTGCGACCATGCATAAGCTTATAGCAAGTTTTCTTCTTAAAGGCACGAAGATCCGGTTTGACACATACCATGTAGTGTTCACCGCCTCAGCCCAATACTTCCTAGGAGTCCTATGCTCATCGAGCATTGTCCTGGCCATCTCAAAGTGTCCAATTCTTCCTTTCCACAACACCATTCTGAGGAGGGGTGTACGGTGTCTAAAACAGATGCTCAAGACCAAGATCACCACAAAAGGTCTCAAAACGAGAGTTCCTGAATTCTGTGCCATTGTCACTGTGTATAGCTCTAATGGCATCATCATGTCTCTCGTTCTTCAACCTCAAGATCAGGTCCCGAACAAAACCAAATGTCTCACCCTTATCCCCCAAGAAAAACACCCAAGCACAGCGAGAGTAATCGTCCACAACCACAAGGACATACCACTTTCCACCCACCAAGCGAATGCGAGCTGGACCAACCAACTCCATATGCAACGGCTCCCCAGGACGCCCAGTCATGACATCAGTCAAGGGTGGATGGGAAGTGGCTACCATCTTGCCATTCCTACACAGAGCACAAACCAAATCCTTCTCAAAGTGCAACCTGAGCAATCCTCAGACAAGATTGAGACCACTCAAGCAGAAAAGCAAATCAAAGCAAGTGTCCCAACCGCCTATGTCATCTCCACAACTCTCCAGAAGGACCAGCCACCAAACACCGAGGGGGACCAAAAGATTGATAAAAATCAGCACGAAAGATCTGTCTCTCGGGAATGATTGTACAAACAAGATCGCCTCGAGAGTCAAGAATCTGAGAAGCACTCAACTTAAACTGAACCTCAAACCCCTCGACAAGAAACTGAGAGACCGAAAGCAAATTGAAACCAAGCGACTTGACGAGAGCAACATGCTTCAAGGTCACCTTGTCACTTACCTTAACCTCACCTTCTGAAAGCACACGTCCTCGTCCATTATCCCCAAAAGTGATGTACACCTTTGACACCACTAGGGTGAGGCTAGAGAACCACCCCTGATCTCCAGTCATGTGACATGAGCAACCGGAGTTGATCAACCAAATGTTCTCCATGCCTCCCACCTGCAAATCAAAACCGAGAGCGTGGATGAGCAAATGACTCGACACTGGGGTTAGCACGAAAAGAGTCAAACCAGTGCTGAGCCATCTGCTCAAAAGTGGGGTTAGCAAAATCCATCCTATCACGCCCCTTAGGCGGAACACCAACATGTCTCCCACGCGGAATCCTCTCACATCTCTTTGGAGGAGTACGAGCACCACGAAAGGGCAAGCGTGGTCCGTAGCCCCTCTGAGACTCAAAGTTGCGACTGTCTCTCCCAAACTCGTATCGACCACGAGGTGGAGAGCGTCTAGCAAACACACCACGACCAGACTCAACACGCCTGCCACCTGCAACACAACCAAAGGAACCGAATCGATCAGCACCACGATCACGAAAACCAAACCGCTCAACACCCTGTGGAAACCTGGTCTGACCCCCTCCCCCCCCCCGACCGGTCTGACCGCCCCCTCCCGACCAGCTCTCTGAGGAGCACCACCACGAGTAGGAAAGCCTCTATCTCCCCAAGCTGGAATTGTACGCACAATAGCCTGACATCTAGGAAGTGGCCTACGAGGCTCATGCACACCATGAGAAGGGTGGTACTTGTCCTTGTTCGCCCACTCCTCAGCCATTCTCTCATCCCTTTTCTTCTTGTAACAAAACTCTTCCTTATGACCATCCCTCCCACAATACTCACAATGGAAGTTCTAGGTAGAGGATGTGAAGTATATTCTTGCAATCCCAGTAAATAATAATATGGAGGAGTTTCTTGCATGGCACTATGACACAAAGGGGGTCTTCTCAGTAAAACTGATGTATCACACTTTGGAAGACAAGCGAGAACAGCAAGCCACCAGACAGAGAGGTGAATCATTATCACCTTCAGCAAATGCAAACCAATTATTATCTTCACCTAATTAAGGCACCTTATGAAGTAACATGCAAAATAAATTATCTTCCATGCACAAATATAAATGTAATATACAACATTTAAGTTGTCATGTAGAGTTTCAATTTTTTGGAACATATTTGGCATTTTCTATAATTCAAATGGTAGTTTCAACATTTATAAATTCTTCATTTCCCTGTGGTTTTTAATATTTCGCAGTGTGTTCCTCCAAAACCGACAAGGAAATTCATATTTCCCTGCGTGCGCACGAAAAAACCCTCAGGGAAATTCGACACACACAGGAAAATCTGAGTTTCTAGTAGTGTCAAGTTTAGCTCCCTTAAATCACCACATTATTAGGCACACAAACATCAAAAAATTGCAATTAATAACACCTCAGAACTCTCATTTTGACATGCCAAAACATTTGATGATGAAATATAAGTGAAAACTAAGCTAACAAAATACCACGTACGAAAAATTCGGTTTTTGGAACAGGAAAAAATGAGATCAGAGTTCTGTTGAAGCGAATAGGCTTTATCTCCAATCTGGACGAGTACTCTCTCCTAGGAAAACGAGCTTTACCGAAACAAATTCGCAGATCGAATCTATTCCATCACCTGATTGAAAATCTACCATGGCGGCCTTCCTCCACAAGTTTGTGGACGCCGACCAATGGGAAGCCGAGGACGACGTCGGGCGGCTTGGCCTGGTCGCTCACGCCGCCTTCCTCCACGCCGGCTTCCTTCCCTACGGCGCCAAGCCACGGTCCGGCCATCTGCTGAAGCAAGCCGGGAATACGGCTTCGTCGTCCCTCCTGTGCCGTCGGTACACGGCGGCGGAGCTGGCGCGTCGCGAGGGCGCGGAGGCCGCCGTTCTGGTGCTGTGCAAGGGCGACGGTGGCGACTTCGCCATCGTCATGTACCTCACGACGGACCGCCACATGCGGCACACGTATCGGCAGCACCTAGACGCAGCGTCCATGGCGCCGCTGCTCTCGCGCCGCCGCCTGGACGACACAGATCCCTGGGGCTCGCGGCTGTGCCGGTGGCTAGCCGAAGTCGGCTGCGGAGGCTTCCTCGTGAAGCTGTGCCGCAGGAACGGTCTGCCGTTGACCGTCTTCACCTCCTTGCCAGAAGACGTCGTGGTGGAGATCCTGAAGCGGGTCGGCGACGGTGCGGCCCTGGCTAGGGCAGCGTGCACGAGCAAGCTTATGAGGAACGTTGTGGCGGCGTACGACGCCGAGCTGTGGAAGCCGTTGTGCGAGACCGCCACCGATTGCTGGCGGTTCAGGTTCTGGGACAGGATGGTCTTGTTGCCTGACCTCTCCGAGCGCTTCAACTGGAAGTGGAGGTACAAGAGAGCGTTGGGACTGCAGCAGTTCATCTCTCGTCCTATTGCTAGGACACCAACGATTCAACCCAACCCAAGGAACACGAGGGGAAAGAGATGGAAGCGCTGCCACCCCAGCGTGCCATTGCACGACGACTACGGGACGGAGCGGCAGGATTCCGGAGACATCCACTCGCCAGAGAGGATTGCGACGGGACAGAGCGCGGAGGGCCACCGCGACAAGGTGCCACGACGGTACGACTGCAATGCGAAACGGCGACATGTTGCTGGAGCAATCCACTCGCCGTCATCTCGCTACCGGTGGAATCACCGGTGAGGGAAGCAACCACTAAGTCTCAACAGCTCAAACTTGAGCTTCTTTTGCTTGCACAATTTCAAGTGACACCCCGTGTCAATGTCCCACGACATTACTATTACTACGCTATAAGTATGCACACAGTAAAGTCATTATTTCAGTATGATTGTCTCTTTGAATACACTTAAACTTGTTACTGGTTCGGTTTGAATCGGTTTTTTCGGTTTAGTTTTAGACGTGGTTCAATTTGGTTTGGCTCAAAATGGTTTGCTTTCTATAATGGTTTGGTTTGGTTTGGTTTGGTTTGGTTTGGTTTCATAGTTATAATGGATGAGAACGGTTTAACAATATTATAGCATTGTGTAAAGTATAAGTTAGGTTAAAAATCGAATTTAAAAATTTAAAGTTCGCGTTAACAAACACATTCTTTACCGAATTTGATTAAAATTTGTTGTATATCGTAATAACAGTCTGTTACTCAGTGCAACTCGGTAGAGCCAAATCTATATGTGGGACTCACGTGTAGAGCCGGACCCTAGAATTAAAAACTCGTGTTCACACTATAAATTTTTAGCAGATATGATTGAAATTTGCTGGAGATGCTTAATATGATAGTCTTCTACTCCGTGCAAATCGGTGAAGTCAAATCTATATGTGGGGAGCCGGACCCTAGAATTAAAAGCTCGCGTTCACACTATAAAATTTAAGCAGATGTGACCGAAATTTGCTAGAGATGCTTAACATGACAGTCTGCTACTCTGTGCAAACCGGTGAAGCTAAATCTATATGTGGAACCCACGTCCAGAGCCGGATCCTAAAATTAAAAGCTCGTGTTCACACTATAAAATTTTAGCAGATATGACCAAAATTTGCTGGAGATGCTCAATATGACAGTCTGCTACTCCGTGCAAATCGGCGAGGTCAAATCTATATGTGGGGGCCACACCCAAAGTTGGACCTTAACATTAGAGAGTTGAACTGATTTTATTAGTTTTGAGATAAGAAAAAGACTAAATGATTTGAAGTGGTTTGGATTGGTTTGGATGAATGAGTCAATAGTTTGATTTGGTTTGATTTTTTAAGTGTAGTATATGTAAGTGGATTGGTGTGGATTTGGTTTAGTTCTTGAACTATTAACAGGTTTAAATACACTCCTTTCCATCCACGACATTATTTTTCTTCTTAAATGCAACAGTTTTCTCTTTTGAACTGAGGATAGGTACATGATATTTACAAATGAAAGATGAAAACCGTCCATCTAGATGAAAACCATTAGCATCGGTTGGAGGATCCAACCGGGACTAAAAGCTTCAATTCAGTCCCAGTTGGAACCACTAGTCGGGATTAAAAGGGCTTCAACTGACTACAAAATTTAGATTATGGTGCGCGGTCGCACCGGTAAAAAAACACCCAGAATCCAAAATATAGTCCGAGATCCAAACACATCCGGGACTAAATAAGTTGAATGGAAAGTGAGTTCTCTACTAGTGCTTTGTTGTCTGAGAACATGGTGGGCACCAAATTTTGGTTTCAAGCATGCTCAAAAAACCACTCGGAAAAGATTAATGATTGAAACACTTGGAACTTTTTATTCAAAAATATCATTTCTTGTATAGTAGGGGTGGATGCCTAATTTCAGAAAAAGCTAGCTGTAACATACATAAATACTAAGAAATATTGAATATAAACTCTATCTCTATATGGTAATCTTAAATAAAAAAATTATTTATGCATGTATTGTCAATATATAAACAGTAAACAGTAAACAAATAAACTGTCACGGAGTGTTCAATATTTCAAGTAAATGATTACTATCCTAGTCCGCAACCTAGTTTTCACAATAGAAATTAATATCTATCTATATCTATACCGTTTTTCCATAACTCCATACATACCAAGACAAGAAAGAGGTTTTAAAATGTTTCTCTCATAGGTATTCTCTCTACCCTTACCCTTCCATTTGGACCCACTCTAACTAAAATAAAGAATATGTTAGAAAGATGTGAAAAACGATTGAAGAAAATGAGTTAACCACTACTATAAACATTGATATTTTGTAACACAACTTGTGTTACTATAGGCTAATAAAAGTGTTACTAGATCGTCTAGTAACATAAATTATTAATGCTACTTTTTCTAATGTTATAGTCCAATCTATAGGAACACAAGATGTGTTCTTTTACCTTTAAAAATGTGTTACTGCTCCGTAACACAATTTCTTACCTCGTGGACATTTATCAAAGTGTTACAATGATTTTCTTACTAACACATTTTTGAAGCTCTAGTAATACTTTCTGAGTACATGTAGATAGTTTTGGAACGCATATTTTGAAACACATTATATACACATGTTTCACCTACTTTAACACATTCATATTTTTTAATAAATATTATTTACTTTTCCATTAGGCATATAATGTCGGTATGGATTTTTCATAGTGAACATGATACATTGCTTAATCACACAAAAGCTTAAATTGCAATAATACTGCTAGCACGCCCCCAAATATATTGTGGTAGTACTTTGTTGTTCACGTCGTTTGACTATGGGAAACCAGGCGTTTGGCTCACGGCACAAGCCCTTTTCCTCACAGTACAAGCTTTGCCGAGAGCCCCGCCCCGGCCCCACGGCACACATGTGCCATGAGCACCGTTGGCTCTCGGCAAAGCAAGGGCCAGGCGTCACGGTGACGGCCACCTGTGCCGTGAGCCTAACACCCGGCTCACGGCACAGTTTGAAACACTACAAGAAAAATGCTGACTAGTGAGGCAAAAAAAGAGCGATTCTCATCATAAACCACGATTTATGATGCCGGGTGTTACGAAAACTCTCCGTCATTAATCGAGCGTCACAAACCGTGATTAATGACAAGACCTTATTTCACGACGTCACTAATATAATGACGTGTATAAATTTGTAACACCAAGGCGTCATAAGATACATGCCACGTCGGACCAAAATCTGATGTGGCACGACGTTTTGTGACAAATTGTTTCGTCATTAAGTGAATTAGGCTCAGTTATTGTTGGGCCAAGCCCAAAAACCTTATTGTCATAGATTGAATTTGGCTCACTTAATGTTACACTGAGCCCAATAGTTACGGTCATCATAAATTGGTTTTAGGCCTTATTCTAGTTGGATGGAGCCTAATAATTGTGGTCGTCATAGATTGTTTTAGGTTTTATTCTGGTTGGATGGAGTCCAATAATTGTGGTCGTCATAGATTGTTTTAGGTTCTATTCTGGTTGGACCGACCCAATAATTGCAGTCGTCAGAGAATGTTTTAGGCCCGATTCTAGTTGGACCGAGCCCAATAATTGTAGTGGTTATTAAATTGTTTTAGACCCAGTACTGATTGGATCGAGTCCAATATTTTTTAACGTCATAGATTGATTTAGGCTCAATTCATATTGGACCGAGCCCAATAATCGCTAACGTCATTTTTTGTTTCAGCCTAGTTCGTTTTGGATCATTTTTTGAATTTGTTAAAAAAAATAATAGGCCGAGGGGGCAAGTCCACATAATTTTTTACCCTGTTATTTTGGACTGCAGTCCAGGTAATGCTTAATTAAATATAATTAAATCTCATATTACATGGTAATCAATTCAGTAATTGACATCACATATAATATTTCCATACCACTGATATATACAAATCTTCGGATCACACATGACACATTATTATCAATGAACAAAGAAGAACCACAAGCAGATTGTCACTAGGAGCTCACAAACCAATACACATGATATCTTCCTGCTCACCAATAAAGTTGGTCTTGAAATAGAACCCACTAAGATAACAAAGCACAGTACTCACAAACCAACACAACTAGCTGGGAGGACACAAGTAGATGACTAAGAAACATAATAGCCTTACCCAAGGCGTGAGCTTAGCAGTTAGCGAAGGAGGGTCTCGGTAGCTTGTACTTGTTTCTTCAATCTCTCAATCTCATCAGTCTGCACTTTCTTTGCTACACTGAAACTTATGCCTTGATCTTCAAGTCTGTCAAAACTTGATCCTGTTCAACAAAGATTTTACCAAAGATTTCACCAAGGTCGGCAGCTTCATCTAGCCCTCCCAAAGAAACTTCAGATCTTGAGCATGTAGCAGCGACTGGATAATCTCGAGGCATGTAATCAATGAATGGCTTTGACTTCACATTGGAGGGGCAGGAATTTGATATTTGAACCGCAAGAATTGTCCTCAATATTTGAACCTACAAATGAAAGGAGAAGTCAAACTTGAACCTTAAACAAAGCAAGCAATTAACTTAAGAATAAAATAGCAGGATAATCATGCGTTCTTTTACATACCACGACATGTGATTAAATCTTAGTAATGCAGGAACGGGATGTTAGGCCCTGCACCTTAAGTATTAGGTCAGTTGTTTTAGATATCTGGAACAGAGTGTATCATGACCATTAGTAGGCTTGCAGATAGATTTAGACACTGATCAGTTGTCAATTGCAAGGAGTATGGACCATCTACAAATTGATGCTTAGAAATTAAAAATGAGTTCATGAAACAACATATGAGTACTAATGGCCCCCTCCTAACTTCTGTTACAAATCAGAAACTAGATCTAGAGCAGTCAAGGTAAGAGAAGGATCTCAAATCTAACACAATAAACAAAGCAAATTACTTTCTAAGCATGGCTCATCGATTAAGTTGTGTTACAAATCAGTAACTGGATCTAGAGCGGACAAGGTAAGAGAAGAATCTCAAATCTAACAATACACAAAGCAATTTTCTTTCTAAGCATGACTCATCGATTAAGTTGTGTTACAAATCAATGACTGGATCTAGAGTGGCTAAGGTAAGAGAAGAATCTCAAAACTAACACAGTACACAAAGCAATTTAATTTCTGAGCATGGCTCATCGATTAACTTGTGTTACAAATCAGTGACTAGATCTAGAGCGGCAAAGGTAAGAGAAGAATCTCAGAACTAACACAATACACCAAACAATTTACTTTCTAAGACAACAAAAATAGAGGACCGGAGAGAAAAGGAAATGAGATTCTCACTTGTGAAACTCCAAGATTCAGGGGCTCATGGATTGAGGGGGCATCAGCAGCCGGTGCTTGCGTCGCATCCTCGCTCAACTGCTCAGCTTGGCCAGCACAGCAGACGCAAGCAGAACACCGATATCTGTCGGCCACCATCTCGCTGAGATACCCCTCCTCCTCCACCGGTGAGGTCAGACCACCACCGCAGATCTACCTGAGCAGAGGTTGGGCCTAAATCAATCTAGGGCCTAAAACATTACTGAATTTGCGCAAATGTTGGATCCTTGAATTTCCATATTAGTAGGCCTAAAAGATGCCAAGGACGTAACAGAATGTATCATGTCTACGGAGGAGGAAAACAAATATGAGACCATAACTCTAATGTTGTCATGGTGGGATGCAAGAAACAAAGTAAATGTCAGTGAATAGAGAATAACATCAGAAGGAGTAGTGCATAAAGCAAGAAACATGACATGGGAGGTCTGTACTATGTTGAAGAAAATAGTTGAGAAGCAACCTAGAGAAGTACGGAGATGGTGTCCTCCAACTGATGAATTTCTAAAAGTTAACATTGATGGAGCTTTCCTCATGGAACACAAATCGGGTGGATGGGGTTTCATTATCAGAGATGCTGACAGGAATGTTGTAATGGCCGGTACGGGGAGATTTGGATCAGTGCATGATTCCTTTTGTGCAGAGGCTCAGGCTTACATTGCTGCATTGACAACCATCTCAGCTCAATGTATGACGAGAATTCAATTGGAAAGTGACTCTTCTAACCTAGTCAATGTGTTGAAGAGGAGGGCTTTCGATCAATCACCAGTCAGTATGTTGCTTATGGAGGCACGGCAACTTATTCAACTAGATTTTGTGTTTGTTGAAGTTTCTTTTACCCCTCGTTCATGTAATATGTGTGCACATGAATTAGCTCGCACTAGTTTGAGTTGGGACCCGGATCAGTCATGTGTTTAGCTTGATCCCCTCCGAGATTTTGTAAAATCTTTAGCAGCTCGTGATTGTACTGAACCTTGTACAAATGAATAAATAAATTTTTCCTTCAAAAAAAGAGAAAGGATTTCGCATATCCAAAACTTGGAGGCGAAATTAATCGTGAATTTTATTAAAAAATTAATTGTGAAACATATGAGCATGCGCATGACTCACAAACAAATAGCAAAGGAAACTGTCAGTGTCTTTGTTCAGCAAGGAGGCCATTGCTCGACGAAATCAGCAAGAAAACACATATCAAAGGGGCTCTTGTATAGTTTCCATGTGCTGGATAAGCAACACGACTTTAAAATTCATGAGACCTAACTAATAGGTCTAAATAAATTCAACATTTCGGAAATTTACTTTCAACATTCAGAAATTACTTGATTCAACATTCAACATTTTTCATCATCTATTTCAACATTTGAGCAAGCAAGATTCAACATAAGAGCAAACCAGATTCAACATTTCGACAACAAATGATTTCAACAATTTTTTCACCATCTTCTTCCTCAGGAATGGGGCCAACGAAGCTCGGGGCGGTGCGGGAGGCCGGGTGGGCAGCGTGACCTCGGCGGCGTGGGAGTCCAACCGCGGGGCGCAGGCTGGTCGGCGCCATGGGAGGCTGGCCGGGGGAGTGGGCTAGTCGACGTTGAGCAGGAGGTCGAGCTTCGCGTTGGCCCAAACTCCGCGGGGGCGGGCTGGCTTGGTGGCCTGGGGTCAGGCGCGGCACCAGAGGCCGACGACGGTGCCAGAGGGCCAGTCGGTGGCGCAAAGCCGGTAGGGGGTGGCGGCGCAGTCCCGTATGGGAGCCAGTGGCGCAACAGGGAAGGGAGGAGGCGGGAGAGGAAGGATGAGGTTAGGGTTGTAGATGCGAGTATCAAACGGACAAGAGTCTTTGCACGAATCTCAAACACTGAAAGTCAAGTAAAAAATAGCCATCGAAAGCTAGATAGGATTTCCGCTTAACAGACGGCACCTAGGGCAATATATAAACCAGGAAGACAGAATACAAGAAGGTCCATAAGTTTGCATGGGCTTGGGCTGAAAAAGTATAAAAATAGACATAGCACATCAACAATCTAGCCCAAAACACTGAGAGAGAATGTGGAAAAAAAGGCAACACAAACAACAGCTTCAGGGCCGTCCAAAATTTGACTCATTTGTGGTGTGTAGTTTTTTTTAAGAAAAAAGACGTGTGGTGTGGAGTTTTTTTTTGCATGGATGTGTGGCATTTTCTACTGTGATAAGATTTTAGGAGCCGTCCATCCATCAGTAGTCTCTTTCCCTAATGGAGGTTTGTACAGTCCAATTTCATATATGCAGCTCAGGCTAAAAAAAGAGCAACTCTTAACTCTCATCATTAAGATCTGATGGTGATCCAAGAGTGTGATGGGAGGAAGCTGTGTGTAATTTCTGTTGTAGCCTTAGTAGTGGCTGGCGTTTGGTCCTGCATTTAGAGGGGCTTGTAGATGGTAGTGGCTGGAACTTTAGATGAATGCTCCGAATTACTACTTTCGTTCTTCGTTCGTACGGTCTATTATCTTAGAAGAAATTGAGTGATGAGCTGCATAAAAATTGAACTCTTGACAAATAGATAAAACTCCGTTAAGAAAAGGTTACATGGAATATTTTTTTAAGACGTGCAAAGCACGTTTTCATTAAGAGAAGAGAGAAATACAAAACGCAACAATGAGAGAAATCCCAAAGTGCAAGGAAATAAGAAAGTAACAACCGAAACAAAGAGGAAAACCTCACACCACCACCACACGAAAGACTACCACTTGGAACTACTAAGGAGGACAAACAAAGTAAAGGAAGCTACAACAGAAGAGCCTACAAGGACGACCAGGGCCTGCAAAGGAGAACACCAAGAAGTTCCGCTCATCACCGCTTGCCAAACATCTTGGAGAAGCAGCGACCAATGTGGAGGTTCCGCAAGACGACGCCTTCAGGAAGGGAGCGACGACAACGTCGCCATCGTCCGCCCACCCACGAAGGGGCAGGCCAAGTCTTCACCTGGCAAACCGAAGGCATTTGGAGGCCGCGACAATGCCCCTAGCAGGGTAAGTTACGGAAGGAGCGCAACCATTGTCGGCTATAGCATAAGCTAGACAAGGCTTTCGCCAAGGCCTCAAAAGCCAAACCACACAGTTCTGGGAGTAGACATCCTTGGGTGTATGCCCGACAAGCCCCCGAGCACTTTGTAGTTGAGAGTAGTAGTTCGAGTAGTCTTGAAGCCTCTTCGAGTAGTTCTTGAGCGTCCTCGAGTACTGCTTGGAGAAGTCTTCAATAGTAATTGAACTGCCACGAGGCTGGAAGGTGGTCCAGCTCATCTGTCTTGAAGTCGAGATTATATGGAAGTGCGGTTGCAAAATCGCACTCCATATGGAGTAGCCCCCGAGCCTTAGGTTGAGTCGAAGAATCAGGCTGAGGGTCAATCTTGAATCTGAATCTTCCGTCTTGAAAAAATCGACTGATGGGTGTAGCCTAGTAGCCCTCGAGCCTTGGAACGATTGAAGAATCAATCCAAGGGTCTTCAGTGTTTGCGGAAGTCATCATCTGAGTACTTTTGTAGCGTTCAGCCCCCGAGCTCGTCGCTAGGTGAGTCGTAGGAGCCACGTCGAGTAGTTATTGGTGCTGAGCCCCCGAGCTAGAGAGCTAGCGGAGACTACTCGAGTTGTCGTCGAGTAGTGATTTGGTGCGTAGCCCCCGAGTTTGGGAACTAGCCGCGCCGGTAGAGGTACGCGGAGCGTCCTGGGAAGTCGTCACCGAAGCTTGACCTGAAAGTAGAAATGCGTACATTATGTAGCATTTTTGTAGAAATTGAATCTACTAATGACAAATACAAATATGAATATAAATGTAAATGTCATGTGTCATGCTCTTGTTGTGGTCGTTAGTCACCGAGTAGTTAGCCTGATGCAGTTAAGCACACGGTCTCTGTTAGGACCCTGTTTAGCCATAGCCAGTTATGGGCGTGAAGCCATGACAGGAGAGCCGAGGCTTTGCACAGATTGAGGCATGTGCTACTGAAGCGAGACCATTAAGAGGTAGACAACGGTAGTCGACATGGCGACAAGAGAGAGCGTGATTGCTCGTTGTTCCGCATGGCGGAGAGCAAGATTGCGCAGTGCCTCCTCAGGGTGTAGCCGTTGTGCGCCTCCAGCACTCAGTACACGAAACGTCGTGGCAAGAGCCTCCTAATTTGGTGCACCAAGCCTGTGGCAGTCGGTCAATAGCCCCAAGGAATAATTGGCACGGTGTAGCCCTGCTGGCAGGTAGCCGTCGAGAGGCGTACACGAAGTAGTCTTTGACGTTGGTTCCTGTATGTGGAAAACAAGCCAAAGAAAAAATAATTATTGAAATAAGTGACTTAGCTTAATTCGCGGACGAGCGTCGACGAAGTCGTGGCTGTCGGTGAAGAAGCCGCGACGGTTGTTGCTAAAATCAACTAGTCGGAGGTGGATTCGACTCGTTGTTGATGGCGTAAAAGTCGTCCTCGACTAGTAGTCGAGGGGAGTTGAAGTAGTCGTACACCCGAACGCTGTAGTCGTCGTACGTTGGTGTAGTCGAGCTGCGTGAACCCTGGCAATTTGGTTGCGTTGCTGATGTGGGCAAAGTGCCAATGCAATGATGGTGATCTTCACGTGCAGCACGCAGCAAGCCACCAAATTGTTCCTTGACCACACGAAAACAAAGGCAGTAGTAGTTTGATGCTCTGCTTGGATTTTTTTTGGATGTGTGCGCTGCTGCTGTAGACTTGTAGCCGCTGCTTGATGGGCCTTCAGTGCTTCTGGATTTTGGTGTACAGCAGCACAGAGCCTCGATTCCGATACCGGAAAAGAATTTTTTATCTTTGCAAATCAGGTCAGCAACGCGACGGACAGTTTTTCCTGATCTTGACTTGGTGCAGCAGGTTAGCTTTTGCAGATGGAAACCTGTGATCAAGTACTTGCGCCAGCTTTGGTCTTCGAGTATGAATCAACTTCGGACTCGAGGCCGCGGAAGGTGCTGAGTTGCATGTCGCTGAGTAAATAATTCGAACTTGATTCCGCCTGGAACTTGGATTCGGAGAGTCGGCGAGTTGCTGATTGGAGCCGTCGCGGTAGATTGATTTTTGCTCGTGAGTTCCTTCGAATTCACCCGATGATCATGACGATCGCCCCACGGTGGGCGTCAATGTCGGAGTTTTATATCCGGCAACCTCCATACGGGGTACCCGTCGGAGAGTAGATAGTGGGGATCGCCAGACCTGGAACTCGAAGGTATGCGCGGGGACACAAGATTTATACAGGTTCAGGTAGCCAGAGTAGCATACCCTACGTCCTGTTCGGAGTAGTATTGCGCCCTGCGCCTGAGTGTTGTTCCCCGGAGGGATTGTTGATGTCCTCCTAGGTACCAGACCCTCCTTTATATAGTCCAGGGGGTGGGTTCCTAGTCGGTTACAAGGTAGGAGTCCTTGTAGGATTACATGGTATGAGTCCTAGTAGGATTACAGGGGAATTCTAAGAGGAGTCTGCCTTCCTCCTTCCTTGCAGGTACCCGGGGTGTATGCCCGACACCGACCACTGCAACCAGGGTGAGAGCAAGGCGATGGAAAACGTAGGAAGCCTCGACGTTGGCAACGAAGGACAGGTGCAGGGATCCGCCGCAACCAAGACAAACGGCAACAATACCCCACGGCAACCAAATGGGGCCGCCTGAGGCCCTTCGCCGTAGAAGCGCCGACTGCAACCCGACAGAGGACCGCGAACATGCTCCCAGACCGCGGGCCTCAACAAGAGGGAGGAGCTGAGGCCGCCGACGGGAGGAAGGGCAGCGGTCGCCAACCAGGAGAGGGAGCCGTAGCCGCCGGCACGAAGTAGGGTCGTGGCCGCCAGCAAACGGGAGGGCACAGCGGCCGCCAACACATGGAAGGGGCCTCAGAAGCGAGCATGGAGAGGGGGCGCCAGCGGGGAGGATGCCGGCGGTGCGGAAGAATATCGTGGCCACCGGTAGGGGGAGCCGGCCGCTCGAGAGGAGCCGCGGCCGATGATGGGGAGAGGTCTGCGGGCGCAGTCGAGGAGGTTGATGGGGAGGGGGCGCAAACGGCAGTCGTCGGCGATGTGGAGCTGATGCCGCCGTCGAGGAGGTCGGAACAGAGGACGCCGAAAGGGAGGCCGGTGCAACACGGGCAGGGCCGGCCGCGGGAGGAAGGAGAACAAGGGGGGAAAGGGGGCGGTAGAGGGCACCTCCCTCCCAGCGCCGCCCACAGCCATTGACCGGCGCACACTCGCACGGTGCCAAAGGAACGAGGGAGGGGAGCGCGACCGCCAGCGAGGAGGGAGCCGCGACCACGATGCCGCCAGAGGTAGGAAGCTCCTGCCGGAACGTGTGCAGGCGTCACTCGCCGCCGCACAATCGGAGCACCTTGACAGTGACGGGCGCACCGCCGCGGAGCCTGGCAAGGTAGACGTGCCAGAGCCGCCGCGGCCCATGATGGCAGCCATGACGAAGACGCCAACCGCCGAGGCACCTGCTGCAGTTGGTGCTGCTTCATGGCCGCCGCCGCCGGGAGAGTCCCCGCGGGCCAACGCCCGCCGGAAGCAACCGCCGTTGCCGGGTCAACGCAGGCCTGCCACCCCACCCAATGCCGGATCCGTGCCGGGGATGGCTGGAGCCACGCCGGGAGAGTCCCTCGCCGGCCGGAAGCAACCGCCGCTGCCGGGTCAACGCAGGCCCGCCGCCCACCCAACACCGAGTCCACCACCGCACGCGCAGGATCCGCGTGGAGGGCGGTCGGATCTGCACCGGGAGAGGTGGACCACGTCGGGGGGCCCGCCGCCACCAGGGGTAGGAAAGGGAAGGAAGGGAGGTAGGAAGGGGTGAGGGAGGAGCGGAAAAGGACAGAGCAGCGCCGCCGCCGCTGCCGCAGGTGCTCCCGGGAGGGCACGCGGGACGCCAACGACGACCAAAGGAAGCACGACCTAGCGATGGTGGTGTGGAGAAGGGAGAAGGAGGAAGAGAGGAGAAGGGAGAGAGGAAGACGTGGAGAGCCAGTTGTGCGGCACCACCGCTAGCCGCCGGCGGCGGCGGTGGAGATGGCAGCAGCGGCCGACGAGATCAGGGGCGGGGACCTGGCAGCGCGAGGCTTGGGGGTCCCTCGAGCCGCCTCCAAAGGAGACAACGCGGGGGTCAGTTCGGAATCCTGTGGCCATATCTATGCAACTAGCTAAGCTTCTGCATCCGCACCAAGGTTACATGGAATAAATAGTTAGCACGACAAACGACTAGATCACTAGATGGGATAGGCGCTTTCCAGTTCTCCTGCTTTGCGCATAGGATTAAGAGAGAAAGGGTGATGGAATGAACTAAGATTCTATATAGCCGGCAGTTGCAAGGGGGTTATCCGGCACCTCCGTTTTGTGGGCCAAGATGCATCGAGATGGGGTACGAGAAACGGAGACGGGGGATTATGTCCCATCCGCGTATTCGCTTTATGTCCAGTCGTATCTGACACTATGGCCGGTATTATGTACTGAAGCTGCGCAGAACAGGATGGGAGCTGGTAGCAAAAGTCGGGAAGGGTCCATCGCTTTCAAAATTCGAAACACTACAGCGTCCTCCATTTTCCTCTTCGTCGTCCTCCTCGCTCATCTTCTTCATCAGGAACTTCCTTCACTAGCAAAATGTCCATTGCGTGAAGAAGTTGAAGGAATATATCCGGTGAAATAGCGGGCCGACAGAAGGTAACACATCTAACATCCGGCATTCGTTATTTCTTAGGACGCTAGTTGGAGAAGATTAACATGTTTTATAGGGCATGCTAGGTTTGAAGATTTCCGCCATGGAATCTGTACCTTCGGAGGGAGGTTCTTCTACTGCGGAGATTTGCAAAGTGGATGTTGTACCTTCGGATGGAGGTGGTTCTGCTACGGAAGCGGTAGAAGGTTGCTTAGGATATTTCATTCGGAGACAGGAGGCAAGAAAAGGCCTTGTGGAAGGAGATTTGTCAACATTGGTCTCGAACTCGTCCTTGGTAAGCCAGATTGGGGGCAAGGAAAAAGGAAGTGGCGATGGGTTTCGTGCACTGAAGGGAAGATTCAGAGTGAATGGGGTATTCAGGCATTGGAGTGACCATCAACCGTGGAAACATTTTTTGTTAGAGGCCAGATTAGATTCTGATTTGTAAGTGTTTCGTGAGTGCTGGAACAGTATCAAAATTTTCTGATTAAGTTGTTCTTCATCTAAATATGGTTGTTTTTTTTCAGGTTATGCCAGGCAGGTAAGGAAGTATTGACGGAGTTAGGGCAATGCTCATATGCAGGATTGGAAAGGTTAGTTGGGTAATCTTATTGTTTGATAAATTTTGATTTTTTTGGCAATCATCTGAATGTAGCGCTATGAACAGTTTGGAGGAGCACTGTGGTTCAGAGATAAAGGAAGTTTCTTCGAACTCTGAAAATTCAGCCTGGTATGTGTGTGTAATAAAGATGTGAGGATTTTGTTCGTAGTAATGTTTTTTTAAGAAGGAAATTTATTTTTGTTTGATACTATTTTGTTTGGAAGAAGTAACAGTTGTTTTGATAAGGTGTACATAATTCTATTCTGAAATTTGTTTTGTTTCATGGTACTAAATTGAAATATAATATATGTCAGTTCTGTGAGGAGTGGAAGAATGGGTCATAGTAGGCCAGTGGCATTTACTGGTTTTGGAAACATGGAGGAAGTTCTAGGATCAATTGGTTGTTCTAGGTACGTAATTTAGTTGCATATGTACATCAACGTACATTTGTTGTAAACCAAAAAAGAACAGGACCATTGTTTAACAATGAATGCATTAATACTTGCTGGGTTATTTCCCAAGAGGTTTTTGAATTTCAGGATGTTGAGAATGGAAAATAAGGAAGTGGGATGGTTCAGGTTGGACATGAAGAAGCTGGAGAGTGTAACGGAGCAAACATCGGTTGGGATTTGGCAGATGGATTGGAAGGAAGTTTGGCAATGGTGGTGAAAGATGGTGCTGAGAGGAATGATAGGTCAGTTAATTAAAACTGTAATATGTTGACTGAAAAATAATATACTTTTGCAATAGATATATAATAATTTGTCGATTACTTGTTACAGGGTTTTGCTGAACAGAAGTTTGGACCTGAACATTGAACCTGCCCGAAGTGAATCTGAGAGTTCGAATGGTGTGCATTCCGTTCAAACTTCTGGTCACATCATTATTGGGGAAGAGGCAACAAGCAATACTGCGGATGTATGCTAGTGGAAGACAAGGCAAGTACACAACTATACTAATTTTGCTAAGAAATGCATTTGACAGATTATATAATGCAAATGATGAGATACAAGAGGTAAAAGTATTATTTGAAAATTAGCAAATGGCAATCGTAACATTTTGAGATAACATATACATATTGCTTAATCAGGAACTGTGTAAGCAGTGGACCAGATAGACGTGAAAACATTCCAGGAAACACAATGACACTAGAAAAAGCTTTAATGAAGTTTGCTGATCGAACATCTGAATACATTATAAACCCAGAAATTGGAACAGAATTTGATGATTGGGAAGAAGCATTTGAATACTACAACCTATATTCTTGGGAGTGTGGATTTGGAATAAGGCTTGGCAAGAAGAGACATTCAGACACAAGAGAGAGCAGGAAGTTTCCTTTGGAGCAAAGATATCAACTGGCTCAAGAGTTTAACTGCAGTTGCAATGTGAGTAATACCTAGCAGTTCATTTGTTGAATTTACGGATGAGGATGTAAACTGATATTTTATATACTAATTGTACATTTACTTTTTTTAGGGGAGACCGGGCAAGGACCTGAAGACAACGTCAAGCCACACAAATTGCCAAGCAAGGTTGCGACTCGGGAGAACTAGTGATCATGGATGGGTTGTAGTGGAACACAACGCAGTTCATAACCATGATCTATCAGAAAGCCATGGTGAGAATAAACTTTGGCCATCACACCACCACCTGGACAAGTACACAAGGAATCTAATTGTCATGCTGAGGGAGAACAATGTACCTATAACAAAACTTTACAGCATACTTGGTTCCTATTTTGGAAAGATGGAGAATGTGCCAACCACAAAATGTTGCTTGAAGACTTTGTGCCAGAAGATAAACAAAGAGCATTCAGAAAATGACATTAAGAAGACTCTTGATCTCTTCCATGACTGCGTAAAAGATTATCCTAGTTTTATGTACAGCATTGATCCTGATGAAGAGGGGAGGATTAAAACACTGATGTGGACAAACACAAGGAGCAGGTTGCAGTATGAGCATTTTGGTGATGCAATCACGTTTGACACAACATACAAGACTAATCTTTATGAGATGCCTTTCGGCCTATTTGTTGGTGTTAACAATCATTTCCAGAGTGTTCTTCTAGGTGGAATTGTAATGACTGATGAGACAATCCCAACTTTCAAATGGATTTTCAAGCAGTTTGCAAAAATGATGGGTGGGAAGGAGCCTGTTACAATACTGACAGGTAGATTTGGAGAACATTTCTGAACTGCTAATACATGTATAATCTGGTTTGAAACACAGTGAAACATGTTCAACTGATTATCTTTTTTTTGCTCAGATCAGTGTAGGGCCATGGAGGTAGCTATACTGGAAGTGTGGAAGAACACCAGCCACCGGTGGTGTAAGTGGCATGTACTTAAGAGAGTTGGGGAGTGTCTTGGTAGTGTGTATACGGCAGACAAAGATTTCCGGGACAAGTTTCATAAGATGTTGAATGAAATGTCGATAGAAGAAGAATTTGTGATGCAGTGGTCAGAATTGCTGAAAGAGTATGGTCTGCTGAAAAACACATTCCTGGAACAGATATTTGATACAAGGCATAAATGGGTAAAGAGCTACTTTAAGGGAATTTTCTGTGCAAGGATGACAAGCACCCAAAGAAGTGAGAGTGCCAATATGATGGTAAAGAATATTATTCCTCCAAATTCAACTCTCCACAAATTCGTTGAACAGTACATGAAGTTACAGTTCATTAGGGACCAAGAAGAAGATTACGAGGAGAAGCGTTGTAAGGAGGTATGAAATAAATGATGATGATACAGTGTTGTGGTTATAATAATTTGCTGTGGTTGACAACATATTTATAAGAATATTTGTGAATGCTTGAATAATTAATTTGTGATTATGTTGTAATGCAGAAGCCAAAGAACAAATGGGCTGGTGGTCCTTTGGTGGCTCATGCACTGGAGTTGTACACAAGGCAGGTAATGAAATTATTCCTTGAACTAAAGGATAAATCTGAATTCTACTACTCAAATGTGGTAGTTTCTGGAAAAGAGTACATCGTAGAGCATTATGATATTGAGAAGATTAAAAAGTGGTGGAAGGGAAGGTACAAGGTTGTATGTAAGGAAAACGGAGCCTATGAATGTGAATGTGGCCTATTTGAGCATTTTGGTGTACCTTGCAGTCACATCTTGCGGGTAAGACCAATTATTAAACTCAACTTAATTTAGAAAGTTCCATGTGTTAAATGAGTAGTAATTATTAATGGTCTTTTTTATTTATTAATATTTGACAGGTGATGATTAGTGTTGGTGTCCAGAAGATACCAGAATGTATGATAGTAAAGAGATGGACCAAAAAAGCAAGGATGTCCTGCTCATTTATCATGCTACAGCCGCGAGAACCCAAGTCTAATGGCCCAGACTTATCGACACTCATCACTAATGATAAGTGTCCTAGAGTATGTAGAGATGGCAGATAAGAATGTGGATAGCTACAAAATTGGATTAAAGTTCCTGGAGGAAGGTGAGAAAGCAATGCGTGAAGCTAACACGGTAAGTGATGGGATGGGATTGGCTGACAGGTCTGGTCAGGAAGAAGTTGTGGAAGATATAGATGTTGATGATCCTTTTCCTTTGAGGGCTCCAAATAAAAAGAAAGCCCGTGGGAAGCCTACAAACCAGAGAGAAATGCCTTCATACGAGAAAGAAGCTAATGGATCAAAGCTATCGAAGCGGCCAAGGTTTTGTAGCGTGTGCAAAAGTGATAAGCACAACAAGACGAAGTGCCCAGATAAGGATAAAGCTAAAGAAGTGAGGACAAGGAAGCCAGCGACTTGTTCATCTTGTGGGCTACAGGGGCATCACTGGGTGTGGTGCTAGTATGCATCAACTAGCAGCGTGTGGTGAAATGCTTGTGTAAAAATTAATGTGACCATGGGTTGCAGTGGTGTTTGGATAGCAATTAAACTATGTACAATGATCACTCTACTATTAAGGGCATTTTGTGGTTTTGTACTTAATTTGCTATTGTGTTGCAAGTGCAAACAATTTAATTTCCCTCAAGAAGGAATGGGAAATGTTTGAATCGTATACTATGGAATTATTGGCTGGTAATTTATATAATAGCTTGTAATTTATATAGAATCTGGAATTAATAGCTGGAATTAAAAGCTGCTAATCTCCCTCAAGAAGAAATGGGAAATGTTTGATTAATATATGTTAATTTATATAATGGTAGATACTTAATAAGAATCGTTAGTGACAATGTACATAATAATTTTGGGAAGATTTAGTCATTGAAACTATTGTTGATGCGAAATATGTATGGTCCAAGGAATTTGTGTATAGAATAAAGACTATCTGGACTAGTTCTTAAACCAGCTGTAGCACTGAAGGGCGGAGGGCGGCAAAAGCAATTTGAAAAAATTTGAATCCAAAGGGTAGTGGTGTTGTCAGGAATGGGAGCTGACAACATGAGGGGCCCGCTAGGTGTTGGACTCCTGTACAAAAAGGTTGGCAGGGGAAGAGCATCCAGGCGCAATACACCCGGCATCAAGAAAGGAAGCAAAAAAGCTTCTGCAAGAGTGAAGCAAGCACAAGCAGGGAATCTGATGGATGCGTCTAGAGATGGAAGCATCAGCACCCTGGTGAGTAAATACATCTCTGTTATAAATGCGGCTGAATTTATGAGTTAATAGTAAATGCAACTACATTTGTACTGCAGGGATCAGATGTGGAGTATGGTGAAGAAGGTGGGAAGCAGATTGGTGCTGCAGTGATTGTGGTTTCTGTGAATGGAGGACTGAAGAGGAAGAGGCAAGACAACGAGTCAGATATAGTTGAGTCTAAATATCCGATAATTTTGAAAACACGCTTCATGAAAAGAAAATTTGTGCATATTATGTAGAGGCTGAAGCATATTGTGTTTGTTCAGGATTCTGTGAATGGGCAGGTGAAGTCTTTTGGTGGAAAGGATGATGATGAGGAGGCTGGAAAGGTTAGTTAGTGGAGCTCATGATGGTGTAAAAAGTTTGATTAGTAGTAATCAATAACAAGAGGTTGCCTAATGTTTTTGTCTGTGGTCCAACTTTCCTTCAGGGGTACTATGCAGGAGGAATTCCAGATCTGATGGAAGGTAGTGGCGACAGCGGATCAGCAGCAGGTGATGTTCCAGAAGAGGAAGCAGATCTTGATGATGGGGACCGCTGGTCCGGCATAGGTGGGCCTGGTTTGGCTGAGGAAGGTGCGGAGGAAGAAGACGACGCCGACAGTACTCCTGTTCATGCACATGAGGCTGCATGAGACAACGAAAGAAACAGAGAATGTCTTTTGGTGTACTGTGAAGGTCTTTTGTTGTTTAGGGAATGACTAGGTTGACCAAGTGATTAGAGAAAGTATTGATTACTTGTGCAGGAAAGTTGTTCTGGTGAAAGAATATTTTGTGTATGCTTTAGAGGCAGTTGTAATCTCCATGTTCTTGGATCAATGAATGTCATCAGTTCGATGAGAATTTTACTCATGGATCTGGAAGAAGTAATATTATAATATTAGCGGCTTTTTTTATGTATGGATAATGACATAATGGTGAGTGGGCCCCGGTCAAGTGGACGTTAAAATAAAAGTGGTTGCGCACGACCATGTACACCAACAGTGCCGGTAGGCATTCTGGCTTCTAGGTTAAACAGAGGTGCTCTGTAGTTCACTTTGGCGGATATCGGGCTCGTTGGAGAATGAAGTCGTAGATGATCTGAAAGTAAGTACGTCGGGTGTAATTACAGACCAAATAACCTATAGATTGTGTCGGATCTATGGTTCCGCTGACTGGTTGTAGCGCTATTACATTGATTCGCTCAGATCTAGCATTTTGCTATGATTGTGTGTAATTTCATTGAAGTGTACATCTTCCCTCAGTAGATCTAACTAAACTTTGATTGGTTTTTTTGATAGAAGAACAATGCCGCCAAAAAATAAGCAAGATCGATTGGGGAAGCAGCGCGGTGGTGCTTCGCCACGAGGAGCAACAACAAGAAGCGCGGCGAGACAAGGGCACTGTGGAAGGAAGGTCGGTTTAGCGGATGGGAATCCGTAGCGGAAAGAGAAAGATACTACTGAAGATTGGTGCATGAGTGATGAATCAAGTGGCGAACAAGAGGTTGGCTAGGCGGGTGGCTACGGCATAGGTAACCCTCTCATGTTCTATCCTATTCGTTTCCACGGGTGTTTCCCCTCCAAGAAAGTAGCAGAAATTGTATGCACATTTGGTGAAAAGAAGAAGCAGATTTTACGAGATATAGGATTGGAAGGGCTCCTTTATTTGAAACCTAAAATGAACCATAGTAGGAACCTTGTTTTCTGGTTGATGAAGAGAATAGACACGACAAGGATGGTGATTGATTTGGGTTCAGGGAACATAATTGATCTTACAGAGTTGTCAGTTGAAAGAGTGATGGGAGTACTTTCTAGAGGGTTAAGGGTACAGGAGGATGATTCACCAGTAACAGAAGAGCTAGGATTAAAACTGCAGAAGATTTTTGGAATAGCTGATCCAAGGGTGTTACCTACAATTGTGGAGGCTAATAGAGTAGTACTGAGGGATTATGGTGACAATATGACAAAAGAAGAAGAAGATGGCTTCATTGTGGCAATTGCTGCAATTACAGTCGGATGTTTGCTTGGTAATAAGGAACGGGGGGCAAGTGTGCCTAAAAACATGTGGAGCTTCATCTCTGAAGCAGAAAACATTAGAAAATGCAACTGGGGGAATACACACTTAGAGTGATAAAGGAGATCACGAAAGATGTAGAGGCACAAATACAAAAGGAACCAAGAAGGATGCTGTTGGGAGGATGGTGGCTATATCTAGAGGTTAGCATCTTCTGATGCAATTGCTTGTTAATTTATATTTTGTGATAAATAATTGCCAATAAGTTTGATGCGAACCTTTCTTTATTTAGTTGATGTACATCGACACAGTGGATTTTGGTAGAAGAAATGTACCATTGATGTTGACGCCACGTGTTGCTGCATACCGAAAACATAAGATTTGTGATTTAGTGGGTTTGGATGAAATTAATAGGGTTACTTATGGTGCAAGGGAGGTACATTCTAGCAGATTAAAAAATTTGGTTGAATGCTTTAATATGACTTGTAGTGCAAACAACTATATAATAGCTTTGTTTTGGCACGGAAAAGAAGAATGGTAGATAATGTTGATGAGATGGAAGATTAGAGGACGAACTACAATGGCCAGAAGGGAGCATCTAGGAAGGTGCGGTGTGTTTTGAATTGAAGAAGTCCATTTTTAGTTTTAAAGGGTTAATGTGAACAATAAAAATTTATCCGTGCTAATTAAAAAGGAAATTTGGTTTTTTTGGTAGGACATGTTGAGGTTGATAAAAGAAGAGTACAGTAGAATGTTGTTAGACATTGATTCAGCAAAGAAAAAAGCTGCTTCCGAAGCAAAAGGACAGTATGAGATTCAAAATTTAAGGGTGGAGAAATTATTTGGTGGACTGCGGATATCACTGGAGCAACAATGGGACCGCATAATCAGGATGGTTATGGAGGAGGGGGGAGTGGATCTGGAAATTTTGGCAAAGGGGGTGAAGGTAAGGACAACTTGATACACATTTTATTAATTTGTAGTGTTGAAAAAATCAGAACTACTGTATTGTATAGTAAGAAATTAAAATATTTTAGTCTAATTGTGTTGAAATTTGCAGGGGAAGGTACTTCAAATGCAAATGAATCAATAAATGAAGAAAATGAGATGATGGAAGAAATAATTGTGAAGATGAGGAGAATATTGATAAAGATAGAGATGGTGGTAATGGAAATAGAAACAAAGGTTAAGATACGATGGGTTATCCAATAAAAATGTTTGTTAGTTTAGAAATTAACTTTATATAATGTTGGCTTGATGTTTTAAATATATGAGCAGAAGCTGAGGAGGACATTGGAGATGTAAACAGGCGATTTGAAGATGACACAATGATGCAGGATGAAGAGGTGGCTGGTGAGTGGTGGATCATTTAAATTAGTTTGTGAATGCACCGGCTAATGAAATGATAATTTCTGCAAGTAATAAGCAAAAAAACATTGTGATATGCAGATGTAGGTACATCTATTGGAACTGAAAGAAGAAATATACAAAGTGAAAGTGTTGATGATCAGAATGGTAGCAATAGTGGTGCAAATGAGAAAAATAATGAGGAAGAAGTTGTGCAAATGAAAGCAGGTACAAAGGTTAAGATATGTAGTGTACAGGAATCAGATGTTATGTTAATGATAACTATATTGAATGTTTTGCTACAGGAGTTGGGGAGGAGGTAGGAGATGGAGATGGAGATGTAGAAATTGACGATGGCAATATGATGGAAGATGAATTCGAAACTGGTGAGTAGATTACTAAGAAAATAGGTTCTCTTCCATATGCTATAATAACTCGAACAAACAAATGAATGACAGGTGTGGGGGGAGCTGAAGAACCCAATTACATGCCTAGGTTCGATAAAAGCCCGATTATGGAAGGTAGCCAAGGTAGACCAATATTTGATTTTACTCTGAACACGGCACAATCTAAACGAGGTAAGAGAGGTTGATATAAAATTGTATGTGTTATTGGTTAGTGATCTGGGTTGTTGGAACTAACTGGTGAAATTACATTTTTTGCAGAAGGTGTAAAAGGAATATTCTCTGAGGATAAAAATGAAGGAACGGATAAGGACCAGGGAACAACTAATGAAGGTATAAGTATAACAGAAATTTTGGTATTATGGTACTATTATAAATGTTTAGTTTGTAAAATGAGATGTTTGTGCAAGCACATCAAGAGGGAAAAGGAAGATGTACAAGATGATGGCTAGGAAGGTGAAGGCAACAGGAGCTTTTGAGTGTGAAACAGATTTTGTAGAGAAGGCAGGAACAAAGAGAACTAAAGTGAAGAAAGGTGGCAGCAAAAAAAAGAGAGAAGTGGAGGTTCATCTAAGAAGAAGACAAGAAGTTCTGGAAAAATCGGAGATGATGGTACAGAATTGCCTTTAAGAGGAAAGAGCTGTACAGGATGTTAAGTTGGGTCCGTCTCCATTCTGTTTGGGTCTATGTGAGAAAATAATTTACAGGCAGAAAAGTGCAGGGAAATATGACACTATAATGGAAATGACAGGGAAAGATCTTCATAGGTAAATTTAGGTACAACACGACTATAATAATTAATTTAGGTAATTGTTTAATGAAAGTGACATTGTGCTTTGCAGATTATGGGTAGTCAGTGATATGCCAACTACACTTAAAATCATTGGAGGTGAGCTGCAATGGCAATTCAGGGACGGTGCAGAAATAGGGGAAAATGTTTTCTGTGCATTGGTGAGGGAGATGCAGAACCAGGAGGTTAGAATGTACCTTAATAGGAAAACAAATAAGTGGAGGTACTTCATGCACCTGGGATTTACGGTAAGTATGTTGAAAATACCTATCATTGTGGTGTGTTTATATCAATTTATAGATAATTGGGTTGAACAGTGAAGTTCTTAAAAACTGGCAGAATTATGCTCCTAATGTTGTCGAGTTCGTGAAGAGTGAGGAAGTCCGAAATATGGTGCTTGGACATCACAAAGGATCGCTAATTGAGAATTGCAGAATGGTAGGTTTGAAAGATAAAGATATGATTTCGAGTACTGTGATGTATGCTAAAATCTGACTACAGTTTTATGGTCAAAAATTCATAACAGATCATGATTCCATCGAAAGGAAGAGGTGACCGGTGCCTCTATATTAGGGACATGAAGTTGAAAAAAATACATGTTCTTGACACAGTTAATAAATCAATAAGAGCAGAAAATCTATGGAAATTGCACGAGGGATTCATAGAACCTTTGAGGGAGAAGTTAGAAATATGCAAAGAAGTTCTTTTCGAGGGTTGGAATGTGGATTTCTATGAATTCGATGACCAGTATCTAGTCATGGAGCATGAAGCTGCTAGCAGGTGAGTAGTAGTTGTGAATAGCTAATTGAAAAGAAGAAGATACAATGTAAACAATTGGTTAGTTTATTCAGACAAAGCTAATAGTGCCGAGTATGTGTACATGTAGTGTGTTGGCGTTTCTTAACGTCACCACTAGGCGCCGGGGTAGCGTGAGCGTGTAAGAAACTCCCCGGTACACTGACGAGTGCGAACGAATCCGTAAGAGCACGGATACACCGTTGTAGCACTCTCCCTCGGAGAATGAGTATTCCCAAAGGGTATCGTATCCATGGGACGGAGGAGCTCTGGTTTCTAACCTAGCTGATGGTCTAAGGACACAACACTGGATGATAGGATAGATAGAAAGGATCTGCTTGACAGAGCGCAGAGTCTAGCACGGTCTCTTAGGTATAAGCACTCGCATTGGGCGCCAACCCACCCTAGCTGTTTAGGACTAGAAATGTTCTGACAACGAGGCCCTACTCAGTACACAGGCACGGAGGGTTTCGAAGGGTCCAACAGGCTGTCACCACTGCGGCCTACCTCTATCATTACGCGAAATGCACTTGGGATTCGAAGGATAACCTATGGTCCAAACACCACGTCTACACCACTGATTACTACTATAGCCTGACACCGTCTGACGTCCCGGTAGCCCTACTATAGCACTCTGAATAAATACGTGAGGACCAAGTGTGTCCGAGGACTAGTGGAGGGTCGCTCCTTAGTGATGAGTGATTGACAACGTTGTGTGGACTGATGCTTGGCTAAGTGTGCAGGTACAGGCTGTGGCTTGACTCGTGTCGGTGCAGGTGAAGAACAAGCGCGAAAGGCCTTAGCCGTGGCGGCCTCCGGGTGATGGAGAGACAAGTAGGCTTGGTTCGATGGACCCGGTGGCCGATGGGGTCAAGTGCGAGCCGTGCGGTGCAAGACTAGCGGGCTGAAGATGTGGACACGGGCCGGTGCAAGGTAGCGGGTCGACGCCGAAGCCTGCACGCGGGGTTTGTTGGTTTGCCCACAAAACCATCGGTGGATGGTTTCTTGGTTTGGGCCTCAAAACCAAGTCCGGAGGCCCGATGCGACGGAGACGGGGATCCAGAAGCGTCGGGAAGCTTCGAGGCAGGGGGCACGTGGCGTGATCACGGGGTTTGCGTCAACGCGAAGCAAAACCGCGGTGGAAGCATGTTCGCTCGATGAAGATGAGGACCAGGTGTGTCCGAAGACCAGTGGAGGGTCGCTCCTTAGTGATGAGTGATTGACAACGTTGTGTGGACTGATGCTTGGCTAAGTGTGCAGGTACAGGTTGCGGCTTGACTCGTGTCGGTGCAGGTGAAGAACAAGCGCGAAAGGCCTGAGCCGTGGTGGCCTTCGGGTGATGGAGTGGCAAGTAGGCTTGGTTCGATGGACCCAGTGGCCGATGGGGTCAAGTGCGAGCCGTGCGGTGCAAGACTGGCGGGCTGAAGTCGTGAACATGAGCCGGTGCAAGGTAGCGGTTGAAGCCCGAAGCTTGCACGTGGGGTTTGGTGGTTTGCCCACAAAACCATTTGGTGGACGGTTTCTTGGTTTGGGCCGCAAAACCAAGTCCGGAGGCCCAAGGCGACGGAGACGGTGATCCGGGAGCTTCGGGAAGCTTCGAGGCGGAGTGCACGTGGCGTGATCGTGGGGTTTGCGTCGAGGTGAAGCGAAGCCGCGGTGGAAGCGTGTCCGTCCGATGAAGTCTTGACCAAAATGCCCCTGAGGGGTTGTATCTTCATTTATGCAGTAGGGGTAGCGTCGTCATTTACCTCCCTCCGATAGACTTCGTATAAATAGCGGAGAGGTGGATGGCATATCTCTCTTGGACTCTAGGGTTTTCTCCCCCGGTAGATTTTCTCTGAACTGCTTCTTTTCCCTCTGGATTCCTTAGGCTAGACTCTTGTACAGAATCTGACCTCTGGATGTATGGAAGCATTCGGTGTCCCGGAGATCTCCTAGTCCTCTGTAATTTTCGTGTCATTTTTGGGGCTATTTTTGGGGAGTTTCGTTCTGAAGGACCGATTGGGCGAACCAGAGAGGGGGGAGTGAATGGGAGCCGATAAAAATTCTTCTCGAAGGAGATAGAGACTCCAACAAGATGAACACGGCTTACAACACACGTCTCCGACTCAACTACCCAAGTTGGCCAAGACCACGTAGCCACTGAAGTGCTACTGGTCCTAGGAACCAACAACTCAACCAACCGAACCAAACACCCCAAACGCACAGCGGAAAACTGAGCAGCCTGCTGTCTGTGCCACACCAGTCAGACCGATGGCTCCTGCCGGTCAGACCGATGGCACCGGTCAGACCGGTGAACTCTGCCGGTCAGGCCGGTGGCGAACAGCAGATGCACAGCGAAGTTCCAGGAAGCCACAGTGACTCCTCTAGGCCCTGGAACAAAAACCACCACCAAAGAACAACCTGCCAAGAAGGAAAACCCCTCACAAAACCTAGCAAGACAACTCCAAACGGGCCAAGAATTGGACAGCAGGACCACGGGACAAAACCACACGAGCTCAGCAGTTCCCCGAGACAAAACCCACCAGGGGTTCGCACCGGTCAGACCGGTCAAGAGCACCGGTCAGACCGGTCACGCCTGGGCAGCTCGGGATGAACAGCGCCCGTGGGTCAACTCCCCCAAATCCAACTCCCGATCTCCCGATTCGCTCCACGGATTCGCACAAGACTTTGGGGATAGTAGGAACACCTCATGGGCACTCCATAGCCAAGATTTGGTCCACCAAAACTTGTTGAATCAAGAGGAATCGAAGGATTTCCGCCAAGAACACCACGAACCCTAGAACCACGAAAACCCCAAAATTGAGCCCCTTTACTCACGGATTTGGGAGGGGAATCAAAGGGAAAAGAACCACGAGGGGTTCATGCATACATCCCCCACCAAATCCCAAAGAGAAAGGTCTCAAAACCGCCACAAGAAATTCGCCAAGAAAAGCCTCCGAAAATCACCAAAAATGAGAAACGGGAAAGACACATCCAAGTCTTGAGGAACCACGCCGAATCATCTATACATACCAAAGAGGTTCATACAAGGTCTAGCTTGCCGCCCGATCATCCTTCCCTCTCACAAGATCTCACCATGAAGCTCTCAAGCTAGTCCTACGAAAATCCCAAGGAAAATAGGAAGAGAAAATAGGAAAACCAAATGACCTAGGGTTCCAAGCGATGGCTGCCATCCTCTCACCCCTTGGGTTATATGGAGGCAACCGAAAGACTAAAATACCCTTACTAGCTAACTAGGGATACATGCCCCTCAAGGGCAAATTTGGAAGTCTTTGTCTTCGCACCATCGGACGGATGCCCAGCGACCGCAAACTTGCTTAGCCTCGACGCAAGTCTTGCGATCCCGACGCGTGTCCTCCGCTTCGAAGATTCCGGACTGTGTCGTCGCACACCGGTCAGACCGGTGCTCCCCACCGGTCAAACCGGTACCCACCGGTCAGACCGGTCAGACCCACCGGTGAGACCGGTCCGATGCTGCTGCACCTCCGTCTTCGGTTCTTCGGTCTTGGCTTTGTGGATCAACCAAGGAGCCCAGTGGTTTTCTGGTGAACCACTGGAAACCCCGCAAACTCGGTATAGCCTCCGCCAATCACCACTCATGACTCGGCTCCCACGTAGTCCCGGCTCGACCTTGGTTTTGAGGCTCAACCAAGAAACCGTCCATGACTTCATCTTGCCGTTCTTGCCACCATGCGGCCCGCACTTGACCCCGCTAGCCACCGGGTCCCTCGAACCAAGCCTACTTGTCTTCTCCACACCTAGAGGCCTCACCGGCAACGACCTTTCGCGCTTGTTCTTCACCTGCACCAACACCAGTCAAGCCGCAACCTGCACCTGCAATACTTAGCCAAGAATCAGTCCACACCACGTTGTCAATCACTCATCACACCAGGAAGCGACCATCCACCGGTCCTCGAACCACACATGGCTCTCAATCTCCCCCTTGATGAGTGCATTGACAACACACACATTTTGGTAACCAGGAGAAAAGGAAAAGAAAAGAAACGACTAAAAGAAACTCCAACAAGCGATCGAAAGCCAAAGAAAGGCAAAGAGCAAGATCACTTGAAGAAGACAAGTCTCGGACCCCTTAGGCAAGGGCAACGGCTCGATACATCCGAGACAAAGCATGCTCAAGCAAAGAGCACAAACCATCAAACCAAAGCTCGAAAACCACAAAGAGCACCCCCTGCACACATGCAAGCTCCCCCCTGAACCAATGCAACTCCCTCTGGACGAATGCATGCGAACCACTTCACGAAACAGAGCAGCTGCAACAGCTCAGCTCTGACCGGTCAGACCGGTCGACACCACTGGTCAGACCGGTGCTCAACATGTGAACAGGACCAGCACTCTGACCGGTCAGACCGGTGACCTCAACCGGTCAGACCGGTGCACAACAGAGCCCAGAAATGGCTCGAAACCACCTAAAAACCTTCTAGATGCATTCAGTAGGCCAAAACATGCTCAAACTAATCCCCCTTGTTGACAATGCATGAATCAAGCCAAAAATGCAAAAAATGCAACCTAGAGCTTCTCAAATATACAAAATTCAACATAGGATGCTACACATGTCCAAATGAGCAAGTTAGATACTCTATAGCTTCGTAATGACATCAACTTCATGATCACCAAGTTTCACAATCATTGGATGAAGCTAAGATAGAATTGAGCAATTTTGCGAAAATTTACCCTCTCATGAGCAAAGTCCTAAACATGAGCAAAACATATCAAAATGGCAAAGTCACACAAACTTCATGCTAGGACAACCATTCTAAGCATAAGACCATCATAAACACCCACAAGCACCTCATGTCATGTCAAAGCCACCGAGCCATGTGCCTACTTCTATATATGAGACTTCTCATTGGTAGGCATCATGCAACGGTTTAGCACCCAAAGCAAATTAAAATTAGCACATATGACATGGGAGCACATTTTCCAAGCAATTTACATTTCATTTTCAGATTTGAAATTGGTACATGAAATGTCTTTGCGATAAAAAGGAACTTATGCCCCTCCACAAGATCAAGCATGGGGCTAAACATTCATGATGGCAAATGAGCCTTTGGCCCCATATGATCAAAATAAGCTATCCAACCACAAATTAAGCATAGCCAAGCCACAAAAACATGTCAAGATCATATAAAGGCATTTACTCACAAGAGAGCATACATATGAGATTTTTCAAAAACATAGCCATCAACCATGGATATAAACCAAGATTATCAAGAGCTAAGCCAAACTAACCATAGCTTACCAAACTAGCTCACAAAGACATATATATCATTCCATAGTGAACAATGTATATAGGAGAAGCTTTTCCTAAACAATGCATATGATACAAAATGCATGCAACCTAAGATACAAAGATGCCTATACATCATGTTACATATGCCATGCCAAATGCAAGAAATGCACAAAGGAAAGCTATACATATGCTAGAAAGGAGCTCCCACACACCAACTCAAGAAATCAAACACACACCAAGCTCCCCCCGCAAACGAGTGAAAGTTGCTTGATCTAGGGGTTTGGTGAAAATATCGGCTAGCTGGTCATGTGTGGGTACATGGATCAAGGCTATCTTCCCTTTCTCTACATTGTCTCTCAGGAAATGATACCTCACTTCTATGTGCTTGGTTTTGGAATGGAGCACTGGGTTCTTTGCAACCCTTATGGCACTGGTGCTATCACATTGAAGTGGGACATGGGTATACTCCTCACCAAAGTCACTCATGGTGTATGTGATCCAAAGGAGCTGAGAGCAACAACTAGCTGCGGCCACATACTCTGCCTCGGTAGTGGATTGAGCAACACTCGACTATTTGCGGGAAGACCAAGACACCAAAGAAGAACCCAAGAACTGGCAAGTCCCAGAAGTGGACTTCTTATCCAACTGACACCCGACAAAATCCGCGTCCGAAAATCCATGAAGAGCCAAAGAAGAAGACGCGGAGTACCAAAGGCCAAAGTCGGGAGTATGTCGCAAATACCTGAATATGCGCTTGACTGCTTGCTGATGCGAAGTCCTTGGAGACGCTTGAAAACGAGCGCACAGACATACCGAGAATTGGATGTCCGGCCTCGTCGCCGTCAAGTAGAGGAGTGACCCGCTCATGCTCCGGTACTCCTTCTGGTCCACGTGTTCACCTTCCTCGTCCGCATCAAGAGTTGTAGTCGTACTCATAGGCGTCGCCATGGCTTTGGAGTCCTCCGTCTTGAACTTCCTCACAATGTCCTTGGTGTACTTAGCTTGGTGCACAAATGTTCCTTCCTTTGATTGCTTGATTTGTAGCCCGAGGAAGAACTGCAACTCACCCATCATACTCATCTCGAATTCTCTGCTCATGTCTTCTGCAAACCTTGCAACAAGAGAGTTAGACGAGCCACCAAACACAATATCATCCACGTATACCTGCACAATCAGGATATCTCTGCCCTGCCTGAGGAGAAACAAGGTCTGATCGACCTTCCCCATCTCAAAGCCTCGCTCAAACAGGAACCCCCTCAACCTACCATACCAAACTCTAGGCGCCTGCTTCAATCCATACAGCACCTTCCTCAACTTGTACACCCGGTGGGGGTACTTCTCACTCTCAAACCCCGGTGGTTGCCTCACATACACTTCTTCCTCCAACACACCGTTCAGGAAAGCACTCTTCACATCCATTTGGTGCAACTTGAACCCTTTAGCCACGGAAAAGGCTAGAAGGATCCTAATCACCTCCAAACGAGCTACGGGAGCAAAGGTCTCCTCGTAGTCGATCCCCTCTTTCTGACTGTACCCTTGAGCAACAAGTCTTGACTTGTTTCTCACCACTTCTCCTTTCTCTCCCTCTTTATTTTTCCACACCCATTTTGTTCCAATCGGCTTACACCCTGGGGGAGGGTCAACCAACACCCAAACTTGGTTCCTCTAAAAATTCTCCAACTCCTCATGCATCGAATTAACCCAATTATGATCAGATAGCGCGTGTCCAATGTCTTTGGGCTCAAAGGTGGCAACAAAAGCAGCATGAGCGAAATGAGAATTGTTCCGAACCCTCGACCGTGTAGTACGTTCATTCATGTCGCCAATGATTCTCGAAGCTGGGTGATCCACTTGCACTCGCCGGGGAGGTTCTCGCCTTGATGCTACCTCCCCCTCAACAGCAGCTTCGCCTTGATCTGGGTTTGTCGTTGTAGGTGTGGGAGAGGGCCCGTTCTCGATCGTCGTCGAAGTAGTAGGTACATGTTCAGCCGCGGGCACCACACCGCCATCTTCATCATCTCCATGTTCATGCTCCTCCTCCTGAAAGATCTCCTCGCCAAGTTCGTCGTCACCTGCACACTCAAAAACAAGCTGACTACGTGGCTGTGTCTCGTCGAAGGTTACCTCGCAAGTCTCCACGATTTGGTTAGTTTCAAGATTGAGCCCCCGAAATGCTCTAGAATGAGATGCATAACCAAAGAAAATGCCATCGACTGACCTAGCCTCGAACTTGTCCAACTTCTTCCCTTTCTTCAGAATGAAGCATTTACAACCAAAGACATGGAAGTGACTCACCTTGGGTGTGCGACCGTGCATCAACTCGTAACAGGTTTTCTTCTTGTGAACCCTGAGGTAAATCCTGTTCGACACATAGCATGCGGTATTGACCGCCTCAGCCCAGAACCTTCTCGGAGTCCTATGCTCGTCGAGCATCGTCCGAGCCATCTCACACAAGGTCCTGTTTTTCCTTTCCACCACGCCATTCTGGGGAGGCGTATACGGACTCGAAAACTGGTGTTCAAGACCCAAGTCATGGCAAAAGGTTTCGAAGCGAGAGTTTTTGAATTCTGAGCCATTGTCACTACGGATCGCTCGTATGGCATCTCCGTGCCTCTCGTTTCTTAACCTCAAGACAAGATCTCGAACAAAACCAAACGTCTCCCCTTTCTCCTCAAGAAAGAACACCCATGCATACCGAGAGTAGTCGTCCACCACAACAAGGACATACCACTTCCCACCCGCAGATCGCACACGAGCTGGGCCAACAAGGTCCATATGGAGCAGCTCGCATGGACGCTCAGTCATCACATCGGTGAGAGGCGGGTGAGAAGAGGCTACCATCTTGGCATGCCTACACAGCGCACAAACCAACTCTTTCTCAAACCTCAACCGTGGCAATCCTCGGACCAAATTGAGTTTACTCAAGCGAGACAAAAGGTCAAAGCTCAAGTGACCCAACTTCCTATGCCACTTCCACAACTCACTCGAAGAACCAGCCAAAAAGCAACGCTCCACACCAGAAGACTGAGAGAAATCAGCTCGGAACACTTAACCCTCGGGAACGACCATGCAAACTAGGTCCCCTCGAGAATCTAAAATCCGAGAACCACCAGGCCGAAACAACACCTCAAAGCCCTCATCCAACAACTGGGACACGGAAAGCAAATTGAACCCCAGCGATTGAACAAGAGCAACACGCCTGAGAGTGACCTTGTCACTTACCTTGATCTCACCTTCTGATAGCACACGCCCTCGCCCATTGTCCCCAAAGGTGATGTATGTCCTGGACACCACCGGGACGAGACTTGAGAACCACCCCTTGTCCCCGGTCATATGCCTCGAGCAACCGGAGTCAATCAACCAAATGTTCCTCAAGTCTCCCACCTGAAATTCAAAAGCGAGCACGTGAGTGAACAAGCGACTCAGCACTAGGGTTAGTACCAAAAGAGTAAAACCAGTGCCGAGCCATTTGCTCCAAAGTGGGGTTAGCACAAACCATATCATCGCACCTATCAAAGCTACCACCACGAATACCACCACGGTAACCACTACGAGGGAACCAACCCTCTCTAGCTGGAGGAGGACGAAAGCCACGAAAGGAAGACCGTGGACTGTTCCTCCTCTCCATCTCAAAGCTACGACTCCTCCCACCCCCGTATTGAGCACGAGGTGGAGAACGTCTAGCAAACTGACCACCTGCAGACTTTCCATACCAACCACCAGAACCACGACCACCTGAACCAAACCGAGCATCCTCACGAGCATGAAAACCAGACCGCTGTCTGTCCAGACCTGCACCGGTCTGACCGGTGTAGTGCACCGGTCTGACCGGTGTAGCTCGGCTAGCAGCACCACCTGCTACCTTCCGGTCTCCCCAAGCCAAAACCGTCCTCACAATTGCCTTGGCCCTAGGCATCTGCATACGAGGCTCAGGTACACCATTAGAGGGGTGGTACCTGTCCTTGTTAGCCCACTCTCTAGCCATTCTCTCCTCACGCTTCCTCTTGAAGCAAAACTCATCCTTGTGACCATCTCTCCCACAATACCCATAATGGAACTTCATGGGATATGGCTTAGGCTTAGGCTTGGGTTGGGGCTGCTAACTCGGTTTCTCACCCTTCTTCTCTCCTTCCTCACCTCCCTTTGGGCTCACAAACTTCACCGGTTTTTGGAAATCATTTGTTGGGTGAAGGAATATGGGTGGATCTAGAGTAGTGTCAAGCTTGTTTCTGAGATGGTTAGGCTTGGGCTCAAACTTGTTCTTGTGTCTGTTTGGTGGTGGGATAGGGATCTCTCCAACTCTCTCAACTCCCTCACCACTGTTCTCTCCAAGCTTGTCAGCCCCAAGTGCCTGACCATCATAGCGTTTGAAAGCTGCTATCATGATACCAAGCTGAGGCTCCTGACCCGACAACCAGCTCATCATTCTCATCCTGCAAGCGATCAACATAATGCGCAAGCTCCAAATTCTTAACCGCATGCAATTCACAAGTAGAGCAAGAAGTGGGAATAGGCTCTTTCAACTTAGCCTCAAGCGAAACAGTGTAAGCATGCATCTCATCAATCTTTCCATGCAAAACAGGGCAAGAAGTACAAGCACCTAGCAAAGCAGGTCTAGACTTAAGCTCAGCCACTTCAACTCTAAGCACATCTAGTTCATCACAAGTAGAAGCATGCTTATCCTTAAGAGCAGTAAGATCAGCTAGGTACACAGAGCAATCACAGCAATCAATCTCATCAGAAACCACAGGAGAAGCCTGAAGCGAATCGATCTCAAGATTAGCATCTAGGTTCTGGGTTTCTAGCTCAGCCACACAGTTCCTAGCATCTTCTAGTGAGGCCCTAAGCTCTTTCCTCATCTTCTTGGCCTCTCTAAGCATGTGATCGCGATTATCAAGCAAGTCAACCAACTCCTCATTCTCCTTACGCAAAGAAGAGAGCTCGTCACATACCTCATCCTCGGAGTCAGAGTCCGAGTCGCTCTGGTGACTCTTCTTGCTGCCGGAGCTACGAGCCATGCCGCAGAAGCCATCTCCCGCGAAGCAGCTCAACCCACTCAAGTTCTTGGACGCCTTCTTGTTCTTGCGCCGATCACCTTCATCTTCGCTGCTACTCGAGCTCGAGGAAGAGTAGGCGGAGCTGGAGTCGACGTCGCTCGCTCCGACCATCGCTCGGGCCTTCCTGCCGCAGTCGTCCTTCTTCCTCGACCGTCGCTCGTCCTTGTGCTTGTTCTTGTGCTTGTGATCGCGCCTTGATCGGTACTTGTCGTCCCTGCTCGACCGGTGCCTGTAGCCGTCCTTGTAGTCGTCCTTGTAGCCGTACTTGTTCTCTGTCTTCTCCGGGCAGTCGACGACGAAGTGTCCTGGCTTGCCGCACTGAAAGCACGTCCGTGCTGTCCTCCTCGTGTTCACCTGGTTCTTGTGCAACCTCTCGAACCGCCTGGTCAGCAACGCCAGCTCGTCCTCTCCAAGCACGTCGAACACCTCATCTGGCAAAGACATCAAAGAAGACAGAGAGTACATCCTGGAAGATGCGTTAGCGTTAGACTTAGCTCCTTTGCCACTGATGAGAGCAAGACTATGAGAGTCAGTCGGGCTCTCAATCTTGGCTGTCATACCACGGTCCAACTCAGCCGACTTGAGCTTCGAGAACAGCTCGTTCACGGTCAAGGTGTCATACTTCTCGGACTCAAGGATAGCCTCAACCTTCTCGTCCCATACGGTGCGATCCAACGAGTGCATGAGCTTCACGGCTCTATCATGATCATCGTATGGGAGCATGGCCACATTGGCTCTCATGTTGTTCACCACGACTGTAAAATGCTGGAAAAGGGCATCGACAGACTCACCGGGGAGATGAGTGAAGTTCTCGTACACTCTCCGGTAAGTCGCGTACATCCGAGCCTGAACCTGAGCATTCCCAGCATGAGCATCCTTCAACTGCTCCCAAATCCTACAAGCTAAGTTCTCTGTCTGAACCCGATCGAATTCGGGCTGACACAGAGCACGAAACAAGTAGTCGACCGCCTTGTTGTTGGCGTCGAACATATCCCTCGATCCTGGAGCAAGGAAGTTCATCGGATGAACATAAGCTGTGTTCACCGTAACGTCCCAAAGGATCTGACCCTTTCCGCAGAGGAACGCTGCCATCCGCCTCTGCCACATCTGGTAGTTCTTCCCATCGAAGTGCGGAGGACCCGAACCTTGTTCCTGGTACGCCATCTTTGGATCTTAGACTGGCAAGAGTCAATGAAGACCCGAACCGGCTCTAATACCAATTGAAGGACCGATTAGGCGAACCAAAGAGGGGGGAGTGAATGGGAGCCGATAAAAATTCTTCTCGAAGGAGATAGAGACTCCAACAAGATGAACACGGCTTCCAACACACGTCTCCGACTCAACTACCCAAGTTGGCCAAGACCACGTAGCCACTGGAGTGCTACTGGTCCTAGGAACCAACAACTCAACCAACCGAACCAAACACCCCAAACGCACAGCGGAAAACTGAGCAGCCTGCTGTCTGTGCCACACCGGTCAGACCGATGGCTCCTGCCGGTCAGACCGATGGCACCGGTCAGACCGGTGAACTCTGCCGGTCAGGCCGGTGGCGAACAGCAGATGCACAGCGAAGTTCCAGGAAGCCTCAGTGACTCCTCTAGGCCCTGGAACAAAAACCACCACCAAAGAACAACCTGCCAAGAAGGAAAACCCCTCACAAAACCTAGCAAGACAACTCCAAACGGGCCAAGAATTGGACAGCAGGACCATGGGACAAACCACACGAGCACAGTAGTTCCCCAAGACAAAACCCACCAGGGGTTCGCACCGGTCAGACCGGTCAAGAGCACCGGTCAGACCGGTCACGCCTGGGCAGCTCGGGATGAACAGCGCCCGTGGGTCAACTCCCCCAAATCCAACTCCCGATCTCCCGATTCGCTCCACGGATTCGCACAAGACTTTGGGGATAGTAGGAACACCTCATGGGCACTCCATAGCCAAGATTTGGTCCACCAAAACTTGTTGAATCAAGAGGAATCGAAGGATTTCCGCCAAGAACACCACGAACCCTAGAACCACGAAAACCCCAAAATTGAGCCCCTTTACTCACGGATTTGGGAGGGGAATCAAAGGGAAAAGAACCACGAGGGGTTCATGCATACATCCCCCACCAAATCCCAAAGAGAAAGGTCTCAAAACCGCCACAAGAAATTCGCCAAGAAAAGCCTCCGAAAATCACCAAAAAGGAGAAACGGGAAAGACACATCCAAGCCTTGAGGAACCACGCCGAATCATCTATACATACCAAAGAGGTTCATACAAGGTCTAGCTTACCGCCCGATCATCCTTCCCTCTCACAAGATCTCACCATGAAGCTCTCAAGCTAGTCCTACGAAAATCCCAAGGAAAATAGGAAGAGAAAATCGGAAAACCAAATGAGCTAGGGTTCCAAGAGATGGCTGCCATCCTCTCACCCCTTGGGTTATATGGAGGAAACCAAAAGACTAAAATACCCTTACTAGCTAACTAGGGATACATGCCCCTCAAGGGCAAATTTGGAAGTCTTTGTCTTCGCACCATCGGACGGATGCCCAGCGACCGCAAACTTGCTTAGCCTCGACGCAAGCCTTGCAATCCCGACGCTTGTCCTCCGCTTCGAAGATTCCGAACTACGTCGTCGCACACTGGTCAGACCGGTGCTCCTCACCGGTCAGACCGGTCTGACCCACCGGTCAGACCGGTCTGATGCTGCTGCACCTCCATCTTCGGTTCTTCAGTCTTGGCTTTGTGGATCAACCAAGGAACCCAGTGGTTTTCTGGTGAACCACTGGAAACCCCGCGAACTCAGTGTAGCCTCCGCCTCACCACTCATGACTCGGCTCCCACGTAGTCCCGGCTCGACCTTGGTTTTGAGGCTCAACCAAGAAACCGTCCATGACTTCATCTTGCCGTTCTTGCCACCATGCGGCCCGCACTTGACCCCGCTGGCCACCGGGTCCCTCGAACCAAGCCTACTTGTCTTCTCCACACCTGGAGGCCTCACCAGAAACGACCTTTCGCGCTTGTTCTTCACCTGCACCAACACCAGTCAAGCCGCAACCTACACCTGCAATACTTAGCCAAAAATCAGTCCACACCACGTTGTCAATCACTCATCACACCAGGAAGCGACCATCCACCGGTCCTCGAACCACACATGGCTCTCACATTCTTCGCTCGATTCGGGGATTTGAGGGTGTTTCCTCACAGATTTCTTTGAGGGGATCATGGGTGGATGCCTTGCGCATGTTTGTGTATGATCTTGACCCCTCAAACTCCGTGGAGAGCCTTCGATTCGTGAGTTTTTTGGCCGGAGTTCGTGTTCTTGGTGAAGTTCGTGTGATCCACGATTCTCGGCGATTTGGTGGCTTAGAGGACGAGATTTTTGGGGCATAGCTTCCTCTTGTGTTGCTTATCATCTCCCCCAAATCTTGTCTTAAGAGCTTTTGGCGTTTGGGAGATCCGGTGATGAATTAGGAGAGTTGACTTCGCGAGCTCGAGCTCGAGCAGCTCTGTCCGGGGCTAGCGGACAGTCCGCGAGGAGCCCGCGGATAGTCCACGCCTCCTGCTGTTCGTCACGTGTTCTTCGTGTTCTTGCGCGTTTTCGTTTCGATCCGTTTCGGCCCTAGGTTTTGGTTGCAAGAGGTTTGGCGGACAGTCCGCAAGGGTTTCACGGACAGTCCGCGTGGCCGAGTTTTTGGTGGACAGTCCGCGTGTCATCCACGGACAGTCCGTATTTTCGGGGTGCATCTCTGGTAGCTCTGGTGTTTATTTCGGACGGTCCGCGGGGTAAGTCCGAACAGTCCGCCGTACACACGCGGACAATCCGCCCGTACCGCACGGACAGTCCGCGACTGGCATTTCCAGATTGTGCCAAGTGCTTTGATTCTTGTCCAGTTGCTTCCGCTCTTTGCTCCTAGGCTTGTCTCTTGTTCTTCTAGGCTCGTGTGTGCCTTGTTTGGAGCTTTCTTTGTGTGCGCGAGCGTTTGGAGTGGCAATCGGGGTATAGGCCGAGTTCAACCAACGGGAAGAATTTTTATCGGCTCCCATTCACTCCCCCCCTCTCTGGTCGCCCTATTCGGTCCTTCAATTGGTATCAGAGCCGGTTATGGATCTTCTTGATTCTAACAAGTCTAAGATCCAAAGATGGGCGATTACGACAAGGGGTCGGGTCCTCCGCACTTTGATGGCAAGAATTACTCGATGTGGGAGAGGCGCATGGGCGCGTTTTTGCGAGGGAAGGGAACTCTTATCTGGGAGGTCACCAGAATCCTCATTATGTCATCCCAGATAGTTTTCTGCTTCCAGGATCACGGGACATGTTTGAGGCCAACAGCAAGGCCGTTGATTACTTGTTCCGTGCTCTCTGTGCCTCGGAGTTTGATCGAGTGTACGGAGAGGATGTGGTCGGAAAGATTTGGCTCAACTTGAAGAATGCTCATGTTGGCAATGCCCAAGTGCAAGCCCGTATGTTTACCACTTATCAGAGAGAGTACGAGAACTTCACTCATCTCCTCGGTGAGTCGACCGATGCTATGTTTCAGCACTTCACTTGCATAGTCAACAACATGAGGGCCAATGTGACAGTGCTCCCGTACACGGATCATGATCAAGCTATCAAGCTTTTGCATGCCCTGGATAGGTCCGTGTGGGAAGCCAAGATTGAGGCCATTGAGGAGTCGAGCGCGTATGACACGTTGTCGCTTGATGAGCTGTTCTCCAAGCTCCGGTCTTCAGAGGTTGATCGTGGCTTGAGAGCCAAGAGCGAGAGCCCCACTGATCCTCATAGTTTGGCTCTTGTCTCAGAATCAAGGACTAACGCTAACTCTGGTGGTTTCTCTTTGTCTTGTCTTGTGTCCTTGCCAGATGAGGACTTTGATGTGCTGAGCGAGGACGATCTCGCCTTGTTGAGCAAGAGGTTTGGGCGGATGTACGAGAACCGCAAGAATGCAAGGCGGAGCTCGGGGATGTGCTATCGGTGCGGGAAGCACGGGCACTTCATCACTGAATTCCCTGAAGCCATGGAGATCAGGAACGACTACAAGGGCAAGCCTAAGCATGACTACAACAAGCCCCGCTCCCGGAACGACTACAAGGACAAGCACAAGGACAAGAGCGAGAGAAGGCACAAGAAGAGTGGCGGCCACAAGAAGAAGACCGCTCGAGCGATGGTGGCCGGAGCGAGCGACATCGACTCGACATCAAGCGATGCTTCTTAAGGTTCGAGCAGTGAGGAAGAGCAAGAGAAGCGCAAGGACAAGCGGCACACGAGCAAGAACATCACCGGCCTGAGCTTCGTCGCGCAAGGAGGCTTTTGTGGCTTGGCGCACTCCAAGAAGGGTGGGAGGCACAGCTCGGACTCGAACTCTGACACCGAGGAAGAGGTGGGAGGCTTGGAGAACTTTTGGTTGATCGACTCCGGTTGCTCAAGACACATGACCGGAGATCGTGGGTGGTTCTCCAGCCTCACTCCGGTGAGTATGAGGGAGTACATCACTTTCAGGGACAATGGGAGAGGACGAGTGCTTGCGGAAGGTATGGTGAAGGTGAGTAGCAAGGTGACCTTAAGAAGTGTGGCCCTGGTCAAGTCACTTGGTTTCAACCTGTTGTCAATATCTCAATTACTTGACGAAGGTTTTGAGGTTCGTTTCAAGTCGGGTGCTTCTCGTGTGCTTAATTCTCGAGGCGATCTTGTCTGTACGATCGTCCCCGAGGGTCAAATCTTTCGTGCCGACTTTTCCCAGTCTGTTGGTCCTCCTCGATGCTTTGTTGCTGGTTTTTCTGCTGAGCTTTGGAAATGGCATAGGAGGTTGGGACACTTGAGCTTTGTGTTGCTTTCCCGCTTGAGTGGTCTTGATCTTGTCCGAGGATTGCCTAAGTTGAAATTCGAGAAGGATTTGGTTTGTGCTTCGTGTCGGCATGGAAAGATGGTTGCCGCTTCTCACGTCCCTCTGACTTCTGTCATGACCGAGCGACCTTGTGAGCTATTGCACATGGATTTGGTTGGGCCAGCTCGTGTTCGCTCTGCGGGTGGGAAGTGGTTTGTTCTTGTGGTTGTTGATGACTTTTTGAGGTACTCTTGGGTTTTCTTTTTGGAGGATAAGAGCGAGACATTTGGCTATGTTCGAGACTTGATCTTGAGGTTGAAGAATGAGAGACATGGTGATGCCATTCGAGCTATACGCAGTGACAATGGCACAGAATTCAAGAACTCTCATTTTGATGCCTTTTGCAGTGATCTTGGTCTTGATCATCAGTACTCTTTTCCATACGTCGCTTGCCAGAATGGCGTAGTGGAGAGGAAGAACCGGACCCTTTATGAGATGGCCAGGACGATGCTCGATGAGCATAGGACTCCTAGGGGTTTCTGGGTCGAGGCGGTCAATACCGCTTGCTATGTCTCAAATCGCATCTTCCTCCGTGCCTTTAAGAAGAAGACCTCTTATGAGCTGATGCACGGTCGACAACCCAAGGTGAGTCACTTTAGAGCTTTTGGTTGCAAGTGTTTCATTCTGAAGAAGGGCAAGTTGGATAAGTTTGAGTCTCGATGTTCGGATGGTATTTTCCTTGGTTATGCGATTCATTCTAGAGCATATCGTGTGCTCAACCTTGACACTAACCGAATCATCGAGACTTGCGAGGTTACCTTCAACGAGACACAGCCATGTAGCTCTTCTGCCTTTGAGTGTGCAGGTGATGAGGAGATTGGAGCGAGGATCTTTGAGGATGAGAAGGACGGAGATGGAGACGACGACGATGGTGGTGGTGATGCTCCAGCGGCTGATCGCGTACGTGCTACTTCCACTACTACGACGACGATCGAGGATGGACCATCCCCTACACCCACTACGACTGAGGCTGTTCGAGTGGAGGCTGCTGCTGAGGGGGAGGTTGTGTCCAGGCGAGAGGCTCCCCGGCGAGTACAAGTTGATCACCCACCGACGACCATCATTGGTGACCTTCATGAACGCACTACACGGTCGAGGTCAAGGAACACTTCTCATTTCGCTCACTCTGCTTTTGTTGCTTCTTTCGAGCCCAAAGATATTCGACACGCTTTGTCTGGCGAGAATTGGGTGAATTCCATGCATGAGGAGTTGGAAAACTTTGAGAGAAACCAAGTCTGGGTGTTAGTCGATCCACCGCCAAATTGCCGTCCCATAGGAACCAAGTGGGTGTGGAAGAACAAAGAGGGTGAGAATGGGATGGTTGTGAGAAACAAGTCGAGGTTGGTGGCGCAGGGGTTCAACCAGAAGGAGGGGATAGACTATGAGGAGATATTCGCACCTGTGGCCCGTTTGGAGGCAATTAGGATCCTTCTAGCCTTTGCCGTGGCTAAAGGGTTCAAATTGTACCAAATGGATGTCAAGAGTGCTTTCTTGAATGGGGTGATAGAGGAAGAAGTGTATGTGAGGCAACCACCGGGGTTTGAGAGTGAAAAATACCCACACCGTGTATACAAACTCCAGAGAGCGATCTATGGGTTGAAACAGGCACCTAGAGCTTGGTATGGCAGGTTGAGAGGCTTTTTGCTGAGTAAGGGGTTTGTGATGGGCACAGTTGATAAGACCCTGTTTCTCCTTAAGTATGGGAAAGATCTTTTGATTGTTCAGATATACGTGGATGACATAATCTTTGGTGGCTATTCTCATGATCTTGTTGCCAGATTTGCAGATGACATGAGCAGGGAATTTGAGATGTCCATGATGGGCGAGCTGCAGTTTTTCTTGGGTCTCCAGATCAAGCAGTGCAAGGACGGGACCTTTGTACATCAGGCGAAGTACACCAGGGACATGATGAAGAAGTTTGGCATGAACGACTCCAAGCCGCAGACTACCCCGATGAGTACAACTACGGCTTTGGACGCGGACGAGGACGGTGAACCCGTGGACCAGAAGGAGTACCGGAGCAAGATCGGCTCCCTCCTCTACTTGACGGCAACGAGGCCAGACATACAGTTCAGCGTGTGTCTGTGCGCTCGTTTTCAGGCTTCACCGAGGACTTCACATCGGCAGGCCATCAAGCGGATTTTCAGGTACTTGAACTACACTCCTGAGTTTGGCCTGTGGTACTCTGCCTCCTCAACACTTAGGCTTCATGGTTTTTTTGATGCGGATTTCGCTGGGTGTCGATTGGATCGCAAGTCCACTTCTGGGTGCTGTCAGTTCCTGGGTTCTTCTTTGGTCTCTTGGTCATCTCGCAAGCAATCGAGTGTAGCCCAGTCCACCACCGAGGCTGAGTATGTAGCTGCTGCTAGTTGTTGTTCCCAGCTGCTTTGGATGACATATACCATGAGTGACTTTGGTGAGGAGTGCTCCAAGGTTCCACTGTTCTGTGACAGCACCAGTGCCATAAGCATAGCCAAAAATCCTGTCCTCAACTCCAAAACGAAACACATAGAAGTGAAGTACCATTTCCTGAGAGACAATGTGGAGAAGGGAAACATATCTTTGTCCTATGTCCCTACCCAAGACCAGCTAGCTGACATTTTCACCAAACCGCTTGACCAAGCCACTTTCACTCGCTTGCGGGGTGAGCTTGGGGTGTGCTTTCCGTTCTAGCTTGGGTCTTGGAGCATCTCATGTATATATGTGCCATATGCTCATTTTGTTGCATTTCCTTCATGCATTTTACTTTCTGTACAAAACCTGGTAGGATAGCCATCTTTCGATCACTTGAGCTAGGAATGAGCTTCTCTTATATACATTGATCACTGATGTGCTATGGATGAGATATGTGCATGATTGGTAGCTTGTGGATGTGAATGCTATGCTCTTGTTGGTTTTGCCATATATGTATGATGAGATAGCATTTTGTTTATGAAAATGATAAAACTGCCTCTCTCATGAGTAGATGCTTGTCTATGCTCAATTTGTTATTAAATGCTTATATCATGCTCAGTTTGTGCTTGAGGATCATATTCTCTTTGTATGGGGTCAAAGATCCTCTGTCATTATAAATGTTTAGCCCTTTTGCTCGTTTAGGGAGGAGCATAAGCTTCTTTTTGCCGCAAAGGCACTTCATGTACCATGTTTAATCTTAAAAATGAAATTGGTGTATGAATTGCCTTATGCTTGAAAAATGAGCTCCTATTCATTGTTTTATGGTTTGATATTCATATCTTGGGTGCTAAACCGTAGTATGCTTGTCTACCATGAGAAGTCTCATTTTAAGAAGTAGACACATGGCTCAGTGGCTTTAACATGACTTGAGTACCTTGTGGGCGTTTATAATGATCGTGTGATGAGAATTTGTGATCTTGCATAAACTTTGAATGATCTAGTGCCTTTATGTTCAAATTGGTATGGATAGGATCTTGCTCATGAGATGAATGTTTGTTTGTGAAAATTTTGCTTAAAATTGCTTTTGGCCATGTCACATGCTTATATGTCTCTACCTTCTTGATGGCAATGTGCTAACTACACCATGTCTACTTTGCTTGCTCTATGTCTCTTTTGTAGCATTTTGTTGTGCTTTTTGTATATTTGAGAAACTTGGTAGATTGTGTATATGCTTTGACATGCATTTTTTTTATGAAAACAAGGGGAAGTGCATCATATACCTTGATTCTTGCATTGTCAACAAGGGGGAGAGTTTGGGGTAGATGTTGCATGTGAGGAGAAAAATTGAGAAGAGGAGGTTGCATTTTCTCAGGGGGAGTTTGCATTTGTGCAGGGGGAGCTCCTTTGATTTTCCTGAGTTTTGTGCTTTGTGGTGTGCTCCTGGTGAGCTTTGTTTTGTCTCGGCTGTGTCGAGCCGTTGCCCTTGTCTTAGGGGGCCGAGACTTGGATTGGCGAGTGATCTTGTTTTCGCTTGTTCCTTGGTTTTGGATCACTGGCTTTGGAGGTTTGTGTTCGTGATTGCTTTCTTTTCTTTTTCTCTATCATGGTTACTATGGGTGTTGTCAATGCACTCATCAAGGGGGAGATTGAGGACCAGGTGTGTCCGAAGACCAGTGGAGGGTCGCTCCTTAGTGATGAGTGATTGACAATGTTGTGTGGACTGATGCTTGGCTAAGTGTGCAGGTACAGGTTGCGGCTTGACTCGTGTCGGTGCAGGTGAAGAACAAGCGCGAAAGGCCTGAGCCGTGGTGGCCTCCGGGTGATGGAGTGGCAAGTAGGCTTGGTTCGATGGACCCGGTGGCCGATGGGGTCAAGTGCGAACCGTGCGGTGCAAGACTGGCGGGCTGAAGTCGTGAACATGGGCCGGTGCAAGGTAGCGGTTGAAGCCCGAAGCTTGCATGCGGGGTTTGGTGGTTTGCCCACAAAACCATCTGGTGGACGGTTTCTTGGTTTGGGCCGCGAAACCAAGTCCGGAGGCCCAAGGCGACAGAGACGGTGATCCGGGAGCTTCGGGAAGCTTCGAGGCGGAGGGCACGTGGCGTGATCGCGGGGTTTGCGTCGAGGTGAAGCGAAGCCGCGGTGGAAGTGTGTCCGTCCGATGAAGTCTTGACCAAAATGCCCCTGAGGGGTTGTATCTTCATTTATGCAGTAGGGGTAGCGTGGTCATTTACCTCCCTCCGATAGACTTCGTATAAATAGCGGAGAGGTGGATGGCATCTCTCTCTCTTGGACTCTAGGGTTTTCTCCCCCGGTAGATTTTCACTGAACTGCTTCTTTTCCCTCTGGATTCCTTAGGCTAGACTCTTGTACAGAATCTGACCTCTGGATGTATGGAAGCATTCGGCGTCCCGGTGATCTCCTAGTCCTCTGTGATTTTCGTGTCATTTTTGGGGCTATTTTTGGGGAGTTTCGTTCTTCGCTCGAATCGGGGATTTGAGGGCATTTCCTCACGGATTTCTTTGAGGGGATCATGGGTGGATGCCTTGCGCATGTTTGTGTATGATCTTGACCCCTCAAACTCCGTGGAGAGCCTTCGATTCATGAGTTTTTTGGCCGGAGTTCGTGTTCTTGGTGGAGTTCGTGTGATCCGCGATTCCCGGCGATTTGGTGGCTTAGAGGACGAGATTTTTGGGGCATAGCTTCCTCTTGTGTTGCTTATCATCTCCCCCAAATCTTGTCTCAAGAGCTTTTGGCGTTTGGGAGATCCGGTGATGGATTGGGAGAGTTGACTTCGCGAGCTCAAGCTCGAGCAGCTCTGTCCGGGGCTAGCAGACAGTCCGCGAGGAGCCCGCGGACAGTCCGCGCCTCCTGCTGTTCGTCGCGTGTTCTTGCGCGTCTTCGTTTCGATCCGTTTCGTCCCTAGGTTTTGGTTGCAAGAGGTTTGGCGGACAGTCCGCAAGGGTTTCACGGACAGTCCGCGTGGCCGAGTTTTTGGCGGACAGTCCGCGTGTCGTCCACGGACAGTCCGTATTTTTGGGGTGCATCTCTGGTAGCTCTGGTGTTTATTTCGGACGGTCCGCGGGGTAAGTCCGGACAGTCCACCGTACACACGCGGACAGTCCGCCCGTACCGCACGAACAGTCCGCGCCTGGCATTTCCAGATTGTGCCAAGTGCTTTGATTCTTGTCCAGTTGCTTCCGCTCTTTGCTCCTAGGCTTGTCTCTTGTTCTCCTAGGCTTGTGTGTGCCTTGTTTGGAGCTTCCTTTGTGTGCGCGAGCGTTTGGAGTGGGAATCGGGGTATAGGCCGAGTTCAACCAACAGGAAGAATTTTTATCGGCTCCCATTCACTCCCCCCCCCTCTCTGGTCGCCCTATTCGGTCCTTCAGAAGACTAGACCAAAATGCCCCTGAGGGGTTGTATCTTCAATTCAAGTTGTAGGGGTACCGTGGTCATTTACCTCCCTCTGGTGGACTTCATATAAATAGCGGAGAGGTGGATGGCATCTCTCCCTCTTGGACTCTAGGGTTTCCTCCCCCCGGTAGATTGCTCTGGACTGCTTCTTTTCCTCTGTATTCCTTAGGCTAGATTCTTGTATAGACTCTGACCTCTGGATGTATGGAAGCATTCGGCGTTGCGGTGATCTCCTAGTCCTCTGTGATTTTCGTGTCATTTTCGGGGCTATTTTTGGGGAGTTTCGTTCTTCGCTCGATTCGTGGATTTGAGGGCGTTTCTTCTCGGATTTCTTTGAGGGGATCATGGGTGGATGCCTTGCGCATCTTTGTTTGTGATCTTGACCCCTCAAACACCGGGAAACACCTTCGATTCGTGCGTTTTTTGTTGGAGTCCGAGTTCTTTGTGGTGGTTCGTGTGATCCGCGATTCCCGGTAATTTAGGGAGTTAGTGGTCGAGATTTTTGGGGCATAGCTTCATCTAGTGACGCTTCACATCTCCCCAAAGTATAGTCTCAAGAGCACTAGCCGTTTGGGAGATCCGGTGATGGATTTGGAGAGTTGACTCCCGAGCTCGAGCAGTTTTTGGTTCTGTTCGTGCGTGGCAGACAGTCCGCCTGGTACACGCGGATAGTCCGTGAGGGGCCAGTTCATCGCAGTTCGTCGCTTGTTCGTGCGCGTTCCTGTTTTGATCTGTTTCTTCCCTAGGGTTTGGTTGCAGGCGGTTTGCGGACAATCCGCGTGGGGTTACCGGACAGTCCTCCGGGTCGAGATTTTGTCTGGGGTTGGGCTGCGTTTGTCTGGGGTTTCCAGCGAGCTTTGCCGGACAGTCCGCAAGGACTAGACGAACGGTCTGCGACACTGGCGGACAGTCCGTGTGGTCCCTTCAGACAGTCCGAATTTTCCAGTGTGTCTCTGGTGGTTCGGTTGCGTTTCTCGAATGGTCCGCAAGGCTGGTCCGGACAGTCCGCCTGTGCATAGCGGACAGTCCGGCCGTACCATATGGACAGTTCGCGCTGGCTGTTTCCAGAATTGGTCAAGCGCTTTGATTCTTGTCTTGTGCTTCCGCGGTTTGGTTCAAGGCTTGTCTCTAGGACCTGTGGGCTTGTGTGTGCCTATTGTAGAGCTTCTCTGGTGTGTGCGAGTACTCGAGTGGCAATCGGGGTATAGGCTGAGTTCGACCTTCGGGAAGAATTTTTATCGGCTCCCATTCACTCCCCCCTCTCTGGTCGCCCATTCGGTCCATCAATACGGAACTACGAATCCGCGAGGGAGATACTGGCACTAGCTCAAGGTATACTCTATCACTCATGCAAGATCACGAATGCACTTTGATCTAATTAGAGATATGCGGGAGCATCAACTTTGTTCTAATAGACAAGCTAACATATAAACAGAATGCAAACTTATGATCCAGCTCTACTAGATCGAAAGGGTTGTGTTCAAAGAACACAAGCCTCTAAATCAAGAACGAATGAAGAACACAAGAACAATTCACCTATGCATGCATATGACTTTAGTCTAAATAGAAAATGTCGAAATACTCACTTTAGTCTAAATGAAGAACAAAGGCACCGCTGAGGTTCATTCTTGATGAAGATGTCATGAACATGACATGGCCCCAAGCATTCCTCCTCACTTCCTAGCACTAATCCTATACAAAGAGCTCTCCTCTCCTAAAGAGAGAGGCTCCAAGGCCAAAATGAAGAGGAGGAGGAGAAGTGTGTGTCCAAGAATGAGGCCCCTCCCCTTCTATTTATAGGCAAGAGGGTGGCTTGCTCCGAGGCTCAAAGTGCTCCAAAACACCTCGGAATGCAGCGAGTGACCAATCAGGGAGCTGCATGTGGAAGGCCGGGATCAACCGACCCTAGGTCGGTTCGGCCGATCCTAGGGTCGGCCGAAACCCCTGGGAGGCCATCTGGCCTGTGCTTCCTCAGAGTGGCTGGTATGTGGGCCCTGATGCTTATCCTCCGTGCATGCCAAGTTTCCTAGAGATTTGGTTAGCAAGTGGGCCCATGGATCCATGTGATGCTGACGTGGCAGTGTGTGATTCGTCGATAATGCTCCACATGGATTGCTGATGTCATTGATCTAGGGGAGTCCTAGGTGGCAACCCCTCATTGGCTGAGCTTGAAGTACTTGGATCAAAGACATGTGCTTTTGCTCCTCTTTCTAGTGCTAATTGCCTGTATTTGCATAATCACCAACACTTGTGGAAATGATTAGTTTAAGCCCTATTCTAGTGTTGGCGAACATTTCTCATGCCAAAATGTACAGGTTGACGGGTATGAAATGAGTGGATAACAGCCGTCAACACAGTGTTGATAATGCTTTCTATGTGTTGCATTACATGAAGTGGTTTGATGGTGAAAAGTTGAAGCATAAAATGAACAAGGTAAACCCGCAGTACAATTAATTTGATTTAATGTGGGGTTGATGACCAATAATAATTGTGATCTTGGGAAAATGCAGAATTTAGTAGACATGGTGAGGAAGACTATGCTTTATGATGTGATAACAATGAGGGGGAACAAAGGTGATGTTCCTGATGCCCTTGTGGATGCCATCGAACTGAACTAAGAAGGCATTTGTGTGGAAATGTATTTTGGGAGGGAAATGTAATGCAAAGTACTAGTGATATTTTGGAAAGTGGATGTAAGATATGGTACACTATTTGCACTGTGATATTTGTAGAGGATGGGAGTGTAAGTTTGGTATGAAGGAACATGTTAATGTAATTGACTGATGGATGGAAATGTATTTAGTTTGTTTAAGGTTAAAATCCAATATGTTTGTTGAAGAAGTACATTGAGCGTTCGATTAAAAAAGAAACTATAGTAATATTTGGAAACTAAAAGCAGGGAGCAAACCGGATGAGAATAAAAATGAAAACATAGAAGCATGACATTACATAGCGTACAGATACATCTCAGTACATAGTGGCTGATACAACTGAATAAGTGTGAAACACATGAAGAGGAGATAGATCTAAGAAGTAGGTAAGAAACCTAAAAGATAAAATAAGAAGAAACATAGAAGAAAACACCGAGGGCAAGCACAAAGGAAGCAACAGCACATGAACTAGGAAATGCAAGCTGCATCACTGGTTTAGGAATGTTGACGTCGGGTACATGAGAATGGATCTGGTCTTTGACGCCAAAGAATGCATTGTAGGCGGTCAGAGCTTCGTCCACGTTTGGGTACTTTTTGTAGCATGCGTTTGGGAACCCACACACTTGCTCATTGCAAAACGCCCAGTCGTGGTAAATACCTGGTTTCCGTCCACGGAATACAACATAGCAGGGCATCCTAACAAAAAAAGAAATTTATTAGCATATAAAAAGGGATAGTACAACAAAGAAGGATTGGTAACAAAGAAATGGAATTGAGGAAGAAAAAAAGGAAGGAGGAATAGATCTGACGAAATGAGGTAGGGAAAACTATATATATATATATATAAGGATATGAACAAAAGTTGAGAAATCAAAAATAAGACGATGAGGTAGGGATAGATTTTTACCTGATGTAGCAAGCAAATGTGCAGCAAGGAGGGAAGAGAGAGTTTGGAAACAAGGGATTGGGGATAGGGTTGGTTTGGTGCGCTGTGTTCCTGTGTAGGTGGTATTTATATAAGTGGTTCAGAGATGTAAACTAGGTGGAATTACCAATATGTCCTCCCTTGTAGGATTTAAGAAATGTACATCTGGTTAATTTTAGGGTTCAGAATGGGAAATGTAACAATGGGTACAAGTTGTGTAACGTGTAGACGAAATGAATTTTTAAGCTTATGTCGGTTGAGTTGTATTTATTTAGTGAATAGTGTACCACCTGGTGAAAGTAATTTCAAGTATTTTGGAATAAAGAGGAAATAATAAAAAGAGTAAATGGTTCTGGGATATAGAGACATTAATGAAACATCGCATTAGTTTGCTTACATGTGGTAAGATAGAATGAGTTTTAGGGTACAAAAATTTCCATCCAGCAAAAGGATACAGTACAAAATATTGGAAACCATTTTCCAAGCAATTAACTAATTGATGATCTTGGCGATGTCGGGTGGGAGGACAGCGGAATTGTCTTGCAGAGATAAAGCTTCGTAGATGAGGATTGGACGGGCAATATCTATTACACCCTGCACATAAATGAATTGTTTTTAAGTTAGTGAAAAGTAAGTTTGAAAAGGGTAATATTAAGCTGAAAATAAATGTAATATGTGTTACCTTGTCAATAATTATATCCAAATGTTCTCCATTGAAATGCCTAGCCAACAATAGCATGCATATACCACTTTCCTCTCTGTTAAACAAACAAAAACTTTAAGGTCTAAAATCGTTAATTATTAAGACACATGGAGTATTATAGCATAAGAGTGAGAAATATGCCTGGTAATAGTGGAAGAGACTAGGTTGGGGTAGTGTATTTCCCAATCATCGATTGGGTTGGTGGAGCATCCTTGGAAGAAGGATTAAAGGCAACAATTGAGGGATGTAATGGTGACCTTAGTAAAATATTGGTGAAGAGTGAAACGTTCAGTAGAGTGACAAGGATCTAACACATGAACCTTAGAATTGTGCATGTCAAACATGTAGGCACACCATGTGTCTTGTATAATTAGAGGACAAATCACCTGCATAATTGGGTATTGAAATAAGAATATGTGTATGAATATGGTGAATGGAAACATGGTACAGTAGACCAACCATTTGGCAGTGGAGACTGCAGTGGTCATTGTGGACAAATTGATTCAGTATTGATTGACAGATCTCAGGTTGTGAATCTGCAAGGCTATGCATCTACAAAAGAGTACATAGTTGATGAAGTTGATGGAAAAAAATATGAAGGTATTAGATCAAATTAGATGTGCTTACAGAGAAATCAGACTCAAGGAAATAGCGCCACTTCATAACTTCATTTGATTACAAGCAGGATTTGTGTAGATGATTGAAGCAATGAAAAATAGCATCTACAAATTCGTGTTCAGCACTGTGAGATTGAAGGAAGTTGGCCTTAATTTCGCGAACAGTAAGGGATAGTTGCCTTGGGAATGGATGGAGCACCAATAGTCTGTACAAAGGAAATAAGAAAATGAAATAATAATATACTTTAATCTGGAACAGCATTACAACAACTTATATTTACTATACCCGACAATTAATACCTATCTCTGTCACAGTACTTGTCATTGGAATTCCACTGAATATGTGAATCAATTGCATAACCATCAGGGACTGGGTGATATTGAGTAGAGGACCACAGTGGAAGATGAGAAGGTGAAGGAGGTACTGGCATTGGCTGGAATTCTGGATTTATAGGCTGGCCATATAATACAACATCTGGTTGATTTGAGGTTTCTGAGAAACTAGCCAAATAATCATAGATTATGGTGTGTGCATGGTTCTTGGTGTATGTCCTAGGTGAAAGGTTGGCTTCAAAAGATTTGTCGAAGTTTTGGTTAATATAAGGAAGAGGAGAGGAAGTTGTGCACTCTTTATGAGTAGAGTATGAGGGGGACAAAGGGAAGTCTGAAGTCGTCAAATCAAACCGAACAGGTTCTGCAGAATTAAGCAATATAAAAATATATGTGAGAAATTAAGTAAAAAAGAATAATGGATCAAGCTGGAGGAAAGTAGTAGCATCATAATATACCTATGTTAGTTCTCTGCCTCTTATGAAAAGATCGATTACCATTTGAGCTTTGTGGCACTGTAGGGACTGATGTGGTCCTTTTGATGGATTGTTGCTTACCTGCATATGAATGGTTTACATGTGTTGTGAATAAGAAAGTTATAATAAAAAAATGATTAGTAGAGAAAGATTGTAGGTCTTAGATATGGAAGATTATAAACATACCTGAATGTGTTGGTGTAGGCTCTGTATTGGTGTTATGATAGGAAGAGGAAGGTGAAGGTGTAGGCTTGCTATGAAACAGATGGAACTGAGAAGGGCCAATTTGCTGAACTAACCAATCAAACATGTGTGCTCGACGCCTAATGATAGAATCCCGGAAAGTTTTGATGTCTTGCATAATTAACACGTTCTGCTTTTGGAACCAACTAACTGCATAATGTTACTCTCACAAAAAGAGCATGCAAGGTTTATAATAGGAATCTTAGTAAAATAATTGAAGCTAGGGTTGAGAAATGAAATGAAGTTAAAGGAATTACAAGTGATGGGTACTTCTGGCGGATGTAAACTCCAAGATCACTAGGACCACTGAAATGGAATGTATCCTGTGTCATTTCACAATTGCTCAATTGCACTGGAACGGTAGGACGAGTGAAGTTATAAATTGGTTTTGTAGGAGGATGGTCAGATTGGTATGTGTGCCTCATATAGGCCGTTGCACCTGGTGGGCGAATATGATGGAACAAATACCAAAAAGGGTACAATATAAGTATACTATATTGTGAGCAATAAATTAGCTGGTTATTTGAACAGTGCATTCAAATAAATTGAAGTAGAATGATGATGTATACAATATATGCATAGGATGTCTTACCCCGAAGTATTTTGAAAAATCATCTTGACCACGAGATGCACACATATCAGTCATGTGTTTCAATGATTCAGGATCAAAAACCTTGATGCGAGGTCTGAGCCGGTGATTCTTGTTGAGTCTACCTAAATCAATATTGTCCAGGAATAAAACCTATAGAAAAAATCATTAAGTTAGATTAATTTGCATAGATAATGTTAAGGTTTGACGAAACTGAGGAAATGACATGATTTTAATTATACATGTTCAAACCTGAAGCAAAAGATGGCATCCAGTGAGGGAGATTACGCGACCCTTCTTAATGCATTCCTCTCTAGCCCTTTGGGCGGATTCCAATATGTGATTGTAAACATAGTGGCACCAATTGAAACGATCAAGAAGGTCAGGGTTCTTGAGAGCACCCCAGAAATCTGTGGTTCCATGGTAATGCTTAGCAGATGGAGCAAGTAAATGACCCATGACATATATGACAAATGCAATCTTGAACATATCTTCCTCATGACGTGATGATTTATCATCTAAATGCTAATGAAGGACATTTTCTAGTGGTTTGAAACTCCTAGGATCTTTAGGATTGAGACCTAGGTTCTTCATGAAATCTTCGATCCGGTCCTTGCTAATATCAGTTCTACCTACGTCTAAGTCACCACAGGGGATACCGAACGCAATCGAAACATCCTTCTCATGAAAGAAAATACGATTGGAGCCGGGTAACACCAAACAACTTTCCTTTGTATCCAGCTTGCTTAACAACCAAGCAGAAAACTTCAGATTTACCTTTGTGATGCAGGGCAAATCAAGCAAACCTCCAAATCCAGCTTGGCGAATAAGCTCTTTCTTGTACTCACTAAACTTTGACACGAGAATGTGTACTATTTTAGGGGAACAACGATTAATGATATTGGCAGGTGAACTGGCATCATCACTAGAATCAAGAATCTGTGCAATGGTAGATGATGAACGGAGAATCCTACCAGCAGGAGCAGATTGAGCAGAATTGGAACAGGAAGTACGAGCGGATCTAGACGGAATAGCATCGAGGGGCCGGTCCTGTGCCATGGTGGACGGGAGAAGGGCTGAGGAACAGACAAGAAGAACAGATAAGTCAGGTGAATACTATCGTAAAGACCTTTATGAAGAAGCGGAATGAGGTCAATAAAGACATAAGTGATAGTGTACATTGCTGTGTAAAGAAGTTTTGATGATGCACCATAGATGTACAAGGTTGAGTAGAGTCGGGATGTAAGGTAAGGAGTGGTAAAATATCTGAGAGCACTACCCGCTTTAGCCGGAAAAGAAATGATTATGGGTACAGAAAGAATGTGGGAGGTGCACATGCACGAGTGTCAGAAGGGATGGTGGAGCATATGGAGGAAGCGGCCGGATGCGCGCAATAGTCAAAAGTTGTCAGGTGGAGGGCGGAAAGTGGTCAGGGTACAGATTCAGGGGCACCTTTACGTCCAGTTGTACAGAACGATAAGCTACTTTACGTCCATCATTACACGGCGCGTGTAGCAGAGTGCAAAAAATACAGACGGGAAAAAATGAAATACATGAGGAAATACACACTAGCAGACAAGAAGGCGTGGATACCGGTACAGATGGACGCATCAGATAACTCGACTATGAAGTGTCAGGTGTAAAGAATAATTTTCGTGATGGCATCGTGTAAAGGAATCGGAGACGGATGGCCCATTGGTAATGCGGCAGTCACGTGCTCCCATGTGAATACCGTGAGCCTCATCGTGTTGGTAAAAAGAAAGTTGATACCTTTTTCTATTTTGCTGAAAGCTGAGCTTTCGTGACGTGTTTCTGACCTGACGCAAGATGGAATTGTATGGCAAAGCAACAGTAATCCACCATTTGTATATAAAGTCAGTCGCGTTGAATCTTCGACCTGTCAAAGTCAAACGCTGCACAGTGTCTACGCCGTTGGTGTTTGACCGGTATGAAGAAAGGGACCCGTTTGGAATCAGGAATCCAAGGGCCAGACGAGGCGTAACGAAGACCAGTAAACAGAGTGATTTCCTGGCATCTTCTCTCCATCGTGGGGAACTACTACTTTCTTTCCTTAAAAATTCCATAACAGGAACTCGATCTGCAGTTGCTGCAGTAGTACGCAGTAACTAGTAGTGGTAATTTCTACTTGTGAATGAACAGAACAGCAGGGGAATTCACATTGACATCTGGATTCTGGATTGACTAGTCGTCCTGGACGCAGAAGATGGTGGGCTTGACGGGGTCGGTGATCTCGACGGACCCCTCGAGCATCTTGGCCACCTTCCCCATGGAGGGCCTCATCTCCGCGCGGTCTTGCAGGCACCACATGGCGGTTTTGACCATCCGCTCGACGGTGGCGACGCTGGCGGTGTCGTCGTAGGATGCGGCGATGCGCGGGTCGATGATGTCGTCGATGCGCCGCTCCACGTAGACCTTCTCGTACGCCCACTTGGGGAAGTACCAGTCCTCGCTGCCCACCGACTCCTGCCGGAACCCGTAGTTGCGGCGGCCGGAGACGATCTCCAGGAGCACCATGCCGAAGCTGTACACGTCGGCCTTGGCCGTGATGGGCTCCCGGTGGATCACCCACTCCGGGGCCATGTACCCGCGGGTGCCCCGGATCCGGGACATGGTCACCTTGTCGCGCTTGCTCGTCAGCTTGGAGAGCCCGAAGTCCGACACCTTGGGGCAGAAGTCGTCCTCCAGCAGGATGTTCTCCGGCTTGATGTCGCAGTGGAGCACCCACTCCAGGCACTCCTCGTGGAGGTACGCGATGGCGCGGGCCACGCCCAGGGCGATGCGGTAGCGGGTGTGCAGGTCCAGCAATGGCTGCTGCTCCTGCTCCGACGATGAGGAGTTGTCGTTCTCATCTCCGGCAGCAGCGCCGCCGCTGGCACCGCCGCCAGCAAAGAGGTACTTGTCGAGCGAGCCGTTGGGCACGTACTCGTAGACGAGCATCCGCTGGTCCCGGTCGGCGCAGAACCCCCACATGCGGACCAGGTTGAGGTGGTGCATCCGCGCGATGATGGTCACCTCCGCCCAGAACTCCGCCTCGCCGCCGCCCACACTGTGCAGCTGCTTCACCGCCACGGCGCGCCGGTCGGGGAGCTCACCGCGGTACACGGTCCCGTACGCGCCGCGCCCCACCACGTCGGAGAAGTCCTTCGTCGCCGCCTTCAGCTCCGCGTGCGAGAACCGCCGGGGCCCGCCGGCGGGGAGGTACTCCAGCCCTAGCGTGCGCGCCATCTCCCGGTACTGCGAGTACTTGCGCAGGAACGCCCAGAACGACAGCACCCCGGCCAGCAGCTCCACCGCGAACAGCGCCGTGATGATGGCCACGTTCCGGATAGTCGTCTTCGCCTGCTTCGGCGGCACCGGCAGCGCCAGGCTCACCGGGCACACCGTCTGGATCATGTCCGTCATCCCCGTGAACGGGTTGCTGTCGTTGTCCGACGACACCACCCGCAGGTACGTCGACATCTCCGTCGCCGGGGACCAGTACCCGTCCACCAGCTGCGTGTACTGGAGGCACGTCCGGTCGCCGCCGAACTTGTACCCGAACGCCACGCACCCCGGGTTCCGCCGGCACAATCCCTCGCAGTCCGCGAGGTTCTGCGGCGACGCCTTCGACATATAGCGGCCAGGGTCCGACAGCGTGTAGACCGCGCCGCCGGAGAAGGAGACGAAGTCCATCCGGACGAACTTGTCGTCGTTGCCCCTGCCGGTGTAGTTCTGCTTGGGCGCGCAGGGGCCCGTCAGGGTGGCGTTGCGGTACCCCGGCGGGCAGACGCAGCTGACGCTGTCGGCGCCGACGGGGACGCAGATCCTGCCTCCTTCGCAGGTGCCCCGGATGGTGCAGAGCTCCTGCACGAGCTGCCACACCACGCTCCACCGCCGGGTCTTGGGCAGTAGACTGTAGAGCCGCAAGTTGCCGTCGTCGTCCAGCGTGAGCCGCCGCACCCGCTTGGTGGCGCCTTGGTCCGAGGCGATGAGCTGCGGGGTGTTCCCGCCGCTGAGGACGAGCTTGCCGTCGTCGGTGAGGTTGACCAGCGAGCCGCCGCCGCTGATGTTGGCGTACATCAAGTTGTTCAACTGCAGCGTGGCGGAGTTGACGAGCGTGTAGCGGCCGTTGGCGGACTGGAGCGTGGTGCCGTTGGCCTTGGGCACAGCCTGCCCCGCCATGAGCGTGTTGATTGGCTCGGAGAAGCTCGACCAGGCCGCACCGCCGAAGACGAGGCTCCCCGTGTCGTTGAGCCGCAGCACCGCCGTGCTGGCGGAGGAATTGGCGGGGAGCGAGCGCGCCCAGATGGTGTTGTTCCCGCCGGCAGTCCAGGCGAGCTGGCCCGCTGCGTCGACGGCGAGCGCGGATGTGCCGGCGGCCTCGTAGGCGGAGGAATTGTGGGCGTACCAGATGACGGCCCTGTCGGTGGAGTTGGCGCCGACGACCCAGACGGCGAAGCGGTACCTGGACGGAGCGGAGCTCACCGCCACGAACCCGGCGGCGAAGTCCCCTCGCGGCGAGACGAGGGTGCGGTTGCTGTCGGTGGGGCTCCAGGCCTTGTCGTTGGCGGAGAAAGAGGCCATCTGCTGTGCGGCTGCGAGAGGAGGGACGAGGAGGAGGAGGCAGAGGAAGAGGGACGCCATGGCCGGTGCCCGCGCAGGAGCCGCTGGGTCGGCTGGGCTAGCCGGAGGAGAGGAGACGGGATGCTCGCTCTCCCTGCGCTGCGAATCGAGCAGCAGCCAGGACTGCTCCCTCTTCTTCTCCTCCTCGATCTGGTGTGGATTGGAAACCAATGGCGATTACCGAACGAAGACAACGACCGGACGAAGCGGCTGCCAACAGTAAACTAATTGCTCGAGGTCCATTCCACCACAATCACATCATCCTACGGGGATTTACGGGAAGACGAAGCCGCCTGATTGCAAAGGAGACCGACCCACTGGCAGGTGGGGTGGCAGGTCAGTCCAGTCGCCGCTGCGAATTGGACTTGTCGGTTTTCTTCCGTTCCCCCTTCTATTGCTGTTCATGGCGTGCCCCGAGCGGCAATTCCGTGTCATGGTCATGTCATGTGGGCCCAAAGAAGGGATCAGATCGGAGCTTCCCTGTCTACCTATCGTCGGTGGACAGTGGACTTGTCCACGCCCACTTTTTATTCCCAGGACAAAGAACAGCCATGGTGGGCCCATGGCGGCCCGAGGTGGACCGCAGACTTTGACTTGCATTTTGATTTTCAGAGTTCACGAACCAATTTGCAAATACCACATGTTCGTCTGTCTGTCTTATCAGTCACCGGTCAGCGGTACTTTTCTCTTAGAACAAATCAGCCACCAACTATCAGTCAGCGGTACTTTTCTCTCAGAACAAATCAACACCAGCCACCAGTCGTCAAGACGAACACGGCGACTCACGTTGCTCCCCAAGTTGCCAAGTTGGATATGCTCCAAAAAATAAAAGTTGCCAGGTTGGATTACATTACTTTGCACAAACCTGTGGGTCTATGCCATAGTTCAGCTCAGATTCTATCAATTTTCTCGACTTCTCTCATGCAAACTAATTGATTGATTAGCATTTCTTTAAGATAAGATGAAGTAAATTTTACTACTCCATTCCTTCCAAATTATAAGTCGTTTTGGATTCATAAATATTATTATGCATCTAGACATAGTGTATATCTAAATGTATAACATCATCTATGAATCTAATGAAGCCAAAACGACCTATAATTTGGAATGAGAGTGTAATTAAATAACTCTCCTCTTTTTAGCTATTTCAACTATAGTCCAGTCTACCTTACAAACAAGATTTATCTTTTTTTTACTTCAGGTACAAATTGAGTCTAAATTGTGTAGGGCGACATCCATCAAATTATGTTAAAAAATAAAAAAAACTTTTAATGATTAGTTCATAGGTTAGCACATTTCATATAAATTACTTGGAGATATAAAAAAAAGTTGCATAAAAAGTAATGTTAAGAATTATTAAAATTATTTATGTAACATATTACCATCATCCTACAGATTTTAAAGTAAACAAATCCAATTTTATACGAAGGAATGAAAATAACAAAATCTCAATGCGAATCATATTTAAAATTGTTTATAGGTAGAGAAGAAGATGGTTACGTTGAGCCAAAATTTTGTTCGGAGGGTCAAGCAAAGAGAGCCGGTTGTTTAAGAAAGTTGAAAGGACATTTTCCTTGGTTTCTTTTTCATCTCAACAATCCTTTATGTTAGGCAAAAGAAGAAAGATTCGTCTATAGTTTTCTTAGACATTTTGCCCAATTTACACCTGATTTGGAGCCTTGGATCAACCCAATGGCTCATACTCCCTAATTTGCGACCAAGCAAGTTGCACCTTTTCTTTACAAAGAATTTGGGTGGGTTGTAGTGTATAATTTTAGTGTCTAAATTGAATTGTTGCAAAATTCAAGTAATTTAGGGAAGTTTAGCACATTGACTTCTTTCATTATAACATAACTAGGAAAGTGCCCGTGCGTTGGTACAGGCATAAAAGATTTTCAACGTAAATACAAAAAATGTGGGAAACATGATTTTTTTAGATACAAATTTTATCAATATAGCGAACATGGTGTGAGATTGTTGAAGTAATAAAATGAATGTGGCAACATTCTATAACCAACATCCATGATGGAATAAAGGTGATTGCTTGCTTGTGTCAACACACTTTAATAGAAAATATTATAAATAAAATATCTACTATTAGCCATATAAATAAGTGCAGGGTCACAGAATAGATACAAGGTCTTGGTGTCTTAGTGATACATAGTTGAATAAAATAAACATGTATTATAAGATACAGATACAAAATAATTTTTCCCAAAGCAACACATCGGTACCACCTAATACACTTTTACAAACTCATCTTCATTTCACCATGCTCCTAGTTGCACTCAAGTCATTGGCCTTGATCTGGAACCCAAAGTTTGAACCTTAGCAGCACAACAAATCAATTAATAGATTGTATCATTCAGATTACGAAAGGACGGATTGTAGGCTTTACCTATATATGACAGGTTAACTGGCCGCAGATATGTTAAAAGGTCACTTAAGATGTACAGTTTAAACTCCTATCTCACTTTCAGTGCAAGAAGCCCACATATGCATCTCCTATGTCCTTAACCCAAATATAAAACATGCATTAGCACCAAGGAAAAAATCTTGTTAAAAAATTTAGCATTAGCGCTGAGGGTCGCATAATTAAATATGCATTCGACCCAATTCTTGCTGAAATATATGCCTCAACATACTGACTATTGACGGTGTGAATCCTTCAATGAATCTAATAAAGATGAGTTGTGCACCCAAGTACAACTCATCTTTCAGATTATATGAAGTACACTGAAAGCAAGTTCCAGATGTTCTTGTAAATGCATACAATTTTCACTTTGGAATATAGAATAAATGAAGGCAGAATAATTTAACAGAGAAATCAGCATTGCTAAACAATGTAGTAAGCAATTAGCTCATTGCTGAGAGAACCTGCTCCTATTTTGGACAGTCTTGGTAAGAGCCGGTAATGTTTGTTTGTTACCCAACAAATGAATTGCCTATACTATGTTTCACAACACAAATTTAAAAAATATGGATCCCTGATGCACATTTAATACCAACAGTTATTTTATAACCTTGGTAGGATAGTTCAATCAGAACAGTGATATAACTATATAGGGTGTGATTGGCAGCCTGGCTAACTCTAGCCTGGCTAGAATCTGGAGCCAGGCTAGACTAAGCATGTCTAATGCAATGCAATTTGCTGGTGTTTGGCAGGGTACATAGTGACAGTCTGACTTGTTATGCTCGTATTTGGTAAGCTGCACAACATGATAAGATGACAATGTTTCTCCTATAGGTGAAGTTAAGGATGGAAATATGGATATGGAATCCGAATTATCTGATATCCGTTAAAATATAAATATGAATATTGAAATGTGGTAGTAAAGTGGATACATCTAAATTCATTTTCATCAATTTTCTCTATCTGATTCCACATCCGTATTCGGCAATATCCGGCACTATCCGTATTCGACTCGATAAAACTGTCAGTTATCTCTATAACTAATAGCAAATTTTGTTCAATAGAATCCAAATGATTGTAGTCTATAATTGAAAAAAATATATCCATAACTAATGATTACGAGATTAATTTTAATATTAAAAATATTGCATCCATAAAACAATGTAAAAGTTATATTTAAATTTAATGACCAATATCATTAATTTTAATAATAAAAATACATTAATATAAATTTTATTTTTAATTACTCTAGTTTATTTATGTATATTGATGAAAATATTTCCATGTATTTTCTATTATTTATTTGATAAAGGTATATATTAAAAATATGTATTTATTAATAGTTTTACTTATTATATGATTAATTATTAAAATAAATATGAATGAATTTGATATTCTTAATGAGCAATATTAATAAAATTTAGCGACGTTGAGACTGAAACAGGAGACGAAAGTGAAACGACTCACCTAAAGTGGCTCAGCTGGCCTGCATAGCTAGAAACGCAACTCATTTGCGTTTCAACTCATTTGCGTTTCTGGTAAGCCAGGCTAAGAGACTCCTTTTGCACTATACAAGCCTGGATAACATCCCTATGTAGGCTACCAAACATTGGCAGGTTGCATTACGCAAGCCTGGATAGAGGCTATGCACCCTACCAATCACCCCCATAGCTCCCAGTGATATAACTATATAGCTTCTACTGTGACAAAAGTTCATTAAATCATTCACTTTATTCAGTAAACACCGTGGAGTGCCTAAATCTTATGAAATATTGGTGTGTAAGGTACACACATTAAATGTTATGTAAAAGAATCAAAATAGGTAAGAACATACCACCACAAATGAAAATAGTTACAGCTCTGGAATTGGCACACAGGCTCAAGGTAAAGCATCCTGTCCTTAGTTCCAATTGGCTTCTCTCTGACTAATCCAGCCTATGGAAACATAGCAATAAAAAAATGTAACATATAACTAAATACAATAAAGATGGCTACAGAGGATTTTTTGATGTACTACAAAATTTTATAGGTCATTCAAATGATGTGCTCAAATTCAAAACAACGCAAATCCAAACAGCTAAGCTACCAAGAATGCCATAATAATTGACCACATTGAAGGTTTTATTAATTTATGGGACAGTGATGAACCAAAAAACCTTTATAAAGCACTTAAAGGTCAACACATATCCTAACAATTCTGCAATTAAACAAATATATATTTACCTGCAAATTAATGAACTTGTTTGTAGTACTTCCAGCAAGAAACAATTGTTTTTTACAAAAAGAAAAATATCAATGCAATCCTTATCTCCACTAATGATCTTTTCACTTCCAGTTTCATGTACTAAGGGCACTAAAATTGTGTAATTGAACATCACAATCTTAACCTGTGCATATTCCTTGTATTACTGAAATATAGATATGTTCAGAAGATTGATACCTTCTCAAGCTTTTCAGGACTCAGCTCTTGGAATCTGTTGGGGCAGTAGAAAACCTCACCTCTGGGCACCGGGGATTCGCCAAAATAAACTAAATTGTTGGGCTTCAGATTCTTTTTAGGCAAAATAAAAGCCGTGGGCTTCGCAAACACTTTTCTTGAAACAAGAGGTTGTCTCACGCCTAAAGACACAAGAGCCAGCAGAAGAAGGAAGTCGGGCTCCGGACGTTTTCCTCGTCATCAAAGATACCGGGGCGGTTGTTTTGCCCCCACGAACATCTGATCTCGATGGTTTCTTTTTCAGGAACAGCTAAGGAGTCCGGGCTCCGGCATCTTCATCATGTATCAGGTAGTTACAAGATTTAACACTGTTGTAAGATGTGTCGTTTCAGGAAACATTCCGGAGCTCCCGATCGAGAGCGGTAAAGAGGCGAAGGTCCCGGCTTCGCCTTAAGGCCGAGCCGGTTCACTACTCTCCGTTTGCAAGGCTCCGAAGCTCTAAACTGCACCAAGAATGAAGCGTCGGGAGGAGCAAGTTGGCGAAGCCCGGGGCTTCTCAAAGATTCAACCGCGAAGACTCAGTCAAAAGCTGTTCCAACACGGAACCATCTCCGGTCTTCGCGGCGCATCTTCCGCTCCGCTGTCTCCGGCGTGATCTGCGCTCCGCAAACCATGGCGTTAAATCCGCAACGAGTGTAAAAAACCAAGTTTATCCCCAAATGTTCTTGTTAGATGTTAGGGTTTCGGGGTATACTTGGAATGTAAATTTAGTCTTTTGGCACTATAAAAGGAGGCCCCCTCCTCATTGTAAAGGGGTCGCCACTTTGGAAAGTCGAGTGCGTAATGTGTTGAGGAAAGCTAGCTATTTAATACAACCGGTCTTGAACATGTTAATTGTGAATTGTTCATCGAGTAACCCTATCTCTGTTTTGGAGTTTCGTGTACCCAACAAAGGCGCCCACCATGTTCTTAGCCATCAAGGAACCCACGATGGCACCCCCAAAGAAAAAGACTGTTGACCAAGAAGAGCCCAGAGTGGCTGTTAAGGAAAAAAGAATCATAGTCGCTCCGGAGCCCAGGCCGGAGGATGAAGATTTCGCACGAACTCGCAGTGAAAAAAGAAAGGTGGCAGGAAACGCCACGCAAGATTCAGACCCAGAAACTAGCCTCACAAACGATAAAGAGGGCGCAACTGAGAGGGAGCTGGACACAGTGCTAAGGCAAATCGAAGCCATGAAGAAAGAAAAGGAGAGGGTAGCCATGGAACTCGAAGCTCAGAAACAAGCTGATGAAAAAATCAAGAAAAGAAAGGCTGCGAAGCTACAGTTCGCTCAAATGCAGCAAGAACTGGACGAGTTACAATCCCACCGGGGCACACCGCCAAGTCCCACCCCAAACTACGAGGAGGGCCCACCTCCACAAAATGAAAACATTGTGTTCAACTTCCCAACACACAACACCGCAGGGATGTTCATGACTGTCGATTCAACCTCGCCTTTATCCATTGGTCTGCAAACAACGCCATGGCCTTTCTCCTACAAAACAATCTCCTTGCCAAAATACAACGGGTTAACAAACCCAAGGCAGTTCATAATGAGTTACGAAGCCGCTGTAGCTTCGGCCGGAGGTGACGAAGTTGTTCTGGCCAAATCGTTCATCATAGCATGCGAAGGTGCAGCGTTGAACTGGTACTCGCTACTGCCACCACACTCAGTATACAGCTGGGTCGACCTAAAAACAAAGCTTATCCAAAACTTCCAAGGATTTCAAGCCGCAACCACAGACGAGGGGGACATGTTCTACTGCATCCAAAGGGACAAGGAACCTTTGGCGAGTTATGTGAGAAGATTTCTGCAGCTGAAATCCCAAACTCCAGATGTATCAGAAAAGGTTGCAATAGCTGCCTGCATCAAGGGGCTAAATCCAGGGTAAACAGCATCACACCTCTCAAGAAAAAAGCCAAAGACAATGCAAGCACTCTTGGCGGAGCTTGAAGAGTATTGTAGATCAGACGAAGACCACAGGAGAAGAGTGGCCGAGAGAAATCGCTTAAGGCAAGCACAAAGAGAGCAAGAGTGGGTCCCCTCACACCAAAGCGTGCAAAACAATAGAGCTCCATGCCCACCAAACCAAGTACTCCCAATCGAAGCAGCACCAGATACCCAAAACCAAAACCCAAACCCACCACAAAACCAAGCTCTGCAGCGGGCTCCGCAAACTCCGAACCGCGGAGGTCATAACCAAAGAGGAAGAGGGAGGGGCAACGGACCGTCCCCTCAAAACCAAAACTCTCGCCCGCGCTTGTTCTACTGCTCGTTCCACGGAAAACAACCTCATCACTCCACAGACAACTATCCCGAAACCAAAAGGACTTTAGAAAGAATGGCCGAAGAAAAGAGAGCCGCCCAAGCCCAACATCAACCACCGCCACCAAAACCAGTCAATCACACCTGGCCTCAACAACCTTTCCAGCAAAACCCATATCCTACCGCACCTCCGCTACATCCCTACAACAAAGGAAACCCAAGCTATTTTCAAACCAGCGCATACAGCTGTTGATGCTCACTAACTCTTACTTTTATGCATCAACAATACAGGAAAAAGGACCAAAATAATAATTCAACAGTGGTATAGGGCTTTATACTAATGATTTCCACGAGTTTTGGTGAATTATATAATTTCAGGGACTACTCAAAAAAATATACAAAGAATCAAAACTAGAAGACTCCGAAAGACTCCCGAACCCAAAGCAACGTGGCTTGCAAGAAAGAGGCTTCTGGAAGAAGCAAGGAACCGCCACGCCAGAGTAGACCCCGAGGAGGGCCCACCCCAGGCCGACCGGCCTGGTGGTGGTGCCGACCGGCCCCCCTGGGTGCCACCTCAGCCCTACTTCCGGAAGGTTCTTCCACCGCCTATGAGGAGCAATCTAAACCGCCTATTAGGTCGGTTTGATCGTACGGCGCATAGCAAGTCCTCAGGACTATATAAGCAGCCCCCCTGACCCCCTCAGGAGGCATCTGATTTATCATCTGGCATCTTCAGTTCATCAGGCCAAGACAGGAGAAGAAGAGGAGACACAAGAAATAGGATAGCTACTTCATAGTTCTAGATCTAGTTCATAGATCTAGAACCTAGTTCTAGATAGAAAGTCAGATTCGAGTAGAGTTGAGCTTTGCTCCAATTCCAGATCTGTAAGTCATCAAGATTCGGTTCTTATTTTGTTTCTCAATGACTTTGTGCTATTTCAATATTATGTATGCAATTGCTAAGTTCTTACTTTGTTCTAGTAGTATATTTGATATAGTCATGATTAATGATGAATGCACGCACTTATTCGCAAAGCTCCTAGTATATTACTCGAGTATGCTAGGTAGTAGAGATTATGTAAGCATGGTGCTTAGATATGATTTACTTGCGGATTCACCTTATGCTCCGGGTCGTGTGGTAGATCGTAGGCGTGACAGGCCTATTGAGTCCTTTGCAATCCACCCCCCGAGCATAAGACTAGTCGATAATGGTTCTTGGGATGATCAAGTTTCGCTCTTGATCTTCTTGGGTAATCTTCGAGGTGCACACATTTATTCATGATTCTGCTATTTGTGATGATATGCTATGATAGAATAGATGAATAACTAGTCTTTGTATGCTATATAGAATTTGTGCCTCTTATGTTATCCAGTTCTAATCTAACTAGGAAGTAGTATATTCTATGTTCCACGTGTGCCTCTACCTGTCTGAGTTATCAATATCTATATATTTATTAGTGGCTTAACCCTGTTAAAGTATGTGCCATTCTATCAAAGTATCATATAGTAGTATACTGCCATCTTTAGTGAACCGATAAATCCATCCCATCTTCCATGTGGATACGATATTTTTAAAACCCATCTCCCCGGGTGAAATGCTCACCGGTATCCGTACGCTTGCGGATTATTCTTTATAATATTTCTGTAGGCTTAATAAATACCAACAAGCATTTCTGGTGCCGTTGCTGGGGAAGATGGGATGGCTACCTTTTGAAAATCGATGGCTAGATACTTATGATGACATTGTAATTTGGCATCTCTACTTAAACAGAATTACCCTTGTTTGTCTTTTTCTATCTTATTTACAGGGTATTAACAGGTTTGATTGTGATTCACCACACTTTGATCATCTGAGTCAAATAAACCAAGGAAGCTTTACACCAAGTTCCTGAAGCCATGTCTGAGAAGACATTGCGAGAGTTCTCTGCTCCAAGCATCAAGAACATTCATACTGGACCAACACTTCAAGTCAATCGTGATTTTGAGCTCAAGACTAGCCTCATCAACATGGTGCAAGCTAATCCATTTAGTGGAAGGGTACATGAAGATGCAAGCACTCATCTCCAAAACTTTCTGGAGATAGGTGCCACCATCTCCATCAAGAACATTCCAAAGGACACGATCCTACTCCGCTTATTCTCATTTTCACTAACGGGAAGAGCGAGACAATGGTTCTACTCCAATGAAAAAGAAATAAACACATGGGAGAAATGTTCTACAACCTTCCTATCAAAGTTTTTCCCCACAGGCAAAACCAATGCCTTACGAGGAAAAATCACCAACTTCCAGCAGCAGAAAGGCGAGTCAATTCCAGAAGCATGGGAACGTTTGCAAGAATACATATCAGATTGTCCTCATCATGGAATAGAAGAATGGATGCTCTTACAAGGATTCTACCATGGGCTAAACCGAAAAGCGTGTGAGCATCTAGATGCAACTGCTAAAGGATCATTCTTGTCACTCACTCCGGGAGAAGCCGACATACTTATGCACAAGATATCAGAAAATCAAGTCTGGACCCAGAAGAACACCCAACACTGTCATCAGAGTGAAGAAGTACAAGAAGATGAAGAATTGAAAGCAGTATCAGCTAGGATGGACGTGCTGTTAAACCGGCTTCAGGAACGAGCCAACTTCAAGAAGGATCGACAAACTTTACAAGACGCTATGCATGCTTCAAGAAATTCAAGCTTGGTGGTCCACAAGTCAGCACCAACCCAAGGAAAAGACCTACAACCACGACCAACTTACCCAGGTAAGTATCTAGGTAATAATTTCAAGCAACCTTCACTACGGGAATTAATTGAAGAACAGGTTAGAATTAATGATAATCTCTCTAAGAAGCTTGCTACTAATGATAAGATTCTAGAGGACATAAATGTTAAAATGGATAGTTTTTCTGCCATCTTAAAAGATCAAGCTATTTTTAATGCTAAACCAGAATCAAAGTTATCAAAATTGTCTGCTGCTGTGCCTATTGCCACTAACCCTGAGCAGGTATTTAATGTCCGAACGAGGGGTGGGAAGCAAACAACTGATCCACCATATCCCAAGGGCGCAGCAAGACCGTCGGCTAGAACACCTACAGCACATGCAACCTCTGCAGTACCCGTAGCACCAGCCGAAGCACCAGAAGAGAAGGATAATGACGTAGAAGAAGTTGTGCGAGAAGAACAAGATCCAGCAAGACAAGATTTCCACGACACCAACTTCATACCATATCCAAGAAGAGCGAGAAAACCTCAAGTTGATGATCAATTCAGGAAGTTCATAAAGGTAATTCAGAAGCTTTATGTCAACATACCTTTACTTGACGCCATGCAAGTCCCGACATATGCCAAGTACATCTGAGACATCCTGAATAAGAAGAGACCTCTGTTAACTACGGAGATCATCAAGTTGACTGAAGAATGTAGTGCGGCAATCTTGAACACATCACCCATCAAGAAAAAGGATCCAGGATGCCCCACTATAGAGTGCTCCATTGGAAATCAATACTTCAACAATGCACTCTGTGATCTTGGAGCAAGTGTCAGTGTGATGCCCAAGGCTGTTTTCGACAAGCTCAAGCACCCTACCTTGATTCCAACATCAATGTGTCTACAATTAGCAGATCAATCAGTTCGCTACCCATCAGGAATCGCCGAGAATGTTCCGGTGAAAATCCGAGAGTTCTTGGTGCCAGTTGACTTCGTGGTATTGGATATGCACCCAGACTCCAGGGTCTCACTGATTCTCAGGCGACCATTCCTGAGCACCGCCAACGCACGCATCAATGTCAGCGCAGGAGGATCACATTTGAGATCAATAGAAAGGAAGAGAAGTTTGCCTTCAAACCCAGACCAGAGCTCAGCATCAACGCGAACATGATCGATCAAGAGAAGATATCACCAGAAGAACCATCATCTCCGAAGACGGAGGATGCACCTGAAGATTAGAAGATTTGGAAGTCTCGTTCGAGGACTTAAACTACGAACCCTCGCCGAATGTAACCGGTAAAAACACAAAAATATTTTTTCCTGCATTTCCATATTTACTACAGTAAAAACTTTTTCACGCCCCATGATAAATAATTTTTACGGTGTGTCAAAACTCGTATAATAATTTTTCGTGGTGGCATAAAAATATTTTTTTCCTTTCATATCTTTGCTGTTATATTTTTGTGCGTTTTATTCACCCTTACACTTGGGACCGACATGTCATAGGGATACACATCAAATCATCACTTTCTTTCACCTTTTCTTCTCCTCCACCAGCCTCATTTATTCCCACTCAACGTCCACTTATTTTGGCATGGGATTTCAGCAAGAAATGGACGGAGGAGAGGGCACCCGAGTGGGGCCCACATGGGGTCGACCGGCCCCACCACCGGGCCGACGGGTCTCCCCCCTCGGCTCTATAAAAACAGCCACCTCCGGCCTATTTCTTCATTCATTCACAAGCTCAGAAAACTTTATTTTGAGCTAGTGTAGTGCTGCCACGAGAGTAAGGAGGTTTAGGAAGAAAGAAGAAGTAGAGAGGAAGTTCTTCCAGGGGTAGTTTAGCACTAATCACATCCATATATACCTTTGTGTGGAAGTCCTTTTCTAGATAAGCACCTTGTTCGGGAGATTCCTGGGACGCACTCGCTCCAGGACCAACTCCCGACGATCAATGAGTGTTGACTCTCAGGAGTCTCCCTCACCCATCTCCAATCCCTCACCGTCGGCACCATCGTCGCAAGGAAAGATTCTAACCAGTGATGTACATCTTCACATAAGGAGAGGAGAGGAGAAGGAGAGATATGAGAAGTTGAAAAAACGCAATTTTGTCCTCACACCTATGTTTGACGAGGAGTTCATGCAAGACACAGGTATGAATACCGAGTTCGCCCAAATGTTTCAGTTACTAGGGTGGACTACCTTTTACAACACTTCAGAACGGGGTTGCCATCTCCTCACACTAGAATTTTTGTGCACCTTAACACCCGTTAATGACAGAGTAACCTTCCGGCTCTTCCATCAAGAACACACTTTGTCTTGGAGGAGGCTAAGCAACGCCCTGGGATTTGCACAAGGATGCACTTTAGACATAGACACGGCACCTGAAGATTTTGATAGGCTGCAATTCTGGGCCGACATTTCAGGGAGACAGAATGCACATAGACCACGCACTAATGAAATACAGCATCCCACTCTCTGTTTCTTTCATAAGTGGATAAGCCTTGTTTTCTTTCCACGAAATGACAACATCAGCATGAGAGTGGCAGACATGCAACTCATGTACGCTGCTGTAAAAAGAAAGGCTGTCTCTCCTGTAAAGCTGCTAGTAGAGCACTGGCTTTCACTCCCCAACCTAGTTGGAGAAGTGAGCTGCACCTCTCTAATCACACGAATAGCCGATGATTTGGGCATTCTAGGAGGTACTACCATCATCAACATTGACACTCCTAGAGAGTTTATCGGCTATGATTACTTTCGCCAAGGAAGATGGGTCAAAAAGATTCAGGAACAACTGTACTACATTTGCAATAAAGACACAATCACGTTACCTAACCCGGGGTTGGGTATATATTCCGTGCAGTCTTTCTTGATTAATTTTCAGGCACAACCAGTCCAGCAGCAACCCCCACGAACGTCGGCATGAGCTTCATCATCAAACTACGCCGGAACCGACCTACCTTCTGAAGATGCCGCTTATCAATCATATGAAGGCTTCGTACCATCATATCCTCACCGCGCATATCAAGGAGGGGGTTTACCAACACGAGGACCAAGTGATCTTGGAGGACGGGCATCTACGAGTGGCAGGTTTCATGCATCATCTTCAAATTTTGTACCTGCCCGTGACTCCTTTTCTGGATTCGATCATCAGCACACTGCAACATTCCGCCAAGGTGTCCACGACAACATGAGAATGCAAATTGGATACCCAAAACCTCCAAACCGACCTGCTATACCAGCAGCAACAATGGATGAACCAGGCGGGACAACAACTGGAAGATATACAAGAAACCACGGATGCAAACGCTGAACTGCTGGCGATAACACTCCGCCAGTTGAGGATGTAAGATCGAGCAGCTTGGGGGAGTGGTCCCCATTAAAAACCACAGCTGAGGGAAACCTTGTCAACATCGACCAACCGGGGCATCAGCCCCAACAAACTGTCACACCACTCGGGGAAGGAGTGCCCCCGAGGTAAGTATCATTTACCTACTTATATGTTTTTGCTTAAGGCTTGTTTAGTTTTATAAGTTTATAGTTTGTTGAAATAATAATAAAATAAATAAATAATTTGTCCTCATTTTAAATAAATAAGAACTAGAGAAGTATGCTTAATGGACCTGATAATAAATGCTCTTCAATACTTAGACTACCATCTTAAATCTTCCCAAGACATGGATACAATTATTTTGATTTAAAACATGCTCTGAGCTTGAGTTTTGTGGAAGTATATTCTTGATCTAAGTCTAGGTGATTGATTGATATAATTAAGTTGAGCTACTATTTATCTTGTTCTAAGTGACACTAAAAGTCTGGAGGTTTATGTTGAAAAAAAAATCTTACTTTTGCATGACGAGTCTCCTGAATGACACAAGACTTCATGTCCTATTAAAAAGAAGAAGAAGAAAGAAAAAGAAGAGCCTTGTTGAAAATATTCTAGTTGTTTCTGTTATATATCTCTCTATGCTTTCAAGAGACTTGGGCATGACATAAAAAAAGAGAGAGAAAAGTGAGACGAGAAAGAGGGAGAGAAATGAACAAGTGTTCTACTAGGCGAGAAGGGCCTACCTCCCTAATAAAAAGAGATGAAAAATGGACAAGTGTTCAGGGTGAGTAGGGCCCACATCTCATAAAAAAGAAAAGGAGAGATGAAAAATGGACAAGTGTCCGGGGCGAGTAGGGCCCACCTCTCCATTTGTCATGTAACCCAAGGTTCTCTTAAGATTATTGTTAAAAAGAGAGATATATTTCAGCAACAAAAGAAGTAAAAATTAATGTCACCACTGTTGTCATATGTCATACAGGAATACTCTGAGTTTTATTCTGAAAAAATATTTTGCAAAACTCCAGATTTATAGTGAAACTATGAATTTGAGATATGGTGTTTAACTTGATTGTTCTATCTTTAATCACTCAAGACCCAAATCTAGATAGAAACCCCATATTCTCAAGTAGATATAAGCAGGTTTGAAAGTCTAAAATTTCTTTCATCCTACCTTGGAGGAGGATTTAATTTGGTACAGCTTTTGCAATAAGTCTTGCTTGGGGGAGTTTGTTGATGCTCACTAACTCTTACTTTTATGCATCAACAATACAGGAAAAAGGACCAAAATAATAATTCAACAGTGATATAGGGCTTTAGACTAATGATTTCCACGAGTTTTGGTGAATTATATAATTTCAGGGACTACTCAGGAAAATACGCAAAGAATCAAAACTAGAAGACTCCGGAAGACTCCCGAACCCAAAGCAACGTGGCTTGCAAGAAAGAGGCTTCTGGAAGAAGCAAGGAACCGCCACGCCAGAGCAGACCCCGAGGGGGGGCCCACCCCAGGCCGACCGGACTGGTGGTGGGGCCGACCGGCCCCCCCTAGGTGCCACCTCAGCCCTACTTCCGGAAGGTTCTTCCACCGCCTATGAGGAGCAATCTAAACCGCCTATTAGGTCGGTTTGATCGTACGACGCATAGCAAGTCCTCAGGACTATATAAGCAGCCCCCCTGACCCCCTCAGGAGGCATCTGATTTATCATCTGGCATCTTCAGATCATCAGGCCAAGACAGGAGAAGAAGAGGAGACACAAGAAATAGGATAGCTACTTCATAGTTCTAGATCTAGTTCATAGATCTAGAACCTAGTTCTAGATAGAAAGTCAGATTCGAGTAGAGTTGAGCTTTGCTCCAATTCCAGATCTGTAAGTCATCAAGATTCGGTTCTTATTTTGTTTCTCAATGACTTTGTGCTATTTCAATATTATGTATGCAATTGCTAAGTTCTTACTTTGTTCTAGTAGTATATTTGATATAGTCATGATTAATGATGAATGCACGCACTTATTCGTAGAGCTCCTAGTATATTACTCGAGTATGCTAGGTAGTAGAGATTATGTAAGCATGGTGCTTAGATATGATTTACTTGCGGATTCACCTTATGCTCCGGGTCGTGTGGTAGATCGTAGGCGTGACAGGCCTATTGAGTCCTTTGCAATCCACCCCCCGAGCATAAGACTAGTCGATAATGGTTCTTGGGATGATCAAGTTTCGCTCTTGATCTTCTTGGGTAATCTTCGGGGTGCACACATTTATTCATGATTCTGCTATTTGTGATGATATGCTATGATAGAATAGATGAATAACTAGTCTTTGTATGCTATATAGAATTTGTGCCTCTTATGTTATCCAGTTCTAATCTAACTAGGAAGTAGTATATTCTATGTTCCACGTGTGCCTCTACCTGTCTGAGTTTTCAATATCTATATATTTATTAGTGGCTTAACCCTGTTAAAGTATGTGTCATTCTATCAAAGTCTCATATAGTAGTCTACTGCCATCCTTAGTGAACCGATAAATCCATCCCATCTTCCCTGTGGATACGATATTTTTAAAACCCATCTCCACGGGTGAAATGCTCACCGGTATCCGTGCGCTTGCGGATTATTCTTTATAATATTTCTGTAGGCTTAATAAATACCAACAACAGCCAACCACAGCAAACATGGCAAGCGCCAACACCACAACAATACCAGCCGCAAAACCAACAAAACGCTCAGCCAATGCAACAGGTCCCACCTCCGCCACCCGCCAAATGTAATTCCAAAGGCGGAGCCGCCAAACCCAAGAAATGATCCCAAAGCCCTACCAACCTTCGGCTCTATCATGGCCATCTCCCAAACCGAAGCTCAAAACCAGGAAAACTCTTATCGCCAAATGCTCCCCATTGTGGGGGGTCATCCCTCGAATTCGAAAATAAGAGGATGAGAAGGAATTATTTCAGAGGAGTGCACACTATAGTCCAAGATGGACCTCTGGTCAAACCACCTTGGGCGCATGTACCCATCACCTTCACAGAGGAAGACTTCAAACTGAAAACAGTTGCACACAACGACGCCATGGTCATCAAGACAATTATCGTAGGCTGGGAAATTGGGGAAGTCTTGATAGACAACGGCAGCTTCGCGGACATTCTTTTCGCCAAAACTTTCAGAGAAATGAAGATAGACCCACACTTGCTACAAGAAGCAGATGTTCCACTTCTGGGCTTCGAGGGGAAACCTGTCAGAGCATTGGGAAAGATCACATTGCCTGTCTCCTTCGGGAATCTTGACAACCCAAGAACGGAGTTGATCACATTCGATGTAGTGGAAATGCATTATCCTTACCTGGCCATCCTAGGCAGGGGCTTCATCAACAAGTTCGATGCAGCGGTCCGACAACTGTTTTTATGTATGAAAATCCCAGCACTCAAAGGAGTCATCACTGTATTTGGGGATCAGCAGACAGCAAGAGACATTGAAAAAGGCATATCACCAGGCCAAAGAAGCATCCACCATCTCACCCAAGCCGAAGCTGACGAAGCTAAAGAAAGAGATAGGAAGAAAAAGTTCGTGGAGCCCAAAAGAGACAAGGAAAAAGTGAACATCAGCGCCGACGGCGAAACAAAAAGGATTCTGTTGGACACGCACATCCCAGATAGGGCTGTAACAATCGGAGCCGAGTTAAGCATAGAGGAAGAGCGGGAATTGCTAACATTTCTAGCCAAAAATCAAGATGTGTTCGCATGGTCAGCCCAAGACCTAAAAGTAGTTGACCGAGATATCATCGAACATAGGCTGGAGATGGACAAGAACATCAGGCCCAAAAAGCAAAAGCTTCGCAAAATGTCCGACGAAAAGGCCGAAGCCGTGAAAGCCAAGGTGCAAAGGCTATTGGACACCAATGTAATCCGCGAAGCCAAATATTCAACCTGGCTCGCAAACACAGTCCCTGTAAAGAAGAAAAATGGAAAGTGAAGAATGTGTATAGACTTCACAGACCTAAACAAAGCTTGCCCAAAAGACGATTATCCGCTAGAGAGAGTAGACAAAATAGTGGATGACGCAGCAAACAGTGAGATGTTATCATTACTGGACATGTTTTCGGGCTACCATCAAGTCAGAATCAGAAAGGAGGATGAGGAGAAAACCAGCTTCATCACACCCTTCGGCATCTTTTGTTGCTTGCGAATGCCCGAGGGGCTTAAGAACGCAGGACCAACATTCACCAGAATGACAGCTTCGGTGTTTCCCGACCAATTGCGTAGGAATCTATTGGCATACGTCGACGACATAGTCGTCAAAAGCAACAAGCGCGGCGATCACATCTTTGACCTCACAGAAACCTTCGCGAACATGAGAGCAGCAAACTTGCGATTGAACCCTGAGAAGTGCATGTTCGGGGTGTGCCGAGGAAAAGTACTTGGTTGCTTAGTAGAAACAAAGGGGATACAGGCTAATCCCGACAAAATACAGGCAATAATAAAGATGGAGGAGCCCAGGTCTCTAAAAGATGTGCAGAAACTCACCAGGAGAATCGCAGCGTTGAACAGATTCGTGTCCAAAGCTACGGAGCGAAGCCTCCATTTCTTCCAAGTACTCAGAAACAACAAGAAGTTTGAATGGGGGCCTGATCAGAGCAAAGCATTTGCGGAGTTCAAAGTCTATCTCACCAAGTTGACCAAGTTGTGCCCTCCGGAGCCTGGTTCCCCCTTGCTGCTTTACATCTCGGCTTCACGAACCACTGTCTGCGCAGCATTGATACAAGAAAAAGAAGCAGAAGGGAAACCAACCCAAGTATAGCAGACTTTGTGGTGGATTGGACTTCACCAGCAAGCCCGAGCTCCGTAGAGATTGAACAGCCATGGATCGCGTATTGCAACGGAGCATATTGCCACAAAGGAGCCGGAGCTTCGGCAGTAATCACTTCCCCAACCGGGATAAAAATGCGATTCGCAGTCAGGCTAGATTTCCCAGAAAGTGAAAGGGCAACCAACAACACAACTGAATACGAAGCTTTGTTCCTCACCCTGAGAAAGATGAAAGCACTAGGCCAGCAAAGTTTTATTGTGAGATCAGACTCCAAAGTCATTCAAGGCCATGTTGAAAAAGACAGCGAAGCTAGAGAACCAGAACTGGTTAAATATCTCGCTGCAGTAAGATCTATGGAGAAGCATTTCAAGGGATTCACAGTTGAGCATATCCCAAGAAACTCAAACAACGAAGCCGATGCATTAGCAAAAGCTGCAGCGCAAAATCAAGCCCTACCTCCGGATGTTTTCTATGAGGTCCTCACTACGCCTGCTGTGAAAGAGCCTAAAGCCAAAACAATCAGTGTCATAGAGAAATATGATTGGAGGGCTCCAATCTTGGCTTTCTTAAGAGGCCACTATGAACCTACCGAGGAAGTTTCCTTGAATCGCATGAGACAAAGAGCTCGAGGCTATGAGATAATTGATGGAGAACTGTACAAATCTGGCATATCAGCTCCTACCTTGAGATGCATTAGCTTCGATGCGGGAAAGGAACTATTAAAAGAAATTCACTCAGGTTTTTGCGGTGCTCACATAGGCTCTAGAGCCCTGGCTCAAAAAGCACTAAGGCAAGGTTTCTATTGGCCATCCATCATTGACGATGCCCATCACTTGGTGAAAACATGCGAAGCTTGCCAGAAAAATTCAAACAATCAGAGAAGCCCTTCGATGCCTACCCAACTGATACCGCCTTCCTGGCCATTACAAAGATGGGGAATGGACTTAGTCGGACCTCTCCCAGCAGCGCAAGGAAACTGTAGATTTGCAGCTGTCGCCATAGATTATTTCACTAAATGGGTCGAAGCCAAGCCGCTGGCAAGCATCACATCTCGCAACATCCAAAAGTTCTTTTGGCAAAGCATAATCTGCAGATTCGAGGTTCCCAGGGAACTAACCGTGGACAATGGAAAGCAATTTGATTGTAACGATTTCAGGGAATTCTGCCTCACCATGGGAACGATGTTAAAATTCACTTCCGTATATCACCCACAATCAAACGGGGCAGTGGAAAGAGCAAATGGCCAAATATTCACCAGGATAAAGAAATGCTTGTTCAACCAGAGAAAGGGAAAATGGGTAGACGAGCTACCAAAAGTAACTTGGTCTCACAATACTAGTGTCTCAAGAACTACAGGTTTCTCACCTTTTAAGTTGCTATTTGGCTCCGAAGCCATGACACCAGAAGAGATCAAAAACCAAAGCTTACAAGTCTTGAAAGCGCAAGATTTGGGCTTTGAGGAAGCAGAGAAAGATTTGATCGAAGTAGACATACTTCAAGCTGCTGAGAACTTGGAAAAATATCAACAAGAGACCAAGAAATGGAGGGACAAGAAAGTTGTGAGAAAAGAAATACAGGTAGGGGACTTGGTCATCAAGAAGAAGAAAAATTTCGACAACCCAGGAAAGTTGCAAGAACCTTGGGAGGGCCCATTCATCGTAACAAAAAGCATTAGACCAGGATCTTTCTACTTGGCAGATCAGTTGGGCAACTCGTTGCCACACACTTGGAACGCAGACAGCCTTCTCAAGTACTACCCGTAGAAACAAGACAATGTAAAGCTCTAGCTTCGTAAACTTATAAACGGAGCCGGAGCTTAGTTATCTTATGTTTTTTTCTTCTTTCTTTACATTTCTCAGCACGTTACATTTCCGAGATCCGTACTCTTTTCCTTGCAAAAAGGGGACTCCAAATCAAGAGGCAAGGTTTTTAATGAGGCGGGTCTATGTATTAAATTTCAGTCTTAAATGAAATTACATTCCCCTTAAAGTCCTATGTTATTTACTTTCAGCAACTTACTTCCAGTCATTTACTTATAGCAAAGGGGGTTTCTGTCCAAAGAGCAACGAAAAGCAACAAACTTATACGCGTTGTCTCATTAAAATCTTAGCATTCATGCCTAAGTACCAAAAAATCCCACAGCAACAGACTAAGTTGCGGGATCAGTTATTTTCTTCAAAAAGAGTACTAAAGACTCGAAGGCAATCCTGTGATCGAAAAAGAAACAAGATTGTTGTTATTCGAGAAGGTCTGCGAAGCTTGGAGCAAGCTTCGCTAGACTTTGACCTTTTCAGAAAGCCTATCTATCCTAAGAAAATGTTATCCCATACAGCCACAGAAAAAGTTGCAGGATTAGCCGTTTCTTTTCTAAGATCGTTTGCGAACACGAAAGCAAAATCTCAGTCGAAAAGCAATAAGATAGCTAATATTCGACCATCGGAAAGAAAGTCTGCGAAGCTCAGAACAAGCTTCGCTAGACTTTGAGCACTTTTAGAAAGCACACCATTCCTATGAAAAAGTTGAAGGCTTTACGAGTATCTCTCCAGCTAGGGGCTTCGGGGAAAAAGACCAAAAAAGGGGGGTGACGTTTTCTTCAAAAACAAAGTTAGTTTTTTGCTCTTTTTTCCGAAGCTAAAAGCGTCGAAATCGACCTTTGAAAACCATTCTAAAAAAGGAGGTGACGTTTTCTTCAAGCAAGGCCAACAAAAAATCAAAACGAACAAGTAACCCCAAGAATGAAAAAGAGAACGGCAACAAAGCTAATAACATTTTACAATTTTTGCGCAGAACCAAAAAGTATTTTCGCCCACAAGTTTACCCGCCGCGCAGGGCGTTACAAAAAGGCAACAGCTCAGAAAATTTCTTAAGCTTCGGCATCTTTATCTTCAGCACCATCATCTTCCGCATCTTTTTATATAAAACTTTGAAGTTCTTCTTCAAAACTTCTTCAGCTGCATCTATGAATTTGTTTCGCCCCTCAACTTCTTTCTTAAGTTCTTCAATCTCAGTTTGTTGGGCTTCTTTCTCCTTTTTCAAAGACTCAATAGTACGGCCATCATCCTCCTCTATCTTTTTAAACTCCTCAAGCAGGCTGTCGCGCTTTTCCGTATCTTTATTTAAATTCTCTGCCGCAGCTTGATAAGTCTGAACATTATCTTTCAAAATTTCAATCGTCTCTTCTTGCAGCTTGCGGAGCTTTGCTAAAGTCGCGTTCTCTTCCTTCAGCCGAATAATCTCACGGCTCAGATCAACCTTTGCGGCTTCAGACGCCAAGAACTTCTTCTCCTGAGCGCGATATTTCTCAAGCAATTTTTGACTAGAAATCATCGATTTGTAACAGAGCTCCGCCAACAAGCCAGCCAAGTTACCAGCCTCCATGTCGTCCATAGATTTCTCATAAGCTGCAAGAGCATACAACACTTTTTCAGCATACATCAACACAAAAACCAACAAGAGTAAGAACATAAAACAAAAGACTAAGAACGGACCTTAAGGGTCAAAAGGCACCGAAGGCCCGGTGCCGATGATGTTTCCCGGCTGTTTCACGATCAGGGAGGGAGCTAGAGCTCCAGGGATTTCTCCTTCTTCCAGAGCTTGGCCGTCAGGGGCACCACCTTCCACCTGCGGGACGTCTTTAGCTGTCGCGCCTGCAAGCCGAGCAGAATCCCTTAGCTCCCAGAGCACACGAGATTCAATCACCCCACTCTCTCTATAAAATGGCAAACGAACAGATAATAAAGTTTGCAAGTCCCTCATACCAACAGCCTTGTTGTAAGAATAAGTTGAAGGGTCGAAGGTGTTCCTCTCCGCGAGCACCATCTCCAGGGTGTGCCCCTCCACAACACCAGAAGAGCTCACGGTCTCAGCCAAGGACCGCATGAACTCTGGCGACGCCTTGGTGTCTCCAGAGGCTTCGGGATGATCGCCCAATCGAGAAGAGCTCTCCCCCTTGTCTTGAACATTCTCGGCTCCGGGGAGTTTGCCACCCTCACCAGCTGTCTCCAAATTAGCAACATCTCCCGTAACAGGAGGATCTGCAGAAATCTCCTTGGGGCTGGATACGACAGCCTTATCCACCTCAGGCTCAGCGGTACGCTCCTTGTTTCCAGTATCTTCGGCCCCCGAGTCAAGGAACTCCAAGGTGTCGGAGGAACTAAGGATATTCACTATACGACATTGCTGCCTAGGTTTTGAACCAACCTTTTTATAACGAAGACCGGGCTTCGCCGCCTTCTCAGTGGAGGGGTCCTTCTCTTGTATCGCAACCTGTTTTTTCTTGGCACACTCAAGTTGGCTTGTCTTTGAAAAAGACACCGGAGCCACAAGCTTCCGTGAGTCAGCAGCAGCAGCTTCGCCAGACGCCTCCGGCGAAGCCGCAGATTTCTTCTTCTTCTTCTTCAATGCGTCAGCCAGGTCAGGCGCGGCCTGAGTCGAATCACGGGTGCGCTTAGAAGAAACCTTGGGCTTCGCACGGTCTTCCACTTCAACGCCAAGTTCAGAAAAAATACGATTGACACGACGACCTCCAGTAGGTAACTTTCACGAAGCTTGGTACTCCGCCTCGGTATAAGGACCAAGCAAGTCCACCACTCGGCGCTCCACTTCACCCATGAATTCGTGAGAATTCTTTCCTTCGGGCATCTTCAGCCCGAAGCGAGGGAAAGGAATGGCCTTCAAAAACCAATCAACCGAAAGCCACTTAACCTCCTTAGGATTCCAGCCAGCAGAGAGAGGCCAAATGTTGGCAGCAATGAATTCTTCAGCAGCATCACGACCAGGAAGGAACTGCGAAGCCAAAAGAAAGGCTTTTTCACAGTCCTTAAAACCTCTGGTCTTCGCAAAGTCAGGACCTGTTATATAACTCAACGGAGTCATTGTTTTAATGCTGAAAGGATAATAAGCAACACCATCGGAGCCGCGGGGCATATTGACCTTCACATAGAACCAGTAGTTCAACCAATCATCATCCCATTAGTTCTTGTGGGCAGGACTGAGCTCCACTCTCTCTATATCCTTCTTAGTATTCCTCCTCCGAGTTGTAAAAGTGATGCACCCAAAATGATTCTCGTAAATAGCAGGATCACCATCCACTCAGAAATTTTGCTTTTGGACATGAAGCTCGTAGAACCGAACAAAAGCCTCGGTGTCCACCCGGCCGTCGCAAGAACGCACGGCAAAAAAGAACTTAGACAATTGCACGAACGCATTCGGTGTTAGTTGGTGCAACTTGACGTTGTAACGATCAAGGATCTCAGGAAGGCACCGGGAACAAGGCAACCTTAAGCCGGTGTTGAAGAAATCACGAAAAACCACAGCTTCGCCAGCTTTAGGCTCTGGAGTTGTTTCACCCTCTGGATGACGGGCGACGCCTTCAGGGAAAAATCCCTTTTCTTCGTAAAATTTGATCAAGTTCTCAGAAACCAGCGAAGCTCCGAGAACGAATGACAGAGTTTTAGACTCCCTCCCAGCCATCAATTCCGATGGTGAAGCTTCCACTCTAGAAATATCTTCACCCGGATCAATCTCCTTCCCCTTGGCCAACGGCGACGGCTCATAATCAACAATATCTCCCGGCGGCTCTTCTAGGGCTTCGACTGGCGCGACGGAAGCTGATATTTCTTCTTCAATCATTGGCCGCGCGGTTTGTTTCGTGCGGGCCAGGACTGGTGAAAAGATTGAGCTTCGCAAAAGAAGCAAGCGTCACAGCTTGGACGAAATCGCGTAGCTCACACGAATCCTAAAGCAACAGAAGCAGGCGAGAACGGAGGCTTAGCTTCAGCAAAAGTAAAAAAGCAGGGGACCCCGACCCCCCTTATATAGCCCGAGGAGAGAGAAGAAGTACAATGGTCTCGAAATACGAACGAACGCCTCGGGAAGGAGCGATTTTCTATCATTTTTTGGGAAGAAATCACGCGAAGCCACGGGGGTCATAAAGACACGCAAATTCCCCGGAGCCGAAGGTGACGTTTTCTTCATCTTCATATCACGAAGCAAAGTCAAGGAGAAGGTTAAATCACGTTGTTCAAACACTTCTCCTCGAGGGGCTACAGTTGGGGCAGTAGAAAACCTCACCTTTGGGCACCGGGGATTCGCCGAAATAAACTAAACAGTTGGGCTTCATATTCTTTTTAGGCAAAATAAAAGCCGTGGGCTTCGCAAACACTTTCCTTGAAACAAGAGGTTGTCTCACGCCTAAAGACACAAGAGCCAGCAGAAGAAGGAAGTCGGGCTCCGGACGTTTTCCTCGTCGTCAAAGATACCGGGGCGGTTGTTTTGCCCCACGAACATCTGATCTCGATGGTTTCTTTTTCAGGAACAGCTAAGGAGTCCGGGCTCCGGCATCTTCATCATGTATCAGGTAGTTACAAGATTTAACACTGTTGTAAGATGTGTCATTTCAGGAAACATTCCGGAGCTCCCGATCGAGAGCGGTAAAGAGGGTTAGGTCCCGGCTTCGCCTTAAGGCCGAGCCGGTTCACTACTCTCCGTTTGCAAGGCTCCGAAGCTCTAAGCTGCACCAAGAATGAAGCGTTGGGAGGAGCAAGTTGGTGAAGCCCGGGGCTTCTCAAAGATTCAATCGCGAAGACTTAGTCAAAAGCTGTTCCAACACGGAACCATCTCTGGTCTTTGTGGCGCATCTTCCGCTCCGCTGTCTCCGGCGTGATCTACGCTCCGCAAACCATGGTGTTAAATCCGCAACGAGTGTAAAAAACCAAGTTTGCCCCCGAATGTTCTTGTTAGATGTTAGGGTTTCGGGGTATACTTGGAATGTAAATTTAGTCTTTTGGCACTATAAAAGGAGGCCCCCTCCTCATTGTAAAGGGGTCGCCACTTTGGAAAGTCGAGTGCGTAATGTGTTGAGGAAAGCTAGCTATTTAATACAACCGGTCTTGAACGTGTTAATTGTGAATTGTTCATCGAGTAACCCTATCTCTGTTTGGGAGTTTCGTGTACCCAACAGAATCTCAGAACAATCCGCCCTCCCACAGTCATTTTTTCAAATGTTAGTACTGTTTTCACAAGTCGTCATAGTCAAATAAGAATTGAGATATAGGAGCATGCGGACCTGTAGCAATGGCAATCGATTCTAACTCCACCACCTACTTAGAATCACAGCATGAGAAGCAACTCTGAACCTGATTTGCAAAAAAAATGCAACAGGTTACACAATTTAACAGTAAGAATGACTTTGTAAGCAAAAAAATTAGAGTTCCATGTACTTAAATATGTATCACAAGATATGACAAACCGGAAAACATTCTAAGGTCTTGCAACAGTTTCAGTACTTTATATCCAACATAGAGCCAAGGATTAGAAACAAACCTAGAACATAGCTCTTGTAACTGATTCATGGTGGACATTTTATTAAATACCTTGGACCAATATCTGAAATTTTAACCTATGTGAACATGTCATCAGAAAAAAAATTGACATAGAAACAAAAATTGGCATACCTATGTTAACCTATGTGAACCTAGCATTAGCACCAAATCTATTAGTTTGATATATTAAAGTCCTTTTCTGATTAGTTATTTTGATACCTGAATATTGCACTTGTCATAGCACATTTTCTTTCAGTAGAGTGTATGTGTATAGCTCCTCTACAACAGATTCAGTTTGCTTCACCAATGGTCATGGCATAACTGCCAAACAAAAAGGTTAGCGGAATCAATTATATGGTAAAGCAAATGTATATCCTAGGCACACAAAGAATCAATATGTACTTCAAGCTCAGCTGTTATTTCAGAAAGCATCAAGCAGGGACAAAAACTTCAAGATCTACCCTGGCATGTGGCGTGCGCTGACAACTGAATCCTCTGAATTGAGCGTGTGTAATACTCTGACATTACTTGGTTACAGGATAGGGTGAATTGTACCGAATTGTAAAGTTAGTGTTTCATAAATCAGTAGCACATCAAGTGTCTAAAAGATGCTAAATGTGTCATGACAGACATGTTGCAATGTGATGAAAGAAAAAAGAGATTACTTGCTCGTCCCCGGCCTATTTGCACTACCATGTATAATCAGAAATTAACACGGGTTTATCAGCTAGCTCTTCTGCTCCTATTCGTAGCTAGAACTGGGAAGTGCATGTGTAATGTCAATATGGCATCTATGTATCATATTTACATATTGTACCTGATCCTTTTGATCTATTTGTCGCCGGTCAAGATCCTCGATTACCAAGGGCGTGCCATCACAAGATCACAACTATACTGAATGTATGACAACACGATCACGATGAATGTATGACAAAATATTGTAGATCGTCCAAGGAAACTAACCTGGCGGTGGCTATCACGGATGGCAGATCCTCCGCACCTGAGTGTGGGCGATGGTGGTGGCTCCGGCGGTCGGCGGGTGCTGGCGATTGGCGACGCGACAGTGTCGAGCGACGTCCAGTACAGGATCCTCCAGGTGCGGGTGTGGGCCATGGCAGCGGCTCCAGCTCAAAGCATATCGATGGTACTAATAAAAAGATAAGGCCATGTCAGGTTCTGATGCTCCAAGCAAACATGAGACTGGTCCAGTACTGTTCGCATTCAAACTATGAAGTGAATTGGCAAACATTCTGCATAATGAAACCAAAGTAAAAAATATGATCACAAATTTCTAAAAGTGATAAGCACAGTGAGAGAACTCAGAAGTTACCTGGAGTCCATACCTCAAAACTATCTGCATCTGCAAGCAATCTGTGCATCCACGGTAGTGAGGTAAATCGATTAGCTGCAGAACGTGAGGGGAGTCATCAGCTAATTATTCAAATTAGTACCTTCCCCTCACATCACATAATTAGCCAGGACCACACAATCGATGGGGGAAATAAGGAAAAAGTAATTGAGATTGGAAGTTGGAAGAAACCTAGAGAAGGCAGTTGCAGCAGGCGGACGCCACCACAGCCCGTCGGGTAGCAACGTTGTTGCCTCCTGCTTTGGCACCACGGTGCCTGCGAGATGCCTCCAAATGTGGGCGCTGTCCGGGATGAGGGCGGGGATGGGGACAGTGACAGCGAGACAGCGTGGAGGGCATCACAGGGGCTGATCCTCGGGGGTCGAAAGGATGCAGATCGAGTCCTCGACGAGTGGGGAGATGGAGGCGTGCAGATTGGAGCACAGGCGGTGTGGAGGGGGAGGTGGAGGCGCCGGTTGGACGTACCGTCAAAGCTGGGTTGGAGGAGACCGACGTTCCGTATGGCTGGACGGCGCCGGCGGCGTCAAAGGGAGAAGAAGACTGTGGCGTAGATGGTCACCGGCAAGCTGCGAGGCCACGGGAGACGGCGACTACAACAGACGGCGGCGTAGACGGGAGACGGCGACTACAACGGACGGCGGCGTAGACAAGAGCCGGTGATGGTACCAAGACGACAGCGTCCACAAGATCGGGCGCGCGTTAGGGACGGCGGCGGGCGGCGGCGCCCTAGATCAACAACGACGGCCAGAGAGGGAGGAGTAGATGAGCGGGTGGAGGGAGGAGAAGACGGAGACGACAGCGGGCGTACCGACAGCCGCAAAGGGGGAGGTGGAGGCGGCGAATTGGAGCAGGCAGCGTGGAGGGGGAGGGGGAGGTGGAGGCGCGGCGAGATTCGGAAGGAGGCGGCGGCGAGATTGGGAAGGAGGCGACGCGATGCGGGTGCGGTAGGGATCGTGGAAAAAAAGGAGCCGAGACGGGCGTCGTGTGGTGGGGTCGGGAGGGCGTGACAGGGGCGAGCGAAAGGCCCGCGGAGGAGGCGGGTGAAGGCGCGCGGGGGGAGTTCGGGAGGGTGAAGACGCGGGGTGGAGAGGAAAATGATATACCAGATTTTTGTCTCTACTTTATTCTTTTTAGAAGTAGAGATAACTAACTTTCAATGTAAATTGACTGAAAATGTACATTATGAACAAAATTTTAGGTTCTAGAAATTTGAAAAGTATGTGTGTTTCCCTCCTATCTATGTACTCGGGGAAAGAAAAATGAGCGAGCGGGTGCATAAAAAAAACAACTATATTTTTTCAGTGCCTCACTAGGAGTACTTTTTTTTTAAGGATGCTTCAGTGCCTCACTACTACTGACGACGATTCCTGGAGTACAGGATAAAGGCCCAAATCCAGGCTCATTTTTTTTTTCTTAGAGTACAGTATAAAGGCCCAAATCCATCTAAATATGATAAGGCCCATTTCAGATGCGGCTCGTCTAGGCCGGTGGAGGGAGGAGGTCCATTCCTTTCTGCCCCGATTCGCTTCGTTCCGACCCCGGAGGCCCAGACAGATGGGCAGGCGGCAGCACGGCGGCGGCGGCGGTGGCCGCGGAGGCGGAAGAGGGCGCAGGCGAGGGCGAGATGAGGAAGGCGATCTCTATCTGCACAAGGCTGCGAGGGACGGCGATGCGGCCGCGGCGGAGTCGCTGTGTGAATCCAACCCTCTCGCCGTCAACTCAAGGGACCGCCTCTCCCGCACCCCGTACGCACCACCATCCCTGCCAGTCCCCCCTTCCCCTCCCTCCTCCCCCCACCATCTGAGTGGAGAAGAGTTGAGTAACCATGCCTTGTGTTGGATCGTTAGTTTTTTTTTTATTTACAAGTTGAGTACTCCGTACATAATTACGTATGCCCTTGGTCAGTAACCCTAGCACAAGAAGCTTGTGTATGCACCCGCAAAAAAAAAAGCCTGTGTATGCGCTTGCGGCTTCTTCTTCTAGATGATTTGGCTCCTCATTGGTTTTATTACGCATTCTACTGTTCCAGCTGACTAGGCACTTTCTTTTACGAAATCAACCAGCCTATAACACTACACGAAATTATTTTTCATCCTGCATCTGGACCTCCTTTTGCCCCCCTCCGCATTGCACTGACACATCATATTTATCCATCAAACAAATTTGCTGCTAGTACATGGATCACATAGGGCACCATATTTTATCTCTTCGCTTCTTGTTATTTCGATAGCTGGTTATAAAACAAGCTGTATGGTCTACTGTTGCACATACCCAAGATCTCACTAGCATGCTCATGAGTTAAATGTCTTCAGCAATTCCAACTCAGGCCCAATCAGAATGCCTGAATATATGCAGGCATGGATTAAATTCTTAGGTTTACAAACTGGGCCTCAATAAGACCCTGAGGCCCACACTAGTGTTCAAGACTTTTCCTAAAGGCTAAGACCAACTTTGGGGATGAAACTGACTCATTGGGACTATAAATTGTTAATACTGCATCTATGAATAGTTTCAGTTGAGGGAAAACTGATTTCTCTACATCATGCTTGGTATTTGACTGTTGAAACATTATCATATTTCTCACTATCATATCCAGCCAATGCCTTCTGTTTATATCTGCAAGAGTGATATGGCACAGTATAAATATAATCTTTGCTTTAGTGAAGCATATTTACATCCAGAATTGTACATGCTGACCGATGTTGTGATTTGTCATACTATGTCATTGCCAACATGTTTACTTATTTTCTCCTGTTTTCAGCTTGTATGCTGATTATTATCTTTTACCAAGGGATTCATTGTAATGGAAATTCGCATGGCAAGTTTTGATAATATTTTCCTTCTGATACTTGCTTGCACCAAACTATTTTACCTATTAGTTGTAGTACCTGCACTTTGTTGATAATTCAGGGTAACAAGCCATTGTGTTGTCTCTTGGCTTCAAGTTTCTGCAAGGGATTGACTGGGCACAATTATGTGCAATATATGTTATTGCACTAACCCCAACCTTCTGCTAGTATCAATGCGGCATTCTTGATGAATTGTCAGTGCAGTATAGAGGCAGGGTAGTCTCAGTGGGCAGGATATGTTGTAGCAGTAGTATTCTCTATTCTCTATCAATTTTCTCGGTTAATTTTACTATCTTCTTGACACAATGTTTCTTTATTCAGACTCCACTTGGCTGCATGGGCTGGGCATGTTGAGGTTGTGAAATGCCTTTGCAAGCACAAAGCTGATGTAGGAGCTGCAGCAATGGATGACACCGCGGCAATTCATTTTGCCTCCCAGAAAGGCCATATAGAAGTGGTTCGCGAGCTGTTGGCAGCTGGTGCCACTGTGAAAGCGAAGAACAGGAAAGGCTTCACGGCGCTGCATTTCGCTGCGCAGAACTCCCACCTTGATCTTGTGAAGTACCTTGTGAAGAAAGGTGTCGACGTCACAGCAAAGACGAAAGGCGGCCAGACAGCCCTGCATGTCGCGGAGAATGACGATGTGCGTGTGTTCCTGAAAGAGTGCGAGCAGTCCTTGAAGAAGGGAGCTGAGCTACCATCAGAGAAGAAGGGAGCTGAGCTACCATCAGCGGAGAAGGATGATTCTGCCCTGGATGGCGGCGGCAGCAAGTCTTCAGGTGAGGGTATGCAAGATGGGGATGATGCAGGGCAGGGTGAGAAGAGGAAAGGTGAGGGGGTCGCTGCCTCGAGTTCACCACAAGTGAAAAAGGCCAAGGTTTCCCTTGGTCATCTTGTTAGTGAAAATGACATGGATGATGAGGAAGAGGAATGATGTTCACTAGACAGACCTTTTTTTTTACCTTGAGAGGATGCAAGAGAAGTGCAGATCCATGGTGCCACCTTGTATGTTTTGTTATCCTTATAATTAGTATGTACGGCAATCTGGTATGTTAAACAAATGCAGGTTTTAGACCATCCACACTCGTCGTTCTTTATTTCCTTCTTCAAAACCGAATATACCATCCCGGTCATCAAGATTTTCTCCTTTATATTCACTTCTTACGCATTCATCATCCTTTATATCTCCACTCCATCCCAACTACCCTCCGGCGGGACCCACTTGTCAGCCTCCTTCTCATTTAATTCCTTCTCTCCCTTCCCACCCAGGCACCCACCCACCCCGTCCTTTGCAGCTCTGCTGCTCCGGCCGCCCCCCCCCCTCCCTCTTTCTCTTTCTTCCTTCTCTCGCGCACGCCGGCGCTCCCCTGCTCCCGCGGCAGCGGGCGGACGGCAGGGCCCCGGCTCCCTGCTCCAGCACCGGCGAGTAGGGCCCCGGCGCTTTCCCTCTCTGCAGCTTCCCTGGCAGGCCAGCGCGAAGAGGACGGGCAACGGCGCGGCGGCGCATCCGCGACGGCGGGTGGCAGAGGAGCTCGCGGGCCGGCCATGGCGCCCTCCTCTGCTCGCCGGTGTGCGGCTCTCCAGCGCGGCGAGGACGGAGAGGGGATGAAGCAGGGGAGCTCCGACCGTGCGTGTGTGTGCTCCTCCCCTGCTCGCCGGCGCGCGGCTCCCCAGTGCGGCCGGCGGACCTCCCCGCGGCGACCCGGCGAACCTCCCCGCGGCCGGCCACGCTTGAACCTCCTCCCGCCGCGGACCTCCTTCGCATTCCGCCTCCATCCACCTCTGCCGGCTCTCCTCGGCTCCTCCGCCGGCGCTGGAGAAGGGGCAGCGCACGGACGTGGCGCGCGGCGAAGATTCGTCGTCTGGCGTCTGCGCGGCGCTGGAGCAGGGGCAGCCTCCCGTGGATCCGGCGGACGGTGACTCGGCGACGGATCCACCACGGCCGGCCATCTCCCCGCGGATCCGCATCGGCCGCAAGCTCGGGACGGCGATGCGGGGGCAGCTTCATCCGGCGCGAAGCAAGGCGGCGACGGGAGCGAGATGGGACGGAGGCGATGGGGGCGCGGCTTCATCCGGCGCGGAGCAAGGCGGCGACGGGAGCGACGGGAGCCGTGGCCGCGGAGAAGCAGGCCGTGGCGCGCACCAACGACCCTCCGGCCGGCCCCACGCCACAATGATATCCCGGACGTCCTCTAGCTCCGCCAGATCTCCAGTTCGGAAGGCCGGTCTTCATTTTCCCGTAAGCTCTCCAGTCTCCCGCTGTTGCGGGGTGTTTTTACTGGATAGTACAGCGGGACAGGGATGGCGGGGGTATCCCGCCTCCCAGTGCGCATGGTCTTAGTTGGGTCTCATGTACTGCATGGATGAAAATTCTAACGGCATCAAGTCAGCCCTGCTATTGGTTCGACCAGTTTGTTGCGATTTGGGTACGACCCAAAGCGTCGTGATAACCATCAAGCGCTTTGGTACACCCACGGATCAAGTTCAAGTCGTAACAAGATCGTACCAGGCAGCCGTATGCGTAACAATGTCCACTCTGTACTCTGAAAGCTGGGATTTTCGTGATGTTTTATTCTTCTCTCGAATTGAGGCCCTGTTTAGTTGGTTAGAAATTTGCCAAAATTTTGCTAAATTTTCAACTTTCTCTCCATCACATCACATTAAATACACCAAAAGACATATATTCGGAGCAGTAAATGTAGGTAAAAAAATTAACTAATCACACAGTTCTGTTGTACATCACGAGACGAATCTTTTGAGCCTAATTAGTCCATGATTGGACAATATTTACCACAAACAAATGAAATGTGCTACAGTGTGCTACAGTGTGCTACAGGAGATCCAAAAGTTACTCTTACTAAAAATTTGCCATCTAAACAGGCCCTGAATCTTAGACGCGTCCTAGTGCTAGTACACACAAATTTGGTCAAACGGGCGCTGATTTTTGTGTCGTTTTCTGCTGCGTAGTTGATGAGAAAAATGAAAGCTTACTGAGTTCTCTTTGTTTCGACGCCGAATGCCCAGGCCTGTCTACGAACGCGCGACACGCTGCTCTCGAAGGCCACACCGCACCGGTGTCCATTAGAGCAACTCCAGCAGATGGAGTAAATTTGATCTCCTATATGTAGTTATTAGGGGTGGAGTAAAAATATTTTCATCTCTAAAACACAATTTGCTCCAGCAGTTTTCCTATTCTCCTTCCCAACTCGTGGGTCCCACCATGCCACGTCATCTTCTCCTTCCCCTCCCCAAATCTTGGATCTTTTGGCTGTGAGGCCGCCGCGCGCTATGGCCGTGAGGCCGCACGCCTGCCCGGCGGTGTGCCCACCCGCCCGCCCTCCGGCGAGGCCGCACGCCATGGCCGCGAGACTGCAGGTCCGCGCGCCATGGCCGCGAGGCCGCAGGCCCGCCCGCCGGCAAGGCAGCACGCCATGGCCGCGAGGCGAAATTCACAGAGAAGCGCTAATGGCGGACCTCACGCGGGCCACAGCGGAGGTCGCGGCGGACCTCCTTCCCCTCCTGCTCTTCCCTCCGTCGCTCGACCCTCACCCCTCCTCCGATCCCGTCCCATGGCGTCGCTGGCGCCGCTCGAGGATCTTCCCATGGCGGAGGGCGAGGAGCAGCAACGGCTGTCCCTCACCCGTGCTCTGCTCCACCGCAGCGCCACCAACAACACCTCCCAGGTGGCCATGGTCGGCTCCAACCCCTGCCCCATCGAGAGCCTCGACTACGAGTAAGAAGCAACAAACCTCTTGCTTGCTCCACTTAATAATTCTGCTTAATCACGATCTTTATCACTCGGCAATCGTGTCGCCTGCCCCCCAAATTGGTGTGATTCTGTCTCGACTAGCTTCCAATTTCGTTCGTTGGCACTCGGTAGGATGATCGAGAACGACCTGTTCGACGAGAACTGGAGGACTCGGTCGACGGCGGACCAGGTGCGGTACGTGGTGCTCAAGTGGACCTTCTGCTTCGCCATCGGCGTCCTCACTGGCATCGCCGGCTTCTTCAACAACCTCGCCATCGAGAACGTCGTCGGGTTCAAGCACGGCGCCGTGTCCGCGCTCGTGGAGTCGGGCAGCTACTGGACGGCGTTCTGGGTGTTCGCCGGATCCAACCTGGCGCTCCTGCTGTTCGCGACGTCCGTAACGGCGTTCGTCTCGCCGGCGGTCGGCGGGTCGGGGATCCCGGAGGTGAAGGCCTACCTCAACGGCGTCGACGCGCCCAACATCTTCTCGCTGCGGACGCTCACTGTCAAGGTGCGTGCGCGCGCGTTCCAATCCTCTCTCCATCTTTCACGACGACCTGCCTGCGACCCTGCGCGGACCGCGGGCTTTGACCGGGGACGGAGAACGGGCTGGGGCTGGAGCAGCTCGCCACCACGGAGCTCGCCGCGCAGATCGAGAGCAGCTCGTCGGGCCGCTGCCGCTGACGACCGCCACGACGCGCCCGTCCGCCCTGGTCAGCGCCTTCAGCGTCTCTGGGCTCATCGACACCGTCGGCGGTGACGTTTGCGCCCGGCTCAGCTAGTCCTGCGGTGGAGGCGGCGCGGCGGAGGAGGGAGCGGCGGCGGGACCCGCGACCGCGCGGGGGCGAGGGGAGGGAAAAGGAGACGGCGGCGGGGCGGGGCGAGCGGGGGAGGTGTGGAGGCAGGACCGCAGGAGGAGCTTTGGGGCGAGGGGGAGGGAGCGAGTGGGTCCCACAGTTTAGGGGATGGAGAGGGGTTTTTAGTCCATGGAGAAAAAAAGGGAGGGCTATAGAGAATCTGCTGGAGATGGCTTCATCCCCTATATGACTATTTTTTTGCTATTGGGGAGGGGATAGGGAAGCTGCTGAAGTTGCTCTTACCAACGGCAGGCCTTAGAGCTCCCGCCTCCCGGGGAGTGGGGTCTACCTAAGCTGGTAGGGTAAGACCTTCATCATGGTATTTATTAAAAGAAGAAAGTATCATTCCGACTTAGAAAACTTTTGAACTCCGGCTTCATCGGCGAGGAGATTTTTCTGATGATAGACCCCAGTTAGAAAACCTACATCTGAGTGAGTCTCGAACCGTGGGTGGTGGGCGCTACAACCAACGGCCGCACCAACCGAGCTAGTGCCCATCCTCCCGGGGAGTGGGGTCTCACCGTAGCATATCTGTATAATATAGGCCCCGTTTAGTTCCCAAAAATTTCATCAACTACCTGTCACATCAATCTCCGGACACTAATTAGGAGTATTAGATGTGAATTAATGACAAAACCTATTACACAACCCCTATCTTAATTTTCGAGACGAATCTAATGAACCTAATTATGACATACTCTAATAACGGATTAATTAAGTTTAATGGATTCATCTCGCGATTTCTCTCAACAAAATAAATATATTTTCATATATAGTGTCATTTTTAAAAAGAATGTTCCATAGCAAACATCTTAGTTTATACTTTCAAATTTTTACCCTACAACTTTGTTTAAAAATTCCCGCAGTAACATGCGGGGTATCACCTGGTAACCATATACAATGCAGGCCTGCAACCGGTCTTGCTCCACGTTCTCGTTTATTTGACGTTCATTAGCTCAAATCTCAGTTAACGGGCATCAAATAAAAGAAAACGAAGGTAGTATAAATCTAAATAATGCAACCAAACTGAGTTCTATTGCATCTTCGAACGCAGTTTTGGGTTACCTGGCCTAATTAAGAATCTTAACCATACTAGATTTAGTCAAACTGTTCAAACTTGTGTGTCATCTGACCCGCTGAATACTTTCAGTTTCTTCTTACCATTAGTAGTGTTGGAGATCACAATTCTGGATATAATATCTGTGGTTACTGGTTCCTGAAGTTAGCACAATAGTCATGTCATATCCATAGTCTAGGGACTCCGAGGCTGTTTCCAATCTCACGATGGGAGCTCGCCGAACCTGTCCAACCGTTGGTTGAAATATTGCCTAGAGGAACAGTTAGTTGAAGATGACCCCAAGACGTGAGTCTCACACGTCAACGGTAGAGAGAGAGGAAAAGGATACTCCGTTCCACTATATAAAGTTCAAAATTTTTGTCAAAATATAAGCATTTCTACGGATAGGATAAAACTAAATGGGTAGGTAGGTTCGTAGAGAGTTGGTAAGTACTGTAAAATGAGAGGTATAGATATCTTTTATCACTTCTGTTATTTCTTGAGTTTGAATGCTAGGAATGCTTATATTTGGGAACGGAGGGAGTAGCTCACAGGGATAAGACAAGTATTTTGATCTTTTCTGTCCCGATTTATATTAGTACAGGTGAGTTGGCACGCAATGTCAGTAAAAACAACAAATGTGTTGTTTCGTCCGCAGAGGGATGACAAATATATAAGAGCATACAGGAGCCTCTCCATCTAACTCCTCAAGCCAAAAATGGCAACTCAACTCCAAAATCGAACACCAACAAATTTGCCATTCATTTTGGTTGCTATCCCATCTGGCTCTTCAAAATATCTATTCGCCCACCCTCTTGACAGACTTGGCAAGGCATACAGGCTGGTCAAATTGGTGTGCCAAGCCTACCCCCTTCGCCCAGTACCCTCTCCCCCCGCGAAAGCGGGTGGCCTCACTTTCCCCTCTCCTCTCCTGCCATCGATAGCGGTCAACCTCACCCTCTCCCTCCCTCTCCTTCCCTTTTTCGATGGCGTGAGGGGGCTACCGTCATTTGGGTGCGGCAACATGAGGATGCCGGCGGCATGAGGGATGGTGTGAGGTATGCCTCCCTTCCCTCTGTATTGGATGTCGAGGAGATGCGCTGCTAGCTGGTCGTCTCTTCCCCGTTGAACCCTCCTCGTCGACCAGCTCTTCCTGACGGCCAGCACATGCTTCTACCTCGTGCCTGCCTCGATGCCCATGTGCCCAAGGGCGGAGCTAGATTATACGTGCTGGGTACGGGCGTACTCAGCAAAAATCCTTAGTCCTTTATCATATCTCTACCTAATATTAAAGTAAGGATTGCTTCTGTCTTTTTTTTTTGTCCGTCCTGACAGGTGGGGTCCGCATGTCAGAGGCTCTAATCGGACGCGGTGCAAAAATCGAACTGGAGTCTGTGTGCGACTGCCCGTATTGGAAAAATCCCGCACAGGCACGCTACTTCTGGCGGAGGAAGAGGACCTCCGGTATCTGCGGACTTGGCGCCTGCTATGGGGCCCACGCGCACGACCCCGGCCCGCCCTCGCGCCTCTCCTCGGAAGCCATGTCGGAGCTGCTGCCGAAGTTATTGCGGCCGTCGTCGAGAGCCATCAGGGGTCAGGGCCCAGCTCCGACGATGTGGTGGGCGAGCAGAGGAAATTCGCGGCGATGGGGAGGGGCTGCGGCGCGGAGCCGCCGGAGAGGAGGAGCCGGCCGCCCTCTACACCACGGCAAGGCATCCGCCGCCTTGCAGGGACGTGCAGCGGCCGGTGCGCCCAGAGGGGTCTCCAGCTCGACAACCCCGCTGCAGGAGGAAGAGGATGAGTCCTGCCAGAGAGAAGGGCCGCCGGAAAGGCATGGCTGTTGACGCGCGAGCTGGAGAGAGAGCTTACTCGAGCTCCTCGTCGGCACGTGAGCTTCCTCGGGCTCCTCGTCCGCCGGCCGCCGTGAGGAGGACGCCGAGCTTGAGCAGCAGCAGCTCGCCGCACGCCAGCGGCACCGCTGCTCCACCCTGCATCGCCATCTGAATCAGAGTCGAAGCGACAGGAGGCAGACCGAGGGGCCTTTGCGCGACCCTTCCGGGCGCGGATGCCGTCGCGGAGGGGCTCCTGCCCGGCGCGTTAGCTGTCGGGAGGGCCGTGCGCCGGCGCCGGGAGGAATCAGCCCGGCCGCCTGGAGTTCGCAACTTGCAATTTTCCGGAGAGAAAATATCTCGTGGTGCCTTCCGGTTCCTGAGAATACCGGGCTCGTCCGCTGGTGGGAGAAGATAGGGAGAGAGAAAAAAAGAAATGAAGGAAAAATAGAAAAAAGAAGAGAAAAAAGAGAGGAGAAGAGAGGAAACAAAAAGAAAGGAAAAGAAGAGGAGAGAAGAAAAAGAGAAGAAAGAAGACGTGGTAGTAGTTGGTATAGAGAATGAGATATAGAGGAAGATGGATATGAGAAAAACTTGATACAGAGAATATCATGATGATCATGACAGAATATTTCTTGCAGACGAAGAAAATAGAAGACAATGGGTAAACTTGATAGGAAAAAACGAGCAACCTCAAATTATATGAAAATAAATGAAGATTGGATCTACGTCGTGTGCTGATTGCATAGCCCATGTGTGTTTGTTTTAATTGCTCCACGTAAACCTTTTTTATTTTCCTCTATTTCCATCAAAGTACAGAACTAATTTAATCTATATCTATACCTAATCTATAGAAAAATATAAGAGGAAGGGAAGTGAAAAAAGAAGGAAAAAAATATAAGAACAAAAGAAAAAAATAAATGAAAGAAAAAATATGAATGTAAAAGGAAAGAGAAAAATAAGGGTATTATAGACATTTTATCCTCTTATTCATGTTACACAATTAGGAGAAGTTGTTTTGCCAAACGTTTTTCCAACCTGACATGTCAGAAATAAAAAAAGTTGATTCGCCAACACAACTGCACCCGGAGCCGTTTCAGCTACCGCCGCAGCTCTACCAAACGCACCCTTAGTTGTAAATATTATTAAATATGTATAAAAATATTAAATTTGGCTAAAATTGCTAAAATTATTGAACGAAGGTCGTCCGTTACATGTGGAAAAAATAAAGTGATGCTTGCCCTAATTGGATCACATGTGAAAAATTAATCTTTATCGCCTCATGTTAGAGATTTGAATCAGAGATGTAAATATGGTTGTGACTATTTTAGTATGTAGGAATTCACTTTCTAAATTATTATAAAAGATGTAATGAGTACTCTCTCTCCCTCTTTAAGGCTGTCCGCACTCGTTATACCCTAAAAAGCATCCCCTAAAGGGAATATTCTGCCTCGTCAGCAAAATTTTACAGTGCAGTACCAATTTTCCTGCACCCGTCATCCCCTATATTTCATACTCCACATCAACTACCAACTGCGGGGCCCACATGTCACACTCTCTCCCCCTCTTTTTCTATTTTCTCCACCCCGTCCGCCCACCCACCCGCCTGCCTCATCCACTCCGCCGGCACCTCCCCTCTTCTCCGGCCACTCTGCTCCCCCTCGGTGCGCCATCTCCGGCGGGACTCGCGGCGAAGGGCCTCGTGCCGGCGAGCCTCTGCGTGCCGGAGACCGCAACCTCCCCGGCAGCGGCCGTGGATCTACCGCGGGGTGGCGTGGACGGCCTCGCCGGCGGATCCACCTCCCGCCCCTTCCTCTGCCGGCCTCCGCGTGGTGGCCGGAGCAGGGGAGTCCTGTCGCAGCTGCGCGAGCTCCCTCCCGGCCTCCTACTCCTCGACGACGGCGGACGGACGCGCCCGCGCGGGATCTCCAGGCTCCTCGACGACGGCAGACGGACGCGCCCATTCAAGGGCGGCGGCTCAAGGTCCCGGCGGGCCTTCCCCTGCCCATTCCTTCGCCGGCGCGGTGTTGGCCCCTTCCTCGACCGGCTCCTCGACGAGCCACAGTGGATCTGAGCAGGGGCGCGGCGGAGCAGGCGTGGCGGAGGGCGGCTCCCCCCTTCTCAGATGGCGTGGCGGAGGAGCAGATGGCCCATTCGGAGGAGCAGGCGTGGCGGAGGCAGTGCTCGGGGCATGGGGAGGAGGGGCATGAGCGCGGGCCGCTCCACCGGCGGCGGAGGTCCGCCGGCGGTGCGCGCTCCATCTTCCCCACGCCGCATCTCCCGCCCCCTCCTCCCCTGCTTCTCCCTCCCCCTCGACGGCGACCTCAGCGGCGGGACGCGCGGCCACAGAGTGGAGAGGTCGCCGTCGAGATCTGCCTCCCCTGCTCCTCTCCGGCGACGGCGTGGTCGTGCCCCTCCGCTGCTCTCTGACGGTGGCGTGGCCAAGCTTGGGTGCAGTGTCGCGCCGCTTCTCACCCACGCGGCCGCGCCCCTGCTCCGTCACGACGCCGGCCGCTGCGCGATACGGAGGAGCCCGACGACGAGCGTGGCGGAGGCAGGCGTCGTCTCTCTCCTCCCTCTCCCTCTGCGATGGCGCGGAGCCGTTGCCGGTGGGGCCAGCGCCGAGCGTAGCGCACGTCCGGCAGTGCGCTCTATTTGGCGAACGATAGCGACGAACGGGACGTCCCGTATGGGGTCCCGTCCCCCGGTGCGGAGGAAAAAACGGGACACACGTACTGGAGCACCCTGTACCGTGCGTGGTAGCGCACCCAGTGCTACCAGTCTAATAGTCGTCTTCCATTCCCGGTTCCCGAGTGACGAATAAATGGAGACGAAAGGAGTATTTGAGCAACAAATTATTTTAGTGCAATTGAGGTGCAGATGATGACGAGGTCCAAAGGCACAGATAACGACACACGAGATTAGGGTGGTGCGTGTGCGATGGAGACGACAACAAGGTCGGGAATGTGCAGGTGCGGCAGGGTGATGGTGCAGTCGAGACGGATGACGACGAGCAAGATCGAGATAGCACATGCGCTACGGTGAGGCTCGAGAGACAAGAATGACAACACGACTGGGCGGATGACATCGAGGTTGGTGAGACACGGACGACGGAGAACAAGGTCGGGTGACGAATGCGCGATGGGAACAATCAAGCGACTAGAAAGGCGATGTAGGGCAAACGACAATGGGACCGAGACAGATGATGGTGATGTTCGGAAGGTGCTATCACAACAAGGACGTCGACGAGGTCGGGGAGCTACAAGGTGGCGGGATGATAGCGCCACCAGGATGAACGACAATGAGACGAGTAATGTTTCTCCCGTTGCAACGCACGGGCAACTCGTTTCTCCCGTTGCAACGCACGGGCATAGTTGCTAGTTTATCTAAATATTGGGAATAATTGGATCCATACTATTGAAAGATCCAAAAGTTAATATATACCATTGACCCCACATGTCATTGACTCATATGAACTCTACATGTCATTGACTTGCAATGATATATATCTAACTTTGGAATCTTTTAATGATATGAATCCAAATTCTCCTAAATTTTGACCATGTTAAATTAAAATTTTAGGGGGTTATGAAGGTGCCGCATAGGGATGTCAATAGGTACCCACCACCTGTTTACCCACGGGTAAAAACCCTATTAGGGTGTGGGTATGGGGGGATTTCTCCCCCGACGGGTGACTTAGTGGGTGATTCCTTCCCCCGTTGGGTATGTGGGTGTGGGTACGTTCTTACGTCCCCCATACCCGCTACCCGTTGGGGGTTCATTTACATATAATATTATGTATTATTTCTATTATATAGCATATAGTTTAAGAGATGAGAGATTCCATTTGCGTGTGATATAGTTAAAAACTAGTATTGTTACCTTACATTGTTATTGTATGACTAACATTATTGATAAAATGGCAATTTGAAGTTGCTTGCATAATTAATTATATGTTTTATTACATTAGCTACAATTATAATGAAGCGGGTATGGGTCACCCGCTAGGTACCCGCTACCTGATGGGTGATGGGTGTGGGGGAATTTGAGACCCGTGGTGGGTGATGGGTATGGGTGGTGGGGTGTTTTGCCTATCGTGGGTGTGAGTATGGAAAGATATTACCCGATGGGTATGTACCCGTTGCCATCCCTAGTGCCGCATCTCCTTCATTCTTCTCTAACTCCGCCCCTGTCTCTGCACGTGAGGCCTAGGGGTGGAGAAGAAGGGGGAGGAAGGGATGACAACATCATTATGGGTGGGAAGAGATAGTTGGAGATAGACATGGGATTTGGAGAGTGTGAATTCAGAGTCTTTTAAAGTGAGCAAATTAGTATGGAGAGAAATATTTTACCAACTCAAATAGAGAGTCAAATAGAGAGAGAATTTTTTTTATCTCGAAGATGTTCTAAGTGCATTAGTAACGATAGCAAAATAGTTGAATATCCCATTATTACGTAGTAGTAGTTATTAAATACTAAGAAATCATAAATTAAATGATAAGAAAATCATGAAAAATTTGGCCATTTATTATGTGTGGCATGGCAAAGGAAACGAAAGTAGCCTCAAATTAAACGGGCCCAAAGGGGGGAACGAACAGAAACCCCACCACATCAACCGGAGTTCGGCAGATCGGCGCTTCTCGATGCCGCCGGCGCAGGCGCCCTCCGGCGGCAGCGCCGCGTGGCGCCGCCTGCTCCTGCTCCTGACGGTCCTCCCACTCACGCTCGCCGCGCTGGCCTTCGTGCTCCAGTGGCGCGGCGGCGGCGTCGAAGACCCGACCGCGCGCTGGCCCCCTCACGCCTTCCCCGGCATGGCCGAGCCCACTCGGCTGTCCCTTCCCTCGTCCGACTGCAGGGACGTCCTCGTCGGCTCTTCCGCCCCCTCCTTCCCTTACCTCCGTGGCTGGTCCTTCCCCTCCGACTCGGGCTCACCTAAGGTGTGCGTGCAGACGAGCACCTCCGCGGGGCTTGAGCAGATCCTGCCCTGGCTCTTCTATCACAAGGTCGTTGGCGTCGCGCAGTTCCTGCTCTTCGTGGAGGGGAAGGCGGCCAAACCCAATGTTGCCGGAGTCCTCGAGTCTATTCCTGTGGGTAACAAGTTCTGAGTGCGTTTCTTTCCTCCAGTCTTGTTGTTCCAGTGCTAATATGAGTGCCTTTATTCCCCTGATGCTGCTGCAAGGGCGTGAAAGTGGTGTACAGAACAAAGGATCTTGAGGAGCAGCAGGCGAGGAGGTGTGTTCTACTGTTCTTTTCTGCCACCAACTAGATAAAATTTTCTGCATTTCACTTCTTTCTTTAAAATCAGAAAGCGCATGACTCTTGGTTCAGGCAACATTAAGTCAAAGCACATCAAACCAATGGTGGATGGAAAAGAATTTACTGGTCAGGAATGGCATAGGACATTTCCATGAACATAACTGTACAAATAATTCTATATTTTAAAAACCACACTGCGGCATAACATCGCATATCACCAAACATGTATATCTTAAGTATGTAATCTGACTGATTCCTTAATCACTTTGAAGAAACAATGAGCATCTATATCCATATCTTTCTTTTCTATTGAAACACAAAGTAAAACACCTTTCGGAGATTTTATTTTACCTGACAGAACTCTATGCTTGAATAGTGACCCACTGTTAGGACATAACATGTCACAATATCCTATAGTGCCCATTGTTGACCGGTAAAGGAGTGCCTAAGTTGGCATGCTTGTTGATTGATTTTCTGTCACTCACTTCTTTCTCCTTCCTGATGTATTTTGTTTGTCTGCTTAAAGTCGAATCTGGAACGAGACTTGGCTATCAGGCTTTTTCTACAAACCTTGCAACTATGAACTCTTTGTGAAGCAATCACTCAACATGGAGATGGCTATTGTAATGGCTCGGGTATGTCTTGTCTGTTATCTCCTCTGTTACTTCTATTATTATGCATGATTGAACCTTTTTTTTTGAAAGACATGCATGATTGAACTTCATATATAGTTTTTTGCTTGTCAATGAGGCTGCTATGCAATATTGTAGATTCCTAGATTTTCATTAGGCACTAACTACAATTTTATTTGTTGAAGGATTATGGCATGGATTGGATCATTCATCTAGACACTGATGAATTACTATACCCTGGTGGAGCTGCTGAGTATTCTGTGAGGCATTTGTTAGCCGAGGTCCCTCATGATGTTGATATGGTTATTTTTCCAAACTATGTAAGTAAATAAAGTTAAGAATAAAGCCTGCAAGCTATTCATTTTTGTCTTTACACAAAACTTCCATGCTGTAATTAACATAAATATATCTTCAGGAAAGCAGTGTTGAGCGTGACAATATAAAAGATCCATTCAGCGAAGTAAGCCCCCTTTTTCTTATCCGTTTTCCCCTCTTAAGACCCAGCCAGACATCACTGATTGCAAGCCAAATCCTAGACATAAACCTTTTGCATGTAATAACATTGCATTTATTGATCTTTAATTTTGCTACATGCCTACACTACCGAGTTTTGCATTCATTTTTTCACTCATTTAATAATCACGTGTTCAAAACAGGGAACAACCTTTATTCCTCTAATTGTGCTGGACACTTAACTGCTTTGTTTTGTGAACAGAAACTAAATTTACTTTTCGAATGATCGCATGCTTTAGTTTCTACACACCTTTGTAAGGCATCTCCGAGGAGAGGTCGACTATTGTTTTAAAATTCCTTAATGTTATTTTTTTTCTTTGCCCCTTGCTTACCCATTCCTTCTCAAGGTTACTTAGTACCATGTGATTTTCTGCCTTTGCTTGTAAACTAGTTTGGACTTGCATTCCTTGTTAGTTGGTCAGACTTTCATCTAGGAAATTATGCATACTTTGTGAAGTTCCTTTGTCAGGTGCCATCCCTAATTAAACTGAGCCTTTTTTAGTATAAATGACATGGATTCTAGCCAGTTCAGCAAGTTAACTGGTACAGAAGATTAAGTTGGATGTGGTAATTCTGGCTTCTCACCTATGGATAAGGTTGGGGTTGTATACCCTTACCATCTGAGTTGCAATATATTTTTTTCAAATGTTTGCTGCTGTGTTGCATGTTTGGCAAGGTCAGTTATATAGTCATGGTGCTCGCACATCTCTTTGTTGTTTTCTATTTGTGTAGTTATTTTTAGCTATTTTGAAAGACCTCTTTTGCCATCATTTCTTAGCAAGGGAAACATCTCATAACTGCATCAGTATCACTGCTGCTGCAACTTATAACCTAGAGCAACTGCTGCAGCAGATTACCAGTATCACTGAATGATGTTACATTTGTATTCCAGACTTGTTGCAGCTAATATGATCTTACCATGACATATCTTTTGTGCATTACACTATCTTGCCAGGTATCTATGTTCAAGAAGAATTATGATCATCTCCCGAAAGATACTTATTTTGGCATGTATAAGGAAGCAACACGAGGGAACCCTAATTATTTTCTCACTTACGGTAATGGAAAATCTGCTGCGCGAATTCTAGATAATCTCCGTCCTAATGGCGCACACAGATGGCATAACTATGCAAAGAGCCCAAAGTAAAGATCTTTTGCTAATATATATTTTTACATTATAACATATATTAATCGTTACTACCTCTGGTCACAAATACTTATGGAGTAAACTGTAATTTGAACCATCCACTATTTGACATTGAGAACATGAAATTTTTCCTGTATATTTGTCCAAAAGTTGCAATTTGGAGACCTTTCCATGTCCAAAATGTAAAGTATTTGTGACCGGAGAGGGTACTTCATCTTTATATTTATTATAGATGTTTCAGGGTAGAGTTATTCTTACAATAGTTTTGGCACATTACTAACAGTGAGATCAAGTTGGAGGAGGCTGCAGTTCTGCACTATACATACACTAAATTTTCAGATTTGACATCTAGACGTGATCGCTGTGGATGCAAGCCTACAAAAGAAGATGTTAAAAGATGTTTTATGCTAGACTTTGACAGAGCAGTAAGTAAAGATGCTCCTATAAGTAATTCTGAAGCTCAAAAGAAATTGTAGTGGTTGGATGGTAACTTAATTCCATTTGATATCAATAAGTGCCTTTACTGTTAGGAATAATAGCGTTGTTGGTGCTTCCTATTGGCAACTCAGTTACCGTCTCTTCGACCATTTAACTCTAATGTTTGTTGTGCAGGCTTTTATAATTGCATCAACTGCTAGTGAAGAGGAAATGCTTCGCTGGTAATTTTTGTAATTTTCCTTGCTTATTTGTCATATATTATGCTGTAGAGGCACTGGGGGTGCTGTTCACTCAGGCAAGAGTGTCTCTTTAATTGCTGAACATAGCAGTTAGAATTACGAAAAATAGTTTTTTTTGTTTAGATGATTCTTCCTTAGAAATTTAGTCTATGTGTTGGTGAGTTTCCTTAAACTTAAAAGATAGTTTCTTAAGGGAGTCACTTAAACTTCCTTTATATAAAGGATTTACACGGTATCATTGTTTTTCTGTAAAGCAAGGTTTAGGGTTGGAGAAGGTGGAAATAGCTTCTTTTTATCTCTCTCATCTCTGGTCCACTTCCTCAGCTATGATCCATCTCAAGCTGAGTGGGTCCAAGCATCATTGTGATGTAGTTACTCATTCATGAGCAATGAAATGACTTGTTTAGCTTCAGGAACATGGCAACAAGTGGATGTGTAAAGATTCCCAAGTTGCAATCTTTAGGGCCAAGATTAACCTCAAAGAAATCACATGTCGGGCTTTTCACTTTTCAGACTCTGGGGAAGTCCTTAAACGCCACATGGCTGAAGTCAGGCTTGGATTAGCAAATTAGCACTGCTTGAGTTTAGGTATTTAGAATAGCGAAATACATAAATTATCTATCTAAGGTCAGTCAGATTGAATGCAGCACCCTGCCAACAGCTTCTGACCTCCATTCTTATGGGGGAAAGAAGGTGTGGCTTTGGACCAGCTTGATAAGGCTTGGTTCACCTCAAAAGGCCCGACAACATCGATGTCTTATTAGGTTTTTGAATAAATCTGTTGTTTTATATTTTTCCTGAGGAAACACATGAAATATAGTTTATTGCCTTGAGGTGAACTGTACTGGGTGTACGCAATGTTGGTACAAAACTTACACCGTAGGCTGCCATGAATCTGTAATTATCAGACTGCACTGGACCATTTCATGAAATGGTGAAAAGATGTAATATATACAAACCAGCTGCCCCTTGATGCAGTTAACTGCATTAAATTCTTGTGCTCCTTTTCCTCTGCAGAACTATGGATGTTCAATGCTTGTTCTGGCTGTTTCCCCATGTAATGTATCTCTTTTATTTGTTGGCTAGGTACAATGAGCGAGTCGTGTGGAATGATAATCAGCTGAATCTGAAGCTTATGAGGAAAGGAGTGCTAACTCGCATATACACCCCAATGGTGCGTAATAATGCTCGTGTGAAGTCACTATCAATTCCCATGCTATGTGATGCTTAATTCATTGCTTTTCTTTGTCAGGCTATTGTTCAAGGTCTGCGGGAATCTGGTGTCTTCACTTCGGTCATTGCAAGTGGCCAAGCTGCAGTGAACGAGAAACTCTCGCAGAAGAAACCGGATGCCCAGAACCAAAATGTTACTAGATCTGGAAACTTGCCAATCAATCTGATTGGATCTAGTGATTCCACGGCATCAGCTAGAAAGATGTTGCAAGCTGCTGAACTTGCCTTCAGGGATACTGTTGTAACTGCTATTCCGCCATTGTCGCCGCCCGATTTTGATGATGAACACAGGCATCACAGTGAATAATGTCAGACAAAAAAAAAATCTTTAGCTGGACGTAGAAGTTGCAAAGAAATGGTACTGACATCTTGCCAAAAAAAAGTGCTGACAAAAGGCTTCTTTTCGGCGATCAAAGGGATATGCGGGCAACATTGATAGAAACATAGATAGATATACAGCTTCCTTGGGCACAACCCAATTTTCAGCTATTTTGTACAGGGGCTTTATAGTTCTTAACGACGGAATTCCTTCCAAAGTTTTTTCCCGGGACATGCTGTAACTGTACTTATGATCCTTGTAGATTGATTGATACTCCTTCCGTTCCAAATTATAATTCATTTAATTTTAAATTTGATCACTCGTCTTATTTAAAAAATTGTGCAAAATGCCAAAATATCATATTTTTGTGACTTGTTTTTATTAATAAAATTCTTCAAAATGATTTAAATTTGATTATTTTTTATGAATTTTTGAATAAGTTGAGTGGTTAAATTTGAAATAAAAACAACCTATAATTTAGAATTGGAACGGAGAGAGTATGACTAGTGCAGTGCTTAACAGTGGGGTGACACGGTGTAGTGCTTGTGAGAGTCCATCGCGGCGCCTGACATTCGCAATTTCACAAGGACTCTTATCACTCTGCGCATTGACTTGGCACCCGGCTGGCTTTTTTAATTACCACTTTGGCGTATTGTCACTATTTTTTTCTTATAATTTTAATCATTCATCTTATTAAAAAATTATGTAAGTATCATTTATTCTTCTATGTTCGTCAACTACCAGCGAACAATATTTTTCTCTCACACCAAATTAGCACCATCCACCAATCACCAGCCAACGGAATATTTCTCACAACAAATCAGTATCAGACACTAGCATGTGACATGTTCCACTATTGTAGATATTTTAAGTATGACTCATCTCTTCATATGTTCGCAATAAATTTTTGAATAAATCTAATGGTCAAAGTTGTAATAAAGGGTCAACAATGATAAACTAGGCTGTGAAAGGGCCTCCAATCTACTGGATAGACCACCTGAGTAGCACCAAGCAGACTCGGGTTTGACTCCATGTGGGAGCGAATTAAATGGAGTTGGAATAAAATTTATATAAAAAATAGGTAGGGATTTCTCTTGTTGACTTCGGTAAAAAAAACTAGGCTGATACGCGTGCTACGGCGTGCCGCTCGTAACGATTAACATTCATTGAAAATTTTGAAACAAATAGAACACCTTTACTAAAGCAAAATTTGAGAAGTTATATGTAACTAAACAAAAAGGGGAAGAAAATATTGAATAATACAATTTCTTATTCATTCAGGGCGCCCCTAGTGGACTTGGCGGTGCTCCTTTCTCAAACCAGAACAACTCAGAACGTTAGGGAAAATAAGGGAAGCCTTTCGATCGATACACAGTTGAGGAGGCCGATCACGAACGTGACAGGTGTGGGAGCCATCCTGGGAAGGCAAGGCTAAGACGGCGCCTTGCATATGGGTAGCAAGAGGGTGCTTATGCCCCGACGGTGGAGCCTTATGGGGAAGGGCTCAGCCCCCAGTCGCTCACTAATTGATCTTTACGGTGTTTTCTCTATCAATTTCAGCTTTATCCATAGAATAGTAGTAGAATGAGAAAAAATATTAAATAATACAATTTTCAAACGAAATTGGGAATACATAATTTCAAAAATCATTATTAATGTCTTCCCGCTTACATAATCATGAATCCTACTCAATAGAATCGTGGATCTCACAAACCAATGTGTGCGGGCCCCACCTGATGTGGGTCCCACAAACAGTGTGTGAGTCCACATGAGTCCCGCACGTGGGTCCCACCTAAACAGACTGTGAGTCCGTGCCGCTCGTAACGATTAACATTTATTGAAAAAATTGAAAAAAAATAGAACATCTTTACTAAAGCAAAATTAATTTGAGAAGTTATATGTAACTAAACAAAAACAGGGAGAAAATATTAAATAATACAATTTCCAAATGAAATTGGGAATTTATAGTTTAAAAGATCGTTGTTAAGGTCTTCCGCTTACGTAATGAGAAAAACATAATTTTTAATCATGAATCCTATTCAATAGAATGAGAAAATATTAAATAATACAATTTCCAAACGAAATTAGGAATACATAATTTCAAAAATCGTTGTTAATGTCTTCCCACTTACATAATGAGAAAAATAAAAAATTTTAATCATGAATCCTACTCAATAGAATCGTGAATCCCACAAACCAATGTGTACGGGTCCCACCTGATGTGGGTCCCACACGAACAGTGTGTGAGTCCACATGAGTCCCGCACGTGGGTCCCACCTAAACAGATTGTGAGTCCTGTATGAACAGTACCTGTGAGGCCACAATTCATGAGAGATCTCCTAAGCTAGGAGCTTTAATATATCCCAAATGCTAAACGGAGAGGGCTCTCCATTTAGTGTTAAATGGAGAGCCCTCCGAGGTTACTTCCTGCGACACATAAGTTACTTCCCGCGACAAAAAGTTACTTCCCGCGACACATAAGTTACTTCCCGCGATAAAAAGTTACTTCTCGCGACAAAAAATTACTTCTCGCGACACATAAGTTACTTCCCGCGACAAAAAATTAGCCTCCTGTGCGCTTCTTTCTGTTGAGGGAAGTAATTTTGTATCGCAGGGCTCTCCATGTATGACTAAAAGTTACTTCTTCGTGTGTGTTTTTTCTGTTGAGAGAAGTAATTTTGTGTCGCAGGAAGTAATCTCGGAGGGCTCTGCATGTAAAAGTAAATGGAGGACTCTCCGTTTAGTATATAGGTATAGATATCTCGATACCGAAGGAGTAGTACCAGTGCGCTAAATTATATTGGTGGCTCATTCTATTATATTATACGGAGTACGGAGGTGTGTTACCTGTTGATGATTGAAGAAATAGTGGTTGCATCGAATTAATGAAGCCCCGCAGGCCGAAGCACTGCAGCTGCAGGTGGTGTGCTTCCTGTTCGTGCAGCCACGAGGACCTGCATTTCCCACGAATTTGTTTAACCCTTTATATAATCAAATATTTAGGTTGTGTTTGCAATAAGTAGGACTTGGTGTTGGTGACGAGCTTGTCATGTATAATCCACTACGTGGATCCTAAAAACAACATGTTGCAAAAACAGTCGTGACGAGTTCATAACTGTTGGTGTGAAATAGGTCCGAAGTAAACGTCGGCACAACGCATCCTTTGTTCTCCCTTTGGAGGGTCGAGGCTTTGGACCGCTCTCCCGAAGCCTCACCCCCAGCTATACCCTCAGCTACTTCTTAACTTCTACCTTCTCTACGATGGATATGTCGAAAATCAAATGCAAACCTAAAGATAAGCATAAAGTTTACTTCGGATCCCTCTCATGTGTCCCATCGGTTACAATTAGTCATCTATTTATAGGAGGACATCAAGAGCACTTTTTACTACAATTACACATTTTCATTATACAACGGTAGATTTTAAGAATATGCCGGGCATAACAGGGAATACAATCCTCGTACAAACGCTCCCACCTAGATCGGCAGGCACACATAAGGGCATCCTCATACCTCAACACACAATTGCAGGTTGCAATATGCAACATCCCAAACAGGACGAAGGGTATTATTCTCTGGAGGTCCCAACCTGTACAATTTGTGTTTTGTGTCCTCGCGCTCACCTTCGAGTTCCAGGTCACGTGATCATTCACTATCTACTCTCTGATGGGTACCCCTTAGAAGGTTTCCATTTAGACAACTCCAACAGATATGGCCGCCGGGGAGGAGGAATACTACGCCAAAAACGATTTGTGATGACACGTCAAAATTAACGTGCTCGCAGCACTGGCGGAGCTACCTTGTGGCCAAGGTGGGCCATGGCCCCCCTTCCTTCATGAAAACTTCACTTCATACTCTAAATTTGCATAGCTACAAGCATATGGATGCATGCAAATCTAATCTCTCACACCATTAGTTGTGCAAATTAGACTATCTGTGTATGTGTTTTAGTAATTTACAACTCACAAGAGCTTGAATTACATGTACACCTCATATATATAGCACTTGAATTTGTGTACTTACTTAGGTTAGGATGAAATTGGCCACCCCTTAACTCTAATCCTAGCTCCGCCACTGGCTGGCAGATGTAAATTACACCCGCCAACACAACTCTCATATACTCTCTTATCCCTTTTGTTTATTCACTCTTACATGTGGGGCCCACTCGTCAGCACTTTTTTAAAACCACCACCCACCCTCCACCGTCTCCTCTCTCCTTCCTCACTTCTCCTCTCCCCTCCTCTCTCACTTCTCTCCCCAACTCCCTCTGTTCCCCACCGCCGCCGGCCACCACGGGCCCGGCCTCCCCTCCTTGAGCGCGACAGCGGGCCGTGGGCGGAGCGCCGCCGACCACCACGGCCGCGGACCGCAATGCCTCCACCCCCTGCCTCGGGCGCGGCCGCGGGACGGGGCCCCGCCGACCTCCTCGCGTGTGGCTCGGGCAGGCACAGGCGGATCCTCGCCGGCCGCCTCGGGCGCGGCCGCGGGCGGATCTTCGCCGGCCGCCTCGGGCGCGGCTCAGGAGGGCGCGGGCGGATCTCCGCCGGCCGCCTCGGGCGCCGCCGCAGGAGATGTCCTCGGGAGCGCGGGAGCAGTGGCCGTTGGCCTCACCAGCAGATGAGGGCTCCCGTCGGGAGCCCCTACACGTGAGGGTTGAAGGGGGGAAATGAGGGTCTCTCATCCGTCGGGGGGCGGATGAGAGTTGGGTTGGAGCTATTTTTTTGCCTTTGAGCTCTTAAAGGTAAGGTGAGGGTGGAGATGAAGGGTTGGTTGGAGTTGCCCTAAGTGCCTACCAACACAAATAGAGGTCATTTGTGCTGGCGGCTACTTATGTCACCCGCCAGCACAAACACTCTTTCCATTTTACATTAATGAGAATGGTCAAAGTATTTAACTAGTCACATACTCTACTATATGTACCTAGTATATTTTTAATATGCATTAGACCACATATGTATGTGTTGTTGTGTAGGAGTTTCTAATTTTTTAAGTGATATACTGTTTTTTAAGGGATAAATGATTATAAGAAAGTTTATTGAAACTAATTGATGTTTAAGCTAAAATGTTTACAAATAAAATAAAAAAATTAGAAAAATGATGTTAAAGACATATATTCCATTCTAACCTGAATCAAGAAAGTACATGAAAAAAATTCATAACTTCATTAGGTATATCCATCACTTCTATTAAAACTTTTGGTGAAAACTAAATCAAATAATACCTAAACATGGTCAAAAAATTATATAAATTGGTTGAGAGTTCTTTTGTAAGTCCCCAATTATTACATAAAGGTTTCAATATGTTTTCATAAAATTGAACTATAAATTGTTCACAAATCTATACTTCATTAGCAATGTTTCATTTAACTCAAGTCAAACTTTGAACTTGTGAACTAACTTAGCCAAAAAACATATCATACGCATCCCCATATAATTTTTACATGCATCAGACTTTATATGCATTCTTTTACAGAAATATCAATAACTTTTGAATTAATTTACTTGTATTAAAAAATAAAAGATAAAAGAAAATTTTTAGTAGATTGCTAGCTCAAGATTGCTCGCGGTTGCGAAATCTATCAGCACAAACCTGTTTTAACTACCAGCACAAATCGTTTTTGGCCTAGTGGAAGGGGGTGTTGCCTGCGTTAGGGAGGAGGTTAAGGTAGGGGCCACCGCTGTTTGAGAGAATTAGAGATGAGGATAATGCACGTAAAAAAAAATTGAACGATTTGTATGAGAGCGGTGCGCATGGCCTAAGAGGTTTCCATCGGTAATTCCTTGTGCACAAGAATGCAAGTGATTTTTGTTACCTCTGAAAAATGTCGTTTAGGTAAAAGTGATTTCCAAACAATTTGTGCAGAAGAGCTCCGCCCGCGGGGCTGTTTAGTTCACCAAATTTTCACTTCAATCACTATTCGTTTCGAGAACATATCATGTGCAAACCACACTGTCCTGTGCAAACATCAAAACTTTTAATCAAGATCACAAGATGCTTATCCAAGAGTAGAGAAGAGAGAGGTTGTTTTGCACATAACTGCCCGCCATCTCCAATAAAATTTTACGATAAGTCTCCTCCCCTTCCTCTTAGATAAGCATCTTGTCAGATTGATTGAAGAGGGAATTCCTTCTATGCCATTGGAATTTATACTGATCCCTTCAATACCATTCTAAATTACAACTTCCCTTCAGTGCTATTATTTCAATTTTGATATCCCTTGTGCGCCACTACGGTCTCTTCTACCCTTACGGCGTCAAAAAAAAAAATCGCCCGGCGGCGGTAGAGCAGAGCGCGACACGGTGCTGTGCGGCCCGACACCTCGTGGCCAGCGGTAGCAGTGCGACGCCCCGCGGCCCAGCGTGCAGCGCGACCGGGCCTGCGGTAGCAGTCCGGCGCCCGCACGACCGCGGGGTTACCATCTGCCGGGGTGCCGAGCCGGGGCGTCGTCGCTGCCGCCGTCCACCGGGGGTGCCGGGCCGAGGCGCCACCGCTCCCATCCGTGGTTGGGACTGAGCCTCGGGCATCGCCGCTCCCGTCCATTGTGAGCGCCGAGCGACACAGAGACCGCTGCGAGCCAGATGGAGGCAAAGCACCATGCCGGCTAGATACCGTAGGATGTTCGTCCACGATGGAGGCTGCCTGGCTCGCTGCATCTGCCATCGTGCGCCTGCCGGCGCGAACAACTGCGCATCGACGTCTGTGGCCGCGGCCCCATGCGTCACGAGTCACGACGCCGTTTGCTCAGGGGCGTGGCTCTGCTCCTTGCCTTAGAAGCGGGAACGTGGAACGTGACCATGTTCCTCGTTCCATGTTCCTCGTTTCGGAACGGGAACGTTCCGGTTCCGGGAATAATTTAGTGTAAAAATCCTTCATAAGCATTGTTCCTCGTTCCGGGAACGTTCTGGTTCTGGGAACAAGAAACGGGAACAGGAGTGGCCAGTTGCAAGACAGTTGCGTGCCAGCGTCCACAGGCCACCGCGGTGATAAGCCCTCTGCCACGCCTCCGTCGTCCGCCGGGTCACGCCATTGTATCTCGTCGACGCCACGCCACGACTGCCCGTCGGGACCGCGGCCGCGCTGTCGCTATCCGTGACCTCCAAGCTGGCCATTGCCGCGATGCTGCTCGCGAACTGCACCGCTAGTCGTGGGGGCGTCAGGCTACTGCCGCTGGCCAGGCCGCGCGGCGCCGCGCTCTGCTCTGCCGCCGCCAAGCGATTTCTTTTTGACGCCGTAAGGATAGAAGAGCCGGTAGTGGCACAAAAGGGATAGCAAAATAGAAACAATAGCACTGAAGGGAAGCTTTAATTTTGAATGGCACTGAAGGGATTGATATAGATTTCAATGGCATGGAAGAAATTCTCTCTTGATCGAAAGTTTCTAAATTTACACAAGGTTTGTGGTTTGCACCTGATATGTTTTCATTCGTCCCATCACATCCCCACAACTTTTTCCAAACTAAACACCCCGATTTAAATTTTCACTATTCACCATTCTTTCACCTATCACATCCCCTTTTACAGCACGCGGCCTAATGCACTAGTATTCTCCTATCAAATCCTCACTTTTTTTCTAAATTAAACACCACCAAATTTTCACTAGTCATCTACTATTTATTCCGACCACATTTTCATAACTCAACACCTCTAAATAATATCTCCTATCGTGCTGTCAGTATCTGCTATCGTGCTGCCAGTATGCTACACAGGAAACTTCACAACTGCTGTGCGTTGCTTGGCGTCCATGATTTCGGCGTTGACAACCTCATGGGCTCGATCTGAGACCCGATACAATTCAATTTGGAGGAAGCTTCACGCGAGCACAAATCACGGGTCAAGATTTCAAGATGCAGGCATCCAATTTTATACGAGTTAATTGTGGCATTGAGATTCTCGTGATTCGAGCAATATCATTATTATTTGTCTATTCGCAATTGTATCATTACATTTCAAATTTTGTCTGATATATGCTATTATTTACTCTTTCGACATGTTTCTCACTAAAGTCAGACCAAATTACATTTATCTTCTTCCTCTTCTCTCCCATTCATCTCTCCTTTCTTCTGGTCAGAGCAGGAGCTCAGGGACAGCCGTCGTCGAAGCTCAGCCTAGAGAATCTCATCGGTGAGATGCCCAGCATCCTTGCTGCCATCGCTACTCGTGGCCAGGGTTCTTAATACCGAACCGGAGGGTCGAACCGCCGCCCTCTGGTACCGGTATACCGAGCGGTATACCGCGGAAACCGCTTGACGAGGGCCTGGATTAGGCCCCCCTAAGCAACAAGATAATCACCTTGAAGATGGGGTCCACTGACACCATTGACAATGTGAAGGTCATGATTCAAGACAGGGGAGGCATGCAGATCTTCGTTAAGACCCTCACTGACAAGACTTCCCACATCACGAGTACTTTCCGCCTCGCACGAGTCCGCCTCGTCTCCGAGTACCCGTCGCCCTGCACGAGTACCCTCCGCCTCGCACGAGTCCGCCTCGTCTCCGAGTACACATCGACCTCGACTCCGACTACTCGTTCGCACGAGTAACTTCCGCCTCCGACTAAGGGCGGAAGTTACGCGGAGGAGCCAGGGCGAAGGCAGGGGGCCCCACACGAACGTGGCGCTGCCCCAACCCTCCAAGCTCCTTCACAATAACAAGCGTGACGCCGTTTTCCACGCCGTGCAAGGTCCACAGCTGGCGCGGCGGGAGGACGCCAGGGTCTGACAGGGGCTGTAATGGCGCACAGTGCACCCCCACGACCTCCGACATGCCGTCACATCCAACGCCAGCTGCACGCCACCCCGTCAGAACAAGCACTCGATTGCCGTCTACCTGCTCTTAGGCCTTAACGTGGCAGGCCTAAAACGCACCCGAAGGGGCTGAATCACCATGTAAACTACTCGGAGGAGCCAAGTGCCCTGGGCGAATAGTAGCAATAGCCCACGCGGCGGCTTCCAACGACACCACAGCTCAGCGCCCTCCCACTACGCCTGACGGACATCAATGACGGAAAAGACTTCTCAACGCCACACCACTGTAGCTTATTTTCTTTTTTCCTTCTTTGCCCCTCACCCTTGTGACTATAAAAGGGGGAGGGGTGCAACGTACGCGAGAGACTAGAGGACACCGAGTTTGTAACCCCTACTACAGACACCCCTGGCATAGGAACACGAGCACTCGGAACTGGACGTAGGGTATTACTCTCCGGAGGCCCGAACCAGTATAAAACCCTTGTGTCTCCCGTGTCGACCATCCGGATCCGACACACGATTCGTTACAAATCTACTGCCGGCGGTTGAGAACCCCGACAGTTGGCGCGCCAGGTAGGGGCACATCGTGTGTCTCGCCGAACTTCACCAGCGATCCGGATGGAGGGCCGCGGGGTCCTGCTGACTCCCGGCACGATCGTGCATTTCGGCTCCCTCGGCTTCGTCGTCACCGGACTGGCAGAGTCTGTCTTTGGGAGGACCTTCTCCCGACCAGCGCGCCCCACTGCCTCGACGGCGGCGGCGGCGCGAGCAGCTTTCGTCCGTGGCTTCACGGACGAATCGATCATGGCCCTGCTGGGGCCAAATCCGACGCAGGAGCGTTTCAGGCTCGCTGCTTTCCACCTCACCGACCTTGCCTTCCAGGCCAGCGGGTCCGAGCCGCTGACCTGGGGGGAATTCATGGAGCGGTACGGCGCCTTGTACCCTCAAGGACAGCCAGGACTCCCGGACGACCCGGTGTCGGCCTACGTCAACGAGCTCAGGGCGTCCTACGTCGCCCCGGGTTCCGCGGTTGCGCGGCGGGGGCCACCGGCGCCCCCGCTAGACTTCACGCGGGAGTGCAACGTCTTGGAGGCCCACACCGCCACCAGCTCGACGGATGGCGAGGAGAATCCTCATCACCACAACGGCGACGCCCAGCGTCGGGCGCGCCTCGACGAGATCGCCGAGGCCCAGCGTCAGCTCGACGAAGAGCTGGCGAACCTTCATCAAGAGCTCGGCGTGGAGGACGAGCCCCAACAAAGCCGCCGGCACGAGCAGAACTGCGAGCAGGAGGCGGAGCAGCCGGCACCACAAGCCCGTGTACGGGCGCGGGACGTGAACCGACGCATCAATGAGGATGCACCCGTCGACGACGACGGCACACCACGTTTCAGGCGCGCATCGCAAAACCTCGCAGCGGCAGCCATGCTTCTGCGTGGTTGTCCTGAACCTGCTACGCCTGAAGAGAAAAGGGTTCGACAACAACTCAAAACCCTCATCGAGACGGCGGCCGTGCAGCAAGCGGAGAGCTCAGCGTCGCGTGCGCGCGAAGCACGTGGCGCACCATCTGCGCGACGCCAAGATCAATCTCCGTCCAAGCGGCGAGCGGCGGGCGAACCATCGGTCAAGTCGTGGTTGGGAGCCCACCGTGATGCCCGCGACACGCTGGAGGCTCGTCGCCGGGCTGCAGGCGGCGATAACTACGACTACGCCTACGGCTACGGCTACGGCAGCGACAAAGACGGCCGTGATAAGCGCGACGAGAGCCAAGGCCGGCGACATAGTCGGAGGCGAGGAGGACGCTACGACAGCGACGAGGACCGCGACCGCAGCTGGTCGCCCGACCCAAAGGGCCCGCGCGCCTTCGGTCGGAAGGTGCAAGACGCCAAGTTCCCCTCGCGTTTCCGAGCTTTCGACGACGATACCCAGATACGACGGGGAGACCAACCCAAGCGAGTGGTTGGAAGACTACAGGCTCGCATGTCGCGCAGGCGGGGCGACAGACGACCTCTTCATCATCAAGAACCTGCCGCTCCACCTTGCTGACTCTGCGCGGACCTGGCTCGAGCACCTGCCACGTGGCAGGATCAACAGTTGGAAGGACCTACGGGACACGTTCATCGGCAACTTCCAGGGCACGTACGCTAGGCCCGGCAAGCAGTGGGAGCTGCGCAACTGCAAGCAGCAGCCGGGGGAGAGTCTGCGCGACTACATCAGGCGTTTCTCGAAGCGCTGCACTGAGCTTCCCACCGCAACCGACAACGACACCATCTCGGCATTCCAAAACGGCACCTCCTGCGCCACCCTCATCCACCGGCTAGGGCGGAGGACTCTGAGGACAACTCGGGAGCTTCTGGATATCGCGACCAACCACGCCGACGGGGAGGAAGCGGTAGCAGCAACCTTGATTCCCCCTCCGGGTAAGGGGAAGCAAGTCGCGGACGCCGGCGAGGGGCCCTCCACGCGGTCCAAGAAGAAGAAGAAAGGCGACAAGCGAGGTCGTGACGACAATACTGTTGCGGCAATCAAGCGCAAGGCAACTCGCCCCAAGAACAATAAGATCGGCCTCCCGCAGGGTCATTTTGAGAGGCTCTTAGAGGCGCCATGCACGCATCACGAGATGCCGGTCAAGCACACGCTCAAGGACTGTTGGTTGATGAAGAACTATGTCAACGGTACCCTCAAGCCCAAACCAGTCGACGCCCCGAAGAAAGCAGCACCTCCCCCCGAGGACGACGACAACGAAGAAGAGGTGGTCTTCCCCCGAGAAGATGGCGTGGTCCACATGATCTTCGGCGGAGCACCGGCACGACCGTCAATACGCAAGGAGAAGCTGATCCGGCGCGAGGTCTACAACACCGAGCCTGCGACTCCGGCATACCTCAAGTGGTCGGACACCCCGATCACCTTCGACCGAACGGACCACCCCGACCACGTACCGCAACCGGGAAGCTACCCCCTCGTTGTGGCTCCACTGATAGGGACCAAGCGGGTCCACAAGGTGCTGATGGATGGAGGGAGCAGGCTCAACGTCCTGTACATGACGACGCTCGACAGCATGGGCATCTCGCGGTCCCGACTGCGCCCATCACCGACTCCTTTCCACGGGGTCATCCCCGGGAAAGATACGCTCCCGTTAGGGCAGATCGATCTGCCCGTCACATTCGGGACGTCGCGGAACTTCCGCACAGAAACCCTCACCTTCGAAGTGGTGGGGTTCTCGGGGACGTACCACGCCATCCTCAGGAGGCCGGCCTACGCGAAGTTTATGGCCGTGCCCAATTACACGTATCTCAAGCTGAAGATTCCTGGTCCGAATGGGGTCATCACAGAGGGGACTATGTTCCAGTACGCATACGAATGTGATGCTGAGTGTTTTCAATTCGCTGAAACACTCATCCGGTCCGAGAGGCTCCACGCCGAGCCTCCCTCTGAGGACCAAAATATCCCCGAGTTGTCCAAGCGAGCAGCCTGCTCTTTCGAGCCCGCCAAGGATGTCAAGGATGTAGCTGTCTCCGATGATGGCCGCACGCTCCGTGTCGGGACGGCGCTCGATCCTAAATAGGAAAGCGCGTTCATCGACTTCCTCAAGGCGAACCTCGACGTGTTCGCATGGAAACCTTCCGACATGAAGGGGATCCCGAGAGAAGTTGCCGAGCACAAACTCAACGTCAAGCCGGGATCGAAACCCGTAAAGCAGCGCCTGCGCCGCTTCAACGACGACAAGTGCAAGGCCATAGGCGAGGAAATCAAGAAGCTCCTTAGTGCATGGTTCATCAAAGAAGTGTTCCACCCCGAGTGGCTTGCTAACCCTGTACTTGTAAAGAAGAAGAATAAGAAATGGAGGATGTGTGTTGACTACACGAGCCTTAACAAGGCATGTCCCAAGGATCCGTTTCCTTTTCCTCGCATAGATCAGGTAGTCGATTCAACGGCAGGGTGCGAAACCCTCTATTTTCTCGATGCGTACTCCGGGTACCACCAGATCGCGATGTGTATAGCGGACCAACTCGCAACATCCTTCATTACTCCCTTTGGCGCTTATTGCTACAACTCGATGCCGTTCGGACTCAAGAATGCGGGCGCTATGTTTCAAAGATGCATGCGACGCGTTTTCGGCGATCTCATAGGACGGATAATTGAGGCGTATGTTGATGACATCGTAGTCAAGTCAAAGAAGACGGGTGATCTGATCCCCGATCTTACGGAAGTATTTGCGAAGCTGAGAGAGCATGGGGTGAAGCTAAACCCCGAAAAATGCGTTTTCGGGGTTCCAAGGGGCATGCTCCTAGGCTTTGTCGTGTCTGAACGCGGCATTGAGGCTAATCCCGAGAAGATCTCAGCCATCACCAACATGGGACCAATACAGAACCTGAAGGGCGTACAGCACGTCACGGGCTGCCTTGCGGCTCTTAGTCGGTTCATCGCCCAACTAGGAGAACGTAGTCTGCCACTGTACCGCCTGCTGAAGAAGTCGGATCACTTTACATGGACGCCTGAAGCTCAGGAAGCGCTCGACAAGCTCAAGAATCTCTTGAAGAGTCCACCAGTGCTCACAGTGCCAATGCCAGAAGAACAAATGCTCTTGTACGTAGCAGCAACAACGCAGGTCGTGAGCGTTGTTTTGGTCGTCGAACGAGAAGAACCCGGGAAGTCACTCGAGGTGCAGCGGCCCGTCTACTTTGTGAGTGAGGTCCTCTCCGACTCGAAGACCCGCTACTCTCAGATCCAGAAGCTTGTATACACTTTCTTGATCACCAAGCGCAAGCTCCGGCACTACTTCGATCAGCACCCCATCACAGTGGTGTCCAAGTACCCACTCGGGAAGGTGATTCAGAATCCTGAAGCTGAAGGGAGGATTGCCAAGTGGGCCCTCGAACTGATGGGGCAGAATGTGACTTATGCGCCGCGTAGTGCCATTAAGTCACAGGTGCTGGCAGATTTCGTCGCTGAATGGACGGAGATCTAGACCACCAGCACCAATCGAGCACGAGACATGGACAATGTACTTTGACGGCTCCGTCATGAAGGAGGGAGCGGGGGCAGGTCTTGTCTTCATCTCGCCTCTGGGCGTGCGTATGGAGTACATGGTACGGCTGCATTTTCCCGCCTCCAACAACGTGGCCGAGTACGAAGCACTCGTCAATGGCCTTCGGATCGCGGTTGAACTCGGAATTCGCCGTCTCGAGATCCGAGGGGACTCAGAGCTTGTCATAGACCAAGTGATGAAGGAGAAGAATTGCGTTGACCCCAAGATGGCGGCTTATTGCAGAGCTGTGCGCCAGTTGGAAGACAAGTTCCATGGGCTCGAGCTTCATCACGTGCTACGCGACAATAACAAAGCTGCGGACATCCTCGCCAAAGCAGCATCAAGCCGCAAGCCCGTGCCGCACGGTGTGTTCGCTAGCGATCAGCACACACCGTCCGTCCGAGTAGATGGGGAGAAATCACCAGAGTCGAAGGAGCCAGAAGTCATGGAGATCGACCAAGAGCCAAACTTAGAAGATCCTGACTGGCGTTTCCCAATCCTCGAGTGGTTAGTCGAGGGGAAGTTGCCCCCCAACCAAACAGAAGCACGTCACATTTCACGGCAAGCCAAGTCTTATGTCCTCATCGACGGTGAGCTCCACAAGCAAGGCGCGGCAGATATATTCATGCACTGTATTCAGAGAGATCAAGGCCGAGACCTACTTCAAGAAATTCATGCCGGCACGTGCGGACATCACGCCGCCGCCAGAACCTTAGTCGGAAAGGCGTTTCGACAAGGTCTCTACTAGCCCACAGCGCTGGCAGACGCCAAGGACATTGTGCGACGTTGCGCGGGCTGTCAGTTCTACGCCCGGCAGACTCATCTCCCGGCGCAAGCGCTTCAGAACATCCCTATCACATGGCTGTTCGCAGTATGGGGGCTGGACATAGTCGAACCATTCAAGCAAGCACCCGGGGGCTTCACGCATCTACTCGTGGCTGTCGACAAGTTTTCAAAGTGGATCGAAGCTCGACCCATCGCCAAGATCCATTCTGAGGAAGCCTTAGCATTCTTCACCGACATCATCTACCGCTTCGGGATCCCGAATTCGATCATCACCGACAACGGCACACAATTCACGGGAAAGAAGTTCCTCAAGTTCTGCGACGACAACAACATTCACGTGGATTGTACAGCTGTGGCACACCCAAGGGCCAACGGACAGGCTGAGAGGGCCAATGGGATGATCTTACAAGGGTTAAAGCCTCGGATCTTCAGACGGCTCGAGAAGTTCCGAGCAAGATGGGTCGCCGAGTTGCCGTCAGTTCTGTGGAGCCTGCGAACCACACCTAGTCGGTCCACCGGTGCGACCCCATTCTTCATGGTGCACGGGTCGAAAGCAATTCTCCCAACAGACATCGATTACGGTAGCCCAAGAGTTCGGGCATACACTGAAGAAGGAAACCAAGTTGCACTCGAGGATGTGATCGATCAACTCGAAGAAGCTTGCGACGTGGCGCTCCTACATTTAGCCCGGTACCATCAAGCTTTACGACGCTACCACGAGCACAACGTTCACGAGCGATAGTTTCAAGTCGGAGATCTAGCGCTCAGACGGGTCATGAGCAACAAGGACCGGCACAAGCTTGCGCCCCCATGGGAGGGGCCGTACATCATCGACCAGGTGCTCCGACCAGGAACATACAAGCTCCGACACGACGACGGTGATCATCGCCAACGCATGGAACATAGAACATCTGCGATGTTTTTACCCTTGAGTAATGATATTTGTTTCAGCTTATGATCAATGAATAATGCCATGTGTTCTTGTTCTCGTTTCATAAGTTTCTCTTTAAACTTGTGCTGGCATCTTTCATATTTTCCAGCACCGCTTAAAAGGCTGAGTGGCAAGTGTCCTTGCGCCCAGGCAAGAACACTTCCCACTCAGGGGCTACCCGGGGCACGATGCCCCCTTTTCGTTTTCCGTTTTCAAAACAAAAAATCTCTCTGACAACTTTGTCGCGACCGATCGCATGAGCGAAAGATTCTTTTTGGCGGAACACCTTTTACTTCGCGAGGGGAAAGGATGTTGATCTGTGAGCGTGTCGATGTCATCGCTTGTCCAAGTGCTTTTGGCACTCACGCCCCTGCGGCTACAGTACAAAAACGTGCGGGCACAGCTCGGACCCACGGGTCAATATCTGACTACTTTCAGGAGGAACACGGGTAACCGCTCGGGCTCCAGCTCAAAATGCTTTTACGAAAAACACGCGAATCATCTCCTGAAAACGCTTCTAAAATACCCGGGGGCTGCGAAGCGCGCAGCAGTACTTCACGACTCGGGTCGAGCTTTCCGACTCCTACGCCCCCGCGGCTCCGGAGAAAAGTTCGATCGGCCTAAGTCTAAGTACTGCTACGTTGTTTTTTCTGACGTCTGCGGGTACTTGGGGAACGTTTGGGGAGGCGATGGTTTCAAAACAAAGATAAAAAGCTATTCAAACATGGCCCGAATACAAGTTTTGTTTAAACTGTCACAAGATACATCTAATGTGAAGGCCCAGAGCCGTCTTCTGGTGTGTCCTTTGGAATCATCTCCAGGTCCTTCATCACGGTGTCGGCCATGGCGCGGGCAGGGACGGCGCAGTCTTCTTCAATCTTGTCAAGCTCCTCGCTCGAGTAGCCAGGGGCCCAACCACCACTCAGAGCCTTGAAGTCCAGCCCCTGGTAGTGCGAGCTGAACATGGAGAGGACCCGATGCACCACCAGCCGGGAGGTTGACAGCTCTTTCTCCTTGACGAAGCCCGGAAGAAGATTGAGCCGGTCGCCAAGCACGTGGGGAGGTATCTGCACTGGCGGGACGCCGCTCTCCGTCAAGATCGTGTCAACATGACGTCCGAGTTTAGCGCGCTCCACTATGTTCTTTTTGAGTGCCTCCTCCACCTCATGCTGGGCCTTCCGAGAGTCCTCCAGCTCAGCTTTGACTTCTGGAAATGGAGAACGAGCCAGAGTTGAGTCATGAGAAGCACAATCAAGAAGAATGTGAGGGCTGGCGCGGAAGGGACATACTCGACAGTTGATCTGCCAAGTTCTTGGCTGTCTCGGACATCTCATGGAGCTTGAGTTCGGCGGCGATGACCTCTTGGGCCTTCTCCGCAAGCCTGGCCGCTTGTGCGGTACGGGCTAGACGAATCGCTGTTAAGATCAAAGGGTCGAAGTGGCATCAGCAATGATTAATGTAGAAAAGAGACACTCTGAAAGTCGAAGACGCAAAAATGCTCACCCTGGATCTCTCGCGCCATCTGGCTGTTTTCCTCGCGGAGCCGTGTCCCCTCGTCAGTGGCCTCCTGCAGCTTGATGGCGAGGTTGCAGGCTTGATTGTTCGCCGTCTTCAGGTCCGCCTCGTGGTCCGCCAGATCTTGCTGCAGGTCTGACACCTTCTTCTCCAGCGTCGCCTTCTCTTCAGCGGCGGTCAGCAGCGGCAGCATTCCGGGTCGTCTCGGCAGCGGAGGCGGCCGTAGCTTGCAGCTCCGCGGCGGTGGCCTCCACCTGGGAAAGCTTGGCCGCGAGAGAAGCCTTCTCCGACACGGCGGCATCCGCGGCGGACTGCACGGCAACTGCACGTTCCTCCACCGACTTTGCTGCCGCCTCGAGAGCGCTCCTCACCGACGCCTCGCCAACAGACACACCAACAGCCGCCAGTCGGGCGGCGGCGAGCTGCATCTCCAGCAGGCTCTTCTCGGCCTGGAGCTCCTCGATGGAGCGCGTCTTCCTGGCGCTGCAGCTGGCGAGCACCTGGGGCGAGAAGAGGATCAACCACAGCGGAAACTAGGGAACCGGAACAAAAAATCAAGGATTAAGGCTCAGTCGACTCACCTCTGAGGCCGGGACGACCAGCTCGTTGATCGCCTACTCCGCCCACCGTAGGCCCCACCGCACCGTAAAATCACCCGTTTGGTGGGTGCATCCCCCGAGGCGACAGGGCACGCCCGCGACGGTTCGATACCGGGTGGGCCCACTGGTCTGAATCAGCCACGCGCCGTCATCTCCAACCGTCACCATCGCCACGACAGCCACGACCGGCGGACGCAGCAACCGATGCGGCCGCGGATGCCGCAATCGGGACTTCCGAAGCAGTTACGACATTTTAAAATTCAAAACCCCATAAATGAGTCTACAACTCCTTCATGGGCTCGGGGGCTACATCCGGCGGATGCGCTCGCACGCACCCGCCGAGTAACTCAAAGAACAACAAACTACAACATTTCCCCGACACAGAGCCTGCGAGCGAGTCCTTGACTCTCATCACAGGCTCGGGGGCTACTGACGAGGGCCTGGATTAGGGCCCCCTAAGCAACAAGATAATCACCTTGAAGATGGGGTCCACTGACACCATTGACAATGTGAAGGCCAAGATTCAAGACAGGGGAGGCATGCAGATCTTCGTTAAGACCCTCACTGACAAGACTCCCCACATCACGAGTACTCTCCGCCTCGCACGAGTCCGCCTCGTCTCCGAGTACCCATCGCCCCGCACGAGTACTCTCCGCCTTGCACGAGTCTGCCTCGTCTCCGAGTACACATCGACCTCGACTCCGACTACTCGTTCGCACGAGTAACTTCCGCCTCCGACTAAGGGCGGAAGTTACGCGGAGGAGCCAGGGCGAAGGCAGGGGGCCCCACACGAACGTGGCGCTGCCCCAACCCTCCAAGCTCCTTCACAACGACACACATGACGCCGTTTTCCACGCCATGCAAGGTCCACAGCTGGCGCGACGGGAGGACGCCAGGGTCTGACAGGGGCTGTAATGGCGCACAGTGCACCCCCACGACCTCCGACATGCCGTCACATCCAACGCCAGCTGCACGTCACCCCGTCAGAACAAGCACTCGATTGCCGTCTACCTGCTCTTAGGCCTTAACGTGGCAGGCCTAAAACGCACCCGAAGGGGCAGAGTCACCATGTAAACTACTCGGAGGAGGAGCCAAGTGCCCTGGGCGAACAGTAGCAACAGCCCTCTGAGAAATTTAGCATGTTTTCCAGTGGTTTACCAGTGAATTAACCTAAATTATTGATGTCCCCATGGCATAGTAACACGAGTACTCGGAACTGGACGTAGGGTATTACTTTCCGGAGGCCCGAACCAGTATAAAACCCTTGTGTCTCCCGTGTCGACCATCCGGATCCGACACACGATTCGTTACAAATCTACTGCCGGCGGTTGAGAACCCCGACACCGCTCAAAACCGAACAAATTCAAAAAACCAAATTCAAACCTCCGTTCATTCGGTACGGATCAGTTTACCGAGCGGTTTGAGCGGTATGCCGGCTGGTTTCAATGGTTTACCAGTGAATTAACCTAAATTATCAACTCAATGAAAAATTTAGCATGTTTTCAAATTTGAATTGAAAAATTAAAAAATAAAAGAAAAATTCCTAAAAATATTTCAAGGTGTGTAGAATCTAATGGTGTCAAAATTTGTCAAATATTAGTGCATTTAGTATTTTTTGCGGGCATTAGAAGTTCAACCGGTCGAATTTTTTCTTTTTCTTTTTTGGTTGAACTTCTAATGCCCACAAAAAATACTAAATGAACTAATATTTGATAAATTTTGACACCATTAGATTCTATAAATTTTGAAGTATTTTTTAGGAATTTTTGTTTCATTTTTCAATTTTTTGAATTCAAATTTGAAAATTTTGAAATCAGGCGGTATGGAACCGGCCGGTACCGCTACTGGTCCGGGCCGGGACCACCGGTTTTCGCGGTATACCAGCCGGTTCTGATCGGTTTCGTAAACCATGCTCGTGGCTGCGCCCATGCTGCCAGCTGCCGTCCAATGTCGGGGCCACCACCAGCCGCCAGGCGCCAACAATTCTCTCCTCGTTTCGTGTTCTATCTTCTCTGCACCTCCTCTGAGGTCTTGTTTAGTTGATGAAAACTTTGGTGAAAAGGGGTGAAATTTTTGCATTGAATTACGTGCACAGAGAGAAGAAATGAACTGACACGGTTCTCTAGGTGAAGACTTTTGGTAAAAATTTTGAAACTAAGCGATTCATAGCTGTAACAGCCCATCCGACTCAACACAGCCATCCAATATATATATGCAAGCGGGACAGGTTTTGCTGTGAACCTGCCGGCTGAGCCCGCGCCACGAACCCGCATAGCCTGCGCCGCAAATCCGCATCGGTGAAGCGGACCGTGTGGTTCTGGCCGTGGCGCCGCAAGGCCGCAACACCGGCATCACAATCGAGTGCGCCGTTTTGCCGATGCGGCTGTGTGGTAGTGGTGGTGGTGGTGGTGGTGGAACGGGAGGTCGTCGAAGATGTGGAAGCAGAGGCGGCGCTCGCTGGCCAAGACGCCGTGGGCGACGCGGATCCAGTGGTGGATCTTGGCCTCGAGCGCGTCCCACGGGAGCCGCTGGACATCACCGATGCTGAGCTTCTCGACGCCGAGGTGGCGGAGGGCGGAATCGACGGCCGGCTTGCAGACGGAGGCGTACCGCTGGACGCACTCCCGGCCATACCCTGTCGCGGCCATGCGGAAGGCGATGGCATGTGGAGGTCGGAGATAGCGTCTGCAGGGAACAGGTCGAACTCGCATATGCTCGGCAGGGAGCGGCAGCTGTTGCGGCGGCCGACGGAGGATGACACGGAGCCGTCGCCGTCCTCATCGTCCCCCGCCGCCTCTATGGCGTCGGAGTTCCTCCGGTTGCCGGATATGGAGAGCGAGGTTTGGCTGGCGAACGCCTCGATCTCACACGCGTGGCGAAGCGCCGTCGGTGGCTCCAGCTAGGGGACGAGGACCAGAACTCCAGGAGTTTCATGCAGGCATGCAACACGGTATTGATTCCCATGCCCTGACTTAACCCTTGGGCCTTGGCACAGCGAGACAGCGACTCAGCAACGACTTCAGTGCAATCCTTGGTGTCGTCAGAGAGAGAGAGAGGGCAAGCCTCGGTGTCGTCGGAGGGGAGCCCCAGCGCAATCGTCGGTGCGACCGTGATGTCCCCGCTGCGCTTCCTGATGCATGGCAAGCGGCGTCCACGCGGGTTGCCGCAAGACCCGCAAAAACTAGCGGACGCGTGCGGGCCGCCGCTTGAGGCCGCATGAATGTTTGCGGCAGGTGCGGCTGCGGGGTGGGCAGCCGCAACCCGCCCCGCCTGCATCCATAATCCAATCCGACTCCGTCACCTCCCATTTTTTCATTGCGAGATGCAAACAGCACCAAGCAAACTTGTAGTCCAATGGTAGGACGGTCCAGTGGGACGCTACCCACCAGGGTTCAAATCCTGGTGCTCGCACCTTTTCTCGGATTTATTCCGGGATTTTCCGGTGTTATGCATTAAGTGGTAAGCGACGTTCCCGTCGACGACGAGACGTCAGTGGTGACTTCGAAAATCTCCAGATCTGCCGGTGCTCAGTCCTTCGGAGGTGCTCATAGAGGTAGAGTTTGTGTACGTGTATTCATAGGGGTGAGTGTGCGTGCGTGTTGTGAGCGTCTACGTTGTACTGTGTAATTAAAAAAAAACCCCACCGACCTCCATTCTCCAATTCAGCCCAATACCTGAACAAGCAGAGCCAAATCAAGCAGCCAAAAGCACGGGCGTGCACTGATTTCAAGCACAAGCAAGTTAACCTACTACTTCTCCCTCTCCATATCATACGCAGCAGAGCAAGCCGGCCATGGCCGAGTAGATCGAGCTCCAAGGATAGCTCTGATCACCAACCAAGCAGGAGGGTTGTGGTCGTTCCGGAGGCACCCACAGGGCTGCAGGTGACGCACGGTCGTTTGTGTCCTACTTCGCCGAGCAGAAGAAGGGAGGTGAAGACGTGGAGAAGAACACGACCCGGCTTGCTCCCACTAGCCTCCTATGGATCAACATGAGAGAGAGAAGAGAGGGAAAGAGGAAGAAGACGGGGGTAATTTGGTCTGAAGATTTTGAAAAACAGTTTGAAGAAATAAGTAATAGGATATCTAAGACAAAATATGAATTGTAATGGCATGACAACGAAGACGAATAGTAATGATATATCTCCAAACCACGAGAACTATAATGGCATATATCCAATTAACTTATTTTTTATCAAACTTCCAATTGGAGCATAAACCAAAGGAATTTGGTATCGGTGCCCAAATCGGAGATCCAGCGAGTAAGATCAGAGTATCGAATCATCAAAACTTTTGATGAACTCGCATGCAGATCCCTTCTGTGCAATGCCCGTGTTTGGTAGAGGGGTGAAAAAATTTCACCCCTATTAATGCAACTTTGACCACTAATTAAGAGTATTAAATAAAGTCAGTTTCAAAACTACCTTCACAACTCCGAATAAAATCACGAGACGAACCTAATGAGACATTTGACCGTATGATTAGAACATGATACTGTAGCATTACTGTAGCAAATTGCTAATTAATTATGCTCATTAGATTCGTCGTGCAAAGTTACACTCATTCGTAAAAAGGTTTTGCAAATAAATTTCATTTAGTACCCATGCATGAAAGATTCTCTGGGAAGAATTTTTTTTCGTGGCCTTCCAAACACGGGAATATCGAGGAGTGCTGAAGAAAGGGCAGCACTCGCTGACGGATGCTATGATTCATTCGATGATGCTTCAGCCGACGCACTAGCTGTTGCGAGCCATCGCAACGCACTCTGCTCCCACAACTACGAGCCGCCACTAGAAGGGATGACCTTGAGGTTGAGAAGTCCTATCTATCGAGAAGGACCCCCTTAAAAAGTAGAATCTCCTGAGGTTTTTTTTTCCGATGATAAAGTTTCGGTTGTATTAAAAATTAGCTTACCACTCTTCCAAACTGAGGGCCCGTTTAGTTCACCAAATTTTCATCAATAACCTGTCACATTAATTTTCTTTTCACTAATTTGGAGTATTAAATATAGATTAATGACAAAACCCATTTCACGACCCCTACCTTAATTTTCGAGACGAATCTAACGAGACTAATTATGTCACGATTAGACAACGGTATGCTACAGTAACCAATCTCTAATGACGGATTAATTAGACTTAATGGATTCGTCTCGCAATTTCCAGTCCATTCGTGTAATTATTTTTATAAATAATCTACGTTTAATACTCCTAATAGACCTTGAAAGGGGACTCAAAATTTTCAGTTCGCGAACTAAACGGCCCCTGAGTCTGTTCGTCTGAATTATCAACACTAATTACCAACCACCGTCCACTTAGTAATATTTATTAGTCAAAATAAATCAACATCAACCACCAACCAACCGAATAAGTTTGTAAAAGTATTAGAAACTGTATTTTACCAGGGTTTTAGGTCTGTATTTTCCCGACGGCAGTGGCGTGCGTTGAATAGCTACAACGTGGTGGCTGAACTTTTATTCGTTTCATTTTTGTTTGCCAGGAGCACTAGCCCGTCATGTAAGAACTCAAGTGGGTACATACACTGACCGCACGCTTAAGCGCAGATGGACTGATCTCTGTAGCTCGCGTGATGGCTCCAGTACTTGTTACTGGTTGACAAAATCGTAGTCATTGATTCGTCATGCACATCAAGTTGAAACATTGAATTGAGACCCATACTCGTGCAGTGCGTTGTGCGTCTCCATTCGTAACAGGGACCTTCAATTTTTCTTTAGTGGAATGCGTGGATAGCTACGCCTACACGGCAACACGATGTGCAATTATAATTATAAATGCAATACGTGTATGCACAGTTGGAATTGGGTGACGGTAATTATAAAATAAATGCCAATTGATGTAATATTTTTTCTTACATGCATGGTAATATACTACTCAGGATGGATCTCTGTATTATATTTCTTATTAAAGTATTTCTTATTAAAGTGTTTCTTATTAAACGCTTTGTGTGGTGATGACGCCCTGTCTGGAACGCAGGTTTTTCAAAGGATTTTCAGCCCTGTTTAGATTCCCTCTAAAATTTTTTCGGAGAAAGAAATCTTGTATGCATGAAGTACTAAATGAAATTTATTTGCAAAATCTTTTCACATATGAGTGCAACTTTGCATGATGAATCTAATAGTATAATTAGTTTAATGATTTGCTACAGTAATGCTACAGTAACCATTCTCTAATCGTGTGGTCAAAGCCCTCATTAGATTGCTCTCAGAAATTTACATTAAGGTGTGGAAGTAGTTTTATAAACTGCTTTATTTAATACCTTTAATTAGTGGTCAAAAGGGGTTGAAAAAAATTTCAACTCCTATCTAAACACGGTCATGAATAGCAATCCTTTATATTGCTGATGTCATTATGCGTTTAGAACGCAGGAAACGGCGAGAAGAATGGGGCTTGCTATTTAGCGACCGGTCGCTAGGAGCGACCGGTTCCCTCCCCTGACGTTTTAATTCTTCTCACAATTTGTACTCATAACTTTGACGCATAACTTCGAGTAATAAATTTTTGTTAGATAATTTTTAAGCATAAGTTTGATGACACGCAGAATTTATCCGTACAACTTGTATGCACAATTGTTTGAAGAATAACTTGTGCGTATAATTTTTTTCTTTAACGACGAGTTGTACGCATAACTTTTTACGTATACGACAAGTTGTGTGCATAATTTTTTTCGTAAAGACGAGTTGTGCACATATATGAAAAAAGGAAAAATTGTTGAAGAAAGAAAAAAGAAAAAAAGAAAAAATAGTAAAAAAAAGAGAAACGGTAGCCGTGGGAAGCACGGATCCCCCCTCGGACCGCGGCAGATTGGTTTTGTGGAGAAGAATTCCATAGGAAAGGCAAAACTACCTGTACTTTCATAGGAAACAAAAAATGAGGTCAGACCAAGGGAATCGCTGGCGCTCGCGCATCTCGTACTCAAAAACTCTGTGCTTCGCAATCAACATTAATGGCTCACTCCGCCTAGCCCAAGTAGTTTTTGCTAGACCTGTACTTGCTCGCCGGAAGAGACAGAGAGATGCAGATGCTCATGGGAGCCTTGCTCAACATGGAATTTGTCTCTTGTTTCCAGCAACGATGCACCGTTGTCACAGATGCGCAGGTCTTCTTTGTAAGGCCCTGTTTAGTTGGCTAGAAATTTACCAAAATTTTGCTACTTTTTCAACTCTCTATCCATCACATCACATTAAATACACCAAAAGACATAGGTTCGGAGCAGTAAATGTAGGTAAAAAAATTAACTAATCACACAGTTCTGTTGTACATCACGAGACGAATCTTTTGAGTCTAGTTAGTCCATGATTGGACAATATTTACCACAAACAAACGAAAGTGCTACAGGAGTGCTACAGGAGTTGAACAGTCACTTTTGCTAAATTTTAGCCATCTAAACAGGCCCTAAGTATTCTATTTTTGTGTTGCTAGGGAGGGACTCGAGACCGAGCTCGAGTGGATGAGAACGATGGAAATGGTTTAGGCCATAAATGGTGTGGTGCTTTGTGATGGTGGATGGACTTGGTTCATTACCAGTCCAGCAGGTGACAACTGCGTTCCAAACATCTGTATGGGATAGCCATTAGTATTCCAATCCCATCACATGTTTCTTATTCCTGCATTCCAAACATCTACACCTTGACTTTCTTGTATTTTTTCATTCCTCTGTTTTACATCTCCATTCCTTTCTTATTCCTGTGTTTTTCATTCTTGAGTTCCAAACAGGACAGAAGATTTGCGCGTAGGATAAATTAATTCTTGATGATTTGGTTTCTTGTCTGGCCATTTGTAGGACCTATTTTTGGTTGGAGGATAGAATGAACAGTTTTAATACTTTAATCAATAATATTCCACATCCAGAGTACTCCTATATAAGCACATTAGTGCAGCCCACTACCGCGCACTACACATCATACTAGCATGATGATGGCGATGGTGCCAGGACAAGCTGCCTGCTGGACGACCGCGCCGTTGCCATGCAAGTTGACGCGGGCGCCACCGTTGTTCTTCCGCCGGCGAACAATGATGACGGCCACGGCGACCCGCAGTAGGCGCGAGGCGGCGGCGATGTCGTCGCCGGAGAAGGCCGACGTGCTGCGTTCCCTGGACGGTTGGGCGGAATCGAACCTGCTCCCGCTGCTGAAGCCGGTGGAGCGGTCGTGGCAGCCGCACAACCTGCTCCCGGACTCGGCGTCGCCGGGGTTCGGCGAGGCGGTGGACGAGCTCCGGGCGCGCGCCCGTGAGCTCCCCGACGACTACTACGTGTGCCTGGTGGGCAACATGGTGACGGAGGAGGCCCTCCCGACGTACCACGCCGCCCTCAACAGCTTCGTCGGCTACGACCGGCCCACCGCCGCCGACGCCTGGGCGCGGTGGTCCCGCGGCTGGACGGCGGAGGAGAACCGCCACGGCGACCTCCTCAACCGGTACCTGTACCTGTGCGGCCGCGTCGACGTCTGCCGCGTCGAGCAGACCATCCACCACCTCATCACCGCCGGTATGCGGCTGCCCACCGACGGCTGCCCCTACCGGGGCTTCATCTACACGGCGTTCCAGGAGCGCGCCACGGCCATCTCCCACGGCAACACGGCGCGGCGCGCGGGGCAGCTGGGCGACGCCGCGCTCGCCAGGATCTGCGGCGCCATCGCCGGCGACGAGAGGCGGCACGAGGCCGCGTACACGCGGGTGGTGGCGGAGCTGTTCCGGCTGACCCCGGACGCCGCCGTGCACGCGCTCGGGTACATGATGCGGGAGCGGATCCTGATGCCGGCCGCGCACATGTTCGACGGCCGGGACCCGGACCTGTTCCGGCACTACGCCGCCGTGGCGCAGGGGCTCGGCGTCTACACCACCGCCGACTACGCCGACCTCGTGGAGTTCTTCGTGGAGCGGTGGGGCGTCGCGGGGCTCGGACACGGGCTCACCGGCGAGGGGAGGCGCGCGCAGGACTACGTCTGCCGGCTGCCGGAGAGGGTGCGCAAGATGGACCGGCTCGACGCGCGACGGCGGCAGCCACGGCGGGTGCCCTTCTCCTGGGTGTTCGACAGGCAGGTGGAGCTGCGGCTCTGAGGACCTACCTGACCTTGCTGGTTGCTGCTGCAATTAATCTCAGCCAACTACTCGTTTCCTCTTATGGTATTCCGATCCGTATGTACGTACTATCTGTTCTTGCTCTACTACTAATCTCTGCTGCGTGTGTGTACCGCAATCGAATTGAATGGCATGTGTATGTGTTCTCTGTTTTTTTTCTCTGCATGTGAGCCTGACGTCTCAGAAGGAGCCTCGAGAGGATAGAGCCTGCTGCCGCTCGCTGTGCTGTCGTGCATGAGGAGAGCATTCAATGAAATCAAAACGACACGGACCACGTCGGGAAATTTATAACCCCTCCGCTCACTCCACTCTCCAACCGAATACGCGATTAGTCGAATACTCCCTCATCATCCACAAATATATGATATTTAAGACAAATAATTTAGTTTAAGTAACTAAATTGTTTGTCCTAAACGTCATCTTTTTAGAAACGGAGGGAGTACTTTTTTTACCGATCCAACGTGTTCAATTTTGACCCACATAACTGGATATGTGGCTCGGTAGATTTTTTATAAGATAAAAATACTATGTGCATATTTTTACATCAATTTATTACTAGAGAAAAATACTATAGAAGAAATCGAACAAGACAAACCGAACGAGGTAAGTTGTATTGGGTTAAATACACCCGAGGTCTGAGGACACTCAGAGACAAGTTTGGGTAATTGAAAAATGCATTTTATAAGAATTTAAAATAAAATGATACGACACGAGAAGTGCACTTTTTTTTCCGAAAAGCACTTTATATATATTAAGCAGCCATATTACAAAACGATTCTTCAAAGAAGGTTGTATTACAAAAGGGTCCTTGGACCACAGCAACATCGAATCCACCTAGATTCAGCCGGGGAAGAACACGCCGGCGGTGAGCTGAGGTATCGCCGGCGGCGAGAACAGCTAGGTGGAGGGACCGTGCCTTGCGTCGGTTGAAGAGGGGGCGACCGAGTCGCTGAGGAGGACCACACCGGACGACCGACGGATTTCGAAGCTTCTCGTTGCCGACGGTAAAAGGAGCTCGAAGTTGAATCCCCGGTGGAGGCGGGTTCTTCTGGCCTGCTCTCGGTGGGTATGTGCTCAGACGGCCATGGATATGCATAGTAGTGGCTGCTTTGACCGATGGAGAGGCAGAGGCGGTCGTCGGTGGAGGCGGATCGGAGGACCCCGGATCTTGAAGGGATGGGGAGGACGGCAGAGCGAAAGGAGGCGAGGGAAGATCCGAGGAGAGGAGGGGATTTATTTTATTACCACGTACCTTGGGTACCTCGACGGCGCCACCGAGAGATCCACCGAGGAGGACCTCGGCAGCAAGAACTCCGGCGACGAGGACGGCTACCAGAGGTAGGAACGAAGCCATAGTGGCACTTGCACGAGGGCAAACACTACAACTACTAAAAGAAAAATCTAGCTAAGGAGCGGATCTACGATTGCCGGCAGGGAGGAAGGGAGGGGAGCTGAGGCGGAGAGAAGGAAGCTTTGAGGGGAAGAGTTGGAAGGTGGGGAAAGCGTTGGACTCCCGCTCCAACTTTGAGAAGTTCACTCTTTGCTCGGGCATGAATAATTAGGACCTTGTTTAGTTGGCTAGTTTTCCTCCTTTCCACTCTCTCTCCACCACATTAAATACGCTAAAAGACATATGTTCGGAATACTAAATGTAGATGAAATAAAAAACTAATTACACAGTTTTGATGGCCTTTGCGACACGGATCTTTTGAGCCTAGTTAGGTCATGGTAGGACAATATTTATCACAAAAAGCCGAAACTTACCTTTTGCTACCGTGTGTTAAAAAGACAAAATTTTCTAACATCTAAACAAGACCTAGGTATGGATTTTCGCTCACCGCTCCTATCTTCGCCCAAACGAGAAGTAACTGTCCTTTGTTTCGTTTGCAGCAGGCCTATGCGTTCCACCATCCGTTCCATTCCATCCACCCAGTTTTACTTTTAGCCCCAAATCCTCGACCGTGACTTGGCACAGCGGATCACGCGCGTGACTTTCCACAGCGGCCGGCCGGATCGCCAGTCCAAATCCCAGGCCCGAGCTGCGGTCATAGCAGGGGATCGCCGCGCGCATACGGCCATCCCGGGCGGCTACCGAACCGATCTGACCACCCCGTCCCGCGCGGCGGCGCGGGTATTGTTCTTGCTCGTTTCTAGCTGTGACGGCGACGGTCACCGCCGGCACCGGACCGGCACATCATCCTGAAGGCCAACTGCTACCACGAGGCACATCATCCTACGACTATGTATGGATTTTTTCATTTTTCGAAAATAAATATTGATTTTGAAAATTTTCAAAACTAGACATCCACAGCCATTTGAAACGGCGGTTCGTGAGAGCAACCGACGCTCCGAACGGCGGTTGGTGACCCGGCCAACGATCGGCTGGGACACTGCCTACCGCCGTTTGAAGAGGCGGGCGGACCTCCTACCGCAGTTCAAAACGACGGTAGGAGGTCCGCCCGCCTATAAGATGGCGGGTGCTCCCTCCCCCGCTCCTGCCACCCTCCCGCCGCCCCTACGCCCGCATGTAAGTTTTTTTTTCTTTTTTAATTTTTTAAGTATTAGAAATAGTTTAGAAAATAGTAGAAATGTTAGAGATAGTTTAGAAATTTTAGAAATAGTTTAGAAATTCTAAAAATAGTTTAGAAAATATATAAATACCTTAGAAATTCTCGAAAATAGTTTAGAAATTTTTGAAATAGTTTAGAAAATCTAGATATAGTTTAGAAAATCTAGAAATGCTTTAGAAATTTTATAAAATAGTTTAGAAATTTACAAAATAGTTTAAAATTCTAGAAATAGTTTAAAAATTCTAGAAATAGTTTAGAAAATCCAGAAATGCTTTAAAAATTTTAGAAAATAGTTTAGAAATTCTAAAAAAATAGTTTAAAATTCCAGAAATAGTTTCGAAATTTTAGAAATAATTTAGAAAATCTAGAAATAGTTTAGAAATTGTAAAAATGCTTTAGAAATTTTAGAAAATAGTTTAAAATTCTAGTAATACCTTAGAAATTATAGAAAATAGTTTAAAATTCTAGAAATAGTTTAGGAATTCTAGAAATGCTTTAAAATTGTTTAGAATTCAAGAATTTTTTTGTAGGTATGGCAGAAGAACAGGCTGCTCCGCAGCAGCTTTCTGCACCACCGAAGCCTGTTGTGCAGTACGTACTTCCGGGCCTCTTTGACGAGAGGATTGACAAGAAGCACCGGTCGTACTACTCCGCGATTTGCGGTACGCCCCTAGGCACTGTACGTGCGCGCACTCTGACGCACTACATCCCGCTAGACGATCGTTGGGTTCCCAAGTGCGTAACACAACACCTTATTAATGATAATATATCATTACATTTTTCATTACACTAACAACTATTACATTCTTTTGAGCAGGCTACGCGCAACATGACTTCTCCCGCTGGTGCGGTTGGTGGAGGGGGACCACATGCGGGCCGCGCTTTGTCCACAGGACCGCCACATGCGGTTCGAGTTCGACTACGGCCTCATCTGCGCACTACTCGACCAGTGGCGCCCAGAGACACACTCGTTCCATTTCCCTTGGGGGGAGATGACGCTGACTCTGCAGGACGTGGCTATGTTGCTTGGGCTACCGATTGGAGGCGAGGTGATGAGGCCGCGGGACGTCCCGACACGTGGTGGCAGGATCTACTAGAGAGGTTCGCGCTAGTGGTCTGCAACGCTCACGCCGTCGAGTCAGTCGTGCCCTTCCAGCACCCTCACGGACCGACCCCTTCTTGGTCGCGGCAGTACATCGTACGTATTCTGACGTTTCTTAACAATTTCTCATTTATGTAATAAAATTTAATAAATTATCACAAGTTTTTTAACAATTTTTATTTTGTGCAGGCCGACTACATGAGAGCCGACGCCGACGACTACAGTTGCCAGGCACTTGGAGGCGTACCTGTTGTGGCTGTTCGGCCAGGTGATGTTCTGCAGATCGTAGGGAGACGCGGTGTCGAGGTTCCTGATCCCCCATGCTCGGGCGATCGCCGACGCGGATTTGGAGGCCGTCCCCCAGGTCAGCTGGGGCGCCGCTATTTTGGCAGCGACCTACAGGGGTTCGTATTATATTAAGTGCCTCTCATCCTTGTGGAGTTTGAGCCTTTGGTATTTTTTCACTTCGTCCTCGTAGAATCGGAGCTCTTCCATGACGGAAACGTTCAGGACCAACACCGCGGGAGAGAGTGAGAGACACAAAGATGCTTTGTGCAAAAAATAAAATAAAATAAAAAACTCCGACCGCCACTTGGAACGGCGGTTTGCACTATCATCTTTTCAAACGGCGGTTAGTGCTCCTCAACCGCTGTATGAAACGACAGTTGGGCTTAGAGGCCCAACCGCCAGCCGAGCAGCCCAACCGCCCAGCGAAGGAGCAACCCGCCGTTTGGAGCGGCAGTTTGCTTGAACCACTGTTTAAAACGGCCGTTTAAAACGGCGATTAGGTGCAACCGCTGTTTTAAACGGCGGTGGATGTCTAGTTTTGAAAATTTTCAAAACTGGCATTTATTTTCGAAAATAAAAAAATAAAAAAATTCCTACGTATGTACTATGTATGGCTCCTCTTGGGCCGGCCTGGCATGGCACACGCGCTACCTGAGTACCTGACTGAAGCAGAGAAGAGTTGGGCTCAAAATGGATGGAGGGAGGCCCAGGAGCAGGATCGATGACGGGCCCAGTCACCCCCGCCTCCTGCATGCGCACCGGCTTCCCAATCAACCAATCCCGCAATCGCTGGCGGCACCAGGGTGCGGCGGCGGCAGAGGCAGCGGCAGGAGCGGCGGCAGCCACATCAGGTAGCAAGCTTCCAATCCCCTTTTCCAGCTTGTAGCGCGATGGACATCCGTTTATTTGCTCCCGTCCGTGCTAAAGGATCGACGCAAATGACGGCATGGTAGATTAGATATGGGGCTATTACGTTCACATCTGTATTTTGAATGCTAATTATTATTTTACCTTCAAATTTTTTTCACTTTGTGTCTTTAATCCTACTTTTTTGAAAACTAAACTTCAGTTTACTTCTACTCCGTGAATAGCATGCAATGGTGACGTGAATAACATGTAATGGTGTTAAAAATGTTGAAAGAAGACATATTTGCTCTTGCGAATATGCCCCATACTTTTATTAGAATTTTGTGATTTTACCCCTATTTGTCAACATGTATTTAGATACAATTTCAGCACATAAGAACATAAATTTGCAAACAATTTTTTGATACATTTCCTCAATCACGAACAGTACTTTGCAACTTAATTTTGAAAAAAAATTGACAGCATATATAACGTGTGCTTAACCAGAGAAGAACGCTGGGTATTCTTACGTACAATCTGCTTCTCATCATATGTTAATAAAGATACTAGACGTTGATTTGACAAGCTTTTAATCCGTGAAACGAGAAATCAGAACCAATCTTCTATCTGTTTGGCTTGGATTAGAATTCAATTTATAGACAATTTGTTGATTTTGTCTTCTATCTGTTTGACTTGGATTAGAATTCAATTTACACAATTTATTGATCTTGTCTTCTATCTGTTTGGCTTCGATTAGAATCCGTGAAACACGATCAGAGAATTCAATCTTCTATCTTGCGCCTGAAGGGCCGCACGGCCGCCCGTGCGCCTGCCCTCGTGGGGCCGCGCGTCCGCCCACACGCCTGCGAGGCCAGTGCGCCGAGGTCGCGAGGCCGCGCTGCGCCTGCCCTCGCGGGGCCTCGCGCCTGGCGAGGCCGGTGTGCCGAGGCCGCGAACCCGCGGGACCCCCCCCCCCCCCCCCGCCCCGCCCCCATGCGCACCGCTCCCCTCGCCACCGAGGATTCAGTGTGGGTGAGAGTCAGGTGAGAGCGACGTAGAGCTAGGTGCCTGGGTGGGTGAGGGGATGAGTAGAAGAGATAAGGGGTATTTGACTCTTTTTGCGTTATTACGATGAGTTTTTCTATTTGTTTTATTACGTTTAATCAAGATTGAACTAACAGAGTTAAGAGTAGGGGTAAACGGGAGCTTCCTTTCTAAAAGTAAGAGTAAAAAATGCAAAGTGTAAAAAATGGAGGTAAAATCACAATTGAAATTCAAAATAGAGAAAGAAGCAGCAATCATATTAGATATTTGGGAAATATATATGGTTGATTCGTTGGGGAATCCGGCCTTGGCTTGATGTTATGGGATGCTGATTAGGTTGGGGAGTGATTCTTCTCTCATAAGAGTATCTTACTAAGATGTGCTTTTTACAATCCCGTCTTAATAAGTCCACTTGATATGCATTCTTTCTTGCTGCTCTTCCTGGTTATATGCTCTCCTCACGACTCTGGACACTACAGCTCCAATCAATCAATCAGCACTGGTATTGCACCCGCACCGTCTTCTCTCCTGCGATCGTCACCTATTCTGACTAGCTACTTACATCCTCATGTCAGTGTTTTCATCTCTTCTGCTATAGCTTGCTTCTGCTCTGCCCACTGCTCTGCCATATGTTTTTTTTACTGTGTTACTTGCCGTACTTTTTTTTGTGTAACATAATAACATATATATCAAATATACATGTGCATGGCTTGATTTAGAATGGAATGAGAATGTAAATACATATGTCCAAGTCTTTGTTTGACAAGGTTCCATAATTTGGAGTTTGATAGCTCACCTCTTACCCCTTTAACCTATGAAATAAGTGCAGCATTCTATTTAATTAATAATGTCTTTAGAATTGAATCTCTCTGGAAAAACCAGGAAATGGAACTAAGATAGATAATATATTTTTTTAGAAAATGATGCACATACGTTATACTGCCATTTGTTGTATATCACTGTAAGTTAACATTTTTTCTTACCAAATCGTGCTTAAAATCTGCATTGAACACCTTCAATTATACCGAATGTTAAATTATGGTTTACACGCATGGCTTTGAAACCTGTGTTAAGCTTTATGTTAAAAATAGAACATCGCTAGCACAACTTCAGGGAATGATAATGGGTTTACTATATCTTAGTTTCATGTGTGGTGGTAAGGTAGGTCTGGTTTAATCTCCTGGCTCCTTCGAACCTTGGTGAGTTCGTTCCTAGGCAACAAGAACAGAGTTTTGCTGATTGGTGGCGTAGAGAGCTGAAGCATGTCAAAAACGAGTATAAGAAAGGAGTTAACTCTCTTATTATTTTTGGAGGCTGGGTTATTTGGAAGCACTAGAATGCTTGCGTTTTTGATGGGGCTACTCCCTCTATCACCACAATCATGAGGAACATCAAAGAAGAGCATAATCTCTGGTGTTTGGCCGGCGCTAAAAAGCTGCAGGGCATGGGTCTCGCTGGAGTTCTCTGATGCTCTAGGGCTAGGTTTTAGGGTCAAGTCCTTTTGTTTTTTGTTCTGTTCATAAGCCTATCTTTTGTTGCAACCTGCTCTCATATTTAGTCCCCCGTATGAGAGATAGGCTTTGTAGGGGGACTCTTTTTTTCTCTCTCTCTAATACAATAAAGCGCAATTCTCCTGTGTTTTAAAAAAAAAGGTTTACTATATCTTAAATGCTTGAAACTGTTAAGTGTATAAAGACCCTTCTATTATAGGCCCATATGGCCCATGAGGCTCTGCCTCTATATATGAATATCTCCCTCTGATCCCTCCGATATTATTTTGGTTCTGCTCTCTCTCACTATTCAATGGTACGTAACATGGTATTAGAGTAGGATTTCAGGTGATTTTTCACCTGCGATCCGTTTTTTCCGCCGCCGGCCCGTCACCGGCGTCGTCCGCCGGATTTGGTATGTCCAGCCCGTCCGTCAGGCTGCCTCTCTTGGTCCGCCCGTCGCCAAGGCCCCGTCCGCGCGGCATTCGCCGCCCGTCGCGGCGGATTCATCCGCACGAGTCGCCCCAATCGCCACCCGTCGCGGCATCCTTGCGGCTGCTGCCTGTCGTGGCACCCGCCCCCTTGGTTCGCCCGTCGCGGATTCATTCTTCGCGTCCGCCTGTCTCGACTTCGTTCGTCCTCACAGCCACCTGCTGCACGTCTGCGGCTTTATCTTCTGTCAATTCCCCCGGGACTATCAGGCATTCAGGCTACCGCCCGTCTGCTTCATCTACTGCTGGTGTGGTGAAATCTGCATTTCACGCCTGCTGCTCTGCATCTGCTACAAAGTCACGGTGGTAACTGTTCTTCTTGACTCTGTTGCTGTTCGTTGCATCCCAGTCATCTTTCAACATGTCGTAGACACAGATCAATGCAATTGTTGTTAAGATTACTCTTGATGGTAAAAATTATCCCGAGTGGGCATTCTGTGTTGAGACTGCATTGAGAGGTTTTGGTCTGTACTTCCACTTAACTGATGATCCCCCTACTTGTGTGGCTGATGGTAGTAATGCTGATGCCATCGAAACTTGGGAAATTGATGATGGTAAAGTGATGGCTGCTATAGTCAATAGTATTAAGCAGTCTATGATCATGAGTCTTCGGAAGTTTAAAACAGCCAAAGCTATTTGGTCTCATCTGCAGAGATGCTATGTTCAGGATAGTGGTGCCCTTTTGCATACTCTCATGCAGCAAACACATGTACTTCAGCAAAATGACGTGACCATTGATGAGTACTACACTACTACTCTGCTTTTGATCGTCTTGTGGGTTCTCCGACTTCTATGATAGGTGATTGTATAGCAGGTGATTGTCCAGCACATAAATTCATTGAGACATTCTTTATATATCGTTTTGTCATTGGAGTCAGGGAAGAATTTTATTCCATTCGTAAACGGCTGCTTCATGATTCACCCAATTTGACTATGGTTGGTGCTTTGTCTGATCTTATTGCTGAGGAGACTTGCCTTCGGTCTATGTCTGCTCCTCCTATGTTAGCGTCTCACAGTGTGTTGGCAGCCTCTCAAAGGTCCAATGTACCTAAAGGTTCATATTCAGAACCATGCAAGCATTGTAGCAAGACCAATCATAATTCAGAGAACTGTTTCTCTCAGCATCTAGAAAAATTGGTTGATTTTCGTGCACGTCGTGCTGCTCGAGGTTGTGGTACTGGTTCTACTCCTGGAGGCTTGTTGTCTGTTGCTGCTGCTTCACCTATTCACCTATCAGTGCTTCTCAGCCATCTTGGGTTCTTGATTCAGGGCCTCTTTTCATGTGACATCTGATCAGTCCCAGCTTGTTGCTCCCAAGCTAGTTCATGATGGTGCTTCTATTCAAACAGCAGATGGTACATCTTGTTATATCACTCATCAGGGTTCTCTTTGTACTTCTAATTTTTCTGTACCTGGTGTCTCTTTTGTACCTCAGTTGTCTATGAGTCTGCTTTCAGTTGGCCAAATAGCAAATCATAATTGTTTTGCTGGATTTGATGACTCGTCTTGTTTTATTCAGGATCGTCGAACCGGGACTGTGCTTGGGACTGGCCATTGCCATAGAGACTCTCCTGGTCTCTATGTTCTTGATACCCTGCGTCTTTCTAAGCATCCACCTCGTGCATCATCCGCTGCTTCATCATCCACCTCGTCCTTCGCCAAGTCGCATCATCATCTTGGTCATCTTTGTGGGTCACGTTTGTCTATATTAATAAATACAGGTCATTTAGGTCATACGTCTCTCGAGTCTATCTTTAATTGTAAGGGTTTCAAGCTTGGAAAACAAATACAACTTTCATATCCATCTAGTGTTTCTCATTCTGCTAGACCTTTTGATCTTATTCATTCAGATGTATGGGGTCCTGCACCTTTCGCCACAAAGGGTGGTCACAAATATTATGTCATTTTTATTGGTGATCATTCTCGTTATACTTGGATTTATTTTATGAAACATCGCTCTCAACTATGTTCCATTTACCAGTCTTTTGTTCGCATGGTTCACACACAATTTTCTACTCCTATTAGAGTTTTTCGTTCTGACTCTGGTGGTGAGTATTTGTCCAATGCTTTTCACCAGTTCTTGTCCTCTGAGGGCACTCTTGCTCAGCTTTCTTATCCTGGTGCCCATGCACAAAATGGTGTGGCTGAACGCAAACATCGCCATCTTATAGAGACAACTCGCACACTTTTGATGTAACATCCCGGATTTTTCCGGAATGTTAGTTTTTTCAAAAATGTGGATTTCAACATTTTTGCTTGAATTTGAGTGCATGCTTAAAATATTAAGGGTGTCTTCTTTGAACCTTCCCTAAATTCCTAGATTTATTTTGAGCTAAATAATGAATTTTAGGAAATATAAATGCTAGTGTGATAATTTTGGAGTTTATGGCTTTCATTTGGATTTTATTTTGGTGTGGTTCAAATTTGAATTCTAATTCAAATTTGAATCAATTAGATATAGGAGTTAAGGTTTTAAGGAAATAGGAAAAACCTTCCTATCCCTGCTGGGCCGAAACCTTCTCTTCGACTCAGCTAATCAAGTCCGCTGGACCCCCTCCAAGTTTTCCTCTAGTCTACCCGCTCGCCGGCCCATCTAAACCCGCCGGCCCGTTTAAGCTCAGCCCAGCTCCCACCTACCTCCTCTCCACCTCAGTCACCGCCATGCGGACCCCGCTTGCCAGTCGGACCCTGTTCCCCTTTCTTCCCCGCTGACGCACGTGGCGGACTCCACCGCTCCTCTGCCCTCCGTGCCGTCCTCCGTTCCCGTCTCCCGTGCCGTGAAACAGATCGAGAGAGGGGGACTCCGTCCCGCAACAGGGTCACGCCACCACACCTCGCCAACCCGCGCCCCACGCCACCGCGGGATGGGCGCCACGCGTCCTGGCGCGGACGCCGAGAATCACCGGCCGTCCAAGCCTTGGAACCCGCCTGCTGTTCCACGTGCACGCCTATAAATGCCACCGCTGTAGCCACTCCTCCCTGGCCTAGCCCCCCCTTGGGGTTTTTCCCCCCACATCTGCCTCTGCCGCCGAGAGAAGAAGGAGGGGGGAGGAGGAGCCGGAGCCACCGCACCGAGGAGGAGCCGGAGCTGCTGCTCGGGGGCGCTGTCGAGCCGTGGGTGCCGCCGCTGACCCGGAGCTGCTGTGGACGTCGGAGCAGCTCGAGCCAGGGACCGCGGCACCAAGACCGGGAGGACGCCGTGGACCTGTTCTGCTCCTCTGCTTCGCACCGCCCTGCTTCCTCTTCGCCGCCGAGCCCGTCGCGTCCACAAGCACCAGGTGAGGTATCTTCCCCCTTGCCTGACGGATGTGGAAGCCGGCCTTCGTGCCGCGTTGATGCCGCGACCGGGAAACCGGGACCTCGCACTGCCCGTCCTGCTCTGCTCCGCGCCGCCGCCGCATAACGCCGTCACCCCTGTGAGCCACCCTTCGAGGTGTGCGTGACGATTGCAGGTGCTGCAGCCTTCTCCGACGCGCGCGCAAGCCCGCCTGACCTCCCCTTTTCCGTGCTCCGCCGGCCTGTGTCGCCACCGTGAACGCCGCGCCGCCATGGCCGAACCGCCGGCGCACGCGCACGCACACGCACAGGAAGGCAAAAGCCCTCCTCTTTGGGTCCTTATCCACGCTGATCACCCCGCATCACGCCCGGCGCACCCGCACGCACTCGTGCACGCTCCGGCGATCAAGGCGTCGCCTTTGCCGCCGGTCCTTACCGTGCCGCCATGGCCAAGTCGCCAGCTTTCTCACCCGCACGCGTGGCACCTGGCCTGCGCGTACCCGTGCACGCACGCGGACAGCACCTCACCATCGGTGTTCGCGCGAGATCAGCTCCGCGCCGCCGCTATCTTTTACTCTCGCCCGCACATCTCTTCGCCGCCGTCCTCTGTTTCTCGCACACCCCGGCTTACCCATCTGGCCCGAGCTTTCACCTTGGGTCGTTGCTGGCCCTACCTCGCCGCCGACATGAGCACGCGCGCCGCGGCCACACGTCCTCCCATCGCCCTCGAGCACGCTTCACTGCCCGTCTCGCAGTCGCGGCCAAGCCGCTAGCTGGCTCGCAGGAGCGCACGTGCCCAGGGAGGCCCAAACTTACGCCTTGGGCGCCTAAACCCGACGCGTGCTCGCGTCCTTGCCTCGCCCAAGCGCCTCGCGCTCACACGCACTCATCGCAGGTGCCTACTCATGAGCATAACCGCTCCGCTCGCACACACTGGCAGCGCCGCCGCCCTGCCTTGCCTCGCCGCACGCGCGCATCTGTTGCCGCCGCCATGCCCGACCATTTCGCTTCTTCGTGAGCACGCGCACACACCTGATGCACCAGCGCGCAAGGGCGAACACGCCGGAGCCGCAAGCCGCTGCGCCGCCGCTCCGCTTCTCGCCGCTATCTGTCCCGCCGGCATGAGGCCCCCGTGCCCAGCCGTTCAAGACCAAGTCTTCTGCTGCCCTAGATGCTTCCCCAGGTCGTTTAATGCCTCACCGGTGATCTTTCCCGCCGGCCGCCGGAAATCTCGCCGCCGGCCGTGCCTCGCCACCCCGCCGTCCGTTCGGGGCAATTCATCGAACACCTGGCGGCCACCCCAATCTCCCAGCCAGTGGTTTTGTCCCACGCATTTGGCCACACACACCCCGAACCACACCGGATCGCTGGGATCCTTTGCGCCCGGCCAATCCCTGCTGAGCCACACCGCTGTCCTGCCCCGCTCCGTGCCGCATCGGATCCCTCCGGATCTCGTGCAGCCCGCCACGGGTGCAGCCCAGTCAGCTGCCATGCAGACAGCAGCTGGCTTAAAGCCTGCTGCGTGGCTGCCACCTCAGCCGTAGGAGCTAGCCTTCAGCCGGCCTATAGTTAGCTAGGAGCTAGGAGGAGCTAGCCTATAGCTGGCTTAGAGATATGTATTTTGTATATGCGCAATTTAATTTCAGAAATGGTTTTAACCTTCAAAAATTCACAACTAATTCATACGAGCTCCGAAAAATATGAAACCACTTTCATAATCTTTCTAAAATCATGACGCACCCATTAGTTAGGTGTTTGCTCTCTTTTGGCCCTTGTTGCTTCTTCTTTTGGTGTTATTTGCAAATTAGCACCGGTATTTATTTGTATTCGCGAATCTAGGAACTACCGGAGCCGGAGAGCCGACCCAGGACTACGACGACGACTTCGCCATCGACGACTACCCGCTCGCAGGTTCACGCCCGACCGATCTTTGAATGCCCATTAGGCATTGCTTTTAGAACTGCTAGCGCTTTAATTACTGCATGATGATGGATTATGATGAAACCTTGCACTGCCCCTTTTTAAATACCTTGTCCTTGATTGACCTATTACTACTACTATATTTACGCGTGATTATACGCTAAGCTTGTTGTGCATGTGTGGGGATTATGTGATAGTATTCTTGGCGTGTGTGGGGAAAAATGGGTAGGAGAAGGTGTTTTTGGGTTACTTGGAGGGGTGAGCTCAAGACAACCCGATCCGGGATCGGGGGCCAGGGATCGTCTTCTCGGGCGATGCCCAGTTTGGTACCTATGGCAGGTACACTGTTTTAGGAGCACAGGTGTTGGGGTTTTTGTGATGACTTGGAGGATAGGAGCTCGCCCCGGTCCGAAACCGAGTGGGTCGCTTTGTGTTCACGGGACTTTCGTACACACCACCTCGCTGAGAGTGGGGATAGGGCTGGGTCGACCCTGGCAAGTGCGATCCCATACCTGCTAGCAGGATAGAGGGTATCAATGGGAGGGAAGTGGGTGAGGACCCTTTCCCTTTGCAGTCGCTCCCCGTGTGGCCACACGGGGGCATGTTCACAGTTCTGGGGTGGTCCTTTGCGAGGGACCGCATCGAGACCCGTATGCAGGATGGAATCGTAACTCCTAGGTGTTCGTCCGGTAGGATGGGCTTGGTTGGCTGATCACTGCCGGGTGCCATTCCGAGTTGGGTACAGGTGTACACGCTCTGCAGAGTTTTTGATCTATACGTATAGCCGCGTCCTCGGTTATGGACATGCTCGTTGTTTACTCCGACTCTTATTTTTTGGGATTTCTACCTCCCCCTTATAGGATGAGAGTGTATGGTGAGCCGTGGTTGTACACGGGGAGAGGAGAGTTGCTCCCTCGGCCTCGCAGATCCGGGTGCAATCATTGAGGTGCGAGGAGTGGGAGTTCTCGCACCGACCCTAGATGGAGATAGGACTTGGTGACGGTGATCTGGGTGACCAGGTGTTACCGATCGTGGATGAGAGACTTGGGAATTTGTGGGAATTGGAGATTCTGCTCTTTTTGAGATGCTGCTGCTGCTTAGGAAACCCCAGCTTTTCCCTTGATACTATTTATTCCATTAGAAGTAGGCCACTTAAAGCTTGCATACGGTTGGTGACGTGGACCTATCCCGATCCTTGGGGATAGCCCCTGAGCTTGCAGGGTACGAGTCAGACTTCGACAACAACGCCGACGGTTGGTACGATTGAAGGGCGTGACGCTACGCTCAAGGATGCCTGTGGGAGAGAAGAATGAAGTTGGAGACATCTTCTGGAAGCTAGCTACCGCTGCGTAGGCTCTTATTCCTGTTAACCCGCCAAGAGGCATGTAATGATGTACTCCTTTAATGGAATTGTAATAAAAGTAATACTTTTGGATGTTTTAATTCGTTGTATGGATGTGATATTTATCTGTGATAGATGTCTGTGCGTGATAGCGTATGATCCAGAGACTATCACGAGTACAGGTTGACCGGTTTTCCTCTTTTGAAAACCCGGGTCGTTACATTTGATTTCTTCTTTTGTCCCTTCTCATTTTTGGGGTGAAGCTGTCTCTACTGCTACATATCTCATAAATAGACAACCCTCATCCAAATTGTCTAACAAATGTCCTGGTGAGGTACTTTTTGGTACCCCTCCCAGCTATGATCATCTTCGAGTTTTTGGATGTACATGCTATGTTTTGCTTGCTCCTCGTGAACGTACTAAGTTGACTGCACAGTCTGTTGAGTGTGTTTTTCTGGGTTATAGTTCCGAGCATAAAGGTTATCGCTGCTATGATCCTTCTTCTCATCGCATACATATCTCTCATGATGCGACCTTTGTTGAGGACCATCCTTTCTTTTATAACCCATCTACGCATCCCTCATATCATATTCTCCCACAGAGTCCGCATCTTTTATGTGTCTTCCTCCTATTTCATCCACGAGTGATGTTACTTCACCTTCCGCAGCCATTCCTGATTCTTCTGTTTTCATTACGCCTCCTCTCTATGAGCCACCTACACCTCCACCATCTTCACATGTGCCGCCTCCACCTTCACCTGACCCTTTTTCAAAACCACCTATCACACGTTTCTTTAAACGTCGTAATAAAACTCCCACTGAACTTCCTTCTAGTCCTACCACCTCAGCCAGTCCTGACGCATCCGTTGTTGATGATTCTAATAATATTGATGAGTCACGTATTATTTCTGATGAGTTACAGGCAGGTCCAAGATATAATCTACGAGATCGTAGTACTATTCATCCTGAAGACAAGTATGGTTTTCCCCGTGTGAATGCCCTTGTTCATGAACCAGTCACTTATCAGGAAGCTGCTAGTGTTCCTGAATGGAAACTTGCTATGTGTGAAGAACTTGCTGCCCTTGATCGTACAGGCACTTGGGATCTTGTTCCTTTACCATCACATGCCGTGCCTATCATGTCTAAGTGGGTATTTAAAATTAAGACCAAGTCAGATGGTTCCATTGAGAGATATAAAGCTCGTCTTGTTGCTCGAGGATTTCAGCAAACTCAAGGTCACGATTATGATGAGACATTTGCTCCAGTTGCACATATGACTACTGTTCGGACTTTGATTGCTGTGGCTGCCACTTCTTGGATGTTAAAAATGCTTTCCTTCATGGTGATTTGCACGAGGAAGTTTACATGCAACCACCCCCAAGTGTTAATGCTCCTCCTGGACATGTGTGTCGTCTTCGTCGTGCTTTATATGGTCTTAAACAGGCTCCTCGCGCCTGGTTTGAGCGTTTTGTATCTGTGATACAAGCTGTTGGTTTTTCACCCAGTGATCATGATCCTGCTTTATTTATTCATCACTCACCACGTGGACGTACTTTTCTTCTTCTATATGTCGATGATATGTTGATTATGGGAAATGATGTGGAACATATATCTAATTTGAAGAAGCAACTTGGTGAGCAATTTCAAATGTGAGATCTGGGTCCTCTCAGTTATTTCCTAGGGATTGAGGTTCGACACTCTCCTAGGGGATACTTTCTCTCTCAATCCAAATACATACATGATCTTATTGATCGTTCAGGCATTAGTGATAATCGAACGGCTGCCACACCTATGGATTGCAACTTCGTCCCACTGATGGTACACCTCTTGAGGACCCCTCTCGATATCGGCATATTGTGGGCAGTCTTGTATATCTCACTGTTACCAGACCAGATATTGCTCATGTTGTCCATATTTTGAGTCAGCTTGTGAGTGCCCCTACTTCCATTCATTTTGGACATTTACTTCGTGTCCTGAGATACTTACGGGGGACCTCATCTCAGTGTTTGTTCTATGCTCGTGATAGTCCACTTCAGCTTCACGCTTACTCGGACTCCACTTGGGCGAGTGACCCAACAGATCATCGCTCCATCACAGGATACTGCATTCTTCTTGGCTCCTCTCCTCTTGCATGGAAGTCTAAGAAGCAAGCAGCTGTCTCTCGGTCTAGTACAGAGGCAGAACTTCGAGCATTGGCTACTACTACTACAGAGATTGTATGGCTTCGATGGTTGTTGGCTGATTTTGGCATTTCTTGTGATGCCCCAATACCCCTTCTATGTGACAATACAGGAGCCATACAGATTGCTAATGATCCTGTCAAGCATGAACTTACAAAGCATATCAGAGTTGATGCTTTCTTCACTCGTTTTCATTGTCAACATAAAACCATTGCTCTACAGTATGTGCCCTCTAAGCTGCAGTTGGCAGATTTCTTTACTAAAGCACAAACTCGAGAGCAACATCAGCTTCACCTTCTCAAACTCAATGCTTCAGATCCTCCACTTCCACCTTGAGTTTGAAGGGGGGGTGTTAAGTGTATAAAGGCCCTTCTATTATAGGCCCATATGGCCCATGAGGCTCTGCCTCTATATATGGATATCTCCCTCTGATCCCTCCAATATTACTCTGATTCTGCTCTCTCTCTCTCACTATTCAATGGTAGTGGTAGGTAACAGAAACCAATCTATTTTTTTCTTGTATTAAGGAGAGGAAAAATAATCCAATTACATAACCTACTCCCCACCTTGGATCAGAGTGGAGAGAGGGTAAGAAAAATTACAACAAAACTGTTACCAAGACAAAAAGATAAAAAGGAAAATACGTTAACCAATCCATTTTCAATCACAAAAATCCAAGAGCCTTGGATGGTGACTGAAAAACGAAAATATCTTTTGTTTCAAGTACTTAAGATCAACCTTTTTTACTTTTAGGTCTGCCACTGAAGATAATACTATGTTCTCAATTACTCAGTTCCAAACACTATCTTTGACTGTAATAGTCTCAATTAGTCAGTTCCAAAAACTATCGCTGGCCTTTTGCTCAGAAAGCAGACTTTGTTAACTGTAATAGTGTAGCACATATCTATATACACAAGACACTTACTTTTAATGTTGGCGAGCAAATACAAGCTTATATATGTATATTGTAAATACATCTGCAACACGAAAAATTTATGCTACACAATGCAAGAAGTTTTGCTTTTGATGTTTATCAATCTATCTCCTTTGGAAGTTGAGCTTTGAAATGCTGTAACCGAAAAGAATGGCAAAGATGATAGGGAAGACCGCCAGAACTACAGCTGCCAGTGGTAGCAAGTCATAGCGAAAACCAAAGTAGTCTCTCACAAATGCTGCGACAGATTTGGTCTCTCCGAATACCTCAATCTTCTTATCATCCTCATACCCAAACTGGGTAGTGAAGAATACATTGAGTGTCCATGACATGGGGGACGTGTAGTACAACCATAGCCACCATTTTGGTATTTGCTGCAATAAATGCACCAGCAAGCTAATATGAATTAACCAGCATCAGTATGACCTTAGTAGCATATAGCCATATATACATCAGTATTTTCCTTTGGTCTATTCTTCATCTGAAACTAAAATTTTCTTTCTGAACTCATGCATAAAGTGTTTGCTTATATATATAGCTTTAGTAAATTATTGCCTGAAGGTGAGGTAACAAAAAAAAAACCCATAATGTGCAATGGAAAATGGATGATTTGCCCCTCCATATTTTAATCAGTTATTTGCCACTCCTTTGTTTCACGGACATGTGGATCTTGGAAACAAACTCAATAATGCATTGGGTGGAAATTTCTCAAACGTGGGCAAATGGAATGGAGCAAAGTACATGATAAAGTAGGTGGAAGGACTTACTGGTGCAGGCACAATGAAGCCAGACATGAGGTTTTGTATGGTGTAGAACATAGATGCTAATATGGACGCCACTTGGATGTTTGGGGTGATTGACACCATCATCATTCCAAGGTAGAGGAAGTAGAGCAGTGTACAGAACATGGTATAGAAGAACCAGAAGAACTTTGCTGCTTCCCATGCATACCCTATCATTGGATAAGCTATGAACATGAACAACATTATTTGCACAAACACATAAGGAATCTCCATGACAACCTACATGGGAAAAGGAGAAAGTCAAATAAACTCAAAGTCTGCAGATATTAATTAATACTTACTATGTATCTGGACATTGTTGTGAGCCCCAAAACTAGTTTATAAGTAGCCTGTACCGAGTCTATATTTACCTGTGCAAATGAGTAAGCCCAAGGTGAGTACATTCCTGCAAACCTTTCTCTGTACACGACAGAGCGCTCAATCGAGACGAATGGCATCACTGATTGGCAGTTGTTGATGCCAGCAAACAGAGTGGTACCATACATACATCCCAATATGGTAAACAGACCTTGCTGGTCATTTCTGCCCACAGATAAAAAAATATGAGTTAAGAAAATATAGCTAAGAGATATGGAAACCATGATTCACAAAGTGATGATTACATACATGCGGTTTATATTGCCTTGTTGCCAGTATAATACCCCAAAGGCAAGGCAACAGATTGTTATGAACACAATTCGGACCAGATTATAGGAAGGGCTTCTCCAATATGATAAACATTGCTTCCAAAGGCAAGCTTTGAACTGCTCCCAAAACTTCTGTGGATACCGTGTTGGGAAATGGAGATTGTTTGTACCCAAAGGTGGTATACTCAAGCGTCTTACGAGTTCATCTTTATCCCTTCAATCACCAACAAGTTAGTATTAGCAGTTTAGCACAAATCCTATGCGAACTTTAATTTCTAGCAAATAAGAGAGGACCTGTGGAAAATAAGTTTCTTTCTAATCAAATTGCTTTCGGGGTCAATGCAATTTTCGTTTGGTTAAGTATTAGATGCACGCTGCCTCTCATTTTTCTGGAACTTTTTTTGCTCATTGTATTATGTAATGATAATATTAATAATTAAGATTGCTAGTGGCACACTAATGATTTATAATTAGATGTGATAATTTTTAAAGCTTACTTGTACATTGATGACTCCCTGTAAACTCGTGCAAAATCGACTCCCAGTTGAATTTCCATAGATGTTGAGGTAACTTCTAGCATCCATGTTGATGGGTTGTAGTTGTCCTTGATCTTGGGTACCCCAGATATTGCCTAGTAAGAAATAGAGGGAATACTTTCACTAGTATGTTAACCTGTGGAACACACTCTACTCAAGGATAAAATGCAGATCACTGTTGATTATCTTTGATTGAAGTAGAACATAGATGTATTTAGAGTAAAATATACTGGTGGTTCTTGAAATTGTCATGCTATGCCTCCAGCTCCATCATGACAAATGAGAAAGTAGTTGACTGGAAGGTTTTGGACCTTGGGTGAACCACTTAAAAACCTTAGGGGTTTGAAACTACAATATTCAAAGTTCAGGGATGTAGCTAGTTTGTGTACTCTATTCTTTGATAAATATAGCTTGTGTCATGTACAATGGAAACTGAGTATAGAAGCACAAAGAACAATGCAGCACAAGTCATGAAAATACATAAAAAATGAAAATCATGGTGAAGTCCATTTACACATAATGACACAAAATAAAAAGATTAAGAATTATTTAAGTCACATAAATAATTTTAAAACTATACATGTATAAAGGCAATCTTTCTTGAATTACCTGGAAATACTGGATGACCTTACACGAATGGTGTCCAAGCGGCCCAGCATAGATCAACTCTCCACCCCTTTTCATCAGCATCAGCTACATATGGATTTTACAAGCTAATTATTAATACATGGTACATTATTACCATGTGGGACATGATTTGAAAGAACTGAAAATCAAAAGTATTAAATTAGATGAAATGACTCCTTTTCTTCGGAAATAATAGGTTAATTTAACTCTTAGCATCTCAAACACTAACCATAAAATGGTCGAGGCAGCTTTTGTACTGATTGTTGTTTGATGTTTTTTATGTAGACAGCTAATGTCTGATTAAATTTCAGTTCCTGGAGACTGAATTGTTAAGAGTTTCATCCGAGCTAGCATGGATTTTCATGCAGCCATGCAGTACCAGAACCTGTACTTTATCTTGTATTTAACTTCAGAATGTATCTTTCATATTATTTTGTTTTTAACTTTTTTGTTCTTATAATCTTGGAGGATGAAGGGTAGTACCTCATCAAATGCCTCAAATATTTCGATACTTGGTTGGTGAATAGTGCACACAACTGTTCGACCGGTGTCTGTAACGTTCTTCACTGCACGCATGACAATAGCAGCTGCCCTTGCATCCAAGCCTGATGTTGGCTCATCCATGAATATGATTGAAGGGTTGGATACAAGCTCAACTGCTATTGTGAGCCGCTTCCGTTGCTCTGTAGATAGTCCGTTTATCCCTGGTATTCCAACCAAAGCATCTCTTATTTCGTCCAACTCAATTGTTTCAAGAACTTGATTGACAAATTCCTGTGAAGGAAAATAATAGCAGTCACCTTGTAGTTCTTTGTTATTTTCCTAGCACCTAAGATACAGTTCTTGAAAAGGGAATCGGAAAACCCTCTTATCTATTTCATTTAATCACGTATGACTCACATTTCGAGTTTTGGAGTCGATTTCTGTTGGAAGGCGCAGCCAGGCTGAATATGCAACAGACTCGTCCACTGTGATCTGTGGGGAGTGAACATCAGTTTGTTCACAGTAGCCTGATATCCTTGCAAAGGTTTGTTGAACTTTAGGATAACCTCCTATTTTTATATCTCCTTCAATAACACCGCCAGTTTTTCTCCCTGCAAGAACATCAAGCAGAGTTGTTTTCCCTGCCCCAGTAACCCCCATGAGCGCTGACAGGACTCCTGGCTGGAAGGCTCCTGTGATGTTGTGGAGTAGTTGAAGTTTTCTCTCCATGTAACCTTGTTCCCTCATTTCCTGCAACAAGAAAACATTTTTTATTGGTTCATAAATGTGCCTTTTTCTTCTAGTAGGTTTCATTTTTGCCCCCTCTTTATTTACTTCATTGGGAGGCACAAGTGTCTGCCGTGCCCATGTTTCTTTCACTAGTACCTATCTTGACCTTTTAGAGCATGATAATTACCGCAGGTGTGTCCACATAGTAGTTCACATCTTGAAATGATATTGCAAGGGGTGTAAAAGGTAATACCATCCTTCCTGCGCAAGAAAAAAGCAAGCTCCATTTCACTGACACTTTGAGTTGTATTTCATTGCACACTCTAGAATGCAGACTAACCAGTCCTGCTAGGAGTAGAAGAATTTTCCTCTTGTTTCATATGCATCCTCTTTTCAGTGTTCTTGGATATCCGTTGGTCTTTTCCGAATGTGGTAAAGTTATCACGAGAAATAATTGCTCGAGAAGTTCCTGGAGCTGAGAATGAGGTACATGCATGGGAGGTTACAACAATTTGTGCTTTGTGCATTTGAATTATTCATCGTATTCTTTCATCAATTTTACAATTCAGTTGCATTCGGAAAATATAAGCATTCCGTATTTTTCATTCAAAGAAAATTTCAGCCACTTACGCCTTTTAACAGTCAAACCGATGGCAAAACCTATGTTGAATAACAAAATAAACCCAATCAATGCTCCAATTGAGATCCAGAAGAAGTAACTGGAGAAGTTTAATCCTCTGTCCATTAATATCCTCCTTCCAAGTGTCACACCAGATACTGTATACTGTCAACATAGAAAATAATTAGCACTATGCCGAAGTGCTGAATAGGTAGAAGGATTTAGGTCGCTCATTTCTTCGTGTCACGGGCGCGATGGCTTCTGAAACCCTCCCCCCCTTGGGGTGGTTTGTGTCTGGGTGCTTGGCTGTGTGTGTGGTGTGTGTTGCATTGGGTTTTGACTCTTGTATTTAGGGAATTTTTCCCTTTTTTCTTCTTCTTAATATAATGAAGCGCAGTTCTCCTGCGTCTTTCGAGACAAGAAGTGCTGAAAAATTGCATATTACATATCCTTTTTATATACTGTGCCTTGTGTCAGCATGAATCAATTAAAAAGGAGACGTAAGTTTGATTTACACTGTTACAAACACCTCCTGAAAAATATTAGGTCTTCGGATCCACAAACTAGGTAGTAAACAGAAGTAAAAATATTTAAATAGTGTATACTATTGCAAATACGCAGACTGTTATTTCTGGAGTGCATATTTTATTAATACAAATTCTCTATATCAAAATTTTACCTTTAGCCATCTTGCCGCCAAGAACTCATTTCCAGTTAAGCCTATCTCAGCGTATGATAATGGAGAGAGCCAAAATCCCCATTTCAGCCAATTAGGCATGGATGCTGTACCAATTTGACCCAGAAACGTGTTAGAATTTTTTTATAATTGTTGAGGGCCAATATCTTTCTTGAAGTATAAATTCATGAAAGAATGGGAGTGTCGTACGGCGAGGAATGACGAAGCCCCCAAATAGAAGCATGACTAGAAATGTCATTGTACCACCTACTGAACCAGCCACCATTGTTTGACAGTAAGAGGCAACACATCTAAACATCGATAATGATCCAGTGTGGATTAGGAAAAGTACAAGAAGATGACAGAAGAATCTGCACACATAAATTGTGCATGTTAGAAGTTAGAACATGGTCTAAGGGGAAATTATATTTGACACACTTGCCCTTAGGGTTTCTTAAGTTACATTCGCACCCGGGAAAATTAGAAACAAGCACGACCACTTATATTTGACCTTAGTTTTTTTAGGGTTTATATTTGACCTTAGTTGATTAGGTCACTGCAAAATTAATTCACGAAATTCTTCTTAATTTAATGATATGAAGTTCTCTTGCGTATTCAAGAAAAACATAGTTAAATAATTCACCCAGGCATCTTTTGGCTAGACTATTGAGAGGAAATGGGCATACTCAGATGTGTGGCTTACATAAGAGAAACTTATATTTGACCTTGGATCAGATCAATGCAAAGTCAAGTAAAGAATTCACCCTGGCATCTTTTGGCTAGATTATTGGGGAAAAATGGGCATATACATGAGATGTGTGGTTTACCTCTTGGTTCAGAGAAGCTTATGCAGATAAAATGTTTTCTATTTTGACCGGAAACACAGAGAGGGAGGCCCCCACGGTGAAAATTTTATTGAAACAAAGTGAATAAAAAAAGATAAGATAAAATGTTGGCACACAAAAGCATTCTAAAGCTGACAACGGAAATGTATTGTGATTCAATAGTCGCAACAAAATTGCCCTACCTGGATGCCTCCGGCGTATAGCCAATGAGGAAGTATGATATTGATGTCCAAGCTATTGACTCAACTAACGAGACTGGTACCTTGAGGATAAAAGCTGGTACTGCATAAGCCCATGCAGGATAGAAGTAGTAGTCTCTTTGTTTGTAAAATACTGGTAGTCTGCTAAGTGCCATGGCAAGCTCAGGGAATCCATTGACCATCAGCAGGATGAGTGCATAGAAGAGCGAACCCATGTAATAGTTGGCATGAACTCTGTCAACACCCATATGTGTGCGCAAAAATACCGTCCCAGTAATAGCAGCAAGTAGTCCAAGCTGCAGTAATGATGCACTGTTAATTTGTGTGGTCACATTGAGAAAAATGTAAATCATACACTTAGTTCTTGTCAATTGTAAGACATAATTTTCAGTTTTTCACCATAACACACTGGAGTTCTTTGATAAAGTCAGTCCTATAAGCACATGAGGATTCAAGTCCTTAAAAATCAAATTGCTTAGGAAATGCATGTCGATTGAAGGGCATGTTCAGTCTGCTAAATTATTTTGCAACAGGGGCTCAGTGTATATATAACTATGTTCCGACACCCAAGATTTCACTTTTCTGAGTACACGGAAAAATGGTTAAATCCATGTACGAAGTGTGTGTGATTGGTGTCTCTATACAACCGTGTTTCATAAAGTGTTCAATTAGTCTCCATGTTCCTTGAATAGATATCCCTTGATTGTTGAGAGGCTTGATGCTGTACACTATTACTTCATTTTGAAGTAAAAAAGATTAAAAGATTATAGAACTTATGTCCGCATTCTTTAGTGCAATTCTTGATTTCAGTGTCCACAATACCACAAAAAGTTTATCAATATATTTGCTATGGGTTTGCCAAAGGGCCCCAAAGCTGGCCGGCTACTTTATCGTGGTAGCCACCGCCCATCTACCTATAGTTTAGGAACTAGGGATATTCTGGATATTAAGATGTCTTGCAACCTATGTGGATTTGGGTTCGTCCCTCTATATAATGGAGGCTCCACTCCATGCACCAAATTAATAGTTATGAACTAAGGGCCTGTTTGGGATGGCTCCAACTCCAGTTAGAGTTGGTCCACTCCAAAACTCCAGGTGGAGCCAGCTCTGAGTGGAGTTAGAGTTGTAAAAAATGAGTGTTTGGCTAGAAGCTCCAGAATTAACATGCGGACCTCATTCTTCTTTGGTAGCTCTTAGGCTTCGGCTCCCCCTCCCTCTCTCCTTAGGCCCCCTGTGCCTCCACCATGGCTGCAGACCACCACCTCCTCTCTCTCAAGGCGAGTCCCTCTATATAATAGAGGCTCCATGCACCAAATTAATCAAGTCATGACCTAAATCTCTTAGGCTCTGGCTCCCCCTTCCTCTCTCCTTGCACCCCCTGTGCCTCCACCATGGCTACCGACCACCACCTCCTCTCTCTTCTAGTACCAAATCCATTAGGCCCTGTTTGGATCCCTTCATTTTGAAGGAATTATAATCTACTTAATGGAGTAGGCTATTTGTCTTGGAATGTGACATTCCACAACTTTCCAAAGTTTAGATATGAGTTTATCTTAAATTTATAGGGTGGGAAATGGTAATTGATTCAATAGATCTTTATACTATGTTTCTAATTCCAAAGTTCTTCAACTCACTTCCCAATAGTAGAATTGCAGCAAATAAGTATCTCTCCGATTTGACCAACAATAATATACAAATATATTTCACATACAGCTATATTAGCTTAATTAATTTGTGTCTAAATTATGATTATCAGGATGGAATTCAATTCCAAGGATCCAAACGAGGCCTTACAATATTCATATATTTAGAAATAGAGATGTTACCCAACATTACTTTTAAGTTTTTATGTGTTTATTATGTCTATAGAGAGCTAGCCTAGAGCAGTGCTAAATCCTCTCCATTTGTTCATCAAGAAAAGGAAAAATGAAAGATAAATATAAGACAACCTAGAAATTCCCATCCCGAACCCCACAATGTGAAGCTTTCAGCACTAGATACATCCCATATAGTTTTGTCTACAGCCAGAGCGACAAATCATGTGAGGTTTCCATATTGTTATTTGAGATATTCTTTTCTACACGTCATGCACTCGGTTAATCCTTGTAGTCCAGTCATGACTAGTCAGGGAACCCAGATCTAGAGACTATATAAGCCAATGTGTATCCCCTCAATCAATGAAGTATTCCCATCTATTAATCTTCACATATGATCATTGCTCAACAATTTGTATTTATCGACAATATATATTTTTGAAAAATGATCATTTCTTAGTGGTTTACCTGAAGAGTTTTTGTTATGTAGATGAAGGCATTTCGTTTCATCAGGAGAAGCTCTCTGGCAAAACATGCTTTGAGGAGTTCCAACTTGGACAACGAGTAGATACTGTAAGACAAGGCATTTTTGTGCCCTTCTGATTTTTTGTATGGTGTTGAAATCTCACCAGCAAGCTTCTGACCAATTTGAGATACTCCGAACTTGTCACAGAACTGGTCAACGGTAACAAAATTGTATGTTTCTGTGTGGCGGCTCCAATATTGCTGTTGGTCTTTTCTTGACAAGACCTATATATAAGTATGGAAGAATAAGAATCAGTAGCTTTCTGATGGTAAGCTAATCAATTACCCAAATATATAATTTAACATATAGCTAATTATTGCTTCATATGTACTCCCTCCGTCTCAAAAAGAGAGGTGTTTTGGATTTCTGCTGACCACGCTTTGACCATTCATCTTATTCAAAAAAATTGTGAAAATATAAAAACAATTATGATATACTTAAAATACACATGATGATTAAACATGTCATAACAAAATAAATAATATTCTCACAAATTTTTTGAATAAGACGAATGGTCAAAACGTGGTCAGCAGAAATCCAAAACATTTCTCTTTTTGAGACGGAGGGAGTACAGTTGTGAGTCATTGTTTCATAATCATTTCACAACTATACCTATTACTCCTTTGTAAGTTGCAAAAATGTTTAAACTTGTAACATGTGTCTACAAAAGCCATTTTTAAAAAATAAGATCAACCTAAATGTCTAGTTTAGCTATTATGTATATTGCAACAAGTGATGCTACGGCAGCAGATAAAGTTTGGCATGCAAGATTGGCTTTCTGTATCACTGCATAAACAGATTGATTCTCCTAGAGTTTACAATTGATAGAGATGTTCAGATTGACCTCTCCAACGGGTCATATTAGTAAATGATCAATCATGTAATACAAAAAATAGAGCACAACATTTTGGTGGTTAAGGTCAGGGTTCAAACCCTATTATCCTCTTTAGGAAGTTAAAACAAAGACGTGCAGTACCTTCCGTGCATTCTCATTTGTTCAAGTGGGAAAAATATTTTGGTTGGGTGCAGTAAGTCATGCCAAACAAAAAGTTATGGACAAGTAATGATATAGATGTCGCCCACCACGTGCGGTATCTATATCATTACTTGGGCAATGTTTAGATTCCTTCTCAAAATTTTTTGAGAAAAAGAATCTTGTACGCATCGAGTACTAAATGAAGTTTATTTGTAAAACATTTTCACAGATAAGTGCAACTTTGCACGACGAATCTAATGAGCATAATTAATTTAATGATTTGCTAACCATCCTCTAATCATGTGGTCAAAGACCTTATTAGATTCGTCTCGCGAATTAGTGCAGGCTTGTGGAGGTAGTTTTGTAAACTGACTTTATTTAATACCAATAATTAACGGTCAAAGGGGCTGAGATTTTTTCAACCCCATCTAAACATTGCCTTGTTCTGGAAGCACATAAACGCTTGTGCTTTCGAAGGTACAGCTCCTTCGGTCAGCACCATCATGAGGGATCTAAAGGCTGAGCACAACCTCTGGTGGTTGGCTGGCGCCAAGAAACTGGATGGCCTGGGTTTGGCTGGTGTAATCTAGATGTTTAGGTCAAGGTCTGGTCAGGTCCTTTTTTCTTTCTTAAGTTATCCCTTAGTATGTTGTAACCTGCTCTCATACCTGGTCCCCCATATGAGAGGCAGGAGTTGTAGGGGACCTCTTTTTCTCTCTAATTCAATGAAGCGCAGTTTTCCTGCGTTTTCCAAAAAAGTAATGATATAGAAAGTCAACAACACCTCTCTAGGCTGTGTGTGTGGTGTGTATTGTGTTGTGTTGGGTTTTGTCTCTTGTACTTAGGGAATCTTTCCTTTTTTCTTCTTCTTAATATAATGAAGCGCAGTTCTCCTCGAAAAAAAAAAGAGTCAACAGGAACTGCTAGGTGCAGTTGCTGCTTGTTTTGCATAACCTCTTTTGCATTACTAAAAGTCGTGATAACTATAAAGTTTGAAGTACCTCCTGTAGGAAGTCAGCAGCACCTTTCCTTTCAGGGCACTTGAATCCACATGATTCAAAGAAACTCATAATGCAACTCTTAGATCCATGGTATACAATTTTTCCTTCAGCCATCAAGATAATATCATCAAAAAGCTCATAAGTCTCTGGTGCTGGTTGAAGAAGTGAGACTACTATGGTAGACTCTGAGATATGAGCCAACTGTTGGAGGCAAGAAACAATTTGGAAGGTTGTGGAGCTATCCAACCCGGTTGATATTTCATCCATGAAGAGCGCTTTTGATGGTCCTACTATCATCTCTCCTGTTCGAAGACAGTTTTCAGACAAAAAACAAAGCATCCACAATTGAATGAAGTAAATTTAGCTACCCATATAGACCAATTGAGCCTGAGATTATATAAAAAATAAATACACTATCTTCTCTTTTTTTTTCTTTGTGCAGGGAGGGATGTCATGCTGTTTCAGTACCTTAATCAGGGTGTTTTTCATGGTTTTCATCACTAAAAAACGTACTTTCTAGCAGTACCTTGCCCCATATTGATAGATCGGTATATGACAAAGTGTTTATACTAGTATATGTTAATAAAGAGAAAGAACACGAACATAACCGAATGAAATGGAATGGAATATTATCATTGCATCAGCATCATATACTTTTAGTTGATGACTTGTACTTTAATTCAGTCCCTACAGAATTGTAGTTTGGAATATGTCATCATCTTCAAATAATTCTGGATTTTGGAATCACCTGTTGTTAGTCTCTTCTTCTCACCACCTGAAATACCTCTTCTCATTGCATCTCCCACCATTATGTCAGCGCATATGTCAAGTCCCATGATCTGTCAATTGAGGACCAGAGGAAGACCTTATTCATAGGGCAATTTTCTTATACAGGGAACTGAAACCAAGCATGTTTTCATCAGGCATCATCAGTTATTATACCTTCATAATATAATCTGTCTGCATACTCCTTTCTAAGCCTTCCACAGATATTGCCTATATATGGAAAAAATGTAATTCCATTTAGAATTGATGTAGAACTTTTGCACAGGATCTGCCTGTTATTAGATGTAAAAAGGAGATGACCTACTGGTAAATTATGTTAATATTGATGTGGACACATGGAAAAAACATAATGGGAATAGGTTCTGTACCTTCATATAAGTGTCGACATCAGGGTCAGGGGTAATCCCTGCCTCCTTCTCCCTTCTAATCACCTCTTTCATGATTGCTGAGTAAAAACAGAATGTGGGAGTGAGTAACTGCATGTTAATTTAATTTGGATACATTTGCTTGATGAAGCAAGCTTGCCACTAACCTGTTCTGTTGCCAACACCCTGGAATCTTGCAGAGAAGTCGATGGTCTCTCTGACGGTCATCTCGGGGACATGGAGATCGTACTGATCGATGTAAGCTGCTGTCTTCTCTGGGACGAAGTCACTCAGCTTCACACCATTGTACTCTATTTCTCCTGTGACCTTGAGATTTGCGCTGAGCTTCCCTGCGAGCGCCTTGAGGAGGGTAGTCTTGCCGCAGCCCGGAGGTCCCAGGAGAAGTGTAAGCTTGGAAGGCTTGACGACGCCACTGACACCGTTGAGGATGCGGACCTTGGCATGCTGGCGGTTGAAGCCCAGCATTCTGCCCGCTGCCTGATGATCGACGGAAGAAGAGTCAAAGCAATGGAGCAGAGCAGGAAGATGTAGTACAGGCAAGTTTCTCGGTACTCACAGATAAGTTGGAAATGGCGGCGTTCCAGATGGTAGGGAGGGGCTTCCCTTGCACCACCTGGCATTCCGCCTCCACAGAGACGTCGCGCCAGCGCACCTCCACCGTGGGCGGGCGGACGCCGACTCTGTCCATCCTCTGGCGCTGCTTGCGGAGCAGGCGGAGATTGTCGCGTTGGATGTTGGCGATGAGGGTGTCCACCACCATGCGCCGCTCCGCCGCCCCCAGCCTCCGCACGTCCACCATTTGCAAGTCTCCATGGAGCAGCGAGGTGTGCAGCCTGTCCAAGGTGGGCAGCCTCTCGACGGCTTCCCATTTCAGCTCGGCCTCGTCGTCATTCGCCTGATCGTGCTGCTGGTTGAGGGAGAGGGAGCGCGACAGGCTCTCCCTGAAGCTGGCCGCTGCAGCTCGCCATGATGACGACGACAACGGCAGCTGTTGCTTCTGCACTGATTCCCTGTCAATGTCGAGCGACAGTGATCGCCGGCCGCCTGCATCAGGCTCTCGCTCGCTGTGATGTCCTTCATGATCATCCAGCCGTCGCTGGTGCTCCTCGTCTTCCCATTCCATCTGAATTCTTGCTCTCTAAGCTCTGTTTCGGATTAGAATGGATGATGAGCAGCAGCAGCAGGAAGATGTGATGGATGCTTATGCCATTCTTGCACCACAGACAGACTGTTTCATTGAGTAATCTACCAGCATGTCAACTACTCCTGTAATCCTGTTACAGTTTACTTCTCTTCCAAGATTATTGCTCTCATTAGTTTATGGAAGTGATTAGTTTGACTTGACCATATATCGGTACCGATGCATGTTTCACTGGTCCAGTCTCCCAAAAGGCCAAAACATTATACTATCATATATAAATAGATTGATTCCTCCTCTCCATAAGCTAAGCAGTGACGTCAGATGCCGATACAACGTCTTGGGCAGCTTCACCACCAGCAGCTTCCAAACTATCAGTTGAGAGAAAGATATCTAATACACCATTGAAATTCCATGTTAGAGTATTTGAGGCAGTAGCAGAACTTTCATGTTCACAATGGTATCTTGTCTGAATCTGAATGACATGGTTATAATATCTGATCTGTCTCTGTAATATACCTTGTAATACAGCATCCAAATTGTGAGGCAGAACAGTAACCATGGTTTCAAAAAGCACAAGGGCATCGAGAAATAAGGAGGTGCGTTATTGCTGTTCACGCAACCAGTACCACATCATGCATCCTTTTCAATAACACATTTATTTCTTGCAGAGGACAACACCATCTGTAACTGGAAGAGGAAAAGACAGACAGATCGGGACCAAGGTCTTGTTTATTAGATCGAGGTTTAGATCGGCAAGTTTCTACTATTCATCCATCGTATCGAATGTTTTCATGCTAATTAGGAGTATTAAACGTAAATTAATGATAAAATTCATTTCATAATTTCGGTTGAATTCGCGAGACAAATCTATCGAGTTTAATTAGGCTATGATTAGACAATGTGGTGCCACAATAAACATTTTCTAATAATGATTTAGTTATGCTTAATAGATTTGTCTCGTTATTTCCGGTGTGTAATTAGTTTTACAATTAGATAATGTTTAGTTCTAATTAGTATCGATAAATTTGATGTGACATTTTCGACAAGTTTCTTCACCCAACTAAACAAGACCCAAGTTGCTAGTGAAACATTTATTTCCAACTAGGAAGCTGTTGAAACATTTATTTCCAACTAGAATAACTTCAGACACCAAAACTCCCAAAGTCGGATCTAGGAAGCTGAAAACTTCGCTAGTGTGGAAGCATTCCACACTGAATTTTTTAGAAGAAACAGTGGATGATATGGTAATCAAGAAGCTTATGGCAGCACGCAAGTGACGCAACTAGATGATGTTATTTCTGCCCCAGGCAAGTAAGGTATAACACGTCTCTAGAACCATTACACTGCATTTCATGATCTAAACAACCCCACAAAGTTTAATTAGCTGTACCATAGATCTTTGGACCTCTAATCAGAACAAGGAATTTTTGCGCGGTTGGTTCCAGCGCGCCCGGAGCTCACCTTGTTTTGCCTTGCTTCGCCAGCGCGAGCAACACCCAGGCAAAAGAACCCAGCGCTAAAGTGTGGGAACTCACCTTCGGGATTCTCGTTAAGCACCTGTGTTAGTCTCTGGATCGGGTAGGCTAACACAGTTTTTATCAAAGTTAAATATAGAGGCAATAAATAATGTATAATTAAAGAAATACCTCAACGCGGCATTGAGAAGTGCAGGTGCTCATCCACTATCTAGATGGTTTATAACACCCGGAACCCACGTAGTCTACCTGCAAAAGTATGAAGTAGACAAGGCTGAGTACACATCAACGTACTCAGCAAATCTCAGCGTATAAGAAATTAAACCTACCGACTACATGCAAGGGTTGAAAGGAAAGAGCAGGTTTTGATTATTAAAATAAAGTAATGCAGGTGAAGTAAATTCTCAGGGGAAAGACAGAAAGTAAAACAAGTTTAATAAGTAAGTTGGTTCTGGAGGGGAAACACACAACCTCCCCTACCAGTCCCCAAGTTTTAATAAACTCAGCGACCACCGGGGTCCTACTGAGCCGGCATCTGCCGTATCCCTTTCTAAGGGCCACTGCCATGTCTCACCACCAAACCTATCCTTATAATCATGTGTGCTAATCAATGGGAGCTTTGACCAAAAGGGCTCATAACCGAGAGCCACATCTATTCGAATAGGTTATACTCTGCGTAGAGGCGTACGCTTTACCCGCACGGTCGGTCAGCCCATACCTTGATCACAGGCGGTACTGACCTACGAAATCCGTACCCACCGGCGTCCATTCATGGATTACATTATCACCCAATCCTGGACAACATTCCCTAGCTCCATCCACGTCTACACTAGGGCCTAAGTAGGGGTCATTCCACCACCACCCGCCTCGCGGGTCCACGTCTCGGGACAAAAGCATATGCATAAAAATGTGGTATAAATACCACCGCATCACCTAGACACCATAACATTCCCGATGACCCGTACCGGCCAGACCTGGGACTATGCGAAGGTCCTGCTCTAGCGCATCCATTGCCCACCACGGCCCCTTGGGATGGTTTACTAGGTTCAGTAGTGGGGTGTGGATGAAGTCCTCACATAAATAGACATTCCCGAAGGCTATGCCTTTTTGGCCTGTGTGGCCGTACCAAATCCCTGGAAAGACTTTCCCGTGAACCGATCCTTATATGACCGGAGTAAGCATGGACAGGATCCTCTACCAAGGCTGCCCCCATACTCCCATGTCCGTCCTTAGGGAGTCTAACTCACTTTAGTGGGTTCATTTTATTATCTACTATCTATTTCTATATCTCCCTATTTCCATAGCTCCTTTCCATGAATAAATTGTAAAAAGTAAATCTAGGGTTGATGCTCGGTCATCGACTTCATCGAGATCGGGATCAACCCATCCTTACAGCAAATGCAAGTCAAATTATTATCTTAGCACATTTTATTATAAACAGTGGCGGAAGTATGATCAAGCAGGGGTGCTGGGACTTGCCTTTATACTTGAAGATCCTTAACGATTCATAGACAACCAGGGTCCTGGGCTTCACACCCTTCGGGATCCTCGACTTCGGGCAGAATACTGGTCATCCATGTCTACCGTCTTTATACGCATAAAATAATAACAAAAATAATTCATAAAAGCAATTCATCAACCAATTCCTATGGAACAATAAAAGGAATGTGACGGGGCTCACCCGGTAAGTGTGTCCCCGGGGAAGGGAAACCACGGGGTTTCCGATGGATGGCATAACATCTAGATATGGATAGAATTATGCCGGTGATCAGACAGCATGTCGGCTAGGCAGGGTGATAACTCAGCGTTCCTATTGGGCGGCATGCCGGCTAGATGAGGTAGATATTTAGGTTTTCCGTTGGGCGGCACAACGGCTAGGGTGGTGGAAGTGGACCCTAGATCCGGGCAGCACAACGGCGGGGCTTCGGAAAAGATCGGTAACTGGATAAAATCCTTACAGGCTCAAAGAGGTGTGAAAGGTGGTGAAAAGGTTGGAATAGGTTTATATATACCTAGAATAATTCTAGGAATTTTGTTAGGATTTTTGGAATTAAGATATGCGAAACGCGTATTCCCGGGTACGCTTTCGCATGGATTTTCGATGAGCCGGGAAAGAGCATAAATGGAAAAGGGGTTTAATGAAAGGATTTGTGTCAAAGAAGGGCATGAACAGGTTTAGAATAATTCCTAATATTTTTAGGAATTTTCTTGGAATTTTTGGAAGTGGCTAAGGGCTGGAAGAAGAATTGGTGTGCAAAACGTGGGTGTGCCTAGCAATTTTGGCGGGATAAAAATGGAAAAAGGGGTTCTTTTGCGGCCTTAGGCGGCCCGCGGCCAGGGGAAAGAATGGATGGGGAGAGAGAGGGGGGCTGATGGGTGGGTGCCACTCGTCGTGGACAGGGCGTCTCCCCCCTTCTTCTATCTCCGGCCAGTGGCCATGGGAGGAGGGAGGGAGCTCCTGGAGCTCTTGGGGAAGGGGGCTAGGGTCTCCCCAGAGCAAATCCGAGGGCACCAAGAGAGAGAGGAGGAGCAGGGCGATCGATTTGGCTACCTCGTTGGAGGGGATAAAGAGGGAGAGTGGGGCGGCCATGGGGGCGCAGGAAGAGCTCTCGAGCTCGAGGTGTCTGGAGCTCGAGAGGGGGGTGCCCCTCTATTTATAGGCACCCGGGGAAGCTCCGGAGGCACCACGTCACTGCTCCGGGAGGATAAGGCCGGCCGCGCGGGGTTGAGCTTGCCGACGGTGTGGTAGCGGAGGGGAAAAACGGAAAAGGCGGCACCTTTTCGTGCGATTGCGGCGGGAAGCTTGGCACGAAATGGCGGCGGCCAAAAAGGCGCAGGCTTTTCCGCCTTTTTCCCTGGTGGTGGCGCGCTGCGGCGGTGTATGGCAGCGGCGGCAGCGCGGCGACATGCGGCGGCGGCGGTGCTCGCAGCGGTGGTAGTGGTGCTATGCGGCGGCTGCGGCACGTGTGCGTGTGCGAAGCGGCGCGACCGGGGAGGCCGGCAACCCGCGACGGTGGCGTGCGGCGACGCGCTGCAGTGACAGCGGCGGCGCTAGGGCAGCAGCAGGGTGTGGGCGCAGGCGGCCAGCTGGGCTGCGCACGTGCGTGGTCGGCAGGCCAAGCGGGCTGCGCGTGCAGGCTGGGCTGGCACTACGTGAAAACCTCAAATAGGTGACGCAGCATTTGTAACGGGCCCTTAACACCCGTTACATGGACCCCATCTATAACGGTTGTTGTTTGGCGCCCGTTACGCATAAGCGCGGCAGGCTCGACCCCAACCTCGCCCTGACTCGCCACCACAACGCCCGTTACCAATAAGGACTTCTGGTAACGAATTTCTTAAACGCCTGTTACATGTTTTCTTTGTAACGGACGTTAGCTAACGTCCGTTACCGATGACTTTCCTATTGGAGACGCGTGGTTTTTAGGACGCGTCTCATTTTATGACGACCCAATTGGCGACGCTTGTTTGGACCTAGCATCTCCTTTGTTTTCTCACAATAGAGACGCGTGTTGTTATTACGCGTCGTTGTCTTTGCGTCCCGACCACTCTGTTATCTCCGACAACTACACTTGCTCTCTCTCCTCTGAGGGCCCCACTCGCTCTCTCCCCGCCGTTGCTACAGCAGCATTTTCGCGCGCTCTCTAAAGGCCCCACTCGCTGCGTGCGCGCTCTCTGAAGGCCCCACTCGCTGCGCGCGCTCTCTCTCCTCAGAAAGCCAGCGCTGCAGCAGGCCGGCCGGCCGCGTGCGCGACGGCGTAAGGTGCCGGCGGACGTCGACCGCGGCGCGGCATCCCTCCGCGCCGTACGTCGCCGTACGTCCTCCAAAGCAGCAGCTTATCCTCATCCTCGGGCTCGGCGCCGTCCTCCTGCACCGTCGCCGTCCTCCGCGCCGTCGCCGCGGCCGCGACGCCTCGTCCTCCTCTTCTCGGAAGCGCTCGCCTCGTAGACAGTCCTCATCAAGGTGGAAATTGCCCCCTTTTATTGAACTTCGCTGTCCTAATCCTCTTACTCATCGGTTTTGGTGATGCATTAATTATGCTGATTTGATGTATGAAAATTACAGATGGCTGCTGCTGCTCGGGCTTGGATGTACAGTAAGACCCGAGATTGGGACAGTAATTTCGTAAGGGGGGTCAATGGTTTTCTAGATCAAGCAGACGCGTATATGAGAAACCGTGGTGTTCAGGCAATGCTTTGCCCCTGTATAGATTGTCTCAACCAGAAGAAGTTCGTACAACGGGATAATATTTTTCATCATTTGATCACACGTGGTTTCAAAGAAAATTACACGTGTTGGAATAAACATGGTGAGGAAGGGCTTAATGAAGTCGAAGCAGGATGCCTAAATGAAGGTGAAGCGCGACACCATGCTACGGGCCTTAATAATGAAGGGACAGCGCTATGCCATGATGAAGACCTTGATGAAGGTGGAGTTTTTGACGAGGAAAATGAACCATTCCCACCAATTGTGATGAGGCCTGAGGATATCACTGATCAAGAAGTTACGGGCTTCAATGATGGTGAGTTGTTGCAACGTGTGCACAATGTTGATCAAATGTTGCGGGATGTTGAGTTTCAACGAGTGTATACAACTTCTGAATTAGCGAGGCTGAAGCAGTTCGTTGAAGATTCAAAGAAAACCCTCTATCCTGGTTGCAAGAAGTACTCTCGCCTTTCTGGTGATCTAAAACTTCTGCAGCTTAAGGCAGATCATGGTTGGAGCAACAAAAATTTCAAACAACTATTGGATCTCCTTAAGGACATGCTACCCGAGGGAAACCAAATAGCCGAGTCTGTCTATGAGGCAAAGAAGATAATTTGTCCTCTGGGAATAGAGGTTGAAAAAATTCATGCTTGCAAGAACAGTTGTGTATTGTTCTGTGGAGATTATGCAGACCTTGACAAGTGCCCCAAGTGTGGGTTCGATCGGTACAAGAGGAAAAAAGATGGTGGTGATGATAACAATGCTGATGATGACGAGAACGAGCCCGTGGAGATCACATGCAAGAAGAAGAAGAAGAAGAAGGTTAAAGGGGCTCCTGTGAGGGTAGCATGGTATTTTTGCATCATTCCTCGGTTGAGAAGATGGTTCACCATACGAAAGGAGGCCCAACTCTTGCGTTGGCATAAGACACGAACGAAGGAAGTTGGCAAGATTAAGCACCCCGCAGATGGCCAACAATGGCAAAACATTGATTCCCACTTTAAGGATTTTGCCGGTGAAAGTAGGAACATTCAGTTCGCTATGAGCACAGATGGCGTGAACCCATTCAGTAACCAGAGCTCAACACATAGCACCTGACCTGTCGTGCTGTCAATGTACAATCTTCCACCCTGGCTATCAAGAAACGGAAATACATGATGCTGACAATATTGGTCTCCGGGCCAAAACAACCTGGCGACCGTATTGATGTCTACTTGAGGCCACTAGTTGATGACTTGAAGATACTTTGGAAGCCTGGTGTGAAGGAGGTTTGGGATGAGTTCGGCCGTGAGGAGTTCACATTGCACGCCATGTTGTTCACCACCATCAACGACAACCCGGCTCATCGCAACCTTTCTGGCCAGTGTAAAAGGAAAGGTGCAGCTTGCCCACACTGCTTGGAAGAAACTTGTGCAGTGTGGCTAAGAAATTCAAAAAAATTCTCATTTATGGGGCACTGTCATTTCCTCAGCAAGAAACATGCCTACCGGAACATGGATTGTCAGTTTAATGGGGAAAAGGAGAATCGACAGGCGCCAATGCATGTGACTGGAGATCTGCTCCACTTGCAAGTCAAGGACGTCGAAACTATCGAGGAGTTACCCAAATTGTCTGAAAAGAAACTTCGCAAAAGAAAGAAGCGAGATGGTGAAGAAGAAGAAGATGGGCGAGGAATGTGGAACAAGAAATCAATTCTATGGGAGCTAGAGTATTGGCCGCTTTTGGATGTGTGTCATTCGATTGACAACATGCACGTCAAGAAGAATGTGTGAAGCTACTTTGGGAACATTGCTATAACAGAAGTCGAAAGGAAAAGATCATAAAAATGCAAGGGAGGATCTTAAAGAAATGGGCATTAGGCCGGAGCTCTATGCAGAGGAAACAGACACGGGGATGGACCTTCCCGTTGCTGCAACCACCTTGTCAAAGGCAGAGAGAAAAGAATTCTGTGAGTTTTTGCATGGTTTGAAAGTACCTTCAGGCTACTTCAAGAGGCTAGTGTCGGTGAAGGACATGAAAATGAATTTCAACTTGATGCAATCTCATGATTGCCATGTGTTGATGACATCTATTCTTCATGTTGCACTAAGAGGTATCAAGACAGAACTAGTTCGCGATGCGGTCATGAGCTTGTGTTTATTCTTCAATGAAATAGAACAGAAGGTGATTGATGAGGAAAAACTGTTGGACTTAGAGAGGAGGCATTTCGAGACCCTATGCCTGCTTGAAGCTACCTTCCCACCATCATTCTTTGATCTCATGCTGCATCTAACAACACACCTCGCAAGAGAGATCTGGTACCTTGGCCCATCTTACCTTCATCAGATGTTTCCATATGAGAGGTACTTTGGATTCCTCAAATCATTGGTACATAACAGGTCATTTCCGGAGGGAGCCATTGTTCGTGGCTATGAGACCATCGAAGCAGTGGAGTGGGCCATGGGTTATATGGACCCCCAAAACCCCATTGGTGTGCCTCGTTCACGGCATGAAGGTAGGCTTTCAGGTGTTGGGACCCTGAGGAAAAAGTCAATCACTCCGCACCCAGAGGACTTCAGGAAGGCTCATTTCACCGTGATAGAACAGAGCGTAGAGGTTACACCATTTGGCAATGAGCACAAGCAACAACTACGTGAACAAAACCCTGGCTGTACTGAGGATTGGGTTGCAAAGAGGCACATGCAATGCTTCAACAGGTGGCTCCGAGATTATGTCCAGCAGAGTGGCAGCGCTACTATAACCGACGATCTAAGAAAACTAGCAGCAGGGCTATTATTCACTGTTACAACATATCAAGCAATGGATATCAATGGATACACGTTCTACACCATGGCCTAAGATGCCAAGAGCATCTATCAAAATAGTGGTGTGCGTGTACGGGCCGTCGACAACAAGAAGAACACAGCCACATATTATGGTCAAATAGAGGAAATTTGGGAGCTTGATTATGTAGGATTCAAGGTAGCCTTGTTTCGGTGTAGATGGGTCACCAATGCGAAGAGAGCTATGATCAAGGACAAATTTGGTTATGTTAGTGTTGATCTCCAGGTCTTTGGTTACAAAACCGAACCGTTTGTCTTCGCCAAGGATGTTGAGCAAGTGTTCTATGTACCTGACCTTGCAAAGAATAACTGAAGTGTGGTTTTGCCTGAAAAAAAAAGGATTGTTGGGGTTGAAAATGTTGTTGAGGAGGAGGAATACAACCAGTTTGACGAAAGTCCATCCTTTCACACTTCATACATGCCCCGAGTCTTGGGAGCTGACAAAACACCATACTTGCGAAGCGACCATCGTGAAAAGATCCATATACAAAAATCAAAGAAGAAAAAGAAACAAGATTGATTTCTGCTGAATCCGATCCTTTTTGTAAAATGCAGGGATGTCTATTGCTGGAAATGGAATCCTTTTTGTAATATATATAGGATGTGTATTGGTGGAATTTGAATCTCCTTTCTGTAATATATGATGCCTATATATTCTGCCTAAGATACTGCCGAAGATGCCTAAGATGCGTCTCCTGTATCTTCTCTCCAAAATAAATAACTGTTGCCCCAACCCCTTCATCTACCCGCGAGAAAATCACAACTGCCTACACTCCTCGTCGTGCCCTCCGCCGCACTCATGGCATCGAGGGAGCACCCGCGGTCGCTCGCGGAACTCCCGGCGGAGGTGCTGGCGATCATCGTTGGCCGAGTCGGTGCGACATCGAATCGGCCTATGGAGGACCTCTGCAGCCTACGAGCAACCTGCAAGGACATGACCCGCCCCTGCCGTGACAGAGACGTCGGTAGGCACCTGGCACTGGATCGCGTTCCAGTCGAGCAGATGCAGAACAATGACCCCGTCGGCTACGACATCTTCCTTCGTAGCCTGGCTGCAGCCGGCAACCCGGTGGCCTGCTTCCTCACCGGGATGGATGACATCTTCGGTAGGAACCGCAGCCCTCAGCCTCCCCTCGACGAGCTCCACCGCGCTGCCAAAGACGGGCACAGAGGGGCGGCCTATGTGGCCGCCGTCTTCCTCTACAGAGCCAACAGCGGGGCCGACGCCGCCGCCACTGCAATTGCGTTCATAAAACAGGTTGAGGGCGAGGAGCAAGGGCAGTGGCGTCCGCGTTTGATCAGCAATGTGCAATCCCTAGATTTCCGGCATCGTGGAGTCAATCTGGCTTGGCAAATTAGGAGTGTCGCCCTCCGCCGGCCGACGCTGCCAACGGCGGTGGCGCAAGGCTACATTCAACATTGCGCAGGCAAAGCATTCTGCGGTACGGCTCCGAGCTGGAGGGGGTTTTACATGTATTTCTGTAGTGATGAATGTAGGCTTCGTTACAAATGTAATGTCATCTTCTATCGTGTAAAGTATCGTCCAATCAGTTATTGAAAGACAAGATTTGATTTCTCACATTTCTGAGTCAAATCCAAGGTTGCGGCGCCCTCTGCTTCCTCCTCTGTTCTATTGGAATGAAGAACAGTTTGTGTGGCAAAATGAGACGAGGATTAACCATCGCGCGTCTCTAATAGGAGTGGGGCCCAGTTCAATTGGAACGAAGAACAGTTCTCATTTCTCCTTTTAATCTGCAGTCAAATTTTGTAATATGTATTTCTCCGTCGTGCTTAGTCCAAATTTGATGATTTTTTTCCTAGTTTTTTCTAAATTCCCCATCTTTTCATTAATTTCATTGTTTAGTGTATATTCCGTTTCGTGAATAATATTTATATGCCTTTATCTTGTTCTTTGTAAGTACAACATAGAAATAATATTTGTTTTCCACAACCATTAGTAATGAAACTTTGCATTTCGTGATCTTAAGGTGATCACATGCTTGTGTTAAAATTTCAAATGCGTACGAGATCGAACATGTTGCAAAGTGTGGAAAACTTCAATGTTCAAGCAACATTCTAGGAAACTATGTGAGAGATGTAGCCATTTGTACACAAGTATATTCTTTCTTTATCAAAACTATTTGAATTTTTTATGACAAGTTTAGGTACCAAAATTATGTTTCCACGTAAATTTGTAGAATTTTTGGAGCAAACTAAGATGTTATTAGAATTATTATATCACAATCATGAGATGTATATTCGAATTATAAGAATGTTAGGTATACAAGTGTGACTGTTGATATTTTATTAAAATACTAAATGTCTAAATATGAATTGATGTTATTTTTAATGAATTTTTAGGCGCTGTTTTACCAGCTCTAATATTTGATGGATGCGAGTTTCAGTTCTAAAAAATAGTGTCGGACCCACGCGTCAGTGTCAGCAGCCTATATAAAGAAGATAACCACCTAGACCTACCTGCCAACGAGGCGACATGATTTTTCTAACCAGCGTCGGTGATGAGTATCCACTGTCTCCACGATCGAGTTCATCACAGGAGGAACAGATACTGTAGGCGATGTGGATGGATCTGCCCCCGTCTCTTAGATCGAGTTCATGACATATATACAAAATCTAACAACCAAACTAACCAGTTCATGATCGACAAACAAACTAAGCAGTTCATGATCGACAAACTAAGCAGTCCAACAACCTGACGAACAAACTGACGAACACACAATAATCACAAACACATTATTAATGGTACACGAGTGGATTAATTAGTCGGTCGCCGCTGTCAGAGTCCCGCTGTCGGAGCCGTCGTCGCCACCGTCGTCGCCGAGAAGAGACCGCTGGACCACGGGGAGCTTCTCAAGCTTTTCAGCCAACACGTGGATCCTGAAGGCGAGACCCTTTGACGCTGCCATCCTTGTTATGGTCAGGCGCCTCGATCTTGAACGCTTGGCCAACATCTCGGAGCTTCATGAACGCGCCCCAGAGCAGTTCGACGGCGAAGCTGATGTCGGCGGCCTCATTCTTCTCCTTCTCCTTGGGCGCCACCGGCTCCTTCCCCTTCTCCTTGATGGTCAACTTCCTCCGACGGCGGCTTTCGTCGTCGTCATCCTCTCTTCGTCCCCGCTTTGCCGACGGGTCACTCGACGCCATGCTCTTCTCGCTCCTTGTTGGTGTGATCTCTCGTTGACCGGAGGTTGTGGTTTTTTGATGGCGAGGGGGAAGAAGATGAAGCGAAAGAAACGATATGATTACGGAGCAACCAGCAGTCGGGGATTTATGATGACAAGACGTGAACCGTCAGGGCGCCTTCCTCCCACACCCCACATCCCCCTACGCCTCAGGAACCTTTTTTGGGGGCAAAACCGTCCAGAAACACGCATCGCATTTCAATTTCACAGGAAGGTGGAGGGGCAGGGGCAGTTGTCGGGCCCACGTGTCAGCAGCCAAACCGCGTCGCATTTCAAGTTCCATATTATTAGTAATAGGTTTTTATAAATGGCCGCGTCGCATTTCAATTTCCAAACCCCGTCGCATTTCAGTTTCCAGATCCCGTCGCCTTTTCATTTCCTTCCCTTCTCCTTCATGACCGCAGTGTGCTTCATGGAGCTGCTGTCAAAGGAACTCGTCACCCAGATCATCCTCCGCTGCATCAAGGGTGAGCCCGTCATTCGTTTCCTGATCCTTCGTAATCAGGTCTGCGGCACCTTCCGGCGTATCTGCGACTCGGATGAGGTACTCCTGCAGGTGTCGCTGCGTGAGCTTCGTCAAGAGTGCAAGAATCGCTACGTCAGGTCCTTGTTGGAGGAGCGCTTCCGCCTCGCCAAACATCCGGAGGCATTATGCTTCGAGGGGATGGAGAGGTTGATGAGGCGGCGGAATCCCGATGAGGGTCTGGAGCTCGTCGGAAAGGCCGCTGCCAAAGACGTCGGTGCGAAGTACTTCTTAGCGATGCTGAAGTATCGTCGCAACCCTGCGGACCCCGAAGCGGTGGCACTGCTCCACGAAATCAGCGGCGGGCCGTCGCCCCCTGACGGGCACTAGAAGAACCACAACCTGCACCGGCTGCGCTACCTCGTCCGCCGGGATCTCCATAACATTGCGTGGTGGTACTGGCTTCGTGACGGCGACGATGACATTCCGTTGCTGCCCGTCCAGAATCCCCATGTCTGCATTTGGGCAGCGGGATGTAGGCGCTACGGGCCGGAGACCCCAGGGATCATCCACTACTGCAGCGCCGAGTGTCGCATCTGTCATGAGTTCGACCTCTGGACGTGTGGATTCAGCGTCGCGGTGGAGTACGCCGTCAGCAAGATGAACATCGGGATGTAGGCGGAAGCATCAATAAAAATTATGTATCTTGAATGTAAATTATTACATATTCTGTGTCGCATCCACAAGATTTGATTTGTCACATTTCTGAGTCAAATCGAAGGTTGCGGTGGTCTCATTTGCCACATTAGAGGCCTAGGGTGCCCTCTTGGATGTCAAAGCGGGCACGACGGCGGCGGCGGTGGCCTCTGCTAGTCTGCTTCCTCCTCTATTCTATTGGGTGGGCGTAGGAGATGAGGATTGGAGGGGCAAATGAGACGCGGGTTAACCACCCCCTCAGTTCTATTGGAATGAAGAACAGTTCTCATTTCTCCTTTTAATTTGCAGTCAAATTTTGTAACATGTATTTCTCCGTCGTACTTAGTCCAAATTTGATGATTTTTTTCCTAGTTTTTTCTAAAATCCCCATCTTTTCATTAATTTCATACTTTATCTTGTTCTTTGTAAGTACAACATAGAAATAATATTTGTTTTCCACAACCATTAGTAATGAAACTTTGCATTTCGTGATCTTAAGGTGAACACATGCTTGTGTTAAAATTTCAAATGCGTACGAGATCGAACATGTTGCAAAGTATGGAAAACTTCAATGTTCAAGCAACATTCTAGGAAACTATGTGAGAGATGTAGCCATTTGTACACAAGTATATTCTTCCTTTATCAAAACCATTTAAATTTTTTATGACAAGTTTAGGTACCAAAATTATGTTTCCACGTAAATTTGTAGAATTTTTGGAGCAAACTAAGATGTTATTAGAATTATTATATCACAATCATGAGATGTATATTCGAATTATAAGAATGTTAGGTACACAAGTGTGACTGTTGATATTTTATTAAAATACTAAATGTCCAAATATGAATTGATGTTATTTTTAATGAATTTTTAGGTACTGTTTTACCGGCTCTAATATTTGATGGATGCGAGTTTCATTTTAAAAAATAGTGTCGGGCCCACGCGTCAGTGTCAGCAGCCTATATAAAGAAGATATCTGCCGACGAAGCGACGTGGGTTTACTAACCAGCGTCGGCGATGACTATCTATTGTCAGCGTCAGCAGGCAAACCTTGCGCGCGCTTTTCAAAATTTCCCACCTATATTGACTATAATGCCCATGGAATTCCAATTCCACAAGAGAGCCGTTCAAGGGCACGCCAGTAATTTCTGTGAACATAGTAACGCGCGCGCAGGGGACATATACTCGGGAGTCTAATTCAGACAGATCCACCACGCCCGCACTCTCCCCGCCGCCGCACTGCTCCTTCTCCAGCCCTAGCCCGCCGCAGCCCTGCTCTTCTCCAGCCCCACCGTTCCCGGCGTGACGTCGGCGAAGCGGCTCCAGCCGTGACGACGGTGACGAGGACGCGGTTACTGGTGTGCGGACGGCGTCCCGGCCAACCTAGAGACGGTGACGCGGATCTGGCATCCCCGGCCACGATGACGAGCTGGCCACCTCAGGCAACGAGGCGACGCGGATCGGGCCTCTCCGACCACCACGAGAACAACTACTTCATTCGCGACAGAGGTTAGTGCTGCTTGAACCCCCAACGCCCTCTCTCTGCTCGGCCACCCAATCTGCTATTCCTGTCAAGGTGGATTATGGAGACATGCTACTTTACGGTTGTTCACATAGGATTATTCTCCTGGAATTGCCTGCATTAGTACAACATGCCTTAATAGTTCATTTTTAATTGATTGGCTGTGGATTTGACGGATGAATTTTGTTACTCCAAGTCTGTTTGAATAAATTGTTGCTAACAGATGAACTTATATGAACTGTTGAAATTTTGTTATGCTTCGAATGTACCAGATCGACAGTTATGCTTTGGACCTGTTAGCATACTTTAATTCTAATTGCTTTGTCCTGTTGTTGCATGTACACATGGAACACACAATTCATTGCTGCTGAAGTTGGACAAGGAAGCAGTTGAAGGAATTTAGTCTCTGCTTTGATATATAAGCATATTGCTTCACCCTGTCAAAATGGTTAGCATCTATCCCCAACTTGTATGCTAATATCAACTATTTTGCCTGTCAGAGAATAAGAATTTATCTTATTTTGTTTAGGTTTTCGGTCTAGCTTATGTTCCTCTACTGACGACCTAACATATCATCTATGCAGTCTCCCACAACACCAAACTCCTCTACCTCCAGTACACCATCACAGCCCATTGACGGTGAACCTTGTTCACAGCCTATCAACGGTGATCCTTCTTCACAGGGTCACTCATCACATACTGCTGCGAGTAGTACTCGATCCCGCGGGTCAAGGACACAAACCAAATGGCCAGAAGACAAGTTGACCGCAACTGGACTTGATAACAATTATTGGCCTACCCCAGATGCTGCGAGAGATAGATTTGTATTGGTCTGTGGCCTCATTGCTCGAGAGAGGGTGTCAATCAACAAGGCAGTTGAAGATCTCTCAGCAATTGAGAAGGAAGAGTTGTTCACAGTTTTAGAGGAAAAGCTAGATTACCCAGCCAATCTGGCTGAATCTGTTCGCAAGAAGGCAGTTAAGGCAGCTATGTCAGAGATTGGAACCTTGCAATGACGGTTCAAGACCCATTTAAGAAAAAAATTTGTGAGCCAAGAGGAGACTCCCTTTGTGAAGCATGCCTTTTTGCAGCCAGAAGATTGGACCGTGTTTGTACAGAAAACCAATTCTCTTAGATTTCAGCGATTGAGCCAGGGGATGAAAGAAAAGAGAGCATTGCATGATAAGCCACACAGGACGGGCAGAAAAGGTTATGTTTGTAAAAGGAAAGAGTGGGAGGACGAGGATGCAAAGCTAGCTGAAGAAGGAAAACATAACCCTTGGGACCAATTTCCTGGACGTTCGAGGCCTTATCTGCGGGCAAGGGTAGGGAAGAGGAAGACCACTAGTGAAGGAAGCGGGGACATAACATTCAGTAACCCTACGGTGGTGGGGGTAGCAACTAGGGTGAAAACACTTGCAGCTCAGGCTAGCGATGGTTCTTTCAATGGGGTTAGGGAGAATGATATCCTCATCGCAGCACTTGAGACTCCAGAGCATCGAGGTCGGGTCCGAGGTGTGTCTAGTTCACTTGGCTGGGGTAAAGGGTTTGGTGAAGAGTTTGCTGGAATGTACAGGAAGAAGAGGAACAAGAAGGCTGGACCGCAGATGGAAGACCTAGTTGGTGAAGCAGTCACCAGAATTGTCTCCATTCTAGAAGAATCAGGCTTTGATATACAGAAGAATGTACTTCATCGTCCTCCCCAATCACCACCTATCAGTAGCAGCGAGGAAGAAGATGTGCATGGCCTCGAGGAAGAAGATGTGCATGGTAGTGAGGAAGAAGAAGCATGTGGCAGAGAGGAAGACCATTGGCATGTCAGCGAGGACGAAGGTAATCAACAGCACATTGATAGTCGATCACCTATGCTGGACACAATAGATAAGCTGACAGAGCCAACCAAGTGCAGCCTTTTGGATGGCTCCGGGAATAAAGTGGAGCTCGCACTAGCCACTGTCTTTCCATTGCAAAAGACTCTCCATACAGTACCAGTGCAGGATGGGTATGCTGTGGTGCAACCTAGTTATGTGTGGGGCAATACGGGTCACTACCCTCTGCCTGTACCAATTGGGGGGGATGAAGTAACAACCCTAGCTGAGGCTTTCTGTCAAAGAATCTAATGGTCAAAGAACAGGATCCATGTACCACCCATTACGAGAAATACCAACCCTGCTCCCACATCAGGTAGCAGGGGTACAGCATCAGATGGAGGTACTGCAGCTCAACGTCAGCAAGAGAAAGCTCAGCAGTAGCAGCAGATCAGCAAAACTATGCAGCAGGAGCATCGACAACAGCAGGAGGACAGGCAATCTCCGCCTTAGAAGCACCAGCAGATCAGCAAAACTACGCAGCAGGAGGAGCATCGACAACAGCAGGAGGAGGACAGGCAATCTCTGCCTAAGAAGCAGCAGCAGATCAGCAAAACTATGCAGCAGGAGCATCGACAACAGCAGGAGGAGGACAAGCAATCTCCGCCTAAGCAGCAGCAGCGACAGGCGGAGGACAGGCAATCTCGGCCTGAGCAGCAGCCACCGCAGAAGAAGGGGGTCAGGAAACCTCTGCCTAGAGATGAGCTTCTTAACTGTTTTCGGTCAAAACCGGATCCAAAGTACAAGCCTGCTATGCCTATGTTATCATAAGCGGACTTACAGACTGCTGCACTGAATTGTGCTAGGTTGCATGCTTACGCCATGGAACACAGTAAGGATAAACTTAGTTTTCCAGCAAAGTTGCCTGAAGACTCCTTTCATGTTCCTGGTGATTTAATGTTAAACATTGCATTCTGTCGAGTGTGTGACCTTATAACCCTGGTTGCTCTGGATGAGACCTTCTTGAGGTTGTGGACATTGTAAGTGCCTTAAAACCAAAATAGATATTTCTTTAATTTTGACCACAAAGTTCATGCATGCTAACATTTGGATTTTTTGTAGGAAAATGATGGACAAGGCAGCGGAGATGAAGATCAGTGTTGGGTTTTTGGATCCACAGCTTCTCACGACCACAAAGATTGAAAAGCAGTCTACCCTTGTAACAAAAGCATTGACAAATGCAATGACGAATGACTACGTGGTGGGTGCCTTCTGCACCGGTGGCCACTATGTAACACTGATCATCTGTATGAAGTTCAACGAGGTTCGGTATCTAGATTCTGCAAAACATCATCCCGCGCGAAAGTTCGAAGACCTCCGAGCGCTTGTGAATTGGTCCGTACCTTGTAGGTTTTGTTCACAAAATTCAATCTCTTAGTGTTTCTAATCGGTATTGCTGATCATGCAGGGCCTCTCCCTGCCCAAAGGACGAAGTGATGAAAGGAAACAAGAAAAAGCTAAAATCCAATCTAACATTCAAGCACAAGCCAAATATCACTGTAAGACCCAGGTTTTTTTATGGTCCCTTCATACCAATTTGGTACTGCATTAACTTGTCATTTTCGTACCTCGATGCGCAGTGTGCTCAGCAGCCATTAGGGTCCTTTTTGCATGGATTCCATGTGGCATTCAATATGTTCAAACTACTCGAAGACATACCTCACATCAAGAAGACTGTTGTAAGTAGATAATGCTCTCACCCTTGTCTCTGCTCATATTCTCCATTTGATTTTAGAAACTGATTTGTACTTGTATTCTCATAATTATTTTATTATTTTACAGGATTTCAAACCTGCCCTAAATGTTTCTACAGAAGATCTAAAGCCGGTCCGGGAGATGCTGTGCGACATTGTTAAGGAGATCCTCGACCGAAACGGCAACCTCTATAATGGTGCACCGTGAGTTCATTGTACGGCCTGACAAACTTGAAACTTGCTGCATTCAAGCTAGTTTAGTACTGCCTGAGAAACCTGCTTGGCTGGGGTCAGATGCATGTTGCCTGGTTTAGACAGTTTTCTCAGGACTCCATCCAAACAAAAAGCACCAATGAGGAACTTGAAACTTTAGCATGCATGTCGATCTGATGAGGAACTTGATGTGATCTCTCGCATTGTGTATATATATGTGATCTTGCTTGTGTATATATGTGATGAGAATGTGTTTGTGATGTCTCCTTGCATTGCTGGGGTGGCTGCCAAATCCTGGCTGTTTCCAGGATGCAGCCCCTGATCTGGTGGCTGCCAAATCCTGGCTGGTTCGGGATGTAGCCAGAAAACGGACAGGTAACTGTAGGTGCCCTATGTATCGGTCATGGGCATTAAGTAAGGCACGTTACAAAAAATGATCCGTGAGTAACGGGCTTCACGAACGCCCGTTACAAGTATGACAAAACTGTAACGGGCCGCATAAAGGCCCGTTACTAATACTGACCGGTGGGCCCTAGAAGTTGATGCTTTCGTCGATACAGAGGAGACGCGCGTCCAGAGCACGCGTCTCCTTTCGTCCAGACAGAGGAGACGCGCGTACAAAAAATGCGTCTCCTTTCGTGGAGACGCGTGTCCACAGCAAACGTCTCCGATATTGAGCTCATGTAACGGGCTCGGTTGCTGTAACCGTTACCAAAGGTCCATGTGGGCCCAGAGAAATAGACATTTCAGGTGACCGGTAACTAGTTTCGGTAACGGTCTTTGTTAGACACCCGTTACTAATACGTGTTAAGAGTAACGGGCTCAGTGTCTGCGCCCGTTACCAAAGGCTACGGTGGGCCCGGAGAAACAGCCATTTCAGGTGATCGGTAAGTAGTTGTGGTAACGGTCTTTGTTCTACGCCCGTTACACTTACGGGTCATTAGCAACGGGCAGCGGCCCGTTACCTTTGTGGGCTTATTTGTAATGCTTGATCGGTAACGGGCGTTTTGCCCATTACCAATGGCCATCCGCGCCCGTTACCAATGTCTGTTTTTCACGTAGTGTGGCGAGCTAGGCCGCGGAGAGGAGGGGATGGTGGCGGTTGGGCCAGGCCATGAGCGGGGCCGGGCCGGGCAGGTGGAAGACGTGGCTGGGCTGGGCTACGGGAGGGGAAAGGGGAGGGAGTAGGCTCGTGCTAAGGGGAAAAGACCAGGGAGGTTCCATGAACTTTGGATTGAAAAGGCTTTTCTAATGTTTAAAAGTGAATTTGAAATAGGATTTCAAATTCAATTTCAAACTCAATTCCTTAAGAGTTTAATCTAGGATTTGAAAAGTTAATTTGAAATATAATTTCAAATTTATTTTTAAATCACAAATCCTTATAGGTTTATTCTAGGGCTTTAAAAAGGTAAATTTGGAATAAAATTCCAAATTCATTTTCCACCCAAAATCCTTAGGAAAAGAGAGAGATTTGAACTAGGGTTTGAAAAGTAAATTTGAAATAGAATTTCAAATTTATTTCCATCCCAAAAATCCTTAAGAGAGGAAAAAGGGGTTTGGCTATAGTTTGAAAGGTGAATTTGAAATGTGTTTTCAAATTCGAATTTAAACGAAAATCCTTAGGGGTTCAACTAGGGTTTTGAAATATAAATTTGGAGATAATTTTTTAATTTATTTTCCACCCAAAATCCTTAGGTGAAGAAAAGGGATTTGACTATAGTTTGAATTAGGAATTTGAAATGTGATTTCAAATTCAGGCTTCAAACGAAATTCCTTAGAGGATCACTCAAATGTAAGTATAAATGCAAAATTTATTTAAGAAAATTTTGAAAATAACTAGAGAAAAGAAAATTAATCCTATAATTTGAGAAATTTTTAATAAATTCGTGTTTTTAAAATGCCTTAAAAGAGCGGGATGCGACATAAAGCTTGCTCAGTGGCCTTGCCTGGCAATAGGCATTTGGCAATACAGGAGCAAGCAAAGTAACCAAGCACGCCCGTCATTGATGATTGAGGAGGATACAGAAAAAGAATCGTAACCTCATGCACCTTGAAAGGCAGTCCTAATGGGGAATTAATTATAGTTTTTATGTGCATTAATTACCTTGACAGTTCAACGTTTTGCTGATGTGGCAAAAGAGTTAAAAGAAGAAAGAGAAGGAAACCATTTCTTGTCCATGGAACCACGTCTACGCTTGCAACAACGCAGCTAGAAACCATCGGAAGCCCGTTGGGGAGAAACGACCTGGTTTCGATCGGATCGATTGCGCCGCCGCCTCCGAATCGATGGCACGCTCGGCCTGCCCTCTCCCGCGCGCTCCTCCGCCTCGGCTTGCACTCTCCCGCGCGCTCCTCCACTTTCCCGCACCGTGACCCTTCCCTCGTGCATCGCTTTCCCACACCCAAGCTTTCCTTGTGCCGCGTCCTTCCGGCGGGTCCGCATCTCCCGTTGCCGCTTGTCCTGCTACCGCCACCCAGTTTCCCTGCGCCACGGCCTGCCCAAGCTCCCACCACCGCATCAGCTTTCCCGTCGTGGCCTGCCCTCAGTCCCGCCGCCGCCTCTTCCAATTCTACGCCTTGAACCACTCGGCCATCTCTCCTACATAATCTTATTATTGACCAGAAACTGAGTGAATAGCGAGTTTTCGTATCCCTGTAAGTACAGGTACAACCGATCACGGGTTCCATAGGGAGTTTGACTTCCTTTCCAATTTCATATTTCTCAACAACAACTTCTCTCATCCCCACGGATCTATTCACAATTCTGGAATCGTCCCATGTTTCTATTTCGATTCTACGGCGCGGCGTATACACGTTCTGCAAACAAAAGGTATGGTTACTTTACTCTATTTTCTCATGGCTTGTTAAACTTTTCTTTTTTCTCTGAATCTCTGCTACATGAATCCACTTGGGTTGCATCATGTGTTTGATGCAAACATGTCGTCGGCTATGCATATGTGCCTGTATTGTTGCTAGCCACATTTGATCTAGTCCTTTTTTGTTGCATTTAAGTTATCATTTGTCTATAAAAATCATGGGCTGGGAGGATGGTTTCTACTAGTATTAATTGTTCCTTTTCTCTCTTGGAAACTATGTCAAGAAATCATGCATTGAGACTGCCCGAAGTAAGGCATACGAGAGCTAATATTAGTGCTGCATTTATGCGAAACATGGCCTCATGGAACCTTAATCTTAAATTATTTGCATTGAACCTGGATAATGCAGCTCGAAATGATGTTTGTGCGGACACAATCATCTTTATTCTTAAGAATCATGGTTCTATAGACTCTGGTGGGAAAAAAATTCATGTGCATTGTGCTGCACATATCATTAATCTCATTGCTAGAGATGGTATCAACACAATTTCAAGTGTTAGGGCAAGTGGGCCGGTCGTAGGCTTAGTGAAGGACCATAATGGCGACCAGAGATGGGGAGTGAATGGGAGCCGATAAAAATTCTTCTCCGCAGAGACGAACTCGGCCTATGATCCCAAACGCAACTCCGAAGTCCTCGACACCTCGCTAGTCAAATCCACGTAGCCACTAGAGTGCTACTGGACCTAGGAACTAGCCACACACCCAAGCTACTCGAACACGCAGTGGAAAACAACTCAAGCAGCAAACAGCTCACACCGGTCCGACCGGTCACCTGCACAGGTCAGACCGGTCCAGAGCAACCTTCCCTGAATTTCCTCAAACTTGTCCAGCAAACCTAGATAGCAATTCTAGGATGTGGAGCAATAGAGAGAAATCCAGAAATCTACCTGGCAAGCGAAAACACACCAAAACTCGAGCACACCGAAAAACTCACCACAACCAAACTTGCACCAGAAGCACTCTAAGAACAAGTAGCACAACCAACAGCAGCAAAGAGGATTTCCCCACTGGAAGCCCTGCACCGGTCTGACCGGTCCACTCCACCGGTCTGACCAGTCTGGCTCAGAAAACCCTGTACTACAAGAACTCGATCTCCGAAGGCCAAAACTGCACGAGACTGAAACAGCAGCAAGCCAAGATCACAACCAACACTCCGGAGAAGAACTCCCTGAGAAACAGCAACAGCAGGCCGCACCGGTCTGACTGGTCACGCCTGGGCTGCTTGGGATGAACTCCACCCGCGAGTCAACTCCCACCTTCCGATGCCCCGATCTCCCGATTCGCTTCACGGATCAAAGTAAAACTTTGGGGATAGGTGTATCACCTCATGGACAAGCCATGCCTAAGAGATCGGCCCCAAAGATACACTCAATCAATAGGAATAGAAAGATGAACACCAAGAACATATTTTTTCGGAACACAAAGAAAACCCCAAATTGAGCACTCAAACCCACGGATTTAGAGGAGGGATCACAAGGAAAAGAACCACAAGGGGCTCATGTATACATCCCACGTCAAATCCGCAAAGAGAAGGCCTCAAATCAATCACAAGAAAATCGCCAAGAAAAGGCTCCGAAAATCCACAAAAAGGAAAACGGGAATCACCACCACAAAAGCTAGAGGAACCACGCCGAACCTTCTATACATCAAAGGAAAGATTCATACAAGGTCTAGCTTGCCTCCCTAGCATCCATCCCTCTCTCAAGATCTCTCATGAAGCTCTCAAGCTAGTCCTAGAGAAAATAGGTAGCTAAAAAGAGAAAATACAAAGAGCAAATGAAAACCCTAAAGCCCAAGAGATGGCTGCCACAACCCTTCCACCAAGTTTATATATGAGGTCCTCCGGTGGGGGTAAATGACTACAATGCCCTCTAGGTGATACAACCCCTCGAAGGGTATATTTGGAAACTTGGTAGCCTTTCCATCGGACGAACGCCTAGCAACCGCACCTCGTGTAGCCTCGACACCAAGCCTGCGATCCCGACGCGTTTCCTCCGCTTCGAGCCACTCGGCACTCCTCGTCTTCCACTGGTCAGACCGGTCCTGTGCAGACATGAGTCGCCGACCGCCCGAACTTGGCTTTGAGGATCAACCAAGGAACCCAGTGGTTTTCTGGTGAACCACTGCAAACCCCGCGAGCTTGGTGCAGCCTCCACACCGAGCTCCTCGACTTGGCCGCCACGTCCGCTCCGGCTCGATGTTGGTTTTCGGATCAACCAACGAACCCGCTATCAACTGACTTCAACTTGCTCTTCTCGCACCATGTGACTCGCACTTGATCCCGTCTGGCCACCAGGTCCATCGAACCAAGCCTTCTTATCCCTCTAGTCCTTCGGAGGCCCCACAAGGCTAAGACCTTTCACGCTTGTGCTTCACCTACACCAACGATTATCAAGCCGCAACCTACATCCACAAGATAGAGCACAGCGTCAGTCCACACAACGTTGTTAATCACTCATCACTAGAGAGTGACCAACCACTAGCCATCGGACACTCTGGTCCTCACTTAGGCCCATGAGTACCGTAGCACGCGAACAATCACCTTTATTTAACAAAGACTTCATGTATCCAATTAGGTAAGGAAAGAGAATTAATCTCAGAACCACCAGCGTGAGGACAAGAATCCCATCTACTCCCTTTTCTATCTCAGTAAAGTAGCCATATCAACTCTCAGACAAGACTTTTCTTAGATTCCGCCTGCCGCCGATCGCAACTTCACCACACCCATTTTCCCGCGCCAGATTAGATTGAGTCCATTGTCTACAACGGTCACCATGGGATTCTTCGTATTCCACATCCCAGCCTTTGATGGGATTTTTGACCCATATATGGCAGTGGTTGCACCATTACTATTAGTGCTTTGCTGCAAAAAATATGAAGGTATGACTGGCTTCTTTTAGGATGAACAAAATCGCCTACAAGTGGTACATCGAGATGGAGCAGAACCTTGGCATACCTATATGGCCCAACTTCGCCAGCCACCTATTTACACCAGTTGTTGCATCAATCTCGGTGACCATCAAGCCCTCGCCGCCTACTGCCTCATCCCCCACCATCGCTGAGATTCTTGCCAAGATTGACTCCATCAGCATATCGTCAGTTGCGACACCAGTAGCCCTGTCGGCATCACCATCCTCATCCACGTCCTCGCCACAGGTCGCAGACACTACTTCACCAGCACCGACAAATAAAGTTTCAGACTGTAGGAGCTCCAGTGGTCGTGGAGCTGTCATCACCTGCTTCCGCGCCACGCGTGGTGGCTCCTATGAGTTCAAAGCCCGCTCCCGCTCCTCGTGTGTGCACATGTGGGTACAAGTGTGAAACAGCCAGGGACCTTTTCCCCACTCTCTCTTATATCTTCCCTCGTGTGCACATGTGGGTACAAGTGTGAGCAGGATCGGCAGAGTCCACGGTTTCATCAAACCTTGCATCCAAGGGAAGTGGGTTCAAGAACCGACTCGAGGATCGACGAGAACTGCCTGGTTCATGTAGACCCATTGTGGTGTGCACATCTTGTGTGTTTAGGTCCATCTTGTAAGGTTAAGGGCAGTCCTAATGGAGGAAACTAACACGGTTTCCATAGCACAAGGAATCATCTATAGAAACTATTATTCACAATGGTAGTGTCTTCCAGTAATAATTATTTTCTCTTTCTCTCTCCCAATTTCGCCAATGGAGAATGTTGCATTAACTCTATAGAAACTAGTGGTTTCTTCCCAATAGCAAATTCATGGTTTCTTGTGCATTGGGTCAAGAGTAGATATGATTTCTCCATGAGGAAACCATTTATATGATTTGTGCTCTCTTTCCTCATTAATTAAGTTGTCACATCACCATTTTACTTAATTGGCAAGCTTTAATAGAGATAGAAACTACCATTGATACTCCATTGGGAGTGCCCTAAGAAACTCGTTTCGAATTGTGTGCTTCTCACAGCTAATGAGACTGCTTGACTGCTATGTTGTATTCAGTAAAAAGAGGAATAAATGATGATGATTAATATTGATGCTTGGATAATTGATTGCTCCACATGCTTGCTTTACAGATGCTCACTTGTGAAGACTAACCGCAGCAGTACCCTCCATATATGGTCCTCCAAAGTAATATTTTCAGGCTCCTTTAAAAATTTTCAGCCTCTAAATAGTTTTGCACTGCAGCAGTAGACTATATTTTGCACCCTGAAACGAAATATTCCTAGAAATATTCTTTTTATCTCTATCCACTCCTCTCCCCCTCCAACACCACCAGCCAGCACACCCCGTCGCCCGCCCCTTCTCTTCTCCCCGTCGGCGTGGGCGCGACCGCGCGAGTGGCGCCTTGCTGGCCCTCTGTCTGCGAGCGCGCGGATCTCCACCGGCACTTGAGCCTCTGCCGGCGCGCAGACCGCCGGCGCAGAGCTGAGGAAGGCGGCACCTTTTGGCGCAGCGAGGCGGCGCCCCCACCTCCGACGCGGGCGGGGTCGATCTCCGCCTTGGGGTGCCGCGCACGGAGCGAGGCGGCTCATCCCCGGCAGCCTCGAGAGCTCCCTCCGCCGGACCTCGCCCCGACCGCGGCCTGTGTAGCGCCAGAGCAGGTGGCTGCCGAGCGTTGGGGAGGCGGCGCACCCCTCGTCGCCGACGGTGCCCGAGGAGCAGGCGGCGGACAGGATCGCCTCGCCGTGCGGCGGCCGCATCCTGGCTGCCCACCGACCCCGCGTTGTGCCGCTCCCGCACCGCAGCCGCTACCGGATCTGGGCGCAGGCAGCCGTGTTGGGTCGCGCGCATGCCGGATCTGCGCCATGCCCGAGCTGGCTTCGTGGCAGTGCCGCCGGTACTCGTGGTCGCCAGTCCCTGCTCCGGCCCCAAGAAATACGGCGGCATCCGCGCGTTCCCTCCGCTAGCAACGCCGCTCCGGGAGCTCCTCGGCGACGACCGCTCTGCCGTGCACGGAGACAGAGGCCCGGTGGGTGGTGGATGAGGTGCCGCGCGCGGGGACAGGAGGCGCCGAGGTGGACGCACGAGGGGTAGGCGCGAGTGGATTTGGCGGAGGAAGAGACACCTCCACATTTACCGGGACCGAGCGACGCCCTGGAAGATGGCGGTCCATTTACATGCTACTGCTGCTGCAGGGGGTTTCTGGGCAAAAACCGCTAAAAGTAGAGTTCAGGACGATTTACAGGGGACTGTTGCAGTCAGCCTTATACTACGCTTTTCTTCCTTTTTATTTCCTTCTTTACGGGTGAATTATTTGCCATGTTCCATCATATACATACACTGGAGTCTCAAATGGTATTAATGTATAAAACATTTGATGGATTTCACCCAATGGCTTCTTTTAATTCTTCTGTTGCTAAGCTGGTACCACTGACAGTGCGTGATATACATGTATGCATCCACAAAAAATGATGGTTCATTTGAACTGTTCCATTGCATTGGATCCTGCACACGTATCTATTTCTTGCCATGCTGCTGGTGATGATGTTGGTCGTCATGTCTAGCCTTGAGCTCCACCTCATCCGTGGACAACGTCGTCGTTGTATAGGATCTGTGGTCCAGCCAGGCAATGATGTCTTGGAAAACTGTCCGGATGTTGTTGGGCGACTCACCGGAGGTGAGAGCATGCCACATGCCCGGGTAGAGCTTGAGCGTCTTGTCCTGGCTCGCCGCCGATCGATACAGCAACTCGCTCACGGAAGGGTCCGTCACCTTGTCCGCCCCGCCGTGTACGATCAGGAACGGCAATGACACCTACAAAACATCGAATGGTCATCATACGAATTCTTATCTCAGCGCGCGGTATCATCTCTTGCTGGTCTATCATCGCTCTTTCGTCCGTTTCTAGCCTCCCGTGAGTAAATAGAGAACCACAGTTTTCGTGTTGCTAAATAGAGAACTACTACATGCATGTATAGATACTAAAATCCAATTGGAATAGCATCAAACTACTCATCAATTAAGTTCGCCAATAAAAAGAATCATATGAACGCAGTCAGACTGTTCTCCATAGCTATCACTGACAATGATGTTCTGATGAAAGTGGTATTCTGTCTAAAGAAACTAATAGGTTCGTTATTAGAGTTTGCCAATATGCAAGACTAGGATTGAAAAAGATATGCATGCGGTCAGGCTGTTTTATTTATCACTGGCTGGTTAGACAGGCTGCTATGCTTAGGCCTGAGATGGGCCTTTGCATTAGGCTGGCATAATGAATCTACTATCATCCCGGGTGCAAACCTTTGCTTACATTGGCAATTAAGGATCTTCTTTGCGCACTCAGATCAGCAATGATCATAATATTGCTAGGTTGGTGTTACTAGATTTTTCCTTTGTCACTGTCAGTAACGTTCATTATCAGTACTCCCTGATCATGGTGTTAGTCAAACAAGTTAGCTAGCTAGTAATTGGACAGCGACTTTCCTTATTATCAGTACTACTGATCTAACGATCATCTCTAATCGATCACGTGGCTCTTGTTGACCGAATCACTTGATAATACATCGAATTACTAATTGCGCGCGATAGGTAGATTGAGACTTGAGAGGAAGAGGGAAACGACCCACCTGGTGCAGGAGGTTGGCCTCCACATCCAAGCTGACCTTGAGCAGCTCGAACGCGGTCTTGAGGCGCGGCTTGTCCTTGTAGCAGTAGGGGTTGCCCCGGATCTCGTCCCTCTTCTCCTGCGTCCTGTAGGCGGCGTCAATGACGTCATTGGTGGGCACGATCTTCCAGGTGGGTATGATGGAGGTCATGGCCTTGAGGATGTTGACGACGACGGGGTGCGGCCGCATGTCGTCGGCGATCTTGCACATGGGCGCCACGAGCACGGCGCCCGTCCAGAAGTCGGGGCGCGCGCGGTGGAGGAGGAGCGCGACGGCGCCGCCCATGGACTCGCCGAGCAGGAACCGGTGCCTGCTGACGGCGGCGCCGCCGTGGGAGCGGACGACGGAGGTGAAGTGGTCGTCGCAGTCCCGGACGAGGGCCTCGAAGTCCGGGACGTACCCTTGCAGGCCGTCGGAGCGGCCGTGGCCCTCGTAGTCGAGGCCGTACACGGCGTACCCGGTGCGGGCCAGGCGCTCGCCGGTGCCGCGCATCGTCACGCCGCACTCCACGGCGTAGCCGTGGCAGAGGAAGACGAGCGCCTTGGGACCCTGCTGCTCGTTCCTCTCCTTATTCTTCTTCCCGGGCAGCCATCTGCAGGTGAAGAGGTTCATCCCCCGCGAGTTCCTCACGTACTCCTACACGACGACATACAGGAATAGATCCGTGATCCATGGAGGCATGAACATTAACCAACTCCATCACAGCATGCATCATACATACCTCTTGGTACTCGTAGTCGTCCAGCACGTCGTCGTCCTCGCCGCCATCATCAACTCGCCCGCCGCCGCCGTTGCTGCTCATCGCGCGCGCGCGGGGACAGAGAACAGACACAGAGGTAGAGACGGATAAACACTGCGACCGGCGGGAAATCGAAGAGAAGAAGACCACCGGCGGGGAGTCGAATGTTGAATTGGTCCGATCAACAACGACGGAGAAGAGGGCTTCAACACGATCGATCTATTAAACTGCTATATAGCAGGGCCGGCAGGGGGATTGGAAAAGCAGGGGAAGAGAGAGGGGACAGGGGAGTTGACTACACACTAGAGATAAGATAACGAAGGAATGGGCGTGGAATATAGATGTCCAAACGGACCGTCCGGCCCCAGCCCGGCCCTAGCCCGATGCGGCCCGGCCCTATACATGCACGACATCTCTCCGTGCCGGGCCGTGTCGGACCACCGGGCCGAACTGCCAGCCCAGGCCCGGCACTAAGGGCCTCCATGCCGTTCTGGGCTGGCCCGAGGCACGGCGGGCCACTGATGGGCTAGGGCCGGGCCAGCCCATCACACAAAATACCTCTCAATCAACTCAACAAAATATGACAATTTCATATTCACAAGTTTCACATTCATCAGAAACAGCATCAGGATTGTCGAAGTCGTTCCAAGCCTCAGATGTAGCCTTCCGCTTCTTGGCGCCTCCGGCTCCAGTGATGACAGTGCCGTCATCAACAACATCACCACCGGCATCAGCAACAGCATCAGGATTGTCACCAGGACCAGCATCGCCGTTCTCATCATCGACATCAATGGGAATGGGAGCAACACCACCGAACAACTCCTCACGGTCGGCTTCAAGATCACTCTCATCATCTCCACGCAGGCCAGCCATCCTATAGTCATCGTTGATGGAGTGCCCGTGGTCGTCGTCGTTGCCGTCCATCACGGGCGCTCAAGTCTCTAGGCCGTCAACCTGCAGAGAGAACCAGAGAGAAGGGAGATCAGAGTGAGAGAGAGAGAACCGGCGAGAAGAAGAGAGTGAGACAGAGAGAAGAGAGATCAGAGAGTGAGAGAGAACTAGGGAGGCTTACCTGCTGTGAAACCGGAGCACCAGAGTGGCCGGCGGTCCGACCCCCTGGTTCCTCGACGGCTACGCGACGGTCGACGACCTGCACAAGGAAGGTAAAAGAAGTGAAGATCAAGAACCAACCGATGCATATTTCAGATTCAGAGCAAGGTGCAGATCTAGGTTAGGGTTAGAGGTCGGGATCTCGGATTCTACTCACCTTCGATTCAGAGCACCATAGTGGCCGGCGATGTCGACGAACCACGAGAGACGACGTCGAGATGACACTAGAGCGGCCGGGATCTAGAGATCGAGTGAGAGGAAGGGCGGAAGGGGGAGAGGGAGAGTGGGAGACGGAGATCTCGAGAGGGAGGAAGTACTACATGTCAAGAACAAGATGGCTTGCCGGCCTTCGACGCCGGAACCGCTCTGCAGAGGTGCTGGTCGCCGGAGCAGAAGGAGACGAGAGAGGGAGAGGAGGCGCCGAGGCGGAGCAGGAGACGAGGAGACGGGGCTGCGGGGGGAGGGAGGGGGGAGAAATGGCTAGGGTTAGCCGAGGGGGGTGCGGGCGCGGCTTATATACCCCGTCCCCAACGGTCGGATCCAACGGTCGGCGATGACCTGATCCAACGGTCGAGGAGCGGGGGTCGGGGGGATGCGGGCCGCGTCGGGCCGGAGGCATTTTCGGGCCGTGCCCGTGCCGGGCTGCCGTGCCGAGGAGGCGGCCCAGGCCCGGTCCGACGCCCGTGCCGGGCCGGCCCGTAGCACGATGGCCTCCGTGCTGTTCCGGGCCCGTGCCAGGTTTTTTCGGGCCGTTTCCGTGCCGGTCCAGCGGGCCTGGCCCATCTGGAAATCTATAGCGTGGAGGATACGGAGGGATACTACAGATATATTCACGCTTGATTCAAAATAAACCAGATCTTTTTCACTCGAAAATTTCAAACCCGGCTTCTAACGCAATAGAGATAAAGATAGCTCACATTCATACAGTCAAGCACGACATGCATGCGGGCACAACACAACATTCAAACGTGAATCACCCAGTGAATTGAATTGATTGGGTCTCCATCAGCCGATCGATGAAGAGGACCTTTCAACGAACTAGAGCCCATTCGTCTTATTTCAAGCCAATACTGTATAATTATAACGGGCAGGACGTTGTTTTCGTTAATTAACTTCATATGGACTTTTTAAATTAAGAAACCAATGACCTGTACACATATTTTATATTATTAGCTATAAGAACTAGCAACGTCCCTGACGGTGACTTGTGAGATGAGGAGCGTCTCACATATGTGTCAACACTATCAACTACTACCCCACCCGTACGTCCACATATGGATGTCATCTTCCTACACGTTTTGCACCCCATACTACTATACATGTAGCTACAAACCAGCAATCACATCAACAACTAACTGATATCAAACATTTTTGTTACATCTGCTAAGTACCTTTAATTTGGTTTCCTACTGAGTAACGTTACAACATGGTATTGCAACCTAACAAATGCTTACCTTGTTCATTTTCGCTAACAACGAACACTATATGATCTAATGTTAACCGCAAGCATCGACCACACTTAACGAAGTTGATACCCTCCCGCACTACGCCACAGCCCCGAAACGGCGATGGTTAGACTGTAGGTACAAGTCGTTGTACAAAAATGGAGGGTCCATCGATATATGAAGTTCTGTGTAAGTCCCGTCATTCAGCCATTTGATGATATCGGAAAATAAAATATCCATAATAAGTCAAAGCATGACACATCCCTGGATGTACAACTTTAATGTCTTATCCTTACTCTAGTACCTCACTCAGTACAGATGGCTCGGTCACAGCATCATCACCACCAAGGACTAATGTTGAATGGTAAAGTAAAGCTTTTGACAAAATAACAATAAAATATAGAATATTAACGCAACATATAATAAAAATTAATTTATTATTCTGCGATGAAATTTGTTTGTCATAGATTACATGATTTCTTGGAGCAATTAGCAGGTCAAAAGATATTGAATCGGACCGTCCTTTGCGAAAATGAGTGTGCACCATCTTCAAAACTTGACTACTTTCAATCACAAGTAGAGCAACTTCAACATCTTCTTTATATCCTTTTCCATCTCTAAAAAATAAAAAAAAAACGCCAAAAGGACCTTCCAACAACCTCGCTTGTTTCCAGAATCGGTATCTTCCTTGCCACAATCGCCCTTCCGCTCGCGACCTGTGGCGAGCACAACCGGCTCCCAATAGCGCCGAATTCCGTGCGCCTCGGTCCCTCCCGCCCTTCTCCTTGCGCCAAAATCCAATTCTGCACTGACCACCCACGCGCGCAGGGAGGTGGAGGAGGACTCTGAGCCGTGTCAGGCTGTTGCAAACTCATGGAGGATGCGTCCGCACGGGGATGCCGCGGAGGAGGCACCAACCACCCCGTGTGGGGATGCCGTGGAGGAGGCGTCGTCCGCCCGCGCGTGGCTGCCGTGGAAGAGGCGTTGAGGAGGATGACTCGCACGGCGGCGGCTCGGCTCCCAGGCCGACGACAGAGAGGGGGAGCATGGACTGTGGCGGGCTTGGCTCTCGGGCCGCCGACGGCGAGGGGAAGCGCGAACGGTGGCAGGCTCGGCTCTCGGGCCGGCGGCGGCGTGGGAGAGGACGCGGACGGCGGTGGGGCTGTGGAGGCGTGCGCATGATGGAGGAGGAGGGCGGCGAGCCGAGTGCGACTGAGGCCGCCTTCGCGACAGGTGTGGCTGCCACTTCCTCCGCCGTGGCAGCGAGCGCAAGGAGAAAGAGGGCAGCGAGCGAGCGGGGGAGGAGGAGGGCGGCGTGGACGAGTGAAACGGAGGGGCCATGGCGGCGACGGGCTCTGCAGTTTAGCCATGGCGGAGGGTGGGGAGTGGCTGCAGAGCACCTCAGCGGAGAGAGGTAGAGAAGAAGAGGGGTGGAGGATGGATATGGTTGGGGCTGGGTGGGGATGACATGTGGGGTTGAGAGTGGGAACATGTGGAGCCCACTAATTATGAAGATTCTAAATATTTATTGAAAAGTTATATATGTATATTTTTATGAAAATATTTTTCAAGACAAATCTATTGATATGGTTTTCACATTTACAAACTCAACAACTTAAAAGTTATTCATGATTTATATTTCTAATGTTTGACTCAAATGTCCAAAACAACTTCATTTACCAAACCGGAGTGAGTATCTTATCATTTAAATAAATGCATTTTTATACGTAATATTGGTACATATCATATCGGAGACTGTCAATGTGCTGCAGTTACATTTGTGATGATAGGAAGGAAGTACTACCAACCTGTGAACATCTTGTTCTGCTGGAAGGTTGAGCTCGCTAGTGGTTGGTGTTGATTTGTTACGAGAGAAAAATATCATTGACTAGCTAGTGGTTGTGTGGCTGATGCTAATTTGGTGTGATCTGTTGGCTGGAACGAACAAGGAAGCTATTTGCATTTAAAAATCGATCGTCAAAATTGAATCAATCACTCAACGGTGTCAAGCAAACTTACCACGAGTAAACTACTGCTACATCAACATGTAGTCCATGTGGGTAAACTCACCACAAGCAGAGCAGAGTTCACAGCTTGAATGCCTTGTTTGATGCGATTGCCAACACCATTCACCAACGAGTTGGACCAGCATAGGAGTATGATCCAGTACCATTCGATGCAATGAAGCTGTCTAGTCTGTTGGACAAAGTTTTACTAGTCAGGAATGTTGCTTCCTCTCCCATTTCCCTTCCCTTCTGCCCGTGCCGGCACCAGTGCCATCACGCTCCCTCCGCTCCAGAACTTGCCTGGACGACGACGACTTACCGCCGCCTCGTGGCCCTTGCGGCCTCGGCCCATCGAAATCAGGGTCACCGATGCTGCTGGCATCGCCGGAGTCCCTGCTTCCCTCGGTCCAAGTGTTGTCATCATCAGCGACAGCAGCGCGGTCGCGAGGCTGCAGTATCGTCGGAAGGTTGCCTCCGGAGAAGGATATCGTTCCGGCGAGCACGACAGGGGGGCCTCCAGCCGGCGCGGGAGCCTGAGCGGAGCCTCCCTCGTGGCCTCGGCTGCTTGACCTCAGGCTCCCCGCTTCCTGCTGCGCTCGGCCGCCGTCCCTTTCGCGGTACCGCTCCCTGGACCGGCTGCACAATGAGCAACCCAGACAGGTAACTGTAGTGCAAACGAGTGTGGCTACCACACGAATGCTAAATGCTACTTCCAGCTTTTCAAATTGTAGATCGTTTTGATTTTTCTAGGTGCATAGTTGATGCTATACACTTAGATATACTCTATGTCTGATGCATAATAATATCTACAAACCTAGAAAAGTCAAAACAACCTATAATTTGGAACGGAGGGAGTGTGTGAGTAGAAGGCAATCAAAGGCACACCAAACCTGTTTGGATTGGCTGAAAACTCTCGCCTTGATGATGAACGCCCCAACTCGACTTGCTCCAGTTCACGTTGAAGCTCTCTCTAAAGATACAATTGGTACAAAATCAATACAGTAGGAAAACAAAGATAAAGCCCAGGCCCGCAGCAGATGCACCTGGAAAGCAAATCTAGCTAGCACAATGTTTCTTTCAATGATTGAAGCACTAAGAAATTGGTTGCAAAAATATGTCCCACAGCCAACAGATTATGTCCATCCAAAACAAATTCCAGGGTACCTGAATTTGTTTTTCTTTTTCCAAGTCAAGGTTGAACTGCAGTTCCCTAGACTTCGCACGCTCAATATCCAGTTGTCGCTGTCTTTCTACTTCACGTTCCATCTCGAGGCCTCTCTCCCTACAAAGATGCAACAAAGAAATAGGAGCAAACATCTCTGTAGTATCAACATGCCAAAGAAAAAGAAAACAGGTCCGTACCTATCGAGCTCTTGCATAAGCTCCATTTCCCTAGAGCTTGTCTCTTCTAAGTACTTTTCGCGAGCATGTCTTATAAGCAGCTTCTTTTGCCTGCGTGCTATAATTTCCTCTTTAAGTCTGGACCTTTCCCTGTTGAATTCAAACATAACTGAATGAATATTAAACAGTTTAATATGCTTCTAGAATTCAAAGTAAACTAGTGTGGAAACAAGGATGTCTTGGATGGAACTAGAAGTCAGTATAAAGTATCACAAATTTTGACTGCAAACTTCTTACGGACAGAAGTTCTTAAAGACTGAATAATAGTAAACTTTGAAGTACCATTGTAATATGTAAACTTACAGGGATCGTATATTTTCCCGTACTTGCTGGAGCCGTTTATTAACATCATTACCACCCTTGTGGTCTGTAAATGAAACTACATAAGACATGTTAACAGCAAAAGATAGCACTGACAATGTTAGCCCTCATAGTCATTGAACTTACATGATGGCATATCAGGAACCACAGTATCACGGGGATGCCCAACAAAGTTATGAACTGATTTCTCTTTTTCAATAAGCTCCAATTCAATCTCAGCTTCTTCAAGTTCCTTGGTGTTGTATTTAATCAAGTGTCAGAACTCTGACTAAGATGTTCAAAACAATGCCCAAAAGAAAATGGCAGTTGTACTTCTCACCTCATTTTCTTGAGCAGATATGGCTGAGAAGAACTCAAAGTATGCCTCAATAGAACTCAAAGAGGACATCACCTATCAAAATGGTGTTTGGCAAGTTTAGATAGACCAGTAGGAATTAAAGTATAAAATTAGCATCCTATGGTTTCAGCAACTTCTAGTATAGACATAACATCAATTTGAACCAGTGCCAGTGCTTTTGCTTGAAAGCATTTTCTTCGAAGAACGGTAAATAAATATTTCCAAACAGTAGTAATTTTTGGAGCGCTTAGTCTAAGTGTAGTTACTACAAAGATTGCCACCAACAAAATCTAAAATGAGTGTGATAAAAAAGTGCATTCAACAATGAGAACATAATTAGTAATGAACTAATATCGAGATTACAGAAATAAAGTAGAAGCAGAAGCAGCAATACAGAATGAAAAAAAAACTAAAAATAAGAATATTCAGAACATTATGACCTGAAGAATCGAATCTCGGATGCTCTTAAAATCAGGGCTGACTTCCTGACAGGTAGTTCCGGAGAGAACTTCTTTCACAACCTAATGAAGAGATTTTGAGTCAGTACAAGGTAAACATAAAACTTCAAAAGCACAGGGGGAGGGGTGCACTACGGTTTTAGCATCTGATTCACTTCTTAGTTGGCACAGAGCTCGGCAGAGATCTTTCTCCATATAACCAAAACCTCCTAGTAAGAAACGAGGGTAAAAACAACTTGAATTATCAGAACTACATACATACAGGTGATACAGCGGAATTTACTTGCTCAGAAATCTGGATGAATTTTACCAGATGATGTTTGCATGTTATCCAACTTCTGCCAAACACATTCAGGTATCAGAGCGGTATCTTCAGGAGTGGAATAAAGACATGCCCTAGAAAGCAACAGCAAAGACATTCGTGTAAAATAGCCCTCTTCAATTACACCAGAAAGTTGTCCCAAACCATTCAGGATACTGTTACTGGATGCGAGAAAGGACTGCATATGCTTTCTATCAACATAAGGCACATATTCAGTAAGCAATGCCATTGCACGATTCCTTAATAGCATCGAAGAATCATGGAGAGCCAATGCTGCTACTATGTCCCATGTATGAGTAACCAGAAGGGATGTAACTGTTGAGACAGATGTGAGGAAATTTTGGTCATAAGTAGGAGACTTCAAATCAGCTTCAGTGGAACTTGTTGAGTTAATAATCCTCCCAAGCTGCTGTAATGCAATAGAGCGCTGCTCTGGTTCAGAATGATTCAACATAGTACAGAAAAGATCAATCAAACATGTCTCGCTATTCTTAAAGCTCTCAATTCCACCAGAAACCAATAATGATAACCACTTATCTGTCTGCAGCCTCCAAGATATCCTAGGTGCATGAGAGCAGAAGCCCTTGACTGCAGAGCATGTGGCACTAAGAACATTACCCCAAGCAAGGACGTTTGGCATGCTCATTATATAATCGAGCATAGCTGATGCCACCTGCCAGCACTGTGTTTCCTGATTTGCTAAAATAATTTTTCCATGACATTCAAGAGCAATTTGCCAATGCTTTTGTGCAAGCTCACTGGAAATTTTCACAGCAACGTCTTGCTCACTGCTACTAGACACTGTGTCTTCCTGTGCAATGGACTTCAAAAAAATTGCAAACAATAAACACTTTGCAATCGACAAAGAGAGCCCAGAGGCCAACTGATGGTGCCATTTCCAACAACCCTCAATAGATGGAGTAAGGTGTGAAATAAACTTCTCCACTGCACCACAAAATTCTATGATACTACTTGGATGTAGAGAATAAGCACCCTTACGACTTCCATCATTCTCATATGCTGTGGATTTCACTAGTATTTGCTCTTCACTATCCTCTGTGCTCTTCTCTAGTTGCATGATGCCATCAACACCTAAGGAATCACTAGATTCTAAAGATTGGCTTGTCACAGAAAGGATGCTGACGCCAAGTAGTTCGATATTTTGAACTAGCACAGTTTCACAACCATCAAGAAGTGTCTGGAAGCCTTGAAGATAACTGCACAACAATGATGGCGGATCGGAACTGATACAATCCACCCATACTAACAAGGAGCTTAACATTTCAACCCTCCTCTCAAATGAGAAATCAGGAAACATTGATCCCAGAATGAAGATAAGCAAAGGTACCTGAATCTTATCTGCAGATGTATCCTCTAAATCTTTACCACAGCGAACAGTTTCAAACAATTCTTCAAAACAAAGCAACTCAATATTGCTGCCCTCCGTTACACGACCCAATACTTTTGTATTATCAGTTCCCTTCCTTAAGAAGTAGGAGATGAGTGGCTTCATTAGACATAGCACGGACTTAAGGAAACCCACATCAGTATAAGAAGCTCTACAAAGTGACACAAGAATGTGCACTATCCTGGGCATTTCAGGAATAATGGCCTCCATGTGCTCAGTAATAATACTCTCAAGTAGATAGAAAACAACTGCCTTCGCATTAGCAGCAATATTTCCTCTCAAATAACTAATATGGTTTGCAGCAACAAGATGCTCCTTAATGCGTTCGAGATAAGGCCACAAGCACAACTCAGAAAACCAACAAAGAACATCTGGTACTGCATTGTTGGGAAGACATTTTAACTGTAGCCCAACAGCTTCCAAGATGCTCTCTCCAAATGCATTAAACAGTCTACTCATGCTTGGAAAGAAGAAATGTAGTTCTGGCAGTAAAATTTTAAACTGTTTGGCCATGCTTCGTTGATCTGACAGAGTAGTTTCCTTCTTAAGGAGCAAATGCTTACAATTAGACTGTTCACCTTTTGCAGGCCTGACCTTCTGAGTTGAAACTCCATCCATCAAACAAAGTTCATCCATGTAAATTGACAGCAAAGATGTAAGCTGTGAGAAATCAGAAGCAAGAAACAGCCTCTCATTTAGATATTCCTTGGCATAACGAGATACAGCCATCCATCCAAGAAAGCGAGGGAGTGGGCTAGAAAACCTGGAGAAATCGGATATCTTCTGTATCCATGTTGATGGAGGGACTAAGCTTCTAAAAAGGAAACCATCTCTTTTAGTTCTGGCAATTTCTCTCATATTATCACTGCCAGATGAAGCCAGAACCAGCTTCTGGAGAAGGGTCCATCGTCTTCTTAGACCATGTACTTTTACCCTATCCAGTTTCTTTTTCCCTGCATTAACACAACTGTAAAGACATGCAAGCTGTTCATTGAGATTTTCAGCAGACTTCAAAATTATATCAATTACATTCTCTGGTGAACAAAATAATTCGGTTGCTGAGTGCAACAAGAACAACAAGCTCTGGAGAAGAATTTCACTACACAAGTGTCCTTTCCTTTGGAATTGTTTCATAATAAAATGGCAGAGCATAGCCTGGTTCTTTCTGACCAAAGTTACAGCATCAGCAAATTGAAGAGCTTTTTGTGAGATTTCTACAGATCGCTCACCATCTTCAGCAATATTTGGATAAGGTTCCCCCTCAGGTATCTTTTCCTGGTATTCACAGTCAAATCTTGCAGCTTGCAGGAGTAAATCTACGACAGATCTATCCCGCTTCTTCTCCAAATTAGATATTATTTTCCGATCCAAATCTTTCAAGTGTAAATTTTTCGACATTATGGAGGCATTCCCTTTCATCAACTCTGAATGGATACGTTCAATCTTGTCCAGTCGCTCTAAATTAGGCTGGAAATCCAAGAGAAAAAATGGATTAACGTAACATTCTGCAGCTAGCAGCAAAGCATCAATTCCAGCATTATGCCCTTCAAATGTTGGTTCTTGTTGCATGCATAGGTTCAGTGCTAAGCGATGAAATTCTTGAGCTCGTAACTCACAGTCCTGGTAATCCTCCAGCTGTTGATAATCAGCCTGTGCATCAAAATGATCAGCTGCAGTGATGTTATCTAGCAGGAAAGGCTCAGATGATAGTTTTTCATTGCTTCTTCTGCCTTCAGGGATGTCCTGGTCCAAACTTGTTTGAGTTATTACATCATGGTCTTTTCCTTTCAAGGTACAAAGACCTGTCAACTCAGATTGATTTAATACTTCAGGAGCAAACAAAAAATTGCACTGTTCAAAACTTTCAGCACGAATAGTTATTTCAGAGGCATCGCGGCCATCAATATTTTCAGGGCTGCACGTCTCCGGTGCAGGATTATCGAAAACAGCCAAAGATGCATTATTAATCTCATGCACTGAACTTTTGCAGAGGTCTATGTCTGGAGGAAGTGGCATTTGCGGATCCAAGATAGAGAGAATTACACTGCAAAACAAAGTCATGCATGTTATAACAGCATGCAAGATGGTGCTATGCTAGACAGAAAGAGAGATGTCTTGAAATGTAACATGGTTCAGAAATTCGCATGGACTTCTTGAAATGTAAAAGGTGTAATAGCCAAAATCGTCCCTGAACTACTATGCTACTGGGCTCAAATTGGTCCCTGAACTATGAAAATGTCCGATTTAGTCCATGAACTATGCTAATCCGGTCAATTTGGTCCCTGAACTATGAAAACGTCTAATTTAGTCCCTAAACTATGCTAATCGGCTCACATTCGTCCCCGGCAGCACCATGAGGAGAATAAGGGGCAGTGTACTGTAGCAGTTCCCTATTTTCCTCCATTTTTGGAGATTTTCATGGTGTTATATAATTTTGAAAATGGAGGAAAATAGTGAACTGCTACAGTACCGACACCGTCTCTTATTCTTCTCGTTGTCACTGGTGCTGCCGGGGACGAATGTGAGCCGATTAGCATAGTTCAGGGACTAAATTGGACGTTTTCATAGTTCAGGGACCAAATTGAGCCCAGCAGCATAGATCAAGGACGATTTCGGTTATTACGCCAAATGTAAACTAAATTCGTCACTATTAAGTGCAGTATGTGTAGTACTAGTATGTCTTTGTCCATGTGGCCCACATAACTTGATTGGACCATGATTTCCATAACACTTGTGTGTATGAACCTGATTGAGAGATATGTCATAAATATTTTATCATTTTAATTTCTCGTAATTACATGGATACCAAACCTAGCCAATACATTATAAAGCAACTCAATCCAATGGTGAGGATCAGAATAACCTTTAGAAGATAGGATAGCAATACATGATTCAGGAAAGAGAACATCAATTGCATGCCATAAGCCATAAAGGGTAAGTCACTCGTAAAATACTCGACAAGACAGCTGCTTGCAGACATACAAAAGGTTCATAGTCCTGAGTAACAATAAACATACTCCTTCCAGTCAATAATCTTTTCGTGCTCTGACTTTTCAAGGACACCGAAATGACACGTAGTGTCATTTTTTACCAAAGTAACAAAAGAAGAGTACAAATATTAACATTATGAAATATTTTTTGTGAAAAATCTACTCCTGCAGGTTTCACCTGACCAACCTAAATATTCGAAAAGATACAGGTTTATGCACAAATTGGTACCTCAACTTCCACTTATGGCTCACAATGGCCCCTCAAAAGGAGGGCTGTGTGGATGGATTGTAATCGAAACATTTTTTCTATCTTAATACAAATATGCCAAACTGTCCTGCGTGTTCAAGAAAAAAATTGGCCCTCGACATTTGACAGGGAAAAATGACCCCCAAACACTAAGATATGTTTCAGTTAAGGCTACAAGCTGAGTTGGTGAGATATGCAAGCAGTAAGTTGACCATTTCACTCCTGATGCAGTGCTAATATTTCCTGCCAACTCAGCCACTGACCTAAACTAAGTCATATCTGAAAGATCAGGAGGGTAATTGTTAGAGTATGTGTGTGTATGGCCCATATAGAGGCTCATGTATCACTGTCTATATACCCACCCATCTAGGGTTGGAGGAATAATAGAGAACATTATTTTCCTACATGGTATCAGCTAGGTTTCTCTTCTCTCTCCTCCTTACTCTCCCCTGAGCAGCCGCCGCCGCTGGCTCCCATGGCCGGCCGGCAGCAGCCGCTGCCGCCTCCCCTCTCCACCTTCCCTCCTCTCCCTTCCTTCTCTTCCTACGCCGCCGCCGTCCGCGGTCAGCCCCCTGCCGGCGCTGCACCTCGTGCGGACGCGATGCTCGCGGACGCCCAGGCTTTCCTGGCCGGGCCGCCGCCCCCGGGAGGACCTCCTCTGCCTCCGCCGGCCGTCAATCCCTTCGGCGTTCTGCCCGTCGTCGCCCAGCCTCCGCGCGCGCCTCTCCCCGACCCCGCTGCCGCGACCTGGACCCTGCCCGCCTTCGGCCAGCCACCGCTGGCGCCTCTCCACGATCCAGGCGCCGCAGCCGCGGCCTGGCGCGCGCTCGCCGCCGCCGCCTCGGGCTCCTCTGCTCTCCCGCACGCCTCCTCTCCCTTGGCGGTCCTCACGGCCCCCTCCACCTCCGATCCGCCGCCACCGGTGCTGGATTCCGCCGCTGCGGACGCGACCCGCACGAGGGATCCAGCGGCCGGTGCGGGAGGGGGTGAGGAGACCGCGGATGCGGCTGCCGGTGGTGGCACCACCTCTGCCGGTGAGGGGGATGCGCCGCCCGACTCCACTCCCCACGGGAGTCCTTCCCGGCGGCTCTGCAACCTCCATCCTCCCCAGCGGGTCTGCTGCCCTGCATCGGGCCTTGCTGCCTACCAGACTGGTGGCATCCTCCCCCTCTACCCCGGCTTTGGGATGCCACCCCTCGACGCGCCGTTCTCCGCCGTCACCTTCCTCCGGGGTCAGACGCCGCCTCCCACCTCCGTTCCTACCGCAGACAGTGCCCTTGCCGCTGCCCGTACTGAGGCGGCCGCAGCTCAGGAGCGCCTGCGTCTGGTGGCCCTCGCCTGGGAGCACGAGCGCACCACGGCTGACGCACTTGCTCGCCGGGTCGCCGAGGCCGAGCGCTTCCTCCACGCCTCCGAGGTGGAGCACGTCGCCTCCTCTCACCAGGCGTCGCCCACGGCTCCCGTCCGGCAAAGTGCTGGACCCCCGCTTGGCCAGGTAGACCCCATGGTCGCCTACCTCCACCTCCAGGCCGCCGGGGTCCCGCACATCAAGAACCTGGTCACCGTCCTCCTCGACTCCACCTCCACCTCCTACGCTCGCTGGCGGGACCAGGTTCTTCTCGCGCTCCGTCGCTACGCCCTCGACGACCACGCTCTCTCCGACACTCCGGTCCGGGCTCGCGACCTGGCATGGCAGCGCCTCGACAGCATCGCCATGTCCTGGATCTTTGGGACCATCTCCCTCGATCTTCAGGACATCGTGCGGACTCCAGACGGCACCGCGCGCGACGCTTGGCTGGCTCTCGAGACTCAGTTTCTCGGGAACGCCCAGACTCGTGCCCTCCAGCTCGACACTGAGCTCCGCACGCTCGAGCAGGGTGACCTGTCCGTGGGTGACTTCTGCAGGAAGATGAAGAGCACGGCCGACGCTCTTCGCGACCTTGGGTACCCGGTCCCGGAGCACGTCTTGGTGCTCAACGTCGTGCGGGGCCTTCCCGCCAGCTACGAGGCCCTGCGGACAATGATCACCCACCAGAGGCCGACTCCCACCTTCCTCCAGGTCCGGGATGCTCTCACCTTGGAGGAGCTCACCCGGGGCCTCCACACGCCTGCCCCGACCACGTCTTCGCCCTCCACTGCCTCCCGTGCTCTCGTCGCTGCCCCGCCACCGTCCTCCGCCTCGCCGCCTGCCTCTCTCCTTGGTCCTCCTCCCCCCGGGCCGAGCGGGGGTGCGGAGGGGCCGTGGGGGCCGCCGAGGACGCAGTGGTGGGGGTCGTGGGACGCCCACCCAGGCTCCGACCCCCGCTCTCGCTCCTCTTCCCGGGGGTGCGCCCTGGCCGACCTTGAAAGTGCATCTAGGCCCCTAAGTGGATTTTGGTGAATTGAATGACAAGACGATTAAAGGACTAATGTATTTGTCTAAGATTGTGAGCAGGTTTTATTTATATATTCATGAGCAATTATTGAAGTATTTATTTATGGATGAATATTATATGGCTCGCATTGGAAAAGACAAATATATGGATGATCATATTGCATAAGTGACAAATATCAAGCAATAAAGGAAGATAAATATTAGGATAATTTGAGAAAGTCAATTAATGGTCTCCCATATGAAGACGTAGCTTGATTAAATCTATAAGGATCACAAAAGAGAAGATGGTAATTCTCTAAGTCAAGAGCAAGGCTTCATGTGTTTATTGAAAGAGGACACAAGGATGAGTGTACACATTATGGTTCTAATTTGGAAGCTTGCACATTCGTTGTCAATCAAGATCAAGCATTTGAAGCGGGTTTTCAAATGAAGGTTAATTGTGTATGAAGCAAAGTGGAACTCAAAAGTGGATTGGATAAGTGATGAAGAGATCAACCGAGATGTCTAGGGTGAGGGACTAAGCAATCTTTGGGGCCGTAGCTAAGCCGCCATTAGTGTTTTGCTAAGGTGAAGTCCTAGCATCCGTGGGGTCTCCAAGTATCATATCCAAACCTTAACCGAGGGAAGCAATGCAAGTCATCAACATGTTAAGATTGGCAATATGGAGTGACTTATGGATCCAAGTGTGCATTCCTACGCTAGATGGAAAGATCCTAAGTCATTAGCTCAAGTATGGATGTGCTCAAGTCAAAGGCTATGTTGAAAGCCCTCAAGTGAATATTGATTAAGTAGGGCAAGATTGAAGACATTCAAGCTCAAGAGTTCAACAAAGTATTTTTTATTTATTCTTGAGTATAGGTATGCCGTACTATCAAGAGGGATGCAACTTAGCGAGTTGACTAAGTCAAAGTGCTCATTAGTTGACCTAAGTGAGATCTAGTCTTGAGAGCCTTAGAGTGTGCTAACAAACCCTCCTAACCTAACCTAAGTCACTTCATCTCTTTGGTGAAGTGTTAGAATCATAGAAAGGGTTTTGGGGGTGTCTCGGGCCTGACCGGTCTGGCACCGGTCTGACCGGTGCCGCTAGCCCCAACGGCTAGTTTTTCAAACACCGGTCTGACCGGTGTGGGGCACCGGTCTGACCGGTGCCGCCCGAGGACCAACGGCTAGTTTTCTCCTTTGAGGGGTATAAATACCCCAAACCTTCTTCAAGTGAGGGTGGCTGTTTCTAGTGACATTGCTGAGGTCCCAAGCCATTTCTAACAAGCTCTAAGCCTTAGTGGCTCTCCCCAATCCTCTCTTTGTGAGATTTGTGGATTCAAGCCATATTCTTTGTGTTGGGTTGAGAGAGTGAGCTCAAGAGCGACCTTGTGAGCTAACAAGAGTATTTCCATAGCTTGAGCACTTTGGTTTCGCGTCTACAAGCTTTGAAGCGTTTGTTACTCTCGGAGGTTTGCCTCCTAGACGGCTAGGCGTCGCCGGCTAGCTCCCAAGGTTGTGGTGAGCAGCGGGAAGTTTGTAAGGGCTGCGATCTTGCCTCTTCGTGGAAAAGATACCCTTAGTGGAAAGGAGGAAAGTGGTTGAAAGAGACCCGGCTTGTTGTGGGAATTGTCCCTTACAAGCTCCTCAACAGAGACGTAGTCATTCCTTAGTGGGTGGTGAACTTCGGGAAACAAATCATTGCTTCTTCGTGTGGTTTGACTCTCTAAGTTGTTTTTCTAGCATATTTGATTTGCTTCCGCTTCGATCTACTTGGGTGTGCTACTTGTGTGTGCAGGGCTCATTACCTTGCTTGTGATCATCTACAAAGGACACGCATCAAGTTTGGTTCGTGCTAGAAGTCCAGAGGTGCTTGAAGTTGTTTTTGCAGGTGCTCTGTGCTACACCGGTCTGACCGGTGAGGCGCACCAGTCTGACCGGTGCCTCCTGTGAAGTCCAGTGCTTGACCGGTCTGACCGGTCATCACCACCGGTCTGACCGGTGGAACACTGTCACCTCAAGTGTTCGGGGAAGAAGAGTTTAATTTGGTCGTTAAGCCTATTCACCCCCCCCCCTCTAGGAGACATCAAGGTCCTTTCAGACCTTCGCCAACCCGTGGTCAGGGCGCATCTCCCTGTGGCCTTTCCAGGGTCAGGGAGGGGGGCCTCGTCCTCCGCACCAGCCGGCTGCCATGGTCACGAGTGCTACCTCCTACGCGCCGTCCTGGACTCCACCTCCTCCTCAGCCCAGTTCGTCGTGGCCGGGGGGGTGGGATCAGGCTGCTCTGGCGCAGTCCTTCAGCACCGTGGGCCTGACACCGCCCGTCGGCACGGAGTGGATCGCCAACTCGGGTGCCTCCTACCACACCACCCCTGATGCGGGTATCCTTTCTTCTGTCCTCCCTCCTCACCCCTCTTGTCCTTCTTCCATCATGGTCGGTGATGGCTCTTGTCTCCCTGTCACCTCTGTGGGTTCTGCTCCCGATTCTTTTCGTCTCTCTGATGTTCTTGTGGCTCCTCAGATGGTCCACAATCTCCTTTCCATTCGTCAATTTACTTCTGATAATTCTTGTTCAGTCGAATTTGACACTTCTGGTCTTTCTGTGAAGGATTTGGCTACCGGGCGTCCACTCCTCCGATGTGATAGCTTCAGGCCCCTTTACACCCTTCGCCTTCTGGCCTCCGCTGCTTCATCTTCGACCTCTTCGTCTTCCTCCGCTGCTCTTGCTGCGACGCCGTCCTCCACCACCTGGCACCGCCGTCTTGGTCATCCTGGCCGAGATGTTTTGGCTCAGATTAGTCGTAGTGCAGATGTCTCTTGTACTAGGACTAGTGCTGAGCACCTCTGTCATGCGTGCCAGCTTGGTCGCCATGTTCGGCTTCCTTTTTCTTCTTCTTCTTCGCATGCCTTGCATGCTTTTGATCTTATTCACTGTGATTTGTGGACATCTCCTGTACTCAGCATGTCTGGTTATAAGTACTATCTTGTGATCGTGGATGATTTTTCTCACTACTCCTGAACTTTTCCTTTGCGTGCCAAGTCCGACACCTTCCCCACCCTCCTTCACTTCTTTACCTGGGTGTCCACTCAGTTCGGCCTCACCGTGAAGGCCGTCCAGTGGGACAACGATCGTGAGTTCGATAACAACACCTCTTGCTCCTTCTTTCTCTCCCGAGGTGTCCAGCTGCGTATGTCTTGTCCGTACACTTCTCCCCAGAACGGCAAGGCTGAGCGCATGATTCGGACCACGAACGATGTCATGCGCACCCTTCTCCTCCAGGCCTCCCTGCCCCCGCGCTTCTGGGCAGAGAGCCTTCACACCGCCACCTACCTTCTCAACCGTCTTCCTTCCACAGCTTCACCTGCTCCGACTCCTCACCACGCTCTCTTCGGTACCCCACCCACCTATGCTCACCTCCGTGTCTTCGGGTGCGCTTGCTACCCGAACCTTGCTGCCACTGCTCCTCACAAGCTCGCACCTCGCTCGACACGTTGTGTGTTCCTTGGTTACTCCCCTGACCATAAGGGGTACCGTTGCTTTGACCTCTCTTCTCGTCGGGTTCTTATTTCCCGACATATTGTGTTTGACGAGTCGGACTTCCCCTACTCCTCCACCTCCACACCTTCTCCTGATCCTGACATTGAGTCTATGTTTTCTGACCCGGTGGTTCAGCCACCTGTTTCTGTTTTTCCTTTTCCAACAGGTACTTCTGACCCACTACAGGCTCCGGCACCTTTACCTGCGCCACGCGCGGTGCCGGAGCCTCTTCTTGCACCACCCGCTGTGCCGGTGCCCTTTTTCGCACCTGACGCGGGCTTGGTGCCTCTGGCCGCGCCACGCGCGGCCCCGGCACCCCCGGAGCCTCCCGCCGCGCCATGCGCGACACCGGCGCCTTTTGCGCCCTTGGAGCCTCCAGCCGGGCCACGCGCGGCCCCGACGCCTTCTACTGCGCCCAGCACCGTCCCGGTGCCTCCTCCCGCGCCACGCGCGGCCTGACGACACCTGCACGCTACGCCGAGCCGGTGCAGGTGTACCGACGTCGTCCACAGCTGACTGCTCCTCTGGCTCTGGTTCCGGCGGTGCCCGTGGACTATGCGCCCCCTGTGCGCTATGTCTACGAGCGCCGCTCGACGGCTCCGCCTCCTCCACCACCGTCTCCGGAGCCGTCTCCACCTCCTCCACCGCCGTCTTCGACGCCGTCTCCGCCTCCTCCGCCGCCACCACCGCCGCCTCCACCACGCCGTTCTCGGGTGGAGCCGGCCGTGTACCACCCGCCGGTCATCCATCGGGATCCTCGACACACCCATCCAATGGTGACTCGGCAGGCGGCCGGGGTTCTTCGGCCCGCGGCTCTCTCCGCCACAGAGGGAGAGCCGCGGCTCTCTCCGATCCCGACGTCAGTTCGTGAGGCTCTGGCAGATCCGAACTGGCGTCGTGTGATTGAAGAGGAGTATGAAGCTCTTCTTGCCAACCAGACTTGGGATCTTGTGTTGCGTCCGTCTGGTTGCAATGTGGTGACCGGTAAGTGGATTTGGACTATCAAGCGTCGGGCAGATGGTGCTCTAGAGTGCTATTAGGCGCGTTGGGTTCTTCGGGGGTTCACTCAGCGCCCCGGTGTGGATTATGATGAGACCTTCAGTCCAGTGGTGAAGCCCGCTACAGTGCGTACTGTCCTCTCTTTGGCTCTCTCTCGCTCTTGGCCAGTGCACCAGCTCGATGTCAAGAATGCTTTTCTCCATGGCACTCTGACAGAGACAGTCTACTGCAGTCAGCCAGCAGGTGACTCCAGTCGTCCGGATTTGGTCTGCCGGCTGAACAAGTCTCTATGGTCTGAAGCAGGCTCCTCGGGCATGGTACTCTCGGTTTGCTGCTTTCTTGGTGACACTGGGCTTTGTTGAGGCCAAGTCAGACACTTCACTGTTCATATATCACCATGCTGATGGCATTGCCTACCTCCTTCTCTACGTTGATGATATTGTACTGACTGCCTCCAGCCCACAGTTGCTCCAGCGGATTATCTCCTCTCTTCAGCAAGAGTTTGCTATGAAGGATCTGGGCAAGCTTCACCACTTCTTGGGCGTGACAGTTGAGCCCCGCCCGGATGGTCTTCTCCTTCACCAGCGTCAGTATGCTATTGATATCCTGGAGCGTGCTGGGATGACTGATTGCAAGCCTTGCTCCACTCCTGTTGATATTCAGGCGAACCTGTCTGCTACTCTGGGTGATCCGGTTGCTGATCCAATTGCCTATCGGAGTCTTGCTGGAGCCTTACAGTACCTCACTTTCACCAGGCCGGACCTCACCTATGTTGTCCAGCAGATCTGCCTTCATATGCATGATCCTCGGGAGTCCCATCTTGCTGCCCTGAAGCGTCTTCTTCGCTACCTCCGAGGCACGATTGGCTTCGGCTTGGTCCTCCACCGGTCCTCTCCTGCCGAGCTGGTTGTCTACACTGATGCTGACTGGGCGGGCTGTCCAGACACCCGCCACTCTACCTCAGGCTACGCTGTCTTCCTCGGCGGCAACCTGATCTCCTGGTCGTCGAAGCGACAGCCGGTTGTCTCCCGCTCGAGTGCTGAGGCGGAGTACCGGGCTGTTGCTAACGGCGTGGCTGAGGCGTCCTGGCTCCGGCAGCTCTTGGCTGAGCTTCACAGTCCGCTCGCCAAGAGCACGCTCATCTACTGCGACAACGTCAGCGCCGTGTACCTCTCCACCAACCCGGTTCAGCACCAGTGGACGAAGCATGTGGAGATTGACTTGCACTTCGTTCGTGACCGGGTGGCTATCGGCGATGTTCGTGTTCTCCACGTACCGACCACCTCCCAGTTCGCTGACATCTTCACCAAGGGTCTTCCCTCCTCGACCTTCTCGGAGTTTCGGTCCAGCCTCAACGTAGTCAGTGGCTAGTTGTGGCTGCGGGGGGCCCTGTGTGAGTTTCTTTCTTTGTTGGCCAGTCTCGTACACCGCTGCCGGTAGTCCAGACTGGGGGGGGTTAGAGTATGTGTGTGTATGGCCCATATAGAGGCCCATGTATCACTGTTTATATACCCACCCATCTAGGGTTGGAGGAATAATAGAGAACATTATTTTCCTACAGTAATCTAGCTCTTCTGAAAGTAATTGAACCACCAAAATTTGTGTGATATGTTGGCTTGCATCAATCACGACAGTTGGGTTATTGTGTGTCAAGCTTATGCCAAATCTGTAAATACATATTACTTCACCAACCTTGGGGCGACTGCTCCTCGTCGCCATTCAAGTTCCAAAGAAGGGAGAACATCAGCCCTCATTACTGCTGTGCGGATAATATTTAAGGCAATATCGGATGCACTTGACTGCTTCTCCAAATATATAGCAGTGATACCACCAAATATTACTGTGTCTTTCATGACACTTGTAGGAGGATCGATAAAAGGATCTAGCATCTCCAGAATGAAAAGTAACTTATGCATGACTTCCTGAAAGTAGAGAAGTTAGGGAAGCAGTGCAGAAGTCACTACAATGGACTATTTTCAGGAAGGGAACACATGATCTTACTTTATATTCTGTGAGCACATCATCCATATGCCCAGAAATTGCCAAGACAATATACTTCAGCGCTGCACGAGAACGAGCAAGATATTGGCCAGCTTCCTAACAAACATGACAAAGAACAGAGTCATAGGCTCGCAATACAAATATATAGTGGCAATCATCTTAAAAGGTCCTGAATTATAGTTTAACAGAATGAAACACTGATACTGCAGTTTTGGTCGTGTACTATTTAAATTACATAAATTTTGTTCATTTTTTAAGAGCTTAGTGTTTCATCTCAAATACATGTGCTTCAAGAGCATTAACACCCGAAAGATACATAAATCAAAGCATTATTTAATTGGGTTTAGTAGCAAATTCCAAGACCTAGAAGTATGGTAGGATACAAATGCACCAGGTTACATGCATCAAAAGCTGACTTCAAAGTTCAAATTTCCCAGCATTGATAAGTTTCCATACCTGGATGATACCCAGGAGGCCCTCTAGAAGTTCAACTGCAAGATCTACCTGTTCTGAGAAGAGTTAAAGACTAAAGCCACAAAAAGGAAAGAACAAAAAAAAATCATAAGAAATAGTAAAGATACCTTTGCTGTTATCATGGGAATCCATGGTACCAATGGCCCCCGGCACAAGTCGAGCAAAACACAGGCTGTTTTCGCCTAATAAATGATAAAAGGAAGGATCAATAACTTTATGAGGGAAACTTTTTCCCAGCAGGGTGTATAGCAAACATGTGGCAAAAGCATAGATAATTTTCCTGAAGATTGAAGAGAAAAGATTAGCAGAGATATACGAACATGTGATGGCAGGTAGGATGAAAGATAACCAGCACAAGCTCTGAGAAGAGGATGCAAAACTGATGACGATACTGACATTGTACCAATCTGCAACCACAGTTATCTTGAGGAATGGTACAACAAATTATAGCAATAAAAGCCATTGAGGTACCTGGGACAGAGCATTCTGAACGTTTAGATGATTCCATTGGCTAAAAGAATCATCAATCTGTTCAGTAGGACCAGAACTGAGTGGAGGGCGAAGTGCTACAAACACACAAGAGCAACAGCATAATATCATTCAGTTGCAGGTAGGCTCTGCTTATTTCAAAAAAAGGGTTTCACTTCATTATCACAACTAGAGAATCTCCATGGGTCGGCAACTAAAAGGTCATGTGATCAAATATCAGAAAAGGAGAAAATGCCTAAATAAGCCAACTGCACTTTAGTTAATCCAACTCAGAGAGGAGCTCTTGGTCACAAGACAAAAGAGCCATGATAATTGGCATAGACACAGGCATGTCACACTTAGTACAAGATACTCCCACCAGTTAAAATAAGTTAAGTCATCGAACCTATGCAGTCAAAATGTCAAATATTCTAGCTCTGAACTTACCTTAGTTGTTTAATTTGGTTGCATGAAAATAGTACATTTACAAGTTGTCTCTGAAAATATTTTCATAACGTTGTAGCTCAAAATTGATGATCAAAAGTGTGCTTAGACATCATGTTTGTCCATGTCCTAAATGTGACAATAATTAGAACAAATGACATGTGATTGCACATGCATGAATGTTTGGATTAACCAAACCGTTGCAAACATTCAGACTCATTAAATGTATGTACACTTCAATGAACAGTACTAAGATCAGTCCTTACCTGGAAGTAGAGCTTGGACAAGTGGTAAGACAGACCAAATGTCTGAAGTAACTTCAGCAAGCTTGCGACATAACAGAGGCTATATTATAAATCAATAAAAACATTAGTATTTTTTAATATAATACATATGGTAAAAGATATGATGATGGGGCAATAAAATGGTTAACCTGTGAAGCAGACGCATACAGTACATGAAGAATGCCTTCTTCCACAGCAGCGATATCCAAAATATTCAGGAATGAACCATCAAAATGATTTTCGGATAGGCTGAATTCTTCTCCAAACATACAAGAGTAGTCTGTAGAAAGTACTAGACCGGAAGCATCACTCTTAGGAACTTCATCACAGGCATGGCTCGATAGCATGACACCACTAGAAATTGAATTGTCTAGACATGGCTCAGGCTCCAAGAGTTTTTGCAATACTTTTGATGCCTAAGTTAAAAGAAACAATTGGTGGGAAAATTTTCCGTGTGGAAAGAGCATAAAACAAAAATGAAATTATAGTGTTAATGGTCATACTCGGAGGCAAACAACTCCAAGGGTTTTGTCTTTATGTGCTTTCCTTAACAGGAGCACAGCCGTTTCAGATCGAAAAGCCAGTAAATATGAAGCAGGCTGAACGGATGATGGACTCCGTGATCTCCTAGGTTGTGCCTGGAAGAAATAAAGAGTATAGAATTCAAGCAAAATTGCTTCATAGGGGCAGCCCAATGCAGTACAAGCTTACAGCATACATGGCCACAATGCAGTAACCTTCACCTTTCACACTACTATAGCAAGTTGCAAAAACAAGAGAAATAGACACATAAGGGAGGGGGGACCACATGCCTCAAAGTTTGAAGAAATGGTTGGAGTAGCAGCCGGACTAGTTCTCAGGGCATCTGAATCAGCATAAGTGAACAATGATCTGGTAGGATCCCTGTAAAGTTATGACATATTTCAGATGCCATTCCCCACATACAGGCAGGCAAGTGCAAAAACATATGCACAAAAACATAAGTGCAATATATATGATGGCAGCCGATGCAGCATGTGCCACGAATTGAACTGATGCATGGCTGCAAGTTGTAGGAGCTGCACCTTTCATTTACAAGGTGGAGGATCGGATAAAATGGACCAGCAAGCAGAGCCAAGAAACGCACGCTGCTCTCTGGGGTGTCTGCGATGCTATTAAGGTCAGCCTGCACTAAATGTACATCAGCCTGTTAAACGGCAATTCACACCATGCATCAAGAAGTGGCAATTTAACTAGGAGCATGAAAGATTGACTTCACCTCAATCTGGGGCAGAAATGGAGGTAGCCTGCTGGTGATATCTTTAAGCAACTAGAATGAATGGGGGCAGGAATGCATCAGGAACTCATGACATGGTGAAACATAAGCCAAAGGGGCATAGGAAGAGAACCTGGAGGTGCATGTTCTGAGACGGGGGTTGTTTGGCCGATGTTATTTGCGGGAGCAAGTAGCTGAGCAGAGGCTGGAGCTCAGGTTCGAGGCCAGACACGGGGATGCCATATAGCTGGATGAAGAAGATGGCGATGGGGTTGCCGCGGAGGCAAGAGATGCGGAGGTAGCGGCAAGGGGTGTGGTTGGCGGCGTAGACCACATCGCGCTTGGGGGCCTCGCAGCGCTGGCGCACCTTGACGAAGGCATCGGGCTTGTAGCGCAGACCGGCGGTGAGCTCCCATTCGAGGACGGATTTGTTGTAGATGCGGACGTGGGAGAGGAGGCACGGCTCCTGCAAGCAGCTCGCCCTTGTAATCCTTGGTGAGGGAGCGAGAAACTACGCAATTCGATTCCCAATCCATCGGATGGGGAGAAGGGGAGGAAGAAGAAGCAGCGAGTGGCCACCTGGAGCTCAAGGAGGATCCATTCCTTGGTGTTGGTGGCGGTGGACCAGTGGGAGCGCAGGTCGGCCTCCAGCACGTTCCCCGCTTTCTGCGACGGCGACTCGCGAGAGGATGCCTTCACCCGGAAACCCAGCGCCACCACGCCATCGCCCCACTCCGCCGACGTATCCCTCTCCGGCGGCGCCGCCGCCGCCGCTTCCATCAGCGCCGATTAGTCTCCCCTCCCCGCACCCCACTCCCTCGCCTCTTCTCAAGTGAAGACTGAAGACTGAAGGACTCGAGCAAGACGATTCTCCGAATCTCTCCGCCGATAGCTGGGCTGGGCTCGAAGGTATGATATTGGACTGAGAGGCCCATTCATCCTTTTGGGCTACTTTACAAGTACGTATTGGATCAAAAGGCACAACACCTTGTTAACCTTGCTTGAGCCAACAAATACGCTCAAAAAAATACGCTAACGTTTTGCAAAGTTTAGAATGTAATTGGTACCACTGAATTCATATTTGAGAGTACTTTATATAATATATATATTAATTTTAATAAGAGAAACAATAGCCAAAATATGTTCTTACAGACCGCATCTGGTCCAACCGCACTTTACCAGAAGAAAAGGAGATATGAAAGTATAATATTATAGCAATTTTATAGTCATTGGCAACGTGGTACTCCCTCCGTTCTCGAATAGTTGACGTTGCACAACTCATTTTTGGCCTAACCGGCGTCAACTATTAAAGGAAGGAGGGAGTATATAACAGAAACAAGGTTCAAATTATTTAGTTTGATACCACAGGTCCGCAGCCATCCTTTACTACAAGAAAAGGATAGTACTATGCCAAATAATTTGGCCCAAATTTAAGATCAATAGCAATCTGAGTGCCTGATCTTAGCGGCACCTCATCAATAATGTACATAGAGTATACGACTGGTACGAGTACATTGCATCCCGTGTACATACCGTGTGCTTATATGATTACGTTACAGAATTACACACAGGGAAAATACGAGAAATGGAGAATGGTGTGGGTCTCCAGTTACGATTCCGATAAGTATATCCATTGCCATCTCAATTCTTTTCCTACTACTAGTCGCAAGCAATTCTGAATGTGCCCCTGTTTATTCAAACCTGACTTAGCCCCTACCTGCTTCTATTCCTAACTCTAATCTCTTTTATATCTCCAACACAACCCATTATAATACCTATACGATTAATGTCAGGTTTCAATGCCTAAATGTGCAATACAATACATAGTACATGCATAGAAACATCCTCAGTTTATTCACTCACTCAGAATGAGGAGGCTGCGCATGAGGACCAGCCCCTGGAGCCGCCTTTATCTATCTAGTATGTTGTATACGTTGTCAGAGATCCAAGCAAAGCCGCTTCATAGCAGCAGCCCGATGCAGTACGAGCTTTGGTTAATCCTCAAGCACCGGAACTATTGCTGATGACAATTCGATATGCGACATGCGAACTGCCCCAATCAACCGTTCTGGGAGCTCCTCGTATGTATTACCCTGCCAACAATATTCAGTTTAGCGCTTCAGCCAATGTTGAACGATTAATTCTTACGGACAAATGATTCAGCGTAAACAAATTAGTAACAAAGATGCCTACCTGGACAAGGAAAGCCATGTCAACAACTAGCGTCGTTATCACACCACACACAAGCCCCAAGACTCCATTTGCCACTGTAGACGAGCCAATGTCCACATCTATCTGCACAGATCCATCACAATAGTGCAACATAAAACATGTGTTAAGTCCGTCCAAGTCCACATCCTATTTCTTAGCCAAATTAAAAGGGGGACAAACATAAGCTTCAGAAGAATTCTCAGTCTTACTTCTAAGTAATTTGCTCCACGGATATAGGTAATGTCAACTGCCTTGCCTAATAGACAAGGTGTGCTGCCAACACTTTGGCGGACAATCCATGAGCCCTGAAATTCGAGGTGCATTACATCAGACAAAACAATTCAAATTCACCAACAATTTGTGACAGATTAAACTTGTTCTTTTTTTGCCCTTCCTATTTCTTCATTTTTCACATGGACCTTGCAGGATTTCAAACGAATTATGGGATAGTGATAGAGAAAACATTACCTTAGGTACTGATGGTATCAGCTTAAACCTACTATTCCGAAATTCATCATCACCATCAACAAACCGTTGCAATAAGGAATTTGGTATCAGTTTCTTCGTAACAAAGTAGAAAACCATACTATAGTTTGTTGTGCCAGGAACCTGCAAAGTAAACATAGTTGCATCATCAACAAAACTATGGAAAATGCAATGTCAGCATTTGATATCACTCATCATTGCTTGTTCACAAATTAAAAAAAAAAACTCGATCTGCGAAGGGTAATACAGTCCCTGGGCTTTGCTAAGAGAGAAGACCTTCTCATGCACGTCGAGAAAATCCCCGAACCTCTGGCCCACCCTACACAGGGGCCCGTAGCCCTTGTGAGACAACCACTGGGCTGGCGGCTACTGCAACTATCTGGGCCAGGCCTGTGCTTTGGTTATGGTGACAGACAAGGGGATTTTTTTAACCTCAGCCTAGGCCTGATCATGAGTCGGGTTGGGTCAGGTCGTGTCAGGTTTGGGTCAGGTTCTTTCAGATCGCCGGGTGGAAATTCTTGGCCCGCGCTCGACCCGCCACATGTCAGATCGGGTTGGGCCAGGTGCGGGTTTTTTGTGTAATTTTCGGGTTGGGTCAGGTTTTTTTCTTAGTTCGGGTAAAAAATTTTGGCCAGCACCCGACCCGTCACACGGTCTGGTCGGGTTTTTTCCGGGCGGGTTGGGTGGGTTTATCGGGTCGGGCGGCCCATGATCAGGTCTACCTCAGCTCAGCCTGAAATTCGCTCCCACGGATCAGCTAGAGAACCTTAGGCTGTTAACAAATCACAACAACGGTGAACAATGATAGTATTAGTATTACAAGACACATCTATCAGGAGCAACAACTAGAAATGAGTAGCAAGATTAGCGGATTGCCCTTTCAAACTAGTGTACTGCACATAAGACACCAAAAAAATGTGTATAGCAAGCAAAATATGGCTATGACTCATTTTGTCAGTAATGTCCATGGTAATATATACTTACTTGTAGATTTATAGCCAATGCAAACAGCCCCTTCTCAGCTGCTACCTACAACCGAAGCAAAAGGTTATCAAAAAGGAATAAAATCACAACTTAGCAGAAAAACTGAGCATTCATGTACGCCAAACAATTTAATACTCCTCTGATTATCGTTTCCAAGATGACACATTGACTTGCAATTTTTGTGAAGCGTACTATTCTAAACAGAGAAAGTTATATGTGATAAAAATATCTTCTATGATGAATCTAGTAACACCCAGTGTGGTTAATCTGTATAACTTTGCATACATTGACTAGTCAAGTTCAGAAATTTGACTGACTAGAATCCTAAAACGACCTACTTTTGGAGTTGGAAGTAGTAAGAAAGAACAAAAACATGGCTCTTGGTGCAACAGATGATGCTGTGTTAACAAATGAGCAAACAAGGGCTTCCACAGACAGTAGCAACAACAGTCCAGTTTCAAACAGAGGGCTAGCTCCTCCAATGTGAGGGTGTTCACAATATCAGAATTCAAACACAAACTCACTTGAACTGCACAGCCTTTTCTTCTAGCGACATGGTCCATTCGCTTTGTATCTTTAAACCAGTCAACAGCAACAAGCTCCATAAGAGGCTTTCCTGCTGGAACCTAAAAATGAACAAAGATCATAAATAATAGGGCCTAGAAAATAACCAAAATGATATTAAAGCAGTACTAGCAAGATAATGAGTTCTCAGATGAGGAAGATCAAAACCTTGCTTTTGTCATATACAAAATTCTTGCTTCGAACTCTGAAGTTGTTCCCATCGGATATTCTCCAGCAGTCACGACTGTTATCACGGTCATCCCGACGTAAATTCCCAGAAAATCCAGATAAATCAATATGATCTGAATCCTCCTCATCCCGCCCTAGATAGAACTCATAAAGTCAGCTAGAACATGTGAAGTAGACTCTTGTTTGCACAGATAATAGAAGAAAATGGGATATTGATATACCTGGCTCTGGCTGTCTAACATCTGCAGCATTCTCAAGAGTTGATGGCTGCATGGAAAACATAGTCTTGTTTAAAAAATGATGGAAAAAAATCCACTGGAAAAACTATAACTAACTGATCAACCTCTTGTTCACATTCAGGAATCAGAAATTCGTCATCTTCATCAGACTCCTCCTCAATAACTGTAGAATGTCTGCTTGGATCCATCGGTAGGCTGGTTTGCGCAGTATTCTCTTGTGCTTTTCTACCTTTCTTTGAAGAAACAGATGACGTCATGTTGACCATAACAGGAATTCTAGGAAGCACTTGACTCTCATCACTTTGTGAAAACCATTCCCTGAGCCCTGCAAGCAAGGCACGATGAATAAAAAGAGCACATGCAATTTTCAGTTTCCTAGAAAACGAGGGAAAAACATGCTGGGCATCCACAACCATAAGTGATATAGTGTTCTCAAGGCGACAAGGTGACCTAAGGCAACCTGTATCACCTAGGCGAACACCTAGGTGACAAGGCCCGCCCGGACGCCTAGGCGACACCTTTGAAACACTATATATCCAAGCAAAATGAAATAGAGTATGGTAGGTTTGCTACTTGCTGAGATGGTAAAATACATGCTCAGTACTTGGTGGCAATGAATCTAACGATATGCCAATTTTTGCAGTATTATGCAACTCCGTAATATTGCAAAAAATATGTAATATGCTTGAATGGTCATGCACAAGAAAAGTTCTGCAACAGTCTCCTAAGCATGTGTCATGCATGCAGCATATTATGGAACGCATAAGGATTATTCTTAGCTCTTTGAAGCTAAAAGAGGAATTGTACATGTCAACACAGTGAGCTGCAGCCTACAAGTAGAATGCAGAATGAGAAAGGCTTCAGAAACATAGGAATTCTACAGTGATAATCTGTTGGGTGATTGAACCTAAGGTAAACTTGTAATGATTTGTTGAAGGTGGACCACCAAACTGCATCAAGGCTGGGCAACGAAAAACAAAAAAACATTTCTCCAAACATCATCTGCAACAGTAAACATATACTACTAGACTACTGGTTATTTTTGTAAGCGTCAGAATTTATAGCAATATCAGTCATTTCACACACCCGGAAAAGAACTCACTGCATCTGATGTTACATGCAACTGCTCTTAGCCACCTAAAATGACCAAACATAACAGTTTATCTACCCTGGTCAAGTCAGCAGCCACCCACGGAGGTCTCATCTCAACTGAGTCCAAAATCCAAATCCTAACCAAGAACAAGATGATAGATACTTTCTCCACGTACCATCTACATCACAGAAATTAATTGCCATGCAAAAACTCATTTCAGAAACTTATTTGTACCAGCAACACTGTTCAGCATATGAAGGAGGCAATGCTGCTGAAACGAAGGTGCATAACCAACCCCCCAGCCCTTCAAATCTATCTGCATAAGATGCTGCACTTGTGTTCGGATTCTTCCATTACGGGATTTCAGTGGAGAAATGTTGAAGCCACCACCTGCAATAAATGAAAACGAGAAGAAACTAAGTTACAAAAAGAAGCCCTGGTTGCTATAAATCAGCACAAGTTGCAAATGTTATGCAGCAATGAAGTCATCAGAGCAATTTCCTTACTCTCAATATGTGCCCTTACAAATCCTGGTTGTGGACCACAGTTTGGGTGCTCTCTAGATTGAAACAGCACAACTGCAAATAAAAGTTACTAAATGTATAAAATAGAATTAATGCAATAAATGACTACTACACACGTGTACACATCTGTAGCATGGGAACGTGGCTATCTGTAAACCCAAAAGTACCAGAGTACCAACCATAGCTTCCATCATCATTACGCCGCCAATAGCGCACATAACAAAGATCGCGAGGCCAAACAAACCTGGTCAAGTATTCATCAAATCCATGTTAGATTCCACAAAACTAAATAAATGACTCTGAAATTCACAAAAATGGGATGAACTTTAATGATGAAATATAGGAGTGAAGCTAAATAGGCTCAGTAACAGACAATGTCAGTATTTAATTTATGTTCCGAGGAACTATATTTCAATAAATTCGCACCAAGCCATTTAACAAGTCAGCAAAAGTATCTTTAGTAAATTTAAGATAATGGCATGTCCATTTGTGAGCCAAGAAAAACAAATGTGTCATGGTTTTGCAATGAATGCACAGTTCTTGTGCTGCACGAGGCAAGAGAGGAACATTTCCAGCAAAAGGAAAAACATACATTGGGAACCAATCCAGTTGTAGCCTATGGTACAGTATTGCAGTATGGCCATCAACCTCCTCTACTAGACTACCATACTGGAAGCTGCAGTCCCACCTTACATAACAAAAAAGAAAACAATATGGATAAGTTTAAGGAAAAGAATAATGCACAACCGTGGAGTTGATTTATCAAATGTGAAAACAAGAGAAATTACTCAAAGCGTGTAGTATCCATGCTCATGACAAGCTGAAATATAGCCTCGCAGGAAGCTTCAACCACACCAACAGCCTTCATTGCTCTGCTACAGCTTCGTGCCTGAATAGCACACAACCATCAAGCAACATGAGAATGTGGCCATAGATTTAAAGCCTGTACATACTTACAACCATCAACAACTTACAAGGTAATCAACATCTTGGAGCTCCTCAAAAATGCGGAGGCCTGAAGAAATCAACACCAAATCAGAAGAGCATCCAAGTTACATAGAAGATAAAACGAGTTGCGGGCAGAACAGAAGTTCTTGCCATTCTGGCATCTGACAAGGCGCCAGTGTCCTCTAGAGAAAACTTGGTCAGGGCTTCCTTGATTAGATATTCCTAAATCATTTTCACGAGTCCAATCATGCAATGATTCTGGAGGACCTACAAGAGGCAACAATAGAAAATTTATTTGTTAAGCACTGAAAAATATATGTATATGAAAGGGAACAGACAAGGCATGTTAAATGACATGTTACAGACCATTCCCAATTGTTGTTCTCCTTAGCAATGATCGGTGATTCTCCTCCTCCTCCTCCTCTTCCTCTTCATGACTGTATCTGCCAGGTGAGAATATGGGCACATGTCATTTTGGAACAGGCTACAACTCTACCATATTAATGTGTTATCATGTAAAAGATGGAAACCAAATAACTAACAGAGTGACGAGTGCGAGTATACACAAAATTGAGTTCAAATGCCTTATAAAATCAGAAACTACTGCAGGACCTAAGTGCTAGTGAGTCAAGACACGTGCCTACCGTATTTAGTTATTTAAAGTTATTTGTTAGTGTATATATGTGTGAGTGGCCCATATGGCCTGTGTAGCCCATAGAGGCCCATGTATAGCTAACTCTATATACCCACCCTTCTAGGGTTGGAAGAATACACAGGAAATTATTCTCCAAATATGGTATCAGCTAGGGTTTCCTCTCCTTCCTCTCTCCACCTTCCCTGAGCTCCTAGCGCCGCCCCTGCCATGGATGGCCGGCTGCCCCTTCCTCCTCCCCTCTCCTCCCTCCCTCCTCTCTCTGATTCGGCCGCCGACGCTCTCGCCCATGGGCTCGTCGTCCAACATCAGCCCCGGGAGCCGCCGCCGCCGAACCTCTCTTCTTCCTCTGCCCGGTAGACTCCGCGCCTAATGCGTCCGCCGTCGCCACCTCTGAGCTCCGCCAGGACCCCGCCGACCCCGACCCGAACCCCGCTGCCGCCGCGGGCGGACTCGCGACCGCGCCTGCTGGCCTCGCGGACCTGGCACCCGCCGGCCTGGGCGCGGGCAGCCTGGACGCGGCCGGCCGGGCTGCGGGTGGTCTTGTCGCGGGCGGCCTGGGCGCCGCTTCCCTGGGCGCGGCTAGCCTGGGAGCCGCCGGCCTGGGTGCGGGTGGCCTGGGAGCCGCCGGCCTGGGTCCCACTGGCTTGGGGGCCGTCAATGCCCCGGAGCCGGAGGATCTCGCGGCCCTGCTGAGCGCGGGCGTCTCCCCCGCGACAGCCGCAGCGCTTGCCGCCCAAGGTCCTACCGCTGTCACCTCTGCCCTTCGCGTCCTGCAGCCTTACGCGAACAGAGGAGCCTCCCCTGTCCTTCCCGCCACCGGGGGTCGCCCAGATGGCGCTCGTGTCCTGTCCGCCGACCGCGCCGGCACCCTGGACGCCAACCTGCAGGGGACCGCTGTTCGCCGCGCCGGCCTGGATGGCCTGGCTGCTGGCAACGGCGGCCTGGGTGCGGACCTAGCCGGGCTCACAGCCGCCGTCCCCTCACTCTCGGCCGGTGGTACTCCTCTTGGCCCGGGTGGCTCCGTGGGCACCACTGGCGCTCTTCCCTTCGGCGTCACGGGTGTCCCCTACTTCCCCTACGCGCCCTTCTCCGCCACCGCCTTCCTCCGTGGCGAGGCGCCGCGTCCCACCTCTGTCGCCGCCGCCGACAGCGCCCTCGCTGCGGCCCTGGAGAACGCCAAGACCGCGGCAGCCGCCGCCGAGGAGCATGTGCGTGTGGCCGCCCTCGCCTGGGAGCACGAGCGTACCACCTCTGACGCTCTTGCTCGCCAGGTCGCCGAGGCGGAGCGCTTCCTCCACGCCTCTACGGGGGAGCGCGTCGCCTCTTCTCAGCAGCCTCCGCCTACGGCTCCGCTCCAGCCAGGTGCTGGACCCCCGGGTGGCACGGACGACCCCATGGTCGCCTACCTCCATCTTCAGGCCGCCGAGGTCCCGCACATCAAGAACCTGGTCACCGTCCTCCTTGACTCCACCTCCACCTCCTACGCTCGATGGAGGGACCAGATTCTCCTCGTTCTCCGCCGCTACGCTCTCGACGGCCACGTCCTCTCCGACACTCCTGCCCGTGCTCGCGACCCGGCATGGCGACACCGCGACAGCATCGCCATGTCCTGGATCTCTGGGACCATCTCCCTGGATCTCCAGGACATCGTGCGGACTCCGGATCCCACCGCGCGCGTGATGTGGCTTTCCCTCGAGACTCAGTTTCTCGGGAATGCTCAGACACGCGCCCTCCAGCTCGACGCCGAGCTTCGCACGCTCGAGCAGGGTGACCTGTCCGTGGGAGACTACAGCAAGAAGATGAAGAGCACGGCTGATGGGCTTCGCGACCTCGGGTACACGGTCCCGGAGCACGTCTTGGTCCTCAACGTTCTGCGGGGCCTTCCCAGCAGCTACGAGGCCGTGCGGACGTTGCTCACGCACCAGCGGCCGACACCCACCTTCCTGCAGGTCTGTGATGCCCTCACCCTGGAGGAGCTCACCCGGGGCCTCCACACACCTGCCTCGACTACGTCTTCGTCCTCCACCTCTCGCGCACTCGTCGCTGCCCCACCACCGTCCTCCGCCTCGCTGCCCGCCTCTCTCCTTGGTGCTCCTCCCCCCGGGCCGAGCGGGGGTGGGGGGGCCGTGGGGGCCGCCGAGGCCGCCGAGGACGCGGTGGTGGGGGTCGTGGGGGTCGTGGGACGCCCACCCAGGCTCCGACCCCTCCTCTCGCTCCTCTTCCCGGAGGTACACCCTGGCCGACCTTCTCCCACCCGTGGTCAGGGCGTATCTCCATGTGGCCCCACCAGGGTCAGGGAGGGGGGCCTCGTCCCCCGCACCAGCCGGCGGCCATGGTCACGAGTGCTGCCTCCTACGCGCCGACCTGGACTCCACCCCCTCCGCCCAGCTTGTCGTGGCCGGGGGGTGGGATCAGGCTGCCTTGGCGCAGTCCTTCAGCACTGTGGGGCTGACTCCGCCCGTTGGCACCGAGTGGATCGCCGACTCGGATGCCTCTTACCACACCACTCCAGATGCGGGTATCCTTTCTTCTGTCCGACCTCCTCACCCCTCTTGTCCTTCTTCCATCATGGTCGGCGATGGTTCTTGTCTTCCGGTCACTTCTGTGGGTTCTGCTCATGGTCGTTTCCGTCTCTCTGATGTCCTTGTTGCTCCTCAGATGGTTCACAATCTCCTTTCTATTCGTCAATTTACAGCTGACAATTCTTGTTATGTGGAGTTTGACACTTCTGGTCTTTCTGTGAAGGATTTGGCTACCGGGCGTCCACTCCTCCGATGTGATAGCACCGGGCCCCTTTACACCCTTCGGCTTCCTGCCTCCGCTGCCTCTACTTCACCTTCGTCCTCCTCGTCAGCTGCTCTCGCCGCAACACCGTCTTCCACCACCTGGCACCGCCGCCTCGGTCATCCCGGCCGAGATGTTTTGGCTCAGATTAGTCGTAGTGGAGATATCTCTTGTACTAGGACTACTGCTGAGCACCTCTGTCAGGCATGCCAGCTTGGTCGTCATGTTCAGCTTCCTTTTTCTTCTTCTTCTTCTTCGCATGCTTCGCATGCTTTTGATCTTATCCACTGTGATTTGTGGACTTCTCCTGTACTCAGTATTTCTGGTTATAAGTATTATCTGGTGATCATTGATGATTTCTCTCACTACTCCTGGACCTTCCCTTTGCGTGCCAAGTCTGACACCTTCCCTACCCTTCTTCACTTCTTTGCCTGGGTGTCCACTCAGTTCGGCCTCACCGTTAAGGCCGTCCAGTGCGACAACGGTCGTGAGTTCGATAACTCCACCTCTCGCTCCTTCTTTCTCTCCCGAGGTGTTCAGTTACGTATGTCTTGTCCGTATACTTCCCCACAGAACGGCAAGGCAGAGCGCATGATTCGGACCACGAACGATGTCATGCGCACCCTTCTGATCCAGGCCTCCCTGCCCCCGTGCTTCTGCGCAGAGAGCCTTCACACTGCCACATACCTTCTCAACCGTCTTCCTTCCACTGCTTCTCCCGCTCCGACTCCTCACCACGCTCTCTTCGGTACCCCTCCCACTTACGCTCACCTTCGTGTCTTCGGGTGCGCTTGCTACCCGAACCTTGCTGCCACTGCTCCTCACAAGCTCGCACCTCGCTCGACACGTTGTGTTCCTTGGTTACTCTCCTGACCATAAGGGGTACCGCTGCTACGATCTCGCCTCTCGTCGGGTTCTTATCTCCCGACATGTTGTGTTTGACGAGTCGGACTTCCCCTTTTCCTCCTCCACACCCACTCCTGATCCTGACATTGAGTCCATGTTTTCTGACCTGGTGGTGCAGCCACCTGTTTCTGTTTTTCCTTTTCCGACAGGTCCTTCTGGTACACCACCGGCTCTGGCTCCTACGGCTGTGCGCCGTGCGGCGCCTGAGCCCCCTCTTGCACCACCCGCGGTTCCGGTGCCATTCGTCGCACCTGACGTGGGCTTGGTGCCTTCGGCCGCGCCACGCGCGGCCCCGGTGCCCCCGGCGCCCCTCGTCGCACCACACGCGACCCCGGTGCCCCCGGCGCCCCTAGCTGGGCCACACGCGGCTCCGGCGCCTCCTACCGCGCCACGCGCGGCCCCGCCACCACCTGCACGCTACACCGAGCCCATGCAGGTGTACCAGCGCCGTCCGGTGCCTCCACCGCCGCTGCCTTCTCCGGCTCCTCCACCGGCGGTGCCCGTAGACTATGTGCCTCCTGTGCGCCATGTCTACGGGCGCCGCTCCACGGCTCCGCCTCCTCCACCACCGTCACCGGAGCCATCTCCGCCTCCTCCACCGGCGCCCACACCGCCTCCGCCACCACCACCGCCGCCTCCACCACGTCGCTCTCGGATGGAGTCGGCCGTGTACCACCCGCCGGTCATCTATCGGGATCCTCGCCACACCCATCCCATGGTGACCCGACAGGCGGCCGGGGTTCTTCGGCCGCGGGCTCTCCGCCACCGAGGGGGAGCCGCGGCTCTCTCCGATCCCGACGTCGGTTCGTGAGGCTCTCGCAGATCCGAACTGGCGTCGTGCGATGGAAGAGGAGTACGGAGCTCTTCTTGCCAACCAGACTTGGGACCTTGTGCCGCGTCCATCTGGTTGCAATGTGGTGACCGGCAAGTGGATTTGGACAATCAAGCGCCGTGCTGATGGTACTCTAGAGCGCTATAAGGCGTGTTGGGTCCTTCGGGGGTTCACTCAGCGTCCTGGTGTGGACTATGACGAGACTTTCAGCCCAGTGGTGAAGCTTCCTACAGTGCGCACTGTTCTCTCTTTGGCTCTCTCTCGGTCTTGGCCAGTGCACCAGCTCGATGTCAAGAATGCATTTCTTCATGGCACTCTGACCGAGACAGTCTACTGCAGCCAGCCAGCAGGGTTTTTGGACTCCAGTTGTTCGGATTTGGTCTGCCGGTTGAACAAGTCTCTCTATGGTTTGAAGCAGGCTCCTCGGGCATGGTACTCTCGGTTTGCCACCTTCTTGCTGACACTGGGGTTTGTTGAGGCCAAGTCAGATACTTCTTTGTTCATATATCACCATGCTGATGGGGTTGCCTACCTCCTCCTCTACGTTGATGACATTGTTTTGACTGCCTCTAGTCCACAGCTGCTTCAGCGGATTATCACCTCACTTCAGCAGGAATTTGCCATGAAGGATTTGGGTCAGCTTCACCACTTCTTGGGCGTGACAGTTGAGCCCCGTCAGACTGGTCTTCTCCTTCACCAGCGTCAGTATGCCCTGGATATCCTGGAGCGTGCTGGGATGACTGATTGCAAGCCTTGCTCCACTCCTGTTGACACTCAGGCGAAACTGTCTGCTACTCTGGGTGATCCTGTGGCTGATCCTACTGCTTATCGGAGTCTTGCCGGAGCCTTACAGTACCTCACTTTCACTCGGCCGGATCTCACTTATGCTGTCCAGCAGATCTGCCTCCATATGCATGATCCACGGGAGTCACACCTTGCTGCGCTGAAGCGCCTTCTTCGCTACGTCCGAGGCACTGTTGACTACGGCTTGGTCCTCCACCGGTCTCGTCTGCTGAGCTGGTAGTCTACACTGACGCTGACTGGGCGGGGTGCCCGGACACGCGCCGTTCTACCTCAGGTTACGCCGTCTTCCTCGGCGGCAACCTGATCTCCTGGTCGTCCAAGCGACAGCCGGTTGTCTCCCGCTCGAGTGCCGAGGCGGAGTACCGGGCTGTTGCTAACGGCGTGGCTGAGGCGTCCTGGCTCCGACAGCTCTTGGCTGAGCTTCACAGCCCGCTCACCAAGAGCACGCTCGTCTACTGCGACAACGTCAGCGCTGTGTACCTCTCCACCAACCCGGTTCAGCATCAGCGGACGAAGCATGTGGAGATTGACTTGCATTTCGTTCGTGATCGGGTGGCTATCGGCGATGTTCGGGTTCTCCATGTACCGACCACCTCCCAGTTCGCTGACATCTTCACCAAGGGTCTTCCCTCCTCGACCTTCTCGGAGTTCCGGTCCAGCCTCAACGTAGCCGGTGGCTAGTTGTGGCTGCGGGGGGCCTTGTGTGTGAGTTTCTTTCTTTGTTGGCCAGTCTTGTACACCGCTGCGCCGGTAGTCCAGACTGCGGGGGGGTGTTAGTGTATATATGTGTGAGTGGCCCATATGGCCTGTGTAGCCCATAGAGGCCCATGTATAGCTAACTCTATATACCCACCCTTCTAGGGTTGGAAGAATACACGAAAATTATTCCCAAACATTATTTAAGAACATAAGAGGTTAAAATATCTAGATCACATAGTAGCATCTCAGAAGAACACCAACTGAACATAAAAACTCGGCCCTGCGGGGAGTAGACCACCCCCACGGTATTGTATTAAGAAGAAGAACCTTCTCACACAGGTCGAGAAAATCCCCGAACCCCTACCCCACCCGTACACAGCGGCACCGCAGCTCATGTGAGATTAGACTGGCCTTAGACCTGTGCTTTGGCGTGGGACAGACGAGGAGATTTTTTTACAACAGCAGACAACTGGGAGGGCCACAACGGCCACTCAACCACCGCACACGAGTGCGTCTGCTGGGGATAAATCCCCTGTGCGACACCAGGTCCGTCCCCAACAGGGATCGAACCGTGGTGGGCTGCCTGGACTCCGCCAGGAGCAACCACGAGCTATCAGCTCGTTCGCACACCAACTGAACATAAATAATCATCCTGTCAGAATATGATGTTTCAGAAATACTAGCTGTCAACAGCCCCAATAAGACAGATAGGAGATGTACCCAAACATTAGCAAACTGGTTTAGAAGTAAATTTAATTAGCAGAGAAAGGCATCAAAAGGAATACTTTGGTCGCTGATGGTGAAGGGTTCAACATAGAACAAACACAACATGAAAGGGCGAAAGCAAAAAAAAAAAAAAAGGTACAAGTTAAATAGAAGCATAACTGGTAACAGAACCATGGAAGTCAGCTACTTACTGACTTTCGTGGTCAGAGGAAGAAGACTTCCTTCCATTTTCTAAGCTAGCCTTTGGCTGCGATGAGCTAAAAGCCCTGTTGCCGTCACTCTGTGCTGCTCCTTGTTGCTGCACCGTTCAGAAGAAACAATTTAGGGTACAACTAGGGGTGTAGTAAGCAACTAAGTAAATTACATGGAAATTTGGTGTATCGTAGATTCACAATCACTTTCATGTACTTCTAGTACTTTGTAATTGAATAACAAAATTGGCATGGCGCACATGTCTAACCTGATCAATGACCATCTCAATTTTCTCCTTCCAAATTAGAGCCTCCTGTATGTTGAATGCCGCCATCTGGTACATATCACAGAAAGGGATGAGTTGAATGTGTGGTATATTTAAGTGAAGGCATGCAAAATAAGCACAAAAGAGGTGAAATGGGGGAACACTTGGCAGCGATAGGGAGCCGCTTGCAATCTTGTGATCGACTGTTGAATGCACAAGCACAGAGAAGTTACTCCCATGAATGAGTTATAAAATTACCGTGATGCGGTTGTGCTTCTCCCTTTTGTTGTAGACGCACAAAACGTAAAGCATCTGCAGCAGGAGGGGTAATGCCAGAAACGGATCATCATCATAGTATTGTAATTAAAAAAATAAACAAGAAAACACCAAGAAAATAAGAGAAAGGAAAACATTAATACATGTCCGTGGTGCATCTTGAGCCCCCTGTCCTCAACCCTGCAGTTGCCATCGATGGGGAGGGACTTGATGGGGAGCTTCCCCCCGACCTTGTCAGCCTTGTGCTGCGGCTTGCGCTTGTAGTAGGACAGCATCCGCGGCTCCAGCACGAAGTAGCGGGTGTGGACGAAGGACCGGCCGATCTTGCGCCGACCGTAACGGACCATCCACCCCTCGTACACCACCGAAGAGGACGACGACGACATCCTCCTCCTCCTCCCTCAGATCCCTTCCCTTCTCCCCTCAGTAGCACGGGAGCAGCATCAAGCGGCAATCGATTCGATCCACCAACCGCAGCAGCAGGAACAGCTGCTGCTCTGCTCTCCAGGATTCTCCCTTCCGCTTTCTTCTAGAACAGTGGACTCCTAGCCGTCTTCTCCCTCGGCCTCGGTGGGATCGAAGTGCGGATGCAGAGGAGATGCCATGGACGCGACGCAACCAACAATGCAGAGTGCGAGTTGATGGGCCGGGCTTATTTGGGAGGTAAAGTCAATCACGTGGCCCATATGTTCCGGCATCTTGACTTTAACCAGATGGGCTAAGCTCTATCAACAAAAGAGAGAAAGATGATGGGCTAACCTCTTTCCAAATCGTGTTTAGTAAAGCTTCATCTGATTTTAATTCTCTATAGAAGTTGGTTCTCTCAGACAAGTGATTAGTGATTAAAAGGACTTCTCTAACACAAACTTCTAAAATCAGGATGGAGAATCATCTCATAGAATCCGAAGGAGCTACTGTATTTTTCAGCTCCCAACCTCTTACTCCCTCCATCCACACGCATATCATGATTCAAATTTTAAAATATTTGATCACTAATTTGGCAATTAAGTTTTTATTTTTATAATGTTAACTTTATATGGTTGGATTTGTAATCAAATATATACTTTACCATGATTATAAATTTATAAAATTAAGAGATATAATACAAGATAAATAAATGGCCAAGTTTTATAAAGAAGACAGTGACAAGTTCTACTATGCCTCATAAACTTGGAAGGAGGGAGTAGTTTATTGTAGAGATCACTTCACAAAATTAGCAGATAATCACCTCTCTTTGAAAAACTGTTTAGTAGAGCTCCGCTGGAATTAGCTGAGAATCAGCTTTGAGAGCTCTGCCAAATGCACCCATAAGAGTTCATAAAAACATGTTAAAACTATATATAAAAATATTAAAACAACAAAAAGGCTAGCCGTAACTAGAACCAATTCGAAATATTGCTACATAAACCCATCCCCACGATTCTTGGGTTTGTAAAATAATGGTGCGCTTGATTTCCTCAAGTTGGTGTGTTCCAATCCCCACCTTCATCAACGCCACACACACCACACAGGTCTTTTCACATTTTTAGGACAAATATCCTATGCATACAGGTTATTTTGACTTTTCTAATTTCATAGATTTTACTATACATCTAGACATACATAACATCCAAGTAAATAACAAAAATATGCACTTCGAGAACAAAAACAACCTTATTTAGGATAGAGGGGGTAATTGGGAGGCTCCACACCTCTAGACATGAATATCTAAGCATTATTAAATTTTTTTGAAGAAAATATTTCACCATAATTATACATACTCATCGTCTCAAGCTTAGGACTTAGTTGATTGGACTTAAATTAGTTCATACCAATTTCATCAAACCATTTGAATTCCATTTTTAACTTAGGTCCAATTCTCTCGGTGCCACAGAGATTTTAATAAATTCCTTGTACGCCATAATTTTTTTGAATTCTCCTCGGTGATATTGAATTTCTAAATTATCCCTTCAGTGTCATTCTGTTCCACATTTTCACCTATATGTTGTTAAGCATGCATGGAAACAATGGTTTTGCCCATCCTATCTCCTCCTCACCTCCCTCCAATGACCTCTCTCCCCACAAGGAGCGACCAGCGAGGCTTGAGCGCCCCAACCAAGGCCATGGCGCGAGATGCCTCGGTATAGGCAGCGGCGGCGCCCGTTTGTCACACCCTGAAATTCCTAAATTTCAGGATGTGAATAGAAAGAATAATTAAGCAACGATTTTCACTCAATTTTAAAATTTTCCAACATTTATTTTCTTCACAGGAAATATAGTATAGGAAAAAGGCATTGTTTATTTTTCTGAATTAAATAATGAATATGTGAGTGTTGCATTCAAGCTGATGCATTTGGGTGTTTATGAGTGTAAAAGGTTTTAAAATGCGTTTAGATGCTGACCAAATCCTTCCGAGAATTTTTTCCAGTTTTTTTCGGAATTTATTATCATTTTCTCTGAGCTTTTTCTATTTACTAGAAGGCTCTAAAATCCTTTTCATGAGCTCCAAATATTTTATTTGAATTGTTCGTGTCTCAATCTATCTCTAGGAATTTTCTGAGTATTTTTGGTGTCTTGTAAACATTTTCTGGACTTTTTTTCTGGATTTGTTTTGCACTAAAAAGTATTTCAGAAAATATTAAATCTAAACCTATCGTTTTGGGCCAAGCCCGCACCCGCGAGCCCGACCCAGTCCTCTCGAACCCGCTTCGGCCTAGCTAGGCCCGCTGAAGCCCAACCGGCCACAGAGGCCGTGGCTGCCACGGCGCCGCCGCCGTTGGCCGTCCTTGGCTTCCGCGCCAAGCCAACCTCGTGCTCCGCGCCCTATAGAGTTGCACCTGTGGCCCCCGCACGACCCTGGTTCCTCCGCTGCCTCCCGCCCCACGCTCGCACCGTCGCTGCACAACATCACCGTCGGGAGCTGCGCAGCCGAGCTTTTGTGCTGCCACCTCGTTTCGGTGCACGGGAGCGCCACTGGAGCAAGCCGGCGCCGCCACAGGGATGCCCTCGTCAAGCCACCCACCTGCCGGCCATCCTCGTCGCCTGACGCTCACCGGAGCACCGCCCGTGCGTAGGAGCCCGAGCTGCAGGCTGTCGTCGCCATTCCTCATCGATTCCGACCGCCTCCCTTCATATCTGTCTGTGGTGAGCACATGTATGCGACCCCTTCGACCTCCTCTCGCTTCTCCCCAACTCGCCCAAGCCTCTCGCAGCCCAGACCGCCGACGATTTGAAGCTCCAGAGCCACCGTCCGCTCCTGTCACATGATCGAACTGAGGTTGAAGATAAAAGCCTGTTTTACATCTAGGTCATATTTAGGTTCTTCGGATAATTTTCCAATTCCCTCTAGAATTTATTCTCATTCTCCTGGAGCTGAATCTTTTTATTTCAAAGTCTCTAGATGCCTTCTCACGAGGTCCAAATGTTTCATTTGGATTTATCGTGTCACGAACTATCTTTGAACCATCGTACACTCCTAGTACCCCAAAACTCCTTGAGCTTCTATAATTTGGTCGACACCAAATATTTCCCCAAATAAGGCAGACGTCGCTCAATTTCCTTGATGTTTTCCAGGCCTGTTCTTTTCTTTATCTTGCAGTCCGAGCAGCCAGCTAGTTTTAGCATTGAGGACTTGAGGTCCAGCTGCCACGTCGGACCGGCATGTAATCAGTTTGCCTCCTATAGACTTGAACATTCCACGGGTCGGGTCGGGTTCGGACCGGGCCGAAAAAACTCGGGTTTTTCGGGCCGAGAAAATCATGGCTATGACCGTCCCATGGGACGTGTCGGGCCTCAGTTTTCGGGCCGGGTCCGGGCTTGGGCGGGCCGCCCGCGCATTTTATAGTGTAAAGTAACTAAAAACAGCATTTCGGGTCGGGCTCGGGCCAAAAAAAATTTTCGCGGGCTTCAAGATCTCTGCCCACGCCCGTCCAGTGAGGTTCGTGGGCGGGCCTGGCGCGGGCCGGGTCGGGCCGGGCCAAAAATGCTCAGGTATAGCCTCCTACAAAACGAACGTTCAATTCAATGTCGACTCGGACTCTAAAATAGCCTCAACTTTGTTTGAGTTGTGCACGACCAGGGCATATCCCTTTATACCCAACATGTATCCCTAGGTGCGCTATCCTTCGGCAACAGAACCACGGCGCCTTGCGTGCCCTAGATCCTTTGCAAACTGTCGCCGCCGCCGCCGCACTGACGTGAAAGCATCTCCACGGCTCCAGCGACGTCCACCGCACCTCCGGCGTCCCTAGGGCACAAGGAAGACTCGCTGCTCCTTCTCCTGTGCTGCCCGGATCGGAGTTACGGGTTGTCGCCGTCAATCTCTTCCGAACGTGCTACTATTTCGCCGTCTCCAAGAAGTTCGCCGGTGTCTCACGATGGTCGCTCGTGATCGGCCACCGCGTCGATCTGCTATTGCAGCACGGCCACGCGATGGTCGAACGTCTGGTTCGATCTTCGCCATCACCGTTCCGTCGACACCATTGGTCGTAGCCAGTACGTGAGCATGCTATCCCGTTCCTCGTTCAATCTTATTTCTATTTTTCATCTAAGGCGCACCTCCCTAATTTCCAATCGCGCCGCCGGCCATGAACGTTTTCTAATTTATTCTCTGTTATGTGCGGTTGCTGCTATCCACCGGACGAACCGAGCGCAGCCAGACTGCTGTTCCGACGCTCGCCGGTTCTCTGCCGTGCCGCCGAAGTCGAGAAGGCCGAGCGCTACCGGTTCCACCGTCCGCCGCCAGGCCAGATTCCAGCCATCGCCGTCAGCCTGGTGAGGACCTCGATCTGCATGTCTGTCTCCTCTCTGCTCCTGAAAGCTGTGTATGTGCCATCTCGTGCAAGCAAGCAGTGCATATGCATGCACGAAAATCCAAGCTCGATGCATCTGTACATGCGTAAGCTAATACACTTGTTCACGTCCTTGCTATGCAGCAATATAATTATCACTTGTCCTAGGTATAATCAAACATCCGAAATATCTTGTGCTATGCAGCAATATAATTATCATTCTTGATCCCTAGAATAATCAATGGTTTCACTAGATGCAACTCTGCCTGATGATGCCATCATCCTTTTCTTGTCGTCGTCATAGTTATGCTCATCTTTTTGTTTAATTGCTTGACGTCATCCCTTCATGATATCCAGCTATTCTTTTCTTCTTAAAAAATATATATCTTATTCAATTCAATTCTAATTTCAACAATTCTTTCGCTCACGTGTCCGTCTTAACGTGTAGATTAATTAGTTTTGTATCACTTTTTAGTACGTTATATGTGATAATTGGTGTACTGTTTTTAATGTATTTCATTCATTTGTTTGCTTGTATGTGTGTGCTCCGGATGTTTGCTTTGATTGATGCGAATAGAATAAACGTGGTTCGAGAACTTTGAAGAGCAAGAAGATGAAGAATTCTGAGCAATATCATTACTCTGGTTAAAGGCAAGTGTGTCCTTGTTCTTTTGTCCTAATAACTGTGTTTAATCACATTGCATATGCTTGCATTTAATTTGATGGGTCCTATTAAGGTTTATCCTAGTTTTTAATATCATTCCTTGTCAACCTGGGTTTACCTTTTTGCTGGGTAGCTCTTGCTTAGCTGCTATACTTGTGGTTATGGTGGTTTTAATGAACTCAATGATGAACTTGCTTTACTTTTATGTTGTATCTCTGATTAATACAAGATCATATGATTAAATGGAATATGGAGAACCACCCAGGACAACAGTGCAATCACAAGGACTAAATGGCCCTGGTCTTGGCTGAGTAATTAGGGAAGTCTTGTGTGGCCATTACTCGCATAGTAGCTTGGGTACAGAGGAATGCTTTTAAGGCTCTTCTATTCCGGATAGGTATTGGAACGGAAGTACTCTATGGCTGACCGTCCGTGAATAGAAGTGTGGTACGAAAGATAGCCTCTATGGCATATGCTACTATGGACTAATACACATGGGAGGACTCTTTGTAAAGGTCTCGTAGCGTCCCTATGCAATCACACCTCGGTAGTGTGGTATGATGCTTGGCCGGCATCGCATGGTTGGGTTCAAAGTTCTTCTGAACTTTTACGCGACTTGTGGTGAAAGTGTACAACCTCTGCAGAGTATAAAACTAATCGATTAGCCGTGCTCACGGTCAAGAGCGGCCTGGACCCTCACATGATAATTGAACTTGAAGATGGACTTAAATCGTGGTTTATGGTTATGTTAGCCATATTCTTATGGCGTATCTCTTTATGTTAATGTGGGTTGGTATACACTTATATCTTAGTAATCAGGTGCTAATAAAATTTGACCAACTAAAAGTGTTTAATGCAGTCAACCTGTCAGTCTTTCCTTGTCAAGCCTCTGCATTCATACTTTCCCCACACTTGCTGAGTACGGCATGTACTCACCCTTGCTATAAATAATGTTGCTCAGAAAGAGGAAGCTGCTATGAAGATGTTGTGAAGAAGTTGCTGGTGCTAGGTGTACGCAACTCCCAGTCGACTGCTTGTGGATGTTTGGAGCCTTCGTTTCCAGAATTTAGCGTAATACTCTGATAATCCTTCTATTTCTTTACGTGATACTGTATTGTTATTCACTTATGTCAACTATATGCATGAAACTTGATCCTGACATGCATATAGATCTGCACTTGGTTTTCTTTGGAAAACAGGTGTGACACCGTTGATGGCTAGGCCATGCTCGGGACGGTGGACAGAGGACGCAGCCACCTAGGTCATGTGACAAGTCGCGGGTCAAGTCAATCACCCAACGCTGAGTTCAAGAAGTCCAACACTGAAGAGGAGGTGGCGGTGCATTTTTTTTTTGGCTCGAGGGCTCGATGTAGCGACCACCACCACCTTTGTTTCCATCACCATGGACATGCGCAAATGAACTCCCCCCTGCGGGGAAGCTCCTATCATACAACCTCGTCTTCGGCGGCGGCTTGCCATACTTCTCATGCCAAGCCACCTATACTTAAATCCCGGCTCCGCCCCTGTCACCACCTCAAGAGCGGCCAGCTGCATTGGAGGGAACCATGGAAGTGATGAAGAAAGAGAGAAAAACATGACATGTGGGACCTTTATTTAAGAGGGACAACAAAATTGTCGTGGAAATGCATGCTTAACATGGAAGCATGAACCGATAACACTGCATGGATAACTCAGGGATTCAATGACACCCGGGGGAATTCAAAAAATTATGGCACACAAAGAACTCATCAAAAAATCTGTGATATTGAGGAGAAATTAACTCTTAAACTTATATATGAATCGAGGGAAAAATAAAGTAAAATTTACCTCAATTCCATAAGCATGGATTGGAGGGAATTACCATGTTTCCAAACAAGGATTAGTTTATTCGGGCCTACGGAGTATGATGGAACCACCCGTTAAACAATGATTAACTCTAATGATCATGACTAGTCCTTAATTAACATGCTAAGACCGACTGTTATTTACTTCCCGACACTAAATGTATGTGATTTGAAAGGTACTCCATATATTTAACAATGATTTTTTTGGATAAAATTTGAATTCGAGAATAAATTAGTGTTTTTTTGAAAGAATAAATTAGTGTTTACGAATGGTACTATATCGAGGTTTTTTCGTAGAGGAGATTGAAAAACAATGGCTCCGCTTCCTCCGAGGAATTTGAATTGGGATTTTGGTATTTCTGCCTCTGTTTTCATTACTAATGGTGATTTTACTCCTATTTTTTCAACTTTGTGAATTTGCCCTCACTTTTTCAAAGTGAAGCTCTAGTTTGCCCTTGTTCTGTTAAAAGCAGTTAACTGTGTTCGATTTGTAGTAAAAAGACAGTTCTGCCCCCTTGGTGATTTTGTACGCACATGACAGGGCCCACCGATGCTGCTCCACCGTTCCAATCCCGCGCCGGCCTGGACCGCCGCGGCGGCGCGCCGCCGCCTCCGCGCCCGCCGGCCCCACTCGCCGCCGGCACAGCAACGACGCAACGGCTCGGCCCACGCGCTGCCACCACTACCTATGTGCCCGCCGGTCTCGGGGCCGCCGCCACCACGCATCCGACCCATGCGCCGCCTCCACTCCCTCGGTCGATGCCCGGCCGCGCGTCGCTACCTTCCGCGCGTGCAGATCCGCTCGGCCCCGAGCGCCGTCGCCCTGCTCCTCCGGCACCTTCTGTGCGAGCTCAGCCGCACGCATCGCCGCAGCTCTGCACGGCGCCCAATGCACGCCGAAGCAGCTCCCCCCGGCCCTACGCGACACCGCAGCTCCGGCTGGACCCGCGCAACGCTGCCCTGCTACCTTTTCTGCAGGTGAATGTTGACTGCTGCCCCAGCACCAGCAATCCCACTGCGCCGCCATCCGGGATGGCAGTATGGCACATGGAGAAAGAGAGAGCAGAGAGGTAACGCAGTGTGTGTGGAGAAGAGGATAAGGTAGCTAAGGGTATTTCAGTCATTGCCTATGTCTTTAGTGTTTCTTCCTTCTTTCTTAATTTATTTAATCTGGTCCCATTTAACTGACGTCGAAAGCAGGGGCAAACGGCACATTTATTTTGGGAAAACAGGGGCAAATTCGCAAACCCTAAAAAGTAGGAGCAAATTCGCAATTGACATTAAGAATAGGGGTAGAAACACAAATCTCCCATTTGAATTTACCCCACCAAGGCCCGACAGGGAAAGCTGTTCACGATGGAGGAGAGGACGCGCTGGGAGCTCACTCCTATCACCGACCCAACTCCAGGTCTCCAGCTCCAGCCATCGGTTCTCCTCTCCTTGGCTACCTCCCCGACGAATGTTCCGTACGTTCGTCGCTGGCTCGCTTCTTCTCCGGCGGAAGCGCGCGCTGCGGCCTGCCTATGTTACGCACGCCGTTGCCGTGGTGGTCTCATAGTCATCTAGCCGGCCCGCGCTAGGGATTTGTGGATACGTGTAAGTAATCCCCTTCCTCGCTCTCCTACTTGATTCTTCTTCTGCATGCCTCGCATGCGGACTGTTGAAACTCCATACCAACTAAGTAACTAAAACTAACTGAACCATCCACTATGTGTTTGACGAAATGCATACGTGGTTGCTGTGCCATGGCATCTTTTCATATCTACTGCTCCGGCAGCTCTGAATCTCTGATGATGGTCCTAATTGTACCTTAATCGCAAACACCTCTGATGCCAGTATAGGCACATCCACGCAAGGTGTTTGATGATAATTATCTGCCGTGGTCATAGCAAAAACCGTAAACTCCTTATATTAACAGGTTTAACAACATGATTCAGAGGATTAATCCTTGAGGTGCATATTGTTAGTTCGGTACGAATGGTTTGCCTGCATTCAGTTGCTTTGTTTGATGAGAAATATTTTCTTCGTACTCTCGGTATGAAACGCCTCATGCTGCAATTTGTTCAACAAGAGTCCAGAAAAGATAGCTGAGCTACACAACAAGAATGAATGTATTCTATATTCCCTTCCGGAATGGAATCAAGATAGAACATGCATCAGAGTCGATCGTGCTTCTCCCGTTGGTCTCGCCCTCTTTCTTGTTTGGTCATCCTGTGTGCTTGGCAAGTGGAGATTTGATGACTAAAATGACGTTTCATTTGTTAAGATGCCCAAACGATAGAGTCATTATCATCACACTCTCCAACTGTACCTCATGATGGTGATCTGCACCATGGTCAGTGCTTCTGTAATGTTGTGAGCTTCTTGCCCACCATTTTTTGAGATGGGGAATATGGTCATTTGTCACTGCAATACTGCATTAACTCATAAGGCCATCATTCTATTCAACCTGAGACTAAACGTTTTCACTCAGCTCTCTTCATTTTGTTACCCTGTTACCAAGAACTGTTTGTGTTCTGTCTATTAATAGCAAATGAACGTGTAAGGTTCACCTTGATGTTTGTTTTTTCTGGACTTGGCCAAGGTAGGTTGAACGTCGTTAACTCATTATTACAATTACTGTAGAAAATGTACAACAAATACCTTGACATATATACAATTAAAAATGATCTCATTTGGTGCAAACTTAAATTATTTATATGTTGTTCTTATCCATAATTTGTTCGTAAATTTTGCTTGCAGCAAATGTTCAATAGTAACTTAGTTTCATGCTGCTTAACGATGCATCATGGGAAACGATGATGGAGTTTAGAGGAGGAAGGCATATACTCCAAGGCAATGTACCGTTGTTGATTCTAGTTTTTCTATAGAATGTCAATTTTTCAGGCTTCTCAATTTTCCCACGGCACATTTTTTTTCTTGGCAGTTTAATGCCAATCCAATTATCATCTGCTATCAGCTTCCTAGGTATGTTACTTGAACACTAATGCGATATCTGGCTTGATTAATCACCTTTCACTGCATGGAGTGTTCTATCATGGGTTCATCCTATGAATTTCACTGGGGATGATTCCATCTCTCATGTTTATACTAGTCATATGCATATGAGGCATGGGGTCAGGGGTGGTGGTTAATCAACCCATAACATTCTTTAAACCAAACGAAAATGTGGGAGAGGGTGAATCACCACATTCTTTGATCAAACCAAAAACCACATTTTATTCCACCTGCATTTCTCACAAAAATGAAATGTAAGTTCACTCGCAAATCCTTTCCTAGGTCATAGTTGGCAACTCTTGCAGTTCCAATTTGTGCCTATCTCTGATCAGTCTAACTGTCTAAGCATGCTGAAGGTTTATGGCTAGTGAAGCAAAAGCAAGGATGAGCCTCCGACCAAAGAGATCACAAACAGTTGTCTGCAATTACTGGATGTACAGCTGCTGATGATGTTTAATAATATTGCTAGATTTGAAAGGACAGATTGATCAATAGTTGAAGCATTACAAATCTGAACTATCAGGTTCTGTTCTTTCAATTTCTGATGCATGGTATTTTCAAATAACAGATTGGTGTATCATATAGTGAATTCAAGAGCTCTTTAATACACCAAAACGATCCAGGCATATTTTCATATGAATTCAGAGAGTTCAAATATTCAGCCCTGTTATCTGTACAGTGCAGACCCTTGTTATCTAAATAATCTTTTTTTTTTCAAATCCGCTGATTTGGTTTGTTTTGGTTTACACTCTAGTGCTGTCTGTGTAGGGATGGTCGTTCTCAGATGCCAGCTAGTGACAACGAAACATTGCAAATGCTATCAATAGCAATTACTGGTGATGCAGATCCTGTGCCTGACAAACTGAGTACTCGGTGTTTCCTCTTCCATGTTTGGTCAGTCTCCACTCCACAAGGACCACAACCAAATATATTCTCACTTATGTGACGAATTGTAGCAACAACCTGCACTGCAGCAAGCAAGATGGCATCATGGAGTGGGGATATCGTCTAGGAGTTCTGAGTGGAAAGAAACCAGATTCTTGTTAAACTGTAAGCCAATTGATATTCTGCATTTCAGATTCGATTCCTTTTCTTTTCTTTTCTTTTCTTTTCTTTCCTTTCCTTTTCTTTATTTCTGTTTCTATGGAATTTCTTGGTCAAGCATATAATGCATCGTCAAGTAGATAGCAACACTCAACCCAGTATCGCTTTAGGGAAAGACTGGCACATCAGTCATATCTTGCTCCATAAATGTTTAAATAAATATGGCACTCTATTACAATGACAGCACCAAGTTATATGTTGTACAAATGAACACATGTAGTGTGGATTGTGGAGTAACTTACAGTTGCTCTTGGTATCAATCGACTCACCCCTAACTATTCATACAAAAAGAATTAACAGTGTGATTAATGGTAAAAAAGTACTAACTTTGGGATCCTATATGGAGCTTTGCTCATCTTATTTATTTTGATAACTGTGAACCTTCTTGTATACCAGATTGTTCATCTTTCATGTGTACTGGATGGTGACACATGCCTTTGCCTTGTTGGCTGAGATCAGAGCATGTTTGAGCTTTGGATACCATTGAGCAGATCAACATATCATCCATCAAGGTTAAGGATACTTGCATTTCATACTTGGATCAACAATTCTCTCTCACTGCTTTCCAACCCAAAGCTTCTTCTGGCAGATTAGGATCTTGTCCTTGTCAGCCTTGTTCTCGGGGCTACGCTTCTCACAGCTCCACCTCATTCCTTTGGCAATGGCAGCTACAGAGTCCAGGAAGTAGGTGCTCTCCCTGATTATTGCATAACCTGTGGGACGAAGGATACGGTCCATCTCAAGAAGTACAAACTTCATCTCGCACCTGCAATTAGCGATGGCATCAAGTAGTAAGTATAATTTGATCATCTATGAAAAAACATGTCTGATCAGATCAGTACAAGGGCAAGTACTATAGAGTTGATCTGATATTGCTTACCTGTGAGACTCCGCGGTAAACAAGCCATCAAGATGCAAAAGATCATAGGTGCGTGGGTATGTCGAGAATGCCTCACACCTGCAGAATATTGAATTTCATCAGAATTCTAAGGCAATTATAAGACAGACATCGAGTAGTAGTATTGTAAGCTTTTGTAACTGCATTCTTTCTTGTATTGACGAGGGGTCAATCGAAAAAGAAAGGTAAAAGTTCAAGTGCTTTACCAGTTGTGGTTGACGCCGATGAGCCCTCTGTCGTAGACGACGCCGAGGGAGTTGGGCCCATAAGAGGAGACGACGTTCATGACCCAGACGGGGTCCTTGATGATGCTGGCCGCAAATCCTCCATAGACAGTGTTCATGTCCATGATATTCCTGATCTTGTCGGTGCCTAGCGCTGGCAGCAGCGTCTTGTAGTGCTTGGCCCTGAGCTTCCACCTGGCGTCGTCCTGCTTGAAGGCGCCGGCGCTGCTGCCTGGGACGACGTTGATGCGCTCCGGCGCGACGCTGAGCCGCTGCGGCCACTTGGGTGTGGCGTTGAGCCCCAGCTTCTTGTACTTGGCGCTGGGCGGCGTGACGCAGGAGCGCATGGGCACGTACCAGGCGGCGTCCGGGTCGACGCTGTCGTCGCACTTGGCCGGCGTGGTGATGGGCGTGAGCTTGTCGTAGCAGGCGGTGGCGTCGGGCGACTTCTGCCAGACGGCGATGTCGCCCTTCATGTTGTAGAGCTTGAAGCACATGGCGGCGAGCATCTTCTTGAGCCTGTCGAAGTCGGCCTTCTGCGCCTGCGCGGTGGTGTTCCAGCCGTGCCAGCGGTTCTCGTAGTTGATGGGCGGGCCGGAGAGCACCCAGAAGCCGCCGGGGCGGAGGACGCGGTGGATCTCGAGGAGGTAGAGGCCCCCGAACTCGGTCCAGGGGATGAGGCAGCGGGAGCAGTGCGCCATGTCGAAGGCGGCGGAGGGGAATGGCAGGCGCTGCGTGGAGATGATGCCGAGGATGGCGGGGATGCCGCGCTCGAGCGCGAACTGGACCTGGGCCTCGTGGTTGTCCCTGGGCGCGAGGGAGACGGTGAGGATGCTGCGGGAGAGGAGGTCGCCGCCCCAGCTGGCGACGCCGCAGCCGGTGTCGAGCGCGGTGCGTACGGTGCCGTCGCGCATCCCGGGGACGAGTGCCGCCATGAGGTCGACGTAGGCGCCGACGCCGTTGGGGAACATGGTGCCGCCGCCGGGGAAGCGGAAGCGGTCGCCCTCCTTGACGAGCCAGTGCTGGTTGGACTTCTGGCTGTTGATCCAGTCGTAGGGGACGTTGCGGTACCAGCAGTGGTCCTTGCTCTTGGGCCACCGGATGGGGGGCTTGTAGCCCTTGGGCGGCGGGACGAGGCACTGCTGCCGGTCCGGCGGCGGCGGGCAGTGGCGCTCCATGAAGCTCAGGCGGTAGTTGCCGTACCGGCGCCAGCGCTTGGGGTCGGTGCAGGGGGTGTAGTCCTGGAAGTCGGCGGGGCACTCGGGGAACGCCACCGCGACCGCCGTGGTGGTGGCTGGTGATGTAGCTGGGCGAGGTTGGTCGGAGGAGTGGCGGTCGGTGGCGACGGTGCCGAGGGTGAGGAGGGTCGGCCCCGGCTGGATGGCGTCGAGGAGGCTGCGGCCGGTGCTGTAGACGCCGCCGAGGTAGAAGGAGAAGGCGCAGAGCACGATGACGACGAGCGCCACCGGCACCGCCCGGGCGCCGGCGCCGGCGCCCGGCGCCCTCTCGGGCTTGTCCTCCTTGCTGTACTTCATGGCTCCCCCCCACCCTGGTGAAGTGAAGGAACTCGATCAACTCATCAACCTATTAAAAAAAAGAGAAGCAGAAGCAGAGCAACCGAGGGGAGATCGAAAAAAGCGGGGAACATCCGGCGCATTACGAGATCCAATCCGATCCCATCCAAAGAGGAACAAGTTGCTCGCAATCTCAAATTCCGTGAAACCAGGCAACCAAAGAGGATTCGGTCGTGTTGACGACCGTGCCTGCTGCTTGCTTACCTTGGACTCTTGGAGTTGGAGCGCTGGAGTGAAGTGGGAGTGAGCAGGTGGGCAGCTGGTGCCTGATGGAACTATGGAAGGAGGAGGAGGTCGGTCGGGCACCGACGGCACACGCGCGGCGGAGGAGGCGGTGGATCCGCGATATATATATATGTCCGCTAGCAGTAGCAGCGCTGGCAGGATGTCGGCCGGCGGCACCGGCCCGTACGCCCAGATCTTGTTTGTTTTCGTTCTGCAACGCGGAGGAGGAGGCAGGCGGCGACGACGGGCGGCGCGCGATGCGATCAAACGAGAAATCAAACTAATCGTGCGATGCGATGGCGCGGTGGGGAGGGCGGCGGGCCGAAAAGAAGAGGGGATGGATGGTAAATTGATAACCGAAGGGGATACGTCTGCTGAGCTCAATTCTGCTGCGCCGATTCGATCAGGAGCGGGGAGAGAAGATTTTAAAGCGGAAGCACGACGCGTCAAGACGGTTGCTGGCAATCGTCAATCGGGCGCGGGGGCAGTGGCCATCGGCCCGACTGGACGCTAAAATTCATTTCCTGGTTGGCTGGCTGGTTGTGGTTGGTTCGGCGCGCGCGCACTCCTCCCCCCGCACCCGCAAATGCGAGTGCCCCCCAACCGAAATGAATGAAACCCACCAGGTCCAGGCCACCACGATCGCAACTCGCAAGTGTGGCTCGGCCGACGCGTCCGTCCCCAGACGCGGTGGGGGGCATGGTCTCCTGTGGGAATGGGATTCATCGTACAGTGAAATGGGCTTTCGGTGACGGGAACCGGCGGCACCGGATTTACTGCTCGTTGCCGATGCCCACCCACCAAACCTGCCTCCTCGGCCGGTCCAATTCCTGGACCAGAAACCAGATCACGGGGGCGCCCATCAGCGCATTCACTGCTGAATCTGGATTAATCAAATCCAAACCGAGCGAGGTGAGCGCCCCACAGTCCACAGTATCGTTTCGGTATCCACATGTTTTGCTACGGACCATGTCACTTTCCCGATTTCTTCTCCCCTTTGGCAAAAAAACGATCCCTGGCTCTGTGAGACTGACTCTAGCAGATGCTGCATACCGGTCTGCATCTTCAAAATGAGGAAAAAAGGAGCACTATTGCAGCTCCAGCAGCTACCGTAGCAGCTGCTGCATTTTGAAGGGAGGCCACCGCCGTGCCGCATTCTCGAGGGGTCTGGGGCTTTCCCCATCCCAACGCCCGCGGGCCCCACCGTCGTGGCCTCCTCCGCGTGCTCCACCACCGCTTGCTCCGTCCGCCGTCTCTCCTCCCGACGCGGCGCCCACTCCAGGCCGGCCTCGGCAGCCTCCACCGCGCCCTCGAGGAGCCACCGGAGCTGCCGCGCACAAATCCTCTTCGGGGCGGAGGATTCGGCGTTGCGCGCCGAGAGGAGGCTCGCCGCGAGCTCCGGCCCAGCGCTGCACGGCGCGGACGCGGCGGCGACACGGGATCCGGCCGAGCGCGGCACGGCGCGGGCGCAGGCGCGGCGCGAGCTCCGGTCGGTGCCATGGCCCGGCGGCGGCGCGGGATCCAGCCTCCTCCACCCCGTCGGCGTCTCCTCCACCCGGCCGGTGTCTCCCCCACCCGGCACCTCCTCCACCCCCGCCGGAGAACGACGCGTTGACCGCACGCCCGCCTGCGCCGCTAGAGGTCCACGGCCTCTGTGACCCCGCGACCGCCTCCGCCTCGTCCAAGCTGGCGCGGCCTCCCTTCCTCGCCCCCACCCCCGCCGGTGTGGAGGCTCCGCTCCCGCACAGCGGCCGCCGAAGCAGATCCGGGGCAGTGCGGCCTCCGAGGAGCCGCGGCGCAGATCCGGACGCCGGGAGGAGCGTTGGTGGCAACGGGGACGGCGGCGATGGCGTACCTCCTCCAGAGCGCGGCGGTCCCGAGGCAGCGGCGTGCGGCGGCGCTCCTCGCCCGCAAGCCGTGGCCTCCTCCGGCGACGCTCGATGTGGACGCATACGTCGGCGGCGGCGGCGGCGGCGGGCCAACGGAGCCTGCTCCCCCTTCCCCGTCTTCGCTCCACCCCGTGCTCCGCCTCCGCGCCTCCTCGAGCTCCCTCTGACCACGGGAGCCAACGGCCTCTGCCTCATGCGCGAGGGGATGCGCCTGTCTGCTGCAAGCGCAGCTTCCTCTTCTTCTCTCACCTTTCCTCAGGGAGGGTTGTTTGCGCGAGGGGAACGAGAACGTTGCTGGAGACAGTCTGATACCTACCGGAGTAGGGAGTACTCCCTCCGTCTCAGAATATAAGCATTTCTCGATTTCTGTGACTCACGTTTGATCATTCGTCTTATTCAAAAAATTTGTGAAAATATTATTTATTTTGTTATGGCATGTTTTATCGTCGTATATATTTTAAGTATATCATAATTATTTTTATATTTTCATAAATTTTTTGAATAAGACGAGTAGTCAAATGTGATCATCAGAAGTCAACAAATATTTATATTATGGGACGGAGGGAGTAGTTTGGTACCAGGACACTGCCAGTGCCAGTGAGTCCAAGTCGATCAGTGCAAGGCCGTGGCCCCCGTGGGTTCGGCCGGTAGCACTACACACTGCACCGGTGACTGGTCAACCACTTTCTTTGGCTCAGCGATGTGTCGATCAGGAATGATTGGATGGCAACGGGCAGAGTGCGGCACCAACTGACGCGGCGACTTCCTCTGACTTTGTTTTGACGCGCACCACATTGCAAAAAGTCATCACCCTAGTATAGTAGAAAAAAATAAAAAATATATGTATAAATACAGATATACATTCTTTTTAAGTATGATTCATAATCAATAACCAATGTATAAATGCAATGTCATCTAATCTGGTGCCCCATCGGATCACACCGTCGCACATCCGGTCATCTCTTCACTACCAAAGATATGTTCATCATAAACGTGGCATCACCGCCCGTTTTGACTTGGCCAGCGGTGATGGGTCTTCACCACCGGGCCTAATGGCTGACACTCTACGAAGCTTTTGTGTTTCCTGCAGCACTTTATAAATCTACACTAAGGGTGCGTTTTGCAGGGCTTGCGCAGCCGCTTTGCGAGCAGCTTCGAGCGAAGGTGATTCCCGCTCTCTAGATCGATTCGGCCGGGACGAACGTGCAAAAGGGCAATTTCACCCGCTTCGCCCAGCCCTTTGCCAAGCTTGTGCCCGGGTGAGAGAGGCCTATGGGCGGCCGGCGGGGCAGAGGCGGCGGCCAGCATGGACGACGACTGCGCGTCGCAGGGGAGGCCCGAGGTGGAGGAGCTCGATGGCGGCAGCGGCGGTGGTGGAGCTCGATGGCGGCGGTGGTGGAGGAGCCTGATGGCGCTGGTGGTGGAGATGGCCGGCAGAGGAGGCCGGCGGGCGGCGGCTGCAGCCTGCAGGGCCTCCGCGGTGAGCTGGCAAGCTCGCCTGATGGGCCGACGACGACGAAGGGGGCGCCGGCGCAACCGCGCAGGGGAGGGCGCCGACGACCGAGTAGGTGGGGGCATCGTGCTCGTGTTCGTCGGCGGTGGAGGGGCGCGGCGCAGTGGAGGCAGAGGATGCCGACAGCGGGCGTGACGCGGTGGAGACGGCGCAACACGGAGGTGGTCGGCGGCGGCGCGGCTGGTGGAGGCGGACGGAGAACGGGAGGAGGCCGGGGCGGTGGGTGGACGGGGAATGGATAAGTGTGGATGGATTAGAGGGAAGGGAGAAGGGAAATAAAAAGAGAGAGAAGAATATGAAGAAAAAAAGAAAATAGAAGGAAAATAAAAATAAAAAAGAAATGGAGAGGGTATTAAGGATATTTCATCCTCTTATCCACTTTACACTTCTTCTGTTTTGCCAAACGTTTCACTGAAATAGTTTCAGATTCAACAAAGAATCCGCTCCACCAGCACAGCTACAACCACAGTCACAGCTGTGCCAAACGGACCCTAGGTTGCACGCGGTGCCGGTGGTCGATGGGTAACGTAATTGATGGTTGCCCAAATATGGTTCAGCTAGGCCCCGGTATGCAGCATCGAGCCGTTTGCTCACATTGATGACAAATTGGACCTCACTCCATAAATGCAAAATGCCCCTTCTAGCCTACCTCTGCGAAAATGAAAAGTTCCATTTCTAGCTGGCTATACACCTCGCCTTCCTCCAGCCCCTTCTAACCTACCCCACTCGTGTCGTCCCCAGGGGTGACTCGGGCGGACCGCCGCCTCCTCCCCTTCAGCCCCTCTCCCGCCGGCCCGCCCACCTCGTCGTCGTCGGAGCGCACCGCTGAAAGTCCGTACAGGTGCTAGGACGATGATAGCGAGGCCTTACTCCACATGTCCACCCACCCCTCCCGTCGCTACGAGCAATTTCCTTCCCCATCTCGGGCCGTGCTCCACTGACGGCGTAGGTCTTATGATTTCTTTTCCGTCCATGAAGTGTATCATGCATTTCAATGTTCTTTTGTGACCATAGACAAATATGGTGAATGTTTGTGCTTGCTCCAATACATACAATTATTTCTATTATAAGAAAAACTTACATTTCAAATAGTTTTACAAATAAAACTGACATAGTTCACCTGATCGAACTACAAGGCATATAGATTGTAAAAAAAATCTAAGCTAATAAACTACTAACGCTCTCTAGTGACCATATGTAACAAGTCATTTTTTTTGACAATATCACATCTTGAATAGATAACATGTTGCCGGATGTTGAGATGACATTCTATATAAGTTTATAGATTTAGTGTCATCTATGATAAGTATAGTTTTGTAGAAAAATAGTAACAACAATTAACAATGAGAAGAGAAGATATTATAGAATGTAAGAGACTGAACTATAGGAAAAAAGATATTGTAAATAAAAAGGTAGATTTAGGTAGGTTATAGGGGGGAAACTTTGGATTGGAGACGGCGCAATCCGTTTGTGATTTTGTCAAAGCTGGCTGAAATTCCAAACTATATCTATAGTATAAGGAGCGAAGACAATTGAAAATTTTTTTCACCCAAATCGGGCCCGCCTTACCCCTTATGCCGGACCCACCCGTCATATGTTTTTGGAAGTGGATAGGGTGGAAGGACTATGAAGTACAAAAAAATCGTAATTTAGAGAGCATTTCTGCCAAAAACGAAATTTTTTTCTCACCCAACGCTATCCTACCCGCGGCGCATACCCACCTCTCCCGCAATCAGAAAATCACCTGCCCTCATTCGTGTCCTTATCTCATACGCGTCCCTCAAGTCTCTTTCCTAAAAGCTCGATGGCAACCGCAAGAAGGCTAGGACTGAAGCTGTCGATGACTCCACATCTACTTCGACAAGGCGCACACCGTGCCCGGTCTCCTCGACGAGCAATCCCTCGATTCCATCCTCGCCGCCCGCGTCACCCTCGACCGCCGCGTGCAGGATGCGTCCGCATTCAAGGTGGATACCCTCCGACAGTCCGACTCGCTTACGTCGTCGGTGACCGTCGCATGAGGAGCCACGCTGGCCGACTGCATCGTCGCGCTCGCCGCCACGCACGATATCCGCATCCAAGCACCCTACTGCGACGCCCCGTGCGGGATTCTGGACCTGCCCCGCCGACGCGGGACCTAGAGAGCGATGCCGGCGACCACCTTGCGCCCGCCATCACGGGAAGCTCAGCCTAAAAAAAGTGGTGATCCGCGAGTGGCCGCACCTCCCATCACTGCTCTCTCTGGATCTCGGTGACGTCACAGTGGAGGCGTCGTTTGCTCTAGGCGCGTGGTGCCCGCGGCTCGAGGAGCTAGGAAATCTTCAACTCCAAGATCGAGCACGCCCGCGGCGACATCCGCCTGCCGCTCCCCAGGTTCATGTCCTTGATTGATGTCGACGTCCGCCCGCACGGCCCATCACCGGGGTCGCCGTTCACGAAGATCGCCGTCAATGCGCCGGAGCTATTGGATCTCGACGTGGACTGCTACGCGGGGTCCACGCACCGACTACAAGTCCTTCTCACTACGGGTGCCGAGGCTGCGCCTCCTGGGATCTGGGATGGCGCAACCAGTTCACGGAGCGCGTGGCCGTCGACGTCGGCAGGCCGGGCAGTGCCAAGGTGGGGGGATCCAGTTGAGGTCGATCTACAAACGCGACATGGACGACTACTGGGGGCATATGATGAGGATGCTCGAGGGGCTGCTCCTGGACCTGCCGCGGCAGAGCATCGCCGACGTTGCAAGGTCAGGGACGACAGCTTCAGAAATTTCATTCTACTTTCTTCCACTGCATATGGAATTTGCTAGAGTCTTTGGTTGTGCTTTTCTACCAATGCAGGCCTTACATGACGCTGGAAGAGTGCCACAACTCCGATGATAATGAAGACGAGCCCAAGGATAAGAGTTCACTTGCAACATCACTGGCCTCATGCGCAGTATCTGATTCCTGTGGCTGCCCGGTGGCCGGCGCCTATTTAAGAATAGACGAGGTCATGCTTCGGTTACACATTTCTTTGGTTAACATTTTCGTATCCTAGGAAGAAACCCTTTAGCAAATTGTACAAAGAGAAGTCCAATGGAAGGAGACTACAATGTGATCTATGATAGTACCATGCTCTTTAATTTGGCATTTCAGCTTAGCCCAGCAACTAGCTGTTAAATAGTTAAGAGATCAGCCCTTCTGCAAGAGGTAGGTATACACATCCTATGCCAAAAATGTTCGTTATAGAGAAAAAAGATATGGATCTTTTATGAAGTCAATTATGTGCTGCATTTTTTGTGTGGTTACTCTGTGTAACACCGCGAAGCTCTTTTACTTCCTTGACACTGGCAATAGGTGGTTTGGTTAATTATCAGTGACAGAGTGCTTTTTCAGAAACTCATAGCTTCCTCACAAGATTGTGTTAACTAGCAGTGTGCATGCTATGAGGTCTTTAAGAAGACCAATAACATAGATTGATAGTAATTCACCATAGAGTGCACAAAAATATGTCTCTCCCAATCAAATTGGACACATAAGTTCATTATTTAACCTCATATTCCTTGGGATAAAATTATTTTCATACAACTAATACATGACAACATATCATGATGGATTAAAAAAAATGTTATAACTGGTGTTAGTGTTGCTTGTATTACTGACAAAAGAAAAATACATCAGGATTTGGTATATTGGAATAGGAAGTTCTTAAAAAGACCATTGTGGTTAAATGGCTCTCCTCCGCCGTTTGGTTCTGAAATAGTTTAAAAAAAAAGCTGACTAATCTGCCATTTTGAAAATTTCCAGGAGATGCAGTGGTGCATACAGATGTGATTGAGATAGAGGTTTATGAAATTTATCCGAAGTGGGATACATTCTTGGAAGGATAAATCTCGCAATAGGATGGTGGATCACTACTAGCCAAACTCTTGAATATGTTTCAATTGCAATGACAATTCATTGATGAGCCCTTGCCTTTGTTAAGAATGCAATCAATAGAAGCCTCCCTAAGTAGAACTTATGATAGATAAGCTATTCACCATTACTGAGGATTAGGAAACCTGATCAACATGTCTAGAGCACGAATCTGAGAGATAACCTCTTCAAAAAGAACATTCCGATCCTTAGGGGGTGGTATTTGGTCGTAATGCTGAATGCAGCTGCACTTGTTGTCACTGCTTCAGTCCAAATTGCCATATACATTTATATAATATAAAATATTTTAAATTAGTATTTTTAAATACGTGTGTGTCGCACGTACATGTTACTAGTAGCTCAAAAGGATGGATACTTCTTCACCATGTGTCTAAAAAGATAGAGAAGGAATCGACACGTTGTTTGCACAAAAAATATCTCCTGATTAGTCTTAGTATGTACTATCAATATACCTTTTAATTTCTCTAGTATATATAAATTTTATTTTATTATATATTAAAAATGAAAGATAAGAAAGTTTGGACCGACCATCTGATTGGAGCAATCAATCGCTGAGGCCATCGCGAACGCTGCAAAAGGACTCGTACTGTACATAGACGTCGGTGCCACGGGCGGGACCCCGGTTCCACGACTCAGACATTGCATTGGCCGGGCCCAGGTTACTTAGGGCACTCGCAATGGGGCCGTTAGTGCCCTCTATAACGATCCACGTCAGCATTTGAGAATTAAAAAACGAAGAGAGAGAAACGATGGTTGCTACATCTAGCGACTCTCGCTAGCGCGCCCTTCCATGTCTCGCGGGTCCCACTGTATCCCGAATGGAAAGCAGAGGACAGAAGGGATGAGATTTGAGGATTAAATAATTACAGCGCGTGGGTCCCACTATTAATACTGTAGCTGGATTGTTGGATAGATGTTCTATAAGTACCTGCTATATCCTATGTGTACAACGTTATAGAGAGTATCATGCTATAACCATTGCGGGTGCCCTTAGGGCACTCCCAACCCCAGACTTTATGTTAGAAGAGTACAGGGTCATTAATTGTGCTACCATGTAGGTAAATTGCTGATGTGGTCAGATATTTAATGAAGAAAGAGAGAGGAAAAAAGACTTCGTTTCTTATATGGACTCCGAGTCTTCCTCAGCATCGAGGCCGTAGACTCCACCGAGACTCGCGTTGGGGAGGGGCAGCGTCGTGTCCACAGATCTGCTACTCCCCGTCGCCCGCAGCCGCCGATTTCCCCCTCCCGCGCACGCCCACCTCTCCCGCGCGCACGCCCGCCTCGCTCGCGCTTCTCCCCTCCGCGCGCGCCATTTTCTTCCCTCCGCGCTTGCATCCGAACTAGTCCCGCGCGCTCCCGCCGTCGCTGTTGCCGCCGCCGGGAACCACTCGACGCTGTCAGGTAAAACGGCGCCGCCCCCTCCCTTTCCGGCATCTTCCCTGTACCGCCCCCTCCCTCTCCAGCATCTTCCCTGTACTGCCGCCGCCCCCTCCCTCTCCGGCTTCTTCCCTGTACCGCCCCCTCTAATTCGATTCCATCTCCTTCTCCATCTGCAGAAATTTGGGAACTCGCGGCACATCTGTCGCGGCATGTCGCAGCCCCTTCCGCTTCTCTCGTCGCAAAAACGTTAGGGCGGGAGGGCGCCGTCGAGCGTCGGAGGTTTTTCTCTCGTTCTTCTTGTTCTGGCGTTCCGGTCAGCAGGAGGGCGCACCACGACAGCCTGCAGGTAAGTTCATCCCAACCTACACCGGTAGTTAATAATTAATACGCACACGGATCATTAGGCTGGTGTGTTGCTATAAGTGTTTTTCAGTGAGTTGCAGACTTGCAGTTGCAGCCCAATTCCAATTCAGTTATCCCTGTTTATACAAATCAACCTGTAGATCTTGTACCGTAGAGCCCAGAATATGCAAAAGATTGGCTGCATTTGGTTCTAGGCTGTGGTCTTTCTTTCAAATTGAAATATTATCTTGTCTGAAGCATGCTGGCATGGCAATAATCTAGTGCTTGCATCAAGCGATCAACAGCCCATGTTTATAGACTGCATTCACAGCCTGGTACCAATTTGCATTACAACTGCCTATCCAGTGTCATCTTGGACTTGGATCAGTGGCTCAGGGCTACATCTTTGCATCACTCTAGGCCTTGTTGTTTGTTATGATCCCTCTGATCCAACCTCCTTGTTACTTGAATCGATTAGTGTTGTTTAACCTTACATCATTCATGCTCTCAACTATCTCTTTACATATCTCTACGATTGCTTAGGTCTAAGACAAAACTACCATTTGATTTAAATCAAATCACTTTTCTATGGTTTATGGAACATATGTTAGTGTACTATGTCTACTAGAAGAATTAGAAAGTATGAATCTGGTGCTGAAAAGGGTAAGAAGAAACAAAGATTAGAAGTTTTTTTTAGGAGAATATTAGAAGCTTTTGCTGAATCACAAAAGGTCCTGTATCTATTACTTGAATATTTTCTTAATATTTAAGGGCCACATTTTCCGTTTAGCACACGGGCCTCCAATTCCTGGAGACGGCCCTGTCCATCTGTTGTGACTAAAGAGCATCCCTACATTTGACAGATGAATCCATTAACAAAGAAGACTTGTCGGCGAGGCAGGTTCCAACCTCCATCTACCCCGGGTACCTATGCTCCGGCTGTCGGATCGACTGCAACCCGAGCTCAATTTGGAGCCACCGGTGTGAATCAAGATGCTGGTGTTCCTCCTCGATCTGGTGCTTCCCCCGGTTTAGTTGGCCAGTGTCATCTCCTAGCGAAGGGTAAGTAAACTTCGACTGAATCCTACTAAACCTAGGTTTTCTTGGTTGAGCTCAATCCTCCCTGATGACTGTGTTACTAATTGTGTATTTCCTATCAGCCACCATTTTTTTTCTCATAGATGTAACTGATTTACCTACTGATTGTATATTTCCTATCAGCCACCAAAATTTTTTCTCATAGATTTAACTAATTTACCTACTGATCATATGCAACTATTAAATTGATTTGCCAACTGTACCAGAGATGCTTAAATTCTGAAGTTAAGATACATTATCTACACATATAGCTAGAATTAGGGAAAAAGAGTATGTATACCTGATACATTATCTGCACCTTATTCTTGTATGGATCCTTCTTCAGGTTGAATAGATTCCATTCAAAAAAAGTTGGTTGTTTGTTTGTCTTACCACCAAATTAATCAGCAATTTCGAGAAGTAATTCTATACAGTCGTGAATTGCCTCTAAATTTGATATTCATATTTGTTACATGGATTGACAGAAGTACTGCACAATTCAAAGGCTATGGATTAAAATTAGATTGACTTAACAATTTGACAATATTTGAATAATCATTTTCTACACTTAGTAATTTTAGTTGTTGTCATCTAGCAATAACAAAGTTACACCTAGTAGGCATTTTTTCTCACCTTTACATCTTGATGCAATTTTTTCTCAGTTTAACAAAAGAATTTGAGCAAGAAATTAATACCATTAGAGCATATTTCGGTCTGATGTTCAGATACAATCATCCAAGTCCCCTACTGAATTTGTCTATGGATGCCAACAGATTGCAATAGTAGAGAGATTGTCCCATTGATTATATATTCAGCAATTTCCAGCCACTTTCAGAGCTGCAGTTTGATTAGTTTTCTTGTAGTGAATAATATGCAAAATTTAACAAACAAGATTCAGCAGATTACTTGTAGTTTTCTTGTGTAGTGAATAATAGCCAATTACTTATTTTGATTGAGCAGTCAGCAACCTGAAATCATAATTAGTACAGATTTTTGCAAGCTTACTTGTGTTTCTGCATATATAATTAATTAGAGTATTTTTAATTCATATGGTTGCTGGATATACCCACCGGGAGGGTTCTCAATTTTTTTGCATTCAAACCCATTTGCTAACCATCCTAATGGAAATGAAAACTTCCACTTTGTTGGTGCTGGAATGAGTCAGTCTTCAGTGTCACCAATGGACCTGGGTGGTTCAAAAACTCCCTCTCCAGCACAACAAAATGATGATGTAGTGGATGTTGCAGATGCAGAAGAAGATGAAACAATCAACACCAATGAAGATTCTAGAACCGACAAGCGTTTGAATTGGTCTGTCCCTGAAGACATACGATTGGTAGGTTCTAACCATGCTATCTCCATGCACACTTGAAGACTAATAATTGTCCTTTTTAATTCTGTTTCTATTTCGTTCTTTCTGTAGGCTAGTGCTTGGTTGCATAATTCAAAGGACCCAGTTGATGGAAATGGAAGGAAGGCATATGCTTACTGGACAGTTGTTACTGAAGATTACAACAAGACCACAGAAAGTAACCGTAAGAGGAACAAGAACCAACTGAAAATACGTTGGGATCGTTCTAAGAAACCTTTATCTGATTTTCATGGATGTTGGGTAAATGCAAGTAGAGTGTGGCAAAGTGGGATGAGTGATGACCAGTTGACTGACAAGGCATTAGAGATGTGGTCTGTCCGAAACAAAGGCAAGGCCTTCCACTTGCTGCATATGTGGAAGGTAGTGCGTGGTGAGCAGAAGTGGTCGGCATATCTTGCTAGGTTGAAGAAGGAAAGTGAAAAGAGTGCAAAAAATAGTGCACCTCAAGTTGTGAATTTGGTACTGGATGGGGAAAAGAGACCTATGGGACATAAGAAAGCAAAAAAAGAACTCAATGGCAAAAGGAAGTCATCTGATGCTTTGGCTGATTTTAGTGAAAAATTTGACAAGTTCATTGAAACATGCACCAAGAATAGGGAAGATAGAGAGAAGATGGCTGAAGTTCAGCAAAGTTTGGCTGATAAAAAGATTGAAGCAGCTAGGATTAATCATGAAGCAGCCCATGAACAAACTGTAGCACCCCAGGAGCAAACTAAGTGCAAAATGCTAGAAACTTACACACAGCTCCTACTGGCATCAACTGATCAGCTAAGTGCAGATGCTTTAGTTCAGAGAAACTTGGCACTAGAGAGCTTGACACTTGCTTTATTTCCCAAGGTATGCCACTTTATTTCCCATTTTTTCAATTGCTCATTTTAGGTACTTGGAACTGCTAACTGACCATCTATAATTTTCTGCACCTGATTATACAGTAGTAAATGTATGCAAAGAAATTTTCTGGAATTTTCATGGCTGGAAGTAATTTATGTAAGTTTTTCTACTAGTGCTCTTTTAATTTCTGTGACTAGTGCTCTTTTAATTCATGGGACTAGTGGTATTTTAATTGCTGAATACAAACAACCACAAGTCTGAATACAAGTGACTAATGCTCTTTTAATTCCTATGACTAGTGCTGTTTTAATTTGTGACTAGTGCTCTTTTAAGTCATGGGACTAGTGGTATTTTAATTGCTGAATACAAACAGCCACAAGTCTGAATACATAGAGCCACGGCAATTGTGACTATATATAGCACAGGCACGGCTGCTATCCCTTTGCTCCTCCCCTTTCTACTATTTCTTCCCTTTCTTATCTTCTGTCTCTATTCTCTGCTACCCACAATTCCCTTTGCTGCCATGGATGGGGATGACAGCATCGATCCTGCTGATTTGTACTCCATGGATGACTTTCTTCAAGAGCAAGAAATTCTTGATGAATTTGGCGATCAACTAGTTGCTGGAATGCAGTCGGTTGTTGCTGACATACAAGGTGGAAGATCAGTTGGTCCTAGGCGATTTGTGGACAGGCCTCGCGAACAAGCCAACCAGCAACTAATGGATGACTACTTCTCTCCTAATCCAGTCTATAATGAGACACAGTTCCGTAGAAGATTTACGATGAGGAAACCCCTCTTTCTGAAGATTGTTGAGGCCTTGAGTGGGTGGTCTGAGTATTTCACATTAAGACTGGATGCTTTGAATTGGCCCGGATTCTCACCAATTCACAAGTGTACAGTAGCAATCCGTCAGTTAGCATATGGCGGCTCTGCAGATCAGTTTGATGAGTACCTGAAGATGGCAGAAAGTACTAGTGTGGAATGCCTTAAAAAGTTTGTTGAGGGTGTCATTGACGTATATTGTGCAGAGTACTTGAGACGCCCAACAGTATAAGATTTAGAACGATTGTTGAAGGTCGGTGAGCGTCGTGGTTTTCCTGGCATGGCAGGGAGCCTTGACTGTATGCATTGGTCTTGGGAAAAATGTCCCTATGGCTGGAAGGGACAATATACTCGTGGTGATCATGGTGTACCAACCATCATTCTAGAGGCAGTTGCTTCACATGACCGATGGATATGGCATGCTTTCTTTGGAGTGGCCGGATGCAACAATGACATTAATGTGCTGAATCAATCTGATTTGTTTGTCGATAAGTTAAGAGGAGAAGCACCCGAGGTGGAGTACTTTGTGAATGGAAGGCGATACACTCAAGCTTATTATCTTGTTGATGGGATATACCCAGAGTGGGCTGTTTTTGTCAAGTCCATACGTGAACCACAGCTACCTGAGCACAAGCTGTTTGCAGAATATCAAGAGGGGGCAAGAAAAGATGTTGAATGTGCATTTGGGATCTTACAATCTCGTTTTCACATTTTGCGTCGTCCGACACGTCTATATGAACAAGGTGATCTTCAGAATATCATGTTAGCTTGCATAATTCTGCACAACATGATAATCGAGGACGAGAGGGATATCGAAGACGATTTATTTGACTTGAACGAGGAAGCAACCACGTCTACTGTTCAGCAACCTACAATCACTCATGCACATGATCCGTTGATGGAGGAGGTAGTACTGAGAGATGCCGAGATTCGTGATCAAGAAGCTCACAAGCAGCTGCAGTCCGATTTGATTTCTCACATCTGGCAAAAAGTTTGGGAATCCAACTCGTTAGGTAGAATTATGATTAAATTTTGTCTTCATGTTCAAGAAACATTGAGATTTTCTTTTTTAACTGAACCATATTGATTCTATAATTTCAAGCTCCTATTTAATTTTGTTATTTTACCGACTCAGTCATTTTGTAACAGATATGCTTGGAGGACGATGGGCATGGTACTGTTCTACGATAGGTAAGTTAAGCCACACTGTTTTTCAGATTGTTCCTTATCAGCTACCTAGCAGACTATTTTATAATGTTAAACTAGTGCAATGAGCTTAAGCGTAGAACCATAAAAGAAAAGTAACATGGTAGGATTTAGAAGTGGAACACATCAGATTTGGATTGCAAGCGAGAGGGAGAGGGAGAGGGTACATAGCAAAATCCAGCAGCTATGATCTGTATATGAAGAATATATGAAGCTTTTGTTTGGAAATTTAAGTAAACTATTCATTTTGGAAAATTGCACACCCTTGGTAGAAATTAATTCAGAATATTAAATAGAATCTAGCTTAATCCATAACTTCTGTTCTCACCTAGTAGGGTTTTTCAGTTCTGTTTCAATTCTATCGTCTTCTTTTTTGCTGAAGACAACCTGAGAATTAGCTTCATTTTTCGCCTCACATGGCTTAGGTATCTCGTTGAAAGAAGTAGATGTGCCTTCTATATTGTTATCCGATGATCTCTTTATAACTTCTACCTGAAATCATAAAGATAAACAAGTTTAAGAAAATGAAGAACAAGTATAAAGTTCTTTATTTAATTTAAGGAAAAGACCAACGGCCAAGTTCAGCAATGCTACTCCAGGGACTGTCAAGACTGCTTTCTGTATCGCTTTTTTCACAGATTTAACATAGCAATGTAGCATCAACGCGATGACCTGAATAGAAAATTAGTTTCAAATATATAGTAGTATGCTACTGATGGCCAATTACTTAATTTGTTTGAGCAGTCAGTAACATATATAGCAGTGGAACCTATCTTGCACAAAATAGTTATTTCTGTTGATTCTATCATTTTGATTCTATCAATTCAAGCTCCTGTATAATTTTGTTATTTTACTGACTCATTCATTTTGTAACAGATCTGCTTGGAGGACAATAGGCATGAAGTTCTGTGTGGAGGATGATGATGGATGGCTTATTGTTTTCTATATACTATTACTATCTACTTAGTTTGCATTTTGTTGAACTTCTGGTCATTTTGCTGAACTGTATGCATGAAAGGAATTTCATTTCATACACTACTGTAAGCTTCTGGTCATTTGGATGAACTGTATGCATGAACTGTTTCGGGTCATGTGCTACAGAATGCTCTGGTGACATGCTATTGTATGCGTGAAATGCTTCTGGTCATGTGCTACAGAATGCTCTGGTGATATGCTTCTGGTTCTCATGATGATATCCTACTGACGCGTGACATTTGATTCTAGTGATTTTCCAGTTCATTCGTATTTCAATCTGATGGTATGGTGATATTAATTGTTCAGAGGTGTAAGTTGGATCACATGGCTATTTGCCACAGCTGATCACCCTTTTTTGTGTTGGGTAATTAATATCTTTATCTATAGAAACTACTACTAGAATCTTTGCATTGGGGACTATAGAGTCTTGTGATAGAGTCTTGAATCTATGGACTCTATGGATAGAGTCTGGGTTGGGAGTGTCCTTAGGTTAGTCTCAGTGGCAGAGTCGTCGATATTTAATGGACTGCCACATAAGCTTTTTTGATGACATGGCACCAAATAAATGAAGGAAGAGAAGATCTCAGGGTCATGGTGATGACCCCAGGTCGACAGTGGTACCAATGCTCACGACCCTCCACTGAGAGTCTATGACTCTGCATTTGATCACAACACATGCAAGATTTAAATACTACATTCTATCTATGAAACTGTGCCTATGGCCCTGTGCATTGAGAGTGACAGGGTCATCATGCTGAAAAGCTGATGTGGCGGACTTGATAAGTGTGCTCATGACACTGCCACTGAGACTGACCTTAGAGCACTCGCAGTGGTTATGTAGAGTAACCTCTCTAGAACATGTTTATATCAGCTATAAATATTGTTTACAAACTATTCACCCAACAGATCTTACTATAGTATTTAATTTTTAATGAAGTGGGACTCACGTGTTGGATCCCCATCCCTCCTTTCTTCTCCATCTCGCACCATCCCTGCCGTGGCGGCATACACGTGCAGCTCCGCTCAACAATGCCCCGGTGTCTCTCCCATGACACCGTCCCTTGACCTTCCCCCATGGCACCAAGGCTGAGCTCCACCCTGGAGGCAGCCCACGGCGGCGACCCCAGTTCCACCCCCTCCGCGTCCTCAAGCTCCGCCGATCTTGCGGCTGAACCATGCGCCTATGGCAGCTCGCGCCGCGGTCATGGCGACGCTTCGCCCTTCCATTGACGCCCTCTTCCTCCGAATCCGACGGCGGCATCGAGGGCTGCCTCCTGTGGCGAGGACTGAGATCCGCCCGCCAGTGGCGGCACGGACAACCTCCTGCTGCCTCACCAGCGGCGGCGTCAAGGGCCGCGTGCTGCCTCGCTCGGCGCGGTGCGGTCGAGCTCCTCCCCCGCTGGCTCCTTCGACCTCTCCCCGCCGGTGTCCCGTCCTCCTCCCCGCGGTGGCTCCTTCGACGTCCTGCTCCCGCCGCCTGCCGATTGCCTCGTCGGTGCTTCGTCCTCATCTCCGCGAGCCACGACGGCACGTCCAGCATCCTCCCCCGCCGGTTGCCTCGCCGACTTGCCGACGCCCCGTCCTCCTTCCCGCCGTCCGTGCCGGTCACCCGCTAGAGCGCGGCTCGCTTCGCTGCCCTGCGGAGTTCTACCGCTCGGCACCGAGCAATGTGTAGATGGGACCCACGACACGTGAAAATCTGTGTGTAGCATGTCGCTGGGTTAAGCAAGAGTAGAGCTGGGACTTGGGCCGTGCCGTGCCGGCCCGGCCCGGCACTCTCGTGCCTCGTGCCGCCTCGTACTTAGACTTCTAGGCACGCGAGGCACGTCGTGCCGTGCCGGCATGGCACGACAAATTTTTTACTAGGCCCAAGCACGACTCGTGCCACGACGGCACGTCTTCGTACCGTGCCGACCCAAACACGGCCCTCGCAATGTGACTACTTCTGACCATACCAGAACACAACCTTATTATGATATGAATGATGATTAACACAATTTCATACATATAAGGTAGATTTTGTGATCTATTTCAATGCTATTAGTTATATTAGGCTATATAATGCATATAACGCATGCTATCAGGAAGGAATAACCTACGGATTTGCAAATGTGCCATTTTCGTGCTGTGCCGTCCCAAGCACGGCCCAAAAATACGTGTCGTGTCGTGCCGAGATCTTAGGCACGGCACGGCCCTCGCATTCGTGTCGTGCCAGCACAGTCCAAAATGTTTTGTCGTGTCGTGCCCTGCCGTGCTTTGGGTCGTGCCAAATATCGTGTTTCGTGCGGCTCATAAATAGCACGGGCTAAGTCCTAACTCTAAACAAGATCGAGTACAATCTCTCTCCTACCCCTCTCTCCTACGTGGCTCTCTTGTAGAGAGCATAAAAGGCACCGTTGCTGGTGCCCTTATGCATGCAAGGATGTGCCGGTGGCAAGGGTCCAATCCCCAACGAGTCATCCATCGATCGATCATATAGTACGTTACAACAACCAATAATTTATGATCAATTGACGTCCTTATTGCTTGTGTGAATACATACAAGACATGGCACATGCACGTATGTGTATGTTGTATTTCGTGGCTAGATCCGTGATTTTTCGCATACCCTTCTTAATTTGGGACACTCTCCAAGTCCGTCGTTTTCGTCATATCCGGTGCTCCTTTTACTTTCTCCGTTTGAAATAAATCGTATAATCGACCTAAAAGATCAAAACGATCTGCATTTTGAAACGAATAATCCCCAAACAAAATACTTGGCCCTGTATGTGCTCGGCGCATCTTGATGCTAGTACTTGTATCAAATAGCTAGGGCCATGTACATTTACATCGTCAGTTGGTGGTTTACATGGAACTTAGCGACCTTGGTGCGTGCTGGTCCAGGGAACGCAGAGTAGCTAGTGATGGCGAGGCACGTGCGTGAGATGCATGGATGCTCACTGCGCTCGAGCTCGACACCGAGTCGTGGTGGACGTACGATAGATATCCATATGCATGCATGACGGATCTCGGAAGGCCGCGTATACTATGCATGAGACGCTGTTGAGACTTGAGACAAGAGCACGTCGTCGGTCGGTGGAGGCGTGGAGAAAGAGGGGGCGAGGGGCGGGCGATGTATATATGGGGAGCAAACCAAAGTCAACACTCAACAGCATAGCTAAACAGGTGGGTTCCGCTCTGTGTTGTGCAGTGAGTGAGCACGCAGAGCCACCGTGAGAGCGTCGACTGACTGAGCTCCAGTGCACGTGGGGCACACACTGGCGTTGCCGGGCGGAGCACGCACGACGCGCCGTCGCGCCACGCAGCAAATCCGCAAAAGGCCACCGGCAAACACTGCACCGCCGCGCCGCGCCGAAAAGGGAAGGCGAACGCGTCCGCGAGCACGTGACCGACCTTCGCGTGTAGCTGCTGCGACTAGAGCCTTTTGCCCGACTTCTTTTCCTGCCAGGAGGCACTGCACTGCTGCTTGTGCTTGGATTTGGAATTTTGGGTCGCGGCGATCGGCCGGTCTGTCGGTGGCTGGCCCCGAGCGGTCGATCTGTCATCAACTCATCGCCGGGCGGTCGGTCCCTCTCCGCCTCTTCACGCACGACGCGACGGCGTGAGAGCTCGCTCGCTCGCCTCGCTCCATCGGGCGGCCCGAGAGACCCGAGTTGAAATGTGTAGGTGAGCTGTTGCTCTCCCTGCTAGCTACAGCGGTCGGATCTGGGCTAGTACGTCTACGTACGCAACAGCGCGCTGGAATCTTTCCGTGCCGGCCCTTTCGACGTCTATTATTCATATGTACTGCACGTACGTACGTGTTACGAACTACGTACGTCTCTCTCTACTCTCTAGCGAGGTACGTCTCTCTGGTTTCAATAAAACACGCACTGTCTTTATGCGCGGTTTGCTCAAAAAAAATGATTGATGTTTATGTGAAATGTTTTCAACAAATAAATCCAATGATGTCAACTTATCAGGTTTGTATGACATACTATAATGTATAAAGAGAACATATCTGGTAGAAACAGTACTGGGTAAACAACCTTTAGTAAACTGACCGGTACTAATGTGAAGGTCACATTAGTACCGGGTCAAAATAATCCGTACTAATGTAAGTCTTCCGTCCGTCTCTGTTCGCTCTCCGTCCCCGTCGTCCTCCGTCCAATGCCGTCATCTACCCTTTTTCTTTTCTTTTTTTGCAGGTATTTCTTTTCTTCTTCACATGAACAATTCAATGGACCAAGATTCAACCACAAATTTCTCATTCAAATTTCACATGTACAAGAATTACAATCTCACATTACAAAGAACTAAGAAGAGATCTCACAAAATTCACAAAAAAACATACACAAATTCACAAAAAGAAACATACACAGATTCAACTAGATCTCGCAAGAACAGTTGTGGATGATTGGGGGAAATCACCACGAAATCCTCAATTTTTCAGTCATAGAAAACCCCACGCCAGGGGCCAACCCCACGCCCAGACCGCCGCGCACCAGGGAGGCCGCGGCCGTGCCGACGCCCGCGCGTCGCACCTGGCTGCGCCGCGCCTCCTGGCTGCTGTCGGTGTTTTAGACCGGCAAACCTACCAAGGGGGTACCCGAGGTAGTAGATTGTGCGGTGGAGGATCGTGATCAGGAGACCGAGAACTCGAAGGTATGCGCAAGGACACGGGACACAAGATTTATACAGGTTCGGGCAGCCGTGGTGGCGAACCCTACGTCCTGTTTGGGGATCAAGTATAGCGCCCTGCGCTTGGTGTTGGGTTGTGATGTCCTCCTAGGTACCCGGCCCTCCTTTATATAGTCCAGGGGGCAGGTTCCTAGTCGGTTACAAGGCAGGAGTCCTAGTAGGATTACACGGAACGAGTCCTAGTAGGATTACAGGGGAATTCTAGTAGGAGTCTGTCTTCATCCTTCCTTGCATGGGTACCCGGGGTGTATGCCCGACAAGCCCCCGAGCACGTTGGAGTCGAGAGTAATAGTTCGAGTAGTCTTGAAGCCTCTTCGAGTAGTTCTTGAGCGTCCTCGAGTTCTGCTTGGAGAAGTCTTCAATAGTACTTGAACTGCCGCGAGGCTGGAAGGTGGTCCAGCTCATCAGTCTTGAAGTCGAGATTATATGGAAGTGCGATTGCAAAATCGCACTCCATATGGAGTAGCTTCCGAGCCTTAGGTTGAGTCGCAGATTCTAGCTGAGGGTCAATCTTGATTCCGAATCTTCTGTCTTGAAAATTTTGAATGATGGGTGTAGCATAGCAGCCCCCGAGCCTTGAAATGATTAGGTAATCAATCCAAGGGTCTTCAGTGTTTCCGAAAGCCATCACCCGAGTACTCTTGCAGCGTTAGCCCTTGAGATAAGAGAGTTGTATGAGCCACGTCAAGTAGTTGTTGTCGTAGAGCCCCCGAGCTTGAGAGCAAGCGAAGACTGCTAGAGTTGTTCTCGAGTAGTAATTTGAATGCAGCCCCCGAGCTGGAGAGATTCCAAGTAGTATTTTGGCGTCGAGCCGTGGAGCTTGAGAAGTAGCCGTGCCGTCAGAGCGGATTTTAGATGCGACCGAAGTCGACTTTTAGATGCCGGCAGAGCGGACTTTAGATGCGACTTGAAAAACCGAAGTCAACTTTAGTTGCCGCACGGAGCGGACTTTAGATGCGACTTGAAAAACCGAAGTCGACTTTAGTTGCCGCACGGAGCGGACTTTGAGATGCGACTTGAAAACCGAAGTCGACTTTAGATTGCCGCGTGGAGCGGACTTTAGATGCGACTACAGTAGTCGACTTTGTGCCACGCGGGGTGAACTTAAGATGCAAAAAATGAAAAGCACTTTCCGGAAAGCCAAAGCGAATGAAAAATCAGAGAAAACAAGTAGTTTTGCCGCCGGAGCAGGCTCAGGTGCGACCGTTGAAGTCGACTTGTGCCGCAGGAGCGGACTTGGGTGCGACCGTTGGCGTCGACTTTTGCCACCAGAGTGGACTTGAGTACCTGAGCCATGGATTTCAGACCCAAGGTACAGTTGCCGCAGGAGCGAGCTTGAAGGTGCGACCGGAGTCGACTTGTGTACCTGGGCCATGGATTTCAGACCCAAGGTACGGTTGCCGTCAGAGCGGGCTTGAGATTGCCTCCTTGGGATACAGCCATTGCGACCTCCGAGATTCAGTACACCCAAAGTCGTGGCGAGAGCCCCCGGGATGTAATGTACCAAACTCGTGGTGGAGCCTCCGAAACTTAGTGAACCAAATTCGTGGCCGGAGCCCCCGAAACTTAGTGAACCAAATTCGTGGCCGGAGCCCCCAAGATTCAGTGTAGTAAGCTCGTGGCGATTTGGTCGATATATCCCAAGAGTAGTCGGCAGAGTGTAGCTCTCGTGAAAACCCGCCAAGAAGCATACACAGATGAGTAGTCGTTGAGACTGTTCCGCGTGGCGGAAAGAAGATAGCACATGACGTGCGTGGTGCCTCCTTAGAGTGAAGCCGATGTGTGCCTCCAGTACTTGGTACACGAAACGTCGTGGCAACCGCCGCCTAATTTGGTGATCCAAAGCCTGTGGCAGTCGGTCATCACGCCCAAGGAATAATTGGCGAAGTGCAGCTCTGCTGCCAGGTAGCCGTTGAGAGACATACACAGAGGTAGTCGGCATGTTGTCCTGCATGATGAGGAAAACAAGCCAACGAAAAAAAATAATCATTTAAATAAATGACTTAGCTTTTGCCGCTAGGGCGGTCTTGTAGATGAAGCCGTGGCGTTCGGCGATGGAGCCGCGACGGTTGTTGCTGAAGTTGACCAGTCAGAGTTGGTTCTGACTAGTTGTTGGCGGCTTGGAAGCAGACGAGTAGTCGCGGCACACGGCGTGGTTGGTGTAGAACCGGAGAGTAGTCGAGCGGCGAGACGACGCGTCCGAATGCACGACATAAGCACAGTAGAGCCGGTGCAACCGGACGACGAGTAGTCGCGGCGCACGGCAAGGTTGACGTAGAGCCCGTGCGGCCGGGTGACGAGTAGTCGTGGCGCACGACAAGGTTGATGTAGAGCCCGTGCGGCCGGGTGACGAGTAGTCGTGGTGTACGGCATAGCTGAAGTAGGTGTACTCGCGTACATCTTGTCGTGACCAAGCAAAAAATCTTGCATGTTCCTGGTGTAGCTTTTGTGTGGCCCTAGCTAGGAGCCAATACTCTCCTTGGTCTTCACGTGCAGCCCATAGCCATGATCAACAAGTTGAATTTACTGACCACACAAAAATAGAGGCATCAGGAGTTTCGTGAAGGCCCCTGCTCTGCTTTCTCACGTACTCCAATCAAGATAGTCGTATCTGTCTTGTGGCTGATTTGATCTTGTACAGGTGTGTCACTAGTCTTGGATCGGCAAAGGAGCAAGTATCGGACTCTGTGTTGCCCAAGCGCCCCACCGTGAATTCGACATGGACCCAGGAGTAGACCGCAGTTGCCGAACTGCTCTCGGAGTCGACATCCTCTTGTGTCGTGCGAAGACGATCACGAATTAATTCCGTCTAGCTTTGGTGCTCTGCTCGAACATGACGACTTGCTGCAAAAATTGAATCCATCTTGGACTTGATCAATGAACCCGACGAGTAGTGGTTCACAGTCGTAGCGCCGAGTAGACTGATCTTGCAGATGAGAAGATCCTTCGAGTTCGCCCGGTGGTGATGATCACCCCTACCTGGCGCGTCAGCTGTCGGTGTTTTAGACCGGCAAACCTACCAAGGGGGTACCCGAGGTAGTAGATTGTGCGGTGGAGGATCGTGATCGGGAGACCGAGAACTCGAAGGTATGCGCAAGGACACGGGACACAAGATTTATATAGGTTCGGGCCGCCGTGGTGGCGAACCCTACGTCCTGTTTGGGGATCAAGTATGGCGCCCTGCGCTTGGTGTTGGGTTGTGATGTCCTCCTAGATACCCGACCCTCCTTTATATAGTTCAGGGGGCAGGTTCCTAATCGGTTACAAGGCAGGAGTCCTAGTAGGATTACACGGAACGAGTCATAGTAGGATTACAGGGGAATTCTAGTAGGAGTCTGTCTTCATCCTTCCTTGCATGGGTACCCGGGGTGTATGCCCGACAAGCCCCCGAGCACGTTGGAGTCGAGAGTAATAGTTCGAGTAGTCTTGAAGCCTCTTCGAGTAGTTCTTGAGCGTCCTCGAGTTCTGCTTGTAGAAGTCTTCAATAGTACTTGAACTGCCGCGAGGCTGGAAGGTGGTCCAGCTCATCAGTCTTGAAGTCGAGATTATATGGAAGTGCGATTGCAAAATCGCACTCCATATGGAGTATCTACAGGGTGGTACTGGCTTGCTGCAACGAACGGTCGCAACAGGATTGCTCGCTTCGGGCGAAAACCCCAACCAGACTCGTTCTGGTGGGTTGGCGGTGGCGCCCCCGGGCGTCGCTCTCCCTGCTGAGGGCGCCACCTTTGAGCAACAATCCTGCTGCATGGTCTCTGGGTGAAAACCCTGTCCAGTTTCTGGACGGGCGACGGCGGCGCCTGCGGGCGTCGTAACCTCCCTGGAGGCGTCGCCTTAGAGGCGCTGTTCGCTTCGCTGGCACGCTCGGTCTGCCCTTCGTGGTTACTCCGGTTGGTGGGGGCTTTTCTCTCGTATGTGTTAAGGGGTTGTTTTCCTTCAAGCCTCGCCGTCGGCTCTCCTGGTGGCGTCCGGCGGTCTTCTCTCGTCTGCGGGCTTCTGCCGCTTGCAGCGTTCCGCGGCGCCCGGGGTTGCTTGGCACTCCCCGGTGCGGTGCGGGACAGCGTTGTGAGACGGCGCTTGCGGCACCTGCAGCCAGGGGAGACTTGGCCTGCAGCGGATTGCGGTGCGGATTTTTAGCACAGCTGAAATTCCCCGGTGCGGTACAACGTCGGAAGACGGCACAGGCAACATCTTCGGTCTCCAACTCGATGGCGGCGGCTTGCGCGAGGGGGAAAGCAACTGGATGATTCGAACCTCTGTAGTGGTCTGCAGCTTGATTCGGTTCCCGAGGGCGGGGCACCTCTTTGTGCTTCTGTGACGGCTATCTTTGAGACGAGTCTGAAGTGTGGAGCCGTGCGGCGGGTTTGGCGGTCCCCACGCATGAGAGAGAGAGGCGTGCTGAGTGGCGGGTTGGAGGTCCCCGCGCACGCGAGAGTTTTCTTCTGACTCGGTGTTCTGCATGCCGCCCGGTGGCCAGTTCGGGTGCAACAGCACTGCGACGTTGGGTCCTGCACGGCGGTGGCCCTTTCGGTGTGGTGGTGCCTGCCACTCCGTCCCCTATCGGCGGCGGTCTTCGCTTCAGTGGTCTTCGATACTTGTATGAGAGGGTTGAGAGGGCGGAGCTGCAGTTCTGCTTTGTTTTGCTGTCGTCGTTGTGTGTACAGTTGTGGCCGAGTTGTTGTCCCAATCCAACCGGCCAGTGCGTACAGTGTGCGGTAACCCGTGTTGAGGTCCCAATCCAACCGGGCGAGTTTATTTTTTCTTTCTTTTCTTTTCCTACCTATGATCTCTCAGGATCATAGTCTTGTATTTTTTCTGCTCTATCAATGAAACACGCACTGTCTTGTGCGGTTCGTTCAAAAAAATGAAATGAAGCGAAGCGAAGCCCCCATATGTTTTTTCTTATTTATTTAGTATTATTTTTTCAATTTTGTAAAAATATATAGCATACAGGAAATTTTGCAAAACTAATCTTGTACTGCCAAATGAAATTGCGATTGGGTGTTACAATTTTCAAACCGCCATTTCACAAGGTGGTTGCGAACTCTGTTGTAGCAGCTACCACCATTTGAAATGGCGGTACATCTCTTCATGTTTTCAAAAAAATAATAACTTTTTCGTATGAACTCAGATGGAGAAAAGCTTTATACAAAAGTTATAAATTTCGACAAGATCTACAACTTTGCAGTTCTAACTTTTCTCATTTGAAGTCATTTTCGTGCCCAAATAATCAATATGACTCTCGGATCTAATACTCAAATTTAAAATCAAAACTAGGGATGACAGTTTTACCCGCGAACGTAGATATCCGCAGATACCCGACCCAACGGGTAAGGATACGGGCAAGAAACTCTACCCGTGGGCGCGGATACGAGCAGCAAATTTCACATGTGGGCAGCTAACGGGCAGCAAACTTCACCGCGAATGTGCCCGTACCTAGTTGAAATAAAAGGCCCATCAAAATATGACCTAAGCCCACAAACATAAACCCTAGAGCTGACCTTATCCTTTGGCCCCCTCTCTCATTTCTCTCTCTCCATCTCTGTTTCCACGACCTGCCCCCGCCGCCATCCCGATTCCCGAGTGGGTGGGGGAGCAAACCATCACGTCGGTCCCCGTGGGGCAAGAGATAGCTTTTTTTACATGCATGCAGATAGGACAAAAATGCTGATGTCATCCACATACAAACCGATCTGAAACTTAAAATTGCTATAAATCATAAACTGATCATCAAATTAAAATTCTGATTGCACTATTGTGTTTTTGACAATAAAAACTTCGAAACAAGATCCCACTTGACTATATTTTGAAAAACTTTTTTATTCATATTTTTTAATTAAAGTTATATATTCTGTTCAATACATAACCGTAGAACAAAATTTAAAAACTATCAGAACGAAACATGTGAATGTACCGAACAAATTATATGAACTGCGGAACAAATATGTATACGTGTCAAAAAAATTCTAATAATGGCTGGAACAAAACATTTGTACGTACCGAACAAATTACATGAATTGTCGAAACAAATATGTATATGTGTCGAACAAATTATACAAACTGCCGGAACAAAATATTTGTACGTACCGAACGAGTTATATGAACTGACGGAACAAATTTTAGAGGAGGAACAAATATGACATAGAAGAAGAGAAATAAATAGACAGAACAAGTTATTATTATAACCTGAACAAGATATTATTATAGCTAGAATAACTTATTATAGTCAGAACAAATTTACATCTCATCTGGAACAAATATTAAAAAGAATATTAAAAAGAAAAGAATATATAAAAAGATGGAAATAGAAACAAAAATAAAATAGAAAATAGAAATAAAAGAGAAATAAGAAAAAATAATGAAATAGAAAAAAAAGAATGAAGAATAAAAAATGAAATAGAAAAAATAATATTAGAAAGGAAATATAAATAAAAAAGAAAAAGAAGAAGAAACAAGAAAAATAAAAAAGATGGAAATGGAAAAAAATAAAAATAGAAAGTATAAATAATAAATAGAAATAAAGAAGAAACAAAAAATAAAAAAATAAAAAATAAAAAAGGAAAAGAAATAAAAAACAAAAGAAAGAATAATAAAAGAAAGAAATAGAAAAAACAAAAAAAACAACCCGCGCCCACCCGGCACCCCCACGCAGCCACCCCCGCGCCCCCGTCCCGCGGCGTGACGAGTTGGCTATCTGTCGCTGAAGCGATATATAGCCACGGGCGAGTAGGGGTGCAGGGCTCGTGTTACCACCGGCCGGACCCTCCGCGACCGCCGCCTCCCTTGCCACCAGCCTGCCCTCCTACACCACTGTGGCCTTCCCGCGCTGCTCTCGGTCTACCGTCGTCGTGCGTGCACCTCCCCACACCACTCCTGCAGTCCTGGTCCATCGCAGGGCCGCCACCGCCTGGAGGATTTGGAGCGCGCGGCGTCTGCGGTCGGGCTCGCGGTCGAGCTCGTAGTGCGCTAGGGAGGAGGAGGCGCGCTACAGGGGGAGCCGCGGCGCGTCCGTGTGTAGGGTAGGGGCGGCGGCGGGTGACGGGTTCGCTCAATACCCGCGGATATCCGTCGAGCGCAGATACATGTATGAATTCTTTACTTGCGGGCAGGTTGTCGGGTGGTAAAGGATGATAGCACAGATACGTTGTCGGGCGGGTAAACATCTTACCCGCACTTACTTGATCCGCTGCCATACCCATACCGTGTTTAAAAAAAGAAAAATGGATTAGCAGCGGTTGCCGTGTGTTGGGATTTTGTAACCTGCTCCAGCTAGCCATTAGGCCCATGTCATGGCGCTATACCTGAGCATTTTTGGCCCGGCCCGGCCCGCTGGCCCGGCCCGAGCCCGGCCCGCGTCAGGCCCGCCCACGGACCTTACTGGACGGGCGTGGGCAGAGATCTTGGAGCCCGCGAAAAAAAATCTTGGCCCGAGCCCGGCCCGTAATGCTGTTTTTAGCTCTTTTACACTATAAAGTGCGCGGGCGGCCCGCCCAAACCCGGGCCCGGCCCGAGCCCGACCCGAAAATTGAGGCCCGACACGTCCCATGGGACGGTCATGGGCAGGATTTTCTCGGCCCGAAAAACCCAGATTTTTTTTCGGCCCGGCCCGAACCCGGCCCGACCCGTGAAATGCTCAGGTCTACATGGCGCGGCCTGCCTGGCGGTCGTGTGTGGGGAATTTTTTATTTTTTTTATGATTTTGCAAAAAAATTATATGACGTCCACAAAGTTTAGCAAAACTAACCCTATACTGCTATATGAAATTATGATTGGTTACTTTAGCATATCTAACCGCCATTTCATACGACGGTTCTACCGTGTTTCAAAAGGCGGTAACTTATTTCACGTTTTCAAAAAATCATAATTGTTTCATATGAACTCGGATGGAGAAAAGTTTTATTTGAAAGTTGTAGATCTCGATGAGATATATAACTTTGCAGTACAACATTTTTTCATTGGAAGTCATATTCGTGCCCAAATATTTAATAAAATGTTCAAATCTAATGAATCGAAAGAATTTTGATTCTCTGCGTAACGCATTTTCAAACAATCATAACTATGTCATATAAACTCAGATGTAAAAATTATAACAAGATCTACAACTTTGCAGTTCAAACTTAACCTATTTAGAATCATCTTCGTGCTCAAATATTCGACGCAATGTTCTGATTAGGGATAACAGTTTTACCCGTAGACGCGGATATCCGAGCCGATGGATATCCGAGCCGACAGGTAAGGATACAGGGTATGAGAGGTGTGTTTTGACGGTAGTGTAGAGCCTCTCTCCACCCTACCCATTGAGTAATCTGCAGTAGCATTGACTATAAAAAAATGCTATTAGCAATGGTGAGAGAAAAATATATATACAGGGTATGAGAGATATAAGTAGTCTGATGGAAATAATCGTATACGCAATCTTTTGTATAAAAACCATTGTGGGCAGACCGGCAAGTTGCAGTGTTAATCAGTAAATAATCTTATACGCAATCTTTTGTATAAAAGCCATTGTGGGCAGACCGGCAAGTTGCAGTGTTAATCAGACCGGCAAGTTGCAGTGTTAATCAGTATAACTCCGTCTGTATCGACGATATAACTGGTAATCTGCTAGAGCCTCGCCCATCACCAAAAGGACAGTTTTTTGATATTAGAGAAGAGAGATGAGTAATCTGTTGAAGATGCTCTAAGAGTAGAGCGGCGCGCCATGCTGCGTTTTTAGTGAGTCCATTACATCTGAATCACATAGATTAACTGACATTAGTAGTACAACACATGCATTATCATGACTTACGGAGTATGAGATTGCTGGATCACACGAGATAGTACTAGCTAGGACTAGGACTCTCACTAAGACAAAATTTAGACAGTCTTTACCCTTTCTAGGGGAAGTGCACGTGCCACAAACATGTGTATGTAACAACTTGTTGTTTGTCTGCCACCCAATCGTCGAGTAGACTCATAATATAGATAAAACAGTTTTGCCTTTATGCCCTCCAAAGAATGTCAAATCATAAGCTCTATTCTTGTTTCTTGAAACTTTTAGCGATAACCCCTGCAAAGATCCCACCTTTGTTCAGAAATTCCACCCTCGCTCATAAGATCTAAGATAAGATGTTGATCGTTGGATGTCTATTAAAATCAATGATCTGATGATTATAAGAGTAAGATGTAAGACAATTTTTTCACTCTTTATAGTATAGATTACGGGAAGTGCACGTGCCACAGGCACATGTATGTAACAACTCGCGTCGCCCGTTGACCGAGTACAACACCATTGGTCATCGCGTTTTGTCGTGATTGAGCACTGTCGGATGAAGACATATCAGGAAGCAAGTGAAGCTGAGTCGTTTGTCCGCCGTCGTCTTAGATTCACAGTTTAGATAAGAAAGTTTTGTCATCGGGCCCTCGAAGAATCTCCAAACCGTAAGCTCTATTCTTGTCTCTTAAAACTTTTACCGATAACTCCCTGTAAAGATCTAACATTTGCGCACAAATAACCCTCGCTCGCAAGCTTTATTCTTACCTTTTAAAAATTTTACCGATAACTCCCTACAAAGATCCCATCTTTGCACATAAATTCTGTAAAAATAAGATGTAAGACAATTTTTTTCGTTCTTTATAGTATAGATAAAAATAAGATGTAAGATAATTTTTTCGCTCTTATAGTGTAGATACACAAATAGATCCTTATTACCACCAACCAAGCATCCCTGCTGCAAATAACCCCACGGATCTGATCGATCGGGCGCAGTTGTACTACACCTCGGGGTCGTCGAGGAACTTTTTCATCTAGATAAGCCATCGCACTCGTCGAGGAGCTCCAATTTGAGCTCAGCGAAGCTCTCGTCCAGTCGTCCTTGAACTGCTGGACGGCCCTCTTGCCGTCTTGCGGCTTTCAAGCCAAGCCTGATGGCGAGCGGCAGCCCTCTCTACAGCGAGGAGCAACAAGGCCCCCGTGGAATGTATTCCTCAAAGTGGTTGACATTGTCCTCGGTCAGCTGCAGCTTCACCGTGTTGGGGGAGAGGCCCAGCCCATGTAAAGACTATGTAAGGGTTGATGGGCCTCTTAGTATGCTCGGGGGGCTGATTGTAAATATTGTATCCACTAGGGGCTCGGTGAAAAATGATATGCCCCTCCTATCCCTATAAATAGGAGGGCCATTGTAGTTGATGAGACAGATAGAGAGCACATGAAGAAAATGAGAGCTCCGAAGCTATTATATTTATTTTGCATTTACATTTCTGTTCAGTAGTAGTAGCTTCGGTTAGTGGAGAGTAGAGCTCCGAAGGGGCATCCCCTTAGCACCTTCGAAGGAGAGTCACTGTTGTTTTGGGTCCACCTTCGATCTGAATTTCCACAACAGTTTGGCGCCCACCGTGGTCGTCCCTGAGACCACAAGACCCAACGAAGCAATTTTTTCAACTCAGTTCGCGGCGGCCCACCGAAGCTCCTTCGGGTCTGAACCGAAGCTCAACCCAGCTCGCAGCCGCGGCCCAGCTTCGGCCGGCTCCGAAGCATCATCATTCGCGCACACACCGATGCTTTGTTCGCGGGATTCGCCTCTTCGGGCCTAACTCCTCACCGAAGCTGAGCGAGCCGTGGAATCTCCTCTTCGGGGGCGGGTCCATCATCTTATAGTATAGATAAAAATAAGATGTAAGATAATTTTTCCGCTCTTATAGTGTAGATACACAAATAGATCCTTATTACCACCAACCAAGCATCCCTGCTGCAAATAACCCCACGGATCTGATCGATCGGGCGCAGTTGTACTACACCTTGGGGTCGTCGAGGAATTTATCTACTCCTAAAAAGAATAACTTACGAGAAAAACTTGGTACGTCGTTTGGCCGGTCGTCTGCGCGTCCGCCCCCGCGTTTCGCCTTCCGCTCGACGACCGCGGCTCCCCTCCTCGCGCTGTCCTCCGGTCCCACGCCCCCTCGCTTCTCCCTCGCCCTGCGTCCCCCGGTCCCACCCTTCCTCCGCGATCCATCGTAATCTGCTCCGCCTCCTACCCCCGCGACCCTCCCACGCCGCCGCCACCTCGCGCGCCCTCGCCTCCGCAAGCACCGCCGCCACCCGTCAGACCGGGAGGAGCAGGCCACGAGTTCCGGGACGCCAAGCTGGAGCTCCTTCGACAATTGTCGTCCCTCCTCCGTCGCCGAAGCGCGCCCCCATGAAGACCGGAGCCGCCGCCTGTCCTCCGTCCGCCAGCCAAAAACCGGCCACCTCTACCTGTCTGTACCGCTGGTGAGCCGCCCCTCTCCCAATCTGCGCCCGCTTGCCGGAGCCGCAACCGCCGCGGCCTCCCTCCCCAAAACCCTAACCTCTCCTCCCACTGACAGCATCACCGATGCCGCCGTCACCTGCCGGATCCACTGACTTGATCTCGTCTGCTCCCTTTCTCTCCCCGTGTGCACGCAGGTGGGCAGCACATTCGTGAACCAGTAGTTCAGTACCACTCGCCGGAGCACGACCGCCGCCTCTACCAGGACGCCAGCCGGCTCGGACGCCCCCGCCGCCATCGCCGCTGACGGCATGGACACCGTCACCATGTAAACTCCTCACCCCCCGCTGCGCTGTCCCAGTGGCTGCTGCCCAGATCTTGGAAGCAGCACGAGTTCGTTGTGTCCAGTTCATTGTAATTGTAACTACGCTTCCATTCCAGACCTCCACCATCCTTCCACGGAGGGGACACCAGATGCATTAGAATTTTTAAGTCCTTTCTTTACATGTTGCAGTTCTTAGTTCCTGCTGCCAAGCTAACATCTTGGGCAATACGCCACTGTCCAAAAATTGGCTTATGGACATGACAGAGCAATAGAGCAAGAAAAACAAAATTAAGATTAAAGAGAGGTCCAGATTGAGAAAGCAAAATGGTACTTGAGCAGCATAAGAAAGACAGACCCAGTTCTGTTTCTCAGAAGTTTTCCAATGGAGATTGGATGGCATATTCTTGGAAAAGCTATTAGCTGTTTATCCTAAGGACCGTCCAATTGCAGAAAAGGTAATCCATCGGTGCTTTCACTGACCTTAATTTTCATTTAGATTACACAACATTTTCATGTCAGTTGTCAGATCAATTTTACTTATAAAGTATTCGATAATCCAAATTTCTGAATTTTGATGGCAAGATTCCTTTTGATATTCACTTGTTGCATTGGTTAGCCTGGTAGGCATACATATGCGGAATGCATCTTTTCTTATGAAATAGTAGCAGTATTTAGTAGAATAGTGATTTCCATCAGTTCATTTCAGTCACCTATTTGTAAGTTTCTGTCATGCAATTCAGGATGGTTGTGTAGTTTTTGAATTTTGACAGGAATAACCTTTTTCAGGGAGGGTTGTCAGCACCAGGAGAAACCCATGTGCAGTCTGGAAGCTCATCCGTTTGAGATGCTGTTCATCAACTACGCACCAACCATCACGACAACCAAAGCATCGCTTTGCATTGGTGCATTTCTTGAATAATATGCAATTCTTTTGGATATTAGTTTAAGTTGGGCAGGCAACTGGAGAAAATAAATAGTACCGAGAGTAGGATTGCATGACCATTGAGCTTCATGTACTCTGCCATGCTCAAGCATGCCGCATGCCACCATGGTGAGCAGTCCCTCGCCACTTGCTTCCACTGTTGTTTTTTGGGATAGTCACCCACCATGGTGCAGGGACCGTGTTGCTTCAATTTTATCATTTTATTTTTCCATAGAAATTTAGGATGCAGTTGACCTGTTGGAGTTACTGAGGTTTATGGTAAGAGCTTCGCTTTGTGGGAGCCACCTTTTTAATTATACCATCGGATTGCTTCTAAGTTGTATATAGCAACATGCCAACTACAATGTTTTTCTGCCCTTTTATGTTCATTTTTTGGTGTGACTAAGCCAATTGGTTGCGGGATGTAGTTTATCTTTGAAACTGGAAGCAATGAGGAAACCGAGTTATACTTGAGCCATTAGAATGGGGGTGCCAAACCTTTCCCAGTGTATTTGATTGAGATGTAATAGCCAGATAGTTACTCACGCTGAGTTCGATTGATCAGGAACAGATTAAACCAAAATTGTTTGGAGGAACATTTTTTTTCTTAATTTGTAAACTCGGCCTGAGCCCAATCCTCAACATTCTTACCCCCTGTACTCCATAGAAGAGGACACGGATTGCACATATTACATGTATATCAAATCAAGGTTGCTCCTATCAAATAATGGAATACATGCTCTCTATTTGGTGAGTAGGACTAAAGTATACTATGGGTACCTATTTAGCATTCGATTTTTCTTACCAGATGTTCTTAAGGGGAAAATAGATTACTGCTATGTCTCTCTTTATGTCTCTCTTTATTAATTGTCTGAATACGGTATAATCAGCTTGTTCTGTCAGTGTGGCGAGCCCAGCGTAGAGCTGTGGCTGACGATTTGGTACGTGCACATGAATGATCATGGGCACTTCAATCAGCACCAGGTCACCAGGTGAGAGCTTTGCAGTTTTTCCAGTAGTCTTTTGGAGTCATATGTTGACACAACCATTGTTGGAGTCATATGTTGGCACATCAGTTCAGAAATATTACTGTCCAAAAAATCATGTTACTAAATAATTTATTAATTTATGTTGCATGGTTGCAACATCAATGCATGCAGCCCAATGCCTAACTCTATCACTACTTTTCCGTGATCCTTTGCAAATTCAGCAGTTTTGGAGTTGAAGCACCCAAATGTTCCTTGCTGCATCATGATGTGTGGCAAATCTGATGACTTTGGGCAAGAAGTCGAGAACTGATAAATGATTTGGAGAGTCAGGTAAGGTAACAATAATCTAACCAATATTCTGATGTCCTCATATCTTTCAGATTGCATATTATCATTACACTTTTGTTATATATATTTTTTAATGAAGATTAATTAGGAAGTTGCTTAGGTTGATTAACTGTAGGAGAAGCATTTTAATCCCATTATTATTCATATGACACTCATTTTTTTTGAATTGCTCCCTAAGAGGATGGTGCTTCATATCTTGTGTCGCTACCTTGCAAGGCAATTTGTGTGGTAATGGATCTTTACATGTTACTTGGAAATGGATATCATGCAAAACTGCATTTGGGTTTAGAACTAAGTACTTTCTGTAAAATTTTGTGCTCTAAGCTTTATAAAAGCAACAATATGTGTTCCAAAATTTAACTCTAGAGTTTTCAGGTATACCTCTGAATTCATTTCATGCGAAAAGGGCCAACAATTTCTCTGTGACTCAGAAATGAGATTATCATTTGAAAAGGGAGACTAAATTTATTTAGCAGAACATCCACTAACACATACACTTGTTGCCCATCATGGTTGCTTGCAAAATATTTGAGTGCTTACTGATAAGATTAGTAATATCTTCTGAAATTAATTTGTTGATGTAATATGAAACGACTTAACGATCTATGATAGGAGGGGGCAATGGAGATGGTATGGCATCAACCAACAATGCATGGTAAGGTTCACATCATACTGTCCCAAAATATTGACTGCTCACATCAGGACACACAGAGCAACCAAGCAAATAATTTGTGCCTGCCTTCCTCATGTGCATGCCATAAGGATCGGTCATAAAAAATATTGTGCATCGCATGAAGCTAGACTCGATAAGCGGATTTTGCTCAACAAAAATCCAGGCGATCATACAACACATGGGATGATCTCCATTGGTAGTGTCGTCTGTGCAGATGCAGCGACTGTATCAATCAATATTAGTAAAGCATGAAAGGATGTGGTGTTGACACTTGGTAGCATATATCGATCGTGGCATGTAGAGAATTGTTGTGACTCATGGGTAGCAACATAGCATTACTGGAATTATTTTCTCTACTTCGTTTCAAGCTGATGATAGATGATTCAGCCATTTAGAATGGTGACCCTATGAATTTATCATACATATGGCACTTCAGTTTTACTGGACGATCTTCATTCTATGCCTAACCTATGAAATTATCAATCAATGTATAACCATCACGTTTCACGAATTGTTGTGCTAATCATTTTTGTTCTTATATATAGGCTCATCTTGTAGATCTAGCTTATTAAGTTGGCTTATTCTAAATTATTGTGCTAATTATGTTATAAGCCCGTAGCAACGCACGGGCATGATCCTAGTTTTCATCTAGATAAGCCATCGCTCTCGTCGAGGAGCTCCAATTTGAGCTCAGCGAAGCTCTCGTCCAGTCATCCTTGAACTGCTGGACGGCCCTCTTGCCGTCTTGCGGCTTTCAAGCCAAGCCTGATGGCGAGCGGCAGCCCTCTCTACAGCGAGGAGCAACAAGGCCCCCGTGGAATGTATTCCTCAAAGTGGTTGACATTGTCCTCGGTCAGCTGCAGCTTCACCGTGTTGGGGGAGAGGCCCAGCCCATGTAAAGTCTATGTAAGGGTTGATGGGCCTCTTACTATGCTCGGGGGGCTGATTGTAAATATTGTATCCACTAGGGGCTCGGTGAAAAATGATATGCCCCTCCTATCCCTATAAATAGGAGGGCCATTGTAGTTGATGGGACAGATAGAGAGCACGTGAAGGAAATGAGAGCTCCGAAGCTATTATGTTTATTTCGCATTTACATTTCTGTTCAGTAGTAGTAGCTTCGGTTAGTGGAGAGTAGAGCTCCGAAGGGGCATCCCCTTAGCACCTTCGGAGGAGAGTCACTGTTGTTTCGGGTCCACCTTCGATCTGAATTTCCACAATAGTTTGGCGCCCACCGTGGTCGTCCCTCAGACCACAAGACCCAACGAAGCAATTTTTTCAACTCAGTTCGCGGTGGCCCACCGAAGCTCCTTCGGGTCTAAACCGAAGCTCAACCCAGCTCGCAGCCGCGGCCCAGCTTCGGCCGGCTCCGAAGCATCATCATTCGCGCACACACCGAAGCTTTGTTCGCGGGATTCGCCTCTTCAAGCCTAACTCCTCACCAAAGCTGAGCGAGCCGTGGAATCTCCTCTTCGGGGGCGGGTCCATCATCTACTCTTCAGCCAACCTCAAGGCAGCCCATTGAAGCGCACTTCGCACTGAAGCCCAAGCGCTTCGGCCCAGCTACGAAGGACAGCTCCAAGTGAATTTATATATATATATATTTTTTCCCTATTTTGCAAAAATAAATGGTCCGCCAGAAATTTTGCAAAACTATACATCTGCCACCGTGGCCCACGGCGATAGGGGTCCTACCGCCGTGCGGCATGGCGGCAGGGGCCGTGGCCCCACTGGCAAGGGCACATACCGCCGTGGGCCACGGCGTTAGGGGCCTACCGCCGTGCGGCACGACGGTAGGAGCCTACCGCCAGGCGGCAACATGGCCTCCAGGTAGCGCCGTAGGCACGGCGGTATGTATGGACCTACCGCCGTGCCCTACGGCGGTAGGATTTTTTTTTTGTAAATTTCAATTTTTTGAAGCATTGATACTTAACGACGAACCATTGATACTTAACGACAAATTACAGAAACAAGCAATGGCACGTACGACACAAGTACCCTAACTTTGTGCCGCTGCTAGTCCTAACGTGCCTTAGGGAATTTAGAAAAACGATTACAACATTTGTAGTCTAGTTGTACGAATAGTACCCGGAGAACCCGGACATCATAGACCCGCCGGAGTGCTAGGAGGGCATGTAGTACCCATACCCCGACGGGGGTGGAGTTGGATCAGACGGTGGCGGGGGTGGAGTTGCTGGTGGAGTGTTGTCCTTCTTCTCGTCGCACGGACATCAGCAGAACTCGTCCTCACACCCGGTGTTCGTCTTTACCACCATTGGTCCGGTCACCGATCCGTTGTCGTCGTTGGTAGATGTCGGATCTGGAGAAGCCAATGCCGACACGAGTTCTTGCCTCAGGTTGAAGATGACAACATCCTCGAGGTAGTTGATGTACTGTTGATATGGGTCAATAGTTGGGGGATCCACCCATTGCACGAAACCGTGATTACATTAGTAAATCATAAAATGATGAAGGACAGAGGTCAAGGAGTTTTGCTTACCCATGCTCGTAAGCAATGCCAGAAGCGTCGACCAGAGTTGTTCCATCCCTGGTAAACCTGCATCACACAGAACTCACAGTGTGCACACCTTGGCCAGTTCACCGTTTGATTTGGTGCGTACTTTCTAACATGACGCATGGATTTGAAATCTCTCTTATCTAAGACTGGAAAATTGCTGTTGAACTCCGGATCTTGCTGGCTCCACAGTGCTGGACCGAGGGAGCCATCATCATCCCCAGTCCAGGAACTCATTGGTGCTTGTTGTGTTGTGAAGTGACACTGGAGAAGAGTGCTCACATATATGTAGGCAGTAAAGCAGACTGGACGGTGGGCCATTCGATCCGGGGCAAGAAAAACGGGCAGTGACTCGGAGGAAACACACCCTAGTACTAGGTACACTGTTTGGTGCAGTGACTCACAGAAAACACACCCTATGTGTTCACTGTTTGGTGCAGTGACTCACAGAAAACACACCCTAGTATGAGTTTTACTGTTTGCATCTGAAATGCATCTGAAATCAAGTTCTTAAAGATACAACCCGACTCTAGAGAATGATGAAATGAAATCATAATTTTTTATGGATACAGTAGCACTCGGCGTCTAGTACTCTACGTCTACTGGGTACAACGGGGGTATTTCCCCTTCCTCATAGCATCCGGCCCAGCTTCCTTAGCCCGGCGAGGTCTCTCCCTCTTCCTCTCTCTATCTGCTTCACGGGCCGCGGCCGCTTCATGTTCTTTGATCTCCCGGCGAATGCGAATTTCCTCCTGCTGCTCCTTACGTTTTTCTTCTTGTTTTTCTTCTTCTTACTTACATACATACATACTTACTTACTTACTTACCTGCAGCATATTGCATTGTAATGCATAGCACCAAAGCGTGGAGCCGAGAGCGCTCACGCTGAAGGTCCGAGATTGGTCGAAGGTTCCGTTTGCACGAAGCAAACGACCGGTCTTGTGATGACCGGAGTTGAGCTTGAGATCCCGAAGGCTTGAGTGTGGCTTCGGCTTTGAGACCCCGAAAAGCACCACGAGATGCTCCGGATTTGAGATACCCCGAAGGCCTGAGTGTGGCTTTGAGTTTTGAGACCCTGGAAAGCACCACGAGATGCTCCGGATTTGAGACACCCCGAAGGCCCGAGAGTGGCTTCGGATTTGCTTGCGCGATGCAATTTGAGATAAATTGTTTATTGACTAACAATTTTTTGAGTCTTTCGAATAAGAATGATTCGCCTTCAGTGCAGTATTGAATGGAAAAGCAGGGACTTCGCCTGTTTTGTATACTTTGTCACTGACAGGTTCAGCTCGACGAGCATCTGGCACGAGGGGCGTCCTCGACTACTTCTGTAATTGAGAGCCATGTGTGGTTCGAGGACCGGTGGATGGTCGCTTCCTGGAGTGATGAGTGATTGACAACGTGGTGTGGACTGATTCTTGGCTAAGTATTGCAGGTGCAGGTTGCGGCTTGACTGGTGTTGGTGCAAGTGAAGAACAAGAGCGAAAGGTCGTTGCCGGTGGGGCCTCCAGGTGTGGAGAAGACAAGTAGGCTTGGTTCGAGGGACCCGGTGGCCAGCGGGGTCAAGTGCGGGCCGCATGGTGGCAAGAACGGCAAGATGAAGTCATGGACGGTTTCTTGGTTGAGCCTCAAAACCAAGGTCGAGCCGGGACTACGTGGGAGCCGAGTCATGAGTGGTGATTGGCGGAGGCTACACCGAGTTCGCGGGATTTCCAGTGGTTCACCAAAAAACCACTAGGTTCCTTGGTTGATCCACAAAGCCAAGACCGAAGAACCGAAGAGGGAGGTGCAGCAGCTCCAGACCGGTCTGACCAGTGGGTCTGACCGGTCTGACCAGTGGGTCTGACCGGTTTGACCGGTGGGTACCGGTCTGACCGGTAAGGAGCACCGGTCTGACCGGTGTGCGACGACACAGTCCGGAATCTTCGAAGCGGAGGACACGCGTCGGGATGGCAAGGCTTGCGTCGAGGCTAAGCAAGTTTGCGGTCGCTGGGCATCCATCCGATGGTGCGAAGACAAAGATTTCTGATTTCGCTCTTGAGGGGCATGTATCCCTAGTTAGCTAGTAAAGGTATTTTAGTCTTTCGGTTGCCTCCATATAACCCAAGGGGTGAGAGGATGGCAGCCATCTCTTGGAACCCTAGCTCATTTGGTTTTCCTATTTTCCTTCCTATTTTCCTTAGGATTTTTCGTAGGACTAGCTTGAGAGCTTCATGGTGAGATCTTGTGAGAAGGAAGGATGATCGGGCGGCAAGCTAGACCTTGTATGAACCTCTTTGGTATGTATAGATGATTCGGCGTGGTTCCTCAAGGCTTGGATGTGTCTTTCCCGTTTCTCCTTTTTGGTGATTTTCGGAGCTCTTTCTTGGCGATTTTCTTGGAGCGATTTCGAGGCCTTTCTCTTTGGGATTTGGTGGGGGATGTATGTGTGAACCCTTCGTGGTTCTTTTCCCTTTGATTCCCCACCCAAATCCGTGAGCAAAGGGGCTCGATTTTGGGGTTTTCTTGGCTCTAGGGTTAGAGGCGTTCTTGGTGGGATTTCCTCGATTCCTCTTGTTTTGACAAGTTTTGGTGGACCAAATCTTGGCTATGGAGTGCCCATGAGGTGTTCCTACTATCCCCAAAGTCTTGTGCAAAACCGTGGAGCGATTCGGGAGATCGGGAGTTGGATTTGGGGGAGTTGACCCGCGGGCGCTGTTCATCCCGAGAGCTCAGGTCACACCGGTCTGACCGGTGCCTCTCACCGGTCTGACCGGTGCAGACTCTCTGTTGAGTTTTGCTCGGGTGAACGTCTTGGTGAGTTCCCTGTTGTCCTGTGTTGCTGCTGTTTCGGGTTTGGTCCTGTTTGGAGCTCGGTAGGTCAGTTTGGTGGATTTGGGATTTCCTGGCTTGGACCGGTCTGACCGGCGAGCTACACCGGCCTGACCGGTGTAGAGGCCTTCTGTGGAAGTTCTCAGATTTTGCTAGCAGGGACCGGTCTGACCGGTGCTGCTCACCGGCCTGACCGGTGTAGCCCAGTAGCTGCTCGAGTTAGTTTTTCCGCTGCGTTCTTGAGTAGGTGTAGGTGGTTGTTGGTTCTTAGGACCAGTAGCACTTCAGTGGCTGCGTGGTCTTGACCAACTTGGGTAGTTGAGTCGGAGACGTGTTTTGGAAGCCGTGTTTGTCTTGTTGGAGTTCTCATCTCCTTCGAGAAGAATTTTTATCGGCTCCCATTCACTCCCCCTCTCTGGTTCGCCTAATCGGTCCTTCAATTGGTATCAGAGCCGATTCGGGTCTTTATTGACTCTTACCAGTCCAAGATCCAAAGATGACGTACCAGGAATGAGGTTCGGGTCCTCCGCACTTCGATGGGAAGAACTACCAGATGTGGTAGAGGCGGATGGCAGCGTTCCTCCGCGGAAAGGGTCAGATCCTTTGGGACGTTACGGTGAACACAGCTTATGTTCATCCGATTAACTTCCTTGCTCCAGGATTGAGGGATATGTTCGAAGCCAACAAGAAGGCGGTCGATTACTTGTTTCGTGCTCTGTGTCAGCCTGAATTTGATCGGGTTCAGACAGAGGACTTAGCCTGTAGGATTTGGGAGCAGTTGAAGGATGCACATGCTGGGAATGCTCAGGTTCAGGCTCGGATGTACGCGACTTACCGGAGAGAGTACGAGAACTTCACTCATCTACCCGGCGAGTCCGTCGATGCCCTTTTCCAGCGATTTACGGTCGTTGTGAACAACATGAGAGCCAATGTGGTCGTGCTCCCATATGATGATCATGATAGAGCCGTGAAGCTCTTGCACTCGTTGGATCGTACCGTATGGGACGGGAAGGTCGAGGCTATCCTTGAGTCCGAGAAGTATGACACCTTGACCGTGAACGAGCTGTTTTCGAAGCTCAAGTCGGCTGAGTTGGACCGTGGTATGACAGCCCGTCTTGAGAGCCTGACTGATCCTCATAGTTTTGCTCTCGTCGGTGGCTCAGGTGCTAAGACTAACGCTAACCCATCCTCCAGGATGTACTCTTTGTCCTCTTTGATGTCTTTGCCAGACGAGGAGTCCGATGTACTTGGAGAGGATGAGCTGGCGTTGCTGACACAGAGATTCGAGAGGATGCACGAGAACCGGGTGAACTCAAGGAGGAACTCGAGGGTGTGTTTCAAGTGCGGCGAGACCGAACACTTTTTCGCCGAGTGTCCAAAGGTGAACAACCACGATAAGCACAAGTCCAAGGACAAAGGAAGAAGATCCAAGAAGAAGGAACATGAACATGGGAGGAAGACACGGACCCAAGAGAAGTTCAAGAGATCGAGCGACATCGACTCCGACTCTGAGGACGTGTCATCAAGCTCGAGTGAAGAAGAAGAAGAAGAGGACAACAAGAGGAAACACAGGAAGAAGAAGGACTTCGGCAAGTACTTGAACGGCCTTTGCTGTACCGCAAGCAAGACTTCGAGAGGCTGCAACAAGAAGGATGGTCTTTGCGGCATGGCACACAGCTCCGGCAGCAAGAGAAGCCAGAAGAACGCCTCGGATTCAGACTCCGACTCCCAGGATGAGGTATGTGATGAGCTCTCTTCTTTGCCCAAGGAGAATGAGGAGTTGGTTGACTTGCTTGATAATCGCGATCACATGCTTAGAGAGGCTAAGAAGCTTAGGAAGGAGCTTAGAGCTTTGCTTGAAGATGCTAGGACTAGAGTGGCTGAGCTAGAAACACAAGTTCTTGATGGCAAGCTTGAAATTGATTCGCTTAAGGCTAGCCCTGTGGTTTTTGATGAGGTTGATTGTGCTGATTGCTCTGTTTTCCTAGCTGATTTGACTGCTCTTAGGGAAAAGCATGCCTCCAAGTGTGAGGAACTAGATGTGCTTAGGGTTGAGTTGGCTGAGCTGCAATCTAGACCCACTTTGCTTGGTGCATGTACTTCTTGCCCTGGTTTGCATGAAAAAATTGCTGAGCTTCGATCTCGCATTGTTTCACTTGAGGCTGATTTGAAAGTGCCTATTCCTACTTCTTGTTCTACTTGTGAGTTGCATGCTGTGAAGAATTTGGAACTTGCACAATGTGTTGACCATTTGCAGGATGAAAACAATAAGTTGCGTGAAGTGCTGAGTTGGTTGTCTAGTCAGGAACCTCAGCTTGGTATGATGATTGCTAGCTATAAGCGCTTTGATGGTTGGGCTTAGGGATCTGATAAGTTTGGTGAGAGCAGTGGTGAGAGAGAAGGAAAATTTGGGAATATTGCAGTTCCACCACAACCCATACCCAAAGACAAGTTTGTACCCAAGCCAAACCAGTTGCTTAAGCCGAGAGAAAAACCAAGTGAGAAGGCTAGTGAAAAGCCTAGTGAGAAACCTAGTGAGAAGCCTTGTGAAGAGCCTCACCCCAAGCCTAAGCCAAGACCAATCCGTTTCCATTGTGAGTTTTGTGGAAAGGATGGTCACAAGAGAGAGTTTTGCTATAAGAGAAGAAGAGAGGCGAGAATGGCTAAGGAGTGGGCAAACAAGGACAGGTACCACCCTTCTCATGGTGTGCCTGAGCCTCGTATGCCACTACCTAAGGGAAAGGGTGTTGTGCATACGGTTCCAGCATGGAGAGATAGGAGAGCTTCAGGTGGAGGCAAGTTTGCTGGCCGAGGACCACCGGCCAGACCGGTCAGACCGGTGCTAGGCAGAGTGCTGGACAGTTTGGTTTCCGGGGCCGTGATGCTAGAGGGTTCAGCCCTTTTGGTCGTGGAACCGATGGTAGGCGCTTTGAGTCAAGTGGTGTTGAGTTTGCTAGACGTTCTCCACCTCGTGATCAATACGAGTTTGGGAGAGGTCGCAGCTTTGAGTCTCAGAAGGGCTACGGACCACGCTTTCCCTTTCGTGGTACTCGTACTCCTCCAGTGAGACGGGAGTGGTTTTCCCATGGTGGTTCCAGGTTTGATAGGTTTGATAGGATGGATCGCAGTTTTGATAGGCGCGGTAGGATGGATGTTGCTAACCCTACTTTTGAGGAGATAGCTCGGCACTGGTTTGACACTTTTGGTACTAACCCCAGTGTTGAGTCATTTGCTCGCTCTCGCTCTTGGTTTTGAGTTGCAGGTGGGAGGCCCGAAGAACATTTGGTTGATATTGGGGGTGGTTCTCCGGCCTCATACCCCGGTGGTGACATGGAGGTACATCACTTTCGGGGATGGTGGACAAGGACGGGTGAATTCTGAAGAAATGATAAAGGTAAGTGAATTTGTGACCTTCAAGTGTGTGGCCTTGGTCAAGCCACTTGGTTCGTTTCGCTCCTTGCCCTATCTCATGTGTGTAAGGTGAGCTTTGTATGCTCTTTGACCTTAATGCATGAGTTTAGGGGGAGCCTGTGTGCTCTTTGCTCTATCATGTGTACTAAGGGTGAGCTTTGTATGCTCCTTGGCCCTAGTGCATGTGTTTAGGGGGAGCTTGTGAGTTTTGCGCTCTTTTGTTGGTGGTGTCGAACCCTTTATGCCTCCCCTCGAGGAGCCGGTCGTTTGTGAGCTTTGTGTGTGGGAGCTCCTTTGTAGCATATGTATAGCTTTCCTTTGAGCATTTCTTGCATTTGGCATGGCATATGTAACATGATGTATAGGCATCTTTGTATCTTAGGTTGCATACATTTTGTATCATATGCATTGTGTAGGAAAGGCTTCTCCTATATACATTGTTCTCCATGGAATGATATATATGTCTTTGTGAGCTAGTTTGGTAAGCTATGGTTAGTTTGGCTTAGCTCTTGATGATCTTGGTTTGTATCCATGGTTGATGGCTATGTTTTCAAAAAGGTCACATGTATGCTCTCTTGTGAGTAAATGCCTTTATATGATCTTAACATGTTTTAGTGGCTTGGCTGTGCTTAATTTGTGGTTGGATAGCTTATTTTGATCATATGGGGCCAAAGGCTCATTTGCCATCATGAATGTTTAGCCCACATGCTTGATCTTGTGGAGGGGCATAAGTTTCTTTTTGTCGCAAAGACATTTCATTTACCAATTTCAAATCTGAAAATGAAATGTAAATTGCTTGAAAATGTGCTCCCATGTCATATGTGCTAATTTTATTTTGCTTTGGGTGCTAAACCGTTGCATGATGCCTACCAATGAGAAGTCTCATATCTAGAAGTAGGCACATGGCTCGGTGGCTTTGACATGACATGAGGTGCTTGTGGGTGTTTATGATGGTCTTATGCTTAGAATGATTGTCCTCACATGAAGTTTGTGTGGCTTTGTCATTTTGACATGTTTTGCTCATGCTTAGGACTTTGCTCATGAGAGGGTGATTTTTCGCAAAATTACTCAATTCTATCTTAGTTTCGCCCAATGGTTGTGAAACTTAGTGATCTTGTAGTTGATGTCATTACGAAGCTATAGAGTATCTAACTTGCTCATTTGGACATGTGTAGCATCCTTTGTTGAATTTTGTCTATTTGAGAAGCTCTAGGTTGCATTTTTTGCTTTTGTGGCTTGATTCATGCATTGTCAACAAGGGGGAGAAGTTTGAGCATGTTTTGGCTTGCTGCATGCATTTAGAAGGTTTCCAAGTGGTTTCGAGACAGTTTTGAGCTCGTGCAGTTCCCAGTTTTTCTCAGGTGGTCATCGGCCTGACCGGTGAGGTACACCGGTCTGACCGGTGTGAGGTTCAGGTGCTGGGCGATCTAGCACACCGGTCTGACCGGTGTGGTTGACCGGTCTGACCGGTCCAGAGCAAAGCTGAAGCAGCCGCTCTGTTTTGCGAGGTGGTTTGCATGCATTCGTCCAGGGGGAGCTTGCGTGTGTGCAGGGGGAGCTCTTTGTGGTTTTCGAGCTTTGGTTTGATGGTTTGTGCTCTTTGCTTGAGCATGGTTTTGTCTCGGATGTGTCGAGCCGTTGCTCTTGCCTAAGGGGTCCGAGACTTGTCTTCTTCAAGTGATCTTGCTCTTTGCCTTTCTTTGGCTTTCGATCGCTTGTTGGAGTTTCTTTTAGTCGTTTCTTTTCTTTTCCTTTTCTCTTGGTTACCAAAACGTGTGTGTTGTCAATGCACTCATCAAGGGGGAGATTGAGAGCCATGTGTGGTTCGAGGATCGGTGGATGGTCACTTCCTGGTGTGATGAGTGATTGACAACGTGGTGTGGACTGATTCTTGGCTAAGTATTGCAGGTGCAGGTTGCGGCTTGACTGGTGTTGGTGCAGGTAAAGAACAAGCGCGAAAGTTCGTTGCCGGTGAGGCCTCCAGGTGTGGAGAAGACAAGTAGGCTTGGTTCGAGGGACCCGGTGGCCAGCGGGGTCAAGTGCGGGCCGCATGGTGGCAAGAACGGCAAGATGAAGTCATGGACAGTTTCTTGGTTGAGCCTCAAAACCAAGGTCAAGCCGGGACTACGTGGGAGCTGAGTCATGAGTGGTGATTGGCGGAGGCTACACCGAGTTCGCGGGTTTTCCAGTGGTTCACCAGAAAATCACTGGGTTCCTTGGTTGATCCCCAAAGCCAAGACCGAAGAAACAAAGACGGAGGTGCAGCAGCTCCAGACCGGTCTGACCGGTAAGGAGCACCGGTCTGACCGGTGTGCGACGACGCAGTCCGGAATCTTCGAAGCGGAGGACACGCGTCGGGATCGCAAGGCTTGCGTCGAGGCTAAGCAAGTTTGCGGTCGCTGGGCATCCGTCCGATGGTGCGAAGACAAAGATTTCCGATTTCGCCCTTGAGGGGCATGTATCCCTAGTTAGCTAGTAAGGGTATTTTAGTCTTTTGGTTGCCTCCATATAACCCAAGGGGTGAGAGGATGGCAGCCATCTCTTGGAACCCTAGCTCATTTGGTTTTCCTATTTTCCTTCCTATTTTCCTTAGGATTTTTCGTAGGACTAGCTTGAGAGCTTCATGGTGAGATCTTGTGAGAGGGAAGGATGATCGGGCGGCAAGCTAGACCTTGTATGAACCTCTTTGGTATGTATAGATGATTCAGCGTGGTTCCTCAAGGCTTGGATGTGTCTTTCCCGTTTCTCCTTTTTGGTGATTTTCGGAGCTCTTTCTTGGCGATTTTCTTGGAGCGATTTAGAGGCCTTTCTCTTTGGGATTTGGTGAGGGATGTATGTGTGAACCCTTAGTGGTTCTTTTCCCTTTGATTCCCCACCCAAATCCGTGAGCAAAGGGGCTCGATTTTGGGGTTTTCTTGGCTCTAGGGTTAGAGGCGTTCTTGGTGGGATTTCCTCGATTCCTCTTGTTTTGACAAGTTTTGGTGGACCAAATCTTGGCTATGGAGTGCCCATGAAGTGTTCCTACTATCCCCAAAGTCTTGTGCAAAACCGTGGAGCGATTCGGGGATCGGGAGTTGGATTTGGGGGAGTTGACCCGCGGGCGCTGTTCATCCTGAGAGCTCAGGTCACACCGGTCTGACCGGTGCCTCTCACCGGTCTGACCGGTGCAGACTCTCTGTTGAGTTTTGCTCGGGTGAACGTCTTGGTGAGTTCCCTGTTGTCCTGTGTTGCTGCTGTTTCGGGTTTGGTCCTGTTTGGAGCTCGGTAGGTCAGTTTGGTAGATTTGGGATTTCCTGGCTTGGACCGGTCTGACCGGCGAGCTACACCGGCCTGACCGGTGTAGAGGCCTTCTGTGGAAGTTCTCAGATTTTGCCAGCAGGGACCGGTCTGACCGGTGCTGCTCACCGGCCTGACCGGTGTAGCCCAGTAGCTGCTCGAGTTAGTTTTTCCGCTGCGTTCTCGAGTAGGTGTAGGTGGTTGTTGGTTCCTAGGACTAGTAGCACTTCAGTGGCTGCGTGGTCTTGACCAACTTGGGTAGTTGAGTCGGAGACGTGTTTTGGAAGCCGTGTTTGTCTTGTTGGAGTTCTCATCTCCTTCGAGAAGAATTTTTATCGGCTCCCATTCACTCCCCCTCTCTGGTTCGCCTAATCGGTCCTTCAGTAATCGACAGGAGTCTGGCTTGAGGGGCTTCGTCGTCTACTCCGTCGACATAGACTTCGACTCCGGCTTCGCCTTCGGCAACTTGCACCTCATCGCCGACACGTGCTCGGCTCGAGGGGCTTCATTGTGTACTTCGTCGACATCGGCTTCGACTTCGTCATCGTCGTCTACTTCACCGACGATGACTCCGGCTTCGCCTTCGGCGGCACTACTTTGTCGACATCGACTTCGACTGCATCTTCGTCGTCTACTTCACCGACTATGACTCCAGTTTCACCTTCGGCGGCACTACTTCGTCGACATCGGCTTCGATTTCGTCTTCGTCGTCTACTTCACCGACGATGACTCCGGCTTCGCCTTCGGCGGCACTACTTCGTCGACATCGGCTTCGACTTCGTCTTCGTCGTCTACTTCACCGACGATGACTCCAGCTTCGCCTTCGGCGGCAATACCTCGTCGTCGACATGTGTTCAGCTCGAGGGGCTTCTCGTCTACTTCATCGACATCAACCTCGACTTCGTGTTCATCATCCACTTCACCGACGTCGACTCCGGCTCTACTCTCAGCGACACTACTTCGTCGTCGACATGTGTTCGGCTCGAGGGGCTTCATCGCCTGCTTCATCGACGACGACTACGGCTTCGTCTTCATCAACATGTACTTCGTCTCACATGGTGTACGCTCGAGGGGCTTCGTCACGAACATCGGGCAAGAGGGGCTATGGTGGCATCGGGATGAGCGACGTCAACCCGAAGGGTGAAGTTTTGCCCGGTGCTCGTGACCGAAGAAGAGGGGCTCATCATCATCGACGACGCTCCGAAGGAAAAGCCAAAGCAAAAAGAGTAGATACAGTTGGAGGCGCCGAAGGTCAAGTCAGAGCAGAAAGAGAAGTCTTGAGGACGAAGCTGACATCATCATTGAAGACCCTTCTCAGCATCGAGACCAAGACCGAAGACAACCATTAGTGGGCTGGCTGGTAACTTCGTGTGTAGATCCGCTAGGCGTACGTGCTCTTTTCTCCATTCCAGTTTTTCCCACTGGGTTTTTCGGAATGGAGTTTTTAGCGAGGCGTACGGGCGGAAGGTCGTGAGGGTGTTCCTCAGGGCCGAAGTCATAGGAAAGGTCTGGACCACTCCTGTTTTCAGCTACTTCATTTTGTTGTACCGGCCAAACCGAAGTAGCTGAGGGGCTACTGTTGGGGCAGAGGCCCAGCCCATGTAAATCCCATGTAAGGGTTGATGGGCCTCTTACTATGCTCGGGGGGCTGATTGTAAATATTGTATCCACTAGGGGCTCGGTGAAAAATGATCTGCCCCTCCTATCCCTATAAATAGGAGGGCCATTGTAGTTGATGGGACAAATAGAGAGCACGTGAAAGAAATGAGAGCTCCGAAGCTATTATGTTTATTTCGCATTTACATTTCTGTTCAGTAGTAGTAGCTTCGGTTATTGGAGAGTAGAGCTCCGAAGGAGCATCCCCTTAGCACCTTCGGAGGAGAGTCACTGTTGTTTCGGGTCCACCTTCGATCTGAATTTCCACAACACACTGTTGACGGCTGATTTTCACTCACTTCTTACCCGTCAAACATATACCTTTTGGCATGGAAAATGATCTTCAACACTAGAATAGGGCTCAAACTAATCATTTCCACAAGTGTTGGTGATTATGCAAATACAGGTGAATTGCACTAGAAAGAGGAGTAAAAGCACAAGTCTTTGATCCAAGCACTTCAAGTCCAGCCAATGAGGGGATGCCACCTAGGATTCCCCTAGATCACTGACGTCATCAATCCAAGAGAAGCAAGACCGACGTATCACAGAGCGCCACATGGACATCACATGGATTCAAGGGTCCACTTATCCCCCAAACCCGTCGGGAAACTTGGCATGCACAGAGGATAGGCATCAGGGCCCACCAGTCAGCCACCACGAGGAAGCACAGGGTGCCACGTGGCCCCTAGGCTTCGGCTGAACCCTAAATCGGCCGAACCGACCTTGGTTCGGCTGATCTAGGCCCTCCACGTGTCATCTCCTGATTGGCTCCTGGTTGCAGTTTCGGGCATTTAGGGGCACTTGGAGCCCCGAAGTAAGCCTCTCCCTCCTCTATAAATAGGAGGGGAGGGGCTCCATTTTGGAACACACACTTCTCCTCCTCCTCTTCATTTTGGCTTGGAGCCTCTCTCTTTAGGAGAGGAGAGCTCTTTGTATAGGATTAGTGCTAGGAAGTGAGGTGGGAGGCTTGAGGCCATGTCATGTTCATGACATCTTCCTCAAGAATGATCCTCAGCAGTGCCTTTGTTCTTCAACTAGACTAAAGTGAGTATTTCGATATTTCCTATTTAGACTAAAGTCGTATGCATGCTTAGTTGCTTTGTTCTTGTGTTCTTCGTTTGTTCTTAGTTTAGAGGCTTGTGTTCTTCGAACACAACCCTTTTGATCCAGTAGACTTAGATCATAAGTTTGCAACTAGTTTGCTAGCTTGTCTATTAGAGTAAAGTGAAGCTCCTGCATGTTTCTAGTTAGATCAAAGTGCATTCGTGATCTTGCATGAGTGATAGAGCATACCTTGAGCTAGTGCCAGTATCTCCCTCGCGGATTCGTAGGAATAGTAAGTGATGTAGACGAGGTGTCTGGACCATAAGCTACCCTTCGAAGACCACGTACGATCGTAGCGTAGAGGTAGGCCGCAGTGGTGACAGCCTGTTGGACCCTTTGTCAACCCTCTTACGTCCCGTGCCGAGTTGGGCTCGAGCCAGCACAAAGGCCTTGTGTTTGGTGCCCGAAGTGAGTGTTATACCTGAGAGAACGTAACTAGACTCTGCACTCGGTCGAGGCAGATCCTTTCACCTATCCTACCAATCAGAGTTGTGTCCTTGGATCATCTATACTAGAAGTAGGAGATAGTGCACACCGTTCCTTGGATTCGATACCCTTGGAATACTCTCCTTCCTTGGGGAAGTGCTATAGCGGTATTTTCGTGCGCTTGCGGTATACCCGGTTGTTCTTATACGCTCCCTCTAGGTGTACAACTAGTGGTGACGTTAAGAAATGCCAACAAGCATTTCAGGCGCCGTTGCCGGGGAACGGTTGTTGTTTCTATCTTCGAACCTAGTGGTCCTCGTATTTATCTTTTTCGTTTTCTTCTACCTTCACCCCCGTTACCCTTCGACGTGTCCTTTTTGTTTCTTTCCTTCTATCTTTACCCCAGTTACCATGGAACAAACTTCTATCCAAAATCTTTCTACTCCCAAACCTGAGTTGTTAGAGCCTCCACCTTCGGAACACCCAATTACCACATCTAGCTATCAACTCAGTACCGATCTTATCTCTTTGATTGGGAAATCGTATTCCTTTTCCGGGGACCGTCAAAACCCCTATGATCATTTGCAAGAATTTGAGCATCTATGTTCACGTTACGCCTTTGCTGGCATGACACATGATACTGTTTGTTCGAAATTGTTTCCTTTTTCCCTCACAGGAAGTGCGAGGCAATGGTACAACGATCGCGCAAGTGAAGTGGGCGGCAGCTGGCCGAATCTTGTCGGTGAATTCTGCCGACGGTTTTTCCCATCTGCACGGCTCATTGCCCTGCGGAAGGATGTGCTCGGATTCAAGCAAAAGGATAAGGAAACTTTGGGTGCAGCGTGGGAAAGATTCTTACGTTTAGTGAAATCGGGCCCCACGCTGTCAATACCCGACCATGTGCTCTATCAGCATTTCTATGCGGGATTGGACGCCAAGTCCACTTGGCACCTTGACGATGCCTCGGGAGGTTCTTTTCCGGATAAAACTCCAAGTGAGGGGAGGAAGATCCTTGATCGTATAGCAGCTAATGCCTCCTTCACAGTCGAGCCGGAAGAGCCTCAAGAGGAATGCACACCCGAAAAAGAGATTACCCCTGAACCTGAGCCTGAACCTCCATCACCCAATTCCATAAGCTCAGTTCAGGAGGTCACGACACCGGAGGAAGAAGCGATTCAACCTCCGGAGTCTCTTCTAAAGTTTGAGGATGAAATAATAGGTGATTATGGAAACACCTCGAACTACGGTTGCGAGAGAAAACCACCTTTACCCGTGAGTTCCCCAAATCCCTTAGATGTCGCTTTCCTCAGGGACAACGTTCGGGAATTAACGGCCATCATGACCCAAGAATGGTCGAGAGAGTCGGAATCAACAGCCGAAATTTTCCAGCTCCTCCCGCCTCGATCAACCCTTCCTTGTGTCATGAATGGGAGGGTAGTGAAAGTTCTCTACAACCCTCTGGTGGGAGTCAATATCATGTCCAGCACTTATGCTCTGAGGAACTTTGCGGACGAACCTCTGACTCCTACCCAGACGTCTATCAGGACTCCTGAAGGGGAAATCCTAGAAGGAGTAGGGATCTTGAAGGCCATCCCCATCAAGTATAAGGAGGCCGACTTTGCTCTTGACTTCCACACCTATGACGTCCTTAGCTTCGACCTCATGATAGGATTGCCCCTCGAAAAATTTCTCCTAGAGGCCCCGACCCAAGGTAAGCTTAACGTTAGCCTAGGGAAAGAGGTTTTCTCTGTAGAAATCTCGAGAGCGAAAAACGCGAGAACTGATCCTCCTGACGACTCTACACATATCGAGGAGATTAAGGCAATCATTCTAGGAGATTCGCCGGAATCCCTCCTCGACGAGTGGGCACCCGAGTTCATAGATGAGACAGAGGAGCCTGATGAGCCTATAGATATATCCGAATTCCAGGCTCCACCTAAGCCTCCTCTTGAGCTCAAGTCTTTGCCCGCTGGCCTTCGATATGTCTTCCTCCATGGGGACACTGAGTCCCCAGTGATCATTAACGACAGTCTCTCTGACGAGGAATCCAGAAGGCTCATCTCTATCCTAGAGAAACACCGATCAGTGTTCGGTTGCTCTCTTCAGGATCTAAAAGGAATCAGCCCGAATCTTTGCACCCATCGCATCCCTGTAGATTCAGATATTCCACCAACAAGGGAGCCACAGAGAAGGCTGAACAACGCGATGAGAGAAGTCGTGAAGAAAGAAGTTCTTAAACTTCTTCACGCAGGGATCATTTACCCAGTCCCTTATAGTGAATGGGTGAGCCCCGTTCAATGCGTACCCAAGAAGGGAGGTATGACGACAGCCCCCAATGAGTTCGGTGAGTAGATTGCTCAACGCCTTCCCACAGGGTGGAGGATGTGCATAGATTATAGAAAGCTCAACAAGGCTACGAAGAAGGATCACTTTCCGCTCCTATTCATCGACGAGATGCTCGAGCGGCTGGCGAATCACTCCTTCTTCTGTTTCCTTGATGGGTATTCTGGCTACCATCAAATCCCTATCCACCCTGATGACCAGAACAAGACCACTTTCACCTGCCCTTACGGAACCTATGCCTATCGGAGAATGTCTTTCGGGTTGTGCAATGCACCCGCATCGTTCCAAAGGTGCATGATGTCTATCTTCTCAGACATGATTGAACAAATCATGGAGGTTTTCATGGACGATTTCTCTGTCTATGGTAAAACTTTCGATGAATGTCTTAGAAATTTAGACAGGGTCTTGCAAAGGTGTCATGAGAAGGACTTAATCCTAAATTAGGAGAAGTGCCATTTTATGGTTCGAGAGGGCATCGTGTTAGGACACCTGGTGTCCGAACGAGGGATAGAAGTGGATCGTGCCAAGATCGAGGTAATAGAGAAGCTCCCTCCTCCTGTAAATGTCAAGGGCATCCGTAGCTTCCTCGGCCATGCTGGGTTCTACCGACGGTTCATTAAGGACTTCTCGCAGGTAGCTAGACCCCTTACCAACCTCTTAGCCAAGGATGCGCCCTTCGAATTCACAGAGGAATGTATGGAATCTTTCCTTACCCTCAAGAATGCACTCATCTCTACCCCAGTCATCCAGCCTCCCGACTGGACGCTGCCTTTTGAGATCATGTGTGATGCTAGTGACTACGCTGTAGGGGCCGTCTTAGGCCAAACTAAGGATAAGAAACACCATGCTATAGCATACGCTAGCAAAACCATGACAGGAGCTCAGTTGAATTATGCTACTACTGAGAAAGAGCTCCTTGCTGTTGTCTTTGCCATAGATAAGTTTAGATCTTACTTGGTGGGAGCCAAGGTAATAGTTTACACTGATCATGCTGCTCTTAAATACCTGCTCACTAAGAAAGATGCTAAACCCCGCCTGATTAGATGGATTCTACTCCTTCAAGAATTTGATTTAGAAATAAGAGATAAAAAGGGAGTAGAAAACTCTGTTGCAGATCATTTGTCTCGTATGCGTATAACTAACCTACAGGAAGCACCTATCAATGACTCTCTACAAGATGACATGTTGCTGAAGGTCACGGATAGTAACCCCTGGTATGCAAACATTGTAAATTATCTGGTGACAGGGTACATACCCCCTGGAGCCGATAAGAAGAAACTGGTTCATGAAGCAAAGAAACACATATGGGATGATCCGTACCTCTATAAAGTCTGTGTTGATAGGTTATTAAGAAGATGTGTGCCGCATAATGAAGGAATACAAATCATTGAGAAGTGCCATTCCGGACCGTACGGTGGCCACTATGGCACTTATCGTACACATGCGAAGATATGGCAAAGTGGGTTCTTCTGGCCAACTATGTATGATGACACAAGGAATTTCATCCGAAAATGCAAAGCTTGCCAGAAGCACGGAGGAATTACTGCCCGAGACGCCATGCCCTTGCATGATAATCTGCAAGTGGAGCTCTTTGATGTATGGGGTATTGATTTTATGGGCTCGTTTCCAAAGTCCGATGGAGTTGAATACATCTTGGTGGCAATCGACTATGTGTCAAAATGGGTAGAAGCCATAGCCTGCAAGTCGGCCGATGCCAGACATTCGAAAAAGATGTTCAAGGAGGTGATATTCCCTCGTTTCGGCATTCCAAGGATGGTAATCAGTGATGGGGGATCCCACTTCACCGATACCGATTTCAGAAGATTCCTGAAGAATCAAGGGATCCAACACAGTGTTGCCACTCCATACCATCCCCAAACTAATGGCCAAGCAGAAACCTCCAATAAGCAGATCAAGAATATCCTACAGAAAACAATACAGGAGGCTGGCCGACGTTGGAAGAGGCATCTTGATGACGCCCTATGGGCCTATCGAACAGCTTACAAAACTCCACAGGGAATGTCCCCATATCAATTGGTATACAGAAAGACGTGCCATCTACTAGTGGAAGTGGAGCATAAAGCTCATTGGGCAATCAAAAGGTTCAATTTGGATTTCCTGAAGTCTGGAAGAAACAGGCAAAAGCAGTTAGCAGAATTGGAAGAGTGGAGAGAAAAAGCCTATCACAGTGCAAAGATCTATAAAGAAAGGACCAAGAGGTGGCACGATAAGAAGATCAAGAAAAAGGAATTTGCACCAGGAGATAAAGTGCTACTTTTCAACTCTCGATTCAAGCTATTCGGAAGAGGAAAATTGCGCAGCAAATGGGAAGGACCATTCACAATAGTGGAGGTAGCTCCTCATGGAGCTATCACTCTGCAAAATAATAAAGGCAACTGTTTTAAGGTGAATGGCCATCGATTGAAAATCTTCCTCGAGCCGGACAATAACGAATATGAAGTGATCAACTTCATCGAGGATGGGTAAATAAGTAAGAGTGTGCCCAACACAAGGTAAGTCCTCTCTCCTTTATTTTCGTTATCCCTTTTTAGCTTAATTTTATTTCTTAGGAAAAGACAGTGTGGGGGAAATCCCCACCCTGCAGAATAAAAAGAAGGACCCGAGGTACGCAATCTTCCCTATCTCATTTCCACATACCTTTGAGTTGTTTTGAATCTTGAGACCAATCTTTTATAACACACTCATGAGGTAATTTCCTATGACATACATGATTCCTGTGGTTGGCTTGCATATGTTTTATTCCTTACTTAACATCTTGATACTTGTGAACAAATATCATTAGGGAACTCATGCTTATCTAAGTAGTTGATGTTTGCAATATGGTTTGATGATTTGATCTTCGCTCTGAATGTTTGAGTGCTTGGGAATTTTATTTGAAAAATCATGAAAACCCCTTGCAAAGCTCCTCTTTGATATGCCACAGTCCTACTAGAGCCATATGATATAGTTGAAAACCTTCTACTCATATGCTGCTTGTATTTGCATTGAGCTTTGTCAAATTTTGTGACCCTTGTGAGAATTCTTTTCATTACTTTCATGATCAAGATTCATGTGCACACCACCTATATCCCCTTGCTATGCTTCTACTCTGGAAGTTAGCATTGTACCCTTCATCCATTTCATAAAAATAAAGCTCCATATGTGGTGTGACATCTCTCTCTCCAAAAGTATCCTTCAAAAGAGACATGAGCTATGAAAAAAAAGAGACACATGCTCAAGGTATGAAAAAAAAGAAAAAAAGAAAGAATAGCCCATGTCCAAAATAAAGAAGAAATAAGAGAGAGATGAGATCATGCAAAAAGGAGTTCCATATCATAGATGGTAATAACTAGTATCTATTCTGGAGCTAGTGTCCACCTTACCATCAACCTCAGCTTTCATCATATATCTATGGTAATATCTAGCACCCATTCCGGGCCTAGTATCCACCTTACCATACTCACCATATCCATACACGTGCACATCTTGATCTGATGGTATGACTTGATTTTCTCTGTGGATCCAGTCTTTGACTTTGCAATACATGTGATACAAGTATGCCTTATCCTTTATCCTACCTTGAGCTCCACATATAGCCATCAGTAGAAGTAGGATGAAGAAATGCAACAATGCCTTGGTGAGGACATATACACAATGAGCGACCTGAGAGAATCAAACGAGGAGCTAAGCAAGATTTGTTTTGAAAATATTGCAAAACCCCAAGTTACTTAACATGATGAGCAGGAGTGATTTGATTCATGACTGTTCCATTCCTCAACTACCAAAGATAGCATGATAGACACATCAGAGTTCACGAGTGGAAGGCATGGTTTGGAATATCTCTTATGCTCATTCCATACCTTTGGATATCATGTCTCACTCTGATCTTGTTCTTCCCTTCACTCGGGACGAGCAAAGGTCGAGTGTGGGGGTATTTGTTGACGGTTGATTTTCACTCACTTCTTACCCGTCAAACATATACCTTTTGGCATGGAAAATGATCTTCAACACTAGAATAGGGCTTAAACTAATCATTTCCACAAGTGTTGTTGATTATGCAAATACAGGTGAATAACACTAGAAAGAGGAGTAAAAGCACAAGTCTTTGATCCAAGCACTTCAAGTCCAGCCAATGAGGGGATGCCACCTAGGATTCCCCTGGATCACTGACGTCATCAATCCAAGAGAAGCAAGCCTGACGAATCACAGAGCGCCATATGGACATCACATGGATTCAAGGGCCCACTTATCCCCCAAAACCGTCGGGAAACTTGGCATGCACGGAGGATAGGCATCAGGGCCAACCAGTCAGCCACCACGAGGAAGCACAGGGTGCCACGTGGCCCCTAGGCTTCAGCCGAACCCTAGATCGGCCGAACCAACCTTGGTTCGGCTGATCTAGGCCCTCCACGTGTCATCTCCTGATTGGCTCCTGGTTGCAGTTTCGGGCATTTAGGGGCACTTGGAGCCCCGAAGCAAGCCTCTCCCTCCTCTATAAATAGGAGGGGAGGGGCTCCATTTTGGAACACACACTTCTCCTCCTCCTCTTCATTTTGGCTTGGAGCCTCTCTCTTTAGGAGAGGAGAGCTCTTTGTATAGGATTAGTGCTAGGAAGTGAGGTGGGAGGCTTGAGGCCATGTCATGTTCGTGACATCTTCCTCAAGAACGATCCTCAGCAGTGCCTTTGTTCTTCAACTTGACTAAAGTGAGTATTTCGATATTTCCTATTTAGACTAAAGTCGTATGCATGCTTAGTTGCTTTGTTCTTGTGTTCTTCGTTTGTTCTTAGTTTAGAGGCTTGTGTTCTTCGAACACAACCCTTTTGATCCAGTAGACTTAGATCATAAGTTTGCATCTAGTTTGCTAGCTTGTCTATTAGAGTAAAATCAAGCTCCTACATGTTTCTAGTTAGATCAAAGTGCATTCGTGATCTTGCATGAGTGATAGAGCATACCTTGAGCTAGTGCCAGTATCTCCCTCGCGGATTCGTAGGAATAGTAAGTGGTGTAGACGAGGTGTCTGGACCATAAGCTACCCTTCGAAGACCACGTACGATCGTAGCGTAGAGGTAGGCCGCAGTGGTGACAGCCTGTTGGACCCTTTGTCAACCCTCTTACGTCACGTGCCGAGTTGGGCTCGAGCCAGCACAAAGGCCTTGTGTTTGGTGCCCGAAGTGAGTGTTATACCTGAGGGAACGTAACTAGACTCTGCGCTCAGTCGAGGCAGATCCTTTCTACCTATCCTACCAATCAGAGTTGTGTCCTTGGATCATCTATACTAGAAGTAGGAGATAGTGCACACCGTTCCTTGGATTCGATACCCTTGGAATACTATCCTTACTTGGGGAAGTGCTACAGCGGTATTTCCGTGCGCTTGCGGTATACCCGGTTGTTCTTATACGCTCCCTCTAGGTGTACAACTAGTGGTGACATTAAGAAACAGAGTTTGGTAAAAAGATGGTACGGAGTAATTGAGATGGTAAAAAGATATGGAGTGAGAGGTGGGTCGTGAGTTCGAAAGCTGGATGCTGTCAAGGTACTAAACAGAGTTTCAGCTCTGAAGTTCTGGGAAAACAACTCCAGAGCTACAGATCCTCGCAGCTTCTCCGTGGATCTAAGATCTCGACAAGTGTTTGGTACAACTCCAGATTTTCCATCATCCCTATGACATTTAAGGCCCGTATATTAGAAGCATAGAAAAGAAAAAAAGTCTTCTTATTCCTCAGATGGTGGAATGGCCAAATTAGTCCCTTAACTATCGTCGAAAGCTCAATTTCGTCCCTAAACTACGAGAACAGTCGTTCTCATCCTCAAACTTTCGCAACCAGCTCAATTCCATCCATGAACTACGAAAACAGCCGTTCTCGTCCTTAAACTTTCACAACCGGCTCAATTTGACCCCTGCCCAGTCAGCTATGGTTGTGAATTACCAATTCTACCCCCTTGGCCACCTCTTTCAGAAAATATGTGATGGACAAGGATAGGAAAAAACATAGAGTAATCAGAAATAGAAGATAACAAAATTCATTTTGATGAGAGGAGGGTAGATCTACTAGGGATTGGTCAGGTATAACGTACGTTAAAGGTCTTAGTTATCTATTACATCATCAATAGCATCTAGGAAACCAAAGCTTTGTGACCAATGGTGTAGCTTACTATACACAAAACCGGGCAAGACTTTTTGACGAGACCATGGACCAGGGCCCACCAAGACCCTCGAAAGATGCAACACGGGCCCACGTACGGCATGCTCATGACGAGTGTTACGCTGCCAGTGTACGTGGGGCCTCGTACGACTAGTTTCCACCTTCGCTCCCAACTACTCGACTCGTACGAGTAGTTTCCGCCACGCGGTCGCGGAGACTCACTCGCACGAGTAGTCTCCGTCCCGCCGCAGCAACTACTCGCGCGCACGAGTAGTTTCCGTCACCCGCTCGAGCGGGCGTCACAGAGAAGGCATGGGGCGCGTGGACCCACCGGATCGAGATCCCGGGATCTCCGCGCACGCTCTTCTGTGCACCGCCACGCGTCCACTCCGCCACGGCGGTCGGTCCGGGCCCGGCCGATTCAGTGTCAGGGGATGGATTCGTCAAACCCTGCCACCATCGGCACAGCAGCCGCCATACCGTGAACGGCGTAATGGATGCTGAGCAGCGTACGGTGCAGTACGCACTACACCCTGAACATTGGGGGACGCGGTGTAGACCGCCTACTCACTCGAGTAGTTTCCCGTCTCCGACCAGTTCAAGACTTGGCCGTCAAAGCCACAGGTACACGGGACCCTGTTGGCGTCCCGTGATACTCCGGTACGCGGTCCGCCACGTGTTTGCCTCCCTGCACGGGTCCGCCCTGACTAGGTCGATCCCGTGTTAGGGGACGGATCCTCCTGCCCCCCTAGCTAAGACGGTACGCATCGTACCACGGAGGGCACGGGAAACGCTGTGCCACCAACGGCACAGTGCAAGCCGTCACCTATCCATGGTGCAGGCTACTCCACTCCTACGACATCAAGAAAAGACAAACCCCTAATCCACTGACGGGGTCAGGGCACGTACACTACTTCCCGTGCCTGACTAACTACTCGGACGAGGGCACGGGGGGCCCCGGGACGGATGCTTGGGACGCACGGGATCTGCACCGTGACCCAAGGCCCCGTAATAGTGCTTCGCCGCTTCTGTTGTCTGACAACCCGGAGCAGAGAAGGACATCTCGCACTGTAGATTAGCTCATATGCACTCGATGTAACCGCCCTGGACTCCTCCCTTGCGACTATAAAAGGGAAGGACAGAGGCACTCTCAAGACAGGTTCGTCTCCACCTCCACACGCACTTAGCATCGATATCCCATCTCATACAACGCAAGCATCCACACTCACTCACGTACACAGACTTCTGCTACTTGAGTCACTCGCACACCAGGGACTTAGGCTCTTCACCCTCTCCCGACCAGTTTGTACTCCCTCTTGCAAACCTCTGAGCATAAGGAACACCCCCTCTCTGACTGGACGTAGGGTATTACTCTCCGGAGGCCCGAACCAGTATAACCCCGAGTGTCTCCTGTGCTACCATGCGGATCAGAACACGCCTCCCCTCGTATAAATTTACTTGCCGGTGGTAATGAACCCCGACAGTTGGCGCGCAAGGTAGGGGCCTTCGCGTGTTTTCGACGTTCTTTTTAGGGTCCGCACGGCCCTCTCATCATCCACTTCGACGAAAGCCTCCGCCGAGCCGCCGCTGATGGACTCCCCCGTGGGATAATCGGAGTCGCTCATGGTTGGGCTCGAGCTCCGGTTCGGAAGTCTGAACTTCCGAGCGACCGGAGACGGCTACGACATGCACCTCGTCAGCGAGGTCACCGACGCACCTGCACCAACTCCCGCTCCGACCGCCCAGCCACGCCCACCTCGACGCAAGAGGCGCTCAGGCAAGCGCTCGAAGCGTGCCAAGGCGGAGCGGCGTAAGGCAACACGTGCTAGCACCCCTCCGCCGGTCGAAGCTGGCGCATCGCAGCCCGCCGGCGCAGCAGAGGACTCTCTATCGTCGGACTCTACGGAGCGCATCGCCAGGGAGAGCGCCCCGGCACCGCTGACCTATGGAGGAGGGTCCTATGCGGCGGCAGCATATTCCTCTTCATCGAGCACGGACCCGGCCGTGTACGCCAACTTCCCGCGCCATCGTCTGCTGTGCAACATGAAGCTGCCGGAAACCTCGCCCAACGAGCAGTACCTCGTGACCGACGGCACCGATGACATCTCGGGCCCAGAGTGGGATTACTCCGGGCTTCGCGACGCCGACGCCTTCCGTCGTTTCCAAACGGCGACTGACTATTGCTTCGGCTACTCCGACGACTCGGACGACGGGGGTTACGACCCTACGCGCGAGTGTTTCGTCGTCAACGTCCCGGTGGTGCCAGCGCCGGTCCACACCTTGGATGGAGCGCTTCACTCTGCCCACAGCTCGACGACAGACAGTGTGGCTGAGGCTCGGGTTTCTCCCAACCCCGCCGCACAGCGCGCTCGACTGGACGAGTTGGACGACACGCAGCGACAGCTCGACGACGAGCGGGCTCAACTCCACCAGCAACTCGGACAAGACCCGAACCCTACCCCCGCTCGTGCGCGGGAAAGGGATGTCCAACAGCGCATCATCAACGATGACCGAGACGTTGTTGACGGCACGCCCGTCTTCAAAAGGGCGTCACAGAACTTGGCAGCAGCTATGATCCTTCTTCGGAAGGTGCCAGAGCCCGCCACGCCTCAAGAGAGGGAGATGCATAAGCAGATCAAAACTGTCCTCGAGACTGCCGCCGTGCAGCAGGCAGAGAGCTCCGCTTCTCGACAGCGGGGCTCGCAAGGTCGCGGGCACTCCGAGCCACGGCAACCCGCAGCGCCGTCACAGCAGCCGCGACGGTCCGAGGAGGTCAATGTACCAGTCAAGAGCCGACTGGGACCCCACCGCGACGCACGCGACACTATCAAGGCGCGGCGGAGGGCTGACGCGAGTCAGCATGATGACTACGAGGAGCAGCCTCGCAAGGAGTACAACCGGCGACGCGGAGGCCGGTACGACAGCGACGAGGACCGGAGCAGGAGCGGTTCGCCTGACGCCCAAGGGCCTCGTGCCTTCGGGAAGAATGTGCGCAGCGCCCGCTTTCCTTCGCGCTTCAGGGCTCTGACTTCCGTGCCCAAGTACGACGGCGAGACCAACCCCAGTGTCTGGCTGGAAGATTACCGACTAGCGTGCAACGCTAGCGGAGCGCGAGACGACTTATTCATCATCAAGAACCTGCCGCTACATCTCGCGGACTCGGCCCGTACGTGGCTCGAGCACCTGCCACGTGGCAGGATCGACAGCTGGTCGCAACTATGCGACGCCTTCGTCGGCAACTTCCAGGGCACGTACGCCCGACCAGGGAACCCCTGGGACCTGCGCAACTGCAAGCAGATGAAGGGCGAGAGCCTGCGTGACTACATCCGACGCTTCTCCAAGCGGTGCACCGAGCTGCCCAACACCACCAACACGGACGTCATCTGGGCCTTCCAGAATGGCACCACGTGCGCCATGTTGATCCATTGGATCGGGCGACGGAAGCCACGATCTACTCGGGAGCTGCTCGACCTCACCACAGACCACGCCAACGGGGAGGAGGCCGTGGCTGCGACGCTCAGCCCCGGCACAAGCAAGGGGAAGCAGCTGGTCGAAGCCGGAGACGGTCCGTCCGCATCAATCAAGAAAAAGAAAAACAAAGACAAGAGGTACCGCGAGGATACCTTGGTGGCCGCTGTCGACCAAAAGACAGCAAAACCTAGGGGCAACCCTCCGACGGGCCACTTCGAGAAGCTGCTGGACGCCCCGTGCCCTAACCACGAGGGTCCGGTCAAGCACGCCTTCAAGGATTGCAACATGATGAAGGCCTACCTCGCCGGCACGCTGAAGAAGCGGAGTGATGCTCCGACTGGCGACGGGGGGAAGGACAAGGACAACGATGACGCCGCCTACCCCCGGGAGGACGGAGCCGTGATGATGATCTTCGGAGGCTCGGAGGCACGGCTGCCCAGGCGCCAAGAGAAGGTGGTACGACGAGAAGTCTACGAACTAGATCACGCGACTCCGACCTACCTGAAGTGGTCGGAGATGCCGGTTACATTTGACAGACACGATTACCCTGATCACATACCACGACCGGGTAGCTACCCGCTTGTCGTGTCACCCTTGTTCGGCACCAAGCGTGTGCACAAGGTTCTGATGGACGGAGGCAGCGGCCTCAACGTCATCTACATGTCGACCCTGGACGACATGGGGATTCCACGGTCCCGACTGCGGCCGTCTAAGGTGCCTTTCCACAGGGTCGTACCCGGGATGGAGGCGGTCCCACTCGGGCAGATCGATCTGCCCGTCACGTTCGGAGCCTCGAACAATTTCCGAACGGAAACCCTCACCTTCGAGGTGGTGGGATTCCTGGGGACGTATCACGCGATACTCAGAAGGCCAGCTTACGCTAAGTTCATGGCCGTCCCCAACAATACGTACCTCAAGCTGAAGATGCCCGGCCCAAGAGGCATCATCACAGCTGGTACAACTTTCCAGTACGCATACGAATGCGATGCTGAGTGCTTCCAGTTCGCTGAAGCACTGATCCGGTCTGAGAAGCTCGCTGCAGAGCCACCCTCCGAGGACCAAGAAATCCCCGAGACGTCCAAGCGTGCGGCCTGCTCTTTCGAGCCCGCCAAGGACGCCAAGGAAGTGCCCGTCTCCGATGACGGCCGCACACTCCGTATCGGGACGGTGCTCGGTTCTGACTAGGAAAGCGCGCTCGTCGACTTTCTCCGCACGAAGCCCTCCGACATGCCGGGGATTCCAAGGGAAGTCGCCGAGCACAAGCTTAACATTAAGCCCGGCTCGAAGCCAATCAAGCAGCGTCTGCGCCGCTTCAACTCCGACAAGTGCAAGGCTATCGGAGAAGAGATCAAGAAGCTTATTAGTGCAGGGTTCATCCGTGAAGTCTACCACCCCTAGTGGCTAGCAAACCCTGTACTCGTTAAGAAGAAGAATGAAAAATGGAGGATGTGCGTTGATTACACGAGTTGAACAAGGCATGTCCAAAAGATCCTTTTCCTTTACCACGCATAGATCAAGTAGTCGACTCAACAGCTGGGTGCGAAACCCTTTGTTTTCTCGACGCTTATTCCGGGTATCATCAGATCGCGATGGATCTGATCGACCAGCTCGCTACCTCGTTCATCACCCCGTTTGGCGCGTACTATTACGTTTCCATGCCCTTCGGGTTGAAGAACGCAGGGGCCACCTTCCAGAGATGCATGCGTCGCGTCTTTGGAGATCTCATCGGACGGCTGATCGAGACCTATGTCGATGACATCGTAGTCAAATCAAAGAAGGTGGGCGACTTGATACCCGACTTAACCGCGGTCTTCGAGAAGCTGAGGGAGCACGGCGTGAAGCTGAATCCCGAGAAGTGCGTCTTTGGGGTTCCCAGAGGCATGTTGCTCGGGTTCGTCGTGTCAGAGCGCGGCATCGAGGCCAACCCCGAGAAGATCTCTGCGATCACGAGCATGGGTCCCGTCAAGAATCTAAAGGGAGTACAGCACGTCACCGGATGCCTCGCTGCCCTCAGCAGGTTCATCGCCCGACTAGGAGAACGCAGCCTGCCACTGTACCAGCTCATGAAGAAGTCGGAGCATTTTCGGTGGACGCCAGAAGCACAGGAAGCGCTCAACTCGCTCAAGAGGCTACTCGAAAGCCCACCGGTGCTCACCGCACCAGCCAAGGAAGAGCCAATGCTTCTGTACATCACTGCAACGACCCAGGTCGTGAGCGCAGGGCTGGTAGTCAAGCGAGACGAGCCCGGCAAGACGCAGAAAGTACAGCGCCCAGTCTACTTCTTGAGCGAAGTCCTCTCCGACTCCAAGACGCGATATCCGCAGATACAGAAGCTGATCTACGCTGTTCTCATCACTAAGCGGAAGCTCCGGCACTACTTCGACTCACACCGCATCACGGTGGTGTCCAAGTTCCCACTCGGTGAAATCATACGGAGCCCGGAGGCGGAAGGCAAAATCGCCAAGTGGGCCCTTGAGCTAATGGGGCAAAACATCGAGTACGCACCTCGCACTGCCATCAAGTCGCAAGCGCTGGTCGATTTCGTTGCTGAATGGACGAAGATCCAAACTCCTCCTGCTCCCATCGAGCACGAGACATGGCTTATGTACTTCGACGGATCCCTCATGAAGGAAGGAGCCGGGGTCGGGCTTGTGTTCATCTCGCCTCTGGGCGTGCGAATGGAATACATGGTCTGGCTACATTTCGCGGCCTCCAACAACGTCGCTGAGTACGAGGAGCTCATCAACGATCTCCGGATCGCCCTCGAGCTGGGAATTCGGCGCCTTGACGTCAGGGGGGACTCTGACTTGGTCGTGGGACAGGTCATGAAGGAGAAAAATTGCATAAGTCCGAAGATGGCCGCCTACTGCCAGGCGGTGCGCGGACTGGAGGACAAGTTTCACAGACTCGAGCTCAATCATGTGCCACGCGAGTACAACAAGGCGGCCGACACCCTCGCGAAAGCAGCCTCGAATCAAAAACCTGTTCCGCACAGGGTCTCTGCCAGCGATCAGTACGAGCCGACTGTTCATTCCGAGGAGGACAAAACACCAGAGCCGTCAACACAACAAGTCATGGAGATCGACGGGGCGCAAGAGCCCAACCTCGAAGACCCTGACTGGAGGATTTCGATCCTCGAGTGGATGGTGGAAAGAAAATTGCCACCCGACAAGGAGACGGCTCGACGCATCGCCCGCATGGCCAAGTCGTACAAACTGGTTGACGGCGAGCTCCGTCGAAAGGGCGCCCAAGGCATGCTCATGCGGTGCATCCTGGCCGACCAGGGCAAGGAGCTTTTGCAAGAAGTCCATGCGGGCACCTGCGGGCATCATGCCGGCCCGAAAACCATCGTCGGAAAGGCTTTCCGACAAGGATTCTATTGGCCTACCGCGGTAGCCGACGCGACTCGAATCGTGCGCAGCAGCGAAGGCTGCCAGTTCTACGCACGACAGACCCATCTCCCGGCGCAGGCTTTGCAAACCATACCCATCACCTGGCCTTTTGCGGTCTGGGGGCTGGATATGGTCGGACCACTGAGAAAAGCACCCGGGGGCTTCACCCACGTGCTTGTCGCCATCGACAAGTTCTCGAAGTGGATCGAGGCCAGGCCCATAACAAACGTCTGTTCCGAGGAAGCCGTCGCATTCTTCACCGACATCATCTATCGGTTCGGGATCCCGAACTCTATCATCACCGACAACGGCACGCAGTTCACCGGCAAGAATTTCCTCAAGTTCTGCGACGACAACCACATCCGTGTGGATTGGGCCGCCGTCAGCCATCCGAGGACCAAGAGGCAAGTCGAAAGGGCCAACGGCATGATCTTGCAGGGTTTGAAGCCGCGGATATTCAAGCGTCTCGAGAGGTTTCAAGCGACGTGGGCTGCAGAGCTCCCATCCGTCCTATGGAGCCTACGCACCATGCCAAGTCGGGCTACTGGCTGTACACCTTTCTTTCTCGTCCACGGGTCGGAAGCGATCCTCCCAACGGACATCGATTACGGCAGCCCTCGGGTTCAGGCCTACACGAAAGAGGGCAACTAGGCCGCTCTCAAGGACGCCATCGACCAGTTGGATGAGGCGCGCAGCGTCGTCCTCCTCCACTCAGCACAGTACCAACAAGCTCTACGACGCTACCACGAACGCAACATACGGGAGCGTGCGTTCCAAGTCGGCGACCTCGTCCTCCGACGAGTTCAGAGCAATGAAGGGCGACACAAGCTCTCGCCTCCATGGGAAGGGCCGTTCATCGTTGACCAAGTACTCCGTCCGGGAACCTTCAAGCTCAAACATGAGGATGGCAGGGTCATCTCCAACGCCTGGAACATAGAGCAGCTACGCCGTTTTTACCCTTAAGTATTTACTTTGTTCTCATTTTATGACAATGCAAGAGCTCTGAGCTACTTTTCCTTTCATGAAATGATCCCTTTTCGCAAGCTTGCATCATTTACTCGGGTAAAATGTCTCTATGACTTGCCCATGGGCTCGAGGGCTAACCCGGGGGCCACGGGCCCCCTCCCCCGATCGTCCCGAAACCTTTCTTCGATCAAAAAGCATCTATGGTTTCTCGTATGGTCACCACGGTACACTCACTTTCCTTAAAGGGAGATGAACAATGACTACAGCGGTCATGAACCTGCGCTCGTCCGGGCCCCGAGTACTTACGCCCCCGCGGCTACAGTACAAAGACCCACAAGCAAAGTTTGTGATCTCAAGTTATCGATCACTCGCCCCTTCAAAGGGACTCCGAGTAACCGTTTCGAACACTCAAGAGTTTTCGTGTTTGCAAAAATATGTACATACGCCTATCTCTCTTCGAGGTACTCGGGGGCTGCCCGCTCGAGTGGTAACACTCCTAAACCAAGCTCGGTCGAGTCGCCAAGTTCCTACGCCTCCGCGGCTACGTAGCAAGACACCCTCAGCAAAGTTTTAAGTGACACTACTCGGCGCACAAGTCCTCCAGCTACTCGAGAAAAGGGCAACAAACAATCAAAATGCTTAAAACTTGAAACAAAGACGGGTGCTTAACCCTCGAGTTCGCCACAAACATTTGGCCCGCAAGTTTTTTACAAGCATGATTAAAAAAAAGGCTCGGCAAGGCAACTTGTTTTTTCGTTACAGCCCAGGTCATAAAGGGCGTGACTCAGCATGGCTTTGGCGAAGTCGACAGCGTCTTCTTCGATTTTGTCATACTGCTCGTCGGTATAGCCCAGGCACCATCCCTGGCCAAGCAGTCTTCTGTCCAGCTCCGGGTAATGCGACAAGAAGATGGCCACCACCTTGCGGACGGCGTCGCCAGCCGTGTCTATCGACCGTTGACGAGCTGTCGATGGAGCCAACTCCAAGTGTTCTCTCAACTGGCCAGGAGGAACACCGAGGTCGTCGCACGCCTTGATGATGGCCGCACCCATCCTGTTGCAGATTATCTCCTGCTGCTTGAGATCGGCCTGGGCCTCCCCGAGCGATTTTCGTTCTTGCTTGAGTTCAGTCACGACCTCTGGAGAGAAGCAAGGAGACCGATGTCAGCAAAGAACGAGCCAGTCCAAGGAAGGCAAAAGATGAAGAGGATACAGCTCTTACTGTTGAGCTTCTCATTGGCCTCCTTGACCAGTTCCACCAGCTTCTGGTTCTCGACGAGGCGGGTGGTCGCAGCGCTTTCGTTCTCCGCGACCTGCTTCTGCAAGTTGGTGCGGTCCACGCAGAGAGCTGTACACTCAGAAGAATGATGTCACCTTCTTAAATCAAGAAACCGCACAGAAACAGAAAGCGGAGACAACAGGTCGTTAGGCACTTACCAACGATCTCCTCCTCGTGCTTTTTAGCAACTTCCTCCAGACGGCCCTTCTCGGCAATGACGGTGTCGACTTGGGCCTCAAGCGTCGCCACCCGCTCGCAAGCCAACTGGAGGTCAGACTCGGTCTGGCCCGTCCCGGCTTCAAGGTCCACCTTCTCTTGATGGGCGGCCCGTACAACGGCCTCAGCGTCGGAACGAGACACCGCCACCGCTTGCTCCGCCGTGGCCAGCCTCTCCTCCAGGGCGGCCTTCTCCGCCTGCGCCGAGGTCGCGCGGTCCTCAGCGGCTTTCGCCCTCGCCTCCAGAGACGCGCGCTCCGTTGCCCGACTGGCCTCGCCATCCGCCGCCGCAAGGCGGGCTGCGGCCAGCTGCGTCTCCAGCCGGACTTTTTCAGCGCAGAGCGCCTCAAAAGCCCACGCCCTGTCCTCACAGCGCCCGACGACCTCCTGAATCACACGCAAGTCACGCGGCTAAGAACAAAAGGGAAACAAGCATGAGAAAGGAAGAGGAAGAAAGAGGACTCACCCTCGAGGCGGGGACCAGGTCCTCAATCACCCGCTCCGACTGGCGCCGCACCATCTCGATCCGACGCAGGCCGCGCTCCAGCCGGCGACGGGCCTCCAGTTCGGCGTCGCTGTCAAGGTCCAGGCCTACTGAGGCCTGAACTGGCGACACGAGCACCAGCCAGAGCGGCGGGGTTTTCGTCTCCTCCACCTCCACCGTCGTCGGAGTGGCCGAGCATCGCTCCATCGAGCTCTCCCCAATCTCCACGATCGGGGGAGGCAGCTGCTCGCCTGCCATCTTAGCAGGAGAGGCGGCCGGCGAAGGTGACGCCGGGATGACGATCACCTCCGCAGGGGCGGCGTCCGCTGCGGCGACCGTCGAAATGGGGACGGCCCCCTCGGTCACCACGATCGCCGGCGCGGCTGGGACGTCCTCGGAGGCGCGGTCACCCGCCACCACCGCCATCTCCACAACATTCCCCGAGCCCCTCGCCGACTCGGGGGCTCGGGGCTCCATCTCCATCTCCGTCGTGCCGCTCCCCGCCCCCCTCAGCGACTCGGGGGCTGGGGCCTCGGAGCCCGCGGCGGCAGCAGCCACCCCCTCCAGCGACTTGGGGGCTGGCCGCACGGCGTCTGCATCATTGCCCGCCCCCGTCGACGACTCGGGTGCTGGCTGTCCGTCATCGCCCGCCCGCGCCTCGGGAGAAGGGTCTTCCTGGTCTTGCTCCAGGGCGCCGGACAGGCACCTCGCCAACTCAGCCGCGCGGGCCGAAAGCGCTTCCTCGGTGGGGGCTTCACCCCCCAAACCCATCATCCCCATTGACAGGTCGCTGCGAGCCGGACTCGCAGCTCTCTGCAGGGGGACAGTCGTCACCTAGGTCCCGGACCCGCTTGCTTCTTCTACCGCCGCCCCCGATTGAAGGGAAGGCGGCGGGTTGCTCACCGTCGGCACGCCCCCGGCCGCCTGAGCAGGGCGGCGCAATGCCTTGACCGGCGCCGGCCTCAAGGTGCGGCGGTCGGGCGCCCTGAACCAAGAAGAATGTCACAACAAACAGAGATATGAAACAAAAGCTAGAAAACTACGACTCAGAGCTCACCCCTCCGCGACGCGATGGGGCCGCTTGGAGCTGGCCGGGGGGTTGTGCGAGGACGCCGCCCTCTTGCTCCCCGCTGTCAGAGCAGAAGCCGGGGGCGAGGTCGGACCGCCCCTGGCGACGACGGTCGACGCGAGGCGCTGCTGGGCCGGCGGCGGCACCCCACTCTGGCTTGCTGGAGGCGGGGAGACCGCCGGCGCGCTCCGCAGCTCCCGTGGTGGGCGCACGGAGGGCGAGTGAGACCTTCGGCGCGAGGAGTGGCGGCGCGAGCTATCGCGCCTCAACTCGGGGTGGCTGGAATCGCCGCGGCGCGGGGAGCCCCTACCCCTCTCCCGGCGGTCCCGTCGAGGGGCACGACTGCTTGATCCAGGTCGATCAGCCCGGGAGGAGGAAGGGGGCGCCTGCCGGCTCGAACTGGGGCCGGCGGCAGTCGAGGCGGGCGCCGACCCGCCCCGAGGCTGTGAGGACGGCGCCGTCTCCTCATCGGTCCACTCGAACGGGGACTCCTCGTCCGTGTCTGACGGCGCCGGCGAGGGATCCTCATCATCAGAGACGTCCCTTTCCCCATTACACCGGCGCGTGGTGCACTTGTCGTTTCTCTCCCTCCTCGCGACCTCCTTCTGCTGGTGCGCCCTCCTGCGCTCACCTCACCGCTGCTGCCGCGCGGCGGTCTCACGGGTAATCACTCGGTCCACCTCCAGCGGAGGACGAGAGGTGAGGATGCGCACATCCCTCATCTGCACAAGTATGGGAACGATCACCATCCACGACCAAAACAGACGAATCAAAAGGAAGTCGAGAGAAAACATACCAGCTCCACAGTGGCCGCGGCAGGGAGCATCTGCAACACGCCTGGCGGCGGCCAGAACATCCAGGTTACCCCGGTGGCCTGGGACACCCGGCGCTGGACCTCGTCCAGCGAGGGCAGGGAGCGGGCGGTCACGGTCCCCTCGAAAGGGGCCCGGTCGTCCGTCATCTCCCAGAGGCGCAGCGCGCGGCGACGAAGCGGTACGACCCCCCGGGTGTGGTAGCCGCCGATCAGGGTGATGAAGTTCACCCCGTTGTCGCGAAGCCTCGTGAGGGCGGCAAGGGCGTCGCCGAGGAACCGGGGCCGATCTTTCTTCTCCGGCCCGTAGCTCCACCTCGCCGGCACCCGGTCGTACCACCGGTTGGTGAACTCCGGCAATGGGTTCTCGGGGTCGTTCTTGAGGTAGAACCACCCTCGGTGCCACCCGCTGTTGGAAGCAATCAGGTAGGTGGGGATGTACTCGTCCATCCTTCCCTGCCGCGCGAAGGCCGGCGCACCCGATGGCCGCCGCGCTGTTGAGGTCCTTGACGACGACGAATTTGTAGAAGTACCGGAACAGGTCCCAGTGGGCTCCCATCTCCAAGTACCCCTCGCACAAGGCCTCGAACGCCGCCATCTGCTGGACGCTGTTCGGGTTGAGGTTCTGCAGCTCCAGGTCGTACTCCTGTAGCACGGCGCGGACGAACCGTCCCGCCGGGACAGAGAAGCCCCGTTCGTGGAACAGCACGAACGAGACCACATACCCCGCCGGGGGCCGGGGGTTGCTCTCCGACCCGGGGACCTTCCACTCCTCCGCCGCTGTCAGCGGCGGCAGCATGCCGTCGGAGGCCAGGCGGTCGAGCTCGGCCCAAGTCACCGACGAGGGAGACCAGTTCGACATCGCGTCGGCGGTGGCGATGATGGCGGCGAGCGTCTCCGGCTTGCGAAAAGAAGGCGGGACGAGCTCTGCGGTGGGCGCGGCAAGTGCGAGGACGAAGACAAGGAACGGCAGAGGAAAACGCAAGGAAGCAGAAGGGGGGAGAACTGGCCAGCAGCCGCGGTATATAAACGGGGGAATGATTACATCTTCCCGCAGTTAATGCCCGTGTCGCCTCGGGCCACGTCCTCCAACCACCGAAGTGTCGCCCTTCAAAAGGCGCGCCCCACTACAGCTCGCCTTCCGCAACCGAGCCGCCACGTCACCAAAAGTGGGTCCCGGCAATCTCGCGGCTGGCGCGAGATCTCCGCCAGTCACCCCACGACTCGCGCCACGTGGCAAGACATCAGTCTCCGACTTGTTCAAGACTACAATATTTTAACCCCACGCACAAGTCTCCGACTTGTCCGTGGGCTCGGGGGCTACTACCCACAGGTCCGCTCGCGCGTCCCCATCAGAGAAAACACAACAAAAATCTCCTCGTCTCCGTGACAAGTGATCCTGGGAGCGAGTCTCCGACTCCCTCACCAGGCTCGGGGGCTACTGACGAGGCCATGGACCAGGGCCCACCAAGACCCTCGAAAGACGCAGCACAGGCCCACGTACGGCATGCTCCGGTGGCCAACACGACGAGTGTTACGCTGCCAGTGTACGTGGGGCCCCGTACGACTAGTTTCCGCCTTCGCTCCCAACTACTCGACTCGTACGAGTAGTTTCCGTCTCGCGGTCGCTGCCAGTGTAACAGTGATTCGCCGCTTCTGTTGTCTGACAACCCGGAGCAGAGAAGGACATCTCGCACTGTAGATTAGCTCATATGCACTCGATGTAACCGCCCTAGACTCCTCCATTGCGACTATAAAAGGGAAGGACAGAGGCACTCTCAAGACAGGTTCGTCTCCACCTCCACACGCACTTAGCATCGATATCCCATCTCATACAACGCAAGCATCCACACTCACTCACGTACGCAGACTTCTGCTACTTGAACCACTCGCACACCAGGGACTTGGGCTCTTCACCCTCTCCCGACCAGTTTGTACTCCCTCTTGCAAACCCCTGAGCATAAGGAACACCCCCTCTCTGACTGGACGTAGGGTATTACTCTCCGGAGGCCCGAACCAGTATAACCCCGAGTGTCTCCTGTGCTACCGTGCGGATCAGAACACGCTTCCCCTCGTATAAATTTACTTGCCGGTGGTAACGAACCCCGACACTTTTCATAACTACACCACAGTTAAATTGCATATATTACGCCAGACAACGAGCTTCTATGATTTATTTAAAATGAATCAGGTGGCTTCAGGGCTGGGGGAAAATATGGCCAAGGGGTAGAATCGGTAATTCACAACCATAGCTGACTGGGCAGGGACGAAATTGAGCTGGTTGCGAAAGTTTGAGGACGAGAACAATCATTTTCATAGTTCAAGGACGAAATTGAGCCGGTTGCGAAAGTTTGAGGACGAGAACGGCCGTTTTCGTAGTTCAGGAACGAAATTGAGCTTTCAGCGATAGTTCAGGGACGGATTTAGCTATTACACCTCCTCAGATCGCATGCCGCTCCAGCATTGCGCACGACGACACCCTCATCACGTAGGCGGCCGCGTACACAGGCAGGCGCCGTCAGTACTGGTGTCAGCCTGAATTTTTATCGCCAGTGGCGCCGTCGCCCTCCCCGCAGCTCGTTGCCTCGTCGACACGGCGCAAGACGGTGGCACCCTTCCGGAGCAAATACTCCACTACCCACACCGGCCTAGGCCTTCACCACCACCACGCAGTCCTCCTCCCTCTGATCCCCTCCCATCCGCTGTCGTCGCTCTGCGCGCCCGCGGCCATAAGCTCCGTCGCCGCAAGGCGCACGCTTCCTCTCAACCTCATGCGTCGTGGTCGGTCCGCCGCGGCCTCGCGGGAGCATGCGAGCTCCGTCGTGGCCCGCGTCGCGGACTCGCCATTGCAGCAAAACAACAGCCATCACACCGCGCGCCGCCGCGAAATCTCCCCTTCCTGGCTTCCAAGTTCCAATCCAAGCGTGTGAAACAAATCAGACCTGTGCAATGCCGCAACATCGCGAGCCCAGGCCGGCGATGCCGCGCGGCCGCGGGTACAGACCGACGACGCCACAAGGCCGCGGGCCGCCCCGGCCGCGCGTCCTGGCCAAACTCGAGCGTCGCCTCGCCGAGGAGGTCCTCTACCTCCACTCCCTCTGGCACCGCGGCACCCCCGCCCCCGCGAGCTCTGCCGCGGCAGGCGGCGAGCTCGGCCATGGCCCCGCACGCGCATCCGGTAGCGGACGACTCGGCGTCCGACGGCCAGGAATGGGGAGAACGGAGGGAGCAGCCTCGCCACCGTGATGGCACGCGGACTCGCGGGGGAGGGATGCCTGACCTCGCTACCGACGACTGTAGGAGAGGGGCGGGCACACGGCATTGCCGGGTGGCGCCCGCGGAAGTAGGCTGTAACAACCTGTAGCCGCTGGTGAGCCACCACCGGGACGTGAGCACGATACAGGACGTCACCGTCGAGCGAGACGGACGAACGGCGGCTGGAACGCTCCTCCGTGAGGATCGTCGGAGGAGGAAGGGATGAACCCTCACCTGCTTCTGATTCAATTTCTGTTCGATGTCGATGGCGTGCTGCTGCTCCTCTTTAGTACTTGGTCTTGGGCTTCGACTATGGGCTTCATGGGCTGGGTCTCGCTTGGGCCATATCTGGGTTGTGACATTACCACCTCCTCAAAACACATCTTGTCCCCAAACTGTGGCCGTAATGATTCCCGGATCCCACTGCATCCGAACAGGCCAGAGTACCACATCCATCTTGATAGCCATTGTTTTCTCTTCCATTGCCATTGTGTCACCTGAACTCTTCTGTTTCAGCACGCTCACTTGATTGGCATAATTGACAGTGTTAAAACACATGCACCTTATAATGCACAGTTCGTCTGTATAGGCTGTACCAGACTGTAGGAATAATGGTAAATGGATACCCCGCTCCAGAGAAACCGCACTGTCATTCATCTCAACAATAGCCTTTGTCTGCTCCATATGTTCAAAACACCTATTATATAACCTTAACTGCCACTGGCCTACGCCACCCCTAATAAGCTGATAATATGTTGGACTTTTCTTGAAATTGAAAGGGGCATGATCAATGCCATCAATGACGCCATCCTTGCAAGATATTTGATCAAACACTACACAAGCAGCACTACTAAATTCCGCTGGTGATGTGAGCATAGTGTCAGACTCGGAACCATCCACAGATACCTCTGCACTAGTAACACTGCCAAGTTTTTCTTCAAGGTTTTGCTCCCAAATCTTCAACCACACAATCGTCTTTGCCGTCTCACTATCCAAATACTGTCCGCCAAAAGCTATTTGCTGCAAAATGGTTTTGTGCACAGCAAGGCCAGATAGCATATCTGCCTCCCACACGATCTCCTTGGGCATTGCCTGAAATACATCCAACTCAAAGAAAAATGAAGCACCATTCGCATAGCTAAGAGCAATTTCACTCAATATCTCAGTGTCTAGCTTGCTCTTCTCATCCACAAAGTACTCTGCCCCCATAGCTAGTTGCTGTAATAATCCATGGTGTATATCCTGGTTTGTTGGAGAATCATCCCACCTAACATTCTCACAATCCATTTCTTCCAAATGTTCATCCCATATCACGGAATCTTGGACAGGCGCTTGAAAGTGTTTGTCAAACATCCAATCCTCACCAACAGAGCCATCTGCACCTAGAGCCAACTTCCGCAGCAAGTTGTGTTGGTCTAGCATGTCCTGCTTACCCTCATCCCATATCACCTCACTAAGCATTTCATGTGATTCACAGTCATGCAACAACTCCTCATCCCAGATAACCGAAGAAGACATAGCATCTTGTTCTGCTTCTCTGTCCCATAGAGGCATTTCGCCGAACACCTCAGGGGCAACCACCTCAGCAACCATTGAATCCATGGTTGACGCCGAACTAATCTTCAGTGCCCCATCCCGCTGCTTGGTGTCAACAAACCACGGGTCGGTGTGCAGCAGTGAAGCCGAAGGAGGGTGTGCCACTAACACGTCAGGTGCGTGGATGCCGAACTCGACCTGACTCATGACGAGGATCGACATCTCTGATGGTGCTATGCGCTGCGTGCCTTCAGGAGTCGAGGGCCGCCGCCGCCGCGAGGAAGGTCGGGCTCGCCGCCAGGACCACCGACGCAGGAAGCTCGGGGTGCTGCGGAAGGAGCTCGGGAGCGGAGACGCAGCCTGCGCGAGAGTCACAGGAGACCCTCGGCTCCGAGCAGGAGCGGTCGGCGTCCTCGGATCAGGGCGTCGAGGCGGAGCAGTGCGGGCCGCGGGAGGTGGCCCGAGATGGACGCCGCCGGAAGGTCGGGGCCGGGTCAACGTGCGCCTCCGTGTCGAATCCGTGAGCGGAGAAGGTGCTCTGCTGGCCAGATCGAGGCCAGAGAGGTGCGTTGCCGGTGGGTGGGACCCGCAGCGCCGCCGGCTAGGGTTGAGCTCGGGTGGAGTACCTGGAGGAGGGGGGAAACCAAGTGCCGCCGTCAAATTTGGTGGAGAGCACCCGCCGCCGCCGAACTCCTCAAGTAGCACGACGAGGTTGCCGTTGGAGTCGCTACCGCTCGCCGCCCACAATCGAGGAAGGGTAAGGTTGTGAATACCACTGTAACAACCCGTAGCCGCTGGTGAGCCACCACCGGGATGTGAGCACGATACAGGGCATCGCCGTCGAGCGAGACGGACGAACGGCGGCCGGAACGCTCCTCCGTGAGGATCGTCGGAGGAGGAAGGGGGTGAACCCTCACCTGCTTCTGATTCAATTTCTGTTCGATGTCGATGACGTGCTGCTGCTTCTCTTTAGTACTTGGTCTTGGGCTTCGACTATGGGCTTCATGGGTTGGACCTCGCTTGGGCCATATCTGGGTCATGACATAGGCGCGACCTCACTTGGGCCAGCCGGGCAGGCGGGCGCGCGGCCTGGCCACCGGACAGGCGGGCGCGTGGCCTCGCTGCCGGGATGGCGCGCAGGCTCGAGGGGGAGGGGCGCGCAGGCTCGAGGGGGAGGGGCGCCCGGCCTCGGCGGCGGCGGCCATAGGGGAGGGACGGGTGCACGACCTCGTCGGTGACGACCGCAGGGGTGGGCGCGACCTCGCCGCCAGCGGCCGGACGGGCGCACGGCCACCTCGCTGTCGGGGGCTCGCTCGGCCATGGCTCGGTGAAACAGGGGCGACGGGGGAGAAATAAAAGACGGAACCAGTCATTTTTCACTTATGGGATGGCAGTGGTGGGTAATTTTCACCAACTTCATGAAACTTGGAGTTGGTGGAGTACCTCCTCACGTACTGCACCAAAACCATGAAGTTGGGGTCTGCTTCACTTTTTTTTAGAGCAGATCAGCGATGGAGTTGCTAGAGCTGGACGTATTTGGCTGGAAAAATTTGGAGCGGGGTTAGTTTTTTGGATCTCGAGCTGTGTGGAGTTGTGCCAAACACACCCTAAATAGTGTTCGCAGCGGCTGCTATAGTGGTAGTGGTACCCTACTGCTACTACTACTGCTACAAGGTAGCGGACTCAAGATAGTATGTTTGGACTCAAGCGGTCGTTGTTGTCTACTATTGTCCGCTATTATCGCCGCTATTGCTCGCCCGCTATTTGCTAAATTTATGGTTCAACTAATATATGAATATGAATGAAATAGTAATAATAATACTAAAAATAATTATTTAGGTAATGAGAAATAATTATGGAATGACAAATGAATTTTTATTCATTAATATAAGAATTTAATGTTTGTATATATCCATACACTTAATTATATTTTTTTGTGGTTGTTACCATCAAATGTGCTAACTTGAGGTTTTGTCTTTTTTAAGTAAATTTGATATTAATATTTACATTACTCTAAAATTGTGATTATTTTTTGGATTTTGCTATTTGGACTTAGTGTCCGCTATAGCACGTATCCGCGATCCACTACATAGTCACTCATCCGCTATCATGCTGCTAAACGCTATTCAGTACCTTGTATGCTGCGCGCGTATTTCGCACATGCCTCGTAAAAAACGTATGTTTTGCTAGTTTCATTTATAAATTCGTATTTCCAGTAACCGTGCCGGTGGGATATCACAGCACGTACATATAATCCGTTATTCGTACAGCGGTACAAGCTTGGATGTTGTCACGAATGATAATACATACCATATTTTGCACATGGTTAACCACTTGTTAACCATATGGTTAAATTTTTCATGTTGATCTTTTTCTCGAAACGAATCGAATTTCAACATGAAATATTTTTCACCGGCGCAGGTGAGGTGCTTTAATTTGCAATGGTAACTCTTTCACATAGATAAATAGTGCAACATCATATGCGTACCCTACCATATTTTGCACGTTGTTAACCACTTGTTAACCACATGGTTTAATTTTCATGTTGATCTTTTTTCTCGAAACGAATCGAATTTCGACATGAAATATTATTCATGTTGATCATCTTTTAGTCGTACCCTCTTTTATTTTGTAAGCTAGATCTTCAACTAGTGGAAGATGGGCTGATCAGTCTTACCGATTCACACATTCTCACTCGTAGATGCAACTTGAGGAGCACAACATGGTAGCCGCGTCGCGTAAATTAATCCTAATCCTAGTGCCTTTACGTTACTTTACCTCGGCAGTATGTCAGTATCATATCATATCATCATATACAACTATATAGATAGGACCCACAAACAGTCATGAATAGATTTCTCTCAAGCTTGAGCGTGCTCTGTCATCCACTTGCGTTATCCGCCCACAAGTAATTTACTCAAGGAGCACCCCACTACAAAGCATGCAAACTATCCACCTCATACACCACGTCATCATCCACTAGACCATCAATTTATGTCTCACACCAATTTTCTGTGACAATAGCGTATATACATCTTTACGAGTATCACACTACAAAATTCTCACATTAGATATACATAAAGGATCAATCATTTAAAAATGAATATATTCATGTATAGTGTCATTTGCAAAAGAATATTACCATGCAATCATCTTAGTTTCTATTTTGAAATTTCACCTTAAAATTGTGTTTAAAAATTCCCACAGCAATACGCGAGGTATCACCTAATACAACTATATAGATGGAACCCACTAAGAGGTATTAACTATATTTCTCTCAACATGCAAGTCATCCACCTCACATGTCACATCATCATTCACTAGATTTTCAATTTATGTCTTTCACTGATTTTCTATGACTATAGCATCCATACATCTTTACGAGTACTATGCTTCAAAATTATAATAATAAAAATATATGAAAAATCAATCATTTAACAACTGATTTCTCTCAACAAACATATTTTCATATATAAGTGTCATTCGTAAAAGAATATTGCATGGTAATCACCTTAGTTTATACTTTTAAATTTTTATCTTACAACTTTATTTAAAAATCTTCATAGCAACACATGAGGTATCACCTAGTTATATTGAAGAATAAAGAGACTTAAGCAATTCGAGTCTATCTAATTTAGTTCTGGACGTTTAACTTTGAAAATCTTTTTGATCGACGAGCTTTAGGGATATCGTAAAATTTCATATTAGATATACATAAAGGATCAATCATTTAAAAATGAATATATTCATGTATAATGTCAAAAAGAACATTATCATGCAATCATCTTAGTTTCTATTTTAAAATTTCATCTTAAAATTGTGTTTTAAATTTCTGCAGCAATATTCGGGGTATCACCTAGTACAACTATATAGATGGAACCCACTAAGAGGCATTAACTATATTTCTCTCAACATGCAAGCCATCTGTTGGGTAAAATTTAGATCGAAGGTGGATCCGAAACAATAGTGACTCTCCTCCGAAAGTGCTAAGGGGATGCCCCTTCGGAGCTCTACTAAGCTACTGCTACTGAACAAAAATGTAAATGCGAAATATACAAAATAGCTTCGGAACTCTCATTGCATTCATGTGCTCCCCATCTGTCTCATCAACTACAATGGCCCTCCTATTTATAGGGATAGGAGGAGCAGGTCATTTTTCACCGAGCCCCTAGTGGATACAATATTTACAATCAGCCCCCCTGATTATCGCATCAGACCCCTTAATCCCACATGGGCCTTAAATGGGCTGGGCCTCTCCCCCAACAGTAGCCCCTCAGCTGCTACGGTTTGGCTGGTACAACAAAACGAAGTAGCTGAAAACAGGAGTGACCCAGACCTTTCCTATGACTTCGGCCCTGAGGAACACCCTCACGACCTTCCGCCTGTACGCCTCGCTAAAAACTCCATTCCGAAAAACCCAGTGGGAAAAACCGGAATGGAGAAAAAACCACGTACGCTTCGCGGATTTACATACGAAGCTACCAGCTAGCCTAAGTAATGCTCATCTTCGGTGCTGTCTTGACGATGAATGGTGTCTCCGATTCTAACATCAGCTTCGTCGCCGTCGATGATTTTGCCTTCGAAGCTCTCCTCAGGCGAAGCAGACCATGCCGAAGTAGTCGACGATGTAGTAGTAGATGACGAAGCAGACTTCGCACGTCGTCGATGTTGATGAACCCATCTCCTTCGGTCACGAGCACCGGGCAAAACTTCATCCTTCGGGTTGACGTCGCTCATCTCGATGCCACCATAGCCCCTCTTGCCCGATGTTCGTGACGAAGCCCCTCGAGCGTACACCATGTGCGACGAAGTACATGTCGATGAAGACGAAACCGTAGTCGTCGTTGGTGAAGTAGACGACGAGGGCGAAGTCGACGTCGATGAAGTAGACGACGAAACCCCTCGAGACGAACGCATGTCGACGGCGAGGTAGTGCCGCCGAAGGCGAAGCCGGAGTCGTTGTCGGTGAAGTAGACACGAAGACGAAGTCGAAGCTGACGTCGACGAAGTAGTGCCGCCGAAGGCGAAGCCGGAGTCATAGTCGGTGAAGTAGATGACGAAGACGAAGTCGAAGACGATGTCGACGAAGTACACAATGAAACCCCTCGAGCCGAACACGTGTCGGCAATGAGGTGCAAGTTGCCGAAGGCGAAGCCGGAGTCGAAGTCTATGTCGACGGAGTAAACGACGAAGTCCCTCAAGCCGGACTCCTGTCGATTACAAAAGTAGTCGAGGACGCCCCTCGTGCCAGATGCTCGTCGAGCTGAACCTGTCAGTGACAAAGTATACAAAACAGGCAAAGTCCCTGCTTTTCTATTCAACACTGCATTCAAGACGAAACATTCTTATTCAAGAGACTCAAAAAATTGTTAGTTAATAACAATTTATCTCAAATTGCATCACGCAAGCAAATCCGAAGCCACTCTCGGGCCTTCGGGGTGTCTCAGATCCGAAGTATCTCGTGGTGCTTTCCGGGGTCTCAAACCCGAAGCCACAATCAGGCCTTCGGGGTATCTCAAATCCGGAGCATCTCGTGGTGCTTTTCGGGGTCTCAAAGCCGAAGCCACACTCAGATCTTCGAGGTATCAAGCTCAACTCCGGTCATCACGAGACCGGTCGTTTGCCACGTGCAAACAGAACCTTCGGCCAATCTCGGGCCCTCGGCGTGAGTAGGGATGGATCCAAAACATCCGAATTATGTAATAGATTGATACTTTTAGATCACAATAAAATAAATTTGGTGCTAATTTTTTATGCATTATAACCAGCTAATTAGTGGAAAAAATAAAAAAAATTAGCTACAATTTTTTTATGGATTATTTGCTTTCGATAGAGAAAAAGGTGAAAAAACATCCGTATCTGAATCCGAATAGATATCCGAATTTCTTTTCATCATTTGATTAAAATATAGCACACATTTGGGGTTTATTTTGTATGAATCTTAACAAGCACAATGCCAAGAACAAGAATATAATTTTTTGATACAAAATATTATGCCTAATTTAGCTAAAATAAAAAAAGAACGGCTAAAAAATGATATCCGAATTGGTATCCGGATCCATCCCTAGGCGTGAGCGCTCTCGGCTCCACGCCTCGGTGCTATGCATTAAAATGCAGTATGCTGCGAGTATGTATGTATGAATGTATGCACAAATGTATGCTTTTGCATAAGGGAGAGGGTGAAGGGTTAACCAAGATAAGGTAAAGGACACCCATAGATCATCAGATTCTCAACTTCCTGCGATGAAAAGTCGTGAGGTCACCGAAACCCGATGGCACCGAAGTCCAATATAGAATTCCCAAGTACATCTAGATGAAGTCCAATAGTCATAGAAACCAATTTATATGGCCTAGCCATTTCCAAGTCAACAATGGAGCAAGACAAGTACGGCGACATTAGCTTCGGGGTGAAAACTGATAAAGTTATAACCTGCAAAAGACGTGACAAAGTGCATATACGAAACATAATAGTTCCATGCATCCAGTCGCTGCGAAAACGAATCGAAGTGTAACTAAGAATAGACACTTAGCACATTTGAGACGAAGGTGTCGTATGGACATCCCTGGGCCCACTACTCTGGTGGGTACCAGGACCGACTACTCGGTGGGCCCCTGGGACTACTCAACTTGGGCGACACGGCACCTGCTGGCGTGGAGCGCAAGGACTACAGAGGGATAGTGCTCGGTTAGGAAGCTACACATGTCCGGATCCATGTAAAGCACTCCTAGCCGTACCCGACTAGTACTCTCCCCTCAAACCGACTTGTAACCCTGCCTCCCGGACTATATAAGGTGAGGTAGGGACCCCTATCTCTTCATCCGCATCATCTTGTAAACACATCCAATCAATCCAGAGCTACGCAGCATACAGGACGTAGGGTATTACGCACCTCGCAGCCCGAACCTGTCTAAATTGTGTGCCACGTGTCTCTCCTTCGAGTTACCGATCTCAGCGAGGCCACATTCATCTACCTCGGGTACTCCCCTTGGTAGGTTGCCGGTCTAAAACACCGACAGCTGGCGCGCCAGGTAGGGGGACTCGCCGAAGATCACATGGCGAACTCGACGGCTTCAATCGTCATCAAGCCAACCGCCGCTTTCAATCACGGCGACACCTTCGTCTTCGGCTCCTGGGTCTGCACCGCTGACGGCGCTGGATCGTTCCAGCGCTACCTCACCATGACCCCAGACCCAGAGACCGGGCTTGTGACGCTTCCCGAAGTCGCCACGGGCCCACTCGTCGAAAAATTCGGCGAAATTTCGCTTTACAACCAAGTCGCCGATTTCGAGCTCGGATCCGCCTCCAACTCGAACTCGACGTCACCCTGGATCGCCTCATACGAGCCGGCTCCTGAGCCATCGTGTGAAGCGGCCCCTCTCCACGAGCACTTCCCATACGGCCTCTGCAATTCTAGCAGGGCCCACGCGGAAGCCCTCGCCGCACGCCGGGCCAGCAAGGAGATCGCCTCCGAGTACTCCTCGGACTCCAACACCGCAACCGGCTACTACTCGAACTCCTCCTACGAGTTCGACTTCGGATCGGACCCAATCGAGTCCGAGTCCGGGCTCAACATGACTAAGGAACCGCTGTCAGGTCCTGCCGCTGGCCTGGTCATTACATCCACTCCCGCCGCAGATTCGTCTACTGGCCCGACCGCAAGCCCGCAGACCTGACAGACGATAACTCACACTGCGTCGCCTACCTCGATTCACTCCCCTTCCAGGAAGGGACCCCGCTGGCTCTAAACGACGAGCACACCCCCACCGAGGTGGCGACTACTGACTCCAGTCTCTGTACTCCCGACCGTGAAGTCTTCATGACGGCCACAGATGTTGGGACTTCAGAAAACCGACCCGACCGGTACCTTGACGACATCTCGGAGGATGAGTTGTCTGCCAATGCACCTCCGAATGAGACAACCGAAGACAAGAACGCTCGGCGTGACCGCAACAGGAAGAGGAATGATCGACGCAGACGTCTCCGGGAAACTCTCCGGAACCTCAATGAGGCCCTAGAGCAAGTTGCCAACCGGGTACACTCTACTCCTGAGTAGTGCCTCATGTCTATCACCACGATAGCACGGCAGGCCCAGGGGATCCGCGCGGGCGAAGTCATCACCAAACTCGCTGAAGACGCCTACTTCATGCGGGTCGACAACAGGGTTGCTCAAGTACCCCCGTCAGAACTCACGATGCCAAAAACAATGAAGCCACTAGCCACAGCCCGGCAGACGGCGGACGCAACCGTGTCTGTGGTGAACACCAGCCAAATCCCAACCGCTCTAGGTTCTCGGGTGGAGAACCCTCACAGGGCGGCATTAGCCAGGGTGGCACCGGAGGTAGTCGCGGCGGCGGCGGCGGCGGTGGCAGCAGCGGCGGGAGCTCATCCCATGACGCCGGCAGAAGAGCTGGTGGCGGTGGCGATCGTGGCGGCCGAGGCCACGCGACTAGCCACGCCACCGGCAACGCACGTGGCGGCTACGACGCCCGCCACAAGATCGACGAGATCCGCCGCAAGAAGGCTACTGAAGGAAGCGACAGCGATGGCTTCCCCGCATACTCCGCAAGACTTCGCAACCTGCTTCTTCCCGAGAAATTCAAACATCTCGGGATCACCAAGTGTTGATGCTCACTAACTCTTATTTTTATGCATCAACAATACATGAAAAAGGACCAAAAAGATAAATCAACAGTAGTATAGGGCCTTGGACTAATGAATTCCACAAGTTTTGGTGAATTATATATTTTCAGGGACTATTCAGGAAAATGCGAAAAGAATTAATTCTAGAAGGCTCCAGAAGGCTCCCGAACTCAACCGAAGTGGGCTCCCAGAAAATACGCATCTAGAAGGAACAAGAGGCCCACACGCGAAGGCGGAGCCCGGCCCGGGCCCAGCCCAGGCCGACCGGCCCAGTGGGGAGGCCGATCGGGCCCCCCTAGCCCCGATCAGGCCCTGCTTCGGGAAGGTTCCTCCACCGCCTCTTAGGGTTAATCAAAACCACTTGTTTAGGTCGGTTTGATCCTACGGCGACGGATTATCCCTCAGGACTATATAAGCAACCCCAGACCCCCCCAGGGGATGGTATGCATCTCTCAGAAGATCATCATCATCAGGCCAAGACAGGAGAAGAAGAGGATACATCAGAGATAGGATAGCTACTTCATAGTTCAAGATCTAATTTCTAGATCAAGAACCTAGTTCTAGATAGAGAGTCAGATTCGAGTAGAGTTGAGCTTTGCTCCAGTTCAGATCTGTAAGTTATCAAGATTCAGTTCTTATATTGTTTCTCAATGACTTTATGCTATTTCAATATTATGTGTGCAATTGCTAAGTTCTTACTTTATTCTAGTAGTATATTTGATATAGTCATGATCAATGATAAGTCTACGCACTTATTCGTAGAGCTCCTAGTATTTTATGCGCATATGCTAGGTAGTAGAAAGTATGTAAGCATGGTGCTTAGATATAATTTACTTGCGGATTCACCTTATACTCCGGGTCGTGTGGTAGATCGTGGGCGTGACAGGCCTATTGAGCCCTTTGTAGTCCACCCCCCGAGTATAAGACTAGTCGAACAATGGTTCTTGGGAAGATCAAGTTTCGTCCTTGATTCTCTTGGGTAATCTTCGGGGTGTTCACATTTATCCATGACTATGCTATATATGATGATATGCTACATTAGAATAGATGAACAAACTCAGTCTTTGTATGCTATATTGAATTGTCTCTCTTAAGTAAATCCAATTCTAATCTAGACTAGGAATAGTTTCTGCTATGCTCCACATGTGCCTCTGCCTGTCTATTTATCATTACTTTATTATTTGGCTTACCCCTGTTAAAGTATGTGTCATTCCATCAAAGTCCATAAAGTAATCTATTGCCATCCCTATGTCTGTTGTTACATCCATCCATCTTCCCTGTGGATACGATATTTTAAAACCCATCACCCCGGGTGAAATGCTCACCGGTATCCGTGCGCTTGCGGATTATCTATCATAATATTTCTGTAGGCTCTTATACCAATCATGTTTCTTGCGCCATTGCTTAGAATGGTTTCTAGATCCATTCTTTGGAAGTTGCGTTAAGAATTGTCAACAAGCATTTCTGGCGCCGTTGCCGGGGAAGATTGGATGGCTACCTTTAGAAAATCGATGGCTAGATACTTTAATGAGACTTTGTAATTTGGCACCTCTGCTTAAACAGAATTACCCTTGTTTGTTTTTGTCTATCTTATTTGCAGGGTATTAACAGGTTTGATTGTGATTCACCACACTTTAATAATTCGAGTCAAATCAACCAAGGAAGCTTTACACCAAGTTCTGAAGCCATGGCTGAGAAGACATTGTTGGAATTCTCTGCTCCAAACATCAATAACATTCGCATTGGACCAACAATCGATCATGAATTCGAGCTTAAGCCTAGCCTCATCAACATGGTGCAAGCTGATTTATTCAGTGGAAAGGTACATGAAGATGCAAGTGCTCATCTCCAGAACTTTTTGGAGAAAGGCGCCACCATCTCCATCAAAGACATTCCCAAGGAAACGATCCTACTCCGCTTATTCCCATTTTCACTAAAGGGAAGGGCGAGACAATGGTTCTACTCCAATGAAATCAACACATGGGAGGAATGTTCTACAACCTTCCTGTCAAAGTTTTTCCCCACAGGCAAAACAAATGCTTTACGTGGAAAAATCACCAATTTCCAGCAGCAGAAAGGCGAGTCAATTCCAGAGGCATGGGAACGTTTGCAAGAATATATATCAGATTGCCCTCACCATGGAATAAAAGAATGGATGCTCCTACAAAGCTTTTACCATGGATTAAATCAAAAAGCGTCTGAGCATCTAGATGCAGCTGCTAAAGGATCATTCTTGTCACTCACTACGAGACAAGCCAATACACTTATGCAGAAGATATCTGAAAATCAAGGCTGGACCCAGAAGAACACTCAACAATGTCATCAGAGTGAAGAAGTACAAGAAGATGAAGAGTTGAAAGAACTATCAACGAGTATGGACGTGCTGTTGAACAGGCTTGAGGAACGAGCCAACTTCAAGAAGGATCGATAAGCTTTACAAGATTCAATGAATACTTCAAGAAATTCAAGCTTGGTGGTCCACAAGTCAGCACCAACCCAAGAAAAAGACCTACAACCACGACCGACTTACGCAGGTAAGTATACAGGTAATAATTCCAAACAACCTTCGTTACGAGAGTTAATCGAAGAACAGGATAAATTAACCAATAATCTCTCTAAGAAGCTTGTTGCTAATGATAAGATTCTAGAAGACATAAATGTTAAGATAGATAATTTTTCTAAAATCTTAAAAGATCAAGCTATCTTTAATGCTAAACTAGAATCAAAGCTATCAAAATTATCTGCTGTTGCACCTATTGCCACTAACCCTGAGCAAGTATTTAATGTCCGAACAAGAGGTGGCAAGCAAACAATAGATCCACCATATCCCAAGGGCACAGCAAGACCACCGGCTAGAACACACACAGCACCTGCAACACCTGCAGTACCTGTGGCACCAGCCAAAGCTCCAGAGAAGGATAATAACGTAGAAGAAGTCGTGCAAGAAGAACAAGACTCAGCAAGACAAGATTTCCACGACACCAACTTCATACCATATCCAAGAAGAGTGAGAAAACCTCAAGTTGATGATCAATTCGGGAAGTTCGTCGAAGTCATCCAGAAGCTTTATGTCAACATACCTCTATTGGATGCCATGCAAGTTCCGACATATGCCAAGTACATCCGAGACATCCTGAATAAGAAGAAACCTTTGCCAACTACGGAGATCATCAAGTTGACCGAAGAATGTAGTGCGGCAATCCTGAACACATGCTCATCAAGAAAAAGGATCCAGGATGCCCCACTATAGAGTGCTCCATTGGAAATCAATACTTCAACAATGCACTCTGTGATCTTGGAGCAAGTGTCAGCGTGATGCCCAAGGTTGTCTTCGACAAGCTCAAGCACCCTACCTTGGTTCCAACATCAATGTGTCTCCAATTGGCAGATCAATCAGTTCCCTACCCATCAGGAATCGCCGAGAATGTGCCAGTGAAAATCCGAGAGTTCTTGGTGCCAGTTGATTTCGTGGTATTGGATATGCACCCGGACTCCAGGGTTTCACTGATTCTCGGGCGACCATTCCTGAGCACCGCCAATGCACACATCAATGTAGGCGGAGGAGAGATCACATTTGAGATCAATGGAAGGGAGGAGAAGTTTGCTTTCAAACCCAGACCAGAGCTCAACATCAACGCGAACAGAATCGATCAAGAAAAGACATCGTCAGAAGGACCGTCATCTCTGAAGACGGAGAATGCATCTGAAGATTAGAAGACTCGGAAGTCCCGAACCCTCGCCAAAGGTAACCGGTAAAAACACAAAAATATATTTCTGAATTTCACATTTGCTATAGTAAAAACTTTTTCACGCCCCGTGGTAAATAATTTTTACGGTGTGTCAAAACCCGTATAATAATTTTTTGTGGTGGCATAAAAATATATTTTACTACCATATTTTTGCTGTTATATTTGCTATTACCCTTACGCTTGGGACCCACATGTCATAGGAATACACATCAAATCTTTACCTACCTTATCTTATCACTTCTTCCACTAGCACCTCTTTTTCCCACTCACAAGGCCTTTATTCTAGCATTGGAAGACAGCAGGAAATGGATGGAGGAGAAAGCACCCGAGTGGAGGGCAGGTGGGGCCGACCGGCCCCACCAGCAGGCCAACCGGCCACCCCCTCGGCCCTATAAAAACAGCCACCTCCTGCCCAGTTTTTCACACACTCAACAGCCCAGAAAACCACACCTTCGAGCCTTTGCAGTTCTGCCTCAAGAGAAAGGAAGTTTAGGAAGAGAGTGGAGAAGAAATCTAAGGGAAGTCTAGCTCTAAACTTTTCTTGAAAACCTTAGACACCATGTTCGGGAGAATCCTTGGACGCTCTAGCTCCAGAGCTAGCTCCCGACGGTCGATGAGTGTAGACTCTCAGGAGTCTCCCTCACCGGTCTCTAACCCCTCTCCGTCAGCATCGCAATCACAAGGAAAGATCCTAACCGCTGATGTGCATTTGCACATCAGGAGAGGAGAAGAGAAGGAATGGTATGAGAAACTGAAGAAACATTCTTTTGTCCTTACACCCATGTTTAGCGAAGAATTTATGCAAGAAGCAGGCTTGGACTCTGAGTTCAGCCAAATTCTTGCTTTGTTGGGGTGGACCTCTTTTTATAACACTTCTGAAAGGGGTAGCCGGCTCCTCACTTTAGAGTTCCTTTGCACTTTGAAATCCTCTAACGATGGGGTAACCTTTCGGTTATTCCGTCAAGAGCACACTCTATCTTGGAGAAAGCTGAGCAACGCCTTAGGGTTCGCAGAAGGATGTGCCTTAGATTTAGACTCATCTCTTGAAGATTTTGATAGGCTAATCCTCTGGACGGACGTTACAGGGAAAGAGAACACACACAAACCGCGCACCAATGACATTCAGTATCCCACTATCCGATTCTTTCACAAGTGGATAAGCCTTGTTCTTTTTCCACGCAATGATAATATCAGCGTGAGAGTAGGGGATATGCAGCTGATTTATGCTGCCCTGAAAAGACAAGCTGTGTCCCCTGTCAAGATGCTAGTAGAGCACTGGCTTTCGTTCCCCAACCTAGTTGGAGACGTAAGCTGCACCTCTCTGATCACCCGGATAGCCGATGACTTGGGCATCCTTGGAGATGCCACTATCATCGACATTGACACTCCTCGTGAGATCATTGGCTACGATTACTTCCGCCAAGGAAGATGGGTCAAGAGAATTCAAGAAAATTTGCATTACATCCACCGTAAGAACGCAATCCCATTACCTAACCTGGGATTGGGTATATATTCTGTGCAATCTTTTCTGATTGATGAGCAGGCACAACCGGTTCAGCAGCGACCTCCACGAACGACAGCTCGAGCTTCATCGTCAAACTACGCCGGAGCTGACCCACTGCCCCAAGACGCTGCGTATCGATCATATGAGAACTTCGTGCCAACATACCCTCGTCGCGCGTACCAAGGAGGAGATTTACCACCGCAGGGACCAAGCAACCTCGGAGGACAGGAGTTTGGAAGTGGCAGGTTTTACGCATCATCTTCGAATTTTGTACCTGCCCGTAACTCTTTTTCAGGATTCGACCATCAGTACACTGCGACGTTCCGCCAAGGTGTCCATGACAACATGAGGACGCAAATGAACACTCAGGATATCCACACCAACATGTTACGTCAACATCAACAGTGGATGGACCAGGCGGGACAACGATTAGAAGACATACAAGAAACCGCAGATGCAAACGCTGAACTACTGGCAAGGAGATTTCGCTAGTGGGGGATGTAGAATCAAGCAGCTTGGGGGAGAAGCCCCCAAGGTAAGTATCACTATCTATTTTATATATTTTATATTTTAAGTTTTTGTTTAGCTCGATAAGTTTGAAATAATAATAAAATAAAATAAAAATTTCCCTTGTTTAAAATAAATAAAGAACTGGAGAAGTATGCTAAATGGACATGATAAACAAATGCTCTTCATTGCTGCAAATGCCTAGCTTACCATCGTTTGAAGTTCTCCCAAGACATGGATACAATTGTTTAGATTTTTGAAACATGCTTTGAGTTTGAGATTCTTGTGGGAGCAATTTCTTGATCTAAGTCTAGGTGATTGATTGATTGACATGATTAAGTTGAGCTGCTGTTTATCTTGTTCAAAGTAACACTAAATTCTGGAGATTCACTTTTTAATCATAAGATTTATATATAACGAGTCTCCTATATGACATAAGACGTTATGTCCTGTTAAAAAAAGAGAGAAAGCCTTGTTGAAAATTTGCTAAGAGTGTTCCAGTTTTATATCTCTCTATGCTTTCAAAGAGACTTGGGCATGACATAAAAAAATAAAAAAAAAGAGAAGAAAGAAAGAAAGAAAGAGAGGAAAAAGTGAGATGAGAGAGGGAGAGAAACGAACAAGTGTTCTACTAGGCGAGAAGGGCCTACCTCCCTAAAAAGAATAAATTAGAGATGAATAATGGACACAAGTCCGAGGGCGAGAAGAGCCCACATCTCTAAGGAGAGAGAAAAATGGACAAAAGTCCGGGGCGAGTAGGGCCCACCTCTCCTAATGTCATGTAACCCAAGGTTCTCTTAAGATTATTGCTAGAAAGAGAGATATATTTCAGGAACAAAAGAAGCAAAAGCAGGCTAAAGTTGAAAGTTTTCAAAATTTTATCATATCAAGTTGTCATACAGGAGTACTCTGAGCTTTAACTTGAACATCTTTTGCAAAACTCCAGAATTTTAGTGAAACCATGAACTTGAGATATGGTGCTTGACTTAATTGTTATATCCTTCAACTGCTCAAGACCCAAGTACAGATAAAAGCCCCATGTTCTCAAGCAGATATAAGCAGGTTTTAAAAGTCTGACTTTTTCATCCTACCTTGGAAAAGAATTTATTGTGGTAACACTGAGTCTTGCTAAGAGACTAGCAAGAGGTAAGCTTGGGGGAGTTGTTGATGCTCACTAACTCTTATTTTTATGCATCAACAATACATGAAAAAGGACCAAAAAGATAAATCAACAGTAGTACATGGCCTTGGACTAATGAATTCCACGAGTTTTGGTGAATTATATATTTTCAAGGACTATTCAGGAAAATGCGAAAAGAATGAATTCTAGAAGGCTCCCGAACTCAACCGAAGTGGGCTCCCAGAAAATACGCATCTAGAAGGAACAAGAGGCCCACACGCGAAGGCGGAGCTCGGCCCGGGCCCAGCCCAGGCCGACCGGCCCAGTGGGCAGGCCGATCGGGCCCCCTGGCCCCGATCAGGCCCTACTTCGGGAAGGTTCCTCCACCGCCTCTTAGGGTTAATCAAAACCACTTGTTTAGGTCGGTTTGATCCTACGGCGACGGATTATCCCTCAGGACTATATAAGCAACCCCAGACCCCCCCAGGGGATGGTATGCATCTCTCAGAAGATCATCATCATCAGGCCAAGACAGGAGAAGAAGAGGATACATCAGAGATAGGATAGCTACTTCATAGTTCAAGATCTAATTTCTAGATCAAGAACCTAGTTCTAGATAGAGAGTCAGATTCGAGTAGAGTTGAGCTTTGCTCCAGTTCAGATCTGTAAGTTATCAAGATTCAGTTCTTATATTGTTTCTCAATGACTTTATGCTATTTCAATATTATGTGTGCAATTGCTAAGTTCTTACTTTATTCTAGTAGTATATTTGATATAGTCATGATCAATGATAAGTCTACGCACTTATTCGTAGAGCTCCTAGTATTTTATGCGCATATGCTAGGTAGTAGAAAGTATGTAAGCATGGTGCTTAGATATAATTTACTTGCGGATTCACCTTATACTCCGGGTCGTGTGGTAGATCGTGGGCGTGACAGGCCTATTGAGTCCTTTGTAGTCCACCCCCCGAGTATAAGACTAGTCGAACAATGGTTCTTGGGAAGATCAAGTTTCGTCCTTGATTCTCTTGGGTAATCTTCGGGGTGTTCACATTTATCCATGACTATGCTATATATGATGATATGCTACATTAGAATAGATGAACAAACTCAGTCTTTGTATGCTATATAGAATTGTCTCTCTTAAGTAAATCCAATTCTAATCTAGACTAGGAATAGTTTCTGCTATGCTCCACATGTGCCTCTGCCTGTCTATTTATCATTACTTTATTATTTGGCTTACCCCTGTTAAAGTATGTGCCATTCCATCAAAGTCCATAAAGTAATCTATTGTCATCCCTATGTCTGTTGTTACATCCATCCATCTTCCCTGTGGATACGATATTTTAAAACCCATCACCCCGGGTGAAATGCTCACCGGTATCCGTGCGCTTGCGGATTATCTATCATAATATTTCTGTAGGCTCTTATACCAATCACGTTTCTTGGGCCATTGCTTAGAATGGTTTCTAGATCCATTCTTTGGAAGTTGCGTTAAGAATTGTCAACACCAAGTATGACGCGAAGCAAGACCCAGTTCAGAGGCTCAGGTGCTACGCCTTAGCCATCGAAAATGCTGGTGGCAACAACGACGCGAAGTGCCTCTTCTTCCCCTTCTGTCTGGATCAGGCTCCACTCACATGGCTCGAGTCACTTGAAAAGAACTCGATTGACCAGTGGGACCAGCTGAAGGCTCAGTTCACCAGCAACTTCGCAGGCGCCATGGGGCGCTCGGGTACTCGCATGGACCTGGCGATGGTCAAGCAGGAACAAGGCGAGATGCTTCGCCAGTACATGCGGCGCTTCTTCGACAAGCGCGCGACCGTAGTCGACGTCACCGACAAAGAAGTCATCGACCTCTTCCAAGACGGACTCTATCACCGTCGCACCTTCGAAGACTTCGGTCGCCGCCGCCCGAGTTCCATCACCAAGCTCAAGGACATGATCACATCATGGGCCGACGAAGAAGACAAGGCGAACGCCAAGTACGACTCCATTCGCGGCAAGAACAAGAGCAACACGGGCGGCAACAACAACAACAACAAAGATCAAGGGGGTCGCCACAACAACAACTACTCGAGCTCTAACCGCAAGCGCAAGCCAGACAACACAGTCGCGGCTATACAGCGCCCTGCAAAGGACAACTCGAAAAAGACCTCAGGCGGCTTCAGAGACTTGCTCAAAGAGAAGTGCCCGTGGCATCTGGATGGCAATCACACCACCGAGCAGTGCTACCAGCTCCAGCGAGCACTCAAGGATACTCCCGATCCACGGCCTCCTCACGACAAGAAGGGCAAGAAAAAAGTCGACGAGGGCAACGGTGACTTCCAGGAACCTGACAAGACGGTGAATGTCCTCTTCGACGGACTACCCACCAGACGATCTCAGAAGGCCACCCGACGGGAAGTCCTGAACATCAAACCAGCAGTGCCGACACCTCTGAGGTGGTCGGAGGTACCCATCACCTTCTCCCGCGCGGATCAATGGACAAGCTTCTCTGAACCAGGACATTTTCCACTCGCCCTGAAACCTGTAGTCGCGGGCTCCAGACTCAATAAGGTCCTCATCGACGGCGGGAGCGGACTCAACGTCCTCTTCACCAAGACCTTAAAGAAGATGAAGCTCGACATCACCGACATGCTCACCAAGAGCGCGTCACCTTTCTACGGCATTGTCCCCGGTAACGCGGCTATTCCACTGGGCTCAGTGGTCCTGCCAGTTACCTTCGGGGAGACAAGGGAGAACTACCGCACCGAGTACATCAAGTTCGAGGTTGCGGACTTCGAAACCTCCTACCATGCCATCCTCGGCAGACCAGCTATCGCCAAGTTCATGGCGGTACCACACTACACCTACTTGGTACTAAAGATGCCAAGTCCTGCCGGAGTACTCACACTGCAAGGGGACTTGAAGATTTCGTTCGACTGTGACACAGAAGCCGTGGAACTCGCAGCAACCAACCAAGTACCCAATGCAATGATGGAGATCTTTGTTGCATCCAAGAAGCTCACCCCAACCCGAGAAGACCGACACCGCAAACAAGCCTCAGCCATCAGAGGAAGTCCAAGTGAAGGCCATCGACCTTGGGACGGGCGACAGCAGCAAGACTACCATGATCGGGGCGGGTCTTGACCCGAAATAGGAAGACGTGCTCGTCAGCTTCCTCTGGGCTAACTGAGACATCTTCGCATGGAAGCCAGCGGACATGCCAGGGGTGCCTAGGAGGCTGATCGAGCACTCACTCAACGTCGATCCTAAAGCTACCCCCAAACGACAACACCTTCGCCGTTTCGCCGACGACCGACGGGATGCCATCAAGAAGGAACTCGCCAAACTACTCGCGGCGGGCTTCATCCATGAAGTCTTCCATCCTGAGTGGCTCGCCAACCCCGTCCTCGTCCGCAAGAAGAACACCAACGAGTGGAGGATGTGTGTCGACTCCACCGACCTCAACAAGCACTGCCCCAAAGACCCCTTCGGGTTGCCGCGGATTGATCAAGTCATCGACTCCACGGCAGGCTGCGACCTGCTCTGCTTCCTCGACTGCTACTCCGGGTACCACCAGATTGCTATCAAGGAAGAAGACCAGGAGAAGACCGCGTTCATCACCCCGTTCGGCGTCTACTGCTACACGACAATGTCGTTCGGATTGAAGAACGCTGGCGCCACCTACCAACGAGCTATCCAGGCCTGCTTCAAGAAGAAGCTCAACAAGAACGTCGAAGCCTACCTGGATGATGTGGTCGTTAAGACCAGAAATTCCGATACGCTCATCGCCGATCTTGAAGAGTCTTTCGCATCTCTGCGAGAGTGCCAATGGAAGCTCAATCCCAACAAGTGCGTCTTCGGCGTACCATCTGGGAAACTACTCGGCTTCATCATCAGCCATCGTGGCATCGAAGTCAACCCCGAGAAGATCTCCGCCATCACCAACATGAAAGCTCCAACCTGCATCAAGGATGTCCAGAAGCTGACCGGGTGCATGGCGGCCCTGAACAGATTTATCTCGAAGCTTGGAGAACGAGGACTACCCTTCTTCAAACTACTCAAGCATCAAGAGAAGTTCGCGTGGACCACGGAGGCTGATCAAGCTCTGGCGCAGCTCAAAGACTTCCTGTCTAAGCCACCGGTCCTCACGGCTCCTCGCAAAAAGGAGCAGCTACTGCTCTACCTCGCTACGACTACTCATGCGGTCAGTACTGCCATCGTCGTTGAGCGGCAGGAAGAAGGCCACGCCTACCCAGTCCAGCGACCAGTCTACTTCGTCAGCGAGGTTCTGTCAGAGTCCAAGGCACGGTACCAGCCGGTCCAGAAGCTACTCTACGTAGTGCTCATCACCTCGCGGAAGCTACGACACTACTTCCAGGAGTACTCGATTGTTGTTATCACCGACTACCCGCTCGGTGACATACTCCGCAACCAGGATGCTACTGGAAGAATCTCCAAGTGGGCGGTCGAACTCGGCACCCTCAACATCGACTTCAAGCCACGTACTGCCATCAAGTCCCAGGCACTAGTCGACTTCATGGCAGAGTGGCGGGAGAATCAGCTACCAACTCCAACCGAGCGGCCAGAACACTGGGTGATGTACTTTGACGGATCACTCAAGCTCGAGGGCGCAGGTGCAGGAGTACTCCTGATCTCTCCAAAGGGCGAACAACTCAAGTACGTCCTGCAGATCTTCTGGAAGGTCTCAAACAACGAAGCCGAGTATGAAGCCCTACTTCACGGGCTCCGCCTCGCAATCTCTTTGGGCATCAAGCGGCTACTAGTCTACGGCGACTCCGCAGTGGTCATCAACCAAGTCAACAAGTCTTGGGATCGCAACAAGGAGAACATGGACGCCTATTGTCTGGAAGTCCGCAAGCTCGAGAACAAGTTCTACGGTCTTGAGTTCCACCACGTCATCCGCGATAATAATGTTGCCGCGGACGTCCTGTCGAAGCTTGGTTCTACTCGCGCGCAAGTACCTGCTGGAGTCTTCGTCCACAAGCTTCACGCGCCATCCATCCCGGAGTTGGCGCCAACAGCCACTGACCCTGTGCCACTACAGTCTAGCCAGGAGGTCATGATGATTGACGTGGACTGGAGACAACCCTTCATCGACTACATCCACGTGCAGAAGGTCCCATCCGACAAGAACTTGGCCGAACAACTCGTCCGCCGAGCCAAGGCCTACGTACTAGTCGGAGACAAGCTCTACAGGCGAGGTGCCACTTCTGGAGTACTCATGAAGTGCATACCTCGAGAAGAAGGCAAGGATATCTTGGAGGAGATCCACAAAGGCGTCTGCGGCAACCACACGTCTTCTCGAACGCTGGTGAGCAAGGCTTTCTGACGAGCTTTCTACTGGCCCACAGCTCTAGCCGACGCTGAAGAACTCATCAGAAAATGCCAAGGATGTCAATTCTTTGCCAAGCAGCAACACGTCCCGGCCTACAAGCTAGTCACCATACCACCAACCTGGCCCTTTGCCTGCTGGGGGTTCGACATGATTGGGCCTCTGCCAACTGCGCCAGGAGGATTCAATAGAGTCTTGGTGGCCATCGACAAGTTCACCAAGTGGATCGAAGTCAAGCCGGTCACCAGCCCAAAGGCCGACAGAGTACTCGACTTCTTGGATGAACTCGTGCATCGCTACGGGGTGCCCCACCGCATCATCACAGACTTGGGTTCCAACTTCAACAACCATCAGTTCTGGGAGTACTGCGAGAACAGAGGGATCGACGTCCGGTATGTCTCAGTCACCCACCCCCGCGCCAACGGTCAAGTTGAGCGCGCCAACGGGATGGTACTCGACGCCCTCAAGAAGCGATTGCACGATGCAGCTAACACCAAAGGAGGCAAGTGGATCAAGGAACTACCCAATGCACTCTGGGGGTTTCGTACTCAGCCTACCAAGCCGACGGGGCAGTCGCCCTACTTCCTGGTCTACGGCTCCGAAGCTATTCTACCTGCCGACGTGATGTGGGAATCCCCGGTAGTAGAGCAATACGACGAAGGCATCTCAGAAGACAGCAGACGGGTTGACATCGACGGCCTCGAAGAAGCCCGCTGCGCCGCCCTCGTCCAATCAGCAAGGTACCTCGAGGGTATCCGACGCTACCATGATCGCAACGTCAAGGAACGCTCCTTCAACGTCGGCGATCTAGTCCTCTGTCGTATCCAGAACACGGATGGACTACACAAGCTCAGCTCACCATGGGAAGGTCCCTTTTCAATTTCTAAGGTGACCGGACCAGGCTCCTACCACCTCCAAACACTTGAAGGCGACGACATCAGCAACTCGTGGAACGTCGACCAGCTGTGTCGCTTCTACGCGTAGTCGCTTGACTACTCTACGGGTCCAGGTCTACACGACTACTCACGGACTCCTCGCTGTAAGCGGCCTTTCGGTCCTGGCACTAGTCTCCGGACTACTCTTCTCCAAGATCCAGCGTCAACGGCTACTAACGGATCTTGGGCTGCTTAGAGCGCTGAGGACTCTAGCGGCGGTCTGCAAGACCATGTACTCTAGATCCAGTCTATACGACTACTAACGGATCTCTAGCTGTAAGCGGCCTAAGGGTCCTAGCGCCACTTAGCCGTAGGCGGCCTCCGGGTCCTGGCGACTACACTTGTAAACGGCTCTGACCATCCAGGTGTACATATTCATCAGTAATAAAGTTTGATTTTCATTCAACTTCTTTATTGTGCCTTCCAATCAGGCATCTTCTACTGAGTACTACTACTCACAAGCTCCACCACGGTTTGGTACTCCGCACACTTCGTTGCAAGTGGCGGCTACGAGTACTTATTTCATAGATATATCGTGGACAACTTTCATTGATAATCCAAACAAGTTACTAACAACTCTATTTGTTTTACATCAACTACTCTAAGCTACTCCTACAGGTACTCCTACTGAAGATTGAGCTTTTCCGCCACTTGTTCAGCAATGGGCGCCATCTCCTCCAGGAGGGTCTTGTACTGATCGTCAGTACAGTTCACTGCAAGTCCACCAGCGACTACCTCCACTGGAGCCTTGGGGAAATATGACTTCATGTATGCCAAGACTTGGTTCGGGATCGACTTCGCCAAGTGCATGACATACGTCGCCAGACGCCCGGGGGCTTCCTTCAACCGGTCCACCAGTGGAGCAATCTTCGGCCCGCCCAGGTGTGGCACCAGCAGCCTTGCAATGGGTAGCGCAGCTTCCTCAAGTTCCTTCAGCTGGCCCCGCAGCTTCTCGCAATCTTCATTGAGCTTCTACAGAGATTTATAGCAATTGACAAGGTCACGATCTGAGGCTTCACGAAGCTCCATGTGCTTGATACACTCATGGCGCAACTGAGCGTACTCATACTCAAGTACCTCTCTTTTGTCGGTCTCACGATACACGATGTTCTTCAAGTCCGTCTCCGACGCCTTCAGTTGGTCAACCCTTTCCTCAAGCTCTGCAGACAACTCATCACACTGTCAGATTACACCAAGGTACCCTAATAAGTACTCAAAGGCTTTGGCGGGAAGCATACCTTTATTCTTCTGGCGCAGCAACTTGTTTTTCCGAATCAAGTCGTCCCTCTTCGCCTGCATCTCTTGCACTTCGCTATGATATTGGGCGAAGGCACCGTCAAGCTTGGATTGGAGCATGACGGAATGTTTCTTCGACTTATCAAGCTCCTTCTCCAAGGCTTCGGCACGAAGGATTGTGTTGCCGTACCCCTTCAGAAGCTCGGACTTCTCACAGGATCTTTCAATAATATCCTGCGTAGACAGAACAGTCAAAGGATACTTGTATTTCGTCGTACAAGACTACTCGAGGTACTCACAACGTACCTTAACCCACTGCTGGGTACGCCGCCATGACTCCATGTTTAGAGCAACAACGGCCGGATCGACAAGATTGTCTTCCAGCAGCTCAAGACCCCCGCGGCTCGAAGATGCTTCCTCTGCCATGGCCGCCGAACGGATCGGCGCGGCTTCCTCTATGATGGGTGAGCGGACGACTACGTCCGTACTCGTCCTGTGGAGCGGATCGTCCTGCACTTCCGCACCCGACTTGGGGGCCACCGCAGTCCCCAGCTCGGGGGCTGTTTCTTCTGCCGTCCCGGCCATCGGTCCTGTGGGCTCCGACTCCACAGTAGCCGTTTCCATGGCCACGGCTTCAGGAATCGAGGCTCACTCAGCTTGTGCTCCTAGCACAATGAGTACACGCAGTCAATCACAGCGGCTACGACTACTATGCATGATGACTACCAGTGGTGACAGGACACATACCTTCAACCAAGGAGGCTTCCTTCAACGTCGACTCCACCGCGACTTCAGTCTGTGGCGGCGGCGTGGGTTCGCGCTCCTCCGCCGAGCGGCCCTCTCCATCAGCTGGAGTGCTGGTCTCCTCACCGTCCCACGACAGGTCCGTGGACCTCCTGCATCATGAAGTAATCAAGTCAGCAATGCAAGTCTGCCGTCTACACGACTACTTGAAAGTTCATAAGCACTTACAGTGTTGACCGCACCACGGTCACCGTCGGAGCACCTAGTATACTGGCAATATCAACTATGCCAGCCTCGGCGGCAGCTCTGGCCTCAACAGACACCTCCTCTGGTTGCTCCACAGCTGCAGCCGGCAGAGGGTTTTGTCCCTCTTCAACCGATGGCTGCAGCTCCGCAGTGCTGGTCTCCTGCCGTGCCGCTGCTGGCACGACTTCTTCGGTTGACGGAGGCGGGCTGATACTCCTATCAGCTGCCGCCCCCATGGTGTCCAGGACCCCCTCGTCGCCCTGGTCTACGGGGTCCGGGGAGGGGATATCCTGCAACATTACAAGACAACTCATCAGCACACGACTACTTATCAGCTGTGCTCGACTACACCAGTCGCGGTGTTTACCTCTTGGTTGGTCGTCTCGGAGATCTTCAGCTTCTTGACGGCGCGTTTCCGCGCCACGTTGCGAGGCCTCCTCGGTGGCACCGGCAGGTTAGCCTCGAGACTAGACGACCTCTCGATGATGACTGGGACGTCTGGCATCCCAACCCGGCTGAACCTGGAGCACAGCTGGAACCTTTGCTGCAGTGTTTCTTCATCTTCCTCGTCATCAGAGCCGGACTCGATGACAACGGTGTCGCTGCCTTCACCGACTTCGCGGCGTTCCTTCTTCTTGCCCTTCTCCTCCGGTTGCTCCACAAGTCGCGGAGGGGAAGTCGGGGCTGAGACGTATTTCGCCACGTCATCCTACAACATGTAGCACATATGAGTACGACTACTTCAAGCAAATCAGTACTCGGGGGCTTATGTCACGACTACTGACCTGATTTGGTGGTCGTGCCGCAGAGTACTCTGGCACCGGGCACGGTGTGTACGGGGGCATGTCCTTGAAGATCTTGCCCAACCTCTCGACAATGACGTCGTCCTCGAGTTCGAAGCCAGGCAACCGGGACGTATCCTTGTCGCCGGTGTACTGGTACCCGAGGGTGTCACGTGCCATCAGTGGCTGCACCCTCCTCTTCATGAAGCTGAAGGCCACGTGTTCGGCCCTCAGTCCGGCTTCTCGCAAGGCCTTGATCTTCTTCAGCAACTCGGGTAGCTGAATACCCTCTTGCATGGTGGGCTCTGTGTTCCACCACGGCTTGTGCTTCGGTTGACACCCGCTCGGCTTCGACAGCTCAGGATGGTGGTTGCTGATGTAGAACCATTTGGCCTTCCAGTCCTGGTTGGAGTCTATCAACTTGTACGGCAGGTACTGGTCGGCGGCGTCTTCACGCATTTGGATACCGGCACCTCCGACTACTCGTGTGTCGTTGGTGCTCGGTTGCGGCTTCAATCGGAAGAACTTCCGAAACAGCACCCAGTGGGGTTTGATACCCACAAATGCTTCGCAGAAGTGGACAAAAATAGAAACATGAAAGATTCCGTTGGGGTTGAGATTAAGGTACTCAATGCCGTAGTACCTGAGCAGACCCTTGAAGAAATCACTGGCGGGGAGCGCCAATCCGCGCTCTACAAACTGGGCGAACATTGGGATTTCGTCCGGGTTCTTCTCCATCGGGTATGGATCGCCGGTGGCGGTGCGCCATAGATCCACCTCCTTCTCACGAAGGAACCCACTGTTGACCAAGGTGAGGAGGTCCTCGGTCTTCAGTTTCGCCTTCTTCCACTCCTTCGCCGGATTGGGGCGAGGGGACGAGGGTGGCGACGTCGACGATTGGCCGGCATCCCCAGTTTCTTCATCGCGGCTCCTTTTCTTCGACGCACCGGTCTTCTTGCCCTTCGCTGGAGATCCCTTCATTCTCCAAATGACGGGTGTCTTCACTCGCATTCGCTCGGGGGCTACAGCGGCGGGTGAACTGCGGCGGTGTGAGCAAATGGATCTAAGTCTCTGCGCGGCAGCGGCGGCAGCAGAGGAGGCGGTGATTCAGATCTAATCTGAGGAATGCAACTGCTAGGTGTGAAAAACCCTAAGGGACTCACCGGTTATTTATAACCGGCCCTGGCGGCTCGGTTCTCAGCGGGCAGATACGGTGCCAGACGGGTGACCTAGCGGCAGCAGCGTGACTCTTCAACTTCCAGTACTCGATGCTCTCCATCTCGGGGGCTCGACTACTTCAGATGACCTCAGTGGGATCCAACCAGATTCAAGACCCACTCAGGACACATTCTACAGTCAAGATGACCCTTTAATTCAAGAGGAAGTACTCGACTCAAGGCTCGGGGGCTCCGTGCCACGTGTCCTTCGGTTTTTTCTCCGGATTTTTCGGGATAAGATTGGCAGAACTTCAGATTGACCCTCAGCTTGAATCTGCGATTCGACCTAAGGCTCGGGGGCTACATTCCATATGGAATGTGATTCTCCGAATCGCATTTTCCATATGGTCTCTTCATCAAGACATCGCGAGTATTATTGAAGACCTTCGAGAGAAGCACTCGGGGACGCTTGGGGACTACTCGAGAAGACTTCAAGACTACTCAAAGATCAGCTGGAGTACCTTCCAGCCTCGGGATGGTTCAAGCACTCTTGAGGACTTTCGGCTTGTGGAACTCGGGGACACTCAAGGACTACTCGCCAAGGCCATCAAGACTACTCGAAAACATCCTGCTCGACTACAAAGTACTCGGGGGCTTGTCGTATGGACATCCCTGGGCCCACTACTCTGGTGGGTACCAGGACTGACTACTCGGTGGGCCCCTGGGACTACTCAACTTGGGCGACACGGCACCTGCTGGCGTGGAGCGCAAGGACTATAGAGGGATAGTACTCAGTTAAGAAGCTACACATGTCCGGATCCATGTAAAGCACTCCTAGCCGTACCCGACTAGTACTCTCCCCTCAAACCGACTTGTAACCCTGCCTCCCGGACTATATAAGGCGAGGCAGGGACCCCTATCTCTTCATCTGCATCATCTTGTAAACACATCCAATCAATCCAGAGCTACGCAGCATACAGGACGTAGGGTATTACGCATCTCGCAGCCCGAACCTGTCTAAATTGTGTGCCACGTGTCTCTCCTTCGAGTTACCGATCTCGGCGAGGCCACATTCATCTACCTCGGGTACTCCCCTTGGTAGGTTGCCGGTCTAAAACACCGACAGAAGGTGCATGAGCATATGAAATGCGAAGGATTAGAGTGCACGCTAGGTTAAGCAGTACAGGGAACGAAGGGTACGAGAAAAGCAATTACGCCAAAATGAGACTGAGGTGAGGCAAACGAAATACTCACATATTCTAGTTGACTCTGCATTCAAGAGATACAAACTTTTCGTATAAAGGGTTAGCTACGAAGGTGAAGAGGTACTTACAGTGATTGATTGAACTTGCATGTTAGCAAAAAACCAACACGGAATAAGCATAACCATAGTCTCTTCGACCACTAGTGAAGAGTGAGAAGTACAACGCACTGCGACGAAACGGCATTTCCCGCACACTTCGGTGATTCCTTGCACCTGAAGTTCAAGTTCAGAGCCTTAGCTCCGGAAAAAGCAACATATTCAAAATGCTCGAAAGATCTGTAGATTTATCACTTAAACCCGTTTACGGAGTTGGTGAAAGTTGTAGTTTTTGACACTAAAGGAGAAAATGTACAACTTTCACCTATCCCGAGTCTATAGACTAACAGCCGCAAAGTGAATAGCCTTCGTATGCGAGGCGTAGATCACTTGCGGGGTTGATATCATAAAAAGATGAGGTTCCATCGAGATAAAAAAAAATTCCAGCTTCGTCCACTAGACGAAGAGTGAGCATGTAGTCCATTAACAACATTAGTAAGCAAAACATAGCAAGAGTAAAGAAAGAGCTTTGCTGCCCATTCAGAAAAAATAATATCCTCACGCTGTGTTTTGACCGAAGGGTACATCCACATGTGTAACCAACTCCTTCGTAAAGTGATGCCCTTCACGGATTAAAGCTTAATCTTTATACAAGGATATTACTAACAAAAGGGGCTTATTCTCAAACTTAAGGGCAAAGTACAGCGATGCAGTCTCGTAGCCCCTCCAACCGAAGCTAAAGTTGTCCAGATAGAGAACATATTAAAGAGCTAAGGCCTTAAACTAATAACAACCCATTAAGTCTAGAAACACCGGAGCACCAAATAAAAAGCGTCCCTCCAAAGCTCTAAGTATCCAGGTTACCTCGTCACCACTCTGGACGAAGGTGCTTCGGTTCAAAATTCCAATAGGAACATTAAACAGTGCTGAAAACTGTCACATATGTACGAATGATTACAAATAATACGAAACACTGGGATTAAAGGAAGGAAAAAAATCGGCCCAGAAAATCGACCGAAAGGTGTGGGCTTCGTCAACCCACTTGGGCCCCCTTGGATCTCCCTTGGGCGCCCAACAGCTTGCCAAAATACAGTGAACTAGTTGCATTGTACTTAGGCTGTGTAAAAACCGGCCTAGATAAACAACCCAAAACGAAAAGGATTAAGTCCTTTTGACCCCCCTCATGTGTTGGGTGAGTTCGGTTTTCACCCCAAATGTCTGAAACCAGGTATTCGAGGCCCCTCATCTCTCGAACCCGTGCGTTTTTCCTCCCTCGGCTGTTTTGCATAGCGGTTTTGATTACGTCGACGCCACGTGGTGGTGGGGCCCACTTGTCAGCATTACCCTATCTCTCTTCTCTATGTTCCTTCTTTCTCTCTCCTCTCTCCTCTCTCATCTCTGTCCGTCGGGTGGAGCAGGGACCAGCGGGTGAGCGCCCGGTAGGCGCAGGAGCCCGGGGCGGGCCACCCTGCTCCTCTATTGCTCGCCGTTGGAAGCCCACCCTACCCGCCCCGTGGCACCAGAGGACAAGGGGCAGGGAAGTCATGGAGTCGCCCGTCGGCGGCTCAAACCTCCATGGGGAGCTCCACGGTCAGAGGCGGACCTGCGGCCCAGGCCTCGCCCCTAGTCGCTGGGCCAAATTTAGCACACTGTAGCGTACTGTAGATTATACAGTAGCGCATAATTCAGCCCAAATTGTATAGTGTAGCACTAGTAGGTCTTAGTTGCCAGCCCAGCTCAGGTCCGCCACTATCCACGGTGACCTTTGCTCCATTGTCCCTCTCCCTCTTGGAGACGTCAGTGGCAACATTATTCTTCTCCTGCTCCGCCTCCTCGACGCCGGCTGCTGCGCGCCACACTCCCTGAGTCGACGTCGGTGGGCCTCCGGTGGTGCCGCGGGGCGGGGTGAGCCTCCGGCGGCGAGCAATAGAGGAGCAGAGTGGCCCGCCCCTATCTCCTCCACCCACCGGTCCCTACTCCACCCGACGGCCATATGAACGGAGGAGAGAGATGAGAGAGGAGAGAGAAAGAGGAAAACAGAGAAGAGAGATGGGATAACGTTGACAAGTGGACCCCCACTGCCACGTGGCGTCCACGTCATCAAAACTGCTATGCAAAACAGCCGAGGGAGGAAAAACGCACAGGTTCGGGAGATGAGGGGCCTCGAATACCCGGTTTCGGGAGATGAGGAGCCTCTAATACCCGGTTTCGGACAGCGGGGAGGGAAACCGAACTCGTCCAATACATGAGGGGGGTTAAAAGGACTTAATCCAAATGGGCCTTGCGCTCCGAAGGTGATGTGCTGGCTCAGCCGGTGCTCAAACGAGCTAAACTAGAAATGCACATACGAGGCTACTTCTGTGCGTGCAACGAGTACGAAGTTCAGCTCTAAATTGATTCTTGCGAAAGCATTTGAGTACGTGACCAGACAGAATAAACAAAAGGCATGGATCGACTACCTCTTAGCCCCACATGAGGCAATTTATTTTTCAGCTTCGGAATTTAGATGCGTCATAGACTCATACCTTGGCTGACCCTCGTTGTTTCCTTCGAAGGTGAAAAAACTAATACGCGTACACCGTCGTCTCGTGAAATCCGAAAATGACTCCGAAGGCGAGAGTCAACCAAAATGACTCCGAAGGTGAAAGTAAATCTCGTGAAATTCCCGCCGAGATGTTCCCGAAGGTGATAAAATTCACCGAAATAATTCCGAAGGTGAAAGTCAATCTCGTGAAAATCTCGCGCGAGATGATTCCGAAGGTGAACAACTTCACCGAAAAAATTTCGAGGGTGATAGCCAATCTCGTGAAAATCCCGCCGAGATGATTCCGAAGGTGAACAACTTCACCGAAAAAATTTCGAAGGTGATAGCCAATCTCGTGATAATCTCCAAAGGTGAAAAATTTCACCAAAATTAATCCTAAGGTGAACAAATTTCACCGAACTAATTCCGAAGTGATAGAACACTAGATATTAAGAAAACTAGACGACGATTCTTGTGATAACGTGCAGTTTGCTTATAGCTAAAAATTGCTTGTAGTGAAATAACATGTAATCCTTACCGAAGTAAAAGACCATAATTAGCAACCGTATAGGAAAAGGACATGTATATCTAAACAACTGCATACTAAGCAAAATAGAGGCATTGACTATTAAACACTCGCACTGCATGAGAACATGATAAATAAAAGACGAACAACAAGGGAACAACAACCAGTCGAAGCTCCCTACTGGAGACCAGGGTTCGAAACCCACTCGAAGCAACCTTTTTTGCGGGATTAAAAACAAACCTGGAGCTGGACCGAAGCGTCCAGCTTCGGAACTAGGCCGCGCAGCTGCTGCACCCGGACGGTCTGAAGCAACTTCGTGGCTGGGCCGAAGCGTCCTTTGGAGCTGGGCCGAAGGCTTGGCCTTCGGAGGTGGGCCGCGCAGCTGCTGCACCCGGACGGTCCGAAGCAACTTCGTGGCTGGGCCAAAGCGTCCTTTGGAGCTGGGCCGAAGGCTTGGCCTTCGGAGGTGGGCCGAAGCTTTAAGCTTCGGAGGCAGGTCAAAGTTCTTGAGCTGGGCCGACGAGCTGACTTCGGAGCCAGACCGAAGTCCTTCGGACGTAGGCCTTGTTGAGGTGGGCTTCGGAGGTGCTCGCGTTGAAAAATAGCTTCGGGCTTCGGCTGTGCCCGAAGAGGCTTCGGTGGTTTGGGCCCGAAGGAGCTTGGTGGGCTGCCGCAAAATGAGTTGAAAAAAGTGCTTCGTTGGGTCTTGTGGTCTGATGGGCGACCACGGTGGGCGCCAAACTGTTGGGTAAAATTTAGATCGAAGGTGGATCCGAAACAACAGTGACTCTCATCCGAAGGTGCTAAGGGGATGCCCCTTCGGAGCTCTACTAAGCTACTACTACTGAACAGAAATGTAAATGCGAAATATACAAAATAGTTTCGGAACTCTCATTGCATTCACGTGCTCCCCATCTGTCCCATCAACTACAATGGCCCTCCTATTTATAGAGATAGGAGGAGCAGGTCATTTTTCACCGAGCCCCTAGTGGATACAATATTTACAATCAGCCCCTCTGGTTACGCATCAGACCCCTTAATCCCACATGGGCCTTAAATGGGCTGGGTCTCTCCCCCAACACCATCCATCTCACATGTCACATCATCATCCACTAGATCTTCAAGTTATGTTTTTCACCGATTTTCTATGATTATAACATCCATACATCTTTACGAGTACCATACTCCAAAATTCTAACAATAAAAATATGAAGATCAATCATTTAACAATTATTTTCCCTCAACAAACATATTTTCATGTATAAGTGTCGTTTATAAAAGAATATTGCATAGCAATCATCTTAGTTTATACTTTAAAATTTTTATCTTACAACTTTATTTAAACGTCCTCGAAGCAACGCGTGAGGTATCACCTAGTTATATTGAAAAATAGAGAGACTTAAGGATTCGAGTCTATCTAATTTAGTCTGAACGTTTAACTTTCAAAAATCTTTTTGATTGACGAGTTTTAGGGATATCGTAAATTTTCGAGCACGATTGAAGGTGGGTGGGGTCCGTCGACGGCTTGATCGTTTCAACGCACGGAAGGACGGAAGAGTAGCCGTCATGGCTCGCGTCGGGCGTGGGCGCGTGGAAAGCGTGCTCGCCTCGCCGTCGCCGAGCCGCAACGCACAACGCAGGCGCAGGCCGGGTCAGAGTCAATCAACAGCTACTCCTCCACACGCCAAGCCAATAGCCAAGGCAACAACGAGCCACCCACCCACCCCGCAACAGCCTGCTCGGTCTCGGCTCTCTTTTCTTTTCCTCATCTGCGGGTGACCCCCTCTCCCTCTCGGTCTCGACCTCCGTTCCCCTCTTCTCGCCTTGTGCCTGTGCTCGCCACACGCGACCGCAACCGCACCGCCCCCACCCAGCCGGAGCAGAGCCCCCGCGCCATAGCAAGAGGAAGAAGAAAGATTTCCCTCCGCCGCCCGCTCTTCGCTTCGCTTCGAATTGGAGGTGACCTTTCTTTCTATCTTGGCCCTCCTGGATTTCTCGTTTCCTTCGCGCCGGATCAGGATGTAACATGTATATGCGGAGGACGGATCGCTTCCTTTTCCTCCTCCTCATTCGCTCTAGAGAGAGGGGAAGGATTTCGATTTAGGACGGGTGATTGCAGTTGCAGCTGATGTAGGTAGAGTTAATTATGGAATTGTTTGGAGTTTAGGACTGTTCACGAAATGTTCGGTTCATTCCCGTGAATTCTAATTGCAGCTGCAAGACAGATTTCCAATCTAATTGAATAACGAGTATTATCTCCCACCATTACGCCCTTGCCATTTTTGACGCCTCGTCGCCGCCGATCCTAGCCTCTCTCACCAAGATTTCAATAGCAAACAATCGGCCTGGGAAAGTAAATTTGGGTGCTTTCCTGCTTTTCTTCGGCGGGTTAGGTCCGCATGCGCCAACTGCTGTTAGGTACGGGTAGGCTGGTCAGCAATGAAATCTACATGTGCTGTACCGATTTGTTTACTGGAATAATACAACTACTCAACTGATTCATTCTTGTAATAGCACAAAAAAAAAAGAGGGGGTTCCCGTGCTTTATGCTTGCCAGCTAACTTTGCCTGTGAAGCAACTCAATGACCGTCTTCGGAGTTCACACCATCTTATCATACCATTAATCTAGTCTAGGGTTGACTTTACAAATGATGATAGGAGACGAATGGCAGTTTGGTTTATTATGGTTTCAACACATGCAGTCTCTGTGCTCTAATTGCTCTCTCAACACTTCTGTGCACTTGCAGGTTGAGTTGCAGGTGGTCTCCATATGGATTCTTTTCGAAGAGCTCTCAATGAGACAACGTGCTTGGATGAAACGGTCCAGCAGGGGATTGAAAGGTGCCCATTCCTGAGGAACATCAACGAGCCCACAAGCTTTTCCTTCTCGTCTGTCAACTTTCCTGTTCCCGTATGTCCTTTACTTTCCTCTCCTTTTTTGTATTACCATACTGTCGGTATTTCTGAAGATCGTATATGTCCTAGATGCCATTGCTGAAGTGCATTGTTTGCTGCTTGTGAAGGCAAGAGGAGCCAAGGGACCAATTTTTGAAGATGGACCTAATTTTGACACGGCGTTTCGAGTTTTCCATGGTAGAGATGGGGTTGTCCCACTCTCAGAAGGATCATTTCCACAGATTGAGAAGCCATTGCCAAAGCCAAGTCCTGAGTTCAACCCCTTGGCAGCCAAAGCAGCAACCATCAGTCTATCGGCATTTGGAGGCTTTTTCAGCTTTGGTGACTTCTCAAACAAGCGCAATAAGAAGAATTTCAACAAAAAGAACCCCAACAACCTCCCCCAGGTAATTTGTCTATCTTTGATGATATTTTGTTTCCTCAATTACTATGCTTCTTAATCTTTCATGTCTCATGTGTCACACAATGTTCAAGTATTGTCGAATGTACTGCATCTTTTTCATCACCAAAGGAACTAATTTATTGGCAACAGTAGAGTAGAGACATTTTATATTATGTTTTTGAACTGTCGTTCATAATGCAAACACTGAAACGTGCATGGAATAAACTCATTTCTTTTGCAAAGGACCATGCATTCAGTTCTCTAATTTTGCTTTACCTGGAATTTCAGAATAAAGGTCAATCAAACAATCATGGTCAGTCTAACAATCATGAAGCACTAAGCAACGAGTGGCTGGAAAATGGTCAATGCCCACTAGCAAAGTCATATAGGGCATTAAGTGGTATTGTACCTCTTGTGGCAAAGATGATGACGCCACCAGCTGGTATGAAACTGAAGTGCCCACCTGCAATAGTTGCTGCCCGCGCAGCAATATCTCGCACGGCCTTTGCAAAGGGGCTTCGTCCTCAGCCCTTGCCAACAAAAGTACTGGTGATCGCACTGCTTGGTATGGCAGCAAATGTTCCTCTCGGCATCTGGAGGGAGCACACACAGAAGTTTTCAGTGCAGTGGTTTGCTGCTGTGCATGCCGCGGTGCCTTTCATAGGGATGCTCAGGAAATCTGTGCTGATGCCAAAGTCTGCCATGGCCCTTACTATAGCTGCCTCAATATTGGGTCAGACAATCGGGTCAAGAGCTGAACGTATCAGATTGAAGAGGGTGGCTGCAGCAAAATCAGCAGGAGAGGGCAGTGATACTGCCGACTGCGTCAAAGCACCGATGAGTCTCAAGACTGGAAACCGCAGTGCTGTTCAGTTCTGGGATCCACTTGCCCTCAGAGTAGAGAGCACCATGGGTGCAGGTTCCCCAGCATTTCTTGTCCCTGCCGTTGCTGCCTTCAGTTGATGATAGGGTTGGCATTGCATCATACCGATCATATCAGCATTGCTGATTGTTGTATTCTTTTTCGATCATTGTATTCATTACTGTACCTGTGAGTTTACAAAAGAGTTACTGGTTACGTCGAATCTTCACTCCATTTTGGAGGCCACATTGCAGTGAATAATTTTGAGAACATTGCTCAGAGCTGAGAACCGTTTGCTCTCCTTCAAATCTCTGCAAATATATGATGTTTAGGATATCATATATTTATGTCTCCATTTGGAGGGCACATTGCAGTGAATAATTTTGAGAGCATTGTTTTAGGGCTGAGAACCGTTTGCTCTCCTTCAAATCTCTCTGCAATTATATGATGTTTAGGATATCATATATTTATGCATGGATGGAGTATTTCCTAAACCAACCAGACTGAAAGCATAAATGTTATTCCCAGTTCCAAATATAGGCCGTTTTAGCTTTGTTAGATACATACATTTCGTTATACACCAAAATATAGGTATGTCTACATACATAGTAATCTATGTACCTAGAAAAACTAAAACAACCACAATTTAGAACGGAGGGAGTATCATGATACTTTTCGGACTGAAAGCTCCGCTTTTAAATATATGATGTTTAGGCATCATATTTAAGAATAGAGCTATGCATTTGTTGTGTTTGGTTAGACTTACCTTCTTATAGGAAATGTTTGAAATGAAATGAAGAAGCTTCTGTTTGGTTTGTTTAATGCTTGTAAAAAAATTCAAAGGGTTGTCTGCTCTAGTCCAACATGCCATATCAGGAATGGCGAGAACTCGGAATTAGCCAGACCATTCCAACCCTCAACATCACCAGAAATATGCAATGCCAAAACACAACCAACAGGCCTAGCCGCCTGCTCAAAATCAACATTCAGTCAGTAACATAGGCAGCAAACCAGACAATAAGCTACTGCTAGTGCTAGGATTTGTTTGACAGCTACAGATAATCAAAAGCAACTGGTTGCTGGAGAACAAGCTTCAGATTCTTGTAAAATAGAACTTTTAAACTAGTATATTTCATCATCCGGGACATCTGGTGTAAGATAGTTCTGTGGAACCTTGTACATCTCTTCGTAATTGTACTTAGGCTTCACCCTCTCTGGGACAGGCTCAAGTGGGATGATACTGTCTCCATCAATCACACCATCGATGAGTCCATAATCAACAGCCTCAAGAGGACCCATGTAACGGTCTCTGTCTATGTCTTTCTCAACCTGCTCCAGAGTGCGGCCTGTGAAGCCTGATACGAGCCGAATGACGTTCCTCTTGTTAGCCAATATCTCCTTGGCTTGGACCTCTACGTCTACGGCCTGCCCACTTGCACCTCCCACAGGCTGATGGATCATAATCCTGGTGTTGGGCATGGCAAATCGCTTGCCCTTTGTTCCACCACCAAGGATTATAGAAGCTGTTGATCCAGCTATGCCCAATCCAATAGTGGAGACATCTGCCCTCACAAGCTGCATTACATCATAGATGGCCATTGTTGCACTGAAAGAATAACCAAATAGACAGTTAGAAAATGATAGGATTTTGTATCAACACATCTATTACGATTGATGAGCAAATGATCAATTTTTTTTTTGGCATATGCCCTAGCTTATGATTCACATATTGTGTTCCTGATTTGAATGTGATAGAATAAGCAGAGCCACATAACTCTTTGTTCAGATCAATCAGTATAGTGAACACAGACGTTGCGACCGGTATGAATTATTTGTTCCTTACAAATTCTGTAATGATCACGGCTACATTTTGGTAGCATGAGAAGTCTTAGATCAATAGGCTTGGAACTTCAGTCAGCTCATCGCTGCTTCTGGAATTTAGGCAAACTATGATGAAGTTGTGGACAAGATTTGGATTATGCTTGGAGACATTAGCAGAAAAATGAAGTGAAATAACAATATTTGCAGGAATTGAAGAATTCTCCAAAACCTAGATGGCCCGCAAGGAACTAATCATTGCCAGTCTGTGCCACAAGGATGCAGTGAAAACAGCAAAGAGTCATACATAGATGAGTTGATGACTGCAGACATAAGACGAATAGGTTCACCTTGATAATGTCAATTGTTCATGCAAGCTTGGATTGATCAGTCAACATGGATCATGATTAGTGTACAACTGTAGCCTACATATCCCTTTTCTCCTATCCTCTGAAATGACCCTTTTCATTAGAATAAATGGAAAGAATTGGAGCCTATATGGAATTAAATACTATCTCCAACCATCAATGTAAGGCATATTTTGGTACGTAAATTCAAAAGTATTTTTTTACCATAATTTATGTTGCAATATATTACAATCGCGAAATCAGAATAATCTTGAAACCACTTTCAATGCAAATCTATTGATGCAAATATTGTACACTAAACACATATATTTCAGATTTTGCAAAGATTTGCATTTTCAAATCAATGTATTGACATTAGGAGTAGCTGAGACAGCTTTACATCTCTATTGGTTTGACTAATGAAGGATGTCAATATATTTTGACTAAAATCCATAGAGAATCTCAAGACCGGACTTCATACCCAGCAGATGAATGTGGTTGCCAATTGTGAATAGCACTAAGATGGATGATGCTTACAACTTATCCGTCTTGAGTTGTTGGAAGAATGAAAAGGATCATGGTCCAATGACATTGCAATAATAAAATTGAGGATTTTTTTTGTGTGTCAATATGATAAAATTGAGGATTGAGTTGAAGTTTATACTACATTGCAAAAGTGGTAACAAGTGTAATTCTTGGTAATGATTGAGAACTGAAGCGGGTATATACAGATTAAGAGTAATCGACCATGATGAGTGAATGAATGAAACTATGGAAGAGCATGAGGGTTGAAAATTGAAATGGAAGCCTGGAAGGGAAAGGTAGAGGGGGCCGTACCTGAGGGACCCCCCTGATGAGTTGACGAAGAGACGGATGTCGGAGTGCGGGTCGAGGGCGTCGAGAAGGAGGAGCTGGCTGCCGACGGCGTCCGCGAGGAAGTCCTCGATCTCGTTGCCGAGGAAGACGATGCGCTCCCGGAGGAGGAGGCCCATGACGTCGCCGGCGCCGGCCCCGCCGCCCGCGCCATCCGACTCCGCCCGCCACACGGGAGCATGCGGCGCCAGTGCGGCGCTAGGCTTGAGCCTGAGGAGGGACCCTTGTTGCGTCGGCTGCGAGGGGGCCCAAGCGCGAGCTCGCACGCACGGCCGCCTGACGCGCAGAGCCGCCGCCGCGACGGAGAGGGATGCCGTGGCGCTGGCGCTCCCGGCCGCCATACCTAACGAGTGGGATCGAGCTGGGCTGCCCTGGAGGAGCGGCCGGCGGCGGCGTCCCCCGCCAGAGGGAAGGGAGCGAGCACAGCACAGAGAGAAGGGGGAGAAATGGATAACACAGCACACTCTTCAGTCTGGGGCAGAAGTGATGGGGAAGAAGAAGACCTTGAATGGGCCTGGTTCTATATGGGCCGGGCCGTATTTCTCGTTGAGCCTAACCGTATAATCTTGTTGGTCCACGTCACACACTCACTGCTGTGGGCGGATCTTGTTAGGATTGTCGCTGCTCCACCAAGTCAAGGGAAGCAGGCCGAGCGCCACCGCGGCGTCGGACGGAGAAGAGGACGACGGCGAGAGGAGAAATCCCAGCCGCGGCGGCAGGCCGGCGCGGCGTCGGGGATGGGGGACGGGCGGGCGGGTGGCGCCAACCGCCCGGCGTGGCTGCAGCAGTACGAGCTGGTGGGCAAGATCGGCGAGGGGACCTACGGCCTCGTCTTCCTCGCGCGCCTCAAGCCGTCCCACCCGGCTCCCGGCCGGCGCGGCCCCCCAATCGCCATCAAGAAGTTCAAGCAGTCCAAGGAGGGGGACGGAGTATCACCTACCGCTATCAGGGAGATCATGGTCTGCTCTTTCTTTGCTCTGCTTCTTGCTTTGCGTTATCTATGCCTTTCCCCCTCGCTGGGGCTGGAGCACCAAACCCTAGCTTAACCTACCTGGTTTATTGCCAGCTCCTGCGCGAGATTAACCACGAGAATGTCGTCAAGCTCGTCAATGTCCACATCAACCACGCCGACATGTCCCTCTACCTCGCTTTTGATTACGCGGAGCATGACCTCTATGTCTGTTGCTGTGTATTCAATTCTCTTTCAATTATTCAATTCGATCACGCAGAGCTTGGCCTATGTGTCCTGTTCTAATTGATTAACGAAATTAACTAACCATGCCGCAGGAAATTATAAGGCATCATAGGGAGAAGCTAAACTCCCCCATTAACCCCTACACTGTTAAATCCTTGCTGTGGCAACTGCTCAACGGCCTCAACTATCTTCATAGGTAGCCAGAGTATATGCTGCTGCTTTCTCTGAAACGTTATACAGAAATCTCTGTGGCTGATCTCATCAATCTTCCCCTTCCCTCCTGCAGCAATTGGATTATCCATCGAGATCTAAAGCCTTCTAACATACTGGTACGGTGCCACTTGCAGATACACAGGTGTAACTGCGCAAGTTGTGCAGTCTTTCCCTCTTGCTGATAGTGTGCTTCCATATGTGCTGCAACAGGTCATGGGAGAAGGAGAAGAACACGGAATTATAAAGATTGCTGATTTTGGGCTTGCTAGGATATATCAAGCTCCGTTGAAAGCATTATGTGACAATGGGGTGCGTACCTTCATCTCCATGCCCATTAGCTAGCACGCATGCTGCTTTCCTCTATTCCTCTTTCCCATAATACAAGTAAAGGGAAAAAAATGCTGCAGAGGAATAATTGGCCACTTTCCCAAATTATTGCTTCTTCTGATAGATTTGAGGCTTAGAAGATGCATACACCCATAAAGCATCTCAATTCTCTGCACAATTTTTAATCTATCTGTTCTTATTGTTTTCTCTTATGTTCATGGAAGCATGTGCTTTGTATCAAAATCCACTGTATATATATGGCTAGCCAAATATTTCAGGTTGTTGTGACTATCTGGTATCGTGCTCCTGAGCTGTTACTTGGGGCTAAACACTACACAAGCGCTGTTGGTATCCTTGGCTGGAGAGCAAAACCGCAACTCTTTTACCTTTTATTTATCTTCATTTGATTCAATTCTGTTATTTCCTTAAATCATTTCTAGACATGTGGGCAGTTGGTTGCATTTTTGCTGAATTACTCACCCTGAAACCACTGTTCCAAGGTGTCGAAGCCAAAAGTGCTCCGAACCCATTCCAAGTATGGGCACTCTCACTCAAGTAATTATTGTTGCTACCTTGTTTCCAGATCATAGGCCAAAACAGCAAAACTACCACATATAAATGCCAAGTAAAATAACAGGCTCGTGGTGCAGATACTTGCATATTGTTGTCTATGTTCTGCTGCATTACATCTTCTAGAAGTTTTCCTCTGCCATTTGCAACTTATTTATCTCACAGTTGATTTGCGCATGTCTTGTAGCTTGATCAACTGGACAAGATTTTTAAGGTCTTAGGTATGTATGCCCCCTTCTTCTTCTTACGTAATGTTTATTTGGTTTTGTACACTTGTCTTTGTTATAATCCAATCCTTCTGCAGGCCACCCTACTGTTGAAAAATGGCCTACCCTTGCCAATCTTCCATGGTGGCAAAACGATCAGCAACATATTCAAGGCCATAAGTAGTATGTTTGACATTTTTAGCTGCTCTAAGCTACTTAAACTATTGTTGTTAACCAATAATCAATTCTTAAGGTAACCATTTTCACTTGCAGTGAGAACCCAGGTCTCCATAACATTGTTCACTTGCCACAGAAGAGTCCTGCATTTGATCTTCTCTCAAAAATGCTTGAGTATGTCACTTGCTCACTGCTATCTAGCTGCAACATAACAATTAACAAATATGTTGATGCTTTCTTGTTGTTTTGATTTATCAAAATGGTATCCTCCTGTTCTAGGTATGATCCTCGAAAGCGTATAACAGCTGCACAAGCTCTGGAGCACGAGTAAGTAACTAAGTACTTCCACATATTCATTGCTCTTTTGCAACCTTGCAAAAGACAGCACTGCAGTAACACACTGGAACCATCTTGTGGACCATTGTGACCAGTTCTTGTCAAACTCTGAATCATGCATTAGCTTTCATTTATACTCATAGGCTTTAAGTAGTCACTACACAGTGACTTGGAGTATACTTCTTTCTGATGTGTTGCCTGCAGTTATTTCCATTTTGATATATGGTTTTTATTATTTAATTTCATTTAGTCATATATTATGATAGTAAAAACTAAAAAGTTAACATCTATGGAATAGATTGCGATATCCTTTTTAACTTTTTGTTTCCTTTTTTAATATTATTTTTTTCTGTACCTTTTTAGATTCAAAGCAACTATTAACTGCTAGGATTAAATGTTACTTGGAGTCGTCAATACCCTTGTACATCTCCTGAATCGCATAAATAAATTGAGATATTAATTTTCTTCTGGGTTCTATCACTGTTTTTTAAATGTTAGAAGTTTGATGATACATATTTAGCTTAAACAAAGATGAAAATTGTTCTTATTCTGAATAGTTGATGATGCCTCTCAAGTACTACTGCAGCAATGCTGTGGTGTTCGTGACTGCTACACAGTTTCTTCTGAATATGCTCATTTTTTTGCTTAGGTACTTTCGGATGGACCCACTACCTGGAAGAAAGTAAGTTATGTGTGACCAGAGTCTTAACACTTATTTCCCATGCCAAAGAACTGCCTGTTAATTTGAATTGACTGCAGAATAATTATCAGATGTTTACCATAGCATTTCATTTAGAAAGGAAAAAAGTATTTCACATACTCCTGACAGAGATTGTTTTCTGGTTAGCGCGCTCTTACCATCCCAGCCAGGAGAGAAAATTGTGCAATATCCTGTCCGTCCAGTAGATACTACAACAGATTTTGAAGGAACAACAAGCCTTCAACCAACTCAGCCGGTAACACAACTCTTTCTAAGCCCTTGTTTATTAATATATGATTAAGGAACGCAACTTATTCTAAGTTACAAATATTCACCTGCAGCATAGATGTGAAATCTTGTTGAGTTGTCTGCATTATATTAATATGTAGCATTTCTGTATTTCAGCCTTCAGGGAATCCAGCTCAAGGTCAATCCGTATCGAGATCAATGCCACGGCAAATGCAACAGCAACCTATGGTGGGGATGCCAAGAGTGGCAGCTGGAACAAACATGGCTGCCTTCAATGCTGCGTCGCAGGCTGGCATGGCTGGGCTGAATCCTGGTAACATTCCTATGCAGAGAGGCGCAGGTGGTCAATCTCATCCGCACCAGGTAATGTGACCCTTCCCTTTGCCGTTGAAGAAGAATTGTGATTGTGGAAGCACTTACGTTTGATGCGTGTAACAAACAGTTGAGAAGGAAGGCTGACCAAGGAATGATGCAGAACCCTGGGTACCCTCAGCAGAAGAGGCGGTTCTGACACTAACAAGGGACGGCCATCTGGCTACTGACTGATGTGTAACACTGTCTATTGTTGTGTCGTGTATATCAGGTATTTGCAACACGTCGGCTGTGTAATCTTGTTGTAATTTGTTGTCAGCATTTGGATGCAAATGCTGGTACATGTAGAACATTAAATCAATCGAGATTGTAGCCGTCCTAGTGACCTAAGCTGCTTCAATCAGGCTGCTTTGGTTTGATATAAAGGGTCTGCTTGGTTCGTGGCCCCACGAAGAGTGAACCAGCCGAATAGGGCCATGCTCATTAGTCGGCATTCAACTATATTCAAACAAGTCGCTGCCAAGTTGTCTAGTATTAACGTCGGGGTTAAAAATCAAACTTAGTGGATTTTGAATTGTGCAAATTGTACTTTTTTTCTTTTAAAACAAAATGTTAATTGACTTTTTGTAATTTGGCATGGAATTTGACGATAGTTGCGAACGAAGCTCAATTAGTTAAGTTTCTTGGGGTTCCTCAAAACAAAGTTAGGTTTCTTGATGTACAACTTCTACACGCGGGTTGAGTTCTCGGCTTGGCACGAGTATTCTCATTTTTTTTAGATTCATTTCATGATTAATGGTGCTTTTTCTTTCTTTAGTTTTGACTTTTGACGTGTCCGTCAACGGTGAACCACCTGTGATGACTTGTTCAATGTCATAGTGTATGGTTTTCTTGTGTTCGTAGTGAATGCATGTTCTTGACGCCACTGTCACTCTTCTTATGATCTTATCCGCCCAACCGCTGCTCGAATTGTTGCGGCGCATTCACGCGAACAAGCACTTCCACATGGGATGGCTCCGAGGTCCGAACCCTCAAATTGAAAAGAAAAACTCATTCCGCGTCAGAAAAGAATATTCTTTTACAGAGACAACCACATCCGATGTATATATCTAAATCAAACGTCACTAAGAGCAAGTTTAATAAAGAGTTAAATGCACTGTTAGTACATGAACTTGGCGAGTGAGTGCGCATAGGTACATCATCTCTCAAATTACTCATTTAGGAACAACAACTTGACAGGTGGGTGCGGATAGGTCACCGGGACAACACGTAGGCAAAAACATGCCACATAGGCGGCTTATGTGGACAATTGGTGCTTACATGTAAATAATATATTGACAACACTATTGCAAATTGGCCTTTTATTTATTTTATATACTACTTTTATAATTGGGCAGGTTCCCAACCACGACTGATTATTTTGTTTTCACGCAGAAACAGATAGGGTCTTTTGACCGTCGCGACGAAGGAGACCAGCGGCGCTCGGCACATCACGTGATGGGACCAAATCTGAGAGAACCTGATAAGCCAGCTCCAAATTACTGTGAGTTTAATCGATTCTCTCCGTACCTCGCTATCTATTTTGCTTTTTTCGGATTTCTCTTAGCCTTGATAAGACAGGTTTGGTTTAGGGCTAATGTATGAAGTGGAATTGCGAAACAATCAGTTTAGGGTTTGGTACCCACGCTGCCTTTCAGAGTAAGAATCGTACCTCTTCTCTATCAACTGAGTACTAAATATTTGTATTAAATTAGATTGTAGGCAATACGTCACTTTTTTCAGTGTAGAAGTACATAGAGGGATTTTTTTGTGGCCTTGCACGGAACAGCATCTATGCTGATGGTAAGGTCGTCTGGTTTGATGGTTGTGATGCTGATGAATGGTCGCTGCTTTTTTTTGCCAGACATTCTCAAAGAGTTCGGCTATGCAGAGCATAGCTTTGTCAATTGGTATTGGTGTCTTCCAGAGTCTAGTGTCGCAGACTGTTTGCTTCCTATGAGATGTGATGTTGATATCATTAGGATGAACAATATATCGTCACAACATAAGAACTTTGAGAATTTATATTGATCACTCAAATTTTATTGAGAGACAAAGGAGGCAAACTGGAAAGCAACGCAGGGGCGGTCCCTTCGTCTCGAAGGAACTCCCTCCCTTGCTTCCGTCGCCGCCGCCCGCCCGGCCCCCTCTCTCCTCGCCGGCGTTCTCGTCGGCGGCGAGAGGGGGACGGGGCCCTCTGCTCCCTATAGTACTAGATCTAGTAGTCTTTACTCCTAGTAGTATGCTCCCAGTAGTACTTCGCCGTTTGATGCCGACCCCGAAGCTCGTCGCTGCCCTCGCCGTTGGTGCCGTGGTTCTCCTCGGCCACCTCGCCGCTGGTGGTGTCCCCGTCGAGGTACGGATAAATAAAGTTCATCCTCTGTTTTCCCCTCCATCCTCCTCCTCTTCCCCTCCCTGGAGCTTTCCTGCCGCCAATCCAGATCTGCTCGACGCCGGATCAGTCTCCTGCTCGCCATGCTTTTGCTTGTGGAGTTCTCCGTCTGTTTGTGCTCCTACGGGTGTTGTTCTTGGGCCTTGGTGGTTGTTCCGGCGTGTGCTGCTGTTGAACGCACCATGGAGCTCTTGCCTTCGCCTCTGCCTAGGTGCCGACGACTGTTGCAGGTATCTGGTGGTTGTTTCGTGCTCCTCCCCTCCTCCTGGGATGTGTAGAGGATGTCGTCGAACGTGTCGGATTGCCTTGTCCTTCAGCTCCATCAGTGTCCTCCACTTCAAGCTGCAATCTACCTCTCGGTGGATCCACTCGGCTTTTGCTGCTGTGCACAGACGGTTGTTCTGACGCGCAAGCCTTCCCCTTGGAGACATCTTGGCGGCCATTCTTCAACCTCCGGCGACAATGAATCATCCATCCTTTGGTCGCTCGGTGTGCTCCACATCGGCCTTGTCGCTCCTTCTCAAACCGTTGCACCATCTGTTGATGTGCTCGGCCTTCCATCTGGGTGCAAGCTACTGTGTAGCCCCTGCTGCCCTCGCCGGCGTTTGCACTGTTGTTGAACGCGTCTGTGTTTTTGTGGATCTAGTTTGGTCTGAGGACCTTGTTGTAATTTTCTGTTACTTCGAGGACCTCTTTGTAATATGGTTGCTTAAGTGATAATATAAGTGCTTGTTGTCAAAAAAAAGAGGCAAACTGAGGATGTGCTTGATTGTGGAACATCTTCTGAACCTCCTACAATTATCAGCCCGAAGAAAATAGCACGCCATGACAGTAGTGGAGAGAAGTTATCTGAAGTTTATATAGATGTGCTGAAGACTTCAACTAACAATGCAGACTGCAATGAGTTTGATACCAATGATGATGCTTCAGGTTCCGATGCTGATGAACATTTTGTAGATAGTGACAATGATTTTGGGCAAGATGATGATGACTTATTTGAGGATAATGTTGACTTTGATGTGGAGGATTCTATGGTGGAAAATAAAGGAAAGCTAGTGCATGTGGAAGAGACAACAGATGATGACTTTACTGTTCATGATGACCTAGATATGCCAGATTCAGATGATGAACAGGGAAATATGAAGTTTAATTTCAAAGAATTCAATAGTGAAGTAGACATTGTCGAACCACATTTCAAGGTTGGGATGATGTTTGCTACTATAGAAGAAGTTAGGAAAGTAATTACAGAATATAGCATCAAGGAGAAGGTTCCAATTAAGAAAGACCGAAATGACAGTAAAAGGGTATGGGCATCCCGTGCTGAAGGTTGTCCATGGATGATGAAATGTGGCTATGACAGTAGGGCCAAATGCTTTCTGGTGAAAAGTTACAGTGGTAATCACACTTGTGAGCATCATTGGGATGTGAAATAAATTACTGCAAAATACTTGTCAAAGAGATATCTGGAGTTATTTCGCGATGATGAGAAAATGTCTCTAAAGGCCTTCTCTAAGATAGTTCAGAGAGAGCTCAAGATGTGCCCATCAAGACACAAACTTGGCAGAGCACGTCGTATGGTGCTAAAGGAAATTCATGGAGATGAGGATGACCAATTCAACCAACTTAGGGCATATGGACAAGAATTAAGACATACAAATCCAGGAAGCACCTTCTACATAACTGTGAAAGCTGATGGGCATTCAATACACTATATTTTGCACTAGATGCATGTAAGAGAGGTTTCTTGAAGGGTTGTCGACCCATAATCTGCTTTGATGGGTGCCACATTAAAACCAAATATGGTGGGCAGCTACTGACAGCAGTTGGTATTGACCCTAATGACTGCATCTTCCGTATTGCGATGGCTATAGTAGAGACAGAGTCCACAATGACTTGGGAGTGGTTCTTAATAACTCTTAAAAATGACCTTCACATTTCAAATACAGCACCATATACTATCATGAGTGACAAACAGAAGGTAATTCTCTTTGTCGTATTGTATTTGTATGTAACATTTGCCCCTGTTGATGTCTTATCACCTATATGTTACATGCAGGGGTTGATTAATGTTGTTAGCACAATCTTTCCTGATGCAGAACACAGATTCTATGTTAGACACTTGTATCAAAATTTTCATGGATCACACAAGGGAGAAGGCTTGAAGAATAAGCTATGGGCATGCGCAAGGTCCACTCATGTTCCCCTTTTTAATGAGAACATGAAGAAACTGAAGGAAGATAGTCCAAGTGCACATGCATGGTTAGAGGAACTTGATCCAAGGACATGGGTCAGGGCTTACTTCCATGAGTTCCCGAAGTGTGACATATTATTGAATAATAGTTGTGAAGTTTTCAACAAGTAAGGTGGCATATATTTAATATTTCAACAACTACCCTTGTATCTAAAATGCCAATTCTGTATATTTGTGTCAAAATAAATCTTTACTTTCTTTGGTAGATATATCTTGGAAGCGAGAGAGCTACCGATACTTAGCATGATTGAGAGGATTAGGTGCCAACTTACGAACATGATATATACTAAACAAGAGGAAGCACAAGAGAAGTAGAGTGGCACCATCTGTCCAAAGATAAAGAAGAAGTTACAGAAAAATGTAGAGTTTGCCAACAAGTATTTTGAGGTACTACCTACAGGAAGAAGAATTTTCAGTGTTCGTGGTAGAGAATATACACACATTGTGGACATAAATGCAAGGACTTGTGACTGTAGGCGATGGCAGCTGTCTGGAATTCCTTGTGGTCATGCCATAGCTTGCTTTAGGTTAGAGAGGATCCAACCTGAGTCAATGGTTGCCTCATGTTATCATCGTGACACGTTTTTGCAGGCATATGGCACTAATGTGATGCCTGTTAGAGACAAGTCAAGGTGGGCACCAGTACCTGTGGTTACCATTACCATATTGCCACCTAAATACGAAAAGAAGGTGGGCAGGCCACCAACAAGGAACAGAAAAAAGCATCCCATTGAGCTTGAGGGAGGATCAAAGTTGAGTAAACATGGTGTAACCATGCATTGCAGCTACTGTACAGGTCCAGATCACACTACAAAAGAGTTGTGTTAGACGCAAACTTGGAATCCCACCTCTAGTTGCGAAGAAGAGAAAGAGGTCTGCCTTAGAACCCGAGGATGACACCCACTATGGTGATCAAGATATTCTAATGGTGCTTACTGTAACTATATTAACAAGTACTGTATATCTTGCTCTTCCTTTGTAGATGTTATATCACTTCCTTTATTTTACAGGAAATAATGCCAGAGCAACCAGGACATGGTGATCCAAAATACTGAAAACATGGTGACCATTATGATAGAAGAAGTAAGTTAACTTTGCAACGAACTTGGTAGCTGAAAAAAAGAATATTTGTCACACTTTTTTCTAAGGCTATACTTTGTGTGTTAAGGAAAAGTACCACCAAGCATATGTTCAGGAGAATGTGCCACTACCAGATGAATCTGCATTTGTCGCTACCCATAGAGAGGATGTGCCACCTCCCACAGTGCATACAACGGCAACCAGAGGTGGAAGGGCTATAGCTAGAAGTGGCAGAGGGCGAAAAGGCAGTAGAGGGCGAGCAAGAGATAACAACGAGTCAGCAAATTCCATTCCAGAGATAGGGAGGGCAAGGTCAAGGGGAAGATGAGGCAAATGAGGTGTAAGAGCAAGTGGAAGAGGTGGCAGAGTTACTAATGAACATACTTATGTTTATCAAATTCCTGAAGAAATCACTGTAACACAGTCTGCACCTGAGTCTAGCCAACGTTAGTAGATTTAGTTAGATGAATATGTAATGGATATATTTACTATTTTTCTACCATGTGTGCTATTTAAGCCATATCAATATTTAGAACAATATCTCATACAATGCATGGAAACAACTCCAAGATGTTGTTTCCTATTTTTTTTATTACAAAGAGCAGTTCATTTCACACCTAGATGTCAAGTCAGAGAACTTTGGAAAAGCTATTATTTTTCCAAAATCTTTCATGATTTTGGAATGCACATGTATTAACAAGTATCAACAAGCTAACTAGCTAGCTTGTACTGTTTATCTCCTCCACCTAATGTCGCAGGAATAGAGATAGATGAAAAGCAAACAGACATGCATGCTTGCTGCGTGTGGCTGTGCTGCAGCGCTGGAGCTTGGAGAGGGAGCACGAGCACATGGAGGTGTTACCTCGACGGAGCTTCTTGGGCTGCGGCGACCGGCGAGCTTGATGCACATCTGGAGGTAGTGGTAGTCATGGTGTCCGGTGGTGCAGCTGCAGCTTCAAGGCTGAAATCCCGTCGCGACGGAGCTTGGCTGCAGCAAAGGAGGGGCGGCGCGGCTACAGGGGACGTGGAGAATGTGTGTGCAGCAGGGATTTTATTTTGCTTAAAGGAACTCGCATGAATCTTGGCTAGAGGTGCCTGTGCTCGTTGCAGACTGAGGAAGAAGAAGAGTATCGGGTAGGGAGATGAGGAGGCCAGCCACGGATAAGGTGGCGGAACTCGTCAATTCACCCTCAAATAAATGGTACAAGTGGTAAGGACTTTTTTATAAAAACATTGGTCAACATCTAAACCGCTTAGTATGTGGCACGTTTTTTCCTACGTGTCGTCTCGGTGACCTATCCACACCCACCTGTCAAGTTGTTGTTGTTAAATGAGTAATTTGAGACATGGTGTACTTATGCGCACCCACTCGCCAAGTTCATGTACTAACGGTGTATTTAACTCTTTAACAAAGAGCTGTAAGCGGGCGAGATCTGACGTGGAGCAGAGAGAAATCAAGAGAGAGAGCGGCGCGGGCGTCTCACGACTCGCCCGCTCGACGTCGGCGCAACGCGCGGGCGCTTCTGTTATTGGTTGAAAGAGATGCAACACATTAAATTCAGACGGGACCCACCACCAAAGTGTGCCACCTCACCACGGCTTGCAGTCGGCCACCGGCGAAATTACTAAGGGTGCGTTTGGTAGAGCTCCGGCTATGGCAGCTCCGGCTGTGGCTGTGTTGGTGGAGCGAATTCTCTGATGTAGCTGAAACTGGTTTAGGAAAACGTTTGGCAAAACAGCTTCTCCTGACTGTGTAATATGGATAACAGAGTGAAATATTCATAATGACCTTCTCTTTTTTTCCTTTTTCCTTCCCTTTTATTTTTTTCTCTTTCTATTTATCTAAGGTTGGTTGGAGTATTAAAAAAATGAAAGATGTTTCTGGTTTGTTGCAGAACAGCTCGTCCCTTATCCTTTTGCATTCGACCGACGTCCCACCACACAAAAAAAAAAGAAAAAAGAAAAGTCCTCCGCATCGCTAGCACACATCGCCCCCAGAAAATCCTCCCCATCGCACGCACAGGTTCCATCGCCGCCGCCGCCGCGCTGGCGCGACGACGAGCAGGCCGGCGCCTGCCCCTCCTCTCCATCTGCTGCGCCCGGCCACCTCCCTCCTCCGGCCCCTCGTTCTCGGTCTCCCTGTCCCGGAGGGGTCCTCCTACGCGCATCCATGGCGGCAAAGCTCCGTCTGCCGGCCTCCAGGTCCGCCACCGTCCGTCGTCCAGCGCTTCCTTCCCTCGCTGAAGCCCGTGTGTTCCCCTACGCCGCCACCTCCAACCATGCTAGCCGGACGCGCCTTCGCAGGGCCCCCCGAGGGCAAATTGAGGAAAGAGGGGCGGAGCTGCGGGGGAAGCTAGGATTTTCAGCTATCCCTCCGGAAAAACGCTCCAGAGAGCGCACTTCGCGGCCGCTCTTCGCCAGGAGCCGTTTCGGACGCCTGTTTGGCAGAGCTCGCCGCTTCGTGTGCGGAGCAGAGCGGTTTGAAGCCATGCCAAACGCACCCTAAACTTGCTCTAAAGTGAGGTTATCCCATTCCATCCCACTTGGCCCCATTCACAGAACACATGGCTCACATTTTTTTTGAGATTACACAGTACAACACAGACGCTCACAACACGCACGTACACTCACCCCTATAAATACACGTACGCAAACCCTACCCCTATGAGCACCTCCGAAGGACTGAGCACCGGCAGATCTAGAGATTCTCGAAGTCACCACTGGCGCCTCGTCGTCGACGGGAACGTCGCTTACCACTTAATGCATAACGCCGGAAAATTCCGGAATAAATCCAGAAAAAAGTGCGAGCACCAGGATTTGAACTATAGTGGCTAGCGTCTCACTGGACCGTCCTACCATTGGACTACAAGTCCATTCGCACACATGGCTCACATGCTCCTGCACGAGAAACACATGGCTTCGGAGGGTTTGCAAAGGCCGGCCTGGGCTGGTACCGTTGGGCTTAAACTGAAATAAGACGGCCCAAAACCGCCCAAGGAGCATGCGTTTCCGCCTTTATTACGGTTTGCCAGCTAACTTCATTCTTTTCCTGCTCGGTCTCGCGGTCGGTCGCCTCCCCTCCTCCTCCGTGCGGGAAGGAAGGCAAGCTCAGACGGAGGCGGAATCCGACGCCTTCCCCCTTCTCGCCGAGCGGCTGCTTCGCCCCTCTTCCTCCTCCTCTTCGCCGTCATCGACCCCCGGTCGACGTCGACTCCGACCGTCTTCGACTGCCCCGCGGTTCGTTCCTCTTACTCCTCGATCCCCTTTCCTTCGATTGCACCTCGATTCCAATATTAGTGTTCCCAACTCCCGAACCCTAATCCGCCGAATCGCTTCTCCTCCCTCCCCCGGTGGAGGATCCGCGCATGGCGGATCCCCTCCCCCTCCCCCCGCGTTAATTTTATTTAAGAAGGTTTGGACGTTTGGTAACGAATCTCGTTTCCTCCTGCCCAGGGCTTCGTCAACGATTCCACCCGACCGACCGATTCGATTCCATGGCCGGCTGGAGCAATTCCACCGGTACTGGGGGCGGCAGAGGTGCAGGAGGAAGAGGCTTCCCGAATCGCCAATATGCTAATAATTCCAGTGACATGATCCACGGCGGTTCCAGCAGCGGCAGCAGCAGGCGAAGAGAGAGGTGGGGAAGGCCACCTCCGCAGTTTTGCTACCGCCCCGTCGAGGCTGCTCATCGCCAATCCCAGCCCGTATCTGAGCAACAGGCAACCTCCTCGACCTCCCATCGCACCGCACAGCGAATGCATTCGACCTCAACCACAGATAAGTCATCCGCATCCGGGACTGCGGCTGCACCCAGCACCAGGGAGCCCGATGACAAGGCTACCCGCAGTGCTGCCAACTTTGAGTGCAACGTCTGCTTCGACATGGCCGCCGAACCTGTCGTCACCAAGTGCGGTCATCTCTTCTGCTGGGAATGCCTTTATCAGTGGCTCCATGTTCACTCCTACCACCGTGAGTGTCCTGTTTGCAAGGGCCAGGTTGCGGACGACGCCATCATCCCCATTTATGGGCGTGGTGGCTCTGCAGCATCTGTGGACAATGCACCGCCAAGGCCCACTGGAGCCAGAGTCGAAAGCTCCAGGCAACAGCAGCTGCCAAGTTTCCCTCCCATCTTGCGTTTCGATGATGATGAGGAAGACCCCTTTGATTTACCAGGCATGATGAACTTTGGTTTTGGAGCTACAGCTGCCTCAATCAGAGAAGCTGTCATGAGCTTCATGCCTCAGAGTGCTGAAGACATGGATAACTTTGATGACTACGCCTATGAGTACGACACTGATGACTTTGATGAGGTCTACAACTACAATAATTGGCTGAATTTTCCGTTGTTTGCATCTGCTGGGGCTGACGCTGGCAATCCCAGCTCACAGTCTTATATTGATATGATCAATATTAGGAACAACATTGCTGGCACTAACGCTGGCATGTATCATCAGCAAGAAGTTGGCTACCCTGGTGCGAACCCTCATAATAGGGGAAGACGTGGCTACCGGAATCACCCGAGGCCATCAGCAGATAACTCGAGCACCAATGGAATGGTGATGGGTGGCAGTGGTGCTTTCTATCACGACAATGGTGCCAGTTCTAATTTTAGTGCAGGTGCTTCATCCCGGCCTAACGGTGGCTGGGTTGAGAGAAGAGGAAGAAGCAGCAGGAATTCAAATTCAGCTGGTGGAAGAGGAGGGATGCAAGATAGCAGGAGACAGAGAACAAATTACAATTGATGATAATATTCCAGTCGGAGTCAATGTAGTAGTGTTGACATAAACAAACAAAGTTTTCAATCCCCCCTTTTTTTTTCTCCCTTCATCCTTTTGTAGTCCGTGGCTATGTGCAGCCTTGGTAAACATATTGAACATAGTTTCTCTCTTTTTTACCAGATGGAATGTGTGGTTGATTAGCTGAAATACTCTGCTTGGTTGGTGTTAGTAAATCTGATACATGCACTGGACTGAAGCTTATGGCATTGGACTATTTTCCCCTTTTCATAAGCTGTTAGCTCTGCAGTGCTGGCAAAAATTGTAGCAGGCAGCAACGCTGGTACTTTCTGTGCAATTCGATGAGGAAGCATGACAATTCAGATCATTTTTGGTCATGACTGGAAAAAAGGACCAGTTGATTTCTTTCTTTTTTTTTGTAGACATATATTGAGATCAATTCAAGGTTTGGAGTTGAATATAAATGTTACTCCGTACACAGATATCTGAAACAGCCGAACAGGATCGCAAAAAATCAGAAGGATGAGTTTAATTTTGGTGTCTGAATTGATAGTTCTCTTTTGCAACACAAGTACGAGCACACACGATCAGCTAAACTGCACATATTTTTCCAATACATGGTAACAGATAACAAGCCTAATAAACTAATAAGCTGAAACCCTGAAGCAGAAGAAGCAAGAGGTGGTGCAAGAATTCAGCCTAGCTGCTACTCTGTTTCAGGCTTTCTAGCCTGAAACAAACAACCTGAAACAGGTGGTACAAGAATTCAGCCTAGCTGCTACTCTGTTTCAGGCTTTCTAGCCTGAAACAAACAACCTGAAACAGAGGAAGCACAAGTAGTAATCTAGTTGCAGAGTACTAGGAAGGCTAGTTGTCGTCTCCGTAGGCGAGGAATCGGTAGCGCTCCTCGTAGGGGCCCTCGAAGTAGAGGTCGGCCTCGAACCAGCGCGGGTACCTGACGAGGTCCCCGGCGACGAAGTGCATGTAGTCGTCGCCGTGGACGGCGCCGGCGGGGATCACCTTCACCTCCCCGGACACGATGTACACGAGCTGGTCCACCTGCCAGTCCCACGGCATCCGGCACCGCCCGCCCGTGCGCCACGCCGACCACGTCTCCATCACGCGCAGCGCCTCCGCGCGCGCCCGCGCCACCGCGCCGCGCTCCACCCGCACCTTGTACACGTCCTCCAGGGGGCGCCCAAGCAGCGCGCCGCCACCGCCGCCGCCGTTGACGAGGAGGTCTTCTGGTGCCGCTTCTGCGGCCGCCGCTCGTAGCCTTCCTCCTCCTCTTCCTCTGGTAGACCTGACAGCAAGGCTAGGGGGAGGAGGAGGCCGCCTGTGCGACGCCGGGAGCACGAGATGGAAGCCGCCAGCGCTGGCGGCTGTGGCGGCGGGCCTCATCGCGACTTTCTCCTCCGGCTCTTCCCTTCGGGCTTCGACTTGGGTTTTTGGTTCCTCTGTTTCTCACTGTGTGAAAAGCGAGGTGAGATGAGGGACTGAGGGGGACGACCGGGCAAGGCTGACTCGCCTTATCCTCTCTGAAGGCTCAGCAGACTCGACGCGCCAACATATAGAGGTTCAGTTGGACGCAGTGAGCACTGAACAGCCGTGCCTAAAATGAACAATCAAATGAGAAATGACTACCGAACGTAGCCTACAATTTCAGCAGACTGTCTCTTCTCTCTTTCATCAGGCCATACAAAAAGTAACACCTCTATACATCTCATTTTGCACAGGTATGAACAACCAAACATGATGAAATTGAATAAGTGAACTTATTTTGGGACAGAGCAAGGCCGTATGGGATTCCATTTCTTCAGTTTCAAAACCACAAGTCATGTCATCAGTGGTAGTATTTACAATCACTCCCACACACACACGATGGATGAAGATGACAATGATGGTGATGTACTCTCAGTTATAGCATACGACTCAGATAACACCACTTTTCTCTTTGCAAACGCACATCACCACCCCCACCACCACCAAATCGGGACCGATGCTACCGCAACTCTGCCAACCCTACTCCATAGCAGGTATAGACAACAGCAATTGGGGAAACACGAAAAATAAGAAAACAGAGTGCAGGCGCACAGCCTGAATCGCAAGATGATCCTTCAATGGGTGTTATCACGAGGATCAAATAGTCTCTTCGTCCTGTTACATGGAGCTCAGGTTGATGATGACGATGTTGAGGTTATCCGTCCAGATGCTCGCATTTCGTCCAGCGTAGTCGCTAGCCAGTCCAGCCCTTCATACAGGCCATCTCCTTTCAGAGCACATGTGCCTTGGATGTGCCAGACGCGGTTAGTCAGGTCGTACAGCCCAAGACCCTCGCACACTTCCATCGGAGTCATTGCTCCCCTCTGCATTAACACGCACATCAAGAATAATATTCCTATAAACAAGGGCTAACACTACTATCACACCATGAAGAATGTATATTCATGTCAACAAAACGTGAAAACCACTGATTGTAAGAAATCAGTACTAAAATATTGACATCTTCTGTTCGAAATGAAACGCCACTGATTGTAAGAAATAAACAAATAAAATAACTAAAATTTGCAGCAGATATTTTTAGTGCAGACACAGGCTGCAGACCTTTTGCAAGAATGAGAATTTGCAGGTGCATATATATGCCTAAGCTCATTTATTAACATTACACATACAGAAGAGAACTAGGCTCAAACAGGAACAAAAAAACCATAATCCATGACAGAAAAATCAACCAGTGCAGAACCATGCACAAGAATCACAATATAAAAATAAAAGTTCAAGAGAAAACATTGCTGAACATACCATATCTTGTTTATTAGCAAACACCAAAAGTACACTGTTAAGCATAAAAGGGTCATTGATTATAGCCTGAAAGAGATAAGATGTTGGTAAGAACAGACATCACAAAGAATATCACTGGACAGAGGTACCCAATAGTAAATGATATAAACCTGAAACTCTGCTCTGGCTCTCCCAATTCTCTCTCTATCCAGTGAATCAACCACGTAAATCTGCAAGTTGAACAAATAATCAGGAAGGTCTTACGTTCAAGAAAGCAGTGTCTACTACAAATCAATGCCAAGTAAAATAAACCAAGGATCAGTGATAAAAAAACTACATACACTGAGCATATTACCGACAACACTATTACTCTTTCTAGTTTCACTAAAAGTAACAGTAAACCCACAAGAGCAATAAAAGATGTCCAAGTAAAAATGGGCATAAGCTAAGCATTGACAGTGAACACAGCAGACCTATTAACGAATGGCACTGGAGTCACACTCTGACCTACAAATACTAAAGCAGAACGGGCACAACTAAGTGAAACAAAAAATACAGAACAAACACTTCCACATTGAATTGTTACTCTGAATAGATTTTATGCTCCCACACTTGAGAAAAAGAATTGAGAATAAATGACCAGAGCATCGGTGTTGTTGAAGTAGTGCCTCCACAAGGGCCTCAGTTTCTCCTGGCCACCGACATCCCACACAGTGAACACTACATTCTTGTACTGAACCTTCTCAACATTGAAACCTACAACATGATAATGGGCATGGTGTAAATAAGCACATGAAGGAATTGAATCGTTGAATGTGATGGCTGCTAAGTTAGAGGAACTATTGGCTAAGGTTGAACCCCAAAGGAACAAAATGCACAAGCAGAAAGGTAGTAGAATTGTACCGATGGTAGGGACAGTGGAGAGAACTTCACCAATGTGGAGCTTGTAGAGTATGGTGGTTTTCCCAGCTGCATCCAACCCAAGCATCACCACCTGAAAACAACCGAGCGGGCATCCTATCAGAAGTATATTAAGCAAGGGGTACCAATCTCAAAAGAGAAAACTAAAACGTGTCAGCATAATAATCAATCAATAGTAGGCCACTAGGCCCACTTGAATTGGTGTGGCACTGTACACACAATGAAAACACCTAATCAGCTAGAGCTAGTCCAGTTCATGTGTAGTAAGAATTCATCAATATATCACTCAACACAAGTATGATTTGATACGGTGTATGAAAGATTACAGCGCATTATTTCAAAAAAGATTACAGCGCACCCTGGCAGCCTGGCTCGCCACTAATCTTTTCCCTCTCCTAGTCTCCTTCGATGGTAGTAATTGGTTGGTAGCACGAGACACAGATTTGCTGCCGCTATAAATGATCCGCTATTAATTCAGTACAAGAGTAAAATCTATGACAGTGTGAGACAGGTAAGATTAGCACGGGACACCAAGGAAGGCCGGCCAGCTGCCAGCATCGTGACTCGTCATTTCGGCGGCGCCCTTGAATGTTAGTGATTGGTTTCCAAAACAGTGGTGGCAGATTGTTGGCCGAGCAAATGATTCAGATTCGCTGCTAATCCAGTCCTAACTGAAATCAATGCTACGATACACGGAGATAAGACCGCGACACGACCCACCACCGCCCTTGTGAAGGAACGGATCGGTTCACCGAGGAACCGCGATTCATTGCAGTGTCCTATCGGAAGGGGGAAGGGGGCAGAGAAGGTAGCGTACCCGCATCTCCTTGTTGCCGAAGAAGGCATCGAAGAGCTTCCGGAACGCCTGCCCCATCTCCTGGCCTCGGGCTGGGCGGAGCTGTATCCCCCGACCGGAGCCTCCTCCTGCGCCCTCGGTGGAACCGGATCTGGAAGGTCACCGCCGCGCGGAGGGAGTCGGGGTTGGTGACGGGGAGCGCGGGACCTCCGGTGGAAGGTTCCGAAGGTCCCCGAGGGACGGCGGTGGGCTGGCGGGCTAGCCGGCTAGGTTTTGGGGGAAGATCGGCGGCAAGGACGAGGGCTTGTGCTGGGTGGAGGGAGAAGCCAGGAGAGCTGAGGGAGGTCTGGCGCTGGCCTGGCGGGGCCAGAGTGGTCCGGTCCACTGGATGCGATGCGATGCTGGATCGAGCAATCTGGACCGTCCGTCCGCTTGAGATGCTTGCGCGCTGGCCGCCGGCCTAACTTCAACCACTGATCAGCTTTTTGCTGAGATTATTAGTTGGATGCCTCAGCATGATTGATGGCTGAAGAAATCGCACATCAATGAATGTTGCCTGCAGTTGCCAAGAATAATCCATATAGTACATCTCTCCTTTCCATCAACGTAGATTAGTCAATGACATGTGGGGTCGGATCATATTTCATATTAGACCATGTTTAGTTCATGAGAAATTTTGAGTCTCCTTTCAAAGTCTATTAGAATATTAAATGTAAACTAATTATAAAATTAATTACATGGATGAACGAGAAATTGCGAGACGAACTCATTAAAACTAATTAATTCATGTTAGATTCGTCTCGAAAAATTAAGAAAGTTACAAAATAAATCTTGTCATTAATTCATATTTAATACTCTTAATTAGTACTCGAAGATTGATGTTGGAGAATTTTTTTTGTCACGTAGGCAGCTACGTTGGCATAGATGAAAAGATGTTGGAATTATTTTTTTGTAACGAATGTATGTTAACTTGTTATTCGTATACTCGATGCAAAATGCAATTGAGACGGTAACGAACGTATGGTGAGATCATCATTAGCAACCTCAAACCGATCACATGGATGCTGCTGCTTTCATGCCCGAACCTCCCTGTCCGGAATCCGCACAACAGCGCAGCTGGCCTACGAAGGCAGCTAGCATGACACGCCAGCAGTGCTTTGCAATGGATCTCCCGTGGCGTGCCCGTGCCGCACTTACATTACATGCACAAACCTTGAATTAACTAAATTAACGAACTGTCTGGATCACTTGTACAAATGATGATGGTGTGTACTTATACACTAACTAACAGTCGCTAACCCACGATTAGGATCGGAGTTGCAGGTCTCATCTCATAGAACGGTTAATTGAGAAGCGTATGCAAGTTATCACTGTAGTGTCGTAGTATATCCTACTCGAAGTACCCGAACATTCAATCGCTGCCTACGATTTCCATCTGGTCTGACTCACTGTCTCGTTGTCTGGCCGGATCGAGTTGTACTCGAACGATGTGCCCAGTCAATCCCTGCTGCTTCTGGAACGAGGCACCTGCCGGCTCGACGGCGACCTGCTTGGGCGTGTACCTTGCGGCGAGCACCATGTAGAGCAGCAGGTTGGCGACGCTGATGACCGTCCAGAGCCAGAAGTAGTAGTCGAGGTGGCCGGCGTTGAGGTCCGGCGCCAGCCACCCCGGGCGGTCCGTCACGGCGGCCACCAGCGTCACCACCAGCGAGTTGACGTAGAACCCCAGCGACAGCGCCAGGAACGAGAAGGCGGAGCAGATGCTGCGCATCGCCGCGGGTGCCTCCCCGTAGAAGAACTCCAGCTGCGCGATGCCGCAGAACACGTCGGACCCCGCCACCAGCACGAACTGCGGCACCTGCCACAGGATGCTCATCGGCGCCGACGGCCCCTGCCGGAGCCGGCGGCGCTCCACCAGCGCGGCGGTGCCCAGGGCCAGCACCACCAGGAACCGCCCCACGCCCATCCGCTGCAGCTGCGTCAGCCCGCCGGGTCGCCCCGTGGCGCGCCGCGCCAGCGGGATGATGGCGGCGTCGTGGAGCGCCACCCAGAGGAGCATGAACACCACCTCCACGGACACCAGCGACGCCGCGGGCACCTTGAAGCGGCCACCGAGGCGCGCGTCCATGGCCATCCCCTGCTGGATGAAGGTGGTGGTCATCTGCCCCAGCGACGCCGCGTACAGCACGCACGTCAGCCAGATGGGCACTAACCGGACCAGGATCTTCACGCCCTCCACCTCGCTCACCGTGCACAGCGACCACTCGCCCTCCTGATGATCCTCCTCCTTCACGATCACGGCGGCCTTGTCCAGGCACCGGAGCCCCTTGGTGCGCGACAGACGCTGCCCGCCATTGGCGGCGGCGTCGTCTTCTTCCTCCTCCTCGTGCAGCGGCACCGCGGCGCCGTCCTCCCGCGCGAGGCTCGCCTTGCGCTTCCTGAAGGCGGCGACGAGCACCCTGACGATGTCCTTGAGCGGGCTCCCCGTGGGCATCTGCACCCGATAGCATGGCGTGCCGGCGACGAAGGCGAGCGCGGCGGCGAGCAGGCAGGCGGTGCCGACGCCGAAGCCGAGCGCCCACGCCACGTTCTGCTGCAGCCAGGACACGAGCGTGCCGGCGATGAAGATGCCCAGGTTGATGGCGGCGAAGAACCAGCTGAAGAAGGCCTGCTTCCGCTCGGGGCGCTCCGCGTCGTCGTCGTACTGCTCGGCGCCGAACGGGAGCAGCGCCGACTTGACCCCGCCCGTGCCGACGGAGGTAAGGTACAGCGCCGCGAAGAAGACGGAGAACTGGGTCTTGCTCGCCGGCGCGCACGTCTGCCCCATCTGGCACGCCGTCGCCGGCCGCAGCGACGGGACCGCGGCGGACACGGTGAGCAGCACCAGGCCCTGCCGTACGTTCGTTGATTAAATCATCACCGCATTCGTCCGGCCAATATTCATGGCGGCATTCAATCCATTTCTGGATTGAATTGGACAGAAAGAACAGAAAGAGGCGAGGATTGAACTACTACTGACCAGGAGGTAGAAGGCGATGGAGACGAGGATGGTCCGGTACTTGCCCCAGTAGCTGTCAGCGAGGAAGGCGCCGATGACGGGGACGATGAAGGTGGTGCCGTTCCAGGTGTCGACGTGGGCAGCGTTGAAGGAGGTGCTCCCGTGCAGCACCGTGGCCAGGTACACCACCAGGTTCAGCGCCACGCCGGAGAAGGCGATGCTCTCCAGCAGCTCGAACACTGACACAGGAATCGGCAAATCAGGAATCACCAATCGGAGGCCTTATCACGAATCTGAATCTGGATCAGAACCAGCCACCGGGGCTCCTGACTCACCTAGGACGATCGCCGGCGCCTTCCAGTTGAAGCGCCTCCCCGCCGCCGGCCCCGACTCCACGGAAGAAACCTGCTGCTGCTGGTGGTGGCCATTGGATCCGCCAGGAGGGGGAGACATGCCGCCGCCGCTCTGCAGGGACAGAAACAGGGGGATGGCAAAAAGACGCGTGTTCAGCGAGCTCCTCCGACGCCGACGGTGGAAACGACACGCGCGCGGTGTGGAGGACGTAGGGGAGTAGTGCTACGACGACGGTGTGATGTGATCTCACTTGGGTCCACCCACTCTCAGCACGATGAGGTAGGAGGAGAGGGAGAGCTCCAACGCAGGCTCGAGAGAGAGAGAGAGGATAGGGACCAACCATGGAGGACCTCGATTTCTTCTTGGTTTAAATACTCTTGGAATCCAACGAGTCAAAGGAAAGTAGGCAGACGACGAGTGAGGAGGCGGGCGTTCGTCATCGCCGCCGCCTCCGTCGCCCCTCGTAAAACATTGCCATGTTTGTGTGAGCTCGTCAGAGAATCCCAGCTGCCGGAGTAGAGGATCGAATTGGAGAAGGAAGGAAAGGAGGAGAACCTGGCTGGCTGTCAGTCAGTGGCGGCTGCGGCCGAGGCTGCGACATGCATGCCGGGCCAACGTCTCATATCTGCCAACCACCTCCCAGCTGGGCAGGCAGGCAGCCCCCCCGGCATCATGAACCACGCAGACGGATCGAGCTGTCAATAATGCAATGCGAGCAGCTCCAACCAGTCGCCACACAGACCCAGTACACGCGCGCGACGACCGGACCGGACCCGACGGGCAAGGAAAGAAACTGTGACCGGGTGCCGATGGATAACCACAAAGAAATTGCAGGGAGAGTGAGGTGGGGAATGGATAAGCGCCGGCTACCTGCAACTCCGGAAGCAAGGGGGCGACACCTCTCTCGACCGCACGGCTGCTCCTGCCGCCGCCGTCCATGGGAACGGAACGGAACGGACGGAGCGGTGGTTGTTGAGCCGAGCCGAGGCGGGAAGAGAGATTGCCAGCGCAGCAGATGGGTGCAATGCAATGCAATCTCTCACGTCAACGTCGTCTACTCTTCCCCCCTTCTCTGCTTCTGCTCTCCCTAGTCCCTTATAAGTGACTCAAGGAGATCACCGGTCACGACACGAAAGAACTCGTCACCAGAAGAGAAAGCAGAAAAGAAGCGCAAGTGACCATCCATCCGTAGTAGTAGGTCTAGGTCTCCTCCCTCCCGGTGCAAATCTGCAATTGCAAGCAGAGAGTAAAGCAAGGTACAGCGCAACCAACGGCAGTTGGAGCTCTTGTCCCTCTCTCAGATCTCTGAAAAAAACCAAACCAAAACAAAGTTTATAATTACATAATGACGTTTACAAGAAGTAAGAGGCATTCTGCAGACATTTCAGAAAACTGCTGCAGTGCTAGCATTTCCGACTGCAGGACTCGCGTCCGAATTGAATTATAGCTTTATATACCAGTATAAGACTGCATATTTGGGGTAGGGGGGGGGGGGGATGCCCGGGTGGCTAGCTGAGCTGGATCTCAGTCTAGCGACCCGGGTTCGAACCCCCGCGGTGGCTTCTCGCTAGTGTAGAGGGAGTCACCGACCGAGCGTATCGTAGAGAGAACCCGGTACCTAACGTCCAGGTGACGCAGGGGGCTACGCTAGCCCCTGTAAGACTGCATATTTGGTCAAGAGGCCGTCACAAAGATAATCAGGGGGCAGGCGCCTAACCTCACGTTGCCTCACATGTCCAGTTGCTGTTGCTTAGCGCCACAACCTCCTCCTCCTCGACATTAACGGCTGCTGGCTCCCCCATCGGTTCTTGAACAAAGAAACCAAACGTCCAAACCATCTTAGCCTCCCCTTGATTGACTCGCTTAAATTAACAAATCTTGCGGGGTTTATCAATGCCTGCAAATGCTGGTGACAACCAGGCCCACGGCACGGGCACCATCATGGTTCATGTGACTCCAGTCCCGCTGGACTCATGAGCGCCATTAGTTTATCTGCCAGCACCATTACACCAGACTAAACCCCAGCCAGCCAGCCAGTGGCCACCAAGTCAATGCTGAACGCAGCTTGCGGACTATAGTAGTTGCAGCTTGATTGCCGAGCTGCTCAAGTCAACTGGAACCATCGCTCAACTTGTCTTTACTGTCGGTGATTAGGATGCAGAAAACAAGCGTTACGGCTCAATCCAACAACTGATCGCGTTGAAGATGAGGCACCGGAGACTGTGGCGAATCCAGGATTGTGGGGTAGGGAGGCTCTTCTTCCTCTTTTTCTTCCTTCTTCCTTCTTCTTCCTCTTTATCCTCAAAATTTTCATAAAAATTTGGAGTGATTACCATGGGATCCAAGGTGGTAGGGGGGGGGGCTGGAGCCCCCCAGACCCACCGCTGGATCCGCCACTGACTGGAGCCCACAGGCTCATTGTCACTGGATGAATGCCACAGGCAGCACAAAGGAGTAACCGATGCTCATCTATCTGCCCTGCCCACAGGAAGAACCGGCGGCAGAGATCAATCCTTTTCTATCAATTATATCATATGCAGAAAACAAGCATACGGTTCAATCCAACTGCTGAGTGTGTAATGCTAATCTATCTGCCCACAGGAAGAACCGGCTGCAGAGATCATTCCTTTTCTATCAATCATACGGTAGCCGATCCCATCTCACGTCTGCCCCACGTCCATTAAATTTTAAACCGAGGCAAATGAGTTGTAAGTATTTGTAAGCTGCATCAAGCTTCCGTGCATGTAGTAGAGTGGACAGTAGCTCACCAAGGGGACAATGAAACATCAAACATCACGCACCAAGCAATGCATCATCTAAATGACTGAATCTCCATATGCACACAACTCTTCCTCTCTTGTTTTTTTACACAACAAATTTTGGCGGCGTTTACAATCAGCAACAGTCTTGAACCCGGACTAGTGTACACTGTACACCGTAAAATACAGCAGAATACATCAATACTCAGTATTCATAGTAATTTCATACACAGAGAGTGAGACAGCTTAACTTTGAGGTCCACTGGGCCAGGCTAGCAGCAGCAGCAGCCCTACTGACGGACAACCTTCTTGACCGTGTAGCGCTTCGCGAACGCGGTGTACACGACGTAGTTCACCGCGCTGATGCCCGTCCACAGCCAGAAGTAGTAGTCGAGGTGGCCGTCGTTCAGGTCGGCGGGGAGCCACCCCTTCCCACCACCCGCCGTGGTCGCCGCCGCCACCACCGACACCACCAGCGTGTTCAGGTAGTAGGCCAGCGACATGGCCAGGAACTGGAACGCCGAGCACAGGCTGCGCATCGACGCGGGGGCCTCCGAGTAGAAGAACTCCAGCTGCGCGATGCCGCAGAACACGTCCGAGCACGACAGGATCACGAACTGGGGGAGCTGCCACCCGATGCTCAGGTTCCCGCCGGCCCGCACGTGCCGCAGCCGCAGCGTCTCCACTATCGCCGCCGATGCCAGCGCCGGGACCGCCAGGAACCGCCCTACGCCCATCCGCTGCAGGAGCGTGAGCCCCGACGGGTTGCCGGTGTACTTCCGGGCGATCGGGATGACAACGCTGTCCTGGAATGCCACCCAGATCATCATGAAGATGACCGAGGCGGAGTTCATGGAGGCGGCCGGCACCGAGAAGGACCAGATCCTGGTGTTCATGGCGTTCCCCTGCTGGACGAAAGTGGTGGCGGTCTGGCACATTGCGGCTGCGTAGAAGACGCAGGTGAACCATATTGGAAGCATCCGGATCAGAATCTTCAGTTCCTCCACCTGGGTTACGGTACATAGTAACCAGGGACGACGGCTGTCCTTTATCTCTTGCTCATCTAAAACGACAGCAGCCGTATCCAAGCACCTGAATGAATGAGTTCAGATACACAATGAAATGCCCAAAATTCTAAACAAAAAAATGACTTCAATTTACAAAACACAGTCTTTACCGTACCAGGGTGCAGAACAAAACATTAATGAGGAAAATGCAGCTAACTAAAATTATCTAACAGAACTTGACAAATAAATGTCCATCACAGTTAGGACATAGTAGAATATGATTCAATCAGATAGGCATAGTAGTTCAATTGCGTATGCAGCTATTTTCCCCCTATAACCTCAGTTATAGGATATTTTGTCTTTTTAAGAACATTTAACAGTTTCATAAGGTACCCTTTTTTCACAGAATTTTAAAGCTATTTCCAGTATACGAGTAACAAAGTTTAGGGTATAGGTCCTGATCCAGAATATTTTTTTTTTAAAAAAAATCTCAAATCACTTAATTCAAAGGTGCATTCAAGAGTTATTTAAAAAATATTTTCCAATGAGTCGCTTTTCTTTCGTCATACTACCTCTATCCCTAAATATAAGGGCTTCAATTACAAAACACATTCTGTGCCATGGTGTAGAACAAAACAATAAAGATGAGAATGAAGTTAACTGGTCATAAGATACCCATAGACTTGAGTAGACAAAGAAATGCCTATCACAGCTAGGACTTAGGAGATAGAATTTATTTCAATCCAACAGGGAAACAGGGGTTGCCAAAGAAATGCCCATCACAGTTAGGAGATAGAATTTAATTCAATATTTCAATCCATAGGCAGACAGGGGCTGCATAGTACTTGAATTGAGTTGTGTGGTTATTTCCTCAGTCCTCAATATAGCCCCAGTTATAGGGTATTTGTTTTTTTAGAACATATAACAGCTTCCTAAAGTACCTTTTATTCACGGGATATCAAAGCTATTTGAAGAATACAAGTAACAATAGGCCCTGATCCAGATTCCAGAATAGTATTTTTTTTAAAATCTCAAATCACATAATTCAAAGGTGCATCTAAGAGTTGATTTTTAAAAACTTCTTTCTTTCTTTTTTTTTGCCAGGGAGTGGTGTTTCTTGTGTCAAATACTAAGTTTCAGTCCCGCATAATTGCAGAGTTTGGTGAACACATATATTAGACACTTGCTATCTTCATCGTTGCAGGTTACAAAGCACTCAAACAAAATGTAAGCAAAATTTCCCAGCTATGTTATGTTAGCTCCGAATACCGTTTTCCATATTGAAACAAAGTGGTAAATGTACCTGAATTCATCGGTGTGTTCTAATTTGTTTGGTACTGTGTTGCTTGATTCAGCATCATCCCCTTCGAACAACAGCGAGCTATCATCAGGAACTGCAACTCTTCTCTTCTTAAAGGAGGCAACAAATACCATTACAATACTCTTCAGCGGGCTCCCAGTTGGAAGTTGAACCCTGTAGAATGGTGTTCCAGCAAAAAAGGCGATTGTGGCAATAACAAGGCATATACAGGAGATGCCAAATCCAAGAGACCAAGCAACATTTTGCTGTATCCAGACAACTACAGTGCCCGATATGAACACTCCGAGGTTGATAGCAATGAAAAACCAACTGAAGAACAATTGCTTGTTTTTACTCTCTTCAAGGTTGGAATCATCGTACTGATCCGCTCCGAAGGGAAGTAGAGCTGACTTGACTCCTCCCGTACCGATTGAAATGATGTACAACGAAGCAAAGAGCACAAAATACTGAAAGCCTGTTGCAGGAGGGCAAGAACTTCCTTCACATGAAGGAGGCCGCAGGGATGGAATGACAGCAGAGGCGGTAATTACAAGCAACCCTAATTGAGGACAATCAAGATACATATCAAAATGTTGTAAAGATAAGAAGTGGTATACGTAGCGCAAGAGAATTGGTACTAAACTAAGATGGTGTCTGCACTTACAACAACGTAGAATATTATAGAGATGGCTGTGGTCTTGTACTTTCCCCAATATGTATCAGCAAGAAAGGCTCCAAGGACCGGTGTAAGAAATGTGGCACCGTTCCACGCATCAACGTTTGCTGCATTGGAGGCAGTGGTTCCATGGAGGACCTTTCCGAGATAGACAACCAAGTTGAGGGCTATGCCAGAGTAAGCAATGCTCTCCAAGAATTCGAAGGCTGGGGTTGCAACGAAGCGCCAGTAGTTAGAGAAGCAGTTTAATAGGAAAACAAAGATAGTAAACTGAACACAATGCGGTAACTCGACAGGCGTGTGGGAGTATGCTCCTCTGCTTAACATATGGTTGTGCTGAGATGAGGGACATACCCAGAATAACGGCAGGAGCCTTCCAGCTGAAAGGCTTGTTGTAGTGCTGATTCGCTGGGGAAACCTGCAGGGAGAAGAGAAATGCATATCAGGCTCCGATCACCATCTCGTGGGACTGAACCGAGGACAGGGAAGCATGGATTGCAGGATTGGTGGAAGAATAGCAGGCGTAGTTAGCATCACGACTAAATACCACCAAGCATGATTATGATTTCATTTCATTCGGAGTCGGAGACTGCGAATTCGTAGAGCAGCGTCCATGTGCAGTGTAAGGATAAGGACCAGCTATGGGGATGGATGGATGGGATCGGGAGATGGCAAGTGAACGGAAGAACGAGGAGGGGGGTGTACCTGCGTCTGGTTAGGAGGGTGGTGCTGCAGCAGGGGAGACTGCGCATCTCCTCTATCCGCGTCCATGGCGGCGGCGCCTGAGCTGCTCCTCTCCTCCTGTCGCCGCCGCAAGAAGGGGAGCTTGCTACTCCAGCTCTGGGGCTGGGTCCAAAGCAAGAGAAGACGACGGGGAGGAGACCAGACGCACGCACGTTTCAGCCCCGAGCTAATAAATTGGCCTCGCCAAGCATGAGTGTGACCTCAACAGTGTGACCTCAACCACTCTAGTCCATGCCCCGATCGGTGATTGCCCGCGGACGGCGATGGTTGATTATAGGACTCCCCATGTGGAAGATCCTCGGCGGCGATGGCAGCTTGCGCGAGCTTCGTGGCAAACCTTCGCGGTGAGGCTCCGCGATCACCACGCAATGACCCAGCGAGTTGGGCGAGCTCCGTTGTGTGTGCTCCACGGCGAGCCTGCACAACAAAAATCAAAATCGAGCTTTCTTCCAAAAAAATCCAAATCAATCTCCTTTGTCTATTCGTCTATCAGAGAAGAAGTTCGTGAGCATCGAGGCAGCAGAAGAGGAGCTGGAGCGAAATCGGAATCACCACCACCGAATCTAACCTTGCCGCAGCAGAGTCGACCTCGACGCGGCCGAATCAAGTATTACTGTCGTAGAATTGGAGCTCGCCGCGGACGAATCGAGCCCTGGCGCCGCCAAATCGAGCCAGGCGTCGTTGAATCGAGCCAGGCGCCGCTGAATCGCTGCACTGGTAGACGTCTTCCACGCCGGCCACCGGCCATGCAGCTGCCGCCGCGTACAGCCGGAGGAGCCTTCCGCTCTCGTACCCGCCGACCCCTCCTCATTCAGGGACGGCCCGAGGCTAGGCGGGCACCCGACGGCGGCGACCGACTCCCATGCACGGACGACAACGTCTCAGATCCGCAAGCACGCGTGAAAGGGAGCGGGAGAGGCCACGCGCGCGTGAGGGGGGATCAGCGGCGGCGGACGGGGGAGGAGGGGAAGCACCGGATCCATGGACTCGACAAGCCCCTCCCCAACGCGAGTCGCTGTAGAGTCCCGTGGAGCTTCTCAACCGCCGGCAGTAGATTTGTATTAAATCGTGTGTCAGATCCGGATGGTCGACACGGGAGACACGAGGGTTTTATACTGGTTCGGACCTCCGGAGAGTAATACCCTACGTCCAGTTCCGAGTACTCGTGTTCCTATGCCAGGGGTGTCTGTAGTAGGGGTTACAAACTCGGTGTCCTCTAGTCTCTCACGTACGTTGCACCCCTCCCCTTTTATAGTCACAAGGGTGAGGGGCAAAGAAGGAAGAAGAAAAAAAAGCTACAGTGGTGTGGCGTTGAGGAGTCTTTTCCGTCACTGATGTCCGTCAGGCGTAGTGGGAGGGCGCTGAGCTGTGGTGTCGTTGGAAGCTGCCGCGTGGGCTGTTGCTACTGTTCACCCAGGGCACTTGGCTCCTCCTCCGAGTAGTTTACATGGTGACTCAGCCCCTTCGGGTGCGTTTTAGGCCTGCCACGTTAAGGCCTAAGAGCAGGTAGACGGCAATTGAGTGCTTGTTCTGACGGGGTGGCGTGCAGCTGGCGTTGGATGTGATGGCATGTCGGAGGTCGTGGGGGGTGCACTGTGCGCCATTACAGCCCCTGTCAGACCCTGGCGTCCTCCCGTCACGCCAGCTGTGGACCTTGCATGGCGTGGAAAACGGCGTCACGCATGTCGTTGCGAAGGAGCTTGGAGGGTTGGGGCAGCGCCACGTTCGTGTGGGGCCCCCTGCCTTCACCCTGGCTTCTCCGCGTAACTTCCGCCCTTAGTCGGAGGCGGAAGTTACTCGTGCGAACGAGTAGTCGGAGTCGAGGTCGATGTGTACTCGGAGACGAGGCGGACTCGTGCGAGGCGGAGAGTACTCGTGCGGGGCGACGGGTACTCGGAGATGAGGCGGACTCGTGCGAGGCGGAGAGTACTCGTGATGTGGGGAAGTCTTGTCAGTGAGGGTCTTAACGAAGATCTACATGCCTCCTCTGTCTTGAATCTTGGCCTTCACATTGTCAATGGTGTCAGTGGACCCCATCTTCAAGGTGATTATCTTGTTGCTTAGGAGGCCTTAATCCAGGCCCTCGTCAGTAGCCCCAGAGCCTGTGATGGGAGTCAAGGACTCGCTCGCAGGCTCTGTGCCGGGGAAATGTTGTAGTTTGTTTGTTCTTCGAGTTACTCGGTGGGTGCGCGCGAGCGCATCCGCTGGATGTAGCCCCCGAGCCCATGAAGGAGTTGTAGACTCGTTTATGGGGTTTTGAATTTTGAAATGTCGTAGCTGCTTCGGAAGTCCCGATTGCGGCATCCGCGGCCGCATCGGTTGCTGCGTCCGCCGGTCGTGGCTGTCGTGGCGATGGTGACGGTTGGAGATGACGGCGCGTGGCTGATTCAGACCAGTGGGCCCACCCGGTATCGAACCATCGCGGGCGTGCCTCTGTCGCCTCGGGGGATGCACCTGCCAAACAGGTGATTTTACGGTGCGGTGGGGCCGGCATTAAATGCCGGCGGCCCCATTTGCCCCTTATAAACCGCGCGCCGGTTGAGCTCTGTACCTTTTCTCGATTCCTTACCTTTCGCCAAAGCCGCTCGCTCCTTTGCTCCCAGCCCTTGCGCCGCCGCCACCGCTTCTTCTACCTTCCTTTCGTATTCGAGCTCGACAAGCGCCATGTCGAACTGGACGCGCTCCAGCGTTTCCTGCTCGATCCTTCAGCGGCTCGTCATCGCCGGGCAGTTGCCGGTGCTCACCGCTGCCGAGGAGTGGAAGATTCCGGGCGGCGAGTCGGTGCCGCACCTGTCGGAGGGCTATGTCGTCTCGTTCGTGACCTTCCACGAGCGGGGCTTCACCATTCCAGCCGGCCGGTTCCTCCGCGCCGTCCTTTCCGAGTACCGGCTGCAGCTCCACCACCTCAACCCCAACAGCATCCAACAGATGGCGGCATTCGAGGCGCTGTGTGAGGGGTATCTGGGAGTGGGTGCCCATTGGCATCTCTTCCGATACTTCTTCAAGTTCGTGTGCTTGAAGGACAAATCATTCCCGGCCACTCTTGGATGCGCCAATCTTCGGATGAAGACGAAGAGGAGCGAGGGGTACATCGCCGGCACGCTGACAAGCTCCAACAGCGGCTGGCACAAGGAGTGGTTCTACCTCAGGGACTGCCCCGAGTACCCGCTGCCAAAGTACACCGGCTCCTCCATCGCCGAGGCACCGGCGAATTGGAGCTACGGTTCCCAAGAGGAGGTTGTAGATCGGCTGCTCGGGGATTGCTTCGCAGTTCTTGCCAAGCTGCGCAGCGCTGGGGGTTGACCTGGCGACCGTCATCGGCCTGTATCACACGCTGGGGGTCATCCCGCTCCAGCGGTGCCGCCTACGCATCTGCCAGATGACGCCGGACCGTGTTCCCTTTGTCGGGACCGTGTGCACGCCCTGGCTTCCCTCGCCGGACGAGATCCAGCGTCGTGTGGGGCGGGCAATCGGAAAGGCCAGCTATTCGTGGCCGCCGCCCCAAGTTCTGCCCATGCTCCCCCACGAGGGGACCAAAAACTATGTAAGTCCTCCTTTTTCCCGATTAGTATTCCCACTATCTGGTATTCCTGGTGTTGAGTCCTGTCTTCTTCCTTGTTTTTAGTTGGGGCCTGCGACCCCCCTTCCCTCGAAACCGCCCCTTCCTGAGGACGCGATATCGAATCACGCCCAGGCCGTCGTGGACAGGAGAAGGGCCGCCCGGAGGGCCCAGCATAAGGACAAGGAGATCGCGAAGCGCGACCGGAACGCCGACCGTGACAAGCGCAGGAAGGTGGAGCCCGTTGTCTCCTCGGATGAAGATCCCTCATCGTCGCCGCCGTGGTCCGGTGATGGAGGTGATGCGGGCGTTGACTGGAACGCGTTGTCGTCGCCGTCGCCCCCTCCCCGCCGGCAGGCCGGGGAGGCGAGCTCTAAGCAGCAGCCGGAGCCTGCTGCTCAAGTGCAGGGATCGAGCTCCAGCTCGCGCCCACCGTCTCGCCCGGACCAGGAGGATCGGGGAGTGCCTCGCCCCCGGTCAAGCCCCTGCGGCCAGGAGCAGCAGAGGGAGAGGGGGAGGTCGCCGCGACATGACGACTCGTCTAGACGCGCGGCGGGCCGCGGCTCATCTGCTCGCCGGCGCCCTGGCGACTCGTCACGGCGGGGGTCGTGCTCCCCGAGGAGGCGGTCGCCCCCCCGTGGCGAGATCAACGTCGCCGGCTCCTGCTCCGATCGCGCCGCAGGGGGAGAGCGCGGGTGCTCCCCCACGGCGCCTTCAATCGATGATCATCCATGGTGGTGGTGCCCCTGTGGTGCAACTCTCCCTCGCCCAGGGTGGCAGTCAGAATCGGCCCTCCGTCCAGTCGGGGGGCAAGAGACCAACCCTCGAGCCGTCAGGCGCCTCCGCCAGGCCCGTCAAGCGGGCCTGTATTACTTCTTCCGTGTAAGTATTACCTTACGCTACTTCATCGTTTTGTTCTTCAATTTTCGTTCGTCTCGTTGATCTGGCCTTCTTTCTGTTAGTCGTTCCAATGTGGGAGCGCTCAGTCTCGCGCCACGGAAGCGCGCGGCTCTGGGCGCGCGTACTCCCCCGCCTGCTCCCAGCTCTTCTACTTCTCCATCCGCGCCAGCAACAGCCCCCGAGCAAGCAGCAGCGCCGCCGGAATCCCATGATGCGGCGGCACCCCCACCTTTGTTGGGGGTCGAAGTCGTGGTCGTGGAGCAGGCAGCCCCCGAGCAATCTGAGTCTTTGGCGGCGCCTGTGGCCGATCTGGGTGCCGCCGTGTCGGCGGCTCTTGCAGAGGGCCAAACCACGACGCCGTGCGCCGTCGACGGCGATACTGCAGAAGTGGCGGCCCCCACCGCCCCCGCAGCTCCTAAAGGCCACGGGTATGGGGGAGCTGATCCTCCCAGGTGGTGACACGGCCACCTATATGGCCGAGGCAGAGGAGCGCTCGCTGGTGCCGGAGGAGCCGCCAACTGAGTCGTCTGCGCCGCCCGCCCCGGAGGTCGTTGTGGCGGTCGAGGAAGACGCGACGATCAAGGAGATTGCGGTGAACCCTGAGGCGTCCTGGTCCTCGATGAAAGAAGTAGCGCCGGACTCCATCGCGCCGCCGGAACCATCGTGTTAGCCTGCCGCCGTCGTCGCGGAAGTGGTTGAGATCGTGGACTCTCCTCTCCCCGACTTGCAGGCGCCCGCTTCCTTTGAGGGCGCGACAGGCCGTGCTCCCCCAACCGTCATCCGAGAGGTTGGTGAGAGCTCGGGATGCCGTCCTGCCTCAGCCCCCGAGGGAAGTGAACCTGATCTGGGTCTCAGGCGTGCCACGTGGGCCGGGGCCCATGACGCCGAGGCGCACGATGGTGAGGATGAAGAGGCCACAGCTCTTCGCCGCTTCGTGTGGGGCCTACGGTGGGCGGAGCAAGCGATCAACGAGCTGGTCGTCCCGGCCTTGGAGGTGAGTCGACTGAGCCTTAATCCTTGATTTTTTGTTCCGATTCCCTAGTTTCCGCTGTGGTTGATCCTCTTCTCGCCCCAGGTGCTCGCCAGCTGCAGCGCCAGGAAGACGCGCTCCATCGAGGAGCTCCAGGCCGAGAAGAGCCTGCTGGAGATGCAGCTCGCCGCCGCCCGACTGGCGGCTGTTGGTGCGTCTGCTGGCGAGGCGTCGGTGAGGAGCGCTCTCGAGACGGCGGCAAAGTCGGCGGAGGAATGTGCAGTTGCCGCGCAGTCCGCCGCGGATGCCGCCGTGTCGGAGAAGGCTTCTCTCGCGGCCAAGCTTTCCCAGGTGGAGGCCACCATCGCGGAGCTGCAAGCTACGGCCGCCTCCGCTGCCGAGACGGCCCGGAATGCTGCCGCAGAAGCCGCGTCCCGGACCGCCGCTGAAGAGAAGGCGATGCTGGAGAAGAAGGTGTCGGACCTGCAGCAAGACCTGGCGGACAACGAGGTGGACCTGAAGACGGCGAACAATCAGGCCTGCAACCTCGCCGTCAAGCTGCAGGAGGCCACCGACGAGGGGACACGGCCCCGTGAGGAAAACAGCCAGATGGCGCGGGAGATCCAGGGTGAGCATTTTTGCGTCTTCGACTTTCGGGGTGTCTCTTTTCTGCATTAATCATTGCTGATGCCATTTCGACCCTTTGATCTTAACAGCGATTCGTCTAGCCCGTACCGCACAAGCGGCCAGGCTTGCGGAGAAGGCCCAAGAGGTCATCGCCGCCGAACTCAAGCTCCATGAGATGTCCGAGACAGCCAAGAACTTGGCAGATCAACTGTCGAGTATGTCCCTTCCGCTCCGGCCCTCACATTCTTCTTGATTGTGCTTCTCATGACTCAACTCTGGCTCGTTCTCCGTTTCCAAAAGTCAAAGCTGAGCTGGAGGGCTCTCGGAAGGCCCAGCATGAGGTGGAGGAGTCACTCAAAAAGAACATAGTGGAGCGCGCCAAACTCGAACGTCATGTTGACACGATCTTGACGGAGAGCGGCGTCCCGCCAGTGCAGATACCTCCCCTCGTGCTTGGCGACCGGCTCAATCTTCTTCTGGGCTTCGTCAAGGAGAAAGAGTTGTCAACCTCCCGGCTGGTGGTGCATCGGGTCCTCTCCATGTTCAGCTCGCACTACCAGGGGCTGGACTTCAAGGCTCTGAGTGGTGGTTGGGTCCCCGGCTACTCGAGCGAGGAGCTTGACAAGATTGAAGAAGATTGCACCGTCCCTGCCCGCGCCATGGCCGACACCGTGATGAGGGACCTGGAGTTGATTCCAAAGGACACACCAGAAGACAGCTCTGGGCCTTCACATTAGATGTATCATGTGACAGTTTAAACAAAACTTGTATTCGGGCCATGTTTGAATAGCTTTTTATCTTTGTTTTAAAACCATCGCCTCCCCAAACGTTCCCCAAGTACCCGCGGACGTCAGAAAAAACAACGTAGCAGTACTTAGACTTAGGCCGATTGAACTTTTCTCCGGAGCCGCGGGGCGTAGGAGTCGGAAAGCTCGACCCGAGCCGTAAAGTACTGCTGCGCGCTTTGTAGCCCCCGGGTATCTTAGAAGCATTTTCAGGAGATGATTCGTGTGTTTTTAGTAAAAACGTTTTGAGCCGGAGCCCGAGCGGTTACCCGTGTTCCTCCTGAAAGTAGTCAGATATTGACCCGTGGGTCCGAGCCGTGCCCGCAAGTTTTTGTACCGTAGCCGCGGGGGCGTGAGTGCCAAAAGCACTTGGACAAGCGACGACATCGAGATGCTCACAGATCAACATCCTTTCCCCTCGTGAAGTAAAAGGTGTTCCGCCAAAAAGAACCTTTCGCTCATGCGATCGGTCGCGACAAAGTTGTCAGAGAGATTTTTTGTTTTGAAAACAGAAAACGAAAAGAGGGGCATCGTGCCCCGGGTAGCCCCCGAGTGGGAAGTGTTCTTGCCTGGGCGCAAGGACACTTGCCACTCAGCCTTTTAAGCGGTGCTGGAAAAAAAAAGAAAGATGCCAGCACAAGTTTAAAGAGAAACTTATGAAACGAGAACAAGAACACATGGCATTATTCATTGATCATAAGCTGAAACAAAGAACGTTACTCAAGGGTAAAAACGTCGCATATGTTCTATGTTCCATGCGCTGGCGATGATCGTGCCGTCGTCGTGTCGGAGCTTGTATGTTCCTGGTCGGAGCACCTGGTCGACGATGTGCGGCCCCTCCCACGAGGGCGCAAGCTTGTGCCGGTCCTTGTTGCTCATGACCCGTCTGAGCACCAGATCTCCGACTTGAAACTGTCGCTCGTGGTAGCGTCGTAAAGCTTGCTGGTACCGGGCTGAATGTAGGAGCTCCACGTCGCGAGCTTCTTCGAGTTGATCGATCGCATCCTCGAGTGCAACTTGGTTTCCTTCTTCAGTGTATGCCCGGACTCTTGGGCTACCGTAATCGATGTCTGTTGGGAGAATTGCTTCTGACCCGTGCACCATGAAGAATGGCGTCGCACCGGTGGACCGACTCGGTGTGGTTCGCAGGCTCCACAGAACTGACGGCAACTTGGCGACCCATCTTGCTCGGAACTTCTCGAGCCGTCTGAAGATCTGAGGCTTTAACCCTTGTAAGATCATGCCATTGGCCCTCTCAGCCTGTCCGTTGGCCCTTGGGTGGGTGAAGCGTCCCCTCATCAGAGGTGACTAAATGTGATACAAATACCAGTCCCAGGAGGCTGGTAACACATTTATTACAACAGGTGGTTCATTCCCTTACATCACGGTGGCATAGTGGGCACGGGAGCGCCACTGCCACGAGGAACAACACAAGAGCTAGTGACCAGACTACGATAGCGAAGGCTTCTAAAGCCTCATCAGAGTACCACGCCATGGAAGCTCTCTGTGGCGACCCTGAGTCCACAGGCACGGTTGGGTGTAGGGCAGCGACCTACTCGACGTCTTCGGGAACGAAGTCGGGATCCTCCTCTGAAAAACAGTTAGACAAGCACGGGTGAGTACAAACGTACTCAACAAGTTCAACCCCACCCACGGAGGGGCTTATAAGCAGATCATGCACAGGATATGTCAAGGATCCGGATAAGGTTTATTTTGCAAACGCATTCACTCATGCAAGGGTTTGTTTTTGAAAAGGTTTTCGCAAACAGTTTTTATAACTCAAGTAACTCAGCTGTTTTGTGAAAACCAAATGAAGACTACCGGACTCCCCGTCCGCAGTAGCCCAGGCACACAGCCACACACTTTGCCAGAAATCAACTCACGCCATGAAAACATCCCAAACCCAAACACTAGTTTTGTGACCCCACCGTGACTCGTCCAATATCGTGGACACGGCTATTCGAATAGGTTTTACACTCTGCAGAGGTTGTACATCTTTACCCACAAGTAGGGTACCGCCACACGAACACCGTAGTGCCGGCGCGGATCCCATCAAAGCCATTACCCACCTTAGCTAACCCTACGAGCCACCACGGGAGCAACAAGGGGTTATCTCTCGTAACCAGGGCGTACCTCACACAGATCGTACCCCTACTCCTTGATCTCCCGCTGCTCACCCGCACTCCTGATGGCAAGTAGATTAACTAGTGGGATTTATGCTAAGCCGTTGCCACATACAACGGTCGAGTGGTAGTACGATAATTGGGTCAGGTGAGATGTCACGCAACCCGGTCCTTAACGACAAGATGGACATCTCCAACACGCTCAACCACAAAGGTACGAGCTCACCCATACTCCTGACACACGCGTCCATCCCGTCTACCCAGTGCTTTACTCATTTTCCAAAATATCCCATTCCCATTTTTAAAGCACTCACACCTTTTTAAAGCAATCATTTAGGCCAAACAAAGTTCAATCATAGCAATCAAGGGTGGCTATCCTACCGGGTTTTAACAGTAAAATATTATGCAATTTATAAAACGGGTCATAGGGTTGTATTTATAAAACTGGGATCAAAGCATGCATCAAAGGATGAGATTGAACTTGCCGTCTTCGAAGTCCTCGGGGAGTTCCTGCTCGTGGTTCGGGACTCCGGTCTCCTGCTCGCAGTACTCGGCTCCGAACTCCGGCTCGCGGTACTCTTCCTCGTTTACTTCGTCGGCTACGGCACACACAAGCAAGCATGCAATTAAAACAAGCACACAAGATTTACCGGCTGAGCTCGAGGAGAAAATAAATAGAAAAGGATGAATAAATATTATTTAGGGGGGGTTTGGGTGATGGATCGGTGGAGGTAAACCCGGGACGGGTGTGGTGAGGTTGGGGCACGATTTGAGATAAAATCGCGCAGGAAAAGATAGGTTAACGGGGTATTTGGGGTTTAATTAAGAGGGTAAGGACCTATTTGTAATTTACACTAATGGAAGAGGACTTAATTTGAATGGTGTAAACTTGGTTAAGGGCTTAGTTGTAGTTTGTATATTTCTGATCAGGGACTAGATCATAATTAAACAATAAGCCAAGGGCTTATTTAAAAGGAAACAGAGAGAGAGAGAGAAAAATAGAGAAGGGGGGGCTCGGTGGAAAAAGGAAGAGAGGCAGGGGGCCTCGTGCAAAAGGGACATCCCCCTTTTCCTCTTCCTTCGAATCAGAACAGAGGGAAAGGGGGGGGGTCGGTCCGGCAGCCGGCTGGCCGGGGTGCTCGCCGGCGCTCCGAGGCACGGCGGCGACCCGGAGATGGGGGGAAACGGAGAGGGAGACGGGAGGATCTCAGCCCCGTGCTCACCTTGGGCTGAGGTGGCCGGTGGAGGCGGCTCCTCGACGGCGGGCGGTTGCTGGCGGTGGTGGTTGCCGGCAGCTCGGGTGGCGGCGTGGTGGAGCGCAAGGAGGGGAATGGAGGTGGCTGTGGATGTGCGGGGCGGGGTGGGCGAGTCACCGGTCCATTTATAGCCGTGGAAAGGCGGTTCCTCGGCCGGCGCCTTGCACGCGGACCACGTGCGGCCGGCAATGGTAGTGAAGGCGGCTCGGCCGGCGAGGCGTCCTCGTCTTGGCGGGATTCGCGGCGGAGTGAAAGCGGTGCTGTTGGATGGGATCCGTCGGGCAGCGACGCACGCGGTGGCGCGCGGACTGGGCAGTGGCAGGCTTGGACGGCGTCGTGAGGCGAGCGGCGGCTTGCGGTGGCGATGGTGCTTGAAGGCGACGGCTCGGGGCAGGGGAAGTAAATGTGTGGACAGACCCGTTGGGCAGGGTGTGGTGGCGGCGAGCTGGCCAGCGTCGAGCGGCGGTGATGGTGGCGCTGAAGGTGACGGGGCGGGCAGCGAAGTTAATGGCGGCCGCGGCGCGTTGCGAGGTGGCCGGCGGTGTGGCGCGGAGGTGATGGGTCGTCGTGGTGAAGTAATGGCGTCACGACGAGCTTGGCGTGCAGGGGCGCAGGGGACGTGATGGTTCGGCGGCGTCGCGGGACCGGTGAGGGCAGCGCTGCGTCCGGCAGTCCGCAGCGGTGGGACCGGTGACGCGACGGCAGCGGCAGGCGCGGCGCGGAGGGTGCGGCGCCCACACGGCTGCGCGACGGGCCCGGCGCGGTCAGCGGTGCTCCGGCGTCGCGGCGTGCGCGTGCGGCGCGTGCGGTGGTGGCGTGCCTTGCTGCGGCGTGGCTAGGCCGGCGCGTCCACGGCGCGGCACGGCGCGTCGCGCGCGGTGCGCGGGAGGCGCGGCGAACGGCGAGTTCGGGCTCGGGTAGAGGAGGGCGGGGCTGGCGGCCGGCCAGGCGTGCAGCGTCCCGAGGTGGAGGACCGTCGTGCGGCGCGCCAGGGAGGGAAGCAGGCCGGCGTGCCAGGAGCAGAGGCGCGGGCCGGGAGCAGCTGCGACGCCGAAGGAAGAAGAATGGAGGAGGGAAGGAAAGAAGAAAAAGAAAAGGAGAAAAGGAAATAAAAAAAAGAGAAAAGAGAAAAAGGGATAAGGAAAAGGAGAAAAAGGAGGAAAGAAAAGAGAACAGGGTTAGAAAAATTGGAAGAAATTCTAGGAAAATTAGGAGAGGGAGGCTAGGCCGGCGCGTCCACGGCGCGGCACGGCGCGTCGCGCGCGGTGCGCGGGAGGCGCGGCGAACGGCGAGTTCGGGCTCGGGCAGAGGAGGGCGGGGCTGGCGGCCGGCCAGGCGTGCAGCGTCCCGAGGTGGAGGACCGGCGTGCGGCGCGCCAGGGAGGGAAGCAGGCCGGCGGGCCAGGAGCAGAGGCGCGGGCCGGGAGCAGCTGCGACGCCGAAGGAAGAAGAAAGGAGGAGGGAAGGAAAGAAGAAAAAGAAAAGGAGAAAAGGAAATAAAAAAAAAAGAGAAAAGAGAAAAAGGGAAAAGGAAAAGGAGAAAAAGGAGGAAAGAAAAGAGAAAAGGGTTAGAAAAATTGGAAGAAATTCTAGGAAAATTAGGAGAGGGAAAGAAAAGATTTTCGGCAGAATTTTCCCGGGTTCGAACACTCCGCGGGCTGGTGCGGTGCCGGCGGTGAAGCGGGTCGGCCGGCGGGACCGACGCGGGCTCGGAATCCCTGGCGAGGTGGCCGACAGCGGCGCTGTCGCGGTGCTGTGCGATACGACGCGGAGGGCGGTGGTGGCTCGAGTGATGGCGGGTGGAATGGGCGGTGCCGGCGGGATTCGCGGCACGCGCGTCGAGGGAAGGAGAGAGGGGAAGGATGATCGGGGTTTTGAGGAGACGATCGAGCACAGCGGGAAAGTTTTGAAAACACGTGTGATTTAGCAGGTGATTTATTAGGGCTGAAAACGCGGGCGTTACAGTGGGCCACAGCTGTCCAATCCACACGAATGTTGTTGTCGTCGCAGAACTTGAGGAACTTCTTTCCCGTGAATTGTGTGCCGTTGTCGGTGATGATCGAATTCGGGATCCCGAAACGGTAGATGATGTCGGTGAAGAATTCTACGGCTTCCTCGGAATGAATCTTGGCGACGGGTCGAGCTTCGATCCACTTTGAAAACTTGTCGACAGCCACAAACAGATGCGTGAAGCCCCCGGGCGCTTGCTTGAACGGTCCGACTATGTCCAGCCCCATACTGCGAACGGCCATGTGATAGGGATGTTCTGAAGCGCTTGCGCCGTGAGATGAGTCTGCCAAGCGTAGAACTGACAGCCCGCGCAACGTCGCACAATGTCCTTGGCGTCTGCCAGCGCCGTGGGCCAGTAGAAACCTTGTCGGAATGCCTTTCCGACTAAGGTTCTAGCGGCGGCGTGATGTCCACACGTGCCGGCATGAATTTCTTGAAGCAGGTCTCGGCCTTGATCTCTCTGAATACAGCGCATGAATATATCTGCCGCGCCCCGCTTGTGGAGCTCGCCTTCGATAAGGACATAAGACTTGGCTTGTCGTGAAATGCGACGTGCTTCTGTTTGGTTGGGGGGCAGCTTCCCCTCGACTAACCACTCGAGGATTGGGAAACGCCAGTTAGGATCTTCTAAGTTTGGCTCTTGGTCGATCTCCATGACTTTTGGCTCCTCCGACTCTGGTGATTTCTCCCCATCTACTCGGACGGACGGTGTGTGCTGATCGCTAGCGAACACACCGTGCGGCACGGGCTTGCGGCTTGATGCTGCTTTGGCGAGGATGTCGGTAGCTTTGTTATCGTCGCGTAGCACGTGATGAAGCTCGAGCCAATGGAACTTGTCTTCCAACTGGCGCACAGCTCTGCAATAAGCCGCTATCTTGGGGTCAACGCAATTCTTCTCCTTCATCACTTGGTCTATGACAAGCTCTGAGTCCCCTCGGATCTCGAGACGGTGAATTCCGAGTTCAACCGCGATCCGAAGGCCATTGACGAGTGCTTCGTACTCGGCCACGTTGTTGGAGGCGGGAAAATGCAGCCGTACCATGTACTCCATACGCACGCCCAGAGGCGAGATGAAGACAAGACCTGCCCCCGCTCCCTCCTTCATGATTGAGCTGTCAAAGTACATTGTCCATGTCTCGTGCTTGATTGGTGCTGGTGGAGTCTGGATCTCCGTCCATTCAGCGACGAAATCTGCCAGCACCTGTGACTTAATGGCAATGCGCGGCGTATAAGTCACATTCTGCCCCATCAGTTCGAGTGCCCACTTGGCAATTCTCCCTTCAGCTTCAGGATTCTGAATCACCTTCCCGAGTGGGTACTTGGACACCACTGTGATGGGGTGCTGATCGAAGTAGTGCCGGAGCTTGCGCTTGGTGATCAGGACTGCGTATACAAGCTTCTGGATCTGAGAGTAACGGGTCTTCGAGTCGGAGAGGACCTCACTCACAAAGTAGACGGGCCACTGCACCTTGAGTGACTTCCCGGGTTCTTCTCGTTCGACGACCAAAACAGCGCTCACGACCTGCGTTGTTGCTGCTACGTACAAGAGCATTTGTTCTTTTGGCATTAGCGCTGTGAGCACTGGTGGACTCTTCAAGAGATACTTGAGATTGTCGAGCGCTTCCTGAGCTTCAGGCGTCCATGTAAAGTGATCCGACTTCTTCAGCAGGTGGTACAGTGGCAGGCTACGTTCTCCTAGTCAGGCGATGAACCGACTAAGAGCCGCAAGGCAGCCCGTGACGCACTGTACGCCCTTCAGGTTCTGTATAGGTCCCATGTTGGTGATGGCTGAGATCTTCTCGGGATTAGCCTCAATGCCGTGTTCAGACACGACAAAGCCTAGGAGCATGCCCCTTGGAACCCCGAAAACGCATTTTTCGGGGTTTAGCTTCACCCCGTGCTCTCTTAGCTTCGCAAATACATCCGTAAGATCGGGGATCAGATCACCCGTCTTCTTTGACTTGACCACGATGCCATCAACATACGCCTCGATTATCCGTCCTATGAGATCGCCGAAAACACGTCGCATGCATCTTTGAAACGTAGCGCTCGCATTCTTGAGTCTGAACGACATCGAGTTGTAGCAATAAGCGCCAAAGGGGGTAATGAAAGACGTTGCGAGTTGGTCCGCTATACACATCGCGATCTGGTGGTACCCGGAGTACGCATCGAGAAAACAGAGGGTTTCGCACCCTGCCGTTGAATCGACTACCTGATCTATGCGAGGCAAAGGAAACGGATCCTTGGGACATGCCTTGTTAAGGCTCGTGTAGTCAACACACATCCTCCATTTCTTATTCTTCTTCTTTACAAGTACAGGGTTAGCAAGCCACTCGGGGTGGAACACTTCTTTGATGAACCCTGCACTAAGGAGCTTCTTGATTTCCTCGCCTATGTCCTTGCACTTGTCGTCGTTGAAGCGGCGCAGGCGCTGCTTTACCGGTTTCGATCCCGGCTTGACGTTGAGTTTGTGCTCGGCAACTTCTCTCGGGATCCCCTTCATGTCGGAAGGTTTCCATGCGAACACGTCGAGGTTCGCCTTGAGGAAGTCGACGAGCGCGCTTTCCTATTTAGGATCGAGCGCCGTCCCGACACGGAGCGTGCGGCCATCATCGGAGACAGCCACATCCTTAACATCCTTGGCGGGCTCGAAAGAGCAGGCCGCTCGCTTGGACGACTCGGGGATATCTTGGTCCTCGGAGGGAGGCTCGGCGTGGAGCCTCTCGGACCGGATGAGTGTTTCAGCAAATTGAAAACACTCAGCATCGCATTCGTATGCGTACTGGAACGTAGTCCCCTCTGTGATGACCCCCTTCGGACCAGGGATCTTCAGCTTGAGATACGTGTAATTGGGCACAGCCATAAACTTCGCGTAGGCCGGCCTCCCGAGGATGGCGTGGTACGTCCCCGAGAACCCCACCACTTCGAAGGTGAGGGTTTCTGTGCGGAAGTTCCGCGACGTCCCGAACGTGACGGGCAGATCGATCTGTCCTAACGGGAGTGCATCTTTCCCGGGGATGACCCCGTGGAAAGGAGTCAGTGATGGGCGCAGTCGGGACCGCGAGATGCCCATGCTGTCGAGCGTCATCATGTACAGGACGTTGAGCCCGCTCCCTCCATCCATCAGCACCTTGTGGACCCGCTTGGTCCCAATCAGTGGAGCCACCACGAGGGGGTAGCTTCCTGGTTGCGGTACGTGGTTGGGGTGGTCCGTTCGGTCGAAGGTGATCGGGGTGTCCGACTACTTGAGGTATGCCGGAGTCGTAGGCTTGGTGTTGTAGACCTCGCGCCGGATCAGCTTCTCCTTACGTCTCGACGGTCGTGCTGATGCTCCGCCGAAGATCATGTGGACCGCGCCATCTTCTCAGGGGGAAACCACCTCTTCTTCGTTGTCGTCGTCCTCGGGGGGAGGTGCCGCTTTCTTCAAGGCGTCAGCTGGTTTGGGCTTGAGGGTATCATTGACACAGTTCTTCATCAACCGGCAGTCCTTGAGCGCGTGCTTGACTGGCGTCTCGTGATGCGTGCATGGCGCCTCTAAGAGCCTCTCAAAATGACCCTGCGGGAGTCCGATCTGATTGTTCTTGGGGCGAGTTGCCTTGCGCTCGATTGCCGCAACAGTATTGTCGTCACGGCCTCGCTTGTCGCCTTTCTTCTTCTTCTTGGACCGCGTGGAGGGCCCCTCGCCGGCGTCTGTGACTTGCTTCCCCTTACCCGGAGGGGGAATCAAGGTTGCTGCTACCGCTTCCTCCCCGTCGGCGTGGTTGGTCGCGATATCCAGAAGCTCCCGAGTTGTCCTCGGAGTCCTCCGCCCTAGCCGGTGGATGAGGGTGGCGCAGGAGGTGCCGTTTTGGAACGCCGAGATGGCGTCGTTGTCGGTTGCGGTGGGAAGCTCGGTGCAGCACTTCGAGAAACGCCTGATGTAGTCGCGCAGACTCTCCCCTGGCTGCTGCTTGCAGTTGCGCAGCTCCCACTACTTGTCGGGCCGAGCGTACGTGCCTTGGAAGTTGCCGATGAACGTCTCCCGTAGGTCCTTCCAACTGTTGATCCTGCCACGCGGCAGGTGCTCGAGCCAGGTCCGCGCAGAGTCGGCGAGGTGGAGCGGCAGGTTCTTGATGATGAAGAGGTTGTCTGTCGCCCCGCCTGCGCGACATGTGAGCCTGTAGTCTTCCAACCACACGCTTGGGTTGGTCTCCTCGTCCTATCTGGGTATCGCCGTCGGAGCTCGGAAACGCGAGGGTAACTTGGCGTCTTGCACCTTCCGACCGAAGGCGCGCGGGCCCTTCGGGTCGGGCGACCAGCTGCGGTCGCGGTCCTCGTCACTGTCGTAGCGTCCTCCTCGTCTCCGACTATGTCACCGGCCTTGGCGCTCGTCGTGCTTGTCACAGCCGTCGTCGTTGCTGCCGTAGCCGTAGTCGTAGTCGTAGTCGTAGTCATCGCCGCCTGCAGCCCGGCGACGAGCCTCCAACGTGTTGTGGGCATCACGGTTGGCTCCCAACCGTGACTTGACTGATGGTTCGCCCGTCGCTCGCCGCTCGGACGGAGATTGATCCTGGCGTCGCGCAGATGGTGCACCACGTGCTTCGTGTGAACGCGACGCTGAGCTCTCAGCTTGCTGCGCGGCCGCTGTCTCGATGAGGGTTTTGAGTTGTTGTCGAACCCTTTTCTCTTCAGGCGTAGCAGGTTCAAGACAACCACGCAGAAGCATGGCTGCCGCTGCGAGGTTTTGCGACGCGCGCCTGAAACGCGGTGTGCCGTCGTCGTCGACGGGTGCATCCTCATTGATGCACCGGTTCACGTCCCGCGCCCGTACGCGAGCTTGTGGTGCCGGCTGGTCCGCCTCCTGCTCGCGGTTCTGCTCGCGCCGACGGCTTTGTTGGGGCTCGTCCTCCACGCCGAGCTCTTGATGAAGGTTCGCCAGCTCTTCGTCGAGCTGGCGCTGGGCCTCGGCGATCTCGTCGAGGCGCGCCCGACGCTGGGCGTCCCCGTTGCGGTGACGAGGATTCTCCTCGCCATCCGTTGAGCTGGTGGCGGTGTGGGCCTCCAAGACGTTGCACTCCCGCGTGAAGTCTGGCGGGGGCGCCGGTGGCCCCCGCCGCGCGACCGCGGAACCCGGGGCGACGTAGGACGCCCTGAGCTCGTTGACGTAGGCCGTCACCGGGTCGTCCGGGAGACCTGGCTGTCCTTGAGGGTACAAAGCGCCGTACCGCTCCATGAATTCCCCCCAGGTCAGCGGCTCGGACCCGCTGGCCTGGAAGGCAAGGTCGGTGAGGTGGAAAGCAGCGAGTCTGAAACGCTCCTACGTCGGATTTGGCCCCAGCAGGGTCATGATCGATTCGTCCGTGAAGCCACGGACGAAAGCTGCTCGCGCCGCCGCCGCCGTCGAGGCAGTGGGGCGCGCTGGTCGGGAGAAGGTCCTCCCAACGACGGACTCCACCGGTCCGGTGACGACGAAGCCGAGGGAGCCGAAATGCACGATCGTGCCGGGAGTCAGCGAGACCCCGCGGCCCTCCATCCGGATCGCTGGTGAAGTTCGGCGAGACACACGATGTGCCCCTACCTGGCGCGCCAACTGTCGGGGTTCTCAACCGCCGGCAGTAAATTTGTAACGAATCGTGTGTCGGATCTGGATGGTCGACATGGGAGACACGAGGGTTTTATACTGGTTCGGGCCTCCGGAGAGTAATACCTTACGTCCAGTTCCGGGTACTCGTGTTCCTATGCCAGGAGTGTCTGTAGTAGGGGTTACAAACTTAGTGTCCTCTAGTCTCTCGCGTACGTGCACCCCTCCCCCTTTTATACTCACAAGGGTGAGGGGCAAAGAAGGAAAAAGAAAAAAAAAAGCTACAGTGGTGTGGCATTGAGGAGTCTTTTCCATCATTGATGTCCGTCAGGCGTAGTGGGAGGGCGCTGAGCTGTGGTGTCGTTGGAAGCCGCCGCGTGGGCTGTTGCTACTGTTCGCCCAGGGCACTTGGCTCCTCCTCCGAGTAGTTTACATGGTGACTCAGCCCCTTCGGGTGCGTTTTAGGCCTGCCACGTTAAGGCCTAAGAGCAGGTAGACGGCAATCGAGTGCTTGCTCTGACGGGGTGGCGTGCAGCTGGCGTTGGATGTGATGGCATGTCGGAGGTCGTGGGGGGTGCACTGTGCGCCATTACAGCCCCTGTCAGACCCTGGCGTCCTCCCGTCGCGCCAGCTATGGACCTTGCATGGCTTGAAAAACGGCGTCACGCGTGTCGTTGCGAAGGAGCTTGGAGGGTTGGGGCAGCGCCACGTTCGTGTGGGACCCCCTGCCTTCGCCCTGGCTCCTCCGCGTAACTTCCGCCCTTAGTCGGAGGCGGAAGTTACTCGTGCGAACGAGTAGTCGGAGTCGAGGTCAATGTGTAATCGGAGACGAGGCGGACTCGTGCGAGGCGGAGAGTACTCGTGATGTGGGGAAGTCTTGTCAGTGAGGGTCTTAACGAAGATCTGCATACCTCCTCTGTCTTGAATCTTGGCCTTCACATTGTCAATGGTGTCAGTGGACCCCATCTTCAAAGTGATTATCTTGTTGCTTAGGAGGCCTTAATCCAGGCCCTCGTCAAGTCCTCCGCCTCGATGCTCGCGGAGACTCGACGTCTAAATTAGAAACAATGTCTTCGTTTTCTCTTCTCTTTCTTCAATAAATGACCTGCCACATCAGCAATTTGCCTACATGACAACGTAATTAATGATCATGGACTCTACCATAGGGTCTGGGTTGGGAGTGCCCTTAAGCCTCTATTTTGTGTGGGCCCCACTACATTAAATTATCCTTTTCCATCTAATACCCATCCCTCCAACCCTACCATATCCATCCTCATATTAATGAGGGGTAAAAGAGTCATTGTCTACTAAAGAAATTTATCATAAGCTCATAGAACCAAACACCTTTGGGGTTTAAGCCTCTCCGTAAGAGGAGCTTACGGAGCTTATAATAAGTCCCTATTAACCAAATGGGGTCTAACCTAATCGAAACAGCTCAGCATTATATGATGCAGACCGATATGATTGTTAAATCATATAGCCAAAATTTGTTCCAGAAAAATAATTATGTTGAAAAAACTTTATTTCAACTCACTTTTCGTCAACGACAACAACGAATAAACAAATGCATGTATGAACAAGGAGGTACTTTCAAAAATGGAATGCAAAGCAACAAACATGATATTATTATTTCAAAACAGGTTGCATGATTTTAATTAGAGAAAAACCATATTACAATCTTGATCGAGCAATGTGTTTTTTGGTTTGACCCTAAACAAAATCACGGCTCAATTTACTTTATCACCCAACAAAATGGAACAACTTGAATTGTGGCTAGGGAAAAGACAAATCTCAGTGCACTGGGTCAACTAAAATAGTCCAGGAAAGTAGACAAGCTTTCAAATGGTTAAGTTGATTGGTGAACATTCGTAATAGTGAAATGGACTTGTAAAATTTCATCCTTTTAGCATATGTGCTTCCAATCATCGAAGGTGTTTGTGATCTTTAATGTTACAAAACCATCCAAGGTTGAGCTCCAACCCTTCCAATTGGCACACAAAAAAACATTTACAAGAACCCCACCCTACCACATAATTAAAAAGTCACTCACATGTGTGAATCGTAGACATACATTTTGACCATTTTTGTGATAGGTGAGTTTATCCTTACACCCCCATCACCACGTTGAGAAATTGGTTCTTGCAAAGTCATTAGCTCTAGTTGCTTTTATCATCAAAGCTTACAACTAGGTTTGTTTAGAGAATTTTTACAAAACAACGTGCATAGCATGTTGCAAATGCCCAATTTTTATGATATCTACCATTCTACCCTATGTTTAGGTGCTACGGTTCCATAAATTGCTCATATTTGCAATTTTTCCTAAAGTGTGGCAGAGTTTTAGGTAGATTGTAGATGGTTGGGGTTTTATCAAGTAATATTGTAATAGTGCCATCGCGCGTTAAGTTGTATGTAAACTTATGTTTTTGTACCTTATTACGATCATAAACTTAGTTTTCAGTGTGAAAATATTAAATGATTTTATAGATAAGTTTTCTCATATTTGTGTATAATAAAAGGCTCGATGCAAGAAATTTGGCTTTTTCTTTGAGGAATTCGACTAGTTTTCATGGAAAACAAATTTTGGCTGGGCTTTTACCGTTAGTTTGTGCTCCATTTGGATTTTTTAGATTAACTGCGTCTTTATTGATTAACAAGAGGGATCAAGTTACACATTTCTGTTGGCGGAGTTAAGAAACACACATGCCTACCTAATGACTTATAAATGGAACTTCTAGCTATAGTGTGCGCATCACTATTCGAATCACGATGCTCATGCACAAACTCGACCCTGGTGAAGTCGTTTCGCCGAGCTTTCACCTCCTGGATGATCTGGCCATAGATTCCCATACCTTCACCAGCAATGTTCTTGACGACCGATGTACAATCCGTCGCTAGTCGTAACTTCTGCAGCATGAGGTCCGCTGCTAGAGCGAGGTCTTCCCTGCATGCCATGGCTTCCACAGTCTCTGGATCAAAACTTCCATCCAGGACAAGAGCAGATGCGCCTAGGAAGCGTCCCTCCCCGTCCCTCGCTATTGCTGCCGCCGAGCAGATTCCTGAATTCTTTGAAAGAGCTGCGTCTACATTCACCTTTGCCATGTCACTCGGCGATGGAAACCACCGAGGTCTGGTAGCCGGGCGAACTCTCTGCCTGTTCTGGTCTCTCACCGGTTTCTTGATCGTTCCCACCTTAGAGATAAATCTCTCCACAAAACAGTTTGTAGACAAAGGACTCTGGAACTTGTTTTCATGGACCGCTTGTCTTCTCGCATACCAAATGACCCATAACCTCACTGCCATCCGTGTGACCTGCTCGTGTGGTAGCGTCTGCATAATCACAGAAAGCCATCCTCTTGCGTCATTATGTTGGGTATGACAAATGACCTCTGTAACCTCTTCTTCCTCCAACGCCTAAACAGATTTTGCCATTTGGATGGATGGAGTACACCCCCAGCAGGCCGAACTTCGGCCGGATGAAACAAAAGAGGCCCCCAAAGTTTGATGGGCTCTAAAGAAACATGGATCAAGTGATCCACATTGCATAGCGAAATGGACGAACCCTAGGCCCGCCAAGCTCTCACACAGAAACAGCGAGAACAGAGAGTGCAGATCGATGCGGCGGTGGTGGTGCGCCGCCGGCGGCCTCGGCCGCCGCGTCCTCTCGTCGTCCTCCTCCGCCGTCGCCTCCCATGCCCGTCCGCTGCCGCCATCCCTGATCCCCGGACCTCCCTCTTCCACCGTCCCTTTCTCCTTGTCCTACCGCCGGCACCACTCCCTCCACGCGCCTCTTCCCCAAGGGCTCTTCCACCCGGGCATCGCTTCCTCCTTCCGCCCTCCGGTGAGCTTCCGTCTCTTCTCTTCTCGTCTCATCCGGTTTGATTGCCTACTGCTTTCATGCGGATTTCCTCTGTGGATGGTGTCGAGCAGTCGGCGCTTCAGCAGCAGGTGCGGCACTACGCCAAGAAGGAGGGGAGGTCGCGCGCGCCGCTCACGCCCACCAAGTCCAAAGTCAAGAAATACAAGATGAAGGCCCCCTCGTAATTGCCCATTCGTTTACCTCGTGCGCTTCTCACCTTCTTCGCGGGCAAATCAAGCAGCTAATGTTTTCTTGCTCTTGTTGCTAGGTCCATGAAGTTTAGATTCAGAACCATGAACGACGGGCAGATCCGCAGGTGGAGGGCGGGCAAGCGCCACAATGCGCACCTCAAGGTACATTCAGACAGTGACCATTCTTTTTCTTCATCTACCGCAGCAACACTTCTAGAATTCTGTTTTGACTTTATGGGCTGCCATATACTGAACCAAACAAAACTGAACACTGTGATGGGCAATCTTTAGAATTTGTCCCCATGAAACTAAATTGTCTTGTCTTACAGTTTACTGAAGTAGAACCTTTCAGCGAGTGCTTTAGATTTTCAGTTCCAGTTAGTAGAGTGCCTCGCTATATAATGTAAGACCTGGTCTCGCCTTTCAGATAGGTATTCTGTAATGATAATTTGAGAATAGCCATATGCCTGTATTGATGGAATCATGGAATATATATTTGCGCTAGTGCATAATGCAATACCATTGGTTTCTAGTGAAATCAAGTTATGCATTTCAGGAAATGGCTTTGCCTTGGGCCCTTTCCTGCATGCAAATTAGAAACAACCTGCAAAAATGTCGAGAAAGTACACTTAATCCACTTATGCTTGCATTTGTCTTTCTAGTCTTTCAAGATTAGATGCATGCTCATTTCCAGTCTTTCAAGATTCTTGTTTCCTGTAGTGGAAATCTTGAAAAGAAATCCACAATATCTTGATGCGTCCACGTAGGACAGGCTATCATATTTTACAGATAGTGTTGTTTTCACTAGTGATGCATTTATACATTGTAATATTACTTGTATGTGATATTATTATGAATTATGGCACTGCAGTCTAAGGAAGCAAAACGAAGACTTCGGAAGCCTGCATTGGTGCATTTAGCTTATGCAAAAGTTATAAAGAAGCTCAACTTCTGCGGGTAGGAAATCAAGGCAGATACTGCGGGAGTTTGGCATGGGTACTGACTGCCAACCGCTGCATCCACACATGCAAATTGTAAACGCTGGAGTCTCAATGGACTAGTTTGAATTCTTACTTTTGTCATTTGAGGCATTGTCTTCAGATGCTGTGCTCTCATCTGTTTAGACACTACTGATGCGAAGCTGTTTGTTTTCTGCTAAATGATATAAAGTTGTCGCTGCATTCTGTTGTGCAGTCTCAGAGAAATTCATCAGAGTCATATGCAAACTCGCTTCAGTAAATAAAGCGCTCTGCTGCAAAATCCAGTGGCTATAATTTCTGGCTGGAATTTTGATGTGAAATTCAGTATGCTGATATTAACCCTTTCTGAAACTGTGGTCAGTAAAGTTTTTTTTTCAAAAAAAAGGTACTACCATTGGGTTGCAGGCTTGGTGGTGTTTTCAGTGTGTTACTGCAATCCTTTTGGTATGGAGGGGAATTTAAATGTGGAGATTCAGTAATTTCTGAAACGTGGTCGGTAATTTTTTTTTAAAAAAAACTATGATTGTGTTGCAGACTTCTTGTAGTTTTGCAGTGTGTTACACTGTTACTGCACTCCTTTTTGTATGGAGGCTTCTGGTGGGAGGTGAATGTTGGTTCTGGGGAGGAATTGGTGTGGAAGGTCATTAAGAGACGGACTCAAGAAAGCCCCCTTTTTTTGGCATCGTCCAGTCTCATCAGCAACTATGAGCAACAGCGATTGCATATTTGCATTGTGGTAAGAAGATTCTCGTTGTCGTTCGAGCTTTTCATCTCGGCATTCTGTCCTCAGGTTCTCCTTTCATCCCGCGCCACTTTTCTTTTTCTTTTTCACTTTATTTTTTTGGGATTGAACAGTGCCTTTGGACTTATCTTTGGCATTCAATCATTAGCAAGGCAGACTATGGAGCTGGAAGTGACAGATCGAGATTCAGACACGAATATTGCTCGACATTCAGGAACGAATATTATTCTGTCTCTGATTTTACCATCGAGACTAGTTTATGAATTTGCAAATGTGAATACATATGTTTACAAGTTAAATTTGAAGGTGTTTCTCCAGGTCGTGTAATATAAGTTTGATTCTGCTTCTGCGCGCATATTTAACAATCATCCACACAAGTAATACATCTCGCATACAAGTTTCCCTGGGTAACTATGTTAATAGCTCATTAATCATTTTGGTTAAAGTTGAAAACGATACAATCAAGAGAAGTTGCAGAATTCCAAAGAGGCTAGTAAAACTGTAAAAAAAAAACCACTATGGTCTGCAGGCGCGCGCTTGATTTGCATTTGAAATTGGGCGGCCTGGCTACCCTGTATATGCAATTTTTTCTTAATGACTTCTAGATTAGTATTACCGATGCTGGATTAGGAAGCCAGCCATCTAACTGTAACCGCCTTTATTTGCCTCTCCAGCAACTCCAAATGAGGCGCCCACCCAGTCCAAGAAGCTGAAGCTGAAGGGATCCCGATCCAGCAGCAGCCGCTTGTCTTCTTCCTCCGGCAGCCTCTCCAGGTGATCAGCAGTGGCATGCTGTTGCTGCTGCTGCTGCTTTTTCGAGTGGAAGCTGGAGTCGCACAGGACGTTGAGGGCGCCGTCCATATCCGCAATCATGCCGCCCACCAAGTCGTGATCAGCAGCAGCGTCGTCCTGGGCGGCCTCGGCGAGGCTATCCATGTCGAGCACCTCCTTCTTGAGCAGGAGCTGGTGGTGATGGATACTGGCGGTGATGGAGCCTGCCGTCGTGGTAGCATTGTCGGCGACGGCGACGTCGCTGGCGTGGCGGTGTCGGGTCAGTAACAACGGCAGCAGCGGCCGCGGAGCGACGCTGATGGTGATGGCCGCTCTGCTTGGCCGACGGGGAGAAGGAGGAGGAGGACGTGGCGGCGGCGGCGGCCGGCCTGATTGATCCGGCGAGCGCGTTCCGGTGCGTGGGCCAGGGGTGGTTGTGGTCGGAGGTGTAGGTGATGACGAGCATGGAGGGGTCGGTGCGGCTGCGCTCCACCTGCTTCCGGGCGGAGCAGCCCTTGGAGCTGCTGCACCGGTAGTATCCCCTCGGGTACGGCGACCCCTTGATGGGCTTCTGCCCGTACTTCCGCCACGCCCACAGGTCCGACGGCACCACCTCGCCGCTCGAGCTTGGCCGCCCGCCCACCCCCGGCGGTGGCGCCACCGGGGCTGGGATGCACACCACCTTCTTCGTCTGGCTCTTCCTGTATATAGTGAGGTGTCAGCAGAGACATCAGACATCGACCTAGCTATCATGGATGCATGATGCATATAATCGTGGAAATGAACTTGTGATTATTCGAACCTTCGCTTGATGGACGGGGAATGATCAGGGTGAGGGGCCATCGCCATGTCCATGCCGCCGAGCTCGTCCAGCACGGGAGCGTCGGCCACGTCGTCCTCCCTCGGCTCGACGAAGCTGGAGCTGGACATGAGCTGCGGCTGGGGAATCAGTAGCACCTCTGCCTCTGGTTGGTAGTGCTGCGGATACAAGGCAGCACGGTCACAGCCGGCGTCGTCGTTGGTGCCAACCAGGAGCCCCATGACGCCATTTTTGCCATGCCCCAGGAACTCCTCCTCCTCCGGCAGATGTTGTGAGCCAAACGAGCCATGGCTGAAGACAATTGGGGGAAGAATGACCGGTGGCAACTGATGGGGCGGCGGCGGCGGCGGCAGTTGCTGCTGCTGCAGGCTTGCCCTGACGACGTCGGAGAGGTCGCCTTGATCGGCCGGCGACAGCCAGAAGAAGTCACACATGACTACCTACTGCTGCTACAAATATGCAGAGATGAGCAATTTGTAACTACCTCGGCTACAAATTCAGCAAGGAGAAGCCAAATTGAGGCCGGGTTAGGTTGCCTACTTGCTCACAACAACAAGCTACTCCAGTACTACTCGTAGCCAAACAGGGATCGATCGATGGAGCATGCATGGAGTTGCAGAATTAAGTAACTGTCATGGTCAGGTGGTTCAGGGCTGATCGATCGCCGGCTGAGCCAGCTAGCACAACTAACGCACAGATATATAAGACCATCCACACTCATCATCCTCCATTTTCTCCTTCAAAACAGAATATTCCGTCCTGGTCATCGAGATTCTCTCCTTTATATTCACTCATTCCGCATCCATCTTCCTTTATAAATCTTCCTCCATCCAACTACTCATAGTGGCCCCCACGCGTCAGCCTCACTCTCTTTCTTTTTCTTCCACCCACCCACACCCCCTCTCTTTCTTCCTCCCGTCGCCCGCCGCCCATCCTCCCGCAGGCGGAGAAGCAGAGGGTCGCCGTGTGCTCCAGCTCTGCCCGCGGAGCTCCGCCCCTCCGACGGCGCAAGCAGGCGGCCGACCCTTCCGTCCCCTTAGCCTCCACTGCATCCACCCCGTCCTTCCTTCCCTCGGCAGCGACGGGGGCAGCCAAAACTGTTTGCGGTGGCATAGAGCAGAGCAAGCAAGCGGCGGCGAGGCGACCACGGAGGAGGCGAGCACGGCTGACGACGGGACTGGGACGGCCGTCTTCTTCATGGATGGCGGCGGCGAGGGACTCGGAGCAGGGGGGCGGAGCTCGGAGTCGATGTGCAGAGGTCGGACCCGGAGCAGGGTGGGTACAGCGGCGCGCAGAGGCGATGTGCGCCGACGGAGGTGGAGGAGCTCCGCAGCGCCGCCAGGCAAGCAGGGGCGGCCGACCCTCCTCCTCAAGTTCCCCGTCCTAGAGCTCCACTGGATCCCGTCGCCCGTGTGCAAGTCGAGGATCCTGAGAGCCAGGTGTGGTTCGAGGACCGGTGGATGGTCGCTTCCTGGTGTGATGAGTGATTGACAACGTGGTGTGGACTGATTCTTGGCTAAGTATTGCAGGTGCAGGTTGCGGCTTGACTGGCGCAGGTGCAGGTGAAGAACAAGCGTGAAAGGTCGTTGCCGGTGAGGCCTCCAGGTGTGGAGAAGACAAGTAGGCTTGGTTCGAGGGACCCGGTGGCCAGCGGGGTCAAGTGCGGGCCGCATGGTGGCAAAAACGGCAAGATGAAGTCATGAACGGTTTCTTGGTTGAGCCTCAAAACCAAGGTCGAGCCGGGACTATGTGGGAGCCGAGTCATGAGTGGTGATTGGCGGAGGCTACACCGAGTTCGCGGGGTTTCCGGTGGTTCACCAGAAAATCACTGGGTTCCTTGGTTGATCCACAAAGCCAAGACCGAAGAACCGAAGACGGAGGTGCAGCAGCTCCAGACCGGTCTGACCGGTGGGTCTGACCGGTCTGACCGGTGGGTACCGGTCTGACCGGTGAGGAGCACCGGTCTGACCGGTGTGCGACGACGCAGTCCGGAATCTTCGAAGCGGAGGACACGCGTCGGGATCGCAAGGCTTGCGTCGAGGCTAAGCAAGTTTGCGGTCGCTGGGCATCCGTCCGATGGTGCGAAGACAAAGACTTCCAATTTCGCCCTCGAGGGGCATGTATCCCTAGTTAGCTAGTAAGGATATTTTCGTCTTTCGGTTGCCTCCATATAACCCAAGTGGTGAGAGGATGGCAGCCATCTCTTGGAACCCTAGCTCATTTGGTTTTCCTATTTTCCTTCCTATTTTCTTAGGATTTTCGTAGGACTAGCTTGAGAGCTTCATGGTGAGATCTTGTGAGAGGGAAGGATGATCGGGCGGCAAGCTAGACCTTGTATGAACCTCTTTGGTATGTATAGATGATTCGGCGTGGTTCCTCAAGGCTTGGATGTGTCTTTCCCGTTTCTCCTTTTTGGTGATTTTCGGAGCCCTTTCTTGGCGATTTTCTTGGAGCGATTTCGAGGCATTTCTCTTTGGGATTTGGTGGGGGATGTATGCATGAACCCTTCGTGGTTCTTTTCCCTTTGATTCCCCTTCCAAATCCGTGAGCAAAGGGGCTCGATTTTGGGGTTTTCGTGGCTCTAGGGTTAGAGGCATTCTTGGTGGGATTTCTTCGATTCCTCTTGATTTGACAAGTTTTGGTGGACCAAATCTTGGCTATGGAGTACCCATGAGGTGTTCCTACTATCCCCAAAGTCTTGTGCAAAACCGTGGAGCGGATCGGGAGATCGGGAGTTGGATTTGGAGGAGTTGACTCGCGGGCGTTGTTCATCCCGAGCTGCCCAGGCACGACCGGTCTGACCGGTTCTTTTGACCGGTCTGACCGGTGCTAGCCCTTGGTGGGTTTTTGTCTCGGGGAACAGCCTTGTCCGTGTGGTTTTGTCCCGTGGTCCTGCTGTTCAGTTCTTGGCGTGTTTGGAGTTGTTTTGCTAGGCTTTGTGAGGAGTTCTTCTTCCTCACAGGTTGTGTTTCGTGGTGGTTTTTGTTCCAGGGCCTAGAGGAGTCACTGAGGCTCCCTGGAACGTTTGCTGTGCGGCTGCTGTAGCCACCGGCCTGACCGGCTCTGTCCACCGGTCTGACCGGTGTCACCGGTCTGACCGGCGCAGGCCATCGGTCTGACCGGTGTAGCACAGGCAGCAAGCCGTGCAAGTTTCCGCTGTGTGGTTCGGTGAGTTTTGGCTCAGAAGGTTAAGTGTTGGTTCCTAGGACCAGTAGCACTCCAGTGGCTGCGTGGTCTTGACCAACTTGGGTAGTTGGGTCGGAGACGTGAGTTGGAAGCCGTGTTCGTCTTGTTGGAGTTCTCATCTCCTTCGAGAAGAATTTTTATTGGCTCCCATTCACTCCCCCCCTCTCTGGTTCGCCTAATCAGTCCTTCAATTGGTATCAGAGCCGGTTCGGGTCTTTATTGACTCTTACCAGTCTAAGATCCAAAGATGGCGTACCAGGAACGGGGTTCGGGTCCTCCGCACTTCGATGGGAAGAACTACCAGATGTGGCAAAGGCGGATGGCTGCGTTCCTCCGCGGAAAGGGTCAGATCCTTTGGGATGTCACGGTGAACACAGCTTATGTTCATCCGATGAACTTCCTTGCTCCAGGATCGAGGGATATGTTCGAAGCCAACAACAAGGCTGTCGACTACTTGTTTCGTGCTCTGTGTCCGCCTGAATTCGATCGGGTTCAGACAGAGGACTTAGCTTGTAGGATTTGGGAGCAGTTGAAGGATGCTCATGCTGGGAATGCTCAGGTTCAGGCTCGGATGTACGCGACTTACCGGAGAGAGTACGAGAACTTCACTCATCTCCCCGGCGAGTCCGTCGATGCCCTTTTCCAGCGATTTACGGTCGTTGTGAACAACATGAGAGCCAATGTGGACGTCCTCCCATACAATGATCATGATAGAGCCGTGAAGCTCTTGCACTCGTTGGATCGTACCGTATGGGACGGGAAGTTTGAGGCTATCGTTGAGTCCGAGAAGTATGACACCTTGACGGTGAACGAGCTGTTCTCGAAGCTCAAGTCGGCTGAGTTGGACCGTGGTATGACAGCCAAGATCGAGAGCCCGACTGATTCTCATAGTCTCGCTCTCGTTAGTGGCAAAGGAGCTAAGTCTAACGCTAACGCATCCTCAAGGATGTACTCTCTGTCCTCTTTGATGTCTTTGCCAGACGAGGAGTTCGACGTGCTTGGAGAGGACGAGCTGGCGTTGCTGACCAGGCGGTTCGAGAGGCTGCACGAGAACCGGGTGAACACGAGGAGGACAGCACGGACGTGCTTTCAGTGCGGCAAGCCAGGACACTTCGTCGCCGACTGCCCGGAGAAGACGGAGAACAAGGACGGCTACAAGGACGGCTACAGGCACCGATCGAGCAAGGATGGCAAGTACCGATCGAGGCGCGATCACAAGCACAAGAACAAGCACAAGGACGAGCGACGGTCGAGGAAGAAGGATGGCCGCGGCAGGAAGGCCCGAGCAATGGTCGGAGCGAGCGACGTCGACTCCAGCTCCGCCTACTCCTCCTCGAGCTCGAGTAGCAGTGAAGATGAAGGTGATCGGCGCAAGAACAAGAAGTCATCCAGGAACTTGAGCGGGTTGAGCTGCTTCGCGAGAGATGGCTTCTGCGGCATGGCCCGTAGCTCCGGCAGCAAGAAGAGCCACCAGAGTGACTCGGACTCTGACTCCGAGGATGAGGTATGTGATGAGCTCTCTTCTTTGCGCAAGGAGAATGATGAGTTGGTTGACTTGCTTGATAACCGCGATCACATGCTTAGAGAGGCCAAGAAGATGAGGAAAGAGCTTAGGGCCTCACTAGAAGATGCTAGGAACCGTGTGGCTGAGCTAGAAACCCAGAACCTAGATGCTAAGCTTGAGATTGATTCGCTTAAGGCTTCTCCTGTGGTTTGTGATGAGATTGATTGTTGTGATTGCTCTGTGTACCTAGCTGATCTTACTGCTCTTAAGGATAAGCATGCTTCTACTTGTGATGAACTAGATATGCTTAGGGTTGAAGTGGCTGAGCTTAAGTCTAGACCTGCTTTGCTAGGTGCTTGCACTTCTTGCCCTGTTTTGCATGGAAAGATTGATGAGATGCATGCTTACACTGTTTCGCTTGAGGCTAAGTTGAAAGAGCCTATTCCCACTTCTTGCTCTACTTGTGAATTGCATGCGGTTAAGAATTTGGAGCTTGCACATTATGTTGATCGCTTGCAGGATGAAAATGATGAGCTGAGAAAATGTATGAGCTGGTTGTCGGGTCAGGAGCCTCAGCTTGGTATCATGATAGCGGCTTTCAAACGCTATGATGGTCAGGCACTTGGGGCTGACAAGCTTGGAGAGAACTGTGGTGAGGGAGTTGAGAGAGTTGGAGAGATTCCTATCCCACCACCAAACAGACACAAGAACAAGTTTGAGCCCAAGCCCAACCATCTCAGAAACAAACTTGACACTACTCCAGATCCACCCATATTTCGTCACCCAACAAATGATTTTCAGAAACCGGTGAAGTTTGTGAGCCCAAAGGGAGGTGAGGAAGGAGAGAAGAAGGGTGAGAAGCCGAGTGGGCAGCCCCAACCCAAGCCTAAGCCAAAGCCACAGCCCATAAAGTTCCATTGTGGGTATTGTGGGAGAGATGGTCACAAGGATGAGTTTTGCTTCAAGAGGAAGCGTGAGGAGAGAATGGCTAGAGAGTGGGCTAACAGGGACAGGTACCACCCCTCTAATGGTGTTGCTGCTGGCCGAGCCACACCGGTCAGACCGGTGTACTACACCGGTCAGACCGGTGAAGGTCTGGGCAGACAGCGAGTCGGGTTTCGTGCTCGTGAGGATGCTCGGTTTGGTTCTGGAGGTCGTGGTTCTGGTGGTTGGTCTGGAAAGTTTGCAGGTGGTCAGTTTGCTAGGCGTTCTCCACCTCGTGATCCATACGGGGGTGGGAGGAGTCGTAGCTTTGAGTGGGAGAGGAGGAACGATCCACGGTTTCCCTTTCGTGGTTTTCGTCCTCCTCCAGCTAGAGAGGGTTGGTTCCCTCGTGGTGGTTACCGTGATGATTTGGTTTGTGCTAACCCCACTTTGGAGCAAATGGCTCGGCACTGGTTTTACTCTTTTGGTACTAACCCCAGTGCTGAGTCGTTTGTTCACTCACGTGCTCGCTTTTGAATTTCAGGTGGGAGACTTGAAGAACATTTGGTTGATTGACTCCGGTTGCTCGAGGCATATGACCGGAGACAAGGGGTGGTTCTCAAGTCTCGTCCCGGTGGTGACAAAGAAGTACATCACCTTTGGGGACAATGGGCGAGGGCGTGTGCTGTCAGAAGGTGAGATTAAGGTAAGTGACAAGATCACTCTCAGGCGTGTTGCTCTTGTTCAATCGCTTGGATACAATTTGCTTTCTGTGTCCCAGTTGTTGGATGAGGGTTTTGAGGTGTTGTTTCGGCCTGGTGGTTCTCGGATTTTAGATTCTCGGGGGGATCTTGTTTGCATGATTGTTCCCGAGGGTCAGGTGTTCCGAGCTGATTTTTCTCAGTCTTCTGGTGTGGAGCGTTGCTTCTTGGCTGGTTCTTCGAGTGAGTTGTGGAAGTGGCATAGGAAGTTGGGTCACTTGAGCTTTGACCTTCTGTCTCGCTTGAGTAAACTCAATTTGGTCCGAGGATTGCCATGGTTGAGGTTTGAGAAAGAGTTGGTTTGTGCGCCGTGTAGGCATGCCAAGATGGTAGCCTCTTCTCACCCGCCTCTCACCGATGTGATGACTGAGCGTCCATGCGAGCTGCTCCATATGGACCTTGTTGGCCCAGCTCGTGTGCGATCTGCGGGTGGGAAGTGGTATGTCCTTGTTGTGGTGGACGACTACTCTCGGTATGCGTGGGTGTTCTTTCTTGAGGAGAAGGGGGAGACGTTTGGTTTTGTTCGAGATCTTGTCTTGAGGTTAAGAAACGAGAGGCACGGAGATGCCATACGAGCGATCCGCAGTGACAATGGCTCGGAATTCAAAAACTCTCGCTTCGAAACCTTTTGCCATGACTTGGGTCTTGAACATCAGTTTTCGAGTCCGTATACGCCTCCCCAGAATGGCGTGGTGGAAAGGAAAAACAGGACCTTGTGCGAGATGGCTCGGACGATGCTCGATGAGCATAGGACTCCGAGAAGGTTCTGGGCTGAGGCGGTCAATACCGCGTGCCATGTGTCGAACAGGATCTACCTCAGGGTTCACAAGAAGAAAACCTGTTACGAGTTGATGCACGGTCGCACACCCAAGGTGAGTCACTTCCATGTCTTTGGTTGTAAATGCTTCATTCTGAAGAAAGGGAAGAAGTTGGACAAGTTCGAGGCTAGGTCTGTCGATGGCATTTTCTTTGGTTATGCATCTCATTCTAGAGCATTTCGTGTGCTCAATCTTGAAACTAACCAAATCGTGGAGACTTGCGAGGTAACCTTCGACGAGACACAGCCACGTAGTCAGCTTGTTTTTGAGTGTGCAGGTGACGACGAACTTGGCGAGGAGATCTTTCAGGAGGAGGAGCATGAACATGGAGATGATGAAGATGGCGGTGTGATGCCCGCGGCTGAACATGTACCTACTACTTCGACGACGATCGAGAATGGACCCTCTCCCACACCTACAACGACAAACCCAGATCAAGGCGAAGCTGCTGTTGAGGGGGAGGTAGCATCAAGGCGAGAACCTCCCCGACGAGTGCAAGTGGATCACCCAGCTTCGAGAATCATCGGCGACATGAATGAACGTACTACACGGTCGAGGGTTCGGAACAATTCTCATTTCGCTCATGCTGCTTTTGTTGCCACCTTTGAGCCCAAAGACATTGGACACGCGTTATCTGATCATAATTGGGTTAACTCGATGCATGAGGAGTTGGAGAATTTTGAGAGGAACCAAGTTTGGGTGTTGGTTGACCCTCCCCCAGGGTGTAAGCCGATTGGGACAAAATGGGTGTGGAAAAATAAAGAGGGAGAGAAAGGAGAAGTGGTGAGGAACAAGTCGAGACTTGTTGCTCAGGGGTACAGTCAGAAAGAAGGGATCGACTACGAGGAGACTTTCGCTCCTGTAGCTCGTTTGGAGGCGATCAGGATCCTTCTAGCCTTTTCCGTGGCTAAAGGGTTCAAGTTGTACCAGATGGATGTGAAGAGTGCTTTTCTGAACGGTGTGTTGGAGGAAGAGGTGTTTGTGAGGCAACCACCGGGGTTTGAGAGTGAGAAGTACCCTCACCGGGTGTACAAGTTGAGGAAGGCGCTGTATGGGTTGAAGCAGGCGCCTAGAGCTTGGTATGGTAGGTTGAGGGGGTTCCTGTTTGAGAGAGGGTTTGAGATGGGGAAGGTCGACCAGACCTTGTTTCTCCTCAGGCAGGGCAGAGATATCCTGATTGTGCAGGTATACGTGGATGATATTGTCTTTGGTGGCTCGTCTAACTCTCTTGTTGCAAGGTTTGCAGAAGACATGAGCAGAGAATTTGAGATGAGCATGATGGGCGAGTTGCAGTTCTTCCTCGGGCTACAAATCAAGCAATCAAAGGAAGGAACATTTGTGCACCAAGCTAAGTACACCAAGGACATTGTGAGGAAGTTCAAGATGGAGGACTCCAAGGCCATGGCGACGCCTATGAGTACGACTACAGTTCTTGATGCGGACGAGGAAGGTGAACACGTGGACCAGAAGGAGTACCGGAGCATGATCGGGTCACTCCTCTACTTGACGGCGACGAGGCCGGACATTCAATTCTCGGTGTGTCTGTGCGCTCGTTTTCAAGCTTCTCCGAGGACTTCGCATCGGCAAGCAGTCAAGCGCATTTTCAGGTATTTGCGACACACTCCCGACTTCGGCCTTTGGTACTCTGCGTCTTCTTCTTTGGCGCTTCATGGATTTTCAGACGCGGATTTTACCGGGTGTCGGTTGGATAGGAAGTCCACTTCTGGGGCTTGCCAGTTCTTGGGTTCTTCTTTGGTGTCTTGGTCTTCCCGCAAACAGTCGAGTGTTGCTCAATCCACTACCGAGGCAGAGTATGTGGCCGCAGCTAGTTGTTGCTCTCAGCTCCTTTGGATCACATACACCATGAGTGACTTTGGTGAGGAGTATACCCATGTCCCACTTCAATGTGATAGCACCAGTGCCATAAGCGTTGCAAAGAACCCAGTGCTCCATTCCAAAACCAAGCACATAGAAGTGAGGTATCATTTTCTGAGAGACAACGTAGAGAAAGGGAAGATAGCTTTGATCCATGTACCCACACATGAACAACTAGCCGATATTTTCACCAAACCCCTAGATCAAGCAACTTTCACTCGTTTGCGGGGGGAGCTTGGTGTTTGTTTGATTTCTTGAGTTGGCGTGTGGGAGCTCCTTTGTAGCATATGTATAGCTTTCCTTTGTGCATTTCTTGCATTTGGCATGGCATATGTAACATGATGTATAGGCATCTTTGTATCTTAGGTTGCATGCATTTTGTATCATATGCATTGTTTAGGAAAGGCTTCTCCTATACACATTGTTCACCATGGAATGACATATATGTCTTTGTGAGCTAATTTGGTAAGCTATGGTTAGTTTGGCTTAGCTCTTGATAATCTTGGTTTGTATCCATGGTTGATGGCTATGTTTTTGAAAATTTCATATGTATGCTCTCTTGTGAGTAAATGCCTTTACATGATCTTGACATGTTTTAGTGGCTTGGCTATGCTTAATTTGTGGTTGGATAGCTTATTTTGATCATATGGGGCCAAAGGCTCATTTGCCATCATGAATGTTTAGCCCCCATGCTTCATCTTGTGGAGGAGCATAAGTTCCTTTTTGTCGCAAAGACATTTCATGTACCAATTATAAATCTGAAAATGAAATGTAAATTGCTTGAAAAATGTGCTCCCATGTCATATGTGCTAATTCTAATTTGCTTTGGGTGCTAAATCGTTGCATGATGCCTACCAATGAGAAGTCTCATATATAGAAGTAGGCACATGGCTCGGTGGCTTTGACATGACATGAGGTGCTTGTGGGTGTTTATGATGGTCTTATGCTTAGAATGGTTGTCCTAGCATGAAGTTTGTGTGGCTTTGCCATTTTGACATGTTTTGCTCATGTTTAGGACTTTGCTCATGAGAGGGTAATTTTTCGCAAAATTGCTAAATTCTATCTTAGCTTCGCCCAATGGTTGTGAAACTTGGTGATCATGAAGTTTATGTCATTACGAAGCTATAGAGTATCTAACTTGCTCGTTTGGACATGTGTAGCATCCTATGTTGAATTTTGTCTATTTGAGAAGCTCTAGGTTGCATTTTTTGCATTTTTGGCTTGATTCATGCATTGTCAACAAGGGGGAGAAGTTTGAGCATGTTTTGGCCTACTGAATGCATTTGGAAGGTTTTCAGGTGGTTTCGAGCCATTTTTGGGCTCTGTTGTGAACCGGTCTGACCGGTTGAGGTCACCGGTCTGACCGGTCAGAGTGCTGGTCCTGTTCACATGTTGCCCACCGGTCTGACCGGTGGTGTCGACCGGTCTGACCGGTCAGAGCTGAGCTGTTGCAGCTGCTCTGTTTCGTGAAGTGGTTCGCATGCATTTGTCCAGGGGGAGTTGCATTGGTTCAGGGGGAGCTTGCATGTGTGCAGAGGGAGCTCTTTGTGGTTTTCGAGCTTTGGTTTGATGGTTTGTGCTCTTTGCTTGAGCATGTTTTGTCTCGGATGTGTCGAGCCGTTGCCCTTGCCTAAGGGGTCCGAGACTTGTCTTCTTCAAGTGATCTTGCTCTTTGCCTTTTCTTTGGCTTTCGATCGCTTGTTGGAGTTTCTTTTAGTCGTTTCTTTTCTTTTCCTTTTCTCTTGGTTACCAAAACGTGTGTGTTGTCAATGCACTCATCAAGGGGGAGATTGAGAGCCAGGTGTGGTTCGAGGACCGGTGGATGGTCGCTTCCTGGTGTGATGAGTGATTGACAACGTGGTGTGGACTGATTCTTGGCTAAGTATTGCAGGTGCAGGTTGCGGCTTGACTGGCGCAGGTGCAGGTGAAGAACAAGCGTGAAAGGTCGTTGCCGGTGAGGCCTCCAGGTGTGGAGAAGACAAGTAGGCTTGGTTCGAGGGACCCGGTGGCCAGCGGGGTCAAGTGCGGGCCGCATGGTGGCAAGAACGGCAAGATGAAGTCATGGACGGTTTCTTGGTTGAGCCTCAAAACCAAGGTCGAGCCGGGACTATGTGGGAGCCGAGTCATGAGTGGTGATTGGCGGAGGCTACACCGAGTTCGCGGGGTTTCCGGTGGTTCACCAGAAAATCACTGGGTTCCTTGGTTGATCCACAAAGCCAAGACCGAAGAACCGAAGACGGAGGTGCAGCAGCTCCAGACCGGTCTGACCGGTGGGTCTGACCGGTCTGACCGGTGGGTACCGGTCTGACCGGTGAGGAGCACCGGTCTGACCGGTGTGCGACGACGCAGTCCGGAATCTTCGAAGCGGAGGACACGCGTCGGGATCGCAAGGCTTGCGTCGAGGCTAAGCAAGTTTGCGGTCGCTGGGCATCCGTCCGATGGTGCGAAGACAAAGACTTCCAATTTCGCCCTCGAGGGGCATGTATCCCTAGTTAGCTAGTAAGGGTATTTTCGTCTTTCGGTTGCCTCCATATAACCCAAGTGGTGAGAGGATGGCAGCCATCTCTTGGAACCCTAGCCCATTTGGTTTTCCTATTTTCCTTCCTATTTTCTTTGGATTTTCGTAGGACTAGCTTGAGAGCTTCATGGTGAGATCTTGTGAGAGGGAAGGATGATCAGGCGGCAAGCTAAACCTTGTATGAACCTCTTTGGTATGTATAGATGATTCGGCGTGGTTCCTCAAGGCTTGGATGTGTCTTTCCCGTTTCTCCTTTTTGGTGATTTTCGGAGCCCTTTCTTGGCGATTTTCTTGGAGCGATTTCGAGGCCTTTCTCTTTGGGATTTGGTGGGGGATGTATGCATGAACCCTTCGTGGTTCTTTTCCCTTTGATTCCCCTTCCAAATCCGTGAGCAAAGGGGCTCGATTTTGGGGTTTCGTGGCTCTAGGGTTAGAGGCGTTCTTGGTGGGATTTCTTCGATTCCTCTTGATTTGACAAGTTTTGGTGGACCAAATCTTGGCTATGGAGTACCCATGAGGTGTTCCTACTATCCCCAAAGTCTTGTGCAAAACCGTGGAGCGGATCGGGAGATCGGGAGTTGGATTTGGAGGAGTTGACTCGCGGGCGCTGTTCATCCCGAGCTGCCCAGGCACGACCGGTCTGACCGGTTCTCTTGACCGGTCTGACCGGTGCTAGCCCTTGGTGGGTTTTTGTCTCGGGGAACAGCCTTGTCCGTGTGGTTTTGTCCCGTGGTCCTGCTGTTCAGTTGTTGGCGTGTTTGGAGTTGTTTTGCTAGGCTTTGTGAGGAGTTCTTCTTCTTCACAGGTTGTGTTTCGTGGTTGTTTTTGTTCCAGGGCCTAGAGGAGTCACTGAGGCTCCCTGGAACGTTTGCTGTGCGGCTGCTGTAGCCACCGGCCTGACCGGCTCTGTCCACCGGTCTGACCGGTGTCACCGGTCTGACCGGCGCAGGCCATCGGTCTAACCGGTGTAGCACAGGCAGCAAGCCGTGCAAGTTTCCGCTGTGTGGTTCGGTGAGTTTTGGCTCAGAAGGTTAAGTGTTGGTTCCTAGGACCAGTAGCACTCCAGTGGCTGCGTGGTCTTGACCAACTTGGGTAGTTGGGTCGGAGACGTGAGTTGTAAGCCGTGTTCGTCTTGTTGGAGTTCTCATCTCCTTCGAGAAGAATTTTTATTGGCTCCCATTCACTCCCCCCCTCTCTGGTTCGCCTAATCGGTCCTTCAGATCCGCGGCGGGGGGAGCAGCAGCGGACCCTCTTCCCCGCATCCGGCGCCGGGGCCGCGCCCTCCTCCCCACGCCAGCGGCAGAGCTCCCTCCCTCCTCCCCGCGCGCCTCTTGCCCTTCTCCCCGGCGGTCCATGGCCCTCCTCCCCATGGCGGCCTCCCCGCGTCGGCCCTCCTCCCCATTGCTGCCAATGGTTGAGGTGCGGCGTCGGCGACCCGCAGGAGAGGGTGGATGCGGCCGCGGCGAGGAGCTCGATAGGGGAGGCGTGCGGCGCGCGGCCCTCTCCTTCCCCTGCAGCTTCGGCGACTAAGTAGGGACGCGGCGGCGGCTTGACCTCAGCCTGCGGTCTGCGGAGCTCGGAGTGGCCTCCTTCCTCCTGCGCCGGCGTCCACGAGCAGGGGCAGGGGCGCGCCGGCGTCCGTGAGTAGGGGCAGGGGCGCGCCGACCGTCCGCTGCTCCGCCCCGGTGGTTGGGATGGCGCGCGAAACGACGAGCACCGCGGTCCCCGTGGCTGCTAGCGAGAGTCCGCGTCTCCTCTGGATCTAAAGGAGACGGGAGGCGACAGGGAAATGCAGTCGACGATAAAGGAGACCGCTGCGGGGCCTAAAACGTTTTCCGTCTCCTCCAGGAGATGGATAACGGCACCGGTGCGGATGGTCTAATGGATCGGAGAGCCAGCGTTATCGACCACTGTAGCAGGATAGAGCTAACCTATAGTAGAGGAGAGAATTACTAATTTGACATCAGAAAAAATAGCAGTTGTCTATTTGACATCCAATGTTCACTTCTTACTTATAAGACCCCAAATCCATTTTTGGTTGTCAATCTGACACTGCCGTCACCTTCTGTTAGCCACCACCGTTAGAAATGGCGGAATCCATCCATCCACGGTCCAGCCTCTCGTCCGTTCTCTTCCTTCTTCCTTCACTTACACGCGGGACCCACCGTCAGTTTCACCTCTTACCTCTAGTGCCGCCCTGCTTCATGCCCACGCAGGGCCAATCTGAGGACGCACCGGGCCTCCATGGCAGTGTAGCCAACCCCGGTAGCCGCGCAGCCAGCACCGGTGCCCGCGTCGCCCGCCTCGGTGCCCCTGCCGCCCGCCTCCGAGGACGCGCCGGGTGCCTCCGTGGCCGCGCCGCCCGCCTCAGTGCCCCTGTCGTCCGCCTCTGAGGATGCGCCGCCTGCCTCCGAGGCCGCGCCGGGCACCTCCATGGCCGCGCCGCCCGCGTCCATTCTTGGCACCGTCAGCGAGTGGGTTGTTGCTTCCTTGCTCATCTTCAGATCGGGCTTGATTCGTCGATTGCAATTGTACAACTAGCCTCGCAGGTGGTGGCGAGCAGATCCGAATGGAGGAAATGGGCGGCGACTGCTGCTAGTGAGCCTGTCGGCGACGGACGCCGCCATCTACCCCTGCAAGCACTGCAACACGCATCTCGCATACGCCTACGCCCGGCGCGTCCTCGGAGGCGGGCGGCGCATCCTCGGAGGCAGACGGCGGGGGCACCGAGGTGGGCGCCGCGGCCACCGGTGCTGGCGCCGCGGCTACCGGGGCTGGCTGCGCGGCCATGGAGGCCCGATGCGTCCTCAGATTGGCCCTGCGTGGGTATGCAGGAGGGCGGCGCTGGAGGTTGGAGATGAAACTGACAGTAGGTCCCACGTGTAAGTGAAGGAAGAAAGAAGAGAGGTGAGGACGGACGGGAGACTGAACCGTGGATGGATGGGTTCCACCATTTCTAACGGTTGTGGCTAACAGAAGGTGACGACAGTGTTAAATTGGCAACCAAAAATGGATTTGGGGTCATATAGGTAAAAAGTGAACATTAGGTGTCAAATAGGCAACAACTATTTTTTCTGATGTGAAATTGATAATTCTCTCATAGTAGAGTCCTAGAGCTACATGCAACTGCAATGCGTGAGTGCACGACTGCAGGGTCCACATCGACGGCACTGTGTGCTGCCACTGACACGCTCATCAGTAACATCATCGATCGCATCCACGCCATGCACGCCAATGGTCGACGTACACATACGTGTATCGACGTCCAGTACGTGATGAGTAGCAGCAACTGCCGGCTACAGTGGCCTACGTACTCCTATCCGGCCGGTGTCTTTTCGTCCATCTGGCTCCATCCGGCCGTTGGCCTCAGGCCCTCTCCAACCATTCGCGTCAACATGTCTCCTACACACCACAGTGAAAACTGACAGCACAGTGGTTTTGCAGGTTGTGTTTGAGAGAGAACTCTCCTCCACGCATAGCTCTTGTTTCCGCGACCAGCTCTTATTTTTTCAACTGTTCATGTATTAAACAAACATATGAGCTAGCTCTTGCAGCACCGTTGGAGAGGGCCTCAGCTCGATCGATCAGACGCGAGCGGGCACAGCCACCTGCTTTTGATTTTCGTAACCGTCTACATCGATCGATCATCGGTCCATATCGACGGTGGCGAATTTGCCACTTCATTGCATCATGCTGCTCATAATGTAGCGCGCAGCTATGTAATCTGTCCCATCTCGATCTCATGATGTGCTATCTTCGATCCGTCTACATTTTGCATCTGCACTTCAGAACGAAAGCTATGCCACTTTGCCTTTTAATTTACAAAACGGCTCTTTATTTCTTTCTTTTGTGACAAGCTGCTCTTTTTTCTCTCTGGCTTGCCTCCTTTTTCAAATGAAAAAGGATTTATATGCATCATCAGGACCCGTTTCCTTCTCAAAATTGTCGAACAATTTAAAATTATGTTCTCGGAAGAGCACTCAAAGTGTGGTGAAAACATGATGCTGGTCTCTGTTTCTCTCCTATTTGGGGCATCACTTTTCCTGCTATGGCTATCGATGACGGGTTACAAAAAGCTAGCATCGAGGAATGTGAAGTCCTCGATGCCGGCTCTCCTCAACCAAGAAAATAACATGCTTCAGTTACTTGTTCCATGTCCAATTATAGCTATCAATGACAGATGGCGAAGGGTGGCTGGTGGTTGAGATATGAGAGGGCACCAGTAGGGAACCAACTTTTGGTTCTACCTATTAGTCCTGGTTGAAATTTGGACCCGGGACTAAAGGGTTTGGGAGCGACGTGGTCTGGAATGACCGCAGACGCCGCCCCCCTTTAGTCTCGGGTGGTAAAACCACTAGGGACTAAAAGCCAGATGTTGAACTACTCTTTAGTAGTAATTATTGCGACGGACTTTTAGCTCGGGTGGTGTTTTCACCCAAGACCAAAGGGAAACTCTTTAGTCCCGGGTGGAAATACTACCCGGGACAAAAGCTTCCATCACCCACCCACCGCCGCCAGCCTTATCTCTTTTATTTCCTCACCGCACAACTCCTCTTCTTCTCATTTCTTTCTTTTTCTCTCTAGTGCTTCTCTCCCCTCTCTCTCTCTCTCTCTCTCTCTCTCTCTCTCTCTCTCTCTCTCTCTCTCTCGTGCAGGTGGCCACAGCGGCCCCGCGACGGCGTGCGGCCAGGGCGGCCCCGAGACGGGCTCGCGACGACGCAGGACGGACGGGCCCGAGGCGTGCACGCGGCAGCGCGCGACGGCCGACCACTGTGAGCTCGCAGCGCGCGCGGCCAGCCCCCACGACCGGCGACGCGGGCGGCCTCAGGTAGTGGCGCGATGCAGCCGGTTGAAAGTGTATCTAGGCCTCTATTTGATTTTGGTGATAATGACAATCGCAATTTGGATGGATTAATACTTTCAATGAGATGTGTGCAGAAATAAAAGATGAATACATTTGAGTTTGGTTAAAAGAAGGCACCAATTTTATTTCAAAGGTGTTCAAGCTTAATGGTGTTTTAATATCATTTATCTTTTTGAAATTGAGTTTAATATCATTCGAAAAGTTGAGTCAAGATTTGTCACTTGTGATTATCTTGAGAACTAACACACTTTGAGAGACACAATTCACACACGAACACATGGGTTTTCTCTCAGTTTCTGGCACTGCCGGGTGATCCGACGTTGTGTCAGATGACCCGGGCACCAAGTGACCTGCTCGTAAGTCCTGGTACTCATGGGGTGTCTCCCGGGGGTTTTTTCGTGTCTCGCCGGGTGATCCGGCATGATGTCAGGTGACCCGGGATACTTCGAAGCTGAGCACTAATGACTAGTTGTGGAGGTTGGGTATTTATACCCCTTCACCCCACCTTCATTTGCTGCTGACCTACCACGGGAAAACACCTCTCCAAGCATTCACTCCTCTCTCCCAACTCCCTCTAGTGCTAATCCTTGCAAAGGTTTCATCTAGGGTTTGGGTGTGAAAGCACTTGAGGTGTGAGGTTGACCCCTTTGTGTGAGTTCATCACTTGTTCATCTCAAGAAGCACTTGTGACGGTCAAGACTCTTTGATTCGGGTTTATTACTCTTGAAGCTTCCTTCAGTGGAATGTCTTATCTTATGCCTTAGAACTCATGTCTATGATCTTATCTCGATTGGAAGTCAGGATCACCTCGTTCAGATGTTTTTGGGCACATCCCGACCCCGTCGGGTGACCCGGCACTATGCCGGGTGACTCGGCGGAGCCAGGAAGCTCCCAAGTCCGTGCCATTAACTTCCTATCTTCTAAATCCATTCTATTTACACATTTCTCAAATGGTTAGAGAGAATACCAAGGCCTCAAGGATAGGGAAAGAGTGTGTCGAGCCTATGAGGAGCATCACTCCGGCTCCAAGCACTATCAACCACAAGGTGTACCAGATCGTGCCCGTGGCCGTGGACGCATTACCCAGCAGTACTCTCGTGCTCCCAGCACCCATGGTGCGAGATCTAGGGGTGGTGACGCGCAAGAGGAAGGGATTGAAGTGAATGATAATGTTGACCTCTCTCCACTTGAGCATCTGGTAATCTCTATCACTCACCCCACTCGTTCTCCTAATGATCTCGAGATGGTAAACTACTCTAGGAAGGGCACCTCTGTGACTGAGCTTAGATTTGAGGATCATCTTAGCCGTCCTAGATCATTCTTTGGGGATCTAAGGTTTTGGGCTTCTCACCATGCAGTGGTATGAATCAACCATTTTCAGCAAAAAGACTGTTACTACACCTATGAAATGGATTGATTGGAATAATTTGAGGAGACGTCAACCACCTCTAGTTGATGTTGTTAACTCTGTGTTTAATCGGTGTGCTGAGATGGGTTTAGTTAATATCATGACTTTTAAGTGTGATTGGCATGAGGAGATGGTAGCACAATTTTATGCTACCTTGTCTGTGGATATCACTACCAATGTTATTGTAAACAGTAACTGGTAAACAGTCGGTCACTCTTCGTTTAGTGTTTAGGCAGTTTAAATGGGGTTTGAACGAAATTAAATGAACTAAACGGTTTTACACTGTAGCATTAAAATATAAGTATTTATGCATATAAAAATCATTTATTCTGACAGGTACCGTATATATGCATGCAAAAAATCAAGTGGGATGATATATATTTTATACTGCATCTTTCCATACATGTTATGTATTCTAGCAATGTCCTCAGAGTTCCTCTTCAAGCTTGTAGATATGCTAGTCGTGTTGGAAGGATTTGACGCAGCGGACGACATACTACAAATGAGCAATTACACTGACACTAAGCAGTAGGCAGTAACTGACCGCTAGAAGGTCAAATTTCAGAGAACATCCATTGAAAGTAACAGATACCTTCAGAAAAACACTAATTCCATGTCCTGCATGCCATAGATCTAACGGTGTATAAGAGTTGAAATAATCAATGTACGTACATGCTAGTCAATACTTACATTTTGCAGTAGTTAGTCAAATAAGCAATTTTGCATAGCCGTCCACAAAAAGACTGATAGACATTGAGAGAGTGAGGGACTGAGGGTTTACTGCAGTAGAACCTGGAGGCTGCAGCCGTGGTTGGAGGCTTAGAGAAGTCAAAGGATGGGTCACCGGCTCAAAGATTGCACGCCGGCGGCGCACGACGACGGCGTGCAGTCGTTGCAGCACAGCGCCCGCCCAGGCGGTTGGCCTTCCTGTTGCCGCCGGGTGGAGGATGGGGGTGCGAAGGCTTCCAGTATCCAGGAGAGCACCCGCCCAGGACTGACTGTCGCCCAGATACAAAGCCGGCACGACGAAAGATGGCCGCCGGAATGGAAGCAACCTGGCGGCGGGATTAAAAAAATGAAAAGGCAAGATCAAACCGTAGCACGAATGGGCCTCTTGTATATAGTATCCACCAAATATTGGCCTGGTTGGTTTGGGCGCAATTTTGTTGGGTGAAAATTTTGCCCTCGCACCGTGACTCGTATCGCCCAAACGGCCCGTCTAGCCCGATCAACACCGTTCAAAGTTCAGACGAGTTCTGCATCACCCGTTTAACCCGTTTTTCTTTGTGTACTACTGTTTAAACGGTCCAGCTGTTTTTAGGTGCCCGTTTTTTTTGTCTAAACAAGACAGTGAGGCATTGTTTTAGTTTACTAAACCGTTTAGACGGCCTACTTGCTCATTTAGGCGAACATTGATCACTACTACCTCCTTCACTTGGACACTCAATGGCAGAAGGTTTTCTATCAACTTGGGTGCATTTGCTGAATTGTTTGGTCTTCGTCATGAGGTTGTTGAGTGTGAGTATGGCTGCTTTGTGGTGAATGAAGGGTTTGAGGACTTGCACATTGGAGATGAGCTTCCTGATCACAGATTGGCCTTCATGTATGATAAGGCCTATGGCAGAGTTATGATTGGAAAGATATCTGGCTTGTCTCCCTATTACAAGTTGTTGAACCATCTCTTCAGGCAGACTCTCACTCCTCGCTTAGGTGACTCTGATAATATATCTCACAGAGCCAAGAACTTTTTCAGATGGTGCCTACAATGCCCAAGTTCCCTGTGGCTAGGTTTCTTTGGGATGAGATTGCCATTAATTCATAGGAGTCTTCTAGTGGTTGTCACTATGGGATTTATGTCTTCCATATGATCAAGCATGTGATGGGTGTTAGCATTCGGACCAACAAGTCCCGTAATCCTTTCAACACCTCCGTGGGCAAGTTAGAACAACTGTTGAAGATTGGTAGCCATCGCACACCCTATGAGCCTAAAGGACCCTTTTCGGGATTGTATCTTCCCAAGAGCATGGGTGGTGCAGGGACTTCCTCACAGGCGCCACTAGGGCTGGACGCCGAGCCAGCTCAGCTTGCCTCGACTCGGCTTGGTCTGGCTCGTTAATTTAACGAGCCAGATCGGCTCAGCTCATTAACAAAACGAGCAAAAACGTTGGCTCGACTCAGCTCGTTAATAGCTCGAGCCAGCTCGTTAGGCTCGCGAGCTAGATGTAAATTTAGAATGACATTAGCACCTCAATATATATGAAACACAAAATAATGTAGTAATCATACATTTTTAAGTCTCCGAAATAATGTAGTAATCACATATGTAATCAGCATAATATTGATTAGTTATGACTTGTGCCTTTAATTTGCACTCCTTATGTATGGTGCATTTCAGAGACTTAAAAATTTATGATTACTAAAACCTAACCATCACTCCCCTTTCTATCCATTATGTAATCGAACGAATTTTAAATAAAATAGTTGAGTGGATGGGAAGTCGAACAAACGTCAGACGGAAATTAATTAGGGATTTGAAGGAGCGTACGAGTGGATTTAAGCCCGCCTCCTTATCGACTCCTTATATTTGACTCTACGCGCTTAGCTTGATTGGCTCACGAGCAGATCGCAAGCTGGCTCGAGCTAGCTCGTTAATGAAACGAGCAAAAACAGTTACTTGGCTTGTTAAAAAATCGACCGAGCCGAGCCGAGATGAGCTACCATCATGCTGAGCCAACTCACGAGTTTTTGGCTTGACGTCCAGCCCTAGGCTCCACCACCTTCTCATGCACCTTCCTCCTCACAGGCTCCACCTCCATCTTATGCCCCTTCCTGCTCCCAAGGTCCATCTATTATTCGTGGTTCCCACAAGAGCAAGAAGAGAAAGCTTGAGCTTATGGCACAAGGGTTGTTGGCTTGCTTCATCGGTCTCAAGCGTCATGATGATCACCTACATGAGACAAGGAAGTGGATGGCCAAAAAATTTCATAGGAATGAGGTGAGGGACAAGGCTATCTATGCCAAGTTGGACATGTCACATTCACCGGTTCGCCCTCCTAGAGAATTTTCCACTACTTCTCCCATTGATAATCCTTGGGATCTTGGCTCTTGGGTTCCCATTGATGAGGTTGAAGAAGAACTTGTGCAAGTGCAACACCAAGAAGAACATGATGATGATGAGGAGACCGAGAGTGATGGTGATGGCAATGAAGATGATGGGGAAGAAACCGAGGACGACAACGAGGGCTAGCTCTCTTTTTGGTACTTGTTGCCAAAGAGGGAGTGATTTTGATGGTTGAAGCCCCTACATCTATCTTTTATCTATCTATTCTTGTTTTAGTTAATGGACATGTAATGAACTATGTTTGGTGTGATGGATGATGCGTCCCAAGAGCACTTTAAATTTGTAAGACTGATTTATGCTATGCTAGTGTGATGTAAAACTTTATTTATTTGTGTGTGATGCCTATGTTGGTTGTGACTTGTTATTTCTCACTTTATGGTTGTGATATATCTTGTCATATGCATCACGGATTTTTGCTTATCACACTTATGCACTTTGTTGTTGTATGCAAAGAAATAGAGGAAGTTCTAGCTAAATGTGTGCAAAAGCATTTGAGGCCTTGTTCATTGTTTGATGCACACATTTAGGGGAAGCTTTTCTCTATCTTGTTGGATACACCCATCTCTTTCCTTTTAACCAAATTATGTTGTCATCAATCACCACAAAGGGGAAGATTGAAAGTGCATCTAGACCCCTATTTGATTTTTGTGATAATGACAATCACAATTTGGATGGATTAATGCTTTCAATGAGATGTGTGCAGGAATAAAAGATGAATACATTTGAGTTTGGTTAAAAGAAGGCCCCAATTTAATTTCAAAGGTGTTCAAGTTCAATAGTGTTTTAATATCATTTATCTTTTTGAAATTGAGTTTAGGAAACACCGAACTGTAAAGGGGGATTCAAACAGTTGAGTCAAGATTGCCACTTGTCATTATCTTGAGAACTAACACACTTTGAGAGACACAATTTACACACGAACACATGGGTTTTCTCTCAGTTTCTAGCACTGCCGGGTGATCTGACGTTGTGTCGGATGACCTGGCCACCAGGTGACCCGCTCGTAAGTCCCGGTACTCACGGTGTGTCTCCCGGGAGTTTTTCCGTGTCTCGTCGGGTGATCCGGCATGATGCCAGATGACCCGGGATGCTTCGCAGCTGAGCACTAACAGCTAGTTTTGGGGGTTGGGTATTTTAGTATTTATACCCTTACACCCCCACGTTCATTTGTTGCTGACCTACCACGGGAAAAACACCTCTCCAAGCATTCACTCCTCTCTCCCAACTCCCTCTAGTGCTAATCCTTGCAAAGGTTTCATCTAGGGTTTGGGTGTGAGAGCACTTGAGGTGTGAGATTGACCCCTTTGTGTGAGTTCATCACTTATTCATCTCAAGAAGCACTTGTGACGGTCAAGACTCTTCGATTCAGCTTTATTACTCTTGAAGCTTGCTTTTAGACAGTTAGGCGTCGCCTGTTGAGTGCCCTCTTTGTGTGGAGCGTCCGGAAACGTTTGTATTACCCTCTCCTTGGTGGAGATTCTTAGTAAGCACCAATCCTCCTTTGTGGTTGATTGGGTGAGGCAAGTGGCTCTTCGTGATAGCCCTCCCTTTGTGGGATCCTCAATGGAGACGTAGCCTTCCTTAGTGGAGGTGAACTTCGGGAAACAAATCGCTTGTCTCTTGTGTTCATTGAGTTCATCCTTTATCTAACCCTAGTAGCTTGTATTGGCCTGGTCTCTATACTTGTGTGGTTGCTTGACGAATCTTTGGTTGCAGGTGGTTCTCAGCTTCTCTACTAAACTTTTGATTCAAATAGAATTGCTAGGTTAAGCTCATTTCCTTAAATTTTGTGAAAGCCCCTTGTCACCAGGTCATCCGCCACAGTACCCGAAGATCTGGCCACCGGATCATCCGGCACTGTATCGGATAACCCGGTGGAATTTAATTTCCGCTGTGAGTTTTTCAGGAAAATTGAAGTGAGCCTATTCACCCTCCTCTAGGCATCACAAGATCCTTTCACCAGCGCAAGGCAAGATTTCACTCTTTTTTGTTTGTGTTTGGTGAGTGATTCGTTTGTCAATCGAATTCATGTGTTGTGATGTGTAAACAAATGTTGTGAATTGTGAGATGAATTTGTTGATGAATTTGTGAGGTGAATTTGTTGATGAATTTATGAGATGAATTTGTGAGGTGAATTTGTTGATGAATTTATGAGATGAATTTGTTGATGAACTTGGATGAACTTGTGTGTGGTGGAGTGGAGCTCGAGGTGAGTGGTGGAGCTCAACAGCAGCGACAGGAGTCGGCAGGGTAGTAGCAGGGGTGGATTTTTTTTTGTTTGTTGCAAAACCCTTTAGTCCAGGTTCGTTCACCCGGGACTAGGGGGTTTGTCTCTAACGATTAGTCCCGGTTGGACTTTAGAGCCCTATGGCTCTTACCAACCGGGACTAAAGGGAGGGGTCTCCACCAGTGGGGACAATTTTATTTATGAGCATGACTCTGTTGTTTGGGCGCACACTGCAACAAAAGATAAGTTAGAGCATCGTTCGCTCGTGCATAATGAAAGGGCGCTTCAAGCATTGGCTACACTATTGATGCTCTAAGCCCTCTTCTTTTTTGAGTAGTCACATCGGGTCACCTTTTTTTTCAAAAGTTTTGTGCATCCATGAAGTTTTCCATGATGATCTCTCTTGTATAAATTTTAAAAGTGCACAAAATGCATTTTTCAAAACAGGACGGTGTATAGTAGTTTCACCCATAATCACTTAGATCTGCATCTTACATAACTACTCTCAACATAATTACCTAGATCTGCATCTTACATAACTAATCTCAACATAATCACTTAGATCTGCATCTTAAACAAGATGTTGACAGTGTCACTTACTAGTGTAGCTAAGTCTCAACAAGAATTAGCTACCCAAGTGACACTCTCATCATCATTTTATATTATTGAGATCATGTGCGAGCAATACCAAATAGGCATGAATTTGCTTTAGTTAGTAGAGGGCTGGCACCTGTGACAGAACCGCCCAAAATAATTCCGGATTATCACCTAAGCCGGTCCACTTGGCTAATAAGCGATAACAAGGAGTTATTTTGTCACCTCTGCCGGGTCAAGCCCGGTAAATCACTTACAACAGGATCGCTGATATGTGCAAAGCCCACACGAAGGTGGGACTAGAGTACAAGTTCAACATTACATGAAAGACCCCAGGTTCACATTTATTACAAACCAGGTTTTGATACATGAAAGTAAAGGTGTTTCAAAGATTAAACAGCGGAAATAAAACTAGCGGAAGATACACATGAGAGGCCATCCATAGAGTATCACTCTTCATCGTCATTCTCCCATTCAAGTTCCCAACCATCTGGAATAGATCCCGGCCAGATGGGATTACCTGAAAACCACAAATTAAGCAAGGCTGAGTATACTAATACTCAGCAAGACTGACCCGACAAAAAGAAAAGTACAACTAGACATGCAAGACTTTTTGGCTGGTGGGTTTGTTTTGCCAAAAGTGATTAAGAGTTGATACTTAATTTCAAATTTTAGCTCATATTCTAGTATGTTAACCATTCTAGGTAAGCACCTATACTAAACAAGAATGTTGTGCAAACAATATTAAACATGCAACAATATTAATTCAAATGTTCCATAAATAAATATGGGGTAGCTAGTGGTCAAGCCGACTCAGATAACGGCGAGTGACCGAGGATCGATCGATTTATATCCTTGCAAGGTAAACCCAAGATACACGGAAGAAGATAGACCCTAAGAAATCAAATAAAAGTGAATACGGGGTCTACCCCGACTAGGCGGTTCCCGTCATTCCCCAGATTAGGGACAGGCGCCACAGTCCTAAGTACAAGGTTACTGGAACGCCCTCACACGGCACATCTAGACTCACACTTGCACTACCGGTAGCGAACCGAGAGACGCAACTCAAGAGTAGTAGCGATAAAGTCCCCGCACTGGTTCATTAGGTACTAGGCTTACCGGTCCCATTCCCGACAAGCACTTGGTACGTTCAATAGCTTAAACCAGCACCATAGTACTCGGTCGAGACCGAACCCATTGCTCTTACCACATGAGCGAGTCAATTTATCCAACTTATGATTCCAACATAAGCATCCTATATCTCGCGAGTAATGAGTCATTACTCGACTTGTATTGTGTCCTTAAAGCATGGCATTAGCATCCTAACATACTAGTATAAGAGCATAGTAACCTAAGGATCATGCATCTAGGTTTCAATTCAACTCCTGAAACTTAAATGCACAAAACATATCATAAATACTGAAAAGTAAAAGATATGAGTTTATCCCAAAAAGGTTATATGCACTCCGGGGCTTGCCTTCTTCTATGTTAGCAACAACCTTTGACTCTTCTGGACTTTGGTCCAGGTCTTGGTGAACACCCAACTCGATCTCTTCACCAAGTAACGTCCCGTCTCCCTCCTGAGTCAGCATATAAATCCCGTTGGTAAATCTACACGTACACATGCATATGCATTAGCTTATGGTGAGGGTGGGAGAATTACCACCAAACCAACTCTTGTTGGCCACATTCATCTAAAGAATTATTAAAACTCACAAAAAGTATGGGGTGGTGTGATGATGGACTAACCTTGATTTTGATGGTGATTGTGTGCATATTTAAACAAATTAGCTTACTAATCTTCACCAACAGTATGGAGGTATGTTAAAATGATTTCAAACAGGAACTACACATGAAATCCTTAAATAAACTTAAGTAATCAGGATAAACACCTTTATTTAATTCCTAGCTAGCTTTTTATCCAAAATTCATATTAATTGAAATATAACTCTAACTGGTCTAAAATTTTTCACACAGCATATGTCTACAACAAGCTTAATTACCAAGTTTCAGCTCCAGATCACATATAAATTAATTTATATGAAAAAGACAAATTTCAGCCTAGTTTAACAACATTAAATCCTACAAACAGATTTACTAATCTTTTTGACCTCAAACTTTTCCTACAGGTCATTCATGACAAATCTAAGCTCCTGACAAATTTACAAAAGTAGATCTATCATATTTTTCAAGTTATATATTTAACATCCTACACAAAGATAAATACAAAACATCATTCACACAAGTTCCTAAAATCATAATTATTTTTCCAGAGATGCTATTCATCAAGACAAAGTCCTAGGGTGGATTGGTGCTTAAAGATAACATTTTTTGAGGGGACTATAAAAAACATCCAACTTAACCTAGCATAAAGATTCTAAAAATCACAACTACAAATCTACACATCAAACAGGTGTCAAATTTGGTCAAAGATCTAAACATGGCACAAAGAATAACATATCCAAATTTCATCTTCATATCATGTGTATATTTTGAAGTACAACAAAAGTACATCAAACTGAGTTTGAATTTTTATTTCAAAACTATAAAGAAAAACCCTATACACCCTTTCTAGAAATTGTAGATCTCGTCACAAGGAAACCAACACAATTGGATTTACATTTTTCTGATTTTTCTATGATTTTTAATAGAATTTCGAAGTTGCAGCCGAAACCCTAAAGAACCTTATTACAACCAGGACCCTGGATATTGCAGATAGGCCCCTAGAACAAAAACTGAGATCGCAATCGGGTCCCTGGTGCCATGGCCGGCGGAGGGAGCTCGATTCCGGTGAGGGAAAAGGCCGGGCTTGGCCGGAAAAGGGCGGGATAATGATCCTTGCTCACCTAGGATTCCATTTTGAGGGTTGGAGGGGTTGGAGGAGCGGCCGAAGGCGGTGCTCGGCGGCGCCATGCATCCATGGCCGCCCCTACCTTTGTTCCGGTGTGATGCCTGGCCATGGAGGCGGTCTAGTGGCCGGGGAGTGGCCGGGGAGGTTGGAGTGTGGGTGGAGGGAGGTACTGGTGGATGTCCCCCTTGCCCTTGGAGGGCAGCTGGCCGGACAGGTGGGAGCTGCTTCGGTACAGGGGCACAAACGCCGGCGCGTGGCGACGACAGAGGCGTGCGGGCACAGCGTGGCACGACACGTGGCACGAGACTGAGCAACCCAGGGGCGGTGGCGGTTTTGGGTCGGCGGTCTCAGCATCCGTGACGGCGTCAGGTGGGGCCCAGTCACGGATGGACTTCGGGCAGCAGCTCGATGCAGCGTAGAGCGCACGGACGCGGGAGCTCGGCTCCAGAGCGTCATAGCCCGTGGTCAACGCCACATTTGACCGACAGTAACTCCAAAATTTTGAATTGAAGTTGAAAATCTCCAAAAACGAAAGTTGTAGATTTATGTACCAACTACAACTTTTACAAAGGTCGACATATGTTTTGAGCAACAGTTTGGCGGGGAACGCGCGTCGAATTTGGCAGAAATCTCGGCCCGGTTTACTGTTCAAAACAGCTTTACCCAAGTTTTTGAGCATCTTCCACTCAGAATTTGAAATGCCACTTTACATATGAAATGTGTTCCCGGAAAAACTGCACAACTTTTACATTGGCAGATTTTAAATTTCTATAGTGAAATTTGGAGAACGCGCAAGAAAACCATTTCAGCTTTATCAAGCTTTTAAGGGTTTGACCAAATATTTAGGATTTTGACAAAGGTCTCTTTTGCAAAGTTGTTCAAAACCATCTTAGACATGCTTTAACTCTAATGATACTTGGTTAACAAAACTAATTAGGGTGCTTAGGTTAACTAAACATCAGGGATGTTACAGCACCTGGGGCCAATGTAAACACTAATCGATACAATTGATGGCCTAACCCCATTAAGATTATTACTCTTGTTTATAGGGAACAAGTTAATGTAAATGAATGGTGGAAGCAACACTAATTAAGGTTGCTGCACCCGAGCAAGAGGGACATGTCTTTAGGCATGTCTCGTGCATAGTTTCATTGTATATATGATTACCTAGATTGAGAATAAAGTAATAGTGCCACAAGCTCCTCCAACATATGATGAAACTACTCTTTCTCTCTCATAAATATCTTACCAAATCAGCAAAATTGATGACGTGACATGTAAATTAATGCTACTAAAACTCTCCATGAAACTCCCATGGAGACTGGACTTAGTAAAACACATAGTTTGTACATAGACGTCTGACAAACATTAGGAAGTTGAGCTTTTATCACGGGACATATTGCAACACATATATTGCATTAGGTATATCGGTGCTATTGTCATAATTAGCATTTTGTATCGTTACCATATTAGCATTTTGCATTAGGTATTGCATTTGCAAGTGTTTGCTACTACTTTTCGTATCAATATAATAATATGTACCACCATAATTTTTTTTGGTTATTCTTGAGAAATCAGTTGCAGTAACAACCTGTTATTGGTACAAGTGAATAATTTTTGCAATAATATAAAAACACCATTAGTAGATTTTAACCATTGCCGTTGTTTCTTTAAAATTCATGCTTTCAAGTAAGAGGATAAGTCTATCTTCATTTTATAGACATATAATAATTTTGGCATTGTTGTAAGACATTTTGTGAAAGATAATATAGTAGGTTTTATGTTCAAATATTGATGCTGACTCTAGATGCCTAACAAATGTAATTTCTACAATTTTTTATTGCGGTGCAAAAGATATCATCACAACAACAATTTTATTGCCATGATAAAATAGTATGGTGATAGATATGTTATTGCCACGATAACAGTTGTTGCAGGTTGAAGGACCGAATAGGCGATCAGAGAGGGGGGAGTGAATGGGAGCCGATAAAAATTCTTCCCGAAGGATGAACTCAGCCTATACTCCGATTGCCACTCGAATCACTCGCACACACCAAAGAAGCTCTAGACTAGGCACACACAAGTCTACAAGTCCTAGAGACAAGCCACGAATCAAAGAGCGGAAGCACTAAACAAGAATCAATCACTTAGCCCAATCTGGACAGGCTAAGCGCGGACCGTCCGTGCAGTACGGGCGGACTGTCCGCCAGGCTGGGGCGGACTGTCCGCGCGACAGTCCGAAAATAGCACCAGAACCTCCAGTAGCGCACCGGGAAAAATCGGATTGTCCGACGGTTCACTGCGGACCATCTGACAGACACGGACCGTCCGGGCCTCCCTCGCGGACTGTCCGCTAAACTCCTTGCCACCGAAACAAACCAACTCAACGGATCGAAACACGGGCTCGCACGAACACGCGAAGAACTGGCGAAGAACATGTGCCGCACGGACTGTCCACGTGGTCCTTGCGGACTGTCCGCTACACGCGGACAGAGCTGCTCGAGCTCGAAAATGCGAAGTCAACCCCTCCTATCCATTACCGGATCTCCCAAACCACTTGAGCTCTTGAGACAAGATTTGGGGGAGATGAGAAACGTCACTAGGTGAAGCAATACCCCAAAAATCTCGACCTCTAACTCACTAAATCACTGGGAATCACGGATGTGACACCATAAAATTCCATCACTAAAATTTGCTTAAGCAACATAGTGCATTAGGATTAGTCTTAAGGACTTAATTAATTTGCTAATTAATTTGAGCTCTAAAGTAATTAAATTTAATTTAAATAATTTAGAGTCAACAAGTGCTTGTGCATCATTATTTGGCTTTGCATGGTGTCTATGAGTGCTAGTGTGAAGTTTTGAAAGTTTATAAAATAATTTGAAAAGTTTGGAAAAGTTTGATTTGAATTTGAGTTTCAAAAGGATTTGAATAAAAGGTTTGAAAAAGAAAAGAAAAAAAAGGACAAACTGAGCCTTTCCCCTCCCCATCCTCCTTTCTAGCCCACCTCGGCCCGCCAACCTACCTTTCGGCCCATCTCCCGCCGCGGCCTGCTCTTCTCTCTTTCTCTCACTGCGTCGCGGGGCCCGCCTGTCGGCACCGTCGTCTCCCTCTCGCCTCTTTCCCCTGCTTCACCACCGTGAAGGCCGCCGCCCTGCCCCGCGCTCCCTCGCCTTCCCCCTTCCATTCCCGAGCCCCAATTAAGGGCAATCAATCCCGCAGTCCACGAAGCCATCAATTCTCCTTCCGTTTCTCCCTTCTCCTTGCCTCCTTTACACCCGGGTGTGCCGCCGGCCATCAATGGCAAGTTCGCCGGCCGTCGCTCCCCTTTCCGCTTCCCCTTCCCCTCTCTGTCCATATTTAAACCCGTGCGTGAGCTCCTGCTTCACCCTTTGCTCTCGCACACCGCTCCCACGCACACACACCTCCACTCCTACACTGCGCCGCCGTCTCTGTTCTTCGTCGTCCGCCGGAGAAAAACGTCGACGGTGAAGTGCCGGCCCTCTCCCTTCTTCTCCTTTGTGCACGAGGCTCACCGCTCTCTCTCTCTCTCCTTGCTCCAGGAGCTTTTGTTCGTCGCCGGACCGAGCTGCGCCCGCCTTCCTCCGCCGGAGCGCCGCCCGAGCTCGCCGCCGTCGTCGATCTTCATCACCGTCGCCCCTTCTTCGCTTGTTGCTTTGCCCAGCTCTTCCTCGTGTGGTCAGCAATGCTTCCCCGCCGTCTCTCTTCCTCCACGCGTACCGCAGTGCCGGCGTCCACGCTCCGGCGAGGGCCGAGCCGCCCCCTTCCGGTGCACACCGTAGAGGTCGCCGGAACCGCCGCCTTGATGGCTTGGCTGCGTGCGTAAACGCCTCAGCTACGCGTAGAGCCCGCCCGCGCACGTTTTGGTGCCCTGTGCAGTGATCTAGGGCCGCGCCGGCGAGTCCGCCGCCGCGTGCCGCTGTCTCCAGCGAGCTCCGCCGCCGCCTCCCACTTACACGCTACCGCAGCCGCCGGATCACAGATCAACGGCTCAGATCCGCCACAGACCCAGGTCAATGCAGATCGTAACAGTCAGCGCCTGGCCTTTTTCTTTAAGAGCCCCTGAGTTTCCTTCGTTTCGCAAGCCGGTCCTTCCACCATCAAAAATCCTTACAAACAGGTCCTTCTTTTTATGATCTAGCCCCTGACTTCTCTGGTTTATAGCACCTGAGGTCCTTTCTACTCGTTTTCACATATAAACCCCTCTGTTTATATGTATAATTTCGTTATAAGTCCCTGGTTTCTGTCAAATAAGCCATGTGAGCCTAGTTTTCTTACAGAAAAGTCCCTGTGTTTTGTTTTAATCATAACTTTCATGTTTTAGCTCCGTTTTTCGCGTATAATATATCGAAATGATCGTATCAGTGAGTAGAACCTTTTTATCAACATGTTTCTAGCATATAGCATTGTTTGGTGTACTGTTTTATTTATTTATTGTATGTTCATGCTTGTGCGTAGATATCGTGCCTGTTTCAACTGAGCACCCTGTCGGAGAAGATCAAGAAGAGCCTTTCTTCGAAGAAGAGGATCCTCAGTTTGTAGAAGAAGGCAAGTGGACTTCCCCCTCTGCTTTTTTCTTCTTGGACCTATATAACTGCATGTTTAAATAATCATCTACTTTACATGTTGTTATGCATAAATTTGATGGGAAATCACCTTTTTAATAACATGACTAGAGCTTTACCCCTATCACCTTGATCAACCCTTTTTAATATATGTTTTGGGTAGAAGAATGCTTAGTTGCTATACATGGGTTGGTTAGAAGAGGTTTTATGATAAAGACTTTCATGCTTATGAAATGTTGGTTATGTTTAAAGGCAAGATCATATGAATTAATTGGAACATGGAGAACCACCCAAGAAAACAGTACAACCACAGTCCATATGGCTCTGGCTTAGCCAATTAATTAGGTGTGTGAGTGAACTGATGACCTTATCCGAAAGGGGCAGAGGGGGACAGGGGTTGCAGGGGTATAGCCCGGTTCTTTTGGGGTAGCAGCCTTTGCTAAGGTGCAGACCATTAGGGAGGGTTATGGTCCGCCCTGGTCTGTAACTATGCGGGTCGTTGGTCTTTTGCATGCCTTTGTAAAGGCTTCATAGTGAACCCCTAGCCACTCACCTCGGCAGTGTTTAAGGGTCTAGCTAACCCGGGCAACATGGGGAACACGAGCTGTGGTGAAAGTGTACAACCTCTGCAGAGTTAAAACTGATCGATCAGCCGTGCTCACGGTCAAGAGCGGCTTGGACCCTCACATGATAATTAAACTTAAAGATGATTTCAAATTGTGGTTCCTTATGGTTTTGAGATATGGTTACAAATGCTTAATCTTTGGGGTTGGTATAAACTTACACTTAGTAATAAGCTTGCTAATAAAAGCTGACCAACATTAAAATGCTAACCGCTGCAAACCCTTAGCCTATCCTTGATAGCCTTGCATGTTCCCCCCCCCCACTTGCTGAGCTCCAACCATAAGAGTGCTCACCCTTGCTTACCGCTGTTCAGATGAGAACAACAGTGAGGAGTACTGGAGCGACTTTGAGGAGTTCTGAGGCATGCGATCCCCCAGTCATGTGCCTGTGGAAGCTGAAGAAGAAGTCATCCGTTTAGTTATCATTTGTTTTATTGGACCTTCGTGTCCACTGCCTGAGTGTAATAATGGATAATGTAACAGTTTAACTCTTGTACGTTTGATTACAGTTATGGTATTACACTCTTTTGTCTATCGTATGTGTGTAACTTGATCCTGGCGCACATATGAGATGCATTTGGTTTCTCTACGGAAATCAGGTGTGACAAAGTGGTACCAGAGCAGTAATGACTGTAGGACGCAGCCTTAAGTTAGAATGGTCGAAAATTAAGGATTCATGATCTAGAAGCCATATCATCATTCAAAATTCACTTAATTATGTAGAAAAACTAATTTATTCAGTTTTCTTTTATTTAAATGCTATCATTTTGTTTTATCAATGCTGAGTCTCCTTTTTGCATATCAGATGGCCAGAACAAAGAACACTGCACGCAAGAGCACCGGTGGCCGTGTCCCCACTGGTCAGTTGGCAACCCGCTACCCAGTGGTTGAGCCAGAGCAGCAGCCTGAGGTTCAGGTGGAGGTTCAGGTGGAGGATGAGGTTGAGGAGGATCCCGAAGAGAGGATACTCGAAGATGACGCCGAAGATCACCGTGGGATACCGCAGCTGTACGACGGCACCTACTTAGAAGTGGATGTCGATGGTGACGTGGTGATACCTCCAGCTGCCCCTGCCCCTGATGCTCCTGCACAAGAGGCTGCTGGAGGAGATCCAGATGATTCTGGGGATGATAGCAGTGACAACAATAGTGGTGATAGCAGCAATGGAGATGGTAGTGATGATGATGGTGATGGCAGCAGTGGCAACGACGAGACCGAAGATGCTAACAGTGCTGCGAATAATAATCAGTTGGATGAAGACCCTCGCTTCCATGGAGCGACATATCACTATCACTATGCCGAGAAGGTTGAGGGACAGTTTGTAGTCTTGTTGGAGGAGACCCTGCAGCATCTTGATTTCACAGCGAGGCCCCTCTATGTCACCAAGCACTACACGGAGCCTGGGATGGAGGATTACTATACCACTGAGGTTCACATCCGCGTGCCTCTTCGTGGAGGTGTTGGGCACCGTGTTCATTCTTCACACTTCAGCTCAGCTCCTATGACAGAGGAGGCTGCTTCGCTGAACGATGCAGCAAGGAGGGCTCTGTGGTCCATCAGTAACAGATATCATGAGCGTCTGCATAACTCCGACTTCCGCCACGTCCTCAGCTGTCCTAGAGGCAGCGCGAACACTGTTGTTCCCATGGGGAATAACAGAGATGGTCACGTGGACATCCTGGCCTGTGTTGCTTCAGCACTCAACACGGACTTGGAAGGTTCTTACGACGAGGTGGATCATCTCCATGATCAGCTCCAGAGGGCACAGGCGTGGATTGCACAGCTGGAGGCGCAGGTTGCTGGGCAACGTCCTCCAGAGGAGGAAGCACCCTTCTGTCCTCCAGAGTCTCCGCCTCACAAGAGGACTCGATATGGTACCGACGAAGCTACTACCAGCGTGCGGTAGGAGTAGAGTTTAGAAGACCCACCTTTTACTTTGTCATCGATAGAACGTTCCTGTGAGGACGATTCTTGTAATAATGTTTGTTGCTTGAAGACTTGGTTGTTTCGGTTCTTTGTTTGAGTGTGTTGTTTTGTGGAGTGATGGCCACAAAGCAACGAGAACAAAATCATTTAGTTAATAAAGGGTTGGTTTGTCCTTATCTGTGATGTTTCTTTATCAAGTTTGGTTGATACAAAATCTGTTCACGCAGCTCTCTGACACAGCAGTCAAGTTTGAATTTTATCTTGAGCTACAGAACTCCGTTTGATGTGAAACTAGTTGGGTTAATTCAAAAATTTTATGAGTAAATTTCTGGTAAAATTTCAGCAGTAATGAATAAGTATTCACGGAGTTATGAACAAAACTTGGGGGATGTCAGAAACTGTAAAACTCTACTGACACAGTAATCTTGTTTATTTTATATCTCAAGTTATATATCTCCAATTGAGATGAAACCAGTTGGGATGGCTTTGAAATTTCATACTACATACGTTGATTAATTTTCATAATTTTTGGACAACATCACTGGGAGTTACACGTGATTTATTGAAGCTAACAGAATCTGTTCAAAGTTAAAAAAAATCAAGCATCCTTGTCCATTGAGTTTACTCTTCATGCATCACTTGTGCTTATCTGAAATACATTTCTCTAACAATCAGATGGTACAAACCAGGTCAGGAGGAGGTCAAGACGTGCCGCCAGTGATTCGTGCTCATATAGCTAATCAGCAAGCTCAAGCACCACCACCTCCACCCCCACTACTTAACCAAATGGATCCGGCTATGCTGCAGTTCCTTACCGCCCAAACCCAGCTGTTGCAGAATCTCACTGCTACAGTCCAAAACCTTCAAGCTCAGCAACAAAACCAGCCAGCACCACCTCCCCCACCTCACCCACAGCCGAGGGACAAACATAAGGATTTTATGAGCCACAACCCTCCCACCTACTCTCACTCTACTGATCCGCTGGATGCTGATGATTGGTTAAAGACAGTTACCAAAAAGCTTAAAATTGTTCAATGCACTGACAGAGAGATGGTTCTGTATGCTGCTGGTAGACTGACTGGGCAGGCTGGTGATTGGTGGGATGCATATTCAACTGCACATCCTAACAGAAACAACATTACTTGGCAGGAGTTCCGGGATAATTTCCGTACATATCACATTCCTTCGGGAGTGATCAAGCTTAAGCAGAAGGAATTCCTGGCACTGAAGCAAGGGAATATGTCGGTCACTGAGTACCTTGACAAGTTCACTCATCTGTCTCGTTATGCTCCGGATGAAGTCAACACAGATCCCAAGAGACAGGAAAGGTTCCTTGATGGCTTGATTGGGCCACTAAACTATCAGCTACAAAGCCATACATTCCCAGATTTCCAGACACTGCTGAATAAAGCTATTGGACTGGAGAGTAAGAGGAAGGAACTGGGCAAGCAGAAACATAAGTTCCAGTCTCATGGGCAATCTAGCAGTAACACTCGTCCTCGCTACAGTTCACAGCAAGGCTCATCTCAGTATCGTTCTGGAGGTCAGGGAGGGAAATATCCTCAGAATTTGCAGCTACAGTGTTCGTTCCAACCATAGCGCTTCAACCCTCAGACACCACGAACTCCTACTCCTCAGCAGAATCGCTCTAACAATGGTTCTGGGGCACCTGTCAGAAACACCACTCCTGTTCAGCCCAGTGGATGTTTCAAGTGTGGTGAGCTGGGACATTATGCTAACAATTGTCCCAAAAGAGGAATGCAGACTCCTCAGAAGGATAATGGCCAGAGGCCTGGACAGTCATCATCTCAGCCTCGCACTCCCCAAGCTCCTAACAAGAGAGGCCAGCAGAACTATATGCGTGGCCGAGTGAATCATGTATCTGTGGAGCAAGCCCAGAATGACTCTGGCGTTGTATTGGGTACGTTTCCCGTCAACTCTATACCTGCTACAGTTTTATTTAATTCGGGAGCATCACATTCATTTGTAACTGATCAATTTGTGGCAAAACATAACATATCTATGAGTCCTATGAAGACACCATTGATAGTTAGTTCCCCGGGAGGTGAAATGAAAACTGGTCGTATATGCCCACAAGTGAATATTAATATCATGGGAGTAGACTTTATGGCTAACCTGGTAGTCTCAAAGTCATGGGGAATAGATGTGATCTTAGGTATGGATTGGTTACAGAAATATGATGGAGTGATACAGTGCTGTAAGAAGTCAGTGTTGTTAACCAGTCCACAAGGAGAAAGAATATAATATGTGGGTACCCCCTCATCCAATAGTGGCACTGTGAATTCAGTTGAAGGCAAGGCCTTGGAAGATATAAAAGTAGTAAATGAATATCATGATGTGTTTCCAGATGATTTGCCAGGTATGCCACCTGACCGTGACATTGAATTCAGTATTGAACTTATACCTGGTACTGCTCCTATATCAAAAAGACCATATAGAATGGATGTTAAAGATTTAGCTGAATTAAAGAAACAAATAGAAGAATTACTCAGTAAAGGGTTTATCCGTCCTAGTTCTTCACCATGGGGAGCCCCCACTCTCTTCGTGGATAAAAAGGACGGATCTAGGAGGTTGTGTATAGATTATCGATCTCTTAATGAGGTCACTATCAAGAACAAATACCCTTTACCCCGGATCGAGGATTTGTTCGATTAGATGAGAGGAGCAAAAGTTTTCTCTAAGATAGATCTCCGATCGGGTTACCATCAGTTGAAAATCCGAATGGAGGATATACCAAAGACGGCATTCACGTCTAGGTATGGGTTGTATGAGTTCGCTGTGATGTCATTTGGATTGACCAACGCTCCAGCATACTTCATGTACTTGATGAACAAGGTGTTTATGGAGTATCTTGATAAGTTCGTCGTGGTATTCATTGATGATATTCTGGTGTTTTCTCGGAATGAGGAAGAACATGAAGAGCACTTGAGACTTGTATTGCAGAAGCTTCGGGAACATCAATTGTATGCCAAGTTTAGCAAGTGTGATTTCTGGTTAAAGGAGGTCTCTTTTCTCGGACACATTATCACTGATGGAGGGATTGCAGTGGATCCAAGCAAAGTCCGGGATGTGTTAAACTAGAGTCCACCTAAGAATGTACCAGAGATCAGAAGTTTCCTTGGACTTGCAGGATACTATCGTAGATTTATCGAGGGATTCTCAAAGATTGTGAAACCCCTTACAACTTTACTAGAGAAGGGTAAAGAGTTTAAGTGGGATGACAAGCGTCAAGCTAGTTTTGAGGAATTGAAGAAAAGATTGACCACAGCTCCTGTGTTGATTATGCCGTATATACACAAAGGGTTTGATGTGTATTGTGATGCTTCTCGGCAAGGACTAGGTTGTGTGTTGATGCAGGAAGAAAAAGTCGTAGCATATGCTTCGAGACAGATAAGGAAACATGAGCAGAACTATCCTACGCATGATCTCGAGTTAGCTGCAGTTGTGCATGCTCTCAAAATCTGGAGGCATTACATGATTGGGAATAAGTGTCAGATTTTCACTGATCATAAGAGTCTGAAGTATATCTTTACACAGAAGGATCTTAATCTAAGGCAACGAAGATGGTTAGAATTAATCAAGAATTATGATCTGGATATTCAGTATCACCCTGGTAAAGCAAATGTTGTAGCAGACGCATTGAGTCGGAAAAGTCAGGCCAATATGCTGATAGGTCGCTTGATGCCTCAGGAGTTATGTTGGGAAATAGCACAACTTAACTTGGGAATAGTTGCTCAGAATGAAACCTTAACATTGGAAATTGAGTCGACACTTGAGCAGGAGATTAGAAAAGGGCAATTGACAGATGAAAAGATTATGGAATACAAGAAACTGATAAAGTTGGGTAAAGTTCCAGAATTCAGGGAAGATAAACAAGAAACTGTGTGGTTCAAGAACAGAATTTGTGTACCCGAGATTAAAGAGCTGCGAGAAACCATATTGAAGGAAGCACACGATTCAGCTTATTCAATTCATCCTGGAAGTACTAAGATGTACCAAGATTTAAAACAAAGGTATTGGTAGTATGGGATGAAAAAGGATGTAGCAGCTCATGTAGCTTTGTGTGACATATGTCAAAGAGTCAAAGCCGAGTATCAAAGACCAGCAGGGTTGCTTCAACCTTTGAAGATACCTGAGTGGAAATGGGAAGAGATTGGCATGGATTTCATTGTGGGTCTACCTCGTACACGTGATGGGTATGACTCTATATGGGTTATTGTGGATCGGTTAACCAAGGTAGCACACTTTATACCAGTGAAGACGACGTACACTGGAGTTAAGTTGGCAGAGCTATATAATTCAAGAATAGTGTGTTTACATGGAGTTCTGAAGAAGATAGTGCCAGATCGAGGCACCCAATTCACTTCACGGTTTTGGCAGAAGTTACATGAATCAATGGACACAAAGTTAAATTTCAGTTCAGCATATCACCCTCAAACGGATGGACAAACAGAAAGAACAAATCAGATTCTTGAGGATATGTTAAGAGCTTGTGCTTTGAAGCATGGAGGTAGTTGGGATAAGATTTTGCCTTATGCAGAGTTTGCTTATAATAACGGCTATCAGTCTAGCATTAAGATGGCACCTTTTGAAACTTTGTATGGAAGAAAATGTAGAACACCTTTGTTTTGGAATCAGACTGGAGAGAGTCAACTCTTTGGACCAGATAGTATAAGAGAAGCAGAAAAGCAGGTTGAGATAATTCGAGAAAATCTCAAAGCTGCAAAGTCACGACAGAAGAGTTATGCTGATCCTCGTAGAAGAGAAGTGGTATTGGAAGTGGGAGACTATGCATATCTTAGAGTGTCACCTATCCGAGGACTGCGAAGGTTTAATGTCAGAGGGAAGTTGTCACCTCATTTTATTGGACCTTTTAAGATCTTGGAAAGGAGAGGAGAGGTAGCTTACCAGCTGGAGCTACCAGCACAGTTGTCAGGAATACATGATGTGTTTCATGTATCACAGTTAAAGAAGTGCACGAGTGAGGTCAGAATAGAACCAGTACAACTGGAAGACATTGAGATGGAGAAAGATTTGACTTATAAAGAACATCCTGTCAAAATCTTGGATACCTCAGAAAGGGTTACTCGGAGCAAACTCATCAGAATGTGTAAAGTACAGTGGTGTCACCATACAGAGGAAGAGGCAACCTGGGAAAGAGAGGATGAACTCATGGAAGACTTTCCTCAGCTGTTTTCTAATCCTTCTGAATCTCGGGACGAGGTTCTCTTTAAGGGGGTAGGATTTGTGACACCCTAAAATTCCATCACTAAAATTTGCTTAAGCAACATAGTGCATTAGGATTAGTCTTAAGGACTTAATTAATTTGCTAATTAATTTGAGCTCTAAAGTAATTAAATTTAATTTAAATAATTTAGAGTCAACAAGTGCTTGTGCATCATTATTTGGCTTTGCATGGTGTTTATGAGTGCAAGTGTGAAGTTTTAAAAGTTTATAAAATAATTTGAAAATTTTGGAAAAGTTTGATTTGAATTTGAGTTTCAAAAGGATTTGAATAAAAGGTTTGAAAAAGAAAAGAAAAAAAAGACAAACTGAGCCTTTCCCCTCCCCTTCCTCCTTTCTAGCCCACCTCGGCCCGCCAACCTTCCTTTCGGCCCATCTCCTGCCGCGGCCTCGCTCTTCTCTCTTTCTCTCACTGTGTCGCGGGGCCCGCCTGTCGGCACCGTCGTCTCCCACTCACCTCTTTCCCCTGCTTCACCGTCGTGAAGGCCGCCGCCCTGCCCCGCGCTCCCTCGCATTCCCCCTTCCATCCCTGAGCCCCAATTAAGGGCAATCAATCCCGCAGTCCACCAAGCCATCAATTCCCCTTCCGTTTCCCCCTTCTCCTTGCCTCCTTTACACCCGGGTGTGCCGCCGGCCATCAATGGCAAGTTCGCCGGCCGTCGCTCCCCTTTCCGCTTCCCCTTCCCCTCTCTGTCCATATTTAAACCCGTGCGTGAGATCCTGCTTCACCCTTTGCTCTCGCACGCCGCTCCCACGCACACACACCTCCACTCCTACACTACGCCGCCGTCTCTGTTCTTCGTCGTCCGCCGGAGAAAAACGTCGACGGTGAAGTACCGGCCCTCTCCCTTCTTTTCCTTTGTGCACGAGGCTCACCGCTCTCTCTCTCTCTCCTTGCTCCAGGAGCTTTTGTTCATCGCCGGACCAAGCTGCGCCCGCCTTCCTCCGCCGGAGCGACGCCCGAGCTCGCCGCCGTCGTCGATCTTCATCACCGTCGCCCCTTCTTCGCTTGTTGCTTCGCCCGACTCTTCCTCGTGTGGTGAGCAATGCTTCCCCGCCGTCTCTCTTCCTGCACGCGTACCGCAGTGCCGGCGTCCACGCTCCGGCGAGGGCCGAGCCGCCCCCTTCCGGCGCACGCCGTCGAGGTCGCCGGAACCGCCGCCTTGATGGCTTGGCTGCGTGCGCAAATGCCTCAGCTACACGTAGTGCCCACCCGCGCACATTTTGGTGCCCTATGCAGTGATCTAGGGCCGTGCCGGCGAGTCCGCCGCCGCGCGCCGCTGTCTCCGGCGAGCTCCGCCACCGCCTCCCGCTTACACGCTACCGCAGCCGCCGGATCACAGATCAACGGCTCAGATCCGCCGCAGACCCAGGTCAATGCAGATCGTAACAGTCAGTGCCTGGCCTTTTTCTTTAAGAGCCCCTGAGTTTCCTTCGTTTCGCAAGCCGGTCCTTCCACCATCAAAAATCCTTACAAACAGGTCCTTCTTTTTATGATCTAGCCCCTGACTTCTCTGGTTTATAGCACCTGAGGTCCTTTCTACTCGTTTTCACATATAAACCCCTCTGTTTATATGTATAATTACGTTATAAGTCCCTGGTTTCTTTCAAATAAGCCCTGTGAGCCTAGTTTTCTTACAGAAAAGTCTCTGTGTTTTGTTTTAATCATAACTTTCATGTTTTAGCTCCGTTTTTCGCGTATAATATATCGAAATGATCGTATCAGTGAGTAGAACCTTTTTATCAGCATGTTTCTAGCATATAGTATTGTTTGGTGTACTGTTTTGTTTATTTATTGTATGTTCATGCTTGTGCGTAGATATCGTGCCTGTTTCAACTGAGCACCCTGTCGAAGAAGATCAAGAAGAGCCTTTCTTCAAAGAAGAGGATCCTCAGTTTGTAGAAGAAGGCAAGTGGACTTCCCCCTCTGCATTTTCTTCTTGGACCTATATAACTGCATGTTTAAATAATCATCTACTTTACATGTTGTTATGCATAAATTTGATGGGAAATCACCTTTTTAAGGACATGACTAGAGCTTTACCCCTATCACCTTGATCAACCTGTTTTAATAAATGTTTTTGGTAGATGAATACTTAGTTGCTATACATGGGTTGGTTAGAAGAGGTTTTATGATAAAGACTTTCATGCTTATGAAATGTTGGTTATGTTTAAAGGCAAGATCATATGAATTAATTGGAACATGGAGAACCACCCAAGAAAACAGTACAACCACAGTCCATATGGCTCTGGCTTAGCCAATTAAATTAGGTGTGTGAGTGAACTGATGACCTTATCCGAAAGGGGCAGAGGGGGACCGGGGTTGCAGGGGTATAGCCTGGTTGTTTTGGGGTAGCAGCCTTTGCTAAGGTGCTGACCATTAGGGAGGGTTATGGTCCGCCCTGGTCTGTAACTATGCGGGTCGTTGGTCTTTTGCATGCCTTTGTAAAGGCTTCGTAGTGAACCCCTAGCCACTCAACTCGGCAGTGTTTAAGGGTCTAGCTTACCCGGGCAACATGGGGAACACGAGCTGTGGTGAAAGTGTACAACCTCTGCAGAGTTAAAACTGATCGATCAGACGTGCTCACGGTCAAGAGCGGCTTGGACCCTCACATGATAATTAAACTTAAAGATGATTTCAAATTGTGGTTCCTTATGGTTTTGAGATATGGTTACAAATGCTTAATGTTTGGGGTTGGTATAACTTACACTTAATAATAAGCTTGTTAATAAAAGCTGACCAACATTAAAATGCTAACCGCTGCAAACCCTTAGCCTATCCTTGATAGCCTTGCATGTTTTCCCCCCCCCCCACTTGCTGAGCTCCAACCATAAGAGTGCTCACCCTTGCTTACCGCTGTTCAGATGAGAACAACGGTGAGGAGTACTGGAGCGACTTTGAGGAGTTCTGAGGCATGCGATCCCCCAGTCATGTGCCTGTGGAAGCTGAAGAAGAAGTCATCCGTTTAGTTATCGTTTGTTTTATTGGACCTTCGTGTCCACTGCCTGAGTGTAATAATGGATAATGTAACAGTTTAACTCTTGTACGTTTGATTACAGTTATGATATTACACTCTTTTGTCTATCGTATGTGTGTAACTTGATCCTGGCGCACATATGAGATGCATTTGGTTTATCTACGGAAATCAGGTGTGACAGCAGATCACATGAACAACCTCCAAGAACTCGGGTTCCTCCACGAACTCGCAAATCGAAGAGATTTCCCGGCGTTTGAAGGGTCAAGATCACACACAAAGATGCGCAAGACATTCACCCATGATCCCCTCAAAGAAATCCGAGAGAAAACACCCTCAAATCAGCGGATCGAGTGAAGAACAAAAGCAAACAAAAATAACTCCGAAAATAACACAAAAATCACAAAGAGCTAAGAGATGGAAGGAATCACAACACCGAATTCTTCCATACATCCAGAGGTCAGAGTCTATACAAAATTCTAGCCTAAGGAAAAATACTACGAAAAATCCGTCCAGAACGATTTACCGGGGGAGGAAACCCTAGAGCCAGAGAGAGAGATGCCATCCACCTCTTTGCTATATATATGAAGTTCATCGGAGGATGCAAATGACCACGCTGACCCTATAACTTAAACTTAAGATACACACCCCTCAGGGGCATTTTGGTCAAGTCTTCGGATATTCTCATCGAGCGGACACGCTTCCACCGCGGACTTGCTTAGCCTCGACGCAAACCCCGCAATCATGCCACGTGCCCCCCGCCTCGAAGCTTCCTGACGCTCCCGGATCACCGTCCCTGTCGCATCGGGCCTCCGGACTTGGTTTTGAGGCCCAAAACAAAAAACCCTCCACCGATGGTTTTGTGGGCAAATCACCAAACCCCGCGTGCAAGCTTCGACCTCGAACTACCACCTTGCATCGGCCCATGTCCATGACTTCAACTTGCTAGTCTTGCACCGCACGGCTCGCATTTGACCCCGTCGGCCACCGGATCCATCGAACCAAGCCTACTTGCCTCTACATCACCCGGAGGCCACTACGGCTAAGCCTTTCGCGCTTGTTCTTCAACTGCACCAACACGAGTCAAGCCGCAACCTGTACCTGCACACTGAGCCAAGCATCAGTCCACACAATATTGTCAATCACTCATCACTAAGGAGTGACCCTCCACTGGTCTTCGGACACACTGGTCCTCACAGGTGTATCATATAGCGATGTTTCCTTGCACCGCCCACAACTAATTGTCATGACCGGCAATGATTCCGAAATTATTGCAGCATCAGCATATGTTACAATGATTTTGACCGCAAGAATAATGCTACTCCCTCCGTCCCTAAATATAAGCATTCTTCGGTTTCCGTGGTTAATGTTTGATCATTCGTCTTATTCAAAAAATTTGTGAAAATGTAAAAACAATTATGATATACTTAAAATATATACGATGATAAAATATGTCATAACAAAATAAATAATATTTTCGTAATTTTTTTAATAAGACAAAAGGTCAAACGTGATCAGCAAAAGTCAACAAATATTTATATTTAGGGACAGAGGGAGTATTATTTTGATGTGTGGGAAATAGTCGAGTCCAGTTTGTGGTTGTGGTCAGGTACATTTTAGTTTCATCCTAAGTCTAACTTGTCCAAGTTCAAACAAAGTTTATTAGAAAACAAATTCAAATTAGTTTGATTAAATCTACAGAAAAATATATTTCCGTGAGATTTGGTATATTTCTCTATAAATTTGGTTAACGAAGAATGTTTGACTTATTAGGACAAAAACTATATTTTGAAATGGAAGAAATAACAGTACTCAAATGCCACTCTCTCCATACACGTACATCGCTGTCAATCCATCATGCCGAGCTGCGAATGAATGAATTGAGAAACCAGCGAGGCGGCGACTAATTAAGTTAGGCGCTGTACATTATTACAAGAGGGGTGCGTGGTCTGTGAGGGAAGGATGTGTAGATCGATCCGACTACGACCGGTAGCAGGTGTAGGAGTTACAAATTAAAGCTTATTATTGCGTGCGCACGATCGACGAAGGACAATGATGATGGGGTGAGGCGACATGTAATGTGATGGATGTAATGTAATGCGCGAAATGAATGAGTTGAGAAGCTGCAAAAGGATCAAGGCTAGCTAGTAGGATCGACGGAAGAGATCAAAGTGGCGACGGATTCGATTGGACTGATCGTGTGAAGAAAAGGATCGGGGCCTTTGGGGGGTGGCATTATGTATGACCCACACTACGGGAAACCCTCGGTTTGTCGTGACCCCGATACTCACGGCAAACCCTGATTTATTCTCGGTAAACTGTTTGCTGTGAGTTGCTCTCGGCAAAATACTCACAGCAAACAAGTTCACGGTAAAGAGTTGTTATTGTCGTGAGTCGAAGCTCGAGCTCACAGCAAAAGTGTGCCGTGAGCCCGTGAGTACATATGACTCTCGACAAATAGTTTTTAAAACAAATAAATAAATGCACGGGCACTGCGGCACCACAGGCCGGGCACCGCAGCCCCACCCCATCGCCGTCGCTACCTCCCCGCAGCGGCCGAGCCGTTACCGCCACCTCCACCACCCGGACCAGGCCGCCGCGTCCCTTGGGAGGAGGCCGCACCGTTGAAGGAGGTCGCCGCGCGAGGAGGAAGCCGGCGAGGAGAAGAGGCCGTGCCCGCCGCGCCGGAGTAGAGGAGCCAGTGGCCGCTGCACCCGGAGAAGAAGGTTGTCGTCGTCATGGTAGATCCCGCTGCCGCCGTCCTCGTAGATCCCACCGGAGGAGAGGAGGTCGTGGCCGCCGCCGCTGCCGTCGAGCCATGTCGGATCTGGCGCCGCGCCGCGGAGACGCCGTTCGCAGGAAGAAGGAGCAGGCGTCCGGGCGAGGGGAGGAGCCGACGGCCGGCGCGGCTAGGAGATGGCAGTCGGCGCGGGGAGGAGACGACGGCGGGAGAGGGAGGGAGAGCCCTCGTCTGTGCCGGTGTAGAGGGAGGGAGGAGGCAGAGCAGTGACTGAAAGTGCATCTAGGCCCCTAAGTGGATTTTGGTGAATTGAATGACAAGGCGGTTAAAGGACTAATGTATTTGTCTAAGATTGTGAGCAGATTTTGTTTATATATTCATGAGCATTTATTGAGGAATTTATTTATGGTTGAATATCACATGGCTCACATTGACAAAGACAAATATATGGATGATCCTAATGCATAAGTGACAAATATCAAGCAATAAATGAAGATAAATATTGGGATAATTTGAAAAGGTCAATTCATGATCTCCCATATGAAGACGTAGCTTGATTAAAATTACAAGGATCATAAAAGAGAAGATGGTAATTCTCTAAGTCAAGTGCAATGCTTCATGTGTTTATTGAAAAAGGACATAAGGATGAGTGTACACATTATGGTTCTAATTTGGAAGCTTGCACATTTGTTGTCAATCAAGATCAAGCATTTGAAGCGGGTTTTCAAATGAAGGTTAATTGTGTATGAAGCAAAGTGGAACTCAAAAGTGGATTGGGTAAGTGATGAAGAGATCAACCGAGGTGTCTAGGGTGAGGGACTAAGCAATCTTTGGGGCCGTAGCTAAGCCGCCATTAGTATTTTGCTAAGGTGAAGTTCTAGCATCCGTGGAGTCTCCAAGTATCATATCCAAACCTTAACCGAGGGAAGCAATGCAAGTCATCAACATGTTAAGATTGGCAATATGGAGTGACTTATGGATCCAAGTATGCATTCCTATGCTAGATGGACAGATCCTAAGTCATTAGCTCAAGTATGGACGTGCTCAAGTCAAAGGCTATGTTGAAAGCCCTCAAGTGAATATTGATTAAGTATGGCAAGATTGAAGACATTCAAGCTCAAGAGTTCAACAAAGTATTTTTATTTATTCTTGAGTATAGGTATGCCGTACTATCAAGAGGGATGCAACTTAGCGAGTTGACCAAGTCAAAGTGCTCATTAGTTGACCTAAGTGAGATCTAGCCTTAGAGTGTGCTAACAAACCCTCCTAACCTAACCTAAGCCATTTCATCTCGGTGGTGAAGTGCTAGTTTCTTAGAAAGGGTTTTGGGGGTATCTCGGGCCTGACCGGTCTGACCGGTCAGGGGCACCGGTCTGACCGGTGTCGCTAGCCCCAACGGCTAGTTTTTCAAACACCGGTCTGACCGGTGTGGGGCACCGGTCTGACCGGTGCCGCCCGAGGACCAACGGCTAGTTTTCTCCTTTGAGGGGTATAAATACCCCAAGCCTTCTTCAAGTGAGGCTGGCTGTTTCTAGTGACTTTGCTGAGGTCCCAAGCCATTTCTAATAAGCTCCTAGCCTTAGTGGCTCTCCCCAACCCTCTCTTTGTGAGATTTGTGGATTCAAGCCATATTCTTTGTGTTGGGTTGAGAGAGTGAGCTCAAGAGCGACCTTGTGAGCTAACAAGAGCATTTCCATAGCTTGAGCACTTTGGTTTCGCGTCTACAAGCTTTGAAGCGTTTGTTACTCTTGGAGGTTTGCCTCCTAGACGGCTAGGCGTCGCCGGCTAGCTCCCAACGTTGTGGTGAGCAGCGGGAAGTTTGTAAGGGCTGCGATCTTGCCTCTTCGTGGAAAAGATCCCCTTAGTGGAAAGGAGGAAAGTGGTTGAAAGAGACCCGGCTTGTTGTGGGAATTGTCCCTTACAAGCTCCTCAACGGAGACGTAGCCATTCCTTAGTGGGTGGTGAACTTCGGGAAACAAATCCTTGCTTCTTCGTGTGGTTTGACTCTCTAAGTTGTTTTTCTAGCATATTTGATTTGCTTCCGCTTCGATCTACTTGGGTGTGCTACTTGTGTGTGCAGGGCTCATTACATTGCTTGTGATCATCTACAAAGGCCACTCACCAAGTTTGGTTCGTGCTAGAAGTCAAGAGGTGCTTGAAGTTGTTTTTGCAGGTGCTCTGTGCTACACCGGTCTGACCGGTGAGGCGCACCGGTCTGACTGGTGCCTTCTGTGAAGTCCAGTGCTTGACCGGTCATCACCACCGGTCTGACCGGTGGAACAATGTCAGCTCAAGTGTTCGGGGAAGAAGAGTTTAATTCGGTCGTCAAGCCTATTCACCCCCCCCCCCCTCTAGGCGACATCAAGGTCCTTTCAGTGACGCTCTGCTACTGTGCCGCGTAGGCGCCGTCCGCATGAGAAAGGGAGGAGGCGGTTGCCGCCCGAGGTGGGTGGGTGGGGGTGGGTGGGTGAGTTAAGGTTTGATAGGAAAGGGTGTATATATGCGACCGAGTGTGACAACCCGCCTAGGAAAATACCGTACTATCGCCTAAACCAATCCACTTTGGTCATTAAGCAACAGTAAAGTATCATCATGTCGTTAGTTGCCGGGTTAACGCCCGGTAAATCACTTGGAATTCACACAGAGGATCGAACATATGCATTAAAACTCACGCGAAGGCGAGTCCAGAGTACAAACATAATTTAAATCCAAATTACCCCTAAGGGTTCGATTATTACAAATCCTTGTTCATGACAGGAAGTAAAGGTTCAGAGTTTGAAAACAGCGGAAATAAATAAACTAGCGCAACGGTAAACATCACAAGAGGCCATCCGTGATGCCATCACTTGTCATCATCCACCCGGTCAACAACACCTGCAACAACAGTTTTAAAGCAAGGCTGAGTATACTAATACTCAGCAAGACTTAACCGTCGGATGATAACTACATCACCAAACTCTAGACATGAGAGGCTTTTTGGCCGGTGGAGTTCTTTTGCTGAAAAGCAACAAGAGCATGTCCTTACTTTCAATATTTTAGCACCAAGTTCTAGTTGATTACCATTTCTAAGTGTGCCAACTAATTCAATCAAGAATTGTACAAACAATTAATTCAAGCAGTAAACTTCATCAAATTCCATCATTAAGGGATATCATGGCCAGTTGATTAAGCAGTCTCAGATAACGGTGAGAGACCGACAATCGATTGATTTAAACCTTGCAAGGTAGACCTAAACACACGGTAGGGTGCCCCCGCGAGGACAACCATCCAGGCGGTTCCAAAAAATCCTCGGCTTGGGATCAAAGCTTACCATCCTGGGTACAAGGCTATCTGGCGTACCCCGCAAAGCACCCAGCTTCACACATGTACCCCCCTTCCCCGGTAGCTAGCCGGGTAGGTGATTGCTCAAGATTTGAAAGGAAGAGTTCCCGCACCGTCTCTTTAAGGTACTAGACTTACCGGTCCCATTCCCGACAAGTGCTTAGTACGTTCAAAAGCTTAGCCCACGAAAGCCACTGGACCGGAGCCCAAATCCCATGCTCTTACCACGTGAGCAATCCATTTATAAAGATCTTATGATTCCAACATAAGAACCTATTCTCGCGAGTGACGAACATCACTCGACTTGTACCGGTCCTATAGCATGGCAGCTATCGACCTAACATACTAGTGATAGAGCATAGGTACCTAGGGATCATGCAACTAGGGTTTCAATTCAACTCCTGAAACGTAAATGCGCAATCGTATCAAACATAATTGCGTAATTTTAAAAAGACAGGGTTAATGATCCGGGGCTTGCCTTTGCTGCCAAGGTTGGCCTTGGGCCCTTCTGGACCTTGGTCCAGGTCTTGAGCTACGTCCACGCACTGCAGCTCTTCGTCAGCACCTTCGTCTCCTCCTTCCGGCACGAGCGTATATCTACCGTCGGGAAGATCTACACGAGGATGCAATGCAAGATTTAATTGACGATTTTTAATTTAATTAATTATAAACAACAAATGACAACCATGGGGTGCATGGTTGACCACATTCACCTAGATAAGAAATACATTCAGCATACTCTTCCAAAAAGGAACAACATGCGGTTCTTTATTAATTATTCTATGTGATAGTGACCATGTACATATTTATGTAAATAAATTAATTTAAACTTCACAATAGCAAGGGGGTGATACTTAGCTTCTTAGCAAGTTTAACATCACACACCTATGGTCATTAGAGGTGGGTTGGTGATTTTCCCATTTAACTTTAATATTAAGCTTAAAAAGGCTACCATTGCTTTTATTCACAAAATAATTTAATAAAATTCAGTGGAAGGGTTTATTAAGCACTAAACACCTATACAAAGCCACTGAACACACATGCACCCTTAGGATAGCTAGGAAATTAATTATACCGAAAATAACAAAGGCTAGCTACTAAAGCAAGATAAATGCATACAAAAATAAATACACATCAAAATGATGCTAACTGCCTCACACATGATATCTGGTCCAAAACTAAGCTAGGGATGCAACATATACACCTAGAACCATTATAGATCTTGAGTTATGCATTTACAAAGAAATTAGGCATAATTCCAGAATAAATATTTATGATAATTACAAAATTGTGATTAATTCAACAGAGGTGCATTTTGGCATAAAAAGATCACATGCAGAAGTTGGGCACAAAAATCTATTTATTTTTGGCTACAAAAATCATTTGGACAGATTCTGCATAAATACAAAACAATTCATATAAAAATATTTACAACATAACTATGTGCAATTTTTGGTACAGAAGCTAGACATGGCATAACACACAACATATCCAAAATTTAGCTACAGAGCACATGTAGATTTTGAGATACAACAGATCTAGGTTTATCAATCTTCTATTTTTCATGCAAAAACTATCAGGAAAAACTATGGTCAAGCTTTACAAAAGTTGCAGTACTTTTCACCAGGAGTCCAACAAAATTGAGTTTGCATTTTTCTGATTTTTCTATGATTTTCTATGCATTTTACAAGAATCAGCAAAACTGAGTTCACTATTTAAGATTCAAGTTTCACATAAGTCCCTGGAAGTTTTTGAAACCTTACAGATAGGCCCTTGCTTCGCACCCAGGCCCCTGGAAAGAAAAGTTGGCTCGCAATTGGGTCCCTGGGCCATGGCCGGCGGCGGCTCCGGCCAAATCCCGGCGAACCGGCGGCCGTGACCGGCCGGGCGCGGGCGGAGGACGGCCTGCGGGTCCCCGGGGCTCGATTTCCGGGCTCGTACGGGTCGGGGCAGCGGCCGGCGAGGCGGCTCGGCGGCGCCGCTAGCAGGCGGCCGCTGGAGCACGCGCTCCGGCGAAGGGGGCGGCGGGGACGGGGCGCAAGCGGCACGGGAAGTCCCAGGGAGTCCTAGGGGAGCTGCTAGGGTAGCTGGGCGGCTGAGGGAGCAAGTGCCGGCGTGAGTTCAGCGGCGGCGGTAGCATTGGCGGGCGCGGCGGCGGCTCACGCGCGAGGAGGTGCGGCGCGGCCTTTTATAGGCGGTGCGCGGCGTGCCGGCCTGTGCTGCGAAGTAAAGGAGGGAGAGAAGGAGGGGCCCGGCCGTGGCAAGCGCGCAGGACGCCGGCCAGTGGACGGTGTGGGCGGGGGACCGGCGCGGCGCGCGTGCGTGGTCGACAAGCGGCGGGCGCGGCTCCAAAGCCGCTCGGGACGCGGTCTGGGACGGCGCGGGCCGGCGTGGGGGCCCGGACGCCGAGGTACCCTGGGCTTCACGTGGCGCGGACGACGCAGGCGCCGGTCGGGCGGCGTTGCGCGCGTCGCCGCGCTCTAGAGCGCCGGTGGGTGCTTGGGCGTCAGTCAACTCGCGTTTGACTGCCTGGATCTCCAAAAAGTTGAACTGAACGACATTTTCTCCAAAAATGAAAGTTGTAGTGTGAAGTACCCTCTACAACTTTTACAAAGGGCGATAGGGTGTTTGGTGAAGGGTTTAGATGGGAACGTGCGTCGAAAAACAGGATTTGCTCGTCTCCAAAACACTATTCAAACGGCCTTTGACTGAGTTTTTGAGATTCAAAACTTCAAAATTGGAAATACCGCCAATTATGAAAAGTGTGTCCCTCGAAAAGACGAACAACTTCTATATTGGCCGATTTTGAAGTGTTTAGGTGAAATTTGGAGAACGCGGCAAAAGTTCCGGAGGATGCTCAAGGGCAAAGGGGTTTGACCGGGGTTTTGACCAAGGTTTGACCACATGTGGGTGTTGACTTGATCAAGAGGGTCATTAGGGATTGTTGGCGAGATTTTCGAGGTGATGACCCAGGTTGATCATGGTTTGACCAACGTCAACAGTGGTTGACTCGGCTGATTCGGTCATTAGCACTATTGATGCTAATTAAAAACCTGGGGCGTCACACCGAGACGCGATTGCGAGCATCAGAACGACAGATCCTACGGTCATCAGCAGGTTTGATGGGCCGGGTGGCCCAATTAGACTTTGCCATGAGCCCAGATTTAAGCCCACGGTAAAGTTTTTTTTCCAAAAATCGAATTAAATGCTTTTAATTAGTTAAATATAGCAAATAAATACAAAAATTAACCAAAATTTAACATAGAAGATCACATGTTGCATGTGGAGAGCAGAAATTTTTTCGATTTCAAATTCCAATTTGAACATCACTTTGCCTACAAACCTAGTCGCTTCCTTCATAACTTTATGAAATTTCTTCGGAGACGTTTCGGTTTCTAAGCATTGTGCATGACAAAATATCCGAAACTCACTCAACTTTTTTTACCACAACATCCTTGTATGATATCATGAGATATTGACAAATTTTATGATTTTCAGACTTCATTTGCGTTTTTTAGAATTTTAAAATCATTCGAGCGGGCGTCTATGCTCATGTTTTCTGGACAAGATTTTGAAAATTTCTTTTGATTTTATGGGTAAAGTCTCAAATTTGGATAAATAATATGAATATCATTTTTCCACTTATTTTTCTTCTATTATTTGAATAAGTTGCAATTCAAATTTGACTTGACTCGAAAATTTCTTCAAAATGAAACTAATTAGTTAAATATAGCAAACAATTGCAAAAATGTGTCAAATTTTAACATGGAGTACTACATGTTGTATTTGAAGAGTAGAAAAATTTTGAATTCAAATTCCAATTTGAATGTCACTTTGCCTACAAACCTAACTGTTTTCTTCATAACTCTATGAAACTTCTTCGGAGATGTTTCGGTTTCTAAGTATGATGCGTGAAAAAATGTGCAAAACTCACTTAATTTTTTTATCATAACCTCTTTGTATGATATCATGAGATATTTACAAATTTTATGATTTTCAGACTTCATTTGCGTTTTTAGAAATTTAAAATCATTCGAGCACGCGTCTGTTATCGTGTTTTCTGGACAAGATTTTGGAAATTTGTTTCCATTTTATGGACAAGGTCTCAAATTTGGATAAATGACATGAATACAATCTTTTCTACTTATTTTCTTCTATTATTTGAATCAGTTGCAGTTCAAATTTGACTTTATTAAAAAAATACTTGAAATGCAATTAATTAGTGAAATATAGCAAATAAATACAAAAATGTATCATATTTTAACACGGAGTACCACATGTTGTAGATGGATAGTAGAAAAAAATTAGAGTATGGAACATAAAAAATTGCATGAAAAAGCTATTAAGGTGTTTTGAGATGAGAAAAGAACTTTTTGCCGTCCGCCAGAAGTACTCACGGCAAATTGGCTATTTGCCGTGAATCTGGAATCCGGCTCACGGCAAAATGGCTATTTGCCATGAGTCTCTCTCTTGGACGTTGTCAAAAAAAAAGTATTTTGCCGTGAGCCCGACAAAAAACTCACGGCAAATCCACCGGTAGTGCGGCTGCCACTACTAGGGAAACAGCCTTTTGTACCGGGCCACAACCCCCTTTTAGTACCGGTTTTGAAACCGGTATTGTTCTGTTGGTACTAATGTGAAATCACATTAGTACCAGTTTGGAAAACCGGTATTAATGTGCATCCTCCGTCAACTCCCGTTCCCTCCGTCTCCGTCCCGCTCCTCTCTGTTTCCGTCTCTGTCTCCTCCTTTTCTTTTTATTTATTTCTTTTTATTTATTTCTTTTTATTTATTGTTCTTTTCTTTCTTCACATCTCAGATATGAACACATCTAACATTCATACAAACACATCTCACAATCATACAATTTCACAATGACAATCTCACAAAAAATCATAAAAATTACATCTCACAACACAATCTGTCTCAAATCTCACAGAACAATCATCAAATCAAAAAAAACCAAATGAACACACAATCCCAAATCGATCACCACAGGGGCATCCGCGCCGCCGGCCCTTGCTCCGCCGCCAGGCAGGCCGCCTCCGCGCCCCGCGCCCGCGCCGCCTGCACCGCCGGACGGACGCGCGCGCCTGCACCGCCGGGGCAGGCCGCCTCCGCGCGGCCGGCCGGCCACGCCCGCGCCACCGCCTCCGCCCTGGATGGCTGGATCGACCCAGAGAAACAAGAGGAGGAGAATGAGATCGAGAAAAAAAGAAAGGAGGAGTACTAGTGCGTGTGGTTGGAGGAGAAAGGGTCAGATCGAGTAGATAAGGCAATGGTGCCCGCGGTGCGGCGTGGTGTGTGGTGGGTGGGCCCCACGCGCGTGAGTGTGGGTTTGACGGCGCTGTTTGGGAGCATAGCATTAGTACCGGGGTTATTCTTGGCCCGGTACTAATGTTCAATCCTTTTATACCGGGTTGAATTCAGCATCGGTACTAATGTGACGTCCTCACATTAGTACCGGTTTGTAATACGCACCGGTATTAATACCGGTGCATATTACAAACCGGTACTAATGTGGGTCACACGAGACGTGGCGGAGCTCTTTTTTTCTACTTTCACATTAGTATCGGTTTGTGTGTACATTAGTACCGGACAGCAAAAAAATCGGTACTAATGTGAAAATCTGACTGGGACGAAAAGTTGTTTCCCCTGTAGTGTGCTGCTATAGTAGGCCGGTAGCCGCATTCCTTTCCCGCTTCAATTTACACCGCTCCACTCGACATGTAATGTGAGTGCATGGATGCGTACACAAGTAATTGACCTTCGGAATGCATCTCACCGGCCAGCCGGCTTCGTCTGGTCAATCCATCGGCGCGGCAGAGCGATCGAGTGCGCGCGCTAATAAATCAACAGTTTCAGAATCTGATGATGCAGCTGCTGCTAGAAAGTGTAGTGTGCTACCTAGCTCGATCGGTAGCTCCTATGAGCGTAGATGGATTGATGGAAGGCCAGCCAGTGAGCCAGTGACTGCTGCATGTGTACATCGCAAGTAGTATCATCATCTTTCTTTCTTTTCTTCTCTTTTCCTTTCCGCATTGGATGGATGGATGGATGATGGTGGACCAGACCGAGAGATTCGGAACAAGTGGGCTCCTTGAACCACTAGCTATGGCCCACCCTCTTCTTCCGCTGCTCGCGGGCTGCATGACTACTGTATCAGCAATTTCTGCATAGCAGCAGCAGGGGAGGGAGGAAAGAGGAACGAGGAAGACGAGAATTTTTTTTTATATTTATTTTGTCATGATTTTCGAAAAATAAATGATCGAATCAAAATTTTCAAGAAATGTACATCTGGCGCCGTACCCCACGGCGGCAGGCTCCTGCCGCCGTACCCCAAGGCGTTAAGTCTCTGCCGCCGTGGGGCACGGGGCAGGAGGCTGGTTCCAGCGGCAGGGCGGGGCGGCGCGGTGCCAGGACCCTGCCGCCGTGCGGCACGGCGGCAGAACCCTACCGCCGTGCCCCACGGCGTTAGGGTTTTTTTATTTTTTTTAGTTTTTCATTTTTAAAACACTTTTAACCTTTTTAAAAACGACAAACTAATAAGTGTAAGCATAATCACAAGGGAATATCCTAATCAACGAGTAGATGGAAATAGTTTATACAAAATCATGGTAAAAGTAGTACTACATCTAAATGCGCTGGCCCCTCTTCCCCCTAACAGCTCTAGCGCCAGCCCAGGTCTGGTCCCGGTCATACGTCCAGGGGTCAGGTGCCCTGACCACCCGCGGTCCTAGCTGGCCGGGAGACGGTGTCGCCATGGCCGCCTGCGACGAGCCTGCAGCATCCGGTGTCGCTCCGCCGGCCGGTGTCGCTCCGCCGCCCGCCGGTGTCGCTCCGCCGGCCGCCGGGGTCAACTGTGACGGCTGAGTCAAAACCGGTGGTGGCTGTGTCAACTGTGCCTCCTCGGCCTGCTGCAGGGCGGCATCCATGGTCGCGAGAATGTCATTGTACCTAAACTCTTCCCAGCCCAGCTGGTCCTCGGCAGACGTGTCGAAAGTAGGCTGGACCATATGCGGAGTGGACGACGAAGGAATATCTGTCGCCGGAAACTGAAAGGCCGGCAGTCTGGAACCTCCTAGCGCATAGATCGGCGGCGGCTCCTGCTGTCGAGGCCCGGCTGTCGGAAAAGGCGGCGGTCGCCCTGTACGATTAGAATATAGTATAATCACAAACGCACAATAATTGCGTGCATTAGTTGAAAATAAGGTCTACTGAAAGTACCTGCGCCGGGGGGAGCAAACGGCCGCTGCACGTAGGTGTGCGGGCCCTGCGCCTGTAGGTGCTGCTGTGCCGTCGGAGCCGAGAAGCCGCCGGCAAAGGTGGCAGGCGTCGGATGCGAAGCCGCTGTCGAGGCGGAGCTCGAGGACGACGCTGGGTGGCGCGGAAGGAGAGGAATCTCTACGGCCCCGGCGTAGTTCACGACGGCGGAGTACCTCATGGCAGCAGCGATGATCCTCTCGTACGTGCTCCGGTGCTCCTGAGGCCCCCAGGAGAAGCACTGCCCCATCGCGGCCGATGCGAGCCGCACGACCTCAGCCAGCACGTCGTGCTGCGCACAAAATTAGAAACACATGTTATAATGAAAAGTCATATGAATGTAATATGTTTGCAGTATCGTAGCTTACCGCTGTGTCGGCGGTCTGGTCTCGGCGCACCGGGTACGTCACGTCCGGCAGGACCCTGTCGTGGTCCGGGACAGGTGGCGGTGGCGGGGTAGCAGGCACGTACGTCACCCGCGTCCGCGTCCTCGGTAGGTACCACTGAAGGTACGCTACCCAGGCGGCGCCGTCGTGAAGGCGGTGCTCGGTGACGACATTCTGCTCGTGCGCCGCGGACACCCACTCTGCCACGTACGGCTGCAGCCTGTCGACGAACGACGTCGCCGCAGGCATGCCCTTACGCGTCCACCTAGCATAGAACATGAAACATAAAATTATAACTGAATATTTGTAACGAAAAATACTTAGAACTGTCAAATGGTAGCTCACCTGTGCGCGGTAGGCGGCAGACGTGGCGCAGCGGGTACTGGCGCAGCCTGGAAGAGGCCGAACTGCCTCATCACCCGGTAGACGGCGTACTCCTCGACGTAGACGTCGAAGACCAGTCGTCGCCGCGTCATCCAGTACGCCTGGTCTCGGGAGCACAGGGACGAGAGCCCCTGTGGTGCGCGGGCAGCGACCATGGCAGGAGCGTACGGCGTCCACCGGACCTAGGCATCGACCATCCGGTCGATCTGCCCAACGAAGTCCTTATACGCCTTCTTCGGCTGCTCCCCAGCCCAAACGTGCTGCAAAGAACGAGAAAAGTTAAATGAATCGAACTACAGAACTCATAACGCGAAGAATCACGTAAAGTGAGGTCATTACCTTCCGGAGACACCACAGAGAACCCATGGTGGGGAGGTCCGCTGGGTCGGTGCCGTCGACCGGCGGCTCGTACTCCGAGAGGTCCGTCCTGGGCCGACCGATGTCGAACCGCTCGTGGATCCACATCTGTAGCAGGAGAGGGCACCCCAGGAGGATCGCCTCCCTACTCGTCGGTCTCGTCACTGCCGAACACAGCCCCCTGTAGGTAGCTGCCAGAACAGCGCTGCCCCAGCTGATCTGGGGCATCTGCTCGAGGGGTGCGTCGGCGATCCTCTGAGCCCAGGGGATCATGCACCGCGACACGGAGTCTCCCGTTGACTCGCAGAACAGCACCCACCCGAACAGCCAGAGCAGGTAGACCTCCAAAAACCTGTCTGACGTGTGGTCGTCGGCATCGTCCGCCATGTAGTCAGCCTGCACACACACAAAGGTCCGTCGTCACATTCGTTTAAAATGCATACAAACGTTGAAAATAAGAGTTAGAATCACGTACGCTGAACTGCTGGATTCAAGTCCAGGTGGGCCCGTGGGTGTCGACGAAGGGCACGTACGGCGCCGGCGCGCGATCGTTCCGAGGAACGTTCGCGAACCGAGCAAGGAAGTCAGCCTGCCACGTCGCGGGGATGTCGACCGGCCCCATCGCCTGGCCAGCACACGGCAGTCCTCCCAACATCGCGACGTCCTCCAGACTAATAGTCATCTCGCCGACGGGGAAGTGGAACGTGTGCGTCTCTGGTCGCCACCGGTCCATGAACGCAGCGATCAGCGGGGCGTCGTAGTTGAACCGTGTGAACCGCTCCGCCCGGGGAACCTCAGCTCGTAGCCTGTCCCCCTCGACCAACCGCGCAACAGGGAGAAGTCCTGCAGCGCGTAGCCTGAAAAAAATATTAATTTACTTAACGTAATTACTATTGTAAAGAAACAGAAATAAATAATAAATATGAATTGCGTACTTCGGAATCCACCGCTGGTGTATCGGCATCAACGTGCGGGTCGTCCGGCAACGTATCGTGCCGAGCGGACGTCCGAGAACAGCCGACACGTACGAGCGGTGGTGCCGGTCCACCGCCTCGTCGAACAACTCCGGCCGTACGTACTCCAGCGGTGCAGCCATAACTGCAAAAAAAACATAATTTAATCAATTTTTCCAATTATACTAGTTATGTGAATTATGTGAATTAGAACCATTTCCTACAAGTTTAAAACAAATTTAAACGAAATATGTGAATTTAAATAATTTTCTACGAATTTTATAGCAAATTAATCAAATTATGTCAATTATAACTATTTCCTAGAAGTTTAAAACAAATTTAAACGAATTATGTGAACTTAAATAATTTTCTACAAATTTTATAGCAATTTAATCAAATTATGTCAATTATAACCATTTCCTAGAAGTTTAAAACAAATTTGAACGAATTATGTGAATTTACATAATTTTCTACAAATTTTATAGCAATTTAATCAAATTATGTCAATTATAACCATTTCCTAGAAGTTTAAAACAAATTTGAACGAATTATGTGAATTTAAATAATTTTCTACGAATTTTATAGCAATTTAATCAAATTATGTCAATTATAACCATTTTCTAGAAGTTTAAAACAAATTTGAACGAATTATGTGAATTTAAATAATTTTCTACGAATTTTATAGCAATTTAATCAAATTATGTCAATTATAACCATTTTCTAGAAGTTTAAAACAAATTTAAACGAATTATGTGAATTTAAATAATTTTCTACAAATTTTATAGCAATTTAATCTAATTATGTCAATTATAACCATCTTCCACAAATTTAAAATGAATTAAAACAAATTATGTGAATTTAAACTATTCTCTATGAAATTTATATCAATTTAACTAACCTAAGTTAACTAAACTAAATTTCTAAACTAGGTTAACTAAAATAAATTTCTAAACTAAACTAATTTAACTAAACTAACTAACTAATCTAAGTTAACTAAACTAACTAACTATACTAATTAAACTGGACTAAATTTAGAAACATACCTCAGAAGTGCTCCGAAGGGTTAAAAGTCGAAGATTTGGAGGAGTGAGGGAGGAGTGAGGGGCCGGCGGCAGGGGCTCGGCCCCTTATATAGGCGCGGCGCTGCCGCCGTGGCCCACGGCGCTAGGCTCCTGCCGCCGTGGGCCTCGGCGGTAGCAATCCCTGCCGCCGTGGGCCGCGGCGGTAGCAATCCTGCCGCCGCGGGGCACGGCGGCAGGAACCTGGCCCCACCGACCAGTACTGCCGACCGTTGGCGTCACCCCTAACGCCGTGCCCCACGGCGGTAGGAACTCCTGCCGCCGTGGGGTACGGCGCCAGATGTACATTTCTCGAAAATTTTGATTCGACCATTTATTTTTCGAAAATCATGACAAAATAAATATAAAAAAAAAATCGGAAGACGACGACGGGGGATATCACGAGAAACGAGAAACGAGACACAGACACAGCCCAGCCCATCATCCATTAATTGCGGCTGCTTTACTTACATTCGCTCACTTTCGACGCCAGACTCGTTGGGCCGGCCCACGTGAAGAAGTGAAGCCATACCTCACTGGGTCCGAAATGCAATGAACCCTCTTCGGCAGCCCGCGACGACGAGCCGGACGGACGGACAGAGAGAGAATCGCGAAGTGAGCAGGCCAGATTCCACCACACCCTCTTCCTTCTTCGCTTCGCTCCGGTCCGGCGGGTGGGTGGGTGAGTCGTCGCGTCGCCGGCATCCATGGCGGCGGTGGTGCGCGGCGTGCTGAGGGGCATCAAGGAGAAGGGCCTCACCAACTTCCTCCGCGACGTCCGCGAAGAAGGATACCTGTACTAACCCCTCCATTCCCCTCAGTCTTCTCACGTCCTCCGATTTGCGATTGCGATTTCGATTCGATTCAGATCTCTCCTTTTTCCCTTTTCCCTTTGCTTTGTTAGTTCATTCACCGCTAGTATTCTTTGCTCGTCGCGGATCTAACGGGCTACTTATACAGTTTTCGATCCGGCTCCGGCTCTTCCTGCGTTGTTCTCCGACGCTGGGGAAATCAAATTTAGGGTTCCTTGCTGAAACCGTAGAAATCATCACTAGATACCGTTGAATCGTGGTCCCGTCAACGGTTACAGTGTCAATAATATTCTTCAGCTCTGCATTGCCCCACACATCACCACCATCTGTCATACACTCATACTACATATGCAGTGCTGATCTATATGCGAGCGTGGATTGAGTCCTGATAAACTGAATTAAACATATACATGTCCTGCATGTTGCTGCTTGTTAGATTGATTGATTGATTCCACATCTACCTGTAGTTATCTTTTCTTACAGTATATACAAGTCACATGCTTATCAAACTTCTATGAGGTTTAGCCGAGACCATATGGAGTAGGCTTCTAGCATTGTACAGAATCTGTTTAAAAAAGGCGGTGCCAGGGTGCTAGGCGGAGCAGCACCGCTTCGCCTAGCACCCTGTCATTTTGTCTAGGTGTTTTCCACCTTGAGTGGCTTAGAACTTGATCAGTGCTTGAAATTGGGACCAAATAGAGATGGAGAATGACACATAGTTTCAAAGGTGTCGCCTAGGCATCCAGGCGGTCCCTGCTCGCCTTGGAAAACCGGCCAAATAGGGGTGGAGATGACTCATAGTTTCAAAGGCGTCGCCTAGGCATCCAGGCAGTCCTTGCTCTCATAGTTTCAAAGGCGTCGCCTAGGCATCCAGGCAGTCCCTGCTCGCCTTGGAAAACCAGCCGCCTAGGCGATAAGGTGTGCCCAGATTTTTCAAGGACGCCTTATCGCCTTTGAAACCACGGAATGAAGAACTATGGTCATGTAACTCATGAATGTGTGATAATATCAAATTTTGAATTAATATTCTAAATTTCCTCTATCTAGCACAAGATTAGTCTAGCAACCTAAAGAAAGTGCAAACACCTACCGCTAGGTGGAGTCTGACTGCCTGTCTAGCGCCTAGCGTTTTTTGAGACTTTTACAAGTGTCAGCAAACCTGTTACTCTGGTTTCGACCAATGTCCAGTGTCTTGTGTTTTCGTGCATTCTACAGCTTACATACATATGTGGTCAGATCAAACTACTTGGAAGACATCTCATATTAAGTTACATTAACTGTGAAAGCATCCTGATTTGCTATTGTTCCAGTGGTAACTGTAACCAATCTTGATTGAATATTGTTCAGTTGACAATGATGATTGCTTACTAGTTATCACTTTCTCCGGAGTCCTTTAAAAGACCACACTGCTTCCAATATTTAAATGTAAATACTAGGCACAGACGCTTGGCTGTCTTCTATGTATGATCTTATCTTTTCTGCAAGGATCTGATACTATGTAAATTGTTTGTCACATGTTTATCTTTCCTGAAATCTTTCTATTTGATCATTTTGTGTTGCGCTTGATATGAATTCTCAATTTTGGAAATGTAGCTAAATTCTATATTTGTTGCATTTGTAGTTGTTGCCATAAGCTAACATGTTGTTATTTACAGGAATTGCCTTCTGGATGGGAACCTTTTGTAAGTGTCCACCTGTTCTTCCTCCATTTTGAAGGAATACTTCGTGTTTTATCACAACTGATCCCCCTTTTCTTCTCAGGCAAACAAAAATCCACAATATTGGCGCAACACTTGTAGGGGTTGACAAGTTCGGAAACAAGTACTATGAGAAATTGCATGACATTCAGTATGGTGAGTAATACTATATTTCCAGTTGATATGCTACAGTTGTTTTTACTGTGGAATTCTTCTGTGTGCTTGCATTGGAATTTAGATCATGAAGGTGATAGACTTTTTGTGTTAGAAGAACAAAGCCAAACTCTATAACACAGACAGCAATTACATTTCAATACTTAACATCTTGTTTTCTTTCTTCCAACCTAGATAATTGAATTTGCTCTTTAACGATCAAGCTTGGCTGATGTGGATGTCTTTGTGGGTGCAAAATTGTTCCTTGTGCTACTCCATTTCTCTTGATTATACATTAGAATGGTAAGCATTGGTAAAATTTTCAGGAAGGCATAGGTGGGTAGAATATGCAGAGAAAGGTCGCTACAATGCATCCCAAGTGCCTCCTGAATGGCATGGATGGCTGCATCACATCACAGATAACACTGGTGATCAGGCAAGTTTCCCTCTTCACATTGATTGTGTAAATTCCTAATTGCTGTATAAGCTATAGTCTTTTGACATGCTTACAGTAGCGCCTTCTCCCTTGTTTCTTTATACCTTTTGATAATGTGCGATTTGTCTCACTCTGAAACATTTTGTACTTACCGCTTGCACTGATAAACATTTGTCACCCATGTATATTTTTGCTGGTTGGAATTTGGGAGTCCCTCGTTTCCTTTGGAACAAGCAGGTTTGGACATCGAGATCGGTTGGCTGTCATGATTTGGGATGTTTGTCTGGTGTAAATGACCAAAAAAAAAAATGTTTCTTAAACACTAGATGTTTTCCAAGTCGCAAGGAGATTGAATGTGGTCATCTTCCTGAGTATTTGAAGGTCAAAACTTGTTAATCTGATACCCCTGTGCTGCAGCTGCTGGCCCGGAAGACTGCTAGGTACCTTGTGGAGCACAAGCAGAACTACTCCGGTGAGGGCGAGGAGCTGATCTACCACTCCAAGGGGCACGCCCTGAACCCGGGTCAGAGGGACTGGACGAGGTACCAGCCCTGGGAGCCAAAGAAAGAGCAAGCCTAGTAAAATGTTGTGTGCGATCGGGGAGGACCACCCTGTTTGTGTTTTCTTACTTTCCTTGCCTTGGGCCGCCAAGGGTTGCTTAGCTGAATAATCAATCAGCAAGCGACTCCGGCAGCCTTGGGTTTCCTGGAGCGATCCTGAATAATGTTGTACTGGACGACAATACTGTAAAATTCGATCATCTTTGTTGATTTCGAAAGGAGCCTGTTGTTACTGCTGCGAAAGCGGATTCGCGGAATCTCTTGCGTCTTGCCGTGATGTACCGCTCTGTTTAACTTTAACTCTGATGAATTGTGCGGGATCAACTTGTTCGTTTTCTTTTGGCGTTGGCGGTTGATATTGGATCGAAGGAGTGGATCTGTGTGGTTGCGATTTTTATGATACATGTTGAGTGAATGAACAGAAGAAAGGTTTCGAAGAGTCTGCTCGGCGGCTTTGCTCCATGTGAATCAGACGGCCGTCGATGGTTGGCGTGGCAACTGCAGAGCCCTGCCTGCTGTGTAGTAGGTCCCTGCTGCTGAGACAGGGAGAGGAGAGGGCAAAACAGGTGAGGACGGTTCGCTGAGCACGTGCCCAGTTCCCTCACCGGTCTCTCTTCCGCTCCGCAGCTACCTACCCGCCCACGCAACTCACACCAAGGTCCTCAAAAGCCTGAAACCCAGACGACCACCAGGAACCTCCAAGCTCAAGCTCAGCTCCTGCTCTAATGGCTTCCCGTCCTCCTCCCGAGCCTTCTTCCGACTCAAACAAGGTACGGTTGTCCGGCCGACGTGCCCCTCCCGCCATCGGCACCAACAATTGACTCGTGTTTCTACCGACTCTCGAACGTCTTCGATTGACTTATGCAGCAGCAGGGGTGGGGCGACCACGAGGAGATCCACGTCTCCTCCGGTGGCGTCCAGGCTTACACGGACGACGACGCGGACTGCGAGAGCAGGCGCCCCTTGCTGCTCGGGGGGCCTCCCGCCGCCGCCGCCGAGTGCTACTCCGTCTCCGCCGCCGTCCTCCCGTATGCCTCTCCACGACTCCACTCCATTATTCTCTCGTACCATATCACGATTGGTCAGGCTGCACCCCAAATCATGCTCGTAAAATTGCGTCTCGTCTCTCCATAGAATGGATTATGACTTGTCCTCAAGTTGCTCGCTCAAAATTGTGTCTCGTCTAATTGGCTTGTTGTCGCCCAATTTTTCAAAGACTAGGCTCTTTATTTGCATATATATATCTTCTTTTATTTGAAGTAAATTTGTTATAGCATATATATATCATTTGCAGAGTTACAGATGCAATGTCTGACAACGAACCTTCAGTCTTACTACACACATGTACAGTTTACCTTACCAAGGTCTTCCACGTTGGTGAATTTTTGTTGCAGGTTCCTCTTTCCAGCTTTGGGAGGCCTTCTCTATGGCTATGACATTGGGGCAACATCCGGCGCGACCATATTGCTCAAGGTAAACATTGTGCCTGCTTGCTTCTTAGATATGCCACTTCAGAACTTGCGCGTCAGTTGGATCAACATTGCTAATTTATCTGTCGCTAAATCTATTTTGCAGTCTTCTAAATTCAGTGGTATAACCTGGTACAATTTGTCATCTGTGCAAACTGGCCTTGTGGTAATGCTTTGCTGTCCATCACTGAAAATGTAACAGCTTCAGCGAGGTTGGCTTGACCAACTAGCATCCTGTTGCTAAATGATCAAATTGCCCATTTGTAATGCAGGTCAGTGGATCACTATATGGTGCTTTGATCGGCTCCATCTTGGCATATACTATTGCAGACTTTCTAGGTCTATCGCCCCTCTTCTATTCCATGCTACTGCTTATCTATGGGCTATGGCACAATTTATTGCGCTCTTCTCATTTTTTTTTATTCTAATTACCTTCCACAGGGCGACGCAAAGAACTTATCCTTTCTTCTATCTCATATTTGTTCGGAGCCCTTCTGACAGCAGCAGCACCCAACTTCACTATCATGGTGGTTGGCCGCTTTTTATATGGCATAGGAATTGGATTGGTAATGTAATCTTTTGTCATAGTTGACATTGCAAACCTTGTGATCATGCACATTGCTTCACGAGGTCTTATGTTTTGTTTTGAAAAAAAAAGTATGTGAGGCTTATGTAATATGCTTTCATCAGGCTATGCATGCTGCTCCAATGTATATTGCAGAGACTGCGCCAAGTCAGATAAGAGGCATGCTCATTTCTCTGAAGGAGTTCTTTATTGTTCTTGGGATGCTTGTAAGTGTTTACTAGTTTTTTTTTCTGTATCATCCCTTCAGTAATCATTTAATTATCTTATTTACTTGTATTTTTTGCAGCTTGGTTATATAGCAGGCAATCTCTATGTTGAAGTGGTTTCCGGCTGGCGCTATATGTATGCCACCAGTACCGGAATGTGCTGGTTGCCCTCGTCACCTAGGTGGCTCCTGTTATGTGCCATACAAGGGAAGGGAAATCTGCCGGAGACAAAAGAAATCGCAACCCTTTGCTTGTGTCGATTGAGGGGTCAAGCTTCGCCTGATTTGGTCTCAGATCAGGTTAACTTGATTCTGGAGGAACTGTCATATATTGATGAAGAGAAGCAAGCTGGCTTCGGCGAGATCTTTCAAGGAAAATGTCTTAAAGCAATGATAATTGGATGTGGTTTGGTGTTCTTTCAGCAGGTGATATCATATATCCTCAGTTCGGCATATATTTCCCTGTTTCCTGTGCTTTACTGACAACAGAGGGTTGTTGTTCTGAAAAAGAAAATTTATGGTATTTCATCTGACCATGCCTTATGTGTATGTCAGGTCACTGGTCAACCTAGTGTGCTATATTATGCCGCTACGATATTTCAGGTACTGACATACTGCCTTTATGTAATTATCAAATTCAAGCATATTTGGGTATTCTGGAAACCTAGTCATGTTAGGACTTGATTCCATCATTGGGCTCAAGGCTTTCAAACATTGTCAACCTTGTATGGATAACTTGCGCTGTTAGGGCCTTCGGAATGCCAGCATTGCTATATTTCACTCCTGTATCACTCATATCTATCATTGTTTGCAAGCAGAGTGCTGGATTTTCTGGTGCATCTGATGCCACTCGTGTGTCAATTCTTCTTGGCTTATTAAAGGTACATGTCAATACTTTTTACTTTATTTTTTTCTGATCTCTTGCCGCCCCTGAAAAGGCTTTTAGCAGTGCAATTTATGATTACATCATTACACCAGAAATGAAGCATAATATTTCTTATCTTACTCCAAACCATTGTGCATCTTCCTTTGCAAGGTTCTACGCATTCTATTCACCACCCGCTAATGATGTCATGGTTTTCATACTGCAGTTAATCATGACCGGAGTAGCAGTCCTTGTGGTCGACAGACTTGGCAGAAGACCGTTACTCATTGGAGGTGTCAGTGGAATTGTAAGTCTGCATTCGAGTAGATTATCAATAAGTTATCAATCTTTTTGAGCTTTCTAGTGGAATACAGATATCATCATGGAGGTTGTTCCTATGATTACTGATTTTACCTGCTGATATCTGCAGACTGTTTCCTTGTTTTTGCTGTCTTCCTACTACACATTGCTGAAGGATGTCTCCTTTGTGGCTGTAATAGCCCTTCTACTGTATGTTGGCTGTTACCAGGTACTTTCTCCTCCTTGTACATTGTTCACATAGCCATCTTACCTTATTATTTGAAAACTCCGATGAGCGACTTGCGTCAGCTGGATCAGTTGGCTACTTGGCTTTGAGAAGTAGTTGAATGGCGTGCCTAGACCTTAAGTTTTAGTACTTGCTTTGTGCTTCTATCTGATGTAGACAATTTTATGTGCAGCTGTCATTTGGTCCTATAGGCTGGCTTATGATCTCAGAAGTTTTCCCATTGAGGCTGCGAGGACGTGGACTGAGCATCGCTGTTCTTGTGAATTTCGCGTCCAATGCGCTGGTCACCTTTGCTTTCTCTCCACTGGAGGTATGGTCCTGCCCTGCCCTTTTATCATTTTGACAGAGCATTGCTGCGTACTCAGTTCATCTGCAAGATGTTACTGTATCGAAATGAGCTGGCTGTTGTTGCTCATGATACTGTGTCTATGCATGCTGCTATAGGATTTGATTGGGACGGGATTGCTCTTCTGCGGATTTGGGGTGATCGCAGTGGCGTCTCTCGTGTTCATATTCTGGATCGTCCCGGAGACGAAGGGACTCACGCTAGAGGAGATTGAAGCGAGTCTGTAGTAGATTCATCCAGAAGAATGTTCATTTGTCCCAGTTCCAGTTGACTGAAGGGACTGCTGTTTGCTGGTATCGTTTTGCTGTAAGTCTTCTGCTGTAGCTAGCTTATTCGGATTTTCTGCAAGCTGCGGTATTAATACTAGTTGATTCCCGGCAAAGATCAATTCACGAGGAGGTGTACTCACTACCAGAGGAGCATTGCATAAATAAGCAGTAAGCAGCTGTGTGCTGTGGGCTCGTATGATAGCCAGTTTATGGGCCTTGTGCTACATGCTTTTGCTTTGGTGGGTGGTGATGAAAGTGATGTTTACACCGAGCTGTGGGCTTCATGCCAGGCCCAAAAATAGCCGGTTAGATATGTGAGTCGGACACATACCTTTCTCTTTCCCTTATCTGAAGTTTCCTCGAAAAAAAATTATGGCTTCAAAATTCTTTTAAAAAATATCAGTCCACAATTGTTATAAATAAGTAGCCAGTGTTACAAAATCACCAACTCGTGATGGAAAAACAAACTAACACAAAATTTTAAATTATTACATATTCTAATATCATTCTCATGGCTGAAGTTGCCAACAAAAGCTTCATTGAATACACTCCACGGTATTGCTAGCTAAAATAATAAACTAATTATATTTAGTTTATTAAAATATATATCTTCTTTCTCTATCTACACTACACTACAATCTATAGACCACATGCTACTTAGGAAAAGATAGAAGCCGTGTGAACAAAATGAAAACTAACAAATAATTATTGTATCGCATTTAAAAAAGTGAAGCTGCATTGACAAAATTTTACAAGATGCACATACATATTAAAAAGGCAAATTAGCATTTTTCTTTGTACAAATAGTTAAGCTAATTATATGTTAATTATTATTAAATTTGTATTTCAAGGAACATTTATTTATGAGTTCACAGCTAGTAGTACAAAGTTTATAATTAAGGGATCAGGGTTCTTATGAGAGCAATTATTGTACGTTATTCTGACCGTTACACGACAAGGGTTTGGATAGACAGAAAAAAGATGGACTAACGTGCAAGACAAGAAACTAGTTGGCGCGGTTGCTACGTGGATGGTCTGGTTTATTTTGCAAAAAATAGAGCAATGAGCGTGTGTTAAGCGAACACATTGCACTATCGCATATTGTTAATTTTGATTTCAAACACCGTCACCGTGTCGGGTTGTGTTGATCTGTTACTTTACTTACTTAATTTTCTGGGGTGTAAATTGAATTTTACATTGATTTACTTAGTTACATCACCATTAAAAATATATTTCCAATGTTTGTTATTGATGAAATACTTGATAAACCCGTTGATACCAAAGACATTAGGTCGGGCTATCAACAAATTAGAATAAAACCAAAGTAGCTTTTAAAACTCATCATAGACATTATCACTTCACAGTGATGCTTTTAGCCTTACCAATACTCTAGTAACATTTCTATTCACAAGAATGAGATCCTGAGTTCTTTTCTCAGGCAAATTTTCATGATTTTTTTAATAATATTATGGTGTAGGTGTACAACCCATAAGCCCTACGTTGGGATTGCATGTTAAGCATTTTGCATCAAGTGCTATCTACCATTAGAAACAATTAGTTTTCCTTAAATCAACTAAATGCACTTTTGCTCATAGAAATAGAGTATTTGCGGTCATATCATCTCATATAAGTGTGTTTACTGATCCCAATAAGACATATGATATGATAGAATGACTTCTACTCTCTTCCATCACTAAGTTGAAAGGTTTTTAGTTTTTTATGAAAACTACATAAAAATTGTTAAAAAATATGGGATGCTGGCAAAACTATGGACACAGTTGCTAAATAAAAAAGATTTATCTTGATCTTATCAAGCTTAAATAGCCTTTGATACATTGAAACAAGCAATGAGTTACCGGTCTTAGTCATACCTAGTTTTCGGAAGAAGTCCATTTTCGATCATCCAACTATTGTCCAAGTTTGGTTTTGGCCATCGAACCGCAAAACTAGAAATGTTTGGCCACTCAACTCTTAAAACCGTTCAGTTTTTACCATCTAGTGGTTTTGGTGGGTGGTTTTGCTGATGTGGATGCTACTTGGTAGTGGAACCCACCTGTCAGCATTTTCTCTCTCCTCTCTGTTTCTTCCCTCGGCTCATCTCTCTCCACGACCGGCCTTACTCCTTGTGCCGTCGGCCGACCCCCGCTCCGGCCCTCCTCGTGCCTCGGCGCCTCCCCTACGCCACCTTCCTCCCCGCTCCAGTCGTCGGTCGTGCCTGTGCCTGAGCCGCTCGGCCGCCGCCGCTGCCAAAGGACCCACCCTCGAGCTGCTCGACCTCCGCCGCCGGAGCACCTGTCCTCGAGCTGCTCGAATGCCACTGACGGAGCACCCGCCCTCGAGCTGCTTCGCCACCACCGAGCTGCTTCGCCGCCGATGGAGCACCCGCCCCCGAGCTACTCGGCCGTCGTCGTCGGAGCACGCCCCCACCCTCGAGCGGCGCGGGTGCTAGTGCAGGAAGGCGTGGGCTGTTGACCACTAGAGCAAGGCACCACCACTATTTGACCGGCTCGATTCGGCGGGACCTGATGCCGGAGGAGCAGGAGAGCATCACTACGAGCTCTGCGCGTGTCGGGAGCCCGCCATGGGAGAGGAAGAGTGCAGGGGAAGGTGAGGGAGCCGCCTGTGCTTCGCTGGGGACGCTGCCGGAGCCGTCCTGAGGGTCCCGCGTTGCCGCCCTATGCTCTCAGGCCGCTTGTGCCCGAGGAAGAGGAGCTCCACCGCTCCTTTGCCACGCCGCCCGTCAAAATCCGCTAGTTGCACCGTCGGTCAATGCCCCGTGCCGCCGGCTTAGCTGCCCACACGCGCATCGCCTGGAATCCGCTGCGCCGCCGCCACCGGTAGATTCGATCACGGGAAGGGGAGAGGAGGCCACCTAGATACCGGATCTGGACCAGGATTGAGCGTCGTCGCCACTACTATCACGGGCATGGCCGCCGGTTGTCGGTAGAGAAGAGAGGAGAAAGAAGAAAGAGAGAGGAGAGAAGAAGAGAGAGAGGAGAGAGAAAATGCTGGCAGGTGGGTCCCACTGCCACATGGCGTCTACATCAGCAAAACCACCGGATGGCCGAAAATGAACGATTTTAAGAGTTGAGTGGCCAAATATTTCTGGTTTTGCGGTTCGATGGCCAAAACCAAACTGGGACAATAGTTTAATAGTTGGAAATGGACTTCTTCCTTTTTAGAAACATTTTACTCTGGAAGCTAATGCTTGTGATCATGATATTGGTGTGTGCTAATGCAAAATAACCAATTTGTTACCTTTATAAGTCTAGGAGAGAATCATAAACATCTTTCTACATGTTAGAAAGAACTTCTTGCCCTGATAATAGCTATAGAGTACTTGCAAAGATATGAGTTTGCCATCAAGACTAATCACAAAAGTCTAGCATATCTTACATCTTCCAAAAAAAAGTTTATGACACGATTGATGGAGTTAGATTTTAAAGTGGTTTACAAGAACAGAAAGGTAAATATAGCAACAGATACCATTCTAGGATGAGACATTTGTTTGCTCTATAAGCCAAATTCAAACCTAAGTCTGCTTGGATGCATGAGGCTTTCAATGCATATTCTACTAATCCTCGTGCTTAAGAGCTGTTCACTCAATTCGCAATACAGATTCCTGATGAGAAGGGTTTTTCATTGGAGCTAGGACTCATCAAATACACGAATCGAGTCTAGATTGCTCACAATTCAGGCTTCTAGACTAAACTGATTGTTACTCTACACTAAAAGCCTGTTGGTGGTCGTTCCAGAATGAAAGAAATCTATCACATGATGAAGGGATTGTTCCATTGAAAGGGCATGAAGTCTGGTGTGAAAGTTTTTAACTAAACAGTGTGCCATTTGCCAACATGCTAAACATGAACATGTACACACACCAGAATTACTGCAACCACTGCCAACACCTAAAGAAGCATGGCAAGATATCTCCATGGACTTCATTGAGTGTCTTCCCGATTTTGAAGGGTATTCGCCCTAAATTTTTTTTTGAAGGGTATTCAATCATTTTGGTGATTGTCGATCGCTTTACCAATTATGCCCATTTTCTAGCCTTGAATATACACATCTTAGTCGCTTTAGTCTTGTTGGATGCAGTTGTTAGGTTACATGATTTTTTTTCCAAATCCGTTGTATCAAAAGGGACAGCCACACTATGGACAAAGTTGTTTAAGCTGATGGAGACCAAACTGCTGATGAGTACAACATATCATACACAAATGGATGGGCATGTGGAGCACATGAACCAGTGCTTGGAGATGTGTCTCAGATGCACATTTCATGACTCACAGAAACAGTGGAAGATGTGGCTGTCGTTGGCTGAATTCTAGTACAATTATGCATTCCAATACTAGCTTTGGCAGTACACCATTCAAGGTAATGTATGAGTATGAGGCAAATATAGATCCTATAGTACCTTTGGATATATAGGACAATCTGATGTAGTTAAGTTCTTCAAGAGCATGAAATGATGAAATAAGATGTACTATACTAAAGGAATAATTGTCTTGAGCTCAAAATTGCATGAAAACACAGACTAATAAACAAAGTTTTGATCACACTTTCTAGGTTGGTGATCGAGTGCTACTTAATTTTTAGCCATACGCTTAGCAACTGGTGGCGAATTGTCCTTACCCAAACGGCCAAACTTGTCTTTAAATTTTTTGGACCCTACAATGTGATGGAGAAAATCTCGGCGATGTTGCTTATTGTTTGGAACTACCATTAGGATGCCTAGTGCATCCGGTTTTCCATGTGTTTCCCAACTCAAGCCGTTCACTCCTGAGTCCTGACAACTCTCCCGTTTATTCAGAGTTGACAAAATTGATTGATTTGGGGGTCAAACAACATTTCCAGCGTGGGAGGTGTGAAGCCTGGAGAACAGGCGGCATTGACAACTACTGTTAAAGCTTAGAGGTGGCGTATTCTGAAGACTCTGTCATCAACGTGTTCATAAAGCATTCATGTAATAGAGTCTTAAGATGTTTAAGCATGAATATGACTGTGGTGTAAGGAAAACGGTCCTTAGGCTATATTGATTTTGGTGATTAATAACAACATAGTCATCGAGGCTAATATATTTGGAAGATGTACCGTTGTAGGTGTTTTATAGGTTCCAAGGATGAATTGCAAAACCATCAAAATCAGGGTCGTGCACGTGGGAGTGCGGCTGGTGCACAAGAACAGGGCCCCAAATTTTTATAGGGCCTCATTTTTCCTTTTGATTTACCATGCAACCTATTAACCCGGCGGGATACAATGCCAACAAGCTAGTATTCGTACTGCGAGTCACTCGTGTCTTTGATTCTGTTTTCATAGTCCACTGCACGCTATTACTGTTATATTTTCTAATTATTTATGTTTAATTGTTGACTATGTTTCTTCATGGATGTTTATAAATTTATGTAGACATCTAGTACTGTTCAACAATTGAAGTGATGTTTTGTGTAAATTGATATAGAAAATTCGATTGTGGCTATCAAAAGTGTAAAAGCAATTGAGAGTGACATATTAGTGAAGATTGATTACGAGATTATCATTGAGGATTTCATTTTACAAATACAATATTTATTATATTATATTATATATTTTTATTATTTCATTTCACTGGCCTAGTAAGTCCAACTATAATTTCGTACAGAGTCTCAATTTATACCGGCACGGCCCTGATCAAAATGATAACAAAATGAAAGACAGGAAATTTTTTGGCATCCAAATGATAGCAAAAATTCAAACAATTTTATTATAAGGACTACAAATGATGGTATTGAAGTCGAGATAAAGACACGCGAAGAATTGAAACGAATTGTGTTGGAATTATGCACCGATTCATACAATAACAATCGGAGAAACCACCAAATTAATCGGTGATAATAGACAATCAACAGGGCCAAGATATTGTTTACTGTTACCATCGATTCATTCGATGCTAGCAGTAGGGAAACACCGAATCAGTCGGTGCCATGAGCTCAGCTCAGGATCTACAAGATTTGGCTCGGGTGGATTTGAAGAAGTTTCATAACCACACTGATTCTGTGATTCATTCGGCGGATGCAAAGGTGGAGTAGCGAATCATTTGGTGAAGGAAGGCGCACGAAGACTACGGCTCATGGGTCACTTACTCATTCGACGATGCCCTTCACATGACACCGAATCCGTTGGTGGTTCGTATGGGACCCGGGCGTCAGTGGACGCGAGTGGCTGATCAACGGCTACCTGAAGTTGGAGCATCCAAAATTTTTTTAGAACTAAAGACACCCAAATTTGTCCCATGGTCAAAGAGCCCTGTTCTTGTGTGTTGGCGGAGCCGACGAGTCATGCGCCCGTCCGTGCTCGTGCCTTTTTCGCAGGAGGCAGGTGTTGAAGCTGGCGCCTAACCGCCACGCCGCATTTCTTTTTTCCTCGGCGGAAAGGCAACGGCCGCGCGCGCTCTTGCCGCTTGCTGCTGTGTTGACCCTGCTCCGTCGCTGGCCGGCGTCGTCCGTCGTGTACGCAATGCAATGCGATGCAGCGCGGCGCTAGGCGTCCGCAGCCATGTGGTGCGGTTCGTCGTCTTGCTATTCTTCCTGCCGCCAATCATCATTCCTTTTCTTCCTTGGTCGGGCGGGCACTCAGGAATCAGGATATAGCCACCGAGCCGGCCAGCCGCGTGATTACCGGCCGCGCCGTGCCCGTGACACTGCTCCATTCATTCACAGATAGAGTAACCTCCTGGGCTGGCTGGATTTTGTTTTTTCCAAGAGGGAGACGCGCATGTGACGCCGACGATGCGGACGATGGACGGATGATATGGGGTCAGTGGGTGGAAACTTCCAAAAGTTATCGCTTTGCCTGTGGGCGCTGCGTTGTGCCTGGGGACATCCGGGGCGATCCGGCGCCTCCCTTCCGTACGCAAATTTAGTCGAGAGTCGAGACACAAACGCAGGTGCATGGGGTCAGGGCCGGGTCGCGGCAGATGAGAAAGCCGGCCGCCCGGACGGTGCTGAGTGTCTCCTCGGCGGCGCATTGTTCGCCTTGCCCTTGCGCCATCTCCAAGAATTTACTAAATTTTAACTCTTACATTACTAACTTCTCAAAAGATATATACCAAGTAAAAAAATATACTTCTACAATTTGATATAATTCACTTACTAAACTCAAATCTAACTTACATTAGAAACTCTGAGATAGAAACAAAATTATATTTATGCTCTTCCACCTCTTAAAAATTTGTATCAGGAACCTTCTTCCCACGTGGCTTGCGTGTGGGAGAAACACTGATGCCAACCCGGATTAGTGCGCGTATATTTTCGCGTAGGGAGGTGAGTTCTGCCAAGTTTCTATATTTTTGCTAAGTTGGTTTGCCAAACTGTTGGAGGTCAATTTTTCTTATTTTTGCCAAAATTAGATGGATGCTAAGTTGGTTTGCCAAACTGCTGGAGATGCTCTAAGACCACCCCCACAGTATTGTATTAAGAAGAAGACTTTCTCCCACATATCGAGAAAATTCCCGAACTCCTGCACCCATACAAAACGTCACCGTACCACCTGTGAGATTAGACTGGTCTTAGATCTGTGCTTTAGCATGAAACAGCCGAATTTTTTTTTTACAACAACATATTTCGGAGCGAATCCACAGGTTGAAGGACCGCACTGACCACTCTACCACTACACAACGTGCGTGTGTTGGGGGAAAATCCTCCGTGCAGCACTCGGACTCGAGCCCGGGCGGGGGCGCTTCCCACCGGGAGGTCGCACCAACCGAGTTACGCTCGGTCTGCACTGCGTGAAGAACAGAGCAGGCCGCGCGAGGACATCAGCGAACACGGTGACCGCGCGGTGAATCCGCGTCCGGGCAACGCACGGTCACGAAGGCACCGCGCCACGCACAGCAAAACCGGCTGTAAACCAACTGGCCTGCACACTACGCAACACTACAACTAGCTAGCGGCTAGCGCCGCCGCGTGCTCGGCCTTCTGCTACCGCGCGCCGCGCTCCGACTCGGGACACGCTCCGGCGCCGCGCACGCGTCTCCAACTTTCCGAATCGGCCCTCCCTCTCCTCGTCATCCGCAGCTCATTCCCTTTCCTTCCTTCCTTTAATTCCCTTGCTCTCGCCGACGCCACGCCCTCCCACCGATCGATCTCTGCCCCCTGATTCCTTTCCTCCCTCCTCCGTCCCGGCCGCCGCCTCCCCCCGCAACAACAAGCCAGCACCACAGCAGCAGCGAACAACAGAGCCGGAATGGCGACGCTGGAGGACCTGGGCGTGTCGGCCTTCATCAACATCCTGAGCGCCTTCGTCTTCCTCATCCTCTTCGCCGTCCTCCGCATCCAGCCTGTCAACGACCGCGTCTACTTCCCCAAGCTCTACCTCGCCCACAAGCGCACCCACGACCACTCCTCCCGCTCCGCCGTCCGCCGCTTCGTCAACCTCAACGTCTGCACCTACATCACCTTCCTCAGCTGGGTCCCCGGCGCGCTCCGCGTCACCGAGACCGAGCTCATCGCGCACGCCGGACTCGACTCCGCCGTCTACCTGCGCATCTACACCCTCGGGTACGTTAATTCCCTGCTGCTGCTTCGAGAATTCGGCTTCAACAATTCACAATTCCGCTTCCTTTTCACTGTCAGACTTTTTTTAGTAGAAGATGCTATCAGTTCACTTTCAAGTAAAACAGTGCCAGTAAAAATGCAATGCCTTTCTTCGCAGATTTCCCCTCTTTTTTGTTGCAGCCAGCTAGTTTTCCCCTTTCTTTTCCAATTTTTTTTGTTCCCCTTTTGCTGAATTCCTGCAAAACGGCCAGCGGCATCAATATATGCTTCTCCCTCAAAATGACGGTTTCGAGATTTCCCTGCCTTGCCAACTTTGCCTGGCTGGATGCATATGCGGGGATTGCGTCTAGACACTGCATTCCTTCCAGCAACTTGCACCTTCCCATGTTAAACAATACGGACCTTTCGGCCGCGCCGCTCGTGTCGTGCTTGTACCATCGTCTCGCTCGCCGCAAAGAAATTAGGCGCCCGTCTTTACAGGTGCTGTAGAGATTGCCTGCTGAAACAAAGGAAACCGACACCTTTTCCCCCTTCCAAAAAGAACCGCGACATCTTTTCCTTCCGAAAAGAACATTTTAATTTTTTACCTTCCAAAGAAGATTTACCCATGCGATTGATTTTTGGGAACTGATACCACAATATACTCCGTACTTGCTACTTCCATGCATGCATAATGCGTTTATCTCCACTACTACTACCCATCAGAAGAAGAGTGGATAAAAATATTCCATCACTCATTGCCTATCCATTGCGAGACTACTACTATTGTTTTTTTTATATGGAATTGCTTGTGTCTGATGACAAAGAGTTGGTGATAATGATGTGCTTGGCACGTTTGGGCTTGTACTGTTATTCCACTCAAGTCATGGTGTTGAAAATGGTGTCGTCAAATAATCTTGATTTGACCCGCACGATTCCTGGCTTTCTTTCAGGACGGCACAAACTTCTGTGCTGTCATTATTGATTTTCTAGTGCCAGTTGAACGGTTAACTCGTTAATGTAGTGATAAACTGCTAGTCTGTTGCTAGGTAGTGCTCGCGCACTACAGGCCAACAACTCTTTCACGCTCAAGGGCCCGGGCAAACTTTGGGCCCTTGTCACTGTGATTGTAGCGACACCAACTGATGATTCTTGTTCTCTCAATCTGTGGGGGACCGGTTCATACAACTTACAACTGGAGATGCTTTTCTTGCACTAGATTGGAAAACTTTGGACGAAATTCACTGGAAAGGTTTCCCTTTTCGGGGTGCAACTGTGGCTCGATATGGCATGATAAAAAATTTCATTTCACCAGGTGTCATCGTCGTGCCTCTACTACTAGTAATACAGTAGGAGTGAACGGGAGAATAACTCCACCTGTCTACCACCGGCACCACCACATGTTCATCAGTTATTTAAATACGCAGCCTTCTACTTCACGTTTAGCCTTACACATGGGCAATGCTTTGCATCTACACAAAATGTGTGTAGGTAATTTTAACCTTAGTTTTTGGCTGTAATCTTGTCTTGTGGCTTTTAACCTTTTGTTGGAGTATAAGTGAATTGCCCACCTTTCCTCATCAGCTTAAGCTTTTGGGTTGAACTGATTGGTGCATGCAACTCAATACCCTTCCCGCCATTATTCAGAGGAACATCTTTAATTGTGTTCCAAGAGAAGAATCGAAGTGTTGTGTTTAAGGTCACTAAAGTGTCATCTTTGTGCCTTCAATAAAAAAATGTTTGTCTCAATGACTCAATCCAATATGCTAACGGATTTTTTTTTTTTTGGTATCCTTGGCAGCCTCAAGATATTTTTGCCCATTGCAACTCTCGCACTGCTGGTTCTTGTTCCAGTCAATGTCTCAGGCGGCACATTACTTAATCTAAAAAAAGATGTTGTTTTCAGTGATATCGATAAGCTTTCCATATCAAATGTGAACCCTGGATCCAACAGGTAAGAATCTTTTGAACCCTAACAATTTTAGTTGCTCCTTATACTAATAGAAAGTTCAGAACATTTTCCAGGCCTACAACCTACTTGGCTGCTATGCTTACAGTGTTACTCTCTCCGTCCCCAAAAGAGTGTCACTGTTGGTTTCCGTGTCACAAGTTTGACCGGATTTGTAGAAAATATGTGTAACATTTTAATCTTCAAATAAATTTGTTAAAAAACTAGATTCAAATATCTATCTGACTATATTAATTTTGTACCATAAATATTAATATATTTTTATATATATTTAGACAAAGTTGTTTCTCGGGAAGCGGAAACGACACTCTTTTAGGGACGGAGGGAGTAGGTTGTAACTATTTAAATTATCTGACCATTTTCGTTGCAATCCATTTCAGATTCTTTGTTCATCTCCTGATGGCATATGTGTTCACATTCTGGGTGTGCTTTATGCTGTATAAAGAATACAGCAATGTTGCATTTATGAGATTGCATTTCCTGGCTTCCCAGAAGCGTTGTGCCGATCAGTTTACTGTAAGTACAGTGATGAAAGTATGATGTGATAAACTAACCATATACATACGAACCATGATCCATTGCATTTGTGATAAGATAACTAAGAAAATAGTATTTGAACACATCCTCTAGTATGGATTTGCTGAGTTGAACATGTACCGCAGTTGTGCTATAGTTTAATATATTCAGAAATGGGATCCAAAGTAGCTCTGTAGCATTTAATGTTCTTTTGCAATTCCAGGTGATTGTTAGAAACATTCCTCGCATCTCAAGCCATTCAACTTCTGAAACAGTCGACGAGTTCTTCCGAAGAAATCATCCAGACCACTATCTTGGTCAGCAGGTACATCGCCCTCTCCTTTGCCAATTTGCCTTGCATTTTGTCAGGCATGTCTTTTGTTCATTTTACTCTGTTTTCAACCAATCACAAATTATGGTTGTTGAGAAATGTGGTGATTACAAACAAGGCAAATTTTCTTTTTATGGTCAGCCTGTTTACAACGCAAACCGGTACGCTAAACTTGTTAAGAAAAGGGATAGGCTTCAAAATTGGTTGGATTACTATCAGCTGAAGTTTGAAAGGCATCCTGAGAAAAGACCAACTAGAAGGGTAATTCTCCAACATTGCTTCTGTTCTTTCTTTCATTTGCTCATGTACCAAGTTGTTCGACCATGCTCGCTCTATATTATGTTTGCTAGGAAATCCCTGAGCATGTTGATTTTTCCTGTGTTTCAGACAGGATGCCTTGGTTTCTGTGGCAGGGAAGTGGATCAAATTGACTACTATCAGGCTAGAATCAGCGAGCTTGAGAGGAAAGTAAGTCTGCAGTTCTTGATGATATGATCCATCATCAATGATATTCACAATTCTATAAGTATGTGGACTGTAAAGTCCTCTTTATTTCTTGCATGTGCAATTTTAACGCAGGCTGTTTATTGTCTTGATATTTCAGATGGCATCCGAACGCCAGAAAGTTCTCAATGACCCAAAAGCTGTTATGCCGGTTTCTTTTGTTACGTTTGACTCAAGATGGGGTGCTGCTGTGTGTGCACAGACACAACAGTCGAAGAACCCAACCCAATGGCTGACTGATTGGGCTCCTGAACCGCGGGATGTTTATTGGCAGAATCTTGCCATCCCATTTTTCTCTCTCAGTATCCGCAGATTTCTGATATCCGTTGCTGTCTTTGCTTTGGTGTTTTTCTACATGATACCTATCACATTTGTGCAATCACTTGCCAATCTTGAGGGTCTTGAAAAAGTTGCTCCTTTTCTGAAGCCAGTAATAGAAGTGTAAGGTTTCTTTCCCTGTACATTGTTTCTTTTGCCTGATAATAAGTACTTAGATGGGTCTATTTTATGATTTTTCTTATGCTTTCTTGATTGGTTTGCAGAAAAGTGGTAAAATCCTTCCTGCAGGGGTTTGTTCCCGGTCTGGCTCTGAAGATCTTTCTCTATATCCTCCCTACAGTTTTACTGATCATGTCAAAAGTTGAAGGCTACATCTCTTTATCATCGCTGGAAAGGAGGACTGCTTCGAAATATTATTACTTCATGCTGGTGAATGTATTCCTTGGAAGCATAATCGCGGGCACAGCATTTGAACAGCTATACTCTTTCCTCCACGAGTCTCCTTCACAGTAATTCTCCTCAGACTTTGCTCCTTTTCCTGTATATTTATGAGCCTAAAAATTATTTTTTGCTTGCTGTTCAATTTATGTGAAACAAGTAAATCGCACTACTGCATTTGCTTGTTAACTTCTCAAAGCTGTGTGATAAAGAGTTTCTGATGTAATGCGTAGTCATAACCTGTAACATTGCATAATCTTTACGCAGAATACCAAAGACAATCGGAGTAGCTATACCAATGAAGGCCACATTTTTCATGACGTACATAATGGTTGATGGCTGGGCTGGTATTGCAAACGAGATCCTTCGAGTGAAGCCTCTGGTGATATACCATCTGAAAAACATGTTTATCGTGAAAACGGAGAGGGACAGAGAGAGGGCGATGGATCCTGGTAGCATTGGGCTTGGAGAAAACCTTCCAACCCTGCAGCTGTATTTCCTCCTTGGGCTTGTGTATGCCGTCGTCACCCCCATTCTCCTGCCATTCATCATCATCTTCTTTGGCTTTGCTTTCCTCGTCTACAGACACCAGGTCAGACATTCTGATTGACGCCACTTTTCACCTTCCCAAGCCTGTAATGTTGAATGACACTAACCTCAATAATTAACTCCCCTTTTTGTTTGTTGTTGGTTTCAGACCATCAATGTTTACAATCAGGAGTACGAGAGCGCTGCTGCATTTTGGCCTCAGGTGCATTCCCGAATAATAGCAAGCCTGTTGATCTCTCACCTAACTCTGTTTGGGTTAATGAGCACCAAGGAAGCTGCATTCTCCACCCCTCTACTCATCTTCCTGCCACTGCTGACAATATGGTTCCACAAATACTGCAAGAGCCGGTTTGAGCCTGCTTTCAGGAAGTATCCACTGGAGGTGAGCCAGTTCTGCAGCAACGAGATAGCTCTGAGAGCCTCCTCTAACGGTTTCTTATGTTTGGAAATTGGAATGCTGTTTTGATTTTTCAGGAAGCGATGGAGAAGGATAACATGGAGCACGCATCTGAGCCTAACCTGAACCTGAAATCCTTCCTGGCCAACGCCTACCTGCACCCCATCTTCCATCTTTTCGAGGATGCCGCGAAAGAGGAGGATACGGTGGAGGTGAGGATCGACAAAGCCCAGAATCAGCAACAGCATCATCATCACCGTCAGGCGGAGGAGGCTCATGTGCGGAGCTCATCTCAGTACCACGAGGAGAGTCACTTCAGGAGCACCCACGAGACGCACTACCACCACGAGGAGAGCCAATACAGCAGGAGCACCCAGTACCATGAGGGGATCCACGTGAGGAGCGACACGGACTCGCCGTCGCCGCCGCACTTCGTCTACCACTACGACATCCAGCCCTGAATGATCCTGAAAATGCAGTGATCTCTAACTTGATTTTGGTTTTCCTGGTGGTCCTGTGAATTCTTCTCTTAGTTTACCTTACCCTTAAAAAGAATGCTGAATTTGCTGATGATTATTGATGAATCGTTCGATGTACATGATGTAGTGTGGTAGTGACTGTAAAAGTATTCCCTGATGTGCCATGGGGCCCTGAACATTATATTGATTCCCTGCAGCAAAAATGATGAGGGAGTCAGCTTTCGATCGTGTTGTTGCGTATTCTATGAGTGCGTATCTTCGTCGTGATCGTGACACTAGCATGCACTCATGTGTTGGTACCGACAAAGCTGGGTTGGGGACCTACTACATATACGTCGGGTGGTTGGTGCTGATTTGTTCGGAGAGAAAAGTACTGCTGGCTGGTAGCTGATAGCTGGTGACTGATTTGTTCTGAGAGAAAAGTACCGCTGGCTGGTGGCTGATAAGCTAGACGAACAGGTGGTACAAGCACAAAAGAAACAGGAGTAGTCGCATTTCAGGTCAGGGTTCATAGGGTTAGGGAATACTTATTTCTTAGGCTGGGAAGTTTCAGTTAATAAATGATAATCCACATATCTGAGTTTGGGAAATCATGTGAACGTTCGATTTTCGTAGATTAAACTATGAATAAAATGATACATCTAAATACTCTTGTTGTACATGTAGTTCTAGTTCTATAATTTTTGGAACTAGCAATACCTAGCTCTAAGTGATCCAAAAGAATTTTTAAACTGGAGCTCTACCAAACAAGACCACATATTGTGGATGCCGGAAGCAGAGGTGGAACGAACGTTCAAACAAAGCAGAGGGTAAGGTTGGCAAACTAGATCCACCTGAACGAACGAAAATTGTGGCTTGGAAGGACCTAGGCAACCGCCAGATCGTTCGATCGGGAACTTACAGAATATAGTAGACCACCAAAAAATACTAATTGTCATCATAAGTAGTGGCATTGCCAGGAATTGATTTTTTTTCATCGTTGAGAGGGGTCAATAGTGCTAATTTATCTAAAATTTTTGATCAAAATCGAATTTTCAATGGAGATTTGCAAGCCATAGGGGGCCCATGGCCCCTGCCAGCCCCCCCTTGGCTACGCCACTGATTCATAAGATATGTTCTTCGCATGTAAAGTATTAGAAGGTAGTTTAGCTAACAAATAAATGATTTGCTAACTTCTAATTAGTATCTTTGAATACATCAGTCAAACTATGGTGACCCACTTTATCGAGACGTATCTAGCCCGTTTCACGTGTCAAGATTTCACATATTTGAGAAAAAAACATTTTTTTCAGACACCAAGAATGAATTGAGCAATTATACTGCGCTGATGATGCCCTAGCTAATATTGTACGCAATACCCATCGTTGAAAATATGTCCATAGAAAATAAACAATAATTGTATTGTATCAGTTCTTAGCCGTACACCCATATACGTGTCTTTAGGACAACTTCAGTGGAAAACAAGTTGAGATAGCGATGAAAGAATCCACAAATGTTTCAAGAAAGTCTTTGATCTTTGATTTGTGGCTAGGAGCTGCGTGGGACTGAGCAACCCCTTATTATCTTTGATCATGTAGGCATGTATATGAGTCAGCCATGCATGGTGACCAGTTCATTGAGAAGCATTTTGAGTTATCAACTTTCATGTGTCAAGATTCCACAAATTGAGATACTATATCATTGTGAGAAAAGTAGCTTTCTTTCGTACATCAAGAGTGAACAATTATATTTCTTAACGCAATAACCATATTGTCACTAGTGGAGATTTGATCTTCGATCCTCAGCAAAAATTTCAGAATGAACACAGCTTTGGCCCAACAAATTGTAAAAGGTGCAAAGCGATGCACGGAGGACTTGTCAAATATGTGCATGTAGGGCCATATGTACGCCACCGAGCATATTTTTTCAAGGTGGCAGCTACATGTACTAATGCATCATAAGTATTAATTTAGAGGAGGTGAATGATCAAAATATAAATTCATAGTTCTAAGCCATTTCCCATTGTATATGTTGATGCTTGTCATGTCAAAAAAAATTATGGCAATAAATTTACAAAATACTTCTTCATGCGTTCCAAATTATAATCTGTTTGACTTTTTTAACCCAAATTTGATTGTTCGTCTTATTAAAAATAGTTGTATAAATGTAATCAAATTTAAATCATTTTTGAAGAATTTTTATTAATAAAGAAAGCCACGACAAAAAAGATATGATATTTGGTATATTGTTTTGAATAAGATAAGCAGTTAAACTTGACAAAATATGCACCATGGCAAAATATACTAAGTGGTGTACCTACGGCCGTATATGCACACGTTTGACAAGCTCACACATTCGTTTGCATATTTTGCAACTTGTTGAACCTTAATGATACAACCATAGAATATAAGTTGTGCATTTACTCTATTTTTTTAATAAGTTGCACATTGTTGTAGTGCATCTTATGTTATCTTACTAGTAGTAGTTAAAGCTTTTATTTAGCCTTCACACGGGGTGTGCTAAAAAGAATAAATCCTAAAAAACATACTATTTTGCTGGGCGTCAGTGAATTCTTCTCTTAGTTGTTGATGATTGATGTGTAGTGTGGCAGTAACCGCAAAATCCTAATGTGTTCCATAGATGGTAAAGGGCCTCTAATTTAACTTAGAAAATTTAAGAATAGGTCTCAATAAAAACTATATCATAATATTATATGATTTGAGGCAGCATTTATTGCACCTGGACATCTGAATGCATCATATGTTCTCTGAATCTATGGTCAGAATAAGTGTCAGGACGACAACAATTGCGGGTCTGTTCTTTTGGTCATAAATAAATAGTGAAAAGTACTATTTATCTATTACATTCATCACATCTTCTCTTACAAGAAATACTATTCCAACACTATCTATTTGCAACTTCACTATTCTTTTTCACTCAAAAGAACGGGCTCTCAGAAAGAAAAGAGAGACTGAGTACTGCATCTAAGCCGCCTCTACTGTCATCGAAAAAATAAAATGTGCTTCCTGCGTGGGGAAGAAAAAAAAAAGAAATATTAGCCTGTTCGTGACAGCTGGTTGCTGCTGATTTGTTATGAGAGAAAAATAATTTTGATTGACCGGAATAGGTGGCTGCTGCTAATTTGGTGTGAGAAAAAGTAATGATGGGTGATAGCTCGCGAATAGGCTGTGGTTTTTTTTTCCGCCTATGAAGCACAGAAGTCAAGTACAGCAGCATCTGGTTACATTTTGCCTTTTTGTCTTGCCGGCTGGCATTACTCCAGCATTGGGTTAATCTTTTGCATGAAGCATAAGATTCCTCGTTGCTTTCTTTCCCACGCTTGAAGCCGTCGCCTTGATCCACCGAAAAGTGCAGATGTCATCGCATCCCAGCCGCAGAATCCTGCCTATTTATACTCGGGCAGACACGGGCTTAAAGCGCAGCGAGACTCCCACCCTGACACGACACCACGAGAGGCAGGAGAGACCATCACCACAACAGTGACAATGCAGGACGGCGTGGCGGCTCACGGCCCCAACCGCGGCGCCGCCAATGCCGCCGCTTCCGCCTTCTACAGCGCCGCCTCCGGCGTGTACGCGAGCACGCACCCCGCGGTGCGCCTCCCCGCCGACCCCCGCCTCTCCCTCGCCCCGCACGTCCTCGCCCACCTACCCGCCGATGACGCCGCGGCGCTCGTCGACGCCGCCACGGGCGAGGCGGTCTCCCGCGCGGGCCTCCGCCGCCTCGTCTCCGCACTCGCCGCGGGGCTCCTCCGCCGCCACGGCATCCGCGCGGGCGACGTCGTGCTCATCGCCCTCCCCAACTCCATCGCCTTCCCCGTCGCGTTCCTCGCCGTCCTCGCCGCGGGCGGCGTCGCCACCACCATGAACCCGTACAGCGCCCCCGCCGAGATCGCCGGCAGGGTGCTGGATACCAGGCCGGCCCTCGTCCTCGCCGCGGCGGAGAACGCCGGGAGGCTCCCGCCACTGCGCGTCCCGGTCGTCCTCGTGCCCGGGACCTTCGGTCTCCCTGACGCCGGCGGCCCCGAGTTCGCGCCATTCCGCGCGCTGCTGCTGCTCGATTCCAAACCGCCGTCGGCCCCGCCGGTCGGCCAGGACGACGCGGCCGCCATCCTCTACTCGTCGGGGACGGGCGGCCGGAGCAAGGGCGTCGTGCTCACGCACCGCAACCTCATCGCCACGGTCGAGCTCTTTGTCCGCTTCGAGGCCTCGCAGTACGCGGCACCTGCTTGTGACAATGTCTACCTGGCGGCGCTGCCCATGTTCCACGTCTACGGCCTCTCGCTCTTCGCCGTAGGCCTGCTCACGCTCGGCTCCACCGTCGTCGTCATGAACAGGTTCGACGTGGATGAGGCCATCAAGGCCATCGACAGATTCGGGGTCACGCACTTCCCGCTCGTACCGCCCATCATGGCGGCGTTGGCGCACGCGGCCGAGCCCCCGGCATTGAGTTCTTTGGTGCAGGTGTCCACGGGTGCGGCGCCGGCAAGCGGCAGGCTCATCAACGACTTCGTCAAGGCTTTCCCCCACGTCGATCTCATTCAGGTGCCTGCCTACCCCACTCTTTTTACAGTCGTGTGAGAAACTACGGTGCATTGCAGAACCGGTTGACAGCCAACCGGCCACATACACAACTGCTCTAGAATTGCAGCGACGTCTGTCAGGCGTAAAGGCACGCTACATAGCACTACCCTTGACGAACAGAAACTTTGAGCACGACTAACTATATTCAGACTACAAATCCACAAGACATACATCAGCAAGGAACAACTACTACACCTTCCCTCCATTTTGTTTTGTGATTACGGATAAGGTTTTGTGATCACGGATAAGACCTGCTACACATCTGCCTACTCCACTCACAATCACAGTAGCTCATCCGTTCGTGACCCTGTTTTGGTAATAGAGTACATAGCTCATCCGTTCGTGACCCTGTTTTGGTAATAGACTACATAGTGGTGCACAAATCTAGTAGGCGTCAGTTTTCTTATAGGAGAAGATTTCAATAGTTTTGACCATATGCCCTGCTCTGAAAAGTGGAGTTTTTTTTATAATTTTAGGAGCAAATGTTCAGTTTGACTCAAGTTTTCAAGAGTGCCAAATAGGTGCAGAAAAATGCCAAATAGGTGCAGAAAAATGCCGAGTACTCCTCGTAATCCGATTATCCACAACAATTCTTATATTGCAGTGGCACGATTAAAACTGCACTTATTCTCAGCCGTCCAATTCCCTGATCAATAGTTCAAATTCGATGCCACAGTAACCAACAGAGCATGGCAGCAAAATCAGCTGCCTGCCACGGGGCAGGGGTGGAGCTGGACCAGCCCAACACCTAAGGCCGTTCCATGGGCTGATTTTGCTGGCTAGACTGGGCCTTCATACAACAGTATACTACAGTGTAGAAATTACAGGCCGAGTACTCGGCAAAAAGATTAGGACATGGTTGTCTGGACTCTGGATAACACTAATCCACACACACAAAATATGATGATGTGCCCTTGTTCTGAATTTGAAGTTGAGTTTCCAGTTGAGTGTTCGAATACTTGATCACCCGTCACTTGGTAACATGCACTATTGAGTACAGCAGAGGGCTTTACAAAGATTTTACTCTTTCTAGAGTAAAGGAAAAGGGTGTTACTCTTTTCTTTAAAAAATCCCAAAAATCAAAGATAACTCCGAAAGAAGCAGACACTTGGGGACTCCATGGTTCTGGAAATGGATTGATTTTCTGATCTCTACAAAGTGCAAGTACTTACTATACTGACATTTTGTTGCTGCTGAGTCACAGCAGCATTTTGTTCCTTTTGCAGAACATCGTTAAATTCTCTATTAAGACTGCTGCTTTTTTCGTTCTTGAACAGAAAACCCCATACTGAAAAACTCTTACCTTCATGCAACATAATTTGTGCACAGGGTTACGGCATGACAGAATCTGCTGCTGTAGGAACTCGAGGCTTCAATACTTCAAACCAGAAGAAGTATGCTTCAGTAGGGCTTCTGGCTCCAAACATGCATGCCAGAATTGTTGATCTGGAAACTGGTTGCTACCTGCCTCCAGGTTCTTGTGGGGAGCTGTGGCTCCATGGGCCAGCTATAATGAGAGGTACAGTATCATGAGCTTAACTGTGATACTTTCCACTTCATAGAAAAAAATGTTTAGATGTAAATTAAAATTCAAAGGCTTGGGAATTCTCTCAAAGAGATAGGTTGGCATATTGCTAGTTTTCTATAAACAAGTCAGGCCTGACTGTGGTTATATCTTCAGTGAGCTGGTCATTGAAGATCATTATAAGATGTTTACTTATGTATAAATAATGATTTAAATCTACAGACCTCACTATTTTTGCAGTGTTTTTGTCTTCCTTGATCAAGCACTGATTTCGGATCTAAATCGATTGGACTGTTGGTTTACTTTATGAGATTGTTTGGACCGATGATTTAGCTTGCGTAGTTTGGTTCTTCTCTCCATTAACTGAGCCTACTTTCGGGGCTGATCTATAATATTATGTTCTGTATTTTCTGAATGCCTCTTCAATTTGCCCATTTGTATCTGGATTCTGAAGAATTGTTTCGCCACAGGTTACTTGAATGATGAGGATGCACATGCAATGAACAATGGCTGGCTGCGTACGGGTGATGCTGCTTACTTCGATTCAGATGGGTACTTGTACATAGTAGGCCGCTTGAAGGAGGTGATCAAGTACAAAGGATATCAGGTATGCAGAGCCAGCTTAAGTGCTTTGCTTTTGCCATTGTTGTTGTGGATATCGTGTGGGAAAGCTTTGGTTGTAGTAACAGATTGTTGTTCATTCTTTCTGGCCATCAGATAGCTCCAGCTGACTTGGAAGCAGTTTTGGTCGAGCACCCAGAAATTGTAGATGTGGCTGTTACATCGTGAGTTTTTATCTCCGCACAGTCCTGATATAACTTGATCTGCATGGCACGCGTTTGAACCTAATTCCATGAAATTTGTGGTTCAATGATAGTGCTGAGGATCAGGAAGCTGGAGAGGTACCAGTAGCTTTCGTGGTGAGGAAATCTGGAAGCAGCCTTACATGTACGCAAGTGATGGAGTATGTGGCCAAGCAGGTAAAGATAATACCAGTCCACACACTACCCTCTGCTGTTTCTTCTTCAACATGGCATGCTGTCACAGTATAACATGGAGTCTTTCTTGTAGCCATCAAATTTCAGGCACGTGTCATAACGAATCTACATATATACAAATACATATTGCTTTCATCAAGAAAAAGGACTAGTAACAGACAGATATTAGCAAATCTGAAATTTGAGGTTGTGGTTTGTGGTTGCGTGCATGCTTCCCACCTGTACGGCAGTGCTGTCCTGCTGCTGCTGAAAGCAGCGTCTTTTCCCTAGCAATCAAATTTCAGGCAAAGCATTGTGAGTTGTAAGAAACCTACATATATACAAATACATGTTGCTTTCACTAGAAAAGACTAGCAACTAATAAGACAGATATTAGCAACTAGCAAGTCTGAAAATCGAGTTGTGTGGTTGCCGTGCATGCTCCCCACCTGTACAGCAGCGCTGTCCTGCTGCTGCTGCTGCTGCTAGAAGCTGCCATGGTCATGCATCGTGCATGCGCTCTCAATCAGTCTCGCATAGCAGCAAATCCGTATGTATGGGAATGTATAACCAACTGGGGGTGTGAGGTCAGGTGGTTTGGCAGTAGCAGGCTGGCCTCATACAGCATCATGTTAACATCCCTAAGAATTCTATGTTTACTTCTATTCCAAAGAATCGTGTGATTAGCACGTCATCTAGTAGTATAAGTTCCAACAGGCCAGGCTGGCATGCACTCCTACTTTTGTTGACTTGGGGAATTGGATTCGCGTTTCCTTGAAGAATTATGTTCCTAGCTGTTACTTGGAGACCTTTTCTTTCATAGCTAAAGATGGGGTTGCAAGAGAAACCAAACCTGGCTTTCGTCTAGAAGTCTGTTTCTTCCCGACTGTATCCAAGTAATGCCACCTTGGCACCTTGCATTACATTATACTGGTAATATGAACCTGTAGGCTGTGGTTGATGGAGTCATCAGTGATGGTAAGGTAAGGATGAAACTAGTGTATCTTAAGCTATGCTGATGGGATTGGACTGTAATCACTGCCTGTATGCTACATTTGACGCCTACCAAAGCCATGTATACCGCTAACCTTTTGGTTAACACTGCATCCTGGAACGACATCTGCAGATGGTATATTGTTTTCCTGAAATGATCTTTCTGAGGTGGCGATGCAGGTGTCTCCGTACAAGAAGGTGCGCAAGGTGGTGTTCGTGGAGGCAATACCCAGGTCGCCTGCTGGAAAGGTGCTGAGGCGGCTTCTCAAGAACTCTGTTGCCGGTCCGACAAGCCATTCCAAGTCCAACTCCCAGCGCCATTCGAGACTGTAACCGCAGGCAGAGAGGAACGAGCACGGACAGGCTGCAGTAGTGCCTTCTTCAGCTTTACTTGAAGCTGCCGTCGCATGAATACTTGCTATCCTATCTATCGTCAGAGTAGGGTATATCTGTAGATCGATGAGCTTGTTATAGTTAAGCTACATAGATACTGTGTGTGAGGTGGTGGCTTAATTTTGGTCGATTCAGTATGCCAGTGGAACAAATGATTTGCTAGCTATAAATCCCATGAATTCATGAAACATGTTGTGATAAAAATGATGGCCAAATATAAAACAAGATTCTTACTGAACAAGGAATGGAACGCAGTGGATGTTTAATTTCTCGTTGATGGAAGACGTCGCAGTCACGCATGATCTTGGTTAGGCCGTAATGTGGAAGGTTTTCTAGAGAAGGAATAGATGCTGCAGGGCACATTTGGTGTGCGCTGCTGACGTTTTTTTTTTCTTTCTTTTTTTGGTTTGGGGGGAAACAAAAGCAACACGGATGACTGATTCTGACAAGGTCGAACGCGGGAAGAATATGCGGTCCGCTGCTGCGAATGTGCTCCCGAATCGGAACACGGTCAAGAAAAGCCTCTCTCGTGTGCGTGCGGGGGCGGGCGGCAGGTGTTGGTTGGTCGCTGGCTTTGGCTGGACACCTGGACTGGGTTCTATGCTCCTCACCTAGGCGTCTAGTATGCGTTACGATCTGATGCTGCCGACGGTGCTGCACTTTTTTTTCTCCCATTCATATGTGATCACTTCTTTATGTGATTGTAAAACAAAAATCAAATTCATAATAGCTCACTCTTAATTGTTGGTCAGGGCAGGCAGGCCATTAGGTGGTTCGATGGGATCAAAAATCCGCCGCCGACCTGCTGAAGCTGGGGCAGCTCAGCTAACAGCCTAACACCGACCAGTGCATTTAATTTTCCCTTTCTAATAGTTTATTATGTATTTTTCTTTTGTTGGGTAGAATTTTTTTCACAAGTCACGTCGGATGGTTGACACTAATTAGAATTATTAAACACAAACTAATTACACATATGAAGTTAGTTTTTTTTTAGAATTATGAAGTTAGTTTATAAGAAGAATTTATTAAATCAAATTGGTTCACAATTTGACAAATGTGATGCTACATTAAACATGTACTAACAAATTCATTAGATTCAATTGATTCTTCTCGTGATTTACACATATGTATAATTGATTTTATAATTAATTTATACTTAATATTTCTAATTAGTATCATCCAATATTTTCACCTATCATCTGCTTTAGGGGCTGTTTAGTTGGTGAAATGTGGTGGAAATGAATGTGAGTGAAGAGTGGAAAGTTGGAGTTGGGGTGTTTAGAGCTCTATGTCGGAACGTAGCATTCTCAAAACATAAGAATATGAAAAATGTAGGATTCAAATTGGTTGCCAACTACAATCCTACGGAATTCATAATATAGGAAAGTTTCCTATGGAGTGTTTGGATACAACATAGGAAAAATATAGAAATTTGAGAAGAGGGATAGACACATATATAAGAAATATTTCAAGAGGTTGGACCTTTGGATTAAGGCATTTCATAGGAATTTCGTAGGATTATTGGATGTCCAATCTTTTGTTCCGAAAGGACACACATGGAAAATTCATATAGGAATTAAATCTTACAAAATTCCTTCACCAATCTTTTTATTTCAGAGAGATCTTTAGTTTGAAATAAATAGTAGAGATTGATGAAATAAATAGTGAATTGGAGCAGAAATTTGGTGGACTAAGACTGTCTCCAGCAATAATCTGCAAACTGGATGTGCAAATCGCCGTTTGCGGCAAGGAGAAAGGGTAGACCGGAACCGCAAACATATAGCTCCCCAGCAGGCGTTCCCCTCCCGTCGCTCATCGCTCCTGACGGTTGCTTCCCGCGGGCTCGGAGAGCTCCGCCGCGGGCCTGCGCCGAGTCGGGAGGCCGCTCGAGGAGAGGGGAGGCGAAGGCGGAGCAGGGGAGCCCGCCGCCGGCGGCCTGCAGTTCGCCGCCGAGCTGGAGCTGCCTCCGCCGCCGGAGCTCGAGCCATGGCGCACTGTAGCACCTCGGGCTCGATCCGCCGCCGCCGCGACCTCGAGCCACGGCGGGCTCGGGAGGAGGACCACGCCGAGGAGGGGGACGCGCGCCTCGTCCTTCGCACCGACGCCGCTGCCGAATCCTTCCTCGAGCTCGCCGCCGTGGAGGAGACAGGGGAGGAGGAGGCGGATGAGGTGCCGGGGACGGAGGCGGCCGACCCGGATTTGCGTCGCCATGGAGGCTTCTGTGACGGCGGAAGAGGAGGAAGGGAGAAGGAGCCCGCGAGGAGGGGACGCGCGCCTTGTCCTTCGCAATGGCGAGCTCGCCGCCGTGGAGGAGGTGGTGGATGAGGTGCCGGGGAAGGAGGCGGCGGGCCTGGATCTACGCCGCCATGGCGGCTTCCGTGACGGCGTGGCGCGGCATGGCTCCGACAGCCGCGGCGGTGGGCGCTCCCTCGGCAGCCTGGGAGAGAGAGGCGTGGGAGAGAGAGGTCGGGAGTTGAAGAAAAGAGAGAGAAAGGCCCGGATTTCCCCGAGAATGCGGGTGCGGAGAGCGCCTACTGCATTTTGCAGTATCAGCTGCGGTTGCTGCTGGAGTTGCAACAGTACCGAGCTCTTCTTCATTTTGCGCACGGGAGAGGCTATGCGGTAGCTGCTGGAGACGGACCGGCCCTGTTTAGTTCCTCAAAAGTTTCCAAAATTTTCGCATTGCAAACCGTACTACCCTTCAGAACACGTTTCTCAATGCAAAAATTTCACTACTTTCACGAAAAATTTCACCAACTAAACGAGATCTAAACGTCGGTTTGCAGGTTTTGCGGCACAGCAGTAGGAGGAAGCGAGGTGAGTCAGCTGTCAGAACTCCGACGCAGAGTACTCCCTCCGTCCCAAAATAAGTGCTCATCTCACATTTCGAGGAGCCAACAAGTTGTAAGTTTGACCGGATATATAAAAAATAATATTAACATTTGTGTCTCTAAACAAGTTTGTTATGAAAATATATGACATGATTAATCTAATGATATTTATTTAGTACCATAATTATTAATATTTTTTAAAATATATTTGTTCAAACTTTAAAGTGGTTGACTTCTCAAAGTGTGTGATGTGTATTTGTTTTGGGACGGAGGAAGTACGGGCGTAGGTATCGCTACGCTATGCTACGCTGCTTCGAGGAACTCTAATCCGCAGTCCACACCGGTCGGCACAGCAGGTAGGCTGTGGGTGGGCCGGCGACGGCCGACGGGGCAGAGAGGCAGAGGCTGACGCGTTGCGATTGGGCGGTCCTGGCACGTACTCCACGTGACGCAGGCACCGAGCACGATGCGTCGATGCGCGCGCACGCTAGGTACCCGTCCAGCCTGGCGCATCGTATGCTTACGTGCGGGTGGTGCGGTGGTGATCGCGCTGGCGACATCCCCGCCCGCGCCGCGTGATCACACCAGGCAGCGGCACGAGTCTGCTATACTATGCCTTTTGTTGGAAGCGGCAGGTGTGATCTAGGGTCACGAAAGATCAAGCAGCAGGTGTCGGACTGAGCTCAGCGCTCTAGCGAAACATCTCAAAGTAAATTGCCAATTCCCATCATTAACATCAATAGCTTATTATTTGTGGGATCAAACGTTCCAGTGTATTACCGATCATATTCTTATGACCATTTAGCATGGCTCTAACTTATACGAAAATGGCTCCTGCTCTTATTATTTTTTATAGAAAAAAGTTCATTTGTGACCATTCAATTCTTGTCTCAGTTTGATTTTGGTCATCGAACTTCAAAACCGAATATCTTTGGTCATCCAACTATCAAACCATTCAAATTTGACCATCAGACGGTTTTGATGAGTGTTTTTAAATTTTTTTATCTACAATTTAGTCCTTAGATCTTAAAATGATTATTATTTTTTGCTTGTACCTTTATTTTAGGTGATTTTTGCGGTCACGCGTTCATAACGGCGAGATTTATCTTTTAAATATTCTTTACACTATTTTATCTCAATTTGTTATATTATTCTTATTTTGTTGTGTAAAGAAATATTATAAAAAATAAAGCAAACAATTGCAAAATAATACGATCAACATTTTAAAAAGATAAAACACATCATTATGAACACATGACCACAAGAATCATTTAAATCGGATGTACGAGAAAAATACTAATCATTTTAAGATCCAAGAACTATTTTATTTACAGTTTAGTCATTGAATCTTAAAATAATTACTATTTTTCTCGTATCTCCGATTTAAGTGATTTTTGTGGTCATACGTTCGTAACGATGAGCTTTATCTTTTAAAAGGTTGTCAGCATTATTTTGTAATTGTTTGCTTTACTTTTCTTATTTTTTTACATAACAATATAAGAATAATATAATAAATAAGGATAAAATAGTATAAAGAACATTTTAAAAGTTAAAGATCACTGTTATGAACACGTGACCACAAAATTGGAGGTAAGAGCAAAAAGTAATAATTATTTTAATATCTAAGGACTAAATTGTAATTTTTTTTAAAAACCACCCATCAAAACCGTCTGGTGGCCAAATTTGAACAGTTTTGATAGTTGGATAGCCAAAGATACTCGGTTTTGAAATTCGATGGCTAAAATCAAATTGAGGTAATAGTTAGATAGGCAAAATGAACTTTTTCTTTTTTTATAAAGCAACTTTTTCTTATCTTGAGCCAGCAGGTTTGGCAAAGTAAAAATAACGTCTTTCTTCTCCCTCGTGTTGACCTCGCAAGGGGGCCACTCGGGGGCTCCCACCTCGTCGCCTCGAGACGCTCGACGTTGTAGTGCCTTTTCTACCTCCGGTACGAGCAAGTGTCGGGTACCGTGACTGCACCGGCCTCCAACGTGTGCGCCGGGCGCCGGCATTTCGTGCTTCACTCACCTATCTCTTGGGTCGTGCCCTTCACTAGAATCTTGATGCTCTTGGGTCTTGGCATATGTGAGATCTCCAAATGGTTCGGCACGAGCTTCGTGGTCGTCTTTCTTCTCCACCCACCCTGGTCGTTCTTTAGTCACTCCTACTGATAGTGGTCACTCGAGGTTATGCCTCCTCTTGTCGTCTTCTTCGCTGGTAGGGTTTGGAGGATGGATCTTGGTCCTTCACATTATGCTTCGGGTTGCCGCCATCTCTCGACAGTTACAGCTACCTCCTCTCCTCCGTGTTGTTCTTTTGTTCATTGCAGTCGCTGGTAATCTTCTATGGGTCGTTATGTTGAGGTCGCTGGCCTGCGGATGTTTCCTTTCGTCATCGCCATGGGTTGCAAACTGTCATACCATCGATTTGGCTCTCACCTAAACTTTGAAGGTCGGTAGTGGGGAGTTGGTTTTGGGACCTTAGCAAAACCTTTGCTCGACATTTCCCGGTGTCGACAATGGTTGCGCTCTTGACGTAGCTCATCAGCTCACCTCACTAGGGGTGTTATCACGTCCGCCAAACCCATTTGGTCTTTTAAGGTGAAGACCTGGTCTGCTTCTCCTTGGATAGACAAACAATGATGGTGTTGGTGTCGCTCACCCCTTGGAAGTATTGTCTTGTATGATATTCTCTCTCTACATTTGATGACTCCACATAGTTAGACAATTGATGATGTGCGTATTATAACCATTTTACCGACCATATTTTTTTTGAAATCTGAATCAGTATTGCTATGATTTACCTTACTTTGATTAAATCTTGCCCCGTGAGAGAAAAAAAAGTTTGGTCAGTTGGCATGTGACTGCTGGTATCCTCCGTCTTAAATTGTAGATTTTTAGGTTGTTTTGGATTTGCTAATCTGCTGGTAACCATTTTTTAGATTTGCATTTCCCTATATATAAACATAGTGTGTAGCTGGACGATTAGTCAAAAATAAATTTGAAAATAAAAAATGTATAAATTAGGGAGGAGTAAAAATCCAGTGTGCGAGGGTTGTCCTATCCCACTTTGACCAGGGTCCAGGAGCCACCGGGGCCCGCAGTGCCAGTGCCGATGTGAACACCGACTCGGATACTAGACGAGTACTCGTACCAACAAATACGGCCGATGTACGAATACGTCACGGAGAGGCCCCCATCGCGGGCCTCGCATGAATGGCGTCGCACACGCGGCACCCACACCCTCCGAGTCCGCACCGCACCGGATCCGCGAGCGCGCGCCCCTTTTTATTGACGCGCCCACACGCGTACCTCCCCTTCCCAGGAAGGGAAACCGGGCACACCCACACCCAGCGCGGGACTTGACATCCAGAGGGAGACGAGCCAGGCCCAGGCCCCACCACGGCACCACCCCCTCCCCCTCCCCCTCCTTCGTCGCTGCTGTTACCGGAGACACACGGGGAGAGATGGCGCGAGTCTCCAATGCCAGGAAGAGGCAGGGCGCCAAGCCCGCGGCCGCCGCCGCCACGCCATCCTCCGCCGCGGATCCCGCCCGCAACACCACCAGCAGCGCCGAGCAGGCCGCCGCGAGCGGCGACAGCCCCGTGCGCGTCTACGCCGACGGCATCTTCGATCTCTTCCACTTCGGCCACGCACGCGCCCTCGAGCAGGCCAAGAAGCTGTACGTCCGTCCTCCGCCTCCTTTCTCTCTCTCCCCCACCCCTCCTCCCCAATGGAACCCAACGACGCGTAGATCCGTCTCTGCCATGTCCCTGTGTCCTCTAACGCGCCGCTGAATCCATCGATCCAGCTGCCGCAGGCGGGCTCCGTTAGATCTGGACGCCACCGCTGCCGTGCGCCCGCGCCCGCCTGCTCGATCTCTCTCTCGCCCCTTTGCTTTTCCGTCTCGCATCGCGCGTGCGTGCCCGTCACCTCACCCCCACCGGAGTTGACGTCTCAACCCCCTTCGTCAACTGGATCTGGATACAGTTTTATGCCTTGCGTGCCATCAACTCATGCTACCTTCGCTTGATTCGCTCCGGATGATGTTAGCAACACATAATAATCGCATCCAAAATGTTTGTGATACTTTGCAGGTTCCCCAACACGTATCTGCTCGTCGGATGCTGCAACGACGAGCTCACCAAACGCTACAAGGGGAAGACCGTCATGACCCAGGAGGAGCGTTACGAGTCCCTGCGCCACTGCAAGTAAGTAAATCCAGCATTTTACAGCTCTTTTATGGCAAACTGATTCAATTCAACATATGATGTCAATTGCAATCGTATTCTCTGTAAATGGAACAACTGAGTCATCGCACTCTTGCCACAAAATTTGTATTCCTGTTTCCTCGTATGCTTGCGAGTGTATGTTCACTTGATCTGCTTACCCATTCTATGCTCCTTTTACCCCCAACACTCAAGCATTTCTCTCATTACAACCTATTCTATTGAATCAACGGGAAATTGAAGGTGCTGTAAATTTGGGGCTGCTGCGCCCTACTGCCTGCTTTGTGACTTGTTGTTGACCTTTTTTTCATCAGTCAGTTTAGATTGTTTCAAGGATCCGAGATTATTGGCGGAAACTCTGTTAAGCCTCTTCGGTTTTTGCTAAATATGATATATCTTCATACATACTACCTCCATTCTTAAATATATGACGTTTAGGACAAGCAAATTAGTTCAAAAATGAACTAATTAGCTTATCCTAAACGTCATATATTTAAGGACGGAGGGAGTAATAGCAAGAACCAACCAGTGCAAGTTTTAAAACTGTGAAATTTAACCCTGCTCCTTCCTTCCACTGATTGTCTGATATCTATCTCTACTTTTAGGTGGGTTGATGAGGTCATTCCTGATGCTCCATGGGTTCTCACACAGGAGTTCATTGATATTCATCAGATTGACTATGTTGCTCATGATGCGCTACCGTAAGTCTGACCTTGCACAAGACCTATTTCAGATGTTCCTGTCCCTCCCTCGAAACAGTTCAATTAACTATTATACATTTGTTGTTACTACAGCTATGCTGATACTAGCGGGGCTGCAAATGATGTCTATGATTTTGTAAGTCTCATTTGTTTTAGTCAAGTAAATGTTAAATGCATCTTTCCTTTGCTTCCAAACTGAAAATATTTCTGCCAATATGTATGTTAGGTTAAAAAGATTGGCAAATTCAAGGAAACAAAAAGAACAGATGGGGTTTCTACTTCGGACCTCATAATGAGGATCTTGAAGGACTACAATCAGTATGTCATGAGGAATTTAGCACGGGGCTACTCAAGGAAGGATCTAGGTGTGAGCTATGTCAAGGTTGGACGCTTTCTCATGGCTCGTACTGAAGGAATGGAGAATAGTTTGTTGTTGTTTTGCAAGTAATAACATATCTCGTCTTTTATTTCCATCAGGAGAAACAACTGCAAGTTAATATGAAGATTAATAAACTGCGAGAAACTGTGAAGGCGCATCAGGAAAAGGTAATGGTGTTGCTTTGAGACTGATCAGTACTTGTTGGGAACTAGATTTACTCTTTCCTTCACATGGAAGGCCACGGCACTTAGTTACTTCAAGATTTGCAGATCATGGAGTTTTACTTATATCTAGCTGTGTGTACCTTTCAGTTGCAAACAGTGGCAAAGACAGCCGGGTTAAATCATGATGAGTGGCTTGCTAATGCAGACCGCTGGGTTGCCGGTTTCCTGGAGAAGTTTGAGCAACACTGCCACAACATGGTAATATGCTTTTCTAAGATTGTAATCTTGCCAAAACTAGCTAAATGGAATTTAAAACAAGTTAGATAAGATAGGTGACAAGTTAATACTTGTAACAACTGTGGTAAATGTCTGCTGGCTCACACTGATTTCCTTTTAATGACTGTATTCAGGAAACAGCAATCAAGGACAGGATACAAGAGAGGCTGGGGAGACAGCTGAGCAAAGGAATGAGCCCTGGTCTTGTGCAGCAACCGGTGCTGGCCTAAGTATGTTGCTGCAGTGTAGATGAGCCCTCGTGTACCTGCTGTCAGGATAGAGTGAAATGGACCAATGCTCTTCCTCAGGTGGTATGCGCATGTGTGATGTGGTCACATGGAATGCGGATGCTTGTAAGAGTGCAACACAGTTGCTGAGGCGTTTCTAGTTTTGTGATGCAAATGGAAGCCGTATACAAATGTCCATATGAGAGGCGTTTGGTGTTTTGGCATGGTTATGGTCGTTTTTAATTTGTACGTAAGGGTATTAGATTAACCTTTCTGTAATCGAGATTGGTGTTTCTTTCGTGGCTATATATATTATTATACGTTCCTATCTGGTAAAGGCAACATTCAATGTAAACCCTACTCACCTGTAATGTTGATCTTCCTCCTCTCTAGGAAGTAGAAAGACTATGAGTACCCAATTCTTCTATCCCGACGGTCACGTAGAGCTTTTAGCTTGAGGGCTTGTTGAATATGGCAGTCAGTTTTTCTGGTAAATCGCTGCGTTGACGGTATTCTGGAGAAGTTTGAGCAACCCCGCCGCAAATGCATAATGGTTGTTAGTATTCTTCGTAACAAGTACTGCATCCGTCCCAAAATAAAAAGGTGTACTGGGAAGTGTATAAGCTAATGTAATGAAATGATGGATTGAGTTTTTTTTCTCTTTGTTTCAATGCACGTGTATTTTTCTTTAGGATTCAGAAAACCAAACAGACTGCACTACTTTCAACAACGACTCATACGAGTAATTAGGAGTAACATGATTACTTTTTATACCTACTAGTGCATTCAAAATTTTCTAAATTACGTTGGGACGAAGGATGTGTTTCAAAACGTAGCTAAATAAATTCTAGAAATAATATTTAAGTGGCTGGCCACAGGTAAAGGGACAAATCCTTTGAGGTATTGCTGGTGAATGTGGCTGGCATACTCCTTTTTCAAAAAAAAAAAAACAAGAAAAAAAAGTAGCTGACATACCCACTAGTATCATGTTTGCACCCAATTGTCTTCAGTTCAAGCTGTAGTCTTGTACTATGAGCCATGAGGCTGGGATTCCTGCAGAACTGCTGAGAACATATCCAGTATTACCGCAACGGTTGCAACTATTATTCACACCCCTAGCACCCCTTCACACCCCTAGCACGCTGCAATTCATTTCCAGATTTTACTTTTTTGTTGCATCTTGTACATTTTGTCTTGCCTACTTTAACATATCACCTAGATGGATTCAACATTTTGTAACAGAAGAATCAACATTTTGAACATGTTTTTCTTTTTTGTCTCCTTCAACCTCTCATGGTGAGCGGAGCTCGCGGCCGGCGGCGCACAGAGCTCGTGGCCGGCAGCACACGGGGAGGGGGCGGCGGTGGGCTGCAGGCAGAGGAGGAGCTAGGGTTGAGATGAAGATTCAATGAGTATTGTTATGTGCATAAATCTCAAACACTAGAAATCATGTAAAGAGAAAATAATTCAGCAGGAAGCTACATGGATTTCCGAGTACAAAGAGTCCGAGCGGCCCAGCCCGTCGCTGCGGCATCAGGCCCACATAGCAAGGGTCTAGCGCTACTGGGCCTCTTTACGCTTAAATGGCCTTGTGGCCCAGGGCGCGCAGCCGCAGCTGGCAATGGAACGGCGGGAGGGGCAGTGGCGTGATCCCCCTCCCCCACTCCCCCAGTGCGTCGCGAAGTGGCCGGTGTCCGGTGATGACGGCTCCCGGTGCGCCCACCTCTGTCGTCGTCTTCCTCCGGCTCTCCTCGCGCGCGATCTCCACGGGTCACCCCGCTGCCCGCCCCATCCGCGCCATGGCTTCCCACGGCACCTCCACCTCCTCTGCCACCATCTGCAGCGCCGCCCGCCACCAGGACGGCCTTTTCCGCCGGGGAAATCAGGCCCCCGGGATTGTGCCCCCCCCCCCCCCCCCGCCTCTCCGGCGTTCTTCTACTAGCGGCTGTCCAACGCGAGCCGCAGGACAGATATTTCCAAGATCCCATGCCTTTGCTGCCGTCGCTGTCGTTGTAAGAATAGGACGAAGATAATATGTATTGATCGATCGGGTTGGGTGAGGGGGTCTTGGCGTCTTGCATCCCAACGATCGCAATCCAAAACCCCATCCTCGCTCGCTGCCAAGCCGATAATTCCTGGCCACACTTCCATCGTCGGCTACCTCAGGAGCTTCCCATCCCAACGCATCGCACTGAATCTCCGTTACACTCGCGAGGCACTAGCCTGCCTGCCTGCAGCTGCTCCGGGCGCTCGCGCCAGGGAGGAGCGAGACATCAGCCGGCAGCACCTTCTCTGCACTCCACGAACAAAGCGTATTCCTGATCCATGGCAGCGATCGCCATGATTGGGGTCACCACTTTACGCTGCCACCACCACCGCCTCCCCGCTCGCCCCCGCTCCACGTCCACTCCCCGCTCCTGCACGCTTACTCCCCGATGCCGCCGATGTGGATCGCTCACCCTGCGTTCTTCTTCTTGTCCCGCCGCGTCCTCTGCTTCCACGCCCCATGGCCGCTCACGCCCAGCATTGAACCGCATCGCTGCCGGCCACACAGGCTTGATGGGTCTCACCAACAACAATGGCGCCGCCGCGCCTCACCGATCGTCGTCGTCGTCCGACATTCGCCGCCGGCTGATCGTCCCCAACTCCACCGGCGGCGCCGGAAACGCCAGCGCCACGTCATCCGGACTGCTGCCCACCGTGAGCAAATGCTTGCTTTCATTTTTCCTCAACGTACCTCACTTCTAGAACCGAATTTGAATCCGATGCGTGTATGTATGCATCGCAGGTTCTCGGCGTCGCGCACCTGCTTGTGTCGCTGGGCATCGTGGTCGCCACCGACAAGTACCTGAAGCAGGCATTCGTCGCCGCGTCCATCAAGTTCCCAAGCGCCCTCTTCGGCATGTTCTGCGTCTTCTCCGTGCTCGTCGTCTTGGACGCGTTCGTGCCTGCTCTCGCCAAGGCATTCATGGACTTCTTTGAGCCCGCCACGCTGTTCATCCAGAGGTGGCTGCCTTTGTTCTATGTCCCGTCGCTGGTCGTGCTGCCGCTAGCCGTCAGGGATGTCCCGGCGGCTTCAGGCCTCAAGATTTTAACTATCACCTGTACGTATCTTTCCCGATCATATTGCATTGTGCCACCCATTATTTCTCTTCACTGCAAATTTAATTTGTCGCTATCTATCTATCTATCTATCTATCTATCTATCTATCTATCTATCTATCTATCTATCTATCTATCTATCTATCTATCTATCTATCTATCTATCTATCTATCTATCTATCTATCTATCTATCTATCTATCTATCTATCTATCTATCTATCTATCTATCTATCTATCTATCTATCTATCTATCTATCTACCTACCTACTAATATGAAGGATCAAAATGAATTAGTTCATGTCTGCAAAAGGCAGAGGAGATTCTACCCATTTGTTTAGTTTTGCAGAACTAATAATAAAATAAAATTGGAACTTCGCTAATATGGTTTTCATTTGGTTTTCTTCTCTAGTTGGTGGCTGGCTTGCTTCACTCGCGGTCGCAGGGTACACAGCACTAGCTGTAAGAAAACTTGTGAAGACACAGCTTATACCAGCAGAGCCCATGAGCAAGCCATCGCCTTTCTCGACATCTGAAACCTGGGCATGGGCTGCTATCTTCGTCGCATCATTTGGTGTTGCATATTTCAATCCCACAGCATTTGGTACCACAGCAAAAACATGCCTTCCTTTCCTGCTTGCTGCTACTGTACTGGGATACATGGTTGGTTCTGGGTAAATATGCCTAAATAAACTCGATCAATAGGATCCAAACTATGAACACAGCTTATTCTGTTTTTCCTGACGATCTGGCCATTTTTCAGGTTACCAGCTGGTGCCAAGAAAGTGTTGCATCCAATCATATCCTGCGCACTTTCTGCAGAGTTGGCAGCTGTAGCGTATGGGTACCTCTCCGGGTCTGGACTTGATGCCGTGCTAGGTTCATAAGCTAAACCCTACTAATCCTACAGTTAAACTGTATATTCTTCAGTTTCAGAAGAGTTGCATTCAAAGCATTTGTGCTGTAGTACAGTAGAAGATAAGCAGAATATCATAGTGCTCTCATATATTAAAAGTGGTTGTTCAGGTGATTACCTTACAAAGACGCCCTCTAATCCTGGAGCTGGTGATGTTCTAATGGGTTTCCTTGGGTCTGTGATCATATCATTTGCCTTCTCAATGTTCAAGCAGAGAAAGGTACCCCTGAACATAGCTGTTCATTTTGTGACATCATTTCTGTTTAGCTCTATTTTGCTGCAAATGCCTGATGTCTGAATGCTACCTATTTTATGCTCCTGACTTCAGCTTGTGAAGAGACACGCAGCAGAGATCTTCACATCAATTGCCCTGGCATCAACATTCTCTTTGTACTCAACTGCTATCCTTGGGCGCCTGATAGGGCTGGAGCCACCATTAACCATATCGATATTGCCCAGGTGTATTACTGTGGCGCTGGCTTTGAGCATAGTATCTTTCTTTGAAGGTAAACCTTGGCTTTGCATTCTCTTGCGAATTTGTCTGTGTGTCCTATAATAGAGATGGTGAGGTAAGAATGGGTTTCCTAGCTTGTATTCCCAGGCAAGTTAAATCCTGTGTTATGATGATGAGTTTGTAGCTTGTATTCACAGGCAAGTTAACCATAGGTCAATTAGTTTAACTAAACCTGTATTCGATTTACTAAGTTCTTCAGAAACAGTTGAATCTTCGTGCCATATATATATATCCTCACAGTAAATTACCGAATGGAAGTTCAGCACTGATGATTCATGGGTTTTCTCATGGTTCAGGTGTAAACTCTTCGCTAACCGCTGCCGTGGTTGTCCTTACCGGGCTCATTGGCGCCAATTTCGTCCAAGCAGCTATGGATAAACTTGGTCTGAACGACCCCATCGCCAGAGGACTAGGAACAGCGTCCAGGTACGTATTTGGCCGAAATGTGTTGAACCAGCTTATTCGTTTACTGTATAATATTTAATTCTGCTAATTAGTATCAAAGATTCGATGTGACACTAATAAAACTTTAGTCACTAGATCAAACACACCTGTAACCTTGTTTGGTTGATGGTGCAGCGCTCACGGATTGGGAACAGCAGCACTGTCAGCAAAGGAGCCCGAAGCGCTGCCTTTCTGCGCCATCGCTTACGGCCTGACGGGGATTTTTGGATCCCTGATTTGCTCGGTTCCTGCAGTCAGGCAAAGCTTGATATTCATAGCTGGTTGAGGTCTAGTCATCATGTGTTATTCAGGCTCGCCACTGCGGTTAGCAGATACAGAGCATTTCTGGTTGTTGACCTGAATTTCTGTTTTAGGAAAGACATGATGAAGAAACATCCCAGTTGATAATTTTGGGAAATACTTCTTCGGTCCCAAAATAAGTGCACATCTCGCACTTTGAGGAGTCAAACACTTCAAAGTTTGACCAAATATATATTTAAAAATATTAATAATTATAATACTAAATAAACATCATTAGATCAATCACGCCATATGTTTTCATGGGAAACTTGTTTAGAGACACAAATGTTAATATTATTTTTCTATATATCCAGTCAAATTTGAAACTTGTTGACTTCTTGAAATGCGAGATGAGCACTTATTTCGGGACGAAGGGAGTAGTTTACTATGTATACTGGCTTGTATAGTGACAACAAAAAAAAACTGTTCTTAGATAAAGAGTGTTTTTTTGAAATAGTAGAGGTCTTCGGGACTTGGTTAAAATTAATTTTTTATATAGCTGTAGAAAAGGACTTTGATTTCATTGCCTTACTCGAAACCCACAAAAGAGATTTCACTCAGTCTATGCTAGAGGACTTTTGTAAGGGTAAAGAGTTTTTCTGGTATTGGGTCCCGCCTAGAGGCATATGGGGGGTATTTTGCTTGGGGTTAATTTATCTGTTTTTGTGGTAGAGAACTCACATGTGTGTGATTTTTTTGTGAACTTCACTGTTAAAAACAAATGTGATGGTTTTCGTGAGTTTAAATAGGCGTATACGGTGGGGCTCAACCTGAACACAAAGACAACTTTCTTGCAGAGTTTGTCAACACTAGTAGCAGTCAGACTCTACCGCTGATGGTGAGTTGTGATTTTAATATTATTAGAAGTCCAGATGAAAAGAATAATAATTGTTTTCATAGTAGGTGGTCTTTATTGTTTAACGTTTGCATTGAATCTTTGAATTTGAGAGAGTTGGTACTTTATGAGAGAAGATTCACATGAGCAAATTCAACTGAGGTACCAACTTTTGAGAAATTTAATAGAATTTTTGTCAGTACATATTAGGAGCAAAAAATCACTGTCTCAACAATAGAAGCTTTAATAAGAGAACTCTCAGATCACACACCTCTTTTACTTAATACTAGAGATGCAGCTCATAGGGGTAGCACTCACCAATTTAAATTTGAATTGGGTTGGTTGACTAGAAATGGTTTCTATGATATGGTAGCTAAATTGTGACAGAGAGCCTCTGGTGGAAATTCTCCTATGCAACGCTGGCAGAATAAGATCAGTGTCGAGGTTTGTCACCGCCGACAAGTAAATTTATACGATCGCACGTCGGGATCCGCATGGTGGCATAAGAGACACAAGGGCTTATACTGGTTCGGGCCTCCGTGGAGTAATACCCTACTGTCAGATGGTGAGATCTGGACAGCCCACGGGGGTGTTAATCCTTGTGCTTTAGTTGTTCGGTAGGGTGGAATCTAAGGCTAAGAACTCGATGGTTGTGCACGAGCACACGGAACACAAAGAACACGGCGAGTTTATACTGGTTTGGGCCTCCGGAGAGTAAAACTCTACGTCCAGTTGTTGGTGTAGATTGCTTGAGGATTGCGTATTGATACAAGGGGTCGCCCTGCCCGCCTTATATTGGCCAGCGGACAAGGTCGGTTCCCAGATTCCAGGTCGGACACGACCAGGAGACCTAAATCTAGCTGACTATGACACTTGCCATATCCGTCGATCTGCTTTGGCCGAAATCCACCGATGTTTTGTCTTGTACGCCAAGTCTTGAGGTCGTTCGGGATAAGGTCGTCTAGGGAATCTTCTGGAAGATCTTCAGGAGGTCGTGTGGGCCGCCAACTAGGTCGGTTGGGCCCACTGACAGGTCGGCAGGTCTTCTGGTAGGCCGGACCCACTTGTCGGGGATGGCCGTGAGCCTGGTCGGTGGGGACCCAGGGGTACCCATGTCTCACAAGCCCTCGAGCGAGGTGTATGCGCAGCGATCTTAGAAAGGTCATGACGGAGTCGTGGGGCTATCGACAGGTCGAATAGCATGCACGTCGGTCAAAAAAGAAAAGAACAAATCAGCGTAGCAGCCGACCTGTTATAGTCTTGCCAAATGAAGAGAGGTCGAGTGACGACCTATAGGAAGCAGGCTTCCGATAGATCGAAACGACGATGAAAAAATTCAGAGGGCGTCTAGGACGCACTCATAGAGTAGTATCCGAGCATCGTGGCGGGCAGGATGGCCGGTATGATGATCCAAAAAGAAATAGAAGAGAAAGAAGGTAGGTCGAGTAACGACGTGATGAGAAACAGGTTTCTCAACAGGTCGGTACGATGAGGGAAACTAAGAGGGCGTCGAAGACGCACTCGTAGAGTAGTCCCCGAGCATTGAAGCAGACAGCATGGCTGGTTTGATGCTCAAAAGAGAAGAAAACTGAGTCATGGTCTTGATCGAACGAAGTGTAGAGACACCCAGATCTCCCAGCATGGCCGCAAGGAGTCTGGCAGGGCTGACCTCAAGGAGGCCTTGTAGGCATGCCGACCTCGAAAGAGGCCTCAAATCAACAATGTCCAGTATCCGAGGATACCCAGTAGGATCTTGAAGCGCGCGTCGCATGAAGAGGTCGTTGGTTACGTCGTATCTTGAAGCTGTGATGTCCGGAACTGTTGCTGACGAAACCGTGAAAATATGTAGATCTTGAACGTATGGAGTGTAGAGACACCCAGATATCTTGCATTGCTGCAAAGAGTCTGGCAGAGCCACTCGAGGCATGCTGACCTCAAGAAGGTCTCAAATCAAAAAGCGCCCAAGCACCCGGAGATACTTGGCAGGGCCATTAGGCGCGCACCCCACAAGGAGGCCTTCATTCCCGACGTAAAATAATGGGTGTCCAGAGTGGGCTGACAGGGCTACAAGAGCACACCGACCTCAGGAAGGTCACGCATCCAGGGCGTCCAACTAGGTTGGCAGAGCCGTAGAGGTACCGAGGTATTGCAAGACCTAGGTATTAAGGCACGCCGACCTCAGGGAGGTCATTTTGGTGCCCAGACGACCAACATAGCTGCTGACCATCCAGCGGAGCCATGGCACTAAGGTATTGACGACTTCAGCAATAGGCACACCGACCGCGGGGGCCCGACGAAAATCGTAGATGTGAAGCTCCTGATCTCCAGGCGCCCAGACGGATCTGGCAGAGCAGCGAGGCACGCCTACCCCGGAAGGTCTTCAATCGAACCTACGACCATTTTGCTCAGGGAACAAAAAATAGGCTGACTGGAATAGGTCCGTTTACATGCAGAGCCATAGCGGGTGCACCAGGACGCAGAGCCTAGCGGGTGCAATGAAGACGCAGAGCCGTAAAGGGTGCGTACAATTGTCGATGTCGTCCGTAGATGTAGTAAGGCGCCGGGCCATCTGACGCAGAGTCAGGCTTTGTCTTGTTCCGTAGACTGTAGGGTCACGGGTCAACAGTGGTCGGAGATACTCTTGCCACCCAGAAAACGACAAATTGCCCACGAATCAAGGAGCGCACTGTAGCCATATGATTCTACGGCGGGCTCAGGCATCATTGATGCGCTAGTGATAAAGACGTCGCGAGTCAGGTATAAAGTCGTCGCCTTTAATTACTCACATGTCTGCAGGCCTACTGGACCCATGTGGTTTCAGTGTCATTACTTCGCCAGCTGCCCGAGGCCTGGCTTTTGGCTATAAATAGCACCGTGAAGCTTGAGGGGGGCAAGCACCGAGCATTGCTGAGCTATGAAGCCGCAGAGGAGTTTAGAGGCCATGCCATGGGCATGTGTCCGTCCACCAGATTGTAGGATGTTGTGTCTGTAGAGGCTTGGAGCTAGAAGAATTCTTGCGAAATGTAGGCAGCACCCCCACTCTTTGTACCGTGCCTCTGTGTGGTACCAGGTAGAGTTTGGAGGTGATGCTGTAGAGGCCCGAGGTGAAGCTGTAGAACCTCGACGACCGTGTGGTGCTTGTTGAGGTCCTGCAGTCCGTGCCGAAGAGCAAGCTCGTATCTGCATTCCATAGTCAGGCACAAAGTGTGCCCAACTACATGCAGCGTCGTGCAGTTGTTCACCGCAAGGCCACCATCGAGGTCCTGAGGCTAGAAGAATTCTTGCTATGTGCTCTATTGTATCGGAGTACGCCTCAAGGATTGCTCTAGGTCAATCAGGTCTTCGAGTATGTTTATATTTTTGTGCCGGGTTCTAGATCCAATGAGGTCGCAGGCAACCTGTGTACCTTCGGAGGACCCGTGTAATGTTCGCTCTCTTCTGTCATGTACTGGTTGGTTTGACGAATTGATTCGTCAAAGACCTAAATGTCATTATTTTGGGGGCTTGTCGACCTTGTGTGGATCGAATTGTGGAATCAGGACGACCTGACGCTTTTGTGATGTTTACGACCTAAACTCAGAGTATAGGTCTTCGTCTGTTAAGTAGATATCCATTGGCGCAAAATCCGACGTGATCAACGTGCAAAATTATCGGCACGGAGCCGTTGCGGTGATCTCCGTACAGTGGAAGGAGCCGCAACGGGCAGACCCAGTGGGGCTCATATAAATAGAGCGGCGGGGACCATCGTTGACCGGCCCCTTCATCTTCTTCCTCCCGTCGCTGTCACCGCCAAAGCCACCGCGCCATAGCCGCCATGGTTCCGTCTCCAACCTCCGCCCTAACTTCTCCAATCCGCCACCATCTCTAGCCGGCAGCGCATCAGCTTCGCCATCTGCGCCCTGCGCCACCGCACATGCGCGTCAAAACCCTAGTGTCCTTTAGATCCAGATCCATTAAAGCTCAAGAAATGGCGGCGCCGGCCCGTGCGATTCCCAACCCGCAGACGGTGTGGGAGTCTTCAACGATGACGGAGGCGAAGATTCAAGCCCTGGTGGACCGCGGGCTGTTGAGGCCTAAGGCGGAAGTGGAGTGGAAGGCGCCGACGGGCGAGGCTTTCCCGACGGAAGATGTCAGGGAGCAGGTCGTCTTTGGTTCTTTCTTCGAACGCAGGTTCGACATCCCCGTCGGGGATTTCTTCCGAGGGCTTCTCTTCTACTACAAGTTGGAGCTGGTACACCTTGTCCCCAACTCCATCACTGTAGTGTCGACGTTTATACATTTCTGTGAGGCGTATCTGGGGATATCGCCCCACTTCCTTCTCTGGCGACATCTCTTCTGCGTGAAGACCACCGGCAAACGTGCTGGTGTTGTTGGTGCTGTGAAGTTCTGCTTGAGGTCGGGCCTCAAGTCAGAGTGGATTGATTCGGATCTGCCGGATAACAACACTCGGTGGAGGTCGGATTGGTTCTACATCGCCGATCAAAAGTCGGCGCTCCCAAAGCGGACTGGGCACAAGCCCGTGAAGATACCGAAATGGGATCTGCCGTTGACGTCACGCGAGATGGACGATGTCAAGGAAGTGCTTGCGCTGGTCACCGACCTCAAGAAGAGGGGTGTGACAGGGGGTTCAGTTGCTAGGTCGTTCTGCCGACGCCTGATCCAACCGATCAAGGATCGGGTGCACCCAGCGTACGAGTACTGGGGACAATCGGACCCCACTCGCGAGGTGAACCACAAGGTCCCCAAGGAGGAGATGGCGGCTAGGGTGTCACAGATCTATGCCGGGAAGGGACGGATCAAGAAGTGCCCAAAGGCGTACTCGTTGAGCCGTCCGGCTGACCCAGTAAGTCCTGGAACTACTAGGTCGTTTGCTATGTTCTTTTGCTCTTACGTCGTTCTTATTTCTTTGCTCTTCATCCATCGCAGGAACGGGAGAGGCAGTTCTGGTGTCCGGCACCTCTTGCGGAAGGCGAAGAACCTCGTCGGAAGCTAAGGTCGGACAAATACCAACCTCCAGCAGCTAGGCTGTTGGAGAATTATGAGTCAGACTCATCGGTGGAAGCTGATGAAGACACTGACCAAGAGGTCGGTGACGACGTGGGAAGCTGCCCAGAGGCGAGCAGTGCTGCCATGCCCAGGTGCAGAACGAGGGCAGCGACGGCCAAGCAGCCGATCTCGAAGGCTACTGCACAGGCCGAGGCGGCTAAAACCGCCAAACTGGAGGCAGAGAAGAAGAAGAAGAGGAAGAGGAAGGTGAGTCCTCCACCGGCGGTTGAGACGCCGGTGATTCCTACACCTCCGTCTAGAGAGGTCGAGTCTGACGAGGAAGATGAAGATGAGGCCACTGATGAGCCACCGGTTGTTGAAGATCGGACGGTGAGGAGGTCGTTGAGTCCCGCGGCCAAGAGGCAGCGGGAGTTGACGCAGAAGACGACGGAGGACGACTTCCGTCAAGGGATGGAAGCGCAACGAGCTGCTGCAGGAGCACAGGCGAGGATGCCTGTGCTGGTGAAAGTGCGGCCTTTTAGGCCTAAGTTACGCGCCCTAGCTACTGTGAGGTAGGGTTGTTTTTCTGAAGGTCTTTCATTTAATGTTGTTGCTGGATCTTGATGATGGTCTCTGCAGGTCGGGTGCACGGCCCCAGCGCGACCTGAGTGCCCAGGCATCGCCTTCACAGACGAGGTCGCCCGACCATGAGGTCGGGGCGCAGACGCTGGTTGATGATGCGAGGACGGCAACTCCTCCACCTGCTGCTAATGTCGGAGCACAGGGCTCTACTGACGATGTCGGAGCGTCGACCTCTCCCCCCGTCACCGACGTGGACCCTATCAATGTGGTACCCAGCACGTCGGATCAGGACTTTACTGGGGACTCGATTCAACACGAGCAGCCGCCGAAGAATCCAGAAACATCCGGCGCACAGGTATCGAGTTCGCCATCAACAGGGCCAACGTTGAGACGTAGAGAGATTGACTGGAATGGTACTCCTTGGCAGGAGGATATCTTCGACGATAATGAGGATATGCGGGCGGCCCGGAACGCGATCTTGACGCTTAACGAAGCGTTGACAGTTAGCCTTACTCCTGTGCTGTTTGTGAAGACGTAGTTGCAAACTTGTGACTGATGACCTGATTCCTTGGAGCAGTCGCTGGTTGATCGTGCGAAGGGCAGGTCCGACCTGCTGAAGAATGCCGCAGCCACACAGCTGCGGGTGGTCGAGCTTGAGCAAGAGCTTAAGCAGGTCCATGAAGCGGCGGCGGCAGATAAGAGGAGGCTCGAGGACGAGCTGGCCGAAGAGAAGCGCAAGACCCAGGAGGCTAATGCGCAATTTAACACCGCAAACATTGGTAAGTTTTATTTGCTTACATGTTATTCGCCATTGTTGTCTTGTGCTGCTGAGGGTTTTGACCTTATAGTGTTTGCCCGTATGTTGTAGACTTTCACAGGCGTGAGGATGACCTCAAAAACGACCTGAAGAACACTAAGGAAAGGGTTCGAAACTTGGAGGTGAACCTGCGAGAGGCCGAGGCTGGCGCCAACGAGCTGAAGCGGGTGATGAAGGAGAAAATAGACAGTGAGTTGGTCGTGACTCAAAAGCTGACTTATGAGAAACAGGCTCGGCAAGATCTCGAGGTCAACCTCGAGGTAGCTTTGAAGTCATTGCAGAATGACCAAGTAATCATTGCAGGGCAAGAGGTGGAGCTGAACGACCTGAAGAACGCTGCCCATTATGCTATGGACATGATAGCGTCGCAGGTCGAGGGGGAGGAGCCGAAGTCTGCTCTTGATCGTCTTATAGACATACCCGAGAGGCTTCTCGATCTGCTGAGGGCGACAAGCTTGGCGGCAGCCACGGAGGCGTTAGTGCGGGTGAAGTCGCACTACCCAGAGGTTGACATGGTCAAGGTCGGGGAGAGTTCTGATACGACGAAAGACCTCAAGGCCTTGGAGCTCGAAGTGCACGATGCCGCTACAGCAGTGATGGATGCTCTTGACTATGAAGGCGACGATGGCGAAGAGTAGTCGTTGTCTCCGAGTTGTACCCCCTTTTCCTTTGGTCATGTAAACATTACTTAATAACTTGCTTTATGGCCTACACGACATACTTATTTTGTGTTTGCGCGAACTTGGTAGCCTTGTAGTATCTTGCTTTGTTTTGTAGACCGCTAACCACTTCTCACAGAGAGGCTGGCTTACCGACCACCATAGCTCAGCGGGGAGGCTTACATGTGATTGGCGCGCAGGAAGGAGTCAGGGACTCAGGTTTTGCAACCTTTACGACCAAGCAGGCTCGCAACAACACAAAATAGGTAGTCATGAGAGACGGCGTCCTCAGGTCGATTTGACCCTTAGGTTGGCTTTGATCCAAGCCCCCGAGCATGTCGAGGGGGAGGAACAGAAGGATTTAACCCCCAGGTCTTATGACCCTTGTATTGGCTTTAGCCAAGCCCCCGAGCATGTCGAGGGGGAGGGTTTATGACATGGAAAGAGAGGAGGTAGGACTCGAGACACAGCAGATGACTGCTTTAACTAATATTGATTGAAACTGAAAAAGTACAAAGATGAGAAATACATAGCTGTTAAAAAAAAGAAGACTATTCTACGGGTAGAATCGTCGTAGGTGCTCCACGTTCCAAGGATTGGGTACTCCTTGCCCATCACCCCATTAGAGGCGATATGTAGATGGGCTGACGACTTCGGTGACGATGAGGGGTCCTTCCCAAGGGGAAGAGAGCTTATGCATGCCATCTGTCTTCTGGATACGCCTTAGTACTAGGTCGCCGACGTTAAAGGATGTCTCTTTAACGTTGCGATCGTGGTATCTACGGAGTTGCTGGTCGTGATGAGCTTGACGCATGGCGGCAGCCAGTCTTTGTTCCTCGAGGTTGTCGAGGTCGACACGACGAGTCTGCTCGGCTTCTCCCACCTCGTAGAACTGTATGTGTGGAGCTCCGAAGGTGACGTCGGTAGGTAGAATGGCTTCGGAGCCATAGACCAAGAAGAAGGGGGAGAAGCCTGTAGCAGAGCTGACTTGGGTCCTCAGGCCCCAGATTACGTGTGGTAGATCGGCTAACCATCGTGTAGCGTAGTTTGAGGCGTCGCCAAAGATACGCTCTTTGAGGGATTGAAGAACCATGCCATTGGCACGTTCGACCTGGCCGTTACACCTAGGGTGGGCGACCGAAGAGTAGTAGACGTCGATCATGTTGTCTTGGCAAAAATCCCAAAAGGCAGAGCCTGTAAAGGCTGTCCCAAGGTCGGTGATGATCCTATTGGGCACACCGAAGTGATGTGTTATGTCTTGTATGAACTTGGCCGCTTCTTCCGACTTGATTTTTGCGACAGGTCGGAATTCGATCCACTTTGTTAATTTGTCGACGGCCACGAGGATATATCTGTAGCCGCCCGGGGCAGTTTTGAACGGACCCACAGAGTCGAGGCCCCACATGGCGAAGGGCCACGATGGGAGAATTGTGCGCAGGGCCTGAGCTGGTAGGTGCTGCTGTTTGGCAAAGAATTGGCATCCTTTGCACCTTTTTACGAGGTCTTTAGCATCAGCCATGGCCGTGGGCCAGTAGAAACCAGATCGGTAAGCTTTACCGACCAGATTGGCAGATGCCGCGTGGCAGCCACACTCTCCACCGTGAATCTCAGCCAGGAGCTGTAGACCCTCTGATCGTAGAATACATTTCATCAAGACGCCAGTGGAGGCGGCTTTTCTGTATAGGTTGGTACCAATCACGACGTAGTTAGCACTTCGTCGTGTGATACGTTCTCGTTCTGCTTTGTCTTCCGGGACTCGTTGGTCGAGTAGGAAGGCTAAGAAAGGCTCGCGCCAATCATTCTCCTTTTCTGTCATCAGCACGTCACGGGGAGGTGCTGGAGTTTGGTCGTGTTGAGCTAGGTCTGGATTATCTGGATCCAGCAGCTTGATCAGAGGCTTGCGTAGGTCTTGGACAAACACACCCGCCGGAACTAGAGCCCTCTTGGAGCCTAGTTTGGAGAGTACGTCGGCAACAACATTGTTGTTGCGTGGCACGTGTTGAAACTCAATTCCCTCAAAGTGGCCTTCGAGCTTGCGGATCTCAGCACAGTATGCATCTATTGTGTCTTTGACACAATCCCACTCTTTATTGACTTGTTCGATGACCACCTTGGAATCACCAAAAGCCAGTAGTCGCTTGATGCCAAGGGACACTGCTATGCGGAGCCCATGAATTAGAGCTTCGTACTCTGCCCCGTTGTTGGAGGCCTTGTAGTGTATCTGCAGGACGTACTTAAGCTGCTCTCCCTGGGGAGAGATGAGTAGCACACCTGCTCCTGCGCCTTCGAGGTTTAGGGCGCCATCGAAGTACATTATCCAGTGTTCAGGCCGCTCCTTGGGAGGGGGCATCTGGATTTCTGTCCACTCCGACACAAAGTCAGCGAGGATCTGTGACTTGATCGCCTGCCTGGGGCAGAATTCGATGTCGAACTCTCCAAGCTCTACCGACCACTTGACGATGCGGCCATTGGCGTCACGGTTGCGGATGATCTCTCCTAGAGGGAACGACGAAGGCACCGTGATCTTGTGGGCTTGGAAGTAGTGGCGAAGCTTTCTCGACGTAATCAGGAGTGCATAGAGCAACTTCTGAGGCTGTGAATACCGTGTTTTAGCGTCGGCCAGGACCTCGCTTACGTAGTACACAGGTCGCTGAACAGGATAGGCCTGCCCTTCTTCTGCTCGTTCAGTGACGAGAACCGTGCTGACCACATGAGTGGTGGCGGAGATGTATAGTAGGAGGGTTTCCCCCGCTACAGGTGGTGTCATGACTGGAGGTGAGGTCAAGGACTCTTTGAGAGCCTCGAAAGCCTTCTGTGCTCCGTCATCCCATACGAACTTATCTGCCTTCTTCAATAGCTTGAAGAAGGGCAGACCTTTCTCGCCGAGCTTGCTGATGAAACGACCTAGGGCCGCCATCATACCTGTAAGTTTCATGACGTCTTTCTTGCAAGATGGCTTGGCCATGTTGCGTATTGCGTCGACTTTCACGGGGTTGGCTTCAATGCCTCGGTGCCCGACCATGAAGCCCAAGAGCAATCCGGAGGGAACACCGAAGACACACTTGGTCGGGTTGAGCTTCCACTTGAATTCCTGTAAGTTGGCAAATGTTTCGGCGAGGTCGGTGATGAGCTGTTCTTCCTCGGTGGTCTTGACGACCACATCATCGACGTAGGCTTCAACGTTCTTCCCGATCTGCGATTTTAGGCACTTCTGTATCGCCTTTTGGTATGTTGCTCCCGCATTTTTGAGGCCAAAGGTCATGACCTTGTAGCAGTAGATGCCATTGGGCGTTAGGAACGCCGTCTTGTCTTCATCGTCAGGATTCAGAGCTATCTGATGATAACTTGAGTAGCTGTCGAGAAAGCATAGTAGAACACTGCTAGCCGTGGAGTCCACGACCTGGTCGATGCGAGGAAGAGGGAAGGGATCTTTTGGGCAGTGTTTGTTGAGGTCGGTGTAATCGATACACATCCTTCAACCGTCAGTCTTTTTGGGTACAAGAACCGGGTTTGCAAGCCAAACCGGGTGTTTACATTCACGAATAAAGCCTGCAGCTAAGAGCTTGCAAACTTCGGTTTCTATAGCCTGTTTTCTATCTTTTGCAAATCGCCGGAGCTTTTGCTTGATAGGTCATGCGGTCTTGTTTACTTCAAGGGCGTGCTCAGCCATCTCCCTGGGGACACCGGGCATGTCGGATGGACTCCATGCGAAGATGTCGGCGTTGTCCCGGAGGAAACTGGTGAGCGCGAGTTCCTATTTGGGGTTGAGGTTGGCCCTGATGACGACTTCCTTGGATGCGTCGGGCAGACCGAGGCACACTTTCTTCACAGCAGGACTAGGGTCCAGAGCTGTAGCTATACGCTTCTGTTCTGGTACCTCCAGAGTGGTTTGGTCGATCTTGGCGGCCTGGGCGACCATGACCGTAGCTGCGGCTTTGCAGGCGGAGTCTTTGGCGAGCTCGACGGTGGAGCTTTCGCAGTTGTAGGAGACCATGATGTCTCCTAGGACGGAAAGGATTCCGTTAGGCGCTGGCATCTTCATGATTAAGTAGGTGTGGTGTGGTATGGCCATAAACTTGGCCAACATAGGTCGACCAAGGATGGCATGGTAGGAGGAGCGGAAGTCCGCGACCTCAAACGTCAGGTACTCCGTTCGGAAATTTTCCTGTGTACCAAAGGTGACCGGGAGGCAGTCACGACCTATGAGGTACGCAGCCTTGCCAGGCACCACGCCGTAGAAGGGTTCGTCGCAGGCAGTCATCTTGTTGAAGTCGAAGTCCATCTTTCTGAGCGTCTCTGTGAAGATGATATTCAGGCTGCTGCCCCCATCGATGAGGGTCTTAGGCAGGAACGCGCCGTCGACTATGTGGTTGATGACCAGCGGGTAGGTCCCGGGGTCTGGTATGTGGACCCAGTGGTCTTTTCTTGAAAACGTAATGGGGAACTCCGACCAACGCAGAGGTTGCGGAGTTTCAGTGTTGACGTGCCCAATCTCTCTTGCGTTTGATCGAAGCTGCCTGTTGCTTTTGGTCGCTTGGCGACCGCCCACGATGAAGTTGATCTCGCGGTTGGCTGTCTGAAACGCGTCGTTGGGGTTGCCCCCTTTTGGCGGAGGTGGTGGAGAACGCTCGTTGCGGTTGTTGTCATTCTGGCGGCGGCGATCGTCCCGGCGATCGTCACGTCGGTCGTTGCGTTGGTCATCGCGGTTGTCTTCACGGCGATCATTACGCTGGTAGTCATCACGTCTATCATCACGTCGGTTATCGCGACGATAGTCGCGGCGGTAATCCCGACGGTTCCTATCATCGTTGCGACGGTAGGGTCGGCGATCTTGGTAATCGCGTCGATCAGGTCGACGGTTACGATTGTCATAGCGGCGGCCGCTATTTTGGTCGTCGTTGCTATTGCTCTTGGTCTTCTTAGGCTCTGGGGGAACCCCTAGAGCACGCTTGAGCTGTTCGCACTCTCTCATGGTGTGCTTGGCGTCGCGGTGGAACTGGCACTGGTCGTCCATGACTATGTTGAAGTCGCCTTCAAGGAAGGTTGAAGGTCGAGGTGGATCAGTCACATAGGCCTCGCCAAATCGCTTGTGCGACCTGTTGCCTCCATTGTCGTGGTCTTCTCCCTTGAAGTCGTGCATCACTGCGTCTTGAGTGTCAACAAACTTGTCGACATAAGCCATGAGGTCGCCGATGGTATGTGCATCAGCTTCGTGGATCTTCTCGAAGAGCTTGATGTTGGTTATCCCCTTCTTGTAGTATGCTATGACGTCTTCGTCTTTAACACCTGCGAGAGTGTTGCGGTTTTCGAAGTAGCGATTAGTGTACTCTCGGAGAGTTTCATCACGCCGCATCCGTACTCTGGCGAGGTGGTGCGTGTTGCCCGGTCGGTTGTAGGTCACTTGGTAATTGGTCGTGAAAAGACGCGACAAGGTCGCCCACGAGGTGATGCATTCTGCAGGAAGATTGTCGAGCCACAGGAGTGGCGCTTTACCCATCACAAGGAGGAAGTATCCCGCCATGTGGTCTTCGTTGCCTCCAGAGGCGCGTGCCACAATACTGTACATCTTGAGCCAAATACTTGGGTCAGAGCGACCGTCGTATTTTTCAATGGCTGGCTTGAAGTCCTTGGGGTATCTGATCGTCCTGAGACATCGTGAGAACGCTGGGAAGTTGTTGACCGCTCCCGGGCTGGCTGACGGGGCATAAGCCATTGGGATAATGTAGAGATCGTCTGGCGGACCATTATCTTGGTCGTTCTGGGCACGTCGGAGGAGCTCTTGGTCGTGCATGTTCCGTAGTTCCGTTGCTTGGATTGGATTGTTGGCGTTGAGGGGATCGGGGACCCCGTTGACGCGGTCATAGTTAGCACGACGTGCTATCTCCACTTCATCTCGTATCCGTTGACACTGGCTTCCTTCAGCATGGTTGGTTTGTACTGGCGGAGGTTGAGCTCCGACTTTTTTTGGGCACCAGCTGCATTAGCTGCATTGTTAGCAACGTTGCCTACAGCGTTGGCGGCAGGGTTGGCTGCGGCGTTAGCGGCAGCATTGGCAGCGGGGTTGACCGGCTGTACCACTTCGTTTTCGCCACCTCCTTCTTCAGGCACCGGCTGAAGAGGAGCGTTGGCGTTGGAGCGACGTCGTTGCCGAGGATTGTCCGACCTACTCCTGGAGTAGGAGCTTGCGGCCGATCTGCTGTAGCCTGGGCCCCTTTCTTCGACCTGAGCGGTGGTGACGCGGATGTGGGCTTGAAGACGCCGTATTGCCGGAGTATCCTCAAGCTGACCTAGTGCAGCGAGAGCGGCGCCCAGGTTTGCTTGAGGAGAGTTGTAGACTTCGTGGCCATTTTGCTCAAAGTCCCTGAGGAGGTCTCTGGCACGTAAGCGGTTCCGACGAGGCTCGTTGCGTTGTTGGGCAGCTACTGGAGCTGCGGGTGCTTGCGCTCCGTTGTTGACGACGTTGCCTCCGGGTTGGTTCCCGGCACCTTGTCCCACATTAGCTGCGGCTGCTTCGACTTCTTGTTGACGACGTGCAGCTCGTGCAGCGTTGGCGTTTTCACGTTCGATACGTTGCTCGTCCGTATCGCCAACTTGAGGAGGTACATCCGCAGAGATAACCAAGACCTCGCGATCTGGAGTCTCGAACGCTTCTCCCGGATAGTTCGGGGAGATGGTCGTGCGGGCGATCTGGAACGCGAGGCGGTCCGGGGACGGCTCTCGGTTGATCCGGCGGCGATGAGCCGCAGTGAGAGGTCGTTGAAGCTTCTTGAACACACGGCACTGGCGAGCCGTGTGTTTGGGGTTCTCGTGGATGGGGCAAGGGACGTCGAGGTGACTCCTGCAGTTTCCACGATCTGGCGACTTGGGTCCAGATTCGATCTGGATCTTGCGCTTCATGTAGCGAGACGCTACGTGAATTGCGTTCCGCAGGCCAAGAGGCATGCTAGGTGAAGACGGAGGGGTCCTGCGAGGGCATTTGACGCGTTCGCAGACCTTGATCGTGTTGGAAAGCATGCCTTCGACACGATTGAGTCCCGCGATCAGGTCGCTAGGGGTGGGTGGGTGGGTTTCCACCAGCAGATCTGTACCGACCTGCTGGTCGGAAGTGACCGCATTGTTCTCGATGACGAGGCAAGCGGCTAGAACGGTGGATTTCGCCGGCATCGAACCGAAGCAGATGTCGACGGGATTGGCGAGGATGTCCGCCATGCTCTCTGGGAAGATGACGCCGTTGGTCGGAGCCATCGAGTTGCACGAAGAACCTTGGATCCCCCCTACTTGGCGCGCCAACTGTCAGATGGTGAGATCTGGACAGCCCACGGGGGTGTTAATCCCTGTGGTTTAGTTGTTCGGTGGGGTGGAATCTAAGGCTAAGAACTCGATGGTTGTGCACGAGCACACGGAACACAAAGAACACGGCGAGTTTATACTGGTTTGGGCCTCCGGAGAGTAAAATCCTACGTCCAGTTGTTGGTGTAGATTGCTTGAGGATTGCGTATTGATACAAGGGGTCGCCCTGCCCACCTTATATTGGCCAACGGGCAAGGTTGGTTCCCAGATTCCAGGTCGGACACGACCAGGAGACCTAAATCTAGCTGACTATGACACTTGCCATATCTGTCGATCTGCTTTGGTCGAAATCCACCGATGTCTTATCTTGTACGCCAAGTCTTGAGGTCGTTCGGGATAAGGTCGTCTGGGGAATCTTCAGGAAGGTCTTCAGGAGGTCGTGTGGGCCGCCAACTAGGTCAGTTGGGCCCACTGACAGGTCGGCGGGTCTTCTGGTAGGCCGGACCCACTTGTCGGGGACGGCCGTGAGCCTGGTCGGTGGGGACCCAGGGGTACCCATGTCTCACACCTACATCCAGTCTGAGGGGGGAGTGTTCTTTATGCTCAAAGTTCGTAGTAGAGGTTACAAACTAGTCGCGAGAGAGTTTTGGAGCCAAAGTCCCTGGTGTGTGTGTGCTTGTGGGATGATATGAGATGAGATATCGATCGGTCTTGTGGTGGTGTGATCGCGTGATCGTGTGTGTGTGAATGTGACCCCCTCCTCCCCCTTTTATAGTTGCAAGGGAGAGGGCACAGGGGGGTAAAACGGGAATGGAAACTAGGTTACAGTGTAGGGCGTTCTTCTCCACGTCGGGTGGCCGTCAGGACATGGTGATACAGCTTGGGACTATAGCGGAGTGGTTGGTGACGGTATGGTCTTCCTGGAATTGCGGGGTCCGAGTAGTTGGCGCTGGGGACTCCTCGAGCACGTCTCCGAGTAGTCTGGTTGTCGTGTGTCGTCAGCTTCGTACCATGCTCCAGTCGTTAGAGTGGGTACGCGTCTTTCCGGGGCACTGTGTGGTTCCTGTGCGGGCGGGGCAGTCCGCACTATGCCGTTCGTGGAATAGTAGACGGCGCGCACTGTGCCGTTCGTGGCACAGTGGGCGGACGTGCCTCCTGACAGCGGACACCTCCTGGCATGGAGGAGGCTGCACGTGGCGGTGTGGGAGCGGGCGTGCGCAGAGGACCCGTCCCATCAAGAGTGGGCCCCGCCTGCGGTTGCCTTCGTCGCGAATGCTAGGCCGGCGGAGGACGGAGACTACTCGTGCGAATGAATAGTTGGAGGTGAGACGAAAACTACTCGTGTGAATGAGTAGTCGGGGTGGCGGCGGAAACTTGTCGTTCGAGCCGCCAGGTGGACGGAAACTTGTTGGACAGACCTCCAAGTACTCGGAGACTTGTCGGCTAAGCCGCCAAGTACTCGGAGGCGGGTGGTGCTTGTCCGTACAGGCCGCCAAGTACACGGACTTGTCGAAAACTGGTCGTACGGGCTGCCAAGTGCTCGGGGACGGAGTACTCGTCGTACAATCCGCCAAGTACACAGACTTCAGCCCGTACTTCTCCTTTAGATGGTGGCGGTGGGCCCTGGTCTAGGGCCTCGTCAATCAGGTTGCTCATCGGTGGTTGAGGGATTGGGCAAAGAATTTTGTAGGAGAGAATAAAAGAAAGAAATCCTTCTTGCTAGACCAATTAGATCTTCTTGATAGGAGGGCAGAGGACAATGTGTTATCACCACAAGAAGCTGCTTATAAAAGTTGCCTTCACGCTGAGCTAACCAAGTTGCTTAGAGAAGAGGAGTTATACTGGCTCCAAAGGTCTAAAGTCACTAGGTTAGTGCACAATGATGATAATAGAACATATTTTCAGTTACTTGCTAATGGGCGATATCCCAAAACGAGGATTTACCAATTAGAACAGGATGAAGGTGTTATAGTAGGAGAGGAGAACCTAAAAACTTACATCACAAATTATTGTAAGGGCTTATTTGGATCTCCTGAAAGTAATTACTTCACTTTGGACGAGACTCATATTGAGGATATTTCCCAGATCCCTGATGTGGAGAATGAAATTCTTTCAGAGGCTTTTAGTGAGAATGAGATTAAAGAGGCAATTTTCCAAATGGAACACAATAAGGCTCCTGGGCCAGATGGCTTCCCAGCTGAATTTTATCAGCACTTTTGGGAGATAATAAAACATGACATGTTGGCGCTTTTCATTGAGTTTCACCAAGGAAATCTACCCCTGGATTGTCTCAATTTTAGCGTAATTACTTTATTGCCTAAAAAACTGAGGCAACCATGATCTAACAATATAGGCCTATCTCTTTGTTGAATGTAAGTTTTAAGATTTTTACAAAGGTTCTCACAATTAGAATTAATCTGGTAGTCCAAAAGGTAATTAGATCTTCTCAAATTGCTTTCTTACATGGTAGATACATTATGGAGGGTGTTTTTGTTCTTCATGAAACAATTCATGAGTTGCATAAGAAAAAGAAAAATGGAGTTATTCTTAAACTAGACTTTGAAAAAGCATATGAAAAGGTAAAATGGTCTTTGATGCAACAGGTGTTGTGCATGAAGGGCTTTCACTTAGGTGGGCTTCTTGGATACAACAAGTTATTTCGAAAGGGTCTGCAGGATTAAAAGTTAATCATAGCGTAGGTCATTACTTAAAAAAGGTGTTAGGTAAGGAGATCATTTATCACCTATTTTGTTCAATATCGTGGTAGATGTCCTCGCTATCTTAATTGCCCGAGTAAAGGATAGTGGTCTGTTTAGATGTTTAGTTCCAAACTTAGTAGACAATCGTTTATCTATTTTTGCAATATGCGGATGACACAATCCTTTTCCTGAAAAGTGATCTAGAAGAGACCAAGAACATGAAGCTCTTGCTATGCGCTTTCGAGCAATTGTTAGGTCTTAAGATCAATTTCAACAAAAGTGAGATGTTCTGCTATATTGAAGCTAGGGAGTTAGGGAGAGAGTACTACGGAATCTTCGAATGTGATATGGGGTCTCTTCCTTTTCGATACCTTGGCATACCAATGCATCATAGAAAACTACGAAACTCCCACGGGAAAGAAGTAGAGGAAAGATTTCATAAATAATTGAGTGGTTGGAAAGGAAATATGCTTTCTGTTGGGGGCCGATTGGTTCTTATTAACTCTATCCAAGTAATTTATCAATGTTTATGCTATGTTTCTTTGAGGTTTCTCGTGGTGTCCTAAAAAGATTAGATTACTACATATCTAGATTTTTTGGTAGAGCGATGGACATAAGAAAAAGTAGAGATTGACAAAATGGGGAGTACTTTGTACACCTAAGGACCAAGGTGGATTAGGAATCCTAGACCTAAACTTACAGAATAGATGTCTACTGAGTAAATGGATGTTTAGACTCATTAATGAGGATGGTATTTAGCAATAACTCCTTAGAAATAAATATTTGAGACATAAAACCGTCACCCAAGTTGAATACATGCCCGGGGATTCTCACTTTTGGTCGGGTCTCATGAAGATAAAAAAATGAGCTATTGAGGATGAGCAAATTCAAGGTAGATGATGGGTCACAAACTCATTTTTGGGAGGATGTCTGGCTAGATAACACCCCTTTCAAAAATCAATTTCCATCCTTATATAACATTATTCAGAAGAAGAGTGCGACTGTAGCAACGGTTCTTAGATCGAATCCTTTGAACGTGGCCTTCAATTTTAGTTGGCAACAATTTACAAACTTCACACCTTTTGGTTGCTAAAATTGTGAATGTCCGATTAATCAGAGAGATACATTTCTATGGTCTCTAAAACTAAATGGTTAGTTTATTGTTTGATTCATGTATAAAGCGCTCATTGCTAAGTTACCTGCACCGCGCAAAAATGTGGCATGTAAATTAAAATTGCCTTTAAAAATAAAGATTTTCATATGGTATTTGCAAAAAGGAGTAATTCTAACTAAAGATAATTTAGCTCATTGACGATGGAAGGGAAGTTTAAAATGTTGTTTCTATAATCTAAATGAAACTTGATTGTCAATAGGCTAGAATTATGTGGAGGATTGTACAAGTTTCTTTTAATATAACACCACCTGTGAGCATTTTGCATATGTTTTAATGGATGGCTGAATGGGATTAACAAGAAACTTATGTACAAAATCCTGGTTGGAGCATCTGTTTTATGTTGGGCGATTTGATTAAGCAAAAATAGCTTGGTTTTTGACAACACTCGAGTTGTTACTCCAATGCAGGTTATCTTCTGAGGGACCCACTGAATCCATTTTTGGGCGCTGCTGCAAAAGGAGGACGAACGACCTCACATTATTTGGGGTGTGGTGTGCTTGAGACTACGGCTATGGAGATCTTTGCGTTCAATAGATGAGCTTTTAGCAATTGAATTGCTTTCGGTTGACTTTGAGTTTGTTCCAAAGACCTTTGTTTCAGTCTTTCATTATGTGACGCTCGTGGGTGTAATAAGAAACAACTATGGGTGTGTTTAGTTCACCAAAATTTTGGGACCAAAACCTCCTTTCAAGGTCTATTAGAGGTAGTAAACATAGACTAATTATAAAACTAATTACACGAATGGACGGGAAATTCCGAGACGAATCCATTAGGTCTAATTAATTCGTCATTAGAGATTGTTTACTGTAGCACGACATTGTCTAATCATGACATAATTAGGCTCGTTAGATTCGTCTCGAAAATTAAGGTAGGGGTTGTGAAATGGGTTTTGTCACTAATATACATTTAATACTCCTAATTAGTGTCCGAAGTTTGATGTGACGGGTAGTTAGTGAAATTTTAGGGAAGTAAGCAGGCCCTATGTGCATAGTTTTATGCAGACACTAGAATATTGAAATATATTCTCCTTTCTAAAAAAGAATGTGCAATTCTCCTGTTGTCCTACTCGTGCATGGTCCATTTTGCTCTTTCTCTGTTCCAAATTACTTGTCGTTTTGATTTTTCTAGATATATTTTTATTGTTATGTTTCCCAACATAATTATATATTTAGATGTATAATAAATAAATAAAAGTTGCGGAGCTAGCACACTTGCTGGAGGTGAGTGATGAGGTTGACAGTCACTGGAGAGTTTTACTTGTATGCCATTAAAAAAGTTCGCCTAGACCTGTATGCCATTGAAAAGTTCGTTCGCACCCACACGCCACTGACTCAAACTTTTGAGACCCTCATGCCATTTTGTCCAGATTTGCTTGCAACTGTGTCAACTAAACAGATGAAATGACCATTTTACCCCTCCACACACATGACTCTGTTCAACACTATTTTTTTGTCCAACGCTAATTTTTTTAGTATCACAGCAACAAACTCATAGGTTCATATAAATATATTAAAATTTGTTCATCTCACAAACTTTTTTTTGACAGCAATCTCATAAACTTTTAACCATCACATAACAAAGCCACTAAATTTTAATTTATTTTTGGGAACAACCACTAAATTTTATATTGATCACACAATAACCAACATAACAGATACATCACTTTTCGAAATTGATTTATCACATAACCAATATAACAGATGCATTAGATTGTCATTACATCACACCAACATAGCTAGTTCAGAGTTTCTAGCTTTCATTACATCATCACACCAACATAGCTAGTTCAGAGTTGCTAACTTTCATTACATCACATAGCAATAGATTGTCTAGTGTTATTCATCACATAGGAACAACAGATAAGAAAACCAGACTTGTTTTTCAAGTATTACACCACCAAAAGAACTTTGATGCAGGCACACATCACTGCAAATTCAAGATTTTCTTACTTCTAGTATTAGCAGAAGGGCTGCCTGGGCTGGTAGTGCTGGCTGCTGCAACTTGAAGCTTTTTTGGTGTAAGCTTCTTCTTCATCGCCATCTTCTTCCTTGGTGAAGCTTTCTCCAATGGCAGCATAACATCCAGTGGCTCTGTCTGAACTGGTCCAATAGATGTAGTAGTCGAATGTTCATGAAAAGGGGCTGTTGGCAAAACTTGGATAACAACAGGGTCATTGGAACCGGTTCCATATCTGTACAATAATGTTGTTTGAACAAATCAGCAGGCTTTCTTTTTTTATCATGGAAACTTTGACAACAACATAATTGACAACTAATTCTAGTGGTCAGCAACGTACTAAGTTCATACTAAGTTCTATAGCAACTTGGACAGCAACATAATGCAAAGAAATGAATTGATATTTGAAAATTAATTCCATTGGACAGCAACATACTAAGTTCTATAGCAACTTGGACAACAACATAATGCAAAGAAATGAACTGATATTTGAAAACTAATTCCATTGGACAGCAACATACATATTGTTAATTCCATTTTTAATTTCAGAAATGAACAAATTGACAACTAATTACCTGTTAGATGTACTAATAGGAGTACTACTTGATGTAGTGGTAGCTGACCCCTTCCTTTTCTTAGCAGTTGAAGTAGAAGATGACTTTCTCTTCTTTTTCTTGGCAGTTGTAGTGGTAGCATTGTCCACTTTTTCATTATGTGGGAATATCATCTGAGAGGGAGCATCATTGAGCATAGGTATAATGCTAGTCTCTGTGTTGCAGCTGGCTGCTTTCTTTTGCCTTTTCTTTGGAGGACCCCTGCATACAATGAAAGTAGGTAAGTTAAATAAGGTAATAAACATGTAATGTAAATGAATGCAATTAATTTTACCTTTCAGCCTCATATGCAGCTATATCTTCTGGATTTCCAAACTTACAAGTATACCAGTGACGAGGCCATGGACCAGGGCCCACCAGGACCTCTGAAAAACACAGTACGGACCCATGTACGGCGTATTTTGGTGACTAATACAACGAGTATTAGTCCCCTCGAGTGCTTGAGGGCCCGTACGACTTGTTAGCGTCATGGGCCGGGAAGCAGGCGGCCAACGGCCATCTGCGCCATCCCTTCCAAGTACTTGACGACCCGTACGACAAGTCTTCACCTCCGCTTCCGACTACTCACTCGCACGAGTAGTCTCCGCCACCCGTCTACGACTACTCGTTCGCACGAGTAGTTTCCGTCGCTGGCCCGCGCAGGCTTCGCAGGGAAGGCACGGAGTGCGTGGGCCCCTCCGGATCGAGATCCCTGGATTCCGGCGCACACCTCCCCGCGCGACGCCACGTGTCTACACCACCACAGCGGTCTGCCCGGACCCGTCCGATTCGATGTCAGGAGACGGATTCGTCAAACCCTGCCACGAACAGCACAGTAGCCGTCCTACTGCTAACGGCGTAAGGAACGCTGAGTAAACACACGGTGCAGTACACGCTACACCCTAAGCATCGGAAGGCGTGGCATAGATTACCTACTCGCATGAGTGGTTTTCCGCCTCCGACCAGTTCAAGACTTGGCCGCCAAGGCCACAGGTACAAGGGCCCTGTTGATATCCCGTGATTCCCAGGCGCACGACTTGCCACGTGCCGGCCTCCCCACGCCGGTCCGCCCTGACCATGTCGATCTGGTGTCAGAAGGCGGATCCTGCTGACCACTCCTCAGCAGGGGCGGTACGTATCGTACTACGGACGGCACGGGAAACGCTGTGCCACGAACGACACAGTGCAAGACGTCACCTATCCCTTGATCGTCGTGGCACAGACAACTCCATTTCCACAGTACCCAGAAAAAACAAGCCCCTGATCCACTGACGGGATCAGGATACGGACCCTGCCTCCTGTACCCGACTAACTACTCGGAGAAGGGTGCGAGAGGCCCCGGTGAAGGACCGATTAGGCGAACCAAAGAGGGGGGGAGCGAATGGGAGCCGATAAAAATTCTTCTCGAAGGAGATGGGAACTCCAACAAGATGAACACGGCTTTCGAAACACTTCTCCGACTCAACTACCCAAGTTGGTCAAGACCACGTAGCCACTGGAGTGCTACTGGTTCAAGAAACCAACAACTCGACCAAACGCCCCAAACGCACAGCGGAAAACTGAGCTGCCTGCTGTCTGTGCCACACCGGTCAGACCGATGGCTCCTGCCGGTCAGACCGATGGCACCGGTCAGACCAGTGGACTCTGCCGGTCAGGCCGGTGGCAAACAGCAGAAACACAGCAACGTTCCAGGAAGCCTCAGTGACTCCTTTAGGCCCTGGAACAAAAACCACCACCAAAACACAACATGCAAGGAAGGAAAACCCCTCACAAAACCTAGCAAACCAACTCCAAACAAGCCAAGAACTGACCAGCAGGACCACGGGACACAACCACACGAACACAGCAGTTCCCCGAGACAAAAACCCACCAGGGGCTTGCACCGGTCAGACCGGTCAAGAGAACCGGTCAGACCGGTCACGCCTGGGCAGCTCGGGATGAACAGCGCCCGCGGGTCAACTCCCCCAAATCCAACTCCCGATCTCCCGAATCGCTCCACGGTTTTGCACAAGACTTTGGGGATAGTAGGAACACGTCATGGGCTCTCCATAGCCAAGATTTGGTCCACCAAAACTTGCCAAAACAAGAGGAATCGAAGGATTTCCGCCAAGAACACCACTAACCCTAGGACAACGAAAACCCCAAAATTGAGCCCCTTTACTCACGGATTTGGGAGGGGAATCAAAGAGAAAAGAACCACGAGGTGTTCATGCATACATCCCCACCAAATCCCAAAGAGAAAGGTCTCAAAACCGCCACAAGAAATTTGCCAAGAAAAGCCTTCGAAAATCACCAAAAAGGAGAAACGGGAAAGACACATCCAAGCCTTGAGGAACCACACCGAATCATCTATACATACCAAAGAGGTTCATACAAGGTCTAGCTTGCCGCCCGATCATCCTTCCCTCTCACAAGATCTCACCATGAAGCTCTCAAGCTAGTCCTATGAAAATCCTAAGGAAAATAGGAATGGAAAATAGGAAAACCAAATGAGCTAGGGTTCCAAGAGATGGCTGCCATCCTCTCACCACTTGGGTTATATGGAGGCAACCGAAAGACGAAAATACCCTTACTAGCTAACTAGGGATACATGCCCCTCAAGGGCGAATTCGGAAATCTTTGTCTTCGCTCCATCGGACGGATGCCCAGCGACCGCAAACTTGCTTAGCCTTGACGCAAGCCTTTCGATCCCGACGCGTGTCCTCCACTTCGAAGATTCCGGACTGCGTCGTCGCACACCGGTCAGACCGGTGTACCTCACCGGTCAGACCGGTACCCACCGGTCAGACCGGTCCGATGCTGCTGCACCTCCGTCTTCGGTTCTTCGGTCTTGGCTTTGTGGATCAACCAAGGAACCCAGTGGTTTTCTGGTGAACCACCGGAAACCCTGCGAACTCGGTGTAGCCTCCGCCAATCACCACTCATGACTTGGCTCCCACGTAGTCCCGGCTCGACCTTGGTTTTGAGGCTCAACCAAGAAACCATCCATGACTTCATCTTGCCGTTCTTGCCACCATGCGGCCCGCACTTGACCCTGCTGGCCACCGGGTCCCTCGAACCAAGCCTACTTGTCTTCTCCACACCTGGAGGCCTCACCGGCAACGACCTTTCGCGCTTGTTCTTCACCTGCACCAACACCAGTCAAGCCGCAACCTGCACTTGCAATACTTAGCCAAGAATCAGTCCACACCACGTTGTCAATCACTTATCACACCAGGAAGCGACCATCCACCGGTCCTCGAACCACACATGGCTCTCAATCTCCCCCTTGATGAGTGCATTGACAACACACACGTTTTGGTAACAATAGAGAAAAGGAAAAGAAACGACTAAAAGAAACTCCAACAAGCGATCGAAAGCCAAAGAAAGGCAAAGAGCAAGATCACTTGAAGAAGACAAGTCTCGGACCCCTTAGGCAAGGGCAACGGCTCGACACATCCGAGACAAAACATGCTCAAGCAAAGAGCACAAACCATCAAACCAAAGCTCGAAAACCACAAAAAGCTCCCCCTGCACACATGCAAGCTCCCCCTGAACCAATGCAACTCCCACTAGATGAATGCATGCGAACCACTTCACGAAACAGAGCAGCTGCAACAGCTCAGCTCTGACCGGTCAGACCGGTCGACACCACCGGTCAGACCGGTGCTCAACATGTGAACAGGACCAGCACTCTGACCAGTCAGACCGGTGACCTCAACCGGTCAGACCGGTGCACAACAGAGCCCAGAAATGGCTCGAAACCACCTGAAAACCTTCTAGATGCATTCAGTAGGCCAAAACATGCTCAAACTTCTCCCCCTTGTTGACAATGCATGAATCAAGCCAAAAATGCAAAAAATGCATCCTAGAGCTTCTCAAATAGATAAAATTCAACATAGGATGCTACACATGTCCAAATGAGCAAGTTAGATACTCTATAGCTTCGTAATGACATCAACTTCATGATCACCAAGTTTCACAACCATTGGACGAAGCTAAGATAGAATTGAACAATTTTGCGAAAAATTACCCTCTCATGAGCAAAGTCCTAAACATGAGCAAAACATGTCAAAATGGCAAAACCACACAAACTTCATGCTAGGACAACCATTCTAATCATAAGACCATCATAAACACCCACAAGCACCTCATGTCATGTCAAAGCCACCGAGCCATGTGCCTACTTCTATACATGAGACTTCTCATTGGTAGGCATCATGCAACGGTTTAGCACCCAAAGCAAATTTAAAAATAGCACATATGACATGGGAGCACATTTTCCAAGCAATTTACATTTCATTTTCAGATTTGAAATTGGTACATGAAATGTCTTTGCGACAAAAAGGAACTTATGCCCCTCCACAAGATCAAGCATGGGGGCTAAACATTCATGATGGCAAATGAGCCTTTGGCCCCATATGATCAAAATAAGCTATCCAACCACAAATTAAGCATAACTAAGCCACTACAACATGTCAAGATCATATAAAGGCATTTACTCACAAGAGAGCATACATGTGATATTTTTCAAAAACATAGCCATCAACCATAGATATAAATCAAGATCATCAAGAGCTAAGCCAAACTAACTATAGCTTACCAAACTAGCTCACAAAGACATACATATCATTCCATGGTGAACAATGTATATAGGAGAAGCTTTTCCTACACAATGCATATGATACAAAATGCATGCAACCTAAGATACAAAGATGCCTATACATCATGCTACATATGCCATGCCAAATGCAAGAAACGCACAAAGGAAAGCTATACATATGCTACAAAGGAGCTCCCACACACCAACTCAAGAAATCAAACACACACCAAGCTCCCCCCGCAAACGAGTGAAAGTTGCTTGATCTAGGGGTTTGGTGAAAATATCGGCTAGTTGGTCATGTGTAGGTACATGGATCAAAGCTATCTTCCCTTTCTCTACATTGTCTCTCAGGAAATGATACCTCACTTCTATGTGCTTGGTTTTGGAATGGAGCACTGGGTTCTTTGCAACGCTTATGGCACTGGTGCTGTCACATTGAAGTGGGACATGGGTATACTCCTCACCAAAGTCACTCATGGTGTATGTGATCCAAAGAAGCTGAGAGCAACAACTAGCTGCGACCACATATTCTGCCTCGGTAGTGGATTGAGCAACACTCGACTGTTTGCGGGAAGACCAAGACACCAAAGAGGAACCCAAGAACTGGCAAGTCCCAGAAGTGGACTTTCTATCCAACCGACACCCGACAAAATCCGCGTCCGAAAATCCATGAAGAGCCAAAGAAGAAGACGCGGAGTACCAAAGGCCAAAGTCGGGAGTATGTCGCAAATACCTGAATATGCGCTTGACCGCTTGCCGATGTGAAGTCCTTGGAGACGCTTGAAAACGAGCGCACAGACATACCGAGAACTGGATGTCCGGCCTCGTCGCCGTCAAGTAAAGGAGTGACCCGATCATGCTCCGGTACTCCTTCTGGTCCATGTGTTCACCTTCCTCGTCCGCATCAAGAGCTGTAGTCGTACTCATAGGCGTCGCCATGGCTTTGGAGTCCTCTATCTTGAACTTCCTCACAATGTCCTTGGTGTACTTAGCTTGGTGCACAAATGTTCCTTCCTTTGATTGCTTGATCTGGAGCCCAAGGAAGAACTGCAACTCACCCATCATGCTCATCTCAAATTCCCTGCTCATGTCTTCTGCAAACCTTGCAACAAGAGAGTTAGACGAGCCACCAAAGACAATATCATCCACGTATACCTGCACAATCAGGATATCTTTGCCCTGCCTGAGGAGAAACAAGGTCTGATCGACCTTCCCCATCTCAAACCCTCTCTCAAACAGGAACCCCCTCAACCTACCATACCAAGCTCGAGGCGCCTGCTTCAACCCATACAGCGCCTTCCTCAACTTGTACACCCGGTGGGGGTACTTCTCACTCTCAAACCCCGGTGGTTGCCTCACATACACTTCTTCCTCCAACATACCGTTCAGGAAAGCACTCTTCACATCCATTTGGTGCAACTTGAACCCTTTAGCCACGGAAAAGGCTAGAAGGATCCTAATCGCCTCCAAACGAGCTACAGGAGCAAAAGTCTCCTCGTAGTCGATCCCCTCTTTCTGACTATACCCTTGAGCAACAAGCCTTGACTTGTTTCTCACCACTTCTCCTTTCTCTCCATCTTTGTTCTTCCACACCCATTTTGTCCCAATCGGCTTACACCCTGGGGGAGGGTCAACCAACATCCAAACTTGGTTCCTCTCAAAATTCTCCAACTCCTCATGCATCGAATTAACCCAATTATGATCAGAAAGCGCGTGTCCAATGTCTTTGGGCTCAAAGGTGGCAACAAAAGCAGCATGAGCGAAATGAGAATTGTTCCGAACCCTCGTCCGTGTAGTACGTTCATTCATGTCGCCGATGATTCTCGAAGCTGGGTGATCCACTTGCACTCGCCGGGGAGGTTCTCGCCTTGATGCTACCGCCCCCTCAACAGCAGCTTCGCCTTGATCTGGGTTTGTCGTCGTAGGTGTGGGAGAGGGCCCGTTCTCGATCGTAGTCGAACTAGTAGGTACATGCTCAGCCTCGGGCACCACACCGCCATCTTCATCATCTCCATGTTCATGCTCCTCCTCCTGAAAGATCTCCTCGCCAAGTTCGTCGTCACCTGCACACTCAAAAACAAGCTGACTACGTGGCTGTGTCTCGTCGAAGGTTACCTCGCAAGTCTCCACGATTTGGTTAGTTTCAAGATTGAGCACACGAAATGCTCTAGAATGAGATGCATAACCAAAGAAAATGTCATCGACAGACCTAGCCTCGAACTTGTCGAACTTCTTTCCTTTCTTCAGAATGAAGCATTTACAACCAAAGACATGGAAGTGACTCACCTTGGGTGTGGGACCGTGCATCAACTCGTAACAGGTTTTCTTCTTGTGAACCCTGAGGTAGATCCTGTTCGACACATAGCACGCGGTATTGACCGCCTCAGCCCAGAACCTTCTCGGAGTCCTATGCTCGTCGAGCATCGTCCGAGCCATCTCGCACAAGGTCCTGTTTTTCCTTTCCACCACACCATTCTGGGGAGGCGTATACGGACTCGAAAACTGGTGTTCAAGACCCAAGTCATGGCAAAAGGTTTCGAAGCGAGAGTTTTTGAATTCCGAGCCATTGTCACTGCGGATCGCTTGTATGGCATCTCTGTGCCTCTCGTTTCTTAACCTCAAGACAAGATCTCGAACAAAACCAAACGTCTCCCCTTTCTCCTCAAGGAAGAACACCCACGCATACCGAGAGTAATCGTCCACCACAACAAGGACATACCACTTCCCACCCGCAGATCGCACACGAGCTGGGCCAACAAGGTCCATATGGAGCAGCTCGCATGGACGCTCAGTCATCACATCGGTGAGAGGCGGGTGAGAAGAGGCTACCATCTTGGCATGCCTACACAGCGCACAAACCAACTCTTTCTCAAACCTCAACCGTGGCAATCCTCGGACCAAATTGAGTTTACTCAAGCGAGACAAAAGGTCAAAGCTCAAGTGACCCAACTTCCTATGCCACTTCCACAACTCACTCGAAGAACCAGCCAAAAAGCAACACTCCACACCAGAAGACTGAGAGAAATCAGCTCAGAACACTTGACCCTCGGGAACGACCATGCAAACTAGGTCCCCTCGAGAATCTAAAATCCGAGAACCACCAGGCCGAAACAACACCTCAAAGCCCTCATCCAACAACTGGGACACGGAAAGCAAATTGAACCCCAGCGATTGAACAAGAGCAACACGCCTGAGAGTGACCTTGTCACTTACCTTGATCTCACCTTCTGATAGCACACGCCCTCGCCCATTGTCCCCAAAGGTGATGTATGTCCTGGACACCACCGGGACGAGACTTGAGAACCACCTCTTGTCCCCGGTCATATGCCTCGAGCAACCGGAGTCAATCAACCAAACGTTCCTCAAGTCTCCCACCTGAAATTCAAAAGCGAGCACGTGAGTGAACAAACGACTCAGCACTGGGGTTAGTACCAAAAGAGTAAAACCAGTGCCGAGCCATTTGCTGCAAAGTGGGGTTAGCGCAAACCATATCATCACGCCTATCAAAGCTACCACCACGAATACCACCACGGTAACCACTACGAGGGAACCAACCCTCTCTAGCTGGAGGAGGACGAAAGCCACGAAAAGAAGACCGTGGACCGTTCCTCCTCTCCATCTCAAAGCTACGACTCCTCCCACCCCCGTATTGAGCACGAGGTGGAGAACGTCTAGCAAACTGACAACCTGCAGACTTTCCATACCAACCACCAGAACCACGACCACCTGAACCAAACCGAGCATCCTCACGAGCATGAAAACCAGACCGCTGTCTGTCCAGACCTACACCGGTCTGACCGGTGTAGTGCACCGGTCTGACCGGTGTAGCTCGGCCAGCAGCACCACCTGCTACCTTCCGGTCTCCCCAAGCCGGAACCGTCCTCACAATCGCCTTGGCCCTGGGCATCTGCATACGAGGCTCAGGTACACCATTAGAGGGGTGGTACCTGTCCTTGTTAGCCCACTCTCTAGCCATTCTCTCCTCACGCTTCCTCTTGAAGCAAAACTCATCCTTGTGACCATCTCTCCCACAATACCCACAATGGAACTTCATGGGCTGTGGCTTAGGCTTAGGCTTGGGTTGGGGCTGCTCACTCGGTTTCTTACCCTTCTTCTCTCCTTCCTCACCTCCCTTTGGGCTCACAAACTTCACCGGTTTTTGGAAATCATTTGTTGGGTGAGGGAATATGGGTGGATCTGGAGTAGTGTCAAGTTTGTTTCTGAGATGGTTAGGCTTGGGCTCAAACTTGTTCTTGTGTCTGTTTGGTGGTGGGATAGGGATCTCTCCAACTCTCTCAACTCCCTCACCACTATTCTCTCCAAGCTTGTCAGCCCCAAGTGCCTGACCATCATAGCGTTTGAAAGCCGCTATCATGATACCAAGCTGAGACTCCTGACCCGACAACCAACTCAAACATTTCCTCAGCTCATCATTCTCATCCTGCAAGCGATCAACATAATGCGCAAGCTCCAAATTCTTAACCGCATGCAATTCACAAGTAGAGCAAGAAGTGGGAATAGGCTCTTTCAATTTAGCCTCAAGCGAAACAGTGTAAGCATGCATCTCATCAATCTTTCTATGCAAAACAGGGCAAGAAGTGCAAGCACCTAGCAAAGCAGGTCTAGACTTAAGCTCAGTCACTTGAACCCTCAGCACATCTAGTTCATCACAAGTAGAGGCATGCTTATCCTTAAGAGCAGTAAGATCAGCTAGGTACACAGAGCAATCACAGCAATCAATCTCATCAGAAACCACAGGAGAAGCCTTAAGCGAATCAATCTCAAGCTTAGCATCTAGGTTCTGGGTTTCTAGCTCAGCCACACGGTTCCTAGCATCTTCTAGTGAGGCCCTAAGCTCTTTCCTCATCTTCTTGGCCTCTCTAAGCATGTCATCGCGGTTATCAAGCAACTTGCCAAGACGCTCGTTCTCCTCACGCAAGAAGGGAAGCTCGTCATGTACCTCATCCTCGGAGTCGGAGTCCGAGTCGCTCAGGTGACTCTTCTTGCTGCCGGAGCTACGTGCCATGCCGCAGAATCCATCTCCCGCGAAGCAGCTCAACCCGCTCAAGTTCTTGGACGCCTTCTTGTTCTTGCGCCGATCACCTTCATCTTCGCAGCTCCTCGAGCTCGAGGAAGAGTAGGCAGAGCTGGAGTCGACGTCGCTCGCTCCGACCATCGCTCGGGCCTTCCTGCCACGGCCGTCCTTCTTCCTCGACCGTCGCTCGTCCTTGTGCTTGTTCTTGTGCTTGTGATCGCGCCTTGATCGGTACTTGCCGTCCTTGGTCGACCGGTGCCTGTAGCCGTCCTTGTAGCCGTCCTTGTTCTCCGTCTTCTCCGGGCAGTCGGCGACGAAGTGTCCAGGCTTGCCGCACTGAAAGCACGTCCGTGCTGTCCTCCTCGTGTTCACTCGGTTCTCGTGCAACCTCTCGAACCGCCTGGTCAGCAACGCCAGCTCGTCCTCTCCAAGCACGTCGAACTCCTCATCTGGCAAAGACATCAAAGAAGACAGAGAGTACATCCAGGAGGATGCATTAGAGTTAGACTTAGCTCCTTTGCCACCGATGAGAGCAAGACTATGAGAGTCAGTCAGGCTCTCAATCTTAGCTATCATACCACGGTCCAACTCAGCTGACTTGAGCTTCGAAAACAGCTCGTTCACGGTCAGGGTGTCATACTTCTCGGACTCAAGGATAGCCTCGACCTTTGAGTCCCATACGGTACGATCCAACGAGTGCAAGAGCTTCACGGCTCTATCATGATCATCGTATGGGAGCACGGCCACATTGGCTCTCATGTTGTTCACCACAACTGTAAACCGCTGGAAAAGGGCATCGACGGACTCATCGGGGAGATGAGTGAAGTTCTCGTACTCTCTCCGGTAAGTCGCGTACATCCGAGCCTGAACCTGAGCATTCCCAGCGTGAGCATCCTTCAATTGCTCCCAAATCCTACAAGCTAAGTCCTCTGTCTGAACCTGATCGAATTCGAGCTGACACAGAGCACGAAACAAGTAGTCGACCGCCTTGTTGTTGGCGTCGAACATATCCCTCGATCCTAGAGCAAGGAAGTTCATCGGATAAACATAAGCTGTGTTCACCGTAACGTCCCAAAGGATCTGACCCTTCCGCGGAGGAACGCCGCCATCCGCCTCTACCACATCTGGTAGTTCTTCCCATTGAAGTGCGGAGGACCCGAACCCCGTTCCTGGTACGCCATCTTTGGATCTTAGACTGGTAAGAGTCAATGAAGACCCGAACCGGCTCTGATACTAATTGAAGGACTGATTAGGTGAACCAGAGAGGGGGGGGAGTGAATGGGAGCCGATAAAAATTCTTCTCGAAGGAGATGGGAACTCCAACAAGACGAACAAGGCTTCCGAAACACTTCTCTGACTCAACTACCCAAGTTGGTCAAGACCACGTAGCCACTGGAGTGCTACTGGTCCTAGGAACCAACAACTCGACCAAACACCCCAAACGCACAGCGGAAAACTGAGCTGCTTGCTGTCTGTGCCACACCGGTCAGACCGATGGCTCCTGCCGGTCAGACCGATGGCACCGGTCAGACCGGTGGACTCTGCCGGTCCGGCCGGTGGCAAACAGCAGAAACACAGCAACGTTCCAGGAAGCCTCAGTGACTCCTCTAGGCCCTGGAACAAAAACCACCACCAAAACACAACCTGCAAGAAAGGAAAACCCCTCACAAAACTTAGCAAACCAACTCCAAACAAGCCAAGAACTGACCAGCAGGACCACGGGACACAACCACACGAACACAGCAGTTCCCCGAGACAAAAACCCACCAGGGGCTTGCACCGGTCAGACCGGTCAAGAGAACCGGTCAGACCGGTCACGCCTGGGCAGCTCGGGATGAACAGCGCCCGCGGGTCAACTCCCCCAAATCCAACTCCCGATCTCCCGAATCGCTCCACGGTTTTGCACAAGACTTTGGGGATAGTAGGAACACCTCATGGGCACTCCATAGCCAAGATTTGGTCTACCAAAACTTGCCAAAACAAGAGGAATCGAAGGATTTCCGCCAAGAACACCACTAACCCTAGGACAACGAAAACCCCAAAATTGAGCCCCTTTACTCACGGATTTGGGAGGGGAATCAAAGAGAAAAGAACCACGAGGGGTTCATGCATACATCCCCCACCAAATCCCAAAGAGAAAGGTCTCAAAACCGCCACAAGAAATTCGCCAAGAAAAGCCTCCGAAAATCACCAAAAAGGAGAAACGGGAAAGACACATCCAAGCCTTGAGGAACCACGCCGAATCATCTATACATACCAAAGAGGTTCATACAAGGTCTAGCTTGCCGCCCGATCATCCTTCCCTCTCACAAGATCTCACCATGAAGCTCTCAAGCTAGTCCTATGAAAATCCTAAGGAAAATAGGAATGGAAAATAGGAAAACCAAATGAGCTAGGGTTCCAAGAGATGGCTGCCATCCTCTCACCACTTGGGTTATATGGAGGCAACCGAAAGACGAAAATACCCTTACTAGCTAACTAGGGATACATGCCTCTCATGGGCGAATTCAGAAATCTTTGTCTTCGCTCCATCGGACGGATGCCCAGCGACTGCAAACTTGCTTAGCCTCGACGCAAGCCTTGCGATCCCGACGCGTGTCCTCCGCTTCGAAGATTCCGGACTGCGTCGTCGCACACCGGTCAGACCGGTGTACCTCACCGGTCAGACCGGTACCCACCGGTCAGACCGGTCCGATGCTGCTGCACCTCCGTCTTCGGTTCTTCGGTCTTGGCTATGTGGATCAACCAAGGAACCCAGTGGTTTTCGGGTGAACCACCGGAAACCCCGCAAACTCGGTGTAGCCTCCGCCAATCACCACTCATGACTCGGCTCCCACGTAGTCCCAGCTCGACCTTGGTTTTGAGGCTCAACCAAGAAACCATCCATGACTTCATCTTGCCGTTCTTGCCACTATGCGGCCCGCACTTGACCCTGCTGGCCACTGGGTCCCTCGAACCAAGCCTACTTGTCTTCTCCACACCTGGAGGCCTCACCGGCAACGACCTTTCGCGCTTGTCCTTCACCTGCACCAACACCAGTCAAGCCGCAACCTGCACCTGCAATACTTAGTCAAGAATCAGTCCACACCACGTTGTCAATCACTCATCACACCAGGAAGCGACCATCCACCGGTCCTCGAACCACACATGGCTCTCACCCGGGGCGGCTACTTGGCTCGCACGACTCAGGAAAAGCCTACACCGTCACCCGGAGCACCATAACAGTGCTTCACCGCTATTGCTGACAGGCTAGCACAGAAGAAGGACACCCAGGACTGTAGACCAGCTTACACCTTCGATGTAACCCCCCTGAGCCTCTCCCTTGCGACTATAAAAGGGGAGGACAGGGGCGCTCACAAGACACGTTCGTTTCCACCCCTACACGCACTTAGTATCGATATCTCATCTCATACAAATCCACAAATGCTCACACACTCACGTACGCAGACCCCTGCTACAAGGACCACCTACACACTAGGGACTTGGGCTCGAAACCCTCTCCCGACTTGTTTGTACCCCCTACTACAAACTCCCGAGCATAAAGAACACCTCCTCTCAGACTGGACGTAGGGTATTACTCTCCGGAGGCCCGAACTAGTATAATCTCGAGTGTCTCTTGTGCTACCGTGCGGATCCGCACATGCGTTCTTATAAATTTACTTGCCGGCGGTAACAAACCCCGACAGTTGGCGCGCCAGGTAGGGGACTTCGCGTGTTTTCGACGTTGCATTTAGGGTCCGCACGGCCCTCTCCTCGTTTGCTTTAGAAGCCATCGCCAAGCCGTCGATGATGGACTCCCCCGTGGGGATCACCGGATTCGCTCATGGCTGGGCTCGAGATCCGTTTCGAGAGCCTGAACTTCCAGGCAACTGGGGACGGCTACCTCATGTACCTCGTCGACGAGGCCACCAACGCACCTGCACCGACTCCCGGTCCGACCACCACGCCACGCTCGCATCGACGCAAGAGGCGCTCAGGCAAGCGCTCGATGCGGGCCAAGGCGGAGCTATGCAGGGCAGCGCGCGCCAGCTCCCCTCCGCGGGCCGAAGCTGGTGCACCGCTACCCGACGGCACAACGGAGGACTCCCTGCCGTCGGACTCGACGGAGCGCGTCGCCAGGGAGAGCGCCCCAATGCCACCGCTCTACAGAGGGAGGCCCTACGCGGCGGCAGTGTATTCCTCTTCATCGAGCACGGACCGGGCCTTGTATGATAACCACCCCAGCCACTGCCTCTGGTGCAACATGGGGCTTCCGGCGACCTCGCCCGACGAGCAGTACCTAGTCACCGACAGCACAGACGACACCTTGGACTCAGAGTGGGACTGCTCCGGGCTTTGAGACGCGAGCGCTTTCCGTCATTTCCGGACGACAGCGGACTATTGCTTCGACTATTCCGACGACTCCGACGACGGGGGATACGACCCCTCGCGCGAGTGTTTTGTCGTCGGCAATGCCCCGGTGGCACCGGCGCCGGCCCACACCTCGGATGGGGTGGTTCACTCTGCCCACAGCTCGACGGGGGATAGCGCGGCCGAACCTCAGGTCCCGCCCAACGCCGCCGCACAGCGTGCCCGATTAGATGAGCTGGAGGACGCCCAGCGCCAGCTCGACGACGAGCGAGCCCAGCTCCACCAACAACTCGGACAGGACCCGAATCCAACTCCCGCTCGCGCACGCGCGAGGGACGTCCAGCAACGCATCCTCAACGATGATCGGGATGTCATTGACGGTACGCCCGTCTTCAAAAGGGCATCATAGAACCTAGTGGCGGTAGCAGTTCTTCTCCGGAAGATACCGGAGCCCGCCACGCCTCAAGAAAAAGAGATGCATAAACAAATCAAGACGCTCCTCGAGACTGCCGCTGTGCAGCAGGCGGAGAGCTCCGCTTCTCGACAGCGGGGCTCGCAAGGTCGCGGGCACTCCGAGCCGCGACAGCCCGCAGCGCCGTCGCAGCAGCCGCGACGGTCTGAGGAGGTCAACGTGTCGGTCAAGAACCGCTTGGGCCCTAACCGCGATGCGCGCGATACCATCAAGGCGCGACGGAGGGTGGACGTGGGCCACGACGACGGTTCCGAGCAGCAGCCTCGTAAGGAATACAGTCGGCGATGCGGTGGCAGATACGACAGCGACGAAGACCGGAGCCGGAGCAACTCGCCTGATGCTCAAGGATGCCGTGCCTTCGGGAAGAATGTGCGCAGTGCTCATTTCCCTTCGTGTTTCAGGGCTCCGACCTCCGTTCCCAAGTATGATGGCGAAACCAACCCCAGTGTTTGGTTAGAAGACTACCGGCTGGCGTGTAACGCCGGCGGAGCGCGGGACGACCTGTTCATCATCAAGAATCTGCCGTTACATCTCGCGGACTCAGCCCGCACGTGGCTCGAGCACTTGCCGCGAGGCAAGATCGACAGCTGGTCGCAGTTGCACGACACCTTCATCGGCAACTTCCAGGGCACGTACGCCCGACCAGGGAACGACTGGGACCTGCGCAATTGCAAGCAAATGAAGGGCAAAAGCTTACGCGATTACATCCGACGCTTCTCCAAGAGGTGTACCGAGTTGCCCAGCACCACCGACACAGACATCATCTCGGCCTTCCAAAATGGCACCACGTGTGCCACGTTGATCCATCGGATTGGGCGATGGAAGCCGCGAACTACTCGTGAGCTGCTTGACATCGCTACCGACCACACCAACAGGGACGAAGCTGTGGCCGCGACGCTCAGCCCTGGTACCAGCAAGGGAAAGCAGCCGGTAGAAGCTGATGACGGTCCGTCCGCACCAACCAACAAGAAGAAGAAGAGTAAAGACAAGAGGTACCGCGAGGACGCCTTGGTGGCTGCTGTCGACCGAAAAATATCAAGAACCAGAAGTAACCCGCCGCCGGATCACTTCGAGAAGCTGTTGGAGGCTCCGTGCCCCAACCACGAGGGCCCGGTCAAGCACGCCTTCAAGGACTGTAATTTGATGAAGTCCTACCTCTCGGGCACGCTGAAGAAGCGAAACAATGCTCCGGCCAGTGACGGCGGGAAGGATAAGGGCAACGACGAGGGTGCTTACCCCCATGAAGACGGAGATGTTATGATGATCTTTGGGGGTTCAAAGGCGCGGCCACCAAGACGCCAGGAGAAGCTGATCCGGTGAGAAGTTTACCAAGTCGAGCGTGCAACTCCAACATACTTGAAGTGGTCGGAGACGCTGGTCACATTTGACCGGCGCGATCACCCTGACCAGGAAACTATCCGTTAGTTGTGTCACCCTTGTTCGGCACCAAGCGTGTGCACAAGGTTCTGATGGACAGAGGCAGCGGCCTCAATGTCATCTACATGTCGACCCTCGACGACATGGGGATCCCGCGGTCCCGACTGCGGCCGTCGACGGCGCCTTTCCACGGGGTCGTACCCGGGATGGAGGCGGTCCCCCTCGGGCAGATCGATCTGCCCGTCACGTTCAGGACTCCGAACAACTTCTGAAAGGAAACCCTCACCTTCGAAGTGGTAGGGTTCCCGGGGACGTATCACGCGATACTCGGAAGGCCAGCTTACGCTAAGTTCATGGCCGTACCCAACTACACGTACCTCAAGCTGAAGATGCCCGGACCGAAAGGCATCATCACGGCTGGTACAACTTTCCAGTACGCGTACGAATGCCATGCTGAGTGCTTCCAGTTTGCTGAAGCACTGATCCGGTCTGAGAAGCTCTCCGCTGAGCCCCCCTCCGAGGACCAAGAAATCCCCGAGTCGTCCAATCGAGCGGCCTGCTCTTTCGAGCCCGCCAAGGACGCCAAGGAGGTGCCCGTCTCCGATGACGGCCGCACACTCCATATCAGGACGGTGCTCGGTTCCGACTAGGAAAGCGCACTCGTCGACTTCCTCCGCGCAAACCTCGATGTGTTCGCATGGAAGCCCTCCGACATGCCAGGGATTCCAAGGGAAGTCGCCGAGCACAAGCTTAACATTAAGCCCGGCTCAAAGCCAATGAAGCAGCGTCTGCGCCGCTTTAATTCCGATATGTGCAAGTAGAGATGGCAACGGGTGCACACCCGCTGGGTATTGCCTAACCAAACCCGCACCCGCCAGATAAAATTCCACCCGCTACAACACCCGTACTCGCTCGCGGGTACAGAAACTTACCCACACCCGCACCCGTTGTACCCGACGGGTAACCCACACCCGATATCAAACCCATCAAAAATCATGAATATATCACTGATACATAGTATAAATGAGCAAAATATGTATCTACAAGCTACACCAACAAATAGTCTAATAGATCAGTGGATCATATTGTCACCACCAGCAAAGCACCAAGTTCATCACATATTATACAGGAGAGGCACATATTGCTTCACCAGAGAAAAGACGTGATACTAAATTACAATGGAGGGTAGCTAAAAAGGAAGAAAAGATTCCAATACTATTTACAGCTTGCGCACTGCTAGATTCCATTAACTATTTGAAATTCTAGTAACTACTTGGCCACAGCAAAACAGACGCCCGTCTTCGTTGGGGAGCAGGGGTGGCAGCGGCACTGGCCTGGACACCTGGTCAGTCAGGACCAGCGCAAGTGACGACAGAGGACGCATCAGCAGCTGGGTCGTTCTTGTTCGTGCGCTCGTCATCATCCTTCCGGACTGCAGCAAAAAGCAAAGGGGCTAGATTTAGATTTAGAAGAAGAGTTGCAATACAAAGACAACATTAAGATGAGGAGGAGGCGAGGAGCATCACCATCAGTTCTTGCGCGCGGTGCTGGAGAAGGCCATGGATTGAATGGGAGCAACGAGGTGCGAGAGATGCGATGCGGTACAAGCGGCGACTGCTAGCAGGGGCCAGGGGGAAGGAGGGGAGATGAATGAGATTAGGGTTAGGATTTGCGATGCCTTCGAGTATATATATGTCTTCGAGATACATGGGCCGTGAGTGGGCTGAATTGGTAGGGGAATGTACATGGGCCTTCAGGTATATTTTACCACGGGTACACGGGTATGGGTACTATGCAGCCGCACCCACACCCGCTCTACCCGTTGGGTAGAGGTTTTTGCCCATTAGCACACCCACGGGTGAAGATATTGTTCCACACTCGGCTTTTTAGCAGGTAAAACCCACCGGGTACTCGGGTTTCGGGTACCCATTGCCATCTCTAAGTGCAAGGTCATTAGTGAGGAGATCAAGAAGCTTATTAGTGCAGGGTTCATTCGTGAAGTGTACCACCCCTAGTGGTTAGCAAACCCTGTACTCGTTAAGAAGAAGAATGGAAAATGGAGGATGTGCGTTGATTACACGAGCCTGAATAAGGCGTGTCCAAAAGATCCATTTCTGTTACCGCGCATAGATCAAGTAGTCGATTCAACAGTCGGGTGCGAAACCCTCTGTTTTCTCGATGCTTACTCCGGGTACCATCAGATTGTGATGGATCTAATAGACCAACTCGCGACCTCGTTCATCACCCCGTTTGGCGCGTACTGCTACGTTTCCATGCCATTCGGGCTGAAGAATGCAGGAGCCACTTTCCAGAGATGCATGCGTCGCGTCTTTGGAGATCTCATCGGACGGCTAATCGAGGCCTATGTAGATGATATTGTGGTCAAATCAAAGAAGGTGGGTGACCTGATCCCCGACCTCACTGCGGTTTTTGAAAAGCTAAGGGAACACGGTGTGAAGTTGAACCCCGAGAAGTGTGTCTTGGGTCCCCAGGGACATGCTACTCGGTTTCGTCGTGTCGGAGCGCGGCATCGAAGCCAACCCCGAGAAGATCTCTACGATCACTGGCATGGGACCCATCAAGAATATGAAGGGAGTGCAGCGCATCACCGGATGCCTCGCTGCTCTCAGCAGGTTCATCGCTCGGCTAGGCGAACGTAGGCTGCCGCTGTACAAGCTCGTGAAGAAGTCGGAACACTTTCAGTGGACGCCTGAAGCGCAGGAGACACTCGATTCGCTCATGAAACTACTCGAGAGCCCTCTTGTGCTCACTGCACCCGCGGAGGGAGAGCCGATGCTCCTATATATCGCCGCAACGACCCAGGTCGTGAGCGCGGCTTTAGTAGTCGAGCGAGACGAGCCCGGGAAAACACAGAAGGTGCAGCGCCCCGTCTACTTTGTGAACGAAGTCCTCTCCGACTCAAAAACGCGATACCCGCAAATCCATAAGTTGATCTATGCTGTCCTCATCACTAAGCGTAAGCTCCGGCACTATTTCGACTCACACCACATCACGGTGGTGTCCAAGTACCCGCTCGGTGAAATCATACAAAGCCCGGAGGCAGAAGGAAGAATTGCGAAGTGGGCCCTCGAGTTGATGGGACAGAACATCGAATACGCACCTCGCACCGCCATCAAGTCGCAGGCATTGGCCGACTTCGTCGCCGAATGGACGGAGATCCAGACGCCCCCTGCTCCCATCGATCACGAGACGTGGCTCATGTACTTCGACGGATCCCTCATGAAGGAAGGAGCCGGGGTCGGACTTGTATTCATCTCGCCTCTGGTCGTGCGAATGGAGTACATGGTCCGACTACACTTCGCGGCCTCCAACAACGTCGCCAAGTATGAGGCACTCATCAACGGTCTCCGGATCGCCCTTGAATTAGGGATCCGACGCCTTGACATCAGGGGGGATTCCGATCTGGTCGTAGGACAGGCGATGAAGGAGAAAATCTGCATAAGTCCGAAGATGGCCGCATACTGCCGGGCGGTGCGTGAGCTGGAGGACAAGTTTCATGGGCTCGAGCTCAATCATGTGTTGCGTGAGTACAACAAGGCAGCGGATACAAATAGGAAGCCCGTCCCACACGGGGTCTTTGCCAGCGACCAGCACGAGCCATCCGTCCGCTCTGAGGAGGACAAGCCGCTGGAGCCATCGACGCAAGAGGTCATGGAAATTGACGAGATACGAGAGCCAAACCTCGAAGACCCTGACTGGAGGATTCCGATCCTCGAGTGGATGGTGGAAGGAAAATTGCCGCCCGACAAGGAGACAGCTCAACGGATCGCCCGCATGGCCAAGTCGTACAAACTGATCGATGGTGAGCTTCGTCGAAAGGGCGCTGAAGGCATATTCATGCGTTGCATCCTGGCCAACCAGGGCAAGGAGCTGCTACAGGAGATCCATGCAGGCACATGCGGACATCACGCCGGCCCAAAGACCATTGTCGGGAAGGCTTTCTGACAAGGCTTCTACTGGCCAACTGCGGTTGCCGACCCAACTCGAATCGTGCGCAGCTGCGAGTTCTGCCAATTTTATGCACGACAAACGCATCTCCCGGTGCAAGCATTACAAACCATTCCTATCACCTGGCCCTACGCTATCTGGGGGCTGGACATGGTCGGACCTCTGAGAAAAGCACCAGGGGGCTACACCCACGTGCTCGTCACCATCGACAAGTTCTCCAAATGGATCGAGGCCAAGCCCATAACAAATGTCTGCTCCGAGGAGGCCGTTGCGTTCTTCACCGACATCATCTACCGTTTTGGGATTCCAAATTCTATCATCACCGACAACGGTACCCAGTTCACCGGCAAGAAATTCCTCAAGTTTTGCGACGACAACAACAACCGCGTGGACTGGGCCGCTGTCAATCACCCAAGGACTAATGGGCAAGTGGAGAGGGCCAACGACATGATCTTGCAAGGTCTGAAGCCGCGGATATTCAAGCGCCTCGAGAAGCTTCGAGCGACGTGGGCCGCAGAGCTCCCGTATGTCCTATGGAGCCTGCGCACCACGCCAAGCCGGGCTACTGGCTGCACGCCTTTCTTCCTTGTCCACGAGTCGGAAGCAATCCTCCCGACGGACATCGACTATGGCAGTCCACGGGTTCAGGCCTACACCGAAGAAGGCAACCAGGTCGCTCTCGAAGACGCCATCGACCAGCTCGACGAGGCACACAGCGTTGCTCTCCTCCACTCGGCACAGTACCAGCAGGCCCTGCGTCGCTACCACGAGCGCAACATACGGGAGTGCGAGTTCCAAGTCGGCGACCTCATCCTCTGACGAGTTCAAAGCAACGAGGGGCGACACAAACTCTTGCCACCATGGGAGGGTCCGTTCATCGTCGACCAGGTGCTCCGACCAGGAACTTTTAAGCTCAAACACGAAGACGGCAAGGTCATCTTCAACGCCTGGAACATAGAGCAGCTACGCCATTTTTACCCTTAAGTATTTACTTCTTTTTCATCTTATGATAATGCAAGAGCTCTGAGCTATTTTCTTTTTCGTGAGATGATATCTTCCTCAAGCTTGCGTTTTTACTTAAGAAAAATGCCATTATGCTTGTCTCATCCCACGGGCAAGTCTCCGACTTGCCCATGGGCTCGGGGGCTACCTGGGGCTACGACACCCCTCCCCTGAACGTTTCGAAATCTTTTTTCGATTGAAAACTATCTGGGGTCTCTCGAATGACCATCGCGATACGCTCGCACCCCTTAAAGGGAGATGAACGATGACTCTAGCGGTTACGAACCTGCGCTCGTCCGGGCCCCGAGTACTTACGCCCCCGCGGCTACGGTACAAAGACCCACGAGCAAGGTTTGAGACCTCAAGTTGTCGATCACTCGCCCCCTCGACAGGTTGCCGGGTAACCGTCTAAGTGAACTCTGAAGAGTCTTCTTGTTTGCAAAAACATACACGCACACCTATCCTTCTCCAAAGTACTCGGGGGCTGCCTGCCCAAGTAGTAACGCTTCAAAACTAAGCTCGGTCGAGTCACCAGGCTCCTACGCCCCCGCGGCTACGGAGCAAGACACCGTCAGCAAAGTTTTAAGCTACACCGCTTGGGCTCGCAGACTCTCTAACTACTCGGGGGAGGGCTAACGAACAAACAAAATGCTTAACTTGAAATAAAGTTGGGTACTCGACCCATGAGTCTGCCACGAGGGCTCAATCCGTAAGTTTATTACAAGTGCCCATCAGCATAACTCAAAGCCTCGGCGAGGCGACTCTGTTTCTTCTTCTTTACAGGCCCAAGTCGTGGAGAGCGTGACCCATCATAATCCGGGCAAAGTCGACGGTGCCTTCCTCAATGCGGTCGTACTCGTTGTTGCTGTAACCCGGACACCATCCCTGGCCCAGCAACTCTCTGTCCATGTCTGGGTAATGCGATAGGAAGATGGCCACCACCTTGCGGACGACGTCGCGAGCCACATCCATCGACTGTTGGCGGGTTGTCGCAGCGGCCAGTTCCAAGCGATCCTTGATGGGACCGGAAGCAACACCAAGGTCGTCCATTGCCTTGATGATGGCCACCGCCATCCTGTCACGGATCATCAGCACCCGCGTGAGTTCGGTTTTGGTCTCCGCGTGTGACTTCCGTTCCTGTTCGAGCTCAGCCACGACCTCTGAAGGAAAATGAAAGGACCAATGTCAGCAAGAGACGTCTTGATTCAAAGAGGCAAAACGTGAAGGGGACACGACTCTTACTATTGAGTCTCTCATTAGCCTCCTGAGCTAGCTCCACCAGCTTCTGGTTCTCGACGAGGCGGGTTGCTGCGACACTCTCCTGATCCGCGACATGTTTCTCCAAGTCGGTGCAGGCCACGCGGAGAGCTGTCCACCCCAAAAACAAGATGACATCACAAATTAAGTAACCACACGGAAACAGAAAGCAGAGGTAACAGGTCGAGAGGTACTCACTAATGATTTCATCTTCCCGCTTTTTGGCAACTTCCTCGAGTCGACCCTTCTCGGTGGTAACGCTCCCGACCTGGGCCTCGAGCGCCGTCACCCTCTCGCAGGCCGTCTGGAGGTCAAACTCAGCCTGGCCCACCCTGGCTTCGAGCTCCATCTTCTCCTGCTGGGCGGCACGGGTAGCGGCCTCGGCGTTGGAGCGCAGCTCCGCCGCCGCTAGCTCTGCCGCGGCCAGATTTTCCTCCAGGGTGGTTTTCTCCGTCTGTGCTGTGGCCGCGCGGTCCTCGGCAGCCTTCACCCTTGCCTCGAGGGTCGCATGCTCAGCTGACCGGTCGATCTCACTGTCCGCCGCCGCGAGACAGGCCGCGGCTAGTTGCGCCTCCAGCCGGATCTTCTCCACGCAGAGCGCCTCGAAGGCCCGTGACTTGTCGTCGCAGCGCCCGACGAGCTCCTGGACCACATGTGAATTTCACGGTCAAGAAAGAAGAAAAAACAAGCATGAGAGTAAAAGAGGAGGAAAAAGAAGGACTAAGACTCACCCTCGAGGTGGGGATCAGATCCCTGATCGCTCGCTCAGGTGCAGGCTGCGCTCCAAACGGCGACGGGCCGCCAGCTCCGCGGCGCTGTCGGCATCTGTTGACACATTTTATCTATGAATTTTATCCCTCACATTTACTGGAAAAAGGACTAAAATATGATTAGATCACCTTACTTGGGTTTATATTAACAATTTCCAGGAGTTTTGGTGAATCTATGAATTTGCAGGGACTATTCAGAAAATATGCAAGAAAACCTCTCTAGAAGACTCCAGAAGGCTCCGGAACTCAACGTGACTTAGCACCTAAAAAAGAAGCATCTAGAAGGATCAAGGACCCACCTGGCCGAAGTGGACCCCGAATGGGGCCCACACCAAACCGACCGGCCCAGTGGTGGGGCCGGTCGGCCACCCCCTGGCGCCAAATGGGCCCGGCTTCTGGAATGTTCCTCCACCGCCTATGAAGATCAATCTAAACCACATGTTTAGGTCGGTTTGATCCTACGGTGCACGTCATCTCCTTTGGACTATATAAGCAGACCCCTTGACCCCAGGGCAGAGGGCAACTCATTCTATCAGATCCTCCATGCCTACCTGAGATTAGAGCTCTAGATTAGAATTAGAGTTGGAGAGTTAGTATCAAGTTGAGAGATTAGATCCACGGTCTAATTAGACCTAGCTAATCTTGTTCGAGAGGATTAGAGAGCGGTTGAGGCGAAGCTGAAGGAAGGCCCAGACCTGTCGGTGTCTCCTCTTCATCTTCTACCTCTGGGATCAACTCCATTGGAGCCTGATCCTGAGACCTTACGGGAAAGATCGACTTCTTATTCAAGTGAGCACCATTGTTTTTATTGTTCTTACGGTTCATAACTCCTTGAGTACTTTAATTCCTGTCGCTCTTGAATTAAAGTAGCATATTTAGTGTAAGCGTGGTGCTTAGACTAGCTAGCTTGTGAATGCCTTCTATATTCCGGATCGTGTGGTAGATCGTGGTGGTGACAACACCATTGAGTCCTTCGTAGTCCACCTCCCATCTATAGAAACCGTAGGACTCCCCCATAGATTCTCGGGAGGTCCCCTTTACTAAGTGTGCCTTCAGACAATCACCCCATAAGAGTAATAAAGACATAGCTTGTGAGGATAAGAACCAGACATCCTTAAGTTTTCCTTATCTCTCTTTCTGTCCAGTCCTTGATAGCTACTCAGTTGATTAGTTATATACCTCAGATACTCTCTTTACCATTCTCCCTGTGGATTCGATATTTAAAACCCTCTCCCGGGTGGAATGCTCACCGGTATCCGTGCGCTTGCGGATTATCTATCATAATATTTCTGTAGGCTTAATAAATACCAACAAGCATTTCTGGCGCCGTTGCCGGGGAGAACGGTTAAGAGAAAACTCTTCGAGTATAACTAATCTTGTATCCTTCTTTTTTCTTTTTAGTTTTAGATTACCTACTGTCCTTATGGACACCACCCTTATCAAAGATTTTTCGGCACCCTCAGAGCTCAGCCTTAGGCCTATGCCATCATCGAAACCAATCCTAGCTGATGCCTATGAGCTGCGCCCACGGTTAATAGAGATGGTCCAAACCAACACTTTCTTAGGAATAGAAGACGAAGACCCTTATCATCATCTCCAACAGTTTGAGCAAACTTGTGACTGCCTGCACATTGAGGGTATGTCAGACGAGACTATCCGTTGGAAGCTTTTTCCATTCACTCTGAAAGGAAAAGCTCGCCAATGGTACGACCGAACCAAAGAGAAGATGAAAGGCGATTGGGGAACTCTCCGTGCAGATTTTTGCATGGATTTGTATCCCTTATCCAAAGTAGTCGACCTTAGAATCAAGATCATATCCTTCAAACAGGGGGATAATGAGTCTATGAGTTCATCCTGGGAACGTTTTGAACTTCTTTGCAAATCCGGACCAGATCTAAGCCTTCAAGACCATATTCTCCTTCAACACTTCTATATTGGTCTTAATAAGGAATCTAGAGCCAATTTGAATACCTCCTCTCATGGATCATTCATACACCTTACATCTAGTGGAGCTAGACTGTCCTAGACAACATTCTAGCCAGCACTAATGATGGTCCTTTAGAAGAGAAAACTTTAGAAGAGATTCCAGAGATAGCTACACCAGAACCTATGCCAGAAACATCTCAACCTATAGCTATCCAACATATAGAATCACCACGGGAAGAAATTCCTCTACCTGATTTTATAAATGATATCGAGGATGATTTATTTTCCGATTATGGAAACACCTCGAAATATCATAAAGAGAAGATGCCTCGAAAGCATACATCTTCTTCACATGAGAAGATAGACTCTTTTGAGCAAACCTTCTCAAGAGAACACACTGTGGAGCTTGCATCCATCATGAGTGGGGAATGGTTGGAAGAGTCAGAGCTTTCCTCTAATATAGTCCATTTGGATTCACCTTCTATACCAATTCAATGTACAATCAATGGAACCCCCTTTGATGCCCTTTATAATCCAGTTGTGGGAATCAATATAATGGCCTTATCCTTTTTCCATCAGTTTATCAAAAACAAGCCATTATCTCCCACAACGAAATTATTAAAGTGCTCCTCAGGACAGATTATTCAAAGTTCGGGAATTCTCTATGTCTTACCTGTTTCAGTTTACGACATGACAATTCACCTGAGCTTTCACATTTGTGATATTAAGGAGTTTGATCTTTTAATAGGCTATCCTTTAGAAAAATTCCTTAAAGAAGGACACACAGGGAAACTTGATGTTTGCCTAGGCAAAACCATTAAAGTTCCCTTACACTTCTCACATTCGATCCATAAGACCGAACCCAGTCCTGAACCTGACCCAATGGAAGAGGTGAATGAAGCATCTCTAGAACATTTCATAGAATCCAATCAAGAAGATGTCACTGAATTCTTCATCGAGGAGGAAGAAGAAAATCCTACAGAATCTGAGCCCCTCGATGAAACCGAGGAACCCTCGAGACCTCCCATTGAGCTTAAACCTTTACCACCTGGTCTTAGATATGCCTTTTTGCACAATGATTCTGAGTCTCCTGTGATCATTAATGACCAACTCACTCAGGAAGAGACTCATAGGCTGATAACCATCTTAGAAAAACATCGCTCAGCCTTTGGCTACTCGCTCCAAGACCTTAAGGGCATCAGTCCTGCCCTTTGCACTCATCGCATTCCTACAGACCCTGATGTTCTACCATCTAGAGAGCCACAACGAAGACTTAACAATGCGATGAGAGAGGTAGTGAAGAAAGAAGTTCTGAAACTCTTACACACCGGGATTATATATCCTGTGCCACATTGTGAGTGGGTGAGCCCCGTGCAAGTTGTGCCTAAAAAGGGAGGCATGACAGTTGTGAAAAATGAGAAGAATGAATTAATTCCTCAGAGAACCGTCACTGGTTGGCGTATGTGCATAGATTATAGAAAACTCAACAAAGCCACAAGGAAAGATCACTTTCCACTGCCCTTCATTGATGAAATGTTAGAGCGGTTGGCAAATCACTCTTTCTTTTGCTTTCTTGATGGATATTCTGGATATCTCCAAATCCCAATCCATCCCAGTGACCAGAGCAAAACCACTTTTACATGCCCTTATGGAACTTATGCTTATCGTAGAATGTCTTTTGGGCTATGTAATGCTCCAGCTTCTTTTCAAAGATGCATGATGTCTATATTCTCTGATATGATTGAAGAGATCATGGAAGTTTTCATGGATGATTTTTCTGTTTATGGAAAAACTTTTGATGATTGTCTAGAAAACTTGGATAAGGTTTTGCAAAGATGTGAAGAAAAGCACTTAGTCCTTAATTGGGAAAAATGTCATTTCATGGTTAGAGAAGGAATAGTGCTAGGCCATCTAATTTCTGAAAGAGCAATTGAGGTAGATAGAGCTAAAATAGAAGTAATTGAACAGCTACCTCCACCTGTTAATGTCAAGGGAATCAGAAGTTTTCTTGGCCATGCTGGTTTCTATAGAAGGTTTATAAAAGATTTTTCTCATATTGCTAGACCTCTTACAAACTTGCTTGCCAAAGATGTTCCTTTTGACTTTGATGATGCTTGTCTTAAATCTTTTGAAACTCTGAAAAATGCTCTTATTTCTGCACCTATTATACAACCCCCTAATTGGTCTTTACCTTTTGAAATTATGTGTGATGCAAGTGATTATGCTATGGGGGCTGTTTTGGGGCAAACAAAAGACAAGAAACATCATGCCATTGCTTATGCTAGTAAAACTTTGACAGGACCTCAACTCAATTATGCCACAACTAAAAAAGAACTGCTAGCTGTTGTTTATGCCATTGACAAGTTTAGATCTTACTTAGTAGGAGCAAAAGTTATTGTTTACACTGATCATGCTGCTTTAAAATATTTGCTCACTAAGAAAGATGCTAAACCTAGATTAATAAGATGGATTCTGCTTCTCCAAGAATTTGACATAGAAATAAAAGATAAGAAGGGAGTAGAAAATTTTGTTGCCGATCATTTGTCTAGAATGTATTTTGAGAAACCACAGGAACTACCCATCAATGACGCAATGAGGGACGACATGCTCATCGGATCGCCCGGTCAGACCCCTGGTACGCAGATATTGTTAACTTTATGATTGCAGGGTATGTACGACCAGGAGCCGACAAGAAAAGCTTATTTACGAGAGTCGCCATCACCTGTGTGTACCGGCAGAAGAAGGAATGAAGATCATTGAGAGGTGCCACTCATCACCATATGGAGGTCATTATGGAGCTTTCCGCACACATGCAAAGATCTGGCAAAGCGGATTTTTCTGGCCAACCATGTATCAAGACACAAAAGATTTCGTACGAAGGTGCAACTCTTGTCAGAGGCACGGGAACATCAATTCCAGAAATGCCATGCCACTGACAACCAACCTTCAGATCGAGCTCTTTGATGTCTAGGGAATTGACTACATGGGACCATTCCCAAAATCCGGAAAATTTGAGTACATCTTAGTGGCAGTTGACTATGTCTCCAAATGGGTTGAAGCCCTGCCATGCAGAACTGCTGACCACAAAAGCTCAATAAGAATGTTTGAAGAGACAATATTTCCAAGATTCGGTACGCCAAGGTTAGTGATAAGTGATGGAGGGTCTCATTTCATCGACCAGCGCTTCGAGAAATACCTCATGAACCATGGGATCCAGCACAATGTCGCTACTCCTTACCACCCGCAAACAAGTGGTCAAGCAGAGACGTCCAATAAGCAGATCAAGAACATTCTACAGAAGACGGTGGACCAAATGGGGATAAAATGGAAAGACAAGCTACCCGAAGCACTTTGGGCTTATCGGACAGCTTATAAAACCCCCATTGGAATGTCTCCCTACCAACTGGTCTACGGGAAGACATGTCATTTGCCGGTTGAGCTAGAATTCAAGGCTCATTGGGCAATAAAGAGATGGAACATGGACTTTGAAGCAGCCGGAACAAAACGGGAAATGCAACTATCCGAGCTAGAAGAATGGAGAGAGAAGCCGTATCACAGTGCCAAGATTTACAAGGAAAGAACCAAGAGGTGGCACGACAAGAGAATCATAAAAAAGAATTCAACCCAGGCGATCAGGTATTACTTTTTAACTCCAGGGTACGACTCTTTGGGCACGGAAAGCTACGAAGCAAGTGGGAAGGACCATACAAGGTAGTGAATTCATCGTCACACGGAGCCATCACTCTTCAAGACGACGAAGGTACGTTATTCAAGGTAAATGGTCAACGCCTTAAAATATTTTTAGAGCCCAATAAAGAGTCTGAGGATTTGGATGAGATAGATTTCCTTTGCTTACCAACGAATATTAATTTTAGGCCATAATGGGCCATCTTAAGGTTTTTAGGGATCAGCACACGGTTAGAGCACCCCGCGCCGAAGATCTCCGCGAGGCGCCCTGGTAGGGGACCGATCGGCCCCCTCACTGGGCCGATCGGGCCCTGCCCGCCGCCATTCGCCGTCAGCTTTCGCCCACGCTATCTCTAAGGTGTTAGGGTTTTGAAAAACTGGTTCAGGGATCTTTTACGAGATTTTCCGCAGCCTTTCCAAGCCGGGTCAACCCCCTCTGCAAGTTCGGGACCGATATATAAGCAAGGGCAGACCCCCACCTTTTCCTCATCCCAAAGCCTCCAAGTAGCAGCAATGGCCGACAAGCAGCTTGTCCCCTTTAGCTTTGAAGCCAAGGCGGTTGTTCCTTTCGAGAAGGAAGCAAAGCCGCTAGCCTCCTTGCCTCCTGATCACCTCCCTCTCTCGCTGTTCTCGCCTAGCCGTCCACGTTCGCCGCCACCGCCTACAGAAAGCAGGCAGGCGATGTACGCTCAGCCGTACGATCGCCGTTGCGAAGCAGCTCAGAAGAAGCCGATCCGTGTTCCTAGCTACATGGATCTAAAGAAACCAAGGGATGGAGAGCGACTCGTTGATGTGCGCATGGACAAGTTTGGCAACACAAGGGTGCACAAGTACACCACCTCCTCAAGTCGTGTCACCATCGACGGAGTTCGTGCCAAGGAACATCAGATCAAGAGAATCCCAGTCTTCGAAGCCAGCCAGCGGATGCCGCAGAAACAGAAGACCCGGAAGACCGTAGCTGAGCTAGCGCAGGAAGTAGCAAGCCTGGCTGAAACTTGCAAAGAGATCCATCGCGTCAACGCTTCCCTCACCAAGACTGTCCTTAAGCTGTTAGAGTCAAAGAAACGTAGGGACGATGAGGAAGACCATAGCCGCGACCTTAAGAAGGGCAAGCGTCCTATGTAAACACCTTAGTTAGAGAGCACATTAGTGATAGTTAGTTCGAGTTAGTTAGTTTGCTTTAGTTCGCTTTAGAGTTGTTTAATAAAGTGCTCTCTCTTTTAATAAAGAAGTATTCCACAAGTTGAGCTATCTTTACCTATATATATTTTCTGGATATGTTTTTGTCTCCACCATACTGTGCATGCAAGATAACAGAAAACAAGTGTGGGGGAGAAGAACAGATGACCAAACGGCATCAAGAACAACGGAAAAAGCATGATCAAATGACTCGCACGACGAACCACGGCAGAACCCAGTTCGGCCACGTCTCGTCCACCGCTCGGTTTGCTTCCTGAACTTTTTAAATTTTTACAAATTGCTTTCCGTTTCGATTTGAACAAAGATGCCCTGCTAAAATGTCCTGATAACCTAAAAGATAAAGTTTCACATGTTTATGCTCTTAGAAATATTTAATACTTTTGGGATAATCAGAATAAAGTTAGAATAATGAGAACCATCTTTCTTTTATCTTGTCTTGGAGAGTACTTAAAATAAAAAAAAATCATTAACTAAGTTTCTCCTTTGTGATCAATAATATATCCCAGCAGAGCTTTCATTGAAGATAAATTTGATTAAATGCTGCTTACTTGTATTGAGCTTTGTCAAATCTAGAGCTATGTTGAAGTTTTGTCTAAGTCTATGATCAAGATCACGTACACTGCTTTCACTAAAGTATTTATGCTCTAAGATTTTTGATCTCTGTCTCCCATATCATGAAAGGGTATAGCTAAAAAAAAGGGAGAAAAAGCCAAAGGAAGAAAAGAAAAAAATTATTATTATGAGTGGAGAGAAAAGTGAGGGAGAGGAGAAAATGGACAAGTGTTCTACGGGTCAGAAGAACCCCCCTCTCAGAAAAGAAAAAGGCATAAAAAAGAGAAGAATAATGGACATGTGTCCGAGGGTGAGTAGGGCCCACTTCTCTAAAAAAAATAAGTGAGAGAGTAATAATGGACGCGTGTCCGAGGGTGAGTAGAACCCAACTCTCCACAAAATAGCTGGAAACCTTGTTCTAAAAAAGATGGGAAAAGACAGAAGATTCTAAAGTCAGAGCAGTGGTTTTTAAAATTTGACACACGCACATATCTTGATCTACGACCTATGACAGGCCTCTTCATCGATACAGATTTTGACCCAGCAATATATGCAAGGTAAGTCTGCTATATCTTTACATTCTAAAATTTGAGAGTATCACAAAGGAGTAAGCAAGGCTGCATTTTCTTCCAAAAACTTATTCAAAAACTCTCCATTGACTAGATTTGAGAAATAAAGGTGATCTGTTTCTAGCTATATTCAGATGTTCCCTAAGTACAGATATGACTAAGGAGTATAATTATGTTGATTCTTGTCTACACGGTTGTAAACCATCCTTTTATCGAGGACGAGTAAAAGCCTAAGTGTGGGGGAGTTTGTTGACACATTTTATCTATGAATTTTATCCCTCACATTTACTGGAAAAAGGACTAAAATATGATTAGATCACCTTACTAGGGTTTATATTAACAATTTCCACGAGTTTTGATGAATCTATGAATTTGCAGGGACTATTCAGAAAATATGCAAGAAAACCTCTCTAGAAGACTCCAGAAGGCTCCGGAACTCAACGTGACTTAGCACCAAAAAAAGAAGCATCTAGAAGGATCAAGGACCCACCTAGCCGAAGTGGACCCCGAATGGGGCCCACACCAGACTGACCGGCCCAGTGGTGGGGCCGGTCGGCCACCCCCTGGCGCCAAATGGGCCCGGCTTCTGGAATGTTCCTCCACCGCCTATGAAGATCAATCTAAACCACATGTTTAGGTCGGTTTGATCCTACGGTGCACGTCATCTCCTCTGGACTATATAAGCAGACCCCCTGACCCCAAGGCAGAGGGCAACTCATTCTATCAGATCCTCCATGCCTACCTGAGATTAGAGCTCTAGATTAGAATTAGAGTTGGAGAGTTAGTATCAAGTTGAGAGATTAGATCCACGGTCTAATTAGACCTAGCTAATCTTGTTCGAGAGGATTAGAGAGCGGTTGAGGCGAAGCTGAAGGAAGGCCCGGACCTGTTGGTGTCTCCTCTTCATCTTCTACCTCTGGGATCAACTCCATTGGAGCCTGATCCTGAGACCTTACGGGAAAGATCGACTTCTTATTCAAGTGAGCACCATTGTTTTTATTGTTCTTACGGTTCATAACTCCTTGAGTACTTTAATTCCTGTCGCTCTTGAATTAAAGTTGCATGTTTAGTGTAAGCGTGGTGCTTAGACTAGCTAGCTTGTGAATGCCTTCTATATTCCGGATCGTGTGGTAGATCGTGGTGGTGACAGCACCATTGAGTCCTTCGTAGTCCACCTCCCGTCTATAGAAACCGTAGGACTCCCCCATAGATTCTCGGGAGGTCCCCTTTACTAAGTGTGTCTTCAGACAATCACCCCATAAGAGCAATAAAGACATAGCTTGTGAGGATAAGAACCAGACATCCTTAAGTTTTCCTTATCTCTCTTTCTGTCCAGTCCTTGATAGCTACTCAGTTAATTAGTTATATACCTCAGATACTCTCTTTACCATTCTCCCTGTGGATTCGATATTTAAAACCCTCTCCCGGGTGGAATGCTCACCGGTATCCGTGCGCTTGTGGATTATCTATCATAATATTTCTGTAGGCTTAACAAATACCAACAGCATCCAAACCGACGGAGGCCTGAACTTGCGAGACGGGCACCGGCCAGAGCGGCGGGACCTCCGTCTCCTCCTCCATCGTTGAGGTGGTCGGCCTCGGTTCCCTCGTGCTCTCCCCGACCTCCAAGGTCGGGGGTGGCATCTGTTCGTCCACTGCCACGATGGGAGAAGTCGCCGGGGAAGGCGACGCCGGGATGATGATCACCTCCGCAGGAGCGGCGTCTGATGCAGCGACCGACGAAATGGGGATGACCCCCTCGGTCACCATGATGGCCGCCACGGCAGAGGCCTCCTCGGAGTCAAGGCTGGCCGCCTCCACCACAGCACTCCCCGCTCCCCCAACGGCTCGGGGGCTAGGGTCTCGGAGCCCACAGCGGCAGCGGCCGTCCCCTTCGTCGACTCGGGGGCTGGCTGCTCGACGTCTGCATTATCGCCCGCCCCCGTCAACGACTCGGGGGCCGGCTGTTCATCATCGCCTGCCTGCGCCTCAAGAGCAGGGTCTTCCTGGTCTTGCTCCTGGGCTCCGGACAGGCACCTCGCTAACTCGGCCGCGTGGGCCGAGAGCGCTTCTTCCGTGGGGGCCTCGCCCCCCAAACCCACTGTCCCCATGGACAGGTCGCTGCGAGCCGGGCTCGCAGTTCCCTGCGGGGGGACTATCATCGCTTGGGTCCTAGACCCATCTGTTTCTTCAACCGCCGCCCCCGACTGAAGGGAGACCGGCGGGTCGCTCGACGATGGCATATCCCCGACCACCTGGGCAGGGCGGCGCAAGGACTTGACAGGCGCCGACCTCATGGTACGGCGGTCGGGCGCCCTGAAAACGAGAAGAATGTCACAACAACAAGCAAAAGGTGTACTCGCTATGGACACGAAGTAAAAGCTGGAAGGTAGCAACTCGGGGCTCACCTCTCTGCGACGTGGTGGGGCCGTTTGGGGCCGATGGTCGGGTTACGCGGAGACGCCGCCCTCTTGCTCCCTGCGCACGGAGTCGATATCGGGGAAGGTGTCGGTCCACCCCCAGCAATGACGACTGACGCGAGACGCTGCTAGGTCGAGGCCGGCCCCCCGCTTTGGGCTGCAGGCGGAGAGGAAACCACCGGCGCGCTCCGTGGCTCCCGTGACGGGCGCACCAAAGGCGAATGGGACCTCCGGCGTGAAGAGTGGCGGCGCGAGGTGTCGCGCCTCGACGCGTGGCGGCTGGGCTCGCTGCGCCGCAGGGAGTCCCTACTCCTCTCGCGGTGGTCCCGCCGAGAAACACGGCTGCTCGTTCCAGGCTGGTCAGCCCGGGAGGACGGGGGCGGCGCCTGCTGGCTCGAGCTGGCACCAGCTGTGGTCGTGGCGGGCACCGAACCGCTGCGTGGCCGTGACGACGCTGCCGTCTCGTCATCGGTCCACTCGAACTCGGACTCGGCCTCGTCCGTGTCTGGCGGCGCCGACGAAGGATCCTCATTTTCGGAGACGTCGGCCTCCCCAGCACGCCGGCACGAGGCGCAAGCTTTGTTCCTCGACCTTTTGTCGATCTCCTTCTGCTGGTGGGCCCTCCTGCGCTTCCCCCGTCGTCGCTGCCGCGCTGCGAGCTCCCGGGTGAGCGTCTGGTCCTCCTCCTGCGGAGGACGCGAGGCGAGGATGCGCACGGCCTTCATCTGCGTGAACACTAGACAATCACCACCTACAATCACGGAAGACAAATCGAAAAGAAGTTGAGAAAAAGTGTACCAGCTTCGCGGTAATCGGGGAAGGGAGCATCGGCAGCATGTTCGGCGGCGGCCAGAACAGATGGGTGACCCCAGTGGCCTAGGTCACCCGGCACTGAATCTCGTCCCACGAGGGCAGGGGATTGGCGGTCACCATCCCCACGAAGGGAGCCCGGTCGTCCATCATCTGACAGAGGCGCAGGGTGCGACGACGGAGCGGGACAATCCCTCTGGCGTGGTAACCGCCAATCAGGGTGATGAAGTTCACCCTGTTGTCTCGGAGTATCTCGAGGGCGTCATCAAGGAATCGGGGCCGGTCCATCTTTTCCGGCCCGTAGCTCCACTTCGCTGGTGCTCGATCGTACCAACGATTGGTGAACCCGGGCAGCGGGTTCTCGAGATCGTTCTTGAGGTAGAACCAATCTCGGTGCCACCCGCTATTGGAGCTGGTCAGGTAGGTGGGGATGTACTCGTCCATCCTCCCCTACTTCCCGCGAAGACCGGCGCACCCAATGACCGCCGCGCTGCGATCATCCTTCACTCGTAAAAGTACCGGAATAGGTCCCAGTGGGCTCCCTGTCCCAAGTATCCTTCGCACAAAGCTTTGAACGCCACCATCTGCTGGACGCCGTTCGGGTTGAGGTTGTGAAGCTCCAGGCCGTACTCCTTGAGGACGGTGCGGATGAACCGCCCCGCCGGAACGGAGAAGCCGCGCTCGTGGAACAACACGAACGAGACTACATACCCCGCCGGGGGCTGGGGGCTGCGCTCTGCTCCGGGCACCTTCCACTCTTCCGCTTCGGTCAGCGGCGGCAACATGCCGTCGGAGGCGAGGCGGTCGAGCTTGGACCAGGTCACCGTCGAGGACGACCAGTTCGACATAGCGTCGGCCGTGGTAGCGGTGGGGGCAGGGCTAGCTTGTGGGAGAAGGCAAGATGAGCTCGGTGGCTTGTGCACGGCGAGTGTGGAAGCAAAGATGGAAGCGACAGCGGCGGAACGCACAAGGAAGCGGAAGGGGATTTTGTGGCTGGCGGCCGCGGTATAAAAAGGGGGGGAATGATTACTCCGCCCCCGTAGTTAATGCCCGGGCCGCCTCGGGCAACGTCCTCCACCCGCCGAAGCGTCGCCCCTCAAAAGGCGCGTCCACTGCCGCCCGCCGCCCACGACTGAGCCGCCACATCACCCGAAGTGGGGCTTGCAAATCTCGCGACCAGCGCGAGATCTCCATCATTTACCCCACGATGCGCACAACGCGGTAAGCAGCAAGTCTCCGACCTGTCCAAGAACTCAACATTTAACCCCACGCACCAGTCTACGACTTGTCCATGGGCTCGGGGGCTACTACCCGCGGGTCCGCTCGCGCGTCCCCGCCGGAGAAAACACAACAAGTCTCCTCTTCTCCATGGCAATTGATCCTGGGAGCGAGTCTTTGACTCCCTCACCAGGCTCGGGGGCTACTGACGCGGCCATGGACCAGGGCCCACCAGGACCTCTGAAAAACGCAGTACAGACCCGTGTACGGTGTATTTTGGTGACTAATACAACGAGTATTAGTCCCCTCAAGTGCTTGAGGGCCCGTACGACTTGTTAGCGTCATGGGCCAGGAAGCAGGCAGCCCACGGCCATCTGCACCATCCCTTCTGAGTACTTGACGGCCCGTACGACAAGTCTTCACCTCCGCTTCCGACTACTCACTCGCACGAGTAGTCTCCGCCACCCGTCTACGACTACTCGTTCGTACGAGTAGTTTCCGTCGCCGGCCCGCGCAGGCTTCGCAGGGAAGGCACGGAGTGCGTGGGCCCCTCCGGATCGAGATCCCGGGATTCCCGCGCACACCTCCCCGCGTGACGCCACGTGTCTACACCACCACAGCGGTCTGCCCGGACCCGTTCAATTCGATGTCAGGAGACGGATTCGTCAAACCCTGCCACGAACGGCACAATAGCCGTCGTACTGCTAATGACGTAAGGAACGCTGAATAAACACACGGTGCAGTACACGCTACACCCTAAGCATCGGAAGGCGTGGCATAGATTACCTACTCGCATGAGTGGTTTTCCGCCTCTGACCAGTTCAAGACTTGGCCGCCAAGGCCACAGGTACAAGGGCCCTGTTGATATCCCGTGATTCCCAGGCGCACGACTCGCCACGTGTCGGCCTCCCCACGCTGGTCCGCCCTGACCAGGTCGATCTGGTGTCAGAAGGCGGATCCTCCTGACCACTCCTCAGCAGGGGCGGTACGTATCGTACTACGGACGGCGCGGGAAACGCTGTGCCACGAACGACACAGTGCAAGCCGTCACCTATCCCTTGATCGTCGTGGCACAGACTACTCCATTTCCACAGTACCCGGAAAAGACAAGCCCCTGATCCACTGACGGGATCAGGATACGGACCCTGCCTCCTGTACCCGACTAACTACTCGGAGAAGGGTGCGGGGGGCCCCGGGGCGGCTACTTGGCTCGCACGACTCAGGAAAAGCCTACACCGTCACCCGGAGCACCATAACAGTGCTTCACCGCTACTGCTGACAGCCTAGCACAGAAGAAGGACGCCCTGGATTTTAGACCAGCTTACACCTTCAATGTAACCCCCCTGAGCCTCTGAAACGAACCAGATTTCCAAAACTGGAAACCCGATCCTCTGCACCTCTGTGATAGTCCCAGGAAGTGGCTATCACGTGCATACCCTGTCTCAAGTGGTACAAATCCATACAACACAGGAATAAAGGGAAAATTACATAATTTTATTAATACATCAGAGTACAACATTTCGGCATAAGCCGGGTACCAGTCCAACTGGACTAAACAAGAAAGGTAAATCATCTACGCAGCGGATCTATCGAAGCGAAGCGTCTCCTGCTCCACAGGCAAACTTGAGTGTAGGACCAGCTCTAGTCTTCCCATCCTTCATCGTCGATGTCGTAGTCGATCTCCGAGTCTGAAAGCATTGCCATCTACCCGATAAGCGGGTAGGTCATGTCAGCTTCCCAACAAAGAGCAAAAGCGGTGGATGAATTCTAGTATGCATGGATAAGCCTATATATGGCTGTAGAAGGTTTATGCAAGCAGCGGTAGCAACATCAAGATAAGCGGTATTGCAGAGAGGTCACCATCTCCGAGGAGATCCACACCTCCGAGGCCAACGCCTCCGGGGTCAACACCCCAACCAAGGAAAGTACACCAAAACACTGGACCTCAACCGAGTCACAGCAACCCACTCTCATCTGCGATGTGGGGTCACCAACTCCTATCCCCACATCTCAACGGCACGAAGCCGGGCTCACACACTCGGGGGAGAGAAGCAGCACAAGAAAATACTAGCCAGGTGAGAGATCGTAAGGGCTGTCCATACCAGTAGACACGGACTATAGCTATAGGTTTAACACTCTGCAGAGGTTGTACAACTGGACCCGCCGGATAGGGCAGAAACGGTGGCCGCCGTTCCACATCCCTACCTAACGGCCGGAGACCTAGCAGTGGGTGGCTCTCTCCTGCCTCTCCGAGCCTGACTCGTCCTGAACTGGGGCGCGAAACTTGCCAGCAGGGCCTCGGAGCTGTGAAACCATCCCCGGAGGAGCCGGGGCGACGTCTACTCGGGGGGTATAACTCGTCCCCCTCACACGACCACACCGGTCCGCCTACAAGCTGAGTGCCAACCACCAACTAGTTCTCGGACCGAACCCCGCCCATACGTGAGCGAACGGTTTGTACGAAAATAGCCCAAAGATCAAGGTCACACAGACGATCGGTCCTTAATTGCGGGAGCAAGCACTCACCAACTCCATCCGTCCGACACGCCGCTAGGGCGGGAGGCCAGGTCGCATCTCCCCTAGACAGGCGTTCACAAGTAACCAAAGCGGCTCGCTCCCGCGGTAACACGTCAAGGATACACACTCACCCAAAACACACGCTAGAATACCGAGATATCCCAATCTCAGTCCAAACCAGAGATCCATCCATATCACGAAACAGGTAAAAATGTATGGATAGTAAATATCGGGGACTAGCTAGGGGTCTGTAGCTAGTCCCAAGGGTAGGTAGTTCAAGGAACAGGGTATATCAAATCCAAGGCATGGCTAAAAGATTGTCTATGCATTTCAGTCATCCAAAGTATCATAAATAAAGCACTAGCAACTAAATAGCATGCATGGGATCTACATGGTCGGGAGTGACATGACACCTGTGCGGTAGTCGTCGTAGAGTAGTAGAGGTTGGGCCCTTCCTTCGGGTCGAAGGTCTTCCCAGACGTCACAGCTCGAGTCGTCGTCGCAGCTCGGGTCTTCAAACATGATTACAAGCCTACACGAGATGCGACGCGGAAATAAATAACGACAATCATCTAAGCATTAACTCCAAATAACATCAATTAGAAGAACCAAATAAATTCGAACTAGCTACAAGCAGCACTAGTTTAATTTTAAGAAAATCAAAGTAATTAGTTTTATATTAAAATAGTTTTAAGCTACTAGCTTTATATACTAGAAAACAAGTTAGAGTGAAGGATTAGTTCAAGGTTGGGTTTGCCGATCAAGGCTAGAGGTTTGGTGATTGCGCCTGCAAGGTATTAGCGCATCCGATAGGTGCAACGAAGCGAATGCTCAGAGGATGAGGAGAGATGAGAAAGGAGAAACGAGCTAGGCACGGCATTATCAGAACAAGGTGTGCGGTAGCAGAGCAGAGAGGAGGAAAGGGGTTGACTTACGGTCGGCCAAAAAGGTGATGATACGGTAAGGCGTGCTCGAGAGCATGATGGAACAAGCGTTAGCGATGCGACGATAACCCTGGTGTAGTAGCCAGGTTGCAACGCGGGGTTGCCGTGCTTAAAGCAGAGGCCTCTGCTCAAGGCACGACCGTCCATCACGCGCGGCCTTCTGGGTACTAACACTTGGTACGACGCGTGCTACGCGGCTCGAAGCAAAGCAGAGCGAAAGCGGGTTTGCGGTATAAAGCGGTGGAAGAAGTGCAAGCAAGGGGGCGGTGTGAACACGACTTGGAGAAGTTATTCCTGTCCGCGTTACGTCAGTGGCCAGTTGCGGGGCTCCGGCGTCCCAGACCCACAATAGCGCAGTGGCGGTGGCGGCCACGAATCCTACTCCAAGTACGCGGGCAAAACGGGGTTTGGTTCATGGGCAAGAGCAGAAAAGGATAGGGTAGCAGCGAGCGGTTCGGAATTATGAAACCAACGCAAGTGGTTTCATAATTTTCGGAGCTCCGGATAATTAGTTATGAATTTTTAAAGGAAAAGGGATTTATAAAATAATTTCCAAAATCATTTTAAAACAGAAAAGGGATTTTTAATTTGAAAATAGGGATGACGTCAGCATCACTGTTGATGGGCCGTTAATGGGCCGAAAGTGGTAGTGGGCCGAAAGCGGCCCACTGGACTTTAGCCCGCTGGGCCATAATGACCAAGTCCAGCAGATCACCCGGAACATAAATGCAGAGCTCACAGGAAAAAGAGAAAAAGGCTGAGATGGGCTGCGTCGGCCTTGCTGGCCCATGTTCTCCAAAAGCAAGCACCGGAGAAGTCTGGTGCAGACCCTTGAGGAAAATTGGGGTGCGACGCATCCCCTTCGTCGCCTACGCACGTCCCGGCGCGCCCCGGCAAGTACCAGGCGACGACGGCGAATGGCGAGCGACGGCTATGCTAGCCCCGCGGCTCGAGCAAGCTAAAAGCCAGAACCCCTAGATGCTCGTGGACTTCTACGCGCAGCCTCGGCGCTGAGGAGAAGCTCCTGGGCAAACGCGGGCCACGACACGGCGACGCCCATGGCGCACGGCAGCGACATCAGGACGGCGCGGCGAAGATGATACATGCTAGGCAGAAGCGCGTAGCGACACGGCTGAGCACTTGGGTGTGCTTGTTCCGTGAGCGCGCGCGCGGCAGGGCCGACCTGAACGTGCCAAAGCGGATCGGCGCGCGGGCCTGGAAACTCAGGGCCGCGGCGCGGTGCGGCGGCACGCGACAAGGAACTGCAGCGGTGTAAGCGCGAGCAGACGCGGAACGGCGCAAACGCGACCCAAAACCCGATGCAGCGTGGCTTAGCACTTGAGCATGCTTACTAGGGCACAAGTGCACGCACAGGATCTTCCTGGCTGCGACAAGACCTGCCGGCGCGCGAGCACCCGAAGGCCGGGAGCTGTGGCGCGGCGTGTCAGCGACGGCGTTCGCGAGCACCTGCACCAGGAAACCCCGGCTCGAAGGCCGGTCCACAGAACGGAGGTTGCACGGCGGAAAGGACGGCGACGATCGGCGCGGCATTGGGGTACGCCGCGGCGATGAGCGCACGGACATGTGCACGACTCGAAGGCCGGCGGCGCAGCGCAGGGGCGCGCTCCCACTCATCACAGGAAAGACCGGGGAAGAAGGGAAGGAAGCAGGCCGGCGGATTGCTTACGGCGGGGGGGAAGGTGTAGGTGTGGCCGTGGAGAACGCGTCGGTGAAGAGGTGAAGGAGTTCGCGGCGGCTCGTCCCTGCTCTGCTCCGGCGGTGGCCTCGTCGCGGACGGCTTTCCCCTTCTCACGAGCGGCTCCGGCTGGGTGTGCTCCGGCTTCAGCGGGTTGGCGCGGTGGTGATGCGCCTCCGTCCTCTCCCCTTTCCCCTCCTTCTTCTCCTCTTCCCCCTCGGCGGCGGAACAGCGGAAGGGGAAAAGTTCCCCAAATGGCATTGGGGGTCACGGGAGGCTTGGCTGCGGGGTTTTGTGCGCGTGCCGGGTCAAAGTGACCGGGGCGCAGCGCGGGCCAGGGCTATCCCCTCCCCGCTGCCTTGGCGGCGAAGAAGCAAGGCGCGGGCGCGGGCTTGCGTGCGGGCTTTTGCCAGTGGCAAAGAAGTGATTAGATGGGGGAAACGTGTGTGGGCCAGCCTGGGCGTGCGTGCCAGCTGCTCGGCGTGCATGCCTGCTCGGCCGTGCAGCGCGGCCTGGCGTGCGGGTGCGGGTGCGCACGGAGAAGCGGGACGGTGCGGCGCGGCCGAGCGGTGAAAGGGGGAAGAAGAAGAACAGGAGTGGCCGGTCCCACTTGCCATAGAGACTAAGCCGGGGAAGATGTATTGCGGGCTTAAGTGGGCCGCTTGATGAGTTGGGCTGAAGAGGAGGGTGACGGGAGAGCACAGGCCGAAAGATAAAGGAGTTTAGATAGACTTCAGAAGAAGTTAACTGGCCCATTAGTTAGAAGGGTTTTGAATTTAGTTTTGAATTAGATTTAAACCATAGGTTGAATTTGAATACTTTCAAATTCAAACACACTCAATTAAAAACCAAATAAAGTCCATAAAATCCAAATCACATATTTTACCATAATTTGGAGATATGTTTTTATATTTTTGGGTTTTATTTATTTGAAATTTAGGAAAAGGGCTAGAAAGGGTTTAAAATTTGGTGTCACACATGTTCAATCAAAAAGTTTTAAATTTTAGCAAAAATTCACACATGGCAAAACGTTCAAAATTCTGGGATGTTACATTCCTCCCCCCTCACAAGAATCTCGTCCCCGAGATTAAGCTCGTACCGGGTGTGGTGAGGGTCTTCTCTTCGGTGAGACTTCAAGATGTTGATGTACATTGTCGTTGTAGAGCTTTGTCGTCAAGGCTTCTTATCTTCCACATCTCTTATTCCCATGATCTATACTCTTGTTCCCACTCGCGAAAAATTCCTAGTATAGGCTAGATATCTCTTTTCCTTAATCCATATCAACTAGATGTGCTTCATAAGCTGGGTAAGCTTAGAGCAGTTTGAAGCTGGATAGTCCCATATTATTCCAATTCTCGAGCTCGAGGTTACATCCTTCTTACCAATTAATCTTATTCCAAAATTATTCTGTATGAACTTGGCCATACTCTCATGGCGTCCATTAAGTACTGTTATCCCAATTAGGCACGAGTCTCCCAATTCTTTCCATATGAGGGAGTCGTATACTTTATGCCTAGCGGAGGTCTGCAACACCGGCGATAGCTCTGAGCCTAACTTGCAGTAGGTAAATAGTCGATATGCATGAAGCAAGCTCTTACCCAAATCGTTGCCTTATACCAACGCTCATATTCTTAGTGTACCCAATAATATATTATGATCTTTGTCCCAAATTTGTTTGCTTATCCAAAGCGGGTACGCTGAACAGAAGTTGAGTCTCGTAAATATCTTTTCTTCATCCATGCTTTCGTATATTCTCTAGGTTTCCCTAGTTTATCCAGGAAATCTTCTTGAAGTTATACCCATCTGGGGTATGTTGAAGATATAAAATATTATCTCTTGCTCCATAATTAGATTTACCAGTTTTTCCAAAACATTAGTGCAGCCGCACCTCTTATGGCGTGCACTCTCAATAACTAGCGGCTCTTGGTGATCATAACTTCCTTTTGCTTACTCAGCCATCTCGTGACTTAGGAGATATCTCAGCTTCTTGTATAAGCACTTCCAACTGGTGCACCCTAGTGTAATACTTGTATTCCATCATAGGGTCTCGTGCGGTTAATCAAAATTCCTCCAATTCCTGGGTGATCTCTCAACCTCCAGAAATTCTCTGATTGTCCAGTAGTCTTTACAAAATCTTCGTATGCCACTCTTATAGTAATCCATTTGTTGGTTTAGCATGTCTCCAATGATTCTCGTCAGAGTGCTAGCAACATCCGACATGTCCAAATAGCTCTTGGTCGTACGCATTATGAATGGTTACTTCCCATTCATGGTAGTCCATGTTATGAGGGGTCATCTGCAACACCCTCGACTGTGTGAGTGACCCTTCTCATCCGAAATCTCACTCTAGTCAATCTGTTTCCAATTTCTTAGGATGGTTCTTCACATGGAAGTCACACCTACCTTACTCTTGTATGCTTAGCAAACTTTTCTGACTTATTTTCTAATAGTTAGGTTCCAACTGCGAGGTTGAACAGGTAACATATGTCCAGTAGTTGCCGATGTAGTTCCTCTTCCCACCAGTTCAAAATACGGTGTCCAGTAGAGCTTCTTTATTAATCGCTTATTCCAAACGTGGGATGAACTGAACTTCATGTCTTATTCCAAATGCCGATCTCGTAACTCCTTTAGATGTCCTTCATGCATTATATTCCAAAAGCACTCCTTGTGGTGCGTAGCTGTTACACTGCTTACACAATAGTTCTAAAAGAACTACTTAGGAGGTGTAAGTGTGATTAATTCCATAGAATGTCTCTAGGATGACTATTCGTGTAGTGCGAACATTATATCCTTGGAGTTTAGTCACCTGATTCCAATCCAAAACTTCAACACCATCCTCAGGTCGGGGTATTGTCCACTTAGCCGTAATCTCTACACTTCCATGTCACGGTGATGTCGTAGATCGGTATCGGTGTCTCTAGATTCGCTACTTCCGAACGCCAGGCATGGGTGCACATCCGTACTGACGGCATGGTTTAATCCATGGTGGTAAAATAGCCCTTATTGGTTTCCACTACTTTTCCCTTGCCATATTTCAGAGGTAGACATTCATAAGGTACCTTATGGAAGCTAAAGTACTCGAATTAGGAATTCTTGTATTGATTGTTGTTACATATGGAGTACTTCATCTTTATCCGATGTCTGAGTACCGGCTGGGCTTATCCAAAATGCATTGCTGACATCTTAGGGTACTCATCTGCTCTTAACCAATATATGCTTCCATAGAGGTACATGCACTTCTGAGCTTTCGGTGTTTCAAATTCTCGGGTACTCAGTGTCTGGTTTGCAGACTCGATTCCAATGATCATCAGGTAACTCATCCAAAGCCTTGGTCTGATTTGTCGAAGTCCCAAGAAATTCTTCTCTTCTTCTGAAGCAAGGTCTTCTTAATATGCTTGCATGTCGGTCTTCATTCTTCAAGCTCTCGGTCCTTGCAGGAGGGGTAAGCTATGGCCTCTAAAGAAGTCATCTAAAGATCTAGCAAGCATAACACTCAATACAATTTCACACAAACATGAAGAGGCATAACAACCAAAAAGACCATAAAGACCCAATCACTCAAGCAATGCACCAAACAAATGTGTATCTCGAGGCTGACTCCTAAGACCTTCGAGATTACACCAGGTAAAAACGTTCTAGTGTATCGTGGGCACTTGAAGGATTTCTCTAATGTTAGCGTTACATCACTGGAAAGGGTACGTTCCAACTAACATCTCGGTGCTGAACCTTCCGAAACAGGCCGGTGAAATTCTTCTCCATGCTGGCTTGATTGAGAACCGGTAAATTGTGTTCCATGTTCCTCTTCGAGTCTCATGACTTATTGTTATCCATTTGACCCAAGTAGCATTGATACTGTATCCTGTAGGAACTGCTTCCTTTACGACCCTCCAGGTTAGGGTCCAATTACCGAAGTTATCTCCCTGACTGAGAAGGTTCCATATGTAGCCTAAGAAGCGCATGGGGTCCTGTGGGAGGGAGCTACAACCTTCTTGATCTTAGTCCAATGCTCCCTTTCCAATTCTTTCAATTCAAATACTCCATCTTAGTTGGACTACTCTGCTTCGTCCATGGTCCTCGTTGCTTTGTTCTTCCAAAGGGGGTACTCTATGTTTATCACTGCATCCGTGCCCCGTGTTTATTCTCTGTTCATCTTAATCCATCGTCATCCTTGGGTCGGTTAGGGAGATTCAAGTCGAGTCATCCAAGTTTCACGCTTCTCGTTTAAGGTATTCCATATAATGGTTTAGCAACTCTTCGCTCCATATATGTGATGTTTTCTCTGTACTTAACTGTTCAATCCATTATTTGCCTTCGATAGCTGCAGCTTGTTGTAGTATCTTAATCCTTGGCGACTTAGTTATTCGTGTAGCTTTTCGTCGATAGGTATTTATCCAAATGCTGAGCCACGGGCATCCCAGGAGTTTCTGACTCCTGCATCCAAGCTTACGTGTGCCACATCCATATAGCAGATAACCAGTTCCTTCTGTGGGCGTACGTGGAATTAGAATCTTAACTCATCATTATCTTCAATGTGGTGTCATCCAAGCTTTGTCCTGAGCGGAGATAGGAGGTGGAAGGGTGCATATTGTTCCTGTGGCTTCTCTTGTACGCATACTTCATGTGACATCATGGTGGCAATCTATCTCATCTTCGATAGTCTGAGTCTCATTATGGTGTAAAATTGTATTGAGGGTTCAACAGGGGATAATCCAAGTAAGTCCTGTAGAGTCATCTTCATCTTTTCCCTGTACCCAATCTCCGTAGCTATCTTCATGATAATTGTCTTTGTCTTGTACGAGGCATCCTTCTGTAGTATGGCTTGATCTTGATCAAGTGACATCCGTTGTTATCCAAAGGTCAGCAAACACGTAGAGGGGTTGTTAGTAAGTCAGTTAGTTAGTTAGTGAGAAATCAAGGATGTAATAATAGAATTCAAGGGGTTTATATAGAATTCAAGGAGTATATACTCAATCAAGGATGTTTAAGCTGTCCTAAACTATCGGCCATTGCTAGGGCTCGTCCTACGGTCAAGTACGGCTCTGATACCACCTGAAACGAACCAGATTTCCAAAACTGGAAACCCGATCCTCTGCACCTCTGTGATAGTCCCAGGAAGTGGCTATCACGTGCATACCCTGTCTCAAGTGGTACAAATCCATACAACACAGGAATAAAGGGAAAATTACATAATTTTATTAATACATCAGAGTACAACATTTCGGCATAAGCCGGGTACCAGTCCAACTGGACTAAACAAGAAAGGTAAATCATCTACGCAGCGGATCTATCGAAGCGAAGCGTCTCCTGCTCCACAGGCAAACTTGAGTGTAGGACCAGCTCTAGTCTTCCCATCCTTCATCGTCGATGTCGTAGTCGATCTCCGAGTCTGAAAGCATTGCCATCTACCCGATAAGCGGGTAGGTCATGTCAGCTTCCCAACAAAGAGCAAAAGCGGTGGATGAATTCTAGTATGCATGGATAAGCCTATATATGGCTGTAGAAGGTTTATGCAAGCAGCGGTAGCAACATCAAGATAAGCGGTATTGCAGAGAGGTCACCATCTCCGAGGAGATCCACACCTCCGAGGCCAACGCCTCCGGGGTCAACACCCCAACCAAGGAAAGTACACCAAAACACTGGACCTCAACCGAGTCACAGCAACCCACTCTCATCTGCGATGTGGGGTCACCAACTCCTATCCCCACATCTCAACGGCACGAAGCCGGGCTCACACACTCGGGGGAGAGAAGCAGCACAAGAAAATACTAGCCAGGTGAGAGATCGTAAGGGCTGTCCATACCAGTAGACACGGACTATAGCTATAGGTTTAACACTCTGCAGAGGTTGTACAACTGGACCCGCCGGATAGGGCAGAAACGGTGGCCGCCGTTCCACATCCCTACCTAACGGCCGGAGACCTAGCAGTGGGTGGCTCTCTCCTGCCTCTCCGAGCCTGACTCGTCCTGAACTGGGGCGCGAAACTTGCCAGCAGGGCCTCGGAGCTGTGAAACCATCCCCGGAGGAGCCGGGGCGACGTCTACTCGGGGGGTATAACTCGTCCCCCTCACACGACCACACCGGTCCGCCTACAAGCTGAGTGCCAACCACCAACTAGTTCTCGGACCGAACCCCGCCCATACGTGAGCGAACGGTTTGTACGAAAATAGCCCAAAGATCAAGGTCACACAGACGATCGGTCCTTAATTGCGGGAGCAAGCACTCACCAACTCCATCCGTCCGACACGCCGCTAGGGCGGGAGGCCAGGTCGCATCTCCCCTAGACAGGCGTTCACAAGTAACCAAAGCGGCTCGCTCCCGCGGTAACACGTCAAGGATACACACTCACCCAAAACACACGCTAGAATACCGAGATATCCCAATCTCAGTCCAAACCAGAGATCCATCCATATCACGAAACAGGTAAAAATGTATGGATAGTAAATATCGGGGACTAGCTAGGGGTCTGTAGCTAGTCCCAAGGGTAGGTAGTTCAAGGAACAGGGTATATCAAATCCAAGGCATGGCTAAAAGATTGTCTATGCATTTCAGTCATCCAAAGTATCATAAATAAAGCACTAGCAACTAAATAGCATGCATGGGATCTACATGGTCGGGAGTGACATGACACCTGTGCGGTAGTCGTCGTAGAGTAGTAGAGGTTGGGCCCTTCCTTCGGGTCGAAGGTCTTCCCAGACGTCACAGCTCGAGTCGTCGTCGCAGCTCGGGTCTTCAAACATGATTACAAGCCTACACGAGATGCGACGCGGAAATAAATAACGACAATCATCTAAGCATTAACTCCAAATAACATCAATTAGAAGAACCAAATAAATTCGAACTAGCTACAAGCAGCACTAGTTTAATTTTAAGAAAATCAAAGTAATTAGTTTTATATTAAAATAGTTTTAAGCTACTAGCTTTATATACTAGAAAACAAGTTAGAGTGAAGGATTAGTTCAAGGTTGGGTTTGCCGATCAAGGCTAGAGGTTTGGTGATTGCGCCTGCAAGGTATTAGCGCATCCGATAGGTGCAACGAAGCGAATGCTCAGAGGATGAGGAGAGATGAGAAAGGAGAAACGAGCTAGGCACGGCATTATCAGAACAAGGTGTGCGGTAGCAGAGCAGAGAGGAGGAAAGGGGTTGACTTACGGTCGGCCAAAAAGGTGATGATACGGTAAGGCGTGCTCGAGAGCATGATGGAACAAGCGTTAGCGATGCGACGATAACCCTGGTGTAGTAGCCAGGTTGCAACGCGGGGTTGCCGTGCTTAAAGCAGAGGCCTCTGCTCAAGGCACGACCGTCCATCACGCGCGGCCTTCTGGGTACTAACACTTGGTACGACGCGTGCTACGCGGCTCGAAGCAAAGCAGAGCGAAAGCGGGTTTGCGGTATAAAGCGGTGGAAGAAGTGCAAGCAAGGGGGCGGTGTGAACACGACTTGGAGAAGTTATTCCTGTCCGCGTTACGTCAGTGGCCAGTTGCGGGGCTCCGGCGTCCCAGACCCACAATAGCGCAGTGGCGGTGGCGGCCACGAATCCTACTCCAAGTACGCGGGCAAAACGGGGTTTGGTTCATGGGCAAGAGCAGAAAAGGATAGGGTAGCAGCGAGCGGTTCGGAATTATGAAACCAACGCAAGTGGTTTCATAATTTTCGGAGCTCCGGATAATTAGTTATGAATTTTTAAAGGAAAAGGGATTTATAAAATAATTTCCAAAATCATTTTAAAACAGAAAAGGGATTTTTAATTTGAAAATAGGGATGACGTCAGCATCACTGTTGATGGGCCGTTAATGGGCCGAAAGTGGTAGTGGGCTGAAAGCGGCCCACTGGACTTTAGCCCGCTGGGCCATAATGACCAAGTCCAGCAGATCACCCGGAACATAAATGCAGAGCTCACAGGAAAAAGAGAAAAAGGCTGAGATGGGCTGCGTCGGCCTTGCTGGCCCATGTTCTCCAAAAGCAAGCACCGGAGAAGTCTGGTGCAGACCCTTGAGGAAAATTGGGGTGCGACGCATCCCCTTCGTCGCCTACGCACGTCCCGGCGCGCCCCGGCAAGTACCAGGCGACGACGGCGAATGGCGAGCGACGGCTATGCTAGCCCCGCGGCTCGAGCAAGCTAAAAGCCAGAACCCCTAGATGCTCGTGGACTTCTACGCGCAGCCTCGGCGCTGAGGAGAAGCTCCTGGGCAAACGCGGGCCACGACACGGCGACGCCCATGGCGCACGGCAGCGACATCAGGACGGCGCGGCGAAGATGATACATGCTAGGCAGAAGCGCGTAGCGACACGGCTGAGCACTTGGGTGTGCTTGTTCCGTGAGCGCGCGCGCGGCAGGGCCGACCTGAACGTGCCAAAGCGGATCGGCGCGCGGGCCTGGAAACTCAGGGCCGCGGCGCGGTGCGGCGGCACGCGACAAGGAACTGCAGCGGTGTAAGCGCGAGCAGACGCGGAACGGCGCAAACGCGACCCAAAACCCGATGCAGCGTGGCTTAGCACTTGAGCATGCTTACTAGGGCACAAGTGCACGCACAGGATCTTCCTGGCTGCGACAAGACCTGCCGGCGCGCGAGCACCCGAAGGCCGGGAGCTGTGGCGCGGCGTGTCAGCGACGGCGTTCGCGAGCACCTGCACCAGGAAACCCCGGCTCGAAGGCCGGTCCACAGAACGGAGGTTGCACGGCGGAAAGGACGGCGACGATCGGCGCGGCATTGGGGTACGCCGCGGCGATGAGCGCACGGACATGTGCACGACTCGAAGGCCGGCGGCGCAGCGCAGGGGCGCGCTCCCACTCATCACAGGAAAGACCGGGGAAGAAGGGAAGGAAGCAGGCCGGCGGATTGCTTACGGCGGGGGGGAAGGTGTAGGTGTGGCCGTGGAGAACGCGTCGGTGAAGAGGTGAAGGAGTTCGCGGCGGCTCGTCCCTGCTCTGCTCCGGCGGTGGCCTCGTCGCGGACGGCTTTCCCCTTCTCACGAGCGGCTCCGGCTGGGTGTGCTCCGGCTTCAGCGGGTTGGCGCGGTGGTGATGCGCCTCCGTCCTCTCCCCTTTCCCCTCCTTCTTCTCCTCTTCCCCCTCGGCGGCGGAACAGCGGAAGGGGAAAAGTTCCCCAAATGGCATTGGGGGTCACGGGAGGCTTGGCTGCGGGGTTTTGTGCGCGTGCCGGGTCAAAGTGACCGGGGCGCAGCGCGGGCCAGGGCTATCCCCTCCCCGCTGCCTTGGCGGCGAAGAAGCAAGGCGCGGGCGCGGGCTTGCGTGCGGGCTTTTGCCAGTGGCAAAGAAGTGATTAGATGGGGGAAACGTGTGTGGGCCAGCCTGGGCGTGCGTGCCAGCTGCTCGGCGTGCATGCCTGCTCGGCCGTGCAGCGCGGCCTGGCGTGCGGGTGCGGGTGCGCACGGAGAAGCGGGACGGTGCGGCGCGGCCGAGCGGTGAAAGGGGGAAGAAGAAGAACAGGAGTGGCCGGTCCCACTTGCCATAGAGACTAAGCCGGGGAAGATGTATTGCGGGCTTAAGTGGGCCGCTTGATGAGTTGGGCTGAAGAGGAGGGTGACGGGAGAGCACAGGCCGAAAGATAAAGGAGTTTAGATAGACTTCAGAAGAAGTTAACTGGCCCATTAGTTAGAAGGGTTTTGAATTTAGTTTTGAATTAGATTTAAACCATAGGTTGAATTTGAATACTTTCAAATTCAAACACACTCAATTAAAAACCAAATAAAGTCCATAAAATCCAAATCACATATTTTACCATAATTTGGAGATATGTTTTTATATTTTTGGGTTTTATTTATTTGAAATTTAGGAAAAGGGCTAGAAAGGGTTTAAAATTTGGTGTCACACATGTTCAATCAAAAAGTTTTAAATTTTAGCAAAAATTCACACATGGCAAAACGTTCAAAATTCTGGGATGTTACAGCCTCTCCCTTGCGACTATAAAAGGGGAGGACAGGGGCGCTCACAAGACACATTCGTTTCCACCCCCACACGCACTTAGTATCGATATCTCATCTCATACAAATCCACAAACGCTCACACACTCATGTACGCAGACCCCTGCTACAAGAACCACCTACACACCAGGGACTTGGGCTCGAAACCCTCTCCCGACTTGTTTGTACCCCCTACTACAAACTCCTGAGCATAAAGAACACCTCCTCTCAGACTGGACGCAGGGTATTACTCTGCGGAGGCCCGAACCAGTATAATCTCGAGTGTCTCTTGTGCTACCGTGCGGATCAGCACACGCGTTCTTATAAATTTACTTGTCGGCGGTAACAAACCCTGACAACCAGTGATGTCCCAACTTTTTGCAAATGGGGCACTCATGCTGCTTTCCCTTGTTATTGCCACTGCCTCCCTCAACAGCTGATTTCATCCTATTCTTTCTCCTACTTGCAGTAGACTTAAGAAAGGGAGGATGCATGAAGAAGCCATGAGTTGCTTTGGGCCACATGGCCTTGTCAGGAATGCTAGGGATGGAACCTTCATATGCAACTTTGAATTTGTTGACAGAGAAGTACTCATCCACATGGTCTTCCAATTTTGCACCAAGAATTGAAGTGATGAATGCAATTGCATGTTTGCAAGGGATTCCCGACCCTTGCCAAACTCTACAGGAACAGGTGCGGTCAGGTAAACTAACCACAAACCTGAAGCCAGTACCCCCCTTAGCACAAACTTATTAGTCACATAATCCACCTTTGACAGTGTGTTGAACTGGCTCCTAGTCCAAAGCTTGTTGTGTGTTTTTTGCAGATATTTCATTGCCTCTGGTTTGGCTTCAGCCATTGCTTGATAATGCTTCTCAAACATGTATGGGCTCCATGAGTATGGAGAAGCCCACAAGCGATCTTCAAAAATCTTTCCATTGTACTTCTTCTTGAAATTCTGTACTAGGTGCCACATGCACTCTCCATGTTCAGCATATGGAAAAACGGTGCTGACCCCATGCATCACTGACTGACCACAATCTGTGCGGAATGTAAGCCCTTCTGGGGTGCCTATTGCTTCCTTCAACCTCTCCATGAACCACTCCCAATTCTCATTTGTTTCTGAGTCAATTACACCTACAGCTATTGGATACATCCAATTGTGCCCATCTACTACACAAGCAACAAACAACTATCACCTGAACCTTCCAGTTAAAAATGTACTGTCCACGGCAAGATATGGTCTACAGCCTCTAAGGAAACCATCAACACATGCTTTCATTGCAAAGAATAACCTATTGAACCTTATATTTTTCTTCACGGTGTGGTGATCAATGACAACAAATGATCCAGGATTAGTTTCCTCTATCTGGGCCTTAAACCTATACAAGTTATCAAAACTTTTGTCCCAAGGTCCATAAAGTTCATCCATGGCAAGATTTTTACCTTTGTACACTCTCCTGTAGGACACCTCAATTTTGTGTGCATCCTTCAGCCTTCTTTGCAGTTCTTTAACACCTAGAGTACCATCTTCCTTAAGCCAATCAATCACCTGTTGGCACACCCAAAACTGTGTAACCCCAACACAAAGTTCACTCCTCCTAGAGCTCTGACAATCATGAGGGTGTGGGTTCTTCTTCACCTGCAAAACAGCAAACAAAATACAATTAATACAAGAAAAACACATTTCATAATGCATAGAAAGTGAACTGTATTAACATATTACCTTAACTCCTCCATCCTCCTTATTAGTAGAAGCATGAATTCTCCATGGGCAGCCCTCACTCTTGAATGTGCAGTTTACCCTATACCTCCCTGTGTCACTCTTTTCAATGTCATAGTTGAACTCATATTTCACAGTATGAGAAACTAATGCAATCTTAAAAGCATCCATATTTGCATACACAGTTCCCTCTTCCATAGGTGGGTCATTCTTGTCATATTCAACAACAGGCATGTGTTCAGACTCTCTATCATTAACAATGTCATCTAAATCTTCTACTTCAGTGTCATCATTTGACATAAATTCATCATCATCACAACTCCCATCTTCAATTTGTTTACTACCACCTTGACATTGAGAATTGGGAGGGGGTAGTGGATGTTGGGTACCAAGGTCAATATACAACCCTTCCTCATCAATACCCACAAACTCATTCATTGGGTCTGGGTTAGCAAGTAATTCAGGTTTATCAGGTTGAGTGTTTGTGGTATGGCTTGGTTCTGCTAAGTTGGACAAGCAACTGAAGGTGTCATTGGAGGTTGAACAGAAGGGTAAGTTGTACTAAAATCCTAATCAGGAATATCAGGGGCATCAACACTTGGGTTATGATAAGATAGAGTCGACAGACAGCACTTGGAAGCCTTATGTTTTGCAGACATTTGAACTAAATCATGGTCATTGCAAACTTCAATGTTCACCTTACTATCCATGCAGAAATAAAAGAGTCTGATTATGTCACCGTAACCACTAGGATACTTGTCGACAACTTCATCAATCAAGTCTTTGAAGTTAGTGACATCCGCATCCACGACTTTGTCCAACGTAAACCACCCACCACCACGACAGTTGGGAGAAACAATCCGAATTTCTAAGTTGAAGCTAGAGTTCGCGTCCATCCTACAGATGAACAAGGATCACAAAACGGCAGGAAACTAAGCACCAATACACCAATTTCGCTGACCTAAGACAAGCAATTTAGGAGGGGGAATGAGTTGCTCACCTGTCTGCCGGAGGTGCAGACGGGCGCGTCCAGGCAGTACGGCGGTGGAGCCCTCGTGCTCGCGCTCGCCCTCGCCGGCGGAGGTGCTGACGCGCTCGCCCTCACCGCCCTCGCCAGCGGCGATGCAGATGCGCTCGCCCTCGAGGTCGTCCAAGCCGAGAAGGGAGACGGGGAAGGGCACAAAAGGTACGCCGCCTACCCCATGCGCCGCCTCCATTTCAGCCGGATCTGCCTGCTTCTGCACGCCGCCGCCGCGTCCAGGTTCGCTCGTCGCCGGGTGGGTGCCGTCGCCGCTAGGGTTAGGGTGGCATTTTTTTTGACTACACGCGAGCCACGACGGGATGAGTCGAGGCGTCGAGCGACGGGTCCCATACCCTGTTTCGTACCAGGTGGCAGGCCTCTCTAACCTGTTAGGGCAAAATAGTCAATTCCCATACCGGATCCCACATGTCAGGGCTTATAACGGTGGAAAACTAACGGACCGTGAACGGAATGGCACGAGGGTCACAAAAGTTTAAATCAGTGGCATGTGGGTGCAAACTGAACTTTCGGTGGCAGGTAAAACTTTGTAGTCACTGTGTGTATACCTGAGCATTTTTGGCCCGGCCCGCTGGCCCGCCCCGGGCCCGGCCCGCGCCAGGCCCGCCCACAGGTCTTACTGGACGGGCGTGGGCAGAGATCTTGAAGCCCGCGAAAAAAAATCTTGGCCCGAGCCCAGCCCGATATGCTGTTTTTAACTATTTTACAGTGTAAAATACGCGGGCGGCCCGCCCAAGCTCGGGCCCGGCCCGAGCCCGGCCCGAAAACTGAGGCCCGACACGTCCCATGGGACGGTCATGGGCAGGATTTTCTCAGCCCGAAAAAACCGAATTTTTTTTCGGCCCGGTCCGAACCCGACCCGGCCCGTGAAATGCTCAGGTCTAACTGTGTGTAGCCGTCTACCAGCTGCCAAATCCAGCAGACAGAGGTCAAGTGGTCAACAAACAGCAGTCTCCTCTCCGTCCACACTTTCACAATCCACACTCCACTGCAGTAGCAATCTACCTCCAGATCCCGCCCATCGATCTGCCGGAGATGAGGAAGACGGGGGTGACCGCCGCCTCCACAGGCACAGCTATAGGAGGAGGGGCAGGCTGGCCGTGCGGTGGCGGCCTCAACCTCGGCGTGAGGCTCAACGTGCTGCTTCTGCTGTCGGTGGTGGCCACCAACCTGGTGTCCCTGTACCACCTCTCCCTCCGCGCCGCCACCGTGCCGCCGCTCATCCTCCAGCAGGGCGGCGACCAGGAGGAGCTGGCCCTGATCCGGCAGCTGGACGCCATCCGCGCGGGCGTGTCTCAGCTGAACCACCTCCGCTCGTCGTCCCCTCCGCCGCCGCCTCCCCCGCCGGAGCTCCTCCTCTACTCCCGCCTCGCCCCCGTCGCGTCCGCCTGCTCCGCGCACCCGGACCTCCTCCACCGCTACATGTCATACACCCCCTTCGCGCCCTGCCCCGACGACGCCCTCTCCCTCGCCGAGCCGCTCCTCCTCCGCGGGTGCCACCCGCTCCCGCGCCGCCGGTGCTTCTCCCCCACCGCGGCCGCGTCCGCATCCAAGCTCCTCCCCACCGATCCCTTCTCCCCGCTTCCCGACGCCACCGTCCGCTGGCCAAAGGATGGGAAGTGCAGGTCGTTCTCCTGCCTGCCGCCGTCGCTGGGCTTCGACGTGGCGCGCACGGAGGCCGCCCGGTTCCTCCGAGCGCGGGGGCCCCTCGACCTGACGGCGCCGCAGCTCCTGCGGCTGGCGTCGCTGAGCCGCGCGGGGCCCATCCGGCTGGGGCTGGACGTCGGCGGCGGCACGGGCACGCTGGCGGCGCGGCTGACGAAGCTCGCGAACGCCACGGTGGTGACGACCACCATGAACCTGGGCGCGCCCTACTCGGAGGCGGCGGCGGCGCGCGGGGTGGTGCCGCTGCACGCGCCGCTGCAGCAGCGGTTCCCCGTGGGGGACGGGACCATGGACGTGGTGCGGGCGGGGCACGCCGTGAACCGGTGGATCCCGGAGGCGGCGCTGGAGTTCCTGTGGTACGACGCCGACAGGGCGCTGCGCCCCGGCGGGCTGCTCTGGGTGGACCACTTCTGGTGCCGGAGGAGCGACCTGGAGGGCGTCTACGCCGCCATGCTGCGGAGGCTCGGCTACAAGACCATCAAGTGGGCCGTCGCCGACAAGAGCGTCGCCGGGGGCGGCAACAGTGGCAAGGACGAGGTTTACCTCACCGCGCTGCTGCAGAAGCCCTTCAACTAGGCGGCGCACACTGTGGAATGTGGGAGCAAATGAATTGGAAGCTCATTGATCAATGGAGCGTCTTCTTCGCTGAAGACTGAGCAATGCAGAGCAATGCTGCAGCAGTGAGCTTGTGCCATCAGCTTGCAATTTCTGCAGCAATGTTGAAGGACTGAAGCAATCCCCACTGCAATGTTGAAGGAGTGTATGCGACTATGCGTGCGAATTCTGCACCAAACAATGTCTGCTAGTAGTAGAACTGTTGGGCAAAGCTATACGTTGCCAAAATTCATTGTTGTAAATGGGAGAACTGCCATAATTGACAGCCTTTCCTCTTGACAAGTTCTTCCTTGTAGACCTTGCCATAATATGGTCTTTCCCTCCCTGATTCCAAATTGGTTAGATTTAACTGTCAAGCAAGATAGAGCCAACACGGGCGATGTTTCATCAGTTAAACAAATTGGATTTTAAACAAATTGGACAATTTTTTGAAAAGGCGTTGCAAAGCAAAAAAATGTTCACCTGACAGACAATGAAGTTCAACTCCCACGGGCCAGCTGTACAACAAACAGCCCACGGGCTGAGTCTATTCGTGCTGTTCGATGGGCCGCCGCCACCCACCCACACGGCCGTATTATGGCATTGGGCAGTCCGCACCGCGCAAGCCGTCGTCTCCAACTCGTTCGTCTCCGTGTGCTCTCCGTCGCACGCAGCCAGCCGTCGGGCTCCTCTCTTCTCTCTTCCACGCAGTGGAGTCCAGGACTCCACCACCAGGTAGATCTAATCGACCGATCCGGATCCTTCCCTTCCGTCTCACGGCAAGTATCTCCCCCCCTCCCCTTCCATTCCCTTCCTCCCCCGCCTCACCTCCGCCAGCGCTAGGGTTTTATTTTTCTCATTGCTCTCGCTTGGTGGTGGTTGTTAGTTGTGACCTCCTCTCTCGTCGCCTCCCTCGCAGCCGCCGCCGCAGATCTCCCTCGAACCCTAACGACCGCCGACTCTACAGCTCGGCTCGGTAACGTCCGGAGTTGTGCCGTTGCGATGGCGCTGCAGTACGTGGAGGCGCAGCGGCAGGCGCGGCCGGACCTTGCCGAGTGGTACGCGTCCCTCGCCGACCTCTACCAGCGGAAGCTGTGGCACCAGCTCACCCTCAAGCTCGACCAATTCCTGCAGCTCCAGGCAGCACAGGTTCGGTTCCTCATCTCCTCCTACTGATCCCCTTAGGGTTAGGGAAGGTTTTGCCGATGGATTCCAGATGTGTTAGTTGATGAGGCGGATCTCGCCGCAACCCCACCCGCCGAGTTGTGTCCCTTCCTTTAGTAAGATTTGTAGTTGTGAATTGGATAATTGTTGCTAGCCTAATCGTTTTGAGTTACTTGTGTGTGGGAAATTGCATAAAATTCGCCAGTAATTCGTCAATTATTTGTTGCTAATGGTTCTCAATTCAATTCTCATATACTGTCTGCGTCACCAGCTTGCATTGTGGACCGATAAAACTGTATGCATGTTGTTCATCGTTCTGCTGCATCTTCAGTTTGTTTAAGTCAAATGGAGTTGTAGTGGATAAGACTGCCAGAATAGTTTTTCTGGTTCTCTTGTGTCTCCAATACACACAATCTCAATCGAATAGAATTGATATTTATCAGACATAGGTCATGAATAGCCGCTGAACTAGGCAGATATGAAGACTGCTGGTTACATGTGCAACTGCTGAAGAATAATAATGTCAAAATAAAAAACACGGGAAGCTTGAGAGTTGAGATGCTTTTATACTTGTTGCTTTGCCTCTTTCTAATTTATACCCCGGTCTTTTTATCGATATCCCATGTACCTGTATATTTTAACATGAGTATGTTCTCTAGTCCATATATCTATCATTTTGCTTGGTTATAAGAATTGTTTATTCTAATATGTGGTTCACTACCTATGATGTTTGAAAGTTGTCAATTTTATATTGTTTCACATTATTTCACCTGCTGCCGTGTTTGAACTTCAGTGTCTTTTATTTCTTCCACAGACTGGAGACACTATCATTCAGCTCTACAACAATTTCATCACTGACTTTGAGACCAAGATTAATCTGCTAAAGCTTGCCCATTTTGCGGTGATAGCTTCTCGCCAGTATCCTGATAAGGATGCTGCAATTACTTTCTTAGAGGGGGTGATCACAAAGTTGCGTGAGACAAGGGAGTCGCGGATTAACGAACCAATTCTCTACGTGAAGATGCAAATTGCAGCAATTAATCTTGAGAAAGGAAACCAAAAGGAGTGCAAGAATTTGTTGGAGGAAGGGAAAACCACTCTGGATAGTATGACTGATGTTGATCCCACAGTTCATGCTAGCTTCTACTGGATATCATCTCAATACCACAAGACCCGCCAAGAATTTGCCGAGTTTTACAAGAATGCTCTTCTTTATCTGGCCTACACAACTGTGGAATCTCTCTCAGAGTCATTCAAGCTGGTATGTTTCATTATCAATAACATTGTGAACTGTATAGTTATGATTCATTTTCAAGTTGGGCGGATTTATTGAATATGTTCCATCTTGTCAGGACTTGGCTTTTGATCTTTCTCTGGCAGCCTTGTTGGGTGATAACATTTACAACTTTGGGGAATTGCTAGCGCATCCGATTGTAAGTAAATCTTTGCTTGTGCTTGACTTACTCTATCCCCATCCTTACTCTTCATGTTTTGTAGTTTTCTTTTGATTGCATCCATTCAATTTGCTACTTCTTTTGGGCTTTCTTTTGGGCTTTATAGTTATATATACACAAATATCAGCGGCATCATTATTTAATTATCAGTGTCTAGTGCATAAGTTTGTGTGCACAAAAGATTCAAGCTGCATATAATGTAAATTGTTTAATATAGAGTGCATTATACAGAATTACAGATGTTCATACTGTAGCACTCGTAGTATACTTGTCATTGGAGGGTAATTTCTTTACATAATGTTTGGTTGTCGTTTGAAGATGGGAAAGTAAATCATATGTACAAAACTAATTTGGATATAGTATTCTGTTTCAGTGTAAGACAAGTGGATTAATGTAATGTGAACATGATTAAATCAAAACTAAGAGTATTTTTTTTTGCAAATTACTAGTTTGATTTGATACTTTTTGATCTAAAATTATTTTTGTATGTACCCACAGATCAATAGTCTTATTGGAACCAAGGTGGAGTGGGTCTATCATATGTTACAAGCGTTCAACACCGGCAACCTTGCCCTCTACCAAGAACTTTGCAGGGTTCACAATGCTGCTCTTACTGCACAGCCAGCTTTGGTGCAGAATGAACGGAAGCTGCTTGAGAAGATCAATATTCTTTGCCTGATGGAGATAATCTTTAGGTAATATTTGTGCAATATTACTTCCCTAACATCCACCTCCATTTTCTTTTCCTTTGACATGGTATTGTCTTGATGTTGCAGCCGGCCATCAGAAGATAGAACTATCCCATTGAGTGTTATTGCTGAGAGGACTAAGCTTTCTATCAGTGATGTTGAATATCTTCTTATGAAGAGCCTCTCGGTAACTTCATTTCCTATTTTCCTTTTGGTTTGCCTATATTCTTTTTAGCAGAAGATGTTTTCATTTTTGTGGAATGCTGCAGCCTTCTGCTTTATGCCCCCCAGTTTTAGAACTTTTTTTTTTCTGTCACTGGAAACTCAAATTATATTGACATGGTGGTTGATTCTGAAACAGCAAGGTTAAGTTGACCAATCGTGTGGGTGGCACATTTTGCTCCACATGTTTATGAGTGTTTTCTATTGATTTTTTTTTTAAATCTCCACAGGCCGTCATCCTTGTTTCAGGCCTATACTATTTGCACTATTTGCAGTGTTCAGGGCATTGAGTCGTCGGCTGTAGTAATTTCTGATACTAGTTTCTGTATTTTTAGCTTTCCTTGTAAGATTAGTTTTTGTTTGAGTCGCAGATGCTTGTTCTTGCCAAAGTGCAATACCTAGTTGAAGTTACTGGAATCGTGGGTGTTCATCCAGTGTCTCATTTGGCAGCCATATGGTTGGCAATCCATTTATAACATTTCTTTCTTTTTGAATGCAGGTTCATCTTATTGAGGGAATAATTGATGAAGTGGACAGTACAGTTCATGTCTCTTGGGTCCAGCCTAGAGTACTTGGAATTCCACAGGTCAAGGCTTTGCGCGAAAGGCTGGATGCCTGGGTTGGAAAGGTGCACACCACATTGCTTTCAGTTGAGGCGGAAACCCCTGATCTTGTTGCTGCGTAATTTCGCGTCTATTCCACATCTGCGAGAGGCTTGGTCAGCGGGTTCTTGTTGCAAATGAGAGATGCTCTGTGTGCGACGCTTGTAGTCATCATCTTCTGGATAATGAAACCTGCTGCCCTGAGCATTTTGCCTGCCTGCGTCCTAGTGATCGGGGCCTGTAATTTCCTTTTGTTATCTGATGGACATTGATGGTTAGAACTTCACAGAGTGTCATGGAGACGAGGCTGATGGATTGAAAATTTCATACTAGCAGGGTGTTACTGTAGTTTCCCAGTTAAATTTGATTTGTAACTGAGATTATACTCGTATGTTAGACATGGATGCAGGAAAATCTTGCTGAATCTTTCTAAGTCTTTCAAGGATCGTTGTGGTTGGTGTTTGCATGTTGTGTTGCAATATACCGGTGGGATTTGATTCTCTGAATTTTGGGTGGTGTTTGGTTTGGGCCTGTAACTCAGGTGTATGTGTGTATATGTTTGCTCATGGGATACTGAAACGGGTTCAAGGTTATTGCCATGATTGCATCCGACCAAATTTGGATTCGCATTTGCACTCGTATATTTTAAATAAAAATATGAAATCAAGCGGAAGTTAAGCGGGAAATACGTTCCTTGATTGCTGATGTATTTAAGATGCTCATGAAGCAACTGCCCATAACATCAATGCGGGAATGGCACCCATGAGTTACTTTTGGAAATCTATACAGCGAAAACGAAGTCTTACTCCGATACATTACCATCTTTCTAAAGAGCACCCTCCAATCTGATGTGTGTAATATCTAACCTCTTAAGTTTGTGGTTGCATTTGATTCAGCATACCTCTGGACCACAGATCCAATAGGACTTGACAAACTGTCTCCGGGACGATCGCAAAACTAACCATCCACGCCAGCATTAGGATCCAAGCATTCCTTCCCGCACAGGAAAGGGTAATGTGAAAAGGGACATGTTTGGATTGTTGAGGTAAATTTACCTCAAATTTATCCCTATTTGACACTTTTGAGGGGCAAATGAAATTAGAGGGATTACATATTTGCCCCACCATATTTACCTAACATATTTGGTACTTTTAAGGCAAATTTAGGCCTATTTATCCATTCATCCAAACATGTTTGGATGGAGAAGTAAATGAGAATAATGAGGTAAATTTATCCCAAATTGACCCCAAAGATCCCAATCATGTAAGGGTAAATGTGGTGGGGGAAAATGTGTAGCCCTCCTAATTTTTTTGACAACAAACATATATATATTAAACTATCACAGCATCCAGATTACAGATAGGTCCTCAAAAGAAGACCAAATTACACAAACAGCCTGGAGACAGAAAGCTACAGACGATGACATCCATGGCGACGAACTCGAAGAAGCCACCGGCGGGGGGAAACGCAGAGGCGCCAAAGACGCGTGCACCCAAGTGGAGACCGCGCAGAGCGTCGGTGAGAGTCGGGCTGGTGAAGCCACAGTCGGAAGAGCACACCGACGACCTGAAGATGTGGTTGGACGTCGCCGGAGATTGATGAAGTAGCTTGCACTTGGATCCTAGGGGGAGGCAGCTCTGTCGAGTAGGTACCAGGGACATGGCCACCGTGTTGTAGAATCGAGCTTCATGGCCGAGGATAGCTGTGACGGGGAGGCGGCAGCGGAGACGACGGAAGAGTCGGCCGGGGTCGAGTCGCATCCGGAGACGGTCGCAGGAAGCAGATCCGCCCAAGAGGGGACATGATCCGAGTGCGACAGTCGCAGATCGACCCCGGGACCAACCGGATCTGAGACGGCTGGGCAGAAGCTCCTGCATCATGAGGAGGGTGGAGATGGGGGGGAAGCTGCAGGATGTTGCGGGAGAGGAGATAGAGTTTTATTACGACTCACCGGGTGAGCAGCTACGCCAGCGACGAGAAGCCCCGAACAGGGCCCAACGACTAGGACGACGACGACGACGAAGACCACAAAAGGGACAAGCCATGTAGGCACAAAGAAGGTAAAAAAACTAAGATCTACAACTACTAGCAGCTAAAGGCGATGGCGGGCTCCCCTCCCGACGCACTCCGGCGAGGGCGCCAGAGGCAGACGGGAGGGAGCCGGAGGGGGCGGCAGGCGGCAGAGAAGAAAGGAAGGAAGCACTTCCTTATGAGGGAATGGGTAAATTGGGGACGGGTCTGGCCCTCCTAATTTTATTTGCCTCTCAAAAGTGCTAAATTAGGGTAAATTTACCCCGACAATCCAAACATGCCCAAGCGGCATGTTTGGATTGTTGGGGCAAATTTACCCTAATTTGACACTTTTGAGGGGTAAATGAAATTAGATGGGGTTACATATTCGGAGGTGTTTGGATGGAGAGGTAAATAGGATAAATGAGACAAATTTGTAAATAGGATAAATGAGACAAATTTACCCTAAATTTAGTGCCAAACATGTGGGGTAAATGTGGTGGGGTAAATATGTAACCCCCTCTAATTTCATTTGCCCCTCAAAAGTGTCAAATAGGGGTAAATTCGCGGTAAATTGACCTCAACAATCCAAACACGCTTTATCCCACATTTACTCCACAGGTTTGGCACTTTCAGGGTAAATTTGAGATAAATTTACATCATTTATCTCCTTCACTCCTCTATCGAAACACCCCTTAGACCACCCGCACCGGCACCGCCAAAATCCCGGGATCCCCTCCTGCAGGAGGGTTTTCCCGTTTTGCTGCCTGCAGCAGCATCCCTGCAGGAGGACGGGGAAATCCCGTCACGCCCCCGATCCTCCAGATCCGGAGGGATCGAGGGGGATCCGCGATCCTCCGCGGGCCCCACCACGGTGCCTCGCGCCCTTGCTCGGATTCGCCGCGGTCGTCCCCGCCACGCCGCCTGCGCATCCCGCCGCCTGCAGCGCTGGCCGCTGCCCCTTCGCGCCGCCACGCCCCACCGGTGCACCCACACGAGCTGGCCGCAGGGCCGAAAGCAGAGGAGGCGCGCTGGGCCGAGGAGCAGAGAAGGGAGCAGGGGCGCCGCCGCTGCTCGACGTGAGGAGAGGGAGAGGGATAGCCGCCGTTGCAGCCTCGCCGAGGAGCTCTGCCCGCCGCCGCCTTGGAGCTCCTCCTGCCGCCGCCGTGGAGCACCTCGAGACGCGCTCCTCCTCGAGCTCGCTGCCGCCCCGCAACGCCGCTCCTCCTTGAGCTCGTCGTGGCCATGGTCGCGCCCTCCGCCCACGACGCCATGGCTGTGGCGCCGAGTCGATGCGGGAGAGCTGGGAGCCGACACCGCCGATCGGGAGAAGCTCCGGGCGCCCTGCGCCGGCGCAGGCGGAGGCGGTCCGGGACGGCGCAGGCTCGGCGTGGCGTCTGCTCCACCACTGGCCGCCCCTGCACCTCGGATTCCGAGCTCCAGACCGCGCGTCCGGCCGTGGGTGCCGCCGCCGCCGGCCTCGGCTCCTCCGCCGGCCAGGAGGTCCTGGACGCCGGCGCGCTCGGTGGGTGCAGGGAGGGAAGGGGGGAGAGAGGGGGTGTTGGTGGGGGAACAGGGGATGGGGGTGGGCCGGGGGAGTAAAAGGAGGGAGAGAGGTTGACGAGTGGGCCCCACCACGTGTTGGTTGTGATGGAGGAGAAAAATGAAGGAGAATGGATGCGGGAGGAGTAGATATATAGGAGGGAATCTCGATGACCAGGACAACATATTCCGTTTTAAAGGAGGAAATTGAGGATGACGAGTGTGGATGGTCTTTATATGAACTGAATGTGGGGGAATTGCAGTCAGACTTGCAAAGAGGGGACTGGGACCGGCCATGAGCCTATGAACATGTAGGGGTAAATGTGGTGGAGGCAAATGTGCAGCCCTCCTAATTTCATTTGCCCCTTAAAAGTGTTAAATTAGGGTGAATTTACCCGACAATCCAAACATGCTCTTGTTGGGGTAAATTTACCACAAATTTACCCTAATTTGACACTTTTGAGGGGTAAATGAAATTAGATGGGGTTACATATTCAGAGATGTTTGGATGGAGAGATAAATAGGATAAATAAGACAAATTTATCCTAAATTTAGTGTCAAACATGTGGGGTAAATGTGGTGAGGCAAATATGTAACTCTCTCTAATTTCATTCGCCCCTCAAAAGTGTCAAATAGGGGTAAATTCGCGGTAAATTTCCCACATTTACTTCACATATTTGACACTTTTATGATAAATTTGAGATAAATTTACATCATTTATCTCCTTTACTCCTCCATCGAAACACCCGGGAATTGCAGTCAGACTTGCAAAGAGGGGACTGGGACTGGCCATGAGCCTATGAACATGGAGGAGAAGGAGACAGATTTGGCGCGCCCAGGCCAGAATTGTCGTGTCCAGTTCATTTTCCGCCCTCGCGCGGTCAGGCAGCGATAAACAAAGAGCACACACATTATCCGTTCAGCCGCGCCTCCAGCCGCCCAAAATCTCCGCCGCGCCGCCGCTCCTTGCACTCCCTCCGACCGTCGCGTTGCGCCGTCGGTCGACCTGGAACTGGAGAGACGCGGCCTTGGAGGAGCTTGAGGACGGCCGGCCGCAGGGTGAGAGGTGGGAGAACCATCGGTTCCCCATCCCTCCCCTCCCACATAATCCTCGGCAGCAATGCAACTGTTGGTAAGCAACCCGGTCAGCGGCCGCGGCGGCTGCGCGTTTCTGCTAGTGGCAGCCGCACTGCGGCCACCGTCGGCCACGCTCTCCTGGAGAAGAGCGGACTGGAGGCAGAGGGAGCTCAGTTTAGCGCGCGCAAGCACCGATGGTTCGGGGCCCGTTGCCGCGGAGGCTGAGGCGTCTACCGTGGGAGACAGCAGCTTGGAACGGGAGGAAGGCGGCGGCGGGGAGGGGGTTGCTTCGGCTGACTCATCGGCAGGGAAGCAGCCGCTTCCCATCGATCCCAAGATCGAAAAGGAGCTCAAGAAGGTTTGTTGGACACTTATGCCACTTATGCCGAAAGAATTTTAGTAGGAGAGCAGTAATTTGCTGTACCATCAGTGTAGATTTTATTTTATTTTTTTCTATGGCACAGTATAGTTAAGAAGATTTGCATAAACGAATTGGTCAATCTTTTGCTGATGCGGCTAACAGAATTCGGTATTGAATCAACTAATTTTACATGTGTGTGATTTGTGGCCCTCCAGCTTGTGTTACACAGTTGTCATTGCTGATTTATTTCTGGTTGTAATTTTGATGCGTTGCTGAACAACAGGCAGTTCAGAAGACTGCAGCAACCTTTGCACCGAGAGCATCCACAAAAACAAAGAACCCTGCTGTTCCTGGAACTACTCTGTACAGTGTCTTTGAAGTCCAGGGATATCTCTCCATGCTGTTGGGCGGAGCCCTTTCCTTCAATCTTGTATTCCCATCAAATGAGCCTGACATCTGGAGGTTAATGGGAATGTGGTCCATTTGGATGTTCAGTAAGTAAGGATTTTGCAAGTTCTGTTCCTAGTAAGAGCATGGGTTTTCACTTTATTGATACGGTCTACTAGAACCTAAGAAAGCGATGGATTTATTGTGTTCCATCAACCTATGTTGTATTTATTGCACTGCAGTTCTAAATTCTATAAATGAATTGCCGATTCATATGACCTATCTACCATGTTTCTCTGGATTAATTTTAACTACCATTTGTATTGAATTCAATAACAATCCTGTTTTGATTAGCTGTAAGGATTAGCATTTTACTGACAATGACTAGTCCTGACCTTACATTTCCTGTTCCAAATCATGGGAAAATAGTGCTTAACTAGCTAGAAACATTATGACGCAGTCTTGCAGTACGTCCATTGCAGCATGTGTTTGCATTTGATAATTAGGCATACCCAGTGTTGCATACTATAGAGAAAATAAGCATTCCTTCTAAGAAAGTTATATTAAATCCTTGAAAAAGCAACAAATCATTATTTTTGCTTACTACCATGGTACGTTTGATTTCATTCTACACAAACAAATAAGGTCAATGGAACTCAGATTAAAGTATCTTCTCTTCCTCCTGTGATCTTTCTCTCTTGCCAAACCATTATCTTTACTTGAACGGTTGGATATGATTTGTAGACACTATGAAGCTGAAAGCAAACCCATTATTTAGAATCTGAGATATAATTAATTCTATTTGATTTAGTAATATATGGAATACCACCCATTTGAAAGATACATGGCTCTGGTCTGTTCTGGAGAATCTTTTGTGCTATCCACAGATTTAGATGCACTACCAGGTTCAAGCTTGAAAGCCTTAGACCTACGGAATGGATTAGATTTGGACAAAGTTGCATTAGCAAGGTCTCAGAGTTAAGGCGGCTAGGCTCTGATTGTCTGATACATTATTTGAGTTAAATGCACTCGACAGTTCACTTAAAATGCGAAGCTACTGAGGAAAGGTGGAAACAATATTTCAGCACTACCATTCAATAAAAACAGTTGGAGTTAAAAGAATTTAGAACTTTGTGGACATGTTCTTCAAAATGCTTTGACTCATATTTGTTGCTTATTACATACCGCGTAGGAGCCTTTTCCTCAGTATATTAACTGACTGCTATCTACTTCTGCAGCTATACCTTCACTTCGGGCCCGTGACTGCTCAAACAAGGAGAAAGAGGCTCTCAACTACTTATTTCTCCTGATCCCCCTGATCAATGTTATGATTCCATTCTTCGTGAAATCATTCGCTGTTGTCTGGTCAGCAGATACAGTTGCTTTCTTTGTGATGTATGCCTGGAAGGTAACTTCTCATGCTAAAGTTTTCTGCTCCTTCAGATTCAGTATTTAAAATATCTTTAATCGTATGCTTTCTACACAGCTTGGATGGCTGCAACAGTCGGAGTAAAGATTTACGATGTGCTTTTCTTGTGATGTATGCATGGAAGGTACTTTATCAAGTTATTGTTGTCTGCTCCTTCAGGTTGCGGTTCTTAAAATATGTTTAATCATATTCTTTCTGCGCAGCTTGGATGGCTTGCTGGAGACGATGGATTGAAGAGCTTTTGTTAAGAGAGGAGCATATTGATTCTTGAAAATATTACACAGAACAGGAAATGAAGTAGTCTGGTACTGTAATTATTGGATCTTTCTGTGGACTTGCACTCTAAATTCAAAGATTCATACACTTCAAATGATTTTACCACTTGGTGTTTCACTTGATCTGAGAGAATTTGAAGGTATGCTTTAGATATTACACAGCTTCCACTGAAGCAATATTACTGTGGAATAGGTTTTTAGAAAGTGGGAATTTTCTTTCATCATTGTTCACTTTGATCCTACACCAGATAATAAAGATCAGCATTGTATGTGATTGATGTTACTTAGATAATGGTGCTAGTTTTGCACTTTAAATTATCATCATAATAAAAAGAGCAAATAATGACATCGAACTCAACTGGGAAAACTTTGTAGAGTAACATTATTAACATGCTAATAACACATTACACCTTTTTTTAGGCACACGATTCAATTGAGAACGAGTTCTAAAGAAATAAAAAAAATCAGAAAGAATCAAAACAGTCGTTCCACCTTTTGATGTGCTATAATAGATGTATATGTCCTATGTCCTCCACTCTGTACTGAGATTGAGCTGCAGAGTAACCCATTCTCTAAACCACAGGGTATTCTTCAGGTCTGCTGCAAAACCTGAATGCCGTTTGGTTGATTTCAGTAATTTTCTGTATCCATCCAGTAAGAGCTATAGGTTTGAACACATCAGGGTCAAGGGAAAGAAAACGATCCGCCTAACTGTGAGTTGGCAGCTTGTGATGGAGGCTTGATTGCAATCCAGAGCAATGAGATTGTGATGGCAACAAGTCCTGACCAGACATACACAATAGTGGGTGTCCTTCCTCTCCTGCCCATGAGCCCCTTTGCAAATGGATATAAGTGAGCCAGCACCCAGAAGCTGAAAAACACTCCCCCAAGAAGCTTGCTCCATTGTGGGATTGTGCTGTAAATTGTTCGGCTGAAGCCGACAGCAATGGCAACAAGGTTGATCATGATGATGGTGAGGGGTGGTATCATCAATGATGTCCATTTCACTATGTAGAGTTCTGCAAATTCATCCTCTACATCGTCGCCCACTTGTTTCGAAGTGAGTGTAAATGAGATTTCAATCCCTGCAATCACTTTTAGAAGACCTTGCAGCACAGCAGCCAAGTGGGCACTAGTTCCACCAATGAGCCAGAATTGTTCATTTCGCCACCACTCCTCAAGTGCAATGCCAGACCACTTGATCTCCAACATGGCCAAGAGGCAAAGAGTGATGGTGATGATAAGTAGGTATGTCAGGAATGTGACATTGAGTGTTTGCACAATGAACTGTCCTGAGAAGAGGGAGAGTGCTGGAAGGAAGCAGTAAACAATAAGGAAGATCGATGTGAAGGGATATATACCAACATTGAGGTATGCAATCCTTTGAAGAACCTGTGGACAGTGGACATAGAAAATTGGTCATTCTTTTGGATGAAGAATCCACATTACATAAGAGATAGTAATGCTTGAGGAGCATCTGGTGCAAACCTTCATTTTGGAGCTGGCGAACAATGCATTGTTACGGGAGAAGAAGATTTCAACAGAACCAGTGGCCCATCGAAGCACCTGGTGAAGGCGGTCAGTAAGGTTGATAGGAGCAGTGCCACGGAAAGCATCACGCTGTGTGACACAGTACACTGACTTCCATCCACGATTATGCATGCGGTACCCTGTCACAACATCCTCAGTGACAGACCCATAGATCCACCCCACCCGTATACCCCATTCTGTCTTCTCCTCATACCAACATGAGATCACACTGATTGCTTCTGCTACGATGGATGCATCTAGCATTTCACGAGGGATTGTTAGAGCACCAGGTGGACGACCATTCTTGACAGATGGATGGTCAGCCAAGGGTCTTCCCTGAAACTCTGCTACTGGAATGGAGTCGATCAGAAAGCTTGAATTTCCAAATTTCTTTGGGAACGTTGCCAGGTTCATGCTGTCCCCATCAAAATCACCCATTCGAAGAGCCATTGTTTCCTCAGGGTTAGCATTGGAAGCTGACGCCTTGCGTCGGCGTGGGAGACAGCAACTACAGAATCCTGGGCTGTGATCCTTGGAACGAGGTGGGTCAAAGCCGTAAAGGGCAATTCGACGGAAGAGGCATCCAGTACCAACATACACTGGTCCTTGCAGACCATCAAGTGCACGCATGTTGACATCAAAGAAAACTGTATTGTGGTTAGCATAACGATCAGAAGGGTCGATACCTTCAAATCGCTGAGGGAACTGCACATAGCAGAGGCGGTCACCACCGCGGTCCATCATGAAGCACATCCCCTCCCTTAAGGCCTTTGAGTTGTAGACATAGTGATCACAGTCCAGATTAAGAATGAATGGACCATTGGACATGATTGCTGATGCACGGACCAGTGCATTCATAGCACCTGCTTTCTTATTGTGATCATATCCTGGGCGCTTCTCTCTTGACACATACACCAGCATTGGAAGCCGTGTATCCACTCCTGCAAAGTCAAGAGGTGTTTTTTCATTGATGTTCCCGTACATCGGCATGTCACTTGGTGGTTTCAGCATAACCTGAGGTACAAAAGAATGCATATGTTAGTATAGTTCCAGACCAGATGGAGGTGATAAATGATTGTGAATTTATGATATAAGAAGTACCTGAATGATTCCTGCATGATCACCTCGAGCATGATCCTGTGAGGGTTGGAGCCATGTACCAGGCCAGTGAGTGCCATCAGCCATCCATGTTGCCTTGGGAATCTTCACCGGCTCAAACGGTTCATCACCTCCAGCCTTCATCTTTTCCCTCTGAAGGTTCATTGCCTGGATCTCTTCACGGGCATGGTACGCATCAGAGCGTCGGCGGATGGCATCTGGCAAGCCATTAACACGGACCTTGAACTCATCATATTCACGCTTGATCCTCCTCCTGTCCTTGACAAAGTCTGGCTTCACCTTGTTCTTGAAGGGATCTCTCTTCAAGTTGAAGTAGCTGTCAGGGTTCCTGGGTTCAATGTCATGCTTCCTGCAGAATGGCACCCAGAGATTGGCAAAGCTCGCTGCTTCAGCCATCGCTTCAAAGGTGAGCAATGCTCCTCCATCATCAGACAGATAACATGCAAGCTTTTCAACAGGGTATTCAGCTGCGAGGATCGAGAGAATTGTGTTTGCAGTGACCAGGACTGGCTCCTTCTCTGGATCGGCAGTTGACACAAAGATGTCAATTCCAGGGAGATCAGATTTGCCTGTTGGATTGCTCGGTGTAGGCATCTCAAATTTCTCCTTCAGCACGGAGAGGTCTGTTGCGCGGTTGATAGGGCAAAGCTTTGGAAGCTGGTCTAGTACCCATGAGAACGCAAACCAGAGCTCACAGACGATTGACATTCCCCAAAGCCAAATGGCGTCGTCGTTTTGGTGCTTGATACGCCACATGAGGAAGAAGGCTAGTGCGACCAATCGTATTATGACGAGGAGCCTGCATGAGAGGAACAATGTGAACAGCAAGACAAAGAAGATTTAGTGCAACAAAGTGGCAATGTAGTAGTAGAAACCGCTGATAGTGCAGCACTGATTCAGATATCTAACACCATGCTACTTTGGACTTCTTTGGTTTTTATCTCTCAAAATTATTCTAGTATAATCATAGGTATATAGTAGAAACAATAGTCTTTTGGGGAGCACAACTAGAATGCAAATGTAGTGACGCTGTATCCTGTAAAAAGATTCTTTCCAGTTTCATGCAAAATCGCTAAGGGCACGTTTAGTTAGTCTAATTTGGCAATTTTTCATTATTCACCTGTCACATCCTCACCACATTTCAAGTTTTCAACCGAACTAGTAAACACCCTTAGGCAATTTTTTACAATTCACCCATCACATCATTTCTAAATGCACGTGGTCCAATGCAAATCTTGACAATTTTCCACTGTTCACCCATCACATACTCACCACTTTTCACCGAAAACACATGCTAAGCTATTCTCTTTAAGGTGTATAAGCAAAATGGCTAACACTTGCGTTGTTCTATTATTTGTTAGGAATTCATTGTCAACGGTGTGTATGTATACATGTATACACGATGTATTCTTTTCAGGTAAACATAAGAGTGTGCATGCGGGAGTAATAATAAGATAAGAAATGCAAGATGATAAAAACGGCCACCTGTAAGGACTGATAACGGCAGCTGGAATCCTGAGCTTGCGGGTGAGCGGCCGCCATGGTTTGGCCAAGAGCTCCTTGGGGTGCCCAGGTCCAGCCGGGGCGCCGCCATCGGCGTCATCGTCGTCCTGGGGCCAGATGGCATTGCCATAGCCATAGGTGCCCTTGGTCTCGAAGAGCCAGCGGTTGTGATCGAACTCGCCGGACTGGTTGACGTTGGTCTGCTTGACCAGCGACAGTCGCCTCTCCATCTTGTGGCCGTTGGCGCCCGCGGGCCCCCGCGGCAGGGAGAGCGCCCTCGTGACCTCGGCGGCGCCGGCGAGGTCCTCCCACTCGGTGTTCTTGTACTGCTCCTTGCACCCGGGGCAGGCGGCGCCGCCGGCCTTGACGGCGTCGGTGAAGCAGTCGGTGCAGATCCTGAATTCGCACTCGCAGGGGAGGACGTCGTCGCCGCGTGCGTCGCGCATGGCCCGGGCGTCGCAGCCCTCGACCATGCAGGCGCCGGCGCCCTTTCCGCGGCCTCGGCCACCGCCGCCGGCGGCGCTGTCCTGCTTGTCCATGACGTGCGCGCGGGTGACGCTGTTGAAGCCGCCGGTGAAGAGGGAGCCGGAGACGTAGCGCTCCTCGGCCCTGCTGGCGGCGGCGCCGCCGCCGTCCTCGTCGTCCATGGGCTGGTTGTCGGGCGTCATGGGGATGTGGACGTGGTAGTCCTGGAAGTCGACGCTGCTGATCTCCGAGTCGAGGTCGTCGCGCGAGTAGCTGATGAACCGGCCCGAGTCGGTCCGGCGGCCGAAGACGACGGTCGGCGCCGAGGTGGGCGCGGTGGGCGGCTTGCCGGCGGCGCCCCCATGCGGCGGCATGCGGCTGGAGCCGCTGTTCTTGAGGATCCCCTTGGACGCCATGGCTGGCTGCTCGAGCACCGCTTCTTGGCCTTGGACCTCTCGTTCAAACTTGAAAAGTGGTTTCAATTTTGCTGTGTGATGCTACGGCGATCTGCAGAATCAGCAAAGGATGGAAACTTTTGGCGTGAGGCAGGGCCGTGGCACCAGCGAAACGGGCGTGCAGTAAAAGGAGGGAATTCGCATGAAAAAGGAAAGTGGCCAAGGAATATCGGATCGTGATGAGGACTTGCTACGCATGATGCAGAGCAAGAAAGCATGAATGCAGCAGCAGATGGAGTAGCCTGCCTGCTGATGCGCGGCGAAAAAGGAAATGAAAAATGGCAGGGACTGAATGCTCTGTTTCGTGTTTGCAGGAACAGAGACAGCGAGCGATCCATCACAAGGTCATGCTCGTAGAAAGCGTACGCGTAGAGGAGGAAAGAAAAGAATGTGATGCTTGTGGCTTACCTTTCGTACATCGTCTGACGACTTGACGAGAGAGACGGCGGCTGATCGGGAGTTGGAGCTCTTGGTGGTAGCAGCTCGATCCTCCCAGCCGAGGGAGACCAAGTCCGAACGGAGAAACCAAAACGAAGCCGCGCAGTGGATCGATTCAGAGGTCGGTCAATGTCGCAGCAGCAAACGAGGCTCTCTGGACGATGTGCCGTCGCCCATGGCAGAGCCAGCTTGCGCGATGGCGTGGTTATTTGAATGCTTTGGAGCTGGAGGGGTTCCATTCCATCTGATTGGTTTGGTAGGGGAGGCGCCGGAGAGGACGCGGGGTGGCGCGCACGACGACACCAACGCAACGCGGAACGCCAACAACGCGCGCCAAAGCAGCCACGACCGCCTGCCATGTGGGGTCTCCCAACCGATTCCCAGTCTGAACGTGCTCGTTTCCAGACTTCAGACTCCTCGATGCCATGGGAGCAATTACTTCGATCTATGTCTGCATTCTTTTTTCCAGTGACATTATTCATTAGGAGGTAATCCATCATCCGTTTTTTTATTCAGTTTCACACCTGATAACTTTGATATTGTCTGTGTCATCTGGCCGATGCATACATGGAGTACTTGTGTTGTGCCATGACGGAGCAATGGTACGTCCAGAGTCAACGCCAAGGCCTCCTCCCATCCGTTCGTTCAGGTCTGCCTGCACACCACGACGCAGGTAGCCCCAACGATTCCAAACTCCCAACGCAAACGTCAAGGGTTACGTTTCTCCACGACTGACCTACTACGGGAGCTCACGGTATTACGGCAAGCACTCCATCACCAGATTTTTACACTACCAGCAGCAGTCACTCCTTCGCCACTTCCGCTGAATTTTCTGCCGTGTTTGACCAGTTCCAAGGACAGGGAGACGACAGGTTTTTAACATGCTGACGGCTGACCGACCTCCCCTTGGAGCTAGTTGCAGCGGTCAACATGTATACAGATACAGAGAGCTTCAACCAGAACGGCGTATCGGAAGATCATGCACGGCATCACTACACATGATGTCTCGTCTCGTATGAGTTGCGCACACGACGACCGATTGATCGATCGAGCCCGAGCTCAGGTTTGCTTATTGCTCCCAACTCACGTACGCTTTTGCCTACGTGCCTGGCTTGCCTGTGCTGGCCATTGCTGAATAATATTAAACGTGCAAGCACCAGGTAATACAAGGACGTGCAGTGGAAAATTATTGGACTGCTAATCATTCCGTAATGGATCTTAGCAGTGGTACAACAAGATCTTGCGGGCACATGCAGCTTGCCAGCCGTGTAGGACGACGACGACTCTCCACGCGTGCACTTGCACACCTTCCACTCCATCCAAGTTCCAGTGTCACATATGCGCAGGTAGGCTGCACGTTCTTCGCAATGCAGCACAAGTTGGCTGTGTTTGGATCTCCACGTGAAAACACAGTAAGTCGAAGAGCTTAATACGGCCTCTAGCGTGTGAGCGCCGTTGATTGTCATCTTGATGGACGGTGAAGATGGATTTGGTAGCAAACTCTGGCCTTTTATATACCTTGCTCAGGTTTGTTAGCGAGTTGATGAAGAGAGCCGAGAGCAACAGCCACGAACCACGGGCCACGAGTTTAGCCCCTTGAACAACTAAGGAGAGGCAAGAGAAGAAATTTGCTGTTCTGGTTGGTGTGTCATGTTCAACCATCGTCACGCTTGATGTGATGGAGCTGCAAAACGGAGTTGGATTGGCGTCAAATTTGATTTCATGAGCTCGTTCCATATACTTGTAGCTCTTCGATCTTTATGGTTTGTTTGAGTATTTGGTTAGATCAGGAGCATCATATTTGAGGGAGGGAGGGGGGGGGGGGGTGGGTGGGTTCGTCAGCTCTATTAGCATCAGGTTCAGCAATGCACAATTTTGGTAGAAGCACTACTAGAAAAACAACGTTTACTACCTATTCCAAAAGGCCGTTAGTACCGGTTTTGGAACCGGTACTGACCAGCCGGTACTAATTACGACCCGGTACTAATGTGCAGTGCCGGCCCTATAGGGGTGGTAGGGTGTGCGGCGGCCGAGGGCCCAGGCTGGGGAGGGGTCCAAGCCCACGTATACAAACCTTCATGCCTTATAGTCCATTAGGCATTAGCAAAATGATTATAAGACAATTAGAGACCTGGTCACATGGCTTAAGAAATAATGTCGGCATTTCTAGTTTTCTTTCCTGAGTTCCTTTCATCGTGGCCCTCGAATAGAGCGGAGCGATGAGCCGCAAAGCACACACTTTGATCATGATTCAGAAGTTCATGACGTGCCAACGTATACGCGTGGGCACACAGTGAGTCAGTAACTCGCAAGGGCTCCACACCTCCGACAACGACATGATCTTGATCTCGGGTTTTTTGCTTCTTGGCTTCTTGCGAATGCGATCGCCGATGAGGCGATCAATTGTTCCAGTTCATGCTTAGGCTCTAGGTATCTTTTATCTTTTTTATTTTTCAATCAAAATTAACTATTTATATAGTAATAAGAATATATTATTGGTTTTTCTTTTACTTTATAAGTAAATCAGCTCGTATATATTACGAATTTTATGCATAGTCTAGAGGGCCATCGCGACAAATTCGCCAGAGGGCCCTCAAAATCCTAGAGCCGACACTGCTAATGTGTCCTGCCCCATCGTCTCTCTGTTTCCCTCCGTCTCCCCTCCCCTCCTTTTATTTTCTCCCTTTCCCTTTTTCTTTTCTTCTTTCCTGTTCTTCTCTTTCATGTTCTTCTCTTACCTTTTATTTTTTTCCTTCTTTCCCGTTCTTCTCTTTCATGTTCTTCTCTTACCTTTTATTTTTTTCATTCTAGTTCCATCATTTACACACAAGATTCAATCATTTACTCACACATTCATACTGAGAATCACAACTACATATTCACAATCACATGAACCAAGCAGTTTCACAAGATCACATTTACAATCACAGCAACATCATCACCAATTTCACAAGATTCACAAGAATCGATCTCATCTCATCTCACCAGCAAAAAGAAAATAAAGAGAGAGGATTCACAACAAGAGGGAGAGGATTCACAAGCATTCACTGCCGTGTCCGTGCCCGCAGCGTCCCTGCGCCCACCGCCAGCGCCGTCCATGCCCGCCTTCTCCTCCGGCCGGCCGCGGGCCCACCTGGCCGCGCGCGCCCGCCTCCTCCTCCGGCCGGCCACTACGCTCCCGCCTGGCCGCGCGAGCACCGCGCCTCCGGCCGGCCGCGAGCCTGCCTGGCCGCTGCGCTCCGGCCTGGCCGTGCGAGCGCCGCACCTCCGGCCGCCCGCGCGCCCAGCTGGCCGCTGCGCTCCGACCTGGCCGCGCGAGCGCCCCGCCGAGGAGGGCCACCGCGCGTCGGGAGGTGAGGCCGGGTCGCGCTCCCGCCCCCGCCTGGCCGCCGGTCGTCGGGAGGGCCACCGCCCGCCGGGCGCGCCGTCCTGGGAGAGACAAGAGAGAGATGTGAGGAAGAGGAACAAGAAGATAAGGATGAATGATGTGTGGTGGGAAGGTAAGGGGGAGAAATAAAGAGAACATGGAGAAATAAAGAGAGGGAGGTGACGGTGATTTTTTCTAAGTGGTAAGTTGCTGTATCGGTAGGAGAACATAAGTACCGGGTCCTCTTTTCACCCGGTACTAATGTGGGCACACTAGTACCGGGTGGTGTTTAGGCCCGGTACTAATGTGGGGTTGTCACATTAGTACCGGGACTAGACACCACCTGGTACTAATGTTCCCACATTAGTACCGGGTCGAACCTTGACCCGGTACTAATGTGTGTCAAATGAGGTCTCGTCGAGGATATCTTTCTCACCCGGTACTAATGTGCAAAATGGTACAGGACCAAAAGTCGATTCCCTAGTAGTGAAGTGTGTTCTAAGGGGTCAGACGGGTTCAATTTTGGGGAACTTGTGAACTTTAGTCTCACTATTTTTTAGGGTATTTGGATCTGTGGTTTGCTTGGTGTGAGCAGAACTTTTAAGGGTACAAACTGTTTTTCAGCAAAGTTGTAAGTGCTACCTCTTATTATAATCTCGCTTTGGTATTATTGCTATTGCTGCTATATCAGGGTTGCAATTGCCTTGTTGGTGTTGGTGTTGTTGAGATGTACCTCTAGATGATCTAGAGAAGACTTATTGTATTTATTATTGAAATATAGTGAAATAGGTTGGGTGTGGGCTGGTTGTCTTGTGATTTTATTCCTCATATTTGGCGAAGGTTTTCCATGTAAGTCATTGTGTTACCTATGCACAGTGTGTTGATTATTCCGCGACAAACTGCTGATTGCAATTGTCCTGAAATTCATCACAAGATGAGAGGTTACTATTGTTTGTTATTCCCAACAGGTTGCCCTATCATATTTTTAGAACTGAGAGTTAAAATGATAACATGATAGAGTATTAAATAACAAATAACAATGATGTCCATATCTACAACTACAATACACCACATGCATAAACTTTGTGGGATTTCCACCGTCAATCCACTTTGCATTGTCAACTCCGACGGATGATGTGGGCATCATCACTTCGATGAGGTAAATCAGCAAAAACAACTTAACGGTACGATGATAAGTACATTGTGTACTTGCAAAGTTTATCTACAACACTAAACATTTCTGGGTTGGCTTGAGGAATGGAGGCATGTACGATCTTATCACTTCTCTTTTTTGTTTGGTTATATTATATAGTGGAATGGGTTGATCCTTCAGGCATGTCATCCCTCACACAGGCTAATAATTAATATAGACATGAGGAATGATGTCATTCCAAACAACACATTGTTGAACGTACCAAGCTTGCCAAGTTTTAACATTAAATCTGAGCAGACTTTGATCATAGTGAATAAACAAAAGATATGACATCCCCATCTATAAATAATAAGCACCAATATAACTGTATACGTAAAGTGATCATATATTATGATCTCAAATTTCAATGAACTCCATACAGAACTCTACTTTTGGAGCGAACCACTAAACATGTTCAATGACTGAGATTGCAACTATATTTACCAGCGGCGGAGCTAGCACCGGGGCGGGTCGGGCTCCAGCCCCTCCTATGGCCAGAAATCCCATGGAGCCCCCTACAATTTTTGGAAGAAAGAATGAAGGATGGGAAGCAGGAAGTGGAAGAAGAACAGAGAGAGCCCCCCTAGGGGGATCCTAGCTTCGCCACTAATATTTACGGTAAGGAAGTATAACTGTATAAGTTATACATACAACATGAGACCATACTGATACTACCGTGTCATCAGTCCATAAGTGATTATTCATGTGTCAACCTTTCTCACATCCATCCACAACGCTGAACAAAGGGCCGGGGATGAACAGGTGCCGACGACTACACTCCATCATAAAACGGTACCCATTCCACTCTAGAAAACATGATGATAACTCGCATTACATGACATTGTAATTTTGGATAAAGGCAAAACATTGTACCACAATGGCTCGGGATTAGCCTAGTGGCTAGCAACAAAAAAACTCATATGCATTCACGATGCAAATGCAATTTTACCTCTGGAACGGCTATAGTGCGTGCGGTGGGAGTCCTCCAACAGAGGAGGCATAGTGGAAGGCAAACTGCCCTTTGAGGAGAGAGGCGATGCAAAATTGCATCGCTTCTCTCCTCGAAGTCATCCGGCGTAGCAGGGGAGAGAGAAGGCCGGCTGCGCGCCGGAGGAGTAGGAGGAGGCGGCGGCCCGGGAGAAGAAGTCGTCCTCCACCCACCGCACCTGAGCTGGGGAGAAGGCCGCCGCGCCCGCCGAGAGGAGTCCGGCGGGATGGCCTGGCACAGCGCCGCCCGCCTCAACCCACCAGCGCTGGAAAGGGCTCCGGGCGGGGGAGGACGGAGCTCCGGGCGCAGGCCGCGCGTGCGGCAGCTAGAGATCCGCGGGAGGGGAGCGGAGGAGGGCTCCAGCGGCCGGCACGGGAAGGGCGGAGCTCCGCGCCGCAGCTCCTCCACCTTCAGTGGCCGGCGCAGGGATCGGAGGGCGGAGCTCCGCGTCGCCGCTCCTCCACCTTCGAGCCGTCATGGCCTCCGCACCGCCCAGGTATGCCCCTCCCCGAGCTTCTCCACGGATGCCGGCAAAGAGCGCCTTGAGCGCGTCCTTGGTGATGCGTGTGTCAGGCGATACACGGAGAAGCACAGCGAGGAGCAGCCGCCGGGCCCCGACGTGGACACGAGCTGCTCCCGTGGTGCCCACGCTCATGGTGCCCGGTGAAAGGACCTCGATGTCGCCTAGAGGGGGTGAATAGACGCGTCGACCAAATAAAATTTTTCCCCAATACTTGAGCTCCCTGACACAGGCAGTCAGACCGCCTACACAGGGTGGTTAGACCGCCCTGCTGCTTTCTACTGGAGGAGGGCGGTTTGACCGCCCCTTGAACGCGGTTAGACTGCCTCCATGCAGAAAGCTAGCAAAGTATGGCTCAAGCTCCTCTTTAGCACGAACCAAACTTGGTGAGTGGCCTTGGTAGATGGTCACAAGCAAGGTAATGATCCCTGTACACAAAGACAAGCACACCCAAGTAGATCGAAAAGGAAGCAAATAGTAATATGCTAGAAAACCACAAGTGAGGCAAACCACAATGGAGACACAAAGATTTGTTTCCCGAAGTTCACTTCCACCAAGGAAGCTACGTCTCCCTTGAGGAGCTTGTAAGGGATTTGAGTTCTCAACTAACTCTTCCCACAACAAGCCGAGTCTCTTTCAACCACTTTCCTCGATTCCACTAAGATGATCTTTTCCACGAAGAGGCAAGATCACAGCCCTCACAAACTTGCCGCTGCTCACCACAACTTGGGAGCTAGCCGGCGACGCCTAGCCGTCTAGGAGGCAAACCTCCAAGAGTAACAAATGCTTCAAGGCTTGTAGACGCGAATCACAAGTGCTCAAGCTATGGAAGGCTCTTGACAGCTCACAAAGCTCACACAATCTCACTCTTTCAACCCATCTCAAGAATAGAGGTTGAATCTCACAAATCTCACAAAGAGATGGTTGGGGAGAGCTTCTATGGCTTTGGCTTAGCAAAAACAGCAGGGGGAGCACACCAGCAACCCTAGAATCAGCAGCACCGACAAGTGGAGCTCGTGGGGTATAAATACTCCACACAAGAAAAACTAGCCGTTAGAAGCCAGCCCAAGGCGGTCAGACCGCCTGCACCAGGCGGTTAGACCGTCCTGCCCGGCTAGTTTGAAAAAACTAGTCGTTGGCCGCCCAGGGGTGGTTAGACCGCCCTGGTCAAAGAGAGCCCAAAACCCTTTTCTCTTCTCACCAACACTTCACCGACACGATGAAGTGGCTAAGGCTGGGTTATAGGTTTGTTAGATCACTCAGGAACTCTCTCAAGGCTATTTCTCACATAGGTCAACTAATGAGCACTTTTGATACTTGTCATAAAGCTAATGTTGCATCCCTCTTGATAGTACGACATTTCTATACTCAAGAACAAAAGTAAATGCCTAGTCAACCTCTTGAGCTTGTAGATCTTTCATCTTGCCATACTTGAACAACTTGAACTTGAGGGCTTCCAACAATTGCTTTCTTCATGAGCACATCCATACTTGAGCTAGCAACTTAAGATCTTTCCATATAGCATAGGAATGCACATTTAGATCCTTAAGTCACTCCATATTGCCAAACATAACATGTAGATGACTTACATTGCTTCCCTTAGTTAAGGCTTGGATAAGATACTTCAAGACCCCACGGATACTAGTTACTTCACACTAGCAATCACACTAATGGTAGCCACTCTAGACAAGACCATAAGATTGCCCTAGTACCTCTCTCTAGTCATCTTCACTGATCTCTTCACCACTTACCCAATCCACGTTGAGTTCGGCTTTGCTTCATCCATATTTGATATTCATTTGAAATACCGCTTCAAATGCTTGTTCTTGATTGACAACGAATATGTAAGCTTCCAATTGAAGATCATCAAATATACACTCACCCTTGTATCCTTTTGCAATCACCACATGAAACCTTGCATTTCTTATTTAGTAGAGAACACCATTTCTCTTTTTATGATCCATTATTTTTTAATCAAGCTACCAGAATCATTGGAGACTCGGAATTGGTCTTTGCAAAATATCCCTAATATTTATCTTCATTTGATTGCTTGACATTTATCACTTCTTATCATAGGACCACACACTTGCTTGTCTTCTTCAAGTGAGCCATACAATATTCATCCTCAAATATATAGCAATATTAACTCATGAATAAATAAATAAAAACCATCTCACATTCTTAAACAAATGAGTTAGTTCTTTAATCGCTTTGTCATTCAATTCACCAAAATCCACTTAGGGGCCTAGATGCACTTTCAATACTCCCTCTTTTTGGTGATTGATGACAACTCGATTAAAGCTTACAAATAAAACATTTTAAGCGCATAAGAATTCTTAGATATAGGATGATCTCCCCCTTAATATGTGCCTTGAGTGGAATTTAAAAAATTAGCCTCAAATGCCAAAAGCACATTTTAAGTGAAAGTACATGAGAGCTCCCCCTATATCTCAGAATATGTGCAACAAGTGTGTGTGTCGGGGTTCTCAACCGCCGGTAGTAGATTTGTATCGTATCGTGTGTCGGATCCGGATGGTTGACACGGGAGACACAAGGGTTTTATACTGGTTCGGGCCTCCGAGGAGAAATACCCTACGTCCAGTTCCGAGTACTCGTGTTCCTATGCCAGGGATGTCTGTAGTAGAGGTTACAAACTTGGTGATCGGTCAACCCATCAAACGGCTGCACTCCTCCCCCTTTTATAGATGCAAGGGCGAGGGGCAAAAGAGGGAAAACGAAAATATGCTACAGTGCAACAGCTTGGTGGAGTCTTTTCCGTCATTGATGTCTGTCAGGCGGTGTTGAAGGGCGCTGAGCTGTGGTATCGCCGGAGATCGCCACGTGTGCTATTGTCACTGTTCGTCCAGGGCACATGGCGCCTCCTCCGAGTAGTTCACGTGGTGACTCATCCTTCTTGAGTGCGCCTTAAGCCCGCCACGTTAGGGCCTCAGGGTTGGTAGGCCTTGTTCGTAGATGGTAATCGAGTGCCTGTTCTGACGGGGTGGCGTGCAGCTGGTGTTGGATGGGACGACATGTCGGAGGTCGTGGGAATGCACTGTGCGTCATTACGACTCTTGTCAGACCCGGCCGTCCTCCCGTCGCGCCAGCTGCGGTCTTTGCATGGCGTGGAAACTGGCGCCACGCGTGTCGTTGCGGAGGAACCTGGGGGCTGGGGCGGCGCCACGTTCGTGTGGGACCCCAGATCCACACTCTGGCTTCCCCGTGTGGGCCCCCAGATCCACGCTCCGGCTTTCCCATGTGGGCCCCGTCTTAGTCAGAGACGGAGGTTACTCATGCGAACGAGTAGTCGGAGGCGAAGCGGAGCGTACTCAGAGACGAAGTGTACTCGTGCGAGGCAGAGAGTACTCGTGCGAGGCGGAAGATACTCGGAAGTGGGGAAGTCTTGTCAGTGAGGGTCTTGACGAAGATCTGCATCCCTCCCTGTCCCGGATCTTAGCCTTGACATTGTCAATGGTGTCAGAGGACTTCATCCCAAGGGCGATTATCTTGTTGCTTAGGGGGCCCTAATCCAGGCCCTCGTCAGTAGCCCCCGAGCCTGTGGTGGGAGTCAAGGACTCGCTCGTAGGCTCATCGTCGGGGAAGTGTCGTAATTTTTGTTCTTTGATTTCGTCAGTGGGTGCGCGCGAGCGCATCCGCCGGATGTAGCCCCCGAGCCCATGAAGGAGTTGTTGACTCGTTTATGGGGTTTTGAATCTCGAAACGTTGTCGTTGCTTCGAAATCTTCGGTCGTGGTGGTCGTGGCCGTATGGGTAGTTGCGTCCGTCATGTTGGTCGTGGTTGACGTGGCGATCGCGATGGTTGGAGGGGACGGCACGCTGCTAGTTCTGGCCTGCGGGCCCACCCGGTATCAAACTGTCGCACGGGCGTGCCCGTGTCGCCTTGGGGGACGCGCCCACCGAACGGGCGGTTTTACGGCGTGGTGGGGCCAGCATTTAATGCTAGTAGCCACGCTTGCCCCTTATAAACCGCGTGCCGGTTGAGCTCCGTACTTTCTCCCCCGATTCCTTGCCTTTGCCAGCACCGCTAGCTCGTCCGCTCTTATTCCTTGCGCCGGCGCCGCTTCTTGCATCCACCTCACGCCCCCGAGCCCGACAACACCATGTCGAACTGGACGCGCTCCAACGTCACCTGCGCGACCCTCCAACGCCTTGTCGCCACCGGATTGCTGCCGGTGCCCACTGCCGTCGAGGAGTGGAAGGTCCCGGGCAGTGAGTCAGTTCCTCACCCGCCGCCCGACTACGTTGTCTCGTTCGTGGTGTTCCACGAGCGGGGCTTCTCCGTTCCCGCCGGGCGATTCATCCGCGCCGTCCTCGCGGAGTACCGGCTGCAGCTCCACCACCTCAACCCCAACAGCATCCAGCACATGGCGGCGTTCGAGGTGCTGTGTGAAGGGTACCTGGGAGTGGGTGCGCATTGGCATCTCTTTCGGTATTTCTTCAAGTTCGTGTGCCTGAAGGACAGGTCACTTCCGGCGACGATCGGGTGCGCCAACCTCCGGATGAAGACGGACAGGGGGGATGAGTACATCTCTGGCACGCTGACCAGCTCCAACAGCGGTTGGCACAAGGGGTGGTTCTACCTCAAAGATGACCCCGAGCACCCGCTTCTGAAGTATACCGGCGCCTCAATCGCCGAGGCGCTGGCGAACTGGAGCTACGGGCCCCCGGAGGCCGAGCAAGAGAGGCTGCTCGGGGATTGCTGGGCGGTGCTGTCCAAACTGCGTGATGCCAGGGTTGACTTGGTGGCCGTCATCGGCCAGTACCACACGCTGGGGATCGTCCCGCTCCAGCGGCGCCGCCTGCGCATCTGCCAGATGACACCGGACAATGCTCCCTTCGAAGGGACTGTGACGGCACCCCGGCTCCCCTCGCTAGATGAGATCCAGTGCCGAGTAGGGCTGGCTATCAGGAAGGCCACCTACTCGTGGCCACCATCCCGACTTCTACCCATGCTCCCCCGAGAGGGGACCAAAAAATATGTAAGTTCTTCTTCTTTCCGACTAGCTTTCTGACTATTTTGCGTTCTGTGTGTTGATTCTCGTCCTCTCCCCTGCCTTCAGTTGAGGCCTGCAGCCCCTCTCCCCGCGAAGCCCCCTCTTCCTCAGGACGCGATGCCGAATCGCGCCCAGGCCGCCACGGACAAAAGGAGGGCCGACCGCAAGGCCAAGCACAAGGACAAGGAGATCGCGAAGCGCGAGCGGAACAACCGCCGCGCCAAGTGTAGGAAGATGAAAGAGGTTGCCGTCTCCTCGGACGAGGATCCCTCTTCGTCGCCGCCATGGTCTGGTGATGACGGAGGCGCTGGCGTCGACTGGAGCGTGCTGTCGTCGTCGTCCGTGTCACCCCCTCCCCAGTGGCAGGCCGTGGGGAGCAGCCAGAGCCAGCCGCCCATGAGCAGGAGACGAGCTCCAACTCGCATCCACCTTCTCGCCCCGCCCAAGAAGACCGACGGGTGACTCGCTCCCGATCGAGCCTCGACGGCCAGGAGCATCAAAGGGAGAGGTGGAGATCCCAGCGGCGAGACGACTCCTCCAGGCGGTCGGCGGATCGTGATTCATCCGCCCGTCGTCCCTCTGGCGACTCGTCACGACGGGGGTCGCGCTCTCCGAGGAGGCGGTCGCCTCCTCTGGCGAGATCGACATCGTCGGCTCCTGCTCCGAGTGCGTCGCAGGGGGAGAACACGAGTGCTCCTCCACGGCGCCTCCAGTCCCTGGTGATCCGGGGCAGAGGGACCCCTCCCGTGCAGGTTCCTCTCGCCCAGGGCAGAGGTCGGAGCCCGCCGTCTGATGCGGCAGCGAACAATAGGCCGGCCCCTGAGTCGTCGGGCGCGGCCCCCAGGCCCGTGAAGCGGGCCCGTGTCACCTCCTCCATGTAAGTGTCATTCTACGCTAGCTTGTCATCTTGTTTTTGATTTTCCGTTTCGCTTTTTGACTCGCTCTCTCGTGCTAGTCATTCCAACACAGGCGCGATCAGCCTTGCGCCGTGGAAGCGCGCGGCTCTGAGCGCGCGCATTCCTTCGTCCGCTCCCCGCTCTCCAACTCCTCCGCCTGCGCCGGCACAAACTGAGGGCCAGATCGCCGAGGTGGCTGGGGCTCACGAGGTGGTTACGCCTCTACCCTCGTCAGGAGATGGAGACGTGGCCGTGGGGCAGGGAGCCCCTGAGCAAACCGAGCCCCCGACAGCGCCTATCGTTGATCGTGGCGTCGACACGTAGGCGGATCCAGAGGCGGACGCGCCCCCGGTGTCGGGCTCCGGCGGCGGCGAGACCGAAGAGATGACGACCCCTTCATCGTCCTTGCAGCTCCCGGAGGCCGCCAATACAGAGGGGCCTAATCTCCGAGGTGACAATGCAGCCGCTTATGCGGCCGAGTTGGAACAGTGCCTGTTGGCTTCGGAGGAGCTGCTGGCCGAGATGCCCGTGCCGCCTGCACCGGAGGTCGTTGTTGTGGTCGAGGAGGCCGTGATGAGCCCGGAGGAGTCCAGGACCCAGTCCGCAGAAGCGAGGTTGGACTCCACCGTGCCGCCGGAGACGTCGTGCCAGCCCGCCGTCGACGTTGCAGAGGCGGTGGGGGTCGCAGACTCGCCTCACCCTGATGCGCAGGTGTCTGCTTCCCTTGAGAACATGGTGGGCGGCGCTTCCCCGATCACCGTCCGAGAGGTCGGAGAGAGCTCGGGAGCCCACCACGTCTCGGCCACTGAGGGAGGAGAGCATGGCCTTGGCCTCGGCGTGCCTCATGGACCGGAGCCTGTGAAGCCGATACGCACAATGATGAGGACGAGGAAGCCACGACTCGTCACCGCCTCGAGTGGGGCCTACGGTGGGCGGAGCAGGCCGTCAATGAGCTGGTCATTCCGGCCTCGTCGGTGAGTTAGCCGATCCCAATCTCATCTCTGTGTTGTTGTTTCTGGATTGTTTCTGTTGTTTGATCTTTTAGTCGGCCCAGGTGCTTGCCAGCTACAGCGTCAGAAAGACGCGCACCATCGAGGAGCTCCGGGCCGAGAAGGTCCAGCTGGAGATGCAGCTGGTTGCCGCCCGATTGGCGGCCGCGGGGCAACGACGAGCGAAGCGTCGATGAGGAGTGCGCTTGAAGCCGCGTCAAAGTCTGCAGAGGACCGCGCAGTAGCCGCGCAGTCTGTCACGGACGCCGCTGTCTCGGAGAAGGCGGCCCTCGAGACCAAGCTCGCCCAGGTGGAGGCCACAGCCATGGAGCTGCGGACTGCTGCTGCTACTGCCGCTGAGATGACCCGGACCGCAACCGCTGCAGCCTCCACGGCCGAGGCCGCGTCCCAGGCCGCTGCCGAAGAGAAGGCGGTGCTCAAGAAGAAGGTGGCGGACCTGCAGCAGGACCTGGTGCATGCCGAGGTGGACCTCAAGGCGGCGAACAAGCAGGTCTGTGACCTCTCCACCAAGCTGCAGGAGGCCACCGATGAGGGGGCCCGACTCCGAGAAAGAAACAGCAAACTGGCGCAGGATATCGATGGGGAGTTGCTTCGCACTTTCAGCCTTCGTGATCCCCTTTTTTTCGTGCTGCTTGTTGCAGGTGCTAACTAATTTTCTTTTTGATTTTGTCAGGGCTCCGCTTGGCTCGTGCCGCCGTGATCGTCAAGCTCGTGGAGAAGTCACAAGAACTCACCAACGCCGAGCTTAGGATCCATGAGATGTCTGGGACGGCTAAGAATTTGTCAGACCATCTTGCGAGTATGATTCCTCGCCTTGTCTTTTTTCTTCTCGGCTGGCGTTTCCCGCAACCAAACTCTGACCCGTTCCTCTCCCAGGGGTCAAGGCTGAGCTCGAGGACTCCCGGAAGTCCCAGCACGAGGCAGAGGAGGCGCGCAAGAGGGATATTGTGGATCGTACCAAGTTCGGTCGATTCGTCGAGCGGGTCCTGTCGGAACTCGGCGTCCCCCCTGTCCAGATGACTCCCCAGACGCTCGGCGACCGGGTCAACCTTTTGTCGGGTGTTTTCAAGGAGAAGGAGTTGACGACGTCTCGACAAGTGGTGCACCGGGTCCTCTCCATGTTCAACTCGCACTATCAGGGGTTGGACCTTCAGGCGTTGAGTGGTGGCTGGGCCCCCGGCTATTCGCACGAGGAGCTTGACAAGATCGAGGAGGATTGCGCCACCTTCACCTGTGCCATGGCCGATGCTGCCATGAAGGACCTGGACCTGATTCCAAGAGACACACATACTGACGGCTCCGGGCCTTCCCATTAGATGTATCAAGTTGTATAACAGTTAAACGAAACTTGCATGTGTGCTGAAAGGAACAACTTTTCATTTTGTTTCGAAATCGTCCTTTCTGATGCCTTCCCCGATCATTCAGGGGCGACTGTGAAATGAAGCGGTGACGCTTAGGAACTTAGGCCAACTGAACCCTTACTCTGGAGCCGCGGGGGCGTAGGAGTTGGAGAACTCGATCAGTCTAAGTCATAAAACGCCATCACATAACCGCAGCCCCCGAGTACTTTAGGGATGTTCAGAAAGTGACTTACGCATTTTTTCATGAAAATCGTTTTGAGCCGGAGCCCGAGTGGTTACCCGAGTGCCTTCTGAAAGTAGTCGGACGTCAACCTGTGGGTCCGAGCTGCACTTGCAAGTCTTCGTACCGTAGCCGCAGGGGCGTAAGTGCTAAGAGGCTTGGTCAAGCAACAACATCGAAATGCTCGCAGATCAATATCGTTTCCCCTCGCGAGGTGAAGGTATTCCGCCAAAAAAGAACCGCTCGCTCGTGCGATTGGTCACGACAAAGGTGTCGGAGAGTTTTGTTTTGAAAACAGAAAAATGAAAGGGGGGCATCGTGCCTCGGGTAGCCCCCGAGCGGTAAGTTTTTTTTGCATGGGCGCAAAGACGCTTGCCGCTCAGCCTTTAGATAGTGTTGAAACATACAGAAAAGATGACAACACAAGGATATCGAGAACTTATGAAATGAGAACAAAGGCACATGACATTATTCATTGATCATAAGTTTGAAACAGGGAACATTATTCATGGGTAAAATGATGTAGATGTTCTATGTTCCATGCGTTAGAGATGATTGTGCCGTCCTCGTGTCGTAGCTTGAATGTTCCGGGTCGGAGGACTTGGTCGACGATGTACGACCCCTCCCACGGGGGCGCAAGCTTGTGTCAGTCCTTGTTGCTCATAACCCGTCGGAGTACCAGATCTCCAACTTGGAATTGGCGCTCGTGGATGTTGCGCTCGTGGTAGCGCCATAGAGCCTGCTGGTACCGGGCGGAATGTAGGAGTGCCACGTCGTGTGCTTCGTCGAGCTGGTCAATCGCATCCTCGAGCGCGACCTGGTTTCCTTCTTCAGTATACGCCCGGACTCTCGGGCTACCATAATCGATATCTGTCGGGAGCATCGCTTCTGACCCGTGCACCATGAAGAATGGTGTGGAGCCAGTTGCTCGACTCGGCGTGGTGCGCAGGCTCCAGAGGACGGACGGTAACTCTGCGACCCATCTTGCCCGGAACTTCTCGAGGTGTTTGAAAATTCGGGGCTTCAATCCTTGTAGGATCATGCCATTGGCTCTCTCGACCTGCCTGTTGGTCCTTGGATGCGCAACAGCAGCCCAGTCCACGCGAATGTTGTTGTCATCGCAGAACCTGAGGAACTTTTTTCCCGTGAACTATGTGCCGTTGTCTGTGATGATCGAGTTCGGGATGCCAAAGCGGTAAATAATGGCGGTGAAGAATGCAACGGCTTCCTCAGAGCAGACCTTAACTACGGGTCGGGCTTCGATCCACTTGGAGAATTTATCGACAGCTACGAGTAGGTGCGTGAAGCCCCCGGGCGCTTGCCTGAACGGACCGACTATGTCTAGTCCCCATACGGCGAACGACCAAGTGATGGGGATGTTCTGAAGTGCTTGCACAGGGAGATGAGTCTGCAGAGCGTAGAACTGACAACCCGCACAGCGTCGCACGATGTCCTTGGCGTCCGCCAGCGCAGTGGGCCAATAAAATCCTTGTCGGAACGCTTTTCGGACTAAAGTTCTTGCGGCGGCATGATGTCCGCATGTGCGAGCGTGGATTTCCTGAAGCAGGTCTCGGCCTTGATCTCTCTGAATACAACGCATGAATATGTCCGCCGCACCTCACTTGTGGAGCTCGCCGTCGATAAGGACGTATGATTTGGCTCGCCGTGAGATGCGATGCGCCTCCGTCTGGTCGGAGGGCAACTTCCCCTCGACTAGCCACTCAAGGATCTGAAAACGCCAGTCAGGATCTTCTTGGTTGGGCTCTTGCGACTGATCAATCTCCATGACTTCTGGCGCCTCTAGCTCTGGTTGCTGTTCTTCGTCGACTCGTACAGACGGTGAATGCTGGTCGCTAGCAAATATGCTGTGTGGTACGGGCTTGCGGCTTGATGCTGCTTTGGCGAGGATGTCTGCAGCTTTATTAAAGTCGCGCAGCACGTGATGGAGCTCGAGCCCATGGAACTTGTCTTCTTGCTGACACACAGCTCGACAATAGGCCACCATCTTGGGGTCGACGCAGTTCTTCTCCTTCATAACCTGATCCACGACGAGCTTAGAGTCCCCACGGATCTCAGGACGACGGCTTCCGAGCTCGATCGCGATTTGAAGGCCGTTGACGAGCGCCTCGTACTCGGCCACATTGTTGGTGGCAGGAAAGTGCGGTCGAACCATGTACTCCATACGCACACCAGAGGCGAGATGAAGACAAGGCCTGCCCCTGCTCCCTCCTTCATGACGGAGCTGTCGAAATACATTGTCCACGTCTCGTGCTCGATTAGTGCTGGCAGAGTCTGAATCTCTGTCCATTCAGCAACGAAATCCACCGACACCTGTGACTTGATGGCACTACGTGGCGCGTATGTCACGTTCTGTCCCATCAGCTCGAGGGTCCACTTAGCTATCCTCCCTTCAGCCTCAGGATTTTGCATCACTTCCCCGAGCGGGTACTTGGACACCACCGTGATGGGATGCGAGTCGAAATAGTGTCGAGTCTTGCGTTTGGTGATCAAGACAGCATATACAAGCTTTTGAATTTGAGAATAATGGGTCTTTGAGTCGGAGAGAACCTCACTTACGAAATAAACGGGCCGCTGCACCTTAAGTGATTTCCCTGGCTTTTCTCACTCAACCACCAATGCAGCACTTACGACCTGCGTCATTGTAGCTACGTATAGGAGCATCTGCTCCTTTGGCATTGGTGCTGTGAGTACGGGTGGACTCTTCAGGAGATTCTTGAGCTTATCGAGTGCTTCCTGAGCCTCGGGTGTCCAGGCAAAGTGGTCAGACTTTTTCATCAGGCGGTACAGTGGCAAGCTGCGCTCTCCGAGTCGAGCGATGAACCAACTGAGAGCTGCGAGACAGCCTGTAACACGCTGCACGCCCTTCAGGTTCTGAATTGGCCCCATATTAGTGATGACTGAGATCTTCTCCGGATTAGCCTCAATGCCGCGTTCAGACACGACAAAGCCGAGGAGCATGCCCCTCGGAACCCCAAAAACGCATTTTTCGGGGTTTAGCTTCACCCCATGTTCTCTCAGTTTCGCGAATACTTCCATAAGGTCGGGGATCAGATCGCCCGTCTTCTTCGACTTGACCACGATGTCATCCACGTATGTTTCGATTATTCGCCCTATGAGATCGCCGAAAACGCGCCGCATGCATCTTTGGAACGTAGCGCCCGCGTTCTTGAGTCCGAACGGCATCGAGTTGTAACAATAAGCGCCAAAAGGAGTAATGAAGGACATTGCGAGTTGGTCCGCTATGCACATCACGATCTGGTGGTACCCGGAGTACGCATTGAGAAAACAGAGGGTTTCGCACCCTATCGTTGAATCGACTACCTGATCTATGCGAGGCAAAGGAAACAGATCCTTGGGACATGCCTTGTTAAGGCTCGTGTAGTCAACACACATCCTCCATTTCTTATTCTTCTTCTTTACAAGTACAGGGTTAGCTAGCCACTCGGGGTGGAACACTTCTTGGATGAACCCTGCACTAAGGAGCTTCTTGATCTCCTCGCTTATGGCCTTGCACTTGTCGTTGTTGAAGCGGCGCAGGCGCTGCTTGACCGGTTTCGATCCCGACTTGATATTCAGTTTGTGCTCGGGAACCTCTCTCGGGATCCCCTTCATGTCAGAGGGTTTCCATATGAACACGTCGAGGTTCGCTTTGAGGAAGTCGATGAGCGCGCTTTCCTATTTAGGATCGAGCGCCGTCCCGATACGGAGCGTGCGGCCATCATCGGTGACGGCCACATCCTTGACATCCTTGGCGGGCTCGAAAGAGCAGGTCGCTCGCTTGGATGACTCGGGGATATCTTGGTCCTCGGAGGGAGGCTCGGCGTGGAGCTTCTCGGACCGGATGAGTGTCTCAGCGAATTGAAAGCACTCGGTATCGCACTTGTATGCGTACTGAAATGTAGTCCCCTCTGTGATGACCCCCTTCGGACCTGGGATCTTCAACTTGAGATACGTGTAGTTGGGCACGGCCATAAAACTTCGCGTTGGCCGGCCTCCCGAGGATGGCGTGGTACGTCCCCAAGAACCCCACCACTTCGAAGGTGAGGGTTTCCGTGTGGAAGTTCCGCGATGTCCCGAACGTGATGGGCAGATCGATCTGCCCTATCGAGAGTGGATCCTTCCCGGGGATGACCCCGTGGAAAGGTGTTGGCGATGGGCGCAATCGGGACCGCGAGATGCCCATGCTGTCGAGCGTTGACATGTACAGAATGTTGAGCCCGCTCCCTCCGTCCATCAGCACCTTGTGGACCCGCTTGGTCCCAATCAGTGGAGCCACTACGAGTGGGGAGCATCCTGGTTGCGGTACATGGTCGGGGTGGTCTGTTCGGTCGAAGGTGATCAGGGTTTTTGACCACTTAAGGTGCGCCGGCGTCGCGGGCTCGGTGTTGTAGACCTCGCGCTGGATCAGCTTCTCCTTGCGCCTCGACGGTCGTGCCGGTGCTCCGCCAAAGATCATGTGGACTACACCATCTTCGCGAGGGAAAACAACGTCCTCATCATCGTCGTCGTTCTCGAGGGGTGGCGCGGCATTCTTCGGAGGATCCGCCGTCTTGGGCTTGAGCGTGCTGTTGACGTAGTTCTTCATTAGGCGGCAATCCTTTAACGCGTGCTTAACCGGTGTCTCGTGATGAGTGCACGGTGCCTCCAAGAACCTCTCAAAATGACCCCTCAGGAGGCCGTTCTAGGTGTTCTTGGGGCGTGTAGCCTTGCGCTCGACTGCTGCAACAGTGTTGTCGTCACGGCCTCACTTGTCGCCCTTCTTCTTCTTGTTGGACCGCGAGGAGGGTCCCTCACCACCGTCCATGACTTGCTTCCCCTTGCCTGGTGGGGGAACCAACATTGCTGCTACTGCCTCCTCCCCGTCGGTGTGGTTGGTTGCGATGTCGAGGAGCTCCTGAGTAGTCCTCGGGGTCCTTCGCCCTAGCCGGTGGATGAGGGTGGTGCAGGTGGTGCCGTTCTGGAACACCGAGATGGCGTCGTTGTCTGTCGCGGTGGGAAGCTCGGTGCAGCGCCTAGAGAAACGCCTGATGTAGTCGCGCAAGCTTTCCCCCGGCTGCTGCTTGCAGTTGCGCAGCTCCCACTGCTTGCCGGGCCGGGCGTACGTGCCTTGGAAGTTGCCGATGAAGGTCTCCCGTAGGTCCGTCCAGCTGTTGATCCTACCACGTGGCAGGTGCTCAAGCCAGGTCCACGCAGAATCAGTGAGGTGGAGCGGCAGGTTCTTGATGATGAACAGGTCATCCGTCGCTCCACCCGCCCGACACGCGAGCCTGTAGTCTTCCAACCACATGCTAGGGTTGGTCTCCCCGTCGTACTTAGGGACTGTCGTTGGAGCCTGGAACCGTGAAGGGAACTTTGCGTCTTGCACCTTCTGTCCGAAGGCGCGAGGACCCTTTGGATCGGGCGACCAGCTGCGGTCACAATCTTTGTCGCCGTCGTAGCATCCGCCATGCCTCTGGCTATGCCGTCGGCGTGAGCGGTGCTCGTCACACTTGTCGCGGCCATCGTCGTTGCTGCCGTAGCCGTAGTCGTAGTCGTCGTCGCCAGCGGTTCGACGGCGAGCCTTGAGCGTGTCGCTTGCATCGCGGTGGGGCCCCAGAGTGACTTGACTGACGGTTCGCCGGTCTCCTTGTCGTGCCCTCGGTGCCTTGACGGATACGGGTCTTGGCGCCGTATGGACGGTGCACCTCGCGCCTCGCACGTGCGTGATGCTGAATTCTCGGCCTGCTGTGCGGCCGTCGTCTCGAGCAAGGTTTTGAGCTGCTGGCGAACCCTCTTCTCCTCGGGCGTGGCCGGCTCGGGCAGCCACGTAGGAGCATAGCTGCTACTGCAAGGTTTTGCGACGCGTGCCTGAAGCACGGTGTGCCGTCATCGTCGACGGCGACATCCTCGTTGATGCACCGGTTCACATCGCGCGTGTGTACACGAGCTTGCGGCACTGGCTGTTCTGCCTCCTGCTCGTGGTGTTGCTCACGCCGCTGGCTTTGCTGGGGCTCCTCCTCCAAGCCGAGCGCTTGGTGGAGGTTCACCAGCTCATCGTCGAGCTGGCGTTGGGCATCCCCGTTGCGGTGATGAGGGTTCTCCTCGCCGTCTATCGAGCTGGTGGCGATGTGGGCCTCGAGGATGTTGCACTCTCGTGTGAAGTCCAGGGGGGCGCCGGTGGCCCCCGCCGTGCAACCGCGAAGCCTGGGGCGACGTACGACGCCCTTAGCCCGTTCACGTAGGCTGTCACCGGGTCGTCCGTGAGGCCTGGCTGTCCATGGGGGTACATCGCGCTGTACAGCTCCATGAATTCCCCCCAAGCCAACGGCTCGGATCTGCTGGCCTGGAAGGCGAGGTCGGTTAGGTAGTAGGCGGCGAGCCTAAACCGCTCCTGTGTTGGGTTAGGCCCCAACATGGCCCTGATCGATTCGTTCGTGAAGCCATGGACAAAAGCCGCGTGCGCCGCTGCTGCCGTCGAGGCGGTAGGACGCGCAGATCGGGAGAAGGTCCTCCTGACGACGGACTCCGTCGGCCCGGTGTAGATGAAGCCGAGGGAACCGAAGAGCATGGTGGTGCCAGGAGTCAGCGAAACTCTGCAGCCTTCCATCCGGATCGCTGGTGTGGTTCGGCGAGACACACGATGTGCCCCTACCTGGCGCGCTAACTGTCGGGGTTCTCAACCGCCAGCAGTAGATTTGTATCGTATCATGTGTCGGATCCAGATGGTTGACACGGGAGACACAAGGGTTTTATACTGGTTCGGGCCTCCAAGGAGTAATACCATACGTCCAGTTCCGAGTACTCGTGTTCCTATGCCAGGGATGTCTGTAGTAGGGGTTACAAACTTGGTGATCGGTCAGCCCATGAAACGGTTGCACTCCTCCCCCTTTTGTAGATGCAAGGGCGAGGGGCAAAAGAGGGAAAACAAAAATATGCTATAGTGCTACAACTTGGTGGAGTCTTTTCCGTCATTGATGTCCGTCAGGCGGTGTTGAAGGGCGCTGAGCTGTGGTATCGCCGGAGATCGCCGCGTGTGCTGTTGCCACTGTTCGTCCAGGGCACATGGCACCTCCTCCGAGTAGTTCATGTGGTGACTCATCCTTCTTGAGTGCGCCTTAAGCCCGCCACGTTAGGGCCTAAGGGTTGGTAGGCCGTGTCCGTAGATGGTAATCGAGTGCCTGTTCTGACGGGGTGGCGTGCAGCTGGTGTTGGATGGGACGACATGTCGGAGGTCGTGGGAATGCACTGTGCGTCATTACGGCTCTTGTCAGACCCAGCCGTCCTCGCGTCGCGCCAGCTGCGGTCTTTGCATGGCGTGGAAACTGCCATCACGCGTGTCGTTGCGGAGGAACCTGGGGGCTGGGGCGGCACCACGTTCGTGTGGGACCCCAGATCCATGCTCCGCCTTCCCCGTGTGGGCCCCCAGATCCACGCTCCGGCTTTCCCGTGTGGGCCCCGTCTTAGTCGGAGACGGAGGTTACTCGTGCAAATGAGTCGTCGGAGGCGAAGCGGAGCGTACTCGGAGACGAAATGTACTCGTGCGAGGTGGAGAGTACTCGTGCGAGGCGGAGAGTACTCGTGCGAGGCGGAAGATACTCGGAAGTGGGGAAGTCTTGTCAGTGAGGGTCTTGACGAAGATCTGCATCCCTCCCTGTCCCGAATCTTAGCCTTGACATTGTCAATGGTGTCAGAGGGCTTCATCCCGAGGGTGATTATCTTGTTGCTTAGGGGGCCCTAATCCAGGCCCTCGTCAGTAGCCCCCGAGCCTGTGGTGGGAGTCAAGGACTCGCTCGCAGGCTCCTCATCGGGGAAGTGTCGTAATTTTTGTTCTTTGATTTCCTCAGTGGGTGCGCGCGAGCGCATCCACCGGATGTAGCCCCCGAGTCCATGAAGGAGTTGTTGACTCGTTTATGGGGTTTTGAATCTCAAAACGTTGTCGTTGCTTCGAAATCTTCGGTCGTGGCGGTCGTGGCCGTATGGGTAGTTGCGTCCGTCATGTTGGTCGTGGTTGACGTGGCGATCGCGACGGTTGGAGGGGACGTCGCGCTGCTAGTTCTGGCCTGCGGGCCCACCTGGTATCGAACCGTCGCACAGGCGTGCCCCTGTCACCTCGGGGGACGCGCCCACCGAACGGGCAGTTTTACGGCGTGGTAGGGCCAGCATTTAATGCCAGCAGCCACGCTTGCCCCTTATAAACCGCGCGCTGGTTGAGCTCCGTACTTTCTCCCCTGATTCCTTGCCTTTGCAAGCGCCGCTAGCTCATCCGCTCTTATTCCTTGCGCCACCGCCGCCGCTTCTTGCATCCACCTCACACCCCCGAGCCCGACAACACCATGTCGAAATGGACGCGCTCCAACATCACCCACGCAACCCTCCAGCGCCTTGTCGCCGCCGGATTGCTGCTGGTGCCCACTGCTGCTGAGGAGTGGAAGGTCCCGGGCAGTGAGTCAGTTCCGCACCCGCCGCCCGAGTACATTGTCTCGTTCGTGGCGTTCCACGAGCGGGGCTTCTCCGTTCCCGCCGGGCGATTCATCCGTGCCGTCCTCGCGGAGTACCGGCTGCAGCTCCACCACCTCAACCCCAACAGCATCCAGCACATGGCGGCATTCGAGGCGCTGTGTGAAGGGTGCCTGGGAGTGGGTGCGCATTGGCATCTCTTTCGGTATTTCTTCAAGTTTGTGTGCCTGAAGGACAGGTCACTTCCGGCGATGATCGGGTGCGCCAACCTCCGGATGAAGACGGGCAGGGGGGATGAGTACATCTCCGGCACGCTGACCAGCTCCAACAGCGATTGGCACAAGGGGTGGTTCTACCTCAAGGACGACCCCGAGCACCCGCTTCCGAAGTATACCAGCGCCTCAATCGCCAAGGCGCTGGCGAACTGGAGCTACGGGCCCCCGGAGGCCGAGCAAGAGAGGTTGCTCGGGGATTGCTGGGCGGTGCTGTCCAAACTGCGCGACGTCGGGGTTGACTTGGCGGCCGTCATCGGCCAGTACCACGCGTTGGGGATCGTCCCGCTCCAGCGGCGCCGCCTGCGCATCTGCCAGATGACACCAGACAAGGCTCCCTTCGAAGGGACCGTGACTGTGCCTCGGCTCCCCTCGCTGGATGAGATCCAGCGCCGAGTAGGGCTAGCTATCGGGAAGGCCACCTACTCATGGCCACCGTCCCGACTTCTACCCATGCTCCCCCGAGAGGGGACCAAAAAATATGTAAGTTCTTCTTCTTTCTGACTAGCTTTCCGACTATTTTGCATTCTGTGTGTCGATTCTCGTCCTCTTCCCTGCCTTCAGTTGAGGCCTGCGACCCCTCTCCCCGCGAAGCCCCCTCTTCCTCAAGACGCGATGCCGAATCGCGCCCAGGCTGCCGCAGACAAGAGGAGGGCCGACCGCAAGGCCAAGCACAAGGACAAGGAGATCGCGAAGCGCGAGCAGAACGACTGCCGCACCAAGCGTAGGAAGATGAAAGAGGTCGCTGTCTCCTCGGATGAGGATCCCTCTTCGTCGTCGCCATGGTCTGGTGATGACGGAGGCGCTGGCGTCGACTGGAGCGCGCTATCGTCGTCGTACGTGTCACCCCCTCCCCAGCGGCAGGCCGCGGGGAGCAGCTCGAGGCAGCAGTCGGAGCCGGCCGCCCATGAGCAGGGGACGAGCTCCAGCTCGCATCCGCCTTCTCAGCCAACAGCCAGGGGCGGTCAGACCACATCGCTGGGGCGGTGAGACCGCCTGTACCAGATCAGCAACACTAAAAGATGCAATCTTGAAGCTTTAATCCATTCTTCTCCCCCTTTGTCATCAAGCATCCATAAATGGGCCTGGAGAAGATGTAGAAGCTGATCACTACCAATGTCCCCACTCCGAGCCATCGCCGAGTGGATAACTTCCTCCTATGTTGAGAAAGATAAAAAATGCATTGGATAGTTAAGATAAAAGATTAAGATATGGTGATTTCATATCATGGAGCTAGAGGTGTATCAACCATACCATAAGAAGAAGGTGGACCATAACCAAATATATATGTAGAGAGTCGTGCTGCTAAAGGAGCTTCCGGATCTTCAGGAGGAGGAGGAGGAGGTGGAGGAGCCTGAGAAGAAGACTCACCACCAAACATAGCATCAAACCCCCTAGGTGCATGGACAGGTGGAGGAGCTGAAGACGAAGCACCCACATCTGGATAGTGTGTCTGAACGAACTCCTCATAATAACCGGAGTTGATGTAGCCCAGCATCCTGTTGGCGGTCGATTTCCGTCAACCTAGCCACATGTTTACCTTCTATGTTGGTATTAATTTGATATTCACACTAATGATCCTAACCCCCATTATATGTTAAGTTCGCACTCGCGCATGGCTTTTGGAGTTTATTGTTTACACAGGAATCAAGAGCCTAAATGAGGACTTCTGGGTAAAGTTCATCAAGGGTTTTACAAGAAGATCATGGACCCCGGGAGAAGTCAAGATACAAGATGAACATGCCTCCAAATGAACCAAGGACTAAAGCGTGAAGCCGAGAAGTGTCGAGGACCTAGACGGAAGATGCAGAAGTTCATACGCAAAGCACCCTTATCTAAACAGCGGGGAAAATGACGTCAAGGACCCACATGCAACTCGAAAAAAACTCAGGAAGTCGCGAGAAGCTTCGGGAAGAAAACCGGGGGCGAACCGGGCCGAAAACACCCTGGGCCGGTCGGCCCAGGTCGGTCGGCCTGGCCCGTTTTCGTGCCAGTTCGCTGCCCCCTTTGACCTAGATGATCCTCGGGCTATTTATAGTCCCCGTGCGAAGTTGCAACGATCAAGCCATTCGTCATCCGCCGTCGAGGAGCAGAGAAGAGAGGAACACCCTTCCAGAGAGGAGAGGGTCGAGATGGTTGACTAGGGTTTCCCTAGCCGACGTGGAAACCTTGCATGGAAGACCACGTCGGAGTTCTAGAAGCTAGGATCAAGATCAAGGTAGGATCCCGGTGGTGATCTTGTCCATGTATTATACTTCGTGTTGAATTTGCAAGATTGAATCCGATTTCTAGAGATCAAGTGCTTTCACTATGATTTTGTCTTCGCTTGGGTTTTCTTATTCTCCAATCTATTCCGCGGATAGATTGCATAGGATGTTCTTGTAGCCATGGTGGCTAGAGGTGCATACCTGACCTACCGAGCATTTTCAACATGTTCCTCATGAACGTGCTCTTAGGTTCACCTATACAATAAGCGGGACATCGTGACAGGATGTTGATCACGTGTACGGTAGGTGCCTTCGAGGGTTGGAACGAAAGCCAAGATTTAAAGAGGCTTTCAATGAGATTTGTTTGCTTTATTCTTCTTGGTTTTGGAACTTCAACAAAGGACCCGATCCAATCTCTAGATTGGTTTTACCTCCACTCTCTTTCTCTTGCTACCTCCGGTGTTAAGTAGATTAGATGTGTTTTCATGGTTCTTCCATAGATTAGATGCAAAAACCCTTGTCAAGATCAAAGTGTTTTCTGCTTATTAGATTGGATCTTACATTATACATTGTTCCACGGATTCGATACCTTGGGTTCACCACTCAAAGGAAGAAGGGTCCCTTGACTACGACGGGGGATTTGTCCGCTTGCAAGTCCAAACGAACTTTGATACAACAATCAACCGTCAACAAGCCCCTTTTTCTGGCGCCGTTGCCGGCGAACAAGTAATCAAGATTCAATCTAGTATTGCATTTGTAAATATTTTCAGTTTTTCTCTTGATTTTTCTTTTGCATCTCTTAATTTTGATCATCCTCAATTAAAAAATCAATCTAATCTAGGGTTTTGCTAAACCCTAGTTTTCTTTTAGTTTTTGTATATATTTGGCTAACCCTAATGGGAGGTGGACGGCTACATCTCCAACAAAAAAACATATATTTTGTGGATGGTCTAGAAAAAATTTGCAGGCAAAGGTGACGTGCAACACGAAGATCTAAAAGCGGAGGCCGGACATCGTCGGAATCTCCAAGAGAAACTCCACCTAGATCAAAGGAGATCTCATCCGCCACTCATCCTAGGGAGATCGTTCCTCAAGACTGTCGGAGCAACAATTGACGTCGGCAAGGAGGAGATCAAGTGATGGTGAGAGGAGTGCATTCAAGTTAACCACGATTCAAGGTATGTAACGTGGTCAATATAAAATACATTCTACCTCATCGTTACAGCGGAAGAGAGGAGCCAAAGGAGAATGAAGCGGAGACACAAAAGTTGTCGCATCCGTCAATACCAAGAATCAACGCCTGCCTGTGAAGACCAAAAAGATGACTAAGCCGAAGAATAAACCTACACCAAGGCCAAGGATGGTGTAGAAGTGGGGTCCCCAAGATTGCAACACCCACAAAGAGCATTGATCCGAAGTGAAGAAGAGAAGAAGTCTAGCTATAGACTATAAACGAAGCGCTTTGCGGGAGGCAACCCGTTTGTCGAGTCAAGAATAAGCTACCGGGAGGACAACCCGATCAAGAACAAAGCTACCGGGAGGGCAACCCGGAAGATTTCCGAATTTCAAGTAAGTGAGTCTTAGAACTTGCTACGCAAAACATTTTAGTAACTCTTAAGTGGTTGAACAAGTTTCGGAGGACCTTTTATTTGCTCAGTCGTTTTATTTGGATTTTTTGATCATAAACCAATGATATGAGCCATCCTATGATTTGTTTGCCTCTTTTCGAGAAACTAGAACCAAAAATTCAGATCCTATCCAAGCCTTTCATCCTCTCCATGATGTTAAGGGTGGGTAGTTTTACATGATAAGAACACACGAGTAGAGCCTTGCCATGTTCCTTAATGGTTTTTAATCTTTGACGCATGGTCGGACTTGTGTGAACCTAGGAGACTTGATCTTTGGTTTCATTCAACTTGACATCCATCGGTTTCTCTAGATTTAGAATTTTTCTAAGCCCCATTGAATTTATTTTTATTCAAAATCTCTCTCTCTCTCTCTCTCTCATGCTTGGCCAAAATGAGAACCTAAACCTATGCCCCCACGGTCAAGTCGGAGGAGCTTGCTATCAATTAATGAAAGCAATCGATCCCGGTGCAACCAAAATAAATTTTACAATTGTTTCGGATGCCTAAAATCTCCTCTAATGATATATTTTGACTCATTGCTAGCGCTGACTTAATTTTTAAAATTTTCAAAATTAGAGGAGTAATTAGCATCTAAATATGATTAAGGGGAGGTTTTTGAGCTTGATTAACATATAGTGCCCCATGATGCATCTTGGGAAAGCATCAATCATTTGGCATCTTGGGCACATGCAAAAGACAAGCATGGGGGAAGCAAGGGCTTTGTTTTGCAGGAAATTAGTAGAAGCACATGAGGCAAGGGAGGAAATAAGTGACACAAAGCAAAATAATGGAGGTGGAACCACTCAAGCAAAGGAGTGGTTGTGAATGTTTGGGCGATGGAATCTCATGGGTCACGCAGACATAAGGCAAGGGACCAAAGAAGTGACACAAAGAAAAATAATGGAGGTGGAACCCTAAATCACACAAGCAAAGGAGTGGTTGTGAACGTTTGGGCGATGAAATCTCATGGGTCACGCGGACACAAGGCAAGAAGGGAGCAAGAAGAATCTCGAAGAAAACTGGAGGCGAAAGGACTAGGAGGCCCCCTAGGCCGATCGGCCTAGGCTGGCCGGCCTAGCCTCCACTTATGGCCCCCAGTGCTCCCCTTCGCCTGGTAAGTATTTTATCCATTTGTTAATTTGTGTTCTTGAGTTCATAGCCCAAAAGTTTCGGAAACCACCCAGAAAAATTCATGCCTCACTTCCTCCTCTAAAAATTCCTGAAAAATCATTACATTTCTTGTCAATCCATATACTTTCTTTGTGTGTATTTCCACCGGCGAGAAACCCCGGGGGAGTTGTTTATGACTTTGTGCAGCAAGGCACGATGAGAGAGGTCATGAACATCATCCTCGGAAGGAAGACACGATCATCATCATCGGAGTCATCGAGCTCTTTGAGGAGGCACTCGGTCTTCGAGTCTCCTCGAAGCATGGAGGAAGACGTGGCACCACCGAGGAGTGGCACGATGCCCCTTGGTGGCATAAGGAGTACACAAAGCTCGTCCATGCGGTACTCCAAACCACAAGGACACACGAAGGAGCCACTCGTTCCACCACGACGCTCAACTCGTTCATCCACTCCACCACCATACACTCCGAGGCATTCAATGGATTCATCATGAAGACGGAGGAGGAGGAGGAGAGGCTTGTTCATCTTGAGAGGAGGCTTGTGCCAAATGTTGACTTCGATGACGCCCTCCAAGTGTAGGTCTCTACTCGGATATCAAATCTTGAGCAACCTTGGATGGGTGCAATTCTTTAATGGAGTTGGTATGACTACTCACAAGGAGCTTGCCTTGGAAATTCTTATACATTGGCACCGGTCATTAATGAAGGGGTGTCGTGCCTCTCATTCCGCCTTGAAGATAAAGAGCAACTAGTTCCTTATGGAGATATTGGAGAACTACTCGGTTACAAGAAGGAAGCCCCAGAGCAAGTTGATGTCCAAGACAATATGTTAGAAGGATTTTTGGGGAATGATTTCGGGAGAAGATAACAAGGAACCCAAAAATTCTCCTTATCGGGATTTCTTTGGGATCGAGTACATGAAGCAAGGAAAATTTATTAGTGGAGATGAGAGGAGAAGGTGCAAGTTGACAAAGATTAATGTTCCTCTTCCCAACATGAGGTTGAGATTGAATGAAAACAAAATTAGTTAGAGGAAGGATTTCTTGTACCGGCAAAGAAAAAGGAAAATTGTGGGAGAGGGATCATCCTCCGCGGCCCAAGAGGAGAGGTTGCACATCAAGATAATGAACAACCACATGGAGGGATTCCGATGCCACCACCATATGGAGGAAGTATGCCAATGCAAGCATGGGGGAGTGGGGCAGCCACACCACCACATCCTCCACCATACATGGTCCCTAACGTTTCCATGACGCCCCATCCAAACCAATGCAAGTCAAATGGAAGAAGGGACCGCAAACATTGCCTATCAAATTGGTCACCTTCACATATCACCGCCGGAATAATTTCGAGAGGACCGGTGCAACCATGCTACAAGCAAGATCATCAATATCAACCACCGTAAGATGAAGAATGAAGGAGGAAGAAAAAGAAATAATAATGCTTTCAACTTCGGTTCGATTTTCCCTCTTTCCTTTTCTTTATTTTCAGCTTTTATGCAAGTTTATATATGCGTAGCATTTTCTATTTTTATTTATTTTCAGCATGTGTGTTAGTAGTAGTGTTTGCTTTAAATGAACATGAATAAAGTTTGCCACCTAGTTTATCACCTTTAGTGAAGATAAAAAGTTGATGCCATGTTGATATGTGATGATCGGTGCCGCTTTGCTCGATCCTATGCTTGTTTTATGCATGTTTAAGCTAGTGCTCTCTTTTAATATGAATCTGAAATTTAATTAAAAGCTAGCTTAAATCTTGTGTGGAGGTTATGATAACTTAAGTCCCATAGTTCTTTTTCGTTGCTCTCAATTTTGAATGAATCAAAGAACCTTTTTATTCTCAAAAAGTTATGCTAACCTTGTCATGAGTACTGCTTGCATTTTGCTCTACCCATCCAAAGCCTAAATTTACTTGAGTGCAAAACATTAGTATATACAAGATTTATTTTTGGGTACATTAATTCAAGGCCTGATTTCTCTGGCCCGAGACTAATAAGCTGGTCATTCTATTTTTGCGTATCGTTCTTTATGCTAGCCTCTCCTATCCGTGCATTGTGAGTTTCCACATTGGGAATTTCGCAAACCTCGCCGGATATCCAACCAAAACCCAAATATATCTTTTTTGTGTTCACCTCCTTGACCACAACCCAATATATGAGTATGGATGAATATTTCAAGGAAGATTACAAGGAAGGTGCTTCAAGTGAGTAAGGGAGAATTCCAAAAGGATCCTTAAAAGTTTTTTCGAGTATCTCTCTCTAAGAAAATATGAGAGCTTCAACTTCCACCTTGACATATTTATCACCTCTTTTGCTTGAGGACGAGCAAACGTCTAAGCATGGGGGGTTGCCAAGGAAGTGCTAGTATAGTCTAGAGTTCAAGGGGAGCAAATAAAATAAAGAGAGAAAAAGTATGATGAAAGAAAAAAATGATGAAAAAATGATAAAGAAGAAAAAGTATGATGAGAAAAAGAGAGAAAGAAGAAAGAAAGAAAAAAGAAAGAAAAAAAATATATATAATAAAGCTCCCCGATTCTCTAGCTATGTTTAGTGCTTTTTGAGTTTTTAAGAGGATTCAAGATCAAGACCCATACTCATCTTTCCAACCATGTGCAATCCGATAACTCTTTGCCATTTGCACATGTCCACCTATCTAAAAGTGTGTGTTCATCTCTCCCCCTCCTTGATAACATTATTTTTCCAATGACCTTTTTGACGAGTCTCGGTAAGACCATGAGAAGCTAGTCTTGTTTTAATAATATCTCATCTATAATATCTTGGTAGGACTAAACTTTCCTATAGCTCCATATAAAGCTTTCCACTATATACTTTGAGAGAGGAAAGGAGTAGAACAAGTAGGCTTGAGAGACAAGATGAGATGAGAGTACATGAGCAAAGTGCAAGATGGTTATTTTTTATCTTGGTAAAGCAAATTTTCTCTTTATCTCATTCTTTATTTTTCAAAATTTTTGAGATTTGTTTAAAAGTTTGAGAGCATGATCAAGTACTTGTAGAAAGAGCTTGAATGTTATCTACCCTCCATAAAGATAAAAGTTAGTACATTATGGAACTTTAATGAATATAAATCTAGAGAGCATTATGTTTTCTCATGTATGATCAAGTGTAGGGTATGAACATCGAAGGGCAACGCTGATATCCATTGAAGGCTTACTCGAGGACGAGCAAGGTTTAAGCATGAGGGGATGTTGGCGGTCGATTTCCATCAACCTAGCCACATGTTTACCTTCTATGTTGGTATTAATTTGATATTCACACTAATGATCCTAACCCCCATTATATGTTAAGTTCGCACTCATGCATGGCTTTTGGACTTTATTGCTTACACATGAATCAAGAGCCTAAATGAGGACTTCCGGGTAAAGTTCATCAAGGGTTTTACGAGAAGATCATGGACCCCGGGACAAGTCAAGATACAAGATGAACATGACTCCAAATGAACCAAGGACTAAAGTGTGAAGCCGAGAAGTGTCAAGGACCTAGATGGAAGATGCGGGAGTTCATACGCAAAGCACCCTTATCTAAACAACGAGGAAAATGACGTCAAGGACCCACATGCAACTTGGTAAAAACTCAGGAAGTCGCGAGAAGCTTTGGGAAGAAAACCGGGGGCGAACCGGGCCGAAAACACCCTGGGCCGGTCGGCCCAGGCCGGCCGGCCTAGCCTGTTTTCGTGCCGGTTCGCCGCCCCCTTTGACCTAGATGATCCTCGGGCTATTTATAGTCCCCGTGCGAAGTTGCAACGATCAATCCATTCGTCATCCACCGCCGAGGAGCAGAGAAGAGAGGGACACCCTTCCGGTGAGGAGAGGGTTGAGATGGTTGACTAGGGGTTCCCTAGCCGACGTGGGAACCTTGCATGGAAGACCACGTCGGAGTTCTAGAAGCTAGGATCAAGATCAAGGTAGGATCCCGGTGGTGATCTTGTCCATTTATTATACTTCATGTTGAATTTGCAAGATTGAATCTGATTTCTAGCAATCAAGTGCTTTCACTACGATTTTGTCTTCGCTTGGGTTTTCTTATTCTCCAATCTATTCCGCGGATAGATTGCATAGGATGTTCTTGTAGCCATGGTGGCTAGAGGTGCATACCTGACCTACCGAGTGTTTTCAACACGTTCCTCATGAACGTGCTCTTAGGTTCACCTACACAATAAGTGGGACATCGTGATAGGATGTTGATCACGTGTACAGTAGGTGCCTTCGAGGGTTGGAACGGAAGCCAAGATTTAAAGAGGCTTTTAATGAGATTCATTTGCTTTATTCTTCTTGGTTTTGGAACTTCAACAAAGGACCCGATCCAATCTCTAGATTACTTTTACCTCCACTCTATTTCTCTTGCTACCTCCGGTGTTAAGTAGATTAGATGTGTTTTCATGGTTCTTCCATAGATTAGATGCAAAAACCCTTGTCAAGATCAAAGTGTTTTCCACTTATTAGATTAGATCTTACATTACACACTGTTCCACGGATTCGATACCTTGGGTTCACCACTCAAGGGAAGAAGGGTCCCTTGACTACGACAGGGGATTTGTCCACTTGCAAGTCCAAACGAACTTTGATACAACAATCAACTGTCAACACATCCTCTCATCCACTGACGGCATCTCAACCTCTGGAGGAACAAGAGAAATAGGTGAGTGAGGTGGTTGAATCCCAAAGTGTTCATCCATCCTCTTCATCGAATCCCGCTCTTTCTTTCTTTCTCTCATTGCCCTGTCATTTGCAACCTTAATGTCTCTCTGACTCTTACAAATACCAGCAAAAATATTGAACAATTTCTTGAAGAAAGAAGTATTTTGCTACTGGCCATGCATAGGGCGGATAGACCGCCTGTGGGGGGCCGTCAGACCGCCTCCTACTTGAGTTTTGGCCTGCTGCAGACTCGCTGCTGCATCATCCCACGTGGCATCTCCTTCTTGCTCTTGCATTTCTTCTGGAGAGGAGGGAACACTGATGGTCAGGCTGTGCTTGGGTTGCAAGGATCGGTGTCTTGTATCTCTAGGATACTTAGTGTTGGTGACCTTCCTTATGATAAACATGATATACAGACGATGCCCACACAAGTTTTGAGTATTCTCCGAACAGTTCTTGATCTCTTGCCAAATGAAGTCACCGACACAAAATGGAGCTTCCCCCGGTCTCATGGCAACCGTAAGGTTTCTTTGAAAAAGCTGTGATATGTGATGAGTTTCCATCTCTGGGGGTGAGGGTTTTCCTAAAAAGCCGATTAAGGACAGCATAGTAAGTGTAAAGTGGCTCAACCATTCCTACAAAGGCCCTCTTACTCCTGGGGTACATGAACTCCATCTCCCTTGTATTAAGAATCCCATTATCATGAAGTTTTCTAAGACTAGTATCATTTGGAAGCCTTAATAAAGCAAGGAAGTTACCAAAGGTGATATGGCATCTCTCACCCTCAGTCATCCAGAACATCGCTCGCTCAGTTCCCATATATCCAAAGTTAACTGTGGCATAGAACTGAGCAATAATTTCTTTATTCCAATGTTGTATGAAACCCATGATGTTCTTCAACCCCTTCAATTCACACTCTCTGATTATGTCATTGAAAATGCTGTCATTCTTTCTTGCCATATAATCCCAATCAATGCACTGAGCTTCACTAGTGATCTTAGAATTTCTTGGGCAAATAATGACAGTAGAGTAGTAGTCCTGCTGAAAAGGAGACCAAAAATGGTAATCTGAAGCAGTCTTTGGATTAACATATGGATTCTCCCTTCTCAAATTTTTCAGTGTCTTTGCCACCCCTTCACTGTAATAATTCACAGGGCCTCGAACAAGAGGACAGATGGGGGCCTTGATCTCTGGCAAGAAGTTAACAACAAGAGGAGGGACGACATTCCCTCCAGCATGATCATCATCATCGGGAGGCACTCCAGCTGCTCCCACAGGATCATCTTCCTCATTTTCACCTGCATCATCAACATTTTCTTCAATCTCATCATCAGCCCTAACTCCACTGCCCCCAACACCAACTCCACTACCACTAGCACCAACACCATTGTACATCATTCCAACTCTGCCCTGATAATCTGTGCATACAAAGTTCTCATCCTCTACCTCATCATCACTAGACTCGTTCCTTTCACTCATCTCAATATCTTCTTCATAATCTTGCACAACTGGCCTTTGCTGCCCCCTTGGCCTCAATCTCTCCCTGATATCATAAGCACATGAGCTCTGTCCGGCCTCAATGAGGGCAACATCCTCGCTTCCCTTTTTCCTTTTCTTGGCGCCTGAACCCTTAGGCATAGCTGCTGTTCCTGAATCACAAGAAGTGAAACAAAGAAGTATAAGCCACCAGGAACAAGATTGGCTAGATGAATTGTGTCGAGGCTCAGCACGTGGAGCAATTGGAACAAAACTGGGCAGGGCGGTCAGACCGCCCTGGACAGGCGGTTAGACCGCCTTACCAGTTTTGAGCTAATGGCTCTCTCGGCCAATCACAACAGCAATCCTAGATCGATATGTGTTGATTCCATGGATGACAAAAAAAATTTTGGGGCCAAACCGCTCAGGGCGGTCAGACCGCCCTGCCCATGTGGTCAGACCGCCTGGGGTAGTGAAACCCTAAAAATTTCTTCCCGACAATGTAGCCAACGAAATTGATTGAAACTCTGGGAATGTCTTCTAGGGGTTGCTAATAGATGATCTCTCAAAGGAAATCCAAAGCTTTGCATCGAGTAGTAAGATCGGGCAAAAACAAGATTTAGATACCTTTTGAGAGAGGAACTCGAGTTGAATCCAAGAAGCAAGCTTGGGACTTGCTTCAGCACCCATTGGAGGGTCCCTTCCACGGAGGAGATTTACTTTTCCATGGTTGAATCCTCAAATCACCATGGGAGGGGGTGAGAGAGCTTGAGAGGGAGAGACCACGGGTTGGGGACGAATGTGGGGTGTTCTGCCCATGGGGAGAGAGGAGGGGGTGAAAGGATAAGGCCAAAACACTGTAGAGTCATGGGAGGGGGTAAAAGTTAAAAAGCCCGTGGGACCCGGTCAGACCGCATGGGGCATGTGGTTAGACCGCCCCCTGGTGAATTTGGAAAAAGCTGATTTAGAATAGATTTTGATTCCTTTGCTTTCCCATGCTTGGATATAGGATTCATAGATGATAAAGATCCATTTTTGCCAATTCTTAGAAGAATGATTGATATTCCAAATAATTCCATAATTCTTGATTCTTTCAAGAATGAGAGAGATAAAGATATGAATATAGGGATATATTAAGGACTTGAGAAAATCTTCTTAATTATGACTAGCCATCAATCAATCAAGAGGAGCTATAGTCATAACTAAGTTGATTAGGTCACAAAGACCAAGATTCAAATATTTTTCAAAAATCCACACTTCCTACGCATGCTAGTTTAGTTTTCAAAAACTTCTATCCTATGTCACAAAGTGCATGCATCCACCTCAAGTAAATCACCACTCTAGTATATTTAGCTCATACATTTTTCACAAGATAAAAACAAGACACCAAGTCTAGTTTATGTGTAGGTATCAACCAAATATCTAGAAGGGCAAGACAAAATTTACTTGAAGTAATTACATGCTAAGGATGGCACACTAGCATTATATATAGGCCTAGATGCATTACATCATTAAAAGGGTTCAAAAGAACATACCTTTGCCTTAGGCCACAATTTATTTGTGCATAATTTAATTTTTTAAAAGGAGCTTGCTCTTGACTTGATTGCTTAAAGATTGTTGTGTCAAATAAGAGCTTGCCTAAGTTGCACAAATATGTGAGGCGTCGATGCACTTTCACCAACTTTTTCGAATTTCAGCTTTTACCCCGGGTCACCCGGTCCTAGAGGCCGGGTCTCCCGCCCTTATATAGAGAGGAAACAGGTCACTGTTGTGCTTTGCCAAGGCTTAAACACAAACAATGAAAGGAACGAAAGGGCTCAAGGAAACAAACTCATATGCCGAAGGAAGACAAAAAGTTATCTCTCTACAGTGTAATTCTCAAAAGCCGATCCCCTTTACAAGTGCCGGTCGGCCTCCTTTTATAGGGAGAAGAGCGGACTTTCTACATACCGAAATTGACCTTGTATGGAAAGAATCTAACAAGGATGTACTAGGCTAATTTCGGCAGTCCTCCATAAAGTCTTCACGTAATCAACGGTTTCCTGAAATCCCGCCGCATATCACGGCGCTTTTCCCGGCACCGGCACATGCGCTTGTCGGGTGAAGACTTTCGACTTTGGAGGCCGCCCTTCGCCCAGCAGATACCGCCACCTGAAACACACCACAAGCAAAAATGTTGTGGAACTTATTGTTAATCGTGACGAAGCCCCGAGCGAAAGAATAGCTAAGGTCTTTTGTTCATCCCACATTTGCCTCGGGGGCTTCGTCCTGCGAAAATCGGTAGAGTTAATGTTACAAGTTAAAAATCAGTGCCTCTTATACTGCTACGGCTTTCGGGTGACGAAAGATGCCCAGCGGAAGCTCGCGGGTTAACGAAAGTAACGGACCGAATGGCCTCAGGGGCTTCGCCCTAGGTAGAAACGAAAGCCTCTAGCCCAATACTTGGGGAGTTAAACTCTTCACTCTTTGCTTGGGCTTTCGGACGACGAAGGGTGTCGGGCAAAAACTAATCATACAAGAGTGAAAAGGCGTTGATTGGCTTTAAGGGTCTCGCTGTTTTGACTTTTGAATTGCTCCCGTCGAATCATGTCAATCTCGTGATGTTTAACCTTACTAGACTCAATTCCAAATCCCCCAACAGTCACCCGCCCATATGGGCCAGGTCACCCAGGAAAACACTCCTGGGATGCCTAGGCGGTTTGACTATCTATGGGGGGCGGTTAGACCGCCCTGCCCCAAAGAGGTCCACTTGGTGATTTTTAGCTCTTGATCATTGATAAGCTTCTAAATTACCTAAATAAATCCATGCAAAGCTTATCGTGACAATTGCTCTTCTAGAGAGCCATTAATAGCATCGAATGGTATGAGAGAATAAATATTATGAAAATGTCAAGGTCACTTCCTCATGCTTCACAATCCTAGGACTAATGATCCATGAGTGTTCACAAAGAACTGAGAATGACCAAGACACAACATTAAGCACTTGTTACCGAGATTGCATTGGTTGAATGATTTTCAATTTCTAGCTCTTCTCATGGCAAGACATCGATTATTGAATTCTTTTCTTTTCGCCATGACTTCAATGCAACTCGATCAACCTACAAGCTCAGCAAGCACTTCTTGGTACCCAACACTTGTTGGGTCCTACTAGATTAGTCACAAGGTTCTTAGGAACCCAAATGGCCCTAGGTGCTAGTTTGAGGTGAACTAATCATCCTCATAGCACAAGTACCATTCTTATCATTCCTAAGCTTATTGAAATCATAGTGGACAAGGTTTGATTTAGAAATGTTAGCATTTGGACAATCCTTGCCCATGTGACCCTTCTCACGACAAGTGTAGCAAATGCGGCTTTTGTCACTTCTAGGCTTGGGAGCCATTTGGTTGTCTTGTCTTGGCTTGCATGTGGGCTTCTTGTTCGAAGAGTAGGCTTTCTTCTCTTTGCTGTAGTGCACTTGGCTGTGGTGGCCAGACGTGGTCTAACCGCCCTGAGGGGGCGGTCAGACTGCCCCTGGTCAGCACTGCTGACTTGTGGGCAATCTGCGGCAAAATGACCCTTCTCTTTGCATTGATAGCACAATCTCCTTCTAATGGAGCTTCTTTTCTTCTTGAAGATTGTTTCTTGAGCCTTGAGCTTGGTGGGGCAATGTGAAGCTAGGTGCCCCGTTTTTTAGCATTAATTGCACTTGTTAAGCTCAAATTTATTCTTCTCTAGAATCTTGATCTTGCTATCCTTGAGTTGTTGTTGAGGGGCTGAGCTAGTGACGGTTGACCCCTTCTCAAGCTTCTTCACCATGTTAGCACGGTTATCTTGAGAAGGTTGCACTTTGCTCTTCCCTTTCAACTTACTCAAGTTTTTCTTAAGCTTTTCAACCTCTTGCTTGAGTTCGTCATTTTCTTGAGCAATGAGGTCATCACAAGATTCTACAAATACATGCTCAATACTAGATTGGCTTGCTTGAGAACAACAAAGTTTAGTACAAGCAAAATCATTATTGACAAGTGAGCATGTGCATGTGTGTGAGAGAGGATGTAAATATTTTACCGAAGATAAAACAACCTCATGAGCAATTTCTAGTGAAGCATAAGAATATACAAGCTTCTCATGAGAACACTCAAGTTCCTTGTGTTTTGCTTGTAGAGCCATATGCTCACTAGTGAGCTTCTCTAGTTTAGCTTCTAGTATGTCATTAGCTTTAGCATAATCAAGTTGTTTAGCTAATGACTCATACTCACAAACCAAGGAGGCACGCTCGGATTGGAGAATCTCAAGTTGCTTTTCCACTGAGCTTGAGGCTTTGTCTTTTTCAATTTTTCCTCCTTTGGTTCTTCTCTTTTTCTTGTTCTTCTTCTTCTTGGCCATCAGGCAAGCAACTTCACCATAATGTGTTTCTGAAGCTTCAAGAACTGGTGAGGAAGAGCTTGGGGCATGAAGAGTGTCCTCGACACATGAGGGATCATTTCCTCTTCCAAGGGCGGTTAGACCGCCCTGGGAGGGCGATTTGACCGCACCCTCCAGAGGAGCTGTGTCTTCTCTTCTTTCGCCTTCTTCCTGCTCGAGAGTGGATGCTTGATGTTCAGTGAAAGTTGTAGAGGCAGTGGAACACTCCTCTATCTCATCTTCCTCTTCATCATCACTTTCATCTTCATCCAATTTGGAATTCACAAAGGATTTTAGTAAATTTCAAACGCGATGAGCATCTCGACAAATGTTCTTGTTCTCTAGCATAAATTCCTGCATGTCTTCACATAGAGAACTATGCAAAAAGTTAACGATAGAGACACTGAGTTGCGTGTTTTCCAACTCCTCAAGAGAGACATATGTCCAATCTTTTGGAAGGATACTCGCAACTAAAATGCTCTCTGCAGTGGGGCCCATAGCCTTAAGAGAATGCAGAACATTTGCTGACCAAGAAATGTAGTTTGAGCCATCTAGAGCTAGCGGCTCAAACGATACCTCACATGTAGTCGACATCGTCAAACTTTGAGCAGTTAAGCTCGAAATGGAGCACTCGGCTCAGATAACAATTGAAAGGACCTTGATGTCGCCTAGAGGGGGGTGAATAGCTGCATCGACCAAATAAAACTTTTCCCTAATACTTGAGCTCCCTGACACAGGCAGTCAGACCGCCTACACAAGGCGGTTAGACCGCCCTGCTACATTCTGCTAGGGGAGGGTGGTTTGACCGCCCCCTGGACGCGGTTAGACCGACTCCACGCAGAAAGCCAGCAAAGTATGGCTCAAGCTCCTCTTGACTTCTAGCACGAACCAAACTTGGTGAGTGGCCTTGGTAGATGGTCACAAGCAAGGTAATGATCCCTGTACACAAAGACAAGCACACCCAAGTAGATCGAAAAGGAAGCAAATAGTAATATGCTTGAAAACCACAAGTGAGGCAAACCACAATGGAGACACAAAGATTTGTTTCCCGAAGTTCACTTCCACCAAGGAAGCTACGTCTCCCTTGAGGAGCTTGTAAGGGATTTGAGTTCTCAACTAACTCTTCCCACAACAAGCCGGGTCTCTTTCAACCACTTTCCTCGATTCCACTAAGACGATCTTTTCCACGAAGAGGCAAGATCACAGCCCTCACAAACTTGCCGCTGCTCACCACAACTTGGGAGCTAGCCGGCGACGCCTAGCCGTCTAGGAGGCAAACCTCCAAGAGTAACAAATGCTTCAAGGATTGTAGACACGAATGACAAGTGCTCAAGCTATGGAAGGCTCTTGACAGCTCACAAAGCTCACACAATCTCACTCTTTCAACACATCTCAAGAATAGAGGTTGAATCTCACAAATCTCACAAAGCGATGGTTGGGGAGAGCTTCTATGGCTTTGGCTTAGCAAAAATAGCAGGGGGAGCACACCAGCAACCCTAGAATCAGCAGCACCGACAAGTGGAGCTCGTGGGGTATAAATACCACTACTAGGAATGATGCCTTGGCCGACGCCTATATTTGGTTGCAATATGGCAATTTTTGTTGCAACTGGAATCAATTGCATCTAAGTTTTTTGGTCGACAGATGGTTGCAATTGGAACGGTGTATTAGCCTCAGACAACTATTTGATGTGGCGTTGCAACAGATTTTGCTATTGCAACGAACAAAAAATCCTAATGCAACGAATACATGGTTGCAAAAACAAACATTGCAACGAACAAATTTGCCTAATGCAACCAATACTTCGTTGCAAGATCAAATATTGCAACGAACAAAATAGCCTTATGCAACCAATACTTGGTTGCAAGAACAAATATTGCAATGATTAGATTGGTTGCCTAAGGTTCTATTGCGACGAAACACTTGGCTGCAATATTTCATGGTTGCCACGAATGAATGTGTTGCAATAGAAAAGTATTGCCACTCCAAAACTACGTGGACATATGGTCATATTACCACGAAGTGTGATCCATTGCGTTACATTGTTTTTGCAACATATCAGATATGGTGGCAATAGATGATATGGTAATGCAACGAACTAGTCTTCGAGGTAATATACGTAGGTTGCAACGAATTTGTGTTAGTGGTAACAGAAGTCACATGCAACAAACAATTGTTGGTGGCAATAGTTGATATGATAATGCAACGAACTAGTTTTCGAGGTAATATATAGAAGTTGCAGCGAATTTGTGTTGGTGGCAATAGAGGGCACATGCAACAAACAATTGTTGGTGGTAATAGATGATATGATAACGCAATACATAAAGTTCGTCGCAATAATGCATATTGCAACCAAAATTAATGATCGCCTATTATTCTATCGCAACGAGGGGAATTTGAAAGTAGTTTTAAATTATTTTCGCAGGAAAAGAACATCACATATAATAACCGATACATTCATTAATTTAAATTTTGTCTCAAACCAAAGTAACACACAATGACCAGAGTTCTGCTTAAAAGAACATGACCACAACTAACAAAATAAAGACACCATATTTAACTAAGTTAACAACATTGTTTAGCATATAATAAATTGATCTAAAAATGAGTTCGTTGGTTGCTCCATCGCCCATTAGCTACACCATCATAAATAACCATCTTTGTAACTTGTCATTCTTGTTGGTGCCGGCCATCAACATTAAGCCATAGAAGCTTTCTCTAATTGTTGTAGCTGTCTGAGTTTCTCTGTGATTCATGAAAACATATATGATTAAATTCATAGAGTAATTAGCAATCATAGAATAAGCGCAATTGAGATCAAACAATTAAGGAAGTGAATGCTAACTAATTAACTAGCCAAACAATTAAGGAAATAAATGCTAACTAATTAACAAGAGCCTATCATTCCGTTTTTATGCATTGGTAACTAAGGAAATGAATGCTAACTAATTAACTAGCCAAACATGTGGAAAAAATCCAAGAGCAATATGAATTAACTAGCTAAACATGTGGAAAAATCATGACCTTCTCTTTTCAGGTTTTCTATTTAATCACTAAAAAGTATGTTGATTCAGCCAAAGGGGAGAAAGATCCACACAAGAAAAAATGGGAGGCTTCAAGGTAGGGCTGACAACATGTAATTACCTCGCTGTATGACAAACTAGGCTCCACTTGGGGTTTCAAAAAATTCAGATCCAATACTCATATGTGCATACAGACTGCATATGCAAGAAGAGCATACAACTACCAACAAAGAAGCTAATTCAACGCAAAACCAAGACAAGCATTCTATCGATAGCTAAAGCAATAAGAAATTAACCTGATATTATAGGTAACAAATTTTCTATAGACCAATTAAACAACTAGTAGTGACAAGTTTATTTATGCAACTATTTTTGCAACAGATGAAGTCTCAATTTTTTCATGAGAATAAAGTCATCACATAGAAAAAATTTGGCTACTCAAAATGTCTATCATTTAAGTGAGGGCTGGAAGGAGATGGGCAGATGGCTGCATCACCTGGACAAATGTGAGATTGACAGTTGGAGCTCAAGAAAATATAAGTGAAGACAACGCTTCCCCTTTTCCCACCTTTTGTAAGTAGCACAATTTGCTTCAGATAGTCAGATGATTAATGCTGTCATGTCTTCAGATAGTCGGAGGATTGGAGGGGAGAGGGTGATGCTCACCATTCATGACCCACATACACCATCAGCGCATAGCCACAGCACTGCCACTACATATTTGGAAGCTGTCGTGCTCCCACAACACATCTGGGCAGCCTGGCTTTCTATAAAGGTCACCTATAGAAGTAAGATGCAATACTTGTTATAACAATATAAGATGCTTCAGCTACGTACTTGATTGCAAATGCAGTAATTCATTTTTTTATTACACTTACTCATCATATTCTCGGTTGGCTGTAGTGGTGCTCTTGATGCTATCTACAAATACATACAATTCCCTTTAGCAATTTCTTTGATCGATTTATCCAAAATTGGGCCAAATGTTATAAGAATGTCTTCAAGAAAATCACATTAGAATGTAAGAAGGGACGATACAGTGCAAGGTTTGATATGCAATACCAAACATATGCATCACTTGCATACATTCTTATTAGCTTCATGGAACCTAGATTTTTAGACGAATCCAACAATGCAACTACTCTTGAATCAAAACTGAAATCAAAACAACTAGAACAATCGGCGCGCGATGTGCGCCCTATCAAAAGCTATCAATATAACTGTAAAAATACCAGTGTAGAAAGTACATGAACACATCAGTTATCCCAACCAATTTCATTAGACATGATGGATCAATACCGGCATCTGCACATCATACAAGTTTTGAAGCATTAAACAGGATTCTGCCCATCAAACAAATTTATCAAACAGGATGCATTTCTTTCATTTGGCAATGGACAAGATTTAGAAGCATGTGCAGAGGGATATAAGTTTTCTATATTCTATGTATGAAAAAATTGCAAAGACATGCTTGTTGGTGAAGCCAACCCCTCTACCATGTCTTCATTGTAGAATCGCTAGAGGCATCTACATCACTAGGAACAGCACACGAAATCATACCAAAAGATGCAATTAAAATCACTGTAACTCATTTTCTCAAGCACCCAGCACACATACAGACCACTGTAACATGTTTAAATCAGTTGCAGTTATTACTTTGCACAGGCATATTCAGATAAAAGTGCTAAGTTGTATATCATGTCAGATTGTAGGTACATGCCATCTCATATGTATCACATTAATTTTAACCATAACAAAAAGAAGAGATTATATTAAAAAAAGCTGAACCTAACATTGCAATGTATGCCCTTCTTGAAGTTAGCCCACCAATGACCCGAGCAAGAAAGACAGAGAAACCTGTAGTCAAATGATATCGATTAGAGATAAACTCGGCAAATCATGCATCCCTGTGGATACATATCTTTTGGACAAGAAAAACAAACAAAGACCATAGCTGCATCTTTTTTTAAGCAAATTACAAATATATGTATCACAGTAAACCAAACTTCAAAAAACATAAGACGCCCTTGTCTGCACGAACTCATTACTTGCAGTAAGTTTTGCCACTAATCAGAGAGAGTACTTGTATAATAGTATGACACATTTGTAGTTATATCTTCATATGAATGAAGGAAAGCTGAGAACGGATATACAATTTTGTATTTTTAGTCTAAACTTTATGTCAGAAATATATTATTGAAAAGTCCAACCACATAAACAGCCAACAAATTAGTAATGACTTAATGTACATTTATGACTCTTCAATGAGGCAATGACTTAAGCATTATTCAATATTCAAAGAATACACTGGACATTAATTTGAACAGATAAAATTATTCTGAAATTCCAAATAAGCATCTAGTCATATGCAAGGTATATGGCACAATCTGTTTATACTGGGACACATTCAAAACACAATTTCTGACATCTTAATTTGACCTACAAATGTAACAAATTCAGCACTAAGTGAATGTGGCTGAATTAACATGGAAAAAATTCAGATTTGGTATAGGTACCTTTTTGAGGCTGCAGATATTGTTTGTTTTGCTTGTGACTTACTTCATCATCAAAGATATTTTAAGTATAATTTGACGGTTTGCTTATTTGCACCAATTTTTTGAACAAGACTCCTAGAATGTGTGTGTCATGGCATATTTAGAGCATTGTTTGTTATCCTAGAATGTAGTTCTAGCATTGTACTAAAAGCTTGTGCAACATAGTCAAGCCAGGTAAAAAACAGTTGGTGAAATTGAAAACCACAAACTGCTTAGTGCTGACGTGCATCTGGGCAGATGATACGATTAGGTTCATCAACGCATGTGGATTCAACTTTCTGATCCATTTGGAAATTATCTTCATTTTTGCGTACCTGTGCCAAGACAAGTGGCTTTAGAGATCCAAACAAGGCAAGTTATTTAATAATCTCTTAAATTGTAGCTTAAGTTTCAAATGCTTACAGGGGAATCCAGCAGAGTGCAAGAAATAAGACTTAAGACACTCAAAAAGTGCAAGAAATAAGACACGCAATCCAGCAGAGAGCAGACCTAGAGTATCCTGCTTGTTTTTCACCCTAACATGACCCTTTATGCCTTGTTTGTCTTTGCCAAAACAGTATTATTAATAGTAGGATCATCAAATATACTGATTACTTAGTACAACAAGACAGAGATTAACTTCTAATTATTTCATTAATTACAAAGTCTTAATTACGTTCTTTCATAATGAAGACAGAGACCAAACAAAGTCATTCATTCTGGGTAAGCAAAGAAATAATGCATAACAACCTTTTTAACTCTGAACTAATTTGTTTGCAATATCATTCATCTAGGAGTAGGAAGAACAAAGAGGAGGAGTAGTATCATTACCTACAGGAGGTGGCTGGCTTCAGATTGACCAACCAAAGCCATTATGGCAAAACAAATAAGCATTGCAATTTTAGTTAGCTAGCTTCCCCTTGGATCGATAGCAAAGGTCATTCACCCATCAAGTTCAATATACAATGATTCAGCATATACAGAAATATTTTAGTCCTGCAATGCAGGTAAATATCATCAATCTGGACAAAAAAATTATTTGTTAATCAAATGAAGACAATATTGACTACAGAATAATAGAACGATATTAACAGTAAAAACTGATTACTTGTTGATCATACAGCTGCTAACTACTGCATCTGTTCCAATTTTGATTTTTTTTCATTCCAAACAGTGCAGAGTAGCAAAATACTGATTATGCAATATCACCCATCTATCTAGCACTAGGAAGAAAAAAAGGGGGAGCATCATTACCTTCAGGAAGTGGCTGGTGTGCAGATCACGAAGGGGAGGTTGCTGCAGAGCTCCCGCCGGCAACTTTGGGCACGGCAGCTGCTTGGGAGAGGGGTAAAACGGAGAGGGGTGTGAGGGAAACCGATACCTCTCGTCACCTTGGACCGGGATGGCGCAGGGAGGGGCAACCATGGCAGCGGCAGGGGAGAGGGACAAAACGGAGAGGGGAGCGAGAGGAACCGATTCCTCTCCTCACCTTGAGCAGGGACGGCGCGGGGAGGGAGATCCACGGCGGGCGGAGAGAAGAGACCTGGAGCATTTATGGAAGACAGGCGAGGTGGTGGCGGTGGGGAGGTGAGGCGAGGGGGTGGCGGCGTGGAGGCCAGGTAGCAGCGGTTGGAAGGCTAGACGGCGTGCAGGCGAGGGGGCGGCGGCGAGGAGGCGTGGCGACGAGGAGTCGAGGCGGCGGCGGCGGGGTCCGAGGCTGGATGGAGAAGACAGTTCGGGGGGGGATGAGATCCTCTATCGTTTGGTTCTCATCGGCAGAGGGACGTTCGGCTGATCTCGAACGTTGGTTCAGCATCCGATGGCAAGAAGCAACAACCGAAGGAACAGACTGGACCCCTTGGCCCAGGAGCATGATACGGCCCAGTCCCGACGCAAGTGGACGAGAAAAAAGGGCGCGAGACTGACGATGAGAAGTCGAGAACGAGTGTGAGAAGGAAAGAAGCAGAGGACGCCGAGGTCCGAGAAGTTGATTGCCGAAGGGAAGAGCTGTGGTCCTCAATTTTGTACGTATCCACTTTCTGCTACCATCTCTTCAACGTGAAAGGATCAATACTGATAGAAGTCCATCATCAGGGATGACTCGAATGCTTTGCTTAGTCAAGGGATAACTCGTTTTGCAATCCATCGAGCTCCTGTATGGCCGCGTCCGTATGCGGCCGGCGCCTGACCTCGTGGCTACGAAGAGGCCGTCACGGCCACCGGCAGTCGTGCAGAACGTAGCAGCCGCCACCCTCCGTCCACGAACCTCGTCGGCGGCACCCGAAAGTGGTCCTTGCCGGCACAGTGCTGAAGAACGTAGTGGCAACAACCGCTCGTCCACGGACATCGCCGACACTGCACGACCCTGGTCCACACCGGCTATTGAATGAGCGAATCGACCCTCGTCCCTCAGATCTGGCACGTCACACATCCCCTACCTGATCCTCTCCCCTGCTCACCATCTCCACCGGCGTCGACGCGCCCTGGCCTGGGGTGGTGGGGTGGCTTGGGTCGCCAGAGCTTAGAGGCATGACGCCATGACCTGTAGAGGATCGCGACCACGACTCTGGGCTGGGGAGGCTTTGATGCGATGCGGTTGTGCGGAGGCAATGGCGGCGTGTGAGAGACGAACGGAGATAGATACAGAGGATCTAGGTTAAATGCGTGGAGTGGGGGCTGTGATAGTGGGCCGACTCTCATGGGCCTTTTTTTTCTTTTGCCTTTTGCTTTCTGTTTTTCTATTTCTCTTTTTTCTTTTATTAATATGACTAAGTGAAAGATGTTCTTAGTTGTAAAGAATATACAATTCCACTTTATCAAAATAATTTAAAAATTTTATGGGATGGTTTCGTTGCAAAAAAATGATATTTTGCGAATATGTGGAATTTTGTGACCAAGTTTACATATTACTGTAATTTTTTATTGAATTACTAAGGAATAAATGTTAAAATCATCTAATCTTGCTTCAAAATCTGAAAACTTGCATGAGCTCCTCCTTTTGGTGTATTATGTTGTCAAAAAAGTTTCAAGCGATTCTGATAAAGTGATGATGCACATCCCCACTAAAGCATACATGTATCACACATGCCATTGTCACTTAGGGAGAGATGTTCATCCCTATGTAGAATGTATAGTACCTGTTGCTCGAAATCATTTGGAACTTTTTGCGATGTTTATGAATCCAAACCATGACCTTGTGTGAAGTTTTGGAATTTTCCGACCAAGTTTGCCTATTATTGTAATTATTTGTTGTTTTACTATGGAATAAATGTTAAAATAATCTAATCTTTCTTAAAAAAATCTAAAAACTTGCATGAGATCCTCCTTTTGGTGTATTATGCTGTCAAAAAAGTTTCAAGCGATTCTGAGAAATTGATGATGCACATCCTCACTAAAGCATACATGTCTCACACATGCTATTGTCACTTAACAAGAGATGTTCATCCCTGTGTGGGATGTATAGTACCTGTTGCTCGAAATCATTTGAAACTTTTTTGGGATGTTTATGGATCCAAACCATGATGTTGTGTGAAGTTTTGGAATTTTTCGACCAAGTTTGCCTATTATTGTAATTATTTGTTGATTTAACAAATAATAAATGTTTAAATCATCTAATCTTGCTTAAAAAATCTGAAAACTTGCATGAGATCCTCCTTTTGGTGTATTATGTTGTAAAAAAATTTTCAAGTGATTCTGAGAAAGTGATGATGCACATCCTGACTAAAGCATACATGTCTCACACATGCCATTGTCACTTAGCGAGAGACGTTCATCCCTATGTGGGATGTATAGTACATGTTGCTCAAAATCATTTAAAACTTGTTTGGGATGTTTATGGATCCAAATCATGATGTTGTGTGAATTTTTGGAATTTTCCGACCAAGTTTGCCTATTATTGTAATTATTTGTTGATTTAATAAATAATAAATGTTAAAATCATCAAATATTGCTCAAAAAATCTGAAAACTTGCAAGAGATCCGCCTTTTGGTGTATCATGTGGTCAAAAATGTTTTAAGTAATTCTGAGAAAGTGGTGATGCACATCCCCACTAAACCATACATGTCACACACATGTCCTTGTCACACACATGCACATCCCCACTAAACAAGTTTCTCCAAAGCATTAGTAAATTTTTTGAGAAACAATTTAAATTGATTTTGAGAAAAAATGCATAAAAAGAATATAAAATAGAGAAAGCAAAAAAGACATAAATGTTTGTAAAACAAAAAAATGGCTCCATTTGGGTTCGAACCCAAGAGCTGTGAGTTAAACTCCAAGTGTGTTACCACTCCGCTAGTTAGAAGTTTTTATTAGTAGTTGACGTATAGTTCCTTTTGTCCTTTCATAGTTCGCTGTTGTTGTTCTGTCCACACCCGGCATCGCTCTCGTCGCGTCGCCACTGCTTTGACACGCCCGACACCTCCTCTGCCGTCGCCGCTGCGTTTCTGCCAAGCCAGACGCTAGGTGTTTTTGAAGCCCTAGACGGTCTCGAATTGAAAAGTCATGAATACCCAAAATTCATAACTTATCAAGATCTACAATTTTTATGTCATTTCCGCATTTGAGAAACTGTTAGGAAAGTGTACTTCTAAACGGACAAGTCTCTCACATAGTTTCATAAACTCTATGTGAGATTCTAGCGTTTACTAGCACTTTCTCAAATGCAAAAATGTCCTATGTAAACATTGTATATCTTGATGAGTTCTAACACATTTGTATTCAAAAGTTTTTCAAACGAGGTCATTTAGTTTGTCGTTTGACCAGGTTTGACCAAGTCAAAGTTTGGAAATTTTTAATAAAGACACCTTCGTGCTACTTTTTTTTTTACCTCTAGGTGGTTTTAAATTGAAAAGTCATGAATACCATATTTGTTTAACTCTTCAAGATCTACACACTATATATTGGTCATTTTTGGATTTGGAAAATTTTGAACCATTCAAATTTTGAATTTCACTAAATTTTATAGAATTTTCTGTTTTCCGAACCCTAAACTATCTCGAATTGAAAAGTCATGAATACCAAAAATTTTCATGAATTGTTCATATTTTTACACATGAAGAGATGACCAAAGTCAACATCATAAATGGACAGAACATGATTTTAGAAGCATTTAGAAAAAAAACTATCAAATTCGGAGTTAGTACGAGGAAGAAAAACTACTTACAAGTTTTAACTAAAGATTAAGAAGCGAAATAGTTCTTGTCCATGTTCTTGATGTTTCTGTGTGCCTCAATTCCATAAACGTGCATGTACTTAACAAGGGCAATATTTGCCCCTTCTATCATAAAAGGAAGAATGGTGTAGTGGTATGACTTAGTATTCTATTGCAAGAGATCTCATGTTGGAATCCCATGTTCCACATATTTTTTTTCAAGTTTGATTTATAAGATTTATTACATTAAATTAATAAAAAAATAAAACACCCTAATACAACAAAAACTAATGCTTGTCCTAGTGGTCAGCACACTTTGATTTTGTTCCAAAGGTCTCCGGTGATTCAAATCTTTGAGCGAGCAACTTTTTTGCAAATCAGGTTTATTTACAGGATTTATTATGTTTCATTAATAAAAAGAAATAAGAATCCCAATATAACACAAATTGATTCTCGACCTAGTGGTCAGCGAACTTCAATTTTATTCCAAAGGTCTCAGGTTCAAATCCCTGAGTGTGCAACTTTTTTGCAATTTGGGCACATTTGATGTGGCCCACGCATCGCACGCTGTCAAGGTGGAACGAGACATGTTATGTATGACGATTCCTAAAACTTATATGTGACCAAATTGCCCATGCATCGCACGCCGTCAACACATTATCTATGACGAATTCTTAAACTCATCTGGGACCAATTTGCTTCATCATTAAATGTTCTGAACGAGGCAAATAAACGATGACGATGTCAAATCTAATCGGTGACGATTAGATTTCGTCACAAAATAAAAACATAATCTATGACCATTTACAGTTAGAGTTCTGTGACGATTTTTTTATTTTCGTCATTAATAATTAAGGAAAAACTTCATCACTTGTACCTTATGACGAAAATGAAAATTTCATCACAGAAAGGTATTATTCTGTGACGAAGTTTTGCATCGTCACAAGCAAAACGTCATGGATTAGAGTATTTCTACTAGTGAAACATGTGTAATGTGAGAGAAATTTGTAGCCAAAACATGTGCGTAAAGCATTTTCTGGCATAGTGAAAACTATACATGATGACCCTGGGGCATCACAAAAAATCGCCCAATACCTCATGCGTTCTGCTATTTGTGACAACACAAATCTATATATGACGACCCTGTGGCGTCACAAATACCACCCAAACGCCTCCTGCGGACCGCTATTTGTGACGACATGCACATAATGTGACACATTGACTAGCTAAATTTTTGTGTCACATTATGTTACATTATATGACGAATACAAGCCTCGTCACGAGAGAATTTGTCATAAAAAGTCATATTTCTTGTAGTGTCACGTGCGGTGGGCTGAGCCTCTTCTTTTTTTCTGCTCATGCACCTGTGGGCTGAGTTTTTTTGTTTTTTTCTTCAAATGCGCCGGTGGGCTTAATTACATCTTTAACTTTTCTTTTAGCGCAACCAAAAATAGTCTAATGAATTCACATAATTCATTGGTGGCAATAGAAGCTAATTGATGCAACGATTTGTTTTCTGGATGCAATAGGCACGTGAGCTATTGCAACAAAGGTTAAATTTTAGACAACATTATTTCATCGTGGCCACAGGCACACATAATCGCAACCAATGAAATATTCATGGCAACAAACACACATCAAACACAACGAACTGTTTTATGGATGCAACAGGCACATGAGCTATCGCAACAAAGGTTAAAGTTTAGACAACGTTTTTTCATTGTGGCCACAGGCATACCTATTCGCAACCAACTAAATGTTCGTGGCAACAAAGACACATCAAATGCAACAAATGATTTTTTGGATGCAACAGGCACATGAGCTGTCGCAACAAAGGTTAAGTTGTAGACAACGTTCTTTCATTGTGGCCACAGACATGCCTATTCGCAACCAAATAACATTTCGTAGCAAGAAACACACATCTATCGCAACACTAAATCATTACTATTGCAATGCACAATGAGTTGTGGCAATAGGTACCCATAAAGGCAACCACTTTTTTCATCGTGGCATTAACACCAACATGTTGCAACGAATGTTTCAACAGACGCAACCCACATTTTTGGTGGCCATAAGATCCAGATATTGCAACCCATTAAAACGTTGATTGCTATAAAACCAAATATTGCAACCAAATGTGTGGTGTTGCGAAAAAAATGGTGCTCTAAGGGTCAATTCCTAGTAGTGACTCCACACAAGAAAAACTAACTGTTAGAAACCAGCCCAAGGCGGTCAGACCGCCTGGCGGTTAGACCGCCTTGCCCGTCTAGTTTGAAAAAACTAGCCGTTGGCTGGCCAGGGGCGGTTAGACCGCCCTGGTCAGAGAGAGCCCAAAACCCTTTTCTCTTCTCACCAACACTTCACCGACATGATGAAGTGGCTAAGGCTGGGTTATAGGTTTGTTAGATCACTCAGGAACTCTCTCAAGGCTATTTCTCACATAGGTCAACTAATGAGCACTTTTGATACTTGTCATAACGCTAATGTTGCATCCCTCTTGATAGTACGACATTCCTATACTCAAGAACAAAAGTAAATGCCTAGTCAACCTCTTGAGCTTGTAGATCTTTCATCTTGCCATACTTGAACAACTTGAACTTGAGGGCTTCCAACAATTGCTTTCTTCATGAGCACATTCATACTTGAGCTAGCAACTTAAGATTTTTCCATATAGCATAGGAATGCACATTTAGATCCTTAAGTCACTCCATATTGCCAAACATAACATGTAGATGAGTTGCATTTCTTCCCTCGGTTAAGACTTGGATAAGATACTTCGAGACCCCACGGATACTAGTTACTTCACACTAGCAATCACACTAATGGTAGCCACTCTAGACAAGACCATAAGATTGCCCTAGTACCTCTCTCTAGTCATCTCGGTTAATCTCTTCACCACTTACCCAATCCACGTTGAGTTCGGCTTTGCTTCATCCAAATTTGATCTTCATTTGAAATACCACTTCAAATGCTTGTTCTTGATTGACAACGAATATGCAAGCTTCCAATTGAGGATCATCAAATATACACTCATCCTTGTATCCTTTTGCAATCACCACATGAAACCTTGCATTTCTTATTTAGTAGAGAACACCATTTCTCTTTTTATGATCCATTGTTTTTTAATCAAGCTACCACAATCATTGGAGACTCGGAATTGGTCTTTGCAAAATATCCCCAATATTTATCTTCATTTGATTGCTTGACATTTATCACTTCTTATCATAGGACCACACACTTGCTTGTCTTCTTCATGTGAGCCATACAATATTCATCCTCAAATATATAGCAATATTAACTCATGAATAAATAAATAAAAACCAGCTCACATTCTTAAACAAACAAGTTAGTTTTTTAATCGCTTTGTCATTCATTTCACCAAAATCCACTTAGGGGCCTAGATGCACTTTCAATATCCCCCTTTTTGGTGATTGATGACAACTTGATTAAAGTTTACAAATAAAACATTTTAAGCGCATAAGAATTCTTAGATATAGGATGAGCTCCCCCTTAATATGTGCCTGGAATGGAATTGCAAAAATTGGCCTCAAATGCCAAAAGCACATTTTAAGTGAAAGTACATGAGAGCTCCCCCTATATCTTAGAATATGTGCAACAAGTGTGTGTGACAACAATAAAATAAAATCGTGATGCATATGACATGATAAGCATTCAACAAACAAAATTGTGTGTGCTGACTAGGCCGGGGCGGTCAGACCGGGGTTGCCTTGTGTTGTTGGACTCAGTCTTATCGTGTTGCCGTTGCCTTTGCCAGAAAAGGTTTTGGATTGCATAAATATTTGTCAGAGCACCCACTGTTAAACGTTGTCATCACGCGAGGTGGTAACATTCCGATTGGTGGCTAACCATCTGAAGTAGTGATGGCAGTTGGACCTATGGGTGCGGGTGCCCACGGGTTTTACACCCAATAGGTGCGGGTGTGGGTGCAAAATTTCACCCATGGGTCTACACCTGACCCAACCCATATTAAATGAGTGTGAGTGCGGGTGCAGATTTTAACCTGTGGTGACCCATGAGGCCCAAAATAATAATTTATACTTTTATTGTTTTAGATACTAAACCTATTTGATAGATTTATGATGATTGATGTTGTAATCTATACTTGGTCTTTTCAATCTTAAATCTAGATTTAAGTTAATAGATCTATGATGATTGATGTTGTAATCTATACTTGGTCTTTTCAATCTTAAATCTAGGTTTAAGTTTTTATTCTATATTTGCTTATGTGATGTATTGAGTATGGTGACTATTTACTTTCTTGGTGGAACTATGAACATTTATGTGAGGTGGTGATGAGTCCGGCCCAGCACACCCCTCGGGGAAAGGCCCAATCACCCCAAAAGACTAGTCCAGTAGGGGAAGGGTGGCTCTCCCTTTGAAGGTGGCTTCGTCCTTCCAAGCTAAGCAAGGTGGGATTAATTGGACGTGCACGGCTACCGTCGTGCGCCTGGCTCATGGGCAACCTACACTGTCGTGCGCCTACACTGTTCTGCGCCTGGCCAAACCATGCCCCTGTTGGGCCACGACTGCCGCCTACACTGTCGTGCGCCTGGCCAAATCATGCTCCACGACTGCCGCTTATACTGTCGTGCGCCTAGCCAAATCGTGCCCTGGGATGTCCTCATCATCCTTCCCTTCTTAACAAGGGCCCAGCTTTGATACCAAATGATGAGTCCAGCCCAGCACACCCCTCGGGGAAAGGCCCAATCACCCCAAAAGACTAGTCCGATAGGGTGTAGCGAACATGCCTCATATGCCATTTGTTCGAGTTTGATTTTGGTGATTAATGACAACATGATCAATGGGACTAACCATATTGTTGAGCATGTCTTTGTAGACATTTCTAGGTCCCATGGATGCAAAAATACCACATGCCAAAATGAGAGTCTAAACCGTGGAAGAAGAAGGAGAGAAATGACACCATCGGACGAACCGATGGTACCTTGAAAGCAAGCGTCGGATGAACCGACGGTGGGTTTTCTAGTTGCACCGGATGATTGCCAGAGAAGAAGCAGTTGAGACAGGAGCACCGGATGAACCGATGGTCTGTTGACTGGCACCGTCGGTCTATCCGATGATCAGAGAAATCAAGACAGAGAGCTGCAGGTTGGAATAACAGTAGCATTGGATGAACCGGTGGGTCAGTAGTGGTTCATCTGACGGACTCGTATTTGCTAACAGAGAGGTTTTGGCCGCGGACCTATCAGCACCGGATGAACTGACAGTTAAGTGAGGAGCATGTCGATCTATGTGTCGGAACAATTGTGTCAGTGGATTGCAACGGCTAGATGATGTGGAGGGCACCGAATGAACCGACGCCTATAGAAAAGAGACCATCGGTTCATCCATCGGTACAGTTTTCTGTAGCTGTTAGCCAACGGCTCTTTGGATGCCTTGGGCTATTTATACCCCCTCCACTCACCCATTTGAAAAGGCTGGATGCTGAACAAGACCAGAGGAGTGTGAGACACATAGAAGATCATATCCAAGCCATCCAAGTGCTAAATTGCTCATCCATAGACTTGCACATGCTTTGTGCGTGTGCTTAGTGCTAGGCTTAGCTTAGAGCTGAGTGAGTGCAAGGTGTGCCTACCTTGTGAGGTGATTCTTGAGTGGATCAAGCTGTACAAGGTGCGCCGGAAGCCTTGGAGTCTAAGTGGCCCTCCGGTAAATGTCTTCGACCCTCCAGCTTGGTGTGGAACGACGCAGACACTTTGTGTGGGGGACGTGGAGACCCCTTTCCCTTGGTGGAGAAGCTCCTTAGTGGAGGCGGCATCAAGGTGACCAAGGGAGCTTGGCGAGTGCCTTTGTGGCAAGTCAAGTGGTGCTCTTGGGAGAGACTTGGTGACCGGGAAGCAATACTCTTGTGTGGAGTGCTTCAACAACGTGGACTATGGGTGGCTTAGTGCCTACCGATACCACGGGATAAATCGTGTGTCAATAGTTTGCTTCCTCTCATCCCCCTTTACGTTTCCGCATTACTTTCTTGCAATCCTTGCTTGCCTTTATTTTCCTAGAGTAGTATCTTGCTAAGATAGGCTATAGGTTGCAAAACTTGTTTTGGGATGGGAGTTTCACACTAGAACAACCGTAGTTGCACATCTAGGTAGTATGTTCTAGTTTATATTTTGAGCAAATAATGTTAACCCTAGGCTTAAGGTTTTAAGTTGCCTAATTCACCCCCTCCCCCTCTTAGGCTACGAGCATCCGATTCCTTACATAGGGCAAGGGTGGCTCTCCCTTTTAAGGTGGCTTCGTCCTCCAAAGCTAAGCAAGGTGGGATAAATCAGACGTGCACGGCTGCCGCCTACACCGTCGTGCGCCTACACTGTCGTGCGCCTGGCTCATAGGCCGCCTACACTGTCGTACGCCTACACTGTTCTGCGCCTGGCCAAACCATGCCCCCGTTGGGCCACGACTGCCGCCTACACTATTGTATGTCTGGCCAAATCATGCTCCGCGACTGCCGCCTACACTATCGTGCGCCTGACCAAATCGTGCCCTGGGATGTCCTCATCAGGTGGTGTGATTATAAGTTGGACGTTTGGCTTGTTAGAACTATCTATTTGTGACTTCAATGATTTTATCCTATTATATTGCTTGATATAATGTCATCATGTTTATATGTCATATTTTGTGATGGACCCCGTGGGTGCTCGACACCCAGCGGATGCCCAACAGGTATGGGTGCGGGTATGAAAATTCACCCATGAATGTAGTAATAGGTGGGTGTAATTAAATGTTGTAGGTGTCATAACAGGTAGGTTTTACTCCACCCACACCCGACCGGATGCATTGCCATTCCTAATATGAAGCCCCTTGCTGACCTTGCTGCACAGCTCCACCTCCACGCCAGTGAAGACAACTAATGACTTCCATGGTAGATAACCATCTATGCCACCGCACCCGCACCGCTTCTTGCCGTCCGCAACCAGGTAAACAAACCGCCGTAATGACAAGCTCTTGCTCATTGGTTCATTGCGATCTCCCCTTTGGTTACTCTGCTTGCAGCATCTCCTCTCCTCACATCTCCTCTCTGGTTACTCTCAGTGCTTCCGGGTGTAAGACTCTCATCTCCTCTCCTCCCGACTCTCGCGTCGTCTCCAAGGAGACGACTCGAGGGGCTCCCCACCGCCGCCCCTAGGCCCCCACCACCGAGCTTGAGCGGCGGCTGCCGCCTCCTCGACACCAGCAACAGCCTCAAGCGGCAGCCGCCGCACCTCCCTCTCCTCTCATCCCTCTCTTCCTCTTCTCTCCTCTCCTCCCCACTAGTCACCCTACCACACCGGGTCGCACCTAGATCGCGTCGTCGCTTCTCTCCGCCCATGGCTCGCACCGGCAGTGTCACATCCCGCTCTTTTAAGGCATTTTAAAACCATGAACTTATTAAAATTTTTATCTAATTATAGGCTTAATTTTCTTTTCTCTAGATATTCCAAATTTTTCTTAAATAAATTTTGCATTTAAACCTACATTTATGTTGCATTTGATTGCTCAGTGATCCTCTAAGGATTTTTGTTTGAATTCGAATTTGAAAACACATTTCAAATTCACCTTTCAAACTATAGCCAAAATCTCTCTCTTTTCCTAAGGATTTTGGGTTAAAGTGAATTTGAAAATTTTATTTCAAGTTTACTTTTAAAACCCTAGAATAAACCTATAAGGATTTGTGGTTTGAAAATAAATTTGAAATTTCATTTCAAATTTGACCTTTCAAACCCTAGATTAAACTCTTAAGTATTTGAGTTTGAATTTGAATTTGAAATCCTATTTCAAATTCACTTTTAAAAATTAGAAAAGCCTCTTCTTTATGAAGTCCACCGAACCTCCCTGGTCTTTCTCCCTGAGGACCAGGTGTGTCCGAGGACCAGTGCAGGGTCGCTCCTTAGTGATGAGTGATTGACAACATTGTGTGGACTGATGCTTGGCTAAGTGTGCAGGTACAGGTTGCGGCTTGACTCGTGTTGGTGCAGGTGAAGAACAAGCGCGAATGGCCTTAGCCGTGGCGGCCTCCGGGTGATGGAGGGGCAAGTAGGCTTGGTTCGATGGACCCGGTGGCCGATGGGGTCAAGTGCGAGCCGTGTAATGCAAGACTAGCGGGCTGAAGTCGTGAACATGGGCTGGTGCAAGGTAGTGGATCGAGGCCGAAGTTTGCACGTGGGGTTTGTTGGTTTGCCCACAAAACCATCGGGGGACGGTTTCTTAGTATGGACCGCAAAACCAAGTCCGGAGGCCCGATGCGACGGAGAAAGGGATCCGGGAGCGTTGGGAAGCTTCGAGGCGGGGGGGCACGTGGCGTGATCGCGGGGCTTGCGTCGAGGCTAAGCAAGTCCGCGGTGGAAGCGTGTCCGCTCGATGAAGACTGGACCATATTGCCCCTGAGGGGTGTGTATCTTCATTTCAAGTTGTAGGGGTAGCGTGGTGATTTACATCCTCCGGTGGACTTTGTATAAATAGCTGAGAGGTGGATGGCATCTCTCTCTCTTGGACTCTAGGGTTTCCTCCCCCGGTAGATTGCTCTGGACTGCTTCTTTTTCCTCTGCTTTCCTTAGGCTAGATTCTTGTATAGACTCTGACCTCTGGATGTATGGAAGCATTCGGCATTGCGGTGATCTCCTAGCTCTTTGTGATTTTCATGTCATTTCGGGGCTATTTTTGGGGAGTTTTGTTCTTCGCTCGATTCGTGGATTTGAGGGCGTTTTCTCTCGGATTTCTTTGAGGGGATCATGGGTGGATGCCTTGCGCATCTTTGTGTGTGATCTTGACCCCTCAAACGCCGAGAATCCCCTTCGATCCGTTTCGCCCCTAGGGTTTTGTTGCAGGAGGTTTGCGGACCGTCCGCGAGTGCTCCACGGACGGTCCGTATGGCCGAGTTTTTTGTCTGGGGTTGGGCTGGTTTTGTCTGGGGTGTCCAGCGAGTTTGCCGGACGGTCCACAAGGCCTCCATGGATAGTCCGCGACACTAGCGGACGGTCCGTGTGGCTCAGCCGGACAGTCCGATTTTCTCGGTGCGTCTCTGGTGGTTCTGTTAGAGTTTTCGGACAGTCTGCATGGTCGGTCCGGACAGTCCGCATGTGACTAGCGGACAGTCCGCCTGTACTACACGGACAGTCCGCGCTGGCTTTTCCAGAATTGGCCAAGTGATTCAAGGCTTGTCTCTAGGACTTGTAGGCTTGTGTGTGCCTAGTCTAGAGCTTCTCTGGTATGTGCGAGTACTCGGAGTGGCAATCGGGGTATAGGCCGAGTTTGTCCTTCGGGAAGAATTTTTATCGGCTCCCATTCACTCCCCCCTCTCTGGTCGCCTATTCGGTCCTTCAATTGGTATCAGAGCTAACCAGTCTAAGATCCAAAGATGGCTGACTATGACAAGGGGTCGGGTCCTCCGCACTTCGATGGCAAGAATTACCCGATGTGGGAGAGGCGCATGGGCACATTTTTACGTGGGAAGGGGACTTTGATCTGGGATGTCACTCAAAATCCTCATTATGTCATTCCAGACAGTTTTCTGCTTCCAGGATCGCGGGACATGTGTGAGGCCAACAGCTAGGCCGTTGATTACTTATTCCATGCTCTCTGTGCCTCGGAGTTCTGAAGAGTATCTTGGCCCTCTAAGTGGGTTTTGGTGATTTAATGACGGACCATTAAGCTACTAATGGTGTGTTAAGTATATGAGCAGGTACTAAAATTCTAAGATGGCATCTAAGCGCTCCATTGCTAGATAAAAAGGAAGTAATGCTAAAAGAAGGATTCCTTGGAGGTTTATTTATTTTATACTTTGAAATTGAGTCCTAGGAATGCCGTACTATAAAGAGGGACATGGATTGTATCTTCCAAGAGTTGAAAAGGTGCTCTAGATGACTAACTAAAATCCTATGAGAGACACCTTGCACTGCACGATCACCGAGACATCCTTAAGTGTGCTGACTCTGGAAGGCCGGACAATCCGGGTTTTATTCCGGACAGTCCGGACTTCCCGGAGTGTCCGGGCCTAGTCCGGATACTCTGGGTCTTAGAGCTGTAACGGCTCTTTTCTGGGTGAGGAGGTATTTATACCCCCTCAACCCTATCCTTTCTCTCTCTCTTGCCTCATTTCGTCCTGCAGCATTCAGAACACCTTCTCCCTCCTCTTTACTCCCCTTGGCACTTGGTTGTTGAGCTTTGGTGGGGATTAAAGGAGGAATTCAAGGCTTGAGCAAGTGAGAGTGCTAGTGAGCTAATTTCCCATCTCTAGAGCACCTCGTTCTTCGCTTGGTTGGCAATCTTGTGTTTGTTACTCTTGGAGCTTTGAGCGTGCCTTGGAGCATCCAAAGGATTGTAGCTGCCCAAGGAAGTTTGTATTACCCCGTGATTGAGTAAGTAACCCTAGCTCGATCTTTGTGGTCGCTAGGGGGAGGAAAGTGACCTAGGTGTAAAGGTCCACCCTTTGTGGGTTCCTCAACGGAGAGGTAGAGCTCAAGGTGTGATCTTGAACTCCGGTAACAAATCACTTGTGTCTCTTGTGCTTATTGCTCTTGTTATATGCTTGAAATCCTCTTGAGTACATTTCTAGGATTTGTGGCCGATCTACTCCGTGGTAAGGTTCCTACTATTTCCTAGTGGTGGAACAGGCTTATATCTCTACATTGCATAACTTATTTTCACAGATTTGAGTTTGGCCAAGTTTGATTGCAGTTGTTTTAGTCGCCCCCTCAAAGGCCGGACAATCCGGACATTTTCCCGGATACTCCGGATTTCCCGGAGTATCCGGAAAAATATCCGGAGACTCCGGACCTTGGTCTGACAAGTTGTTTTAAGTTGTAATTTTTCAGGAGCGACTATTCACCCCCCCCCCCTCTAGTCGACTTCTAGATCCTTTCAATTGGTATCAGAGCCAGTTGCTCCGTTTGAAGCTTAACCGCTTGGAAAAAAGAGATGTCGACCCCAACTAATCAAGCAGCGCCGCCTGAAGGTGATTTGACCAACCCCGGTGGGAATCAACCACCCGTGAACACACCCGAGGGTCCTACGGGTGCAGCGGGTGGTGCCGGTGGAGCAAGCACAAGTCATCATCCAAGAAATGACGACGGTGGATCATCCTCCTCAAGCGATGATGACTTCGATGATGCAAGGTCCAACCGCTCCACTGGTCGGCCTTCGGGAAGGGAGTTTTCTAGAATCCCTTACGATTACTCCAATTTAATCTTTGATAAACCATCGAGTTCCCACCACATTGGAAAGATACCCCAATTTGATGGAACCGGCTATTCCAAGTGGAAGAACTCGATGCAGGAGTATTTGATGGCGGTAAACCCTGCACTTTGGAGTGTTGTGAACAGGGGAATCACTTTTCCTAGTGGAGATGCTACTTTGACACAAGCTCAAGCGAATGAAATTCAACGCAACTATCAAGCAATTCGCATCATCAAGAGCTCTCTCACCACCGAAGAATATGACAAGGTTGATGGCTTGAAGTCCGCCAAAGATGTGTGGGACACTCTCTTAATCAACCATGAAGGAACAAGGCAAGTTAGAGAAGGAAGAATTTGAGCTCTTGAGAGTGAGCTCAACCGCTTCATCATCAAAGAAGATGAATCTCCACAAGACATGTACAACCGCTTGAACAAGATCATCAACAAGATCAAGTCTCTTGGAAGCACAAGATGGGGAAGAAAGGAAGTAGTTGATAAGATCCTCTCCACTTATATGGCTAGGGATGTTCAACTCCCTACACTTATTAGAGAGAAGAGAGGCTTCAAGAAGTTCACTCCGGCGGATGTGATTGGTAGAATTGAAGAACATCTTATCACCGTCAAGGAGTCAAAGCTCTCACAAGAAATGTCAAAGATGCATGAACAAATTGAGAAGAACAAGGGAGTAGCTCTCAAAGCTTCAAGCAAAGACAAAGAGAAGAGGGCAAGCTCATCATCCTCCAAGACCGTGGTCAAGGAAGATAGTGATGAAGATAGTGATGACACCTTGACTCCCGAGCAAATGGCTCTATTTGTGAAGAGGTTTACCAAGGTGATGAAGAAGGGTGGCTTCTTCAACAAGAACAAAGACAAGGATAAGATCAAGACCAAGAGAACATCCAAGAGACCATGCTTTGGGTGTGGCAAGGAGGATCATTTCATTGCGGAATGCCCCAACATCAAAGTGAGAAGAAGAGACACCAACAAGTATGAAAAGAACAAGAAGAAGGAAGTTGGTGAAGCTCATTTGGGTGAAGAATGGGATTCAAATGATGATAGCTCCGACTCCGATGATGAAGCGGGGCTTGCTACAATATCCATTGCTCAACCCATTGACAACCCATCACTCTTTGGGGATCTCACCGATGATGAAGATGACTTCACCCACACATGCCTCATGGCTAGGGGCACTAAGGTAGACACTAAACCTTCTCCCCTAGATGATGATGATGATGATGTTGATAGTGATGATGAATTTGAAAGAATGATTACTAGTTTTGGCAAGAAAGCAACCAAAAGAATCATGAACCTTCTAAATGAAATCAAGAATAGAGATGAGACTCTTGAGGTGCAAGAAGAGCTCTTTAGACTTGAGCGAGAGAAAGCTATTGCCCTTGAGGATGCCCTTGTAATTGAAAAGAAGGGTTTCAAGGTGCAAGAGGGCTTGCTCAAAGAAAAGGAGGAAGAAATTCTTAGCCTCAAGAACTCTCAAGCTAAAGAGGCCGTTATAGTAGATGAATTAACTAGGAAGTCCTTCCTAGCTAAGGATGCTTGCTCTAGACTTGAGAGTGAAAAGGTTGAACTTCAAGAGAACTTAAAACGCTTGAAAGCTAGTCACATTGCAATTGAAGTTCAACTTGACAATCTTAAGAATAGTGCTAAAATAACCTCTAATGATGCTACCTCTAACTCAAATGCTTCTACAAGTAATGGTTGTTCTAGATGCTATAAACTTGATATAAATGCTTATGCCACTAACATTGTCGAGATGAATGCAATGAAGAAAGAGATTGCTTGGTTATCAAACTCTCTTGTTGAGGAAAAGAAGAAGGAACCTAAGAGAGGACAGTTTGAGAACCATACCAAGGGTTGTGGTTCCAACTACATGAAGAAGTTTGGCTTGGAGAATGGGAAGGGGCTAGGTAAGAATGAGCAAGGCTCCAAGGACCCTATCCCATTCATCAAGAACAACCACACAAGAGGTGTGGGAACAAGAAATGTGGTGCATGGGATGAAGCAATTGGGTACCAAGATTGAAGGTAAACAACCTAGGCTCAACACTCCCATCAAGTTCAAAAGCTCCAATGGCACATCTCATGAACCACAAGTCAAGACCAAAGTGGTGCAAGCCAAGCAAACCAAGAAGCCCAAGGCACATGCTTCACAAGACAACTTTTATGCCGATTATGTGTTGACTTGGAACCACAAGGGTAAGGTGGTGGCCAAGTATGTGGGACCCCGTACACAAGGTTCTATGATCAAAAGGAATGTGTGGGTGCCCAAAGTCCTTGTGACTAACGTGAAAGGACCCAACTCTCATTGGGTACCTAAAAACCAAGCCTAATATGTTTTGTAGGCATACTCCTCCGGTGGATCCAAATGGGTGATTGATAGTGGATGCACCAATCATATGACCGGGGAGAAGAAGATGTTTATGTCTTGTGAAATGATTGAAAGTCCTACGAAAAAGATTGCCTTTGGAGGCAACGGTGGTGGAACGGTTGTTGGTCTAGGTAAAATTGCTATCTCAACTAATCATTCAATTTCCGATGTTTATTTGGTTGAATCTTTGGACTACAATTTGTTGTCTGTGTCACAACTTTGTGACATGGGCTACAATTGTTTGTTCACCAATGAGGGTGTGACCGTCTTTAGAAGAGGCGATGACTCCGTTGCTTTTAAGGGTGAACTCAAGGGAAGGCTTTATTTGGTGGATTTTACATCAGAGAAAGCCCAACTTGATACATGCTTAATGGTAAAGTCTAGCTTGGGTTGGCTTTGGCATCGCCGGCTAGCCCATGTTGGGATGAATAATCTCAACAAACTTCTAAAGGGGGAACACATCCTAGGACTAACAAAAGTTCATTTTGAGAAAGATAGAATTTGTAGTGCCTGTCAAGCCGGAAAGCAAGTTGGTGCTCCTCACCCCTCCAAGAATGTACTCACTACTACAAGACCATTGGAATTACTTCACATGGATATCTTTGGTCCCGTGGCCTATGTTAGTATTGGAGGGAGCAAGTATGGATTTGTCATTGTTGATGATTACTCTCGGTATACATGGGTTTTCTTTTTGCATGACAAGAGCAAGGTTCATGATGTATTCAAGAAGTTTGCAACTAGAGCCCAAAATGAGTTTGATGTGAAGATCAAGAGAGTAAGAAGTGACAATGGCTCCGAGTTTAAGAACACCAACATTGAAGAGTATCTTGATGGTGAAGGCATTGGTCATGAATTCTCCGTCCCATACACTCCTCAACAAAATGGGATTGTGGAGAGGAAGAATAGGACTCTCATAGAAGCCGCAAGAACTATGCTTGATGAGTACAAGACTTCGGATAGTTTTTGGGCGGAAGCGGTCAACACGGCTTGTCATGCTATCAACCGTTTAAATCTTCACAAGCTTCGACACAAGACCGCCAATGAGCTCCTAACCGGTAAGAAGCCTAATGTGTCTTACTTTAGAGTTTTTGGTTGTAAGTGCTTCAATCTCAACAAGAAGCCCAAGAACTCTAAGTTTGCACCTAAAGTCGATGATGGCATTTTTCTTGGTTACGCCTCAAATGCTCACGGCTATCGCGTTCTCAACAAGACCACCGGTAGTGTTGATATAGCGTGTGACGTGACATTTGATAAATCTAATGGCTCTCAAGTGGAGCAAGTTGATGAAGTGTGTGTAGGCAAGGAAAAGACCTCTACAAATAACATCAAGAAGATGGCCATCGGCGAGATCAAGCCTCAAGAAAAAGATGATGAAGTTGAAGTCATTGAAGCATCACCAAACCTCACTGCCGCTGCGAAACCCGGACACTCCGGAGAAAAGTCCGGAGAATCCGGACATCCCGGAGACTCCGGACCCAACCCCGGAGAGTCTGGGCCCTCTGAAGATGATGCTCAAGACATTCAAGAAAATGAGGACTTGATTCAAGAAGAAGCTTCTGAGCCACATCCAAGAGTTCGTCAAAATGTTCAAAGAGACCACCCCGTTGACAACATTCTTGGAAGCATAAGAAGAGGAGTTACCACAAGATCAAGACTGGCAAACTTTTGTGGACATTACTCTTTCGTGTCCATGATTGAGCCTCTCTCCATGGAAGAAGCATTACAAGACGCTGATTGGGTGATAGCCATGCAAGAGGAACTGAACAACTTCACTCGGAATGAAGTCTAGTCCTTAGTGGAACGCCCTAAGCAAAATGTGATTGGAACAAAATGGGTGTACCGCAACAAACAAGACGAGGATGGGGTAGTGACCAAGAACAAGTCGAGGTTGGTTGCCAAGGGCTATACACAAGTTGAAGGCTTGGACTTTGGAGAAACCTATGCACCAGTAGCAAGACTTGAAGCAATCCGCATCTTATTGGCATTTGCTACTCATCACGATTTCAAGCTCTTTCAAATGGATGTCAAGAGTGAATTCTTGAATGGCCCAATCTCCGAGGAAGTTTATGTTGAGCAACCACCGGGCTTTGAAGACCCTCAATTCCCTAACCACGTCTACAAGCTCCATAAGGCGCTCTATGGTCTTAAGCAAGCACCTAGAGCATGGTATGAATGCCTTAAGGAATTTCTCTTAAGGAAAGGCTTTGAAATAGGCAAAGCCGATCCTACTCTTTTCACTCGCAAAGAAGGAAATGGTTTATTTGTGTGCCAAATATATGTCGATGACATTATATTTGGTTCTACTAACAAAGCTTGGGCGGATGAATTTAGTAGGATTATGACTAAGAGATTCGAGATGTCCATGATGGGTGAGTTGTTCTTTCTTGGATTTCAAATCAAGCAACTCAAGGAAGGCACGTTCATAAGTCAAACAAAGTACACTCATGACATGCTCAAGAAGTTTGACATGGACAAGGCCAAGCCCATCAAGACTCCAATGCCATCAAATGGACATCTTGACCTAAATGAAGATGGAAAAAGCGTGGATCAAAAGGTATATCGCTCCATGATTGGATCTTTGCTTTACCTTAGCGTGTGCAAGGTTTCAAGCCAATCCTAAGGAATGTCATCTCATGGCTGTTAAGAGAATCTTTAGGTATTTAGTGCACACTCCTAACCTTGGTTTATGGTACCCAAAAGGCTCCACTTTCAATCTACTTGGCTACTCCGATTCGGACTATGCCAGTTGCAAGGTAGATAGAAAGAGTACATCCGGGACTTGCCAATTCCTTGGAAGGTCCTTGGTGTCTTGGAGTTCCAAGAAACAAAATTTTGTTGCCTTATCCACCGCCGAGGCCGAGTATGTTGCAGCCGGCGCTTGTTGTGCTCAACTACTTTGGATGAGGTTCACTTTGAGGGACTTTGGTTGTACGTTTAGCAAGGTGCCACTCTTGTGTGACAATGAGAGTGCCATCAAGCTGACGAACAACCCCGTAAACCACTAAAGAACAAAGCACATAGACATAAGACACCATTTCTTGAGAGACCACGAAGCCAAAGGAGATATCGCTTTAAGTCATGTGAGCACCGAAAAGCAACTAGCCAATATCTTCACAAAGCCTCTTGATGAACTAAGGTTTTGTGCTTTGAGGAGTGAATTAAATATCTTGGATTCTCATAACTTGGCTTGAGATCATGCACATGTTTGATTGACTTAGGCTAGATCTTTACAAAAGAAAAGAATTTGGAAAATTGGTATGGATTTGCTTTGAAAAAATATTTGGATTTTTCTCTAGGAACAACACTTGAACTATTGTTCTCATTGTATGTTTGTGGCTAGTATCAAGTGTTGGAACCTCTCTAGCTCACATTAGTTTCACTCATAATCATCTTTATCCATCTCAATCTCAATTCCTTGAAAATCAGCTGCTCAGTCTCAGGGGGAGCCAGAGACTCCGGGCTTTTCCCCGGATACTCCGGATTTCCCGGAGAGTCCGGGTTCAGCCCGGATACTCCGGACCTTAACTCCTATAAAAGCATTTTTACCGCAGTCAAATCCTAGTTTTCATCCTTTCACTGCGTGGACTGCTTTTACCCCTCTCCCGTCGCCTCCCCCGCACCCCTCTCCTTCCCCCTCTATTCCTTCATAGAACCTAGGGTTCCATCCTCCAAATCTTAAGAGAGAGTGAAGGATTCAAGCCTCCAAGGTGTGGGAAGCAAGGTGCTACCGTTGGTTTGAAGATTTGAAGGAGCTTTCCCTTGGTTTCCTCTCTTCCCTAAGGTATTCAAAGGCCCCTTTGCCCGATCTCCTTTTCTAGGCCATAACTTGCGAAATCTCTTGGATAGACTTGTTCCTTAGACTCTAGGTGTAGTGGATCTACAATATCTTGAGATTCCCATGGTGGATTTGCGAGGCATTGTGATTTAGGGTTTCACCAGGAAAACCCGGATACTCCGGACTTTTTCCGGACACTCCGGATTTCCCGGACTGTTCGGGAATTTTCCCGGAGACTCTGGCTTTTTGTGATGAAACTCCAAATCACAATGTCACACACCTTTTCCATGGATGAGTTCTTATGTACTCCTTGCTGCTTATCTCCAGATCATGAGGAAGAAGTACAAGCAAGACGAGCCGGCCACCCAAAGGAGGACAAAGGCTAGGCACGATCCTCAAACCTTGGCGATAGTGCATGAGACTTTGGGGCTTGGCTCCTCTCAGAGATCCACTCGTGCTCGTGCCCCAGTTTACACCGAGCAAGAGATCAAGGAAGAGGAAGAACAGCAAGTTGTTGGTGAGGAAGAGGAGGAAGAAGACGCCGATCAATATAGGGTTGCTCCTAGGCGTCACGGGAAAGGTCCAGCTCAGCCATCGAGGAAATCCTGTGAGGCCCCCTACATCTCCCGCTCTAGACCCGTGCCTCGTCCATCCATGCCAAAGAACCGTCCCACTCCCTACTCCCAAATCTGTCCCAGAACTCCACCCCGTCTCACTGTTACCTTTCCATCAAATGTGAGGGTGGTGACTACTCCTGTCAACCTAAGGGACCCCGGGGCTGTGCAAGGATTTGCCCAACAAATGGTGAGAGACTATGCTAGAAATGCCCTTGCAGTCAGAGAGCAGAGGGAGGAGGATGTCTACATGTATATCTCTAGTGAGGCACTTGAGTCACGGTTTTTGTGTGACTTCCATAGGGACTTCTATCAGACAGTGATAAGAAGCCCACAGATGAAGGCAAAGAACAAGTCACCCATCGTGGAGATGAAGTACATTGAGTGGGCATACTATGAGAAGTTGGAGAATCCCACCTTTGATGTCGTCATTGATAGGTGCAAGGAACTTGGACTCTATGAGATCATGGGTTTTAGATATGGGTGGAATAGAGAGATTCTTGCTCAATTCCATTGCTCCTACTTCTATAACTCTCATCAAAACACTATCACTTGGACCACTCAAGGCGAGAAGTACACCATTGACTACATGACCTTCTCTCGCTTGCTTGGTCTTGGCTCAAAGGATGAAGCTCGCACTCCCATTCACAATGAAGACAAGTACAAGCCCAAGGATATGGCTTACATGTTCCCCTCCGCCTTCCTAGCTCATGAGGGAAAAGCTGACAATCTCATTCCTTATTACTATTACTTCAATCAGTTTTTCCGTGCCACCATTGATCCAAAGATGGGAGACAACACCGCTCTTAGGCACTATGCCGTCAATCTCCTAAATCGTGTGGCCCCCGAAGAAGAAGGCTTTTGCATCTTTGACTTCATTTGAAATGAGCTTTGCCGTGCTATGTGTGACCCTATGAAGCACCTCCCATATGCTCCATACATCATGTATATGATTGAGAGGGTCACCAATACCTAATTTCCAAACGATGTCACTCATCAGCCCCTTAGGCATCTTCATGCTGGAGACAAGAGAGCCCCCATGAAGAAGAGTACAAGATTTGCCGGATCCTCTAGTGCTGCCCCTCGCCATGATGATGAGCCCATTCCTCGCTCCTCGCACTCATCTAAATCTTCTCGCAAGGTTAAGGGCTCCATGGTCAAGAGGGCATTCAAAAGCATCTTCTCCATGTGCAAGCGCATCATCACAGAGACTAATGAGAACCGCCGCGACATCATTGAGATCAAGTCTCATCTTGGCCTCCCCACGGACACTTATCATGAGCTCCCTGAGTTTGATGACCCGTTTGTGGAATGGGATGCCCATGATGCCGCTGCTGCTGCTGCACAAGAAGAAGAGGAAGAGGAAGAAGGACAAGAAGAAGAAGAAGAAGAGGAGGAGGAGGACAATAATGAAGAAGGAGAAGAAGAAGACGACGACGACGACGAGTGATTGCGACTGCTCCTACTGCTGCTCCTACACTTCCTTTTTGGCGCTTGATGCCAAAGGGGGAGTGAGTATCTTAGTTTTCGTTTCATGTTTGAGACTTGGTCTGTAATAACTCTTTTGTGTGTGAGACTATGTGATGTGAGCTTGAGACTATTTGGTTGTGGGCTTGTGATGCTCGATAGGTTGCATTTTATTTATCTAAGGATGCATTTGATAGTTTGAAATTTTTTATGATTTGATTTCTGCTGAGTCTTCAAAGTCCGGATACTCCGAATTTTTCTCCGGATACTCCGGGTTTCCCGGATTCTCCGGGGTGAATCCGGACACTCCGGGCTTTGACACTGCAGCTCTTTTCTTTTCTTCTTTGAGTGCATGAACTGTCATACGCATCACGTATATCTTGTTGGCACAATCACAAGCACCCCACTGTTGATCACCTTGTCACACTCTCGTGTTTTTCTCTCTTGTGCAAAATTTGGTACTTAAAAGCACCTTTGAGATTCAAACTCCATATGCACAAATTAAGGGGGAGTGTTGCAAGTTAGATCAAATGCTCTTTACAGAATTTATTTATCTCTCTTATAAAAGGATTAAAGGTGTTGTCATCAATCACCAAAAAGGGGGAGATTGAAGAGTATCTTGGCCCCCTAAGTGGGTTTTGGTGATTTAATGACGGACCATTAAGCTACTAATGGTGTGTTAAGTATATGAGCATGTACTAAAATTCTAAGATGGCATCTAAGCGCTCCATTGCTAGATAAAAAGGAAGTAATGCTAAAAGAAGGATTTCTTGGAGGTTTATTTATTTTATACTTTGAAATTGAGTCCTAGGAATGCCGTACTATAAAGAGGGACATGGATTGTATCTTCCAAGAGTTGAAAAGGTGCTCTAGATGACTAACCAAAATCCTATGAGAGACACCTTGCACTACACGATCACCGAGACATCCTTAACTGTGCTGACTCTGGAAGGCCGAAAAATCCGGGTTTTATCCCGGACAGTCCGGACTTCCCGGAGTGTCCGGGCCTAGTCCGGATACTCCGGGTCTTAGAGCTGTAACGCCTCTTTTCTGGGTGAGGAGGTATTTATACCCCCTCAACCCTGTCCTTTCTCTCTCTCTTTCCTCATTTCGTCCTGCAGCATTCAGAACACCTTCTCCCTCCTCTTTACTCCCCTTGGCACTTGGTTGTTGAGCTTTGGTGGGGATTAAAGGAGGAATTCAAGGCTTGAGCAAGTGAGAGTGCTAGTGAGCTGATTTCCCATCTCTAGAGCACCTCGTTCTTCGCTTGGTTGGCAATCTCGTGTTTGTTACTCTTGGAGCTTTGAGCTCCTAGCCGGCTAGGCGTTGCCTTGGAGCATCCAAAGGATTGTGGCTTCCCAAGGAAGTTTGTATTACCCCGTGATTGAGTAAGTAACCCTAGCTCGATCTTTGTGGTCGCTAGGGGGAGGAAAGTGACCTAGGTGTAAAGGTCCACCCTTTGTGGGTTTCTCAACGGAGACGTAGAGCTCAAGGTGTGAGCTTGAACTCCGGTAACAAATCCCTTGTGTCTCTTGTGCTTATTGCTCTTGTTATATGCTTGAAATCCTCTTGAGTACATTTCTAGGGTTTGTGGCCGATCTACTCCGTGGTAAGGTTCCTACTGTTTCCAAGTGGTGGAACAGGCTTATATCTCTACATTGCATAACCTATTTTCAAAGATTTGAGTTTGGCCAAGTTTGATTGCAGTTGTTTTAGTCGCCCCCACAAAGGCTGGACAATCCGGACATTTTCCCGGATACTCCGGATTTCCCGGAGTATCCGGAAAAATATCCGGAGACTCCGGACCTTGGTCTGACAAGTTGTTTTAAGTTGTGATTTTTCAGGAGCGACTATTCACCCCCCCTCTAGTCCACTTCTAGATCCTTTCAAGTTCGGGCAAGTGTACGGAGAGAAAGTGGCCGGAAAGATATGGCTTAAGATTAGAAATGCTCATGTTGGCAATGCCCAGGTGCAAGCCCGTTTGTTTTCCACTTACCGGAAAGAGTACGAGAACTTCACTCATCTCCCCGGTGAGTCGACCGCTGCTATGTTTCAGCGCTTCACCAGCATAGTCAACAACATGAGGGCCAATGTGACAGTGCTCCCATACACGGATCATGATCAAGCTATCAAGATTTTGCATACCCTAGATAGGTCTGTGTGGAGTGCCAAGGTCGAGGCCATTGAGGAGTCAAGCGTGTATGATACTCTATCGCTTGTTGAGCTGTTCTCCAAGCTCAGGTCTTCAGAGGTTGATCGTGGCTTGAGAGCCAAGAGCGAGAGCCCCACTGATCCTCATAATTTGGCTCTTGTCTCAGGATCGAGGACTAATGCTAACTCTGTTGGTTTTTCTTTGTCCTGTCTTGTGTCCTTGCCAGATGAGGACTTTGAGGTGCTGAGTGAGGATGATCTCGCCCTGTTGAGCAAGAGGTTTGGGCGGATGTACGAGAACCGCAAGAATGCAAGGCAGAGCTCGGGGATGTACTGTCAGTGCGGGAAGCACGGGCACTTCATCGCTGAATGCCCTGAAGCCATGGAGATCAAGAACGACTACAAGGGCAAGCCCAAGCACGACTACAACAAGCACCGCTCCCGAAACAACTACAAGGACAAGCGCAAGGACAAGGGCTAGAGAAGGCCCAAGAAGAGTAGTGGGTACAAGAAGAAGACGGCTCGAGCGATGGTTGTCGGAGCGAATGACATCGACTCCACATCAAGTGATGCTTCTTCCGACTCGAGCAGCGATGAAGAACAAGATCGGCACAAGGACAAGCGTCACACGGGCAAGAACTTCACCGGCCTCAGCTTCGTCGCACAAGGTGGTTTTTGTGGCATGGCGCACTCCAATAAGGGTGGGAAGCACAGCTCGGATTCGAACTCCGACTCTGAGGAAGAGGTACGACATGATCCCAACTTCTTGCTAGAGGAGAATGCTAGGCTCAATGAGTTGCTTGATAACCGTGATTATGTGCTTAGGAGACCAACAAGGAGAAGAGGGAATTTAGGTCTTTGTTGGGTGATGCTAAGGACAAGATAGTTGAGCTTGAGTCCTTGCTTGTTGATGCTAGAAATGAGATAGGTTCTTTGAAAGCTGCTCCTGTTATCTCTGATGAGGTTGATTGTGGTGATTGCAAGGTTTTTCTGGCTGACTTGACTGCTCTCAAGGAGAAGCATGCCTCTACTCTTGAGGAATTAGATGTGCTTAGGGTTGAGTGTGATGAATTGAAATCTAGACCTGCTTTGTTAGGTGCTTGCACTTCTTGTCCTGTGTTGCATGCTAGGCTAGATGAATCTCACACTAGGGTAGTTTCTTTTGAGGCTGCATTAACAGCTCCTATTCCTACATCATGCTCTACCTGTGAAATGCATGCTTTGAAAAACATGGAACTTGCACACTATGTTGACCATTTGCAGGATGAAAATGATGAGTTGAGAAAATTGATGGGGTGGTTGTCTGGGCATGAGCCACAATTGAGTTTGCTGTTGGCTCAGTTTAAGAGGTTTGATGGTCAGGCGTTGGGGGCTGGCAAGAGTGGTGAGAAGAGTGGTGAGGGATAAGAGAAAGCTGGAGAGATTCCTATCCCATCACACACTACACCCATGAACAAATTCGAACCCAAGCCAAACCATCTCAGAAACAAGCTTGACACAACCCCAGATCCACCGGTGTTCCCCCACAAGTCAGAAAACTACCAGAAACCCATCAAGTTTGTGAGCACCCAGGGGAGTGTTTTTGGTGGGAAGTCGGGAGAGAAAGCTGTTGAGAAGCCCACAGAAAAGCCACAGCCTAAGCCGCAGCTGATCCGCTTCCATTGTGAGTATTGTGGGAGGGATGGGCATAAGGATGAGTTCTGTTTCAGGAGGAAGAGGGATGAGAGGTTTGCTAGGGAGATGGCAAACAAGGACAGGTACCACCTTCCTCATGGTGTGCCTGAGCCTCGTAGAGGGCCTCTACCTAGAGGTGAGGTGTTTGTGCGTACAGTTCCCACTCGTGGACGTGGAGGTGGTTTTCCTCAGAGAGATAGGCGTGTTGGGTTTGGGCGTGGTGAGTTGGCTAGACGTGCTCTTGCTCGTGACCGTTACGAGTTTGGGAGGCACGATCGGAGCTTTGGGTCTCAGATGGACTACGGGCCACGTTTTCCCCCTCGTGGTGCGCGTACTCCCCCAGTGAGACATGACAGGTTCTTCGGTGGTAGGTGTGAGAGGGCTCCGCCTACAGGTTTTGATAGGATGGATTTTGCTAACCCTTCTTTTGAGCAAATGGCTCGACACTGGTTTGACTCTTTTGGTACTAACCCCACTGTTGAGTCGCTTGCTCATTCTCGTCCTCGTTTTTGATTGCAGGTGGGAGGCTTGGAGGACTTTTGGTTGATCAACTCCGGTTGTTCACATCACATGACCGGGGATCGTGGGTGGTTCTCCAGCCTCACCCCGGTGAGTACTAGGGAGTACATCACTTTCGGGGACAATGGGAGAGGACGAATGCTTGCTGAAGGTATGGTGAAGGTGAGTAGCAAGGTGACCCTGAAGAGTGTGGCTTTGGTCAAGTCACTTGGTTTTAACCTGTTGTCAGTATCCCAGTTGCTTGACGAAGGTTTTGAGGTTCGTTTTAAGTTGGGTGCTTCTCGTGTGCTTGATTCTCGAGGCGATCTTGTCTGTACGATCGTCCCCCAGGGTCAAATCTTTCGTGCTGATTTTTCCTAGTCTGTTGGTCCTCCTCGATGCTTTGTCATTGGCGTTTCGGCCGAGCTTTGGAGATGGCATAGGAGGTTGGGACACTTGAGCTTTGAGTTGCTTTCCCGCTTGAGTGGTCTTGACCTTGTCCGAGGATTGCCTAAGTCGAAATTCGAGAAGGATTTGGTTTGTGCTTCTTGTCGGCATGGAAAGATGGTTGCTGCTTCTCACGCCCCTCTGACTGCGGTCATGACCGAGCGACCTTGTGAGCTGTTGCACATGGATTTGGTTGGGCCAGCTCGTGTTTTCTCTGCGGGTGGGAAGTGGTTTGTGTTAGTTGTGGTTGATGATTTTTGGAGGTGCTCTTGGGTTTTCTTTTTGGAGGATAAGAGCGAGACTTTTGGCTTTGTTCGGGACTTGATCTTGAGGTTGAAGAATGAGACATGGTGATGCCATTCGAGCTATACGCAGTGACAATGGCACGGAATTCAAGAACTCTCATTTTGATGCCTTTTGCAGTGATCTTGGTCTTGATCATCACTACTCTTCTCCATACGTCGCTTGACAGAATGGCGTCGTGGAGAGGAAGAACCGGACCCTTTGTGAGATGGCCAGGACGATGCTTGATGAGCATAGGACTCCTAGGTGTTTCTGGGCCGAGGCAGTCAATACCGCTTGCTATGTCTCGAATCGCATCTTTCTTCGTGCTTTCAAGAAAAAGACCTCTTATGAGCTAATGCATGGGCGACAACCCAAGGTGAGTCACTTTAGAGTTTTTGATTGCAAGTGTTTCATTTTGAAGAAGGGCAAGTTGGATAAGTTTGAGTCTAGATGTTCAGATGGTATTTTCCTCGGTTATGCGATTCACTCTAGAGCATATCGTGTGCTCAACCTTGACACTAACTGAATCATGGAGACTTGCGAGGTAACCTTCGACGAGACACAGCCTTGTAGCTCTTCTGCTTTTGAGTGTGCAGGTGACGAGGAGATTGGAGCGATGATCTTTGACGATGAGAAGTATGGAGATGGAGATGAAGACGATGATGGTGGTGATGCTCCCGTGGCTGGTCGAGTACACGCTACTTCCACTACGACGACGACGATCGAGGATGGTCCATCCCCTACAACCACTACGACTGAGGTTGTTCGAGTGGAGGCTGCTACTGAGGGGGAGATTGTATCCAGGCGAGAGGCTCCACAGAGTGTACAGGTGGATCACCCACCGACGACGATCATAGGTGACCTTCATGAATGCACTACACGGTCGAGGTCAAGGAACACTTCTCATTTCGCTCACTCTGCTTTTGTTGCTTCGTTTGAGCCCAAAGATATTTGACACGCTTTGTCTGATGAGAATTGGGAGAATTCCATGCATGAGGAGTTGGAGAATTTTGAGAGAAACCAAGTTTGCGTGTTAGTCGATCCACCACCAAATTGCCGTCCCATAGGTACCAAGTGGGTGTGGAAGAACAAAGAGGGTGAGAATGGGATGGTTGTGAGAAACAAGTCGAGGTTGGTGGCTCAGGGGTTCAACCAGAAAGAGGGTATAGATTATGAGGAGACATTTGCTCTTGTGGCCCGTTTGGAGGCAATTAGGATCCTTCTAGCCTCTGCTGTGGCTAAAGGGTTCAAGTTGTACCAAATGGACGTGAAGAGTGCTTTCTTGAATGGGGTGATAGAGGAAGAAGTGTATGTGAGGCAACCCCCGAGGTTTGAGAGTGAGAGATACCCACACCGTGTATACAAACTCCAAAGAGCGCTTTATGGGTTGAAACAGGCACCGAGGGCTTGGTATGGTAGGTTGAGAGGCTTTTTGCTGAGTAAGGGGTTTGTGATGGGCACAGTTGATAAGACCCTATTTCTCCTTAAGCATGGAAATGACCTTTTGATTGTTCAGATTTACGTGGATGACATAATCTTTGGTGGCTCTTCTCATGATCTTGTTGCCAGATTTGTAGCTGACATGAGCGGGGAATTTGAGATGTCTATGATGGGCGAGCTGCAGTTTTTCTTAGGACTCCAGATCAAGCAGTGCAAGGATGGGACGTTTGTACATCAGGCGAAGTACACCAGGGACATGGTGAAGAAGTTTGGCATGAACGACTCCAAGCCGCTGACTACACTGATGGGTACCACTACGACTTTGGATGCGGATGAGGATGGTGAACCCGTGAACCAGAAGGAGTACCGGAGCATGATCGGCTCCCTCCTCTACTTGACGGTGACGAGGACGGACATACAGTTCAGTGTGTGTCTGTGCGCTCGTTTTCAGGCTTCACCGAGGACTTCACATCGGCAGGCCATCAAGCGGATTTTCAGGTACTTAAACTACACTCCTGAGTTTGGTCTCTGGTATTCTGCCTCCTCGACACTCAGACTTCACGGGTACTCCGATGCTGATTTTGTTGGGTGTCGATTGGATCGCAAGTCTACCTCTGGGTGTTGCTAGTTTCTTGGTTCTTCTTTGGTCTCTTGGTCATCTCGCAAGCAATCCAGTGTAGCCCAGTCCACTACAGAGGCCGAGTTTGTAGCTGCTGCCAGTTGTTGTTCCCAGCTTTTATGGATGACCTACACCATGAGCGATTTTGGTGAGGAGTGCTCCCAGGTTCCACTCTTTTGTGACAGCACCAGTGCCATAAGTGTAGCCAAAAACCCAGTCCTTCACTCCAAAACGAAACACATAGAAGTGAGATACCACTTTCTGAGGGACAATGTTGAGAAAGGGAACATATCCTTGTCCTATGTACCTACCCAAGATCAGCTAGCCGACATATTCACCAAACCACTTGACCAAGTTACCTTCACACGCTTGAGAGATGAACTTGGAGTGTGCTTTCCTTTCTAGCTGGGTCTTGGAGCTTCTCATGTATACATGTATATATGTATCATTTTGTTGCATTCCATGCATGCATTTTACCTTTTGTACAAAACCTGGTAGGATAGCCATCTTTGGATCAGTTGTGCTAGGATAAGCTTCTCTTATATACCTTGATTACTGATGTGCTATATGTGAGATATGAGCATGTTCTGGGAATGGTGATGTGAATGCTATGCTCTTGATGGTTTTGCCATATATTCATGATGAGATAGCTTTATGTTTGTGAAAATGCTAACATTGCTTCACTCATGAGTAGATATTTGTCTATGTTCAATTTGTGCTTAAATGCCTATATCATGCTTAGTTTGTGCTTGAGTATCATGCTCTCTTTGCTTGGGGTCAAAGACCCATTTGTCATTGAAAATGTTTAGCACATTTGTTCACTTGTGGAGGAGCATAAGTTTCTTTTTGCCGCAAAGGCATTTCATGTACCATGTTTAAACTTGAAAATGAAATTGGTGTAAAAAATTGCTTTATGCTTGAAAAATAAGCTCTTAATCACGTCTTTATGTTTTGATATTCATATCTTGGGTGCTAAACCGTTGCATGTTGTCTACCATGAGAAGTCTCATTTTAAGAAGTAGACACATGGCTCGATAGCTTTGACATGACATTTAGTAGCCTATGGGTGTTTACCATGATCTTGTAATGAGAACGTGTGATCTTGTATGAGCTTTGGATGATCTAGGTTATTTTTGTTCAAATTGCCATGGATAGGGCTTTGCTCATGAGATGAATGTTTCTTTGTAAAAATTGCTTAAAATTGCTTTTGGCCATGTCACATGCTTATATGTCTCTACCTTCTTGATGGTGATGCGCTAACTACACCATGTCTACTTTGCTTGCTCTATGTCTCATTTGTAGCATTTTGTTGTGCTCTTTGTATATTTGAGAAGCTTGGTAGACTGTATACATGCATTTTTCATGAAAACAAGGGGAAGAGTTTCATATAACTTGATTCATGCATTGTCAACAAGGGGGAGAATATGTATGATAGGGGGAGATTTTGTGGAAAATTGGTATGCATTTGTGAGACTGTTGCATGTGAGGAGAAAAATTTGAGAAAAGAGGTTGCATTTGCTCAGGGGGAGTTTGCATATGTGCAGGGGGAGCTCCTTTGGTTTTGCCTGAGTTTGTGCTTTGTGGTGTGCTCTTTGTAGAGCTTTGTTTGTCTCGGTTGTGTTGAGCCGTTGCCCTTGCCTTAGGGGGCCGAGACTTGGTCTGGCGAGTGATCTTGTTTTCGCTTGTTCTTTGGCTTTGGATCACTTGCTTGGAGGTTTGTGCTCATGGTTGTTTTTCTTTTCTTTTTCTCTATGATGGTTACTATGGGTGTTGTCAATGCACTCATCAAGGGGGAGATTGAGGACCAAGTGTGCCCGAGGACCAGTGGAGGGTTGCTCCTTAGTGATGAGTGATTGACAACGTTGTGTGGACTGATGCTTGGCTAAGTGTGCAGGTACAGGTTGCGGCTTGACTCGTGTTGGTGCAGGTGAAGAACAAGCGCGAAAGGCCTTAGCTGTGGCGGCCTCCGGGTGATGGAGGGGCAAGTAGGCTTAGTTCGATGAACCCGGTGGCCGATGGGGTCAAGTGCGAGCCGTGCAGTGCAAGACTAGCGGGCTGAAGTCGTGAACATGGGCCGGTCAAGGTAGCGGATCGAAGCCGAAGCTTGCACGTGGGGTTTGTTGGTTTGCCCACAAAACCATCGGTGGACGGTTTCTTGGTTTGGGCCGCAAAACCAAGTCCGGAGGCCCGATGCGACGGAGATAGGGATCCGGGAGCGTCGGGAAGCTTCGAGGCGGGGGGCACGTGGCGTGATCGCGGGGCTTGCGTCGAGGCTAAGCAAGTCTGCGGTGGAAGCGTGTCCGCTCGATGAAGACTGGACCATATTGCCCCTGAGGGGTGTGTATCTTCATTTCAAGTTGTAGGGGTAGCGTGGTGATTTACCTCCTCCGGTGGACTTCGTATAAATAGCGGAGAGGTGGATGGCATCTCTCTCTCTCTTGGACTCTAGGGTTTCCTCCCCCGGTAGATTGCTCTGGACTGCTTCTTTTTCCTCTGCTTTCCTTAGGCTAGATTCTTGTATAGACTCTGACCTCTGGATGTATGGAAGCATTCGGCGTTGCGGTGATCTCCTAGCTCTTTGTGATTTTCGTGTCATTTTCGGGGCTATTTTTGGGGAGTTTTTTTCTTCGCTTGATTCGTGGATTTGAGGGTGTTTTCTCTCGGATTTCTTTGAAAGGATCATGGGTGGATGCTTTGTGCATCTTTGTGTGTGATCTTGACCCCTCAAATGCCGGGAATCCCCTTCGATCCGTTTCGCCCCTAGGGTTTTGTTGTAGGAGATTTGCGGACAGTCCGCGAGTGCTCCACGGACAGTCCGCGTGGCCGAGTTTTTTGTCTGGGGTTGGGCTAGTTTTGTCTGGGGTGTCCAGCGAGTTTGCCGGACGGTCCACAAGGCCTTCACGGACAGTCCGCGACACTGGCGGACGGTTTGCGTGGCTCAGCCGGACAATCCGATTTTCTCGGTGCGTCTCTGGTGGTTCTATTAGAGTTTTCGGACAGTCCGCACGGTCGGTCCGGACAATCCGCATGTGACTAGTGGACAGTCCGCCCGTACTGCACGTACAGTCCGCGCTGGCTTTTCCAGAATTGGCCAAGTGCTTTGATTCTAGTCTTGTGCTTCCGCGCTTTGATTCAAGGCTTGTCTCTAGGACTTGTAGGCTTGTGTGTGCCTAGTCTAGAGCTTCTCTTGTGCGTGCGAGTACTCGGAGTGGCAATCGAGGTATAGGTCGAGTTCGTCCTTCGGGAAGAATTTTTATCGGCTCCCATTCACTCCTCCCTCTCTGGTCACCTATTCGGTCCTTCACTCCCTTGACACCAGCCTGCTCCCTCCCCTTTCCTTTTTCCTCAGCCCAGCCCAGCTCCTTTCTCTTTTTTTGCCGCAGCCCAAACCAATGCCAGCCCGCCCTTGCTTTCAGCCTGGCCAGCAAGCGCGGCCTTCTCGCCCACAAGTGGCCCAGCGCGCACACCCGGACTTACGGCCCAGCTCGGCCTGCTCGCTCGCCCCTACTCCTGGTACCCTAGCGCCGCCGCCACCGTGATACGTCGGCGCCGCCGCCGCGCACGCGCCACCGCACAAGGCACCACCACTGGTAGCTAGCCTCCCCAGCCGTGCCGCTCCAAATACGCACGCGTGCCGCCGCCGCCACATAGCACCACTGCCACCGCTGCGAGCACCGTCACCACCGCACGTCGCCGCGCCACCACCGTGCACCGTCGCGCCGCCGCCGCTGTCGTACATCGCCGCAGCGTGCCACCACGAGGGAAAAAGGCGGAAAAGCATGCGCCTTTTTGGCCGCCGCCATATTGTGCCAAGCTTCCCGCCGCAATCGCACGAAAAGGCGTCGCCTTTTTCGTTTTTTTTCCATCCACTGCCACACCGCCGACCGCCATGGACGACGAGGACGGAGAAGCTTGCAACTTTTCCACCGGCGAGCTCCACCCCGTACAGCCAGCCTTATCCTCCCGGAGCCGCGACGTGGCGCCCCCGGAGCTTCCTCGGCCGCCTATAAATAGAGGGGCACCCCCTCCTGAGCTCCACACACCCCCGAGCTCAGGAGCTCACCCGCATCCCATGGCCGGCCCCCTTTCCCTCCTCCTCCCCAACTAGATAGCAAACTCGGTCGCCCTGTCTCTCCTCTCCACCCTAGCACATTCGGTTTAGCCTCTAGAGACCTCTAGCCCCTTCTCCCGAGCTCCAGTACCTCCCTTCTCCTCCCATGGCGATGGCTACAGGAAGAAGGGGGGAGACGCCCCTGTCCATGACGGGTGGCCCCCACCCGTCAACCCCCTCTTTCCCCCTCCTTTCTCTCCCCTGGCCGCGGGCCGCCTAAGGCCGCAGGCCTCATGGGCCAGGCAGGCCAGCCCATTTAGGCGGGCCAAAAGTAGCCCACGTCAGCAGCCCCCTTTCCCAATTCTTTTTCCAACCGAAATTGCTAGGTACACCCCGTACTAACACACCAATTCTTGTTTCTAGATCTTAGCCACTTCCAAAAATTCCTAAAACTGTTAGGAATTATTCTACACCTATTCATGCCCTTCTTTTACATAATTGACCCTTCAATGTCCATTTCCATTTTTACCCTCCCCCGGGTAAATAGAAACTCTATAGAAGTGTACCCGGGATTCCGCACTTTCTCTGTCTTAGTTCCAAAAATCCTAGGAAAATTCCTAGAATTATTCTAGGTATATCTAAACCTATTCCAACCTTTTAGCCACCTTTCACACCTCTTTGAGCCCGTAAGGATTTTATCTAGCTCCTGATCATTTCCGAAGCCCCGCAGTTGTGCTGCCCGGATCTAGGGTCCACCTCCACCACCCTAGCCGTTGTGCCGCCCAACGGAAAACCTAGAAATCTACCTTGTCTAGCCGGCATGCCGCCCAATAGGAACGCTGAGTTATCACCCTGCCTAGCTGGCATGCCGTCCGATCACCGGTATAATTCTGTCCAAATCCAGACGTTATGCCGTCCATCAGAAACGCTGTGGTTTCCCTTCCCCGGGGACACACTCACCAGGTGAGCCCCGTCATATTCCTTTTGTTGCTCCATAGGAATTGATTGATGAATTGCTTTTATGAATTGTTTTTGTTATTATTTTATGCGCTAAAGACGATAGACATGGACGACCGGGATTCTACCAGAGTCGAGGACCCCGAAGGGTGTGAAGCCCAGGACCCTGGTCGTCTATGAATTGTTAAGGATCTTCAAGTATAAAGCCAAGTCCCAGCACCCCTCGTTGATCATATTTTCTCCATTGTTTTATAATAAAATGTGCTAAGATAACAATTTGACTTGCATTTGCTGTAAGGACGGGTTGATCCCGATCTCGACCATGTCGATGACCGAGCATCAACCCTAGATTTATTTTTCACAATTATTCATGGAAAGGAACTGTGGTGATAGGGAGAGAGAAGTAGGTAGAAGATAATAAAATAAACGAACTAAAGTGAGTTAGACTCCTTCAGGACAGACATGGGAGTATGGGAGCAGCCTCAGTAGAGGATCCTGTCCATGCTTACTCCGGTCGTATAAGGATCAGTTCACGGGAAAGTCTTTCCATGAATTTAGGACGACCATACGTAGCCAAAAAGGTACATCCTATCGGGAGTACCTACTCATGTGAGGCCTTGAATCAAACCCCACTACTGAACCTAGTAAACCATCCCAAGGGGCCATGGTGGGCAACGGATGCGCTAGAGCAGGACCTTCGCATAGTCCCAGGTCTGGCCGGTACAGGCCATCGGGAATGTTTTGGCAACAGGGTGACGCGGTGGTACGTGTGCCACATTTTTATACATGCTTTTGTCCCAGGACGTGGACCCGCGAGGTGGGTGGTGGTGGAATGACCCCTACTTAGGCCTCAGTGTAGACGTGGATGGGGCTAGGGAATGTTGTCTAGCTGTGGATGATAATGTAGTCCACATGTAGACGCTGGTGGGTATGGTTCCTGCGGCCAGTACTGCCTTTCGCGAAGGTATGGGCTGGTCGGACGTATGGGTACAGTGTACGCCTCTGCGCAGAGTATAATCTATTCGAATAGCCGTGGTTCTCGGTTATGAGCCATTTTGGTCAAAGCTCCCGTTGATTAGCACACATGCTATATAAGGATAGAATTGGTGGTGATACAAGGCAGAGGCCCTTAGGGAGTGATACGGCAGATGCCGGCTCAGCGAGACCTCGGTGGTCGCTGAGTTTGATAAAACTTGGGAACTGGTAGGGGAGGCTACGTGTTTCCCCTCCAGGACCAACCTATATAATTTACTTGTTTTACTTATTATTTCTCCAAAATATACATCACTTGCATTAGTTTATTTATATTAATCAAGACCTGCTTTCCTTTTCCTTGGAACCTTACATGTAGTCTATAGGATTAATATCTTATATGCTGGGATTTGCTGAGTACGTTGATGTGTACTCAACCTTGCCTCCATTATACTTTTTGCAGGTAGACTATGTGGGTTCCAGGTGTTGAAAACCATCTAGTTAGTGGATGGGCACCTGCGCTTCCCTTCGCTGCGTTGAGGTATTTTCATTGAATATTCGTTATTTATTGCCTCTATACTTAACGCTGGTAAGAACTGTGTTAGCCTACCTGATCCAGGGACTAACACAGGTGCTTAACGGGAATCCCGAAGGTGGGTCCCCACAGAGTGGTATCAGAGCAATAAATAAATCTAGGTAACCATATAAGGACTGACCCTACGCTTTACGAATCATGAGGCCTTCCATTCTATTCTAGATTCTGACATTTTTTCGGATGATCACTTCTTATCCCTTCTATCTTACCTATACCCCTCTAACCTTGTGCTTAACACCCATTGCAATACTTTGGCTGGCCTGGATCATGAAAGCAAGTTCGAGTAATGATCCACCGTAAGAAAGTTTCGGTTGAAAAGCTGAAATTACCAAAGTACTGGATAAACCGTGAAAATGATAGAGGTTGTGCAAGATAAGCCTATGACCATGTAGTAACGTGTTTTTGTTTGAATAATGTTTGTCTAAACCCTACTGGACCCCACCTCTATATTATAGGTTTTGTTTGGTAATGTGATTGTAGAAAACTGTGTGAATTAGATCTTATCTTTCCTAAAAACCTAAGGACTTTCTCTAAAACCCCCACCTATCCAAACGTACCCGTTACCGGTAATGGAGGTTCCATTACATGATACGGGTTTAGATCCCCATAAGTGGGGTAGGTTCCAAAGTAATAGAACTTTAGATTAAAACGAGACGAAGTTATCGGCCTAAGTTGACCCGAGGCTTCCAGGAACCTTTATGGAGATCACGTGGTCGTATAAAGTTTATGCTATCACTGTGATAAAGTTTGAAATCCTGGAAGGGTTTTCCTTAAACCTTAGGATGCCCCTAAGGAGCCTCACACCTAGTTAGAATATAACCTAGGTAAGAGAAGTAAAATGAAATCCTGGAAGGGTTTTCCTTAAACCTTAGGATGCCCCTAAGGAGCCTCACACCTAGTTAGAATATAACCTAGGTAAGAGAAGTAAAACCCTGACCCTATAGGCTCATGGACACACGAACACCCTAGAAAGACCCGACCAATGTATGAAAGTATAGGCCACAACCTATAGGATAAAGGCTGATTTGGATACCCATGTAGGGATATTCAGAGTTGGAGGTAGAGTAGATATGAAACTCTTAAAGCTGAGGAAATAAAGAAATCTGAAGCTAGAGTTTAGAAAAAAAACCCTAGAAAAAGGGAAAAGCTTGAAAAGTCCCGAGACTCGATCTTTGAGTCCATTGTCAGGAGGTTTGTAAATCTCAACAATCCAACATATCGTCAACACATTTTCTGCACTTCCTTGGAAAAGACGATGGCCATAGGTAGAGATAATACAAAAATTTTCCCGGCAAAAGGAACTACTAGCTTTAACGTTTAGAAGCCAACCCAAACCTATAGAATACCAAGTGAACCTAAGAAGGAAAAACCACCTATACGACCAAATCATTGAGAAGTTGCATGCCTCCAAATCAAATATACCAAGTTCCGCTATTCCTAGCTTCCTAGGATAAGCAACGGTATATTCTGGTTAAGGCAACCCAAACAACTCTCTCTTGATGAAATAGGAGAAAGCCCGATAAGTTCCCTTGGCTCAACTCCGAAGAAAAGAGCTAAGCATCAAGGCACTTAACCCCCTTGATAAAACGGAAGTAATCGGTTTTAACCCATACCTACCCTGGGATGCACCACGAACACGGAATTGTGACCACCACTACGATTTTGTAGGGGTATCAATAACACTGATGCTCAGAAAAATCAACATACCAAATGATGAGAAGTGGTCACCCAAAATTCCCAACCATAGATAAAAATCCTAAATGACCAAGGCACTTCCAAAACACTGGAATAATGCCCGTGGTCATGAAGCCCTTAGACCTGCAAAACCCTAAGAAGCCTTAAGGACTTTTGTTAGCTATCTCTCTGTGAGTGAAGTAGTTAACTTGTAACCTCACCACCGAGACATACAACCTCCTCGGTGAAAGGTTTCCAGATACTTCACCCCTTAGAGATAAGTATAGATAGAATCTAACATCGATATTAGGAAAAATTGTGAACAAGGGAATTGACTACCACTACCTTTGGTAGGAGCATTAGTAACCTTAATGCTCAGGCAAATTCATCACTTAGATGAAAAGTAGTCACCTGAATTCACAATCTTAACTATGTACGAAACGGACCGTGAGACCCTTAGAAGCCCATGGACATAGCCCTGACCTAGCCCTAAGACAACCCTATAAGTCAAACCACCTTCAAGTGGGGTAGAAGTCAAGAGAAAAATAGTTTCTCAAAAACAAGTGCCCCTTACCTTGATGGCAATAGCACGCTAGTTGCTAACTCCTTAGTTTAACAACGTAGTGTCGATTAGGAATACAGGAATGAAGTCTGGTCCGAATACAAGGCTCTAGTTTAGATCGCTAGATTTAACCATCGTTCGGATAGATAGAGATACGATGGAAGGAGACCCGTAGATAACCCCCTGGTAGAGACCTGCCACATAGAAATCAAAACCCATTAGAGCCAACATGCTGATGATTGAAGAAAAATCATCACATTATGAAATGGAATCATAGGAAATAGGGTGGAAGCAACACCATCAAACAAGCCAGTAAAGCCTAAGAAAGAACCAATTATTAGGCATGGCATTGGAAGAAACCTAAGGACGTGGTGGAAGAATCACCACACAAAATTTAAAAGCATGAAGGAATAGTTAACCCCAACCATACTTACGGAGGAAACCTCTTAAGTATGAACACCTTCAAGTGGGGTAGAGTTATTGCAAGGAAATAATAACTCGAAGTTAGTACCCATAGACACCTGACCCTATCCCCTAGTACCCAGCCCGACCAACCCTATGCAAAAGATCATAGGGAAAGGAGATTGGTTGATTGACTAACACAACTGTCATAACCTCGACCATGCCCCAGATAAGTTGACCCCCTTAGGTGAAGTAGAGTTGTGCTAGAATAGATATCCCGGAGATGGTACACTTGGTATGTACCATAGAGAAAGGAGAAGTATCCAAAGAAACCTTGGATAAAACAACCACTAGGAGAGAAACCCATAAGATCCCAGGTCAAAGTCTCCTTAAGTGGGGTAGTACCCCAAGATGAAAGGAGAAAGAGAGAGACCTGACCTGATGCAAGATTAGGTTTTACCGAAAGGAACGTCGTAGGACCTTACAAGTAGAAGCTACGAATACCTCTACTTTCTTTCTAACCCTAGAATCTCGGGGACGAGATTCCCCTTAAGTGGGGTAGTCTGTCACATCCCGCTCTTTTAAGGCATTTTAAAAACACAAACATATTAAAAAATTTCTCTAATTATAGGCTTAATTTTCTTTTCTCTAGATATTCCTAATTTTTCTTAAATAAATATTGCATTTAAACCTACATTTATGTTACATTTGATTGCTGAGTGATCCTCTAAGGATTTTCGTTTGAATTCAAATTTGAAAACACATTTCAAATTCACCTTTCAAACTATAGCCAAAATCTCTCTCTTTTCCTAAGGATTTTGGGTTAAAGTTAATTTGAAAATTTTATTTCAAGTTTACTTTTAAAACCCTAGAATAAACCTATAAGGATTTGTGGTTTGAAAATAAATTTGAAATTTCATTTCAAATTTGACCTTTCAAACCCTAGGTTAAACTCTTAAGGATTTGAGTTTGAAATTGAATTTGAAATCCTATTTCAAATTCACTTTTAAACATTAGAAAAGCATTTTCTTTTCGAAGTCCACCGAACCTCCCTGGTCTTTCTCCCTTAACACCAGCCTGCTCCCTCCCCTTTCCTTTTTCCTCAACCCAGCCCAGCTCCTTTCTTCTTTTTTTCCGCAGCCCAAACCACCGCCAGCCCGCTGTTGCTTTCAGCCCGGCCAGCAAGTGCGGCCTGCTCATCCACAAGCGGCCCAGCGCGCGCAGCCCGACTTACGGCCCAGCTCGGCCTGCTCGCTCGCCCCTGCTCCTGCTACCCTAGCGCCACCGCCGCCGTGGTATGCCGGCGCCGCCGCACAAGGCACCGCCGCCGGTAGCTGGCCTCCCCGGCCGCGCCGCTCCGCTCACGCACGCGTGCCGCCGCCGCAGCATAGCACCACTGCCACCGTTGCGAGCACCGCCGCCGCCGCACGTCGCCGCGCCACCGCCGTGCACCGCCGCGCCGCCGCCGCTGCCGTACATCGCCGCAGCGCGCCACCACGAGGGAAAAAGGCGGAAAAGCCTGCGCATTTTTTGTTGCTGCCATTTCGCGCCAAGCTTCCCGCCGCAATCGCACGAAAAGGCGCCGCCTTTTCCATTTTTTTCCATCCGCTGCCACACCGCCGGCCGCCATGGACGGCGAGGACGGTGCAGCTTTTCCGCCGGCGAGCTCCACCCCGTACAGCCGGCCCTATCCTCCCGGAGTCGCGACGTGGCACCCCCGGAACTTTCCCGGCTGCCTATAAATAGAGGGGCACCCCCCTCCCGAGCTCCACACACCCCCGAGCTCAGGAGCTCACCCACCTCCCATGGCCGGCCCCCTTTCTCTCCTCCTCTTTCCCAACTAGATAGCAAACTCAGTCGCCCAGCCTCTCCTCTCCACCCTAGCACCTTCGGTTTAGCCTCTAGAGGCCTCTAACCCCTTTCCCCCGAGCTCCAGTACCTCCCTTCCCCTCCCATGGCGATGGCCAGAGGAAGAAGGGGGGAGGCGCCCCTGTCCATGACGGGTGGCCCCCACCCGTCAACCCCCTCTTTCCCCCTCCTTTCTCTCCCTTGGCTGCGGGCCGCCTAAGGCCGCAGGCCTCATGGGCCAGGCAGGCCGGCCCGTTTAACGGGTTAAAAGTAGCCCAGGTCAGCAGCCCCCTTTCCCAATTCTTTTTCCAGCCGAAATTGCTAGGTACACCCCCTAATCACACACTAATTCTTGTTTCTAGATCTTAGCCACTTCCAAAAATTCCTAAAAATATTAGGAATTATTCTACACCTATTCATGCCCTTCTTTTCCATAATTAACCCTTCCAATGTCCATTTCCATTTTTACCCTCCCCCGAGTAAATAGAAACTCTATAGAAGTGTACCTGGGATTCCGTACTTTCTCTGTCTTAGTTCCAAAAATCCTAGGAAAATTCCTAGAATTATTCTAGGTATATCTAAACCTATTCCATCCTTTTGCCACCTTTCATACCTCCTTGAGACCGTAAGGATTTTATCTAGCTCCTGATCTTTTCCGAAGCCTCGCCGTTGTGCTGCCCGGATCTAGGGTCCACCTCCACCACCCTAGCCGTTGTGCCGCCCAACGGAAAACCTAGAAATCTACCTCGACTAGCCAGCATGCCGCACAATAGGAACTCTGAGTTATCACCCTGCCTAGCCGGCATGTTGTCCGATCACCGGCATAATTCTGTCCAAATCTAGACGTTATGCCGTCCATCGGAAACCCCGTGGTTTCCCTTCCCCGGGGACACACTCACCAGGTGAGCCCCGTCATATTCCTTTTGTTGCTCCATAGGAATTGATTGATGGATTACTTTTATGAATTGTTTTTTGTTATTATTTTATGCGCTGAAGACGATAGACATGGATGACCGGGATTCTGCCGGAGTCGAGGACCCCGAAGGGTGTGAAACCCAGGACCCTGGTCGTCTATGAATCGTTAAGGATCTTCAAGTATAAAGGCAAGTCCCAGCACCCCTCCTTGATCATATTTCCGCCATTGTTTTATAATAAAATGTGCTAAGATAACAATTTGACTTGCATTTGCTGTAAGGACGGGTTGATCCCGATCTCGACCATGTCGATGACCGAGCATCAACCCTAGATTTATCTTTCACAATTACTCATGGAAAGGAACTGTGGTGATAGGGAGAGATAGAAGTAGGTAGAAGATAATAAAATAAACCAACTAAAGTGAGTTAGACTCCATCAGGACAGACATGGGAGTATGGGGGACAGCCTTGGTAGAGGATCCTGTCCACGCTTACTCCGGTCGTATAAGGATCGGTTCACAGGAAAGTTTTTCCAGGGATTTAGTACGACCACACGTAGCCAAAAAGGTACAGCCTGTCGGGAGTACCTACTCATGTGAGGCCTTGAATCAAACCCCACTACTGAACCTAGTAAACCATCCCAAGGGGCCATGGTGGGAAATGGATGCGCTGGAGCAGGACCTTCGCATAGTCCCAGGTCTGGCCGGTACGGGTCATCGGGAATGTTTTGGCGTCAGGGTGACATGGTGGTACGTGTGCCACATTTTTATGCATGCTTTTGTCCTGGGACATGGACCCACGAGACGGGTGGTGGTGGAATGACTCCTACTTAGGCCCCACTGTAGACGTGGATGGAGCTAGGGAATGTTGTCTAGGTGTGGATGATAATGTAGTCCACATGTAGACGCCGGTAGGTATGGTTCCTACGGCGAGTACCGCCTTTCGCGAAGGTATGGGCTGGTCGGACGTATGGGTACAGTGTACGCCTCTGCGCAGAGTATAATCTATTCGAATAGCCGTGGCTCTCGGTTATGAGCCCTTTTGGTCAAAGCTCCCATTGATTAGCACACATGCTATATAAGGATAGAACTGGTGGTGAGACAAGGCAGAGGCCCTTAGGGAGTGATACGGCAGATGCCGGCTCAGTGAGACCCCGGTGGTCGCTGAGTTTGATAAAACTTGGGGACTGGTAGGGGAGGCTACGTGTTTCCCCTCCAGGACCAACCTATATAATTTACTTGCTTTAGTTATTGTTTCTCCGAAATATACATCACTTGCATTAGTTTATTTATATTAATCAAGACCTGCTTTCTTTTTCCTTGGAACCTTACATGTAGTCTATAGGATTAATATCTTATACACTGGGATTTGCTGAGTACGTTGATGTGTACTCAGCCTTGCCTCCATTATTTTTTTACAGGTAGACTACGTGGGTAACAGGTGTTGAAAACCATCTAGTTAGTGGATGGGCACCTGCGCTTCCCTTCGTTGTGTTGAGGTATTTTCATTGAATATACGTTATTTATTGCCTCTATACTTAACTCTGGTAAGAACTGTGTTAGCCTACCCGATCCAGGGACTAACACAGGTGCTTAACGAGAATCCCGAAGGTGGGTCCCCACAGGCAGCTCCCCGACGACGGCGGCCCTCTCCTCCCCTCCCTGTGCCCGGCCTTCCTCCTCGCCTCCTCCCCTTGGCGCCAGCCCCAACCCTAAATCTGGGCGGGTGCGGGGGCCACCCCCGCCACCGCTGCCGACAGGTGGCCGTGGACGCCGGCGGCCGTGGCTCCTCTCACCTACGGCCACGGCTCCTCTCGCCTGCGGCCGCAGCTCCCTCTCCCACGCCGGTGGCCGTGGCTTCTCCCTGTGGGCCTGACCTAACCCAAGATCTAGGTGGGTGTGGGCCCACCCCCGCCGCGGATGCTGGTGACTGCGTGGACGCCGGTGACCACGACCTCTCCCTCTCGCCGGCGGCAGCGGTCCGGCGTGACCTCCTCCTCCCTACTGGTGTCGTCCTGTGCTCGCGGCCTCGCTGGAGCTCTCCTCTCCGACGGCCGCGCCACTGGCGTCTTCTCCGGCATCATTGATCTCGCGACCCCAGCGTCGTCCGCCTCCAGCCCGAGCCTGCGGTCGCCTCGGTGCCTCACCTCGTCGGCTGCTGCGACGCTGCCCCTCTCCACCAGCATTGTGGCTCGCTCACCGCTGACGGCGTCTCCCCCGGCGCGCTGGCTGCTGGCGTCCCCGCCCTCCTCCGCTCCCTCCCAAAGATGCTACCTTTCCGGAAGGCGTGGATGCCTTGCTCCTTGGCGCTGCTTGTTCGGATAGCATGATCGCCATGATCGTCGTCTCTCCCCTCTCGATAGTGCCGCACGAGCTCCTCGCTGTCTTCGCAAAGGATTCCCGCTTCGATTTCCATTGCATTGTCTGGCGCTTCGGTTACGGCCGGTGATGGTGCGGATTAGGTTTGGAGGTATATAGCGAGAGCTTTGCCTAGCGCTGCTAGTGCTGACAATGGTTACGCTCTCTCCGTAATTACCCTGCTGGGAGCATTGTTGCGACCTCCAACCCCTTGTCTGCCAGGTGAAGACTTGGTCTGCTCCTCCGGGGGTGGGCGGACAGCGGCGACGGCAGTGTCGTTGCTTCCTTTTTGAAGGCGTCGTCTTGCAAGATCTCCGCGCTCGGACTCTGTTGTGCCTGGGCTGTTAGGCTAGCGGTGATGTGCGTGTGCCCTTGGTGTCCTTATACCTTGCTGGCTTCTGTCTTCTTAGGTGGCCTCCTGTGTGGTGGTGTGGTGCTTCCCTTTTCTTCGAGTTGTCTGTTGTTTCTCCTTAGTTTGTCTTGTTCTTTTCTTGTATCTCTGCACTTTAAGGTCTCTCCTGAAATGTTTTTTGTAATTCTCTCCTCTTAATGAAAACGTGCTTTGCACGTCTTCAAAAAACTCTGCTTGGGGCGGCAACGGTGGTCTTAAGTATCCAAAGGACAAAGGAGTTGGTAAATGGGAATCCTATATATCTTCTGGAAGGTAGAAAATGGTTGAAACTATAACCCAATACCCGCTTGAAACTATAACCCAATACCCGCTCAATAACAACTCGTAACAATCCAACAAACTACTAACTCTAACTCCTCCCACCACCTTCCCTGCTCTCTACTCCCTCTGTCCCATAAAAAAATGCAATCCTAGCATATGAAAAAATCTCACAAATGATGCAATCCTAGAAAATAGATCTAGTTACCTACCTAATTAAGTAATTAGATCAGATTTGCATGCCAAAACTTACTACAAATGGCTAAAGGACGAGGGTATTAGAGTCTTTTCATATCACCACAAATTTGTCCTAGAAAAACTAAAATTGCACTTTTTATGGGACGGAGGGAGTACCTTCCATGCCCGCCACCGGACCGCCGCACCTCCCTACGCCGCCTCATCGCGGCCAGCCGACCCGGCGCCGCCATCGTGCGATGCTGTCGCGACCGGAGCACCGCCTCCGCCGTTAGACCCACGCGGCAGTGTGGTGTCTCCATCGAGCACGGCGGGACCCGCCGCCGTCGTACGGTACCTCCATCGGGTGCAGCTGGACCCTTCGCTCCACCATCGTACGGTGCCTCAATCGGCACGGCCCGCCACCGTGCACAAGCCGCGGCGGACCCCAGTGCTAGCGCGCCTCCCCGACCATGCGCCGCCGCACGGCCGGCCGGAGTGCTGCCGATCCTGGCTGCCGGAGCCGGAGGAGAGCTGGCTCGACCCTCTGCCTGCTCTTCAACATTTTTTGAAAAATATTAAAAAAATATTGGTTCAACATTTTCTTTAAAAAATTGACAAATTGTTGATCCAACATTTTTTGAAAATTGTTGGAAAATATGGAGTCAACATTTCTAACAAATTTTGGTTTAAATTTTTTTTAAAAATATCAAAAATTGTTGGTTTTAAAAAAATATTATCCAACATTTTTACTGAAAATGTTGAACAAATATTAGTGCAGAAATCAATGTTTTTTAATCAGCTGAAAATGTTAAATTAATCATTGATGGTCGAATATTGGTGGGTTGGTGATTTTGGTAGGCTGTCTTTGATGGATTTTGGTGACCTGAAAGCTTAAATACTTATCCATCTTCGGATAGTCGTCGTAGGGGAGCCTCCGTCGGTAAATCCCAACCAAAAAAAAAAGAAATTCTCTCTCAGTCTCTTCCAGCAGTTGGGCTCAATTAGGCCAGTTGGGCCATTTTCCTTCTTCGTGCTCCGTTCGTTAGTTTGTCAGCGCATATCTCTTCCTTGCTCTGATGGGGCTGATGATAGGTCATCATTGATATGATTGGCTTGAGCTGAATCGTCTGGATAAAGAATAACAGGGCCTGCAACTCATTGTCAACTTTTTATCTCCACATTTGTTTGACCATTCATCTTACTCAAAATATTGGTGTAGATACCATTTATTTTATTTGTGACTTACTTTATTTACCTTTTTATGTATTTATAATAAATTTTTGAATAAGACGAATAGTCAAACATTGCAATAGAAAATTATATAGCAACAAATATTTTGGTACGGAAGGAGTTAAATTTGGCAGTACCTTCATCTTGCCAGTATGACGCTGATTTACTGATGCAGATGATAGGGGCCTTGCTGCACCTTCCAGATCCAAGTTGAGACATTGCACATAATACACAGGAGCTCCAACTAGAAATCTAACCTATTGCACCAAGGTCATGGATGCAGCTTCAAAAAAAATCCAAATCATCTAACAAGCATATCAACGATACACATGTCTAACGCACAGCTTCTGAATCCAGTATGGAAACTCATCAACCAGTATCTAGCAGTTTATTACATTATGCAACCTCTACATCCATTCATGTGCAGCAAGTAAGTGAGCAACTCATGTCCCAGTAACCAACCCGAAAGAAAAACACTGATAAAGATGCGCATGTCACACATCTGCAACAATGGACAGATGGAAATTAGGCGAAACCTCATATCTGGTTACAGGACTATAATGTCTAGCAGTCAGAACTCAGAAGGTGATGAAGTCGTCCTTCTGGTCCTTTCTGGGAGTTGTGTCCCGCTGCGACGAGGTGCCACCTTTCTTACCAAATATCATGTCATCAAGATCCTGCAGCAAGTCATCCCCACCTGACCGATCTCCAGAACCACCTGATTTCTTTACATGAGCATCTTCTTTACTCACAGCGCGGGGGGACTCAGGCTCCACAGTTACTGGAATCATTGCAGGCTCTGGCTCTGGCTCAACATGAACAGGTTCCTTGAGTTCTTCATACTTCACCAGGACCTTCTGCAATTCCTCGTGGATGCTCAATGCCTCGAAGAGCTGAGCCTCGTTATCACCAGCTGTTTCAACAATTCTCTGGATCGTGTACTGACATTGTTGGCATTGTTGAACAAGAGTGGTTGTCAGGTCATCCTGCATTTGTATCAACACACAAGTGATGACAGAGCAGTAGTAGTTTTGCATTGACTTTAAGACAAACAAATAGGAAGTGATGGACCGCAAGTCACCTACAGTTATTTAATTCCAGGTATTGATAAGGACCCACAGCAATCAGAAAAGATGAAAATTTCATGCATAATCCTAGATAAATTCATCAACAATACTTCAACACTATGCTTTGGAAGAATGCACGCTAATAATTACCAAGACACCAAAGCCCAAGGATTTAACTAATGATACAGAGAACAGACTAACCTGTAAAACCTCTTTTTGAGGAGAAGAAGATAGCACTGTGGAAAGAAGCTCGACACTATTACGAGCCACCTCAAAGGCCTCATTAACTTGCACAGTGGGAACATTGCGAGCAGGAACAGTGCGAGCTGGAACAAAACTCTCATCTGGAATTTCTTGATACCCTTCTTGTGCTGCCTCAGAATATGGTTCCGCTGCAGGCACTGAACGGGGTGGAGTAAATATTGGTGCTAAGCTCTCGTCATCACGCCCAGGGAAGCGAATTCCCCTAGATCTTAAGCTCTGCAAAGAATGCCAGGAGATAATGTAGATGAATTTTAGTAAGAGAAACCTACAGGCCTGACAGTACAAGTTCAAATTACTGATTAATGGGGGCACGGCATTATGTTATGAATACATAGAAAACTGTTAATAAGGTAATGTTGAAAATGCTCAAAGTACTGTTCATCTGCATAGCAGAAAGAAGCAATTCCATATCAATAACCTATCTGATGTCATTCATGACCAAGATAGTTCAATCTGCTACTTTTCACTTTTTCAGGTCAATTGCAGAAACTGTTTCAGGTTAAATTGCTGTAAGGTGATTCGACAGCAATGCATTACTTTGCATTTTTACCTTGTATGTTTCCTCAAACACTGGAAGGTAACGCAGATCATCTCCAGATTCTCCCCATGCTTCAATGAGCATAAGAGCCTTGTTTCTGTTGTTCACTATAGTCTGTGGATCATCAATAAGTCTTACCATTTCATCAAGCACCCGCTCAGCAGCGATCTCAGAGAAAGCCTTGTCACAGTTTTTAACAATGGTCTCGAGTAGTACTAGAGATAGATACTGCACCCGTGGATTGTTCATCATAATCCTTCTCTTGATGGCACGGATCACTTCAACGCTGTTGGCCCTCTCGGTGTTGACCATGTCACATATCTCAAGGTTGGTAGCCCAGTCAGGAGCGTCCATGGTCTCCAACGTCGCTTCGTCAACAATCTTGTCCGCCATGTTCTGGCCCTGGAAGAACTCCTTCATCTTGAAACTCATGTTGCTCACACCGACTGACATCTTCCGGCTGACTTCTGCCCCACTTATCTTGAGCCGCTCACCAAGGGCATTGACTTTATCCATCAGATTATCACTCATCTTGTTAGCGTGCTTTGCTACTTTAGATTAACCTAATCTGCAGGTAATTAAATTGTGATTTAGGAAATTAAAATCAGACTACAAAAAAAACATCATCATCAATGGGAGATAGGCCGAATATGCTAGTAGCCTATGACATGGAAACAGTTAAGCAGGCAAGCAGTAATAAGCAAGCACATAGAGAACGCGGCATACTGAATTGCCTATAATACTACAATACAACTAGAGTACATTAACTTTGGATACTAGCACCACAGGGCGATGCTAACTTCTGATCTTGGTACTGCAGAGATGTTGGTATTAGGTACTAGTAATTATGTTTGGGAAAAAAGAAACAAAATCCTAAGGATGATGATACCCATGGGTTAATCGTATTCATATTCGTAGGAGAAAAATGTACGGCCAGAGCAGCAGTACATAAGAACGCAGTAATCAATCTACGCAACCATCGGATCCAGGAGTATTGCTGGGGAATAATCCCCTCCCTTTGCCTTGCCTTGGATCACAGCAACCGCATCAGCAGTAGCGAAAGGGGGAAGAAGTCTAATCTGTCTCCGATTGCCGCGGCGGGTTTGGGAAAGAAAGCACCTCTCTATTCGCAGCGGACGGGAGATGAGAGGAGGAGGGGTGGATCGCACCTGACTACCTGAGCGCCTGACGGCGGCCGCCCTGGATTCCTCTCGTCTCCTCCGGCACCGGCGCAAACGCCTCCCACCCTCTCCCCGCCTCCCGGCTCCTACCTTCCTCTACTTTCCCTTTCTCCCCTGTACCCTGTCCCCGCAGGTTTCCTGCCGCGTCGTGCTCGTGCCAAGTCTACTTTTTTTTTCAGGAAATCCTTCCCCCCGTGCGCGAATCTCAACGTGTCGTGTAGGGTCCAGACGACGCATATTGTTTGGGACAATATGAATTATTATAGGTCTCTCTCCGATGTTTGTATATGGTCATATGGATATATACATGAATTACTAGAGCCATCCTTTATATAACTACATTATATTACCTTGTATAATTGCAGATGATGAAAAAACTCTCCTATTAACCTTTGAAAAAAAAAACTATTTGATACTAGTAAAAAATCTATTTAAAAATGGTACTTGCATAATTTTTTGAATAAGTCCAATTATCAAAGTTGTAATAAAAAGTCAATGACAATAAATATTTCGATACGGAGAGAGTAACTCATTTCTACTTTAACCTGCGAAAATTCGAAGAAACTCACTCATGTTATTATTAAGAAATTATCTAGTTAATACTGGTAAAATGTACTCTCTTAGTAAATTCTCTATTTCACACTAGCTAGCAACTTGATGTGTCAAGAAAAAGAAGACAACGGATGGTTGGGATCGTCATCAAACAATGGCACGGGAAGGAGCTGACGGATCATGATGGTTACAGGTCTTCTCCTTCGATGAACCGCCACTGCTTATGTAGACTAACAACTCCAACAGTTTGGCAAATCAGATTGGCATCTTTAATTTTTGGCAAAAACGTTAAAAATACTCCTCCAACAGTTTGGCAAATCAGGTTGGCATCTTTGGCAACTTGGCAAAAACTAGCCTCCAGCGCGTATATATGCGCGCGCGGCGACAACTTGGCATCGGCGTTTCTTCCGTGGGTGGAGAGAGGTGAGAGGGTGAAAAAAGAAATAAATGATACAAAAGGTTCCTGATTGAAGTTTTCAAGAGGTGGAAGGGCATAACATAATTTTATTTCTCTTTCAGGGTTCCTGATGTAAGTTAGATCTTGATTTGGCAAGTGAGTTCTGCCAAACTATTGAAGATGAACTCTTTTTTTACTTGGCATGTCTTTTTAGAAGTTGGCAAAACACAAGATTTGCCAAGTAAAATTTGGCAAACTCTTGGAGATGAACCTGTTCGGATGGCCACTTTTCAACAGTAAAACGGTGCAAAAAGTGAAAACCAACTGAACGGGCTTGAAGCAAAATCGAAACTGGCGACGGGCTGCAAGCCTACTGAAGATTTCAATAGGCCGCGGGCCGGCCCAATGAAGGCGCAATCATTGATCCGCCACCGTCCCTGGTCTCCTTATCCCCAGCCGCACTCCGTCCCCGCCGCACAAACCCTATCCCCAACCGCACTCATCCTCTCGCCTGCCGCCGCTCTCCTCTGCTCTATGTTGCTCCTCCCCGCGACGCTGCTCTGCTCTGTCCCCGCACCACTCCCTAGATCTCTCCTGCCGCCGGCCTCGCACCACTCCCTCCATGGCCGGGAGGAACGCGGGTGGGTCCCCCAACGGGAGCCGGACAAGCTGGCGCGATGGTGGCCGGTTCGACGACCTCGATGCCAACGGCGTGGAAGACATGGACATCAACGACGACGAAGGTTGGAGCGGCATCTCTTCGTACCAGAACCTTCTGCGGTCAGGAGGCCGTCGGACCGCATCTGCTACCGCAGTTGGGTCTGGCGGCCACATCGTCGGCGCTGGCTTCCCTCGTGACACTCGGTGACGGCAACGAGGTAGTACATCTGCTACCGGTGTGCTACAGCCGCATCTGCTGCCACTGGATCTGCTGCCGGTGGATCTGGTGCCGGTGGATCTGGCGGCTACTTCGTCGTCGCAGCCGGCGGACCTGGTCTGTACGGCGTCCAAGGTGGCTTCCCGCACTGGACACCTGGTCCCTACGTTGCAGGTGGCCAAGGTGCATTCGGCGGGTGGTGTCCCAACCCCTACGGAGGCGGCGGTGGGTTCGGCGACCCAGGTGGAATGTACCCTCCGTTCGGTGGTGCTCCCGATGATTGCGCAGAGGATGTAGCTGCTGGATCTAGCCGCGGTCGTGGACGTGGACGTGGTCGTGGACGGCAGCCAGCTGCTCCAGCTGGAAATGTCGGCGACAACATTGAGCAACCGGTGTCGGTAAGCTTCATAAGTCATAACTTTGTATTGATTTTCTCTGGCATACATGATTTGTTCTGTTTCGGTAGAGTTGGTAACGGTGAAGTACTTGTCATGTTGCATGATTTAGGCTAGAGAGCAACAAGCTAATTGGAGTGAGGAGAACATGAAGAATTTTTGTGAGATCTGGTGTGACCAACTTGACAATGGCAACAACAACCTAGGAGTCATGACCAACACCGGATGGAAAGAAGTCATTTCCAGGTTTCTCGCTGCGACCAGGTTGTGCCTGACCAGGAGCAACATCAGAACTAACCTGCATAGTTTGAGGACGTACCATTCATTCATCAACGACAAACTCCGCTTCAACACCGAGTTGGGCCGCAACGACGATGATACTATTAGTGCCCCTGCAGAGTGGTGGGAGCGTGAAACCCAGGTACCTCATGCATCTGCACTTGTCATTACTTGATGTATGTGCACTTATCCCTTCGCACGTCTTGAACCCCCTGTCTCCCATGTGCAGGGTCACTCCGACTGGATGCGAGCTAGGTTCGGCATGCCGACTTACTTGGCGGAGATGGACAGGATGTTCGAGCACTCCACTTCTGACGGTTCAAGTGCATATGTCCCTGGTGCTGATCCAATTCCTGTCGACGACGACAAAGAAGAAGAAGAAGAAGAAGAAGAAGAAGAAGAAGAAGAAGAAGAAGAGATAATCCCCACCCCTAGCAGCACAGGTAATAAGTGTGGTTCAGCATCGCGTACCAGTGCAGCCTCTACTCAAAGCAAGAGGTCTAGGAGCCCTAGATTGAGGGCAAATGAAAGTAACATTGCGGCAATTGCAGCCGCAATGCAGGAAAGGAATGAGATTCCGCGAAAGCACTTAGCGTCCAAGCAGTCTTCGAAGGAAGAGAAGATCAAGGTAGTAATGGAGATGGCCAAAGAGCTTGGGTTCGAGGAAGGCAGCAAAGAACTTTGGCGCGGTGTCCGGAAGATATTGCGGAGGGAGACTGACATGATCGTGTTCATCAACAGCGACCTAAACACCAAGATGGACATGATCTATGAGGCTGCCGGGATACCGGACCTGAGCTCAAGAAAAGACCAATGAACCTGTAGCCTTATGAAGCTTTCCTGTAGTTGTGTCATGAGAAGCAGTAGTAATGTTGTGATTGCTAAAGTTGTAATGTCAAACATGTCATTTTAATTACGTTTGTAATGTGAACTCTTGCATCTAAGTATGAGTTATGTTGTGTGTTGTGCTGAGATCAAGTCAACAATATTTGCATCATTTGGTTGTTCACTACAGCTTTGGCAAAGTTGAGAAAAGCACAAAGCTGTAGTGAACAACCAAATGATGCAAAGTTGTTCTTTTCCACCTCTGCCTGATTGCAAAGATCGAAACTGACTTGATGCTGCATTGCGCCTTATGTTACAGGAATGTGGAGATGCAATGAGTGCTGACCACAAGTTCAATTCATGGAGCCATTCGGACAGTGATGAACACAGTGGTGAAGACAGCGACTACGACCCCGACGAGGACTCGGATATCGACGAGGACTTGATGCTATTGCTGGATGACGAGGATGAAATGGACCTGCTGATAGGTATTATCTCTGAATTTGACTCGTACTCAAATAGAGGGACAACAGGCCAGAGAAACTATCTGAGCTAGAATGGGTGCAGGACAACTTAGCAAATTGTGATAGATGCTATGACCAGTATAGAATGTCCCCAAACCTATTCTATAAGCTACATAACCTCCTTGTCGAGTCATATGGCCTCAAATCAACTACAAGAAGCACTTCCCTAGAGGCTCTTGGAATGTTCCTTTGGATGGTAGGATCTGGACAGTCAGTTAGGCAAGCAGATGATAGGCTTGAGAGGTCTTTATCCACTGTGCATACCATGTTTGCCAAGGTGTTGCTGTGCTTACAGAAGCTAGCTGCAGACATCATAAAACCAAGGGAGTTTCATTGGAGAACAATTCATCCTAGACTGCAGCATCCTAGGTTCCATCCTTACTTCAATGGTTGCATAGGAGCCATAGACGGAACTCACATTCTCGTTGTTGTCACTGCTAACAAGATGGTTCAACATTTGAGTCGCAAGGGGAACACAACTCAAAATGTGATGGTTGTGTGTGACTTCGACATGAGATTCACATTTGTCCTTGCTGGATAGCCTGGTTCTGTTCATGACATGAGGGTGTTCAATCATGCAATGACCCGTTACAAGGATAAGTTCCCACACCCACCGCCTGGTACTTACCTGAACTGAATTGGTTACACAATCTTCAGCACTATATGTGCACTAACAAATTCTATGTTCTTGCAGGTAAATATTACTTGGTGGACTCCGGGTACCCGAACCAGAGGGGTTATCTAGCACCGTACAAGGGAACCAAGTACCATCTACCGGAGTTTCGGAACACCAGAGGCAGAGTAAGAGGTATCAAGGAGAAGTTTAATTACGCACATTCATCCCTCACAAATGTGATTGAGAGGGCTTTTGGAGTCCTCAAGAACAAGTGGCAAATTCTGGACAAAATTCCCAGCTATCCCAGCCACAAGCAAACCCAAATTATTATTGCATGCATGACCTTGCACAACTTTATTAGAACCAGTGGCTTCCATGATAGGGACTTTGGTCGATGTGATGTAGATGAGAACCACATCCCCGGTGCTCCGCCAATGCTCGATGAGTACCTGCAACCCTCGGCTAGGGATTCTTCTTGCGGCATAAATGCCTTTCGCGATGCAATTGCCCTAGCTCTGCACGACTGTGATCATTAGATGTCCATTCTGGTTGGACTTGTGGACAACTAGTTATGTTTCAACAATTTGTACTTTGTGTTGGCTATTACTTTTCTACGAACATTGTGCTTGGACTCGTTGAGAAGTAGTTCTTCTAGGATGTCTGTAACTATTCTGGTGTTGTATCTGTCTGCTGAGCCGGCTGCTGAACTGATTATGGTCAATCACTTGCATGATTGCTTTGAAATATTGTACTTTTCCTGGCTTTCTACTACTCCCTCCGTCTCTCAATATAAGCATTCATAGGATTCAAATTTTGTGTCAAAATATAAGCATTTATAGAGACGAGACAAAAGTAGGTGGGTTGGTGGGTGGGTGAAAAGTTGGTGAGTAGTATAAAATGAGGGGTATATAGGTCATTTTCTCCCACAATTATTTCTTGAATTTGAACTCTTGGAATGCTTATATTGAGGGACGGAGGGAGTACCAGGCATGCTTTGGAAATGGTGTGATGATTGCACGCAATGAGCAGTTTGTTCCCTGCATGCATGCAGTGATTGAAATCTGTGGTTGATCATTTATTGTACACTCTAGAACCTGACGTGCAGGAGCTTTACTGCTGCAAATCACTCACCCAAACCGAACGGCAAAAACACCCACCCATGCAATGTACAGTGCTTTTCATCCTAATTGTAACCATCCGAACAGGCTCTAAAGCTACAACACTCAGGAATGGTCCTTGAGAACGTGATGAGAAGCAGAAGAACAGGAAAGTCTGGTTTGATCGGGAGATTTATGATGTGTTTGGTTGCTCTTAGAGTGGTTCAAAATAGTGGTTGGGTAAATTATATCAATCTATCTCTGATGAAATCATTCCACTTAATACATTGTTCTAAAAGAAGTACAAGTAAATTTGTTGAACCTCACCAATCCATGTAGTGCACGCAACCAAACATACTATTGTGCAACCAAACACACAATTGGACAAAGTCAAGCCAACCCTTTGCTGTTTCTACAATTCTGCTGTACTTTTATACTACCTCTCGGTCAAGAGGTATTCGACCGCGTGCTCGTGACAGTGACGCGCATTTGTTCCTTGTTTGACCTTGCGCCTGCTCTATCTCAGCTCCACTCGCACCGGCATTGCACTCCCACGCAAACGCCACCTTCGCGGCAATGCAAGGTGCGTCTCCACACTGGCGAAAAGAAATCAGTGGCTGCAGAGCTAATAGCACTAGAGCACGTAATCGGAACACGGGACATGTTGCCTCTTTATCCTGACTTCAATAAGTACGAAAGAGACAGGTTACATCCAAGAATTTCGGGGGCAAAAGAAAACAATTAGAACCTGTTTTGTCTCCAAAAAATGTGGAGCAAAAAAGAACCATAATCTACATACAGAAAACAGAATATAACAAAATTACGACTTCAATTGCACAAATCCCCGTGCTCGTCGACAAGCAGGTTCGACGCATGCACCCTGATGGATCCTTCGGTGTCCAACCAGCACATTCCTGTGCAACCTGAGGCGACATTCTTGCGCTAGATCGACTGATCGCGTGCCACAGCTGCTGGGGTCCATCTAAGCAGAACCACCACCGATCACCCTTGACATGCAACAGTAGCAAACTTCTTGTCACAACCAAAAACACAGCACGCATGGATATAATCTAGTATGGCGAAAGGTCCAAGGGGCATTCACAGCGGGGGCATGACTTGTAGAGCTTACAGTTTCAGCAGGACAGTAGCAGGCTCCTCCATGATTAATAAAGTGTGGTGATATCAAAGTTTAAAATTCAACAATTTCTCCCAGCAAAATTGCACAATGGCCGTCCATCTGATCTTCTGAAAAATAAGGTTACTTCACTGATGAATCTGAACCTGCAAACAGTAGCAAGACTGGTTTTGTTAGGACACCCATCTGATGAGTTAGTCATCCGACATTATCTTGTAAACAGTGCACATGTTACAGAGCCAAACATAACAAAGACAAACCACAAACCATCATGTACTAATTCTCAGTTTCAATGGTCAAACAGCTTAAATGGATCAAATAGCATAAACAAACTTCCATGAAGCCTACATACACTATTCAAGCTGGACATGCATGATGCAACTGTCAGGTGGGCAGCATGGTTTTTTGAATGACCAATAAATTAAAGTTGAAATGTCCATATAGGTACATTTAAAACAATCACTGCACAACAACTAAAAGAAGGGTTTGTGTGGGTGGGTGGGGGGAGGGGGGGATCAATTTCAAAATTACTTAAAGCACCGTACTATGTAGTATTTGGGATGCAAATAGTACAACAAAAAACAGTTCAATTCAGAATTAGACAACAAAGAAAGCTAACATTCATCTCCAGGGTTGTGACAGTGAGATGGCAGTGTTTGATGCAGCTGCTACATGATCTCTGAAGATAGCAGACTTGAGCGCATTGTACTCATTAACAACTGAGTTGTACAAAGTATTTGCAAATAGCTCCCTTCCCTGCACAAAAGAGAAAAGAAATGAGATATATTCACTAGCAAATTTCCAAGGAGAAATAACAACAGTAAACAAATGAAGCAGCTCAGTAGCAACAAGCTTATAGTACCATGGAAAAATTACAACTACTACATTAGTATCATGTACACTCCTCAACAAATAAGAAACCTTTTGCCTCAAAGAACAGGATTAAAAGATTAACAGCAATAGGAAACTTAACATTACTACAGCGCAGTTCAACCAGCAGTTCCAAGTGCAATCAGTAGGGTATGTGACTACCGTATAAAAGCAAGATAAAAACATGCAGGAAAAATAATAACATTGTCCAATGATGCAAGAGGAGCATGAGTTTCATCTATGAATAAAATGAGAATGGGTCATTTTCTTATAGCATGGAGAAATGAGACACGGTCCAGTGTTGATTCATCCTATGAGGTCATGCATGGAGGTGTATCTATGACTATAACAGATGCATTACCAGGCCCCTCTACTCATTTCAACTTTGCTAACAGCGTAAATATCCAAACATTTTCACCATTTTAAATCAAGTACATTTGAAAACACTTGTCGCCTAGTCAAGATTCTACCAGAACTTCTCGGTAAGAGGACGATCAGAATCGTGGAAGCTTATCTGCATCTAACACTGAAAATCTATTGTTGATCTGACTGCCTGAAATGAAGCTCCACCATCCAAACTCAAGTAAAAGGTATGGAAATATTGAGCAAATAAGCTTATAGCTAGCACAAATTCACAAGCAAGCCAGCTATTTACAGGCACTTGGCTTCTGCCAACAAAAAGCCAATTACCACACGGAATTAGTTGCAGGAGTATGAGCATCAGTGCTATCAAGAAGCATCATAGTGTATATAAATATCATTGAAAACAAACCTCGTCAGCGTTCTTGGTATGAGCAGTAATATCCCCATACTTTATTTCTTCAGTTACTGATAAGCCTACTCCATGGAAGGATATCACCCTTTGCTCACCAATCTCTTTCTCGACCTATTTAATTTGAAGAGAAAAGAAAAGTTCAAACAGGTAGCACACAGAAATAGATATCCGAACTAGTATGATGAGCACTAATGAAGTAATGACGTAATTGTACCTGTTGTGGTGGAGGCATAATCTCATAGCACAGCAATGATAGGGGATATATGTGCCCAGGAACACCAGCATGCTCCAGAAGCCTCCTCATACTGTCCACTGAGGATGAATCGAATGGCGCCTGCCCTTGTTTTTTGCAAGTAGCAGACAAAGTAAACATAAGGGAATGCAAGCACAAAGGCTGTGTACTTTTCAAGTGTTTCCGGCCCTGTTTAGTCCCAAAAATTCCACCAACTACCCGTCACATCAATCTCCGGACACTAATTAGAAGTATTAAATGTGAATTAATGACAAAACCCATTCCACAACCCCTACCTTAATTTTCGAGACGAATCTAATGAGCCTAATTATGACATGATTAGACAACATTGTGCTACAGTAACCAATCTCTAATGACAGATTAATTAAGCTTAATGGATTCATCTCGCGATTTCTAGTTCATTCGTATAGTTAGTTTTGTAAGTAGTCTACATTTAATATTCTTAATAGACCTTGGAAGGGAACCCCAAAAAATTTTTCCAAAAACTTTCCACGAACTAAACAGGGCTGCCCTGTACCATCTCATTTACTATGCTTGCTGGCAATTCAATTGCATTGAAAGAGAAGATGTACAATAATGTATAGCAAAGTCAGAAAACATGATGAGCCAGTCAAAATGGAAGAACAAGACTAGCAGGCAAGAGAATATACCGGGCACCATTCTCCCGTTGAAGGGTCTGGCCGGTCCCTACCACCACTTGGTGCAATCCAAATTAACTGTGAACCACCACTGCATAATGTTATAAGAAGATAAATGACGTCAAGCCCAAGAAAACAGCAAAGACAATTCCATACACAGTGGTTCAGACTGAGCATATATTTGACTTCACAAGAGAAACAAGAACCAACTTAACAAATGATTAATAGTGTGCAAAACTTTAAAAAATCCAGTCTTAGTATTAAATATAAATATATAATCGTTTGAGCAACCCCACAGAAGAACCACAGGGTGATAAGTTTGATTGATCACAGAAATATCATTCATAAATTTGGGTACAGGTGTATAGTTCTTTGCGCTTTTACTTGAAATTTTTTGTCGCTAAGCACCAGCTTCAGGTACAAGTTATCAAGGTTAAACATCAATATTCATATGGAAAAGGATTAAAAACTAACATGTTATTGTAAGGGAAGATACCGTAAAAGCAAGGCCATTTCCTTAAGACTTCGAGCATTTGATCTCCTCTTCATCTCAATTAGTTCAGGGTAATCATTCATATGCTTTTTTGAGTATACGCAGATGAGGTTTCTGATAGGAGAAAATGCATAAGTGACAAATTGATGGGGAGGTGAAAGAAAGCAGAAACAACATTATCGCATATCACGAAGTCTCAGGGTGAAGAAAGACCTTCCCATGCTAAATGGCTTGCAAAGTGGATCAATGATAACCCTATCCCCAGCAACATAAACCTACAGCAGGTGGGGAATTTAAACTGATTTGATTGGGTCATGTAGTTCACTAGTAACTCAACAGTTTATATTCAAAGAACGGCCTTACTATGTTTTCACTAATCCATGGATTGGTTTTCTCAAGCAGCAAGGTGATAATTGCTGGATCTGCTTCTGTCTGATGGTTAGACATCAAAACAACATTGTGGCCCTGCAATGATGCACTTCAGTAATATTTGACATATAAGATAAGAATTTTTTTAGGCCATAGATTCCAAGAATGAGTATGTCAGGAAAATTACTACAACTACCTCATGCCTTGTGCTTCAAGTTGTAACAGAACTTACTATATGCATATGCATAAGTATAAATGGTTTCCATGTATCATACTTTCTCCTCTCTCAAACTTGAGAATTGGGTCATGATGTCATAATACTAAAGCAGTATTTGGAAGTTTGCATCACTGTATTTCAACAGATATCTCTAAATAATACTCAAACAAAAGAAACAAAAGTATCAGTTCCAGTTCAGTCCTTAGAGTGTGATACCCATTTTATCTTCATTAACAATGTTTGTATGTTGTTGTCAGGCTTCAATAAACAATAATGGTTTACATTATCCTCTTCTTCCAAAAAGACCTTGATGATTTGAATTCACCATACCATTTTAAGATCTACGGCGAAATGAACTAGAGACTACTGAAGGAAACGTGAACCATAGTGACAATTAGATGAATCGACCTGGCGGAGCTTCTCTTCCATTTCATGAAAAAGGGAAATGTTGCCAACATAGGAGTTCCTGAGCATATGAAATGAGGTTAACAAAAGGTAAGGGAACTATATAACATGTCATTTAGAATTCGCATGAATGGAGTAAGTCTCCTGACATGACTTGGTAATGAAGATAGTCCCATCTACACTTATAAAAGATTTCTCTCTCACTAAAGGAATAGTTGAATAAACAAACAAACAAACAAACAAACAAACAAGTGCTTGCAGAGAGAGAATGGCGGCAAATGGGGCATGATTTCTTGAGATGGAAACTTACATACCATAGGTTAAAAGATATTTATCACCACCTATATTAGACTCGACAAATTCTAACCCTCCAGTCAAACATGCTGGAAATATCTGCATAGAGCATTTTGTTTATTTGGAAATTACCAATATACAGTTGTGCTACAACTACATAGTTTTGCACGTCATGTAAGCAAAGGAGCATCAAAACTATGTGCTCTAGATAATTATTAATTCAAACCAAATGAAAATAAAACTAGCAAACACAGCAGATATGGCATACTATCCACTCCATTCAAAACAAAACCTTCATAAAAGGTATGTATGTTATCAGGTCAGATTTAGTATTACCTCAAATCTACCAGTGGTCTGATGTAATTCTGACCAAACATGTAATAGTCAAACGGTTCTCGGATAGCTTTGTGATAAGGTGGAAATGTAAATGGATTCTGCAAAAGGATGAAACTAGATATGAGAGGCCATCTGGGAACATAAACAAAAATGTCAGAGCAGATTGTGAAGGGAATCAGGATATAAGGTGGAACCTGTACATCCAGCAGAACACGATCAAACAAAGCAGTCATATTTGAAAGCACGATATCATGTGCATTAGGATCTCCATTCTGCAGGACCTGGTAAAACAAAAGCATTCGCAAGACATGAGACCACAGCCATCTGATAATAGCACATTAAAATACTACCAAGATCAAGTTCAGCAGTTTTTACAGCATTCTTGTAATTGTAATACAGCTCCTCCAGGCTGGTAGCAACATCTGCAGGCAGATTTCCCTCCTCCACTCCCTTTCTGATGTGCAAAATCAGCTCTACATACCGCAAGCATGGGAAACAGAACTCATCAGTTTCTCTGCGTAAGTGACGATTCCATATTAATATAAGGAATTCTTAGATTCATTCTTCCTAAATCAATGCGCATACGCAAGCAATTTGGCATTGCCTTCGTGTTTTTTTTATTGGTTCACATTAAAAATTCCATTCGAGTCACTAACCACTATGACTAGTGATGGATTTATAATCTACCAGCTCGTTAGGAAGCAGCACCAGCAGCAAACAGACCTTCCTCGTCGACTAGCGGCGACGGTCCCACCACCTCCTCGGCGCCCATGTAGGAGGCGAGCACGGCGCCCTTGGCCGGGACCCGCGGGCCCCGCCCGCCTCCGGCCGCCCGCCACGCTGCCTTGGCTTCCATCCGGAGCGCCCCGCGGCGGGACCGCAGGAGCCTCGCCGGCGCGGCGATGAGGATGGCGCCCCGGGGCGATGCCAGCCATGGCGGCGTCGACGAGGAGGAGGCGGCGGGGCAGGCGCCCCCGGCGAGCGCGACCAGCGGCGGCGCGTGCATGAGGCGGCGGCGGAATGTTCTAGAAACCTAATCCGAAAACCCTAGTGGTGAGCCTAGTGGGAGTGGCGGGCCTTGGGATTTGCGATTTTGAGCACGAGTCCAGCTGCGGAGGAAGCGGAGCGAGCGAGGACGGAGAGGGCGAAGAAGGAACTTCAAGGAAGGCATCGGCACGAGATGAAGCCGCCTCGGTCCGCTCACCCGCTTGCCTGCGGTTTTTTCTTCGATTTTTTATTGTTTTGTTAATAATTTAACAAAAAGAAAATCAACGAAAAGGTGATGATATTTATAGGGCGATTGTGTGTGGGTAGGATTTGCTGGGCGACCCTATTGGATGGCACCGCACCTTGTCTTTTCCTTGACCTTTGCAGACACGTCGTTGTCTATGGCCTATCCCTTCCACTAATACGTGGCGAAAGCTCGAAATATGAAAAAACATGTTTAGTTTAGGGAGAAAGTTATTACCTTCGAATATATTTACTCCCTTTTAAATAATAAGAAGCTTTAATTTTTTTTGTTTTAAGTCAATCTTCTCTAATTTTAACCAATTTTACATAGTAACAAATTGGTTGTATTAAATCTATCATGAAATACATCATCATAACACATTTATTTGATATTGTAAACTAAATAAAAAAATACTCTGCTCAAGTATAATCAAAGTCTGGAGAACCGCTAAAATGTTTCTTGGCTCAATTTAGCCACTAAACTATGCCGGTCAATACAATTTATCTCTTAACATAATTTATTTTTTTTGTTTCTGCATGAACAAAGTGAAGCATTTTGTTCAGTTTTGCAAGATGATAACATACATCACAAGGCATATGTTAGACCAAAAAGATACAGAGAAAAGAGACATGAAACTTGTGTGTAGAGAATTAAAAAATGACAAATTGCATTATAGGGTAGGTTGAATCAAATGGTATACTTGAAAGGAGTAATTTGGACATATTCCTAAAATAACAAGTTCCTTTTTAGGACTCTTAACAATACACTTTTTTTAACCAAAGTCAGCAGGGGAGGCCCCTACCTATTTTTTATAAATTTTATTCAAAAAAACAAAATTTACCACTTTAAATCATTTTAGTTGGTACAATATATCTAATGAATTTGTCTTTTTCATTTATCTGTGTGCAAGTCGAGTTTTATTTTTACAATTTGTAGGGCAACTTAAAACCTGAATTCTTACATTAGGAAAATATACCATAACAACAATAATAATCCATGCAGTTTTGTAACTCTAGGATCAACTTTTTTATTAAATGTCCCTAACCTATAAAATAATCATGAAAAGTGTTTAATATATATTTGTAATATAAGAACCATGCTCTGACTTAATAAACTCAACTCGTAAACACATTAAAAAAATGTAAATCTCATTATAAGATAGATTGGACCAAATGAAATAGTTTGGAGGTAAAAGCGAACATGTTTGTTCAAGTTGTAAAATGATAATGCTGAGGGTTGTAAAATTGAGTTTTTTTATTGTAAATATCAATATATATTTTTTGTAATGTTAGCAAAGTTAAAGAAGTTTATCTTAGATAAAAACTAAAATGACTCCAATAGAGTGTTAGTAATATAAGAATTGTGGGTTGGTATAAGTGTCAATTACTTCCTTTCGGTTCTTCAAATATAGGTGCAACTTTTAAAAGAAATATGTTAGAAGAAAAATGCTTACGTCTGGAGTAGCAAGTTAAGTGGTAATTTACTCAAAAAATGAAGTGGTAATTGTGGGATATAAATGTGTGTCATGTCTCATCTCACATTTTTTTTTCATATTATATTGTTTTAGTATAGTTTCTATATTATGTCGGTATATATGTTTGATGTTTTTCCTATTTAAGCGTGTTGTGGTCGGCAACTTCTTTTTTTATTTCATGAAATTACGTGAAAATAAATTTGATTACTCTTTTCCCTCTCCTTTTGTATATTCCCCGTCGTGAACTGAGAGAACTTTTTTATGACAATATAACAAAGCATAAGTTTAATAGTGATACCTCGTGCGTCGTTGCAGAATTTTTTTAAGCAAAATTTTAAGGTGAACTTTTAAAAGTAGAAAATAAGGTGATTGCAAGAAGTTATTGATCCTCCTTGTTTTCTACCGTGGGAATTTTGTAGCTGGCACACACAAAGACTTATAAATTGTACGTATGGATGTTATTAGTCACAGAAAATCGGTAGACATAAATAGATAGTCTTAGTGGATGGTGACATGACACTGACGTGTATAGCTTGCATGTTGCGAGAAATTGAGTTATGATCCTTAGTGAGTTGCTCTTATATAGGTTAGATCACCCAATTTTTCTTCAGGGCAAATAAAAGAAGTGAGTGACTATCGAGATTAGACATCACTATCGGGGAAACAACCTTCAGTACCGGTTGTCAACCCTTATTAATACCGGGTGTACAACCGATACTGTCACATCAGTACTAATGTGAGATGGGCATTAGTACCAGGTGAAACACCTGGTACTAATGTGCACATCAGTACCATGTGCCAACTGCACCCGGTACTAATTGGGTGTTAATTGGCTATGCCTTCTATCAGTTGACGTCCGCCCACCTCCGTATGTTCCTTTTCCTTTCTCATTTTCATTTTTTCCTTTCCCTTCTCCAAAATCACTTTACTTCTCACACAATCACTAGTCTCAAATATTACACAAAAATCACGATCACTAGTCTCAAATATTACACAAGAATCACATACAACGCACGAACTAATGTTGACAAAAATCACAAATAAAAAAATCGCATCTGGGCATTGAGGAGCCCCTTCACCTCCTGCACGCCCTACCAGGGGCCGCGCGGCGGGGCCAAGCCATCACGCGCCGCCCTAGCCTAGCTCCCGCGCCTCCCACCGGCCTCTAGCTCCGCCGCCGGCCGGCCTCTAGCTCCGCCGCTGGCCTCCAAATCCCGTGGACAGTACAGGGCATTAGTACCGGCGTTTTCTACCATCCGGTACTAATACGGGACATTCAGTACCGAGTGGTGTCTACACCCGGTACTAATGTCTCCCGGTCACATTAATACCAGGTGTCGCATATCACTTAGCACTAATGTGGGTCACGAATGAGACTTCGGGGGCTCTGCCTTCCCACTCGGTATTAATATTTTCATTAGTACCGGCTGAAAAAACACCTGGTACTAATGTTTGAGACTAAAGGTTGTTTCCTTGTTTCCTCAGTAGTACATATATGGACAATATGGCACATAAAAGTGATTCCACTAGTTGGATCGATAGATATTTATTTTCCCTAGAAAAAAATAGAAAAGAAAATTTTCATTGTGACCAATTAGTGGATAAATATATTACGAGCACAGGTGAACAAGGGCCAGGCAGTGTCATAGTGTCAACCATCACTGAAGCATTCAAAAAATATCTTCTTAAAACCGTCTCGACCAGGTCTCGCCTTTTCTCGTACATAACCTCACGAGCAACTCCAACGGTTTGCTATCTTACCTTGACATCCATCTATTTTTGGCAAAACATGAAAAATTAGTCTCTACATCTCCAAGAGTTTGCCAAATTTTACTTGGCAAATCTGGTGTTTTGCCAACTTCTAAAAAGATATGTCAAGTAAAAAAAGAGTTCATCTCCAACAGTTTGGCATAATTCACTTGCCAAATCTAGATTTAACTTACATCAGGAACCTGAGAGAGAAACAAAAATATGTTTCTACCCTTCCACCTCTTAAAACTTAAATCAGGAACCTTGAGAAAAAAACAAAATTATTTTTATACCCTTCCACCTCTTCTGTTACAGAAGGATGCGCCGCGGATAGCTGCACGCATATATACGTGCGGGGAGGGGAGGGGAGGGATGCCAAGTTGCTATTGATGCCAAGTTGTTTTGCCAAACTATTGGAGGCTAATTTTTCATGTTTTGCCAAAATTAGATGGATGTCAAACTAAGATAGCAAACTGTTGGAGAACAGTTTGGCAAAACAACTTGGTACCAATAGCAACTTAGCATCTCTCTCCTCGGCGCACGGCGCATCCGTTGCGTAGTAGAAGAGGTGGAAGGACAAAAAAATAATTTTGTTTCTATCTCGGGGTTCCTAATGTAAGTTTTCAAGAGGTGGAAGTGTATAACATAATTTTGTTAAGTTAGATCTGGATTTGGCAGATGAATTATGCCAAACTGTTGGAGATTAAGTCTTTTTTTTACTTGACATATTTTTTTAGAAGTTGGCAAAACACAAGATTTGCCAAGTAAAATTTGGCAAACTCTTAGAGATGCTATAGTTATGACTAATGTGGAACTTCAAGCCATATATTTATAGGCTTCCAAATAGAAATATCATGCCGACGGGTAAAAATGACAGGATATGTTCTTTGCATAAAACACACAAAATATATATAAGAGAATCTTTAAGAGTTTGCCAAATTTTACTTGGCAAATCTTGTGTCTTGCCAACTTCTAAAAAGATATGCTAACCATTTGATATAATTCACTTGCCAAATCCAGATCTAACTTACATCAGGAACCTTGAGAGAGAAACAAAATCATTTTTTGTCCTTCCACTCTTGAAAACTTACTTCAGGAATTCCGAGATAGAAGTAAAATTATTTTTAGTCCTTCCACCTCTTCTGTTACGGAACGGATGCGCAGCGGATACTCACGTGCATATATACACGCGACGAGGGGAGGGATGTCATTGCTATTGATGCCAAGTTGTTTTGCCAAACTGTTGTAGGCTAATTTTTCATGTTTTGACATAATTAGATGGATGTCAAGTTAAGATAGTAAATTGTTGGAGTTGCTCAGAAACCGATGGATACTTTTGAATCGGTGCCCCTTATTGACCACAAATCGAACATCGTTTTTGGCATCATAGGTGCAACTTCATCAATCAATCTCAAAATATGTTGTTCCTTTCTCCCATACTAGTAAAATGCACGTGCGGCACGCACGTGTCTAAAAACCACAATGAATAATATATTATGCAATATAACAAATTTAATGCTTCGTAGCTAGCTCTCATCACATGCACAATATTTCTATGCTTCCAAAACGTCCCTGTATACAATGTTCTTAGTTTTCTTCCCGGTTGGATCAGCTATAATATTAGGTTTGGCCAAAACCCATGTCGTCTTACGCCCAACTCCTCTAGACAATGCCACGTATAGTTGACCATGAGAGAACACCGGTTCAGAAAGGTATATTCCAACATTTGGAATGGTTTGTCCCTGTGCCTTGTTGATAGTCATCGCGAAACTTAACCTGATCGGGAACTGCTTCCTTTTCAAGTTGAATGGTAGCGTTACATCTTCAGAAGGAGATAGAGGTATCCTTGGAAGAAAAACCTGCTTGCCAGCATGTTGGCCGTTAACAATCTCAGCATCAATTGAATTGTTACCAAAACCCCTAACAACCAAACGGGTGCCATTGCAAAGACCATTATGCGGGTCAAAATTGCGAAGTAGGATCACTGGGCAGTTTTTCTTGATTCTGAGCTCATGAGGAGGCAAGCCATTAGGAGTGACAGAATTCAGAAAATCAAGTGGATAGGTATTGGTAGTGTCATCATCGACCGTGTCATGGCTGAAGTACACCTTTTCCTCTCTCGGAAATTGTTCGATCATCTTAGCATTCATAGCATCCACGTGCTCATTTCTAGTTGAAAGGATTGCACGCTCTCGCATATACTCTAATGACATGCAATTACCTTTCAGATCGGAAAACACATGCTTTATCAGAACATTGATAGACTCGTCAGAGTTGTACTCAACCATAATGTCATCGGGGAGCTGCACATAATCATTAGCGTCACTTTTTTCTCTTCCATTACCGATCCTCAGAAGGAAATTAGAGTACCATGGGTCACTCTGTGCTCTCATGTTCTGCGACAACCGAATCTTATGCATTTTATCCCATAGATACGATCTCTGCAGGGTTGCATCTGTAATCTGTGCTCGAGTACCACGTGGCACAACTGGAAGGACTTGTCTAAAGTCACCTCCAAACACAACAACCTTTCCACCAAAAGGGTCACTACAATCCATTATATCTTGCAAAGATCTATCAAGGGTTTCAACAGCTTGTCTTTTGGTCATGGCCACTTCGTCCCAAATGAGTAACGATGCTGTCCGCAAAAGAGCTGCCGTACCACTCTGTTTCGAAAAGTTGCACACGGTATTATCACCAAGTTTAATAGGGATCTTGAACCTTGAGTGGGCAGTACGCCCGCCCAGCATGATAGAAGCCGCAATACCAGATGTTGCCATTGTGACAGCAATGAGCCCCATAGATCGGACCTTGGCAAGTAACGCCCTGTACAAAAAAGTTTTGCCAGTACCTCCAGGTCCGTCAACAAAAAAACTCGGCCTCTCTTATTAATGACATTCTCCATAATTGCATCAAAACCATAACGTTGTTGAGCATTCAATGATCCTATGATATTCAAATCATCCTTGTTGAAAATAACATTCCTCTCCTCGGTTAGCTCTCTATAGTAATCTCTCGATGCATCTGTAAATGGGGTGAAAAAATTTCATCATACATAATTCCTGAACTGGACATAATATAATTTAATTTGAATAAGTTATGTATGTAACCTAGAACAAAATTTCAACATAGTGGCCTAAAAAGCAGAACCATGAAAAATTATATATAGTAGACAACATAAAAATATCTCGTGTAAATAGTGTCATCTTAAATAATATTTAAACTGAACATACTATAATTTAAGTCATCATATATAATCTCAGTAAATATGAAAAGCAAGATGACATCTAATTTAATCAGCCAATCTTTCTTAAAATTACAACTAATATATAAGATTGAACATATATATGCTCGGGAGTACATATTTGTATCCAAGATTATTATTGATTGTGTACCATAAATTTATATCACAATAAAAAACTTAACATGTTTGCTCTATATATACTGTGAAAGGGGTACCTGATTCGTCAAGATAAGGCAGCCCAAAAGCCTTTATATCCTTCCCCATGGATCGAACGATTTCTGCTACGTCCCTGAGCACGAGCTGTATTACGGATTCATCATCTCCAACATTGCGGCGGTAGTCTTCAGCCATTGATTCAAAGTGATTGTCCCAGAGTTTACGTATGTTAGCACACTCACAAAAAACAGCAATGATAGCAAACATGCGCCTTAATGCACAAGGCATTTGAAAGTAGGATGCTTCAGTCATTGCCTCGTCAAGGGATCCATCGCTGGTAATAAGACCGAGCTTCTCACAAGCATCTCTAAAGGTTGGGCACACAACACCTCTAATAGTTCTAAGTGACTCGTATGATGTTGCACCTCTCACATGATTTAGAAGAATGCGAAGGTAGTACCTGCACCCTTCAGCTGGATTAGCATATACTAACCTTCCAATCTGGAAACGTTGTTTCCTCGGTTTCCAATATTTACCAGATTTGATCCATTTGTAATGTTCTGGAAATTCTCTATACAGATATTGACGCGCTTTGGGATCTTGTATATTCATCTTGAAGTACTCAGTTAGCATAGAGCGCTGAGACTGAGCACGCTCAGCCACTTCTTCAAGGTTGTCTGTATCGTTGAATGGTACCATATGCATTCCAGGGAGGTATACTTGCATTTGAAGGACAGGTGGATGCATGCTGTATAATGGAAAGCGATATAGCTGGTAGACTGCCTCTATTGCAGTAATACATCTAGCTTTTCTGTACTGCTTCACCTCGTTGATCTCAATAGGTCCATCCGTCGTACCCGCCTCAATAGAGAATGAAGCGTTGTCATGTCCTTTAAAAATGTATTTGTATATATATTTGATAGACTTGATGCTGCAACAAGCCTCAACATTGATATGACAGTTGTAACGCATCAAAAGTGTAGGATTGTACGGAATCACCCATCTATTGTCTAACCAATGGTTTCTCAAGAATACCTGTTGACCATCCTCTCGTCTTCTATATGCTAGGTATGCATCCTTCCCTTTCTGCGTCTGGTCAGAAAACGAGCGTGGAAATTTGAAACGACACCCACCATCGATCATACACGTACACTTTGGATTAAGCATTCCACAAGGACCGTGCATCATGTGAGTGCATACCAATCTATGAAGTTCAGGATATTTCTTTTGATCCGGCAACTCAGCTGAGATGTACTTGTCGAAATCATCAGGTCCGTTCAGCTTAGATTTTTTTCCATGATTAACAAGAAGTGCTCGTGTGGTAGTCCCCTTTTCTGAAACTCTGTGACATGTGCCCAAGCTGCAACTTTACCGAAATGACCCTTTACAATCATGAACTCATGAAGATCGCGTAGCTTAGCATGATAGACTCTAGCCACAACATCCGGTCTGTCTTGTGGGGTCTGACCAGGTAGCAATTGTTCTGTAATTTCCGACCAATAAGGATTGCATGTCATGGTTACGAAAAAATCAGGACGCCCATACCGTGCTACCAAAGCCATTGCATCCATAAAACATGAATGAACATCTCTGTCAGAACCTGGAAAATCCTTTAACAGCACAATACGTTTACCAACCCTTTTTGCATCAGAATCACCACGAGCCAAGCAATCTACGATACCCTGTGAATTAACATACATACATACATACATTAGGCTAAAAATGGACATATTTTGGTAGCTAATATATTAAATATTTCAAACTAACCTGGTATAGATCTGCTCGAATAATTTTATGATGATCAGGGTTGGAGTACCAATCAAGCCGCATTGATTCAATTTTTATGTACATATCAACAATCTATTGCTGGAAGAGACCTCCTCCATGGAAAAATGTGTTAAACACACCACTCTGTATCTGCATTAGGAAACAATAATACTCCCGGGCGCTGACGTGATGCCTTGACCCTGGTTGTTTATTTCCGGTGAAATGAATTTGCAAAATCTAAATAAATAAATATAAATACAATTCTAATAAAGTTGGTGTGTCTATATACTGCTTTTGAAATATTTTAAGGGCTTAAAAATGAATATATGTGCACAATTTGTATCGTCTTATACACACTATGCAGATAAGTATATATGCCATCTGAAGTGAAAATTGCATAAAGCATTGTATCCGGTTATCAAATACCTCTTTCTGTGATTACAAAATTATTAGCACTATGTTATATTTGCATTTTAAAGAGTTGTTATCTCTCGGGTTAATGTATGTTCAAATGGATAGTCAAAGATGAAAAAGACCTTAAAGTAATAGCTAGTGACGTCCATATGGCAGTGAAAAATAAATACAATTAAAATAAAATTGAAGAATCTATACTTACCACCATCCCGGTCGTTGTCATCACACCCGTTGTCATGATCAACATCACCATCGTCATCACCGTCTGCTCGGTTGGCTTCTACATGACAAGCGAGGCACAATTAAGAAATGGATGAGCAAAATAAATCAAAAAGATGAAGCAAGTTATTACCAGAATCTTCAATTGACACGGGCTGGGTCGACACCATGTTTTTCTGCCTCCCTCTCATACCATTTCCATTTTCCATCGCATTTGATTGTCTAGCAGGAACATCTGTAAATTATAAAAACAAAACAATACTAATCTGAGTTACAATCTGAAATAATAAACAATAATCTATACTCAATAATTAAATAAACTATGATAATTTACCATTTTTCTTTTTCTTGTTGTATTGCCGCTTTACCCTCGGGAATCGTACAATGGGATTCTCTTCCAACAACACCTTTTTATCTTCCCAACGTGTCTCCCCCCCCAGGGTAGAAAAGCGGGTAAGCTAATGGGTCGTAGCAACCATGATAAGCTCGAATGACGGTGGCGTGCCCTGAGTTTGCATAAACTATTATACTCCGCTTAAATTTCTGCTGCTCATCCGAACCATCTTGCCATATCGCAGCCACCTGATCCATCGCGGGTGCATTAAACCTCCTCTGATCAACTGAGATGCTCGTATTTAACTCAATCTTATACTCTTCGATGTTTGCTGATTGCCCTACGATCCTGAATGTATGCAAATAAGGGTTCATAGCTATTGTGCTCAATATACGCAGTATTTCTCTGAGCAAGTTTTGATCAAGATGAGGAGACCTATTTCTTCGATTTACCATGTTCTCATCAGTGTCATAAAAATGCAGCTGCATGTGCCGTGGTCCCTTACCACCAGGCTTTAATTGGTCAATTCTATGATATATCTGACCATGTACCTTGAATGTGTAAATCCCAGTGCCTGTTTTTATACATAAAAATGATGGTCAACATACAATTTCATTTCAAGCTTGCTGATGTGAAACAAATTAAAGTTTGCATGGAAGTATATACATACCTTTCGCTGTGGCTAGTTGTTGGTCAACGGTGGCACCAAATGACGTGAATGAAAAATGTGAGTTGAAGTAACGTATGTTCTTTCTAAAATATTTGGCATCACTATCCGTTTGACTCTCAAACAAACGACGCATCTCAAGTGGAAGCTCATGCACATAAATATTAACCTTGCCTTTCCTACAGCAGAAACCGTCTGTTTCGCTAGGGACTTTCAAAGCTCCACAGTACTCACAATTAGGAACTTTGCGGTGCAAGTGATGTTTTTTTGGTAAGTCCTTGTACACCCAGATGTATGGATCTTGATCTAGAATAACCACGTCGGAATCTCGACGTGTCTTGCAATGAACAACTGAACACAACAAAATTCGAAGATAGCTCAATGCACAGATTGATTAAAAAAAGAATGTTATACTATAAACAATGCAATTACCTCTCTCATGGAACACCCTTGGATCGTTATCTTCGTAGTCATCAGGCAAACCTTCGTCTGGGTGGTGACAATCTAAATCCTCCTCTGCCATGAAAATGACAATATAAATTATATAATCCAAGGTATAACATGTATTAGGTGAGAAGCTCAGTAAAATAATTCGAGGGCAAACCTTCAAATGTAATATCAGGATCGTCTGGCTCCCAAATACCCGAACCAAGTGGAGGCACTACATTGTTTGGGTCATTGCTAGTGCCTGATGAAATAAACCAATAAAACATATATATATATATATATATATATATATACAAACCCAAAATTATAGTCAAATAATACAAACAAGCAAACCTTGGGTGGAACATCTTGCTGTAGAACGTGTTCTAACGCCTGGTCCAACGGACTCGTGCGTTCGAGGGGGACAAGCTGCAGATGTCATAATCAAATAGAACAGTTGTGGAATGGTACAAAAAGCATCCCAAACATAGAGAGTCCTGATAAAAGAAAAAAAATGCAAACAGTGTACAAAGCTGATCAAACCTTGCTCGGGTGTAGCTGCATTTGCATCACCAACGAACGGTGAAGGAGTTATATTCGTCAACACAGATTGCATGGTACCAACCTCCTCAATTTCTGCAATTGTATCTGAATCATTGTAACATCCCTGATGTTTGATTATGCTAATGACCTTAAGTAGAAGTGCTAATCATGGTTAATTAGTGTTTAAACATGTTTGACTTGATCTTGCACACTTTTGCACGAATGACCTTGGTCAAAGTTCAAATTCCCGGTAAAACCCCTATAGACCCTAAAGAGCTGATTTGGTTTTCTTGCGCGTTCTCCAAATTTCTCTATAGAAGTTCAAAATCGGCCAATATAAAAGTTGTTCCTTATTTCTGGAAACACAAATTTCATAATTGGTGGACATTCCAATTTTGAATGCAAACTCGCTTAAATTTGAGTTGAAGTTCCTGTGCGCAGTACATCGGGGCTGAGAATTCCTGCAACTTCATCACGTTTTTCCCGTCAATCCTTTCACCAAAGCATAGGTCGCCCTTTGTGAAAGTTGTAGTGCTTTAGCTCCTCTACAACTTTCGTTTTTGGAGATTTTCAACTTAGTTGCCACTTTTTGGAGTTTCACTTTTTTTGAACTTGGCTAAACGGAATGCAAAACGCCCAGAGCGTCGGCGTCGCGCCGCTCCAGAGCGCGCGCGCGCACGCGTGCCGCTGCGCCCACACGTCGCCCGCCGATCCCTCCGGTGTACGGACTTTGGACGATCCGTGGTGGGCCGAGCATCCTGGGGGACTCCGCACGACCCAACGGCCGTACACCGCGCCTAGGGGTCAGCCGCCTCCCGTTCGACGCCACACGCCGCACGGTGCCCATGCCACCCGCGGCCGCGCATGCAGTCAGGGCCAGATGGCCGCCCCGAGGGCGCCAATCGACTTGCCATCGCCTCGACCTCGTCGAGCCCGTGCTATTGGTCACTTAAAACCGAGCCACGACCTTTTGTTCTCACTTTTTCGTCCGCCGGCCGCACACTCCGCTCCGCCGGCCGCCATAGCCACCGCCGCCGCAGAACCCCGCCTCCCGCGCCAAACCACCGCCGCCCAACCACTTCTCTTCCTCCCTTAGCCCCTCTGGAACACTACTCTGCCGCCCAACACCGCACATTGCTGACGCCGTCGCCGGACAGCAAGCCGCGGCGGACACTCCGCCCCTGCGCCGCCGCCGGCCGCCGACAGTGCCGTTCCGGCCAAACTCCGACCACACCGCCACCTCTCATCGCCCTAGCAAGGTGAGCACGCGACCCCAGGCCGCTCCTCCGCCCGTCTCCGGCCGGCAATCGCCGCCGGCGAGGCCCTACGGCCGCCAGGGACCACATTGCGAGGATTGCAATTTGTCTAGGGTGTTTTTCGTGAACCAAGGGCAGATGTGTAATATCTGAAATATAGTTCAACGGTCTGGCTGTAAATCTTGTTTTAAGTTTCGGCTGTAACTTCAAAAATCTGTAGAAAATTGTAGAAAATTCAGAAAAATGCAATTCCAATTTTGTTGGGTTCCTGGTGAACAAATATACCTTTTCTAGAAAGGTTATATAGGGTTTTTCTCTGTAGTTTTTGAATTAAAAATTCAAACTCAGTTTGATGTGTTTTTGGTGTAGTTTAAAATATACACATGCTATGAACTTGAATTTTGGATATGTTGCTCTTTATGGCATGTCTAGATTTGTGACCAAAGTTGGCATGAGTTTGATGTGTAGATCTTTAGTTATGATTTATGTAAGCTTTATGCTAGATTAAGCTTGATGCTTTTTATAGCCCCTTTAATAAACTTTTCTTTAAGCACAAGTGCACCTAGGACTTTGTCCTGATGAATAGTGCCTCTGGTAGAATGAATATGATTTTAGTAAATTGTTTAATAGGTAATTCGGATTTAATCTTGTGTAGGGTGATAAATTAATAACTCAATATATAAATAAGATCTATACTTGAGCTTTAGCCAGAAACTTAGTTTTGACCTAGAGGATAGCTAGGAGAAAGATGAGATCAAAAAGTTTAATAAATCTTTTTATATGAATTAATTGTGATTTACTAGGCTAAAATTTGTCTTTTTCGTATAAATTAATTTATAAATGTTCTTAATCTAAATTTTGGTGTGTGAGCTTAGAATGGGTATATGATGATGTGTGCAGAAGCTTAGACTTATTTGAAGTGTTTTTGATTTAATATGGATTTATTGTTGTAAGGCTTGTTTTAATTAATTAAATAAAGAAATGGCAATTAAGGTGTTAAATTGTGAAAACATGTCATGTTTCCGTTTTTGAATGTTAATCACACTCCCTTGCTGTTTTGTGAAGTTAAATACTTTAGTTTGCTTAAATATGTACACAGTCACCATCAAAATAGTGTTTAGTTCATCATCACACCACCCTAATAATTTTTGTGAGAAAATAATAATGTTTAGATGAATATGGCCAACAAGAGTTGGGTTGGTGGTAATTCTCCCACCCTCACCATAATCTAATGCATATGCATGTGACGTGTAGATTTACCAGACGGGACCTACACACTCACTCAGGAGGAGGAGGGAGCAGCTAGCGGAGAGGTGAACCAGTCTAGTGTGCATCAAGACCTGGACCAAAGTCCAGAAGAGCCCAAGGCTGTTGCTAGTGTAGAGGAAGGCAAGCACCGGTTGCATTAACCCAATTTCCTAGCTTGCAATTTATTTTCGTATTTATGTTATGTTATGTGCATTTAAGTTTCAGGAGTTGTTTTGAAACCTAGATGCATGATCCTTAGGACTCCTATGCTCTTTTACTAGTATGTTAGGAACGCTAGTGTCATGCTCTAAGGATACGGTAGAAGTCGAGTAATGACTCATTGCTCGCGAGATATAGGATGCTTATGTTGGAATCATAAGTTGGTTAAATTGACTCGCTCATGTGGTAAGAGCAATGGGTTCGGTCTCGACAGAGTAGCATGGTGCTGGTCTAAGCTATTGAACGTACCAAGTGCTTGTCGGGAATGGGACCGGTAAGCCTAGTACCTAATGAACCAGTGCGGGAATTTTATCGCTACTACTCTTGAGATGCGTCTCCCGGTTTGATTCCGGTAGTGCAAGTGTGATCCTGGACGTACCGTGTGAGGGCGTTCCAGTAACCTTGTATTTAGGACTGTGGCATCTTTTCCTAATCTGGGGAGTGACGGGAACCGCCTGGTCGGGGTAGACCCCGCATTTGCTTTTCTTTGGATTCTTTGGGGTCTACCTTCCTCCGTGTATCTTGGGTTTACCTTGCAATGATATAAATCGATCAATCGTCGGTCACTCGCCGTTATCTGAGTCGGCTTGACCACTGGCTACCCCATGTTTATTTATGGAACATTTCGGATTAATATTGTTGGATGATTAATCTTGTTTGTACAACCATGCTTGCTTAGCTAGGTGCTTACCTAGAATGGTTAACATACTAGAACTTGAGCTAAAATTTGAAAATAAGGATCAACTCTTAGTTGCTTTTGGCAAAACAAACCCACCAGCTAAAAAGCCTTGCATGTCTAGCTGTGTCTTTTATTTTGACGGGTCAGTCTTGCTGAGTATTAGTATACTCAGCCTTGCTTTTGTTGTTGTTTTTAGGTAATCCCATCTGGCCTGATTTTATTCCATATGGTTGGGAACTTGAATGGGAGAACGATGATGAGGAGTGATATGCATGGATGGCCTCCTGTGTGTATCATGCGTTTAGTTTAATTTCCGCTGTTTAAACTCTGAACCATGTTTACTTTTATGTACTGAAAAACCTGGTTTGTAATATTAAGTACTTATGGACCTTTTATGTAATGTAATGTTGTACTCTGGTCCCGCCTTCGTGTGGGCTTAGCGCATAACTCGATCCTGTATAAGTGATTTACCGGGCATGACCCGGCAGAGGCGACAAAATACTTTTTTATTATTGCTTAATGGCCACGTGGACCGGCTTAGGCGATAATACGGAATTATTTTAGGCGGTTCTGTCACAATCATTAAAACCAAAATTATGTATACACCATGTATAAACTGAGTTCAATGGTCGCACCTTGATCACAGTTCCTTTTATCACGTCTTCTAGAGTTTATTGCAGACCTATGCTCAACTGACCTCCTTTCATATTTTTCTTATTTTTTTATCATTTCCTTTTCCTTTTGACAAAGAAGACGATCTATTCCGAACACAAACTTACAAGTTGGAACTTGACCAGGTTAAAATGAATGTAAATTGCTTGCTGCGTGAATTACCAGAAACTTCATTATTCGATCTTGTATAAGAATTGTTACGACGAAGCCAACCTCCCTCGTCATCTTCAATAGGAGTTCCATGTTCAGGTATGGCGGATCCTGTTGGTGAACATAAGACCAGCATAGTTTGCGTTAAAGATATACATCTACTAATGTTAAAAACTCATTGAAGACATAATCAACCATTTTGTAAAACTCACCGTTAATACGAGTTGGTACGCCTGTAGCCAGAAGCGCCGCTCCTTCGGCAGCCTTTTTACGTGCGTAATTTTCTCTCCTCCTCGCGTTTATCATATCCTTCGTTGCAGCATACTTTTCCCGCTTCCTTTGGTTTCGCGAGTTTTAGAATCTGTCAATAGAAAAAAAACAACATTACTCACTACTCATACTTGTGAAGAAACATGAGTGTATACGAATTTGAGATGTCAAGATGCAAGAATTGATCGGTCACAATCCCAACCTCCATCATCAAGATTTCCAACTCGCATGGGATGACTAAGTTCAACATTACTCACGTCACCCAGCGGTATACAACATTGTTGTTCGGGACCAACAGCTGCACAGGAAAATGTATACTATGGATCAACGAAGACGTGGTTCTATGAACAAACACCCCAAACACATCCATGAACAAACAAACTTGCAGAAGACGTGTTATCCGTCGGTTGAGGATCACCAAACCTTTGCCTCTTGCATCCCCGTGCCGCAAATTGACGTTCGGCCATAGTTGCGTCTGTCATCGGCCGATGTTCAAACCTTTGCCAAAAGATACAAAAACATAAGAATAAAATGAAGAGCCGTATAAAATATTACGCAAATACAGCTAATGTAGAACAAAATGCATTAATTAGAAAATTACCGAGAGGCAACCATACACAGTTCTCATTGTAGTAAAATAAGAATAATGATGTCAAAATATACCTTCATAATAAAGTATTTTCATGGTATTTTTTCATAAAGCATTCAAGTTATTTCTACCAGGTATAAGCTGCTATTTTACCGCTGGTCCTAGTGCATATTTTTCATAGGATTGATTGATAATATTTTAGTACCATGAAAATCAGTTTCACCTCATGCTCAGGAATTAGCAGTTACCAATCGAAAGGAACTACTAGAGAACGAAAAGTCATTCTTTGGATTGAAAGAATGTACCAGAAAAGTGATGCGGCGTCCGTCGAGCTCGAACGTGTCACTGCTGGCCGCCGCCGTAGCCCACGGACGCATGACGGACGGGGGCGAGGTCTCCAGGTGGCGCGGTGCACGACGGGCGGCGGACAGCGTTGGTCCGTCTCCAGGCGGTGCGGTGCACAAACGGCGGTGATCTCCCGGCGGCGCGGCAGACAACGGATGTCGACGGGTGCCAGATGATGCACGGCGCACAGCACGACGGAGGGCGTAGCTACGCGGAGGGCACGCGACGCAGGCTTGATCGGCAGATGGCAACGGAGTCGACAAACTGGCCGAGCGCCGTTGTGGCCACGGGCACAGCGGGGGCGGCGTGGAGCAAGAGGAGAATGATGTCGCGTGATGTGTCCTCTAGTGACTATATGCGTCTGCATGCAACATATACCAGTACGAACACAGGCAACCGGAATCAAACTTCGTATGTGTACGTAGCAACATACAATTTAGATCGAATTTCGAATTCACGTACCTTTGCAATCCGCGCGGCGCTCGTCGTGGTGGTCACGTTGCCGTTCTAGGGCCTGTTGTCGTCTATTGCCTCGCCGCCTTCGACGGCGAGGGCCCCGAGCTGTGGTCGCCGGCCAGCTCCACCGTCCTCCAGGTGCTCGTCTCCCTCCAGGGGTTGGTCCTCACCGCGCAGCCCTACTACAACGAGGCCGCCTACGAGGCCACGCCCGACACGCCCGGGGGCGCGCGCAACGCGCTCCCCTACGCCGAGCACGCCTACGTGCTCACGCTCCGGACCATGCTCCACCTGCTGTGCCAGCCGCCGGCGGGGTTCGAGGCGCTCGTCAGGGGCCACTTCCGCCGCCGTGGCAGGTTCGTGCTCCGGGTGTGCGAGGCGTACTTGGTGCATCAGGGGTGCCCCGTCGGCACGCTCGACGACGCCGATGCCCGCGCTACGGCGGAGAGAGGGGAGCGGCGGTCGTGCTCGTCCGCTGGGTTGAGGTTCGCGCTTGCCGACGTCGTGCCGTGGCTCGTCGAGGCGTTCGCCGAGATTGACGCCGACGGGTGCGAGGAGTTCGACCGCCTCCGGGTCCAGCTTGGCGGTGGTGGGGGTGCCTCCCTGATTGCTGCATTCAGCAGTTAATCAAACACATTATCTTAATCACCAATCACGTCACGTTCTTTCCTTTTACCTCTTGCGCGGGAGTGTTTGGAAAGAGGTAGGGAAGAAGGAAACGTGCGACAAAAAAGAGGAAACAAATAATCGGCCACCAAGGCAGCGTGAGTACTATTATGGTAATATAAGATAAGAGAAAGGAAACAAAAAAAGAGGCAGTGTGACTATTATATTATGGTAATATAAGATGAGATAGAGGGAAAAAAGGAAACAAATAAGCATGGTATTGTTCAAGCGCCCGCGTGATATCTGGTTTTGATAATTTGGAAATAAATTGTGGGCAGCGCAAGGACCTTTCCAATTTGAAGGGTTGGGTACATGCGTGGGTATAGAGGCAGCCGGGTGAGAAAAAAATGCCTAAAATATCAAAAGTATTTTCTATCGTGCAAAAAATGGTTAACCCCCCTCCTTTCGTCTCCAGTTTAAGGGATTTTGGTGGGGTCCCATCTGACCGGTGGGACCTCCTGTGAGGGGTAAGGGGTAGATTTTCTGATGACAATTGATTTCAAAAGAACTCGTTTTTTATAGTATAGATAGTGTGCTTTTATGACAAATTGTAGACTGCGCTGATGGACTTGTCATGTGATCTCTTCATCTCAAATTATTAATTATTTGCCTTTCTAAATTCATAGATTTTCTATGCATCAAGATATATATTGTGTCTAGATGATAGCAATATGTATGAGCCTAGAAAAACCAAAATGTTTATTAATTTGGGATGGAGGGAGTAGGATAAGTTGGAGTTGAAGAAAGACCTTCCACTCGAGCTCTGCATTTGCCATTGATGAGGATTTGGCTAGCTTGACTCGTAACTCGCAAGTGTTAATTGTTCATGGCGAGCCTTTGTAAGATGCTACGAAGAAGGATTTTCTCTAATCACTGGTGGAGAACTCACTTTTAGTCCCGAGTGGGAAAAACGTTATTTCTTTAAGGCCCACTCGGGACTAATCGTCAGAGAGGAAAGACCCCTTTTTGTCCTGGGTGAACCAACCGAGAATAAAGGGGATCCTTAGTCTCAGGTGGTATTACCACTCGAGACTAACGGGTTTTCCATGAAACAAAAAAAGCGCCACCGTGGTAGCTGCAGTTCCGACAGTGCTGCCCTGCCCCTGCACCTCCGCCATGACAGCTCTGCCTCGACCTCCAATTTAACACAGACAATATAAATCACTAAATCATAATTTCATTCACAACAAGCACAATCACAAAAGCAAATCCAAATAAGTTCATCTCACATGACCATTTCGCACAAGAACTGATTCACAAGTCACAACACATTGCTTCGATTTGATTCATAGATCACAACACATTGCTATCAATTTGATTCACAGATCAAAAGTATACGAACGAAGAAGAAAAAGTAAAAGGAAGCAGCTCCCTGCGCCGCCGCACCGGACCGCTCCGCGCTCGCGCCGGGACACACCAGAGGCCGAGCTCCGGCCCACGCCCGCCGCGGGAAGCTGCGCCCCCGCCGTGAGAGGCCGCGCCTTGCCGCGCCCCCGCCGCGGGAGACCGCGTCGCCGGCCCGCGCCAGCCGAAGGAGGCCGTGCGCTAGGCCGCACACCTGCTGGGGGCTGGCTGCGCCGCCGGCCCAAGCCTGGTCGCGCTCCCGCTTCCTCCCCATGGCCTGCACAGCAAGAGGAAGAGATAAGGAAGAAGATAAGGGAAAAAGAGAGAAGATAGGAGACTGCGTTTGGTGGAGACAGAGTCAGAGAAGAAATAGGAGAGAGAGGAGGTGACGTAGTAGGTGTGGAGGAGGGTTTTTGTCCCGGGTCGTTTTCCCACTCCGGATTCAAAGTTCACCTTTAGTCTAGGGTGGATACATCACCCGGGACTAAATCTTTAATCTCGGGTGGTGTTTTCATCCTTCACCTTTAGTCTAGGGTGGATACATCACCCGGGACTAAATCTTTAATCTCGTGTGGTGTTTTCATCGGAGACTAAAGGGTGACCCTTTAGTCTCGGGTCAAAACACCATCCGGGACTAAAGGCTCACGTCGTTGTCGTTTTAGTCTTTGGAGGCGGAGTCTTTAGTCCCGAGTGATTTTACCACCCGAGACTAAAGGGGAGCGACGCAAACGGCCTTCTCAGGTCACGTCGCCCCAAATTTTTTTTTGTCCGGGGTACAAATTTTGACCGGAACAAATGCGGTGGAACAAAGGTTAGTTTTCTACCAATGAATGCCGTAGGGACAAAACTTTTGCGATTATTAAAGGGGAGACCTATCAACGCTGTTCCCTAATTTTTCTTACAAGAGTTAAAGACTTGCAATCCCCCAAATCAACGATCGTTAGGTAAACTATGACTAGCCTAGTTTCCTATAGAAGGTGTAAGTGTCAGCTCAAATGCAGTCAATTGTAATGACCAAAAAAATGGACTGTTCAGAAAGTCACTGCGCAGGAGTAATTGTACTAACTACTAGAAGATCAGAAGCACTAAGAAAGTCGGCTGTCACTTTAGCATGAAATTGCAAGACGATGTTGACAGAATTGGTTTGGTTTGTTTTAAAGCTGTCTAGCTCGGACTTTGGAGTATGAAATCACCTAGAAACATAGGCGCAGTTCAGTTCGGAACTTCACTTCACATCTGGAGCAAATCACCCAATAACAAATCCCTCATGACATGAGATGAAAAATTTCCAAAGATTCGTGAAACATGATGTGCAATTTCACCAAATATACAATTAGCAGGTAAACATGATGAACGAATCAAACTTTTTTGTTAAGCCAGCACATCGGATGCGAAGGCAAATCTGAACTCTGGCAAACATTTGCAGAATCCGTCATCACCACGTCGCCTCTGCCCCAGTAACGCACGCAAACCAGAAATAAGAAAATAGAAGGAAAAAAAAATCTTGCAGCGTATGGACGGTCATGATGTGGCTGCTATGGTGTGAAGACCGTTGACCCACAGTGTGAACCATCCGATGCGGTGGCGGGACGCCGGCATCACGGCTCACGGCGTCTCCATTTTGCTTACGGCGCAAGGAAAGAGGCGGGGGAACTTGACATCCAAGTTAGCGGCCGGACGTACCCGCGCCCCGGTGGGTCCCGGGCCCACGCGTCGGTGACCGCGTGGGGGCGCGGGGCGGTGGGTGGAGCCGAATAATAATAACACCAAGTGGTGGGACACGGCAAAGGCGTGTGCGTGGACCTCGCCCTCATCTCGTCTCGTCTCGTCTCGTCTCGTCTCCGCCCGCCCCCAACCCCCAATAATTCCACCGCCGCACAGCTTTCCCTGCCTTCCTCTCGCCTTCGCCTACCCCCGCCGCCGCCGCCGCCGATTCGCGCTGCTCTGACCTCTGACCAGTCCAATCTCGCCGGCGGGAGAACCAGCACAAGCAGCAGAAGCGCCGGCGGCAGCGAGCACCCCCACCTCCGGCCATCGCCGGGGATAAAGTGGGGTCGGTAGGGGAGTCCTAGGGGGTGCAGAAGGGATCGGATCGGGAGAGATGAAGCTATCTAATTCTTCCTTGTCCGCCGTATTTTCTGCTGACGCCGCCGCTACTAACCCTAGGTAAGCCTCGTCGATCGGCGGATCTGCTTGTCTGACTGGCTCGGGGAAGAGGTTTCCCTTTGTATATGTGTGTGTATGTTCGATCTGGCAAAGTTTTATTTTGTTGTTGTTGTTTTCTGTATAAATCCTGTTACGTTTGATGTGAATTATATGTACGATCAAGGTGTGAATTGTTGGGGGTAAAGCAGATTTAAGATTCCCAAGTTGATATTATGTATTTGTTGACTCTTCAAGATCACAATTTTTTTTTTGTCCTGTGACCGCGATTCTGGTTAATTACTTGTTAGACTGTCTGAAATTCTTGTCTGTCCATGTGTGTGGCTGACTTCCCATGAATGGATTTTGGAGAATTCTGCTGAATTTTATCCTTTGCACCTTATGCCTCCACCATCTGCTATGCTATGGATATGGTCTATGATACAAGTTTTCTTGCAAGCTGTTCAGTTTAATCAATTGCCAACTACTAAGGCCCTGTTTAGTTCCAAAAATTTTCCCAACTACCCGTCACATCAATCTTCCGACACTAATTAGGAGTATTAAATGTGAATTAATGACAAAATCCATTCCATAACCCCTACCTAATTTTTCGATACGAATCTAACGAGTCTAATTATGCCATGATTAGACAACGTTGTGCTACAGTAAACAATCTCTAATGATGGATTAATTAGGCTTAATGGATTCGTCTCGCGATTTCCTGTCCATTCGTGTAATTAGTTTTGTAATTAGTCTACATTTTTCCCTCTAATAGACCTTCGAAGGGGCTGCCAAAAATTTTTTGCCAAAATTTTTGGCAACTTAACAGGCTCTAATATGGGCATGTTACTGTAGATTATTATTAATATAATATATATTCTCTCTCTGATTGCAATCTGACGGCCTAACGTCCTGTGTTCATTGTTGTTACCCTGAGAATTTTCTGCCTCTATCTATCTATATGCGTGCAGCATGCCCTTGCCGTTATTGTTGACTTATTTTGCATGGAAAACGACAAAGCTTTTATTGTACTTAACATAACATCCAGTGAAAACACGTTAAGAGTGATGTCCTCCTCACTGCAAAATTCATCTCGTAATTTTTCCTTTTCTGTAACCCTATATTTTTCTGTGGTATGAAAGGCAGCAACAATATCTTCTACTAATATCCGTCGGTTTTCCTTTTTCAGGATCATTCTGCCTTTTCTCGTTTGTGATCCGACTCTTATTGGTTTTAGCTCTGTCTATAATGAGGTTGAGCTTTTGAAGCTTTTCTATTAGCTTAGTGTAAATAGTAGGCTTGTTCGGGTTTAGCTTGGTCGGAAGAATTAGTTTTTGGTCCGTGTTCATTTCTGCTAGAAATAATGGCTGCGATGAACGAAAAGGTATTGGGTAAATGCGGAAGGAACGCCAATAGGCTCAAGAGAAAGTGGGACAGCCCCACCGCATATGATGCTGATGCCTGCCACACCTCTGAATTGCGTCAGCGTCCTGCCAATGATTCTGCTGTTAGGTTTCATGTTGATCAAGACCGCAAGGCAAAGATCGTATGCCACTTCAACAAGCAGGTTCTGCAGAGCTATAAGAACTTCATGACTAGCGCACCACCTAAGCGTATTTTACTTCGCCAAGGTGCTGACTGGAAAGACTTTCCAGAAAAGATTGTCAAGGTGGCCCAAGCTGACTTCAGGGCAAAAAAGACAATCACAGAAACAGGATATCAGAACCAGCTGTATTTGCTGGATTTTGTGCACATGACATTCATAGACTCGAAGACAGGTCTTCAGAGGCCGATAGCTTGGATTGATGAAAATGGAAAGGGCTACTTCCCAGAAACTTTTCTGCAAGATGAGAAAATATTCATGAAGAAAGATTTTGGCAACGGAAATCATGAGTACATTAGTGTTGACCCAAATGGGACACGAGAAATGAATGGCCAGCTCGGAGCATCAGAAAGTTCTGCGGAAAGCTCAAACTTTGATTCAAGCACTGAAGATGTTTCCAGCCCTAAGAGAGCCAGGGCTGAAAAGAGTTCCATAGGAAAAAAATATGGTGATATGGGAGAAGCTATTGGAGAAAATGAGCCATGCACTTTGTTGCCTACAGCTTGTAATCTGCTGCCGCACCAAACTAATCTGGGTGAGGTATCACGTGCTCAGCACACTGTTGAAGCCGTGGAGAAATTGTTGCTGCAGGGGATGGGTTCTGTTATTGGATCCAAGGACATCATTGGAATCTATAGAACTCCATTATTGGATGATTGCGCACAAGTCCGTTACCATTTTCACCAAAAGCAAGTACAGGTTACTGAGTGTCATCGTGGAAATGCAAATGTCCGTTATGCATGGCTTGCTTGCTCAAAAAACACTGTGCATGAAATGATGCTGAATGGTGTTTTGCAAGTTCATAAGCCCATCAAGTGTCCAGCCTATGGAGAGGGCACCCTCCTTGCACCAGCAAATTGTTCTGATACCTGGTATGTTCTTGATAAATTGTTCCATAAGCTACACATTTTATTCTCCTTTCTTTTCCAAATAATTGCTAGCACCTAACTCTGTTATCCCATCTATTTTTCTTAGCTTTTCACGTGTAAAGTTATCTCTCTACATCTATGCCCCTAAGCTTTCACACATTCCTGAATTGATTTTCTTTTACTGATATGTGTTCACACGGCAATTAATTACTGCTTTATTTTTTTACTGTTACCTCACAAAAGTTCCTTTTCCTTCACCTAACCATTGCAAAATTCAATATTTTTATTACTTTATGCAGTGTGAAATACTCTGATGTTGATGAAAATGGCATTGTCCATATGATGTTGTGCCGTGTTATAATGGGGAACGTAGAAATAGTTCACCCTGGATCTAAGCAGCACCGACCTAGTAGTGACTATTTTGATAGTGGAGTAGATGACCTTAAAAACCCACAACATTACATTGTGTGGGATATGAATCTGAATAGGCACATCTATTCTGAGTTTGTAGTCACCATCAAATTGCCTTCTAAAACCAAAGGTAATTAATCACAACTACTGTGTTCTTTATTTGTTTAGCTCATTTTGTAAACATCTGTGGCAACCCAAATTTACTTACTACCTAGCATTTTCTGTACCAGATTCCCTTGTCACACAACAGGATTGTCAGAATTCATCGGATGTGTCACTGGTCTTAAATTCTAGTTCACCCGACTGTATGTCAGAGGTAAGATGCTTTACATGGGGTATTAGCAAGACAGTACTGTCACACTAGGGTCAACTTTTGTTGTCATACAGACAAGTTCCACTGTTGGAGCAGCAAGAGCGTGCTATTCAGATTGTGACTTGACTCAATAATTGACTTGTGATTGCGTTATTGAGATTATAACTTGGAGCTGTCTATATTCATTATCTATGATAGAATTCTCCAAATATGATAAGTTTCCTTGTGAAACCATGCTATGTTAGTTTTGTTTGAGTTAGTTGAAGCACCGGTTAACAATTTAATGCACGAAAACAGGAGATGAACCTTCAGGCACCTCCAGCATTGGGAGGTGGATGCGCAGCCCCCATGCTAGGAGATTCGATGGAGAAGGCTCCAAGCTCGCCTTGGATGCCCTTCTCCATGTTGTTTGCAGCAATTTCTACCAAAGTGTCTCCCGAGAATATGGACATGGTTATTGGTTGTTATGAAGAATTCAAGGTCTGAATTTTCTGGATTGCAGTTGCTATTCCTTTTCTGCACTGTTATGAGTGACTTATATTTGCATCATGTGTGTTTTTACCAGAGCAAGAGAATAAGCCGAGCTGAACTAGTAAAGAAGCTGAGGCATGTTGTTGGTGATAGAGTGCTAATATCGACAATAATGCGGCTCCAAGATAAGGTGTGTGCACTTCCATATCGGATTTGTGGATTGATGTTCTCTTAGATTCATGCTGAAAGCCTGAAAACATGTTAGCCATAAGGTGTGTCGGCTGAGGCCTGGGGGTTCTGGATGGACCGCCACGCGCTCAAGGCGGATCTTTTGCGGTGCACAAGCTTCATTTGAAGAGCATCCGAACACCAGTGGTTTGATGATCTTATTATTTTCACACTGTTTCCTGAGGAAAATTCTTTTGTTTTTTGGCAGCAGTTGCCACCAGTGGGGAGGCGTGAGGCCAACACATCGGTGGCCAAGATGGTGGCGAAACCGTGAAGTGGTTCGGTGCGCAAGGAAGTGAGAATGGAGCAACCGGCCGACTTGACATAAAAAACGGAAGCAGCGATGAAAGCCTCTGGCGTCTGTCTTTGTATGGCTGCTGTTTGTTCTTTCAGTCTGTCATAGGAGTTTATTTTGGTGAAGAATTGTATCTTTTGTCTTTCATTGCAACAAGGAAAACAATGCATGCATGTCTAGACATCCCGTGCTTGTGAACGGATCCAATGGTTTCTGAGAGAAAAACACATCCATGTTACCTTTCCGTTTAGCGTTTACCCGTTTTTCACCATCGAGTTGGTACTAAATACTAATGCCAGTTTTATGCAGTAATACTATATTTGTTTGTGTCGTGCAACAATAACAAAAAAGAGAGAGAGAGAGAGAGAGAGACTCGCTTGCCCTTTCATTTGTAGCGCGCTCTGTGTGGTCGTAGTTGTGCGCATCAAACAGATTACGAGTTACGGCTACATTATTACATACAAAGGTCAAAACTGAGTCCCCAGCAAGCATTTTGACAAGAACTGAAATCATGAATAGAATTCTAGTGTAATATTATCATCCCTAGAATACAATTGTGGAGGAGACGATGATTCAGACGTTGGTTGGTGGGGCGTCGGATTCAGGGTCCCAGCCTGGAGGCTCGATGTTGGGCCAATCGCCTCTGCAACCTAGCCTGATGTAGAGGCTCTTCTTCCCTGTTCGTTCAGACACAAACCAGCATCCCATCAGTACTTTCATTTAAGCTTGATATAGTTATTGATACATCTTCATCCAGCTAATTAGCAGCAAATCTTTCGCAGCCAGGGGTACGGGAAATGTTCAGGCGAAGCTACCAAGATGAAACAAAGCTCTGATAAGCTGGCGTATACAACAGCAGCTGGTAAGCAACATACCTGCCAGCTTCTTGTCCGCTAAGGTCAGCTGCTTGAGGGCGACGAGGCAGCCCTGCGCAACAGCTCGCGTGTACTCCGGGTCCCATCCGCCAAGCTTCACCACCACGTCCGCTTTCGCGTAAGCAACACTCCCGCTACTAACGCTTTTGCGGGCTTCCTCCCTCGCCGTAGCTTCATCTGTTTGTCCAAAAATTGAAGTCCAAACAAATAAACCTCCAGATCAACCGGTTACTACTGCAAAACGATCGATTGAGAATGCAGCTCTGCTTACCACTAGCATCCGACACCGACAGCCAGACCGTGAACCCGGAATGAAGGTACTGCCACCTGTCGAATCTGCTCGCCGCTCCTTGCTTTCCCCCAAGAGTCGCGACAACAGTGCGGACATGGCTGCAACTCGCACATTATAATTTTATCAGAATCTTTGCAGAATGATCAGCTATGATCAAGAAAGCTAGTACCTGCTAAGGCTTTCCAGGACGACAGATTCTGCATCAGCTACGGAGTCCACTCCTTCCGAAGCCACCCCTACAAGTAAATGTATTTTGTTATTTCGCAGCAACAACATGAACTGCACATGACTACATACATATTTGGGTTTCCACCCAGTATTTGCAATTTTATCTGTGAAATGAGTAGAGAGGTTACATGTATCGATAGACTTTTCGGTGGCACTCTCCAACAGCTCACTTGTGCAAACCGGAAGATACCTGCAGTGTTTGATATAAGAAGACACGTTTCAGAGGCTGTTATCTGCTAATGAAGAATGACCGAGTAGATCGCCAAGTTTACCAATTCACATGTTGGGTGCTGACAACTTTTACTATTGGAGCAGAATGGTATAACCCGCATCAGAATGCAGTTGGCACAGCAGTTGAATCGAAACAGTAGTATAGAAATGGGAAGCACGCACCCAATGCCCTCGGCGATCTCTTTAGCAACTGCCTCATTAATTTCTGTGTTATCACCAACAATATGGACGCTGATCCCTGTCAATAACTGGGTGATCCCAGAAGTCAGGGACTCCCAGGATTCTTCAATGTCAGGCCATTTTAACTCTTGCTCGACTTTCTTCAGATTTACCACCAATTGATCCTCATCGATGAACCTACGGTGTAAAAGTGAGTAAATAATAGATTCTTACAAGTAGCAGTGCAGTAGTGAACGATATACATACCATATGGTCTCGGAAGACTTAATCCTATCAAACAGTGTTTGGACATTCATCAAAGTCCTCAGCGTCCCATCAGACTTGGCTCTGATCAATAGGGACGTGTCATCTACATCAACAAAAACATCTTTCGAGCTTTCGATGCCAAGCTTTTGGATGTCTAGTCTCAGCTCCACTTCTCCATTTCCATCAGTGAACTATACAGGTAAAACCAGCTGGTTTCTATTAACATCATAAGAAGAGCCATGTCCAATAGAGTTTCTTCTACAGGATGACATGGATTCACAGCAGAAGTTATTCATAGCACATTCACCAATACATATGCTTACAATTGTTCTATGCGTTTTTATTTCTGTAACGTGCACTGATGTCCTTCAGGTCTGAAACTTTTTTGTGTGCGCACAGCGGATACAGTAAAGCAGGATGATAAGGGCTTTGCTCTGAACCAATTTCAGAATTGCAGAAGTACGATTAGCTTCAACACAACAATGATTGGCTTAGGGCTGCCATTCTTCACCATTATTTTTTGGTCATTACTGGTTATACTAATTCGAATCGGTATATGTAATTCTGTTTTTGGCATCCACAGAGTTGAACTAGTCGGATTAATTGTGAAATTTGTCGACAACATACTGCAGTAAGCAATGGTAATTAGAGGACACGGGTGCTAAGAGTTTGCAGGCATTAGGTCTGGGACACGAACAAATGAGCAATCGAGAGTAGTGATATGACGGAATTTGCCGCATCAGACAGCAGAGTGCTCGCCTAATCCAATCCTTACGGGCACGAGCAGATAAGGTAGCAGGCAAACAAGTAAGCAAACCCCAATAAGAGACTAGCACTACTAGTACACAGTGAGGAGAGCATAGCAGCTTGCCTCGTAATCCTTGGACGGGGCGGCCGACGCGGACACGGAGGCTCGGGGCCGGAGGCGAGTTGCCGGCGGGGAGGCAGTGAAAGGGGAGCGGGACTGACGAAATGGGGTGGCAGGGAGGCGAAGCCGACGAGGGCTGGAGACGCGGCTGCGCTGGTGGTGGGGACGTGCCTTCGTGGTGAAAAGCGAGGGGATAGAGGAGCAAGCGGCCATGGCCGCTGCTGCCGCTGCTTCTAGCATGGCTGACTCCGAGAGTTCTCTCTCTGTGGAGGCAGCCCTCTGCCGCTAACCTGTCCAAGAAGATGATGCCATGGCATGCTTGCTGCCGCCATCCGCCCATCCTTCTATTTGGGTTTGTGTGTTGCAGGGCTAAATCCATCTCTCTCTTTCCATCGGCCTGGCCCAATGGGCCGTTGTGAGGCGGATTTTCATATTTTGTTCCAAATGGGAGCCAGCTTGTGACATTACTCTTCCAAATGTAATTGATCACAGTAATAATATGCTAATGATACAGCTGGTACACTCTTAACGATGGTCGTTGGAGCTCCATAACAGGCGTGCAATCCTCCATTTGTATGGTAATAAGTAGCAATAGCCCTGGAGGCTTGGCCTCCAAATCATTTATTTACCATTCTTCGAATCAATCAGATCAACCAAGGATTTACCGTTACCCACTATATATATAAACCAAGGATTTACCGTTACCCACTATATATATATGGCAGAAAGAGATCCGGTGAAATACTTGGTGTACTCTATTCCGATACCAGGGGCAAGCAGCATGATGTTGCGCGCGAGGATCATCATGCTCCTGTTCGTCGTGCTCTTCGCCTGCCTGGCATCCCCCGCACTGAGTAAGTCCTCCGAATCTCTGACACCCAAACGTTCATCGATCTTCGTGACGCTGATGACGCACTGATCTGATGGGAAAAGGAAAATCGTTTCGTTGCATCAGGTCGTCAACAGCCGCCGGAATCTGAAAGCGCCGTCGCGGTCACGAGTACGACGCCGGTAGACGAGAGCAAGCTCGACATGGTGTTCTGCCTCATCGCGGCTTGCAAGTACGGCGGCCACTGGCAGGACTGCTACTGCTGCGGGAACGTGTATCAGACGAGCAGCTGCCGCCGGACGCTGGAGGAGTGCAAGGCCCACTGCCCCCTGTGCAACCCCAAATGCTCGCCGCCGCCGCCGCCGCCGGTCGCCGCCGTCCGGTCGGCCGTGGTCGATGGAACCGCGCTCGCAGCAGCGGATGATGCTACTACCTGAGAATAATGTGGCGTCCCTTTCGCGTTTCCACTTTTTTTTTTTCGTTTTGCTTTGGGGTCCTTTTGCTTCCTGTGATTTTTTTGTTTTGTTTTGTTCGGCGAGTCAGTTTTTGGTCTCTTTTTGAGGAAGTTTCGATCTCTTTTTCTGAGACGACGAAAGTGTCGGATCTCTCTCTTTGTTTCTTTTCGTCTCTGTTGCTTGGGCTGCTGGGCACCACGCTCTGGTCTGGCCTAACCACTCCTCTGGGTCTATCTATCCGTGATCGTCGTGTAGCACTCTGCATTCGCATTGGTCATTGGTCTAGCATAGAACAATTACGAAGAACAATTGCAACTCATGGTGTGCGGTGTGCCCCCAATTGCAACCTGATTAAGAAGCAGTTGCAATCGGAGCGTAGGTCCCGTTCCAACTGGCTATGCAAAAACCAATTGCAACGGTCCCGTTTCAACCAGCAGATTGTCGTCCTTCCATCCAGCTGGCAAATTGGAAAAGGAGATAAAAAACAGTAAACTAGGAAAAATGGTAAAGAAATCAAGTTGTTCTGAACCGACCCCGACAACTGACAACAGCAAAGAACAGCAAGACCACCAGGATACCAACCATTCGAAAAGGAAATGAATCGCTATTGAATTGAATGTAAAGCAGCAGCTGGTTGAAGCAACAAAAGAATACAGTTAGCCATGGTGTAGCAGCTACGCTTGTTTACAAGAAATTAGAAAAGAAAAAGGCCGTAGGTACAATGAGAGAGACAGATATACAGCTAAAGCTAGCTAAATGCTCTAAACACTTGCAGAGAAGAGAAATCAAAGTAGCGAGGTTCTCCTAAATTTCTGTCACCGACAGGCAGGCATCAAAGAGCCAGCGGCAGTGACCGAGAACCTCCAGCAACAAGAATATTATCACGTGTGTGTCGTCCTAAGGGTGCCCCCAGAGGCCTCTAATTGGAGGCCCTGCTGCACAAAAGAATCGATTAGCCAGCCACTCCCTTTGCTGCCAAATTCTAAAGTCAGTCTGCATCTGTGCTAATCAAATCAGCCTCGCCACCAATCCACCACCTGATCCATCCAGTCCTCTCTTCTGTCACCTCGTGTGTGGTTAAAATACACCTAAAACAAAGAATTCGTCTGCTCAGTAGAGGTTAGCACCTGCTATTGCCCTAGAATGTCCGTGGACAACCAAGCGACAACTTGTCATCCCTTGCAAATCTCTGCCCGGAACTGCGCTGCTGCTCAAGCTGTCTGCTGGCACTAGAAGGTAGCCGGATTTTCACTCGTTTAGGACAGAGCTCTGCTGTGGCATCTCTAGTTCTTTCTGCAAACTCTTCTCGAGAACTGCTGGAAGGCAGACATGACTGCAGTTTCCCACCATGACTTGAATCGTTGTGATGAGTTTCCAACTGCCGCCGCTTTATCCTCCAAGAAATGGGAACCATGTCCTCTTTTTCATCGTCAGAAGAGGCAGGATTTGAGCTCTTTTGGCTCACACGGACAGCGCGAACTGAACAAGTATCAGATTCTTCTGTGCGCTTACTAGCCCGCTGTACTTCAGGATGCACCTTCTTCAGCCGCCTCAGAACCTGATGATAACAAGTTAATATTATATAAGAAACAGCTTGCACACTACAAAAAGTAGAAACTTGATTCTAATATTCCTATTCAAGTTGCTATCCAAAGTTCCAAATTTGTCTTGGGCGACTAACTTTGGGCTTTAAAGAACTTATTAGGTGTCGAATAGCTCCAGCTAGAAGCTCAGCTATATGATATACAATGTGGCTGAGTCAAATTATATACTAAAGACTGGGCATTGCTGAAAACATTTGTGACAAGACAATTTAAGTAGCATCACAGTTCACTAATCAACAGTTCATCATGCCTACTGAATTAAGTTTTCCTAAGTGAACCACTCCAAAGGGACAAAAAATAACATACCTGCTGTTCAGATAAGTTTGATATCTTTGTGTCAGAAGTAGATTTATCAGATGAGGTGGACCTGCGCTTGACTCGGAAAATTTCAGATTCAGAATCAGAATTATCACTGCATTCCATGGCTGAAGCATTACATGAACCCAGTCCATTACAAGCATCATCCATGCCGGATGAAATCTCATCCATAGCATAAGTTACTTTGGTCACTGATGTGTTTATAGCCTGCTTGGAAGTGGAGTAAAACTGTTTAGTTTGTGAGGCATGGACATAAAAGAGCAAGAATAAGTAACTAACAAGGATAGCAGTTGGAAAAATTGTTTCAATACAGGCCAAGTAAAGTAGTAAACCCACCCTTGCTTCTGAATATCTGGGTGTCTCATGGTGTGCAGGAGATGTCAAAATTGATATTGCAGGACAACTCTTCCCATCATCAGCCGTGACAAAGCCTGAAATGCCAGTTTTATTCCTGCTAAAATCCAGCGTAGTCCCAAAATTTGGGACACGCTCAACATTTATATCAGATATCTCGGCCTCCTTAGATGAGCCAATGCAAAGCCTTTCCTTGTACAAGGAAATATCCTGCTCAAATTTTCTTGATAGAGCCTCTAGCTCCAGTATGTCCTCTCTAACATAGACAACACGGTTGGACTTACAAGGGCAGCTCCGGACTTCTTGTTCTGCATCCCCACAATCAAATCAAAGAGTTAGGCAAAAAAGAAGATAAAGAGAAAAATAAATACCAATGCAGCAGCTTTCAGCATAAATTACCATGATGTAGGCAGATAGGATCAAAGTTGCATCCACACAACACGTGTGTGATGTAGCAATCACGCCGGCACAAGCTACAGGACAGATTTGGAAAAGTTTTTGGCTTATAGCATATTTGAGAGCCCATTTTAGCAAGTAGACCACGTGCCCGTCGCTGGAATCGCATCAACCGCACGAAGGAGGATTTCACACAATATTGGGAATATGGATTTTCCGACTTTTCCAAGAATTTTGGATCACAAGTCAACTGCATTTGGGACAGAAGCACAGAAGAACGACAAAGTAGCTCCTCATGTGCAAGCAACGGAGTTCTGTTCAAAAGTGCGTAGCGCTTGCTAGCCAGAGAACCCAGAGGAAACCAATCACCAATAGCAAAATTAACAGCCTCTCCACAATTAAAACCTGGGCAATTCACAAATGTCTTAGAATATAAATAAAGATACATAATGCAGCAAAGAAATATTTGTTAAAAAAACACGAGGCATACCATGGCTAAAGCCCGCGTGGTAAGAACGAGGGAAGGTAATAACAAACTCCCCAGGTCTTTGTACAGCCCTATATACAGGAACATTGTGATCTAGTAAGACATTAGGAGGGAACATTGTTGTCTTCCCCAGTAGAACATCAAATGCTGCATCCTCCCCATCACCAATCAAAATGTCCTTGTTATATACATACTGGCTAGCAACCCTTTCAAACCCAGGAGCTGCATCGCCTGGTATCCCGTACCACGTTTTAAATGCCCCACAGTGGTGGTAATTGATGCTGATTAAATGATCAAAATGTCAGATCCTTAGCCTTTATAAAACAAGTAGGTAATCATTCTCAACAAGAATCAAGATTTTTACCTGTACAAATAATGGTCTTCCACATGCCATGCAAACATGCTGAAGAGCATCCCAATATAAAGCATTGGATCTGTTACTCCCTGTTTTGGATCAGAGTATTAGCAATCACGACATGTTCCACAGTAAACAATATACATCTCAAATAGAACAGTTTTATTACTTACTGGAATTGGCATCTGAAGGAGTCTCAGAACAGAATTGGGGAGCCGTGAAAAATTCTGTAGACACATAAAAAACATCGGTAAGGACCATGTAGCAAATTCGACACAGAACCACACACGGGCGATGAGCTCAAGAGAATATTCACCTTGAGGTTCCAATTGCTTTTCCCAAGTTGATCATGAGGAGAAGAAGAGAAGGCACTCCCATCAACATCACAAGCATATTCTACGAAATCCATTTTGCCAAAAGCAATTTCACGCCAGAATTCCTCCTCCACATACCTAGCTGGGAGACAACTAGCGCTGGAATATTTCTTAGAGAACACTTTGTTGGCCATTCTCTCATAGTCTCTGAATGTGTACTTTCTGCAGTTTCATGCCATTCATGATGAGGCAAGGAAAATAATCTAAAACAGTAATGGAAATAGAAAAAGAGCGGGGCATACCTTCCACTCATGAAGAAAGTGACTGTATCATCTTCGGCCCATTCAGCTAGACGAAGAGGCTGAACCCTAGTCATGAACTTAAAATTGGGCTGTTCCTTCATCAACACAGCACCAGCAGGAACAGAAGCACTTACTGGAGCCACAATTTTGCAAATACCTGGAATATAAGTAAAGCAGCAGTAATTATTGATAAGGTCCAGTGAGGCGGTTGGATCAATGAGTGAGAGACATTTATTATTGAACGATGATGCTAAAAGGAGTTGTACCATATTTTGCAGCCTCAGGTGAAATCTTCTGTATATAAGCAATGGGATCCTCAAACTCCTCCCTGGTGGGAGAATACACAGGGCACTCTGGTATCTTGTCGATCCATTCGAGGTTGGACATATCAAACTTCTCCACATTTCGCTTTGCAAAAGGATCCTTGTCCTGGATATTTCCAGGAACACCTGTTCCATTATTCGAATGCAATCTGACCCCGCAGTTTGCGGGGCTCCGCAAGGCATCCCCGCCGCTTCTAGCAGTCACCGCAGGGTTGTCGCCCACTTCGTTCTGAGCACTAAGACGCATCCTCTCGAGCCTCCTCCGCTTCAGGGTCTCAAGGCCATTCCTGACCTCTGCAGGGAGATAACTTCGACCCTCGACCTGTGGAATAGGTAAACGCGTCAAATTTGGATTTGAACAAGAGTTCATTTACTGCAGTGCAGTATTGCAAGTAGGCATTGACCAACAGAGACAGAAGACTCAATTAACACCAACAATTGGGATGCCACAGATTAGTTTCAGGTAGTAACCAAAAGAGCAGCAACTCGCAACCAAGTCAAGAAAGCTGCAGGTATTGAAATCAAACACGGCACATTGATATTCTCGGGGTTGTTTCCCTACCACAGCCACAGTCACAATCAGTCGGCCATCTGGATTTTTTGAGCTATCCACTCTAGTGCTAATACCCAACTATTCATGTCAGTTCCAGTTGCTTAATTACACCAAAAACACGATTAAGTCACGAACTAAACTTTTCGCTAGAACCAGAACAACAGCAATGAGAACACATAAAAAAACGGCGTGTAGGCCCTTGGCGCAGAAAGAAAAAGAAAAGAAGAGAAGAGAAATCTTCCAAGCAGACGCGGTCAAAGGGAGGAGGCGATTACGCACATGCGTTACGACCATGGTGGAGCTGACGGAGAAGAAATTTGTGGAAAAAGGGCGGTGGGATGTGGCGCACAAACACGACGGGAGCCCCCACACGGCAAGAATAGGACAGCAGCGCCCCGTAGCTTGACTTGTACAGGTAGCAATTTCAGCAGGAGTATCTCCAGCCTCATATACTAGCCATAACCCAAAGGAAAAGGAAACGAAAGCTGAGACCGAGACCGAGACCGATACGCGTACGGCGAGGGGGCGGTGAAAATTCCGTGTTACGACAGGTGGTGGCCAATGAGGGTAGAAACTAGGAAGCTTCGGGTTGACCTGTTCGCCTAGGCCTCGTGAATCTGATGTAATCCGAGACGGAGGCCGGATTTGACGAGTTTTCCCAGGGAGGGAGGAGGGCTCTCGCTCCTACTACTTTTCCACCATTTGACGGGCCGGGAATTCGCCGGGAGGCGGGCGGCAAAACCAACGAGATTACCTAATAATTGGGTAAAATAAAAACCGGGGGGAGGAGCAATCCACGCGCGCTAATTCACGGCTACTAGCTACGGAACCTTTTTTCCGCCCCCCGAATTGTCGCAATTGGCGGCGAAATCTACCGGTTGGGGACCATTAATAATCGACGACGAGTCTATCCTATTCCTGAGCAGAGAATTCGGTTTGGCTTCTCGCGGAACTGCAGGTGCAGCAGGGGAGGAAGGAAGGATGGAAAAAACAGAGGAAGAGGAGGAGACGAATCAAACAGTAACCAACCAACCAACCACGAGGGCACGTAGCGGCGTCGAGCGGTGCACGCGGGAGGAGGTGAATTGGCGCAGATCTGCGCGAGGGGAGGGAAGGAGGGGAGGGACTCACCATGACGCGTCGCGGGGCGGGCGGTTCCGGAAGCTCCTAGCGAAATCCCCGGCGGCGCGGGTCCCACATTCCCCTCCCGGAGGTCCTCCGGCGAGCGGGCGGGCCGGGGATCCGGAGCGGCAGGAACAGGGAGGACGAGGAGGCGGCCTCCTCCTCTTCTCTCTCTCCCTCTACCGTTGCCCCCTGGTTCGTTAGTTTCCCGCGCGGCGCCGGACAGAGAGGGGAGGGCCAGCAATGGGGAGGGTGGGGGAGGGCTGTGGGCCCCACCGGCGGGCGGCGGTGGCCGGCGAGAGGTCGGCCGCCGCCCCGTGAGGCGGAGAAGGGGAGAGGAGGCGAAGGGGGGAGGGGAAGGAGGAGTAAACGGGACGGAACGGAACGGGGCAGACGTGGGTGGTGGTTAGTATTTGTTGCGGGCCGTGGGGGGTGGGGGTGGGGAGGAGGTTGGAAGGAGCAGCAGCAACTAGCAACCGAACCAGACGGAGGGGCGTTATGGGAAAACCATCCGAGCCGCAAAAGGGGCATGGGAGGGGAAGGAAAGCGCGGGGGCAGGCAGATGACTTGTACTGCCGCTCCGCCCCGTGGCCTCTCCCTCTCCCCTCCCCTGCTTTTTTTCTCTCTCACACAAACACTTGTGTGTGTGGTGGTGGTTGCCGTCGCGGTCCGGCCGCCCGCGGGACGGACGACCAGGCAGAAGAGAGGAGAGATGGTGGACGGGTCGAGCAGCCGAGTCCGGGGTTTGGTCCACCAAACGCCCACCGCTAACGGAACCGCGTTGTTTTTCCTTCCTTGCTTCCTTCCGCTGGAATCTCTCGCTCATCCAATTCGTCCCTGCCCTGCCCTCCCAACAGAACAACCGCTCTTCTGGGTTGTTCACTTGTCCTCCCTCCCCTCTTTCTCTTCCGCCCGTGCCCCTGCTGCTGCCACTGCCAGGGTGGGTGCTCTTTATTATATTCTTCAATAAAAAGCGGAGTTTTTTTTTTGGCCACCTGCATCCATGCACCAGTTTTTACAGCCTATCCTATCCACCTGGCTACGCCAACGGGCAGGCAGTTGGCCTAAGACTATCCGCACTCGTCATACTTCGTATCCTCCTCAAAAACAGAATATTCCTGTCAAGTCATCAAGATTCTCTCTTCTATACAACTTTCTTCCGCACTCGTCATCCTTTACATCTCTACTCAATACCAACTACCAGCATGCAGGACCCACGTGTCACTCTCTCTCTCTCCCTACCCACCATCGTCCCCTCCGCATGCCGTTCCTTCCTTTCTCTCTCCATCGGCTCCCTCTCCTTGGCCTCTCTGCTCCCCGGCGCCGGCGCCGGCCGGTGGGCCGCGCGGCGGCGCGCCCCGCTCCGCGGCGGCCGGCCTTCCTCTGCCGCCCCTCCCGCTCTTCCCCTGCTCGCGTGCGCTCGTCCCCTTCCTCCCCGCGGGAGACCCGCCCGAGCGGTCGGCCGTGGAGCGGCACAGATGGGCGCGGAGCAGGCCGGCGACCGTGGAGACGCGAGAGGCGTCGATCTCGGTGCCACCACCACGCGACAATAGCGGCAGAGATCTCACGAGGTGGTGCGAGGGGTCCCCAAGGACCGCCGCGACGGAGCAGAAGCGAGCTCGGCGGGCCACGGCGAGGACGGCTGCGGCGGCGGCAACCCTGCGGTGATGGAGGAGCAGGCCTCCGCGACGGGCCTCCTCCGGTGGAGCTCTGTGCAGCGGCCTCCTCCGAGCGGGATCTCAGCTCTCCGCCGTGGGATCTCGGAGAAGGCGATGGCTCCCCTGCTCCGCGGCGGCAGCTTCTCCTGCCTCACGGCAGCTCCCCTGCTCCGCGCCGTCGTGGACGGTGCCGACTCCGTGCGCGACGACGGCGGCGGATCGAGCAGGGTCTCCACCTGGACGGCGGCAAGCTCTGGCGACGGTCTCCGAGGTCGGGTGGCGCCGCACAGACGGGCGCGGGTGCGGATCCTGGCCGGCCTCCTCGCCCCTCCCCTACTCTGCACTGCCGTCCACCCTCCTGTTGTTGTCGGCGCCTCCTCTCTCCTTCTTGCTGACCACGCGGACGAACCACCCCCCGCGGGCCCCGTGCCACACCAGGGTCGCGGACGAGCGCTACCTCCGCCAGCCTTCCAGGGAACGCAACCGGCACGGGACGTTGCGGAAGCCTCCCAGTACGTCGCTGCGGTCATTTTTTTGCTTTTCTGTTTCCTTGAGGAGGCCTTTACCGCACCCAGGGCAGATAGTCTAAAAGCGCACCACGCCCTACCACACTCTACTACCGCTGCTGCTTCACTTGTACTGCCCCGCAATTTGCTGCGGCCACACCCACACGCACGGCACGGGGATCCTTGTTTTGTCCTCGCATTCCACCGCTACTGTAGTTCAGGGCAGCAGGTTTCACCTGTATGGTTCCATTGGTTTTTAGCCGGGACAAAAGGACACTTTTCATCTCAATCCTTCTTTTCTAGAAAAAGGAAATTTTCATCCCAATTCCGTTGCACACTGAGTCGACTAGTAATACGTTATAGTATTGCCAAAATTATGGAATATGAGCAAATGCTACAATAATCAAGGGACATGTGCAATTTTACCTGATATGGTAGGTCTTTTTAAATCATTCACCCGGTACATAACCATTATTATTGGGCAAACATGAAAGAAGTTTACATATTTTAAGCAGTTTCATTAGGTTATGAACTAAAAACATCCGTAATTAAGTTAGACAAGATCGAACTCTCATGTATCCAATCAAGATAGGAGAAAGTTAGCCGTTATGTTATTGTTTGGGTAAACAAGAAAAGAATGTAGATATTTGAGCTGATTAATTTTCGTATGGATTAAAGCCATCCCTAAGTTAGACAAGTCCATATTGCGAGATGGGAGGATCTATTGGTTCGTGCGCTGACGGGCGACGTAGATCTGCTGCCCGTCGGTGGAATAACCTGGCTTTTTGTATATTACATATTCTCCTATACCAGAAAAAGATAAGAGAGTGTTAGACATGAAACCCTCCTTTCTTAATAAAGTAAATGAAGTTAGCAAGACAAAGCGATTTGATAAACAAGCTTAGTCAAATCAACAAGTAAGAATAAAATTGTTTTCATTTCCGGCTATTATTGCATATGTCGCTCCATGGATTTCGTTCTCGGTCCTAATCGTTGAAGAAATATGATTTATCTAATCACCAATGGTAATTGGTTAAAATTTAAAGAGAAAATTCTTTATTTGACATTAATAGATGACTAAATTTCTTTCTTGACTCTGAAAACCTTTCCGTTGCTTATATGACAACAAGTTCTATGTTTTATACTTCCTCCGTCCCAAAAAGTATGTCATTCTAAAAATTTTAGGACAGATTATTAAGGAGGTTAAATGACCTCGTTTGCTCCTATTTATTAGCCAGATTTGGTGCTAATTTACTTTTGCATGCCCGAATGCCAAATTAAATAAAACGATATGCTTTTTAGGACAAATTTTGAATTCTAAAATGACATAATTTTTGGGACGGAGGGAGTACCTTATTTGATATGCTTTTGTCACATAAGTTGAACAAAAAAGACCCCTCAACTCCAAAATTAGTGAAATTTTTTTGTTGGTAATAGAACAAATGAAGATAAGTCCATTTTTCTTAAAGATGTGTTGTACCTTTACCATTTTCAAATTAAAACATTGAATCTGACTACTACGTTTGAAGCATATTCGAATCTTTATGTTGCCAAAACACTTTCAAAAATTTATGGAAAAAAACTAATATTCCTTATATAAGATGTAGGCACTTATAAAATTAATTTTTCTATCATCAATTCCATAAAGAATAAAAAGTTTTTTCTTAAGTTTTTTTTTCCAAATTTGCGATTCTTTGTAATTCTCTTATATAAGTCTTGCTAGGAAATTGTTTTAAGGAGCTCCGGCATCTGATGTGAGAAATATTAGTTGTTTTCTTATAATTTTGAAAAGTATTTTGGTGTCATAAAAAAATCAGATAACTTGCAAATGTAGCCTAAGTTGGTGGAACTTAATTTTAAAACCGTAAAGGTATATGTGTTCTTTTAATAAATATTTATATTTGCTAGGACGAGGAGGACGAAAAAAAGCGGGCAAAAGGCGCCCTTCACTACACCCAATCGCTACCTTGTGGGCATGAACTATAGCAAACATTGGGTTTCCATTGTAGGGTACTAGCATGCAGGCACGCAGCAACCAAGTATGGTGCATTGGTACTCCGGCCCAGCAGTGTACGCGGCGCATTCTGGTGGGCGGTGGTCACGGGCAGGGGCATTCGCCTGGTGGTCACGGGCTCACGGCACCACCACCTGCAACAGTGTTACAGCTACACCATCCAGGGGGCTCCAGGCTATTGCTAGGCTAGCCCAGTGGCTCCTCCCTCCGGCTGGCTGCAACCTCCACGCCGAGGCGCGGCAGCGGCGCAGGCGCGCCTTCATTAATTTTCGTTCACGGGCGCAGAGCTAGCCAGCTAGGAGGAGAGCCGCAGCCGAGCACAGGAGGAGAGAGGCTGGCTGGCTCCGGGTGAATCGAGAGCCGGGTTCAGGAGGCGCGCGCGGGGCATCCCGGGCGGGTCAGCCCGTGGGATGGCGAAAGGTGTCCCGTACGGACGGTTGGGATGATTGGAAGGGCAGCGGAGTCCCCCCGTTGGCCTGCCCGCCCGGCTGGGGTGGCGGTTACGCGGTCGGACCGGCGGGAAAGGGAAGGAATCCGGCGGTCGGCTGGCCTCGGGAGCTCGAGCTGACTCGTCGCCGTTTTTGTCCCGGTCGCTCACGACCAGTCGACCACACAACGACTACTCAGTACTCACACGAGAGAGAGACGCGACAAGGAGAGTGGCCCGGGCGCCTGGCTGGGCTCCCGTGGTTTTCCGGTGCCGCCGCGGTTTGCGAGCTCCCTGCCCCCCGCCCCGGCCGGCGGTCGCCGTTGCTTTCCGCGACCGCTCTGCCGGCGCAGAAAGTATCGCAACGGGGGCGTCCTGTCACATGCACGCTCATGTGCAGATAGGAGTAGAGGATTTATGGATGAATGGATCCATCTAGTATTCCGTTGGGTTTGATTATGCGTTGGTGAGTTGGTTGGGTTTGGGTTGACTATCATCGGTAGTCCGGTGGGGACGGACGGACGGATAGATGGAATTCGGGAGGGGTGGTTGACCTTGCCTTTCTTCTTTTCCAGCGAGGGCAAGGAGCAGGCAACAGAAGCATGGTGGCAGTGTAGTTTATACGCGCCGTGCCGGTACGGTGTAGCCGTCACCCATGCCCACTAATATTATCCTTTTTCGGTTCAGCTCCAGTTCCTCCCTGCTCGACCGCTGCTGATCGTGAGCGCTCGATCACGCCATCCTGACCAACCTGCACACGAAATCAAAAAGAGATCACCATCAGGCGTCCTCCCTCATCCGCCGTTCAGCAGCGGCATGCATGCATGACGCGGACGGAGATCTGCCGCCAGAAAGCAATGTGCATCGGTCATTCTTCCAGTTCCTCTCGGGACCGGAGGACGACGGAGCAAGGGAGCATGCAAGTCCGGTGCTTTTCGAGTCTGCCCGGCTGCCCCCAGGCCCCAGCCGCTGCTCAGCTCACCTCATCGCCGGAGGCCACGGCACGGGCGCCCCAATCACCACCGGTCTCTTGTCTTGCTGATGATAAACCCGATTACTACCTGCGGCTGCGCGCACGTGGTCGGTGCCTGTGCGCTCGCACTATCACCATCCGATTCCGATCAGATCCTCCAACGTTTTCGATCTCTGCGCGGCGGGCACTCGATTTTTCCCAGAACCGGAAGGTGGGAAGGATTGCAACGCGGCAGCTGACGCGGGAGGGCCATGCGCGCCCGCATCGGCAGGCAGGCGCCGTGTCCGGCGCCTTTTTTTTTTCTTCCCTCCTTCCCCTCTGTCCGTCCGCTCTTTCGGCAGGTTGGGTTGCGAAAGGCCGGCAGAGGCGGCGAGCAGCCGCCCCGCTATTCTATTCCTACGGGTGTGGACCACCACCCACCCGCCGCTGCCGCTACCCACCAACGCCACGTGCTCCGCCTCCACTTGCCCTGCTGCTCCCCGCTCTCTCCCATCTGTGGGCGGGTAGTGAGAGAGAGCCCTGATTAGCTTGCCGGATTGGTTTAATTTCAAAAAAAAAAAAAAAAAAAGCTTGCCGGATTGGGTTTCTCTGGCACCGCGTAGTAGAGCCCTGATTACTATTGCAAACACATGGGTACGTCAGCTGAATCTAGTACGAGCTTTGTACTGCTAGTAGTAGTATCTGCACCACTGACGGCGCAAATGCTAGTACTAGTATCTGCTTAGCGGTTGCTAAGCAGTGTTGACTGTTGACTGGGGTGTCCTTTTTTATTTTAGCTACTAGTACCTTACTCTATACTCCCTCCGTCCCTATATGTTAGCATTTCTAGCATTCAAATTTTTGCTCACAATGTAAGCATTTGTAGGTGTTTTGTGGACCCCACAATAGATTGGATCCACCCCGCCGGCCTCCCTACCTCCCTCCCATTCTCTCCTACCTCCTCGCTCCCTCCGCCCCCTCCACCGGCGATGGCGCCGATGGCCTCCCTCCCTTTCCGCGCCCCTGTTCCCCGGCTGTGCCTCCTCAGCAGCGCCTCCCGCCTCCTCCTCCCTTGCTCCATCCGCTCCTCCCTGAGGCTGGCGTCGGGTTTCCTCCACCAGCCTCCCTCCCCTGCCACGGCGGGCAGGACTCCCTGCCTCGGCGGCCGCTCGATTCGGGGCGCGGCGGCCATGGCTGCTCAACCCGTCGTGGCTCTGGCGGTAGCCGGCCCCCCTCCCCTCGGCGGCTCGGCAACGGCTACCAGATCTTGCTAGGGAGAGCCAATGCGGTGGAGGCGGAGGCCAGCACGGCGGGCCTCGGAGGGACGGCGGTGGCCTCGGACGACGACGGCATGGCGGAGATCGGACGGCGGCGGCTCGAGCTTTCCCTCCCGCGGAGGCGGAGATAGGACGGTGGCGGCTCAAGCTCAGCCCCATCCCCTGCTTCTCCCCCTTGGCAGCGAACCCACCTCGGCGACCTGCGGTGTGGAGGAGGAAGGGGCGGCCATGGGCTGCGGCGGCGGGGAGGAGGAGGAGGGGGCGCCATGGCCTCCAGTGCCGGGGAGGAGGTGGGGGCCGCCATGGCTTGCGGCGGCGCGCGGGGAGGAGGTGGGCAGAGAGAATAATTCAGGGGCAAATATGTCATTTCCTCTCCCTGCTATTCCAGCGTTTGAACGCTTGGAATGCTTACATATAGGGACGGAGGGAGTACTACTGTTGTATACTCGACTTGTTTTAAAATCTCCAGAGGATTAGAAAAAGGGGATAAATCACATCAATCCTAACAAAAATAGAAGCATTTCGCAATAAAATTGGTTAAACTCTTGAGTACCAATCTTCATTGACAATAATTTTCAACATATCTACTTTGGTTTTTTTTTGAATCACACGATGTAACACTTTGGGAAAACAAACTAAATTAACTATACACATAAGAGCATCTTCAAGACTGTCCAGGCAAAAGGTGAAGCTTTAGATAGATAATTATATGAGTAGTCTACCATTCTGCTGTTGCTTTTCTTCTCTTTGATCTTGAAAGCTCTACAACGAACTCTCCCATGTACATATCCCGCCCTTATTCATCTGTGGTTCAGGTTTTGTATCAAACTTCTCCTCCTCTTAATGAAAACGTGATATGCACGTCTTAAAAAATGCATATCCCGCCATTATATTTTAATGAAAAAATAGGCAGGGACTCCTCTGCCGATCCGCTCAAAAAATATTCATCATCCCTCGTCTCAACAAATCACATTTTTGTTCTTTTATTTATGATGAAGACATTATCATCTTCCATGCAAGATACTCTAGTAGTATGTATGTATAGATCCTTGTGTTGAAAATGGATCTTGCATGAGACACAGTTTCTCCCTCTCCTCATTCTCTCTCATTTATTACAATGCCACACAAGGGAAGTCCCAATAGTAGAAACCAGTACGGTTTTCATAGCATAAGAAATCATCTATAGAAATTATCTTCTCCAATGAAGATGTCTTCGAGTAATAATTACTCTCTCTTTATCTCTCCCAACTATATCTTCTTCCTCCAATGAAAGAGTGACATGAATCCCTTAGAAACTAGTAGTTTCTCCCCAATGACGACTTGATGGTTTCTCGGTGCATTGAGTGAAGAGTAAACATGATTTCTTCATTAGGAAGCCATTTCTATGATTTCTACTCTCTTTCTTCGTTAATTAGGCTGCAACATCAATATTTTGCTTAGTTTGCAAACTATTTAATAGAGATGGGAACTATCATTAATACTTTATTGGGAGTGCCCTAAGTTAAAGGTCCTATTTGACAGTGCAATTATAGTAATAGAAGTCATCCTAGCTCGGTGGAGATTGGTTGTTCTAAACAATATCGATCATTGAGTTATTGGATATTTTTAGAAACTACCTTCCCTCCTTTGAAATTTTTATATAAGAAATATCAGAACTTGACACGGTTTTTCATATAACACTTTGATTATTTATTTATTTTATATTACACCTTTTATTTTTATAACTTTATAATTATGGTAAAATTTGATTATGGACCCAACCATAAAAAACGAACACTGTAAAAATAGAATTTGACAATCAAATTAGTGACCAAAAATTTTAAAGTTTGAATCGTGGTATGGGTACGCGCCTTAAAAAAGTGGACGGAGAGAGAGTATAGGACTCTCAGGAAAAAAACATTTATGCCATGCATGCATATGCGTTGCTAGACCAGTAAACACTCCCACTGAATGACACGCGTCATAATTAAGTGTTGCTCCCGAAAGGGACGCCACTTGAGGCATCTGGCATCTGCATGTGTGTGTGTGGAAAACTAATTAAGACCAAGCTAAGACCAGCGCGTGGTCGACGACGACGACGACGCTGAATCATCGTTCAACCGAGCCGCGTAGCACGAGCTTCCAGCGCCGAAAGGATCGGAATAAGGTGACACGTTGACACGGTCTCACACTACTAGTCTTCCGGCAGACCAGAACCAGACAGCTATAGCTGGGAGCCCGGGGGAATACTACTCCTGGTGTGGCTCTCGGCACCTCGTTCCCCTTTTCGACGGGGAAAAGGGCGGTGCCTGCTTGGCCGCGCACGGGCCGTCGTTCACACGTAGCAGAAGATACCCTCACAGCCGGCCAAAACTGTGGTCGTCGTCGTGGTCCGCGGCCGTCGATAATAATGCCAAGCGAGCACGCGGGGAGGGGGGACGGCACGGAAGAAGAAGACGAGTGGGGGAATAATCTCCAGGCCGTTTTCTTTTTCGGGCTAAGGCAGCGTTTAGTTCGGTGAAATTTTGAGAAAAATGGTGAAAATTTTACATTAGGAAGCGTGTTCTGTGAGAGGTGACACGATCTTCAATGCAAAAAATTTTAGGACTTTTGGGGAACTAAACTGGGCCTATGTACGTCTGCGTCACAACCAACATTCCCGTAGCCGTAGGACATGACACGGACGGTGCCTTTTCAACCGACCCAACTCCGTCGCCACCGTGGATGCGAGTTGCCATATGCGGACCGGAGTGGTGGTGGTGTGGGTGATAAGGAGATTACAGGGTTGTTTGATTGGTTCGCGTTATTATATATTTATTTTATATATGACTCTAGTATAGTATGTGCTTTGTAACTCAACAGTAGCGGAGGCACGCATGGTTGGTGGGAGATTCTAATATACAGTAAGCGTGACCCAAAATACATGGCTCACGTTAAGTCGTTGAGAGTGGGAAATCGATCAAGGTCGTGCTGCTGGTGCTCTTTTTGTGTTCTCTTTTTTTTCCCTATATCTTCCTATTGTGATCGGCACTAGTACGTAATTCCTCCGTTCCGAACTACTTGTCATTTTGATTTTTTTAATTTATTTTTTTTGCTATGCACTTAGATATATATTTATATATAAATATATAACAAAATAAATGTATCTAGAAAAACTAAAATGATAAGTAATTTGAAACGAATAGAATACTTGCATGGCAGAGAAGGTAGCGGCAACTCTTTTTATTATTTTTTCCCACCAAGCTACTGCACCGATAATAGAGTCGTGGATCAGCTGGTAGGAGTTTGGTAGCATGGGATGGGAGGAGGTGGCGTAGCAGAGTGTTGGGTCGCCACGCAGCGGGTACCTGAAAGCTAGAATTAAGGTCGCCGACGAGCCACCCGGTACACACTATCATGCCACGGCCATGCGCTAGACGTGAGACCGAGACACCGTCAGGGATGAGGATGAATGGATGATGGATCCACCACCGCGACCAAGTGGAGCGGAGGAGATGCAGGGAGTTTGTCAGTTTGTGTGCATGCAGACTTGCACTAGTGCTGCTGCTGCTAGTACATGCTTATCTCACTACGTACTATACTATTTATATTTTCGGGAGGTACTTGTAGTGCATTGCCGCGTGTGCTTCTAGTGCATTTGTTGGTGAGGAACTGTGTGGGTAAGCACAGGGATGGATGGGCAAGCACGCACACAGAAACTGCAGGGCGCAGGCGATGCTCATCGCTTCATCCACGCGGTGGTGGGGTTGCTCTTTCTTCTTGGATGGGATCTCTCCACGAGCTCTCGAGCAGGAGCAGAGCAAGGGTCCTCTGTTCTTTTTTTAATAATCCAGGCAGGTACCCACTCCTCTCTGTACAGGCTACTACTAGTAGTGCAGCGTTGCCTGCTGTCATAGGATGGGAATGGGATCACCCTGTCTAGGCTAGTACTCCTAGGGAGCAAGATCGGCAGGGGCAGGCGGCGCGGACGTGTCCGCCATGCCGCGCGCGGCCCTGGCATGATGCGGCAGCAGTCGCGTTTCGAGAAGAATTCCAAAGATTCGATCGACCTCCTCCGATCACTCTGATCAAAACGACCTACAATTCCAAAAAGGAATGTGTGGATTCTATAATTGAATCAAACTTTCTTGAACGGTAAGATCATAATCATATGGTCCTAAACCTAGTATTAGAATGTATGTAAACAAAGATTCTATTTACGGAACTATATGGTCATGTCGCCCGCATTCGACGGGAATCGCAAACTGAAGGATGATATCCGTATCAAAGGCCGTGACGGAGGAGCCAAGACGCGTCACCCTCCTCCTCCCATAGTCCGGCCATTCCCAAGCCCCAACCACCAACTGATCCTTTTGCACCTTTCGCGACGCTTTTCTTTTCTCCCCCGCTTCCCTTTTCCTTGGCACCGGTGCTGCTGACTTGTACACGCGAGTGCAGGAGGTCACTCGTCGCTCACTCCTCACTCCTTTGAATCTTTGATCTCAGCCTCCTGTTTGAGTCATCTGCATGACTGCATGCACACAAACACAACCGGAAAACTGACTTTGACGCACGGCAAAGCTTCAAATGCGCACGGCAATACCTTTGCCGTGCATTTTTGCTGATGCGCACGGCAAACGTCGCACGGCAGCGATCTGCACGGTAAAGTTGTTTGCCGTGCGCCGACGCACGGCGAACCTTTGCCGTGCGCCAAATCAGCCGCACGGCAGAAAAAAGAGATGTCGGCGCACCGGACGGAGGAGCAGCGTTAACGGGGTTCTTTGCCGTGCGCCCCCGATGCAGACGCACGGCAAACATTATACAAAAAGAATAAAAAAAATCCGCAGTCGCTCGGTCCCGTCCTGCCGGCCTCCTCTGCCACCACGCCGGCACCACCGCAGCCCCACCTCAGCTCCATGCGCCGGATCTGGAGATGGCCACGCCGTCGGAGGAGGCCGTGGCCGCGCCTAGTGGAGGCCGCCGCCTCGCCGTGGGGGAGACCGCCCGTGGGGGAGACCGCCGCTGCCGTGGGGGAGACCGCCCGTGGGGGAGACCGCCGCCGCCGTGGGGGAGACCGCCGCCGCGCCGGGCGGAGGTCGCCGCCGTGGTGGAAGGCGGCGGGTGGGGGAGGGCGGGAGAGAAGGACGCCCCGCTGGCCCTCCGTCGGAGCTCGCCGCGCCGTGGGGAGGGAGGAGGCGGCCGCGCGGTGCCGTGAAGGAGGGAGGAGGTGGCCGCCACCAGGAGGGGCGCCGTGCCGTGGAGGCGGGAGGAGGCGGCCGCGCCGTGGGGGAGCCGCGCCGGATATGTGGGAGGGGGTGGTGGCGGCGCAGGCAGTTGAGGGAGGCGCCGGGGGCGGCGCGGCCGGGGCCTCCTCCGCCGGCGCGGTAGGAGGTCGGGCCTCCAACGCCGGCGCGGCCGGAGCCTCCTCCGCCGGCACGGCCGGGAGGTCGGACCTCCTCCGCCGGCGCGGTCGGGCCCTGCTCCGGCTGGATCTAGGCGCGGGGAGAGGAGCCGGCGGCGCGGGGGAGGGAGAGCGGCAGCGCGCGTGAGGGAGAGCGGCGGCCGAAGGGAGGGAGAAGGCAGGGGCGTTAGGGTTTGAGGGAGGGGGGGCCTAAATAGTGAGGTCGGTTTTTGGGCCAAGGCCGGTGGGGGAGGTAATATGGGCCGGTTTTTGGGCCAAGGGGAGGGGGAGGTAAAATGGGCCACCGGCTGTTGGTGGGTTGATCCGGCTTTGCCGTGCGTCAGGGCTCCGCGGCGCACGGCAAACATTCTTCTCTGCCATGCGTTTTTCCAAAAATGCACGTCAAAGAGTGCTCTTTGCCGTGCGTTTTCCCAAAAACGCACGGCAAAGGATTTTGTAGTAAAATCTAAATTTGACAAAGAAAAATACTAAAATTATCAAATGGCTTCGAAAAAACACCAAAATTTTACATAGAACAACTTATATTGTCTATTGCTTATAGAAAAAAATTGAATTCAAATTCAAATTTGATCGTCACTTTTCATTCAAACCTAACCATCTACTTCTCAACTCTCTGAAACTTCTTCAGAGATGTTTCGATTTGTAAACACCGTACATGACAAAATGTTCAAAACTTGTTCAAATTTTTACTACAGCCTCCACGTATGATATCATGAGCTCTTGAATTTTCAGACTTCATTTGCATTTTTTATAATTTTTAAATCATTTGGACACACGGTCACGGTCGTGTTTCCTAGTCAAGATGTTCAAAATTTCTTTTGATTTCATGGAAGATGTCTTAAATTGAGCTAAATAACATTAATATTATTTTTTCACTCATTTTATTCTAGTATTTAAATCACTTGTAGTTCAAATTTAACATCTTTGAAAAAATTGCTTGAAATGCAATTAATTAGTTAAATATAGCAAATTAATACAAAAATCTACCAAATTTTACCATGAAGTATCACATGTTGTATGTATAGAGTAGAAAAAATTTCAAAGTGAGGAGAATTTATTTTGAGAGGCTATTGGATTTGAGGCTTAAGAGGACATATATATGAAAAAAAAAACTTTGCCGTGCGTTTTCTCAGAGACGCACGGCAAAGAGGTATCTTTGCCGTGCGCCGGACTGAAAAACGCACGGCAAAGAGGACAAAAAAAAATTGTAACCCCTTGCTAACGGTGGGTAACGACCGGTGGGAAAAAAAATATTTGCCGTGCGTCGGAGGGAAACGCACGGCAAAAGGAATGTCTTTGCCGTGCGCCACGAAACAAAACGCACTGCAAAGACTCTTTGCCGTGCTTTTTATTTCCGGCGCACGACAAAGAGTCTTTGCCGTGCGTTTTTTCGCCCGATAAAAAACGCACGGCAAAGATGGTAACGCACGGCAAACATCGATTTTCCTGTAGTGAAACCTGTGGTCGTGCATTGCGGCATCACTCCCACTCCCAGACTGATGTCCAGTCGCCGGGAGTCCGCGACCACAGCTCCTCCCACTCCATCCAGGACCAGGAGAGGGAGGAGGTGCGCCTGCCGCCTGCTTCTCAATCTCAGGTTCTGATTCCCGATCGATATGATACGCTGCTGGTAGATCCCCATTTCTGGCCTTTTTTTCGTTGGGGCCAATAAAGCCGCAAAGGCAAAGAGCTCCGCCGCATGCATGGCACGAGGCATATACGATCGGTGACCGGTGGTGACGATGTGCCCATCTCCATCGTCCACACACATGGATGGCACAGGAAGAAATTCCCGGATCGGTGACGGGAGATACCAGCCAGGCAAGCCTGCAAGAATCGGGATTCGCCTGCGTCTGCGGACCTGCGGTGGTGCGGTGGCACGCTTTTCTCTTTTTCTCACTCGCGCGCGCGAGCTCTCTCGTCTCCGCGCCGCGCGTGAGCTGAGGCTTCGAACAACCAGGCAGGCTGTTGCTCCGATCCTCACAAGGAGCACCTGACCTACCCACCTCATATCTTTTTGTTCTTAAAACAAAATACCACCTCATATCTTGCCTGCCCCTGCTACCGTTCCACGAATCTTTTTCACTCGGAACACCACCAAGTCTTTTTTTCGAAATGGATCACCAATTCACCACCAAGCCTATCTAATTCATTTTTATACTAGTTTTTTTTCTTAAACAGGCCTTTTTTTTACAATAGCAACTAAACATGGTACCGGGATATCATAGTAGCACGTATAACATAATCGTACCCTTTGATGCCAATATGAATAACCGACCTCATTCGGACCGGTGCCGGTCCGTCTACCGGTCCTCTTCTCTTTGTTGAAAAAGAATAGTGAACTATTTACTCATCACATTTATCACATCTTCTCACAAAAAATACTATTTCAGTACTATTTATTTACAATTTCACTATTCCTTTTCACTCAAGTGAACGAGTCTACAACAGTGATGTCTACAAATCTTATCATGTATATTATATCCGAGTGAGTGGCGGAGCTTCATGTTGAATTTAGGGGACCCACAGTGCTAACATAAAGAGAGGATCAACGTTTAAACCTTGCATTCACTATGACAAATCTCGAAATCCGCCGCGGGGGGGGGGGGGGGGGGCCGTGGGCCCCCTTTGATGATCCGCCACTGGTTATAGGTGTGCCAAAGTTAATCAAGAAAATAAGTTTATGACATGCAGTCTCAGGTGTTTATACAGAGGGTGTGTTTAGATCGCAAAAAGTTTGCAAAAAACATCCCATCATCTATCACATCACCTCTCACTATTCATCTGCATTTACACCAATTTTTCTCCAATTCTTCCCCAATTCAGCCAATTCATCTGGATCTCAACACACCCAGAGTGTGGTTTGCCAGCATAGCAAATGGAGTAGCAGGCTAGAAATTTTGAGATCTTGACTGGATAAAGAGGCTCTTGAGTCCTAAAAAAAAAGCTCTTGATGATCCAAATAGTGGAATTAAAGGTAGATTAAAAATTAGACAACGTCTTAACTAAACTTTATTAGTTCATTAACTAACCCTTCATACACAACTAATGAAAGTTAATTTTAGACACAATTGTCAAAAGATAAAAATACTCTCCACTAAAATCTTACTATATTTCTTCTACTCCCTTAGGGGTAGGATGGTCTTTTTCAAATAAATGGGCTAAAAATTAGCTCTAGCTTCTAAATAAGGCAGAACTAATTTTGGCCATCTAAAGTTTACTAGATGACTACGCTATCCTCCTGGCAAATTTGGAATGAAAGGAATTATAGGATATTCAGAGCAACAACAAGGCAACCATCCAAGCGGACTGACAAGATCCGAGAAGAGTTTTTTTTTTATCATAGCGTCATTCATGATTATTGATCAATCACTCGGATTACATTCAGCTTCCAACAGGCCACACACCGGCTGGGGGCTACATGCCACTCCCCTACCTGCGCTTTTGTCATGGCATGTTTAGCTAGTTCATGGGCACAAGCTCTAGTTGTAAACAAAAGTTTAAAAAGAAATAAAACTTCGACTAATGTCTTGCAACTCTTTAATCAGGCCCATGATCGATGAGCATTACATATCTTTGATATCCCACAGCCGGACTAGTTCCCGAGAGTCCATCTCCAACTGCAACTTCGCAACTCTCGACAACACGTAGCAAGAGTTGGTTTTGCGTAGGTTTAGTCTCAAATGATGGGAAATTATCTTATCTTTCTTTCAGTTTTGGATGCGACGCACCCGTGTAATCTCTAAATTTTATTATTCCTTCGCCTGGAGGGTCGCAAACTTGCACGGGCGATCGCCAGCTGATGTAATTCGGTATCCCCCACTCTCAGTGAAATACGTGTGATGCACGACCCCAGCTAGCGGTACTTACCTGTTAGTTTGTGATACGAGAATGGGAGTAGAATCCAATGATTGAGGTCCAAGGTACAGGGTCCATTCCTTTTGGGCATCGACACATGATCCGGTCGACCTCCTCTGATCATCACTCTAATCAAAACGTAAAAAGAGAGGCATCGATTCTATAATCGAATCATATGATCCTAAATCTAATGATACAAAAATCGTGTAAAACCAGATTCTAGCTATTTATAACGAACTAGACGATCGTGTCTTCTGCTAGTTGTGGTAGCAGTAAAGCCGTGCGCGTTCGACGGGATCTAGATCCTGACAATCATGAGGTGCAATGCAACCCGAACGATATACGCATCAAGTCCGTGACGGAGGAGCAAAGACGCGTTCCCAACTCCCAAGCCTTCAGCGAATGGGCTTATAGTCCAATGGTAGAACGGTCTAGTGGGACAGGGTTCAAATCCTGATGCTCGCACATTTTTCTGGATTTATTCCGGGATTTTTCGGCGTTATGCATTAAGTGGTAAGCGACGTTCCCGTCGACGACGAGACGCCAGTGGTGACTTCGAGAATCTCCAGATCTGCCGGTGCTCAGTCCTTCGGAGGTGCTCATAGGGGTAGGGTTTGCGTACGTGTATTCATAGGGGTGAGTGTGCGTGTGTGGTGTGAACGTCAGCGTTGTACTGTGTAATTAAAAAAAAAACTCCCAAGGCCCCAAACAACTGACCCTTTTCACCTTTCGCGACGCTTTTCTTTTCTCCCCTGTTCCATGTCTGAGCTCCCTCACCCACGAGCGAGACACAACAAACACAGTCGGACAGATGCCGGCCGGTTGCGAGAGTCAGCTGCAGCCAAGGCCAAACCTGTGGTCGTGGCGCGGCGGCATCACTCCCAGACTGCTGTCCTGTCCCGGCCGGTCGCCGCGAGTCCGCGACCACAGCTCCATCCCGCACGCTAGCTGCTGGTAGATCGTCATTTCTGGGCCTTTTATCCTTGGGGACAAAAGCCGCAAAGGAAAGGAGCTCCGCCTCCACGGATCCATCCGGTGCTGCCGGCTTGCCGCCGCATGGATGGCAAAGGCGGCGGCATAGACGATCAGAGGTGACCGGTGACAAACTGACAATGTGGCAATGTGCCCATCTCCATCGTCCACACACAGCATGGATGAAATAAAGAAATCGCGGATCGGTCCGTCTCTAAATTTAATCATTTCTCCTGCATATCATATTTGACTGTTCGTTTTATTAAAAAAAATTTAAAATATAAAAATATTTATGAGATATACTTAAAATATATACAATAATAAAACATATTATAACAAAATAAATAATATTTTTATAATTTTTGTAATAAGACGAACAGTCAAACGTGAACAGAAAAGATCAACAAATACTTATATTTAGGCCCTGTTCAGTTCGCGAAAAGTTTTTGGAAAAAAATTTTGGAGTTCCCTTCCAAGGTCTATTAAAAGTGTTAAATATAGACCACTTACAAAACTAACTATACGAATGGATTAGAAATCGCGAAATGAATTTATTAAGCTTAATTAATCTGTCACTAGAGATTGGTTACTGTAGCACAGTGTTGTCTAATCATGTCATAATTAGGCTCATTAGATTCGTCTCGAAAATTAAGGTAGGGGTTGTGGAATGGTTTTTGTCATTAATTCACATTTAATACTCCTAATTAGTGTCCGGAGATTGATGTGACGGGTAGTTGGTGAATTTTTTGGGAACTAAACAGGGCCTTAGGGCAGTCCCTATAGTAGAAACTATGTGCGAAGTCCAAGAGAATCACATCATCAAAATTCATCTATAGACCTACCTCTCTCCAACAGTTGGTGTCTTCACCTAATAAATGTCGCTTTTCTCTCTCCATTATCTCTTACCAATGGAGGGGAGGAGCAAACCCGCAAGACTCTAGTCAGGTCTTCCCAATGGCGATTTTGCTGGGTCTTGCGGCCTTAATTCGCGTGAGGAGGCCAAGTCTAGAGGAAGAAACTAGGTCTTGTGTTTTCCTCCTCTTTCTTCATTAACTATGCTGCCATGTCACCAATTTACGGATGTGTCACCTCATTTATTAGGGATGGTGTTGACATCTTTTACGAGATCAACAAGTGCGCCAAGGAAGCTCGCTGCAGCTTCTCTGTGCAGGGCGGTCAGGCCGCCTGTATAGGGCGGTTAGACCGGGGTGCCAGAAAAAACCGGCAGTAGACCTACGAACGTCGGCTCGGGAGGGACCCCGTTGGAGCTGATGCACGTAATATTTATAGGAAGGGGAGGTCTTGCCCCATTAGGAATCGAAACCATTACAAAAACGTGTTAAAATACAACTCCTAACCGGTTTTGGCAGGGTAGGGCGGTCTAACCGCCCTGGGGACGCGGTCTGACCGCGTGTCTGACGTGCAGATCTTCCATAGGTCATATCTCTTTCATCTGGACTCCGAATTGGACGTTCTATATATGGATTTTGATGTACTCGACGAGACCTATCCAATGGTGAAGTCCAAATTGCCTTTTGAGGATTTTGACTAGGGCAGTCAGACCGCCTATGTAGGGCGGTCAAACCTTGTCTCGCCCTGTCCTGCCAATTTTGAGTGTCAACATATGCCCCCTGTTTTCTGGTAAAGCTTTGCATGTCAGAAAACATCTATAATGATTAAAATTGGCAGAAAACGATGATTAACAATACATCGTTCATATTTTTCTCCTAAGGGCGATAATTGCTTTATCGGCCATAAACTTTGCTATGAACTCATGAAACAACTTGCTTTGGCCTCCATACCTGCTTAGTAGTCGCTGACCTTGCCGGTGTGACCATTGTATGTTACTCCATTGATCGTTGCTTTCACCTTCGCTGTATTTTTCTCTTTTGAGTGCGGGATAAGCCTGAGGACACCACCTCGGCTGCATACCCTTAGAATTTTGCTCTTTGCTACCTTCACCTTGCTTGATAGTAGCACATACATTATTTTTGACCAGATTGCTATTACAAGCGATTGGCCTTTGCAATGTACCATAACTTGGATATGCAATAGGATATTGAATCATATATGAATTCATGTACATACTACTATAATCAGCAGGTGAGTAATAACAAGGATAATACCAAGAACATGGCATAACAGATCCAACAAAAGGATATGATGCAGAAGCAAAATTACCTTGTTGGTGATGTGTATTTCCTCGCCCATGTCTTGGTGGTGCTTTTTCGCCCTTAGCACCTATTGGTTGATTTCTTCGCTTCTTTGCATCTCCCTTCCTCTTATATTTGGCCAGGAGTTCTTCAAAACTCGGCCTTACCTTTCTCTTAGGAGCATCTTCATTTTTTCTGGAAATAGCGGTCAGACCGCCTCGCGACGTGGTTAGACCGCCCTGTGATGCAGTTAAACCGCCCAGGGACCCGGTTAGACCGCCCTGGGCAGTGGCCAGACCGATCGATGCACCGTCGGTATTTTTTGTCTTGCCTTGCCCCCCGAGCGTTGAAGCCTTCACTGCAACCTTGGGGGTCTCCTCCAGTGGCACCTTCTTGTCAAGCCTTTGCTTTGCAATGATTATATTCTTCCCCTTAGCCTTCTCAGCTTGATCCGACCGAATGAGTACCTTGGGATTTGACAATTCAAGAGTATTCACAAAGACATTAGCAGGAAAAGGGTTTGGTCGACTTGCATCTTGTGAAGTACTAAACGACCTTCATTAATAGCTGATTGTATCTACCGGCGAAAACTATTACAATCATTAGTAGCATGAGAATAAGAATGATGAAATTTACAATATGCACGCTTCTTTATCTCATCAGGCGGTGGCAAAGTGTGAGACATTTTAATTTTACCCCAACTTTAATAACTCATCAAAAATCTTATCACACTTAGCCACATCAAAAGTGGATTTTACTTCATCTTGCCGACTCTTATGGGCCGGCTTGAGAGAAGCACAAGAGTTTGCTTTATCATCAGGTGACCATGTAAATTCAGCAGCATATACTTCTTTACTCTCATTGTCTGAGGATTGATAATCTAACATATGCATGTTAGGACGATCAGATTTAAACCGAGTATCTTTGCTTCGGCTTTCGTGAGCTAAAGCTCTTGTCAAAACTTGGGCAACATTAGCAAATTCATGACTATCTAATTTTTCTCTAATATGGGATCGCAAACCATTAAAAGTTAATTCAGCAAGATCCCTCTCGGAGATAACAAGGCTATAACAACAGTTTTTTGTTTCTCTAAACCATCTAATATAATTAGTAACAGGTTTGTCGGTGTCCGGATTAGCACCGGCACCAACTAGTGATTTGCGTTGGGATCTGCTTCTCAATGGGCGGTGCTAAGCTAAGGATGCACGGGGTTTATCCTGGTTCTGGCCACGCGGCCGTACGTCCAGCAGGGTGTGCTTGCGCACTGTATTAGCTTGCACCGGTGGTGCTTGTAGAGGGGATCTACAAGCAAGGCGGGAGAGGAGGAAACCCCCCCCCCAAGTCCCTACTAGGGTGATTGAGGCGAGTGCCAATATCTGGAACGTGGTAGTGTGTTATGTGCGGGTGAATGAGCGTTGTCCCCGCGCAGGGGGCTCCGCCTCTCCCATTTATAGGCCAAGGGAGGGCAGCTACAATGATGGCAGCCGGCACAGTGGCTGCGTACTAATAGGTATGGCGCCGGCGGTCTTGTCCCGCACGTCATGATTCCTGGCGCGAGTTGAGGGCGCCCTCCGGCTTCTGCGGTCGGCGTGCCGGTTACTGTGACCCGTCCTGTTTTGACTTCGAGGGGCTGCCCCTGCTGAATCGAGGGCCTAACCGCCGGGGGAAGGACCGGAGTTGGTGGTGCGGGACTGCGATGCATCACCGGCCTGTCCGAACAGCGCTGCGTGTCCCGTCGCACAGTGGCAGGAGTGGTGGCACAACGCCGGGGATGGCCGCACAGCGCCCGAGATGGCCATGCGGCGCCGGGGTTGGCGGAGGGGAAGTGGCACACGCCACCCGTACGGTGGCGCCAGTCGGGGTGTACGCCTGCTCACCGCCCGTACACCCTTCGGGGGTGTCCCCATGCCCGTTCGAGGGTCTTGCTGCAGGGGAGGACGGGAGCAGGTGGTACAGTGCCGGGGAATGACCCCTGCTTGTCTGCATAGGGCCGCGCGGCGTGCGCACAGTGCCGGGGATGGCTACATAGTGGTGGGTTAGGCCGCACTGTGGTGGTGTCAGGCGCTCTGACCATGTCAGATGCGCGGTGTGGGAGAAGATTCACCCTTGACTTCGGCGTCCCGCCGTAGGGCAGGGCAATAAATGCTGCCGTCGGGCGGAATGGGGGCGGCCGCCCGCTTGAGAGGGTCCGGACCCCTCGAGCGAGGTGGAAATCTACCCAAGGGGTCGGGGCCCCCGAGCGTGGCGGAGATCCGTTCGAGGGGCCGGAGCCCCCGAGCGAGACAGAAGTCCGCTCGAGGGACCGGTGCCCTCGAGCAAGACAGAAAGGACCGGAGCCCTTGAGCGAGGTGGCCAAGCGGGCCTTCTTGGCGCAGGCTGATACTGGGCCATGGCAGGCCGCGGGCCCGTGATGTCCTGTAGCCGGGGTTCGGGAAATCATCCTTGGGTGGTTTGCATTTAACGAGGGTGATTATCCCCTTAGTTAGGGGACCCCTAATGACCGTCCCCGACAGTAGCCCCCGAGCCTTTGCTGGAAAAGGGTCCGTTCCGGCAAAGGATGATGCTCTCGGGTGCTGTGCGCGAGTCTCTTCCACTTTGATCGTGCATGTTTTCCTGTGGGGGCGCGATAGCACACCCGCGGGTGTAAGCCCCCGAAGCCCTGCAGGAGTGCGCGCACTTGTGCAGGGGTTGAATACATAGGGTGACGCGGCTCACCTCGTGTTTGTTTCAGCCGACCTCGGCGATATTTCAGCCGGCATCGGCAATCTACGCAGGTGGGGAGGCCTCGTGTCGTCCCAAGATGTTTCGGGTAGGCCGGCTGTTTCCGGGGGCGCAGCCCTAGGTAGGTTGATGCGGCGGTCATTAGGGTGGTCGTGGTGCGAGGAACCCCCGAGCCCTGGCCCAATCAGGGATGATCGGATGAAGACTCTCAGCTTTATTACGACCCTCGTTGCCCTTCCTCCGGGTAGAGGGGTGAGGCAAACCGTGCTACCCTCGAGCGGGCGGCGAGCAACGGTTGCCTCGGTGAGCTGTTAACGGATAGTTCAAGTGGGCGTCCGTGCCCCATTCGATAGGGGTCGGCTCGTGGTCCGGAGACACGTCCATGTAAGCGCTTACAGAGGTTTGCCAAGCAGGGCTCGGCCCCGTTCGCTAGGGGCTGAGGGCGCGGAAGCACTCCCTCGATGGGATCCCTCGATTGGCTGCCTCTGTCTCGGCCTTGAACACGATATGTGGGGCGCCCCCGAACTTCGCGTTCGGGGACAGGCTCGATTGCGCGTGCCCTGATCGTTTCTGACTCTGTCGATCTGAGGCGCCTGTTCAAACCCGTCGAGGGTCAGGCCCCGTACCTCTGATCAGTAGGGCATTTGCGGGGGCGCCGGGCGCTCCCATCTTGGCGAACCTGTGGCGCTCGCCGATCCGTTATCGAGCCGAGCTTCGAACCACTGATCAGTACATGCCCAAGTTGAGGGGCATCTACGGCGCCCGTCACACCCGCAGCGGGCCGGGCCTCGAACCGCTGATCAGTACATCCCTGAGTCGAGGGGCATCTGCGGCACCCGTCGCACCCTCAGTGGGCCGGGCCTCGAGCTGCTGATCAGTAGAGCCCTGGGGGCCTGACCCCTGGGCTTCCTCGAGTTCGTCTTCGAGGGTATGCTGACAGGTCGTGACCCTGTGGCCTCAACCTGTTTCGGAGTGGGGCGCCAGCCGCATCCCTTCGAGGGATCAGGCCTCGAATCCCCGGTTCGGGGTTACCTGGGGCTTTCCTTATACGAGAAGGAATCCCTGGCGCTTGAAATTCGTCCGTAGGACGGTTAGCCGCCGCGGCCACCCGACCGTGGCTGACGTGGCACGGGGTAGGCGAGATGGGCGCGCCTTTTAAGGTGACGCAACATGGGCGACGCACGAGGACGATAAGACGGGACGCAGTGTCCCTTGGGTTACCGTGCGGTAATCATAGCGCGCGCGTGCGCGCGGCAGTTTCGGCGCGGTGGGACCCTGCCGTCGGCGACGAGCGGTGCCCACCACATTAACTGCCGCCGCCTGCTGCGTTTCCGGGGGCTCCGCCCCTTCCTACTCCATAAAAGCAGGGGAGCGCGGGGGAGCTCCTCACCTTTGCCATTCGCATCCGCCTCTTGCTCTTTGCCTTCCCCATCGCCGCGCATCCTGCCGCTTCGGATTCACTCGCGTTCTGCCGCTCCGCATTCGCTCGCGCTCCGCCGCTCCCGTCTTGTCTGCGGTCCGTGTGCTGGATGCTCATCCGTGGCCCCGGTCGTCGGCGGACCTACAATCCATGGAGGGGCTAGTCGCCAGCGGTCAATTGGCGCCGGCTGGTGACGAAGCGAACCCGGCATGGATCATCCCGTCGGCATCGCACCGGGAGCCGTCCCCACCGCCGGGCTACGTCGTGAGTTTCGTGCGGCTGCACGAGCGGGGATTCAACGCCCCCGCGAGCAAGTTCATGCGGGGGTTGTGCCACCACTACGGGGTGGAGCTTCACAACTTCGCCCCCAACACCATTTCACAGGCGGCTTCCTTCGTCGCCGTCTGTGAGGGGTTCCTAGGGATCCCGGCGCAGTGGGACCTGTGGATCCACCTTTTCCGAGGTGAGCTCCACACGCTTGCCGTCGGGGAGAGGAGGACGCGCCGGGCCGTACGCGCCGGTGGCCTTACATTTGCAGCGTGCGACTCCCGGACGGAGTTGTACCTGCTCTGCATGATGACGACGAACAATGCCGACTGGGAGAAGGGTTGGTTTTATCTGCGCAACGACGGCGCCGGGCTCCCGCCGTACACCGGGAAGGTGGTGAAGGAGAGACCGGTGTCTTGGGCGCATGGGGTGTCACCCGCGTCGAGGTAGGCGAGGCTCGAGCCTCTTACCAACTCCCTGCGCCAGTTGGCGAACGCCGGGCTGACTGTGGCGGCCGTCATCGCCAACTTTCACCTCCGGTGGGTGATCCCTCTCATGGAGAGGGAACTTCTCATCTTCGAGATGAGGAGCAACGCCGACCCCGTGGCCCTGGCGCACTCGTAGTTGCTGGAGGAGCCGCTCCCTCAGGCGTACGCGGCCACGAGGGCGAGGCGCGCGGTGAACCTCAAGGTGGTCCCGCACAGCGACGATGACTTGTGGTCGTTCGCGATGCTCTCGGATGCCGACCTGGTGAGATTCGATTCCTTGTTTTTGCCCGTTTTATTCTAGTGTTCAATCTAACCGTGGTTGCCGGTGACAGGGGGTGCACGTCAACATCCCCACCTCAGATCCGCTGATGCCCAGGTCGCACTCTGCCTACCGCGCCAGGTAGCAAAGGGAGAAGGGCCTGGCGGACCAGGCGAAGGAGAAGAAGATCCGGAGGTAGGAGCGCCTCAACAGGTACAATGAGGAGTACCTGGTACGGGAGCAGCAGGGTCTCTCCCCCTCGCCGGAGCCGGTGGACACGTCTTCAGACGAGAAGGAGAGCGAGGGGGAGCGGACCATCTCCGATAGGTGGGAGGCCGCACCGCCCCATCGCCGAGGGATGAAGAGGTCCTCGCGGAGCCCGTTCGAGGGGCGGATACGGTGCCCCTCGATGAGGGAGCGCCGTCGGAGGTGCCGGCCGGGTCTGGGGTGGCGCCCCCAGAGTCCTCGAGGAAGCGCAAGCGGGGCCTCTCCGGCATAAGGTGAGTCACATTTTGCTCTCCGTGTTCTTGATATCATGTGTTGGATTGCCCATTCTTCCTCTCTTCCGTTGTTAGGACGGCACCCGCTGTCCTTGGCCTTGCGCCCATCAAGGCGCTCAAGGTGGGGGCACAAGACGCGCCGCGCACAACGAGGCCCCGCTCGGCGAGGACCTCACGGGCGATGGCGGGCACGGCAGCGGCGGGCGAGGCGTCGCGAGTCGCGGCCGCGGCCACGGGGCCGCAACGGTGGGAGGAGGCAGCGGCGGATGCCCTGCGGGCGGCAGTGACCCGCGGTACCCGACGGGGCCGAGAGCAGGCCCGTGCCACGGGTCGGGGAGCAGAGGGCCGCAGAACGGCCGGGGCTCCTGCTGATGGCGATTCGCCCCCCAGTGGGGGTCGGGCGGTGGTAGCGGCCGCGCCAGCCCCCGGGCCCGCGCCCGAGGTGCTGGTGGTACGGTCCGATGGTTGCGTAATGTTGCAGGCGCCAGCGACCGGCGCTGGGGTGTCGACGTCCGGCGTCACGGCCTCGATATCCAGCGCCAGCGCGCCGCAGTGGGAGCAGAGGCTCCGGCTTCCTGGAGTTCCACCAAGCCTGGTGGAAGAAGCGAGGTCGGAGAGGGAGCTGTGGCGGGAGTTCGGCGGCCTCGACGCCTCCCTTCAGAATGCCCTCGCCGACGCTCTCCAGCTTCACGGGAGCAGGTCGCTCCGAGTCTTTCGAGTAAGTGTGTTTGCCCAAGGGCCGCTTGGTTCGCTTTCCTCGTTTGCGTGCCTTTCGTTTGACTTTCTTTCTTCTTTCTCCCCTTCCTCATCCGCAGGAGCTGCAGGAGCAGGCGGGTGAGAGGTTCACTCACATTGCTGAGCTGAGCTCCGACCTCGACTGGTATCGGACGCAGTACGACGCCCTGGACGCGATGGTGGAGGCCCTGCGGACGGACAACGGCTGGCTCGAGTACAACCTCCTCTGCGCGGAGGAGGAGTGTGACTCCTAGTGGGTTGTGGCGGCGCAGAGGGCCAGGGAGTCCGAGGGGTTGAAGGTCGCGCTCCAGAGGAAAGAGGAGGCGCTGACGGTGGCGAACGAGGAGCTGCGGAAGGCGCACGCGGCGCACGCCGAGGTCCAGGCCGCGCCGGCGCAGAAGGAGACGGCCCTCACCGAGGCGCAGGCCCAACTCCAGCAGGATCGCGCAACCCTGGAGGGAGCGAGATCCTGGCAGACCCAGGCCGAGCAGAAGACCCAGGAGGTCGAGAAGCTGGGCGCTGCTCTGCAGGAGAAGACCGAGGCACTCACCGTGGTGGAGGGCCAGCTCCAGCAGGAACGCGCTGCGCTCGTGGAGGTGCAGACCCAACTCCAGCAAGAGCACACCACGCTCGAGGATGCCCGGTCCGCCCTTCAGCGCGAGCGCTCAGCGCGGGAGGAGGTGCAGTCCCAGCTCCAGTAGGAGCGTACCGCCCTTGAGGAGGCTAGGACCGCACTCCAACTTCGGGAGGCGGAAGCCGAGCGGCTCACCGGGGCCCTGGTTCAGGAGAGTGTCACCGTCGAAGCCCTGCGGTCCACCGGCGAAGAAAAGGACGCCTCGATTCTGCAGTTGCGGCAAGAGGCTGGAGCCGCACGTGCAGAGCTCGAGACGAAGAAGAAGGAGGTCGAGGGTAAGTTGCAGCCCCCTAGCCCTTATTTATCGTTCAGGCTCGTCAAGATTCGCTCTCGACTCACCCTTTCTCTTCCCAGGACTGCGGAAAGCTCTGGGAGAGTCTGCGACGCAGGCGGAAGCTCTCCAGGCGGCTTACAACTCATCGCAATAGGAATTCGCGACCCTGGAGCAGGCGGCCCTCGAAGTGTGCCAGAGCATCGACGAGGGTACCGGCTTGTCAGGGAGCTCGCTGGCGAGTCGCCTTCGGGCTCTGAGCGGCCGCGTCGTCGAGCGCATGAAGGGCGCTCTTCGTCTCGGCGTTCAGAAGACCCTCGGCGTGGTGTCAACGCACTACATCATCGACTTCACAGCGCTGGCCACAGGGTATGTCGTCGCGGATGGTCTTGACGATGATGGAGTACAGGACGCCCTGGATCAGGCCGATGCCGCCGCCGATCTCGCCGACGTGTTCGAGGAGGACCTCTTCCCGAACGCTGCTCCTGCGGGTCCCCTCGAGCCCTGAAAGTAGCTGGGTGTAGAAGTCCTTAGGTCGTGGCCGAGATTTGAGTCGGGTGGCTCATGTAAATAAACAAACCATCTTTTGAAGTTTGTAACTTATGTGTGGCTCGTTTTTATGTATGCCGTTGCATCTTTCCCGTCACCTAGGCAGATTTCAGCTGGGATCGATCGTTTTCGCGAGCAACTTGAAGGTGAAGTGGTGAGAGGGAAACCGTATCCTGCTGGAGGTGTAGGCCGTCCCTGGCTCGTCCGGCTTTACCTTTTAGCTACTTGCGCCCTGCTTTTGTCTGCCTAAGCTTTCAAGGCGCGAGATGCTTAGCATTTTTCAGAAAAATGGTTTTTGCGAAAAAATGGGACCGTTTAGGGGGGGTGCCCCCCATAGTAGCCCCCGAGGGGGACTTGGTTTTCAGAGGAAAGCTGGGTCTCCCTTGTCTTTATGCACAACCTTAACGTATATACAACCGATTTGGGTGCCGGATATGCACAAAACGACTTGGAACTTAAGGGTAAATGCGACGTAGCTGTTGGATGTTCCAAGCGTTGGCGAAGACTTCGCCCCTCTCATTCGCGAGCTTGTACGTGCCGGGCTTGAGGACCTCGGCGATGATGTACGGCCCTTCCCACGGTGGCGTGAGCTTGTGGCGTCCCTCATTCTTCTGTCGAAGTTGAAGTACCAAATCTCCCTTGTTAAGGTCTCGAGGCCGGACCTTGTTTGCTTGGTAATGTCGTAGGGATTGTTGGTACTTTTCGGAGTGCAGGACCACCACGTCGCGGGCCTCATCAATGCAGTCCAGCGCGTCTTCGCGATCTTGCTGGTTCTGCTCCTCCCGGTAGGCCCTTACCGTCGGAGACCCATAGTACAGATCTGTGGGGAGGACGGCCTCTGCGCCGTAAACCAGGAAGAACGGGGTGAGACCCGTGGCTCTGCTCGGGGTGTTCCTGAGGCTCCAAACGACTGACGACAGCTCTTGAATCCACTTCCGGCCAAACTGGTTGAGCTTGTTGAAGATCCTTGGCTTTAGGCCTTGCAAAATCATGTCGTTGGCACGTTCTACTTGGCCATTAGTCTGTGGGTGTGCTACGGCCGACCAATCCATGCGGATGTGGTAGCTGTCGCAGAATTCTAGGGACTTCTTGCCAGTGAATTGAGTGCCATTGTCCGTTATGATGGAGTTGGGTACCCCAAAGCGGTGCACGATGTCCGTGAAGAACAACACTACCTGCTCGGACCTGAGGCTGCTGATGGGGCGGACCTCGATCCAATTTGAGAACTTGTCGATGGCCACCAGTATGTGGGTGAAGCCCCCGGGCACCTTTCGCAAGGGCCCGACCATGTCCAGCCCCCAGATGACAAAGGGCCACGTGATGGGGATGGTTTGCAACACGTGAGCTGGGAGGTGGGTCTTTCGTGCGTAGTACTGGCACCCTTCGCAGGTGCGTACAACCTCGTTGGCGTCGGCGACCGCCGTCGGCCAATAGAAGTGCTGGCAGAACGCTTTGCCCACGAGGGTACGTGGAGGGGCATGGTGACCGCATTCGCCCGCATGGGCGTCCTGAATCAACTCCCGACCCTCTGGGATGGAGATGCACCGCTACATAATTCCCGAGGCACTGTGCTTGTACAGCTCGCCGTCGATGACGACGAAAGACTTGGCCTTCCTGGCGATACGCCTCACCTCGGTCCGATCCAGGGGCAGCTCCCCCCGGTCTAACCAGGCGAGGTACTCGTCGCGCTAGTCCCGCGGAGGGGGCGAGAGTTCATCGATCTCCATCGCTTCAGCCTCGTCCGCCTGGGACTCTTCGAGGTCCGAGGTCTCGAGTTCCCCGTTCGAGGGGTCCTCGTCCATGGGCTCGGCACCCGTGGCCTTCGAGGGGCCAACCCCCGAGGCTTTTCCGGAAGCTTCAGCAGGTTTGTCGAGGTCGATAGAGGGCTTGGTGAGGTCGCGAGCGAAAACGTTGGGGGGAACGGTGATCCGCCCTAAAGCAATCTAGGCCAGCTTGTCCGCCTCCTCGTTGTACTTGCGCGCGATGTGGTTGAGCTCAAAGCCAAGGAACTTGTCCTCGAGTTTACGCACTGCGGCGCAGTACGCCTCAATCTTCTCGTCATGGTAGCTCGCGTTCTTCATCACCTGGTCGATGACCAGCTGAGAATCTCCCCGGATGTCAAGGCGCTTGATGCTGAGCTCGATGGCGATGTGCAGGCCGCTGAGGAGTGCCTCGTACTCCGCCATGTTGTTCGACGTGGGGAAGTGCAAGCGCACCAATTACTGCATGTGCTCTCCAAGGGGCGAAACTGTAACGACCCGGGTTTTCAAAAGAGGAAAACCGGCCATCCTGTTTTCGTGATAGTCCCTGGATCAGACGCTATCACGCACAGACATTCATCACAGATAAATATCACAACCATACAACGAAATAAAGCATCCAAAAGTATTACTTTTATTACAAATCCATACAGGAGTACATCAATACACGCCTCTTGGCGGAATAACATGAATAAGAGGCTACACAGCGGTAGCTATCTTCCAGAAGATGTCTCCACCTTCATCCTTCTCTCCCACAGGCATCCTTGAGCGTAGCGCCACACCCCTCAGTCGTACCATCCGTCGGCGTTGTTGTCGAAGTCCGACTCGTACCCTGCAAGCTCAGGGGCTATCCCCAAGGATCGGGATAGGTCCACATCACCAACCGTATGCAAGCTTTAAGTGGCCTACTTCTAAAGGTATAAAAAGGTATCAAGGTAAGAGCTAGGGTTTCCTAAGCAGCAGCATCTCATAAAGAATAGAATCTCCAATTCCCACCAATTCCCAAGTCTCTCATCCACGATCGCTAACACCTGGTCACCTAGATCACCGTCACAACCACCTAACTCCATCTAGGGTCTGTGCGAGAACTCTCACTCCTCGCACCTTAATGATTGCACCCGGATCCACGAGGTAGAGGGAGCAAGTCTCCTCTCCCCGAGTACAACCACAGCTCACCATACACTCTCATCCTATAAGGGAGAGGTAGAAATCCCAAAACGTAAGAGTCGGAGTAAACAACGGGCATGTCCATAACCAAGGACGTGGCTATACGTATAGATCTAAACTCTGCAGAGAATGTACACCAGTACCCAACTCAGAATAGCACTCGGACGGTGTACGGCCGACCGAGCCTACCCAACCGAACGAACACCTAGGAGTTACGATTCCATCCTGCATCCGGGTCTCGCTGCGGTCCCTCGCAAAGGACCACCCCAGAACTGTGAACATGCCCCCGTGTTGCCGCACGGGGAGCGCCCAATAGGGAAGGGACTTCACCGTAACCCTCTCACTGATACCCTCTATCCTACTGACAGGTATGGTATCGCACTTGCTAGGGTCGAAACGGCCCTATCCCCACTCTCGGAGAGGTGGTGTGTACGAAAGTCCCGTGTAACAAAGCGACCCACTCGGTTTCAGACCGGGGCGAGCTCCTATCCTCCTAGTCATCACAAAAACCCCAACACCTGTGCTCCTAAAACAATGTACCTGCCATAGGCACCAAGCTGGGCAACGTCCGAGAAGACGATCCCTGGCCCCCGATCCCGGATCGGGTTGTCTTGAGCTCACCCCGCCAAAATATCCTAAAACACCTTCTCCTGCCGGTTTTTCCCCACACACGCCAAGAAACTACCACAATAATCCGAACACATGCATAGGAAGCTCAGCGTATCATCACACGTAAATAAAGTAGTAGTAGTAGGTCAATCAAGGACATGGTAGTAAAAAGGGCAGTGCAAGGGTTTCATCATAATCATCATCATGCATAAGTAAAGCGCTAGCAGTTCTAAAGCAATGCCTAATGGGCATTCAAAGTAGGTCAGGCGTGAACCTGTGTGAGGGTAGTCGTCGTAGCCGAAGTCGTCGTCGTAGTCCTGGGTCGACTCTCCGGCTCCAGTAGCTCCTAGATTCGCAAATATAAATAAATACCGAAGCTAATTTGCAATTAACACCAAATAAAGAAGCGATAAGAGCCAAAAGAGAGCAAACTCCTAACTAACGGGTGCGTCATGATTTTAGAAAGATTATGAAAGTGGTTTCATATTTTTCGGAGCTCTAGAGAATTAATTATGAATTTTCGGAGTTTAAAACTTTTTCTGAAATTAAATTACACATATGCAATATAACTGACTTTAGATTAGCTACTAGCTAACTCTAGCTGGCTCTAAACTAGCTAAAGGCTAGCTACTGAATGGCTCTACCTGCTGAGGTGGCGGCCACGCAGCAGCTCTTAGCTGGCTGCAAGAGGGCTACAGGGCTAGGTGGCAGCCTAGGTGGCTGCTGGAGTGGCGGGTGCATAGGATCCAGAGGGATCAGGTGCGGCATGGAGCAGAGCGAGAAATGGTGTGGCTCAAACGGGATTGGTCGGCCGCAACCGATCCCATCGATCCGGTGTGGCACGGTGTGTGTGGCCAAACGTGCGAAGCAAAACCCCAGGCTGGGAGTCGGGTGGTCGCCAGGCATTCGTGCAAATGCCCGAGAGAGAGGCGGCGCGGCAAAGACTGGCCGGCGGCTAAGCTTTCCAGTGACTGGCGAACAGGGTTCACGGCGGGGCTCAGGGGGTCCTAGAGTTCCCATCTTGGGCACAAAAGGCTCGGCCATCGGCCGGATTTAGCGAGGTTGCACGCGGCAGAGGGCAAAGCGGCGGCGGGGCTTCGAGGGCAGGTGCCGACGTGCAATCCCGTGCGCAAGAGCGCGAGTGCGTGCTGGGTGTGGGCGCGTTTGCAAGGCTCGGTGCACGAGCATGGCGGTGCGGCGTGGCCATGACGCTGGCTCGGCATGGTGGCCAGCAGGTGGCAACGCGAGGCGGATCCGGGGTGCGGCTGTGCGGATAGGCTTACGTGCAAGCGCCGGCGGCGAACGAGCGCGGGCACGGCACGGGTGCGTGGGTGCACCAGCCGGGAGCTCGTCCGTGGTGCAGGAGGAAGGTTCAGCGGTGGCGGTCGAGGCGTGGTAGACAGAAACAGTGCGGTGAGAGGGAGCGGCCACGGTGAGGCAACGCAGGCAAGGCAGAGTGCGGGCTCGTGGACAAGTTTGCCAGCGTGCGCGCGTGGGTGCGCGCAGGCCGGGTGCACGCGTGCGGCGAGCGCGTGCGCCGGGGGCAGACCCTAACTCGTGCCAAAGGGGATAAAGGCCGGGGCTCGGCCGGGTTCTGGCGTCGGCGGCGCCAAGGTCAAAGTCCGGCGTCGCGGCCAGAAACAGGATGGCGGTGTGACCGGCGCGAGAGCTCAGGCGAGCGTGTGTGCGTGTTGGGTGAGTGCACGGGTGTGGATTGGCCCAAAAAGTGAAGGCCTTTGCCTCATTGAGTGTGTGCGCATGTGTGCGCCGGCGGCTCAGCCACGACGGCGCGGCGTGCGCGTGCGGGGTCGGAAAGGGGCGGCAAGGGGGAAACGGCGGTAAGGTCGAGCGAGGAGAGCGGCGCACGGCGATGATGGCGAGCGGCACCTGCAAGCGTTCTGCTCAGCTCGAAGGCTGGCCCACAGGTCGATGGCGTTTTGCGCGGCGGCGCGAAGCAGAGCGGGGCCGAGTTCTCGCGGTGTTCAATTGCCCCTCCGGCGCGAAGGCCAGGGCCACAGTGGAGGAGAGGGAGCTAGTCTCACCGTGGTGACCCCCGGGTCGAAGTGGAGTGTGTCGGTGTAGAGACGGCGGTGGAGCGGGTGCGGCAGCAATGCAGGACGAAGGGGAAGCAGAGCAGGGGAAAATCGGCGTCGCAGTCCTTGGCTTGGGCAGGTCCGGCTCCACGGCGGCGGCGTCGAGGCTTCTCCACGGACGGCTCCGGCCTCCCCCCTTCCTTCTCCTTCCTCCCCCCTTCTCCTTCAACAGGCGGAGAACAGGGGAATACCCCAAGAGCGGCGGCGGATTCGGGGGAGCAGAGACGTGCGACGCTGCTTTATAGGTGGGAGCTAGGGTTGCGGGGCAGCGGTGGACGGTGGGGATCCTAGGCGTTCGTGCAAGAGCCACGCAGCACACATCCCGCGGTGCGAGGCGGGCGAGGCAGTAGCGGCGTGGCGAGGACGCTGTCGCGCGCGTCAGCGGGGGACGAAAGGGGAATAGGGACCCCCGGCTGACGAGCGGGGCCTGCTTGGCGGTGAGACAGAGAGACAGGGGTAGGTGGGAGCTGGGCCGAGAGAGCAAGACGGGCCGGCGGAGCTAAGTGGGCCGGCGGATTTGAGCAGACCAGAGATAAGAGAGGGAGGTGAACTAGTGAACTTCGGTGAAGAAGATTAGCCCATTTTTGGGCCCTTTCCTATTTTCTTAAAACCTTAACCCCTATTCTAAAATCTAATTTAATTCAAATTTGAATTCTAAATTCAAATTTGAACCACACACAAATAAGATCCAAATAAAAACAAACAAACTCCAAAAAGATCACACTAACATTTATAAATCCTAAAAATTATTATTTAGCTCAAAATAAATCTAGGAATTTAGGGAAGGTTCACAGAAGATACCCTTAATATTTCAAGCATGCACTCAAATTCAAGCAAAAATTTTGAAATCCACATTTTCGAATAAATTAACATTCCGGAAAACTCCGGGATGTTACAGAACTCCCCCCTCACAAGAATCTCATCCCCGAGATTAAGAGCTTACCCCCGGTTTCAAGGAGGTGAGGATAAAAGAGAAAGAGCTGCACCAACATCGAAAAAGAGATAAAACTGAGGTACCGAAACTAAAACTCACCAACCACAGCGTCAGGAGCATCAGCAGCCTTTCCTTCCTTTAGGTGGTAGAGCCTTCCACGGCTAGCAGACTGCTGAGGAGCAGACTGTGGAGGTCCTGCTGGGGCCGGTGCTTTGGCGGTCGTAGCGACGGTCTTCTTGTCGGGGCAGAAGTACGACTTGTGGCCTGGCTTGCCACAGGTGAAACACGTGGGCCCGAACCCTCCAGTGTTCGGTCCTGGTGCGACCTGGGGCGGGCTGTTGTATCCTCCATTCTGCGGACGGTAGCTATAGTTTCCTCCTCCGGAGAAGTTGCCTCTATGCTGGCGGTGTCCATCTCTCGGCCTCTGGGTCGACTGGTCTTGGGGATATCCCATTCTCTTCTTGTCCTTCATGCGATCCTCATGGCCTCTTCTCTCTTCCTCAAGTGCGATGGCGCGGTTCACCAGGTGGCGAAGGGACTTGTGCTCACTGGCCTTCAAGCCCTGGCGGAGACCATGGTGGAGGCCTCGTAGAAACCAGAACTGTTTCTTATCATCAGTGTTGGTGTCATCTGGGGCATAGCGCGTCATCTTCATGAAGTGCCTCTCATACTCCTCCACCCTCATCGCACCTAGTGTCATGGTGCGGAACTCCTGGGCCTTCTGAGTCATGAGCTCCTTCGGTATGTACTGCTCTCGGAACACCTCACAGAACTCCACCCAAGTAATGAAAGCTGGGTTCGGGTGGCTGTCCGAGTAGTTGTCCCACCAAGACTTGGCAGGACCCTCGAGCTGGTGGACGGCGAGAGCCACACACTCTTCATCAGTGTAGGCGGTGAGGTCGAGCTTTGTCTCGATCACCCGGAGCCAGTCGTTGGCTTCGAGGGGGTCATCCGAGTAACTAAAGGTAGGGGCCTTCAGGCGGAGGAACCTCTCGATCTTCTTGGCGAAGTCTTCTTCCGGCGGAAAGTTGCGGTTCCCACCATTGACTCGGTTCTCGACGGCTTCAGCCATCCTCTGCATCAGCTGAGTTTGAACGGCCATGATCTCAGCCAGGTTAGGCGGTGGTGGCGGCGGCGCTTCTCCACGGCCACGACCACGACCACGACCACGACCACGCCCCTGGGGAGCTGGTGCGGGCTCAGGTTCAGGCTCATCCTCAGCGTCTTCTTCCTCTTCTTCAGTATCACCTTGACCGATGGGCAGAGGCGGTGGCGGTGGCACCACAACATCTCGGCCTCGGCCTTGACCTCCTCCACGGGTAAGCGCGTGTCCGCGGCCACGAGCGGGAGCACGACCACGTCCACGTGCGGGAGCTCGGCCACGTCCACGGCCACGAACCGGTGGGGCTTCTTCCGCCTCGGCAGCTTCAAAGCGTTCCAGCAAACGTCCGGACCTTCTGATCGACATCCTTCTGAAAACTCGACCAAGGAGAGAAAACTTCAGACACGTCACTCACCAACAGGTTGAGTCTCATAAGTAAGCATTAAAATATTACTAATTATATATTCCTACACTCAATGGGAAGATCCATTAAAACACAACTAACTCCATTAAGAACCGATCACTCAGCAAGCATTATAGTTTTATATGCTCCCCCGAGGCTTACTCGGGCCTGGGAGGTCACAACACCTCGACGGTCTAGTTGCTCGGGAAACCAACTTATATACGGGGGGTGCCTATCAAGATGTATCAGAAACTTCTCTACTTCAGTGTGTGCTGGACATGCTCTTGACCAAATGGTCATGTCCTCGTAAGAATGGTTGAGTCCCGTAGGTAAGAGAGAAGCTTTTGAAAAGCGGGAAGTGTTTATGAAATATTTCTAGGAGTTCATATAAAGTAAGGAAATGTAGAGATTCCTTATTCACTAACGACCTTGTCTAAGGGCTCGAGCTACAGTCAAGTACGGCTCTGATACCATCTGTAACGACCCGGGTTTTCAAAATAGAAAACTGGCCATCCTGTTTTCGTGATAGACCCTGGATCAGAGGCTATCACGCACAGACATCCATCACAAATAAATATCACAACCATACAACGAAATAAAGCATCCAAAAGTATTACTTTTATTACAAATCCATACAGGAGTACATCAATACACGCCTCTTGGCGGAATAACATGAATAAGAGCCTACGCAGCGGTAGCTTGCTTCCAGAAGATGTCTCCAGCTTCATCCTTCTCTCCCACAGGCATCCTTGAGCGCAGCGTCGCGCCCCTCGGTCGTACCATCCATCGGCGTTGTTGTCGAAGTCCGACTCGTACCCTGCAAGCTCAGGGGCTATCCCCAAGGATCGGGATAGGTCCACGTCACCAACCGTATGCAAGCTTTAAGTGGCCTACTTCTAAAGGTATAAAAAGGTATCAAGGTAAGAGCTGGGGTTTCCTAAGCAGCAGCAGCATCTCATAAAGAATAGAATCTCCAATTCCCACCAATTCCCAAGTCTCTCATCCACGATCCGTAACACCTGGTCACCCAGATCACCGTCACAACCACCTAACTCCATCTAGGGTCGGTGCGAGAACTCCCACTCCTCGCACCTCAATGATTGCCCCCGGATCCACGAGGTAGAGGGAGCAACTCTCCTCTCCCCGAGTACAACCACGGCTCACCATACACTCTCATCCTATAAGGGGGAGGTAGAAATCCCAAAACGTAAGAGTCGGAGTAAACAACGGGCATGTCCATAACCGGGGACGCGGCTATACGTATAGATCTAAACTCTGCAGAGCGTGTACACCAGTACCCAACTCGGAATAGCACTCGAACGGTGTACGGCCGACCGAGCCTACCCAACCGAACGAACACCTTGGAGTTACGATTCCATCCTGCATCCGGGTCTCGCTGCGGTCCCTCGCAAAGGACCACCCCAGAACTGTGAACATGCCCCCGTGTGGCCGCACGGGGAGCGCCCAATAGGGAAGGGACTTCACCCTAACCCTCTCACTGATACCCTCTATCCTACTGGCTGGTATGGTATCGCACTTACTAGCGTCGAAACGGCCCTATCCCCACTCTCGGCGAGGTGGTGCGTACGAAAGTCCCGTGTAACAAAGCGACCCACTCGGTTTTAGACCGGGGCGAGCTCCTATCCTCCAAGTCATCACAAAAACCCCAACACCTGTGCTCCTAAAACATTGTACCCGCCATAGGCACCAAGCTGGGCAACGTCCGAGAAGACGATCCCTGGCCCCCGATCCCGGATCGGGTTGTCTTGAGCTCACCCCCGCCAAAATATCCCAAAACACCTTTTCCTGCCGGTTTTTCCCCACACACGCCAAGAAACTACCACAATAATCCCAACATATGCATAGCAAGCTCAGCGTATCATCACGCGTAAATAGAGTAGTAGTAGTAGGTCCAAAGGGCAGTGCAAGGGTTTCATCATAATCATCATCATGCATAAGTAAAGCGCTAGCAGTTCCAAAGCAATGCCTAATGGGCATTCAAAGTAGGTCGGGCGTGAACCTGCGTGAGGGTAATCGTCGTATTCGAAGTCGTCGTCGTAGTCCTGGGTCGACTCTCCGGCTCCAGTAGCTCCTAGATTCGCGAATATAAATAAATACAGGAGCTAATTTGCAATTAACACCAAATAAAGAAGCGATAAGAGCCAAAAGAGAGCAAACTCCTAACTAACGGGTGCGTCATGATTTTAGAAAGATTAAGAAAGTTGTTTCATATTTTTCGGGGCTCTAGAGAATTAATTATGAATTTTCGGAGTTTAAAACCTTTTCTAAAATTAAATTACGCATATACAATATAACTGACTTTAGATTAGCTACTAGCTAACTCTAGCTGGCTCTAAACTAGCTAAAGGCTAGCTACTGAATGGCTCTACCTGCTGAGGTGGCAGCCACGCAGCAGCTCTTAGCTGGCTGCAAGAGGGCTACAGGGCTAGGTGGCAGCCTAGGTGGCTGTTGGCGTGGCGGGTGCATAGGATCCAGAGGGATCAGGTGCGGCATGGAGCAGAGCGAGAAACGGTGTGGCTCAAACGGGATTGGTCGGCCGCAACCGATCCCATCGATCCGGTGTGGCACGGTGTGTGTGGCCAAACGTGCGAAGCAAAACCCCAGGCTGGGAGTCGGGTGGTCGCCAGGCATTCGAGCAAATGCCCGAGAGAGAGGCGGCGCGACAAAGACTGGCCGGCGGCGAAGCTTTCCAGCGACTGGCGAACAGGGTTCTAGGCGGGGCTCAGGGGGTCCTAGAGTTCCCATCTTGGGTACAAAAGGCTCGGCCTTCGGCCGGATTTGGCGGGGTTGCACGCAGCGGAGAGCAAAGCGGCGTCGGGGCTTCGAGGGCAGGCGCCGGCGTGCAATCCTGTGCGCAAGAGCACGAGTGCGCGCCGGGTGTGGGCGCGTTTGCAAGGCTCGGTACACGAGCATGGTGGCGCGGCGTGGCCATGACGCCGGCTCAGCATGGTGGCCAGCAGGTGGCAACGCGAGGCGGATCCGGGGTGCGGCTGTGCGGATAGGCTTACGTGCAAGCGCCGGCGGCGAACGAGCGCGGGCACGGCACGGGTGCGTGGGTGCACCAGTCGGGAGCTCGTCCGTGGCGCAGGAGGAAGGTTCGGCGGTGGCGGTCGAGGCGCGGCAGACAGAAACAGCGCGGTGAGAGGGAGCGGCCACGGCGAGGCAACGCAGGCAAGGCAGAGTGTGGGCTCGTGGACAAGTTTGCCGGTGTGCGCGCGTGGGTGCGCGCAGGCCGGGTGCGCGCGTGCGGCGAGCGCGTGCACCGGGGGCAGACCCTAACTCGTGCCAAAGGGGATAAAGGCCGGGGCTCGGCCTGGTTCTGGCGTCGGCGGCGCCAAGGTCAAAGTCCGGCGTCGCGGCCAGCAAGAGGACGGCGGTGTGACCGGCGCGAGAGCTTAGGCGAGCATGTGTGCGTGTTGGGTGAGTGCATGGGTGCGGATTAGCCCAAAAAGTGAAGGTCTTTGCCTCACTGTGTGTGTGCGCGCGCGTGCGCCGGCGGCTCAGCCACGACGTCGCGGCATGTGCGTGCGGGATCGGAAAGGGGCGGCAAGGGGGAAACGGCGGTAAGGTCGAGCGAGAAGAGCGACGCGCGGCGACGTCGGCGAGCGGCACCTGCAAGCGTTCTGCTCAGCTCGAAGCCTGGCCCACAGGTCGACGGCGTTTTGCGCGGCGGCGCGAAGCAGAGCGGGGCCGAGTTCTCGCTGTGTTCAATTCCCCCTCCGGCGTGAAGCCCAGGGCCACAGTGGAGGAGAGGGAGCTGGTCTCACCGTGGTGACCCTCGGGTCGAAGTGGAGCGCGTCGATGTAGAGACGGTGGCGGAGCGGGTGCGGCGGCGCTGCAGGACGAAGGGGAAGCAGAGCAGGGGAAAACCGGCGTCGCGGTCCTTGGCTTGGGCAGCTCCGGCTCCACGGCGGTGGCGTCGAGGCTTCTCCACGGACGGCTCCGGCCTCCCCCCTTCCTTCTCCTCCCTCCTCCCTTCTCCTTCAACAGGCGGAGAATAGGGGAATACCCCAAGAACGGTGGCGGATTCGGGGGAGCAGAGAGGTGCGGCGCGGCTTTATAGGTGGGAGCTAGGGTTGCGGGGCACCGGCGGACGGCGGGGATCCTAGGCGTTCGTGCAAGAGCCACGCGGTGCGCATCCCGCGGTGCGAGACGGGCGAGGCAGCAGCGGCGCGGCGAGGTCGCTGTCGCGCGCGTCAGCGGGGGAAGAAAGGGGAACAGGGACCCCCGGCTGACGAGCGGGGCCTGCTTGGCGGTGAGGCAGAGAGACAGGGGTAGGTGGGAGCTGGGCCGAGAGAGCAAGACGGGCCGACGGAGCTAAGTGGGCCGGCGGATTTGAGCAGACCAGGGATAAGAGAGGGAGGTGAACCGGTGAACTTCGGTGAAGAAGATTAGCCCATTTTTGGGCTCTTTCCTATTTTCTTAAAACCTTAACTCTTATTCTAAAATCTAATTTAATTCAAATTTGAACCACACACAAATAAGATCCAAATAAAAACAAATAAACTCCAAAAAGATCACACTAACATTTATAAATCCTAAAAATTATTATTTAGCTCAAAATAAATCTAGGAATTTAGGGAAGGTTCACAGAAGATACCCTTAATATTTCAAGCATGCACTCAAATTCAAGCAAAAATTTTGAAATCCACATTTTCGAATAAATTAACATTCCGGAAAACTCCGGGATGTTACAGAAACGAAGAGCAGGCCCGCGCCTGCGCCCATTTTCATCACCGAACCATCAAAGTACATGGTCCAGCACTCAGCTTGGATCTGAGGGGTGGGTAACTGAATGTCGGTCCACTCAGCTACGAAATCTGCCAAGATCTGCGATTTGATCGCCTTTCGTGGTGCGTAGGTGAGGGCTTCACCCATGAGCTCCACGGACCACTTAGCTATCCTGCCCGAGACGTCCTGATTGTGTACAATCTCCCCTAAAGGGAAGGAAGACACCACGGTGACTGGATGGGCCTCGAAGTAATGCCGCAGCTTGCGCCGCGCGAGCACCACCGCATATAGCAGCTTCTGGATCTGGGGGTATCACGTCTTGGTGTCCGACAACACTTCGCTGATGTAGAAGACCGGCCTCTGGACAGGCAGGGCGTGGCCCTCCTCCGTTCTCTCCACTACGATGACCGCGCTGACCACTTGGGTCGTGGCGGCGACGTAGAGATACAGAGGTTTGCCTTCCTGGGGCGGGGGTCAGTATCGGAGCGTGGGCAAGCGTTGCCTTTAACTTGTCGAGGGCCTCCTGGGCCTCAGCGGTCTAGGAGAAACGATCGCTCTTTCGAAGAAGTCGGTACAGGGGTAAGCCCTTCTCACCGAGACGTGAGATGAAGCGACTCAGAGCTGTGAGGCTGCCCAGGACCCTTTGTACTCCCTTCAGATCGCGTATCGGCCCCATCCGCTCAAGGGCTGATACCTTCTCCGGGTTGGGCTCTATGCCTCGCTGGGAGACAATGTAACCCAAGAGCATGCCACGTGGCACCTCAAAGACGCATTTTTCAGGGTTTAACTTAACCCCGTTCGCCCGAAGGCAATCGAACGCAATGCGCAAGTCATTCACCAGGTTGTCCGCCTTCCTGGATTTTACTACGATGTCGTCGACGTATGCCTCAACGGTCCGCCCGATGTGATCCCTGAAGACGTGGAGCATACATCACTGGTATGTTGCCCCAGCGTTTTGGAGACCGAACGGCATCGTCACATAGCAAAACATTCCAAACGGTGTGATAAAGGAGGTCGCGAGCTGGTCGGACTCCTTCATCTTAATTTGGTGGTAACCGGAATACGCATCAAGGAATCATAACAACTCACACCCCGCGGTGGAATCGACTATCTGATCAATCCGTGGCAAAGGAAAAGGAACTTTGGGACATGCTTTATTTAAACCGATATAATCTATGCACATCCGCCACTTCCCGTTCTTTTTCTTAACTAGTACAGGATTGGCTAGCCACATTGGATGAAACACCTCCTTGATGAATCCGACCTCTAAGAGCTTTCGCAGCTCCTCTCTGATCGCCCGGCGTTTCTCTTCGTCAAATCGTCGCAGACGCTGAGATACCGGCTTGGAGTTGGGCAGGATATCAAGTGAGTGCTCGGCGACCTCCCTCGGAATGCCCGGCATGTCCGCGGGACTCCACACAAAGATGTCAGCGTTGGCGCGGAGAAAGTGGACGAGCACCACTTCCTATTTCGGGTCGAGGGTGGAGCTGACCCTCAGCACCTTGCCCTCGGGGGCACTGGGGTCAAGGGGTACAACCTTGGTGTGCTCCACGGCCTCGAAGCTGCCGGCGTGCTTGTTGGTGGAGTCGAGGGCCTCGTTGGCCAGCTTCTCCAGGTCCGCGACGAGGGCTTCGTCATGCGCGAGCGCTTCGGCGCGCTCAATGCACTCGATGTCGCATTCGAACGTGTGCTCGAACGACAGGCCCACCGTGATGACACCCTTGGTCCCCGGCATCTTGAGCTTCAGGTAGGTATAGTTCGGGACCGCCATGAACTTGGCATAGCAGGGCCAGCCAAGGATGGCGTGGTATGCTCCCCGAAACCCCACCACCTCGAAGGTGAGGACCTCCTTGTGGAAGTTGCTCGGTGTGCCAAAGAAGACGGGCAGGTTGATCTGCCCGAGAGGCTGGACTCGCTTGGCCGGCGCAACGCCGTGGAACGGCGACTTGCTGGGCCGCAACTTGTCCAAGACGATCCCCATGAGCTCCAAGGTGGAGGAGTACATGATGTTGAGGCTGCTGCCTCCGTCCATCAACACCTTGGAGAACCGTGTGTTGCCGATGATGTGGTCGACAACAAGCGGGTATTGTCCCGGATTGGGGATGTGATCCGGGTGGTCTTCACGGCCGAAGGAGATCGTCTCCTCCGACCAGTCGAGGTATGACGGCACGACCGGGTGAACGGAGTAGACCTCTCGACGTTCACGCCTGTGCTGCCGCGACGTCATATCGACGGTGGGCCCCCCGAAGATGAAGAACACGTTCTCCACCTCCGGGAAACCATCCTTGCCCCCGCCACTCGTATCCTTCTTGGCGTTGTCCTCCTTTGCGGCGACGCGGCTGTAGTACTTCTTGAGCATGTCGCACTGCTCGAGGGTGTGAGCGACAGGGGTCTTGTGGTACGGGCAGGGCTTCTTCAGCATGTCGTCGAAGACCCCGCCTCGAGGGGGACCTCGAGCCCCCTTGTTGGCGGCGTCGATCGCGTTGACCTCTTCGGGGCTCTCATCTTGTGCCATGGGCTTCTTGCCCTGGTTCTTCTTGCCCTTCTTGCCCTGCTTCTGTTTCTGCTTCTTCGAGGGCTCCTTGGGCTTGCTGCCCTCCGCGGGCACCTTCTCGGCCCGCTTGCCCTTTTTGCCGTCGAAGATCGCCCCCACCGCCTCCTCCCCGGAAGCGTAGCTGGTGGCGATGTCGAACAGCTCGTTGACGCTGGTGGGAGGGTTCCGCCCCAACTCGCGCACCAGGTCCCGGCAGGTCGTGCCCTCCAAGAAGGCATGCACGACCTCAGACTCACCGACGCTCGGAAGCTCGGTGCAGCACTTGGAGAAGCGGCGGATGAAATCCCTCAAGGACTCACCAGCCTTCTAGGAGCAGCCTTGGAGAACCCAGGAGTTCCCGGGGCGCACGTACGTCCCCTGGAAGTTGCCCACGAACGTCCTGACCAGGTCGTCCCAGTCGTGGATCTGGTTCGTGGGCAAGTGCTCGAGCCACGTCCACGCGGAGTCTGCCAAGTGCAGCGGCAGGTTGCGGATGATCATGGCATCGTTTGTGGTGCCGCCCAGCTGGCATGCTAGGCGGTAGTCGTTGAGCCACACCCGAGGGTCCATTCCCCCTAGTACTTGTTCACGGTCGTCGGCTGGCGAAAGTGCGGGGGGATCGAGGCCGTGCGGATCGCTCGACCAAACACACGCGTGCCCGGCGGCTCCGGTGACGGGCTCTTGTCCTCCCGGCTATCGTATTGCCCACCACACCGTGGGTTGTAGCCGTGCGATGGAGTGGCGTCTTGCCTCTTCTTGTTCAGGATGTTGCGGGCGTCGTCGTCGTTGGCCGCGCGGCGCGTATCCCGAATCTGATCCTTAGCAGGGATCCTCTGGTTGCCTTCGTGGATGGTAGGCGCTCGGAGCGGAGTATGAACCGATGCCTCCTGGTCCGTGCCACCCCCACCAGCCTTCGTGACAGACTGATGGTGCATGCGGGACGCGGAGCTTTTGGCTTGCTGCACCGCAGCCTGCTCGATGAGGGCCTGCGCCTCGCGGCGCAGGTTACGTCCCTCGGGCGTCAACAGCTCGGGTATGGCCTGAATCAAAGTCGCCGCAGCCACGAGCTTCTGGCTGGCCCTTGCCAGGTTTGGCATCTCGTCTACGTCGGCGTCAACGTTGATGCGCTCGCGGGCCACGCATCCTGCAGCGCGTGCCCCCGGTGTCGAGGGCCGGCCTTGTCTTTTTCGAGCGTGGCCTTTTGCTGTCGCAGCTGCTCGCGCTCTGCGTTCAGCTTCGCTTCCAGCTCGCGAAGTTGGGCCATCTGCGCGGCGCGCGCCGCGTCAGGTGGCGGTGGTGTCACCCCCACCGGTGGGGTTACTGCCACAGTGTTGCGGACCGCAGCATCGCCTGCTCCGCCTCACTCATCTTTGCCCTCGCTGAGGACGACGACGAAGCATTCGCGGGTGGGATCATAATCCCCCTCGCTGGAGTCGTCGGAGTAGGTGAGGCAGTAAGTTGCTGCGGCCTGGAACCGCCTGAAAGCGTCGGGGTCCCGCAGTCCGGAGTAGTCCCACTCCGGCGCCCCACGCCTGTACCCGTACTCCTCGCCGTCGGTGTCGCGGTAGGAATCGTCGGGCGAGGTGGCGACAAGGTTCCGGATGGACATGTAGTGGTGGTCTGGAAGGTCCTCGTATGCAGCCAGGTCGGTGACGGCCGACGAAGAATATGCCATGGTGGCGCCGCGTATCCCGTGGGGGAATCGTGTCTGCGCAGCCATGGCCCCCTCCGCGGGGTGTGCCGCGGAGTTCGCTGGTGGAGGCACGTCACCTTGCTCTGCTCCGACGGGTGGGAGCTCGCCGGCTTCGACCCCCTGGGGGGAGCCAGCGTCCGCCGCTTGGTGCCGCGCCGTGCGCGCTTCCCCGAACGCTTGCGACGTCGGGGTGGCGGTGGGAACACCGCCGGCATTGGGGCAGCCGCCGTTCCGGGCGGCGCCGCCTTGAGCGCTTCCCTGTTGAGGATGCACATGTGGTAGCCGTTGCCAGTCGCCTAGTAGTGGATGCTCCCAAACCAGATCTCGAATCCTACCTGGAACGAGTCGGATTCGCCCCAGGCGGGCCTCTCTGACGTCTGCTCGGTGACGATCACCATCGAGAAAGCGGGTGGACGATCACAGCGCTTCCCTACCTGGCGCGCCAACTGTCGCTGTCCGGATTAGCACCGGCACCAACTAGTGATTTGCGCTGGGATCTGCTTCTCGATGGGCGGTGCTAAGCTAAGGATGCACGGGATTTATCCTGGTTCCGGCCACACAGCCGTACGTCCAGCAGGCTGTGCTTGCGCACTGTATTAGCTTGCACCGGTGGTGCCTGTAGAGGGGAGCTACAAGCAAGGCGGGAGAGGAGGAAATCCCCCCTAAGTCCCTACTAGGGTGATTGAGGCGAGTGCCAATATCTGGAACGTGGTAGTGTGTTGTGTGCGGGTGAATGAGCGTCGTCCCCGCGTAGGGGGCTCTACCTCTCCATTTTATAGGCCAAGGGAGGGCAGCTACAATGATGGCAGCCGGCACAGTGGCTGCGCACTAACTGGTATGGCGCCGGCGGTCTTTTCCCGCACGTCATGGTTCCTGGCGCGAGTTGAGGGCACCCTCCGACTTCTGCGGGCGGCGTGGCGGTTACTGTGACCCGTCCTGCTTTGACTTCGAGGGGCTGCCCCTGCCGAATCGAGGGCCTAACCACCGGGGGAAGGACCGGAGTTGGTGGTGCGGGACTGCCGCGCATCACCAGCCTGTCCGCACAGCGCTGCGTGTCCCGTCGCACAGTGGCAGGAGTGGTGGCACAGCGCCGGGGATGGCCGCATGTACAGCGCCCGGGATGGCCATGCGGCGCCGGGGTTGGCGGAGGGGACGTGGCACGCGCCGCCCGTACGGTGGCGCCAGTCGGGGCATACGCCTGCTCACCACACGTACACCCTTCGGGGGTGCCCCCATGCCCGTTCGAGGGACTTGCTGCAGGGGAGGACGGGAGCAGGTGGTACAGCGCCGGGGAATGACCCCTACTTGTCTGCACAGGGCCGCGCGGCGCCCGCACAGTGCCGGGGATGGCTACATAGTGGCGGGTTAGGCCGCACTGTGGTGGTGTCAGGCGCTCTGACCATGTCAGATGCGCGGCGTGGGGGAAGATTCACCCTTGACTTCGGCGTCCCGCCGTGGGGCAGGGTAATAAATGCTGTCGTCGGGCGGAATGGGGGCGGCCGCCCGCTTGAGAGGGTCCGGACCCCTCGAGCGAGGCAGAAATCTGCCCGAGGGGTCGGGGCCCCCGAGCGTGGCGGAGATCCGTTCGAGGGGCCGGAGCCTCCGAGCGAGACGGAAGTCCGCTCGAGGGACCGGTGCCCTCGAGCGAGACGGAAAGGACCGGAGCCCTCGAGCGAGGTGGCCAAGCGGGCCTTCTTGGCGCAGGCTGATGCTGGGCCGTGGCAGGCCGCGGGCCCGTGATGTCCTGTAGCCGGGGTTCGGGAAATGATCCTTGTGTGGTTTGCTTTTAACGAGGGTGATTATCCCCGTAGTTAGGGGACCCCTAATGACCGTCCCCGACAAGGTTAATCATGTTTTTGCCTAACCGATGTTAAATGACTCAATCTTAACTCATTATCTCCACTATAAAAGTGGTCATGAAATTTCTGCTCTAATTGTTCTCAAGTATGAATAGAGTTAACGGGTAATGAAGCAAACCATGAAAAAGCATTGCCAGCTAAAGATAAAGAAAATAAACGTACTTTTATTTCTTCTATGTCACTAGCTTCTCCTAATTGAGCAAGATATTGACTAATATGCTCCCAAGTAGTTTTGCTATCATCCCCATTAAACTTCACAAATTTAGGACAACGCCAACCAACAGGATAGGGAACCGAATCAAAACTAGAAGGATACGGTTTTTGATATGAAGAATTTTTATATTTTACTTCTATCCCATAGTCATCTCTCATTTGTTTAGCAAGATTAGCATTAAACCTATCGATGACTTCTTGTATGGTGGTTGTCATTGGTGTAGTTGAAGCGTTCGATTGCAACACATTAGCTTGTATAGATGGGTTTGGGAGATTATGCTGCAAAACAGCTATTAGGTTGTGTATTAGGAACAAAACCATACCCAGTGCCTGTTCCAAAAGGAATCATAAACGGAACACCATGAGCTACTGTAGTATCACCAGATCGGCCAGAAGCGGCCTGAACGGGAGGCATAGTAGCTATAGGCTCCGGAGATGAGGGGTACGACACCATAACACCAGGACCGGTCTGACCATGCGGGCTGACCGGCCTGTAGTGACCAGACGGCGGAGGTGGTGTTTGTCCTACAAAATAGTTCAACGGCATACCATATTGAGGATTAAACATGGGTGCAACCGATGTACTAGCAGATGGGATTTGAGGTGACGCGGTTTTAGGAATAGATGCATCATCATTACCTTCCTCTACACGTTTACCAAGACTCTTATCTACCATGTTTTGCATATTCTCAATCATTGATAAACAAAAATTATCCATTATATTAGTAAGATCATTGGCAGTAACAAAAGAAGATGGGGATGATGACGTGCTCACATTGGTCGGTACCTCTGGTGGTGGAGCGTCGGTGATCTCCTTGACCTTCTTCACCTTGCCTTCACGATTCTTTTTGAATTGTGACAAGTAGTGAAGTCGATCTCGCCCAGCATGTTCCTTCATGAGATCTTCTAAAACTTGACGATGTTGTTCAGCTTGTTTCTTCATGAAGTCCTCCATGGCTTGGGGATCTTCAGGTGAGAGCTCCATATCATCGATGCCGATGACGTTGTCTTGATCAAGTTCAGTCCTTGAGCCCATTGCGCCGGAGTTAGATAGATCGGTTAAAATAGCCAGATCTTCCTCCCCAGCGAAGTCGTCAATTTGTTGACACCTTTTACGAGATCAACAAGCACGCAAAGGAAGCTCGCTGCAGCTTCTCTGTGCAGGGCGGTCAGGCCGCCTGTATAGGACGGTTAGACCGGGGTGCCGGAAAAAACCGGCGGTAGACCTACGAACGTCGGCTCGGGAGGGACCCCGTCGGAGCTGATGCACGTAGGGTTGCTCTAGGGTCGGCAGGCCACCTAGAACACCTTCGGACGTCGCGGAGACGAAGGAAGAACAACAGGTTGAGGTTGGAAGAGCTAGGGCAAGAGATAAAAGTAAAGGCAAAACCGTCTCAAAAAAAAAAAGTAAAGGCAAAACGATAAAGAGTAAATTGTGTTTGATCGATTGGATGATCCTCAATCGGCCGTGTCCCTTTATATTTATAAGGAGGGGAGGTCTTGCCCCATTAGGAATCGAAACCATTACAAAAACGTGTTAAAATACAACTCCTAACCGGTTTTGGCAGGGTAGGACGGTCTAACCGCCCTAGGGACGCGGTCTGACCGCGTGTCCGACGTGCAGATCTTCCATACTCCCTCCGTCCTAAAAAGAATGACGTTTTAGGATTCAAAATTTGTCCCAAAAAGCATGTCGTTTTACTTAATTTGGCAGGTCTGCATGTGCATGTCGGCATGCAATAATCAATTAGCACTAAATATGGCAAATAAACAGGGGCAATCGAGGTCATTTCACCTTCTTAATAATCTGTCCTAAAATTTCTAGGATGACATTCTTTTTGGGACAGAGGGAGTATGCCATATCTCTTTTATCCGGACTCCGAATTAGACGTTCTATATATGGATTTTGATGTACTCGACGAGACCTATTCAATGGTGAAGTCCAAATTAACTTTTGAGGATTCTGACCAGGGCGGTCAGACCGCCTATGTAGGGCGGTCAACGTTGTCTCGCCTTGTTCTGTCAATTTTGAGTGTCAACAGATGGACTTCACCCTACATAAACCATTGGGACTGCCCTTAGAGACGGAGGGAGTACCAGCTAGGCAAGCTAGCCTGCAGGAATCGAGATTTGCCGCCACAAAATGCGCGCGTGATGCGAAAGAAAACTGGAAAAAAGCGTGCATCGCAGGCCCCCTGAGTCTGCGGACCTGCGAATCTGCGATCGGTGTGGTGGCGTGGCGAAGCTTTTCTCCCAGTATTCTCTCATCACTCTCCTGTCTCGCGCGGGCTCTCGTCTCCGCGCCGCGCGTGAGGTGAGGCTACAAGCAACCAGACATGCTGTTGCTCCGATCCTCACAAGGAGCACCTGACCTACCCACCGCATATCCTATTTTTAAAGAAAAAGCATACCCACATCAGATCCTGCCTGCCTGCCTGGTACGGTTCCGCAGATCTTTTTTCCACTTGGAAGTTGGAACAGGTCTGCACCAAGCCTACCTAATTCATTTTTTATTAGGTTTTTCTTAAACAGGCCATTTTTTTATAGTAGAAACTAAACATGGTATGTGAGCACTGTATCCTGCACAGATAACAAGTTAACAACAGTAATGTACGATTTTTCGTTGGCCTGCAATTTTGTTAGGCTCATAGCAACAGTAAATGAAGCGGCACAGTATTTTGCTCAGTTGTTGCAGTGAGACACCACTCTTCGAGCTAGCGTGGGCAGAAGAGCCGGGGATGGAACTAAAACATCCGAATTGTATCATAGATTGATTTTTTTAGATCACAATAAAATAAATTTGGTGCTAATTTTTTATGCATTATAATCAGCTAATTACTGGAAAAAATAAAAAAATTAGCTACAATTTTTTTTATGGATTATTTGCTTTCGATAGAGGAAAAGGTGAAAAAACATCCGTATCCGAATCCGAATCCGAATCCGAATTTCTTTTCATCATTTGATCAAAATATAGCACACATTTGGGGTTTATTTTGTATGAATCTTAACAAGCACAATGCCAAGAACAAGAATATAAATTTTTGGATACAAAATATTATGCCTAATTTAGCTAAAATAAAAAAAGAACGGTTAAAAAATGGTATCCGAATTACTATCCGTTTCCATCCCTAGAAGAGCTATCGCATGATTTTTGACATTGTTCACGCATTATAAAAACATATGAGCTACCTCCAGGAGATCCGGTGGAGGAAGCCTTTTAAACTCTTATTTTTACTATCCGTGCCCGTGGGATATCATAACAGTACACATAATTGATTATTCATACCCGATATGAATAACCGACCTATAATTGATTATTCATACCCGATAGGAATAACCGACCTCATTCGCATCGGTGGCGATCCGTCCACAGGTGCGAACAATATTTTCGCACTAGCACGGATGAGTTTGTCTACATTAGTGATGCACAAATTCCATTTAGGTCATTAAATTCGGGTGTGATCAGTAGAAAGTAATACCATGGCGGCGTGTGGCTTACTCAAAAGCGCTAAAAAATTCTTAGCTATAGGCAGTGGTGGAGCTTCAGGTTCAATTGTTGGGAGGGAGGGGTGCTAATATAAAACCTTGCATTCACTGTTTATTCAAAAAAAATCTCAAAATCCAGGAGGACATGCCCCCTTTGATATGCACTAAGCTCCGCCAGTGGTTAATTTAATCAAGAAAATAAGTTTATGACATGTGGTCTCAGATGCTTATATGGAGTGTGGTTTGGATCAAAAGACTATTTAGTCAGCTAAAAATTAGCTCATGATGATCCAAATAGTGGAGTTCAAGGTAGGTTAAAAATTAGATAAGTCTTAACTAAAGTTCATTACCCTCCAAACCCAGCAAGGGTTAATCTTAGACACAATTGTCAAAAGGTAAAAAAAAAACCTTTCCACTAAAACCTTACCATTTTTATCCTACTTCTTTTAAGGATGGGATGATCTTTTTACAAACTAGTAAAATGCACATGCGACACACATGTATATATGAGAAAATATTTTAACATGTACTTCGAAAAATGTATTAAAAGTGACTTTAAGAAACATATTAAACAAACATTTTTTATTGAACTAATGTAACAAGTTCTATTGAAGCAAAGTTTAAATTTAATCACCTAGCTGCATTTCAACCAAGTAATTAACACCACCCTGTAATCTTTTGAATTTGGTTCTTAAAAAAACTTCATTATGTTTTCACGTGCGGCACACACATTTTTTGAAAAACTAATTAGATCGATTTCAATTGAAGTTCAAAAATAATCCCTTCATAGATGGAGCCACGTTAAGCGGGGTTAGGCAGGCGGGGTGGGTGGCTGCCCTAGCTAGAGTTGTAAGTGTGCTCGAGTACCTCCTCTTCTCCGGCGACCCGCTGAGCTAGGACGGCCCCTTCTTCTCACTTAAGTTTGGCCCAACTATATTTGAAATGCATATAATAGTAACGTATGTCACAAACAAAGTAGATGCTACTTACATACATAATTTATGAATAACATAAGATGAATGATAAAAACTGTATGAAAAAACAATGACGGCAAAAATTTGTATACGGAGGAAGAAGAACCTAATAACCATTTTTATCATTTGTATCGTCAATGTCATTATTGCATCACTGGTTTATTGTCAGCAAACTTGCGTCTCGTCAATTTTTAAGAAAAAAAACTATATATATTGTGTCTGACGTGGAGTGTATTTTGTGTTAAAAAAGATCTTATTGCACAATAACCATGCAATGGCAAGCGATGGGTTTCTGCATGGCAAAATGGTATGATCGTTAGGAACTTATAGGCGCATAGCAAAGTGCCCGATCCTTTCTACAGCGACCATGGATATTGTTGCAGCCACCGTTGCCATCATCATGCTACCGCTCACCGCGTCCCAGCCGTTCCGGTACTCGACGTGTACACTTAGCTCCCTGGCAACGCCTCAGCCACGCCGGCCGGCTTCGCCGTGGGCACCGTCGGCGTGGTGCCCAATAAGCAGGTCGATGCGCTGGCGTTCTACCGTGGTAACACGGACACGCCAACCTGCCGCGAGTGCGTCGCCGCGACGTTACCCGACGCACAGCGAGACTGCCCCGACAGGAAGGACGTCACTGTCTACTAGGACGTTTGCGTCGTCCGCTTCTTCGACGTGTCTACCTTAACTTCCTCGGCGTGAACTCTTCTTATGCCATGTCCTCCTGTCGCCGTCACGGCGGACCACGCGCGCGGCAAGTAGCTCCGCCTGGCAGAAGTACTTTGTCACGACCGTGATGGACTTCGACGCGCACTACCCGAGAATCTACGACAACATGCGGATCTTGGGGAGCGGCAGGGGCTGCGGCGGCACCGGCGTGGGTTGCGGTCCACGCCTTGACGGTGGGCAGGAAGCATCGTATGGCGCGCTCGGCTCCGCCGTGACACGCCTCGTCACTGGAGAGGTAGAGCTGGACGAGCAGGACAGGGGCGCCGCTGTGTAGGAAGACGTCCAGGTGATCGGCCCACGAGCCGCCGCCAGTGTATGCCTTGCGGCTCGATCAAAATTAAGAAACCCCGTGACGGAGCGACGAGCTTCTCCAAGGACGCGGTGGTGCCCTGCTGCTGACCAACCGCGGCGAGCCTGGCCTCGTTGACGATCTCGGATGCGAGGCTCGACACATTGACGTAAGCGGTCGAGAGGAGCCGGTAGGAAACATGGTGTGTGGCGTCCGACGGCAGGCCGAGCTTGCCGACCGTCGCCTCGCGTCGGAGCTCCCATACGGAGTAGACGACGCGCGGGTCACCTTTACGGACAACAAAGCGAAGCCGTAAGGGCATGTACAACCCACAGACGGCAGGGCGTCTGCAGAGTCTCGAATTTAGCATACAGACACATGTACAGACAACTCATACAACCCACAGATAGAGAGGCTGTCTGTAAGCTGTTTAATGCCATGCGTTTAGTTTAAGATCAACTACAAATATATTTGTGTATACCTTTGTGTGGCAATTTGAGAGAATAATATCAAGCATAAATACTAAGAACATGATTACAAACCAAGAAAAAAAAAATAGAGTTAGATAATATAAACATGATTACAAGGCAAGAAAAATAATAGAGACATGATTACAAGACCAGGAGCTCACAGTGCTGGAAGCTATAAAGATAAAATTTTCGGAAGCTAGATAGGATTTTTGGATTGCCTAGACTGGCTGGGCAAGGCAAGAAATAAGAACGGTGCTTGGTGCTCTCTTGCTCGTTACTGTAGCTTCTTCTTTCCCGTTCATCATTATCTAGATAAAATCCGTACGAGAGGCTGAAAGCTCAGCCCAAAGGTCGATTTGTGCAGTGCATAGCTCGAGCGAAGCGATATGAAGCTCCAATTTGGAAGGCAACTACCTCAAGGTTAGTGATTATGTTGGATTTGTGTGGCGGCTATCTCGATGTTTAGGACGGAAGTTCAATTTGGACATCAGCTAGCTCAAGGTCAGCAGCAGGAGCTCAATTCTAGTGGTAGAGATCTCGATTCCGGTCTGGGGAAGTTTGATCTGGTTGCGCCTGGTTGCGCCCGGCGCCACCACCTCCTCCACTACTGGCGCGGGCGGCAGGGCCGTCGACCACCGCGGGTACGCCCTTCTCACCAAATACCTATCACCCGCACTCGATCCCTGCTGGCCATCGACGAACTGTAGCACAACGTACAACAGGCACCTGATCTCGTCTTCTCGCGTGGGGCAACGAGCCTACACCGTCGCCTCGCGAGACGACGGGGCGCCGTCACCTCAGGTCGGCGGGGGGTTTTTCGCAAATCTTCCCTCTTACAGACGGCACGGGACGCTGCGTTGTACGTGCCCGACGAGGAAGAAAATTCTGGAGTCGTGAAAGACAAGGACTGAGGAACACGTATTGGGAAAGTACTATACTATGCGATCGTGGTGTTAGGTGGGTATGCCGCCAGTTAAGGTGGACGTGGGTGAGAAAAGAATTAGCTTTTCGGCAGAAACGCTCTCCAAATTGCGATTTTTCGGTCCTTCTATAGTCCTTCCACCCTATCCACTTCTAAAAATATATGACAGGTGGGTCTGACGTGAGGGGTACGGTGGACCCGATTTGGGTGAGAAAAGTTTTCAATTGTTTTCACTCCTTATAGTATAGATAAATGGGTGAAAATTTTGATCTAGCTTCTAAATAAGATAGGATGAATTTTAGCCAACTAACAGTTTAAACGTCTACGCTAATTAACCTCTTGGCGAATGCTGAACGAAAGGAATGATACGATATTCAGAGCAACATCGACACAGCCATCCCAGCTGATCGCCTGATATGATTCGAGAAGATGTACAATTGTGGTTTTGTGCAGGTTTAGTAGCAAATGATGACAATCACTAATTATCTTGTCTTTCATTGTTCGATAGTGTGTGATTGCCCCCCCCCCTTTGTGAAATCTTGACATGTAGCCCAGTGATTGGTAGGAAGGCTGGGGATATTTTTGCAGGATTTTAAGATGTGGATTAGTTTCCTAAAATTTTAAGATATTTTTTAGTTAAAATAGAGGGATCATGGACGGATTGTGACAAACTTGGCGGACTTTTCTGTAAAATTTTAGACTGTGTGTAGATTTGCAAAAAGTTGGGATCTTTTACGTAAAAGTATGTGGACCGTGTGTTGATTTTTGTAAAGCTCAGGTTTGTGGGAGATGCATGATTTGTGGGTTGATTATCATAAAATTACCTGAGAGGTGGCTTAATCGAGGGGGATGTCATCAAATTGGCTGAGAGGTGGCTTAAATGAATGTTTGTTATATAAAGCTTGAGGGGGCTTTATCAATTGTTGGAGCAGTGATTGGACTACAGTTTACTTTCGGCGAAATTTGAAGAGGGTTTTGTAAAATTAGCGAACCTCTTGGCGTTCCTGCAAAGCTCAAGGGGGTTTACGTAAAAATGCTTGAGAGATGGTTGGAATTAAATTAGATTGAACAAGTTTTCATAAAAATTTCTGTGTGTGAGCCTGACTACATATTAATTTTGATAACATTTGACAAGGATTTTGTAAAATTTGCAACCCTCTTGCCATTTCTTCAAAGCTCGTGGTGGTTTCCCTAAAAGTGCCCGAGAGGTGGCTTCAGAAAAGGCTACTACTGCAAAGTTCGAGAGGGTTTCTATAAAATTACCTAAGTGTGGGCTGGACTACATATTAATTTTGATAAAGTGTGAGGGTTTTTTCAATAAAACTGCAGAGCCTCTTGGATTGATCCGAACCATCCACACGCGATCCAACGGTCGTGGAATTTTTGTGGACATGGCTCAATGGGGGAGCAAAAATCTCCCCCATTTAGGTCTTTTAAAGATACATGCTATGCCTGTCCTAGAAAAAAAGTTTAGACGTTTGAAACTTTTAATCAAAGCTAAACTTATTCAAGTATGCTCTAAAATTGTGGCAAACCAAACTACACGTCTCGACGAAAACGAATGCAAATCTATCTTGGAAAAGGACAAAAAAGGGTTTTTTACAACAACCACATATATTATCACTTAGGAAACCAAAATACAAGGAGGCTTTCGAAGTAAAAAGAAATTATAACAAGGTCCTCAGACCAGATGAGATCCACAAGTTCACCGACACGTTCAACAACGGTGGAAGGATCATTCTCATTATACCCTCTGTTGACATTTCTTAACGCAATCACCTAAGAACAGGTTTGGAACCCATCCTGGTAATAGCGCCAGAAATGCTGATTGGTAATTCTTAACGTTACAGGAGTCCGCAAGCGCACGGAAGTACCATTGTAACATTTCTCCAAAGGAGTATTCCAAAGGGTATTGAATCCAAGGAAGGCATTGACGGAATGACAAGATCAACTATATTGCAATGAGTATAGATCATAGACGGAAATAAATCAGACACTCAAGTGCAGGGGTAAAATATGATAATGAGGGTAGTGTGATCACACACACTCACACTCTCTCTAAAGGGTCCTAGGCATAGGAGGCGACATATGAGTTAGTTCTAGGTTCTTATGTACTATACACATAAAGCTGGTAGGAACGAGTTAGATACACTAGCGTTGAAGAATATTGACTTAAGCACCCAGGTACCACGGGGAGATAACCTCTCGCGTTGCTTCCGCACAACTCCGGTTGTTATATTTTAGACTCCTACAGCTTATCCAAACGTGGGGGATTTCAGAGGGACCAACGGTTGTCACTACCATGGCCTACCCCAAAACAAACCGTGAGATAAACTCATAAGTAAGGTAGCTACGCAACCCAAGCACCATGCTTACGTTGTTAGCCGGACTTGACCGGCCCGGACTATTGTTACCCAGGTCAAGCCACCAGATAAACCAGCCAATTACACCGAGTACCGTAGCTTAAGCACAGACTTCATACAACGCAATCATGTCATCTAATTAGATCAAACCAGGTTAGATACACAAACGGATTCGTGTTTTCCTATGTCTGTTCAACTGGATCAAAGGGTCGTGTTCGCGAAGAACACGAGCCTCTAACTTATGAACAAACACCCGAAACATGTGAAAGTCACCCGTCAAGTGGATCGAAAGACCTTGTTCATCAAGAACAGGAGCATCTAAATGATGAACAGGTGAAGAACACATGAACAAATCACTCATGTATACTAACACAACTTTATATGAAATAGATAAATAACTGAAGTAGATCAAAGTCATACAAATGAAATAAGATACAAGAGAACTCATACCTAGATCCCAAAGGAGACTTGGAACCTGAATTAGAACTACTCTAGCCTACTCCTAGCCTTGAGACTAAAAGTGAGAGAGGTGTTGCAAGTGTGGATGTCTCATAAGTGAGCCCCCTCTCCTTCTATTTATAGGCCCGGGCACTGGCGAGGAATGAATGCAAACACCCCTGGAATGGCGCCTAGGACCAACAGGGAAGCACCACGTGGAAGCACAGGAGGAGTCGAGCCAAGGTCGGTTCGGCCGACCTGTGGGGTCGGCCGACCCCCTGGTGGGCCCTCCTGGCTCATGCTTTCTCCTGGTGGCTATCCTGTGGGTCCTTACGTCGGTTCCCGGTGTCCACCCTGTTTTGGCGCGGTTTGCATGCCTTTGTGGGCCCATGGATCCATGTGATGTCCACGTGTCACGCTCTGATTCGTCGGGGGTTGCTTCACTTGGATTGCTTGCATGGCATGCATGCATGGCTCCCTAGTTGGCAGGTGTGCATGCATGGCATCCTTGTTGGCAGCCCACCTAGGATGAGGTGATGTGGCATGGACCATAGAAGGTGAGTTTGTCACTCTTTTCCTGCTTATTTTCCTGCAATCAAATAATCTCTAAGGACAAGTGGAACTACATTATTCTTAACTAAATACGTGTAAGAAATGCCTTATGCTCCTTTATTCATGAGTATATTGACGGCTAAAGTAGGCACTTAACAGCCGTCAACACCCTCCAGAAAAGATCATCCCATGGATCACGGTGGAAGTGCGAACTTGTTACATCATTAGTATGCCTAGTGGCGGGTTAGTTATAATTCAAAGCTCAAATGAAAGTAACAAGTGCTCTTGGTTGACGGAAATCGACCGTCAACACACCCCCATGCTTAAACCTTGCTCGTCCTCGAGTAAGTCTGGGAAACTTACTTGATCAAGAAATCAGTGTTGCCCTTCGATGAAATCCCTACACTCAATCATGCATAACAAGATATATTGCTCTCTCAAGTATTTAGCATTTAGGTTCAAGTTTGGACTGGCTAATTTATCATTATGGAAGGTAGAGTAGCAATAAAGATCATGCCACAATAAATATAATGCTCTTCGATCTTAAGTAACTTCAAACCTTTACCTTGTCATCATGAAGAGTTTTTTCAAAAAGTTGTACATCCAACATAAGTGACGTTCTCTTGCAATAGCTAAATGAAGTGCTCATCTCATCAAGTCACTCAAATCTATACTAGATTATCTTCAACCTATTCTACTCATATATGAAAGTGGAAGGCTTATGTGGAGCCTGGTAGGTAAAAACAATCCTAGCAAAATATTATATTCGAAATATTGTCAAACTAAGAGAGATATCTATTGGATTTACTGAGACTTGTCAAAAAGGCCACGGAAAATAATGTTGAGGAGGGAGAGAGATGGAACACACACATTTAGATAGGTGGACATGTGCAAGTGGCAAGTGAATGATCCCAAGGCACAAATGAAGTCCTCGTTATCGGATTGCACATGGTTGGAAAAATGAGTATGAAGTTTGATCTTGAAGCACCTCTTGAAAACTCTAATGAAGATAGAGAACCGGGGAGGTTTATTTTTTCTCTTTTTTCTCTTTTTATGCTCCCCCGAACTCTAGGAACCATGGCACCTTCTTAGCAACTCCTCCCTCCATGCTTAGACAACACTCGTCCTCGAGCAAAGGGCGGACTAAATCCAGCTAAGAAAGGTGAGATAATCTCATATTTAATCCAGAAAATACTTGAAATCTTCTTAAGACTCCTCCACGCCAAATCTTGAATTTTTTTTCTTGCGTCATTGAAAGGACCTTGATGTCGCCTAGAGGGGGGTGAATAGGCGGACGACCAATTTAAACTTTTATTCCACGCAAACTTGAACTGCCAGGCTCCACCGATCAGACCAGTGCGCCTCACCGGTCAGACCGGTGCTGGCTTTGCTTCACAGGAGAGCACCGGTCAGATCGGTACCCCACACCGGTCAGACCGGTGCAGCACAGAGAACCTGCAAAAACAACTTCAAGCTCCTCTTGACTTCTAGCACGAACCAAACTTGGTGTGTGGCCTGAGTAGATGATCCCGAGTAGGGTAATGATCCCTGCACACACAAATAGCACACCCAAGTAGATCGAAGCGGAAGCAAATCAAATATGCTAGAAAACAACTTAGAGAGGCAAACCACAAGGAGACGCAAGGATTTGTTTCCCGAAGTCAATTCCACCAAGGAAGCTACGTCTCCGTTGAGGAGCTTGTAAGGGAACCACAAGAGGTCTCCCACAACAAGCCGGGTCTCTTTCAACTACTTTCCTCAATTACACTAAGGCGATCTTTTCCACGAAGAGGCAAGATCACAGCTCTCACAAACTTGCCGCTGCTCACTACAACTTGGGAGCTAGCCGGCGACGCCTAGCCGTCTAGGAGGCGAACCTCCAAGAGTAACAAATGCTTCAAAGCTTGTAGACGTGAAACTCAAGTGCTCAAGCTATGGGAATACTCTTGTTAGCTCACAAAGGCTCTCAAGATCTCACTAACTCAACCCTACTCAAGGATATGGCTTGAATCCACAAATCTCACAAAGAGAGAGGTTGGGGAGAGCCACTAAGGCTTTAGGCTTGCTAGAAATGACCTGGATGCTCAATAAGTTCACCAAGAACAGCAGCCCATCCAAGAGGAGGACTTGGGGTACTTATACCCCAAAAGAAGAAAACTAGCCGTTAGCTATCGGGCGGCACCGGTCAGACCGGTGGTCCACACCGGTCAGACTGGTGTTTGAAAAACTAGCCGTTGGGCCTAGTTGCACCGGTTAGACCGGTGCCTCCACCGGTCAGACCGGTGGAGCCCGAGAAACCCCCAAAATCCTTTCTATCAGACTAACACTTCGCCTAAAAGATGAAGTGGCTCAGGTTAGGTTAGGAGGGGTTGTTAGCACACTCTGAGGCTGTTTCTCACATAGGTTTGCTAAGAGCACTTGACTTGGTCATAAAGCGAAAGTTGCATCCCTCTTAATAGTACAGCATACCTATACTCAAGATTAAATAAAAACACTTTGTCAACTTCTTGAGCTTGAATGTCTTCAATCTTGCCATACTTGATCACTTTCCACTTGAGGGCTTCCAACTTTGACCAATGTCTTGAGCACATCCATACTAGAGCTAGTGGCTTAGGATCTTTCCATATAGTTAAGAAATGTTCACTTAGATCCTTAAGTCACTCCATATTGCCAATCTCAACTTGTGAACTTGATGCAATGCTTCTCTCGATTAAGGCTTGAATATGATACTTGGAGACCCCACAGATGCTAGAACTTCACCTTAGCAAAATACGAAATGGCGGCCTAGCCAGGGCCCCAAAGATTGCTTAGTCCCTCACCCCAGTCATCTCGGTTGATCTCTTCATCACTTATCCAATCCACGTTGAGTTAAGCTTTGCTTCACTTACAATTAGTCTTCATTTGAAAATCCCGCTTCAAATGCTTGTTCTTGATTGATAATGAATATGCAAGCTTCCAACTTAGAACCACAAAAACTATATTTATCCTTGTGTTCTCTTTCATTTCCCACATGAAGCCTTGCATTCAATTTATGAAGAATTACCATCTTCTCTTTCTATGATCCTTTTATTTTAACCAAGCTACCATGTTCATCGGGGATCATGAATTGACCTCTTTACAATATTCCCGATATTTATCTTTCTTCGTTTGCTTGATATTTGCCACTATGCCTTAGAATCATACTTATATTTGTCTTCTCCACTATGAATATACAAATAAAACCTGGTCACAATCTTAGACAAATGTGTTAGACCTTTAATCACTTTGTCATTCAATTCACCAAAATCCACTTAGGGGCCTAGATGCACTTTCAGTCATCTCGATGGTCTTCAAAAATTACTCTAATGTAGCACCTTGACTTCTTCAGATTTTCCTCGAAATAATAATCCATACTCAAGTATTGGGTTGTGGACAAGGAGGGTATCACAAAAAAAGATATTTGGGTTTAAAGGTGGATATCCAGCGAGGTTTGCAAAATTCCCAATGTGGAAACTCACAATGCACAGATAGAAAGGCTAGCAAAAAGAAGTTTCACAAAACGAAATGACCAGCTTCTAAGTCTGATACCACAGAAAATCAATCTTAATCCAACTCATCAAAATATAAGTTTGCAATCTAAAGGTTTCATCATGAAGGATCATAAGTATATAGGCTTTGGTAGGTAGAACTTTGCAAGAGATTCACAAATGTAGATGACATAGGAATTAAGTTTTAAATAAAAGACAAGTTATCAGATCATCAGTAAACTTTAAATCAAAAAGCAACATAAAGTATGTGAGTCTAGAATTTAGTCATTTAACCTCCACAAATTAAAGAGCCAGTACTTAGTGAATTTAAGATCATTTCGTGGAGAGCAATTAGCCAAGCCATATACAACATAATATAGGTAAAACAAAGCGGCAACCTTTATCATTTTTCCACAAGCAAGATCATGCCAATTTTAATATCACCGTGGTGAGCGCAAGGTGATGGTGATCATGATCTTTAAACAAAACAAAAACTAGGTTGTACTCCTAGAAGCCATGTTATTAACAAGAGATATATACAAAGGTTGCATCTAAAGTTGTTGAAGGCATATAAATATGTACAGACATATAGAAAGACAAGGACAAAAGGAGGGTTGAGGAATTGTTACCGTCCCTTGATGCTTGTAGTGTAGCGCACACTCCCCCATGCTTAAGCATTGTGCTTAGCATGGAAGAAGAAAATCAGCATCCCTTGACAACCGTGATCCTTGTACTCCACGCGGTCTTCTCTTGTCCACCAAGTCCCCCCCCCCATGCTTAGCATGTTGCTAGGCATGGAAGAAGATGAACCACCTTGTAACTCTTGAAGTCCCACCGCCATGTGTGGAGATCATCACCGTACTCTTCACTTTTGTTGCCTTGATCGTCCTACAATGTCCTCCCTTTGTCGCAAGCCTTGGTCCCAATCATTTCTCAACTCGTCTTCACCTCTTTCCATGTTGTCCTTTGTCACTGCTTCAACTTCCATGAATTTTTCTTCAACTTCCAGAACAAAACATGTACTGAAATATTACTCCATTGTAAAGTGCTTGAAATTATCTTTCCAACTCGCGGTCATTCACCCCAATCGGACTCCGAACAAGAGAGTTACGCCTTCTTTACTCTGTTAGTGCAAGATGTCCCGGTCTGATTTGAGAATGTGTGACGCTCAAAGATTTGGTTGTAACTCCTTGCACGGGTCTCCTAAAATATTGAATCTCGATGCGTTGGAAAGAAGACTTAGTGGAGCTCCTGAATATCCAAATTTCCTCTTTTATACATCTCTGAACATGTGCTTAATCTTGATGAAGACAGCGGTGTTTCTTTCAGGATTTTGGAGGGTTGACGATCTTAATTTGATCTTTTATCACAAACTCATGGGAGCGACTCGTCATCCCTGCAAAACCACTTTAAAGCACAAACTACCCCCGAGGTGACGGTCGGGAATACTCACTCTATGCCGACAAACCAAAGACAACCCCTAGGATCTTAACTTGTGGCATAGTTAATCTAGTGAAAGAAAAATTAAGAACCTAATGGGTGTACGTGTGTGCAAGTGTGCATGCAAATGATAGGATGGTATAAAAACAAAACAATGTTTACACCAAATTCTAAGCTCCATGCTTACAAAGTGGTTGCCAAACTTCTCTATTGCCATAAAGATTTATTAACCAAGGTCAAAACACCATGTTATCCCAAGATTAACAATTCTTTATAGTGTAAGATAAGTAAGATGCATTGCAAAGTTCATAAACCATCCAATGCAAAATGATAGCAAGGTATATAAAACTGAATGATGGTGGTCTCCGATCATGTCTAAACACCACGTTTACACAAGATCGCAAGAGAAAAATGCTATACCAAGCACTTAACATAGATATGAAAGCATTCATCACAAAGTTTCACAAAAAGTCTCAAGCTAACATAAAGTGAAAGATGACAATGAGGGGGGTACAAAATACAAATGCAAAGAGTTAGCACAAGCAAATGTTAGCAAGGTTTTGAAAGATTTTCGATATGGTCCATCCATCAAAAAGAATAAATCAACCAAACTAACAAGGTTTAAAGGTAGGTTATGGGTATCCTATATTTTTGGCTCAAATAAGAATTTTGAAGAGAGGGAGTCAAGCATAGAAATTCTATCTAAGGTGGTGTTAAAAGTCTTTATATGAAAAACAAACCTATGGTTTTTTAGGAGGGCTAAGGGTAGGAGAGGTTTTCCTAAGGCTTTTATAGGGAGGCTAGTCAAAGTTTTTAGTTAGAACAAGGGATATGAGTAGACTTGGCCACAAGTTGACCTCTACCCTTGTTGGCTATGGTTTTTGGTGGGGGTTATAGGAAGGCTTAGGTTGGTTGGACAAATGTTACATCAAAACAAAACATGCAATGTAATGCAACATGGATGAACAAAATGACATGACATGACATGATATGGTGGTGATCTAAACCGAAATGAAAGTTAGTCTAAGTTAACTAGCCACAAGTTTAGAATCAAAAGGGTGGTGCCAACTTCATATTTCTCTCTAAAAAGACACAAAAGAAAAAGACTATCTAAACACTGATTGGCACACAAAAAGGGTCTATAGGTTTTCCAAAATCAAGTAGCAAAGTGCTCCCTCAATATCTATTAAAGCATACAACATGTGGTTGTGACATTTATTAGAGTAATGGTACAATGCTACTTGAAGTTTTCAAATAAAGAGCACAATATAGACCGTCATCTTAATATATATAAAGGAAAAGATCGGGTTGCCTCCCGTAAAGCGCTTCATTTAAAGTCATAGAGCTCGACTTTCTCACATACCTTTTTATTGTTGTGAAACCATGGTTCTTTGTGCGAGAATGCAAAGTATCCATGCAACTTGATGTTGCCCTTTGGAAATCCGTCGTGGTTCGCTTCCAACATCATCATTTGTTGAGTGGTGCTCCTTGTGTCTTCATTTATCCATGCTCTGGAGGATTTTGTATCTGTCCTTAGCTCCTGAATTTGATCATGTATGTGCCATGGAACCATTGCCCCACCTTCTATTTATTGTCATCATGTCCATCTCCTCTATCTTGTTGTCATCATCTTATTACTGCCTCTTCTTCATGGATTTTCCCCTGTGTACATAACAGAACATAAACCAAAATATAGTTCTATTGAAAAAAAATCATGAAATTACCTTTCGAACGAGTACTCATCCATCTTAATTAGAGTCCAAATGAGGGAGCTAGGGCCGTTTTATTTCCACTCTTGCATGTTGTCCAGAAAATTCCAGAACGTGCAACCTTTGATGATTCGGCCATATCCGCTTGTAGGAACCTCCGATTGCTTTGCCGCTTGATTCGTTGGAACGTAGACTTCAAGGAGCTTCTGAAAATCTAAATATATCTAATGTTTTCTGCTGAGGTTCTTGCAAAACTTGATGACATCATCATCTTCTTGTCGATCGATCTGGAGATGTTCGAGTGATCTTTATCTTATGGTCTTTTAGGGCGCCATGTCACGCATCCTTTGGCTTCAAAAATCATTACCATCGCTGTCAGTGTTTTAGACACTGAGCCTACGATGGGGTACCCGAAGTAGTAGATTGTGCGGTGGGGCTCGCCGAGATCAGGAACACGATGGTGAGACACGGGGCACACAATTAGACAGGTTCGGGCCGCAATGTGCGTAATACCCTACGTCCTGTATGCTGCGTGGCTCTGTATTGATTGCGTATGTTTTGAGAGGGGTCCCTGCCTCGCCTTATATGCCACGGGAGGCAGGGTTACAAGTCGGATTGGTACAAGAGTACTATTCGAGTAGGACTCAGAGTAGCCTATACAAGGTATGAAAAGCTATCCTAGTCTTAGTACAAGCCCTTGTCCGTCTTGTCTTGCCTTGTGGTCCACGGTACCAGCACCGTGGCCCACTAGTCGAGTAGTCCAAGTGTTGTACAGGAACTCATCTCCCGGGTATGGCCCACATGTGTGGTGGGCCCAGGGATGCCCGGTCGACAAGCCCCCGAGTACTTTGTAGTCGAGTGTGATGCTCCAAGTAGTCTTGAAGGTCTCCGCGAGTAGTTCCCAAGCGTCTCTGAGTTCTGCAAGCTTCAATCTTCAATAGTACTTGAATCATCACGAGGCTGGAAGGTACTCCAGCTAACTCCATGAGTAGTCTTGAAGTCTTCTCGAGTTGTTCCCAAGCGTCCCCGAGTACTTCCCTTGAAGGTCTTCAATAATACCCGCTTCGTTCTTGAAATATGTGCATCAAAGATCCATATGGAAATGCGATTACTGAAATCGCATTCCATATGGAATGTCGCCCCCGAGCCTTAGGTCGAATCCAGGATTCAAGCTGAGGGTCAATCTGCTACTCTTTGATCTTGCTCCGAATAATCCGTAGAAAATCCGAAGAAAAAATATAGGAATGCGATTTGCAAAAAATCGCATCCTATATGGATGTAGCCCCCGAGCCTTAGTTCGAATTGACAATTCAAGCTGAGGGTCAATCTGTTGTCTTCGTCAAATAATCCCTTAAAATCCTGAGAAAAACTGAAGGACACGTGGCACGGAGCCCCCGAGCCTTGAATCGAGTACTTTCTCGAATTGAAGGGTCCAATCTGACTGTAGAATAGTGGCCTGAATTCAGTGTATTGTAGCTTAGTGAAATCCAATTCCATCGAGTAGTCGAGCCCCCGAGATGGAGCCGAGCAGGTCTTGGATTTTAGTCCTCTGACTTAGCCAAAATTTTGCCTGTGTGAAACCAATCTGTTGAATACGAAGGGTCACCAGGTCGAACCGTTAGGGTTTTTGTTTTATAAATACCCGAAGGGGTATCCCTTAGGGTTTCACTGCTCCCATTCGCCCTTAGATCCAGAAAACCTTAGCATCCATAGCCGCCGCAGAGTTCGATCGTCCACATCACCAAGAGTTTCCTCCTCCACCCCCTCGCAACCCTTGAGTAAATGCGAAAGAAGACTCTCGTGACCGGAAGGATGAAGCCAACACCGTCCAAGGGTCAAAAGAGCAAGTCTGGCCGCGGCAAAAATCAGTTGCTGGAGCCGAAGTACAAGACAGTGGTCATCACGAAGCCACCAAGCCAAGCTGTGTCTTGGAAGAAATCCAAGATGAGGGAAGATGGTCTTAAAGCCCTCGAAGCCGCCAGATTGCTGCGCAAGAAGGCGGTTGCTAGACGGATTGCTGCCACTGGAGATGCGTGGCTAATGGAGAAGAGTCCCGATGAGATCCCAATGTTCGGCCACTTCGTCGAGCATGGGTTGACACTGCCATCATCGAACTTCTTCAGAGGCTTCCTAGACTTCTTCAAGTTAGAGCATGTACACCTCAATCCCAATAGTATCTTTCAGATTGCGGTGTTCGTGCATTTTTGCGAAGCCTTCCTTGGAATCCGCCCGCATTGGGTGTTATTTAGGAAGATATTCTGCCTGAAGCCGCAGCCCAATGCCAATTTCCCGGTGGTAGTCGGTGGTGCCGGTCTGCAGATGCGCCAGAAGGCACAGGATTTGTACTTCAAGTAGGACTTGATCGATTCGAACCAAGATTGGAAGACCAGGTGGTTCTACATTGACAACGCCCCACCTCAGCTGCCGAAGCCAAGCATGTTCGCTCCTGTGTATGACAGGCTCTGGAAGGACGAACCAACAATGCAGGAGTGCATTCAAATTCCTGAGCTGCTGGTGAAGATTGCGCAAAAGAAGGCGCAAGGCTTGACTGCTGAGAGAGTAGCCTTCAGCTTAATAAAGCGACGGGTACAACCCTTGATGCAGCGGGAGCATCTTGGGTTCGAGTACACTGGAGCTGATGATGGCTCGAGGCTGTCTTCAGAAGAGATCAGTGATGATCTTGTGATGGAGAGACTGCAGAAGATCTTCAAGAATCTTCATGGAATTCCTGCAGCTGTCCAGGAGTACAGTGCTGACAACCCTCCGCGCCTGGTGAGTTTTCAATAACTAGCCCCCGAGTACTTTTGAGAAGTAGTCGAATAGCTAACATGTTGCTTTGTTGCGCAGGAGGATGTCTTGAAGTTTGTGTCCAACTCCCCTCCTCGTCCCCAGGACCCACTACAAGCGCAGGAGGGAGAGCCAACAGGAGTGGAGGCTCAAGCCCCCGAGAGTAGTCGATCTGCTCAAGGGGAAGAAGAAGAAGTCTTGGTGGAGGACGCCTCCTCAAGCGACGATGACGACCAGACACTTCAACAGCATTTTGAAGTGAAAAGCCGCTACGGATACTCTGGGGTGCCAATTCCCAGTGGCCTCACCGCAGGAGTGTTGAAGAGGCCCACATCATCTCTCGCAGATGATGTGACACTACCGCCGCGGAAGAAGAGGACCACGGTGGGAAAGCGAGCTGTGAAGAAGATCACGGCCCCGCCATCCATTACAGTAAGTTCTGAGAACTTTAAGTAGCCAATATCATATTGAATACTTGTTTGCTTGCTGTAATGTCTTGAATTTTGTCTTGCGCAGATAATCAAGAATGCAGGCAATGCGCTCTCGAGTAGTCCCGCAAGGACAACAGAACCCGAGGTGGTTCCAGCGTCGACCGTGGAGACAGTGGCGCATGAGCAACAGGAAGCCGCGGTATCAGGAAGTGTGTTGTTGGTGGAAAGTGTGCCAGAGGTGCTGGCGGTGCCTTCATTTTTCGACATGCTGGGGCCGAAAGTCTCAGTACCTCGAGCTGCTCTGTAAGTACTCAAGTACTCGAGTACTTATTAAGATTGTTTAATCTGAATTTGCTGACCAACTTGTTGATGCAGAAAATCCACTGATGTGAAGTGGGGAGCCTCTGGAAGTAGAGCTGCTGGAGGAGACAAGAATCCTCAAGAGCAACAAGAAGATGTACTTCCAGAGCGCCAAGAAGTACCCGCTGAAGCTGACGTTGCAGAAGCACTACGCTTCCTCTTGAGCGACGTGGGTGGAAGCGGCTTCCAAGCCCAAGGCTCAACAACTCGAGGATATTGAAGCCGTGGTGAATGAGGGCCTGGAAGCTGATCTAGAAGCCAAGCTGCACCACGAAGAAGTTCCAGTTGCCGAAGCCCCCGTGCATCAGACCGATGCACAGCTTGCGCTGGAGGACAACCCGGAGGATCGCATAGTGCCGCATGAGCCAATCATTGAAGACCCGACTCCTCTGCACAGCGCTGCAAAATACTCTGCAGCAAGCACAAGTACCCAATCCATGGCTGAAGGGTTAATGCCATATGACGACTCCTGCCTGGATGAGGACAACTTGCAAGCGCACGGCGAGATGTTCCGCAGCGTTGAGAAGCTCTTCGCGGTAAGTTGTAATCTCTTGTAGAGTAGTTTAAGCCAAAGATATCTTGTATCTGACTCATGAATTCTTTTGCTCTTGCAGGAAGTAGTCAAGCAATCAAAGCGCAAGACTCACCTGCTTGAGCAATATGCGGCCGACATCGAAGAGGTCACACAGCTCAGAGAAGAACTTAAACAGCAGAAAGCCTTATCTCTGAAGCTGCAAGAGAAACTTGATGGAAACGCCGCCGAGTACCACAACGAAATCTAGAAGCTGACGGCTCAGAAGGATAATGTTGTTGGGAAGAACAAGTCTTTGCGCCAGAAGAATAAAGGTAATCTCCCTTTCTGAATTCATCGTTGAGTACTTTTTCGTTGAGCACTGCATCTAATAAGTAGTCGTGATCTTCTGCAGAGCTGACTGAAGAGGTTGATAAGTTCAAGAACAAGGCGCTGGACTGGCAGCTGGCCTATAACCGTGAAGAATCAGCTCGCATGGATCTTGAGGCGGATTATAAGGTGCGGCGCTTCGAACTTGAGCGTGAGATGGAGATTCGCCTTGCGGGCTGGAATGACTTATTGACTTGCATGCAGTCGCTCAAGACCAAGATTGAAGAAGTCGAAGGCTTGCGCTCAGAGTTGAAAGCCTTGACAGAAGCAGCCGAGCCAGTAGCCAATCTCTTCGAGCCCAGGGTTGCTGGAGTCCAGCCTCGTCCACTTGTGGAGAGGTTGAAGGATACGCCGAAGAAGATTTTAGAGTATGCTCAAAGGCTGACTTGTACTATTCCCAATCATGTCGTTCTACGTCGAAGCAGATCTCACGGTCATCATGAACGGCAGATCTGGAGATTGCACCGATGATAGGCTCAATGAATTGATGCAACAGACTTCCCCAATCGCGGAAGCAGTCTCCAAGTTCATCGATCTCCGTTAGATGTACCTGTAGAGTAGAACACTAGGGAAAACAAGTGTAATCCCAAACAAGTGTTGAAGTAATATAATTGAAAAACTTTGAGTAAATCAATTATCTGGATCCCTTGTATGCTTATGCGTTGGCCATGTACTCGAGTTGGTATTGAGTGTGTGGCTGCAAAAAGAGATATGAAACACGAGTAGAAGTACTGAAGTGTAGATATGTTCCGAGGAACGTTAGCTTAGTCACGACGAGTTGAACACCTTAGCTGTAGCAGCGTAAAAGAAGGCTTTGTCGTGAAAAAAGCTAAGGGTAGCACATTGTACAGAGTTGACAATGTCTTAAGTACCTCTGAGGCTATAAGCCTTGTGAGAGAGTACTCGAAAAGAACTTATTCACAATGAGTTGAACACCTTAGCTGTAGCAGCGTGAAAGAAGGCTTTGTTGTGAATAAGTAAAAGTCAGTAATAAGTTGATGTATAGGATAAACAACTTTATTACTGAATACATTGTACAGAGTTTACAATGTCTTAAGTACCTCTGAGGCTATGAGCCTAGTGAGAGAGTACTCGCAAGGATGTTCCGAAGAACGAGTAAGACCGTAGGGGACAGTGTGGTGAACTCATCCTTGTTGTAGCAGCAACTTGTATGAGATTTCCACTGAGACCCTACCAAAAGGGTGTTACTCTAGGCCGAAGCCTCTTATTAGAAATAGAGACATGGACAGCATGTGCCACTTATTGCTCTATAGGACACGGGGTCATCTGGAGAGAGTTATCATGACTCTCTACGAGGTCGCAGAATGAGACTGCCTGAAGAGGATTATCATGATCCCCTACGAGTGATCGCAGCTGATAGCCACGAGTAGATACAGCCGAAACTGTCTGGAGAGGATTGTCTTGATCCCCTACGAGTGGTGGCAACCGTAGGTGCCTGTTGAGTGGTTGCAACCGAAGCTGCCTGGAGAGGGTTGATGAAGCCCCCTACGAGTTGTTTACAGCCGTAGCCGTCTGAGAGGGTTGTTGAAACCCCCTACGGGTAGAAGTGACAAAGCTGCTCGATATTCCAAGAGTTGTCGACTTCCTCGCCTTCAAGAGTTTGAAGATGATATGAGCCTGGGCCAGTAACCTTTGCAACAGAGAAAGGACCATCCCATGGCGAGTTGAGTTTGTGTAGCCCTGTCGTATTCTGGATGCGACGAAGGACCAAGTCACCAACGTTGAAGGAGCGTTCCTTAACGTTGCGGTCATGATAACGACGAATCTTCTCAAGGTATCGAGCAGATTGAACAAGTGCATTGCAGCGAGCTTCCTCGAGACTGTCGACATCTATTTGTCTTGTTTCTTCAGCTACGCCTTCTTCGTACTGATCAACCATCGGAGAACGCCACATGACATCAGCGAGCAAGACAGCTTCAGAGCCGTCAACCAGGAAGTAAGGTGATTGCCCCGTGGGGGTAGTAGGCTGAGTGCGTAGCCCCCCAGAGTGCATTAGGTAGTTCCTTGATCCACTTGCTGCCCTTGGTATTTGCAGCATCATATAGTCGCTTTTTGAGAGCATCGAGAATCATCCCATTGGCGCGTTCCACTTGGCCGTTGGCACGTGGGTGAGCAACAGAGACGTACCGGACGTCAATTCCACTGTTCTCGCAGTACTGCCAGAACTGGTGATTATTGAATTTCGAACCCAGGTCTGTGATAATGCGATTAGGGAACCCATAGCGATGTACGATTTCATCCAAGAAGTCGAGGACTCTATCAGCCTCGGGGCAGGTAACAGGCTTGACCTCAATCCACTTGTTAAACTTGTCGATAGCCACCAGAACTCTGTTGAATCCTCCTGGTGCATTTGGGAGAGGACCAATCATATCCAGCCCCCAGCAAGCGAAAGGCCAAGTTGGTGGTATCGTGATGAGCTTGTAGGCTGGAACGTGTTGTTGCTTGGCGAAGAATTGGCATCCATGGCACTTTTTGACTAGTTCCTCTGCATCAGCAAGAGTTGTAGGCCAGTAGAAAGCACGTCTGAACACTTTTCCCACCAAGGTGTGGGAAGAAGTGTGATTGTCATAGATTCCTTTGTGTGTCTCCTCCAAGATTTCCTTGCCTTCCTCGCGAGAAACACACTTCATGAGTACATCAGAGCTTGCGCCTCACTTGTAGAGTTGATCTCCGACTAGAGCATAAGCCTTGACGCGGCGTGAGATACGCTCAGCTTCTGACTTGTCTTCAGGAATCAACTGATATTTAATGTAGTCGATGAAAGGAGTTCTCCAGTCCACATCAATCATAAGCACTTCTCGATCAGGTTGAACTGAAGTAGTCGCAGGTGCAGATGATTGCTCCGGAATTGATGGTTTATGGAGTTCATGAACAAATATTCCAGTTGGCACTTGAGCTCGTGTAGATCCCAGCTTCGACAAGACATCCGCAGCAACATTGTTATCGCGGACCACATGATGGAACTCGAGACCATGGAATTTGTTCTCGAGTTTGCGTACCTCCTGACAGTACGCATCCATGTTTTCAGCATTACGATCCCAAGAATCATTGACTTGATTGATGACCACCAAAGAATCACCATAGACGAGTAGTCGTGTAATGCCAAGAGAGACTGCAAGGTGAAGACCATGCAGTAGTGTTGACGCAAAAATAGGACATCACCCTTGCGCGCGACACACATGACTCCCCGGTCTGTAGCGAGGCATGCCAGCCAATCTGACCTGTTGATTGACAATGGAAAAATATTAGGGATCGGCTAGAGAACCGATGGCCTTTCAGCGACACGTGTACCAGCCAATCGGCCGATACAAGATAAAGCAGGATCCGCCGGCTCAAAAGCGACCGAAGTGCGGATGCGATCGGCTGAATCGGCCGATCGTGACGTCAGCGCTCGAGTAGGTCGGAATCAGCTGCGGTGTTAGAAGCCGATAGGATCTAGATCGAGCGGATAGTAATGATAATATCTAAAACTACAAGAATTTGGTACGAAAACTTGTAGATCTAGCTAATATCGGTAAAGGGTGAATAAAGAACTAGATGAAACCTCAGCGATGCGCCCGGAGGTTAAAGCCTAGGATTATTCGGTAAAACGGTACTCACAAGCTTGCCGGAGATCAGTTGATGCAGCCCGACGAACCCGAAGCACGGCGTTGTAGAAAAGAGAAAAAACGCAATGGCGAAGTCGCCGAAAAGTAGATGCTGTAAAGGTAGATGCTGTAAAGTAGATGCAGTAAAAGTAAAGGGTTTGGCCGGAGGCGGTTTGTTTGATATTGGTGTGTACAGATTTTCCGACCACGCAGGGTCGCTATTTATATCCTGAGGACACACCCGACTCCTAGCCGATTACGGCACCGTTTACTTGTATCTAAAGGCAAAAAACTACTAAAAATGGAAAAGGACTCTCGCAGGAGTCTAAACTTCTTAAAAACTGATTCTTGACCCGTTGCTAATCGTGGATTGACCCGCCTCCACCGTGCTTTTCCTTCTGGCGCATCCCTTCGAATACCGCCTTCTTCACGTCCATCGGCCGATCTTCTGGTTAGTCATCGGTCGATCACTCTGACTTGCTGGCCCATTGTCAGGGTTGAATCTCTCTGACCATCGGTGAACCGTGTTGACCGTCCTTCTCTTCCTTCAATCGGCCGAGTTCACTCTGTTTTTCATCGGCTGCCTCCCCTTATCTCTTTTGACCTGTTTTTTCCAAAAATGGTGTCAACACATGCCCCCTAGTTTCGGAGTAAATAATCTTCTGCTCCGAAATTTCCTCGAATCCGTTATCTTCTTTTATTCGAAGTCGGTCGTAGAATCTCAACAAATCTTCGGGGGTCATAAATACAACCGCCCTGGTTCTTTCTTCTCCCCAGATCTTATCGTTCCAGCAGTTCGAGCTTTCAAGCGTCGAATCCTAAGCTCCAAAGCTTTTGCTGATCCATGGCATCCTCAAGCTCTGCTGGAGATTCTGGCTCTGCTTCTGCACCTCCGAAAGCATCTTTTTCTTCAGTTCCTCCGGTATTTCCTTCAATCTTTTGCTTTTATTTGTCTTTAAATACCGCCGTCCTTCTTTGCCTGAAGCCTAGATTCATTTATTTCTCCAGGAACTTAGATTCCATCTCACTATCCCTGTTGATGATAAACCCGGACTTACTTTCCTTGGACCGATGGGTGATACTGACCCCATAGAGATGATTAACTTTGAAACCGGCCGAATTCCCTTTAAGCACGCTTCCTTAAATCTGGCCGATTAGGACAGCTGTTTCAGGTCTTGGACCGGCTATGTCAAAGGATGGAGAGATTGGTATCTCAGAGTCTCTGCGAAGAACAAGGGATCTTGGGAGCAGTATAAAATTAGTCAATGCATCACCTTATCCCTGTCTGAGATGTCCCGGAATGAATCTCTTCTGATAGCTGCCTCTTACTTTTGGTCTGATGCACTGAATGCTTTTCTGTTTGGCCATGGGCCGATGGCTCCAACCTTGGCCGATGTCCTTGTGCTGACTGGTCTAGATATTTCCTCCCCAGATACCCTTTTCAGCCATCGTAATGACAAACTTTCTCATCAGTTGAAAACCAAGGGCATAGGTGGATGGTCTGGCTATATCATCGAGCACAAGAAAGAAGGAACCGTGGGACAGAGGGAACACGTTGCTTTCATGAACATGTGGCTTGAGAAGTTTGTCTTCTGTGGCAAAACTTTTGGTCCCACTGCTAATTACCAGGTAGTGGCTGAGCGGTTGGCTGCTGGCAATCATATCCCTCTCGGAAAATACCTTTTAGGTGCAGTTTACCACCTTCTTCATCAAGTAGCAGTCAGCCTGTCAACCAATTCTCCCATAGGTACTCCGGGAGGTCCCTGGTGGTTCATAAATATGTGGCTGAACCTTCACCTCCGAGATAGGTTGGAGCAGAACATTTTTACCAAGACTTTCCCAGGAGATCAACCAGATGGTGTCCAAATCGTGAGGCGCCGATGTATGAATTTTGGAGAAGTTGTCTCTGCGTTTCCAGGACACAAAAGAACCCCTTCTCGCATAGCATAGCACTTTAGAAGTTTTTACCTCGGCTTCAACTCAAATTCTATCATCTGGTTTGCATATAAAGATGATGAGCCCCACTTCGAGACCACATTCAACTTTGATGATATCCATAAGGATGATGAAGACAGAATTGCTTTTGTAGAAATCATCAAACCGGGGCTTCTTCCCTCTTGTGTCTTTGGAAAGGATCAATCGGCCACCTACGAATTTTATAACCCCTCAGTATGTGCACGTCAGCTGGGGTTTGGCCAATTGCCGATTGGCCTTTACTTTTCTGATTTGATTAAACCACGGGAGATTATTCCTAGTGGCACTTGTTATCAGCACCTTTTGGACAGGGTTCCTGACTCTGCTACTATTAATCTTGATTCCTGGAGGTTTTCTGGCTTTTCTTCCCCTCTTGTAGTTATCTCTTCTGTATCTTGAGGCTATAAATAGGCCAGAAGCTCGATAGAGGAAACTCACTCTCATCGGCCATGTCTCAATCAACTCAAATAGGTTATAGGCTCTTGCTGTATGACTGTTTTTCTCTTTCTTTTCTTCCTCATAGCTAGAATAATTCTTGTGAAGTTGTGTAGTACCCCCTCTTCTTCTTCGTCTCCTTTTGAAAATCCAGGAGGCATTATAGCCAGAAGAATCCTTGTGAGGACCTGGCTTTGGGAGAAGGAGAAAGGTAGGGTGTCTTGCTACACATTTATCAGAGGAAGAGCGTGCCAAAGGAACGGCCATCTTGGTCATCAACTCGGGCTCCTTCTGGCGGAAAATTGCAGAATCGGGTGAAGATCTTAATCTTTCGTTTCCTCTTCGCGTGTGTCTCTCTCCCGTTCATCGATTCAATATCCTCATCATACTGGGAGTTAGAACAATGCCCTTCTTGCAACCTCTTGAGAACATATGTAATCTGTAGATCTGAATTGTAATATCATTGTAATCCAAAGTAGAAGAGATAAACATGTATTTTTGTTCTGAAGGTGATATATGTATCGGCTATAACCGAATATATTGATTTTGTACATCGGTTTTTCATTTTCTGCACTAAAGGCGATTCTTTACAGATATCGGCTATTCTACGATTACATTTGCAATCGGCTGTAGCTCGAAAACTCAATCGGCCGATAGGCACGATAAGACAATCGGCTTATACAACTGTTGACATACTTGGGCGACCAATCCATCGGCTGCTATGACTCTGAGCCCAAGCTTCTTTTTGTCTTCAATGAATTGATTCATTAAGTCTCATCATCAGAGCCGACTGCTTGAACCGGCTTTAGTCCAAATTCAGACACTTTGAGATACTTGGTATCCCATGCTTTTCCAGATATGCAGCTCACTTGATCATAAGTCCATCCTTGTGCTTCTGTAGCTGCCACTGTCAAAGAAGTTTCTCCTTGCACCACCTCCACCGAATCTTCGATCCATTGGATGATGCATTGATGCATTGTAGATGGTATGCAACAATTGGCATGTATCCAATCCCGACCCAGCAGTAGATTATAAGATCCCCTCCCTTTAATGACAAAGAAAGCGGTCGGAAGGGTCTTACTGCCGATGGTGAGCTCCACGCAGATGGCTCCTTGAGCCGGAGAGACATTGCCTTCGAAGTCCACCAACATCATGTCGGTTTGGGTCAAATCTTCATCAGATTTCCCAATCTTGCGCAGCATGGTGTACGGCATCAGGTTAACTACAGCTCCTCCATCCACGAGCATCCTGGTGACTGGTTTGCTATTGACAAAACCTTTGAGAAACAGAGCCTTCAAATGTTGCCTCTTCCCATCTTCTGGTTTCTCAAAGATAGCTTGTTTAGGTTCCAGTGTCAATTGAGCCATGCCAAGCTCTTCATCAGACACATCCGTAACCGGAGCCATGAACTCTTTCGGTAGGAAGACAACCATATTTATATCAGCTCGGGGTTTGTCATCTTCCTCACCATCGGCCTTAGGCTTTGGGCGCTAAACTTTAGACCGAACCTTCTTCTTGTCCAGCTCAAGTCTCTCTACTTCTTCATGCTGTTCTAGCTGACGTAGGCGCTGGACTCTTCTCTTCTGGGATTTAGTCAAGCCATCTGGACACCACTGTGGATTAGGCTTCTTACGTGTTTGGCTTGATCCTTCGTCATCCAGTTGTAATGTGCGTCGACGTTCAGGAGCTCGGCACATGATATCTTCATCAGGTACCAGTGAATCGGCCATCTCTTCCAGCCGATTGTTTGACTCTTCATTGACTCGGCTTCCCAGCCGATCATGAACGCTGGCCTTGCCCCCCAGCCGATCGTGGACGCTGGCTTTGCCCCCCAGCCGATCGTGAACCGAGACTCGTTGATTGTTGAATCCACGGTGATCCTTGGCTGCAGGTCTTCTGTCATCAAAGCAAACCCTTTTGGATGAGTTGCCATTATTGTAAGCCCCGTTGCACTCTGGACAGTTTTCTGCCGTCAGTAGTTTGATCCCTTCTTCCCAATAGTACCTGAAGAACGGACATCTCCAATGTCCTTCATTACGCCGTGCCCACTCTTCTCTTTCCTTTGCCTTCTCTTGTCAGCGCTGGAACTTGTTGATCAGCATATGTGATGTGACGGGTCAGCATGGCTTTGATTCTCCTTCTCCAAGTAGTAACCCTTTTCCTTTGACATCGGCAGCGGTTACTTGTACTTTGGGATTAACGGCTCCTTTATTTTGAGCCGAATCAGATGTCAGCAACTTAACTCGTGACATGTCTTTGCTAGACACTTCAACTGTGTTAGTTGGGAAGGGGTGCTGATCAATCTTCATCGGCTTTTCAGCTTTGGTAGGAGTTTCAAATTTAAGCCTCCCTTGCTCAATAGCTGATTGGATCTGTTGTCTGAAGATCTTGCAATCATTGGTGTCATGCGATGTTGCATTGTGCCACTTGCAATACTTCGTCCTCTTCAGCTCCTCTGCAGATGGTATGGTATGGAACTGGGAGAGTTTAATCTACCCTTGCTGAAGCAACAGATCAAATATTTTATCGGCCTTAGTGATATCAAAGCCGAATTTCTCTAGCTCTTTCTTGCCAAAGGGGCAGGACACTGTCTTTTTGCCTTTGACCCACTCTGCGAGCCCTATCATATTGTCTTCACCATCTGAGTCAGAGTAGTCCACATATAACACCTTCTTCTGAAAGTTTCTTCTGGGCTCATAGGACTTTGCAGTTTCCTGACTCATCCGACTAACCAACTGGCTGAGGCTCTCAAAGTCATGTGATGCATATTTCTCCCTCAAGGTCGGCAAGAGACCTTGGAAAGCCAACTCAGCTAGTTGCTTGTCTCCCAAGTTCAGACTATAGCACTTATTTCTGACCTCTCTGAATCTTTAAACGAATCCAGCTACTGTTTCATCGTTCCTTTGTTTGAGCCTGGTCAGATCAGTGATCTTCATCTCGTTGATGCCAGAGAAGAAGTAGTTATGGAACTGCTGTTCTAAATTGGACCACTTGATTATGGAGTTTGCTGGCAATGAAGTGAACCATAAGAATGCCGGCCCTGACAGAGATGAAGAGAACAAACATATCCTGAGTGCATCAACATTCCCTGCTTCTCCACATTGGATGATAAACCGAGTGATGTGCTCCATAGTGGATGTTTCATCTTGTCCAGAGAACTTGGTGAAGTCTGGCACTTTAAACCTTGGAGGGAACGGTATCTGATCGTAGCCAGAAGGATACGGTGTCCTGTACATACAGGATTGCTGCTTGGGTTTTATCCCATATTGCTTCAGTAGCATCTCTGAAAAGTGGTCGATTAACTCCTGCTTCATATGAGATTTCAACTCTGTAGCCACTTGCTCAATTGCTTGTATCTCAGCTGGAGTTTCTGGAGGTCGTTCTTCTAAGATTCTTGTCTTTGGATCTGGAGCTGTCCTTGCCTCAGTAGAACCTTGAGTGTTTGAATGACCTGTAATAGATGTAGCCTGTTCAATCGGCTGACTAGCCGATGGGGCTGGTTGCTGCGTATTCAACTGGCTTGAAATAGCCAATTGACTTAGAAGTGTTTGTAGCAATTGCGCTGAATCCACCTGTGGAACTACTGGCTGCCCTGCTACTCCTTGGTTGATCGGCTGTTGAGGTGAAGATCTTATATGAGCCACCGTATTAGATGGGGTTAAGACAGCCTGCATTGTCGTTGACTGTTGAGGCGGGGCTGTCTGTATGGGCATCCTGAGCGTTGGTTGCTGTAGTGGAGCAGTTGGCATGGGCATCCCGAGTATCGGCTGCTGAGCCGATCTCTGAGGTGGAGTGGGATTTGGCCTCTGAGGTGGAATAGGAGGTCTTTTCTCTGTTGGTATGACCATGTGAGCGTGAGCTGGACTAATCTTGACTCTTTCAAAGTTCTTGCTCCGATAATTGAAGTAAACGAACACCACTCCTTCCCCATTCATGTGCACAGTCCCTGGAGTACCTCCAAATTTAGCTTGGTAAGACTGTGGGTATTTTACTTCTGGGACTTCCTCAGGCACAGGCTCAAAGAAATTTGAGATGTTAGTCTCAAAGTGATCACGAGGTAAATCCCATCCTGCCAGCTTCCCATCTTGATCTCTCATCGCAGGATATTTTTGCTGATTCTGCACTGGAAGCACCTGATCCTGGACGTTAGACTGCACTGGTGATGTGACGGCAGGATCTTTAGCTTTACCATCATCACTTTGGTTCTGAGTCGGCTGGGTGTCCGATGAAGAACTAGTAGCAGCTTGTGGAGATGGTGTAGCTTTTGCTTTTGGATCGCCAATCGGTGGGTTGGCCGATTGGTTTTGCTGGAACACTAGAGGATTTTGTTTCGGTTGGTAATATACAGGCCCCAGATATCCTCCTTCTACTCCTTTCTTGAGTGCATCAATTATGGCATTCTGAATAGTATTTGCAAATACCTTGGATTGATCAATTATTGTTTGATGCATAGCTTTGGTCATCATGTCTTGAAGCCCTTCAGGATCGGCTGAAAAGGTGACTTGTTTAGGCGTTGGCAGCGAATTCTTCTTGAAGACTCCACTTTTAGTCTGACCGTATGATGCCAGACAAAGCTCTTCATAATGCTTCATGTGAGCCTCTAACTCAGCTTTGTCTGAATCTTTCAGCTGATCCTTGGTGATTGGTTGAACATTCTCTGGATCGATTTCATGAGGACCAGTCTTCGTAGGCTTCGTCATTGTTGACTTTTTCGGGTCCCACCGGGCGTGCCAAAAGTGTGTTGACGCAAAAATAGGACGTTACCCTTGCGCGCGACACACGTGACTCCCCGGTCTGTAGCGAGGCATGCCAGACAATCTGACCTGTTGATTGACAATGGAAAAATATTAGGGACCGGCTAGAGAACCGATGGCCTTTCAGCGACACGTCTACCAGCCAATCGGCCGATACAAGATAAAGCAGGATCGGCCGGCTCAAAAGCGACTGAAGTGCGGATGCGATCGGCTGAATCGGCCGATCGTGACGTCAGCGCTCGAGTAGGTCGGAATCAGCTGCGGTGTTAGAAGCTGATAGGATCTAGATCGAGCGGATAGTAATGATAATAGCTAAAACTACAAGAATTTGGCACGAAAACTTGTAGATCTAGCTAATATCGGTAAGGGGTGAATAAAGAACTAGACGAAACCTCAGCGATGCGCCCGGAGGTTAAAGGCTAGGATTATTCGGTAAAACGGTACTCACAAGCTTGCCGGAGATCAGTTGATGCAGCCCGACGAACCCGAAGCACGGCATTGTAGAAAAGAGAAAAAACGCAATGGCGAAGTCGCCGAAAAGTCAGTAAAGGTAGATGCTGTAAAGTAGATGCAGTAAAAGTAAAGGGTTTGCCCGGAGGCGGTTTGTTTGATATTGGTGTGTACAGATTTTCCGACCACGCAGGGTCGCTATTTATATCCTGAGGACAAACCCAACTCCTAGCCGATTACGGCACCGTTTACTTGTATCTAAAGGCAAAAAACTACTAAAAATGGAAAAGGACTCTCGCAGGAGTCTAAACTTCTTAAAAACTGATTCTTGACCCGTTGCCAATCGTGGATTGACCCGCCTCCACCGTGCTTTTCCTTCTGGCGCATCCCTTCGAATACCGCCTTCTTCACGCCCATCGGCCGATCTTCTGGTTAGTCATCGGCCGATCGCTCTGACTTGCTGGCCCATTGTCAGGGTTGAATCTCTCTGACCATCGGCGATCCGTGTTGACCGTCCTTCTCTTCCTTCAATCGGCTGAGTTCACTCTGTTTTTCATCGGCTGCCTCCCCTTATCTCTTTTGACCTATTTTTTCCAAAAAACGGTGTCAACAAGTAGAGCTTCGTATTCAGCTTCGTTGTTTGAGACCTTCCAGAAGATCTGCAAAACATATTTGAGTTGGTCGCCCGTGGGAGAAATCAGAAGTACCCCGGCACCAGCGCCTTCCAATTTGACGGAACCGTCAAAGTACATGACCCAATGTTCTGGGCGCTCAATTGGAGTTGAGACTTGATTTTCGCGCCACTCAGCCATGAAATCAACCAAGGCCTGAGACTTGATAGCAGTGCGAGGCTTGAACTCAAGTGATAGAGCACCAAGCTCTGCAGCCCATTTAGAAATCCTTCTTGTGGAGTCCCGATTATGCAATATCTCGCCAAGCGGGTAGCTGGTAACCACAGAAATCTTGTACTCGTCGAAGTAATGGCGGAGCTTCCGTGAAGTAATCAGAACCGCATAGAGTAGCTTCTGTACCGGAGGGTAGCGAGCCTTGGACTCTGAGAGTACTTCACTGACGAAATATACCGGCCTCTAGACAGGGTAGCCATGGCCTTCCTCCTGCCGTTCAACGACAATAGAAGTGCTGACGACATTAGTAGTCGCAGCGATGTAGAGCAAGAGCTCTTCATTGGGCAAAGGAGCTGTGAGGACTGGAGGCTTGGATAAGAACTCCTTGAGCTGAGAAAGAGCTTGACTAGCTTCAGTTGTCCACGTAAACTTCTCTTGCCGCTTGGGTAGCTTGAAGAAAGGTAGACCCCATTCTCCAAGTCGCGAGATGAAGCGATTGAATGACGCCATACAACCAGTAAGCTTCTGGACATCTTTGATAGTAGTCGGAGCTTGCATGTTTGAGATGGCAGTAATCTTCTCGGGATTTGCTTCGATGCCACGATGGCCAATGATGAACCCGAGTAGTTTTCCTGATGATACGCCAAAGACGCATTTGTTAGGGTTGAGCTTCCATTGGTACTCGAGTAGCGAAGCGAAAGTTTCCTCAAGATCCGTGATAAGCATGTCTGGATCCCTAGTCTTGACAACAATGTCATCCACGTATGCTTCCACATTCTTGTGAAGCTGCCTCTTGAAGCACGCTTGGATAGCTCTTTGATAAGTAGCACCATCATTTTTCAACCCGAAGGACATTGTTGTGTAATAATAAGCGCCAAACGGGGTGATGAATGTGGTCTTCTCTTGATCAGATTCCTTGATTGCAATTTGATGATATCCGGAGTAGTAATCCAGGAAACAGAGTAGAGCACAACCCACCGTAGAGTCAATAACTTGATCAATCCTCGGCAACCCGAAAGGATCCTTGGGGCAATGCTTGTTGAGATCAGTGTAGTCGACACACATCCTCTAATCATTAGAGTTCTTCTTTCTGACGAGAACAGGGTTAGCGAGCCATTGCGGGTGAAAAACTTCCCGGATGAAGCCAGCCGCGAGTAGTTTGGCAAGCTCTTTCTTGATAAGCCATGCGGTCATCAGCAAAGCGATGAAGGTGTTATCTCTTGGGGTAGCGTTAGGATCGACGTTGAGTGAGTGCTCGATCAACCTCCTGGGCACACCTGGCATGTCAGATGGATTCCACGCAAAGATATCACGGTTAGCCCGAAGGAAGTTGACGAGCGCGTCTTCCTATTTAGGATCGAGCTGTGCACTGATCATGGTCGTCTTGCTGCTATCACTAGTACCAAGGTCAATGGCTTTGAGCAGGACATCACCAGTCGGTGCAGGCTTGTTATTGTTGTCTGTCTTCTCAGGAACCTCTAACTCGCTTGGAGTAAGTTTTTTGGCTGCAGCGAAGACTTCCATCATAGCATTGGGTACTTGAGTTGTCGAAGCAAGTTCTACGGCTTCAGTGTCGCAGTCGTAAGAACCCTTGAAATCCCCTTGTAATGAAAGAACTCCTTTGGGGCTCAGCATCTTGAGTACAAGGTACACATAGTGTGGAATAGCCATGAACTTGGCCAAAGCAGGTCTGCCAAGGATGGCATGATAAGAAGTCTCGAAGTCAGGAACCTCGAACTTGATGTACTCAGTGCGGTAGTGATCCTTAGTCCCAATGGTTACAGGTAGTACAACTGAACCCAAAGGAACAGCTGTGTTGCCCGAGATGATACCATAGAACGGCGAGTTGGTCTTGGTAAGCATATTAGTGATATCTAGGCCCATCTTCTTCAAGGTCTTGGCAAACAGGACATTGAGACCGCTGCCACCATCAATAAGAACCTTAGTGAGTCCGGAGCCTGCCACCACTGGGTCCAAAACAAGAGGATATCGTCCTGGCTCACAGAAACTAGTCCATTGATCCGCCCTTGAAAAGGTAATGGGAGTTTCAGACCACTTTAGAAAAGTGGGAGCTGCTGGTTGGATGGACATAATCTCCCTGAGAGCAAGTTTCTGCATGCACTTGGTTGGAATCCCACCAAATATGACATTGACAGTGTTGGAGGGGTGTTGAAACCCAGTGTCTTTGTCGGTATTAGCCTTCTTCCCCTTGTGTTTACGAAACCTTGGGTTTGGGTGTGTTGGCTCAGGTGTATTCTTCAGCGCACGACGAAGTTGGTAACACTGCTCTGTAGTATGATCGCCCTCTGGGTGCCATGGACATTTCTGCTTGGTCAATGTTACCCAGTGAGAATCATCTTCAGTCTTGGCAGTAGTTTCGATGGCTGCAACAGTGTTGTCGGGCTTGCGCTTGCGATTAGGATTGTTCGAGTAGTTATTACCCGTGCGATCGCCCTGTTGTTGCTTGCCATTGTTCCTTCCACCTGCATTATTGTTGTCATTGTTGTTCTGGTTGTTGCGAAGATGCTTGAACCGATTTCGAGCCTTGTCTTCCTCGTCCACCCAGTGAGTGATCATCTCCTTGAGCTTGGTGATGTTGGCTGGGCGAGCGCGACCGAAGTCTTGGAAAAGCCTATCGTCATAAAAACCATCCAAGAAGGTGTCTATGACTTCTTTCTCGGTGACATCAACAACAGTAGCCCTTTTTTCAAAGAAGCGGCGCATGTACTCGCGAAGAGTTTCGCCTTATTTTTGCTTGATCAGGGCAAGGTCCATCCGAGTACCATGACGGCCCAGAGAACCCGCGAAGTTGCTGGTGAAGCGATGCTTGAGTTGTCCCCAGTTTTCAATGGAGCCACGTTTGAGACTCGAACCATGTGAGGGGTTCTTGCTCCAAGACGAAAGGGAAATAGATACACTTGGTATCGTCATTGCCCCCGGCATTAGTGATGGACAGAGCATAACAGCGCAACCACTGCCTCAGATCTTACTTGCCATCATACTTAGAGATACCGTAAGGCTTGAATTTCTCCGGAAGAAACAGAGCTTGAAGTCGAGCAGAGAAAGCAGGAAAAGAATCAGAATCAGCATCCTTTTGCTTCTCACGCTCAGCGCGTCTGGCGTTGATTGTTGTGCGACCGTCGTAGCGAGAGTCTCCCGACTTGCTGTTGACACTACCATCATCACCCTTGCCCTTGTGCCTAGCTTCCGGTCGGGTACGTTGAGGAGTGGGTGTAGCACGATGGGCACCTCCACTACTGCCGTGGTGACTAGGAGTACTGGTATTCTGGCGTAGCATAGTGTAGGCTAGCTCAGCCAGCTTCGCGACTTCAGCAGCCGCCCTGTCACGAGGCATAGAGCGACCAAGCAGGTTGATCACATTAATAGCTTCCTCTGGAGTGCGATATTGACGAGTAGCTACCGCATCCAGAGCCTCTTGAAGATTACGGGTAGGTAGAGCTCCCACCAGTTCCCGACGAAGGGTTGCACGATCAGCATTGCATTAGTGACGTGCAGTCTTGGCCTCCGCAGTTTCATCAGCAGGAGCATTAGCAGAGAGTTCATCATCAGACACATCATCCGAGAAACGGTAATTGGCACGATGTCCTTGCGGAGTAGATGCATCAACGACGAAAACTTCCCGATAAGGTGAACGAGTACCCGTGCTCTCAATGAGCTCCGTATTGATGTCATGATCAACAAGCTTGGCACCTTCCTGGAAATGTAGGTTGTCGAGACAAGCGATAAAGCGCTCCTGATCATCCAAGGTGAGATCAGCAGGCACATGGTCAGGCCAGTAGACGAATCTACCCTTAGGCGTCGATGTGATCACCAGTCCTTGAGCAGAGCCAGTTAGTTGTTGTACTTTAGTAGAATCCGAACGTAGTCGAACTCGAACTCAGATGAATCCGAATCATAGTAGTCGAGGTTAACGTCCGAATCCGAAGAGTACTTGAGCATGATCTTCTGGTTAGGGCACATGAGGCGCTTCAGTGCAGCTTGGTAAGCGGCACTGACATGGCGATGACCGAAGAGAGGTGGTGCTGAGATGTTATCCAAGCTGAGTGCAAGCTGTGAAGCCGAAGGGAGCAACTCAGGCTGAATAGGAGATGAGGTCGAGTTGTACTCGGACTCCGACTCGAGTTCTCTGAGCGGGTCAGAGATCGAAATTTTGCCGAAATTTTCGACGAAATCCTCCATCAAAGCTTGCGTAGGCGTCGAGGACTTGAACTTTGACTCCGGAGTTGGCGCTAAGAAACGCAGGAACGATCCGACGCCATTAGCAACGCAAACCCAAGAGCCGAAGATGAAGGTGTCGCCTTGCTGGAAGGTGTCACCTTGCTGGAAAGCGATGGTCGGCTTGATGATGACGAGAGCCATCGAGTTCGCCAGTGGATCAACGACGAGAGCCCCTACCTGGCGCGCCAGCTGTCAGTGTTTTAGACACCGAGCCTACGACGGGGTACCTGAAGTAGTAGATTGTGCGGTGGGGCTCGCCGAGATCAGGAACACGATGGTGAGACACAGGGCACACAATTAGACAGGTTCGAGCCGCAATGTGCGTAATACCCTACGTCCTGTATGCTGCGTGGCTCTGTATTGATTGCGTATGTTTTGAGAGGGGTCCCTGCCTCGCCTTATATGCCACGGGAGGCAGGATTACAAGTCGGATTGGTACAAGAGTACTATTCGAGTAGGACTCAGAGTAGCCTATACAAGGCATGAAAAGCTATCCTAGTCTTAGTACAAGCCCTTGTCCGTCTTGTCTTGCCTTGTGGTCCACGGTACCAGCACCGTGGCCCACTAGTCGAGTAGTCCAAGTGTTGTACAGGAACTCATCTCCTGGGTATGGCCCACATGCATGGTGGGCCCAAGGATGCCCAGTCGACAATCGCTGCATGAGCATGATGGCAATGGGATCCTTCTTTATCATGCTTGACATGGTCGTTTCAGAAACCTATAGCTCGAACACACAAAACTCCAAAAGAGATTAGTCTTAAAAACTTAATTGACACATAGACATACCTTGTTCATCTTCGTTTGTTTTGGGTGCGGGCTCGATAGCGGATGTTGGACCACTAACTAAAATTAGCACCTACCACTAAAGAGAAAATCTTTGCGTAGCCATCAACTTGGTTGAGCGAGGTTGGACTTGTCGAAGTCTGAATGTTGAAAACTTCTCAATCGCTTTGTGTCTAGGATTTTACCTGCATTCAAGGACACAAACAAGAAACACAGGATGTATGCGATAATGAAATTAGGGTTAGTCAAATAGATAGATATATCGCCCTAAGGTTCGAGTTCCAATCCCCAGCAACGGTGCCAGAAAAAGGGTTTGTTGACAGTTGAAACACGTGTCGTGTTTCGATCTGCAAGCATACGGATCACGTGTTGCCTTCTTCACTCGGGGATGACCCAAGATATCAAACGGTGGATTAGAAGAAAACTACCTAGGGTTTCCCATCTAATCTATTGAACTAACCTACATGAAGTGTTGATCGCATAAAGATTTAACATACAAGCATGAAAGGGTGTATGGATCACATTCACTAGCCATAAAGATACACAACCCAAGGTAACCCTAGCCTACCGTCTTCTAGTTGCAGCTCCGCCCAAGATGAAAACCAATCTAATCTCAAACCATGACAAGGAGTAAACCCTTACATGTTTGCTCAGCACTTTCTCTCCAGCGTACTGTCACTACGTGAAGATAATCATCACCGAATGACTTAAGTCCGTGCACCACTACGAGATATCCGCAATACAAAGACTAATCACCACGATTAGATCTATTCCTACTAAAGGCATATGGTAGCTACACATATGAATAAGCACAACTCGTAGTAGATCAAAGTAAGGATAAGGTATGATTTATATTACCAACAAATGTTGAATGTACAAATGCCTTGAAGAATTCAAGGCATGGCTCCGGAACTCCACCATGGCTTCACCACGTAGGGCCAACCATGGCGGCTAGGGCATGGCCTAGGCCATCTCCTAGGCAACACGAGGACTAGCGGCGGCCGTCGGCTCCCTTCGGCGTGTCTCCTTCGATTTGGTGGCTCTCTGATGAATGGATGCGGCGGTCGTCGGAGGCAGGGGATATAAATACACCGAGGAGCATCTAGGTCAAAGGGGGACACGAACCGGCATGAAAAGAGGGTGGGCCGGCCGGGGCCTAGGCCCTTTTCGGCCTGGTTCGGCCCCGTTTTGCTCCCTGATGCTTCTCGTGTCTTCTTGAATATTTGCCGAACTTCATGTGGGTCCTTGACGTCGTTTTCACCACGGTTTGGATAAGGGTACTTGGCGCGCGACTCCAGAATCTTCTGTTTAGGTCCTCAGAGATTCACGGCTTCATCCTTTGGTCCTCGGGTCATTTGGAGTCATGTTCACTTCGTGTCTTGACTTGTGCCAGGCTTCGTGTTCTTCTCATAAAGTGCTCGATGAACTTTACCCGGAAGTCCTCATTTAGGCACTTAAATCCTGCATAAACAACATACTCCAAAAACCACATGCAAGTGCGAACTTGTTACATCATTAGTATGCCTAGTGGCGGGTTAGTTATAATTCAAAGCTCAAACCAAAGTGTAACAAGTACTCTTGATTGACGGAAATCGACTGTCAACAAGATCGCTGGCAGTGGTCGTAGAGGCTACAGAGGAGCTTGCACCCGGATGTAGTACCATGCATTGCATCGATTGAAGTTGAGACGACGAAGTCGAAGAAATCCACTCCAGGCGACCGAAGGATTGATGGTTCGTTGTCGCTAGAGGTTGTAGATGGGCCACCAAGCCGCTTCCAGGGGGAAGGCGTGCACATCGGAACAACCGACGGTGAATGTAACACCCTAATTTTGAATCTATGAATTTACTAAAATTTTGTTAGCAACTTATGAATTTGTTTAAGGATTATAAGGAGTTAATTGAATTTTCAAGACATTTAAATAATTTTAATAATAAAATAAATAAATATAGGAGTTGAGTGTTGCATTCATGCTGGTGCATTATTTTTGAGTGTTTGAATTCAAGTTTGGTTTGAATTCAAAGTTTGGTAAAGTTTGAAAAAGTTTCAAATAAAAGTTCAAAAGAATTTTCCCTCTCCTCTCTTCTTGTTTTTGCTCAGCCCGTTTAAGTCCCTTAGTCCGCTGGACCACCCTGTGCTTCCCGGCCCGGTCCACCTTTTCCTTCTCCCATCCACTTCTGCGCCCAGCCCAGCCGAACTCTCGGCCCAGCTTGGCCCGTGGTGGTCCGCGCTTCACCGCTGCGACCGACAGGTGGGGGCCACCCATCATCCCCCACCTCGCGCCGGAGTCCGACTCGGGAGGGACTCCGACTCGTGCGCCGGCCGCATCTCGCTCTGCACCGTCTTCTTGGCGTGGCCCGCATGCCAAGGCGTGTGCCTCGGCCTTTATAAGCCGCCAACGCAACCCCCCTGGCCCCCCATGAACCCCTAGGCGAAACCCTAGAAGCTCCGTAGCGCCGCCGCCTAACCTAGCGCCGCCGCCGCTGCCGAGCTGCTGCTTCGCCACCTTCCCATCAACGAAGAAGAGCCCTGGAGGTGCTCAAGCTCGCGAGGAAGCCCCTGGTGCCGTCCGTGTGCGTCGCCGTGTCCTGCAGCGCCGGTTCGAGCTCGCCGGAGATCCCGCTGTCGCCGCCGTCCGCTTCGCTGTGCTGTCCGCTGTCTCCGTCGAGCCACAGGTCGAGCGAGTACCCCTGTTTAGTTCGCGTGTTCGTGCTTCACGTTTTGGTGCTTAAACCGAAGGAAATCGGGCCCCCTAGCTCGATCTGGCGTTACGCCGGCGAGTTCACCGCCGTGCGCCACCGCTCGCCGCCATACCCCGCCGCCGCTCGCGCTTGCGGAGCCCCCCGGCCGTCCGATCTGCTTTAGACAGCACAGATCCAATCTAAGTCGCCGGTCAAACCCAGCATACTGGTCAACCCCGTCGGGTCATGCACGTTTTGCTTAAGAGCCCCTGTCCTTTTTAATTTTTACATGTCGGTCCTCCCACCATAGGAAAACCCTTACGTATCGGTCCTTTTTCTTTACGGTTTTAACCCTAAGTTTTCTAGATTTAGTCACCGAGGTCCATGAGTTAGTTTTGACATGTTAGACCTCCAATTTATACGTTTAATTATGTTTTCGCCCCTGGTTTTTAGCAGTTAAGCCCCTGGAGCTTTATTTTTCTCGCAGATAGACCCCTGTATCTTGTTTTAGCCATAAATTATGCGTTTTAGCTCCATTTTTAGCGTTCTTTATGTCCAAACGATTGTATCAAAGAGTAGGATAGCTTTAAGCAGTTGTTTTGCTCTATTTAAACTGTTTGGTGCATGTTTCTTATTTCTTTCTGTTGTTTGCCTGTATGTGGTTGGTGTGATGCGTAGAGGACGATCGCTACTTCGATTACGCTGCCGTTGAAGACTTTGAAGATCTTGAGCAGCCCCCTGAGTTTGTAGAAGGCAAGTCCTTGATGCATGCCCTTTTTCCTATATAACTGCATTTTAATTACATTATTTATTTTATTGCTTTGCATTAAATTGATGGGACCCTATGATTAAGGTGTGACTAGTGTTGTTTACCATGTCCTTGTTAACTTGGGTATTTAATTTATGTTGGGTAGCACATGCTTAGTTGCTAACTACGGGATTGAGGATGGTTTAATTGAACACAAAGGTGAACCTGATTTATTTTATGCTCTACCCTCATTAAGCAAGATTACCCCTATTAATCGGAACATGGAGAACCACCCAGGAACCAGGTGCAACCACAAGACAAATGGCTCTGTCTTGGCTAACTAATTAGAAACCTTAGTGTGTAGCATGCTTTACCTGATAAGGGTTAGGGGGTGCTGGTAGTTGGTGTATAGCCCGGCCCTCAAGCTGATCTGCTCTGTGGTAGCTTCGCAGTCTTGAGAGAGGGTTATGCATTACGCTATCATGAAACCTAGCGAGCAGCTCATACTAGGGAATCTTTGTAAAGGCCTCGTAGTGAATCCCTAGCCACTCACCAAAGGCAGTGTTTAAGGGTCTAGCTAACCCGGGCAACATGGGAAACACGACTTGTGGGTAAAGTGTACAACCTCTGCAGAGTGTAAAATCTAATCGATTAGCCGTGCTCTTGGTCATGGAGCGACCTGGACCCTCACATGGGTAAAACTATGGAATATGAATTAATCTTGTGCATTGCATCCTGTTATTGTTGCATTTATTATTCTCTGGGTTGGTATACACTTACACTGCTAGTAATCAGTTGCTTAATAAAATCTGACCAACTAAAATTGCTTACCATTTTAACCATGTCAGCCATCCACCCAAAGAGCCTTGCATGTTGTTATAGTTACATTCCCTTGTTGAGTACGACATGTGCTCACGCTTGTTGATTTATTTCTTGCAACTACACTACTCGGACTGCTGCTCAGACGGCCGCTTTGACGACTTCCCCGACGACTTTGAAGACTTCTAGGCGCGTTGCTCCGGTCGACAGCCTGTGGTGGACGACTCCGTTTTACTTTCCGCTGTAGCTACTCATTCAGTGTGTTAGATTAATGGACAATCGGTCTGTAATAATGATAATGCTATGACACTGCGATTCTTGGTAGTCCACTATGTCGTTTGCATGTGTGAACATGATCCTAGACACATGTAAGCTATGATCTGGTTTTGCTTCCAAAACTGGGTGTGACAAAGTGGTACCAGAGCCGTGTTGACTGTAGGACGTTAGCCTAGTTAGTAATGGTCGGAATTAAGGAATATTATTAGAAGCCACACTAATGCTTTCTTTATTAAAAATCTATTTTTAACTGATTACTTTTAATTTTACCTCATCCTTGTTTATCTATTCACTGTCTTAACTCTATCTTGATATCTATAGCTTATGTTTTCTTTCTTGCACACTCTAGATGGTTCGTCGGCTGCAGACTTCTCGTACAGGCACTTTCCAGTTTCCCCGCCACCTGGAGGACCAAGACTACTACTACTGTCCCATGGAGAGTAGAGGGGGATACTGAGAAGGAGATCATGATGGAAGCACCACCTGCAGCACCGTCTCCAACACCCGCTCCAGAAATCATCCAGTTGTCAGATGATGAAGAGCCAGAGGAGGAACCAGCTGAGGAGACTGCTGCAAAGCCTGAAGAACCAGAGGAAGACCCAGAAGAGGTGATTCCAGAAGGACAACAAGAGCCTGAGGAACCTGAAGACCAAGAGGAGGCAGGAGAGGAGCAAGCTCAGCCTGCCGAGGAAGTGGCCTGAAGGGAGTGCATCCATCACATGGATGGGAGAGGCATTCCCATGGCTGACAAGCTCAGAGCAACAGTGTTCCGTCTGGGGTACAATGTGGCGCCAACCTACCAATGCGATCTGTGGACACATCCATGGTTCGAACCCCAGTGGGTGGTGACTGCTATCCTGTATCAAGATGATCCTGTTCATGGGAACAAGGAGGTAGCAAGGCACAAAGATGTTGCTCAAAGGATTACCAGAGATGCTGGGATAGCTGAAGCTACAAGGAGGGCACTTTATGTACTCTCCCATGACGCACGTGCTGAGCTGGAAGACACTTCCTATAGATACATTCCCTACAGAGCTAGTGGGGAAGCAAAGACCTACATCGCTCCCGCTCTGGCTCATGAGGGAACCTTGAACCATGTTCGAGATTTGTTGGCTACCGTTAACACTGCCCTGGACGACACCAACAACACCCTTGCTGAAGCTCAGGAGAGGGTCATTTACTTGGAGACTCAGAACCGTGAGTTGCAAGCGGCTCTAATGAACAAGGAGGAGCCCGTGATCCTTGAAGATGAGAGCCCCACACCTCTCCATCACCTAAGAGGCCCCGCTACAACTCTCCAGACGCTCGCACTGAACCTCTTCAAGAGGATAGGAGTCCTTAGGTGTTGGTCAAAGTTTTTGTAATTGTTAGTCTTGAACGGTCGTTTAAAGTGTGTTTAGTTTTAGTAGTGTGTTTGGTTTGTGTATCATTGAATAATTTGGATTTTTGTTTGAGTGCTGTGTGTTGTGGGGTGATGACCACAACCACATTAGTTTAATAAAGTTAAGTTAGATGGGGTTAAATTTCTGTCTCAATCAATCTTATGCTATCTTTATCTTGATCCCTTCATTATTAATCTATCAGTCAGCTCAGTTGTTACCAAATCTGCTCACGCAGCCCTCTGATACAGCAGCACCATTTTATTTTTATCTCGAGCTATAGAAATCCAACTGCTGCAAATCTAGTTGGGTTAGTTCAGAAATTTTGTATAAGATTTTCTTTCAAAAATTTAGATTTTGGGGTTTATATTCTGGGAGTTATGCACGAAGTATTGAAGCCATCTTAATCTGTAAATTCCTGCTGACACAGTCACCTTAACTATTTTATATCTCGGGCTACTATCATCCAATTGAGTCAATTCTAGTTGGGCTGGTTTAGTAATTATGTACACTTTATCTCAAATTATTTGCACAATTTTTGGCTGTTCACGCAGAGAGTTACAACCAGTTCTTTGAGATCAACAGAATCTGTCTTAGTCTGGAAATTTGCATTTCATAAACTTTTAAGTTTTCTCTTGGTTCAATCATCTAAAACTGTGTCCCTAACACTCAGATGGTGGAAACCAGGTCAGGATCAGGAGTCGATCAACCCGCAGTGACCCGTCCAAGGCGAGGCAGTGGTTCCAGCAGTGCACCTCGTCAATCACAAATGGATCCGGCCTTTCAGCAGTTCCTGCAAACGCAGACGCAGCTTCTCCAAAACCTAACCAATACAGTGGCCAATCTGCAGGCTCAAGGCAACAACCCACCCCATGCTCAGCAGCAAGCTCCTGTGAACAGGCACAGGGTGTTCATGAGCCATCAGCCTCCGGTGTTCTCTCATGCAGCAGATCCACTGAAAGCTGAAGATTGGTTGAAGACCATTGAGAAGATGCTGACCGTAGCTCAATGTGATGACTGAGAGAAAGTCCTCTTTGCTTCAGGGCGACTTCAGGGATCCGCTTCGGCATGGTGGGGTGCGTTTGTCGCCGCACATGCCAATCAGAATGCAATCACCTGGCAGGAGTTTACCACTAACTTCAGGAGCCACCACATTCCTGTCGGTCTCATGAAGCTAAAGAAGGAGTTCCTTGCTCTCAAGCAGGAAGGGATGTCCATGACGGAGTTCAGGGACAAATTCATTGAGTTATCACGCTACGCTCCTGAAGACACTGATGAGGACAGGAAGAAGCAAGAGCTGTTCCTGGAAGGGCTAGCTGGACCACTGCAGTACCAGCTGATGTCCCACACTTTCCCCACCTTCCAGGATCTGATTGACAAGGCTATAGGCTTGGAGCACAAGCGTAGGGAGTTGGGTGACTTGAAGAGGAAGGCCACCAACTCTGGGCAGTCTGGAAGCATCACTCGTCCCTGTTTCAACCCACAGCAGGGAGCACCGTTCCGCTATGGAGGGTAGAATGGGAACTTTGGGCAGCAGCAGTTCTAGCGCCCCATGCAGCAGCAGTATCAGCGCCCTACACAGCAGTTCTAGCACCCTACTCAGCAGAATCAGCGCATTAGGCAGCAGACACCTCGCCCCGCTTACCAGCAGAACCAGCAGAGGACTCCCATTGGCACTCCAGCAAGGCCTGGCGCACCTCACACCCCTGCTGGCAACTCTTGCTTCAAGTGTGGTGAAGTTGGCCACTACGCCAACAACTACCCCAAGAGGACTGCTCCAGGAACCCCCGTGCAGAATCAGTAGATGCAGCAGATGAGGAATGGGAACCAGACCCCGCAAGTCAATAAGGGACATCAGAGCTATGCACATGGCAGGGTGAACCACGTGAGTGTGGAGTCAGCTCAGGAGAACCCACAAGTAGTGCTCGGTATGTTCCTTGTCAACTTCACCCCCACCTCGGTCTTATTTGATTCTGGAGCATCTCATTCTTTTATTTCTGCTCAATATGTGGCTAAGCATAGTATACCCATGCAAACTATGAAACAAAACAAGGTAGTTAGTTCACCAGGGGGGAGATGAAAGCTTTATATATATGTCCTATGTTAATCTAAAGATCGTGGGAGAAGACTTTTGGGCTCAGTTGGTAGTTCTGAAGTCAAAGGACATTGATGTCATTCTGGGTATGAACTGGTTAGCTACGCATGATGCAACGATTCAGTGTGCCAAGAGGGCAGTTCTTCTCACCAGTCCTAAGGGAGACAAGGTTATGATTGTAGCTACGCCACCAGCAGTAGCAGAGGGTTCAGTGAATCAGTTGGATGGTAAAGCTCTGGAGGATATTAAGGTGGTGTGTGATTATCCAGATGTGTTCCCTGATGAGCTACCAGGTATGCCACCTGATCGAGATGTTGAGTTTGTTATTTATCTTTTACCTGGTACTGCTCCTATTTCTAAGCGTCCTTATAGAATGTCTAGTGATCAACTGTTTGAGCTTAAGAAACAAATTAATGAATTGTTAGAGAAGGGTTTCATCCGTCCTAGTTCTTCACCTTGGGGGGCACCTGTTATCTTTGTGGAGAAGAAGGATGGTACTCAGAGGATGTGTGTGGATTATCGGTCGCTTAATGATGTTACTATCAAGAACAAGTATCATTTACCCCGCATAGAAGATTTGTTTGATCAGATGAGAGGTGCCAAGGTATTCTCTAAGATTGATTTGCGTTCTAGTTATCATCAGATGAGGATCAGGTTGTCGGATATTCCTAAGACTGCATTCACCACTAGGTATGGGCTTTATGAGTACACAGTCATGTCTTTTGGGTTGACTAATGCACCTGCCTACTTTATGTATCTGATGAACAAAGTCTTTATGGAGTACTTGGATAAATTTGTTGTGGTATTCATCAATGATATCTTGATCTACTCCAAGGATGAAGCAGAGCATGAGGAGCATCTGAGACTTGTGTTGCAGAAGTTGAGAGAGCATCAGTTGTATGCAAAGTTCAGCAAGTGTGAGTTCTGGCTTAAGGAAGTGGCTTTTCTTGGTCACATCATCACTGATGGAGGCATTGCAGTCGATCCTAGCAAAGTCAGAGATGTGTTGAAGTGGGAGCCGCCTCGGACAGTCAAGGAGATCAGAAGCTTTCTCGGTCTTGCAAGGTATTATCGTCGGTTCATTGAAGGATTCTCTAATATAGTGAAGCCTCTCACATCACTACTAGAGAAGGATAAGGAGTTCAAGTGGACCGAAGCATGTCAGGCTAGCTTTGAGGAGCTTAAGAAGAGGTTGACTACTGCCCCAATATTGGTGAAGCCAGATCTGCAGAAGAGCTTTGATATCTACTGTGATGCGTCTCGACAGGGTCTTGGTTGTGTTCTTATGCAGGAGGGACATGTTATAGCTTATGCATCGAGGCAGTTGAGGAAGCATGAGCAGAATTATCCTACTCATGATCTGGAGTTAGCAGTTGTGGTTCATGCTTTGAAGATTTGGAGGCACTACATCATGGGGACTAAGTGCCAGATTTACACAGATCATAAGAGTCTGAAGTATATATTCACTCAGAAGGACTTGAACTTGAGACATCGCAGATGGTTAGAGCTGATCAAGGATTATGATCTGGAGATACACTATCATCCTGGAAAGGCTAATCTAGTTGCAGATGCTTTGAGTCGGAAGGGACAATCCAATATGGCACTCGCATTCCAGTTGCTTAAAGAGCTGATGAAGGAGTTTGAGTAGCTTAACTTGGGGATGGTTGCACAGACTCAGGGAGTTACCTTGGAGGTGGAATCTACATTAGAGCAGGAGATTCGTCAGGCACAGCTTGAGGATGCTGAGATTAGAGAGATCAGAGTGACTATGGAGAAGGGCAAGGCCCCGGATTTCACAGAGGATGATCAGGGGACTGTATGGTTCAGGAACAGGATTTGTGTGCCCGATGTGGGAGATCTGCGTGCGAATATCTTGAAGGAAGCCCATGATTCTGCATACTCCATTCATCCAGGCAGCACTAAGATGTATCAGGATCTTAAGCAGAGGTATTGGTGGTATGGGATGAAGAGAGATGTGGCCTCTCACGTAGCATTGTGTGATACTTGTCATCGAGTGAAAGCTGAACATCAGATGCCAGCCGGATTGCTTCAGCCACTGAAGGTGCTAGAATGGAAGTGGGAAGAGATCAGTATGGATTTTATTGTTGGGTTACCTCGTACTCGGGATGGTTATGATTCTATATGGGTTATTGTGGATCGGTTGACTAAAGTAACGCACTTTATACCAGTAAGAACCACTTATACGGGAGCAAAGTTAGCAGAGCTGTATATGGTCAGAATTGTGTGTTTGCATGGTGTGCCTAAGAAGATAGTGTCTGACAGAGGTACTCAGTTCACGTCTCGTTTCTGGGAGAAACTTCATGAGTCAATGGATACAGTGTTGAATTTCAGCTCAGCTTATCATCCGTAGACAGATGGACAGACTGAGAGGACTAACCAGATTCTTGAGGACATGTTGAGAGCCTGTGCTCTTAAGCATGGAGGTAGCTGGGATAAAAGTTTGCCATACGCAGAGTTCTCTTACAATAACAGCTATCAGGCCAGTCTTAAGATGGCACCCTTTGAGGCTTTGTATGGGAGGAAGTGCAGAACCCCGTTGTACTGGAGTGAGACAGGAGAGAGTCGATTGTTCGGAACTGATGTTATCAAGGAGGCAGAAAGGCAGGTTCAGATCATCGGGGATAACTTGAGAGCTGCACAGTCTAGGCAGAAGAAGTATGCTGACACTAAGAGGAGAGACGTGGTGTTCCACGAAGGTGATTATGTGTATCTTAAAATGTCACCGATCAGAGGTTTACGCAGGTTCAAGGTTAAAGGGAAGCTGTCACCTCGCTTTATCAGACTCTTTAGAATTTCTGAGAGAGTGGGAGAGGTAGCTTAAAAATTGGAGTTACCAAATCAGCTTTTAGATGTGCACGATGTGTTCCATATCTCTCAGTTGAAGAAGGGATTCCAACCACATGATAAGGAGCCATTACCTATAGATGGGTTGGAAGTTAAGGAAGATCTCACCTATACTGAACAACCTATCAAGATCTTGGACACTCTTGCACGGGTTACAAGGAATCGGGTGATCAGAATGTGTAAAGTACTGTGGAGTAATCATACGGAGGATGAGGCAACATGGGAAAGAGAGGAGGACTTAAAGGAAGACTACCCACATCTCTTTGCTGACCCATCCGAATCTCGAGGATGAGATTCTTCTTAAGGGGGGTAGGATTTGTAACACCCTAATATTGAATCTATGAATTTACTAAAATTTTGTTAGCAACTTATGAATTTGTTTAAGGATTATAAGGAGTTAATTGAATTTTCTAGGCATTTAAATAATTTTTAATAATAAAATAAATAAATATACGAGTTGAGTGTTGCATTCATGCTGGTGCATTATTTTTGAGTGTTTGAATTCAAGTTTGGTTTGAATTCAAAGTTTGGTAAAAGTTTGAAAAAGTTTCAAATAAAAGTTCAAAAGAATTTTCCCTCCCTTTCCTCTCTTCCTGTTTTTGCTCAGCCCGTTTAAGTCCCTTAGTCCGCTGGACCACCCTGTGCTTCCCGGCCCGGTCCACCTTTTCCTTCTCCCCTCCACTTCTGCACCCAGCCCAGCCGAACTTTCGGCCCAGCTTGGCCCGTGGTGCTCCGCGCTTCACCGCTGCGACCGACAGGTGGGGGCCACCCGTCATCCCCCACCTCGCGCCGGAGTCCGACTCGGGAGGGACTCCGACTCGTGCGCCGGCCACGTCTCGCACCGCGCCGCCTTCTTGGCGTGGCCCGCACGCCAAGGCGTGTGCCTCGGCCTTTATAAGCTGCCGCCGCAACCCCCCTGGCCCCCCACGAACCCCTAGAAGCTCCGCAGCGCCGCCGCCTAACCTAGCGCCGCCGCCGCTGCCGAGCTGCTGCTTTGCCGACTTCCTGTCGACGAAGAAGAGCCCTGGAGGTGCGCAAGCTCGCGAGAAAGCCCCTGGTGCCGTCCGTGTGCGTCGCTGTGTCCTGCAACGCCGGTTCGAGCTCGCCGGAGATCCCGCCGTCGCCGCCGTCCGCTTCGCTGTGCTGTCCGCCGTCTCCATCGAGCCATAGGTCGAGCGAGGACCCCTGTTTAGTTCGCATGTTCGCGCTTCACGTTTTGGTGCTTAAACCGCAGGAAATCGAGCCCCCTAGCTCGATCTGGCGTTACGCCGGCGAGTTCGCCGCCGTGTGCCGCCGCTCGCCGCCATACCCCGTCGCCGCTCGCGGTTGCGGAGCCCCCCGGCCGTCCGATCTGCTTTAGACGGCACAGATCCAATCTAAGTCACCGGTCAAACCCAACGTACCGGTCAACCCCGCCGGGTCATGCACATTTTGCTTAAGAGCCCCTGTCCTTTTTAATTTTTGCATGCCGGTCCTCCCACCATAGGAAAACCCTTACGTATAGGTCCTTTTTCTTTACAGTTTTAACCCTAAGTTTTCTAGATTTAGTCACCGAGGTCCATGAGTTAGTTTTTACATGTTAGACCTCCGGTTTATACGTTTAATTATGTTTTAGCTCCTGGTTTTTAGCAGTTAAGCCCCTGGAGCTTTAGTTTTCTCGCAGATAGACCCCTGTATCTTGTTTTAGCCATAGATTATGCGTTTTAGCTCCGTTTTTAGCGTTCTTTATGTCCAAACGATCGTATCGAAGAGTAGGATAGCTTTACGTAGTTTTTTTTTTGCTTTGTTTAAACTGTTTGGTGCATGTTTCTTATTTCTTTCTATTGTTTGCCTGTATGTGGTTGGTGTGATGCGTAGAGGACGATCGCTACTTCGATTACGCTGCCGTTGAAGACTTTGAAGATCTTGAGCAGCCCTCTGAGTTTGTGGAAGGCAAGTCCTTGATGCATGTCCTTTTTCCTATACAACTGCATTTTAATTACATTATTTATTTTATTGCTTTGCATTAAATTGATGGGACCCTATGATTAAGGTGTGACTAGTGTTGTTTACCATGTCCTTGTTAACCTGGGTATTTAATTTATGTTGGGTAGCACATGCTTAGTTGCTAACTACAGGATTGAGGATGGTTTAATTGAATACAAAGGTGAACCTGATTTATTTTATGCTCTACCCTCATTAAGCAAGATTACCCTTGTTAATCGGAACATGGAGAACCACCCAGGAACCAGGTGCAACCACAAGACAAATGGCTCTGTCTTGGCTAACTAATTAGAAACCTTAGTATGTAGAATGCTTTACCTGATAAGGGATACGGGGTGCCGGTAGTTGGTGCATAGCCCGGCCCTCAAGCTGATCTGCTCTGTGGTAGCTTCGCAGTCTTGAGAGAGGGTTATGCATTGCGCTGTCATGAAACCTAGCGAGCAGCTCATACTAGGGAATCTTTGTAAAGGCCTCGTAGTGAATCTCTAGCCACTCACCAAAGGCAGTGTTTAAGGGTCTATCTAACCCGGGCAACTTGGGAAACACGACTTGTGGGTAAAGTGTACAACCTCTGCAGAGTGTAAAATCTAATCGATTAGCCGTGCTCTCGGTCATGGAGCGGCCTGGACCCTCACATGGGTAAAACTATGGAATATGAATTAATCTTGTGCATTGCATCCTGTTATTGTTGCATTTATTATTCTCTGGGTTGGTATACACTTACACTGCTAGTAATCAGTTGCTTAATAAAATCTGACCAACTAAAATTGCTTACCGCTTTAACCATGTCAGCCATCCACCCAAAGAGCCTTGCATGTTGTTATAGTTACATTCCCTTGTTGAGTACGACATGTGCTCACGCTTGTTTATTTATTTTTTGCAACTACACTACTCGGACTGCTGCTCAGACGGCCGCTTTGACGACTTCCCCGACGACTTTGAAGACTTCTAGGCACGTTGCTCCGGTCGACTGCCTGTGGTGGACGACTCCGTTTTACTTTCCGTTGTAGCTACTCGTTCAGTGTGTTAGATTAATGGACAATCGGTCTGTAATAATGATAACGCTATGACACTGCGATTCTTGGTACTCCACTATGTCGTTTGTATGTGTGAACATGATCCTGGACACATGTAAGCTATGATCTGGTTTTGCTTCAAAAACTGGGTGTGACAGTGAACAGCTGCATAAGCCGTGAGGATCCACCGAGAAGCTGTAGGTTGCTGCAAGTGGATGGCGAAGGCAGAGGAGAAGGCGCATTGGTGCGTTTGACAACATCAGATTCGCCGCTTCCCGGAGGGAGGCGATGATATCGGAACAACCACCAAAGGTCGAAGGCGGAGGGAGAGGCGGAGCTCAGATCCGGGGATGCCGAGGCATCTCGATGCGTTCAACGACTGATAGGCATCGGAACAACCATCAGAAGATGGCCACGGCCGGATGCAAGGGCAGAGGAGGAAGCTCGTCGAAGCATTCAACGACATCAAACTCATCTCATCACTTCATCAGAGGCAAGGAGGACGGAACAACAAACGACGGGCAGCACTCGCAAAACAACCCTAGCACAAGCCAGATCAGAGGCAGGGGCGCAGGAACACCAGCAACAGAAGAAAGGGGTGGGCGGAGGAAGAGCTGCTGGGAGGAGCGAGGAAGAGAGGGGCGAAGTTATTTTATTTAGACTACATACCCGGGCGGCGTGGACGACGGCCACGGAGGCGCCGACGAAGACGACAACGGCGACGCAACCTAGATAGAGCAAACCAGAGAGGGACAAGGCCATATAGGCAAAACTACAACTAATAGGTAATCTAAGTAGTAGATCTACAGGTTTGAGGGCTCCCTTCCCCTGCTCGCCGCCGACGCGAACGCCGGAGGGGAAGAAGGGGTGGGGCCCAAGAGAAGCGGCGGGGACGGCGAGAGGAGAGGGAAGGACTCTTCGAGGAGAAGAAAACGTTATTCCCCAACACGCCGACTTATTTGAGAGAAAACTTTGAGTCATACTATGGTCACCACTTCATTGAAAAAGAACAGTGAAAAGCACTATTTACCCATCACATCTATCATATCTTCTCTCACAAAAAATACTATTCCAACACTATTTATTTGTAATTTCATTTACTATTCCTTTTCACCCAAAAGAATGAGACTTAGTTTTAATCACAACTTGAGGTCGGTCGTGTAGACAGGAGACGACGGGCCTGTTTGGCAGGGCTCCGGCTCCTCCAAAAACGGCTCCGGCTCCTTTGGTGAAGCTGCTTTTCTGACGAAGCTGAAGCCGTTTTGGAAAACGTTTGGCAAAACGACTTCATCAAGTGAAGCCCTGAGTGGAGCTACGTGGAGCTACGTTTCTGTAGCTCCACCTCCCAAATGGAAGCCGTAAACGGCTCCAGGTGCGGCTCCAGACCTGGAGCTACCCGATTTCGCACCATTTGGCAGGGCTCCATCTGGAACCGGTTTTGGAGCCCTGCCAAACAGGCCCGACGTTGAGCGGGTCGCCGACCCCGAGTCGTTGAACGGTCCTACACAATGCCTAGCCGCAGATCAAAGGAAAGATATACGAGTACTCCCTCTTTCCCCCAATTGTTTGTCGTTCTGGCTACAGCTCCATGTCCCGTAATATATGTTGTCAGCTACGACGTTCTAGCATCAGTGCATGCAGTGCCTAGCATGTGTCAGGCGTAGCAGTAGCCTTTGGCCCATCTAGTACTCCGCACCCACTCACGTGCTCGGCACCCACTCTCTCTTCCTGTCCGTTCACATCAGCCTTTTGTCAGAGGTAGTAGGGGCAGCCAGGATCATTTGTTTCTTACTTGTTTACACCGCCGGCTCTCCGAACGACTATTAATCTAAGACATAGGACAGAGGGAGTACACGACTACGAGCGTCAGAGATGGAGCTAGCTCCTCGCATATAGATGGCCAAATGGGCCAGGCCCGATGGGCTGGCCCGAGAACGGTCCGAAAAAGCACGACCCGAGAACGGCCCGGCACGGAGGCGTTCGTGCCTCGGGCTGGCCCGGCACGACCGTCGGGCCGTGCCTGGGCCGCCACCTCGGCACGGTGGCCCGGCACGACACGGTTTTTGGGCTAGCCCGATGCGGCCCGACAACCTGTTAACAGCCCACCAATACCAAAACCCTAACTCCCTCCTTCCATTCCCACAGCCGCCACCCCCGCCCTCCCTCACGCCACAGCCGCGTGCACTCCCTGGCTCCCTCCCTCGCAGCGTCCCTCCCTCCCTCACGGCCTCACCGCGCCAGGCACGCTGGCTGCCGGACGCCGCTTCGCCAAGCACCAGCACGGCCGCCACCCCTCCTTCCCTCGATCCTCGCCGCGCCAGGCATGCCGGCGGCCGGCCGCCACCGCTGCGATGGGCGCATCCAGGGACCGCCGCAGGTCGGCGGGATCGTCGCCGCGGCCAGGATCCGCCGCGGGCCGGCGGGATCTACTACACCGCGTCCAGGCGGACCGCCGGATGCCAGTGAGATCTGCGCCGCCGGGGAGCGCATCGCCGTGACGCCGTCAGAGGAGCTAGCGGCCGCGCGGCCATCCCGACCTTTCCTCCTCCTCCGCCGTGGTGGTGCAGCCAGGGCGACGTCCGCTGGGCACCGGCACTGCCCGCCACTGCCGCGACGCCGTGTTGGGCGCGGCTGCTCGCCTCGTCGGGCTTGACGTGCCGTCGGGCCTTGCCGTGCCTCGGGCCGGGCCAGCACGACACGAGGGGCATTAGTGCCGTGCCTGGGCCGCCACCTCGGCCCGGTGGTCCGACACGGCCCGGCACGGAAGTCCACCGTGCCCGCATAGTGCCGGGCCGCGTCGGGCCGGGCGGCCCATTTGGCTATCTATATCCTCGCACGAGGATCCGCGGGGCCCTAGCGACGTGGATGGATGGATCATGGATAGGTACGGGCTGCCGCGCAAAGGCACGCAAAGATATCGTGGACTTGGGGCTTGTCCTCCTCTCCCCGGCAAAGCAGCAGCGACACGACACGACTTCTGCCGGTGTGGGCTGAGGCAGCTACTCCTAGCATGGCTGTCTGGGCGTCCCCTTCCCTGCCGGTCACGCACGCCCAGCGAGCGTCGTATATTCTAGCGGCTAGGGAGCAGCAAGATCGAGCGGGCGGATCGGAGGGACGTGTCCGCCATCCCGCGAGCCAGCACTATTTTTTTTTCGAAGTAAAGCACTATTTTTTTTCCTCACGAAGCTTTGCTACACTGGCTACTACATGTCTTCGTCTGCTGTTGCACTTGGCAATGTGGTGTCGCATAGTGTTTGAATGGGTGGGTATTTTACTCTACTTTCACTGCTAATTAACGATATTAAATAAAGTTAGTTTTCAAGACGACCTCCACAACTCTCAGCAAAATCACAAGACGACGAATCTAATGAGGTCTTTAACCGCATGATTAGAAGATGGTTACTGTAGTACTATTGTAGCAAATTATAGATTAATTATGCTTATTAGATTCGTCACGTAAAGTTGCACTCATCTATCAAAAGGTTTTGAAAATAGACTTCATTTAGTACTCTATACATTCAAAAAATTTCTTAAGTGAAAAACTTTTCACTCACTTCCAAATGTGAGCACCAATTCATTATTCATGCGTCACATTGGATCTCATTTTCTCACATAGATTTGTATTTCAACACACATTTTTTTCAAACTTTCCACTTTAATACACTATTCATTTTAACACATATAGTAAGCTGCGGAAGAAATACTTCGAAGCTCATCAGAAATACTGTACCTATTTGGGCACCATATATTTCACACCATGGCAGTATGGCACCATGCGACACATGATCATTCCGCTCATCGCCGAGCTCAGTCTATTGGAAACCACTTCGTTCTTTGACCACCTATCATCACCTACGGGCCGAGCCGTTCGAGATGGGTTGGTGAGCTGACAGGATGTGGCCACTTTGATCCACGTTTTCTTGTTCGCTTTCCTCGTCCACATACGAGCTCTCCTTTTATAAAAGACAAAAGAAAAGAGAGAAAGAAAGGTGTCCTAGTGATCGGATCTTCCTGGATCTCCCCTCGCAAACAAAAATCTGCAGTAGCCACTAGCCAGCGCCCATCCATGTCCAAGCGTCCATCTATCTGCCTTGCTCAGCCTCTACTAACGGATGAATCAGTAGGCTGGGTCGCCAGCCAGGGAGCAAGATCGGTGGTGTGCTGCGTCCGCCATGGCGCCATGCCGCGCGCCAGGAAGCCCAGCGCCAGCATAGGATATAGCACCGCTGCCAGCAGCTACTGCCTCGTGCTGCTCCCTGCACTGCACGCGACTTTTAACAGCACGGTGTCGCATCACTGCCTCACTAGCCACGAAGCTACGATGTTGCTGAGATTCTGAAGAGCTCCTGCACAATCGCGACGTACGGGAGGGGAGACATTCTGATGAAGCATCAAAGCAAGAAAAAAAATGATACTAAGAAGTTAGGTAAAAAAAGATTTATAACAGCCGCTATTAGGGCAGTCCCAATGGTGTATTTATAGAGGTTTCTATGTGCATTAATTAGGTTACTACATAAATGTTTTGCTGATGTGGCAAGAGATTAATCGAAGAGAGAGTAGAAAAAGAAGAAACTGTTTCCTGGAAGAGAAACGACGTCTACCCTCGCACCAATGCGTTAAGAAATCGGTAGATTCCCGTTGGGAAGACCCAGCTCGTTTCTTCCCCTTCCTCCTCTAGATCCGTTGCGCCCAGCCTCTCTCCTACCTCCCACCCGTCGGCCGTCGGCGACCACAACAAGCAGAGCAGCTCGGGAGACGGCGGCTTCGACACGGACCGCCTCGCGTGCGCGTCCGCCAAGGCTCGTCGGTCCGCCTCGTGGGCTCATAGCAGCCGCGGCCGGGGTCCGCCTTGCGAGCTCAGCGCAGCCGCGGTGGCCGAGGGCACCTCGAGCACAGGCCTCCGCTGCTCGTCCCACCCTCCCGCGCGTGCCGCCGGCCAACGCCCCCCACACGGTGGGCTCGCTTGCAGGTCGCCGGCAGCGAGGGGCCTGAAGCGGAGGCGGCTCCTGCTGGCGCAGTGCGGCCCCTAGCCTGAACAGCGGCCATGGGACACGGTCGCCGGATGAGGGAGCTCGAGAGCTCGCTCTTGCTCGCCGGTCTATTTTCTTCTGACCACGCGTGTACTAATGCTGCCTCCTTGCCATTTTGGTTGCTGTATACTTCTGAAAGTATTTTGGTTGTATGGTTCTAAGTAGTATTGTGGCACGATTTGTTCTAAAATGTGGCAGATTGTGTTGTACAGAATTATTAGCACAGTTGATCCATCTCTTTTGTATGCTACATTTAATTCATGCTTTGTATTAAGACTTTAGTAGAAACTGTAGATTGGGAAGGATAGTTTCTCCTAGCAATTAATTACTTTCATTCTCTCTTGGAATCTACAATTCGAAATTATCTATTGGGACTGTCCTTACAAATTCTAACTCTTGTTATTTTCTAAAGTCACACCAAACAAACACGAGTAGCTCGCTAGCCTCTAGTTTTTTTCTTTAACTACCCCACCAAAACGTATGGTGTCGATCGAGCTCAACCTTCTCCAATTCCAGTCCACCGAAATGCACAAAGTAAAGTGGCACATATTTTTTTTTGAACCCAGCCAAAAGACCATCTTCTTACGTAATGACTATTAAGAGCTTCTTTGGCAGGGCTTCCAGATCGGCTTCACCACCGGCTTCTCCTGAAGCCCTGCCAAAGGGGTCGAGATGGAACGGCTTACCGCAGAAGCCGCAAAATGCAGTGATTGAAGCCGTTCGACCGGGAGGGAGCCAAAAATAGTGACTTCTCGTGGTTTCTTCCCGTATGTGGAAGCAAAGTTCCAGCTTCTTCCACAATTACTAGCCCTCCCACTTGATGATATATCACTGAAAAATAATATAAATATTTTAAAAAATGTTGAAAATGTTTGACCAACATCTAGAAAATGTTGGATCAACATTTTTCGGTAAATATTGGACCAACATTTTTTCGAAAAATGTTGAATCCAACATTTATTCTGAAAAGTTACACCAAAAAATTTCATGAAAATAATGACCATTTTTAAAAAAAAAATATTTTAACATTTTTATTTTAAAAAGTTTTTTCAAAAATTTAAAATATTTTTAGCTTTCTTCTCCAAGTTCGGCCAGCCTGCTCGCGGCAACCGGCCAACTCGCACGAGATCGTGACGACGCGGGAGCAGGAGAGAGATGGTGTGCGAAGAAGTTAGGATTTGAAGATTTTGGATTTGTATTGGGCTACTGTTGCGTGGTCACAGGTTGTCACTGGAGATGCACCGACTGCGTGCGAGCTACCGGTGCCGTGCGTCACGATCACGTTTGCATCCTTTGGTTCATTGGTGCTCCTAGATAATGAGGCTGTTCGGCTCGCTTCGTCTCGACTTATATTTATGAGAGAGAAATACTGCGTAACAAGTCGAAATCGCCCAGAGTATACCACCTGAACAGGCTCAATGATTGGGTGGGGGAGACCGGGAGAGGAAATATGAAAGGGAGCGAAAGATCGATAAGCTTCTCGAAGCCGCCGCGTTGACGGCTTTGCCCTCCGGCCTCCGCCGTCTGTCTGTCTGACTCGTCGACTTGTCAGTATGGGCCGCCTCCTCGTGCTTGCTCTCTCGCTCGTCGTCGTCGAGCGAGCGTTCACCGCCAAAATAGCATCTGCTATTGGGCCGTGTGAATTCCTAAATTTATGGTGGGTTGCTTGGGCTCAAAGGCCCAGCCTTCGCATGTTGTGCACTTTCGTTCGATCGAAGTAATAATAGTCTCTTGTTTAGTGCTATAAAAATTCTCAAAATTTTCGCATTGCAGATCGTATTATCTCTCACAGAACACGTTTTTTAATGCAAAAATTTTATCATTTTCACCAAAAATTTCACCAACTAAACATAGTCTAAAATGAATGGGCTATAGCTTGTTGGCCCAAAGACACGGCTCGAATTCCCGAGCTCTGTATAGCTTCTGCGTGCTGGATGATCAACATAACTTTAAAGTTCATTAATTTCCAACTAATATATTCAACTAATACATAAATAAATTCAACATTTTAAATATTACATTCAACATTTTTTGAGGGGGACTACGGCAGGCAAGGAGCCGGTCTGAACGATTATATTAATAAGACGAGCAAAGTTAGTGCTTGTACAAAGTTTGGGAAGGGGGGAAGGGGAGGAGCACACACACACCACAGACGGGCTACAAAGCATCATCGTGTGCCCACATCTTAAGAGAGAACGAGTCTAGGGGGTTTTTGCTTCGAAAAGCCCATAAGTCGAGATCCGAGGCCACACATCGGACGGTGACCAGTGGAGAGGAGTAGGCGCCATTGAAGACCACATTGTTCCGCGCCTTCCAGATGTTCCACAACATGGCAGTGATGATTACCGATTGAGCAGCAGGGGAGACGTCCGGGAGCTCAGCAAGCGACTAGAGGTCTCGAAAGGTGGCAAGGTGCGGGGCAACATGCCATCCTACCACACGCCAGACAGCAACAGCCCTGGGGCATGAGAGCAGGATGTGGTGCTGATCTTCATGGGCCCCGCAATAGCAGCAGGCAGGCGATTCAATGATGTTGCGGTGGTGGAGAAGCGCAGCCGAGGGTAGACGATGATGGTGAACTAACCACAAGAAATGCTTGCAGCGCGGGGTGGCAAGGTTGTGCCAAATGAAGTCCGCGAAGTCATCGAGCGGCCGGCGGTCCATGTGCCAGGCGTAGAAACCAGCCGAGGTGAAGGGCTTCATGTCCGTGGCCATACCCCGGTGATCAATGAGTCCAACTTTAGGGAGAGCGTTGCCAAGCGCGTGCAACAGGATGTGTTGCTCAGCTTCAGCGCCGACAGTCAATCTGGGGTGCAGGGAGAGGGACCAAGCACCATCAACCCAACAGGAAGCGACGGTTGCATTAGGGCGTCTGGTGTGGGAGAACAAGGCCGGGAACGTTGCAGCAAGTGGCCGTTCCCCCACCTAGTGATCAAGCCAGAAACTGCAGTGGCCACCGTGCCAAGGTGTACATTAGTGTATGCTCTGAACTCAGGAAGGAGCTTGAGGAGGGCAGACCAGACCGGAGTGTCGAGGTGGTGCGGATCGCCAAGATCCCGGCCGGCAGTAGAGGTGTAGGTCCACTGAAACCACCTCTGCCAATTTGTAGTGGCCGGTGCATGAAGCTTGGACAGGAATTTGCCGAGAAGTCCACGGTTTTGGATGGCGAGATCCTTGACGCCCAGACTGCCACGGTTTTTGTCATTGCACAGCATGTCCCAGGCGGCCTTGCACGGGCTCCCATGGCACTGATCGCCGCCAGTCCAAAGGAAGGCCCGCCTGAGTGCATCAATAGCTTCCACAGTGCCCTGCAGGAGGAGGAGGGAGCACATTGCGTAGATCGGTCGAGCACCGAGCACAACGTTGACGAGAGTAGTGCGGCCACTGGTAGTGAGTAGCGACCCGCACCACCCCGGGATGTACCCAGCCACGGCACAGATCAGAGGTTGCAGGTCACACAAGCGAAGCTTGTTGACGGAGAGCGGCAGCCCTAGGTAAGTTTGAGGGAAGGCAGCAAGCGAGCACCCGAAGGTGGACGCGAGCAACAGAGCAAGGCCGTCCTCAACTGCAATGGGGACAAAGGTGCTCTTCTCGAAGTTGATGTGCAGCCCGGTCATGGAGGAGAAATCATGGAGCAGCCTTTTCAAATTTTGCAGGTGAGCAGCATCCGCTTTGACAATGATGAGAGTATCATCAGCATACTGGAGGACCGGGCATGGAGAGCCGGGCAGCAGGGGGTGCTCCAGGAGGCTATTTGTGGATGCGCGCAGCACCATTTGCTGGAGCAAATCAGCAACCAGAATGAAGAGGTAAGGAGACAGCGGATCACCTTGGCATAACCCCTTCTTGCATTGAATCCATTTGCCGGGGACACTGTTGAGACACACCGCAGTCTGACTGGAGTCTTTGAGGGAGGAGATCCACCGGCGCCATGTGGGAGGGGGGAAGCCCTTAGCAGCAAGGATCGTGTCAAGAGCCCGCCAGTCCACGGAGTCGAAGGCTTTCTTGAAGTCAAGCTTTTGGACAATGGCAGGAGCTCGATGCTTGTGACAGCACCGAATCAGTTCCGCTACATTGATGAAGTTTTCAGCGATACCCCGCCCTTTGAGAAACCCGGTTTGGTCAGTGTGAACGAGCAATGACACAATGGGTTGAAGGCGCGCCGTCATGCCTTTGGTGCACAACTTTGTGACACAATTCTGGAGAGAAATGGGCCGGTAGTCCTTGGGCAGGATGGAGGTAGCTTTCTTGGGTAGCAGGGCGAGGTAGGCTTTGTTGATCCGATGGAGTTCAGCGGTGCCTGCCTGGAAATCGCTCACTAGCTGCATGAGGTCAAGCTGTACCGTGGACCAGTTCGCCTGAAAGAAAAGGGGCGTGAACCCGTCTGGCCCGGGAGCGGAGTCCTTCCGCATAGAGAACAGAAGCTGGTGCAGCTCCGCCATGGTGAAGGGGACCAAGAGAGCTTCAGCCTGGGAGGACGAGAGGCGCGTCGTGGTGAAGTACTACTGCAGGTCCGGCAACATGACACACGGTTCAGACTCACCAAGCAGCTGACGGTAGAAGGAGTGGAGCACGATAGCCTTGGCAGCATGGGCGGTGACGATCTCACCATCATCCAGTTGAAGGGCCTTGATCTGATTACGACACCAATTCACAGTAGCAGTCATGTGGAAGAATTTGGAGTTTTCATCACCCAACCGGCAGGTGCGAATTTTCCCACGCTGTCTCCAGTAGATTGCAAGCTGGGCAGCTTGTTCTTGGGCTGCCTCCTTGACGAGAGAACGGAGGAGGCATTCGGCAGGATAGAGAGGCCGGTGCTCTTCAAGAAGATCCATCATACCAATTACCAAGTTGCAGTTCAGCAGATAGTCTCTCTCTGGGGGGGCCGTCGCCCCCGGTGCCAGAGCTTGAGATCAGCCCTGCAATGCATGAGGCAGAGGGAGAGACGCGCCGTCCCCTGTCGGGCTTGTACGCTCGCCCAAGATCCTTGAACCACCTGAGCAAAACCAGGGACATGAGTCCAGTGATTGTTGAACCGAAAGATCGTCGGACGTGGGATGGAGGTCGAAGTCGAGAGCAAGAGTTGGCAGTGATCAGACACCGGGGCAGAAGCTGACTGAACCATGGTATTGGGGAACAGGGAGCTCTAGTTGTTGCAGACCAGGAAGCGATCAAGACGGGCCAGGATCGGTACCTTTTGGTGGTTTGACTAGGTGAAACGCCAGTCCAGCAAAGGCACCTCATGACAGGCGATGGCGTCAATCACAACATTGAAGGCAGCAGCTTCTTGTTGATCAAAATTGGCATTAGAACGCTCTTTAGGGGCCCTGATGAGATTGAAATCACCAAGAACAACCCAGGCGCCGGAGATAGTGGAGCGAAGAAGAATGAGCTCATCGAGGAAAGCTTGCTTTTCATGGTGGAGGTAAGGACCGTAGCAGTTGGTAATAGTGAAGTCATAGGGAGAGGCGAGTGTATTGAAGGTGGTGGTGAGGGTGAAGCTCCCTTGAGAAGAGTTGGAGAGGCCAAGGAGGTTGGGGTCCCAGGCGGTGACGATCCTGCCAGAGGCACCAGCCGAGGGAAGATAGACAAAGGAGGAGGCAAGGGGGTGGGGAGGAACGTGGCGGTTTTGAAGACGTCAAGGTGCTGAAGTTTGGATTCCTGGAGGCAAGCAATAGAGGGAAGGGAGGGAGGGAACGCGAGCCGGACATTGTTGCACTTGTCCTTGTCTCCCAGGCCGCGGACATTCCAAGTCAAGATGGAGACCGGCCTTGTGGTGTTAGCCATAAGAAACCCAGGAACCCATCGAGGCAAGCAACAGAGCAGCACAAGGGAGAAGAATGTTGGCGTTTCTTATCCTCAACGCTGGCGCCTTTGTAGCGTGAGACCAGTAAGAAACTCCCGGGTACACTGACGAGGGCGAACGAATCCGCAAGCGCATGGATACACCGCTGTAGCACTTCTCCCTAGGAGAATGAGTACTCCCTTCGGGTTTTGTTCCTAGGACGGAGAGTAACCAGAGAGGGTCTATCCAAGGACATGAGCTTTCGCTGGGATAGGTCGGGATACAAGAAGCACTTCCTTAAGGGACTTAGCTCTCAAGATGTATTCCTGTCAGATCTCAGTCGTCCCCGCGGGGCGACAACACTCAGAGGTGCTGTCCTGCGAGTCCAACTTGGTACGCGACGTAGAGGGTTACAAAGGGTCCAACAGGCTGTCACCATTGCGGCCTACCCCTACGCTACGATCGTACGTGGTCTCCGTAGGAAACCCAAGGCCCAGACACCACGTCTGTACCCAAGATAAATACTATAGTGCGGCGTATGCTAGCCCGCTAACTACACTATAGCAACCGTATAAATATGGTCCCACGAACAAGGGAAAGATCCGAATCAGATCATATCATTGAACTGGGAGCAGAAAGGAAACTATGGATGCAGCTGAACGAGATACAGCAAACTTACTTAGCTAAACAGGATCAGAGCATGTTAAACAAGTAAATGAACTATGGTTCTAGCTCTAAAGGATCGAAGCCTTGTGTCACGAAGAACACAAGCCTCTAACTTATGAACGAGCCAAGAACACAAGAACAAAGCAACCATGCATGATGTCCACTATAGTCTAAATAAGAAATGCTGAAATACTCACTTTGATCTAAATGAAGAACAAGCATCCACGAGGACATCAACTCACTCCTTACCCCTCCTCTACCTCACACTCATCCTAATCTAGATCCCTCCTCATCACCATTCTACCACAAAGAGGTGAGAATCGCCTCTCATGGGCAGAATTGGAGAGAGGGAGAGAGAGCTACACAAGAGAAAGTGAAACTTGAGAGCTAGGTGGTGTGTGTGAAATGGAGCCCCTCCCCTCCTATTTATAGACAAGGAGGAGGCTTGCTTCGGGGCTCAAAGTGCCCCTAAACACCCGGGACTGCAGCAGGGAGCCAATGTGCAAGTGACAAGTGGAGGGGGAGGATCAACCGACCCTAGGTCGGTTCGGCCGATCCTAGGGTCGGCCGACACCTTCTCCCCTCCATTTGGGGTGAGCTTCCTCTGGCTCACTTCCATGTGGGCCCTGATGCCTCTCCTCCGTGCATGGCACATTTCCTAGCGGTTTAGTTGGTAATGTGGGCCCATGGATCCATGTGATGCTGACGTGGCAGCGTGTGATTCGTCGAAAGTCCTTCACATGGATTGGTGACATCATGGATCCAGGAGAATCCATGTGGCAGCCCCTGATTGGCCAGCATTTGAGTGCCTTGGATTGGAGTGGAGTGAATGTGCATGAATTCCTCTCATTTCTTATGCTAAATACCTGCATTCAAATAGACATCGACATTGGTGGAAAGTATGAGTTTAAGCACCTATTCTAGTGTGGATGTTTAATACATGCTCAGATTTGCAGGAGTTGACGGCCTTGAAAATGGCAAATATTGACTGTCAATAAAGAACAAGCCAACAATAGTACATGACAGGGCAACCAGAAAGGGCCCAACCATGCTCCGGCAGCGAGGGGAGCCCCAGCCACCCCTGGAGGTTCACAACATATATTACAGACGGCTCAGTGGCGAGGCACGAGCAAGTTTTCATGTGGGCAAAATCATGTAGAGAGCGTAAAATAAGCCAGCACCGGGGGCAGACAAGGAGCACAACAGCACAGGGTGCAACATCAGTCCAGGGGAGCCACCGCCAGCGCAGGAGTATCAGCAAGAGCCTGGAGACGATCTTCAGTGACATTTCAGGAGCGCCCGAGCAGCTGCAAGTCCAGGGCGCGCCAGGCAGAAACAGCAGTGGCAGGGTCGGGTCCAGGGGCCAGCAGGAGGTGAGACTCTGCCTCGGCATCCCCATGGAGGCGAAGGCCGGCAACACCATCATTGACAGCGCCAGTGCCGTTCGAGGAAGCAGTGGAGCCCGAGGAGGTAGGAGCAGGAGGCGTCCCAGCTTGTGCTTCTTGAGGCGCATGGCCGCCTCCGCCACGGTCTCGCGACCGCCTAGCTCCAGCTCCCGCGCCAAGACCCGAGCGCTGCGGCGGCAGTCCTCACGAGGAAGGATGTCCAGGATAGACTCCTTGCAGGTGAGGTCGACTATGGTGGCATCAGGCATGGCCCCCGGAGCAGGTGGGGGTGACGGTGGCAGCGGGATGACCACATCAGAGACGATGTGCGCGCTATCCTGAGCGAGAGTGATGGCATCCAGCGAGTTGTATGGGGGGATCTCCAGGTCGAAGCTGGTGAAGCTGGGAGAGCTCCCTGGGCTGATGCTTCCAGCAGGTGAAGCAGGGTCCCCCCACCGGGGTGAGATCAGCGTCAGGTGCAAGCCCGGCTTCAACGACCAGCGGGGCGGGCAAAGGAACGTCCTCAAGTGAGGCCACGAGGATGGGTGGCGGAGGCATGGGGGGGGGACATCATCACCCCCAGAAGCATGCCACCGGGGAGGGGGCACCATCACAGAGGCGCACAACGTCCTTGAGCGGGAGCGAAGCCGGCAGATCCACGCCCGGGCCAACGCAGATGAGGTCAGCAGTGTAGCCCGCGCAGCGGGCGGTGCCCACCGTGTAGACCTGGTGGAGGAAGCCGACAGAGGCAGAGCAGAATTTGACCACGAGCATGCTCTGATCAGCGCGCATATCAGCGCGCTGAGGCTGAAACGGCACCTCGTAGACCCCGAGGTAGTTGTTGGGCCCGAAGACATGGATCCGGTAGAAGGAGCCGGCGCACAAGTTGATGTCCACGGAGTCAGGCTTGACGAGGAGCGGCTGGGCATCCACCTACGGCAGAAAGGTGGTGCCGCGGAGGCGGCCCACGGGGACCGGCAGGATGTCGTAGAGGGACATGTGAGCTGCAGCATCCGCAGGGCCGGCACCAGCGTCCGCTGGTTCAGGCGCATCAAGGCCGCCATGCGGTGGGGGAGCAGGACCACCAGGGGCGGCGGGAGCAGGGCCAACACCTGGTGCCCCAGCGACACCCCCTGGCTGGGCAGGATTCCCTGGGCCAAAGCCAACCGAATCTGAATCGTCCAGGAACTCCACGTTCGTGATTGCGATGCGCGCGAGTGCGGCCAGCCCGCTATGGTTTTTGAAGTACTCCATGAGCGGGATGTCCGCGGCGCCCTCAGCCTTGACTTGGAGGAGTACGTGTCGGGGTTCTCAACCGCGGCAGTAGATTTGTATCGAATCGTGTGTCGAATCCGGATGGTTGACATGGGAGGCACAAGGGTTTTATACTGGTTGGGGCCTCCGAGGAGTAATACCCTACGTCTAGTTCTGAGTACTCGTGTTCCTATCCCGGGGGTGTCTGTAGTAGGGGTTACATACTTGGTGGTCGGTCATCCTCATGTACGTTGCATCCCTCCCCCTTTTATAGTCACAAGGGCGAGGGGCAAAGAAGGAAAACGAAAATAAGCTACAGTGCTATGGCGTTGTGAAGTCTTTTCCGTCATTGATGTCCGTCAGACGGCGTGGGAGGGCGCTGAGCTGTGGTGTTGTCGGAGGCCGCCGCGTGGGCTGTTGCCACTGTTCGTCCCGGGCACTTGGCACCTCCTCCGAGTAGTTCACACGGTGACTCAACCCTCTTGAGTATGTTTTAGGCTCGCCACGTTATGGCCTAAGAGCTGGTGGATGGTAATCGAGTGCCTGTTCTGACGGGGTGGCGTGCAGCTGGCGTTGGATGTGACGACATGTCGGAGGTCGTGGGGGTGTACTATGCACCATTACAGCCCCTACCAGACCCTGCCGTCCTCCCGTCGCGCCAGCTGTGGTCTTTGCATGGCGTGGAAAACGGCGTCACGCGTGTCATCGCGGAGAAGCTTGGGGGCCTGGGGCGGCTCTACGTTCGTGTGGGGCCCCTGCCCCACACTTCGGCTCCTCCGTGGGGACTCCGCCTTAGTCGGAGACGGAGATTACTCGTGCGAACGAGTAGTCGGAGGCGAGGTAGCGTGTTACTCAGATACGGAGCGTTCTCGTGCGAGGCGGAGAGTACTCGGGCGAAGCGGAGAGTGGTCGGAGATGAGGCGTACTCATGCGAGGCGGAAGATACTCAGAAGTGGGGAAGTCTTGTCAGTGAGGGTCTTGACAAAGATCTGCATCCCTCCCCGTCCTGGATCTTTGTCTTCACATTGTCAATGGTGTCAGAGGACTCCATCTTCGAGGTAATTATCTCATTGCTTAGGGGGCTCTAATCCAGGCCCTCGTCAGTAGCCCCCGAGCCTGTGGTGGGAGTCAAGGACTCGCTCACAGGCTCTGCGTCGGGGGAATGTTGTAGTTGTTGCTCCTTGATTTAGTCGGTGGGTGCGCGCGAGCGCATCCGCCGGATGTAGCCCCCGAGCCCATGAAGGAGTTGTAGACTCGTTTATGGGGTTTTGAATTTAGAAATGTTGTCGTTGCTTCGAAATCTCCGGTGATGGCAGTTGTGGCAGCATCGGTAGCTGTGTCTACTCCCCCGGTCGTGGCTGACGTGGCGTGGTGACAGTTGGAGGAGACGGCACGTGGCTGATTCAGACCTGTGGGCCCACTCGGTATCGAATCGTCACGCGGGCGTGCCTCTGTCGCCTCGGGGGATACATCCACCAAACGGGCGGTTTTACGGTGTGGTGGGGCCGGCATTAAATGCCGGCGGCCACGTTTGCCCCTTATAAACCGCGCGCCGGTTGAGCCCCGTACTTTTTCCCCGATTCCTTGCTTTTGCCAGCGCCGCTCGCTCATCTGCTCAAGACCCTTGCGCTGCCGCCACCGCTGCTTCATCCTTCTTCTCGCCCTCGAGCTCGACAGGCGCCATGTCGAACTGGACGCGCTCCAATGTCTCCCGCTCGATCCTCCAGTGGCTCGTTGCCGCCGGACAACTGCCGGTCCTCACCGCTGCCGAGGAGTGGAAAGTTCTGGGTAGCGAGTCGGTGCCGCACCCGCCGGAGGGCTATGTCGTCTCGTTCGTGACATTCCACGAGTAGGGCTTCACCATTCCAGCCGGCCAGTTCATCCGCGCCGTCCTCTCCGAGTACCGGCTGCAACTCCACCACCTCAACCCCAACAGCATCCAACAAATGGCGGCGTTCGAGGTGCTGTGCGAGGGGTACTTGGGAGTGGGCGCCCATTGGCACCTCTTCCGGTACTTCTTCAAGTTCGTGTGCCTGAAGGACAAGTCGATCCCGAGCACCCTTGGATGCGCCAATCTTCGGATGAAGACGAAGAGGGGCGAGGAGTACATCTCCGGCACGCTGATGAGCTCCAACAGCGGCTAGCACAAGGGGTGGTTCTACCTCAAGGACTGCCCCGAGTTCCCGCTGCCGAAGTATACCGGCTCCTCAATCGCCGAGGCGTCGGCGAACTGGAGCTACGGGCCCCCGGAGGCAGAGCAGGACAGGCTTCTCGGGGATTGCTGGATGGTGCTGGCCAAGCTGCATGGCACCGGGGTTGACTTAGCGGCCGTCATCGGCCAATATCACGCGCTGGGGGTCATCCCGCTCCACTGGCACCGCCTGCGCATCTGCCAGATGACACCGGACAGGGCCCCCTTCGTCGGGACCGTGTCGGCGCCTCAGCTCCCGTCGTTGGATGAGATCCAGCGTCGCGTGGGGCAGGCAATCGGGAGGGCCAGCTACTCGTGGCCGCCGCCCCAACTCCTACCCATGCTCCCCTACGAGGGGACCAAAGATTTTGTAAGTCTTTCTTTCCTCTGACTAACGCTCCGACTATCTTGTATCCTTTGTGTTGATTCTCGTCTTCTTCCTTGCTTTCAGTTGAGGCCTGCGGCCCCTCTCCCCGTGAAGCCGCCTCTTCCTCAGGATGCGATGCCGAATCGCGCCCAGGCTGCTGCGGACAGTAGGAGGGCCGACCGCAAGGCCCAGCATAAGGATAAGGAGATTGCGAAGCGCGAGTGGAACGACCGCCGCGCTAAGCGTAGGAAGATGAGGGAGGGCACCGTCTCCTCGGATGAGGACCCTTTGTCGTCGCCGCCTTGGTCTGCTGATGACGGTGGCACCAGCGTTGACTGCAGCGCGCTGTCGTCTCCGTCGCCTCCTCCCCAGCGGCAGGCTGCGGCGTCCAGCTCGAGGCAGCGGTCGGAGCCTGCTGCCCACGAATGGGGAACGAGCTCCGGCTCGCGCTCGTCTCCGCGCCCGGACCAAGAGGATCGGAGGATGACTCGCTCCCGATCGGGCCCTGGCGGCCATGAGCAGCAGAGGGAGAGAAGGAGGTCCCCGCAGCGAGACGATTCGTCCAGGCATCCGGCGGACCGTGATCCGTCCGCTCACCGTCCCTCCGGCGACTTGTCGCGGTGGAGTTGCGCTCCCCGAGGAGGTGGTCACCCCCCAAGGCGAGATCGATGTCGCCGGCGCCTGCTCTGACCGCGTCACACGGGGAGAGTGTGGATGCTCCTCCGCGGCGTCTTCAGTCGTTGGTCATCCGCGGCGGCGGGCCCCCGCCCGTGCAAGTCCCCCTCACCCAGAGTGACAGTCAAGGCCCGTCCTCCGTCCAACCAGGGGGGTAAGAGGCCAGCCCCGGAGTCGTCAGGCGCCGCCTCCAGGCCTGTTAGGCGGGCCTGCATCACCTCCTCCGTGTAAGTGTCATCTCGTGCTATCTTGTTATCTTATTCTTCGATTTTTGTTCGCCTTGTTGATTTGCTCTTTTCGCATCAGCCACTCCAACGTTGGTGCGCTCAGCCTTGCGTCGCGGAAGCGCGCGGCTCTGAGCGCGCGTACTCCCTCATCCGCTCCCCGCTCTTCAACTCCTCCGTCCGTTTCAGAGTCAGCCCCTGAGCTGGCAGCGGCGGCGTCGGAGACTCGTGATGCGGCGGCGCCCCCACCGTCGTCGGGGTACGTAGGCGTGGTCGGGGGGCAAGCAGCACCCGAGCGATCTGAGCCCCCGGCGGTGCCTGTCGTTGATCAGGGCGCCGTCGCGCAGGTGGCTCCAGAGGCGGACCGGCTCCCGGCGTCGGGCGCCGGCGACGGCGAAACTGTGGAAGTGGCGCCCCCCTCGTCGTCCTCACGGCTCCCGGAGGCCATGGATATGGGGGGACCAATCCTCTCAGGTGGTGACGCAGCCGCCTATGCGGCCGAACTGGAGCAGTGCTTGCTGGCGCCAGAGGTGTTGCCAGCTGAGGCGTCCGCGCTGCCCGCCCCAGAGGTTGCCGTGGCGGTCGAGGAGGATGTGGCGGCCGAGGGGGTCGCGGCGAGCCCTGAGGCGTCCAGGACCCAGGCGGAAGAAGTGGCGCCGGACTCCGTCGCGCCGTCGGAGCCGCCACATCAGCCCGCCGCTGTCGTCGTGGAGGTGGTCGAGATTGCGGACTCGCCTCTTCCCGACACGCAGGCGCCTACTTCCCTCGAGGACGCGACGGGTCGCGCTTCTCCAACTACTGTCTGAGAGGTTGGCGAGAGCTCAGAAGCCCGTCCCTTCTCAGCCCCCGAGGGAAGTGGATATGGCCTGGGCCTCGGGCGTGCCACGTGGGCTGGAGCCCATGACGCTGAGTCGCGCGACGGTGAGGATGAAGAAGCCACGGCACGCCGCCATTTCGTGTGGGGTTTGCGGTGGGCGGAGCGAGCGATCAACAAGCTTGTCGTCCCGGCTTCGTCGGTGAGTTGGCCGAGCCATACTCCTTGATCTTGTGTTTCGATTTCCGAGTTGTTGCTGCGGTTGACCCTTTTCTCGACCGAGGTGCTCGCCAGCTGCAGCGCCAAGAAGACGCACACCATCGAGGAGCTCCAGGCCGAGAAGGCCTTGCTGGAGATGCAGCTGGCCGCCGCCCGACTGGCGGCTGTAGGAGCGGTGGCGGGCGAGGCCTCGGTGAGGACCGCACTCGAAGCTGCGGCAAAGTCGGCGGAGCACCGCGCAGTCCGCCGCGGACGCCGCCGTGTCGGAGAAGGCTGCCCTCGAGGCCAAGCTTGCCCAGGTGGAGGCCACCATCGCGGAGCTGCGAACTGCAGCTGCCACAGCCGCCGAAATAGCTCGGAATGCAGCTGCCGCTGCCGCTGCCGCCGAGGCCGCGTCCCGGACCGCCGCCGAAGAGAAGGCGACGCTTGAGAAGAAGGTGGCGGACCTGCAACAAGACCTGGCGGACCATGTGGCAGACCTGAAGACGGCAAACAATCAGGTCTGCAACCTCTCCACCAAGCTGCAGGAGGTCACCGACGAGGGGACACGACTCCATGAGGAGAACAGCCGGATGGCGCGAGAGATCTAGGGTTAGTATCTTTGCGTTCTTCGACTTTCATGATGGTTTCCTTCCCTGCATTAATCACTGCTGAGGCTACTTCACTCTTTGGTTTTCACAGGGATTCGCATAGCTCGTACTGCACAGGCGGCCATGCTGGCGGAGAAGGCTCAAGAGGTCGTGCCCGCGGAGCTCAAAATCCACGAGATGTCTGAGATGACCAAGAATTTGGCGGACCAGCTCTCGAGTACATTCTTCTTATCTTGACCCCTTCTTACTCATGCTTGTGTCTCCCTTGGCTCAATGCTGACTCGTTCTCTGTTCCCAGAGGTCAAAGCCGAGCTGGAGGATTCTCGGAAAGCCCAGCACGAGATGGAGGAGGCGCTCAAAAAGAACATACTGGACCATGCCAAGCTTGGACGTCACGTTGACACGATCCTGACAGAGAGAAGCGCCCCGCCAGTGCAAATGCCTCCCCATGTGCTTGGCGACCGGCTCAATCTTCCGCCGGGCTTCGTCAAGGAGAGAGAGTTGTCGACCTCTCGGCAGGTGGTGCACCGGGTCCTCTCCATGTTCAGCTCGCACTACCAGGGGCTGGATTTTAAGGCACTGGGTGGTGGTTGGGCCCCTAGCTACTCGAGCGAGGAGCTCGACAAGATCAAAGAGGATTGCGCCACCCCTGCCCGTGCCATGGCCGACACCGCGATGAAGGACATGGAGCTGATCCCAAAAGACACACCAGAAGACGGCTCTGGGCCGTCGTATTAGATGTATCAAGTTGTATGACAGTTAAACAAAACTTGTATTCGTGCCGTGTTGAACAGCTTTTTTATTTTGTTTTGAAACCGTCGCCTCCTGAAGCATTCCCCGAGTACCTGCGGATGACTGTAAAACGGAATGGCGGCACTTAGACGCTCAAGCCGATCGAACTTTTCTCTAGAGCCGCGGAGGCGTAAGAGTCGGAAAGCTCGACCTGAGCCACGAAGTGACGCCATGCATTCGTAGCCCTCGAGTACTTAGAAACGCTCAAGAAAAGACTCGCATGCTTTTTGTAAAAGACGTTTTGAGCCGGAGCTCAAGCGGTTACCCATGTTCCCTCTGAAAGTAGTCGGACGTCGACCTGTAGGTCCGAGCTGCGCTTGCAAGTTTTCGTGCCGTAGCCGTGGGGGCGTAGGTGCTAAAAGACTTGGACAAGCAACAACATCGAAACGCTTGCAGATCAACATCCTTGCCCCTCGCGAGGTAAAAGGCGTTCCGCCAAAAAGAACCGTTTGCTCGTGCGATTGGTCGCGACAAAGTTGTCGGAGAGTTTTTGTTTTGAAAACGAAAAACGAAAGGGGGGTATCGTGCCCCGGGTAGCCCCCGAGCGGCAGGTGTTTTTGCATGGGCGCAAGGACACTTGCCACTCAGCCTTTAGATAGCGTTGAAACATATGAAAGATGCCAGCACAAGTATATCGAGAAGCTTATGAAACGAGAACAAAGACATATGGCATTATTCATTGATCATAAGCTGAAACAAAGAACGTTACTCAAGGGTAAAAACGTCGTAGATGTTCTATGTTCCATACGTTGGCGATGATCGTTCCATCGTCGTGCCGAAGCTTGAAAGTTCCTGGTCGGAGCACCTGGTCGACGATGTATGGCCCTTCCCAGGGGGGCGCAAGCTTGTGTCTGTCCTTGTTGCTCACGACACGTCGAAGTACCAGGTCTCTGACTTGAAATTGCCGTTCGTGGATGTTGCGCTCGTGGTAGCGTCGTAAGGCTTGCTGGTACCGGGCTGAATGTAGGAGAGCCACGTTGCGAGCTTCGTCGAGTTGGTCGATCGCATCTTCGAGCACGACTTGGTTCCCTTCTTCGGTGTACGCCCGGACTCTTGGGCTGCCGTAGTCAATATCCATCAGGAGAACCGCCTCCGACCCGTGCACCATGAAGAATGGTGTTGCACCAGTGGACCGACTCGGTGTGGTGCGCAGGCTCCACAGAACGGACGGCAGCTCGGCGACCCATCTTGCTCGAAACTTCTCGAGTCGCCTGAAGATTCGGGGCTTTAATCCTTATAGGATCATACCGTTGGCCCTCTCAGCCTGCCCGTTGGCCCTCGGGTGTGCCACAGCAGTCCAGTCCACACGAATGTTGTTGTCATCGCAGAACTTGATGAACTTCTTTCTCGTGAACTGTGTGCCGTTGTCGGTGATGATCGAGTTCGGGATTCCGAAGCCGTAGATGATGTCGGTAAAAACGCCACGGCTTCCTCGGAACGGATCTTGGCCACGGGTCGAGCTTCAATCCACTTTGAAAACTTATCGACGGCAACGAGCAGATGCGTGAAGCCCCCAGGCGCTTGCTTGAATGGTCCAACTATGTCCAGCCCCCATACTGCGAAGACCACGTGATGGGAATGTTCTGAAGTGCTTGCGCCAGGAGATGAGTTTGTCGAGCATAGAACTGGCAACCCGCACATCGTCGTACGATATCTTTGGCGTCTGCCAGCGCCGTGGGCCAGTAGAAACCTTGTCGGAACGCCTTTCCGACTAAGGTTCTGGCGGCGGCGTGGTGTCCGCACGTGCCAGCATGAATTTCCTGAAGCAGGTCTCGGCCTTGATCTCTCTGAATGCAGCGCATGAGTATATCTGCTGCGCCCCGCTTGTGGAGCTCGCCGTCGATAAGGACATAAGATTTGGCTCGCCGTGAGATGCGACGTGCCTCCGTTTGATCTGAGGGCAACCTCCCCTCGACCAGCCATTCGAGGAGTGGGAAACGCCAGTCAGGATCTTCTAAGTTTGCCTCTTGGTCAATCTCTATGACTTTTGGCTCCTCTGACTCTAGTTGTTGCTCTCCATCTACTCGGACGGACGGCTCGTGCTGATCGCTAGCGAACACTCCATGCGGCACGGGCTTGCGGCTTGACGCTGCCTTGGCGAGGATGTCCGTAGCTTTGTTGTTGTCACGCAGCACATGATGAAGCTCGAGCCCATGGAACTTGTATTCTAGTTGACGCACAGTTCGATAATAGGCTGCCATCTTGGGGTTGACATAGTTCTTCTCCTTCATCACTTGGTCTGCGACAAGCTCAGAGTCCCCACGGATCTCGAGACGGCAGATTCCGAGCTCGACCACGATCCGAAGGCCGTTGACGAGCGCTTCATATTCAGCCACGTTGTTGGAGGCGGGAAAATGCAGTCGGACCATTTACTCCATACGCACGCCCAGAGGCGAGATGAAGACAAGGCCTGCCCCTGCCCCTTCCTTCATGACTGAGCCGTCGAAATACATTGTCCACGTCTCGTGCTCGATTGGTGCCGACGGAGTCTGAATCTCCGTCCATTCAGCGACGAAATCCGCCAACACCTGTGACTTAATTGCACTACGCGGCGCATAAGTCACGTTGTGCCCCATGAGCTCGAGGGCCCACTTAGCTATCCTCCCCTCAGCCTCGGGATTCTGGATCACCTCCCCGAGGGGGTACTTGGACACCACTGTGATGGGGTGTTGGTCGAAGTAATGTCGGAGCTTGCGTTTGGTGATCAAGACAGCGTATACGAGCTTCTGGATCTGAGAGTAGTGGGTCTTTGAGTCGGAGAGAACCTCACTTATGAAATAAATGGGCCGCTGCACCTTAAGTGTCTTCCCAGGCTCTTCTCGTTCAACGACCAGAGCAGCGCTCACGACCTGTGTCGTTGCAGCCACGTACAAGAGCATCAGCTCTTCTGGCATGGGCGCCATGAGCACTGGTGGGCTCTTTAAGAGATTCTTGAGTTTATCAAGTGCTTCCTGAGCTTCAGGCATCCACATAAAGTGGTCGGACTTCTTCATTAGGGGGTACAGTGGCAGGCTACTTTCTCCGAGTTGGGCAATGAACCGACTAAGAGCTGCGAGGCAGCCTGTGATGCGCTGCACGCCCTTCAGGTTCTGGATCGGCCCCATGTTGGTGATGGCTGAGATCTTCTCGAGCTTAGCATCAATGCCGCGCTCGGACACGACAAAGCCAAGGAGCATGCCCCTTGGAACCCCAAAAACGCATTTCTCGGGGTTTAGCTTCACCCCGTGCTCTCTCAATTTTGCGAACACTTCCGTAAGATCGGGGATTAGATTGCCCGTCTTCTTTGACTTGACCACGATGTCATCGACGTATGCCTCGATTATTCGTCCTATGAGATCACCGAAAACGCGTCGCATGCATCTTTGAAACGTAGCGCCCGCATTCTTGAGCCTGAACGGCATCGAGTTGTAACAATAAGCGCCAAAGGGAGTGATGAAGGACGTTGCGAGTTGGTCCGCTATGCACATCGTGATCTGGTGGTACCCGGAGTACGCATCGAGAAAACAGAGGGTTTCGCACCCTGCCGTTGAATCGACTACCTGATCTATGCGAGGCAAAGGAAACGGATCCTTGGGACATGCCTTGTTAAGGCTCGTGTAGTCAACACACATCCTCCATTTCTTGTTCTTCTTCTTTACAAGTACAGGGATAGCTAACCACTCGGGGTGGAATACTTCTTGGATGAACCCTGCACTAAGGAGCTTCTTGATCTCCTCGCCTATGGCCTTGCACTTGTCGTCGTTGAAGCGGCGCAGGCGCTGCTTGACCGGTTTCGATCCCGGCTTGATGTTGAGTTTGTGCTCGGCAACTTCTCTCGGGATCCCCTTCATGTCGGAGGGTTTCCGTGCGAACACGTCGAGGTTCGCTTTGAGGAAGTCGACGAGCGCGCTTTCCTATTTAGGATCGAGCGCCGTCCCGATACGGAGCGTGCGGCCATCATCGATGACAGCCACATCCTTGACATCCTTGGCGGGCTCGAAAGAGCAGGCCGCTCGCTTGGATGACTCGGGGATGTCTTGGTCCTCGGAGGGAGGCTCGGCGTGGAGCTTCTCGGACCGGATGAGCGTTTCAGCGAATTGAGAGCACTCAGTATCGCATTCGTATGCGTACTAGAACGTAGTCCCCTCTGTGATGACCCCCTTCGGACCGGGGATCTTCAACTTGAGATACATGTAGTTGGGCACGGCCATAAACTTCGCGTAGGCCGGCCTCCCGAGGATGGCGTGGTACGTCCCCGAGAACCCCACCACTTCGAAGGTGAGGGTTTCCGTGCGGAAGTTCCGCGACGTCCCGAATGTGCGGGCAGATCGATCTGCCCTAACGGGAGCGCATCTTTCCCGGGGATGACCACGTGGGAAGGAGTTGGCGATGGGCGCAGTCGGGACCGCGAGATGCCCATGCTGTCGAGCGTCGTTACGAACAGGATGTTGAGCCCGCTCCCTCCATCCATCAGTACCTTGTGGACCCGCTTCTTCCCGATCAATGGAGCCACCACGAGGGGGTAGCATCCTGGCTGCGGTACGTGGTCGGGGTGGTCCGCTCGGTCAAAGGTGATCAGAGTCTCCGACCACTTGAGGTAGGACGGCGTCGCAGGCTCGGTGTTGTAGACCTCGCGCCGGATCAGCTTCTCCTTGCGCCTCGATGGTCGTACTGGTGCCCCGCCAAAGATCATGTGGACCGCGCCATCTTCTCGGTGGAAGACCACCTCCTCGTCATCGTCATCGTTGTCGGAGAAGGGCGGCACATCCATCTTCGAGGCGTCCATCGTCTTGGGCTTGAGCGTGCCATTGACATAGTTCTTCATCAACCGGCTGTCCTTGAGTGCGTGCTTGACGGGCGTCTCATGGTGGGTGCATGGCGCCTCCAAGAGCCTCTCAAAATGACCCTTCGGGAGGCCGTTCTGATTGTTCTTGGGGCGAGTTGCCCTGCGCTCGATTGCCGCAACAGTGTTGTCGTCACGGCCTCGTTTGTCGCCCTTCTTCTTCTTCTTGGACCGCGTGGAGGGCCCCTCACCGGCGTCCACGACTTGCTTCCCCTTACCCGGAGGGGGAATCAATGTTGCAGCTACCACCTCCTTCCCGTCGGCGTGGTTGGTTGTGATGTCGAGGAGCTCCCGAGTAGTCCTCGGGGTCCTTCGCCCTAGCCAGTGGATGAGGGTGGTGCAGGTGGTGTCGTTCTGGAATGCCGAGATGGCGTCGTTGTCCGTTGCGGTGGGGAGCTCGGTGCAGCGTCTTGAGAAACGCCTAATGTAGTCGCGCAGGCTCTCCCCTGGCTGCTGCTTGCAGTTGCGCAGCTCCCACTGCTTGCCGGGCCGGGCGTACGTGCCCTGGAAGTTGCCGATGAACGTCTCCCGTAGGTCTTTCCAGCTGTTGGTCCTTCCACACGGCAGGTGCTCGAGCCAGGTCCGCGCAGAATCGGCGAGGTGGAGCGGTAGGTTCTTGATGATGAACAAGTCGTCTGTCGCCCCGCTCGCACGACATGTGAGCCTGTAGTCTTCCAACCACACGCTAGGGTTGGTCTCTCCGTCGTATCTTGGTATCGCTGTCGGAGCTCGGAAACGCGAGGGGAACTTGGCGTCTTGCACCTTCCGACCGAAAGCACACGGGCCCTTCGGGTCGGGCGACCAGCTACGGTCACGGTCCTCGTTGCTGTCGTAGCGTCCTCCTCACCTCTGGCTATGATGCCGACGTGAGCGGTGCTCGTCGCGCTTGTCACTGCCGTCGTCGTTGCTGCCGTAGCCGTAGTCGTAGCCGTCATCGCCCGTAGCCCGGCGACGAGCCTCGAGCGTGTCGCGAGCATCGCGGTTGTGCCCCAGTCGCGACTTGACTGATGGTTCGCCGGTGGCTCGGTGTCTTGAGGGGGATCGATCCTACCGTCGTACGGATGGCGCACCTCACGCCTCTCGCGCGCGCGATGCCGAGCTCTCGGCCTACTGTGCGGCCGCCGTCTCGAGGAGGGTCTTGAGCTACTGTCGAACCCTCTTCTCCTCAGGTGTGGCCGGCTAGGGGCAACCACGCAAGAGCATGGCTGCTGCCGCAAGGTTCTGTGATGCGCGCCTGAAGCACGGCGTGCCATCATCATCGACGGCGGCATCCTCGTGGATGTGTCGGTTCACATCACGCGCCCGTGCACGAGCTTGCGGTACCGGCTGTTCTGCCTCCTGCTCGCGGTGCTGCTCGCACCGGCGGCTTTGTTGGGGCTCGTCCTCCACGCTGAGCTCTTGGTGAAGGTTCGCCAGCTCTTCGTCGAGCTGGCGCTGGTCCTCGGCGATCTCGTCGAGGCGCGCCCGACGCTGGGCGTCCCCGTTGCGGTGACGAGGGTTCTCCTCGCTGTCCGTCGAGCTGGAGGCGGTGCAGGCGTCCAGGACGTTGCACTCTCGCGTGAAGTCCGGTGGGGGCGCCGGTGGCCCCCATCACGGGGCCGCGGAGCTAGGGGCAACGTACGAAGCCCGGAGCTCGTTCACGTAGGCCGTCACCAGGTCGTCCGGGAGGCCTGGCTGTCCGCGGGGGTACAGAGCTTCGTACCGCTCCGCGAACTCCCCCCAGGTCAGCGGCTCGGACCCACTGGCCTGGAAGGCGAGGTCGGTGAGGTGGAAGGCAGCGAGCCTGAAGCGCTCCTACGTCGGATTTGGCCCCAGCAGGGCCATGATCGATTCATCCGTGAAACCACGGACGAAGGCTGCTCGCGTTGCCGCCGCCGTCGAGGCGGTGGGACGCGCGGGTCGGGAGAAAGTCTTCCCAACGACAGACTCCGCCGGCCCGGTGAAGACGAAGTCGAGGGAGCCGAAATGCACGGTCGTGCCGGGAGTCAGCGAGACCCCGCGGCCCTCCATCTGGATCGCTGGTGAAGTTCGGCGAGACATACGATGTGCCCCTACCTGGCGCGCCAACTGTCGGGGTTCTCAACCGCCGGCAGTAGATTTGTATCGAATCGTGTGTCGGATCCGGATGGTTGACACAGGAGACACAAGGGTTTTATACTGGTTCGGGCCTCCGAGGAGTAATACCCTACGTCCAGTTCCGAGTACTTGTGTTCCTATGCCGGGGGTGTCTGTAGTAGGGGTTACAAACTTGGTGGTCGGTCATCCTCATGTACGTTGCACCCCTCCCCCTTTTATAGTCACAAGGGCGAGGGGCAAAGAAGGAAAACGAAAATAAGCTACAGTGCTATGGCGTTGTGAAGTCTTTTCCGTCATTGATGTCCGTCAGGCGGCGTGGGAGGGCGCTGAGGTGTCGTGTTGTCGGAGGCCGCCGCGTGGGCTGTTGCCACTATTCGTCCCGGGCACTTAGCACCTCCTCCGAGTAGTTCACACGGTGACTTAGCCCTCTTGAGTACGTTTTAGGCTCGCCACGTTATGGCCTAAGAGCTGGTGGATGGTAATCGAGTGCCTGTTCTGACGGGGTGGCGTGCAGTTGGCGTTAGATGTGACGGCATGTCGGAGGTCGTGGGGGGTGTACTGTGCGTCATTACATCCCCTGCCAGACCCTGCCGTCCTCCCGTCGCGCCAGCTGTGGTCTTTGCATGGCGTGGAAAACGACGTCACGCGTGTCGTCGCGGAGAAGCTTGGGGGGCCTGGGGCGGCGCCACATTCGTGTGGGGCCCCTGCCCCACGCTCTGGCTCCTCCGTGGGGACTCCGCCTTAGTCGGAGACGGAGATTACTCGTGCGAACGAGTAGTCTGAGGCGAGGTGGCGTGTTACTCGGAGACGGAGCGTTCTCGTGCGAGGCGGAGAGTACTCGGGCGAAGCGGAGAGTGGTCGGAGATGAGGCGTACTCGTGCGAGGCGGAAGATACTCGGAAGTGGGGAAGTCTTGTCAGTGAGGGTCTTGACAAAGATCTGCATCCCTCCCCGTCCTGAATCTTTGCCTTCACGTTGTCAATGGTGTCAGAGGACTCCATCTTCGAGGTAATTATCTCGTTGCTTAGGGGGCCCTAATCCAAGCCCTCGTCAGTACGGCGGAGGCAGATCGGGTCGACATGGTGCGGATTGGCGTAGGGGCCGACAGCGAAGTCGATCCGCTCCCGGTTCCAGTGCTCCAGCGGGTAGTCGCAGATGGCGATGGAGACGAGCGCTTCATGGTTGAAGTGGAAGCGGTTCGCCGTCTGCTCGTGGCGCTCCAGGACCACGGTGTGTTCTCGCCCCACGAACGGAGCGACACCCATGGCGGCCTCACGCATGGCGTGGTTGTCGAAGAGGAGGAGCATGGCACTGTAGGAGGAAGGCGCGAAGGAGTGCGTCGCGGATGTTGTCACCAGGAGAAGCATCGGGGGGTGGATGGTTGCGTAGGCGAGGTGGTTGAAGCAGATCATGTCCACCGGCGGCATGTAAACGCCAGTGGCGTCCGGGCGCTCCGGGACGCCCAGGTCCGCAGCAACGGGGTCGCATCACCAACGCTGATCTCGCCCTCTTCCAGATCAACCTCCATGGCAGCAGGAGCAGGGACCGACCCAGGTGGAGGCGAGCCCGAGGCGGAGGAGGTGGATGCGGCCGCAGAGCGTGGCCCCGGGAGGGACGGCGAGGCCGACGAGGCCGACAAGCTGTCGAAGGGGAGTCCCGGCATGGCGTGCGGATGGCGCGGAGCCCGGCAGCGGCGCTCGATGTGTCCCACCCGCCAACACCTGCGACACCGGAGCGGCTCCCTACACGCACCGAGAGAGTGGCCCTTACCCAAGCACCAGAAGCAGCGGCCTTCAATAGAGGAGAGCGGCGGCCGGACAGCGGGGGAGCGAGCAGGTGGTGGAGGCTTGGCGGGGGAGGCGGCAACGACAGCAAACGAAGAGGCGGAGCGGCGGGGGGTTTCTTGGGCAGAGCTTGCAGGAGAAGCTCCCACCCAGGGAGAGGAGGGAAGTGGCTGCCCCGGCGGGAACCGGCAGGATCCCGGCACACGCGGTGTATGGACCAGCATCGCCAGCCGAGCCAGGATGCAGGATCGACGGCTCAAAAGCGATGCCTACGGCAGGTGGCATGCACCGAGCGTGGGGGACGAACGAGCCGCGACGGCCTTGGGTGGCCGTGCAAACGGGACGGCGCCCGCCACCCTGCAGTAGGCCGGCCTCGGGACCCGGGAATGGCGCCTTGGAAGAGGCTGGAAGCGGGCCGTCGTGGGCCGGACGAGAGGCGGGAGCGGACGCTGCGGGGAAACGGCCCAGGCCCGATCCCGCCAACGGAGCCGGCGGCGGATTCAAACCGTGGGCAGCAGCAATCGCCAACGGCAGGGTAGGGAAGAAGCGCACCAAGGTGCGGCCATGGCGGAGATCATCGAGGGAAAGGAGGAAGTTAGCAATGGATGGGCGGGAGATTGAGCAGGCGAAGACAAAGGGAGCCACCTGCTGTAGGGGGACACGCGGCATAGCCCTATCCAGCCAGAAGTTCAGGGTGTTCCTCATCCACGGCAAATTGCAGCTCAGGAGACGGGGATAAGGTGAGACCCAGAGCATGGTGGGGGAGTGGAGGGGGGAGCCATGGAGGACATGGGCGAAGGGGGTGGAGTGGAAGTTGCGAAGGGAGTAATCGCGGAAGGCCTCACCGGGAGAGAGGCTGGGGCAGGCGAGATCAACGCCGGAGGAGCCCCAAGCGGGGGCGCACGGGAAGGAAAAGTCGGCCTTGGACTTGTCTGGCCGACCGAACGAGCGGAAGCGGAGGCGCGCCGGCGAGCGGCAAGGGCGGCGGCGCGGCCGCGGGGTGGCGGCTTGGTCGGGGGAGCCGGGGGCCGGAGCGTCGGGCCCGACTGTTGTTTGGGGCTCAGGGGGAGGGGGTGGCGGTGGAATCGCCGGGAGAGTTGCCGAAGGAGTGGGTGGTGGGAGTCATCTCTTTTCACATCTAATTTGATATGCAGATTCGTTGAAATTATGGCGACTGTGTTCTCCTACATTCAACATTCTCTGACAAATAGGTCAACATTCATAAAATACTATATTCGACATTTTTTAAAATATTAATTTCAACATCATTTCAATATAATGGATTCAAAATATATTAAAACTTAGATCAACATTTCAATAAAAATGGAGTTCTTCTCCGGCTCCGGCGCACACTAGCGTGTGCAGGCCGACAGTTGCGGCGGCGGTGCAGTGTGGGCCGCGGGAGGCTGTGTGGGACCACAAGAAGCGGCGGCGGGCGCAAGTGGTGGGGCCATGGGAGCTTGCGGTCGGGGTCGGCAGCAGCGAGTAGGTAGGGGTTGCGCGGCACATGTCGGGCGGTGGTGGCAACGGTAGCAGGCTGAGGAGGAGGTAGGATTAGAGATGAAGGTCCAATGAGTATTGTTGTGTGCACGAATCACAAACACTGGAAATCATGTAAAGAATTTTTTTTTCCGGAAGCAGGATTGCGTCGCCAAGAAAGAAGAGATCGACCCCTTTGCTAGCTAAGGCAGCAACCACCAACGCAACATCATGTTGGAGATGAATGCAGCTCATACATTTTGCATCCGTCCATCCATTTCCGATCCCTTCCCGTGGATTGCGGGGGGTTCCCTCCTATCCGGCTGTGACCACAGCCGTCCACGTTATAGCATGGGTCAGTATATGCAGATACAGATAGCAGGGACTGGATTGTATGCTGTACACACAAACGACAGGCGGCAGGAAAGGTGCAATGCAAGGTGCAGCCAAGAGATAATAGAGATGCATACACATGCCGGCGAGGGCGAGGGCGAGGGCATGGCATATTGGCATGGCATATTGGCATGGCATGCCGACCCGCTCTGTCGTTTCCTGCCTGCTGCCTGTCTGTGCTGGAGCAGATAGCGGCGGCGCTGGAATTGGATTCATCAGGGGAGCCGATCCGCTGGCTCGTCGTCACCTGACCACATGAAGAAGTAGTGCATGCGCTAGCCAATTGAAAGCGGAAATTCGTGTGTTGTCCAGGACAGCCGATCAGCTCCATCCGGTCCCCTGCCGTCCATGGCCCTTTAATTTTCCTGTTCCTTTCTTCTTCTTTTGATGCAATTACAATTACTCCGAGTGCTTTTGCTGGCCTGGATTAATGATGGATTAACATTGCTATTGGGTGCGCGTGCTCACGTGCTGATCGAGCTTCTGGAAAATGGACTAGCTAGTTGCCAACTGATGACGGTTCGTTGCGTGACGAGCTGTAGCTTTTGCCGCAGGGGAGGGTGAAACGTCGCGATCGAGCACGGACTCATTCGCGGTGACACGTACATAAAAAGTTACTCATCCACCACGTTCAACGACCCCCAAACACATGCAGATCAAATTACTACGCAGACAAAGTTAATTAATAATTGTAGAAAAAACAGAGAAAATATATATCATGATGCTGACGATGTACGCGATTGAATTATCGAACGAGTGCCGTGGTCCTGTAGCTAGCCTTTTGACAGAGATGACACGAACGAACGAGTCGTTGAAACACTAGCTCCGCAGGTTTAGTTTAGCGTCTTGTGTCTATATCATGACGACGAGGTGCAAATTTTCGTGCTGAATTGTTGGTGTTCTCGATCGATCCCTTTTCCGATGGGAGTCATTTTGTGCTGAGTTGATTGGAGGGAGGGAGGGAGCAATAAGGAAGCGCGCGGTCCATATCACGATGACGCCCGGCGGCCCGTTAATTTCCTTCCATCCACAGATGCCATTTTCACATAGCAATCTCAAAAGAGATACGCAGCATCTGTATAAGGAAGTAAGAAACGAGGAGCGACAAAAAAAAAACAATTCAAAGGAGATGGAGTAGCGTACTTAAATTAAACGAACGTGGCGGTGCACTGCACAGGTGTACGACACCAGCAGGCCGGCCGGTACCGTTGCACACATATAAACCTGTCAGGAGCTCGTTCGGCATATACTGGGAGCTTAACTTATTAGCAGCCATGGCGGCAACAGGAGGTGCCGCCGCAGCAGCTCTTGTTGTTGCGATGATGGTGGTCGGCTGGCCTGCCGCCGCCGCCGCCGCGGCGTCGATGGACACGTCGTCGCCGGTGGCGTTCCAAGCCGGCTACATGCCGCTGTTCGGCGGCGACAACCTCGTCCGGTCGCCGGACGGCCGCTCCGTCCGCCTCAAACTCGATCATCGCACGGGTAATTAAGCAGGATACATATGCTGCTTTCCTTCAATTTCTATACAGTATATTTGTTTCCTGCTCTTGCTCTCCTCTTTCCTTTTCTTCTTTCTGAACTGCTGGTAATACGATGGACTTCGATCGACCTGCAGGCTCCGGGTTCGTGTCCAAGTCGTCGTACCACCATGGATACTTCGGCGCTTCCATCAAGCTGCCCGACGATCACACCGCCGGCGTCGTTGTCGCCTTCTACGTAAGTTTTCATTTTCCTCTCAAATCCCGGCCATTAGGTCTCCGATCCTCCCAACGCCCCAGCAGCCTGTTCCATTGATCTCTCTCGATCTACTACTACTACTAGCGCATCATATCGTAGTTAATAATCTAAATTAAGATTACAATAACGACATCAAGCGAAACTAGCTTACATACTCGTTTGATTTATTTTTCTTCAATTCATCCCCTCATGAGTACTCCAAACAATTCATGTGAATTTTGGAGGCCCTATTAATCATCTCTAAAAAAAAACTCAACAGAAGGAGGAGACAACTCCCTCCTATTTCATTAAGAGGGCAGAGTTCAAACCCGGGTCCCTGGCGTGAGAGCTCCCTCCTATTCATCATCTCTAAAAACATTTGCTTAAAAAACACGAAGATGCACTATCAGTCAGCGACGTGTATCGAATTTCTAGCAATGCCTTTTTTTTTTCAAATTAGCAAAGTCTTGTTCACACACGCATGTGTATGTATGTATACAAGATACACCCACTTGATCGTTTTTCTTCCTATTGGTCTGCCCATGAATTGCATTGGTCACGGGCCATAGAAATTGGTTATGCGTGACGACCCGGGTGCCTACACAAAGTTGGTTACCGGAAAGTAAGGTAGCGAGTTACGGCATGTACGCATAGATAGAAGGAAGAAAAGGAACGGCTCGACCGAAAGGCGTGTAGGTTTTACTGGCTTTATTAGACGTGTCGACGCACCGTCCCAACGAATGGAAAGCGGCGCGTGAGAGTATTGCTTGGACTCAACTAGACATTGATCTTCTTCTTCCTTTTCTTTTGGCTAGAGCCTACTAGCCGGGAGTATTGCGCTGTGTGTACTCTTTTTTTCTTCTTTTTTTGAACTCTTTTAGTGAATTTAGAACTAACAAAAAGTTGCTAAAGAAACTTTCATCAGAGAGTCCAAGCGTGCTAGCAGCCTATAGCTTAGTGGTTATCTCATTCGTCAACTACCTTTGCTCTCTCCCGAGATAAAACAAGCTTAGTGGTTATGCGTGAGTGGTTGATGTTAGTTAAGAGTAAGCATAAACATCGTTTGATGTTGTTGATGATGATGATGTCCATTAGGGATTGGCCGCCCATGATTTTCCCTATAGCTCCATGCTACCTACTGTAGTTGAAATGGTAGGAGACATGTAACTGTCACGCATGCATTCGATCTATGGAAGCTTCAGAATCAAAGACGAAATGGGCGGCGCCGGCGCCTGCAAAAATTCTCCGCTCCCGTCGCCTTGTAGACACGCATTGCATCCTTAAGCTTCCTACCCAACACGTGTCATGTCACCGCTGATGCACATCCATACTCTGCTAAGACAGAAGCGTCTAATTGTTTTTCTCAATCGCAAAATAGTACAAAGTGTCTGATCCTCCTTCTCTCTGAATTATCCACATCTATTTTCTGTCTTTTTATTATTTAATTTTAGACAGTGCACTCGATGTCTGTCTGAATGTGCTTTGTCCTATGTCTGACGAACGGTGCATATTATTGCAGCTGTCGAACGGCGACGTGTTCCCCCGCAACCACGACGAGGTGGACTTCGAGCTGCTGGGCAACCGGCGCGGCCACGAGTGGCGCGTCCAGACCAACATCTACGGCAACGGCAGCACCTCCCGCGGCCGCGAGGAGCGCTACCTCCTCCCCTTCGACCCCACCCTCCGCCCGCACGCCTACGCCGTCGCCTGGACCCCGACGGCCATCGTCTTCTACGTCGACGGCACGCCCATCCGCGAGGTGGTCCGCGTGCCGGCCATGGCGGGCGACTTCCCGTCCAAGCCCATGTCCGTGTACGCCACCATCTGGGACGGCTCCGCCTGGGCCACCGACGGCGGACGCTACAAGGTCGATTACGCCCACGCGCCCTTCGCCGCCGACTTCTCCGACCTCGTCCTCACCGGCTGCCCGCCCGACGTCCACGGCGGCGGCGGCGGAGGCGCGAGGTGCGAGGTGGCGGTGATGACGGCGGAGTTCGCGGTGATGACCCCCGCCAAGCGCGCCGGCATGCGGCGGTTCAGGCGGCGGCACCTCCTCTACACCGTGTGCCACGACAGGGTGCGGTACAACGGCACCGTCTTCCCCGAGTGCGACGACGCCGATGGCTCCGACCGCGGCGACTTCCACGAGTGGGGCGAGTCCAAGCGCGTGTCGCACAGCCGCCGCGGGTACAGGCAGCAGCAGAAGCTGCAGCAGCAGCGTGAGGAGGAGGACGCGGCCGGCGGGCGGCCCAGCACCTGGCCGATCGGAAGCCTACGTGCAGACTAGTATTGAGTCTAAGTGTCAGTGACGATCGATCTGTGGTGTGTATACGTGCAATTAGGAGACCGGTGAGTTGATTAGCGGACTCGAGGATATATACAGGTCATTATCACGCGCTTGTTTCGCTGCTACATGCGAGTCAGGGTTTTCTTTAGAGACCGCTGCCGATCCGGTTACCGCGACAACCGCTGTTACCGATCCGGTTACCGCAGTAGTCTGGTTTCCAACCGCACAAATTCAAAATTTTCAAATTTGAATTTAAAAAATTGAAAAATAAAAAGAAAATCTATCTATTTTTTATCTTAATACTTCAGTGTTAAAAGAAGTTACCACGTTCGTCGAGAGGGTTTAGAAATTCCCACGTTAATCTAAAAAAAAGAAAAATATGCACTGTTGGATTTTATGAAGATCTAACGGTCTATAGAAACCTAAAGAGTCCATGCCTTTATTAATAAATACTTACAACAAGATATGTTGACCCACAACTCCGACTCTGCCAAAATTAATTCAAAGAGTCCATTAGATTTTATGAAGATCTAATGATTCATATTAATTCAAAGAGTCCACGCCTGATACAACTAATAAATAGTACAAATCCGAAAGTAATAATTATGGATAAGTGATAATTGGACTTTAATATTATATCATATTTTAGATAAACCAAAAGAGTCTGTATGTATAATTGATAAAAAAAGTAAAAAAAATAAAAAAAGTAAAAAAAGGAATATCTAAATCAACTTGAAACATCTATCCTATTTACGTAAAGAACATGTATAACACTTAGGTAGGGGAAAAATTGCAACTATGTTGTAGCTAGCATATGACTATTATATTCGAGCCAATTAAAGCATCGATCTGATTTTTGAACATGATTCAGTGACAACTCGAAATTGCACTTTTGTAATTTTTAAAGCATAAATTTTAAAAAGCAAGTAAGAAAAGAGTTCATTATTTTTGGTATAGACAAAACCCCATATTCTAATATACTTTGAACTTGATTCAATGGCAAGAGTGAGGGAGAGAAAACGATCAATAGCTCTACCTGACAACATCGATAGGAAGAAAGGGAAACTGAGGTGAGCGCTAGAAGGAAAATTTTAATTTATCATACCCGAGGCGACAGGAGATGCTAGCTTAGCTGTGCACTTATGATCAATGTATGCAGAAGTTGTTTTTTTTAACTCGATTCACAAGTTATACATAGAGTTGAGCACAAAAACTAAGTAAAACACTACGTGAAAAACAGACATCGGTAACGGGCGCGGATGGCTATTGGTAACGGGCAAAACACCTGTTACCTATCAAGCGTTACAAATAAGCCAACAAAGGTAACGGGCCGATGCCCGTTACTGATGACACGTAATTGTAATGGGCGTCAAACAAAGACCGTTACCACAACTACTTACCGGTCACCTGAAATGGTTGTTTCTTCGGGCCCACCGGAGCCTTTGGTAACGGGCGTAGAAACTGAGCCTGTTACTCATAACACGTATTAGTAACGGGTGTCTAACCAAGACCGTTACCGAAACTAGTTACCGGTCACCTGAAATGTCTGTTTCTCTGGGCCCACATGGACCTTTGGTAACGGGTACAGAAATCGAGCCCGTTACATGAACTCAATATCGGAGACGTTTGCTGTGGACACGCGTCTGCACGTAAGGAGACGCATTTTTTGTACGCGTGTCTTCTCTGTCTGGACGAAAGGAGACGCGTGCTCTGGATGCGCGTCTCGCCTGTCTCCACGAAAGGAGACATGTGCTATGGACGCGCGTCACCTCTGTCTCGACGACCGGAGACGCGTGCTCTGGAAGCACGTCTCCTCTGTCTCGACAAAAGCATCAACTTCTAGGGTCCACCGGTCAGTATTAGTAATGGGCCTTTATGCGGCTCGTTACAGTTTTGTCATACTTGTAACGGGCGTTCCAAGTGAAGCCCGTTACTCACGGATCATTTTTTGTAACGTGTCTTACTTAACGCCCGTGACCGATACGTAGAGCACCTACAGTAACCTGCCTGTTTTCTGGCTGCATCCCGGAACCAGCCAGGATTTGGCAGCCACCAGATCAGGGGCTGCAACCTGGAAACAGCCAGGATTTGGCAGCCACCACAGCAATGCAAGGAGACATCACAAACACATTCTCATCACATATATACACAAGTAAGATCACATATATATACACAATGCGAGATCACATCAAGTTCCTCATCAGATCGACATGCATGCTAAAGTTTCAAGTTCGTCATCGGTGTTTTTTGTTTGGATGGAGTCCTGAGAAAATTGCCTAAATCAGGCAACATCTGACCCCAGCCAAGCAGGTTTCTCAGGCAGTACTAAACTAGCCTGAATGCAGCAAGTTTCAAGTTTATCAGGCAGTACAATGAACTCACGGTGCACCATTATAGAGGTTGCCGTTTCGGTCGAGGGTCTCCTTAATAATGTACTCGCACAGCATCTCCCGGACCGACTTTAGATCTTCTGTAGAAACATTTAGGGTAGGTTTGAAGTCCTCCAAAATAAAATAATTATGAGAATACAAGTACAAATCAGTTTCTAAAATCAAATGGAGAATATGAGCAGAGACAAGGGTGAGAGCATTATCTACTTACATCAGCCTTCTTGATGTGAGGTATGTCTTCGAGTAGTTTGAACATATTAAATGCCGCATGGAATCCATGCAAAAAGGACCCCGATGGCTGCTGAGCACACTGCGCATCGAGGTACCAAAATGACAAGTTAATGCAGTACCAAATTGGTATGAAGGGACCATAAAAAACATGTGTCTTACAGTGGTATTTGGCTTGTGCTTGAATGTCAGATTGGATTTTATCTTTTTCTTCTTTCCTTTCATCACTTCGTCCTTTGGGCAGGTATTTTCAGAGGCCCTGCATGATCAGTAATATCGATTAGAAACACTAAGAGATTGAATTTTGTGAACAAAACCTACAAGGTACGGACCATTGCACAAGCGCTCGGAGGTCTTCGAACTTTCGCGCGGGATGATGTTTTGCAGAATCTAGATACCAAACCTCTTTGAACTTCATACAGATGATCAGTGTTACATAGTGGCCACCGGTGCAGAAGGCACCCACCACGTAGTCATTCGTCATTGCATTTCTCAATACTTTTATTACAAGGGTAGACTGCTTATCAATCTTTGTGGTCGTGAGAACCTGTGGATCCAAAAACCCAACATTGATCTTCATCTCCGCTGCCTTGTCAATCATTTTCCTAAAAAAATCCAAATGTTAGCATGCATGAACTTTGTGGTCAAAATTTAAAAAATATCTATTTTGGTTTTAAGGCACTTACAATGTCCACAACCTCAAGAAGGTCTCATCCAGAGCAACCAAGGTTATAAAGTCATACACGTGACTGAATGCAATGTTTAACATTAAATCACCAGCAACATGAAAGGAGTCTTCAGGCAACTTTGCTGGAAAACTAAGTTTATCCTTACTGTGTTCCATGGCGTAAGCATGCAACCTGGCACAATTCGGTCCAGCAGCCTGTAAGTCCTCTTCTGACAACATAGGCACAACAGGCTTGTATTTTGGATTCCATTTTGTCCAAAAACAGTTAAGAAGCTCATCTCTAGGCAGAGGTTTCCTGGCCCCCTTCTTCTGCGGTGGCTGCTGCTCAGGCGGAGATTGCCTGTCCTCCGCCTTTCGCTGCTGCTGCTTAGGCGGAGATTGCCTATCCTCCTCCTACTGTTGTCGATGCTCCTGCTGCGTAGTTTTGCTGATCTGCTGCTGCTTCTTAGGCAGAGATTGCCTGTCCTCCTCCTGCTGTTGTCGATGCTCCTCCTGCTGCGTAGTTTTGCTGATCTGTTGCTGCTTCTTAGGCGGAGATTGCCTGTCCTCCTGCTGTTGTCGATGCTCCTGCTGCGTAGTTTTGCTGATCTGCTGCTGCTGCTGAGCTTTCTCTTGCTGACGCTGAGCTGCAGTACCTCCATCTGATGCTGTACCCCTGCTACTTGATGTGGGAGCAGGGTTGGTATTTCTCGTAATGGGTGGTACATGGATCCTGTTCTTTGACCATTGGATCCTTAGACAGAGAGCCTCAGCTAGGGTTGTTACTTCATCCCCCCCCAATTGGTACAGGCAGAGGGTAGTGACCCGTATTGCCCCACACATAACTAGGTTGCACCACAGCATACCCATCTTGCACCGGTACTGTATGGAGAGTCTTTTGCAATGGAAAGACAGTGGCTAGTGCGAGCTCCACTTTATTCCCGGAGCCATCCAAAAGGCTGCACTTGGTTGGCTCTGTCAGCTTATCTATTGTGTCTAGCATACGTGATCGACTATCAATGTACTGTTGACTACCTTCATCCTCGCTGACATGCCAATGGTCTTCCTCTCTGCCACGTGCTTCTTCTTCCTCACTGCCATGCACATCTTCTTCCCGAGGCCATGCACATCTTCTTCCTCGCTGCTACTGACAGGTGGTGATTGGGGAGGATGAAGTACATTTTTCCTTATATCAAAGCCTGATTCTGGTAGAATTGAGACAATCCTGGTGACTGCTTCACCAACTAGGTCTTCCTTCTGCGGTCCAGCCTTCTTGTTCCTCTTCTTCCTGTACATTCCAGCAAACTCTTCACCAAACCCTTTACCCCAGCCAAGTGAACTAGACACGCCTCGGACCCGACCTCGATGCTCTAGAGTCTCAAGTGCTACGGTGAGGATATCATTCTCCCTAACCCCGAAAGAACCATCGCTAGCCTGAGCTGCAAGTGTTTTCACCCCAGTTGCTACCCCCACCACCGCAGGGTTACTGAATGTTATGTCCCCGCTTCCTTCACTAGTGGTCTTCCTCTTCCCTACCCTTGCCCGCAGATAAGGCTTCGAACATCCAGGAAATTGGTCCTAAGGGTTCTGTTTTCCTTCTTCAGCTAGCTTTGCATCCTCCTCCTCCCACTCTTTCCTTTTACGAACATAACCTTTTCTGCCCGTCCTGTGTGGCTTATCATGCAATGCTCTCTTTTCTTTCATCCCCTGGCTCAATCGCTGAAATCTAGGAGAATTGGTTTCCTGCAGAAACACAGTCCAGTCTTCTGGCTGCAAAAAGGCATGCTTCACAAAGGGAGTCTCCTCTTAGCTCACAAATTTTTTTATTAAATGGGTCTTGAACTGCCGTTGCAAGGTTGCAATCTCTGACATAGCTGCCTTAATTACCTTCTTGTGAATAGATTCAGCCAGATTGGCTGGGTAATCTAGCTTTTCCTCTAAAACTGTGAACAACTCTTCCTTCTCGATCGGTGAGAGATCTTCAACTGCCCTGTTGATTGACACCCTCTCTCGAGCAATGAGGCCACAGACCAATACAAATCTATCCCTCGCAGCATCTGGGGTAGGCTAATAATTGTTATCAAGTCTAGTTGCAGTCAACTTGTCTTCTGGCCATTTGGTTTGTGTTCTTGACCCGCGGGATCGAGTACTACTCGCAGCAGTATGTGCTGAGTGACCCTGTGAAGAAGGATCACCGTCGATAGGCTGTGAACAAGGTTCACCGTCGATGGGCTGTGATGGTGCACTGGAGGTAGAGGACTTGGTGTTGTGGGAGACTGCATAGATGATATGTCAGGTCGTCAGTAGAGCAACATAAGCTAGACTGAAAACCTAAACAAAATAAGATAAATTCTTATTCTCTGACAGGCAAAATAGTTGATATTAGCATACAGGTTGGGGATAGGTGCTAACCATTTTGACAGGGTGAAGCAATATGCTTATATATCAAAGCAGAGACTAAATTCCTTCAACTGCTTCCTTGTCCAACTTCAGCAGCAATGAATTGTGTGTTCCATGTGTACATGCAACAAAGAGGACAAAGCAATTAGAATTAAAGTATGCTAACAGATTCAAAGCATAACTGTCGATCTGGTACATTCGAAGCATAACATAATTTCAACAGTTCATATAAGTTCATCTGTTAACAACAATTTATTCAAACAGACTTGGAGCAACAAAATTCATCCATCAAATTCACAGCCAATCAATTAAAAATGAACTATTAAGGCATGTTGTACTAATGCAGGCAATTCCAGGAGAATAATCCTATGTGAACAACCGTAAAGTAGCATGTCTCCCTAATCCACCTTGACAGGAATAGCAGATTGGGTGGCCGAGCAGAAAGAGGGCATTGGGTGTTCAAGCAGCACTAACCTCTGTCGCGAATGAAGTAGTTGTTCTCGTGGTGGTCGGAGAGGCCTGATCCGCTTCGCCTCGTTGCCTGAGGTGGCCAGCTCATCGTCGTGGTCGGGGATGCCGGATCCGTGTCACCGTTTCTAGGTTGGTCGGGACGCCGTCCACACGCCAGTAACCGCGTCCTCGTCACCGTCGTCACGGCTGGAGCCGCTTCGCCGACGTCACGCCGGGAACGGTGGGGCTGGAGAAGAGCAGGGTTGCGGCAGGGAGAGCGACGACGGCGGGCTAGGGCTGGAGAAGGAGCAGGGCGGCGGTGGGGAGAGTGCGAGCGTGGTGGATCTGTCTGAATTAGACTCTCGAGTATATGTCCCCTGCGCGCGCGTTACTACGTTCACGAAAATTACTGGCGTGCCCTTGAACGGCTCTCTTGTGAAATTGGAATTCCATGGGCATTATAGTCAATATAGGTGGGAAATTTTGAACAGTGCGCGCAAGGTTTGCCTGCTGAGGCTGACAATGGATAGTTATCGCCGACGCTGGTTAGTAAACCCGCGTCACTTCGTCGGCAGGTATCTTCTTTATATAGGCTGCTGACACTGACGCGTGGACCCGACACTATTTTTTAGAAATGAAACTCGCATCCATTAAATATTAGAGCCGGTAAAACAACACCTAAAAATTCATTAAAAATAACATCAATTCATATTTGGATATTTAGTATTTTAATAAAATATCAACAGTCACACTTGTGTACCCAACATTCTTATAATTCGAATACACATCTCATGCTTGTGTTATAATAATTCTAATAATATCTTAGTTTGCTCTAAAAATTCTACAAATTGACGTGGCAACATAAATTGGGTACCTAAACTTGTCATAAAAAATTCAAATGGTTTCGATAAAGGAAGAATATACTTGTGTACAAATGGCTACATCTCTCACATAGTTTCTTAGAATATTGCTTGAACATTGAAGTTTTCCACACTTTGCAACATGTTCGATCTCGTATGCATTTGAAATTTTTTACACAAGCTTGTGTTCACCTTAAGATTACGAAATGTAATGTTTCATTACTAATGGTTGTGGAAAACAAATATTATTTCTATATTGTACTTACAAAGAACAAGATAAAGGCATATAAACATTATTCACGAAACGGAATATACACTAAACAATAAAATTAATGAAAGATGGGGACTTTAGAAAATAATAGGAAAAAATCATCAAATTTGGACTAAGTACGACAGAGAAATACATGTTACAAAATTTGACTGCAGATTAAAAGGAGTGTTGACGCTTTTTCTAGCCGAACACACAAGTGCGCTAGTTCGCGCGGACGTCAGAATTCAACTCGTTGAAGCACCCCGCACGGGCCGGTCAGACCGCCTAGGGGACGCGGTTAGACCGCCTTGGACAGGCACGTCGCCGAAAACCTAAGTTCGTCACTCGAGAAGGACCCCGTCGGGAGAAACGCGTCTAGGGTTGTCCTGAGGGCGGCAAGGCCACTCAGAACTTCCTCAACCGCCGTGGAGACGAAGGAGGAGAGCAAGGGGATTGGAAAAGCTAGGGTTTGGAGAAAATAAAGTGTAAATTGATAATTCGATTGGATGATAGCTCTCAATCGGCCACGCCCCTTTATATTTATAGGGGGGAGGTCTTGCCCTGCAAGGAACTCTTTACAACTCGGGAATAGCCAAAAATCTCTAATTCAGGTCGGACTCGGGGAGACCCAGTCAGACCGCCTGGGGAAGGCGGTCAGACCACCTGGCGGCCTCTGTGCCGGACCGGCTACAGGGCACGCAGTCAGACCGCCTGGGTGACCCGGTCTGACCGCCTGGCCCAGGCTGATCCGGCTTTTGCCAATTTTGAGTGTCAACATATGCCCCCTATTTTTTAGTAAAGCTTGCGTGCTAAAAATTAAATCTAAGGACGATGTGACATATCATCAGCCATTTTTTGAACTTAGGGCGATTCTTACTTAGAAATCGGCCATATCACCTTCAAGCGTCTTGCCATACACTTGGGTGGAATTTTTTCAAGTATCTTCCATTAAGAGCCCGCGGTACCTGCTGTCCTTGCAAAGTTTCCACCATATAAGAATTTCCAGAGAAAACTCTCACAATCCTATATGGTCCTTCCCAACTTGGAGACCACTTGCCGAACTTGTTACTCTTAGATCCTATAGGTAGAATAGTCTTCCAAATCAAATCACCTATCTGAAATGACTTGGCTTTTACCTTCTTGTTGTATGCTCTAGCAACTCGCCTCTTATCTTTCTCAATTGCTTCCAAAGCCCCCAATCGCTTGTCGGTCACTTCATCAACATTGTCCATCATCAAAGCATAATATGTATCAAAATCAAGATTATTTTGCTTTGGAAGTCTATATGCGCATAGATTCACCTCAACAGGTAAAACGGCCTCTTGACCATACACAAGCTCATATGGAGTAACTTTAGTAGCACCATGTCTAGAAATACGATGAGCCCATAAAGCCTCAGATAATACCTCATGCCATCTCCTAGGATTATCTTCCATCTTCTTCTTAATGAGCTTAATCAAAGTTTCGTTGCTAGACTCGACTTGACCATTAGCTTGAGCATAATATGGGGATGAATTGAGCAATTTAATACCATAAGAATTGACAAAATCACGCACCTCTTTAGCAATAAACAAAGTACCTTGATCCGTAGTCAAAGTTTGCGGAATGCCAAATCTATGAATAATATGCTCTGTAATAAACTCAATTACCTCTCGATGTGTCATATTCTTGAGAGGTATAGCTTCAGTCCACTTGGTAAAACAATCAGTAGCCACGATCACAAAACAATGCCCTTTTAACGAAGGTGGATGAATCTTGCCAATAAAATTCAAACCCCATCCTCTAAAAGGCCAAGGCTTAATAATCGGATGCATCAACGCAGCAGGCACCAACTAAATATCCCCATGCTCTTGACACTCTTTGCATCCTTTGTAATACCCAAAACAATCAGCTATCATAGTAGGCCAATAAAAACGAGCCCTTCTGAGGAGCCACTTCATCTTAGGAGCCGATTGATGAGTACCACAAATCCCTTCATGAACTTCCGCCATAGCTAGCCTTGCTTGATCAGGACCTAAACATTTTAAAAGCAAATCATCTGCGGTCCGACGATACAACTCACCATCATCTAAAACAAACTTCAGAGCCCACCGGCAGACTTTTCAGTCACTTGTACTTTTAGGATCCTGCAAATACATAATCAAAGGCTTTCTCCAGTCATCTACTTCGTCCTCAACAGTTTTGGAAGAAACAATGGCCAAAGTGATTTTTTCCTCTGCAGGACGGTCAGACCGGCCTGGCAGGGCGGTCAGACCGGGTAGGGCGGTCTGACCGGGTGGAGGACGCGGTCTGACCGCCTCCTCCAGGGCATAACCCTCGGCTTTGCTAAACATCGGTTTTCGTTCTTGAAAATTTCTTTTCTTAACATCATAACCAGATGCTTGCTGAGCCAGAGCATTTGCCCTCGGATTCTCTTCCCGTGGCACATGATTAATCACAAATTCATCCATACAAGATATGATGTCTAAACATTTATCAAGATAAGCATTTAAAGCACCATTTAAACATTAACATACCTTAGATACTTGTTGTACCACTAACAATGAATCACCATATGCTTCTACATGTTTTACTCCCATATCATGTAAAATTTGCAAACCGAACAAGAGAGCCTCATATTCGGTTTGATTGTTAGTGCAATCTTGATCTAATCGGTTAAGAGCTTCAAAAACAGCCCCATTGGGTGAAATAATAATAACTCCAACACCACGACCACTTCTACAAACCGATCCATCAAAATGCAACTTCCATGGAGTAAAAGTTAAATAACCGACATCTAAATTAGGTTGCTCATTAATTCTATGTTCCACAATAAAGTCGGCCACAATTTGACCTCTCATTGATTTGATTGGTTCACAATGTAAATCATATTCAACAAGAGCATAAGCCAATTTGCCGACTCTACCACTTAGAATAGGTTTTTGCAACATATATTTAATTATGTCGGTTTGGCAAGCTATATAGCAAGTGCTTGATAATAAATAATGCCTTAACTTGGTACAAGCATAATATAAAGATAAGCATAACTTTTCAATAAAAGTGTACCTCATCTCGGCGTCCAATGATCTCCTGCTTTCATAAGCAACAACATACTCCTTCCCATCGGTCTCTGAGTCTAAACAGCCCCAATAATACTTTCCTCAGCCACCACATATAGTCTGAAAGGAACACCACTCTTGGGTGCTTGAAGAACAGGTGGCGTAGTCAAATAATTCTTGATCTCATCAAAAGTCTCTTGCTGTTTTGCCCCCCAAGTAAATTCTGAACCAGCTTTCAACCGAAGTGAAGGAGTAAAAGCATTCACCTTCCCAGACAAGTTACAAATGAAACGCCTCAAATAATTTACCTTGCCCAAGAACTTTTGCAAATCTTTCTTACAAGTAGGAGCTTGAACCTTTTTAATCGACTCAATCTTTTTAGCGTCAATCTCCACACCTTTCTCATGCACAATAAAGCCCAGAAACTTACCAGCCGACACACCAAAGGCACATTTGAGTGGGTTCATCTTTAAGTAATATCGACGCATTTTTTCAAATGCTAGTCTTAAATCGGCTAAATGAGAATTTAAACCAGCCGATTTGACAACAATATCATCGATATAAACTTCTACTATTATACCAAGCAAGTCATGAAAAATTAAATTCATAGCTCTTTGATAAGTAGCACCAGCATTTTTCGAGCCAAAAGTCATGACTACCCACTCAAACAAGCCTACAAATCCTGGACATATGAAAGCCGTTTTGGAGATATCCTCTTCGGCCATAAATATTTGATTATACCCAGCATTACCATCAAGAAAGCTAAGAATCTTATGTCCGGATGCAGAATTAACAAGAAAGTCGGCTATAGGCATAGGATATTCATCTTTAGGAGTAGCTTTATTAAGATCTCTAAAGTCTATGCAAACACGAAGCTTTTTAGTTCCCTTTTTCTCAACAAGCACAATATTAGAGATCCAATCAGCATATCGACAAGGCCTTATAAAATTAGCAACAAGCAAACAATTGATTTCTTCTTTCACTCGGTCATATATATCAGGATTAAAATTCCTACGAGGTTGCTTATAAGGCTTAAAACTAGGTTTAATAGGTAAATTATGCTCAACTAAATCACGACTTAAACCAGGCATTTCAGTGTAATTCCATGCAAAGCAGTCGACATACTCCTTTATCAACTTTATTAATTCTGATTTAAAAACAGGTTCAAGATTCTTGTTTACAAATGTCGGCCTAGGTACAGTGCCATCACCAATGTCTACCTCCTCAAGAGGATCAGCCGACGTAAACCCTTGTCCTAACTTTCCCAAATCATCCAAGTCATCAATGGCTTCACACGTGTCGGTCTTCTACGCCCGATAGTGATCAATCCTTTGCTGCAACCACTCTTTAGTTGAACTCATTGATTCACATGAAGTGGTTTAGCCGATTTTCGATCGGCTTTATGACAGCAGGGATGAAGCCATCCTTGGAACAGCTTACAAACTCATAATCAGTTAAATCTAAGCCAGATAGACATTTTACATCATCATGCACATTTATAGAATGACTATCAGCTATAGCTACACAAGCAGAATTATCTCCATGTACAACTTCTACCTCATCGCCTACCCATTGTATTAAAAACTGATGCAAGGTAGAAGGCACACATCTATTTGCATGAATCCAATCACGACCAAGGATTAAGCTGAAGTTACCTTGTGTCTCAGCGACGAAGAAAGCCATAGCTAGCGTCTTGCTTCCAATGGTGAGCTCCATGGAGATAACGCCTTTGGCACCTATCGGCTCGTCTCCTCCCACACCGCTGACGGTCATGTTGGTCTTGATCAACTCATCATCTGAACCTCCAAGCTTCTTGAACAGAGAATACGGCATCAAGTTGACAATCGCACCTCCATCCACCAGCATCCGAGAAATAGGCTTCCCATTGATGTGACCTCGCGTATACAAAGCCTTCAGATGATTATCAGTGTCTTTAGGCTTCTGGAATATAGCATCCTTTGGCCCAAAATCAAGATGAGCGAAGTCCTCCTCCGAAGGTGCAGAGCCATCCACGAATAAATGAACCACATTAATGTCAAGGTTCATATGCTCTGGAGAAGAACTGTAATCAACAAGTTGCTCGTCGTCTTCTGATCCAGGCACCGACGACAGCCCATCATTGCAAACCATGGCAGCCGAAGAAGTGAAACCGGGCGGCATCTCTGGAGAACCCGGTCTGACCGCCTCCAAGGCCGGTCTGACCGCAGGGGCCGGTCTGACCGCTTGTGCTGGCGGCTGAATCTCCACAGGCGGTCTGACCGCCTCCTCTGGCGATTTGACCGCCTCGGCCTATGATGCAGCTTTCGCTCTCCACTCTTTCCCTTGTGGCACCATGGGTCTGCAGTTGTTGAACATCTCATCTCTCTTTGCCTCCATCACCTTTTCCTTCTTTTCCTGGAACCTTAGTCTTTGAAGCTTCCTCCTCTGAGTATGAGTCAATCCGGGAGGACACCACCTTGGCAACAAGTTATTGGAGTTGGAACCATCCCACTGTCCTCATGGTCATTAGCAGCACATCCTTTCTAAATAGGTGTCATAACCTGATTGTTTAGCACAATCGGTATTTTGCCACTTTTCTCAATAGGAACATCCATTGTTCCAATCTGTATGATGTCTTGGCCAGTAGTCCTCTCTGGATCAATATCCATCTTCTGAACCTCCTCCTCTCTGATCTTGGGCTTGTACACTTGTCGCGGAGGAGATTGAACATCTTTTCTGGGCAGGGCGGTCTGACCGCGTGTAGGGGGCGGTCTGACCGCGTTGGCCTGCTGGGCGGTCTGACCGTGTGTAAGAGGCGGTCTGACCGCGTTGGCCTGCTGATGCTACCCTGACCAACGTGGAGCCCAACGATCTTGCATAGGTCGTGAAATCCGATCCAGTGCTGGTCTTCTTGGCCCTCCCCATCCAGGATGGAAGGACTGCTGATAAGGCACCCACATCACTCCATTGTCATCATAAACCGGACGAGGTGCCCATTGTGGAGTAAAGTGTTGTCCCTGCTACGATGAATCACCTTTGAATCTTGTAGCTACTCTTAGAGGCGACGACGGCCTCTCTTGATGTGGAGGTGATCTCATCCTTTTTTTAATGGCCGGTCACTTGTAACGGCCTTTTGTTTAGAGTACTTGTCAAATAACATATCAAATGTGACCTTTGACTTTGAAACGCTCCCCTGATTCTTGGCAACATTAAGCTTCCAGTTTCCAATCTCCGGCCGCTTCAGAATAATCATTTTTGGCCGACCATGGGGAGGGCCGGTCTGACCGCCCTGGGGCGCCGGTCTAACCACCCTGGGCAAACCAGGCTCGGTTGTTGATTGACCAGACGACGTGGACGATCCTTGCCCCCCATGTCCAGAAGCTTTGATGGTGATCTTGAATGTCTCTCTGCCATCAGGGGTCTTTTCACATGAAACTTCTCTTACCAACTCTTTTCCCCTCAAGTCGGACTTAGCTTCCCCGACTACCACGTTTTTTCCTTTAGTTGCTTCAACTTGATGTGGCCGAATCTACACTTTGGGTTGCTGCAGATCCATGGTATTGATAGGAAAAGGTTGCTTGTCCACTTGCATCTCATGTAGCATCAAACGACCTTCATTTATGGCCGATTGAATCTGACGACGAAACACATTACAATCGTTAGTAGCATGAGAGTAAGAATTATGAAATTTGCAATATGCACGTCGTTTAATTTCATCAAGTGGAGGCATGGTATGAGAAATCTTAATATTTTCAAGTTTAAGTAATTCATCAAAAATACGATCACACTTGGAAACATCAAAGGTAAATTTCAATTCTTCTTGCCGACCTTTAGTAGCCGGCTTAAGTGATGCACAAGAACTAGGTTTAGCCTTAGAAGACCACACAAATTCAGCAACATAAACCTCACCCTCGTCGTTTGAGCTATCAGAATCATATTCAACCAAATGCATGTTAGACCGACGAGGTTTATGGTTTTCTCTTTCTTTATTCAGTTTTAATTCTTGTGCCATACCTCTTACAAGAACAGTAGCAAGAGAATAAAATTCTACACCTTCTAACCTTTCTCTAAGAGCAGATCTTAAACCTTTAGCAGCAAGGTCAGAATCAGAAAGTGCAAGATTAAAACAACGGTTTTTAACTTCTTTAAAGCGCTTAAGATAATCAGAAACTGACTCACCTTTACCTTGTCTAACCGATGTTAAATCCGTTAACTTTAATTGGTAGCTCCCACTAAAGAAGTGGTCATGAAACTTTTGTTCTAATTGATCCCATGAATCAATAGAATTAGGAGCTAATGAAGAAAACCAAGCAAAAGCAGTACCAGTTAATGACAAGGAAAACAAGCGTACTTTCAAAGAATTATAGGTACCAGCTTCACCTAGTTGAGCAGTATATTGGCTAATGTGTTTCCAGGTTGTGCGGTTATCACCACCACTAAATTTAACAAAATCAGGCATACGCCAACCAGGGGGAAAGTTTACATAATCAAACTCGGCTCTATAGGGTTTTTGATAAAGTTTAGAATTACCAAAGTCAATGCCGAGTTTATTTTTCATCATATTAGCTACATCCTCTTTAAATTGAGCAAATTCATTCCTAGCAGCTAATTGAGATTGCATTGGAGCTGACATATTAAATCTACTCACATGGGGTTGATTAGGATTTTGAACACGATGCATGTGAGAAAACACATCATTAGGCACACCATAAGATGGAGCAACATTAGGTATAGGTGGTGATGTGTGAGCAATAGTACTGAATGCATAAGGTGCAATACCAATATTATTGCGCCCAGGATTCTGAGTATTAGGCACAACTGACAAAGGCACCGGCTGTTCTGGCTGCAACACCATCTGGCCAGACAGGGCAGTTAGACCGCCTACAGGGAGCGGTCTGACCGAGGTCGGCTGTGTAGATGGTGTTTGCTCTGGATAAAACCCTGTCGGCATACCGTACATAAATGTATCACCTGAAGAATTAGGTGCTGCCGACATGGTCTGGTGCAAAACCCCATGTGTGTCAAGTTGAGGGATTGAATCATCAGTAATATCAGAACTAACATGTTTACCCTCTACTTTTTCAAGGCGAGTAATAACACTAGCCACAAGATTATTCTGATCACTAAACGCACGATCAAACTTTTCAGATATAGAAGATAATTGCGTAGATAGATCAGTTGGAGTTTGGCTTACAGTGGGTATTACCTCAACCTTGTTGTTGTTTAGCTTGATCGCCGGCATCTCAAAGTCTTGAGCTAAGGTTACCTTGCCTGCACGATCTTTCTTGGCGCAAGAGAGAAACTGCTTCTTGATGTACTCTTGAAGCTCCGTGTACTTCCTCTGATCCTCTTCGCTGAGTTCTTCAATGTTCACCATGATGAGGTTCTTGGGATCGAGTTCACAACGCGCTCCCATACAACGATCGACAAAACGGTTGTAAAAACCAGATCTGCCCCCAGCAGAGTTGCCAAAAGTGTGTTGACGCTTTTTCTGGCCGAACACACGAGTGCGCTAGTTCGCGCGGACGTCGGAATTCAACTCGTCGAAGCACCCAGCACAGGCCGGTCAGACCGCCTAGGGGACACGGTCAGACCGCCTTGGACAGGCACGTCACCGAAAACCTAAGTTCGTCACTCCGGGAGGGACCCCGTCGGGAGAAACGCGCCTAGGGTTGTCCTGAGGTCGGCAAGGCCACTCAGAACTTCCTCAACCGCCGTGGAGACGAAGGAGGAGAGCAAGGGGGTTGGAAAAGCTAGGGTTTGGAGAAAATAAAGTGTAAATTGATAATTTGATTGGATGATAGCTCTCAATCGGCCACGCCCCCTTTTTATTTATAGGGGGGAGGTCTTGCCCTGCAAGGAACTCTTTACCACTCGGAAATAGCCAAAAATGTCTAATTCGCGTCGGACTCGGGCAGACCCGGTCAGACCGCCTGGGGAAGGCGGTCAGACCGCCTGGCGGCCTCTATGCCGGACCGGCTACAGGGCACGCGGTCAGACCGCCTGGGTGACCCGGTCTGACCGCCTGGCCCGGCCTGATCCACCTTTTGCCAATTTTGAGTGTCAACAAGGAGAAATGAGAATTGTTCTTCATTCCAATAGAACAGAGGGGGTGGTTAACCCGTGTCTCATTTGCCCCTCCAATCCTCGTCTCCTACGCCCACCCAATAGAACAGAGGAGGAAGCAGACTAGCAAAGGCCACCGCCGCCGCTGCCGTGCCCGCTTTGACATCCAAGAGGGCACCCTAGGCCTCTAATGCGGCAAATGAGAACACTGCAACCTTCGATTTGACTCAGAAACGTGACAAATCAAATCTTGTGGATGCGACACAGAATATGTAATAATTTACATTCAAGATACATAATTTTTATTGATGCTTCCGCCTACATCCCGATGTTCATCCTGCTGACAGCGTACTCCACCGCGACGCTGAATCCACGCGTCCAGAGGTCGAACTCATGACGGATGCGACACTCGGCGCTACAGTAGTGGATGATCCCTGGGGTCTCCGGCCCGTAGCGCCTACATCCCGCTGCCCAAATGCAAACGTGGGGATTCTGGACGGGCAGCAACGGAATGTCATTGTCGCCGTCACGAAGCCAGTACCACCACGCAATGTTCTGGAGATCCCGGCGGACGGCGTAGCGCAGCCGGTGCAGGTTGTGGTTCTTCCAGCGCCCGTCAGGGGGCGACGGCCCGCCGCTGATTTCGTGGAGCAGTGCCATCGCTGCGGGGTCCGCAGGGTTGCGACGGTACTTCAGCATCGCTAAGAAGTACTTCGCACCGGTGTCTTTGGTAGCGGCCTTTCCGACGAGCTCCAGACCCTCATCGGGATTCCGCCACCTCATCAACCTCTCCATCCCCTCGAAGCATAATGCATCCGGATGTTTGGCGAGGCGGAAGTGCTCCTCCAACAAGGACCTGACGTAGCGATTCTTGCACTCTTGACGAAGCTCACGCAGCGACACCTGCAGGAGTACCTCATCCGAGTCGCAGATGCGCCGGAAGGTGCCGCAGACCCGATTACGAAGGATCAGGAAACGAATGACGGGCTCACCCTTGATGCAGCGGAGGATGATCTGGGTGACCAGTTCATTTGGCAGCAGCTCCATGAAGCACACCGCGGCCATGAAGGAGAAGGGAAGGAAATGGAAAGGCGACGGGATCTGGAAATCGGAATGCGACGGGGTTTGGAAATTGAACTGCGACGCGGCCATTTATAAAAACCCGTTACTAATAATATGGAACTTGAAATGCGACGCTGTTTGGCTGCCGACGCATGGGCCTGACAACTGCCCCTGCCCCTCCACCTTCCCGCGAAATTGAAATGCGACGCGTGTTTTTGGACGGTTTTGCTCCCAAAAAATGGTTCCCGAGGCGTAGGGGACGTGTGGCGTGGGGAGGAAGGCGCCTGATGGTTCACGTCTTGTCATCATAAATCCCCGACTGCTGGTTGCTCCGTAATCATATCGTTTCTTTCGCTTCATCTTCTTCCCCCTCGCCACAAAAAACCACAACCGCCACAAGTCAAAAAAAACCACAACCTCTGGTCAACGAGAGATCACACCAACAAGAGCGAGAGAAGAGCATGGCATCAAGTGGCCCATCGGCGAAGTGGGGACGAAGAGAGGATGAGGACGACGAAAGCCACCGTCGGAGGAAGTTGACCATCAAGGAGAAGGGGAAGGAGCCGGTGGCGCCCAAGGAGAAGGAGAAGAATGAGGCAGCCGACATCAGCTTCGCCGTCGAACTACTCCAGGGTGCGTTCATGAAGCTCCGAGATGTTGGCGAAGCGTTCAAGATCGAGGCGCCTGACCATAACAAGGATGGCAGCGTCAAGGGTCTCGCCTTCAGGATCCACGTGTTGGCTGAAAAGCTTGAGAAGCTCCCCGTGGTCTAGCGGTCTCTTCTCGGCGACGACGGCTCCGACGGCGGCCACGACGGCTCCGACGGCGGGACTCCGACAGCGGCGACCGACTAATTGATCCACTCATGTACGATTAATAATGTGTTTGTGATTATTGTGTGTTCGTCAGTTTGTTCGTCAGGTTGTTGGACTGCTTAGTTTGTCGATCATGAACTGCTTAGTTTGTTTGTCGATTATGAACTGGTTAGTTTGGTTGTTGGATTTTGTATATATGTCATGAACTCGATCTAAGAGACGGGGGTAGATCCATCCGCGTCGCCTACAGTATCTGTTCCTCCTGTGATGAACTCGATCTTGGAGACAATGGATAGTCATCGCCGACGCTGGTTAGAAAAATCGCGTCGCCTCGTTGGCAAGTAGGTCTAGGTGGTTATCTTCTTTATATAGGCTGCTGACAGTGACACGTGGGCCCGACACTATTTTTTAAACTGAAACTCGCATCCATCAAATATTAGAGCCGGTAAAACAGTGCCTAAAAATTCATTAAAAATAACATCGATTCATATTTGGACATTTAGTATTTTAATAAAATGTCAACAGTCACACTTGTATACCTAACATTCTTATAATTCGAATATACATCTCATGATTGTGATATAATAATTCTAATAACATCTTAGTTTGCTCCAAAAAAATCTACAAATTTACGTGGAAACATAATTTGGGTACCTAAACTTGTCATAAAAAATTCAAATGGTTTCGATAAAGGAAGAATATAATTGTGTACAAATGGCTACATCTCTCACATAGTTTCCTAGAATGTTACTTGAACATTGAAGTTTTCCACACTTTGCAACATATTCGATCTCGTACGCATTTAAAATTTTTACACAAGCTTGTGTTCACCTTAAGATTACAAAATGCAATGTTTCATTACTAATGGTTGTGGAAAACCAATATTATTTCTATGTTGTACTTACAAAGAACAAGATAAAGGCATATAAACATTATTCACGAAACGGAATATACACTAAACAATGAAATTAATGAAAAGATGGGGATTTTAGAAAAACAAATAGGAAAAAATCATCAAATTTGGACTAAGCACGACGGAGAAATACATGTTACAAAATTTGACTGCAAGTTAAAAGGAGAAATGAGAACTGTTCTTCGTTCCAATAGAACTGGTCCCCAGTCCTATTAGAGACACGAGCTGGTTAATCCTCGTCTCATTTTCCCACACAAACTGTTCTTCATTCCAATAGAACAGAAGAGGAAGCAGAGGGCGCCGCAACCTTGGATTTGACTCAGAAATGTGAGAAATCAAATCTTGTCTATCAATAACCGATTGGACGATACTTTACACGATAGAAGAAGACATTACATTCGTAACGAAGCCTACATTCATCACTACAGAAATACATGCAAAACCCCCTCCGGCTCGGTGCCGTACCGCAGAATACTTTGCCTGCGCAATGTTGAATGTTGCCTTGCGCAGCCGCTGTTGGCAGTGTCGGCCGGCGGAGGCCACGGCGGAGGGCGACACTCCTAATTTGCCAAGCCAGATTGACCCCACGATGCAGGAAATCTAGGGATTACACATTGCTGATCAAACGTGGATGCCACTACCCTTGCTCCTCGCCCTCAACCTGTTTCATGTACGCAATTGCAGTGGCGTCAGCGTCGGCCCCGCTGTTGGCTCTGTAGAGGAAGACGGCGGCCACATAGGCCGCCCCTCTGTGCCCGTCCTTGGCAGCGTGGTGGAGCTCATCGAGGGAAGGCTGAGGGCTGCAGTTCCTACGGAAGATGTCGTCCATCCCGGTGAGGAAGCAGGCCACCGTGTTGCCAGCTACAGCTAGGCTACGAAGGAAGACGTCGTAGCCGACGGGGTTGTTGTTCTGCATCTGCTCGACTGGAACCCGATCCAGTGCCAGGCGCCTACCGACGTCTCTGTCGCGGCAGGGGCGGAGCATGTCCTTGCAGGTTGCCCGTAGGCTACAGAGGTCCTCCATAGGCTGATTCGATGTCGCACCGACTCGGCCAACGATGATCGCCAGCATCTCCGCCGGGAGTTCCGCGAGCGACCGTGGGTGCTCCCTCGATGCCATGAGTGCCGGCGTGGAAGGGAAGTCGCTTGGCGTGGAGCAGAGGAGGCACGACGAGGAGTGTAGGCAGTTGTGGTTTTCTCGCGGGTAGATGAAGGGGCTGTGGTGGTTTCGTGGGTAGGAAGAAGGGGTTGGGGCAACGGTTATTTATTTTGGAGAGAAGATACAGGAGACACATCTGCGATGAGTGGATACTACTAATTGCACATCTTGCCTATCGAGGAGTCAAACTCTTTGAAGTTTGACGAAATGTAGACAAAATAATATCAATACTCTCAGATGAGTGGTACTACTAATTGCACATCTCGCTTATAGGCATCTTAGGCAATATCTTAGGCAGAATATATAGGCATCTTAGACAGTATCTTAGGCATCATATATTACAGATAGGAGATTCATTCAATTTCCACCAATACACATCCTATATATATTACAAAAAGGATTCCATTTCCAGCAATAGACATCCCTGCATTTTACAAAAAGGATCGGATTCAGCAGAAATCAATCTTGCTTCTTTTTCTTCTTTGATTTTTGTATATGGATCTTTTCACGATGGTCGCTTCGCAAGTATGGTGTTTTGTCAGCTCCCAAGACTCGGGGCATGTATGAAGTGTGAAAGGATGGACTTTCGTCAAACTGGTTGTATTCCACCTCCTTAACAACATTTTCAACCCTAACAATCCTTTTTTTCCAGGCAAAACCACACTCCAGTTATTCTTTGCAAGGTTAGGTACATAGAACACTTGCTCAACATCCTTGGCGAAGACAAACGGTTCGGTTTTGTAACCAAAGACCCGGAGATCAACACTAACATAACTAAATTTGTCCTTGATCATAGCTCTCTTCGCATTGGTGACCCATCTACACCGAAACAAGGCTACCTTGAATCCTACATAATCAAGCTCCCAAATTTCCTCTATTTGACCATAATATGTGGTTGTGTTCTTCTTATTGTCGACGGCCTGTACACGCACACCACTATTTTGATAGACGCTCTTGGCATCCTGGGCCATGGTGTAGAACGTGTATCTATTGATATCCATTTCTTGATATGTTGTAACAGTGAATAATGGCCCTGCTGCTAGTTTTCTTAGATCGTCGGTTATAGCAGCGCTGCCACTCTGCTGGACATAATCTCGGAGCCACCTGTTGAAGCATTGCATGTGCCTCTTTGCAACCCAGTCCTCAGTACAGCCAGGGTTTTGTTCACGTAGTTGTTGCTTGTGCTCATTGCCAAATGGTGTAACCTCTACGCTCTGTTTTATCACGGTGAAATGAGCCTTCCTGAAGTCCTCTGGGTGCGGAGTGATTGACTTTTTCCCCAGGGTCCCAACACCTGAAAGCCTACCTTCATGCCGTGAACGAGGCACACCAATGGGGTTTTGGGGGTCCATATAACCCATGACCCACTCCACTGCTTCGATGGTCTCATAGCCACGAACAATAGCTCCCTCCGGAAATGACCTGTTATGTACCAATGATTTGAGGAATCCAAAGTACCTCTCATATGGAAACATCTGATGAAGGTAAGATGAGCCAAGGTACCAGATCTCCCTCGCGAGGCGTGTTGTTAGATGCAGCATGAGATCAAAGAATGATGGTGGGAAGGTAGCTTCAAGTAGGCATAGGGTCTCGAAATGCCTCCTCTCTAAGGCCAATAGTTTTTCCTCATCAATCACCTTCTGTTCTATTTCATTGAAGAATAAACACAAGCTCGTGACCGCATCGCGAACCAGTTCTGTCTTGATACCTCTTAGTGCAACAGGAAGAATAGATGTCATCAACACATGGCAATCATGAGATTTCATCAAGTTGAAATTCATTTTCATGTCCTTCACCGACACTAGCCTCTTGAAGTTCGATGAGTAGCCTGAAGGTACTTCAAACCATGCAAAAACTCACAGAATTCTTTTCTCTCTGCCTTTGACATGGTGGTTGCAGCAACGGGAAGGTCCATCCCCGTGTCTGTTTCCTCTGCATAGAGCTCCGGCCTAATGCCCATTTCTTTAAGATCATCCCTTGCATTTTTATGATCTTTTCCTTTCGACTTCTGTTGTAGCAATGTTCCCAAAGTAGCTTCACACACATTCTTCTTGACGTGCATGTTGTCAATCGAATGACGCACATCCAAAAGCGGCCAATACTCTAGCTCCCATAGAATTGATTTCTTGTTCCACATTCCTCGCCCATCTTCTTCTTCTTCTTCACCATCTCGCTTCTTTCTTTTGCGAAATTTCTTTTCAGACAATTTGGGTAACTCCTCGATAGTTTTGACGTCCTTGACTTGCAAGTGGAGCAGATCTCCAGCCACATGCATTGGCGCCTGCCGATTCTCCTTTTCCCCATTAAACTGACAATCCATGTCCCGGTAGGCATGTTTCTTGCTGAGTAAATGACGGTGCCCCATAAATGAGAATTTCTTTGAATTTCTTAGCCACACTGCACAAGTTTCTTCCAAGCAGTGTGGGCAAGCTGCACCTTTCCTTTTACTCTGGCCAGAAAGGTTGCGATGAGCCGGGTTGTCATTGATGGTGGTGAACAACATGGCGTGCAATGTGAACTCCTCACGGCCGAACTCATCCCAAACCTCCTTCACACTAGGCTTCCAAAGTATCTTCAAGTCATCAACTAGTGGCCTCAAGTAGACATCAATACGGTCGCCAGGTTGCTTTGGCCCGGAGACCAATATTGTCAGCATCATGTATTTCCGTTTCTTGCATAGCCAGGGTGGAAGGTTGTACATTGACAGCACGACAGGCCAGGTGCTATGTGTTGAGCTCTGGTTACCGAATGGGTTCACGCCATCTGTGCTCATAGCGAACCGAATGTTCCTGCTTTCACCGGCAAATTCCTCAAAGTGGGAATCAATGTTTTGCCATTGTTGGCCATCTGCGGGGTGCTTAATCTTGCCAACTTCCTTCATTCGTGTCTTATGCCAACGCAAGAGTTGGGCCTCCTTTCGTGTGGCAAACCATCTTCTCAACCGACGAATGATGTAAAAATACCATGCTACCCTCACAGGAGCCCCTTTAACCTTCTTCTTCTTCTTCTTCTTGCCTGTGATCTCCACGGGCTCGTTCTCGTCATCATCAGCATTGTTATCATCACCACCATCTTTTTCCTCTTGTACCGATCGAATCCACACTTGGGGCACTTGTCAAGGTCTGCATAATCTCCACGGAACAATACACAACTGTTCTTGCAAGCATGAATTTTTTCAACCTCTATTCCCAGAGGACAAATTATCTTCTTTGCCTCATAGACAGACTCGGCTATTTGGTTTCCCTCGGGTAGCATGTCCTTAAGGAGATCCAATAGTTGTTTGAAACTTTTGTTGCTCCAACCATGATCTGCCTTAAGCTACAGAAGTTTTAGATCACCAGAAAGGCGTGAGTACTTCTTGCAACCAGGATAGAGGGATTTCTTTGAATCTTCAATGAACTGCTTCAGCCTCGCTAATTCAGAAGTTGTATACACTCCTTGAAACTTAACATCCCGCAACATTTGATCAACATTGTGCACACATTACAACAACTCACCATCATTGAAACCCGTAACTTCTTGATCAGTGATATCCTCAGGCCTCATCACAATTGGTGAGAATGGTTCATTTTCCTCATCAAAAACTCCACCTTCATCAAGCTCTTCATCATGGCATAGCGCTGCCCCTTCATTATTAAGGCATGTAGCATGGTGTCGCGCTTCACCTTCATTTAGTCATCCTGCTTCGACTTCATTAAGCCCTTCCTCACCATGTTTATTCCAACACGTGTAATTTTCTTTGAAACCACGTGTGATCAAATGATGAAAAATGTTATCCCGTTGTCTGAACTTCTTCTCATTGAGACAATCTATACAGGGGCAAAGCATTACCTGAACACCACGGTTTCTCATATCCGCATCTGCTTGATCTAGAAAACCATTGACCCCCATTAAGAAACTGGCCCAATCTCGGGACTTACTACTGTACATCCAAGCCCGAGCAGCAGCAGCCATCTGCAATTTTCATACATCAAATGAGAATAATGCATCACCAAACCCGATGAGTAAGAGGATTAGGATAGCGAAGTTCAATAAAAGGGGGCAATTTCCACCTTGACGAAGACTGTCTACGAGGCGAGCGCTTCCGAAGAGGAGGACGAGGCGTCGCAGCCGCGCCGACGGCGACGGCGACAGCGCGGAGGACGGCGACGGTGACGGCGCGGAGGACGACGCCGAGCCCGAGGAGGAGGATAAGCTGTTGCTTTGGCTGACATACGGCACAGAGGGACGCCGCGCCGCGGTCGACGTCCGCCGGCACCTTTCGCCGTCGCGCACGCGGCCGGCCGGCCTGCTGTAACGCCGGCTTTCTGAGGAGAGAGAGAGAGAGCGCGCGCGTAGCAAGTGGGGCCTTTAGAGAGCGCGCGCGCAGCGAGTGGGGCCTTCAGAGAGCGCGCGAAAATGCTGCTGCAGCAACGGCAGGGAGAGAGCGAGTAGGGCCCTCAGAGGAGAGAGAGCGAGTGGGGCCCTCAGAGGAGAGAGAGCGAGTGTAGTTGTCCGAGATAGCAGAGTGGTCGGAACGCAAAAACAACGACGCGTAATAAGAACACGCGTCTTTATTGTGAGAAAACAAAGGAGATGCTAGCTCCAAACAAGCGTCGCCAATTGGGTCGTCATAAAATGAGACGCGTCCTAAAAATAACGCGTCTCCAATAGGAAAGTCATCGGTAACGGACTTAAAGAGCCCGTTACCGATAGGTTTTACTTTCGTAACGGACGAGGTTAACGTCCGTTACAAAGAAAACATGTAACGGGCGTTTAAGAATCCGTTACCAGAAGTTCTCATTGGTAACGGGTGTTATGGTGGCGAGGTCAGGGCGAGGTCGTGGTCGAGCCTGCCGCGCTTATGCGTAACGGGCGCCAAACAACAACCGTTACAGATGGGGTCCATGTAACGGGTGTTAAGGGCCCGTTACAAATGCTGCATGACCTGTGTGAGGTTTTCACGTAGTGAAAAAAACTCGACCTGTGAGGAACAAGACGACCATCACAATATTGTATTAAGATTTAAGAAGAAGATCTTCTCATACAAGTCGAGAAAATATGCAGGTGCAAACTCCTGGGTTGGAACCTAGACTAGGAGGGATACAACTGGCCACTCTTACCATCACACTACATGTCGGCGGCAAGAGTGGTATCTTGGTAAAACCGAACAACATAAACAATTCAGTGTCACTGTAATACTGGACCTACTAGGATGGTTTCTGAAATAGGAGATAGGGAATTGTGAAGTGTCAACGAATACCAATAAAAATTGTGACCATGGTCTAATCAAGGCAATGAAAAAATAGCTCCAACTAAAACACGGTGACGCAATTAAAGCAACCTAAAAGAAATAAGTCCTAGAAATAATAGCACATAAGAGTGCTTCTGGTTCCCAATAAGTCTGGTCTCCAGTGGAAGCACAAAATTTCCCTCTTGAATTCCCCATTATTCCAGCATCCACGGAGCTTTGAATGTGTTATCATCGTAGACTCACAGGTTTGGCTTATGCAACATACACGAGTAGATGGATTCCTGATCCGCTAGGGGATCGCGGAATTCATCCGGAAGTAGTAGGTTGTAGACTCCTTGTGCTCCACCAGCCTAAAGCTTGACAACACTGTTGGCTATGCTCGTGATTGCGATGGCGACCAAGCAGATAATTAAGGGTGTCCTTTGGCATGTGAAAAATGGTGAGTAAGTCGTCACCCTAAGCATTGTGCCAGTGTAAAAAAATCATCATGAGTGTAAAGTGACTTGAAAACATATTTCTGTGTGACTCCACGGTAGCCAAGCCAAATTAAGTGTGAAAGGCTAATGTATGCATGCCACCACAAATAAACAACAATACTAAAATAGTGCATTGTGATTCGGTGGACGATGGTGTGAGCTATATATCCGTTACGTGATGCCGTGGAGGACTTTATTCCGTTTTCGGCATCAACAGAACTATCCTCTTTATCAATCAAAGATTTAGGATAACGACTCACAAATTTAGATAGGTCATCAGGTAAGTTACCTGAGGATTGAATATCTTTTAATGTGTCAATGCTGGATGGTGGTTGCCACTCCTTGCTCCGAACAACACCTTGCTCCGTCTTGCGAAAACAGGACAGGAACAATCTTTTATCCACCAAGCGACACTCTCTTATGTACTCCTCACATAACTTGACGCTAAGGTCTGATAGATCAACCATGGTAGCTAGATCTTCGTTCCCCAGCGGAGTCGCCAATTTGTTGACACCTTTTCGGAGCCAACAAGCACGCGGAGGAGCTCCTTGCAGCGCCTCTATGCAGGCACCGGTCAGACCGGTGAGGGTGACCGGTCAGACCGGTCGCTGGTGATCCCAGCGGTAAACCAACGAACGCCCGCCCGGGAGGGATCCCGTCGGGGCAGGCACACCTTGGGTCGTCCTAGGCTCGGTAGGTCAGCTAGGACGTCCTCAGACATCACGGAGATGAAGGAAGAACATCATGATAGGGTTGGAAGAGTAGGGTAACGAGGAAGAAAGGTAAAACCGATTAAGATAGATTGATTTGATCGATTGTGTGATAAACCTCAATCGGCCGCAACCCTTCATTTTATTAGGGTGGGGGAGGACTTGCCCCGTAAGTAATTCCTTTTACAAGTCTAAATCTATTAGGAGTCCTTGATTTATCTCGGACACGGGGTCACTGGTCAGACCGGTCAGGGACACCGGTCTGACCGGTGTGGCTTGCCGGAACAGCTATAGCGGTCAGGACTGGTCAGAACGACTATGAGCACCGGTCTGACCTGTCTGTCCACCCTGGTCGGCTACGTGCCAATTTTGAGTGTCAACACTATCACAAAAATGGCAATAATCACAATGATAGAGCCAACACATGTTTGTCTAAGTTCACGATAGTACTCTGAAATAGAACCGCACTGCACATAAAACCATAAAAGAAAAAGGAAATTAAGCTATGAACTATGCATTTATTAGGGCTGTTTACCTAAGTGATCAACATCGAAAAATGTGACAGAGTTATCATATGGGAAATGGCAAATGAACAAACAAACAGAAACCAACAAGTGGAGCTCTAGGCAATATATCAGAAATGGGACTCTAAATGTGACTTGGTGTGCATATAGGACAAACTTGATTAGTTACAGATGCTTCTGAAAGAAATCATGGGAGCCATACCACGTTTCTAGACTGAAAATTCAATGAGAAGATTTGTGGCAGCGACGTGCAGTGCAGTGGTCGTCGGGACGGCGGTGGTGCTTCTCGTCACTCCTGCACACCCTCAGGGTCGGATTAGGGTTGTGTCGGTGGGGTGTGGCGGCTGGCGGCAAACCTCGTGAGCCGAGCCTGCGGCCCCTACCTCTCTTTATAGCGCAGCATGACAGGGCCCCGCCAACCATGTAGGGTTGGGCGCTCCCGATCATGGCGCGAGATTAAGAGCCCGATGGGCTGTTGGGCCCATCCGGGAGAGAGATCAATCTAACATTCTCCCCTTGATCTCATCACATACTTTTAACTTTATCATTTTCACTTTATTCATTCCATCACAGATTAGTACATAGAGCATGCTTCATCGTCATGACTTGATTGTCGATAGACCCAAACAGCCACAACATACTTCTCTGTTTTGGAATAAATTCTGTTTCTTTTGGGCCACTACATAATCCAAGAATTATAAGCTTTCCCTTAAACCCATGACGACTAAGTTTTCTCTGAACACATTGGGTGGTAAGCCTTTCGTGAGCGGATCCGCAACCATGTCCTTTGTCCCTATATGCTCGAGACTTATGGTTTTATCCCAGATTCTATCTTTCACAACATAAAATTTTACCTCAATTGGTTTGGAAGAATTACTCGACTTGTTGTTGTGAGCATAGTATACTGCTGGCTAATTGTCGCAGTACATCTTTAGTGGTTTATTAATGCAATCTACCACTCTCAAGTCGGGTACAAATTTCTTTAACCATATCACCTGTCCAATAGCCTCATGACATGCTACAAACTCTGCATGCATCGTAGATGATGCAACTAACTTTTGTTTGGAGCTTCTCCACGAAATAGCTCCACCCGCGAGAGTAAATACATAACCAGACATGGACTTTCTATCATCTCTATCTCCTGCAAAGTCTGCATCTGAATACCCTTCTATCTCTAGGGAATCAGCTGTATGTTAGCATGGAATACTTTGTGCCTTGCGCATAACACAATGCCTTCTTTACCATCTTCCGGTGCTCTGTGCCTGGATTATCTTTATATCTACCAAGTACACCGGTGGTAAACGCTAAGTCAGGGTGAGTGCACACTTGTGCATACTGTAAGCTTCCAACAGCTGAAGCATACGGTACCGCTGTCACACCCGATTTTCCGAAGAAAACCAAGTGCTACCTATATGTATGCCAGGATCTAGTTTCATACATATAGTGACATCATAGTGAATAACAGAAACAATATCACGTAAAGAAAGAGAGATTATCAGAGATTTATAGCGGAATCCTGGGAAGCAAAGGCTCCAACTTCACAGGCAATTGACTGGGGGTTGCGTATGCCTAACACCATCTTCTGGACTTCATACACCTTCTTCTTCTTAACAGCGGTAAGCAAGGGTGAGCACACTTATGGTTGGAGCTCAGCAAGTGGGGGAAGATGCAAAGCTATCAAGGATAGGCTAAGGTTTTTTTTCAGCGGTTAGCATTTTTAATGTTGGTCAAATTTTATTAGCAAGCACCTATTTATTAGATGTAAGTTCATACCAACCCACTTAAGCATTTAGAAAACATCTCATCTCAAAACCATAAGAAAACCACGATTTAATTTCCATCTTTAAATTTAATTATCATGTGAGGGTCCAGGCCGCTCTTGACCGTGAGCACAGCTGATCGATCAGTTTTCACTCTACAGAGGTTGTACACTTTCACCACAAGTCACGTAAAAGTTCCGAAGAACTTTGAACCCAACCATGCTGTGCAAAAGTAGGCACAATACCACACTTCCGAGGTGTGGTTGCATAGGGACGCTACGAGGCCTTTACAAAGAGTCCTCCTATGTGTATTAGTCCATAGTAGCACGTCCTAGAGGCTATCTTTCGTACCCTCCTTCTACCCTCGGACCAGGTTAGCATAGAAGAGCACTTCCGTTCCAATACCTGTCCAGAGTAGAAGAGTCATAAAAGCATTCCTCTGTACCACAAGCTACCATGACTAATAGCCACACAAGACTTTCCTAATTAATTAGCCAAGACAGAGCCATATGTCTTGTGGTTGTACTGTTTTCCTGGGTGGTTCTCCATGTTCTGATTAAATCATATGATCTTGTAATTAACCACATTTATCATCAAAGTTATCATTATCATCATTTTATGAAGATCCATTTCAGCCATCTCATGTTAAGCGACTAAGCATATTCTACCCAAAAACATTTATTTAAACCAGGGTGTTCAAAGGAATAGGGATGAAATCTAGTATGTCCTTAAAAAGGTGATTTCCCATCAAGTTATGCAATACAACATAAAAGTAAATTTAATTGTAATGCTTGTGAATAGGACGAAGTAGAATATGCAGGGGGAGAAGACCACTTGCCTTCCTCCAATAAAATGCTACTCTTTATGCTCTTCTGCTCTTGCTCTCTTGAAACTTCCGGACTTCCGATCAACAGCTCGATCTTCTACTCGAAGCAAACATCGGGCACAAACATGCAAAGTAGACAAACAAGAACGACTAAGAGCAGTACACCAATCATGAAAGGCTTAAAAGAGAGGACAGGGAAAGAGCTCGGTTCTAAGAACGCAGAAACACTCGGAACTATCGGGATATTTAGATTATATCACACAAGGCTATGTGCTTGGTATATTTTAATTGAATAAAGTAATGTGCATAGGTTATTTCAAAGAAATACCTTATTTAGAATTAATCAAGTTATACATTTATATAAAAGAATGATGAAAAGCTTAGTCCAATTTTATTTATAAATGTTCAAGTATGAATTATGCAAATTATACATTTTATTTTAGAAGAAGCATGCAGAGCATCTAAGCGTGCAACTTTATATTTGGAGTTGAACTAAGCAATTCATAACTCAAAAACACATTTACATTCATATTAGTCAAATTAATATTTATTAAGAAAACTCGGGATAACCTATGTTGCTTTTATTTAGAAAGCAGATTGAATAAATATTAATCAATTTAATATTTATATTATGAAAAGCTGAGAGGTAGCTCTAATTACATTTTATTTAGAAAACATCATTAAATAATATTAGTCAATTTACCATTATCTATGAAAACCGTTATATAGACCCTAATCAAATGTTATTAAGAAAAGGCATTCTAATAGGCATTTAATCAAATTAATTTAGGATAAATTCATAAAACACATTTTATGTTGAACATCATGTCTAGTGTGTATTTTATTGTGAGACGAGACTAACGCAACAAGAACGACCTTAAATGGAGCTAAAACGCAAGATCTATGAACTAGACAAGGCTGCAGGGGTCTGAACGCGGTAAACCGGAGACGACAGGGACCAGCAAGGAAGTTTTACAAGACACTGCAAATAGTGCTCGCAAAACAGCCAAAGGACAGGGGGCTACCGGAAAAAAGAGACGGTGGGATTTATGTGTAAAAGGTGGGATCTTTCTAGGGGGTTATGGGCAAACTTTACAAGACACAAGCTACAGGGCTTTGTTTGGAGAAACCTTGGGGACCTAAAGGAAAAACTACCTTATCTTATCTACACGGATGGATGGATGCTGATGACGATGGCTTCATAGCCATGACCGGCGGACAGTGCTCTGGCCGGCCAAAATTGACGGTGCCCTGGGAAAGGAGACGCGCGATCGAGGAGGGAAAGGTGGAGGGGAGGTCGAGGGGATCATGGGGGAGTGCTCACCTATGTCGGGGAGAGACGGTGGCTCCCGGATTTTGCAGGAGGGCGGACGGTGACGGAGAAGAAGCCGGCTCGGGTTCCACTGGCCGACGGTGCTCCGATAGTTCTCCAGCGACGGGATGGGGCGAAACGGATTCAGATTGACGTCGGGATTCTTGTGGTGGCGCCGGTTTGTTCCAATGGTGCCCTAACGTGGTGGATTGAGGAACCGGCGACAGTGCTCTGGTTCAGGCAGTGAGGACGGCCGGCTCGGGGTTCACGTCAGGGAGCTCCTTGGCGGTAGGATGCGAACGGCGACGAGCGGCAAACGTGCGGCTCAGTGTCGTGCTCCTCGTGGGGGTGCTGGACTGCTCCGAGAGAGCTCCTGGCTGGCGAGTCGAAGAAGCGACCGACGGTACTCTGTTCGGCGAGCGTGTAAAGCGGTTGTGCTATGTGAGCAGGCCAGGGCAGTGGGCGAATAGCAAGAGGCGTGGAGGTACTCGATGCTTCGGCTTTATAGGTGCTGGAAGAGAAACGGAAGCCGCTCCGGTAGGGATTGAAAGCAAGTAACGGCCGACCATTGATGCCATGGCGGGCAGCCGTTTCCAGAGAGGAGGAAGGGGAAACAGAGGGGATGAGCGGCTCACACGCGGGAGGCGAGCGGGCACGACCAGGCACAGGTGCGGAGCCAGCCGAGGCGTGCGGCTTGCGGTAGGCAACCAGGGACCCACGGGCACAAGAGCTGGGCGGGCGGCACACTGCAGGCTAGTGGATTGGTTGCGAAGCCGACACGAGTAGGGACGCGGATGAGCGTCGGGCGCGCGGTCGCAAGGCTGGGGAGGTCAAGCGACGCGGACAGGGGCGCGTGTTGGGGCCGAGCAGCTCGGTTGCGGCGCGATCCCGACCAGAAGTTGGGGATGGCCCTGACAGGCGGGGCCCAGCTGTCGGTGGGTAAGAGAGGGAGGAGGGCAGCTGGGCTGGTGGGAGAAAAACGGGCCGTGCGGTGGGCCAAACTAGGCCGCGAGGGTGGAGAAAGAGGAGGTGGAGCTGTCTGGGCCGGCTGGGCCAGACGGAGAGAACGGGCCGAGCATAAGGGGAAGCTGGACCGTGGGAAAAAGAGAAGCCGGGTTGGGGTAGAAAGAAAGAGAGAGATGGGTTTAGGGTGGTTTTAGGGACTTTGAACATTTCATGATTTTGAAAAGTGCACAAACATCAACCAAAAACTATGCAACAAAATATGAATACAACACTCACACATATTCATTTTATTTAATTTATAAAAACAATCAATTGATTTTCCTATGCTAAATTTCCTGTAAAGAAAATAAATGTTGAGACAATTTTAAAAATTATGAGAAATTGTTGTCCTATTATTCTTCCTATTAACATCCTGAAATCAGAAAATTTCAGGGTGTTACAAATCTACCCCCTTAAAAGGAATCTCGTCCCGAGATTCACAAAGGCTAGCAAGAAACAAAGGTTCAGGTGAGTAGCATCCAATCACTGATTAACTTTCTTCCAGATTGCTTAGCATTACAAAATCTCCTTAAACACACCTCTTTATTCTTCACAACCCACTATATAATAAGTAAAACACCTCCGGAGTACTTAATCTAGCTCCACTTATAACAATCCATTTCTTTTTTTAATCTTTGAAGAACTTCATCTTTCTCTTATCATGATAAAGTGATTTGAAAAGAGCTAGTGCCAATCATCATTCAAGTCTTCATACACATTCCTTCATTATTGTTCTTCTCTAATTTGATCCAAACGCTTCTTGTACATTGATTTGCTTATTCTGTCTCTGTTGAGCCTTCTTTTCATATCGGTCAACACGTTTCTTAGGGCATCTGTTAATAAAATGTCCATGATCTTTGCAGTAGAAACAAGCTTCACTTTCTTTAATGTTTCGACGACTGCATGGTAGATCTTCATACTCATCTTCTGGTGCTTGAGACAAATGGTAAAGGTGTGAACTGTTATCACGTTGCTCTAGAAAATTCATTATCCTCTTCTTACTTATGATTTCCTCTAGTTTACTTTCTAACTCAATAGCTTTGTTGATGACATGTTGCAGATTGGAATATTCATGTAAGGTTAGTATACTTTGAAGGTCTTCATTCAACCCTTTGATGAAATGTTCTCGTTTCTTCTTATCACTTTTAGACGATCTTGGGGCGTACATAGATAACTGGATAAATTTATCCCTATACTCCGTCACTGTCATTTGTCCGTGCTTCAAGCTAAGGAACTCCTTCCTTTTAAGCTTCATTGCACTTACAGGAATAAAGTGTGATATAAAGTTGTCCTTGAATTCCTTCCAAACAATACTCTATGGTTGCTCATGTTCGTCGATGTAGGAATCCCACCATTTTGAGGCTTCTCCTACAAGTTGTCCTGATGCAAACAAAATCTTCTCTCTATCATTGCATTGTATCATATCTAGTTTCTTCTCAATTGTCGTGATCCAGTCATCAGCTTCTAGGTGCTCCATAGTGTTAGAGAACATAGGTGGCTCAGTATTCCAAAACTTTGTATGTGTATCCTCCGGGTTTGGATATGGTGACACATATTGGTCGTATCCATGATTGTAACTACTATCATTACTCTTGTCTTGGTTGCCTTTTTCCATCTGGTTGGTGAACAAAGATCAAGATCAGATGAGGATAAGAATAAATTCAAGAGCAGGTAGAATCATATTCATCTTTTCTTGGTTGTTGTGATTGTAATCAAATTGTGGTAGAAAGCAAGGGGTAGAAATAGGTCATCTTTTTATTCAACTTCTTTCATGTGTTGATGTCCGCATATGCTTGTAGATTTCTTGTTGTTGATGTTAGTGTTGCTTCTAGACTTTGATCTTCTGACATCCTCCATAGGGTTGAGTAGAAAGAAAGAGGGGAACAAGGAGGTGGGAGGTACAAATGAAGAACCCAACTAGGCAACTGATGTTATTGTAGGTAGAAGACCCACAATACACCAACAATCAATACAAAGATCCAACTCAAACAAGGTCATAAAGACAAGCATCATCAAGCAAACACAGAATTTCACCAGTCAGCACATAGTCAAAGGAACGATGCTAAAAGCTGTTATTAGGGTTAGAGGGATCCTCCTAAACTTGGTTATGGCATCAGACTTCAACTTCCTTTGCAAAGACTTGCTTCTTCGGTTACTGAGGATAGATGAACTGGTAGCTCCATTCTTTAGATGACTTAGGGAGGCTTAAGGGTAAGAGGGCATAGATCATCTAATCATTTTGAATAAAAGGAGAATAGGATATCACTTTGGAAGAAAGAGCAAGGGAAAGGATCCAAAGCAATGGTATTTAGAAGCAAGGAGAGATACAATGGGATTAGATTGTTAAGATAAAATCAAGGCGGAGATATTTTAACTAGGATAAGAATATTAAGAAGAAATAGTAGACATTATTACCAACAAATTAAAATGTGATGAGATACATGAGATTGGAAAATCAAACATCAAAAAGATGTATGATCAAGTTCAACAAGGCATCAATGAGAGAGGGAATATATAAACAAGAAGGGTTTACCATTTGCAAAGAAAGAAAGTGCAAATGAAAAGAAAACATCAAACATGAGAGGTGTTATCAAGGAGGATTTGAGAAAAGATAATGATTAAAGAATGAGAATATTTCTAAAAATGGTCAAGGGTAAGGTAGGAATTGGTTTTAGAGTAAAGCAGACCTCAGAAAGCAACCATTTCTATCTAGGCTTACGTCCTACAGTCGATACAGCTCTGATACCACTCTGTCACACCCGATTTTCCGAAGAAGACCAAGTGCTACCTATATGTATGCCAGGATCTAGTTTCATACATATAGTGACATCATAGTGAATAACAGAAACAATATCACGTAAAGAAAGAGAGATTATCAGAGATTTACAGCGGAATCCTGGGAAGTAAAGGCTCCAACTTCACAGGCAATTGACTGGGGGTTGCGTATGCCTAGCACCATCTTCTAGACTTCATACACCTTCTTCTTCTTAACAGCGGTAAGCAAGGGTGAGCACACTTATGGTTGGAGCTCAGCAAGTGGGGGAAGATGAAAAGCTATCAAGGATAGGCTAAGGTTTTTTTTCAGCGGTTAGCATTTTTAATGTTAGTCAAATTTTATTAGCAAGCACCTATTTATTAGATGTAAGTTCATACCAACCCACTTAAGCATTTGGAAAACATCTCATCTCAAAACCATAAGAAAACCACGATTTAATTTCCATCTTTAAGTTTAATTATCATGTGAGGGTCCAGGCCACTCTTGACCGTGAGCACGGCTGATCGATCAGTTTTCACTCTGCAGAGGTTGTACACTTTCACCACAAGTCCCGTAAAAGTTCCGAAGAACTTTGAACCCAACCATGCTGTGCAAAAGTAGGCACAATACCACACTTCCGAGGTGTGGTTGCATAGGGACGCTACGAGGCCTTTACAAAGAGTCCTCCTATGTGTATTAGTCCATAGTAGCACGTCCTAGAGGCTATCTTTCGTACCCTCCTTCTACCCTCGGACTAGGTTAGCCTAGAAGAGCACTTCCGTTCCAATACCTGTCCAGAGTAGAAGAGTCATAAAAGCATTCCTCCGTACCACAAGCTACCATGACTAATAGCCACACAAGACTTCCCTAATTAATTAGCCAAGACAGAGCCATATGTCTTGTGGTTGTACTGTTTTCCTGGGTGGTTCTCCATGTTCCGATTAAATCATATGATCTTGTAATTAACCACATTTATCATCAAAGTTATCATTATCATCATTTTATAAAGATCCATTTCAGCCATCTCATGTTAAGCGACTAAGCATATTCTACCCAAAAACATTTATTTAAACCAGGGTGTTCAAAGGAATAGGGATGAAATCTAGTATGTCCTTAAAAAGGTGATTTCCCATCAAGTTATGCAATACAACATAAAAGTAAATTTAATTGTAATGCTTGTGAATAGGACGAAGTAGAATATGCAGGGGGAGAAGACCACTTGCCTTCCTCCAACAAAAAGCTACTCTTTATGCTCTTCTACTCTTGCTCTCTTGAAACTTCCGGACTTCCGATCAACAGCTCGATCTTCTACTCAAAGCAAACATCGGGCACAAACATGCAAAGCAGACAAACAAGAACGACTAAGAGCAGTACACCAATCGTGAAAGGCTTAAAAGAGAGGACATGGAAAGAGCTCGGTTCTAAGAACGCAAACGCAAGAAACACTCGGAACTATCGGGAGATTTAGATTATATCACACAAGGCTATGTGCTTGGTATATTTTAATTGAATAAAGTAATGTGCATCGGTTATTTCAAAGAAATACCCTATTTAGAATTAATCAAGTTATACATTTATATAAAAGAACGATGAAAAGCTTAGTCCAATTTTATTTATAAATGTTCAAGTATGAATTATGCAAATTATACATTTTATTTTAGAAGAAGCATGCAGAGCATCTAAGCGTGCAACTTTATATTTGGAGTTGAACTAAGCAATTCATAACTCAAAAACACATTTACATTCATATTAGTCAAATTAATATTTATTAAGAAAACTCGGGATAACCTAAGTTGCTTTTATTTAGAAAGCAGATTGAATAAATATTAATCAATTTAATATTTATTTTATGAAATGCCGAGAGGTAGCTCTAATTACATTTTATTCAGAAAACATCATTAAATAATATTAGTCAATTTACCATTATCTATGAAAACCGTTATATAGACCCTAATCAAATGTTATTAAGAAAAGGCATTCTAATAGGCATTTAATCAAATTAATTTAGGATAAATTCATAAAACACATTTTATGTTGAACATCATGTCTAGCGCGTATTTTATTGTGAGACGAGACTAACGCAACAAGAACGACCTTAAATGGAGCTAAAACGCAAGATCTATGAACTAGACAAGGCTGCAGGGGTCTAAACGCGGTAAACTGGAGATGACAGGGACCAGCAAGGAAGTTTTACAAGACACTGCAAATAGTGCTTGCAAAACAGCCAAAGGACAGGGGGCTACCGGAAAAAAGAGACGGTGGGATTTATGTGTAAAAGGTGGGATCTTTCTAGGGGGTTATGGGCAAACTTTACAAGACACAAGCTACAGGGCTTTGTTTGGAGAAACCTTGGGGACCTAAAGGAAAAACTACCTTATCTTATCTACACGGATGGATGGATGCTGATGACGATGGCTTCATAGCCATGACCGGCGGACAGTGCTCTGGCCGGCCAAAATTGACGCGCTCTGGGAAAGGAGACGCGCGATCGAGGAGGGAAAGGTGGAGGGGAGGTCGAGGGGATCATGGGGGAGTGCTCACCTACATCGGGGAGAGACGATGGCTCCCGGATTTTGCAGGAGGGCGGACGGCAATGGAGAAGAAGCCGACTCTGGTTCCACAGGCTGACGGTGCTCCGATAGTTCTCCAGCGACGGGATGGGGCGAAACGGATTCAGATCGTCGTCGGGATTCTTGTGGTGGCGCCGGTTTGTTCCAATGGTGCCCTGACGTGGTGGATTGAGGAACCGGTGACAGTGCTCTGGTTCAGGCAGTGAGGACGGCCGTCTCAGGGTTCACGTCAGGGAGCTCCTTGGCGGCAGGATGCAAACGGCGACGAGCGGCAAACGTGCGGCTCAATGTCGTGCTCCTCGTGGGGGTGTGTAAGTGCAATCAAGCCCTAAGTGGGTTTTGGTGAGTTAAGTGACAACTTGATCAAATCACTAACACTCTTGTAAAGCATGTGAGCAGGTTGTTGATTATTGATAAATGATATTTATGTGTAAGATCATGTAATTGGCTCATATTGCAAAGATGACAAGGGTGGATCATGGCATTATACATGGAATGTTTACAAGCATGCTAAAGATGAATGTCATGATAAGGATAGGATGTTCTTCCCATTGGACTTTACATAAGACATACAACAAGTGATCCTAAGCTAAAGAAAAGCAATTATAGAGGCATGATTATATATGGTACTTGGTTGGCCTCTCTATGTTGAGCAAAGCATATTGTGAAGAAAGGAGAAGCTTGTGGTATAATAATGGGAGAACTAAGTCAAAGTTGAGTATGGCATCAAGGGATTTCACTATTGACACAAGATGGAACTTGATAGCCAATACTATGAGTTTTCCGAGTACAATATCAAATGGTTTTTCACTCTTACATTTTATGAAGAATATTGACTCGTTCAAAGAAGCTATTTGCAAGACTTCAAGTATAGAATTGACAAGGGTCATATGGTTATGTCTTTTATGGACCAATAAATAGAAGTTTGCAAAGCAAGAATAATTGATGTCAATCAAAGGACAAACTATTTGAGTGGCATCTCAAATGGAATTCTCTCTATGGTGCAAGGCTTGACTCAATTGTGGCAAGGATAAGTGATGAAGAGATCAAGATGGCTAAAATGAGGAACTAAGCAAAGGCTATGGATAGCGACCATAAGCAAGTGGCTAGGGTGAAGTTGAGAGCGTCAAGGATTTCGAAGTATCATATCCAAGCCTACCGAGGAAAGTGATAAATTGCATCTAGTGTCATGATTGATAATTTGGAGTGGCTCTAGAATTCAAAGTGATTGATTCTGTACTCTATGGAAGAATTCTAAGTCACTAGCTCAAGGTAGATATGCTCAAGCACATGCATCTATTTATATCTATAACATGTGCTCAGTTGGTATACAACATTGGAAGCCCTCGAATCATTGAAGATCAATTACCGACGTACCTTGATGCTTCAAGCTCAAGTAGATTAATTAGGGTTTATCTTTTATCTTGAGTTTAGGTATGCCGTACTATCAAGAGGGATGAATCATTGGTTGGACAACAAACATCAAAAAGTGCTCAAGTAAACCCATGAGAGACTAACCCGTGAGATCAAACCTTAGTTGAGCTCTCTGGCCCAAACTGGTCTGACCGGTTTGGCAAACCGGTCTGACCGGGTTGGGCACTGACACCGTCCAACGGCTAGTTGGTTTGAAAACCGGTCTGACCGGTTTGGCAAACCGGTCTGACCGGTTTTGTCTGACAGACTAACGGCTAGTTTCGTGGGAGTTGGGTATTTATACCCATGAGCTCCTCTTTGAGGGGCTGCTGGTTCTTCACACTCCTAACACCTTCCAGAACCATAGCTAAGCTCTCCCCAACCTCTCTAAGTGAGATTCAAGTCTTTAGTGCCCTATTCTTGTGTTGGGTTGAGAGAGTGACTTGTGTGAGAGCTTTAGAGAGCTTTGAGAAGCCTTGTGAGCATCCCATACTTGAGCACCTGCTGATTTCGTTGAAGATCCTTTGAAGCATCTTTTACTCTTGGAGCTTTGCTCCTAGACGGCTAGAAGTCGCTTGGAAGCTCTCCAATCCGAGATTGTGGAAGCTCCAAGAAGTTTGTATTACCCCTGTGATTCGAGTGGAAACCTTCTCATCTCAAGGGTTCATTCTCTTGACTTGAGACCGAGGTCAAGGGCAAGCCTTGTGTGGGGAGCCTATCCTTGTGTGGATACCTCAACAACGTGGAGGTAGGCTAACCTTAGTGGTGAGCCGAACCACGGGATAAATCTTTGTGTTCTTACATGCTTTACATTTACATGCATTACCTCAAGTTGTTTCTAGCAATCTTTGTGCTTCCGCTTCGATCTACTTTGGTGTGCTTGTGCTATGTGCAGGGACTTCATTGACACTCTTGGAAACACCTTTGGAAGTCATACACCAAGTTTGGTTTGAGCTAGAACTCGTAGAGGGCATATACTTGTTTGTTGATTTGCTACCTAGCAAAACCGGTCTGACCGGTTTTGGAAACCGGTCTGACCGGTTTTAGCACTAACAGAGGGTTGAAGTTTTTAATAAGTGCAGATTCGTCTATTCACCCCCCCTCTAGACGACATCGAGATCCTTTCAGGGTGCTGGACTGCTCCGAGAGAGCTCCTGGCCGGTGAGTCGAAGAAGCGACTGACGGTACTCTGTTCGGCGAGCGTGTAAAGCGGTTGTGCTATGTGAGCAGGCCAGGGCAGTGGGCGAACAGCAAGAGGCGTGGAGGTGCTCGATGCTTCGGCTTTATAGGTGCTGGAAGAGAAACGGAAGCCGCTCCGGTAGGGATTGAAAGCAAGTAACGACCGACCATTGATGCCATGGCGGGCAGCCGTTTCCAGAGAGGAGGAAGGGGAAACAGAGGGGATGAGCGGCTCACAAGCGGGAGGCGAGCGGGCATGGCCAGGCGCAGGTGCGGAGCCAGCCGAGGCGTGCGGCTTGCGGTAGGCAACCAGGGACGCACGGGCACAAGAGCTGGGCGGGCAGCACGCTGCAGGCTCGTGGATTGGTTGCGAAGCCGACACGAGTAAGGATGCGGATGAGCGTCGGGCGCGCGGTCGCAAGGCTGGGGAGGTCGAGCGACGCGGATAGGGGCGCGCGTTGGGGCCGAGCAGCTCGGTTGCGGCGCGATCCCGACTAGAGGTTGGGGATGGCCCTGACAGGCGGGGCCCGGCTGTCGGTGGGTAAGAGAGGGAGGAGGGCAGCTGGGCTGGTGGGAGAAAAACGGGCCGTGCGGTGGGCCAAACTGGGCTGCGAGGGTGGAGAAAGAGGAGGTGGAGCTGGCTGGGCCGGTTGGGCCAGACGGAGAGAACGGGCCGAGCATAAGGGGAAGCTAGACCGCGGGAAAAAGAAAAGCCGGGTTGGGCTAGAAAGAAAGAGAGAGATGGGTTTGGGGTGGTTTTAGGGACTTTGAACATTTCATGATTTTGAAAAGTGCACAAACACCAACCAAAAACTATGCAACAAAATATGAATACAACACTCACACATATTCATTTTATTTAATTTATAAAAACAATCAATTGATTTTCCTATGCTAAATTTCCTGTAAAGAAAATAAATGTTGAGACAATTTTAAAAATTATGAGAAATTGTTGTCTTATTATTCTTCCTATTAACATCCTGAAATCAGAAAATTTCAGGGTGTTACAACCGCTTTCATTTGATCGAGCTCCTATTGATTCTTGGGACACTGAAATTCTCCAAAACTATTGCCCTTTACTATAGGAGCAGGTGATGCTTTACTCGTATGCATATTGTACTTCTTTAGAATCTTTTCCAAATATGCCTTTTGTGATAATCCTAAAACCTCATTCTTTCTATCTCGGTGAATTTCTATGCCTAAAACATATGAGGCTTCACCAAGATCTTTCATATCAAAATTTGAGGACAAAAACTTCTTTGTTCCCGTAGTAGACTGACATCATTGCTAGCAAGCAAGATATCAGGAAAATATATTTCCCATTTTTTAACTTTGCATAAACACAATTGTCCTCTACATTCGGTTCAAACCCAAATCTTTTGATTGTATCATCAAACTTTAGATTCCACTATCTAGATGCTTGGTTTAATCCATAAATGGATTTCCTTAGGCGGCATCCCATATGTTCTTTTCCTTCCGCAACAAAACCTTTCAGTTGTTGTTGTTTCATGTAGACATTTTCTTCTAAGTCACCATTTAGAAATGTCGTCTTTACATCCATCTGATGTAACTCTAAATCAAAATGTGCCACTAATGCCATTATTATTCTGAAGGAATCTTTACATGAGACTGGAGAAAATGCCTCATTGTAATCTACTCCTTCTCTTTGTGTATAGCCTTTTACCACAATTCGTGCCCTATACTTTTCTATGTTCTCTCTAGAGTCATGTTTAATCTTCAAGACCCATTTATAGCCTACTGTTTTGGCTCCTTTAGGAATTTCTACCAAGTACCAAACATCGTTGGAACTCATAGATTTCATCTCATCTTCCATGGTCTCCAACCACTTCGATGAGTCAGCACTTCTCATGGCCTCTTCATATGAAGCGGGATCACCCTCCATATGAGTTTCTTCTGTATCATAAACTTTATAATCATCAGGAATTGCTGATCTTTTAACTCTTTGAGACCTCGTAGGGGCCTCTTCTGATGGCACATTCGGTGCCTCAACATCTGTTGGCACATCATCGAGAGGTGGCTGTTGCATCTCTTCCTCATGTGCAATAGTGGATTCAATCGGATCATGAAGGACAGGCCCCGGATCTTCACTCAATGTTGCCATGGGTTGAGTTACAACAGGTGCTTGCACCACAACCTCAGGGATTGTCGGTGCAACTACAACAGGTAGTGAGAAATATGGCTCTTGGATCATCAGATTGGGTGCATACACCCGCTTCTCCTCAAGATCAATTTTTCGCAGTGACGTGCTCCCCCTCATCATGTCATCCTCTAAGAAAACAACATGTCTCGTTTCTACAAATTTTGTATATCTGTCTGGACAATAGAAATGAAAACCTTTTGACTTTTCAGGATATCCAATGAAATAGCAACTAACTGTCTTGGAATCTAACTTTGCAATGTTTGGGTTAAACACTTTGGCCTCAGTTGGGCTCCCCCACATGCGCAAGTGGTGTAGAGAGGGTACTCTTCCCGTACACAGCTCGTACGGTGTTTTGGGCACCGATTTGCTTGGTACTCTATTGAGAATGTGAATAGCGGGTTTTAACGCCTCCATCCACAATCCCAATGGCAAGGTAGAGTAACTCATCATACTACGCACCATATCCATCAGTGTACGGTTACGCTTTTCAGCTACTCCATTTTGCTGAGGTTCGCACGGCATCGAATACTGGGCGACTATGCCATTCTCCTGTAAGAACCTTGCAAAAGGTCCAGGTACTTGGCCAAATGGGGTGTGCCGACTGTAGTACTCCCCCCACGGTCAGATCTCACTATTTTAATTCTTTTTATCAAGTTGATTTTCAACTTCAGCTTTGAATATCTTAAATTTATCCAATGCTTCCGATCTTTCTTTAATTGGATAAATATAACCATAACGGGAGTAATCATCTGTGAATGTTATGAACAAGTCATAGCCATCCACGATTTTCATAGAAAACGGTCCACAAATATCTGTGTGGATTATCTCTAAAGTTCATGTGCTTCGTTTTGCACCTTTTTTTAATTTGCTTTACATACTTTCTTTTAACACAATCTACACATTGCTCTAAGTCAGAGAACTCTAACGGAGGAAGAATTTCACTTTTAACGAGTCTTTCTATTCTCTCCCTCGAAATATGGCCTAAACGACAGTGACATAATTTTGACAAAATATCATGAGTTCTCTTTCTTTTCTTTTGAACATTCTCTGATCCGGAAACATTCACATCATTTACATTCATATCGTATAAAGAATTAACTTTTTCACGTAAGGATAACAAATAAAGCTCATCATGAAGGTAAGCAATACCAACACAAGCATTATTACACCAAATGCACACTGGCCATGTCCAAAAAGACATTCAAAACCATCTTTGTCCAAACGTGAAATACTAATCAAGTTTCTGTTTAACGAAGGAACGTAAAAAACATCTCTAAGCAAAAGTATAAAACCATCAACTAGCTCTAGAGAGACATCGCCAACAGCTTCAACTTCTGTTTGGACTCTATTTGCAACTTCAATGCATCTTTCTCTTCTTTTCGTGCTCCGGCTCGAATGGAACCCCTGTAAAAGAATTTGCAACATGAATAGTTGCACCTGAGTCAATTCACCAAGTAGATTTTGAAAACTGTGTATACAAAGATTCATTTACAAAAGAAATAATATTCTTACCATTCTTTGCCATGATCAACTTCAGCCAATTGGGACATTCTTTCTTGTAATGCCCCTTCTTCTTGCAGTAGAGACACTGTGACAACCCGCCCAGGAAAATACCGTACTGTCGCCTAAACCAATCCCCTTTGGCCATTAAGCGATGATAAAGTATCATCCTGTCGTTAGTTGCCGGGTTAACGCCCGGTAAATCACTTGAACTTCACTCAGAGGATCGAACATATATGCATTAAAACTCACGCGAAACCGAGTCCAGAGTACAACACAAGATTAAATCCAAATTACCCCTAAGGGTTTAATTATTACAAACCATTGTTCATGACAAGATAAGTAAAGGTTCAGAGTTCGAAATCAGCGGAAATTTTGACTACGGAACAATAGACATCACAGGAGGCCGTCCGTGATGCCATCACTCGTCGTCATCCACCCATTCCAGCTCCCAGCCGGGTGGAGACTCACCAAGCCAAACCTCCTGCAACCACATATAATAAAGCAAGGCTGAGTATACTAATACTCAGCAAGACTTAACCGTCGGGTGGTAACTACATCACCAAACTCTAGACATGAGAGGCTTTTTGGCCGGTGGAGTTCTTTTGCTGAAAAGCAATAAAGAGTATGTCCTTACTTTCAATATTTTAGCGCAAATTCTAGTTAATTACCATTTCTAAGTGTGCCAACTAATTCAATCAAGAATTGTACAATACAATTAATTCAAGCAGTAATATTCACCAAGTTCCATCATTAAGGGATATCATGGCCAGTTGATTAAGCAGTCTCAGATAATGGTGAGAGGCCGACAATCGATTGATTCATAACCTTGCAAGGTGGACCTAAACACACGGAAGAATGCATACCCCAATAAAGTCCAAACAAAAACGAAACGGGGTATACACCGACCAGACGGTTCCCATCTTTCTCCGGGTCGGGATCAGACCTACAATCCTCGGTACAAGGCTTACTAGAACGTCACGCCGGACCGCCCAGACTCGCACAGGTACCCCACTGTTGCAGGCAGGGGGACACATCAGGTGTCCTAGGGGTAGTAGGGAAAAGTTCCCTTGCCGTGTCCATCAGGTACTAGGTTTACCGGTCCCATTCCCGGCAAGTGCTTAGTACGTTCAAAAGCTTAGCCCACGAAAGCCATTGGACCGGAGCCCAAATCCCATGCTCTTACCACATGAGCAATCCATTTATAAAGATCTTATGATTCCAACATAAGAACCTATTCTCGCGAGTGACGAACATCACTCGACTTGTACCGGTCCTATAGCATAGCAGCTACCGACCTAGCATACTAGTAAAGGAACATAGGTACCTAGGGATCATGCATCTAGGGTTTCATTCAACTCCTGAAACGTAAATGCATAATCATAGCAAAGGTAATTGCATAATTTTAAAAGACAGGGTTAATGATCCGGGGCTTGCCTTCGCTGGCAAGGTTGGCCTTGGGCCCTTCTGGACTTTGGTCTAGGCCTTGAGCTACATCCACGTACTACAGCTCTCCGTCAGCACCTTCGTCTCCTCCTTCCGGCACGAGCGTATATCTACCGTCGGGAAGATCTACACGAGGATGCAATGCAAGATTTAATTGACGGTTTTTAATTTAATTAATTACCAAACATCATATGACAACCATGGGGAGTATGGTTGGCCATATTCACCTAGATAAACATACGTTCAACATACTCTTCCAAAAAGGATCAATATGTTGTTCTTATTAATTAATCTTTTTGATAGTGACTGTGCCCACATTTAGGTAAATAAATTAATTTAAATTTCACAAAACAGCAAGGGTGTGTCACTTAGCTTCTTAGCATGATTTACATGACAACAAAGGGCCATTAGTTGTGTGTTGGTGATTTCCCAATTTACTTTAATATTAAGCTTGAATTGGCTTCCATAGCTTTTATTCATAAAATAAATTCATAAAATTCAGTGAGTGTGTTTCTGAAGCACTATAACCTAAACAAAGCCACTGCACACAAGATTTCACATTTAAAGGAGCTATAAAATTAATTATATCATAAAGACAATTTCTAGCTATCCAAGCAAGATAAATGCATATGAAAATAAATAAGCCCAAAATGGATCCCAACTTTTTCACACATGGCCTTTGGTCCAAAACTAAGCTAGGCATGCAACATCTACACCTAGAGCTACTATAGATCTTGAGCTATGCATTTACAAAGAAAATTAGGCATAAAACAAGATTAAATATTTCTGACAGATATAAAATTGTGATTAATTCACCAGAGGTGCATTTAGGCATAAAAAGATCACATGCAGAAGTTGAGCACAAAAATCTATTTAGTTTTGGCTACAAAAATCATTTGGACAGATTCAGTGTAAATACAAAACAATTCACAATAAAAGATCTACACTATAACTTTGTGCAATTTTTGGTACAGAAGCTAGTCATGGCATAACACACAACATATCCAAAATTCAGCAACAGATCACATGTATATTTTGAACGACAACAGATCTAGGTTTATCGGATTTCTATTTTTCAAGCAAAAACTATCACTCAAAAGTATAGTCATACTTTACAAAAGTTGTAGGATTCTTCACAAGGAATCCAACAAAATTGGTCTTGCATTTGTTTGATTTTTCTACGATTTTCTATGAATTTCACAAGAATCAGCCAAAACCCACCACTATTTAAGAAACTGTTTTGCAACAAGGTCCCTGGAAGTTTTTGATTCCTTACATCTATGCCCTTGCTTTGCAGATCGACCCCTGGAAAGAATCGAGCCCTCGCAATTGGGTCCCCAGGTGCGGGTCGGCGGCGGTCCGGCCAAATTCCTGCGAGCCGGCAGCCGTGACCGGCCGGGCGCAGGCGGAGAACGGCCTGGGGGTCTCCTAGGCTCGATTTGCGACTCAGTTGGGGCAGAGGTGCGGCCGGCGAGCTCGCACGGCGGAGCTCATGCGGTGGCGGCCGCTGGAGCTCGTGCTCCGGCGAAGCTGCGGCGCCGGCAGGGCAACAAACGGTGGTGCAAGCTTCAGTAGGACCTATAGTAGGGGCTAGAGCGGTTGGTCGGCCGTGGGCGCTAGTGGACGGGGCAGCTCGGCTACGGTGGCATCAATGGCGTCCGGCGGCGGCGTGCTCGTGCGAGGAGAGGGACAGCGGCCCCTTTTATAGGCAAGCGAGGGACGCAAGCTTCGTGATTAAGTCTTCCCCGGCTATTAAGCCGCGGGTACGGCGGCCTGGCCTCAGCAGGCACGCGCGACAGGGGGACACAGACGGGCCGGTGGGCAAAACGGCGGTGCGGCCGGCCGGCGCGTGAGGGAGCTCCGCGTGGCACCGCCCAGAGGACGTGCTCGCGTCACGCACAGGAGAACACGGTGCAGCGCACGGACCATTGGTCGCTGGCCAGTCTCGGCGTGCGCGTACGGCGGTACGGCGGCGGCCGACGTGGCGCGGCGCACGCGGGCGCTCTGGAGCGGGAGCGCGGCGGCGCGTTCAGCCCTAGATGTTATTCCGGGTAGCGATGTTTGACTGTGAAAACCTCCAAAAATTCAAATAAAACCCCACAAAACCTTGAATACCAAAGTTGTAGAGCATCTATAGGAGAACATTTTTTGCCAAGGCCGACTTATGTTTTGATCAACCATTTGAGCAAGAACTGCAGGCAAAGTTGCTGGTTTTCATGGCGCTGGCGAACAGGAACTGCTGGCGTTGACCATAGCTTCACACCATTTTCCACTCCAAATTTCAAATGCCACCCAACATGAAAGTTGTGTCCCTCGAAAAACTGGACAACTTTTATATTGGGAGAATTTGAAGTGTTTAGGTGAAATTTGGAGAACGCGGCAAAAGTTCTAGAAGGACTAGGTGTGACAAGGGGTTTGACTAGGGTTTTAGCTAGGGTTTGACCAAGCTTTGACCACAAAAGTGTGTTGACTTGATTAAGAGGATCATTAGCACTAACTAATGGTATTTAAACACCTGAGGTGTTACAGCCTACCCCCCTAAAAGGAATCTCGTCCCGAGATTCAGAAATTAAAGACAAAGGTAGGGTAAGGTTCTTACCGTTTCGCGATTGAAGAAAACCCGGATACTTGGTGTTGAGAAAATGCTCGGTCTCCCAAGTAGCTTCTTCTTCAGTATGGTGACTCCATTGTATCTTGTACATCTTCACGGTATGTCTCCTGGTTTTTCTTTCTTTTTGATCTAGCACTCTCAACGGATGCTCGACAACTGAAAAATCTAGCTCGATCCAAGCATTCGCTTCCGTGATTACCTCTGTCTCGGGTACCTTCACACCTTTCTTCAATTGTGTCACATGAAACACGTTGTGCACAGCCGAGAATCGATCCGGAAGTCGGATGCGATAAGCGACTGGTCCACATACCTCGATGATCTCGTACGGGCCGATATAGCGCGGGGCTAGTTTCCCTTTGACGCCAAATCTCTGTACACCTTTGGTCGGTGAAACCTTGAGGTATACGTAGTTACCCACTTCATAGTGTCGGGGTGCTGTCCCTTTGTCATGATAACTCTTTTGACTCATTTGAGCTAGCTTCAAATTCTCTCTTATCACCTTCACTTTCTCTTCTGCATCTTTAACTAAATCTGGGCCAAAGAGTGTTCGCTCTCCGGCTTCTGACCAATTCAAAGGAGTTCGGCATCTTCGTCCATAAAGAGCTTCGAACGGTGCCATCTTCAAACTAGCTTGATAACTATTGTTATAAGAGAATTCGGCTAAAGATAGACACTTCTCCCAACTCTTATCAAAATGCATGATGCTTGCTCTCAGCATGTCCACCACAATTTGATTGACTCGCTCGGTCTGACCATCGGTCTGAGGGTGATAACTTGAACTACGAATCAATTTGGTTCCCAAAGATTCATGCAATTGTTCCCAGAAACGAGCCACAAATTGAGTACCTCGATCAGAAACAATGGTCTTGGGAATCCCGTGCAAGCGCACTATTTGATCGACATAGAGTTCTGCATAGTCTTGAACGGAGTAAGTGGTGTGCACTACGATGAAATGAGCAGTCTTGGTCAATCGGTCCACTATAACCCAGATAGAATCCTTCTTTCTGGCAGTCAGGGGTAAACCCACAATAAAATCCATACTTATGTCATCCCACTTCCACAAAGGTATGGTCAATGGTTGAAGTACACCGGCTGATTTCAAATGGCTGGCTTTGACTCAATGGCAAGTATCACACTCTACCACATATTTAGCTATATCTACCTTCATGTTTGACCACCAAAAGTTTTTCCTCAAATCTTGATACATTTTGGTGCTTCCGGGATGAATAGAGAATTTGGAAAGATGAGCTTCGTCGAAAATTTCCTTTCTGAGTTCCGGATCAGCAGGAACTACAAGACGCTGCTCAAACCACACTACATCCTTTGAATCGTATGGAAACAACTATATTTGGGGTCTTCTTCGACTAATTTCTGTTTTATTAGTTGGACGCCTTCATCATTGAGTTGAGCCAAAACGATCCTGTCATATAGATTGGACTCAGCAGAGATAGCATTTAAATTTCCTTGCTCCACAATTTCCAATCGAAGCTTCCTCAAGTCTTCACATAAAGTCTCACTATACAATTCCACAGTTAAGCAGTTGCAGTGAACCTTACGGCTAAGAGCATCTGCAACAACATTGGCTTTTCCGGGATGATAGTGCACTTCTAGATCATAGTCTTTTATCAATTCTAACCATCTTCTCTGTCTCATATTCAAATCTGATTGGGTGAAGATATATTTAAGACTCTTGTGATCGGTGAAGATATTACAGCGGTTTCCCGTAAGATAATGCCTCCAAATCTTGAGAGCATGAACAACCGCTGCTAACTCAAGATCGTGGGTCGGGTAATTCACTTCATGGGGTCGAAGCGATCGTGAAGCGTAGGCAATGACTCGATTCTCTTGCATAAGAACACAACCGAGACCAGTGCCCGAAGCATCACAAAAGACTTCAAACGGTTTAGAATTATCCGGCTGCACTAGCACTGGGGCTGTAGTCAAATGTTGCCTCAACGTGTGGAAAGCTTTTTCACAATCTTCGCTCCACACAAACTTGACTCCCTTCTTCAATAGTTCAGTCATAGGTTTAGCGATCCTGGAAAAATCCGGAATGAAATGGCGATAATAGCCTGCTAAACCCAGAAAACTGCGGATTTGATGTACGGTCTTGGGTGGTTTCCAATCCATAACCTCTTGTACTTTGCTAGGATCCACAGATATGCCTTCCTTAGAAATAGTGTGCCCCAAAAATTTCACACTATCCAACCAAAATTCACATTTGGAGAACTTGGCATAAAGCTTGTGATCTCGCAAACATTGTAAAACAATTTGAAGATGTTCTGCATGTTCTTCTTCATTCTTGGAATAGATTAAGATGTCATCAATGAAAACCACTACAAACTTGTCCAGTTCCATCATGAATACGGAGTTCATGAGAAACATGAAATAAGCGGGTGCATTGGTAAGACCAAAGGACATCACCAGATACTCGTAAAGACCGTATCGGGTGGAGAAAGCTGTTTTGGGAATATCACATGGCCTGATCTTTATTTGATGATACCCTGATCGAAGATCAATCTTGGAGAAAACCTTGGCTCCAGCCAATTGGTCGAAAAGAACATCGATGTGGGGTAATGGATATTTATTATTGATTGTTACCACATTGAGAGGTCGGTAATCCACACATAACCTCAAGCTACCATCTTTCTTCTTCACAAATAGAGCTGGGCAACCCCAAGGTGAAGAGCTTGGGCGAATATAACCCTTATCTAGCAATTCTTGAAGTTGGGTCTTCAATTCTGCCAACTCCTTGGGTGGCATGCGGTAAGGTCTCTTGGAGATAGGAGCTGTGCCAGGCTGAAGTTCGATGACAAACTCGACATCTCTGTCGGGTGGCATACCCGGCAATTCATCGGGGAAAACATCCGCAAACTCTCGAACCACTGGAATTTCTTCCAGATGAGAAGTGATTGCCACATAAGAACAAGGATTTACACCATCTTTGAAAGGTAGGTATAGAGTCGTGGCTCCAACAATGGGTGAGTTGATCTCTACCATTCGCTCTGAAATATCCAGTATAACCTTATGCCGGTTCATCCAGTCCATCCCTAGAATAATATCAATGCCTTCCAAATTTAAGATGATCAGATCTGAATGAATCATCTTGCTACCCATCACCAAGGGTACCTTTCTGGTGATACGATTAGAAATAACTTCACCCCCTGGTGTGGTTATCTTGTAGGTCTTATTAATGGAGTAGGTATCGAGCCCTAACTTTTCTCGTGTCTTTCCATTAAGGAAACTATTAGTGGCACCAGAATCAAACAAAATTTGTATCGGCTTGTCCCGGATAGAGAATGTGCCCATCATTACTGGTGCTCCTCCTACAATATTAGCCTCAGACGTGAAATTGAGCTTCCCTTTTTGGATTTGGATCTTCTGCTTCTTGCCTTGCTTGTTTGGCTTAGGACCTAGTCCCTGATTTGACTGTTTCGGCTTGCTCGGTTTACGAATCGGGCATTCCTTAGCAAAATGTTTTGGGTCACCACATTTGACACAACGACGCCCACTGCTCGCAGGTGGAGGTGTAGGTCCGGTAAGCTGCAGGGTCTGTCGTTGGGGGTTAGGGAAATTAAAATTCTCTTGAGATCGATCCTGGGACTGCTTAGTCCATCATCCCGAATGTAAGGCTTGCTGGAAGTCCGATGGAGTCTTCTGTACCATGTGAAACTTGAGAAGCTGCGCATTATTGGGCATGGAGTTAGCCTTTCTTTTCCTCTCGGCTTGGGCCCTCTTCATGGCATCTTCCTGTGAGATAGCTTTATTCACTAGCATGTGGTAGCTGTCAAATTGTACCAAATTCAGCCATCCAGACAATTCACCATTAAGGCCTTCGCGAAAAAGCTCCATCCTCTTCATATCTGTATCCACATGATATCCTCCATACTGGCAGAGGTTATTAAACTTCTGCGCATATTGGTACACCGTGTCTGACCCTTGCTTGAGAGCCAATAACTCTCACATTTTCCTGTCTGTAAGTGCCTTGGGAATGTGATGGTCTCTGAAAGCCTTTTTGAATTCTTCCCACGTGATTTCATACCCAGGCTGTTGCATGGATTTGTAGTGTTCCCACCACATCAAAGCAGAACCACGAAGCTGCAATGCCGCGAATTTAGCCTTCCGTCCTTCTGAACATGGCAAGGTAAACTCCGCGAACATGGCTTCAATGGCCCGAATCCAAGCATCAGCATCCAGGGGTTCTTCCGCCTCAGTGAACTGCGGTGGATTCATACCCAGAAAGTGCTTGTACTCGGTCACTTGGCTTTGGGCACCAATCCGATTCCCATGGGGCTGCTGCTGCTGCTGTTGCTGCATGTGTAGAAGGATCTGGAGCAGCATCTCGTTTTGAGTAGCAATGGATGTCATGTCCGGTGGTGGTGGCGGCTGGTTGCGGCCACTAGAATCACCGAACCCATTCTGAGTGCTGCGTGTCGAGCCCACCATCTGAAAAATTTGAGTTTTCATTAGTCACACATTCGTAAGCTTGTTCAACAAGTAGAACATGTACGACAAAAACTCAAATTGCCCAAATAGTCAGACTCGAGACCGCCGCACTGCATTGAAATGACAATTTCAAAATTCCAAAACCAAAGTTCCCAAAATTTTCAAAATTTTCTGGCAACTTGGTAAGTTCGTGAGACAAAACTTGGCTTTCAAGGGTTAAGCTAGGTTAGCTAGGATCAAGGTCCAAAGGTGCAAGATTCGGAGTACTTGGGTAAAGATCACCTATACGGAAACTCTGCAGAACGGGTCTGAGAAAAGGTCACGACAACGGGGTCAACTAGACGGTACAACAACAACACTTTAGACTCGATTTAAAGATTGTTATTGATGTCATTATGATCATTATTTAAGGTAAACAACAAATGTGATCTTTTTATCATTCAGCAGGTTTTTATCATGATGCAAGAACGACCTATTCGTCCTCACTAAGCAATTAAGCCAAAAATCGAAGTTAGTGCCGGTGGCATGGCAACAATTACGTTTCTCCCTATAATATCTAGTCGAGACTATCGGTACTCACTTAGCGACTTACGAACGTTGTTAGTGTACTTGCAGAAAATCACAGAACACACCGAACCTTTCGTGCCAAGACTCACGAAAGCGTCCACATACATTACCGTTCACTATAGAAACGGTACCCATGCGTTTACCGCTGCATGGACAGCGTCCAACCTCGGACACCCTCCGTTTGAATGGAGTGTATCCTTTGCCTTGCATATTCATAATGCGGAACGCACACATATGGCAAAACGTGGCGAGACACAGACGCGATGTGGGTTCCCATTGGAATAGGTCCCATCCATCCCTCACATGACTTTCATGCGGTACCACCACGTATGGCAAAACGTGACGAGACGCAGACGCGACGTGGGTTCCCATTGGAATAGGTCCCATCCAGCCCACACAGGACTTTCCTGTGGCACCACCACGTATGGCAAAACGTAATGAACTAGTATGGTTGTGCAAGAAGTAAGTTTTGACAAGAAAAAAAAATGTGCTGGAAGTGAGCAAAATAAATCATAGATTTTTAAGCCACCTGAAAGAACCCAAAAATTTCCTCTAGGGCCTCTCGGTCTATATCCATCCTTAACGGACCAACGTATTTTGCAAATACAATCAATCTTGGCAATTTTTATTCAAAACAAGTGATTAACATTGTTAATTACACTCTGGTGCATATAATCGCTCTGATACCAGCTGTGACAACCCGCCTAGGAAAATACCGTACTGTCGCCTAAACCAATCCCCTTTGGCCATTAAGCAATGATAAAGTATCATCCTGTCGTTAGTTGCCGGGTTAACGCCCGGTAAATCACTTGAACTTCACTCAGAGGATCGAACATATATGCATTAAAACTCACGCGAAGGCGAGTCCAGAGTACAACACAAGATTAAATCCAAATTACCCCAAAGGGTTTAATTATTACAAACCATTGTTCATGACAAGATAAGTAAAGGTTCGAAGTTCGAAATCAGCGGAAATTTAGACTACGGAACAATAGACATCACAGGAGGCCGTCCGTGATGCCATCACTCGTCGTCATCCACCCATTCCAGCTCCCAGCCGGGTGGAGACTCACCAAGCCAAACCTCCTGCAACCACATATAATAAAGCAAGGCTGAGTATACTAATACTCAGCAAGACTTAACCGTCGGGTGATAACTACATCACCAAACTCTAGACATGAGAGGCTTTTTGGCCGGTGGAGTTCTTTTGCTGAAAAGCAATAAAGAGTATGTCCTTACTTTCAATATTTTAGCGCAAATTCTAGTTAATTACCATTTCTAAGTGTGCCAACTAATTCAATCAAGAATTGTACAATACAATTAATTCAAGCAGTAATATTCACCAAGTTCCATCATTAAGGGATATCATGGCCAGTTGATTAAGCAGTCTCAGATAACGGTGAGAGGCCGACAATCGATTGATTTATAACCTTGCAAGGTGGACCTAAACACACGGAAGAATGCATACCCCAAGAAAGTCCAAACAAAAACGAAACGGGGTATACACCGACCAGACGGTTCCCATCTTTCTCCGGGTCGGGATCAGACCTACAATCCTCGGTACAAGGCTTACTGGAACGTCACGCCGGACCGCCCAGACTCGCACAGGTACCCCACTGTTGCAGGCAGGGGGACACATCAGGTGTCCTAGGGGTAGTAGGGAAAAGTTCCCTTGCCGTGTCCATCAGGTACTAGGTTTACCGGTCCCATTCCCGGCAAGTGCTTAGTACGTTCAAAAGCTTAGCCCACGAAAGCCATTGGATCGGAGCCCAAATCCCATGCTCTTACCACATGAGCAATCCATTTATGAAGATCTTATGATTCCAACATAAGAACCTATTCTCGCGAGTGACGAACATCACTCGACTTGTACCGGCCCTATAGCATAGCAGCGACCGACCTAGCATACTAGTAAAGGAACATAGGTACCTAGGGATCATGCATCTAGGGTTTCATTCAACTCCTGAAACGTAAATGCATAATCATAGCAAAGGTAATTGCATAATTTTAAAAGACAGGGTTAATGATCCGGGGCTTGCCTTCGCTGGCAAGGTTGGCCTTGGGCCCTTCTGGACTTTGGTCCAGGCCTTGAGCTACGTCCACGTACTACAGCTCTCCGTCAGCACCTTCGTCTCCTCCTTCCGGCACGAGCGTATATCTACCGTCGGGAAGATCTACACGAGGATGCAAATGCAAGATTTAATTGACGGTTTTTAATTTAATTAATTACCAAACATCATATGACAACCATGGGGAGTATGGTTGGCCATATTCACCTAGATAAACATACGTTCAACATACTCTTCCAAAAAGGATCAATATGTTGTTCTTATTAATTAATCTTTTTGATAGTGACTGTGCCCACATTTAGGTAAATAAATTAATTTAAATTTCACAAAACAGCAAGGGTGTGTCACTTAGCTTCTTAGCATGATTTACATGACAACAAAGGGCCATTAGTTGTGTGTTGGTGATTTCCCAATTTACTTTAATATTAAGCTTGAATTGGCTTCCATAGCTTTTATTCATAAAATAAATTCATAAAATTCAGTGAGTGTGTTTCTGAAGCACTATAACCTAAACAAAGCCACTGCACACAAGATTTCACATTTAAAGGAGCTATAAAATTAATTATATCATAAAGACAATTTCTAGCTATCCAAGCAAGATAAATGCATATGAAAATAAATAAGCCCAAAATGGATCCCAACTTTTTCACACATGGCCTCTGGTCCAAAACTAAGCTAGGCATGCAACATCTACACCTAGAGCTACTATAGATCTTGAGCTATGCATTTACAAAGAAAATTAGGCATAAAACAAGATTAAATATTTCTGACAGATATAAAATTGTGATTAATTCACCAGAGGTGCATTTAGGCATAAAAAGATCACATGCATAAGTTGAGCACAAAAATCTATTTAGTTTTGGCTACAAAAATCATTTGGACAGATTCAGTGTAAATACAAATCAATTTACAATAAAAGATTTACACTATAACTTTGTGCAATTTTTGGTACAGAAGCTAGTCATGGCATAACACACAACATATCCAAAATTCAGAAATAGATCACATGTATATTTTGAACGACAACAGATCTAGGTTTATCAGATTTCTATTTTTCAAGCAAAAACTATCACTCAAAAGTATAGTCATACTTTACAAAAGTTGTAGGATTCTTCACAAGGAATCCAACAAAATTGATCTTGCATTTGTTTGATTTTTCTACGATTTTCTATGAATTTCACAAGAATCAGCCAAAACCCACCACTATTTAAGAAACTGTTTTGCAACAAGGTCCCTGGAAGTTTTTGATTCCTTACATCTATGCCCTTGCTTTGCAGATCGACCCCTGGAAAGAATCGAGCCCTCGCAATTGGGTCCCCAGGTGCGGGCCGGCGGCGGTCCGGCCAAATTCCGGCGAGCCGGCAGCCGTGACCGGCCGGGCGCAGGCGGAGAACGGCCTGGGGGGTCTCCTAGGCTCGATTTGCAACTCGGTTGGGGCAGAGGTGCGGCCGGCGAGCTCGCACGGCGGAGCTCATGCGGCGGCGGCTGCTGGAGCTCGTGCTCCGGCGAAGCTGCGGCGCCGGCAGGGCAACAAACGGTGGTGCAAGCTTCAGTAGGACCTAGAGTAGGGGCTAGAGCGGTTGGGCGGCCGTGGGCGCTAGCGGAGGGGGCAGCTCGGCTACGGCGGCGTCAATGGCGTCCGGCGGCGGCGTCAATGGCGTCCGGCGGCGGCGTGCTCGCGCGAGGAGAGGGATAGCGGCCCCTTTTATAGGCAAGCGAGGGACGCAAGCTTCGTGGTTAAGTCTTCCCCGGCTATTAAGCCGCGGGTACGGCGGCCTGGCCTCAGCAGGAGCGCACGGCAGGGGGACACGGACGGGCCGGTGGGCAAAACGGCGATGCGGCCGGCCGGCGCGTGAGGGAGCTCTGCGTGGCACCGCCCAGAGGACGTGCTTGCGTCACGCACAGGAGAACACGGCGCAGCGCACGGACCATTGGTCGCCGGCCAGTCTCGGCGTGCGCGTACGGCGGTACGGCGGCGGCCGACGTGGCGCGGCGCGCGCGGGCGCTCTGGAGCACGGGAGCGCGGCGGCGCGTTCCAGCCCTAGATGCTATTCCGGGTAGCGATGTTTGACTGCGAAAACCTCCAAAAATTCAAATAAAACCCCACAAAACCTTGAATACCAAAGTTGTAGAGCATCTATAGGAGAACATTTTTCGCAAAGGCCGACCTATGTTTTGATCAACCGTTTGAGCAAGAACTGCAGGCAAAGTTGCTGGTTTTCATGGCGCCGGTGAACAGGAACTGCTGGCGTTGACCACAGCTTCACACCATTTTCCACTCCAAATTTCAAATGCCACCCAACATGAAAGTTGTGTCCCTCGAAAAACTGGACAACTTTTACATTGGGAGAATTTGAAGTGTTTAGGTGAAATTTGGAGAACGCGGCAAAAGTTCTAGAAGGATTAGGTGTGACAAGGGGTTTGACTAGGGTTTTAGCTAGGGTTTGACCAAGCTTTAACCACAAAAGTGTGTTGACTTGATTAAGAGGATCATTAGCACTAACTAATGGTATTTAAACACCTGAGGTGTTACAGACACTGATCCTTCTCCACTGGAACAGTATTCTTCTGAGGCTGACGCCGCTATTGCATGGGACCTTTACCGTGTGGCTTTGATGAAGAGCCCAGATGGAAGTTCCTTTTCTTATCTTTGACAAGGTTCAAGGAACCACCATTGTTGGATTTAATTCTTTCCTCTTCCTGCACACACATGGCTATAATCTTTTTCAGATCCCACTGCTCTGGATGAATGTTGTAGTTAACAACAAAGGTGTCAAACTCTTTTGGCAGAGAAGCCATAACCAGATGAACAAGGAGCTTGGGTTTAATTTCCAGATCCGCATCCAGTGGCTTTAGCTTCGACGCCTGGTTGCTCATCCTAAGGATGTATGCCTTTTCCATTGCTTGTATACTTTTCATTCATCAGTTGCCTCAGCATCATGGTGGCATATGTCTTTGAAGAGCTAGTAAACTGATTCTTTATCATGTTAAGTAACTCTATAGCAGAGGTACAACATTCAACAGAAAAGGCATAAGAGTATCTGACAATGGTGAGGGGCTCACGCAGGGGAGCTTGAGGGACTCACGCAGGGGAGCTGGGAGATGAGGCCGTGCGGTGCAGAACAGGCGGAGTTAGCCGGCGGCGGCACGGCGCGCTGGAGGCGGACGAAGGAGGGCGCGGCTTGGTGGAGCGTTGTGCGTCGCAGGCGGACGAAGGTAGCCGGAGCTCTAGTGGATTTGGACGGGAGCTCTCGGGAAGATCCCAGAAGGCCCAGATAAGGAACGCCGAAAAAATAAGAAAAAAGAAAAAGAAATAAAAAGAAAATGAAAGGACATTATGAACATTTTACATTCTTATACATCTTACCCAGCCATGAGAAACTATTTTGTCAAACATTTTTCTAAAATAATTTCAGCTTCACCACAGAATCTGTTCCACCAACATAGTCATAGCCGGAACCGGAACCATACCAAACGCACCCTTCGTTTTCGTCTTTCTTCAACCTTGAGACCTTACGGGAAGACAGAAACTAGCTGCGCAAAGCCATGGCGCCGCTCCTGCTCCGATGTGCGACCAGGGGGTGTGGGGTATTCGCACCACCGTTTAGCTGGGGCAGGTGCCTCACCCTGCCGTATAGGGAGCTCCGCCCATGGTTGGACAGAGCTAAATCAAAGTTTGCGTTGAACTGACCAGGGAGGAGAGGTCAGAGGTCATAAAAGGGTTTTGTGCAAATGCCCCATCGAACAGGGTGTTCCACGCGAAATGTTACAAATGGAGTGCGGGGGATTAATCGCAAAAGTGTTCTGGGTTTGGGAGGATTAATCTCGGTCGCAAGTTTCACATTTGATGGACGAAAATCAGGTTTGCACGTCTCACTAGGAACCTAGTTTGCACCCAATATTTATCCTTTCTTGCATTGTTATTAGGTTTGCATTTTCAAGGTGCCAAAAGATACAGAGATACTCAGATACAGTACGGCCAGGCGCTCGATCGATCGTTGCTTCCACATATACTACGGTTCTCCTTTTTCAGTCTAGCATATCTTTATGCGTGTTACCTACTAAAATTTTGTAGTAATGCATGCACAGCTCTCTGTAGGCACCCAATGCAAAGCTTAGGCCAGCACACTGCACACACCGTTAACAAGCTCTAATTTTTTCCCAGCCATTATTACAATCCTAAAGATATGTAAAAAGAGATCGGCAACCATTAAGTAAATAAAACTCAACCTAAAGAAATTTGAGTGCGGCTTTCGTGTCTCATGCCATATCGCCAATAACTCCGGACTCCAGTTAAGAGTTAAACACTACCCTGCATCGCAATTACCATCAAATTAAGAACCAGCATTGTAGGTACAAAAAATGCCCAATCTTAACTTGTTGAGTTCTCCGGTTGTCGAGGATTGGTAAACAGGGTCACCATGAATCCAGGACATATATACTCAGGTAGTGTAAGAGGCGAGGTGCTACGAAGTGATATAACATCAAAAACTAGTGTGGATCATTTTAGAGCATGCACGTCAGTTCTAGTTACAGTAACGTTGCGTGCTGATACAGCACGCACTCATGCTTCTCATCATGTTCCAGAGATGATGGTTGTTCACCTTGCAAAAGTTTCTGCAAGTCTAGGTTAACCTGCTTCCTTTTTAAAAAAAAACTAAAAACCTGCTTCCTTTCTCGGGCTAATTTACATCCGTCCTGTTTGTTCCGTGGTCCACGAAAGGCTACTCAGGTCCACAAACTTCCGAGTTCCGTCCGACCTCCGACGACGACGACTCTGACCCAAATGGCCCACAAGAAGAACAGGCAGGAGCGCAACAGCCCAGCCCAACAGCAATAACAAATCAAGCAACGGCTAGTAGCAAGCAGCAAGGCGGCGCCGGGGACGCCTCGCCTTCGCCTTCGCCGTCTCCGTCCGTCCGTCGGGGACAACGGTCATATTACCGTTGTACTACCCCGACTCCAACCCTTTAAAGCTCCCTCCCCACGCGCCCCCTCCGCCGCCGTCTCCGCTTCCCCATCTCTCTTCCTCTCTCGCGCACGCCGTCTCTTTCCTCGCGCCGCCGCTTCGCCGAGCCAAACGTGCGTGCGCCGCCCTCCTCTCGTCTCGCCGGGAAGAGCACCGATGGAGACGCCGCTGTCCACCAGGAGGATCACCCGCTCGCTCGCCGCCGCGGCCGCCGCATCAGCCCGTAAGTCCCTCCCCCTCTTCTCCACCTTCCCCTCTCTGTTTCTTGATCGCGCCTCCGAGATCGCGTTCTTGAATCTTGACGACTTCTTGGACGTGTCTTTCCTGACGATTGCGTCTTCGATTTCCCGCAGAGAAGAGCGCCGCCGCGGGGACGGACTCCGGCTCCGCCGCCCAGTTCTCCCGGGCCAAGAACGCCGCCGCGGGGGAGGCCCAGCCGCGCGCCGCGCTGCACGACATCACCAACGACTCCCCCATCGTCGGCCTCGCCGCGGGCGGCCTCCACGGCACCGACAAGACCCCCGCCTCCACCGCCGCCAAGACCCGCCGCAGGGCCCCGCGCGGCACGCCCGGCTCCGGGGAGGCGCTCCTGCGCGGCCAGGTCAAGGCGCTCCTGCACAAGGTCGAGGAGGAGCAGGGATGCGCACCCGCGGCTCTCGTTAGGCCGGCTCGCATCCAGGCGCTTCTTGGGGTCTCCAGGTCGCCGGCCCAGCTCCTCGCGCCAACGCCGGCCAACACGCCGCAGATCGGGCCCGTCCCCGCGGACAGGGAAGGCCTCCTGATGCCTGGTGGCGTCCCCGTGGTGCCCTGCGTCCTCGAGGAGGAACTGCTGCTTCCTAAGCTGCAGGTAAGGATTGCCAACTTTGGTCAAAACTGACAATAATGCTAATTGTTCTTCCACCTTGTCATATGCCATTGAGTAGTTACTGAATTTGTTGTATTGCACTATCATTCTGAATGTCATGCCAACTCTGTTCAAAACTGACAATGATGCTGGTTGTTCTTCCACCTCGTCATGTGCCATTTAGTAGTTGCTGAATTTGCTGTAATTTTGCCATTGAGTAGTTACTGAATTTGTTGTAGTATTGCACTATCATACTGAAAAAAGGGCGGCCTAGTGCAAGTGGTAGTGCTTGCCGCCTGTGAACCGAGAGGTCACAGGTTCGAGCGGTGGCCTCTACACATTGCACGATGTGTGGGAAAGACCTCCCGCTAATAACCTCCTCCAGACCCCGCACAGTGCGGGAGCCTACGGCACTGGGTACGTCCTTTTTTATTGCACTATCATACTGAATGTCATGCAACTCTGTTCAAAAGTGACAATGATGCTATTATGCTAATTGTTCTTCCACCTTGTCATGTGCCATTGAGTAGTTTGCTGAATTTGTAGGTGATGCATTGTTTTGCTTTCTTTCACTGCAATATAAAGGTGTTAACTGCACCTAGCCAGTTCTGAATGACATTCCAAACAGAACTACAAATTCATTTCTGTGTCCTCTAACCACCAGCACAATCAACCTTGAGAATTTAGTAGTTACTATAGCATTTGTTCCTAAGCTGCTACCCTTCTTATGCAGCTCATTGCAGCTCCCCTGCTGCCACCTCAGCAAGAGGAGAACCTGGGCGAGTGTCAGCTGAACCGTGCGCTGGTCTTCGATGACTCCCCTGAGAAGTCGGACGCGTCCAATGGGTTGGCCGTCTCGTTCCATGAGAGCAGCACTGGCAGCTGCAATGGCAAGTCCTCATCACCTGAGGACGACAGCTCCTCGGCCTGGTCCATTCAGGTCCATGCCAGTTCCGAGAAGGGCGACGAAGAAGAGCTTGGCGTGGAGGACCTGGGAGAGTACACTGAAGAAGAGGAGTGGGAAGAAGACAGCGATGACGAAGACTGCTTTGATGACCTGTGCGAGGAGATGAGCAGGATGACCGTGGTCGATGAAGAGGAGCGGAAGGCAGGGCTGCTGCAGTTCGAGGGTAAGCACACCCGGTTCATCTACAACAGCGACGACGAGATCGAGCGGGAGGAGGTAGCGGATGCAGCTGAGGTGAGGGCAGTGCTCGGCGCGCTCATGCTCAGGGGCCTTCCGGTGCCGGGAGGCAGGCACCTGCGCTTCCAGGAGGATGAGGAAGATGAGGAGTGAAGCGTGTCAGCTGTGTTCGGATTCGGGTATCTGCCGTGGTTGTCATTCCCTGACACCAGCCAAACATTCTTTTGTGGGGGTTCTCTGTTTCTACATTCTGATTCTGTATTTTGATTCGTGTCTCAGTTCTTCAGAGAACACAAATTAAATTGTATTGCCGATTCAACTCTTCTGAAATGCAAGTATAGGCCCCTGTTACTGAATAAATATCTGTTCTGTGGCATTCGGTGCATCAGACGTCACAATTCAGATTTTGCGTTTCTTTTGGATATTTCTGTTTTCTGCTATAGCCTCTTAGCCTGTGATCTTCAGGGATATTTCTGTTTGGGTATTTCTGTGTGCCTTCTTTGTGTGATTATGCCCTGTCCATTAAGTAAGCTTCAATGCCCCACGTCCCTTTCAATGTAATAATTCAGATACTGTCGAATGCAACAGATGAGAACAGTTTCTCTTTATTGAAATAGAATAGGACGAAAAGCAATTTCTTGTTCAGCTCTTCGATGAAAGAATTACACTCCTTTTTGGAAGATAGAAGAAACCTGTGGTGCAGGATAAGGAGGTTGAGGAGGGGAAATCAAAGAGGTGGATCGACAGATAGGACAGAAAGCGACATGCAGAGGTGTGGCCTGTTGACCGTCAGTTTGTTTTCATGTGCTTTTTCCTTGGCATCGCGTTAAACACACCCAATTCTCTGACTTTTTCGGTGGTTGCATGCCCAGGCAGACATCTGCCGTGTTTGGATTGTAAGTGTTAATATTAGTGGTAGTGATATTTTTTAACACCTTCAAACTAACACTAAACAAACTAACTTCTTGAATGTTTGGATGGGGGTGTTAGTTTGCATTTATAGTAACTTTTCCAATCATTTGAGGATACAGGTGTGGGAGAGGGAGAGAGAAAAAAAAGTAAATTTGGGTGGGGTTTACCAAAACTAACACCAATTACCACCTCTTGGAGGGGTTAATTTTTTGGGGTGTTAGTCCCAACTAACATCAAACTAACACATATGTTTAGCTCCAAAATGTTAGTTTGCTCCAAACTAACACTAACACCCCCATCCAAACATGACCATCATTATTTTAAGAAAGTAAATCATGTTTTGTAAAATCCCAATAAGTTTGCACTACAATCACTAAAATTCTCTAAACAAGTTTCCCATGGCATTGCTTTTAATTAATATTATGATTTGAATTGGCGGAATAGCCAATTCAGTCCCCGAACTATCACTCAAAGCTCAAGTTCGTCCCTGAACTACGAAAACGATCGTTCTGGCCCTCAAACTATCGCATTCGGCTCAGTTTCGTCCCTGAACTACGAAAACAGTCGTTTTGATCCTCAAACTTTCGCATCCAGCTCAAATTCGTCCCTGGCTGATAGCCAAATACCCTTTTTACCCTTCTTCTACCCCTACGCGTTGCTCGCTGCTAACTGCTGGTGAACCCGCTGCTGCTTCTGCTCCTACTGCCGTCGGCCACCACAAGCAGGAGAGGGCGAGCCGCGGAAAGAGGACGAAGGCGACCGGGACATGGAGGCCTGCTGCCCCGCCAAATCCACCACGACGACACCTCCTGTGCCGGCGGGCACGGCCGCGGCGGAAGCAGGTCATGGATGGGGCATGGGCGCGCTCGGCGAAGGAGGCGCGAGGCCCCTGCTCCATCTCAGAGGATGGCGACTTACAGCTCCGATTCTCCAGCAGCGAGCAGTGCGTAGGGATAGGAGAAGGGTAAAATGGGAATTTGGCTATCGGCCAGGGATGAATTTGAGCTGAATGCAAAAGTTTGAGGCCCTAGCGCACTTTTGGTAAGGGTGTGTTTCGGTGATAAATGACAACCGTATACTTGTGACTAACCTTTGTTTTGTAGTGGATTTAATCTTGGGTTATTGTCATGAGTTATAAATGAAATGATACCTCTCAATTTGAATTTATGGATGATCAATGGACAAAGACTACAAGTCTAAGGACATTGTTAGTTCCAAGTGTCACAAGGAGATGAAGGACACTTGGATTTGCTAGTTTGTAGTGTTTGAACGTACTATTAAGAGGGGTTCACACACTAGTAGCTTGACCATGCTAAATACGATGCTATATTCATGCACTATCAAGCTCCTTGGTTACTAAACAGCTCAAAGTACTCATGGAATCACATTGGAAGCAAAAGAATTAAAGAAAAACTCAAAGGTGATTGAATTGGATGAGTTGAACTACAAAGGGTAGCGTCGGATGAACCGACGCCCCCATTTCTAGTTGCGCCGGATGATTTCAGCGACGAGTTCAGAGAAACAGCACCGCCGGATGAACTGACGGTGCATCAGTGGTTCATCCGGTGACCTAGGGTTTGGTAACAGTAAGGATCGGAGTCAATTGCCTTCAGCACCGGATGAAACGACGGTCAGAGCATCGGTTCATCCGGCGCGTGCATATAAATCATACAGAGACGCACCGAGAGGAGTTGCTTCAGCACCGGATGAAACGACGCCACTAAGAAGAACCAGCGGTTCATCCGGTGGCTATGTATAATTTACGCAGAGACGAATTGAGTAAGATTGCTTCAGCACCGGATAAACCGACGCAACAACGGTGCATGCGTCGGATGATGTGGTACAGCGTCCAGGTTCAATGGCTATATTTTGAGACACAGAGTGACCGGATGAACCGATGTTGTCGCCGGGGGAACCGTCAGTTCATCCGACGGTACTACTTTTCAGAGAGACTTTTCTAACAGCTAGCCACCCTTGCTAGGCCTATAAATAAGACCCCCCTGCGTCTCTTGAGCTGCCTTTGCCACTCTGAAGAACCACAGCAACCAAGGAGAGAAGGAGTTAGTGCTTTGATCATTTGGATTTCATCTTCCTAGACAAGAGGGATTCTTTCTTGGTGATCAAGAGTTTTAAGGTGCTTTCTATGGCGTAGCTGAGTGCATTGGTTAAGTGAAAGTGTGTGAGCTTGTTACTCTTGGAGTTTGACGGCTCCTAGACGGTTTCGGTGATTCGGGGTTCTTGGTGAGCTCTTGGAGATTGTAGGAGCCCCGGGAAGTTCTTGGTGTAAATAGATTGAGACCCACCATTCCGGAGATGGAGAATGGGTACTCTTAGTGAGCACTCAAGTCTAAGTGGTTTGAGGGGGAGCAAAACTCTTTGTGAGTGCTCCAACGTGGATTAGGGAGAAGCGTCAACTTCTCGATACCATAGGAAAAAGATTGGTTGTCTCTTGTCCACTTGCTCTACCTTATTGCACTTATTTCCGCATTTACTTTCAGCTCTTAAGTTCCTTTGTTCTAGTTTTCCTCTAGTGTGCTTTGCTTGTTGCATATCTTGACTAGGGTGCTTTTCTCATGTTAGTGTGAATCTTGCTAAGGAACTTTGTTGCTAGTGTGCTTAGTTGGTAGAAAGAAACCTTTTTAGATGGGTAACATTAGAGATATAGGTTAAGGTTTGCTTCTTGTTCTAGAAATTTGAAGAAGGCCCATATTCAACCCCTCTTCTATTGGCCATCGATCCTACAAGTGGTATCAGAGCTTAGGCTCTCTTTTTTGTGGCTTAACTGCCTAGAGAGATGGCCAAGGGCAGTGGCAATGGCCCTCCCAAATTGGCGGGGAAACGGTTCACTTTTTGGGCACATAGAATGGCTAGCTATCTTCAAGCACAACACCATGATGCATGGATCACTACCATGTATCATTTGCTTAATGTGCCCACCGAAAGTGAAACTAAGTGGGACTATCGTGCTAGAAACTTTTTCTTTGAGACTCTTGAGGAGGATTTGTTTGATAGGGTGTTTGCCTTGGAGACCGCTCATGAGGTTTGGATGGAGCTCAAAAGAATCCATGTAGGCAACAAGAAAATCCGTGAGGAGAAGTATGAGTTGCTTAAGGTTGAGCTCAATGAGTTTAAGATGAAGGATGATGAGGGTGTAGAGGAAATGTACTCTAGGATGGGTGTTCTTATTCAAAATATCAATGCTATCGATGTTGCTAACGTGTCCGAGCAGGAAATTATTCGGAAAATTCTGCAAACGCTTCCCAAGCCCAAGTACAACATCGTCAAGGCACTCATCTTTGAGAAGGACTTCGAAACTCTCACCATCACCGAAGTTGTCAACAAGATTCGGTCTCATGAGATGTTCTTGATGGGTCAAATTGAATCATCTTCTTCCAGATCAAGCTCCAAGAAGGATCTTGCACTCAAGGCTAGTGACAAGAACAATCCCAAGCTAAAGTCAAAAGCAAAGCCTCCTCCTTCTTCAAGTGAAAGTGAAGACAAGAGTGACTCAAGAGATGATGATGAAGGTGGACTTGCTTTTCTCATGAGGAGAACCACCAAGTTGCTTTCCAAGATTGGCAAGAAAGGCTACAACTACGATCCTAAGAAGAACAAGTTTTGCTCATCAAGAAGAAGTGGTGAAGGTGGCAAGAGGAAGTGCTACAATTGCAAAAGTTATGATCATCTATCATATGATTGCCCCAAGCCTGACAAGCGAGTGTCAAGCTCAAGCAAGAAGAACGACGATGATGATGATAATGAGAAGGATGACAAGCACTCCAAAAAGAACTCATACAAGAAGAAGTCTTCTAGCAAGCCCTACAACAAGAAGAAGGGTGGTCATCGTTCTCTCTTGGCAAATGAGTGGATCACGGATGGTGAAACTTCAAGTGAATCAAGCGGTAATGAAGATGAGAAGAACAAGAAGTTTGCCGGTCTTGTGATCATGGATGATGAAGAACCTCCTCTTCATCCACCACCTATGTGCTTCATGGCTAAACACTCCAAGGTGAGCGATAGTGAAAATAGTGACTCCTCGGATAGTGATAATGAACTTTCACCTCATGCTCTTAAGGGACTTCTTGATCAATACACCGACATGATTAAGAAACAAAAGAGTAAGCTCAAGGCTCTCGAAGAGACCCATGAGAAGCTTAAGCTATCTAATGATGAGTTGCTTGTGAAACACAATGACCTTAGCAAAGAACATGAAGCTTTGGTAGTGTCTAACAAGTCACTTAGAGATGACCACAACAAGTTGCTTGATAAGCACAATGAGCTAATCGTCAAACATGATGATATAACCGTGCTTAACAAGTCTCTTGAATCAAGTCAAAAGATGCTTAAGAAAGATCATGTGGTCTTAGAGATGAAGTATCAAGAAATTGAGCTTGTTCTAGTGGGCAAGAAATTGCTAGAGACATCACTAAAACAAATGCGTCTACCTCTTGTGATGATTTGATTGAAGAACCTAAGATCTTGCTAAATGATGAGAATATTGCCTCCTCTTCCAAGACTAACCATGCTAGAGTGAAAGCCCTTGAAGAGGAAGTAAGAAGCTTAAGATCATGTGTGAAGAATTTAGCCAAGGGTGAAGAATTGCATAAGGAGATCCTTTATCACAATGCAAAAGATTATGACTCTAAGGGACTTGGCTCCTTCCCTGAACCCATCAAAGAGACTCTCAAGTCCAAGAAACTTTATGGGTGCTTTATGAAGGAAGTTGGGTCTTATTACCAACATTGCAAGATCACCGGTCATCACACAAGGGAGTGCCCTATACCTACATGTCCTTTGCCTATCTTACCTTGCAACTATAGTTCCATATTCAACAATAACCATTTCTTGTTGTTGAAGAATAGCAAGGGCAAGGTGGCGGCAAGGTTCATAGGGACCAAGGCTAAAGTGAATCATCCTAGGCAAATTTGGGTTTCCAAAGCTTTAGTAACTCATGTGATTGGACCCAAACTTGCTTGGGTTCCTAAATCTTCAATTTGATCTATTTGTGTGTAGGTAAACTACAAAACTGGGGGAAGTCATTAGGTCCTTGATAGTGGATGTACTCAACATATGACCGGTCAAGTTAAAATGTTCACCTCTCTAGTGGATGATGCGGGGAATCATGAGCAAGTTACCTTTGGTGATAATTCTAAAGGAAGGGTCTCCGGTTTGGGTGATATAACCATTGCAAAAGATCTCTATCTTTCCAATGTTTTATTTGTGGACTCTTATAGTTATAACTTGCTTTCCATTGCTCAATTTTGTGATCTTGGTTTATCTTGCTTATTTGATGATGACGGAGTGATCATTACTAATAAGAAATTTAATGAAGTTGTGTTCAAAGGTTTTCGCCATGGGAACATCTATCTTGTAGACTTCTCCTCTCATGAAGCGAACTTGACTACTTGTCTATCCACCAAGACATCAAAGGGTTGGCTATGGCATCGTCGTATTGCACATATAGGCATGAGTGAACTCAAGAAGGCTTTCAAAAGGGGTTTAGTTCTTGGTGTGAAGGATGTCACCTTTGAGAAGGACAAATTATGTGGAGCGTGTCAGCCGGTAAGCAAAGCAAGTCACCATCCTATGAAGGCTTATGTTTCTACCTCAAGACCATTGGAAGTCTTACACATGGACCTCTTCGGCCTTACTACCTACAAAAGTCTTGATGGTAATCTCTATTGTCTTGTCATTATTGATGATTACTCACGCTACACTTGGACATTCTTTTTGGAGGACAAGAGCAAGACGTTCGAGATCTTCAAGAACTTTGCTACAAGGGCTCAAAATGAATTTGAGTCATCTATTGTGAAGATCCGAAGTGACAATAGATCGGAATTCCGGAACACCCAAGTGAAAGAATATTGTGATGAGCTAGGCATCAAGCATGAATTCTCTTCAACCTACACACTACAACAAAATGGTGTGGTAGAAAGGAAGAACAAGACTCTCATCACCTTAGCTAATGTTGGATGATTATGGTGTCTCTCAAAGGTTTTGGGCAGAAGCTATCAACATGGCGTGTCATGCTTCAAATAGGGTATATCTCCACCGGCTATTGATGAAGACACCCTATGAGCTTCTCATTGGGAGGAAACCCAACATCTCCTACTTCCGAGTCTTTGGGTGTAAGTGTTTTATTTACAAGAAGAGGAAGCACCTAGGGAAGTTTGAGAGTAGGGTAGATGAGGGCATTTTTCTTGGTTATGCATCCAACTCCAAGGCATATAGAGTATTTAACAACAGTACACGTGCCGTTGAAGAAACATGTGACGTGGAGTTTGATGAATCTAATGGCTCCCAAGGAGATGGCTATTGTTGTGATGATGTAGGAAAAGAACCTCTCTGAGAAGCAACGAAGAAGATGACTATTGGGGACATCAAGCCTAAGGAGGATGATGATACACCTTCTACTTCCCACAATCATGAAGACTCATCCTCTTCCGATGATGATGATGCCCATCAAAGGCGCACAAGACAAGAGAGCCCATCTTCCTCACATGGACCACCTCCTACATCACAAGACATCCAAGATAAAGAAGAAGAATAGGAAGTAGTGCAACCTCAAGATGATCTAACTTCTACCACACTTGAAAGGCGTACAAGGACTTCATCAAACCACCCCATCAATCTTGTCTTGGGTGATCCTACGTACTCGCCGCAAATAATATGCTTCTTTTTGCAAACATCATGCCTTTGTTTCTTTTGTAGAACCCACTATTATAGAGGAAGCTCTCGAGGACCCGGATTGGATCTTGGCTATGCAATAAGAGCTCAATAACTTCAAAAGAAATGAAATTTGGGTCCTAGTAGAGCGCCCCAGGAACAAGAACGTGATTGGCACCAAGTGGGTCTACCGAAACAAGCAAGATGAACATGGAGTCGTGGTGAAGAACAAGGCAAGACTTGTCGCCAAGGGTTACACACAAGTAGAAGTCTTGGACTATGAAGAGACCTTTGCTCCGGTTGCACATCTTGAAGCAATCCGTATCCTTCTTGCTTATGCTTCTTGTCACAAAATGAAATTATTTCAAATGGATGTCAAGAGTGCCTCTTAAATGGCTTCATCAATAAAGAAGTCTATGTTGAGCAACCTCCCGGTTTTGAGGATCCCACACATACTAACCATGTCTATAGGTTAATCAATACTTTGTATGGACTCAAGCAAGCTCCAAGGGCATGGTATGAGAGGCTCCGGGACTTTCTCATCAAGGAAGGCTTCAAGATTGGGAGAGCGGACAATACTTTATTCACCAAGATTATCAACGAGGAGCTTTTCATTTGTCAAATCTATGTTGATGATATCATCTTTGGCTCTACCAATCACAAAGTGTGCAAAGATTTTAGTGATCTCATGACTAGGGAATTCGAGATGTCTATGATTGGAGAGCTCAACTTCTTCCTTGGGTTTCAAATCAAGCAATTGAAGGAAGGGACTTTCATCCATCAAGAAAAGTACACTAATGATATTCTCAAGAAATTCAAGATGGATAATTGCAAGCCAATCAAGACACCAATGCCTACCAATGGACATCTCAACTTAGATGAGGGAGGTAAACCGGTTGACCAAAAGCTTTACCGTTCTATGATCGGGTCCCTTCTTTACCTTACCGCATCTAGGCCCGATATCATGTTTAGTGTTTGCATCTGTGCTCGGTTTCAAGCCAACCCTAAAGAATCTCACCTAAGTGCTTTGAAAAGGATCCTTAGATACTTAAAATACACACCTAGCATTGGCTTGTGGTACCCCCATAGTGCTTGTTTTGAGCTCTTGGGTTATTCAGATTCAGATTTTGCCGGATGTCGAGTAGACCGCAAGAGCACTTCGGGTGGGTGCCATTTGCTAGGTCGATCTTTGGTTGCTTGGTCCTCTAAGAAGCAAAACTCCGTGGCCTTATCCACCGTGGAGGCGGAATACATTTCTGTCGGGGCTTGTTGTGCTCAAATCCTCTATATGAAGCAAAGCCTCTTGGATTATGGTGTGGTTCTAGATAGGGTTCCTCTCCTTTGTGACAATGAAAGTGCCGTAAAAATTGCTAACAACCCGGTTCAACATTCGCGCACCAAGCACATTGATATCCGCCATCACTTCTTGCGAGACCATGTTGCTAAAGGTGATATTCTCTTTTGTGGTGTTCGCTCTGAGGAGCAATTGGCGGATATATTCACTAAGACTCTTGATGAAAACACCTTTTGTAGGCTAAGGAGTGAATTGAATGTGCTTGATATGTCCAACATCATGTGATGCTTGTCATATAGTTTGCATTTGCATATGTACATGTTGTAGGGGCTTGTCTAACCTTGTTAAGATAGTGGTGAGTATGGGTCTTGCTTGAGCCGGTGGTTCCCAAGTTTCGCTCAAGGCATGTTGAAAGGCTCACCATGAGTAAGCTTAACAAGGGCTCAAACTTGGCAAGATAGTTTATCTTTCCGCTTTGTATCTTTGCTTGTCATATAGAATGCATTCATGTTTAATTTCATGCACTTGTTCTTGCATTGCATTGCGTGAGAGGTGTCACAAAGGAAAATCACACTATGAGAAAGTTGCTTAGCCTTCAATGCAAATCAACAACTCCAAAGTGTGATGACACAAATGATTGTGCTTAATACCTATTGATTTATGTCCTAACGAGCTTAAAGTTTCTATCTCTAAGTTCAAAGGCAAATAACTCATACATTCCCTTTTTGGATCTTATTTCGCCTATTTTCCTAAAAATTTATAAGGTCTATCCCTTGTAGGGAATCTATGGTGTATATACTTGTATTTTGCAAAGGAGTGCTTGAGGGGTGAGGTTGTCACTCAAAATTGGTCCAAAAATGTGCTTGTGTTGGCTTGTGTGTGACATTTGTTGGATCAAAGATGAGCTCTAGATCAATGTTCTGTTTTTGTCACCGTCGGATGAACCGCTGCTATATAGGTTCCAAGCGTCGGTTCATCCGGTGGCCGGGTCAGTTTGAATTTTGCTCAGCGCGCCACTGGTTCACATCGTCGGATGAACCGACGCTCACCTTTGTGGAAGCAACAGTTCATCCGGTGCTACTAAGTTTGAAGGCAAATTCAGACCTGCGAAGAATTCATCCGACGAATCTAAAAATCTGGCCATCGGTTCATCCAGTGCATCCTTTCTCTGATCTGCTCACATCATCCGGTGGTTCGACCAACGCCTAGTGTTTTTCTACCGTCGGTTCATCTGGTGCTTCACTGCGACGCGGCCCCACATGTCATAATCTACCTTGGCCGTTTTTCCCCAAATCAACAGCACACGCGCCGCCGCAGCCTCTCACCCGTTCGCCGCGATTCCGCCGCCTCCGGCCACCGCAGCCGCGCGCAGCCACACCCGTGCTCCTCCAGCCACCCGACCTCGCCGCCGAACTGCTCCGCCGCCGCGCCGCAGCCCCATCCGCGCGAATTCGCGCGCGCGCCGCCTGCAAACCCTAGCTAGGGTTTCGGCCGCCGCTGCTGTTTCCAGCCAGGCTCTGCCACCGCGGCTCATCGGCCGCCGTCCTAGGACGCACGCAGGCTCTTCTGTCACCTCTGCTCATTTCCCCCTCCGATTCTCAGCAGTGGTGAGCACCATTCATTCTTTCCCTGTCTGTTCATGTCGTTCATGTCTTTTGGGGGGATTAGTTGGTGTTATTTGTGACCTGTGACTATGATTATGAGCATATCTTCTTCATTCCCATCAAATTGCTCATTTTTCATAGTTTTTGCTCAATTCCCTCTAGAACTTGCTAAATCTCTTAGAAATTGAGCATCTTATGCTACTGTTTGTGCATTTTTGGTACAAATTTCTTTAAGACAGTAGCATGTACTAGTCTAGCACTTACACACACACATCTTGCTACACTTAAGGATTCACCTAGTTTCTCCTTTTTTCATATCTTGTGCCATGTTCATCTTCTAGATATCATGTTTAGGCTCAATCCTTCATATGCTTTGCTTAAGGACCTCTCTCTCCCTTAGTTATTTATCATGTTTATTTTCTCCGCTCGCCATTCTATAATCTTCCACCGTTTCTTTGACGGATGGCAGGAGACAAGAGGAAGGGCAAGGCAGTTGTTGAGCCGAAGAAGAAGAAGAGCAAGCAAGACAAGGAATGAGATCGTGTGCTACGTGTGCCAAACACTCAGGGGCAGCCACAGAGAGGCATTCGGATAGGGGACAGTGCACAGGGTCAGGGGGAGCAGCCCTAGGAGCAGCAGTCGTTACGGTGTTCAGGCTATACTGGTACACGTCCGATAGAGACAGGGTCTCCTTCCTCTGCACCACGTACCGGTCCTCGGACTCGTGGTGGACACACTCAGCCTACTCCTAGGCAGAGGAGGATAGTAGCAGAGCAACATGTTGAGCAGGAGCAGTAGGATCAGCCACAGGAGGGCCCTGAGGTTCGGATTGGTGCACAGAGAGCAGAGACCTTTAGGGTCTATCTCCGTGACTTGAGGAGTCTTTCCGGGCCGAAGATCTAGAAGCTGCGGTTTGTCGAGGAGGAGGAGTGGTTCCCTCATTGCAGAGAGGATTGTGACCCCAGGTTCTGGGTGATCCTTCAGGAGAGCTTCTACGCTTCCTATGTCAGGAAGGGGTCACAGCTCAGCCAGCACAGGATGCTACAGTGGACAGCCCTCAGAGCAGCAGCAGCTGGAGTCCCTATACTCCCCCACTTCGACTTTATACTGGGACTCGTAGCTTTGGTTAGTGACAGACCGAGATACGTGCCAGAGTGGGTGCGTGTGTTCTACGCCACTGTGTACATTGAGGATGCCCGGCTATTTATGAGGTTTATGTTCATGGGCCAGTAGTTCAGACTCACCAGAGAGGGTATACCTGAGTTGCTTGGGGTGCCAGTCGACGACACATCTATTCACTACCTGGCCTACCCTGACGTTGAGGCTCCTCGTCGTGCTCACACTCCGATAGTTCCGTCAGACGAGGAGATTAGCTTTCTGTTCCAGCAGTCGTTCCTCCCCGACACTCTTAGGACCCCTGACAGGTTGACTCGTGAGGCCTATGTGGTCCACTTTGCACTCAGGAGGTCCTTACTCTTCAGGATGGGGAACGCCGAGTCGATCACCAGTGTTCAGCAGTGGCTCTTTCTCCATATCATGACTCACCGACCGTTCGACATTGTGGATATCCTACTCAGTGAGATCGAGGATGCGATCATGGATGGTATGGGGATGACCCTGCAGTTTCCGTTTGCTCACTAGATCAGCTGGATGCTATCTCGCTTGGAGTCTCAGCGCTATATCTCAGTCTTGGAGCGATCCAAGTATGTGTTCAAGACATATCAGCCACCGATGCCAGGGGACAGGAGGCAGGGACCCAGAGGACGGAGGAGAGCAGTTGAGGACCTTCAGGCTCGTGCCGCAGCTGAGGCAGCTATGGACGAGGCAGCACGTCAGGACGAGCTTCTTGCACTAGCTGAGGGACCTCTACCTCAGTACCTTGCCACCGACACCGAGGACTCCAGCGAGGACGAGGACTTTGAGCCCGAGCCACAGCCCGTCTTTCGTGTCCGTCGTACCCATGACGACGAGGCTGGCGGCTCGAGTTTGCCAAGACAGCGAGAGGCAGAGTCACCGATTCCCCCGATCTCCACCTCTCAGGTTACTCAGCCAGATTCTCTTGCCACTATGATCCAGTCCTTGGCAGACCAGTCCAGAGCCACGATGGAGATTCAGAGAGATATGCAGGCTCAGCTTCAGAGGCAGCAGGAGGCTCAGTAGGTGATACTTGATAGTATCCGCCAGCAGCAGGAGGCTCAGAGGTAGCAGATCCAGCAGCAGCAGATCCAGCAGCAGCAGATGTTGACAGCACATATGTTCTCTTTCATGTCCACCTGCCTGGGTCAGCTATTTCAGCACACGGGGCTTCAGCTACCTACTCTTCCCACTTAGCAGTTGCTCCAGCCAGAGCCGACCGTCTCTCTCCCTTCAGCTAGTGGTGTTGTGAGCCTTCCCATACCGACCGTCCCGATCTCACCGCTACTTCAGACGGGGACGTTTGCCACTCAGCCGCTCTCTACTCCATAGACGACCACCTTTCTCGAGCAGCTCAGGGCAGGTTAGTTCTCACAGATGACTACTCCTTCGACCCAGCTGATGTCTCCGTTCCCGACAGGTCCTCTTGTATTTGAGACACCAGCACGTCCTTCCCTGGGTTTCACCTCGCCTCTTCCGACCATGACTACACCTCGGACAGAGGGACTCGATCAGGAGGATACTACTCTTCGCACGATCACTCAGCAGATTGAGTCAGAGATGGTAGTGGCGAGCTCTCAGGCTCTTCCTACTTCTACCGGCACTGACACCGCTCTAGCCTCTTTGCCAGTACGTTCTTCAGAGCTGTCAGGTTTTGAGTCCGAGGACGGTGACACCTCCGAGTTCCATGTCGCGCCTTCAGTGGTTGTTACTTCCTCGACGCCGCCGGCTTCTCCTCCACCTCAACAGGACTAGGTCCCTTTTTGGTGGTCGTTGCCAAAGGGGGAGATAGATAGGGGAGTGTAGAGATATGGGGAGCTTGGGAGTGTGCTTTTGGAGTTTTTGTGCCCCTTGTTTGTTTTGTGGAGTTCATGATGAGACATGTATTTGGATCTTGTGTATGGTGATGGTTTACATGTCTACTCATACTTGTGTGCTTGTTTAATTAATGCATGTGTGCTTGTTTATATCTTATCCTTGCATTAGTTGTAGAGTTTATGCTTTAATTTCAAATTCTCGTATATCTCTACTTGTGTGGTCATCTATCACCAAAAAGGGGGAGATTGTAAGCATCAAGGCCCTAGCGCACCTTTGGTAAGGGTGTGTTTCGGTGATGTCGGTGTGGAAAGTAGTCCCGACACTAACTAGTAAGTTACGCTGTGATCAGCTTCTCGATGGTCGGTGCAAATGACAACACAGGGGACACAAGTTTATCCTGGTTCCGGCCGGGGCCGTACGTCTAGCAGTGGTGTGCTCGAGGCACTATATTGCGTTGCACCGTGGTGCTTGCAGAGGGGAGCTACAAGCGGGGCGGGAGAGGAGGCCGGACCTCCAGGTCCCTGAGGTTTTGATTGAGGCGAGTGCCAATATCGTGGTGAAGGCAGAAAGCGTGTGGGTCAGTGCTCTCCGTCGTCCCCCTGCGGCCAGGGGACTGCCCCTCCTTTTATAGGCCAAGGAGGAGGCAGTTTACAGGCGTGCCGCACTGTTCTAGCTACGTGTGATGGCATGGCGGACAGTGCAACGGAGTGGACAGCCGTCCTGGCGAATCTTGCTTCTGGCGCAGCGTCATGGCGTGCCCTGTATCCGTCCAGGAGCGGCTTCGAGGGTGGCGGCGTAGGAGCTTCCCGTGTGGTCGTCGTACGTACGCTGACTCGAGGGTGCGGCTGACGGGAGGTCGTAAGGGGCACAGCCGCGGGCGTGGCGGTGTCTTGTCGCCCCGCACTCCCACAGCGTCAGGGATGGCGCTGCAGTGCCCGGGATGGCGTCGTGATGGCGGGGATGGCCGCGCAGGACCGACGGTGACGGAGGTGACGCGCCTCACTGGTCCGACGTCATGGCGTGGCCCCGGGCAGGCGCGGAGCAGACGTCCGTCCCCTTTTCGAGGGTTCCGCCGTCCTCTTTCGAGGGTGCGGCGTGTTGGCCGTACGAGAGTGGGTGGCGCGGTGTCACGGAGCTGATACTGGCCTTGCCGCACAGTGGTGGGGATGGCCTCACCGGGAGAGTTGGCAGAACAGCGCCGGAATATGATTCCCGGGCGTGTCAGAGGGACGGCACGGCGTGGATTCGTCTTTGACCCGGGCGCCTGCAAGTGTCAGAACATTAAACGCCCCTGTCGGGGGAGCAGGTGCGGGGGCGGCGAGCCCGTGAGGGCCTCGAGCGAGGCGGAGTCCCATCCGAGGGGGCGACCGGCCCTCGAGCGAGGCGGAGTCTCACCCGAGGGGGCGACCGGCCCTCGAGCGAGGCGGAGTCTCGTTAGCGCGGCGCTGCGCCCCTCGAGCGAAGCGGAGTCTCGCCCGGGGGTGGCTGGGCCGACTGTTCTGGTGGGCCGCTGGGGCCACCAGGGCTGTGGGCCCGGCCGCTGGGCCGTGACTATCTTGAGCGTGTTTTAGGTTTGTGAATTCGTTTGTGTTTTATTTTTTGCGAAAGTGAATGGGTTTCCCCCGGTTTTTTAGGGGACCCTTATGGCTGTCCCCGACAGGTGATAAATGACAACCGTATACTTGTGACTAATTTTTGTTTTGTAGCGGATTTAATCTTGGGTTATTGTCATGAATTATAAATGAAATGATACCCCTCAATTTGAATTTAAAGGCTAAGGACATTGTTAGTTCCAAGTGTCACAAGGAGAAGAAGGACACTTGGATTTGCTAGTTTGTAGTGTTTGACCGTACTATTAAGAGGGGTTCACACACTAGTAGCTTGACCATGCCAAATGCCATGCTATATTCATGCACTATCAAGCTCCTTGGTTACTAAACAGCTCAAAGTACTCATGGAATCACATTGGAAGCAAAAGAATTGAAGAAAAACTCAAAGGCGATTGAATTGGATGAGTTGAACTGCAAAGGGTAGCGTCGGATGAACCGACGCCCCCATTTCTAGTTGCGCCGGATGATTTCAGTGACGAGTTCAGAGAAACAGCACCGTCGGATGAACTGACGGTGCATCAACGGTTCATCTGGTGACTTAGGGTTTGGTAACAGTAAGGATCGGAGTCAATTGCCTTTAGCACCGGATGAAACGACGGTCAGAGCATCGGTTCATCCGGCGCGTGCATATAAATCATACAGAGACGCACCGAGAGGAGTTGCTTCAGCACCGGATGAAATGACGCCACTAAGAAGAACCAGCGGTTCATCCGGCGGCTATGTATAATTTACGCAGAGACGAATTGAGTAAAATTGCTTCAGCACTGGATAAACCGACGCAGCAACGGTGCATGCGTCGGATGATGTGGTACAGCGTCCAGGTTCAACGGCTGTATTTCGAGACACAGAGTGACCGGATGAACCGACGCAATCGCAGGGGGAACCGTCGGTTCATCCGACGGTACTACTTTTCAGAGGGACTTTTCTAACGGCTAGCCACCCTTGCTAGGCCTATAAATAAGACCCCTCTGCGTCTCTTGAGCTGCCTTTGCCACTCTGAAGAACCACAGCAGCCAAGGAGAGAAGGAGTTAGTGCTTTGATCATTTGGATTTCATCTTCCTAGCCAAGAGGGATTCTTTCTTGGTGATCAAGAGTTTCAAGGTGTTTTCTATGGTGTAGCTGAGTGCATTGGTCAAGTGAAAGTGTGTGAGCTTGTTACTCTTGGAGTTTGACGGCTCCTAGACGGTCTCGGTGATTGGGGGTTCTTGGTGAGCTCTTGGAGATTGGGGGAGCCCCGGGAAGTTCTTGGTGTAAATGGATTGAGACCCACCATTCCGGAGAGGGAGAACGGGTACTCTTAGTGAGCACTCAAGTCTAAGTGGCTTGAGAGGGAGCAAAACTCTTTGTGAGTGCTCCAATGTGGATTAGGGAGAAGCGTCAACTTCTCGATACCACGGGAAAAAATTTGGTTGTCTCTTGTCCACTTGCTCTACCTTCTTGCATTTATTTCCGCATTTACTTTCAGCTCTTAAGTTCCTTTGTTCTAGTTTTCCTCTAGTGTGCTTTGCTTGTTGCATATCTTGACTATGGTGCTTTTCTCATGTTAGTGTGAATCTTGCTAAGAAACTTTGTTACTAGTGTGCTTAGTTGGTAGAAAGAAACCTTTTTAGATGGGCAACACTAGAGATATAGGTTAAGATTTGCTTCTTGTTCTAGAAATTTGAAAAAAAACTCATATTTAACCTCTCCTTCTATAGGCCATCGATCCTACACGGTAAAATCTCAACAAGTTTGCACTACAATCACTAAAATTCACTGCCGCAATAGCATCCATTTTACATAGCAAACAAATGATTGTGGTAGGTTCCAGAAAAATAATATTTACTTGTAGTATATAATTTGTATAAGGTAGTATTGTGCACCGTAAAATACATACCTCAAAATATTTTTCCCCTCAAACTTGACCTGAAATTCTACAGATAATTGCTCCTTTTTGCAAAGCTGGCATGGCCTTGCTGAGCCATAGAAAGCACGATTTTGCCTAAAAATTTGACAATTTCCCATTGCATTGCTTTGAAGCCCAGCTGCCACAACGCCATTCCCATGTGTGACCTTGGCAAAAAAAAAAAAAGAAATTACGTTTTTATATTTTTGTTTGCTTTTTTTTATGAGGTACAGTAAGCTGTAAGCTCAGCAAGAGGCAAATTAGCCAGATGAGAGGAGGTGATTGCCCATCGGATGGAACAAGACAGGAGGCATGAGTCAAGTGGCTGGTATAGTGTGTGGGCGGCTACTCGAGTTGCCCTCACTTCGCCGGCATGCAGACGCGCGCGCGTACACACTCGCTCGCCACCGGAGGTTGATAGTGAGAAGACACGCACACGCCGTGTAGCTGCCGAATTAATCCGAATAATCTATGGCCTGGTTGTGGTTTAGTAGTAGCTTGCTCGTACAGTCTCTATGCTTATAAACTACGCCGATGAGTGCGACGTGCTGCGGCATCTTTAGAGAACTCGGGCGAATCAGTCAGTAACACGTCAGCAGCAACCCGGCAACCGAAGATAAGTCGTTGTACGAAAGCATTTCCGTAATACTCTCGCAGTTTGCCTGCTGCTCATGGTCACCTACCTCCGTCATCATCACCGCCTTAACTCACGGTCGCTGCTGAAAATCACAATTCACACACGAGACGGGGGGTCAGAACGAGTATTGCTGAAGAGGAAACGTATTTCCAGATGCGGCTTGCTTGCCCGGTGGTGTAACTGGGAGCTAACCGATGATGGAGTGAGTGGGTAAGGGTGCGTTTGGTTCGCGTTTTTCGGCCCAACCAGGCCCACGGGGTGCAGCACCCCCGCGTCTGGTTGCCTGCAGCAACCCTAGAGCCTGGCTGCCGCGATGCATTCCCCCCTCCCCCCCCCCCGCCGCCTGCATCCCCAGAAACGCTCAAATCCTCCGTTTCTCCAGAGCCTGGCTTGCGCGCTGCAAACGCGGGCGATGGCGGCCGAAATTTTTGGCTCGACGCGTGCAGGCGGGAGAAGAGGAGGCGCGCGCGGGAAAGCTAGGGTTACCGCCCTCTAGTTCGCGCCATTCCTCCTTGTTATAAGCTCACCTCCGCCCTCTTCTTCTCCACCTCCGCCATTCTTCCACCTCGCGCTCGCCCTCTTCTTCCACCTCGCGCTCGTCCTCGTCGCGGGTAAGTGGTGAGCATCACATCTCTCCGTCTCGATTCTGATCCGGTTGCGGCTTCGGTTGCTCACACTTTGGTTGTTCCTCCCTCTTGCTCTTTCTCACCCGCGCAGGTTACCGGCTCAGATCTGGTTTCTTCCTCTCTTCTCCATAAGGTGAATCTATTTTCTGCTCAGATCTATGCGTTACCTCTGTTTTGCCCTTCAGATTTGGTGTTTTGCTAATTTTCTCCATCATTCTCAAACCCGGATCCGTGCTGGTTGACCACGTTGGTGTTGAAAAGGCAAGTCCTCTCTCCCCCTAGGTTTCGATCTGTACATGCATGCCGTCGATCTAGCTAAATATCTTGTTTGTGATGCTAGGGTTTCGTACTAACATGTGTGCATTTGTAGGTCTTTGCTTCGGTTGGTTTGGTCTCACTGGTTGCTTGAGGATCCGCTTGGACGGTGTGTGTTCGGCTCACACGGTAACATTTGTGCAAACTGACCCTTTTTTGTGTGGCCTATGATGTTGTACCTGTTATTTCTGTGTTTTAATGTACATATTCATAGCAGTTCATGATTGCTTGGTTCATAGCTTATGTTATCTTAAACTGAGCACAAGTAGTTGGCCAGTGATACTTGGTACTGCACAATTAATCTGAGCTCATGTTCTTAGTTGATGATGTATGTGGTACCTGCAATTATATCTTCTCTGAATGTGGCACAAGTCTTGGTCTGTGATAGCTCTTGATATGTCAGAGTGCATGCAGTGATCTCTCTGATAACTTTGTTTGTTATGTTCCACCACTGAAGCATGTCCTTTGAACTTACATTGTTTTAGATGAATCCTGCTGAGCAGAGAAGGTTGCTTGTGATCCAGGCTGCTGCTTTTGTTTCTGCTGTTTATGCATATGTAATAACTAGGTTGAGGATGGCACGTAGTTCACAGCCTAGGATTACCTATGCCCCAATGAGTGCCATGGACTTGGAGAGGCAAGCCAACCTTAACCTAATTTATAACTGCAATGACACTGAGTGCATTAATATGCTTCGTATGTGTAGAGCTCCCTTTTTCAATTTGTGTAACCTATTTAGGGAGAGAAACTTGTTGAGGGACACTATAAACAGCAATGTGGAGGAACAAGTTGCAATGTTCCTCCATGTGGTGGGGCATAATCAAAGATTTAGGGTGATCCATCAAAACTTTAGGAGGTCAATGAAAACTGTTAGTAGGTACTTTAGACAGGTCCTGTATGCTGTTGGAGAGCTCAGGGGGGAGATGATTAGGCTGCCATCAACTGAAACACCCCTTAAAATCAGCAATAGCCCAAGATGGAACCCATATTTGAAGGTAATTACATGAACAACTTCACCACTTTTTTTGCTATATTTCAAACAAAACTAAAACCATAAGTGTTGCTGACATGTAGGACTGCATTGGTCCAATAGATGGCACCTATGTTCATGCTAGGGTGCCAGCAAAGATCTCAGCAGCATTTAGGGGTAGGAAAAATTATCCTACTCAAAATGTGCTTGCAGCAGTTGACTTTGACATGAGGTTTACCTATGTCCTAGCTGGTTGGGAAGGGTCTGCACATGATGCCCTTATTTTGGCTGATGCTCTAGGCAGCCCTTCTCTGTTTTATGACAATGATGTGAAGAGTGAGCCATATGATGAGGAGAAGACAGCAAAGGGGATGGATGAACATGCCAAGAAGTTTGCTAATGTGCCCAAGGAGATTGACACTGAGCCAAGGGAGAACAAGAAGAGGAAGAGGTCTTTCCTCTCTGAGGAGGAACATGCTGTCTTCTCTAGTATGACTGAGGCTGTGAAGGATGTTGCTGCTGCTATCCGTGAGACCAAGGTTGAGGTGCTCAACCCAGACCTCTATGGGGCGGTGATGTACACGGGGAGGCTTACTGAGGAGGCTCTGATTGTTGCTTTCTCCTATCTGGCTGACAACAAGGCCCAGGGTGATGCCTTTGTGAGGATGAGTGATGCACACCGTGTCCTGTGGCTTAGGACATGGCTTGCCAATAATTACTACCAGTAGATCCTTCTGTAGGTTGACTGACTGGTCTCTCTTTTGTTGGTAGCTGGAGCTTGCAACACTTGGCTCCTTTGATTTTGTGCAGGACACTGCTAACTGGAGCTTGGCAACACTTGGCTCCTATGATTTTGTGCAGGAGGTGTTTACTGGAGCTGGCAACACTTTGCTCCTATGATTTTGTACAGAGATAGGCACCATTTCTCTGTAGGTACTTGGGTGATGGGTATCTAGGTCAGGATGGTAGACCAGTCACATTTGCCAATGATGTAACAGACTTTTAAACTGCCTATGCAGTGATGCATGATTTGCCTTCTACTTCCTTTTATTTGGCTGTGATTTCCTAACTCAGCACAACCCATCTGCATTTTTTGATGAAATTATTCATTGTTGTCTAATCTGAGCACAACTCATGGCCACTAGTGACATTTGTTAACACACATGCATGATCTGAGCACCATATCTCCCTACTGTTGTTTTGATAGAATATTATGTTGTTGAACCTTGCATTGTGAACACTGAAACATTGTACCTGTTGCTTTGCTAGAATGATGCCTTTGATCTGTGCAATGATGTTTCAATTTTAAAACTGAGGTATAGGCATGTGTGCAATGATGAACCAATTTTACTGAGGCATAGGCATGTACCATGATGTTTTTATTACTTGATGCTACACTATTAATATGAGGCTCAAGGCATATGACACTTATTCTAGAATTTTATTACTTGTTGTTTTCATGCTATACAGTGATGACTGTTATTCTTACCAAGCTAATGACTAAATGCCAGTGATAATTTTATTTGTACTGAGCACATGCCTATGTCAATGATGTTTTTTAAAAAAACTGAGCACATACTCAATGTTCATGATCTAGCACAGGCATAGTATGTTGTGATTGAAGGATCCGCCACATCATTTGCCTTCTTTGCTTTCTTCTGTTGTTTTCTTTGCTACATCATTTCAGGATGATCAACAAGCATTCTTCACAGCAGCCATCTCTGAAGCTGGGAGGGCTAAACAAGCTCCTGTGTAAACTGAATTGTCCTTGAACTGATATGTTCTAGTGTAAACTGAATTGTATTCCAACATATTGTAATAAGCTTGTTTAATTGCTATTTCAACTGTTAATTAGGACATGTATTATTTGGCAAAGCTCTTAATCAGTTTGTAAGGAGAAAAACTTGAGAGTGTGCTGTCTGCAGCATGTAGGTGGTAGCCTCACCATTCCATGCAAGTGGTGAGTGTACTTCTGTTTATTCAGGCAACCAAACAAGATTTGCTGCATGATTTCCTTGCATCTGCATGTACATCTGGGCAACCAATCACTGACTCCCTACAGCTTGGCTCTGCAAGTGCTAGAGACCAAACTACGCCTCATTGCATGCTCCTGGCCTGGCCAGCCGGAGCCTGCACAGGCAGATGCAGGCCATAGAAACGGAGAAGAGAACCAAACACGCCCTAATGTTCTCTGACCTCTGGGGTTCCCCATTTGCAGCTGCAGGCAGTGCAGGTGGTGCTGCTGGCTGCCCACACCCAAGTCAAGCGAGGCGGGTCTTCGTCTTCCCCTCCCCCTCGCCCTGCTCCTCCACACCACTCCACTTGCTAGCTGTCCCCACTCCCCCGCTCCTTCCCCTCCTCTTCCGTGCGCGTCCCGTCCACCACCGGCTCGGCTCTCCCTCCCCTGGTCCGCCCTCCCCCTTACGCCACGCCCAATCAACTCGCCGCCCGACCGCCCGCTGCGGCGCCCATGCCCGCCTCCTCCTCCCGGAGCTCCTCGCAGAATTGACCGCTCCGATCCGCCGCGCCCCGCATGGATCGCACCACCAGCAACGGCAGCAGCAGCGGCAGCGGGGCCACGGCGGCCAGCCAGAACCCGCACCTCGGGGTCAACAAGCTCGGCCGCAACATCCGCAAGGCCACGCCGCCGCCGCCGCCCGCGCAGCAGCAGCCCGCCGCGCGCCCGCCGCAGCCCCAGCCGCAGGTCTACAACATCAGCAAGAACCAGTTCCGCGACATCGTCCAGCAGCTCACCGCCGGAACCCCGTCCCCGTCCCCGCCGCCGCCACAGTACCAGCACCAGCCGCACCGCCCGCCGCCGCCGCCGCATCAGTCGCAGCCCAAGCCGCCCTCCATGCGCCTCCAGAGGATCCGCCCGCCCCCAATCGCCACACCCGTCGCGCGGCCCCCGCCCGTCCACCCCAACCACCACCACGCCGTGCCCCCCAACCCTAACCACAACAACCCCGTCTTCCACCGCCCGCCGCCGCCGCAGCACGTGCCCGCGCCCGGCCCCGCCTGGGCCGACTCCCCAGTCTCCGCGTACATGCGAATCCTTGAGAACTCCCTCTTCAGCGCAACCCCGCCGGGCGCCGCGGCGGCCGCCGCCGCTGCAGCAGCAGCTGCGGGACATGGGCCTCCGCCGCCACACCCTCATCCCCCGCCTTCGCATCCCCATCCCCCGCCTCCGCCGCCCATGCCGTCTCCGGGGATACTCCCTTCCCCGAGCGGGTTTCTCAACCTGCTCTCGCCGACGCCCAGGTCGCCCTACCCGCTACTCTCGCCAGGGTTTCAGCACCCGCCGCCGCTCACGCCAAACTTCCCCGCGCTGTCACCGCTTCCGGGGACGGGCATCCTTGGTCCAGGGCCCATGCCGCCGCCGCCGCCGTCGCCGGGGCTCTGGTTCCCGCAGTCCCCGTCAGGGCTGCTTTCTCCATCAGGGTTCTTGCCGATCCTCAGCCCAAGGTGGAGAGATATGTAGCAAGGGTGCCTTCCCGCAGCGGCTGCCCCTGTGAAGCAAGGCAGCCATGTAACATTTGACAGTAGGGACATAGCCATGGTGACTTGGTGAGGTCAGTTGGGTCATCGGCCAGAGTTGGCTGGAGGAAGACACAGGTGGGTTGTAACTTGGGACACCGATATTTGTTGCTGTTACCTAATGCTTGTGCGATTGGTTAGTCAGTCTATCTGTCTGTAAGCTCTCGGTAAAGGATTTGTTATATATATTTGTAATTGTATTACTGGGGAAATTTCAATTCATTCACTTCCGTAGCTGCAAAAATCTGGACAGGTTAAACTTGGCATGTTCTAGTTTAGATTCTTGAGTGTTTAGGCTTGGAAACCTATAATTGTAAACCTCTACTTCAGGAAAGATTAGCTCTTTCAGACATATCTTGAACCGATGCTTGTTTTTGGTCTACCAATTAAGGTATGGAATTTCTCTGCATTCTTTTTTCTTTCCCTTTCTATCTTGATTGAGAAGATGAGCTTCCCGAGCATCATCTGGCCAGAAAATCTTGATCAAACAAATGCAAGGGCTTAATCGTAACTCTTAAGGTTGACATATCGCTATTATGATTATAAGTTAGTACTCAAAGGATCATACTATCCTGTGCTAATTAAGCTCATCTGTGATGCAAAGGGGGTTTTTTTTTGGCTCATTTTGGCAGTGTGCAGTAGCATTTTCTTATCTCCAATTTGGTTATATGTAGTTCAACATTGCAATAGAAATAGGAGCAGTGCTTCTCAGCAGATACCACGTTGTATACCTTTGGTCTTTGGATTTTACATAGAAATTATTGCCTCTTAGTTACTGCCTGGGTTAGCATAGACAAGAAAATATTGTTTATGCCCATGCCAGGGTATAACAGGAAATCTGTTCATATTGGTACATGCTTTCGGTACGTTACTAGCTTATTCTTCCTTACCAAATACCAATAATAGGCGAAGTAGCCATAAGGTTATCCAGCATCACGATTGGAGACACATACTCCTTGTATAGGTCATCTTGGAAGTTTCCGATGCCCAATAATGGTCTGGATTGATTTTTCTTGAAGTGGTGTCCTTTGATGCTCACTATGCTGGATCTCCCCAAAGTTGAGGTCTTCTTTCCTAGTGGGAACTCACAGGCTGATCTGAATGGTCTTCTAGGTTATAATTTATGATGAATGAGTCCCAGGAAAAAAATAGGTGTAATTCCCAGTGGGAATTCTTATACTGTCTATATGATTATGTGGTTTGTTTGTGTCCTCTGTTTAGAATTTAATATATGAAATATTCTATTGGACCCCGCAGCATACAATGCTAAAGAGGGAATAACTAAAGGGTGGTCCTTATTGTTCTTCTGTATTCTTTGTGCGCTCCATCTGCTTCTAAGTAAGATTGTACTTGTACAAATGTTATATAAAATTACTATTGTAGAAACCACATTGTTTCGTTTTGTAGGTGTACATGTGTGAATATATGCAAGGATTCTATGTATCAAGTTTATTATTTTAACTCTTTCTCAAATGCTTGATGTATTCCTGTGTGGGTGTGTGTGGAGTTATGTTGTTCAACTAGGCTTGACAGTATGGCTTGCTTGTTACTGTTGGACCTAGAGGAGTTAGCAGTTATCAAATCAAATCCTTCCACAATTGTGATACTTCAGCGGCCACCTGTAAGGCTATAACAAAAACGAAGACTGGAAGTTTTGCATCTTTGTATATATGCTGATGACTTCTGTGCGAGCTATTTTAGTCTCAGTCAATTTATTTCTATGTTATTTTCTTGCATTAGGCTGTTTCATGACATCTGCATTCATGATAATGGCATAGAAAGAAACCAATGCTAATGTTTGCGAATCATTCTGCTGATGTGCATATGCTTTGTGATAAGATAGCGGACGTCAGTCCTAAGATCTAATGTTTGGTGTTACACCACTTCACCATTCTGCCCGCAGGAATGAAAAGTTATGTTATTTGGTTAGCTTAGCTTGGTCCACAAAGAAAATACCATGATTCTTTTGTAAGAAAAATACTATGTGCTCTCTACATGTCATTGTCGCTGATGTGTTCTTTCTTGTTGCTATCTGGTTTTGTATTGGGGGCTATGGATTCTGGATAGTTTACCAAAGTTCTTTTTCGGTTCGCTATAACGTGTGCTCCTCCAGTTGTCACCTGTCGGTAATATTTGCTAGTTATATATTTGATTGCTAGCATATATCTTGGTTGACTTGGAAGCATTGAGAATGGTATGGATATGATTCAAGTGTTCTCCAAACTACTGATTAGCAATCAACCATACTCAAGCAAGCTGTATCATTGAGAATGGTATGGAGTAAGCTGCTTAATGCCTTGTTTTATTATTCGACTTGCAAGCTGTATCATTGAGAATGGTATGGAGAAGAAAATGTGACACAAAGGTACCTGTCTTGCTGGATCATTTCGATGAAATCATGAAAATCCTGGTGATGTAGTAATAGTTTGTGTATTTAGTGGCGTGCCCGCGTGTAGAACAAGCAAAAAAAGTCAGCCGAAAATCTGGGGAATCAGGTGCACGTCTCCACACTCAAACCAAGGAACCTCTTCAGCGATGTGGCATATTCCATTTTAGCGAAATTCGGTGAATTTTCCATTTCTCTCTCTTTTTTTTTGGGTCAGCCCCACAGAGCGTTGACTTGGGGAGGAGCCATGCTCTGGCTCCTTGTGTGTGTGTGTGTGGATGATAGACTCGACTTGGATAGTTGGATCTGGTGATCTGGTCATTGGTCAATGAAATCTGAAACCCATCAGCCTCTGGGTTACTGACAAGAGGCCGACTGGGGCGGATCTGTCTGTTGATCTGGCACTAACCCGAGTAAAGCAGCAGCAGCTTCTCAGTGGCTGTCATGATCTCATCATCACTTGCTTGTTAATGCTTGGTTGTTTACCAGAGTATACCACGAGACCCTTTGTTCTTCGGTAGAAATCGGAGGGCACTTCCAAAAGAGACCGGAGAATATCGTGAAGAAAAAAGGCAACGGATTGGAGGTTGGAGCGTGACGGGGACGTGCTTGCTTGGGTGTTGGCTCTGCCTGCTCTCTCGCCAAACCTGAAAGAAAATTGAGCACTGAATAACTGAATATGCATATACAATCATATATCGGTCTTAATCTGTGCGATCTTTATTCCTGACAGCATTCATCTGGATTCGATAGGGAACTAGGCTAAGATGTGACACCCTTGAGCTGCTGGGATTCATCTGGATCCTGCTAATCTTCACTCCAGCCGCTGTTTTCGCAGGGGACGGAGGACGGGGACGTGGCGGTCTCTTAACACCAGTGGCCGGAACGATGACACTGGGAGAGTGATCGCTGCCATCGCAACAGCTAAGGGCTGCCGGTGGAGCCTGATCGCGACGCGGCAAGGTTGGGATGGGCGCAGAAATCTTTGACCTGGGAACGGAACGGCTCACCTGAGCAACGCAAGCCGGACGGGCCGGAACAACAGCGACAGGAAGAGATGTAGCCATTCATGTACCGTGGCATGGTAGCCCGGCCAGGTGCCCCCACCTTTCTCTCCTCCTTTCTGCTCAGAACACATGTTTCAGCTCGGCTGGCTGCTGGCCTTGCAGCCGCCCTTGGACTTTAATACCTAGTACATCTGAAGATAGGGTTTGCTGATTTGTACGGTAGATTTGTAAGTAATGATTCCACCATCTGTTTTCAATACCGTTACCGTTAGATTTTGGCTGTTGAGTTCCATCCTTTTTCATTCTGAAATGTTTCGGATAGGACTTTGGCATTCGTACAGATGCTGTGATAGCAGCCCCAGAGCATGATTCAGCAACGGTACATACTCTGATGATAATTGAGTTGACATTAACAGGCATAAGAATAATTGCTCAAGAATGTGCAGCATATAATAAGTATAGTACAGAAGAAACTAATGGGTAGTAGAGATGTAAGTAGCTTTCTTGATCATCTCTAGACAATACACCGACTACTCACGATGCCTTTCCTTTTACGTTCACAACCGCAAAAAATGTTCAGAAATCATTAACCTCAACCACATACTGATCATGAAAAAGAGAAGCCTTTGCTGACGGCAGGAAGGCAGCTAAGAGTGACTGCTCAGCTTGGTGAAGTGAGCTTTTTTCTTCAGCAGGCTCCCGAACTTCCTCAGCAGCGCCTTCTTCTTCTTGTGGACGTGCTGCTCCTGGTTGAACGACGACGTCGGGCAGCTGATCAGCAGCCCATTCATCTGATCCACGAGCCCGTCGTCCCCCGGCGACTCAACGTCGTCGTCGTCGTCGTCGTTGTCATCGTCGTCGTCCATCGACTCCGAATCGTAGCCGCCCCTCTCCTTGGACAGGTCGTCCTCGATGATCTTGCTGTTCTCCAACGAGTTGGCGTCCGCCCCTGACACGCCGATCTCCTTCACCTGCCTGACCGTCTCCACCTCCACGTGCTTGATGTGCTCCATCTGGACCACGCTCTCGCCGCCATTGTTCTCGTCGTCGTCTCTGACGCCGTGATGGTGCATGGGCGAGCAGATCAGCTTCAGGAGCGCGCTCGGTTGCTTCTCGGGGCTTCTGGCGGCGACCGCCCCGTGATTCGACGGCTCCCCTCCTTTCCTGGTGGCCGTGGCCTCGGCGAGCAGCGCGGCGAGCTCGTCGATCCTCGCCTGTGCGGCGGCTTCCCGTGCCCGCATCTCGCAGTTCTCGTGGACGATGCTCGCCAGCTCTTGTTCCTTGTCTTCCAGCGTCTCCTTCAACCTCAGGCTGCTGATCTTCGCCTCCTCCGAGGTCAGGTTGGCCTCGGTGATCTTGGACTCGAGCTGCCTCAGCTTGCTCTGCAGCTGTGCCTTCTCGTCCTTCGCCGCCTTGGCTTCGCACTCGGCGGCTTTCAGTGATTCGAACACCTTGTCCATTTCAGCGATCTGGGCCTTGGACTTGTCAGTGTTTTCTTCCTCGGCTTTCCTCGCTGCCACCTCTGCAAGCAGCTTCGAGAGCTCGGTAGCCTTCTCCGACGCGGTTCGCTCTCTCAGTCGCAGCTCGGTGACTTCATGATTCAGAGCAAGCAGCTCCTTGTCCTTGAAGGACAGCAGGTCTTTGAGGTGTGAGCTCTCAGCCTTGGCTTCTTCAGCACTTGAGCTAGTGTTCATCGCCTGGGATTCAAATTCTTGCAGCTTACTGAGCAGCTGGTTTTTGTCTGCCTTAAGCTCCTGCGCTTCCTTCTCCGCAACTCTCAGAGACTCCATCAGCCTGTTCATCTCTGTCTGAACAGAGCTCATCCCATCGCCCGATCTCTTGAGCATGTCGACGAACCCGGCCTCTTTGGAGATCCATTCGTCCTTCGAGCTCCTGGCCTCCGAACCCATCTTCTCAACCGCCTTCCTGAGGCAGACAGCCTCGTAGTTGGACTCATCGAGCATCAACTTGTATCTGTCCTCCGCATTCTTCATCGCCGCCTTCAGTTCTGATACCTGACGCTGGGCATTGTCGAGCTCTGCCTGCTTTGCGAGGACCCTCTCCTTGGCCTCCCTTGCCTCTGATGACACTTCCCGTAGCGCAGCCGCCAAGTCTTCCACAGCCTTCTTCGCCTTGTCCCTCTCTTCTCTGGTGTCGTCGAGCTCCATTTGCAGCCTGCTCTTGTCTTCAGTCAGCTGACCAGCCTGAGCACTCGCTGTCTGCTCAGCGACGACGGCCTGCTGATGTGCCTCGAGCAGAAGCTGGTGTTCAGACCTCAGCCTGTCAATGGCGGCCTGCAGTTCGGAAGCTTCCTTCGTCGCAACGTCGAGACGACGGGTGGTGTCGAGGAACCCTTCCTTGTGCTCACTCGCTTCCTTCTCCAGTGACGCTACCTTGTCCTTGAGCTGGAGCACCTGTGACTGCTTATCCTGGAGCATGGACGTGCAGTCCTCGAAGCTGTTGGTCAGTGACGCCAGCGACTCCTCGTTGCGTTTGTTCAGCCGCGAGACTTCTCCTATCTGAGTCTCCAGCGACTCTGCATTGTCCTTCCACTCCTGCGCCGACCGGCTGGCGTCGGCCTCGGCGGCCTTGGCGTAGGCGAGGTCAATCTTGAGCCCTTCCACGAGCAACTCTGCTTCGGCAAGCTTCTCCTCGAACGCCCTCGCCGTCCGGAGCTCCGCTCTCAGCGCCGCAGCTTCGGATTCCAGCTTCCCGACGATCTCCGCGGCTTCTTTCGCTCTGGCCTCGAGCTCGGTGTCGAGGTGGGATTTCAGCCGTGCCACTTCGGCCGTCAGGAGCTCTGCCTTCTTGGCATTGTCGTTGGCGATCCTCTGCATCTCGTCCGCCTGACTCAGAGCCGAGTTCCTCGCCTGCGCCGTCGCCGCCAGCTCGTCCCTGACGGCGTCGAGCTCTCTGGTGGCGGCGATGAGGGAGGCGACGTCCTCGGCGTGGCGTCTCTTGATGCTGTCGTACTTGCGCCGCCACTCGTCCTCCGCCCGGCGGGCGTCGTCGAAGGCCGACTGTTCGCGCTCCGTGGACTCGAACCTCTCCAGCTCGAGAGCCTCCTCGGCCCGCCGCCGCGCCGCCAGCGACTCCTCCAGCTTCCCGGAGGCGTCGGCGGCGAGGCGCCGGGCGAGCGCCATGTCCTCGAGGATCTGCGCCCTCTCATTCTCGACGGAGGCCAGGCGCTCCCTCGCGCTCTTCAGCTCCTCCTGCACGAGGCTCAGCTGCGCCTGGAGCTCCGACGACGCCTTGGCATTCCTCTGCTGCTTCTGATCAACCGGGACACGTGGCAAAATTAATTAGTACTACGAAAAATCATTAGTGAAACACGCGCGCATCGTCGATCAGGTGGTTTCGCGTCGCCTTTGTCTTACGTCGGTAGCGGCGGCGCGGGATGATGCGGCCGCCGGCGACGCCTTGAAGGACCGGCGTTCCGCTGCGGCGGCCGACGGCTTTGCCGGCAGCTCGATGGACGCCGAGGACCTGTCGAGGGGGACGCCGGCGGCATGGTGCAGCGGGGAAGGCGCGCGATCCGCCGCCGCCGGCTTGGTTGGCGCTCCCGCGGGCTTTGCTAGCCTGCCGACTCGAGGCACCGACGTCGCCCTGCGGGTAGACGGTTGCTTGTGGTTGGAACTGGAACCTTCAGAGATGCTGTGCATTCAGTAATCCATCAGTGCAATGTTTACGCATCATCAAGTTCAGATGTTAGTTTCGCATTTTCAGAATGTTTTCGTTCTAGTGGAATGTACGGCAGGTTGAGAGCTGCACATATAAAGCATTTGTTCATGAGAGGTGCCTACAGAAAGAGGTATATTGTAGCAAAAGACCTATTAGAATTTAGCAGTGTTAAACCTTATTACATTTCCCGAAAATTAGTGCGGTAAACACAAAAATGATGTACTACAGGGGGCCTGGACGCCCCCTGGTACGGTGATTGTATTCAAAAGCAAAACCTTATGATCTTCCGCTTGTAAGTAGAAACAAAACGTTACATAGAGATGGAACAGTGTAAGAAAGGAGAGGACAAGCAGTAAGTACTTAGCAGTAGGACGCAAAGATATGGACTTGATGGCCTGCTTACTTGGGTTTGGAGGCCAGCATTGTGAGCTGCACCGAAGAGCAGAGGCAGTTTCTGAACCTGGTTCAAGTTCAGGATCCAGCGCCTGATCAATGCAGATGGTGATCGCGATGGAGGACAGAGGACAGAGGGAGGGGAGGGGAGGGGAGGGGAGGGAGGGATGAGGAGGAGCCCGGGAGGGAGAAGAAACCAGGGTGGCTATGGTGGTGGATGAGACGAGGGGTGGTCGTGCAGCGCATGCTCCAAGCACACACCAAGAAAACATGTGTGACAGGAATGACAGGCAACGTGCGGAGCTGTTCAGAATCAGTTGGGCATGGTACTGTGGAGGAGGAGATTCATGGCAGCGCACTCCTCCCCTTGCTTCTCGGCGGGCCCAAAGGAATAGCTCCAGGTTGAGGCCCATTAGTGGAGATTGGGCCCGCTCTTTTGGTCCCAAAGAAAAGGAATGGGAAATACTTCTCAGGCCCATAGGCCTCCTCCCCCACTCGAGTTACCGGATCTACATTTGGTTCTAAAAAAATTGTACATACAATTTCCTCTCTCACATAACTATAAAAAAGTAAAATGAACAGAATCAATCGAGTTACGTTTATTCTCTGATTTTTCTTCAGTGAACTAGTGATCTGCTTGTGGCTGAGAGTCGGTGAGCTGGCAACCTACCTACCTACCTACCGTTAACTTATACATGTTTTGGTGAAATGGACATGAAGAATGATGGAAGAGCACCCACACACACACTGGTCATCCTCACGGAAACGAAATGATTTCTGTACAGCAACTGTGCTGGCTGGTGAAGGGACCGAAATGAAAAAAAAATCTCAGCCATCCCCTGAATCTGAATCACCCAATTTTCGTACTAGCACCTAATGGATGGATGGAGGGTTCGATCGATGTCATAGGAAGAAATGCAGGGCAGAAGTGTAGTAGTAAAAGCTTGTTCAGGTGGTTGTTGTTGATTTGTCATGAGAAAAAAATATAGCTAACTGACTGATGTGTACTGATTTGTTGTGAGAGAAACATATTGTTGGTTGATGGCTGGTAAGCCAGACGAGCATAACGTATACCTACAGCTTCCTCGCAAAACAAAGATAAGGTAAGCCATAGCTGTCAGCTGTCATCTGGAGAGAAACATGCATCGCTGATGTAGACTCGTACAGTAATTCCCACCTGTCTCCTGTTCCTCCTGCACGGCAGAGGACAATTCGGACGCCAACAACATAAAGAAGGCATCACGGGCTCACGACATCCTTTGCACGTAACGGCTCTACTACGTACTTTGGAGCTGACGGAACCCTCCTTTAATCCATCACGTAGGCCCCCAGCTAGGTTAGTTGGGCAAGCACATGCTCTGATGCTCTACATCATCCATACCCCTCTACACTTTAGCCGCAGTGCGCGCAGTACATAAAGATCTCCCATAGCTCTTCGCCTTTTAGCTGTAGGGAGTATTATTTTTCATGAACTTGGGTGCGTTTGACATAACTATGGCGGTAGCTATGGCAGTTTCGGTTGTGTCTGTACGGGTGGAGCATATTCTTTAGTGAATCTGAAATTACTCCGTCCGTCCTATAAAAAGTGCAATCTTAACTTTTGAAAAAAAAACCTCACAGAGAGTGTAATCTTAGAAAATTGTTTAATTAGTTACCTAATTAACTAACCAGATCTGATCTGCATGTCAAAACTTACTGTATTTGGTTAACAAATGAGGGTATTAAAGTCTCTTCATACCACCACTAATCTGTCCTAAAAAAACTAGAATTGCTCTCTTTATGGGACGGGGTGAGTATTTCGGAAAAACGTTTGGCAAAACAGATTCTCCTAGCTGTGTAAGGTGGATAAGATGGTGAAATATCCATAATACTCTTCTTTTTTTCTATTTTCTTTCTTCTTATTTTTTCTTTTCCCTCCCTTCTTATTCTTTTTTCTCCTTCTCTTTCCTCTAACCTTATCATAGAATCGATCAGCCGTAGGGGAGGCCGCCTCCTGGGAGTGGATACCGCGACAGGGGAGGCCGCCGCCGGTGATGCCGCCCCTCGATCTCCCTCCGGCCACCTCCCTCCCATCTGAGCACAAATCCTGAATCCTCTCCGCGCGTTCTTCCCAAGCATCCTGCTTGTGTCCTCCTTTGGTAAGCTCCTCGTAGTATTGGGCGTATGCCGTGTCTACATGCTCTTCCTCCTCAAATCCTTCCACTCTCTCAAAATCTTCTCCGATCCACCTTTCTAGCCTGCATCAATCATCGATCTCAATCAAATCCAGCATCTCTTGTCCTGTTTTGTTAATTTCCCTCGCTCCAGCCACATCTTCAGTGCCGCGGGTAAGTGCTCGGCGAGGTGAGGGGCTTGCTCCCTGTGGTAATCTCGTCATGCTTTACTCTGCAGATGATACGCCAGGCTCCAGCATCCTATCCTCAATTGCTCGATTCCTTCTCCCGCTTTCCTCCATGAAAAATCGCCCCAACTCCAGTACAGCTCCCTCACCCATGGATGACCCACCACCAGATCCTCCTCCTCACATGCCTACTCTAGCCCCTGAACCTCCTAGTCCATTGGCCATCATAACCACTCCTACTCTGCCACCCACGACCACTCCTCCAAACTACATGGCTCCATCCACATGTGCTTCTAGGTTGAACTCAACAGCTTCAGGCGCCGGCTAGCAACAACCAAGGGGAGCAATGAGTCTCCTCGCCTGGAATTGCCAGGGATCAGGAGGGAGACTGACAAGTTCCACGATGATTCACCTTCATCGTCTAGTCACATCCACCAAAGCTAAGGTAATTTTTATCTCTGAGACTAGAAATTCCAGGTTTACCAAAACTGCTTTAATAAATCGCTTTAATGTGTATGATGCTTATATTGTTCCACCTCAAGGAATGTCTGGAGGGCTTTGGCTTCTATGTGATCAGGATGTAGATATTACAGTAGAGTCCTCTAGTCAAAATCTTATCTTAGCTTCCTGTATTTATAAACAGACCATGCTAAAGTTCGGTTTAGTCTGCATGTATGGTGATCCCAATCACCATACCACCTCTACCATATGGGGCACTGTGCATGCTTTTGTTGTCAAATATCCTGGTTTGCCTATGATATGTATGGGAGACTTAAACAACATCATGTCTCCTACTGAAAAGAAAGGGCCTTGTCCTGCTAATCATAGGCGCATTTCTGATTTCTATTGTATGGTTAAAGATTGTGGTTTCTTTGATTTGGGCTACAATGGGCCGGCTTATACTTGGACTAATAAACGTTTCAATACTAACCCAACTTATGAGCGTTTGGATCGTTGTTTAGCAAATGCAGAATGGTGCTCAGCTTTTCCAACAACCACTATTTATCACCTCCCCATGATGAGAAGTGATCATGCCCCGATATTGGCGGTCCTCAACTCCAACCGAGCTTTAAATAAAAAACCTTTTCGATTTGAAAACTATTGGTTGCTTGAGCATGATTTTAAACATGTGGCTACAACAAGTTGACAATGTTCTCAGAGAAGGCCGTTTCATCAGAAGGTTTCCTTCCTAGCTTCTGATCTAAGGACATGGCGAAAGCGAAAACCAAAACTAGATGACCAACTGCAGGACATTGAGAATCAACTTCTGCAACACCAGGCTCAACCTACTCATCTCCAGAATCATTCAGTGCGAGGTGAGCTAATCCATCAGCACCACACTATTCTAGCTAAACAAGAGGTTTTTCACAGGCAAAGGTACAAAAAGGTATGGGCTCTCAAGGGCGACAAGAACACCGATTTCTTTCACCATTCCATCCTTAAAAGAGCTAGGCAAAATAATATTACATACTTGCTAAACCCTGATGGTTCCTCTTCTACTACTCCTGAGCAAATTGAATCAACTTTTAATTCTTACTTTGCTGATATTTTCCAAGCGCAGCCTCATCCTACCGACCAAGCTGCTTACAATACTGAAGATAATGCAGGGGAAAATAATCATATAGGGGATTTCACTGATTCTATCCCAGAAATGCAGGAACTTCACAACATTCTTAAAGCCATGAGAAGCAATGCTGCCCTCGGCCCAGATGGATTAAATGCTGCCTTTTACAAAGCTTCATGGGAATGGATTAAAGCAGACATCTTACAGGTGGTGAAAGATTTTTACCACTCTGCTGTTTTACCTCCGAATATGAATAATACCTTTCTTACTCTTATCCCTAAGAAGACTACTCCTACTATGCCACAAGACTTTAGACCTATAAGCCTTTGCAATGTTATCTACAAGATTATTGCCAAATCCCTAGCTGACAGGTTAAAGCACCACCTGCCCCACATCATCCACCCTACCCCAGCTGCTTTTGTCCATGGTCGTCACATCTCGACAAATGTTATTATTACTCAGGAGATTATTCACTCTTTCAATCTTAAATCTTGGAACCATAAAGCCTTCATACTAAAAGTTGATTTGGCTAAAGCTTTTGATCGTATTAGCTGGAATTTCATTTCCCAAACTCTAAGAAAGCATCATTTTAGTGACCATTTCATTTCTCTTTTGCACACATGTATTTCAACTACTTCACTGCAGGTCCTTGTCAATGGCAAACCTTCAGAGTTCTTATACCCTAGTCGGGGTATTAGACAAGGTTGTCCCTTGTCTCCTTACCTCTTCGTTATTGCCATCAATGAATTATCAAATATGCTTCAAATCAGTATTCAAAATAATAATATTGCAATCATCAATTTAGGTCCCCACGGCCCAAGTATACACTCTCTTTTGTTTGCAGATGACCTAATCATTTGTGGGTAGGCAACAACTCAAGAAGCAACAATTATAAGAGATACGATTGATCAATTTTGCGTAAGTCGGCTATTTTATTCAGTAAAAATGTTGATCCTAGTACCATATCTTCCATAACTGCTATCTTTCCTATTCCTACTCTTACTGTCAATTCCATCCACCTTGGCCACCCTTTACTTTTTAGTCACAAGGATAGGAACAGAGCTTATGCTTTTGTTATTAATAAATTTAGAGCCAAGCTTACTACTATCAAGGCTAATAAACTTAATCATGCAGGTCGCCTCACTTATATCAACTCTGTTCTGGCCTCTATCCCTATTTACTATTTGTCTATTGTGCCTTTTTCCAAAACCTTTATAGACAAAATTACTGCCATCACTAGAAGATTCTGGTGGGCTGGAGTACAAGAAGATAACGCAAGTTCTCCTATTCATTTCAGATCATGGCAAGATATTTGTCAGCCTAGAGATAATGGCGGTTTAGCTATAAGAGACCTTCATACTGTTAATAAAAGTCTTATTCTCAATGCAGCATGAAGAATTGCCACTGAGAAGGATGCCTATCTTTCTGCTATATTAAAATCCAAATACTATCCTAACAAATCTTTTTGGACAGCTAACAAAAACATGCCCAAGTCCATATTCTGGTCTTCTATTTTGCAGGTCCAAGATGTTCTAACCAAAAATTGTTGTGTGCAGATTCACAATGGAAACACTAACCTCTGGAACACACCTTGGTGTGACATCTGGGCCACCATACACTCTCAACTTAACCTACCAGTCAGTATTGCGCCTCTTCCTCTCACTGTTAATTAGTTGTGGAATCATCTTTCTCAAACTTGGAATATTAATCTTATCAATCAGATTTTCTCTCCTCAAGCTGCTCAAACTAACATCATCCCTTCTACTGACAATGACATAGTTATTTGGAAACCTGCTCCTAATGGTATTTGTACTGCAAAGAATGCTTTCTCTTTCTTAAATACAGAATTACAGGTGCAGCTACCAACTCAGGGGACCAGGAGTGTTTCCCCTCAAGCTATGCAAATTATGCAAAGAGTCTGGAAGCACAAAACATGTCCTCCCATCCTTAAGACCTTCACATGGAGACTCGTTAGAAGGGCATTAGCTACAGGTAGGAGAGCTGCAAGATACTCCAATAACATCAGTGAGGTAGGTTCTGATTGCAACTTTGTGGAAAATGACGCACACCTGTTCTTCTTTTGCAACCTCCTAGGGCTGTTTGGTTCACTGCTAATCCTTCTTTATGCACTTCTAACCTTCCCCTTGAAGAGGATGGCATCCAAAATATTCTTGCTAATATCATCACCCCTCAAACTACTGATGACGAGATGCTCAAAACTATAACTATTCTCTGGTATATTTGGAAGGCTAGGAATGACAAAAGGTTCAATAACAAAAATTGGACAGTATGGCAGGTCCACCATGCAGCCAATGCTGATTTTCATATTTCTCAAAGTATTATGCAGGAAGACATGGACAATGTCGCAGGTGAACGACCACCACAACCTACTCAAGATCATGGCCATCAGGCCACTCTTTTCAGGATCGACATGCCAGCCATGTTGGAAGGTTTAAAGGTCCATACTGACGCATCCATAACTCCGGATCAAAATGTTATAGCTAATCGCAATGTAGGTCTTGGAATTTTCTTAATCAGCTCAAGTCCTCACCAGAATATTAATGTCTACATAAAAGTGTCTTTGGTCTCTGCTTCATCCGTGTTCATGGCGGAGGCAGCAGCTCTCTCTTTTGCAGGTCTCATTGTCAACAAATTGGATATCCCTGCAGCCACTTTCCTTACTGATAATCAGCATCTAGTCTCCTACGTCAACAACACCTGCAACACACAGATTCTATGTTGGGATGCAAAATTCTATACTCAGACTTTCTGCAATGCAGGCCTTGGGAAGAGCTTCAAAGTAAACAAGATTTCAAGAAATCTTAACACCACTGCACATGTTTTAGCTTCTCAAGCTCGGTCTCAATGTAATGCGCCTTCGGGTGTTTCTATCTCTTGTAGCAATTCTTCTCATGTCTTGAGTTGCCCCATTAGGGACGCTCTTGACCTTGTTTTATAGGAAACCATTTCCCACATAGCAGTCTCTTGCTGCTAATTAATAAAGCTTGTTTGTTATAAAAAAAACCTTATCATTATCCTCAACCATCGGCTCCATCTCCCTACTGCAGTCGGCCTTCTCTGCCTCGACCCGCAACGTAGCCGACCACCTCCGCCCGCCTCCACCGCGCCGCCGCCGCCCGTCTCCACTATGTCGCGTCACCGCCGGCCGTCTCCAGCTCTCGTCCTGACACCGCCGCCTGCGCTCCACATCGTCGGTTCCACCACCCGCCGCCTTCCACCTGCCCCGGCGACGCCATCCCCGTGCCGCCGTCGAGCTCTCCTGGCCGGGCCTCGCCGTCCTTCTCCCCCGGGCGCAAGACGATGACACGGCTCCGCCCCTTCGAGCCTGCAGCCGCCGGCGGCCATTGCCCCGCCGACCGCGCCCCGATGAACCCCACCCCGGGGCAGGGCTAGCAAAGGCGTGGAGGAGCGGGTGAAGTGACGATTTTCCGCTTCGCCTCCTTCAAAACCGCTCCAGTAAGCGGAAAAACCGGGAGCTTCTCCGACGAAGCTGTTTTTTGGACCGTTTGGCAAGGCTTCGCCCAAAGCTGCACCTGCACGCGGAGCGGCAGCGGAAGCCCCGCAAAACGCACCCTTGATGTGTGATGTGTTGTACCAGTGTCCATTTCTAGATGTCCAACTGGTGTCAGGGGTTAAAACATAACACTTGGAAACAAACTGCTACTTCTTTCAAAAAAAGAAAAAACTGCTAGAAGAACCTAGCGTCTACGCCAAGTGTAGTACATATCATTGTGGATTTGTGGTCACAAACCAGCCTATGCAATAAATATGAAGGTAATAAATAGATTTAGACTCTATTTATTGCACTTTGCTGATGTGGCGCTTATGTAGTAGTATATTTATGGAAGAGAGAGGAAGAAAACCAAGATTCTAAGTCTTATTTAGACTTCAAGTCTATAATAATTTCGAAGTAATAAATAGTCTTAGACTCTATGTAGAGTCTGCATTGTGTGTGCTCTAAAAGCATCTCCAGCAAAATACTCATCATTATTCTTCCCAATACCAAAAACATATTCTTTTGGTGACGAGAGGTGCTCCAGAAGATTGCCAATATAATCCCCATTACCAAAAATTTGATTGGTGACCACGATAACAAACCTCCCACAGTATCGTTGGCTGACTAGTGGCTGAGAGAAAAGTACCTTCTTCATGGGTATGTGGTGGGTTGGTAATCTGCTACGGCACTAGTTACAAAAACACGAAAAATGTTATTGGTGAGAGCAAGAAATGAATGCATTGGTGATGGGTTGGTAATCTGCTACAACACTAGTTACTGGCTCTTCGTACCATAGCTCACCCTCTTGTTGCATTTGCATAAGACTGTCTCCAGCAGTTTCCCGAAGCGCATCTGCAAAACTCCCCCGTATGCAGACGTTCCCGTCGCGCAAAGGTGGACGGCCTGCAGCGGTCTCGCGCTTCCCCTCGCGCATCGCTCGCGGTAGTTGGCCGCGCACACCCTGGAGGAGGAGGAGCCGGGGAAGGAGGTGGCGGCCGGGGAAGAAGGAGGTGGCTGGGGAAGGAGGAGGTGGCCAGGGAAGAAGGAGGTGGCCGAGCTTGCCGTCGGGGCAACGCGCCGACCTCCGCCATCGCCGAGGGAAGAAGGGGGCGTCGCCGGCCCGAGCTTCGCGTCGGAGGGGCCCTGGATGTCGTCGCCGCTCGCCGCCGTCCTCCGCTAGGAAGGAAGGCCGGGCCGCGGGCAGAGAGGGCAGATCCTCTTGCCGTCGTCTTCCACCTGCTCTCCGCCCGTCGGTGCTCTGCTCTTCGCCGCCGCTGCGCCACCTCGCCTCGCGCCTCCGCCGACCGAGTCTAGGCCGCCGCTTCTCCGCCTCCCGCCTGCCTCTGCTCCGGCGGAGCATTCCGCCGCGGGCCCTGCGCCGCGTCGGGAGAGCTCCTTCACACCGGGGACGGAGGAGGGCCGCACCGCCATCACCGAGGGAAGAAGGGGCCGCGCCGCCGTGGCGGAGGAGGGCCGCGTCGCCGTGCGTGGAACTCGCCGGATCTCCGTCTCCGGGACCTGAGGTCCGAGCAGGAGTAGGAGGCGGGGGTTGAGCGCCACCGCGGTGGCGGAGGAGGAGACGGAGGGCGCTGCCGCGGCCGCAGCTCGCCCACCGTCGCGGCCCGCCACCGTCGTGGAGCTCCTCCGCGCTGGGGACGGAGGAGGCGAGGCAGAGATGGCTCGGGGACGGAGGAGGAGGCGGAGCAGACGAGCGGGACGGAGCATGAGGTGGTGGATGCGCAGGATGTGGCAGAGCAGGAGACGGTGGGGCCCGCAGCGGTTGGGATGAGGAAGGCTTGGAACCCCGCGAGAATGCGGTTGAGCGGTGGCTGTGCTGCAAAATACAGCGATGCTTGCGGCACCCGCTGGAGCCGGAACATTGCTCTCAGGATCTGCATTTTGCAAATGCAGATCGATCTGGAACACTTGCTGGAGACGGTCTAAGTTCATTCCTGAACTGTGTGCCACCCAGCAAAAAGGGAGCAAAATGGGAGGAAAAGCAAAAGGTCAAAAGGGCCGAAACCTGCACGGCGGATGCTCTCCCAAAGGGGGGCAAAAAAAAAAAGATATGTAATGCACACAAAGGAAAAGATACCTAATCCTAATGCAAGGTCGAGCGATGAGTAGTGCATGTTACGTAACCTAGCCTTTACCCTGCCTTACCTAATGTGAATTTGTGAGTGAAGGTTCAGTTTCAGAAACGGCCGTGCTGCCCTTTTCATCTGCATGTTGAGCACAGGGATGATAGGAAATTTTGAATGGTTCGTAGGGAGATGGAGTCGCATCGGCTTCGTCTGCTCCTGCATTGCTGTCGGCGTTGCGGTTGATCGGTCGCCTCGTCTGGGCTGCTATCCTCCTAGTCCTAGCAGCTTGCATGGCCCGCACGATTCTAGCTTTGTTTTTTTTCTCTTTCGCTAGCTAGCAAATCTCCAAAACCCAAACCAAGAGGATGGCGCTCGATGCCAATGTGGCACCTGCGACTGACGTCGACTAGACTGCGTTGCTACTTGTTATATATACTAATACCCTGTACTGACGGTACAGTACATTATAATATACATACAGTAGTATCATACAGTAAAGATCTAGGATTAGTTAGACTCTAGCTTTTCAGAATATAAGAATTCGTTGACTTTTGCTGATCATATTTGACCATTCGTCTTATTTATGTAAAAATATAAAAATAATTATGATATACTTAAAAAATATATAATGAAAATATATCATAACAAAATAAATAATACTTTTATAAATTTTTTGAATAAACGAATGGTCAAACGTGTATCACGAAAATCGATAAATGATTATATTGAGACGGAGGGAGTACTATAGTAGCTAGCAACTGGAATATCCAAAACCCAAACCAGGAGGGGCGCTTGATGCCAATGTGGCACCTGCGACTGACGTCGACTAGACTGCGTTGCTACTTGTTATATATACTACTCCCTCCATTCCTAAATATAAGCATTCTCCGATTTCCGTGATGCACGTTTGATCATTTATCTTATTCAAAAAATTTGTGAAAATATAAAAATAATTATGATATACTTAAAATATATACGATGATAAAACATGTCATAACAAAATAAACAATATTTTCATAAATTTTTTAAATAAGACGAATGGTCAAACGTGCTCATCAAAAATCAACGAATGCTTATATTTAGAAACGAATGGAGTAATACTTTGTACTGATGGTACATATTATAATATGTACATATAGTAGTATCATATTGTAAAGATCTAGGATTAGTTAGACTCTAGCAGCTGTCCTTGGCCTCAGGATCAGGAAACCTCTCCCATGTACAGTAAAGGTACAAGGGGTGTGTTTAGTTCTCTGAATTGGGGTGCAAAATTCTGGATTTTGCACGGATTTTGAGCTGAAAAGCACTGTTCCGAACTGAAAAGTACTGTAGCACTTTTCGTTTGTTTGTGGTAAATATTGTCCTACCATGACCTAACTAGGCTCAAAAGATTCGTCTCGCAAAGTACATCCAAACTGTGTAATTAGTTTTTGATTTCATCTACATTTAGTACTCCATACATATGCCGACATTTTTGATGTGATGTTTGATATGATGGGAAATTTTCTTTTTGCATAGTGAATTTTGAGAGAAGTTAGGCTTCTTAACACACCCAAGGAACCTCTGCAGCTGAAGGAGCATACCAGTCTGTCTGCTCTTTTCTGTAATTCCATCCGGCCGGCATCAGAGCACGATGAATGGCTGGACCCCCAACTCATGCCAGAGTCTCAGTTCGTAGTAGTAGGTGCTTACAATTACAGTGGCCACACCACCACTGCACCACACCCTGTCTTTGTACCAGGACGCTGCAGTACGAACGAGGTACTGTGAGGAATAATACCCGAAATTCTGAACCTGACCCCACAAGTTCAATTCAGGCCGCACCATGTCCCCATCCTGCATCGTAGTAGTACGTCTCGTGCCGTCGCCTCCCCGGTGCCGCAGCCGCCAGCGACGTCTCCGGCTCCCCGATCGGAAGGTTGCGGCGTCTCTGTCCGGCAAGTCGCAGGCAAGGCCGCAGCGACGCCAAGCCAAACACGCCGACGACGCCTCGACCCCTCGGGCTCCTCCAACCATCCCAGCCATCCAGGCATCGAGCCCGCACGAGAATCCACACGTCATTTGCGGTTGGAACAGCGCATTGGTTGGAGAACCGACGAGCTAACCGAGCGTCAGGACACGCACAAAGGGCATAACGCATCCGACAAAAACATAAAAAAGCCTGGAGCAAAGGATTAATTAAACAAACCTCCTGTGCTAGTGTGCTGCCTCTTGCCAGCCAGAAATGATTTGCTACTTTTGCTGTCGGTGTGGTAAAGAGAAGATAACCCAACCTCCGGGTAGGGGCAGCGCATGCCTAAATGATTCCAATCCGGTCACACCTGCTGCACCTTTTATGCACCTGATCCTGATTTTGATCGATGCCGTCTCCTTAAGCAACCAGCAGCCCGGGATTAGGAGCCTGCAACCACACAGAGACAAGACGATCAATCATAGGCCAACTCGTTTCTTTTCATTCACTTTCATTGCAGGTGCTCAACACATGTTGGTACCAGATGCATGCCAGAAATCATTCCCTGGTAAAAAGGACTTGTTATTAACACTGACATCATATCCATCCAGGTCAGGTCACTGGCACATTACTACATTGCATCACATTTACAACCAAGGAGCTGCACGGTTTCAGAAACGAATAGCCAGCCATTCTGATTAGGAGGAACTCCATTTACACACAAGCGTACTGCCACAAACGTGGGAGGCAGGTAGCAGCCAACACCATCATACTGTAGGTCCGAGTTAAAACGAATAAGGTGAAAGAACAAAAAAAAATCACGACACCCACAAACTTCTCCAATCACCACAAATACAGGCATTGGCAGTAAACCCATAGGAAGCACAACACCGCGTCAAACAAACCGGAAAAAGAACAGAAAAGATCAAGATGGCACTAATAGTACGTGTGCCGCTGTTCGGCTACTTGCTGTTTTTCTTTTTCAGTAAGTTTCCAAACTTCTTCAACAGAGGCTTGTTCTTTTTCGGCTGCTGCTGCTGCGGTTTCGTCGGGGACATTGACACTTTACTCGCAGTATCTTCTGGTAAGGTTGTGCAATTCGTGTTCTCGGTGCTGCTGTCCTCCTTCTTGGAATCCAATTCATCGGTTGATGACTCAGTTTCTAGCTTTCTGTTTTCTGCCTGTGCTTCCTTCTCGACAACAACTTTGTCGCTCTCTTGTACACTGAGTTCAATTTTCAGTTCCTCCTGTTCGACCTTGCTGTCATCTTTCTCTCCGTGATTCATGTCTCCATTCGAGGACTTCATATCAACTGAGTCGACTTCCACCTTCGGTGTTCTTCTATCATCACTTTCCTCCGCATCTTCATTTTCTGCAACAGAACGGGTAACTTCTTCACGCACAGAATTGTGTGCCTCATCCACGATCACTAGCTTCTCTTCCTCCTCAGGATGCTTCTTAGTCATTGCTTCGGCGAGAAGAGCAGACAGCTCCTCTATTTTCTTCATGGCATCAGCTTCTCGCATCCTGAACTCATCATTCTCCTGGGTTAGGTTCTGTAGTGCGTTCTCTTTGTCAAGTAACCTCTCCTTCAGCTGTGAACTCTCTGCCTTTGCCTCCCGCACAGCCTTATCAGCTTCAGCAACTGTTGATTCCATAATCATCAGTTTCTCTTGAAGCCTCTCCATCTCACTCTTTGCTTCCTGCGCAGCCATGCTGGCCTCAGCAATAGCTGATTCTGCGTGTGCAAGTTTTTCTTGAAGCTGCTCCTTCTCAGCCTTTGTCTCCTGCACAGCCTTGTTGGCTTCAGCAACTGCTGCTTCCGTATTCGCCAGTTTCTCTTGAAGCCTCTCTTTCTCTTCGGTGACTGCTTCAATCTCGTGCTCTGCACCTTGCAGTGACGCAGCTACCTGCTCCGCTTCTACTTTGAGAGCAGCGATTTCTTGTTCAGACTGCTTGCTTGCTGTGATAAGGTCGAGCTCCTTAGATTCACATTCTTCTCTGTACTTGCTCACCTCAGCCTCCAGCTTCTCAACATTTTCTCTTAGGCGAGTTATGTCATTGTTTGCCTCATCAAGCATCACTTCATAGCTCTCCTCCCTGCTCTTTAGGGACATCTTCAGATCACCTATCTGCGCGAGAGCATGCTCGTAATCATCTTCTTTCTTCTGAAACCTATCATGTGCTTCCTGTGCTTCACAACATGCCTTGTCCAATGCAGCAGTAAGATCCTCCACAGCTCTTTTATCTCTCTCCTCTCTATCTCTAGCATCATCCAGCTCGCTAATTAGTTTAGTTTTCTCCTCAGTCAGGTCTCCAATCTTCGTGTTAGCAGTCTTCTCATTGTTCAAGGCCTCTGAAGCAGCAAGTTCCGCAGTCTCAAGCTTGTTGCGCAGAACATCTATTGTTGTCTGCAGTCCAAACACCTCTTGCTGCGATGCATCCAAATGCTCATTGGAATCATTTACTTCCGCTAAAAGCCTTGCCACCTCGATTTCCAAGGCAGTTGTCTTTCCTTTAAGAACTTCAATTTCTGACTCTCTATCTTGCAACATAGAATGGATCTTGTCCAGCTCTTCAGTTGTAGAGGCAAGGGAGTCACTTTTGAACTTCTCGGACAGAGTAACTTCCTCCAATTTCATCTCAAGTGATCCTGACTTCTCCTTCCATTCTGCTAACTGCTGACGGATGTCTGACTCGACCTTCTGTGCATCAGCTATCTGTGATTTAAGCTCCTCAATCGTCTTGTCTGCCTCTGCCAATCTCTCCTCGAGGACTTTTGCCTCCTCAAGTTTGACTTTCAGTGATGAAACCTCGGACTCCAGATTCTTAACAAGAACCTCAGTTTCACGGCTTTTACTCTCTTCGCTTGCAGCAGTTGAATCAAGCAACCCTTTCAAGCGAACAACTTCATTTGAGAGGATCTCCACCTTCTCCGCATTGACCTCAGCGATCTTCATGGCATCATCTGCATGGCCAAGTGCAGCCTTCTTGGCCTCGTTCGCCATCGAGAGATCACGCCTGAGCCTCTCCAGCTCTTCTGTTGTGTTGACCAAATTCTCGAGGTCGGCGGCGTGCTGGCCACGCACGCACTCAATCTCCCTCTGCCACTCCTCCTCCCGCCTCTGTGCCTCGTCGATGCCAGCCTGCTCGAGCTCATCCGCCCGGAACTTCTCGATCTCTGTGGCCTCCTCGGCCCACCTCTTGGCCATGAGCGCATCCTGGAGCTTCTCGTGGGTCTCATCAGCCACTCGCTTGGCCTCATTGAGCTCCCCGACAAGACGGTCCCTCTCCCCGACGATGAAGGCCAGTTGATCCTTGGCCTTCTTCAGATCCTCCTGGGCGGACTCGAGCCGCGCCTGCAGTTCGGCCTCCCTCCGCGGCTGCTTCTGCAATCCCAGGGACAAAATTACAGTGATCAACCACCGCAGTGCGCATGAAGAACAGCATGATGTTGACAATGCAGTAGCATTTTGGTAATTCAGTGATATAATAGAGAAAAGAAACAGTGCAGTGGAGTGCAGTACACTTACATCAGGGGGCGTGCCGATCTTGGGCACCCGGCGCTCGACGACGGGCTTGGAGTCCGCGGATCTCGGCGAGCGGTCGAACGAGAGGCGCGGGCGGGCGGTCTGCGCGGCCGCCGACGGCGGCGAGTTGGGCTCGGACTTGAAAGGCCCGGCGCCGTTGGAGCGGGAGCGCGGCGTGGACGGCGTGCCGATGCTGCTCCTCCTGGTGCCGCCCGGGGTGGAGGGGCGGTGGTTGGACGACGGCGTGGAGGGCCGGTGGTTGGAGGACGACGTGGACGGGCGGTGGTTGGAGGAGGGCGTGCTCGGCCTGCCCCTGCTGCTGATGGGGGACTCGTTCGGCCCAGATCTGCCAATGGCGACATCCATTAAAAATCGAAGGAAAGCTCTTCCTTTTTTTTCTTCTCGCCTGTGCTGGCGAATCGAGAAAGACGAACGTAGTGAAATCAAGCGGCAAGGCCTCAACTTTTTTTTTTGTTGCCGGGATCAAACGAAAACCAAAAGAGTGCACTTGCAAGATGGCGTGGCCGTTTTACGATCGAAATTTGCGTGTTTTCGGTGACGGACTGGCGGCATCTGAAGACATTCGCGTGTGGCGGAAATTGATAAAAATCAATGGAAAAGGCAAATATGGCGCAGCAAATCTGAGAAGAGCGCGAGAAAATAATCCAAACGCTTGCAACAAAGCGGAGGGGCACTGGATAGATCTGCCACTGAGAAAAGCGGGAGATAGAGCCGACACCCGGAACCGAAAGAGAAAACGAGGCGAGAAAATGCGTGAGGGCGAGAGCAGGGGAAGCGGTGACGCACCTTGATCTGGATGGCAGCATTGTGGACATCTGGTACGAGGCCGGGGCGAGGGGGAAGGGAGGAGTGCCCGGCCGAGTGGAGAAGAAGAGTGGGAGTGGGGGAGCGAGGGAGTTTCCGTTTCTCAGAGGTAGGGATGAGAGGAGAGGGGGAAGCACAGCAAAAAGGCTGCAAAGGCAAAAGGCAAAGGCGGCCGAAAGGGGGGCCAGAGGCAGATGCGGAGGAAGAAGCGTCCGTCGCCGCCTCGTCGTCTCCCGGACCCGGAGCTGCTGCGACTACGGAATCCCTCCGGCTCCCGTTCCCGTTGCCATATCTCACCGTCAACCGCAGCAACTACTGCCCTACCCAGCTACCCTATCCTCCTCCTCTGCGGAAGACGAGGACGGTCGTTGCGGGCTGTGGTACACTGCTGCTCACTGGCTGCTGCTCCCATCGTCGCCGTCGTCCTCGTGCGCGTTAACTATTGTTGGGCTTGGGAGGTGGGATTGGTGTGTGCGTGTGCCCAACTTCAACAGCCCACACCTACTGAATCCGTGATTCCTTCTCTGTGATTGCGTTTGCGGTGTGTTATTACGTGACAAATTATGTACACGCCACCGTGGCCAGCACATGCCCCGCTCGCCTCCAGCGTATCCTCCGCCTTCCTCTTCATTGTTCATTTTACTCACTACCGGATTAGTAGCCTGTGAGCACAGGTTGTGCCGAGAGCAGGGCAAGGTCAACGGTCTGACCGCGCCTGTGCCGAGAGCCAGGTCAACAGCTCTCGGCACAAGGATCTTCTTTGCCGAGAGGCTGCCATGTGGCTCTCGGCAAAGAAATAGTGAGCCCCAGCGCCGGCGGCAGACAGCGTGACCCCCTCCTGACGTCTGTGCCGAGAGCTAAACTAAGCTCTCGGCACATCTATGCCGAGAGGGTCTCGCTTGGCTCTCGGCAAAGCCCGCTATGCTGGCCTAGCGGTGCCGAGAGCCCTTTGCTGAGGGTTCCTCTCGGCACAGGCTGTGCCGAGTATAGGGGTCTGTGCCGAGAGCATATCGCTCTCGGCAAAACCACGCGTTTCGATAGTGACTGTCTCCGCGAATTATAATATCGTATAAACCTCTTTTCTCTATGAATGGAAATTATGGTACGTTATAATTGGCGCCAGCACGATGCAAAAGTCCCATTATTAGGACAATTTTTTTTAAAAAAAAACCGACACTGTGCCAACGAACGTACTCCTATCTGCTACAGTCGCAATATTGTAAGTTGGCAACTGCACCGAATTAAAACAATTAATTTCAATCGGTTCGCATGGATCGAAGACTCGAAGAGAGATCTCGCTCGGGGTCGGGTTAACTCGCTCCCCCCGTTGTTGCTGCCGACGGGACGGATCCGAATTCTCCTGGAGCCCGCGCGTAGCACTACTACTCCTACGTAGGACGGTAGGAGTACCATCACACTGCCAGCGACGCCTACGCGTGCTGCATTTGCAACGCAACCGCAGGTACGTACGGCGCGCGACTCTATTCCTGTGGCTGACGATGGGTGACTGGTACTGATTTGTTCTGCTAGCTGTTAGCTGGTGACTGATTTCTTCTGAAAGCCCAACCAACACGAGCTGTGGCAGCGAGGCCACGCCAACGCCAACGCCAACTCCTCTACCGCATAACATACAGTATTGGTGTCCAAGCAAAGATTACCGGCCGCCTCTACGTACGGGCAGGAGACAGATTGGTGGGAAATTAAGAGCTGGGACGTGCGTGCTGTACCACCACCACCAGGCTGCCTTGCACTTGCACACATATCACTTTCCTCTCGCTCTCTGGATATATATTGCTTGCACGCGTACGTGTTTCGTCCTCGATCGCTGCCGCAGGCTGATGGCTGAAGCGTTGCTCCGGTGGGGTAGTAGGGACGGTATCATCGCAGGAGACGGCGACGGCGATCCTGTCCTACCAGCTACCACTGCTACGGCGCGAGAAGACGACGACGACGAGCCCCGCCCGCCGCGGCGTTTCTGCATGAGCTAGCTTTGCGTTGCGTGCGTTGGACGGCTGCGTGCGCCCGGCTCCATCCAGCGTGGGCCCCGCTCGCGACCTCTCTTTCCTTTTCTTCTTTCCAAAAAGCAGCAGCAGAAAACGGTGCTCCAACCAACAAATCTCTCCCCCTCTCTCTGCACGGGAGGGACTGACTCCACCGAAACCATCTTTAAACAACCTGACGTGTGGCCCCTCGAGCAGCGCATCTAGTGGACTATGGTCTATGGTGTCACGCCGGCCCATCTAGTGGAGCAGCGCATCGGAATTTTTTTTATATTTTTTTCTTTATTTTGCAAAAAATAAATGACACCCTAAAAATTTAGCAGATCTATACTACTGCCGCCGGTTTCTACCGCCGTGCGGCACGGCGGCAGTTGCCGTGGCCCACTGGCAAGGGCACCTACCGCCGTACCACACGGCGGTAGGACTAATCGCTGTGGGGCACGGCGGTTGGTGCCTAGCGCCGGGCGGCAGCAGTGTCTCCAGCAATCGCCGTAGGCCACGACGGTAGTTTTTTTTTTGGCTGGTAAGTTTCATTTTTTTGAACCATTGATACTTAACGACGAACCATTGATACTTAACGATGAATCACATAAATAAACAATGACACGTACGACGCAAATACCCTAACTTTGTGCCGCTGCTAGTCCTAACGTGCCTTAGGGAATTTAGATAAACGATTACAACATTTGTAGTCTAGTTGTACGAGTAGTACCCGGACATCATAGACCCGCCGGAATGCTGGGAGGGCATGTAGTACCCGTACCCCGGCGAGGGTGGAGTTGGATCAGATGGTGACGGGGGTGGAGTTGCTGGTGGAGTGTTGTCCTTCTTCTCGTGGCATGGACAGCAGCAGAACTCGTCCTCACAGCCGGTGTTCGTCTTCACCACCATTGGTCCGGTCACCGGTCCGTCGTCGTCGTTGGTAGATGTCGGATCTGGAGAAGCCAATGCCGACGCGAGCTCTTGCCTCAGGTTGAAGATGACAACTGTCACACCCTGAAATTTCTAAATTTCAGGATGTGAATAGGAAGAAAAATTAAACAATGATTTTCTCTTAATTTTTAAAATCTTGCCCAACATTTAATTCTTTATAGGGAATATAGTGCAGGAAAAAAAATAAAAATATTATTTGTTTTCGGAAAATAAATAAATAGCTTGATGTTTGTCGCATACATGCCGCTGCATTATTTTTGTTTTGTTGAATTCAAATTGATATTTGAATTCAATTGTTTGAATCCTTTTATAAAAAAAACAAAACCCTTCCCCTTTGCTGTTTTGTTGTTGTGGCCCAGCTGCCATAGTCCGCCAGAGCTCCTCAGACTCCACCGCTCAAGCCGCCAAACACCCCCGAGCTCGGCAGCCTGCTCGTCAGCTCGGTCCATCTTACGGAAGTCTATCAATGCTCCCTGGACTCCTCAGCTCTGGTTGCTCGTTGTCCACCAGCTCTGCAGCCAGCTGACCGAAACGGCCCAGCGCGGCCCATCTCGCCCTTCCCCGCGCGTAGCCGCTGACGGGCGGGACCCGCCTGTCATCCCGCCCGCTGCGACAGCCCGAGCCGGACTCGAGCTCGAGTCCGACCCCGGCCGCGCCGCACCCCGCGCCGCGCAGCTCCCCGGCTTGGGCCCGCAAGCCAAGGCCGCCTCCTCCGGCCTATATAAAGGTCGCCGCCGCCTCCACCCGTGGCTTTTTCCCCAAAACCCTAGCCCCAAGCCCGGCGCCGCCCCGCGAACCCTAGAGCTCGGCCGCCGCCGTCGATCCGTCGCTCCGCCGCCTCTCCGCCGACGAGAAGCACCCCTGGAGCACCCCAAGGAGGTGAGGAGACTGTGCGTGCCGTTTGTTTGCGCCCTCGTGCGTTGTTTCGCCCTAACACGCTCGCCGGAGTAGCCGTCGTCGCGCCGACCGCCGCACCGAGCCGCACGCCGTCGTCTTCGCCTGCGCGTCTGCCCTGATGACCTATATCGATCCGCCGTGTCGCAAGATGCGTTCCAGGCCAAGCCGCACGCCAATCCGAGCACCATAGCTCGAGATCGAAGGAGCTCGCCGGAGCTCTGCCGCGCGCCGCCGCTCGCCGGCGTTGTCGCCGCCGCTGCCCGCCTGCGTGCGATTGCAGCCGTCGGATCTCAATCCGATGGCCCAGATCGAGTATGACCCCGAGTCAAGCCGGTCAATACCGGTCAGCACAGCTTTGCGCCGCATGTTTTGCAAAAGAACCCCTGCTCTTTTAGATTTTTGCAGGCCGGTCCTCCCACGTAGAAAGACCCTTACGTTTAGGTCCTGTTTTTCACGGTTTGAACCCTAACCTTTATAGATTTAGCAGCCGAAGTCTGTAGATGAGTTTTTGCACATTAGACCTTATGTTTATGCGCTTAATTATGTTTTAGGCCCTGGTTTTTAGCAGTTTAACCCCTGTAGCTCTAGTTTTCTCGCAGATAGACCCCTGTATCTTGTTTTTAGCGTATCTTCCTCGTTTTAGCTCCGTTTTTCGCGTTCTTTATGTCCACGCGATCGTCTTGAAGAGTAGAACAGTTTTACGCCTCTGTTTTGTTATGTTAGTACTGTTTGGTGATTGTTTCTTATTTTATTCTATTGTTTGCTTGTATGTGAATGATGTGGTGCGTAGAAGACGGTTCGTATGTGGAATACGCTGGAGTTGAAGATTTTCAAGACCTTGAGCAGCAGCAAGCGTTGGTAGAAGGCAAGTCCTTGATGCATGCCCTTTTTCCTATACAACTGCATTTTAATTACACTATTTACTTTATTGCTTGCATTAAATTGATGGGACCCTATGACTAAGGTGTGACTAGTGTTGTTTACCATGTCCTTGTTAACCTGGGTTTTACTTTATGTTGGGTAGCACATGCTTAGTTGCCAATTACGGGCTGAGGATGGTTTAATTGTACACAAAAGTAAACTTGATTTATTTTCTACTCTACCCTCATTAAACAAGATTACCCCTGTTAATCGGAACATGGAGCGACCACCCAGGAACCAGGTGCAACCACAAGACAAATGGCTCTGTCTTGGCTAACTAATTAGAGACCTTAGTATGTAGTATGCTTTACCTGATAAGGGTTAGGGGGTGCCGGTAGTTGGTGTATAGCTCGGCCCTCAAGCTGATCTGCTCTGTGGTAGCTTCGCAGTCTTGAGAGAGGGTTATGCATTGCGCTGTCATGAAACCTAGCGAGCAACTCATACTAGGGAATCTTTGTAAAGGCCTCGTAGTGAAACCCATGCCACTCACCTCGGAAGTGTTTAAGGGAGTAATTAACCCGGGCATATATGGGGGACACGACTTGTGGGTAAAGTGTACAACCTCTGCAGAGTGTTAAATCTAATCGATTAGCCGTGCTCTCGGTCATGGAGCGGCCTGGACCCTCACATGAGTAAACTATGAAAGATGGATTAAACTTGTTGCATTTACTTATGTTCATGATGATGATGCTTATGTTAATCTCTGGGTTGGTATAAACTTACATTTGCTAGTAAATCAGCTTGCTTAATAAAATTTGACCAACTAAAATGCTGACCTGCTATGCAACCACAAGCTTCCACCATAAAGCCTTTGCATGTTGTTATAGAGTTTTCCCTTGTTGAGTACGACATGTGCTCATGCTTGTTGTTATTTCATATTGCATCTACACAACCCGGTTGCTGCTCAGACGGACGCTTTGAAGACTTTCCTGGAGAGTTCGACGAGTTCTAGGCGAGCGTGCCACCAGTCAGCTGCCTGTGGAGACGTCTTTTTCCGCTGCTAGTACTCGCTTTTGTTACGATGATGAGACATTCAGTCATGTAATAAATGTTTAATACTTCCTTTACGCTTTTGACACTGTTTTTGGTATTCACTAAGTCAATGCATGTGTGAAATTTGATCCTGGCGCACATGTATTCTATGCATTCGGATTTGCCCTTAAATCCGGGTGTGACAAAGTGGTACCAGAGCTGTGTTGACTGTAGGACGTTAGCCTAGTTAGAAAATGGTCGAACTTAAGGATTATATTATTTTAGAAGCCATTCTCACTTCATGCTATGCTTTAATTCTATTTTTTTAATATACATATCTTTACTTTTACCCCCATCCATGAAATTCTACTTATTCTCTATCTTATTTTTGGCTAATCATTTCACTCTATGCTTCCTTGTTCTTGCTTTAAGGAATCTTTAGCACCTGTTCTATGCTCTCTGATCTTTTCCTATCTTTACCCTACCCGTGTTCAGAGTTGTTCTCAGTTACCTTATGACTTTATCATGTTCAACCCAAAGATCTTTGTTAGGATCTAGGATCTTTAGGCTTTAAGCTAATGTAATCGTTAGTCACGATCGTCGTTTAGGTGTGCTAGCTTAGTGGTGTGTTTGAATGCTTGATCTTGTGTTAATGATTGATTTGGATCTTTGATTGAGTGCAATGTGTTGTGGGTTGATAACCACAATGACATTGGTTTAGTATAAGTTTGATTAGTGGGTTTAAACTCTGTCTCAACCATCCCTTTTATCTTACACCTTCTAAATCCTCTGTTAAATCTTTACTTATCTACCTTGGAATCTATCTAGCTGCAAATCTGTTCTCGTCAACCTTCGACACAGCAGTAGTGTTTTGATAATATCTCGAGCTACAGAGCCCCGATTGATGCAAAACTAGTTGGGTTAGTCCACAAATTTCATAACTGATTTTCTTTCAAAAATTCAGCCTCATCCAATATATATCCTGAGAGTTATGCACGAAACATTGGAGCTATCAGAATCTGTAAAACTCTGCTGACACATTGAATTCATTATTTTATATCTGGAGTTATAGACCTCCGTTTGAAGCAAATCCAGTTGGAGAAGTTCAGAAATTTCATGGGTGTTTTTCTGTCCAAAATTCAGAAATTTTGATTTCATAGTCAGAGAGTTATGCCCGAAACTTTGGAGCTACTTGAATCTGTTAGCACTGCTGATATACCTGACTTGTTTATTTTATATCTGGAGTTATAGAGCTCTGATCGAGGTGATTCCAGTTGGAATAGTTCCGTAATTTCATTACCTTTTACTGGCCAAAAGCTCATAATTTTTGGTTAGCCACGTTGAGAGTTATACCTGAATATCTGGAATCAACAGAATCTGCCTAATGCTAAAATTCTTCATTACTCTACCTTCTGAGTTTCACTCCTGACTCAATCATCTAAAGTAATATCCCTAACACTCAGATGGTGAACACCAGGTCAGGATCCAGAGTCGATCAACCAGCAGTGAACCGCCAAGGACGAGGTAGCAGCTCAGGCAGTGCACCCCAGCAACCACAGATGGATCCGGCCATGCAGCAGTTTTTCCAGACTCAGACTCAGCTTCTCGAGAACTTGACCAACACTGTGGCCAACCTGCAGGCTCAAGTCAACAATCCACCTCAGCAGCAACAGCAGCAGGCACCCAGGGACAAGCACAGGGAGTTCATGAGCCATCGTCCACCAGTGTTTACACATGCTGCAGATCCATTGGAGGCTGATGATTGGCTGAAGACTGTGGGCAAGATGCTCACTACCGCGCAGTGTGACGACAGGGAGAAGGTCCTATTTGCTGCAGGACGACTCCAGGGGACAGCAGGAGCATGGTGGGATGCTTATGTTGCTGCTCATGCTACACCAAACACCATCACTTGGCAGGAGTTCACCGACAGCTTCAGAAGCCATCACATTCCTGCAGGGCTGATGAAGCTAAAGAAGAAGGAGTTCCTTTCTCTCAAGCAGGGAGGAATGTCAGTGGCAGAATTCAGGGACAAGTTCATCGAGTTGTCTCGCTATGCGCCTGAAGATGTTGCTGATGATGGGAAGAAACAGGAGCTATTCTTGGAGGGATTAGCTGGACCACTTCAGTACCAGCTTATGTCTCACACTTTTGCGTCGTTTCAGCAGCTGATGGAGAAGGCTATCTGCTTGGAGTCAAAGCGCAGAGAGTTGGGAGATCTGAAGAGGAAGGCCACTACCTCTGTGCAGTTTGGGAGCAACACTCGCCCCCGTTTCATTCCACAGCAGAGGACAACACCCTATGTTGGAGGTTCAGGTAGTAACTCTGGGCAGAATCAGTTTCAGCGTAACAACCAACCGTTCAAGCACCCCATTCAAGAGTTGCAGCAGTCCACTCCACAGACTCCACACCCTAATGACCAGCAGTCTAGTCAGAACACCCCAGCGGGAACCCCAGTGAGACCTAGTGCGCCCAGTACTCCTGTTGGTCATACTTGCTTTAAGTGTGGGGAGACTGGTCACTATGCCAATAATTGTCCCCAGAGGAGCGTGCAGAATACTCCAGTGCAGAGTCAGCAGATGAGGAATGGAAACAAGACCCCGCAAAGCTCCAAGGGACAGCAGAACTCCGCACGTGGTAGATTGAACCACGTCAATGCAAGGACTGTGTTTGGTACGTTCTTTATCAACACTGCCCCTATATCAATTCTCAAAATCTTTCTTAGTTCTTCCAAATCTCGAGGACGAGATTCCTTTTAAGGGGGGTAGATTTGTCACACCCTGAAATTTCTAAATTTCAGGATGTGAATAGGAAGAAAAATTAAACAATGATTTTCTCTTAATTTTTAAAATCTTGCCCAACATTTAATTCTTTATAGGGAATATAGTGCAGGAAAAAAAATAAAAATATTATTTGTTTTCGGAAAATAAATAAATAGCTTGATGTTTGTCGCATACATGCCGCTGCATTATTTTTGTTTTGTTGAATTCAAATTGATATTTGAATTCAATTGTTTGAATCCTTTTATAAAAAAAACAAAACCCTTCCCCTTTGCTGTTTTGTTGTTGTGGCCCAGCTGCCATAGTCCGCCAGAGCTCCTCAGACTCCACCGCTCAAGCCGCCAAACACCCCCGAGCTCGGCAGCCTGCTCGTCAGCTCGGTCCATCTTACGGAAGTCTATCAATGCTCCCTGGACTCCTCAGCTCTGGTTGCTCGTTGTCCACCAGCTCTGCAGCCAGCTGACCGAAACGGCCCAGCGCGGCCCATCTCGCCCTTCCCCGCGCGTAGCCGCTGACGGGCGGGACCCGCCTGTCATCCCGCCCGCTGCGACAGCCCGAGCCGGACTCGAGCTCGAGTCCGACCCCGGCCGCGCCGCACCCCGCGCCGCGCAGCTCCCCGGCTTGGGCCCGCAAGCCAAGGCCGCCTCCTCCGGCCTATATAAAGGTCGCCGCCGCCTCCACCCGTGGCTTTTTCCCCAAAACCCTAGCCCCAAGCCCGGCGCCGCCCCGCGAACCCTAGAGCTCGGCCGCCGCCGTCGATCCGTCGCTCCGCCGCCTCTCCGCCGACGAGAAGCACCCCTGGAGCACCCCAAGGAGGTGAGGAGACTGTGCGTGCCGTTTGTTTGCGCCCTCGTGCGTTGTTTCGCCCTAACACGCTCGCCGGAGTAGCCGTCGTCGCGCCGACCGCCGCACCGAGCCGCACGCCGTCGTCTTCGCCTGCGCGTCTGCCCTGATGACCTATATCGATCCGCCGTGTCGCAAGATGCGTTCCAGGCCAAGCCGCACGCCAATCCGAGCACCATAGCTCGAGATCGAAGGAGCTCGCCGGAGCTCTGCCGCGCGCCGCCGCTCGCCGGCGTTGTCGCCGCCGCTGCCCGCCTGCGTGCGATTGCAGCCGTCGGATCTCAATCCGATGGCCCAGATCGAGTATGACCCCGAGTCAAGCCGGTCAATACCGGTCAGCACAGCTTTGCGCCGCATGTTTTGCAAAAGAACCCCTGCTCTTTTAGATTTTTGCAGGCCGGTCCTCCCACGTAGAAAGACCCTTACGTTTAGGTCCTGTTTTTCACGGTTTGAACCCTAACCTTTATAGATTTAGCAGCCGAAGTCTGTAGATGAGTTTTTGCACATTAGACCTTATGTTTATGCGCTTAATTATGTTTTAGGCCCTGGTTTTTAGCAGTTTAACCCCTGTAGCTCTAGTTTTCTCGCAGATAGACCCCTGTATCTTGTTTTTAGCGTATCTTCCTCGTTTTAGCTCCGTTTTTCGCGTTCTTTATGTCCACGCGATCGTCTTGAAGAGTAGAACAGTTTTACGCCTCTGTTTTGTTATGTTAGTACTGTTTGGTGATTGTTTCTTATTTTATTCTATTGTTTGCTTGTATGTGAATGATGTGGTGCGTAGAAGACGGTTCGTATGTGGAATACGCTGGAGTTGAAGATTTTCAAGACCTTGAGCAGCAGCAAGCGTTGGTAGAAGGCAAGTCCTTGATGCATGCCCTTTTTCCTATACAACTGCATTTTAATTACACTATTTACTTTATTGCTTGCATTAAATTGATGGGACCCTATGACTAAGGTGTGACTAGTGTTGTTTACCATGTCCTTGTTAACCTGGGTTTTACTTTATGTTGGGTAGCACATGCTTAGTTGCCAATTACGGGCTGAGGATGGTTTAATTGTACACAAAAGTAAACTTGATTTATTTTCTACTCTACCCTCATTAAACAAGATTACCCCTGTTAATCGGAACATGGAGCGACCACCCAGGAACCAGGTGCAACCACAAGACAAATGGCTCTGTCTTGGCTAACTAATTAGAGACCTTAGTATGTAGTATGCTTTACCTGATAAGGGTTAGGGGGTGCCGGTAGTTGGTGTATAGCTCGGCCCTCAAGCTGATCTGCTCTGTGGTAGCTTCGCAGTCTTGAGAGAGGGTTATGCATTGCGCTGTCATGAAACCTAGCGAGCAACTCATACTAGGGAATCTTTGTAAAGGCCTCGTAGTGAAACCCATGCCACTCACCTCGGAAGTGTTTAAGGGAGTAATTAACCCGGGCATATATGGGGGACACGACTTGTGGGTAAAGTGTACAACCTCTGCAGAGTGTTAAATCTAATCGATTAGCCGTGCTCTCGGTCATGGAGCGGCCTGGACCCTCACATGAGTAAACTATGAAAGATGGATTAAACTTGTTGCATTTACTTATGTTCATGATGATGATGCTTATGTTAATCTCTGGGTTGGTATAAACTTACATTTGCTAGTAAATCAGCTTGCTTAATAAAATTTGACCAACTAAAATGCTGACCTGCTATGCAACCACAAGCTTCCACCATAAAGCCTTTGCATGTTGTTATAGAGTTTTCCCTTGTTGAGTACGACATGTGCTCATGCTTGTTGTTATTTCATATTGCATCTACACAACCCGGTTGCTGCTCAGACGGACGCTTTGAAGACTTTCCTGGAGAGTTCGACGAGTTCTAGGCGAGCGTGCCACCAGTCAGCTGCCTGTGGAGACGTCTTTTTCCGCTGCTAGTACTCGCTTTTGTTACGATGATGAGACATTCAGTCATGTAATAAATGTTTAATACTTCCTTTACGCTTTTGACACTGTTTTTGGTATTCACTAAGTCAATGCATGTGTGAAATTTGATCCTGGCGCACATGTATTCTATGCATTCGGATTTGCCCTTAAATCCGGGTGTGACAACAACATCCTCGAGGTAGTCGATATACTGTTGATACGGGTGAATAGCTGGGGGGGTCCACCCATTGCACGAAACCGCAGTTATCTGGTTGGTCGGAGTACTGCAGAAACCGAGATTACATTAGTAAACTATAAAATGATGAAGGACAAAGGTCACGTAGTTTTGCTTACCCATGCTCGTGAGCAATGCCAGAAGCGTCGACCAAAGTTGTTCCATCCCTGGTAAACTTGCATCACACAGAACTCACCGTGTGCAACCTTGGCCAGTTCACCGTTTGATTTGGTGCGTACTTTCTAACATCACGCATAGATTTGAAATCTCTCTTATCTAAGACTGGAAAATTGTTGTTGAACTCTGGATCTTGCTGGCTCCACAGTGCTGGACCAAGGGAGCCATCATCATCCCCAGTCCAGGAACTCATTGGTGCTTCTTGTGTTGAGAAGTGGCACTGGAGAAGAGTGCTCACATATATGTAGGCAATGAAGCAGACTGGACGGTGAGCCATTCGATCCGGGGCAAGAAAAACGGGCAGTGACTCGGAGGAAACACACCCTAGTACTAGGTTCACTGTTTGATGCAGTGACTCACAGAAAACACACCCTATGTGTTCACTGTTTGATGCAGTGACTCACAGGAAACACACCCTAGTACTAGGTTTACTGTTCGAGGAAACAAACTCTAATGCATCTGAAATCAAGTTCTTAATGATACAACCCGACTCTAGAGGATGATGAAATGAAATCATAATTTTTTAGAGATACAGTACCACTCGGCGTCTAGTACTCTACGTTTACTGGGTACGAGGGTATTTCCCCTTCCTCATGGCATCCGGCCCAGCTTCCTTAGCCCGGCGAGCTCTCTCCCTCTTCCTCTCTCTATCTGCTTCACGGGCCGCGGCCGCTTCACGTTCTTTCATCTCCCGGCGAATGCGAATTTCCTCCTGCTGCTCCTTACGTTTTTCTTCTTGTTTTTCTGCCTCAACCATCCTTTGCCACCTCTCACGTGCGGAACGACCCATCGCCTCGACGTAACGCTTGTCTTCTTCGGACTGCTCACAATCTAGCCACTGCATAAAATCACAGAGAGGAGGTGGAGACTTTTTTCAAAGACAAGTTAGCACATAATAAAATAGCAATGACATATTATCTATTTAGTAATGCAGTTTGTTCTTACTTTTGGTCTAACATTGCGACATGGTGGGAGGGGGTCATGCTCGTAGTTCACGCACATGAAGAACCTCATCCCGTAGCAGTACCCGAGAACGTTGCACTTGACAAGCTTACAGTTGTCACCGCAGTAGCACATAGGAGTGTGGATCCCCTTTGGCACCGCAACCTTGTCCTTCCTACTGGTGAGCAACTCCAAGTCCAACTCAGGACCCGAGGAAGCCATTGCAAACCTACAAAAAAGATGAGAAATATGATAATTCATTACATGTTTCATTTGAAATTAGAGAACAATACATAACTTGATATGATAATAAATTTGTAGGCAACAAGAAAACAAGAAGCAAATGAAAAGGTAGTTCAATTATTACAACACGATAGCATGCATAAGTTCTGACGGTGTTGCAAATTAAATGGTTCAAATATTACAAGACCTTGCCAAATTAAATGGTTCAAATATTACAAGACGATAACACACATAAGTATTTCAAATATTACAACACGGTAGCACAAACAACTACGATCACTGCATTCTTTCGGTGTAGCGACGGGAACGACGTCCACATCCACTAGCTGAAGGTGCTGGAGAAGTGGCAGTGGAAAAGTAAGATGCTTCAGTGCATTTCTTATAGGAGTGTCCTGGATTGTTGCACTTAGAGCATATCTGCACCACAGGTCCAGCTTCAGCCTCGTCCATGTTGTTCCTAATCCTCTTCTTCTTGCGTCGACCAACACCTTGGCACATGGTTGGATCTGGATTTGGTATGTACAACGCATTGTCTTTGGGGTCTTGAGTGAAAGTACCAAGATGCAGGTAGCCCTCAACAGTGTGGTTCCAAGTGTCTAGAATGGTTTGCTTCAAAAAGTATTTAGTCATGTACCAACCCCAGTGGATATTCTTTGTTGCAAGGCATGCAGCGATCACATGTGAGCAGGGGAGGTGTAGCAGCCGCGGCTTCTGGCAAGAGCATGAGCATGTTTGATTCCCAATAACTGTTTGTTGTATTGTTATTTCACCATTCGCTTTTTGTGATTTGGACTGGCAACTTATCTGATACTTCCACTGAACTTCCTCGCCAGGATCACGACGTAGAGGTTGTGGGTAAGCTCTATGAGCAAGAGCACCCTTCTGTTTTTTGTCCAAGTACTCAGTCATCCATGTTGAATACACCTTTTGACAGTCCTGCATAGCTGCATGTGCTGCAGTAGCACGCTGAAGAAAGTACTTCATTGTGCGGTACAAGAAGAACTCAATGATACCAACAAGAGGGAGAGCTCTGGCACCACGCAAGACTGTGTTGTAGACCTCAGCAAAATTTGTTGTCATTATCCCATGCCTCACACCTCCCTTATCAAATAGGAGACACCATTTCTCCTTAGGCTCATTCTGAATCCACTGGCTAAAGGTCTTCACAGCACGTCCCCTTCTCCTTCTGACATTTGGAGTATCTAGCCCCACGTCCTCCAGAGAAACTGGCTCTTCCCCGGGTTCAGTACTTATTGGCTTCTTAGCTATCTCTTCTGATGCTTTCTTCGTCAGATCATCTAATTTTTTCTAGAGCTCGTTGAACTTTTTCTCCTGATTCGTTGAACATAACCGCTTGAACAATGCTGTAAGTTCTTTGTTCTTGAACTGGCTATGAAAGTTTGCTCCCATATACCTCATGCACCACCTGCTATGCACATCTGGCCATTGTGCTGCTCTGTGACGTTCTTGACTACCTTCTTTGAAGTCATTAATCGCCTGCAAAATACCTTTGTGTCTATCGTGTATGACGCACACGTTTGACACATCTCCTACCACCATCTGCTTCAATCTCTCCAGAAACCAATACCAACTGTCACCATTCTCTCCCTCTGCAAAAGCAATTGCCAATGGCAACAACTGATTGTTGCCATCTGCAGCCACAGCTGTAAGGATTGTGCCCTTGTATTTTCCTGTTAGGAATGTGCCATCTATGCAAATGACTGGTCGACACTGTTTGAATGCAGCAATAGTGGGACCCAATGCTAAAAATGCCCGCTGCAAGACTTGCTTCCCTGGCCTTGATACAAGATTATAAGTCTTGATATCATAATAACTACCAGGATTTAGCGTGGCAATTGTGTTCAGCAATCGAGGCAGATTGTCGTAGGATGCTTCGTAAGTACCCCACCTCAACTCCATTACCTTCTTCTTCACCATGTATGCCTTACCATAACTTATCAGGTACCTAAATTTCTCCTCAATTGCCAAGATAATGGACTTGGGCTCATAAGCAGGATTTTCCACAATCTTAGCAAACATCTGGCTGGCCACAAAACCGGCCGACAAATTACGATGACTTGCATCTAGCTGGTCAAGTACACAAGTGTGATCCACAACAGATCTGACCTCCCAGTAATTTTTCCACTTGCCCTTAGAAGCATACACTCGAAAAGGACAGTTGGGCTACACACATTGTACATCATATATGTGTGGAGAACTCTTCACTACCCTGAACTCTCTCTGCTGAGTAAGGGTGGCCCACCTCTTCACTGCATCCTTCACCCCGACTGCACTCTTATACATGGCGCCAACACAAACCTGATTATCTCTATACTCCCAGGACACATTCTCACCAGGATTGACAGATAGCTGTGAGAAATTGTAGCTGTCCCAGTCCCTTGGCACTAGCGGGTCATCCTCATCATCTGAGGAGTCCTCTTGCAACCCACGTTCATCGTCACCGGCCTCCATTTCGTACTGTCTTAATACTTCTTCATTAACTTCCCCCTCGTCAATTTCACCACGGGCCTCAAAGGGTGTGTGATCATCTCCTACTTCTGCCTTAGTGGCAGCACCATCTCCTTCTTCTGCCTCAGTGGCAGCACCATCTCCTTCTTCTGCCTCAGTTGCAGGACCATCTCCTGCTTCTAATTCAGCCTCACCCTGGTAAGCACCACTACCCTCCTCATGCACTTGACTACTAAACCCAGCCTTGTGAACAACTTGGATAAACAAAATCACAGGCAAACCAATTTGACATGCTGTTCTGATATAACTCCTCCAATGTTTAGTGCCTTGAAGTGGCATAAGCTCCCAATGTACTGCCTCACTCCTGTTGATTAGAGCCATAATGGACAAGTCATGTTGCTCTACATCTACATGGAATGCCTTATAAAAAAAGTTGGTTATGGCCCCCCAAGTTCTTTCGGCTGCTCTTCTAATCACATGGTCAACCGAATCAAATTCTGACAAGTCAACTCCATTTTCACCATATCTAATCTGGCCATTACCGAAATACAACTTGACAGTAACTGCATTCGACATGTCTGACAGCATGAAAAAAATAATCGATATTAACAAGTGGATCTGTAACTACAAAATATATATCTACTCAGATCTACACTATAACTATAATTTTACTAATCGATCTACACTAAAAGTATAATTTTACTAAGCAGATCTACGCTAGAATTATAATTTTACAAATCGATCTATACTAAAAATATAATTTTACTAAGCAGATCTACACTAAAACTATAATTTTACTAAGCAGATCTACACTAAAACAATACTTCAAAATATGAATTATCACAGTTCAAAATATTATGTACCAGAGTATTTACCTCTAACGAGATGAAAAACCGGCAGAGCTTCGCACCTTCGCCACCTCCTCCTCACTCCCTTCTCTTCTCCCCCACCACCTCTCTTTCTTTTTTTTCGAATTATTATGACATTATCGGCTGAATTTTGGCCTTATATAGGCTGCAGATCCAAGCGCCGTGGGGCACAGCGGTACCAGGCCTGCAGCCGCCGTGCCCTACGGCGCTAGGACCTGCCGCCGTAACCCACGGCGGTAGGGACATGCCGCCGTGTGGTACGGTGGTATGTCCATCGGACAGTTGGGTCCCGCGTCTGGCCGTGGGCCACGACAACTGCTGCCGTGCCGCACGGCGGTAGGAACCCTACCGCCGTGAGGTACAGCGGCAGTAGTATAGATCTGCTAAATTTTTGAGGCGCCATTTATTTTTGCAAAATAGAGATAAAAATATATATATAAAAAAAATTCCAGCGCATCGAGTTGGGTTCTTCTGCTGTTTCTTTTTTTCTTTCTCTTCGTACCTTTCTTTTTTTTCTCTTCCGTTCCTTTTCTTATTCTTTTTCTTCCTGTTACCTTTCCTTTGACGTTTTATTCTACTTCTTATTATTTTCCCTTACGTGTTTTTCTTTTTCGTTTTATTTTTCTGTACTGTATTGTTTGGTAATAATTAACTATTATTTATGTTAATCTATATTCTAATTAGTTCCAAGAGTTCTACAACTTGTTTTTTTATCTTCTCATTTTATTATATATAGAGACTTATGGATTACAAGTTTTGCGACTATAACACTTGAAGGTTCTTCATTTTTATGTTCTCTTTTTTTCTTTATCTTATTTCATTCCACAATGTGTAATGTTTGGTGAGTTTGTATAATTTGTCCTATGCATATGTTTGTTTGTTGTGTAAGTATACACATTTGTTTCGTTAGTTAATATATTTTATTTATTTGGTTGTACAAATTTTTTATTCGGTGAGTGTATAAAGTTTGTTCTAAGGATATACGTCGCACAGAAAATGTACAACCTTGTTTAAAAAATTTAAACAAAAAAGTTCTATCTAAATATAGTCAAGTGGGATTTTGTTGTAAAATTTTTATTGTTAGAAATTCAATGGTGCAATCAAAATTTAATTTTGATGCTCAATTTAAAATTTACCATTTTTTAAAATCATGTTGGATGACATCAATAGTTTTGTCTATTCTCATGTATGCAGAAGGTCTAATACTGGGTGGAAACAATATGCATGCCTGCCCACTCTACTTCCTGATGTGATGAATTGCTTTTATCGCTATAGTGATGGATAACCGCGTCTATGGCGGGAGAACCGGTTCTCTGGTGTGGTATGGAAGAAGATGGCATGGTGAAGGAGAAGACTGGGGTAAGGAGGTAAAGTTGCAGCTGAGGTCCATACTTGTAGTCTGATGTGTCATGCCACGTATGCAAAATTGGTAGAATGTAAGGAATCATCTCTCTTCCATGGCACATATGTAAATATGATTCAAAATAGGCATTTAAAGTGTGGTCATTCGTAGCGATGGCAAAAAAAAATCAAACTTTTTCCATGAGTTAGCGTGCCAGCTGTCGGTATTTTAACCCCGCAAACCTACCAAAGGGGTACTCGAGGTAGTAGATTGTGCGGTGGGGGATCGTCAGACCTAGAACCCGAAGGTTAAAACGAGAACATGAGACACATATTTATACAGGTTCGGGCTGCCGAGATGGCGTAATACTCTACGTCTTGTTTTGGGGGTGTGTATATGGCGCTTTGCGCTTGGGTGTTGTGTTGTTGGTTATCTTCGGATTTAGGTACCCGGCCATCCTTTATATAGTCCAGGGGACGGGTTCCTAGTCGGTTACAAAATATGAGTTCAGATAGGATTACACGGTAAGAGTCCTTGTAGGATTACAGGGGAATTCTAGTAGGAGTCCGTCTTCATCCTTTCTTGCATGGGTACCCAGGGTGTATGCCTGACACCTTGCCTTTGTGTGACAGATCCCATGTCTCGAGATTGCCAATTTCCTGACCACCATGTGCCTAAGACTGCAGGAAAATAACAAGATCATTACAAATTATGCAGAATTGAGCGACTGAATAAAGAAATCAATTCACGTACATATCTCTGAGCATACTAGCGGAGGTTCAGGTTGCCTTGATGGTGTGCCGGACCTGGCATCCTCAAACACCGGCACCGACGCTCGTTGTGGGTAGCTTCCCACCCCGACACAAACCACGTGTCCACAAGTATTTCCCAAGTCTGATCATGACCGCGGGACCACCACGGACGCACCTGCATGTCATCAAGTGCACACCATACAAGAAGATCAAAAGCAGCATACTTAATAAAAGGAAAATATATATTAACATTGTTCTATATTTACCGTCAGGTACTGTTCTTTAGTGAGCCGTAGGTTCCGGGCCTGCTCTTTTGTGATTATCACTCTCTCGGCTTTAGCCTTGTAGAAAATGTATTACAAGATGCGCGACTCGTAAATCATATCCTTCACAAGCTTCTGGCAAACGTTCTTCGCCACCTGAATCGCCCTCTCCAAGTATCCCTCCTCGTATATGAAGAAATCCTGCATACAGAAGCGTAGTCGTGTCTTCAGGAATATCCAGTTAATACGATGGATTCGTTGCAATGCAATGTATTGCGAGGAGGACTTACCCATAACTCGGCAGCCACCCGTCGGGTGCCTTGTTCTGGAAGTTCCTGCCATCCTGATTAGTTTGATCGACGACAAGGGCGTAGTGCTCAAATGTGTCGGCCAACGTGTCCCGCTCGCCAACCACCACCAACCCGGGCTAGTGTTGCTTGCACAAAAGGCCGAGGATGCCATTGGGCAGACTAGCACTACAAGAAAATCGCTGACTAGTGACACAACTACATTTTAGCGTCATTGATTTATGACGTTCCTGGCTGATCTCGTCATTAAATTTCACTTTTGAGTAAATTTAGTGATAAAAAAAACTTTCGTCATAATGGTTGGTACTGTAGCCGAGCATTCCCTGTTCCAAGCTAGTTTTGTGACGCCATAAGCTCTTCAATAGCGTCATAAACCAACTTTGGTCCCACATGTAAGTTGAAGCAGCAGTATAAACCAACGTTGGTCCCACATGTAGGTTCAAACAGCTGGAGCCCAATCGCTAGCGCCCCATCGAAATGTTGCAAAAATAATTCGCCATTGCGAGGGATCGAACTGAAGACCTACTGGAACAACACAACATTGTTTACCAGTACACCACCTCATGGTTCTGTGACTTTTTTGGGAAATTTTATACATATATCCGATATTTTCCCGCTGTCTCGCGCCAGCTCACCGAGCTGCCCGCGCCAAGTCACCTGGCCGTGACCACCACGTGGCCGGCTGCCCCCACCACACCAGCTGCGGCCTATGCCATGTGGTCGGTCGCCCGCGCCAGGTCACCGGACACGTCAGCCCCAACCACAGCACAGAGCGATTTTGGTAAGTTGGCGGGAGAAAAGCTCGCGCTGTAGCCAAAAATAGTTTTCCAGCAGTCCGCTGCCCCGAAAGGGGAAAAAAGAGAACGAAGAGGCGAGTAGGCTACTAAAACGGATCATTCCGGCAGTGATTTGTGCCTTCCAATGGTTGCTCACTCCTACAGGCGCAACCTTGGTGATACTTCCTGCAGCGGCGTGTCAATCTGGTAAGTAATTTTGTGTTAAATCTGGAAAATTTTATTTTGCGGAATGTTCTCTTTTCGATTCGTTCTGTGGTCAGTAATTTTGAGTTGGGTTTGCGAAAAACTTTTCAGATGGATGGATAATTGGTTGTACTGGTTTTACCACCGATCATGAGAAAAGAGTCCAGGATTTCTTGGCATTTCTTCGGACAAGATACACTGAGGACGATGAAGAAATACTATGCCCGTGTCGTCGATGCCTCAATAACTCTACAGGGACTATAGAGCGAATTGGAGTTCACTTACTTGTGAGTGGGATGGCAACCACTTACACTAGGTGGATATATCATGGAGAAGCTTTGGAGGATATGGTTGATGAAGATGCAAATGTTTAGGATAATGCAATTCTGTAGGATGATGGGGTTGAGGAAATTGCAATTCTGCCAGATGCAGAGGGGGATGTGGATAATGCAGCTCCACGTGATGGTGGTGATCAGGAAACGGTCTTGGAAAACGAATACATATCGGGTATGGAGGAGGATGAAGGCCCTGCAGATGATGGAATTTCTGAATTGATTGCTGACTTGGGCAAGGGTGAGGTGCTCAGTGAGAAAATGTATGAATTTGTAAAGTTATGAACCGTAAGGTGTCACCGACATCTACATATGCACAATTTACATTTGTTGTGAAGTTATTTCATATAAAGTCTTACAGTCGGATGAGCAACATCGCATTCAATGCGATGATGTTGTTACAAAAAGGATTCCCAGAAGCGTGTCTTCCAAAATCTTTCAATGAGGCAATGAAGTACATACATTCCATGGGACACGGCTATGAAAAATCCATGTTTGCAAAAATAAATTGTGTATTGTTTCGCAAGGAGAAGTATGTCAAACTTGATGTGTGCCCAGTATGTTGTGAAGCGGATTTAAGATGGAAGGATGCAGACACCAACAAGCGCGTTCCTCAAAAGGTATTGAGGCATTTTCCACTGATTTCCAGGCTACAGAGGATGTTTCTTTCATCAAAAACAGCAAAGGATGCACGATGACACAAGTCGAAGCGAAGACCGGTCAAGAATGAGCTTAGCCATTCAGCTGATGGTGAAGCATGGACACACTTTGATAAAACTTGGCCAAAATCTGCAAAAGGTGCTAGGAACCTTAGACTTGGTCTTGCAACCGATGGTTTCAATCAATTTGGCAACATGACCAACTCATGTAGTATGTGGCCAGTATTTGTTGTGTCGTATAACATGCCACCATGGGTATGCATGGAAGAATCAAACTTCATGATGGCCTTATTGATCCCTAGGCCAAGTTCTCCATCAAAGGATTTTGATATCTTCATGGAACCTCTCGTCGAAGAGCTGAAGGAACTTTGGACGGGTGTCAGGGCAATCAATGCTGTTAGTGGTAAAAACTTTAAACTATGTGCTGCGGTTCTTTGGTGCATACACGATTATCCAGCATTGAGCATCTTGTGTGGGCGAGTCACGAGAGGCTATTTTGCCTGTGTGCGTTGTGACAAGGATCCTTGCTCAAGAAGATTGAAGAACAAGATATGTTACACTGGGCATTGTCGTTTCCTTCCAAATGATCATCCATGGAGAAGAAAAAGAGCAGATTTTGATAGTACTGTTGAAAACTGAGAAAAGCCAAGGTAGTTTACCCTTGAGGAGTTGATGCAGCAACTGGAGAAGGTTAAAGATGTTAGACCAGGAAAGCACCCTCTATCTCAAGGTAAGAAAAGGAAGCAGGAATCCGGACAGTGCTGGAGCCGAAGGGTTGGTTTGTGGGACTTGCTGTATTGGTGATCTTTGAAGCTGGCACATAACCTTGATGTGATGCACACTGAGAAAAACTTATGCGAAAACCTTATTGGAACGTTGCTTAAAATTGCTAGGAAGACAAAGGACACCATCAATGCTAGGGTTGATTTGGAAGAGATGTGCGTTAGATCAAATCTACACATGGTGGCAACTGAGGATGGTAAGTCATGCAAAATGCCAGAAGCTCTGTATGTACTGGACAAAAAGAAACAAAAGTTGTTTTGTGATTTATAAGCTCTGTATCTACTTTCAAAAAAGAAACAGAAGTTGTTTTGTGATTTTATAAGTGAGGTGAAGTTCCCAGATGGATATGCTTCAAACTTATCAAGGTGTATTGCTGGAGATGGATGCAAACTACAAAGACTGAAAACTCATGATTGTCATATCCTACTCCAAAGGGTTTTGCCGGCTTGTCTTCGTGGTTTAGTGGATAGAGATATACACAACTATTGTGAAATTAGGAAACTTCTTTCGGCAACTATGTTGCAAAACTCTGAAGTTGGATGTCTTGCAAAAACTGAAAACATATATCCCAATAATTCTGTGCAAGCTTGAGAAAATTTTCCCTCATGCCATTTTTGATGTTATGATCCACTTGGCTGTCCATTTGCCTGAGGAAGCAATCCTGAGAGGTCCGGTACAATATGGATGGATGTATCCCGTCGAAAGAAGTCTATGCACATTGAAGCGTTCAGTGAGAAACCAAGCTAGGCCTGAAGGATCCATTGCAGAAGCATATGTTGCTAATGAGGCCTTGACATTTCGCTCGAGGTACTTCGCGGCTGATGATGTGGCCACACGATTCAATCAGGTTGGAAGGAACAGAGAGAATGTTGATTTGTCATTTGATGGAACATTTTGTTTTGATCACAATGTTCAAGTACTTGGAGCAGGGACCACTTATTGGCTTCGGTCAAAGTACGAAAAGGTGGTTTGTATGTGCTAAACAATTGTGAAGAGGTGAAGCCATATATCGAGTAAGTAAATCACCATTGCAATGATAGAACTACAATTATTTCGTGCTAACTTTGAGATGGTACTGCTGTGCAGATTGTTCAAGAATGAATTAAAAGAGAAAGGTGTGTCAGACGAGGCTATTGATCGTCGAATTGTTACAGAATTTCGCCAGTGGTTTAGATGACATGTTAGTTTTCTTTTTTTGTTTGGTAACTAGTTTATATTACCTAGTGAGGATCTTTACACAAGACTATATTAAAAAAACTATGGCTCTTCTGTACATATTGCAAACAATCCAACAAGCGACGAGAACCTATATGCATTATCTGCTGAACTGGACTTGCGAGCAAAAATATATACAACATGAATTGTAGGCGGTGTCCGGTACCACACAAAGGCCCGAGAAGCAAATAGAAAGACACAGAACAGTGGAATTATGACTACAAGATCACATAAAGACATTGAAGAAATTGAGTTTTATGGTTCACTAAGAGACATTATTAAGCTGCAGTACAACTCAACGGGGCTTAGAGATCGAACTGTTGTTTTATTCCACGTTGACTGGTATGATCTAGAAGGGACCAAGAAGGAACCGAAGATTAAAATGATGGGTACTTCACAAGCGTCAATACTGGAGATTACTGATACCAAGATGATCCCTACATTCTTGCTGAACAAGCAACAAAGGTCTTTTACTTGCCAGACACCCTGCTACAACACCCATGGAGAGTGGTGCAAAAATTTGAGCACATGCATTTGTGGAGCTATAATGAAAATGAGGACATATCTCCCACTGGTATGGTACTTGCATATCAAGATGATGAAATTGACCAAACCTTGCATGATGTTATACGTGATGATGGTGTCGGTGATGGTTCAGAGGTTCCGGTGCCTATTACTGGTGAGGAGGAGACTTTGGTTGCAGCCGCTGAAGTTGACGCAATTCGCCAGCAGGAGCTAACTGATGTGGATGGATTCAATTCTGAAGATGAGGACGACGACACTCTATAGCAATATGTCGATGAAGATGAAAATGTTGCCGATGAAAGTGGTGAGGACTAGGATGTGAAATCAGTTAATGTTTAAGTCGATCCGATCTGAAATCATACGGACCTTATGATTTATATGTAATTTATATGTAGTTGAAGTCGCACTTTCCTGAATATTAAACCTTCCATCGGTGCCTACTATCTCCGGTTCGCTGTATTTTGTAGCATCAGAACTTCCTGTAGCAACTTATAAAAACTATACGATTGTGCATGGGGCTGACAGATTATCCGGTATGTTGTATTATATAACAACGAAATGTCCTGTATGAAGGGGAGAAGCTAGGAAAGCCTAACAAGAACGTAGAAAATAGCCCAATGTACAAAGAAACAAGGCTCCTCTGATTATAGGCTACATGAATGGTAGATTAGATAATATCCATATAATCCATGACTTGTAGCAGGTCTCACCTATATAGTTGTTATAGATGCCGGATTATGGATTAAGGCTGCCACTTGGGAGCGTATGGATAAATCCACTTCTTATCCTCTCCAATGTGGGCATGATCGAGTAGTATGCAACGTGCTCATGATCTTGTAGTAGTATGCGAATCGAATCGAGGAAGGAAGAGATGTGTTGATCTCCAATGTGGGCATGATCGAGGAGTATGTAACGTACTCATAATCTTCTAGTAGTATGCGCGAGTCGAATCGATGAAGAAAGGGATGTGTTGATCTCCAATGTGGGCATGATCGACTAAGTATGGGAATGAAATGTCTGGTTCTTTGTATTATGTAGCATAGGACCATCCTGTGACGACTTTCAAACTCATCGACATACGTCCGGAGGATGATCCGGTGTGGTATACATCGGAACAGAGGAACTTCCTTGTAAACTACGGGTAGGAAAGACGCTTTCTATTTCCTGGCCACAGGGTGCGCACAACGGACTACACACACCTTTATGGCTTTATCCAACGGTGTGTCACTCGTGATGACTCGTTATTTCCCCATTTAGTGCCTCCTCACTTGCAGCGCAACCCCTTGGTAGGGTTCTGCTACCGCCGCCGCCTGCAGCAGCCTCCACTGGATACCGCAATCCATCTCCAAAATCAGAGGTATGCATCCGCCTCCAGACTCCAGCAGATACCGCAATCCGCCACCTAATTCTTGGAATAACACTAATCCGAGAAATATATTGCAGATGGGCCGAGATGGTGGCAAGAGAGATGGAAAGGCGCTTGATCCTCCTCTGGCGAATCGACAATGAAAGTCGCAGCCGACTTCTGCAGGCATGTCTAGTCCTCAGACGAGGCAAAGGGGCAGGCCTGCGGCACAGGATTCTTCCTCTGCCCCTTCACGCCGCACACGGGGTGGGTCAACCTCGGTGCCTTCCTACCACACACGGGCTGGGTCAAGCTCGGCGCCTTCCTGCCGCACACGGGGTGGGTCAACCGCGGGCTGTCGCCCGCCCCGCCCTTCGGAGTTTCCTGCGCCAGATCCCAAGAAGCAGAAAGAGGTACAACTTTACCCTCCACCAGAAGAGCCGCTTAGGATAATTGACCTACACAACCACACCTACCAAATGACTAAAGGTCTTAGATGGGTGCCTGAGAATCACTAGTGGGACCAAACAAAGGACAAACGGGTCAAACCAAGATTTATGAATGTCTTTCAGCAAACTTTCTATTACAACTACAAATACCTGCCCATGAAGTTGTATCAGCACATGGTTATAAATTGTGATCATATGAACTTGGCTGTGGGAGTGAATATTAAGGTATACTTCGATGATCATCCCGGATTAGCTGATTTGGTCTCATTGCATCATCGGTATGTTGAGGATTGGGTGAGAGTTTTTTATGCTACTGTGTACATTGCTGAGACTAGGGAGTACATCATGTTCATGTTTCAGGGACGCTAGTATTCTCTTTTCTGACACCATATTCTTGCCACTCTTGGACTGATGGATTGTGAATCAGGAAAGTACGAGGATAAGCCATCCCTACATAGTATTGTCTACGGGGATCGTGAACCACCTCAGCGTAGTTTGCTCGGTGGGTCATTCCCGTCGGACGAGGAGATGGCCGGACTTTTTGTTGAGTCATTCACAGGTAGGCGAGCATATTGCACGCCTGACATGCTTACCCCTGAGGCAAATGTGGTTCACCAGGCACTACGGAAGACAATGTTACCACAGATTGGCAATGCAGAGTCCATCACTAGTCTTCAGCAGTGGCTTCTCCTTCACATCATGACCAGCCGGCCCTTCGACATCATGGACTTCATTTTATGTGAGATTGAAGATGTTATCCTTGATGGGTTGACCGTGGCCCGACATATGTCGTATGCTCACTAGATCTCCTTCATCCTAAGTCGTGTTACCAGAGTAGATGAAGACGGGGAAGTGGTGCGAACCAGACCCAAAGATTGGCGTCCCGAGTACATGAAGTCCAAGACACATTTCAAGGAATACAGGCCTGCGAGACCAGGAGACAGACGTCGTGGCCTAAGGGCTACAATTGAGCCATCTCCTAACGACATTTGTTCCTCAGACAGCGGAGACAATGAGGCATCTCCAGTGAGACATCTCTGAGTACATGATGGTGCGTCGCTACCCACTACAAAAACAGAAACAGTTCCAGTTACTCCAGCAACAACTAGTGAGCCAATGGACTTTTCCTTCTTTCTGAAACTGGTCCTTGAAAATCAGTGTGAGCAGACCAAGTTCCAGTCAATGATGGAGAAGAGGATGGTACAGCAGGAGGAGTTAAACTGCGCGCACTCAGAGCAGATAGTACAAATGGTAACACAGCAGCAGCGCACTATGGAGAATTTTCTGAATGCTTCACTTCGTCACCTTCACCAAGTTAACGACTTACCACCACCGCCTGCTCTACTCGCACCTATTGGTCAGACCCCCTTGCAACTCATGCCTCCTGGTAACTTAGGTAAATCATCTGAAGTCTCTGAGCTGCCTCACAGTTCAACAATTGGTTCACAATGGATGACAGAAAAGGATTCCAAAGAAGAAAAGGAAGCAAATGCATCAATACTCAAGGTTCTATCTGATACTGCAGCAGGGGAACAGAATAAGGAAGATCTTTTGGCAGCAACAGCAAATGATCTGGATGGTCGTGCTATCTCTGCCGGTAGTAGTGTAGAACATCCTGCTCACTCTACTTTGCAGGTTCCAAAAGATCCTGCTCCAGCTACCTCAGAAGGCTCTCCTGCAGCTGATCCTACTCCTGCTACAGCTACATCGGAAGGCTCACCTGCAGCTGATCCTGCTCCTGCTGCAGCTACCTCGGAAGGCTCTCCTGCTCCTGCTGCAGCTACCTTAGAAGGCTCTCCTGCTCCTGCTACCTCAGAAGGCTCTCCTACTCCTGCTCCTGCTACCTCAGAAGGCTCTCCTAGTGTTGTTGCTGCTCTAGCTCCTGATGACCCTCTTCACAATCCTGTTATATCGGCTCCTTCGAACACCGACGAAAAATAGGTAGAATGTTAAACATTCCTTTTATTACCATTGATTCCATTTTTGTATTCGAGTTGAACAATACATTTTCTTCACGTGTGCGAACCAACCATAAATAATTGTTTTTCCTGGGCTTTGTGCTCAGGTCTTCACAATTGCTGACCAAGATGAAATTGTATCAAAGTCGGAAGACTCCCAATACTCTTGTACCGGGTTGCAGAATGAGATAGAGGTACCAGCACTTCGTTTTCAGAATAGAACATCGTACTTGTGTCATGGCGTTGACGACTCCAACTTCCATATGATTGAATCCTCCGATTGGATTAATGGCTTGGATCAATGCGGGATTCCTACACCCAAAACGGAGAGTTCTACGGCCTCGACATCACGTAATGCATGAGTCTGTGCTATGCATAAAACGAACCCAACACTCCCTATGCATGCTTCTTTTTGTAATTTTTGATGTAATCCTTGAATCATGCCACCGTACCGATGTTTGATGAGAGGAATGCTAGAAAACGTCGTGTATGAAGGGGAGAAGTTAGAAAAGGCTAACAAGGCTCCTCCGATTAAGGGCTATGTGAATGATAGATTAGATAATATCCATATAATCACAAGAATTCATGATTATGGATTAAGGCTGCCACTGGGGAGCGTATGGACAAATCTACTTCTTATCCTCTCCAATGTGGCCATGATCGAGTAGTATGCAATGTGCTCATGATCTTGTAGTAGTATGCGAATCGAATCGAGGAAGGAATGGATGTGTTGATCTCCAACGTGGGTATCATTGAGCAGTATGCAATGTGCTCATGATCATGTAGCATGCTAATCGAATCGAGGAAGGAAGGGATGTGTTGATCTCCAATGTGAGCATGATTGAGTAATATGCAACATGCTCATGATCTTCTAGTAGTATGCGAATCGAATCGACGAAGGAAGGGATGTGTTGATCTCTAATGTGGGCATGATCGAGCAGTATGCAACGTGCTCATGATCTGACAATCCATCCAAAGTACGCCCTCCCATTCTTTACTACTTAACAACAGACATCAATTTAAGTGGAGGAGTACATAAACGAAATAAGTGGTTCCTAACAAAGGAATATCCTTTCTACTAGTATCTTGATAAGAGGAACATCCTTTACCACTAGTATATAGCGCTGACCAGTCCCCAGAACAAACCAGTGTGTTATTCAAATATTCAGAATTTCGGACACCCGGGCAAAGCAGATGTTAAATGTCCCTTTTGCTTCCCCCTTCCCAGTAGCACCCCGTTTCAGCCACCACCATAATGAAAGGGTATATTGGTAATCTGACAGAGCCCTCCACCGAAATGGATAGATTACCCCCGCCCCCGTCCCTTCCGTCCCTTCTACTCCTCGCCATCTCAAATCTTTCCGCCCCCATTTCCCCTTCCCACCTCGCTGCCAACCCAAATTTTCACCTCCTCTCCTCCATCGTCCCAAATCTACCGCTCATAGCTTCAACCCCTTTCCCATCAGCCTCTATAGAACCAGCAGCGACGACACAATGGCACCAGGAGGGATGGTCGTACGAAGGAAATATCCAGAACAAGGTACAATGTTTTCCTTCTCGGTTCAGCTTCCCCGGTGGATTCGTACTTGCGTGTTTTCCCATGTGGCAGATCCCATGTGTGCACTAGTTTTTTTATCAGGTAGATCCCATGTTTACAGTAGGTCTTCTTAGGATCTTGTTTTGACTAGGAACATCCTTTCATGATCTTGTTCGGCTAGGAACATCCTACTGGTTCTTATAGAAGTTTTTAGATCTGACAGATCCCATGTCTACACTAGTTCTTCTCAGGATCTTGTTTTGACTAGGAACATCCTTTTTAGGATCTTGTTTCGGCTAGGAACATCCTACTGGTTCTTATAGAAGTTTTTAGATCTAGTTTTATTTATAGTGGTAGGCCAACCTTACAGATGTTTCTCTCCTTTCCTAACAGAAGTAGACGTGCGCTACGATTACGAGTGGCAGAGGGACATTAATGTCTTGAGGAATCACACATTCTTCTCTACGCTTGGCCTCGATAAAATTAAATCACTTTTACCACCTGACCGACCAAGCAAAAAGGGTACTAATGATACAAGAATACAAGATCCGGATCCGGAGTACAACCCGTCTGATGAACATGAATCTGACCAAGAGACATGTCAACAAGAGGTAATCTTAACATGAACTCATTTCCTGTATTAGTTATGCAGGGTTGCTTCTGAACTTCTTTTTTTTTGTTGAATTTTGTGTAATCAGGTCACTCATAGCATACCTGTCAGTGGAGGAAGAGGGACCAAGAGAATTCGGGCACCAGATGACCCTACCAGAATGCCTCCTAGACTGACTAGGACCAAGGCAAGGGAATTGGCTTTAGCTGATCGGAGTGGGACAACTCCTGATACACAAGAATTGCCCACTGAAGACCAAGCAACAACAACCCACAATGAGAACATCATCGACATGACGACTGCAGAAGGCAAGTCATTTGATCTCATATTCGAATGTCCTAATTAGCGACCGAATAATTATTAACTTGTATGGCTGTAACAAACTTGTTAGGTGATGCATGCCCTTCCAGAGCACAACGGAGGCTGCGGGATTCAAGAAGATTGGGCAGAGATCTGGACCGAATTAGCCGAGGCTTAAATGGCAAGATCCTTTACCCAGGAAAAATTGCAAATTCTACGTCCTTCAGATCAACAGGACTGCCGAGTCCCAGCAGCAGCCGGAGCAAGGACGCCACCACGAACCTCGGGGCCGGAGCGGAAAACGGTTGGAGGTCGTCGCCGCCGCCATGCACCACCACTCACCGCCGGTCTCTCACGAGGGAGGTGCAAGAGCAAGCAAGGAGAGGAAGAAGAACACCAGTGGAGAGTGGCAACCTTATAAAGGCACGCGAAATCGCCACCCTTTCGCTTCGCACTCGGAGGCCATGGCGCGTGAAGGAGCTTTCGCCCTCCCGCCATAGCCCCATCGCGCGCGAAGAAGGTTTCCCCTTCCTGCCAGAGCCCGCGTGAGTCACCCCGTCGGCGCCCGAAATCGCCCGCGCGCGCCGCCACGAGCACGGCTCGGAAGAAACGAGATTCATGTTACAAGTATTAGGTAGGAAAACACTCTTCTATTTGTGAAAGAGTCTACGATTGAATCCCTTTCCTTGTCCAAAAAGCAACGCCCGCCGCATTCACACCACACCGCACGCGCTTCCTCATCACATCATACCATGGTTCAAGAAGGGCTCAAACGCCCAGAGGCACCAATGCAAGCTGCAAAGTTTGCATCAGAAGGTGGGATCATAGTGTGTTGGTACATACTGATCCTTACTTGCTGGAAGGACTACAAGCCGAAGAAGAACCAACAAGATGGTGAAAAGACTAAAGACCATCTCAAGAACTACATGGGCAAACTAGCGGTGTGCATATGTCCACTCATCTACTACCATAGTTCTTTGCATCCATTCTTATCATCCAATTTTCTAATAATTGTGTTGTGCTAGGGGCAATTCGACATGGACACCACCAGTGAGCCTGTAAGGGCGGCATGTAGTGACATGCTGAAGTCGATGCAGAGGCAGGCGGTATCGCCTAAAGCAAAAGTACTTCAATGATGTTCCAGCAAATGCAGTCCCAACTAAATCTCATGAGACCAATCTGATCGACGCCTAGTGGAAGGCACTGGTTAACATGTGGTCTTCCCCTGAGCACAGGGTATGATAGAACTTCAACTTGCCACTACCACATTTCCATGTACTGATATATTGTTCTTATTCTTATTTCTTACATGAGTTCTTATTATTGTAAAGGCGAGGTGTAGTACAAACACCGGTAATCGAGAAAAGGTCAAGTGCCATCAGTGCACGGGATCTCGAAGCTACGTTGTAAAAGCTAATGTTGTGGTAAGTAGATGAACAAGTCATGTTTTTGTTCTGTAGTTCATTTCACGAACCATTTTTCAATGCTAGCACTTTAATAATTATGCCTGTTTTTGAAACATATTTAGAGGTAGAAGTGTACTGCTGAAGGAGAAGGGATAAGTCCACTTGATTATTTCAAGTCCTTCCACTGCAGCAAGAATGGCTTCACCGCTCCAGTACAGGCAGCCATTGTAAGTACTTGTCTGCGTTTGCATTTTTCTTTGCAACAATACTAGAAACATGTGTGAGTATTTTATTTTAAACATTTCATTTTATTTCCTCTTTTAGGCTCGCACGAAACAAATTATCATTGAACCTCAAGGCGACCAACCAGGAAAGACTGATGCTGAAGCAGTGGCGGAAGTTGTCCAATCTAGAACTTTTCGAGGGGTTGCTGGCATTCGTCCGCCCTCCATGAAAAAGACTAGGGTTACTACTGCATTTTAGGTTCAGGAAATATGAGCTGGACTTGACAATGAGAAGCAAGGGGGGAGGGCACAACTGCAGCAGAAGATTGTTGAACAGGAGGCCGAGATGATCGAACAGGAGACAACATTGAAGTCTCAAACAGAAGCGCTTGAAGCTTTGAAGAAGAGCACAAATGACATGCATAATCTGATCCAAGGCTTGATAAATCTCAGTCGGATTTATCCTCCTCTCAACTGAAGTGTGGTCCTGGTGAACTTGTGTTGCTGATGACTTGTTGTACGTTGATTCGATTCGATGCTAACTTGGTGTATGTTGCACAATTGTACTGGTTGAACTATTCCCTGCATGTGGTGTGAATTATATGGAACTGAGAAATGTTTTGTTTTGTTGTCTGATATGTGCTGGTGCTCAACAGCTAGAATACTATATAGTGCCCTACGAAATGCAATATGGGCCGAGGCTCAGGAAAGGCCCTAGGGATAATTGCCCAAAATCAAATGTCCCTGCATAATTCAATACAGGCCAAGTTCGTTAGTTGGGCTAGGACCCAAAATAAAAGAGCCCAATTGAGAGACATGGGTACCCATGGGTCCCCACTGACCAGGGTCTCAGCCGTCCCCGACAGGTGGGTCCACCTACCAGACGACCTGCCGACCTGATGAGTGGGCCCAAGGACATGAAGACAGCTTAGAGTGCAAGTCAAAACAGTCCAGACAGTTTAAGGCAGTTCGGATAAGCCTTTCATGTTGTAACCGACTAGGATAGATGGACACCGACTTGTAGCCCAAGGTCGTCTGCCAATATAAGACGGCCTGGGGTGCCCTCCTCGGGGACAGATCTCTCTCGCATAATTCCACTACCAAACTAGACGTAGGGTTTTACTCTCCGGAGGCCCGAACCAGTATAAATCGCCGTGTTCCTCGTGTCTCGCCGAGATTTCCGTGTGCATCCTGTGCATAACCATCTACGCTCTTAGTTCCTCGATCCCTCCTTTAACCTGCAAACTGCTTGGGTAGCCCCCTTGCAGATCTGTCCAAGTCTCAACCCCTGACAGTTGGCGCGCCAGGTAGGGGTGATCGTGAGCTCTTCGTGCAGCGTGATGGCAGTTCGCTCCGGCGATCATCTTCTTCGACGACATGGAAGACTCCCTCCGATCTAATCGCGAGGTCGATGCTTTCGTTCTTCAGCTGACGCGCAAGAAATTTTTTCTAGTGACCCACCCACCCATGCCCTCGTGATCCAATCACGAGTACACTGTTCTACGGCAACAAGATTCAATCTACTACGGACCGACCTCCGGGTGTGGCGTCCCAGATGCAACTGGCGTCAGGTGCTGATCAATTGCTCCGGGCATTGGTCCTCATGGGCCCAGCGATGACACCAACGATGCGTTAGCGAATTCTTATGCCTCTGCATGTCTGCATGCGGCCGGCAAAAACTCATCTGCATCGATGTGACAAGCAAGGTCGTCGGCGTATCAATTACGTGCATGTGATGAACAGCTAAGAAGAATTCAATCTACAAGAAGCTACGGGAATAGGAAGTCATCATTGCTTTTTTTATTCTTTTACTTAATCTATTTTCTTTATTCTAATCTACTATTTTTTGCTCTACGTGATGCATGCAAGGTCACCTTGCCATATACCGAGCGACAAATCGTGTATCGGCAGCAGTACGTCCCGACGACTCGCCAGCATGCAGACGTCTCGTCATCCCCAGAATCTGGCCATGCACTGCAGCCGCCGCGACGGAACAATCGACCTTCGTCGAGCCGGGAGTTCAGGAATCGATCTATGTCAGCAACGAAGATGGCGCCGACTCCATGACCATCTCGATCAAGTTCATGCACGTCCTCATGCACGACATGGCCGGCGGTCTCCGGCCTCGACGACACCACTACGGCATACATCGCTACTCCGGCAGCCTACATTGTCGTCACGTCATCGGCTACTTCAACAGCTCGCGTCGCCAACTCTGATGATCTCTTCGGCTCCACGCACAAGTTAAGTGCTAGTTTCAATTAAATATTCTTACGGCGATCATCTCGGTCTCCGTGACTTTTGCCGACCTGCTTTACATGTTTTTTCCTGCTTTATTTTCCCTCCCCCTTCGACACGCTCGGGGGCTTGGTATAGCCGACCTCGATACGCTCGGGGGCTTGGGAATGCCAATCTAAAGGTCGCCAGACCTGAGGAACTTAATTAACTTTTGTGCGTTCTCCCTTTAAATGTCTTTTACTCGTTATGCGCATTCTTAAGTCGTGTGGTTGCGAGACCTTGGGTCCAAGGCCGCCCTCCGCGCACTTGCTGCAACTAAGCCTCCACGCTGAGCCGTGTAGTCGGTATGCCGTTCCTCCACTGAGTTGGGTTAGCGGAGGGGACACATTTTGCAGCTTCATAGCATTTGAGTTCGCATAATTTGCACCTGCACGATGAGGGGAATGCTTTCTCAAACAAAACACATTCAAGCATGTCTTAGGCCCAGGCCACATTTTCATCATATTTATGCAGATTAATACACCGTCTTTGCATCTACTTTGTTTCACATGGCCAGCTTCTTGTCCAGCTTCCGTAGTACCTCTGACCTCTGGACGTGTCTCCTGTTTCCGAGAGGACCTCTCTGGCTCGCGGCGGGAGGTGACTCAACGCTTCCACGACTCAACCAGCTTCCACGCTCGGGGGCTGGTCGCCTTCTTTAGGTGGCCAGACCTCCCGGCGTCTCTATCGTCGTGTACTTCAGGTCGCCAGACCTCCCGGCGTCTTCGTCGTTGCCTACTTCAGGTCCCCAAACCTCCCGGCATCTCCGTTGTCGTCTACTTCAGTTCGCCAGACCTCCCGGCGTCTTCGTTGTTGCCTACTTCAGGTCGCCAGACCTCCCAGCAGCTCCGTCGTCGCCCTCTTTAGGTCTACGGACCTCCCGGTAGCTCTGTCGTCGCCTTCTTTAGGTGGCCAGATCTCCCGGTATCTCCATCGTCGTCTACTTCAGGTCGCCAGACCTCCCGGCGTCTCCGTCGTCATCTACTTCAGGTCGCCAGACCTCCCGGCGTCTTCGTCGTTGCCTACTTCAGGTCGCCAGACCTCCCGGCGTCTCCATCATCGCCTACTTGAGGTCGCCAGACCTCTCAGCGGCTCTGTCGTCACCCTCTTTAGGTCTACGGACCTCCCGACAGCTCCGTCGTCGCCTTCTTTAAGTGGCCAGACCTCACGACATCTCCGTTGTCGTCTACTTTAGGTCGCCAGACCTCCCGGCGTCTCCGTCGTCGTCTACTTCAGGTCGCCACACCTCCCAGCGTCTTTGTCGCTGCCTACTTCAGGTCGCCAGACCTCCCGGTGTCTCCGTCATCGCCTACTTCAGGTCGTCAGACCTCCCGGCGGCTCTGTCGTCGCCCTCTTTAGGTCTACGGATCTCTTGGTGGCTCTATCGTCGCCCTCTTTAGGTCTACGGACCTCCTGGCGTCTCCATCGTCGCTTACTTCAGGCCGACGGACATCGCTGTAGCTCTGGCAGTTGGCGCACCTTTCCCCTGCCTGACTACATCCTGGTGCTTTTGTCCCTTGCGAGTGGACAACAGCTTGTGCCTTATGTGGGAGCAGACCCATGACCGTACAGTGCGCTTGTGACTCAGGTCATGACAGCTTCGGCGTTTGGCGTCTTCCTCAAGATTCCAGGTGTTTCGGCCTATTGACTTAGTTCGTCAGAGCGTCGTGCTGATAAAGCAGAAGGCCGCAGGTTCTCCTTTTCTTCCTTTTTTTTGGAGCATCAAATCGGCCATTATGGTCGCTTTACTGCTCGGGGCTACTCTACGAGTGCGTCTTGCGACGCCCTCTTCTTCTGAGTCGCATCGACCTATTGGAAGCCCGCCTCCGATACTTCTCTACTCGACCTCCCTAAGGTCGGCATTGCGGCCTTACTCAGGTCGCGTGAGCTACTCTACATCACCTGATCCTGGTCAGGTCGGCGGCTCTTCACATGGCTACCTTGCCTTCACTTCGACCTCATGGATCCCAAACTCCAGAAGCTCGATGTTCGACTTCGCTCAAGACTGAAGACATCTTTTTCTTTTTTTGGATCCCCGTGCACCCTACACGACCTCAGCGGTGCCATGCCTTCGCTTCGCTTCGACATGACTCCGTCTCAGCCGCTACGCCTACACGTTGATCGGGGGCTTGAGAGAGATGGGTACCCATGGGTCCCCACCGACCAGGGTCTCAGCCGTCCCCGACAGGTGGGTCCGCCTACCAGATGACCCGCCGACCTGATGAGTGGGCCCAAGGACATGAAGACAGCTTAGAGTGCAAGTCAAGACAGTCCAGACAGTTTAAGGCAGTTCGGATAAGCCTTTCATGTTGTAACCGACTAGGGATAGATGGAAACTGACTTGTAGCCCAAGGTCGTCTGCCAATATAAGGCGGCCTGGGGCGCCCTCCTCGGGGGCAGATCTCTCTCGCATAATTTCACTACCAAACTGGACGTAGAGTTTTACTCTCCGGAGGCCCGAACCAGTATAAATCGCCGTGTTCCTCGTGTCTCACCGAGATTTCTGTGTGCATCCCATGCATAACCATCTATACTCTTAGTTCCTCGATCCCTCCTTTAACCTGCAAACTGCTTGGGTAGCCCCCTTGCAGATCTGTCCAGGTCTCAACCCCTGACACCAATATAGCGTTCAACAAACATTTAGGGAATAGCAAAAAAATAACACAAAAACCTAAAATGGGCTGAAATTGTCCCAATAATATTAGCCTCACAAAAGCTCTTACAAAGACCGGGCCTCAATTTGAGACGAACCGAAATCGTCATAACTCTCTGCCACGTCAGAGCCATGATGGATCTCGGTCCGACGTGGCATAACCGCCGAAACATGTTTATGACGACAAGTATTACAAATTTATACGCGTCATTATATTCATGATGCCGCGAAATAAGGTCTCGTCATTAATCACGGTTTGTGACGCTCGATTAATGACGGAGCGTTTCCGTAACAACCATCGTTATTAATCACGATTTATGACAGGAATCGCCCTTTTTTACGTCACTAGTCGGCACATTCCTTGTAGTAGAGTGTGACCACCTCCCATGACCTGTGAAATTGATTCACACAAATTATTAGTTCCAATTATGAATTTAAACATAACCAATGAAAAAGTTGTAATAAATTACCTTGGGGCTCAGGTTTAATAACCGGTCGCTGCTGAGGAGGGATGGGTCGCTCCGGAAGTCGAGAGGGGCCTCGCAGCCAGACCTCCGTCCCATCCTCCTCCTCTTGCTGCTCATGCCCCTCCTCTTCCTCCTCAGACGACGAGGACTCTTGTTGTTGAGAGGGTGCTGATTTGCGCATCCCTCTCCCTCTAGATGATTTCGAAGGTGCACCAGGAGAGGGCTCCCTTTGTCGGTGTTTAACCCAACAAACCTACAAGGAGGTACCTGAGGTAGTAGATTGTGTAGTGGGGGATCACTATACCTAGAACCTGAAGGTTAAAGCGAGCACACGAGACACATATTTATACAGGTTCGGGCTGCCAAGATAGCGTAATACCCTACATCTTGTTTGGGAGTGTGTGTGAATATGGCGCCCTGCGCTTGGGTGTTGAGGTGTTGTCCCTAGAGGGATTGGGGATGTTGCCTCATCTCCTCCTAAGTACCCGACCCTCCTTTATAGTCCAGGGGCGGGTATCTAGTTGGTTACAAGATAGGAGTCCTAGTAGGATTACAAGGTATGAGTCCTAGTAGGATTACAGGGATTTATGGTATGAGTCCGTATTCTTCCAGGTATAGGTACTCGGGGTGTAAGCCCGACAAGCCCCCGAGCACTTTGTAGTCTAGAGTAGTAGTTCAAGTAGTCTTAAAGCTTCTTCGAGTAGTTCTTGAGTGTCCTCAAGTACTGTTTGGAGAAGTCTTCAATAGTACTTGAACTGTCACGCGGTTGGAAGGTGGTCCAGCTCATTTGTCTTGAAATTGAGATCTTCTGCGTTGAGGAATTATATGGAAGTATGATTGCAAAATCGCACTCCATATGGAGTAGCCCACGAGCCTTAGGTTGAGTTGTAGACTCTGGCTGTGGGTCAATCTTTACTCTACATCTTCTGTCTTGAAAAATTGAATGATGGGTGTAGCATAGCAGCCCCAAGTCTTGAAGTGATTTAGATAATCAAATCAAGGGTCTTAAGAGTTCGCGAAAGTCATCATCCGAGAACTCATGCAGCGTCCAGCCTCGAGATTATGTGCCAAATGAGTCATATGAGCCACGTCAAGTAGTGATTGGAGTTAAGCTCCCGAGTTGAAGAGATAGCGGAGCATGCTGAAGTTATCTCTAAGTAGTAATTTGGCATCGAGCCGTTGAACTTGAGAAGTAGCGGAGACATCTTGAGTCGTCTTTGAGTAGTAATTTTGCCGTCAGAGCGGACTTTAGATACGACCGGAGTCGACTTTATGCCGTCAGAGAGGACATTAGAATGCGACTTGAAGAAGTCGACTTTAGATTGCCGCGCGGTGCATACTTTAGATGCGACCGAAGCCGACTTTGTGCCGCGCGGAATGTACTTTAGAATGCGACTTTAGAAGTTGACTTTTAGATTGCCGCGCGGAGCGGACTTTGGAATACAACTTTAAAAGTTGACTTTTAGATTGCCACGCGGAGCGGACTTTAGATACGACCGAAGCCGACTTTGTGCCGCACGGAGTGGACTTTTGAGAATGCAACTTTAGAAGTCGACTTTAAATTGCCGCGCGAAGCGGACTTTGAGATACGACTAGAGTAGTGTATTTTGTGCCGTGCGGAGCGGACTTTGAGGTGCGACTAGAGTAGTCGACTTTTGAGTACTTCGAGCCATGTATGAAACCCGGAATACAAAGCTGGAAAGCCAAAAACGGAAAGCACTTCTGGGAGTCAAAAACGAATGAAAAGCACTTTTGACCGGTCACCCGCACCGGTCTGACCGGTGCCTGCGTGAAGGCGCTGCAAGGAGCTCCTCCGCGTGCTTGTTGGCTCTGAAAAGGCGTCAACAGCGACAAAGGAAGGAAGATATACCTGTAGGGCTGGAGGGAGCGGGACCCCAATTTTTGGCGGTGGCGGCGGCTCAGCGCGCGGGAAGGAGATCCGGGAGTGTGCGGGTCCCAGGAGGCTCGATGGCGTGCGGCCGCGCGGGTCGGAGGGGGCTCGGAGGAGCGCGAGCGGAAGAAGATCCGTTGCCGGCATACGGGATCGATCGACTCGATGTGCTCCTCCCCAACGCGGAGTCGTGCGGCAACGAAGGAAGCGACGACGCCGAGTCCAGATAGGAAACAAAGTCTTCTTTTCTTCTTCTTCTCTCTTTGATAATTATAGTGCCACATCAGCAGTAGTTAATAAAATGAATTTGGACTCTAAAATAGTCTGGCTGGAAGTGCGCTTAGGAAGCGCCACATGTGCGCCACACATAAATATACGGAGAGAGTACTACTGAATATAATGGCATACTCCCACCAATAATTATGTTATACCTTTACTGCCACCAATATATAAGCTAAGGAGGCTGAATCGGAGGCCAAGACGCGCCTTTCTTTCGTAGTCACTACTACACATGTAGGTAGGACAACCATGAGCCTAGTGGTGAGGAAGTTCTCCCCGGTGGTGGTCAGGCCTTCGCCGAAGCCGGCAACGACGAGGGGCACCGTAAAGCTCTCGTCTTTCGATAAGGATATGTGCAATATGCCAACCACATCTTTGCTCGTGTTCGAGCAGCCCTTCCACAACGCCGCCGAGAAAATACAGGCTGCACTGTCCCTAGCACTGGACCACTACTACCCTGTTGTTGGTCGCATCGTTGCCAGGGGCGGCGGCGGCGGCGACGTCTACATCGATTGCAACGGCGAGGGCGTGGCATTCGTAGCAGCGTCCGCTAACCAAGCCCTCAAGGAAGTCATCTGCTTCGACGACCTCGCTGTCTACTACCCGGACATGGCTTGTGGCCCCGGCGACCCTCTGCTTCTAAGGGCATGTTCTTTTGTGTGAAAAGGAATAGTAAAGTTGCAAATGGATAGTACTGGAATAGTATTTCTTGTGAGAGAAGATGTGATGAATATGATAAGTGAATAGTACTTTTCACTGTTCATTTGTGACGAAAAGAGGCCTAATGCAGGTGACCGAGTTCTCCTGCGGTGGCTTCGTTATCGGGGTCGGGGTGACATGGAATCACGGCGTCGCCGACGGAGTAGGGATGGGACAGTTCCTGTGGGCCGTCGGCGAGCTCGCCGGCGGGCTGCCGTCGCCGTCCGTTGCTCCGGTCAGCTGGGACGGTTCGCTCCCGAGCCTCCCTCCCTCCGTCCACAAAGCGCAGCGGCACATTCTGAGCCTCGATCCACTGAGCGATCTCGCTAATATGCACATCACCATCTCCCAGGAAACGATCAACAGCATCAAAGCCGACTTCAGCAGCAGCTTTTGTTGCCAGCCTTGCACCACGTTCGAGGCGGCCCTCGCCGTCCTGTGGCAGTGCCGCACGCGAGCAATCAGGCTCGACCCGGAGACGCCCATCCTGCTCGTGTTTGTCGCAGACGTGCGCAGGCACGTCGGCACCAAGGAAGGCTACTACGGCAACTGCATCGTCGAGCAGTTCGCCGTGGCCAGGAGCGGCGCGGTGGCGGACGGGGACGTCAAGGACGTGGTCATGGCGATCAGGCGCGCCAAGGATCGAGTGCCAGCCTGGCTGAAGGGGGACGACGAAGAAGGCATGGTAGCTCAGCCGGAGCTGCGCAAGGTGGACACGTATGGCACGATGTTGGTGTCGTCGTGGCGTAACCTTGGCTTCGACCTGGTCGACTTCGGCAGCGGGAGGCCGGCGAGGGTGACGTATTCCGAGAAAGACATGGCGCCGTTACCGGCCGCGCTGGGCTTTCTGCGCAGCGGGACGGATGGGGTCAGCGTGCTGTCGACCTTATTAGTCACGGAGGAGCACGTTGGCGCCTTCCTTTCAGAATTAGCCAAGTTTAGTTACATGATGATGAGATCCACTACTTAATTTCTTTCATGCACATTTCGAGGCTACAAAATGGAAATGTTGTAGGAGTGATTGTATAATCAGCGCAAGAATAAAGATGAATTATTCAGCAAGCTTTGTAATGTGATCATGGATATATTAATATCAGGGCCGCCTCCATGAGGGGTGCCTCAGATTTTAATATTTCTAGCCAAATATTTTGACCTCTTCAGGGCATTTTAGTTCTCCATCCTAGAGGTAGGCTGCCGCCGATGGATGGTGTAGGGACGATGGTTGATGGTTGTAGATTGAGGGGAGGTCGGGTTGAGGTAAATATGAATGCGACGCGGATAAAGAGTCAGGACAGACGATGAGTGGTGCTGATCTGTGCTGCTGACAACGGTAAAGGAGGAGCTAGTGGCGCGGTGAACCTGTGAACACGGGTGCGTTTGGCAGAGCTACGGCTGTGGTTGTGCAATTCGTTTTATGAAAACGTTCAGCAAAACAGCTTCTTCTGCTCTGTAATGTGGATAAGAGGGTGAAATGTTCATAATACTCTTCTCTTTTCTTTTTTATTTGTTCCTCCTATTTTCTTTTTACTTTTTCCTCCTCAATTTTTCTCTTTTTTATTTCTTTTCTCCCTTATCTCCACCGCACCCCATCCCTCCCTTTTCCATTTGAATCCCCTCGTTCTCGTCGCCCCACCCCCGTCGTGTCTCCGCTGACGGCGATCTCCCCCACCTCCCACAAGCTTATTCATGATTCAGAAACGTGATCAAGTTATTCCAGATCGGGCATCGCTGCGTTGGTCATCTTTCTTGTTACGTTCCGCTCCACATGGTGTGGATCAACCCAAAAATCTTCTGGCTGGCATTGGCATGCCTATTGGTGCTTTATGTACGGCGCACGTGTACACACTAAGCATTTCAAGATTCAGCCACATGTAAACGTGATTCGTGAGCTTCCTGATGTAATGGATTTCTCATCAAAGCAGATATATTATGCATATGATCCCATCTCCTTTTGCGTGGTTCAAACCTGAGCTAGTCGATCTGCAACTCTGATCCAAATATTATATTTTTGGTCATCTCTAACTCCACGTGCTTCGCTCGATGGCGGCTGTGATCCATGTTACCTCTGTGTGTGTAATATAGAAAAAAAATCCCTTTCCTTTGTAATGTGAAACCATGTTACCATCGATCTCCAAATCAGCAGTAACGCGCCACTACGATGCATGATAGTATAATGCAACCACTCTCATGCATTCTCAAGGCTATGATAGAATGCAAGTTGTTAATCACCCATCAGATGGGCGATGGACCTTCCATTCAATTGGTTTAATTTGTTACCAACTGACGTTAGTTCATTCTTATCTCTAGGTCCGCCAGTTAGGGAGCGCCAGAATGGAGAGCAATAAGGCGTGGGTCCGGCGGCACTGGACGCTGACGTTGGTGACCGTGGCGGCGCTGCTGGAGGGCGCCGATGAGAACCTACTGCCGGCGACGTACAGGGAGGTTGGTGCCGCGCTGGGAGCGTCGCCCACCGCGCTGGGCTCCATCACGATGTGCCGCGCGCTGGCGCAGGCGCTGTGCTACCCGCTCTCCATGTGGGCAGCGGCGCGCTCCGACCGCGCGCGCGTCGTCGCCGGGGGAACTTTCCTCTGCGCCGTGACCACCGTGATCGGCGGCGCCTCCAACACCTTCATTCAGGTACATTATTTCCTATCCAGGGCACCTTGCTCCCTAAGAAGAAGCGGGCTTATCCTATATATTGCCATCTCATGCAGATGGCGATCGCGAGGGGCTTCAACGGCGTCGGCCTCGCGTTCATCCTGCCTGCGGTCTACTCCATTGTCGCCGACCACAGCGACGACGACACGCGCGGCACCGCGTTCGGGTGGGTGGTCATGGCGCAGAGCGTGGGCGCCGCCATGGGTACCTCGCTGGGCGTCCTGCTAGCCCCTACCAGCTTCTTCGGCGTCCCCGGCTGGCGCCTGGCGTTCCACGGCCTCGCACTCGTCGGCGTCGCGCTCGCCCTGTCGACGTGGCTGCTCGCAGCCGACTCCAGTCCGGGAATTCGAACCAGCGATACCGTGGCCAGCGTTGCGGAGATCGCCAGGGGTGTGCTGGGCGTGCCAACTTTCTGGATCATCGTGGCACAGGGTGCAGCCTCGCAGGTGCCGTGGTTGGCGCTCACGTTCATGCCCATGTGGCTGGAGCTCGTGGGACTCACGCACTGGGAGACCACCGTGGTCACCAGCCTCAAGTCCTCAACAGCCTCTCCAACGGGATCGGCGCGCTGCTCGCGGGGTTCGCCGGGGACCTCATGGCACGGCGGTTCCCCGACACGGGCCGTGTCGCGCTGGCGCAGGCGTCCAACGCGGCCATCGTTCCGGTGGCCGCCCTTCTCCTGCTGCTCCCACGCCCGGCGGGGTGGCCGTTGGCGGGCGCCGTTTACGCCGGCGGGTTTTCGCTCTTGGGCGTCGCTATGGTTTGGAGCGTGGTCTCCACCAGCAAGTGAGATCAGATGGTGACACTACCGCATTCCCATTGTTCCATGCATTCACATCTGCTAGCTGTAACTCGACCGTGCTCATCTCAATTGGCAGCCCTATCTTCGCGGAGATCGTGCCGGACAAGGCGAGGACGACAGTGTACGCGCTGGACCTGTGCTTCGAGAACGTCATCGCGTCCTTCGGGGCGCCCGTTGTGGGCATCCTGGCGGAGCGTGTCTTTGGGTACCGACCGCGGACGCCGGCATCCGGCGGCTCCAGCGCGCCCAGGCCGCAGCTCTGGGCAAGGCAGTCTTCGCGGAGGTCGCCGTGCCGACAACCGTCTGCTGCCTCACGTACTCGGCGCTGTACTGGACTTACCCCGCGGACAGACGGCGCGCGCAGATGGTGGCCGCGGCCCTGCCGGAGGCGTCGGGCGGGGACAAGAAGAACTGCTGTGAAACAGGTGGACCTGCTGTTGGATCTTCCTCACCTGATGATGGCCTCAACCAGGCCCTACTATCTGCACGTCACTGATGATGTAAACTATTTTGCGGACAAATTATATATCTAGTCTACTAATCTACTCTTCTACTCTACTAATCTATCTGTATCTATACTACTAGGAAAGTGCCCGCGTTGCTACGTGCAAAACAAAGGTCCTTAATTTTATTCGACCACAATTCGCAAAAAAAAAAAAAATATTCGACCACAATCAATATTAACTTATCATGTACATATAAAATTCAAATCGCGGTCTAATAAACATCCATAAATAAGTTCCACAATCATAATGATTAAGATTGCACATTTATACATTCAACCACAATCAATATTCACTCATCATGCGCATATAAATCCAAATCGCGTTCCAATACACATCCATGAATGAGTTCCATATCATGTGTACTTGTGTTCTAATACACCACTTATTAGGTACTTGTGTTAGAGGCTTCGAGCTAACAGGCTGTCGCTACTCGCTACCAAGAACCAACACATGGGCTGACTCTTGCCTGTCATAAGCACACCTGATGTCCCTGATGAAACACTGTTCACCACAACAAGTGAACTGGTCACAAAATAATTAGAACCAGCTGCAAGCAGAGCACGACTCTATCACAGATCAATGTTCTGATGGTCAGCCTGCACGCCCTGCAGCTAGTCGCTGCTCCATGCAATCTGCATGGCTGATTGCATCATTCGCCTCTTTTGTACCTTCTTTCCACACGTAGGACTACTTGCTAGCTGAATGGTATAAGATTCAAACATATGGTACATCAATTCTCTCGGTGTGCAAACAATTGGACAGATATTACATTATATTTCCTTAGAAATCACAATAGGATATAATGCATGTTGAAGATAAATGAAATTAATAGTGGTCCGCTATACACAAAAACAATCCCATGAATCAAGACTAATATGAGACATGACCAATGTAAACATTAAAATGGTATTATAGCTTGTTACAAATGCAGTAGTTGTCTCTACATACATGAGCCCAAGCTTAAATGACACTTTCAAAGTTTCAGCACAAATACAAAAAAGTCAAGATGTTGATGGGGATTTAGATACAACTTCCAATCAACTCAACATAATAAAGATGAAAGTACATAAAGCAGGTAGCAATTGAAGGTGATGCACTCGACATAATTATGGTACAAATAGACAGAGTTCAGATTCGAAACATGCCAAAGGAATTTTCACTGTTATAGCGGACCTCATAGCTAAATTGATATTGCAGTCATCATGTGCATGCTAACATGATTGTATGTCCAGGAAAGGGATAATAGCACGAAGAATTAACCATAGGAGAATTTGTCATTGAATGACACATAAGTTTACCTTAAATACGATTTCTAATCCATATCGATTCCAGCACGTCTCTTTCAATGTAGGAACATTAAAAGGAGCCCAATTATGATGTCCATTTTTTATGCTGGTTTAGACTTCTCTTTACCTATCGTGAAGCCCATGATCCTAATATAAACCACAAAAGCGATTGCGATTCCTCAGTTAGATTTTGGGTAAATCAAGGTAAATCAAACAAATTGTATTGCAGTATCAAGCCTAATGAGTGGTTTCGATCCCTATTATATTTCACATTTACATATCTTTCCTGATTGTGTGCTTCATGTGAACCAACACAAGCATATTTTACAGTAACAATTTGGAGTACAACCATAAGAAGCAATAGGGTTACAAAATGGTAGGAAAAAAGGAATGGAGGGATGGAAAACTAAAAAATAAGAACTTGTTAATACCCTATTGAAATACGAAGTGGGCAACCCGAAATTATTATTTAACCACATGCAGACATCCAAATAATATGCTCAGTATGTGATGGCAAATTGTTATGGTGTGGCACATAATTTAACCACCCATCCTAGGTGATGACAATGGTTGGTCAGCATAAACACGAGATATGCAAAAGATACGAGTATGTGACCTACCCAAAGAAAAGTAGAAGCATATTCTGAACTTAGATAGTTATAATTAAAGCAGACATGGATGTTCCAAAGCTTGGTCCGGCAAACAAAAAAATATCTTCTTCCTGCCCAGAAACAACACCTCGCTCCCATGAAGATGTAGGTCGCAGTGTCTCCAGGTAACATCAATTCAATCCTTACACGTGTCGCATTGTTTGAATCACCTCTTAGATAATTTTGTATCATACTAGGGCCAAAAAAGAAAGTAAGGGCATGCCATCTTGAGAAACCAAGTTGATATGTGCCTTGGTTTGTATATGATGAGCGATTGACCGGATGTTTTGAAGCTTTGCGTTGAGTGTGTTTCATCATGTTGTCTTGTCGGCTGTGTATCTTTCTATGTTTATGTGGTGTATTGTTAATGCACTCGTGAGGAGTGGTTGATAATGTTGTGTGGACTGACTCTTGGCCTAGTATTGCAGGTGTTGGTTGCGGCTTGGTTTGCGTTGGTGCAGGTGAAGAACAAGCGCGAAAGGTCTATGCCAAGGTGGCCTCCAGGGTGATGGAGAGACAAGTAGGCTTGGTTCAAGGGACCTGGTGGCCGACGGGATCAAGTGCGGGCTGCATGGTACAAGAAGAGCAGGTCGAAGTCATGGACATAGAGCCGGTGCAAGGTAGCGGCTAACGACCGAAGTTTGCACGCGGAGTTTGTTGGTTTGGCCACAAAACCAACATCAAGCCGGTGCAAGGTAGCGGCTAATGACCGAAGCTTGTACGCGGGGTTTGGTGGTTTGGCCACAAAACCATCAGGAGGAGGGCTTCTCGGTTTGGGCCTCAAAACCGAGCCTGAGGGTCCGACGTGACGGAGAGGGTATCCGGGTGCGTCAGGAAGCTTCGAAGTGGGCGACACGTGGCATGATCGAGGTGCTTGCGTCGGGAGGACGCGAAGGCCCGATAGATGCGCGGCTGCCCGATGGAGAACTTCATGTGTTGACCAAAATGCCCCTGTGAGGGCTTGTATTGTATCTCCTAGTGTAGGGGCACTTCGGTCTTTTCCGGAGGGCCTATATATAGGAGGAGTGGCTGAATTTCAGCCAACTCTTTGTCTAGGGGTGGGAGTGCTCTTTCATTTTGGGGTGCTCTTGGGAGATAAGGTGAGAGGAGTGAATGGCTCTTGGTGTGAGCTTTTCGCCATCCAAGATTTGTGATTCTTGGAGTGGCTTGTAACCGATTTGGACAAGAGATTCATAGTGAAGTCTTCATCTCAATCTTGTGTCGAATCCTTTGCTCCTGGCGGATTTGATTCTATCTCCTTCTCTATTCCCGAGTTGGTTTTTGTGCTATTTTCGGAGCCCTTTTGGAGGGATTTTGTTCTTCGCTTGATTCATCGATTTGAGGGTGTTTTCTCTTGGATTTCTTTGAGGGGATCGTGGGTGAGTGCCTTGTGCCTATTTGTGGATGATCTTGACTCCTCAGACGCTGGGAATCGGTCTCGATTTTGTGAGGATTAGATGAACCTGAGTTCTTGGCTTGTGAGCACGAGATTTGCGATTCCTCAAGTTTGGGTTGGTTTGAGGCTCCAAGATTTTGGGCATAGCTTCTCTTAGAGATGCTTCTTATCTATCCAAAATTTGAGCTCAATCCATCCAGCGGTTTGGGAGATCCATAGATTGGAAGTTGAGTTCAAGTCCGCGGGCGATTTTCTGGGCTACCCCGGGTGACCCATACTTAGGGGCCAGGTGACCCTAGGTGGCGTTGACTTTTGAGTTCCTCTTGCTTCTGATTGAGATTTGTAGAGTTGCCTTGATCTTTTTGAGGAGATCTTTTGGGAGAAGCTTCTTTGTGTTGCTGCAAAGCCTTGGTTAAAATCTCGTGTTTTTAGGAGGTCATTTGATTGGGTTTTGAATTTTTATTCGATCGTCAGCTTGCTGATTTTTTGGACGCCCAGGGTGACTCGCCCCCTACGTCAGGGTGGCCCGGCTGGCGGGTGACCCACCCCCTATGTTAGGGTGACCCAATTTGGCTCTGTTGGCTGGCGGGTGACCCGTCCCCTACGTTAGGGTGACCCAGTTTGGCTCTGTTGGCTGGCGGGTGGCCCGCCCCCTATGTCAGGGTGACCCGTCTTGGTTCAGTGTTGCCCGATTTGCTTTGGCTCGTTGATTCGTGCTTCCACTAGGTGAACCAAGGATCGTTCCTAAGGCTAGTAGTTCCTCTATAACTACGTAACCTTGATGATTGGCTTGAGCGAGTATAGGATTTGTGGGTTTGATTTCGGGACTTAGGCCGAGTTCTTTGGGAAGAATTTTTATCGGCTCCCATTCACTCTCCCCCTCTCTGGTCGCCTAATCCGGTCTTTCAATTGGTATCAGAGCCGGTTGCAGATTCGTGTGACTCTAACAAGTCTAGGATCCATATGGCAACAAAGAAAAGGGTGCTTTTGCTCGCGGCTTTGGTTTGCGCGCTTTGAGCTTGTTTTTAGCTAATCCTAATCGGTGCTTTGTGTACGGCACCAAGCTCTTCCCTTTGTGGCTCTTTGAGTAGGAGGAGCATAGAGGTTGAGGCGGAAGCCAGTGTGGAGGATATGATGTCTCTCATCGAGGACTATCAAGATGGTGATCTCAAGAAGGGCGAGCTCTAACACAAGCTAAGAGGCATGAACCAAGGTACGCTTGCCAAATCTATCTTGATCTTATGCGATAGGTTGAATGATTGTGAATGTGATTGTGGAGATTTGCATAGGAGAAACATAGAGTTGTGTTATGCCTTGTGTAGGAAAAAATGAAAAGATGAAATGTTCTCTTGATAGGTTGAAATGCGGTATGGCTCATTGGAAATCATGTGCTTTGAATTCTTGCACTCTTGTAAAACTATGTATGCTAAGAATGTTGAGCTGAACTCTTCCCTTGTCCACCTAAAATTTGAGATTAAGGTGTTGAATTTCAATGCATCTTTTCCTTAGAAATCTTGTGATGCTTTGCTTGTTGAAAATAAAATTGTTAGGGGAGAAGCTCTTGAGTTTGCTAATGACGTTAGTACCCTGCTTAGAGAGAAAGATGATTTGAACACCTCTCTTGCTTGTTTGATCGATGAAAATGACTTGTTGAAATCCAATACTTCTATTCCTTGCAACTCTTGTGTTGCTTTGAATGATGATCTTGTTAATGCTAGAAGTAAGATTTCTTTGTTGGAGTCAAGTGATTCCTTACCATGTGTTTCTTGTGAGTCTTTGCATGCTGAAATTAATGAACTAAAATTGACTCACACCACATGTGCAGATGAACTTGAGCATGCTAGGGCTGAAATTTGTGATATGAAATCCATGTCTTGTAGCAAGTGCTCTTTGTTGCTTGTAGATGATACTTGCCATACTTCTTGTGATGATGATGATGATGCTTTGGTTGATGTAAATGATGATACTTGTTCATGTGGTATCATTTGCACTTCATGCATCGATTTGGAAAGTGAAGTTTTGGCTTTGCAAAGAATGCATGATGATATGAGCGTCAAGTTGGTTGTGCATGATGAGATAAGTGCCAACCTTGAGAAAGAAAATGAACTCTTGCGTACCACATATGCTAAGTGCATTGAAAAGGAAATCGATAATTTGAGAAATATGACATGTGGTACTTGTGTGCGCCTAAAATTTGAAAATGAGGTTTTGCGCATAATATGCAAGAGTCTTTGTGCCAATGGTTTGGATTCTCACATTTCTTGTCACTCTAATGTTGATGCTTTTAAAATTGCTTCTTCTCAACCGGAGTTGACTTCTTCTCTTGAGCGTGAGTCTTTGGATGGTGGCATTTGTGCTAGTGCTTTGGATAGCTCTCCCATAGCTACTCCTAAGCTTATTACTTCTTCCGGTGCTACCCAAGATGATTCGAATGGCAAGGGTGCTTCTCACATATTTGGAACTCATACTCCCAAATCGAAGTTCCAATGCACCTTTTGCAAGAAGGATGGGCATACCGTTGAGTTTTGTTTTCACCGTGTCAGGCATGAGCGACGTGTGCGGGCTAAAGCTTTTAAGAATCCACGTAGCTTTCTCATGGCACATGTGATTCTAATGTGGGCACCAAGTCGAGTGTTGGGGTTAATGCTTCTTGCTCTAAGTCCCAAGGGACTTCTCACTTACAAGAGAATGGTGATTCGTCCACTCGGACCGTGCCTCCCGATAGGCCTTTGTACTATTGCTCACATTGTGGGAAGGATGGACATCAAGAGAGCTCTTGGTACTGCTGTGCAAGGAGAATGCGGCGAACTGGTGCTTCTAGGCCTTTGGTTGTTCATAGCCCTCCTCATGGCATGAACACTTGTGAGCCTAAGAAGGCACAATTTGTTAACGGGTTTTATGACACTCTTTCTAGTGAGTTAGGCCATGCTCGTGGACATGCTTCTAGTGCTTCTTGTGTTGGTCCGCGACATGCTTCCCGTGGTGCTTGTGTTGGCTCTTCTCCTACGACCTCGAGGGATCTTTGCCTTTTTGCTTATGGTAGCACTAGGTTTTCTTCACGAGTTGCTCCTTTGAGGCATGGTTCTAAGGGTGTTCGAAAACCTTTTCATTCGAACCAGGATTTTCAACATGCTAACCCACATGATAAGTTGAGTGCATCGCTTACCCGTGTGACCAAGTATTGGATTCCCAAGTATGTGCTTGCTAACCCTTTGGGATCCAAGACTCGATCTTTTTCGTCTCCTTGTGTGTAGGTATGGAGACGCGCTTGGAGAACATGGGTTGGATGGTACGTGATCTTCGGACGTGGGGTGATCAAGACAGGATGGTTCTCCACACCATTTTGGATGGCTCTTGAAAGCTTTTTTACACATGTATAGTGAGTTTTCTTTTCCCTTTGTGCTCACTTGTATATACTTGTTGCATCCTTTGATATTGTGTCATGCTTGTGTGTAAACCATGGTAGGCTAGCCACCTTGTTCATGATAACTTTGTGATCTTGTATAGCTATCTTGCTATCTTTTGTATGAGAGTTTTACTTGTATGCTATTATAAAAGTTACCCGCGACCTGTGTGCCATTGAAAGTTGAGTTCATACCCGCATGCCATTGACTCAAACTTTTGAGACCCTCATACCATTCCGTCCATTTGTCCCTCTAATGGTGTGAATTGGACATATGAAATGACCATTTTACCCTTGGGTCCATTTGTCAGTCACCCTTTTCTCCTCTTCCTCCTACCGCCGCCCACCCCCTCACTTTCTTTCTTTTTCTCACCTTCCTCACCACCATGTCCATTATCCTCCTGCCGCCCCAGGGGTCTCTGGTGGTGTTGTCAGCGTCGCCCCAGGGGTCTCTGGTTGCAAGCGCCGTCGACGACGGAGGCAGCACAACGAAGCTTGGCTGCACGGTGCAGCCTCGGCATGCGGCGGCGCGGGGGCGGCGGTTGCCGCCGGTGGCTCCTGGCAGTGCTGGAACACCACGACAAGCACGAACTGCTCGCCCACTCCGACGCACGCCATGGACCTGCCCGCGGCGGCCGCCCGCGCCATCACGTGCTGCAGGTTCTTGCTCAGCCTGGATTGGAGCTATTAGCTCAAATTACTGACGTGGGTGTGGATTGGACCTATTAGCTCGAGCTGCTTATTCAGCTAGCTAGGTAACCTGATCGAATTCACACTATACCGCATTAGCGTTAGCTTGGCTCGACTGAAGAGTGGGAAGACATCTGCAACTGAGTTAAATCTCTTGCGACCCCTTCTTCGTTTCCGCGGTCGGCTTGCGCACGATGCCTTGTGGCGAGCAGGTAGCTCCAGTTGACACAGGCGCGCCAGGTTGCGGAGCTCCACGCGCGCCGGTCGCGGAGCTCGCCGTGGAGCTCCAGCGAGCGCGCGCCAGCTGCGGAGCTCGCCGCGGAGCTACAGCAATAGAAACCTGCTCTGCGTCGGAGAGGGTGACTCACCGCGGGGAGCTACAGGGCCGCCGTGCTCGTGCTTCGCCCGCCTCCGCACCGGCAAGAGAGGAGGAGGGCACAGGGCAAAGCTCGCCCGCGGCGGCTGTGCAGACTCTCCCGTGCGCTCGCCTGCAGCGGTGTGACTGCGGTGGCCGGGGCAGATCTGGCCCCTGGTGGTCGGGCAGAGCTCGCCCGCGCCGAAGCCCGCGACGGCCGGGCAGAGTTCTCCCACGATAGCGGCGCTAGGCAAGGCAAATTAGCCTGTCGGGGCCATGGATGTCGACGTTGTGGACCGCGCGCGCAACGGGGGTGGCGACGAGATCGAGAAGCACGAGCTCACGCCCGAGGACATGGAGTCCGACCCGGCGGTGGGGATCCAGGCATGTGCAGGAGGTTGGCAGCCGCGCTCTCCTCGCCGTCTGATGTCCAGCGGTAGCGGCAGCGTGTGCTCAGATGGCCGGGGATGGCTGAGTGGAGGAGGTGGGGGGAAGTGACCGACGTGGAGGAAGAAATGAAAAAATAAATAAAAATAAAACTGTTGAAAAGAAATGACATGTGGGACCCATTCTGCAGTGACTGAAAGGGCAAAATGGACATTTCACATGCTTGGCCCCACATGTCAGGGCCCTCTAACGGTGTAAATCTGACGGATCGCGGATGGAATGGCACACAGGTCGTCAAAATTTAACTCAGTGGCATGTGGGTTTGAACTCAACTTTCAGTGGCACACAGGTCGCGGGCAACTTTTATAATGGCATATAGGTAAAACTCTCCTTCTGTATGATATTGTGGTGGATGATATATATAAACATCATACTTTATGGTTGCTCTTTGTGGTTATGTCATGTTGTTCATCCATATCATTTTTGTCTAGCTATATGGTACCCTTTCTTGTTAGCATGTTTGTCCCCTCATGTATATCTTGTCATGCTAGCTTTGTAATATATGTTGTTGGATGATCCATATGAACTTGTATCATGCCTTTGTTTAGTTTTTGTATCATGTTTGGTATGTTGTTCTTTGGTATCATTTTGGTTTAGTATCCTTGTACAGGTTTGGATTTTGTTGACATGGTTGCTAGCCCATGCTTATTCTTATATGTGGAATCATGTTACAATGCATTATTTATCCTAATTAGTATTGTCAATGCATTGTGTAGCATGTTATGAGCATTCTTTGGGTTTTGGGCTTGCCTTGTCTTTGGGTTGTGTTTTGTTCCTCCTTTGGTTTTCTCCCTTTTTTCGGTTGGTTTTAGAGCTTCTCTTTTGCTTTCTTTTCCTAGCTTTTGTTTTGCTAGTTGTCTTTGGTTGAGAGGGAGCTTGGCTTCTTTTGATGGGGAATTTGGTTTCAAGGTGTGCTTTAGCTTTTGGTAGTCATTTGTGATCCTTCAATTGGTATCCTTTCTATGGTACTCAATTAGGATCTTTGGCGGTCTTGCAATTGGTATCTTTCCTATGGTACTCAATTGGGATCTTTGGCGGTCTTTCAATTGGTATCTTTTCTATGGTACTCAATTGAGATCTTTGGTGGCTCTTCTCTCACTTGGAGCGTTTCTTAGTTGGTGTGTCCCCTTGTGAGCCTTCTTGGTGTTAAGTCAAGTTCAGTGTCTCCCCATGCATTTTGCATTACATATGTATTCATATATCATGATGTATAGACTTTGGTAGGTTTGACATTCGTGTCTTGCATTGTGTCATACATATCATGTTGCATTTGATGTACATATCTACCTTTGTTGCATTTGTATCGTATGCATGGTAGGTTGAGCTTCTCCTATATGCCATGAATATTATGATATGCTATTTGTGAGCTTTTGAGCATGTTTGATATGATTTGGTGATGGATAGCTATGCTCTTGATAGTTTTGCTATATATGCATGTTGAGATGGCTATTTTTGGAAAATGCTAGGATAGGCTCTCTCTTGTGAGTTTAAGCCTTTCAGGATCTTAGTGTGCTTTAGTGGTCTTTATCATACTTAGTTTGTGCTTGGATAGCATATGCTTTTCACTTGTGGTCAAAGACCCATTTTTCATTGTTAATGTTTAGCTCATGTGATACCTTGTGGGGGAGCATAAGCTTCTTTTTACCGCAAAGGCACTTCATGTACCATTTTGTGCTTAAATTTGAAAAATGAAATTGGTATGTATGAAATGCCTATGCTTGAAGCTATGTTCTCATTTGATTCATGTCATAAATGCTTTAAATTATTTAATTTGGGTGCTAAACCGTTGCATGTTGTCTACCATGAGAAGTCTCATTTTAAGAAGTAGACACATGGCTCGGTGGCTTTAACATGACATGAGATGCTTATGGGTGTTTGCAATGATCTTGTGACGAAAATGTGTGACCTAGCATGAAGTTTGTGTAATCTAGATTCACTTTGGCATGTTTTGCTTATGTTTAGGTCTTTGCTCATGAGAGGGAAATATTTCACAAAAATGCTTAATTTGATCATGCCTTTGCCATATGCTTATATAGCTTTACTATCTTGATGGCTATGCTTTTATGGAACTATGAACTATCTTGCTTGCTCATTATCTCACTTGTAGCATTTTATAGTGCTCTTTGTATATTTGAGAAGCTAGTAGTTGAATCTTTTGCAAAATTGCTTTGATTCATGCATTGTCAACAAGGAGGAAAAGTTGCATTTGTTGCATCCAGAGGGATACTCAGTTCAGGGGGAGAACTTGAGTTTGCATGCACATGTTTAGGGGAAGTATGCATTTGTGTAGGGGGAGCTTTGGTGAATTTCCTTTGTTTGCCTGAGTTGTGCTTTGGTGTTTTGCTCTTTGATCTATCACATACATTTAGGGTGAGCTTTGTATGCTCTTTGGCCCTAGTGCATGTGTTTAGGGGGAGCTTGTGAGCTTGGTGTGCTCTTTGCTCTATCACGTGTGTTTAGGGTGAGCTTTGTATGCTCTTTGGCCCTAGTGCATGTGTTTAGGGGGAGCTTGTGAGTTTTGTGCTCTTTTGCTGATGGTGTCGAGCCCTTTTGCCTCCCCTCGAGGAGTTGGTATTGTGAGCTTTGTGTCTCGGTTGTGATGTGTTGTTGCCCATGTCTTTGGGGACTGAGATATTGTTATGGCCTTTGTGGTTTCTCTCATGCCAAGTGACTTTGTTCTTTGCCCTTGTATGGTTTTCGTTCACTAGGATGAGATTTTTGGCCTTTGCCCTCTCAAACCATTTTTTTGTGCTCATATGTTTTCAACACACTCATCAAGGGGGAGAAAATTTGGAAAATCAAGTTGATATGAACCTTGATTTGATGGTGATGAGCGGTTGACGAGTGCTTTGTTAAGAGCTGAAATTCATTTGATGGTTTTTGAGATTGCTTGTAGCTCTTGTGGGTTGCTTGACTCTTTGGTGGTGTTTAGCCTTTGTGCTTCCTTTGGTTCTGAGAATCTTTGGTTGTAGCTCTTCTCATTTCAAGTTGTCTTGTGTTTGCTTTTTCTTGGCTTTTGGGCACTTGAATGGGTTTTTCTTTTGCTTTCAAACCATCTTTTGTCAATGCACTCATCAAGGGGAAGATTGAGAAACCAAGTTGATATGTGCCTTGGTTTGTATATGATGAGCGATTGACCGGATGTTTTGAGGCTTTGTGTTGAGAGTGTTTTGTCGGGTTGTGTTGTCGGCTGTGTATCTTTCTATGTTTATGTGGTGTGTTGTCAATGCACTCGTAAGGAGTGGTTGACAACGTTGTGTGAACTGACTCTTGGCCTAGTATTGCAGCTGTTGGTTGTGGCTTGGTTTGCGTTGGTGCAGGTGAAGAACAAGCATGAAAGGTTTATGCCAGGGTCGCCTCTGGGGTGATGGAGAGACAAGTAGGCTTGGTTTGAGGGACCTGGTGGCAGACGGGATCAAGTGCGGGCCGCATGGTGCAAGAAGAGCAAGTCGAAGTCGTGGACATGGAGCCGGTGCAAGGTAGCGGCTAACGACCGAAGTTTGCACGCGGGGTTTGTTGGTTTGGCCACAAAACCAACACCGAACCGGTGCAAGGTAGCGGCTAACGACCGAAGCTTGTATGCAGGGTTTGGTGGTTTGGCCACAAAACCATCAGGAGAAGGGTTTCTCGGTTTGGGCCTCAAAACCGAGCCCGAGGGCCCGACGTGACGGAGAGGGTATCTGAGTGCGTCGCGAAGCTTCGAAGTGGTCGACACGTGACTTGATCGAGGTGCTTGCATCGGGAGGACGCGAAGGCCCGATAGATGCGTGGCCGTCCGATGGAGAACTTCATGTGTTGACCAAAATGCCCTTGTGAGGGCTTGTATTGTATCTCCTAGTGTAGGGGTGTTGACGGTAGATGACGTGCCAAATTACGAACCGCAAGCACACGGGTCGGTTGTATCTTTTCCCTTAGAGTATCCCCCAAGGTTTATCAATCCGTGGAACAAGTGGATTGTTACACTCAACTAAGCACTAATCTTGTTGATGCAAAGCTCTTTATCAAGTGTAGTGTGTATGAGTAAAGAACTAATCTAATCCGAGTTAAAGAAATCAACGTAGAGAGCAATTGTATAGAGAGCACGTGATATTAAGAATGCTTGTCCAATGGATCTAGGATCACTTAGAGATGTAACCACCAAGCAAGAACAACCGATCTAAACTATCAAAGGTAAGGGTGCACCGAGTTCTATCCTTTCCCTCTCGCATACTAGTCACTACACGAGGGTAATCCGTGACCGAACGATAGGTGCACAAGAAGTTGATGTAAACTAGGGATGCAAGACTAAGGGTGTGAACCTAGTTTGATATACTTTCCCTCCCGCGTACTATCACTACATGATGGTAATCAAAATAAAGAACAAAAGGAACACGATACATGAGGCTACAAGCGATGCATCCCCTAAGAAAGCTAGCCGGCCATTAAGATTAAAGCACCATCAACATGAATATGATAGCAAAAAGATCCAAAACATAGATTGGGTTATTACAACTCAAGCTCTCCCTTCTACCCCAAGGACAAACAAGGACTTTACCCCATAATGTTACACATTGTAGCGCGGGACATGGTGTAGAATCCTCCGAAGTAGATGAAGATCGACGAGGAAGATGCTCTCCGCCTTGCTTTCTCCCTCGAAGATCCAATCTCCTCCTTGCTCTTGATCTTGTGGCGGCACCGGAGGGACCTTGCTAGGGCTTCCGTGCGTCCTCCTCTCTCTTCTATGTGGCTCTCTCCCTTCGTTCAATCTCTGAAAGTTCAAGGCCTTCACGTCGTCGACCTCGGGGGCTTTTATCAGTCTTTCTGGCGAATGGCGGCAGAGGCATAGACGTAGGGTTTGATCAACATCGCACTCCAGAAAGGGGGTGCCGAACCGCCACAAAAAGACCCTAGGCCGGTCGGCATGGGCCGGCTGGCCCAGGCCCATTTTGGCCCGGTTCGGCTCCATCTTGCTCGTGCAGGCTTCTCTCGGCCCTTGAACCTTTTGCTCCTTCGCGTGTGGGCTTTGGACGTCGTTATCCCCGCGATCAAGATAGAGGGTCTTGTCACATAAACTCCGATCTTTTGTCTTGGTCCTCGGGAATATCTTGCGGTTGCATCTTGGTCCTTGCCACCTTTGGAAGTAAGTTCATCTTGTATTCACACACGAATGGAGCTCCTTGATCCTCTTGCTTAACACCTTCCGAACTTGATGCAAACTTATCCATTAAGCTCGTGATTTCCTGCATAAACATACAACTCCAAAAACACATGCTTGTGTCGAACTTGTTACATCATTAGTATGCCTAGTGGCGGGTTAGTTCCAAATCAAAGCCGAAACCAAAGGGTAACAAGTTCCTTAGGAGTGTCTTATTTGACTGTCAACAACTCCCCCACTCTTAGATCTTGCTCGTCCTCGAGCAAGTTGCTTGCAAAAGTCATTCATCCATGGAGTTGAAACGTGCTTCGTCTCATCTTTCCTTACAAGTTAGTTAAACCTTCATCTTTAGTATAAGAAACATGAAAATAATGATCATGGCATAAACATGGGCATTTAGAAATATTGCCAATTCAAGACTTATCCCACAACTCATTCCTTTCACTAGAGATCCTCAAATCCAACCATACTTACTTTATTCCATCGGAGGGTTTTCTGCGAGTTTTAAAATAAAATTCCTACAACAAGTATTAGACAAAGTCTTTCTCCAAGTCCTCACATGTTGCTCATTTGAAGTGGCTTTCCTAAATAATTCATAAACTCTCACCTCCCATAAGTCTCTCATTTATAATTCATGGTGGAGCTATAGGTATGGATAGTGAAGTTAACACAAATATTATCAAGCTAGGAAAGTTCTCTAATAGTTGTTCACCTCCCGAGCCAATGACCATGAGAATGAAGCCATAATGTGAGGGTATCAAGGATGAGAAGATTTAGAATGGTGGACATGTGCAAAGGCAAAAGAAAATATGACTTCAAGGCACTAATGATGTCCTCGTTGTCGGATTGCACATGGTTGGAAAATCAAAGATTCGTTCTCAAAAACGCAATATCCTTCCTTGCACTTTCTTGATCTTCACTTGATTTACCATCCCACTTATACCTTCCTTGCTTTTCCTCAAATTTCTTTTTTTCTTTTTTTCTCTCCTTTTCTTTTCTTCTTTTTTTTCTTTTATACACATTTTTTTCTTCCTCCTTTCTTGACATATTTATCTCTTCTCTGAAGGTTTTCGCTTTTCCTTCACCATAAACACAATCTGAATTTTAACTAAAATCCATACTAGAAACGGAACGAATCTTCGGGCATAGGTTATGTTCAAGGAATAAGATGAATAAAAGAGATATTATGGGTTGGGTATGAAATCCGGCGATACACGAGACTTTCGATGTGAAAGTCTTGTTACCGAATATATGACGAGGCTAGCAATAAAAGATATAAAGTAAGGACATGATCAGTGCTCGAAATTAGAACTTCCAAGAGAGAAAAGTCCTAACCCAATTCATCATGCTAACAACACTTATGGTGGAGTATATATAATATAGGCCTTGTATAGGATATGCATGTCTCTTGACTTGGAAAAAGAAGTCGCTAACTTTTATTGCAAGGGTTTTTCATAAATTTTCAGAAATAAAGCCTTCAACTTTAGTCTTACTCATAGCAAAGTCAAAGTGAGGTTCTAGATTAAAGTAGAATATGGGTACTTTATAGGCAAACTTCAACTAAGCACCACAGTAAACATTAATGCTCATTGCTCATGCTCAAATAATAAAGGTAAAGAACAAACCAACAAGTAGAGGAAAGGAAAAACTTGCACAAAAATATTGTTTTTATTGACTCCACACTAATTTAATCACACCACCGAGCAAAAAAAATTTTTAAAAGAAACGACTCAACTAAAAAAACAAGAGATCACACCTTCCCCCCCACACACACTTAAAACATACGACGTCCTCGTCATAAAATAAATTTAAGGGCAAAGGTGGGATGCTCATAAAAATAATAAAAATTATTTACAAACTTACCTTGTTTTCATCGCTAGTCTTGACGATCCGGGTCACCATCCAAGGTGTAGACGTCAATGTATTTAATGGGCATAACGTCGGGCTCTAGGAATACCTTGAGTCGATGTCCATTCACAACATATTGATCTCCCTTGACGTCCATGATTGTTACCGCTCCCGATGGTGACACCGAGTGTACGACGTATGGTCCATCCCATTTTCTTTGCAATTTTCCTTTGCCGAAGACCTTGTATCGAGAATTGTATAGTTGGATTGTCTCCTTCCTTGAATTCCTTCTTATGCAATCTTTTGTCATACCATCTCTTCATCCTTTCTTTATAGATGCTAGCGCTATGATATGCCTTCAATCCTAGCTCTTCAATTTCACTTATTTGAATCCTCCTCTTTATTCGTGCCGCATCAATATCAAGATTCATCTCCTTTATTGCCCAATAAGCTTTGTGCTCTAGTTCTACCGGCAAATGATGTATTTTTCCATAGACAAATTGATAAGGGGTCATACCTATCAGTGTTTTATGCGCAGTTCGGTATGCCCATAATGCTCTGTCTAGCTTCTTTGACCAATTTTTTCCTCCTTTAGTCACCGTCTTCTTGAGGATGTCTTTGAGTTGCTTGTTCGATGTTTCTGCTTGGCCATTTGTTTGTGGATGATAGGCCGTGGACGCCCTATGCTCGATTCCCAACTTTGCCAAGCATCTTTTGAAATCCTTGCCAATAAAGTGTGATCCACCATCACTTATTAAAATTCTAGGAACACCATATCGAGGGAATATCACCGTCTTGATCATTTGAATAGCTTCTTCCATAGATGCTTTCCGACATGGAATTGCTTCAACCCATTTTGATACATAATCAACTATGACCAAGATGTGTTCATATCCATGTGAGTTCACGAAAGGTCCCATAAAGTCAATGCCCCAAACATCAAATAGATCAATTTGCAAATTATAATTCTGCGGCATTGCATTCCTTTGTGATATATTTCCACCCTTTTGGCATTCCGGGCAAGTTGTAACAAACCTTTTAGCATCCTCGTGCATCTCAGGCCAATAGAATCCGCTTGCCCATACCTTTGCTTGAGTTCTAAAGTGTCCATAGTGTCCTCCATATTCCGATGAGTGACATTTTCTTAGAATTTCTCCTCTTTCTTCCCGCGGTACGCATCTTCTTAGCACTCCATCATCTCCCAATCTATATAGGTATGGTGCATCCCAATAAAATTTTCTGCTCTCGGCAATTACCCTTCTTTTAGCATTTTTATCCAAGTGATCTAATGGCATCTTCCGTAAGCACCTTATAATATCATTCATCCATCCTCTCCTATCAAGTACCTGATATAGATGGTCCTCTCTCATTCTATCTTCAATTAGCTCCATCCCATCATCTCCATGATGCATCCTTGATAGGTGGTCGGCTACAACATTATCCAACCCTTTCTTGTCTCTAATTTCCATATCAAACTCTTGTAATAGTAGAATCCATCTAATCAAATGTGGCTTGGCATCTTTCTTGGACAAAAGGTACTTGATTGCAGCATGGTCGGTGTACACGATCACCTTTGAGTTCACAATATAGGATCTAAAATTTTCAAATGCGAACACCACGACAAGCAATTCCTTCTCCGTAGTTGCATAATTCACTTGAGCTTCATTTAGAGTTTTTCTTGCATAATAAATTGTGTGTACCTTCCCTTCCTTCCTTTGTCCAAGAGCGGCTCCAACGGCATAATCACTTGTGTTTCACATTATCTCAAATGGTAGATTCCAATCGGGTGGTTGCATAATTGGTGCACTTATGAGAGATTGCTTCAACTTCCGAAAGGTATGCAAGCATTCTTCATCAAATTCATATTCCACATCTTTTTGGAGAAGTCGTGTCAATGGCTTGGTGATCTTCGAGAAATCCTTTATAAATCTCCTATAAAATCCGGCATGCCGGAGAAAACTTCTTAACGATTTGATATTTGTCGGGGGTGGTAACTTTTCAACCATTTCAATCTTAGTTTGTCCACCTCTATTCCTCTCTCGGAGATGACATGTCCCAAGACTATCCCTTGTTTCACCATAAAGTGACACTTCTCCCAATTAAGCACCAAGTCAATTTCTCCACACCTTTTAAGGACTTTTTCCAAATTTTCCAAGCAACTTTCAAAACACGTACCATGCACTGAGAAGTCATCCATGAATACCTCCATAATTTCTTCAATAAAATCTGAAAATATAGCCATCATGCATCTTTGAAAGGTAGCTGGCGCATTACATAAACCAAATGCCATCCTTCTATATGTGAAAGTTCCATACAGACATGTGAAGGTTGTCTTGTGCTGATCATCCGGATGGATGGGAATTTGCATGAACCCTGAGTATCCATCAAGGAAACAAAAGTAGGAATGTTTAGCCAACCTTTCAAGCATCTCATCGATAAATGGTAGCGGAAAGTGATCCTTCCTTGTTGCCTTGTTCAACTTCCTATAGTCGATGCACATTCTCCATCCGATCACGATCCGTTGCAGTATCAATTCCTCCTTCTCATTCTTTACAACCGTTATTCCTCCCTTCTTTGGTACACAATGCACCGGGCTCACCCATTCACTATGTGGCACGGGGTATATTATTCCGGCATCCAACAATTTGATCACCTCCTTCTTCACCACCTCACGCATGGCATGGCTCAACCTCTTTGATGCTCAACAACGAGCTTGCATTGTTCTTCAAGTGGTATGCGGTGGGTGCAAAAGGCTGGACTAATACCCTTCAAGTCACTTATTGCATACCCAATCACCTTCTTATGTCTTCTTAATAAATTCAGCAACTTGTCCATCTCTTCCGGACTTAATTCATCACTCACGATGACCGGGTATGTCTTATCGGCTCCCAAAATTCATACTTTAGTCCATTGGGAAGTGGCTTTAACTCAATATCGGGTGCTTCAGGTTCTTATTGTTGTAAATCTCCAATTTCTTCAAAACTTCCTTCCTCTAAGCTTCCATCTTGTGCCTTCAATTCCTTGGTTGCTTCCGCTAGTTCCTTGTCTTGATCATCATAAATAGCATCATTCTCCATTGCTCGTTGGAGAGGGTCCCTGAAAGTATTAACAAAACGAAGGTCCTCTACCCCTTTGTTATCAAGAGGTATAGGTAAAGCAATATGAGAAGCGGGTAGAAAATCATATGTGAGTTTAGTTCCATCTAGGTCAATAGTAACTCTACCCTTTTCGGCATCAAGAACAGCATTGACCAACTTAAGAAAAGGCCTACCAAGAATTATATCACCATGTTCATCATGGCAAGCATCAATTACGAAAAAGAAGGTTGGAATAGTTTTACCCGAGATAACAACATCTAAATCTCTAAGCACACCCAAAGGTCTTGTTGTTCTACCATCTCCCATGATCAATTTTATTTGTGTTGGAGCAAGATTTAAAGTTTTACTAAAAAGCTCATGATAAATCTTGGAAGACATGACGCTTACATGGGCTCCGATGTCACATAAGGCCTTGCAAAACTTCTCCCCATTAATGGTGCAACTTATGTGAGGTGTCGGTAGAGATGTACCTTCGACTTGATCGGCTCCTATCGAGTACACCTCGGCTAGGTGTGCATATGGCGAGGTCTCCGACTTCACTCCCATAATCTTCTTTACTTCGGCAATGTGATCCGGATCTACCTCTTCTTCCTCATTGAAAAGTCTTTGAATAATTTCTCCGGACGATTCTTTGTCTAGCTCGTACCCCGAGTGTATCTCCTTTGGAAAGTTCAACTCTATGGCTCTCACGAATCCTTGTTGGTTCGGGTATGGTCTCCTCTTGTTGAATATTTCTTTGAAGTCAATCGGGATCCAATCCATTTGTTCGAACTCCTTTAGCGGCTTTGCATTTGCTAAACTTCTTCCTTTTTCCTCTTGTAGCTTGCAAATTTTGTTGCCTTGGATTGGTCCTCCTCCATCGTGGGTTGCTCCTTCAATCTTTTCTTGCTTTGCTTCTTCTTTCTTCACTTCTGGGGCTTCTTTTCTAGAAATTCCAGCAAGTACCTCCACACGAGTTTCTTGCTCAACGCTTCCCGAAATATGCTCTACCCAATCTCTTTGCATGGCCACCCCTTCGCTTATTATTTCTAGTAGTTGGGTGGCTTCTGTGAGTGTTTTCTCCACGATATTTCTTTTTTTTTGGAACACTTTTCGCCATGATATTTCAGCCTGCACACATTTGAACATACCGCTTGCATTTGGGGGTTAGGGAAAAATAGAAAGTATGCAAGAGTACATCATCGGAGAACCCAAGCTTTGGTCCTTGTTTGATTAGTACATTGAATCTTTTCCAAGCTTGATCTATTCCTTCCTCTTTTCCTTGCACAAAATTTATCACTTGCCTCCTCACGTTTTGAACTTTTCTTATCATAAAGAATTTTTGACAAAATTTCTTCACCAATTGAATCCAATTTCCTTCCACCTCGAAGGATGCAAGTGAGTGCCATCTTTTCGCTTCATCCGCAAGTGAGTATGGAAAAAAATTCCATTTGTACCCATCGGCTGGAACTCCTTCTTGTTGTACCATATTGCATAGCATCGTGAAACGCTCAATGTGCCTATATGGATTGTCTGTCTCCGCCCCTCTAAATGGGTTTGATGCTGCCATCTTAATCATTCGAGACTTGATCTTGTACTCGATAGCCTCGGGTATCAAATCTGATTTTTGCACTTTAATATCCTCCAATCACAGGCTAGCATACTCCCTTAGTGTTTTTTCTTCTTCCTCCATGGGGTGATTGACAAAAGCCATCTAGACAACAAAAACAAAGGTTTTTCTAGACAAAAAGTTAGTGTTAGTGATCAACAAAATTAATACAAAGTTAAACGTAGCAAACTAGCTTGTTCCCCGGCAACGGCACCAGAAAAGCTTGTTGAAGGTAGATAACGCGCCAATTTACGAACCGCAAGCGCACGGGTCGTTTGTAGCTTTTCCCTTAGAGTATCCCCCAAGGTTTATCAATCCGTGGAACAAGTGGATTGCTACGCTCAACTAAGCACTAATCTCGTTGATTTAAAGCTCTTTATCAAGTGAAGTGTGTATGAGTAAAAGAACTAATCTAATCTTAGTTAAAGAAATCAACATGGAGAGCAATTGTATAGAGAGCACAAGATATTAAGAATGCTTGTCCAAGGGATCTAGGATCACTTAGAGATGTAACCACCGAACAAGAACAACTGATCTAAACTATCAAAGGTAAGGGTGCACCGAGTTTAATCCTTTCCCTCTCGCATACTAGTCACTACACGAAAGTAATCCGTGATCGAACGATGGGTGCACAAGAAGTTGATGTAAACTAGGGATGAAAGATTAAGGGTGTGAACCTAGTTCAATATACTTTCTCTCCCGCGTACTATCACTACACAACGGTAATCAAATAAAGAACAAAAGGAACATGATACATGAGGCTACGAGCGATACATCCCCTAAGCAAGCCAGCCGGCCATTAAGATTAAAGCACCATATACATGAATATGATAGCAAAAAGATCCAAAACATAGATTCAGTGATTACAACTCAAGCTCTCCCTTCAACCCCAACGACAAACAAGGATTTTACCCCATAATGTTACACACTGTAGCGCGGGACATGGTGTAGAATCCTCCAAAGTAGATGAAGATTGACGAGGAAGATGATCTCCGCCTTGCTTTCTCCCTTGAAGATCCAATCTCCTCCTTGCTCTTGTTCTGCAGCACCGGAGGGACCTTGCTAGGGCTTTCGGGCGTCCTCCTCTCTCCTCTTTGTGGCTCTCTCCCTTCGTTCAATCTTTGAAAGTTCAATGCCTTCACATCGTCGACCTCGGGGGCTTTTATCAGTCTTTCTGGTGAATGGCGGTGGAGGCATAGACTTAGGGTTCGATCAACATCGCACTAAAGAAAGGGGGGCGAACCGCCACAAAAAGACCCTAGGCCGGATGGCATGGCCGGCCGGCCCAGACCCATTTTGTCCCGGCTCGGCTCCGTCTTGCTCGTGCAGGATTCTCTCGGCCCTTGAACCTTCTGCTCCTTCGCATATGGGCTTTGGACGTCGTTATCCCCGCGATCAAGATAGAGGGTCTTGTCGCATGAACTCCGGTCTTTTGTCTTGGTCCTCAGGAATATTTGCGGTTGTATCTTGGTCCTTGCCACCTTTGGAAGTAAGTTCATCTTGTATTCACACACGAACGGAGCTCCTTGATCCTCTTGCTTAACACCTTCCGAACTTGATGCGAACTTATCCATTAAGCTCGTGATTTCCTGCATAAACATACAACTCTAAAAACACATGCTTGTGCCGAACTTGTTACATCATTAGTATGCATAGTGGCGGGTTAGTCCCAAATCAAAGCCGAAACCAAAGTGTAACAAGTTCCTTTGAGCAACTCCAGTAGACGCCCTACTTGAGCCCCAACTCAAAAAGTAGGTGGCGAAAGCTAAAAAACACAATCCAGCAGACCCCCTACTAGAGCACCTACTTTAGCTGGGCACCTAAATCTTCTCCTCTGCCCCCTTCTCCTGCGGGTGGAGAAGGGAGCCCCTACTCGACAGTTGCAACAGTTTCCTATGCGCGTGTACAGACTCCACGGAGTGCCACTGTCGAATCCCATGGAGCCGCCGCTGCCTTATCGATTCCTCCTCGCCGAGTGGGGGAAAGGACCTACCTAGGACCTACCTGGAGTGCCACTGCCGCCCTCGACCTCCATCTGTCGGCTTTCGAGCTCCACCCCAAGTTCGCTGGAGCCTGTGGCCGCCAAGATCCACAGTAGGGAGCACGTCCGCCGGCAAAATCGAGCGCCGCCGGGCGGCCACGGGCGAGCTCTACGGCGACTCAACCCGAGCTCCACGGAGGAGAGGAAGGGCCACCGGTGTTGTCCTGGCCAAGATCCGCTGCTGCCCAGCCTACTCGAGATCCTGTTGATGTTGTGGCCGCTCGAAGCTCCGCCCACCAAATCGAGCGCGGCTCGCCGCTGGGCATCGAGCGTCGCGAGCCCGAAGTGCTGCCCGCTGACCCCGTGTGCCGCTCGCTACCAACCGATTCCTCCCGAGTGGCTGGCACTCTTGCTCCTCACACAGGCGCACGGGCTGGTCGGTGCCCCGGCTCTCCTGCTACACACTCTCATGCTGCACATGCTCGCCGCGAGGGCCCGACGGCACCCCCTCTCATGTTCCACGCACCATCGCGCGGGCCGGTCGGAGCGCTGCCGCTCGGATCTAGCGCACCGCTGAGAGACAGAGTCGGGAGGGAGAGACCAGAGCAACACGGTGGAATGGACTGTCCCACTGTCAGGTGGGACCTACATGTCATATGTGAGTAGGGGCTTGAGAAAAGGGGCTATTGCTGGAGTTGTAAGGTAAATCAACAGCCCCAAAAAGTTGGGGGAGCCCCTACTCAGAAAAATAGGGGCTTTGAGTTGGGGCTATTGCTGGAGTTGGAAGGTAAATCAACAGCCCCAATGTTGGATTAAGCATGTGTGTGTTACAGTTTATTCGGATTTATTTCTAAATTTGATGATTGAATATGCGGACGAGAGAACCAATCTTGTCATGCATATCCCTTCCAGGGAATTACCTGAATGGAGGGGAAAGTTTGTGATACTCTCGCACGGTGAGAAAAGTTTGTAATAATACCCACATGGCGGGAAAGTTCTGAGAAAATACCCGCATAATGGGGTAAAGTTGGCATAATGGGGTAAAGTTGGCATAATGTTTGTGTTGGCCAATCCCACTTATCGGGAAAAGTTTTGGCAAAGGACTCGTCCTGCATGGCGGGAGAAAGATATAATGACTCATGTGCTTATGGTTTTTCCCACACTAGGGACAGAAGTTTAGGAGTAGCTCCTATGCTATCCTAGTACTGAACGTACATATCGTATTATAGTAGTTAAGTACTCAATGAGTTTAAAAGAATAGAAAGTGATACGCGAACCTAAAGATAAATAATGATATGTAAACTTGTTTTACAAAAGTACTGATATAAAGGACTCTGGTGAGTTCTTAAAGTGAAATGAACAAAGATGTACTCTCATATGAATTAAGAAGACTTTATCTCGTGTGATATATTCATGCAGATAAAGGAAGTAAAGAAAGTTTTCCCAAAGTTTCGAAATTGTGGCAGAAAAATTCATGCCACATTTCGAGGGGGAGAAAGGTAATAAATGTAATGCATATCATGCATTTAGAGTGATCTATAGAAGATAAAATGTGATTGTCTGGGGGAGTACGACGATCATAATAATGATACCCCTAAAGAAAAGAAATAGCTAAAAGTCTGCACTTTCACAGGTCCAATAGGAGGATAGCGATGTGACCAAGATGGTGACAGAACAAACCCAAAATAAAAAGTTTAAAGATTCTCCATCTTTGTAATAGATGGGAACATCTAGGGGAGCCATTTTGTTGGCCATCTAGATGAAAGAAAAATGAAAGTTTAATGATACACTATCTTTATAATAGATGGAAAGATCAGGGGGAGCCATTTTGCTGACCGTCCAGATAAAAGGAAAGTCTTATTTCTAACAAGACACATTGTCTTCTTGGAATATGAGAGCAATCAGGGGGAGCATGGTTAGCTTGAGAAATTGACTTCGAGGAGAAGCGGGTATATGTGCTCACTTCAATGATTCAGGAGCTATTTGCTCAACACCCGTGATAACAATGAGTGAAGACATGGAACCTGTCCTTCAGGATCCATTAAAAACCATTGTTGTACATAGGGAGAGCTGATGCTGCCCCATATGGTAGATGTACCAAAAGTTAAGGCACACAATGTGCTAGAGGTTGAGGCCTCTAGAAGGTCTCAAAGATTCAAAAGATCAGATATTACTGATGATTACAAAGATAGAAAAGTTTACATGGAGGTTGACTTAACCTCATATAAAGAAACCATAAGAAGCGCTTGTTCGTTAAAAGAAACTGTTGAATCCCGAGGAAACTTGGGACTCATAAGTAATTCTCAATGGAGCCAGAACAGTACGCTGTAATAGGTCTACAAGTCTTGATGTGACTCCAAAGAGAATATGTGAATAAGGAAAGCGCATCTTAAATCAAAAGTCATGTGCAAAGAGAATGAATTGACTATAAGGAATCTAGTGGCACATCATGATCTGAGTTACATCAGATGAAAGTATTACATGGCACAACCTAAGGGTTTTTGCCATAAAAGTAAAAGAGAAAAAGAATACTGCCTAAAGGGATCATTTATGAATAATAACATTCAAAGATAAAAGAATTGGTTGTTGTTTTTGGGTTTAAAAGAGAATAAGAGGACAACATTTGTACAAAGTTACAGAATGGGAAATTCATTTCCTAATCGTGCATATGTGATTGTCATCTTACATGCTAATAATGATATCAATATGCCGTAAAAGAAGATTAAAAGGTTTTTGTCCTCAAAGTTCAAAAGGAAGTTCTCCGTGAATGTCTTTCACTATAAGAATCGAGATTTACCGAGATAAAAGAAAATGAGTATTAGAACTATCACAAGAGGCATACTTAGAAAAGATGCAAAGAAATATAGTATGCATGCGAGTAAACCTACGCCTGTTCCTATCATCAAGGGTAATGGATTTTGGAGCTTTTATGTTCCAAGAGTCAATACAAAATGGATTAAAAGAATATGGTACCATATGCTTCAGCTGTTGGAAGCTCAGTGAATGCAAAAGATAGAACTTACCCTGACATAGTTCATATATCCGGGTTGTTTTGGCAATGTCCAGTCCAAATATAGATCACTGGAATGGAGTTAAGTGTATCAGCCTCATGCTAAGTTGGAAAGATCAAGTGCTCTCAAAAGGTTGTGAGTACAAAGATAGAATTGTGAAATGTGTAGCGAAATCCACAATTGTCGCTAACTTTCACACTTGGAGTTTTTGTGTGGAAATGCTCCAAAGGGTAAAACAATTGTCATCAATGTGATGCAAAGATGTGGTATAGCATGATACAAGGCTGAAGGGCAGGCAAAATGGTTAATGGAACCTGTACCCGGAATTGATAATGGTTAGCAACAGCAATAACCATTGAAGTAGTTCACTCCTATGACAACGAGTCAAATGTGCTGCCAAACACATTGACGTAAAGTTATACGTTGTAAAGGAGTAAGTTCGAAATCACATGAAAAATATTGTGCATATAAGAGACAAGCAAGTGCTTGAGGATCCTCTTACGAAAAGCTTACCACCCAGTGCGCTTAGAGAATAGATATGCGACATGGGTTTATGGTATAGTTTATGATTTCGGACGATAAAGGGCCCAGGCTAAGGAATCTGTTTCAGAACAGAGATGTGTGTTGTAGCTGTTGAATCTATCGGGAATTGACCGTGACGATAAAACATGCTTTATGCACTGATATGTAATGGAATAAGAAAAGAGGCTAAAAGTATATGGTGAGATCAAGAGGAAGAATGTTAGGTTGATCTCTCTGCCAATGGACCCAACTTTCCATTGGGCCCTTGACTCGCGTCCTGATCGGGGACGCCCAGCCCGTTAGTTGGCTGGTCGGCCCCTGTTGCGTAGTACTATAAGAGGGAGTAGGGGCCACGGGCGCCAAGCACGAGGTTCGCCGCCGCCGCTGTTCCTCCACTCACATCCCTAATCCGATTTTAGAGGGTAGTGCTGCAGCGATGGGAAGCATCATCAGCAGATCCGCTGAGCAGGACGTTCCCACTACCTCTACACCGACCGTCGTTTCCCGTGCGCAGATCTTCGTCACGGAACCAGCGAAGTCCGGTGTTGACAAGATAAACACCTGATTACAGTCGATACCCTCCTGATCTACTCCTAGCTGATCTATAGGTTCTGTCATCTGCAGCTTGCACATAACTTTAATTCTATATTATCCTTTTTTTCTAAAATAGGATTTATTTTCACATTCTTCTTCGTTTCCCTTTCAAGAAGGATTTGTTGGTGGAAATGTGTCTCAAACTCCAAAGTTTCCATGCGAGTAGTGTTCATGCGGATACCTTGCTCGGTTGGCCGATTCTGATTTGGTGTGAGAAAAAATATTATTATCTGAATGGTAGTACGAGAAAAAAAGTATTGCTCAACGGTGGCTCCGATGGCTAAAAAGTGACACGAAAGGCGGACTCATCGTCGCGACCCAACCAAAAAATATAGAAAAAGTGTATTTTTCTTCTCTCAAGTATTACAAAAGTGTGACATTCATCTCTCACGTATCATTTGGTGCAAATCAACCCCTTAACTATCTGAATTGGTGCATTTATCATCCTCACCATAGTTTAACAATGATTTAATACCATATAATAGCAATTTAAACCATGTAATCATCTTGCTAATTACTACTTAGTCACTTTTATGTTAAGTCAATCTTTATTTTTTTGAAAAAATATAAAGTATCTAATTTAGAGAATTTACTAAAACTTTTTGCAAATTCATATTTTTAACTTAGCATATTGCATCTCTAGGTAGAGATTACTGATTAATCAAATGATTATTGATTGTGAGACATAAACTGTTAGTAGATTTCACGAAATCATTGTTAAATTATAAAGTGGAATGATAAATGTATCAAATTAATTAGTTAAGAGACTGATTTGCACCAAATGAAACATAAAGAATGAATATCACACTATTGCAATACTTGAGAATGAAAATACACTTTTTCTAAAAATATATGTGGAATTTAAAAAAAAAGTACATTGTCCGACGGCGAATGGAAGGAAGGGGGAAAGGAAAAGGACGCGCTGCACTGAAGAAAGCACAAACGCGGTGGCTGAAATTATTGCTTAGCGCTTAAGATTCCACAATTCCACCCCGGCCGGACACTCAATCGAAATTCAGAACACGTCTGGCGCTGCAAAAGATAAGCGGAGGGGAAGGCGAAACAAGGCAGGAATCGCTGTGTTGAAGGAGCAGACCGAGTCGTTCGCTTCAGTTCGTTCCTCTGACTCTGCTGCCACAAACTGTCCCCTCTGAAACAGTGAAACATCTCGAAGGGGGAGGAGCCCAGGCGAGATCGAAGCCGCCACCCGCCTTCACCTCCGGCCGGAACCGGAGAAAAGGGGCGGCGGCGATGTGGGTGGAGATCCTGTGCGGCCTGGTGGCCTACAAGATCATCCGCCGCTTCTTCTTCGACGACGACGACGCTTCCTACCTCGCTGACCTCGACTCCTCCCACTCCGACCTCTGCTTCGCCGTCGCCGCCAGGTGGGTTCCTCCCCCCCGATTCTTTCCATTGATCGTCTCTCCCTCCTCGTCGGATTAAGAGAAGAGAAACCCTTCTGATGCACTCGTCGGCTCCGATCCCCTTCCAGGCTCGAGAAGCTCTACGGCGGCCGATGCTTCGTCGGCCTCCGCATCCCCGACCCCGACGCCGGAGAGCGCCAGCACATCGATGTCGTCCTCGTCACCAAGAGGTCAGCTTGCCGGCTAGTAGTAGTACCAGTAGTAATTTTTGACATCTCTGCACTCGTCTTCTGACTGTCCCTGTGTGCTCGTGTCTTCTATATCTGCAAAAAAGTTTCATTCTTCTCAGAGGTTAACAGGATTTTGCCATTGCACTATATACAAGTACAAGGTAGCAAAAGAGAATATGTGTACTGCTAGCGGCTTAAGACAATGTATAAACTCTTCAGGTTTACATAGAAATCATAGATTTTAGCCAAAAAAAAAAGAATCATAGATGATTTATTACAGGGTGAGAAAGAAAGTACTTCAAATTTGTAGCTCATCTTTTAGTCTTATGCCTTCCTCTAGGCTCTAGTGCTATATCTCACTATTTAAGCCTTGAAGGTCTAGTGAGATCTTGTAGAACAATGACTGGATGTTTCAGTTCGCTGCTGCCTAGGCCTAGCACAGCTAGATAGATAAGCAGCAGGCCTGCTGCATAATGGGCATCCTGTTTCCCTGTTCTTGTGGAGAAATGGCTTTCTTTATCACTCCAGACTTATCCAGCTCTGTTACAGTTTTGCTTTAACTTGCCTCGCCTATGTATGCAACCTTCTTGCACAATCTATCCTGCAGCTAAAGTATTTGCCTTTGGACTATCATTTTGCCCAAACTGGGAAAAGCAAGGTTCTGACCTTCTACGCTAAACAGGGAGGTGATGGTGGTGGGAATTAAGAATTTCTCTGGCTTTGTTGAGGCTGACAAGGATGGGAATTGGTCTTGTCCAACTGACAAGAAGCGTAAGCAAGAGATTATTTCAAACCCAGTATGTGACTTCTGCACTACCTTTTCTGCATATTCTTCAACAACTTCATGGCACCGCAGAATGTTATTGAGTTACACATGACTTGTGTTATTAACTTTGTGTGGCGGAGGAACCATGTCGATATAGTTCTGTGTTGCAGTAAGATGATATGATGTCGTGATTGTTAATATCTTTCACTAGATATCTGATGTTTTTATAGAGTGTTATTGTGGCAATGGAATGCGTGGGTTGTCTATATCTAATGCTGCGAAGGGAGATTCTTTGTTACAAATATTCTTGATAATAAGCTTTAGGTTCCATAGTCCCTCTGTTCTCAGTTGCATTCCTGTGTTTTGATCTGCTGCATTTTGTTCTTTAGGTACAAGAAGTCAACAGACTAGCTGCTAATCTCCAATCCTACTTGGAGCAAAGGGGAGCAAAACTGCCCGATGGACATATAATCGGAAGAGTTGTTCTACCCAATCCCAATTGCAGGTTAATTCTCTTCATGAGACGATAATTATGGGTTACAATGTTTTGTTTGTTATGCTTATGTTGGATACTTCTTCAATTTTCTCTTTGTTCTCATCAACCCCTTTCTATTCTATTTATAGCTAACTATTTAAGTTGCTCTGTATCAGGCCTTCATATAATATAAGTATTCAACCAGAGGTTATGTTGTATGATCAATGGAAGGATCTTAAGACGGACTCAAAGAGTGGACTCTCAGCATGGATTAAAGGTGCATTTACTGGAAGCAAAAGTGACATGCAAGATTCAGTACTCCAGAATCTACATTCTATTCTCAGCACATCGCCTATGTGGGACAGGTAAAATAATCCGTTTCTTGTTGTCCAGTTAAAATTTTCTGTTCCTCTATTTCGTTTTTTGGTGTGTTATGACTGTTTCTATGGGGAAGAAAAAAGAGCAACCAGAGTAGGAACAATTTATGAGGGAAATAGATAAGACTCTTTGTGTTCTGTTGGAGAAATTACAGTGTCTACAGCCTACCATCAGCCTCAAGTATCTTATTTGTGTCTGTTTTCCATTTGTAGGTTAGAACTGAAAGGAGACAAAAATGTTCTTGGTGAATTCATCGAGTTCAAAGGCAGGCATGAGGACATTCAACTTCTCAAAAATCTTAAGAGGTCAAAAGTTAGTCGATTCATCATCCAGAAGTCAACTCTTTTTGGTGGATTGGGTAAGTTCTATGAACCTTCTGTTCTTGTTGTTCTTTTGCTAGTCACTGTCTTTACTTAAACTTTGTAAAGCAATTCATTGTTCAAGGTGAGAGCTTATAGGTGTGTACCTATAAGCAATGCATTTTCTCATGGAGTTATAGTAGCTCTGTTGTGCAAGGGACTAGGGAGGATAGAATAAGGGGGTTACCTGCAAGAGTAGATGCATATAATTCTTATTATAAGAAGTGTCATGTGTGCATGCTCATCTTAGAAAAATTTAGGGAAATATATAATGTTTGGTGATGGCCAGTTGGGCTTTAGGTGAAAATCTTGTGGTACTTTTCTTGCTATGAGAGATCCCTGCCTAAATGCTGTACTTGACGTGCATGACTTGCATTTGTTCCGTTTGCTGAACTGCTGTGTTGTTTATGCAAATGCAGGTAGGTCACGAGTTCAAATATTGTATTCTCCCCGTGATTATCGAGCTGAGGGGACTTCATCTTCAGAATGGAAAGAGATTTCTGTGAAGCAATTCACAGAGATTGTTTTCCAGCCATTGCACTCCAAGAAAGTTCGGAAATTCAAGCTGTCAAGCGTTGTTTCTGTCACACTGAGTGCCTAGCAAGCAGAAACCTTAAGCTGCTGCTTCCCGTGTAATTTATGTTCTACTTTTTTTCCCGTGCAAAACAGAAATCGCGCTTCTTTGTTTCGACCTGTAATTATGTGTGATGGGTATGATAATGCGGAGGAAAGTGACTTGTAGCAACGCATCGGTGGAATAAACTTTATTAATGTTGTCGCCTGATTCTGTCTGTATTATGCTCTGGTGTGACACGAGGGCCTGATTGATGATGGATGAGTCCATGAGCAAGCAGCAGGTTTGTTTTGGTTGATGGTCGGGAGTTGTCGGCCCAGGCCCAGTTTACTTGAAGTACGCTAGTGCATTATCCTTTTGGGCTAGGATATGAATGGGGTCGTTTTCTGTGGAGGGAGCACATCATTGATGTGCAAAATTGGCCTGAAACAATTCTTAGTGACTCATGTTTGTTGTTGAGTATTCTCAAAAAAAAAAAGTTTGTTGTTGAGTCCCTGAAAGCGTGACGCAAACGCTGTTTGCACGGCACGAATGCTTGTGATGGGCCTGATTGATACTCTGAAAATCTTGTTTCCGGTACACACAGCTTCAACTTGCCCTGGGCAAGCCTTGGATGGTTTGTTTGTAGTTGGGGAAAATGGGATTTTGTAGGTGTTTACTGAACTTTAATCAGTTTCTAAGCTCTGTGTCAAACCAACAACACGTGATTCTACTGTGGAAGTTTGTCAACGTTTCAGTGTCATGTGACTCATGGAATGCAAATATGCAATGCCTTCTTGATGACAGTGAAGCTTGCGCATTTCTCCATCATATTTTCTGTACACGGGCAGTAACAGTACTGCAATTTTATTTGCTCTTTTGTTCACCCAAGACATTTTCTTGGCAAATAGATCACTCAAATACCCTTGGCAGTGCTGTATCAATACATGTGGCATGCTTGCTTGGCCGTGTACAGCGCGTATGCACATTTGACCAACCAAACAAATTTCCCCTTTGCGAGTGGGAAACAAAAGAATACAATACAAATACTACTAGATACAAAAGAATACAACCCTTGTTGCATCTGTGGGATTTATAATTAATTAATTGAATAAATATATGGGATTCCTCCCTAATCCAGCTCCCCGTATACCCCACTGGCAAACTCCAGCATCAGCTTGTTGAGCTTCTTGTTCTGGATCCTCTGTGGGATCACCTTCAGCTCATCGCTGCAAAAAAAAATCCATCCAAATTAAATGTCACGTCATCAGTATAAAAACAAAAGCATTCCCTGTCAATGAAAACATGTACAGGTCGAGAAAGATAGGTACCTTGGTGGCGAGCGTGGCGCGGCCGGCGAGAGCATCTGGGCGAGCTTGACGGCGTCCTCGGGGTGGCACACGGCGTTGTCGAAGCAGAGGTACCTGCCGTAGGCAGTGGGGGACTCGTAGGCGGCGACGTGCGCGTCGGCGAGGAAGTCGGCGTCGACGGTGACGAGGACGCCGGCGCCGTACATGTCCGGGGCGCCCTTGAGGTAGGGGTGCGCGGCGGTGAGCCCCGGGGCCGCGAGCAGGCCGGCGTTGATGGCCACCATGTCGACGCCTCTGTCCATGGCCAGCGCCCACGCCGTCTTCTCGGAGAGCGTCTTGGCCAGGGCGTGCCACAGCTGCAGCGCAAAGAGGGAGAGACAGTTCAGGACTTCAGGTCAGGCACTCAGGCCATGTTGCTCCAAGTTTGCCGCATGTTTCAGAGCAGTTTGTAACGTGATCGCCATGAGGCGAGATACTCGGCACAGGTCAAAACAAGAACAAACGCACGAGGAAGTCGTGGACCAGTCACCAGAGTAAAACAAAAGGGGTGCTTGTAATTTTGCCTAGGATATCAGGAGCATGTTGCAATCGTAGCGAGCCAATCATGGAAGGTTACGATAATCTGGATCAATATCTGATCAGTCAGGATTATATCAAAGCAAAAGAACAACACTCGTTGTACGTCTGATGGGATGTGTTTGTTTGCTTGTTTTGAAATCTCAAAACTCTATTTCAGAGTGTCCTAATCCCTGAGCCACGGACAGTTGACAGGTCAGCTTCAGCTGCCGTCTCTATCGTTCAAGTTATCCCTCTTAAACGCGCATGCTTGGACTTCTACACTACAGTCTACAGGCGAGGCACAAAGGAGCAGCAGCATCAAGACTCCTGAATTGGCCCTTGTGTTGTGTTGTGCCTAAGGGATTAACTGAGGGAAAAGAAAGGAAAGGGGAGGTCGCTGGAGAAAGTTGGTTACCAAGAACCCGGATTCTGAAGCACACCCCCCATTCATCAAGATTGGACGGCAACCCACATACACGGAGAGCGACCAGACCTGGCCTAGCCCATAGGAAGGTTTCTTTCCTTGTTGGATTGGGTTTGGTAAGTAAAAAGCACCGGCAGCTTTGGGCCTTTGGCGTTGCTGCGACGGCTGAGCGAGCTGCGGGGGTTTAATTTTAAGCTACTTACTACAGCGAGAGGAGGATAAGGCCGGCCAGGCAACAGCGAATTGGATGAGGATTGTCTCCCATCGACCCATATACATGGCCAAGTGGCCAGGCCGCGTCCTGCTCTGATTTGATTTTATGATGATCCGCAACAGTGGCGTTGAGCTAAAGTCGCCTACGGGCTACTACGGACGACGACGTATAGCAAGTGCGTTGCGCGGTACGGGTAGTATAAGTGTTGACTGCTGAGTGAGAGGCTCGCAGTGCACGTGCACGCGCGTACCTTGAACTTGCGGCAGAAGGCGAGGTCGCTCCAGCACTTCTCGTTGACGGCGGCGGCGTCGCCGCCCCAGACGACGGCGGTGACGGAGGAGGTGAAGACGACCCGCTCCATGGCGTCCGTCTGCGCGCACGCCTCCAGCACGTTGTGCGCCGCGCGAACCTCCGTCTCCACCGTCACCTCCTGCACGATTTTATTACAAAATTAACTAATTAGAAATTAAAACAGGCCAAATTGGTCAGAAATTAAAACCAGCCAGTGCGAGCTGGTGCTCCAACGGCTGAGCTGCCCACGGCGAGCAGTGGAGTGGAGCAGCTGCGGCGGCCATGTGGAGGGTTTAATGCGCGCGGGGAATTTAAGGTGTAGGTTAGGTCGCTCAGCTCTGATGCAGGCCGATTAGTTCTCTCCGGCTTTTCAATGCGCTATGGTACTCCACTGTACTGTGCTCCGCAAGGACAGGAGCAGCAGGACCCCTCGTCTCGTCGACGGAGGGAGGGAGGAAGAAGAAGGGCGGGCTGGCTGGCTGGCTCTCACAGCCGGACACACATGAGCTGTGGCATTAATGAAGGAGGGGTCCCGGATCACCTCTGGAAACGAATTGAACCAGCGAACACCCTAGACACAAGACTTTCCATGGCCATGATGATTCGTTCGGAGGGGAAAGGAAAGGGGAGGCTGCTCTGTTTCTGTTTATGCGTGCACACCACCACCACTTGCAGCAGCGCTGCTACAGTACATGCTGTGGGTCTGTTTATAAATTTGTATTCATAATCAAATCCAATTCTACGATGCATAGTAGTATGCTTCTTTTGGTAAAGAAATTTTCCATTATTCTACGTATTAATAAAAGTATAATAATTAATAAAAGAAAGAAAGGAAAAAAACGCAGAGAGAGAGAGAGAGAAGCCTTGCACACTCACATCGCATTGCGCCTGGTCGTCGGGCGTGTTGAACATGCAGAAGACGCCGGCGCAGCCGCGGACGGCGTCAGCGATGGCGTGGTAGTCGAAGGGGTCGGCGCGGAACACCTTGAGGCGGTGCCCGTACGCGTCGTTGCCGCCGACGCCGCTCCGAGACAGGTGGTCGAGCAGCGCGGCGGCCGCCGCCGCCGCCGATTCCTCCTCCTCGTCCCCATCCTCGCCGCGGCCGTACGTGGCGGCGTGGACGGTGTACCCGCGGCGGAGGAGGCGGTCGACGAGCGCGTGGCCCAGCGGCCCCGCCGCGTCCATCACGCACACGCTTTTCCCCTCCCCCGGCCCAGCACCGGCCGCCGCCGGCGCCTCAACCGACCCCGGGCACATGCTTCGGTTGCTCTGTCTGTCTTCGTGGATGGACAGGAACGGGTTGCGCGAGCAGGGAGGGAGCGGCGCCGGAGGACTGGAGCGCGGCAGCGGCAGCGACGACTACTGATTGGGGTGGGGTGATGGGTGGGTTCACGGGGCCAAGATGATGACACGGCGCTGCAAAGAGGGGAAGGTGAGGGCGGGCAGTTTATAAAAGGGGAGAGGAGGAGGAGGAGCAGGGTGGGTCGGAGTCGGAGACGGATAGAGGCGGAGAGCGCTTGGCCGAGGCCGGCAAGGACGGAGTCCGAGCCGGGTCAGAGGCGGGCGCGGGAGCTAGGGAGGGGGGGCATTCAAAGGGCGTGCCATGCCGTGGCGTGTCGTGGCGTCGTGCCCGTTTCGTTTTCTGTTGCGCTCGCTCGGCGTCGGCGACCGCTGGCTGGCTGGCGGTGGATGATGCTGGTTTGGTATGGCGATTGGCGACCGGCGAGTACAGGTGGTGCGATGCGGATCAGGATTAGGGTGTGGAGCATTCGAGCTGATGGTTTTATGTGGACGGTTGGGGAGGCGGAAAGGAATGGCAGATGCGCCGCCGACGCCGAGACCAGTTGTTGTTCGTTGGTAGCTGGCGCATGTGGTTTCCTCTCCTCCTCCCTCCGCTTCCGGCCGGCCGGCGTGGTCAGCCGCCCTCACGGCAACTTCTTCCACGCGCGCGTGCGATTGCAAGAAGAGGAGAGCAGCAGCCAAACGTTCCGGACTCGCAGTCTGCTAGCTCTAGAAGCGCTGCTGCATTTTTTAAAATTTTTTTTGATAATTGAAGCTGCTGCAAGCATTAGAGGCGAGCAGCCAACTACCTAGCCAAACGGGAACCAGTTGCCACCAGCCACCCAAAATCTAGACTGAACTATGATATTATATAAAAAACAAGCATGAATTCTGATATAAAAAAAACTAGCCTGAATTTAAGAGCGTATGTGGATGGATGGATGGAGTTGTGTTGGGTGGGAAAAAACGCTTGCCAGACGGGAGTGTCTGCTCGGGCGTGGCGCGGGCGTTGGCCAACGGATGCACCTGCCTCCCGGAGCTTTGGCTCAGCCACAGCTGCCAACCGATTCAAAGCACCTCCTCCATGCATCTTCCTGATCAAACACCACACGATTTTGGGGTGCAAATTTACATTATAAATGCACTATTCACTTACCACATCAAGTCACATCTTCTGTCACAGCACACATTTCAATGCGTACTTTTGCATTACAAATACATTATTCATCTACGCATTTGCGCATGTAACAGCCTCTCAGTTTAGTCCTCTCTATTTTTAATAAATAAATAAATAAAAACAGCACGCGGCACATGGGAGAAGCATTAGCCCAAGGGAGCAGAACGAACGAGCGAGTATTCGATCACAAGCCGGTGACATCCTGTCTGAAACCAAGTACGACAAGCGCACATGATCTAAACATTGCTACAGAGTTCTTTAATTTTCTTCCTAGCGCAACCTTTAACTTTGAGTCCGTTCATGAGAAAAATATATTATGCACTGATTTGTATAACTAATTTGTTCTGAGAGAAGAATAATGTAGAGAAGAGAAGCCGAACATAGCTAGTACCTTGCAAGTGCATCGTTTTTCATATTTTCTTTAATTTCAAAACCAAATCTAGCTCCACGTGAAGGTCAAACCAAACTACAGAGTAGTACACAAGACATTTGCTTTCTCTGTATCGTCTACCTGTCGCTAATCAAAACCTCTCTTCATCAATCAATGGGATGCCCTCATTCATTTCGGCTCATCTAGACCACACAAGCTAGGTCCAAGCTCCATCTGTTGTGCCTGCAGCAGCCTGCTCCGATCCCACAGTGGTCCGATCCATCCACACCTCGCAAACATTGATTGGGAATAATTGGGATGATCCTGTCCGTCCATACATGTATGATCGAGCATGCAGCACGTACGATTTCTCCTGTCCATATCTGTTCTGTTCGTGTGTGCTTCTTTCGTTCGTATCCCCGTCTCATGGGGAACGTGCCGTCTTGCTTAGATGCGACGTGCTCTCTTGCTAATCTTGCTTAGCCACTTGACGATTGTATTATATTAGGGGCGCTGCTAGTCTTTTGTTGTGCCTAGTATACTTCTATAATATGCTTAAACCACTTGACTAATAACCCCCCCTTGCCAGTTTGCCACGCCGTCGTTCCAGTTCGGGTGCTACCCCATTGGCTACCAACAGCAAGCGAGTCAGAGAGACGTCCGAGGATAAACTACGACGACGGGAACGGGACTGAGCACGACGGGGTGAAGGTGAAAAGCATACCGCGACGTGCAGGGCGTCGTCTCATGCATTTTGCTTTTTCACTTTTATAACCCTCCAGTCCTGGCACGGTTGCTGACTTGCTTGTTGGCTTGGTTTTGGCTGAGCCAAGGACTTTATTTTCAGACGATGGATGATTGTTCCTAGTTTACACTTATACCTGTGTGCTGATGATGGCCACGTGTCGTGTGCGCTAGCTATGCTACATGCGAAGCATATATTCTTTTATTTGCATGATGTATTATACGATAAGATATGTCCAGGGTGTGACGACGGCCGTGATGTTTAATTCCTGCCTATATGACCTCAGCTCATGCATCATCGCAGCCACTACTTTTGATCCATCTCATGGCCCTGTTTACAGTTCGTGAGAAAATTCTGGAGAAAATTTGTGAATTCCCTTCTAAGGTCTATTAAGAGTATTAAATGTAGATTACTTTCAAAACTAACTACACGAATGGACTAGAAATCACGAGATGAATCAATTAAGCCTAATTAATTTGTCACTAGAGATTGGTTACTGTAGCACAATGTTGCCTAATCATCTCATAATTAGACTTATTAGATTCGTCTCGAAAATTAAGATAAGGGTTGTGGAAAGAGTTGTCATTAATTCACATTTAATACTCTTAATTAGTGTCCAGAGATTGATTTGATGCATAATTGGTGAAAATTTTGGAAACTAAACATGACCTCAAGCAATCCTTGAGATAAGATATCTCAAGGACTGCTTCAGACAAGACAAAAAGGTAATCGGATTGGAAGAAGAAAAGAAAAAAGCACTACTAGGGAAAGGGGTATCTGTCCCGGCCATCAGTACCGGGTATTTTGCCCCCCGGTACTGATGCCCACATCAGTACCGGGTGGGAAGGGAGGACCCCGACGCACCCCTAGAGAGTCACATCAGTACCGGTCCGTGGCTGGAGCCGGTACTGATGTCGCGCATCAGTGCCGGGCAGGGGCCAGGATCGGCACTAATGTGGAGCTGCCACATTAGTACCGGCTCTAGCCACGGGCCGGTACTGATGTGGCCGGCGCCAGCCACGGACCGGTACTGATGTGGAGCGGCTCACATTAGTACCGGCTCCAGCCACGGCCCGGTACTAATTGCCTCGCGTTTAAAAATCCCAACCTTCTTCTTCCTCTAGCCCGAGTCACTCACTCACTCTCCCCATCTCGAGCTGCCCCATCTCCATGGCGCCCTAGAGGAGGTTTTGCCGGATTTACGACGATTCCTCGACGATTTCACCTATTGAAGTGGTGTAGAGGTTAGTTACTTCATCCTCCCTCGATATATGCAACTTATTTCGAGTTTTAATGGTTGAAATAGGAGTATTTTGTGATATTTAAAATGAGTTAAAGATGGGAACTTTTTCTTATTTCCATGCATTAATGTGTATATTCAATTAGAATGTTGTAGAGGTTAGTTGGATGAGATGTTGTATGTGATGGTAGAATTTTTTTAGTTTGATCTATTTGAACATATGATTTACTTTTTCAAATTAAACTAGCATTAAATAATATTTTAGAAATGATAGTTAAATTAGTTCTTGAAATAATATTTTAGAAATAATACTTTTAGATTCCATTAAATAATATTTTAGAAATAATACTTTTAGAAATACTTGAAATGCTAGAGTTAGTTTAGAAATATTAGAAATTTGTCTACAGTTACTCTTCTGGAAATATGAAACATCAGTTAATTAGCATTGATTTTATTTAGTTTTTCATATATATGTCGCACTTTAAATTTCTGTAAGGCGGTCATTTAAGTTTGTCGTATTGTGTATTGTGGGTTGGATATGAACACCGGGTGATTTTTTTGGTGATACTTTGTAGATGAATCGGCAATGGATGTACTCGGACAAGAGAATCTCCATGGAATACATTAATGGGTTGCATGAATTTCTAGCTGTGGCGGAAGCAAACAAGCCCCCGTCTGGTTTCATTATTTGTCCATGCAAAAAGTGCAATAATCTGAAGGATTACTCATCGATAAAGAGTCTTCACGACAACCTATACAAATGGGGATTCATGCCGAATTATTTTGTTTGGACAAAGCATGGGGAAAGGGGGGTCATAATGGAAGACGATGAAGAAGGTGTCTTTGCAGATGATCCAATGGGAGAGGATTACATGGGCGACACTCAAGGAGCTGCTCCGGCTGATGAGCCTCTCGACGAACTCGGTGAGATGTTACGCGGTGAAAAGCAAGATTGCGAAAATGTGAAGGAGTCCAAGAAGTTTGAGCGTATGTTGGAAGATCACAAGAAACCGTTGTACCCAGGTTGCAAAGAGGGGCAGAAGAAGTTGGGTAGCACACTGGAAATGTTGCAATGGAAGGCTAGACATGGACTTTCAGACAAGGGCTTCGATGATTTGATGCAGATCGTAAAGGATATGCTTCCCGAGGGAAACGAATTGCCAGCGTCAACGTACGAAGCTAAAAGGGTTGTTTGTCCTCTGGGTTTGGAGGTACAAAAGATACATGCATGCCCTAATGATTGTATCCTCTACCGAGGTGACGATTATGAGAAATTGGAGGCTTGTCCTGTGTGCGAAGCGAAGCGTTATAAGATCCCACGCAATGAGGGTGATGAAGTTGAGGGGGGTAAGAAGAAGAAAATTCCTGCGAAGATAATGTGGTATTTTCCAGTGATACCACGACTGAAGCGTTTATTCAGGTGTGCGGCCAATGCAAAGTTGATGAGTTGGCACAAAAAAGAACGCAAAGCAGATGCAAAGATTAGGCACCCTGCTGACGGATCACAGTGGAGATTAATTGACACAGAATTTAAAGACTTTGCAGGGGAAGCAAGGAACATTCGGTTCGGTTTAAGTACGGATGGATTCAATCCATTTGGTGAGTTTAGTAGTGGTCATAGCACTTGGCCTGTGACCTTATGCATGTTCAACCTTCCTGGTTGGTTGTGCCTGAAGCGGAAGTTCATTATGATGCCAATAATCATCCAAGGTCCAAAGCAGCCAGGCAATGACATCGATGTGTATCTAAGACCGTTGATTGAAGATCTGCAAAAGTTGTGGAAGAAAGAAGGTGTACCAGTTTGAGATGAGGACAAAAAGGAGGTCTTCAATCTACGAGCATTGCTATTCGTAACCATCAATGATTGGCCAGCACTTGGTAATCTATCAGGACAAACAAACAAGGGATATCGAGCATGCACCCACTGTTTAGATGATACTTGCAACATGTATCTAAAACACAGTAAAAAGATCGTGTATTTGGGCCATCGTCGATTTCTTCCTCCTAAGCACCCGTTAAGATAAGAAGGAAAGCATTTTGAAGGTGTTGGAGAAAAACGTAAGAAGCCCTTACACCGTGCTGATAAAATTGTATTTTCTATGGTGAAAGATTTGAAGGTAGTGTTTGGCAAGAGTTCTGGTAGCCAACATGTACCAAACGACGCTGACTAACATGCATCCATGTGGAAGAAGAAGTCGATATTTTGGGAGCTACCTTATTGGGAAGTACTTGAGGTTCGCAATGCAATTGATGTGATGCACGTGATGAAGAATTTTTGCGTGAACTTACTTGGCCACCCAGGTGTATATGGAAAGGCAAAAGATACAATTGAAGCACGTAGGGACCTGAAAAATATGAAGCAACGAGAAAGCCTACATCCCGAGAAGAGAGATAAAGGAAATTACTTGGCTCCTGCTAGTTACACCCTAAGCAAGAAAGAGAAGCAGAGAATGTTTGATTGCTTGAACAGCATGAAGGTCCCAATGGGCTACTCCTCAAATATACAACGAATAATAAATTTTAAACAGAAAAAATTCATAAATCTAAAGGCTCACGACTGCCATGTGTTGATGACACAACTCCTACCTGTTGCACTAAGGGGTATTCTACTAGAGAATGTGAGACTAGCGATCATTAAGGTGTGTGCATTCCTTAACCAGATCTCTCAGAAGGCAATCCATCCACGCAATCTATTGAAGCTACAGAATGATGTCGTGGAATGCCTCGTCAGCTTTGAGATGATCTTTCCACCTTTGTTCTTTAATATCATGACCCACCTTCTGGTCCATCTAGTTGAAGAGATTTTTATCCTCAGACCTGTATATATGCACAACATGTTCCCTTTTGAGAGGTTGATGTCTGTTTTTAAGAAGTATGTCCACAATCGTGCCCGTCCTGAAGGAAGCATCGCAAAAGGATATGCTACGGAGGAGGTGATAGAGTTTTGTGTCGACTTTATTGATGGCATGTCTCCGATTGGACTACCTGTATCACGCCATGAGGGGAGACTCAGAGGAAAGGGCACACTAGGGAAGAAAGCTCGGATGGACATGGATGCAGGGTTATACGATAAAGCACATTACATTGTCCTGAAACAATCCTCCCTTGTGTCTCCATACTTGGAGGAGCACAAGTCCATTGTTCGGGCCTCAAATATAGGAAAGACAGAAGCTTGGATGAGACGTAAGCACATTGATACTATCGCGTCTTGGTTTTGGCAGAAAATAAGGGGTGATAAAACTGTTCATGAGCAACTACGATGGTTGGCTAGGAGCCCATCTATCTCAGTAGATACATTCCAAGGATACCAGATAAATGGGTATACATTCTACACGAGAGCTCAAGACCAAAAGAGCACAAACCAAAACAGCGGTGTCCGTATAGATGCAATAATAGACGACGAAGGGAACACAGAAACATACTTTGGTGTCATTGAGGAGATATGGGAATTGGACTACGGACCTCTAAAAATCCCTCTTTTCAAGTGTCAGTGGGTCAACAATAAAGGAGGTTTAACGACAGACAACTTTGGAATGAGAATAGTAGATCTCAACAAGATTGGGTACAACGCCGAACCATTCGTCTTAGCCAATGATGTGAGTCAAGTTTTCTACGTTAAAGACATGTCAAGCAAACCACCGATAAAGAAGGGTGCCAATAATAAGTCGAATGCTGATGAACCGAAGCGTCACATTGTTTTACCAGGAAAAAGAAAAATCGTTGGAGTTGAGGACAAGACTGACATTTCAGAAGACTATGATCAGTTCGATGATGATCTTCCTCCTTTTTCAGTCAAGGTTGACCCAAGCCTTCTGTTAGCCCAAGAGGACGCTCCGTACTTACGTCGCGATCACAACCAAGGAACATTCGTGAAGAGGAAGGTTACACATGTTCCGTTAGATGATGACGTGTAACAAGTTTTTTTAAATTTATGGTCATGTAATAAAGTCATGTAATATGTACCTATGACTCAGTAACAAGAACTTGTATTTCTCTGGATCAAAATTAATTATTTTAATTTTCTATGCATCGTCGGGTATAAAATAAATAATTTAACGTAAAAATATACACGAGCAAGACTAAATCGAGGTATACATGTTAATAACACGACAAGTCTTACGAATGTAAAATTTTGCATGGCAAAAAAATATTCATGTTCGATTTTTAAAGCGAACATGAGAGTTTTTACCAAAATAACTTATCACTAAGTTAAATTAATAGATTTGGCAAGTTTGAGATGTAAGTTCACATTCCACAGTATATATCTAAGTTAAGCACAATAGTATTTAATCTGCCATTTCACCGTATTCAATATGATTTATAATAAATTTAATAGCAAATTCAAATAGATTTGGAAATTTAAAAGGAAAAGAAAAGGAAAACAAAAACGAAAATAAACAAAAGCACATCAGTACCGGGCCTAGATGAGCCCCGATACTAATGCGCTTTTTCATTTGACGCGAAATGAAAAGGCACATTAGTACCGGGGCTCATCTAGGTCCGGTACTAATACCCACATTAGTACCGATGCCAAACTAGCCCCGGTACTAATGTGTGCATTAGTACCGGGCCTAGTTTGGCACCGGTACTAATGTGGGGGGTACAAGGCGCCCGGCCCCCTTCTTCCCCCAACACTTAGCGAATTCCGTCCCGGCCCCCTCCTTCTTCTCCCCAACGCCGCCGCCCATCGTCGTCGTCTCCATCACCAGCCGCCGGTCCGCCACGCCCCGACGTCCACGCCGTTGTCGATGCCGCCGCCGTCTCCCTCGTCGCGACGACAGCCCCGGCCCGGTCCCCCGCTCCGAGCGCCCCGCCGGCCTACCGCCGCGCGCCGTCCACACCGCCGCGCGCCGTCCACCTCGCCGCCGCCGCGTGCCGTCCACCTCGCCGCCGCCGTCAACCGCACCGCGCCGCCCCTCCAACGCCGGTAAGCGGCCAGCCCCGCCGTCGCCAGCTGCCGCGCCGCGGCGCGCGCGGCCGCGCGCCCCGGCCCTAATTTGGGGGCTGACGTCAGTCCCGTGGTGGCTGACGTCAGCCCCTTTTTTTTATTTAAATATATAGAATTTAGATATTAATATAGATTTATAAATTAGAATTTAGATTTAGATATAAATATAGATTTATAAATTAGAATTTAGATTTAGATATAAAATATAAATATAGATTTAGATATAAATATAAATATAGATTTATATATAAATGTGTATTTATGGATATTTAAATATGTATTTATGGACATTTATGGATATTTAAATATGTATTTATGGACATTTAAATATGTATTTATGGACATTTAAATGTGTATTTATGGACATTTATGGACATTTAAAAGTGTATTTATGGACATTTTGATTTATAATTTAGATTTAGATTTGAATTTAGATTTGAAATTAGGTAGCCGACACGCTCGCCCGACTCGCTCGCTCGCTCGACACGCTCCCGCCCACACGCTCCCACCCGACACGTTCGCTCGCCCGACACGCTCCCGCCCGACTCGTTCGCTCGCCCGACTCGTTCGCGCGCACGACCCGCTCCCGCCCGACACGCTCCCGCCCGACACGCCCGACACGCTCCTGCCCGACACGCTCCCGCCCGACACGTTCGCTCGCCCGACACGCTCCCGCCCGACACGCTTCCGCCCATTATTTGTAGTCATTTTTTCGTGAAACATTTATTCTTGTGTAATTATTCTTGTCATTATTTGTAGTTACGAGATGAATCCAAATGAGGATGAGTTCGAAAAACAGGAGCGAATCTTAATGGATATGATCGCTCAAAATGAAAACAATGACGAGGCCGCTCGAAGGGAGGCTGATAGCTTCCTCGACATCCCCGCGGGTGATGGGGAACAAGAGCAAGAAGCAGATCAGCAACCAGTTGCCCATGAAAGCAACGAGACACAACAAGAGGAGGTATAATATGGATGACGACTTTCAAGATTTGACATCGTTCACGACTTCTCATATATTAATAATAGTTTATCCATTTTCCAGGTTCCTTCTTCGAGCAAGAGCAGTAAAAAGTCTCAAAGGAAACGCGACCCAAAGAAGAAGCTAGAGGGTCGTTTCATCATGACAGAAGTCGCTGAATCAGGGAGACCACTTGCTCCAGAAGAAAATGTGACAAAATTGGTCAACCATATTGGTTTTATTGTCAGGGATAACATCCCCATAAGCATTCCGTACTGGAGAGCTTCTGAAGCTCCCGATTACGAAGATGGGGATGATGAGGCACCGGAGGTGTGGGGAGATGTGGTTGCGGACACAGACAAGGACATGATATGGGAGCAGATCACAAAACACTTTACATTCCCAGATGAAGCAAACTTGGCTAACATCAGATATTGGGCGATGCAAAAGGCTGCAAATGCCTTTTAGTCGTACAAGAAGCGTCTGACGCAGAGTACATCAAGAAGGGGCTTACACCGGACTTCACGAAGAAGGGATTGGCCAAGTTAAGAGATCACTGGGATGCCTTTGTGCAACACAAGGAATTGACAGAAACCAACACCGCCAATGCCAGGAAGAAGAAGGAATTTCACAAGCTCGGACCGGGAGGTTACAAGAAGGCCATTCCCAAATGGGATCAGAATGAACAAGATATAATGGCTAAAGGAATCATCCCGGCAACTCTAGATTGGCCCAAGTGAGCAAAGCATTACTATTTTGCACATGGTGGCAAACTGAATCCAGAAGATGGAACATTAGTGCCGAGCGATCAATTAAGAGAGACAGCTGGAAGGCTTGTTGATTTAATAAGGCGTACAGCGAAAGGATCTTTCTTGCCTGATCGAGAGAATGATGAGCTTACTATGGCACTAGGTACCAGAGAACACGGTGGACGTTGCAGAGGCAAGGGTGTCATACCATGGAAAGAAGCATTCCTGCAGCACCTTGATTCGTATAGAAGCCGCAAAAGAACTAAGGACCAACAAGCACGTGAGATACGAGAGCTGCAACAGCGCGTCAGTATGCATGAGGCGAAAATGGCGGAAGTCATCGATCAACGTGTGGCGCTCGCTCTTAGCAAGCACTCAACAAGTCAGCAAGCACCTGCAGCATCAGGGCCTCATGATGAAATGAGCTCATCTAGTAAGCGTAAGGGCAGCGTCGCTTCCACGGAAGCAGCCCCAGCGGCCACGGATGCAGGCGTCCCTGCTGTCGAGGAGCGACGACCCCACTACCCCGTGGATGACATCACTGTGAGGTCCACATGTGAACTTCTGACTAAAGTAAGAAACAAGATGCTTGTGGTGGCTTACGGTATTGCTGAGGTACCGACACCAGGGGAAACATTTATGGAGTACCCCCTTACGAGTATAACTGCTGATTTAGCCAAAGTCTTTGTGGACCGAGTGGTTGACCCTTGGGATGACTTAGAACTGGAACCGGAAGGACCTGATGGGGAAGAGACCCTAGGAGAAGTGGTGCACCGTTGCATTTTATGGCCGAAGGATCACATAAGGATAACACAACAGCCCGTGGAAGCATCATCTCCTGCACGATCCGCCGTGCCGGGAGCACAAGACTCCCCAGGTAGAAGGGAACGCAGCAGTAGTCCCGAGCATCCAGCAGGTGACAGGGATCCAAGCGTGAGTCCAACTCCTCCTGCCAGTAAGGGTTCCAAACGAAGACCTCCTCCTCCTCCTCCTCCTCCGCATCTAAAGAAGCAGAAGATAGTCAAGACTCCAGAGAAAAAATCTTACGAGAAGACTTCGGAGGAACTGGATGCGATAGTGGCCAAACAAGTGCATGATCATTTTCATGGCCCGAAACCTCCACTTGAGAAAAAAATTGACATGGTTAAATTTAAGCGTTTCCTGGCAGGCAAGGAGAAAGAGAAATTGAGAGTGCCAGTGCCTCCTCCGTTGTCTGACTACGATCGCGCAGCAGTCAAAATCAACAAGAAGAAACAGAAAGTTCGGTCAACTGTTGCACAACTAGGAACCCAATCGAAGCAATCCGTCTCGCCCCTCAAAGTTATTTCAACCAAGGACCAGGAATTGCTTCTATTTGGTGCAGATGCTGGACTCACACCGGGTCAAATTCTAGGGACTGAAGAGTTAGAAATGCATCCAGGGGTACAAAGACGTCGATATGTGCATGGTGAGCTGCTTCTGTGGGAGCGATCGTTGGTCGATCTTCCAACTAGAATGTACGAGTTCCACAATTGGTACATGGAAGAGTCAAGAACAAACGAGAACGGTATGCTCGAAGTTAGAATTGGAGAGGAACATTTTTTCCAAGGTACAAGCACTTTCCTTGTGCCTTTCGAAGAGTTCCATATGCTATTCAATCAAGATGCACTCGACTACTCATTAATGACTTGCTGGACGCTGTAAGTCTTTATTTTACTATAAGCTTAAAATTACCGTTGTAGCCTTACTACCGTATGTCTAATCTTCTCATTTGTATCATACAGCATGGAGATGCAATCTTGCCGGAGGCAAGGAATCATGGACGTCGGCTTCATGGATCCTATGCAAATAAATGAGGCAAATGTGGATGATCAGGCAACAGATACAGTGGTTCATTTGTATAAGTTTCTGGACAGGCAACAGGACAAGACTATGATACTTTTGCCGTACAACTGCCAGTGAGCAACCTGTTTCACATATCTATTTATTTATTTTCCGAATTACACTAAATATTACAATATACTTATATACTTGTATATGTAATGGCAGCTTCCACTGGATTCTCTTTCTTATCTATCCAAAGACGGGCCACGTCTGGGTCTATGACTCTATTGGCGGATATAAAGACTGGTATATTTCTCTCCTCGAACAGTTGAACCTAGCATGGGATATGCTCTTCGTACAGTACAAAGGGAAATTCAAAGAGAAACTTACATACCTCCATGACGTCGAGGTACATCTTTTTGTTCTTCGATCTCATGTCACTTCTTCTCTGAATACAAGAATTCATATTTATTAACTTTGTTCCCAAATATGTGCAGTGCATGAAGCAGCTGAAGGGTACCAATCTATGCCCATACTACGTATGTGAGTTCAGGCATACCTTTGCAAGTAACTACCTGGGTGGAAGCCGTCAGCGAGCGGTGCGTACTTATCCCTAGTTCTTAATTTTTATATTCTTCGTTCTACCAATAATACTTATGAAATTAATAACTTCTTCTCTAGATTGATCGCATAAAGAAAGGATTTCTCGAGACAGAAAAAATCTGGCTAATTCAAGAACAATTGTGCGGATTTCTTCTAGACGAGGTGATCAATCCAGGGGGAGAGTTTTTTTTCCGGTGCATCAAGGTTCACAAGGACCACTGACGCCACTTCAGGTCCTAGCATTGAAACCGGTCAGAAAAACGAGGAGGACAAGGAGAAGGAGAAGGAGAAGGAGAAGGAGAAGGAGAAGGCTCACAATGAGAAGGAGGAGGAGAAGGACAAGGAGAAGGAGAAGGGCAAGGAGAAGGAGAAAGCGGGCAAGGAGAAGGAGAAGGAGAAGGTGAAGGAGAAACCGAAGGAAATTCCTTCTAGGGTCAGTACTAGGAGTCAGCAACGACGAGAAGGATCTTCAAGCAAACGATCTTAGAAGGATCCAAACTTTAATCTTCTCTGACAATTGATTTGTTGTAAATATTTGTATCGTATTTTCATATGCACAATATGCTTATATATATGTATTATATGTTGTATGCAATCTATACGCTTCGCATTAGGATAAGCATATTAGTATACGTATACCAAACACATACGAAAAGCATATTAGTATACGTATATCAAACAAATACAATTGGATTATAAATAAAGAAACTGAAAAGAAAATAAAAAATAAAAAAAACATTAGTACCGGCCCGTGTTAGCAACCGGTACAGATGTGAGCCCACATCTGTACCGGTCGGTAACACGGTCCGGCACTAATGTGGCCGCCCACATTAGTACCGGGTCACACGACCCGACACTAATGTGGGCGGCCACATTAGTGCCGCCTTAGCTGTACTGGGTGGCCACCCGGTACTAATGTGGGTTGCCACCCGGTATAGATGCCCCTTTCCCTAGTAGTGAAGAGAGCATGACAAAGCCGTACTGTCCCCGTCCAATGATCGTTCTTTTGGCATGCGTGGATGTAGTATGTGCGTATGATGTACTCACTCCGTCCCGCAAAAAAAAATATAACTCTAATTTTTTTATTGATATATTAGTGTTGGTGTCAAAAGATTTTCATAACCTGGTTTATTAGCCACACACACAATAAGTTTTGTTACAGTCTGACAACTTAAATAGGTAGGTAGTTAAATCTAATTTCTATAATTGCACTCTTTTATTTGTTTTTTCAAATATTAGAATTGTATTTTTTTTCATGGGAAGGAAAGAGTATAGCCACCTAGCCACTTATATAAATGAGTTGGTTGGGACATAACCGGATAAGGATAACACTCTTCTGCCTTTTCCTCGTTGCCACTCCTAATCGTCGTTGCCGCCCCTCTTCTAACCAACCCAACCCGTTACATCATCATCTCAGGCTCTACGGAAGTGAAAATTTTGAGAATTGATTTTAAGGTTTATTAGGGGTAATAAACGTAGACTACATACAAAACAAATTACATGGATGGACGAGAAATCCCGAGACGAATCCATTAAGCTTAATTAATATGTCATTAAAGATTAGTTACTGTAGCACAATGTTGTCTAATCATGACATAATTAGACTCGTTAGATTCATCTCGAAAATGAAAGCAGAGATTGTGAAATGAGTTTTATCATTAATCTTCATCTATTATCCTAATACTACAGAGTTAAAATAAACTATCATGTTCGTTGAGAGGATCTAGAAATTCTCATGTTAATCTAAAAAAGAAAGAATTTTGGATTTTATAAAAATCTAACAGTCTATATTAATGGAAAGGGTCCATGTCGAATATGATTAATAAATAGCCATTGTTGATATTAATGATGACTCAATGGTCCAAATTGAATTGGATATTAGTTTTGCCAAATTGTATAAATAAAGAGTTTTTGCCAATGTCAAATACAATTAATATCTAATTAACCGGACTCTAGCTAATCAAGGAACATCCGTGAAGAAGTTTAGCCTATATTTAAATAGATGCAAATGGACATCATGCTAGGCTGTCACAAATACAATGACGAGCACTACAAGAAAATCGTTGACTAGTGACGCAATCACATTTTAGCGTCCTTAATTTATGACGTTCCTGGCTGATCTCGACATTAAATTTCACTTCTAAGCAAATTTAGTGACAAAAAAAAACTTTCGTCATAACGGTTGGTACTGTAGCCGAGCATATAAGTTGAAGCAGCAGTATAAACCAACCTTGGTCCCACATGTAAGTTCAAACAGTTCGAGCTCAACTGCTAGCGCCCCATCGAAATGTTGCAAAAGTAATTCGCCATCGCGAGGGATCGAAATGAAGACCTGCTGGAACAACACAACATTATTTACCAGTACACCACCTCATGGTTCTGTGATTTTTTTGGAAACTTTATACATATATCCAATATTTTCCCGCGGTCTCGCGCCAGCTCACCTGGTCGCGACCACCGCGTGGCCGGCCGCCCCCACCACACCAGCTGCGGCCTATGCCACGTGGTCGGCCGCCCGCGCCAGGTCACCGGACACGTCAGCCCCAACCACAGCACGGAGCAGTACCGGTAAGTTGGCAGGAGAAAAGCTCGCTCTGTAGCCAAAAATAGTTTTCCCGCATCCTGCTGCCCCGAAAGGGGGAAAAGGAGAACGGAGAGGCGAGTATGCTATCAAAACGGATCATTCCGGCAGTGATTTGTGCCTTCCAACGGCTGCTTACTCCTACAGGCGTAACCTTGGTGATACTTGCTGCAACAACGTGTCAATCTGATAAGTAATTTTGTGTTAATCCGGAAATTTCATTTCCCAGAATGTTCTCTTTTCAATTCGTTCTGTGGTCAGTAATTTTGAGTTGGATTCGCCAAAAATTTTCCAGATGGATAGACGTTGGATAACTGGTTGTTCTGGTTTTACCACCGATCATGAGAAAGTGGTCCATGATTTCTTGGCATTTCTTCGGACAAGATACGCTGAGGACGATGAAAAAATACTATGCACGTGTCGTCGATGCCTCAATAACTCTAGAGGTACTATAGAGCGAATTGGAGTTCACTTACTTGTGAGTGGGATGGCAACCACTTACACTAGGTGGATCCATCATGGAGAAACTTTAGAGGATATGGTTGACGAAGATGCAAATGTTCAGGATAATGCAATTATGCAGGATGATGAGGTTGAGGAAATTGCAACTCTGCCGGATGCAGAGAGGATGTGGATAATGCAGCTCCACGGGATGGTAGTGATCAGGAAACGGTCCAGGAAAACGAATACATATCGGGTATGGAGGAGGATGAAGGCCCTGGAGACGATAGAATTTCTAAATTGATTGCTGACTTGGGCAAGGGTGAGGTGCTCGGTGAGAAAATGTATGAATTTGTAAAGGAACATCTGAACCATAAGGTGTCACCGACATCTACATATGCACAATCTACATTTGTTATGAAGTTACTTCATATAAAGTCTTACAGTCGGATGAGCAACATCGCATTCAATGCGACGATGAAGTTGTTACAAAAATGATTCCCAGAAGCGTGTTGACGAGGCCCTAGACCAGGGCCCACCACGACCATTAAAAAACGCAGTATGGGCTGACACACAGCGTACTTAACGGTTAGTACAATGAGTACTACGCCTCCGAGTACCTGGCCGCCCGTACGACCAGTTTCCGTCATGGGCCGGGAGCTGGGCGGCCCATGTGCTCCACTGCCTCCTCCTCCTCTGAGTACATGGCGGTCCACGCGACAAGTCCCCGGCCACGTGGTGTTCCGCACGAGTAGTTACCGTCCCCCTCCCCGACTACTTGCTCGCACGAGTAGTTTCCGTCTCCGACCAGCTCAAGCTTCTCGTCGAAGACAACGGCGACGTGGGCCCCCCACTGAGATCCCGGGATATCCACGCGCACTCGCCCACGCGCCGCCACGTGCAAGCTTCTCCACGCCGGGCCGCCCTGACCAGGCCGATCTGGTGTCAGAAGGCGGACCGGGCCGACCTGGTGTCAGAAGACGGATCCATCCACTGTGCCACGAACGGCACAGTGCTCGCTGTGCCATGGGCGACACAGTGCGCGCTACCACCTAAACCTCGAAGGGCGTGGCATAGACTACTCACTCGCACGAGTAGTTTCCGTCCCCGACAAGTTCAAAGCTCCACATCAAAAGCAGCAGCGACGCGAGCCCCCCGCTGATATCCCGAGATATCCGCGCACGCTAACCCACGTACCGCCATGTGCCAGCCTCTTCGTGCTGGACCGCCCTGACCAGGTCGATCTGGTGACAGAGGGTGTATCCGCCTGCGACGCCACGAACCGCACAGTGTGAGTCGTACTACGAACGACACGGGGAGCGCTGTGCCACGAACGACACAGTATACGCCTCCCCCTAAACTTCGAACGGCGTGGCGTAGGTCACTCCATTCCCACAATATCCAGGAAAGGTGTGCTCCTGTTCCACTGACGAGGGTAGGATACGATCCCTACACCCCACCCTCGGCGAACTACTCGAAGGAGAGCCCGAGAAGCCCCGGAGGCGACTACTCGGGACACACGATTCTAGGAAAGCCTACGCCGTCACCTGCAACCCTGTAACAGTTCTTCGCCGCACCATCCTGATGTTTCTTTCATCAAAAACTGCAAAGGATGCACGATGGCACAAGTCGAAGCGAAAACTGGTGAAGAATGAGCTTAGCCATCCAGCTGATGGTGAGGGATGGACACACTTCGATGAAACTTGACCAAAATTTGCAAAAGGTGCTAGGAGCCTTAGACTTGGTCTTGCAACTGATGGTTTCAATCCATTTGGCAACATGACCAACTCATATAGTATGTGGCCAGTATTTGTTATGTCGTATAACATGCCACCATGGGTATGCATGGAAGAATAAAACTTCATGATGGCCTTATTGATCCCTGGGCCGAGTTCTCCATCAAAGAATTTTGATATCTTCATGGAACCTCTCGTCGAAGAGCTGCAGGAACTTTGGATGGGTGTCAGGGAAATCGATGATGTTAGTGGTATAAAATTTAAACTGCGTACTGCTGTTCTTTGGTGCATACATGATTATCCAGCATTGAGCATGTTGTGTGAGCGAGTCACGAGAAGCTATTTTGGCTGTGTGTGTTGTGACAAGGATCCTTGCTCAAGGAGATTGAAGAACAAGATATGTTACACTGGGCATCGTCATTTCCTTCTAACTGATCATCCATGGAGAAGAAAGAAAGAAAATTTTGATGGTACTATTGAAAATCGAGAAAAGCCAGGGCAGTTTACCCATGAGGAGCTGATGCAGCAACTGGAGAAGGTTAAAGACATTAGACCAGAAAAGCACCATCTACCTCAAGGTAAGAAAAGGAAGCAGGAATCCGGACAGTGCTGGAGCTGAAGGGTTGGTTTGTGGGACTTGCCGTATTGGTCATCTCTGAAGCTGCACATAACCTTGATGTGATGCACATTGAGAAAAATATATGCGAAAACCTTATTGAAATATTGCTTAAAATTGCTGGGAAGACAAAGGACACCATCAATACTAGGGTTGATTTGGAAGAGATGGGCGTTAGATCAAATCTACACATGGTGGCAACTGAGGATGGTAAGTCATGCAAAATACCAGCAGTTCCGTATGTACTGGACAAAAAGAAACAGAAGATGTTTTGTGATTTTATAAGTTCGGTGAAGTTCCCAGATGGATATGTTTCAAACTTATCAAGGTGTATTGCTACAGATGGATGCAAATTACAAAGACTGAAAACTCATGATTGTCATATCCTACTCCAAAGGGTTTTGGCGGCTTGTCTTCGCGGTTTAGTGGATAAAGAGATATACATAACTATTACAGAATTAGGAAACTTTTTTCGGCAACTATGTTGCAAAACTCTGAAGTTGGATGTGTTGCAAAAACTGAAAACAAATATCCCAATAATTCTGTGCAAGTTTGAGAAAATTTTTCCTCCTGCCTTCTTTGACGTTATGGTCCACTTGGTTGTCTATTTGCCTGAGGAAGCAATCCTGAGAGGTCCAGTACAATATGGATGGATGTATCCTGTCGAAAGAAGGTTGTGCACATTGAAGTATTCAGTGAGGAACCAAGCTAGGTCTGAAGGATCCATTGCAAAAGTATATGTTGCTAATGAGGCCTTGACATTTTGCTCGAGGTACTTCGCGGATGATGATGTGGCCACACGATTCAATCAGGTTGGAAAAAACAGAATGAATGATGATTTGTCATTTGATGGAACATCTTGTTTAGATCACAATGTTCAAGTACTTGGAGCAGGGACCACTTATTGGCTTTGGTCAAAGTACGACAAGGTGGTTTGGTATGTGCTAAACAATTGCGAATAGGTGAAGCCATATATCGAGTAAGTAAATCACAATTACAATGATAGAACTACAATTATTTCATGGTAACTTTGAGACGGTACTGCTTTGCAAATTGTTCAAAAATGAATTAAAAGCGGAAAGTGTGTCAGACGAAGCTATTGATCGTCGAATTGTTACATAATTTCACCAGTGGTTTAAATCACATATTAATTTTTTTTGTTTGGTAACTGGTTTAATACTATTGATAAGACGGATAGTTGGTGAAATATTTAGAAATTAAACATAACCTTAAAGTAGGAAGTGCCATCTTGCCTCACCACTCCCACCACCGCTGGGCCAACCTACTGCTGCCGACTCTAGCTCGAAGGCCATGTGACGGAGGCGACCCAAATCCAAACGCTAACTTCTAAGTCTAAGACCCTGTTTGGACTGAAATTTCTAGCTAGCTAAAAATACACGCTATGTATCTATATATAGTCAGGGCCGTTCCTTGGGGGGTGCAGACTGGGCGCTGCCCATGGGCCCCATGAGGCTGGGGGCCCATGGGGGTACAGTACAGATGTTTTCTACACCAGCAGGTGCACCGTATACCACCGTTCACGGTTCACCGACCGTCAGGTCTGCACGGCTGCACACACAGCGACGCGCGATCGGAGGCAGGGACGTATCGATTCGCATTCGCCAGGCACGCCGCACGCACACGGAGTCACGGACGAGATCAGAAAGACGAGAAGACGAGGAGTGCCGAGCGGCGAGGCCCCTTGGGCGACGGGCAGGCCAACGACGTCGGCGTCACGGTGATCGGCGAGCCGCGAAGTCGGTGATTTGGGTATCCTGGACGACTCGACGCCCGGTTTGTCTCCCGTCTGGTCGTCTCTCAGTCTCCCTCTCTGTTCTTGAAGATTTTGCATCAAAAATGCCTATTTTTAAAAAACACTAAAGCACTGTGCTTTTATTTGAGGTAACAATCATAGTTATTTTGCTATTTCTATCTTTTTTGATGTAGTGTTATTTTTACAAGAACAATTAAATATATGCTACAAGTTATCTCTTATCAATAGTATTGTACTCCCTCCGGTTTGGTCAAGGAAGTCGTTTTGGACAAGGTTTGAGTCAAACATTGGGACTATAAATCATGAATAACTTCTAAGTCGTTGAGTTTAGAAATGCGAAAACTACATAAATAGATTTGTCTTGTAAAATACTTTCATAAAAGTATACATATGTTAGTTTTTAATAATTATTTTTAGAAAAATAGGAAGTCAAAGTTGTACTTTGGAGACCGTGTCGCTGTCCTAAACGACTTTCTTTACCAAACCGGAGGGAGTATAATGTAATCGTTATATTAAAATATTAGATTGTTAGACTTTTAGTGTCTTACTCGCCCATGAGCCCATAAAACTTGTGAGACGACCCTGTATATAGTGTATCTTTATGAATAGTAAAAGCTACACAACTAGAAATAAAAAAACGACCTACAATAATTTGGAACGAAGGAGTAGCTAAATTTAGTACCCTAAATTTTAGATAATGGATCAAAACACAATCTAAATCCCTAACTTCATTGACGTGTCAGTTGGGAAAAACCTAAAAGTGAGTCACACAACGCAACACCAACACCAAAATTCGAATGCTTGCAAGGAGGACCAAAACAGCCGAATATTGTTTAACTTATCGGTCAATTAACTAATAGAATGCATATGTCGTAGTTTAGTAGTACAATTAAAGATTCTTTCTTGCAAAGATTGAATTTAACAACTTACTACTCTTAGGTCCCGTTTAGTTAGGTGAAATGAGTGAAATTTATTTTCATTACGTTGCGTGTACAGATAGAAGAAATAGGTAAAATTTTGGTGAAATAGGTGAAATTTTTTGAATCTTGAGAAACTAAACGGGGCCTTAGGTCCTGTTTAGTTCCCCAAAAGTTCTCAAAATTTTCGCATTGCAGACCGTGCTATCTCTCACAAAACATGTTTCCCAATGCAAAACTTCATCACTTTCACTAAAAATTTCACCAACTAAACGGAGCCTAAGGTGACTGAATCGGAAGATGTTAACACTCTAGATTAGCACGTCTCGTGCGTGTACACTCTGGCACAACACAAACCAATGCAGATGGCGGTTTAGAACTGGAGAGGAGGTGCACATTCTAGGCGTAGTTGGAGTAAATTCGACCGGGGGTTTTATCATACACCACTCTGGCACCAGGCAGCCCGCAGGCCTACCGTCCGTCCGGCCGGCCCGACTGCCCTGCCGGCGAGGTCGTCGTCGATCGATGGACCAGCCGCTAGATAGCTGTAGCTTGCCAGCGGTTGAGCGCGTACGTACGCATGGTTGCACCGTGTCGCCGTCGACCTTTTAAATGCCACCTCGCTGGCCGGCCGGCCACCGCTCACCTACACGATCGGGATAGGTGTTTGACGTTTTCGTGAAACTTGCACGAATAAATAATGTTAGAATAATATATTTAAGTTGAAATTTGTAAAAAAAATATGTATTATGACACATGTTGTGAGAGAAAATGTCACGAGTGAATGATGAATTGAAATTCAAATTATGAGAACTGAGCAGGCCTAGACACAGAGTGGCACGCACATCAGTAGTAGTCAATAGACCACCAAGTCAAATCATGCAGTCCTCACACTCCCGGCCCAGCTGCGCATTAGTTCGGTAGAATTTATGGGGAAACTTTTTTAAGCTCTAAAACAAGCTTTATTAAGATGACTAAATATAGATTAATTACAACGGGAAGTCACGAGACGAATCTATTAACCCTAATTAATCTGTCATTAGAGATTGTTTGTTGTAGCACGACATTGTCTAATCATGACAATTAGGCTCATTAGATTCATCTCGAGTTTTGAGATGTGTGTGGAATGAGTTTAATCATTAATCCACATTTAATGCTCCTAATTAGTTTTCGAGCATCACATAAGATGGATGGAGAAATTTTTAAAACTAAACAGTGTCTAAGATTCTGCAGTCCCTACCATTCAATTTGTTGTTTGAGTGCATGCATTTAACGACGTATAGGCGGGCGTTATCCAAGTGGTTGCATGGGAATGAAATCAGAGATTGTTTGAATGAGAGTTTTGAAGGGGATGTTGGTAAAAATAATTAATTTTCATAACCTAGAGCTTGATTGGTTTAAGATCAAAGTTGTCTGACCAAAATTTTAGTCATTTTAAATTTTGATTACTAATTTAAAATCTTAACCAATTTCAACAATCTAAATGAATAGGTGGCTAAAAGGTTAATCTTGTGCACCTTAGTTCATTTAAATTATCAAAATTGATTAAGATTTTGAATTGGTGGTCAAAAATTAAAATGACCAAAATCTTGGTCAGGCAACTTTAGCCTCGAACCAATCAGGCCCCTAGTCCTCTCATTCCACCTCAATCCTCTTCTTTCTGAACCAGTTCTGAGGAGAATGGTCAGAATCATAGGAGGTGTTTAAATATAGGGGTAAAAAATTCGGTGTCGCATCAAATATTTCATACAATGTCGTAAAGAGTGTTTGGATGCTAATAAAAATATTAATTACAAAACTCATCGAAAACCACGAGACAAATTTATTAAGCCTAATTAATCTATTATTAGCACATATTTATTATCAAATCATAAATAAATTAATCAATTAGTCTTAAAAATCATCTCGCAAGTTGTAGCGATATGCTCAATTAGTTATTTTTGTCTACATTACATTGATCAAGATATGACTTGACGTCACTCCCTCCATCCCAAATTATATATCGTTTTGATTTCTCTAGATTCATAAATATTATTATGCATATAGACATGAGATATATCTAATATAAATGTATAGCAAAATTTACAAATCTAAATGAGTTAAAACGAACTATAGTTTGGAACGCGGGGAGTAGCTTCAAGCAACGGGCCGAAGGTCACAATCAGAATTCAATCTGAGGGAGAAGATCAGAGAAATATATAATGCAACCTCACCACATTTACAAAAAAAAGGAAAAAAAGTTCATTTTTGACCATTTAACTTTTGCAAAGTTTGATTTTGGCCATCGAACTCCAAAATCAGGTATTTTGGGCCATCTAACTATCAAAACCGTTCAAATTTGACCATCAGGTTGTTTTGATGGGTGGTTTTAATTTTTTTATTTACAAGTTAGTCCTTGGATCTTAAAATTAGTGACGAAAATAAATCGGATATGAACAGATACTGCTGATATAATAGTTTCCCGGATCGAATTCGAATACGGACAATATATGATGTGTCGAATATTGATATTCATCGTATTTGGATTTTAGAAATTCAACTTTGAATATCTGAATACTAATACGGTACGAATAATTACGAATATTGAATGTTCGGATTCGGATACGATCTTACCATTTGAGTGCTTGACCCTTTCGGTCGGACTATATACGGATAATATTCGTACCACTTTCATCTCTACTTAAAATGATTATTATTTTTTGCACATACCTCCGGTTTAGGTGGATCTTGCGGTCACATGACCATAAGAATCACTTAAATGATCATAAATCATTTTAAGATTCAAGGACTAAACTATAAATTAAATAGTTCTTGAATTTTAAAATGATTACTATTTTTTCCTTATATCTTCGATTTAAGTGATTCTTATGGTCATGTGTTTTTAACGATGAACTGTATCTTTTAAAAAAATTTAAAATGTTGTTCGTATTATTTTATAAATGTTTGTTTTATTTTGCTTATATTATTGTTTTTACACAATAATGTAAGAATGATATAATAAATAATGATAAAATAATATAAAGAAAATTTTAAAAAATAAAGCTAACCATTATGAATGTGTGACCGTAAAAATCACCTAAATCGATGGTATGGGCAAAAAGTAATAATCATTTTAATATCTAATGACTAAATTGTAAATTAAAAAACTTGAAATCACCCATCAAAACGGCCAAATGTGAACAACTTTGATAGTTGGATGGCCGAAAATACCCAGTTTTGAAGTTCGATGGTCAAAATCTAACTTTGGTAAAAGTTGAATGGTCAAAATGAAATTCTTTTCTTAAAAAAAATTGTGAAGGATTGGCAGACTTCCTAAACAGTAAAAAACAATTTTTTTGTAAGCCAGTGATATGAAACAACAATATTATCAATTTTCCTTACTAAGAGTACACTATATGGATACTTGTTTTTTATGGTGAGGGAGTGGCACGTGGGGAAATTTTCCAAACTTTTATAATGATGACATTAAGGCCTAGTTTCTATAGTAGTATGCGCATCATTTCAAATTTGTTTTTGAAGGTATGCCAATTGGTGGTTTGAACTAGCAGATATTTTTCACTTCTCTTCTGTCCACTCATCTCTTTCTTGCTTGTAAAAACATAGTCAAATTTTTTTTTCTTGAGGTGGGACAATGTGCTTGCTTCTCTCGACACAGCACTGTTGATAGTGTGGGTTCAGCATACTTTGTGCTTGTAATATGACCTTGGTTTTCTTTCTGTCACTGCAACTACCTTCTCTTGCCGGGTCTATTTAGTTCGAAAAAACTTCTCCGACATCAATCTTCGGACACTAATTAGGAGTATTAAATATGGATTAATGACAAAACTCATTTAGTAACCCTCCTAATTTTTCGAGAAGAATCTAATAAGCCTAATTATGTCATGATTAGACAACATCGTACTATAGTAAATAATCTCTAATGATGCTTAATTAATATTAATTGATTTGTCTTGTGATTTCCCGTCCATGCATATAATTAATTTTATAATTAGTTCACGTTTAATACTTTTAATAGATCTTGAAAGAGGACTACAAAATTTCTAAAAACTACCGAAAATAGGCCGTGATCGACAGGATACATGAGATGACACCCATCGGATAGAGATGATCCACCCAGAGGCTCCTCCTGTATGCATGTTATGCTGTTGTCCGTGCCAAGCTGCCTGCTAGCTCATGCTCATCAGGCCATAAATGGTCGAAAGCAACTGTAAAGCAGACATCCTCCCTTTCTCCCAGCTGCCTGCCTACTCCGTCACTATTCATTCACTGTAGTTGGTTGCAAATTGCAATGAGCTAGTGTCCTATGCTCTCCTTTATTTTCTCTGCAACATGCTTCTAGATGCTCCTCTCCATCATATTCATCATCAGCTAGTTGGCCTACTTTGTATGAGCTTAATAAATTATTTTTTAAGAAAGACATCAAAAAGTGTCTCATATCTGATTCATATCAAGAAAAATAATTGATAGTACAAAAGAAAGACAACTTAACACAAAATGACCTATAAAAATAAAATTACACCAAAAACTCTCAGATCATCTTCTTTCTCTTATTATTCGCCCTCCGTCGAAGCTTGAAAAAAACACTGGATAGGCAGCAAAGAAAGGGTCACAACGAGATCTAGCAACTAAGTAACGCAGGCTTGATAAATCATTTTAGAAAAAAATTGTATTGGGATTAGTCAACCGCAAGTCCGCAATGATCCCAGCGGACTAACCCAAACACCCTAAACGGGCCGAAAAGATGAATTTTTTTTATATATTTTTGTTTCAATTTGCAAAACTATACTACCGTTTTGAAATTTTACAAAAATATACCACCAACGCCGTGGGCCACGGCGGTTGAAGGGCGCCGACGGCGGTGGGGGAGACGCCACGGCGGTTTGTCCTAGGCGCCGTGGCCTATGGCGGTTAGGACCAACCGCCGTGGCTCACGGCAGTTAAGGTCAATTGGTTATTTTTTACTTTATGAAAGTAAAAAAAAGGAAATTGAGGAATATTGCCTCAATTATTAAGAACACAATCACAATAAGATCCAGTTCAAATATTACAGTACCATGATTCAAATGAAATAGTAGTTCAAATATTACAGCACTGCAGGAAAGTCTACAACATCATACAAAATGACAAACTTCAGCCATTCTTGCGATGTGACGACGAAGGTTTAGCTTTCTTGCTAGCTTTTATAGTTGGTGGATTAGCAACACACGGGTCTGCTGGTGGAGCATAACGACCACCCAAGGAGGTTCCTCTCCTCTTGCAATGGCATCTGCAGTTTTTTCTTGCAAATAATGATGCATGTCTGGTGGAGCATAAAGAGCATCCCAAGGAGGTTCCTCTCCTCTTGCAATGGCATCTGCAGTTTTTTCTTGCAAATAATGATGCATGTCTGGTGGAGCATAAAGAGCATCCCAAGGAGGTTCCTCTCCTCTTGCAATGACATCTGCAGTTTTTTCTTGCAAATAACGAAGCATACCTCTTTCCAACGTGCTCATTTTCTTCGGATCAGGTGGTGTATTCGTGTTTTTCCCCTTGTGGTGTGAGGAATCACGATCACCATTACCATCCTCACCCCCTCCGGCAGCAGCAGTAGACATCTCTAGTTACTGTTACAAAATATCTAATTTAATTACACTATTCGAAACTAATTTAACTAATTACATAAAATAAATAGAGGAAACATACCTAAGATAGAGTAGCAGCCAGAGGGGAGAGGGAGGTGGCGGTAGGGGAGTAGCAGCGAGAGGGGAGAGGGAGGTGGCGGTAGGGTGGGGCGGGACTGCTGGTTGGAACCGTCGCCCTTTATATAAGCGCGGCAGCCGCCGTCCGCCACGGCGGTTGGAACCTACCGCCGTGGCCCATGGTGGTCGCAATGATTTTTTTAACTTTATGACAAAGAAAACGAGTAGGTAATAACGACAAGCAAAGTGACATAATAAAAAGTAGTCATCATCATAAATAAGAGTGCTGCTGTCTAAACAATATGCAAGCTAATCTAGCAACGCCTCCTCTTCTGGAGCAGCCTGTCTGCTCACGCTGCGGCCCGCGTATGGTCGCGAGGGTACGTCAACGGGTCAGGTGGGTGGATCTACCGACGCCTAGCATCAGCAGCGGCATCCGGTGTCGCCATCGCCGCCGGTGACCCTGCAACCTGGTGGGACGACCCTGGCAACCCGCTCGGCTGTGTGCCTGTGGGTCCCGCGCCTCGTAGCTGCGACCCTCCTGGCTGCGTGCATCCTCCCTCCTGTGTCCACGTGGCTAGCGCGCCTCGTAGCTGCGACCCTCCGAGCTCCTCCTGCGTCGTCCCACCGTGCAAGAAGTCGAAGTCGTCCAGGTTGAAGTCGTCGAACGCTCCCGTCTGGTCGTCTAGGCTGGAGTCAGAAGGCTCGCCGGTGCCGACGAAATCTGGAACAAATAACATTATTAAATCATGAATCATAATTAATAGATTTTTGTATTTGTATATAGTTAGAGATATAATTGTGGTCATTACCTGTGTGAAGAGCAGTGTCAGTGGACGAGGAAGGAACAACTGCTGGTGGTACTACTGGTGGTGCTCATGCAGGTGCTGCTGTAGGTCCTCGTGGCACTGGTGCTGCTGCTGCTCTGGGAACTGGTCCCCCTAGAGGATGCATCCTCCAGGGGGTAGGATGCACTGGAGGCGCGGTGCGTAGAAAGTGGCCGGGAAGGGTGGCCGTGACGACGACGACGGTGCCTGGTGCGAGCGACCAGTCGAGGCGGAGCTGGAGGACGACTGGAGGTACCGTGGAAACAGTGGTAGAGCCGGGTTACCGCGGTAGTTGACCACGGTAAGAAACCTCGTGGTGATACCCTGCATCCTCTCCCACGTCTGCTCGATATCCTGGTGGGTCATGAGGTGCAGCCTCGCCCTTGACTCCGCAAGAATATGCGAGATGTCCGCAATCACGTCGTACTGCAAAATAAATTATTAGTAAATGTTACAATGTTTAGTACGATAAGAATAATTAGTTGCATTTTTAAACTCACCGCGGAGTCGTAGTGCTGATCCCGTCGCACCTAGAGATGGCAATGGGTGCCCGAAATCCGAAACCCGATGGGTGTTTGCTCCATCAGGGCATGGGCGTGGGTCAATTTTTATACCCGTGGGTCTACTAATGGGCAAAAAATGAGACCCAGTGGGTTCGTGGGCATGAGTTTGGGAACATAAAACCCGAACTCGGGAACCCATGGGTTTTTTAGACCCGACTATATATCACCAAATAAACCAATATTCTTACCTTACACCTCAATTTTAATGGCTAAACACCAACTCTTATATCCATGTACTATTTTTAATCATGAGTTTAATTGTTAAACGATTTATACTATGTTGTATGTCACTCATACAAAGTGCTTTTGTTAACATGCGGTGTTATGATTGGATAGCTAATAATATACTTTCATTAATTTACATCAATATTGCATGCATATGTTTTAGATTGTGAAGATATACATGTATATGATTTTTTTTCTTGTTGAATTGTGAACATATATATACGTATATGCCAATTTTGTTGTTTGATTTGGCACCCATGGGCGACCCGTGGGTACCCGTTAACCCGATGGGCATGGGTTTGGGTAAAAAAATTAAACCCGTCATGGGTCATAGGTTTTTTAATGGGCGGGTTTTGTTTTCGCGGACATGGGTTTGGGACGGCAAAACCCAGCGGGTTTGTGCTCGTTGCCATCTCTAGTCGCACCGGGTAGGTGACAGCAGGAACGATCACCCTCGCCGCGTCCGGAACCGGCGCTGGTGGCTGTGGTGGAACGAACATCACACGCGTCCGAGTCCTCGGGGTGTACCACAGGATATACGCCTCCCACGCCGTGTCGTCGTGGGGCCGCTCCTCGGTGACGACGTTCTCCGCCGCGGTAGCCCAAGCGTCCACGTACGGCTGCACCCTCTGAACCCAAGAAACACGTCCCGGGACTTCCCTCCGAGACCACCTACCACAAATTAAACATATTCGTCAGCGGCTCAATCTTTGAGCGCGAAATTAAATTTAGAAATTGACGAGAACTCACCTATGGGCGTCCGGCGGAACAGTGTGCACCACAAGCAGAGACGACTCCTGGTACAGGCCGAACTGTCTCATCACCCTGTGGACGGCGTACTCCTCCACGTACATGTCGAACACCAAAGGTGTCTTCGTCTTCCAGTAGTGCTGGTCTCGGAAGCAAAAGGACGAGAGGCCCTGTGGTGCGCGGGTCGCGACAGCCGCCTCTGAGTACGGCGTCCACCTGACGTTCGCGTCCGTCAGAGAGTCGAACTGTCCGACGAAGTCCTTGTACACCCTCTTCGTCTGCTCGTGAGCGTACGAGGTCTGCATACAAACGAAATGTGAATTGACCAAACTAAACATGGAGAGACAAATTAAAAGTGAAAGTTAAGAAATTACCGTCCGCAGGCACCAGAGCGATCCCATGGTGAAACGGTCGCTGTGGTCGTGACCCTCTGGCAGGGGCTCGTACGCCTCGTGGGAGATGCAGGGTCGACCAATCAGAAACCGCTCGTGGCACCAGAGCTGAAGAAGAAGATGACAGCCGAGAAGGATCGCCTGGTCAGAACGACCCTTCAACACCCCCGAGCACATGCCCCTGTACGTGCAGGCAAGAACAGTGTTGCCCCAACTGATCTGGGGCACCGCGTCCAAGGGCGCCTCGGCGATCCTCCGAGCGTGGGGGAGCAAGTACCTCGACACCACGTCTCCCTGCAAACTGCAGAACAACACGAACCCAAACAGCCACAACAGGTACGCCTCGAAGAACCTGTCGACTGTCTCGTCCTCGGCCTCATCTGGCAGGTAATCAGCCTACACAAACAAAATCAAATGTTAGTAACATTGTCTCCATATATTCAAAAATGAAAAAAAAATAAGGTGAAGGTACGTACGCCGAACTGGTGCAACCAGCTCAAGGTGGGTCCGTGAGCGTTCGTGAACACCTGGTACGAGGCGGGGGCGCAATCGTTCCGAGGAATGTTCGCGAACCGAGCAAGGAACTCAGTACGCTAGTCCGCCGAGATGTCCACAGGCCCCATCGGCTCGCCCTCACAAGGTAGGTCCATCAACAGGGACGTGTCCTGAAGAGTCACTGTCAGCTCGCCGACGGTGAAGTGGAACGTGTGAGTCTCCGGCCTCCAGTGTTCCAGAAGCGCGCAGAGAAGGGAGAAGTCAAACTGGAACCGCGTGATGCGATCCTTACGAGGAATCGCGTCCCGCAGCCTGTCCCCCTCGACTAACCGTGCTACAGGCAGGAGTCCTGCAGCGCGTAGCCTGAAACAAATAAGATAAATTTATTAGTTAATATCAAAAGTATAAATAAAGGTACATATAACAAAGGTAAATTCACGTACTTGGGAACCCAACGGTCGTGGATCGGCAACAACGTCCGCGTAGTGCGAGAACGTACGTGTCCAAGATCCTCTCCGAGGACGGCGGACAGGTACGAGCGGTGCCTGCGGTCGACCTGAGCCTCCAACAACTCGGGCGTCACGTACGCCGCAGTCCGAGCCTGATCCTGAGCCTCATCCATAACTGAAGCTGCATACAAAAAATAAATTAATAATTAAAAAAAATCAGATAAAGTAATCTCTGTATTTTCTACATTTTCTAGAACAGATAAAATAATTTTCTAGAATTTCTAAACAAGATAAAATAATTTTTTAGAATTTCTACAATATAGAAACTATTTTTCTACATTCTCTACATTTTCTAGAACAGATAAAGTAATTTTATACAATTTCTAAACAAGATAAAGTGATTTTCTACAATTTCTACAATATGAAAACTATTTTTCTACGTTTTCTAGAACAGAAAAAGTAATTTTTTAAAATTTCTAAACAAGATAAAGTAATTTTCTACAATTTCTACAACATGGAAATTATTTTTCTACATTTTCTAGAACAGATAAAATAATTTTCGATAATTTCTAAACAAGATAAAGTAATTTCCTAAATTTCTAAATTTTCTAAACTAATTTCTACATTTTCTAGAACATATAAAGTAATTTCTAAATTTTCTAAACTGATTTCTAAATTTTCTAAACTAAAATCTAAATTTTCTAAACTAAAATCTAATTATCTACACTAATTACAGTAATTAAACTAATTAAAAAAAGAAAGAAAACGTACCTGAGAGAGATGAGGGAGAGAGGGGCTGCGGCGGTAGGGGTGGGGGACGGCGGCCGCCGTCGCCCCTTTATATAGGGCGCCAGCCGCCGTGGGCCACGACGATTAGGTCCTACCGCCGTGGCGTACGGCGGTAGCAACTTCTACCGCCGTGGGCCACGGCGGTAAGTTGTCGCGGCCCCACAGACGGGATCGGACCGTTGGCGGTAGCCCCACCGCCATGGCCGACTGTGTTTGGACTGCCTGCCGCCGTGGGCCACTGCGGTTGGGCCTATCCGCCGTGGCCCACGGCGTTGGTGGTATATTTTTGTAAAATTTCAAAATGATAGTATAATTTTACAAATTGGAAAAAATATATAAAAAAATTTAACTCTGCCAGCCCAGGCCGACTACTAACTCTTTGTGGGCTGTGCATTCATCTCCTCAAGTAGATTCTGCGTGAGTCCACTCAACGCAAGCCCAGACCAACAAGCGAAGCCAGCAGCTCTCGTGGCAGCTGCAGCCATGGCGACGACCACCGCCGCGCCGGGCCTCGCCGTCGCTGCAACCGATCCCATCCGCTCCTTCCTCTCCTCCACCGCCGCCTCGGGCGACCTCAACGCGGACCTCCGGGAGCTCGCATCCGCGCTATCCTCGGAGCCCGACGTCCCCTACCGCTCCCTCCGCGCCATCTGGTGCGCCGCCTCGCCAGACGCCCGCCCGCCCCTCCGAAGCCTCCTCCGGGGCGCCGACTTCGTGCTTCCCAGCCCCAAGCCTCGCGAGAAGGTCCTCTCTCGGTCTCTTGTTCCTTCGTGATGCTTTCTGATTCTGATTCGGCTGGGTTTTCCACGTGTTTGGGTTGCAGAGCGATGAGCTCAAGGCGAGGCTGGAGAAGCTCCGGGAGATGCAGGAGAGGAAGGAGTACGCCGAGCTCGTCAGGGACGTCGCGCCGCTCAGCAGGGATGACACCCCTGAACCCTTCTCGTCCTACAAGGATCAGATCGGATTTGGTACCTACCAACTGGCCTATTTCCACATTGCTCTTTGCTGAATAATTCTTCTTCTTTTCCCCTAGCCAAATTGTTCTTTGCACATTCATAAATGTTTGGATTGCTTGTTCAACGAAGTACAGTTACTGCATTGAAGGAATGTAGGATGATAACCTATGTTTGTTTCGTTCGCCAGAATATGTGCTTTGCTAAGCTCGATCTGTGGGTCCGAGAAACTACCTAGAGGACTCATCTATAAGCATGATCACTGATGCACGATTTTTTTTTTCAGAATTAGAAATCAGCTACTTTAATTTCTGCCCCTTATTTATTTTCCTTTTGTTGTTGACCAAAGTTTTAAGGATGGAACAATCATGCATGCCAATAGTAGTGAAATCATTTAAAAATGCATTCTTCACTAGTGGATTGTAGTACCACTAAACGAACCCGTGATGCACAATCAAGCATGATTGAATACAAGAATTTTCCTTTTAAATTCAAACTTTTAGAGTCCAAGTTCGTTGTAGTACTAGCTTTGCGTGGTAGCATTGTGCAATAAATGCCTCTTTTCGGGCAACTAAATTATTTGTAACCATACCTAACTTCTAGGATCACAAATATTTCGTACTTTTGTAACTTTGGCTAACAATATCTCTAACAAATATATCATCCTAAATGAAAAGAGTTATAAATTATGAAAGTATTTTGAATAATGAATCGAATAATATCAACCTTATATTGTCAATCTATATAGGATTGTAGATATGATGGTCAAAGTTAAAACAGTTTGACCGAAGATAAACTAGATTGACCTATATTTGTGATTGGAGGAAGTGGTGAAAATGGATCAAGTTGTTGTTAAATGTGTGAGAATGAAAGCTTATGTGTTTTCAGAGAATTAATCAAAACAAGTAAAGAAAAATTGTTTTTGGTGCAACTAAATGAACACTTGGCTGTCTATAATGCAATCAGCTAAGGCTAAACTGTTGTGGTTCGTTGGACCTATGTTCTTTCATTTTCTGTTTGTCGTTGGTCATTGTGGGAATTGCCATTCCTTTATCACACTAATGGTATCTCGATATGGTCAAAATGGACCATTAAAGTTTAAACAATTGTGTGAAACTTGTAATCAAGTTTTCAAGAAAACTTAATACACTAGCGGTAAACAAAGGCATACTTCATTTGACAACAACTATGCATGCCAATTGTAGTGAAATCATACAAATGTGTTCTTGACTAAAAATGTACTGCTAGTTTACGAGGCAAACCAATACTGATGGATATAGTTGGCCACTTCGAATTAGTCATTTTACCTAAAAAATCGTAGCTTGATTTACATTTGAAGAATTAGCCTTGATAGAGCCATAGGCATCAACCAATTTTCACTAAAAGTAACAATTTTGTTCTACTTCTCTATAATCTTTTGAAGCACAATGATATTTAATCGAACCTTTGTTTGGCTATAGCAAGCAAGTGCGTGCATGAATGATGAATTCGTATGCCCTAAAATTGAGCCAAACTTATTATTTCTGTATGTAAAGTCATCATCAATATATTTTTTTCAATCAGTGTGATTGTCCTTGTAGTATGCTGAACAGTCTATTTTGAGCTTCGGCTACGAAAATCTTGTATGGTTTTCAATGTTTGATTTAATCTCTGTCTCTCTCTTTTCAGGTCTGCATGTTGTTGTTATAATGTTTACAGGCTATTTGGTTGGATTTGCCATGTTCAAAGCTCTTTTCAACAATAGCCCTGTACTGGTAAGTCCATAAGAACACTGTATCTGGTACTAAGTCATAATCCTACAGCGTGTCTCTTGTTTTGTGAACCCTGATGCTATCTGTAGACTGTAGGGCTGTGGAAAATGTGGTTATGGATTTGTATTCTCACTGTTATTTGGTGAAGATTTACCCTTTTTACTTGCTACAAATCAATTGGTTGGGGAGGTTGCCTTGTACATTGGATTGGAAAGGCCAAATAGTTGTCTTCCTCTGTAGATGCAAATGTGTCTGCCTTATCCTCCTAGGATCATACCTCATATAAGTGAACCTTGCTTTGGTTTTTCAGAATGCTGCTGGAGGTATCTTGGGCATTGTCGGTGGTATGCTGGTGGAGACCATCCTTTTCATCATCAGATCATCAAGTAAAGAGTTGGGGTCCTCAATTCCAAAATCAAAGAAAGTTCAGTAGGCACTTGAATTGCTTGGTTAGTTGGTAGGGAACAGTGAGCCTTACCTTCCGAAACTTACGGAGCATTTGTTTGAGTTCAGAAAATGCAATTTATCTAGTAGTTTGAGTTTGTATCAAGAAGGAATAGGACCATGGGATGCAATTTAGTTATCTAGTAGTTTGTACCTCTCCAGTGACTAGCGTGCTAATCCTTGAAGAGCATGCTTCTGCATATATGTAAATGTAAAAACTACTTACAGGAGTCTGGTATGTTTGAGTATATGATTGAAGAGTATATCGGATCGATATTTTTTTGTTGCACATGAGAAGTTATTTTTGGGTATGAGACTTCATCATGTTACCAACTCAAGATTTTTATTATCATCATATTATCAATTTTGAGTGGCTTATGATCCAAAATTTTCCACTAGCTTGATTGCATAATGTCAAGCTCATTCAAATCCTTATTCCTGGTATCTGGCCCTTTTTCATATCTGATTTTGAAATTTGAACTTTGCCCTTAGTTTGACCAACATCAAACCAAGTTGACCAAGTCCCAAATGGCATTACATGCTCACAATCCCTGTTAGTTGTCCCGTATTATTTATTAGACCATTCCAAACACAAAGGTATTACAGGGCAATGCTCAAACCTTCCATTTTCGTTCCTTGTTTCTGTGATTCTACCTTCCGTTCATCCTTGATTGTGCATCTGCAACCAACGGATCAATCACAAGTTCATAACCACGCACTAGTGCTCATATTCCCAACAGTTTTGAACCAAAGCAGGTTGGTTCACAAAAAAAATGGCAGTCGTGCAACCGTTTAAAGTTTGAACTCTTCCCCAGATTCCGACTTAACCAATGCAAGTTTATGTCTAGATCTGCTCTTTGAGGAACCAAAATGGGAAATTGGGCATAATGTTATTTTCTTCCTTTTGATAAATAATGCTAAGTTGGTAACAGCTCATATTCCCAACAGTTTTGAACCAAAGCAGGTTGGTTCACAAAAAAAATGGCACTCGTGCAACCGTTTAAAGTTTGAACTCTTCGCCAGATTCCGACTTACCCAATGCAAGTTTATGTCTAGATCTGCTCTTTGAGGAACCAAAATGGGAAATTGGGCATACTGTTTTTTTCTTCCTTTTGATAAATAATGCTAAGTTGGTAACAGTTGGTCTGTACACTTAGTACAACCAAAACAATTGGTCGATAACGATAATGCTACCGATAGGACGTCCGTCGCCTTTACCCTGCGTCGGACGCATCATCCACCGTTCAATCCCGCCAACACATCCTACGGTCCAGCCCACGATCGCGCCCCACCATCCATTCAGCCGCACCCGTTCCGTGCCGTTCCCACCCACCTACCCTTCCCGATTCATTTCCCAACCCTACCCCGAGCCTGAGATGGCGGAGCGGCGGCGGCAATGCGGACGTCGCGCCGGGCTGCAGCGAGGGCGGTCGCGGAGGGCGGCGGCGGGGAGCCAAGTGAGGAGGAGGAGCGCGGCGTCTCATCACGGACTCGCGCGCTCCCGTCCACCGGCGACGCGGAGGCCATGGTGATGCAGGCGCCGCAGCCTGCTGGATCGACGGCGGCGGCGTCAGGGAGCGACGGAGGGGAGCCAAGCGAGGAGGAGGACCGCGGTGTCCCCTCGCGGACGCGCGCACGTCGCTGGCGCCCGGCCAGCGGCAATGCGGACGGTGCGGAGGCCCCAGCGAACAACCCCCGCGATTCCGGGCAAGGCCACCATGGCGTCTAGTGAGTTCACCTTTGCACAGCTTCCCCTCACTACTTTATTTGTGCCATTTTTGGGTGGAATTTCACTCCAATCTAGGGTTAGGGTTAGGATTTTTTAGTGAACACTCATTGTGCATATGAATGAGAAGAAGCACAAGCGTTGTGGATATCTGGTAGTCATTCATACTCATGAACTCGTGATTGAAAATCACTACTACTAATTGATTGCCACTTGAGATTTACTAACTGTTTTGTTCCTCCTGTTGGCACCAATTGTTTCCAATGCTCAATCCATGCTGTTAGGGATCAATTAGTAGTAGCAATTTTTTTCGCTGATTGATTTTAGAGTTTGAGGTCCATCTAGCGAGAACAAAATTACTGGGGCTACATTTAGATGCGCGCATTTAGATGTTGTTACTGGGGCTGCAGCGGGGGGCATGGCGACGCTGATGCCCATGCTCGATAGGATGCAGCACACTATGAATTAGATTTAGATGTTGGGATAACAAGTAAAATTTAGATGTTGGGATAATTTCTTTTTAGTGTTGCAGACTATGAATTAGAATGTTTCAATAATTTTTCATGTCCCTTGATGTTCGATGCTGATATTATCTGTCTTTAATGTTGCAACAAGCGAGTTTCCATGTGGCGAATTCTTTTCTTTTTGTGTTGCAGTCGGTCAGTTTGCATGTTGCAATGATTTTATATAGGAATGTACATTATTTCTTTTTTAATTAAATGTTGCTTGAAACATTTCCATATGTCGTTACTGCCCACTGTCCGTCGCTAGCGCTAGCAGCATGTACTATATGTTCCAAATAACAATTTGCTTGAAACATGTATTTTCGTATTTTGGTGGGATTTTCTTGTTACTGCCTATTATTTTTCATGGTCTGACGAGACATAGTGTTGCAAACCGTCTCCAGTTGTTATTTGCATGTCTCAAACCTATTATTTGTCATGTCTCAATATATTCTTATACAACTCTATGCTTTTTTTCTGTAGACAAGACAAATATCAGCACAGATGACGAGCATTTCAAGACCTGGTTTTCTGTTATAAGGATCCGCCAGCTTCTACCAAGTTTTGATGATGACTAGAAGCGATGGATCAGTGAGGTAGGCTTTGGTGCTCTCTTGTCCCTCTCTGATTTTTCTGTTCCGATCAAACTCGTGATGTGGATCATGAAACATGTAGACCCACTGCTCAGTGAATTTAGATACAAGAACAGAGTTATTGTTTCACCTGTGAGCTTATTTGTAAGTTTCTCGGGCTGTACACAATGTTATATATGGAGTCGTGGAACGGAAAAGAAGATGGAGACCCTATTTCAGCAGTAATCCATGCAACACATTACCTTCTATCTTAATCATCACTTTTTCTTTTACTCCCTGAAATATGGTAGGTAATGCTTGCATCTGTCTTGTTTTTCAAGAAATGATGGGCGATTACAAGAAATTGGCTGCTGGGGTACTTCTACTTTCGCAAAGCAACGATATCAATGCAAGCGAGTTTGTTGAAAAGTATTGCAAGCAGAAGGAGTGATGTAATGCCTTGTAGTTGTAGTACTTTAGCTTTCTGGAGTAGTAGTTTTCTGGACTATGGAGTATGTAAGATCTTCACCCAAGATTTGTGAAGCTTGAGTGCCATATGTTGCATTAGGGATTTACTATTGTTTCACGTTATGTAGACAAATGTTGCAAGGCCTTTTTGACATGTTCCTGACGGCGTATACACTGTTCATGTGGTATGTAAACAAATGTTGCAAAATCATATGCACCAGTGGGTGTTGCAAGTGTGTTGCGATGTTGCAAGTGTGCATCGCGGGTGTTGCAAGTGTGTTATCAAAATGTTGCATTTTTCATCGAGAGATTTGAATGTTTTGATCTACATGAAACATATGTTGCGATGGGTTTGCACCTCATTTTTGATGGATCATTATCAACATTTTTTTACATATTTTTATGTTGCAAACATTAATTTTTGATGTTGCGGATGTTGAGTTTCGATGTTGCAGACATGTGATGTTGTGTTGTGTAGAGGGGGAGGAGAGAGGAGAACCCCTGATGTTGGATGTTGCATGTAACATGGCTCGCAACACGGTCGCAACACGCTGATGCATGGATGTTGCAAGCAACATAGCTCGCAACACGGTCGCAACACGTTGATGCATGGATGTTGCAAGCAACATAGCTCGCAACATGGTCCCAACACGCTGATGTTTGGATGTTGGTCGCAACATGCTCACCACAAGCTCGCAACATCGCTGAATCGCTCGGGGGAGGAGGGAGGGGGGCGCTGAGGTTGAATGTTGGTCGCAACATGGTTCGCAACATTTCAAAATTGTTCGCAACATGCTGCGCAACATCAATATGCTTCACAACATGATCCGACGGCTGCTATGTCTCCTGATTCGAATCGTGTGACCGGGGAGGTGTCTGATGCTAGCGCCCGGAACGGACGTTCGGGCGCTAGCAGCTCCGGGTCGATAAAAGCAGGGAAATTTGAAAAGCTCTACGTTCGGGCGCTAGCAGCTCCGGGTCGATAAAAGCAGGGAAATTTGAAAAGCTCTTGTTCAGATACAAGTCATACAGGCTTTGCAGTGGTGTTCTGAAAACTTCGCATTACATCAATCGCATTACTAACTTCAGTTTTCCACCTCTCTAAAAACAACCTAGATATATTTGGAAAAGGAACAAATTCATATTTATCTTGTCTGACTCTCCAGTTTGTCTATTTTTTTTTAGAATTACACAGTACAACGCAGACGTTTACAACACGCACGCACACTCACCCCTATGAACACACGTACACAAACCCTACCCCTATGAGCACCTCCGAAGGACTGAGCACTGACAGATCTGGAGATTCCCGAAGTCACCACTGGCGCCTCGTCGTCGACGGGAACGTCGCTTACCACTTAATGCATAACACCGGAAAATCCTAGAATAAATCCAGAAAAAGGTGCGAGCACCAGGATTTGAACCCTGGTGAGTAGCGTCCCACTGGACCGTCCTACCATTAGACTACAAGCTCATTCGCCAGTTTGTCTAATTTTGACCTTTAACTTCAATGCCATATTGGCATTTAGTTTGGGTACTAGCTTCAGTTTCCACCTCTGAAAAAGAAAACTTCAGTTTTCCAAATGTAAAAGGAACAAGTTCATATTTTGCTATCAACTCTCCAGTTTGACTAATTTTGTCCGTTAACTTCAACACCGTTTAGTTTCCCAGAGCCTTTTTTTTTGTATTGAACGCATGGCCTAATTTTCAATTTGTACCTAATTTTGTCCCAGTGTGGTTTAGGGTTGACGTGGTAGCAACTTTTTAATCTGAATAAGGTAAAAATGAACGAAGGGAAAATATTCAAACACTTCCAAAAATATAGAAAAGAAGTCTGGAAATATTTTGGAACATGGGAAATCCCAACAGAATAACTAGTCTCGTAAAACAAACAAGTTTAGAAAACAAATTTTAATTGAAACGCCTCGATGAATCTTTTATTTGAAGCTTGTAGATTTTTTTCCATTATTATTTTATTTTATGGGAGGGATCCTTGCATGATTTTTCCCTGAATTTTTGGAGATGTTTTCCTTTTATTTTCCCCTCATTAAAATTAAAATCCAAATACGGTGTTCACTTTTACTAGAACTGAAAATGGTGTTAGAGTTAAGGGTCAAAACTAGTCAAATTAGTTAGAGGATGTCAACTACGAACTATAGCCCTATATATTTACCAAATATAAGTAAAACATGTTCGTGCAGCAGTATAATAATATATACACATATAACATTATTACAAGAACAGACCACATATCAAACTCGTTTCGGTGCATCGGGGTTTTTCTCCATATGTTATTTTTTTCTTGCCATGCAACTGGACTCGCCCATAATTTTAAGCCAATCGTAGTCAGAGGGCAGCAACATCTGTTTGCTTTTCAACTGACAGCCAAGGAAGTAGCGCTCTGATCCTGACTTCTGGGCCCCACAGGCCACAGGTCTTGAAGAAGGCAGGCATGAATATGAAAGATGCCACCGCTCGCTGTTACAGTGTCCTGGGCGTAAGTGCCACTATCTGGCTCGTTATGATCGAAATATGTTTCTCTATGTCTCTATAGATCCCGATGTTCTCTGAACAAGTAGGGAGAAACATCACGGAGAAACGCTCCAGGATGCCTGCTATGTTTGCAGGTGGGTACCGTGAGTCGGCAAGGCACTGCATGGTACGGAATCGCACAAGCAATGCAAAGTGAGATGGAAACAATTGTAACTTTTATCTCTCGTTGACAAATGACAACAAATGTTTTTTTAGGAAAAGTGCATATTTTTACCTTGATTGCAAGAATCATGGCAGTGCAGTTCATAATCAGGTTTGATGGAAACTGGGAATCAACCCCAAGATCAGGGCTTATACAATTAGTTGCTTGATTAACTGCGTCTGCCCCTTCATCTTGAGAATCGTTACCTCCAGATGTTACCTATCAACAGAATTACAAATTATATAGTGAGACTGCAAGACATTTAATATGCAGAAGTCAGTAATTGCAGGGCAGCCATTGACCAACCAGCATAACTTCGTCTATCATCTCCCTAGCTTGTGATTGCATGCTTTGGACGAATGCAGAACAGTATGACTCTAATCGATTGTAATGATCATCATTGTTGATTGGCAAATGTGTTGATTGTACAATACCATCAGAAGTACTCTCTTTTTGTGTCCTTTCACTGTATACAGAGTATTCAACCTGCCAGTATAAACATCAGTAAAGAATTGGCTCTGAGATGCCAAGATCAGGAGTGATGCATTTTGCAGAACGGCCAAGGACTGGGAGGTATTATGTGTAAATACTAAATAGAAAGTTAAGTTAGCCTTCATAAGCCTTTTTTTTTTGGACCTACGGAAATGAATTTGGACAGAATAGAACCTCAAACTGTTCATCTGATGTAATGTCCACATTAATAGGCAGTTCAGGTATATAAACTTCATTAATGGTATGATCTCTGTTACCACTTGGCGTAACCTTGCAAACTTGCTCCATCTCCAGTATGTTGTGAACATCATGTGAATCCAATGTGCTCCTGGCATTATCAGGAAGATTATCTAGCCAATTCACAGGCATACAATCAACGTCTTGAAAATACATAAGTTCAGTTGAAATACCAGCATGTCTTGATACTCAACCACATTGATGCAAAAAAAATGTAAAATTTTAAAATATGTTTTCCAAGCTAAGAGTTGAAATATGATCCAAAGTAATGGTTCTGATTTCCATGGCAATCATCCGGCCAAAAGTACATAAATCATCACAAGACATATTGCATACAAAATATTGGTATACACTCCATCCAACCAAAAATTATATGGCACATTTTTCATATTTTTGTAACTGACCTAAATACAGAGCGTATTTCCAAAACAAAATAATTCTGCTATCCCCAATACAATCCTTTCAAATATCTGTGTTTTTTTTTTAACCTAATCTTGCTGAAAATGCATATGCCCTGTTTTCGCAGATGGAGGGGATCCTTACACATTATGAACATTGTAGCTGGACAATGAAAATACATGTTATAGCTGGCAATCTGGTTGAGTGGATTTCTGTTTGGGCATACCCGTCCATGGTACACATGTAAAAAGAAAAAGGCTTTGCCACTATATTTCTAGAGAAATGGGCTTACAAAGTAAAAGAAAAATAGAGCAACTTCAGGGAGTAAAAGGGTGATTCTGCAACCAGTAGTCAAAACTGATGATTCAACACTTGATATAATTAAATGTCTAATTTTTTGCACAGACAAACAAGCATATTGATGATGCTGAAAACATGCAAAATAGCAGAAATGTACCTGTACTAGATCAAGACCAAGTTCAGGGTTATCAAACTGAACCTTGCAGCTATCTTGATCCACCATCACCACTTTACCATCACAAAGTTCCCTAGAACTTGGGTGGCGGACAATGACCTGCTGACCAATTGAAAATGGCCGGGCTACATCTGCTGGTAGAGAATCTAATGAACCATCACTTAGTTGAGCATAGCGTGTCCTAACTTCTTTGCGATAATCCTCGAGTTGTTTCCTTTCCACCACCAGAAAATTATCAGAAAAGCGCCGTGGCTTGCCACGATAGCTGCAGGAAAAAGTTCTTTCAGTGTACGACTTAAACAAACAAAATAATAACAAAACTGAGGATGAGAGAACAAATGATGTTCCGAAGTTTGCTAGATAATACCTTCGTATTATGCTCCACTCGGATCTAGCCAACCGTGAAATATGCCTCAAATATGGATGATTCAAGTACTTCGCAAACTCATTATCCATAAACCAAGGAAAATCAATTGAACTGTAGAACCACTCATATGTACACCATCTGCGAAGCAATTCAGATGACAAACAGTGCAGTAATTTTCTTGCCTGAAAACAGTCAGATTTAGGACTCCAAGCGGGGTCTGATAGTTTATGTAACATTAATGAACTACAGCATACACACTACCTCTACATTATCTGAACCTTCATTGCACATCACATACTTATTTTTGCTATGCATTTTGTTTTTCATTTTCCTTCTCCTTGACATACTTATTTCAGGGTTGATGTCCCTTGGTACAGTGGGGTACACTTCACAGGAAATATTTGCAGTTGATTCTGGTAAATCCTCTAATCCTCTTGCAGAGTCTGAATTTGCGGAACACTCAGTAATATCAGTAGCATGCACAACATTTATTTCTTCAGTGGGCACCTGCCAGAAAGTAAAAGAACACAAATGAGAGTTATCATAAGAGTATCCAAAGAGACTAACGTTGTAACAAAGGAGAACACATAAAATTGACCCACAGTCAACACAGCTAAATATAAAAAATGCAAAAAAAAATGATAGCATCTAATTGAACAACAGAAGAAGTCAGCATATTAATGCTAAACTGATTTGTCACAAGATATGGCTCGGTATCAAAAAATTTACCACTGAATCTAATAACTCAGTATGCCTTTTCCGCTTGGTCTTGGAAGAACTGCATTCAGCAACTGGCTTCCCTTGTTTAGATAGATCGATAGGAGGATGCCCTTCATCCTTGCTCTCAGATAATGTAAAGTCAGTTTTTCTAAGTGTATCTGAATCATTACAAAGAGAAATGGAAGTATTGGCAACGAGTAAATGATTGAGATAGTATGCATTGTGAAAAACAAAACGTAGTAGGAGCTGCAATGGAAGATAACCTGAAGGAATATTAATCTTGAGTTTTGACATCTTATCAGGTGCATCCACCAGACTTTGCAACACGTCTAAGATCAACATATCATCTGCAAATATAATAGAATAAAAGTAATCAAATATTTACACTGCTTGCCGATCTTCGCCAGTACCAAGATTACCAATGAGGTTTTTTTTTTTTTTGAAAGACCACCAATGAGTACTAATATCAGGTAGAACAAATGAGTAGTCAAAGCAACCATGTAGCACAAGAAATTAACTTGATAACTGCTCAGTATAGGAACAAAAGTCATAATGGATGTGTTCTAAGTTTGTAACTTAATTACTAATTAATTGCTCTGTAATGACTTGGTGTTAGAGTCCCATTCTTATTTAGGGGAAGGCTGGATTTCACTTCTTTTGATTCCTTACATATAATTGGGACCAAGGGTTTAGCCTATGTTATCTTACATGATTGTTGAGAGTCACATAAATCAGTTCATTTTGGATAAAAATTCCATATAGAGAGGCTACTAAAATGCACATGGTCATCCATGATTTAATTCATGAATGAAATATTATTTGCTACAAGGAAGTGGCTAAGGGCATGCTTGTGAGATAAAAGCTCACATAAGCACAGAGTAGCGTTCAGACTGTTTGGATGAACTACTAGAGGCTCAAAAGATTTTCCCTTAATTCTCAGGTCCCAGCTAAATGGTTGACGAGATGCACGCACAGGCTCAGGCTTTCCCAGTATGGCTTGATCAGAGAAAGAGGCTAAATAGACCCGATGGGTGAATTGTGTGATGACAATAAAGCATAAAGTATCATAGACAGAAAATGGAACTGTAAACTGAAGGAATATTAAATTTTGCTTTAATAGTGATTATGGAAAAGAACAGGATCATTTCAGAAAAAAATACCTGCAGAAATATACACGCTAGACATCTGTTGCTTTAGTAATCCAGAAGGTTTGTTCTCTTTAACCGCCATCGTGGTTTCATGCCCAACTTTACTGGTCCGGCCTCTGTCCATTGTTTGGCCCATTCTTCTTTTTTTCAGAGGTTGCTGAGTCCGACTCTGACATATCTCAGTGTCTCCATTGGTCTCCAAGAGAGCCTGACATTCAACACCTTTAGTTGCTTCCATGATTCCAGATCTTCCATCAAGAGAGCACTCATTCATTGAAAAATTAGTACAGTCATTATTAATCTTGTCACTATTCCCTTTTCTAGAGCTCATGGCGTTTTTAAATTCTGGTGTGGCATCATCAGCAGCATTCCTGTCTGTGGGAATTATAACCGGTATCCGAGAGGTACGATTCCCAACAGGATGACTTTGACTGTTCCTAATCAGTTCTGAAAAAGCAATGAAGTTGTCAAAACTACTTAGGCAACAGAATTATCCAATTAAAATGCTTCTCAATTTTTTGTTCAGGTAAGTCTTCTTTCTTAGTTGGCAATGTCCCTCAAGAGACAGCTAGAAAGATCAGTACGAAAACAATAAAGATGAAAACCATTTTCCAAAGGGTACTTGCCTCCATAGTATCTTTTCTTAAAGGAAGGTGAAAATCCAGGAATTTTCCCAGCGTGATAGGAGCCATGAGGGTGAGGTGCTTCATGTACTTTATGCTGAGTACCTTCTCCATGTTTCGTTGCCTTCTTAGATGCTCTAATTTTTTGTCCATTTCCTCTATGACTTGAGGATAACTCCTATCATTTTCAGCATCACAAGACAATGAAAATTTCAAGTCAATGTGTTCTGTATACTTTAAGCTTTGCGGTAAAAAGATTAACAATGGATCTGACAAGGAAGTTGGCTCAAAAGGGAGCCAGTTAACACGTGTGTACATATCAAGTTCATTACCCCCTCCAATCACCAAAAGGCGACCACATATTCCATTTATATACTTAGACTACGCCTAAAAAGTACAATTATACTAGGCCGAAGAAGTAGAAACTATAATGCAATGCCCCAATCCACTCAAGATTAAATGTTACTTTTAGGGTTAGGAAAGGCATCATCATCGCAGGCTTATCTTATTATTTGATTAATGAAACTAAACTAATATGGTAAAAATTAAGATGCAGCAGTACAACTGATCTCAGAATAAGCAGAACAATCAGAACTCGGGACTGGTCATCCTCATTATAATAAAATTCTGCACTGTGACGTCAAATGGTAGGCATGTTTACATGAGGAAGTTGCTGAAAATTAGCATACACAGAAAAGTAAACAGTATGTGAGCATCTACAAGAAGTAAATCCTAACTCAAGCTTACCAAAACATTGCAATGACCAGTCACCAATGCAATAAATCCCATGGAAGTAGCTTGATGCTCTGGAAGAGATAAGAATGTCTGCCAGAAGAAATAAAAACATGTCAATCTACAATAGATTGTGGTTTCAAATATGACTCCAAGCTGAATTATATGTTACAAACAGTCAAACACCTATTAAAACATGAACTTTCAGATAAGTACTGTTTTTCAAACAGAATGTACTTTTTTATTAGCAAAATATCGTTTTTAGTTTTGACAAACCCATAATTGCATTGGCTGCAAGAAAGAAAAAAAAAGGTAGTTTGCAGAAAAACAAGGATACAATAACAACACACTAGAGACTCACCCGATGCGTAGCATAGAGATTTTTTACCATGTCTGGTGATTTATGACCTACTGCTGCACTGATCTGCGTATACATATCCACCAAACAGCATTTAGGCAGTCAACAAATAGCTTTATCATTATGCCTCAAGAGATACTTACATAATAAGGAAAATCAAAGGGAAATGGACAGTCCAAACCTTTTTCCAGTCTTTTCCATGTTGATGGTAGGATTTATAGAAGCACATAAGTTCATCGTTGGTCCATATGGGACTCGAATTTGATATTTTCACCTTCTACAAAATGGATACATTTTTATGATGATGAGAACAGATGATTGACACAGTATTTCAGAGTGAAATGGCATTCGAGAGAATACAGTACAACAGCTGTAGGCCACAATCTATCAATAGGTAATCTTCATCAAACTTCCAAATTAAATATGTTTGCTTTTAGTTTATACCTTGATTGAACTAGGTACCTCCTTGTGCTGCTGTCGATCCTCATATCCTTTTATTCTGATCCTATTAATAGTTCGAGCAACTTTTGCCGGACCCATCGACGCTGTCCTCGGCTATAGACTCAACAAGAACTGCTGCAAGTGACAAGTGCAAGATCAGTTTGTATGCACATAAGAATGTTGCTTACAGTAGTGTAATTTCATCTCTAAACTTTGAAGTTTATATACTTGCTTTAATATAATCTAAGATGTGGTGAGAAACTGACAATGATTGGATTAAAGAAAGAAATAACTCGGATTCATGATCCATTTATCAGAACCTTTGTACAAGCTGCATTCATAAAATAGCCATCTTGATTATTGCATCGTATACTCTGGTTTAGGTACAGATGCAGAGTCCAAAAACTTAGGGGCGATAGTTAGAATTTTCAACAGCACTGTGGCATCATCGCACATAAGAACCCAGACTGATCTGATACGCACCCATGACACATGATCATCCGTGCCAATGGAAAACCAGAAGCTGAATAAGAAGAGAACCCCCTGATTTCGTTTGAAGAGAAAATGAGTGGGGTACCTTCCGGAGCTGATCGCGTAATACATCACCCGTAATCGCCATAAAACTACAGCGATCTCCCAAAGGACAGGCAATCGCAACATCTTACCGCAACGCTATCCGCCCGCCATCCTCCATGTTGTAACCAAGAAGAGAGCAACGGGAATCGGGACTTTTTACCTCCTCTGTCAGCCGGCGGCCGGCGGGTCGAACTGGAATTGGAGGCGTCGGCGTCGGTGGCGGCTTTCTCCCAGAAACCAGAATGCTTGGCGGAATCGGCTGCGGCACCGGGGCGGGCCAGAGAGGGTCGGCACCGAACGGCTGATCGAGCTCGGCGTCGGGTGGCGGCAGCAACGGACGGCTACTGCCGGAGCGAGGCGTGGGTTTTCGCAGAGAGAGAGAGGGGGAGGCCGCCGCGGCGGTGTTGTTGTCTATCGATCAGCGGCAAAACAAAATTGTGGAGAATAATAATATTAATTAATCCGTCTGGTGCCTGCTGGAGGGGAGAGCAGACAAAAACGCAAAATTGAGAGCGCGGCGAGTTGGGTTGGGCTTTGTGGCCCATGTATATTTTGTGTGGCCGTTGTCAGATAAAAGTCCTTTTTACCTCCTTGGATGTTGAGTCGAGTCCACATTTCCTCCCTAAGACTCCAAAACCGTCCATTTGGGTACCCTGGACTCGCAATACGGACAAGAGACCTTCCTGACAACATTCCATGGTGGTTTCGTCCTATGTGGCTGTGACAGAACCGCTCAAAATAAATCTGTATTATCACCTAAGCCGGTCTATTTGAATAATAAGCGATAATAAGAAGTTATTTTGTCATCTCTGCCGGGTCAAGCCCGGTAAATCACTTACAACAGGATCGCTGATATGCGCAAAGCCCACACGACAGCAGGACCAGAGTACAAATTCAGCATTACATAAAAGACCATAGGTTCACATTATTACAAACCAGGTTTTGTTACATAAAAGTAAAGTGTTTCAGAGATTAAACAGCAGAAATAAAAACTAGCGGAAGATGCACATGGGAGGCCACCCATGGAGTATCACTCATCTTCGTCATTCTCCCATTCGATTTCCCAACCATCTGGAATAGATCCAGGTCAGATGAGATTACCTGAAAACCACAAATTAAGCAAGACTGAGTATGCTAATACTCAGCAAGACTGACCCGACAAAAACAAAAGTACAACTAGACATGCAAGGCTTTTTGGCTGGTGGGTTTGTTTTGCCAAAAGCGACTAAGAGTTGATCCTTAATTTCAAATTTTAGCTCATATTCTAGTATGTTAACCATTCTAGGTAAGCACCTATACTAAACAAGTATGTTGTGCAAACAATATTAAATAGGCAACAATATTAATCCAAAAGTTCCATAAATAAATATGGGGTAGCCAGTGGTCAAGCCAACTCAGATAACGGCGAGTGACCGACGATCGCTCGATTTATATCCTTGCAAGGTCAACCCAAGATACACGGAAGAAGGTAGACCCAAAGAAATCAAATAAAAGCGAATGCGGGGTCTACCCCGACCAGGCGGTTCATAACTGAAAACCAGTACCCAAAAAATTTCAATTTTTTGTGAGCAACACAACAATGTTATAACTCACATTTTTGGTATTCAAAGGTTGAATCAAATCAGATTGGAAAAGGGTCTAACAGATCTATTTTCAGAGTGCTATTGCCCAGAAATTTTTAGCAGGGCAGAGCTTTCCTAAAAAGATCATATCTCAAAAACTGAAAACCCAATGACCATGAAATTTTTACAGCACAAACTAGACTATATATGAAACATTTTTGTTATAGATCCTATGGTCAAATTCTTTTTGGAACTATATTTAAAAATTCGAGTTTTCATCCTTTCTCAAGATTTTGACAGAATTTCAACATGATCTAAGCTTAGCAATTTAATCAAAACTTCAGTTTTAATCATCCTAAAATCATGAAAAATTCACGAAAGAAGCTTAACTAGCTGATGAGCAATTTCCTTAAAGAAAACCTAGTCAGAATTTTTTTAGATAATCCTTAGAAAAATTTGGACAGCAACTAGTTACTGTCGTACAGACATCCCTGGTCCCACTACTCAGGTGGGTACCGGGACCGACTACTCCGTGGACCCCTGGGACTACTCGACTTGGGCTACACGGCACCTGTTGGTGTGGAGCGCAAGACTTACAGAGGATTAGTACTCGGTTAGGAAGCTAGACATGTCCGGATCCATGTAGAGTACTCCTAGCCGTACACGACTAGTACTCCTCTGGCAAACCGACTTGTAACCCTGCCTCCCGGACTATATAAGGCGAGGCAGGGACCCCTATCTCATCATCCGCATCATCCTGTAAACACACCCAATCAATCCAGAGCTACGCAGCATACAGGACGTAGGGTATTACGCACCTCGTGGCCCGAACCTGTCTAAATTGTGTGCCACGTGTCTCTCCTTCGAGTTACCGATCTCGGCGAGGCCACATTCATCTACCTCGGGTACTCCCCTTGGTAGGTTGCCGGTCTAAAACACCGACAGCTGGCGCGCCAGGTAGGGGCTCTCGCCGAAGATCACATGGCGAACTCGATGGCTTCAATCATCATCAAGCCAACCGCCGCCTTCAATCGCGGCGACACCTTCGTCTTCGGCTCCTGGGTTTGCACCGCTGACGGCGCTGGATCGTTCCAGCGCTACCTCACCATGACTCCGAACCCGGAGACCGGGTTCGTGACACTTCCCGAAGTCGTCACGAGCCAACTCGTCGAAAAATTCGACGAATTTTCGCTCTGTCAACAAGTCGCCGACTTCGAGCTTGGATCCGCCTCCAACTCGAACTCGACGTCACCCTGGATCGTCTCATGCGAGCCGGCTCCTGAGCCATCGTGTGAAGCGGTCCCCCTCCACGAGCGCTTCCCATACGGTCTCTGCAACTCTAGCAGGGCCCACGCGGAAGCTCTCGCCGCACGCCGGGCCGGCAAGGAGATCGCCTCCGAGTACTCCTCGGACTCCAACACCCCGACCGGCTACTACTCGGACTCTTCCTATGAGTTCGACTTCGGATCGGACCCAATTGAGTCCGAGTCTGAGCTTAACATGACTGAGGAACCGCTGTCAGGCCCTGCCACCGGCGTGGTCATTACATCTACTCCCGCCGGCAGATTCGTCTACTGGCCCGACCGCAAGCCTGCAGACCTGACGGACGACAACTCACGCTGCGTTGCCTACCTCGATTCACTCCCCTTCCAGGAGGGAACCCCGCTGGCTCCAAACGACGAGCACACCCCCACCGAGGTGGCGACTACCGACTCCAGTCTCTGCACTCCCGACCGTGAAGTCTTCATGACGACCGGAGATGCTGGGACCTCGGAAAATCGGCCCGACCGGTACCTTGACGATATCTCAGAGGATGAGTTATCTGCCAACGCACCTCCCAACGAGACCACCGAAGACAAGAACGCCCGACGTGACCGCAACAGGAAGCGGAACGATCGACGCAGACGTCTCCGGGAAACTCTCCCCATCCGGAACCTCAATGAGGCTTTGGATCAAGTTGCCAACCGGGTACACACCACTCCTGAGCAATGCCTTATGTCTATCACCACGATAGCACGACAAGCCCAGGGGATCCGCGCAGGCAAAGTCATCGCTAAGCTCGCTGAAGATGCCTACTTCATGCGGGTTGACAGCAGGGTAGCCCAAGTACCCCCCGCCGGAAACCACGAAGCCACTAGTCGCAGCCCGGCAGATGGCGGACGCAACCGTGTCCGTGGTGAACACCAGCCAAATCCCAACCGCTCTAGGGCCTCGGCTGGAGGACCCTCACAGGGCGGCAACAGCCAGGGCGGCACCGGAGGTAGTCGCGGTGGCGGCGGTGGTGGCAGCAGCGGCGGAAGTTCATCCCACGACGCCGGCAGAAGAGCTGGTGGCGGCGGCGATCGCGGAGGCCGAGGCCTCGCGAACAGCCACACCACTGGGAACGCACGTGGTGGCTACGACGCATGCCACAGGATCGACGAGATCCGCCGTAAGAAGGCTACTGAAGCAAGCGACAGCGACGGCTTCCCCGCCTACTCTGCAAGACTTCGCAACTTGCTTCTTCCTGAGAAATTCAAACCTCTCGGGATCTCTAAGTACGACGCGAAGCAAGACCCAGTTCAGTGGCTCAGGTGCTACGCCTTGGCCATTGAAAATGCTGGTGGCAACAACGACGCAAAGTGCCTCTTCTTCCCTTTCTGCCTGGATCAAGCCCTACTCACATGGCTCGAGTCACTCGAAAAGAACTCGATCGACGAGTGGGACCAGCTGAAAGCGCAGTTCACCAGCAACTTCGCGGGCGCCATGGGGCGCTCGGGTACCCACATGGATCTGGCAATGGTCAAGCAAGAACAAGGTGAGACACTCCGCCAGTACATGCGGTGCTTCTTCGACAAGCGCGCGACCGTAGTCGACATTACCGACAAAGAAGTCATCGACCTCTTCCAAGATGGGCTCTACCACCGTCGCACCTTCGAAGACTTCAGTCGCCGCCGCCCGAGTTCCATCACCAAGCTCAAGGACATGATCACATCATGGGCCGACGAAGAGGACAAGGCGAACGCCAAATACGACTCCATTCGCGGCACGAGCAAGAACAACATGGGCGGCCACAACAACAACAACAAAGATCAAGGGGGTCGCAACAACAACAACTACTCGAGCTCCAACCGCAAGCGCAAGCCAGACAACACAGTCGCGGCTATACAGCACCCTGCGAAGGACAACTCGAAAAAGACCTCAGGCGGCTTCAGAGACTTGCTCAAAGAGAAGTGCTCGTGGCATCTGGACGGCAATCACACCACCGAGCAGTGCTACCAGCTCCGGCGAGCACTCAAGGATACTCCCGACCCACGGCCTCCTCACGACAAGAAGGGCAAGAAAAAAGTCGACGAGGGCAACAGCGACTTCCAGGAACCTGACAAGACGGTGAATGTCCTATTCGGCGGACTACCCACCAAGCGGTCCCAGAAGGCCACCCGACGGGAAGTCTTGAACATTGAACCAGCGGTGCCGACACCTCTAAGGTGGTCAGAGGTACCCATTACCTTCTCCCGCGCGGACCAATGGACAAGCTTCTCCGAGCCAGGACGTTTTCCACTCGTCCTGAAACCTGTAGTCGCGGGCTCCAGACTCAACAAGGTACTTATCGACGGCGGGAGCGGACTCAATGTCCTCTTCACCAAGACCTTAAAGAAAATGAAGCTCGACATCACCGACATGCTCACTAAGAGCGCGTCACCCTTCTACGGCATTGTCCCCGGTAACGCGGCTATCCCACTGGGCTCAGTGGTCCTGCCAGTTACCTTCGGGGAGACAAGGGAGAACTACCGCACCGAGTACATCAAGTTCGAGGTTGCGAACTTCGAAACCTCCTACCATGCCATTCTCGGCAGACCAGCTATCGCCAAGTTCATGGCGGTACCCCACTACACCTACTTGGTACTCAAGATGCCAAGTCCTGCCGGAGTACTCACGCTGCAAGGGGACTTGAAGATCTCATTCGACTGCAACACCGAAGCCGTGGAACTCGCAGCGACCAATCAAGTACCCAATGCAATGATGGAGATCTTCGCTACGTCCAAGAGGCTTGCCCCAACCGAACTCGAGATACCTGAGGCAGCCAACACCACGAACAAGCCTCAACCGTCGGAGGAAGTGCAGGTGAAGGCCGTCGACCTCGGGACGGGCGACAGCAGCAAGACTACCATGATCGGCGCAGGGCTCGACCCGAAATAGGAAGACGCGCTCGTCAGCTTCCTTCGGGCTAACCGAGACATCTTCGCGTGGAAGCCAGCGGACATGCCAGGGGTGCCCAGGAGGCTGATCGAGCACTCACTCAACGTCGACCCTAAAGCTACTCCCAAACGACAACACCTTCGCCGTTTCGCCGATGACCGACGGGATGCCATCAAGAAGGAACTCGCCAAACTACTCGCGGCGGGCTTCATCCGTGAAGTCTTCCATCCTGAGTGGCTCGCCAACCCCGTCCTCGTCCGCAAGAAGAACACGAACGAGTGGAGGATGTGTGTCGACTACACCGATCTCAACAAGCATTGCCCTAAGGACCCCTTCGGGTTGCCACGGATTGATCAAGTCATCGACTCCATGGCGGGCTGCGACCTGCTCTGCTTCCTCGACTGCTACTCCGGGTACCACCAGATCGCTATCAAGGAAGAAGACCAGGAGAAGACCGCGTTCATCACTCCGTTCGGCGCCTATTGCTACACGACAATGTCGTTCGGGTTGAAGAACGCCGGCGCTACATACCAGCGAGCTATCCAGGCCTGCTTCAAGAAGCAGCTCAACAAGAATGTCGAAGCCTATGTGGATGACGTGGTCGTCAAGACCGGAAACTCTGATACGCTCATCGCCGATCTTGAAGAGACTTTCGTATCTCTGCGAGAGTACCAATGGAAGCTCAATCCTAACAAGTGCGTCTTCGGCGTACCATCTGGGAAACTACTCGGCTTCATCATCAGCCATCGCGGCATCGAAGCCAACCCCGAGAAGATCTCCGCCATCACCAATATGAAAGCTCCAACCTGCATCAAGGATGTCCAGAAGCTGACCGGGTGCATGGCGGCCCTGAACAGATTTATCTCGAAGCTTGGAGAACGGGGACTACCCTTTTTCAAACTACTCAAGCATCAAGAGAAGTTCGTGTGGACCGAGGAGGCTGATCAAGCTCTGGCGCAGCTCAAAGACTTTCTGTCAAAGCCACCGGTCCTCACGGCTCCTCGCAAAAAGGAGCAACTACTGCTCTACCTCGCTGCGACTACTCATGTGGTCAGTACTGCCATCGTCGTCGAGCGGCAGGAAGAAGACCACGCCTACCCAGTCCAGCGACCAGTCTACTTTGTTAGTGAGGTTCTGTCAGAGTCCAAGGCATGGTACCAGCCGGTCCAGAAGCTACTCTACGCAGTGCTTATCACCTCACGGAAGTTACGACACTACTTCTAGGAGTACTCGATTGTCGTCATCACCGACTACCCGCTCGGTGACATACTCCGCAATCAGGATGCTACTGGAAGAATCTCCAAATGGGCAGTCGAACTCGGTGCCCTCAACATCGACTTCAAGCCACGTACCGCTATCAAGTCTCAGGCACTAGTCGACTTCATGGCAGAGTGACGGGAGAATCAGCTACCAACTCCAACTGAGCGGCCAGAACACTGGGTGATGTACTTCGACGGTTCACTCAAGCTTGAAGGTGTAGGTGTAGGAGTACTCCTGATCTCTCCAAAGGGCGAACAACTCAAGTACGTCCTGCAGATCTTCTGGAAGGTCTCAAACAACGAAGCCGAGTACGAAGCCCTACTCCATGGGCTCCGCCTCACAATCTCATTGGGCATCAAGCGGCTACTAGTCTACGGTGACTCCGCAGTGGTCATCAACCAAGTCAACAAGTCTTGGGATCGTAACAAGGAGAACATGGACACCTACTGTCTTGAAGTCCGCAAGCTCGAGAACAAGTTCTACGGTCTCGAGTTCCACCACGTCGTCCGCGACAACAATGTTGCAGCAGACGTCCTGTCGAAGCTTGGTTCTTCTCGCGCGCAAGTACCTGTCGGAATCTTCATCCACGAGCTTCATGCGCCATCCATCCCGGAGCCAGCGCCAACGACCACTGACCCTATGCCACCAAAGTCCGGTCAGGAGGTCATGATGATTGACGTGGACTGGAGACAATCCTTCATCGACTACATCCGCGAGCAGAAAGTTCCTTCCGACAAGAACATGGCCGAACAACTCGTCCGTCGAGCCAAGACCTACGTACTAGTTAGAGACAAGCTCTACAGGCGGGGTGCCACTTTTGGAGTACTCATGAAGTGCATACCTCGGGATGAAGGCAAGGACATCTTAGAGGAGATCCACAAGGGCGTCTGCGGCAACCACGCGTCTTCTCGCATGCTGGTGAGCAAGGCTTTCCGACGAGCTTTTTACTGGCCCACAGCTCTGGCCGACGCTGAAGAACTCGTCAGAAAGTGCCAATGATGTCAATTCTTCGCTAAGCAGCAACACGTCCCGGCCTACAAGCTTGTTACCATACCACCAACCTGGCCCTTTGACTGCTGGGGGCTCGACATGATTGGGCCTCTGCCAACTGCGTCAGGAGGATTCAATAGAGTCTTGGTGGCCATCGACAAGTTCACCAAGTGGATCGAAGTCAAGCCGGTCACCTGCCCAAAGGCCGACAGAGTACTCGACTTCTTGGATGAGCTAGTGCATCGCTACGGGCTGCCCCACCGCATCATCACAGACTTGGGTTCCAATTTCAACAACCATCAGTTTTGGGAGTACTGTGAGAACAGCGGGATTGACGTCCGGTACGTCTCAGTCGCCCACCCCCACGCCAACGGTCAAGTCGAGCGCGCTAACGGGATGGTACTCGACGTCCTCAAGAAGCGATTGCACAATGCAGCTAACACCAAAGGAGGCAAGTGGATCAAGGAACTACCTAATGCACTCTGGGGGCTTCGTAATCAACCTACCAAGCCAACGGGGCAGTCGCCCTACTTCCTGGTCTACGGCTCCGAAGCTATTCTACCTGCCGACGTGATGTGGGAATCCCTGGCAGTAGAACAATACGACAAAGGCATCTCAGAAGACAGCAGACAGGTTGACATCGACAGCCTCGAAGAAGCCCGCTGCGCCGCCCTCGTCCAGTCAGCAAGATACCTAGAGGGTATCCGACGCTACCATGATCGCAACGTCAAGGAACGATCCTTCAACATCGGCGACCTAGTCCTCCATCGCATCCAGAACACGGATGGACTACACAAGCTCAGCTCACCGTGGGAAGGTCCCTTCTCAGTCTCCAAGGTGACCGGACCAGGCTCCTACCGCCTACAAACACTTGAAGGCGACGACATCAGCAACTCGTGGAACGTCGACCAGCTATGTCGCTTCTACGCGTAGTCACTCGACTACTCATCTACGAGTCTAGTCTATACGACTACTCACGGACTCTTCGCTGTAAGCGGCCTCTCGGTCCTAGCACTAGTCTCCGGACTACTCTTCTCCAAGATCCAGCGACAACAGCTACTAACGGATCTTGGGCTGCTCAGAGCATCCAGGACTCTAGCGGCAGTCTACCTGACCATGTACTCTAGATCCAGCCTATACGGCTACTAACGGATCTTCAGCTGTAAGCGGCTCAAGGGCCCTAGCAACCACTTAGCCGTAGGCGGCCTACAGGTCCTGGCGACTAGACTTGTAAACGGCTCTGGCCATCTAGGTGTACTCCTTCATCAGTAATAAAGATTGATTCTATTCAAACTTCTTTACTGTGCCTTTCAGTGAGGCAAACTCTACCGAGTACTACTACTCACAACTTTTCCATGGTTTGGTACTCCGCGCACTTCACTGCAAGTGGCGGCCACGAGTACTCATTTCACATACAAAACGTGGACAACTTTCATTGATAATTTAAACAAGTCACTGACTACTTTGTTTTATAACTACTACTCTAGCTACCTCTACAGGTACATCTACTGGAGGTTAAGTTTCTCTGCCACCTGCTCAACGATGGGCGCCATCTCCTCGAGAAGGGTCTTGTACTGATCATCGCTACAGTTAGCCGCAAGACCACCGACTACCACATCCACCGGTGCCTTCGGGAAGTATGACTTCATGTACGCCAGCACCAGGTTTGGGATCGACTTCGCCAGATGCTTGACATACATCGCCAACCGTCCGGGGGCTTCCTTCAACCGGTCTACCAGTGGAGCTATCTTGGGCCCGCCCGGGTGCGGCACCAGCAACCTTGCGATGGGCAGTGCGGCTTCCTCAAGCTCTTTCAGCTGGCCTCGAAGCTTCTCGCAGTCTTCATTCAATTTCTGCAGAGATTTATAGCAATTTACAAGATCACGATCTGAGGCTTCACGGAGCTCCATGTGCGTGATGCACTCATGGTGCAGCTGGGCGTAGTCGTACTCAAGTACCTCTCTTTTGTTGGTCTCACGGTATACGATATTCTTGAGGTCCGTCTCCGACGCCTTCAGCTGGTCAACTCTTGCCTCAAGCTCTGCAGACAACTCAATTCAAGGTCAGACTATTCACAAGTGCTACAATAAGTACTCAAGGGTTTTGGCAGAAGACGTACCTTTGTTCTTCTGGCGTAGCGACTTGTTCTTCCGGATCAAGTCGTCCCTCTTCGCCTGCATCTCCTGCACCTCGTTGTGGTACTGGGCGAAGGCGCCATCCAGCTTGGATTGGAGTAGAGCCGCATGCTTCTTCGACTTGTCTAGCTCCTTCTCCAGGCCTTCGGCGCGAAGAACTGTGTCACCATACCCCTTTAGAAGATCAGACTTCTGACGGGATCTCTCAACCACGTCCTGCGCAAGACAGAATCAGTCCATGAGTACACAATGCCCTGCACAAGCAAGACTAGTCAGGGTACCCGTAACGTACCTTGACCCATTGCTGGGTGCGGCGCCATGACTCCATGCTCAGAGCGACAACGGCTGGGTCGATAAGGTTGTCTTCCAGCAGCTCGAGACCCCCACAGCTTGATGATGCCGCCTCTGGCATGGGTGCCGAACAAATCGGCGTGGCTTCTTCTATGATGGGCTCACGGACGATTACGTTCGTGCTCGCCCCGGGGAGCGGATCGACCTGTGCCGCCGCACTCAGCTCGGGGGCTATCGTAGTTCCCAGCCCGGGGGCTGTTCCTTCTGTCGTCTCGGCAACCGATTTTGTGGGTTCCGTCTCCACAGTAGCCGTCTCCATCGCCACGGCTTCAGGGATCGCGGCTCCCTCAGCTTGTGCTCCTGCCAAGATGAGTACAAGAAGTCAATTTCAACGACTACTACACATGATGACTACCAATTGTGACGGGACACATACCTTCGACTAAGGTGGCCTCCTCCAACGTCGACTCCACTGCGGCTTCAGCCTGTGGTGGTGGTGTGGGTTCGCGCTCCTCCGCCGAGCGGCCCTCTCCATCGGCCGGAGTGCTGGTCTCCCCACCATCCCACGACAAGTCCGTGGATTTCCTGCATCACAAACTACCCAGTCAGCAATGCGAGTTTGCCGTCTACACGACTACTCGAGAGTTCAGAGAACTTACAGTGTTGACCGCACCACGGTCATGGTCGGGGCGCCAAGTATACTGGCAATGTCAACTATGCCAGCTTCGCCGGCAGCTCCGGCCTCGATAGAAGCCTCCTCTGGCTGCTCTACAGTTGCAACCGGCGGAGGGTTTCGTCCTTCTTCAACCGACGACTGCGGCTCCGCAGCGCCGGTCTCTTGTTGTGCCGCTACTGGTACGGCTTCTTCAGTGGTTGGAGGCGGGCTAACACTCTCCTCAGCTCCCGCCCCCACCGTCTCCCAGACGTCCTCGTCGCCCTGTTCTACGGGGTCCGAGGAGGGGATGTCCTGCAACAGGTCAAATGAGCTTGTCAGCACCAGACTACTCGTTGGCTGTACTCGACTGTTTTAGTCGTGGTATTCACCTCTTGGCTGGTGGTTTCGGAGATCTTCAGCTTCTTGATGGCGCGTTTCCGCGCCACGTTGCGCGGCTTCCTGGGCGGTGCCGGCAAACTAGCCTCGAGGCTAGATGGCTTCTCGATGATGGGGATGTTGGGCATCCCAACCCGGCTGAACCTTGAGCGGAGTTGGAACCGCTGCTGCAGCGTCTCTTCATCCTCGTCATCAGAGCTGTCCTCGACGACGACAGCATCACTACCTTCACCGACTTCACGGCGCTCCTTCCCCTTGGGCTCCGCTTTCCCCTGCGCCTGTCCTTCAAATCGCGGAGGGGAGGGCAGGACGGAGATGTACTTCTCCACATCATCCTACAACATCAAGCAAGCATGAGTACGACTACGTCAAGCTAATCAGTACTCGGGGGCTTATGTCACGACTACTGACCTGGCTTGGCGGCCATGCCGCGGAGTACTCTGGCACCGGGCATGGTGTGTACGGGGGCATATCCTTGAAGATTTTGCCCAGCCTCTCCACAATAACGTCATCCTTGACTTCAAAGCTAGGCATCCGGGACGTATCCTCGTCGTCGGTGTACTGGTACCCGAGGGTGTCTCGCGCCATCAGTGGCTGCACCCTCCTCTTCATGAAACTGAAGGCCACGTGCTCGGCCCTCAGTCCGGCCTCTCGTAGGGCCTTGATTTTCTTCAGCAGAGAAGGTAGCTGAATACCTTCCTGCATGGTGGGCTCCATGCTCCAGCATGGCGCATGCTTCGGTTGATGACCGCTCGGCTTCGGCAGCTCTGGATGGTGGTTGCAGATGTAGAACCACTTTGCCTTCCAGTCCTGGTTGGAGTCTATCAACTTGTACGGCAGGTACTGGTCGGCGGCATCCTCTCGCATCTGAATCCCGGCGCCTCCGACTACTCGCGGGTCATTGCTGCTCGGTTGCGGCTTCAATCAGAAGAACTTCCGAAACAAGATCCAGTGGGGCTTAATCCCCACGAAGGCTTCGCAGAAGTGGACAAATATGGAGACATGGAAGATTCCGTTGGGGTTGAGGTTGAGGTACTCGACGCCATAGTACCTGAGCAGCCCCTTGAAGAAATCGCTGGCGGGGAGCGCCAGTCCGCGCTCTACGAACCGCGCGAACATCGGGATCTCGTCCGGGTTCTTCTCCATCGGGTACGGATCGCTGGTGGCCGTACGCCACAGATCCATCTCCTTCTCGCGAAGGAATCCACTGTTGACCAGGGCAAGGATGTCCTCGGTCTTCAGCTTTGCCTTCTTCCATTCCTTCGCCGGATTGGGGCGAGGGGCAGAGGGCGGCGACGACGACTGGCCGGCATCCTCGACCTCACTACGGCTCCTCTTCTTCGCTGCACTGATCTTCGAGCTCTTCACCGGGGACGTCTTCATCCTCCAAGTGACGGGTGTCTTCACTCGCATTCGCTCGGGGGCTACAGAGGCGGGCGAACTGCGGCGGCGGGCGCAAGTAGATCCAACCTACTTTGTGGTGGCAGCGGCTGCAGCAGAGGAGCAGAGAGGGTGGTTTCAGATCTAATCTGGAGGAATGCTATTGCTGGGAGTGAAAAACCCTAAGGGGGTTCACTGGTTATTTATAACCGGCCAGGCGGCTCAGTTCTCAACGGGCAGATAAGGCGCCAGACGGGTGACTCAGTAGCAGTTGTCTGACTCTTCGAATTCCAGTACTCGACGCTCTCAGTCTCGGGGCTCGACTACGTCAGATGGACTCAGTGGGCTACAACCAGATCCCAGACCCACTCAGGACACATTCTACAGTCAAGATGATCCTTCAATTCGAGAGAGAGTAGTCGACTCAAGGCTCGGGGGCTCCGTGCCACGTGTCCTTCGGTTTTTTCTCTGGATTTTTTGGGATAAGATTGGTAGAACTTCAGATTGACCCTCAGCTTGAATCTGCGATTCGACCTAAGGCTCGGGGGCTACATTCCATATGGAATGCGATTCTCCGAATCGCATTTTCCATATGGTTTCTTCACCAAGACAACACGAGTACTATTGAAGACCTTCGAGAGAAGCTCTCGGGGACGCTTGGGGACTACTCGAGAAGACTTCAAGACTACTCAAAGATCAGCTGAAGTACCTTCCAGCCTCGGGATGATTCAAGCATTCTTGAGGACTTTCGGCTTGTGGAACTCGGGGACGCTCAAGGACTACTCACCAAGGCCATCAAGACTACTCGAAGACATCCTGCTCGGCTACAAAGTACTCGGGGGCTTGTCGTACAGACATCCCTGGGCCCACTACTCAGGTGGGTACTGGGACCGACTACTCCGTGGACCCCTGGGACTACTCGACTTGGGCTACACGGCACCTGTTGGCGTGGAGCGCAAGACTTACAGAGGATTAGTACTCGGTTAGGAAGCTAGACATATCCGGATCCATGTAGAGTACTCCTAGCCGTACACGACTAGTACTCCTCTGGCAAACCGACTTGTAACCCTGCCTCCCGGACTATATAAGGCGAGGCAGGGACCCCTATCTCATCATCCGCATCATCCTGTAAACACACCCAATCAATCCAGAGCTACGCAGCATACATGATGTAGGGTATTACGCACCTCGCGGCCCGAACCTGTCTAAATTGTGTGCCACGTGTCTCTCCTTCGAGTTACCGATCTCGGTGAGGCTACATTCATCTACCTCGGGTACTCCCCTTGGTAGGTTGCCGGTCTAAAACACCGACAGTTACATTTTGGTTTATCACCACATCAAAGTATCAAACTAGCATGATTGGTCCTTAAGAAACAATATTCAGCTAGAGACCATACAACAAGTGATTTATGAGCATTTTCAGTTTGGTAGCTTTTAACATGATGCAAAAATGTCCTATAAGTTATTCGTTTCTTAATTACCGTACCTAACAACTGTGGTTAGTGTACCTACACAAAATCACAGAATATTCAGAACCTTTCATGCCAGCACTCACGAAAGCATCCACATTCATTACCGTTCACTATAGAAACGGTATCCATGCGTAAAGCTGCTGCATGGACAGCGTCCAACCTCAGACACCTCCGTTTGAATGGAGTTGTCCTTTCCGCCTATTGCGGGGTCACACATCTATGGCAAAACATGGCTAGACATAGACGCGGCGTGGGTTCCCATTGGAATAGGTCCCATCCATCCCTCACTGACTTTCCCGTGGCACGATCACATATGGAAAAACGTGATGAACTAGTATGGTTGTGCAAGAAAGTAAGTTTTGACAGGAATAAAATGTGCTGGGAGTCAGTATAAATACACCATAGAGTACTAGCCACCTGAAAGAACCCAAAAATTCCCTCTAGGGCCTCTTGGACTAGATTAAACCTTAACGTCCTACGCACTTAGCAAGATTCTTATTCTTAGCAAATTTTATTCCAAAAAGAGTTGTTAAGGTATTTTTAATACTCTAGTGTATATCATCGCTCTGGTACCAGCTGTGACAAGAACCGCTCAAAATAAATCTGTATTATCACCTAAGTCGGTCCACTTGGCTAATAAGCGATAATAAGGAGTTATTTTGTCGCCTCTGTCGGGTCAAGCTCGGTAAATTACTTACAATAGGATCGCTGATATGCACAAAGCCTACATGAAAGCAGGACCAGAGTACAAGTTCAGCATTACATAAAAGACCACAGGTTCACATTATTACAAACCATGTTTTGTTACATAAAAGTAAAGTGTTTCAGAGATTAAACAACGAAAATAAAAACTAGCGGAAGATACACATGAGAGGCCACCTATGAAGTATCACTCATCTTCGTCATTCTCCCATTCGATTTCCCAACCATCTGGAATAGAGCTAGGCCAGATGAGATTACCTGAAAACCACAAATTAAGTAAGGTTGAGTATGCTAATACTCAGCAAGACTGACCTGACAAAAACAAAAGTACAACTAGACATAAAAGGCTTTTTGGCTGGTGGGTTTGTTTTGCCAAAAGTGACTAAGAGTTGATCCTTAATTTCAAATTTTAGCTCATATTCTAGTATGTTAACCATTCTAGGTAAGCACCTATACTAAACAAGCATGTTGTGCAAACAATATTAAACAGGCAACAATATTAATCCAAAAGTTCCATAAATAAATATGGGGTAGCCAGTGGTCAAACCGACTCAGATAACAGCAAGTGACCGACGATCGATCGATTTATATCCTTGCAAGGTCAACCCAAGATACACGGAAGAAGGTAGACCCCAAGAAATCAAATAAAAGCGAATGCGGGGTCTACCTCGACCAGGCGATTCCCGTCATTCCCCAGATTAGGGACGGGTGCCACAGTCCTAAGTACAAGGTTACTGGAACGCCCTCACACGGCACGTCCAGACTCACACTTGCACTACCGGTAGCGAACCGGGAGACGCATCTCAAGAGTAGTAGCGATAAAGTCCCCGCACTGGTTCATTAGGTACTAGGCTTACCGGTCTTATTCCCGACAAGCACTTGGTAATTCAATAGCTTAAACCAGCACCATGCTACTCGATCGAGACCGAACCCATTGCTTTTACCACATGAGCGAGTCATTTTATCCTACTTATGTTTCCAACATAAGCATCCTATATCTCGCGAGCAATGAGTCATTACTCGACTTGTACCGTGTCCTTAGAGCATTGCACTAGCGACCTAGCATACTAGTAAAAGAGCATAGGAATCCTAAGGATCATGCATCTAGGTTTCAATTCAACTCCTTAAACTTAAATACACAAAGTAAAACATAAATACTGAAAGAAAAGTTATGAGTTTAGTTCAACTCCTTAAACTTAAATACACAAAGTAAAACATAAATACTGAAAGAAAAGTTATGAGTTTAGAAAAAGGTTAGATGCAACTCCGGTGCTTGCCTTCTTCTATGTTAGCAACAACCTTTGGCTCTTCTGGACTTTGGTCCAGGTCCTGGTGAACACCCAACTCGATCTCTTCACCAACTAACGTCCCGTCTCCCTCCTGAGTCAGTGTATAAATCCCATCTGGTAAATCTACACGTACACATGCATATGCATTAGGTTATGGTGAGGGTGGGAGAATTACCACCAAACCAACTCTTGTTAGCCACATTCATCTAAACCATTACTATTTCTCACAAAAAGTATGGGGTGTGATGTGATGATGAACTAAAAGCTATTTTGATGGTGATTGTGTGCACATTTAAGCAAATTACATTACTAAACTTCACCAAACAGTATGGGGGTGTGTTAAAATGATTTTAAACAGGAACTAAACATGAAATCCTTAATTAAACTTAAATAATAATTATAAACTTATTTATTCAAAACCTAGCTAGCTATTCATCCAAAATTCATATTAAATGAAATATAACTCAAAATTTTCACACAGCAGAATATGGCTAAACTAAGTTTAAATACCAAAAATTAGCTTCAGATTGCATATAAATTAATTTATATGAAAAAGACAAATTTCAGCATAGCTTAACTACATTAAAACCTCTCAAAATTTTCATACAGGTCATTCATGTCACATTTAAGCTACTGACCAATTTACACAAGTAGATCTATCATATTTTGCAAGTTACCAATTTAACATCCAACACAAAGTTAAATACAAAATAGCATTCAAACCAAGTCCTAAAATCATAATTATTTTTCTAGAGATGCTATTCATCATGAAAAAGACCTAGGGTGGATTGGTGCTTAAGGAAAAGATTTCTTGAGAGGACTATAAAAAGCATCAAGCTTAAACTAACATAAAGCTTACAAAAATCATAACTATAAATCTACACATCAAACATGTGTCAAATTTGGTCACAGATGTAAACATGGCATAAAGAATAACATATCCAAATTTCATCTCCATTGCATGAGTACATTTTGAACTACAATAAAAGTACATCAAACTGAGTTTGAATTTTCATTTCAAAACTATTCAGAAAAACCCTGTACACCCTGTCTAGAAATTGTAGATCTCCTCACAAAGAATCCAACACAATTGGATTTACATTTTTTCTGAATTTTTTACGATTTCTAATAGATTTTTGAAGTTGCTGCTAAAACCTAATGAACCTTATTACAATCGGGTCCCTGGATATTGCAGATAGGCCCCTAGAACGAAAACTGAGATCGTAATCGGGTCCCTGGCACCATGGGAGAGTAAGGGAGAAGCTTCCAATGGAGGAGAGAGGAGGGGAAAACCATTGGAGAACCTCACCTAGGTTGGGGAAAGACAATTCAGAGTGCCACATGTTGGAGTAGAGCGGCGAGGAAGGAGATCAGGCTTCATCTTGATTCACCAGAGTTGAGGAGGAAGAACGCGAAGAACAGCTTGCTGCAGCTCGATCTTTGCGTGGGGGAGGTTGATGTGGTGGAGAGGGAGGGGCTTGTCCTTGGCCTAGGCAAGGCCTGGCCGGGCGCCTCCTTCCTGCCTGGGTGACGGCGCAGGTGAGCAGAGGGCGGAGCGGCACGGGCTCAGGAAAAGGAACAAGAGTGGGAGGGAGAGAGAACGAGAGGGAGGGGGTCACAGAGAAAATTAGAAAGGGGAGGGCGGCGTGTGGCGTCGCCTGCGTGCGGGGCCCGCAGGCAGAGGCGTGAGGGGAGGGGGCGAACCGGAGGGGGTCGCGTGAGCCGTGAGGCAGATCGTGGGTGGACATGTCCAGAGTTGGATAGACATGTCTATTCTTTGTCTGTTTGAATTGAAAAGGCTCCAAAGTTGCTTCTCTTGTGAAAATCAAAATAGTCATATAGAGATTACCAAAAATTATGAAATAAATTCAGGAAGTAGTATACATCAAGAGTGATCAATTTTGATTAGAATTGGTATAATGGCTATGATAGAATTGGAATAAAAATTCTTCCCGGAATGATACTTTTGAGATTTTGACCAAGGGTCCTTTTGCAAAATTGATCAAAACTAAGCTAAACATGCTTTAAGACTAATCACACTTGATTATCATGACTAATTAAGGTACTTAGCTTAACTAAAGATCTGGGATGTTACAGTGGTGACACGTCATCACCACATGATGCCAAGTCACTATGGCATCTCATCTCTCCCACGTCATCTCTCTTCCTCACTGGTCACCAACACTCCGCCGCCGGCCGCTGGGGGACGCGCGTCCCGCCGGCTCGCGCTTCCTTTCGCCACCGCCAGAGCCCGCGCTCCTCGGCTCACGTCACACCTGGCCGCTGCCATCGCCGGAGCCGGCGGGGCGTACGTGCCGCAGCCCAGCTCGCCAACCCGCCCACCGCAGCACAGCCGCCAACCCACGCGCCACCGGCCATGGAATCGAGGCCCACCGCCGCCGGCCATGGAGTCGAGGCCCGCCGCCCACCGCTCCATTCCCTCTCCACTTCTGCGCGTAGGAGGCCCGCCGCTGTCCACGACGGTCCAGCTTCGTCGTGAGGAGGCCCCTGCGCTTCCGCCACCGCCGGTGCCGGAGCTCCATGCCGTAGGGGAGAAGAAGGGGAGGCGGAGGAGCAGAGGAAGGGCACGAAAAGGAGAGAGGGAGGGAGGGACTGCCGTCATCGTCCAGATCCCTAGCCTTCACAGCTCGTCACCTCAACGCCGTGCTCCGCTGCCGCCATCTCCGACGGTCGCCACCGGAAGACAGAGAGTCGCGAGGAGGAGAGAGGCCTAGGGGAGGAGAAAGGCCGACGTGGGGAAGGGAGGTTGTGGCGCGGCCGCCGACACCGGACGCGGGGAAGAGGACGTTGCTCACCCGTCCGCCTCCTCTGCGCGCTCCGTCCTCCTCCACTGGGGATCCGGGAGCAGAGAGGAGCGCCGCGGGCCGCGCAGGGGAGGGAGGGAGCTCCTCCGCGGGCCATCCTCTTCTCTCGATCTCTGCTGCCATGTCAGCACCACGTGAGACGAAACCGGGATGGATTCGGTTTTGGGTGGTCTTCGAGAGCTCGAGGATGTAGAACAGACGGTTTTCGAATCGCAGGAGGAAACGTGGACTTGGTCCAACGTCCAAGAGGTAAAATGAACTTTTTCCTATTTTTTATCCGAGTGAGATAATGTGGGCTCGTGGCTCGCTCGGATGGAGAAAAGATACATAGGCCACAAGAATATTGCTTTGTGACCCATGTATATATTTCATTTTTTACGAATTTATATTTATAAAAATAAATATTTCTAACAAAATTTTGCAAAAATATTCCTCAACCGACGACGGTAACATTTTAGCATTGTAGCAGCCGATTGCACATTTGAAACGGTGGTTACCGTAGCAGGGTTACGGTAACTTCCAAACTATTTTAGAAAAATCATATTTTATTTGAATTCGGTTGGAGAAAAAATTTATACGAAAATTATCGATCTCAACAAGATCAACAACTTTTCAATTCAAATAATTTTTTATTTGAAATCATATTCATGCTTAAATAATCGACTCCCTTCCTCGCGATTATCAAGACTGCAATGCACGAGACACCGAGACACGATAGGAAACCACAGTGCACGCGTATGGCTATGGCCGTACGGAGATCCCCTATTTTTTCATGATGAAGGGATTTAATTTGTTGAGAGAAACAAATGAAGAGATAATATAAGATAATGAATTCAGTGCGCTAGCTAGCTATTTCTGTCAACTTTCTTGGAGACATGCACTGCACACAAAAATGTCTTGTTGTGCTGGTGGACCAGAGGGGCCAGTGTGCAATACCCACATCCACAAGGCCCACAACAACCCAACCACTCTAGCTGATCCCAGAGAGAGTACCACCACGTCATGCACGTACGTGTCCCGCATGCAAATTCTTCCAGTCCCAGAGAAATGGCTCGCACAGCTGTACTACTCCTCACTAACGGTACGGGCACGCCGGTACGGCTGGCTCTCATCTGCTGGTGTCCATACTCCACAGTCCAAACTGTATATGGTAATGGTCCGAGGTTTAATCGGCCCATCACTTGCCTCTCTTTGCCTTTTCACGTACTTAGCGGCGCCACCAGAAATTAAGGAAACACGTACGAGTACGTACCCATTTGGGCATTTGCGTACATTTTTTTCACAGTGTACACGCCACCAGAAATTCGTGCACAGCAGCAATAATAAACAACAGCTCGATCTTTTCCACTTGACAATCCGAGTGCATCATCATCATCGCCGCCGTATATGTCCAACGAGGCCTCGAGGGATGGGGATCGATGTGTGTCCGGCCTGGCCAATGGGCAGGAAAGAAGAACAAGTGATTTGTCAGCTTGCGTCCAGGATCGATACAACTAGCTAAGAGCCGTTCTTGAAAAAAATTTAGTGAAATTGTAAATAAACAGTGCTAAAATAATATTTCTAGTGAGGAAAGATGTGATAAATGTGATAAGTAATAATATTTTTTCATTGTTTCTTTTAAGCTAAAATAACAGGCCCAAAGGTACTCCTACCTACTACTCCCTCTGTCCTGTTTTCATTGTCGCTGGGAATTACAGAATCCTGTTCCCAGCGACTCTGTTACCGGGACAGAGGAGTAGTACGATCGATGATGATGTGTGCTGCTGCTACCTGCCTACCTGGGCCTATGCATGCGGCCACCAGGCAGGCGTCTCCGCATCTGGGTTCGGTGAACACTCAACAGGTCTCGTGACGTCACCATGTGGTCTCCTCGTGACGTCTGGCGTGTTCGTTTGGCTGGTTGTTGGTGGCTGATGCTGGTTTGTTCTGAGAGAAAATTACTACTGACTCGTTGCTGGTGATTAATTTTTTAGAGAAAAATACTGCTACGTGGTGACCGCTGATAAACCCCCATCGATTTGGACACGAGCTGCATGCAGCGCAAGGCATCATTAATATTCGCCGCCTGGTTGTTGGACTTGCATGCGCCGCAATTGCGAGCGCTCGGGGCCGTCCGTTCCGTTCCTCCGCACCTACTATTTGGACTGCGGCTCACTAATTGTAACAGTATTTCTTCCCTGCAATACTGCACCGCATGCACTTGTATTTAATAATTATATTTACCCCGTGGATACGGTTCTTTGTCGATACATGGCAGCATGGGCGTGCCCATGCTGTAGTGCTGTACTGCTATGTGCAAGTGCAACAGCTATATCTTAGCGTGACATATTAGGCAAGAGGAGCGTACGTGCACACGCGACGCGCATACGTACTACACAGCTAGCAGCTGTGCACCGTGCACGCTCGTACTACGGTTCCATTCCATTTTGATCCACGAAATTGTTGCAGATTTGTCTGCTAGCAAGCCTTTTTGCCGTTTTGCTTTCGAAACCGGCGGCTCGATGATCCATCATCATCTGCTTGGGCGCGGCCGCGGCGGAGAGAAGCCGGGAAACCAGCGGCGGCCCGGACCAGTATACCATCTGCTTGTTGCCACCGATGCAGCAGTGCACCGCACCGCACGTCCCCGTCGTCGTCTGTCTCGTGAGTCGCGCGACTTCCCGTTGCCGGCGGCCCCAACACGTGTCCCCGCGCTTCACGTGCTCCTCCGCTCCATCTGCTCTCCCCCTCTCCCTCTCCCTCCTCGCCTTGCCGTCCCACATGACATGACCTTACTTACCCCAGTCGCCGACGCCGTCAATCTCGCCGTCACATGCCCCTTCCTCCTGTATATAAAACAACAACGCAACCAAGAAGGCAGAGAAGTCATCGCAGAGGAGCCAGCCAATCGATCGCCCCCCGCCGACATCAGACAAGCGATGGAAGCCACCTCCCCCCGCCTGACCCGCTCCACCTCCCTCTCCACCAACAGCCTCCGCCGCTCCCGCACCGCCAGGTTCCCGCCGTCCCCGCACCTCTGCCCGCTCTCCTCCTCCTCCGCTGCCGCCTCCTCCCCGCGCGCGCTCCTCCCGCTCCGCCGCGCCAGGTCCGACGCCGACCTGGCCTCCTTCGCGAGATCCGCCGTCCTCCTCCGCCACCATGCGCCGATCCCGGCCATCCTCGAGGCCGACGACGAGGAAGGGTACGACAGCAAGGCTCCGGCGGGCCTCGACGTTGCCGGCGCCGGCGGCGACGGCAACATCCCCGGCGGCGGGGGCCGCGGAGGGAGCGGCGGGCAGGGCAGCGGCTGCGGCATGGGCGAGTACTACCGCCGCGTGCTGCTGCTGGACCCCGAGAACCCGCTGCTCCTGCGGAACTACGGCAAGTACCTCCACGAGGTGGAGGGCGACCTGGCCGGCGCCGAGGGGTGCTACGCGCGGGCGCTGCTGGCGTGCCCCGGCGACGCCGACCTGCTCAGCCCCTACTGCCGCGTCATATGGGAGGCCAGACAGGAGAAGGAACACGCCGAGGCCTACTTCGAGCGCGCCGTGCAGGCCGCTCCGGATGACTGGTGAGAGGAGCACGACGCTAGATTATTGCCCGTGGATTATTCGTGATGCCTGCTTCCCAGCGTGTCGAGCTCATCCATTATTCATTGGTCGTCGATCCATTACTAATTGGTCACCATGATTGCCTGCAGCTACGTGCTGGGATCGTACGCGAGCTTCCTGTGGGACGCCGAAGAGGACGACGAGGAGACGGCGGCGCCGGCGCCGGCGGACACCGAAATAGGCACGGTGGTTGCGGCGCCGTGCGACTCCCCGGCGCTGGTGCCCGCATGCTCGAACGGATGGATCCGCGCGCAGCGCGCGGCCGCCAGACCGATCTACTACTGTTTTGTACTGTACTGTACATAGGAGATGTACTACTGTTTTGTACTGTGCTGTACATAGGAGAGCGGACCGGATCGACGGCGGATAGATCAGCTGGCATCGCCGGCGGCGATGGATCGTCGGTCGATCCGGCCAGAAATAACGAGGCGCCTAGCCGACGGGCAGTAGTGATTGATGCAGTGCGCAGGGTCCATCCATATCGACGACGGCGACGGCAAATGAGACGATGGCGGCAGCAAAAATGGCTATCCGGAGCTGCATGGCACATCGCCTGATCAGTCAGGCCGTCGGCGAGGCGGCGGCGACGAGGGTTCCATTTCCCTTTCATTATTACTACTGATGACATAGTATAGAGCGACCTTGTACTTTTTTTTTTTGTGAACAAGAGCGACCTTGTACTTAAACTTTACTACCTAGCTTGATGATGAATAACAGAACTTACTGATCTAGCTAGCAGAAGTCACTGTACCATTTCATTTCAGCTTTCTTTTTTGAGAAATTATTTCAGCTCTTGAACTCATGTTTTCCTGCTGCTTCGATCGAGCTGAGGAGCTTTCATCGATCGATGAATCATACTGTATGCTACTCCACCATGATGTATGTAAAGCACGCTTCTAATTGTAGGCTTGTAGCCTGCGCCTGACTACCGTCTCGATGCAAGTAAAGTGTCATGCGTTGGATCGTTTTATCAATTTGGCCGATGCACCACCGTACGTTAAGTGTTGGTGCTCGAGCAAAACGATCGGTAAACCAATTAACCAAGCAACTTGGATCGCGTGCACATACACAGAGCAGGGCCGCCTCGGCACATGACCAAACCCGGCACCAGCGCAATAATGTACACGTTCCTTATCTTTCCAGGATGCCACTGATCTTTGCAAGTACACATGACTTTATATACTGAGTACTACATTGCTCTGCGATACTCTTATGTGGGCAAGAAAATTTTGCAATGAAATTCATACGCATGTATACACGTGCAGTTACTGTGAAGTTGTATTTCGGTAATGATCATATTAGATATGGTGAAAATGAAGTTGACTTGTCAGAATTTGATTCGGTTGACCAAGTGATTAGAAGAGTAGCAGAAAGAACTTGGGGGTCATAACCAACTTTTTTTTATAAGGCATTCCATGTAGATGTAGAGCAACATGACTTGTCGATTATGGCTCTAATCAACAGGAGTGAGACAGTATATTAGGTTCCTACCGCCGTGTGGTACGACGGCTGCTGTCGTGGCACTGTGGCAAGGCCACCCGAACCCGGACGCGGCAGATACCGCCGTACCACACGGCGGTAGGGACCTACCGCCGTGTGGTACGGTGGTAGGTCCAAGCGTCGTATGGCGTGGCGGCTGCAGGCCTGCAACCGCCATACCATACGGCGTTTTGATCTCCTGCCTATATAAGGCCGAAATTCAGCCGAAAATGTCATAATAATTCGGAAAAAAAGAGGGGGTGGGGAGAAGGGAAGGGAGTGAGGAGGAGGTGGCGAAGGTGCGAAGCTCTGCCGGTTTTTCGTCTCGTTAGAGGTAAATACAATATTTTGAACTCTGGTAATTCATATTTTTAAGTAGTGTTTTTAGTGTAGATCTGCTTAGTAAAATTATAGTTCTAGTGTAAATCTGCTTAGTAAAACTATAGTTTTAGTGTAGATCTGTTTAGTAAAATTATAGTTCTAGTATAGATCTGCTTAGTAAAATTATAGTTTTAGTGTACATCTGAGTAGATAGATTTTGTAGTTACAGATCCACTTGTTAATAGCGATTATTTTTTCATGCTGTCAGATATGTCGGATGCAGTTACTATGAAGTTGTATTTCGGTAATTGCCATATTAGATATGGTGAAAATGGAGTTGACTTGTCAGAATTTGATTCGGTTGACCATGTGATTAGAAGAGCAGTAGAAAGAACTTGGGGGCCATAACCAACTTTTTTTATAAGGCATTCCATGTAGATGTAGAGCAACATGACTTGTCGATTATGGCTCTAATCAACAGGAGTGAGGCAGTATATTGGGAGCTTATGCCACTTCAAGGCACTGAACATTGGAGGAGTTATATCAGAACTGCATGTCAAATTGGTTTGCCTGTGATTTTGTTTGTCCAAACTGTTCACAAGGCTGGGTCTAGTAGTCAAGTGCATGAGGAGGGTAATGGTGCTCACCAGGGTGAGGTTGAACTAGAAGCAGGAGATGGTCCTGCAACTGAGGCAGAAGAAGGAGATGGTGCTGCGACTGAGGCAGAAGTAGGAGTTCAGGAGGAACACAGTCACACACCCTTTGAGGCCCGTGGTCAAATTGACGAGGGGGAAGTTAATGAAGAAGTACTGAGGCAGTACGAAATGGAGGCCGGTGACGATGAACATGGGTTGCAAGAGTGTTGGCATTTCGAAGTGTCGTCACTTTAAAAACAGATCTGGAATCCATCCTTAGTGACAACACCAAGAAACGCCTTGTAGGCACCTCTTAATGTCACAACTAACTGAAAGGATCTTGATGTCGTCTAGAGGGGGGGGTGAATATACGAATCTACACTAATTAAAAACTTAAACCCACTGTTAGTACCGAAACCGGTCAGACCGGTTTCCCAAACCGGTCAGACCGGTTTGCCTCAGAGAGTACTGTCCAAAACTGAATTTCCCTCTATGAGTTCTAGCACAAACCAAACTTGGTGTAGGGCTTCTCCAGATGTTTCCAAGAGTATAAATGAAGCCCCTGCACAAAGCACAAGCACACCAAAGTAGATCGAAGCGGAAGCACAAGTAATATGCTAGAAACCGAGGTAACCCAAACAAGCAAGATAAAGGAATGTAAATGCAAGAGACACAAGGATTTATCCCGTGGTTCAGCTCGCCACAAAGGCTGGCCTACGTCCACGTTGTTGAGGTAAGCCACTACGGGCTTTGGGATCTCTTTCAATCCACTCCTCTCTCACACCTATCACCACGAGTGATAGATGGAGGATTCCACTATCTTCAATCTGCAGTTACAAACTTCTTGGAGCCGCCACACACGATTGGAGGCTTCCAAGCGACCTTCTAGCCGTCTAGGAGCAAAAGCTCCAAGAGTAACAAATGCTTCAAAGAATGGAACAATCACAATCAGCAAGTGCTCAAGTAGGATCTGCTCACAAAGCTCACAAGGCTCACTAGCCTCACACACAAGTCACTCTCTCAACCCAACTCAAGAATAAGGCACTAGAGGCTTGAATCTCACTTAGAGAGGTTGGGGAGAGCTTTGCTGGAGTCTATGAAGGTGTATTAGTCGTGGAGAGCCAGCAACCCCTCAAAGAGGAGCTCATGGGTATAAATACTCATTCCACAAAAACTAGCCGTTAGTCTGTTTGCCAAACCGGTCAGACCGGTTTGCCAAACCGGTCAGACCGGTTTTGACCAGAGAACCCTACCAAGGTTTAGATCTCACGGGTTAGTCTCTCATGGGTTCACTTGAGCACTTTTTGATGCATGATTGTCCAACTAATGTTGCATCCCTCTTGATAGTACGACATACCTAAACTCAAGGCAAAATATAAACACTCTTTGATCCACTTGAGCTTGAATACCAAGGTCATGCCGAGACTTGATCTTTGTCAACTTGAGGGTCTTCAACATTTTATTGTTGCCATTCAACTGATTTTCAATGCTTGAGCATATCCATCTTGAGCTAGTGACTTAGGATTCTTCCTTAAAGTGGTGTAGTGTTTACTTGAATCCATAAGCCACTCCAACACATCAATCATAACACTTGGATGCCTTGCATTGCTTCCTTGATAGGGCTTGGATATGATACTTCGAAATCCCTTGATGCTAGTCACTTCACTTTAGCAACTCGCTCATGGTCGCTATCCATAGCTTTTGTTTGGTCCCTCGTTCTAGCCATCTTGACTTCTTCTTCACTTATCCTTGCCTCTTTAAGTCTAGCTTTGCAATGCTTCCAAATTGAAATATATTTGAGATGTCACTCAAATTCTTGTTCTTTGATTGATAATGTATAACAATGATTTGCAACTTTCCACTTGTAGGTCAAATAACATAGAGATAACCACAAGACATTTTCCAAGGATCTTCTTTAAGTACTTGCAAACCCTTCCATAGGAGTCACTACAATTCTTTGAGACAAGAATGAACAACATTTGTAGTGACTATGTTTTGTAAGCTTCCATTTGTAGATCCATACTCCAAGCGAGCACGAGACCCTTCAATATTCTTGACTTGAAACTTCACAAGAACAACTTGTATAAGTCAACAATTCTCTTTTGATAGTTAGAGAAAAATCCACTTGATGTTGACTTGTATATCCCATTTGTATATGACAAGCTTTGCTTTCTCCACATAGAAGCCGACCAAGAATTCTATACAATTTTGGGTCTCTCTTTATAGCAAACGCTTGTTGCATCTTGTAAGTAAAAATCCATGAGAATAAATGACTTCTATCATGACTTTTGTCTTTAGTATGCTTGCATACCATCCATGCATAAAGTCATGATCCACACTTGTTTTCTTTGCAATATGAGCCATAAACATGATCTTCCACTTAAGCATCATTTATCAATAATCGCCAACCTGCTCATATGCTTCAACAAGAGTGTTAGTCCTTTAATCAAGTTGTCACTCAACTCACCAAAACCCACTTAGGGCTTGATTGCACTTACAATCTCCCCCGTTTTGGTGATTGATGACAACCTCGATTAAAGCTTACACAAGATATATGAAATGACGCTCAAAGGTGCTGAAATTTAGATGAAGCTCCCCCTCAAAGTGTGAAATGAATGGAATTCATCAATTTTGGCCTAAAATGCCAATTTGCACATTTTTGAGAAACCCGTGGAGCTCCCCCTAAATCTCAGCAACAGTGGGGTGCAACAAGTGTGTTGTGACAAGATAAAATAACTCTGTGATGCGTATGACAAGAAACTTTACAACGAGGAACAACAAAGACAGGTGTGCGCTGTCTGGGCCAAAACCGATCAGACCGGTTCGGGAAACCAGTCAGACCGGTTTCGCTCAGTCAGTGCACAACAGCAGAACTAAGCTCAAAACAGCTCATCCACCAAACAAATATGCATCACAAGCTAACATAAGGTCACTTAGAATTTAAAAAGGTACATTACACACATAGTAGCACACATCACAAATATTCTCAAGTCCAACACATAGATAAGGTTCAAGCTAGGATTATTACAGACCCATACAAGTTTTCTCAGCAACTAATAGAGGAACTCCAGATAAGATACAGAGCTTGAGCTTGCTCAGCACAAACCGGTCTGACCGGTTTGGGAAACCGGTCAGACTGGTTTCACCAGCACACACAGATAAATAAGCTTTAATCCTTCTTCTCCCCCTTTGTCATCCATCAACAAAAAGGCTTGGAGAAGATGTGCTTCTGAGCCTGTCCACTTCACTGCTGGCCATAATTGTAACCATGAGAAGGTCCAGCCCCCGCGGTGAAGTCTATGAAAGAATTTTCAAAGAATAAGAGTGAGGAACTTTAGAAAAGATAGATGGTTATAGATAAGATTTCAAAAATGCATCATACCACCAGGATTTCCAAAGAGTGCGTGAACGGCACGGGAAGCAACATCATCCTCATAAGTAGGAGGACCGGTAGGAGGAGGCATAGGTGGGGGAACCTCATATCCATAGTGATGAGCATAAGCTTCATAGTAACCCTCTGAACTCAACTGAGCAACCATGGTGTCAACTGAAGGAATCTCTTCTTCTATTGGCTCGGGAGAGATAGGAGATCTAGGAGGTTGAAGACCTTGACTATTGTGCATCAATTTGATCGAGTCTTGCATTTTCTTGTTCGCTCTCCTAGCCCTCTGCTGCTCAACCATAACATCTCTCTGACTCTTGCACATGGAGGTAAAGAAATTCATTAATTTGCGAATAGGAGAGGGTGGCTTGTCTCTAGGGTTGGTGCTGCCTGATGCAAACCGGTCAGACCGGTTTTCCAAACCGGTCAGACCGATTTGGCCCTGATTACTGACAGCTGCTGCTGCTGCTGTCCCTCTACTTCTCCTCGTATTTCATCAGTACTTTCAGGTGAGGGAGAAATAATCTTCTTAGGTGCACCAATCCGGAATGGCTCATGGCTTGAATCCTTCATAAATTTCTTCTTTGCCACTTTTTCAATGATATGCATGATATAAGGTGCATAGCCACAAAGCTTCTGAGGGCTCTCACTAATGCTCTTGACCTCCTCCCATATGAAATCTGCAACGCAAAACTTAACACCGGGAGGTTTGGAGTGTGCAAGCAAGTCCTTGGCATAATTTGAAATGTCCGAGGGGTTCCCACCTCTAGGTGTAAGTGTCATCCGAAAGAGACGGTTGAGAACCCTATAATAGGTGTAAAGACCTGCCACTTGCCCAGCATGGATTTGCTTGTTCCTCGGGTACATGAATCGGATCTCCTTAGCATCCAAGGGACGAGTGCCATTATGGATACATGGGAAGGTCAAGTCTGAAGGACCGAGACCGAGAAACCTAGTGAAGTTCATGAAGGATATAGAGTACCTTATGCCCTCAGTCATCCAATGCATCTTCTTAGTATTCCCATTCTCCTCAAATGCAAGTGTCGCATAGAACTGTGCAATAATTTCTGTGTTCCAACTATGCCTGAAACCCATGAGGTTCTTGATTCTCAACCTAGTGCAAACATCTATAATTTGCTTGAAAACCTCATTGTCTACATTTGCCATGTACTCCCAATCAATCCACCTAGCCTCAGCAATAATCCCTTTCTTCTTCCCAATAACAGCTGTGGTGTAGAAATCCTGCTGGAAGAAGGTGTGGAACCTGTAGTCTATCCCAGCACTGGGATCCTTGGGCTCACCATATGGCCACTCCTGTCTCTTACTTCTTGCAATTTCTGTCATTCCGGTGCCAAGATAATTTACCAATCTATGTGAACCCGGATTGACTGGCCTTCTGACCTCAAGAAGCATGGGCTCATGTCCTTCTTCAATCTCCTCTATCACGGGCTGCCTTCTCTCTCGGCCTCCCATATCCTCTTCTTCATCCTCCTCATCATCTGTCTCATTATCATCTTCAGCTGGTCCGTTTCCTTTATGAATGTGCCATCCATACCCCTCATCATCCACATTGTCCTCACTAGATGTGCTACTACCCTTTCCCAAAAACTCATCAAGAGGATCTGCTGCCACACCCTTAGACACCCTAGGCCTCAGAGATGGCCCACTGGAGGTGGCAGGAGCTTCACTCGGATTTTCAGGATTCTCCTCAACCCTTTTCTTCTTCCTTTGCCTAGCATAGGTCCTCAAATCATCCGACATTTTGGATCAATTCCCTGACCAAAAGAATGTGAAGACACTGAGTTTATATCAAGGGAATAAAATTGGATGAAAGAGAGATTACGAGTTGATGAAATGGGCAAAGTTGGTCGGCTCTGCCTGAAACCGGTCAGACCGATTTCGGCGGTCCGAACCCTAGATTATGGAATTCAAAATATATCCATCCAAAGTGATTCAAAGTTTGTGAGAAGCTTCCTGGGCATACTAGTAGATGATTGCTTAAGGGAATCCTAGAGATATGCATGGAGCAAAGAGATCGGGCAAAGAAACCATTTGATACCTTGAGAGGATGGGAGAAGATGATATAAGCTTAAAAAACGGTCTCCAATCCGGTCAGGCCGATAATGACACCTTTAAAGCCTTAATCCCCAAGAGTTAAATCATCTCCCTTGAGCAAATCTTACATATCCATGGAGGGGAGTGGTTTGGAGGGAGGATGTGCGTGGGAGAGAGCTAGAGGACGACCCTGGGTCTGGTGGGAGTGAATGAGGAAGAGGGAGAAAAGATTCCCCACGGGTAGGAGTTAAGGATGTGGACCCCGGGGAAAACCGGTCAGACCGGTTCCAGAAACCGGTCAGACCGGTTTCCGTTAGGAAACCAGATCAAATTCGTATTGACTCCATTTGAACCTCTTTTTGCAGATCTAGTAAGAGATATATACTCAAAAATGTCCATGTACTAGATATCACTGAGATGTCTTCAGAATCTTCAATCCATATTTTTTTTTCAAATTCTCCAAAATTTTGATAAAGGAAAGGTGGATAAGATATGGTAATTATGAGCTCCTTTCCTCTTGAGATAGGTCTAGAAAAAGATAGAATTTTCAGAGAATCTCAGACCACTAGATTCAATTCAAAGAGTGTGATTTTCCATTTTGGATCCGTAAAACTCCTTGATACTTCCAAGAGAGCTTGAGAGATAGAAATAGAGAATATGTTGGACTTAAGAAAAATCTCACCCCATGTGACTAGCCATCAATCAATGTAAGGTTAACCATAGTCACAAGAGGATCAATCGGGTCATAAGGACCAAATGCCAAATATTTTCACAAATCACACAAATCCTATCATGCTAGTTGAGTTTTGCAAAATCTAGCCTATGTCACACGAACATGTAGCCAAACAAGTTTTAGGACCATATTGGTATGTTTAGTTCATGCCTTTCACATTATAACAAGCATTTGACTTCAAGCCAATATAAAGGTAGGCATCAACTAAATATCCAATAGGCACACAAGAGAGAACTTAGAATGGACTACATGCCAAGAGAATGCACACACTAGCATGAACAACCCTAGATGATAAAGGTAGAACAAATTATGAATGAAAATCATACCTTTGCCTCTAGCTATTCACATTTCACATTGGTGAATCGTGAATTTTCCTTAACTTGTGCATTATTATTTTAAGTGCAAATGCTAACTCTCACTTCATATATTCCTTAAGCACATCATGAAAGAGAAGCATTAAATAGTACAAGCACTAGTTTCACCTTTGGTGACCCTTTTGGATTAGATGGGCAAAAAGGATCACCAAAAATTGAAACCTCACAATATAGATCAAATTCCCTTAGTTTTGGTGCATATGAAGAATTTGTGAACGACTAAAGTCATATGCACCAAGTAGATCAATTAAGTCCAACTCAAGGAATTTAAACTATATTATGGTGAGTAGCTATGTACTAGGTTAGCTCATAATCCAAAGAAGGAGATAATCAAATTTTACCACTTTGGACTCATAGCATAGCATACTCCGAAGGAGAGACGAACTCTCACTTGTGAGACTAAAAAAAAATTACTAGAGAAAATCGTTAGTCTTAAAAAAACACAAATTGTAGAGTAATCTCCCCCTAAATAGGTGCATCATGAATTGAAGCTCATGAAACATGCACTCGGTCAAGTTAATGAACTTGAGGAGATCACTTCACAATTTGGTCATGGCACAAGGGAAATAATTTGCTCATATTGAAATTGTGCTAAGAATTCTTACTATCACCAAGATAGCACTTATGTGATGCTCTGAAGGTGCCAATAACTTTCCTTGAATTTCTTTAATCTTCCTCTTGCTGAATACCCTCTAGTTGGTAGTTCACTGGCCCAAACCGGTCAGACCGGTTTTTCCTAGTGTATCCAACTCAAGAGTTCTTGACTTCTTTCTTGCACAACCATCACCACTACTGAATCTTGGAGATCTTGATTTGCTTCAACTTTCATGCTTCCAAGATTGTTAACAACGAGGAGATCCCGTTGCTAGGTTTGATACACTTGATGGTGCGATTGCCCAAGAGGTTGGTGTGGATGTTGATCTTCTTCAGTGTCATCAGCTTGAGACCTTGAGGTTTATGAACATCTCTTGCTGATGAATGACTTGATTTTCTAAGTTATGTGGTGCTGAACTTCCAGACCTTGGAACCTCCGGGAAATTTCCCAGAACTTCCGGGATCTGCACACTTTGCTCGATTGACTTACAATGGCACTTCTCTTTTCCCTGCACACCACTTAGATCAACTTGCTCTACTAGAGAGCCATTACAAGCATCATATGGTATAAGGAGCATTTTAGATAACAAATAACTTAGCCAAGCCAAGTGTACAGGACCAAGGTCTTGTAACACAAGTATCCACCAAGGATCAATTGACTAAGATGAAAAATAAGGATTATGTTACCGAGATGTCATTGGATGAGGATAGAAAAGTTTAAGCTTGATGCTTGGCAAGTTTATGAGTTGACGCCCTTCACTTGAGTTTGCCAAGTCTCCAATGCATCTCCATGCTCCTGCAGTTCTAGCAAGCACTTTTTGGTGCCCAAGACATGTTGGGTCCTTTGAGGTTAGTGACAAGAGACTTGGGAATCCAAATGGCTCTTACGCTAGTTTGAGGTGAGCTAATCACTCTAGTAGCATAGATACCATTTTTGTCATCCCTAAGTCTAGAGAATGCATAATCGTCAAGTTTTGCCTTAGGAATGTTACCATTTGGACAAGCCTTACTCTCATGTCCTTTTGTCCGACAAGTGTAGCAAATGCGGTTTTTGTTCTTGCTTTCAGATACATTGCTCTTAATGTTGCTCACTTGTACTTCACTGATCTTGTGGCTTGCTGTAGAGGTTTGATCACGCTTGACGTAGTGCTGGGAAACCGGTCAGACCGGTTTGGTGCAGACAGCACCCCCACATCTTGTGGACATGCTGCAATCAAGTGTCCGGGTCTCCTACACTTGTAGCATATTCTTTGTCCTGATCTTCTTGGCCTCTTGTTCTTGCTCCCTAGTTGTGAAGAGCACATAAATGCATAATGCCCCATGGTTGAGCACTTGTAGCATTTTATGTGATCAAGCTTCTTTTCTTCGATTTCTTGAGTCTTGCACTCAATAGCTTGATTCTTCACATCATAACACATTCTCTTCTTGATAGGCTTTGTTTGCTTCTTGGAGAATATCTTTTGAGCCTCGGGCTTGATGAGGCAATGGGAGCTTTCTTTTCCCTTCTTTGAGCATTTGACATGCTCTACTTTCTTTTCTCTTAGAATCTTGCTCTTGTTGATCTTGAGTTGATGTTGAGGAGTTGAGCTAATGACGGTTGACCCCTTCTCAAGCTTCTTCACCATGTAATCACGGTTATCTTGAGAAGGTTGCATTTTGCCCTTCTCCATCAACTTGCTCAAGTCTTCTTTAAGCTTTTCGACCTCTTGCATGAGTTGATCATTTTCTTGAGCAATGAGGTCATCACAAGATTCTACAAGTACATGCTCAATACTAGATTGGCTTGCTTTAGAACAACAAGAATTAGTACAAGACAATTCAATATTGACACGTGAGCATGTGCATGTGTGTGTGAGAGGTTGAGTGGATGTTATCGAAGAAAGCACAACCTCGTGAGCTACTTCTAGATAAGTATATGATTGAGCAAGCTTTTCATGAGAGCATTCTAGTTCTTTGTGAGTAGCTTGCAAAATCATATGCTCACTAGTTAGCTTCTCTAGTTTGTCATTGAGCACTTGCTTATCTTGTTCCAAAGTTTCTATACAAGTAGTCAAGTTAGTAGCACAAGCATAAGCATTGAACAAATCCTCATACTTACTGACCAAAGCCTTATGTGACACTTCAAGTGATTTAAGCTTTTGGCTTATTGCATTGATGACTTCAACACTTTGATCTACACTTTTCTTGACCATCTTGTTCTCTTTAGCCATCAAGCACTTGTCATCACCATCACTTGAATATGAGGACCTTGATGACTCTAAGGCTTGTCTTGAGCGCTTTCGGGAGCTCATTTTGCCCTTTCTTGCTTTCATCCTGTGAAAACCGGTCAGACCGATTTGGCAAACCGGTCGGACCGCTTTTGGCAAAGAGCTCCTCGACTTGCTTTTCTTCTCGTGTTGATCCACAGTTGGAATCACTAAAGAATCAGTGCAAGTTTCTGATGTGGAGCACTTCTCTAGTGATTCACTCATGACTTGGTCTTGGTCTTTGCAAGCATCATACATATTTTTGAGTGTGGTCCAAATACGATGTGCATCATGGTTAATTGTATCATCATTGTTATCATCCATGATCAAGCTGAATAAATCTTCACTCAAAGCACAAATTAAAATGTAAGATGCTTGAGCGTTGAGTTGTATGCAATTCTTCTCCTCTTCGGTCAATTTTGAAAAATCAACATTGGAAGGAGAATTGCCCACAACTACAACCTGCTCAAATTGTGGACCCATGGTCCTAAGCATATCAGGAATATGAGCTGACCAAGAAACATAGTTTGAGCCATCAAAAGCTAGTGGCTCGAGTGATACCTTATTTGATTCCGACATCTTTTCTCCAAGCGGTTAAGCTTGATTCGGAGCACCAAAGCTCTGATACCAATTGAAAGTATCTTGATGTCGTCTAGAGGGGGGGTGAATAGACGAATCTGCACTAATTAAAAACTTAAATCCACTGTTAGTACCGAAACCGGTCAGACCGGTTTGCCTCAGAGAGTACTGTCCAAAACTGAAATTCCCTCTACGAGTTCTAGCACAAACCAAACTTGGTGTAGGGCTTCTCCAGATGTTTCCAAGAGTATAAATGAAGCCCCTGCACAAAGCACAAGCACACCAAAGTAGATCGAAGCGGAAGCACAAGTAATATGCTAGAAACCGAGGTAACCCAAACAAGCAAGATAAAGGAATGTAAATGCAAGAGACACAAGGATTTATCTCGTGGTTCAGCTCGCCACAAAGGCTGGCCTACGTCCACGTTGTTGAGGTAAGCCACTACGGGCTTTCGGATCTCTTTCAATCCACTCCTCTCTCACACCTATCACCACGAGTGATAGATGGAGGATTCCACTATCTTCAATCTGCAGTTACAAACTTCTTGGAGCCGCCACACACGATTGGAGGCTTCCAAGCGACCTTCTAGCCGTCTAGGAGCAAAAGCTCCAAGAGTAACAAATGCTTCAAAGAATGGATCAATCACAATCAGCGAGTGCTCAAGTAGGATCTGCTCACAAAGCTCACAAGGCTCACTAGCCTCACACACAAGTCACTCTCTCAACCCAACTCAAGAATAAGGCACTAGAGGCTTGAATCTCACTTAGAGAGGTTGGGGAGAGCTTTGCTGGAGTCTATGAAGGTGTATTAGTCGTGGAGAGCCAGCAACCCCTCAAAGAAGAGCTCATGGGTATAAATACCCATTCCACAAAAACTAGCCGTTAGTTTGTCAGACAAAACCGGTCAGACCGGTTTGCCAAACCGGTCAGACCGGTTTTCAAACCAACTAGCCGTTGGACGAGTCAGTGCCCAAAACCGGTCAGACCGGTTTGCCAAACCGGTCAGACCGGTTTTGGCTAGAGAACCCTACCAAGGTTTAGATCTCACGGGTAGAGATGGCAATGGGTACCCGAAACCCGAGTACCCGACGGGTTTTACCCGATAAGGAGACGGGTATGGAATTATATTTCTACCCGCGGGTACATAAATGGGCAACATCATGTACCCATCGGGTAAGCGGGTGCGGGTGTGGGTACATACTACCCATACCCGCATACCCGTGGGTAAAATAAACCCGTCTACAATATGTGATAAACGTGTAAAATCATACATTGTTAGTGAAGGATAACTTAATATTGATAACTAACAAACAATTTTATGCTTTATTAGACTATTAATTAGTTAACAATTATCATTTATCTTTTTTATCAATTAAATTCATTGATGTATGTACTTTATCACGTATTATGTTCTCAAATATATTAGTTTACAACGGGTATGCTATCGGGTATGGGTTACCCGACGGGTAAAAAAAACCTGCGCGGGTACGGGTATGTGTAAGAACTTGAACCCGCATGCGGGTATGGGTTTTTTAGCGGGTAGGAGTTAGAGTTGGCGGGTGCGGGTATGGAACGGCACTACCCGACGGGTTTCTACCCGTTGCCATCTCTACTCACAGGTTAGTCTCTCATGGGTTCACTTGAGCACTTTTTGATGCATGATTGTCCAACTAATGTTGCATCCCTCTTGATAGTACGACATACCTAAACTCAAGGCAAAATATAAACACTCTTTGATCCACTTGAGCTTGAATACCAAGGTCATGCCGAGACATGATCTTTGTCAACTTGAGGGTCTTCAACATTTTATTGTTGCCATTCAACTGATTTTCAATGCTTGAGCATATCCATCTTGAGCTAGTGACTTAGGATTCTTCCTTAAAGTGGTGTAGTGTTTACTTGAATCCATAATTCACTCCAACACATCAATCATAACACTTGGATGCCTTGCATTGCTTCCTTGATAGGGCTTGGATATGATACTTCGAAATCCCTTGATGCTAGTCACTTCACTTTAGCAACTCGCTCATGGTCGCTATCCATAGCTTTTGCTTGGTCCCTCGTTCTAGCCATCTTGACTTCTTCTTCACTTATCCTTGCCTCTTTAAGTCTAGCTTTGCAATGCTTCCAAATTGAAATATATTTGAGATGTCACTCAAATTCTTGTTCTTTGATTGATAATGTATAACAATGATTTGCAACTTTCCACTTGTAGGTCAAATAACATAGAGATAACCACATGACCTTTTCCAAGGATCTTCTTTAAGTACTTGCAAACCCTTCCATAGGAGTCACTACAATTCTTTGAGACAAGAATGAACAACATTTGTAGTGACTATGTTTTGTAAGCTTCCATTTGTAGATCCATACTCCAAGCAAGCACGAGACCCTTCATTATTCTTGACTTGAAACTTCACAAGAACAACTTGTATAAGTCAACAATTCTCTTTTGATAGTTAGAGAAAAATCCACTTGACGTTGACTTGTATATCCCATTTGTATATGACAAGCTTTGCTTTCTCCACATAGAAGCCGACCAAGAATTCTATACAATTTTGGCTCTCTCTTTATATCAAACGCTTGTTGCATGTTGTAAGTAAAAATCCATGGGAATAAATGACTTCTATCATGACTTTTGTCTTTAGTATGCTTGCATACCATCCATGCATAAAGTCATGATCCACACTTGTTTTCTTTGCAATATGAGCCATAAACATGATCTTCCAATTAAGCATCATTTATCAATAATCGCCAACCTGCTCATATGCTTCAACAAGAGTGTTAGTCCTTTAATCAAGTTGTCACTCAACTCACCAAAACCCACTTAGGGCTTGATTGCACTTACACTAACGACGCCGGGTTAGCGTGATCATCAAGACTTGCCAATGGTTAATCTAAATGATCGTGAACGAATCCGCAAGCGCACAGATAAACCATTGTAGCATTTCCCCAAGGAAGGAGAATATTCCAAGGTATCAAATCTGTGGAAGGCAATGGCGGATATCTTAGACTTATGCTTTTGCTCTGAGTGTAAACTAAGAGATAGATATAGGAAACAACAAACTCAAAGGCAGGGGTAAGATGAAAGATATATATAGGGTAGTGCGACACACACACTCAGATCTACCTCTACTCTAGCACACTACGTCTTAGGGGGAACATACGAGTTAGCTCTAGGTTCTAATGTACTAAACATACAAAGCTAGAAGATACAGGAGATATGCATGAGTGTTGCATGAGAGGGTAAGGTTCGGCACCCAGGTACAAACGGGGAGCTGGCCCGCGACGACCAGCACTCTACGAAACTAGACTTTAGACTCCTACAGCAGGTACCCCAGCGCGGAGGGTTGCACAAGGATCCAACAGCTGTCACCACTGCGGACCTACCTCTATCGTTACGGGGGGTATGCTCATAACTAACGTAGCCAGACAACCCAGGCACCATGCCTGCGTTGCTGCTAGACTTCACCCGGCCCGGGCTATTGTGACCCAGGGTGAGAGCCACCAGAAGACTGGTCAACTTAGACCGAGTACCGTAGCTTGAACACAAAACTCATGCAACACTCTCATGCCATCTAACAAGATCAACTAAGGCTAGACATACAAACAGATATGAACTCTCTTATATCTATTTAACAAGATCAAAGGGTTGTGTTCGTGAAGAACACGAGCCTCTAACTTATGGCAAACACATAAGGAATGAGTTTATCACCCTTCAAGTGGATCAAAAGGTAGTGTTCATGAAGAACACAAGCCTCTAAATGATGAACAAAGGATGAACTCAAGAACATATCAAGCATATGATCTACCATGACTTTATATGAAATAGCTGAATAACTGAAGTAGATCAAAGTCATACAATGAAATAAAGATAAAAGAGAACTCATACCTAGACTCCAAAGAAGACTTGGAACCTGAATAAGAGCTACTCTAGTATACCCCCTAGCCTTGGAAACTAAAAGTGAGAGGAGAATGAGAGAGTGGTGTGTGGGAAATGGGAGCCCCTCCTGTGACAGAACCGTCCAAATTAATTCCCATTTAACACACATAACCTATCCACTTGGTCATTATGCGTTAAAGAGGAGTTAACTTGTCGATATCTGCCGGGTCAAGCCCGGTAAATCACTTATAACAAAGGATCGAAGATTGTACAATAAGACTCACGCGACGGTGAGTCCAGAAATACTCAATACACCCTTAATACATCATATTCATCAGAAGTTCATTATTACAAAACAAGTTCCATACAGGAAAGTAAACAGTTCAGAGTTTGAAAACACAGCGGAAATAAAATACTAAACGTCATAAGCAACATCACGGGAGACCATCCATGATATCACTAAGCACTGTCATTCTCCCACACTCTTCCCAAAGGGTGGGAGAGAACCAGTCCGTGAATACCATCAAACACACCAACACCTGCAAAAGGTATCAACAAAGCAAGGCTGAGTATACTAATACTCAGCAAGACTTAACCGTCGGGTGATGGAAAATCACCAACTCTCTAGACATGCAAGTTTTTTTTGGCTAGTGGGTTTCTTTTGCTGAAAAGCAACAAGGAGTATGTCCTTACTTTCCAGTTTTAGCTCAAAATTCTAGTTGATTATCCATTACTAGGTAAGCAGCTATACAAGCAAAGTTGTGCAAACAATTAAGCATACAACAATATTACTTCTCAATTCCATCATTAAGGGACATAGAGTGTATGGATAAGCAATCTCGGATAACGGTGAGAGGCCGACGATCGATCGATTGATAACCTTGCAAGGTGAACCTAAACACACGGGAGAATGCATACCCCATCATAACGACCACAGCCCCTACAGGGCGGGGTACGCACCAACCAGACGGTTCCCAGTCATCCTCAGTTCAGGAACAATGTCCACAGTCCTCGGTACAAGGATCACTGGAAATAAGGCCCAACGTCCTACCAGTCTCACACATGCACCACCGGTTGCAAGTCGGGGGAACGAATCCCAAGATTAGTGGTAGAGAGTTCCCTTGCTGGATCAAAAAGGTACTAGGCTTACTGGTCCCATTCCCGACAAATGTTTAGTATGTTCAAACGCTTAACCACAGACCTACTTGGCCAGAGCCGGTCCCATGCTCTTACCACGTGAGCGGGTAGGTTTAACAATCTTATGATTCCAACATAAGAAACCTATAGTTCGCTGTAACACCCCAGGTGTTTAGTTAAGCTAAATACCCTAATTAATCGTGTTAATCAAGTATAATTAGTCTCTAAGCATGTTTAGTATGGTTTTGAACATTTATGCAAAAGGGACCTTGGTCAAAGTCCCAAAATCTTGGTCAAACCCCTAAGTACTCCATAGTGCTGAAATGGTTTTCTTGCGCGTTCTCCAAATTTCACTATAGAAGTTCAAAATCTGCCAATATAAAAGTTTTTCCTTGTTTTCGGGAACACATTTTTTCTTAATTAGCAAACATTAAAATTTTGAATGCAAATTAGCCAAAAACAGTGTTGAAGCCCTTATGAACAGTAAAAGGGCCGAGAAAAATAGAAACTTCGGCACGTGTTCCCCGTTAAACGGTTCATCAAATCATAGGTCGCCCTTTGTAAAAGTTGTAGTCCTATTCTTGATTTACAACTTTCGTTTTTGGAGATTTTCAACTTTTATTTAGAAATTTTGAGTTTCGAATCGATGAATGAGGGCAAATCAACTAAAATCTGTGCCGGCTCCCCTGTTCGGGCGCTCTGGGCGCCGCAGCCGTCGCTGCCTAGCTGGGCCACGTGGCGCCCGCGTATCGCGTCAGCGTACGGGCACCTCGGCTCCTCCGTGCGTGGGCCCACGCTGCGCCAAGTCACCCCGCGGACCCTGCGGCTGGGCCACGCGCCGCGCGCGCGAGGCGACACCCTGCGACGACGCATGCACGCAGGGCCACTTGGCACCGCCGCGGCCAAGCCTTGTGCGGTCGTGCCTCGACAGCTCCTCCCGAAGCTTTTACCGTCCCCACTCGAGCGTTGTACCGGTTGGAAACGGGGCACGCCGTTTTACTCGAGGAAAACGGGAGCCGTCGGCCTCCATGGCCGCCGCCGCTTGAACCTCCCCTCCGAGCCGCGTCGCCGCTCTCCACCAACGCAAGCACCTCCCCTTGACACCGCTGAAGGATCCGCCGTCGCGTGTTGCCAGTTTTTGCTCGAGCCTCACCGGGGAAATCGACCCGCAGCGGCCTCCCTGCCCGGCCGTCCGCCGCCGGCGCCCGCCGGCCACGCCTTTCCCCCGTCCAAGCCCCTGAACGGAACCCCGGTGAGCCCCTCGTCACTCCCCACCACTTCCCCGGTCCATCCCGGCGACGAGCTCGCCGGATTTTGACCTCCATCGCCAGCCATGGCGCCTGGGGACCTGTTTGTGATTGGGATTCTCGCCTAGGGACCTATTTGTAATTCCCGAGGACCTATCTGCGAATCCAGGGATCTGGTTGTAATAAGATTCTTTAGTGTTTTGGCTGCAACTTCGAAAAATTATTAAAAATCATAGAAAAATCAGAAAAATGCAAATCTAGTTTTGTTGGTTTCCTTGTGATAAGATCTAACTTTTCTGGAAAGGTTGTATAGAGTTTTTCTGTATAGTTTTGAAATGAAAATTCAAACTCAGTTTGATGTACTTTTGTTGTAGTTCAAAATATACACATGCTATGGAGTTGAAATTTGGATATGATGTTCTTTATGCCATGTTTAGATTTGTGACCAAAGATGGCACAAGTTTGATGTGTAGTTTTGTAGTTATGATTTATGTAATCTCTATGTTAGATTAAGTTTGATGCTTTTTATAGTCCCTTCAAGAAACATTTTCTTTAAGCACCAATGCACCCTAGGTCTTTATCATGATGAAGAGCATATCTGGAAAAATAATTATGATTTTAGGAACTTGTTTGAATGATGTTTTGTATTTAACTTTGTGTAGGATGCTAAATTAATAACCTGAAAAACAAAGTAGATCTATATTTGAAATTTGGTCAGAAGCTTAGAATGGACATAAATGACCTGTAGGAAAAATTTTAGGTCAAAAATATTAGTAAATATTTTTGTCAGGTTTAATGTAGTTAAGCTAGGCTGAAATTTGTATTTTTCATATAAATTAATTTATATGGAATTGGAAGCTAATTTTTTGGTATTCAAGCTTGATTTAGTCATATTCTATTGTGTGCAAAGTTTGAGATCAGGTAGAGTTATATTTCATTTAATATGAATTTTGGAAGAATGGCTAGCTAGGAATTGAATAAATAGGTTTATATTTATTACTTAAGTTTAAATAAGTTTTTCATGTTTAAGTTCCTGTTTGAAATCATTTTAACTCACCCTAATACTGTTTGGTGAAGTTTAGTGGTTTAATTTGCTTAGATGTGCACACAATCACCATCAAAGCCAAGTTTAGTCCATCATCACCCCCACACCCATTTCTTTTTGTGAGTTTTTATAATCCTTAAGATGAATGTGGCCAACAAGAGTTGGTTTGGTGGTAATTCTCCCACCCTCACCATAACTTAATGCATATGCATGTATACGTGTAGATCTACCGGGCGGTACTTACACGTTGACCCAGAAGGGAGACGGGATGGTAGATGGTGAAGTGAACTTTGCTGGTGTGCATCAAGACTTGGACCAAAGTCCAGAAGAGCCCAAGGCTAGTTGTGAAGTAGAGGAAGGCAAGCACCGGGTTTACATATAACCTTTTTGGATAAAATCTCACATTCTTTTACCTTTTCAGTATTTATGCTTTACTTTGTGCATTTAAGTTTCAGGAGTTGTTTTGAAACCTAGATGCATGATCCTTAGGACTCCTATGCTCTTTTACTAGTATGTTAGGAACGCTAGTGCCATGCTTTAAGGACACGGTACAAGTCGAGTAATGACTCCTTGCTCGCGAGATATAAGATGCTTATGTTGGAATCATAAGTTGGATAAATTGACTCACTCATGTGGTAAGAGCAATGGGTTCGGTCTCGACCGAGTAGCATGGTGCTGGTCTAAGCTATTGAACGTACCAAGTGCTTGTCGGGAATGGGACCGGTAAGCCTAGTACCTAATGAACCAGTGCGGGGACTTTATGGCTACTACTCTTGAGATGCGTCTCCCGGTTCGCTACCGGTAGTGCAAGTGTGAGTCTGGACGTGCCGTGTGAGGGCGTTCCAGTAACCTTGTACTTAGGACTGTGGCATCTGTCCCTAATCTGGGGAATGACGGGAACCGCCTGGTCGGGGTAGACCCTGCATTCGCTTTTATTTGATTTCTTGGGGTCTACCTTCTTCCGTGTATCTTGGGTTTACCATGCAAGGATATAAATCGATCGATCATCGGTCACTCGCCGTTATCTGAGTCAGCTTGACCACTGGCTACCCCATATTTATTTATGGAACATTTGGATTAATATTGTTGCCTGTTTAATATTATTTGCACAACATGCTTGTTTAGTATAGGTGCTTACCTAGAATGGTTAACATACTAGAACTTGAGCTAAAATTAGAAATTAAGGATCAACTCTTAGTCGCTTTTGGCAAAATAAACACACCAGCCAAAAAGCCTTGCATGTCTAGTTATTTTTTTATTTTTGTCGGGTAAGTCTTGCTGAGTATTAGCATACTCAGCCTTGCTTAATTTGTGGTTTTCAGGTAATCCCATCTGGCCGGGATCTATTCCAGATGGTTAGGAACTTGAATGGGAGAATGACGATGATGAGAGATACTCCATGGATGGCCTCCCATGTGTATCTTCCGCTAGTTTTAATTCCGCGGTTAATCTCTGAAACACTTTACTTTTATGTATAAAAACTTGGTTTGTAATAATGTAACTTTGTGAACCTTTATGTAATGTTGAACTTGTACTCTGGTCCCGCCTTCGTGTGGGCTTTGCGCATATCAGTGATCCTGTTGTAAGTGATTTACCGGGCTTGACCCGGCAGAGGCGACAAAATAACTCCTTGTTATCGCTTATTAGCCAAATGGACCGGCTTAGGTGATAATACAAATTTATTTTGGGCGGTTCTGTCACACTCGCGAGTGACGAACATCACTCGACTTCTATCGGGTCCTTAGAGCATGGCAACTAGAGTCTTATCATACTAGTATTTGAACATAGGAACCTAAGATCATGCATCTAGGGTTTCAATACAACTCCTAGAACTTGAATGCACAAGCATAACAAAGATAAATTGCATAAGTTGAAAACATAGGTTATGCTCCGGGGCTTGCCTTCACTTAGCAAAGTTAGTTGGAGATCTTCCGAACTTGGTTCGGGTCTTGTTCCAAAACCAACACGTTCACCTTCTCCTTCAACTAGCTCTCCTTCAACTTCACCAAAATAAAAGGTGCTGTTTAGAAAGTACTTTGGTGAAGCTTTGTGATTTAAATTTGCATCACTTTAAGGGTGAATTTGGTTTTCCTTTTATTCCACTATAAGCTTGATTTACTTCCAAAATTAATTCTGGATCTTCCACACACAAAAAAACAGAGATAAAATTCATACAAGCACATAGCATGGCAATAAGGCTACTGCCCAAAATTGGCATTCAACTAAGCTATATGCTACACATGAAAAATCTAGAAAGAACTAGCTGACTTAAACATGTTTAAATTCTACAGAAAGATATATACATGATTTAGCCTCAAGAAAATACACAGATCATAATCATGGCATGATTGAGCTACTCACAAAAATTCAGATCAAACTAAGCTATAGATCTAGCATGAAAAATACAACACTTTATCACTACTGAAAAAATAACTAAATCACATAGAAATATTCAAGCATGCACTGGGTCTGAAAGTTTTACTGCAGCCATAACAAGGTAAGACAAGACTACTCCAAAATTACCATGGCCAGAAACTAGCTACAACATGCTTTACTAGAAAGGCACATATTTAAGACCTAAATTAATTACAGCTAGATAAACATGTCAAAAGCTACTGATATTTTTACCATAGCTTCATCTAGGTATATATAGGCTACTGCAAAAAGATCAACTTTATTTGCTTAAACAATTATTTAAAACTAAATAGGAACTTAAAAGCTACCATATATCAAAATTAAATCATAACTAAATATATATAACAGATATATGTGCAATTTTTCTACACAAGAACAAGCATGACAAGGCTAACAACATATTAAAATTTCACAGGCAGATCAGCTCTGTATTTCAAATTATTTCAAATCTATTCAAACTGATCAATTCAAAATTATTCAAATTCTAGAAAGAAATTCTCAAAATTCCTTTCTAGAAAAGTTGCATCTGTTCATGAGGATCACAGAACAACTAAGTTTGCATTTTTCTGATTTTTCTTTTATTTACTATGAATTTTACAAGGTCTCAGCAATTTAAAACAAAAGTTCAAGAATCTACTTTCATCCTAGTCCTCGACTGAAAATCTTATTCACAAGTATGCCCTTTCATTTACACAGAGACCCTTGCTTTTACGAAAAGATCCCTGGGAAGATCTGGTCCTTCACAAATGTGGGCTTGCCATGGCCGCCGGCGACGACGACCGGATTCCGGCGAACGGCGGCGATCTAGGGAGGGGAAACGGGCGGAGGAGTACTAGAGGATCACCTAGGGTCGGTACGGGCACTTGGACGGGGCGGAGAGACGGCCGGCGGCGAGGTCCGGCGGCGGGGCGGATCTCCGGTCGCGGCGGAGCAGACTTCGGCGAGCATGGCAATAGGGCACGTCAATGTGCTTCCTCGGGACGCTCAGTGGGGACGTGTGGTGCTGCCAGGGGGCTTGGACGGGGCGGAGGAACTGCCGGCGGCAAGGTCCGGCGGCGCTCTGAATCTGCAGCCGCGGGAATGGCCGCTCCGGCGAGCTGGGTGGCCGAGCACGGCAATGTGCGACCGTGGGAGCTTCAGGGAGGTGAGGAGATTCTACCAGCGAGCTCAGGCGAGGTCAGGGTGGCTCGGGCGCAGTGGCTCAGCGGCGGCGCACCGACGGCGAGCAGTGGCAGCCTGGCGGCGCTGTTCTGCACGGCGCTACGAGCTCTGGGGCTCTTGTCCCTTTTATAGGCAGCCGTGAGGCGTTGCTACACTGCCACGGCATGACCTGCCAGTTGGCCAGCTCGACGCAGTGGGGTGGCGGCGTGGCGCGGCACAGCGGCGCGCATGGCGGCAGGACCGGCGACGGCGCGGCGCGTGGCCAGCCAGCGGTGCAGAGGCGCTCGAGTGTCGAGGCACGAGGGCGATGCGGTGACAGAAGCTAGTGGCCAAGGCGTCCCAGCGTGCTCCTGCGCGACCTGCGCCTCATGCCCAGCGTGGCTGCGCGACGGACACCACGGCGACGCGTGTCGACGCGAAACGCAGAGGCGGGAGGAGGCGCGGGCAAAAACGGTGGGCGGCGCGCGGTTTTGATTGCCACGTTGGTACTTGACGGGACATCACCGTGCGAGACCCTCAGGACGACAGCGTACGGGCGGCGCGCACATGATTGGGCACGCACGCCGGGGAGCGGCGCTTGGCGCGACGTCGAACGCGGGCACGCGCGCTCTGGCGGCAAGCATCAAAATGATTTCAGCTTAGGCCACTTTGACAGGCCTTAACAATTCAAATCTAAAAGTAACTCAAATTTTGGCTAAAAACAAAGTTGTAGAGGAGACTACCCTCTATAAGTTTCACAAAGGTCGACCAGCGAAATTTTTAACAGATTTGGCAGAAATTTGGCTTGAAGTTCCAAATTTTCTCGGCGCGGTCAAAACAGTGCTCAGGGCGTTGACCACATTTTGAGGCTCTTCCACTCAAAATTTGAAAAACTGCCAATTAGATGAAATGTGTCCCATGAAATTCTGCACAACTTTCGTATTGGTCGAATTTTTAGTGTTTTGGGAAATTTTGGAGATTTGATCAAAGTTCTAGAGATTGGTCTATGAACATAGGGGTTTGACCATATTTGAGAGGTTTGACTCAAAGATTTGGAGACTTTTCACTCAAGATTTCAACTTCCATTTAAAAGATGATTTGTTTCTCTTGAGGAATCCATCAACTTCCATATTGGTCGATTTTGAAGTTGCTATATAAAATCTTGAGATCTTGGCCAAGCCATCAAATGAGCTCAGAAGGGTTTTCAGGAGATTGGTCAAGTGAGATAAGGCTTCACTCTTTCTTCCATCCTTAATTTCCAATAGTGACAAACTTCAAGATTATGTTCCTGAATCTTGGTGATAACTTTCATACTGGCAAAAGTATAAGTCCTGAGTGAAAATTGATCTCAGGTCCAAAACCAAACTTTTCTCCTAATGGTGTTTTCACAAAACTTGCTTTATTTTTCCTTTAACACCATGAGTTTAGGTTAACATCCTTGATTAAAAAGAGATAAACACCTGGGGTGTTACGCCTCCCCTTCTATTTATAGGCAAGGACCAGGCTTGCTCGGAGGCTCAAAGTGCCCCAAAACACCCGGGGATGCAGCAAGTGACCAATGAGCAACCACCACGTGGAGGGACCAGATGGGCACCCCCTAGGTCGGTTCGGTCGATCCTAGGGTCGGCCGCCCCCCTAGGGTGTCCCCACCTGGTGTGCTTGCTCTGGTTGGCTGCCTTGTGGGCCCTCTGATCCTCCCCCGGTGCATGGCTTATTTGGTATCCGAGGTGGGCCCTTTGATCCATGTGAAGTCCATGTGGTGTCCTCTGATTCGTCGGTGAGTGCCTCCCTTGGATCGATGACGTGGAATGCCATGTTTCCCTTGGTGGCAGCCACCTCCTCAGCTGAGTTGGCATGGTTTCTTCATAGAAGGTGGGTTTCCATCTCTTTTAAGGGGTAAATCACTTACATACAAATAATCTCCAAGGACAAGTGGGACTACATTATTCAAACCAAAATGCAAGTAAATAATGCATATGCCTCCATTTATGTGAGAATATTGAGGGCTGAAAGTGGTACTTTTCAGCCGTCAACAAACTCCCCCAAGCTAACCTCTTGCTCGTCTCGAAGCAAGATATTAGAGACTTAGGTTGGTTGATCAGGAGTTGTTACGATGTTGTATTCTCAACTTATGGCAAACATACAACAAAGTATTCTACCAAGAGTTGAACAAGTTAGCAATGTTCTTACCCTTCACCTGATGACGTGGGGCATATAGCTTCACCTGCCTTAGGCGATTGAGAGACAGAATGGTTATATAGAATGTGCATAATCACTCATACCTTGATCAGCTATCAATCCGGAGGTTTTGCAAATTTTTCAAAAGAAAATCAGAGTTCCTCAAATGATACTCTCGGATCGCTCAAAAAGTGTATGGTTCCTCACCAAGGCATCAATGTTTCCCTTCTTCACATCCTACTCCTAATAGGCTTTATGTGGAGCTGTAGGTAGGGAAGAAATGTGGCATACTTGTCTCTCATGTTTTGCTAAGTCAAAGACCGGATCCTTGTTAGAAACAAACATACATCCTAATCAAGATGTACATATGTGTGTGATGGATATGAGCATGGCAAGGTGGATAGTAGGCCCGGAAATGGGTGCTAGATATTACCATGCTTTATATGAGGAAACGAGGGATTGATGGTAAGGTGGACACTAGCTCCGGAGTAGGTACTAGTTATTACCATCTATAGGGTGGAACTCTTTCTCTTGCACATATCAATCCCTTTTTCTCCTTTTGAAATTTTCGAGACTTGGGCTAGCTCTCTTTATTTATTTTTGCCATGCTTTTGAGCATGCTTTTCTTTCTCTCTCTCTCTCTCTCTCTTTTAGCTAGCTCTTTGTCTCTATTGGAGATATTTGGAGAGGGATGAATGTTACAAAGATACATAGAGTTTTATTTGTGGAAGAATGCATAAGCAATATGGAGCAAATGATAAATGCTAACTTCCAATGTAGAAGTTTAGCATGAACGTGTAGGTGATCTTGATCAGGGGAGTATGAGTTCTAACAAGGGTCAGAACAATTTGACAAAACTCAATGAGAGAGCAAGCTGCATATGTGGAGGCTAAGAGCTAGAATCTACATATGGCCTTGGATGAGAAATTCTCATCATTGAGGAACTCATCATGTTTTTATTTTTCAAAAAGAAAAACTCCGGATGTCAAGCATCACTAAGCACAAGATCATAGCACTCTATTACACAATATCATGTCTCACAACAACTTAGACAAGGGTCATGCTTTTTGCTACCCACCGTTTTCAAGCTAAGGTTTGAACATGCAAGCCAACAAACTCAAAACTTAGGTAGGATACAAAGTTGTAAGCAAGACATACGAGAAGAATAAACAGAGCAACTATTCATCATTTCAACCATAGAGGCAAATCATTCTTACTATGCATATCAAAGCAAACTAAGCAAACAATGATGATGAAAGCAAATAAATCTTTTTGGTTTTTAATTTTTGCAGTTTTTTTTTGGATTTTCATTTATAAGATATTCTGAAAACAAAGGAAGATACAAGTTACCTCAGGATGGGGGTCCTCCCCCAAGCTAGCTTCAGGCTCACTGCAGAGGAGGGAAGAAGAATCCTTGACTCGCGTAGTAAGCCCTCTGCTCCTCCATGTATCACTGCTGGTCCTGCTGCATGGCTGCTATCCTCTCACCAGCCTGACGCTGCCACGCTGAGGTAGACTCGACGTGGGTGTTCAGCGTCTCCTCCAATCCCGTGACCTGGACGGTGAGCTCTCCCTAGGGGCGAAGCTGCTTGGAGCCGTCGGGGTCGTCGGACCCCGGTAAAACTTGGAAAATCCTATGTAAAACACTACTCACCTTGCATTTGACCCTGTGACGCCCCAGGTTTTTAATTAGCATCACTAGTGCTAATGACCGAGTCAAGCACGTTGACTCTAGACAAACTGTGGTCCACCTGGGCCATCACCTCGAAAACCTAGTCAACGATCACTAGTGACCCTCTTAATCAAGTCCACACACCCTTGGTCAAAGCTTGGTCAAAGATCCAGTCAAAACCTTGGTCAAAACCCTGTTGTCCTTGAACCTCCTCCGGAACTTTTGGCGCGTTCTCCAAATTTCACTTAAATACTTCAAAATCGGCCAATATAAAAGTTGTTCGTCGTTTCGAGGGACACAACTTACCTAATTGGCGGCATTCCAAATTTTGAAGTTTTGGAGCTCAAAAACTCAGTCAAAGGCCGTTTGAATAGTGTTTTGAACCATGGAAAATCCTGAACTTCGTCACGCGTTCCAAGCCAAACCATTCACCAAAACATATGTCGGCCTTTGCAATTGTTGTAGAGGGATGTCTCATCTACAACTTTCGTATCTAGCGTTTTTGTCGCACAGTTCAAAAATCTGTGGTTGTTCTCAGTCAAACCTGCGTTGACCAGCTGGCACTGTTGCCCAGCGCGCCGAGAGCTGCGGTCGCGCGCGATGCCGCGCCGGTGACACCCTGTTCCCACGCTGTGGTCGACGGGGCCCGGACACCAAGGCGTCAAGGCAGCCACGGGGCAGGCAGAGTCGGTGTGGCCACCCTGGTCCAGGCCCTCGCCGGTCGGCGCACGCCGAGGCGCCACGCGCCGCGCGCACGCGCCGGGCAGCCGCGCCGGCCCCTACTCTGGCACTGCTGCCGGACCCCCCCTCCATCTGCCACGGGCGTGAATGCCGAGGTCCTTGGACCCCGTGCCCTGCCTCGGGGCCGTGGCCACGAAGGGGAAAGCCGCCGGGCATATAAAAGCGTCCGGAGCTCCTGTCCCGAGCAGAGACCACGCCGCCGCCGTGCTCCATTGGAGGCCGTTGCCGAGCTCCGCCCCACGCGCCACTCCACCATCTTCCGAGCTCACCACCCCCTCTCTACAACCACCCGCGAGCCCCTCAGCTCACCAGCACGCAGCCGGTGCTGCTCCCCTCACCGGAGCCGAGCTCCTTGCGGCTGCCGCCACCTGGCGCCGCCGCACACCCTCACCGGAGCCGCCCGACCCCAGCTCCGGCCGCAAATCAGTCGCAGGTGAGCCCCTCGGCCTCCCCACACTCTTCCCCGGCCGACCCCGCCGTCGAAGCCGCCGGATTTCGGCCGCCCGCGCCGCCGGCCATGGCCAAGGGCCACATTGCATGGTCTGCAACCTTCCTAGGGTCTTAGATGCAAACCGAGGGCATATTTGTAAGACCTCAAAACTTTCCAGGGACCTCCTTGCAGTTTGATTCTTAAAAGTGAGTGCATGATTGCTGAATCTTGGAAAATCCGTAGAAAATCATATAAAAATTACAAAAATGCAAACTCAATGTTTTTGGTTTCCTTGTGAAAAACCCTACAACTTTTGTAAAGCATGACCATAGTTTTTCCTGATAGTTTTTGCATGAAAAATATAAAACTGATAAACCTAGATCTGTTGTATCTCAAAATATACATGTGGTCTGTAGGTGAATTTTGGATATGTTGTGTGTTATGCCATGCCTAGATTCTGTACCCAAAATTGCATAAAGTTATGCCGTAAATGTTTTAATATGATTTGTTTTGTATTTATGCTGAATCTGACCAAATGATTTTTGTAGCCATAAATAAATTAATTTTGGTGCTCAACTTCTGCATGTGATATTGTTATGCTCAAATACACCTCTGGTGAATTAATCACAATTTTATAATTGTCATAAATATTTATTTTTGAAATATGCTTAATTTTCAATGTAATTAAATAACCCAAGATCTATAGTAGCTCTAGGTGTATATGTTGCATTCCTGGCTTAGTTTTGGACCAGAGGACATGTGTGAGAAAGTTGGAATCATTTTGATGTGTATTTATTTTCATATGCATTTATCTTGCTTTAGTAGCTAGCTTTTGTTATTTTTAGTATCTTTAATTTCATAGCTCTCCTAAGTGTGCAGGTGTGTGCAGTGGTTTGTATAGGTTTGTAGTGCTTCACAACACACCTCACTAAATTTTATTAATTTATTTTGTGAATACAAGGAATGGGAGCAATTTAAGCTTAATATAAAGTTAAATTGGAAAAACCCACCAACACCACACCTAAAGACCCTAGGTTGGTGATGTGAATCATGCTAAGATGGTTAAGAGCACTTCCTTGCTGTTTGTGAAATTAAACTAATTTAATTGTATAAATATGTACATAGTCACCATCAAAAAGAATAAATAATGAAGCACCACCTAACATTACTTAATAGAAAGAATATACCAAATGTGTGTTTGTCAAGGTGAATATGGCCAACCATACTCTTCATGGTTATCATATGTTGTTTGGTAATTAATTAAATTAAAACCGTTAATTAAATCTTGCATATGCATCCTCGTGTAGATCTTCCCGACGGTAGCTATACGCTCGTGCTGAAGGGAGGAGACGAAGTTGCTGTCGGTGAGCTGCAGTACGTGGACGTAGCACAGGACCTGGACCAAAGTCCAGAAGGGCCCAAGGCCAACCTTACCAGCGAAGGCAAGCCCCGGATCATTAACCCTCTTTTTAAAATTACGCAACTATCCTTGCTATGTTTGTGCATTTACGTTTCAGGAGTTGAATGAAACCCTAGATGCATGATCCCTAGGTACCTATGCTCTTTTACTAGTATGCTAGGTCGATAGCTGCTATGCTATAGGACCCGGTAGAAGTCGAGTGATGTTCGTCACTCGCGAGAATAGGCTCTTATGTTGGAATCATAAGATCTTTATAAATGGATTGCTCATGTGGTAAGAGCGTGGGATTTGGGCTCCGGTCCAGTGGCTTTCGTGGGCTAAGCTTTTGAACGTACTAAGCACTTGTCGGGAATGGGACCGGTAAGCCTAGTACCTGATGGACACGGCAAGGGAACTTTTCCCTACTACCCCTAGGACACCTTGTGTGTCCCCCTGCCTGCAACAGTGGGGTACCTGTGCGATTCTGGGCGGTCCGGCATGACGTACCAGTAAGTCTTGTACCGAGGATTGTAGGTCTGATCCCGACCCGAAGAAAGATGGGAACCGCCTGGTGGTTGTCCTCGCGGGGGTACCCTACCGTGTGTTTAGGTTTACCTTGCAAGGTTATAAATCAATCGATTGTCGGCCTCTCACCGTTATCTGAGACTGCTTAATCAACTGGCCATGATATCCCTTAATGATGGAACGTTGTGAATATTACTGCTTGAATTAATTGTATTGTACAATTCTTGATTGAATTAGTTGGCACACTTAGAAATGGTAATCAACTAGAATCTGTGCTAAAATATTGAAAGTAAGGACATACTCTTTGTTGCTTTTCAGCAAAAGAACTCCACCGGCCAAAAAGCCTCTCATGTCTAGAGTTTGGTGATGTAGTTATCACCCGACGGTTAAGTCTTGCTGAGTATTAGTATACTCAGCCTTGCTTTAAAAATGTTGTTGCAGGTGTTGTTTGACCTGGTGAGATTCCACCCGGCTGGGAGCAGGGATGGGTGGATGACGACGAGTGATGGCATCACGGACGGCCTCCTGTGATGTTGATCGTTGCGCTAGTTTATTTTATTCCGCTATTTTCGAACTCTGAACCTTTACTTATCATGTCATGAACAATGGTTTGTAATAATTAACCCTTAGGGGTAATTTGAATTTAATTTGTGTTTGTACTCTGGACTCGCCTTCGCGTGAGTTTTAATGCATATGTTCGATCCTCTGTGTGATTTCCAAGTGATTTACCGGGCGTTAACCCGGCAACTAACGACGGGATGATACTTTACTGTCGCTTAATGACCAAAGTGGATTGGTTTAGGCGATAGTACGGTATTTTCCTGGGCGGGTTGTCACAGACCCCGTCCCTCTAGTAGAGAAGACCTCGGTGGTGTGATCGGCTGGCTTCGCCCCTGGCTCTCCCATCTGCTGTGCGAGCTGAGCATCGCGTGCAGAGGCTGAGGAGTGCCTCCGAAAGGATGAAGACGGAGGTGGACCACCGGAGCTGGAACTAGCGGGTGTGGCCCACTGAGCTCTGCTCGCACTCACCCAAGCCGTGCCACTCGCACTCGGGCGGTAGGTGGGCCGGTCCCAACCAGGTGCATATCCAGGGTGACCTCGAACATGTACCCCGTAGGGGCGCCTCCTGCCACCGGTGGTGTAGCAGGCTGTGGCTGTGGCTGACGCTGTGGTAGTGGTGGTGGCTGAGACTGCTGCTGCTGCTGCTGCTGCATGTGTGCTCTCTTCGCCGCACTTCTGGTGGACCTGCCTGAAACACTAGCACGACGACTTTCCTCTTGTGTAACAAGGGGAAGGGTTAGCGACTCCGAGCTATACAATCCAAACCCTGGGTTAGGTAACGGGATTTGATTTGCATAACCCGGAAAGAAGAAAGTCAAAGAATCATTTGGGCCCCTCTTGAGTATATGCCCTTGGATCCAGTATGCCTCATCAATGAGAACTCAGGGCGTCCTGATGAAGGGTACGGAATTCCCGCTAAGAACCCCGAGTCTGAGAGCAATACGAGTCACCAAAGACGTACACTCAATCGGACCTATCATCTTGAAATTCATCAACCATTGCCGAATCATAGCTTTAACGGGAGAGACCTTGATCCGGTTAACAGCGGCGTATAATAGCATCATCTCATCGCTACGCACAGGCCGAACATCCTCTCGTGGAAAGAGAGTAATGGCGAGCCACTTGTGCCACAGACGGAGAGTGGGATGCACAATATCGTTGCACCGAGGTACAAACTTGCCACTGTAAACAAGACCAGAGATGTCTGACCAGAAAGAGTCTCGAACAAAACCCTCACAAGCCTTCTTCAGAGAAATAGCACAACGAGGACTAAAACCAAGAAGACGACTAAGTTCCTTCCAAGAAACACGATAATCAGTCCCGAAAAGACGAAACTGAATGCCATCCGGAATCTCGGTAAGAGAGCAAAGAAACTGGATGGTGAGGGGCCGAGAGCTGAGCTCTGTAACCGGCGCAAACTCCTCCCAACCAAGAGCATGCCAAATGGAAGCGAACTCGAGATTCATACCTGTTTTCTCCATGAGAGCCGAGTCGAAGTCTCGGGTGTGAGCGAGGACTCGGTCCTTTAGGAGAGCGTAGGCTTGCTCCTCTCGAGCGCCCTACAAGCTGAGGTAGGGGGTGTCGTCGACGACCTCCTCCGCGGCTTGTGGCTCGGCTTGCTCCTCCTGCTCTTCTTCATAATCCATCGTTGATGGGCTCGGTGTCGGCTCGGCGGGGGTGGATGAACTCGCGCTTGCCCGCGAACAGGAGCGTGAGCGTGTCACCCTCCGGAGAGTGTTCGCCGCCCAATTCATGCTAGCACAACAACAAGGGACAACAAGAGCAACTCGGTGATGGATTAGTGAAATCGAATGAAATTCTTACCGAGCTTACTCCACCAATAGCAATACTTTCAGCAACACAATAGAGAGAATGCTTGATGATCCAATCTTGAGCAAGAAATCCAAGAAAACCAAGAGAGCAAGGAGTAGAGAGGGGAGTGAGAGTGAATGGGTGAAGAACACCCCCTCTCGGGTCCAATTTATAGAGCAAAGGGGTAGCACACCGCGGACTAGCCGTTGCACAACGGCTAGGAGCCGTTGGCCGAGGCTGGGCCCACATGACCGTTGCGAGGGTTCGGCCGAACCCTGGTTCGGCCGGCCTAACTGTGGGCCCGGGGCTGGCCCCCTTTGGCAGGCGTGCCACCAACGGCTATATGAAGGTATACCAAGGTGCATCGGCCAAAGTTTACTCCAGAAATTGCCCAAATGAATTTTCTAAGGTTTTCAAACTCAGAAATTATTTTTAGAAATTTTATTTTGAAAAGGGAAGAGGGCTAGATAAATCTAGTTTGCAGATGCAGGGTTTTGGAAAATCAAATATGCAATTTTGGAAATAAAATTTTAGAAAGGGAAATATGAGATAAGTACCAGCTTTAACCTTTTTGGTAGAAAGGACCCATCATTTTTAGTCCGATGAGTTGGACTCTTCCCAATGATCAATTCCACTCAGCACCCCACTCTTGAGAAGTAGAGGGTGATGCCATCTCAATCTTCCGCCATTCTTTCTGAATTTTCCTTTGCCTTTTTGATGGAGATTTCTTCCTTGGGGGTAATGGCTCCGTCCTTCCCCCAAGCTGTTCAACACTATCTTGCACCAAATAGCATTGCTCTTCTTTGTCCTGAAACTTGAACTTCAAGTTCCTCTTTCCAATGCGGAAGCGGATTATTTCGGACCCCACATTGATTCTAGCTCGGACATCACTGAGAAATGGTCGCCCAAGGATGAGCGACATTCCTCCCTCGTCATCCATATCAAGGACCACGAAATCCGCGAAGACATAAGAGTTCTTGACCTTAACCAATATGCTCTCAACAATTCCTTCTGGATATCGTATCATTGAATCGGCGAGTTGGATAGTCCGTGCTATTGGAGAGAGAGCTGGATATCCCAGTTGCTCGAACATGGCCTTGGACATGAGATTAACACTTGCACCAAGGTCACAAAGGGCATGCCTGATATTATTGTAATAGATTGTGCAAGTAATAGTCGGGTAGCCTGTATCTTTCTTGTGCACAACTGCTGATTCCTCCCATGGATCAAGAATTTGTTGTATGGGCTTCCCTGCATAGTTAGAAGCACGTGTCTTCCTAGGTGGCTTACCCCACCTGGTTGACACTACACTAACATTTTTACAAGAAGATACGAGTTGCCCCGGGATCCTCCCGTTATCAGGAGATGGAACCAAAGCAGCCAGCTGAGCCAACTAGGTTTCTAACATTTTGTTAAAACTCAGCTGGATCTTCTGAGCAGAAGAAAAACTATCAAGCTTAACGTTGAGACTTTCCAAAGTTTTATCAAGGGCAACTAGCTTTTTGTTAACACCTTCATTAATCTTAGCTTGCTCAAAAAACAAGATCTCTCAAGGAAGGTTGGTTGGGATTGTAAGAATTACCTTGGTTACCGCCTTGATAATAAGGGCGTTGTTGATTCCACGATTGGCCTCCTTGTTGAGGTGGACGATAACCATTGTTGTTGCCGTTCATGTACATCACTTCCTCCTGAGTCTCCGGACAGTAATTTCCCGAGTGCCCAGTGTTGCCACAGACTTCACAAGTCATATGAGAATCCATAGGCAGAGTAGTGGTGGCCATGGCAGCCTTCTCGCTGGTGTAGTCATCCAATCTCTGCATAAGGAGATCCAACTTAGCAGTAATCATGTCTGCTTCCTTGATAGTATGAGTACCCCTCGATCGTGGTTGGAGTCTTTCATCACTCCACCCTTGGTTGGAAACCATCTTCTCAATGAGTGATTTAGCATTATCAACTGTGAGTGAGAAGAATGCTCCCTGAGCAACAGCATCAATATGGCCTCGGGCTGTCGGAGTCAACCCATTATAAAAGGTTTGAAGAATGAGCCAATCCTCCATCCCATGGTGTGGATGGGCCAGGACATACTCCTGAAGCCTCTCCCAAGCCTCTGGAATGGATTCACTTGCTGCTTGCTGCTTGCTGAAAACCACAAATCCTTCCACGAAGAGCATTGGTTTTACCCAATGGGAAGAACTTCTTGAGAAATGCCTCTGAACACTTACTCCAAGTGTTAACAGCATCACGATTCGCGTAGAACCATTGCTTGGCTTTCCCCAGGAGAGAGAATGGAAACAGCCTCAAGCGGACAGCATCCATATTTGCACCCCTGATGATGAAAGTGCTGCACAGCTCTAGGAATTACTGCAAATGAGCATTGGCATCCTCATTTGGCTTGCCACAGAATGGTCTAGCCTGTACCATCATGATTAGACCCGTCTTGATCTCAAAATTTTCAGTCCCCATTGCCACCTCAGGGCCTTGCAGCACCTGGTCAGCAGAAGGAGCTGAGTACTCACGAATTGTCTTCTGGGCCATAGCGTTTGACGTGGATGGTACAAAGGAAGCTGGATCGCCTTCCGGACGAGTACGACGAGGTGAGTCGAAATGAATTCGAGCTCTCCTCACAAGTGACTCGGGATCTTCGGTAAAATTCTCCGGTAAGTCGAAACCAGTCATACACTACCTATCTTCATCATCCAAAGATAAAAGAAGACAATCAAGGTTAGCCTGCATTGAGAGTTGTCCTAACCTACTCAGAGTTTATAAACAGATGCAAAGCATAGCCATGATAATCATGTGCCTTCCCCGGCAACGGCGCCAGAAATGCTTGTTGTCATTTCGTAGCGTCGTCACTTTAAGAACAGATCTGGAATCCATCCTTAGTGACAACACCAAGAAACGCCTTGTAGGCACCTCTTAATGTCACAACTAACGACGCCGGGTTAGCGTGATCATCAAGACTTGCCAAAGGTTAATCTAAACGACCGCGAACGAATTCGTAAGCGCACAGATAAACCATTGTAGCATTTCCCCAAGGAAAGAGAATATTCCAAGGGTGTCGTATCCGTGGAAGGCAATGGCGGATATCTTAGACTTATGCTTTTGCTCTGAATGTAAACTAAGAGATAGATATAAGAAACAACAAACTCAAAGGCAGGGGTAAGATGAAAGATATATATAGGGTAGTGCGACACACACACACTTAGATCTACCTCTACTCTTGCACACTACAGCTTAGGGGGAACATACGAGTTAGCTCTATGTTCTAATGTACTAAACATACAAAGCTAGAAGATACAGGAGATAGGCATGAGTATTGCATGAGAGGGTAAGGTTCAGCACCCAGGTACAAACGGGGAGCTAGCCCGCGATGACCAGCACTCTGCGAAACTAGACTTTAGACTCCTACAGCAGGTACCCCAGCGCGGAGGGTTGCACAAGGATCTAACAGCTGTCACCACTGCGGACCTACCTCTATCGTTATGGGGGGTATGCTCATAACTAACGTAGCCAGACAACCCAGGCACTATGCCTGCATTGCGGCTAGACTTCACCCGGCCTGGGCTATTGTGACCGAGGGTGAGAGCCACCAGAAGACTGGTCAACTTAGACCGAGTACTGTAGCTTGAACACAAACCTCATGCAACACTCTCATGCCATCTAACAAGATCAACTAAGGCTAGACATACAAACAGATACGAACTCTCTTATGTCTAGTCAACAAGATCAAAGGGTCGTGTTTGTGAAGAACACGAGCCTCTAACTTATGAACAAACACATAAGGAATGAGTTTATCAACCTTCAAGTGGATCAAAAGGTAGTGTTCATGAAGAACACAAGCCTCTAAATGATGAACAAAGGATAAACTCAAGAACATATCAAGCATATGATCTACCATGACTTTATATGAAATAGCTGAATAACTGAAGTAGATCAAAGTCATACAATGAAATAAAGATAAAAGAGAACTCATACCTAGACTCCAAAGAAGACTTGGAACCTGAATAAGAGCTACTCTAGTATACCGTCTAGCCTTGGAAACTAAAAGTGAGAGGAGAATGAGAGAGTGATGTGTGGGAAATGGGAGCCCCTCCCCTTCTATTTATAGGCAAGGACCAGGCTTGCTCGGAGGCTCAAAGTGCCCCAAAACACCCAGGGATGCAGCAAGTGACCAATGAGCAACCACCACATGGAGGGACCAGATGGGCGCCCCCTAGGTCGGTTCGGCCAATCCTAGGGTCGGCCGGCCCCCTAGGGTGGCCCCACCTGGTGTGCTTCCTCTGGTTGGCTGCCCTGTGGGCCCTCTGATCCTCCCCCGGTACATGGCTTGATTTGGTATCCGAGGTGGGCCCTTTGATCCATGTGAAGTCCATGTGGCGTCCTCTGATTCGTCGGTGAGTGCCTCTCTTGGATCGATGACGTGGAATGCCGTGTTTCCCTTGATGGCACCCACCTCCTCAGCTGAGTTGGCATGGTTTCCTCATAGAAGGTGGGTTTCCATCTCTTTTAAGGGGTAAATCACCTACATACAAATAATCTCCAAGGATAAGTGGAACTACATTATTCAAACCAAAATGCAAGTAAATAATTCATGTGCCTCCATTTATGTGAGAATATTGAGGGCTGAAAGTGGTACTTTTCAGCTGTCAACAAAGAGGACTCCTCAGATGACGAGGATGACCCGCTAGTGCCAAGGGACTGGGACAGCTACAATTTCTCACAGCTCATTGTCAATCCTGGTGAGAATGTGTCCTGGGAGTATAGAGAGAATCAGGTTTGTGTCGGCGCCGTGTATAAGAGTGGAATCGAGGTCAAGGATGCAGTGAAGAGGTGGGCCACCCTTACTCAGCAGAGAGAGTTCAGGGTAGTGAAGAGTTCTCCACACATATATGATGTACAATGTCTGAAGCCCAACTGTCCTTTTCGAGTGTATGCTTATAAGGGCAAGTGGAAAAATTACTGAGAGGTCAGGTCTGTTGTGGATCACACTTGTGTACTTGACCAGCTAGATGCAAGCCATCGTAATTTGTCGGCCGGTTTTGTGGCCAGCCAGATGTTCGCTAAGATTGTGGAAAATCCTGCTTATGAGCCCAAGTCCATTATCTTGGCAATTGAGGAGAAATTTAGGTACATGATAAGTTACGGTAAGGCATACATGGCGAAGAAGAAGGTACTGGAGTTGAGGTGGGGTACTTACGAAGCATCCTACGACAATCTGCCTCAATTGCTGAACACAATTGCCACGCTAAATCCGGGTAGTTATTATGATATCAAGACTTATAATCTTGTATCAAGGCCAGGAAAGCAAGTCTTGCAGCGGGCATTCTTAGCATTGGGTCCCACTATTGCGGCATTCAAACAGTGTCGACCAGTCATTTGCATAGATAGCACATTCCTAACAGGAAAATACAAGGGCACAATCCTTACAGTTGTGGCTGCAGACGGTAATAATCAGTTGTTGCCATTGGCAATTGCTTTTGCAGAGGGAGATAATGGTGACAGTTGGTATTGGTTTCTGGAGAGATTGAAGCAGATGGTGGTGGGAGATGTGTCAAACGTGTGTGTGATATATGATAGACACAAAGGTATTTTGCAGGTGATGAATGACATCAAAGATGGTAGCGAAGAACATCACAGAGCACCACAATGGCCAGATGTGCATAGCAGGTGGTGCATGAGGCATATGGGAGCAAACTTTCATAGCCATTTCAAGAACAAAGAACTTACTACATTGTTCAAGTGGTTATGCGTGACGAATCAGGAGAAAAAGTTCTTCGAGATCTGGAAAAAATTAGATGACCTGACGAAGAAAGCATCAGAAGAGATAGCTAAGAAGTCAATAAGTACTGAACCTGGGGAAGAGCCAGTTTCTCTTGAGGACGTGGGGCTAGATGCTCCAAATATCAGAAGGAGAAGGGGACATTCTGTGAAGACCTTTAGCCAGTGGATTCAGAATGAGCCGAAGGAGAAATGGTGCCTCCTATTTGATAAGGGAGGTGTGAGGCATGGGATAATGACAACAAATTTGGCTGAGGTCTACAACGCGGTTTTGCGTGGAGCCAGAGCTCTCCCTCTTGTTGGTATCATTGAGTTCTTCTTGTACCATACAATGAAGTACTTTCTTCAGCGTGCTACTGCAGCACATGAAGCTATGAAGGACTGTCAAAAGGTGTATTCAACATGGATGACTGAGTACTTGGACAAAAAACAGAAGGGGGCTCTTGCTCACAGAGCTTACCCACAACCTCTACGCCGTGATCCTGGCGAGGATGTTAAGTGGAAGTATCAGATAAGTTGCCAGTCCAAATCACAAAAAGCGGATGGTGAAATAACAATACAACAAACAGTTATTAGGAATGAGACATGCTCATGCTCTTGCTAGAAGCCGCGCCTGCTACACCTCCCCTGCTCACATGTGATCGCTGCATGCCTTGCAACTAAGAATATCCATTGGGGTCGGTACATGCCTAAATACTGGTTGAAACAAACCATTCTAGACACTTGGAACCACACTGTTGAGGGCTACATGCATCTTGGTACTTTCACTCAAGACCCCAAAGACAATGCGTTGTACATACCAAATCCAGATCCAACCATGTGCCAAGGTGTTGGTCGACGCAAGAAGAAGAGGATTAGGAACGACATGGACGAGGCTGAAGCTGGTCCTTCGGTGAAGATATGCTCTAAGTGCAACAATCCAAGACACTCCTACAAGAAATGCACCGAAGCATCTTACTTTTCCACTGCCACTGCTTCAGCACCTTCAGCTAGTGGACGTGGACGTCGTTCCCGTCGCTACACCGAAGGAATACAGTGATTGTAATTGTTTGTGTTACCGTGTTGTAATATTTGAAATACTTATGCATGTTATCGTATTGTAATATTTAAACCATTGAATTTCCAACACCGTCAGAACTTATGCATGTTATCGTGTTGTAATAATTGAACTATCTTTTCATTTGCTTGTTGTTTTCTTGTTGCCTACAAAATTATTACCATATCCTGTTATGTATTGTTCTATAGTTTCAAATGAAACATGTAATGAGTTATGATATTTGTCATCTTTTTGTAGGTTTGCAATGGCTTCCTCGGGTCCTGAGTTGAACTTGGAGTTGCTCACCAGTAGGAAGGACAAGGTTGCGGTGCCAAAGGGGATCCACACTCCTATGTGCTACTGTGGTGACAACTGTAAGCTTGTCAAGTGCAACGTTCTCGGGTACGTCTACGGGATGAGATTCTTCATGTGCGTGAACTACGACCATGACCCGATCACACCATGTCGCAATGTTAGACCCAAAGTAAGAACAAACTACATTACTAAATAAATAATATGTCATTGCTATTTTATTATGTGCTAACTTGTCTTTGAAAAAAGACTCCACCTCCTCTCTGTGATTTTATGCAGTGGCTAGATTGTGAGCAGTCCGAAGAAGACAAGCGTTACGTCGAGGTGATGGGTCGTTCAGCACGTTGCACGTGAGAGGTGGCAAAGGATGGTTGAGGTAGAAAAAGAAGAAGAAAAACGTAAGGAGCAGCAGGAGGAAATTCGCATTCGCCGGGAGATGAAAGAACGTGAAGCGGCCGCGGCCCGTGAAGCAGATAGAGAGAGGAAGAGGGAGAGAGCTCGCCGGGCTAAAGAAGCTGGGCCGGATGCCATGAGGAAGGGGAAATACCCCGTTGTACCTAGTAGACGTAGAGTAGTAGACGCCGAGTGCTACTGTATCTCTAAAAAACTATGATTTCATTTCATCATCCACTAGAGTCGGTTTGTATCATTAAGAACTTGATTCCAGATGCATTAGAGCTTGTTTCCTCAAACAGTAAACCTAGTACTAGGGTGTGTTTCCTGTGAGTCACTGCATCAAACAGCGAACCTAGTAAATAGGGTGTGTTTTTTGTGAGTCACTGCATCAAACAGTGAACCTAGTACTAGGGTGTGTTTCCTTTGAGTCACTGCCCGTTTCTCTTGCCCCGGATCGAATGGCCCACCGTCCAGTCTGCTTCATTGCCTACATATATGTGACCAGTCTTCTCCAGTGCACCTTCTCAACACAACAAGCACCAATGAGTTCCTGGACTGGGGATGATGATGGCTCCGTCGGTCCAGCACTGTGGAGACAGCAAGATCCAGAGTTCAACAATAATTTTCCAGTCTAAGTTAAGAGAGATTTCAAATCCATGCGTGATGTTAGAAAGTACGCACCAAATCAAACGGTGAACTGGACAAGGTGTGCACACGGTGAGTTTTTGTGTGATGCAAGTTTACCAGGGATGGAACAACTCTGGTCGACGCTTCTGGCACTGCTCACGAGCATGGGTAAGCAAAGCTACGTGACCTTTGTCCTTCATCATTTTATGGTTTACTAATGTAATCTCGATTTCTGTAGTACTCCGACCAATCAGATAACTACGGTTTCGTGCAATGGGTGGATCCCCCAGCTATTCACCCGTATCAACAGTACATCGACTACCTCGAGGATGTTGTCATCTTCAACCTGAAGCAAGAGCTCGCGTCGGCATTGACTTCTCCAAATCCGACATCTACCAACGACGACGACGGACCGGTGACCGGACCAATGGTGGTGAAGACGAACACCGGTTGTGAGGACGAGTTCTGCTGCTGTCCATGCCACGATAAGGACAACACTCCACCAGCAACTCCATCCCCGCTACAGTCACCTCCACCTCCACCCCCGCCTAGGTACGGGTACTACATGCCCTCCCAGCACTCCGGCGGGTCTATGATGTCCGGGTTCTCCGGGCACTACTCGTACAACTAGATTACAAATGTTGTAACCATTTATCTAAATTCCCTAAGGCACGTTAGGACTAACAGCGGCACAAGGTTAGAGTATTTATGCCGTACGTGCCATTGTTTATTTATGTGATTGCTCGTTAAGTATCATGTGTTCAAAAATTAAGGTACTAGGCAAAAAAAAAAAACTACCGCCGTAGGGCACGGCGGTACATGGCGATTGCTGCAGCCTCTGCTGCCACCCCGTCCCACACGGCGATTAGCCCTACCGCCGTACCACACGGCGGTAGGAACCCTACAGCCGTGTGGTACGGTGCAGTAGTATAGATTTGCTAAATTTTTTGAGTGGTATTTATTTTTGCAAAATCGAGAGAAAAAATATTTAAAAAATTCCAATTCCGCTCAAGGAAAATGCTTCCTCAGAGTCTTTGGGCTTAACTTTTTCGGCCCGGCCCTTGCGACTCGGACGAACCAACCTTTCCAGCCTCAAAACAGAATTTTTTCTTTTTTTACATTTTTCTTTCCTCTTTTTTGCAAAAATATATGGTCCGCAAAAAAATTTGCAAAACTATACATCTGGCGCCGTGGGGGACGGCGGCAGGGACCTACCGCCGTGCCCCACGGCGGTAGGAGGCGCACGCTACTGTAGCACCTTCCTACCGTCGTGCCCACGGCGGTAGGGGTCCAGTCTCTTTTCAAAAATTTGTAATTTTTTTGTTTGAATTCGGATGGAGGTAAATTTTATATGAAAATTGTAGCTTTTGACGAGATTTACAACTTTGTAGTTCAAAGTTTTTCCATTTGAAGTCATCTTCATAGTCAAATAATCGATAAACTATCCAGATCTCAGTTTGCAGTCTTCAGATCCGAATAGTGTATCGATTATTTGAGTATGAAGATGACTTCAAATGGAAAAACTTTGAACTACAAAATTGTAGATCTAGTCGAAAGCTACAATTTTCATATAAAGTTTACCTCCATCCGAGTTCATGCAAAAAAGTTACAATTTTTTGAACGTAAACTGAAAACTGAGATCTGAATATGAAAACTGAGATCTAGATAGTATATCGATTATTTGACTATGAAGATGACTTTAAATGGAAAAACTTTGAACTACAAAGTTGTAGATCTCGTCGAAAGCTATAATTTTCATATAAAATTTATCTTCATCCGAGTTCAAACAAAAAAATTACAAATTTTTGAAAAGAGACTGGAACCCTACCGCCGCGCCGTGACACGGCGGTAGGAGGCGCTACAGTACCACGCGCCTCCTGCCGCCGTGGGGCACGGCGGTAGGTCCCTGCCACCGTCCCCCACGGCGCCAGATGTATAGTTTAGCAAATTTTTTTGCGGACCATATATTTTTGCAAAATTGATGTGAAAAAAATGTAAAAAAAAGAAAAAATTCCTCAAAACATGTCGTCCTTCCTTTCCCACGCAACTCACGGTTCTAAAAAAAACAAGCAAAGCAACTCACACATCAAGTCCTCCGCATGTGTTACTCCCCCGGTCCCCCCCTCCCACCAAAAAAAAGCAAACCAGTACTCATGCATAAAGGGTCTGTTTAGTTCCCAAATTTTTTCCCAACTACCCGTCACATCAATCTTTGGACACCGATTAGGTTTATTAAATGTGGATTAATGACAAAACCCATTCCATAACCCCTACCTAATTTTTCGATACGAATCTAACGAGCCTAATTATGTCATGATTAGACAACATCATGCTACAGTAAATAATCTCTAATGACGGATTAATTAGGTTTAATGGATTCGTCTCGCGATTTCCCGTCCATTCATGTAATTAGTTTTGTAATTAGTCTATACTAGGTATGTGCCCGTGCGTTGCTACGGGCATCTAAATATCTATAATGCAATACAAAAACATTTAAAATTGCATAGTACGAAAGCAATGCCAACAAATTTGTGCAGTACAAGATTCTGATGTGGACAATTATGATCAACTAAACATAATCCCACCAGAAACTGAGATTTTAATGATCCTGCACGATCTCTCAATAAACTAAAACAAGTATTGTTCGATTATTATATTTACTTTAGATACATATATGTTTGTGTGACTATGAAAGTACACGATACACGGTACAACATACAACATGATCCAGTGTGATGCTCCTCTGCTTGATTGCATCTTCCGTTTCATCAATCAGAAAAACAACCGCTTGTTCAATTGAGAGACCAAACCAAGCAACAGAAGGTGATTAGCAAAATTATCCTGCTTCTTTAATATTTTAATCTCCTACCCTTAATATTAAAGAAGCTAATTCGTTTGAATTTCATTATTATCAATTAAAAAAGGAACCCTTGTGACAAATGGCTGGTGCACAATTGGCCAGGTATCATGATGGGAAATTTTCTGTACTAAACACTTGGCTGAAAGCAAGCTATGGTTACATCTTCTAGTGCTCAGCAAAACTAAATTAGAATAATTGCAATGATTGGATGCTTAATACCTTATACTTTCCCTTGTAGAGTTGGACTGAAGTCCACACACTGGAAATTACTCTTGCTGCAATCTGCAAAATAGCTACAACGTAGAAGCCTGTTAGAGTTAAAGACAATAATGCAAAATATATTTATTCTAAACGGTACAACAAACATATTGAGCAAGTTGGTGTGATGGCACAGATCATTGCAGGAACTAAAATTTGTTTACAAAATCTTGATTTAGCTCCTCCGGAATATATTATCTTACCAGCACTACACTACAGACTACACTACACCAGCTTTTAACTGAGAGTGGTTTCTCACAAGCACTCTGTTAGAGTCTATGACCTTTGAAACTACCAGTGAGTATATATAATAATTCACCATCGTCCCCACATTATTCGATTGGCTCCGTAATTAGATATCACACAGGGAAGTGAGTAGTGTCTTCATATGGATACGCTTCGCTTGAGATGCGAAACATAACACTATATTTGAATGAACCTTTTAAACTAACACATCATGGCAATAGAGAAAGGATAGCATTAAACAAGAAGAAGGAATGAAATTAACCGCACAACTTCTACTGCAACTGGATCTATGACAACAAAATTTGAGGGAGCTAATGTGAGCTGGTAATAAAAAAAGGCTCATTTGCACAATAAAACTGTTTTTCATGACTACATTGATCTGCCAATGGGCAAAATAAATAAAAAGGTTTCTGAGATTACCTGTGGGAATCTAGATAAGTTTAGAAATGATAAGAATACAAGCTACTACAGGCTATAGCTTCATATGACTACACTGGTGTCTTGTAGAAAGACACATGATCAAGAATAACACTATTTTCAGGATAATCCCTACAGAGCTCCTCTAATAACTTTAGATAAGATGACAAAACCTACCTAAAAATCAAGAGACATTGTACCAACAATTGTTGCATATATAATAATAAAATTGTTGGCAGGATGTTGACATAAGACTCAGAAAAGGACATTGAGCATTCGATGCAAATGATGCAATATATTACAATATATTGAACATTCGATGCAAACGTAGTTAAAGATCCATCCCAGCTCGAGACAAAACCAACAACTATCACATCTATGGACATAGATTAACCAATTACAGGTGGTTGGCTGGCATAATAATCTTAGTTACTCATACAACATTTCCATCCACGACAAAGTTTACGCCTCTTACAGCAGCAGAGGATATTTTTAAAGTTTGCCCACCCCTTAACCAAGTCAGCATAAGGTCCAACTTCAAATAGAGGCAGCCACACTACTAATGTTGGCCATGATGTCAGCTGTCTGTTGATACTTATTCTGATATCAAAGAATCACTATCTCCCAGTAATGCAAAAAAGGTTATTGCCAAAAATCACTCTCCCATTAGTAATGCAAAATAGGTTAATACCATGTTAGTACCTGTTAGTACGCAAGGTACTACTTTGGCATATGGAGGCTTCGGAAGAGAAGGTTGCAGAACTGAAACGAAACATTCAGAGGAGCATAACTAAAGTTTGTGCCTCATTTTCCATTAGTGCACTCAGGGGAAGTTTAACTATGCATGTCATATTGGCCATCTTACAATTGTTAGTGATTTCACACGAGTTGTTAAGGGAAGCAGAGTTGTTAAGGGAAGCAGTTTTGGAAATCTATTTCAGTTGAGATTCAAATGTCACTACACAATTATTCGCTACTATAAACTATTTTTGCAGAATTATTAGCAACTAATAATTTGGCAGAATGACAAGGCAGAAACTGCGTACTTTCCTAGCAGCCTAGAAACATCTTATACATCAGTTGATTGGCATACGGGATTGAAGAGGAGAATGGCCTCACCTTTGATTGGCATAAAGGATTTACCACGATGTGCGGTGACACAGAGACGTGCGGGTGACGAATGGGAGTTGCGCAGCGAACTGGGGACAAATGTACCTGAAGCAAATGGTTTTAGATTTTTGCAAATGCATCTATCAAGTTATCTGCTAACTCAATGTATGACTTCTTTCATATCGTGGTTAGCCTAAACAACAACTTGAAAATTTCTTCAAATATAGTAGTTTCATTTGCTTAATTAACCTAAGAAACTTCAATTGTTTTTACTAAATAGCAGATCTTCCAAACAATCTCATATTATAAAATGAAAAAGAGATAACAAAGCCACAAATGACAGCATTTAGATGTGAAAAAAATCCAACGCACAAGATCCAACAGGGCATTGCATAATATGTAATAGATTAAGAGCACAAAGCATATTCAGACGGTGCACAAAACCAGGTGATGGATATTACGAGCAAAGAATCTATAGCTTTCTAATCACAAAACACATCAGATGGCCTTGTATGCATTTTATCAAACACATGATGGGTAAGTAAATGCAAAGCAAAAAAGAAGCAGACACCTCACCTTTCCCTGATGCCGGCCATTCCAAATCTCAGGCCACTGATGTCATGATGGCTCTCCTTTGCATTCTGCAAGAACAGGAAATGAATCACAAGAAAGGAACAGAGCTCAAGGATCTCCACAGACCACAGCTTGCATTTGTTTGGAAGGAGAAAGAGCTGCACGCAGGAACGATGGAAAACCAGAGATGTTGGTAGGGTGCGGATGGCATGGACGATGTGGAGGACGGGGGCTGGACTTGTATGTAGCAGCTCCATCGGAGGAGCTCTGTCCGGCTATGACGGCAGCGGCGGAGGGAGCGATGGCCCCGACCTCCACGAGGAGATCAGGGAGGGCCCTATTGTCGGCTTGCCGCTTTGTCCGGAGCTCCCATCTATGGCGCGGATCTTGTTGGTAACGACATCATTGGCGGCGGCGCCACATCAGGGACACCGAAGGCAGAGAATCAGTTGAGGGAAGTGGAGAGAAGGAGTAAGGCAAAGAAGAGATGATAGGCGAGAATTGTGGACGAACCTTATATGATTTTCTCAGATTTCCTTTGCGGGGGCGGCGACATGATGGCGGTGGCGTCTGCTTGCAACGGGGCGCCTCGTCCCAGAGCACCATCTGTCGGCCTCCATCGACGACGCGGCCGGGCGATCCTCCTCTGGCTCTGCGGCCAAATTTTCCCCTTCTCTAGTGGCGGCGCGGGAGGGTAGGCGGCGTGTAGAGAGGGAGGCGAGGGTGGCTTGGTGGGGGGAGGCGTGCGGAGAGAGAGAGGCGAGGGCGTCACGTAGGGGCAAAAATGGAAAACATGGTGCAGACGCATGAAGAGAGGAGGCGGACGCACGCAGCGGGGGCGGACGCGCGGACGCAGAGCAAAAAGTACTAACAAGTTTTTATCTCCACTTCATACTTTTTAGGAGTAGAGATTTAATCCTCCTCATAGGCTTCCAAAGAGACCTCAAAATTTTTTTTTTGGGAACTAGCACTACAAATTCTGACCAGATTTCAAAGGAATAGATGCAGTCAGTCCATCACATAAAAGGGCAAACAAAACGCATCAATTACTACTGGCCTGCACGCAAAGTTTGCTGGAATAATAGGGACTTGTTTAGTTTGCTAAAAATTCTAACGTTTTCTCCACTCTCTCCGTCTCATCACATTAAATACGTCAAAAGACATAAGTTCGGAGTATTAAATATAGGTAAAAAATAACTAATTACACAGTTTTGATGTACTTCGCGACACGAATCTTTTGAGCCTAGTTAGGCCATGATAAGATAATATTTACCACAAACAAACGAAAGTGCTACAGTGTGCTACAGGAGTTCAAAACGTTGAAAAGATAAATTTTCCCACGAACTAAACAAGGCCTAGCATCGAAATCAAATTGCCCAATTGGCGACCACAAGCACTGGCAGCCGCGAAGAATGAAAGAATCCGGCGGCCTCCATTGATCAACTTGCTCAAGATTCCCCCGGTCTTTACCTGCCTGCGCAGGTCCCACACCGTCTATTTACAATGTTGTTTTATCGCCACAAACACGCTCCATTACCAGGTCGTGCCTTCACCAGATGGTACCTTTTTCCTCCATTTTCTTTATGGTCTCGATTAGATTCCTCTCGAGATTCTTTGATGTGGCTTTGCGAATGTGATCGAGGCGGGGGATTCCGTGGGTCCCGGAGGGCAGGCCAGGCTGGCGCAGCCCGTGAGCGTGGTGCACGTGCGCGCGGCATGTCAACGTGGAGCCGTAGCGCCAGCGCGCGTGGCGGCCGGCACCTTCCTCCCTCTGGACGGCGGTGGGGGTGGGTGGCGGTCCGGGCGCGGGACACGACGAGGGAGAGAGACGTGGCCAGTGAGGTGCGCCATCCGGACGCCGAAGAGGGCAAGGCCGGGGGGGGGGGGGGGGGGGCCACGTGAGCCGGACGGCGACTCGGAGTCGCCGCAGCGAAGCGTCCGGCGGCCATGCAGGCGGAGGCGGCAGGCCGCAGCGCACGCAAGGTCCGTCTACCGAATCCCCGGGACCACGGCAACCCAAGGATGGACCAGGTCCACGCATGTACGTACACTAAATAACCAGGTGTGAATGTGATGATACTTCACTCTCCACTCGTGTACCCTTTGCTTACATTGACCCCACAAGTTGACTAAGGCCCTGTGTAGTTCCTAAAAATTTTCCCAACTACCCGTCACATCAATCTTCGAACACTGATTAGGAGTATTAAATGTGAATTAATGACAAAACTCATTTCATAACCCCTACCTAATTTTTCGATACGAATCTAATGAGTCTAATTATACCATGATTAGACAACGTCATGTTACAGTAAACAATCTCTAATGATGGATTAATTAGGCTTAATGGATTCGTCTCGTGATTTCCCGTCAATTCGTGTAATTAGTTTTATAATTAGTCTACATTTTTTTACCTCTAATTATTTTGACGGGACAACTTCGAAGGGACTGCCAAATTTTTTTTTCCAAAAATTTTGGCAACTAAACGGGCTCTAAGCAAAACTCTTTACTCCTAAGCACTACGGAGTACTAGCTACAGATTATTTCCATCCTCAAAGAGTTAAGGCAGGACTGTCCTCTTTCTCCTTATCTTTTTGTCATTGCTATTAATGAATTATCTTTCAGACTTCAGCATGCTCTTCATAACTCTAATCTAATAGGCATCACCCTAGGAGAAGGAGCTCCCCCTCTACATTCTGTTCTTTTTGCAGATGACCTCATCCTTTGTGGCAAAGCCACAGTTCAGGAAGCAATCCAACTCAAAACAATCCTCGATGATTTCTGCCGGCAATCAGGACAAACACCCAACCTTCAGAAATCCTCCATTCACTTCAGTAAGAATGTTCCAAATCACATTAGGACTCAGATCAAAGGTATCTTTCATGTTTCTTCTCTCCAACCTAATACTATGCATCTAGGTCACCCTCTAATTTTCTCTCACAAAGACAAAAACAAAGCTTACAATTTTATCCATAATAAATTCATTGCTAAATTTGGTACTATCAAAGCCAACAAACTGAATCATGCCGGTAGATTGCAATATATCAAATCAGTTCTATCCTCTATCCCTATTTATTACATGTCTACTATTCTTTTTTTCCAAAACTTTCATTGAGCAAATTAATACCATCATTAGAAGGTTTTGGTGGGCAGGTATTCAGAAGGAAAACCCAACCAATCCAATTGCCTTTCGCTCCTGGGAAGATATCACTAAACCTACTGATCAAGGTGGTCTGGGGATCAGAGACATGGAACTTATCAACAAAAGCCTCATTATCAACTCTGCTTGGAACATTGTCACAAATAAAAATCCCCTCCTCACAGCCACCCTCAAAGCTAAATACTTCCCAAACAACAGTTTTTGGACAGCACCAACTACTAGAAGCATATCTGTGTATTGGTCATCTATTTTGCAGGTTAAACAACACTTACATGCCAACTCCATTCTGCAGGTACACAATGGTTCCTCTTCAATTTGGTCTTCTCCCTGGATTGAACATTGGAATAATATTCATGATCATTTAATCCTTCCAGTAGCTAACCCACCTCTACCAGCTACTATCTCTGATCTTTGGTTACAGGGCTCTACCAATTGGAATCAACAACTCATCTCTACTACTTTCCAACCAGCTATAGCCCAAACAATTATGAACATCCCAGTCATCAACTCCACTCAACCTGACATCCTCAGATGGACTCCTTCACCTAGTGGCAAATGTACAACTGCTGCAGCTTATTCTTACCTAGCACACTTACACCAACACACTCTACCCTCCCAAGGAGCAAGATCCATTTCTCCCCAGGCAAATCAAATTCTCCAAAAGGTATGGAAACCAAAATCAATTCATCCTTTCCTTAAAACCTTTGCTTGGAGACTCATTAGAAGAGCCCTAGCTACTGCAAACAGAGCTGGTAGATTTTCCTCTAATATTGATCAGACTTGCAACTACTGTGGTTCTATTGAAACTGATAATCACCTCTTCTTCTTATGTGACTTACCCCTGCAAATCTGGACTGCCCACACCAACCCTATCCCTGTTCACCTAATTGACCCACAAGAGGATGGTGTTCAAATGTCTCTGCCTATGCTCATTACTTCTAATCCCACTGAAGACAATTTAAGTCATTTCCTCTTTACTCTTTGGTATATCTGGCGAGCTAGAAATGATAACCGTTTCCAAAGGAAACATTGGACTGCCATGCAGGTACAAAAGGTGGCCCAAGCCCATCGGCTGAACCATTTAAAAGCTTTACAAGAGGCAGCTAATTTGCCTACACAGATTCAATACCACAACAGGCAGTCTGCCTCTTATGATGTTATGTGTTTTGTTGATGCGGCCACTACCCCTGATGGTGCTCTATATACCTCTCGGTCAAGAACAATAGGTCTTGGTATCTATATTATCAATTTGCAGGTTAATCCTGTGAACACCATCTACATTAGGGCAACTCAGAATAGGATTTTCTCAGTGATTAATGCTGAAACTGCTGCCTTGGCATTGGCGGCCACAATCCTCAACAAACTCAATTTAGGTAACATTGCTTATTTTTCAGATTACAGCCAACTGGTGGATTTCATCAACTCTGACAATTCCTCCGACCCTTCGGATTGGCGCATGCTACCTTGCATTCAAGACTTCAACTTCGCTATGGGCACTTCGTCACACTCAGTGTTTAAAATTCCCCGTGATGACAATACTATAGCAGATTATTTAGCCAAGTTAGCTTTCACTTCTCCACTCGTTCAATCGATGGATTATGTTCCGGGTTGCACTTATGAAACCCATTGCCAACAGTGCCCCTTGTTGGGTGTACTGCCCCATGTAAACAATACCCTTCAAAGGGTTCTTGCAGCGTCTTGCTGCTAATCAATATATGCTCTTTGTCAAAAAAAACATCCATAGTGCTATTTGGTGACCACATTCCTGATTGATTGATTGATAGTAACATGCATTTGCCAATTTGCGACTCTCTCTCAATTCGTTCCTACCATTCATTTATCGCATCCATTGGGTTAAACTTTGTCAAACAAAAAACTAAATCTTAATTTGTGTACTCCCATAACTTAATTTAACAAAAGATTTAAATGAGTAAATTAAAATATTTTGAGATTTGTTAGACCCCAAATAAGTTGCCTCAATCACTTGCGACTGAGCCATTGAGAATTCAATATTAGGGTTTTAGAGTTTGGAGTTGGGTGGTTTACCTCCATCTTCGATTGTAGAGGAAGCCCCGAGGCAGCTCACCAGGCCGCGGTGGAGGCAGAGGAGAGACGTGGAGTGGAGTGTGGACAGTGCCGAAGCCGTATGGCGAGGGACCTTCGGTGCGGGTGGTAGAGGCGGTAGGGGCGCGCGAGGCAGGGAGTGCGAGAGGGAGGAGGGGGAGCTTGGAAAAGGGATGAGAAGGAAGAAGAAGGACGGGAATGTGGGAGCAAATCGTGGGTGTGGCGGAGCCTGCCAACGCTGGAAGGGAGGTAGAGCACAATGTCGGAGGGTAGTGGTGGACAAAAGAATCAAATGAAGCCTGAGCAAAACTAAAAATATATATCTTTCTAGCTCTAGTGTAAGGATGCAACTACACAAAAGTTTGATTTGAACACTCTACTCTAGCGGAAACATCGCCATCAGAGCTTGGGCAATTGCCCAGGTTTGCCCCACCTAGGTCCGTCAGACCGTCTCTCGTCTGGGGCATCAGAAAGAAGATAGGAGGACTGAGAGGGGAAACAAATATGAGCTATTCTCTCCGTCCCAAAAAGAACGACGTTTTTTAATATCCAACACCGATCCAAAAAATCCGCTTGTCCCCCGCGTCGCCGTAGGGCGACTCGGGCGGATCGTCGCGGAGTGGCCGCCGCGAGGTCACCGCCGTCGCCGCGTCTGGCCCCCGTCTCCCGTCGTCTCCGGCCTCTTCGTCGGTGGCAAAGGGGCGGGGGTCCATCCCTTCAGTAGATCGAGTCTTAATCGAGTCCATCTAGGTTTAGGGTTTGCTCGTCGCCGATGCTCGGCGGTGGAGTTAGGTTTTGCAGGTGGAGCGTGGCTCCTCTGCGGCTTGTTTTTCCTGGCGGTGCCGGCGATGCGGAAGCGACGACGTTGCAGAGGAATAATTTCTCCCAGCTTCTTCCGTTCTCCGATGGCGATCTACTTCGACGTCAACAGAGAGGCTGGGGAGACCTATCCAGGAGTCGAGGGCCGACACATCGTCGTCTTCTTCAGGTGATGATGTTGTTGACCCTGTTAATCTCAAGGAAGATGATCTTTGAAGGAAACCTGAGCATTGCTCGGGTTGTCGGCGATGGAAACGAAGGATGCGTCGTGGGTACTGGAGTTGGCCGATGCGCCTGGGAGGCAGCGTACTCGGCTGATTCGCCTAGCAGTAAACCCTCCTCTGCGGCCTCCACTTTGTGGAGTTTGGCTCTGGTGCCCGGCGATGATTGGGAAGCGGATTCGACGGCGGCGACGAACGGATCGCTGAAGGTTTCGATGAAGATGAATAGGAGTTTTGAACTTCTTTTTAATTTTCCTTTTCTTTCAGATCCTGTTTGTAAACAGACCGGTGTAACGCGCTAAGATCAATACATGTTCCTTCTAAAAAAACGACGTTTTAGGATTGTTTCAAGTCAAACTTTCTCAACTTGACCGAAATTGTAGAGAAAAGTATCAATATTTATAATGTAAAATAGATATATTATAAAAATAGATCTCATGATGAATCTAATGATGTATATTTCATACCGGAAATATACATAGTTTTTTTAGTTTTGATCAAAGTCGAAAAAAATTGACTTAAAACAATTCTAAAACGTCATTCTTTTTGAGACGGAGAGAGTATTGATTTTCAATAAAAAAAGTGATTGAAAAATAGTTAAATCCCATATGTATTATTTTTTGATTGGTATACATTTATAAGCAGCTTTTATTTGAAAAAACATTGCGTGTATATCATATTTACGGCTTTCAATTTTTCTCAATATCCACGATGGTCGAGAGAGGTTACAGTAGTTTAACACAGTACGATGTTTGTCGTTCACCGAATTAGTAGTAGGTGAACCCGGTCCACAGAGGGGCTGCAAAGCAAAAACCGAAAGGCGAGCGGTGGGGGTTGCTTATAAAAGAGGAGGCATCACATCCGTGTCGCAGCTTTGCTCGCTTTTAATCCTGCCCCTTTATTATCCATCGCCACCTAATTCCAACACAAATTTCGATCTCTGTCGATCGATCGATCGATTCCTCCCGAACCCGACCCCATGGCCTCCGACGCCGCCGCCGCCGCCGCCGACCCCTCCTCCGGCGACGCCCACGCCCCGCCGCGCTACGCCATCGGGTACGCGCTGGCCCCGAAGAAGCAGCAGAGCTTCATCCAGCCGTCGCTGGTGGCCCGCGCGGCGGCGCGGGGCATGGACCTCGTCGCCGTGGATGCGTCGCGTCCCCTGGCGGAGCAGGGCCCCTTCCACCTCCTCATCCACAAGCTCTACGGCGACGACTGGCGCGCCCAGCTCGAGGCCTTCGCCGCGCGCCACCCGGCCGTGCCCGTCGTCGACCCGCCCCACGCCATCGACCGCCTCCACAACCGCATCTCCATGCTCCAGGTCGTCTCCGACCTCGACCACGCCGCCGACAAGGGCCGCACCTTCGGCATCCCCAGCCAGGTCGTCGTCTACGACGCCGCCGCGCTCGCCGACTCAGGCCTCCTCGCCGCGCTCCGCTTCCCGCTCATCGCCAAGCCCCTCGTCGCCGACGGCACCGCAAAGTCGCACAAGATGTCCCTCGTCTACCACCGCGAGGGCCTCGGCAAGCTCCGCCCGCCGCTCGTGCTCCAGGAGTTCGTCAACCACGGTGGCGTCATCTTCAAGGTATACGTCGTCGGCGGCCACGTCACCTGCGTCAAGCGCCGCAGCCTGCCCGACGTGTCCCCCGAGGACGACGCATCTGCCGAGGGATCCGTCTCCTTCTCTCAGGTCTCCAACCTCCCCACCGAGCGCACCGCGGAGGAGTACTACGGCGAGAAGAGTCTCGAGGACGCCGTCATGCCGCCTGCCGCATTCGTCAACCAGATCGCGGGCGGCCTCCGTCACGCGCTAGGCCTACAACTCTTCAACTTTGACATGATCCGGGACGTCCGCGCTGGTGACCGCTATCTCGTCATTGACATCAACTACTTCCCTGGCTACGCCAAGATGCCGGGATACGAGACTGTCCTCACCGATTTCTTCTGGGAGATGGTCCATAAGGACGATGATGTGGTGGTCCAGGAGGAGAAGGAGAACAACCATGTCTCCGTGAAATAAGACCAGTGCCATGATTGCAAAACTGCAATTCTTGGATGTCTGGGGACTGCTGCTGGTTCTGGATGCAGAATTTGATCAGGGGATTTAACCGGCAGCACGTGGAGGTCCTGCGCGCTGCTGTGTAAATCCTTTCTCCTAACTCTTTCCATACCAGTTGTTTAGGTATCTTGCTGTTTTTCTTGGTAAGTCAGTTCATCTAGGTAGCCTGTTAGAACAAAAGAGAGGGGCAATGGGGGCATAACTCAAACCAGAATTCTAATGAGAAATGTGCTCTCGATATGCAAGCCTTTGTTGTTAAGCTACGGATGATTGGCAATCCATTGTCGTATCTTTTCCTGAAACTCATGGAATGCAGGTAGCTTCTTTTGTTGAAATCCGATTGCCATGTGTTTTCCGTGCATAACTGGAATTTTTAACATTTTTGGTTAGTTCAAAGCAATAACCTAAGGAGATGCATCAGTATTACCCATCAATCAGTGGTACTGCAGTGGTGATTATGTTCTCATTATAGTGGGCCACCATGAATGTTCTTATTTCATCGAATGCAATGAGTGATAGCTGATGCAACCGTTTGTCCTTTTGATGCAACTGTCTTACTTGCATCCGAAATTGTGAGGTGGAAGCTCTTTGTTATGGCACCAGTTTTATCAACCACCATTGTTATATCATTGCCCACAAGGTTGAACGTGTGCCATAAGAATTACCTGTGCCACTTGTCTGAGTATTTGTTGTTCAAATTAGTTGTAGTCTTGTAGACCAGAGAAAATATCATATCAATTCACAACAATTAACAGGGTGCATTTGTACTACTTGTTCGATTGTTTTCCTTTTTTGGAACCTTTGGCTAATCACTGGGGCATTATCCGCCAATCTGCATGGGCCGTTACTCGCTATGGTTGGAAAAAAGTTGTGTAACACCAAATTGCACCGGTTGCCCTTCGTAATGCAGATCTTTTAAGTTAGTGTATTTCTACTTTGTCTTATCTGTATTTTGTCGATACAAGCTGATTGATGCACAGGTCATTCCTTCATATTCTGGCAAGATTCATGTTTATGCTTTCGTTATGGGGTGTGATTGGAGTAATGTAAAAATACTTAACTATTTCCTCTAGAAAAAATACTAGAAAGGATTTAGCAGCCATATCATGTCAAACAATAAATACAAATTCTAAGATTGCTAAAAGGGTACTACAACTTTTTTTTTTTGTTTATTCTTCTGAGAGTAATGTAATATAAAAGCTAACAATTGGCCTTGAGAATCTGTATTTTACTCTTGGAGCATGGACTGTAATACTTACATTCCTGGAGTTGTTGGTATTGTGGACTGAACTCAAGAGCTTCATTTAGAGGACTGACATCAAATATGATATTAGCAAGCTAACATTATAAATCATTTCTGTGAACTCTAGTTTAGCATCTCTGGTTTATAATCTTCTTGTGTTCCTTATCAGGATATCAGTTCATCTTTCTATCTTTATTTCTGGACCTGAATCCAGTCTTGCTCACTTTTGCAATGCTTGTGTTGTGGGGTGGATTTTATATTCCATTTTCAGAGTCATGAACCGGAGTGCACAGTGACAGTAGTCACTCTTTTAAGTTTTAAGCAACATGGCAGAACATGAGGAAATGGCCTTGTATGCAGCCGTGAATGGTCCAAACAGAATTTACTTAACTTGGCGATTTATCATGCTAGTGCCTTGCTGCATCTTTGCCAGCACCTGCCATAAAACTTGATCCCGATATTTTGGTAAGGTGAATGCATCTTCATTTATTTGTGTCAAACTCGGATGCAATTTCACGAACCTTGTTCCCCTGGGTGGCTGTCTGGCTGAATATCAGTTGCTTCTCTGTTTCCAGCAGTGTGCCTGGCTATTTCCCTTCAGTTGCTTCTGTCTCTTTGCCCCATGACCCCATGCAGCTGTTGCTATTTCCCCTCGTGTGAACAAGTATGTTTTAGTCAATCCCTATAGCAGATCAATGGTCATTGCTATTTCCGTTGCTGATGAATTTGGTAAACTTATTATAAAGATGTTTTTAGATGCTTTGTTGAGCATACTAGTACAGAAAAGAAAGCAATGCCTCCAGGTACTTTCTCGTGTTCCATTTTGAGTCGAGTTTCGAAGGTGAGAGAGTGAGTCCAGGCCGACGAATTGTCCTAGAATTCAGTGGTTTCTGGTGGTGATCGGAAACTCAAATTAATCTGTAGCAGCGTTTATTTCGTATTTTACTCCTGTTGCCTGGTATCTTGCAAGTAGTGATGCGTATCTGGCTTCTTATCCGCGATTGGCAGCTCGCAGTGGGTAGTTCCCTGTCATGTTCCAAAAGCATATGCCATGTTATGAGCATCTCAATATGCTTTGGGCGCATAATTTTCTCTTCAATATGCCTCTTCATTCTTTTCTCCGGGCATTATTTTTTTCGTTTGGCTTTGTTGCATCTTATTTTTCCCTCCAGAGTCCAGAGCGGTCTGCAGATCCTATCCTCCAAATTGGTCACTAAATTGATCAGAGTACACCACTTCTCTTGGCAGATTGTGAAGCGTGTCCCTCAGGTTCTAACAGATAACATTAACATGTACTGTACATGTTTTTTTTAGAATCATGTACTGTACATGTTATATAATGATGGAGCTCAGAGCCCGTTGTTTACAGCAGTCATATGTTCTGTGTTATATATATAGTGGCGAAGCTAAAGAAAATTGGAGGGGGTGCATTCGCCTCGTGGGTGCATAGAGTTTGATTATTAGGGGTGCAAATATGGTAAAAAAATTAAACATATACACTGTTTTTTCACTTTTAGGGGGTGCTAATGTACCCCCTAAGAGCAACTTCAGCAATGACCCTTATTTGGAGTTCCTACTTTGTTGAGTATGGGCTCCTCCTAACTTTCTAGAGCTCCAATTTTAAGCTCAACTCTAGCAACAACCCCTACTCTCAAGTCCCTACTTTCACCTGGCATGCGGGACCCTTCTGTCATTGGGTTTTTTTCTCCCTTCCTCGCTTCTTCTTTCTCCCACATCTCTTCTCTATTCCTCCAACACTTCTTCTTTCTCCCACATCCGGCACGACGCGGTGGAGCCGGACTTCGGACGAGGTGCGGTGGAGCGCGAGATCCGGCGCGGCTCCATGGCACACGAGCTCAGGGACGATGCGGGGAGCAAGGTCCGGCGCAGCTCCATGGCGCGCGAGCTCGAGAGAAGCGCGGGGGAGCACAAGATCCGGCATGTCTCCAGCCCCAGGCGGCGAGCCCAAGCTCCAGCGGGGCCGTGGCCATGGAGGAGTTGAGGAGCCGGATCCGCTGTCGGCCCGTGCGGCGGCGCAGAGGTCAGCTCGTGTGCGGCACGCGGTGACGCCGACGGCGGTGGGAAGGCGTGGAGGCAACGACAGCGGAGGGAGCTCAACCACTGTCGGGGGTCTCAACCGTCGGCAGTAGATTTGTATTGTATCGTGTGTCGGATCCGGATGGTTAACACGGGAGACACAAGGGTTTTATACTGGTTCGGGCCTCTGAGGAGTAATACCCTACGTCCAGTTCCGAGTACTCGTGTTCCTATGCCAGGGATGTCTGTAGTAGGGGTTACAAACTTGGTGATCGGTCAGCCCCTCAAACGGCTGCACTCCTCCCCCTTCTATAGATGTAAGGGTGAGGGGCAAAAGAGGGAAAACGAAAATATGCGACAGTGCTATGGTGTTGTGAAGTCCTTTCCGTCATTGATGTCCGTCAGACGACGTTGAAGGGTGCTGAGCTGTGGTATCATCGGAGGCCGCCGCGTGTGCCGTCGCCACTGTTTGTTCTGGGTACTTGGCGCCTCCTTCGAGTAGTTCACGCGGTGACTCAGCTCTCTTGAGTGCGTTTTAGGCCTGCCACGTTAGGGCCTAAGTGTTGGTAGGTGCTGCCCGTAGATGGTAATCGAGTGCTTGTTCTGACGGGGTGGCGTGCAGCTGGTGTTGGATGGGACGGCATGTCGGAGGTCGTGGGAATGCACTGTGCGTCATTACGGCCCTTGTCAGAACCGACCGTCCTCCCGTCGCGCCAGCTGCGGTCTTTGCATGGCGTGGAAACTGGCGTCACGCGTGTCGCTGCGGGGGAACCTGGAGGCTGGGGCGACGCCACGTTTGTGTGGGACCCCAGATTCACACTTCGGCTTCCCCGTGTGGACCCCATCTTAGTCAGAGACGGAAGTTACTCGTGCGAACGAGTAGTCGGAGGCGAAGCGGAGCGTACTCGGAGACGAAGCGGAGCGTACTCGGAGACGAAGCGTACTCGTGCGAGGCGGAGAGTACTCGTGCGAGGCGGAAGATACTCGGAAGTGGGGAAGTCTTGTCAGTGAGGGTCTTGACGAAGATCTGCATCCCTCCCTGTCCTGGATCTTAGCGTTGACTTTGTTAATGGTGTCAGAGGACTCTATCTCCAGGGGGATTATCTTGTTGCTTAGGGGCCCTAATCCAGGCCCTCGTCAGTAGCCCCCGAGCCTGTGGTGGGAGTCAGGGACTTGCTCGCAGGCTCATCGTCGAGGAAGTGTTGTAATCTTGTTCTTTGATTTTACTCGGTGGGTGCGCGCGAGCGCATCCGCCGGATGTAGCCCCCGAGCCCATGCAGGAGTTGTAGACTCATTTATGGGGTTTTGAATCTTGAAATGTTGCCGTTACTTCGAAGACTCCGATCGTGGCGGTCATGGCCGTATCGGTAGTTGCGTCTGTCATATTGGTCGTGGCTGACGTGGCGACCGTGACGGTTTGGAGGGGACGGCGCGCTGCTGGTTCAGGCCTGCGGGCCCACCTGGCATCGAACCATCGCACGGGCGTGCCCCTGTCGCCTCGGGGGATGTGCCCACCGAGCGGGCGGTTTTACGGTGTGGTGGGGCCAGCATTTAATGCCAGCAGCCACGCTTGACTCTTATAAACCGCGCGCCGGTTGAGCTCCGTACCTTCTCCCCCAATTCCTTGCCTTTGCCAACGCCGCTAGCTCGTCCGCTCTTATCCCTTGTGCCGCCGCCGCCGCTTCTTGCATCCACTTCGCGGCCCCGAGCCTGACAACACTATGTCGAACTGAACGCGCTCCAACGTCACCCGCGTGACCCTCCAGCGCCTTGTCGCCACCGGATTGCTGCCAATGCTCACCGCCGCCGAGGAGTGGAAGGTCCCAGGGAACGAGTCGGTTCCGCACCCGCCGCCCGACTACGTCGTCTCATTCCACGAGCGGGGCTTCTCCGTTCCCGCCGGGCGATTCATCCGCGCCGTCCTCGCGGAATACCGGCTGCAACTCCACCACCTCAACCCCAACAACATCCAGCACATGGCGGCGTTCGAGGTGCTGTGTGAGGGGTACCTGGGAGTGGGTGCTCATTGGCATCTCTTCCGGTACTTCTTCAAGTTCGTGTGCCTGAAAGATCGGTCACTTCCGGCGACGATCGGGTGCGCCAATCTTCGGATGAAGAAGGGCAAGGGGATGAGTACATCTCCGGCACGCTGACCAGCTCCAATAGCGGTTGGCACAAGGGTTGGTTCTACCTCAAGGACAACCCCGAGCACCCGCTTCCAAAGTATACCGGCGCCTCAATTGCCGAGGTGCTGGCGAACTGGAGCTACGGGCCCCCGGAGGCTGAGCAAGAGAGGCTGCTCGGGGACTGCTGGGCGGTGCTGTCCAAGCTGCGCGACACCGAGGTTGACTTGGCGGCCGTCATCGGCCAGTACCACGCGCTGGGGATCGTCCCGCTCCAGCGGTGTCGCCTGCGCATATGCCAGATGACGCCGGACAAGGCTCCCTTCGAAGGGACCGTGACGGCGCCCCGACTCCCCTTGCTGGATGAGATCCAGCGTCGAGTAGGGCTGGCAATCGGGAAGGCCACCTACTCGTGGCCACCGTCCCGACTTCTACCCATGCTCCCCCGAGAGGGGACCAAAAAATATGTAAGTTCTTCTTCTTTCCGACTAGCTTTCCGACTATTTTGTGTTCCGTGTTTTGATTCTCGTCTTCTCCCCTGCCTTCAGTTGAGGCCTGCGGCCCCTCTTCCCGCGAAGTCCCCTCTTCCTCAGGACGCGATGCCGAATCGCGCCCAAGCCGCCACGGACAAGAGGAGGGCCGACTACAAGGCCAAGCACAAGGACAAGGAGATCGTGAAGTGCGAGCGTAAAGACCGCCGTGCCAAGCGTCGGAAGATGAAGGAGGTCGCCGTCTCTTCGGACGAAGATCCTTCATCGTCGCCGCCGTGGTCTGGTGATGACGGAGGTGCTGGCGTCGACTGGAGTGCACTATCGTCGTCGTCCATGTCGCCCTCTCCCCAGCGGCAGGTCGCGGGAAGCAGCTCGAGGCAGCAGCCGGAGCCAGCCGCCCATGAGCAGGGAACGAGCTCCAGCTCGCACCAGCCTTCTCGCCCCGTCCAAGAAGATCGGCGGGTGACTCGTTCCCGATCGAGCCCCAGCGGCCAGGAGCATCAAAGGGAGAGGAGGAGCCCCCCACGATGGGACGACTCGTCCAGACGGCCGGCGGACCTCGACTCGTCCGCCCGCCGCCCCTCAGGCAATTCATCGCGGCGGGCGTCGCGCTCTCCGAGGAGGCGATGCCCTCCCAGGCGAGACCGACATCACCGGCCCCTGCTCCGAGTGCGTCGCAGGGGGAGAATTTGAGCGCTCCTCCGCGGCGCCTCCAGTCCCTGGTGATCCGAGGCGGAGGGTCCCCTCGCATACAGGTTCCCCTTGCCTCGGACGGAGGTCGGAGCCTGCCGTCTGACACGGCGGTGACCAAGAGGCACGACCTCCAGGCCCGTGGAGCGGGCCCGCATTACCTCCTCCGTGTAAGTGTCGTTCCACGCTATCTCGTTATCTTGTTTTTTTAATTTCGTTCGCCTTTTGACTCGCTCTCTCATGTCAGTAGTTCTAACACTGGCGTGATCAGCCTTGCGCCGCGGAAATGCGCAGCCTTGAGCGCGCGCGACCCTCCGCCCGTTCCCCAGCCAGCGACTCCTCCGCCCGCGCCGGCACAAACCGAGGGCCAGGTTGCCGAGGTGGCCGAGGCTCACGAGGTGGTTGCGCCTCATCCTTCGTCAGGAGATGGAGACGTGCCCGGGGGCAAGGAGCCCCCGACGGCACCTATCGTTGATCATGGTGTTGGTGTGTAGGCGGCTCTTGAGGCGGACGTGCCCCCGGCGTTGGGCGCCAGTGGTGGCGTGGCCGAGAAGATGGCGGCTCCCTCGTCGCCCACGTGGCTCCCGGAGGCTGCTAATACCGAGGGGCCTAACCTCCCAGGTGGTGATGCGGCCGCCTATGCAGCCGAGCTGGAAAGGTACCTGTTGGCGCCGGAGGAGCTGCCGACCGAGATGTCCGTGCTGCCTACTCCAGAGGTCGTCGTCGCGGTCGAGGAGTCCGTGGCGATCCCGGAGGAGTCCAGGACTCAATCGGTAGAAACGAGGCTGGACTCCACCGTGCCGCCGGAGTCGTCGTGCCAGCCCGTCACCGACGTTGCAGAGGTGGTGGAGGTCGCAGACTCACCTCACCCTGATGTGCAGGCGTCTGCTTCCTTCGAGAATGTGGTGGGCGGTGCTTCCCCGATCGACGTTCAAGAGGTCGGAGAGAGCTCGGGAGCCCACCCCTTCTCGGCCACCGAGGAAGGAAAGCATGGCCTTGGCCTCGGGCGCGCCTCGTGGACCAGAGCCTGTGAAGCCGAGACGCACGATGATGAGGACGAGGAAGCCACAGCTCATCACCGCCTCGAGTGGGGCCTACGGTGGGCGGAGCGGGCCGTCAATGAGTTGGTCATTCCGGCCTCGTCGGTGAGTTAGCCGATCCCAATCTTGACTCTGTGTTGTCATTTTCTGGGTTGTTTCCGTGGTTGATCTTCTGGTCGGTCCAGGTGCTCGCGAGCTGTAGCGCCAGGAAGACGCGCTCCATCGAGGAGCTCCGGGCCGAGAAGGTCCAGCTGGAGATGCAGCTGGTCGCCGCCCGATTGGCAGCCACGGGAGCGGTGGCGGGCGAGGCGTCGAGGAGGAGTGCGCTTGAAGCTGCAGCAAAGTCCGCAGAGGACCGCGCTGTGGCCGCGCAGTCTGCTGCGGACGCCGCCGTGTCGGAGAAGGCGGCCCTCGAGGGCAAGCTTGTCAAGGCGGAGGCCACAGCCGCGGAGCTGCGTGAAGCCGCCGCAACCGCCGCGGAGTCCGCCCAGGCTGCTGCTGCGGCCGCCGCCACTGAAACCACGTCCCAGACTGCCGCTGAAGAGAAGGCGGCGCTTGAGAAGAAGATGGCGGACCTACGGCAGGATTTGGAGCACGCCGAGGCGGACCTCAAGACGGCGAACAAGCAGGTCTGCGACCTCTCCACCAAGCTGCAAGAGGCCACCGATGAGGGGGCCCAGCTCCGAGAGGGTAACAGCAAGTTGGCGCAAGACGTCGAAGGTGAGCAATTTCGTGCTTTCAGCTTTTGTGATGCCTTTTTTCTTCGTGTTACTCGTTGTAGGTGTTGATTGATTTTCTTTTCTGATTTCGTCAGGGCTTCACTTGGCTCTCGCCGCTGTGGTCCTCAAGCTCGTGGAGAAATCACAGGAACTCACCACCGTCGAGCTCAAGATCCACGAGATGTCCGGGACGGCCAAGAACTTGTCAGACCAGCTTGCGAGTATGATTTCTCGTCTTGTCCTTTCTTCTTCCTGGCTGGCGCATCCCGCAGCCCATCCTCTGACCCGTTCCTCTTCTCAGAGGTCAAGGCCGAGCTCGCGGACTCCCGGAAGGCCCAACACGAGGCAGAGGAGGCACGCAAGAAGGATATAGTGGATCGTACCAAGTTCGGGCGGTTCATCGAGAGGATCCTGTCGGAACTCGGCGTCCCTCCTGTCCAGATGCCTCCCCAGACGCTTGGCGACTGGGTCAACCTTTTGCCGGGTGTTGTCAGGGAGAAAGAGCTGGCGACGTCTCGGAAGGTGGTGCACCGGGTCTTCTCGATGTTCAACTCACACTATCAGGGGCTGGACCTCCCGGCGTTGAGCAGAGGTTGCCCCCCCCGGCTATTCGAACGAGGAGTATGACAAGATCGAGGAGGACTGCGCCGTCTTCACCCGCGCCTTGGCTAACGCCGCTATGAAGGACCTGGACCTGATTCCAAGAGACACACCTACAGACGGCTCCGGGCCTTCCCATTAGATGTATCAAGTTGTATAATAGCCAAACGAAACTTGTGAGCGTGCTGAATTTGAACAGCTTTTCATTTTGTTTCGAAATCGTTATTTCTGATGCCTTCCTTGAGCACTTAGGGGCGACTGTGAAATGAAGTTGTGATGCTTAGGGATTTAGGCCAACCGAATCCTTACTCGGGAGCCGTGGGGGCGTAGGAGTTGGAGAACTTGATTGAGCTAAGTCGCAAAGCGCCACCACATAACCGCAGCCCCCGAGTACTTTAGGGATGTTTAGAAAATGACTTGTGCATTTTTTTAGTGAAAACTGTTTTGAGCCGGAGCTCGAGCGGTTACCCGAGTGCCTTCTGAGAGTAGTCGGACGTCAACCTGTGGGTCCGAGCTGCGCTTGCAAGACTTCGTACCATAGCCACGGGGGCGTAAGTGCTGAGAGCCTTGGACAAGCAACAACATCGAAACACTCGCAGATCAACATCCTTTTACCTCGCGAGGTAAAGGTGTTCCGCCAAGAAAGAACCGCTCGCTCGTGCGATTGGTTGCGACAAAGTTGTCGGAGAGTTTCGTTTTGAAAACAGAAAAAACAAAAGGGGGGCATCATGCCTCGGGTAGCCCCCGAGCGGTAAGTGTTTTTGCATGGGTGCAAGGGCACTTGCTGCTCAACCTTTAGACAGCATTGAAACATACGTAAAAGATGACAACACAAGGAGGTCAAGAACTTATGAAACGAGAACAAAGGCACACGACATTATTCATTGATCATAAGTTTGAAACAGGGAACATTACTCAAGGGTAAAAACGATGTAGGTGTTCTATGTTCCATGCGTTGGAGATGATCGTGTCGTCCTCGTGTCGTAGCTTGAATGTTCCGGGTCGGAGGACTTGGTCGAGTATGTACGACCCCTCCCATGGGGGTGCAAGCTTGTGTCGGTCCTTGTTGCTCATAACTCATCGAAGTACTAGATCTCCGACTTGGAATTGGCGCTTGTGGATGTTGCGCTCGTGGTAGCGCCGCAGAGCTTGCTGGTACCAGGCGGAATGTAGGAGCGCCACGTCGCGCACTTCGTCGAGCTGGTGGATCGCATCCTCGAGCGCGACCTGGTTCCCTCTTCAGTGTACGCCTGGACTCTCGGGCTTCCATAATCAATATCCGTCGGGAGTACCGCCTCCGACCCATGCACCATGAAGAATGGTGTGGAGCCGGTTGCGCGACTCGGCGTGGTGCGCAGGCTCCACAGGACGGACGTAACTCTATGACCCATCTTGCTCGGAACTTCTCGAGGTGTTTGAAAATTCGAGGCTTCAATCCTTGTAGGATCATGCCGTTGGCCCTCTCGGCCTGCCCGTTGGTCCTTGGGTGTGCAACAGCAGCCTAGTCCACGCGGATGTTGTTGTCATAACAGAACCTGAGGAACTTTTTTCATGTGAACTGTGTGCCGTTGTCCGTGATGATCGAGTTCGGGATACCGAAGCAGTAGATAATGTCGGTGAAGAATGCAACAGCTTCCTCGGAGCGGACCTTGACTACGGGGCGGGGGTTTTGATCCACTTGGAGAATTTGTCGACTGCTACGAGTAGGTGCGTGAAGCCCCCGGGCGCCTGCCTGAACGACCCGACTATGTCCAGCCCCCATACGGCGAACGGCCAAGTGATGGGGATGTTTTGAAGCGCTTGCGTAGGGAGATGAGTCTGCCGAGCGTAGAACTGACAACCCGCGCAGCGTCGCACAATGTCTTTGGTGTCTGCCAGCGCAGTGGGCCAATAAAAACCTTGTCGGAATGCCTTTCCGACTAAAGTTCTTGCAGCGGCGTGGTGTCCGCACATGCCAGCATGGATCTCCTGAAGTAGGTCTCGGCCTTGGTCCCTCTGAATGCAGCGCATGAATATGTCCGCCGCGCCTCACTTGTGGAGCTCGCCGTCGATAAGGACGTATGACTTGGCTCGCCGCGAGATGCGACGGGCCTCCGTCTGGTCCGAAGGCAACTTCCCCTCGACTAGCCACTCAAGGATGGGAAAACGCCAATCAGGATCTTCTAAGTTTGGCCCTTGCGGTTGATCAATCTCCATGACTTCCGGTGCCTCTAGCTCTGGCGGCTGTTCTTCGTTGACTCGGACGGACGGTGAATGCTGGTCGCTAGCAAATACACCGTGTGGTACGGGCTTGCGTCTTGATGCTGCTTTGGCGAGGATGTCTGCGGCTTTATTGAAGTCGCGCAGCACGTGATGGAGCTCAAGCCCATGGAACTTGTCTTCCATCTGACGGACGGCTCGACAATAGGCCGCCATCTTGGGGTCGACGCAGTTCTTCTCCTTCATGACCTAATCCACGACGAGCTCAGAGTCCCCACGGATCTCAAGACGACGGATTCTGAGCTCGATTGCGATTCGAAGACCGTTGACGAGCGCCTCGTACTCGGCCACGTTGTTGGAGGCAGGAAAATGCAGTCGAACCATGTACTCCATACGCACGCCCAGAGGCAAGATGAAGACAAGGCCTGCCCCAGCTCCCTCCTTCATGATAGAGCCGTCGAAATACATTGTCCATGTCTCGTGCTCGATTGGTGCCGGCGGAGTCTGAATCTCTGTCCACTCAGCGACGAAATCTGCCAGCACTTGTGACTTGATGGCACTGCGCGGTGCGTATGTCACATTTTGCACCAACAACTCGAGAGCCCACTTTGCTATCCTCCCCTCGGCTTCAGGATTCTGGATCACTTCCCCGAGAGGGTACTTGGACACCACCGTGATGGGATACGAGTCGAAGTAGTGTCGGAGCTTGCGTTTGGTGATCAAGGCAGCATATACAAGCTTTTGAATTTGAGAGTAACGGGTCTTTGAGTCGGAGAGAACCTCACTTACGAAATAAACAGGCTGCTGCACCTTAAGTGATTTCCCTGGTTCTTCTCACTCAACCACCAATGCAGCACTTATGACCTACGTTGTCGCAGCCACGTATAGAAGCATCTGCTCTTCTGGCATTAGTGCTGTAAGCACAGGTGGACTCTTCAGGAGATTCTTGAGCTTGTCGAGTGCTTCCTGAGCCTCAGGTGTCCAGGAAAAGTGGTCGGACTTTTTCATCAGACGATACAGTGGCAAGCTGCGCTCTCCGAGTCAAGCGATGAACCTACTGAGAGCTGCGAGGCAGCCTGTAACACGCTGCACGCCCTTCAGGTTCTGAATTGGCCCCATTTTAGTGATGGCTGAGATCTTCTCAGGATTAGCCTCAATGCCGCGTTCAGACACGACAAAGCCGAGGAGCATGCCCCTCAGAACCCCAAAAACGCATTTTTCGGGGTTTAGCTTCACCCCGTGTTCGCTCAGTTTCACGAATACTTTCATAAGGTCGGGGATCAGATCGCCTGTCTTCTTCAACTTGACCACGATGTCATCAACGTATGATTCGATTATTCACCCTATGAGATGGCCAAAAACGCGCCGCATGCATCTTTGGAACGTAGCGCCCGCGTTCTTGAGCCCGAACGGCATCGAATTGTAACAATAAGCGCCAAAAGGAGTTATGAAGGACATTGCGAGTTGGTCCGCTATGCACATCGTGATCTGGTGGTGCCCGGAGTACGGATCGAGAAAACAGAGGGTTTCGCACCCTGCTGTTGAATCGACTACCTGATCTATGCGGGGCAAAGGAAACGGATCCTTGGGACATGCCTTGTTAAGGCTCATGTAGTCAACACACATCCTCCATTTCTTATTCTTCTTCTTTACAAGTACAGGGTTAGCTAGCCACTCGGGGTGGAACACTTCTTGGATGAACCCTGCACTAAGGAGCTTCTTGATCTCCTCGCCTATGCCCTTGCACTTGTCGTCGTTGAAGCGGCGCAGACGCTGCTTGACCGGTTTCGATCCCAGCTTGATATTCAACTTGTGCTCGGCAACCTCTCTCAGGATCCCCTTCATGTCGGAGTGTTTCCATGGGAACACGTCAAGGTTCGCTTTGAGGAGGTCGACGAGTGCGCTTTCCTATTTAGGATCGAGCGCCGTCCCGATACGGAGCGTGCGGCCACCGTCGGTGACGGCCACCTCCTTGACATCCTTGGCAGGCTCGAAAGAGCAGGCCGCTCACTTGGATGACTCGGGGATATCTTGGTCCTCGGAGGGAGGCTCGGCGTGGAGCTTCTCGGACCGGATGAGTGTCTCAGCGAATTGAAAGCACTCGGTATCGCATTCGTACGCGTACTGAAACGTAGTCCCCTCTGTGATGACCCCCTTCAGACCAGGGATCTTCAACTTGAGATACGTGTAGTTGGGCATGGCCATAAACTTCACGTAAGCCGGCCTCCCAAGGATGGCATGGTACATCCTCGAGAACCCCACCACTTCGAAGGTGAGGGTTTCCGTGCAGAAGTTCCGTGACGTTCCGAACGTGACGGGCAGATCGATCTTCCCTAACGGGAGCGCATCCTTCCCGGGGATGACCCCGTGGAAAGGTGTTGGTGATGGGCGCAGTCAGGACCGCGAGATGCCCATGCTGTCAAGCGTCGTCATGTACAGAATGTTGAGTCTGCTCCCCCCGTCCATCAGAACCTTGTGGACCCGCTTGGTCCCGATCAGCGGACCCACCACGAGAGGGTAGCATCCTCATTGCGGTACATGGTCGGGGTGGTCCGTTCGGTCGAAGGTGATCGGGGTCTCCGACCACTTAAGGTATGCCGGCGTCGTGGGCTCGGTGTTGTAGACCTCGCGCTGGATCATCTTCTCCTTGCGCCTCGACGGTCGTGCCGGTGCTCCGCCAAAGATCATGTGTACTGCACCATCTTCGCGAGGGAAAAGAACTTCCTCGTCATCGTCGTCGTTTTCGGGGGGTGGCGCATCCTTCTTCGGGGGATCCGTCGTCTTGGGCTTGAGCGTGCCGTTGACGTAGTTCTTCATTAGACGGCAATCCTTTAGCGCGTGCTTAACCGGTGTCTCATGATGGGTGCATGGCGCCTCTAAGAGCCTCTCAAAATGACCCCTCGGGAGGCCGTTCTGATTGTTCTTGGGGCGGGTAGCCTTGCGCTCGACTGCTGCAACAGTGTTGTCGTCACGGCCTCGCTTGTCGCCCTTCTTCTTCTTTTTAGACCGCGAAGAGGGCCCCTCACCACCGTCCATGACTTGCTTCCGCTTGCTCAGAGGGGGAATCATCATTGCTGCGACTGCTTCTTCTCCGTCGGCGTGGTTGGTCGCGATGTCAAGTAGCTCCCGAGTAGTCCTCGGGGTCCTTCGCCCTAGCCGATGGATGAGAGTGGTACAGGTGGTGCCGTTCTGGAACGCCGAGATGGCGTCGTTATCGGTCGCAGTGGGGAGCTCGGTGCAGCGCTTTGAGAAACGCCTGATGTAGTCGCGCAAGCTCTCCCCCGGCTGCTGCTTGCAGTTTCGCAACTCCCATTGCTTGCCGGGTCGGGTGTACGTGCCTTGAAAATTGCCGATGAAGGTTTCACGTAGGTCCGTCCAACTGTTGATCCTGCCATGTGGCAGGTGTTCCAGCCAGGTCTGCGCAGAGTCAGCGAGGTGGAGCGGCAAGTTCTTGATGATGAACAGGTCATCCGTCGCCCTGCCCGCCCGACATGCGAGCCTGTAGTCTTCCAACCACACGCTAGGGTTGGTCTCCCCGTCGTACTTGGGGACTATTGTTGGAGCCCGAAACCGAGAAGGAAACTTTGCGTCTTGCACCTTCCTACCGAAGGCGCGAGGACCCTTTGGATCAGGCGACCAGCTGCGGTCACAATCTCCATCGCTGTCGTAGCGTTCACCACGCCTCTAGCTATGCCGTCGGCGTGAGCGGTGCTCATCACGCTTGTCGCGGCCGTCGTCGTTGCTGCCGTAGCCGTAGTCATAGTCGTCGTCACCAGCGGTCCGACGACGAGCCTTGAGTGTGTCGCGAGCGTCGCGGTGGGGCCCCAGGCGTGACTTGACTGATGGTTCGCCGGCCTCCTTGTCGTGCCCTCGGTGCCTTGACGGAGATGGGTCTTGGCACCGTACGGATGGTGCACCTCGCGCCTCGCACGCGCGTGATGCCGAACTCTCGGCCTGCTGTTCGGCCGTCGTCTCGAGTAGGGTTTTGAGCTGCTGGCGACCCCTCTTCTCCTCGGGTGTGGCCGGCTCAGGGCAGCCATGTAAGAGCATGGCTGCTGCTGCGAGGTTTTGCGACGCGCGCCTGAAGCGTGGCGTGCCATCATCGTCGACGGCGGCATCCTCGTTGATGCGCCGGTTCACATCGCGCGCCCGCACGCGAGCTTGCGGTATTGGCTGTTCTGCCTCCTGCTCGCGGTGTTGCTCACGCCGGTGGCTTTGCTGGGGCTCCTCCTCCACGGCGAGTGCTTGGTGGAGGTTCGCCAGCTCTTCGTCGAGCTGGCGCTTGGCCTCAGCGATCTCGTCGAGGCGCGCCCGCCGCTGGGCGTCCCCGTTGCGGTGATGAGGGTTCTCCTCGCTGTCTGATGAGCTAGTGGCGGTGTGGGCCTCAAGGATGTTGCCCTCTCGCGTGAAGTTTGGGAGAGGCGCTGGTGGCCCCCGCCGCACGACCGCGGAGCCTAGGGCGACGTACGATGCCCTCAGAGTGTTCACGTAGGCTGTCACCGGGTCATCCGGGAGGCCTGGTTGCCCACGGGGGTACATCACGCTGTACCGTTCCATGAACTCCCCCCAGGTCAGCGGCTCGGACCCGCTGGCCTGGAAGGCGAGGTCGGTGAGGTAGAAGGCAGCGAGCCTGAAGCGCTCCTGCGTCGGGTTAGGCCCCAACATGGCCCTGATCGACTCGTCCGTGAAGCCACGGACGAAAGCTTCGCGCACCGCTGCCGCCGTCGAGGCAGTGGGACGTGCAGGTCGGGAGAAGGTTGTTGACGGCTGTTAAGTACCTAATTTAGGGCCGTCAATCCCTGCATTTTATCATAAGAACCAAGCATCCACACTAGAATAGGGATTTAAACTGACAATTTCCACCAGTGGCTATGCTAAGTTGAATGCAGGTGTTTAGCATAAGAAATGAAGAGAAAAGACACCCTCATGATCCTAGCAAGTTCGGCTCAGCCAATGAGGGGCTGCATGCAAGCATCCCCTGGATCCATGACATCACCAATCCAAGGGAGGAAGCCTAGGCGAAGCAGAAGCCGCCATGCAGACATCACATGGATCCTATGGCCCACCAGAGCGCCTAAACCGCCTCCAAACCACGTGGACACCGGGAACCGACCTCAGGACCCACAGAACAGCCACCATGCGAAAGCACACCCAGAGTGGGGCCCACAGGGGCTTCCACGTGGTGGTTGCCCATTGGTCCTAGAAGCTATTCCCGGGGTGTTTGGGTGCTCTCACGCTGGTTGCACAAGCCTATAAATAGGAAGAGAGGGGGGGGGGTAAGAAGAGGGTGAAGCACACTTGAAGCCATTTCTCACCTTTGCCTCTTTCTCCCTCTCTCATTCTCTCTTGGTGGAGGTGAAACCTCATACCACCATGAGTGTGTGTGTATGGAGGATCTAGACTAGGTGGTGCTAGGTAGAGAGAGTGTGTGGATGAGTAGAGGTGAGGTGGTGATGATCCGTTCATCATCCATCGTCCCCTTGTACCTCGTTAGCGATGTTGTTCTTCATTTAGACTAAAGTGAGTATTTCATTATTTCCTATTTAGACTAAAGTGGTTCTCATGCATGAATGAGTTTTTCTTGAGTTCTTCGTTCGTTCATCATTTAGAGGCTCGTGTTCTTCATGAACGTGCCTCCTCGATCTAGTTGACGAGCAAGTAATTCATACTTTTGCGTTTGTTCATAAGTTAGAGGCTCGTGTTCTTCACGAACACGACCCTAGATCTTCTGTTATCATCGCATAAGTTTGCATCTCGTTTGTGTGATTGCCTGTCTATTAGAATATAGTGAGCTCATGCATATCTGATTTAGATCAAGTATCAATTATATCTCCTCGCGCGAATCGATTCAGTGACGAGTAAGGTCTAGCTCAACCTCGCGGGTTCGTCGCTTTGTATTTATACGGAGTGCTATAGTGTTTCTACGGGACGTCAGACGTAGCCGTGCTATAGTAGTAGTCGGTGGTGTAGACGTGGTGTCTAGACTGCTGGTTATCCTTCGAATGCCCTGTATCCCACGGTTTGTCTTGGGGTAGGCCGCGGTAGTGACATCCGTTGGACCCTCTGAAATCCCCCACGTTCGGATACAGCGTGTAGGCAACCCTTTGCCGTGAACCAACTGTTATAGTCAGGAGGGGCCGGTGTCCGAAGCGAGATCTTATCCGAGCTTGTTCCTCTCTAGAGTCGAGAACCTACAGGAGACTTCACATCACTCACCTACCTTAGCAGGGATTGTGTACCCTTGGATAGTCAATCGTAGAGTCCCCCATACCGTTCCTTGGATTCGATACCCTTGGGAATACTCCTGAGGTGAAGTACTACAATGGTGTATCCGTGCGCTTGCGGATTCGTTCGGACCCGTCAGTATACCCGGGTGATTCTTACACGCTCACGCTATCCCGACGCCATAGTGGTGACGTTAAGAAATACCAACAAGCATTTCTGGCACCGTTGCCGGGGAACGGTTGTCGAGAATCTACGAACCCGACTATCCTCATATCTTTTGTTTTTCTTTTATTTCTACCTTTACCCCCGCTACCCCAGGAAGGTTATCCTTGTACACACCTTCCGCCCATTATGAGTGAAACCATGGAATCAACTTTCTGGAGACAACCCGCTCTTCTAACACCTTGTATGGTTCACCCATCTCTCATGAAGCTAGTTGAGGAAAAACCCTTCTCGGGGATGAGTCATGAGAATCCCTATGATCACGCAAGAGACTTTGAGCAATTGTGTTCCACCCAGGGTAAAATCGGGGCAACACAAGATGTTCTTAAGAGGAACCTGTTTCTGTTCTCCCTCTCCGGGGAAGCGAGAACTTGGTACCATTGTTTTGGTTGCAACCACCTACGCTGGGGGGAATTAAGAGCATCTTTTTGCACTCGATTCTTTCCGCTACGGCGTGTCATTTCCTTAAGGATGGCGATCCTCAGTTTCAAACAAAGAGAGAAGGAGACCTTAGGCATGGCATGGCATCGTTTTGCCTCTTTGGTTGAAACTTGCCCAATCCTTGGTCTGCCCGACCCAATGCTTTTGCAACATTTCCGGTTTGGTTTACGAAGAGATTGTGGCATGATGCTTGATGCCATTTCGGGAGGCGCCTTTGTGTTCTTAGAGCCAGAATAGGGACTGGAAATTCTAGGAGAAATCCGAGATTTCAGCTCCCCACCTGACTCGAGTGACGAGGTACCCAAACGAGAAAATGTCGAAATGCCTAAGCCAATCCTCGAGAGAGCCCGAGCTAACATGCCAAATTTCTCTGTGCTCTGATCGAAGATATCACTCCTCGCTGGCAGGAATCTATGGGAAAGAGCACTTAGTGCAAATTCTGCCCCTAGATTCCCCTATCGTATCTTCTCTTAAAAACCCGGCCTTCGAGACTTAGTCTCGAGGGAAGGAGGAGGGTAGTAGTCGAGGAAGAAGAATCATTCCTGGCGGGGACGATCACTTCAACCTTGCCCGCAACTCTCTAGGGGAGGTCACGATGGATGTTTTTCGTGCTTCATGTCAAGGCTCAATCCGAAGTGCCGCCACACTGAGGGTTATGCTAAGACACGAGCCCTGGTACAGTAAAACTTCCATATCTTTGGCTTGCGGAAGCGCGAACTTATATTCGGTCTAGCTGAGCAATCCATCTCATCATCTTAAGTTCTGCTAAGACCGATGCCGATCAAGTCAAGTGGATGCAAATCCTACTCTTCACTTCTTGACCTGATCGATGCCCTGCGGGAGTGTGGTTACACACCTATCCTTTACACTTCCGTTGGAAGGTTGGGTTAACTTATGTGCCATCCCACTTAGGTGAGGGTGAGGTCCTTTGTCAACCCAAGGAGAGGATGAACTAGCAAGTCCGTCACTCTCGATCTTCAGCTCAAATGATCGTTCGACCCATAAACTTTCACTCACACAATCTGGGGTCCGATCATCATTGAGTTCTAGAGGTGAAAGCTTCACTCTTAGAGCACTCTAGGCCTTAGGCCCGGATTTTGTGCTCAACTCCAGCACCTCTATCATCTCTCATCCGTAGTGCTATAGCCTTGCTTGCTGCGCTTCTTTCCTAAGGTTACCCATCATAGTCCCCTTAGGATGGTTGTGAGGATCATCTCTGTTTCGCCATATATACAGCTTGCATCGTACATATGCACTAACCATGCAGGAAGAACATACATCATATCATAAAGAAACCTGCAAGGAGGACCACAAAGCAGAGTAGGAGGATATCATCAGGAGAAAATGGACGATATGAGCAAGAGGGCAACAATGACTCTTCATCCAGGTATGGGTTCAGGTAAAATCCCCAAGTTGAGCTATCAAGGTATAAAGAGGTTTAAGTAAAGTTGTTTGGGGTAGAAGGCAGTATTATGCCCGAAATTCCATTCTAGTCCTTGCTGAAGCCTCCGACCTTAGAATTGGTGGGCCACCTGACCCAGAGACCTTGAGCCCCGCCAGAGCCCACACGCCAAAGCAGAGGCCCAGCGGAGCCCAGATGGGCTCGGCCGACCCCCTAGGTCGGCCGACCCACTAGGGCCGCTGCCGCCTCTCGTTTTTCGCGTGTGCACTCTTTCGTCCTCCAGAAACCCTTTCCTCGCCGCGTGACAGAATTTTGCGTCGCGCTGAACCCCATCTCCTCTGCTCGATCCTCCTCTCGGTCACCGCTCCGCCGCCTTGCTCACCTCTGCCCGATGGCTTCCGCTGGCTTCGAGGGGGAGAAGTCCTTCTGCTTCAGCGACCTCGGAGGTAGCGAGCTTCATCCATGGGACGGAACTCAGGACGATTTGATGACTCCTGAGCGAGGGAGGAAGGGGAGAAGCCCTACTGGAGACTCGGTAGAGCCCCCAGCTAGGCGCAGCTCATCCTCACCTCCTACCTTCGCCAGTCATTGCTCCCTGTTCAATGTCCTAGGGAAGAAGCCGGCCCCTGGATCGAGAAAGAAGGTGTTGTTTGATGATTGGCCAGGGCCGCCACTAAAGGCTGGAGAACGCTATTCAGGATCTCTTTTTGACGAAGATGGCGACCCCTTTTGCCATAAGTATGAGCAGGATGTGTGGGATGAAGTCCCGCAACCGCAGACCAGGTTTTGTGTCTTTGGAGTGAGGACCCCTAAGGACAGCTGCGGGGTGCCCAAGCCATACCCGCCAAATTGGGAGACAGAGCTTGGCGACATCCTAGCTTTATTGCCTAACAGGAAGAACCTCCGTGTGGGCAAAATGGCAGATGATCTGACAGAGGCATACTTTGAGTTTGACCTTTTAATGAAGACTGTGAGAAGGCAGCGGGCAGAATGTCGACAGCTCAGGAACCTCCTCCTCAAGACCCGTGAGGCGATGAATGCCAAGCTGCAGTGGTTGATTGAGGTCGAGGGTTTGGAAGCTCTCTTTGCTAAGTAGAGGGTCGTGCCCCGCCTTTATTTTCCCTTCATAGACGCTTAGTTAGGTTTAATTTATTTCCCTTAATTTATTTCCCTTCCTTTTATTTCCTTTATTCCCATCATTTGTGTAAGCACCTATTTCTTTATTAGTGAACTTGAATGAATAAATCTTGGCTCCACCAGTCATGTAACCCGGTTGAGTCACTCATGTGTTAGCTATTTTTTGTTTTTGCTTTTTGTATCGAAGAACTGTACCCAGGTACAAAACAGTGTGGGGGAGAGCTACACTCTCCAAACGTAAACACGATGGATCATTATTGCACCCACACTATGCTCACACAGCGCTTACGGTCGACCACGTTTAGAGAACCTGAACGGGACATGCATTCGTGTGCATCACAGGAATCCCCATCTGGTCCACACAGAAACCAGCGCTGGTATGCATCTCTTCCTCATTTCACCATGATTTCTGAGTTTGAACACTCATGCTTGATAAATTCTTCATAAATCAACTCAAGAAATTTATGGAAATGCTTACTTCATGCCTAGGGTTGACATGCGTAAGTTTTATTCCTCGTTTATAACCTTAAGGCTTGTGAACAATATCATCATAAGGACAACATGCTTATCTAAGTAGTTGGCAAGTGAGATATGACTTGATGACATGATCTTAACCCTGTTGGTTCTGACCCTTGGGATAATTTTGTTTTTGAAAAAAATGCTCTTGCAAAGCTCCTCTTTGTTGTACCACTGTCCTACCAAAACCATATGATGTTCATAGTTGAAAACCTTTTACTCATATGCTGCTTATTATTGCATTGAGTTTTGTCAAATTCTGTGACCCTTGTGAAAATTCTTTTCACTACTTTCATGATCAAGATTCATGTGCACACCACCTATTTCCCCTTGCTATGCTTCTACACTGGAAGTTAGCATTGTATCATTTATCCATTTCATAAAAATAAAGCTCCATATGTGGTGTGACATCTCTCTCCAAAAGTGTCCTTCAAAAAGAGACATGAGCTATATAAAAAAAAGAGGAGAGATACATGCTCAAGGCATGATAAAAAAAGAAAAGAAAGAATAGCCCATGTCCAAAATAAAGGAGAAATAGGAGAGAGATGAGATCAGGCAAAAAGGAGTTCCATATCATAGATGGTAATAACTAGTATCCATTCCGGAGCTAGTGTCCACCTTACCATCACCTCATCTTCCATCATATATGTATGGTAATATCTAGCACCCATTTCGGGCCTAGTATCCACCTTACCATACTTCATACCCATACATGTGCACATCTTGATCTGATTGTATGATTTGATTTTCTCTGTGGATCCAGTTTTTGACTTTGCAATATATGTAATACAAGTATGCTTTACCTTTATCCTATCCTGAGCTCCAAATACAGCCATTATTAGAAGTAGGGTGAAGGAAGGCAATCTAATGCCTTGGTGAGGATATATATACATTGAGCGATCCGAGAGAATCAAAGATGGAGGGCAGAGCAGTTCTTTTTCTTTAAAAATTATCAGGAAAACCCCAAGTGCTGACCAACAGGTGCTTAAGAAACTCGATTCATGATCATTCCTCTTATCAACTACCCAAGATGGCATTGTAGCCAATCCACAGAGTTCACAAGAGCAAGGTATGACCTGGAATAACTCTTATGCTTGTTTTATACCTTTGGTTTAAACCCATGTAATCTTCCCTTTTCGCTCAGGACGAGCAAAAGGCAAGTGTGGGGGAGTTGTTGATGGCTGTTAAGTACCTAATTTAAGGCCGTCAATCCCTGCATTTTATCATAAGAACCAAGCATCCACACTAGAATAGGGATTTAAACTGACAATTTCCACCAGTGGCTATGCTAAGTTGAATGCAGGTGTTTAGCATAAGAAATGAAGAGAAAAGACACCCTCATGATCCTAGCATGTTAGGCTCAGCCAATAAGGGGCTGCATGCAAGCATCCCCTGGATCCATGACATCACCAATCCAAGGGAGGAAGCCTCGGCGAATCAGAAGCCGCCATGCAGACATCACATGGATCCTATGGCCCACCAGAGCGCCTAAACTGCCTCCAAACCACGTGGACACCGGGAACCGACCTCAGGACCCACAGAACAACCACCACACGAAAGCACACCCCGAGTGGGCCCCACAGGTCGGTCGAACCGACCTTGTGGCGCCCACTCAGGGGCTTCCACGTGGTGCTTGCCTATTGGTCCTAGAAGCCATTCCCAGGGTGTTTGGGTGCTCTCACGCCGGTTGCACAAGCCTATAAATAGGAGGAGAGGGGGGGTAAGAAGAGGGTGAAGCACACTTGAAGCCATTTCTCACCTTTGCCTCTTTCTCCCTCTCTCATTCTCTCTTGGTGGAGGTGAAACCTCATCTCACCATGAGTGTGTGTGTATGGAGGATCTAGACTAGGTGGTGCTAGGTAGAGAGGAGTGTGTGGATGAGTAGAGGTGAGGTGGTGATGATCCATTCATCATCCATCGTCCCCTTGTACCTCGTGAGCGATGCTGTTCTTCATTTAGACTAAAGTGAGTATTTCATTATTTCCTATTTAGACTAAAGTGGTTCTCATGCATGAATGAGTTGTTCTTGAGTTCTTCGTTCATTCATCATTTAGAGGCTCGCGTTTTTCATGAACGTGCCTCCTCGATCTAGTTGACGAGCAAGTAATTCATACTTTTGCGTTTGTTCATAAGTTAGAGGCTCGTGTTCTTCCCGAACACGACCCTAGGTCTTCTGTTATCATCGCATAAGTTTGCATCTCATTTGTGTGATTGCCTGTCTATTAGAATATAGTGAGCTCATGCATATCTGATTTAGATAAAGTATCAATTATATCTCCTCGCGCGAATCGATTCAGTGACGAGTAAGGTCTAGCTCAACCTCGCGGGTTCGTCGCTATGTATTTATACGGAGTACTATAGTGTTTCTACGGGACGTCAGACGTAGCCGTGCTATAGTAGTAGTTGGCGGTGTAGACATGGTTTCTAGACTGCTAGTTATCCTTCGAATGCCCTGCATCTTACGGTTTGTCTTGGGGTAGGCCGCGGTAGTGACAGCCGTTGGACCCTCTGAAATCCCCCACGTTCGGATACAGTGTGTAGGCAATCCTTTGCCGTGAACCAACTGTTATAGTCAGGAGGGGCCGGTGTCCGAAGCGAGATCTTATCCGAGCTTGTTCCTCTCTAGAGTCGAGAACCTACAGGAGACTTCACATCACTCACCTACCTCAGCAGGGATTGTGTACCCTTGGATAGTCACTCGTAGAGTCCCCCATACCGTTCCTTGGATTCGATACCCTTGGGAATACTCCTGAGGTGAAGTGCTACAATGGTGTATCCGTGCGCTTGCGGATTCGTTCGCACTCGTCAGTATACCCGGGTGATTCTTACACGCTCACGCTATCCCGGCGCCATAGTGGTGACGTTAAGAAATACGAACAAAGGTCCTCTCGACGACGGACTCCGCCGGACCGGTGTAGATGAAGTCGAGGGAGCCGAAAAGCATGGTGGCGCCGGGAGTCAACGAAACCGGGCGGCCCTCCATCCAGATCGCTGGTGTGGTTCGGCGAGACACACGATGTGCCCCTACCTGGCGTGCCAACTGTCGGGGGTCTCAACCGCCGGCAGTAGATTTGTATCGTATCGTGTGTCGGATCCGGATGGTTAACATGGGAGACACAAGGGTTTTATACTGGTTCGGACCTCCGAGGAGTAATACCCTACGTCCAGTTCCGAGTACTCGTGTTCCTATGCCAAGAATGTCTGTAGTAGGGGTTACAAACTTGGTGATCGGTCAGCCCCTCAAACGGCTGCACTCCTCCCCCTTTTATAGATGTAAGGGTGAGGGGCAAAAGAGGGAAAATGAAAATATGCGACAGTGCTATGGCATTGTGAAGTCCTTTCCGTCATTGATGTCCGTCAGACGACGTTGAAGGGTGCTGAGCTGTGGTATCATCGGAGGCCGCCGCGTGTGCCGTCACCACTGTTTGTTCTGGGTACTTGGCGCCTCCTCTGAGTAGTTCACGCGGTGACTCAGCTCTCTTGAGTGCGTTTTAGGCCTGCCACGTTAGGGCCTAAGTGTTGGTAGGTGCTGCCCGTAGATGGTAATCGAGTGCTTGTTCTGACGGGATGGCGTGCAGCTGGTGTTGGATGGGACGACATGTCGGAGGTCGTGGGAATGCACTGTGTGTCATTACGTCCCATGTCAGAACCGGTCGTCCTCCCATCGCGCCAGCTGCGGTCTTTGCATGGTGTGGAAACTGGCGTCACGCGTGTCGCTGCGGGGGAACCTGGGGGCTGGGGCGGCGCCACGTTCGTGTGGTACCCTAGATTCACGCTCCGGCTTCCCCGTGTGGACCCCATCTTAGTCGGAGACGGAGGTTACTCGTGCGAACGAGTAGTCGGAGGCGAAGCGGAGTGTACTCGGAGACGAAGCGTACTCGTGCGAGGCGAAGAGTACTCGTGCGAGGCGGAAGATACTCGGAAGTGGGGAAGTCTTGTCAGTGAGGGTCTTGACGAAGATCTGCATCCCTCCCTGTCCTGGATCTTAGCCTTGACTTTGTTAATGGTGTCAGAGGACTCCATCTCCAGGGGGATTATCTTGTTGCTTAGGGGGCCCTAATCCAGGCCCTCGTCAACTACCGACCGTGCGAGACGACGCCCGTGGCTGTCGGCGTCGATTCGAGGCTCGAGGGTGTCGATTCGGGCCTCGATTTGGCGAGTGAAGCACAAGGGCCGACGGATCGAGATCCGGCCGGCCGCGGTGCGAACGAGCGCGAGGGCTCGGCAGAGCTCGGGCTAGCAGATCCGCCTGAGCTCGCGCTGGGCTTGGGTGGCGCCGGCCATGGAGGTCGACCTGCGGTCTGCTCGAGGGTGTTGCCGACGACGGCGGTACCCAAGCTTCTACGCGGCAGCTCTGTCCCCTCCAGGTGCGGCGGCAACGGTGCGGAGGAGCACGAGCTTCGTCCGGACCGGCGCGGACGAGTGTGAGCTCCAGCCCGGCGGTGGTGGAGGAGGCAGGGGAGGGTCGGGCGCCGGCGACAGGATGGAATCGGTGCGGACGCGGGGGGCGAACCGTTGTACCGGTGGAGTATTAATAAAGGAGAAGAAGATGTGTGGCATCACTAAATAAATGGGTGCCAATAAAAAATGTTTATGCAATACACGGGACTAAAAGTTAAAATTGTGCCGAATGTGACAGACAATTCATCAACGAGTGGCAACTCCGCTCCGTGTGAGGCAACACCATTTTGAATTTAGAAACCTTTTAGTTTTCCATCGAGAAAATAATATTGCAGCGAAGCAAGTCTCCTTCGAACTGAGATGGTAAGAATGTTTTGTTTTGCTGCAATATTTTTTTTTTTGAGAAGGAACATGTATTGATCTCAATGCATTACACCGGTCCGTTCACAAACAGGATCCGAAAGAAAAGGAAAATTACAAAGAAGTTCAAAACTCCTGTTTATCTTCCTCGAAGCCTTCAGCGATCCGTTCGTCGCCGCCGTCGAAACCGCTTCCCAATCGTCGCTGGGCACCAGAGCCAAACTCCACAAAGTGGAGGCCGCAGATGAGGGCTTACTGCTTGGCGAAACAACCGAGTACGCTGCCTCCCAGGCGCATCGGCCAACTCCAGTACCCACGACGTATCCTTCGTTTCCATCACCGGTAACCGAGCAATGCTCAGATTTCCTCCAAAGATCATCTTCCTTGAGATTAACAGGATCAGCAACATCATCACCTGAAGAAGACGACGATGCGCCGGCCCTCGACTCCTGGACAGGTCTCCCCAGCCTCTCTGTAGACGTCGGAGTAGATCGCCATCGGAGAACGGAAGAAGCTGGGAGAAATTATTCCTCTGCAGCGCCGTCGCTTCCGCATCGTCGGCACCGCCAGGAAAACCAAACCGCAGAGGAGCCACGCTCCTCCGGCAAAACCTAACTCCACCGCCGAGCATCGGCGCCGAGCAAACCCTAAACCTAGTTGAACTCGACTAAGACCCTACGAAGATAGTAGACCTGTTGAAGAGACGGACCCCCGCTCCTCCACCACCGGCGGCGAGGCCAGAGGCGGGGAACGGGGGCCGCAAACGGCGGCGCCGGCGGAGTCACCCTCGGGGCGGACAGGGCGTCGAGAGGCCTTTTTTTTTCATGGGTTGCGAACCGCAGCAAAACCGGTGTTATGATCTCTTGTGCTGTTTTGCTGCAATATCTTATCATCCTAATATAAACTCTGGTGAGCCGACGGCATAGACATGACCATAGAAACGTATGGCAGAGGCACCAGCCACAGATGTATATATAGGTCGCGGTCTTCTGATCCCAAATCAGTACGCACGATTTGTTCTTCAGCTTCATGCTTTTACAGCTAACGCTCACCCTTTGATCATCCATTCCCCCTGAAAGTCGCAACGTAGCAATGCACGCATGAGTAGGAAGTACTAAACCATTCAGGCATCCACGATCCACTTTCGCCGGGCAAGTCTAGCGTGAAGTTGCCTCTGATGTTTGACTGATCTGTTGTCAGTGGGACGACTGTTCACAGATTTATCTTCCATATGATTTTTTTTCTATATTCCAAACGAGCCCTAGTAACAGTACAAACTAAAAAAGTCCAAATATATTTCGGTAACAATTGAGAGCCATTCACAGATTTACACTTGCTCATTGACTGCTGGGACAAGTAATTAGAAGTAGCAGTTGGCATTCTAGCGCCGAGATAGAGCACCGGTGCGAGAAACAACGGCAATGTATACGACCATAAAGATGGTCATGGACATGTGTATACTCTGTTCTTAATCTGGCCGGAAAGCGGAGGAAAATACAAAGATAAATAGAAACTGTAGGGCTCTAAAACTCTGCTACTGATGCAAAGTCCCAAGATAGTTTCGTTGATGCGATTTGTCTCATTAGTAACACATTTATCAAGCAAGTTTGGGAGCTTCTCCAGCATTCCCATTTCTCCAATCCAACTACTGTATCGAAAGAGTTGGTGAAAAAGTAGTGCTCCAGCAAATCTACTTTACCTATCTCTTTTTCCAATAATCCACTCAAACTCTTCCTAAATAAATTAAAGGAGGAGCTGTGATTCTCCCAATATTGTGGTTGGATTTGGATGAGATATTGGAGAACTACGAAAGCACCTCTCCCAATAACTATAAAAAAATATTGGAAGATCTCTATTAGCTAATTATTGTGAATATTAATTAGGAAACTGGAGATGATCATGTGTTGCTCCTTGTTTTTGTGGGAGGGTATTATGGTATTTTGGCATCCGTGTCTGAAAATAGCTCATATTATTGAAAGGATCTTGATGTCGCCTAGAGGAGAGGGGTGAATAGGCGGATGACCGAATTAAACTTTTCTTCCCCGCAAACTTGAACTGTCAGGCTCTACCGGTCAGACCGGTGCGGCACACCGGTCAGACCGGTGCTAGCAAAGCTCCACAGGTGAGCACCGGTCAGACCGGTTCCCCACACCGGTCAGGCCGGTGCAGCACAGAGCACCTGCAAAAACAGCTTCAAGCTCCTCTTGACTTCTAGCACGAACCAAACTTGGTGTGCGGCCTGAGTAGATGATCTCGAGCAAGGTAATGATCCCTGCACACACAAATAGCACACCCAAGTAGATCGAAGCGGAAGCAAATCAAATATGCTAGAACTACAACTTAAAGAGGCAAATCACAAAGAGACGCAAGGATTTGTTTCCCGAAGTTCACTTCCACCAAGGAAGCTACGTCTCCATTGAGGAGCTTGTAAGGGATTCGAGTTCTCAACTAACTCTTCCCACAACAAGCCGGGTCTCTTTCAACCACTTTCCTCGATTCCACTAAGACGATCTTTTCCACAAAGAGGCAAGATCACAGCCCTCACAAACTTGCCGCTGCTCACCACAACTTGGGAGCTAGCCGGCGACGCCTAGCCGTCTAAGAGGCAAACCTCCAAGAGTAACAAATGCTTTAATGCTTCTAGACGCGAAACTCAAGTGCTCAAGCTATGGGAATGCTCTTGTTAGCTCACAAAGACTCTCAAGATCTCACTAACTCAACCCAACACAAGAATATGGCTTGAATCCACAAATCTCACAAAGAGAGAGGTTGGGGAGAGCCACTAAGGCTTTAGGCTTGCTAGAAAAGACCTGGAAGCTCAGCAAGTTCACTAAGAACAGCAACCCATCCAAGAGGAAGGCTTGGGGTACTTATACCCCTCAACAAGAAAACTAGCTGTTAGCTGTCGGGCAGCACCAGTCAGACCAGTGCTCCTCACCGGTCAGACCGGTGTTTGAAAAACTAGCCGTTGGGCCTAGTTGCACCGGTCAGACCAGTGCCCTTCACCGGTCAGACCGGTGAAGCCCGAGACACCCCCAAAACCCTTTCTATCACCCTAACACTTCACCCAAGAGATGAAGTGGCTCAGGTTAGGTTAGGAGGGGTTGTTAGCACACTATAAGGCTGTTTCTCACCAAGGTTTTCTAAGAGTACTTGACTTGGTCATAAAGCGAGAGTTCCATCCCTCTTGATAGTACAACATACCTATACTCAAGATAAATAAAAACGCCTTGACAATCTCTTGAGCTTGAATGTCTTCAATTTTGCCATACTTATCATTTTCCACCTGAGGGCTTCCAACTTTGATCAATGTCTTGAGCACATCCATACTTGAGCTAGTGGCTTAAGATCTTTCCATATAGCATGGAGATGTACACTTAGATCCTTAAGTCACTCCATATTGCCAATCACAACTTGTGATCTTGATGTAGTGCTTCCCTCGGTTAAGGCTTCGATATGATACTTGAAGACCTCACGGATGCTAGAACTTCACCTTAGAAAAACACAAAATGGCAGCCTAGCTAGGACCCCAAAGATTGCTTAGTCCCCCAGCCTAGTCATCTCGGTTGATCTATTCATCACTTATCCAATCCACGTTGAGTTAAGCTTTGCTTCATCCATAATTAGTCTTCATTTGAAATCCTGCTTCAAATGCTTGTTCTTGATCGACAACGAATATGCAAGCTTCCAACTAAGGACCATAAACTCTACACTCATCTTTGTGTCCTCTTTCATTTACCACATGAAGCCTTGCATTCGACTTATGAAGAATTACCATCTTCTTTTTCTATGATCCTTTTATTTTAACCAAGCTACCATGTTTATCAGAGATCATGAATTGACCTTCTTACAACATCTCCCATATTTATCTTTCTTTGTTTGCTTGATATTTGCCACTATGTCTTAGGATCATACATATATTTGTCTTCTCCAATGTGAGCCATACAATATTCATTCACCAATATATATCCCATCAATAACTCATGAATATACAAATAAAACCTACTCACAATCTTAGACAAATATGTTAGACCTTTAATCGCTTTATCATTCAATTCACCAAAATCCACTTAGGGGCCTAGATGCACTTTCAATCTCCCCTTTTTTGGTGATTGATGACAACTCGATTAAAGCTTACAAATATAACAATTAAGCGCATTCTGATCCTTAGATATAGCTAGAGCTCCCCCTTAATTTGTGCTTTGAATGGAATTTCAAAGATTTGACCTCAAATGCCAAAAGCACAAATTTGGGAGAAAAGAAATGAGAGCTCCCCCTATATCTTAGAATCAGTGGAATGCAACATGTGTGAGTGACAAAATAAAATGTGTAATGCATATGACAAGTTAAGCACAAAGCAAAATAACAAGTGTTCTGGCTGGGCGCCACCGGTCGGACCGGTGACACTGACCGGTCAGACCGGTCAGGCCCGTTCAGTACACAGACTGGACGACCACCGGTCAGACCGGTGACCCTGACCGGTCAGACCGGTCAGGTCCAGTCAGCGCACAAAGCGAAAAAATGTGCGTGCTATCTGGGCCATAGCAATCAGACCGGGGTTGCAAGCCGGTTTAGATCACCATACCCCATTTAGCCAACGCAAACAATTCATCATACAAGTCATGCATCACAATCTAGCATAAGATCACTTAATTATTACATAAATAAGTTCAACACACATACAAGTACTCATACAAAGTTCTCAAGTCCACAAAGGAAACAGAATTCCAACTTTTATTACACGGCTGCTCTCATCAGCCGGCACCGGTCAGACCGGTGCAAGCCACCGGTCAGACCGGTGACCACTGCCCTGCTGCATAGCTACTAAAACGGTAAGCTTTCAATCCAATCTTCTTCCCCTTTGTCATCAAGCATTCAAGAAAGGCCTGGAGAAGGTGTAGCTGCAGCTGATCAACTCCAAGTCGACCATCTGGATCCATCCCCTATTTTAGAGATAAGCGAGGCAATACATAGGAGATGTAAGAAATAAATTCCTAGGAAGGATTTATTTGAGATTAAGAACAAGCGAAGGATCGATCATACCCTGTGGAGGTGGAGGAGGCTGAGGATAGGTCCAACCAAAGATGTCGGTAGATATACGACTGGCCCAATCCTCAGGAGCCTCAGGAGCCTCTGGAGCCTCAGGAGCATCAACATGCTGAGAAGTTCCTGCTGAATCAAATGGAGGAGGTGGAGGTGGTGGTGTCGAAGAGCTCCCCTCGCCTGACTCAAATAAGAAGCTGTCATACTGATCCACCAATCCTGAGTTTGCCATGCTTCTTATCCTCTCCTCAAATGTGGGTATAGGAACCTCCGGTGGAATAGGAGATATGGGTGAGCGAGGCGGCTGAAGTCCAAAGTGTGCTTGCAACATCTTCATAGAATCCCTGTCGGGGACGGTCATTAGGGGTCCCCTAACTAAGGGGATAATTACCCTTGTTAAACGAAAACTACCCGTGGACTAATCCCCAAACCCCGGTCACGGGACACCACGGGCCCACGGCCCGCTACGGCCCAGCGGCGGCCTTCCCCGAGAAGGCCCGCTTGATCGCCTCGCTCGAGGGCTTCGGCCCCTCGAGCAGATTTCCGTCTCGCTCAAGGGCCCCGGTCCCTTGAGCAGATTTCCGTCTCGCTCGAGGGCTTCGGTCCCATGAGCGAGCTTCCACCTCGCTCGAGGGGAACCCCTCGAGCGAGCGACCGTCTCCACTCCGCCTGACAGGAGCATTTAATGCCCAGCCCTGCGGCAGGACGCCAAAGTCAAGGGCGGATCTCCCCCCACGCCGCGCATCTGACGCGGTCAGAGCGCCTGACGCCGTCACTGTGCAGCCTTCCCTGGCCCTATGCAGGCGCCGCGCGGCCCTCTGCGGACAGGCCGGCGTCATTCCGCAGCACTGTGCCACCTGCTCCCGTCCTCCCCCTGCGCCGAGACCCTCGAACGGGTATGGGGCACCCTCGAAAGGTGTACGGGCGACGAGCCGGTGTACGCCCCAACCGGCGCCGCTGTACGGGCGGCGTGCACCACATCTCCTCCACCAACTCCGGTGCCGCACGGCCATCCCGGGCGCTGTGCGGCCATCCTGGACGCTGTGCAGCCAACTCCGGCACTGTGCCGCCACTCCTGCCACTGTGCGACAAGCCACACGGTACTATGCGGACAGGCCGACGACGCGTCGTGGCCCTGCACCACCAAATCCGGTTCTTCCCCCAGCGGTCAGACCCTCGATTCAGCAGGGGCAACCCCTCGAAGTCAAAAGCAGGACGAGTCACAGTGACCACCACGCCGCTCGCAGAAGTCGGAGGGCATTACCAACTCGCGCCAGGAACCACGACGTGCGGGGACAAGACAGCCGGCGCCATACCTGTTAGTACGCGGCCACTGTGCCAGCTGCTTTGCAGCATTCCTGTAACTGCTCTCCCTTGGCCTATAAAAGGGAGATGCAGACGCCCCGCAAGGAGGACGGCGCTCATTCACTCGCACACCGCACACCACCCCGTTCCAGATAGTGGCATTTGCCTCAATCATCTCAGTAGGGACTTGGGAGAATTTCCTCCTCTCCCGCCTCGCTTGTAGCCCCCCTCTACAGGCACCACCGGTGCAAGCTAATACAGTGCGCAAGTACACCCTGCTGGACGTACGGCCGCGTGGCCGGAACCAGGATAAATCCCGTGTCGCATTAGCTTAGCGCCGCCCATCGAGGAGCTGATCTTAGCGCAAATCACTAGTTGGTGCCGGTGCTAATCCGGACACCGACAGTTGGCGCGCCAGGTAGGGGGCTGCGCTGTGATCGTCCATTTGTCTTCTCGATGGTGATCGTCACCGAGCACACGTCGGAGAGGCCCGCCTGGGGCGAATCCGACTCGTTCCCGGCCGAATTCGAGATCTGGTTCGGGAGCATCCACTACCAGGCAACTGGCAATGGCTACCACATGTGCATCCTCAACAGGGACGTGCTCAAGGCAGCGCCGCCCGGGACGGCGGCTGCACCAATGCCAGCAGTGTTCCCACCACCACCCCAGCGCCGCAAGCGATCGGGGAGGCGCTCATGGCGGACGCGCACGGCGCGACGCCAAGCGGTGGGCGCTAGCTCCCCCCAGGGGGTCGAAGCCGGCGAGCTCCCACCTGTCGCTGCAGGACAAGGCGACGCACCTCCGCCGGCGAACTCCATGGCGCACCCTGCGGAAGGGGTCGCGGTTGCTCAGCCACGATTCCCCCACGGGATGCGTGGCGCCACCATGGCGTATTCTTCGTCGGCCGGCACCAAGCTAGCTGCGTACGACGACCTTCCGGACCACCACTTCATGTCCATCCGGAACCTCATCGTCACCTCGCCCGATGAATCGTACCACGACACCTCCACCCGCGGGCCCGCGGGAGAGGGCCGTCACAAGCTAACGCCGCCATGGGAAGGGCCATACATCGTCGCCAAAGTCCTAAAGCCCGACACATACAAGCTCGCGAACGAGAAGGGCGACATCTTTGCCAACGCTTGGAACATCCAACAGCTACGTCGCTTCTACCCTTAAAAAGTTCTAAGCCATTTTGTACATATCTGGCGTCCAAGCCAGTTGTATATACGCTAAGGTTGTGAATAAAGTCAAGGGAGACTCAGCTTTCCTCTGAAAACCAAGTCCCCCTCGGGGGCTACTAAGGGGGGCACCCCCCCTGAACGATCCCATTTTTTCGCAAAAAAACTTTATTCAAAAATGCTAAGCGTATCACGCCTCAAACGCTTAAGCAAAACAGAAGCAGGGCGCGAGTAACTAAGAGGATAAAGACGGATGAGCCCGGGACCGCCTACGCCTCTAGCAGGATACGGCTTCTCTCTCTCACCACTCTACCCTCAGGATACTCGTGAGAGCGATTGATCCCGACCAAAGTTTGCCTAAGATATGAGGAAGGCACGATGGCATGCATAAAAACAAGTCACACACAAGTTTACAAACTTAACAAGTGATTTGTTCATTTACAAGAGCCACCTGCCTCAAATTCCAGCCGCAACCTAAGGGCTTCCGTGCCCGGCTACTTTCAGGGCTCGAGGGGGCCTGCAGGGGCAGCGTTCGGGAAGAGGTCTTCCTCGAACATGTCGGCGAGATCGGCGGCGGCGTCGGCAGCGGCAGCATCGGCTTGGTCCATGGCGTCCTGCGCTCCATCATCGTCGAGGCCGTCTGCGACGACGTACCCTGTGGCCAGCACCACATGATCGACAATATAGTGTGTCGACACCATGCCAAGGGTCTTCTGAACGCCAAGACGGAGAGCGCCCTTCACACGCTCGACGATGCGGCCGCTCAGAGCCCGAAGGCGACTCGCCAGCGAGCTCCCCGACGAGCCGACACCCTCCTCGATGTCCCGGCACGCTTCAAGGGCCGCATGCTCCAGAGTCTCGAACTCCTGCTGGGACGAGGTGTAGGCCGCCTGGAGTGCTTCCGCCTGCGTCACGGACTCCCCCAAAGCTTTCTGCAGCCCTAGGACAAAAAAAGGTGCGTCAAGAGTGGATCTTGACGAGCCTAAACAACAACTGAAGGCTCGGGGGCTGTGACTTACCCTCGACCTGCTTCTTCTCTGTCTCGAGCTCTATATGCGCGGCCCCAGCTTCTTGCCGCAGCTGCAGGATCGAGGCGTCTTGCTCCCCGGCGGTGGTCCGCAGGGCCTCGACAACGACGCTCTCCTGAACAAGGGCCCCAGTTAGCCGCTCGGTTTCCGCCTCCCGAAGCTGGAGTGCAGTCCTGGCCTCCTCAAGGGCGGTGCGCTCCTGCTAGAGCTAGGACTGCACCTCCTCTCGCGTCGTACGCTCGTGCAGAAGCGCGTACCTGGCATCCTCAAGCACCACGCGCTCTTGCTGGAGCTGGGCCTACGCCTCCTCGCACGCGGAACGCTCCTGCTGGAGCTGACCCTCCACCCCGGAGAGCGCCTCGGCCTTCTCCTGCAGAGCAGCACCCAGCTTCTCGACCTCCTGGGTCTTCTGCTCGGCCTGGGTCTGCCAGGACCTCGTTCCCTCGAGGGTTGCACGGTCCTGCTGGAGTTGGGCTTGCGCCTCGGTGAGGGCCGTCTCCTTCTGCGCCAGCGCGGCCTGGATCTCGGCGTGTGCCGCGTGCACCTTCCGCAACTCCTCGTTCACCGCTGCCAGCGCCTCCTCCTTCCCTTGGAGCGCGACCTTCGTCTCCTCAGCCTCCTTGGCCTTCTGCACCGCCACGGACTACTGGTCGTTACGTGCCTCCTCCGCGCGGATGAGGTTGTACTCAAGCCAGCCGTTGTCCGTCCGCAGGGCCTCCACCATCGCGTCCAGGGCATCGTACTGCGTCCGATACCAGTCGAGGTCGGAGTTCAGCTCGGTGATGCGGGCGAACCTCTCGCCCGCCTGGCTCTGCAGCTCCTACAGATGGGGAAGGGAGAAAGGAGAAAAAAAATCAAACGAAAAGCACACCAACAAGGGAAAAAGAAACAAGCAGCGCTTGAGCAAGCACGCTTACCCGAAAGACCTGGAGCAACCTGCCCTCGTGGAGTTGGAGGGCGTCAGCCAAAGCGGCCTGCAGGGAGGCACCAAGGCCACCGAACTCCCGCCACAGCGCCCTCTCCGACCTCGCTTCTTCCACCAGGTTTGGTGGAACTCCAGGAAGACGGAGCCTCTGCTCCCACTGCGGTGCGCGGGCACCGGACGTTGGGGGCGGGACGCCAGACGTCGACGCCTCGGCACCGGCTGCCGGCACCTGTGGCATCACGCAGCCATTGGACTGTACCACCAGCACCTCGGGCACGGGCCCGGGGGCTGGCGCGGCCGCCACCACCACCTGACCCTCAGCAGGGGTCGGGTCACCACCAGCAGGAGCCTCGGCCGCGCCGCGGCCCTCTGCTCCCCGACCCGCGGCGCGGGCCTGCACTCGCCCCCGCTGGGTCCCACGGGTCACCGCCGCGCGAAGGGCTTCCGCCGCCGCCTCCTCTCGCCACTGCGGCCCCATCGCCGTAGTCTCAACCTGGGCCACCGACGCAACCGCTGTTGTCCGCGACGTCCTCGGCGAGCGAGACCGCATCATGCGCGGCGCATCTAGCGCCCCCACCTTGAGTGCCTTGACGGGTGCAAGGCCGGGGACAGCGGGCGCTACCCTGACGATAGTAGGAAGAGGAGGTCAGCAAACCAACCCGCCATATCAAGAACACAGAGAGCAGAAGGTGACTCACCTTATGCCATAGATGCACCGCTTGCGCTTCCTCGAGGGCTCTGGGGGCACCACTCCAGGCCTAGCCGGCACCTCCGACGGCGTCCCCTTGTCGAGGGGCACCGTATCCGCCCCGCGGGCGGGCTCCGCGAGGACCTCCTCGTCCCCCGGCGACGGGGACGGCGTGGCCTCCCACCTATCGGAGATGGTCCTTCCCCCTCGCTCTCCTCCTCGTCCGAGGACGTGTTTACCGGCTCCGGCGGGAGGGAGGGGGGGATAGAGACCCTGCTGCTCCCACACCAGGTACTCCTCATTGTACCTGTCGAGGCGCTCCTACCTCCTCGTCTTCTTCGCCTTCGCCTGGTCCGCCAGGTCCTTCTGCCTTTGCTGCCTGGAGCGGTTGGCAGGTGCGACCTGGGCGTCAGTGGATCTGAGGTGGGGACGTTGACGTGCACCCCCTGTCATCAACGATCACCATTAGACCGAGCACGGGGATGAAACGGGCGAAACAAAGAATCGAGTCTCACCAGGATGGCACCAGGCAGCATCGCGAACGACCACAGGTCGTCGTCGTTGTGCGGCACCATCTTGAGGTTCACCGCGCGCCTCGCCCTTGCGGCCGCATACGCTGGGGCAAGCAGCTCCTCTATCAACCGCGAGCACGCCAGGGCCGCGGGGTCGGTGTCGCTCCCCATCTCGAAGATGAGAAGCTCCCTCTCCATGAGAGGGATCACCCGCCGGAGGTGGAAGTTGGCGATGACGGCCGCCACTGTCAGCCCGGCGTCCGCCAACTGGCGCAAGGCGTCAGTGAGAGGCTCGAGCTTCGCCTGCCTCGACGCGGGTGACACCCCGTGCGCCCACGACATCGGCCTCTCCTTCAGCACCTTCCCGGTATATGGCAGGAGCCCAGCGCCATCATTGCGCAGGTAAAACCAACCCTTCTCCCAATCGGCATTGTTCGTCGTCATCGAACAAAGCAGGTACAACTCCTTCCGGGAGTCGCACGCTGCGAATGTGAGACCGCCGGCGCGTACGGCCCGGCGCGTCCTCCTCTCCCCTGCGGCGAGCGTATGGAGCTCACCCCGGAAGAGATGGACCCACAGGTCCCAGTGCGTCGGGATTCCCAGGAACCCCTCGCAGACGGTGACGAAGGAAGCCGCCTGCGAGATGGCGTTGGGGGCGAAATTGTGAAGCTCCACCCCGTAGTGGTAGCACAACCTCCGCATGAACTTGCTCGCGGGGGCGTTGAATTCGCGCTCATGCAGCCGCATGAAGCTCACGATGTAGCCCGGCGGCGGGGACGGCTCCCGGTGCGACGCCGGCGGGATGATCCACGCCGGGTTTGCCTCATCACCGGCCGGCGCCAGCTGACCGCCGGCAACCAGCCCCTCCATGGATTGCCGGTCCACCGACGACCGGGGCCATGGGTGAGCCTCCAACACTCTGACTGCAGACATGGTGGAAGCAGAGGGGTGCTGGGAGATGGGGCGGAGCGGGTGCGTGCGAGGAGATTTGGGGCGGCGGAGCGCGCATCAATGGAAGAAGCGGAGAAGAAGAGGCGCTTGTGAACGGCAAAGGTAAGGATCCCTCCCCCGTGCCCCCTGCTTTTATAGAGTAGGAAGGGGGCGGAGCGCCCGGAGGCACGGCGGACGGCGGCAATTAATACGGTGGGTGCCGCCCGTCACTGACGGCAGGGCCCCACCGCCCCGAAGCCGCCGCACGCGCACGCGTGCGCCATAATTACCGTGCGGTAATCCAAGGGTCGCCGCGTCCCGTCTCTTCGCTGTCGCACGTCGCCCACGTCGTGTCACCTGAAAAGGCGCGCCCACCTCGCCTGCCCCACGCCACGTCAGCCATGACAGGGCGGGCACGGCAGCCAACCGCCCCGCAGCCGGATATCAAAGGCTAGGGGATCCCTTCGTACATAAGGAAAAAACCCCAGGTAATCTCGAGCCGGGGACTCGAGGCCCGATCCCTCGAAGGGATACGACGGGTGTCCCGGTCCGAAGCAGTTGAGGCCACAAGGCCACGATCTGTCACGCGCACCCTCGAGAACGATCTCGAGGAGGCCCAGGGCGTAGGCCCACGAAACACCACTGATCAGCAGCTCGAGGCCCGGCCCGCTGAGGGTACGACGGGCGCTGCAGATGCCCCTCGATTTGGGGGATGTACTAATCAGTGGTTCGAAGCTTCGATCAATGGCGATTCGACAAAGCGCCACAGATCTATCGAGACGGGAGAGCCCAGCACCCCCCGCAAACGCCCTACTGATTAGAGGTACGGAGCCTGACCCTCGACGGGTTCAAACAGGCGCCTCAGATCGACAGAGTCAGGAACGATCGGGGGGCGCGCAATCGAGCCTGTCCCCGAACGCGAAGTTCAGGGGCGCCCCACATATCGTGTTCAAGACTGAGACAAAGGCAGCCAATCGAGGGATCCCATTGAGGGAGTGCTTCCGCGCCCACGGCCCCTATCGAACGGGACCGACCCTGCTTGGCAAACCTTTGCGAGTGCTTACATGGACATGTCTCCGGACCACGAGCCGACCCCTATCGAACGGGGCACGGACGCCCACTTGAACCATCTGTTAACAACTCACCGAGGCAACCGTCGCTCGTCGCCCGTTCGAGGGTAGCACGGATTGCCTCACCCCTCCACCCTGCGGAAGGGCAACGAGGGTCGTAATAACAAAGCCGAGAGCTTTCACCCGATCGCCCCTGATTGGGCCAGGGCTTGGGCGCTCCTCGCACCACGACCACCCCAACGATTAGTGCAAAGGCTAAGCCCTGCGAAAGCGATCAGCCTGCCCGAAACGTCTTGGGTCAGTACGATGCCTCCCCACCTGCATAGATCACCGATGCCGGCTGAAATATAGCCGAGGCCGGCTGAAACAAACGCAAGGCGAGCCACGCCACCCAATGTATTTAACCCCTGCATGAGTGCACACACTCCTGCAGGGCTTCGGGGGCTTACACCCGCGGGTGCGCTAGCGCGTTCCCGCAGGAAAACATGCACGATCAAAGGGGAAGAAACTCACGCACAGCACCCGAGGCCGAAATCCTTTGCTGAGAAAGCTCCCTTTCCCGCAAAGGCTCGGGGGCTACTGTCGGGGACGGTCATTAGGGGTCCCCTAACTAAGGGGATAATTACCCTCGTTAAACGAAAACTACCCGTGGACTAATCCCCAAACCCCGGTCACGGGACACCACGGGCCCACAGCCTGCTACGGCCCCCGCTTGATCGCCTCGCTCGAGGGCCTCGGCCCCTCGAGCAGATTTCCGTCTCGCTCGAGGGCCCCGGTCCCTCGAGCAGATTTCCGTCTCGCTCGAGGGCTCCGGTCCCTCGAGCGAGCTTCTGCCTCGCTTGAGGAGTTCGCCCCCCCTCGAGCGAGCGACCGTCTCCACTCCGCTCGACAGCGGCATTTAATGCCCGGCCCCGCGGCAGGACGCCAAAGTCAAGGGTGGATCTCCCCCCATGCCGCGCATCTGACGCGGTCAGAGCGTCTGACGCCGTCACTGTGCAGCCATCCTTGGCCCTGTGCGGGCGCCGCGCGGCCCTGTGCGGACAGGCCGGCATCATTCCGCGGCACTGTGCCACCTGCTCCCGTCCTCCGCCTGTGCCGAGACCCCCGAACGGGTATGGGGGCACCCTCGAAAGGTGTACGGGCGATGAGCCGGCGTATGCCCCAACCGGCGCCACCGTACGGGCGGTGTTCACCACATCTCCTCCGCCAAGTCTGGCGCCGCACGGCCATCCCGGGCGCTGTGCAGCCATCCCGGACGCTGTGCAGCCAACTCCGGCTCTGTGCCGCCACTTCTGGCACTGTGCGACAAGCCACGCGGTACTGTGCGGACAGGCCGACGACGCACCGTGGCCCTGCACCACCAACTCCGGTTCTTCCCTCGGCGGTCAGACCCTCGATTCCGCAGGGGCAGCCCCTCGAAGTCAAAAGCAGGACGAGTCACAGTGACCACCACGCCGCCCGCAGAAGCCGGAGGGCGCTACCAACTCGCGCCAGGAACCACGACGTGCGGGGACAAGACAGCCGGCACCATACCTGTTAGTACGCGGCCATTGTGCCAGCTGCTTTGCAGCATTCCTGTAATTGCTCTCCCTTGGCCTATAAAAGGGAGATGCAGACACCCCGCAAGGGGGTGGCGCTCATTCACTCGCACACCGCACACCACCCCGTTCCAGATATTGGCATTTTCCTCAATCATCTCAGTAGGGACTTGGGGGAATTTCCTTCTCTCCCGCCTCGCTTGCAGCCCCCCTCTACAGGCACCACCGGTGCAAGCTAATACAGTGCGCAAGCACACCGTACAGGACGTACGGCCGCGTGGCCGGAACCAGGATAAATCACGTGTCGCATTAGCTTAGCGCCGCCCATCGAGGAGCTGATCTCAGCGCAAATCACTAGTTGGTGCCGGTGCTAATCCGGACACCGACAATCCCTCTCCTTCTTCCTATCTCTTCTTTCTTTTTGTTGTGCCACTTCAATGTCATACTGGCTTTTGCACATACCAAAAAGAAAGTTTATGAATTTCCGCATTGGAGAGGTGGCCTTCCTAGGTCTGTATTGCTGCTCAGGCCTCCACTGGTCAGACCGGTGGGGTCACCGGTCAGACCGGTGGCAGTCTGGGTAGCAGGCTGCTGCTGCTGTTCCGGCTGATGCTGCTCCCAGCCTTGTCCTTCTTCTTCTCTAATTTCTGGTTCTTGTTCAGGAGAAGGAATACTTGGAAACTTGGTAGGATTGGGCCTAAAAGGTTTGTGCTTGACATCCTTAGGAAACTCAATCTTAGAGACTTTCTCAACCATGTACATGATGTAGGGGCTATAGCTGCAAATCTTCTTTGGATCTTCTGATAAGAATTTGATTTCTTGCCAAATGAAATCCCCCACACTAAATGGAGGTGCCCCCGGTCGCAAAGCTATCATCAAATTCCTCATATACTTGGACACGTCGGAGGGGTTGCCATCCCTAGGAGTAAGTGTCACACGAAGGAGCCTATTCAAAACTGAATAGTAGGTGTAGAGGTCCTTCACATGTCCAACACTAGCTTTCTTATCCCTGGGATACATGAACACATAGCCTCTGGCTCAAGCAAACCCTCATCATGTAGCTTGGGATAGTCCTTGTCCTGAGGATCAATGTTGAAAAGAGCTAAGAATCTAGTGAAGCGAAGTCCATACTTCACTCCATTTGACATCCAAAGCATAGCTCTTTCACCATCCTTGTATCCAAAATGCACTGTGGCATAAAACTGAGCAATAATTTCTTTATTCCAATCATACCTAAATCCCATGAGATCTTTGACCCTTTGTTGCTCACAAACTCTAATGATCTCATTAAAGATAGGGTCATTTTTCTGCTCCATAAAGTTGCAATCCACATATTGTGCCTGATGAGTGATTTTGGGCTTCTTTATGATTACTGAGGTGTAGTAATCCTGCTGAAACTGAGCCCAAAACCTGTTATCTGAAGCTGTCATGTCACTAGCATAAGGATTTGTGTCTCTCAGCTTCTTCAACTTCTTTGTCTTCCCTGAACCATGAAAATTCTCTGCTTTGTTGGGAAACATGTATATGGGCTTCGTGATCCTAAGCCCACCATGACCACCGTCATCATCATCATCCTCATCCATAGGATCATCATCCTCACCTTGCTCTCGACCCCCTGTATCATCATCTTCACCCTCACCAATGTACTCATCTTCATCCATGTTGACTGGCCCCTTGCCATGAGGGCGATCAAGATCCTCAGTGTATGTCTCATCCTCAATATCATCATCACTGCTTGCCCCTTGAGTATCACCAGCAACATCCTTAGCTCTCTCATGAGATGCACGCAGCCTCAAGATCCTCCCACTGCCACTGCCGCTGCCGCTGCCTCCAGGCAAGGTGCCTGAAGTCATCGCTCTTCGAGCAATTATCTCCTCTCTTTTCTTTTTAGCTCCTTCCTTAACTCTTGGCATAGCCGCTGTCCTGGGTAACAAAAGAAATGACATGGATGCATAAGACACCAGGATAAAGATTGAAAGAGATTTGGAATCGAAAAACTCAGTTTTGAGCAATTAGGTCTGTTCTGGACGCCACCGGTCAGACTGGTGGGGCCACCGGTCAGACCGGTGCCCTCCAGAACAGAGGCAATGGCCCTAACTGTCAATCCAAGCAGCCTGAACAGATTTGATATGGATATGGATGAACAAAAGACATATCTAGATAGATAAATATCGAATACACGGAGAAAACGATATTTAGGGTTGGACGAGCCGCACCGGTCAGACCGGTGCGCTCACCGGTCAGACTGGTGAAAGCTGTCCACACCCAAATTTTGAGTCCTCACAATGTACCCAACGAAATGTTATGGATCTATAGGTATGTCTTCTATATGTGGCCAGGAGATGTTCTACCAAAGGAATCCTTGAACTTTCAAAGGAGTAGAGAGATCGGGCAAAAGAAAGTTTTAGATACCTTTTGAGAGAAGAACTCGATTTGAAACCAATGAGCCACCTTAGATCCTTCCTTAGCAGTCCTAGGGGGTTCTTTTCCACTGAGGAGAAGAGGTTTTCCTTGGTTGAAACCCTAGGTCTCCATGGGAGGTGCTTGGAGGAGGAAGAGAGGAGGAGGAAGTTGCCCACGGGTTGAAGAAGATGAAAGGCGGGTGAAATGATTGAAGAGAGAGAAGAGGAAGGGTAAAAGTAGATATTCTTTTACTGTGCACTCACGGGTGTCTCCCGGGCGCCACCGGTCAGACCGGTGGGAGGCACCGGTCGGACCGGTGACCCCCTTTGGTTCGACCAGCAGCCCAGCTCGGTAGTTTCGATCCGGGATCAGAAGTTCCGACGATTTTGATAATTCAAACAGAAAGTCCTTATCGGAAGTTCCGCCCTAGGCTCAGAAGTTCCATACCGTCCTTCCAAATCTTGAGATTTTGCCTCTAAAAACTTCACCTGATATGATTTTAACTCGTTTCTTTCCACTTAGGATCCAAAAGAGGGAAGATGTGGCTTTAGGGTTCCACCGGTCAAACCGGTGGTATGCACCGGTCAGACCGGTGCTCCCTTAAGACACAACTTGACTTGATATTGCAAGATTTTGATCCTTACTCCTTCACACAGATTGGATAAAGATATTGACAAGATTATGATCCAACTTTTCACAGATCTTAGAAGAATATAGAATTATCCAATTTATTTGATAAACTTGATTCTTCCAAGTGAGAGAGGTAGATAAAGAGATTATTATGGACTTGAGATAATCTTCTCATTTGTGACCAGCCGTCAATCAAGCATTGGGTACAATAGTCACAAATAAGTTGATCGGGTGACAAAGACCAAGAACCAAATATTTTTCAAATTTCACACTTTCTACACATGCTAGTTGATTTTTCGAAAGACTGTCCTATAACACAAAGTGCATGCATCCACTTCAAGTAAATAACCTTTCTAGCATATTTAACTCATACCCTTGACCACAAGACACAAAGTCGAGTGAACACAGAGGTATCAACCAAATATCTAGAGAAGCACACAAAATTCACTTGAAGCAATTTCATGCTAAAGAAGGCACACTAGCATGGTAATATGGCCTAGATGCATTACAATGAATAAAGAGAACATACCTTTGCCTCAGGCCATTTTTATTCATGCATATTTTTTATTTTAGTAGTTGCTAGCTCTTACTTGAGTTCTTTAGAGAAAGGTGATTTCTAAGACCTTTCTTAAGGTGCACGGATACATGAGACTACAAGATCACTAGAAGAAATTGTTAGTCCCACAAGTGACACAAGTAATGACGTGAGCTCCCCCTTAATTAGTGCATAGAGATGTCTTGAATTTCTCGATCATTGCACAATATTCAATTAAGAATATGGAGTAGCTCATTCATGTACTTGGTCATGACACATAAATGATAATACTGTTGAAATGTGTCAAGATACTCATACCATTTACTCATGATCACCAGGAAGATGTCTCCTAACAATCTTGAGGCATTTTATCGCTACCGGTCAGACCGGTGGGATCCACCGACCAGACCGGTGGCTTCTTGCTCAGCCTCGATCGAGGTTCGGGTCACCCGGTTACTGGGTCCGGGTCACCCGGCTGTATCCAGAGACGTATCGGGTCACCCGACCTTGTGGTCCGGATCACCCGGTGTTTGTAGGACCAAGCCCAGCACCGGTCAGACCGGTGCATGTCACCGGTCGGACCGGTGACGACAGTCCCAGCGTCCTTGATGATCTTGTTTGCCTTGCTTTGATGATTTTGTGAATATATCACATTTTGTTACCTGCATATACAGCAAGACATTTGCTCTGCCAGAGAGCCATTAAAAGCATCGAATGGAATGAGAGGGTAAATGTTATAGAAAATGTCAAAGTCACTTCCTCATGCTTCACTAGTCCAAGACTTGTGACACATGAGAGTTCACTAAGAACCAAAAGTGACTTTAGACTCATAATTAAGTACAATTTACCGAGATGTCATTGAATGTAAGATTTTGACTCTTAAGCTTTTCACATGGCCAATTTATCAAATTAAGAATTCTTTTTACTTAGCCATGTCTCTAATGCATCTCTAAATTTCTGCAAGCTCAAGAAACATTCTTTGGTACCCAAAGCTTGTTGGGTCCTATAGGGTTAGTCACTAGATGCTTAGGGACCCAAATGGCTCTTATGCTAGTTTGAGGTGAGTTAACCACTCCTGTAGCATAAGTACTATTTTCGTCTTCCCTAAGCTTCTTGAAATCATAATGGACAAGATTTGATTTAGGAATGTTACCATTTGGGCAATCTTTGCCCATGTGACCCTTTTGACGACATTCATAGCAAATGCGGCTTTTATCCTTATTGGTCACACCATTTCTTGTACTTTCTTATCCATGCTTGCTTCTGAGCCTTATTCTGGGAGGAGAGGTCTTTCTTGCCTTGCTGCCTTGGGAAATGGCTGACCTAGTCGCCAACGGTCTGACTGGTGCTGTACACCGGTCTGACCGGTCACAGTCAGATCTGCTGCTTGCTGCATCATTTGGGCAAGCGTCGGCAAGATGTCCCTTCTCTCTGCACTTGTAGCATACTCTCCACTTGTTTGATCTTCTTGTCTTCTTGGAGAGTGTTTCTTGTACCTTTTGCTTAGTTGAGCAATGGAGTGATTTGACATGCCCAACTTTGCTCTTTTCTTGAATCTTGTTCTTGTTGGTCTTGGTATGTTGTTGAGGAGTTGAGCTAGTGACGGTTGATCCCTTCTCAAGCTTCTTCACCATGTCATCATGGTTATCTTGAGAAGGTTGCACTTGACTCTTCCCTTTCAACACATATAAGTTCCTTTTAAGCTTTTCGACCTCTTGCTTGAGTTCATCATTTTCTTTAGCAATGAGGTCATCACAAGATTCTACAAGTACATGCTCAATGCTAGATTGGCTTGCTTGAGAGAAATAATCATTAGTGCAAGACAAATCAATTTGAACTTGTGAGCATGTGCATGTGTGAGATAGAGGTTGCATAAATTTTACGGAAGAAAGCACAACCTCATGAGCTATCTCTAGTGATGCATAAGAATCTACAAGCCTCTCATGAGAACACTCAAGTTCCTTGTGCTTTGCTTGTAGAGCCATATGCTCACTAGTGAGCATCCCTAATTTTTCTTTAAGTATTTCATTATCTTGATCCACTGCAGCTACGCAAGCAAAGGATTTGATAACTTTATCATATTGCCTAGCAAGCGAATCATACTTACAAACCAAAGAGGCATTTTCGGATTTGAGAGCCTCAAGTTCCTTAATTGAGGAGCTTGAAGCCTCATTTGTCTCAATCTTTCCTCCTTTGGTCTTCTTCTTCTTTTCCTTCTTGGCCATCAAGCATATGTTGGTGCCCCTGCTGGCACCGGTCTGACCGGTGACACTCACCGGTCTGACCGGTCCCTGCAGAGGGACAGTGTTGTTGCTTCTTTGGCCTTCTCCTTGCTTGGGAAGTGACACTTGAGGTTCAATATTGTTGAAAGAAGACTTTGAGCACTCCTCAAGTGTCTTGTCCATGGTTTGCTCTTGATCAATCCATTTGGGTTCTTCATATTCTTCTCGAAGTATTTCCCAAATGGTGTGTGCATCAATCTCAATCTTTTCATAGATAAATTCCTGCACACCATTACTCAACATACTACAAATGTAGTTAAATACTTGAGAGTTGCATTGCCAACACTCTAAGTCCTCTAGGGATGATTTTGACAAGTCAATTTTGTTTTCCCTAAGGTGAGGAGGTAGAATGCTAGCAATAACAATCTTCTCAGCAAGTGGACCCATGGTCCTGATATAATTGAGTACATGAATTGACCAAGAAGCATAGTTTGAGCCATCTAGAGCTAGAGGCTCAAAAGGTACCTCACGAGTTGTCGACATCGTCAAACTCCAAGCGGTAAAGCTCGAATCGGAGCACTCAGCTTTGATACCAATTGAAAGGACCTTGATGTCGCCTAGAGGGGGGGTGAATAGGCGGACGACCGAATTAAACTTTTCTTCCCCGCAAACTTGAATTGCCAGGCTCCACCGGTCAGACCGGTGCTAGCAAAGCTCCACAGGTGAGCACTGGTCAGACCGGTTCCCCACACCGGTCAGGCCAGTGCAACATAAAGCACTTGCAAAAACAGCTTCAAGCTCCTCTTGACTTCTAACACAAACCAAACTTGGTGTGTGGCCTGAGTAGATGATCTCGAGCAAGGTAATGATCCCTGCACACACAAATAGCACACCCAAGTAGATCGAAGCGGAAGCAAATCAAATATGCTAGAAATACAACTTAAAGAGGCAAACCACAAAGAGACGCAAGGATTTGTTTCCCGAAGTTCACTTCTACCAAGGAAGCTACATCTCCGTTGAGGAGCTTGTAAGGGATTCGAGTTCTCAACTAACTCTTCCCACAACAAGTCGGGTCTCTTTCAACCACTTTCCTCGATTCCACTAAGGCGATCTTTTCCACGAAGAGGCAAGATCACAGCCCTCACAAACTTGCTGCTGCTCACCACAACTTGGGAGCTAGCCGGCGACGCCTAGCCGTATAGGAGGCAAACCTCCAAGAGTAACAAATGCTTCAATGCTTGTAGACGCGAAACTCAAGTGCTCAAGCTATGGGAATGCTCTTGTTAGCTCACAAAGACTCTCAAGATCTCACTAACTCAACCCAACACAAGAATATGGCTTGAATCCACAAATCTCACAAAGAGAGATGTTGGGGAGAGCCACTAAAGCTATAGGCTTGCTAGAAAAGACCTGGAAGCTCAGCAAGTTCACTAAGAATAGCAGCCCATCCAAGAGGAGGGCTTGGGGTACTTATACCCCTCAACAAGAAAACTAACTGTTAGCTGTCGGGCAGCACCGGTCAGACCGGTGTTTGAAAAACTAGCCGTTGGGCCTAGTTGCACCGGTCAGACTGGTGCCCTTCACCGTTCAGACCGGTGAAGCCCGAGACACCCCCAAAACCCTTTCTATCACACTAACACTTCACCCAAGAGATGAAGTGGCTCAGGTTAGGTTAGGAGGGGTTGTTAGCACACTATAAGGCTGTTTCTCACCAAGGTTTTCTAAGAGCACTTGACTTGGTCATAAAGCGAGAGTTGCATCCCTCTTGATAGTACGGCATACCTATACTCAAGATAAATAAAAACGCCTTGACAACCTCTTGAGCTTAAATGTCTTCAATCTTGCCATACTTGATCATTTTCCACCTGAGGGCTTCCAACTTTGACCAATGTGTTGAGCACATCCATACTTGAGCTAGTGGCTTAAGATCTTTCCATATAGCATAGAGATGCACACTTAGATCCTTAAGTCACTCCATATTGCCAATCACAATTTGTGATCTTGATGCAATATTTCCCTCGGTTAAGGCTTGGATATGATACTTGAAGACCCCACAGATGCTAGAACTTCACCTTGGCAAAACACAAAATGGCGGCCTAGCTAGGACCCTAAAGATTGCTTAGTCCCTCGCCCTAGTCATCTCGGTTGATCTCTTCACCACTTATCCAATACACGTTGAGTTAAGCTTTGCTTCATCCATAATTAGTCTTCATTTGAAATCCCGCTTCAAATGCTTGTTCTTGATCGACAATGAATATGCAAGCTTCCAACTAAGGACCATAAACTCTACACTCATCTTTGTGTCCTCTTTCATTTACCACATGAAGCCTTGCATTCGACTTATGAAGAATTACCATCTTCTTTTTCTATGATCCTTTTATTTTAACCAAGCTACCATGTTTATCGGAGATCATGAATTGACCTTCTTACAATATCCTCCATATTTATCTTTCTTTGTTTGCTTGATATTTGCCACTATGTCTTAGGATCATACATATATTTGTCTTCTCCAATGTGAGCCATACAATATTCATTCACCAATATATATCCTATCAATAACTCATGAATATACAAATAAAACTTGCTCACAATCTTAGACAAATATGTTAGACCTTTAATCGCTTTGTCATTCAATTCACCAAAATCCACTTAGGGACCTAGATGCACTTTCAATTATGAACTAAAATTTTGTTGGGGATTTACTAGTTTTTAGCTCATCTTTGCCTCCATGTTTGAATTATCAGGAGCTTAACTACTCCTTCCGTTCCAAAAAAACATGTCTTTTTATTATTCAAATTTTGTCCTATAAAACATGTCATTTTAGCTTTTGGACACTATGTGGACCAGGAAGAAATAAGTCTCGTGATTCTCTCGCCATACTCTATCTCCCTTCCGTTCTTGTAACAAATTCTTTCCGCAATCAACCCTAGGACCAGATCTTTCCCTAATAAGTGGGGCTGCATGGTCATTTTGCTTTCCTGATAATAATTCTGATAATCCCAAAACGTCAAGCTTTGGGATGGAGGGAGTACCAGTCAAGCAAGCGGAGTAAAATAATTTTCCTACTCAGGCTACTAGTTTGAATATTTTAGCAATACTAGCAAACATACCCGTGCGTTGCTACGGGTGCAGATTGCAACCACTTCTCATACAATTTGCTAATTTAATAAAATGATAGAAATTTTAGAGTACTTGTAATTAACATGAGACATTCATGTGATAAAATCTAACGATGGTAGTAACACTGAAGTACTAATAGGGTAGTACCAATTTGGTAGGATCAACAACTAATTTATTTGTTTGTTTTCTATTAAATTAGCTGGTGGAAATTTTTTAATACAAGGTACCCACTACCTTCCGCTACTATCCAAGTAGCATAACAATGCTGCTTGCAACAATTCAATAGATGATTTCAAATCAGCTATACCCCCAAAGAAATAACACATGATAATCCATGAGTAAGAAGAAATCGGATAATGAAGTATGGAACAATTCTCCCCTTACTGAGAGAAAATTTTTTTGGTGCTAGTTTAAATGTTCAAATTCTACACCATATGAATATATAATTGCAACCTACCATATGTTTAAATGTTCAAGTATGCATGCACGATGCTACATGAGGTCAAGCTAGTCGAACCAATAAACATGACCAATAATGAGAAATAAAGAGGTAAACATCTCAACATGTAGTATTAGAACTCGAGGAAAATTAAACAACTTTAATCATAGAAGAAAACATCGACACTAATTTAATTAGGTGTGGAACAAGTTTACACTTTCTAGCACAAAGTTTAAAATTTATTAAATAAAAGAAAAAAATCTCGCAATAATGTTCTAAGACAACCTTAGCTCAACCTCATGAACTCAACACAGAAACCCCCACATGGCCAATTTCATAGCGGTACCAAATTTCTTAGGATTCAGTGAACAATGCTAGAAGAATTTAGTGGTTATGAATAAGAATAAAATTTGCATCGATTTAAATAAAATCAAAGATGTGAAGAGATAGTAGACAATTTCTCAATATATAATTGACAGTGACCGAGAAAATGATAAAATTGAAGGTTAGAGATGCAAAAGGGAAGTGTATGGACTGAAGGAATAGTATCAAGAATAAATGAAACATAGAGAATAGTATCAAGCGATCTAGAAAGACTCAAGGAATAGTATCAAGAATAAATGAAACATAGAGGGGGTAAACTAAAAAATCTCCAAAACCAACCTCACGGCCCATGGGCGTCCATCGGGGAGGAGGGAGGACTGGGAGCAGCGGCGCGTCTCCCGTCCTGGGACAGCGCGCACCACGCGGTTGGCGCCCAGTTTTGCCGGAACTTCGGTTTTATTCGGTTTTGGATCTATTCTTTCTGGTTCACGCGTTTTTTCTCCGGTTTTGGTACCACGAGCGCCGGTTCACGCAGTTTTTTCCCGGTTTAGTGTGATGGGCGAAAATATGGGCAGAATCAGTCCTTGCTTTATTATTATTATCATTATATATATATATATTATTAGCAATATAGTTCCTTTTCCGTTTCGCCGTGAGTTTCATAGAAAGAAAATCAATTAGTGCTGTTTTTCAAAACGCAATTTATGATTACACAAGTGTATGCACACATACCCCTTACAAATGCATGTTTTCAGAAACTACTAGGATGATAGATCTTGAGTCTTTTTTAATATAGTTGGCTAGAATACTTTCATTGAGCAAAAGTTACAACTCAGAATGCCTTTAAAGAATCAAAATGGTTGAGATTGACATTCCCAAATTAAGTTGATCCTGCAGCCACTTAAGTCTTTTTTAAGGAACAGGAGGAGTTATCCACTACTGTGTATACATGCAGTGACGTAGCCAGCAATGGGTCTAGGGGGGCTGGAGCCCCTCCTACTGCTGGCAATGCCATGGAAGTCCCCCCCAAGCCTCCCCTACAAAATTGAGGAGGAAAAAGAGAGGAAAAGAAGAAGCTAAAGGAGGAAAAAGAACAACAACAACAACCCCTCCCAATCCTAGCTTCGCCACTGTATACATGTTAATAAGGGGGGAAAGAAATAAAAAAAAGTCATGTAATACACATAACGACTTAAATTAAAATTGAGGTGAATGTGATAGACGAATAACCACTGATCATATCCACACCCTTTGATGTTGTAGGGACCGTAGGTAGTGACGCGGGCAGTCGATCTCTGCAATTTTGGGCGAGACTCATTTGTGTAATTTTAGCCATTGCATTATGAATTTAGAAGTCTTGTCATTTTCCACATAGATTCAGATAATGACATTATGGCGAATCACGAGTGCTCTGCATTCGGATGGTAAGAATGTTTTGTTTGGCTCTAATATCTCATCTAAACTCTGGTGAGCCGACAGCATGGAAATGGCCATATAAAAACTGGCTGGTGTTATCTTCAAAATTGATTTTGAGAAAGCATATGACAAAGTACGATGGCCATTCCTAATGCACGAATGAAAGGTTTCTCGCCCAAGTGGATTTCTTGGGTTGAATCTTTTATTTCGGGGGTAGTGTAGCGGTTAATGTTAATGAGGATGTCGGGTCATATTTCCAAACTAGGAAAGTCCTTCGACAAGGGGACCCTCTATCCCCGATATTGTTTAACATTGTGGTTGACATGCTACTGGTCTTAATAAATAGAGCCAAAGCTGATGGTCAGATCAGTGGAATAGTACTGCATCTGGTTGATGACGGGTTATCTATTTTACAATATGCTGACGATACAATTCTTTTTATGGACCATGACCTGGAGAAAGCACGTAACATGAAGCTATTGCTTTGTGCCTTCGAGCAACTTTCGGAGCTTAAAATAAATTTCTATAAAAGTGAACTTTTTGCTTTGGAGAAGCGCAAGAATCAATTGATCAATATACTGAACTATTTGGCTGCAACCCAGGATCTCTTCCGATGAAGTATTTGGGTATTCCTATACATTATAGGAGACTATCAAATGCAAATTGGAAAAGAGTAGAGGAACGCTTTGAGAAAAGACTCAGCAGTTGGAAAGGTAAACACCTTTCTATAGGAGGCCGACTAACTTTCTATAGGAGGCCGACTAACGCTGATTAACTCAGTGCTCAGTAGTTTACCTATGTATATGATGTCTTTCTTTGCGATCCCAAGAGGGGTACTTAAAAAACTAGACTACTTTCGATCAAGATTCTTTTGGCAAAGTGATGGCGAATGACGAAAGTATCGTCTTGCCAAATGGAGTATATTGTGCCAACCCAAGGATCAAGGGGGTCTAGGAATTCATGACTTAGACATAAAAAACAAAGCGCTTCTCAGCAAATGATTGTTTCAACTACTCACAACAGATGGGACTTGGCAACAACTCTTACGCAACAAGTATCTGGGGTCTAAGCCACTTTCACAAGTGCAATGGAAAAGCGGAGACTCACATTTTTGGGCTAGCCTGATGAAGGTTAAAAATGAGTTTCTACGGTTTGGTACTTTCTTAATTAATGATGGTTCACAGGTCAGGTTCTGAGAAGACAAATGGTTGGGAAATTCAACACTGCAAGAACAATATCCTAGTTTGTATAATATAGCTCGACACAAATAGGATACAGTTGCAGAAGTCTTCAGCACCTCACCCTTAAATATTTCTTGGCGAAGAGACCTCATAGGCTGCAAGTTAACAGCATGGAACGATCTGGTTCCACGTCTTGCTAACATTGTGCTAAGTCAGGAATCTGATGAGTTTCGATGAAACTTACATCTAAATGGATAGTTCTCAGTGAAATCTCATTACTTAGCAATGATTCATAGTGATATCCCTAATCTAAACAAGCGCCTATGGAAATTAAAAGCCCTTTTGAAAATAAAGATCTTTATGTGGTACTTACAAAGAGGAGTAATTCTAACAAAAGATAATTTAGCAAAGCGCAGTTGGCAAGGAAGCAAGGTTTGTTGCTTCTGCCACAAAGATGAAACAATTCAACACCTTTTCTTTGACTGTCGTTTTGCTCAGGCAGTATGGTCTATGATTCATGCGGCTTTAGGTTTGTCTCAACCTCGTAGTGTGTCCAATATGTTTGGGAGTTGGCTACGGGGTCTTGAAAAAGATTTGAAACCGCTAATTCTACTAGGAGCGGTTGCTACTTGCTGGTCGTTGTGGTTATGCAGAAATAATATCATCTTCAGGAACAAACATAACACTTTTCCACTGCAGGTTATCTACTCGATTATACACTTGCTCCGTACATGGGCTATATTACAGAAGCCAACCTCACAAGATTTGGTTGCTGCGGCATCGCTACGTTTGGCCCAGGTGGTCAAGGAGTTCTTTACCCAAGCACATGGGTGGCGGTCTAGTCTTCGAATTGATTGTCATTGAAGTGTTTTGAGTTTCTCTCATCTTTTTAGACTGTGCATCACGCTATGCAGAGGTCGGGAGTATTTCAAGACATTGTATCAACTCGATGTAATGACCTTGAAATTTAATAAAAAGCTTCCTTAATAAAAAAAACGTATAGCAGACACCCGGCACAGATGTATATATAGGCTGCCGTCTCAATAACAGTCTTTGTTTCGAAATCTTGCACGCACGATTTGTTCTTCAGTTTCATACTTTCATGCTTTTTACAGCTACGGTCACCATTTAATCATCCACTAAGTGCATGCCCGTGCGTTGCTACGGGCACATAAGTTTTAAAAAGAAAAATATTATTTCAAAAACATAATAAGAAAATTATAAAATTATTTAAGTCATAAACTTTAGTAGCAAATTGCATGTCAATGATGATGGAAGAAAATCTAATGTGCTAATACAATTTTTCTTTACAATCATCAAGACCGAGAATGCTATAACAACTCATGCTTTTCTAGTTGTGAGGCCAATGTAGCATCCAAGATGATCTCGTAGAACTTCAGGTATGTTGCATGCATATTGGTTCCCCTTGAACGTAAGTAGGTGTATTAAAAAGCGTTTTCTCAGTTCATATGCATCCTGCACATACATTATACAGAAGTTATATAAAAAATAATTAGGGCTCATGTTTTGCCATGTAGAATACCCACCAGGAAAGTTAGTGCTTGTAACCTTTCACCATCCCATGCGCGCATGAAAAGTAGAACATAATATGCAGATAATTCACTGTGTGGAAGAATAAATTGTTAGGTTTGTGCTATATAAAGAAGATCCTCATCAGTATGAGAAAATTACCTATCTATGTTTATTTGAACACCATTTAGAAAAGTATGATCCCATAGATACATATTCTCATTCCACTGGCCTTCAATATTCATGATAGTTCCAAAGATAGTGGAAGCACGTTGAATTTTGTTTAAATATTTTCGTACTGGCTGCTTACTGAACGAAGAATCTATAGGAATTGGGTCTAGTATATAGACAACTCGGGCCTTTAGGTCTAGCACAAACAGCATTAATGCTCCATTAATGGAATTTGAGCATGGAATAAGATTCTGCAATCAAAACATAGGCATTAGGATAGGGGGGTAATATTCTCTAAAAGTATACAAAGGTAAGGATTATTACCGATCTGCACTCTGAGACATTGTAGTTTCTCCAAGGCCAGCTAAGAACCAATTTTGCTAACTGTTTACTATTGAACTTCACACGAAACTGATAACCCCTTGTGAATTGACAAGCATCCTAAAATAAAAGTTTATTAAAGCATATAAACATGATGACAAGAGTGACTACATGCGGATAATTGAAAATACTCACACAAAACTTCAAGTCCATGTAGTGCTTTGACACAATTCTGTTAGTTCCTTTCAACATCTCGAGTTCTTCGTAAGCAAGTTTACGTACAGCTAAGTTGAAACAATCTACATCCATTTTATGGCCAGACTTCAATGTTTCTTGTATCTTCTTCAGAGTTAAGACAATTCCGCATAACGCGCCCTAACCCTCCTACGACGACGATCACCGGGAGAGAGGTTTTGGTCGTCCACGGAGTTGGGTTCATCATAACGACCTAAATTTCATATCACCAATTGTTGCTAAATATAACAGCTATGATAATCCTTAATGACTATATTAAGGACGCCCAACAATTAAGAGTTATCAGATCAAACAACTCAAGATAGTTAACAGATGTCAGTAATAATTATTAGAAAATAGGAGGTACTGACGCTTGATATAACATTTGGGGTACCGTAGAGATGGCCCAAACAAAAAACATACAATATTTGGGAATGACATAAGATAGAAAGCACAACAATTAATAGTTACTAGATTAAACAACAGCTCTCGATAGTAAACAGAAAAATAACATCCGACATTAATGATAAGAAAATAAGAGGTAACAATATTAACAACACATTTACCTCCATCCACAATTGTATCAATACAAATGTCATCTATGGCATTGCCGTTGGTCTCTAAGTTGGTCAAAGCTTCGCCCCCAGCTATACGAAACACAAGTCGGTCGTCACCAATTGGTGGTACTAAAAACATTTGGGATTGACTGCACAATTTACCTTCGTCTTTAGTTGTATCAATGCAATTGTCATTTATGGCTTCACCGTTAGTCTCCGAGTTGATCAATACCTCGCCACCAGCTATATGAATCAAACAGTAGATGAAGTCCAGATATAAACCCTTGTAATATCGAACAACAGATAAGACGTACCTCTTTTTTTATTGTTTTGAGTCAACTGTCCCCTATGGAGCCATTCATTATCATCATCTCCATGCACTGGCACTCTAACATCTGGTAAAAAAAAACAGGCATTGCATAAAAATCTCAATCAACTGGTACAATTAGATCTTGTCCTCCCCGGATTAACAACATTGTTTACCTCCATCAACAGTTGTACCAATGCAACTGTGATTTATGTGTTGGACGTTGCTATCTGCTTTGATAAATACCCCCCCCCCCCCCAACTGCACAAAACAAATAGGTTATTAATTCCAAATATAAACCCTCGTATTGTCGAACAACAGATAAGACGTACCTATATTTTGATTGTTTTGAGTTAATTGTCCCCTATGGAGCCATTCATAATCATCATCACTATCCACTGTTACTCTAACATCTAGTATAAAATAGGCATTAAATAAAAATCTCAATCAACCAGTACAATAAGATCTGGTCTGTTGATAAGATAAGACGAACCTGGTGCTCAGTCATTGGTACATGGACTTGACCTAGCTGATTACCATCTTCCAGGGCCTTCTTCATCCTCCTCCTCTCACGATCCTTCCTGTTTCTTTCATCCTTCTTCTCCCTTGACATTGCTGCATAACGTTCTTTATCCCTCTGCCTCTTGCGTTCTTTGGAAGCCGATTCTTTTTGCAGCCCCTCTAGCAAATCGGGGTTAGACCATAGAAAAAGGAAGATGCATGCTGAGATGACACTTGAATTAAGATTCATCACCTGTTTGATATGTATTTGTAAGGTCGCCAAGAGGGATCCCAGACCGCCTCGGTGGTGACTGATGGTCCATGGACATGAAATTGAATTCACCCTCAATTACCCTGAACATGAAATTGAATTCACTCTCAATTGAATATGAGTAATATGCGTCGATTAGGGAAAAAAATAATGCTGCAAGAAATAGCAGGAAATCAAAAGAAATTGCACACGCTGCAGGAAATCGCACAAAAATCATGCGTCGGACAGTAATATACTCTCTGATCCACACGCTGCAGGAAATCGCACAAAAATCAAAAGAAGACAATTGCATCGGACATTTTAAACCAATTACATGCAGAATAGCTGCTTAAATTGTTTCCTATTTTTTTGGTTCTGCAGGAGATGGTTTTGCATGCCTCAAAGTGCATTATAATCAGTAGAGCATTTATAAAAAAGTTTTTTTAATGTTTTTTAGGTGATATAGTCATGTTGCATTGTTTCCTATCTTTTGGATTGCAGTCTACTTCATTGTGTGTTGGTCTTAGATTGGTGAGTTATGCCCCTATAGATTGCCCTATGCCTGATTACCCAGACGGCAGCATGCATACAGCTCCTGGTCAGTTGTTTGACGCATCAACATCTCTACAACAAATGACTCAACTGATCAACTGAAAATGATCAACTGATCAACAAATGCTTAGCTGCCAATAACCAAGCGCAAGCTCTGATCAGAAGGCTTATGGCGGTGTGGCGCTAGTACCTACAGGTGGCCTCCAAAATCAAGGTCCGACTGAGGATGGTGTATTTGGCCCTCTGATATGAAGACTCAGGTACTAAAGGGGTTCAGTAATTTAAATTTCAAATTTAAATTTCCATTTGCCAAATTGCACACGCTCCAGGAAGATTCAGTAATTTAATTATAACTATGAAAAAGAGCTAGATGTGAATTTTGAGAAATTGCACACACTGCAGGAAGATTCAGTAATTTAAATTTCCATTTTTTCAAAGCATCACTCACTTTTACACCTAAAGGGGTTCATAAAGGAACATATAATCATAATTAACAGAGGTGATGTGCCTGCCAAATTCAGAGAACTGTAATTAAGGCAGATTAAATTCAAAAAAGGAATCAAAAGAATCGTACTACATTATGGTACCTAAAAAAACACTTACCCTTTTCTTTTGAAATATGTGCTAGTCATTTTTGTATCTCAACTAAAAATCAAAATGTATAACCTAGAAGTGTTGACAGTCTACAACCAGCCTCATATAATTGAAATCTGATCAATGTAAATTTGATGACAATTGAGACACTCCTAGCTTTGTCATGAATATGTAAAACATAGTGAGGAGAAGCTCAATCAATTGATGTCACAAGCATTTGCCATTTTTTCCAAATCAATCAAATATTGCTAAAGTACTGTTGTGAGTGCACATACAAGCTCTGAAAGCTAAAAGAATTTTCAGTGTGCCAAGGAAAAAAAGTAGGATCAACTGATCAACAAATGCTTAGCTGCCAATAACCAAGCGCAAGCTCTGATCCGAAGGCTTATGAGAAACCATTGCAAGAATTGCAACTGGAATCTGATGGTACACTCACTGATTCAGGCAAAGGCATCCCTGCTGCTGCTTTTCAACTATGCAATGGTGCAGATGGGTTATTGGGGGCAAACGAGCTGGCCATTGAACCTCAAACAGAAGCGTTTTGCAAACCAACTCTTGCTAGCGACGCAACAACTATTGCACCAGTCATCCCGACTGAAGTAACCCTGTGATGCTTCTGTTTGTGCTGTTTTTTTGGCTTGTTTAAATACAGTTTTGAGTTTACTCTATTGCTTTCTCTTGTGAATATGGTAGGATACTGCTATTTCTAATGGAGCACTAACCGGCAATGAAGATTCAACCAGTGGTAATGAAGCTAAAGGGACAGAGCCTGTTAAGCAACATGATGGTCTAATTGTGGTGAAGGAGCTTTCTGTGAAAAGCATTGATGATAAAGTAAAATTAGAGTATAATGCTACTGTATAGTTAACATAGTTGTTATATTTGTATCTCTGTAGCCCAGTTAGCTGATAACCATTGAGTCAATTAAAAACAAAAAAAAAATAAAAAAGGACTACAAAAGTAACTAAAGTAATAGATTTGGAATTAGAGGTTGTTGAGAATATGATGAAATTGCCCACAAGTACCTGACAACCTTCAGTACTGCATTGTTCCACTAAAATCCACATCTAGTGTTCTACTAAAATCATGTTAAGTCTCAGTCACTAATTGAAAAAAAATCTAAAACCAAATCGTCTGAGGCCGTAAAATAGACTACAAGAACAATGTACAAAACATATTAAAGGGAATTTAGGACCAGCTGAAGTTGCAGTTTCTGTCTCTCCTAATTAAGAAGCTAATCAAAAACTTTGATGTTAGTTACCAACCAACAAGGCAAGTAGAAAATCCACCTAGGCAAACCATGATTCCTCATAGGGCATCACCAGGGATAAGCTAAGGTTGTTAACAATTAACATCCAATGGAAAGAGACAGCAACTGACCTACGCAAGCAGTGGTGTATGCAGAAATCACTTTGCATGCCACAGATTCTCTCCAATCTTCATCCGTGATCTGTCCAATAGCATTGCTATGTGAATAAACGATAAACAACAATAATAACAATTAAAGGGGAGAGAGAGGAGGCAGGAAGCAGCAAACGACGCTTCAACCAAATCAGCAATGGCATCACTTAGCCGGCTACCTGGTCGGCTGTATCCATGTCCTTGGTGGCTTCGGATGGCCTTGAGGGACCAAGCGCCGCCGCCCGGAAGTGTGCTGCTTCAGGCCTGGTCGGCGTTGGACGGCGAACACCGAACGACTCGCCGCATATAACCCCGCGCCTCGGCGTCGCCGCCGCCAGCCGCCATGCGCCCCTTTGTCGCGCGCCGCCAATCGCCCTGGTGCCCAAAACCTAGTCGGATTGGTTGCTGGTTGCCTGCTCGCGGGGAGACAGACCCAGACGAGGCAAGAGAAACCGGCTAGGGGGCGGACGGAACGGATGGCGCCGACGGAGTCCCCGCCGTCGGGGCCGCGCGGCCCGCCGCTAGGGTTTGGAGTTGGCGCGGCGCAGGGGAGGAGGAGGAGGAGGAGGAGGACGACGACAGCCGGAGCCCGGAGGGGCGACGGCGCCTGGTGCAAAGAGGAGGGGATGGCAACGGCGGGGAGGGAGCGTGGGACAGGCGGCGGCGTCGCGATGGGTCGCGAATTCGCGATGGGGTGAGGCGGCGACGACGCGGGGAGGGAGGGTGGGACCGGAGGGAGGAGCGCGGGTGGGATGCGATTCTGCGGCGGCGGCGGCGGCGGCGGGATGGTGCGCAGGGAGACTACGGAGACGGCAGTCGGCAGACGGAAGATAATTTTTCGCGACGGGATGGTGCGGACGCGCGGCTCACTTTGGATACTTTTGGTAGTAGAGACAGAGATACAGATTTCCCTTGGCAGTCGGAACGTAGCAATACACGCATGAGTAGCAACTAGCAAGTACTAAACCATTCAGGTGTTCACGATCCACTTTTGCCGGGCATTCTGGCGTGAAATTGCCTCTGACGATGTTACACTGATATGTTGTCAGTTCTCAGTTGGACGAACGTTCACGGATTTAATTACCTTCCATGTGTTTTTCCCTTTATTCGAGATGAGCCCAAGTAACAGTACAAAATGACCCAATTGACTTTCGTTCGGTAACAATCGAGAGGCCTTCACAATTTACACACCCTTGCTCATTGACTGCTGGGACAAATCATGGGAAGTAGCAATGGCATGCAGATCAATTAGGTGCTGCTAGTAGGACTTAAATAATCACTTAAATGAGTAAAACACTTTTTATATTTTAAAATGATTACTATTTTTTCTCGTATCTTCGATCTAAGTGATTCTTGTGGTCATATGTTTATAATAATGAGATTTATCTTTCAAAATGTTGTTCATATTATTTTGTAATTATTTATTTTTTCTTATATTGTTGTTTTAACACAACAACATAAGAATAATATAATAAATAGTGATATAATAATATAAAAAATATTTTAAAAGATAAAACTCATCATTATGAATGCGTGACCGCAAAAATCATCTAAATCGGAGCTACGAACAAAAAATAATAATCATTTTAAGATCTAAGAACTAAATTGTAAAAAATTAAAATCACTCATCAAAACAACTCGATGACGAAATTTGAATGATTTCGATAGTTGAATGGTCAAAGGTACCCGGTTTTAGAATTCGATTGTCAAAACCAAACTGAGACAAGAGTTTGATGGTCGAAAATAGATTTTTGTTTCTTTTTACATGCCATATTAGATTTGTCCTAAGTCAAACTTGTACACTTTGACCAAGATTATAGAAAAATCCAACATCAACAACACCAAAATTATTTCATTGAATCCAAGATAGAATATATTCTGATAGTGCGTATGTTCAGTAGGTATAGCTGTTGCTGTATTTTTCTATAAACTTAGTTAAAGTTGGACATACGGTGTGTTTAGAGCCCAAAATTGGGTTGCAAAATTCCGAAATTTTGCACGGATTTTGAGCTGAAAAGCACTGTAGCACTTTTCGTTTATTTGTGGTAAATATTGTCCTACCGTGGTCTACCTAAGCTCAAAAGATTTGTCTCGCAAAGTACATCTAAACTGTGTAATTAGTTTTTGATTTCATCTACATTTAGTACTCCATGCATGTGCCGACATTTTTGATGTGATGGGGAATCTTCTTTTTACATAGTGAATTTTGGGAGAAATCTAACTTCTAAACAGGGCCATACTTGACTTAGGACAAACCTAATGTGACACATAAAAAAAGACTGGATTCCTTTTCACTATATGAGATGTGAAGAATGCTCTTCAACAATCTGCAAAGCTAATGTAGATACAGAATATACAAGCCTTGCATTCACACTAAGTGTTTTGTTCGCACCCCACTATAAACAAGTCAAAGTTTTAAGCTCAACATCGATCAATCAACTGCCTTCACATTGTTTCAGATAAAAGATGCAATGAAAGGTGGAAAAGAAAACCCAAAAAATGCACAGATTGTATAAACTTAGCATTAGGAACTGAAAAACATGGCACCAAGATTCAAGAATCGATTTGCTCAATATCACAAAAGGCCACAACAAGGTACAGACACAAGAATGTTTTCTTGGACAGCATTATTTGAAGTCTATCAGCAGCTTCAGATGTAAAAGAACTGCAGTAGTTCCAAGTTACTCATTTCAATTCAACAGAAGGATCAGATCACCTGCACAAGGATAAGAAAAGACTGATGTAGTTATTCACGCAGTTCAATACATGACAAATTATTTACATTTGCTTGTCTATTCCATAATAAATTTCTATAAGCACTGTCATGATAGATGGAAACACGTATACAAGGATTGTCATGATAGAAGGAACAGAGGAGCCAACACGTGGGAAGAATGATTAAGTGTTCATGTGAAATGCGCAATGTGTAAATAATCAAGAAAACAAAATGTTTCAATGAGGGATTGCAATCTGGCACTAAAATATTATGTTTGCACAAAATAGACAACAAAGCTGCCTCAATCATTCCGCAATTATTGATAGGAATAGTAATATCTTCTTCCTTTTCATGCTATGAGAATATTACAGGTGATCGTGTGGTAGAAGATGATGTCCATGTTAAAATTTATAATTTCTTGATATCCGTATCGAACTTAAGAATAAGGTAAAGACAACACAACAAGATACAAAGATGTTCTTGAAACTAGGATATGTTTTCTAGTCTTTTCAGCTGCTCACGATTACTCATAAATATTTCTAGCCATCCAGTTTGTCCTTAGCTTTAGATCACCAGTTCAAAACAGATAACTGAGACAATAATCTAACAAATATATTCTCCGTACAACACCACTCTGAAGACCTAGAGTCTTTCATGTAACCATTGTCCTCAAATGAATTAGCATACATCAGTACCACACTAACCCAGTTCCCCACCAATTACAGTCAACAATCAGAATAGCAGGGGTGTAACTTTAATACATAATATCCTTCTATTATTGACGTATATAGGGTATACGGTATGCCACAAGCCAAAATATGTGGGATATGGTTTACTTTCCCACCTATCAGTCAACAATCAAGACATGTAAGTAAATCAGCACAAACAGTGAGTCAAGGTCTCAAATCTAAATATCTCGTGAAATTCTAGTGAAAGCACACATAAAACGTAACATGAGGTTGAAATATCTGAGATAAGAGTTGGCCCAACCCGACAAAATTTAATTAATGGAAATAATGGTTGACCGACTATCAGGTACAGTCAAGAAATTTAGAATTTTATCTCAGCTGTGTGATTCATTTCTTGGGCACAAGCATGCAACACCTAACAGGCTAACACTGTTGCCACAAGTATCCAGTGCCCTTCCCAACTCAAAAGTATGTAGTATCACGATAGCACAAACCATTTGCTAGAGGACATGAAGAATCATGCTTTCAAAGGCTTAAACGGACAAGGCAGTTCACGCATACAAACAACTGAAAATCTTCATGCATTTGAGTTTATCAATCATTCTACTCCCTCCGTTTCATAATACTTGTCATTTTGGATTTTCTAAATACATTTCTTTTTGCTATGCATCTAGATATATGTCTAGATACATAATAAAAGGATTGTACTTCCAGTGATCCCTTTCAGGTACACACGCACCACCCCAAAAAAAGTGCTAAGGGAGAGTCATTGCTATGTATTTCCGGCACCTCAGAGAACTTTGGAATCCATATCGTTTCCAACACAAAGATTACTGCATAACATTCAGTCATTCACAGAAAGGAAAGTATTTCATTTCAAGCTACGATTAGTTTCACCAGGCCTCACCTCTCCAATCCTGGAACAGCAGTACGAGAAGCCGCAGCAGCAGCGCCGCTACTCCGCCTCGGCGACCTTCTTGGGCTCTGCGCAGAAGAGAGAAAACAACCGAATCAGCCAGTTGATCCAAACCGAGAGTGCAAACGAAAGGACAAGACGAGGCATGAATGAAGGGTTTCGGACCATGGAACTCGGGCGGGCGGGCATCCTTGCCCCATCCAACGCCGCGGGTGGCCTCGAGGTACTGGTCAACGAGGTGGCGGCACTTCTGGTGGTGGTTGATGCCCTCGATCCGGTAGCACCAGCGGAGGCGCTCCCGGATGATCTTGGCGGTCTCGATCTGGATCCACTTCTCCCGCACCAGGTGCTCCCGGTACTCCAGCATCGCCACCGGGTCCCCATACGGGTTCTTGGGGTCGAAGTTGTCCGGCGGCTGGTCGTCGAACTCAACCTTCGCCTTCCGCACCATCTTCTCCGCTCGCCGCCGCCGCTCGCTCCGCTTGGGTGGGGAATAGGGGATTTGGTGTTCTTGTCTCGATCCGAGGAAGACGAAGCTGAACGGGTTGATGATTTTGCCGAACCAGGCCTGTGCTGGGCTGGCACTGGCTAGAGCCGGCGCAGCAGAGTGAAGTGTAAGTGGCCCAAGAGACCGACGCTCGCTTTTGTCACTGACTTCACAGTTCACACCGCTCTGATTACTGTTATGTTTGACTATGGCCAAATCAGGCGCATTCAAATTTTGACCACAATGATGATGTTTGGATTGAGTATAACACATGTAAGGTCTATATATCATCAATTTTTTTTGACGAAATATATCTAATACGGATCCTATTTTGTTAGGAAAATATGAGAAATGTTATGGTGCAAACGATTTGCAAATTGGATATAATTGCCGTTTGAATTTGGTTAACCCAGAAATCTTGGACTCGTCTGAATGTGAAAGGGCGCTTCCCTTCTTCTGTTCCGCACTTCCGCTTGCTCGCTCCTACCAGAGGCGGCCGAGCCGACGCCTTCTCGTCCAACCCGTCTGCGAGGACAAGCTCAGAGGCGCGGCGTTGGTTCCGCCTGTTCCGCCCAGCCGGAGCTGTCGGACCCGAGAGAGGGGAGGACGTAGATGAGCTCCCCGGCGAGGTCGACCGTATCGGCGGCGAGCGGAGGCGCCGTCTCCGCAGCGGAAGACGTTGCGGACTCCATCGACGCGCTCTACCGCAAGGACGAGGCCGTGGCTGGTGAGACGCCTCCCTCCCTTGTGCAAGCCCTAGATTGGGTGCCTGACCGATTGGATTGCCCGCGCAGAACTCAAGTCGGAGGTGATGGAGGCGCTGCAGAGGGAGGTGAGATCGCTTGATGACGACAGCTGGATGTTCGCCGCGCCGCGGTCCCGCATCAATCTCGTCTCCAGGCCCGGTAAGAACAGAAAAGTAGTAAGGGATTTCTCCTCAAATTGGTTGCAGTATGTACATGGTTTTGTGGTCTGTTGTTGTTTTTATTGAATCTGTCAATGGTCTAATTGAGTGAAGCACATTTTACTGTTCTTGGTTAGTGTCCTCAATCAATTGCCTGAATGCCTGATTGATTGTCCTGCTGCTAGTGCTAGGTGATGGTTGTGGTTGTTCACATTTTTGATTTACAAGTTTTGTGTGTTCTCCGATGGGGACATGTGTTTATCAGGTGCTTACCTGCCCAAGCAACAAGGGAAACTCACAGAGATGGGTCAAGCATCTAAGAAAACAAGGAACTTCTAGGGCATATACATTTGTGGTTGCAGGAAGCCTACTCCATGATGATTTATGAAGACTGAGACTCCACCTATGTTCTGTAGTATCAAGGATGATTGGATCCAGTTATAAACCATCTAGTTGCTTCCTGATAATTCAGTTCCAGGCACTGTTCATGACATGTGCCTTTCCTATCTTTTGCATACTCAGGTTACCTTGTTTCTCAACCGTCTCTTTTCTTCTTTTAATATAACAAAACAAGATACATGATACATCTCAGTGGTACAATATGCCGAATGTTAAATTTTGCTGCCTTCAGTCCTCATTGTCACCTGATTAGACGCATATTATTTAGTGATCCGAATTGCTTACTCCAGTACTCTTTGATGATACCTAACTTACCAATCACCAATAATAGGCCATAGATAAAAATTCACTTCCTAAACACTTCTGTTTCCCCAACTTACCAAATTGGACTTGAAAATGAATCTGCAGTGTCTTGATGTTTTATTGGGGCTATGTTCTCTTGGTTCTATAAGTTTTTTTGCTTACTTGACAGTTGTTTGGCTTAATTGACAGTGTTGGGGTGTTTTTACTGTTACTGAAGGCAAGACACTTTACAGTTAGATTAGACTGTATATGGTAATTCTTGGGTTTTCTACTATTTTTGCTTCTTTTTCTTTTTTCGTTCAAATGTGAATGAATGCTTCTATCACTCTACATGTTATGGATGCCTTCTATGGGCGGAAGTTTGGGCGCCGCACCAAAAGGGCGCCTGTGCAGGAGTAATCAGCAGGGGGATAAGAGAGGATTAGCCTTAGGAGGTTTACTTATGCTTAAAGTTAGGAAGTTGTTGGCCGGCTGCTGAATATAAAGCACGACCGGGATTAGGAGTTAGGCAGCCAGAAGATTAAGCAATTAGATTCAGAGCCTCCTGCGGGAGGGAGAGTCCAGCTTAATCTATCTGCTATTCGGTTAGGATCTTGTGATTCAATCATCAATAAAGCTAATCCTTTGCCCCTCCATAACATTTGGTATTCAGAGCCCTTTGCTTCCCCTGCGCCACCGCATCCGCTTCCCCTGCGCCGCTGCACGCCCACCCTCCCGACCCTTCTCGCGTGCTGCGTCGCCGCCTCTCCTGCTGCGCCGCCGCCGCCGCTGCTCCGCTGCGGATCCCCCGCCGCGAAGCAACCGCCCCCCCCCCCCACCCCCGCGGTTTTCGCATCTGCGCCACCGCCCACCGCCGCTCCCCTGCATCTCGTGGTCACGCCATGGGCGACTCGACCACCCTCGATGAGCTGAAGCAGCTCATCACGTCCTTGTCCACCAACGTCACCACCCTGGCGGCCGACGTCTCGCACATCAAAGCGGACCAGGCCCGCCTCCATGTCGCCGTCAACAAGGTCCAATCGGAGGTCGTCGGCGACGGGTCGTCTTCCTCGGGCGCCAAAGGCAAGGGCGTCCACGGCGACGGCTCAGCGGGCGGCCCCACGGCCACCCATAAACTGCGCTTCCCCACGTACGACGGCGGTGCCGACCCTCTCGCTTGGCTCCACCGATGTGACCAGTTCTTCCGAGCGGCGCGCACGCCCGACGAAGAGAAGACCTGGTACGCCTCCTACTACCTGGAGGGCGACGCCCAGCAATGGTATTTCCGCCTCGAGCGCAATCAAGGCGTCCCGACATGGGAGCGTTTCGTCGACCTCGTCAGCTGCCGCTTCGGGCCGCCGGAGCGCAGCAACCCGTTGGGCGAGCTCATCAAGCTGTCGCGCTCGGGCTCCGTCGCTGAGTTTCAAGATCAATTCCTCCGACTCCTGGCTCGATGCAACGGCGTCACGGAGCAACAGCGGATCGCCATCTACACCGCGGGCCTCGGCGACCCCTTGCGCATCGACGTCGAGCTGCAGCGCCCAGTCACACTGGAAGACGCCATGAGCCTGTCCCGGGCGTTCGAGCGGAGGAACGCCCCCGTCGACCAACCGCCGCACTCCAGCCGGCCCTCAACGCGCTCCACGACCCGTCCCCCACCTGCCGCGTCGGCGCCCGTCACACCAGTGCCGACCCCGACGCCAGCTGCCGCGTCTACCCCGGGCGCTCCACAGCGTCCGCGCCCGCCGCCGTGAACACGCTTCACCAGGCTGACCGCCGAGGAGATGGCACAACGCCGTGAGGCGGGCCTCTGCTACAATTGCCCAGCCAAATTCTCCAAGGAACACATGAAGGAGTGTTCGATGAAGGGGATCTACCTACTGGAGGTCCTTGATGACACACCCGTCGACGACGCCACGAGCGACACCAACGAGCCGCGCATCTCCATCAGCGCGCTCACAGGCATCTCCTCGTCCATGACGATGCATCTGGACGTCTCCGTCGCCGGCAACCGCGTCCGCGCCTTGGTGGATTCTGGATCCACACACTGCTTCATCGCCGCGGAAACAACGCGCCGCGCAGGTCTGGTGCCACTGCCGCGCCCCGGCCTGACTGTCGGCGTAGCCAATGGCGACCGGGTCGCCTGCGAAGGAGTCTGCCCCGCCGTTCCCATCACCATAGGCGTCGAGCACTTCGCCATCGACATCTTCATCATCGCGCTGGGCGGATACGAGCTGGTCTTGGGGTGCCAATGGCTGCGCACCCTGGGGCCAATCCTTTGGGACTTCGAACGACAGTCCATGTCCTTCTGGCGCTCCGACCACCGCGTCCAGTGGTTCGGCCTGGACGCCGGCAGCATTCCCCGCGTCGCCACGCTCGCCGCGGACAACCTGATGCAGCTCCTGCTTGCCGAGTTCGCGGACATCTTCGCGGTACCACAGGGCCTGCCTCCGACCCGCGCCCTCGACCACCGCATCCACCTGTTGCCGGCCCCCCTTCGCCGTGCATCCGTATCGCTATCCGCAGCTCCTCAAGGACGAGATCGAGCGGCAATGCGACGACATGCTCCAGCAGGGCATCATTCGCACAAGCACGTCGCCGTTCTCCTCTCCAGTGCTCCTCGTCCGCAAGAAAGACAAGACGTGGCGCTTCTGCGTCGACTACAGAGCCTTGAACGCCAAGACGGTAAAGGACAAGTTCCCCATCCCCGTCGTCGACGAGCTCATCGACGAGCTACGCGGTGCCCGCTTCTTCACCAAGCTCGATCTTCGTAGCGGGTACCACCAGGTGTTGATGCACCCCGACGACATCGCCAAGACGGCGTTCCGCACACACCACGGCCACTTTGAGTTCGTGGTCATGGCGTTCGGCCTCACCAACGCGCCGTCTACGTTCCAGGCGTTGATGAACGACGTGCTCCGGCCCTTCCTCCGTCGCTTCGTCCTGGTGTTCTTCGACGACATACTCATCTACAACGCGTCGTGGGCCGAGCACCTACAGCATGTGCGCGCCGTGTTCCAGGAGCTGCGCACCCATCACCTCGCTCTGAAGCAGAGCAAATGCTCCTTCGGTGCCCCGGAGGTCGCTTATCTGGGCCACATCATCTCCAGCAACGGCGTCGACATGGATCCATCCAAGGTGGAGGCAGTGCTCTCATGGCCAACCCCGACGACGGTTCGTGCACTCCGCGGCTTCCTCGGCCTCACCGGGTACTACCGGAAATTCATCCGGGACTACGGCGTCGTGGCGCGGCCCCTCACTCAGCTCCTCAAGCGCGAGGCGTTTTCCTGGACCGCCGAGGCGGACGCTGCGTTCACGGCGCTCAAGGAGGCGCTGACGACGGGACCAACACTGCAGCTGCCGGACTTCACCGCCCCGTTCATCGTCAATTGCGATGCCTTCGGCAGCGGCTTTGGCGCGGTCTTGCACCAGGATGCCGGCCCAATTGCCTACTACAGCCGGCCGGTGGCCCCCCAGCACGCCAAATTGGCAGCCTACGAGCGCGAGTTGATCGGTCTGGTCAAGGCCGTGCGCCATTGGCGCCCGTACTTATGGGGACGACAGTTCATCGTGCGCACGGACCACTACTCCTTGAAGTTCCTCCTCGACCAGCGCCTCTCCACGATTCCCCAGCACACTTGGGTAAGCAAGCTCTTTGGCTATGATTTCAGCGTCGAATTTAATCCAGGCAAGAACAACACGGCGGCGGATGCCCTGTCCCGGTGCGACGAGGACACGATGTCAGCACAACACCTCTCCTCGCCGGCATTCGCGCTCTACGACGAGTTCCGCCGCGAAGCCGAGCACCTGCCGGACATCACCAAGGTGAAGGGCGACATCGCTCACGGGACAGCGTCGTCGGCTTGGTCCCTGGTCGACGGGCTCGTTCTCCACGACGGGCGCGTCTTCGTGCCGGACTCGTCTGCATTGTGGCCACAGATCCTGGCTGCAGCACACGACGCCGGGCACGAGGGCGTCCAGAAGACACTCCATCGGCTCCGGGCGTCCTTCTACAACCCGCATGCCACACGATTGGTGCGGGAGTTCATCGCCGGGTGCTCCATCTGCCAGCGCCACAAGTCCGAGCAGCTGCATCCTGCCGGCCTTCTTCACCCCCTGGAGGTGCCCAGTTCAGTCTAGGCAGACATAGCTATGGATTTCGTCGAGGGGTTTCCCCGCGTCGGAGGCAAATCGGTGGTGCTCACGGTCGTCGACAGGCTCTCCAAGTACGCCCACTTCATCGCCCTCGGCCATCCGTATACTGCTGTGTCCGTCGCACGCGCCTTCTTCGACAACATTGTGAGGTTACACGGCATGCGTGCTCCATCGTCAGCGATCGTGATCCGGTCTTCACCAGCAAATTCTGGGAGGAGCTGTTCTCCCTTGCCGACGTTACTCTCCGCATGAGCACAGCCTTCCACCCCCAGACGGACGGCCAATCCGAGGTCACTAATCAGATTTTGGGCGTCTACTTGCGCTGTCTCGCCGGCGACAGACCTAAGAGCTGGCTTAGGTGGCTCCCATGGACTGAATATTGCTACAACACCTCCTACCAGATTGCTCTTCAGACGACGCCGTTCCGGGTGGTCTACGGGCGTGACCCTCCAGCTCTGCTGCCTCACCAGGCTGGCTCCACACGCGTGCAGGCGCTCGACCGGCAGCTTCAGGACAGAGACGCCTTCCTGGCAGAGATCCGCGACCGCCTTCTCCATGCCCAGGAACTGATGAAAGGACAGTATGACCGGGGACATCGACCTCTGGAGTTCGCAGTAGGAGATTGGGTGTGGCTGCGCCTTCACCGTCGGCTGGCAGCGTCCCTCACTGGCGGTGCTGCTGGGAAGCTGGCCCCTAGGTTCTACGGGCCGTACAAGATCCTGGAGCGCATTGGCAGCCTTGCATACCGTCTGGACTTGCCACCACGGGCTCTCATTCACAATGTTTTTCATGTGGTGTTTCTGAAGAAGTTCGAGGGCGCGCCACCAGATGCAGTTGTTCCCCTTCCGCCTCTTCATCATGGTCGGGTGGTGCCGCTGCCTGACAGGGTGATCAAAGCACGCCTCAACAGGGGCAAATGGGAGCTGTTGGTCCGTTGGCAGGGACACCCGCCGGCTGATTCTATTTGGGAGCGGCTGGACGAGTTCAAGGAGGCGCATCCAGATTTCCAGCTCGAGGACGAGCTGTTTGCCGGGGAGGAAGTGTTATGGATGCCTTCTATGGGCGGAAGTTTGGGCGCCGCACCAAAAGGGCGCCTGTGCAGGAGTAATCAGCAGGGGGATAAGAGAGGATTAGCCTTAGGAGGTTTACTTATGCTTAAAGTTAGGAAGTTGTTGGCCGGCTGCTGAATATAAAGCACGACCGGGATTAGGAGTTAGGCAGCCAGAAGATTAAGCAATTAGATTCAGAGCCTCCTGCGGGAGGGAGAGTCCAGCTTAATCTATCTGCTATTCGGTTAGGATCTTGTGATTCAATCATCAATAAAGCTAATCCTTTGCCCCTCCATAACACTACATGCAATGTTGAATAATGCATATGAATAAGGGAAACTTTAATTAGTAGCTTGATTCCCTGGTCAGAAGTTAGAAATGCCTATGAATTTAGATTAGCGTGAGTGCTGTAGTATAGTGGTTAGACTTTGAGGCCATCAGAAAGAACTTTTTGCTAACTCCTACAAGGAATTTGGCCACCTGCCATTTCTTCCACGGTTATTGCTTATTATCAGTATCCATGTTCACTGAACAATGTTTTTGTTTGAAACATTCACTGAACAATGTTGCTTCAGAAAGAACAATGTTCCTCTCTTAATACAAAGATGTGGAGCTCTCCTACATGTTTGATAAAAAAACTTGGAGTTGACTTTGCAAATGCATTTTCCATCATGTGTATAGGAGACGTCAAAAAAGGTTGGAAAAATATTCATTGAACACCAAGTTTGGCTGTTCGTGGTCCTCACCATCACCAGCATTGCAATACATCAACATATCAGATTTCTATGAGTTGTTGAGGTAAAGCTTGCAAGATAAAAATCCATATCTCGCCATAACTACATTAAAACATAGATTTAGGGAGGAGCCTAACCTTCATTCATCTCTTTTGTTCTTTTAATATGATGAAAAAGATACATGATACATCTCAGAGGTACAATATGCCGCTTTTGTAGTAGAGACATCAAATACATTGATAAACACATAGATTGAATGCTAAAGTTTGCTGCCTTTAGTCCTCATTGTCACCTGATTAGACACATATTATTTAGCGATCCTAATTGCTTACTTTAATACTCTTTGATGATGATAGCTAACTTACCAATCAACAATATAAGGTCATAGAAAAAACTTCATTTCCTGAACACTTCTGTTACCCCAACTTACCAAATTGGACTTGAAAATGAATGTGCAGTGTCTTGCTGTTTTATCGGGGCTACGTTCTCTTGGTTCTAAAAGTTGTTTTGCTTAATTGACATTGTTGGGATGTTCTTTACTGTTACTAAAAGCAAGGCACTTGACAGTTAGATTAGACTGTATATGTTGATTCTTGGGTTTTCTACTATTTTTGCTTCTTTTTTTTTCTTTCAAATGTGAATGAATGCTTTCTATGCACTCTGCCATGTTGAACAATGCATATGAATAAGGGAAACTTTAATTAGTAGTTTGATACCATGGTCCAGAAGTTAAAAATGCCTATGGATTTAGATTAGTGTGAGTGCTGTAGTATAGTGGTCAGGCTTTGAGTACTTCAGAAAGAACTTTTTGCTGACTCCTACAAAGAAGTTGGCTTTGTACCTGCCATTTCTTCCAGGGTTAGTACTTATTATCAGTAGCCATGTTCACTGAACAATGATGATTCAACTTGAAGTTGACTTTATGAATGTATTTTCCATCATAGGTATACGAGACAGCAAAAAAGTAGAAAAATATTCAATGAACACCAAGTTTTGCTGTTTGTGGTCCTCACTATCACCAGCATTGCAATACATCAACATATCAGATTTCTATCCGTTGTTGAGTTGAAAGCTTGCAAGATGAAAATTCATATCTCGTCATAACTACATTAAAACATAGATTTAGTATTTAAATTTGATCAGCTTTTTAGTATGGCAGTCTTACATTCTGATTCATATATACTGGGTGCCTGCTTACAGGAACTTATAATTTATTGTTATGCAGTGTTGGATTTCACAATGAACGTGCAGTGTCCTACCTTTTTGTTATGACTATGTGCCATTGGTTTTATAAATCATTTTGCTCCATTGAGAATGTCCATATGTTATCCAGTGAAGGCAAGGCAATTGACAATTATATTTGCATGCATAATAATTCCAGTGTTTTGTATGATATTGCTTCTTTTGAAAAGTCACAAGCTTAAAATATGCATTCTATGCCATGTTGAACACAGGCAATGCTATACAAAACTGGGAAAAAACTGTAGTATTATCAGTAGCTTAATACAATGGCCCAGAACTTAGAAATGGCAGGGCTTCAGGTTGGAGTTAATGATGTATGCAGTACGGTACACACTACGAAACCATGCTTTGAGACTTTTGTAAGGAACTTTTTGCTAGTGTGCACAAAAGAAGTTTGTTATGCACCAGTCATTTCTTTCTGAGGTGTATTTTCGTTGTCAGCAGCCATGTTCATTTTGAGATGATGCTTCAAGTTGTGATTTTGTGAATGTATTTGCCAATTGTCTCATGATTATAGAGCAGTGAATAAAATGGAAGAAAATGGACACTTGTTTCTTCTTTTCTTGAATGGTTTTTTCCATATAAGATGGTAGTCTGTAATTGTTCAGATAAGTTGTGTGATGCCACTACCGATATAGTCTACCATGAAGGTAGGGAATAATCAATTTTACTCAGAGATGTACTGATGCGTTTGCTTGTGCCCTGAACTAGCGACAACAGAGAGTAGTTTTAGAGTTTGCCTAAAGACACCTCTCATCAACATAATTTTCATCTTTTTTTCCCACTCATTTGAGCTATTGACTAGTTATTAGTCAGGCATTCTCTTTCATATTGTTATCTGTAACATTATTGTGAATTATAGATCCATTTTTTAGTCTGGCATACATGCTGCCCTATGGTTGTTTTGACTCTTTGAATTAGTTTTATGCAGGTTCTATCTGTATTGTATCCATCCTCTTCATTATCATGTTACTGTTAATCTTAAAGCTACATTACGTAAAATAAAACAAAAACCCTAATCTTAAAATGCTAGGGAGTAATACAATTCTTACAATAGCCTTTTTTTAATCATTTGGAAAAGAGAGTGCTGAATCTTTAATAAACAAACTAATACATCAAGATTTGCATGTCTTAATATTAGCTGATAGCCTGACATTTAGCTTTTGCATGTCAGCAGATCTATGTGTAGCTGCTTACTGTTTTGAGGCTCTTGCTATGTTTGTGATGTTCTATGGTTGCTGAGGTCAGTTTTTTTATAATTTCCTGATATTTGTACCTTGTTGTTGACGTACCATTGTTGATTTTCAGCTTGAAGTTTGTGGTGCTGAGGATCCACATTGTTTCACTGTATACTTTCTAATAGGAGTGGTGCAGAATGCTTTTTTGTGTTATATGCTGGGTGTCGGTGGATAATCTGGAGTAAGGAGTAATGTACAGTAATTAGTAACGCGGGTAGATATTTTCTGCTCTCCTACAGTCACAGCATCATTGCTTTATGACTAGTACTCGTGATGAAACTTGTGCTGCTGAGAGTATTGCTAGTTATTCCTTTAAAAAAAAGTGTCGGTACCATGCTAGGCGCCGACACCGACGGTGCCATTTAAAATCTGGTTTATATTTTTTAGCTGCACAAATTTGCACGAATGAATAGTACATTTGCAGTGCAAAAGTGTTGCAAAAGTACGCATTGAGGTGCGTGCTGTAAGAGTCTGAGAGAAGATATGATTCAATATAATGAATGAATAGTGTAAATTTGCACATCTAAATAGCCCCTCAAAGAGAGCCTGCAGTAGTTTGCTGTCCAACAGGTGGTCACAGCATAAGTTGCGATCGATCCCATGGGAATATGGGATGGGACCCGTCTTGCTGCTGCTGTCCCGAGTCCTGCCTGATCCTGCTTCAGCCACTATAGCCTGTAACTCCAACGCATGGGGAATGGGTATGATGATGCAATCGCAAACGCAGAGCTGAGAAGGGCAAGACGTACAATGAAATGCAAGCTCGCAAAAATGGTTTCAGTGTTCATCTACTCTCCTTATGGTTGCTCATAACGTGGTAAGTAGTAGTACTATCTTCTGTTGCCTGTTGGCGAACGTGTTAGACTATCTCCAGGAGCTTCCCCGTGCCCATCTGCAAAAAACCGTCGTACGCAGATGTTCCCGTCGCGCAAAGGAGGAGGGGCTGCAGCGGTCTCGCGCTTCTCCTCGCGCATCGCTCGCGGTAGTTGGCCGCGCGCGCCCGGGAGGAGGAGCTCGGGAAAGGAGGTGGCGACCGGGGAAGAAGGAGGTGGCCGTGGAAGGAGGAGGGCGACACGCGCGCCGTCGGACCTCCGCCGTCGCCGAGGGAAGAAGGAGGCGTCGCCGGATCCAGGCCTGGGAAGGGGCCGCAGGCCGCCTACCTCTGCTCCGGCGGGAGCTCCTCCGCGCCGGATCCTCTGCCTCCGGTGCGGCCTCGACGGCGAGGCGCAGGAGGAGTAGCGCGGCGTCGACGGCGAGGCGCGGGTGGAGTAGCGCGGCGGCGGTGGGGAGCTCGAGCAGGCGTCGAAGGAGCTCGAGCAGGTCGATCCGCCGGCCTCGATCTGTCGTGGCCTTGATCCGCCGCGCTGCTCCCTGCGGCCGCCGGATCTGCGTCCGCGCCGACCCCTGGCCGCGTCGGAGCCGACCGCGAGGGCGGTGGAGACGAGGAGAGAGGGGGCGGGTGAGTCCAACGAGGGGGAGCGGTTGGGATGCGGCTCCCCCAGGAATGGGCGACAGGGAGGAGGGCCTGCATTTTGCAACGACCGCTGCAGACTCTGGTGGAGCTGCAACAGTGGCCTCCGCTGCCCCATTTTGCAGATGCAGCGGCTTTTGCACAATCCGCTGGAGTCAGTCTTAATGACTCTATGATTTTGCTCTGCTTGGCCACTTGAACTTGTTGATGTAGTGCTGGGTTTGCTGGTAGCATTGTCTCCGGTCTTTTCCAAGTTGCTCTGCAGCTGCGTGCTGACTCCTATCTGACCACTCGTCCACTCGTGCTTGGTGAAATGGTGATCACTGATCAGTGAGCACTGTCCGCGGCTCCGCGCTGCGTAGGAGGTAGGACCACTGGACGGCTGGAGCCTGAAGAGCGAACTTGCGCCATCGGTTATGCTGGAACCAGCTCAGCTCAATCGGTCTCGCTCTCGGTCCTCCAGTTCCTTCCAAAAAAAATTCAACCATCACATCATATCGAATGTTCGACACTAATTAAGAGTACTTAATGTGAATTATGATAAATTCATTTCATAACCTCCAGGTAAAAGTACAGGATGAATATGATGAGCTAAATTATACCAGGACTAGACAATAACATAAACAATCTCTAATGACGAATTAGATTTGTCTCGTGGTTTTCAGACCAAGTTCTACAAGTAGTTCTTTTAATAGCATCCGAATACCCCTTCTAACATCTCATTTTCAATACGCGAAATTTTTTTGTTTTGCAAACTAAACTAGGCCTCACCTTTCCCGTATCCAAAGAGAAGAGGGAAAAAGAGAGTAAAAGATTCAGCAGTCCTATCCACAATACGAATTATGGGTAAATAGTTCGACTGATCGGTTAGAACAGCGTTCGGCTAGTTGATGGAATAGTGTTGTGTGAAAGGAAATAAGCCAAAACAAACTAAAAAAAGTCGAGCCGAAACAAGCCGAGCAACCTAAATAATGTTCTCTGACAATATTAAATTCATATCAAATATTTATGACTATTACTTTTTCATAACGACTTACCTTATTTAAAAAATTATATAAGAATCATTTTTTAGTGTACAATCATAATTATATAAGTACTCCATTTATTTTGTTTGTGGTTTAGTGTATTGTTACTCCATTTTAAGTCTCAATGTATATTTGTAATAAATTGTTTACAAATAATTGGCCATGAACGATCAGATCCCGCTTGCCCAAAAGGAACAAAGTAACAGCAGAAGAAAAAACGCACTACTCATCATCATGTCATCATAACAAAATACAGTAATAGAAAACCTAGACGGGGTATGAACATATGATTCTGGCGATGATTTGTGCAAACCACTTCTCATTTTTTTTAAATCCCTAGGGCTTGAACTCTAGAACCCCAATCCACAATCCTACCACCACCACACGGGGGGGGGGGGGGGGGGGGGACGACGCCTGCGCTACCATTTCTGTCTTTTTTCAGTGCCGCCGCAAAAAGCGAACCAGACGGAAAAAAACAAAAAGAAGGCAAAAAGCAAGTGACGCTCCTCCCTTCGCTGCGTCATCGGCGTCCAACGGCTAGCTTCGCGCCTCCCGCGATGGCGTCACAGCCTCCGCCGCGCCATCCCCAGCCTCCGCACGCGGGACTGCTGCTTCAGCCGCCGGTACACGCCACTAGACGCCGTCGTCGCCTCGGCTGCAAACAGGCAAGCAGCGAGAGAGGAAAAAGCGTGAGAAGATGGCGAAATCCTCGCGTGGCAGCGTCGTCGACGGGGGAGATCCTCGGGCACCCACCTGCGCCTGCGGCGGCGTCGAGGGAGCGAGCGGTGACGGTGGCGGTCGCGGCCAGCACGGGCGAATCTGCACGCGCAACATCCGCCGCGGGTCGATTAGCGGGAGCGGAGCGAGCGGTGACGGCTTGCGCGGGGAGACACTGAAGGGGACGTACCGGTGCGGGTGGCGGCGGCGGAGGGGTCGTGGGAGAGGAGGAAGAGGACGAGGAAGCAGAGCAGCGTGAGGACGGGGACCAGGTGGATGGACCTGTCCGGCGCCGCCGGGCCCTTCGCCTTCGCCGCCTTCTCGTCCGCCGGTCCCGCCTCCTCCTCGGCCGCCGCGCTCACGCGGGAGGGCCTCCCGGCCGGGGAGCCCAGGGAGAGGCGCTGCATTGCGGCGGCGGTGGCGGTGATTTTCTCTCTCTATCTCTCTTCCTTTCTGTTGGTGCGATGCGTGGCGTGGGGAGGGGGATAGCCGTGCGGCGTGGCGTGGGAAGGGAGCGTGTGCATTTATCTCGCTCGTCCCACGAGGGAAGGTTTTTACTGCGCAAGGAAATGCCAGCATGTCTGTCCCGTTTTGCGTGGCCCAGAGGAGGACGCGCCGGTGCTGGCGCACGTGCCAGCTGTAAATAAACGTTAAAAATCCTTTTTGAAAATTTTGTTGGCCATTTCGTTCTATTATGGCGCATTTTTAAAAGCTCAATACGGATCCAGATGAGATTTCAGGAGCACCGTCACAAGTCTCCTCACGGAAGGCCATGTGTAACTTTTTTTTTAATCTTTCGAATCCTAGCTATCAAAGTCTTGTCTACGAGTAATGTTTGTTCGGAAGATCTTAAAGCGGTTTCTTCTGATTTTTTTTATTGAGTTGTAGAAGAAAAATACTACGCATGAAACACCGTACAAGAAGCGGAAATTCAATTTGGTAAGGGTGCTTCGGGACGGAGGTCATGTGGCTAGGGGACATTGGTTTGCACGGATTCCAAAAATAGTTGATTAGTTGTATTCAAACATTAATATCTTTTTACTAGTGTAAATAAATTAAAATCCGATTACATATTAATATTTCTTACAATTAAATCTACAAAACATGATATCACTTGACCATGTTTCGTCACAAAAATAAAAATAATATATAAATTTTACGCGTCATAATATCAATTTTGATAGATTTGTATGTCGAGTTTGACACATAGAATTTATATGTTATTTTTATTTTTGTAACAAAATATTATCATGTGATATCTTGTTATTGGTATGTCGAGTTTGACACATAAAATTTGTATGTTATTCTTATTTTTGTGTTGAACCATGGTTAAGTGATATCTTGTTATTTTCATGAAGTTTGATAATTAAATTTATATGCTATTTTTATTTTGTGACGAAACATGATCAAGTGACATCTTATTTCGTAGATTTAATTGTAAGAAACATTATGTAACACCCCAGGTGTTTATTAAAGATAAATACCTTAATTAGTTGTGTTAATCAAGTTTAATTAGCTCCTAAGCATGTTTGACATGTTTATGCACACTTTTGCACAAAAGACCTTGGTCAAAGTCATAATTCTTGGTCGAACCCTAAGTGATCCTAAATGCTGAAATGGTTTTCTCTACGCGTTCTCCAAAAATTTCTATAGAACTTCAAATTCGCCTTGTTCGTTACTTCCGGGAACACAATTTTCATAATTGGCGGACATTCAAATTTTGAGTGTAAATTTGCCAAAAACCGGGTTAAAGGCAGTATGAACAGTAAAACGGGCCGAGAAAAACTGAAACTTCGCCACGTTTTTCCCGTCAAACCAATCATCGAAACATATGTCGCCCTTTGTAAAAGTTGAAGCCCTATAGTAGTTCTACAACTTTCGTTTTTGGAGAATTTCAAGTTCTATTCAAGAAAATCGTGTTTCGCATTTTTGAAGAGGACTAAACCAAATCAAAACAGGCACCTTGCGCCGGGCTCGCGCTCTCGCGCCATGGGCGTCGCGGCCGCGCGTGCCACGCGTCACCGTCCGCGTTCTCCAGCGTACGGACTCCAGAAACTCCGTGGTGGACCGCGCACGACCGTGGGACCTCCGAAGACCCGCGGGACCATGCGCCGAGTCCTGGGGTGAGCTGCCGACCGGTCATGAGCCCCTTGGCCACGCGCCATCGCGCGTCCGCGCCGCGCGCTCCGCGCGCATGCGGCCGAGGCCCGACGGCCGCCCAGCTGACGCCTTTAGGCTCGCCACCACCTCGTCCTCGTCGAGCACGCAAAGCTTGTCGCATAAAAACCAAACCGCGAACCCCGCCCTCGTTTTTCTGTTCGCCGGCGAGCTCCCCATAGCCGCCGCGGGTTTTCCTCGTCTCCACTCGTTTTCCGCCACCATCCACGAACTCTACACCTCCCCTAGCCCCCTCCGAAGCTTCCTACGCCGCCGCAACCCTTGCATCACCGCGCCTTAGGGCTACGCAGCCGGGCAACAGCCCATGGCGGGCTGTGCGCCGCCGCCGCGTTCGGGCCGGCCGCCGCCCCCAACGGTTCCAAGGTAGGCGCGCACGTCCCCCAAGGTCCATTCCCGGCGAGGGCTGGCCGGAATCCACCGCCGGCGAGGCCCCATGGCCGCCGGGGAATACATTGCATTGATTGCATTCTTTCCAGGGGTGTTTCCGTAAACTAGGGGCCTTTGCGTAATTACAAGAACGTATTCCAGGGACCCGGCTGTAAATGTATCTTTAGGGTTTCAGCTGAAACTTAGAAAATTCATTAAAAACGTAGAAAAATCATAAAAATGTGAATCCAATTTTGTTGGTTTCGTGGTGAAGAACTCTAACTTTTCTAGAAAGGTTGTATAGGGTTTTTCTGTGCAGGTTTTGAATTAAAAATTCAAACTCAGTTTGAGGTGTTTTTAGTGTAGTTTAAAATATACACATGCTATGGACTTGAATTTTGGATATGTTGCTCTTTATGGCATGTTTAGATTTGTGACCAAAGATGGAATGAGTTTGATGTGTAGAATTTTATTTATGATTTATGTAAGGTCTATGCTAGTTTAATCTTGATGCTTTTTATAGCCCCTTTAATAAACTTTTCTTTAAGCACAAGTGCACCCTAGGGCTTTGTCTTGATGAATAGTACCTCTGGTAGAATGGATATGATTGTAGGAGGTGTTTTGGGATATGTTTTGGATTTAAGCTTGTGTAGGAGTTTAAATTAAAAATTTGAAAAATAATTTGAATCTGCACCTATGCTTTGGTCAGATGCTTAGATCTGACATACTTGGTTTGTAGGAGAAAGTTGAGACTAAAATTCTTAATAAATCTTTTTGTAATATTTATTTGTGTTATGCTAGGCTGAGATTTGTCTTTTACATATAAATTAGTTTATAAATGGTATTAAGCTAGATTTTGGTTTGTGAGCTTAGAATAGGCATATGTTGTTGTGTATAAAGTTGCAACTCAGTTAGAGTTAATTTGTTTTTAGTTTGAATTATAGGTGATTAAATAGTTAGAAAATGATTAAGGGAAAAATAGTAATGTGTTGTTAAATTGAAAAATGATTATATCCAGTTTAAGAACTGTTTCTAAAACTGTTAGAAACCCCACTTACTGTTTGTGAAGTTAAGTAACTTAATTAATTTTAGATAGGCACGCAATCACCGTAGAACTGATCCTAAGATCAGCATTCACCCCCTTGTAATTTTTGTGTGAAATTAAGAGTAATTAAATGAATATGGCCAACAAGAGTTGGGTTTGGTGGTAATTCCCTCACCCATCACATCACCTAATGCATATGCATGCGAACGTGTAGATTTACCGGACGGGACGTACACGCTCACTCAGAAGGAGGAGGGAGCAGCTAGCGGAGAGGTGAACCAGACTAGTGTGCAGCAAGACCTGGACCAAAGTCCAGAAGAGCCCAAGGCTAGTGTTGAGTCAGAGGAAGGCAAGCACCGGTTGCATTAACCCAATTTCCTAGCTTGCAATTTATTTTTGTATTTATGTTATGTTATGTGCATTTAAGTTTCAGGAGTTGTTTGAAACCTAGATGCATGATCCTTAGGACTCCTATGCTCTTTTACTAATATGTTAGGAACGCTAGTGCCATGCTCTAAGGATACGGTAGAAGTCGAGTAATGACTCATTGCTCGCGAGATATAGGATGCTTATGTTGGAATCATAAGTTGGATAAATTGACTCGCTCATGTGGTAAGAGCAATGGGTTCGGTCTCGACCGAGTAGCATGGTGCTGGTCTAAGCTATTGAACGTATCAAGTGCTTGTCGGGAATGGGACCGGTAAGCCTAGTACCTAATGAACCAGTGCGGGAATTTTATCGCTACTAATCTTGAGATGCGTCTCCCGGTTCGCTACCGGTAGTGCAAGCGTGATTCTGGACGTGCCATGTTCGGGCGTACCAGTAAACCTTGTACTTAGGACTGTAACATCTTTTTCTAATCTGGGGAATGACGGGAACCGCCTGGTTGGGGTAGACCCTGCATTTGGTCTACCTTCTTCCGTGTATCTTGGGTTTACCTTGCAAGGATATAAATCGATCGATCGTCGGTCACTCGCTGTTATCTGAGTCGGCTTGACCACTGGCTACCCCATATTTATTCATGGAACATTTGGATTAATATTGTTGCCTGTTTAATATTGTTTGCACAATATGCTTGTTTAGTATAGGTGCTTACCTAGAATGGTTAACATACTAGAACTTGAGCTAAAACTTGGAAGTAAGGATCAACTCTTAGTTGGTTTTGGCAAAATAAACCCACCAGCCAAAAAGCCTTGCATGTCTAGCTGTGTCTTTTATTTTGACGGGTCAGTCTTGCTGAGTATTAGTATACTCAGCCTTGCTTGTTTTGTGGTTTTCAGGTAACCCCATCTCGCCTGGTTCTATCCCGGATGGTTGGGAGCTTGAATGGGAGAACGATGATGAGGAGTGATACATTGTGGATGGCCTCCCATGTGTATCCCGCGTTTAGTTTACTTTCCGTTGTTTAAAACTCTGAACCATGTTTACTTTTATGTACTCAAAACCTGGTTTGTAATATTAAGTACTTGAGGACTTTTATGTAATGATGTACTCTGGTCCCGCCTTCGTGTGGGCTTAGCGCATATCTCGATCCTGTGAAAGTGATTTACCGGGCATGACCCGGCAGAGGCGACAAAATAGCTCTTGGTTATCGCTTATGAGCCAAGTGGACCGGCTTAAGTGATAATCCGGATTTATTTTGGACGGTTCTGTCACAGCTGGTACCAGAGCGAGATTATGCACCAGAGTAATTAAAATACCTTAACAAACTTGTTTTTGGATTAAAATTTGCCAAGATTAATAATCTTGTTAAGTGAGTAGGACGTTAAGGTCTAATCTAGTCCGAGAGGCCCTAGAGGGAATTTTTGGGTTCTTTCAGGTGGCTAGTACTCTATGGTTTATCTAATCTGACTTCCAGCACATTTTATTCCTGTCAAAACTTACTTTCTTGCACAACCATACTAGTTCATCACGTTTTGCCATACGTGGTGGTGCCACAGGAAAGTCCTGTGAGGGATGGATGGGACCTATTCCAATGGGAACCCACATCGCGTCTGCGTCTCGTCACGTTTTGCCATATGTGATGGTGCCACGGGAAAGTCCGTGAGGGATGGATGGGACCTATTCCAATGGGAACCCACGTCGCGTCAGAGTCTTAATTAGGACGCTGTCCATGCAGCGGCTTTATGCATGGATGCCGTTTCTATAGTGAACGGTAATGTATGTGGATGCTTTCGTGAGTGCTGGCACGAAAGGTTCGGAATGTTCTGTGATTTTCTGCAGGTACACTAACCACGGTTGTTAGGAACGGTAATTTAAGAAACGAATAGCTTTCGACTAGTTATTATAGGGAGAGACGTATATGTATGCCTTGCTACCGGCACTAACTTCGTTTTTGAGCTTAAAAGCTTTGTGAGGAAGTTTAGGACACTTTTTGCATCATGTAAAAGCTATCAAACCAAAACTGAACTTAAATCATGTGTTGCTTGGTCTCTATTTAATTTGTGTTTCTTAAGGACCAATCATGCTAGTTTGATGTTTTGAAGTGGTGTTAAGCAAAGATTGTAACTAGATGCTGTCCAAATTTTTCTAAGGATTATCTAGAAAATTTCTGGCTAGGTGCTCTTTAGGGAAATTGTTCATCACCTAGTTAAGATTGCTCTCTGAAATTCTCATGATTTTAGGATGCTTAAAACTGAAGTTAGAATCAATTTTGCTAGGCAAGGTCATGCTGAAATGCTGTTGAAATTTCTGAGTTAGTCTGAAACTCGAATTTTTACACATAGTTCCTAAATGAATTTGACCAGAGGATCTATAGAAAAAAAAATGTTCATTATCTAGCTTAGATCATGCTATAAAAATTTCATGGTAATTGGGTAACCAATTTTTGAGATATGGTCTTTTTAGTGAAGCTCTGTCCTGCTGAAATTTCTGGGCAACAGCACTCTGAAAATGGACCTTTTACACCCTTTTCCAATCTGCTTTGATTCGACCTTTGAATACCAAAAATGCTCCTTAGGTATCTATCTACCTCCGGTAGAAATGTCAAGGTCACTAGATTTTTAGTTTGGGAGATATGCCCAAAACATTAGGTCTCTGTCCTGCTGAATTTCAGAACTAGTGATCTCTGAAATTCAAATTTTTAGGTCATCTTCCTTTGAAATCTAGAGCAAACCTTGAATACCAAAGTTGTTTAGAATTTCATATTCTGCATGCTCATAAAATTTCAGCATCATTGCAGTTTTGAGCTGAGAGATATGGAATTTTTTAGTGACCCTCGGCCTGCTGTCCAACAGCCCTGACAGCAAAGCGATATCTGAATTTTCGGGCATGATAGCCTCAGCATTATCTCTAAGTTGAATACCAATATTGGAAGGCACGAGATTTTACATCCCCTGCCTAAAGATGATGATATTTAGGTGGTGGAAGAATGCTCCACGTATGTTTTTGAAGTTTCTATCCATAGAAGAACACAATCAGTGCAAGATACATCTATCTCCATCTTCTCTTAGGATGGGTTCTAATAGAAGCATACCCATGTCCTTGCCGAGTCAAGTGGAACCCCGTTGTACTCTCCTGATTGCTTATACACCTTTTCTTCAATTTAAAGGCGATCCACCAACTTCCTATGGCTATGTAAAGGTGATCACTCCACTTCCCTTGCATCGATATCCCTACATTGATCACTATAAATTCTCAGCCCTTGACCTAAAAATCCTTATGCTTGCTCACAAACAAATAAATGAGAACATGGTTACAAGGCATCAAAAATCTGTTGGTATGCATAATGAGCGTCATTCCAGCATGCATATGCTGCATCTCTAACAACATAATTCATGAGCATGGAAATGCATTACACGACATGTGCATCTGGAAACCTGGGTTTGGACTAACATGCATACGCACTGAAAGTTTCACCCTTTCTACTCTATCCTCCTTACGGTGGTGATGTTGTGATCCATGAACGAAGGTGCCGCGATGGAACCTAGTGTATCATGTGTGATGCAGCCATGTGATTACCATTAGGAGCACGCTAGGTATCTTTGTTTGTGAGAATGCGACTCACCCCAGATCATAATTTCTCAGTCCTCCAAGCCACTATCTAATTTCGTGAATAACGCAAATCATGCTGACACTGCATCATGAGCACCATATCTCATGAGCATATGCATCATGCATTCATAAACATATGCATCATCGTGTGTGCACAACATCAAGCACATATCATGTGCATCTCTCACTATGCACCATGACATATACACTGTAAGTTCATATGCATAAACATCATATGCTCATATACATGTACATCATACTATATGCACTTCATCATGAGCATCCACATGTGCACCATCCCATTGTTGCACGAGTCATTTCCCATATGCATAAGCATTGTCATCCCATGACTCATCAAGTGCATGAGATCCATCTCAAAATCATTACTCCCTGGTGTGGTGCATAAAGTAATTAAAATACTTCATTAGGAATAACCTTGAGCAAGAGTAAAATTCCTAGCTCCCAGCACATCTTTCTCCAAAGTCTTGTTCTTGCCATTTGACAATTTATACAGCCAAAGACAATCCCAGAGTTGAAATCCTTGTTGCTCTTCTAAAAGTAAAGTTCAGAAATCTTAGTAAATGAGCTTCACAACATGATTGTTTACCAGACTTCGTCTTCAGAAACATCTCTATGGAACCTTTTGATTGGCCTCTTTCTTTCCAAAATCTTAGAGTTTGCCTAATACCTAATCCAATCAGCCGAGTTAAATTGAAAGAGGATGAGCAAAGTTTTTCATAAGCATTCAAGGTTCTCCATAAGTCAAGATATGAGGAGTTTTCTATTGATCAGCGATCCATGATCCTTTTACACATTTCTTCCAAATTAAAGGAATCAGGGTTTAAGCAAACAATAGACAGACAAAAATCCTTGCTAATTTCTCCTCAATAAATCTCATTCCTAGATGGTGGATACCCAATCTCTTCTCGTTTTCCTCAAAGTCACGGTCCTTTCTCTCGAGTCGTTTAACCCCATCATTTTTAGCGCCATGTCTGCATTGCGCAGCACAGCTCTGCCACCTTTTTACCGCAGCAGCTGATCGCCGCTTCTGCACACACCACCATGGCCACAGTCACATCACCGAGGCATCTCGATGCCAGCCACTACTGTGCCACGGCGACCGCCCATAAAAAGGAAGTTTTTCCCCCTCGCCGACCGTCCATCACCACTGAGCCTTGTCTCCATTTGAGCTTGACATCCCCGTCGCTCTCCCCTCCCTCCGGCTGCTCTTAGACCGCAGGCCACGTACGCCATTCCTCGCCGAGCAAGTGTTCCCTCATCTCCTCGGTGACCCAAAGAAGTTTAGAAGAAGGCCACAAGAAGGATCCAACCCGATGTCGCCAAACATGACACGTTTTCTGGAGATGTTGATTCCATCTACTGGACTCTAGTAGGACTGTACGTCTGCTTTGTGTTCCAGTTCTTGATGGTTTTAGTTTTTCATGTGTACATTCATCGCCCGCTCCCGCACAAGTGACATTGATATCCTCATCAAGCCTGTTATCTCCCCTAGAGGTTTTCCTCTAATCTTGTTGTCAAATCTCGGGACGAGATTTCTTTTAAGGGGGTAGACTGTAACACCCCAGGTGTTTATTAAAGATAAATACCTTAATTAGTTGTGTTAATCAAGTTTAATTAGCTCCTAAGCATGTTTGACATGTTTATGCACACTTTTGCACAAAAGACCTTGGTCAAAGTCATAATTCTTGGTCAAACCCTAAGTGCTCCTAAATGCTGAAATGGTTTTCTCTACGCGTTCTCCAAAAATTTCTATAGAACTTCAAATTCGCCCAATCTAAAAGTTGTTCGTTACTTCCGGGAACACAATTTTCATAATTGGCGGACATTCAAATTTTGAGTGTAAATTTGCCAAAAACCGGGTTAAAGGCAGTATGAACAGTAAAACGGGGCCGAGAAAAACTGAAACTTCGCCACGTTTTTCCCGTCAAACCAATCATCGAAACATATGTCGCCCTTTGTAAAAGTTGAAGCCCTATAGTAGTTCTACAACTTTCGTTTTTGGAGAATTTCAAGTTCTATTCAAGAAAATCGTGTTTTGCATTTTTGAAGAGGACTAAACCAAATCAAAACAGGCACCTTGCGCCGGGCTCGCGCTCTCGCGCCATGGGCGTCGCGGCCGCGCGTGCCACGCGTCACCGTCCGCGTTCTCCGGCGTACGGACTCCGGAAACTCCGTGGTGGACTGCGCACGACCGTGGGACCTCCGAAGACCCGCGGGACCATGCGCCGAGTCCTGGGGCGAGCTGCCGACCGGTCGTGGGCCCCTTGGCCACGCGCCGTCGCGCGTCCGTGCCGCGCGCTCCGCGCGCGTCCGGCCGAGGCCCGACGGCCGCCCAGCTGGCGCCTTTAGGCTCGCCACCACCTCGTCCTCGTCGAGCACGCAAAGCTTGTCGCATAAAAACCAAACCGCGAACCCCGCCCTCGTTTTTCTGTTCGCCGGCGAGCTCCCCATAGCCGCCGCGGGTTTTCCTCGTCTCCACTCGTTTTCCGCCGCCATCCACGAACTCTACACCTTCCCTAGCCCCCTCCGAAGCTTCCTACGCCGTCGTAACCCTTGCATCGCCACGCCTTGGGGCTGCGCAGCCGGGCAACAGCCCATGGCGGGTTGTGCGCCGCCGCCCCGCCGCGGGGGCTCGCCGGAGCCGCGTCCGGGCCGGCCGCCGCCCCCAACGGTTCCAAGGTAGGCGCGCACGTCCCCCAAGGTCCATTCCCGGCGAGGGCTGGCCGGAATCCACCGCTAGCGAGGCCCCATGGCCGCCGGGGACTACATTGCATTGATTGCATTCTTTCCAGGGGTGTTTCCGTAAACTAGGGGCCTTTGCGTAATTACAAGAACGTATTCCAGGGACCCGGCTGTAAATGTATCTTTAGGGTTTCAGCTGAAACTTAGAAAATTCATTACAAATCATAGAAAAATCAGAAAAATGCAAATCCAATTTTGTTGGTTTCGTGGTGAAGAACTCTACCTTTTCTAGAAAGGTTGTATAGGGTTTTTCTATGCAGGTTTTGAATTAAAAATTCAAACTCAGTTTGAGGTGTTTTTAGTGTAGTTTAAAATATACACATGCTATGGACTTGAATTTTGGATATGTTGCTCTTTATGACATGTTTAGATTTGTGACCAAAGATGGAATGAGTTTGATGTGTAGAATTTTATTTATGATTTATGTAAGGTCTATGCTAGTTTAATCTTGATGCTTTTTATAGCCCCTTTAATAAACTTTTCTTTAAGCACAAGTGCACCCTAGGGCTTTGTCTTGATGAATAGTACCTCTGGTAGAATGGATATGATTGTAGGAGGTGTTTTGGGATATGTTTTGGATTTAAGCTTGTGTAGGAGTTTAAATTAAAAATTTGAAAAATAATTTGAATCTGCACCTATGCTTTGGTCAGATGCTTAGATCTGACATACTTGGTTTGTAGGAGAAAGTTGAGACTAAAATTCTTAATAAATCTTTTTGTAATATTTATTTGTGTTATGCTAGGCTGAGATTTGTCTTTTACATATAAATTAGTTTATAAATGGTATTAAGCTAGATTTTGGTTTGTGAGCTTAGAATAGGCATATGTTGTTGTGTATAAAGTTGCAACTCAGTTAGAGTTAATTTGTTTTTAGTTTGAATTATAGGTGATTAAATAGTTAGAAAATGATTAAGGGAAAAATAGTAATGTGTTGTTAAATTGAAAAATGATTATATCCAGTTTAAGAACTGTTTCTAAAACTGTTAGAAACCCCACTTACTGTTTGTGAAGTTAAGTAACTTAATTAATTTTAGATAGGCACGCAATCACCGTAGAACTGATCCTAAGATCAGCATTCACCCCCTTGTAATTTTTGTGTGAAATTAAGAGTAATTAAATGAATATGGCCAACAAGAGTTGGGTTTGGTGGTAATTCCCTCACCCATCACATCACCTAATGCATATGCATGCGAACGTGTAGATTTACCGGACGGGACGTACACGCTCACTCAGAAGGAGGAGGGAGCAGCTAGCGGAGAGGTGAACCAGACTAGTGTGCAGCAAGACCTGGACCAAAGTCCAGAAGAGCCCAAGGCTAGTGTTGAGTCAGAGGAAGGCAAGCACCGGTTGCATTAACCCAATTTCCTAGCTTGCAATTTATTTTTGTATTTATGTTATGTTATGTGCATTTAAGTTTCAGGAGTTGTTTGAAACCTAGATGCATGATCCTTAGGACTCCTATGCTCTTTTACTAATATGTTAGGAACGCTAGTGCCATGCTCTAAGGATACGGTAGAAGTCGAGTAATGACTCATTGCTCGCGAGATATAGGATGCTTATGTTGGAATCATAAGTTGGATAAATTGACTCGCTCATGTGGTAAGAGCAATGGGTTCGGTCTCGACCGAGTAGCATGGTGCTGGTCTAAGCTATTGAACGTATCAAGTGCTTGTCGGGAATGGGACCGGTAAGCCTAGTACCTAATGAACCAGTGCGGGAATTTTATCGCTACTAATCTTGAGATGCGTCTCCCGGTTCGCTACCGGTAGTGCAAGCGTGATTCTGGACGTGCCATGTTCGGGCGTACCAGTAAACCTTGTACTTAGGACTGTAACATCTTTTCCTAATCTGGGGAATGACGGGAACCGCCTGGTTGGGGTAGACCCTGCATTTGGTCTACCTTCTTCCGTGTATCTTGGGTTTACCTTGCAAGGATATAAATCGATCGATCGTCGGTCACTCGCCGTTATCTGAGTCGGCTTGACCACTGGCTACCCCATATTTATTCATGGAACATTTAGATTAATATTGTTGCCTGTTTAATATTGTTTGCACAACATGCTTGTTTAGTATAGGTGCTTACCTAGAATGGTTAACATACTAGAACTTGAGCTAAAACTTGGAAGTAAGGATCAACTCTTAGTTGCTTTTGGCAAAATAAACCCACCAGCCAAAAAGCCTTGCATGTCTACCTGTGTCTTTTATTTTGACGGGTCAGTCTTGCTGAGTATTAGTATACTCAGTCTTGCTTGTTTTGTGGTTTTCAGGTAACCCCATCTCGCCTGGTTCTATCCCGGATGGTTGGGAGCTTGAATGGGAGAACGATGATGAGGAGTGATACATTGTGGATGGCCTCCCATGTGTATCCCGCGTTTAGTTTACTTTCCGCTGTTTAAAACTCTGAACCATGTTTACTTTTATGTACTCAAAACCTGGTTTGTAATATTAAGTACTTGAGGACTTTTATGTAATGATGTACTCTGGTCCCGCCTTCGTGTGGACTTAGCGCATATCTCGATCCTGTGAAAGTGATTTACCGGGCATGACCCGGCAGAGGCGACAAAATAGCTCTTGGTTATCGCTTATGAGCCAAGTGGACCGGTTTAAGTGATAATCCGGATTTATTTTGGGTGGTTCTGTCACACATTAATATGCAATCGGATTTTAATTTAGTTGAATCACTAAAAAGATATTAGCATTTTAATGCAATGAATCAACTATTCTTGAACTTCGTGCAATCAATAACAGATAGCCACCTCACCTCCGCCCGGACACACCGCTTCCAAAACTTCACGTCCGTACAAGAAGTCGCTCATGAAACAAGCCAAACAAACGTAAAAGAGTAAAACTGGATGGACGATTGATTTGAAATATTTCAGCAAGGTTTGTTTATTCAAAATCTTAAATTTGCGAGAAGCGGACAACCCACATACACCGATTTATTTTTTGAATACAACATTCACCGATTTATCATGGTGCAATTGGTTTGGCAAGAATAAGTTATATTGAAAGAGCTAATGAGGAGTATAAAGGAAAAAGAAATGAAAAAAAGAACATTAAGGCTTAGTCAACCAAAGTCAAATTAAAAGGCTGATCAAGTCAACTACGGTGAACTCAAGTTAAAAATGTTAACTTGGATCACTGTGACCATTTAAACTTTAAAGTGGACTTACCTCAAATATAAATAACAAATTTAGTTTTGAACGAATTGTGACAGGTGCCAAATATGAATAAGTAATAAAAAGGGTTACAATCAAAAACTTTGGACTAGAGCTACTAAAATTGGTAAAGGAATGACTGTCGAATAATTTGGGTGATTCATTGCTCACAAAAGATGGTGTTTTGATACTTTTAATGGGAGCTCAAAGAATGCAATCTATGTTGTTTTAAAACTCTGTCAGTAATGCAAAGAAGTTTGAAATTGAATCATGCATTTGTCGAGTTCCTAGTCAAGATTCAGAGTTTCCTATCTCCCAAACCAAGCATTCTTTCAGCTAAAGTTCTAACAATTAGTTGTAGCTCTATGATGCATCTACAAATAGAGCCTCCTTGGATCTAACCGTGTGTTTGGTTGCAGGATGGGTGGGTTGGAGTGGCTCAGACTCTCGTTTTGAGGACGGCTCCAACCCCTTCTATGTTTGGTTTATATTTTTGGGTTAGGGATGGGTTCAACCCATTTTTTGTTTGGTTGGAGGGAGAAAAAACATGCATGGATGACCTTTTTCACGACGTTGCTACAGTAACAGGTGGGACTCACATGTCAGTGTCACATCTTATCTTCTTCCTCTGCTCTGGCCCGATCCATCCCCCGTCGCGGCCAACTTTGCTCTCACCGGCGCCGCTAGCGGGCCGCCGCTGCGAGCTCCGCCTGGGCAAGCTCTGCCGCCTGGGATGGCCGCCGATTCGAGCACCATGGCCACGATTCAAGCACCATGGCCGTCCGCGAGCAGCAGTAGCAGCGACCCGGCACCGCGCGGATCTCCTCATCCTCAGTAGGCTCTGGACCGGCGACGTCGCTAGGCCGCGCGGGAGCTCGCCTCGGCGCGAGCTCCGCCTCCGGCGCGAGCTTCGCCTGGGCAAGCTCCGCCGCCTGGGATGGCCATCGATTCGAGCACCATGGCCGTCGGCGAGCAGCAGCAGCGACCCGGCCTCCGCCCGCGTGGAGGGGCCCAGCCCCGCCTCCGCCGCCCAGCGCCGGCCGGCCCCACCTCCGCCGCCCAGCGCCGGCCGGCCCCACCTCCGACCTCGACGGGAGAGAGAAACACTGACGGGAGAGAGACGGGAGAGGGCGAAGCGACGTCAACGGGAGCGGAGTGAACTCGTCCGCCAGATTTTGGGGGAGGGACGAACACGCATCTGATGGGAATATTCCCCTCTGGAGCCAACCCAACCATCCTCATCTCCATCCAAACAGCTGCGGGGGTGGGTTCGCTCTGACCTCGCTCTCCAACCAAACACACGGTAAGGGGGCTCTAGGCTCTAGCCCCCCTACTGCCCAAGATCTCCATTGGATCAAAGGAAGAAGATGAGCAAAAGAGAGGGAAAAGAAGAAGAAAGTGTCGAGATGGAGGAGGAAGAAGAAACATGCCCTCCCTAAGTTCTAATCCTCCCTCCGCACTAATCCTATATCCATGCGTCTCCAACTAATTTCATGGCTGCCTTTTACGAGTTTGAGCATGAGGTGAAGATTCGTGAAGCTACTGAAGCTGGGCGTAGGGAACTAGAGTTCAATTTGGAAAAAATAAATTTGCAAGCAATAGAAATAAATTTACATGAAATCCATTGAAATAATGGTATTTGCCCACAACTTCTCAAGTATCATATTACAATCACATCAACAACTAATTTGATTTATCAAAAGACAATTACCATGTCACTCGTGTGCCAATGGCAGCAAGAATCTATACACAATTACAGGCACACCCGTTTTTTAGAACCATAGATAAAAACTTAGCACTATTAAAAGAGATGTAGGAAATGGAAAGAGGAAAACTATAAAAATGTCGGGCTAGAAAGGGCAACAAATAGAAGAGGACCTAACAGCCATCATGTTAGCACTTTAATAAGGTCAGCTCCAGCTACTCCCCACATCACCATCCAATAATCCACCCGAAACCTTCACAACCTGCAAAACCTAGAAACAATTAAAACAAATAATAACTTCTAGTGTTTTTGGGCTCTTCGAATTTGAACGTATGCATCTTATGTTAATGGCATCAGGGGACATATAAGTCTACACTCAATGATTTGCAAAATTTTCTAAGATTAGAATTAACGTGCTACCATAGAAAGCCTCTGTTGCAATGAAAGACATTCTTGGCTTCATTTTTCCATGTACACACGCATATACATTCAGCATTCGCAGTCAACACTAAGCAATCATGCATCTACAGCTAGATCGTGGGTACAATTGGTGGGATGGATATTAGCAATCTTGTGATAGGAATATGTATAATAGGTGCGATGTGCAACAGAAGATCAACGCAACAGATGGACTTTGATGCAATAAAAAAGCAATAGCGAGATAAAGCATATGGGAATCACTGAAATTAATATAAAGGGAAAAGTAACACACAAACATCAAGTCACCGACCGTAGGGCAACACCTCTCTGATGTACCATATAAACAAAGAGGCTGATATTAATAAGACATATATTAGAATTCATATATGTAGAAGTATAAAAAGTAGTTATTCTCCATAGCAGGTCGATCAGGTTGAGGAAGAAGAAAAGGGCATCAGGTACCTGAAGCTTATTACCAAATACCACGGCTTCCTTCTTATTGACAGGCCAAAGCTGCAGATGTTCAGTCGATTTGAACTAAATTCAATCCCTTGAAGGATTTGATTTCATGCAACCATAGCCAAATGTCACTTCAGATTTACTCTTGTTCAGGACATACTGAATACTATATATCTTACCTGCCAATGCAAAGTCAAATTACAATTGAAACTGGAGATAAGTCTGATCATTGTTAATTGATCTGTCTGATACGCTAGTGTAGCTGGCAGAGCAAATTCTTAGTACTGCAAGCATCAAGCATTCAGATCAATTTAAACTATTGTGGACCACAATTTAGTAGCCTAACACACAATACTCTCCAACATGGTATGCTATGCTAAAAAATTAACAGCAACAGAAGAAATACAACTAACATAACTCTCCAAGAATATCTAGGATATGCTATTTACATAATTAGAAGGTCTGGATGAGAAAACTACTAAAAATATGGAAATATTTGATAAATAATTCCATTCTTAGTACTGTGCTCGCAATGTATCCATAACTCATAGTACTTGTGTTCAGACCTGACTGCCAAAGAAATGCCATTGTTCTAAGATAATCTCAGTTGGGTGAAGTTTATTTCATCAAATTTAATTTCAGTGTACAGTTATCACTACATTAACAAAAATAAACAAAAAGATCTGTCATTCTTGTTTTCTCTTCACTAAAACTGACTTCCTACAAAGCACATTTTTCATGATACTACAAAAACTTCATATACTCACTACAAAACTCAGGCAGAGAAGACTGAGAACACAAACAGGTGGCAATCAAATATACAAGAACATAGCTAGTCCCAATTTATATGGTGCCAGTGGCTTCCCAATCTCCAGCCTACAGAGCTCAATTCAATTTCCAACAAATATACACTAACGCATTCAGGTGACATAACCAATCCATTTTACATTCTATTTTAGAGAAAATCTCATTGCACATTTGCAGATTTGAGGGAGAAGGAGGAACCTAGCCTCACCTTCATGGCCTGGAGTCACCTTCATGGCCTGGAGTACAGAGATGGTCGGGAGCAGAGGAAGCATGGAGGCAACTCTAGTGTGTTGCCCAGTGTCGGGGCTCTCAACCGCCGGCAGTAGATTTGTATCGTATCGTGTGTCGGATCCGGATGGTTGACACGGGAGGCACAAGGGTTTTATACTGGTTCGGGCCTCCGGAGAGTAATACCCTACGTCCAGTTTCGAGTACTCGTATTCCTATGCCAGGGATGTCTGTAGTAGGGATTACAAACTTGGTTGTTTGTCAGCCCCTCAAACGGTTGCACTCCTCCCCCTTTTATAGATGCAAGGGCGAGGGGCAAAAGAGGGAAAGCGAAAAATAAGCTACAGTGCTACAGCGTTGTGAAGTCTTTTCCGTCATTGATGTCCGTCAGGCGGTGTTGAAGGGCGCTGAGCTGTGGTATCGCTGGAGATCGCCGCGTGTGCCGTCGCCACTGTTCGTCCTGGGCACATGGCGTCTCCTCCGAGTAGTTCACGTGGTGACTCAACCTTCTTGAGTGCGACTTAGGCCTGCCACGTTAGGGCCTAAGTGTTGGTAGGTGCTGCCTATAGATGGTAATCGAGTGCCTGTTCTGACGGGGTGGCGTGCAGCTGGTGTTGGATGGGACGGCATGTCGGAGGTCGTGGGAATGCACTGTGCATCATTACGGCTCTTGTCAGACCCGGCCGTCCTCCCGTCGCGCCAGCTGCGGTCTTTGCATGGCGTGAAAACTGGCGTCACGCGTGTCGTTGCGGGGGAGTCCGAGAGCTGGGATGGCGCCACGTTCGTGTGGGGTCCCTGATCCGTGCTCCAGCCTCCACATGTGGGCCCCGTCTTAGTCGGAGACAGAGGTTACTCGCGCGAACGAGTAGTCGGAGGCGAGGCGGAGTGTACTCGGAGACGGAGCGTACTCGTGCGAGGCGGAGAGTACTCATGCGAGGCGGAAGGTACTCGGAAGTGGAGAAGTCTTGTCAGTGAGGGCCTTGACGAAGATCTGCATCCCTACCTATCCTGGATCTTAGCCTTGATATTGTCAATGGTGTCAGAGGACTCCATTTCCAGGGGGATTATCTTGTTGCTTAGGGGGCCCTAATCCAGGCCCTCGTCAGTAGCCCCCGAGCCTGTGGTGGGAGTCAAGGACTCGCTCGCAGGCTCAGCGTCGGGGAAGCGTCTTAATTTTTGTTCTTTGATTTACTCGGTGGGTGCGCGCGAGCGCATCCGCCGGATGTAGCCCCCGAGCCCATGAAGTAGTTGTAGACTTGTTTATGGGGTTTTAAATTTTGCAATGTTGCCGTTGCTTCGAAGTCTCCAGCCGTGGCGGTCGTGGCCGTATCGGTAGTTGCGTTCGTCACGCTGGTCGTGGCTGACGTGGCGATTGCGACGGTTGAAGGGGACGGCGCGCTGCTAGTTCACACCTGCAGGCCCGCCCGGTATCGAACCGTCGTGCATGCGTGCCCTTGTCGCCTTGGGGGATGCGCACACCGAGCGGGCGGTTTTACGGCATGGTGGGGCCGTCATTTAGTGCCGGCATCCACATTTGCCCCTTATAAACCGCGCGCCGGTTGAGCTCTGTACTTTTTGCCCCCTTGATTCCTTGCCTTTGCCAACGCCGTTCGCTCGTCCGCTCTTATCCCTTGCGCCGCCGCCACCACCGCTTCTTGCATCCACCTCACGCCCCCAAGATCGACAACGCCATGTCGAGCTGGACGCGCTCCAACGTCTCCCGCGGGATTCTCCAGCGCCTTGTTGCCGCCGGCCAGCTGCCGATGCTCACCGCCGCCGAGGAGTGGAAGGTCTCGGGCAATTAGTCGGTTCCGCACCCGCCGCCGGACTACGTCATCTCGTTCGTGACGTTCCACGAGCGGGGCTTCTCCGTTCCTGCCGGGCGATTCATCCGCGCCGTCCTCGCGGAGTACCAACTGCAGCTCCACCACCTCAACCCCAACAGCATCCAGCACATGGCGGCGTTCGAGGCGCTCTGTGAGGGGTACTTGGGAGTGGGTGCCCATTGGCATCTTTTCTGGTACTTCTTCAAGTTCGTGTGCCTGTAGGACAGGTCACTTCCAGCGACGATCGGGTGCGCCAACCTCCGGATGAAGACGGGCAGGGGGGATGAGTACATCTCCGGCTCGCTGACTAGCTCCAACAGTGGCTGGCACAAGGGGTGGTTCTACCTTAAGGACGACCCCGAGCACCCGCTTCCGAAGTATACCGGCACCTCAATCGCCGAGGCGCTGGCAAACTGGAGCTACGGGCCCCCGGAGGCCGAGCAAGAGAGGCTACTTGGGGATTGCTGGGCGGTGCTGTCCAAGCTGTGCGACGCCGGGGTTGACTTGGCGGCTGTCATCGGCCAGTACCACGCGCTGGGGATCGTCCTGCTCCAACGGCGTCGCCTGCGCATCTGCCAGATGACGCCGGACAAGGCCCCCTTCGAAGGGACTGTGACGGCGCCCTGACTCCCCTCGCTGGATGAGATCCAACGCCGAGTGGGGTTGGCAATCGGGAAGGCCACCTACTCGTGGCCGCCGTCTTGACTTCTACCCATGCTCCCCCGAGAGGGGACCAAAAAATATGTAAGTTCTTCTTTCCGACTAGCTTTCCGACTATCTTGCGTTCTGTGTGTTGATTCTCGTTTTCTCCCCTGCCTTTAGTTGAGGCCCGCGGCCCCTCTCCCCGCGAAGCCTCCTCTTCCTCAGGACGCGATGCTGAATCGCGCCCAGGCCGCCGCGGACAGGAGGAGGGCCGACCGCAAGGCCAAGCATAAGGACAAAGAGATCGCGAAGCGCGAGCATAACGACCGCCGCGCTAAGCGTCGGAAGATGAAGGAGGTCGCCGTCTCCTCGGACGAGGACCCTTCATCGTCGCCGCCATGGTCCGGTGATGATGGAGGCGCTAGCGTCGACTGGAGCGCATTGTCGTCGTCATCCGTGTCGCCTCCTCCCCAGCGGCAGGCCGCGGGGACCAGCTCGAGGCAGCGGCCGGAGCCAGCCGCCCATGAGCAGGGGACAAGCTCCAGCTCGCATCCGCCTTCTCGCCCCGTCCAAGAAGATCGGCGGATGACTCGCTCCCGATCGAGCCCCAGCAGCCAGGAACATCAAAGGGAGAGGAGGAGGTCCCCGCGGCGAGACGACTCATCCAGGCGGCCGGCGGACCGTGATCCATCCGCCCACCATCCCTCCGACGACTCATCGCGACGGGGGTCGCGTTCACCGAGGAGGCGGTCGCCTCCCCAGGCGAGATCAACATCGCCGGCTCCTGCTTCGAGTGCGTCGCAGGGGGAGAATATGAGTGCTTATCCGCGGCGCCTCCAGTCCTTAGTGATCCGGGGCGGAGGGACCCCTCCCGTGCAGGTTCCTCTCGCCCAAGGCGGTGGTCGGAGCCCACCGTCCGATGTGGCAGCGAACAAGAGGCCAGCCCCTGAGTCGTCGGGCGCGGCCCCCAGGACCGTGAAACGGGCCCGTGTCACCTCCTCCATGTAAGTGTCGTTCCACGATAGCTTGTCATCTTGTTTTTGATTTTCCGTTCGCCTTTTGACTCGCTCTCTCGCACCAGTCGTTCCAACACTGGCGCGATCAGCCTTACGCCGTGGAAGCGCGTGACTCTGAGCGCGCGCAATCCTCTGTCCGTTCCCGCTCACCGACTCCTCCGCCCGCGCCGGCACAAACCGAGGGCCAAATCGCCGAGGCGGCCGAGGCTCACGAGGTTGTTGCGCCTCCACCCTCGTCAGGAGATGGAGACGTGGCCGGGGGGCAGGGAGCCCTCGAGCAAACCGAGCCCCCGACGGCGCCTATCGTTGATCACGGTGTCGACGCGCAGGCGGCTCCAGAGGAGGACATGCCCCCACCGTCGGGCACCGGCGGTGGCGAGACCGAGGAGATGGCGGCCCCCTCGTCGTCCATGCAGCTCCTGGAGGTCGCCAATACGGAGGGGCCTATCCTCCCAGGTGGTGATGCAGCCGCCTATGCGGCTGAGCTAGAACGGTGCCTGTCGGCGCCGGAGGAGCTACCGGCCGAGATGCTCGTGCCGCCTGCTCCGGAGATCGTTGTTGCGGTGAGGAGGCCGTGGCGAGCCCTGAGGAGTCCAGGACCCTGACGGAAGAAGCGAGGCTGGACTCCATCGTGCCGTCGGAGCCGTTGCGCCAGCCCGCCGCCGACGTTGCAGAGGTGGTGGAGGTCGCAGACTCGCCACTCCCTGATGCGCAGGCGTCTGCTTCCCTCGAGAACGTGGTGGGCAGCGCTTTCCCGATCACCATCCGAGAGGTCGGAGAGAGCTCGGGAGCCCACCCCTTCTCGGCCACCGAGGGAGGAGAGCATGGCCTTGGCCTCGGGCGCACCTCATGGACCGGAGCCTGTGAAGCCGAGGCGCACGATGACGAGGACGAGGAAGCCACAGCCCGTCACCGCCTCGATTGGGGACTACGGTGGGCGGAGCAGGCCGTCAATGAGCTGGTCATTCCGGCCTCGTCGGTGAGTTAGCCGATCCCAATCTCGACTCTGTGTTGTTGTTTCTGGATTGTTTCTGTTGTTTGATCTTTTAGTCTATCCAGGTGCTCGCCAGCTGCAGCGCTAGGAAGACGCGCACCATCGAGGAGCTCCGGGCCGAGAAGGCCCAGCTGGAGATGCAGTTGGTCGCCGCCCAACTGGCAGCTGCAGGGGCAACAACGAGTGAAGCATCGACGAGGAGTGCGCTTGAAGCCGTGGCAAAGTCTGCAGAGGTCCGCACAGTTGCGGCGCAGTTTGCTGCAGACATCGCCGTCTCGGAGAAGGCGGGCCTCGAGGCCAAGCTTGCCCAGGCGGAGGCCACAGCCGCGGAGCTGCGTGCTGCCGCCGTAACCACCACGGAGTCCGCCCGGTCTACTGCTGCTGCGGCCACCACCACTGAAGCCACATCCCAAACCGCCGCTGAAGAGAAGGCGGCGCTCGAGAAGAAGATGGCGGACCTGCAGCAGGACTTGGTGCACGCCGAGGTGGATCTCAAGATGGTGAACAAGCAGGTCTGTGACCTCTCCACCAAGCTGCAGGAGGCCACCGATGAGGGGTCCCGACTCCGAGAAGGCAACAGCAAACTAGCGCAAGATATTGAGGGTAAGTCGCTTCGCGCTTTCAGCTTTTGTGATGCCTTTTTTCTTCGTGTTACTTGTTGCAGGCGCTGACTAATTTTCTTTTTGATTTTGTAAGGGCTTCGCTTGGCTCGTGCCGCCGTGGTCGTCAAGCTCGTGGAGAAGTCACAGGAACTCACCGCCGCCGAGCTTAAGATCCAAGAGATGTCTGGGACGACTAAGAATTTGTCGGACTAGCTTGCGAGTATGATTCCTCGTCTTGTCTTTTCTTCTTCTTGGCTGGCACTTCCCGCAACCAACCTTTGACCCGTTCCTCTCTCAGGGGTCAAGGCCGAGCTTGCGGACTCCCGAAAGACCCTGCACGAGGCAGAGGAGGCACGCAAGAGGGATATCGTGGACTGTACCAAGTTCGGTCGATTCATCGAGCGGATCCTGTTGGAACTCGGCGTCCCTCCTATCCAGATGCCTCCCCAGACGCTCAGCGACTGAGTCAACCTTCTGCCGGGTGTCGTCAAGGAGAAAGAGCTGTCGACATCTCGACAGGTGGTGCATCGGGTCCTCTCCATGTTCAACTCGCACTATCAGGGGCTGGACCTTCAGGCGCTAAGTGGTGGCTGGGCCCCCGGCTACTCTAACGAGGAGCTTGACAAGATCGAAGAGGATTGTGCCGCCTTTGCCCATGCCATGGCTGACGCCGCGATGAAAGACCTGGACCTGATCCCAAGAGACACACCCAAAGATGGCTCCGGGCCTTCCCATTAGATGCATCAAATTGTATAATAGTCAAACGAAACTTGTATGCGTGCTGTATTGGACAGCTTTTCATTTTGTTTCAAAATCATCACTTCTGATGCCTTCCCTGAGTATTTTGGGGCGACTGCGAAATGAAGTAGTGATGCTTAGGAACTTAGACCAAGCGAATTCTTACTCTAGAGCCGCGGGGGCGTAGGAGTTGGAGAACTCGATCAGTCTAAGTCATAAAGTGCCACCACATAACCGCAGCCCCCGAGTACTTTAGGGATGTTTAGAAAGTGACTTGCGCATTTTTTCGTGAAAATTGTTTTGAGCCGGAGCCCGAGCGGTTACCCGAGTGCCTTCTGAAAGTAGTCGGACGTCAACCTGTGGGTCTGAGCTGCACTTGCAAGTCTTCGTACCGTAGCCGCAGGGGCGTAAGTGCTAAGAGCCTTGGACAAGCAACAACATCAAAACGCTCGCAGATCAACATCCTTTCCCCTCACAAGGTGAAGGTGTTCCGCCAAAAAAGAACCGCTCGCTCGTGCGATTGGTCACGACAAAGTTGTCGGAGAGTTTTTGTTTTAAAAACGGAAAAACGAAAGGGGGGCATCGTGCCCCGGGTAGCCCCTGAGCGGTAAGTGTTTTTGCATGGGTGCAAGGTCACTTTCCGCTCAACCTTTAGATAGCGTTGAAACATACATAAAAGATGCCAACACAAGGAGATCGAGAACTTATGAAACGAGAACAAAGGCACATGGTGTTATTCATTGATCATAAGTTAAAATAGGGAACGTTACTCAAGGGTAAAAACGACGTAGATGTTCTATGTTCCACGCGTTGGCGATGATTGTGCTGTCATCGTGCCAGAGCTTGAATGTTCCTGGTCGGAGCACTTGGTCGACGGTGTACGGCCCCTCCCACGGGGGCGCGAGCTTGTGTCGGTCCTTGTTGCTCATGACTCGTCGGAGTACCAAATCTCCGACTTGGAACTGGCGCTCGTGGATGTTGCGCTCGTGGTAACGCCGTAGAGCTTGCTGGTACTGAGCAGAATGTAGGAGCGCTACGTCGCGTGCTTCATCGAGCTGATCGATCGCATCCTCGAGTGCGACTTGGTTCCCCTCTTCAGTATACGCCCGGACTCTCGGGCTGCCATAGTCGATGTCCTGTCTAGAGGACCGCTTCTGACCCGTGCACCATGAAGAATGGTGTGGAGCTGGTGGACCGACTCGGTGTGGTGCGCAAGCTCCACAGAACGGATGGCAACTCAGCGACCCATCTTGCCCGAAACTTCTCGAGTTGTTTGAAGATCCGGGGCTTCAATCCTTGTAGGATCACGCCGTTGGCCCTCTCAGCCTGTCTGTTGGTCCTTGGATGCGCAACAGCAGCCCAGTTCACGCGGATGTTGTTGTCGTCGCAGAACTTGAGGAACTTCTTCCCCGTGAACTGTGTGTCGTTGTCTGTAATGATCGAGTTCGGGATCCCGTAGCGGTAAATGATGTCGGTGAAGAATGCCACGGCGTCTTCGGAACGGATCTTGACCCCAGGTCGAGCCTCAATCCATTTTGAAAACTTATCAACGGCCACGAGTAGGTGCGTGAAGCCCCCGGGCGCTTGCTTGAATGGTCCGACTATGTCCAGCCCCCATACAGCGAACGGCCAAGTGATGGGGATGTTTTGGAGCGCTTGCGCAGGGAGATGAGTCCGTCGAGCGTAGAACTGACAGCTCGCACAGCGTCGCACGATGTCCTTGGCGTCTGCCAGTGCGGTGGGCCAATAGAAACCTTATCGGAATGTTTTTCCGACTAAAGTTCTTGCGGCGGCGTGATGTCCGCATGTGCCAGCATGGATCTCCTAAAGCAGGTCTCGGCCTTGGTCCCTCTGAATGCAGCACATGAATATGTCTGCCGCGCCTCGCTTGTGGAGCTCGTCGTCGATAAGGACGTATGATTTGGCTCGCCGCAAGATGCGACGCGCCTCCGTCTGGTCGGAGGGCAACTTCCCCTCGACTAGCCACTCGAGGATTGGGAAATGCCAGTCAGGATCTTCTAGGTTTGGCTCTTGCGGTTGGTCGATCTCCATGACTTCTGGCGACTCTGACTCTGGCGGTTGTTCCTCATCAACTCGAACGGACGGTGCGTGCTGGTCGCTTGCAAATACGCCGTATGGTACGGGCTTGCGGCTTGATGCTGCTTTGGCGAGGATGTCTGCGGCTTTATTGAAGTCGCGCAGCATGTGATGGAGCTCGAGCCCATGGAACTTGTCTTCCAGCTGACGCACGGCTCGACAATAGGCCGCCATCTTGGGGTCGACGTAGTTCTTCTCCTTCATAACCTGATCCACGACGAGCTCAGAGTCCCCACAGATCTCGAGATGACGGATTCCGAGCTCGATCGTGATTCGAAGGCCGTTGACGAGCGCCTCGTACTCGGCCATGTTGTTGGAGGTAGGAAAATGCAGTCGAACCATGTACTCCATATGCACGCCCAGAGGCGAGATGAAGACAAGGCCTGCCCCTACTCCCTCCTTCATGACGGAGCCGTCGAAATACATTGTCCATGTCTCGTGCTCGATTGGTGCCGGCGGAGTCTAAATCTCTGTCCATTCAGCGACAAAATCCGCCAACACTTGTGACTTGATGGCACTACGTGGCGCGTATGTCACATTCTGTCCCATCAACTCGAGAGCCCACTTAGCTATCCTCCTTTCAGCCTCAGGGTTCTGGATCACTTCCCTGAGCGGGTACTTGGACACCACCGTGATGGGATGCGAGTCGAAGTAGTGCCGAAGCTTGCGTTTGGTGATCAAGACAGCATATACGAGCTTTTGAATTTGAGAATAGCGGGTCTTTGAGTCGGAGAGAACCTCACTTATGAAATAAACGGGCCGCTGCACCTCAAATCATTTCCCTGGCTCTTCTCGCTCAACCACCAATGCAGCGCTCATGATGTCACACCTGTTTTTCCAAAGAAAACCAAGTGCAGATCTATATGCATGCCAGGATTAAGTTTCATGCATATAGTTGACATATGTGAATAACAAAAACAATATCACATAAGAAAAGCAAAGATTATCAGAGTATTACGCTTAACTCCTAGAAACGAAGGCACCAAACATCCACAAGCAGTCGACTGGGGGTTGCGTACGCCTAGCACCAGCAATATCTTCATAACAACTTCATGGTAGCTTCCTCTTTCTGAGCAACATTGTTTATAGCAAGGGTGAGTACATGCCGTACTCAGCAAGTGTTGGGAAAGTATGAATGCAGAGGCTTGACAAGGAAAGACTGACAGATTGACTGCATTAAGCACTTTTAGTTGGTCAAATTTTATTAGCACCTGATTACTAATAAAGTATAAGTATATACCAACCCATAATTATCATAAAGAGATACGCCATAAGCATATGGCTAATATAACCATAAACCACGATTTAAGTCCATCTTCAAGTTCAATTATCATGTGAGGGTCCAGGCCGCTCGTGACCGTGAGCACGGCTAATCGATTAGTTTTACACTCTGTAGAGATTGTACACTTTCACCACAAGTCGCGTAAAAGTTCAGAAGAACTTTGGACCCAACCATGTTGTGCAAAAGTAGGCACAATACCACACTTCCAAGGTGTGATTGCATAGGGACGCTACAAGGCCTTTACAAAGAGTCCTCCCATGTGTATTAGTCCATAGTAGCATATGCCATAGAGGCTATCTTTCGTACCTCACTTCTATTCACGGATGGTCAGCCATAGAGTACTTCCATTCCAATACCTATCCGGAATAGAAGAGCCTTAAAAGCATTCCTCCGTACCCAAGCTACTATGCGAGTAATGGCCACACAAAACTTCCCTAATTACTCAGCCAAGACCAGAGCCATTTAGTCCTTGTGGTTGCACTATTGTCCTGGGTGGTTCTCCATGTTCCAATTAAGCATATGATCTTGTATTAACCAGAGATACAACATAAAAGTAAATCATGTTCATCATTATTGTTGTTCATTAGAACCACCATATCCCAAGGTATAGCAGCTAAGTAGAGCTACCCAACAGAAAGGTAAACCCAGGTTGACAAGGAATGATAACAAAGACTATGTTAATCATTAATAGGACCCATCAATATTAATGCAAGCATATGCAATGGTGATTAAACACAGTTATTGGGACAAAAGAACAAGGACACACTTGCCTTTAACCAGAGTAATGATGTTGCTCAGAATTCTTCAACTTCAAGCTCTTCTCTGCTCTAACCACGTTTACTCTACTCGCATCAATCATCCAAAGCATAACATACAAAGGAAACAAACAAGAGTACAACTAAGAACAATACACCAATCAAAAGAAAAGCTTTAAAAGAACGCACTAAAGGATAGGCTCGATGCTATGGATCACTGAAGCACACAAACCGTGCTGAGAAAGGAAAGGCTTGGTTAGCTTTATGAAGGACACTAGGTCTGAACAAGAACTAGGATCAAAAGATCGGGAGCTTGAAAGAACATTAGCTCTACAACAGAGACACACTGAGACAGAGCTTGAAAAAGAACGACTACCGATCGATTTGCATTTGTGAGAGATCAAGCTATGAGCTAGGTTTATTTTAATTAGTAAAAGATATGTAAAGGATATTTCATAAAGGAAATACACTAAATTAGAATTAATGCAGCATTATATTTTATTTGCAAAAACCGAAGTAAAGAACTAGTCAAGTTTTATTTATAAAGTTTCATATATAAAATTATATCAATTAAACATTTAATTTAGAAAAACTAAACAATATGAATCCTCTAATTGAAACTTTATGATTCGAGTAAACTAATAAAGTTATAATTAAAAACTCATTCATGTTGATATTAAACAAATTAACATTTATTCATAAAAAGCCGGTGTAAATGCCTATCAACTATTAATTAGAAAAGTTTAATTAAACTTTAAACAAATTAACATTTGGTTTATGAAAAACCGGGTAAAAGATCTAATTAGATTTTATTTATAAAAGCATGTGAAATAATCATTAATCAAATTAATATTAATTATGAAAATCGGTGTATAGCTCTATATTTCTTTTACTTATAAAAGGCATGTATAACTAGACATTAATCAAAATTAATAACAAATTAATTTTCAGAAAACATTTATAAAGAAAACTCATCACTAACGTGTACTTTACATTATTATGAATCTAACGCAACTTGAACGGATGAAAATGGAGCTAAAACATGAAAGATATGGCTTCTCAAAGACCTAGGGACTTGCTGGCAAATATTGGAAACTTCCAGGGGCTTAACTGCGAAAAACCAGAGGCATATACATAATTATGTATATAAACCTGAGGGCCTTCATGCAAGATTCTTAGGGTGGACTGGATCTGAAGGATCTAATCTATACAGGGGGCCTCAAGCAAAAGCTGCAAGACTCAAGGATTAGATCTAAAGATTACCAGATTTCCCAGGGGGTTATTCGCAAAACGGGGTTTCTTCTTCCTTCGGTTCAGAGGAGGGGCAGGGCGAACAGGGAGCTCCGGTGACTCTGGCCGACGGCGGCGCCGACGACTGGGACCACTAGGGCTTCGGCTGAGCGGGGAAAAAGAGAGAGGAGGACGAGGGGATCCCGTGGAGGTCCTCACCACGGCGAACGGACGTCGGAGGGCGGCCGGCGACGGAAGGCAGCGGCGGCCGGCGGTGGCCCAGCTGGCGGCGACGCTCCGGTGCTACTCTAGCGATGGGAGACGGCGGGGGAAGGTGCAGCTCAACGCGGCGGAGCTCCTGGCGGTGCTCGCTTGCTCCGAGGAAGGACGGAGGCGGTAGATTGGCGTAGCGGCCGGCGGCGGCTTCCGAGCTCGGCTCGCGGCGGCGCTGCAGAGCTCCGGCGAGGGCAGCGCTGCGCAAGACGGCGGGTAGGGCGAGTAGCAGGGCACGCGGGACACGGCGGCAGGTTTTATGAGGCGCAGGCGTGGCGTGACGTGCGGCGCACGGACGCCGAGGGGAGGGTCGTCGGCGGCCTGCCGTGCACGCCCCGGTCTTCAGCCGGATGGGCTTGGCCGGGCCTGCTGGCGGGCCGTCGCGGGCTGAGGCGGAGCGGGTACGGAGCGGGTAGGGTCGGGCCTTCGGGCTCGGCCCAAACCGATAGGAGGGTTTTCTTTTTTTTTAATTTTCCGAAACCATTTTCCAGTGCACAAACAAATCCAGTAAAATACTAGTAAATGTTTTAAGACACGAAAAATACTCGGAAAATCCCAAAAATTCCAGGAAAATTCCCAGAGGTAGATTGAGACACGAAAAATCCAAATAAAATATTTAGAGCTCATGAAAAAGATTTTAGAGCCTTCTAATAAATAGAATAAACTCAGAGAAAAGGAGAATAAATCCCAGAAAAATCCGGAAAATTCTCAGAAGGGTTTGGTCAGCACCTAAGCGTGTTTAAAAACCTTTTGCACTCAAAAACACCAGGATGCATCGGCATGAATGCAACACACATAAAAATTTATTTAATTTCAAAAATACAAACAAAAGCTTTTTCCTATGCTATATTTCCTGTGAAGAGAATAAATGTTAGAAAAATTTTAAAATTATTTGAAAATTGTTGCTTACTTATTATTTCTATTCACATCCTGAAATTGGAAATTTTAGGGTGTGACACACGACCTGCGTTGTTGCAGCCACGTATAGGAGCATCTGCTCTTCTGGCATTAGTGCTGTGCGCACGGGTGGACTCTTCAGGAGATTCTTGAGCTTGTCGAGTGCTTCCTGAGCCTCGGGTGTCCAGGCAAAGTGATCGGACTTTTTCATCAAGCGGTACAGTGGCAAGCTGCGCTCTCCGAGTCGAGCGATGAACCGGCTGAGAGCTGCGAGGCAGCCTGTGACACGCTGCACGCCCTTCAGGTTCTGAATTGGCCCCATGTTAGTGATGGCCGAGATCTTCTCGGGATTAGCCTCTATGCCGTGTTCAGACACGACAAAGCCGAGGAGCATGCCCCTCGGAACCCCAAAAACACATTTTTCGAGGTTTAGCTTCACCCCGTGTTCTCTCAGCTTCGCCAATACTTCCGTAAGGTCGGGGATCAGATCGCCCATCTTCTTCGACTTGACCACGATGTCATCAACGTATGCTTCAATTATTCGCCCTATGAGGTCGCCGAAAACGCGTCGCATGCATCTTTGGAACGTAGCGCCCGCGTTCTTGAGCCTGAATGGCATCGAGTTGTAACAATAAGCGCCAAAGGGAGTAATGAAGGACGTTGCGAGTTGGTCCGCTATGCCATCGTGATCTGGTGGTACCCGGAGTACGCATCGAGAAAACAGAGGGTTTCGCACCATGCCGTTGAATCGACTACCTGATCTATGCGAGGCAAAGGAAACGGATCCTTGGGACATGCCTTGTTAAGGCTCGTGTAGTCAACACACATCCTCCATTTCTTATTTTTCTTCTTTACAAGTACAGGGTTAGCTAGCCACTCAGGGTGGAACACTTCTTGGATGAACCCTGCACTAAGGAGCTTCTTGATCTCCTCACCTATGGGCTTGCACTTGTCATCGTTGAAGCGGTGCAGGCGCTGCTTGACCGGTTTCGATCCCGGCTTGATTTTTAGTTTGTGCTCGGCAACCTCTCTCGGGATCCCCTTCATGTCGGAGGGTTTCCATGCGAACACGTCGAGGTTCGCTTTGAGGAAGTCGACGAGCGTGCTTTCCTATTTAGGATCGAGCGCCGTCCCGATACGGAGCGTGCGGCCATCATCGGTGACAGCCACATCCTTGACATCCCTGGCGGGCTCGAAAGAGGAGGCCGCTCGCTTGGATGACTCGTGGATGTCTTGGTCCTCGGAGAGAGGCTCGGCGTGGAGCTTCTCAGACCGGATGAGCATCCCAGCGAACTGAAAGCACTCAGCGTCGCATTCGTATGCGTACTAAAACGTAGTCCCCTCTGTGATGACCCCCTTCGGACCAGGGATCTTCAACTTGAGATACGTGTAGTTGGGCACAGTCATAAACTTCGCGTAGGCCGGCCTCCCGAGGATGGCGTGGTACATCCCCGAGAACACCACCACTTCGAAGCTGAGGGTTTCCATGCGGAAGTTCCGCGATGTCCCGAATGTAACGAGCAGATCGATCTGCCCTATCGGGAGCGCATCCTTCCCGGGGATGACCCCGTGGAAAGGTGTTGGCGATGGGCGCAGTCAGGACCGCGAGATGCCCATGCTATCGAGCGTCGACATGTACAGAATGTTGAGCCCGCTCCCTCCATCCATCAGCACCTTGTGGACCCGCTTGTTCCCGATCAGTGGAGCCACCATGAGAGGGTAGCGTCCTGGTTGCGGTACATGGTCGGGGTGGTCCGTTCGGTCGAAGGTGATCGGAGTCTCCGACCACTTAAGGTACGCCGGCGTCGCGGGCTCGGTGTTGTTGACATCGCGCCTGATCAGCTTCTCCTTGCGCCTCGATAGTCGTGCTGGTGCTCTGCCAAAGATCATGTGGACCGCACCATCTTCGCGAGGGAAAATAACCTTCTCGTCATTGTCGTCATTCTCAGGGGGTGGCGCGGCCTTCTTCGGAGGACCCGCCGTCTTGGGGTTGAGCGTGCCATTGACGTAGTTCTTCATTAGGCGGCAATCCTTGAGCACGTGCTTAACCGATGTCTCGTGATGGGTGCACGACACCTCCAAGAGCCTCTCAAAATGATCCCTCGGGAGACCGCTCTGGTTGTTCTTGGGGCGGGTGGCCTTGCGCTCGAGTGCCGCAACAGTGTTGTCGTCACGGCCTCGCTTGTCGCCCTTCTTCTTCTTCATGGGCCGCGAGGAGGGCCCCTCACCACCGTCCACGACTTGCTTCCTCTTGCCCGGAGGCGGTATCATCGTCGCCGTGACCGCCTCCTCCCCGTCGGCGTGGTTGGTCGCGATGTCGAGGAGTTCCCGAGTAGTCCTCGGGGTCCTTCACCCTAGCCGATGGATGAGTGTGGTGCAGGTGGTGCCGTTCTGGAATGCCGAGATGGCGTCGTTGTCGGTCGCAGTAGGGAGCTCGGTGCAGCACTTCGAGAAACGCCTGATGTAGTCGCGCAAACTCTCCCTCGGCTGCTGCTTGCAGTTCCGCAGCTCCCACTGCTTGCCAGGTCGAGCGTACGTGCCTTGAAAATTGCTGATGAAGGTCTCACATAGGTCCGTCTAGCTGTTGATTCTGCCACGTGGCAGGTGCTCGAGCCAGGTCCGCGCAGAGTTGGCGAGGTGGAGCGGCAAGTTCTTGATGTGAACAGGTCATCTGTTGCTCCGCCCGCCCGACACGCGAGCCTGTAGTCCTCCAACCACACGCTAGGGTTGGTCTCCTCGTCGTCCTTGGGGACTGTTGTCGGAACTCGGAACCGCGAGGGGAACTTTGCGTCTTGCACCTTCCGACCGAAAGCGCAAGGGCCCTTCAGATCGGGCGACCAACTGCGGTCGCGATCTTCGTCGCTATCGTAGCGTCCGCCGCGCCTCTGGTTGGGTCGTCAACACGAGCGGTGCCCGTCGCGTTTGTCGCGACCGTCGTCGTTGCTGCCGTAGCCGTAGTCGTAGTCGTCGTCGCCATCAGTTCGACGGCGAGCCTTGAGCGTGTCGTGAGCGTCGCGGTGGGGTCCCAGGCGTGACTTGACTGACGGTTCACCGGCCTCCTTGTCGTGCCCCCGATGCCTCGATGGAGATGGATCTTGGCGTCGTACGGATGGTGCAGCTCGCTCCTCGCGCGCGCGTGATGCCGAACTCTCGGCCTACTGCGCGGCCGCTGTCTCGAGAAGGGTTTTGAGCTGCTGGCGAACCCTTTTCTCATTGGGTGTGGCCAGCTCGGGGCAGCCACGTAGGAGCATGGCTGCTGCCGCGAGGTTCTGCGACGCGCGCCTGAAGCGCGGCGTGCCATCATCGTCAATGACGGCATCCTCGTTGATGCGCTGGTTCACATCACGTGCCTGTACGCGAGCTTGCGGCACTGGCTGTTCCGCCTCCTGCTCGCAGTGTCATTCGCGCCGCTGGCTTTGCTGGGGCTCCTCCTCCACGCCGAGCGCTTGGTGGAGGTTCGCCAGCTCTTCGTCGAGCTGGCGCTTGGCTTCAGCGATCTCGTTGAGGCACGCCCGACGCTGGGTGTCCCCGTTGCGGTGACGAGGGTTCTCCTCGCCGTCTGTCGAGCTGGTGGTGGTGTGGGCCTTGAGGACGTTGCACTCTCGCGTGAAGTCCAGGGGAGGCGCCGGTGGCCCCTGCCGTACGACCGCGGAGCCCGGAGTGACGTATGACGCCCTCAGCGTGTTCACGTAGGCCGTCACCGGGTCGTCCGGGAGGCCTGGCAGCCCTCGGGGGTACAGGGCGCTGTACCGCTCCATGAATTCCCCCCATGTCAGTGGCTCAGACCCGCTGGCCTGGAAAGCGAGGTCGGTGAGGTAGAAGGCAGTGAGCCTGAAGCGCTCTTGCGTCGGGTTAGGTCCTAGCATGGCCATGATCGATTCGTCTGTGAAGCCAAGGACGAAAGCTGCACGTGCTGCTGCGGCCGTCGTGGCGGTCGGATGTGCGGGTCGGGAGAAAGTCCTCCCGACGACGGACTCCACCGGCCCGGTGTAGACGATGCCGAGGGAGTCGAAAAGCATGGTGGTGCCGGGAGTCAGCGAAACCCCGCGGCCCTCCATCCAGGTCGCTAGTGTGGTTCGGCGAGACACACGATGCGCCCCTACCTGGCGCGCCAACTGTCGGGGCTCTCAACCACCGGTAGTAGATTTGTATCGTATCGTGTGTCGGATCTGGATGGTTGACATGGGAGACACAAGGGTTTTATACTGGTTCGGGCCTCCGGAGAGTAATACCCTATGTCTAGTTCCGAGTACTCGTGTTCCTATGCCAGGGATGTCTGTAGTAGGGGTTACAAACTTGGTTGTTGGTCAGCCCCTCAAACGGTTGCACTCCTCCCCCTTTTATAGATGCAAGGGCGAGGGGCAAAAGAGGGAAAGCGAAAAATAAGTTATAGTGCTACGGCGTTGTGAAGTCTTTTCCGTCATTGATGTCCGTCCGGCGGTGTTGAAGGGCGCTGAGTTGTGGTATCGCTGGAGATCGCCGCGTGTGCCGTCGCCACTGTTCGTCCTGGGCACATGGCGTCTCCTCCGAGTAGTTCACGTGGTGACTCAGCCTTCTTGAGTGCGTCTTAGGCCCGCCACGTTAGGGCCTAAGTGTTGGTAGGCGCTGCCTGTAGATGGTAATTGAGTGCCTGTTCTGACAGGGTGGCGTGCAGCTGGTGTTGGATGGGATGGCATGTAGGAGGTCGTGGGAATGCACTGTGCGTCATTACGGCTCTTGTCAGACCCGGCCGTCCTCCCGTCGCGCCAGCTGCGGTCTTTGCATGGCATGGAAACTGGCGTCACGCGTGTCGTTGCGGGAGAGTCTGAGAGCTGGGATGGCGCCACATTCATGTGGGGTCCCTGATCCGCGCTCCGACCTCCACATGTGGGCCCCATCTTAGTCGGAGACGGAGGTTACTCGTGCGAACGAGTAGTCGGAGGCGAGGCGGAGTGTACTCGGAGATGGAGTGTACTCGTGCGAGGTGGAGAGTACTCGTGCGAGGCGGAAGGTACTCGGAAGTGGGGAAGTCTTGTCAGTGAGGGTCTTGATGAAGATCTGCATCCCTCCCTGTCCTGGATCTTAGCCTTGATATTGTCAATGGTGTCAGAGGACTCCATTTCCAGGGGGATTATCTTGTTGCTTAGGGGGCCCTAATCCAGGCCCTCGTAACCCAGCTTTGGCTTGCTGCTCGAGAAGCACTTGCTTCGGAAGGGCACACTCCATGGGAGGAGCACTCCAGAGGCAAGTGTGATGCGGTCTCTGGGTGCGGCACCGCGTACGCCGTGCTCCAGGGCGCACGCTTCCCCTGCCTCCGGCGGTGCCAGGCCTAGGCAGAGCGAAGCCCACCTCCGCCGGCCACAAGACGGGGGCAAGCGAGGCGAGGCGGCTGAGGATGACGACATGGGGCCATGCGTCGGCGTGGTCCCTGTACTGAGGCCAGCCCCACTGGGCCGCGTGCCGCCATGGACCTAGGAGATAAGGGAGGAGTAGCGACAGGAGGAGCGGAGAGGGATCAGGGGAGGAGATCGGTGACAGTAGAGAGCAAGGGAGTGAGAGTGGTGGTGGCGTGGAGGAAACGGCACCCCCTCCCTCGGAGCCCCACCCCACGCCAGATCTGGATCCCACTGGAGTGGGCAGTGGAGGAGAGCAGAGAGAGGTGACGGTGGGAATGGGCGACGGAGAGCTAACGGAGAGGGTGAAGGGGAGGGGTGGGGAGGTGGTGGTGGCGGTGGCGGTGGGGAGAGTTGGAGGGAGGGAGGGGAGGCGGGTGACCGAGAGAAGAAATGGAGAATGCAGGGTTAGGATTCGGGCGGGGGGAGGGGGTAGGGAGGGGGGTTGGGCCGGATGGTGGGAGGGGACGCCTGGAAATTACCTCTGGGAGTTTGTTGAGAAAAGCGAATTTTCTCTTCTTTACGTAGAAAAAATCTGTAGTTGAAGGGTTTATGTGAAAACTATGCAAACATTGTGTGGTCTGGACGAGATGCACTGAGTTATGATTATGACAATTCAGTGGGTTTTTTTGCAAAATATCCGCAATGCGTCGGATCCTCCAAAAAATGGGCGACGTGTCGCTCAGCGCAGAGGCCAGCAATGTTCAAATCACTTTGGTGCAAGGAAAGGGGTGTAGCCTTTCATTTCCCCGATGGACCTCCCAAAAGCCCTAAGGCACTCTGAAGGCAGGGTTTGATGTTGTTAACATAAGTTCGCCGTAGGGAAAAGGAGTTGCAACTAGAATGTGATCAGGCAAAAGGATGTTTAGCTCAATTAGAGAACTATGCTTGTTACCCACGGGCGGTTTTCAAGGATATGTAACGGCGGTTGGTGGCAACTTGCGGGCGCGACAGTGCCGGGGGCACGACGCGTGGCACGACAGCACAGGCGAAGCGGCAGCCACACCTAGACCAAAAACTAGACCTAGAGCATATATGCGAGCAGGCGCATCTCCCCCTCGAGCTCTTGTCCCCAGCGCATAGCTCCAACCTGCTCGTCCCAAGTTGCGGCCATGGCAGTAGTTGTCGACCGGGCATCCTTGGGCCCACCACACATGTGGGCCATACCCGGGAGATAAGAACCTGAACACCTTGACTACTCGACTAGTGGGTCACGGTGCAGGATTACCGTGTACCACAAGGCAAGACAAGACGGACAAGGACTTGTACTAAGATTAGGATAGCTTTCTATAACTCATATAGGCTACTCCTAGTCCTACTCGAATAGTATTCTTGTACCAATCTGACTTGTAACCCTGCCTCCCGTGCATATAAGGCGAGGCAGGGACCCCTCTCAAAACATACGCAATCAATACAGAGCCACACAACATACAAGACGTAGGGTATTACGCACATTGCGGCCCGAACCTGTCTAATTGTGTGCCCCGTGTCTCACCATCGTGTTCCTGATCTCGGCGAGCCCCACCGCACAATCTACTACTTTGGGTACCCCGTTGTAGGCTCGGTGTCTAAAACACTGACAGCTGGTGCGCCAGGTAGGGGATCTCGTCGTTGATCCGCTGGCGAACTCGATGGCTCTTGTTGTCATCAAACCGACCGTCGCTTTCCAGCAAGCCGACACCTTCGTTTTTGGCTCTTGGGTTTGTGTTGCTGACGACGCTGGATCGTTCCTGCATTTCTTGGTGCCAACTTCGAAGTCAAAGCTCAAGTCCTCGACGCTTACACAAGTTTAGATGGAGGAACTCGTCGAAAATTTCGGTGAAATTTCGCTCTCTGATCCACTCAGAGAATTTGAGTCGGAGTCTGAGTACAACTCGACTTTGTCTCCTATTCAGCCTGAGTTGCTCTCTCCAGCTTCACAGCTTGCGCTCGCCTGAATAACATTCCAACACCACCTTTCTTCAGTCATCGCCATGTCAGTGCCGCTTACCTAGCCGCGCTGAAGTGCCTCATGTGCCCTGGCTCGATGATCGTGCTCGAGTACTCGGATTCAGAAGTCAACCTCGACTACTTTGATTCGGATTCATCTGAGTTCGAGTTCGACTACGGTTCGGATTATATTGAAGCACAACAACTGACTGGCTCTGCTCAAGGACTGGTGATCACATCGACACCTGAGGGTGTTGGGGAATGAGAGCTTCGGAACTACCACCATCGGACGGGCGTTTCCAGTGCGAAGTTGCTTCGCAATGAAGCAGCTTCGCAGCTATGCTAACAGGTTAACCCATCTCTGTCTGTTGGAGGTTTGTTGGGCAGGTTGTGATCGTGAAAGCCAAGAAGGAAGTTGCAAGGATCGAAGTGTCTTTGACCCTCTGTTGCTTCGAACCGAAGGCAACGATGGCGACGAAGGCGAAGGGGCTGGCGCGAAAGTATGGTGACGCGACGCCGTCCGTACGAAGCCACGCTAGAGGAGTACTCGTGTAAAGGAGTCGTCGACGTGGAAGCAGGCTGGCGTGACCGTACGAAGGAGCTGGCATGGCCGTACGAAGGTTGTATTCCCTGTAATGCCCCTTAAAAGGTGTCGAAAACTAGCCGTTGTGGGTAAAAAGGTGTAATTGTGTTAGAAAGCGTTGGCCGTGCCTCCCTATAAATAGAGGGGTCTCCTGTAATTGATGTGACCCACATTGAATGAGAAGAGAGCACTTGAGGCTTACTTTCTTTCTTGTTTTCGCAATTTACTCATATTTAGAAGTAGAAGTAGAAGTAGAAGTAGAAGTAGAAGTAGAAGTAGAAGTAGAAGGAGAAGGAGAGTTGGGGTCGAAGTAGGTTAGTCGAAGGAAGCTATTGGGGCTTTCGAAGGGCGTTTGCTGAAGCCTTTCGGGAGCGGGAGAGTAAAGGGGGCTGTTGTTTCGGTGTCCACCTTCGGGCCCGAGCTACACCAACAGTTGGCGCCCACCTCGTGGAAGAACTTCGTACCAGATGGCGAGAGGAAGACCGCCGAGGCAGCCTTCGGCAGTGAGCCCAACAGTCAACGAAGGGTTGGAGGACGGAGAGATCGAGCACTCAGCAGACGGTGCCTTCGAGGTAAGCCTCGAAGGTTTGGGAGTTCCGGTGGAGGATATTGAAGCACTCCGAAGGATCCAAATTCTAATCGCGGAAGCAACCACAAGGGACACCCAAGAGCAGGAGAACGCTCTGTCCACGTCGCAGGTGCAGACTCACAGCCAGGCCGCCGCAGGGGCAGCAGATGGGGATGTAGAGGAACGAAGGAGGAATGACTAGAACTTGAGGCAGGCTGAGCGAAGCTTCGCCGTATTGCGCAATCAGCTGACGCAAAGCACAACCATTTGCACGGACCCAAACCAGCCACCACCTGCAGACCAACCACCACCGGTGTTGCCGCGAAAGGAGAGGCAACTAGAACCGCAGCATGAGACGCAAGACCCAACGTGGCAGACACTACAAGCATTGCAGGCGCAGATCGATCAACTGAGGCAGCGCAGGGAGGGGCCCGAAGATGTAGGCTCTAGTAGAAGGGATGTGCATGTGCAGCACGATGAGCCATTTGGAAATGTGGTACCCATTTCGCCATTGTCCGTCGATTTGGAAAATGCCCCATGGCCACGTCATTTCAATGCAACTACCTTGCCACCGTATGACGGCGAAACTGACCCCAAAGAATTCTTGATGAAGTTTGAGGCGGCTGTCGAGTCCAACAATGGTGATTCTACAACAAAGGCTAAGGCGCTAGTGCTAGCTTTGAAAGGCACAGTACAATATTGGTATGCAAACATGCCGAAGGGAAGCATCACATCCTGGTACCAATTGCGGAGTAAATTGCTCGCCAGCTTCAAGGGTATGCAGATCGAAGAGCTTAACTCGAATGACTTGGCCAATGCATGCTTGCAGGAGGATAGGGAGTCGTTACAGGAGTATAATATGCACAGGGTAGTGAAATTGGTAGCGCGAGCTCCAAGGGTCTCAGAAGACAGCATCATCGACGTGGTGGTGGGTGGCCTTCGGGTAGGTTCATGTCAGGACCTGTTGGATAGGGAGAAGCCGAAATCGGTCCAAGAACTTTTCGAAATAATGCAAGAGTATTGCAAGTCTGATAAGGGCAGACGTCGCAGAATTGAGCGCATGAACGCGGCTAAGAAGCCGAAGCAGCAGGGTTCAAGAGACACATCGAAGAACTGGAAGAACGCTCCACAGAAACAGCCTTACAGGCAGGTAAACAATGTGTCTGAGGGGCAAGGTGCTAAGCCGCCTCGCAACAACAACCCGAATCGCGGGGGCAATGGAAACGGGGGACCGAAGCAGAAACCGCCAGCACCTTCGCACTCTCAGGAGAGGTTTTTCTGTTGGCTGCATGGAACAAATGCGTATCACCACACACATCAGTGCCTACCAGCTGTGAAAATGAAAATGCAATGGGAGGCAGAAGAGAAGGCGAAGGCGTCAGGGGCCGTAGTCAATCATGTCATGGCTCAGACTCGTGGCCTACCAGCACCATACCCTTCGCAGCACATGTACCAGCATCAGTACGTTCAGCCTTCGGCACTGCAGCTGCCGCCGCCTCCACCATTGCCGCCGCATTTCAGCCAGCCTTCGGTATTCGTACCATCTTGGTCAGCCATGGCATCTTCGTCGCAGGAGGGGCACGGCCCGTCGAACTACCATATGCCCGTCCCACCGAAGCAAGAGGCACAGGAGCAGCTAGTTTCGGGCCCCATGCGCATGATTAATATCATCAATGCTATCACTGGGGGGTCCCACGAGCCAGTACATGAAAACAAGAGGCAAAGGCAGGACTACTTTCGCAGCGTGTCGCACATTTGCTCCGGGAAATATTTCCACCTGCCATGGTCGCACATACCTATCTCCTTCACAGCAGCAGACGTCAGGCTGCAGCACTACCCACACAACGACCCGTTGGTGATAAGGGCGAACATCGGCAAGAACACATCCAACTTTTTCGGTAATGATGTAGGCCGAGTTCTCGTGGATAATGGGAGTTCAGCAGACATCTTAACATGGCAGTGTTTCACCGGAATGGGATTCACGAAGGAGGACTTGCAGAAGTCCATGCACCCGCTATACAGTTTTGGAAACAAAAGGATACAGGCGTTGGGCAAGATCAGTGTTAATGTGACCTTCGGTCAGGGTCCAACCATGCGGACGGAGCTCATAACCTTCGACGTAATAGACTTCGCCTACCCATATAATGAATCTTCGGCAGAAACACAATTAACAGCTTTGCAGTAGCAATACATCAGGGGTATCTGTTGCTGAAAATACCGACAGTAGGGGGTGTGTTGTCAGTATACGGTGACCAGTTCGAAGCTCGTAAGGCAGAGTCAAACACATCCACCATGAATCGGCAGGTGCACATAATCGAAGAACAGCAGGATATGGAAACCTTGTCTGAGGCAGACCGAAGGGCCGAGCAGCAAATGCGGCAGGCCATGAAGCACTCCGAGGTAGAAAGAATGACAACCCTGGATGACACAAAGACTGTGCCGCTCTGTGAAGATATCCCCGGAAGAACTATCATCGTGGGGACAGAAATGTCTCAGGCCGAAGAGCACAGGTTAATCGAGTTTCTTCGCAACAATCAAGATGTCTTCGCCTGGTCAAAGGCAGACTTGACAGGGGTGCACAGGGCGGTAATCGAGCACGCACTTAACACAGACCCGAAGGTAAGACCGAGGGTACAAAAGCAAAGGCCCATGTCGGAAGATAGAGCGAAGGCGGCAGAGGCCGAAGTACAGAAACTCCTTGATGCCAAAATAATAAGAGAAGTCCAGTACCCTGTATGGGTAGCCAATGTTGTCATGGTACCGAAGAAGAATGGCAAAATGCGCATGTGCATTGATTTCACGGAGCTCAACAAGGCATGTCCGAAGGACCCATATCCGCTGCCGCGCATTGACGTTGTTATTGATCAGGCGGCGGGCTGTGAGATGTTAAGTCTTCTTGATTGTTTCTCCGAGTATCATCAGGTTTGGATGCGAAGGGAGGATGAGGCCAAAACAGGATTCACTACACCGTTTGGTATTTACTGCTTCGTCAGAATGCCGGAGGGACTTCACAATGTAGGGCCTACTTTCAACCGTATGATGAAGGTGATTTTGGGCAGCCAGTTGGGCAGGAATGCTTCGGCATATGTGGACGATGTCGTTATCATGAGTATCAAGGATATAGACCACGTGGCAGACCATCGTGAGACTTTCGAAAACATGAGGCAACATGGGTTGAAATTAAACCCAGAGAAATGCATCTTCGGCATCTGGAAGGGGCAGTTGCTGGGCTGTATGGTCTCCAAGAGAGGCATCGAAGCGAACCCGGCGAAGATTGAGGCGCTGCGAAGAATGAGCCCACCCAGAAACAGGAAGGAGGTCTAGCGGCTGACAGGAAGGATAGCTTCGCTCAACCGTTTCATCTCTCGCACAGCTGAGCGAAGCTTGCCCTTTTTCAAGACCCTTAAGGCGAACACAGCTTTCCATTGGGGACCGGAGCAGCAGCAGGCGTTTGAGGATCTGCGAAGCCACCTCGAAAAGGCGGCAATCATGACCAGCCCCACACCAAAAGCAGAGTTATTGTTGTACATCACAGTCGGCGAAGCAGATGTCAGTGCGGTTTTGGTCGAAGAGCACCAGGAGGGCGAGACCACGAAGCAAGTGCTAATATATTACATGTCTGAGGCCCTCAGCGGGTCCAAGATGTTCTACTGCCAGATGGAGAAAATGGCATACGCTGTGGTTATGGCGAAGAGGAAGCTGTGGCATTATTTTCAGAGCCACAACATCATGGTTCCAATGTCTTACCCCCTTCGAGATATGTTTGAGAACAGGGAATCAACCGGAAGGTTGGGAAAATGGGCAGCGGAGTTGGCAGAGCACGTAATCAATTTCGTATCGCGAAGTGCGATCAAGTCTCAAGTGCTGGCAGATTTCGTGGTTGATTGGACACCAGCAAGGGCAAGTGAAGGTGTCGAAGTAACATAACTGGTTTGGGAAGTGCAGTGTGACGGAGCTTATTGCCACAAGGGGTCAGTGGCAGCGGCTGTACTCAAATCACCTTTGGGGATGAAGTTGCGGTATGCATCGAGATTGGAGTGTGGGCAATGCACAAACAATATGGCTGAGTATGAGGGATTGCTTTTAGCCCTTCGCAAAGCCAAGGCAGTGGGAGCTCGTCGGCTCCTCATCCTTACAGATTCCGAGCTGATTGCAGGGCATGTGGACAAATCATACAAGACCAAGAAGCCGGAGATGGCGAAGTATCTGCAGGTTGTGCGAAGCATGGAGAAATTTTTCTTCTGCATAACAGTGAAAAGCTTTCCTAGGAATTTCAACAAAGAGGCAGACACCCTGGCCAAAGCAGCGGCCATGAAGGAGCCGTTGCCACCAGATGTGTTTTACGAAGTGCTCTCACTACAGTCAATTTCCCCGGATGAGGCACCATCTAGCTTCGTCAATGCAATTCATAGCGAAGACTGGAGAGCCCCAATCGTGGCATTCATCAAGGGCTATTACAAAGCTGAGGATGAGATAGAAGCGAAGAGAGTGGCTCTTCAGGCAAGAAGCTATAGTCTCGAAGGAGACAATTTATACCGAATGGGTGTGTGTGCACCACGATTGAAATGCATTTCGGCAGAGGAAGGGAAGCAGTTGCTACACGAGATCCACAGCGGCATGTGCTCACATCACATTGGCACTAGAGCCTTGGTGCAGAAGGTGTTCAGGCAAGGTTTCTATTGGCCTTCGGCAGTGGCAGATGCGCACGAAATAGTGAGGAATTGCCCCGAATGCCAGAGGCACTTCCCCTATAGTAAGTTTGCGGCGAACGAGATACAACTCATACCGCCGGTATGGCCCTTCGCTAGGTGGGGGGTGGACATCGTGGGCCCCCTACCGGTAGTGCCAGGAAACTACAAGTACACCGTAGTGGCTGTCGAATATTTCTCCAAATGGATTGAGGCGAAGCCCATACAAAACATCACTTCGGCGACCATACAGAAGTTCTTTTGGCAAAACATTGTGTGTCGCTTCGGAGTGCTGTACGAAGTCACTGTGGACAATGGCAAGCAGTTTGATAGCGCTGATTTTCGAGAGTTCTGTCAGTACCTGGGAACGAAGCTGTGCTTTGCTTCCGTGTACCACCCACAGTCGAATAGCGCGGTCGAGCGAGCGAACGGCGTAATCTTCGCCGACGTTAAGAAAAACATCACGGAATTACCGAAGGGAAAGTGGGTTGAAGAATTGCCAAGAGTAATCTAGTCGCATAACACCACAAATTCCAGAACTATGAAGTTCTCCCCGTTCAAGCTGTTATATGGGGAAGAGGCGATGTTGCCCGAAGAAGTATTCCTGGGAGGAGCAAGGGAGCAGCCTAGCTCGCATAAAGACATGTTGCCATCTGTTCAGAACATCGAAGAAGTCAGGCTGCAAGCAACGAAAAACCTAAAAGACTACTAGGAGGAAACGAGGAGGTGGAAGAACAAAAATATCTGCCCGAAAGGAATTCAGCCGGGAAACTTGGTGCTTCGCCGGATTCCGAAGGGAAGAGACCCAGGGAAATTGCACGGCAAGTGGGAAGGCCTGTTCATCGCCGAAGCAACCGGAAACCCCGCTGCGTTCAAGGTCCGAAGGTTGAGCGGCAAGGAGGAGCCATACACATGGAATGCAGACATGTTGAAGAAGTACTTCGTCTAGGGGATAGTGATTTAAGCTTTTAGCCTTTGTACCTTTTTTCGTTATTTCTCTTCTTTCAGAAATTGAGTCTGTATAAACTGTTGGTGGGCTCTGTACTCTTTTCCTCACAGGGGAAGCTTCGCAGTTTCTTTCTGGAGCTGCGAAGTGTGAGGTTTTTAATGAGGCAGAACCTAGTGTAACCCCCTGTGCAATATAAACAGGTATTCCCCAAAAAACGAGCAAAATATGAGCGAAGCAACTACCCCTAAGCCTTGCTACGGGGTGTCGTCTTCGCAGATCTGTATGAATGAATGTGTAGGTGAACGACTATGGGTTTCGCACAGCTAAGCCTGCCATTCACCTATGAGTGGCATGAGTTTCGCCACGGGGCTCGAAGCTAACGAGCGCGGTCAAGCGGCATGAGTGGCCGCGAGAGGTGCGAAATGTACCTGCGAAGTGGCATGAGTTTCACCACGGGGCTCGAAGCTAACGAGCGCGATCAAGCGGCATGAGTGGCCGTGAGAGGTGCGAAATGTACCTGTGAAGTGGCATGAGTTTCGCCACGCGGCTCGAAGCTAACGAGCGCGATCAAGCGGCATGAGTGGCCGCCAGAGGTGCGAAATGCACCTGCGAAGTGGCATGAGTTTCGCCACGGGGCTCGAAGCTAGCGAGCGTGATAAAGCGGCATGAGTGGCCGCAAGAAGTGCGAAATGTAACCGCGAGGCGGCGTGAGTCTCGCCATAAGGTTCCAGGCTCACGGATACCCCATGAGAAGATACAAGTTTCGAAGCATATTTATAAAATAGCACAAATTGCGCCACGGCGAATCGAAACAACAAAGAGTGCGTGATGGCGCGAACTTTCACAAAACACACAGTACGCGAGCATAGGGCCAGGGCATCGATTAGGAGGAGAAACGCTTCGGCTTTTGTTCGCCTCGAAGGCTTGCGGGGGGGGGAGTTCCAAAGCTCAGGGAAATAAGCCTTCGCGTCAATCAAAATGCGAAGCGTACAAACATCATACTTTTCACATACAAGCAATCTTTTATTTCCAAGTACATGCGGGGGTCTCGAAACAATGACTAAATAAATACATCGGTTTATATGATACAAGACGGATGTCAATCCTCACGCAGCACATCTTCGCACACTTCTTCAAACACTTGACACATAGCTTTGTCAGCAACCTGCAGGGCCATGGTGCGAAGCTCAACCTCGCTGGGCATACATCCTGTGTTGGAAACAAGTCCTACATTAGGAGAACAATCTTTATTTACTACACTTTCGATTACAACTATACAACGTTGAGGTCTTTTGGGGGCGAATGTATCAAGTATATGTACTCGGGGGGTCCTATTGCCCCCCCATCAATAGGCTCCTCTTTAGGAATGATAGGTACAGGATCGAACGAAGGGCCTGCCTCGCGTTGCTTCAGAGCGCGCTTCACCGCATGTTCGCGAAGAATGGCGTCGCGTCGTGCGGGGTCGCGGGAAAATTCAGCGAAGAAAACTTTAGAGGCCCGGTTATGAGCCTCGTACCGCTCATGTCGCCACGAAAGAAACCTATCGTACGATACACCAGGGTTGCGAATACTAAACTTCGTCCACACATTAGGCAAAACAAACAGTGAATCCACAAAAGGAGCGTTTGGTCCCGCACCTTCGACTATCCGCGCAGGGACACTCGAAAGGACCTGTGCACAAGCACCAGCGTCAGTACGAAATGTTTTAGGTACAGCAAAAGGCCCCCACATGAGCAATATCTACAAGCACTCTCTCAACCCACGCTCACACCTCTTCTCCGACTGCCGTTTGAGGGTCAGCGCCGTCGCGGCGGGGAGCAGCTTCGCTCGGAGCAACATCTTAAGCCGCACGAGGGACGCCCAAGTCAGGGGCAGGCGGATCTGTGAGCGATAGCTCACGGTCCCTCGAAGTCGAAGGCAGCACGTTCGAAGTCCCCTCGGCTGAGGCCGAGTGAGGCGGAGATGTGGTGCCTCCACCACTAGCAGGATTGCCCTCAACTTCGGCAGCGTGCACGGCAGCTTCTTGCTCTGTTTCCTTGGGTGCGCGAGTTTCGTTGACATCCCCAGTCGGGCGGGCTTCATCGAGGTCCGCGGAAGCACGTGTTTCACCAGCTTCCAAGAGCACGCGCGTGTCGGTGGCAGCTTCAGGTGCACGAGTGTCATCAGCAACTGGTGTCGCCTCAAGAGGGCGAAGGGCCACTCTGCTCATGTCAACACACGCTTCGTCTGATGAGGCCGACGGTGGAGGAAGTTGATGCAAAGCATGCCTTTCGTTGACACGAGCAACAACAGTCGCCTGAAGACGAGCAGCGATCTGCAAAAAGCCCTCATCAAACATGGTTTCGAAAACAGGAATGATAGAGCAAATAGAATTTGGAGCGAAGGAGTAAGCACGAACCTGTGGAGCCAGGCGTTCAGCCTCGAGGAGGGTCAGTTGGGCACCCCTCTCAGCGAAGAAGGTATTCAAGAAATTCTTGGCCAAATTTTTTGGGAGCACGGGAAGAGTAGAAGCGGCAAGCTCTTCGTCAGACGGCCACACAAATGAGTCCTTTGTAAGAGAACGAAGATCGTTCTTGCTCAAAACCTTCTCCGAAGCAGGGCGGTCAGGAGGTAGTAGCGAGCAGACGGAGTATGCGAAGGTCCTCACTCCTACAGTAGCGCTCAATTCCCCAAAGATCTTCGTGTTCAAGCCCAGAAGGTCAAAACACGAATCGACCCAGTCATGAAAAGCACTGATGCTGCATTTCGGAAATGTCGAAGGCGGTGGGGCAAGGTTGTAGCGATCGAGGAGAGATAGGATGTCATCACGAAGCATTTGGGCACTTTCCGTGTGTCTCTTGCGAGCCATCTCCATTCTCGTCTGCAGCGAAGCAGTTTGGGATTTCTGCTCATTAAGTTCAGCTTACAGAGTCTGGCGACTCGATATTAGCACCTCTTTCTCTGAGCAAAGGAGCGATAGAGCAGCCTCAGAAGCAGTAGCGGCGTTTTCCTTTTCCTTCTCCAGGCGCTCCGCCCGGCTTTTCTCTTTCGTCAGCTGCTCCTCTAGTTCTTGCACACGTGTCTCCAGCGCGGACACGGTTTTCTCAGACGAGGACGAAGCAGCCTCCCGGTCGGCGGCAAGCCTTCGTTCCAAGCAGCGTGAGGCAACGAAGCTCTTCAGAGCCAAGTCGCCACAGGCTGCAGTGAGCTCGTCGGCAGACAACTCCCCAAACTGTTCTTCCTCCTGCAGAAAGCTAAAAGACGACCCAGCCTCAGATAGGAACTTCCGTTCATGTCCACCGCTAACCTGGCGAACGAAACCTACTTGCTGTCCGCCGATCAGTCGGCCTTCGGAAGGAACACCCAGGCGAAGGGCCGCAGCTTCAGGTGCCTCGGGGGTAACACGATAATTGCTGCTGTCGGGCTCCTCCTCTTCGTCGGACTCGGTGTTCACAGTGACGGCACGGCTTGGGGAGTTAGCGCAAGAGGGGGAATCGGCAACCCCAGCTTCACCATCGCCAGACGAAGCACTGGGCGAAGCCGACTGCCCCGTACCAAGAGAGCTCGACAAAGTCCCGGACGAAGACGAAGCTTTCCCTTTTCCGGCTTGGGGGCTCAAGTCAACGGGGCTGCCGGCCCTCGGAGCATCCCCGGCTGATGATACAATCTTCACGTCGCTCTCATCTTCATCACTGTCTTTTTCTGGGGGGCTCAGGGGAACCATAAGCACCCTTTCGTTGGCTTTTGACGCCGCTGGGGGGGCCAGAACAGAGCGAAGGGGCGCCACCATGATGGGGGCACCTCCCGAAGTCTGGGCCGGCTCCACGAATCGAGCTTTCTTCGGAGCACGGGGAGCAGTGCTCCTCTGAGATTTTTGCCGCTCTAGTCACTTCGTCGCGGTGGCCTCGACCATAGCAGCAGGAGCACGGTGGCCTTTCGAACGACCGGCATCGGGGGGGGGGCGAAGTAGGAGTTTGCTCACGGGATGGACCAGCCCCCCGGTCTTTTTCGCGGCGGCAGCGCGATGCTTAGCGAAACCTTCGCACTTAGGGGGTTGCACTTGAAAAAACTCGTAGACACGGTTTGTGCGCAAACCGTTGAGGCGGAGGCATAATTCTTTGTATTCCGCAGTAGACACGGGCCCCAAGACGAAGTCTCCATGTTTCTCCACCTTCCGTTTCCTCAGGACTGCACGGAACAGACGAAGCTTAGTTGAAACACGATTTCATACATTTCCAAATATATAATTTCAAAAATCACCGAAGTTGGCACCCTCACCTTCGATGGTAAACCCGAAGGCTTTTTCCCAGTCAGGACAGAGGATCGGCCCTATAGGATCTGCCCAGCAGTTGTCCGGCACGGCCCATCCGTCTTGAAGAGGGAAAAGCCGCACGGTCCGATATTCTTCAACGATGTCACGTGTGCTATATTTACGAGCGAACAAGCGAAACATGTTGATAAAGGCGTCACCCTCTTCACATGACGGATCCAGCTTCACCTCGAAGTCCAGAGGTGTCAAGACCGTCGGCACTAGTGGGTGTGGAGTACCTTCGACCAAGGGCTCCAGTTTATGGTACATCCAGTGTTGTTGCCAATCCGGAGGCCACCTGTTGTGATAAGCAATCATGGGGGACAGAACACATGTCTTGTATACGATGTTCAAGCACCCGAATTGGCAGTCTTTCTCTTCGGCTTCGTCGCCATCCCCTTCCATCACAGTTCTTGTCTGGTGGTGGACCTTGTGGGTTGCTGCGAAGCCCTCGGCTGAAGGCTTGATCTTCGTCGTCTGGCATATCCACATATACACCGAAAGCCGCACGATTGCATTCGGTGTAAGCTGATGCAGATACACCTTGAAGTACCGAAGGATGTCCACCACCGCGGGGTGAAGGGGGAAGCGGAGGCCGGCGCAGAGCAGATCGCGAAAGATCACGGCTTGGTTTTCTTTCGGCTTCGGGATCTCCTCATTGCTTGGGGCTTCGCCATCAATGATCATGTTGTTAGCCGCCAGCTCGGCGACATCAGAAGGCTCGAGCAGGCTGCGACCGAAGGTGAAGGTTTTTGGCAGGCCGCCGGAGGCGGCAGAATCCCGCTTGCGTTTCGGGGGCATCCTTAATCGAAGGAAACTAAGTGGCTAAATGCTGAGGAAGGAACGGAGGGCTTACTTGCGTTGATTACTTCGAAACCCTTTAGAGCAGCCGCGGTGAAAAGGAGGCCTGTGGGAATGGTCCCGCGGGGGGGGGAGGGGGCTTTTTATAGGGGGCTCAGTGAGGGGCGGTTACCGCAACAGAAAAAGACCATTATGCCCCTAATCACTTTGCATAACCGTCACAAAGCAAAGGGCAAAGCAGTATTTTATCAAAACAACGGGCCGTCCTCTGGGAGTTCCGAAGCCCATTTCTACCACTTGAAAAGGGGTATCGTAAGTTCGAGCCTTCGATAAAAAGGGGGAGGACGGCCCTCACTTCTGAGGGGCTACTGTTGGGGAATGGGAGCTTCCGAACTACCACCATCGGATGGGCGTTTCCAGTGCGAAGTTGCTTCGCGACGAAGCAGCTTCGCATCTATGCTAACAGGTTAACCCATCTCTGTCTGTTGGAGGTTTGTTGGGCAGGTTGTGATCGTGAAAGCCAAGAAGGGAGTTGCAAGGATCGAAGTGTCTTTGACCCTCTGTTGCTTCGAACCGAAGGCAACGATGGCGACGAAGGCGAAGGGGCTGGCTTGAAAGTATGGTGACACGATGCCATCCATACGAAGCCACGCTGGAGGAGTACTCGTGTAAAGGAGTCGTCGACGTGGAAGCAGGCTGGCGTGACCGTACGAAGGAGCTGGCATGGCCGTATGAAAGCCGTATTCCCTGTAATGCCCCTTAAAAGGTGTCAAAAACTAGCCGTTGTGGGTAAAAAGGTGTAATTGTGTTAGAAAGTGTTGGCCGCGCCTCCCTATAAATAGAGGGGTCTCCTGTAATTGATGTGACCCGCATTGAATGAGAAGAGAGCACTTGAGGCTTACTTTCTTTCTTGTTTTCGCAATTTACTCATATTTAGAAGTAGAAGTAGAAGTAGAAGGAGAAGGAGAAGGAGAAGTAGAGTTGGGGTCGAAGTAGGTTAGTCGAAGGAAGCTATTGGGGCTTTCAAAGGGCGTTTGCTGAAGCCTTTCGGGAGCGGGAGAGTAAAGGGGGCTGTTGTTTCGGCGTCCACCTTCGGGCCCGAGCTACACCAACAGAGGGTAGATTCGTCTACTGGCCTGAGCATGTGCCTGCTGATCTTACCTTGGATGATCAGGAGCGCCTTATCACTTGTCTCGACAACTTACCCTTCCAGGAAGGTGCCAATCTTGTTGATTATGACACTGATACTGAGCTCATTGAGAGTATGGGTACTCACTCATCTTATCGAGAAGTTTTTGTCGTCGATGCATCTACTCCGCAAGGGCATCGTGCCAATTATCGCTTCCCAGATGATGTATCTGATGATGAACTCTCTGCCAACGCTCCTGCTGATGAAACTGCGGAGGCCAAGGCTGCATGTTGTCAACGCAACACTGATCATGCAACCCTTCGTCGTGAACTCGCGGATGCTCTGCCTACCCGTAATCTTCAAGAGGCTCTGGATGCGGTAGCTACTCGTAAATATCGTACTCAAGAGGAAGCTATTAATGCGATCAACTTGCTTGGTCGCTCTATTCCTCGTGACAGGGTGGCTGCTGAAGTCGCGAAGCTGGCTGAACTAGCCTACACTATGCTACGTCCAAATACCAGTACTCCTAGTCACCATGGCAGCAGTGGGGGTATTCATCGCCACACGCATACTCCTCAACGCACGCGTCCAGAAGCTAGCAACAGAGAAAAAGGTGGTGAGGGTTGTGTCAATAGCAAGTCGGGAGACTCTCACTACGACACTCGCACAACAATCAACACCAGACGCGTTGAGTGCAAGAAGCAAAAGGATGTTGACTCTGATTCCTTTCCTACTTTCTCCGCTCGACTTCAAGCCCTGCTTCTTCCAGAGAAATTCAAGCCCTATGGCATTTCTAAATATGATGGCAAGCAAGATCCAAGGCAGTGGTTGCGCTGTTATGCTCTATCCATCACTAATGCCGGGGGTAATGATGATACTAAATGTATCTACATCCCTTTTTGTCTGGAGCAAGAACCCCTCACATGGTTCGAGTCCCTCAAGCGAGGCTCCATCGACAACTGGGGACAGCTTAAGCAACGCTTCACCAGCAACTTCGCGGGTTCTTTGGGCCATCATGGTACTCGGATGGACCTTGCGCTGATCAAGCAAAAAGAAGGCGAGACTCTTCGCGAGTACATGCGCCGCTTCTTTGAAAAAAGAGCTATTGTTGTTGATGTTACCGAGAAAGAAGTCATAGATACCTTCCAGGACGGTTTTCATGATGACAGGCTTTTCCAAGACTTCGGTCGCGCTCGCCCAACCAACATCACTAAGCTCAAGGAGATGATCACTCACTGGGCAGACGAGGAAGACAAGGCTCAGAATTGGTTCAAGCATCTTCGCAACAACCAGAACAATAACAACAACAACAATAATGCTGGTGGAAGCAATAGTGGCAAGCAACAGCAGGGCAATCGCACGGGTAATAACTACTCGAGCAATCCTAATCGCAAGCACAAGCCCGACAACACTGTTTCAGCCATGGAAACTACTACCAAGCCTGAAGATGATTCCCACTGGGCAACATTGACCAAGCAGAAATGCCCATGGCACCCAGAGGGCGATCATACTACAGAACAGTGTTACCAACTTCGCCGTGCGTTGAAGAATACACCTGAACCAACGCATCCGAACCCAAGGTTTCTTAAAAACAAGGGAAAGGAGGCTAACACAGACAAAGACACTGGGTTTCAGCACCCCTCCAACACTGTCAATGTCATCTTTGGTGGGATTCCAACCAAGCGCATGCAGAAACTTGCACTCAGGGAGATTATGTCCATTCAACCAGCAGCACCAACTTTTCTAAAGTGGTCTGAAACCCCCATCACCTTCTCAAGGGCGGATCAATGGACAAGTTTCTCTGAGCCGGGACGATATCCTCTCATTCTGGATCCAGTGGTGGCAGGCTCTAGGCTTACTAATGTTCTCACTGATGGTGGCAGCGGTCTTAACGTCCTTTTTGCCAAGACCTTAAAGAAGATGGGCCTGGATATCACCAATATGCTTACCAAGACCAACTTGTCATTCTATGGTATCATCCCGGGTAACGCAGCTGTTCCTTTGGGTTCAGTTGTACTACATGTTACCTTTGGGACTAAGGATCACTACCGCATCGAGTACATTAAGTTCGAGGTTGCTGACTTCGAGACTTCTTACCACGCCATTCTTGGTAGACCTGGTCTCGCCAAGTTCATGGCTATTCCACATTATGTGTACCTTGTACTCAAGATGCCGAGCCCCAAAGGAGTTCTATCACTACAAGGGGATTTGAAGCGTTCTTACGACTGCGACACTAAAGCCGTAGAACTTGCTTCGACAACACAAGTACCCAATGCTATGATGGAAGTCTTCACTGCAGCTAAAAATCTTGCTCCGAGCGAGCTGGAGGTCCCTAAGAAGACGGATAACAACAACAAGCCTGCACCGACTCGGGACGTCTGCTGAAAGCCATTGACCTTGGTACTGGCGACAGCAGCAAGACGATCATGATCAGTGCATAGCTTGATCCTAAATAGGAAGACGCGCTCGTCAAATTCCTTCGAGCTAACCATGATATCTTTGCGTGGAAGCCATCTGACATGCCAGGTGTGCCCAGGAGGTTGATCGAGCACTCACTCAACGTCGATCCTAATGCTACCCCCAAGAGACAACACCTTCATCGCTTTGCTGATGATCGCAGGGCTGCTATCAAGAAAGAGCTTGCCAAACTACTCGCGGCTGGCTTCATCCGAGAAGTTTTTCACCCGTAATGGCTTGCTAACCCTGTGCTTGTCAGGAAAAAGAACTCTAATGATTGGAGGATGTGTGTCAACTACACTGATCTTAACAAGCATTGCCCCAAGGATCCTTTCGGGTTGCCGCGGATTGATCAAGTCATTGACTCCACGGCGGGTTGTGCTTTACTCTGTTTTCTGGATTGCTACTCTGGCTATCATCAATTTGCAATCAAGGAATCTGATCAAGAGAAGACCGCTTTCATCACCCCATTTGGTGCTACTTTATACACAACAATGTCCTTCGGGCTGAAAAATGCTGGTGCTACATATCAAAAAGCTATCCAAGCGTGCTTCAAGAAGCAGCTTCACAAGAACGTGGAAGCATACATGGATGACATCGTTGTAAAGACTAGGGATCCAGACATGCTTATCGCGGATCTTGAGGAAACTTTTGCTTCATTATGGGAGTACTGTTGACATTTCTTAACGCAATCACCTAAGAACAGGTTTGGAACCCATCCTGGTAATAGCGCCAGAAATGCTGGTTGGTAAATCTTAACATTACAGGAGTCCGCAAGCGCACGGAAGTACCATTGTAGCATTTCCCCAAAGGAGTATTCCAAAGGGTATCGAATCCAAGGAAGGCATTGGCGGAATGACAAGATCAACTCTATTGCAACGAGTATAGATCATAGACGGAAATAAATCAGACACTGAAGTGCAGGGGTAAAATATGATAATAGGGGTAGTGTGATCACACACACACTCACTCTCTCTCTAAGGGGTCCTAGGCATAGGAGGCGACATACGAGTTAGTTCTAGGGTCTTATGTACTATACACATAAAGCTGGTAGGAACGAGTTAGATACAGTAGCGTTGAAGAACATTGACTTAAGCACCCAGGTACCAGGGGGAGATAACCTCCCGCGTTGCTTCCGCACAACTCTGGTTGTTATATTTTAGACTCCTACAGCTTATCCGAACGTGGGGGATTTCAGAGGGACCAATGGCTGTCACTACCGCGGCCTACCCCAGGACAAACCGTGGGATAAACTCATAAGTAAGGTAGCTACGCAACCCAAGCACCATGCTTACGTTGTTAGCCGGACTTGACCGGCCCGGGCTATTGTGACCCAGGTCAAGCCACCAGATAAACCAGCTAATTACACCGAGTACCGTAGCTTAAGCACAGACTTCATACAACGCAGTTATGTCATCTAATTAGATCAAACCAGGTTAGGTACACAAACGTATTTGTGTTTTCCTATGTCTGTTCAACTGGATCAAAGGGTCGTGTTCGCGAAGAACACGAGCCTCTAACTTATGAACAAACAACAGAAACATGTGAAAATCATCCGTCAAGTGGATCGAAAGGCCTTGTTCATCAAGAACAGGAGCCTCTAAATGATGAACAGGTGAAGAACACATGAACAAATCACTCATGTATACTAACACAACTTTATATGAAATAGATAAATAACTGAAGTAGATCAAAGTCATACAAATGAAATAAGATACAAGAGAACTCATACCTAGATCCCAAAGTAGACTTGGAACCTGAATTAGAACTACTCTAGCCTACCTCCTAGCCTTGAGACTAAAAGTGAGAGATGTGTTGCAAGTGTGGATGTCTCATAAGTGAGCCCCCTCTCCTTCTATTTATAGGCCCGAGCACCGGCAAGGAATGGATGCAAACACCCCTGGAATGGCGCCTAGGACCAATAGGGAAGCACCACGTGGAAGCTCAGGAGAGGTCGAGCCAAGGTCGGTTCGGCCGACCTGTGGGGTAGGCCGACCCCCTGGTGGGCTCCCCTGGCTCGTGCTTTCTCCTGGTGACTGTCCTGTGGGTCCTTAGGTCGGTTCCCAGTGTCCACCCTGTTTTGGCGTGAATTGCATGCCTTTGTGGGCCCATGGATCCATGTGACGTCCACGTGTCACGCTCTGATTCGTCGGGGGTTGCTTCACTTGGATTGCTTGCATGGCATGCATGCATGGCTCCCTAGTTGGCAGGTGTGCATGCATGGCATCCATGTTGGCAGCCAACGTAGGATGAGGTGATGTGGCATGGACCATAGAATGTGAGTTTGTCACTCTTTTCCTGCTTATTTTCCTGCAATCAAATAATCTTCAAGGACAAGTGGAACTACATTATTCTTAACTAAATACGTGTAAGGAATGCCTTATGCTCCTTTATTCATGAGTACATTGAAGGCTAAAGTAGGCACTTAACAGCCGTCAACAACTCCCCCAAGCTAGCCTCTTGCTCGTCCCGAGCAAGAGATCAAGGACTTAGTTGGTTGATCAGGAGTTGCTACGATGTTGTATTCCTAACGTATAACAAGATACAACTAGGTACTCTATCAAGAGTTGAAGAAGTTGGCATTGATCTTACCTTACACTCGATTGATATGGGGCGTGTAGCTTCACCTGCCTTGGGCGGTTGAAAGATAGAATGGTTGTATAAAGATTACTAATCACATGTACCTTGATCAGTTATCAATCCGGAGGTTTTGCAGGTTTTTCAAAAAGAAATCAAAGTTCCTCAAATGATACTCTCGGATCGCTCAATGTGTATGATTCCTCACCAAGGCATGGTTTTGCCTTCTTTCACCACCTACTCCTAATAAGCTGATATGTGGAGCTGTAGGTAGGGAAAACATGTGGCATACCTGTTTCTCATATATTGTCGAGTCAAAAATCGGATCCTTGGGAGAACAAGCCATACACCCTGATCAAGATGTGCAAAAGTGTGTGTATGGTGGATGGATAATGAACTCCTATTTGCATGATTTTACTCTCCTCCTTTTCGAAATTTTTGAGACTTGGGCTACATCTCTTTATTCTCTTTTTTTTAATGCATGCCCTTAAGCATGTTTCTCTCTTCTCTTTTTTTACATAGCCCATAGTCCTTGCTGGATATTTTTGGAGGGAGAGTAAGCATGGAACATGCGCGGAGCTTTATTTTGTGGAATGGATGGGGGATGGATGAAATGATAGCTGCTAACTTCCAGTGTAGAAGTTTCGCATATGGTGGTGTGTACGTGATCTTGATCATAGGAGTAATGACAAGTTTACTCGCCGAGGGTCACAACAATTCGACAAGACTCAATGAAGAAATCAGGTAGCATATGTGGAGTTTTAACAAAAGCTAAAATCTACATATGGCCTTGGATAGGAATTTCTTATCATTGAGGAACTTATCATTTTATCATTTTTCAAACGAAAACTCCGGATATCAAACATCACTTAGTACTAGCTCATAGCAACTCTATTATACCATATCATACCTCGCAACCACTTAGGCAAAGATCATGCTTTTTGCTACCCACAAATTTCAAGCTCAGGTTCGATCATACTAGCCAACAAACTCAAAACTTGGATAGGATACTAAGTTGTAAACAAGGCATACAAGAGGAATAAACAGAGCAACTATTCATCATTTCAACCATGGAGAATAAGAACACTCTTACCGCGCATATGAAAACAAACTAATTTAAGAAAGCAAATAAATATTTTTGGTCTTTTTAACTTTTTTCAGATTTTTGTGTGCTTTAGCATATGGGGTTCTAAAAACAAATAGAAGATACAAGTTACCTCAGAATGGGGGTCCTCCCCCAAGCTAGCTTCAGGCTCACTGCTGTGGAGGGTGGTATCCTAACCACGCGTAGTAAGCCCTCTGCTCCTCCAGCTGTCGTAGCTGTCTCTGCTCCATGGTGTGAATCCTCTCGCCAGTCATACGCTGCTAGTCCCGAGTGGACTCAGCCTGCTGGTGGATTGTCTCCTCCATGGTACCGACACAGATGTTGAGCTCGCTCATCTGCTGAGTGAGGGTGACCCCACAAGATGACGAGCGCAACCCGGACGATGAGGAAGAGTCCCCGTAGGTAGCACTGGCGGGCCGAACCCACTCGCCACTCCCTGCACTAGCCCAGGTCGAGCTACTCGCACCCGGCTGACTCGTGGGTTGGTCCCAACCGGGGGCATATCCGGGTGTAACTCCAGACATGTACCCGGCCGAGGCCCATGCGCCAGACAGCGGTGGTGTAGGCTGAGGCTGTGACTGAGGTGACGGCTGCGGTGATGGCTGTGGCGGCGGATGTTGTGGCGGTTGCTGTGCTATTGCTGCCCTCCTCGATGCACTCCTAGTGACCCTGTCTCCAGAAACACTAGAACGACGAGGTTCCTCAAGAGGAAGGTCAGTGGCCATTGGCCGTACAAACGGAAATCCGAGTTAGGTAACCGAATCTGGTTTGCGTGGCCAGGGTAAAAGAAAACCAAGGAATCATCCGGGCCCTTTTTAAGAGTATGTCCTTGAATCAGATACGCCTCATCTATCATGGCCCGGGGAGAATCAATGTAGGGAACGTTAGCCCCTTGTGTAATCCCAAGACTCGAAATGATACGTGTGATCAGAGACGTACACTCGATAGAACCCGTCATCCTAAAATTTGTCAACCACTGCCGAATCATAGCTTGCACTAGGGCGATTTTGATCCGTCTGACCACGGCATATAATATCCTCATCTCGTCTGTGCGCACGGTTCGAACATCATCTCTTGGAAAGAGAGTGATGGCGAGCCACTTGTGCCACAGTTGGAGAGTGGGATGTGTGATATCGTTGCACCGAGGTGCTAACTTGGCACGGACAGGCGGACCAGAAATCTCTTCCCAAAAACTATCTCGAATAAAATCGCTGCAAGGTTGATCGAGAGAAATAGCACAACGACGATGAAAACCGAGAGCACGACTAAGATCATGCCACGAGACTCGATACGACGTTCCATGGAAACGAAACGTAATACCGGTCTCATCCTCCCGAAGAGTACAGAGGAACTGGATGGTGAGAGGCCTAGAACCGATCTCCCACACCGGAACAAAGTTCTCCCAACTAAGAGCATGCCAAATGGAATCGAACTCAGAGTCCATACCTATTTTCTCGAGAAGGGCCGAGTCGAACTCCTTGGTGTTGGCAAAGACTCGATCCTTGATGAGAGCATAGGCTTGTCTCTCCCGGTCGTCCCTTAAGACGAGGAAGGCGGCATTGGCGTCGAACACTCCTTCGGCTTGTGGCATGGATTGCTCCTCTTCTTCCTCTTCTTCACGGTCGGTTGACATTGGACTCGGTGTAGCTCCGGAGTGGTGAGACGAGCCCTCTCCGTCTCTAGAACGGCGTGAGCGGGTCACTTTCCGGTACGCACCGGCAATCCAACTCATCTTGCACAACAATGGAACACACGAGCAACTCGGTGATGGGTTAGTGAAATCAAAATGAAATCCTTACCGAGCTTGCTCCACCAATACTCCATATTCAGCGACAATTTGGAGAGAGTGCTTGACACTTCAACCTTGAGTAAGAAATCCAAGAAAACCAAAGAGCAAGAGCAAAGAGGGAGAGAGGGTGATGAAAATGAATGAATGGGTGAAGAAACCCCTCAATCTCCCTTCTATTTATAGGCAACCGAGCCAGGCACCGGGGTAGAGGACAAGGGCAACAGCTAGGAGCCGTTGGAGGAGGTGGGGCCCACTTGACCGTTGGTCAGGGTCGGCCGACCCCTGGGGTCGGCCGAGCCCCTGCCGGGCCCGCCTGCTTCCAGCTTTTTGCAATGGCTCTCTAACGGCTACCTGATGTCCTGCCCAGATGTCTAGGTCCAGATTCGCCCAAAATGTTGCTCGAAAAATTTTTCTAGGACTTTCTACTCAAAGATTTATTTTCAGAATTTTTTATTTGAAAAGGGAAATTTGGCTAGAAAAATCTAACATGCAAATGCAAGGTTGGAAAATTCAAATATGCATTTGGAAAAATCAAATAAAATTTTGAAAGGGAAATATGAGATAACTACCAATTTTACCTTTTGGCAAAAAGGACTCATCTTTTTAAGTCTGAGAGCGAGACTTTTCTCGGCGATCAATTCCACTCATTACCCCATTCCCGAGAAATTGATGGAGATGACTTCTGTATTTCCTGCCACACCCTTCTTGTTTTCTTAGGCTTTGTTGGAGTGGTGGGAAGTCGCGGGGGCTGTGGCTCCATCCATGCCCCTGATTGCTCATTTTTGCCCTGCAGTATATAGCATTTCTCTTTTGTTGCCTGAAATCGGAACATCAAGTTCCTCTTCCCAATGCGGAATCGGATCGTTCCGGCTCCCACATTGATCCTTGCGTTGGCGTCACTCAGGAACGGTCTCCCAAGAATGAGAGGCATTCCCTCATCATCTTGCATATCAAGGACCACGAAATCCGCAAAGATGCATGAACCTTAGATGAATACCAATAAGTTCTCTACTATCCCCTCTGGATATCGGATCGATGCATCAGCAAGTTGGACGGTCGTCGCAGTTGGAGTTAGAGTTGGATTTCCCAATTGTTCAAACATGGCCTTGGACATAAGGTTAACACTTGCACCAAGGTCACAGAGAGCATGCTTAATCTTCTGGTAATATATCTTGCAGGTGATAGCCGGATAACCAGGATCTTTCTTGTGTGTGATTGTTGAAGATTCCCATGGGTCAAGTATTTGCTGTATAGGTTTCCCTGCATAGTCAGTGGCTGGACACTACACAAACATTTTCACAGGAAGATACGGGTTGCCCCGGAATCTTCCCGTCTTCAGCAGAGGGAACCAAAGTAGCTAATTGAGCCAACTGGGTTTCTATCATCTTGTTAAAGCTCAACTGGTCTTTAAGGGCAGAAGAAAGGCTATCAATTTTAACATTAAGGCTCTCAAAAGCCTTATCATAGGCAGCTGTTTTCTTATTAAAACCTTCATTAATCTTAGCTTGCCCAAAGACTAGATCTTTCAAGGAAGGTTGGTTTGGGTTGAAAGAATTACCTTGATTACCTCCTTGATAATAAGGGCGTGATTGATTCCACATTCGACCTCCTTGTGGACGATAACCGTTGTTGTTGCCGTTCATGTACATCACATCCTCCTGAGTAGTAGGGCAGTAATTCCCTGAATGCCCAGTATTGCCACAGACTTCGCAAGTCATGCGAGCATCCATAGCTTGAGTAGTGGTGGCCATGGCGGCCTTCTCATTGGCTAGATCATCCATTCTCTTCATCATTAGGTCCATCTTGGCGTGCAACATATCCGCTTCCTTGACGGTATGTGTACCCCTTTGACGTGGCTGGAGTCGATCATCACTCCACCCTTGATTGGTAACCATCTTCTCAATCAGTGTAGTAGCTTCAGTGATAGTAAGAGAGAAGAAAGCCCCTCCAGCTGCAGCATCAATATGGCCTCGGGCTGTCGGAGTCAGCCCATTATAGAAACTCTGAAGAATAAGCCAGTTGTCCATCCCGTGATGAGGACAAGCCAGGATGTACTCCTGGAGTCTCTCCCAAGCTTCTGGGATAGTCTCATTTGCTGCCTGCTGGAAACTTGAAATTCGGCCCCGAAGGACATTGGTTTTGCCCAACGGAAAGAACTTCGTGAGGAATGCTGCGGAGCACTTTGCCCAAGTGTTAATCTCTACACGGTTAGCATAAAACCACTACTTTGCCTTTCCCAAGAGGGAGAAGGGAAACAGTCGCAGACGAATAGCATCTTCCTCCACTCCTCGTATAGTGAAGGTACTGCATAGTTCCAGGAACTGCTGCAGGTGGGCGCACGCGTCTTCATTAGGCTTGCCACAGAATGGGCTAGCCTGTACCATCGTAATTAAGCTAGTCTTGATCTCGAAGTTTCCATTCCTAGTGTTGATCACAGGGCCTGTCGGCACCTGGTCAGCAGAGGGAGCGGAGTACTCACGGAGAGTCTTCTCGACAGGGTTGGCCATGGAAGTTGATGTGGATGGCACAAAGGAAGCTGGATCGACTTCCGAACATTCACAAGAAGGAGAGCCGAAATGATTCCGTGCCTTCCTTACGAGTGACTCAGGATCTTCAGTAAAATTCGATGGCAAGTCGAAACCAGACATGCACTACCTGTCTTCATCATCAATAGACAAAGAAGACAATCCAAGTTAGCCTGCATTGAGAACTGTTTTATTCCTGTCATGATTATAAACATATGCAAAGTGTTGATATGTCATCCTTAAGCCTTCCCCGGCAACGGCGCCAGAAATGCTTGTTGACATTTCTTAACGCAATCACCTAAGAACGAGTTTGGAACCCATCCTGGTAACAGCGTCAGAAATGCTGGTTGGTAATTCGTAACGTTACAGAGATCCGCAAGCGCACGGAAGTACCATTGTAGCATTTCCCCAAAGGAGTATTCCAAAGGGTATCGAATCCAAGGAAGGCATTGGCGGAATAACAAGATCAACTCTATTGCAATGAGTATAGATCATAGACGGAAATAAATCAGACACTCAAGTGCAGGGGTAAAATATGATAATGGGGGTAGTGTGATCACACACACACTCACTCTCTCTCTAAGGGGTCCTAGGCATAGGAGGCGACATATGAGTTAGTTCTAGGGTCTTATGTACTATACACATAAAGTTGGTAGGAACGAGTTAGATACACAAGCGTTGAAGAACATTGACTTAAGCACCTAGGTACCATGGGGAGATAACCTCCCGCATTGCTTCCGCACAACTCTGGTTGTTATATTTTAGACTCCTACAGCTTATCCAAATGTGGGGGATTTCAGAGGGACCAACGGCTGTCACTACCGCGGCCTACCCTGTTGACGGCTGTTAAGTGCTACTTTTACACCGTCAATACCTGCATAATATAATGGTAAAAGGATCATCGACACTAGAATAGGGCTTGATACTAATGATTTCCACAAGTGTTGGTGTTTCTAGCTTTTGTTGCAGGATGCACCGAAATGCGTACTAAAAGGTACAGTTGAGAGCAAGTAGTCCAATGGCTATTAAAGGACGTCATCATAAACAATCTCAAATGCCAATTTGGACTGCACCATTGCGATGGGCTCGTCGGGACGATAGAAATGGATATATCATTTGTATACTTCGGAGTCCGGATGGGAAAGATATGCACAAGACAAGATCATACTCCCGATATCTTCTGAGCTCGGTGGGACCCACACCAGGCCACGTGGTGACGTGTGCCACATTGGATGCCATGTGTCCATGACACCTCATCAATCCATGTGAAACAACTCTCGGTGAATCAGACACCGCCATGTGTGCAGCACAAGGATCCAAGGGCCCACTAGAGACTCAAACCACCTCAAAACTCGGCATGCACCTGGAACCGTCATAAGGAGCCACATATCAGTCACCCAGAGAAAGCATGGGCCAAAAGGAGGAGGGCCAGGGTCGGCCGAACCTAGGTTCGGCCGAACCCTTTTGGTCTCCGTTCGCCATCTGCTTCCACGAGGTGCCTCCTGGTTGATCCCTTGCAACGTTCCGGGGTGGATTGGTGACATGGCGCCCGTTGATTGGTCGGTACAAGGTCGGTTTGGTTCCTTCCCCTAGAAGATAGAGAAGAGTGCCTTGCAATATACCTCGCCACATGTCACTCTCCTATTGGTGGCGCCCAGGATGGCTGCACATCTTGGAGAGCATTTGGCCTCTTGGCAAGCCACCCCCTCCTCTATAAATAGGAGGGGAGGGGCTCCCATTTGAGACACACCACTTCACCCAAGGATGAGAGCTTCCCTTCAAAGGAGAGGCCTCTCCTTGGTAGATTAGAGAGTAGGAGAGTGAGAGAGTGATTTGTATCTCTATGGATGCTTTGTTCTTCAATTAGAGTAAAGTAAGTATTTCTGTATTTTCTATTTAGACTAAAGTGTTATTCATACTTGAGTGATATGTTCTTGTGTTCTTCGCATGTTCATCATTTAGAGGCACGTGTTCTTCACGAACACGCCCCATCGATCTAGTTGATTAGGTGCACAAGTTTGTATCATGTTTGTATGACTTGTCTATTAGAATAAAGTGGAAATGCTTGCATGCTCTGATTAGAATAAAGTGTGTTGTGATTCCTTTCTAATAGTTTATGCTTGGTTGCATGAGTAGTCTTTTTCCTCTGCTAGTGCGTAGATCCTGGGTTTATGCGTTCGTCTGCTGCAAGTTGTTCGTATACATTGGAAGCATAGTACGGGGTCGAGTTCTCTCTTGTATGCCTCTAGTATAAGCTAGTAGTACCTATAGTGAGTGAGATCAGTTCTCTTCCGTGGTCGTAGTTCTATAAGTACAGAGTGTCGTAGTCCATTGGCTACGGCAGTAACCACAGCATAGACGTTGTGTCACGCTACCGGTTATCATTCGTTCGGCTTATCCCAAGGTTAGGTAGAGGCAGTCCAGGTGGTGGTGACAGCCCGTCTGGCCCTCGTTGATCCTCCGCAGCTGGATATAGTCAGAGCTCCGTTCCACATAGATCCGCGTGCCGGAGTCGCCTGTTAAGTCAGGGCTATCGGTACCCTAAGCCAAGTTCTATCTAGAGATCGACCTTTAATCTCATCTATAGTGCTATCTTTAGGAATCCTCTCTATCCTTGCCTCTTATCTGGGTGTGTCCTTGGACCGACTAGTACGGAGTTAGTACACACACGTTCTCTTGGATTCGATACCCTTGGAATACTCTGAGGTGAAAGCTACAACGGTATCCGTGCGCTTGCGGATTTATTCGTGTGACGCTAAAATACCCAACAAGCTTTCTGGTGCCGTTGCCGGGGAGCGGTTGCTGTATCTATCTTCGTACCCAGTGGTCCTCGTATCTTTTTATTTTTCTTTATTCTACCTTTACCCCTGTTACCCATGGAGAGGTCATCCTTTCACGACCTCTCCACCTCAACTTACGAGTTCAATGATCCATCAACGTCTTCATCCAACCATGAACTCAACCCCGACCTTATAACCATGGTTCGGAATCGACCCTTCTCTGGAGCTATTAGTGAGGATCCCCATGACCATTTGATAGAGTTTGAGAGGTTGTGTTCATCCCTGGCTCCCCCAGGAATGATACAGAAAACCTTGAGGCTCAATTTGTTTCCTCTCTCTGTCTCTCTCTCACAAAGAGGGCGGAGCAATGGTACACTCGCACCATAGGGCGTGTGAACGATTGGGAAAAACTCTGAATTGACTTCTATGTTTCTTTCAACCTTGCAAGACATAGGGTGTTCCTTCCGAGTGACATCCGCAACTTTAAGCCATTAGAGGAGGAGATCATAGGTGTAGCTTGGGCTAGGTTCTTACACCTGATTAAGTCTAGCCCAAACATGTCTATACCCGATCGTGTATACTTGTGTATTTTTTACTCAAGTTTAGACATGGACATTGCCCTATATCTCGACAGCATCGTTGGAGGTGTGTTCGCAAACATAACTTCAAAGGAAGGAAGAGAGATCCTAGACCGCCTCTTAGAAAACTCTTCCTTTCTTGCCGAACATAACGAACCACGCCAAGAATCAGAGTCGATCTATGAGAGTCTCTCAACAGCTGAACCCGAGCCTTTGACTTCCACATCCCAAGATTCGTCTGTTGAGCCCTCTCCCGAATCAGGAACAATGGAGGAAGAAGAAATTCAACCTCCAAAGTTCCTTCATCAATTCGAGGATGACCCTTCTGAAAATATCAAGAACACCTCGAATTTATTAGATGACCCAATAGGGAAGGAGCCCTCTTCTATCCAAATCCAGCCAGCTAGAAATCCTTGGACAGAACCTTCCCCTAGGCCTACGGTACCTCCTTTGCCTCCCGATCCTCCAAATGAGACATCTATCATGGAGGCCATGGAGAAGAAGTGGTTGAATGGAGTGGGACACTTCTCCGAAGCACTTTGGATTAGTTCACCCTCTACGATCGTTTCTTGTTCCATAAAAGGGATTATCGTAGAAGCCCATCTTAACCCCACTATGGAGGTTAATATGATGCCATGGCACCTAGCGTACACTTTGTTGGGCAACATTACGCTACGACCATCCGACAAGCTCCTCAAGAGTTGTCCCTCGGGACACATTCTTGAGTGTCGGGGGGTTGCATGTGCCGCGCCGATCACCATAGACAAGATTGAGGTCACTCTAGACTTCCATATCTTTGATATCCTCGATCTTGATCTCCTCCTAGGCTTCCCTGTAGAAAAACTTCTCGATGCATCTCGAGGCAGCCTAGATGAAAAGCTTAGGGAAGCCGCTTCTGCCACCACTCCCTTGTTTTCAGAAAGTTCTATGGCAAAGCCTCTTCCCAAGCAAGACTCGCTAGAGGAGACGATGCATGTATCTTCGTTCGCATCGTCCGAGCCCGGTCTCATTGAGGGTGTAGAATTCTCTACTCCTCGGGAGTACGACTCGGAAGACCCTCTTCACCTTTGTGAAGACGAACGATCATCATCACCCTCGACCAAGTCTGAGCCTTTTCCCACTGGCCCGCATTATGTTGTTCTTGACCTTGATCAAGAATCAACATCGAGCTTCCACGATGCATCTCCTGAGATGGAGAATTCAAGGGCCATGGAAATCTATGAGGCGCCGACTCTGGAGTCCGGAGGAAAGGATTCCATTGACAGGCATGGTAGCTTCACTCTTGATATACCTCAGGAACCATGCTTGCATCATCCTTCTCCAGGGTTAGCTATGCTCAGTGCATGGAGCATGCACGAGGGCTACAACCGCCTTATGGTCCTTTCCTATAAAAAAGTTTAGAAGGTTGGTTGTAGATGCATATGTTTACCACAAACATTGTACATTTCGTGTATGCACTGTGGCACTAACCTTGCAGCTGAAGCTTCCATGATACATTAAAAATTGGTGGTGAGGCGGGAATGACATCACCAATGATAGCTGCAAGAGGAAGTTCCCATGGTCGAGCTTATGACCGTAAACAAAGCACTACCAGGAGATAGCCTGGATTAGGTTTGTTTTATTTCCCTATTCAAATAAAAAGCAAGAGCATGTTTTTAGTATAGGTTGTCCGTCGGGTATTTTTGGTCCTAACCCTTTCAGGTGAAGATTATAAGGAACAACGGACATGTAGCACCTAAGAACATGTGAGTTGCATCACCTCAACACTTTGGTAAGTTTTTGGTGAGGGAACATTACAAAAGGAAGCTTGATCTCCACACACTTGAGTTTTGTTGCCTAGCAATGCAAACTTCAAGTGTGGGGGAGGTATGTGAGCATCCCGAGTAAAGTTCCTCTCATCCAAATCTTATCCTGGTTTGGAGATGATGTTAGCTCTCGCATCTTGCCCAACTAGCTAGGTACGTCCTGCTTTTGACTTTAAACAAAGCCCTTTCGGGAGGTTGCCCGATGTTCACCATCTTATGCTCATGTTTATGTCCCTTTTGGAAATAGCTTGATCATGCTTTCATACTTCCTTTATCTATGTTTGTAATGCTATGGTTTGAGTGCATGTTTAGCCAACGGGCATTCATAGATTGTTGTAAATTAAGCATGATGCTTAGGTTAAAATTGTCTTCTTCAATCAAACAAGACATGGTGTCGAGTTTGATTGATGAACCTTATAGTTAATGCGTTCATGGATATTGGTTGTATGTGCGGACTAACCCTTGCAGGAGTTTTCGAATCCAAACGGGGTAAGTCATCAAGCTTGATTCAAATGGGAAGGTAAGCCAAGGCATGCCAGCCTTGTTTGAGCTAGGTCTCATGGTGAATTTATAAAAAAACAAAAGAATATTTGAATTTGAATAAAGGCTCACTGGTTCTCGAGCTAGTAGATTCCCTCTTTTGTTTCCACTTTTTGTTTGAAGACAGCACCAGGTACAAGAACAAGTGTGGGGGAGATCTCCCAAGCTTATCATCGACATACACACTTGAGATCTCCCACACAGGTGTTGCACAACATCGACTGCGCTTTCATGACAAGGGACAAGGTAAACTAGAGTGAGCTGGCTGCCCCATGGGTCACTGGTGGTCCTCCTTGATCTCCACATTCTTCAGGAGTGATGGTATGTGCACCCTCTATCTCATTCTCCCTGATTCGTGAGTTTGAATGATTTTCAATTCCTATCTTTAAAATCAACTCATGGAATCATGCTCTACTTGCTCTACATGTTTCCTGTGGTTGGCTTGCATATGTTTTATTCCATACTTATTATCTTGATGCTTGTGAACAAATATCATTAGGGAACTCATGCTCATCTAAGTAGTTGGCGTTTGAGATATGGTTTGATGATATGATCTTCTCTCTAAATGTTCGAGTGCTTGGGAATTTTACTTGAAAACTTGAAAACCCTTTGCAAAGCACCTCTTTGATATGACACCGTCCTACCAGAGCCATATGGTGTTTCAATTGAAAACCTTATACTCATATGCTGCTTCTTATTTGTTGACATTTCTTAACGCAATCACCTAAGAACGAGTTTGGAACCCATCCTGGTAACAGCACCAGAAATGCTGGTTGGTAATTCGTAATGTTACAGAGATCCGCAAGCGCACGGAAGTACCATTGTAGCATTTCCCCAAAGGAGTATTCCAAAGGGTATCGAATCCAAGGAAGGCATTGGCGGAATGACAAGATCAACTCTATTGCAATGAGTATAGATCATAGATGGAAAATAAATCAGACACTCAAGTGTAGGGGGGAGATATGATAATAGGGGTAGTGTGATCACAGTACTCTCTCTCTAAGGGTCCTAGGCATAGGAGGCGACACACGAGTTAGTTCTAGGTTCTTATGTACTATACACATAGAGCTGGTAGGAACGAGTTAGATACACTAGCATTGAAGAACATTGACTTAAGCACCCAGGTACCACGGGGAGATAACCTCCTGAGTTGCTTCCGCACAACTCCGGTTGTTATATTTTAGACTGGGATTTCAGAGGACCAATGGTTGTCACTACCGCGGCCTACCCCAAGACAAACCGTGGGATAAACTCATAAGTAAGGTAGCTATGCAACCCAAGCACCATGCTTACGTTGTTAGCCGGACTTGACCGGCCCGGGCTATTGTGACCCAAGTCAAGCAACCAGATAAACCAGCCAATTACACCGAGTACCATAGCTCAAGCACAGACTTCATACAACGCAATCATGTCATCTAATTAGATCAAACCAGGTTAGATACACAAACGGATTCATGTTTTCCTATGTCTGTTCACCTGGATCAAAGGGTCGTGTTCGCGAAGAACACGAGCCTCTAACTTATGAAGAAACACCAGAAACATGTAAAAGTCACCCGTCAAGTGGATCGAAATGCCTTGTTCATCAAGAACAGGAGCCTCTAAATGATGAACAGGTGAAGAACACATGAACAAATCACTCATGCATACTAACACAACTTTATATGAAATTGATAAATAACTGAAGTAGATCAAAGTCATACAAATGAAATAAGATACAAGAGAACTCATACCTAGATCCCAAAGTAGACTTGGAACCTGAATTAGAACTACTCTAGCCTACCTCCTAGCCTTGAGACTAAAAGTGAGAGAGGTGTTGCAAGTGTGGATGTCTCATAAGTGAGCCCCCTCTCCTTCTATTTATAGGCCCGTGCACCGGCGAAGAATGGAGGCAAACACCCCGGGGAAGGCGCCTAGGTCCAATAGGGAACCACCACGTGGAAGCCCCAGAGGAGGCCGAGCCAAGGTCGGTTCGGCCGACCTATGGGGTCGACCGACCCCTTGGTGGGCCTCCTGGCTCGTGCTTTCTCCTGGTGACTATCCTGTGGGTCCTTAGGTCGGTTCCCGGTGTCCACCCTGTTTTGGCGCCAATTGCATGCCTTTGTGGGCCCATGGATCCATGTGACGTCCATGTGTCACGCTCTGATTCGTCGGGGTTGCTTCACTTGGATTGCTTGCATGGCATGCATGCATGGCTCCCTAGTTGGCAGGTGTGCATGCATGGCATCCTTGTTGACAGCCCACCTAGGATGAGGTGATGTGGCATGGACCATAGAAGGTGAGTTTGTCACTCTTTTCCTGCTTAGTTTCCTGCAATCAAATAATCTTCAAGGAAAAGTGGAACTACATTATTCTTAACTAAATACGTGTAAGAAATGCCTTATGCTCCTTTATTCATGAGTATATTAACGGCTAGAGTAGGCACTTAACAGCCGTCAACAAGTACCAATGGAAGCTCAACCCCAACAAATGCGTCTTTGGCGTATCGTCAGGAAAACTACTCGGGTTCATCATTAGTCATCGTGGCATCGAAGCAAACCCCGAGAAGATTACTGCCATCTCCAACATGCAAGCTCCGACTACTATCAAAGATGTCCAGAAGCTTACTGGTTGTATGGCATCACTCAATCACTTCATCTCGCGACTTGGAGAATGGGGCCTACCTTTCTTCAAGTTACTCAAGCGGCAAGAGAAGTTTACGTGGACAACTGAAGCTGATCAAGCTCTTTCTCAGCTTAGGGAGTTCTTATCCAAGCCTCCAGTCCTCACAACTCCTCTGCCTAATGAAGAGCTCTTGCTCTACATCGCTGCGACTACTAATGTTGTCAGCACTACTATTATCATTGAGCGACAGGAGCAAGGCCATGGCTACCATGTCCAAAGGCCGGTTTATTTCGTCAGTGAAGTGCTTTCAGAATCCAAAGCTCGCTACCCTCCGGTACAGAAGCTACTCTATGCGGTTCTGATTACTTCACGGAAGCTCTGCCACTACTTCGACGAGTACAAGATTTCTGTGGTTACTAGCTACCCGCTTGGCGAGATATTGCACAACTAAGATTCCACAGGAAGGATTTCTAAATGGGCTGTAGAGCTTGGCGCTCTATCGCTCGAGTTCAAGTCTCGCACTGCTATCAAGTCTCAAGCTTTGGTTGATTTCATGGCTGAGTGGCGGGAAAATCAAGTCCCAACTCCAATTGAGCGTCCAGAACATTAGGTCATGTACTTTGATGGTTCCCTCAAATTGGAAGGCGCTGGTGCCGGGGTACTTTTGATTTCCCCCAAGGGCGAGCAACTCAAATATGTTTTGCAGATCTTCTGGAAGGTCTCAAACAATGAAGCTGAATATGAAGCTCTTCTGCACGGTCTTCGCCTTGCAGTCTCTCTTGGCATTACACGACTACTTGTCTATGGTGATTCTTTGGTGGTCATCAATCAAGTCAACGATTCTTGGGATCGTAATGCTAAGAACATGCATGCGTACTGTTAGGAGGTACGCAAACTTGAGAACAAATTTCATGGTCTCGAGTTCCATCATGTTGTTCGTGACAACAATGTTGCTGCGGATGTCTTGTCGAAGCTGGGATCTACACGAGCTCAAGTGCCAGCTAGGATCTTTGTTCACGAACTCCACAAGCCATCAATTCTGGAGCAATCATCTGCACCTGTGACTACCTCAGTTCAATCAGATCGAGAAGTGCTTATGGTTGACGTGGACTGGAGAACTCCTTTTATCGACTACATTAAACATCAGTTGATTACTGAAAACAAGTCAGAAGTTGAGCGCATCTCACACCGCATCAAAGCTTATGCTCTAGTCGGAGTTCAACTCTACAAGTGAGGCGCAAGTTCTGATGTACTCATGAAGTGCGTTTCTCGCGAAGAAGGCAAGGAAATCTTGAAGGAGACACATAAAGGAATCTGTGGCAATCACGCTTCTTCCCGCACCTTAGTGGGAAAAGTATTCAGACGTGCTTTCTACTGGCCTACATCTCTTGCTGATGTAGAGGAACTAGTCAAGAAGTGCCATGGATGTCAATTCTTCGCCAAGCAACAACACCTTCCAGCCTACAAACTCATCACGATACCACCAACTTGGCCTTTCGCTTGCTAGGGGCTGGATATGATTGGTCCTCTCCCAAATGCGCCAGGGGGATTCAACAGAGTTCTGGTGGCTATCGACAAGTTTACCAAGTGGATTGAGGTCAAGCCTGTTACCTGTCCCATGGCTGATAGAGTCCTCGATTTCTTGGATGAAATCGTACATCGCTATGGGTTCCCTAACTGCATTATCACAGACCTGGGTTCGAATTTTAACAATCACCAGTTCTGGGAGTACTGTGAGAATAATGGAATTGATGTCCGGTATGTCTCCGTCGCTCACCCACGTGCCAATGGCCAAGTGGAGCGTGCCAACGGGATGGTACTTGATGCTCTCAAAAAGTGACTGTATGACGCTGCAAACACCAAGGGCGGCAAGTGGATCAAGGAACTACCCAATGCACTCTGGGGGCTACGTACTCAGCCTAGTACTCCCACAGGGCAATCACCATATTTCCTAGTCTACGGTTCTGAAGCCGTCTTACCTGCTGATGTCATGTGGCGTTCTCCGGCGGTTGACCAGTACGAAGAAGGCGTAGATGAAGAAACAAGACAAACAGATGTTGACAGTCTCGAGGAAGCTCGCTGCAACACACTCGTTCAATCAGCTCGATATCTTGAGAAGATTCACTGCTACCATGACCGCAACATTAAGGAACGCTCCTTCAACGTTGGTGACTTAGTCCTTCGTCGTATCCAGAACACGACAGGGCTACACAAACTCAATTCGCCATGGGAAGGCCCTTTCTCTGTTGCAAAGGTCACTGGCCCAGGTTCATATCATCTCCAAACTCTTGAAGGAGAACAAGTCGACAACTCTTGGAACATCGACCAGCTTTGTCGCTTCTACCCATAGGGGGTCCCAACAACCCTCTCCAGGCAGCTTCGGTTGCAACAACTCACTCGGCAGCTACGGTTGCCACTACTCGTAGGGGATCAAGATAATCCTCTCCAGATAGTTTCGGCTGTAACTACTCGTGGCTTCAGCTGCGATCACTCGTAGGGGATCATGATAATCCTCTCCAGGTAGTCTCATTCTGCGACCTCGTAGGGAGTCATGACAACTCTCTCCAGACGACTCCGTGTCGTATAGAGCAATAAGTGGCACATGCTGTCCATGTCTCTATTTTTAATAAGAGGCTTCGGCCTAGAGTAACACCCTTCATAGTAGGGTCTCAGTGGAACTCTCATACAAGTTGCTGCTACAGCAAGGATGAGTTCATCACACTGTCTCCTATGGTCTTACTCGTTCTTCGGAACATCCTTGCGAGTACTCTCTCATTAGGCTCATAGCCTCAGATGTACTTAAGGCACTATTACTCAATAGTGTATCCAGACATTGTAAACTCTGTACAATGTGTTCAGTAATAAAGTTGTTATTCTATATATCGACTTGTTACTGTCCTTTGCATATTTCACAACAAAGCCTTCATCTACGCTGTTACAGCTAAGGTATTCAACTCGTTGTGATTAAGCTAACGTTCTTCGGAACATATCTAGACTTGAGTACTTCTACTCAAGTACCGTATCTCTTTTTGCAGCCACACACTCATTATCAACTCGAGTACATGGCATTCACACAAGCATACAAGGGATCCAGATAATTGACTTACTCAAGTTTTCAATTATATTACATAAAAACTTGTTTGGAATTATACTTGTTTTTCCATAGTGTTTTGTCCTACAGGTACATCTAACAAAGATCTATGAAATTGGAGACTACTTCCGCAATTGAAGATGTCTGTTGCATCAACTCGATCAACATGTCGTCGGTGCAATCTCCAGATCTTCCGTTCATGATGACCGTCAGATCCACCTCTGCGTTGAAGGACTTGATGAAGCTCAACACTTGGTTGGGAATTGTGCAGGCCAGCCTCTGAGCGTACTCCAAAATCTTCTTTGGCGTGTCCTTCAACCGCTCCACAAGTGGACGGGGCTGAACTCCAGCAACTCTAGGCTCAAAGAGATTGGCTACTGGCTCGGCTGCATCCATCAACGCCTTCAATTCAACTCGCAGGCACTCGGATTCTTCAATTTTGATCTTCACCGACTGCATACAAGTCAACAAATCATTCCAGCCGTCAAGACGAATCTGCATTTCACGCTCAAGTTCCATGCACTGCACCTTATAATCGGCTTCGAGGTCAAGACGCGCTGATTCCTCACGGTTATAGGCCAACTGCCAGTCCAGCGCCTTGTTCTTGTACTTCTCAACCTCTTCAGTCAGCTCTGCAGAAGACCAAGACTACTTATAAGGGTGCAGTGTGCAAGGAAAAAGTACTCCAAGATAAGTTTAGAAAGGGGGAATACCTTTGTTCTTATGGCGCGGTGACTTGTTCTTCCCAACAACGTCATCCTTCTGAGCCGTCAGCTTCTGGATTTCATTGTGGTACTCTGCGGCGTTACTATCAAGCTTTTCTTGCAGCTTCAGAGACAAGGCTTTCTGATCCTTGAGTTCTTTTCTGAGCTGTGAGACTTCTTCGATGTCAGCCGCGTATTGCTCGAGCAGACGAGTCTTGCGCTTTGACTGCTTGACTACTTCCTGCAAAAGCAAAAACAACTCAAGAGTTAGAGACAAGATATCTTTGGCCAAAAGTACTCTACAAGAGAAACCAACTTACCGCAAAGAGCTTTTCTACACTGCGGAACATCTCGGAGTGCGCCTGCAAGTTGTCCTCATCCAGGCATGAGTCATCGTATGGCATCAAGCTTTCAGCTCTGGATTGAGTACTCACGCTCGCCTCCGAGTGCATCGCAGCGCTGCGCAGAGGAGCCGGGTCTTCAATCTCTGGCTCATGCGGCACTATGCGGTCTTCTGGGTTGTCTTCAAGTGCTAGTCATACATCTGTCTGATGCACGGGGGCTTCAGCCACTGGGACTTCTTCATGGCATAGTCCGGCTTCTGGATCAACCTCCAGGCCTTCATTCACCACCACCTCTATGTCTTCAAGTGGATGAGCCCTGGGCTTGGAAGCTGCATCCATTGCTTCCTTGACTACATCGCTCCAGAGGAAGCGCAGTGCTTGTGCGGCGTCAGCTTGAGCAGCAACCACTTGGGGCTCTGGAAGTACATCTTCTTATTGTTCTTGAGAGTTCTGATTGTCTCCAACAAGACTACTTCCAGAAGCTCCCCACTTCACAGCAGTGGATTTCCTGCAACAACAAGTTGGTCAGCATATTCAGAATTACCAACAAAGTAAAGTACTTGAGTACTCGGGTACTTACAGAGCAGCTCGAGGCACCACAACTTTTGGCCCCAGCATGTCAAAAAATGAAGGCGCCACCAGCTCCACTGGAACATTATCCACTGGCGGCACACTTCCTGGTACCACACCTTCTTGTTGCTCATGCGTCACCGTCTCGACGGTTGACGCTAGAACCACCTCGGGTTCTGTTGCTCTTGCCAGGCTACTCGCGGGTACATTGGTATTACTCTCGATAACCTGTGCAAGTCAAAAATTCAAGCCATTACAACAGAGAGCAAGTACTCAAACATGATATTGACTACTTAAAGTTCTCAAAACTCACCGTAATGGATGGCAGAGCTGTGACTTTCTTCACAGCATGCTTTCCCACTGTGGTTCTCTTCTTCTGCAGCGGCAGCGTCACATCATCTGCAAGGGATGAAGCCGGCCTCTTCATTGCTCCTACGGAGACACCACTGGGGATTGACGTCCCAGAGTACCCGTAGTGACTTCTCACTTCAAAGCATTGTTGAAGTATTTGCTCGTCGTCGTCGCTCGAGGAGGCGTCCTCCACCAAGACTTCTTCCTCCCCTTGAGCAGTTCGACTACTCTCGGGGGCTTGAGCCTCAACCTCTGATGGCTCTGGTGCTTGTAGTGGGTCATGAGGATGAGGAGGAGGGTTGGAAACAAACTTCAAGACATCCTCCTGCAAATCAGGACAAATTCTCTAAGTTCACGACTACTTTTCATAAAGTACTCAGGGGCTAGTTTGCGGATACTCACAAGACGCGGAGGGTTGTCAGCACTATATTCTTGGACAGCTGCTGGAATTCCATGAAGATTCTTGAAAATCTTCTGCAGTGTTTCCACCACGAGATCGTCACTGATCTCCTCTGCGGACAGTCTTGAGCCATCATCAGCTCCCGTGTACTCGTACCCAAGATGCTCCCGCTGCATCAAGGGTTGTACTCGCCGCTTCATGAAGCTGAAGGCTACCCTCTCAGCTGTCAAACCTTGCGCCTTCTTCAGTGCAATCTTGGCCAGCAGCTCTGGAATCTGAATGCACTCTTGCATTGTTGGCTCGTCCTTCCAGAGCCTGTCATAAACGGGTGCAAACATACTTGGCTTCAGCAGTCGAGGTGGGGCATTGTCAATGTAGAACCACTTGGTCTTCCAATCTTGGTTCGAATCTATCAAGTCGTACTTGAAGTACAACTCCTGTGCCTTCTAGCGCATCTAAAGACCGGCTCCACCGACTACTACCGGGAAATTTGCGTTGGGCTGAGGCGAAATATCTTCCTAAACAAAGCCCAATGTGGGAGAATACTAAGGAAAGCCTCGCAAAAGTGCACGTACACTGCAATCTGGAAGATGGTGTTCGGATTCAGGTGTACGTGCTCCAGCTCGAAGAAGTCAAGGACTCCCCTGAAGAAATCCGACGACGGCAAAGTCAACCCATGCTCGACGAAGTGGCCAAACATCGGGATTTCATTCGGAGTCTTCTCCATTGGCCATGCATCTCCAGTGGCAGAGCTCCGTCCTGCGATTGCTTTCTCACGCAGCAACCCGGCGGCTTCAAGGGCCTTGAGATCATCCTTCTCATCTTGGATTTCTTCCAAGAGACAGCCTGGCTTGGTGGCTTTGTGATTACCACAGTCTTGTACTTAGGCTCCGGCAACTGATTTTTGCCGCGGCCGGATTTCCTCTTCTATCCCTTGGTCGGCGCAGGCTTCATCCTTCCAGTCACGACGGTCTTCTTTCGCATCGGCTCAAGGGCTGCGAGGGGATGGAGGTGGAAGCTCTTGGCGGCGTAGACGCTCAAACTCTGTGGTGGCTATAGATGCTAGGGTTTTCTTCCTGGATCTAAGGGCGAATGGAAGCAGTGAAACCCTAAGGGATACCCCTTCGGGTATTTATAAAATCAAAACCCTAACGGTTCAACCTGGTGACCCTTCGTATTCAACAGATTGGTTTCACATAGGCCAAAATTTTCAGCTAAGTCAGTGGACTTAAATCCAAGACCGGCTCGGCTCCATCTCGGGGGCTCGACTACTCGATGGAATTGGTTTTCACTCAGCTACAGTTCACTGAATTCAGGCCACTATTCTACAGTCAGATTGGATCCTTCAATTCAAGAAAGTACTCGACTCAAGGCTCGGGGGCTCCGTGCCACATGTCCTTCAGTTTTTCTCAGGATTTTACGGGATTATTTGATGAAGACTTCAGATTGACCCTCAGCTTGAATTGTCAATTCGACCTAAGGCTCGGGGGCTACATCCATATAGGATGCGATTTTAGTAATCGCATTCCAATATAATTTCTTCGGATTTTCTACGGATTTTTTCGGAGCAAGATCAAAGACTAGAAGATTGACCCTCAGCTTGAATCCTAGATTCGACCTAAGGCTCGGGGGCTACATTCCATATGGAATGCGATTTTAGTAATCGCATTTCCATATGGATCTTTGATGCAAAGATTTCAAGAACGAAGCGGGTATTATTGAAGACCTTCAAGGGAAGTACTCAGGGACGCTTGGGAATAACTCAAGAAGACTTCAAGACTACTCGTGGAGTTAGCTAGAGTACCTTCCAGCCTCGTGATGATTCAAGTACTATTGAAGATCGAAGCTTGCAGAACTCGAGGACGCTTGGGAACTACTCGCGGAGACCTTCAAGACTACTTGGAAGCATTGCACTCGACTACAAAGTACTCGGGGGCTTGTCGACCGCGCATCCCTGGGCCCACCACACATGTGGGCCATACCCGGGAGATAAGAACCTGAACACCTTGACTACTCGACTAGTGGGCCACAAGGCAAGACAAGACGGACAAGGACTTGTACTAAGATTAGGATAGCTTTCTATAACTCGTATAGGCTACTCCTAGTCCTACTCGAATAGTATTCTTGTAACAATCCGACTTGTAACCCTGTCTCCCGTGCATATAAGGCGAGGCAGGGACCCCTCTCAAAACATACGCAATCAATACAGAGCCACGCAGCATACAAGACGTAGGGTATTACGCACATTGCGGCCCGAACCTGTCTAATTGTGTGCCTCGTGTCTCACCATCGTGTTCCTGATCTCGGCGAGCCCCACCACACAATCTACTACTTCGGGTACCACGTTGTAGGCTCGGTGTCTAAAACACTGACAGCAGTGCGCTCTAGCTAGAGTTAGGCGTTCCCACCGTCCTAGCAAGCCTTCGCTCCAACGTGCGCACGGGCATCCATGATCCCTAGAGAGCTCATCATGTGGGGGGAGTTATCGGCAGCCTGCATAGGCCTGGCCTGGTTAGAAAGGTAGGCCAGGCCAGCCCAACCCAGGCTATCTCCACCCATTTGACCCGCGTTTGGCAGCCTGCATAGCAACTATTGGCCCGGTTAATATGTGCTGCATATGTTGAGTGGGCTAACCCATTACATAGCTCAGGTGAGGTTACCCTTCCTGAGCTCCTCTCCCCACTTCGTCTTTCTCGCCTCCACCTCGAGCAGAATCGAGACTGCCTGTTGTTGACGGCTTTTAAGTACTACTTTCAGCCATCAATATTCTCACATAAATGGAGGCATATGCATTATTTACTTGAATTTTGGTTTGAATAATGTAGTTCCACTTGTCTTTGGAGATTATTTGTATGTAGGTGAAATACCCATTAAAAGGAATGGAAACCCACCTTCTATGGAAGAACCATGCCAACTCAGCTGAGGAGGTGGTTACCACCAAGGAAACAAGTGGCAATCCACGTCACTGATCCAAGGGAGGCACTCACTAACGAATCAGAGAGCGCCACATGGACTTCACATGGATCAAAGGGCCCACCTCAGATACCAAATAAAGCCATGCACCGGGGATGGATCAGAGGGCCCACAGGGCAGCCACCCAGAGGAAAACCACCCCGAGTGGGGGGCCCGACCGATCCTAGGATCACTCGAACCACCTTTCGGCCGCCCCATCTCGTCCCTCCATGAGGCAGCTGCTCATTGGCCACTTGCTTCACTCCCGGGTGTTTTAAGACCATTTGGTGCCCGAGGCAAGCCTCCTCCTTGCCTATAAATAGAAGGGGAGGGGCTCCCATTTCTCACACACCACTCTCTCATTCTCCTCTCACTTTTAGTCTCCAAGGCTAGGGGGTAGGCTAGAGTAGCTCTTCTTCAAGTTCCGAGTCTTCTTTGGAGTCTAGGGATGAGTTCTCTTTTATCTTTATTTCATTATATGACTTTAATCTACTTCAGTTATTCAGCTATTTCATATAAAGTCATGGTAGATCATATACTTGATATGTTCTTGAGTTCATCTCTTGTTCATCATTTAGAGGCTTGTGTTCTTCATGAACACTACCTTTTGATCCACTTGAAGGATGATAAACTCATTCCTTATGTGTTTGTTCATAAGTTAGAGGCTCGTGTTCTTCACGAACACGACCCTTTGATCTTGTTGACTAGACATAAGAGAGTTTGTATCCGTTCGTATGTCTAGCCTTAGTTGATCTTGTTAGATGGCATGATAGTGTTGCATGAGGTTTGTGTTCAAGCTACGGTACTCGGTCTAAGTTGACCAGTCTTCTGGTGGCTCTCACCCTGGGTCACAATAGCCCGGGTCGGGTGAAGTCTAGTAGCAACGCAGGCATGGTGCTTGGGTTGTGTGGCTACCTTAGTTATGAGCATACCCCTTGTAACGATAGAGGTAGGCCACAGTGGTGACAGTTGTTGGACCCTTTGGAACCCTCCGCGCTGGGGTATTGCTGTAGGAGTCTAAAGTCTTGTTTCACGGAGTGCTGGTCATCGCGGGCTAGCTCCCCATTTGTACCTGGGTGCGGAACCTTACCCTCTCATGCAATGTTTCATGCCTATCTCTTGTATCTTCTAACTTTGTATGTTTAGTACATCAGAACCTAGAGCTAACTCATATGTTCCCCCTGTGCCGTAGAGTACTAGAGTAGAGGTAGATCTGAGTGTGTGTCAAACTACCCTATCATATCTTTTATCTTACCCCTGCCTTTGAGTTGTTGTTTCCTCTATCTATCTCTTGGTTTACATTCAGTGCAAAAGCATAAGTCTATGATATCTGCCATTGCCTTCCACAGATACGATACCCTTGGAATATTCTCCTTCCTTGGAGAAATGCTACAATAGTTTATCTGTGCGCTTGCGGATTCGTTCATGATCATTTAGATTTACCTTTAGCAAGTCTTGATGTTCACGCCAACTCGGCGTCGATAGTGGTGACGTTAAGAAATGCCAACAAACATTTCTAGCGCTGACGCTAAGGATGGATTCCAAATCAGTTCTTAAGTGATCGACGCTAAGAAATATCAACAAGCATTTCTGGCGCCGTTGCCGGGGAAGGCTTAGGATTATCATGACTATGCTTTGCATCTATTTACAAATCATGAGTAGGTTAGGGCAACTCTCAATGCAGTCTAACCTTAATTGTCTTCTTTTATCTTTGGAAGATGAAGACAGGTAGTGTATGACTGGTTTCGACTTATCGGAGAATTTCATTGAAGATCTCGAGTCACTAGTGAGGAAAGCTCGAATTCATTTCGACTCACCTCGTCGTACTCGTCCGGAAGGCGATCCGGCTTCCTTTGTACCATCCACGTCAAACGCTATGGCCCAGAAGACACTTCGTGAGTACTCAGCTCCTTCTGCTGACCAGGTGCTGCAAGGCCCTGAGGTGGCAATGGGGACTGAAAATTTTGAGATCAAGATGGGTCTAATTACAATGGTACAGGCTAGCCCATTCTGTGGCAAGCCAAATGAGGATGCCAATGCCCATTTGCAGCAATTCCTAGAGCTATGCAGCACTTTCATCATTAGGGGTGCAAATATAGATGTTGTTCGTCTTCGATTGTTTCCATTTTCTCTCCTTGGGAAAGCCAAGTAATGGTTCTATGCGAATTGTGAAGCCATTAATACTTGGGATAAGTGTTCAGAGGCATTCCTCAAGAAGTTCTTCCCATTGGGTAAAACCAATACTCTTCGTGGAAGGATTTCTGGTTTTCAGCAAGCAGCAAGTGAATCTATTCCAGAGGCTTGGGAAAGACTTCAGGAGTATGTCCTGGCCTGACCTCACCATGGGATGGAGGATTGGCTTATTCTTCAGAGCTTTTATAATGGGCTGACTCCGACAGCCCGAGGCCATATTGATGCTGCTCAAGGAGCGTTCTTCTCACTCACAGTTGATAATGCTAAATTATTCACTGAAAAGATGGTTTCCAACCAAGGGTGGAGTGATGAAAGACTCCAACCACGTCCGAGGGGTACTCATACTGTCAAGGAAGCAGACGTGATTACTGCCAAATTGGATCTTCTTATGAAAAGACTGGATGATTACACCAGCGAGAAGGCTGCCATGGCCACCACTACCCTGCCTATGGATTCTCATATGACTTGTGAGGTCTGTGGCAACACTGGGCACTCAGGAAATTACTGTCCGGAGACTCAGGAGGAAGTGATGTACATGAACGGCAACAACAATGGTTATCGTCCACCTCAACAAGGAGGCCAATCGTGGAATCAACAACGCTCTTATTATCAAGGAGGTAACCAAGGTAACTCTTATAATCCTAACCAACCCTCCTTGAGAGATCTCGTTTTTGGGCAAGCTAAGATTAATGAAGGTGTTAACAAAAAGCTAGCTGCCCTTGATAAAACCTTGAAAAGTCTCAACCTTAAGCTTGATAGTTTTTCTTCTTCTCAGAAGAGCCAGCTGAGTTTTAACAAAATGTTAGAAACCCAGTTAGCCAAGTTAACTGCTTTGGTTCCGTCTGCTGATAACGTGAGGATCCTGGGGCAACCCGTATCCTCTTGTGAAAATGCTAGTGTAGTGTCAACTAGGTGGGGTAAGCCACCTAGGAAGACATATGTTCCTAACTATGCAGGGGAGCCCATACAACAGATTCTATATCCATGGGAGGAATCAGCAATTGTGCACAAGAAAGATCCTGGCTATCCGGCTATTACATGCACCATTTATTACAAGACGATCAAGCATGCCTTTGTGACCTTGGTGCAAGTGTTAACTTCATTGTTGACGGTTGAAATTTACCACTTTCAACCCTCAATATTCTCACATAAATGGAGGCATATGCATTATTTACTAGCATTTTGGTTTGAATAATGTAGTTCCACTTGTCCTTGGAGATTATTTGTATGTAGGTGATTTACCCCTAAAAAGAGATGGAAACCAACCTTCTTTGAAGAAACCATGCCAACTCAGCTGAGGAGGTGGCTGCCACCAAGGGAAACATGGCATTCCATGTCATCGATCTAGGGGAGGCACTCACCGAGGAATCAGAGGACGCCACATGGACTTCACATGGATCAAAGGGCCCACCTCGGATACCAAATCAAGTCATGCACCGAGGATGGATCAGAGGCCCACAGGGCAGCCACCCAGAGGAAAACCACCAGGTGGGGCCACCCTAGAGGGCCGACCGATCCTAGGATCGGCCGAACCGACCTAGGGGGCTCCCATCTGGTCCCTACAAGTGGTTGCTCCTCATTGGTCACTTGCTGCATCCCGGGGTGTTTTGGAGCACTTTGAGCCTCCGAGCAAGCCTGGTCCTTGCCTATAAATAGAAGGGGAGGGGCTCCCATTTCCCACACACCACTCTCTCATTCTCCTCTCACTTTTAGTTTCCAAGGCTAGGGGGTAGGCTAGAGTAGCTCTTATTCAGGTTCTAAGTCTTCTTTGGAGTCTAGGTATGAGTTCTCTTTTATCTTTATTTCATTGTATGACTTTGATCTACTTCAGTTATTCAGCTATTTCATATAAAGTCATGGTAGATCATATACTTGATATGTTCTTGAGTTCATCCTTTGTTCATCATTTAGAGGCTTGTGTTCTTCATGAACACTACCTTTTGATCCACTTGAAGGGTGATGAACTCATTCCTTATGTGTTTGTTCATAAGTTAGAGGCTCGTGTTCTTCACAAACACGACCCTTTGATCTTGTTGACTAGACATAAGAGAGTTCATATCTGTTTGTATGTCTAGCCTTAGTTGATCTTGTTAGATGGCATGAGAGTGTTGCATGAGGTTTGTGTTCAAGCTACGGTACGCGGTCTAGTTGACCAGTCTTCTGGTGACTCTCACCCTGGGTCACAATAGCCCGGGCCGGGTGGAGTCTAGCAGCAACATAGGCATGGTGCCTGGGTTGTCTAGCTACATTAGTTATGAGCATACCCCCCGCAACGATAGAGGTAGGTCCGCAGGTAGTGACAGCCCTATTGGATCCTTGAGCAATCCTCCACGCTGGGGTACCTGCTGTAGGAGTCTAAAGTCTAGTTTCGTAGAGTGCTGGTCGTCACGGGCTAGCTCCCCGTTTGTACCTGGGTGCTGAACCTTATCCCTCTCGTGCAATACTCATGCGTATCTCCTGTATCTTCTAGCTTTGTATGTTTAGTACATTAGAACCTAGAGCTAACTCGTATGTTCCCCCTAAGTCGTAGTGTGCTAGAGTAGAGGTAGATCTGAGTGTGTGTGTCACACTACCCTTATATCTTTTATCATACCCCTATCTTTGAGTGTGTCATTTCCTATATATGTCTCTTAGTTTACATTCAGAGCAAAAGCATAAGTCTAAAGATACCCGCCATTGCCTTCCACGGATACGATACCCTTGGAATATTCTCCTTTCTTGGGGAAATGCTACAATGGTTTATCTGTGCGCTTGCGGATTCGTTCATGATCGTTTAGATTAACCTTTGGCAAGTCTTGATGTTCACGCTAACCCGGCGTCATTAGTTGTGACATTAAGAGGTGCCTACAAGGCGATTCTTATCCTTGGACGACCATTTCTCAGTGATGTCTGAGCTAGAATCAATGTGGGGTCCGGAGTAATCCATTTCCACATTGGGAAGAGGAACTTGAAATTCAAGTTTCAAGATAAAGAAGAGCAATGCTATTTGGTGCAGGATAGTGTTGAGCGGCTTGGGGGAAGGACATAGCTTTCACCCCCAAAGAAGAAATCTCCGTCAAAGAAGCAAAAGAAAATTCAGAAAGAATGGCGAAAGATTGAGAAGGCACCACCCTCTACTTCTCAGGAGTGGGGTGCTGAGTGGAATTAACCGCTGAGAAGAGTCCAACTCGTCGAACTAAAAATGATGGGTCCTTTCTACCAAAAAGGTTAAAGCTAGTATTTATCTCATATCTACCTCAACAAGGAGGCCAATCGTGGAATCAACAACACCCTTATTATCAAGGAGGTAACCAAGGTAATTCTTACAACCCCAACCAACCTTCCTTGAGAGATCTTGTCTTTGGGCAAGCTAAGATTAATGAAGGTGTTAACAAAAAGCTAGCTGCCCTTGATAAAACTTTAGAAGTCTCAGCGTTAAGCTTGATAGTTTTTCTTCTGCCCAGAAGAGTCAGCTGAGTTTTAACAAAATGTTAGAAACCTAGTTAGCTCAGCTGGCTGCTTTGGTTCCATCTGCTGATAATAGGAGGATCCCGGGGCAACCCGTATCCTCTTGTGAAAATGTTAGTGTAGTGTCAACCAGGTGGGGTAAGCCACCTAGGAAGACACATGCCCTAACTATGCAGGAAAGCCCATACGACAAATTCTTGATCCATGGGACGAATTAGCAGTTGTGCACAAGAAAGATCCAGGCTATCCGACTATTACTTACACAATCTATTACAAGAAGATCAGGCATGCCCTTTGTGACCTTGGTGCAAGTGTTAATCTCATGTCCAAGACCATGTTCGAGCAACTGGGATATCCAGCTCTCTCTCCTACAGCACGGACTATCCAACTCAGCGATTCAACGATACAATATCCAGAAGGAATTGTTGAGAGCATATTGGTTAAGGTCAAGAACTCTTATGTCTTCGCGGATTTCGTGGTCCTTGATATGGATGACGAGGGAGGAATGCCGCTCATTCTTGGGCGACCATTTCCCAGTGATGTCCGAGCTAGAATCAATGTGGGGTACGGAGTAATCCGCTTCCGCATTAGGAAGAGGAACTTGAAGTTCAAGTTTCAGGACAAAGAAGAGCAATGCTATTTGGTGCAGGATAGTGTTGAGCAGCTTGGGGGAAGGACGGAGCCTTTACCCTCAAGGAAGAAATCTCCGTCGAAGAGGCTAAAGAAAATTCAGAGAGAATGGCGGAAGATTGAGATGGCACCACCCTCTACTTCTCAGGAGTGGGGTGTTGAGTGGAATTAATCGCTGAGAAGAGTCCAACTCGTCGGACTAAAAATGATGGGTCCTTTCTACCAAAAAGGTTAAAGCTGGTACTTATCTCATATTTCCCTTTCCAAAAATTATATTTCCAAAATTGCATATCTGATTTTCCAAAACCTTGCATCTGCATGCTAGATTTATCTAGCCCTTTTTCCCTTTTCAAAATAAAATTTCTGAAAATCATTTTTTCAGTTTGAAAATTCAAGAAAAATCTTTTGAAAAATATTTTTGGGCGAATTTTGGCCGGTGCACCAAGGCAAGCCATGGGCTAGCCATTGGGGAGCCACCAGCCGAAGTAGGCCGTCAGCGGGCCCAAGCCAGGGTCGGCCGACCGTTGGTTCGGCCGATCCCGGCCAACGACTAGCGGGGCCCAGCCGGCTCCAACGGCTCCTAGCCGTTGTGCCTTGGCCACCCCGAGCTACCTGCCCTGTTTTGCCTATAAATAGCAGGGGGAGAGGGGGTGTTCTTCACCCATTCAACTCATTTCACTCACACTCCCCTCTCCACTCCTTGCTCTCTTGGTTTTCTTGGATTTCTTGCTCGAGATTGTATCATCAAGTGATCTCTCTATTGTGTTGCTGAAAGTATTGTTATTGGTGGAGCAAGCTCGGTAAGAACTTCATTCGATTTCACTAACCCATCACCGAGTTGCTCTTGTTGTCCCTTGTTGTTGTGCTAGCATGAATTGGGCGGTGAACACTCTCCGGAGGGTGACACGCTCACGCTCCCGTTCGTGGGCAAGTGTGAGTTCATCCACCCCCGCCGAGCCGACGCCGAGCCCATCGACGATGGATTATGAAGAAGAGCAGGAGGAGCAAGCCGAGCCACAAGCTGTGGAGGAGGTCGTCGATGACACCCCCTACCTCAGCTTGCAGGGCGCTCGAGAGGAGCAAGCCTACGCTCTCCTAAAGGACCGAGTCTTCGCCCACACCCGGGACTTCGACCCGGCTCTCATGGAGAAAACAGGTATGAATCTCGAGTTCGCTTCCATTTTGGCATGCTCTTGGTTGGGAGGAGTTTGCGCCGGTTACAGAGCTTGGCTCTCGGCCCCTCACCATCCAGTTTCTTTGCTCTCTTACCGAGATTCCGGATGGCATTCAGTTTCGTCTCTTTGGGACCGATTATCATGTTTCTTGGAAGGAACTTAGTCGTCTTCTTGGTTTTAGTCCTCCTTGTGCTATTTCTTTGAAGCGGACTTGTGAGGGTTTTGTTCGAGACTCTTTCTGGTCAGACATCTCTGGTCTTGTTTACAGTGGCAAGTTTGTACCTCGGTGTAACAATATTGTGCATCCCACTCTCCGCCTGTGGCACAAGTGGCTCGCCATTACTCTCTTTCCACGAGAGGATGTTCGGCCCGTGCGCAGCGAAGAGATGATGCTATTATACGCCACTGTTAACCAGATCAAGGTCTCTCCCGTTAAAGCTATGATTCGGCAGTGGTTGATGAATTTCAAGATGATAGGTCCTATTGAGTGTACGTCTTTGGTGACTCGTATTGCTCTCAGACTCGGGGTTCTTAGCGGGAATTCCGTACCCTTCATCGGGACGCCCCGAGTTCTCATTGATGAGGCATACTTGATCCAAGGGCATATACTCAAGAGGGGCTCAAATGATTCTTTGACTTTCTTCTTTCCGGGTTATGCAAATCAAATCCCGTTGCCTAACCCGGGGTTTGGATTGTATAACTCGGAGTCACTAACCATTCCCCTTGTTACACAAGAGGAAAGTCGTCGTACTAGTGGTACAGGCAGGTCCACCAGAAGCGTGGTGAAGAGAGCACACATGCAGCAGCAGCAACAGCAGTCACAGCCACCACCACCACCACAGCCACAGCCCGCTACGCCACCAGTGGCAGGAAGGGCCCCTGCGGGGTACATGTCCGGGGTTACCCCTGGATATGCACCTGGTTGGGACCAGCCCACCTACCAGCCGAGTGCGAGTGGCACGGCTTGGGCAGATGCGAGCAGTGCTCAATGGGCTACACCCGCTAGTTCTAGCTCCGGTGGTCCACCTCCATCTTCATCTTTCCGGCGGCACTCCTCAGCCTCTGCACGCGATGCTCAGCTCGCGTAGCGGATGGGAGAGCTCACCGTCCAGGTCACGGGATTGGAGGAGACGCTGAACACCCACGTCGAGTCTACCTCAGCGTGGCAGCATCAGGCTGGTGAGAGGATAGCAGCCATGCAGCAGGATCAGCAGCGATACATGGAGGCGCAGCGGGCTTACTACGCGAGTCAGGGTTTCTTCTACCCTCCTCCGTAGTGAGCCTGAAGCTAGCTTGGGGGAGGACCCCCATCCTGAGGTAACTTGTATCTTCCATTGTTTTCGGAATATCTTATAAATGAAAATCCAAAAAAATCTGCAAAAATAAAAAGACCAAAAAAATATTTATTTGCTTTCATCATCGTTTGCTTAGTTGCTTTGATATGCTTAGTAAAAATGCTTTACCTCTATGGTTGAAATGATGAATAGTTGCTCTGTTTATTCTCCTCGTATGTCTTGCTTACAACTTTTTATCCTACCCAAGTTTTGAGTTTGTTGGCTTGTATGTTCAAACCTTAGCTTGAAAATTGTGAGTAGCAAAAAGCATGATCCTTGCCTAAGTTGTTGTGAGACATGAGATGGTAGAATGGAGTGCTATGATCTTGTGCTTAGTGATGCTTGACATCCGGAGTTTTCTTTTTGAAAATCAAAACATGATGAGTTCCTCAAGGATGAGAATTTCCCATCCAAGGCCATATGTAGATTCTAGCTCTTAGCCTCCACATATGCAGCTTGTTCTCTCATTGAGCTTTGTCAAATTGTTGTGACCCTTGTTAGAACTCATGCTCCCCTGATCAAGATCACATACACGTTCATGCTAAACTTCTACACCGGAAGTTAGCATTCATCACTTGCTCCACACTGCCTATGCATTCTCCCACAAATAAAACTCTGTGTATCTTTGTATCATTCATCCCTCTCCAAATATCTCCAATAGAGATAAAGGGCTAGCTAAAAAAAGAGAGAAGAGAAGAAAAAGAAAAGCATGCTCAAAAGCATGGCAAAAATAAAATAAACAGAGCTAGCCCAAGTCTCGGAAAAAATTCAAAAGGAGAAAAAGGGATTGATATGTGCAAGAGAAAGAGTTCCACCATATAGATGGAAATAACTAGTACCTACTCCGGGGCTAGTGTCCACCTTACCATCAATCCCTCATTCCTGCATATAAAGCATGGTGATATCTAGCACCCATTTCCGGGCCTAGTATCTACCTTGCCATGCTCATATCCATCACACACATATGCACACCTTGATCAGGATGTATGTTTGTTTCTTCTAAGGATCCGGTCTTTGACTTAGCAATATATGAGAGACAAGTATGCCACATTTCTTCCCTACCTACAGCTCCACATAAAGCCTATTAGGAGTAGGATGTGAAGAAAGGCAACATTGATGCCTTGGTGAGGAACCATACACTTTTGAGCAATCCGAGAGTATCATTTGAGGAACTCTGATTTTCTTTTGAAAAATTTGCAAAACCTCCGGATTGATAGCTGATGAAGGTATGAGTGATTATGCACATACTATAGAACCATTCTGTCTCTCAACCGCCCAAGCCAGGTGAAGCTATATGCCCCACGTTATCAGGTGAAAGGTGAGAACATTGCCAACTTGTTCAACTCTTGGTAGAGTACTTTACTGTATGTTTGCCATAAGTTGAGAAAACAACATTATAGCAACTCCTGATCAACCAACCTAAGTCACTAATGTCTTGCTTCGAGACGAGCAAGAGGTTAGCTTGGGGGAGTTTGTTGACGATTGAAATTTACCACTTTCAACCCTCAATATTCTCACATAAATGGAGGCATATGCATTATTTACTAGCATTTTGGTTTGAATAATGTAGTTCCACTTGTCCTTGGAGATTATATGTATGTAGGTGATTTACCCCTAAAAAGAGATGGAAACCAACCTTCTTTGAAGAAACCATGCCAACTCAGCTGAGGAGGTGGCTGCCACCAAGGGAAACATGGCATTCCATGTCATCGATCCAGGGGAGGCACTCACTGACGAATCAGAGGACGCCACATGGACTTCACATGGATCAAAGGGCCCACCTTAGATACCAAATCAAGCCATGCACCGAGGATGGATCAGATGGGCCCACAGGGCAGCCACCCAGAGGAAAACCACCAGGTGGGGCCACCGTAGAGGGCCGGCCGATCCTAGGATCGGCCGAACCGACCTAGGGGGCTCCCATCTGGTCCCTACACGTGGTTGCTCCTCATTGGTCACTTGCTGCATCCCGGGATGTTTTGGAGCACTTTGAGCCTCCGAGCAATCCTGGTCCTTGCCTATAAATAGAAGGGAAGGGGCACCCATTTCTCACACACCACTCTCTCATTCTCCTCTCATTTTTAGTCTCCAAGGCTAGGGGGTAGGCTAGAGTAGCTCTTCTTCAGGTTCCAAGTCTTCTTTGGAGTCTAGGTATGAGTTCTCTTTTATCTTTATTACATTGTATGACTTTAATCTACTTCAGTTATTCAGCTCTTTCATATAAAGTCATGGTAGATCATATGCTTGATATATTCTTGAGTTCATCTCTTGTTCATCATTTAGAGGCTTGTGTTCTTCATGAACACTACCTTTTGATCCACTTGAAGGGTGATGAACTCATTCCTTATGTGTTTGTTCATAAGTTAGAGGCTCGTGTTCTTCACGAACACGACCCTTTGATCTTGTTGACTAGACATAAGAGAGTTCATATCTGTTTGTATGTCTAGCCTTAGTTGATCTTGTTAGATGGCATGAGAGTGTTGCATGAGGTTTGTGTTCAAGCTACGGTACTCGGTCCAGTTGACCAGTCTTCTGGTGGCTCTCACCCTGGGTCACAATATCCCGGGCCGGGTGGAGTCTAGCAGCAACGTAGGCATGGTGCCTGGGTTGTCTGGCTACGTTAGTTATGAGCATACTCCCCGTAACGATAGAGGTAGGTCCGCAGGTAGTGACAACCCTGTTGGATCCTTGAGCAATCCTCCACGCTGGGGTACCTGCTGTAGGAGTCTAAAGTCTAGTTTCGCGGAGTGCTGGTCGTCGCGGGCTAGCTCCCCGTCTGTACCTGGGTGCTGAACCTTATCCCTCTCGTGCAATACTCATGCATATCTCCTGTATCTTCTAGCTTTGTATGTTTAGTACATTAGAACCTAGAGCTAACTCGTATGTTCCCCCTAAGCCGTAGTGTGCTAGAGTAGAGGTAGATCTGAGTGTGTGTGTCACACTACCCTTATATCTTTTATCATACCCCTGTGTTTGAGTGTGTTATTTCCTATATTTGTCTCTTAGTTTACATTCAGAGCAAAAGCATAAGTCTAAAGATATCTGCCATTGCCTTCCACAGATACGATACCCTTGGAATATTCTCCTTCCTTGGGGAAATGCTACAATGGTTTATCTGTGCGCTTGCGGATTCGTTCATGATCGTTTAGATTAACTTTTGGCAAGTCTTGATGTTCACGCTAACCCGGCGTCGTTAGTTGTGACATTGAGAGGTGTCTACAAGGCGATTCTTGGTGTTGTCACTAAGGATAGATCCCAGATCCGTTCTTAATATGACGGCACTACGAAACGCCAACACTCATGTCCAAGGCCATGTTCGAGCAACTAGGTTATCCAGCTCTCTCTCCGACAGCCCGGACTATCCAACCCGCCGATTCAACGATACGATATCCAGAAGGAATTGTTGACAGTTTATTGGTCAAGGTCAAGAACTCTTATGTCTTCGCGGATTTTGTGGTCCTTGATATGGACGACGAGAGAGGAATGCCGCTCATCCTTGGACGACCATTTCTCAGTGATGTCCGAGCTAGAATCAATGTGGGGTCCGGAGTAATCCATTTCCGTATTGGGAATAGGAACTTAAAATTCAAGTTTCAAGATAAAGAAGAGCAATGCTATTTGGTGCAGGATAGTGTTGAGCGGCTTGGGGGAAGGACGGAGCTTTCACCCCCAAAGAAGAAATCTCCGTCAACGAAGCAAAAGAAAATTCAGAAAGAATGGCGGAAGATTGAGAAGGCACCACCCTCTACTTCTCAGGAGTGGGGTGCTGAGTGGAATTAACCGCTGAGAATAGTCCAACTCGTCGGACTAAAAATGATGGGTCCTTTCTACCAAAAAGGTTAAAGCTGGTATTTATCTCATATTTCCCTTTCCAAAATTTTATTTGATTTCCAAAATTGCATATTTGATTTTTCCAAACCTTGCATCTGCATGCTAGATATATCTAGCCCTTTTCCCTTTCAAATAAAATTTCTGAAAATAATTTATGAGTTTGAAAATTCTAGAAAAATCATTTGAAAAATTTTACGAGGGAATTTGGGCCAAGGCACTCAGGCAGGCCGCCAGCTAGCCGTTGGGGAGCCACTGGCCAGGGCAGAGGGCAGGTGGGCCCAGCCTGGGGTCGGTCGACCCCAGGTTCGGCCGAAGCAGCCCAACGGCTGCTGGGCCCCACCTTGCTCCAACGGCTCCTAGCCGTTGCCCAACGGCCATGTCTGGATGCCCGATGCATTTGCCTATAAATAGCAGGGGGAGAGGGGGTGTTATTCACCCATTCAACTCATTTCACTCACACTCCCCTCTCTACTCCTTGCTCTCTTGGTTTTCTTGGATTTCTTGCTCAAGTTTGGATCATCAAGTATTCTCTCTAGTGTGTTGCTGAAAGTATTGCTATTGGTGGGGCAAGCTCGGTAAGAATTTCATTCGATTTCACTAATCCATCACCGAGTTGCTCTTGTTGTCCCGTTGTTGTGCTAGCATGAATTGTGCGGCGAACACTCTGAGGAGGGTGACACGCTCCCGTTCGCGGGCAAGCACGAGTTCATCCATCCTCGCCGAGCCGACGCCGAGCCCATCAATGATGGATTATGAAGAAGAGCAAGAAGAGCAAGCCGAACCTCAAGCAGCGGAGGAGGTCGTCGATGACACCCCCTACCTCAGCTTGTGGGGCGCGCGAGAGGAGCAAGCCTACGCTATCCTGAAGGACTGAGTCTTCGCCCACACCCGGGGTTTCGACCCGGCTCTAATGGAGAAAACAGGTATGAATCTCGAGTTCGCTTCTATTTGGTCTGCTCTTTGTTGGGACGAGTTCGCGCCGGTTACAGAGCCTGGCTCTCGGCCCCTCACCATCCAGTTTCTTTGCTCTCTTACCGAGGTTCCGGATGGTGTTGAGTTTCGTCTTTTCGGGACCGATTATCGTGTTTCTTGGAAGGAACTTAGTCGTCTCCTTGGTTTTAGTCCTCGTTGTGCTGTTTCTCTGAAGAAGTCTTGTGAGGGTTTTGTTCGAGACTCTTTCTAGGCAGACATCTCTGGTCTTGTTTACAGTGGCAAATTTGTGCCTCGGTGCAATGATATTGTGCATCCCACTCTCCGTTTGTGGCACAAGTGGCTCGCCATTACTCTCTTTCCTCGAGAGGATGTTCGGCCCGTGTGCAGTGATGAGTTGATGCTAATACGTCGTTGTTAAACATATCAAGGTCTCTCCTGTTAAAGCTATGACTCGGTAGTGGTTGATGAATTTCAAGATGATAGGTACTATTGAGTGTACGTCTTTGGTGACTCGTATTGCTCTCAGACTCAGGGTTCTTAGCGGGAATCCCGTACCCTTCATCGGGACGCCCCGAGTTCTCATAGATGAGGCATACTTGATCTAGGGGCATATACTTAAGAGAGGCCCAAATGATTATTTGACCTTCTTCTTTCCAGGTTATGCAAATCAAATCTCGTTACCTAACCCGGGGTTTCGATTGTATGGCTCGGAGTCACTAACCATTCCCCTTGTTACACAAGACGAAAGTCGTCGTGCTAGTGTTTCAGGCAGGTCCACCAGAAGCGCGGCAAAGAGAGCACACATGCAGCAGCAGCAGCAGTCACAGCCACCACCACCACCACAGCCACAGCCACAGCCTACCACACCACCGGTAGCAGGAAGGGCCCCTACGGGGTACATGTTCGGGGTTACCCCTGGATATGCACCTGGTTGGGATCAGCCCGCCTACCATCCGAGTGCGAGTGGCACGGGTTGGGTGAGTGCGAGCGGTGCTCAGTGGGCGACACCCGCTAGTTCTAGCTCCGGTGGTCCACCTCCGTCTTCGACCTTCAGGAGGCACTCCTCAGCCTCTGCACGTGATGCTCAGCTCGCACAGCAGATGGGAGAGCTCACTGTCCAGGTCACGGGATTGGAGGAGACGCTGAACACCCACGTCGAGTCTACCTCAGCGTGGCAGCGTCAGGCTGGTGAAAGTATTGCAGCCATGCAGCAGGCACAGCAGCGACACATGGAGGAGCAGAGGGCTTACTATGCAAGTCAGGGATTCTTCTTCCCTCCTCCGTAGTGAGCCTGAAGCTAGCTTGGGAGAGGACCCCCATCCTGAGGTAACTTGTATCTTCCTTTGTTTTCAGGATATCTTATAAATGAAAACCCAAAAAAATCTACAAAAATAAAAAGATCAGAAATATTTATTTGCTTTCATCATCATCGTTTGCTTAGTTTGCTTTGATATGCATAGTAAGAATGCTTTGCCTCTATGGTTGAAATGATGAATAGTTGCTCTGTTTATTCTTCTCGTATGTCTTGCTTACAACTTTGTATCCTACCTAAGTTTTGAGTTTGTTGGCTTGCATGTTCAAACCTTAGCTTGAAAACTGTGGGTAGCAAAAAGCATAATCCTTGCCTAAGTTATTGTGAGACATGATATGGTATAATAGAGTGCTATGATCTTGTACCTAGTGATGCTTGACATCCGGAGTTTTCCTTTTTGAAAAAAATCAAAACATGATGAGTTCCTCAATGATGAGCATTTCCTATCCAAGGCCATATGTAGATTCTAGCTCTTGTTAGCCTCCACATATGTAGCTTGATCTCTCATTGAGCTTTGTCAAATTGTTGTGACACTTGTTAGAACTCATACTCCCCTGATCAAGATCACGTACACGTTCATGCTAAACTTATACACTGGAAGTTAGCATTCATCATTTGTTCCATTTGCTTATGCATTCTTCCGCAAATAAAACTCTATGCATCTTTGTATCATTCATCCCTCTCCAAATATCTCCAGTAGAGACAAAGGGCTAGCTGAAAAAAAAAAGAAAAAGAAAGAAAGAAAGAAAGAAAGAAAAAGAAAGAAAGAAAGAAAAGCATGCTCAAAAGCATGGCAAAAATAAATAAAGAGAGCTAGCATAAGTCTCAAAAATTTTAGGAGGAGAAAAAGGGATTGATATGTGCAAGAAAAAGAGTTCCACCATATAGATGGTAACAACTAGTACCTACTCCGGGGCTAGTGTCCACCTTACCATCAATCCCTCATTTCCTCATATAAAGCATGGTAATATCTAGCACCCATTTCCGGGCCTAGTATCCACCTTGCCATGCTCATATCCATCACACACATATGCACATCTTGATCAGAATGTATGTTTGTTTCCTCCAAGGATCCGGTCTTTGACTTAGCAAAATATGAGAGACAAGTATGCCACATTTCTTCCCTACCTACAGCTCCACATAAGCCTATTAGAAGTAGGATGTGAAGAAAGGCAACTTAATGCCTTGGTGAGGAACCATACACTTTGAGCGATCCGAGAGTATCATTTGAGGAACTCTGATTTTCTTTTGAAAAATTTGCAAAATCTCCGGATTGATAGTTGATCAAGGTATGAGTGATTATGCATTTGCTATATAACCATTCTGTCTCTCAACCGCCTAAGGCAGGTGAAGCTATATGCCCCATGACATCAGGTGAAAGGTAAGAACATTGCCATTGTGTTCAACTCTTGGTAGAATACTTTATTGTATGTTTGCCATAAGTTAAGAATATAATATTGTAGCAACTCCTGATCAACCAACCTAAGTCCCTAATGTCTTGCTTCGAGACGAGCAAGAGGTTAGCTTGGGGGAGTTTGTTGACGGCTGTTAAGTACTACTTTCAGCCATCAATATTCTCACATAAATGGAGGCATATGCATTATTTACTTGCATTTTGGTTTGAATAATGTAGTTCCATTTGTCCTTGGAGATTATTTGTTTGTAGGTGAAATACCCATTAAAAGGGATGGAAACCCACCTTCTATGGAAGAACCATGCCAACTCAGCTGAGGAGGTGGCTGTCACCAAGGAAACAAGTGGCAATCCACGTCACTGATCCAAGGGAGGCACTCACCGACGAATCAGAGAGTGCCACATGGACTTCACATGGATCAAAGGGCCCACCTCGGATACCAAATCAAGCCATGCACCGAGGATGAATCAGAGGGCCCACAGGGCAGCCACCTAGAGGAAAACCACCCCGAGTGGGGGGCCTAGGGGGCCGGCCGATCCTAGGATCGGCCGAACCGTCTTTGGGCCGCCCCATTTCGTCCCTCCACGTGGCAGCTGCTCATTGGTCACTTGCTTCACTCCCAGGTGTTTTGAGGTCATTTGGTGCCCGAGGCAAGACTCCTCCTTGCCTATAAATAGAAGGGAAGGGGCACCCATTTCTCACACACCACTCTCTCATTCTCCTCTCATTTTTAGTCTCCAAGGCTAGGGGGTAGGCTAGAGTAGCTCTTCTTCAGGTTCCAAGTCTTCTTTGGAGTCTAGGTATGAGTTCTCTTTTATCTTTATTACATTGTATGACTTTAATCTACTTCAGTTATTCAGCTCTTTCATATAAAGTCATGGTAGATCATATGCTTGATATATTCTTGAGTTCATCTCTTGTTCATCATTTAGAGGCTTGTGTTCTTCATGAACACTACCTTTTGATCCACTTGAAGGATGATAAACTCATTCCTTATGTGTTTGTTCATAAGTTAGAGGCTCATGTTCTTCACGAACACGACCCTTTGATCTTGTTGACTAGACATAAGAGAGTTCGTATCCGTTCGTATGTCTAGCCTTAGTTGATCTTGTTAGATGACATGATAGTGTTGCATGAGGTTTGTGTTCAAGCTACGGTACTCGGTCTAAGTTGACCAATCTTCTGGTGGCTCTCACCCTGGGCCACAATAGCCCAGGCCGGGTGAAGTCTAGCAGCAACGCAGGCATGGTGCCTGAGCTGTGTGGCTACATTAGTTATGAGCATACCCCCCGTAACGATAGAGGTAGGCCGCAGTGGTGACAGCTGTTGGACGCTTTGGAACCCTCCGCGCTGGGGTATTGTTGTAGGAGTCTAAAGTCTAGTTTCGCAGAGTGCTGGTCGTCGCGGGCTAGCTCCCCGTTTGTACCTGGGTGCTGAACCTTACCCTCTCATGCAATGTTTCATGCCTATCTCTTGTATCTTCTAGCTTCGTATGTTTAGTACATAGAACCTAGAGCTAACTCGTATGTTCCCCCTATGCCGTAGAGTATTAGAGTAGAGGTAGATTTGAGTGTGTGTCACACTACCCTATCATATCTTTTATCTTACCCCTGCCTTTGAGTTGTTGTTTCCTCTATCTATCTCTTGGTTTACATTCAGTGCAAAAGCATAAGTCTATGATATCCGCCATTACCTTCCACAGATACGATACCCTTGGAATATTCTCCTTCCTTGGGGAAATGCTACAATGGTTTATCTGTGCGCTTGCGGATTCGTTCATGATCGTTTAGATTTACCTTTGGCAAGTCTTGATGTTCACGCTAACTCGGCGTCGTTAGTGGTGACGTTAAGAAATGCCAACAAACATTTATAGCGCTGACGCTAAGGATGGATTCCAAATCTGTTCTTAAGTGATCGACGCTAAGAAATGTCAACACCTGTCCCTCTCCTTCCTTCCTATCCTACCACCAGCTCGAGCCCATCTAGCTCCGCCGGAGCAGAGCACCACTGCAGACCCGCACATCTCCGTCGGAGCAAAGCACCACTGCAGACCCGCCCCCTCCACTGCACGCCATGGAGGTCGAATCAAGGTCTGGCGGGGTCGAATCGAGGTCCTGGCGTGAGAGTGCGGCCGGCGTGTCCGCCATGGAGGTCGAATCGAGGTCCGGCAGGGTCGAATCAACATCTGGAGCCCTCCTTCCCCTCAAGCACGGCGGGCTTCTCCTCCTCCTCCTCCGCCGCCATTCCCGCCTGCGAGGTGCCCGCGAGGTGGAGCTCGTCGCCCATGGTCACGCGGCTCCCCTCCACTGCACGCCACGACCCCGGCTGCGCCGGTTGCGAGCCCCGCTGGGCTCGCGCGTGGTCGCGAGCTCCACTCTACGCGCCTGAGCTCGGCCCGTCTCCTCCTCCGCCGTCGCAAGCTCGGTCGCTCCGGTGCGCGGGGCCGCTGCCGCCGGCTGGAGTGTGGGCGGGCTCCGGTGCGTGGGGCTGCTGCCGCCGACCGGAGTGGGGGCGAGCTCCGCCGCGCGGTGTGGGTGAACTCCGCCGTGGCCATCCGGTGGTGGTGGAGGAAGGTGAGGGGAAGCAGGTCACGGGCCTCGCTAGCCTGCATAGCTGGGAACGCTCAGGGTTTGCGTTTCCAAGAATGCAGGCTAGGCTCCCCTTTTTGCACTTGACAAGCCTGCATAAGGCCCTATGCAGCCCGCCAAACATTGGTGGCTGCATTCCATAAGTCTGGATAGGCCTTATGGAGGCTGCAAATCACCCTGTGGTTACTTTGAGTGGAGAGTGTGGGGACGGGGTTTGTGCACGTGGGTGTGTCGATGGCAATGGGTGGAACACGAGTCAATTTGTAGCAGGCCAACGCGTGCAACAAGCAGGCAGGAAACAGAGGGAAAAGAGACGCGACGTTGGCACTGTTAGGCCTCTTTTGGAATGAAGGGAAAACGAAAGATTTTGGTAGGATTTGAATCCTATAGGAAAATTTCCTATGAAGCCCTTTGGAACAAAGAATTGAACCATTTACAATTCTTATGATATTCCTATGAAATGGCTTGTTTTATAGAGATTTTGAAGGATTTCTAACATGAGATCCAACCTCTTGGAAAAAATCTTTTGTGTCTATCTCTCTCTTCTCATTGCTATGGTTCATCCAAATGATCAATCTGACAATTTTCCTATGTTTTTCATTCCATAGGAATCAAAATGGCATGACATTCTAATCCTACATTTTTCCTATTCTTTGTTTTGGAAATCCTTTGTTCCAAAGGAACCAACTCTTCTGCAGTACTGCAGAAGGAATCGGCTCACTACCGCATGGGTCCCGAGAGCCACCAGGGCCACATGCAGCGAGCGCGAGTCCCTCTGCAGTACTGGAGAGGAGGCTCGTCCTGTTCCAAAGGAGGCCTTAGGCTGGTCGCACCGCAGAGCGCCAAAAGCACCTGTACGCTACACATGGAGGTAGAACTGCTGCACCGCGGACCTGCAACCAGCACGCCACAGCTCCGTTTGCTACAGTGAAATGCCAGGTCTAGCGCTTCTGACACCGAACGCTAACCTTGCCACGCTCTCTCGCGCCATGTCTGCGAAGCCGGCGGTTACGAGCAGCGGCAGGGCCATGGAGGAGGGAGGGAGACAAAGCGCTCGCCCTTGCCGTCAGCCGCCGGGCCCCCGCGTCGGGAGGCCACCGCCGGCCGGAAGCTGGGGAGAGAAGGTAGGGAGGGGGAGGATGAGCCGCAACGGGCCACCACAGTCGTTGACGACGACAACATGCCTCGACCTCGACTTCAACGCCGCCGCACCTCGACCTTGACCGCCGGAGGTGAGGGGGCCGCGGCCGCCGAAGGTGAGGGAGCTGCGGCCGTGCCCGCTCACCAGGCCACCGCACCTCCGGGCCGCCGGCCGCCACCAGCCCACGCGGGGAAGAAGCAGAGAAGCCGGGAGGAGGTTCGTCCACGGGGAAGGTTGTAGCGGCAGGTTGAGCTCAGGCGGCCGGAAGATGGATGATTCCCGACGTCTTGGTGGACAACGCGCAGCGGGGAGGGGTCGAGGGTGAAGCTGAGGGAGTTGGCAAGGTGCGGCTGCCGCAGATTTGGACGGGGTGGAGGGACGACGGCAAATTTGGATCTCGGAAGCCGCATCAGGACACCAACCCCTGGACAAAGACGCCGTCGCCGTCACCTCTTGCGCCCCGCCTGCGAAGAAGCTCGCCGCGTGCCCACGTTGAGAGGCCGACGAGCCGCCGCGCCGGGAGACTGGGAGGAGGCGGGGGTGTGGAGAAGCTGAGAGGCCGCCAGCCTCCGGCCCCCGCGCCGGAGAGGCTGCCGCGTCGAGGAGGTCCCGCGTGCGGATCTGGAGAGAGGGAGAAGAAAGGTGAAGGAGGAAGTGGTGGTCGGAGTGGAGAGGAGCAGGCGCCGCTGTCTTCCTCTGCGCTCGCCTCGCCGTCTTCCATGGCCACGGCGCCAGAGAGGTGGTCGCCCCCTGCCGCACACGATGGTAGTTGCTTTGCAGATAGAAATACAGGCTTGTCGATCGCAGCGAAGCTTGTTTACGGAGCTGTAAAAAACCTTGCATAGACCCCACCCCCGTAGAGGCGTGTTTCCTGCTGCAGCGGTGCGACCAGACTTAACCTTAAAAAAAGTCACCGTGATCTACTTCACCAGCTCCCGCCTGCGTGCTTGTTGTTGTCCTCATTGCATTCCTGGCGTGTGGCGCACGAATTTTTCACCATGACGCTTAGGCGGTGGTGAAACAGGCAGCTAAAAAGGTGAACCACAGTGCTGTGACGTCGTTGGCCTGCTGCTGTTGCTGGTCGCTGCTCCAAAGTGCACAGAAACACACATAGAGGCTGTTCGGCTGGTAGAATGAATAGTACTCGGTTGGTAGATTAAATAGTATTGTGTGAGAGAAGATAAGTCGAAACAAGCCGAGATAAGTCAAGTCAAGATAAGCTGAACAGCCTCATAGTTTAGATTAGAAAATTGGCACATATGAACAGTGTGTTAATAGTACTTTTGAACGGAAAGATGCCACATTGGACCGCATGCATAGATAGAAGATGTGGTTCGATGTAATGAGTGAATAGTTTGATGTGATGGATGAATAATGCCTATTTGAAAATCATCTAGAACAAGTACAATCTCTCCCGACTCTTTTAATCAAAACTATAAATGCAACATAGAGATACAACTAATTGTTATAACGTTTGCTGAAAGCCTGAAAGGATGTTCAGTTTGGGAGGTAGGAAATTTTGAATCTTGGCCTGGAACTCGACAAATGCATGGTTCAGTTTCAGACTTCTTTGCATTACTAGCATTGTTTAAAAATAGCGCAAATTTCATTCTTTGAGCTCCCATTAAAAATGTCAAAACACCATATTTTGCAAGCAAAACTCACCCAAATTATTCAACAATCATTCCTTTACCAATTTTAGTAGTCCTCTTTCAAAGTTTCTGATTGTAACCCTTTTCAAATTCAGTCCAAACATGGGTAATTAACCCTTTTCACAATTCGGTTGAAAAATGATTTTTTTTATTTAGATTTGAGATAAGTCCACTTTAAATGGTCACAGTAATCCAAGTTAACATTTTTAACTTGAGTTCACCATAGTTAGCTTGTTCAACCTTTTAGTTTGACTTTGGTTCACTACTAAGTCTTAATGTTCCTTTTTTCTTTATACTTCTTCTCATCAGCTCTTTAAGCATAATATATCCTTACCAAACACCATGGGTGTCACACACTACATCAATTTTTCATTTTCTTCACTACCATTTTGGGTCTACGATCGGTCGATGTCTGTTGCTCGTCATCCTTGCTTGCCAATGCTGAGTGGATGAGGTGAAAAAAAAACCTATTGTGGTGAATCGGTTGTATATAAGGTGGGGCCACTGTCATTGGAAGAGGGGGTAATCTAGTCCATGCTAATAGCGAGACACATGGTCAGATGGTGGGTCCATCTTGTCAGCGAGAATAACTTTTTTTTTTTTGACAACCTCAGCGAGAATAACTTTAACACCATTTACGAAAATGGTAGCAGAGTAAATGGAAAATTGATGTAGTGACAGTGAAGGGAACTGAAAATTTTCAATTGCAATGAGAGGAGTGGTATGGTTTTCAGTGGCACTGAGGAAATTCTCTCAATTTTTATTTTATGCTATATTCGTTTTTTTTTTTGAGAAAAACGGTAGGGGAGGCCCTGCCTGTTTTTAATTTATATATGCAAAAAAGAATATGTCGTTCTTTGCTTGGACACTAAAGTACTCCCTCCGTCCCGCAAAGAGTGTCCCTTTGATTTGTCCTAAGTCAAACCATCTTATGTTTGACTAAGTTTATATAAAAATATATAAACATTTTTTATGCCTAACAAGTTTCATTAGATTCATTATGAAATATATTTTCATTACATATCTATTTAGTGTTATAAATATTGATACTCTTCATTATAAATTTAGTCAAACTTTAAACAGTTTGACTGAGAAAAGTCAAAGTGGACACTCTTTGCGGGACGGAGGGAGTAAGTCTCAGTGAGCCTCTTAGTATATTGTTAATATGAATATGTTTCCATGTTAAATCTCTCATCACCCATAGTAAGACCCTAAGGGTGCGTTGGGTGCGTTTGGTAGGGCTCCGACTGTGGTTGTGGCAGCTCCGACTGTGGTTGTGCTAGTGGAGCGGATTCTGTGGAGGAGCTGAAGTCATTTTAGGAAAACGTTTGGCAAAACAGCTTCTGCTGACTGTGTAACGTGGATAAGAAGGTGAAATATCCAAAATACCCTTTCCTTTTCTATTTTCTTTTTTTCTATTATTTTTCTTTTTCCCTCTCCCTTCTTATTCTTTTTTCTCTCTTTCTCTTTCCTTCTCCTTATCTCCACCGACTCGCATCCTCCACACTCCACCTCGCATCCTCTGCCTCTGCTTCCCCTTCTCCACCGTGCCTCCACCGCGCTATCGTCCGCCTCCACCGCGTAGCGCCGGCGGATCGAGCTCCTTCGCCCCGGATCGACCCCCGCCGCCCCGAATCGAGCTCCTCCGCGCCGGATCGAGCGCGGAGATCCCCGGCCAGCCGAGCCCCGTCGCGGGCCCTCTCGCTGACGCCAGCGTGTGACCGAGTCGTGTGTGGCTACGTCGAGGGGCTCCGCCGCCGGCCACCTTCCCGCGCTTCTGCGTCCCGCCTGGCGACGGCGACGGCGGCCTCCGCCTCCTTCCCCTGGCTCCGTCGTCGGCCCCTGCGTCCGTCTCCAACGCCGACAGCCTCCTCCGCGCCGCCGCTGTACGCCACCAGTCACCTTCTTCCCGCGCCCCAACCACCGGCCACCTTCCCGCGCCCCTGTAACCGTCGGGGGTAGGTCTGGCAAAAGGAGGGGAGGAGCCGCGGGAGCTGCGGGGGAGCCGATTTTTGCAGCTCTCCCCGCTCCAGAGTCGGGGTTCCCGAGGTGGTCCTCCCGCCGGATGAGTTATTTTTTGAATGTTGCGAAATTCTTCTCCATGTTGCACACTACATGACTTGATGTTGCGACGGGTGACTTGATGTTGCGACGAGATTTTTTTTTTGCTACAGTGCTTAGATCTGACAGCTATAGTGTTTTGATCTGACGGCTACATATTGCAATTAGTCGCCTTCATGTTGCAATTGTTTATCATTCATGTTGCAATCGTTGTGAACATGTTGCATCCGTCTTTTAAACTTTTATGTTACAATCATGTTACATGTTGAAAATCAATCTATCTGTGTTCCTAGTGGGAAATCAAATTATTTAAATTTGAAAATTCTAAACTCAACTATTCAACCCTGTTATAGTCAACATTCTAGATCCTTTTCATAATTGCTGATACAAACACATGACATTTGGTGCAAACTCCCAAAACACGTAGACACAATCTAGCCGCAAGTCTATGAAGATTTGAACTTGGATCCTGTTTGAATACTCTCCAACTACAATTTAACTGGTCAGCTAAATTTCGAAGATCCTATCTATCTTCCGCAAGGTGGGAAGGAAATCAATCTTCTAATGTTGGAAATTCGTGCAAACAATACACACCGCTAGATCCTACAACCTTAACAACACACACTACCCCCAATTAGGGTTCCAATATTCCGGATGTTTTATGTGAGTGTTTCAAATGTTTTGTATGGATGTTGCAAAGAGAATCCTGATGTTGCGAATGTTTCACGCGCGTGTTGCAGATGTTTTATTTGAATGTTGCATTTTCAACAAGGAATTTAAATGTTCCAGTCAACATGAAGTAGATGTTACGACGAGTTTTCCCCCAATTATCGACAGTTCATTATCAACAATTTTTTGATTTTGCAAACATTGATTTTAGATGTTGAGTTTCGATTGTTGCCGACATGTGATGTTAGGTGTTATGTCGAGAGGGGAGGAGGGAGGAGGGCTCCTGATGTTAGATATTGCAAGCAACATAGCTCGCAACATGACTCCAACATGCTGATGTTTGGATGTTGGTCATAACATGCTCGGCACAAGCTCGCTTAACATGCTCGCCGCAAGCTCGCAACATCGCTCGCAACATGTATAGTGTCGGGGGAGGAGGGAGGGGAGGCGCCGAGTTGAATGTTGGTCGTAACATGCTTCGCAACATGACAAAAGTGTTCGCAACATGCTTCACAACATCAATATGCTTCGCAACATGATCCGACGACTGAGACGTTTCCTGATTTGAATCGTGTTGTCAGGGAGGTGTCCGATGTTAACGCTCGGAACGGACGTCCAGGCGCTAGCAGCTCCGATAAATAAAATGCAGAAGCAACAATGCATCAGTGGGGTGAGCTTTCTCTGCAATAATTGCATAGAGTACTCACTGACGCGTGGGCCTTAGTGCCAAAGAATCCACGTCTGTCGTTGATTTGCTCTAGTTTGCCTTTGCCCCTTCCAACAAGTCTCTGGCTCGCTTCGGCCGGCGGCCATGTCCCGAGTTCCGGCGCGTGGTGCCGTGCCGTGCCATGGTTGAAGAAAAAGAAAGGTAGCTGTGCCATGTCTGTTGTACACTGGTACCCCGCCCGCGCGCCCTCTCATATAGGGAGTAGTACGTGCCTGTCCACTACTGATCCGCCATTTCAGGGCGCCAACCCCTCCAAGATCCGACTTCTCCGGCCGCTCCACCCAATTCGTGGCCTCCTCCCGTCTCCGTCCCCGCCTCCCGATCCCGACATGAGCGACGCCACCACGGCCGCCGCCGGAGCCGGAGACCCCACCGTCGACGCCGCCGCGCACAAGCCCCCGGCCGCCCCGTCGCCGGAGACCACCCGGCGGGGCGGCACCTCCGTGGCCGCCGCCATCAGCCAGGCGGCGCAGCAGCAGCAGCAGTCGCGGCTGGACGACGACCAGCTGGCGGAGCTCCGGGAGATCTTCCGCTCCTTCGACCGCAACGCCGACGGCAGCCTGACGCAGCTGGAGCTGGGGTCCCTGCTCCGGTCCCTGGGCCTCACGCCCAGCACCGACCAGCTCGACGCGCTCATCTCCCGCGCCGACACCAACTCCAACGGCCTCGTCGAGTTCTCCGAGTTCGTCGCGCTCGTGGCCCCCGACCTCCTAGCCGACCGCTCCCCCTACTCCGAGGACCAGCTCCGCAGGCTCTTCTCCATCTTCGACCGCGACGGAAACGGGTTCATCACCGCGGCCGAGCTCGCGCACTCCATGGCCAGGCTCGGCCACGCGCTCACCGTCAAGGAGCTCACGGGGATGATCAAGGAAGCCGACACCGACGGAGACGGGCGCATCAACTTCCAGGAGTTCTCGCGCGCCATCACCGCCGCCGCGTTCGACAACATCTTCTCCTGACCGACCCACAGATTTCCCACGATCCGCATGCGTGTCGATCGTCGATTCATACCTTGATCATGTCAGTTTTCACTTTGTTCTTTTTTGAGGGGAGATTAATTTAGGAATTGAAGGTATATAGATGAGATGTGGCGTTCTTGTGAATAACAGAACAAAAAAGGAGAATCAATTAGGGACAAATTACATGCATGATATGATTGAATGTGTTCATTCATTTTCGTCAGCGTTTGCTTGAGGTCATGGTTAGTTCCTCTTTGGCCAAGGAAGGGAAGATGTTGGCATGATGATCGTCCTGGTGTGAATCCCTGGATTATCTTCTCGAATGATTGAGCCTATGGCTGGCAATGATTACCCTTTTATGCTCTGCTCAAGTTATTGAAGCATTAATTTTTTTTAAAAAATGTTATTGAAACTTTGAAACTTTCTTAAGGGAGAACATGTAGCCATGCAGATGTAGGTTCCTCCTCTAACTTGGTTGGTGGATCGAGTTTCTTATTTACTTTGGACAACCACTAACCAGGCAAGCAATCATGCGTGGGGTTTGTACATGTTGATCAGAATCCAAATGGCAAGAAAATTCTCGAAACTAATTAAACATCTGCAAATTTTAAAGTTCCCAATGAAAAGTTCAAACATTTTTGAGACTGAACTTTGATCTGGTCGCTGGTCAGGAAAACATCAGGTGGAGCTTTTCTTTCAGTTTCGGCCTGCAGGTGGAGCTTTTCTTTCAGTTTCGGCCGCAACTGATGGACGGACATGCGATGGTGGAGCTTTTCTTCTATCATCATCTGTTGCCGCGGTACGATACCAACAAATGACTTGTGAAAGTTCATCTTGGTATTCTGCATTGTTCTTGTCGACTAGATTGGAGCGACTCAGATCCACTAGGCTCCGTCCGACTTCTTGGTTTTTTCTGTGGTATTTTTCTTCTCGCAACAAATTTGTCGTAAAAATATACACGTAGTATTTTTCTTTCACAATACGTATGTCGTACAAATGTGCTGAAAATCTGCCGAAAGGAGCCTATATCGGCGTGGAACTGAATTGTAGCACATGGACCGACAGAGCACAATACTTTCCTAGAGTAACAAAGTCTGAATCATTTCCGACAAGAACATTGTGTGTTGTGTGGCCAATCTTTTGTCTGGACTTTATTTCATCAGCAAAATAGAAAAGACGGGAGAAAACACCCTGCATGCTACTCCCTCCGTCCCAAATTACTTATCGTTTCGACTTTTTGAGATACATTTCTCTTGTTATGTAGCTAGACATGTTTGCATAACAAATCTATATAATAACCTATAAAGATGCATCCCATTAAAGTCTTATTTAAGTAGAAGAGTATTGGAATGGAATAAGAGGGTTTAGCTCCAATACTCTTCTACCCAAAATAAGCTCTAAGTGTTATTAATTCTTTTTCTCTAAACATGCACAAGCTATCTACGTCATATAGAAACCCACTATACCAGACGTCACATGACCATCCACTATGATCATCTATTTATGTTTTCCATTGATTTTTTGTGACTAATAGCATCCATGCATACAATCTATTTGTCTTTGTGAGTACCACATTAAAAAATTTCCATAGTAAAAATACATGGAGGATCAATAAGTTAAGAGGCGTTCTCTCAACAAAATGAACATATTTTCATGTATAATGTTGCTTGCAAAAGAATGTTAGCACAAAATCACTTTTTGTTTATACTTTTAAATTTCAAAATATATATTGAAGAAATTTTCACAGCAATGCTCGGGGTATCACCTAGTTTAATGAGGAGGTTCCTCTTCTTCTTAAAAAACATGAAGGAGCTTGTGTGTTTGTGTGGGTGGGGGGTGCTTGTGTCCCACCTACCGTATGGCTAGATCCACCCTCAAAGGAACTATTTGGACAAAAAGGAAATCATCTCGGGTATGGTTTTGAAATATGCAAATTAGCCTCATCATTGTGTCCAAGAATTTTGCCATCCTATACTTCCAGATATTCTGGAAGATGTCAGTCAATTGTGCTTCAAAGTCGCGTGTCCCGCTTCTTAAGGGGGTTTAGAGTCCAGAGGGCTTCAATCCATCAACTGATGTTAAAGGGGGCAGATCAAGATCGATGAAGGGATAGAAAATAGTACTTTGTCGACACTTTGAAGAGTTGAAAGCATTTTTTTCATTTTCACAGAAAAGGACATTGTTCAGGCCTTCAGGGTGTTGCAAGGGGTTTTGCCCCATCTAATGTGTCAATGGAGATTAAGGGGAGATGAAGAAGAAGTTTATAGAATAATGGGAGATGGAGGACAAAGAAGAGGGATGAGCCCCCTAAGAGCATCTCCAACAGAGGGAGAGGAGGAGGATGGGATGGGAAAAAAGATAATACCGTTCTCTTTATTATCATTATTTTTCCTATTTTCTTTTTATTCTTTTTCCTTCCATTTTCTTCTCACCTTATCCTTTCGTCTCATGCTATATAAAAAACTAGGTGATTCCACGTATGTTGCTGTGGGATTTGAGAGAACTTTTTAATAATATTATGACATGCGGATAGCATAAGTTTAATAGTGATATCTTGCGCGTTGTTGCGAAAAATTTTTAAGCAAAGTTTTAAGGCGAACTTTAAAAGTAGAAAAGTAAGGTGATTGCAAGGCAACATTCTTTTGCAAACGACATTATACATGAAAATATGTTCATTTTATTGATAGATAATTGCTCTTAGATTATTGATCCTCCATGTATTCTACTATTAGAATTTTGTAGCGTAGTACTCCCAAAGACTTATAAATTGCATGCATGGATGTTATTAGTCACAAAAAAGTGGTATGAGACATAAATAGATAATCCTAGTGGATGGTGACGTGGCCCTGACGCGGATAGCTTTCATGTTGAGAGAAATGGAGTTATGATCCTTAGTGGGGTGCTTCTATATAAGTTTTATAGATTAACACATGCTATGTAAAAAAATGTGGCTTATGGCTTACCACCATACCACCTCCACAAAATTATACCATGAATAAGCTTAGATGAGATAATAACTATGCTGCGAACTAGCAATACCTGCTATCGTGGTTCATTGGTCCGAAGCTGGAAATCTTGGATACTTAGAGTGGTTGCTTGGCTACTTAGAGTGGTTGCTTGGCTACTTAGAGTGGTTGCTTGGCTACTTATTAACCTACACAAGCAATGCATTTGCTCATTATTTGATTGTCCGGGCAAAGTTGACTTGACTTGGACACTTCTTATTTAGTTGGGGTGGCTTGGCTTGAATGAGGTCACCTCCTTGCTTAGTAAGGTTAGTTTAGTGATCATCACCTCCCATTTCTTCCTCCCAACACTGAAGTCTTCCTCCCAACTTTCCTTCCTCTCTTCTTTTGCTTCTTGGGGCCGACCGCGGGGGCACCACTGCTCGGTGCCCCACATTTAGTGCAAGAGAGTGCCACTCACTTAGGACGATGTTGTTCGTGTGCGTCAAGGTTGGCAATTGCTGCGACGTAGGATTGCACGAGTTGATGTCAGAGTTGGGGATGGAGGAGATGTTGCACATGAAGGTGATAGGACTCAATCACGGTATTGCGGGTGGTTGGCGCAAGCCTAGCTTGCGGGGGGCGGTCATTTTTCTCATAGTCAGAGCATCTCCAAGAGTACCTCATATTTTCTTCCTAAAATTATGAAGTTTTAGGACTTCTAATATAATACTGGAAGGAATAAATAGTGTTATCTCCAAGAGTTCCTAATAATCCACTCCTAAAATATAGAAGACAAATTTACATCAGGAATCCTATACTATTTCTAAATGGAAAAAGTTCATTTTACTACCCTCACTTATCCACTTTGTCCGCTAAACCCCCTAACCAAAATTTAAGTTTGATTTACTCCCCTCTACTATTTTAGTTGATCCAATCTACCCCTAATGAAATTTATCTTTTTTATTTCTTCGTGTACAAGTTTGTTTTGAGTTCAAATTTTTTCGAGTGACTTGTAACACAATTTCCTACTTTACAAAAATATATTATGATATTTTTCATCATTACTTTTATGCAGTTTTTTTATCACTATGATCAATTTCATATTAAATAATCTAGATCTATGAAAATAACAAAAAAAATGTTAGTATATTTTCTACTATGCGTCGTCATGTTCCCTATCTACTGACAAAATTTAGATATAAAATTCAACTTGTATGTAGAGAAATAAAAAACAAATCTCACTAGGGGTAGATTAGACCAATTGAAATAGTTTAGGTAGTAAATTGGGCCTAAATTTTGTTGAGGGGGTTATATGGACAAAGCGGATAGGTGAGAGTAGTAAAATAGACTTTTTCCATTTCTAAATTCTCCTAATCACTTTTATATATTCTTTCTCTGTTGTATATTTGCATCACGAACCTTTTCGTTACTCTTTATTCTTTCTGCACCCTTCCATCTTGGATTAAGCGCGAGTTAGAAGCGCGTAAAGTTACACCAAACCGGTTGGTTTTTCCGGAGTTCTAAAAAATTAGGAGGATGGATTAGGAGTTGTTGGAGGTGTGTTTTTTCTCATCTTGCTAAAAAAATAAGTATTAGGAAGGGATTTAGGGAACTCTTGGAGATGTTCTCACTGCCTCAAATTACCGTTCATTTTAACTTTTCTAGATATATTACTTTCACTATGTACCTTAGACATGAGTATATATCTAAATGCATATATGTTTGCTTTTGCTTGGAGTCTTGAGAAACCCAAACATTAGAGATATAAGCTGGTATCTAATGCGCTTTCATGTTCAAGTCACGTATTTCTGGTATTTACGCTTCCCTTGCCCATATACGCAATTTTGTCATTGCCACGGTTTACACTACCTTCGTCTTCCCCCTGTTTCCTTTCCTTCCTCCTCATCTGCAGAGGGACGTTCGGGTGATCTGAGACGTAGGATGGATAGACAGACATCCTACGGCGCACAAATACACTAAAACAGGCGGTCCATATATCAGCCCATTATCAACAAATAATAAACAGCCCAGTTGCCTACTGAGAGGACGGACACACTTCTTCTGGCCGTCGAAAAAAAAGGAGCCGGCAGCTCACCGCCGCCACCGCGCCGCCATCAATTCCATCGGGTGCTGCAGCTCTCTCATCGCCATCTCGCTCTTCACCTCCATCGGCGTCGGGGTGCTATGCTGCGCTCGACCCCGTCACCTCGGTCATTGCGGAAGTGGTTCTGATCGACCGGGCTGCGCCGGTCGCCGCCGCCGAGAGGCCATGCCACGGTTGGGACTGGCAACAGGGTTTGTGTGCCCAAGGGCTGCACCACCTTGGGGAGGGCACTGGTACTGCCAAACCGAACCACTGCGGAGGAAGATGGACCACTGCACATGAGGGTAATTGAGCAGAAGGCTACAAGTTGGAAAATTGAAATTCAGATAGTAGCACGCATGTGTTTCGCAATTTAGGATGGCAAATTGAGAATGTGATGATTTTTTGTCAAATGTATTTAGGGCATGCTTGGTTGAGTACCAATTTTTGCCCAACCAAAATCATGGTAAGCCAAAACTTAGGCTTGCCAAATCAAAACTTGCCAAAGTTAGGGCAAAAAACATAGGTGTGCATTTGGTTGAGTGCCAAAATAAAGGCTTGCCAAATTTCTCTTTTGTATGTAGTTTAAGAACATTCTAGAGATTTGCCAAAACTTTGGCATAAAATTTGGTGATGCCAATTCTTTGGCAATGAACCAATCAATGACCATAAATTTTGGCATGCCATGAGTTTGGTTTGCCAAAAATTGGATGCCAACCAAGCAGGCCCTTAAACACAGCAATTAAGCAAAAGGCTACAAGTATGTTGCGACTTTTACCATCCTGTAATGTTCAGTTCTGAAGCATTTTGCTATACTGAGTTCAGACTTGGAACTTGGAAGCATAAACTGAATAGGAATGTTTACTGTCTCAAAATGACAGCATTGAAGTCCTGTGCCACATGAAACTAGATTCCAGACCGGTGATGATTCATCAATGCATTATGTCTTATAGCTGTTCTAAAATATATATGACAAAACAATGATCACATTCTCAATTTGCCATCCTGAATGCATAAACTCAATAGATGTGCTGAAATACATTTGACAAAAATAATTATCACACATTCTCTGTCTGTCATCATGATTAACCGTGGTCTGGCCCATCGGCGCCGACGGCGATAGCGCCGATCAAAACAACTCCAGGATGGCGTGATGGGGACGAGTGCGACAAGAATCCAGCGGACCGCCGTGGCACCCGGCGGCGGCGGGGACGGCGCTCTCCGTTTCCGCGGGCAGAAGTGCACGTGACAGTCTCATCTCCTCTCATGTGTTTGCGTTTGGGCTGTTTTGCTGATGATATTGGGCCGATATGGGCCAATTTATGGGCCGCATGGTCATGCAATTCGTTACTTTACGTCTGCGCCGTCGCGGATCACCCGAACGTCCCTCTGCCGGTGAGGAGGAAACGGCAGAGTATCTCGTTCGGAGGCGTCTCGTCTCGTCTCGTCTCCTCCCGACGCACCTTGAACCCTCGCGACGACTGGAAGCAGGCAAGAGCAACGCACGAACCGATTCCAGAGTTCGGCTCCTCGTCACCGTCGCCGCCGAGTTAGACGGAGATGGAGGCGGCGGCGGCGGCCTCCGACGAAACCCTAGCCGCCGTCTTCGCTCAGCTCAAGCCCCACACCGTCGCTCTCCTCGACCTCCTCCGCAGCCGCCGCGCCGCCTCCAGCTCCGCCTCCACCCTACGCGGAATGGCCGCCATCCTCCGCTCCGCCCCCGCCCCCGCACTGCAGCTCTGCTTCGAGTAATCTTCTCAAACACCTCGTCCTTTTGTTTTGATTTTGGTTTGGGCCTGCTAATTTGTGTTCATTCCCCTTCCCTTTCAGCTATACAGTATTTCCACTGCTGATGCTCCTGGATGCATCGGTGCGGTGCAGGAAGCAAGGCAATGCGCCGGGGCACGGTACTGGTGACATTGACATCCCTGATGCCGTCGCTGAAGCTGGGCTAGCCTGCCTTGAAGTGCTCCTGACCAAGTGCCGCCTCATTTCGGTCAATCAGGTCAGGCACTTAATTCTGCTCTAGCCTAGCATCATCTCATGGATCCCTTAACTGCACCCTGCCAATTAGCTGCTTTACTGAAACCTGCATACTCTGCAGTGTAATGTAACTAAGCATTATTTGATTCAGTTGTTGGTCTTTGGACAATTGAGTGTTTTATGAAATGAATTAGGCACACACTGTGGATTAAGTTTTCTTCTGGGTTTTAATCTGCCTAGCTACATTTGTAACTCACGTTTTTTCCCTCCCCCTAGATGGTTGCAATGCTGAAAAAGTTGACTTCCGGGGCCATGCTTTCACCTTTGGAGGCTTCAGAGGAGTTCCGCAGTGGAATCATAAGATGCTTCAGAGCCATGGTTTTGCAGTTACAACCATGCTTAGAGCAGTCCTGTTCTTGCAAGCAAGCAACAATGTTGCCTACGACCTCAACCAATACAAGCTTGGAGGCCAGGAGTGTAGCTCGCTCAAAGCTCCCTGCACAGCCAGAAGAGTGCTTGCTTGCATTCCTTCAGTCACAAAATGCTTCAGCTGCCGTCGGACACTGGCTCTCACTTCTTCTACAGGTATGACATACATTTCTTAATATAGTGTGTATCCATTTCTTAGTGGGAAAATGTCTTAGCTTTAGTTCTCATTAATGTTTGTTTTCATATGGAAGGCATCAGAACTTGAGGTATCAAGAGGGCACCGTGGAAGTGCAGATGTTAGAAAGGAAGCATTACACGCTCTCCGTATTCTTATTGCTAAGGTGAGAAGATGCTTAAGCAGTTAAGCATAAGCATAAATTTATTACCACTTGCCTTGTTAGTATTTTCTTCCCGAACTACACCTGCCACAACATAGAAGCATGAAATAGAGTGAAGCTACAAGAATTGATGATCGGCATAATAATCAATCTAGCTAAAAGAATTTGAAAAGTTTTTATTAAGTCATTTAAGTTATAGAAAAATTCCTGAACCCAAGAAGTTAGAAATGCAAGTTCTTCTCTAACACAGAAAAAAAGAACCACTTAGAATAGCCGAACAGATTATATTTGTTGAGAAATGCAAAATGCTATGGAGATGGCAAATTCAATTGCATTTAGAAACAAAATAATGGATATGATATATTCAACTGATGTTATGTATACCTACTCTCATATTTGTGATAACAATTTTCCTCTGATTGCATTAGTAAGACAATCAACCTCGTAGTTGTACCCTAGTATCTTTCTTGTGGGCAAGATTTCACATTGCATGAAGGCATTACTCAATGGTTTTTATATAACAGGCATGATTCCTCCTGCTGAGACTGTTATTTTTCCTTGCCCACAATGTATATAATTCATTTAACCCTTTTTCTTGTTAGGTAGGTTCTGCTGATGCACTTGCCTTTTTCCTTCCTGGAATTGTCAGTCGCCTCGGAAAGGTTCTCTACACATCGAAGACTATGATTAGCGGTGCTGCTGGGAGTTCTTTGAGCATTGAACAAGCCATTCTTGGATTGACAGAGGCGTTGATGATAGTCCTAAATGACAAGGAAAATTTTAGTGCCCTTGATGTGGCTATAAATGAGGATTGGGCCCATTCTTCTGGTGGTGATGGTTCAACTGAGCATGTATTGCAGATGCTTCGCCAATTACCAACCAAAAGTCTATCTGAACAGATAGTTCATGATGAAACTACAGATGACTCTACCTCCGATGCCAATAAACTCTCTGCTGATAGAAAGGCACTACATGTAAAGCGGACCAAAAAATGGCTTGAGGAAACAACTAGTAATGTTGATAAATTGCTTTCTGCTACATTCCCACATGTACGTTTTTCTTCTTCTTTTTTTTGTTATATAGTATATTTGAAAACAAGATGTATTAATGTAATCTTAAATATGCTTAAATATTGTGTGATCTTTTGCAGCTTTCCATTCATTCATCTGAGAAGGTGAGGAGGTCGGTGGTTAGTGGTGTGAGGGGGCTTTTATCTAGCTGCAGCTCTACATTAAAGCGAAGCAAGATGCTACTTGTGGTATGTGAACTATAATATCTTTGTCACTGAGCATGAAAGTATTGGATCTTTGATTATGCTATTTTACAACTGTGTCATCCATATCTTTGCCTTTGTATTCGAGAGAAATAATATCTTTACCTTTTACCTTTGTTAGCAATCTCCTAGTCCTTGACTCAAAGCTGTATTTGTTTTCTTAACTTCACAAATATAACATTGCAGGAATGCTTATGTGTTCTTGCATGTGATGATGCCACTGCTGTGTCTGAGGCTGCACAAGATGCTCTCCTTTATCTTTTCAACCAGGGTCACAATTTTATCACAGAAAATGAGATTTCTGATATTTTTAGCAGGCCTGTGCTATTTTCTTTTCTTAAATGACCACAGTTGATGGTGGCCTGCGTGAGCAAAGTTCTTACTGTTCATTTTTAAGCAGGCTCGTTGAAAGGTTGCCGCAAGTGGTACTTGGAAGTGAGGAGACAGCTGCACTGTCACATGCTAAGAGGCTGTTGGCTCTGACATTTTATGCAGGACCTCAGTTTCTGATAAATCATCTTCACCATTCTCCTGTGAGACCCCCCCCCCTACCCACCCCACCCAAAACCACCTTCCGGAATCCTGGAGGTTCAGGTGTTCCTTATGTGGATGCATGATTCATGTATTGACTTTGAAATTGATTCCCTGGCAGGTTATCGCTACTCGTTTCTTCGATTGTTTGGGTCTATGCTTAAGTCATAGTTCCCAGTTTTCTGGTTCAATGGACAAGTTAATCGTATCAAAGCCGCTGTCTGTCGGGTACCTCTATTCAGTTGCTGAGTTGAAGGGTGGTGCCTATTCTAAAGATACGACTAATAGTTCTCTGCAGGCCACATATACACCGGCAGTCTCCAAAATATCTGTTATCCATGATAACAGTTTTTCGAATGCAATACTTGGTACTGTTGAATATGAGTTGCCCCATGTGCCTCCGTGGTTTGTGCATGCTGGCAGTCAGAAGCTTTACTTGGTTCTTGCTGGAATAATTAGACTTGTGGGCCTATCAACAGTGTCAGGTACTGTGCAACCTTCTTCTCAAATTAGTGACAGGGTGTTCCACTTGTCCCGTTATCCGAATTTGTAATTGTGGCTCATCATATTTATTTGCTTATTGATGCTAGGGAAAGAAACTGCTGCATCCTTATCTCCTTTTGTTGATATTCTACTCGATCGCTTCAGGAGGTTGATCACTGAGCTGCGATCCAAAAATATTTACAGAGATGGTCATAGGTGGTACATGAATGGTGAAGCTGGACATACACTACGTGATGCAAGCTCTGCTGTTTGCATGCTCAATGAGCTCATATATGGTTTGTCAGATAGATCTCTTGGTATGTTTTTGCAACTGTTCCAGAAGAGATCAGCACAGATGGTAAGGACAGCTTGTCAGAATGATCAATTGATCGCTTCTGTTAAACATAACGGAGTTACTAATGAAAGAGATGTCTGGGGATGTAATGAACAAAAGGGTACTAAAGACAATATTATTCATTGTATCGGCAGTATTCTGCATGAATATATATGTCCAGAAGTGTGGGATCTTCCAACAGAAAAGGATGTTGAGCTATCCCTAACAGACTTGAACCTGCCATTGCACTTCTACCGTGATACCACTGCTTTGCACACGGTAATAATAAATAATTATCATTCACAAGGAATTGTTTCGCTCCTTACCATCTGTTTCGAAAATACTGTCTTCTCAAGTATTTCAGTTTGTGGTTTCAGGTGATGCTTGAAGGAATTGGAGTCTTGGGTGCTGTTCTTGGTCAGGATTTTGCACGTAGTGGGTTTATGCACTCTTCCCTTTATCTTCTGCTCCGTGAACTTATCAGCTCAAGTGCTCAGATAAGAATTGCATCAGATGCTGTCTTAAGAGCGCTTGCTGCTGCTGGCGGTCATTGTTCGGTAATAGATTGCCTTATCTCATGCTATAGTTTGTTTAATTATAATTAGATTTTCTATTTAAGATTTGTCTTCCTGCCTGTACAGGTTGGCCGATTTGTTGTCACGAATGCAGATTACATTGTTGACTCTCTTTGTAGACAGCTGCGTCACTTGGACATGAATCCCCATGTCCCTGATGTTCTTGCTTCAATGCTGTGTTACATTGGTGCTTCTCATGATATTTTACCATTCTTGGAAGAACCGGTATGTTTTAGGGTGGCTATAAATCTCAAGGGTTAAAACTTTATGTTTGTTTGCTGATTTTTTGAAATTGGGTGGCGCTTCTGTACTTTCTCTTTAAGAAAATCGTGCAACTTATAAAGCAACAATGGATCAGCCAACCCAGCACATCGATGCCTATGTTCTTGAAGGCGGCTACTACTTCACCTGTGGCCTATGTGATACACTTATATGGACTCTTTTTTGTAAAAAAAAAATTGTAGCACTGCTGGATGATTGGCAGTAACTTTAGGCTCTGTCCGGTGTACTTGGATGGCCGCCACTTTTAATTGCCATTGTCATCCCTTGTTTTTTTTCTGTCAGTCTTTCCATCATTGATCTACATAATGAGTAATCCAACCATGACCTGCTGCTGAAAGCTAAGTTTGTGAGTCCATCACTAGTATTTGTAAGAGGCCTTTTGCAACAAAATAAATTAGTGACATATAGGGGAGGATTTATGCAATTCTTACTAAATGCAAAATAACCTAATTTTGGTAGTAAGTTTCACCCCACTGATTTCATCATGGTGTGTTATGTACTCAAAGAAGTACAGCAGGCGCCCCAGGCGCCAGGATAGTTAGAGATAGAGATAGAGTCTTGGTTTGTTAGTCAAAGATTTGCTTAGGAGATAAGTTAGGGAGTTTGTTAGAGATAAGTTTGGTTTTGTACAGCTGCCGGCAGAATATAAGCAGGCGGCTTAGAGGGAGAGAAGAACAGGCTTAGATTAATCTGTAACTTGGCCTCCAACGCCCTGCCTCCCCTGTCCGCCGTGAGCACCATTGCTCCGCCGGGCCGCCGAGGTCCAGGGCCGCGTCCGGCCACCTCATTTGATTACAATCTTCGCCATATTCCTTCCACAAATCTTCCCCCTACCACTGCCCGTGACAACTTGGTATCAGGAGTTCCAGGAGACGTGTCCATGGGAAGCTCGGACGACCTCAAGTCGACGCTCGAGCGGCTCACCGCCAAAATTGATGAGCTCGCCACCGATGTCAAGGCTCTGAAGCCCCTGGCGCCCGTGGCGGACAAGCTGGCGGCCGTCCCGGACCAGATAGTCCGCCTCCAATCGGCGGCGTTCGACAACACCGAGCAAATCCGCGCCCTGAACCTCGCCGTGATCCGCACGGAGAACACCCAGCGCGAGGGCAAGGGCGTTGACCCGGGAGACGCTGCCGCCGGGGAGAACTCCGTCCATCAACCCCCGAAGACCGGCTTCCAGCCGCCGTCGCCGCCAGACAAGACCCGCAGGCCGCCGCCAGAGCGACCCTTCGAGACGCGCGGCTTCCAGGAGGACCACCTCGACGACAGCCGATTCCATCCGCGCGTCCGCCTCGAATTCCCGTCCTTCGACGGCAAGGACGATCCGCTCCCATGGCTGAATCGCGCCGAGACATTCTTCCGCGGGCAGAACACGCCGGAGGCGCGCCGGGTTTGGTACGCCGCCATGCACCTTACAGGCGCGGCCCAACTCTGGTACGCTCGGCTCGAGCTCACCGCCGGGACGCCGTCGTGGTGCCGCTTCGTCCAGCTCGTCCAGCAACGCTTCGGGCCGCCCATGACGGACAGTCCCCTCGGCGAGCTCGTTCTCCTCCGCCGAACGGGGTCCGTCGACGACTACACGGATCAGTTCCTCGCCCTGGCCTGCCGCGACGCGGACCTCTCCGACCACCAGCTCGTCCAAATCTACACGGCAGGTCTGGTCAACCCGCTCAAGACGGACGTCGCTCTCCGCCGGCCGGCGACGCTGGACGACGCCATTATGCTGGCCCGCGCCTATGAGCAGCGGCTGCAGCTCCATCCGACGGACCAGCCGCCCGGCCGCGGCACGCGCACGTCCACCCAGGCATCCTCGGCTTCCGCGGCAACAAGAGCAGCGCCGGCAGCCACCTCTGCCCCGGCAGGGTCAGGCAAGACGGTGGCCGTGACGTCCTCGCTTCCACGCCGCCGTCTGTCTCAGGCGGAGATGACCCAGCGACGCGCGGAGGGCTTGTGCTTCAATTGCGACGAGAGATACGTTCAAGGCCACCGCTGCAAGAAGCTCTTCGTGCTCGAGATCGACGACACAGACGACGAAGAGGTGGATGAAGAAATTGAGTGTTCCGCGATCACTCTTGGGGAGGAGCTGCCCGGGATTTCTCTGCACGCCATTACGGGCGTTCGCGCCAAAGGCTTTCAGACGATGAAGGTCTTCGTCTCTGTGGGGGACGCGGTGGCCGTCGCCCTCCTCGACACCGGCTCGTCCCACAACTTCATCGACGTCGACATGGCGCGGCGCGCGGGTCTACGCCTTCGGGAACGCCGGAACATCTCGGTCGCCGTGGCGAACGGCGATCGCGTCGCATCCACGGGCAAGGCGCTTGCACAGACGGTGCACATTGGCGGGGAGGCGTTCGTCCTTGACCTTTACGCCCTCCCCCTAGGCGACTACGACATGGTGCTCGGCGTCCAGTGGCTGGGGACGCTCGGCCCGGTGCTGTGGGACTTCGCACGGCGCACGATCGCGTTCCAGCGCGGCGACAAGCGCGTTCTCTGGCGCGGCGTCGACCCCACGCCAGGGCCCTCTCTGGCGCAGTTGACGGCAGGGGGCGCCCTCCTCGACGCCCTGCTGGAGGAGTTTGCTGGGCTGTTCGCAGAGCCCCAAGGTCTTCCTCCACGACGCCGGTTCTCCCACCGCATCCGACTCAAGCCAAGCGCAGGTGCCGTCGCCGTGCGCCCGTACCGCTACGCCCATCTGCAGAAAGACGAGCTGGAGAGGCAATGTGATGAGATGCTGCGTCAAGGGGTCATTCGCCCAAGCTCGTCGGCGTTCTCCTCGCCGGCATTGCTTATTCGTAAGCCCGACGGCTCGTGGTGATTCTGCGTTGACTACCGCGCCCTAAACGTCGTCACGATCAAAGACATGTTTCCCATCCCAGTGGTGGAGGAACTCCTCGACAAGCTACGCGGCGCCAAGTTCTTCACCAAGCTCGACATGCGGTCCGGGTACCACCAGGTCCTGATGTTCGCCGCCGACGTGCCCAAGACGGCGTTCCGCACGCATCAGGGCCTGTTCGAGTTCCTGGTGATGCCGTTCGGCCTCTCCAACGCGCCCGCGACGTTCCAGGCATTAATGAACGACGTCCTGCAACCGTATCTCCGCCGGTTCGTCCTCGTATTTTTCGACGACATACTTATCTACAGCTCATCGTGGACGGATCACCTCCGCCACGTTCGTACGGTGTTTCGCACGCTGCAGGATCATCAACTCTACCTCAAGAGGTCCAAGTGCGGCTTCGGGCTGTCGTCGGTGGCCTACCTCGGCCACGTGATCTCGGAGGAGGGCGTCGCCATGGACCAGCAGAAGGTCCAGGCCGTGCTCGACTGGCCGCTGCCCAGGTCAGCGCGAGCGGTGCGTGGTTTTCTCGGCCTCGCGGGGTACTACCGCCGTTTCATCAAGGACTTCGGCAAAATCGCGGCCCCCCTCACCGCCATGCTCAAGAAGGAAGGTTTCCGGTGGACGGACGACGCCGAACGCGCGTTCCGCGCTCTACAGCACGCGTTGACGACAGCTCCAGTACTGCAGCTTCCGGCGTTCGACCGCGACTTCTTCGTGGAGTGCGACGCCTCGGGGACAGGGGTCGGAGCCGTACTTCACCAGGGCGCCGGGCCGGTCGCATTCTTCAGCCGGCCAATCGCCCCTCGCCACGCCAAGCTGGCGGCGTACGAGCGCGAGCTCATCGGGCTCGTCCAGGCGGTGCGTCACTGGCGCCCTTACCTCTGGGGCCGTCCGTTCGTCGTCCGCACCGACCACCGCAGCCTGCGATTCCTGCTGGATCAAAGGCTCACCACTATTCCTCAGCACCAGTGGGCGAGCAAGTTGCTGGGGTATGACTTCGTGGTGGAGTACAAGCCGGGGCCTCTCAACGTGGTGGCTGATGCTCTCTCGCGCCGCAACGAGGACACAGGGGAGCTGGGCGCGATCTCTGGTCCGCAGTTCTCTTTGTTCGACGACATCCGCGAGGAGATCAACGGAGATGACAGGTTGTCCCAGCTGCGGGACGCCATCAGGGGGGGCGCTAAGCCAGAGGCATGGTCGGTGGTTGACGGGCTCATCCTGTTCAAGGGCAGGGTGTATGTTGCGCCGTCGTTCAAAGCTCGACAGGAGATTCTGGAGCTGGTACATGGAGCTGGTCACGAGGGGGTTCACAAGACTTTACATCGCTTGAGGGCGGATTTTCACATTCCAGGAGATAAGCGAGTGGTACAGGATTTTGTGCGAGCTTGCTCAGTCTGTCAGCGGAACAAGAGCGAGCATCTACAGCCGGGCGGCCTGCTCCAGCCCCTCGGCGTGCCCACCACCATCTGGTCAGATGTGGCTATGGATTTTGTGGAAGCCCTGCCCAAGGTGCATGGGAAGTCAGTCATCTTGACGGTGGTCGATCGTCTGTCCAAAGCAGCTCACTTCATTCCCTTGGGGCATCCTTATTCAGCGACATCGGTTGCTCGGGCATTCTTTGCTGAGGTGGTCCGGCTGCATGGCATTCCGTCGTTGATTGTCAGTGATCGTGACCCTGTGTTTACGAGTGAGTTCTGGCGGGAGCTTTTCAGGTTGGCGGGTGTTAAATTGCAGATGACATCGGCTTTTCATCCTCAGTCCGATGGACAGTCAGAGGCAGCCAACAAGATTATTGCTATGTACCTTCGCTGCCTGACAGGAGATCGTCCTCGTCAGTGGGTGGAGTGGCTCCCCTGGGCGGAGTTCTGTTACAACTCCTCTTATCAGCAGTCCATCAGGACTTCCCCGTTTGAGTTGGTGTACGGACGGCCGCCCCCTTCCATCAGATCCTATGTGCCAGGGGATGCTAGACTGCCGGCTGTAGAACGAGCAATGACAGAACGGGATGAATTTCTAGCTGAAGTGAGGGATCGGCTGGAACAAGCACAGCAGCACTACAAGGCGGTCTATGATCGCAGCCATCGTTTGGTGCAGTTTGCTCCGGGCCAGTGGGTGTGGCTTCGTCTTCTTCACCGACCCGTGGCTTCTCTACAGGTGCAAGGCAGGGGGAAGCTGGGACCAAAGTTTTTTGGGCCATATAAGGTGCTGCAGCGTGTGGGGGATGTGGCTTATCAGCTGGAACTGCCAGCTGGTGCGCGGCTCCATGATGTTTTCCATGTTGGGCTGCTGAAGCCTTTCTATGGCGAGCCTCCAATTCAGCCGCCTGTGCTTCCTCCAGTACAACATGGCAGGGTGGTGATCGAGCCGGACCGGGTGCTGCAAGGCCGTGTCACAAGCCGTTGCCTGGAGGTTTTGGTCAGCTGGAAGGGAGCTCCGCCTGCAGAAGCGTCATGGGTGGAGTTGGAGGACTTCAGGCGACGCTTTCCAGCATTCCAGCTTGAGGACAAGCTGCTTTTCCAGGGAGGGAGAGATGTTATGTACTCAAAGAAGTACAGCAGGCGCCCCAGGCGTCAGGATAGTTAGAGATAGAGATAGAGTCTTGGTTTGTTAGTCAAAGATTTGCTTAGGAGATAAGTTAGGGAGTTTGTTAGAGATAAGTTTGGTTTTGTACAGCTGTCGGCAGAATATAAGCAGGCGGCTTAGAGGGAGAGAAGAACAGGCTTAGATTAATCTGTAACTTGGCCTCCAACGCCCTGCCTCCCCTGTCCGCCGTGAGCACCATTGCTCCGCCGGGCCGCCGAGGTCCAGGGCCGCGTCCGGCCACCTCATTTGATTACAATCTTCGCCATATTCCTTCCACAAATCTTCCCCCTACCACTGCCCGTGACATGGTGCATGTAAATTCTTACAGATGCGAGCAGTTTCTTCTGAGCTAGAGGTACTTGGCAGGCATGACCACCCACATCTAACTGTTCCATTTCTGGAGGTAATATTGTGTACACAGTTTGGTACCTTCTCACAGTTGGGATGGCGTTTTTGTGGAGGCTTTTGTATATATATATATTTTTGGTTATTTGGTTTGGTTCAAGCCCACAAATTGGTGTGTGGGGTAATACAGTGACTTCTTCAGACAAAGCTTTCTAAGAATATGGCTAGTTATGGTTATTTATCTCTTAATTAAATAATTATGTGTGAAGTCCACAATTTTTTCATTATGTCAAAATTTATGAGAAGTTAAATACAAATACCCATTAATCGGTGGTAATATTGTTCCTTCCATTGGTATGTGCAAAGACCAAAGATACTATTTCTAGCACTGCACATGTAGAGTACTTGTTTACATCTTTTCAGAGTGTGCCTGCCTGCCTGCCTGCACATTACTGATACTTCATGTTTCATCTGAGTGAGTAATTTATTTTCATGTTTCTTTTTGGTTTATCTAGGCGGTTTCTGAGATTGCCAAGGCATGCAAACATGAATCTACTGGTTTGCCAGATGACGCCCAATCATTTTATTTGAAGGTCAGTTCAGAAGGCCAAGAAGTCAAAAATATGATCGAGAAGAGAATGGAATCCAGTGCAACATCTGGTAATTGCTTGATAGGACTCATTCTTATTTTTCAGCATGTTCTACAGCAGCTATTATATTTCATCAAAGTAATAGGCAAATGATCAATATGCCTATAACCACCAGTCACCATGGGAAAATGTTTCCCATTTTCTTTAGACTTACATGCTGATATTTGATTATATGTGGTGGGGCTAATACTGCATCATTAATGTGTAGTGCTCTTGCAAATTCATTATTGAAGTTAAGGTCCATCATTTCTATAATGCTATGCTCTCACTCATTCCTTTTTTTTTCTTGTTTTCCTATAAAATTTGGCAGTGCCTACATTTTAGTGTAGATATCTAAACATGATGGTACTCAGCTGAGCTGACATTTTATTGCCTTTTCCCCATGTCACACCATTTTCCTTGGTAGCTTGCGTTAGTTCATCTCTAGCATACACCAACATGCTTGAAAATAAAATGCTTTGTTCATGTTGTTATTGTTGTTGTATGGTACTCTGCTAACATTATGCTAGGTTTTTCTTGCGACTCTTATCCTCTTATGCATGTTCTAGTTACTTTTCTATATCATGCTGCAGGTTTTCTTACTTCCTCATGCAATATGTTATGGCTCAGTACCTCAGCCTCAACCACTGTCTCCATGCAAAATAAAATAAAATGTTTCTGTCTTTCTATATAGTTTTTTTTTGGGCACCTTGTATTTATTTTTTTCAGTTTTACTTTATTCAAGGTGGCTTTATTCTGTAGTCTCACTAATGCCCTGTCTTTTGTATTGCATCAGGAAGAATGAATGCTGATGCTCAACTTGATTTTATGAGCTTGGAATATTGGGAGGACTTACTTTGTAAGTTAAATGAGATGAGAAGATATAGGAGAATAGTTGGATCACTTACAGGTTCTTGCTTATCAGCTGCCACCCCACTTCTCTCTTCAACTAAGGAAACAGCTTGTCTTGTGGCCCTTGACGTTGTGGAGGTATTTTCTTTTTCTGTTAATAACACATTGTAAGTTCTAATTGTGAATTTTTTCAGTCTTCTTGGAAGGCAAATACCACTTTCTTAGTTTTAGGGCTGTCTTTTTCATGTGTTTCGATTGTTTCATTTGCAGTGATATTACTTTTTTTTTTTTTGCTAACTTGGTTTCTATGCCATTCTGTATGTCAAAGAATGTCTAGCGTAACTGTGCTTATGCAGTACCCATGGACATCTATGTTCAAGTTATTTGTTTTCCAATTTCTATGCCAATGGAATAGCGCACCAATCGCCTGACTCCTTTTGCAATCTTGCTACCTGATAGTTATCATATCAAAATTTCTATTGCCATTTGTATTTATATTGGTAAAAAATTACTGCAATGTTACATTCACAGGTAGCATTTACCTGCAACTTTCATGTTTCATCCCAATGAAGTTATTTCTGATAGTTTTGGCAATAATAATTTTGTTGTCTGTTTCATACAGAATGCTATTATATCTATCGCCAAGGTTGAGGAGGCTTACAAGTGTGAAAATCAAAGTAAAGGGGTTATTGAGGAGTCCATCCAGTTTCTGTCATTTGATGAACTTCTTGATGGTACAGATGCCAGCGAAGATGTTGATGAGAATCGATTGCTCCCAGCTATGAATAAACTGTGGCCTTACTTGATTATCTGTCTAAGGAACAAGATATCAGTGGTATGTTTTTTCGACTCTGATTGGTCCATTTTCAGTTGCATAGCTTGTTTATTTTAATTTCACCATAAACAATCATAGATAACTCAATGAAATGAAACATGGCTCTCCAGCCTGTTCGAGAAAGAAAACAACCATATACACACTCACAATATATCTTATATTAGCCTGTGCCCATGTTAACTGCGCTCCTACATTGAGATCATTCATCAGTGTTAGTTTTCATGTCTCCCTTGCACAAAGTCATGGTCTAGGGCTTTTGACCTACCAGAACATATCACGCATCCAACTGATAAGCCACTAATCTGCACAGTAGGGACCTCCTTCCTTCTCTTTTCCCTTGGTTTCTGGGGCTTCCCATTATGTTGGTGGACAGTAATTTAGGTGGATACATACCTGAATTTGGGACTGCATGTGATGCTGTTCACTTCATAGCTTCAACTCCATTATTTTTTATATCGTCTGTCATTTTGTTGAAGGTTCAGTTCGTTTCTATTCTTGTAGTCAAGGAACAAGTGTCTTCCAGCTAACTAAAACATATATCTGTCATACTAGGAATTAATGTCCTGGTTAGTTGGATCTCAAGCAAGTGTTTAGACATAATCTATATGCTTGAGCTTGTATCAGGAATTTGCGGTGTTTAGTTGGGACATCTAGTTGTTTCTATTTTCAACAATTGCTGAACTGTGAACTCTTTTGTTTGTTGCTTTATTCTATGAACCTCCATTTGCTCTAATTGCAGCCGATTGTCCATTATCTCCCTTCTATGTTCTGCGCTTACCAGACTGTTGTTTTGCAGCCAGTGGTTAGAAAGTGCACTGAAGTATTGAGTAGAGCAATTAGTATGTCTGGTGGTGATTTTTATGTTCGCCGCTTTCATAAGGATGGACATATTGTTTGGAGGTTGCTGGCATTATCTCCATTCCGCCGAAAAAGAATGTCAATGATGGATGAAAAAGCAATCATTTTACCATACAGGGATACCTCACTTACCTCAGAGGAACCCATGGCTGAGATCTCCAGTCAAAAAATTCAGATTGCGGTCCTGGACATGATCGCCACAATATCTTCCAGCAAAAGAAGCGCTATTGCATTAGAAAGTGTACTAAAGAAGGTTTGTGGCCTTGTGGTTGGTATCGCCTACAGTAGTTTGACAGGTTTGCAAGAAGCTGCTATAAGGGCATTGGCAGGCCTTGCCTGTATGGATGCTGACCTTGTCTGGCTTCTCTTGGCGGATGTTTATTACTCGCTAAACCGAAGGGATATACCTTTACCACCCAACCAAGATGTGGCGGAGATATCAGATCTTTTGCCCCCACCAATGTCTGCGAGAGAATACCTCTTTGTACAGTACGGAGGTGATGGTGTGAGACATGATGTAGATCCGTCATCTGTTCGCGAGGTGTTCAAAAGGATGCAGGATGTGGTCCTAACATGAAAATCAGGTGCAGTCCACAGCTTTCTCCTTACAAGCTATGATAACAGGTTTTCTGTTGCTACATTTAATTATTTGAGAATTCCACTTTGTTTTCAGGTTGATCCTCCCTCTGTATAAAAACCTTGTTGATGGGATTTTGTGTCACTGCTGGCTAGCCCGCACATATTTTGCCTGTACTGGAAAATGGTAAACTTTCTAGAGTTCTTTCTCTTGCTCTGCAAAATGGTAGTTTGAACCAATGAAAATGCAAGAAACTTGCATGAGTAGGAAAAGCAGATAATAACAACCAAAGCTAACAGTTTGTGATCTGGAGATCTTTATATAAGCCATTTAGAGTTATTGATTTTGTAACTATACTTTGGCTCACTTTTGTATCTGCAATAGTCTTGTTTCACTTGTATATGGCTCCAATCCTCAGTAGTGTGCTTTCTTTGTAATGCATATGTATCATTAACTAAATATACAGCTTTTGCTGCTAGCATAAAGTATCTTTTTGACACAACTCTAGTCCAACCTTGAGACCTTTTGATCTTTGCCCCCTTAAAAACATCAGGAACACAATGATGAAGGATGAGCCGGTGTCGCAATTGGATATGTCGTTGGCATTATGCTTCATTGCTAGAATCAGTGAAGAGTGTGATCTGTTTCTATCAAGCAATTGCACTTGGCATGTGTGACTGTATGCCATGGACATTGTTCTCCTTGATGTTGTGAGCAAGGAGCAGCAACTGCTTGGAGGGGTCATCATACAAATTGCTCCAAGCGCAGGATGGTTTTCTGATGGGGTACATATGTAATTATATAAACGTGTATCTCATGGTGGAGTTTAGTCGTGTAAAAACAAAGGTAGATGATTTATAAACCATATCTTGAGTTGGTAGCTCCCTGTTTTGAAGCATTTTTTTCATGTCTAATGCCCATCAAAATTCGTCAGTAAACATCTTGCTAGCCCTTTCTAGTCTGTGAAACAAAAGGTGAACACCTCGCTTCAGTCCCGTATTGATCACAAATATTCCTTTTGTTGACACTCCCTTATTTTGGAACCGAAATGTGAAATCTCATCTGAATCAGAAGATACATGTGCTTCATATAGGCGTGAGGTTGTTTGGTACAAATTGGTCTTTGCAATGAACAGCCTGTCGTCCTGGTTCACCACCGTACACATCCTACAACTTTTTTTAGTCTTTTTCTTCAATTTCATAACTTCTCTTTTTTAATCCTTCCTTGCTTCTGCTAAATAACTTTTATTACTCGCAATTTCTCTTTCCATACGCACAACTCTAGAGCTTTATTTTGAATTGGAGGGATTGGGAACATGTAAAGAAGCAAGGGATTGCCCAGGCCATGTTGCCGAAGTAGGGTCGTAGAGATGGTTGTCGGGCGCCATACACAATCGAATATCGTGCCAATCAGTACGAAACATCAAAGCATTCTTGGTTTTGTTCAATCTTAGCCTGACTCTTTGAGTAATACAGGGTAACTGTTTCATGGTTATTGAGAGTGAGATCTCATAGCAATGCATATCTCAAACTTGTTTGATAAATAAACAGAGGTAAAGAATGAAACGGTGTCTTCTATTAAGTTCTGTGCAGTTCAGAATAATGATACATTTCCTTTCCCACCGTGACCTATTACAGATTTACAATTGATCTAGCAAAGCGCTACCCTCTTTAGCGAGAATGAACAAGCCTCCATCACCTCTTGAGATCCTGAAGTCTTTGTCCAGGTAGGTTGTCAGCAGCCACGACCGGCCTCTATTGTTGCCAGGAATCTGTACCTTGAGAGGTGGCTGTCCAGAAATGGAGCCTGCAATACTAGCAAATGTCTGCTGCAAAGGGTTCAGCACCTGCTGGACTGGCCCCAGGCTGATCTTCTGCCCAAATATATCGACCTGTTCAGGTAGATCCACCGTTGGTGATATCGTCGGAGGCTGAAAACTCCCCTCCTTAAATTGAACCTTCATTCAAGAGGTCACTAGCATGTAAGTTTGACTCTGTACATGTTATCGAAAAACAGCTTAAACGGAAAAGGATGAAACTAGCAAATGATTAATAATCCGAGGAAACATTAGCCTATATAATGTCTGTGCATACATCATGCATCATTATCTGTCACTCAAAGTAAAACTAAATTTTGGTAGCAATCATACTATTAATGCAGCATTCCACAATTACAGCCAGTTAGGGGACATGAATTAGTAATGTAGCATAGTAACCTAAATAACACAATAGGACGCTATCACAATTCTAATTTTTCAAGAAAGTGAATCAACAGCTGTTGTTGACTTATCTCTATAACTGAATAATAAATCCAATTAGAGTAGCATGACATCGATGGCTATCAATTCTGTACCTCTATCCTTGATGGACTTTGAACCTCAAAAGAGGCAGCTGCACTGAATGAAAATGACGCAAATGGAGTCGTTAGGGTTGAAGCGTTGACTATCGTCATGCTTTTCGAGTCAATTTCTTGGGATATCTGCTTTACTTTCACAAAAGGGGTTGCCCCAGCAGCTAGAATAGGCAGGAGTTCAGAATATGCTGTATATCTGCAAATAGATAATTAAACCCGATAAGGCAACTGTTTTACCTTGAGGTAACTTATTTGTAGCAAGAAGCTATCAAAGTAAAGAACCAGCAAAATCAATGATTAGAAGCAGGACATGCCAAACTTAATCAGATACCTCCTTGAACAAGAGGACATTTAGTCCTACTTCATTTAAGATCACATAAGAATGGTCCATCTGATGATTCCAAGCATCTCAACCAAACCAATAAATAAGCACCAAACAAAATTCTATTGGACCCATAAATACCAGTTTCTTGCATCCAACAGAAGCCCTAATGTTCAGTTGTGAAGCGTAAGTCACATCTTTTAACTTTTGCTGAAGTGTCGATGTTGCACTAGCCTCACATGCCTAAAGAAGCTGCTCGGTTTTGGTTACAGAGGGGCAATATCTTGTGCAGCCGCGTACGAAGAAAATGAATCGCCCTTAATCATTAAAGATTCCAGTTGGACTCCCAATCATTTGAACGACAATGTATGATTACTAGCAGTAGCAAGTAGCAAAACAGCTCATCACCCCCATCGATCGATTAATTTGCAAGAACACAGAAAATGATTATAGCTTCCCGCATAGCAAGAACTCACATGAGGATCCAGTTGCCGTCGAGGAGATCCGGCGCCTCGACGGGTGCGGGCGTGGGGTTGACCGCCTCGAGCTGGGTGACTAGCTCGACGACCTCCCCTCTAACCTCCGAGGACGCCCGGAACCCGAGCTCGGAACCGTACACCGTGTCCACCAGGCAGCGCTTGAGCTCCTCCCTCTTCTCCGCCTGCTCATCCACCTCCTCCTCCGCCGGCGCCGGCGCCGCAGGCGCCTCCTCCCACTCGTCGTCGGCCGCTGGGCTAGGCGGGTCCGCGGCGGAGGGCGGCTCGGACTCGGGCTCCGCGGGCTCGCCCCACTCGTCGACGACGACGGGGCGCGAGCTGCCCTTGGCGGCGTCGCCGCCCCACTCGTCCTCGTCGACGGGCGGTTGGGGCTGCGCGGGGGGCTCGGGGGCGCCCGGCGGGGAGCGGTCGCCCCACTCGTCGGGGATGCCCCCGCTCCCGCGGCCGCGGCCGCGTCCACGCCCGGCGGCCCTCGGGGCGCCGCGGAGGCGGAGGCCCGAGCTGCAGGAGCTGAGGGTGCCGCGGACCCGGCGGGCGGCGGCGGGGTCCGGGGAGAAGAGGGGGATGAGGGACGCGTGGGAGGCGGCGAAGAGGGGAGCCATTCTCTTCGCTATCGATTTCAGCAGGAGAACAGCGGCCGCTCCGACGAGGCGACGACAAGGCGGGCCGCAACACACAAGTCAGAGACGCGAAGTGAAGTGAGGCGCTACGCCACGTGTTGTTGGGATATTATTGGGGGTTTGGTTGGGCCTGGCCCAGCATCGTCTCCTTGCGGCCGGACGGCGGAAGTGGGGGTGAGGAAGTAGTACCAACCAAGGTGGCCTTTTGATGAGCGGCCCATTACTGCTGGCAGATCAGATTTGATTTTCCGGAAAAAGGTAAAAGTTTTGCCGTGATTTTTTTATTAAAAAGAAATATAAGTGCCGCTCTAGTTTTTATGAAATTGAGTCAACTCCGTACCATCACACGTAACATCGAGTCAACTTAGTTGAATATACGACCAAACTAACTCACAACAAAACCACTTTCTCGACATCTTTTAGGCCTGTTCAGTTGAAGATTTTTTTTTTCAAATCTATGCTCACCCCATTTCAGGGGCGTAGCCAGGATTCCAACATTGGGGGGGGCAATCAGCTATAAGGGGGGCCGAACAAGTAATTTTCAAGTCAAAATAGACTTATTTTACTTAGTTTTCACTAATTTTTTTGATTTTACAATGGTGGATTAGTGTTTTTCTGGAGCATTAGGGCGGGCCAGGCCCCTGCCCGCCCCCCCCCCCCCCGGCTCCGCCCCTGCCCCATTTCCATTCAAGAACGGAAATAAAAATAATGGAATGAGGTCTTATGTGGAAACCAACGGAAGCTTTCCTGACCTGATTAACATTGGTCCGATTAACAACTAAACGGGAAGCCTAGGACAACTGATTCCGTAACAACTTGCTCACAAATACGACATTGGATACCAAGTAAGGGACGGTTCCTTTCCTTCAAAAGGAATAGTGAATAGCATTATTCACCTATCACATCTATCGTATCTTCTTTACTATTCTAACACTATTCATTTGTAATTTTACTATTCCTTTTCACCGAACAGAACAAGTCCTAAACCACTCAAGAATGTCAGACCAAATGAAGAGAAGACCATGACATGGTCTCCGAGCCGGTCAACGCCATTGACCAATGACAGATTGAAGTCATTATTACCAAACTTGTTGAACATCCCCTACAGAACTTTCAACTTCCCAAAACTAGATTTGTATGACCAAGCGAAACACCTAAACAACACATCAACTTAACCTCATGGCGACCAACTGAACTTTAGAACCAATGTATGCATGACAATGTCATCTTTATGCAAACAACACCCTTTAAAGTGGCATCTCTATCATAACGTGTACATATATCGGAAAGGTTAAGGTTTTCACCTCGGTAAAATGGTGAAGAGGCAGAGGGGAAATGGTGTCAAGACAACGCCTCTAGGAAGAAGAACAACGCACCATCATCAAAACTGACTAGAATATGGCATGGATTATTTCACCCTTTCCCACCAAACCCCTCACGCCCCAACCATCAGTACATCATCACCAGAATGCGGTAGGCCGCACCATTCCCCATCCTACCAGCGAACTAGAATAGAAGCCACCACTTCCATTGATGCTACATCCGAGATGTTACCGATCAAGTCCCTTCTAGAGAGAAACAGAGCGAGAGGTGAGAGGAGAGCGAAGGAGAAGACAACCTTAATGGCATGAACAATTCGTTGAAGTAACAAGAGTCTATTTTACTTTATTTCCTGACCTGTCACTTTGTTTGCTTAACCCGCTAAGCAAAATTTGGTCTCAGTTTACTCCCCTGAATAATTCAGTTGGCCCAATGTACCTCCTAAATGAGTTTTTCCTTTTTGTTTCTCATCGTATGAGCTGAATTTTAGGTTGTTTTAACTTTCCGAGCAGATGCAGAACATATGCCTTCGTTACAAAAAGTATACTAAGAATTTTTCATGGTTATTATTTTTCATAGGTCACGAACATTTAGCACAAAATTGATCTTAGATATACAAAATTGTGCGAACAAGTAGTCATGAAACATTTAACATTATCTTTCTAATATAGGAAATAATGTTATAAGTCATCTAATAAAATTTTAAATTAAAACTCAACTTGTTCGTCAAAGAAAAGATAATTTAATTAAAACTCAACTGAAATTTTTCGCGGGAGTAGAGTGAGCCTAAATTTATTTAGGTGTTAAGCGGATAAAGTCAAAGGAGTGAAAAATGATGACATGCATGAACTATATTTCTTCACCGGCCGGCCGAATGACAAGAACGATGTGCATGCACCCTCAAAGGTAAGAAATAAAGACACGAGCAAGATTTCTTCAGCGGAATCATCATATGTATATTTACGAATCCCACCACAATAAACAAGCATCACCGAAAATGTGCGGAGGATGGTCGGTGGAGCCAGCTTAGGGCCCGTTCTTTTGGGTGAAAATAAATAGTGAAGTTGCAAATGAATAGTACTGGAATAGTATTTTTTGTGAGAGAAGATGTGATAGATGTGACAGATGAATAGTGGTTTTCACTATTCATTTGTGAGGAAAAGAACAGGCGCCAGAGCGGACCACACATGATGCGTCCGTACCGGGGCCGGCAGTCCATGACCAAAAACCACATGCCTTTAGTAAGACCGTGTTTGGATGGGGGTGAAAAAAATTTCACTCCCTATTAAATGCAATTTTGACCACAAATTAAAGATATTAAATAAAGTTAGTTTACAAAATTATCTTCACAACTTTAAATAAATTTCCGAGACGAATCTAATGAGATCTTTGACCGCGTAATTAGAAGATGGTTACTGTAGCATCACTGTAGCAAATTATGGATTAATTCTGCTCATTAGATTCGTCACGCAAAGTTGCACTCATCTGTGAAAAGGTTTTGCAAATAAATTTCATTTAGTCCTCCATGCATGAAAGATTCCTTTTGGTGGAAAAAAAGTGCTCTCTATCCAAACACGAGCTAAATGTGTTTTGCAATTCCGATGAGTTATGAGCTGTTTAGACTGTCTCCAGCAACAGACCCAATCCCCATCTGCAAAATCCTATGGTGAGGCAAGGTGAGAGAAAGCTACAGTAGCGAGCACTCCAGCAGTAGCGCTGCATCCCTTCCCGCATCGGTGAGGCAGTTGCCTCCCGCACCCGGTCGGAGTCGTGCCGCCGCGGATCCGCCTCCGCCCCCGCCGCCGAACGGGCGCCACGCCGCCGCGGTGGTTGAGGACCCGGAGCCCGACAACAAGAGGACCCGCCGAAGGCCGCCCCTGCATGATCCGCCAGAGGCCGCCGCCGCCGCGACAGTGGAGGAGGCGGCCGCGCGGTCGCCGGATCTGCTCTCCGCCCATCGTGACGGAGAGCTTGGGAGCCAACCGTGACGGAGAGCTCGGAAGCTCGAGGGCCGCGGCCGGATCTACGCCGGCGGCCGTCGTGCGGGGGCAGAGATGGAGGCGCGCCGTGGCAGGCCTCCTCCCCGGCAGTGCTGGTGACCGGAGAAGGAGGAAGAGGCTGCTGGCGGGGCACCGGAGGAGGAGGCCGGTCCTTGGAGGAGCGGATCCGCGCCGCCGGTCCTTGGAGGAGCGGATCCGCGCCGCCGGTCCTTGGAGGAGCGGATCCGCACCGCCGGTCCTTGGAGGAGCGGATCTGCGTCGCCGGTCCCTGGAGATGCTGGAGGAGCCGCGAGCCCGTCGCCGGTCGCCGGAGGGAAGGGGTGCGCCGCGGGCTCGTCGTGGGAATCTGCCGCGGGGTCCGAGGGCTCGGAGGAGGCGGCGGGGATCTGCGAGCTGTGCGCCGCGAGGTGGAGCCGTGATGATGGAGCCCACGGCGGTTGGGATGGGGAAAACCCCCTGGACCCCGAGAATGCAGCACCGCGACTGCTTTGCTGCAAAATGCAGCACCTGTTGCGGCTCCTGCTGGAGCCGCTACAGTGTGCTCCAGATCTGCACTTTGCAGATGCAGATGCTTATACAACATCTGCTGGAGAGTGGAAACGGTCTTAGGTCCTCTAAATTGGACTCTAATTCATTATTCACCTGTCACATTCTCGTCACATCTTCTATCATACGTCTAGCACATACTTCTTCACAACTTTTCACCTCATCAGAATTCTTAAAAGCTCAGCCCCTTTGCTCGCACGCCCGTGTTTCCGGGGTACGTGGCGTGCAGCCGTGCGTTTGGTTGTTTTGCGAAAAAGCCCCTCAGTTTTCTAGAAATCGCGAAAAGATTCAGGAAGTCCAGATTGTAGAGTACCCACGTTCATATACTTTGCACTCAAGCCCTCCAACTAAATTTTACATTCACGTGAAGAAGAGGAAATTGCTTTTTTTCAAACACCCCCCTGAGCCATTTTGCGCCCACCCCCTCCCACCACCCCGCCCCCACATAATACCCCCCGCCTCTAACCCTAACTCGCCCCTCTCTCCTCTCCCCACCGCCGAGCTCTCCCTCCCCATGCTCTCTTCCTCCGCCGCCGCCCCGCCACCACCGGGGCCGTCTCACGCTGCGCCGCCGCCTGAGCGCGCCGTCGGAAGCCCGCCCCTCTCTCCTCCTCCCCACCACCACCCTCTCCCTCCCCCTGCTCTCCTCCTCTGGCGGCCTCTGCGCGCGTCTTGGACATGCTGGTGTCCTGGAGCGACCCGAGGCCGCGCCGGGGGGCGGAGCGGCGGCGGCGACGGCGACGGCAATCCTCCTCTGGCAGCCTCTGCTCGTGTCTTGGACATGCTGGTGTCCTGGAGCGACACGAGGCCGCGCCGGGGGGGGGGGGGGGGGCGGAGCGGCGACGGCGACGGCCCGGGCGTTGGAGAAGCGGCACTCATCGAGGGCGAGGGTCTCGAGAACAGGGAAGCTGAGGAGTGGGTCGGCGAGTGTGCAGTGGCGGGTCGGCGGGTGTGCAGTGCCACCACTCGGGCGGGCAGACGAGGGAGACTTCGCGGGCGTGTGGTCGCCGGCGGCGAGGTCAGGTCGACACCCCCAATCGTGGAGCAACCTAGGTAAACCGCACACGGCTCTCTATTTGTTCGTCTCTTCAGCTTTTCTTCTCCCATTCCCAGATCTAGCGTCTCACGATGCTTATACCCCTTGCAGATCCAGCATCGCTCACGAGGCTTCTCCCCCTCGCTGATCCAGTGTCTCAGGAGGCAGGAAAAGCAGGCAAGAACTAATTTCTCTATATGCATTTACCGAATCAATATTTAGTTATTTACATTGATTTACGCCATCAATAAGTAATACCACAGGAGAATGCATCTCCATCATTGATTAAGAACTCAATTAGCCAGTAACCATCCCATGAGCCTCCGACTCTCTACAAAACAGTTGATTAAAATCACCATATAGCTTAGATATCGATAAGGGAAAGACAAGCAGACAGGAACCTGAACCATTGTAAATTGAAATATTTCTTCTTCCTCCGGACGGGCTCCTTGCCATTGCGTGTGTGAGCGTAATGGGCAATTGTTAGTTCCGATATTGGCTTGAACCATTTTGATGATAATAGTGTAGGCATGCAATGCAAATTAAATCGATGTTGCTCCTGATGTTCCAACATGTCTTTGCTACACGCTATTTTATTAACATTTTTTCTGAGGCTTCCTCCCCTCTCTCTGATCCACTCAGTTACTATGATGGGTTATGCTCTTTTTTTTGTTTTGTGGTGTTCTCCCCTTCTGAGCAGTGGTACTTTGTGGGCAGCACCACATCGAATGCCTGGTAGCTGCTTGAAGTGGTGCAGTATTTTCTCTCATTTCACAGAGACGTGTTTTGTGGGCAGCACCACATCGAATGTCTGGTAGGTTCTTGAAGTGGTGCAGTATCTTTTATACTCTCCAATACAGTAAAGTACAGGGTGCTTGAACCATAGCGAGAGTATAAAACATTGTATAATTTTACATACGTGAAAAGATTGTTACCACCTTAGCTTGTGATTAGATCCTGTGTGAAAACCGGTACTAAAATGAAAAGCCCAGTATCGGTGGGAAGGAGTGAAGTGAACCAATTGCAGACTGTTTTGGTTTTGCATCTACATTGTTTTGGTATGTTGGATTTTTTTTGATTTTGATCAGATTTAATTGTGGTGATGTTGTTTGAATCTTACCATTTTCACTAGAGAAGAATACATTACAGTCAGTTTTGGTGAAATTAAGTGACACATTTGCTGGTTTTCAGGTCATTTGCTGCTGCAGTAAGAAGGGTTCGTCGACTTATCGATGTTGTCTACTGGTACCTGAAACTTGAAGTTGTTGCACTTGCTCTTCTGTGTGTGTTTGTAGTCTTGCAGAGGTAAGATTTGTCGCCTTATACTTGGTAATGTGTGTGTTTGCAACTTTGCATTGGTGACCTTAGCCTGAACTTCTCAGTTCAAAAGTCTTTGAACTGGTAGACTGCATGTATTGGTAGAGAGGAGAGGCCTCTGAAGATATGCTCTTTAGGCCTCGCTAGATATGAAATGTAAACATTCTTGAACTCAATACCCCCCTGAATGTGTCCACCTTCCAACATGTGTTGTATGCATCAATCTTTGGTTTCTTCTTGATTATTCCGAACAAATTATATGCTGCGGCCTGATGACCTACAAGTGCTTAAATGCTTGGTGATGCCTGGTAAATAGCTATGGTAATTGCAGTAGCAAAGTTACGGTTTTTTGAACTTTTGTTGATAGGCAGCTGTAATATAACAGAAGCATATCCTTTTGTTCAATAAGTTGAAGCAGATCTTTTTGTTACCTGTATTTGATGGCAGCTCTGCAAAGACATCAATGTAGCTGTTGTGTCCGGTACCATTTCGATTTGTGAGAGATCTGAATGAATATACTCCTACGTTGGCCTAATATATATTGACCTAATACGAGTTTGAGATACCCAGCATATATAATTTACTCCTATGTTGTGCTTGGTTGTTGTGTGGCACACGTGCTTGGTTGTTGTTTTGTATTTCTTGTCCAAAAGTATATGTACAGGGACGCATGATTTGCCATGCTAACTCCAGGTCTCTTTGTCTTTCTTACTTAGGTTTTTGGTGGGCCACTTCCAGGAAGGGTTTACATTGGAATGGTAGGTTCAATTTTCTGCTTTTGATATAATCTCTTCTTTTGGTATGGTTAGAATTAACGTGATACATACGAGATGGCCTGTACCTGCAATCTGATATGGTTTAGGGCTTAGAACTTTCATCTGAATATGCTTTTGCAAACAAGTAGTAAACATATGTGATTCATTGAAGAAGAGAGAGGAACTGCAACTGATTTAACAAAACCAGTTGTGATTAGTGGGCCTTCTGGTGTTGGTAGAGGGATGTTGATTGCAGATGTTGTGAATCGATGATGCTTACATTATTGATAAAGAACATTTCAGGAAGGATCTGTGCTTGCTGCATTTCCATGCCTGTGCTTCTCTATTATCATGCTTGCTGCATAGTAGACCAGAGAATTTATATGTGGTGCACCATGCTTAGGATCTAGATTTGGTCTCTTGTTCTAAACCTAAACATGGGACTCCGGAGATGAAATATTTACCCGCATGAATGGTTTTTCATACTGATTTGCTTTAGTTTTGAGATATGTTAATGTACTCCTGGATTGGTAGACATGTCATTTGAGTTCTCTATTATCGTGCTTGCTGCATAGTGGATGGATTGTCTTCGTTGGTGCACACTGAGATGTTTCTTCGGTATATTTTCAGACTGGAGTACAAAGGGTTCGTTGTTGCTGTCTGCTGGTAGCTGAGCCTTGAAGTTGTGCACTTGCTCCTGTGTGTGCTTGCGATCTTGCAGAGGTCAGCTTGGTTCCCTTGCTTCATATAGCATTCTTCTTTGGATGATTGGTTCTCCTGGCTGACCATTGCCGCTTTTGTATGTGCTCCTAACTGACCACTCTCTCTTCGTTGTGCCTGCATGTACCTTCTTGAGTTGGGTAGAAGTTCTCGGGGTAAGTTTCTCCCTTCTGTTCAAAGTTCTTACGGCGGCAAGGCGGGGCGCGGCGAGCTACCCCCTTCCAGACGCCTAGGCGAATTAGGCGTGCGGCGAGGCGACGCCATATTCATATCCTAATCTACAATTGAGCAGCTCAAAAACACACTGATGCATACCTTTTTGCTGCCAATTCTGGAGCATATGTACAAGTGATCCTCCTCTTTCAAGTATCCCTTGCTGGTTTGATCCATGTAGCATGCATCCCCTTGCAAGTTTCAACATGTGTGGAATGTAATTATGTAACAGAATTACTGAAATACTTAATATAGATCAAGCATTCAAGTGAAATACCTTTTGATGTTTTGAGCTCTCTTTTCTTTTCCCAAGCAGCAAGCTGCATGTATCAAACATTACATGAATAACAGCAATAGTGGATGAAAATACATGAATACCATATCAGTTCACAACTCAGAGAGACTTAGATAATATCATAATAGTGGCTTAGATATTAGCAGTCACAGCCACATTACAAACATTCCACATACATAAGCTAGAGTCTCAGAACAACCACAGTCTTAGAACAACAAGATTATGACACAGCCAACAGCTTTAGAGGCTAATAACATACTAAGCACTATGCAGTGCACAAGTCCACATCACAAAAGTAGCTTTGCTGCAGATGTGAAATCTGCTAGCAGCCCATCTCTTAATACCCATCATCAAATTCATCAGGCAGACAACTGAAAGGTAGTAGGCACAGCTCGAGCATCAGGCAGACAAGCAGCAACCAGCCAAGCATAGATTCACACAAAGCACATGGCTTATGGCTATATATATAGAAAGCAAAACGGAGCAGCACAGGAGTGACCATCAACACCAACACCTACCAGGCTAGTACAAATAACCAGCACCACTAGCTAGAGGCAAGCACTAAGCACAAGCACGAGCAGACAGTATACCCAAGTCCACGAGATTCAGAGCAGAGGAAGGAGGGGGCGAGAAGAGTACCTTTGAGCGGACGGGAAGGAGGCAGAGCAGAGGAAACAGAGGCTGGAGGTGCGGATCGACGGGCGGAGGTCCAATTGGAGGGGCGAATCGGTGGAGCGAAGGTCCAATTGAAGGGTTCAATCGGCGGAGCAGAGGTCCAATCGAAGGCGCGAATCGACGAAGTGGAGGTCGGAGACCGTGGAGCACACGGAGCTGCGAATCGGCGGTGTGGAAGGAGAGCTACGACGGCCGGATGGAGGCTGCCCGCCGCCGGATTCCAGCTGCCGCCGCCGCCCTCTGTTCTTCCCCTCTTTCCCTCCCACTCTCTTGATTTGGCGCGCTGCAGGGATGGGGTGCGCCCCCGCGCGAGTGGTATACGCGCTCGATTTCCCGCGCGCGCATGCCGGGCCCTCTCCTTTCCCCCGCGCGCACCGTGCCGTCTCGTTTCCCGTGTGCGCGCAGCCGCTTTTCTGCTGTGGGGCGTCCGCCTCGACGAATCAGATGCCCAGGCGACGACTAGGCGCGTCAGGCGACGCCATATCCAACCAAGGCGTGGCGAGCGAGACGCCACAGTCGAAAAAACACCTGGACGACTAGGCGACGCCATGAAAACTTTGCTTCTGTTGTTTTTCCCCGGCGATAAAGCCAGATGATGTGAATCGATGCTGCTTACATTATTGATAAAGAACATTTCAGGAAGGATCTGTGCTATTTATTTCTCTAAATGCTCCTAGAAATAGATGCATGGTTAGTCGATCTCCATATTCAATTTGTTTCCTCAAACATTACTTATGGATCAAGTACCTGCATTCATCTAGGTTTTTGGTTTGTAGTTGTTTTCATGGTTATTAGATTCATATTATTTAAGAGAAATCATATAAAGCAATTGATACTTAATTTGAGAATCGGCTATGAACTAACAAGCTCAGAATGTATATCTATCGACTAGACTATTTGTGTTGAATACTAAAAAAAACTCTGTTAAGGATGTGGCCACCAGTTGCACATGTGAACAATCATCGATGTTAAAATTATTTCTTTTACAAGATTCAATTGAGGATACTTGCATGATGTATATAGGTTGACGGCAACACATCTGTTTTGTTTGTTTTGACCACACGCAGAAGTGCGATCCCGATTTTGATGCCGCTGACAGCAGTAACAAGAGTGATGCAACAGCAACTACGGCTCCCAAAAAGCTCAAAAATCTCTGGTATGTATTTATAAAGGTAGATCATATATGTAACATCGCTCATCCAATTGCCTGCATTATAGCTTTAAGATATTTAATTTTAAAGTTCATTGGGTCAGCGATGAAATGAGTGTAGGAGGTCAGAACTCTTTTGCATTTAACTAAAGAGTGCAAAGTGAAGAAAATGCCAAGCTGATTTGACCGTATTTGCAGATACAGTTGGATAATAATTAATCAGTCTACATTTTCTTCTCTTGCAAAAACAGTATGCTTTCTAATAATTTTTAAAATGATGCATTTAAGATGTCCCGTGTTTACTTAATTTTGATTGGGGGAAGAAGGCTAAATATGAACCATTGGTTCATCTGGTCTATCAGGCATGGCATGGTTGAGATTTAATGATATCCCCTCTATTTTCCCTGATCAATCCTAAATGCTTGATAACATTTAATTGTGGAAATGCATCTCACTTAGTCAATTCAAACTGGAGTTAATTCTGGATGAAATAGCTTCTCAGATGGTTATGCACATTTGTGTTCTACAGGCAATAAGATCCTCAAGTTTTTGAGTCTTGCCATGGACATATGCATGATGATGAGCTACTGAAGCTTAATGGCAATGGCTTCCTGCTAATAGCGTGTATAGTTCTGGCACACCCAGCCAAATGTTGTTGGAGAATGTTAGTTCCATAGGGTTCAAGAATGTGTAAATGTGTACTTCGTTTGCTCAATTAAAATCTTCCATGATTTATATCCTTCGCGATGACTTCATTTAACTTCTTGTTACCATAGACAATGAGCTTATGACTTGATTTAACTTCTTGTTACCATAGACAATAAGCTTCATGATGGGCTTTGTTGTGTGGCATGCATGTGTCACTGGAATGAATATTGTTACTTTTCATTGTTTCTATTCACTTATATTTGATTGTTGGCACGATAGGACGTGCAACGCGCGCTGTCTGTTCTAGTTGCATAAATACACAGACGTCGTGGCCCTCCGTGACGCACGTACCAGCAGCCATCAGCAGCTAGTCGCTTGCTAGCTGGGCCTCAGTGTGCGTCAACATTGCTGGCCATATATTCAGTACTGTGAGCTCGATCGGTACGTGCAGTGAGCATGCCCCGTCCTACATGACACGATCTCTGGCATATATAATAGTTTTACCCATCACCAGTTTGCTCATTAGGGAATCTTAATTATTTGTCATATATACACGCTGATGAAGAGTTCACATGCATGAAATCCAAAAATATTTGTGGAAGCCGCAACACATTATAGTACGTCCAGTATCCGTCCTTCTAAAATTTTGGTTTAGTATATCACTTTTCTTAATTTTATCCATTCATGCAATCTGTCGAGTCGCGGTTAGTATGACAACAGAAGGATTTATTTGCCCATATATAGACTATAAAGTCATTACGAATAAATCAATGGCTCAAAAATGTCGAATCTCTTCGACGAGCTACATACAAGAGCACGTGTTCTCATTATATTGGGGTTTCATCATCTTTGTTCTCTCGCCATGCCATCGCCCTGCAATATATGCCAATGGAATGCCAATGCCATGATCGTAGGGAGTCAGAGCAGAGCAGGGAAAAGCTAAGAACGGCTCCAAATAAAGCCAATGGAATGCCCACTACTAGCTTGAAGGCATATAAACATCGACCTCTTGAATTAGTTAGCCGAACAGAGCAAAGCCTAACATCAAATAAGTTTTCCGTCCGCACAAAAAATGTTGAAAATTTTTGCTTACAAGAATCCACAGTTTCATTCCTATATTAGGCACCGCTGCAATGAGAAGGTAGAAGTGTACTGTATGACTCAACAACAACAGCATTGTATGATCGGATTGTTGAATCAGATCAATCAAGGGGTTTAATTTCCACCCACATTTAGCACGAGATCATCCCAAAACCCTCAAAGATGCATTCATAATAATAAAGGAGAGAGAAAAGTAAAGAATTTGCATATATATACACTGCTAGGGAAAGTGTCATTTGTACCGGTTGTAAACCCCTTTTAGTACCGGTTTTGAAATCGGTATTGTTCTCCCGGTACTAATGTGAAGTCACATTAGTACCGGGGTGAAAAACCGGTACTAATGCCTACTCTCCGTCAACAGTCCGTCTGCCTCCTTCCGTCCGTCCCTCTCCGTCCCCTCCCCTCTTTTCTTTTTCTTTTTCTTTCCTTTTTTCTATGTTCTCATTTCATCTCACTAACACAACTCAAATCATCATATCACAGCCATCTTCATCATCTCATATCATTCACAACAAAACAAGTCACCACACAAAATTCACAAGATTTACAACACAAAATTCACAAGATTCATCTCCATCTCATCTCATTCACAACAAACAAATCACAATAATTCACAGCACCAATCCAGAGGAGGAACAACCACCACAAAGAACTCAAGAGGAGGAACAACACCCATAGATCGAGATCCATCCCGGCCGGCCTCCCGCGAGCCGCTGGCCCGGCCTGCCTCTGCCGCTCGCCGGCGAGCCGCGCCCGCCGCCGCGGCTCCGCGCGCCAGGGAGCGGCGGCCGCGCCGTGGCCGGCCTCCCTCGCCAGGGAGCGGCGGCCGCGCCGAGCCGGCCTCCGCGCGCCGGGGAGCGGCGCCCGTGTCGGGGAGTGGCACCCGCGCCGTGGCCGCCGGCCTGGGGGCGGCCGTGGCCAAGGCCTGCTCGCTCGCTCCCTCGTCTCGCGTCGTTTTGCCCGCCGGCCTGCCGCGCGCGTCCTGGGGAGAGAACGAGAAAAGAGAGGATAGGAGAGAACAGAGAAGAGGATAAGGAGATGGAGAGATGGTGGAGTTGATTTTTTTCTAAGTGTAGTATAGGTGTGCGTGAGGAGATGAAAAAGGGGAGGGGTCGGGCCGGACGGCGCGCGGACAGCGTCACAGGGGGACCGCGCATTAGTACCGGTGTTCTTTCTCCCCCGGTATCAATGTATTCACATTAATACCGGGGCTAGTTTACACTCGGTACTAATATGGTAATGTGGTCAGGTCACATTAGTACCGGGTGTAAACTAGCCCCGGTATTAATGTGAACACATTAATACCGGTGCTAATTTACACCCGGTACTAATGTGCCCTCACGAGGGCGCGGCGAGGCTCTTCCTTCTCACTCATACATTAGTACCGGTTCATGTTCACATTAGTACCAGGCGCTGAAAAAACCGGTACTAATGTGAAAATTGGCCTGGGACGAAAGCCTCATTCCCTAGTTGTCTGGGTTCTCAACCGCCGGCAGTAGATTTGTATCGAATCGTGTGTCGGATCCGGATGGTTGACACGGGAGACATAAGGGTTTTATACTGGTTCGGGCCTCCGAGGAGTAATACCCTACGTCCAGTTCTGAGTACTCGTGTTCCTATGCCGGGGGTGTCTGTAGTAGGGATTACAAACTTGGTGGTCGGTCCTCTTCATGTACGTTGCACCCCTCCCCCTTTTATAGTCACAAGGGCGAGGGGTAAAGAAGGAAAACAAAAATAAACTACAGTGCTATGGCGTTGTGAAGTCTTTTCCGTCATTGATGTCCGTCAAGCGTAGTGGGGGATGCTGAGTTGTGGTGTCGTCGGAGGCCGCCGCGTGTGCTGTCGCCACTGTTCGTTCCGGGCACTTGGCACCTCCTCCGAGTAGCTCACATAGTGACTCAGCCCTCTTGAGTACGTTTTAGGCTTGCCACATTATAGCCTAAGAGCTGATAGATGGTAATCGAGTGCCTGTTCTGACGGGGTGGCGTGCAGCTGGCATTGGATGTGACGGCATATCGGAGGTCATGGGGGTGTACTGTGCGCCATTACAGCCCCTGCCAGACCCTACCGTCCTCCCGTCGCGCCAGCTGTGGTCTTTGCATGGCGTGGAGAACGGCGTCACGCGTGTCATCACGGAGAAGCTTGGGGGCTGGGGCGACGCCACGTTCGTGTGGGGCCCCTGCCCCACGCTCCGGATCCTCTGTGGGGACTCCGCCTTAGTCGAAGACGGAGATTACTCGTGCGAACGAGTAGTCGGAGGCGAGGCGGTGTGTTACTCGGAGACGGAGTGTTCTCGTGCGAGGCGGAGAGCACTCGGGCGAAGCGGAGAGTGGTCGGAGATGAGGCGTACTCGTGCGAGGCGGAAGATACTCGGAAGTAGGGAAGTCTTGTCAGTGAGGGTCTTGACGAAGATCTGCATCCCTCCCTGTCCTGGATCTTAGCCTGCACGTTGTCAGTGGTGTCAGAGGACTCCATCTTCAAGGTGATTATCTCGTTGCTTAGGGGGCCCTAATCCAGGCCCTCGTCAGTAGCCCCCGAGCCTGTGGTGGGAGTCAAGGACTCGCTCGTAGGCTCTGCGTCGGAGGAATGTTGTAGTTGTTGTTCCTTGATTTAGTCGGTGGGTGCGCGCGAGCGCATCCGCCGGATGTAGCCCCCGAGCCCGTGAAGGAGTTGTAGACTCGTTTATGGGGTTTTGAATTTAGAAATGTTGTCGTTGCTTCGAAATCTCCGGTGATAGCGGTTGTGGCAGCATCGGTAGTTGTGTCCACTCCGCCGGTCGTGGCTGACGTGGCGATGGTGACGGTTGGAGGGGACGGCGCATGGCTGATTCAGACCTGCGGGTCCACCTGGTATTGAACCGTCACGCGGGCGTGCCTCTGTTGCCTCGGGGGATGCGTCCACCAAGCGGGCGGTTCTACGGCGTGGTGGGGCCGGCATTAAATGCCGGCGGCCACGTTAGCCCCTTATAAATCGCGCGCCGGTTGAGCTCCGTACTTTTTCCCCGATTCCTTGCTTTTGCCAGCACCGCTCGCTCATCTGCTTTTGACCCTTGTGCCGCCGCCACCGCTGCTTCATCCTTCTTCTCGCCCTCGAGCTCGACAGGCGCCATGTCGAACTGGACGCGCTCTAATGTTTCCCGCTCGATCCTCCAGCGGCTCGTTGCCGCCGGACAACTGCCGGTCCTCACCGCCGCCGAGGAGTGGAAGGTTCCGGGCAATGAATCGGTGCCGCACCCGCCGGAGGGCTATGTCGTCTCGTTCGTGACATTCCACGAGCGGGGCTTCACCATTCCTGCTGGCCGGTTCATCCGCGCCGTCCTCTCTGAGTACCAGCTGCAGCTCCACCACCTCAACCCCAACATCATCCAACAAATGGCGGCGTTCGAGACGCTGTGCGAGGGGTACTTGGGAGTGGGCGCCCATTGGCACCTCTTCCGGTACTTCTTCAAGTTCGTGTGCCTGAAGGATAAGTCGATCCCGGGCACCCTTGGATGTGCCAATCTTCGGATGAAGACGAAGAGGGGCGAGGAGTACATCTCCGGTACGCTGACGAGCTCCAACAGCGGCTGGCACAAGGGGTGGTTCTACCTCAAGGACTGCCCCGAGTTCCCGCTGCCGAAGTATACCGGCTCCTCAATCGCCGAGGCGCCGGCGAACTGGAGCTACGGGCCCCCGGAGTCGGAGCAGGACAAGCTTCTCGGGGACTGCTGGACGGTGCTGACCAAGCTGCGTGGCGCCAGGGTTGACTTGGCGGCCGTCATCGGCCAATATCACGCGCTGGGGTCATCCCTCTCCAGCGGTGCTGCCTGCGCATCTGCCAGATGACGCCGAACAGGGCTCCCTTCGTTGGGACCGTGTCGGCGCCTCGGCTCTCTTCGTTGGATGAGATCCAGCGTCGCGTGGAGCAGGCAATCGGGAGGGCCAGCTACTCGTGGCCGCCGCCCCAACTCCTACCCATGCTCCCCCACGAGGGGACCAAAGATTTTGTAAGTCTTTCTTTCTTCTGACTAACGCTCCGACTATCTTGTATCTTTTGTGTTGATTTTCGTCTTCTTCCTTGCTTTCAGTTGAGGCCTGCGGCCCCTCTCCCCGCGAAGCCGCCTCTTCCTGAGGATGCGATGCCGAATCGCGCCCAGGCTGCCGCGGACAGGAGGGCCGACCGCAAGGCCCAGCATAAGGATAAGGAGATTGCGAAGCGCGAGCGGAACGACCGCCGTGCTAAGCGTAGGAAGATGAGGGAGGGCACCGTCTCCTCGGATGAGGACCCTTCGTCGTCGCCGCCCTGGTCCGGTGATGAGGGTGGCGCCAGCATTGACTGGAGCGCGCTGTCGTCTCTGTCGCCTCCTCCCTAGCGGCAGGCTGCGGCGTCCAGCTCAAGGCAGTGGCCGGAGCCTGCTGCCCACGAACGGGGAACGAGGTTCGGCTCGCGCCCGTCTCCGCGTCTGGACCAAGAGGATCGGAGAGTGACTCGCTCCCGATCGGGCCCTGGCGGCCAAGAGCAGCAGAGGGAGAGGAGGAGGTCCCCGCGGCGAGACGACTCATCCAGGCGTCCGGTGCTCCCCGCGGCCAGGTCGTCGCTCCCTCCACGCGAGGGGGGGAGAGGCTTGGCCCCGCGCGGTGGTGCGGCCTACCGGCTCCGCGGCGGCGTGGCCAGGGGTGCAGCTCGGTGCGGTCGGGCGCGCGGCTCCCGCGGCGGCGCCCACGCGCGGAGCTCGCAGCGGCGCCCGCGCCCAGAGGTCGCGGCGGCGCGCGGCTCCCTCGGCGCTGAGCGGCGGCGGCAGCGGCGGGATGGCTCGGGGAAGCGGGCCAGCAGTCGCGGCGACGAGGAGACATTCATGGCTTGCGGTATTGATGACGTGTGGTAGGGTTTCGGTGCATGTTGCAAGCGTGTGTTCCACATGTTTCGGATATTCCAGAAACATGTTGCAAGTATTTCGCGCGGATGTTGCAAAAGTAGATCTGGATGTTTCAAATTTGCGTGATGTTGCAGATATGTTTTCGAATGTTTCAGACGTTGTTTTCAATGTTGCGGATGTTGTTTTCGAATGTTGCGTAATTTTTCTTCATGTTGCATGCAACATAACTTAATGTTGCGAGGAATTTTTTTTATTTAAATAAATCTGACGGCTGCGTATGCGTCCGGACGCCAGCGTCTCTCCGGACGTCCTGGCGCTAGCAAGGCCGTTTCTAATTTTGATCACCAATTTAAAATCTTAACCAATTTCAACAGTCTAAACAAATGGGTGGCTAAAAAAATTAATCTTGTGCACCTTAATTCATTTGAATTGTCAAAATTAGTTAATATTTTGAATTAGTGGTCAAAATTTAAAATAACCAAAATCTTAGTCAAGCAACTTTGGTCAAGAACCAATTAGACCCTGCATAATTTTCCTTTCCTTTGGGTACTAGTCGCTGCCTCGCTGGTCATCCATTCACCCATGCGGAAACTCTTAGCTTTCACGCTGAAACGTCTCCACCATTTTTGGTTTTTCCTCCCGTGCATATGCTTAAGCATGGAATGTACACACTTTAATTTTCATTGTATAGGGCAGTGTTTTAGGATAAAAAATAATGGTGTTTCGTATCACCGATGATCTCGGTCGCTGCCTACCAGCATCGAAGAGAATGGAAGCGATTTTTTTTTATATGGTGCATTGGTTGCTCAACCACAATCCAATTGTACAAGAAAATCAAACCGGAGAAGTTCGGTGCCTTACCAAACGGGACCTTAATAAGCTTTCGCACAGAGATACGTAAGCTTCATGTATTGCCTACTTTCTTTTGTCCCATGAAGATTTGTGTGGGTGACACAAACTTCTGAATTTTTTTTTCTCGGATGCGTAGGAGAGTTGCGTATATTATATTAAGAAGATGAAAATATTTTGTTACAACAACGTGTGGCCGGCCAGACGCACGTCAACTCACCCATTAGATATTACAAGAAAGTATGATCTGAGATGGACATAATAACACATTAGTGCAATGGCGGAACCAAAAAATTAAGGAAGGGGGGCTGATTTCCCTTCTTCTTCCTTCCTCCTCTCTTTCCTCTTCCTCTTCCTCATTCATAACTACATTTTTTAAAGCTTCAAAAAAGTTCAATAAAGTGTGCCGGGGTAGGGGGCTCCAGCCCCCAGCCCCATGCTGGACCCGCCTCTGCATTAGTGCTAGTGCTCGCTAAACAGTCAACCGGTGAGAGGGTGCGAGACAATGAGCGGTCCTTCTCGAGCCTTACTGGTGTTTGTCTTCCGCACGAGGAAAGCATCCAGTACCTTGTCACCGTAACCACCTGGCAAGCCGGTCTCGAAGGTTCCGTCGAGCTCACTAGCCTCCATGTGGTGAAGCGGCGCATGAGTAGGACTCCTGTATTTCTCCGAATTATTTTGAAGAGACCACTCCACTTTTTTTAACAATAACCCAATATATATATTAGAATGGCAGAAATTTTACAAAACAAGACCTCAATAGATAGCTAATTACAACCCAATCCTACACCCACACAACACACCTACACGTGGCAAAGATGTTTTTTTTAGATTACACAGTACAACGCAGACGCTCCACGGACGCACACTCATCACTATGAATACACGCACGCAAACCCTACCTTTATGAGCACCTCCGAAGGACTGAGCACCGACAGATCTGGAGATTCTCGAAGTCACCACTGGCGCCTCGTCGTCGACGGGAACCTCGCTTACCACTTAATGCATAACGCCGGAAAATCCCGAAATAAATTCAGAAAAAGGTGCGAGCACCAGGATTTGAACCCTGGTGGGTAGCGTCCCACTGGACCGTCGTACCATTGGACTACAAACCCATTCGCCACGCGGCAAAGATGATGGCGCACGGCACGGGACGCCTACAAGAAAAACACCGTCATCGCGGCCGCCAAGGAGCTCGCCGGCAACGCCCGCGCCGGGAACATTGGCCGCGGCGTCCAGCAGGACCCATACAAGACGCTGGCCTTTCTGATTTCCGAATTCCGATCGATATCGCCGGCGTGATCACGCACGTTCGCGCCGCCTATCATCGTTCTGATGAAGGCAATAAGAAGGGAAGATTTGGTGTGATCCGTCGCATTGGTTGCTTAGCCGCAGTCTCGCGGTACGGGCTGATCCTCCCCCCGGCCGCCATTACTGAGCCAAATCCCCGCGTCCTACGCGCGGGGCTTTTTTTTCCCTGTTCCTTCTTCCCCTGTGATCCGATGGCGCGCGACACGCGTGCATGGACGCGCGCTCGTACGAGTACACCGCAGGCCGGCCGGGCCGCCGCCGTGTGCGCTGCCGCTGCGCACGGCCAGGCCTAGCGCCACAGGCCACAGGGCACACAGCTCTAGCTCTAGCTAGCTGGCAGGCGGAGGAAGACCACGCACATGCGCGCCATGTCCGCCCCCCAGCCGTAACGCGCTTTCGCCACGATGACGATGACGGGCGGGTCCGACGATCTCGCGCCGGCCCCAGATCGGACGGACAGCGATCGCGCGCCAAAGCGGGCGCGGGCGGGGCCCGGCCTACGAGGCCCGCGCGCATGCGGGAGCAGCAGCAGCCGCCAGAGCGAGAGGGTTGTTGACGCCCTCGTCATCGTCTCTTCCTCTCTGGCTTGGCTAGTCAAGCACGCAACGCAACGGAACGGGACGGCGAGTTTCAGTTCACACCGGGGCGGAGAGTGCAGCCGGTCGCCGGCGACGGCCACGCGGCGGTGGCGCGCAGTTATTGGCGCGGCAACGCACGCATTTATTACCGCCCCTGTCGTTCACCTTTCTCTTCACCCCCGCTGTAATCCCACTCCCTAATTACCGCATTTATGTGTACTACCCGCCCACGATACGCGCCTGCGCGCTCCACCAGACCACCACCACCTCCGCGCTCACTCGCTAGCCTCTACGGGTGGGTGACACGCGGGGCACGCCGGGTGGGGCCTCTGGCTTGCCCGGCGCCGTCGCTGCCACGTGGGGCTACCGGCGGGACCGGCAGGTGGGGGCCGCGAGGTCAGCGGGGGCGCGTCACGCGGAAGCCGAGGCGGAATAGGAGGTGTGGTCAAACGGGGGGAGGTCTATACCTGGTAATGGATTAACAATAATCCATATCCAATTGGATTTCAGTAGCAGGATATCATTGGACTTGGATTTAGTAGGATTATGGATTTCATAGGATAAAAGAAATAGGATAATCCAATTCATCCTCGATTTGACGAAAGAGGAAAAAAAAACACGAATAAGCCAGCTACTTTCGTACTCCGCCGGAGCCCCCATCCTCGCCGGCGAGCGCGCCCCCCACGAGCTCCGCGCGCCATGCCGCCCTCCCCTCGTGCAGTCGTGCTCCGCCGGCCGCGGGCTCGTTGCGTCCGACCGCCCACATCCTCGCCGGCGAGCGCGCCCCCATAGAGCTCCGCCCGCCGCACCATGCATGTGCTCCGCCAGCCATGGGCTCCTTGCGCCCGACCGCCCCCACCCTACAGTGAGCTCCGGCACCGCGGCCGCCCAGGGCAGGTTGACCCTGCCGTCCTGGTCCCCGGCCAGACCGCCGGAGGAGCTTGCTGCTCACCCGCCGGGGGAGCTCCATCCTCCTTTACCTGCTTGGGGGTCAGCAAGCGGAAGACGAAGCTCCGTCCTCTTCCTTTGCCTGCTTGTAGGATTCGATTGGATGAATTTGGATGTCAGACTAATTGGTAGGATTGGATTGGATGAGGTGTGTTTGTAGTTGGACTTTTGTTGGATTTCCTTCAATTGGATTTGGATCTTAATCCATTCCCAGGTCTAGGGAGGTCGCGTCAGGCACAGACGCACACACAGTGCACAGCACACGAACAGAACAAGTAACCGAGCCGTCTCCTCCGCCGCTGCTGCCTCCGCTAGCTTCCCCTGTCGTCGTCTCCCTCGCTGCACTGCGCCGGCTGCTGCAGCAGCAGCCTGCTGGTGCGAGATCGAGGAAGCTAGACGAGAGCACACGACACAGGGCGGCGAAGGCAGGAGAAGGAGAAGGCGCTCGATCGATCCACCTCGCCTTCTCGTTCGTCTTCAACCTCGCGTACGTCGTGTTCAGTGCCTAGGTGAGGTGAGAACGAGCCGAGAGAGAGAGCTTGGGCGAGGGAGGGGGAGGAAGCAGGGGGCGCGCCGAGGCACAGAACAACCGACAGGCTATTTACTGCCGCCATTTACTCCCCCCGCCCTTGTCTCGCGCCCCCATCCCCTCCCCTTCGCACTTCCGCTCCCATCGCCTTCGCCCCCTCCCTCCATTCCGATCCCCCTCTCTTCTCCCTTCCCTTCACCCCCAAACCTTTCCCTTTCCTGCACGCCCCGCTAAATCCTCCTTCCTCTCCCCCTGTACTCGCTCTGCCATGCTTCGCCTTGGATTTTAATTACCACTTGCTGCTTCTGTTCGGGACGCAAGATCACCACACCGGCGGCACGACGAGAAGTCGAGGACAAGAGGGAGGAGGAGGGATTCTTCATTCATCGGTTCTTCTCTGCCGGTCCAGGAAGGAAGGGGAAGGATGTTCGGGGACTGCCAGGTCCTGTCCTCCATGGCGGCCATGGCCGGGGCCTCCTCGTCGGCGGACGCGCTCTTCATCCCAAACCCGGGCGCGCTCGCCGGCTTCATGTCCTCCTCCGGCGCCATGCCGTTCCACCACTTCTCCACCACCACCGCCTCCCTAATACTACCTGTACGTACTCCGTTCGATTCTTCTTGTGCCTTGTGCGAGGTTGTTCTTTTCTTTCTGTGTCTGATGACACGGTGCTACTACGCATTCATGCGTGCAGAAGGAAGAGGGCGGCATGATGGGCGCGCTCCAGGCGGCCAAGGACGAGAACATGGAGCTGGAGATGGACATGGAGCTCAGCGGCGGCTCCGGCAGCGGCCACCTCGACGGCCTCCTCAGCTTCGCCGACGTCGACGACGACCGGCCCGAGCAGAAGCCGCAGCACGGCGGCCTCGACCTCCAGGCGCAGGCGGCGGACGCCGGGCAGCCGCAGCAGCAGCAGCTCGCCACCGCCAACGGCAAGAAGAAGCGGTACCACCGCCACACCGCGCACCAGATCCAGCAGATGGAAGCGTAAGAACACTCTCCCGCCATGAATTTCGTTCGTGTTCTTCTTCGATCTCTGATGCACGCATTACATTGCATTGCATTGCATTGCATCGCCCGCAGGCTGTTCAAGGAGTGCCCGCACCCGGACGACAAGCAGCGGCTGAAGCTGAGCCAGGAGCTGGGGCTGAAGCCCCGACAGGTCAAGTTCTGGTTCCAGAACCGGCGCACCCAGATGAAGGCGCAGCAGGACCGCGCCGACAACCAGCTCCTCCGCGCTGAGAACGAGAGCCTCAAGAGCGACAACTACCGCCTCCAGGCCGCCATGCGCAACGTCGTCTGCCCCAACTGCGGCCACGCCGCCGTCCTCGGCGAGATGTCCTACGAGGAGCAGCAGCTCCGCATCGAGAACGCAAGGCTTAAGGACGAGGTCCGTCATCGCTGCCGCTCCCGACCTTCTTACCTACTCGCCTGATCGCTCCCTGCTTAAACCCTAAGCACCGCACCGCACTGCATGCAAGAATCCTGGACGGGCACCGGGGCAAAGTACTTTGGTTTTTTTATAACCTTTAATTTTGATTTGATTCGGGCCAACACAACACTGTTCATTGTGCGCATGCAGCTCGACCGCCTGGCGTGCATCGCGACCCGGTACGGCGGCGGCGGCCGCCAGCCCAGCATGACGTCCGCGCTGGGCTGCTTGCCGGCGCCGCCGCCGGTGCTCATGCCGCCGATCGACCTCGACATGAGCGTGTACTCGCGCCACTTCACGGACCAGTCCCCGGTCATGGGCTGTGGCGACCTCATCCAGTCCGTCCTCGCGCTGCCGCCGCCGCAGCAGATCGCCGGCGGCGCTGCCGAGCACCACGCCGCATCATCGTCACACATGGGCTCCATTGTCATGGCTCCCGTCCCGGAGCAGGACAGGCAGCTGGTTCTCGATCTTGCTGCCACAGCTGCTGACACCCTCGCGAAGATGTGCCGCGCCGGCGAGCCACTCTGGGTGCGTTGCCGCAGCGGCACGGGCTCTGAGGTCATGGTGGCCGATGAACACTCGCGGATGTTCAGCTGGCCGATCGATGGCGGGAAGCAGGGTGGGGGCTCCTCCCCGGCTGCTGCCGCCAGGACCGAGGGTTCAAGGGACAGGGCTGTGGTTATCATGAACAGCATCACCCTGGTGGATGCCTTCCTGGATGCAGTGAGTTTCCGATCCATTTTAATCCCCGAGAAGCAGATTTAATTAAATGCATTCCTGGAGGCAAGGTGTTCACCCCCCCCCCCCCCGGACGCTGTTAATTTTGTGTGCGATTTTGCAATCGGGACTTGCTCGATCTATCTTGTTTGAATACCGGGAGCGATAGTGGCACATCCATGGGGTGGGGGTGGTGCTGCCATAAGATTTGGAAAAATCATTATCAGGAACCTATATCTTTCTTATGGTGTCAATTCATTAAATGTTTTTATGCATTTGTGTCTTGATTCTCGAATAAACTTCTGTAATTAGAAAATTCTGTGTTGGCAGAACAAGTGGATGGAACTGTTCCCTTCAATCGTGTCCAAGGCAAGAACCATTCAGGTCATAAACCATGGAGCAGTTTCTGGCCATTTGGGCAGTGGATCTCTCCTCTTGGTAACTATAGCTCTCTTGTTTACCTGATGATCCCTTTACATTTTGTTAATGTAAAATGTGAGTGATAAAATGGGAGGGATTGATCTGATTGCGTGGAATGGATGAACAGATGCAGGCGGAGGTGCAGTTCCCGTCTCCTCTCGTGCCTGCACGGGAGGTGGTGTTCTTCCGCTATTGCGTGCATAACAGTGACGAGGGGACTTGGTCCGTAGTCGACTTCCCTGCAGAGGGGTTCCAACTGGAGGCGCTGCAGACCTCGTCAGTGGTCAAGTGCCAGAGGCGCCCCTCTGGTTGCATCATCCAGGACATGCCTAATGGCTACTCAAGGGTAAGCATGGCACTTCTACAAGAGGTCATGGCGTGCATGATTATGCTCATTCAGCAAGGGGCTTGACACGTGAATCTGCCTCCAGGTGGTGTGGGTGGAGCACATGGAGATGGTTGGCGAGGAGAAGCCACTGCACCAGGTTTTCAAGGACTATGTCACCAATGGTACTGCCTTTGGTGCCACACGTTGGGTCTCCCTGCTCCAGCGCCAATGTGAGCGCCTCGCCAGTGAGCTCGCCCGCAACATTGCCGACCTTGGAGGTATGCTCCTCTCTCTTGACACTGCAATCTTATTTGCCAATTGCACCACATTATTTGATCATACGGCTTATTTGCCACTTGAGACCTGGAAACTTAAGCTTCTGTTTGTTCAAAACCATAGATCATGCTGTCTGTATGATTTCAATCCTGTAGTTACTGTCTGCATCACCTTACCAGCTAAACCTTTTTCCCTTAGGGATAATTCACTAGCTCGTTTTAACAAGGTGTCAGTTTCTTTTTTTTTTAAGGAAATGTATTGTAGAATATATATGCATATGCACCATTTAGTAAATTCGTCTCCACCATAACTATGGCTATTTTATGTTGTTGCTGATCAACAGCATTCATCAATTGTAACATAAGTCTACCTCTAACCTTCATGTTATTCTCTCTTTTTATTCTTACCTTGTAATTCCCAGTGATTCGCACCCCAGAGGCAAGAACAAATATGATGAAGCTGTCGCAACGGATGATCACCACTTTCTGTGCCAACATCAGTGCTTCTGGGAGCCAGTCTTGGACGGCACTCTCGGAGACTACAGAGGACACGATCAGGGTCACTACTCGGAAGAACACAGATCCAGGGCAGCCCAGTGGTGTCATCCTGACTGCTGTGTCCACAAGTTGGCTTCCTTTCAGCCATCAGCAGGTCTTTGAGCTTCTTGCCGATGAACAACAATGCTGTCAGGTAGTGTCTGTATTTACTATTTCAAACATGCTGGGTCATTGTTTGCATTCTTTGTTCTAGTTGCGTGCAATTGTTGTTAAATTTAATTCAGTAGTGTCTTGATGGATGCTTTACTTTTGCAGCTTGAGATTTTGTCAAACGGGGGCTCACTTCATGAAGTGGCACACATTGCAAATGGATCACACCCCAGAAATTGCATCTCTCTTCTTCGAATCAACGTGAGTTTCTCATTTCTGATTCTGATTGCTATTTTTTGATGCCAGCTTCTGATTGACATTCATAGTCCTCATATTTGAATAAAAAAGAGTATGAATTCCGATACTGTGTGGCCAGTTTCTTGCTTCAAGAGCACAACCACATTTAGTTGGTTCTTCCATGGTGCTTGTAGTTTTTACTACTTAATATTAGAAGAACACTATATAGATGATCCAGCTATAATATCGGACGATAATTTAGGCTGATCTCTGAAGGGTGAGAATCATATAGTCTTAGCTTTAATGATATGAAAATACAATGGGAAAAACTGTGATAATATACATTTATGTCATTTTTTTATGTGTCTCTAAACAGAAAAGTTATCAAAGGGAAGCAAAATTTGCAATTGCTCGAATTAGTGCAGTAACTGTACTCTGGAGTAGAACTGTTGATCATTTTAATAGTTCTACAAGCACTTTACTATTTGCTACCAATGCCAAGGACAAGAAATTAACAGCGGCTACTTGAGCTGTACAGTACTCGAGATGCCACAATAAATGAGATTGATCTATCTACTCTGAATCTTAGCACATGCATCAATGCAATTTTACAACCAAATTTTGGACTAGTTACATTTTCTGTCAAAACTTTTAGCCTATCCCAACTTTCTACAGGCTGAAAGACTGCTGTTGTTTTTGTTTTGTCAAAATTTTAAATTTCACCTGGAAAGAAAGGAAATATTGTCTTATTATTTCATGAAGCAAAGATTATTTGTCTAAAAAGGTCCTCTCTTTATGATATCAGCCCATGCAAATCATATGCTCATTTGAGGCCTTTATAATCTGAACCATCTTGACACTTCATTTGACACTTTCTACACCACTGAAGTGGTGGAGTACATTCTTTGTACATAGCAATTACTCCATTTTTTGTTTATAAGGCACAAGGTGACATTGTACGGTCTTCCAAATTATACTTTGACAATTCATTTCTTTTATATTATATTATTTATGGTTATGAACTTATGATCATTAGAAAGTACATTTGATTACAAATCTAACCATGTCAAATTTACATTACAAAACTAAAAAAATTGATGGGTAAATTATTGGTCAAAGATTGTTAAGTTTGAACCTTGTTATGCATGCAAGCCTTATAAACAAGAATGGAGGGAGTACTTGCATCCTCATATGTATTGTTTTGTTTCTTTAGGATGGTTTCTGTTAACCTTTTTCGTGTTCTTGTTCATTTTTTTGTTATTATCCCTGAAATACTGTTTATTTTAGCAGTTAAATAGATATTAACATGAGGTTTGAAGATCTGACATTTTTGCAACTGATTGAAACCACAGGCTGCAAGTAACTCATCACAGAATGTGGAGCTCCTGCTGCAGGAGAGCAGCACCCACCCTGATGGCGAGAGTCTTGTGGTGTTTGCAACAGTGGATGTGGACGCCATCCAAGTGACAATGAGTGGCGAGGACCCTTCCTACATTCCTCTCCTACCCCTGGGATTTGCCATCTTCCCAGCAACCAACCCTTCTCCTGCAGCAACCAGCAGAAGCTCTGGCAATGGAGAAAGCAGCCCAGGTAACCCAGATGAGCCTGCCAGCGGCTGCCTCCTCACCGTCGGCATGCAGGTGCTAGCCAGTGCTGTACCCTCAGCCAAGCTGAACCTCTCAAGTGTCACCGCAATCAACAGCCATGTCTGCAATGCCATACACCAGATCACAACCGCGCTGAAGGGCACTGGAGCCAGCCGGGCTGAGCCGGCAGCTGTGGTGGGCTCGGACTAGTTACAAGAATGGCTGGGTGGGGAACGGAAGGAGAGCAGATGGACATACCAAAATGCCTTCCATGTCAGGTTGTTTTTTGCTAACATCAGGTTTTCTATCAGTGCCAGTGCAAGGGAGGATTTGACAAGAGCCCGAAACTAACACATGAAAATTCAAAATTCCCCTCTTTCCCGCCAAGTGCCTCTCAAAATGACAAAAATACCCCCGGCCAAGCAAAACAGTGCGGGGGCATTTTGATCATTTTGGGAAGCTAGTGCTGTCTACAACTACTAGAAAGGGTCTTGTCAAGCTCTCACTTGCACTGCCTGAATCAATCACACAGTAGCAACCCGGGCATTTTGGTCATGCAGTTGTCCCCTGCTCTCGGTCTGTTCCCTTGCTCAGAAAGCAGAACTGTGAAGGTTAGCTAAGATTGGTATGCTTCGTCTTTGATTTTTGTAATAATAAGATGAAAGATTACCTTAATAGTTTGCACCGTAATGGTTTGGTCGTAGAGCTGTATAACTCTGTTAGAGGTTAAAGACTATTGTGTAGGAGAGAGGAGAAAAAAAGTGTGAGAGGAGGAGTCAAGAGCGAACCAAATCATTTGTGACCCTTGGATTGGATCCTAGGCCGTCAGGGATCAAGGGTCTTGGTTCGGGAATTGACTTGTTCCCTCTCTGCACTGTCCTTGTCGATCTGTAACCTGCTTGTTTTGTGTTATTACGCCCGGTCGTTTGGTTACATTGGTAGATTTTTATCAAGGCATGTTTTGGAGTTCTTGCTCTTGATCTGGTTGTGGTTGTTGAATGGGAGTGAATGTTCGTGGTGCCCTTTTGTTTCTTGTGTCGACCTAATCTGTGGAAGGCAGTGGCAGGGACTTGAATGCCCTGCCTTTCTGCTGCACACCACTGCATTGCATTGGATCCTGTTGTGTGGTGGTTTGTGGCTTGAGAGTCTGTTTAGTTCCCAAAAATTTTCCAACTACCTGTCACATTAATCTTCCGATACTGATTAGGAGTATTAAATGTGGATTAATGACAAAACCTATTCCATAACCCCTACCTAATTTTTCGATACGAATCTAACGAGCCTAGTTATGTCATGATTAGACGTTGTGCTACAGTAAACAATCTCTAATGATGGATTAATTAGGCTTAATGGATTCGTCTCGTGATTTTTCGTCCATTCGTGTAATTAGTTTTGTAATTAGTCTACATTTTTTTACCTCTGATAAACCTTCGAAAGAGGCCCAAAAATTTTTGACAAAATTTTTGGCCAAACTAAACAGGCTTGGCACTTTGCAACTGTTGAGTGTTGAGGGCCAGCAGGCCCAGGTCCAGTTTTCGAGCTGCACAAGGTAATGCAAGCATCAGCTGCTGCTGCTGGTTATTTATTCCTGTGTACTATGCGTGAAGATGCTGCGTCTGACGATCAATCTGATGAGTGGTTGGGGAGATGCCTTACTCATAAATAGCTTACCACCAGGGGACCGTCCAGCCAGCCTCTCCTCTTCTCCCACAGCTGCGTTGCATTGCATTTTCTCTGTTTGATGCTTTCAGTTCTGCCATTTTTGTGATAAAACCAACAGCATGTTTTGTTTTAGCTGGATCAGGAATTCCATGTCCCTCTCTTTCTCTCTGTTTAGCTGGAGAGGCCTTTTGGAGTTCTGACAATCGGCCTGTTCGCTTGGCTGGTTGCTGGTGGCTGGTGCTGGTTTGTTCTGAGAAAAAAGTACTGCTGGCTGGTTGCTGGTGGTTGGTTTTTTCTGAGAGAAAAGGACTGCTGGCTGGTGGCTGATAAGCCAGACGAACAGGGCGATGACCGGAGGTAAATGGAGCATGCTGCATTTGCTACCTGCTTTTGAGGCAGAAAGCCATGCTTTGCTTTGGACAATAGCTCTAAAGTGTTAGGAAGGGGCAAATCAAGATACATTGCTATGTCCAAATGGGGCTGATATGCTTTGGACAAACACTCTGAACTAGAGGGTAAGTACATATATAGCATAATGTAGGTCTGATCACAACACTAAATTTGGAGGAAAAGCAATGGTGCGTCCCTCTTTGTGCTCTCGTGAAGAAGTCTGCTAATTGCAGCTCCAAATAAAGAAACCAAAACATGTTCATAGCACCCACGGTCTCATACAGGAAGCACCAACGCTGATGCTTGGTGAGTCTATGCTTCACTGGGTCATGAGGGATACTGATCACACTATAGCGCTATTAGAGGAAAGAAAGATCCGGTGCAATAACAACCATCTCACTTATTTTTCTAACTTCGCGTGCCCCCACGTCGTCCCTCTCGGGGCGACACGGGCGGACTCCGAGCCCCGCCGCCGCCGCCCACTCTTACGCCACCGGCCCTCCTCGCCGCCGCCCGAGCGGCTGCCGGCCGCAAGGAAGGCGGCGGCGAGGCCCCGCCTCCCTCCTCTTCCCCTTACCCTCCCACCCCCCTCCCCTCCCCCCTCACGTCTCGCTTGGCGGCTCCTCCGTTTCCTGGCGACGGTGGCCGTTTCCGGCCGGCGGCGCTCTGATCCACCCCTGGGGTGGCCGGATCCGCACCCTAGGGGCCGGATCTGCTCCTCTGTGGCCTCGGCGGGCCGGCGGGCGCCGGTGGCGGCGACGACGGCGGGGCACGGCACGCGGCCTGGCTGGTTGCAGTGCGGGGCCTGACGGCGGCGCCCGCGGCCGACGCGCTGGCGCCCCCCCTCCCCCCCCGGTGTGGGCGCCGGTCGCTGGCGGGGCTCCGGCTCGCGGCCTGGGCGGGATGCGGGGCGGCCCGGCGGGCCCCGTCCGTCCTGGGTCGCCGGTTCTGCTCCCAGGGCGGTGACGCGGCGTGGTGGGGCGGTGCCCTGTCCGCGGTGGCGGTGGCCTGCCTCCGGCCGGCCGCGCCCGACTCCGTCCATGGGGTGGCCGGATCCACGCCCTTGTGGCCGGATCTGTCCCCCTATGGCCTCGGCGTGCGGGCCCCCGGGTGGTCCGGGAAGGCAGCCGTGGTGGCTTCCGCGGTTGCTGTCCCGGCAGCGCAGTGGCGTCTGCGGCAGTGTCTCTGGCGGCCGTGGCGGTGGCGGGTGGCAAGGGGCCCGGGTGATGTGCAGTGGCGGGTCGGCGGTGCCGTGGTGGTACGGCCGACCACGGTTGTTGTGCGATCGTGCGCCTGCGGCATCGTGGTGGTGCCCGTGGCGGCGGTCGTGCGGTGGCGCCTCGGCAGCGCCACGGTGGCGAGGTTGGTGGCGCCGGCCATTCTCACTGCTCGGCGGCGACGATGCGGGTGAAAACCCTCTCCTCCTGACGCGGTCAGGGGACGGTGTCGTTGGCGCGTCGGCGTCATACCCTTCTTGAAGGCGACATCGGGCATCTCGGCCGCTTACCCTGCCTCTGCCCAGGTCCGGTGGCGTCGCCGGGTCTTCGTCGACATAGTACTTCGGCGGTGGTCGCTCTGTGAGGACATCTTTCTCTTCTTTTTTCTTTTCTTTGTAAAAAAAAGGGAAAAAAGATATAGTAGGCAGTAGTTTCTCCTTTGAACAGGGGAGAAGAGAGGTTGTGGTTCCTGGCAGTGTGGCTCGCGTCGACGGCAGAACGGAGTTGTGGAAACCCGGATCGATGTCCAATCCGACTAGACCGATCCTTTGAAGTTGTTTGAGTTGATCGTGTCGATGTCCCAATCCGACCGACGAGTTGTTGAGTTGAGTGGTGCGTGTTGAGGTCCCAATCCAACCCACCGAAGGGCCTAGTTGTATGGTCTGCGGACCGGAGTCGTTCGGGGTTCTGCTCCCCTAGTTGTGCGGTCGATGGACCCGAGTTGTATGGTTTTCGGGCCCGGTTTTCCTTATAAACTGGGCCAACTCTCTTCTTCTAATAAAAATTCGGGGAAGCATAAGCTTCCACCGTCCGTTCAAAAAAAAAACAAGCATCTCACTTTGCTGACTGTGGTTGCAGAGGCCGGAAACAATTTCTCTTTTTTTTTCTCTAAAGAAACAACCATCTCACTGAATCATCAAGTAGCCATCGTTGCCATGTTACCCCAAACTGTCAACGATCTCATAGCTCACAGGTCAGCCTCAACACTCGGAGGAATTGTTGGTTGCTTATTGGTCGGTCTTTCAGGCAATCAAAGAGGACCTAACAAGGACAACATAGCTGGTAGAAAGGGAGTGACAATCAAAGTGCCTGATCACATCAGATCATTGATCCTTAAAGCTGTAGCGAGGGAAACAAAGACGGCTAGAAAATGGTACGGAAGACATATCAAAGAACAAAGAGAAGGTAGTTGTAGTAGTTACAAACTTATAACTCAAGGTGTGTATGTACAAAGTGAGAATGTGTCATGGAGAGCGATTCTAGATAAGGTTTCTAATAAACCAGTGATAGCGAGTGGGATCCTCAATTCCTCATTCCTGAAGCGTGAACACCAAGCTCAATAGGCATTATCAAAAAAAAAAAAAACTCAATAGGCCCATCATTTCGTGTGGTGATTGGTGAGAGCAACACAGCAAAGAAAATCATATATATATGTACTTCTCCTATAGGTAGATGTTGTAAGAGTAGAAGAAACCTTGACTCCAATGAAGTATAGTGAAGACGATCCAAGTTAAACAATCAAGAATTTGTCATTGAGATGTTTTTCATAAAGTCTATGTAAGCATCAAGGTCCCACCGCACCTTTGGTAAGGGTGTCTTTCGGTGATAAATGACAAACGTATACTTGTGACTAACCTTGGTTTTGTAGCGGATTTATTCTTGGGTTATTGTCATAAGTGAAAAATGAAAAGAGACCCCTCAATTTGAAATCAATGGACAAAGACTACAAGGCTAAGGACATTTCTAGTTCCAAGTGTCACAAGAAGATGAAGGACACTTGGATTTGCTAGTTTGTAGTGTTTGACCGTACTATTAAGAGGGGTTCACACTTGAGTAGCTTGACCATGCCAAATGCTATGCCATATTCATGCACTATCAAGCTCCTTGGTCACTAAATAGCTCAAGATACTCATGGAAACACATTGGAAGCAAAAGACTTGAAGAAAAACTCAAAGGTGTTTGAATTGGATGAGTTGAAATGGAAAAGGGCGCGTCAGATGATCCGACGCTATCATTTCTAGTTGCACCGGATGATTGATGTGAAAGACTCAGCAGAATTCAGCACCGCCGGATGAACCGACGGTGTATCAGCAGAGGCATCGGTTCATCCGGTGACCTAGGGTTTGGTAACAGTGACGAATCAAGTCAAGAGCCTTCAGCACCGGATGAAGCGACGGTCCAAGCAACGGTTCATCCGGCGCACACATATATTCATACAGAGACGCACCGAGTGAACCTGCTTCAGCACCGGATGAACCGACGCTCATGAAGTATATCAGCGGTTCAACCGGTGACTAAGTTTATTCTATGCAGAGACATTTTGAGTGAAGTCGCTTCAGCACCGGATAAACCGACGCATCGTCGGTGTATGCGTCGGATGAATTGGTACAGCGTTTGAGTTCAACGGTTATAATTCGAGACACAGAGTGACCGGATGATCCGATGCTGTCGCGGAGGGAACCGTCGATTCATCCGACTGTACTACTTTTCATAGGACTTTTTCAACGGCTAGCCTCCCTTGCTAGCCCTATAAATTGGACCCCCCCTGCGTCTCTTGAGCTGCCTTTGCCACTCTAAAGACCTACAGCAGCCAAGGAGAAGGAGAGTTAGTGCTTTGATCAATTGGATTTCATCTTCCTAGCCAAGAGGGATTCTTTCTTGGTGATCAAGAGTTTCAAGGTGCTTTCAATGGCATAGCTGAGTGCATTGGTCAAGTGAAAGGTTGTGAGCTTGTTACTCTTGAAGTTTGACGGCTCCTAGACGATCTTGGTGATTGGGGTTCTTGGTGAGCTCTTGGAGATTGTGGGAGCCTCGGGAAGTTCTTAGTGTAAATGGATTGAGACCCACCATTCCGGAGATGGAGAACGAGTACTCTTAGTGAGCACTCAAGTCTAAGTGGCTTGAGGGGGAGCAAAACTCTTTGTGAGTGCTCCAACGTGGATCAGGGAGAAGCGTCAACTTCTCGATACCACGGGAAAAAATTCGGTTGTCTCGTGTCCTCTCTTTCTACCTTCTTGTACTTAATTCCGCATTTACTTTCAGCACCTAAGTTACTTTGCTCTTGTTTCCCTTTAGTTTGCTTTGCTTGTTGCATATCTTGACTAGGGTGCTTTTCTCTTGTTAGTGTGAACATTGCTAAGGAACTTTGTTGTTAGTGTGCTTAGTTGGTAGGAAGAAACCTTTTTAGATGGGCAACACTAGAGATATAGGTTAAGGTTTACTTCTTGTATTAGAAATTTGAAGAATGCCCATATTCAACCCCCATCTGTAGGCCATCGATCCTACAGTCTATGAAACCGTGAGTCCATCACTTATAATGATCTTTCAAAAAAACAAGAATGCCATCAACATAAAGATGAAGGATATGACCATGACGCCAGAAATGAGATGAAGGATATGACCATGAGGCCAGAAATGTGAACAAATAGGGCAGGTTCATAGTTGCTGCGGTTACAACAAGCATTAGTGACAAATCATGCTATCAAGCACGATGAAATTATACAACTTCCGCTAATTAAGCATTAAGAAGCACCCTACTGTACATGCAATAGGAAACCTGCATCTAATTCAACTGATATTTACCCACTTTGTACTTTTAAAATGTATATTTTTTCATGCAAAGGGGTTATTTTTTCATGCTAGAAATTAAATGTGCAATTTTAAGTAATACGAGACCAGAAACTCAACCCCTTTGCATGGGCTCCAATATGTGGATTATAGCTTATAAGCTAGAAGAGCAGCTAGCCATGTGCATCTACGGGTTCCACCGGGTTAAGCTGGTTTTACAAACCAGCCCGTAGGTGACGGTTTGGGGTGAGCTGGTTTGGTTTTGATATACTACAGAGAGGTGCGCTTGACGGGTTGGTTTGTATGGGTTCACGGTTTCGAAGGTTTGAAACCAGTCAAATCGATCAAAAGGAAACAATATACAATACGACATGCACTCTGGGTCCAGGCTGGTTTTATACAATACACCCGCTACAGTACAATACGGCATGCAGCGGCGCACAGCTCAATTGAAACAACGTGAGGGTCTTCACGCCCCTCCAACAATTCAAACAATTGAATCCACAAAGTTCCGCAAGACTAGTGACATAGAATTGAATGACCAAGTGCAGAGTTCATAACCCAAGAACCATACAGCAATATAATTGATCTAAAATAGCATTGACAGAATAGTGACATAATGTACTGGTTACTTCACTGTAACATGATGTAAACTCTCATAGCCTCAACAATACAAAGTGCTGCAAGGAGCTCTGCTTACTCCAAAACGTAATGACACTGACGTGTACAAAGACTTTCTAATTAGAATCATTTTCATCTGGCTCTCCACTAACTTCAGCAGTGCCGGTGTCTTCAAAGGCTCTCCCACTTCCGTTGCCCCTGGCAACTGTCAAACCAGCAACAAACAATGCCAAGTCAGTGAGGCCTTCCACAAAACAAGTACTGCTACTTCACCTACAAAGTTCACATTTTATAATACTAGCCATTGGCACTCAAAACTCAAAACCTATAAATTCACATTTTATTGGACACTTTGGCATACTAGTAGCACAAATTATGTTAACCTATAAAATCTACATCATGGTTTCAGACTGTTATCTTTTGAGCAAGAAGACTCTTATGAATCTGAAAGTCAAGAACCTGGTGATCGTCTCACTTACATCATGGTTTCAGACTATACAAAATAGGCAACAGATGCAATTTAATTTGACAAGGAAGGACATACCTCTTGCTTCAAATGACAGGAAGGACCTCTAATTTCCACAATTGAGCTCTGCAAGCTCTACAATTAGATGATTAATGTAAGCTATCGCTGGGATGATTAATGTAAGCCAAAAAAATTATAAACGGAAACCTTGATGGCAAATAAATATGATTGATACCTTCTTCAAGTGCTTCACAATTTTTTAAATCTCTTATGATTTCTTCAAGATCCACATTCTTGCGCGATGAACGTAGCCAGCTTTGTCCACATACAAGTGCCTCAACCATATTGGGTGACAAAGAGCTCCGAAAGGGAGAAACTACTCGACCACTATTGCTAAATGCAGACTCTGAAGCTACGGTAGACACTTGTACGGCAAGAACATCTTTGGCAACTTTTGACAATACAGGATATTTACCAGAGTTCACTTTCCACCAATTCAAGATGTCAAACTGTCCCGTATTCTTCTCACAATTATCTTTCAGATATCTAGATAACTCTGAATTGATTTCCCTTGTTTCAATCTCTTTGAGGTGAATAGCAAACTGTGACACTAAGCTGTCAGAAATGTCCTCGGCATGCTCTTCAGTATCAATTGGAAGCTCATGATAATTGTTTCTAGCACCAGATGATGAAGTACCAGCAGCAACCTCAACATAACAATCATATAAGCGACTGAGACCTGATTCAATTATGCTACAAAATTCCTTTGCCTTGACTTTGTCATACAAAATTTTAGAGGAAAATTCTATAAATTTCAGCTTAAACCTTGGGTCCAAAGCTACAGCCATAAATAACAATGGATTCATGGTGGAAATATTTCCCCAGTATTTATCAAATTTCTTTTTCATTTGTACAGCCATCATACTCCAAGCAGGGTTATTTATTCTAGATAGTTTGTCCAGCTTGTCATGTATGGTGATAAAATCATGGAAAAAGGTACTAGATGTCACATATTGCGAACCAGAGAGTCTTACTGTCACATCGCAGAATGGCTTCATGACTGAAAGGAACTCCTTTGCATATGCCCAGTCCACTGCATCCGGAATACCATTTGCACCAAAGTGGTCATAATAGCTTTTATTGTCTTTAGCTAATCTAAAGAATGCCTTCTCAAATTTTACAGCAGACTCTAGCATGAGATAAGTTGCATTCCATCTAGTTTCTACATCCAATGAGAGGAGGCTCCGCTCAGAAATTTTTTCTTTTTCCACACACTTTCTGAACTGAACTAATCTTCCTGGAGAGGATCTCACATACAGAACAACATTTCTTATTTTTGTCACTGAGCTACTAATGAATTTTAATCCACTCTTAACTATCAGATTAACAATATGGACTGAGCATCTTATATGTTGCAGTATTATTTGAAGAAGCGTTGTCGACAGTGATAGTCAATATGTTGCCAATGTCCCACTCTAAAAGGCATTCTTCAATCTTTTCTCCAAGTGTTTCCCCTTTGTGATCAGGTACCACACAAAAGTTGAGAACCCTTTCCTGAAGTTTCCAGTTTTCATCCACCCAATGACCAGTCAAGCTCATGTAATTAAGATTTTGATTTGAGGTCCATGTATCTGTTGTGAGACAAATCCGATGTCCAGTCAAGCTTTTCCTCAGCTTTGTTTTCTCTTCTAAGTAAACTTTCATGCAATCCCTTGCCACGGTAAATCTCGAAGGTAGCTCAAATCTTGGTTCAAGTGTCTTCGAGTATTCTCGGAAACCTTCACCTTCTACAACCTTAAAAGGCATCTCATCAAGTATAACCATCTTTCTAAGTGCTTTCCGGCAATCTTCTATACTGAAATGGTATTCATGCTGTTCAGCAGTCTTTCTTCGCTTTTCTGGGTCCCAAAATGGGGATGACATGCATAGATTCATCACATGTCTGCGAAGTGTGCTTGTACCATGGTAAGCTCGGTCACATGTATAAACTTGATCACAGTAGTTGCATACTGCGACTGGGCCATCTTCTGTTTCATGTGGAGTAAAATGATCCCAAACATCAGAACTTGCTCTGGAACCTTGCCTTCTCTTTATTTGCAAATGCTTTGTGATTTTTACTGGAGATGACTTTGTAGATGTGCTTTTCGGCTGCTTATCTACCTGCAATGGCACGAATTATAAATAAATTACCATTGTAGTCTTGATAATATGGCCAGTCACAAGCACAAATGAGTGCTAGCCAACAGCAATGCATAATAGAAGAAAAAATAGTACCTCCTTTGTTTGGCCCCTGTTTTCCAATGTACGAATTTTCACCATTCTACTTGTCCTTTCTATTGTAGCAGTCAAATGATTACATGACCTTGCAACCACTGGAGATGGTGGGGTTGATGCTGTAGAATCAAGATCATCTTCACACATATTCTGTCAGTAATGTAAATTTTGTATCAGATATGTGGTCCATTGTTTCAGATTTCATATGGCAAAGCCAAAATTATTAAATTACAGAACTGACTATATCATTAGCACTCAGGTTTTGGAAGGTCCACTGCACTCATCTTGCATTGTGCTGCAGCTGTACACCACACCAATTAAAATCTAGCTAGAAATTAAACTTGCTCTCTCGGCTCACATACTCACATGATAGGGGACCAGACCATGCATCCAGTAGCTATACACTACAACACCTGCCTTGCTGCAACGGCCAACTTGGCCTTTGTGCACTTCGTTTGCACGCCCCGGCCGGGCTAATCCCAGCACAAAAAGTGACCGATTTACATATATACAATTGCACATACTCTAGCTACCCAGGCTAATTCCAGTTGAACCAGCAAGCTTCAACCATCTGCCGTGCACATTTATATTTATATAAATCAAATAAGTCAAGAACTGACAATTGGCAAACCCAAGTTAAATGACCCATATATTTATTTGCTCGTCCTAATCATGCTATGCTGGTCATCGATTAAACAAAGCTGGGTGTCAAATCTGACCCTCTTACATGTATATGTCCTTATTTTTTCCAGTTCATAATACTAAAAACATAGATGAATCCATACAAAACATTTGGCCTCGATCTAATACGTCGTCCCAGCAACAGGTAACTACAGAATGGAAGTTTGACACCAAAAAATCAAGCGCTACTATGGATCGATGCATCTAGCAGCAGTTTACCTCTACTGGGGCCGCCGCCATGAACTCACCACCGGCAGCAGTTCCATCGCTGCTGCGACGATGAAATTGGGTCACGGGGACGTCCTGCTCTCTATGTGCGCCGCCTAGAGAAGCCACAGCCTCCCCGTCTTCTTGGGCCGCCGCACGAAGAGGCCGCGATTTTCTCGCCCTCACCCTTTGCCTTCCGTCGCAGCCGCGGCGAGGATTTTGCACCTGAGGGACATCTTCATCTCGAAGTTCACTGCCCCTCCTGGGAGAAGGCAGGAGCTCCTCGCCCGCCGCCGCTGCCGTCGCGGTTGCTGCCGCCGCCGGAAGATGGGGAAGATGCGACATGTTTGGGGGCGGGTCGACTGGGTTCCGCTGGTTCCGAACCATCAATATTGGGTTATTTGGTTCAAGCTATTACAATTTTCTGAGTTTGAAGAAACGTTATTACTATTCACCTTATTGGAGAAACGCCATTGCAACTCTCCGGTACCCGCAAACTTGCCATTTTCTACGCTTGCCGCCGTGCCAGGCCCATTGTCAGACCGCGTATTTTCGTATCCGGACGAAAATGCCCCCACCTCCATCTGGATAAGGCGTCTGCGGTCTGCTCCCATGCCGTCGGCGTCGTCGCCGGCGATGGCGTCGCAGCACCTGCCGCCGCGTTAGGAGCTCGACCTCGACGCGTTCCTCCCCTCCTCTCCAACTTCTTCCGCGGCCTCCGATGCCGACGCCGACCACCGCCGCGCTGACGACCTCCTGCTCCTCCTCTCATCGTCGGACTCCGACTCCGAGGAGTCCGCCCCCGTCCCCAGCACCAGTAGCCGAGCCCTACCCCGCGTCCAAGCCTCGGCGCCGCCCGCCGAGCCCTCGCTGCTGCGTTCCCCGCCCGCTTCGCCGTTCCGGAGGAGATCCACATCCGCCGCGCCGTCGGAGACCCTCTCCTCCCTCTTCGCGAGAACCTTCTCCGGCAACGGCGCCTCCTCCTCCTACTCGAAGCCGCTGCCCTCTCTCTTCTGCGGCGTCCATCCCAGCCCCAAGCCCGGCGCCGCGCTGGCCGCCGTGGCCATCAAACAGAAAGATTTGCTCTCAGGTTCACCGCAGCTCGCTCCTAGGAACGTCGGCCTCTGCTCTCTGCGCAGCTTGCCATGCACCGTCGGCGCTTGCTCACCGTCTTGCGCTAGCTGGCCTCCGCGAGATCGATTTTCTGCCGAGGAGGCTGGACGGAGGTGCTCTGCTAGCTCATAGACGTCCTGCACGAGGAGCTCGTCGGGCATGCCACCACGTGCTCCTGAGCTGGGAGGTCGCCGACCTGCTGCCACGGGGAGCTCGCCAGTCCCGCGCGCCGTCGGCAGCGGGGAGCTCGCTGGTCCTGCGCGCCGCACCACCGCTAGTTCGTCGTGGATCGGCGGCTCCTGGCCCTTGGAAACAGAGTACGAGTCGGGGGATTGGGGAGCCTTATCCGGCTGGATCGGGGGCATTTTGGTCCGCGTACGCAAATACGACACCTGACAGTGGGCTCAAGACCGTGACAGACGTAGAAAATGGCAAAGATGTGGGAGCTGAAGAATTGCAGTGGCAAGTTTCCAATAAGACGAATAGTAATTGCGATTCTCCAAACTCAGAAAATTGTAATGGCTTGGAACCAAATAACCCATCAATATTCCAACCCGTTTTGGATACTCCGGGCTTAAACCGGAAACCGTTTTGACCCGCACAACATTCTTTTACGGGTTAAGTTGGGCCGGGTTGGCTGGTTCCAATGGGCTGCACCAAACCGGTGCACAGGCCTAAGAGCAGCTCTCTGATGCCTACGAAAAAATTTATTGTGCAACCTTTGCATTCCTCTACCTTTTCACATTCGATATTTTCCTCACTTATGTTTTTGCAATTAATTTTCCTTGAATTAATAATGTGTGAGTGATGTGCAAACTTTACAAAACTATACACTGGTTGCCAAATATACATACCCAAACCTATACTCCCGGCCCCTACTGGTATTTTTTAATTAATAGTAAAAGAATAATATTTATGATATTGATAAGGATCCTTAAATTCATTATGAATATATTTTTCATAGCTTACTTCTTTGATGTGGTAGATATACTATTTTTTTATAAATTTGACATAAACTAGGATAGTTTGATTTAATTTGTGACAAACTCAGATATCGTTATATTTTTGGATTTTTTTTTTGAAAAGCTATATTTTTGGATTTAAAGGGGTACGCTCTCCAGTTTCCAGCCTGTCTATCGTCTGGCTCAATGAACACCTTCTGGCTCTCGAGTGACTGGAGGTCATACGATGCTGTACCTGTCACTCACCACTGGCTGGGAGGCACTGAGACGACGTGAGCATCATCTGTCAGCTCAGGCCATGGCTATCGCCATCGACCATCGCCATGGCCACTCTGCTCGCAGGCATGCTCTTCGGGTGTCTGACACGCCTGCAGGCTGCCCAGCAAACACGGGTCTTGCGCGATTTTGTTACTCCACTTCTGCTACCAGTTACCACCACAAATTTACCTTGTCTGACTGTTTTAGGGATCTAATCACAGAAGCCTTGTCAAGGAACAATAAAGAGTTTCTTACAGACTGGCTTTTTAGTTTAGTGAATACACGGTAGCAAAGTATCACATCAATTTTTCGGATGCTAATTAGCTAATTAAGAGGACTAAACATGATGTCATTATAAAACTAATTGCACAGTTGGACTGTAATTCACAAGATGGTTTTTAAACCATCATTACCACATATTTACTGTAGCACTACACTGTCTAATCATAACACAATTAAGCTTAAGCTTAATAGATTCGTCGAATTAGCTCGGGAGTTATGAAGTGAATTTTGTCATTAATCTAAATTTTAATAATAGATTCGTCTCGTGAATTAGCTCGAGAGTTATGAAGTGAATTTTGTCATTAATCTAAATTTTAATACTCATAATTAGTATCGAAACATTCGATGTGACGGGTAAAATGTAGAAACTTTAGGAAAGGCCAGGATGCAGTGAGCGAGTCATAGTTATTTTCAGAGAGCTTAATGCTTTCACAAACAACCAGCAAACAAATTGGCTAATACCAAGGCAGGGAGAACTAAGTCGCTGAGGTAAGACCGCTCTCATGGTTTCTATTAAGAAGAATAAACCTTCTCTCGTCTTAGAAAACTTCCGAAATCAACCTCATAATTCGCTCAAACCAGGAATCGAACTTGGGTACCTCAGCTCCTCTAACCCAGGCTAGAGGACCTTTGGTACAAGGCAGGGAGAACGATAATAACAATCAAATTAACAAATCTAACTGACAGCAGGTGCATGACTACAGACGAAGAAGACAAACACCACACAACACAAACGAGTAGTAGATGGCTACAGACTGAGCTTCACATGTGAACACATGTTCCTACAAGTCAACTGAAAACTGTTTACACACAGTTCTGAACCATGCAACGGAATGCTTTTACTCTCTACTGTACTGCACTATGTACTGTACTGTGCTCTGGACTTGACAGTTAACGAGCTCCTCCAACTGAACGCATCTATCAGACTTGCGATGCATGCAGCCCAAGCCATGGGACTGGGAGCAACCAACCTCCAACCAGATGGTGCGTGCCTGCGTGACTATCGAGCCCAGCGAAGCTGTCTTGCTCTGTCATTGTCCAGGCTCCGGTTAGCCTCTGCGAAAACACGGCGACGCCGTGCCGATCTGGGTCCTACGGCCTTCTTGTTCAAAGGCGTGGGTGTCCGGAACATCACGGCTTCTTTGTTCTCCTTCTCCTCGTGCTCCTCCTCCTGCGTGCGCCGATCCATCTCAGACCTCTTCCGCTGCCGCCTGCTTCGTTCCTTAGTCTTGCGGTCTGTCTGAAGCTTTGCCTCCGTGTCGGTGTTCCTCATCTCCAGATTGGCTGCATGAATCAAAAGTTCAGTTTGTCACACATTGTACTGCCACAGCATTGTTCAGGTTGGGAATTAGATTACAAAAGCGGCTACCGACAATGCTCTGAAGCCTGCACACGACACTACTGTAATGCTCCGTTGTTGCAGCATGAACAACTGCTATTTTCAGTTTCTCGTCAGAAACTGTGTTGCCTTAGGATGCTGTGTTCAAAAAGCTTTACTCAAATTAAGGGTTACTGATGAACCGTCAAGATCCTAGTTGTTGGGCATCCATGAAACTATACCTAATTGTGCATCTTCCTCATGCTTATCGCCATGTTGGTTTTATGCAAAAATAAACAACTAATGTGCAATGGACTGTGTTTTATCACAAATGATGCCATTTACATCAAGTTCTCACTAAAATCCTATGCAAGAGTAGGATCCCTGCCAGTGCCAGATTTATCAAAGAGGAACACAAGTTCAGAACAAAGGAGGCAATCATGATACGACTATCAATCGCAAACAAAAACCTGATGCCCACAAGTAACTACTGTAACTTCTATGCACATTCAGTTTTTAGTCAGAAACTGGCAAATTTGTCAAGAACTGTTTTCTGAGAAATCTGTTAAAAACTGTGTTTGAGACCAATACTGAAATTAAGTACTGAATATGAATAGATACCATAATGACGTGGATCAGTGGCGGAGCCAGAATTTTTTTTTAGCTGGGGCGAATCCTAGAAAGGAATTATTCAGCTCTCCCAAATACAAAGTACGAATGCATTACAGATGACGTCGTCATTGCATTGGACATGCTTGCACGCCTGTGATCTACCAATTAGGTGAATAAATTACTACCTACCTCTCCCAGTTAGGTCGCCACCCGCTATGGCTGTACTGCAGGCTCAAACCATCAATTGTTCACCTGCACTAATCGGGCGACTCGAAGGCCAAGCTGTTTGGACCTTTGGGCCACCGCGGATGTTCTAGGCCTTATATAACATTTAATTGTTGAGTCGGACACACGCCCCAGCCCGTCATCTAGTCGTCGTCTTCGTCGTGCTCTCGTAGGTCCTTCACTGACCGCCGCCTGCTGGGCAGTTGTGCTGGGCATTTGATGTCGGATATGATCTGGAACGCGCGCGGGAGTAGCTGGGGCGGCCGCCCCAGCTCGCGTACACATGGCTCCGCCAGTGACGTGGATCCCATTGAAACCCCATAGCCATAGTAGTATAGTACTGTACTACTGTGTTTGAGTGCTTGAGCATGCTTACCTTTGAGATGGTCGCGAGGCAAGGCTGAAGTGTGCTGCTCCTGCTTGTGCTGGTACATCTCGTAGCTCTCCGGCTGTAGCATGCTCTGGTTCAGGAAGCTCTCGATTGCCTTCTGGTCTGCCTCAAGTGTCGCCTCCGGGTCACTGTCCCTCATCTCCAGATTGGCTGCATGAATCAAAAGTTCAGTTTCTTTTCAGACATTGTACTGCAGCAACATAGGGATTAGCGATGAATCAATGGATTCGTACTTACATGGTTTCCAGCAAACCATACAGAAATGACAAACAACCAACAACACCCCGAAACCAGCACATAAATACTACACACTATGCTGTTACAGCATGAAAAAACTACAATTTCAGTTTCTTATCAGTCAATGTGCTTCTATATGAATTTTTCCAGAAAATGTATTGAAACTGCATCATCAAATCTATTAAAATGGCATTACTAAAATCATGGAGTGTCAATTATGCAAACAAACCATATTTTCAGTTCTGGAAACTTCTACACTCTTCTATGAAAGTGCATTGGCACATCTGCTGCTTGGTTGTGAAACTATCCTATCTTTAGACAGACACATGAAAAATTCAGTTTCCTGCCATAAGCAACTAGTACTTTCTACCGTATGTCACAGAATCACTGGATATGATTTATCCACTAAGCTGTTAACTAGTGTGGAAATTTCATTTCTACCTGGTTCTTTTGAAAACCAAAGATAATACAGCCTCAGTTTCTCAATCTGGAAACAAACAAAAAGGAAAGTTCAGTTAACCTAGTCAGCAATTCCGTCCAGATTCATTGACCTCTCGGAGTCAGACATTAAACTTTCTGTTTTTGGTTAGATAATGTGTTTCTTGACAGTTTTTTATTTGTCAGAACCTATCTTTAGGTGCAATTAGGGAAATGAAGTACTAATAATGAATCAACCACATCATGATGCGGGCTGCGGAGGTATATACCCTGTAACTACAAAACTTCATAGAGATCAAAGCATATCATCAACTAGGAGCTTGAGTGCTTGATGCTTACTCTCGAGATGGTTGCAAGGCCAGTCTGCAGCGAGCTGGTACGTCTCACAGCTCGCCAGCTGCAGCGTGCTCTGGTTGAGGAAGCTCTGGCTTGCCTTCAAGTCTGCATGATTACTGTCCCTCATCTCAAAATTGGCTGCATAAAACCAGAAATTCAGTTTCTTGTCAGACATTGTACTGCAGCAAAGGAGTTAGTGATGAATGTATGGGAGTTCCAGCGTTTGCTGTAATATTGCTGCATGAAACCACATTTTTAATTTGATAATGTGCTCGTAGATGAATTTCCTGAGAAAATGTGTTGAAGTAGAGTTATTAAATCTATTAAAATGGCACTACTAAAATCAAGAGTGTCAATTAAGCAATCAAATCATAGTGTCAATTCTGGAAGCTTCTGCATTCTTACTATGGAAGTGCATTGAGTGCTGACGACCACTTTGTTCTGAAGCTATCTCCAGTGCTGACAACCTACACATATGACATGCCTAACGCTTCTTTTACAACGCAGACACGCGACAAATTCGTTTTCTGACGTAAAAACTTTCCTGTATGTCACAGCATCACTGAAAATGATCTGGTGACTAATCTGTCAATTAGTACAAATTTCATTTCTACATGGTTCCTCCGAAAATCCAAAAATTGATACAGCAGCTGTTTCTCATTTCAGAAGCAAACAAAAGGGAAAGTTCAGTTAACCTAGTCAATATTTACATCCAGATTCATCGACCTCATGTAACCATCAAATTTTCTGGTTTTAGTTAGACATTGTGTTTCTTGACAAATTTTGTCAGAAACTGATGCAATTAGGGAAATTAAGTACTAAAATTGAATCGACCAGATCATGATGTTGGGCTGTGGAAGTATGAAGTATGAACACCGTGACTCGGAACTTCATAGTCTCATAGAGATCAAGACATATCATCAACTACGACGAGCTTGAGTGCTTGAGCACGCTTACTTTCGAGATGGTTACAAGGCCAGGCTGCAGCGTGTTGCTGCTGCTCCGTGTGCTGGTACATCTCATGGTTCTCCAGCTGCAGCGTGCTCTGCTCCAGAAAGCGCTCGCTCGCCTTCCTGTCTGCCTCAAGTGTCGCCTCTGGATCACTGTCCCTCATCTCAAGATTGGCTGCATAAAATCAGAAGTTCAGTCATTGTACTGCAGCAACAAAGGAATTAGCGACGAATGAATGGAGTTCCATGGTTTTCACTTTCCAGCAAACCCTGCAACAAGCACATAACCACTATATTGCTATGCGTTGCGTATGGAACCATATTTTCAGTTCCTTATCAGAAAATGTGCTTCTAGATATCATCAGAAAAATCGTGGACAAATTATTGAAGTTTTACCCACTAAATTCTGGCAAGCAAATTAAACGAGAGATTAACTTAAGCCACTTTCCAGTCCAGATTCATTGACCTATCCTATCTGCAGTCCTGAACAACCACATATTCCTTGCAGACATCAATAGACACGCGAGAAATTCAGGCATGGTTGACGACTGATCCATTACTGAATTTCATTTCTATTTGTGGTCCGTCCCAAAACCAACAGATGCATCCCCAGTTTCTCATTCCGGGAAAGCAACGAAAAGGTCGGTTGCAATTAACCTGGTCAAAAGTTCCGTCCAGATTCATTGACCTCTAAGATTCAGTCCGGGAGCCTGAACATGGTGCTTACCGTCGAGCCGGTCATGGGGCCAGGCGAAGTAGTCCCAGTCCCACCCCTCGAAGTCGTACTGGGGCCGCCGCAGCTTCACCAGCGGCTCTCGCACGACGGCGGCGAAGCCGAACCCCGGGCCCCTGCTGAGCGCAGCGAGCCAAACACGGCGAGTTCAGGCAAGGAAAAGACAGGACGATCTTGCTGCTACGCAAGAGCCGGGGACGAATTCAGCGTTTGGGCGGAGGAGGGCGAGGCAAACACGAATTCAGTGGACGGAGCCAAGAAAGAAGAACGGCAACCAACGGAACAAGCATCCAGAATGACGAAGCAGAGCAACAGGAGAGAGAAGGATCAGAGGAATCAAGAACGACCGGTGCTGCAAGAACCAGACCGCTGTTGATGCTTAGTACCTGGGAAACGAGGAACCCCGGTCCACCTCGATCTCCGCTCTCATCCAGAAGCCACCGTTCCGGTGCTGTCGCCGTGGTGTCCACCCCTCCATGGCCGCCTCCGTCTCCATGGTCATCTCCGTCCTCCTCTCTCTCGCTCGCCCACCGACTCGCTCGCGCTGCCGCTCTTCTCCTTGCCTTCGGCTGGGCTCGTATTCTTGCGCTGGTGCGGCACGGTTCTGGAAACGGAACGAGCGGAGGATTGGTCGGTTGTTTTATAGGCGGGGGCAGCAAGGCAGGAAGGGGGAGGAAGAAGAAGAAGCAGAGCAGGGGGGCGGAGGGGATCAAGGGGAAGTTCGTTACGAGTTAGCCGTTGCGAAGAGATAGCTTCCGTGTCAGGCCATTCTCCGTGTGGCCCATCCTGTGTCTGCCTGCGTGGGCTCTCGCCATTGGACCACACAAGTCAGTAAATCAGGCTTTGTTCTCTTCGTTGGAGAGAGGATGAAAAAAACTCTATTTACCTATCACATTTTCTCTCATAAGAAACATTATTCCATCACTATTTATTTGCAACGAAGAGAATAGACCTTCAATCGAATCCTCCACAAGTCAATTGGGCTGGTATTCTCAACAAAACAACAATTCGTTCGTCGCTGTTCTTAACAAGTCACGTGTCAGTACATGCAGAGATCGATGACTTTATATCATCCACCAAAACTTTTCTAAAAGCTTGCTTTTTCGAACTTTATTAGGACAAAAAATTAATCTAGTTTATAAGGACCACATCAAAGCGGACCTGTTTCTCATGCAAAAGACCTCTGTTGTCTACGGCCAATCAAAATTTCTGATAATGCTCGACAATTAACAACAGAAGCATCGATACAATGTTAAACGGTGCTCCCATGGATGTCTACGGCCCAGCATATCAATACAAGGTCGCAGCGATGTTGCTAGGCATCAACACATCCAAGCCATCGATCCCCGTCGCTACGAGCATCGCGGGTATCTGTGGGTGCCAGTGCACTTCTTTCCAATGTTTCTGGCCCTGCTCATACAAAATTAAACAGCCAGTACAATCATGTACCCAACTCTTTTTTACAGATTACAACAACTACATATAGAATTTGCTTAAAAAAACTACGTATATAACAAAAAAACGACTGGCCAATGCAAAAAAAATGATGTGATAATACTACCTGATGAACGAAAAGAAGGTGTGGAGGTATATCTTCAGGCGCCTTTGCCTGATCTTCCATCTTTGCTAATTCGGCCTCCCCTTCTGCATCTCTTTCTACTGCGAGATCCCAAAATCTGGAGACACATTTCAGGATGCGTCAGTGAATTGTAGAATGTTTGTGTGGCTTGGGGAATTTAAAACATAAACAAGAGAAGACGAAGAGAATCACGTCAGTTGATGGTCTTCGGATGATACTGCCAATGTTGATGATTCAAAGGGACACCACTCAATAGATGTAATTGCTTTCTTGTGATACTCGAAATGTGCTGCCAAGGAGTCCACGCCGGCCTACCAGCACAACAGAGAGCATAAGGGAAACAGATTCACGAGCAAATGTTGCAAGAAAAAGTAGTATTTGCTTTTAGATATTGCCAGGTGCAATTCTATGACAAGCTGATAAAGAGGCTTGAAGGAATTGAATATATGAAAAGAATTATCCATGAATAGGAGCATGATGTGGAAATCAGCAATGCACGTTCTTGTTGAGATAAAAAAATTATTTTGGACATTATCATTTTACTACATTGCTCTTAATCAGTTATACCCATTTTACTTCACCTCTTCATTTGTGGATCTTCTCGAGTTTCATCTCTTGACCCTAGCGGTCTAAAATTTTATTTCTCTGAACATGCAAGCTATCCACATCATCTAGGAACCCACTACATCACATTCACTATCCACTAGGATCATTATTTTTAGCATCTATGTATACAATTTATTTGTCTTTGGAAGTACCACGTTACAAAATTCCTACCATAGATTTACATGGAGGATCAATCATTTAACAACCGTTCTCTCTAAAAAAAGAATATGTTTTCATGTATAATGGCATTTGCAAAACAATATTGCCCTGCAATCAATCTAGTGTTGTTGCTACTTTCAAATTTCAAAGAATGCTGCCATGCAATTACATTAGCGTTTCTATTTTCAAAATTTATCTTAAAATTTTGTTAAGTAATGTCCACAACAACGCGCGGGGTATCACCTAATTATCAAATACGTTAAGACCAAAAAAGTCGAAGATTCCCTCCATGAGAAGGTTGGCCCATTACAAATACTGGACTAAACCGATAATCCCCACTAAAAGAAAATCAACAAAAACAGAAGATCATTTATTTATTTTATAGCCTTTTAATCATAGAAAACTATGTTTTTGGTACTCACTAAAAGTCCCACACCTATTTCTTTCCATCCTCAGCTTGCCACGTCATTCGCTGACGTCATCGGCAGTAAATCCCGGCTCCCCCCGATCCCACCCCGAGCCCGCGCTAGCCCCTCCCCACCAGCGCGCGCTGCCGTCGGCAGTAAATCCCGACTCCCCCCGATCCCACCCCGAGCGCACCGCCGCCGTCTCACCGCCTCCCCACCGCCACCCCTTCTCCTTCCCCTTACCTTCCCACCGACGGGCCTCTCCATTGTCGCCCCCTCACCTTCCCACAGTCTTCACCTTGCCCATCTCCATAAAACCGCCCCAGTCCGTGCCTCTTCTCCACCCGCGCCAGAAGGGCGAGCACCGCATGCCCTCGCCGGGCCAGCAGCCAGCACCGCGGCCGTTGGGGCTGCGCACCTCGCCGAGCCCGCCGCTTCCCGCGCCAGCCGTGCTCGCGGCTTGGGCCACGCGCCTCGCGACGTCGCAAGGGGCCCTCGCGGACAGTCGCGCCTGCACGTGCCGGCCTCATGTGCCGGCAGCGCCGCGCGCCTGGTCGGAGGGTGTCGCTTCAGTGTCCCTCCGCGCCGGCGACCCCACGCAGCTCGCCTAGGAGAGAAGAGGGCGCCGCCGAGTCCTCTTGCCGCCACTACCGGTCACCACGCCGTCGCGTCCAGGCTGCGCTACGGGAAAATCAGAGGCTAATGTGCTAGGGTTTCCGAACTAGCAGTACCGGCGGCGATTTTGTTCCGGAGGCATGTGCTCCTGGCCATCCATCGTGATGGACGGACAGCAGAGGCCAGCTGCATGCAGACCAATTTTGGCCCAGGACGCAGGCACAAGCGGGCTGGATTGGCTGCCTGGTGATGGCTGCTGGGCTGAGGCTTGAAAGCGCATGCATTCCGGTCAGCAGCAAAGGTAGCAGTTACATTGGTTCTAAAAAACAAAGCTAGCAGTTCTGGTAGCTAATCGAGTGGTTGCATTGGATTTTTTTTTCTTTTGCAGGTCCCTGACAGCTGTACGTCTTCATGTGGAAGCAACTTCCACCAAGAAAGCTGTTCCAGAACCATCCAAACAAGGTTCGAGAGACTACCACATCTTATATTATTATGTTGGTTTTCTTAGTAGTATGATGTTAAAATTTGAAGAACTACATAAAAGTGTACCGAAAATCTCTCTCAAACCCCACAGCAACGCGCGGGGAATCACCTAGTATTGCTATTTCTTCGTGGGCAATTTTATGCATCAAAAAATGTTTTTCATTCTATCGAAATGAATATGTAGGCACTGATCCTTCCATATTATATATACAGAAATTGTTAATATAAAAGCACCAGTTAGGTAGTCAGGCATAACTGTTGTGTTTTAATTTGAATTAAAGATGAAGTACCTTGATTAATCTACAATCATGGACTGAGACACTGCCATCATCACTTCCTGAAGCAATCATGTTGTTGGCAAGCCTGAATGGAAGTAAATTAAAGAAGTAAATTAAAGAACCATGCATAAGAATTTCTCTATGCATCTACTGTTGTTCATAAGTAAAAGTAGAGTTTTCTTTTCTTCAATAAACTTACCGGTTCCATGAGATAACATTCACGTCGGAATTATGAGCCTTCATAATAATACATGGTTTCTTTCCTGTCCGTGTATCCCATATAGCTATGGTTTTGTCTGCTGAAGAAGAGGCAAATATGTCGGCTTCCGTGGGACTCCACTGCAATAATATAATTATAGGAGTTGAAAGAATCACAGTCGAGAAAACATATATAGGTGAAGATCTATGTTACATCATCCAGTGCCATACCTGTAGATCTTCAACACTTTTAGAGTGTCCAACAAATGGATTTGCATCTATGTTCCAGTTGCTCGAAGTCGGTTCCCACAGGTGAATGCACTTGTTCAAGTCACCTGCATATAGAAAGGATTAAACTAATCCTGCAAATGTCCTATATATACATACCAAATTAGATGACTTGGATGACTAATCATGTATCAGAGGGGTTAAGATGATAACCAATAAGGAAATATTTTGGATACTATAAACAGATAGCAAAAAATGTGAAAATAGATAAGACCAATAAATACACCTGAAACAAGTCTTCCAGTAACAAGTGGATTCCAATCAATTGCAAAGCCCTCATCTTTATGGCCGCTAAATACTTTCAAAGGTACGAGCTTGTGGATTACTTTGTCTTCCATTCCTGCATCTGATAATGAATTAAGGAAAGAGCTGTAGTCCCACACCTGCACAGAATGCACAGTTATGAACATGATAGTAAGCATGGAGCATTCTATTCCTTTTCAAAACGAAATATAACATGTAAAGTTTACATTCTGTTGATGACTGAAATGGGATTGACGTGGGCCAGTCAACCATATCACAGAACATGAATGGAAATGTGATGGAGGCACCAAATTACCTGAACATGACCAGTTTCTCCCCATGTGGCACATAGATGTGGTTTTTGAGTCATTGAGCGTATCCGATTTACACTCCCCGCATGAGCCACCTTTTTTAGCTGACACATTAGCGAAATGTCACATCATTAGCTATGCATCATGAAAAGAGCTCACCGGATAGTGAAGAAATTACTTTATGGACAAGTCATTTGAGAAAAAAGAACATACTTGCATGGTGTCCTTTTTTATATCTTCTTCACTGCTGCTGTCACCATCCATATCACATTCACCATCAGGTCTTCGCATCTTCCCTTTCATGTTGGAAAGCATGAAAATTCCAACATAATTTGGCGTACCCTTTGGAGTCTGAAAAAACAAGAAGTCTTAGCTCTTAAACTGGAGGGACAAAAGTTTGATTATCTGGGTTCACAGGTGGATAAATAGTACTGAAAAAGATGCAAAACATATCAGGAAAACATCCATCCCTGATTACAACTACACAAAACTTTAAAGTCCCAGCAAAAGATTGATTAATTTTAGAAATTTGTTCAATCTCGTTGTTATTATTTCAACGAAACTGAGTTAGAAAACTCGCAGTCCATCACAATGTTCCTGAAAAATCATTATACAAATATTGTAGGCAAACACTCATACAAAATTTCCTCATGGTTATTTTTATGTGCTCAGAGTCAGCACCAGCATGATTTTTTTATTATCTAAAACTAGTTAATAAGGGCACAGTAAAGTAAAATTCAGAACAAGAACTAGAGCAGTATAAAGTAACTAAACATAACAATGAGTTTTGATTTATTTATTTTTAGAAAATCAAAGAGCCAAGTCCGGGAGACATGAGTGAGGGGCAATTCAAGTTTTGCTGGTGCCCTACACACCATTAAGCTGAAATACATAGATGTGCGTGACTTTCACCTGAGTTCCAGCAACACCGTACAATGTATGTGGGAACTCTGATCGGACAAGCCCAAGGTGATCGCGAACGACATCAAAGCTGCAACGAAAAGTAAGTTTTGTTAACAGTGGATTGCACACACATTGACCTCAAATGAGGATTTAGGAGAGGTAAATAAACAAGAACCCATATATATATGTGGAGAAATATATAAATCTTACCTCAAGAAAGGCCCGTCAACGATATCAAATTGATGGAAATAATTGTAAGCCGTGGGGTCGTACCGGAGCTCCTCCCCATCTTCCAGTGCATCCACGCCCGGCTGCCATACCTAAATTAATGAATTACCAGTTCAAGAATCACATCTTGCAACGATAATGAAATTAGGTTCCAGCTGTAACAAGATTGCCGGACTAGCCAACAACCATGGCGCGCGGTCTTTAGTTCAGGAGGCGTTGCACCCTCACCTTAGCCTTAGTCGGGCCGGTAGATGACGACACGGCTTCCCCAAGTTTCTTCAGCCAGGGAATACAGAAATTGGAGGTCAGAAAACACTGATGAATTAACGGTCGAAACAGATAAATCGAGTAGAATATGCAAGTATCCAGCCGGCACCTTCGTCTTGGCTTTGGCCGCCTTCTTGGACCTCTTGACGCGACCCATCACTTGTGCAACAGAAATCTGCCAATGTAGCAGGAAGGGAGAAGGGCTACGAGATTCAGTCTAGCTAAGCTGGTGGGCAGATTTATGGGGCGTGCGCTGTGCAGCCGGCCGGCGCTGGCGGTGGCGGTGGCGGCGGCGTCAGGCAGGGTTTGAGGCATCGTTCCGTGGATGCCAAGCTAGCTAGATTAATATTGGCCGGGCCGAGACACAGGTCTCAGCTGGATGGGCCGGAGTCCGGGGATCGTCATAGCTAGCCCACTAATTACTTGCAATGTCGTAGCGGACATGGTAATTTGCACCCCAGCCAAAAACCCCCCGAAACGCCAAAGGATTCGAGCTGCCATCGACACGCCGTTTATCGAGGCTGTTGCGTCCCTCGTGCAAGAGAGCTCGACCGCGGGTCCTCCGACGATCAGGCGTGCCCATGCAAAGAAAAAGAAGCAAACAAAGGTTCTCGATTCAAACTTTACATCTTATGAAAAAACGTGACATGATGCTCAAATCATCATAATCTAGAATCACACGGTAGATTCTAATACTAGTAAGATACAGATCATGGCGAAGCAACTACTGTAACAAACCACCGATAAGCATCGATCTCGAGACAATCATGACGTCCTGCCTGCCGCGCCCTGCGTTTCTCTGTCCCGTAGCCGGCGCACCGAGCCCGCGAACGCATCGACCACCGCGCGCGCCGCGTCCACGCTGGCGGCCTGCCTGCGCAGCGCGCCCACGAGCGCCTCCTCGCCGCCGGGCCTCGCCGCGAACGCCGACGCGCCGCGCCTGAGGCTGCCGGCCAGCCAGGTCATCCTCTCCTCCGTCCGCGCGCACGAGCGCTCCAGCTCGGCGAGGTCCCCCTCCGGCGCGGCGAGGCCGGCGCCCTCCCGCAGCGACGGGGCCATCGTCCTGCCGGCCACGTCCCCGAGGAGCCACGACAGGTCGTCGGGGTCCTCCCGCGCCGCCAGGCTCCGCAGGTTCTTCTCCTGCAGGCGGCGCGCGGCGGCGGCGACCTCCTCCGCCTCGGCGCGCCGCGCGTCCGCCAGCGTGGCGTGCCTCCGCAGCGCCGCGACCGTCGCCTCCTCGCCCGGCCTCAGCGCAAGCACCGCCTCCCCCCGGCGGACGTACTCCGCCTCCTCCGCCATGGCCTCCGCCGCCTCCGTCACCGCGCCCTCCAAGCTCTCCGCCCAGGCTAGCTCGTCGGGGGCTGAGGGGGCCTCCACGGCCTCCAGCTCCGCCACCTTGCACAACAAGGCCCTGAAGTCTTCCCCCATGCCTATCACGTCGTCGGCCGCGCTCTGTGCTTCCACCAGCGACTTCAGCGAGGCCAGCTCCTCCTCGTCGACGTAGTGCGACGGCAAGACCGCCATATCTGATGACTGGATGGATGGATGACTCATGACTGGAAGCTTGAAACGATGGGTGAGATCGACACGCAGTGCGACGGGGCACGGGACAAAGATGGACGCTACTTCTGGATCTGGCCTTCGCCTCGAGGGTCGATGTTATATAGACGAAGCTGTCAGCTTTGTGGAGGCCTTCAATTCGGACTCGGTTTGTTTCTCGTCAAAACTAATAATCGGACTCCGAGGCCGTGAGAAGGAAGGAACCAATCGGCGATTAGCGCATGACCGTGATTCCACGAAGGATATCAAATTCGGTGCGCATCCGATGACTGAGATTTAATCTGTTATGTTTCTCGAAAAAAGAGATTTAATATGTTATTTTTTTAACGAGCCCGATCCGGACTTTTGAGTTTTTGCATAGCACGTATCGGACTCGGTTTCGCTTGTCCGACGCGGTTTCCAGCTCCATGACTCCATCCATATATCCATTGGGGAAGCAGAGCCGCAGAACATCCCATATTCCCATTGCTCAAGTTTTCCAGGCACCCACTCGTGTAATCCACTGCACCGATGGCGATCACACCGGCGTACTGCGTCGACGAGGAGGAGTTGATGTCACTCAAGTCGCTGGTGGAGGAAGGCAACGACGAGATCGATCAGGACATGGAGGAGATGACGAGGGACTGCCTGACTCATGCGGCGAAGCTGCAGGACGTGGAGGTCCTCTCTCCCGAGGCGTTGGCATGGGCAACGAGCATGGAGGGCGACGCCGCGCAGATGGCGGAGACCATGGGAACGCTCGCGGAGGACATCCGGCGGGGCGTGGCGGTGCTGGCTCTGAGGCCGGGCGAGGAGGCGCTGGTGGAGGCGCTGCAGAGGCAGGCCGTGCTGGCGGATGCGCGGCGCGCGGACGGGGAGGAGCTCGTGGCCGCCACGCGCCGTCTGCAGCGACGGAGCACCTCGTCGACCCGAGGTGCCTGGTGGTAGTGGAGAGCATGGCCGAGGTCCTGGATTCTGATCTTGGAAACGGGTGCGTTCCGACGCCGGAGTAGGTGGCGGCGGCAATCAATTTGGAGAGGCAGGTCATGCGTATGCATGACAGGATGGTTAAGCTGCCCGAACGGCTGAGACGCGGCGCGGCAGCGTTCGCGGTGAGGTCAGGCGAGGAGGCGCTCGTCCGCGCTCTGCTGAGGCAGGCCGCCAAAGCGGATGCGCACCGTGCTACGGCCGAGGAGTTCATCCACACCGTGCGCCGCTACCAGCACGCCGGCTGCTTGCAAGCTGATGAGGCAGGGGCAGGGGATGGATGCCAGGATATGATCATCTGATTGATCCATATTATTCGACCACTATCAGTTAATAATTTGGTTACTGATCAAGCAATTGTAATCCGATTTGTAGTAATGTAATTTTTTCCCTCCAATTTGTACTGTGTCATTATTTTGTGAGCTCAACAGCCAAACGGATTAATAGGAAGGATTCCTTATCCGCCCATATGTTTTATGGATATGGATTTATCCAACAAATATGATCGAAGGTCACTGAATTTTGTTTACGTTAGGGAAAAAAGAAATATTAAACAAGTCACTGATCAAGCATGCAAGATTATTTCCTAATATACTCATCCTCAACTCAAAGGAAACATCGTCCATGGAGGACATTAATTTCCTCGAGCACCTCGTGTGCGTCGATCACTAGCGCCAGTGCCTAGGGACGTCGAAGAAGGCGCCGGACGACGACTGCAAGTCTGCAACCATAGTCGGAGGCTCGGAGCAGACAAGATGTAGAGGGCTGTCGAGGGCGCATTCTGAGCCATAGTAGGCTACAAGCAAGAAGATGTAAAGGAGCAGGGCACTTGCCCTCTGCTTTGTGTTACAATATACTAGAATTTCTCGTGATTTACAATGAGACGTAGTATTAGATACAGTACCTACGTAGCATGGGATGAAGTTCAGCAGTGGCAGCGCTTTCTGTTCATATCAAGCAGCAGCTTAAACAACAGCTTGACGTAAAACAAGGAGTATGCGGTCATGTAGAAAAACGAATCATGAAATGAAAGTGCTAGTGTGTTTCACTTATGCCACTTATGCTCGAGAAGACACCGTTAGACTATAATGCAAAAATAGCATCGAACCTGAGACAATTTTTACGTAGAAACCCCGTATGGGGAAAAAATCATGGATTGGTGATCCTTCACTTTATGAAGTTATAAAGCATGAGAATTAGTGTGAGTCAGACAACTCTTCAATCAAATCCATGGAAACAAGTCCTCTATGCATCCCACAAAATTAGCACGAAAATTAAAGCAGCCACGTCATTAGTCAACAATTAATCCGGAATGGGTAATTTTTGGGCCCGACCCTACCCGCGCCCTAATAGAGCCCACTGTCCTGGGTCCAGTCCAAAACCCGTCCGTATGACTCATCTACACCGCACAACTCGGAACGGCGTTGACTCGTGATTTTGTTTCCCCTGTTATCCGACGCGGCCGCAGAGGCTCTGGTGGTGGCCGGCGGCGGCGAGCGTAGGTGGAGGCCAGCGCTCCTTTTTTGTCCTTGTGGCATTGGTCCAATCTTCCGTCCTTACCTCAATTATCTCGTTCCTATTAATATATGCATGCCCTTGGCTAGTTGGACTGATTTTGATTCATACTCGTTCCTATTAATATATCCATGCCCTTGGCTAGTTGGACTGATTTTGATTCGTACACATTGGCAATTGAAACATTGTCTTTTATTGATACAAAATTGTTGGCTGCTTACTGATTCATAAGCATGATGCACTTGATTAAGGAATATAGAAGAGACAACCACGTCGGCAGGGGCGGAGCCACAGGGGGGGTGCGCAGGGGCCTGGCCCCCCCTATGCTGCCGCGCACCACCGCATAAGAGCATCTGAATTGCTGTTTCATTCACTAATTAAACAGAATCAGCACCCTCACAACAGCCCAGCCTAGCCCATGAGGCCATACGATTGGTGTTCTTGCCTGATTCCAATGCAAGCGTGAGGGCCATCGCCATATACAGTAGTCAAATAACTAGCTAGTACATGTATATATCTTAAAGATCTAATATCACTTCTTATCAATTCTTTGGGATATTGGCATTAAAAAAATAGAAAACAATTAACTCAAACCTATTAGTAGCGTGTATTCTGAGAAAGCATATAATTCATTTAGCTTTCTTCTAATTTTCCATATTTTATACACTATCGTTTATCCCATTAATAGCATTATTGTGTAATTACTTTTTATATCTTTAGTTTATATAACCTACTCTCCACTATTGCATGGCAACACGTGGGAGAACTTGCCCTACGAACACAATCAAATATATAGTTCATCATTAGGTTCATTTCTATAATCCCTTTGTTCATTTTTGGAAAAATAACTATGAGATCATTTTTATACTCGATGTCTCGGCCCCCCCTATAGTCGAATCCTGGCTACGCCCCTGCAATTAAACAGAATCAGCACCCTCACAACAGCCCAGCCTAGCCCATGAGGCCATACGATTGGTGTTCTTGCCTGATTCCAATGCAAGCGTGAGGGCCATCGCCATATACAGTAGTCAAATAACTAGCTAGTACATGTATATATCTTAAAGATCTAATATCACTTCTTATCAATTCTTTGGGATATTGGCATTAAAAAATAGAAAACAATTAACTCAAACCTATTAGTAGCGTGTATTCTGAGAAAGCATATAATTCATTTAGCTTTCTTCTAATTTTCCATATTTTATACACTATCGTTTATCCCATTAATAGCATTATTGTGTAATTACTTTTTATATCTTTAGTTTATATAACCTACTCTCCACTATTGCATGGCAACACGTGGGAGAACTTGCCCTACGAACACAATCAAATATATAGTTCATCATTAGGTTCATTTCTATAATCCCTTTGTTCATTTTTGGAAAAATAACTATGAGATCATTTTTATACTCGATGTCTCAGCCCCCCCTATAGTCGAATCCTGGCTACGCCCCTGCACGTCGGCGACCCTCCCCTGATCCGATCCGTGGACCTGCGGCAATCAATCAACTCTCCATAATCCGTTACCTGCGATGCCACAAGGCCGACCAGAGCAAGGGCGGCAGCACATTTCCACTGCAGCGGTGCCATCCGGGTATGTATCATGTCCCCTTCCTCATTCATTTTAAAGATTTCGTCATTTCTTCTTCATATGGATTACTGCTATAAAATTTTAGAGTACTCTGTCGCTTTATTGAACCGTATTGAAATTGAGACATTAAAATTTCTCATATGTTCGAGTGAAACAAATGATAATTTTCATATGGTTGCAAACATAAAAGAGCACATAAAGATGTTGCAGTTTGTTGTTTACAGAAATGTTGTGTTAATCATTGGCATTGCAATCAAAGAGTTGAGTAGGCCTTTGGTTCACCCACATCTTTTGTAAATTTTTTTAGTCCAGAAGACATGGCAAATATGAGATACATTTTTTGGATTGAGCATTTAAATTTTGGTTTGTATGAAATATGTATATTACAATTTCAGTTTCCATTCAAATTTATCATTGTACTAGAAGTAGCCTTGAAAAATCTCCTCTCTGTAGCTCAAGTGTGATAAGGTTAAATTATTTTTTGTCTTCAGGAGTGTGGTTATAGTTGCTACCCCATGATGGATAGCAATATAGAAGTTGAACATGAAGAGCAATTGGACTTCCATCTGGAGGTCGATGAGGATGTCAGTTCAGAAGATGATAACATGCCATCGAATCAAAACCCCCCATTAGAGGTAAACATTATTGTGGTTGGTAAACATTTCACTTATATGATTCCTTAATTTTTTGTGACCAGACTTAATCGAATTTAATGTGTAGGATCAAAGCTGATTTAATGTTATGCGAACAACAGCTTGCGTTTATTTATAACTGAGGTTATGACCCAATACTTATCACATTGTTTCCTACATTCTTGAATAATTTGACATCTCACATTTTTTTTGCAGTCCAAGACACGCTGGTGGGACATTGGTCGAGGGTGTTTAGGACTTGGCTAAATTTATTTAATCAGAGATATGAACTTCAGTTATTTCTATCTGTAGAATTGCACTGGATCATTTGCTTGTTTGCTGTCCAAGATAGCATTTGTGTGAATTCATTTGTGGTGTTAGTGTTATGTCAATTGTCAACTGTCCATCTGGTTTTTTCCAGTACTTTGTTCCTGCATGAATAGCCATAGCGATGTGCATGGAACTTTGTCACTGGTTCACTGGCTATCTGACGAAACTGAATGACCTCAGCCATTCAGTTCGCAGGAGCAGATCGCAGGCAGGATTTTGCAGGTTCGAATCGTGAGTTGTGTTGCTCTAATGAGAAAAGTTCGAATCGTGAGTTGTGTTGTCCGCCTGAACCGCCCTTTCGGCGCTAGCCTCCACCTGCGCTCGCCGCCGCCGGCCTCCGCCAGAGCCGCCGCCGCGTCAGAGAATACATGGCGAGAGGGAAGGAAAATCAGGAGGTCAACCCCGTCCCTCCTGGGGTGCGGTGTAGATGAGCCGACGGTGGACTGGTTTGGATTGGACCGGGCCTGTGGGTTGGATTAGGGCGCGGGTAGGGTCGGGTCCAAAAATTACCCATTCATGATTAATTGTTAACTAATGACGTGGCTGCTTTAATTTTCGTGCTAATTTGTCAAAGAGGACCACCGGAGCAATATTTCAATAAGAATTCAAACAAGTCATAGTTCAAAAGAAAAAAGAACGATACAAATTTAAGCTGGAGCATGGAGCTCCATACACTATAAATTCTTCATCTTGTCCGCAATTTCTACAAAATCACGGAGGTTGGCTTGAAAGAAGGATAAAAAACTAGAGCATGGAGCTACATGCTAAATTCTTCAACTTGCAGTCTAGGACTTTTTCCCTACTGAAAATCAAGGACTTCGGCTTGAGTTCACTGGAGATTATCTTCAGAAAACGGATGTAATATGTTCTGCGACGAGTCACTCCATTTGCAGGTCTGGTAATGATCCTACAAGGAAGTCATACCTCATAGGGGGTCAGCATTAGGAGCTAACATCATTTGAAATCAATCCTCAAGAACACTAATATTATAAACCTTGGTGATATTTTACATCTTGATCTGCTATTTTAAGCACACTAGGCTCCTGATAGCATATTTCTGAGTCTTCGGTTCTGGCAGATGAGGCGATAAGGGTGGTGTTAGAATTTATGAATGCAAATAAACACGAAATTAGAAAGTACATATACAGGAGAATACACTATGGCATCCAACAGTAAAAGTTTTAATGGGAAATTATCATTTATGTTAAAACTTAAAAGGCACAAGCCATATAAACAAAACTACATATACACAACTATATGCAATGCACAAAAATGCAGCTAGTGAATTTGCATAGAAATGTTAAGATAAGTGCTACTTTAATTGGTAAATTGGTTCTCGAATTGTACGCTGATCCAAATCAGACGCTAAAAGGAATGTGATCACATAGTAGTCTACATAGTAGCAGTTCAATGGTTCGTGGCAATAGTTTCACCAATTCACTTGGATTATAAACTAGTACAATTTAGCTGCAATAGTTTATGATGCCATGCTTAATAATCGAAACACTGTGCTTAAAAAAATTATCGCTAAATCCTACCACATCTGGTAATAACTAACAAAATGTTTAAGTGGAGAGTTGTGGTTTAGTCAACACTAACTGAGACCCTAATAATTTTGTTAAAGAAACTGGAGATTACCTTCATAACGCACTTTGAGATATTTCTTTTCAAGGTAACCCAAACGGCTCTGTAGGCTTGGTGGAAGCAACATTATACCATCACAATTTTGAATATGAACTCGATCTAAGATATGAGTATGCTTGAGGCCTATCTGGTAAGGATACCAGGCTTTTGCAACCAGAAAGCATGAGTTATTCAAGCAAACGGACCACCCCTAAGCAAGATTCTAGTGATTCCAACCTACTGCATGAGGAAATATGCAATTTTTGGATGGCATCTAGATGCCCTGGTAGGGATTGAAGATTGCCACATTCAGAAATAGCCAGTAGACAAGAGCATCGCATCTCGAAAGTTCCAAATCTACTAGCTGTGCAAAACATGTCCACAGTGCCAGTGCCCTTGAGTGGGAGAAGAGAAGATCATACCTGCCAGGGTGGGTTGATGATTCCGTATCTGCTTGGCATGCAACAATTTGTTTGTGTCCGGAGTCAGACTGGACAATGAAGCAATGTAGTATCCGCTAGTAGCTCTCCGTAGGGATACTAGCGGAAGTCGAGAGGCAGCCGCTGCGTATGGAAGTAGAGGGTGAATCATGTCGGTGTAGATGGCGTCCGTCGTCGCTGTGTAGTGCAGGCAGTGACCGGCGGTAGTGGTTGCTCGAGGCGGCAGTGCTTCCCGCAGCTCACACCACGTCTCTATTGGTGGTTCCTGGAATACTGAAAATTTCAAAACTATTACCCTTATTGTAAGACAGACGTAAGTTTGCTCGCATGCATATTGTATCTCATTTAGAATTCTTTTCTAAGTATGCTCTTTGCGATAATTCAAAATACCTCTTTTCTTTTATCTCAATGAATTTCCATTCCTAGTTAGAGCGAATGGATCTTCAACGAGATTATTCTTTTCGAAAAATTGTAGGTTATAACAATCTTCTTCTTCTCCAATAGTAGATTGAACATTACTACTAGCAAGTAGTGCATTATCTACATATTGAATGTGGGAAAAATATTTTTCATCTTTGAACTTTGCATATGAGCAATTTGTCGTCTTGATCTTTACTTAGAACCCAAAACTTTTCTTTGTTCCCAGTAAACTTTAGATATCACTGTTCTGTAATCTGATTTAATCCATAAATTAGAATATACCATTTCATCAGGTGGAATCACAATGTTCTTTTCTTTCCACAACAAAAAACCATTTGGTTATGTTACGTGTACAAATTTTTGTTGAGAGACAATGCTTACACATCCATCTGATGTAATTCTTCATAGTGGTAGTATACCACTAAGATCATTATGATTCCAAAAGAATCATTTCATGAGATTACATAAAAATGTCTCATTATAGCTGTCACACCATGAAATTCCCGAATTTCAGTATGTGAATAGGAAGAAAAATTAAACAACGATTTTCTCTCAATTTTTAAAATTTCCCCAATATTTTATTTTCTTTATAGGGAATATAGTACAGAAAAGAAAAGAAAAGAAAAACATTATTTGTTTTTCTAAATTAATAAATGGCTTGGTGTTTATTGCATACATGCTGATGCATTTATTTTGGTTGTTTGAATTCAAATTTGAATTTGAATTCATTTGCTTGTGCTCTTAAAAAACAAAACCCCTTTTCTCTTTCTCCTTCCTTCTCTTCTTTCGGCCCAACCTTGTTTGAAGCCCAGCGTCCGAAGTCCGCTATTGCTCCTTGTTCTCCACCGCTCTGCCCAGCCGGCCCAGCCGTGCCAACAGCAGCCGTTGCCGGAAGTCTGGAAAACCACCCTGAACTCCTTTGCTTTGCCCGCTTGCCAACCTTCAGCCCAGCATAGCAGCGCAGGCCGCAGTTGGCGCTCGGCCCAGCTCGGCCCGTCAGCCACCAGCAGTCGTCCAGCCGGAAGTCCGGAAACGCACCCTGAGCTCCCCTGCCGCGCTCGCTCATCGCCCCTCAGCTCCACAGCCCAACCGGCTTTCAGCCCATCAGCGTCCTGCGTCCCGCGCCCTCTCCCGCAGTCGCCGACAGGTGGGGGGCACCGGTCATCCCCCACCTCCGACCGAGCCGGACTCGGGCTGAGTCCCGACCGTGCCGCGTCCCGCGCCCTACGAGGCTGCACCTCTCTTAGCCCGCACGCCAAGGCACCCTGCCTCGGCCTATATAAGGCGCCGCCGCCGCCCGTGGCCTCGTTTTCCCTAAAACCGTAGCCCTTGAGCTCCCTGGCACCGCCGCCGTCGATCTGCTCGACTACCGCCTCCCCATCGACGTGAAGCTGCTACGGAGTTTCGCAAGGAGGTGAGAAAGACTCTGGTGCTGTTTGTTCTCGTTCTCGTGCCCTATTTCTCCCATGCGCGCTTGTCGGAGGCGTCAGTCCGCCGCCGTCCGCCTCGTGGAGCCGCACGTCACCGTCGTCGCCCAAGAGTCCATCCTGGTGCCCTAGATCGATTCCTCACGTCGCTAGCTTCACCCTGGTGCAAACCCTGCAGTGAACCGAGCCCTCTAGCTCGAGATCGAGGGAGCTCACCAAAACTCCGCCGTCCGTCGCCACGCGCCGCCGCCTGCGCCGCCGCACGCCGCGTCCCGTGCAACCGCAGCCGTCCGATCCGAAACCAGCGGCTCAGATTAGATCGGACCGGGGTCAGTACCGGTCAATCGGGTCCATCCCACTGAGTCGTTGTCATTTTATAGAAAAGTCCCTTAGTTCTTTAGATTTGCAAGCCGGTCCTCCCGCAGTAGAAAGATCCTTACGATTAGGTCCTTTTCTTTCTATTTTAGACCCTGAGCTTTCTAGTTTTAGCACCCGAGGTCCAGATCTAGTGTTTTGCAACGCAGCCCTTCGGTTTATATGCTTAATTAGGTTTTAGCCCTCGGTTTCTTGCTGTTAGGCCCCTACAAGCCTAGTTTTCTCACAAATAAGCCCCTGTACCTTGTTTTAGCCGTAGAATACACGTTTTAGCTCCGTTTTCAGCGTTTTTTTTATATCCAAGCGATCGTATCGAAGCGTAGAACAGTTTTATGCCTCTGTTTTGTTCTATTAGTACTATTTGGTGATTATTTCTTATTTTATTCTATTATTTGCTTGTATGTGTATGATGTAGTGCGTAAAAGACGATTCGTACGTGGAATACGCTGTAGCTGAAGATTTCCAAGACTTTGAGCAGCAACGGAGTTCGTCGAAGGCAAGTCCTTGATGCATGCCCCTTTTACCTATTACAACATGTATTTTAATTACATTGTTGATTACTTTTTGCTTGCATAAATATGATGGCTCCCTATGATTAAGGATTGACTAGACTTGTTTTACCATGTGCCTTGTTAACCTGGGTGTTTTACTTTTGTTGGGTAGACTATGCTTAGTCGCTAAACGTGGGTTTATGGTGGTTTTAATGAACAAAAAAGTTAATTTGATTTACTTATGATCTATCATCATTGAACAAGACCACCTTTATGTTAATGGGAACATGGAGCGACCACCCAGGACAACAGTGCAACCACAAGACATATGGCTCTGTCTTGGATAATTAATTAGAAACTTTAGTGTGTGGTATGCTTTACCTGATAAGGGCGAGGGGGTGCCGGTAGTTGGTGTATAGCCTGGCCCTCAGGCTGATCTGCTCTGTGGTAGCTTCGCAGTCTCGAGAGAGGGTTATGCATTGCGTTGGCATGAAACCTAGCAAGCAGCCCACACTAAGGATTCTTTGTAAAGGTCTCGTAGCGTCCCTATGCAATCACACATTGGTAGTATGGTATGATGCCTAACTAGCATCGCATGATTGGGTTTAAAGTTCTTAGAACTTTTATGCAACTTGTGGGTAAAGATGTGCCACCTCTGCAGAGTGTAAAACTAACCGGTTAGCCGTGCTCACGGTTACGAGCGGCCTGGACCCTCACATGCTAATTGGGGTTGGTATATACTTTCATTTGCTAGTAATTAGATGCTTAATAAAACTTTGACCAACTAAAAGTGCTTACAGCTTTAACCATATCAGCCATCCACTGTAAAGCCTTGCATGTTGTATTAGTACTATTCCCTTGTTGAGTACGACATGTGCTCATGCTTGTTATTTATTTTATCTTGCAACTACACTACCCGAACTGCTGCTCAGACGGAAGATTTGAAGACTTTCCGGAGGACTTCGACGAGTTCTAGGCGTGTGTTCCCCAGTCGACTGCCTGTGGAGGACGTCTGTGTTTACTTTTTCGCTGTTAGCTACTCGATTCCTATATTAGAATAAAAGACTCTCAGTCTGTAATAATGACACGCTATGACATTGCGTTTTGGTACTTTACTGACTCGTTTGCATGTGTAAACTTGATCCTGGACACATGTAAATTAGGCATCTGGTTTTGCCTTTAGAACCGGGTGTGACAATAGCTTATCTTTTCTTTGCATAAAGCCATTTGCCACAAGACACGCTTGATTGTTTTTATATTCTCTGGAGTCACATTTAATCTCGTAGACCTATTATAGCCTACTATCTTGGCTCCTTTAGGAATTTATTCTATGTTCCAAAACCAAGTTTAGAACTTCTAGGTCAGATGACATTTTTCATGTAAGATGAATGAACACCTCTCATGGCTTCTCCAAATGAGGTGGAATCACCTTCATTTATGCTTCTTTATCTTATCCTTTAACAATAGACAACTAGGTATATTGTTTTCTATCTGGGGGTAGTTGTTGCTCTTTATTTCCAAGGAAACAATTGTTGCTACAGAGTCATGAGTAACAAAAGGTCCTTGGCTTCATTTTCTTTTGAAGAGTTAATGACAGGTGTTGAACTACATCAACATCTGTCATCACCTCAACTTCTGTTGATCATACAACACCAAAATATATGTTGAGACAATTGTTGTGCTTGAATCATTGGAGTGAACATACAGTCCCACTTCTCTTCAAGCCTTAGTTCTCGACATTCTTTACTCCCCCAGATTATCCCATCTATAGTTGAGACGAAAATCTTTAAACTTTTGATTGGGTTCAATCTTTACAAGTCTCGTATGATGTTTTAAGCATCATCCTTTTCTTTTAGTTGCTTTGAGGCTCTACTATCTTTCTTTATATACGAGGGGAGCAGCACCATCATCTTCAACTGCAAGAACGGGGAGCATCGCACGTTGACGGGGGTGTATTACATACCCCGTCTGACGGCCATCATCATCAACCTTGGGCAGCTGGACGAGGCGGGTTGCCGCATCGACATCGAGCATGGCATCCTCAATATCTTCGAGCCGGGTCGCAAGCTGCTGGGCCGGGTCAAGCGGTCGCAAGCTGCTAGCCCGGGTCAAGACTCCGTTCGAGGCCTGGCATGGCGATCAGCCGCATGTGCACTACCTGCGCACGTTCAGTTGCATCAGGAATGTGAAGAATTTGCAGCCACATCTGAAGAAGCTCGACGATAGGAGCTCCAAGATGATCTTCATTGGGTATGGGAGCGGCTCCAAGGCATGGAGTTTCCTTGACCCCAGCACTGGGTGCGTCACTGTCTCGCGTGATGTCCTCTTCGACGAGGCGGGGGAGTGGGACGAGCCCAATGGCGATAGCAACATCAGCAGCAACTCCGAGCCGTTCATTGTCGAGTACATCGTCGAGTACACAGGCACTCCAGAAGCAAAGCAAGCGGAGCAGAGCACCTCGATGCCATGTCATCACTCATCGCCACCAACAATCACGCCCCAAGCTCCAGGTTCCCCTGTCACTTTTGTTTCTCCTCCGCCTGAACACCATGAGGATCTGGACGCCGATCACGAGGACGACACACCGCTCTACTTCCGCGTCCACAACAACATCCTCGGCGCAGGAACACCATCGGGACAGGAGGCCAGAATGCTCGATGAGGAGCTCCACTTCTCCTCAGTTGAGGAACCGACGTCGTTTTGAGAAGCTGAGCAACAGGAGTGCTGGTGCAAGCCTATGCAGGAGGAACTGAAGTCGATCATCGACAACAACTCCTGGGATCTCATCGAGCTCCCATGGGGACACCGCGCCATCGGGATCAAATGGGTTTCCAAAGTGAAGCGCGACAAGAATGGCAACATGGTGCGCTACAAGGCGCGTCTCGTGGCCAAGGAATATGTGCAGGAGGTCGGCATCGACTATGACGAAGTCTTCGCACCCGTTGCTCGCATTGAGTCTGTGCGCCTGCTGCTTGCTCTAGCGATGCACAAGGGTTGGGAAGTCCATCACATGGACGTCAAGCGTCAAGAGCACCTTCCTCAACAGCGGTCTTCAGGAGGAAGTGTGTGTCTCACAACCGGTCGGGTTTATTGTCGACGACCAAGAGCACAAAGTATTGTGCCTCCGCAAGGTGTTGTACGGGCTGAAGCAAGCACCCAGGGCCTGCAATGCCAAGTTTGATGCCACCATGGTGTCTCTTGGTTTCTAGAGGAGCAGCTCTGAGCATGGAGTTTACACGTGCACCAGAGGCGGCTCCAGGGTCATCGTCGGCGTTTACGACGTTGATGATCTTGTCATTATTGGTTTTGGCAAGGAAGAAATTTTGGCGTTCAAGACTGAGATGCAAAACATCTTCAAGATGAGGGACCTTGGCCTCCTCTCCTACTATCTGGGGATCGAGGTCGGCCAAGGACCTGTCGGGATCACGATGAGCCAAGGAGCATACACTTCCAAGCTACTGGAGCGTAGTGGCTTGTTGGGCTGCAATCCTGCAGCCACACCCATGGAGCACCGCCTGAATGTGGGGAAGGAGAGCTCCACACCTAAGGTGAACGCCACGGAGTACAGGCGCATCATTGGCAGGCTTCGGTACTTGATCCACACAAGGTCGGATCTCGCATTCTCTGTGGGCTTCCTCAGCCGATTCATGGAGAGGTTGCATGAGGAACACTTGGCCGCGGTCAAGTGGGTACTTCGGTATGCTGCTGGCACGCGCGGCTATGGGCTACACTACGCAGAGGAGATGGCACTCTGGCAAAGCTGATCGGCTACAGCGACGCCGACTTGGCTGGTGATATTGATCAGCGTAAGAGCACCAGCGTCATCGTCTTCTTCCTCAACAACAACCCCATCACCGGGCAGTCTTCCAAGCAGAAGGTGGTGGCACTCTCTTCTTGCGAAGCTGAATACATTGTTGCTGTGAACGCTGCCTGCCAGGGGGTCTAACTTGCTCAGTTGCTGGGGGACTTCATCGACTTAGAACCTGAAGCGCCGGAGCTCATGGTGGACAAAATGTCTGCTATCTCACTGAGTAAGAACCCTGTGTTCCACGATCGTTCCAAGCACATCGACATGCATTATCACTTCATCAGGGAATGCATCAAGAGGAACCAAGTTGTCCTCGGGCACGTCGACAGAGAAGCAGCTTGCGGACACGCTCACCAAGGCGTTTGGGCGCGTGCGCTTTCAGGAGTTGTGTGCTGAGATTGGCTTCATCAACATCTCAAGTGATTCGATCAAGTTTTAGGTGGGAGAAATGTTGGGTTAAACCTCTTATCGTGTTTTGTACATAGCTTAAGTTGTTTTGAGTCCTTAGCGTGTCAGCACACAGTTTGTTGTCGTGTGCAGTTAGATCTCTCGCTCCAGCGTGTTCCGCACGTTCCAACTCCTTTGTAGGCGTCGTGCGGCCACTGGCCAGGCATGGGTTGTGGGATGGCGCAACCGGTAGTGGCGTGATGGTCGGACGTGTGTGTGCAGCTTGAGCTGCTTTGTATCCTTTATATTGTGATCAATAGAACAGAAAAGGCTGCCGAATTTTTTGCAGCACCAAACACCCTGTGTTCATCGTGTTCTTGCGTGTCTTCCCCGAGCTCGCCGGCGACTCAAGTTCGGCGAACTTCTGGTGAATCTCCAACAAGACAGGCAGTCCCTCAACATCTCCTCCATGTCCTGATCGATCTCGTTGTTGCCTTACTCCGTCGCTGCAGTGGATGTGGATTAGGATTGCACGGATGGGTGCCTGGAAAACTTGAGCGATGATGGAACGTGAGGTTCCGGTGCGGTGCCCTCTACTCCCCTTCTACGATCCTTAATGGATGGAGCTGGAACCGCATCGGACAAACAAACGAGTCCGATACCAAATTCCCCTAGGTTGCTGAACAACCTTATATTATCAACGAAAGTAGCAAACACTAGCGGTCGGGGATCGGCCGGCTTTGCTGTACGCGTGGCTCAAGATTTTATCCACTGCACATCGACATGGCTGCCGACCGGCCGCTTCTTGTGGTGCACGACGAGGAAGAGGGCCACCTCATCTACGACCTTCTCCTCCTCCTCCTCGACGGTGGGGAGGAATCGCTAGCCTGTTTCCGGCGCCCCGTCGCACGCTTCCCCCCGGCGCTGTTCGGCTGCCGCGCCTTCGCCGTCTCCCGCGGCAGTATTTTGGGCGTGCCCTACAACTTCTGGGACGACACGCTCTTCCACGACACCGTCATGAAGGTCGGTGGGTACGACTTCTGGGAGAAGCAGCCTAGCCCACGGATGCGCGACTCCGAAGGCCGCCTCGAGCGGTGGTGGCCCAGGGGCCGCGAGTTCTTGGCGCCGCACGAGTTCGGCGGCTACAAGGAAGCGCCCGCCGTGCTCCCCGTGGGAGACGGCGACGTGATCATCAGGATGGATGCGGTCCTCTTCGACGGCATCTACAGCTTCGATAAGCTCCGCTTCGTCCCCGGCGCCGGCGGCGGGTGGCGCGTCACCCCTCTCCCGAAACCGCCGGTAGGTCCCCTGGCCGACGACGAGATCGTGCTCATCTCGGCGTACCTCTCCCTGGGCACGAGCGTGTGGATCTCGGTCACGCACAGGGGCACCTTCTCCCTGGACACCGAGGAAGAAGGCGCGCGGTGGCGGGTGCGCTGCCGTTCGAGGGCCGCGCGCTGCACGTCCCGGAGCTCGGCTGCGTCGTCGGCCTGGCGGCGGAGACCGGGGTCCTGTGCGCGTGCGACGTCAGGGCCGGGACGCCGCCGGTGGTGCGGCACGTGTGGAGGGAGACGCTCCCCTGGCCCTGGGAGGAGTCCGGCGTCGGGGGCGACGGCCGCCGCCGTCCGGAGTCGAGGCCGAGGGACTTGCCCAGCTTGGCATACCTGGGCAAGGGCAGGTTCTGCATCTGCAGGCCCACGAGCACGATGGAGCCCAACCCCTACGCGCCTCCCATCACGTACGACGGCTGCTCCTTCCTGGTGGTGGAGCTGAGGCGGTTGCCGAGTGGGGAGCTTGAGCTCGCCAAGCGCGGGAGGATGAGCTACATGGCGCCGCCGCAAGGCCGGCGGCAATGCCCGTACATCGGCTTCATTCAGCCTGCTATACCTCCTAGCTAATTAACGCGTCCGGCGCACCTAGCTATACCTATACTATTACCACTTGTACAACATTGATGTCATGTATTCTCTTTCTCTCTTTTTAATGAACATTGCTGTCATATACAACATTCTCTACAACGCACTGACATCGTCTACGGAGCGCAAACTTGTCGATTCTATGACAAATTTTGGAGTGCTTGACATCAATAACATCCATCTATAGTAAAATCTAACGGTAGAAGTATAAAAAAGTACAAAGAACTTCTCAAAGAGACCCAGAAGTACTGATTTAATCACTACGGGAAACAACATTTTTGTCATGAGCCGGCTCCTCACGGCAAAGACCGGTCCACTCACGGCAAATGTTTTGCCGTGAGTTGCCGCCGGCAAAGAACTCTCGGTAAAGTTTTGCCGGCAAACAGGTTCTTTGCCGTGAGCCAGCCTTCTGACTCCCGGCAAATGTGTGCCGTGAGTGGGGCTTAGCTCACGGCAACCATGGGTAACGGGACGGCACGAGAGCCCACTTGACGGCTCTTTTTGCTGTGAGTCTCACGTCGGGCTCACGGCAAAGGCTGCAAAGGGGTTGTGACGTTGCAGCTGGCGTCAGCATCTTTGTCGTGAGCCTACCGGCCAGCTCACGGCAAAAAGCTTCTCACCAGCTGCCAGGTAGCTCCTCAATGCCGTGAGTTATGGATAAAGCTCACGGCAAATGTGGAACTTTGCCGTGAGCTTTGGGTTTGGCTCCTAGCAAAGTTTCCTTTTTTAGTTTTTTTTGTTTTTTTCCAGAACCTTATATGCCACCTCAGATTCAATAAACCATTTGAAATCATCACAGGCAGTTTATATGTCATCATAACCATCACAGGCAGTTTATATATCACCATAACCATCACAAACAGTTTATATGTCACATAAGCATCACAGGCAGTTCAACTATCCACATAAACATCACATAACCATCACGTAGTCCACATAAGCATCACAGACAATTTAGGTATCAACATAGTACACAAATGCAACATAAGTCCACAAACACTAGTCCAAATGCAAAGACAAGTCCATTCCTCACTGCGGCGACGACCCCTGCGGCGACGGCGACTGCGTCCCCGACCCCCCAGGTGGCGCCTGCGGCCAGGAGTAAGCTGGTGAGCCAGTTGGCGGCATCTGCGCCATGCCCGGCAGAACATGCGGCCACGACGGTCACATGTAGTTAGAGCCGTGAGTCGCTTGCCCCCACGCACCCGTCCCTTGGACCCACGGAGGCCGCTGAGACGGCGACATGTCATGTGCAGCGGGGCTACCATTCGATGCCGCCGACATAATCTGCACAAAATTGCAAGTCAAAAACATGGAAGTACAACATTCTAAGTTCTATATCACTATGACAATGAAAGTTCTATGTCACTATGAGAATGAAACTACATTCTTAGCTCTAAGTCATTCTAGGTTTCTAAGTCATTATTAGCTCTAAGTCACTACCAGAAATGGAAAGAGAAGTGGTAAACACACTCACCGGAGTACTCTGAGTCGGCCTAGGAGGAAGGAAGATCGCTGGTGGAGAAGGGAGTTGCACTTGTGGTTGAGATGCAGCAATCGCCGAAGAAAGACCTTGGATGTACTGAAGCACCTGCTGCATCTGCTGATTATTGGCCTCGACATACTGCTGCAGCACCTGCTGGCTGGCCGCCTGCTCCCTCTACCGTTCGGCCTTCTCTTCTTCCAGCTTGGCCTGCAATTTTTGACCCCAACATTAGAAGGCAAAGCAAACATATAAGAAGCATGGTCAATGAACGACGGATATAAGAGATCAAATTACCTGTACTGTCTCCAGCAAGGTCTCGGTAGCGGTCGGTCGTCGCTGTACGGGCGGGGCTGAGCTCGTGCTCCGAGCTTTCACCACCGGGAGAGAGGGAACCCGGGCCGGGTCGAGGATGCTGTCGCCAACAAAGTACCGACCATGCTGCTTGCCGTGTCCGATCCTCATTATCACTTCTCCATCAAGCGGCACCGTCCTCGGATCGAACTCTGGCCCATGGACCTCCCTTGCCGTCGTGTTGTACCGGACGATGCGGGGCTGGATCATCGGGTTCGTGTACGCCTCGGGCGGGTCTGCCTCGTTGTAGGTGATGTCCGACGTTGCCTTGCCCTTGTGAGACAAAGCATATGCCTCGAGCTGGGAGCAAGGCTGGCCACCATGGGACCAAGACTGCAACAATGCAACAAACAACAAGATTATCACAAAAAATGTAAAATTGTGAGCGTTACAATAAAGAAATAAATACACGTACCCATCTAGCCGCAAATCGGCTTAGGTTTAGGTTGCCTTGATGGTGTGCCGGACCTGGCATCTTCAAACGCCGCTCCCGGCGCGTGAGGTGTAACGCGTCCCACTCCGGGTCAAGCCACCTGTCCACAGCCTCGCCCAAGCCCGCCGATTGCTGCTACACCACCACGGAGGCACCTGCAGGTCATCAAGTGCATGTCATACATGTACATCAAATTGACCATACGTGAACGATTCCAAGGTCAATATTGCAGTGATATGCGAGATCTTACCCTCAACCATTCTTCTCTGGGCAGCTTCTCGTTTCTTGCCTGCTCTTTGGTGATTTTCAAGCCCTTGTGCTTGGCGAAGTAGAAGACAACGGTGCCCACACGGGCCTCGTAAATCATATCATGCACCAGCTTCTGACAGGCATTTCTCGCCACCGCATTCACCCGGTCTAGAGAGCCCTCCTCACATCTGTAGAAATCCTGCATATACAAGTGTGGTCAATACTTTAGGCATATGCAATGCAAAAGCGATGTATTGAGATTGGCAATGTTTTGCGAGGAAGACTTACCCATAGTTCGGCTACCACACGCCCGGCCTTGGTATGAAAATTCCGGCCGTCTCGATCATCTTGATCGGTCGCGCTGACGTAGTGGTCAAACGTCTCTGCTAGGTCCTCTCGGTCCCCAACCTCCACCAACCCAGGCCAATGAACCTTGCACAAAATACTGAGGATGCCATTGGGAAGTCGTTTGTGACTCCCTGGAGCGACTTCCATCCATGCCCTGCAAAATTGGTTCAGACAAATTAATAGTTTCAATTGTAAAAGTTCAAAGTAACCAATGAAAAAGTACTGGTAGATTAACTTTTCCCTTCAGGTGCAATAATGGTCGTTCCGCAGGAGGTATGGGACGCGAAGGAAGCGTCGAAGGGCCTCGCAACCAGATCTTCCCACCCTGCTGCTCCCCATCCCCCTCCCCCTCTCCCTCTCCCTCTCCCTGTCCCCCAACATCACCTCCACTTCCACTGCCACTATCCCTCTCCCTCTCCATCTCCCTATCCTCCTGCAGCTGCCTCTGCCTGTGCTCCTCCCTATCCCTCTCCTCCTCCAACTCCCTCTCCTGCACCTGCGGGGGCACCACAATAGAGGCACGTGATTTGCGTCCCACCCTCCCTCCAGACGACGAAGAACCAGGAGGGGAGGATGACCTCCGACAGGCAGCCCTACCTCCTCCTCCTCCTCCGCCAGACGGAGGTGGACGGTCCGGAGTGGGTGACCTCCTGCGACACCTCCTACCACCTGCCCCGGAGCCCTCAGTCGTCTGGGAGGCGTCAGGGGCAGCGTCAACGTAGAACTCGTTGAGGTTCCTCGTCACCCCGCGACCGCCTTCGCCTTTGCCTTTGCCGCCGCGCCCCTTAGGCATCTTTGTTCAATCAACTGCAAAAAAGAGAGTAAAAGCACGTATTAGTACATGTATTAGAAAGCAAAGAGTACAAGTACTAAATAAAAACATAATCAATCTGCTGCACATAGAAATTTGCCTCAAATATTTTGTCTTTTTAGATGACCTTGAACTTGGAGCATAGAAGAACACAAGAACTACAAAAAGGGGGTTCATGGCAACATGAAAGCATGGGACACAACCAGCCCAACCATTATATCATAACGACCGACCTGTTGGGCATGGATGTGTCCCATGCCTTGATGACAACCATGAGAAGCATATAATTGAAGAACACAAGCTCAAGGTCATTATATGTTACCCAACAAGAAATTTGGGTAAGTTTTGATATCATCATAGGCATAGAAGAAATTAAATTTCATATCATGCAAAATAAAACAAAATTTGACAGCACCTCCCCTACACGGAGAGGTTTTCAAAACCTGCAACAAAACAAAGGCACGATGGCCGACAACCACACAGTCCAAAATAGTAATTTGCCTCAGATATTTTTTCTTGCATTGACCTTGAACTTAGAGCATAGATCATCAAAAGAACTATAAAGAGGGTTCATGATAGCCATGGAACCGTGAGAGACCTCCATCCCAACCAAGTTGTTGCTTGGGAATGGACGTCTCGCACGGTTTGATGACAACCATGAGAAGCATAAAACCATAAGCTCCAGGTCACCATATGTTACCCAGCAAGAACACTAGGTAAAATTCATATCATCATCGGCATAGGAGAAATTAAATTTCAGATCATGCAAAATAAAACAAAATTTGACAGCACCTCCCCTACACGGAGAGGTTTTCAAAACCTGCAACAAAACAAAGGCACGATGGCCGACAACCACACAGTCCAAATAGTAATTTGCCTCAGATATTTTTTCTTGCATTGACCTTGAACTTAGAGCATAGATCATCAAAAGAACTAAAAAAAGGGCTCATGACAGCCATGGAACTGTGAGAGACGTCCATCCCAACCAAGTTGTTGCTTGGGAATGGACGTCTCTCACGGTTTGATGACAACTATGAGAAGCATAAAACCATAAGCTCGAGGTCACCATATGTTACCCAGCAAGAACACTAGGTAAAATTCATATCATCGTCGGCATAGGAGAAATTAAATTTCAGATCATGCAAAATAAAACAAAATTTGAGAGCACCTCCCCTACATGGAGAGGTTTTCAAAACCTGCAACAAAACAAAGGCACGATGGCCGACAACCACACAGTCCAAAATAACAATTTGCCTCAGATATTTTTTCTTGCATTGACCTTGAACTTAGACCATAGATCATCAAAAGTGGTAAAAAGAGGGTTCATGACAGCCATGGAACCGTGTGAGACGTCCATCCCAACCAAGTTGTTGCTTGGGAATGGACGTCTCTCATGGTTTGATGACAACCATGAGAAGCATATAACAGGTCCAACACAAGCTCAAGGTCACCATATGTTACCCAGCAAGAACACTTGGTAAAATTCATATCATCATCGGCATATGAGAAGTAAAATCATGCTAAATCCAAAGGCGATTCAACCCAGCATGGCACGGCTCGAAGGCCGGCGCATCAACTCAGGCAGACCAAGGTGAAGGAGAGAGAACAAGGACGTGGAGAGGCTCACGTTGGGGCGGAGGTGAAGACGTGGCCGTGACGAGCGCATTGGTGTAGCGGCGGCGATGTTCACGGCGGCGGTCTTGCTCTGCTCCGGCGGTGGCTCGACGCGGACGGGCTCTTCCTCTACTCGGGCGGCGCCGGTCTTGAGGACTTCGGCTTCAGCAGGACGGCGCGGCGGTGACGCGCCTCCCCCTTCTTCTTCCTCCTCCCTTCTCCCCCTCTTCCCCCTTCTCCCTTCTCGCGGCTATGGAACCGAGAATGGGGCGGCAGGGCAGCAGCCGGGGCCGGCCTCTCCCCCGACGGGCACGGCCACGGCGGTGAGGACGGCGGCCGAGGTTGGGGACGAGGAGGTACGGGCGACGGGCGCGCTGGACGACGGGCGACGGGCGCGGCGGCGGGGAGGACGACCGGCGCTGGCGGGGACTCCGGCCGGCGCGGGTGCGGGGACGACGGCCGGCGTAGGTGGCGACGACTGCTGGCGCGGGCGGGGACGGAGGCCGGCGCTGGTGGGGACGGCTGCAGGCGCGGGCAGGGACGGCGGGCGGCGCGGGGTGGGGTGTGATGCGCGGCGGCGTGTGTGTGTTGTGTGGAGTGGTGTCTGTGTTGTGTGCGTGTGTGTGTGGTGTGAAGAAGAGTGGGGCGGGTGCGGCTGACCGGTGGGCCCGTCTCCCCTTCGCCGTGAGCCACAGATACGGCTCACGGCAACGGAGAGACGGGCCCACCGGTTAGTCGCACCCGCCCTAGGGTTCCCTGAGGGCTTGTTTGCCGTGAGCCGGATCTAGAGCTCACGACAAACACAAGTTCTTGCCGTGAGCCGGATCTAGAGCTCATGGCAAACAGCTGCTCATAGCCGCTTCCGTGTGGCCCTGTGCGCCACGTGGCCCGGGCGCAGCTTTGCCGTGAGCAACTCCTTGCTCACGGCAATGAGGTCTTGTTGCCGTGTGTGTACGTTGTTTCCCGTGAGCTACACACGGCAAATTGCATTTGACAAATTTTGTTAATTTTTCTCTAGTTTTTTTAGTTATTTTCTTTAAACTTTTTTTGAGTGCATTATGATAGTTAATTGCTAAGCTCACTATACAATGTCAAATTTACACTTTGATGAATTAAAGACATTAGTTTCATTGTACTTTCAACTCTAACTCTATCATTTCATGTGGTCCGATAATGATCAAAATTATAAAACTACATCAAAATTATGCCAAGAACCAACATAAGACACTCTAAGTTGTGTAATGATCATAGGCAAAGTTCCAAGGTCAAATTATACTACCGGAATCGCAGCCTTTGCCTAGAGTCCGGGTCTTTGCCGAGAGCCAAATAAAAAACTCTCGGCAAAGAGGCTTTGCCGAGAGCCAAATAAAAAAACTCTCGGCAAAGAATTTCTTTGCCGAGAGCCAGCCGCTTGGCTCTCGGCAAAGAAATTCTTTGCCGAGTGTTATTTTTTTGCTCTCGGCAAAAAAAAATTGAAAAAATCACTTTCCTCTCTCCAAACTTTTTCTATCCTCAACATACACTTATGCAAAACAATATCTCAAATTTGACACAATTTTAGCTATGTTTGCTATATTTAACAATTTTACTTCTTTCTAGGTCATTTTTTCGTATACGTCCGATATGAACTACAAGTGCATGAAATCATAGAGTAAAATTGGTGAAAAAATGATATTCATGATCATGAGACATTTCTAAAACCATGTACATGAAATGAAGCTAAATTTTTGGTATTTGGTTCTTTGATCATAACGAAGATCATGAGGTAGAAAGGTTTTAAAATTGTATAAAATTCAAATGAAGTTTGAAAATCACGAAATTTGTCAAGTGCTCATGATATCATATGTGGAGGTTGTGGTAAAAAATTGAGAATGTTTTGAACACTTGAACACGTACACTGTTTAGAAACCGGGACATCTCACGAGAAGTTTCTAAGAATTTGAACTAATGTCACTAAATTTGGAGTCTTAGAGCGATTCAAATTTGAGTTTGACTAAATTTTTTTTCCATAAGTAGTATACACCATAGTTGGTGTCATTTTAAGTTTTATAAATTTTTTTACATTTATTTGCTATTAAAACCAATTAAATGCATTTGAATCAAATCTTTGCCGAGAGCCGTTTATTGGGCTCTCGGCAAAGAGCTACTGGGCCAGCGGCCCACACCAGCCGGCCCATTTGCCAACCCTAACTATATATTCACCCACCCCCCTCCCCCACCACACACTCTCCTCCCTCCCCCGACGCCGCCCCCTACCTCCTCCTTCCCGGCGCCGCCCCCTACCTCCTCCTTCCCGGCGCCGCCACCTTCCTCCTCCCAGATCCGGCGGTGGAGCCACCCCCCTCCTCTGCCTCTCCTCCCCTCCCCCCTCCGCTCGCCCCTCACCGGCAGTGAGGAGTAGCGGCGGGGCGAGGTGCGGCGGCACAAAAGAGGACGGCGGCGGCTCGGCGCAGCGGCGGTGGCTCGGTGCGGCGGCGGCTCGAGCTCCTTCCTAGGCCGACGCGGTGGAGGAGATGGCGGCCTCGAGCTCCCCCGCCGGAGGAGCGAGATCTGCGGCGCCGGCGGCCTCCGCTCCTCGAATTCGGCGGCCTCTGCACTTCTCCTCTCCTCTCCCGGCGCGGCGGCCTGCACCTCCTCCCCCGGCGCGGGGGCCTGCACCTCCTCCTCCGGCGCGGCGGCCTGGCCCTCCTCCGCCGGCGCGGCGGCCTGCACCTCCTTCCCCGGCGCGGCCGGCACGGATTCTCTCTCCCTCCCTCTCTCTCCGGTGTGGTAGTGTGGTGGTGGCGGCGGCGGTGTGGTGGACTGGTGGTGGCGGCGGCGTGGCGGTAGTGCTGGCCGGCAGCGGTGGTGGTGCTGCCGGCGGCGGTGGTGCTGCAGGGCGGCGGTGGCGGCCAGCCGGCGGGGGCCGCAGGGCCTGGCCGGTGGGCCCGCGTGGTTTTTTTTTGTTTTTTGAAAACTGCTTTGCCGAGAGCCATATTGGCCTCTCGGCACATCTGTACTGAGAGTGCGGGCTTCGGCTCTCGGCAATGCTCCCTTTGCCGGCCCGGTAGTGCCGAGTGCACTGTGCCGAGGGCTTCCTCTCGGCACAGGCACTGCCGAGGGTAATCATTCCTGTGCCGAGAGCATCTCTCTGTCGGCAAAGCAGGCGAATCCGGTAGTGATTTGAATCTAAACTTCACGAAGACCACAAACTCTAGTCACATGAGTCAACCTCTCAGAAACTTCTACTGAGATGCTTCAGTTTCTACACAACGTACGTGTCGAGTAATTCGAAACCATCTCAACTCTTTACCACAACCTCCATACATGATATCATGAAGTCCATACCAATTTCATGATGTTTTAAATTTGTATGGATTCTATACAATTAAAACACTATTGGACGAAACCTTCATAATCATGTGTCCAGAACCAAATGGTTGAAATATAGTCTCATTTCATGGTATATGTATGAGAAATGAATGAAGAACATGAAATATCATTAAAACACTAACTTTAGTCTATGATTTTATGCACTTCCAGTTCAAATCGGACGTATACGAGAAAAACACATAGAAAGAAATAAAATTGTTAAATATAGCAAACTGAGCTATAATTGTCCCAAGTTTGAATATGTTGTTTGTAGAGATGTGTTTCATGGGAGGAAAAAGTTTGAAGTGGGAAGGACAATTTTTTTTCTAAACTTTGCCGTGAGCAAGGAAGGAAGCTCACGGCAAAGTCGAGAGACACACGGCAAAAAGACACGTTGCCGTGAGTCTCGCTTGGCTCACGGCAAAATGGTGTGAGGCCGTGCCGCGTGGCGCCCGTGTGGCTCCCACGCGGCTGCTACACTTTTGCCGTGAGCCGCGCGTCCAGCTCATGGCATAGAACCAACGTGGCCGTGTGTGGACTTTTGTGCCGTGAGCTAGCCGTCAGGCTCACGGCAAAAGTAATGGTCCAGGCCACCGGCCGTCACGGTGAGAAACGTCACCGTGTGGCGTTTCCTTTGCCGTGAGCCTGTTTAAGAGGCTCACGGCAAATATTGATGTACACCGTGTGTTATAATGTTGCCGTGAGTTCCGTGGGCCGGCTCACGGCAAACATCCTGTGCACCGTGTGTGTTATAGTTGTCGTGAGTCAGTCCGGATGCTCACGGCAAACAAATTCGGCTCACGGCGAAGATATTGCTCACGGCAGCGAGACCGTTTCCGGTAGTGAATGGGACCAAATACCAAAATAGTTTATTTTATATTTTTTATTAAATCAGCTTATGGAAAAATTATAACACAAGGTACTTCCAAATATCTTCGGCACGTACAAGTATCGTAACAAAGCTCACAAATTGCGCGGATCGATGAACTATATCATAGCCTAAATTGTCAAAAAAAAACTTATGTGTGAGTACTGTCATGATATAAGTCCTAACCAATGTATTTTATTCTTTTTTGCGTTGGTGCATGCGGTTGTAGTACAAGAAAGAGCAGTAGTTATACTATTCGCTTTCAGCGGTTACCAATTCATTGAGGAAAAAAGGCTTCGGAAAAAAGTTCTGGCCCAAGTCTCTCGGCGACGGGTTTCTGCTCTGCTCCATAGAAGTCAGGCATTTATTTTATGCAACATAATTTGAATCATAACTCAACCAGTGCATTTGTGAAAATATCATACATTTACTGTAGATAAATCCAGGAACTTGTGCCGTTCTATTATTAGGCTGCGATTACACAGGACACCGTATGTAGCTTTCTCTTCAAATCCTATACCTGCTTAATGCTCGACCCACCGGTCAGCAGCACAAGAATGGCTGGTGCCTGGTGCTGCATGCACGAAGCCAAGGCTAGTGTAGTCGAAGTAACTGCTACCCTCTCGATCGCTGCGCGGCCTTCCTTCCCGCCACCTTCCTCTCGCGCGCCCCCGGCCGCTAACCACCCGCCATCCCCATTCCCCAGCGAGAAATATCCCCGCACGCGCTGCGCCTCCGCCTCCCCGTCCGGTCTCTGCTATTTATACGCGCGCTCCCCCGATCCCCCGATCCCCATTGCCAGCCACCCACTGGCCAACTGCCAGGGGCGGAGCCACAGGGGGGGCGCGCAGGGGCCTGGCCCCCCCCTATGCTGCCGCGCACCACCGCATGAGAGCATCTGAATTGCTGTTTCATTCACTAATTAAACAGAATCAGCACCCTTACAACAGCCCAGCCTAGCCCATGAGGCCATACGATTGGTGTTCTTGCCTGATTCCAATGCAAGCGTGAGGGTCATCGCCATATACAGTAGTCAAATAACTAGCTAGTACATATATATATATCTTAAAGATCTAATATCACTTCTTATCAATTCTTTGGGATATTGGCATTAAAAAAATAGAAAACAATTAACTCAAACCTATTAGTAGCGTGTATTCTGAGAAAGCATATAATTCATTTAGCTTTCTTATAATTTTAGATATTTTATACACTATCGTTTATCCCATTAATAGCATTATTGTGTAATTACTTTTTATATCTTTAGTTTATATAACCTACTCTCCACTATTGCATGGCAACACGTGGGAGAACTTACCCTACGAACACAATCAAATATATAGTTCATCATTAGGTTCATTTCTATAATCCCTTTGTTCATTTTTGGAAAAATAACTATGAGATCATTTTTATACTCGATGTGATGGGGACGTGGGTTCCCGATCTTCCGTCAGGTGAAGGATAACTCGTTTTGGGCGGAGCGCAACACACCAATCCGGCTTCAAGTCAGCAAACTCGAACCCCGCAATCTTAGCACCACAACTCCTCTGGTTATCAACCGTGTCACAATCCGGTTGACCTCGCCAAGAAGGCTAATCCCTGCCTGCGAAACGAAGAACACAAGCAAGAACTCGAAAAAACGCAGCTCTCAATATGAAGTGACACTGCAGATGCATGATTAAGCACGATAGTTGGGGTTCTACAAACCGATAGACGGCGAAACTGTTCTTGACAGATTAATCTAAGCAAAACCCAAGTTTCTAAGATGACGGCTACTGAATATATGAGAAAGGGGGCGTCCTAGGGTTGGGGGCGACCTAGGAGGGGGCGCCCTCAACTTGGGCCTAAAGCCCAACAAAACCGGCGACGCAGCACTTTGGCAGATTCTGGATGTCAACTTGTTTCGACGATTCCCGTTGACTCAGGATGAATTTTGGCATGAGACCGGTGCCATTGGAAGCTCTATGAAATTCCGGTTCCAACCATATATAGAACGTCCAAAACCGACTTCGTATGCGACCTGGGCGTCGTTTTTATTGCACGCTGCTCCTGGACTCCGAACTGGACTCGAACTTGAATTGATTTGGGTCTCCACATTGGGGACTCGAACCGGATTAGCCTTGAACCTCCTCGTTGACTTGGACACCCTCTTTGGACTCCTTCTACTCCATTCCATCCGCTAAGCATGGATGTCATGTCCTCATCATCCTCCCCTTCTTGACGAAAAGCCGTCCTCGGCGTCGTTTGTGCTCTAAGATGGCCCTGCACAACACAAAGAAACACGAGGTTGCGGAAAATATGGGAACTGAGAATATTGTGGGGAGTGACATGACCATGTTTCCAATCTCTCAAAATATCATCTCCTATAGTGTTGTCGGCAAATATGTAGGCTCCTTGATCAAAACTCACACGATCTTTCTCAACACTAACCTGCAAAAGATTAGCACTAACAAAACGCAAGGCAGGAATAGATGGTTGCATAACCGCTAGTATTTGTTCAATGCAAGAAAAATCAGCACTAGCACACATAGGTAGCAGCCAACAACAATGCTCCCCTTCTTGAGAGTGAACCCGATTCGTTATGGTAAAACTAGAGGGACAATCTAGATGATCACAATCTTGTACATCAAAAGGAGATTTCAGATTTGCATAAATATAGACTCGATGTACCATATACTCTCCTTTACAATTATATTTACCAATAAAATGATATGTATAAGTAGACAACCATGGCAACTCAGCACATCGAAATTTCTCTTCCAAACTACTAAGAGCACATAAAGTATCAAACTCAACATAACCCAAAGTGTTTAAAGAAGATAATAATTTCAGTTCGTCATGTGCACAAGTAATCGGCAGAACAATATTATTTTCAGCACATGTATATTGCTTAAAATCAAAAGTATCATGCTCCCTCTCTATTTGTGACAAAGGTAATACAAGAGAAGGTTCTAGTATATCATTATTTGCATCATTGGAGGGCAAATTCAGCACATCAAGAGAGCTTTTACCTGAAAAGTTTACCTGTTCTTGTTCTTTTGTATGGTCATCTTCATTATGTACATGCTGCAAAGTATCAGTTCCAATAATAGGCAAAACAATATCATCATTTGGTATCAGAGCTGGGCCCTTGTTAAGAAGGGGAGAATGATATGGATGTCATGTCCTCATCACGATGTCTCGGCCCCCCCTATAGTCGAATCCTGGCTACGCCCCTGCAATTAAACAGAATCAGCACCCTCACAACAGCCCAGCCTAGCCCATGAGGCCATACGATTGGTGTTCTTGCCTGATTCCAATGCAAGCGTGAGGGCCATCGCCATATACAGTAGTCAAATAACTAGCTAGTACATGTATATATCTTAAAGATCTAATATCACTTCTTATCAATTCTTTGGGATATTGGCATTAAAAAAATAGAAAACAATTAACTCAAATCTATTAGTAGCGTGTATTCTGAGAAAGCATATAATTCATTTAGCTTTCTTCTAATTTTCCATATTTTATACACTATGGTTTATCCCATTAATAGCATTATTGTGTAATTACTTTTTATATCTTTAGTTTATATAACCTATTCTCCACTATTGCATGGCAACACGTGGGAGAACTTGCCCTACGAACACAATCAAATATATAGTTCATCATTAGGTTTATTTCTATAATCCCTTTGTTTATTTTTGGAAAAATAACTATGAAATCATTTTTATACTCGATGTCTCGGCCCCCCCTATAGTCGAATCCTGGCTACGCCCCTGCCAACTGCCCATATGAGCCCCACATCACCGCGGCAGCCCGGCGCCGGCGCCGCCGCCGGGGCGCGGCACGCCGCGTTCAAGGTCCACAGGGACTCCTACAGCATACACAAGGGCGGCGCCACCGCCTCGTCGCCCTCCTCGTCCTCCACCAACTCCTCCTCCGTGTCGTCGTCCTCCAACGCCACCGCCATCATCACCAGCACCAACCTGCACCGGCCGCCCCCGGCGCCGAGGCAGAAGCAGCCGCGGCCGCAGCAGCAGCATCAACCACCGGTGATCATCTACACGCACTCGCCCAAGGTGATCCGCACCAACCCTACCGACTTCATGTCCATCGTGCAGAAGCTCACCGGCCTCGACAGCCCCGGCGGCCCGGCCCGTGGCGCGCCACCGGCGGCGCGCATCACCGCCGCCGTCGCGTCGCAGGACGAGTCGTCCTCGTCCTCGTCCGAGAGCTGCGCCAACGCCGCCCACACCGCGGGGCCGCCGCCTCACCACTACGCGGACTCGCAGCTGATGCCGCCGCCGCCGGCGGCACCGCCGCTTGACGCGCACTTCATGGCGCGCGACATCCCGCTGTTCGCGCCCGACGCGTCAAGCCTGCAGCAGCTCTGCGCGCCGAGGGGGCTCTACGGCCACCAGTTCCCGCCGATCGACGCCGCGGCGCTCGCCCCGGTGATGCCGGCGAACGTGAACGGCGCCAGCGGCATCAACGGTGGGGCCGTGCCGTTCTCCCCGTCGATGGCGGAGGCGATGCGGACGTTCCCGGACTATAATTAGGCAGATGCTTGAATGCTTGATCGAGTCCGTGCATGGATCATCAGGCGATGATGCAGCGATGCATGAGCCGTCGCCATGCCATTGTGCAATAACCGGATCGGAGGTTTATTTTTGCTTGATCCTTTTTTTTCTAGCCATGGTCGATAAATACTTGGCCGTGAACGTGTAGAGGAAACAAAGAGAGGAGGGGGTAGGGAAGGATCGTGGTGGTGCTGCGACATCGATCGATGTTGCCATGGATGTGAAAGTAGCCTAGCTAGCTCTACATCTTGTTCTTTTTTTTGTGCTAGGAAATGAAGTTAGCGATCATGAAATCCTTGTAATTTTTTATTGTTCTGTTATTTTAGTTCCACCTCTTGTTACTTTCACGGTGATAATTTTTGCAGTGTAAATAAATAGGTTGGAGAATTTTGGGTTGCACCACTTGTGTATATATCAATGTTCTTTACTTGAGCTGGTTATGTTCATGTACAGTGAAACTGATTTTTTTTTTGAGAGCACTGAAACTGAACTGTTAGAGTGCTAGTGCACTTCTCTGTCTGATTGATTGTGTGATTGCGCACGCGATTTATGAGTTGGGCCTTGTGGCCCAATAGCGAGGACAACGCCAAATTTTTTAATATTTTTTTTCTCGATTTTGCAAAAATAAATGCCGCTCAAAAAATTTATCAAATCTATACTACTGACGCCGTACCACACGGCAGTAGAGTTCCTACCGCCGTGTGGTACGGCAGTAGTTGACGTGGCCCGGTGGCAAGGGCACCACCGGGCAAGGGCACCAACTGCCGTACCACACGGCGGTAGGGTTAATTGCCGTGTGGGACGGCGGTTGGATCCTGCCGCCAGGCGGCGGCAGAGGCTGCCAGCAACCGCCGTACGGCGGTAGGTAGGATCCAACCGCCGTGCCCTACGACGGTAGTTTTTTTCCTAGTACCTTAATTTTTGAACACATGATACTTAACGAGCAGTCACATAAATAAACAATGGTACGTACGGCGCAAATACCCTAACCTTGTGCCGCTGCTAGTCCTAACGTGCCTTAGGGAATTTAGAAAAACTGTTACAACATTTGTAATCTAGTTGTACGAGTAGTGCCCAGAGAACCCGGACATCATAGACCTACCGGAGTGCTGGGAGGGCATGTAGTACCCGTACCCAGGCGGGGGTGGAGGTGGAGGTGACTGTGGCGGGGATGGAGTTGTTGGTGGAGTGTTGTCCTTCTTCTCGTGTGTCACACTAGATTTCCGAAGAGAAACCAAATGCATCATATATGTGCGTCAGGATCAATTTACACACATACGATAGACAAAAGAGTGTAATATCAAGAACAATAATCAAAACGTACAAGAGTTAAAACATTACATTATCTCTTTATTACACTCAGGCGGTGGACTCGAAGGTCCGATAAAATGAACAAACGATAACTAGACGAACAACTTCGTCTTCAGCTTCCACAAGCACATGACTGGGGGATCGCATGCCTCAGAACTCCTCGAAGTCGCTGAAGTACTCCTCACCACTGTTCTCCTCTAAACAGCGGTAAGCAAGGGTGAGCACACTTATGGTTGGAGCTCAGCAAGTGGGGGAATAGTATGCAAGGCTGTGAATGATAGGCTAAGGGTTTACAACGGTTAGCATTTTAATATTGGTCAAGTTTTATTAGCAAGCCTATTACTAAGTGTAAGTTTATACCAACCCCAAAATTAAGCATTTGAAACATTATCTCAAAACCATACGAAACCACGATTTAAATTCACCTTCAGGTTTAATTATCATGTGAGGGTCCAAGCCGCTCTTAACCGTGAGCACGGCTGATCGATCAGTTTTCACTCTGCAGAGGTTGTACACTTTACCCACAGCTCGTGTTCCCCATGTTGCCCGGGTTAGCTAGACCCTTAAACACTTCCGAGGTGAGTGGCTAGGGGTCCACTACGAAGCCTTTACAAAGGCATGCAAAAGACCAACAACCCGCATAGTTACAGATCAGGGCGGACCATAACCCTCCCTAGTGGTCGGCACCTTAGCAAAGGCTACTACCCCAAAAAGACCGGGCTATACCCCTGCAACCCCAACCCCCCTCTGCTCCTTTCGGATAAGGTCATCAGTTCATTCGCACACCTAATCAATTGGCTAAGCCAGAGCCATATGGACTGTGGTTGTACTGTTTTCTTGGGTGGTTCTCCATGTTCCAATTAAATCATAGTGTTCTTGTGTTAAACAAATCCATCATCACTTAAGCATTAAAGTCTTCATCATAAAGCCACTTTTAACCAACCCATGTTAAGCAACTAAGCAATTATCTACCCAAAACATTTATTAAAAAGAGGTTGTTCAAGGTAGTAGGGGTAAAACTCTAGTCATGTCCTTAAAAGGTGATTTCCCATCAATTTATGCATAGCAACAAGTAAAAGTAAATATTATTTAATATGCAGTTATTTAGGACAAAGAGGAAAATGCAGAGGGGGGAGTCCACTTGCCTTCCTATACAAACTGGGAATCCTCTTCTTCAAAGAAAGGTTCTTCTTGATCTTCTCCGAGAGGTTGCTCAGTTGAAACAGGCACGAGATCTACGCACAAACATGAGCATACAATAAATAAATAAAACAGTACACCAAATATTGCTACATGCTAACAACACACTGATAAAAAGGTTCTATGCACTGATACGGTCATTTTGATATATTATACGCGAAAAACGGAGTTAAAATGTGAAAGATATGATTAAAACAAGATGCAGGGGCTTTTCTGTAAGAAAACTAGGTTCTCAGGGGCTTATTTGAAAGAAACCAGGGACTTAAAACATATTATGTATATAAACAGAGGGGCTAACATGCAAAAGATGAAGGATGGACCTCGGGTGCTAAAAACCAGAGAAGATAGGGGCTAAACCGTAAAAGGAAGGACCTGTTTGTAAAGGTTTTTGATGGTGGAAGGACCGGCTTGCAAAAGGGTGAAAGTTCAGGGGCTCTTAAACAAAATCGCCGGCGCTGACCGTTACGGCCGGGTTGACTCACGCGGGCCGGTGGATCTGAGCCACTCAAACTAGATCTGACGGCCCTCGTGGCATGCAAGCGGGGTGCGGCGGCGGAGTTCGCCGGAGACGACGGCGCACGGCGGTGGGCTCGCCGGCGCGGCCCTAGAACGCGCTACAGGGCACGTTTTCGTGCGCGGATGGGCTCTACATGTAGCCAAGGTGCACGCGTACACAACCAAGCCATCAAGGAGGCGGTTCCGGCGACCACGACGGCGTGCGCCGGAAGGGGGCGGCGCGGCCTTCGCCGGAGTGCGGGCGCCGGTACTGCGGTACGTGCGCAGGGGAAAACAGCGGGGGAGGTGATGCTCACCACGCAAGGAAGAGCCGGGCGAGTTCACGAGCGGAGGAGAGGCGACGAGGAGGAAGCTCGTCGACGGCGGCGAGCTTCGGGCGGCGCTCCGAGGAAGAAGACGGGGACGCGGCTCGGTTGGCGACGAGAGCGGGACCCTGGACAGAGAGAGAGCTCGGTAAGCCCCGGATGCATCACAGGAGAGGGAGAAAGGAGAGAGGGGCCCTTCACCGACGACGGAAGGCTCCAGCGGTGGCAAAGGCACAGCGGCAGAGGAAACTTCGGCGGCGGCGCGTGCAAGCGCGTGTAGAATGCGGGAGCGAGATGTGTGTGTGCGAAGGGGCTTCGCAAAGCTTCTGCGGCCGCATATATAGGCCGGAGAGGGGGAAGGAAAGCGGGAAGGAGGAGCGGCGGCCGGCGAGCTTGCCATCAGTGGCCGGCGCAATCAAGGGGCTTGATTAGAGGAAACAGAAGGGGGATTGATGGAGGAAAGGCGGCTCTGGTGCCCCACTACGCCTTGATGGCGGGGATTTGAAGGAAGGGGACGGAAACTTAGCCGTAACGGCCGGCGGCTTCAAGGCATCCACGGCGGGCGAAGCAGAGGAAGGGGGCCGGGGGAGAAGAGATGCCGACAAGCGGGCCCGGCATGCCAGCGAAAGGAAAGAGGGGGAGGGAGATGTGGGCCGCGGGGAGGAAACTGGGCCGGAAGAGAGGGTGGCGGGCCGGAGCAGGCTAAAAAGGGAGAGGGGTTTGGAGTTTGTTTTTTTTCTTTTTCTTTTTCAAACCTTTTATTTCAAACCTTTAACACTTAAAACCTTTTCAAATTTTCAAAATTATTTTTAAAACTTTTAAACCACACTCAAATCAAACAAAAACCATGCATTACCAAAACATGATGCACAAACACTTGTTGCTTCTATATTATTTAAATTAAATTTTAATTACCTTAGAGCCCAAATTAATTAGCTATTTAATTAAGTTCTTAAGACTAATCCTAATACACTATGTTGCTTAAGGAAATTTTTAGTGATGGAATTTTAGGGTGTTACATCGTGGCATGGACAGCAGCAGAACTCGTCCTCACAACCGGTGTTCGTCTTCACCACCATTGGTCCGGTCACCGGTCCGTCGTCGTCGTTGGTAGATGTCGGATATGGAGAAGCCAATGCCGACGCGAGCTCTTGCTTCAGGTTGAAGATGACAACATCCTCGAGGTAGTCGATGTACTGTTGATACGGGTCAATAGCTGGGGGATCCACCTATTGCACGAAACCGCAGTTATCTGGTTGGTCGGAGTACTGCAGAAATCGAGATTACATTAGTAAACCATAAAATGATGAAGGACAAAGGTCACGTAGCTTTGCTTACCCATACCCGTGAGTAGTGCCAAAAGCGTCGACCAGAGTTGTTTCATCCCTGGTAAACTTTCTAACAAAACTCACTGTTTGAACTATAATTTTACTAATCAGATCTACACTAAAACTATAATTTTACTAAGCAGATCTACACTAGAACTATAATTTTACTAAGCAGATCTACACTAAAAACACTACTTAAAAATATGAATTACCAGAGTTCAAAATATTGTATTTACCTCTAACGAGACGAAAAACCGGCAGAGCTTCGCACCTTCACCACCTCCTCCTCACTCCCTTCTCTTCCCCCCACCCCTCTCTTTTTTTCTGAATTATTATGATATTTTCGGCTGAATTTCGACCTTATATAGGCAGGAGATCCAAGCGTCGTGTGGTATGGCGGTCGTAGGCCTGCAGCCGCCACGCCATACGGCGCTTGGACCTACCGCCGTACCACACGACAGCAACCGCCGTACCAACCCTACCGCCGTGTGGCACGGCGTCAGTAGTATAGATTTGCTAAATTTTTTGGGTGGCATTTATTTTTGCAAAATCGAGAGAAAAAATATATAAAAAAATTCGACAACGCCCATGTCGAGATTCGGGAGCATTTCAAATTGCCAGACCCATCTCAAAAATTTCCTCACCTTCTAATTTTCTACTGCTCAGGACGAGAGTTTCCATTTGATTCGTACTTTCCGAACGGGATTGTAGTCTAATGTTAGGACAGTCCAGTGAGACGCTACCCACCAGAGTTCAAATTCTGGTGCTCGCACTTTTTTCTGGATTTATTCCGGAATTTTCCGGCATTATGCATTAAGTGGTAAGCGACGTTCCTGTCGACAACGAGGCGACAGTGGTGACTTCGAGAATCTCCAGATCCGCCGGTCCTTCGGAGGTGCTCATAGAGGTAGAGTTTGCGTACGTGTGTTCATAGAGGTGAGTGTGTATGCGTGTTGTGAACGTCTGCGTTGTATTGTGTAATTAAAAAAATGATCCGTACTTCAACTTGAACATATCAAGACCACTTCCATAACAGTCTAACACCATTGATAGATATATGTGAAAACATCATTTCCTTTCTTTTTTTCAAGATGAAGCTCAGTCCCACTCTGCAAAAGACCGTGGCTATTCGAACCCCTCAAAAGCCCGACTTGAACATATCAGCTCATCGCCTCATCCCCCCTTTTTTCAAGATGAAGCATCGAAGCTCATTCCCATTAATATTTTAGAAGGTTGTTCATGTGGTCATGGTACTACACTAGCTAATCGTGTGTGCCAAATGCGTTTCGCAAGGCATCATTGACCTTTTTTTTGAAGGAACCTTTCCTCTTATAGCAGCCATTCTTTTGACATTGTCAGGCAGTCAAAGTGAGAGATCGAGTGAATTCGTAATCACAGCTGGTCATACCTTCGTGCTGTCTTGCTGCTGGTTCAAATGCAATTGCTGGATCTTGCATGCATGATTCAGATATCTAGAGTTCTAGGCATTGACCTTGTTTGCCATGCTCAGATTAGGCATACACACGGATGATTCGTCCGAGGGGGGGGGCCACTACCCTACATAATTCTCGCTCCGTTCCAAATTATAGGTCACTCCAATTTTTTTTAGAGTCAAAGCATATCAAGTATGATCAAATTTATACAATAAAGCACCGATGTTCATGATACCAAATAAAAGGACTATTAATTTTTTTATCAAATATATTTTTATATTATACCTACTCGGTGCTATAAAATTTTGTGATCCTCTCTACAATTTTAATAAACATAAAATGATTTAACTCTTTGAAAAAGCTCTAATACTTTATAATTTGGAACAGAAAGAATACGGTTTACTCCCTCTGTTCCACAATATAAGTATTTGTTGACTTTTGCGGGTCACGTTTGACCACTTGTCTTATTCAAAAAATTTATAAAAATATAAAAATAATTTTGATATACTTAAAATATATATGATAATAAAACATATCATAACAAAATAAATAATTTTTCACAAATTTTTTGAATAAGACGAATGGTCAAATGTGTATCGCGGAAACCGATAAATGCTTATATTTTGGAACGGAGGGAGTAGATTGTTGTAAAATGTCAGGTGAGCCCACTCTGAATCCAAAGTTTCAGGGCCTGATTCCCGAGGTATTTGCGATGACGTTGATGTGAAAACCTGAAAGGGACGCAGCCTGTGGCCCGTTAGATGTAAAAGTTTCACCAAAATTTCTCACTTAGAGAACCATGTCAGTTCATTTCTTCTTTTTGCGCATGCGACTCAATGCAATTTTTTTTACCTCTTTTGCCAAAGTTTTCCCCCAACTAAACAAGGCATCAGACGGGAGGCGATCCCCTTGGGTGAAAAAGAGTAAGACCAACCACACCGGGGACGGGATCCGTCTCCTGGAGGAGACGGATGCCGTTTTCCCCCTGCAGCGGCGTCCATTAGGAGCTCCTTTATTTTCCCGTCCACGCGCGTCGACGCCAAATCCAGGGGAGAAGCGGACTCCCTTCATCCTCCGCCGGTCCCACCACGTGCCCCTCTGCTACGCCCGCCAACGACCTCGTCGCGCCGCGCCTCCGCCGCAGGGAGCTCCGCCGCGCCTCCACGCGCTCAGGCAGAGGAGGAGCTTGGCGGGCCGAGGAGGCCGTGCAGCGCGGCGACGAGGCGCCGTCGCCGGAGCTCTGGCCGTCCCCCAGCCTCGGCTACTCCGCCGGCCTGGAGGGCACCCCGCCCCGCCACCGAGCGCGTGCACGAGCAGGAGAGGTGGCGACGGGCGCGCGACCAGGGGAGGCGTTGCGCCGCCGCCGCCGGAGGTCCGCTTCCCCGCTCGAGGACGTTGGAGCCGCTCCTCCACGACCTGCCGCCGGACGTTGGAGGGCCGCCGTGCCAGAGATCCGCGCCGGCGGGGCCTTCGCCGTAGCCGCAGAGGAAGAAGGGCCCGCGCGCCCCAGCACCGGAGAGGATGCGGCGTCCGCGATGCCGTCCAGAAGAGGGGGGCAGGAGGCCGCTTCGAGTTCGGCCGGCGTGCTCGCGAGCTCCTCCGCTCGCCGCGCCCAAGATCCTGCTCCTCCGCCAGACCGCCACCGCCGGCGCAATAGCCCCTGCTCCTCCACCTCCGCGCCGCCGGATCCCGGAGCCCGCTGCCGTCGCATCCGGAGGCGGCGCCCGTCGCTCGGAGGTCGCATCCGGGAGCCAGCTCGCCGCCGCCGCCGGTGCTGGAGCAGCAGCGCCTGCCCCGCTGGAGGCGGAGGAGCAGAGGAGAGCAGGCAGGGAGGTCGGCCTCCGCCCCACCTCGCTGCCTCCGCGCCCGCATCGCCTCCGCCCGTTGCAGAGAGGAGGCCGGCTCCTTCGCGCCGCCGCCCCACCGGCGCGCCCGCTCCTTCGCGCCACCGCCGGGAGCTCGAGCTGCTCCGCCGGCGCAGGGAAGGGGGAGGGAGAGGGAGGGCCGAAGGAGGAGGATGCGACGCCAGGCCCGCGCCAGCTCTCCGCCGCGCCGCCGCCGCCGTCGAGCCCCACGCCCCCGTCGTGCTCCGCACCGCCGTGCTCCGCGCCGCGCCGTCGAGCCCCACGCCCCCGTCGTGCTCCGCGCCGCCGCGCCGTCGTGCTCCGCGGCAGAGAGGAGAGAGGGAGGAGCGCCGGGAAGGAAGAAGCAGGGGAGAGGCAAGGCGGAAGGAGCGAGGTGGGGGAGGGGGTAGGTGGTGGGGTGATAAAGGAGGGGTGAGGCTGACGTGTGGGTCCCGCCGGAGAGTAGTTGGGATAAAGTGGAGATATAAAGGATGATGGATGCGGGAGAAGGGAATATAAAGGAGAGAATCTGGATGAGTATGGTGGCATATTCTGTTTTGAAGGAGGTTTTGAAGTATGACGAGTGTGGATGGTCTAAGGGCTTGTTCGTTTCCATGGGATTCAATCCGGCCGGAAAGGATAGATATACCTAGAAAATCATGATAGATACTATAGAGAGCCGGATTTATTCCGGATGGAGAATTAATTTACTCATCATGATAGGTATAAATAAGGGACCGAAGAGCCGGATTGAATCTACACCTCATGACTAGTGGATTGATTCCGGGTCTCTTGGTGCACATATCATGAGCAAATTAGTTACCGATCCGGAATAAATCCGGCTCTCTATAGTATCTATCATGATTTTCTAGGTATATCTATCATTTCCGGCCGGATTGAATCCCATGGAAACGAACAAGCCCTAAAAGTTTTCGTATTGGACCGCGTGCGCAAAGAGAAAAAATGCACTGACACGATTCTCTAAATGAGAAATTTTGGTGAAACTTTTGGAACTAAACACTAAATGTTAGCCAAGGCAAACAAGTAGAGAGCAGCAAAAGACAGAACCGAAGTTTTTCGGGCCTGGTAGCAAGTATCAGACAGAATTATTATTCGTTTCTAAGACAAAGACAGAATTATTATTATTCGAGAGCTTAGCCGATCTCGTATCAGACAGAATTACTATTCGTTTCAAAAAAAAGACAGAATTATTATTACTCAACATCAGACAGAATTATTGGACAAGACGATAAATGGAGTACTACCCATACTGTCGATATTGCTGTTGTTTGTTTTTGCCGGACTCTGGCTGACAGAAACAAACCGAGCGTGCCGCTCCATCTCCTGTCCTATTTCGTCGCACGGGACCCACTGGGAGCAGCAAATTGCCATTAACACCCTGATAGCAACACAAATGTGCCACTTGAGCAACCGATAGGTCTGCACGTGAAAGATTTATATAAAGGTTGAAGATTTCAGGAGCAAAAGTCCAAAAAGTCCTTTTTTTAATTAAGGTTAGCCGAAAAAGTCCCGTCAAAAATTGATTAAGCAAAAAAAAAATCTTATACACGAGAGATGAGAAAGAAACAGCAGTTTAAGTAGTCTGGAGTCTGGATATTGATCCCCTAGGCTTAAGCCCTTTTTTGAAAGTTTAGGCTTAATAAGCCTTGGACAATCAAACGATTCATCTCACCGACTCATCCCCTCTTGGATCACAAAAGGCTTCAGATCACGTTTTGATTTATCGTCTAGGGCTTGTCAGAAAAGCCAAAAAGATGGTGTCATGCTTAACTCATCATTGTTGAGAAGATTGATTAGCAAACTTTGCAACAATGGTTGTGGTAAAATATGGGGCAAGTTATGGTTTCAAAAGTCCTTCAACAGTTCCATTGAAGTGATCGATGATACTACATGCATAAATGCATAGACAATCAACCAATTGGAGCGAAGTAGTACTAGAAGACGTCCATGCGTAACGTATTGGCTGGTTGCCACACCACCCATGGACACTTGTTTTATTGAATTATTGTATAGCTATGTAGATTTGGCTAGCATTTGGACCTAACACAAAAGTTGTGTTGTCAATGTGAAAATCACAGATGACACGGTGGCTAGAAGCTTCTGTTTAATCAGGATGATTTTCTTTATTTACTTCCTTGTTTCTTGAACTTGTGATGTGCACTTGATAGTTGGGTTTTTGCCAAAATATAATGTATAAACAGCAGGGCATTCCCCCGTTTCATAGTTTATTTTTGAAAATCACATGTTTAAGGCTATATTTTTTTTTGGGAACTAAGGCTATACAGTATAATTTTAGAGACACTCATAACCACTCCGTCTGTCCAAAAAAGTCACTGTACGTTTGCGTAAGTCAAATCTATACTATAAGGAGCAAAAACAATTGAAAACTTTTCTCACTCAAATCGGGTCCACCGTACCCCTCACGTCGGACCCACCCGTCATATGTTTTTAGGAGTGGATAAGGTGGAAGGACTATGAAAGGACCGAAAAATCGCAATTTGGAGAGCGTTTCTGCCAAAAAGCTAATTCTTTTCTCACTCACGTCCACCTTAACCGGCGGCATACCCACCTGACACCACGATCGCATATAGTATAGTACTTTCCCAATACGCGTTCCTGTCCTTGCCTTTCATGACTCCAGAATTTTCTTTCTCGTCAGGCACGTACAACACGGCGTCCCGTGCCGTCTGTAAGAGGGAAGATTTGCGAAAAACCTCCCGCCGACCTGAGGCGACGGTGCCCTCGTCGTCTCGCGAGGCGACGGTGTGGGCTCGTTGCCCCACGTGAGAAGACGAGATCAGGTGCTCGTTGTACGCTGTGCTGCAGTTCGTCGATGGCAAGCAGGAATCGATTGCGGGTGATAGGTATTTGGCGAGAAGGGCGTACTCGCGGTGGTCGCCGGCCCTGCCACCCGCGCCAGTAGTGGAGGAGGTGGCGGCACCGGGCGCAACCAGGCGCAACCAGATCAAACTTCCCAAGACCGGAATCGAGATCTCTACCACTAGAATTGAGCTCCTGCTGCTGACCTTAGCTAGCTGATGTCCAAATTGAACTTCCGTCCTAAACATCGAGCTAGCCGCCACCCAAATCTAACATAATCACTAACCTTGAGGTAGTTGCCTTCCAAATTGGAGCTTCATATCGCTTCGCTCGAGCTATGCACTGCACAAATCGACCTTTGGGCTGAGCTTTCAGCCTTTCGTACGGATTTTATCTAGATATGATGAACGGGAAAGAAGAAGCTACAGTAACGAGCAAGAGAGCACCAAGCACCGTTCTTATTTCTTGCCTTGCCCAGCCAGTCTAGGCAATCCAAAAATCCTATCTAGCTTCCGAAAATTTTCTCTTTATAGCTTCCAGCACTGTGAGCTCCTGGTCTTGTAATCATGTCTCTATTATTTTTGTTGCCTTGTAATCATGTTTATATTATCTAACTCCATATTTTTTCTTGCTTTGTAATCATGTTCTTAGTATTTATGCTTGATATTATTCTCTCAAATTGCCACACAAAGGTATACACAAATATATTTGTAGTTGATCTTAAGCTAAACACATGACATTAAACAGCTTACAGACAGTCTCTCTATATGTGGGTTGTATGAGTTGTCTGTATGCTAAATTCGAGACTCTGCAGACACCCTGCCGTCTGTGGGTTGTACACGCCCTTACGACTTCGCTTTGTTGTCCGTAAAGGTGACCCGCGTGTAGTCCGGGAGCTCCGACGCGAGGCGACGATCGGCAAGCTCGGCCTGTCGTCGGACGCCACACACCATGTTTCCTCCCGGCTCCTCTCGACCGCTTACGTCGATGTGTCGAGCCTCGCATCCGAGATCGTCAACGAGGCCAGGCTCGCCGCGGTTGGTCAGCAGCAGGGCACCGCCGCGTCCATGGAGAAGCTCGTCGCGCCGTCACGGGGTTTCTTAATTTCGATCGAGCCGCCAAGGCATACTCTGGCGGCGGCTCGTGGGCCAATCACCTGGACGTCTTCCTACACAGCGGTGCCCCTGTCCTGCTCGTCCAGCTCTACCTCTCCAGTGACAAGGCGTGTCACGGCGGAGCCGAGCGCGCCATACGATGCTTCTTGCCCACCGTCAAGGCGTGGACCGCAACCCACGCCGGCGCCGCCGCAGCCCCTGTCGCTCCCCAAGATCCGCATGTTGTCGTAGATTCTCGGGTAGTGTGCGTCGAAGTCCATCACGGTCGTGGCAAAGTACTTCTTCCAGGCGGAGCTACTTGCCGCACGCGTGGTACGCCGTCACGGTCCTGAGCATCGTGACGGCGGCAGGAGGACATGGCATAAGAAGAGTTCACGCCGAGGAAGTCAAGGTAGACGTGTCGAAGAAGCGGACGACGCAAACGTCCTGGTAGACAGTGACGTCCTTCCTGCCGGGGCAGTCTCACCGTGCGTCGGGTAATGCTGCGGCGATGCACTCGCGGCAGGTTAGCGCGTCCGTGTTGCCGCGGTAGAACGCCAGCGCGTCGACCTGCTTATTGGGCACCGCGCCGACGGTGCCCACGGCGAAGCCGGACGACGTGGCTGAGGTGTTGCCGGGGAGCTGAGTGTACACGTCGAGTACCGGAACGGTCGGGACGCGGTGAGCGGTAGCATGATGATGGCAACGGCGGCTGCAACAATATCCATGGTCGCTGTAGAAAAGATCAGGCACTTTGCTATGCGTCTATGAGTTCCTAACGATCATACCATTTTGCCATGCAGAAACCCATCGCTTGCCATTGCATAGTCATTGTGCAATGAGATCTTTTTTAACACAAAATACACTCCACGTCAGACACAATATATATAGTTTTTTTTTCTTAAAAATTGACGAGACGCAAGTTTGTTGACAATAAACCAGTGATGCAATAATGACATTGACGATACAAATGGTAAAAATGGTTATTAGGTTCTTCTTCCTCCGTATACAAATTTTTGTCGTCATTGTTTTTTCATACAATTTTTATCATTCATCTTATGTTATTCATAAATTATGTATGTAAGTAGCATCTACTTTGTTTGTGACATACTTACTATTATATGCATTTCAAATATAGTTGGGCCAAACTTAAGTGAGAAGAAGGGGTCGTCCTAGCTCAGCGGGTTGCCGGAGAAGAGGAGCTACTCGAGCACACTTACAACTCTAGCTAGGGCGGCCACCCACCCCGCCTGCCTAACCCCACTTAACGTGGCTCCATCTATGAAGGGATTATTTTTGAACTTCAATTGAAATCGATTTAATTAGTTTTTCAAAAAATGTGCATGCCGCACGTGAAAACATAATGAAGTTTTTTTAAGAACCAAATTCAGAAGATTAGAGGGTGGTGTTAATTACTTGGTTGAAATGCAGTTAGGTGATTAAATTTAAACTTTGCTTCAATAGAACTTGTTACATTAGTTCAATAAAAAATGTTTGTTTAATATGTTTCTGGCTATAAAGTCCCTTTTAATACATTTTTTAAAGTACATGTTAAAATGTTTTCTCGTAAATACATGGGCATTTTACTAGTTTTCTCAAATTATAGAGAAAAATATCATTAAATAATTATATTATAAAAATATATCTCACAATAAATCTAATGACTTATTTCATACCATAAATATATTGCATATATATTGGTATTACTTTGTGGCGTCCAATAATATTTTACATGTAATTTTTATTTTAGGGGGTAATAACATTTTTGACAAAAAATGTAGTTAAACAGACAATACCATGTACAATTGTACAGTGTACAGTGTACTCGTTCAATCTGTTTGATTTTATCTTTTTTTTCTCTTGTTGAGAAGAAAAAGAAAATAACTCAAACTCACTCGTGCTGAAGCCAAACACGGAAGCCCTCTGCTGACTCCTGATTCAACGATCCCTCTCTCCCCACGAGCGATGCCTTTGATTATTAAGGCCACGTAGACAGAAGACAATAAAAATCGAGATCAGAAGCGAGAAACAGCTTGGAAACGCAAAAGAAAATTTCAATAAAACATCTTGGGAAAGGAGCCAACCAACCCGATCGATCGATCAATCGAGGCACCACGGGTCCTCGCGCAGCGCAAAATCTCGGCAGCAATTGCCCGGCCGCAGCGCCGGCGAGCACCCTTCTCCTGCGACCGGCGAGGCAGCAGCAGCAGGGGATCTCGCCTCCCTTCGAGATCGGTCGCCGCGCTGGGGGCGACTCACTCGCGCCACTCCTCCCCTCCCTTACCCTGGTGGCGGAAACCTAATGCCGGCCCGAGCCTAGCCACCATGGACTTCGCCAGCCGCCACACCGCCCCGGAGGCGGCCACCTCGGCCGGGCCCCTCGCCGTCCCTCCCGCCGGCCCCCCCGAAGAGCCCGAGTACCTCGCCCGGTACCTCGTCGTCAAGCACTCGTGGAGGGGAAGGTACCGCCGGATCCTGTGCATCGCCTCCTCCGGCGTCGTCACGCTCGACCCCACCACGCTCAACCTCACCAACTCCTACGACGCCGGCACCGACTTCGACAAGGCCGAGGCCCTCACCGCCACCGATGAGTTCACGCTCGCCGTCCGCTCCGATGGCCGCGGCAAGTTCAAGGCCATGCGCTTCTCGTCCCCGCTCCGCCCGGGGATCCTCACCGAGCTCCATCGCCTCCGCCCGGTCCACCACGCCGTCGACTTCCCCGTCCTCCACCTCCGCCGACGCACCCACGAGTGGGCCCCCTTCGTAAGCCCGCCCCCCTTCCTGAACCCTCCCTTGCTACCACATTGCATCCTGCTACTGTCTACTGTGTTGTGCTACTGTGATCAACAAACTAACAATGCAAGGCTGAATTTATGCAAGTATTTTTACTGTACAACTCTATGCTGATCAGTTGATGCTTCCATGCCCAATCTCATATAGTAAACAACCCTACCTAACTGATTCAGTTGTTTGCCTCCTTCAGATTCAGATTCTCACATAGCAGCACACCTAGTTTAGGAAGGTACCAGTTCAAGCAGAATTCCTGAAGATAATCCACATATTTGCACAATCATAATCCTTGCTCAAAATTTTGTGATATACAAATTGGAAAACTGAATGCTACTAATCAATTTGTGCCACTATGCGCTAAGAAATAGTTGATTGCAAGCTACTTCATTGGTGTAGATAACTAGCTGATTGCAGAGCCATCTTCTATGATGTACTCACAAAAAGTGCCGTATTGAAGAAACACATTGTTGCATAACCATCACAATTTTGACATCTGATACTTTGGTTGCTGTATGTGAACATTCTGTAGAAACTTAAGGTCACTTCGGTCGGTGTTGAGCTCCTTGAGGCTTCTGGTGATATGCGCTGGTGCCTGGACTTCAGAGATATGAGTTCTCCTGCTGTCATTTTCTTGGGGGATAGCTATGGAAGGAAGACTACTGAAGGTGGAGGGTTTGTGCTATGCCCCCTTTATGGTAGGAAGTCAAAAGCTTTTATGGCTGCTTCAGGCACTACAAACACTGCAATTATATCTCATTTGGTACACCCCTGTGTTCTCATCTTTTTTTTCTGTTCCATCTTATATTGCCCAGTGATAGGTTTTTTGTAGTTCTTTATGCAACTTCCTGACGTTAGCTATCTTTTTCAGACAAAAACTGCCAAGCTAACAATTGGATTATCACTATCTGTGGACAATTCACAGTCAATGAAGGCGGCCGACTTCATAGCAAAAAGAGGTAGGCGCTTTATCTCCACTGATGGAGAATTATACATGTTTTTTTATTGGGGAACCTATTTAGATATTGAGATGACGGTACATTTGTTTTCTTAGCATTATATGCTGCTAGTGTCTCCTTTCTGATTTTGCTTCCATATGTTTTTTAGTAGCACAAAAGATCTTGAAAAATAAAATGAACTGAATGAGGTAAAATACCACCTTCAATTATCATATTGATCAACAAAGTCAGCATTTATCTATGTCGCTGATCCCAGTTCTCATATAATAAAGGATTGAAAACTCACACTAATAGTTTGTTTATTACCTATGAGCCTGTGACTGATCTTCTGATTTTTAATTTACTGTGGACTTCTTTCCCAGCTATGGAGGCAGTTGGAGCTGCTGAAACTCGACATGGAGAATGGTCAGTAACAAGATTACGTTCCGCTGCACATGGCACTGCTAGTATTGAGAGCTTAGGTTTGGGTGTTGGACCAAGGGGTGGTCTTGGAGAACAGGGTGATTCTGTTTCTCGTCTGCTTGTTCTTACAAACACTTCACTTGTTGAAAGGCGTCCTGAGAACTACGAGGTAGAAATTTCCTCCTTGTTTTTGTATGAATTGTTAAACTTTTCTGTATGGACATCCTACACCCCTCTAGGCATTGGCAAACCAAGAAATGACTTAAGTTTGAGTGTTATGGGTTTACAATCAATACATCAGTTTCTCCTTTGAATTCGTTTTTCCTAGATTGCTTGCCATATTATCCCCAGCTCTTCAGCATGTGAGGGCGTCAGTTTCTTACTTGTTTTCAATGAACTATCTTTTCAGGCTGTCATTGTCCGACCTCTCTCAGCAGTAAATGCCCTTGTTCGATTTGCAGAAGAGCCGCAGATGTTTGCATTTGAATTCAATGATGGCTGCTCGATTCATGTAAGTATGCATGAATGTCTCTATGGGTACAAGGAATACCATTTAATTCTTCTATATCTCTCAGGTATATGCAAGCACTTCCCGTGATAATCTACTCGCAACAGTTCTTGATGTTTTACAAACCCAGGTATCATTTGTTTTCTCTCAATTATGTTCCCCTTGAGGTCAGGTCATACTGCCTTGGTATATTTAACACCCAAATTTAAGGTGATTAACATGCGGCTGTTCTCTTCAGCACAACTTAGCAATGCATTTTAACAAAAATAAACATTCTGTTCAGGGGTGAAACGCTGCACTTGCCACCTAAACATGTGTGGACGTCTCACCTAGCTACCCAAACTTAAGTCACATTTAGGTCATTAGGTGATTGTGTGTCAAGAAAAAGGTCTAAGCACATGATCGGTGACTAATGATCGTGTGATACTTTAGTGGCATTTAAACCATCAGACTCTTATAGAACTTGTGCAGCTCCATGAAAACAGGACAGACCCAGTGCTGGTAGCTCACACATGAGTGGGGTCTGGGGAAGGAATAACTGAGGCAAGTCTTTCCCCTGCATGCAGAGAGGCCGTGTCGAACCCAGGACCTTTTGGCTCAGTGGGGTGAAACTGTGCAGCTCCATGAAATCTTACTTAAAATCCGAAGCCATTTTCCTTTTCCTAGAAGTTTCAAGTAGCATGGCTGTGTTGGAATTCAACTAGGATTGAGCTTTAGGTGGCATGTCATCTTCAATTACTAGATTAAATAGAATTGGGACCTTTTATTGACCCGCTTATGTAAGTTCAGGGATCAAAATACGCAATTTTTAAGTTTGGGATCCCAAGTGACATGGTTACACATGTTTAAGATCTTAGGTGCATTTTACTCCTGTCTCGGCATTCAATCTGTATCATCCATTACACTTATGAAGTTGATGAAGAGTACAGTTTCAAATGTATGTGTGACACCTAAAGCAACTCTTTATTTGCAAGCACCTATATGCTAGCTAAGCTCCATAAGTACAGTGATCAAAATACCTGGAGAAGGACATGTTCCCATTTTAGTGTTTGTACCTGTAGAACATTGCCATTTTCACATAATCATGTCTCCTGTATATCCTCTGTATAATAACTTCGAATTGTACATCAGCAATGAAATCTTCACCTGCTGCTCTGAAAATGGTGTTAACTGTTATGCAGCATCATTTTAGTGTTTGGATTGATCTTACTCGTGTCATTGAGTTTGTCGGACTTAAGCGTGAATTGATCTAGTTTTCTGTCATGCACCAGTTTCCGTGCCTCATATTTCCTTTCTCTTTATTATTTTCAGAGACAGTGTGCAATTCCAGTGCTACCAAGGTTAACGATGCCTGGGCATCGGATAGATCCACCTTGTGGGGTAGCCCATCATCAGATGCCCCATCATGGTTCCGTTGATATGGAGGCTGCTACCATGCACATAAAACATTTAGCTGCAGTTGCTAAAGAGGCTGTAGCATCATCTGACACTGTTCCTGGAGCAAAAATCAGATTGTGGCGTAGAATAAGGGAGTTTAATGCATGTGTACCTTATACTGGAGTGCCTGTCAATATTGAAGTACCGGAAATGGTCTTAGTGGCCTTAATCAGCCTTCTTCCGAACCACCCACAAAACAGTGCTCCCACCGATCCTTATCCTCTTCCGCCTCCGTCCCCAAAGGCAGCAGCTACTATAATGGGTTTTATTGCTTGCTTACGCAGGCTACTTACATCAAGAAGTGTGGCATCACATGTGATGGCATTTCCTGCTGCTGTTACGAGAATAATGGGTTTGCTTAGGAATGGTTCTGAGGGAGTGGCAGCTGAAGCTTCTGGACTTGTAGCTATGCTAATTGGTGGTGGTCCTGGTGATGCATCCATGTTGATGGATACAAGGGGAGAATCCCATGCTACCTACATGCATGCAAAGTCTGTACTGTTCTCACACCCAATGTATGTTCCGATCCTTGTTCACAGGTTGAAGCCAATATCAGTTTCACCATTATTATCTCTGTCAGTTGTGGAAGTCCTTGAAGCTATGCTTTGTGAACCCCATGGTGAAACAACACAGCATGCTACATTTGTTGAGCTACTGCGTCAAGTTGCTGGTTTGCGTCGTCGTTTGTTTGCATTATTTGCACATCCAGCTGAAAGTGTGCGAGAGACTATTTCTGTTATTATGCGTACAATTGCTGAGGAAGATGCGATAGCAGCGGAGTCCATGCGTGATGCTGCCTTGAAAGATGGTGCTCTTCTGAGGCATTTGCTAAATGCTTTTTTCTTTCCTGCTGGTGAACGGCGTGATGTTAGTCGGCAACTTGTTGCTCTTTGGGCTGATTCTTATCAACCTGCACTTGATTTGCTGTCAAGAATACTTCCTCCTGGACTTGTTGCATATCTTCATACAAGATCAGATGAAGATTCACAGAGCCAGTATGATGAAGCACCATTAAGCAGAAGGCAGAAACGCATACTTCAGCAGAGGAGGGCTCGTGGCAGTAAAAGTATGGCAACACAAGAACAGGGGACACCCTCCAATGGTATTGATGATGGGGCACTCTTCAGGCATACCAGTGCGGGTACTTATGGAGGTGCAGATGTTGATCAGAGGCATGGTCAGTACAATTCCGTCCACTCCCCAGTGGCAGGTATGAACATTGACCCTTCTCATGCAATGTCAGTTCCACACGGTTCTGTACCTGAGGCCCTTTCTGAAAATAATCAACAAATCGGGGCACCACAGCTGGACTCACATGTTTATTTAGTGGACCCCAATGCCAGTGGCAATCTTGTCAGTTCATCGCATTCAGATTTTTCAGTCCCTGCACAAGTTGTGGTGGAAAACACTCCTGTGGGGTCTGGCAGGCTCCTGTGCAATTGGTATGGATTTTGGAGGGCTTTCAGTCTAGATCACAACAGAGCAGATTTGATATGGAATGAGCGCACCAGACAGGAATTGAAGGAAGCATTGCAAGCTGAAGTTCATAACCTTGATGTCGAGAAAGAAAGAACTGATGACATTGTCCCTGGAGGTTCAGTCACTGAGGATGCTGGTGGTAGTGACAATTTACCTCGAATTTCTTGGAATTATGCTGAATTTTCAGTTCGCTACCCAAGCTTGTTCAAAGAAGTCTGTGTGGGGCAATACTATTTGCGGCTGCTGCTTGAAAGTGGGAGCAACTATCGAGCACAAGATTTTCCATTGCGTGATCCTGTTGCCTTTTTTAGAGCTCTATACCATCGGTTTTTGTGTGACGCAGATATTGGCCTTACTGTGGATGGTGCAGTTCCTGATGAGCTAGGCTCATCAGATGATTGGTGTGACATGGGAAGGTTAGATGGCTTTGGTGGAGGTGGAGGGTCTTCAGTAAGAGAACTCTGCTCAAGGGCAATGGCCATAGTTTATGAGCAACATTATAAAGTTATCGGACCATTTGATGGCACTGCACATATTACTGTTCTCTTAGACAGAACAGATGATAGGGCATTGCGGCATCGTCTGCTACTACTTTTAAAGGTTTTTTGCTCTGTACTGTCATTTCCTCTTATTTTATAGTAAGATGACATAGGATATGCAAGATATGGAAATGTCAACAAGCTTCTTTATGTGGTTTCGTCTTGATATTGTACAGTAGAATCCATAAATTTCTTTAGTCTTTTGGGACACGGCGTTAACTTTGGACAAGGTTTCCAAGGACCATGACTAATATGGTTTTGCTGTCATGATATACTGTTGAAAGCTGATAAATCTTCACCCTTTATTTTCCTTTTTTTGTAGGCCTTGATGAATGACCTTTCAAACGTTGAAGCATGTGTTTTGGTTGGAGGCTGTGTTTTGGCTGGTGATTTGCTCACGGTTGCGCATGAAACATCTGAGCGGACAGCTATTCCTTTGCAATCTAACCTCATTGCAGCAACTGCATTTATGGAACCTTCAAAAGAGTGGATGTACATTGATAAAGATGGCACACAAGTTGGGCCGCTTGAAAAGGATGCAATAAGAAGGCTATGGTCAAAGAAGTCAATTGACTGGACAACAAAATGTTGGGCTTCGGGTATGTCTGACTGGAAAAGGTTACGTGACATACGGGAACTACGGTGGGCACTTTCTGTTAGAGTGCCTGTCCTGACTCCTACTCAGGTTGAGTCTGCATCTTGTGATCAGACACATGGTCATCATGCTGCTATTTCACCAGCAAGCACAAATTTTCCTCTCATAAATGCATTTTCTTTCTCACAGAAAATGTATTTCCCTTACAGGTTGGGGAGGCTGCATTATCTATATTACACAGTATGGCGTCAGCACACTCTGATCTTGATGACGCAGGTGAAATAGTAACCCCAACTCCTAGGGTGAAACGTATATTGTCAAGTCCAAGATGCCTTCCTCATGTGGCCCAGGTTTGCTCTAGCTTCAAAGTTTTTGTTTTCTATTTCTATCACCAGTGAATTATGGAGACTATATAAACACAATATAAAAGTAATAGTAAGTAATACTACCTCCGTCCCAAAATATAGCTGCATTTAGAGATTTTCTGACAGACTGAGGATGTAAGGTCTAATTTGCCCTTAGTTAATCATGTTTATCTAAAGGCGCGTGCATCCCGTGTCAGTAGCACTGCCTGCTGGTTTTCGTTTGCATGCACCACTGGGAAAACAGAGCCACGCAATTTGCATGCCAATGAAACTAAAAAAGATTTCAGTTGTAGCTCATACATTTGCATGGTAACGCATACACTACAACAGTTCATTTGCGCCAAAATGATTCCATTGACCAGAATCCTTGTGGCACTTATTTACCGCCAAGGACAATTCCAGTCTCATTTTTTACATCCACTCATCAGATTCCTTGGCAGATTTTTGGGGAGACTGCGGTGTGGGGAGATAAAACAATGAGGTTTAACTTGGTCTGTTCATAAAACATTTCATCAAAATATTTAGTTTTACTAAATTGTTACTCAGTAAACCTGTTAGTATAGCCATCAGCAATAGAATACATACATTTGCCAGTTGTCTTAATGATAAACTATTTGTTTATACCTGTAAAATTCATCCTTTAATTTGTGATAATATTCAGCACTTCAATTTTCTTATTCAAATTTTCATATATATTTCTCTTTTCAATAATTTCATTGACACTGACAAAAGAAATACAATTTGAAATTGTATAGGTTATGCTTACTGGGGAACCAAGCATTGTTGAAGCAGCTGCGTCATTGCTTAAGGCTATTGTTACAAGAAACCCTAAAGCTATGATTCGCCTATATAGTACTGGTGCCTTTTACTTTGCATTAGCGTATCCTGGTTCAAATCTCCTATCAATTTCGCAACTGTTTTCAGCAACACATACTCATCAAGCTTTTCATGGTGGTGAAGAGGCAGCAGTATCTTCATCTTTGCCTTTGGCAAAGCGTAGTGTACTAGGTGGACTGCTCCCAGAATCTTTGCTGTATGTCTTAGAACGTAGTGGCCCTTCTGCGTTTGCTGGTGCAATGGTATCTGATTCTGACACACCAGAAATTATATGGACTCACAAGATGCGAGCAGAAAACCTTATTCATCAGGTCCTTTGCCTATTCCCTTTATTGTCATCTGTTAAAACAATTACTTTTTAAGCCTTGAGATTTTAATCCCTTTTTCAAGTTATGTTATTCATCTGATATTCTTTTGCAGGTCCTGCAGCATCTTGGTGATTTTCCTCAGAAATTGGCACAACATTGTCATTCATTGTATGATTACGCTCCAATGCCACCTGTGACTTACCCGAATCTGAAAGACGAGATGTGGTGTCATCGTTACTACCTTCGTAACCTATGTGATGAAATTAGGTTTCCTAACTGGCCCATTGTTGAACATGTGGAGTTTTTGCAATCGTTGTTGGTAATGTGGCGCGAAGAGTTAACTCGTCGGCCAATGGATTTGTCTGAGGAAGAAGCCTGTAAGATACTCGAGATTTCTCTTGATGATCTTGTGCTTGGTGACAATGGTTATAGCAAGCAGTCATCTGAGTTAAGTGTGGCTAATTCTGGAAACAAAATTGAAAACATCGATGAGGAGAAGCTTAAACGCCAGTACCGGAAGCTAGCAATAAAGTACCATCCAGACAAGAACCCTGAGGGGAGAGAGAAGTTTGTTGCTGTGCAAAAGGCTTATGAGCGATTGCAGGTGCAAATTTGTTCATATGGTCAAATGTTATTGGTCATTGATGCATGCTACCTTTTCATGCTTTCTCCTTTTGTTGCTTACACTGTTTATTTGAGTTATCCTTGTTGAAATAACTGGCAAAAATATTATTTGTTCTGTGTACCTTTTGAACACCTTTTGCAAAGCAGCGAGACCTATTAAGGCATACTTCTACATGGTTGATTATATATAGTGAATCTATCATGTATGCAGGCAAGTATGCAGGGATTACAGGGACCACAAGTCTGGAGACTGCTACTCTTGCTCAAGGCACAATGCATCTTGTACAAGAGATACGGACATGTCTTGGAACCGTTTAAATATGCTGGGTATCCAATGTTGCTAAATGCAGTTACTGTAGATAAGGACGACAGCAATTTTCTTTCATCCGATAGGGTGCCTCTTCTGATAGCTGCTTCAGAGCTAATTTGGCTGACGTAAGCTGATACGACTCAATTTATTATGTTTATACATTTTCTTAAATACTGCTCACTCGGATTGGATATCCATTATCTGATGTTTTGTTGCAATGTTCTGTTAGATGTGCGTCGTCTTCATTAAATGGAGAAGAACTTATACGAGACGGTGGTATTCCCTTGTTGGCAACACTTCTTTCTCGCTGTATGTGCATTGTTCAGCCCACGACACTGGCAAATGAACCAGCTGCAAGAATAGTCACCAACATAATGCATACCTTCTCCGTTCTCAGTCAGTTTGAATCAGGAAGAGTCGAGATTCTTAAGTTTGGTGGCCTTGTTGAGGACATTGTGCACAGTACAGAACTTGAATTTGTTCCCTCAGCTGTCGATGCTGCACTGTTGACAGCTGCTAATATTTCAGTGTCATCTGAGTTGCAAGATGCTCTGCTAAGGGCTGGATTTTTATGGTACTTGCCTGCCATTCTTATCACTTCTTCAATAAATGTGAAAATTAGAAACGAAACGGAAATATGATATACATTAGGAGAAAAACAGATGTCTCTGATGTATCTAATTGAAATATACTTGCAGGTATGTACTGCCCCTGCTACTTCAATACGATTCAACAGCAGAAGAGAATGAGACAAGTGAGGCACATGGTGTTGGGGCAAGGGTGCAGATTGCTAAAAATTTGCATGCTGTTCATGCAATTGAGGCTTTGTCTAGGCTTTGTGGTCTCAGTAGCGATGAGATATATTGCCCATCTAACAAACCTGCATACAATGCACTAAAGGCACTTCTTACTCCAAAGCTTGCTGACATGCTGAGAAACCACCCACCTAAAGAGCTATTATCAAATCTAAATTCAAATTTGGAGTCACCTGAGGTAAGTGTTCTATTTTAATTGCTATGCCTAGAACATTGCGGCAGTTTCATAATATGTTAAAATATATATTAGTCGTCACCATGGTCTGCAATATGTTAAGCAACTTGGTAATACTCATGCACTCCTGCGCAAACGGCTTAAGAGTGTACAGTCACACACACACACACTGTCAGTTCAGGGTAATTATAATCAGAGTGCATATGTAATTAATTATTTGAGCACATGCACATATGATTTAACAGTGTGGTCATGCACACTTAGTTTTCAGAATTATAATTAGAGTTGGTATAATTTCCAGCTGGAAAAATGTAGCAAGGACAGTTTCATACTCAAGATCTCCCTACCCCTTGTTTAATAGTAACTCTGACTGACTGGCAGGTGGCAGCACATGTTTGTGTATGAATGCACAGATAATATATGAATGGTAGTGCATTATTTGCTTCATCAATTAATATCTTTTCATAACAAGCAACTATTATGTTCCTCGTGGCACCTTATGCAAGTATATTGCTACAATCAACTTCTGTTTGGCTGTATGTACATGATTCGCTTCTTCAATAGATGGTGTGTATAGGCTAATTGCGTGCAATTAAAAGCTGTGTCCTATCTAATACTAATGGAAAAAAATTTTTCACAAATCCAATGCTTTTAGATTTAGATAATTTTGAGCTAAAAAAACTTTGCTTTCGTTTCAGATCATATGGAATTCTTCCACCAGAGGGGAGCTGCTCAAATTTGTAGACCAGCAGCGAGCTAGTCAAGGCCCTGATGGTTCATACGATTTGACAGAATCACAATCTTTCACCTATGAATCTTTATCAAAAGAATTGAATGTTGGTAATGTATATTTGAGAGTTTACAACAATCAGCCAGATTTTGAAATAAATGATCAGGAAGAATTTTGCATTGCTCTGCTTAAATTTATAGCAGAGTTAGTACAACAGTGGAATTCTATCAATTTGGAGGAAAATACGATTCATCAACATGTTTCACCTGCTGATACATCTAGTTCTGAAAATTACCAAGTTGGTGATTCTGCTGATGAAGGAAAAATGGATGATTCATCAGAAAAACAAAGTACAGGGACTGATGGAGATTCTAAAGTTATTACAAACCTCCATAGTGGGCTAACATCACTACAGGTGCTTCTATTGAAATAGTACTTTCTCAACCTTTTCTGTGTGAGGCACATTTTCTGAATTGCATGCAATATCTTTTTTATTGCAGAATCTTCTGACAAGTAGTCCAGGCCTGGCGGCTGTTTTTGCTTCCAAGGAGTGTCTGATTCCTCTTTTTGAATGCCTTGCGCTGCATGTTCCTCCTGAAAGCAACATCCCACAAATCTGTTTAAGTGTTCTTTCTCTGTTGACAAAGCACGCTCCTTGTTTGGAGGCCATGGTTGCAGAAAGGATGAGCCTCATTTTGCTATTTCAGATACTCCATTGCAATCCTCCTTGCAGGGATGGAGCACTTGCTGTACTGTATTCTCTAGCCAGCACTCCAGAGCTTGCCTGGGCCGCTGCCAAGCATGGTGGTGTTGTTTACATCCTTGAACTTATGTTGCCACTTGAAGGTTTGATCTTTACTTTAGTATATTGCTACTATATACCACATAATCAGATATATTGCCACTTGAACTTATCTTTATCTCCATTATTTGCTACTATAATGCGCATGGTACTAGCAGTCTACTACACGCTCTAGCCTCTAGCTGTGATTAATTGTTGCATGTATTAAATGTTGGCTATCAACCTCCATTATAGTTAAACTTCGCTTCACTTAACTTCTACGCACATGGTTTTATTTTTACATGTTTAATTTGTCAGATGACTTTATATATCTGATTATGTAAGCATATTAATCACCCAATTTATGTTATGTAGAGGAAATCCCTATGCAACAAAGAGCTGCAGCTGCATCCTTATTGGGCAAACTTGTTGGTCAGCCAATGCATGGTCCCAGGGTGGCGATCACACTTGCTAGATTCTTGCCCGATGGTTTGGTTTCTGCCATTAAAGATGGACCTGGGGAAGCTGTTGTTTCATCTCTTGAACAGACAACGGAAACTCCTGAACTGGTGTGGACACCTGCAATGGCAGCTTCTCTTTCTGCACAGTTGGCAACCATGGCATCAGACCTCTACCAAGAGCAGATGAAAGGGCGTGTTGTTGACTGGGATGTACCTGAACAAGCATCTGGCCAGCATGTAATGAAGGATGAACCTCAGGTAATTTATTTTCTAGAACCTTTTTTCTGCATAATGTATTTCTGTTACTATGTCTAAGATGCTATGCTTTGCAAATTTCAGGTTGGTGGAATTTATGTAAGACTTTTCCTGAAGGACCCCAAGTTTCCACTGAGAAACCCTAAAAGATTCCTTGAAGGACTGCTGGATCAGTATGTCTCCTCTGTTGCTGCTACACATTATGAAGCAAATGCTGTTGATCCAGAGCTTCCTTTGCTGCTGTCCGCGGCACTAGTCTCCTTGCTACGAGTTCATCCGGCACTTGCAGACCATGTCGGTTACCTAGGTTATGTTCCAAAACTTGTTGCAGCTATGGCCTACGAGGGAAGAAGGGAAACTATGGCATCTGGGCAGGCCACAAGTGGATTGCAGGAAGAGCCTGGTGAACATGACAATTCAAGTCACTCTGAAACCAATGTGCAGACTCCACAAGAACGTGTTCGCCTTAGTTGTTTGCGTGTACTACATCAGCTTGCATCTAGCACAACTTGTGCTGAAGCTATGGCAGCAACAAGTGCAGGAACTCCTCAGGTATCGAATTATTTAATTTCCTCATGTTGTTGTAACTCTTTTAGGAAGGCATGTTCAATCTTTTGCACAATGATTTTTTAGATTTGTCTATACAACAGTGCGACTGCTTTTGTGAATTGATTTCCTCCTAAAAGGTTTCCTGTGATCAAGCTTTTTGATGCTATAATCAACTATTTGAATAGTAATTATTGTGTCTAGAACCTGTAGTGGTCAGAATTCAGATTCCAATCTAAGCATATTCATGTGATGATCTGATTTCTGGCATCTTTTATCAGTTAGACTTAACCACCATAATCTTTTCTTGCTTGAACTGTCATGCAGGTTGTACCACTGCTTATGAAAGCAATTGGGTGGCAAGGTGGAAGTATACTGGCATTGGAGACATTAAAGCGTGTAGTTGGTGCTGGTAATCGAGCTCGTGATGCGCTTGTTGCACAGGGGCTAAAGTAAGCTGTTCCAAATTCCTATATAGCTATTGGTGTATTATCATGTGAAATTGCCCTAAAAGCTAAAACTTTCTGTCAAGAAATGTACTACCTCCGTTCTCGAATAGTTGACGTTCTGCAGCTTATTTTTGAGCTAACCGGCGTCAACTATTAAAGGAAGGAGGGAGTAGAACTATATAATTTCGTTTTTTTTTTGGAAAGAGAAGTTTAACGGCTGTAAAAGATGCATATAAACGGAAACAGCCAAAATTGCAAATTTCCTAGAGGGGGTGAAATCATTTGAGTTTAATTTGAGAATTAGAGTATTCTGTAGTATCTCAGGTCATGCCTAATTTTTCTTGGTTATAGAGTTACTTAAGCGATCCATTTTGTTGATTTTATTCCTGCAGTAGAAAAAGTATTAACCTCTTCTGTCCATATTCAAATCAGTTTGTGCCATTTTTAAAAGCCTTTTTAAGCAAAAGAAATGATATCAATAGTCCAAAAAATTGCTTCACCTTGCCACTAGGTGGTAACAAATATTGTTTGTTACCATATATTCACTCAACCTGGTCTTTCTTGGAATGAAGTGTTGCAGTGACTAATCTTCATTATGTATTTCATAATGAAACAAAACAGGGTTGGTCTTGTTGAAGTACTCCTTGGTATTCTTGATTGGCGTGCTGGTGGAAGACAGGGACTCTGTAATCAAATGAAGTGGAATGAATCAGAGGCTTCAATTGGGCGTGTTTTGGCAGTGGAGGTGACTGTTAGCTTCTTTCTTTCTCTGAGATGCAATTAACTCCTTTTAGCTCAATTACATATTAGTATAATACACTGACTTTACTTTTATGGGTTGATCTTCACATGAGATTGATGCAATAAATAATTGGAACTCTGTAGAAAGAAAAACAAATTAGATCAATTGTGAAAGTTCTGCAGGCAGATGATACAATGACATGAGATAACGTCCTTTTTTTCTTGTTTTGGGTAGCGATAACTTGTAAAAAATTGTACATCCAGCGTTTGTTGCTTAGCCTGAAATGTCTTAACACTAGAATTCATGAATTATTCATACAAGAATTGGACGGATATATATTTCATGTGAGTAGGCACTATATATTTTCAAAAATAAACAAAGTGTCTTCAGAGCATACAAATTGTGATTTGTGACAAAATTTTAATTGCAGCACCTGCAACTGTTACATTTCTACATTCTTGGATGGGTATCACCAGTCTCACGTGGTACTCTTTCTTTTCTTTTGTTTCACACAGGTGCTTCATGCTTTTGCAACAGAAGGTGCACACTGTGCTAGAGTTCGTGACGTCCTGAATTCCTCTGATGTAAGTAGCTCCCCGCTGCAGCACAGTTCACTGAAATTCTTAGGAATGTTAAAGTGCATTTGCGATCATGACTAGTGATTGACCAAATGGGAAAATGACAATAAATAGTGGCCTGAATAAACAATTTCCCTGTTGTGTAGGTATGGGGTGCTTACAAGGACCAGAAGCACGATCTATTTCTCCCATCCAATGCACAATCCTCTGCTGCTGGAGTTGCTGGGCTCATTGAGAGTTCATCATCAAGACTCACCTATGCCCTTACAGCACCCCTGCCTCAACCAGCATTGGTCCGGCTACCATCTTCAGCTCCCTCTCCCCCATCAGCTCCTGCAAATCCTAGCGGACGGCATTCATACCATCATTCGTAGCATGACAAACAAAATTCCTCAGTCGTGATTTCTTTGGGAGAATGACCATTTGAAGTTGGTATCGTGTAGAGTGAAGCCACCATAACTGGGCTCGTTACAGCAGTCAGCAGCATTATACAGTTCACGCCTCCATACCCCAACCAAAGAGCAGCTTATGAGTGGCTGCATTTCAGTACATAGCATGTACAGTTTTCCATTACATAGGGGTCGGTTTTGCGTTTGTTCGTTGTACACATGTAAAGCATATGCTCCTTTTTTCTTTTGTAACATAGATGTCCATAGAATACTCGAGCTGGAAATGTGTATCGATTCTTGGCTGGGTGCCGGGTGGATACCTTCTCGTTATGGATTTACATGACTGGCTTGCCATTTTGACACGACGGAAGAGGATATGATGATTTTTGTCAGTTCTACGCTTATTGTGTACGTGTGGCTTGGTTAACACTTTTTGAAAGTTTCGTGGCTGTTTGCGAGCTCTACAGCATCTGCTCCAGCTTCGTGCCAAGGAATTTTAGTTGCCTGAGACCGATTTTAGTACCATTATACCATGTATTCGATTGTAGTGGTTTTAAATGTTGCTCCTAGGTGCAGACAAGCAGTTTCTTCGCACGGAGTTTGTCATATTGCTTGCTGAGATGTTGCAAAAAAAATGAGCTGAAGTTAAACTCAAAATGTAATTTGAAACGGAGAAAAAATAATATGCACCAGCCGGGAATCGAACCCGGGTCTGTACCGTGGCAGGGTACTATTCTACCACTAGACCACTGGTGCTTTGTTTTACGTGATCTACCAAGATTATAAATTTTGTAGTCCATTCGTGATTCAGATAAGGTATCATGTCCGTGTATGCTATTTTTTTTTATAGAAGCATACGTTTCTGTGTATCTAAACTACGAACGATCGGATCGATTCAGATATGCTGCTCTAGAGAAAAAGGTGTTCGATTCTTCTTCCTTTATTTTGTTTATTTAGGAACCTTCTTCCTTGATTGACTAGTCTTGAAGTCTTGACCCAGATTTCTTATTACCCTCCATAGCTTCTTGATTACCAGATTATAAAAAGGAATGAATAGAGCTTCTGTACAAGCCAGTTAAGCTAAAATTGGAGCCAGCTCCTAATCCTTGGAGTGCGCGGCAGCGGATGTGGATGAGGAGGTGCATGTGAGACGGGCTGGGGAGGCAAGCAAACAGCAAAGCTCCTTTTGTTGGCAAGTTATGGCCGGGCCGGGCTGGTGTTAGTTCAAAGTCACACGCGCGATAAGCAAAGCCGCACGTCACTCTTGTCCCCTCCAGAAAACATTTCTATAAACATCTCAGAATGAAACTATCGGTAGCACAGCACCCATGTCTCTCATCCATCGCTACAGCAATAGCATCGTTATCGTTTCACAAAATTTTTCTCCAACATCAACCTTCGGACACTAATTAGGAGTATTAAATATGGATTAATGACAAAATTCATTCCATAATCCTTCTAAGTTTTCGAGACGAATCTAACGAGCCTAATTATGTCATAATAATGACGAATTAATTAGTTTTAATAGACTCATCTAGCGATTTTCCGTTCATCTAGCGATTTTCCGTCCATCTATATAATTAATTTTGTAATTAGTCTACATTTAATACTCCTAATAAACTTCAAAAAGAACTCCAAAAATGTCTCTAAATTTTTCTATCTAAACATGTGAGTTGTGACGTTGATTGCTTCACAGACAGGAGTACTCGTACTTCATAGCCATTAGGCAGTCTTGCCAGTGGTTGGCTGGCCACTGTGTTTATGCAAGTCAAGGCCCCGTTTCTGAAGTACTACTAATAACGGATTCTTAATTCATGAGAAACTGTGGTGCTCCATGTGAAATTCCTGCGGAATCATGGCCTATTAGCCTATTAAGCAAGTTGCTTCTCCTTTTAGTTTAAGATATCAGGTGGAAATCAACCCCTCCGTGCAAACTATGGAAACTTCAATCTGAGCCATATGATGTTGATCCAAGGGAAGACTTATAGAAGGTGGGAGGGGTGACGTGCAAAACTCATGAGAGGTGGGAGGGATGATTTGCAAATGTACTTTTGCAAATCACCCCTCCCACCTCCCATGAGCCCTCCTTTGGATCAACATCGTGTGACTCAGATTGAAGTTTCCATAGTTTGCACGGAAGGGTTGGTTTGAACAACCCCTCCATGCAAACTATGGAAACTTCAATCTTATAGAATAGAAGGGGAAAGTTGCTTCTCCTTATCTCGCCTAACTCCCTCCCCACCCCTAGAGCTTGCACGTGCTTGATGGTGAAGTCTACCCAATTCCACATGCCCCCCCTTGCTCCCATGGCGTCTCCATCATGTGCAAATCCAGGCCTACTGTCGCTCGTGTTAACATTTCAAGCACGCTTTCGCAGGTGACGGGACGGGCAGCCGTTCCTGAACTTTCAGGTTTTCAGCTGGTCAAATAGTCGTCCTCGAATGGTAAGGAAACAAGATCGGTCGATCAGTCAAAGAATTCAAGGGTAAACCAACCTGAGACTATGATTGCTGTGAGATCAAAAAAACCAACTCCATTTCAAGCGAGATCCTGCTGCAATACATACATCAGGGGCATCGCGCGCCCGGTACAACGACGATCAATACACCCTATATACAGTTTTCGATCCAACCAACGCTAGCGTTGATCGATCCATCATCACATTCACAGCTCATGACAATACAGGTAGGGTAGTAATTAACAAGACTGGATGGACGCCTGCTGATTGCTCAAACCTGCTAATTAACACGCTACTAGCAAAAAAAAATTACAGACGACGATGAACAAAACAGCAGCTAAGTATCATCATCATCCATCCTCCCCTTCTAAAGTTTACAACAGCACCGGAGTAATCGTCTTCCTCCTCCCCTCCTGAATCTCTCTGGCTATAGTGTTGTTGTAACAATGGAGGTGACGACGACTGACGATCCGGTGGTGGTAACGGTAACAACAGTATCGTCCCTACTATCTGGCAGCCGGACACAGGTGCCCCGGTTACCTGCCCATGGCGGTGCCGGTCTCGGCGAGGCGGGTGTAGAGGGCGGCGTTGAGCTGATCTTGGGAGTACACGCGGCTGGCCATCTTCACGGCGACCTGCTGGATCATGAGGTCCTTGACGACGGAGACGCTGGCGTGGTAGACGTCGAGGTCCAGCTCGCGCAGCGCCGTCATGAGCCGCGCCGACGGGTGGTTGCGCTTGTGGCACTGCACGCGGATCATGGCCTCCAGCCCCAGGATCTTGGCGTCGATCTCCACGGCGTGGCACCGCGGCCCGCCGTCGTGGCCGCCGAGCCCGGCGGCGTGCGGGGCCGGCCGCGCGTCGCGCTCCTTCTTGAGCGCCTCGATCTGGGCGTGCAGCGTGTCCTTGTCGGACTCCAGCGACGTCAGCTTGCCGCGGAGCTCGTTGATGTAAGAGATGGCGTCGCCCAGCAGCGACGCCTTGTCCATCTTGGACACGTTGGGCACCACGGCGCGCAGCGCGTAGAAGCGCTGGTTCAGCTTCTCCCGCCGCTGCCGCTCCGCCTCCACGTGGTTCAGCGGCTCCTCGCGCCCGTTCGCCGGCTTCCGCCCGCGCTTGCGCGGCCGCTTCTCCGCCTCCGGCGGCGGCGGCGCCACCACGCGGCTGCTCTCCACCTCGCGCACCGAGGCGTCCAGGTCGGAGTGGTCAGACTCCGACTTGGCCGGCGCGCCCGTCCCCGTCGACGGCCGTGTCGTCGGCGCCGACGAGAAGGACAGCATGCCCTCGTTCGCCGTCGCCGCCGGGTGGTGGTTGGTGTTGCTCGCGCGAGAGGTGGCCTCCATCGAACGCTTGTTGTTGTAGTTATTCTTCGTGTCGTTCGCCGCGGCGGCCGTCAGGGTCGCCGTGTGCTGCGAGAAGAGGCTCCCGGGCGCGGTGGTCAAGCTGGCTGTGGCGGCAGGGGGCGCCGGCGACGGGTTCCTCCGGCCGTTGCTGTCGGCGCCGAAGCTGAGGATCTCCCCGGACTCGGGCTTGAAGAACGGCGGGGCCGCCGCCATGGAGGGATTGGACGCGAAGTCGGAGAAGTTGAGCTCCCGGCGGAAGGGGCCCTGGTGAGCCTGGTTGTGCTGGTGCTGCCGCTGAGGGGGCGCGGCAGCAGGCGCCGGCGGGGGAGGAGGCGCGTGCACCGAGGGGCTGGGGTTCTCCGTGAGGGTGCTCGTGCTCCCGTTCTCGAAGTGGATCTGCGGCGGCGGCGGCGGCTTGGAGACAGAGATCTCGGCCGATGGGTGCGACAGGGAATCCTTGATGTCCATGACTGGCGCGTCGGCGAGCCAGAGCACGGAGGGGTCCGTCTCCGCCTGGTCCGCTCCGGCCGCCGGCTGCTGCGGCGGCGGCGCCGGAGGCTGCACGGGCGGCCACGAGCCGCCCCCTGCTCCGCCTCCGCCCCCAAAGAGCGAGCGGATCTTAGCCATGCTCTCGGCGGTCTGGAAGACGACGTCGGTGGAGCCGAGCTCGAGCACCCCCGTGCCAACGGGGACGCAAACCATGGTGCGGAGGCCGAAGGTGTAGGCCTGGCGCGCGCGCTCGCACGGCGCGGAGGAGAGGCCGGAGGCGATCCAGTTGAGCTGCCCGGTGAAGAGCGCCTGGCCCGGGAGGCCGGAGCCGTTGAGGAACGACTGCGTCATGGAGACGAGGAAGAACCACTCGGTGTCGGTAACCTCCTCCTCGACGGCCTCGTCGGGAGCCGCGGCGGCGCCGGAGATGAGCGAATTGAGCTCGCGGAGCACGCGCTTGCGGTGCTCCTGCTCGGCCTGGGCGGCGGGGGTGAGCGGCTTCTGCTTGCGCTTGTCGTCGTCGCAGCCCTTGTAGTAGCCGTCCCCCCAGCCGAGCAGCGAGGCGCCGGTGGCGGCGTCGACGGAGGACTGCCAGAAGATGGCGTAGGTCCAGGTCTCCCTGGAGCCGTCAATCATGGCCTGCAGGCGCTGCTGCAGCGTGTCCTGGTTGAACCCCGGCGCCATGGCCGCCGGCATCTGCTGCGGCGGCGGCGGCGTGGCGGCGGCCGACGAGGCGCCGCCCCCGGCCGGCGCACCCCAGGGGAAGGCGGGGAGGTCGGCGGAGGCCATGAAGGCCTCCATCATGGAGGCGTTGTCGTCCGTCCACAGGTTCATGGGCACCCGAGCCGGCCGAGCCGAGGAGGAGGAGGAGGGCGGGGTGGAGACGGAAGAGGAGGGCGAGGCGTAGGAGAAAAATGGTGGGTGGAGAATGGAGGGCGAGGGGAAAGCGAAAGAAATGGTTTAGAACGCGGAATCCATGGGATTATTAGGGCACAAACCCGAAAACGCCCGTGCCACGGGTGGGCGTTGTCCCGCTTGTCGTTCGCCTGCAGAGGGCAAATCCGGAAACATGTCTTGAACCAAATTGTAAAACGGGTTATTCGCCGGGGTCGATTTAGGAGGGTGAACCTAAATTTCAGGGTCTGCGTTTGTGTAACCGCCGGGTTTGTAGCCCTCCTCCTGCGAGGTGGGCCCTCCTTGTCAGCGGGTGACACCCCTTTTTGCAAGGTTCTTGGTTTGCGGTGGGACCCACTTGTCAATGACGGCTGATTTTGTTTTCCATGGGCTATTTTCGATTTTTGAGCATACTATTTAGAGGGGTGGGCTCTTTTACATGTGAGAATGACGTGGATCGCCGTATATAGGTAGGAGAGGAGCGAGGCGTGGGGCATGCGTATTGGCTGGATCGCATTGATAAGTTTTCCGCATAAGATAATGCCAGTTGGAAAACACTTAATACCGATATCCTTAAAAAGCTTGCATTTTATTGCTCGTGATAATAGTAGATTTTCGTAGAACGGCTAGCTATTTTTCAAGCTACGTAGAAATATATTTCTTAGGATCTTGGTATTAAAGTGACCAAGTAATTATATATGGGAATACTGTGGGTCACCAACCATATATTGATGGGAGCAAAGAAGGGGTCGAGCATGCATATCGGTTGGATCACATGCCAGCTTTTCGCATAAAAGAATATTGAGTTATGAAGATATGGTAGATCTTGTTCTTTTCATTCTTGGGGGTAATGAATGAATATGAGAAAATTCTTTGATACGTATAAAACACATATTGTTATAGGTGTTTTCAAGGTGTCATCAACTCATTGTATCTATACATTTCACCAAAGCTATTGAATCACTATTCTAAGGATTTCAATAGTAACAAAAGCAATCTAAGCCGGTGCTCATACCATTTAACCATTTCTTGTGTTTATTGTTGGCATGTCTGAAATATAATATCAAGTGGGGCTAGCTAGGCATTTTTCACATGAACAATGTAATGGAGCACCACATTTTGATGCGGGTATGAGGAGCTGGAGGACATGCGTATGTGATGGAGCACATGCATTTCGAATTTTCCCACATGCAAAAAGGATGGGTAGCACTGATTGTGTTGATCTCGCAACTGCTTTCATGAAAGATGTGAATACTTATATATATATTTTTTTGAGATTACACAGTACAACGCAGACGCTCACAACACGCACGCACACTCACCCCTATGAACACACGTACGCAAACCCTACCCCTATGAGTACCTCCGAAGGACTGAGCACCGGCAGATTTGAAGATTCTCGAAGTCACCACTGGCGCCTCGTCGTCGACGGGAACGTCGCTTACCACTTAATGCATAACGCCGGAAATTCCCGGAATAAATCCAGGAAAAGGTGCGAGCAACAGGATTTGAATCCTGGTGAGTAGCGTCCCACTGGACCGTCCTACCATTGGACTACAAATTAACTTTGCGTAGTAGATTTTTTTTTCCGAATCGCACAGGCCTTGACCAAATCCGAAAGGCACATAGATTTATTGTATTTGAAAAGATATGCAAAAAAACTGTTGGCAAAGGATTTGCATGGTTTATTGTTAGAACATTACCACACTGCATGTGTTGCGATATACTCCAAGCCAATTGCGCGCCGATTTCTCCTTTATGGCATAGGAGTACCACAATTGGTACGACGAGGAAGAAGAGACCCGTCACCTAATGCCAGTACTTTGTGAGAGCTACTTTTTTTTAAGGGCAGGTAGCTCCTCTGTGGCTCTGTTGCATGGGTATTGGGATCATGACCCAAACCCTTTTCTCCTTAGCCTGATTTTTTTAGATTACACATTACAACGCAGACGCTCACAACACGCACGCACACTCACCCCTATGAACACACGTACGCAAACCCTACCCCTATGAGCACCTCCGAAGGACTGAGCACCGGCAGATCTGGAGATTCTTGAAGTCACCACTGGCGCCTCGTCGTCGACGGGAATGTCGCTTACCACTTAATGCATAACGCGCACCTCCGAAGGACTGAGCACCGGCAGATCTGGAGATTCTCGAAGTCATCACTGGCGTCTCGTCGTCGACGGGAATGTCGCTTACCACTTAATGCATAACGCCGGAAATTCCCGGAATAAATCCAGAAAAAGGTGCGAGCACCAGGATTTGAACCTTGGTGGGTAGCGTCCTACTGGACCGTCCTACCATTGGACTACAAGCCCATTCGCTCCTTAGCCTGATTTGAGTACCTTCTTTCACACAAAAAAAAATTTGAATACTTTTCTTGATTTCTAGAAAGACGCAACAAATTTGTATTTTGTTCGCCGAAAATTGTCAGATTATGTTTTATGACCACATAACGGGCATGTTTTTATTAAACAAAACGCATATAGCATATATTCCATGCCCCGGATGGAGCATTACAAGTTTTTTTTAAGATCAATCACGTGCGCTGTGCGCCAAGCCACATGTTGGAGAGGGTGAGTGAGTCCGTGAGTGAGCTTGAGGATGCGGCTGCCGAGCCGAGCCGAGCCGAGTCACGGGCTCGAGCTCCACCTCCACTGGTAGTGAGGGAGTGTGTCTGTGTGTGAGGCAGATAGCCCAAGCAAACACGCCAACCAGCAGGGAGCCGGCTCTGTTTGACCGTTGACTAGATCCACGGGTCCAATTTGCCATCGCGGTTGCGGTGGAGCGAGATGGGCCTACGTGCAGCGAGAAAGGGGGCGGGGTAGGAGAAAAGTCCTCGGTCGGAGGGCCCACGCAGCAGGCAGCCGAATTAAATAAGAGGTACGGGGCGGGACGGGAGGGACGGGAGCGACCCGCCCGCGATCTTATCGTTTAAAACCTGGCGCAAAATCTGGGCCGTCCGTTCGCGCCCTCACGTGTTTAGCGATCCCGGCATCGTGCGGCTCGTGCTTTGCTTGGTTTAGTTTACTGGTGGGGCGAAACAGATGCGCGTGCTGCTATATTCTAATCCGTGATGATGCGGCGGTCTGCTGGAGGTTAGTGTTAATAAACAAGGCGGGCCAGCTGGTGCAACAGTGCAAGGCAGGTGGGCCGCCAGGTCGCTGTCGCGGCCCGGGATTACTCTAATCTACTCGCGCAACTTGACCACCGGATGCGCCACCACGCATTCACGCACTTTTGGATTCCGCAAGCAGATGCTACGCGCACCCCACCCCCTGGCTCGAATAAGAAGAGGTAGTTCAATTGCAGCAAAAGTACTCGTGATAAAAACCTTCTAGGACCGTAGATTAAGAAAAAAAAATGCATGTTTGCATTAGCCATTTCGATAGTAGGCAAAGAATAAAAGCATGCATGCAAGCAGAGATGAAGCTTTAAATTGAGCGCAATAGGTGTAAGCGCGCACGCACATCATTCTCTTGACCCAAAATGGCAGGAAAAGCAGAAGTGATTGTTTTCGTGCTCTTGTTGGTGCTTGCAACCCTGATGGTTGATGTTGTCACTCAGAAGCACCCATAATTGCGGTTGGAGCCCATGCCCACACTCTGACGCACACCAAGAGGAGGGATAGTAGGAACGATATGCTAATTATATCATGTAAATTTCTTAAAAACTAGGGCTAAACCAATAAAATTTAGTGCAGAGCAAATGAATTGTAGTGGAAAAAACTTTTGAACATGGATAGGGTCGGGGCTTGGGGGCGTATGACCCCTTATGGCTGCATAATACAATCTTATCTGACTTTTGGTAATTATATATTTGGAAAAAACTCCAAACATTCAAATCTACAAGAGTGAACATTAAAGTCTTCGGCGCACGTCTTGCTCTCTATAATTTTCATGAAGGTGATAAGAGAGATGTGGATCTGCAACGAAGGAACCACCATTGATTCGAACAAGTTTATGAGGTCCTAAGGTGACAAGGGAGAGAGATGTGACGAGATTTCATTCCAGATGTACGGAGCAACTTTTAATCTAGAATAAGTTGGGAGCATGTGATGTTACAATGGTCTTAAGTTTGAAATAGTAGAAGGTACTGAAGGATCAAATTTGACAAGCAAGTGCCGAAGGGTGCACAATATATTGCTTGAAATGGTGAAAGAAGGGAACATGAGATTTAAAACACATTGCTACTAAAATTAGTGGTGATGGAATATAGAATCATGTTATGCGCTCGTTTTGTTTGCTTCTAGCGTTAAGTGCTCACTCTTTTTTCTAAAAAAAGGGTGCTCACGCCTTACAAAATATACGATACATCTTACATCTAGTCTAACGATGTTAAGGCCCTCATTGGAATTTCTAATGATTTTGATTAGTCGCGTAAGCCGTGGATCATGGAAGAAGGAAAAAAAAACAAAATGGCAGCGTGCCGTGTACTCGTAGCGCCGTAGCGGGAGGGGATATCATACATCATAATATAGTAACCGCGTCATTTCCACGAGGAGGGAGGGAGGGAGGGCGCGCGGAAGCTTCACGGCAGTGGGGTTGGAGACTTGGAGTGGAGCACGTTTTGCTCGCGTGGTGGCCCGTCCCAATGCAATGTTTTTCACCCGCGCCACCCCGGCTGTCTGTCGTCACGTGGTGGCGGGCCTGCAAAGCATGTGATGTGAATGGGGGAGGGGAAGCACGCGTTCCTCCTGCTTTCCCATTTCCCTTTCTTTACGCCGCACCTGGCTGGATCGGCTTGTTGCCTGAGCTTTCTTTTTTATTCTAATTCTAATTAGTTTTTTGTTTACCTGTCGCCATTGGCTCACATATTTACGGATAAGCCCTGCAACTTTTTTTATCTGGAGTAGCAGCTCTGGACCCGTCCGTTCTTTTTTTTTTTTGAAAATTTGGACCCGTCCGTACACAGGGGTGAATGAATGAACGAGGCTCCTCTAGTAGCTTCTTCAAGCTCCGGTCCCACACGGCAGGTTTGGCCCATCCTTCTCCTTGATTAATCACTCCATTTCATTTGCCGACATGTACCATGGACCCCAAATGTGTAGCTTTGCCGTGAGAAATTTGGCAGCGTCATTTCTTGCATTGTAGAGAAATTGTACTACTACTCTAGTAGCAAGCAGGGCAGAAGGTCCAAGGAGATTAGAGCGGAGTTGAGGGACGTGTGTGCGAAAAGGAGAGGAGAATTGTTTGCTCGCAAGTGGCCCAGCAGGGTGATGATTGGTTGGATTTTTCCCTTTGTTTCCTACTCCAGCAGCTTGTTGCTGATGAATTGAATCGGCGCTCCATCAATCGTTGAATGGAAATGGAGAGCGAAAACTGGACCCCGACGTTTTGTTGTCTTATTCTTGGGGGGCCGGCCCTGCCAGACGAGCGAGGAGGGGACGGTGGAGCCCGGCCCGGCCCGCCCTGTCCTGTAGTACTCGGCCGAAAGCAAGAAAGAAGCGGTGGTGAACCTGTCATCGTCTACCTGCGACCGGTTGGTTCGATCATCGGGGATCGGCCGCCGGAGGGGGAACGGACCGACGCCGACGGGGAGCTAGGAAAACACAACACACAGATGATGAGGCGAATGTGACGTCGCCCGGAGCTACCGACTGGATCGGAGGAGATTGCATGGAACCCTAAACCCTAAGGAAGCTAATCACCAAGTCTTGTTACGAGATGGAGAAGAAGCTAATCAAGGCCCCATCCCATGCCACGCATTGGCATTGGCACTGGCATTGGCATGGCGTCCAGTCCATTCCGTCTGCGGCGCATACGTGTTGCGTTACGACGCGTCGCGCGAAGGACGCGGAGGCAGCCGGACACTGGTCCAGGGGGCGCTCCGATGGATCCGACTGGTGTGGGCCGCCGCATCGTCGTCGTCTCTCATATATCATCGCGTGGCTGGAATTCGTCTGGTCCATATCGATCAATCCGACACCGATCGATGAGCGGTGGCCCTGATCGCCGTTGCACCTCAGGACTGAGAGGAATGGCATCATCATCAATTCATCATCATCCCTGGGCCCTGGCCTCCTCGCGCTGTATGCATGGACGCTGCTGCGGCCGCGGCCCGGCCTGCAGGCCTGGCCGGAGTCCGACGAAGGGGGGACGACCAATGAAGCGAGCTAGAGGACAAAAATGGGGAGTAGGCTGGGCTGCGCCTGCGCGTGGATCACGTTTGTTTCGACCTCGCTTTCCTCCTCCGACCCCCAGCGCTAGCTGCGCATGATTGGGATTGCATCGGCCAGCCGCCAACGCCATCGGGTCAGCATATGGAGCCGCCGCGCGTCACATCGATTCGCATTCACTGTACTACTGACGCTAGCTGCACTGCAGCGCGCAACGACCACAGAGGCACACACACATGACACACCTACCTCGCGCGCCATTCGCCTGTTTGCCAGGCCTCGCACGTGTTGCCAATGCTCACTTACAGCGTGGTATAGTACTATCTTCTTTCTTTTTGTTTTTTTTTTGAAATTATAGTATCTTCTTTCCAATGATCACAACTCATCAGAATGAAGCACGCCGACAACGGTGTATATATTCATGTGTGGAAAGTTGGTAATGCTAACCACTGGTTTAACTCTAAGACTGTAATAATTAACCGATCACATTCATGAACAGAGTTTGGATTGAGCTTAAGAGGCTCTTCTCTCCTTCTTCTTCCTCAAATCTCGCATTCTCTTCCCCCTCTTCCTCAAATTTGCAGGGAGCTTTGGGGGAGGCTCCATAAGATTTCAGTGGGTAGGAGGGCTCTAGCCCCACCACTAGATCCGTGGCTGACCAATTCGACTATGGATGGTGGTGTTGTTTGCTCCAATCTCTATGCATGGTAGATCCACTCCATCGGAGCTGCATACACGCGCACATCATTGCATAGGCCCACCCAAAAAGATCTATGCAAGCATATCTAGTTCTACCACATGTGCGTTTCTCTGCTTCTTCTTCTCCACCAATCTTTTAATTAACCTTTCAGCATTTCTACTTGATTACCTTGTTAATTTACCAGTAGGACCACAACATGCTTATTAATTAGGGAAAAGTCTGATTTACAACCTTGAACTAGCACACAAGTCTGGTTTTCAACCTTAAACTACAAAACCAGACATAAAAGGCCATCCAACTATCAAAACCGTGCAAGTTTCAACCTTTGAGCGGTTTTGGAGGTGGTTTTCCATTTTGTGAAAATGTTAAAAAAAATGGTTTCATCTAAAAAATCATAACTAATTCATTTTAAATCAGAAAAATATGGAACTAATACCCAAAGTTTTATAAAAATGTCACCTATCTATTGGTGCACTATTTGGAGTTTTTTTAAATATTATATGTTCAAGTTTCTAGTTTTTATTGCTTTTTCTAAAAATACTAGGAATATGAATAATAAGATGCAGATGACTCCAAATAGTTCACCAATAGATAGGTGACATTTTTATAAAACTTTGGGTATAAGTTCCATATTTTTCTGATTTAAAATGAATTAGTTATGATTTTTTAGATGAAACCATTTTTTTAACATTTTCACAAAATGGAAAACCACCTCCAAAACCGCTCAAAGGTTGAAACTTGCACGGTTTTGATAGTTGGATGGCCTTTTATGTCTGGTTTTGTAGTTTAAGGTTGAAAACCAGACTTGTGTGCTAGTTCAATGTTGTAAATCGGATTTTCCCTATTAATTATTAGCAAGCTCCAGCTAGAGCAAAATGCACATACTATAAACCATGACCCTTGGTGCCTTTTCTTCGATATCACTACTAGCGAAACAACCTTTCATCCCCGGGTGTTTTTTTTACATTAGTACCGGTTTTTTTGCCGTCTGGTATTAGTGTACATACAAATCGGTACTAATGTATGTGGGAAGCGAGAGACTCGCCACGCCCTCGTGAGAGCACATTAATACGGGGTGGGGACTAGCCCTGGTATTAATACCGGGGCTAGTTCCTACCCGGTACTAATGTGGTCGGGCCACATTAGTACCGGGTAAGAGCTAGCCCCGGTATTAATATGAAGACATTAATACCGGTGGGAAAAGCAACCCGGTACCCTAGCCGCACGCCCCCCTGACGCCGTCCGCGTCCGTCCGCAGCTTCTGCCGCGCGCCCATCATATCCTCTCTCGTTTGTCTCGTTCTCATCCTTATCATCTCCCACGCACAGGGCCAAGTCCGGACTCTTCCTCCCACCGCCCATTCTCTTCCTCTCTTCTTCTCTCTCTGGATCCAGGCCCGACGGCGCGCGCGGGTGCGGGCGCTCCGGCGCGCGGCCGCTCTGGCGCGCGGTCGGCCTCTGGCGCAGGCGCGGCGGGGCTCCCAACGGCGCGCGCGGGATGGCGGCGCGGGGCTCCCTCAGTGGCGCGGGATGATGGAGGCGTGGCCGGAGCGGCGGCGGGGCGGCGCGCGCGGCGGGATCATGTGGTCTCAATTCGATTTTTTTCTTTTTTTTATTCTGTCGGCCGGGAGCGGGATCTGGGAGGCAGCCGCAGGCCGCGGGCGTCGGCAGGGCGGCCGCAGGCCGCCGGGAGGATTGTGGTTCAATTTTTTTTTGTTTTTGTGAATCTCTAATCTGGATGAGCAATTTGTGATTGTTGTATGTGAAATTTGGATGAAGAATCTGTGATTGTTGTAGGGGAAATTTGGATGAAGAATTTGTGAATGTATAATTTATGAATGTGAATGTGTGAAACAAAAGAAAATAAAAAAAGAAAAAGAAGGTGACGGAGACGGAGGGAGAGACGGAAGGAGGGGAGTGACGGAGACGACGGAGAAGGGGTATTAGTACTGGTTATGTGACCTGGTACTAACCTGGTACTAATGCCTCCTCCACATTAGTACCAGAAGAACAATATCAGTTTGAAAACCGGTACTAAAGAGGAGTTATAAACCGGTAAAAAAGCTGTTTCTCTAGTAGTGTATATTACATTCCTGTTGAACGGGGAAGAAGAAGAAGAAAAGAAAGAGACATCAACCAATTGAAGGTGTTCATTTTGGAAAAATAAACAATTGACGGTCGATCTTGCTACGAATTCGTTTGTTACCTTTCCTTCAATAATGGTTCAATTTGTCAAAGCATTCGTACATACAAATGCTTTGATGATCGATGGTAACCTTCTTGTCCTGATGCTCCTCCGAAAGCAACAACCTTTTATAGAGATGTTTCAACTCCTTGGTAGAGGTACGTGCGCTAAATATCAGTAGACTCTGCTAGTGATTTTACTAAGGTGCTAATCATAATTACTAGTACTCGGCCACATGTAAAAGCAATCACCCCACTGGGCTCCATCAATTTGACCCCTTTTTGGCAGTGCGGAGCCACTAATGTAGTCATTAACAAAATTAGATACTTTTAGAAATGCAATCTTGACAATTTTTGGGTCTTCCACCAAAAGAATTGAATATCCCATAAAAAAAATAGTGTGATCACACGGAATTCGCTATGTGCAAATTTTCTTTACTACGACTACGACATTTACTGTATATACTCTATGTATATTATTGATAGCATACTAAAAGAAAAAAAATCAACAAGCAAGCCGGGAGCTAATTAACTGCTCGGCGGCAGTGCCTCATGGATCGCGCACGTTTATGTCATGTACTCCCTCCGTCCCGAAATCACGGTCGTTCTAGCTACAGATCGTTGTGTCGTAAAGATTATCGTTCTGCGCACCGCAGGCCTCCTGCGTGCACCGCACCATAAACCTCTTTCATTTATTTAAGACAAAAACCACTATGCTACATGTTTAAGTGTGAAAAGTAGACATGATTACTCATCTGGGGTGTTTAGTCGGCTGAAATTTAGCAAAAATTTTACTATTTTTTCAACTTTCTCCATCACATCACATTAAATACATCAAAAGACATATGTTCGGAGTAGTAAATGTAGGTAAAAAAATTAACTAATCACACAGTTCTGTTGTACATCACGAGCCGAATCTTTTGAGTCTAATTAGTCCATGATTGGACAATATTTACCACAAACAAACGAAACGTGCTACAGTGTGCTACAGGAGTTCGAAATGTTAAAAATGCTAAATTTCAGCCAACTAAACAGGCCCATAACAATTGCAAGCAGGGTGCAGCATGCAGAGCGTATTAATAGTTTGCTCCTCCAGGTATCTGATGACACTCATCATTACTATAGGGGTTATAAGGTCTTTTGGCACTTGCATTGCATTGGTAGTAGTTGGCTCATTTTTCTGGCGACGGCGATTCAGGGACAGAGGGAGTAATTTCTTCTGTCAATGGATCGCGCGATCGTCCATCGACTGCTACGTACGGGATTCATGCACCTCGAGGTTCCACTTCCATCCATCCACGTCGCGTCACATCAGCTGGGCGAACCTGCAGCAGTGGGATGGCCATCGCATTCGCATTTACTTTCTCCATTTTAAATTATATTATAAATGACAGAATAGTTAATTCAGTCTTCGAACTATCACTCAAAGCTCAATTTCGCTTTTGAACTACGAAAACGGTCGTTTTAGTCCTCAAACTTTCGCATCCGGCTCAATTTCGTTTCTGAACTATAAAAATGGTCATTTTGGTTCTCAAACTTTTACATTCGACTCAAATTCATCCCTAGCCGATAGCTAAATACCCTTTTTTACCCTTCTCTTATCCCTACGCACTGCTCGCTGCTGGGAAATCGGAGCTGTAGGTCGTCCTCCCCTAAGATGGAGCAGGGGCCTCGCTCCTCCTTCGCCGAGCGCGTTCACACCCCATCCATGGCCTGCCTCCGCCGCGACCGCGCCTAAGATCCGCACCCGCCGGCGCAGGAGGAGGTGCCGACGTGGTGGAATTGGCGGGGCAGCAGGCCTTCATGTCCCGGTTGCCTTCGTCCTCTTTCCGCGGCTCGCCCTCTCCTGCTTGTGGTAGCCGACGGTAGTAGGAGCAGAAGCAGCAGCGGGTTCGCTAGCAGCTAGCAGCGAGCAGCGAGCAACACGTAAGAGGTAGAAAGGTAGAAAGGGTATTTGGCTATCGGTCAGGGACGAATTTGAGCCGGATGCGAAAGTTTGAGGATTAAAATGACCGTTTTCGTAGTTCAGGGACCAAACTGAGCCGGATGCGAAAGTTTGAGGACCAAAACGATCATTTTTGTAGTTTAGGGACGAAATTGAGCTTTGAGTGATAGTTCGGGAACTGAATTGGCTATTCCGCCATTACAGATCGTGTAATTTTTTTAACATCAAATTTGACCATCAAATTTGATGTTAAAAAAATTAAACGGACTATAATTTGGAACAGAGCTGAGGGAGTAGCATCTACCCTGCCTCCCTGTGCTTAACAGCCGTTGCAAGTTTTAGGCAGCAATAATCACGTGCTTAATTAACTAAGCCGCCCTTAGTCCCATCATTATCTTACACTACGTATCTAGCTTATGCTTTGGTGCTCGCATGATTCTTTTCTACTTACCTTTTCCCCTGTTCCAATGCGTTCCGGCTTTGATATGATCTCTCTTTTGCCAAGTTTGCCAAACCAATGCATATATGCGGCACTGCACGAACCAAAGTGCCCCTTGTCCGATCAGAGACAATTAGGTAGTTGCCTGACTTGCAAGTGCGGAGTACCTGCTAACCGACTGTATAACGTTGGAACTTGGAATAAAGTAAGCTGCAGTCCAATGCCAATAAGGGTCTGGAATGAGCCTGATCACCGTGATCCTATGCAAAACTGCGGCAGAGTGACTCGTCCCGTCTAATAATGTTTTTTTTCCCGGAATCGCACACTAGCTCGTCCTTACGAAATATACGCATGCAACTCTGGTTTTAGTAGTACATCGAATCCAAGAGACTGGCCAATGCAACCAGCGGTATTTTTCGAGAACAAATGAGCCACGAGCTCACCAGTAATATTTTTCTCTCAGAAAGCAGCCACCAATCACCAACCTAACAAACATGCTGATATGACAAATTCAATATCAATAACGTCATAACTAGCGCCCTACACTTCGTTTTTTTAATGAGCACATCATCTATTCATCTATCACTAAAAATGATCGAGTCATAGGAATATATATTCTATACGTAGGAGCATGCATACATAAAAAATAGGTTAAATATACATGGGAGATGGGCAGGGGGAGCTAGCTACATACAGTACTAGACGGCGCCGAACAAGCGTTGCTACTATACATAGGAGTATAGCAACATAAACAGCTAGCAGCACGCGTAACATGTGGTGGTGGACGACTGGCCGGCGCATCGAGCATGCATGGTGTCGTCGCTATACGCGAGCCTTTTTTCCCCTCCTCTCACGAATGGTTTGGTCCTGCCACCGGCTGGCGGTCTGCAGGTGAGCTCTTGTCGCCTGCAGTTGCAGCTAGCGTCTTCGCGCGACAGCAAATAAAAATTCATAAAACAGCCGGTGGTACTTTTCTCTCACAACAAATTAGTTATCAGCTACCAGTCAGCGGTATGTTTTTTTCAGAAAAAATCAGCATCAGTCGCCAGCGTTAGCCAGACCAACAGAGTGCAAGTCGCCGGCCTAGCTAATCCGTCGAACTGACCTACATTATTAGAATTTCTTGGCCTTGGAAGCAACTAATTAGATATTATTTTTTTATGGGGTGAGCCACTTTGTCTTGTGGGGATCTTATTAATTTCTCTCCTTTCCCTGATCTGAACTATGGGCTCGGCCCAGTTTTTGACTCAGAGGTTGCCTAGCAATGCCCAACAATATTACTGACAAAGATTGGGAAACACACACCCCGCACCAGGTAGCTGACCATCACCACTCCTCTTCTTAAAAAAAGAGAGATGAAATCCATTTTGACCATTCAATTACTATAAAGTTTGATTTTGAATATTCAATTTTAAATCAGGTATTCTTGATCCTCCAACTGCCAAACCGCCACCCTAGCTGCTTTGATGAGTAACTTTTTTTTAGATTAAGGATTAAAATTCGGCATTTATATCTACATGTCAGATATATGCAACCAAATGTTACAAAGAGTTCTTATATTCTAATCCTCCACAATGAGGAATTCAAAAGTAGAAGAAAGAGAGCTCTAGACAAAGAAAAAAAAATAGAAGGCTAAGCTTCATTCTTCTTATTCACCCATGCTTCAAACTTGCGCTGTCCTTTTGCAGTGTCAATCTACCCATCTTTCGTTTGCTTAGAAACTTGACGTTGGACTTGAACGCTTGTCTTCTATCACTCGTATAGCAGTTGCACCTTAGGACTTCCAAGGTGACATCTCTAAGAAGAAATACGACGTCGAAGACGCTGTTGCCGCCCATCCAACGAATCGGAATTAGGTTTTCACCTACAAACCCACTAACCTAGCAGAAAGCATCATAACAAACGTCTCAAGGGAGGTACGTGACGTCCACTGACCCGTCGTCACTAACACCAGCACAACCGGGAAGGGCTTTCACCCGAAGCTCCTGCACAACCATAGCTTTGATGAGTAATTTCATTGATGTGGATGACAAGTGGTAGTGGAATCCACAATGTAAGCTCATTCTCCTCTCTTCCATCTTCTTTTATGTCTTCTTCTCTCTTTGTTTCATCTCCCTTACCCTGTCGGTACGACCACGATGGCTGTAGCAGCAAATGATATATTGCTAAATTGTAGGTAGTTTTCAGTTTAGTTTTTTAGCATATGAACGGCCTGTTCGCTTGGCTGGTTGCTGGTGGCTGGTGCTGGTTTGTTCTGAGAGAAAAGTACTGCTGACTGGTTGCTGGTGGCTGGTTTTTTCTGAGAGAAAAGTACTGCTGGCTGGTGGCTGATAAGCCAGACGAACAGGGCGGAAACCCTCCGTGGATCCATACATGTGTCCACCAGCATGTAACACCAAGATCAGAGTTCGGTTGGCTGGTGGTTATTGACTAATACTGATTTGTTGTGAAAGAAAAATATCATTAGCTGATTGGTGGTTATTGTCTGATACTGATTTGGTATGAGAGAAAAATATTGCTAGCCGCAGGCTGACAAACCAAACGAACAAAGCAGCATCACACAACCACTGCTGCTCCTGGTCCAGTAGTGCACAAGGGGAGGGAGGGACCCCATATTCCATCAGCAACAAAAACAAAGGTTTGCTGATTTTCGTCATTGAGCATTGTGCGTGAGAGAGGGACCGTAAGAGAATGATGAAGAGTCCAGCGAATGTGACAGGAATGAAGAAATATCGTCACTTTGTCCGAATATATAATTGCTCCTAGCTGCTCCGTCGAGTAAGAAAGAACAATCGAACCGACAGAGAGGCACAGAGCTGACTGCTGATGACTCTCTGATGGGTGCCAGTAGTTGCACACAGTCCCAGTGGGTGCGGTGGCACGGCCCGAGGGCCGTAGCTCATAGGAAAAATGCGCGTGACTCACGTTTGTTTAATTTCGGCCGAGTCGTCGGGGTGTACAACACTGTAGGTATGTAGCACAGTGTAATACACGTACGATGCTTTATTCTTGTTGTACCTGGGCGAGGGCGACAAATAAATACGCAAAGATGGACTGAATAATGAACCAGATGGGAGCTACAGTAGCTAGCAGCGCTGGACGTCGCCGAACGTCTTCCCCCTCAATGCATTCCCGTTAGCGTCCTTAGACTATCTCCAGCAGATCACTCATCCGCACACTCATACTCAAAATGAAGGAGAAAATGACACTGTAGCGCCTCCAACAGACCTCTCACCTTCATCTGCAAAATGAGCACGGCGGCCTCCAAGCGCTCAAACTCGGGGGATCTCTCCCCTCTCCCATCTTTTTTTATTCCAACCGCCACCGCTGGTCTCGCGTGTGTGCCCTCTCCCTCCTCTCCGTCAGCAGCTCCACGGTGCGGATCCCTCAAGGCGCGCCGGCGAGGCGTTGTCCCCCGCCGCCCCCGCGCGACCGCCGGCGAGGCGTGGTCCCTGGCCGCATCCGCTCGTCTCCCGCCGCGCCATCAAGTCCAAGGTCAGGGCGGGGACGCGAGGATGGAGACGGCGGTGACCTCCCCGGAGAGTGCTTGCGGCGAGCGGAGCTCCCTCGATCCACGCCGGCGAGGCTGTGCGGTGGCGGAGGATCCGGCGAGCGGTGCAAGGGCGGGGCTCCCTCATCCGCGTCGGCGAGGCGTCGTCCCACTCCGCGGGCGCAGATCCGGCCGAGGGCGACCTCCCTCTCCGGTTCCAAGCCCGGACGGTGGCGGCGCGGTTGCCAAGCCCGGACGGCGGCGGGTCTCCTCCTCGACGACAGCGACCCCCTTCCTTCCATCTCCTCCAACGGCCTCGGGGAGGAGCTCGCCGCCGGCCTGTTGCGTCCCTTTCCCTCTCCCTGGCGCGAGTCAACTACCACCGGGAGGATGCGCGACGGGGTCGGCGTGCTGCGGGAGGACGGAGTGTTTTGCGTGTTGAGTTTCTTCTGTGCGTTACGCTCAAAAGCTCTATTTGCCTATGCGGGTGCGCGCGCTTGCTGTGGATAGTCTTATTAGGCCGTTAGGCAGTAGGCACATCAACACACGCGTACTCCAGTAGCCACAGCGCATATGGTATGTCCCTTAGGCTTAGCCAATGCCAAGTTCTCTTTTCCTAACCACACGAATGGTTTGGTCGATCGGTAAAGATGCTTCCACTTCCGTAGTCTGAAGATGTGGCTTTGCCTCGCGTCCCACACTTGCGTGTCGTTGCGACGTGCAGCACAACAGATGAAGCTAAAGCTACCAAACCGCCAACCTAGCTAAAAGCTAATCCATTGCCATCCACCGAACATTCGAACATCACAAAGGTACGAGATACCTCGCGTCTAGCGTGCACCAACAACTAAGGGTGTGTTTGGCACGGCTTCGGTTCCGGCTCCGGCTGTGGCTGTGCTGATGGAGCGGATTCTACGGTGAAGTTGAATCCGTTTTGGAAAAAGTTTGGCAAAACAGCTTCTCCAGACTGTGTAAGATGGATAAGAGAGTGAAATGTTCATAATACCCTTTTTCTTTTTTTCTTTTCTTTTTTCATCCTATTTTTCCTTTCTCTTTTTTCTTTTACTTCTCATTTTTCTTTTTTATTTCTCCCTCCCCGCCCTTCCCTTTTATCTCCCCCACGAGCCTCCCCTTATCCATTCGTCCTCCACACTCGACAGCCGCAGCAGGTCGCCGTCGGCCTCCCCCGCCGCTTGCGCCGGCCAGCTCGTGCCCGCCCGCCAGCCAGCCTCCCCGCGGCCTCCTCCGCCCCGTCCTGCAGCACCACGCCCCCGTCGACCCCTTCCCTTCCGCCCCGTCCGCCTCGCCGTAGATCCATGCCCCTGCCGCCGGCCCGCCGCAGGTCGCCATGGGGAGGAGGAAGAAGGGCCGAGCCACGAGCGGCTGGCTCTCTCTGCGCCCGCTGGCCTGCCACCTCCCTCCGCCGACGGGCTCTACCCCGCCCCCGCCGCGTCGGTCTCCGTCAAGCTTCGCCGCGGCCACCTCCGTTCCCGCCGTGTCGGCCCGCGCCCAACCGCCGGCCAGCTTCTTCCCGCGCCCCTGCAACCGCCGATGGACCCCACCGGGGGCAGGGGTGGCAAAGGGCGGGGAGGAGCCGCGAGAGCTGGGGGGAGCCGGTTTTTGCAGCTCTCCCCCGACCGAAGTGCTCCAGAGTCGGGTTTCCCGAGGAGCTTCTCTCGCGGAGCTGTTTCTCGCGGGCGTTTGGCAGGGCTCCGTCGGAAATGGCTCCCAGAGCAGCCCCAGAATCCATGCCAAACACACCCTAATTGGAAGCAACCAACACGCCTGTCGGCCTATGGTTTCCTTATAAAGAAATAAAAAAACATGATTAGTCTTGGGCCGTTAATTTCCACCTCACAAGGCCCGGCCCATCTCATTTGGACCGATCAGATGGGTCAGGCGAGGTCAGCCCGAAGATGGCACAACATGATGGTCCGACCATATGTAACACCTGTTTTTCCAAAGAAAACCAAGTACATAACTATATGTATGTCAGGATCTATTTTCATACATATAGTGACATATAAGTGAATACTGAAACAGTATCACGTAAGAAAAAGAGAGATTATCAGAGTATTACGCTTAAATCCTGGAAATGAAGGCACCAAACATCCACAAGCAGTTGACTGGGGGGTTGTGTACGCCTAGCACCAGCAACATCTTCATAGTAGCTTTCTCTTTCTGAGCAACATTGTTTATAGCAAGGGTGAGTACATGCCGTACTCGGCAAGTGTGGAGAAAGTATGAATGCAAAGGCTTATCAACGGAAGGCTGACAGGTTGACTGCATTAAGCACTTTTAGTTGGTCAAATTTTATTAGCACCTGATTACTAAGATATAAGTATATACCAACCCACAATTAACATAACCATAGAGATACGCCATAAGCATATGGCTAACATAACCAGAAACCACGATTTAAGTCCATCTTCAAGTACACTTATCATGTGAGGGTCCAGGCCGCTCTTGACCGTGAGCACGGCTAATCGATTAGTTTTACACTCTACAGAGGTTGTACACTTTCACCACAAGTTGCATAAAAGTTCAAAGAACTTTAAACCCAACCACGCGATGCTGATCAGGCATCATACCACACTACCGAGGTGTGATCGCATAGGGATGCTACGAGACATTTACAAAGAGTCCTCCCATGTGTATTAGTCCATAGTAGCATATGCCATAGAGGCTATCTTTCGTACCTCACTTCTATTCACAGACGGTCAGCCGTAGAGTACTTCCGTTCTAATACCTATCCGGAGTAGAAGAGCCATAAAAGCATTCCTCCGTACCCATGCTACTATGCGAGTAATGGCCACACAAGACTTCCCTAATTACTCAGTCAAGACCAGAGCTATTTAGTCCTTGTGGTTGCACTGTTGTCCTGGGTGGATCTCCATGTTCCAATTAATCATTGTGATCTTTTATTAACTAGAGATACAACATAAAAGTAAAACATGTTTATCATTGTTGTTCATTAGAACCACCATAACCCAAGTAGAGCAACTAAGCATAGCTACCCAACATAAAGGTAAACCCAGGTTGACAAGGAATGATCATAAAGACTAAGATAAACCTTAATAGGACCCATCAAATTAAATGCAAGCATATGCAATGTGATTAAACACAGTTATTAGGACAAAAGAACAAGGACACACTTGCCTTTAACCAGTGTAATGTTGTTGCTCAGAATTCTTCAACCTCTTGCTCTCCAAAGCTCTCGAGCCACGTTCCTTCTACTCGCATCAATCATCGGGCAACAAGCATACAAAGCAAACATACAAGTATAACTAAGAACAATGCACCAATCAAAAGAAAAGCTTTAAAAGAACGCACTAAAGGATATGCTCGATGCTATGGATCACTGAAGCACACAGACCGTGCTGAGAAAAAGAAAGGCTTGGTTAGCTTTATGAAAGACACTAGGTCTGAGCATGAACTAGGATCTAAAAGATTTGGAGCTTAAAAGAAGATTAGCTCTATGACAGAGACACACTGAGACAGAGAGCTTTGATAAAGAACGTCTACCGATCGATTTGCATATGTGAGAGAACAAAACCATGAGCTGGGTTTATTTTAATTAACAAAAGATATGTTAAGGATATTTCGTAAAGAAAATACCCTAAGTTGGAATTAATACAATGTTATATTTTATTTGCAAAAGACCCGAGTAAAGAACTAGTCAAATTTTATTAATAAAGATTCATATATAAATTATGCCAATTAAATATTTAATTTAGAAAAACTAAACTATATGAATCCTCTAAACGTAACTTTGTGATTCGAGTAGATCATATTATTATTAAAAACATTATGGCATTGATATTAATCAAATTAACATTTATTTATAAAACCGGTGTAAAAGCCTAATCAACTTTTAATTAGAAAAGTTAATTATATATTAAGCAAATTAATATTTAGTTTATGAAAAACTGGGTAAAAGGTCTAATTAGATTTTATTTATGAAAGCACATGAAATAATCATTAATCAAATTAATTTTAATTATGAAAAACGGTGTATAGCTCTATATTGCTTTTATTTATAAAAGGCATGTATAACTAGACATTAATCAAAATTAATAACAAATTAATTTTCAGAAAACTTTCATAAATAAAACTCACTACTAACATGTACTTCACATTATTATGAACCTAACGCAACTTGAACGGATGAAAACGGAGCTAAAACATGAAAGATATGGCTGTTTAAAGGTCCAGGGACTTGTTGGCAAGGTTTCAAAACTTCCAGGGGCTTATCCGCGAAAAACCGAGGGCATATACATAATTATGTATAAAAACTCGAGGGCTTACTTGCAAGATCTAAAGGGTGGACGAAATATAGAGAATCTAAGAGATCCAGGGGGTTCCTTGAAGTTTTGCCAAGACACCTGAATAAGATCTAGGTATTACAGGATTTGGCAGGGGGTTCTTCGCAAAAGTCCCTGGTCTTCTTCCTCCTTGGTACACAGCGGACGGCGAACAAGGGAGGTACGGCCGATGGCGGCGCCGGCGACGGCTCGGCTAGGCGGGGGAAAAGAGGGAGGAGACCGGGACGAACCCATTGGAGTGCTCACCGCGGGCGGGGGCTGACCGCAGATGGCCGGCAACAGAGGATTGCGGCGGCCGGCGGCGGCTTCAAGCGGCGGCGCCGTTCCGGCGGACTTCCGGCGACGGGAAGTGGCGGAGTATGCACAGCTCGACGCGGTAGAGTCCCTGGTGATGCTTGCTTGCTCCGGCGGTGCGGCTTCGCGTCGCACGGCGTGCGGCGGCGGCTCGGCTTGCGCGACAGCGCACGACGGCGCTACGCGGACGGCGAGCGCGCGAGCTAGGGCTAGCAGGGGCGCGCGGACTCGCAGCTATATAGGGGCGCGACCGAGGTGACCTGGGCGCACACGTCGAGAAGAGTCCGGCGGCGGCGCGGCGTGGCCGGGGCGGACTGCCACGCCGGCAGTGTCCCGGCTCCGGCCGATGGGCCTGGCGGGCCTCGCGCGGGCTGGATCGGGCCGTGGAGCGGGCGGATGGGTTTGAGCGGGTAGTAGTATGGGCCGGTGCTGGGCTGAGAAATAATGAACGGACGGAGCAAAGCAGTTCAAGGAGCTGCAACAGACTTCGCGTTGTTGGGCTGCAAGACATAATGGGCCGGAACGAAGCTTGAGCGAAGCAAGGGAGTTAAGGGTGGACATCCGGACTTGAGAAGGTGGCGAAGCGGGTTGGGCCGAAAAACTGCTGCGGGCCGAAAGGAGAGGAAGGAGGGAGGGATAAAAGAAACGATTTTCTTTTTATTTCCAGAATATATTTTCGTGAAAAGAATATTCCAAAAATAGCTAGATAATTCATTTAAGTCACGAAAAATACTCTGAAAATCCCAAAAATTCTAGGAAAATTTCCAGAACTAGATTGGGACACGAACAATCCAAATAAAATATTTGGAGCTCATGAAAAAGATTTTAGAGCCTTCTAATAAATAGAAAATGCTCAGAGAAAATGTGAATAAATCCCAGAAAAATTCGGAAAATCCTCGGAAGGGTTTGGTCAACACCTAAGCGTGTTTTTAAACATTTTGCACTCAAAAACACTAGGATGCATTGGCATGAATGCAACACACATTAAACCTTTTATTTAATTTCAGAAAAACAAACAATACTTTTTTTCCTGTACTATATTCCCTGTAAAGAAAATAAATGTTGAATTTTTTTTAAAATTTGAGTGAAAATCGTTGCTTAATTATTGTTTCTATTCATATCCTGAAATTAGAAATTTCAGGGTGTGACACCATATTATGGCAATAAATAGTGCTTGGGATGGCATGGTCCTATGCATCCATCAAGCACTATATAGCACGATTATCCATTTATCCCAACCTACAGTGTTGTAAAATGGATGTATATTATACTTAATTGTATATATCTCTATTTATATATTGGAGCGTATCAGGTGCAAACCAGGGTATCTTTGCAAACTACGCAAACTCCGATAAGAGACGCACGGTTCCCATCTGTTGACGGTTGATTATCGTTGCAAAGTTCGTTTGGACTTGCAAGCGGACAAATCCCTGGTCATAGTCAAGGGACCCTTCTTCCCTTGAGTGATGAACCCAAGGTATCGAATCCGTGGAACAATATGTAATGCAAGATCCAATCTAATAAGCGGAAAACACTTTGATCTTGAAAAGGGGTTTTGCATCTAATCTATGGAAGAACCATGAAAACACATCTAATCTACTAAACACCGGAGGTAGCAAGAGAAAGAGGTGGTAAAACCAATCTAGAGATTGGATCGGATCTTTTGTTGAAGTTCCAAAACCAAGAAGAATAAAGCAAACGAATCTCATTAAAAGCCTCTTTAAATCTTGGCTTCCGTTCCAACCCTCATAGGCACCTACCGCACACGTGGTCAACATCCCGTCACGATGTCCCGCTTATTGTGTAGGTGAACCTAAGAGTACGTTCATGAGGAACGTGTTGAAAATGCTCGGTAGGTCAGGTATGCACCTCTAGCCACCATTGCTACAAGAACACCCTATGCAATCTATCCGGAATAGATTGGAGAATAAGAAAACCCAAGCGAAGACAAAGTAGGAGAGAAAGCACTTGATCGCTATAAATCGGATTCAATCTTGCAAATTCAACATGGAGTATAGTACATGGACAAGATCACCACCGGGATCCTACCTTGATCTTGATCCTAGCTTCTAGAACTCAGACGTGGTCTTCCTTGCAAGGTTCCCATGTCAGTTAGGGAAACCCTAGTCAACCATCTCGACCCTCTCCTCTCCGGAAGGGTGTCCCTCTCTTCTCTGCTCCTCGGCGGCGGATGACGAATTGCTTGATGCGTGGCTCGAGGCACGGGGCCTATAAATAACCCGAGGAATAGCTAGGTCAAAGGGGGCGCCGAACCGGGCCCGGAGTGGGCTGGGCCGACCAGCCTGGGCCCACTTCGGCCCAGTTCGGTCCCGTCTTTCTCCGTGTTGCTTCTCGTGACTTCCTGACTTTTTGCCGAGTTGCATGTGGGTCCTTGACGTCATTTTCCTTGCGGTTTAGACAAGGGTGCTTGGCGTATGAACTCCTGCATTTTCCGTCTAGGTCCTCAGCACGTCTCGGCTTCACGCTTTAGTCCTTGGTTCATTTGGAGTCATGTTCATCTTGTATCTTGACTTGTCTCGGGGTCTGTGATCACCTTGTAAAACCCTTGATGAACTTTATCCGGAAGTCCTCATTTAAGCTCTCGATTCCTGTGTAAACACTAAACTCCAAATACCATGCATGAGTTCGAACTTGACATATAATGGGGGTTAGGATCGTTAGTGTGAATAACAAATTAATACCAACATAGAAGGTAAACATGTGGCTAGGTTGACGGAAATCGACCGCCAACATCCCCCCCATGCTTAAACCTTGCTCGTCCTTGAGTAATCCTTCAATGGATATCAGTGTTGGCTTTCAATGTTCACACCCTGCACTTGATCATACATGAGAAAACATAATGCTCTCTAAATTTATATTCATTAAAGTTTCATAATGTACTAACTTTTTTCTTTATGGAGGGTGGATATCATTCAAGCTCTTTCCACAAGTACTAGATCATGCTCTCAAACTTTTAAATAAATCTCAGAAATTTTGAAAAATAAAGAATGAGATGAAGAGAAAAATTGCTTTACCAAGATAAAAAATAACCATCTTGCACTTTGCTCATGTACTCTCATCTTACTTGTCTCTCAAGCCAACTTGTTCTACTCCTTTTCTCTCTCAAAGTATATGGTGGAAAGCTTTATATGGAGCTATAGGAAAGTTTAGTCCTACCAAGAGATTATAGTTGAGATATTATTAAAACAAGACTAACTTCTCATGGTCTTACCGAGACTCGTCAAAAAGGTCATTGGAAAAATAATGTTATCAAGGAGGGGGGGAGAGAAGAATACACACACTTTTTAGATAGGTGGACATGTGCAAATGGCAAAGAGTGATCCCGAGGCACAAACGAAGTCCTCGTTATCGGATTGCACATGGTTGGAAAGATGAGTATGGGTCTTGATCTTGAATCCTCTTGAAAACTCAAAAAGCACTAAGCATAGCTAGAGAACCAGGGAGCTTTATTATATATAAATTTTTTCTTTCTTCTTTCTTTCTTTTTTCTCATCATACTTTTTCTTCTTTATTTTCATTTTTTTATTTCATCATATTTTTTCTCTCTTCTTTTTTTTATTTTTTTATTTTTGCTCCCCTTGAACTCTAGACTATACTAGCACTTCCTTGGCAACCCCCTCATACTTAGACGTTTTCTCGTTCTCGGGCAAAAGAGGTGATAAATATGCCAAGGTGGGAATTGAAGCTCTCATATTTTCTTAGAGAGAGATACACGAAAAATCTCCTAGGGATCCTTTTGGAAGTCTCCTTTACTCACTTGAAGCACCTTCCTTGTAATCTTCCTCAAAATATTCATCCATACTCATATATTGGGTTGTGGTCAAGGAGGTGAACACAAAAAAGATATGTTTGGGTTTTGTGGTTGGATATCCGGCAAGGTTTGCGAAATTCCCAATGTGGAAACTCACAATGCACAGACAGAAGAGGCTAGCATAAAGAACGATACGCAAAAATGGAATGACCAGCTTCTTAGTCTCGGGCCAGAGAAATCAGGCATTGAATTAATGCACCCAAAAATAAATCTTGTATATACTAATGTTTTGCACTCAAGTAAGTTTGGGCTTTGGATGGGTAGAGCAAAATGCAAGCGGTACTCATGACAAGGTTAGCATAAATTTTTGAGAATAAAAAGGTTCTTTGATTCATTCAAAATTGAGAGCAATGAAAAAGAACTATGGGACTTGAGTTATCATAACCTCCACACAAGATTAGGCTAGCATTTAATTAAATTTTAGGTTCATATTAAAAGAGAGCACTAGCTTAAACATGCATAAAACAAGCACAAAGATGAGCAAAGCGGCAACTTTTATCATATATCAACATGGCATCAACTTATTATCTTCACTAAAGGTGATAAACTTGGTGGCAAACTTTATTCATGTTAATTTAAAGCAAGCACTACTACTAACACACATGCTGAAAATAAATAAAAATAGAAAATGCTACGCATATATAAACTTGCATAAAAGCTGAAAATAAAGAAAAAGGAAAGAGGGAAAATCAAACCGAAGTTGAAGGCATCTTCTTCCTCCTTCTCCATTCTTCATCTTACGGTGGTTGATATTGATGATCTTGCTTGTAGCATGGTTGTGCCGGTTCTCTTTGAAATTATTCCTGGTGGTGATATGTGAAGGCGACCAACTTGATAGGCAATGTTTGTGGTCCCTTCTTCCATTTGACTTGCATTGGTTTGGATGGGACGCCATGAAAACTTCGTTAGGAACCATGTATGGTGGAGGATGTGGTGGCGTGGCTGCCCCACTCCCCCATGCTTGCATTGGCATACTTCCTCCATATGGTGACGGCATCGGAATCCCTCCATGCGGTTGTTCATTATCTTGATGTGTAGCTTCCCCTTCGTCTTGGGCCACGGAGGATGATCCCTATCCCACAATTTTTTCTTTATTTGCGGGGCTTCACACATGTCTTAAATGTCTTCATGTAGTTCCATGATCCTTCATGTGAGAGCCCAAAAATATTCGCGCCCTTGGATGTTGTCTTATGTGTGTAGTCCATTGTGGTCTTCTTCAAACATCTCCTTGCGTCGGATACCGCCAACTCGTGTCTTCATTTGCCAATGCTCCAGGGGTCTTCGTTTTGTTCCAAGCCTCTGAATTTCTTCATGAGTGGTCTAATGGAAGCATTCCCTAAGCTCCTCTTCGTTGTTGTCGTCCTCACCTTCGTCATCTTGTTCTCATCATATTGCAGCTGCCTCTTCCTTGGATTTCCCCCTGTATACATAACAGAACATATACCAAAATATGATTCTATTGAAAAATTTATAAAATTATCTTTCCAACGGGTACTCATCCATCTTAATCGGAGTCCAAATGAGGGAGTTATGGCTGTTTCACTTCAGCTTTGCTTGCTGTCTAGAAATTTTCAGGACGTGCAATCATCGGTGATTCGGCCATATCCGCTTGTAGGAACCTCCGATCGATTTGATTCTTGACTCATTGGAAGCATAACTTCGTGGGACTTCTAAATATCCAAAGATATCCTATTGTTCTTCCCATGAAGCTATGCAAAACTTGATGCGAACAGACTTCGAAGATGTTGAAGAGCTTGATCTTGTGATTTCGAGGGCATCATGATTGCTTCCAATTCCTATTGCTTGAACAAACAAATCTCCACAAAACATTAGTCTTAAAATTTTAATTGACACGTTGACTTACCTTGTTCTTAATCTTCTTTTCCGGTACAAGAAATCCTTCCTCTAACCAATTTTGTCTTCATTCGATCTCAACCTCATGTTGGGAAGAGGAACATTAATCTTTGTCGACTTGTACCTTCTCCTCTCATCTCCACTAATGAATTTTCCTTGCTTCATGTACTCGATCCCAAAGAAATCCCGACAAGGAGAAATTTTGGGTTCTTTGTTATCTTCTCCCGAAATCATTCCCAAAATTCCTTCTGACATATTTTCTTGGACATCAACTTGCTCCGGGGCTTCCTTCTTGTAACCGAGTAGTTCTCCAATATCTCCATAAGGAACTAGTTGCTCTTTATCTTCAAGGTGGGATGAGAGGCATGACACCCCCTTCATTAATGACCGGTGCCAATGTATGAGAATTTCCAAGGCAAGCTCCTTGTGAGTAGTCACACCAACTCCATTAAAGAATTGCACCCATCCAAGGTTGCTCAGGATTTGATATCCGAGTAGAATCCTACACTTGGAGGGCGTCATCGAAGTCAACATTTGGCACAAGCCTCCTCTCAAGATGAACAAGCCTCTCCTCCTCCTTCTCCGTCTTCATGATGAATCCATTGGGATGCCTCGGAGTGTATGGTGGTGGAGTGGATGAACGAGTTGAGCGTCGTGGTGGAATGAGTGGCTCCTCCGTGTGTCCTTGCGGTTTGGTGTACCGCATGGACGAGCTTCGTGTACTCCTTGTGCCACCAAGGGGCACCGTGCCACTCCTCGGTGGTGCCACGTCTTCCTCCATGCTTCGGGGAGACTCGGAGTCTGAGTTCCTCCTCGAAGAGCTTGATGATGACTCCGACGATGATGATCGTGTCTTCCTTCTGAGGATGATGTTCATGGCCCCTCTGCACAAAGTCACAAACAACTCCCCCGGGGGTTTCTTGCCGGTGGGAAAAACACACAAAGAAAGAATATGGAGGGCGGAGTGTGAGGTGCACAAGTAGGTTGTCTGGAACATATGGGTTATGAACTCAAGAACACAAATTAACAAATGGATAAAATACTTACCGCGTGACCCATGAGATTCCATCGCCCAAATGTTCACAACCACTCCTTGCTTGCATGATTTAGGGTTTCTCCTCCATTATTTTGCTTTGTGTCACTTCTTTGCTCCCTTGCCTCATGTGCTTCCATTAATTTCCTGCAAAACAAAGCCCTTGCTTCCCCCATGCTTGTCCTTTTGCAAATGCCTAAGATACCAAATGATGGGTGCCTTCTCGCGATGCATCATGGAGCACTATATGTTAATCAAGCTCAAAAACCTCTTAATCATGTTTATGTGCTAATCACTCCTCTAATTTTGAAAATTTAAAAATTAACTCAGCACTAGCGATGAGTCCAAATGTATTATTAGAGGAGATTTTAGGCATCCGAAACAATTGTAAAATTTATTTTGGTTGCACCGGGATCGATTGCTTTCATTAATTGATAGCAAGCTCCTCTGACTTGACCGTGGGGGCATATGTTTAGGTTCTAATTTTGTCTAAACATGAGAGAGAGAGATTTTGAATAAAAATAAATTCAATGGGGCTTAGAAAAATTCTAATTCTAGAGAAACCGATGGATGTCGAATTGAAAGAAACCAGAAATCAAGGTTCACACAAGTCCGGCCATGCGTCAAAGATTAAAGACCATTAAGGAACATAGCAAGGCTCTACTCGTGTGTTTTTAACATGAAAAACTAGCCAACCTTGACATCATGGAGAGGATGAAAGGCTTGGATAGAATCTGAATTTTTGGTACGAGTTTCTCGAAAAGAGGCAAATAAATCATGGGATGGCTCATGTCATTGGTTTAAGATCGAAAAATCCAAATAAAACGACCGAGCAAATAAAAGGTTCTCCGAAACTTGTTCAACCACTTAAGAGTTAATAAAATGTCTTGCGTAGCAAATTCTAAGACTCACTTACTTGAAATTCGGAAATCTTCCAGGTTCCTCTCCCGGTAGCTTTGTTCTTGATCGGGTTGTCCTCCCGGTAGCTTCTTGACTCGACGAACAGGTTGCCTCCCGCAACGCGCTTCGTTTATAGTCTATAGCTAGACTTTTTCTCTTCTTCACTTCGGATCAACGCTCTTTGTGGGCGTTGCAATCTTGGGGACCCCACTTCTACACCGTCCTTGGCCTTGGTGTTGGTTTATTCTTCGGCTTAGTCATCTTTTTGGTCTTCACAGGCGGGTGTTGATTCTTGGTCTTGATGGATGTAACAACTTTTGTGTCTCCACTTCATTCTCCTTTGGCTCCTCTCTTCTGATGTAACGATGAGGTAGAATGTATTTTATATTGACCACGTTACATACCTTGAATCATGGTTAACTTGAATGCACTCCTCTCGCCATCACTTGATCTCCCCCTTGCCGACGTCGATTGTTGCTCCGACGGCCTTGAGGAACGATCTCCCTAGGATGAGTGGAGGATGAGGTTGATCTCCTTTTGATCTTGGAGGTGGAGTTTCTCTTGGAGATTCCGACGATGTCCGGCCTTCGCTTTTAGATCTTCGTGTTGCACGTCACCTTTGCCTGCAAAATTTTTCTAGACCATCCACAAAATATATGTTTTTTTTGTTGGAGATGTAGCCGTCCACCTCCCATTAGGGTTAGTCAAATATATACAAAAACTAAAAGAAAACTAGGGTTTAGCAAAACCCTAGATTGATTTTTTAGAGAGGATGATCAAAATTAAGAGATGCAAAAGAAAAATCAAGAGAAAAACTGAAAATATTCACAAACGCAATATTAGATTGAATCTTGATTACTTGTTCCCCGACAACGGCGCCAGAAAAAGGGGCTTGTTGACGGTTGATTATCGTTGCAAAGTTCGTTTGGACTTGCAAGCGGACAAATCCCTCGTCGTAGTCAAGGGACTCTTCTTCCCTTTAGTGGTGAACCCAAGGTATCGAATCCGTGGAACAATGTGTAATGCAAGATCCAATCTAATAAGCGGAAAACACTTTGATCTTGAAAAGGGGTTTTGCATCTAATCTATGGAAGAACCATGAAAACACATCTAATCTACTAAACACCGGATGTAGCAAGAGAAAGTGGAGGTAAAACCAATCTAGAGATTGGATCGAGTCTTTTGTTGAAGTTCCAAAACCAAGAAGAATAAAGCAAACGAATCTCATTAAAAGCCTCTTTAAATCTTGGCTTCCGTTCCAACCCTCATAGGCACCTACTGTACACGTGGTCAACATCCTGTCACGATGTCCCGCTTATTGTGTAGGTGAACCTAAGAGCACGTTCACGAGGAACGTGTTGAAAACGCTCGGTAGGTCAGGTATGCACCTCTAGCCACCATGGCTACAAGAACACCCTATGCAATCTATCCGGAATAGATTGGAGAATAAGAAAACCCAAGCGAAGACAAAGTAGGAGAGAAAGCACTTGATCGCTAGAAATCGGATTCAATCTTGCAAATTCAACATGAAGTATAGTACATGGACAAGATTACCACCGGTATCCTACCTTGATCTTGATCCTAGATTCTAGAACTCCGACGTGGTCTTTCATGCAAGGTTCCCACGTCGGCTAGGGAAACCCTAGTCAACCATCTCGACCCTCTCCTCTCCGGAAGGGTGTCCCTCTATTCTCTGCTCCTCGGCGGCGGATGACGAATTGCTTGATGCGTGGCTCGAGGCATGGGGCCTATAAATAACCCGAGGAACAGCTAGGTCAAAGGGGGCGCCGAACCGGGCCCGGAGTGGGCTGGGCGGGCCGGCCTGGGCTGACCGGCCTGGGCCTACTTCAGCCCAGTTCGGTCCCTTCTTTCTCTGTGTTGCTTCTCGCGACTTCCTGACTTTTTGCCGAGTTGCATGTGGGTCCTTGACGTCATTTTTCTTGCGATTTAGACAAGGGTGCTTGGCGTATGAACTCCTGCATTTTCCGTCTAGGTCCTCAGTACTTCTCGGCTTCACACTTTAGTCCTTGGTTCATTTAGAGTCATGTTCATCTTGTATCTTGACTTGTCCTGGGGTCCGTGATCACCTTGTAAAACCCTTGATGAACTTTACCCGGAAGTCCTCATTTAAGCTCTCGATTCTTGTGTAAACACTAAACTCCAAATACCATGCACGAGTGCAAACTTGACATATAATAGGGGTTAGGATCGTTAGTGTGAATAACAAATTAATACCAACATAGAATGTAAACATGTGGCTAGGTTGACGGAAATCGACCGCCAACACCATCCGATGGCCACAGATAGAGGTGGGAACTATTTGCAATTAAGCGCCCGCTAACCCCTCTCATGGTCGAGGTCTTTTTGCATAATCCCCCCTCCCCTGATCCTAGCGCTCACGCACGCCGCGGACCCATCTCCCTCGCACGCACGCTTTTGCCGTACCCGCGAGTCGCCGGTGCCACTGAGCCATCGATCTGCCGCCCCCTCGCCGAGCGGCCGCCCATTCCCAACGGCGCCTCCACTAAGCTGATGGTCCGCCGACCCTTCCCAGCGCTGCGGGCTCCTCTCTAGAGCCGCCGGCCCCTCGCTAGTGCCGCCGGCCCTTCCCAGGAGGTCCACAGTCGACATGGGAAGACGGCGAAGAGACGGAGAGCGTCGGCGGCGCACCCGCGCGGGCCGAGTTCAGGCCCGGGAGGTCAAGGAAGGGCGCGCCCTCGAGTTCCAAGCTCCGTGCTGCTTTCTGGTGTTGTCTGCTACTGTACAAAGTACAGTACCGGCAGACATGGATATCACATTCTCCTCATCACGGTGACTATCATACACAAGGATGTCAGAGGTTATTTCCTCGATGCAAACAACTGGACGATTTTTTTCTGGCTCTCCAATGTTTCCTCTGCAATCACTGCAGCACATGGTTCCCCATAACTTCATAGTGCTCCAAGAAGAAGTGCTGTTAACATGAACACTAGAGATGACGATAGAAGGAAAGTAAACAGAGAAGGGCAAAGCTTCTTGTGCAGGAACAGCAACAGAAGTCCAATGCCGAGTAGTACAGGATAGTCACAAGCAGATTGATAGCCATGTCTGATAGAAGGATATACTACTCTCTTGATGTGGAGCATAAGATTGTTCATATCAAATGGCATTTTTGTCTCCATGAAGTAAACAAGATGCAGTCCTTTATGAATCTAAAGTTGTGAAGGAAAATCAATTACGTGATATGAGGTGGTCAAAAGTCAGCATCATTGGAGTCACAGATCGAGAGAAGTGGCAGCTATTTCTACCCTCCTTTTCTTGTGGGGTAGGCTAAAGCTGAATTGAGTCAGTGCCTGCTGTACTCATCTCTGCTGGCCCTGAACCAAATGACCACGCTAGGTGATAAGCAATGCCACACCGGTCGTAAAGAGAAGAAAGGAAGATCATTAGAAATTAGTTTACTCCATACAGTACAGCTAGCTGCTCATGAATGTGAAGTTTTTCCCGTGTTGAAATTGATGTAAACTGCTGCTTCAGTGATCCACCCCATGGTGGCAATGGCAATCGTGCCTCCTATGTAATGAACTTGTGTGTGCAGCATGAAAATGAATAAAATGATGTCTCTCTTTTGAATTGTGACTTCTCTGGTGGAATGACTCAATAACATGAAAACATTAGTAAAAGCTTCTCTGGTGCATTTCTCATGAACTGCAGTTTCCATTCCTCTTGCCCCATTCGCACTGGCATTTCTAGTGAGTTAGAATATTTTCTTCTATACTCTCAAAATTTTCAGTGTTGCTGGGATGTGGACAGATATAAGTGTTAGAATATTTTCACTTCCATATTGCTGTCTGGATTTTCACACATATATGTGTTTGGATTTTCACTTCCATATTCCAGAGATAGTAAATTGTGTTTGCACAAGCTCTTACCAATGTTTTCCTGTTATTGAGACATTCCACCAGAAGAAGTCACAATTTCACACACACTTGCAAAAGAGATTTTTACTCATTTTCATACTCCACACACAAGTTCATTACATAGAAGGCACACGTTCAGGAATTTTACAGAAATTTCACAACACAGAACTGGGCACAATTCCTCTTCCTACAGCTGTTGTGCCTGTACTCGGCACAATTGCCATTGCGGCATTGCCACTGCAAGAAGGGACCCCTGTTGAATCCATAGGATCGACAGATGTAGATCAGTGGGGTTTAGCCTATTAACTGTGTTGAATCAAGGTGGTCTTTATGCTAACAGAGAGGGAGAGAGAGAGAGAGAGATTGAGAGAGAGGTTCACCGTTGGAGTAGGGAGGTAGATGATGGAACTCGTCGATGTAGATGAAGTCTGTCAAGGCAGTGTCGTGCAGTGGCGACCGGCGGGACGCGCAGTGACGGCGGCGGTGCACAGAGGGGCGGCGGGCTTCCTGTCGCTGTCCGCTCCCCCAGATCGGTAGGGTCGCAGAGGTGGGCGAGTGGGCACACGATCTGTTTCTTGGCGCATGTGCCACTACGGCACCCACCTCCTATATATAGGGCGGCGCGACAAGGGCCCACAACCTGATTGGGTTGGACTCCCCCGATCAGGGAGTGATCTAGGGGCTCTGACTTGGTCGTTGGACCAAGTCAGATGTTGACGTTTGATTATCATTGCAAAGTTCGTTTGGACTTGCAAGCGGACAAATCCTCCGTCGTAGTCAAGGGACCCTTCTTCCCTTGAGTGGTGATCCCAAGGTGTCGAATCCGTGGAATAATGTGCAACGCAAGATCGATCCAATAAAGCGAGAAAGCACTTTGTTTAAGAGAGGTTTCAAACGCATCTAATCTACTAAAGCATGAGAGGTAGCGAGATAAAGCAAGAGGTAACTGATCTAGAGAGTCTAGATGGTGCCTTTGTCGTAGTTCCAAGCGAGAGATGAAGATAGCAACAAGAATCTCATAAAAAGCATGTGGCTTCCGGTCCAATCCTCGAAGGCACCTACCGTACACGTGATCGACATCCTGTCACGATGCCCCCGCTTCTTGTGTAGGTGAACCTAAGAGCACGCTCACAAGGAACGTGTTGAAAACACTTGGTAGATCAGGTATGCACCTCTAGCCACCACGGCTACAAGAGCACCCTAGGCGATCTATCTTAAGTATAGATCGAGGAAGAAACAAAACCAAGAGAAGACAAAACCAAAGAGGAAGCACTCGATTGCTAGTTATCGGATCTATTAAAACTTCATCATTAGTGTATACATGAATAAGATCCAACCGGGATCCTACCTTGATCTTGATTCAAGCCTCCGGAACTCCGATGTGGTCTTCCATGCAAGGTTCCCACGCCGGCTAGGTGAACCCTAGACGACTATCACGACCCTCCTCTCCGAAATGGTGTCTCTCAAGCTCCTCTGCTCCTCGGCGGCGGATGATGAATGACTTGATGGTTGGGACTTCGCACGGGGACTATAAATAGCCTGAGGATCGTCTAGGTCAAAGGGGGTGCCGAACCGGGCCCGGAATGGGTTGGGCTGGCTGGCTTGGGCCGGCCAGCCTGGGCCCATTTCGACCTAGTTCGGCCCCGGCTTCCCGTCGCTTCTCGTGTCTTCTAGAATTTTGCCGAGTTGCATGTGGGTGCTTGACGTCATTTTCCTCGCGGTTTAGATAAGGGTGCTTTGCGTATGAACTCCTGCATCTTCCATCTAGGTCCTCGACACTTCTCGTATTCACGCTTTAGTCCTTGGTTCATTTGGAGTCATGTTCATCTTGTATCTTGACTTGCCCCGGGGTCCATGATCACCTTGTAAATCCCTTGATGAACTTTACCTGGAAGTCCTCATTTAAGCTCTTGATTCCTGTGTAAATAATAAACTCCAAAAACCATGCGCGAGTGCGAACATAACATATAATGGGGGTTAGGATCATTAATGTGAATATCAAATTAATACCAACATAGAAGGTAAACAAGTGGCTAGGTTGACGGAAATCGACCGCCAACATCAGACGAGATCAATACACAGGTCCCCCTTGATCTCACCTTATACTTTAAACTTTATACTTTGACGTAATCATTTCACTTGCTTTGCTTTTGGTCCTCATCTCAGTGCAGATCAGTACATAGGGCGTGCCTCATCATAACAAGTATCAATTACTGTAAGACTAGACAACCACAATGTACCTTTCTGCAGTAAAACAATACCTTAACTTTTACTTGGGCCCTTTGTTATCCAGAAATCATAGGCTTCCCGTGAAACCCATGTCGACTTGGGTGGTCGGCCTTTGTTAAGCGGATCCGCAAGCGTTTGCTTGGTACTTTTGCTCAATGTTATCATATGATTCTGGATTTTCTCCTTTGCAACATATAACACTTTGTCAATGTGTTTGGCTGCACACTTGACATGTTGTCATAGGAGAGAAAACTTTTAAATAGTATATTACTGTTGATTACCATTATGAATTCCGGGCAAAGGTTTCTTCAACCATTTAGCCTGTCCTGTAGCCTCATATCATGCTGAACTTTGGCTATACATAACCCATTTTGACACAACTATTTTAACTTTGGAGCTTTTCCACAATAAAACTCCAATCGTGAGTGTTAACTACTACTGTGGACTTCACTAAACAACTCACCAGAACTTATTTCCCTTTACTCACAATCCTTTGAGAGTATGAGTTTCTTTATTACTTTGCATGAGGCTTACAACACTTTGCAAGAGTGCAAAAACATTCTTTTAATTCCATTCCAGTGATCTATTGCTGGATTGGACTTTTGCCAAAACATCCCGGATACTTAAACTATGTCAGAGTAAATTCTTTTGAGCACTGATTCTGCTTCCAACAGCTGAAGCAAATGGAACCACCATTCTTTCGATCGATCTCACATTGGTTCCTGGAATACTGAAATTCCGAAACTATTACCCTTGACTGTAAGACAGGCGTAAGTTTGCTCGCGTGCATACTTTATCTCGTTTAGAATTCTTTCTAAGTATGCCCTTTGCGATAATCCAAAATACCCCTTTTCTTTTATCTCAATGAATTTCCATTCCTAGCTAGAGCGAATGGATCTTCAACAAGATTATTCATTTTGAAAACTGTAGGTTATAACAACCTTCTTCTTCTCCATTGTAGATTGAACATTACTACTAGCAAGTAGTACATTATCTACATATTGAATGTGGGAAAAATATTTCCCATCTTTGAACTTTAGCAGATGAACAATTTGTCATCTTGACTTTTACTTAAACCCAAAAACTTTTCTTTGTTCTCGTAGAACTATAGATATTACTATTCTGTGATCCAATTTAATACATAAATCAGAAGGTACCATCTCATCAGGTGGTATCACAATTTTTTCTTTTCTTTCCATAACAAAAACCATTTGGTTATGTCATGTATATGCTTTCTCGCACAAATCTCTGTATATCATTACATCCACCTGATGTAATTCTATATAATGATATACTACTATTGTCATTTTGATTCTAAAAGAATCCTTTTTTTTGAGCAGATAAAAGAATCCTTTCATGAGACTGCAGGAATGATTCTCATTTTAATCTGTCCTTTCTTTGCATTAGGCCCTTTGCCACAAGACACGCTAGATTGCTTTTATATATTCCCTCTGGAGTCATGTTTCATTCTTGTAGACCCATTACAGTCTACTATTTTGACTCTTTTAGGAATTTATTCTATGTTCCAAAACAAGTTTGAAACATCTATGTCTAATGACATTTTCCATGAAGGATGAATGAAACACCTCTCATGGCTTCTCCAAATGAGGTGGAATCACCTTCATTTATGCTTCTTTATCTTATCCTTTAACAATAGACCACTGGGTATATTGTTTTCTGTCTGGGGTTGTCGTAGCTCTTTATGATTTTCCAAAGAAATAATTGTTACCACAGAGTCCTGAGTAGCAAGAATTTCTTTAACTTTAATTTTCTTTTGAAGAGTTAACGATGGGTGTTGAACTACATCAACATCTGTCGTCACCTCAACTTTTTGTTGATCATACAACACCAAAATATATGTTGAGACAATTGTTGTCCTTGAATAATTGGAGTGAACATACAGTCCCACTTCTCTTCAAGCCTTAATTCTCAGCATCCTGTACTCCCCCAGATTATCACATCTATCATTGAGACAAATATCTTTAAGCTTTTTATTTGGGTTCAATCCTTACAAGCCTCGTATGATGTTTTGAGCATCATCCTTCTCTTTTAGTTGCTTTGAGGCTCTACTATCTTTCTTTATATTCAAGGTGAAACAAAACTCGATGAATTTTGTTTATTTCTATGGTTGGGGTATCAATGTTATGACAATTATACTCCCATTTCGGTCATACTTTTCTTTAATAGATCATTCTTTAATATGCATACAATGCATCACTTTTGACTTTAAGGGGAATTGATTTTATCTTTCTCCCCCTCGAAATCTGGCGTAAACATTGAAGCCATAATTTTGAAAAAACCAGAACTTTTGTGAACACAGAATCATTTATTCTTGAACTTTATTCACATGATCAAATCATGCAAAATACTGGGAGTACCATTTCCTTGTTTCTTTTAAAGAGCTCATCAGAGTTCTTCACTGTTACACTTTTAAGAACTCATTAGAGTTCTTCATATCGCTATACTTTTGCAAGTCATGCTTGCTATTTTGACTTTTGAATCAAATTCAATTTTCCTTTTGTCCTTCGACTCTTTGTAAGCCTCTATCCATGATGACACTATAAAGGTGCATGAGTATTGCTGGGATAGCACAAAAGCTCCCCCAGACTTCTCGTCTTTTATGTGATATTCAAGTCACACATGAATATCACAAAAACTTTGCCTGCACTGCAGGATATTTATGTATGGCACAAGTGCCAAAAACTTTCCAGATATGTAGCGTGAAACTTTAAATTTCAAATGCATTGGTAACGAACCAATGTACTAATTCCGGAATTAAATCTGAAGACTTTTGCCAATACACATGTTTAATTCGACATTGGTCAAATTGCACATGTGTCTGACTTATTCAACAAAAAACTTTATTATTGAAGGACAAGATACTATTTTACAATGACAAAACTTTATTTTAGTCACGATGACCAAAACATGCATATATACTTTATTTTCTGATTAAATCTTCTCGTTGGTTCCAATTTAATCAGAAAATTTGACAAAACATAATGCCACGAAAACATTAGTGAGAGAAAAAAAACTAAAACTCTTCTCAACACTTAGCTCTCTTCCAAAATTAACCAAAAAGTCAAAAGGAAGAAAGCTCCTTTTTTCTCTCTTAACCCAACTGTGCAGTTAAGTAAACTCAAAACTTTATCTGTAGTGTTGATCGAAGTCAACTCTTATCAACTTCTCTTTACTGGGAATAATCATATGTCATAAAGTTAAAACATACAACATTTATGCACATTAAATTATATATCACCGTTGGGCAGAAATAGAACTCGTGACTATTGAAAAATCATAATATTGACATCATCAAACTTTGATCATAAGAAGACGACATAGCATTATCTTTAGATGTAAGAGCAAACTAATGCTCAACTTTAACATTTCATGTGGCATGAAAATGCCAAAATCAACTTTTCTTTTACTTAGTTATAAGAGTAAATTAATGCTCAAACTTTGACGTTTCAAAATGGCAAAATAATGCCAAAATCAACTTTTCTTTAATTTAAAACAGCGGAAGCTTTTCTGAACTTTAAACTTTATTATAGCTTTTACCCACAGGGAAAAACTCATTTACCACTTTTAAACTATTCTTTCAATTAAATCTTCTCGTTAGTTCCGATTTAATTGATAGATAAACAACAAATAGCAGGAGAAAAACTTTTCTTTATTATTCTTTTCAGAAGCAATACTTTTACTAAACAATTCTTTAATTCAAGAGCATCTCTTGATCTTTTCCAATCTCTGAAATCTATCACTTTGATATAAAATCAAAGATTTAAACTTTAAACAGAAAGCTCATAGGATTATAGTATTGTTATCATCAACGTTGGTCAGAAAAATAATAATACCACAATCTACTTTAAACAAAACACTTTCTGATAAAATCATAATATTGTTACTAAAACAAATAACAATACCATAATTAACTTTAAGTAAAAACTTTCAGATAAAATTGTAATATTGTTATCATCAACGTTGGTTAGAAAATAACAATATCATAATAAACTTTAAGCGAAAAACTTTATATTCCTCTAAGTTAGAGGATGAAACTTTTTCTTTGCAACATAAACATGAATAAAATTCATGAAAACATACTATTTACAAGTATTTCTGTCACTTTTCTAATCTCTAAGAAATTTTCTCGTTGGTTCCAATTGAATAGAGACAAAATTTAGACAAAATACATTCAAATTCATTCAAATATATGCTTCTGAAAAACATCAAAACAATTTATAAGATATACTGTTCATTTATTGTTCTTTGGCCCAGATACAAATAGTATTGGCCCGCGGCCTTCTTGTGCAAGGCACTTGGCGCTTGGCCCAGCAGCTGAAAATAGCCTTTGCCACGCGTGCTTGGGCTCGGAGCCCAGCAGCCAATGGTTGGGCTGCCTTTTCGGCCTGCGCCCCTCGCCCGCCTGGGCCATATTAGGCCCAACTGGCCGCCTACCACCAGGAGCATCCGCAGCCGTCCATCGCATCCGACAGTGATCCGCGCGTCTCGCAGGATCAAAACCTCCGGTGATGAGCTCTTGGAACCCTAGCTCCAACCTTCTCCTCCCCACACCTCTTGCGTCGCATAGTTGCAGCGGAGGCGGTGGGTGACTCGTGCCCAAGGCTGGCGTCCCGCCGGTGACGGTGAGGGGCGGCGCCACCGGAACAAGTCCAGCGGCTGTCTCCCCCTCTTCTTCTTTCTTTCCCCTCTCCTTCTTCTCCAGTCCGCGCACGGTGAGATCCAGAGGGTTGCGCCACCCATGGCGGCTCGGAAGAGGGTGTTGGCCGGTGCCGCCACCGGCCCCTTCGCCGACGCGCGTGTTCACTGGAGAGTGAGCGCTCCGCCGTCGAGTGGCTTGGTGATGGTACCTTTGGCCCTGTCCTTGGCGTCTTCATGCGACGGATGTCCGGCGAGCCGTGCTCGCCCTGTCATCCCGCGCTGCGGCGAGTCCTGCACGACGACGGTGGCGACGCCACGAGGTAAGCCCAGGTAGGACTTACTCTCCTCTGTCGACTTTTCTTTCTAGGGTTAGGGTTAGGGTTAAGGTTTGGCTCTTCTTTTTCGTTTCCCATTTTTCTTTTCTGTGTTCTTCTTTTGATTCGTGTCTGAATCTTCCTTTAGGGTTCCGCCGTCACGGCGAATTCTCCTTTCTCCCCCTCGCCCGTGGCGGCGGAGAGTGTCACTGTTTCCCCAACTCGATCTACTCTGTAGATCGAGGCGACTGATACCATTGTTGAATCCATAGGATCGCAGATGTAGATCAGTGGGGTTTAGCCTATTACTGTGTTGAATCAAGGTGGTCTTTATGCTAACAGAGAGGGAGAGAGAGAGAGAGATTGAGAGAGAGGTTCACCATTGGAGTAGGGAGGTAGAGGATGGAACTCGTCGATGTAGATGAAGTCCGTCGAGGCAGTGCCGTGCAGTGGTGACCGGCGGGGACGCGTAGTGACAGCGGCGGTGTACGCAGGGACGGTGGGCTTCCCGTCGCTGTCCGCTCCCCCAGATTGGTAGGGTCACAGAGGTGGGCGAGTGGGCACACGGTCTGTTTCTTGGCGCACGTGCCACTGCGGCCCCCACTTCCTATATATAGGGTGGCGCGATAGGGGCCCACAACCCGATTGGGTTGGACTCCCCCGATCAGGGAGTGATCTAGGGGCTCTGACTTGGTCGTTGGACCAAGTCAGACGAGATCAATACTAACAACCCCAACAGGAATTACACAAAATTTTCACAGCACCAGACAGTAGCATAGATCGGCGAGGATGCGCCCGTCATGCAGCTCCCTGGCCTGAAATCGGCCTGTGTGCGCCCTTCCTTCTGCTCGCCTGATATCGGTCCATGCGGCTGCACCCTCGCAGTTCTCCGTCTTGTCGCCCTCCTCCTATGTTGACCGTGGCACTCCTGGGAAGGGGTGGTGGCGCTTGGAAGGAGCGGCGATGCTGGCAAGGGGGCAGTGCTGGGGAAGGGGAGGCATCCCGGCGAGTGGCGGCGCACCATCGGCTCAGGGGCTTCGGCGCTTGGAAGGGCGGCGGCCCAGCGACTGGAGGCGGCGGCGGCGACTGTAGGCGGCTCGGGTAAGGCGGAAGGGGCCGCGGCGTGCGTGCACCGTGATCTAGGGGCGAAGGGCTACAGGCCTACAATGTGCTTGCGGTGGGATCAGGCTAGGGGGGTTAGTGTAAAAGGACCTCGACCAGGAGAGGGGCTGGCGGGCGCTTAATTGCAAATAGTTTCCACCTCTGTCTGTGGCCACCGGATGGGAATCGTGCGTCTCTGATCGAAGTTTGCATAGTTTGCACAAGTATACTGGTTTGCATCAGCTGGGAATTGTGCGTCTCTGATCCATCTCTATATGAGTTTTTTAATGAATCAGTGTATATCTACATGACTTTGTAATGAAATAGATGAAATCCCGACGACATGGCATGTAGTGTAGCGCCTAAGACCATTCACACTCGTGTTCCTCCATTTCCTCATTCGAAACAGAATATTCATGCCTCGTCAGCGAGATTCTTTCCTTCATATTCACTTCTCCCGCATCCATCTTCCTTCATATTTCTTCTCCATATCAACAACCCACGCACCAGCTTCCTTCATATTCACTTCTCCCGCATCCATCTTCTTCATATTCACTTCTCCCGCATCCACATGTCAGACTTATTTTAACTTCCCACCGGCCTCCCTCTCTCTCCCTCCTCTCCCTCGCTCCCTCCGCCGGCATCTCTCCCTCTACCTGCACCGGCAGCCTATCTTCCTCCACCTGCGCCGGTGGCCTTGACCTCCTCCCCGTGCTCTGCCTCTGTTGGGTATTTTAGCGACACGCGAATAAATCCACAAGCGCACAGATATTGTGGTAGCTTTCACCTAAGAGTATTCCAAGGGTATCGAATACAAAGGAACGTGTGTGCACTAACTTCTATTCTAATGGTCCAAGGACACAACACGATATTAAGCACTAAAGGAGATGATTCATATGGATAGCTCTACAGATGAGATTAAAGGTCGATCTCTCGAGAACTTACTTCGGGCACCGGCTTACCCCTGATCTGTCAGGCGACTCCGGCCTACGGTTCTAAGACGAACCTCAGCCTGCACTATATCCAAATGTGGAGGATTTCAAAGGATCAACAGTCCATGGGATATAGGGCAAACAAAGGATAACCCTTAGCCTAGACACTATGTCTATGCTATTGATTACTACCGTAGCCTGACTACGCTATGCCATGATGCGTAGCAACCTACGGCACTCTATATTAACTATAAAGCGACGAACCTGCAAGGAGGAGAACTGATCTCACTCAACTATAGAAGAACTAGCTTATACTAAAGGCATGCAAGAGAGCACCCAGTCTTGTGCTATGCTGGCAACAAACACAAACATCATACAACAAACAGACATATAAACGGAAGATCTACACCTTAGCAAAGGGAAAAAGACTACTCATGCAACCAAGCAAAAAGCTAGAAGAAATCACGAATGCCACTTTGGTCTAAATGGACATGCATGAATATCCACTTTATTCTAATTGACGAGCATGCATACAAACGAATGAGAGCTTATGAACCTATGCAACAAGATCAAAAGGTTGTGTTCGCAAAGAACGCAAGCCTCTAAATCAAGAACACATGAAGAACACAAGAATATATCATAAAAGTATGAACACACTTTAGTCTAATTAGAAAATACAAAGATACTCACTTTAGTCTAAATGAAAAACAACGACATCGTAGAGGCACATGCCTCTCTCTCTCCCTCTCTTTCTACTCTAACACAACTAGAAGAGGAGAAGGGGATGGTGAAGTGTGTCCCATTTCCTACCCTCTCCCCTTCTATTTATAGGCAAGGGAGAGTACGGTCTCGGACACCAAATGTCGCCAAAACATGCTGAGCTGCGCTCTAGGACCAATCAGGGATGACCACGTGGAAGCAGATGGCGAACGAAGCAATTCCCGGATCGGCCGATCCAGGGATTGGCTGACCTGGGCCCACCACGTCTTGTGTTGTGCTTTCTCTGGGTGACTCGTATGTGGGCCCTTATGATGGTTCTAGGTGCATGCGAAGTTTTGAGGCGGTTTGGGTCCCCGGTGGGCCCTTGGATCCTTGTGTTGTACACGTGGTGGTGTCTGATTCGTCGAGAGTTGCTTCACTTGGATTGATGATGTGTCATGGACACATGGCATCCAATGTGGCAGCACATCACCACGTGACCTGGTGTGGGTCCCATCGGGCTCACAAGATATCAGGAGTATGATCTTATCTTGTGCATATCTCTTTCATCTGGACTCCGAAGTAGACAAATGATATATCCATTTTGATCGTCTCGACGAGCCTGTCGTAATGGTGCAATCCAATTTGGAATTTGAGACTGTTTATGATGATGCCATATTCATACCATTGGTTCACTTGCTCTCAACTATATCATTTCACATGCATTTTGGTGTGTCCTGCAACAAAAGTTAGAAACACCAACACTTGTGGAACTTGTCAGTATAAAGCCATATTCTAGTGTTGATAATCACTTTCCATTCATTTTATGCAGGAGTTGACGGCATAAAAGTAGTGCTTAACAGGCGTCAACAACACCCCCACACTTGACCTTTGCTCGTCCTCGAGTGAAGGAGAAAGGATCAAGGTGAGACATGTTATCCAAAGGTGTGAAGCGAGCATAAGAGATATTCCAAACCATACCTTGTACTTGTGAACTTTGTGGAGTGTCTATCACGCCATCTTGGGTAGCTGAGGAATGGAATGGTCATGACTCAAATAACTTCTACTAATCATGTCAAGTAACTTGGGATTTTGCAATAAGTTTTCGAAACAAAACCTTGCTTAGCTCCTCATTTGATTCTCTAAGATCGCTCAATATTTATATGTCCTCACCAAGGCATTAGATTTGCCTTTCTTCATCCTACTTCTAATGATGGCTATATGTGGAGCTCAAGGTAGGATAAAAGATAAAGCATACTTGCATCACATCTATTGCAAAGTCAAAAACCGGATCCAAGGAGAAAATCAAATCATACAATCAGATCAAGATGTGCACATGTAGGGATATGATGGATATGGTAAGGTGGATACTAGGCCCGGAGTGGATGCTAGTTATTACCATATATATGATGAATGTTGTGGTGATGGTAAGGTGGACACTAGGCCTGGAATGGGTGCTAGTTATTACCATCTGATTTATTGGAACTCCTTTTTGCATGATTCCCTCTCTCTCCTTTTCCTTATTTCTTTTTTTCACCTATGGCTTTGAGCATGGTTTTTTTTTGCATAGCCCATGCCCTTTTTCTTCAACAATACTTTTGGAGAGAGAGGTCACACCACATATGGAGCTTTATTTTGTGGAATGGATGGATGATACAATGCTAAATTCCAGTGTAGAAGCATAGCAAGGGGAAAATGGAGTGCACATGAATCTTGATCATGAAAGCATGAAAAGAATTCTCACAAGGTTCACAACAATTTGACAAAGCTCAATGTAAAAACAAGCATCATATGAGTCTAAGGTTTTCAGGATAACTCATCATATGGCTTTGGTAGGACTTTGTCATATCAAAGAGGAGCTTTGCAAAGGGTTTTCAAGTTTTCAAATAAAATTTCCAAGCACTCAAACAATTAGAGAGAAGATCATATCATCAAACCACACAAACATCAACTACTTAGATGAGCATGAGTTCCCTAATGATATTTATTCACAAGCATCAAGATGATAAGCATGGAATAAAACATATGCAAGCCAACCACAGGAAACATGTAAAGCAGGTAGAGCATGATTCCAAGAGTTTGATTTAGCAAATAAGAATTGAAACTCATTCAAACTCATGAACCAGGGAGAGTGAGATAAAGGGTGCACATACCATCGCTCCTGAAGGAATGTGAAACAAGGAAGACCAGTGGTGGTTCAGCTGACCCATGGGGAAGCCGGCTCACTCTAGTTTACCTTGTCAGTTGCCATGAAAGCTCATTCGATGTTGTGCAACGCCTGTGTGGGAGATCTCAAGTGTGTATGTCAATGATAAGTTGGGAGATCTCCCCCACACTTGTTCATGTACCTGTTGCTGTCTTCAAACAAAAGAGGGACTCCATCAGTTTGAGAACTAGGAGTCTTTATTCAAAATCAAACATATATATATATACACACATATATGTATGTATGTATGTGTGTATTTATTCACCATGAGGCCTAGCTCAAACAAGGCTAAAATGCATTGGCTTACCTTCCCATTTGAAGCAAGCTCGATGACTACCCCACTTGGATTTGAAAAATTCCTGCAAGGGTTATCCGCATATACAACCAATATCCTTGCAAGCATTAACTATAAGGTTCATCAATCAAACTCGACACCATGTCTTGTTTGATTGAAGAAGACGGTTTCAACCTAAGCACCACGCTTAATTTAAAACAACCTATGAATGCACATAGCTAAACATGCATTCAAAACCATAGCATTACAAACAAAGATAAAGGAAGCATGATCAAGCTATTTCCAAAGGGACATAAACACGAGCATAAGATGGTGAACATCGGGCAACCTCCCAGAAGGGCTTTGTTTAATGTCAAAAGCAGGACGTACCTAACTGGGCAAGAGGCAAGAGCTAACATTATCTTCAAACCAGGATAAGATTTGGATGAGAAACTTTACTCAAGATGCTCACATACCTGCCCTACACTTGAAGTTTGCATTGCTAAGCAACAAAACTCAAGTGTGTGAAGATCGAGCTTCCTCTTGTAAATGTTCCCTCACCAAAACTTTCCAAAGTGTTGTAGGTGATGTAGCTCACATGTTCTTAGGTGTCACCTGTCCATCGTTGTTTTCAATCTCCACCTGAAAGGTTAGTGACCAAAATACTCGAAGGACAACTTTATCCTAAAAACATGCTCTTGCTTTTATTTGAAAAGGAAAATAAAATCTAACCTAATCCAGGCTATCTCCTGGTAGTGCTTTGTTTATGGTCATAAGCTCGACCATGGGAACTTCTTCCTACAACTATCATTGGTGATGTCATTCCCATCTCACCACCAATTGTTGATGTGTCATTGAAGCTTTAGCTGTAAGGTTAGTGCCACAGTGCATACACGAAATCTGCAATGCTTATGGTAAACATATGCATCTACAACCAACCTTCTGAATATTGTACAAAAGAGGACCATAAGGTGGTTGTAGTCCTCAGTCGTGCTCCGTGCATTGAGCATAGCTGACTCTGGAGAAGCATGATTCAAGCATGGTTCCTGAGGTGTACCAAGAGTGAAGCTACCATGCTCGTCAATGGAATCCTTTCCTTCGGACTCCGAGTCGGTGCCTCATAGATTTCCATGGCCCATGAATTCTCTATCTCAAAAGATTCATCATGGAAGCTCGGTGTTGATCCTCGATTAAGGTCGAGAGCAACATAGTATGGGCCAGGGGAAGAGGCTCAAACTCGGTCGAGGGAGATGATGATCGTTCGTCTTCACAAAGGTGAAGAGAGTCTTCCGAGTCATACTCCTAAGGAGTAGAAAATTCGACAACCTCAATGAGAGTAGGCTCAGACGATGCGAATGGAGATACATGCATCATCTCCTCGAGCGGGTTTTGCTTGGGAAGAGGCTTCACCATAGAATGTTCTAGACATGGGAAAATGGTGGTAGAAGCATATTCCCTATGCTTTCTATCTAGGCTCCATAAAGATGTGTCAAGAAGGTTTTCTAGCGGGGAGCCTAGGAGAAGATCAAGATCGAGGATATCAAAGATATGGAAGTCTAGATTGATCTTGATCTCGTCTATCACGAGCGGCATGGTACGTACGACTCCTCAACATTCAAGAATACGCCCAAAGGGACAACTCTTGAGAAGCATGTCGGATGGTCCAAGCGAAATATCGCCCAAAATAGTTTTCGCTAAGTGCCATGGTATGACATTAACCTCCATGACGGGGTTAAAGTGGCTTCTATGGTGATCCCCTTTATAGAGCAAGGAACGATCAAAGAGGGTGAACTATTCCAAATTGCTTCAGAAAAATGTCCCACTCCAGTTGACCACTTCTTCTCCATGGCATCAAAGATAGATGTTTCATTTGGAGGATCGGGAGGCAAAGGAGGTACCGTAGGCCTAGGGGAAGATTCTGTTAAAAGATTTCTAGCTGGCTGGATTTGGACAGAAGAGGGCTCCTTCCCTTGTTCGGCATCTAAACGATTCGAGGCTTTTTTGAGATTTTCAGAACGGCCATCCTCGAATCGATGATGGAACTTTAGACGTTGAATTTCTTCTTCCTCCATGGTTCCTGGTTTGGGAGAGAGCTCAACAAACTGACCGTGAAATGTGGAAGGTGAAAACTCGGGTTGTTCAGTTGAGAAACTCTCATGGATCGACTCAGACTCTAGGTGGGGTTCATGGGGGTCAGTATGGAAAGGAGAGGTTTCTAAGAAGCAATCTAAAGTTTCTCTTCTTACCATTGGAGATTGACGTTCAAACGAACCACCTCCAACACACCTATCATTTTCCAACATAGATTCCATGTCCATACGCGAGTAAAAGGTGTACGTTGATATATTATCAGATATGGACAAGTCTGGGCTAGCTGCCAAAAGACATAAGAACCTAGCCCATGCCGAACCTATGGACTCCATCTCTAATCACTCAAAATCACGGAAGTCGCACGGTAGAGAATCAATGCAATCCAAAATGGAGAATGAATCACAAAAGCCATTTCGTAATTCTTCCCAATTGTTCACATTCCCTATCGTGCGGGTGTACCACTGCTCGGCTCTATCTACGAGAGAGAAAGGGAACAACTTCCACCTCAAAGCTTCTTGTGTCATGCCTGGGATTCCCAAACGCGAACACAGTCTTTCGAACTCCTCTAAATGGTCATGAGGATCGTCATTGATCACTCCAGAGAAAGGTCGGTGCCGAACCATGGCTATAAAGCCGGGACGGAGTTCACAGCTAGATGAGGAAGTTGATGGTTGCTCTAAGATGAACTCGCCCCTGGGGGTAGAGATGCTTTTACAGGAAGGCTTCTCCATGGGTAGCGGGGGTAAAGGTAGAATGAAAGAAAAGATAAAAAGATACGAGGACCACTAGGTTCGAAGATAGATACAACAACCGTTCCCCGGCAACGGCGCCAGAAAGCTTGTTGGGTATTTTAGCGATACGCGAATAAATCCGCAAGCGCACAGATACCGTTGTAGCTTTCACCTCAGAGTATTCTAAGGGTATCAAATCCAAGGGAACATGTGTGCACTAACTTCTGTTCTAATAGTCCAAGGACACACCACAATATTAAGCACTAAAGGAGAGGATTCCTATGGATAGCTCTACAGATGAGATTAAAGGTCAATCTCTCAAGAACTTGCTTTAGGGACCGGCTTACTATTGACGACTGTTAAGTACCATTTTCATGGCCGTCAACTCCTGCAAATTGAAGCATGAATTGCACATCCACACTAGCATAGGAGCTTAAACTAATACTTTCCACCAGTGTCGATGTCTATTCGAATGCAGGTATTTTGCATAGGAAATGAGAGGAATCCATGCACATTCACTCCACTCCAATCCAAGGCACTCAAGTGCTGGCCAATGAGGGACTGCCACATGGATTCTCCTGGATCCATGATGTCACCAATCCATGTGAAGAGCTCTCGACGAATCACACGCTGCCACGTCAGCATCACATGGATCCATGGGCCCACTTTACTAACCAAACTGCCAGGAAACGTGCCATGCACGGAGGAGGAGCATCAGGGCCCACATGGAAGTGAGCCAAAGGAAGCACGGGCCAGGGAGCCACCCGAGGGGGCCGGCCGACCCTAGGTTCGGCCGAACCGACCTAGGGTCGATTCATCCTGGCCCTCCACGTGGTCTCCTCGCATTGGCTCCTGGCTGCATCCCGGGGTGTTTTGGAGCATTTGGAGCCCCGGAGCAAGCCACTCCCTTGTCTATAAATAGAGGGGGAGGGGCCTTATTTCACACACACCACCAAGCTCTCAAGTTCCACTTCTCTCTTGTGTAGCTCTCTCTCCCTCTCTCTAATTCTGCCCATGTGAGGTGATTCTCACCTCTATGTGGTAGAATGGGGTTGAGAAGAGATCTAGACTAGGATTAGTTGAGAGATAGAGTAGGAGTGAGGAGTGAGTTGATGTCCTCGTGGATGCTTGTTCTTCATTTAGACCAAAGTGAGTATTTCAGCATTTCTTATTTAGACTATAGTGGACATCATGCATGAATGATTTGTTCTTGTGTTCTTAGCTCGTTCATAAGTTAGAGGCTTGTGTTCTTCGTGACACAAGGCTTTGATGCTTTAGAGCTAATCCATTAGTTCCAGAATCTGTTTGCATGCTCTGATCCTGTTTAGCTGAGTAAGATTGCTGTATCTCGTTTGTTTGGATCCATACCTTTCTTTTTGCTCCGTAACTCGATGACTAGTATGATTTGATCCGTTCTCTCTCTAGTTCGTGGTCTCGTATCTATACAGGTTGCTATAGTTTTGTTAGCGGGTCGATAGACGTAACCGCACTATAGTAGTTATCGGGAGTGCAGACGTGGTGTCTGGGCTCTGGTTATCCTACGAAGACCATGTGCGTTCGTGTAACGATAGAGGTAGGCCGCAGTGGTGACAGCCTGTTGGACCCTTTGGAACCCTCCGAGCCTGCGTGCCGAGTTGGGCCCCGTTGCCAGTACATTGGCCTCTCCCTAAAAAGTTAGGATGGGCTGGCACCCCACGGGGGGGACTAATAGCGGACAGATCCATCTTGAGAGTTAAGTCCCTTAAGAAAGTGCTTGGATAGACCCTCTCTGGTTACTCCTCCGTCCTAGGAACAAAACCCGACGGGAATACTCATTCTCCAAGGCAGAAGTGCTGCAACAGTGTATCCGTGCGCTTGCAGATTCGTTCACACTCGTTAGTGTACCCGGGAGTCTCTTACATGCTCACGCTATTACGATGCCTAGCGTTGAGGTTAAGAAACACCAACAAGCATTTCTGGCGCTGTTGCCGGGGACGACTGTTGTTAACCTTCGAGCCCGTCTATCCTCGTATTTATCTTTTTTCTTTTTCTTCTACCTTCACCCCCGTTACCCATCGAGATATCCTTTTTGTTTTCTTTACTTCTACCTTTACCCCTGCTACCCATGGAAGGTTATCCTTGTAAACACCTTCCGCCTTCGAGGAGTGAACCCTCAGAGCCATCTTTGTCAAGACCCATTCTTACATCTGGCTGTCGGCTTCGCCCCTCTCTCATGAAGCTAATTCAGGACCTATCCTTCTCGGGGTTAAGTCATGAGAACCCCTTTGATCATGTGAGAGACTATGAGCATTTGATTGAAACTCGGGGTAAAACCGGAGAATCACCGGATGCTCGGAAAAGAGAGTTTTCCCACTATCCTTCTCCGGGAAGGCACGGGATTGGCACCATTGTTTTGGTAGAGACTACCTTACTTGGGAAAGTTTGAGAGCAGCTTTTTGCTTCCGATTCTTCCTGATACGACGTGTCATCTCGCTAAGGACCAAGATTCTCAGTTTCAAGCAATGTGAGGAGGAATCAATAGGAATGGCGTGGAATCGTTTCGCGTTTGCGGTGGAAGATTGCCCTGTCCTACACATTCCCGACTGGATGCTGCTCCAGCACTTTTGGTTTGGATTGCGGAAGGATGATGCCATGAGGCTTAATGCTCTCTCTGGAGGATCCTTTGTGCACTTGGACGCTGTTGAGGGAAAAGAGATCGTGGAGACTCTCCGGGATTTCAGCTCCCCTAGCATCCCGGTCAATGAGGTACCCACCAGAGGAAATGTTGAGCCACCTAGATCCATCATCCGCCGAGCCCGAGATTTCGTATCCACTCTTTCTGAGCTCTAGCTGAAGGTGTCATTCCTGAATAGCAGGAATCTAAGGGAAAGGTTTCGTGGCGCGAGATCTACCCTTGGGTTCCCTTCTTGTGCATCTTCTTAGACCTTCTCCCTGAGACTATCTCGCGGGAGGATGGAGAGAGTGGTTTGGAAAGAACAATCATTCCCGGCTAGGATGACTTGTTCAATCCTAAACTACCATCTCCTAAGGAGGGAATGAGAGGTTTATCGTGTTCCTACGTGGAGGTTTGAGCTAAAGTGCCTTGCACTGAAGTTTCGTATAAACCAAGACATCGGTCTCTGCTTTATAATCCATTGGATTCATTCATCAGACAGAAGAAGCACGATCATTATCGATCGAATGGAGTACATTCACTTCATATCTTGAGCCCATCCGTCGCTGCCGATCAGTCAGGAGAAGCTTAAACTTCATACCTTATGCCTGACTTGATCGATGCCCAATGGGAGTTGCACTTTCTAGCTTATTCATAGCCTCCCATTGGAAGCTTAGGCCAGACCTCGGGATGTTTCCATCGTTCTGATGAGAACATCGGACCCTCTGCCTAAGGCAAGAGCGAGTTAAGTCTCGTTCTTCATCTAAACTCTGGTTCTTGATTGTACACCAGCCATTGGAAGTCTTTACTCTATCCTCTTTGGAGGCCGAGTGTCTTTCTGAGCTCGAGTTCACTCGGAGATTGGTTCCTATTGTGGGAGCACTAACCTCAGTGCTTGATCTTTTCATCTCCGAGTTTCGCCACCCTAGTGCTATAGCTCTCGAGTCCCGTGACCACCCCTGAGCTGCCTAGGCTCTCTGGGATGATCATGCTTGCATTCAGCTTTGATATATCCTTTGGGCTCGTGTTCGTATATGCACTAACCTTGAAGATCAGAGCTTATCATCACATCATACTATCTGCAAGGGAGATGGCCATGAGTTGAGACAGGAGATCGCAAGACACCCACACTCTGAGTACTCTTGGGACTCATTTATTTTGTTTCCCTAAGAAGAATTATCCTTCGGGTATCTTGTGGACACTGATTATGCAGGAGAAAGAAATTGCGAAGATAGAAAGGAGTAAGGCAAAGGACCACAGGAAGACAACACCATCGTGGCGACACGGTGAACACTTCATGATCCCCATCAGAGGCTTCTACACTTTTGATGGACCAGGTATGTTGTCAAGGTGAGTTCCCCCTGATTATCTATGGTTATACTAGTGGCTTGGCCAAAGTTATTATATAGTAGAGGTTGATTATTCAACCCCAACCTTATCCTAGCTTTAGCCGAAGCCAACATTCCCATCTCGGGGCATCCACCTGGGCCTTTGGTCTTGAGGCCTGCTTGAGCCCACACGTGAAGGGGGAAGGCCAGAGGGGCCCACCTAGGGTCGGCCGAACCCTGGTTCGGCCGAAGCCCTGGTGCTGCCGCCTCCCTTCTTCTTTCGCGTGTGCATCTCATCCTCCTCCAGAAACCTTCTCCCTACCGCATGACGAGTTTCGTGTCGCACAGAATCCATCTCCTCCACCTCACCATCCTCAGCTCATCGCCGCACCTATCGCCGGAAAGAGCGTCGTTCCCTTCGACGGCTCCACCTTATCCACCGGTCTCGGGGTAGGAGGCAACCCCTCCATTGCTGCCGCCCCTGCAGTGGACCTTGCGATGGTGGTCGGAGTCCTAGAGGTTCTCCCACTCGCCACCATCCCGCCGGGCGGGAGGATTCTGGGCACGCCACCGTCGAGGTGCTCCGCCTCGCCTGGGAAGAGGCACATGAGACGGGCAGCCAACCCCTACGGCAGGCCAACCATGGCTCAGCTTCACCCCAAGGGTTTGCCGTTCGCTTCGCCTAGCGTGCCTGGATCGTCGCTAGTTGGGGGGCAGATGAGCTCAGCACAGTCTGCTCCTTCGCCGTAGCCACCGGTTACCATAAGGCCAACGCTGCCCAAGGAGAAGGCTCCTGAAGCACGCCCAACTCCCGTCCTGCCTGAAGATGATGAAGACCTTGGCCTGGACGACGGTCTGCCACCATCACCCTACACTAGGAGGTCCAGGGAGAGGACTCGGGCAGCTGAGCAACTCCCTAAGCTCTCCTCACTGGCCAAGCTGACCCCGCTGATGAAGGAATTGGAAGCCAGCAACGAGAAGCTCAGAGCTGCTTTTTTAGAGCAGAAGTTGGACCTGGCTGAGCTGAGAGATGATGTGCGTGACCTTCGCCGCGGCCTCTGTGCGAAGATGAGGAGGTTGTTCTCGGCTACAGGGCATGTGGCCCTCTATGATGTCGAGTAGTGGGGATTAGCCCCAACTTTAGTCCATTAGGCGCTAGTCTAGGTCTAGGTTTACTTCCCTTTATTTTCCCTTCATTTTATTTATTTCCTTTCATGTGTGTAAGCGCCTAATCATTTTATTTTTGGAACATTTTGATTTTGAATAAAGTGGCTCACCGCTCATGTAACCCGGTCTAGCCACCCTTGTGTCATTACTTTGGTCGTTTGTTTTAGAGAACATCTAGGTTCGAGACAGTGTGGGGGAGAGCCACGACTCTCCTAATGCAGGCATGACGTTTTCGCACGTACCCACTGTGAGCACCCCGCGCTAGCTGACCGATCATCTACAGAGAACCTGAACAGGACCCGCAAGAGTTCACTCCTGTGGAGAGCCTCTCACGGTTCAGCTTCTATGCATAGCACCGGTTTGCATCTCGACAACTCACTCTTTCATTCCTGAGTTTTATAACCATAATTGTCTATCTCTATAAATTAAAACTCGAATGTCGATGCTAAAGATCACCCAGCTTGCTTGATGCCTGAGTAGACTCACATATGTTTTATTCCTTGTTATCTACCTGATGCTTGTGGACCATAACTGTCTTAAGGACAAGGATGCTCACCTAAGTAATTGACGAGTATGATATGGCTGGATGATATGATTTGTTGCTCTGATGACTAAATCTCTTGGGTTATTTATTTTTGAAAAATATAAAACCTCTTGGAAAAGCTCCTCTTTGATATACCACCGTCCTACCAAAGCCATATGATGTTCATAGTAGAAAACCTTACACTGATATGTTGCTTGTTATTGCATTGAGCTTTATCAAATTTGGTGACCCTTGTGAGAATTCTTTTCATTACTTTCATGATCAAGATTCATGTGCACCCCACCTATTTCCCCTTGCTAAGCTTCTACACTGGAAGTTAGCATTGTATCATTCATTCATTTTATAAAAATAAAGCTCCATATGTGGTGTGACATCTCTCTTCATAAGTCCTTCAAAAATAGACATGGGCTATATAAAAAAAGAGAAAGAGACACATGCTTAAAGCATGATGAAAAAAAGAGAAAGAATAGCCCATGTCCGAAATAAGGGAGGAAGAGGAGAGAGATGGTCACGCAAAAAGGAGTTCCATAATCTTGATGGTAATAACTAGTGTCCATTCCGGGGCTAGTGTCCACCTTACTATCAACCCACAGTTCTCATCATATATGTATGGTAATATCTAGCACCCATTCCGGGCCTAGTATCCACCTTACCATACTCACCATATCCATACTGGTGCACATCTTGATCTGACTGTATGATTTGATTTTCTCTGTGGATCTAGTTTTTGACTTTGCAATATATGTGATGCAAGTATGCTTTATCTTTTATCCTACCCTGAGCTCCACATATAGCCATCATTAGAAGTAGGATGAATAAAGACAATAATGCCTTGGTGAGTACATATACACATTGAGCGATCTGAGAGAATCAAATGAGGAAGCTTCCAAGAGTTTTGTTTTGAAAAACTTTGCAAAACCCCAAGGTGTTTATCATCAGGTGCATAAGTGACTTGATTCACAGCTGTTCTACTTTTCAATCACCCAAGGAGACATGATAGCCACTTCACAGAGGTTCACAGGAGCAAGGTATGACTTGGAATATTTCTTATGTTTGTCTTACTCTTTGGTATTCATGACCCACTTGGCTTTGTCTCCCCTTCACTCGGGATGAGCAAAGGTCAAGTGCGGGGGTGTTGTTGACGGCTGTTAAGTACCATTTTCATGGCCGTAAACTCCTGCAAATTAAAGCATGAATTGCACATCCACACTAGCATAGGAGCTTAAGCTAATACTTTCCACCAGTGTCGATGTCTATTCGAATGCAGGTATTTAGCATAGTAAATGCGAGGAATCCATGCACATTCACTCCACTCCAATCCAAGGCACTCAAGTGCTGGCCAATGAAGGGCTGCCACATGGATTCTCCTGGATCCATGATGTCACCAATCCATGTGAAGAGCTCTCGACGAATCACACGCTGCCACGTCAGCATCACATGGATCCATGGGCCCACTTTACTAACCAAACCGCCAGGAAATGTGCCATGCACAGAGGAGGAGCATCAGGGCCCACATGAAAGTGAGCCAGAGGAAGCACGGGCCAGGGAGCCACCCGAGGGGGCCGACCGACCCTAGGTTCGGCCGAACCAACCTAGGGTCGGTTCATCCTGGCCCTCCACGTTGTCTCCTCCCATTGGCTCCTGACTGCATCCCGGGGTGTTTTGGAGCATTTGGAGCCCCAGAGCAAGCCACTCCCTTGTCTATAAATAGAGGGGGAGGGGCCTCATTTCACACACACCTCCAAGCTCTCAAGTTCCAATTCTCTCTTGTGTAGCTCTCTCTCCCTCTCTCTAATTCTACCCATGTGAGGTGATTCTCACCTCTATGTGGTAGAATGGGGTTGAGAAGAGATCTAGACTAGGATTAGTTGAGAGATAGAGTAGGAGTGAGGAGTAAGTTGATGCCCTCGTGGATGCTTGTTCTTAATTTAGACCAAAGTGAGTATTTCAACATTTCTTATTTATAATATAGTGGACATCATGCATGAATGATTTGTTCTTGTGTTCTTAGCTCGTTCATAAGTTAGAGGCTTGTGTTCTTCGTGACACAAGGCTTTGATGCTTTAGAGCTAGTCCATTAGTTCCAGAATCTGTTTGCATGCTATGATCCTGTTTAGCTGAGTAAGTTTGTTGTATCTCGTTTGTTTGCATCCATACCTTTCTTTCTGCTCTGTAACTCGATGACTAGTATGTCTAGTTCATGGTCCCATATTTATACGGGTTGCTATAGTGTTGTTAGCGGGTCGACAGACGTAACCGCGCTATAGTAGTTATCGGGAGTGCAGATGTGGTGTCTGGGCTCTGGTTATCCTACGAAGACCACATGCGTTCGCGGAACGATAGAGGTAGGCCGCAGTGGTGACAGCCTCTTGGACCCTTTGGAACCCTCCGCGCCTGTGTACCGAGTTGGGCCCCATTGCCAGTACATTGGTCTCTCCCTAAAAAGTTAGGATGGGCTGGCGCCCCACGGGGAGGACTAATAGCGGACATATCCATCTTGAGAGTTAAGTCCCTTAAGAAAGTGCTTCTCATATCCCTACCTATCTCAGCAGTAGCTAGTGTCCTTGGATAGACCCTCTCTGATTACTCCTCCGTCCTAGGAACGAAACCCGATGGGAATACTCATTCTCTAAGGGAGATGTGCTGCAACAGTGTATCCGTGCGCTGGCGGATTCGTTCGCACTCGTCAGTGTACCCGGGAGTCTCTTACACGCTCACGTTATTACGGCGCCTAGCGTTGAGGTTAAGAAACGCCAACACTTACCCCTGATCTGTCAGGCGACTCCGGCCTACAGTTCTAAGACGAACCTCAGCCTGCACTATATCCAAATGTGGAGGATTTCAAAGGATCAACAAGGTTGTCACCACCTGCGATCTACCTCTACCAATCCGTGGGATATAGGGCAAACGAAGGATAACCATTAGCCTAGACACTACGTCTATGCTACTGATTACTACCGTAGCCTGACTACGCTATCCCATGGTGCGTAGCAACCTACGGCACTCTATATTAACTATAGAGCGACGAACCCTCAAGGAGGAGAACTGATCTCATTCAACTATAGAAGAACTAGCTTATACTAAAGGCATGCAAGAGAGCACCCAGTCCTGTGCTTTGCTGGCAACAAACATGAACATCATACAACAAACGAACATATAAACAGAAGATCTACGCATTAGCAAAGGGAAAAATACTACTCATGCAACCAAGCAAAAAGCTAGAAGGAATCATGAATGACACTTTGGTCTAAATGGACATGCATGAATATCCACTTTATTCTAATTGACGAGCATGCATACAAATGAATATGAGAGCTTATGAACCTAGGCAACAAGATCAAAAATGTTGTGTTCACAAAGAACGCAAGCCTCTAAATCAAGAACACATGAAGAACACAAGAACATATCATAAAAGTATGAACACACTTTAGTCTAATTAGAAAATACAAAGATACTCACTTTAGTCTAAATGAAGAATAGCGACATCGTAAAGGCACATGCCTCTCTCTCTCCCTCTCTTTCTACTCTAACACAACTAGAAGTGGAGAAGGGGATGGTGAAATGTGTCCCATTTCCTACCCCCTCCCCTTCTATTTATAGGCAAGGGAGAGTGCGGTCTCGGACACCAAATGTCGCCAAAACATGCCGAGCTGCGCTCTAGGACCAATCAGGGATGACCACGTGGAAGCAGATGGCGAACGTAGAAATTCCTGGATCGACCGATCCCTGGATCGGCTGACCTGGGCCCACCACGTCTTGCATTGTGCTTTCTCTGGGTGACTGGTATGTGGGTCCTTACGACGGTTCTAGGTGCATGCAGAGTTTTGAGGCGGTTTGGGTCCTCGGTGGGTCCTTGGATCCTTGTGTTGTACACGTGGCGGTGTCTGATTCGTCGAGAGTTGCTTCACTTGGATTGAGGATGTGTCATGGATACATGGCATCCAATGTGGAAGCACGTCACCATGTGGCCTGGTGTGGGTCCCACCGGGCTCACAAGATATCGGGAGAATGATCTTATATTGTGCATATCTCTTTCATTCGGACTCCGAAGTAGACAAATGATATATCCATGTCGATCGTCTCGAGGAGCCCGTCGCAATGCTACAATCCAATTTGGAATTTGAGACTTGATAAGGGCCTAGATTACTGCCCACCAACACGATGATTACCTTAGAAGAAGAAGTACGGTCTACACTCTGAGTACTTGGCGGCCCGTACAAAGGGTACCTCCATCTCAAAGTACTTGGCAGCCTGTACGACCAGTTTCCACCGTCGCCGAGTACTTAGCGACTCGTACGACAAGTCTCCGAGTACTTGGCGGCTCGCAAGACTACTTATCCGTCCTCTGACCTCCGCCACAACTACTCGTTCGCACGACAAGTTTCCGTCTCCGCCACGGCTACTCGTTCGCTCGAGTGGTCCCGCCCCCGGCCGGGCCAGTCTTCGCGACGAAGCAAGCCCCGGGCGGGGCCCACTCCCGATCTGACCAGTCCTTCGTGCACGCCCGCTCCCGCAACGCCACGTGTGACCCTCTCCCATGCCGAGCCGTACTGACAGGGAGCGCCCAGTGTCAGAAGGCGTGGGCATCCATTGCGCCACGAACGGCACAGTGCGCACCGTCCCATCTGCACAGGAACTCCACAATACCGCGAAAAGACACATACCTACTATGCTGACAGGAGCATGAGCACGAAGCTGACGTTCCACAGTTCCGAATTACTCGGAGACGTGCCCGAGAAGTCCTCGGCGCCTCCTACTTGGAACCCACAATTCCGAGAAGCCCATATGGTCAACAACCACTCCGCTACAGTCCCCGGCTACTCACCATGTCCGGACGGCCGCCCGACGCGGAGAAGGACACTCAACACTGTAACAAAAACTCTTGTACCCTTTTTACCCCTCTTACCCGTCCCTCTTGTGACTATAAAAGGGGGAGGGAGCGGTCAGTAGAAAAACACGCTCTCACACACGCTCACATGAAGCAACCCACACGTACACCATCAGGCTACAAGAACCACTTTGCACTCACACCAGGGACTTGGGCTCCGAAACCCTCTCCCGACTAGTTTGTAACCCCTACTACGAACTCAAGCATAAAGAACCCCGCTCTTCCTGACTAGACGTAGGGTATTACTCTCCGGAGGCCCAAACCAGTATAAAACCTAGTGTTTCTTGTACAACCATCCAGACCTAGACACGTGATCGTATAAATTTACTTGCTGGCAGTGACAAACCCTGATAGTTGGTGCGCCAGGTAGGGGCATTTGCGTGTCACGACTTCCAACGCAGGGTCTGCATGGCCCACGTCGATCTTTCATTGGTGCTTGGCACCACACTGCGTTTCGGCTCCCTCGACTTCGTCGTCAGCGAGCCGGTGACGCCCGTCATCGAGGCTGTTTTCACGTGCCCCGAACCTTTCGTCGATGAGCATGCCCCCGAGGATCAGGGCAAGCAGCCCGAGGTGATTCAGGGCATGTCAGGCCCCACCGCCTTCGTCTTCGGGATGCTGGGCGACGACCTGGCAAAAGTGCTGGGGACGGCCCCGTCCGAAGAGCACTTCCGTGCCGTCACGTACTCCATCTCCAACCTCGCGTTCTGAGTCGCGGGAAAAGAACAGCTCTCCTGGGATGAGTTCATCAGCGGCTACGAAGCCATGTACCACGAGGGCCAGCCGCGTCTACAACACGATCCGGCGTTCGCTGAGTCAATCCCCGCCGTCGTACCTACCAGCACCGACACAGACGGCGACTAGCGTGTCGATCCTCCGCCAAGCGGGCGTGCGCTAGCGCCGTACGACCCCTCCCACGAGTGCTTCATGTGTCAGACCCCGGAGGGAGCCGTCCGTCCCGCCAACAGCTCGACGGGGGACAACGACCGTCGCACACCACCTCCAGACGGACCAGCAGACGGCGCACGATGCGCCCGTTTGGACGAGCTTGATGAAGCACAGCGCCACCTCGATGATGAACGCGCCTTACTCCATCAGCAGCTCGGAGAGGGCGCGGAGCCGACTCCTGTTCGAGCACGCGCACAAGACGTCCAAAAGTGTATTGTCATCGACGATCGTGATGTCATCAATGGCACACCCATCTTCTGGCGGGCAACACAGAACCTTGCCGCGGCAGCCGTTCTTCTCCGGAAGATCCCGCAGCCAGCCACACCCCAGGAGAAGGAAGTGCATCAGCAGCTCAAGATGCTTCTTGAGACCGCTGCTGTCCAGCAGGCTGAAAGCTCTACGTCACGTCAGCGGGGCTCATGGGGACATGGACACTCCGAACATCGTCAGCCGACCGCCCCGTCACACCATTCGAACCGCACGGAGCAGGCTCACAACGTATCTATCAAGCAACGCCTCGGCCCTGATCGCGACGCCTGCGACACCATGCGTGCTCGGCAGAAGGTGGCTGCCGACCGGGACGACTACTACGAGCACCAAACCTCACAAAGAGTACAACAAACGACGCGGGGGCCGCACGACAGCGAGGAAGACCGGAGCCGGAGCGCATCGCCCAACGCTCGAGGGCCACGCGCCTTCGAAAAGAATGTCCTCAACACTCGGTTCCCTCCGTGCTTCTGAGCCCCAATGATGGTGCCGAAGTACAACAGGGAGACCACCCCTAGCGTCTGGCTAGAGGACTACCGACTGGCTTGTCATGCTAGAGGGGCACGGGACAACCTTTTCATCATCAAGAACCTCCCGCTCCACCTCGCCAACTCGACCCGCACCTGGTTGGAGCACCTGCACCGAGGCAAGATCGACAACTGGGCGCAGCTATGAGATGCCTTCATCAGCAACTTTCAGGGCACCTACGCCCGCCCTGGCAACCCTTGGGACTTGCACAACTGCAAGCAAAAGAAAGGGGAGAGTCTTCACGACTACATTCGGTGCTTCTCCAAGCGGTGCACCGAACTACCCAACACCGCCGACACAGACATCGTCTCAGCGTTCCAGAATGGGACCACGTGCGCCATGCTGATCCACAGGATTGGGCGTCGGAAGCCTCGAACTACTCGAGAGCTCCTCGACATCGCCACGGACCACACCGACGGAGAAGAGGCGGTCGCCACAACCTTGAGTCCCACTCACAGCAAGGGAAAGCAGCGGGAAGAAGTCAGCGAGGGTCCTTCAACCTGGTCTGACAAGAAAAAGAAGGGCAAAGACAAACGTCATCACGACGACAACCTCGTGGCCGCGGCTGATCGGAAGGTGGCGAGACCCAAGAACAATCCCCCTAAGGACCACTTCGAGAAGCTTCTGGAGGCTCCATGTACCAATCACGAGGGCCCGGTCAAGCATGCGCTGAAGGACTGCAATCTGATGAAAATCTACCTTGCCAGAACACTGAAGAGAAGGTCTCAAAAAAAAGAACACTGAAGAGAAGGGGCCCTGACCCGACCGGCAAGGGAGCCAAGAACAAGGGCAACGACGACGCCAAGTACCCCGGGGAAGATGGCGCGATCATGATGATATTCAGGGATTCACCGGCATGCCCTCCGAGATGGAAGGAGAAGCTGATCCGGCGAGAGGTCTACAACACCGAGCTTGTTATGCCATCGTACCTCAAGTGGTCGGAGACACCGGTCATGTTCGACCGTAGCGACCACCCCGACCACATCCCGCAGCCGGGTTCCTACCCGCTAGTCGTGGCACCCTTGTTCGGTACCAAGCGTGTACACAAGGTGCTGATGGACGGAGGCAGCAGCCTCAACATCATTTACGCCTCGACCCTTGATGATATGGGGATTCTGTGGTCCCGACTGCGACCGTCTACGACACCATTCCACGGGGTCGTACCCGGGATGGTGTTGACGGTCGAAAAGTGCTACTTTTACACCGTCAATATCTGCATAAAACAAATGTAAAAGGATCATCAATACTAGAATAGGGCTTGATACTGATAGTTTCCACAAGTGTTGGTGTTTCTAGCTTTTGTTGCAGGATGCACCGAAATACGTGCCAAATGGTACAGTTGAGAGGAAGTAGTCCAATGGCTATTAAAGGACATCATCATAAACATCCTCAAATGCCAATTTGGACTACACCATTGCGACAGGCTCGTCGAGACGATCAAAATGGACATATTATATGCCTACATCGGAGTCCGGATGAGAAAGATATGCACAAGACAAGATATCTTGTGAGCTCGGTGGGACCCACACCAGACCACGTGGCGACGTGTGCCACATTGGATGCCATGTGTCCATGACACCTCATCAATCCATGTGAAGCAACTCCCGACGAATTAGACACCACCACGTGTGTAGCACAAGGATCCAAGGGCCCACCAGGGACCAAAACCACCTCCAAACTCGGCATGCATCTAGAACCGTCATAAGGGCCCACATATCAGTCACCCAGAGAAAGAACAAGCGAGAAGGAGGTGGGCCAGGGTCGGCCGAACCCAGGTTCGGCCGAACCCTTTTTGCCACCGTTCGCCATCTGCTTCCACGTGGTGCTTCCTGGTTGATCCCTTGCAACGCCCCGGGGTGGATTGGTGACATGGCGCCCGTTTATTGGCCGAAAGAAGGTCGGTTTGGTTCCTTCCCCTGGAAGCTAGAGATGAGTGCATTGCAAGATTCCTTGCCACGTGTCACTCTCCTATTGGTGGTGCCCAAGGATGGCTGAAAATGTGGAGGCAAATGGTGCCAAAGGCAAGCCTCTCCCTCCTCTATAAATAGGATGGGAGGGGCTCCATTTTGGAGCACACTCTTCTCCTCCTCCTCTTCATTTTTGGCTTGGAGCCTCTCTCTTTAGGAGAGAAGAGCTCTTTGTATAGGATTAGTGCTAGGAAGTGAGGTGGGAGGCTTGAGGCCATGTCATGTTCATGACATCTTCCTCAAGAACGATCCTCAGCGGTGCCTTTGTTCTTCAACTAGACTAAAGTGAGTATTTCGATATTTCCTATTTAGACTAAAGTCGTATGCATGCTTAGTTGCTTTGTTCTTGTGTTCTTCGTTTGTTCTTGGTTTAGAGGCTTGTGTTCTTCGAACACAACCCTTTCGATCCAGTAGACTTAGATCATAAGCTTGCATCTAGTTTGCCAGCTTGTCTATTAGAGTAAAGTGAAGCTCCTGCATGTTTCTAGTTAGATCAAAGTGCATTCGTAATCTTGCATGAGTGATAGAGCATACCTTGAGCTAGTGTCAGTATCTCCCTCGCGGATTCGTAGGAATAGTGAGTGGTGTAGATGAGGTGTCTGGACCATAAGCTACCCTTCGAAGACCACGTACGATCGTAGCGTAAAGGTAGGCCGCAGTGGTGACAGCCTGTTGGACCCTTTGTCAACCCTCTTACGTCGCGTACCGAGTTGGGCTCGAGCCAGCACAAAGGCCTTGTGCTTGGTGCCCTAAGTGAGTGTTATACCTGAGAGAACGTAACTAGACTCTGCGCTCGGTCTGAGCAGATCCTTTCTACCTATCCTATCCATCAGAGTTGTGTCCTTGGATCATCAATACTAGAGTAGGAGATAGTGCACACCGTTCCTTGGATTCGATACCCTTGGAATACTCTCCTTCCTTGGGGAAGTGCTACAGCGGTATTTCCGTGCGCTTGTGGTATACCCGGTTGCTCTTATACGCTCCCTCTAGGTGTACAACTAGTGGTGACGTTAAGAAATGCCAACAGATGGAGGCGGTACCCCTCGGGTAGATCGATCTACATGTCACTTTCGGAACACCACGCAACTTCCGAAAGGAAACCCTCACCTTCGAGGTGGTCAGGTTCCTGGGGACGTATCACGTGATACTCGGCAGGCCAGCCCATGCAAAATTCATGGCCATCCCCAGCTACACATACCTCAAGCTGAAGATGCCTAGTTTGAAGGGCGTCATCACTATAGGGACGTCGTTTCAGCACGCATACGAGTGCGATGCCGAGTGCTTTCAATTTGCTGAAACACTCATTCGGTCTGAGAAGCTCGCCGCTGAGCGTTCACCCGTGGACCTCGACATTACCGAGTCGTCCAAGCGTGTGGCATGCTCTTTCGAGCCCGCCATGGATGCCAAGGAGGTTATCGTCTCCGACGATGGCCGCACAGTCCGCATCGGGACATCGCTCGATCCTAAATAGGAAAGCACGCTCGTCGACTTCCTCCGAGCAAACCTCGACGTGTTTGCTTGGAAACCCTCCGACATGCCGGGGATTCCAAGGTAGGTCGCCGAGCACAAGCTCAACATCAAACCTGGCTCGAAGCCGGTCAAGCAATGACTTCGCTGCTTCAACTGCGACAAATGCAAGGCCATCGGCGAAGAAATCAAGAAGCTCCTTAGTGCAGGATTCATTAGAGAAGTGTACCATCCCGAGTGGTTAGCAAATCCTGTACTTGTGAAAAAGAAGAATGGCACATGGAGAATGTGTGTTGATTACATGAGCCTGAACAAGGCATGTCCAAAAGACACATTTCCTTTGCCACGCATAGACCAAGTAGTCGATTCAACAACTAGGTGCGAAACCCTATGTTTTCTCGACACTTACTCTGGGTACCACCAGATCGCGATGAGCATAGCCGATCAACTCACCATGTCATTCATCACCCCCTTCGGTGCGTTCTGCTACGCGTCCATGTCGTTCGGGCTAAAGAATGCTGGTGCCACATTCCAAAGATGCATGTGACGTGTCTTTGGCGATCTCATTGGTAGGCTGATCGAGGCCTACATCGATGACATCGTAGTGAAATCAAAGAAAATCGGCGATTTGGTCCCCGATCTCACAGCAGTGTTCGAGAAGCTGAGAGAGCACGGTGTGAAGCTTAATCCTGAGAAGTGCATTTTCGGGGTTCCAAGAGGCATGCTCCTTGGGTTTGTCATGTCGCAGCACGACATTGAGGAAAATCCCAAGAAGATCTCAGCCATCACAAACATGGGGCCAATCCAGAACTAAAAGGGGTACAACGCGTCACGGGATGCCTCGCTGTGCTCAGCCGTTTCATCGCTCAACTCGGTGAGCACAGCATGGCGCTGTACCGACTCATGAAGAAGTTGGACCATTTTGTCTGGACTCTTGAAGCCCAAGAAGCGCTCGACTCGCTCAAGAATCTGCTTAAAACCCGCCTGTGCTCATAGCACCAGCGGAACAAGAGCCTATGCTCATGTACATTGCCACAACGACTCAGGTCGTGAGCGCGGCGCTAGTTGTCGAACGAGAAGAGCTCGGAAGGACGCAAAAGGTGCAACACCCAGTGTATTTCATCAGCGAAGTCCCCTCCAATTCGAAGACGCGCTACCCACAGATCCAGAAGCGGATATACGCAGTTGTCATCACCAAGCGGAAGCTCCGGTATTACTTCGATGCACACCCCATCACGGTAGTGTCAAAATACCCGCTTGGTGAGGTCATACAGAGCTCTGAGGCCGAATGAAGAATAGCTAAGTGGGCCCTAGAGTTGATGGGGCAGAACATCACATACGTGCCACACAGCGCCATCAAGTCGCAGGCGTTGGCCAACTTCGTTGCTGAATGGACAGAAATTCAAAGCCCTCCTGCGTTGATCGAGCACGAGATGTGGCTCATGTACTTTGACGGCTCACTCATGAAGGAAGGGGCCGGTGTAGGACTTGTCTTCATCTCACCCCGGAGCGTGCGCATGGAGTACATGGTCCGACTACACTTCTCGGCTTCCAACAACGTCGCAGAGTACGAGGCTCTCATCAACAGGCTTCGGATCGCCCTCGAACTCGGGATCCACCGCCTTGAGATCCAGGGAGATTTCGACTTTGTCGTGGGCCAAGTAATGAAGGAGAAAAACTGTTTGAGCCCGAAGATGGTGGCGTACTGTCGAGCAGTATGTGAATTGGAGGACAAGTTCCACGAGCTCGAGCTCAACCACGTGGTGCGCAAGTACAACGAAGCAGCAGACACCCTCGCAAAGGTAGCATCTAATCAGAAGTCGTTTCGCACGAGGTTTTCACCAGCGACCAGTACGAGCCATCCGTCCGCTACGACGACGACAAGCCGCCGGAACCCTCAACGCAAGAAGTCATGGATCTTGATGAGGTGCGAGAGCCCAACCTTGAGGACTCGGATTGGAGGATCCCACTCGAGTGGATCGTGGAAGGCAAGCTGCCACCCGCAAAGAAGAAGCTCGACAATCACATGACTTGCCAAGTCGTACAAACTTGTCGATGGAGAGCTCCGCCGACAAGGTGCCAAAGGCATCCGCATGCGCTGCATTCTGGCCGACCAAGGAAGAGAGCTGTTGCGGGACATCCACGTCGGGGCATGTGAGCACAACGCTGCCCCGAGGACTCACAAGGTTTCTACTAGCCAACCGCCGTCGCTGATGCCAAGAACATCATGCGCAGCTATGAGGGCTACCAATTCTACGCGCGGCAAACTAATCTACCAGTGCAGGCACTCCAAACCATCCCCATCACTTGGCCTTTCGTTGTATGGGGGTTGGATCTAGTCGGACCACTGAGAAAAGCGCCCGGGGGCTACACGCATCTACTTGTGGCTGTCGACAAGTTCTCCAAGTGGATCGAGGCCAAGCCGATAAAAAGTGACCACTCCGAGGAGGCTGTTGCATTTTTCACTGACATCATCTACCGTTTCGGCATCCCGAACTCTATCATCACCGACAACAACACCCAGTTCACCAGCAAAAAGTTCCTCAGGTTCTGCGATGACAACAACATCCACGTGGACTGGGCCGCTATCAGCCACCCGAGGACCAACGGACAGGTCGAGAGGGCGAACGACATAATCTTGCAAGGCCTGAAGCCGCGAATCTTCAAGCGCCTCGAGAAGTTTCGGGCAACATGGGCAGCGGAAGTCCTATCCGTCCTGTGGAGCATGTGCACCACACCAAGCTGGGCCACCGGCTGCACGCCTTTCTTCCTAGTACACGGGTCAGAGGCGGTCCTCCCGACGGACATCGACTATGACAACCCAAGGGTTCAAGCGTACACTAAAGAAGGGAACCAGGTCGCCCTCGAGGACGCCATCGACCAGCTGGACGAAGCACGCGGTGTCGCCCTCCTTCATTCAGCAACGTACCAGCAGGCCTTGCAACACTACCACGAGCGCAACATACGGAGCCGGGAATTTCAAGTCGGCGACCTGGTACTCCGACGAGTTCAAAGCAACGAGGGCCGACACAAGCTCTCGCCACCATGGGAGGGAACATTCATCATCGACCAAGTGCTCCGTCCGGGAACATTCAAGCTCAAGCATGAAGACGGCAGAGTCATCTCCAACGTATGAAACATAGAGCAGCTACGCCATTTTTATCCTTGAGTAAAATTCTCTGTTCCATCTTATGATAATGCAAAAGCTTCGAGATATGTTCATTTTTCATAAGTTTGCTGTCCCTTTCGGCTTAACGTTTTGCCTTGGTGGACTTTTTAAAATCTTTAACCCCACGAGCAAGTCTCCAACTTTCCCGTGGGCTCGGGGGCTACAACCCGGGGCGTGATGCCCCTCCCCCACCTCATTTTCGAAAAACTTTCTTCTGAAAAACCATCTGTGGTCGATCGCACTCGTGAATGATCAACACAGTATACCTGCGCTTGCAGGGGAGAAGGATGACAACTCGTGCGGCTCCAGGGCCGCGCTCATCTAGGCTCTGAGTACTTACGCCCCTCGCGGATACGGTGCGAAGACCTACGAGCGTAACCTAGACCCTTAGGTTGCTTTCCTCGCTCTCTCGGAAGCGACCAGGCAACCGTCTAAGCAACTACCCCGAGCAGTTTCTTCGTTTACAAAACACGCACGCTCGCTCTTTCACCCAAAGTACCTGGGGGCTACGCATCTGAGTAGTACTACTACAAGGCTAAGCTCAGCCGAGCTCTCGAGTTCCTACACCCGTGCGGTTACGAAACAAAACGTTGCCTTCTAAGTCTCAGGTCGTACTGCCTGGACTCGCAAGTTCCTAGCTACTCGGAAAAGAACAATGGGCGATAGAACAACGAATAAGCTAAAAATCTGATCGGAGGAGCACCCTCATAGGATTTATAGTTCTTTACAAACATAACGAAATGAAGCTAAAAGCCTCTGCTAGGCTATCTTCTTTCCCTCTACAGGCCAAGGTCTTTCAAGGCGCAGGCGGTCACGGCATCGGCGAACTCGATGGAGCCTGCCTCGATCTCGTCGTACTCCTGGCTCTCGTAGCCGGGCACCCATCCACGGCTCAATGCTTCATGGTCCATATTCGGGTAATAATGCGACAAGAACATGGCGATCACCCTACGCACCACGTTGCAAGCCATGGCCAGCGCCTGCTCCCGAGACGTGGGAACGGCAAGGGCAAGCCGATCCACCAAGGTGGGGGCGGAGCTGACCTGAAGATCGTTAAGCACCTTCGAAAGGGCTCACACCATGTTCTGGCGAATCCCGAGCTGCTTTTCGAGCTCTCGCTGAGCCGTCTCACCGGACCTCCTGGCCTACTCGAGATCTCCGACGAGACCTGAGAAAAGAAAAGAACAAGCTCAGCCGAAATCTTCGTCAGGAAAGGGCATGAGAGAAACAAGGGCACAACTAGTACTTTGCATCTTGTTGGAGAGCTCCTTGGTGACCTTCACTAGCTCTTGGTTCTTGACGAAGTACTCGGTCAGGAGACTATCTTTGTCCGTGACTTGCTTCAACAAGTTGCCGCGGACCCCGCGGAGGTCTGTCCGCCCCAGAAACCAAGGCAACAACGTTACAAGACCACATGTTATGCAAAAAGAAAAAACTACGAAAAATGAACTCCGAATCACTCACCGAGAATCTCCTACACATGCTTCTCGGCAACTTCGTGGAGCCTCTCTCCGTCGGTAGTCAGGGTGGTCACCTGCTCGCGAACCACCGCGAGGTCAGTCTCCGCACGACTCAGGCCCCCCTGTAGCTCCGCCACATTGGCCTCAAGTGTCGCCTTCTCCTGCTCGGCAGTATGGGCGGCAGCCTCGGCAGCTGATCGCAGCTCTCTCGTTGCCTTCTCCGCCTCCGCCAGCTTCGTCTCGAGCGCGGCCTTCTCTGACGCGGCGGCGTCAGCAGTCGATTACGCGGCAGCAGCTTGGTCCTCCGCAGACTTCTCTCTCACCTCTAGGGTGACCCTCTCTGTCGCCTTGCCAGCCTCGGCCGCCGTAGTGACGAGGTGGGTCGTGGCCAGCTGCACCTCTAGCTGCACCTTCTCGGCCCGAAGTAGCTCGATGGTGCGTGACTTCTCGACGCTGCGTTCCACGAGCTCCTACACCATGTGAAATTCCATGCTCATCAGGAACAATGAGATAAAAGGTCTAATGAAAGAAAGGGGTAGGGAATCGAAAACTTACCCTTGAGGTGGGAAGGATCAGCTCTGTGTACGCCTGCTCGGTCTGTCGTAGGCCCTTCTCGAAGAGCTTGCGGGCCAAGGACTCTGCGTCCTCACCAACAACGAAGTTGGCACGGGCCTCCTCTCCCGGCAAGACCGGCACGAGCGAGAGCTATCAAGGCTCCACTAGCACCGTCCCCGACGGGCCAAGGGCGGGCGACGGAAGGCCGCCCGAGTACTCGCCGACCACCGGAGCAATAGCCGGTAGCAAACCATCTGCCGCCGGCCCTCCCGAGTACTCGACGGTCTCCCGAGCAGCGAGAGGTGGAGACTCCTCGATAATGACGACCTCCGGGGCCCTGAGGGAACACGCGGTGCCGGCCGTGGGCGATCCGGCTGGTGGGTCCGCCGCCGCGGCTGGAACTTGAAGGTGAGGCAGCACCGGACCTCGGAGCGGCGGCCCTAGCCGCGAGCTCCTCGGGGGCTGCGTCGATCCCCTCAACCGCGACGATAGGCGCTGCAACCGGAATCTCCCAGGAGATGTTGCCGGCCTCCTCTGCGCTGGCGGCGATGACGACGGTCGGGGCGATCGACTCGGGAGCCGGCGTCTCGGACCCCGACAGGCATTTCTCCAGCTCAGCCTGGCGAGCGGAGACCTCCTCTTCCGACGGGACGGCCCCCGTACCCATCTGGCCCAGCGACAAGCCGCTGTTCCCAGGGCTCTCAGCACCTCTCGGGGGAACCGTCGCCCCAGGATTTGCGGCCATCCCGACCGCCTCCCAGCCGACTTGTTCCGACGGAGGGACCGGCTGCGAGGCAGCCGGCAAGGGCGCTCCAAGGACCACCTGCGCGCCCCTGCGCAATGACTTCTGGGGCGCCGGAGTCAGTTTATTGGTCGGGACGTGGCTGAAATGAAAAGCAGAATAAAGCTCAAACAAGAAAAGAGAAAGTCGGGACAACACGACAACTAGTCAGAAACCGACAAAACAGGACTCACCTCGACGATACAACACGGGCATGCTTGGTGGTCGTGGGGGCTAAGCTCGGAGGAGGAGCCGGCCTCTTGCCCGCCGCGGGCGGGATAGGGCTCTAAGCGGCAGACGCACTGCCGTCCTGAACAAGCACCGAACGGAGCCGGCGCGGGACGTCCTGTTCCCCTCCTCGTGCCCCGTGTGGGGGAGAAGTCCTCGGCGCGGCCCTCTCCTCCCGCGACTTATGTCTCCTCGGAGAAAGCGACCTCCGGCGTGACCGATCACCGGAGGAAGGCCGGGACGAGGAGTCGTGTCCCGACGGCCGGCGGTGGGAATTGTCGCGCTGGGAGGGCTTCCTCCTCTCCTCGGAGGCGTGACGGTCGCGTGGGGGCGAGCGAGTACGAATTTCGAACTGGCTCCCTGAGAAGATCGGTGCGACATAGTCACCGCGGAGCCCCCGCCTTGCTCCCGGCCGAGCTGCGACGCCCGCTGGCTCGAGCTGGCCTCCGCGACCATCGGTGGAGGTGGAGGCACCACCACGCGGGACGATGGCCCCTGGGGAGATGACTCCATGTCGCTCCAATCCACTTCCACATCGGAGTCCTCATCCCCGGTGTTCGCTGGGGCCGGCGAGGGATCCTCATCCGAGGAGACGTCCTCGTCCCCATCTTTCTGTCGCTTCTCACGCTGCTCGTTCCGAGACCGCTTGTCGAGCTCTGACTCCTTGCATCCTGACCGGCGGTCCACCCACCTCTTCTCCGTCTCAGCAACCATGCGGTTCCGCGCCCGGTCATCAGGAAGGGGAGGCCGTGCAGGGTAGATAGGCGTGGCCGACATCTAACGAAAGCGAAAATCAAAAATCAGCAATAAGCCGGAGCAAATCAGAAGGAATAAGAGAAACTCACCAGGGACATGGTCCCTCGTCGGGGAGCATAGGCAGCAGCTGGGATGGCGGCCAGACGGCCCGCGCGTTCCTAATCACCTGCACCACCTGACGCTGGATTTCGTCCTCCGAAGGCAAGGGGTCGGCCGTCACCATCCCCACGAATGGAGCCTCGTCCGGGGTCATCTCATAGATGTAGAGAGTCCACCGTCGGAGCGGGACGATTCCCTTTGCGTGATAGCCGCCAATGATAGCCCTCATGTCCACCTTGCGGGAGCGGAGCACCGCAAGGGCGTTCCAACCAGGTCGGAGGAACTTCTCCCACTCGGTTGTCTCCGGCCCGTACCTCCACTTCTCCAGCGCCCGGTCAATCCACTCGTCGTTGTATGCCGGGAGCGGATTCTGGGGGTCGTTCTTGAGGTAGAACCAGTCCCGGTGCCAGCCGCTGTTGGAGCTCGTCAGCGAGCCGGGGATGTAGTTGACCAACCTCCCCTGGTTTGCCCAGAGAGCGACACACTCGATTGTCATCGTGCTCGTACCGTCCTTCAAGCACACGAACTTGAAGAAGTACCGAAATAAATGCCAATGGGCTTCCACGCCCAGGTACCCCTCGCACAGTGCCTCGAACGCCGCCATTTGCTGGATTTTGTTGGGGTTGAGGTGTTGCAGTTGCAACCCGTACTCGTAGAGCACGGCGCGGATGAACTGCCTGGCAGGGACAGAGAAGCCGCACTCGTGGAAGGCCACAAAGGAGACCACATACCCCGCCGAAGGCCGGGCGTAACCCTCCAGCCTGGGAAGCTTCCACTCCTCGGCCCCGGTGAGCGCTGGTAGCCAGCCATTGGTGACAAGCCGGTCGAGCTGCGAGAAGGTGGCGGAGGAGCGCATCCCGGACGACATGGCGACGAGAGGAAGCGGGGCTCGAGGCTGGATTCGGAAGAGGAAAGAGGCGCTGGCGTGTGGCTCCTGGCGCAACTGGCGTGTGCGCACGCACCGTCACGTCGCCCCGGTGGGCCCACGAAGCCGAACCGGTGCAAAATTTTCGCCCACTCACCCCGCCACGACACGCATTCCCAGCAACATGCAATGGAACAAAATCTCCACGACATCAAATCTTCAACCCCACGAGCGAGTCTCCAACTCCCCCGTGGGCTCGGGGGGCTACACCCGACGGGTGCGCTCACGTGCCCCCGCCGGAAAACCGCAACACACTTCTCCACCACTACGACTACTGAACCTAGGAGCGAGTCCTTGACTCCCTAACCAGGCTCGGGGCCTACTGACGAGGGCCTAGATTAGGTCCCACCAACGCGACGATTACCTCAGAAGAAGTACGGTCTACACTCTGAGTACTTGGCGGCCCGTACGACGGGTTCCTCCATCTCTGAGTACTTGGCAGCCCGTACCACCAGTTTCCACTGTCGTCGAGTACTTAGCGACTCGTACGACAAGTCTCTGAGTACTTGGCGGCTCGCACGACTACTTATCCATCCTCCGACCTCCACCACAACTACTCGTTCGCACGACAAGTTTTCGCCTCTGCCACGGCTACTCGTTCGCACGAGTGGTTCTCACCCCCGGCCGGGCTAGTCTTAGCGACGAAGCAAGCCCCCAGCAGGACCCACTCCTGATGTGACCAATCCTCCACGCATGCCCGCTCCCGCAGTGCCACGTGTGACCCTCTCCCATGCCGGGCTGTACTAACAGGGAGCGCCCGGTGTCAGAAGGTGTGGGCGCCCATTGCGCCACGAACGGCACAGTGCGCACCATCCCATCCGCACAGGAACTCCACAGTACCCCAGAAAGACACATACCTACTACGCTGACGGGAGCATGAGCACGAAGCTGACGTTCCACAGTGCCGAACGAATCGGAGACGTGCCCGAGAAGACCCCGACGCCTACTACTCGGAACCCACAATCCCGGGAAGCCCATACGGTCAACAACCACTCCGCTACAGTCCCCGGCTGCTCACCACATCCGGACAGCCGCCCGACGTGGAGAAGGACTCTCAACACTATAACAAAAACTCTTGTACCCTTTTTACCCCTCTTACCCGTCCCCTTGTGACTATAAAAGGGGGAGGGAGGGGTCAATAGAAAAACACGCTCTCACACACGCTCACACGAAGCGACACACATGTACGCCATTAGGCTACAAGAACCACTTTGCACTCACACCAGGGACTTGGGCTCTGAAACCCTCTCCCGACTAGTTTGTAACCCCTACTACGAACTCAAGCATAAAAACACTGCTCTTCCTGACTGGGCGTAGGGTATTACTCTTCAGAGGCTCGAACCAGTATAAACCCTGGTGTCTCTTGTGCAACCATCCAGACCCAGACACACGATCATATAAATTTACTTGCCGATAGTGACAAACCCCGACAAGACTGTTTATGATGAAGCCATATTCATGCCATTGGTTCAGTTGCTCTCAACTGTATCATTTCACACGCACTTTGGTGTGTCCTGCAACAAAAGTTAGAAACACCAACACTTGTGGAACTTGTCAGTATAAAACCCTATTCTAGTGTTGATGATCACTTTCCATTTATTTTATGCAGGAGTTGACGGCATAAAAGTAGTACTTAACAGCTGTCAATAGCCCCCAGCGTCGGATCCCTGGCCCCCTCCTTCAGTCTCCCCCGCAGCCCTCCTCTGAGCTTCCACCGCCGGCTGAAGGAACTCGCGAGGATCTCCCTCCCCAGTGATGGTGCGTGCGTATAGGGCCCTCCCTCCTGCAGGACAGCCTCGGCCGACTCCTGGCCCCTGCACCGGTCTCTCTCCCTCCCGCTGCTTTGCTCTACTCCTTCGCCGCCCCATGTTCTCTCTCCCCGCGCCGCCCTCTGCTCTCCCTACGGCGGTCGGCTCCCTACTCGCGCGGTCTACCGGAGGCAGGGGTGGAGCGAGGCCAGCGGCACGTAGCTCCGATCCTCCTAGTCCTGTGCTCCGTCATGCGCCCTTCTCCTGCTCTCGCGTGCCGGCCGGAGCACGGCCCTTTCACAGAGGCCGGAGCGGGAGGGAGCGGTCTCCTCCTCCAACCTCGGGGCCAGCCATGGAGCCGAGCACACGGGGGTGGAGCCAGCGCGGGTCAACTGCGACAGCGGCCATGGCAGACTCCGACGGGCGGCAGGGAACCAGATCCAGCGTACTGCCACGGTGCGCGACGTGCGACGTCGGCGGGCTCCTCCGAGCTCGGGCGTGGTGGAGAGCGCGTGTGCCGGCAGCGGCGGACCGCACCTCCCCTTCCACTGGCGGTCGAGCTCCCTGTGCGCGGGCGGAGCTCCCCGCAGCGTGCACCAACGACGGGCACCGCAACGCGCCCCTACCTCTCCGTCGGCGGGCCTTGCTCCTTCCCCTGTGCGCGGATCTAGAAGGTCTCGACGGCGGCGGCAGCGGCGTGCGAAGCAGAGGCAGGTCGACGGCGTGGCGTCTCTTTCTCCGGCAAGCTCCTCTCTCCTCTCCCTCCTCTGCTCCATATCCACCGCGACATGGTTGTCCTCTGCTCTGCCCGTGCTCACCTCGGTTCCTCCGCCGCGACGGCGACCGACGAGGCGTCCCCTGCTCCTCCCCATCCCTCGTCGACGCGCTCCTCCTCTCTTCCCTCCATTGCCGGCGCGACGCGGGCGAGCACGGGCATGGAACTCCTGGCCATCGTCTTCTCTCTTCCCATCCTGGCCAGGGCGCGGACGAACGGCCATCGCGCGGGCCCCGTGCCACGTCGCCGATGGAGGAGCTCCACGACTACTCTGGATCCAGAGGAATCCGGAGGCCGCGCCATCTTCCCGTCCTCCTAGAGGGACGCCGCTGCAGGCGTCACAAAATGGGAAAAACCTCCTGGAGTAGGCGATCCTAGGATTTTGCTGGCCCCGGTGCGGGTGGTCTAACAGAACTAGTGTCGGGTAGCGTCGGAGTACTCATTTAGCGGAGTGGCGAAGCTATAGAGAAAAAAAATCGAACAAATTCGAGGGAGCGATCCCCACATACTTTCCATTGAACCAAGAGCTTTTTACAAGATTCAATTCCCGGCATACCAGGAGCGGAGTAAGAGCATCTCCAGTAGTTTGGCAAACTAACTTGACATCTAAATATTTTTGGCAAAACAAGAAAAAAAGATCTCTAATAGTTTGGTAAATTAACTTAGCAAAAATAGAAAGTTGGGAAAAATCAATCCTCCGCGCGCATATATCCGCGCGCGTATCCCTTTGGCATCGCGAGTCCCGGGCGCTGCCGCCTTCCTCTCCCGCGCGCGAAGCCTGGCGCCCCGACGCTTTTTCTTTTCCTCGCGTGCCTCGCTTTCTCCCGTGAAGCCATCGGCGACGCCGGGATCCGAAGGTGAAGGCCGGAGTTGATCGCCAGGGTTCATGGGACGATCGACGCCAATCATCGACGCCATCAGGTACGGTCTCCCCTCTATCTTCCCTGAGATATTCATCCCTCGTACGTCGCGCTAGGGTTCATAGTGGGCTGCTGCTAGATCGATCACTAGGAATCATGGCAATAGGACGCTCGTCAATCAAAATCAGTTCGCGAGATGCTGCAGAGGCCGCTCATCCTCCTGGTGTTGGTGGTCGCAGTGGCGGACCCAGGGCCCGGCGACCCTGGGCATGTGCCTGGGCTCCATTGCTGCAGCTAGTGTTCAATACAGTAGGTACCTAGTGTTCAATACAGTATGTCATACGCACTTGATATCAATATATGCATGTCAGTACAGGGTGGGCTTTGTTTGTTGTTCGTGGTGGTGGGCTTGGTGGTTTGCAACCATCTGAGTCGTATCTGAAAATTACCTTAAGACAATCAGGTCTCGGGTGCACATCCAAGGAAAAACTTAGCAGTTCATTGTCAGCAAGAGAAACAATCTAAATTCTGAAGCACACTAATGGAGAAGGCCAGAAACGTTGAGAAGAGAAAGCAGATAAAACCTGAAAATAAGTACTGCAGTGTAATTTTATTTGTTCCTATGAAAAGACATTATCCTATGAACTGGTTATAATTAATTTTGTTCTCATTTGTATTATTCCTGACCATTGATCCCATTTTTTAGACTCAGTCAAATGGAAGAAGATGGATTTTTGTCTGCCATTCTTCTCAATGGATGTGATGATGGACTTGCTGGTATGCCAGACTTAAACATTCCGAGCGCACAAGACATTCCTTTTGAAGTTCAACAAGCCAATGTGGTAGTGCAGCCAAGTCGCGGTACAAAAGGATCGTCCAAGAGGACAAAAAATTTTAATTCCAAGGAAGACGAAGTTGTATGCTCAGGATGGTTGAACATTAGCAAAGATCCAATTCATGGGGCCAATCAACCTGGTTCTACATTTTGGAGTAGAGTACATGCTTTTTTTGAGGAACACATGAAGGATCACATAAAATTTAAAGTGGTGAGGACAGAGAGTTCCGTTATGCATAGGTGGCTGACAATTCAGAAGGAGGTGAACAAGTTTTGTTCTTTCTATGATGCGATTTTGCGAAGGAATCAAAGTGGATCAATTATCCAAGACAAGGTATAATACATTTGTTCAATCTATTTCTCAAATTTTATTTATTTGTAAATGATATATACATTGACAAATTCCCTGAACAGATTGCAGAAGAAGCAGCCAAGATGTTCCAGGAATTAGACGACGACAACAAGGCATTTACTCTTATTCATTGTTGGAACATTTTGAAGGACGAAGACAAGTGGAAAGCCAAGATGCATGAACTTGCCGAGCTGGAAAAACAACCAAGCAAGAAAAAACAAAAGTCCACCAAGGTGTCCAGACCAAGGGATGTCGAAGGCACAAACAATGATGAAGTTCCAAAGGATGTTGCTCCAGAAACCGATCCAACAAAAAGGCCACCGGGGATAAAGAAGGCAAAAGAAGCTCTTAGGCGAGGAGGTGGCGAAGCTTGCACAGAGGCTTTGGACAAGATGTGGGGAAAGAAGGAGGCTTTCGACAGGGAAAAAGAAAAGGTAAAAGAGGAGAGGTTCAACATTGCACTAGAACTAGAGAAGAAGCCAATGTCAGCTGAGGATAAAAAAGCTGAAGCTGAGCATAAAAAAGCTGAAGCAGATTTGATTAAAGAGGAAAGGGAGATAATGTCAATCGACATGACTTCCCTCAGCCCGCTGCAGCGCCAGTACTACGAGACAATGCAGGAGAAGATTGTTGCTAGGCGTTTGGCAAATTAAATTTAGTTCTAGTCGTTGTGGAACTACTAAACTTAGTTTATATTTGTTTAATTCACTAGAACCTTTGTTGATTCATCAGAAGCATTATCAAAGTACAATTTCATGATTTACATTTATTTGCACTTAAATATTCTCTATATGCATCATTATGTTAATTCAGTTGTGTTTTTGAATGGGACGTGGTGCTCCTGTCGCTATGGTGCTGAAGTCATTTATTTATTGTGAATGAGGTGCATGCTATTGTCGTTGGCTGCAGTGCATGCTCCTGTTGAAGTGCTCAAGTCATTGGTTTATTGCTATTGCTACTGCAGGCTGGTGTCGTTGTATTTTTTTTCCTCTGTAGCTAGCACAGCATGCCGTGCATGATCCTGTCGCTAGAGTGCATGGTCCTGTAGCTGGTTGTGCTCATGTGGCTTGCTGAACAGCACTTGCTGAGCATATTCTAGTGTCCTGTTCGAATTGGCATAGCACTACTAAATTTTACTTTATTTTTTAATTCACCAGAATCGAAATCCTTTGAGCCAAAATAACAAGTCGGAAGAGAGAGAAAAATTGTTCATTACACTTGAGAACAAAAATATAAGCTCATCTAAACAAATAAATAAAATTACTATGTAGCTAATACAAATCCGGATAATGGTTCCAAAGGTGTTCGATGAGGTCTTCTTTCAATTGCACATGTGTTGCCTTGTCTCTGATCTTTTTGTGTGCCTCAATATATTCATCAAGTGTACGAGTAGGATGCCCGTGATTAGGTTCCACATTATCACCGCCGTCTTCGAATCGCTCGTCAGGGTCCACGACTCCTTCATCTTCAACAATCATGTTGTGCATGATCACACAAGCCCTCATGATCATTCCTAGAGTCTTTGTGTCCCAAATGCGAGCTGATCCTCGAACAATGGCGAACCTAGATTGAAGAACCCCAAAAGCTCTCTCGACATCCTTCCTTGATGCTTCCTGTGCTTTTGCAAAATATTTATTCTTGTTCCCCATAGGCCGAGAGATAGTCTTGACTAAAGTAGTCCATGACGGGTATATACCATCTGCAAGATAATAACCCATCATATAATCATGCCCATTAATAGTATAGTTCACCTGTGGAGCTGTACCTTCCGCCAAGTTTGCAAACAAAGGAGAGCGGTGAAGGACATTTATGTCATTGTGAGACCCAGGCATTCCAAAAAAGACATGCCAGATCCAAAGATCAATATCAGGGGACGAACCAAGTAGTGCATCATAATTTGCAAACTATGATATCAATATCAGGCCAAGGGATCGCTCGTGCAGGCAACAACGGCGGCCTCCGGCCGTCCGCGGGCCACGTGCTGCTGTGTTCGTGACAAAACAAATGGAAGTATGCCAGGGCAATTCAATCAGGGCAAAACGAGCTGCTCACCTTGGTGGGCGGGGACTTGAAGTGCGGCGGCCTACCACGACCTGCACGCCAGGGAACGGCGACGATGCCGCCGCCAGTACGATTCGCGACGACGGAGAAAAGAAACGGCGCGAAAACGAATGGCCTGCGCGACTGGAGTCCAATCTCCCGCGCTTCTTTTTTCCAGGGTCCACCAATTTAGTTTTTGCCAAGTTTAGATTTGCAAAACTATTGGAGAGAGGCTATTTTTTTACTTGCCATATGTTTTTGGGAGTTGCCAAATCCTAGAATTTGCCAACTAAAATTTGGCAAACTGCTGGAGTTGCTCTAACAGAAGGGGAGAGAGATGAAAAAGGAAGAAAAGTAACTAGTTACATGAGGTGAGATAGTCACACCAAACCTGGACCTGCAGTGACCTATGCTTTATCGAACACGCCAAACATCCAACTCTTGTACCACCCTCCGAAGGACTTCACGTGGTGGCAGCTCTTGTTGATCAAAGATCTTCGTGTTCCTTGCTTTCCAGATGTGCCAAAGCAAAGCTAAAGCAACATCCAACCACACTGATTGAGGAGAGGCAGACCGGCACCCAACAGCCAGGGTTGTTTGTGAGCGCCGTCTGGCAAGTGGATGCAGAGTAGGGACCAAATATGTCTAGCACGACTGCAATGGAGAAACATGTGATCATCAGTTTCCATAGTGTTGTGACAGAATTCACAGTTTGCCTCCTTGCGCTGCCTGATGTTCTTGTGATACAAATTAGAGGAGGTGCATTTTTCTTGTGAGTGCATACAGTTGAATTGTGATAGATGCATATATGGTGAACATTTGTATATAACCACCTTTTTTATTTTTTTGGTGGGTGGGGTGGGGTGGGGTGGGGGGTTGTGTGGGTGCATTAGCAGTTAGCACCCCCTAGGCACAGTACCTGCACCCCTAATTGAGCGTGGGACAGATGTTGGTTCATTGGTAGCCCAAGTCGCAACTCGCGTCACTCAACAACAGCGCACGAACATGTTACATGGACGATGCAAATATTTTTTTGCTAGCAACTGCCATAAATAACATGTGACATGGCACATGCATGTAGGATACCATTTGAAAAACAAGAAAAATGAATACTTATTTCATTTGATTAATTTTCTAATTTGTACATACCAACAAATATATAAGTGTGTTGCAACAAAAATATTAAAGTTGAATTAGACCAAAATAAATGCGTGTGTGTGTGTGTTATAATGATGTGGTTAGTTTAAGTGAGTTGAGGATGTTCAAATAATGATGAGAGTAATCTATATAACTTATATAGGAGCACCCCACTGAGGATCATAACTCCATTTCTCTCAACATGCAAGCTATTCACGCCAGCGCTACGTCATCATCCACTAGGACTATCTATTTATACCTCATATCGATTTTAGGTAACTAATAACATCCATGCATGCAATTTATTAGTATTTACGAGTACCATGCTACAAAATTCTCACAATAGAATACATAGATGATCAATAATTTAAGAGCAATTCTCTATCAATAAAATGAACACATATTTTCATGTATAATGTCGTTTTCAAAAGAATATTGTCTTGCAATCACCTTACTTTTCTACTTTCAAAGTTCACCTTAAAGTTTTGCTTAAAAGAAATTCTGCAGCAGCGCACGGGGTATCGCTATTAAACTTAAGCTATCCGCGTATCATACTGTCATCAAAAAGTTCTCTCAAATCCCACAACAACACATGGGGAATCACCTGGTATGTTTTTGGTATGATGTCTAGCACGTATACATGCATATTCCTTTGAATGTGCATATGTTCTTTGTGCAATTCGTTCATAACAATGGGTACTACTCAGGATCTGACGGACAATACATTTAGCAACTATTCTTTTTGGCTGCCTTGATAGTATTCTAACCAGCCCTAATCTACACTGGTAGTTACAAGTTCACAAATGTGGTGGCCTAATTAGACACCGCTACACATACGATCGACGCTAATAAATACGAATAGAAATAGCTACTTAATCTTACCAGCATAAAGTGAAACACAATATAACAATACCATATTCTACGGTCAAAAAGTACACCAGCATGTTTAACAAAATATTTTTTGTCAGTTTTTACACCAACACAAATAATGTACCCTTATTTGTATCGGCCCGTGGTAGCAGACCCATCACGGGCACGAATGAGCTAGGGTTTTGCATCAGCACGTATGATGATCATCACAGTAGTGTATAGTCATGTAGGGCACAACTAATGCCAAAATGATCTTGTAATTCTAAACCATCTAAAATTTATGAACTATGAAATTTTAGATCATGTTGACCACTACAACTTTGATATAAAGCTTGTCTATATCAAAGATTGTTTGACAAATTCAAAATTGGTGAACTTGTAATGATTTTTTTTACTATTAAATTACCTTGAAAGAAAAAGTTATCAACTACAAAGTTGTATTTCTCACCGAATTTTAATTTTTCACAAAATTTGTCTTCATCCATAATTATATGAAAATTTTACTAATTTTATTTGTGGCATACCATCACCCCCCCTAATTCGAAAAAAATCACCCTCTCAAAAATAGTTACCGTTTCTAGAGGTGCCTTCTCTGTAGCCAAATTCTGCAAGCCCTGTTTCCTTTGTAAAAGTGTGTGACCTTTTAGGATGCTCTTGAAAAATAATTAGAGTGTGCCTGCAAATATTTTTAGTAGAGCCCACCCTAGTAAAAATTCGATAAAAAATGAGGATGATTGAGGTAGGAACGAAGCTAGTAGGATGATGGAGGGGGGCATATGACCCCCTTCATATGCGCAGATACACTTTCACACACTTATGTACTCCCTATGTTCTTATTCATATGACGCTTGTTAGCTCAAATTTGAGCTAAGCAATGTCAAATAGAAAAGATCGGAGGGAGTACTAGGTTGGGTGACAGGCTTCATCACGCTCGTTTCTATTGTACTTGTATGCGACAATGCAATTTGGCACTGTCTTATATTTTGTTTCGACATTGGATCATTGAGTGAACTGCTACACTTTTGTTGCTTAAAATAGAAACCTACCTTCAACAAATAAATTATCTTCCTACACGGAATGTTTGTACCGTTCTTTAATTTCCAGTAGTTTCTACATCAAGATTTAGCTTATCTCATGTAAGTGTAACCTATCAAAAAAATATAGCATTTATTAAAGAAAATAAAAGATGGATTTTTAGTATTTGTACACTTCCAGCTAGGATGTGATACGGAAATGCAAGTGCAGCAATATTGGGTCTGTTTAGATTGAGAGGCTAAACATTAGCCATGTCTAATGTTTAGCCCCAATGTTTAGTCCTTCAAGGTTTAGCCCCATGGTCATGTTTGGATTGATGGGTTAACATGCATTTAGTGGGTATATTGTAATAAATGAGCCAAAACATGTTGATTTTGCATGGGTTCCACAGAAGTTTAGCCCCATTCACCCTCCTTGTTGGAGCTCAGGATCGGAGGGGCGGGGGGGGGGGTGCTAAACATTAGCCCCTCCATGTTTAGGCTCCTATTTGAAGACCCAAGAACTAATTTGGGGCTAAAAGGGGGCTAATGTTTACCTCCCTTGATCGAAACGAGGCCATTACACACTGCAAAGCCAACCATTTAAAAAATTGCATACATCCACAGGAAAAACAAACAAGATGACTACTTCTTTATATTGAGGCTTTTACCTGTATGTCATTAAAAAAAGTTCGTCGTGACCTGTGTGCCACTAAAAAGTTCGAGCGCAACTATGTGCCACTAGTCGAAACTTTTTTGCCCGCCACTTCTATTAGATTTAGATCAAACTGTGGAGAGAAAAGTCTAAAATATCATGAAGGCTAAATGTGCTATTATTTTTCTTGAGAATTTTAACAACATCTAATGAAAAAACTCAAAACTAGAAAGTTGTAGATCTCGTTGAGACCTACATCTTTCTAGTTTAGAGGGTTTTTTTCATTTCATGTCGTATATTATTTTCATTTTTTAATTTTAAGTCGTTAAGACGCTAAAAAATAATAGAACTTGATGAACTTAAAGCTCTTTCAAAACTTCGGCAAAGGCCAATAGTTGTATTTATGGTCAGGTCAATTTATACTCTAGATAATTTCTGCATCGGTAAATAATCAAATTGCTCTTACAAATCATATCTCTACCTAATATTAAAGCAAGGATTACTTCTGCCCAACTTTTTGGTACGTCATTGACCAAGTCAAAGATATGGAACCAACCCTAAAAAATTATGTAGCATGGGGGAGATTCAAACCACACACTGACACACCATTAGGTGCCAAGGAAGTAACCTCATAAAACACATCTTTACCGTCTCTCATATGTGGCATTGATTATACTATATTCGTTTTGATATTATGGTAAAAATATATTATTGCAAACATCGTGAAAGTATCATACATAATGTCATATTTTTTAAAAATTTATAACTAACAATTTAGTTTTCGATCTATTTGTTGCTTCAAAAGAACATGGCATTTACGAGGAGTCCAATATGTGCTAGAGTGAAAAATTACATGAAGCGAGCGTGTTTAGTTCGGTAGAAATTTTTGGAGTCTCCTTTCAAAGCTTATTAGGAGTATTAAATGTAGACTAATTACAAAACTAATTACACAGATGGACGGGAACTCGCAAGACGAATCCATTAAGACTAATTAATCTGTCATTAGAGATTGTTTACAGTAGCACGACGTTGTCTAATCATGGCATAATTAGGCTCGTTAGATTCGTTTCCAAAAAAATAGGAGGGTTATGAAATGAGTTTTGTCATTAATCCATGACTAATAACAAAACTAATTACACAGATGGACGGGAACTCGCGAGACGAATCCATTAAGACTAATTAATCCATCATTAGAGATTGTTTACAGTAGCACGACGTTGTCTAATCATGGCATAATTAGGCTCGTTAGATTCGTTTCGAAAAAATAGGAGGGTTATGTGTCGGGGTTCTCAACCATCGGCAGTAGATTTGTATCGAATCGTGTGTCGGATCCGAATGGTTGACACGGGAGACACAAGGGTTTTATACTGGTTCGGGCCTCTGAGGAGTAATACCCTACATCCAGTTCCGAGTACTCGTGTTCCTATGCCAGGGATGTCTGTAGTAGGGGTTACAAACTTGGTGATCGGTCAGTCCTCATGTACGTTGCACCCCTCCCCCTTTTATAGTCACAAGGGCGAGGGGCAAAGAGGGAAAATGAAAATAAGCTACAGTGCTATGGTGTTGTGAAGTCTTTTCCGTCATTGATGTCCGTCAGGCGGCATGGGAGGGCGCTGAGCTGTGGTGTCGTCGGAAGCTGCCGCGTGTGCTGTTGCCACTGTTCGTTCCGGGCACTTTTCACCTCCTCCGAGTAGTTCACATGGTGACTCAGCCTTCTTGAGCGTGGCTTAGGCCTGCCACGTTATGGCCTAAGCGTCAGTAGATGGTAATCGAGTGCGCACTCTGACGGGGTGCCGTGCAGCTAGCGTTGGATGTGACAGCGTGTCGGAGGTCGTGGGGGTGTACTGTGCGCCATTACAACCCCTGTCAGACCTGGCCGTCCTCCCGTCGCGCCAGCTGTGGTCTTTGCATGGCGTGGAAATCGGCGTCACGCGTGTCGTCACGGAGGAGCTTGGGGGGCTGGGGCGGCGCCACGTTCGTGTGGGGCCCCTGACCCACGCTTCGGCTCCCCCGTGTGGACCCCGCCTTAGTCGGAGACGGAGATTACTCGAGCGAACTAGTCGGAGGCGAGGCGGGGCGTACTCGGAGACGACGCGCTCTCCTGCGAGGCGGAGAGTACTCGTGCGAAGCGGAGGGTACTCGGAGCCGAGGCGTACTCGTGCGAGGCGGAAGGTACTCGGGAGTGGTGAAGTCTTGTCAGTGAGGGTCTTGACGAAGATCTGCATCCCTCCCCGTCCTGGATCTTAGCCTTCACATTGTCAATGGTGTCAGAGGACTCCATCTTCAAGGTGATTATCTCGTTGCTTAGGGGGCCCTAATCCAGGACCTCATCAGTAGCCCCCGAGCCTGTGGTGGGAGTCAAGGACTCGCTCGCAGGCTCAGCGTCGGGGAAATGTTGTAGTTTTTGCTCTTTGATTTACTCGGTGGATGCACGCGAGCGCATCCGCCGGATGTAGCCCCCGAGCCCATGAAGGAGTTGTAGACTCGTTTATGGGGTTTTGAATTTTGAAATGTTGTCATTGCCTTGAAAACTCCGGTCGTGGCGTCTGCGGCCGTGTCGGTAATTGCGTCCGCTTCACTGGTCGTGGCTGACGTGGCGATCGCGACGTTTGGAGGGGACGACGCGAGGTAGGTTCAAACCCGGGAGCCCACCTGGTATCGAACCATCACGCGGGCGTGCCACTGTCGCCTCGGGGGATGTGCCCACCAGACGGGCGGTTTTACGGCGTAGTGGGGCCGGCATTAAATGCTAGCAGCCACGTTTGCCCCTTATAAACCGCGTGCCGGTTGAGTTTCGTACTTTTTCCCCTCAATTCCTTGCCTTTGTCGTCGCCGCTTGCTCGTCTGCTCTCAACCCTTGCGCCGCTGCCGCTTCTTGCATCTGCCTCATGCTCTCGAGCTCGACAGACGCCATGTCGAACTGGACGCGCTCCAATGTCTCCCGCTCGATCCTCCAGCGGCTCGTCGCCGCCGGCCAGCTGCCGATCCTCACCGCTGCTGAGGAGTGGAGGGTCCCGGGCTACGTCGTCTCGTTCGTGACATTCCACGAGCGGGGCTTCACCATTCTAGCCGGCCGATTCATCTGCGCCGTCCTTGCGGAGTACCGGCTGCAACTCCACCACCTCAACCCCAACAGCATCCAACAAATGGCGGCATTCGAGGCGCTGTGTGAAGGGTACTTGGGAGTGGGCGCCCACTGGCACCTCTTTCGGTACTTCTTCAAGTTCGTGTGCCTGAAGGACAAGTCGCTCCCGGCCACCCTTGGGTGCGCCAATCTTCGGATGAAGACGAAGAGGAGCGAGGAGTACATCTCCGGTACGCTGACGAGCTCCAACAGCGGCTGGCACAAGGGGTGGTTCTACCTCAAGGACTGCCCCGAGTATCCGCTACCGAAGTATACCGGCTCCTCAATCGCCGAGGTGCCGGCGAACTGGAGCTACAGGCCCCCGGAGACGGAGCAGGAGAGGCTGCTCGGGGATTGCTGGGTGGTGCTGGCCAAGCTGCGCGACACCGGGGTCGACTTGGCGGCCATCATTGGCCAGTACCACGCGCTGGGGATCATCCCGCTCCAGCGACGCTGTCTGCGCATCTGCCAGATGACGCCGGATAGGGCTCCCTTTGTCGGGACCGTGTCCGCTCCTCGGTTCCCTTCGTTGGATGAGATTTAGCGTCGCATGGGGCAGGCAATCGGGAACGCCAACTACTTGTGGCCGCCACCCCGACTTCTACCCATGCTCTCCCAAGAGGGGACCAAAAGATACGTAAGTTGTTCTTCCTTCCGACTAACGCTCCGACTATTTCGCACTCTTTGTGTTGATTCTCGTCTTCTTCCTTGTTTTTAGTTGAAGCCCGCGGACCCTCTCCCCGCGAAGCCGCCCCTTCCTGAGGACGTGATGCCGAATCGCGCCCAGGCAGCTGCGGATAAGAGGAGGGCCGACCGCAGGGCCCAGCATAAGGACAAGGAGATCGCGAAGCGCGAGCGGAACGACGGCCGCGCCAAGCGTAGGAAGATGAAGGAGACCGATGTCTCCTCGGATGAAGATCCCTCGTTGTTGCCGCCATGGTCTGGTGATGATGGTGGTGCCGGCGTCGACTAGAGCGCGCTGTCGTCTCCATCGCCTCCTCCCCAGCGGCAGGCCGTGGGGTCTAGCTCGAGGCAGCGGCTGGAGCCTGCTGCCCACAAACAGGGAACGAGCTCCAGCTTGCGCCCGTCTCCGTGCCCGGTCCAAGAGGATCGGAGGGTGACTCGCTCCCGGTCGGGCCCTGGCGGCCAAGAGCAGCAGAGGGAGAGGAGAGGGTCTCCACGGCGGGACAACTCGTCCACGCGTCCGGAGGACCGTGATCCGTCCGCCCGCCGTCCTTCTGGTGACTCATCGCGGCGGGGGTCGGGCTCTCCGAGGAGATGGTCGCCCCCCAAAGCAAGATCGACGTCGCCGGCGCTCGCTCTGTCCGTTCCACAGGGGGTGAACGTGAATGTACCTCCGCAGTGTCTCCAGTTGTTGGTCATCCGCGGCGGCGGGGCCCCGCCCGTGCAGGTTCCCCTCGCCCAGAGTGGCAGCCGAAGCCCGCCCTCCGACCTGCTAGGGGGGCAAGAGGTCAGCCCTCGAGTCGTCGGGCGTAGACTCCAGGCCTGTCAAGCGGGCCCGCATCACCTCGTCCATGTAAGTGTCGCTTCGTGCTATCTCGTTATCTTGTTTTTCGATTTTTGTTTGCTTTCTTGATTTTCCCTTCTCGTGTCAGTCATTCCGATATTGGTGTGCTCAGCCTCGCGCTGCGGAAGCGCGCGGCCCTGAGCGCACGCACTCCTTCGTCTGTTCCCCGCACTTCGACTCCCCCATCCGTGCCAGAGACAGCCCCCGAGCAAGCGGTGGCGACACCTGAGACTCATGAAGCGGCGGCGCCCCCACCTTTGTTGGGGGACGGCGGCGTGGTTAGGGGACAGGTAGCCCTCGAGCAATCCGAGCCCTCGGCGGCGCCTATCGTTGATCAGGGTGCCGTCGCGTAGGCGGCTCCAGAGGTGGGTCTGCCCCCGACGTCGGGCACCGGCGACGGCAAGACTGTGGAGGTGGCGGCCCCCTTGTCGTCCTCGCAGCTCCCGGAGGCCGCTGATATGGAAGGGTCAAACCTCCCAGGTGGTGATACGACTGCCGTCACGGCCGAGCTGGAACGGCATCTGCTGGCGTCGGAGGAGTTGCCAGCTGAGGCGCCCGTGCCGCCCGCCACGGAGATCGTCGTGGCGGTCGAGGAGGTCGCGGCGAGCCCTGAGGCGTCCAGGACCCATATGGCAGAAGCGATGCCGGACTCCATTGCGCCGCCAGAGCCACCACGCCAGCCCGCCGCCGTTGTCGTAGAGGTGGTCGAGATTGCGGACTCGCCACTTCCCGACTCGCAGGCGCCTGCTGCCCTCGAGGACGCGATGGGCCGCACTTCTCCAACCACCGTCTGAGAGGTTGGCGAGAGCTCGGGAGCCCGTCCCTTCTCGGCCCCCGAGGGGGGTGAATATGGCCTTGGCCTCGGGCGCGCCTCGTGGGCCGGAACCCATGACGCCGAGGCACGCGACGACGAGGACGAGGAAGCCACGGCCGTCACCGCCTCTGGTGGGGTTTACAGTGGGCGGAGCATGCGATCAATGAACTCGTCGTTCCGGCCTCGTCAGCGAGTTAGCCGAGCTCAATCCTTGATTTTGTGTTTTGATTTCCGGGCTGATCCTGCGGTTAACCTTCTTCTCGACGCAGGGGCTTGCCAGCTGCAGCGCTAGGAAGACGCGCACCATCGAGGAGCTCCAGGCCGAGAAGGCCCAGCTGGAGATGCAGCTGGTCGCCGCCCGACTAGCGGCTGTAGGAGCGGTGGCAGGCGAGGCGTCGGTGAGGACTGCTCTTGAGGCTGTGGCAAAATCGGCGGAGGACCGCCCAGTCGCCGCGCAGTCTGCCGCGGATGCCGCCGTGTCGGAGAAAGCAGCCCTCGAGGCCAAGCTTGCCCAGGCGGAAGCCACCGCCGCGGAGCTGCGAACCGCCGTCGCAACTGCTGCCGAGACAGCTCGGAACGTAGTTGTCGCTGCTGCTACCACCGAGGCCGCGTCCCAGACCGCCGCCGAAGAGAAGGCGACACTTGAGAAGAGGGTGGCGGACCTGCAGCAAGACCTAGCACACTATGAGGCAGACCTGAAGACGGCGAACAATCAGGTCTGCAACCTCTCCATCAAGCTGCAGGAGGCTACCGACGAGGGGATCCGGCTCCGTGAGGAGAAAAGCCAGATGGCTCGGGAGATCCAGGGTGAGCATCTTCGCATTCTCAACTTTCATGATGTTTCCTTCCCTGCGTTAATCGTTGCTGATGTTGCTTCTCTCTTTGGTTTTGACAGGGATTCGCATAGCTCGTACTGCACAGGCTGCCAAGCTGGTGGAGAAGGCTCATGAGGTCATCGCCGCTGAACTCAGGATCCACGAGATGTCTGAGATGGCCAAGGACTTGGCGGACCAACTGTTGAGTATGTTCTTTTCACCCCGGCCCCTTGCTCCTTCTTGATTGTGCTTCTCATGACTCAACTCTGACTCGTTCTCTGTTTCCAGAGGTCAAAGCCGAGCTGGAGGATTCTCGGAAGGCTCAGCACGAGACGGAGGAGGCGCGCAAAAAGGACATACTGGACCGCGCCAAGATCGGCCGACATGTTGACCGGATCCTGACGGAAATCGGCACCCCGCCCGTGTGACCTCCTTCCCAGGTGCTCGGCGATCGGATCAATCTTCTGCCAGGCTTTGTCAAAGAGAGAGCTGTCGACCTCTCGGTAGGTGGTGCACCGGGTCATCTCCATGTTCAGATCGTACTACCAAGGGCTGGACCTTCAGGCGCTGAGTGGCGGTTGGGCCCCCGGCTACTCGAACGAGGAGCTCGACAAGATCGAAGAGGATTGCGCCACCCTTGCCCAAGCCATGGCTGACACCGCGATGAAGGACCTGGAGCTGATCCCAAAAACACACCAGAAGACGACTCTGGGCCTTCCCATTAGATGTATCAAGTTGTATAACAGTTTAAACAAAACTTGTATGCGCGCCGTACTGAGCAGCTTTCATTTTGTTTTGAAACCGTCGCCTCCTGAAACATTCCTCGAGTACCCGCGGATGACTGTAGAACAAAGTGGCAGCACTTAGGCGCTCAAGCCGATCGAACTTTTCTCTGGAGCCGCGGGGTAAGAGTCGGAAAGGTCGACCTGAGCCACGAAGTGACGCCATGCGTTCGTAGCCCCTGAGTACTTAGAAACAATCAGGAAAAGACTCGCATGCTTTTCATAAAAGATGTTTTGAACCGGAGCCCAAACGGTTACCCGTGTTCCTTCTGAAAGTAGTCGGACGTCGACCTGTAGGTCCGAGCTGCGCTTGCAAGTTTTCATACCGTAGTCGCAGGGACGTAAGTGCTAAAAGACTTGGACAAGCAATAACATCGAAACGCTCGCAGATCAACATCCTTTCCCCTCGCGAGGTAAAAGGTGTTCCGCCAAAAAGAACCGTTCGCTCGTGCGATTGGTCACGACAAAGTTGTCGGAGAGTTTTTGTTTTGAAAACGAGAAAACGAAAGGGGGCATCATGCCCCGGGCAGCCCCCGAGTGGAAGGTGTTTTTGCATGGGCGCAAGGACACTTGCCACTCAGGTTTCAGACAGCGTTGAAACATATGAAAGATGCCAACACAAGTATATCAAGAAGCTTATGAAACAAGAACAAAAACACATGGCATTATTCATTGATCATAAGCTGAAACAAAGAACGTTACTCAAGGGTAAAAACATCGTAGATGTTCTATGTTCCATGCGTTGGCGATGATCGTCCGTCGTCGTGCCGGAGCTTGAATGTTCCTGGTCGGAGCACCTGGTCGACGATGTACGGTCCCTCCCATGGGGGCGCAAGCTTGTGCCGGTCCTTGTTGCTCATGACCCGTCGGAGTACTAGATCCCCGACTTGGAACTGGCGCTCGTGGATGTTGCGCTCGTGATAGTTCCGTAGAGCTTGCTGGTACCGGGCTGAATGTAGGAGCGCCACGTCGCGAGCTTCGCCGAGTTGGTCGATCGCATCTTCGAGTGCGACTTGATTCCCTTCTTCAGTGTATGCGCGGACTCTTGGGCTGCCGTAGTCAATATCCGTCGGGAGAACCGCTTCCGACCCGTGCACCATGAAGAATGGTGTTGCACCGGTGGACCGACTCGGCGTGGTGCGCAGGCTCCACAGGACAGATGGCAACTCGGCGACCCATCTTGCTCGGAACTTCTCAAATCGTCTGAAGATTCGAGGCTTTAATCCTTGTAGGATCATGCCGTTGGCCCTCTCAGCCTGCCCGTTGGCCCTCGGGTGTGCAACAGCAGTCCAGTCCACGCGGATGTTGTTGTCGTCGCAGAACTTGAGGAACTTCTTTCCCGTGAACTGTGTGCCGTTGTCAGTGATGATCGAATTCGGGATCCCGAATCGGTAGATGATGTCGGTGAAGAACGCCACGGCTTCCTCGGAATGGATCTTGGCCACGGGTCGAGCCTCAATCCACTTTGAAAACTTATCAACAGCCACGAGCAGATGCGTCAAGCCCCTGGGCGCTTGCTTGAATGGTCCGACTATGTCCAGCCCTCACACGGCGAATGGTCAAGTGATGGGGATATTCTGAAGCGCTTGCGCTGGGAGATGAGTCTGCCGGGCGTAGAACTGACAGCCCGCACAATGTCGCACGATGTCCTTGGCGTCTGCGAGCGCCGTGGGCCAATAGAAACCTTGTCGGAACACCTTTCCGACTAAGGTTCTTGCGGCAGCGTGATGTCTGCATGTGCCGGCATGGATTTCCTGAAGCAGGTCTCGGCCTTGGTTTCTCTGAATGCAGCGCATGAGTATATCTGCCGCGCCCTGTTTATGGAGCTCGTCGTCGATAAGGACATAAGATTTGGCTCGCCGCGAGATGCGACGTGCTTCCATCTGGTCGAGGGCAACCTCCCTCGACTAACCATTCGAGGATTGGGAAACGCCAGTCAGGATCTTCTAGGTTCGGCTCTTGTGGTTGATCAATCTCCATGACTTCGGGCTCCTCCGACTCTGGTTGTTGCTCCCCATCTACTCAGACGGACGGTGTGTGCTGATCGCTAGCGAACACACCGTGCGGTACGGGCTTGCAGTTTGACGCTGCCTTGGCGAGGATGTCTGCAGCTTTGTTGTTATCGCGCAGGACATGGTGGAGTTCGAGCCCATGGAACTTGTTTTCCAGCTGACGTACAGTCCGACAATAGGCCGCCATCTTTGGGTCGACGCAATTCTTCTCCTTCATCACTAGATCTACGACAAGCTCAGAGTCCCCACGAATCTCGAGGCGGTGGATTCCGAGTTCAACCGCGATTCGAAGGCCGTTGACAAGCGCTTCGTACTCGGCCACGTTGTTGGAGGTAGGAAAATGCAGTCGGACCATGTACTCTATACGCACGCCCAGAGGTGAGATGAAGACAAGGCCTGCCCCCACTCCTTCATGACCGAGCCGTCGAAGTACATTGTCCATGTCTCGTGCTCGATTGGTGCCGGTGGAGTCTGAATCTCCGTCCATTCAGCGACGAAATCCGCCAACACCTATGACTTAATTGCACTGTGCGGCGCATAAGTCACGTTGTGCCCCATTAGCTCGAGGGCCCATTTAGCTATCCTCCCTTCTGCCTCAGGATTCTGGATCACCTCCCCGAGGGGGTACTTAGACACCACTGTGATGGGGTGCTGGTCGAAGTAAAGTCGGAGCTTGCGTTTGGTGATCAAGACGGCGTACACGAGCTTCTAAATTTGAGAGTAGCGGGTCTTCGAGTCGGAGGGAACTTCGCTTATGAAATAGACAGGCCGCTGCACCTTGAGTGTTTTCTCAGGCTCATCTCATTCTACAACAAGTGCAGCGCTCACGACCTGCGTTGTTGCAGCCACGTACAGGAGCATTGGTTCTTCTGGCATCGATGCTGTGAGCACGGGTGGACTTTTCAGGAGATTCTTGAGTTTGTCAAGCGCCTCTTGAGCCTCAGGTGTCCACGCAAAGTGGTCGGACTTCTTCATCAGGCGTACAGTGGCAGGTTATGCTCTCCGAGTCGGTAATGAACCTACTGAGAGCAGCGAGGCAGCCCGTGACGCGCTGCACGCCCTTCAGGTTCTGGATCGGCCCCATGTTAGTGATGGCTGAGATCTTCTCGGGATTGGCCTCAATGCCGCGCTCGGACACGACAAAGCCAAGGAGCATGCCCCTTGGAACCCCGAAAATGCATTTCTCGGGGTTCAGCTTAACCCCGTATTCTCTCAGCTTCGCGAACACTTCCGTAAGATCGGGGATCAGATCGCCCGTCTTCTTTGACTTGACCACGAAGTCCTCGACATATGCCTCGATTATTCGTCCTATGAGGTCGCCGAAAACGCGTCGCATGCATCTTTGAAACGTAGCACCCGCGTTCTTGAGCCCGAACGGCATCAAGTTATAACAATAAGTGCCAAAGGGAGTGATGAAGGACGTTGCGAGTTGGTCCGCTATGCACATCGCGATCTGGTGGTACCCGGAGTACGCATCGAGAAAACAAAGGGTTTCGCACCCTGCCGTTGAATCGACTACCTGATCTATGCAAGGCAAAGGAAACGGATCCTTGGGACATGCCTTGTTAAGGCTCGTGTACTCAACACACATCCTCCATTTCTTATTCTTCTTCTTTACAAGTACAGGGTTAGCTAGCCACTCGGGGTGGAACACTTCTTGGATGTACCCTGCACTAAGGAGCTTCTTGATCTCCTCGCCTATGGCCTTGCACTTGTCGTCGTTGAAGCGACATAGGCGCTGCTTGACCGGTTTCGATCCCGGCTTGATGTTGAGTTTGTGCTCGGCAACTTCTCTCGGGATCCCCTTCATGTCAGAGGGTTTCCATGCGAACACGTCGAGGTTCGCTTTGAGGAAGTCGACGAGCGCGCTTTCCTATTTAGGATCAAGCGCCGTCCCGATACGGAGCGTGCGGCCATCATCGGTGACGGCCACATCCTTATCATCCTTGGCGGGCTCGAAAGAGCAGGTCGCTCGCTTGGATGACTCGGGGATATCTTGGTCCTCGGAGGGAGGCTCGGCGTGGAGTTTCTCAGACCGGATGAGTGTTTCAGCGAATTGAAAGCACTCAGTATCGCATTCGTATGAGTACTGGAACGTAGTCCCCTCTGTGATGACCCCCTTCGGACCACAGATCTTCAACTTGAGATACGTGTAGTTGGGCACGGCCATAAACTTCGCGTAGGCCGGCCTCCCGAGGATGGCGTGGTACGTCCCCGAGAACCCCACCACTTCGAAGGTGAGGGTTTCTGTGCGGAAGTTCCGCGACGTCCCGAACATGACGGGCAGATCGATCTGCCCTAACGGGAGTTAATCTTTCCCGGGGATGACCCAGTGGAAAGGAGTTGGCGATGGGCGCAGTCTGGACCGCGAGATGCCCATGCTGTCGAGCGTCGTTGCGTACAGGATGTTGAGCCGCTCCCTCCATCCATCAGCACCTTGTGGACCCGCTTGGTCCCGATGAGTGGAGCCACCACGAGGGGGTAGCATCCTGGCTGTGGTACGTGGTCGGGGTGGTCCGCTCGGTCGAAGGTGATCGGAGTCTCCGACCACTTGAGGTACGACGGTGTTGCAGGCTCGGTGTTGTAGACCTCGCGCCGGATCAGCTTCTCCTTGCGCCTCGACGGTCGCGCCGATGCACCGCCAAAGATCATGTGGACCGCGCCATCCTCACGAGGGAAAACCACTTCCTCGTCATCATCGTCGTTGTTGGGCAAGGGTGGCGCATCCTTCTTCGGGGGATCTGCTGTCTTGGGCTTGAGCATGCCGTTGACGTATTTCTTCATCAAACGGCGGTCTTTGAGCGCGTGCTTGACAGGCGTCTCGTGATGGGTGCATGACGCCTCCAAGAGCCTCTCAAAATGACCCCTCGGGAGGCCGTTTTGATTGTTCTTGGGGCGGGTAGCCTTGCGCTCGACTGCTGCAACGGTGTTGTCGTCACGGCCACGCTTGTTGCCCTTCTTCTTCTTCTTCTTGGACCGCGAGGAGGGCCCCTCACCGGCGTCCACGACTTGCTTCCCCTTCCCCAGAGGGGGAATCAACGTTGCCACTACTGCCTCCTCCCCGTCGGCGTGGTTGGTTGCGATGTCGAGGAGCTCCCGAGTAGTCCTCGGGGTCCTTCGCCCTAGCCGGTGGATGAGGGTGGTGCAGGTGGTGCCGTTCTGGAACACCGAGATGGCGTCGTTGTCCGTCGCGGTGGGCAGCTCGTTTCAGCGTCTTGAGAAACGCCTGATGTAGTCGCGTAAGCTTTCCCCCGGCTGCTGCTTGCAGTTGCGCAGCTCCCACTACTTGCCGGGCCGGGTGTACGTGCCTTGGAAGTTGCCGATGAAGGTCTCCCGTAGGTCCGCCCAGCTGTTGATCCTGCCACGTGGCAGGTGTTCGAGCCAGGTCCGCGCAGAGTCGGCGAGGTGGAGCGGCAGGTTCTTGATGATGAACAGATCATCCGTCGCTCCGCCCGCCCAACACGCGAGCCTGTAGTCCTCCAACCACACGCTAGGGTTGGTCTCTCCGTCGTACCTTGGTACTGCTGTCGGAGCCCGGAACCGTGAAGGGAACTTCGCGTCCTGCACCTTCTGACCAAAGGCACGAGGACCCTTTGGGTCGGGCGACTAGCTGCGGCCACGTTCTCCGTCGCTGTCGTAGCGTCCATCACGCTTCTGGCTATGCCGTTGGCGCGAGCGGTGCTCGTCACGCCTGTCGCGGCCGTCGTCGTTGCTGCCGTAGCCATAGTCGTAGTTGTCGTCGCCAGCGGCCCGACGATGAGCCTCGAGCGTGTCGCGAGCGTCGCGGTTGTGCCCCAGTCGCGACTTGACTGACGGCTCGCCAGCGCCTTGGTGCCTTGACGGGGATCGATCTTGGCGTCGTACGGACGGTGCACCTCGTGCCTCACGCGCACGTGATGCCGAGCTCTCGGCCTGCTGCGCGGCCGCCGTCTCGAGAAGGGTTTTGAGCTGCTGACGAACCCTCTTCTCCTCAGGCGTGGCCGGCTCGGGGCAGCCACGCAAGAGCATGGCTGCTGCCGCAAGGTTCTGCGACGCGCGCCTAAAGCGCGGCGTGCCGTCATCATCGACGGCAGCATCCTCGTTGATGCGCCGGTTCACATCACGCGCCCGTGCGCGAGCTTGCGGCACCGGCTATTCTGCCTCCTGCTCGCGGTGCTGCTCGCGTCGGTGGCTTTGTTGGGGCTCATCCTCCACGCCGAGCTCTTGATGGAGGTTCGTCAGCTCTTCGTCGAGCTGGCGCCTGGCCTCAGCGATCTCGTCGAGGCGCGCCCGGCGCTGGGCGTCCCCGTTGCGGTGACGAGGGTTTTCCTCCCTGTCGATCGAGCTTGTGGCGGTGCGGGCCTCCAGGACGTTGCACTCCCGCGTGAAGTCAGGGAGGGATGCCGGCGGCCCCCGTCGGGGGGCCGCAGAGCCAGGGGCCACGTACGAAGCCCGGAGCTCGTTCACGTAGGCCGTCACCGGGTCGTCCGGGAGGCCTGGCTGTCCTCGGGGGTACAAGGTGCCGTACCGCTCCATGAATTCCCCCCAGGTCAGCGGCTCGGACCCGCTGGCCTGGAAGGCGAGGTCGGTGTGGTGGAAGGCAGTGAGCCTGAAGCACTCCTGCGTCGGATTTGTCTCTAGTAGGGCCATCATCGACTCATCCTTGAAACCACGAACGAAGGTTGCTCGCGCCGCCGCCGCCGTCGAGGCGGTGGGACGCGCGGGTCGGGAGAAGGTCCTCCCGACGACGGACTCCGCCGGCCCAGTGTAGACGAAGCCGAGGGAGCTGAAATGCACGGTCGTGCCGGGAGTCAGCGAGACTCCGCGACCCTCCATCTGGATCGCTGGTGAAGTTCGGCGAGACACACATGTGCCCCTACCTGGCGCGCCAACTGTCGGGGTTCTCAACCGCCGGCAGTAGATTTGTATCGAATCGTGTGTCGGATCCGGATGGTTGACACGGGAGACACAAGGGTTTTATACTGGTTCGAGCCTCCGAGGAGTAATACCCTACGTTCAGTTCTGAGTACTCCTGTTCCTATGCTAGGGATGTCTGTAGTAGGGGTTACAAACTTGGTGATCGGTCAGTCCTCATGTATGTTGCACCCCTCCCCCTTTTATAGTCACAAGGGCGAGGGGCAAAGAGGGAAAATGAAAATAAGCTACAGTGTTATAGTGCTGTGAAGTCTTTTCCGTCATTGATGTCTGTCAGGCGGTGTGGGAGGGCGCTGAGCTGTGGTGTCGTCGGAAGCCGCCGCGTGTGTTGTTGCCACTGTTCGTTCCGGGCACTTGGCACCTCCCCCGAGTAGTTCACATGGTGACTCAGCCTTCTTGAGCGTGGCTTAGGCCTGCCACGTTATGGCCTAAACGTCAGTAGATGGTAATCGAGTGCGCACTCTGACGGGGTGGCGTGCAGCTGGCGTTGGATGTGACGGCGTGTTGGAGGTCGTGGGGGTGTACTGTGCACCATTACAGCCTCTGGCAGACCTGGCCGTCCTCCCGTCGCGCCAACTGTGGTCTTTGCATGGCGTGAAAATCGGCGTCACGCGTGTCGTCGCGGAGGAGCTTGGGGGGCTGGGGCGGCGCCACGTTCGTGTGGGGCCCCTGACCCGCGCTTTGGCTCCCCCGTGTGGACCCCGCCTTAGTCGGAGACGGAGATTACTTGAGCGAACGAGTAGTCGGAGGCGAGGCGGGGCGTACTCGGAGATGACGCGTTCTCGTGCGAGGCAGAGAGTACTCGTGCGAAGCGGAGGGTACTCGGAGCCGAGGCGTACTCGTGCGAGGCGGAAGGTACTCGGGAGTGGTGAAGTCTTGTCAGTGACGGTCTTGACGAAGATCTACATCCCTTCCCGTCCTGGATCTTAGCCTTCACATTGTCAATGGTGTCAGAGGACTCCATCTTCAAGGTGATTATCTTGTTGCTTAGGGGTCCTAATCCAGACCCTCGTCATTATGAAATGAGTTTTATCATTAATCCATGTTTAAAACTCCTAATTAGTGTCTGAAGATTGATGTTAGAGAAATTTTTGCGAACTAAACAGGGCCTAACTTAGGGCCTAACTTATCACATATTGAGTAGTGATGGCACGTAGTGGCTGCATGCTACTTGCTATTTTGCATTGAGAAACGAATTTAAATACAATTGAAAATGTGGTCAAATTATGGTTTTTCTAGCAAATATGTAGACCTCCGACAAGTGTAATAAAATTGTAGTGATTATAAATGAAAAAAATAGCCTATCATTGACCGTAGCAACGCACGAGCACTTTGCTAGTACATTGTAAAAAATCGAATAAAGGTGGTAGATAAAACTTAGGCTCTCATGTACTCCTCCATCACTAATAACCATTTGTTTTAGCTTTTTCAGGTACAATACTTTTGATCTAGATGTATCCATATATTCAACAGGTATGTCATTAGAAAAACCAAAATCAATACTCCTTCCGTATTGAAATATCTGTTGTTGTTGACTTTTCTTACAATTTTGACCAGTCGTCTTATTCAAAAAGTTATTACGAATATATAAAAGGGTAACTCAAGCTTAAAATACCTACAATAGTAAAGCATGTAGCAAAAAAAATACATGACACTTGCATTTTTTTTTTAAATAAGACGATTGACCAATGTTGTAAAAAAAAGTCAATAGCGACAGGTACTCCCTCGTCACGGAATTATGGTCGTCGAAGCTACAGGGTGTCGCCCCAAATTCATTGTCGCTGGCCGCCTGGCCGTAGCTGCTGACCTGCTGTCAGGAGCCCTGCAGCCTACGCAAGAGGCACTGCAGCCTACCGCACTCTACGCGAGAGGCACTGCAGCTTGCTGTCTTTTGCGGTTTTGCCTAGCAAACCTAGGTGCTGCAGCGTCTTTTGCCTTCAGTCTTGGTATTTGGGTGCAGAGGAGAACGACCATAATTCCAGGACAGAGGGAGTATTTCGATATGGTGGGAGTAGTAATTTGGAACGAAGGGAGTAGTTAGAGTATCAAGAACTAATGGTGGAAAAAGGGCTATTCTTTGAGCAGATTTATATGTCATATATAAGTCAATTAATTTGTTTAGAGTTATCAATATAATCTAACAGTGGCATACAATATAAATACTACTGCCAAGTATCTCATCAGATGTTTGTATGCTAATTAGAAGTATTATATGTAGACTCATGATAAAAACTACTTCCATAACTTCTAGATTGTTTCACGTGACGACTATTAAGTCGAATTAGTTCATGATTATCCCATATGATGCTACAGTAAGTAAATATGCACTAATTATGAATTAAGTATTCTTCTCAAAAAAAAGCTAAACCATGCGATCAAAACATTTTTTTAAATAAAGCAATCAAAACATTATATTATACAGAACATATTATAAGATCATCAAATCCAAACACTCGTTAAACACGACAGTCGCTGGGCCAGTGGGTATAGAGCCGCTGAAGGCCGGCGCGGACAAACGAGGGACGACGACTTCGAGGACAATGCAAACAACACAAACAAGAAATTTTTTTTTACATTTTTCCCCCTCAATTTTGCAAAAATAAATGGTCCGCAAATAATTTTGCAAACCTATACATCTATCGCCGTGGGGCACGGCGGTAGGGGTCCTGTAGCGACTGCTACCGTCGTGGCCCACGGCGGTATCTACAGTACCGCGGGGTATAGTCTGTTTTTAAAATTTTGTAACTTTTTTGTTTGAACACGGATGGAGGTAAACTTTATATGAAAATTGTAGCTTTCGACGAGATCTACAACTTTGTAGTTCAAAGTTTTTCCATTTGAAGTCATTTTCATAGTCAAATAATCGATATACTATCCAGATCTCAGTTTTCATATCGAGATCTCAGTTTTCAGTTTATGTTCAAAAAATTGTAACTTTTTTGCATGAACTCGGATGGAGGTAAACTTTGTATGAAAATTGTAGCTTTCGACGAGATCTACAATTTTGTAGTTCAAAGTTTTTTTATTTGAAGTCATCTTCATACTCAAATAATCGATATACTATCTAGATCTCAGACTGCAAACTGAGATCTGGATAGTATATCGATTATTTGAGTCCGAAGATGGTTTCAAATGGAAAAACTTTGAACTACAAAGTTGTAGATCTCATCGAAAGCTACAATTTTCATATAAAGTTTACCTCCATCCGAGTTCAAACAAAAAAGTTACAAATTTTTAAAAACAGACTATACCCCTACCGGGTAGCTACCGCCGTGGCCCACGGCGGTAGGACCCCTACCGCCGTGCCCTACGGTGGCAGATGTATAGTTTTACAATTTTTTCGGCGGACCATTTATTTTTGCAAAAAAGAGAAAAAAAAATGTAAAAAAAAATTTCCTCACAAACAAGTTGTGCACATGACTCCTCGTTCATGTTTTTTTAATAAAACTCCTCATTCATGCACATGTGGGCCTTCTGCTGCTATTAGGCGGCACGGCGCGAGGGCTAAGGTCCTCTCCGGTTTCTAAAATTTTTCTCAACTATCCATCACATCAGATACTAATTAAAAATATTAAATTAAGAACATCACTAATTAAAAATATTAAATTAAGAACATCACTAAATAAAAATATTAAATTTAAAATATCACTAATTAAAAATATTAAATTAGAATATTAAATGTAGATAGTGGTACAGTAAATAATCTCTAATGACAGATTAATTAAAATTAATAAGTTCATCTCGCGATTTTCCATCCATCCATCCATATAATTAGTTTTGTAAATAGTGACCTTAAAAATTTCTCTCAAAATTTTTCCTGAACTAAACAAATACTCCTGCAGTACTAAACAAAAAATACGGGCCGACTGTTTTGAAGCAAGCAAAGTGGCAGAGTTGCATGCAAAAAGAGATAAAAAAAACCGAGATACCATTATGATCCCTCGTCAAGAAAGTTCGGCTCTGTTCGGTTTGTCTTATTTCAGCTTTTTCTGCAGTATTATTTTCTCAAAACAAATCTGACATACAAATCAGTGTGTAATATATTTTTCAGAACAAAATTGCTGTACAAATCGATCTGCCGACTGCGATCGTCCAAATAAAATTTGAAGCGCACCTTAGTTCTGATAAGACCTTCTAAATAAGAACACTTTTATTACAAACAAATATTTATTACAAACAAATACTTTTATGAAGTGAGAACATTGTTGCCACGCCCAGCATTTCTGAAATGAAATGAATAAACATTTGTTTGATACCAACTAAATATTAAATACTATGAACAAATAATTTAATGATGCAGAACAAATGACTACACATACAAACAAATTGGTCTGTACTTCGCGAACACAATAATTAACATGCGAACACAATAATTTAACAGTACGGATACCAGTGCTTGTATTTTTATGAATTTCTCAAGATTTAACCTTCAGTGGAGATTAGCGAGACGTCGGTGGTACATGTTCGTGAGCACAGGTGTGATTCGAAGAAAAAAAACAGTTCGAATAAATGAATGAATCTTAAGGCTGTGTTTGGAACTAGACATTAAGCTTCAGAATTCGGAATTGGTATTGGCCGCTCTAAATGTCGCTATTTGGATGATTTTGGAATTCGGATTTGGAAATGATCCCCAACACCAACCGGCATTCACCCCGCACTCGTCCGCTCAGACCGACTTCGGCAGAGTCTTCATCCTCGCGCGCATCTGCAAAATGGAGAACGAACCATCACTGTAGCGCCTCTAGCAGGTGATGCATCTGGTTCTTCATTTTGCGTATGCTACCCTCCTGTACCCCATTCTCGAGATTTTCTTCCCTTTATCTCAACCGCCACCGTCTCTCACCTCCCTCCCTCGCATCCGTCGCCCTCCTCCTCCTGCTCGTCCCCCATCCGTGCCGAGCCAACCTCCATCTGCACCGGTTGGACCACCGCCGCCGGCCACCTGGCGTTCCTCCTCCCTACGCGTCGGTTGCCGGCCGCCCCGAGCATGCAAGGCCTCCACGGGCGTCACGCAGGCCGCCGGCGCAGGGGACCAACCTTCCCCTCGTGGTCCTCTCCTTGTCGTCACGCACGGTCGCGGCCGCTCCCCGACACGAGCCCCCAGCGCGGTGGCGGCGGCCTCCGCCTCCTCATTCGCCACCTCGCCACCCCAACCCTAGCTCCTCCACCTCAACGACGGCAGGGCTCCCTCGATTTGCCAGCGGCGGGGCTCCCTTGATCTAGCAATGCGACGGAGGATCCTCCTCGCTTTGCTGCTAGAATGCTTCCTCTTTTGGAACACGAGATTCTCCTCTCTCATGCCTGCATATGGTCCTTTTGTGCATGCGGATGCCCATTGTTGCTAGAGATAGTCTCACCTCCCAATATTAAGTCAACCCCCTATGTATCGCTCGGAGTCGTCCTCCCCACCCTCCCCTGTACCCCATCCTCTCTCCCTCCCCCGCTTCAGCACGCTGCGCCCCTCCCCAGGCATCCTCCACCGATGGGTTCACACCGCCCTTCTCTGCCTCCTCCAACTCATATATATAGTGTTGCAGGGTCAGGGTCGAGTCCTAGATGTATACAACTTAGGTGTATCTACCGATCATGGTACTAGAGTCCTAATCATATAAGGAGGAGGAATCCTATGAGAGGAGTTGTTCTCTCAGTTGTTTACTGAGATCACAAAATATTTAACATTCTCCCACTTGATCGAACGTTAACAACTAATGTTCACTTTAAACTTATGTTCATACTTAGTACAACAGTGAGACCAGACCAATGTGTCGTCAATAGCATTTAATTCACTATTGGGACCACCATTACCCACAGTTAACTGCAATACCTCGATAGAACACTTATTAACTTAGGAGTTACTTATTCTACCTATTCCCGGAACATGATATAATAAAGATCATCTATAAATCCCAAACTAATTTCACAAATATTGGGATAAATAGTAATCTTTTAGTAGAAAGATTTGCTAGCATCAATACTTATTTCTTAACAAATCGATCCTTAGATATATCTTTCACAATACGCAATCATGAATGGACTTGACACCATTTATGAATACATTGCTACTCGAAGTAATACAACAATAGTGATATCAACTTATTATTGTTGTATATTATTTCTTAATACATGATTATAATTATTAAGCTCGCTTTATTAAAACATACTATATACAAACTTAGCTTTTCATCATGCTAACTTTGTTTAGAGCTTTTCTAGAATCGCTCTTTCTGTAAGAGTGAAGGATATAATCTAACTGTGCACTTTTATATCCATACACTTTTACAAAATCTTAGCAAAATATTTTGTAATAAATGAGCATGTTATTTTGGTTCTTTAACTTATATTAGCACCATTCCAATGAACCTCATCTGGATTAAAAATTAATATTTTGTCAAGCATTCTAGTTAAGTCAAACACTTATAGACTTTAGCATACAACTTTTTAAAGTTGAAGCATAAGGAACTTCTTCCTTTATATTACTTAACTTTAGTCTTAGAGTATTTGGAATCAAACCAAATATTTTGCTACATAATGCAAAATAGAACAGGCATGACTTTTATATTAATATTATGTCACTTAGCAATTTTGTTCAACTTATGCCTTTAGTGACAAATTCCTAACACTCACTTTGGTCCAATCTTAGTGTATAACTTAGTGCCCAAAACATAAGAGGCTTACTCCCTCCGTCTCAAAAAGAATGACGTTCTAGAATTTTCATAAGTCAAACTTTTTTAAGTTTGACCAAGATCATAGGAAAAAACTATATATATTTATGGTATGAAATACATATCATTAGATTTATAATGAGATCTATTTTTATAACATATCTATTTGATGTTATAAGCATTGATACTATTCTCTATAAATTTGGTCAAAGTTAAGAAAAGTTTGACTTAGGACAATCCTAGAACGTCATTCTTTTGGGGACGGAGGGAGTACACCAAAACATCTTTATATCTAATTGAACGATATCCCTTTTGCAACTACACTTATTTGCTACTTAAGAGTAACATTCACTCCGAGTATTAGGATAATAAACTTTTTCCACCTTTAATCTTAGGATAACTTAATTAACCTTGAGACTCGAAACCATGTTAAGCAACAAGCTTAATATCTTGATTTTCCTTTGAAATCACTATTAAATTGTAGACCATTATAGTCCACTGTTTTGAGTCTATCAGAAATTTCTGCTAATAATCCAAACTTATATATTTATGCTTGTATACTCTTTTTTTTTCTTTTGTGCCTAATTATTCTATACTACATTTTCTAGCGTGGCTAATCAACTAATGATAACCATCACTAACAATAGTAGTTATTTGCAATGGAGGTAGACTTAACTTGTAGCACAAACTAAAATATTATGAGAAATGATCTCTTGATTCACAGGTGCAGAAAACTAAGCCTGTATCTCCTCAAGATTTCTCTTCTTCCTTTGTGGGCTCCCACTGATCTCTGCACTCTTTTAGAATACAACTAATTTGTCTCAATATCCTTAATGAAACAATTTAGAGCAATAGAGTTAGTATCCCCTAAACTTATTGGGGTATCCATAAATGGTAGCTCTTTTAATTTCTTAATCTTTAGCAAAACATTACTTATGTCATGTTTAAATACCACTGATGAACTTCCTTTCCTAATCTAGCCCACCACGGCGATGGCTAGAGAATGAACTAGAGCAGCAAAGCTATGATTAAATATTCACAAATAGCTCTGGCCAAAATGATGAATATAAACCATACTTTAAAAGTCTGAGGCCTCATTGAACAAGCTCAGAATAGTGATGGCCAGAAATGAACCAGAACAACAAGAGCCTTGTGAACATGTACTCATTAATCAGGGGTAGCCAGAAATAAAGAATAAATGCCACACTAACTTATTTGAGACAATTGGTAATTTTGGAGTATTTTTCCTATCATCATGTTATTTAGTGAGCATTCTCTCAATTTATTCGCCCTTCATTTATGCTGATTTTTTTATTTCAGAGTTTTGATTATTTAATTCAACTTTATGGGTAAATAAGAGCAAGCGAGGGAACTTATAGCTCCTTTATTATCTTAGCATTATTTCCCTTAATACAATTAGTGAAATAACTTAATGGATGGAGTATCTCTTTACTGATGAAACATTCCATTCTCCTATTCGAATTATGGTCTAAACGAAAGTGAATCACAAATTCGACAAGGTCTCATCATTAATTTATGCATACACACCACATAATTATATCATCTAAGAGCGCACATTAAACTTTTATTTGCCAAATAGCAAAACAAACAATAATATGGATAAACTTAATGACGAATTTCTTAATACCACAAAACATAATGTGACATAATAATGAAACAAGCTAAAGTTTCACTTAAACTATTTATTACATTGTCAAGCTAAATATTGAAGTCACTAGTTAATTCTAGTAAGAATCACATAATGCTTTGGACTTCAACTGTATCCATTAGTCACACTTTGCTCCCCTTGTCCTTATGGATCTTTATGCAGAATCTACAAGTGATGTGTAATTGCACCTTAGTCCACCATTAAGGGAAAATAATTTTGCTAAAAAACTTAGCCATAATGAAACAATAATATCAATATGATTGCAGTCACTTACTTAAGGATCTACTTCTTTATTATTTATGAAACTAACAAGATCAAGAATGCTCCAAGTCTCCTTATTAGCATTGTAGCTAGTCTTGATCGGAGCATAATGAGCTGGCAAATATGACATAATACATTCCACGAGGAGACCATCAGAGATGTCAACTCCAAGTGACTTTAACTCATTTTTATGTCAAATATGCTCAAAATACGTCTCATGACTTCTCTTTGACCATCATAACGGGAGGACATTTTCGTAACCAGGATGTTGGAATACATTTCAAAGGAACTCTTACATTTTTCCTTAACTAATTTTAGTAGTTCCTTAGCATCGACCTCCTTTCCATCTTTCTAAGTAGGAATGCCTCCCCTTATGCCTACTAAGATCGATTCCTTAATCATCTTTTTGGCAAATTTGTTGGATTTCTCCCATTTCTCAGTGTCAACAATGAATTTCTCAAACTCATGAGCATATTCCAAATTGTCAGACATAGTAGGAGCAACTTTTTGGCAATTAACTTTTTGGCATAGTAGGAGCAACAGGCTTATCCTCACATAATGCATAATCAAAGTTAAGAATCATGAGAACGTCTTGCACATCTCTCTTCCAGGCCTGAACATTATTGCCATTTAGAGGAATGATGGCTTTTAGGATGTCTGCAATATCCTCAGCTAAAAATATTATAATATCTTAATGTTTCAGTAATAGAACAATAATATGCACATAAAAGCACGAAATTAACCCTATAGTGGTCTGATTAAAATCATGCAATAAGTTTCTGTTTGCATCACCGGTGGGGAAAACAAACGAAACTTATCATTAACTCATAATTAAAACAACATTTGTCAGAATTAATTATAAGTGTACTCTAATCGAACTTCTCGGTGGTTCCATTCAATTAGAGAGCATCTTAATTGTACTTGGTGGGAAAAATAATTTTCAGCTCAAATATAACAAATTAATGCAATATTTAACATAACAGAACTGATAAACTTAAATAACCTATTCTGAATTTAAACTTCAGCTTACACTTAAAAAAACACGATGGAATCAAGCCAACATAGCACAAAATATTAATAATTCAATTGCACTATAAATTTAAAGACTCATAAAATTGGAATCTCAACTTATGAACAACGCAAAACATAAAGAATTAAATTGCACTGAAAAATAATAAAGCCCGTAATCTTATAGGCAAAACTTAAATATTTCATAATTTCCCAAAGTTTATTGTTAAATATGCCAAACATCATGGGAAATAACTTTACTCACAATGAGAAAAAAATCTACTTTTAAATAGCAATAAACTTATTTGCATATGTAAACTATCTACTCATATTTGTGAAATAAGCATTAAATAGCTTAATACTCAAATAAATAACAGCTTATGGAAAATTAAATAAGAATAAAACATTAATCTTAAAGATTGTACAGGTCAAAGAACTCAAAAGAAACCCGTAACAGCTCACTTACATGCCTTATTATATTGACATTCACACACTCTTTCGGCCCAGTCACCGAGGCCAGCTATTGGCTCGGTCCAGCACTGATCGGGCTCGGCCTGACAGCTCATGGCCCAGCTAATAGCCCAAGTGTACAGCCAGCGGCTCATTAAACCGGCCCACACAGCATTATCTGCGAGCGACTGTGGCAGTCGATTTCAGATTGGGCGGCTGAGATGAAGCCAGACTCGGATAAGCCCGAGTCGGCTGTGGGGAAACCCTAACTCCTCTCACTTCTCACTCACAGCCGCAGTCGCTCCTTCTCCCCTTTGTCCTGTCTCCCTCCTACTCAAAGCATGCACCGCCACCACCGTGATCCCACTAGATGCAGTCCACCGTTCAAGAACAATTGTTCTTGATCGGTGAAGTCAAAATCTCGAGCTTCTAACCTCTTTAGCACTCTAATTAATCGGTGTTTATGCTAATTTCGAGATTATAGGATTGGCATACCGTGAGGCACCTCTCCAACTCATAATATAGTGTTGCAGGGTCGAGTCCTAGATGTATACAACTTAGGTGTACTGCCGATCACAGTACTAGAGTCCTAATCATACAAGAAGGTGGAATCCTTCTATGAGAGGAGTTGTTCTCTCAGTTGTGTGTTGTCCTCCCTACCTCCGCGGGCAGGGCAGCATTGTCCCTCCCTGCTTCCCTTCCTCGGCGGTCCGCCCATACCGGGCCCTCCATCCCCTACCTCTCCTCCTCTCCATGAGTGATGGTAGGAGCTCCTCGACTCCTGGAAAAAGGATGGACAACGCGACGAGTTGGGCGGACAACATAGAGTTGGGCGGTGGGACCGTTTCAATTCATTGTTTTGCATATCCAAACAGGAATTAGATTTGCATTCTTTCAAGGATTCCAAAAGTCAATGCTTAGTCATCCAAATAATAGAATTGGAATTGTGACTTAATGAAATACCATAGCTGATTTGGTATTGGAACCAATTCAATATCAAGGTCTCCAATATCTATCTATATCCAAAACACAGCCTAATAATATTTCTCCGCGGATACTTCTTTTGGGCCGAATTATTTTTTAGAACCTTTGGGCCGAATTCTCGCCAGAGAAGAAAGAGCGACCAAGAAAGGCTCAAGGCCCAGACGGCTGGCGAATGTGGGAGGGAACTGAGCCCGCACAAGTCTGCGAAACAAACGGCCCAACAAGGAAGGACGCGCACATCACGTGATGAATAACATACTGGTAGGGAAGTCCACTGCTCCACTACTAGCATTGCTTTCCATTTGACAAGAGAAGACGCCACGCACGCACGCAAAGGCAGGCGGAGGCGGAGAGGGGCAGCACCGTCCACCACTCCACCTCCCCACCATTCCTTCCTCTTCCCCCTCGCCTCCACCCCTTCCGTTGTTCCATCCCCTCCCACCGGGCCACCGCTCGCCCTCCCTCCCGCGCCGATCGATCGGCCGGCCCATCCATCGATCGAGCACGGGGCGCAGGCTCCCAATCCGGAGCGGTTCCTCCCGTTCGATACTTCGATTCGATCGGGCTGGTTCATTGCCTGGTTTCGGTGGGCGCCATGGCGGCGACGGAGGCCTCCGCAGATAAGAACGCCGTCTTCCGCAAGCTCCGCGCCAAATCGGACAACAAGGTAGGGTATTGTTCTTTCTTTTTTGGGTGATTGATTCGATTGTGGATTCGAGATTGAAAATCGTGCTTTCTCTCGCTCTGTACGAGTGCCGTCTGTGTCTGTGTGTGTGAATTTTTTCCCCCTCTCTGTGCAATTCCCCATTGTGACGGTCTTGCGCGCATGCAGATGTGCTTCGATTGCAACGCCAAGAACCCAACCTGGGCATCCGTCACCTACGGCGTCTTCCTCTGCATCGACTGCTCGGCGGTGCACCGCAGCCTCGGCGTCCACGTATCCTTCGTCAGGTCCCCTCATCTGCTTCTCTTCTCTTCTCACACCTGTCCACGTACGGGGGCGCGTGGCCATGCCTCAGTGCTTAAATAGTAATACTAATCTGCTGCAGTGGGTGACTGTTCGATCATGTGTGCATACGTACAACTCCACATTGTTTTGTATAATACGACTGTAGATAAGATTGCATGAATGCAAAATATGAATTTCTTGGGTTCTGGTTTGCCTGCAACGCATGTTTAGGTTTCATGTAATGATGTAATGTAGTCCCAAAGACCTAAACGCTGGTGTGGTATGGTGTCCCATATGCAGATTAATACGCAGTTTGTGTGCGATGCATGAGGCAAAAGTCATTTTTTTGTTACTTGCTTATATAGTAATTTTTTGCACTGTAATTAGAACTGTTTGATGTTTTTTTCTGTAAACTTCCTGTATCATGAATTCATAATCCTGAGTAATGTTACTATCACGGACTTAAATGTTATTGCCATTTGACTTTGAGTAGATACAATTAATATGACCTTTAGTCCAAGTTGACTTCAGCTTCTCTGAATTCACGTGACTTGCGTTTTTTTCCTTCTGGTCCTGACCACCTAACATCATATCCTTTCAAAGTCTTTAACAATTTTTTCTGCAACATTGCTGCTTTATCCAATTTCATATCGAACGACAACGACCGAATTAGCACTGAAAAAATTCTGTAATTACAGGTCAACAAATTTGGATTCGTGGACTCTAGAACAGTTGAAAATGATGGTTTACGGAGGAAACCACCGAGCACAAGCTTTTTTTAAACAGCATGGTTGGACAGATGGTGGGAAAATTGAAGCAAAGTATACATCAAGAGCTGCTGACTTGTACCGGCAGTTGCTTGCTAAAGAGGTTGCTAAAAGCTCCACAGAAGATGGCAATAATAGTTGGCCATCATCCCCAGTTTCAGCTTCCCAGGGCCCAAATCAAACTGCTGCATTTCCTGATCTCAAGCCGACAGAGGCATCAAAAGAAAATGCAAGTGAAAAGACTGAGCCTGTTCGTTCACCTAGAGCTCCAACTCATTCTTTCAAGAAGCCAATTGGTGGGAAGAAACCTGGAAATAAGACTGGTGGACTTGGGGCGCGGAAGCTTACGTCAAAGGTATGCTTTATGCCATGTATGATGGCGTGTTTACTTCATTATCTTGAGAGCTCATTGCACCATTTTGGTCCTGATTTTCGATATGGCACCAAGTTACAATTTCTGCTTTCTTGTGTTATGTTGGAGTGAGAAAAAGGAATGTAGCTATATAACTCATTTCATTGTTTCCAAACTAAGTTTGAAAGACCAACTTATGTTTTTTTTCGTGTTTGTTTAAGTAAAGTGGGGTTTCCTTCCAACAATTTCTGCTTTTCCTGTAGACAAATGAAAGTCTCTATGAGCAGAAGCCCGAGGAACCAGCTCCTGTCCTGCCATCGGTTACTGAGAGTACTACAACTAGGAGCAAATCCCATACTTCACGATTTGAATATGTAGAAAATGCAGCTGCTTCTAGGACTGGGAGCAGTTCAGGAGATAACCAGATGAGTGGACATGTTGCACCTCCAAAGTCTTCGAACTTCTTTGCTGAATTTGGGATGGACAGTGGATATCACAAAAAATCTTCCAGTTCATCCAAAGTGCAGGTAACTGTTGCTTTATTCATAAAAACATGATGAATCATGAGTATGTGAATTCTGTTATGTTTTGGTGGTTACCATTTGTCTTAGTTTTGAGGAATTATATCTGTACATAGTTCCACTTTTTCACTTGATTTGAGATCCTCGGGGAAGTATTTGGGGATTGATACACACAACTACTAGTTCTTTTTGGAGTGTTCATTCCCACTGTTAGGTCATCAAACTCTGTCGAGGTTAGTTTGTTACTAAGAACACTGATATGTCCACGTTGAGTAACACAATAGTGTGGAAGGTTTAATTCATGTAGGGGTGGTAAAATAGTTGCGCATATAAATTCTGTGTACACATTTGAAGCTGAATATAAATACTTTGACCTTCCTGGTCGTTGAGTACTCCATGCTGTATATAAATACTTGGACCTTCCTGGTTAGTTACCTGTCAGCTAGAGAATCTCTAAATTTACTAACAGAATATTGAAGTTGTTTGGATGCATTTAAACATGTAGCTAAGCCTTTCAGCTCGTTATACTCAAGTTCTTACCGATATCATGCTTATTTCCTTAGTTCATATATGCATAAACAAATGTGTCAACATTCCTGAAAGGAAGAACCTTGTTACATACATTATATCCTGTTTAGATTTTCTTCTGTTCGAACTTGCAAGTACTCTTTTCATCCCTTTGAGGTGACTTCCAAGTACTTTGAAATAATTGGTTCCAATGTTCTCCAGGTCGAGGAAAGTAGTGAAGCAAGACAGAAATTTTCGAATGCAAAATCAATTTCATCCTCTCAGTTTTTCGGTGACCAGGCCAGCTTTGAAAAGGAGGCTCAAGTTTCTCTCCAAAAGTTTTCTGTACGTATTGTTGTGTTGCTATTTTGAAATCATATTGGTTGGTACTGTTGGTACAACATTGAATCTTGTACTCCCCCAACTTGACCTCTTTGCAGGGTTCCTCTTCCATATCAAGTGCTGACCTATTTGGCCATCCGGCGAACAATTCCAGTGTGGATCTTAGTGCTTCAGATCTGATTAACAGAATCTCATTCCAGGTGAAACCACTCCGGCTGCATATGATAGCTTTTGTTACCTTAGCAGACCTTGTGTTAACACCTTTTGTGTTGTCTCGGCAGGCCACTCAGGACCTGTCATCTCTAAAGAACATGGCGGGGGAGACGGGGAAGAAGTTGACATCTATGGCGTCCAACATCATCACTGATCTTCAGGACCGGATCCTCTGAACTTTGACTTATAGTGGAGTCTCCTTTACGCTGCTTCAGTGGCCGGCTTCATCCGTCAATTGGGTGGCAAACTGGCTGGCCCGGCACCATCTGTCTAGGAGTTTGTAGGCGTCTGAAAACCTCCAATGGAACTCAGAGAAAATAGAAAGAAAGGAACCTTAATGTGAATGCTGTAGTCATGTATGCATCTGGTGATCTGGAGCTGTAACAGAAACGTTATTTTGCTGTTGGTTTTGTTTCTGTTTCAGAAGGAACTCAACATATATATTATACTTTGTAATGACCAATTGCGTGAGTAGTTGCAAGTTACGGGAGCATTTTGCAATTGTCTCTGGTGTTGATAATTTACGTTCTGTTCGGTGGGCCTCCAGCGAAAACGATGATGCGTCAAATAAGGAAGTAGCAACGCTAGATTAAGATGATATACGTACACCTTAAAAAATATGTGGAGGGTTATAATAGTTTACGTTCTGTTCGGTGGCAACTGGCAAGCTTTGCACGACTGAGGTTCTGCCGTGTTGTGGAAAACAGATGGTGTATGAATGACGGCATTACGGCAGCAGCATTAGGAAAATCGAACACTAAGGAAAGACAATCATATGAATGGGCCTCCAGCGAAAACGATGATGCGTCAAATAAGGAAGTAGCAACGCTAGATTAAGATGATACGTACGCCTTATAAAATATGTAGAGGGTCATAATAATTAATCGTTAGCAAGTCTAGCGGCCATTGCTTGCATCTCCATCTACCCATTTTAACTATTAAGTGTTAACTTATTATTCTCTGCGTCTAATATAGCTATGTTTTCAAAATCAAACTACTTTTTAATTTTGAACAACAATATCTGGAAAATAATTTGTTTCAAATAGGAAAGATTACATATTATGATAGATCGACAAATCTATTAACATCATTTTTTTACCAGATTATCATTATTTCACTATTTTGTAGTGAAAATTGAAAGGATTTGACTTCAAAAAAATCTAAAATGTAGCTATATTTTAGGACAGAGCAAGTAGATCTAAGAGCATTTACAAGAGCCCCCAATATTTTCTTACTAAAAAAATAAAGTCTTACAACTCCTAAAAAATATTAGAAAGAATAAAAAAGTCATCTCCAAAAATTTCTAATAATCCACTCCTAAAACATACCGAGGCGTGCAACTTTACACGAAACATGATGACTTTTCTAAATTCTAACAGATTAGGAGGATTGATTAGTATTTGTTGGAGAAGAGCTTTTTCTCATATTGCTAATAACCAAGGATTAGGATGTGATTTATGGAACTCTTGTAGATATCTAATGGATCTAAATATGACATTCCGAATCTAAACGTGGCATTCCTAGCTCGAATGAGGATCAGCCTTGTGTTAAGTAGTTGTAGACCCTCATCATGATCCTTGGTACGAATATGCAAAAAAAAAAAAAATCAAAAGGGGCAAGAGACTAGAGTAGCTCCCTGCGTCACCTGAATTTAACCAAACCGGACGCTGAGTACCAAGGTTCAAACCCCGGCTAGACCATCTTCTACTCTAGCAAAGATGCATCCGACGTGAATCGAATCCAAATTTGTCAAACTCCACTCTAATTGAGCTGCCCAAACCGGACTAATTTCCGCACCCAACAGAGAAACTGAGGCGCACACACCAACCCACCCACGCACGCGCACACACCCACGCACGCCTCAGCAACTCCAGGCACGAATATGCAATTTTGCATCGGTGATGAGTCTCCGGTAAAAATATGACTAGTCGCGACGGGGCGGAAAGGGCCGGTGATTCGAAGTTAAAGGCTAAATGACATGCTTTCTATGCTGGAATCGCGACGCAGACCTCCGCTCCCCTAGTGCGTAAAGCAAGTGCCCAAAACACACGATTCCTGTTTCGAATGAGGTCACGAGTGATGACCTATGTGTTCTAGTAGATTATTAACTGCTCCGGCTGCGCGCGGTTCTGACTACTGCCTATCTATCCGTGCTGTACAGAAGAGCGGAGCGGTGCAGTGAAGGTAGCGGCAAAGCTCCCGAAGCCCGTTAGTTGCCCTCATCGTCACTCTTCTTCCATTCTCCTGCAGCCGCCCATGCTCTCCGCCTACACAGATCGAAGTTCCTTGCCACGGCGAAGCTCCGCTTTGATGCCTTTGATTCCCCATCCGTATCCGCCGCGAACGAGAGCCTCTTCCGCTTCACACTCTTGCACCCTCCGTTGCCTTCATCGCGGCAGCCTGCAAACCACACAAGCACAACAGCGATGTCTTCAAATAGGCACGTCATGCAACGCAAACAAAGCTCATAGCAAATTGACCATAAAACTCAGACGTTCTGTGTAAAAAGGTAGAAGGTCGTTATTAACCATATAAAATCAAGGAGCACAAGTATATAAGATACAAAGGTGCATGCACGCATCTGTAATAAGTTCATGGTAAATTGGTAGCAGCAAATCTGTTTCACAAATGGTGTTTTCTATTTTTGTGTGCGTAAGAAATATCCACGGCTCGAGGTTTCAGGAGAAACAAAAAGAACCACGGTACACATGTAGCACAGTGAGTGGCTGAATTACAAGAGGCGCCTACTCTGTGAATGGACTCAGCTAACTCACTAGAGCTGATCGCACTTGCCCTTAGTAGCGCCATCCTTGCTGCCCCCGATTTCATGGTTGGACTTGGACTCGGACTCTACTGTTTCGTTCTCTGAGGTGCACATCCCCATAGATTGTGCTCCAGAACTATGCCTGCAAGGGGAGCGGTTTGGAGCGAACCGCTTGCCGACCCTCAGCTCCTATTGGTCTGACACATGGTTCAGGTTTGACCCACTACTCAATTCTACAGACCCGCGGAGCACCTAGGGTCGACCCCCCGCATGCAAGAAAAGAAGCAAGCAAGACATACCAGCATGGCCGCATGCAAGAAAAGAAGCAAGCAGCACGGCAAGCAGGCCCACACGCAAGGCAGTAAGCCCGCAGGCAAGGCAGCAGCACGGCAAGCAGCACGGCAAGATAACTAGCACTCGTCAAGCAGTACATAAAGATTACAATCAAAATTTTAAATTTGCATAGCCTTTCATATTTTGGAAGCAAGGCAAGACGTGTAGGTGTAGCTACATCCAGTTCAATCAAGCAAGAAATAAACATAAAAAAAAGCATCATGATGATCTGATCTCCTTCAGATTAAGGTTTGACTCACTCTTTAAAACTTTCATCCTCTGCATGGGTTCCAACATCAGTTTAAACTCTTTTTGATACTCCAAACAAAAACAACAGCGATAGTCACATTACTACATGATATCATCCAGGAACAAGTTTGCTACAGAATACGGATACGGCTGCCTCCCAGCTCCTGAACCGATACATTTCAAAGTTTAACTCAGTGAGTTCAGGCCAACCCGCCGCTGGTCACTGTCTTTCTGAAACAAGGCTGCAAATAGACCAAGAGAACGTGGAGTCGACTTCTTGTTAGATCTAGGCCACTGCATTGTAAGGAAATTCAAAGCCTTTGTATCGAAAGCAAAAGCATCATGGTGTATATCTTCAGATTAGCATGCAAAACCAGACTTCATTATAACTAGCACGCACTGTGTTGATTCCTCAATGGAATCTAATCTGTGTTGATCCTGTGATTTCAAAACTGAATATTTGAAATGGAGGAGATCATCAGATAGTATCATGCTGATGGAACTTCATTATTGCATTTGGCTATCAAGTATGATTCAATTGTTTGATGAAAGAATGAAAAGCATGCTGAAAGAGAGGCCTGCTAGTTAGAAGAAGACCCTGACGAAGGTCAATTTCTCTACCATGATTCACCTTCTGTGCATGCTAAAACCTACAGCTGAGAACCGCACCACAGCCCAACTGGCTAGCGGGAGGCAGCGGTCCGTCGTGGCTTGCTGCCCGCCAGCGTTCGAACCCTGGGTTCGGCACCGGTGTCTCACAAAAAAATCCCCCTCGCTAGCGTAGCTAGGGTTCGGGGGGTTTTCTCGGCCGGGAAACCGTGGGTCGCTTCCTCTTAATGAAATACGGTGGGGCCGTCAAACCCCCCCCCCCCTGGTCGAGTTTTTCTAAAACCTACAGCTGATGGCTTTATAGTTCATCAGTTCATGGGGTGTTCATAAAATAATTACATTACTCTTTGATCAAGCAAACCGATCATTGAATTGAGTTAGAATTGAGTGTTATTGATCAGGCTATTTTCTTTATTTCCCACTATTTTCTTCATGAATTTCAAATCTGATTCCAACTTCTTGAGAGTACTACTTCACAGTATTTTTGTCCCTCAAGCTAAGATAGATTGATATCATATATAGCTCTTCTGCTCAAGTTTCTTGGAGCCTCGAGCATTTCTTATATGTAAGTCACGCTACAAAACTAGCTATTTGTAAATGCTTGTCATATTCTGATTGAATTTCCAAAACTGAGACTAGACATTAAATTATAACGGCATTTGAATGCTTTCAACACCAGTCACTTATGAATGATATAAACCATTTTTCCTCTAACTGAAACTGTGGAAGGAAATTACATCTACTTATGCTGACAGTACAAAGGCTGCACGCAGGAATAGTTAAAAGGTAAATCAGGCATCAATGCAAAGACGTTTGAAAACAAGCTCATCATTTATAAATCAAACCAGCAAACAATCACAAACAGAACATCAATCAAAGCCGCATCATCAAATGCCTGGCTGCATAATGTGGTAGGGTTTGAAAGAGCAAACTCTTTTACATGCCAAACAAAGCCGCATTAGTATAGCTTCCTGTTCTGCAGGGATTGCTTCCTGTTCAGCAATCAGCAAAAAGCTACAGCCATGTCCACTAATGAACTCGGCTCTGTGTGTAATGGAGAGCTGTAAAAATCACCATCTTTGAACAGCAAAATTTCCTTCCTGGTCTCACACCAATTGTCTAAAAAAATACATTACCAAGAAAGAGATAAAGAATGTCAGTTTAGTCTTGAGTTTGGCATTTGCTCCTCAGTTCACGTGTACTGAATTGTATGTCTGAACTTAAACTCAGTCCCAATTTTGTGCTGCCACCACCAATGCCAGGCCCGACACAATTGGTGAAATTAGGTAATTCGATCATCCAGCCTACCACCTCTGACCCAAACAATCCAAAACCGACTTTAGACTCAACTGAGATCCCTCCGCTCATGGAACAACAGCTATGTTGAAACGTTCATAGTTGTGTTCTAATACAAACATTCATAGCTGCATACAGATTACTGCACCACAAATCAATCTAGTCTAGAGGATTGATTCCAGGACACAAACATTCCACAGATTGGATGCATGATGAGTCCATGACAGTTATCTGAACCTGACACCACAAAGAAAGTAAGCTTGCGGCAAGCTGGCCGGCGGTGGAGATGGATCTAGAGAGGCAGAATGGATCTTGACGAACCTGCCGCGGCGGCGGACTTCAGGATGGGCGTCGGTGTCGGCGGTGGTTGAGGCAGGGCGCTGCGATGTCGGATCCAGTCTTGGACCGGCGTCGTGGTCGGTCGGAGATGGAACACGGCCGCCGTGGCAAGGATGGGCAGAGCGGCGTCGGAGTCGCCGTTGCAGGACGGAGATGGGGAGGGACGAGCGGCGACGACCTAGACCACGGGGAGGCTGATTTGGCCGGCGACGAGCTCGATCGTTGACGACGAACGGCGGCCGACGGCGGCGTCGGCGCCGAGCAGCTGCGGTGGCGACTCGAAGGACCGACCCGAGGGTCACCGGGGGTCGAAAGGGTCGCGACCCTTCTGCCCCTATTCTAATCCGGGTCGACCCGATTTGCTCCACTTGATAATTCCAGGGGCGGGTTGGCTTCGAAAACGGGTCGACCCGAACCCTTTGCAGGCCTATCCAGAACAACCCCCGGTTTCATCTTCTATAAAAACAAAAAATAAATAAAACCAGTAAGTCTAACAATAACACCACAGTTTTTTTTCCTACCAAGTAACAATCAGCCTTAGTACTGTGGACACTTTGTTAGCATAACTATCAAATCATTTCTGTTGACTGAGGAATGTAACCATACTACTTACCCTGGGAGTGGGAGGAGAAATTCCTGCTGCTGCAGTTGTTGCCATATTTATGGGACAGTTGTAGTAAGCTGCAGATGTTGTCACTCTTTGGTGATGAACCTCCCTGTGTGACTGAAGGATCAACTTCTGAAGATCCATGTGTGCTTGGGTTCAGTTCCTTCATGTTCAGTGATCCCCTTAGGCTGACATCTTCCCTCTCACATGGTTTGCTGTCATATTTAAGCGGGCAGATGTTCTCACTCTTTGGTGGCGAACCTCCCTGTGTGACTGCGGGATCAACTTCTGAAGATCCATGTGTGCTTGGGTTCACTTCTTTCGTTTCCAGTGATCTCCTTGGGCTGACATCTTCCTTCTTCCATGACTTGTCATCATAATTATGTGACAGTTGGAGTAAGCTGCAGATGTTCTCACCCTTTGGCAGTGAACCTCCCGGTGTTACTACAGGATCAACTTCTGAATATCCATGTGTGCTTGGGTTCATTTCCTTCATGTCCAGTGTTCCCCTTGGGATGACATCTTCCTTCTCCCATGGCCTGTTGTCATATTTATGTGACACTTGGAGTAAGCTGCAGATCTTTGGTGGTGAACCTCCCTCTGTGACTGTGGGATCAAATTCTGAAGATCCATGAGTGCTTGCGTCTACTTCATTTGTGTCTAGTGAGCCCCTTAGGCTGACATCTTCCTCCTCCCATGGCTCAAAAAACCTATCAGCATGGCCATTCTTATCGCTTGACCCAATAAGGCAGCTGAGTTCTTGTGTTCCTCCTGACATTCCACCCAAGCAGCAACCTTCTGCCAGTTTGCCTGCTGAATCTGACAGGGTATTGCCATGTCCATTCTGTTGTATGCCCTGAGAGAAATCCGGCAAACTAGGCCCATTTCCATGCTCCTCTGCTGGTCCAACCAAGCAGTAACCTAAATTATCTCGCCCATGAGAAGATGTTGACTCATCTTTGTTGACGATAGCAAATTCACTGGTACCTTGTTCTGCCAAGCTTACTGAACCATCCTGTCGAACCTTGTCTTCTTTCTCAAGCAAGGTAGAGAACCAAGGGGATGAACCTTGCTTCACATAGAAAAGAAGATATGCTGCATTGTCCAAAACGCTAGCCTCAAAACATTTGCGTACCTGCACAGCTGAAAGGTCAGCACAACATAGCATTTTGTCCCAAGCAAGTTGGGGTAGGCTAGAGGACCGTGAAACTAAATGATATGCAGCTCTTCTGCATGTTCAAACAAAAAAAGAAGAAGAACCATACAACTGATCTGCTCTGCTCAGAGAAGAAAACAATAAGTTACTACAGAAGATAGATTATCTTGCCTTATCATCATTGAATTCATACCAATCATCTTCAGATGACCGTATATAACAAACATAGTGACCCCTGCCATATGCGTCATGGTGTACTACAACTCCATATAGATCATATTTTTGTGGTGTCTGCAACAAAACAGCAATGCATGAGCCAAATGGTTGGGATTGAAATCAAACAACAAGAATCTGGAACTCACATCATCCGAGGAGCTCATGAAGGGGTTTATATCCAGCTCTAATGGGTACTTGACCTTGTCCCAAATCTTACCCCCAGAATTAGTGAACCTCTTCAGATGGATTACAAGAACTTCAGGTGCCTGCACTACCTTGAGGTGCTTTTCCATGTTCACACGAGAATTGCATCCATCACACAAGAAGTCTTCAATCAACTCAACTTTTGTAAAAGAATGCAATGCATCCGTCAGACTCTCCACCATGGTAACCTCCAAGCTAAGATCAAGAAAAGGCTCAGATTTGTCTGAGCAACGGTTGCACCCTGGGCATCGCAGCTGAGTAAAAAGCAAAAAAGGCAAATACAGTAAGGCATTAGAGGTCATCAGGATCCAAGTGGCAAAGCTAAGTTTACAAGTCTTTACCTGGCTTTTTAGGCGACCTCCAAATATTTCTTTTGCAATGCCCCCTTCTTCAGTTGAAGAGGGTTCCTGTGACGACTTGGGAGCGACATACGCCTCATCCAATTTTTCAAGCAAGTCGGAATAGAACTCCTGCGCATCTTGTTGTACTCCGCTCTCAAACTTTGATGAAATTGCTACAGATAACATGTGAAGAACTAGGTTCAGTGCAAACTATCATTACCTGTTAAAGTACTACTGAGTCATGCATTTCAAGTAGTTCTAGATGCATCAAGTTTCTAATAACAATAGTACCAGTTCTGCTGCACATAATACCACAGCTACTTCAAAATAAAAGTTTGGTGGAACAAACATACATTTCAGGTGATTTACAAATCTCTCAGGGTAGAATGCACTTCCAGAAAGTTTGATAGATTCATCAGCATGCAGTTTTAGGGAGCAGAAACAGCAGAATCCGATAGAAGCACCTATGGAATCCCAAAATCACAAAAGCAGGTAAGAATGGAGAGAAGATGACGCAGAACAATTGCATACTGATTGAACTAGATTCCTTACGAGGACATGGATCTGGGTGATCAGCTTTCCGAAGCTTCAACACAAGAGGAATGGTGTGAACCATACATTGGAGGATGCAATTAAGAAAACATGTCCACCAACTAGGATTGAATAGCCCAGCACCCTGTGCAAGCAACAAAAATTGGTATAAAAACTTGATTTCAAGAGGTATAGCTGCATTACGCATCAAACGGCAGCATAAATCTAGCTTACCACATTGTATCTTTTCTTCCCACAACCTGGCTCTGGAGAGGACCAATGACTCACATGTCCAGTATCAGCAGAAGTCTATTATGAAAAAATAAAATGAGAAGATGTCAACAATCATCACTCAAAAGGGAAAGAAAAACTAGGACATCAAAGGATCACAAGATAAACAGTGAAATTTGCAATGCCTATCAAACGGAATCAATCATGACTTCGAGAGCTCTAAAAAAGCATGAAAGTGCAACAAGTCATTGTATCTTTTCTTTCCATGGTCTGGTTCAGGCGAGGACCAATGACTCCAAGGCTCGATATCACAACAAGCCTATGGCAGAAAAGAGAAGCAATCCAAGCAGGATATCAAAGTATCACCATATAAACAATGAAATTTGCACCGTCTAATCTAAAGTCGGAAGGCTGCATATAGACATGAACATTTAAATCGCAAACAGAAGTTACATACACAGAGTTAGCACAGAGGATTACCATGGGATTGAATGCACTTTCTAAACCAGGGATACAGTGGTGGTAATCATGAAACCAAGGGTCACGAATATATGGATATCCACGATATCTTCGCTCTCTTCCAAGGAAAAATCGATGACGATGATAATAGGGGTCATCATAGCAACTTATTGTATCATAACAGTAACCACCATCACTCTGATCAGTATCGTCATTAGAGTTCCTTGTAGGAGAATTGTCAGAACAATCGTCACCCTGTAGAACAAATGGAAAAGAAGCACTTTAATGGTATTAGCTTGTGCATGCGTCCATGCAGATGCAGTGTCCTTGTCCCAGAGATTGAAGAACAAGTATTCACTGTGGAGCTCAATCTGATTATTGAAAGAAATAAATTTATGTCCACAATGCAAGTGCAAATGTAACCAAAAAAAAAAACAAACAGCAGCCGTGAAATCGGCACGCACTGGGACCATTTCTATTTTATTAATACAATGTCATGCAGTTCTCCTGTGTGTTTGAGAGAGGATGATTCTTCCATATGTAACCAGGGATGACAATGCTGAGATAAATCCCTCTTTGTACTGTAACCTCATAAGTGAAAGTTATGAGTGCAAGCAACAAAAGCATACTGTTGCTTAATAAAAGTAATCATGCAGCTTAGTTCAAGGAACGACTAGACGATAGAATACAACAGGCCTGACCATCAAAAAAGTCCCAGTTGGCAAGAAAATTAAGTAGATAATGAATTTTAAGCAAAGAATTAAAATTCAAAATAGCGCCGTAAGGCAAAGCAGTAGATTTTTTAACAAAGAAAATAGCAGCAGAGACAAGTGCTGGGTTGTGGGCGAATCATGAAAGACTTTAGGCAACACAAGTACTATACTGCAAGGTATCAAGGTGCGAGTATTGTGCTAAAAAAATCAAGGTGCGAGTATTTGGCTAATGCACAATTATGAATTTGATAGCAACACGTGAAAGGCATTGAGACTTGTCATTGCCAGCTCCTAATGAAAACCAGAATCTGGCAGAGTTATAAAATATAGAGAAAAATAATTCCAAGTAACATGAAAAATATTGTCATGTTTTCTACTTACGCACCGAAGAGTTAGTAGCTGGCGGTGGGCGGTTGTCTATTAAAACCATACTGGAACTCATAGGAGAAACATCCTGATTTTCTTCGTTTACAGCACCACCCAACTGAGGGCAAAAATATAGGGGTTAAAGAACACAACATGCTTAAGAAGGTAAAAGTGATTCATTGCAAGGAACTAGTGTTATGTTTTGAGGAATTTGCTGCACAGAAATGACTATCACCATAGGTATTTGCTGTTGGCTTGGAGAACATGGTTGTGTTGGTACTTGTTTGTCACTTTCTTTGCTGTTGTTGTCAGAAACAACCTAGTAATGAAGCAAGGAAAAGAAAAAAATAAGAGTTAAAAGGATAATAAGTTCAAAGATGAGGCAGAAGTAGATGACTGCAGTTGTGATCTTAAGAAGGGATGGCATGATAATCAGCAGTACCATGGCTGGCTGCTCCTCCACCTGTAAATGCCCCGAAGGCTGAACAGTCTCTTCTGGCTTCTTCTGGATGGTATAAATAATAAATGAAAATGGTGAGAAAAACAGAGATAAACTAGGGAACCAGAACCTGTGCATACCACAGAAATAAGTTCGAAAAGAATTACTGTAGGATAGGATTCACTATCACTTGAAGGTAACACCAACGAAATAGTTTCATTTTCCTTCACATCAGTGACCTAAGAATGAGGGACCAAATAATCAGGCAAATGCTGCATGTAAGTAATTATCTAATCCTAAATACTACAGATAAGCATGATAATCAAATTCCCAATTTGATGGCATACTACAATGGAACATTTTCTCTTACAGATGCTTCACAAACCATATCACAATTCACAAACAAATTTTAAACATGAAACAGAAACTTTGGTAGTAAATGAAATCATTCAGTTCAGAAATGCAATGATCGTTCATGCTAAGGTTCATCGCGGCATGAAACAGTTCTGTCACAAACAAGCATGCCAAGAAATGGAAGTAAAGTTTAATCAAGTTAGGCAACAACTTGCTGAACCTATATAAGTATAGATCCTAAAGAAACTGCAAGCAACATATACAACTTGGTATAACCAATCTACACGACAAAATGGCAAATCTGAGAAATTCATTCACAAGTTAACCATTAGCCACCCATATGCATATATAGCTTTAGAAACAGATGAGTAAAGTTACCATGTCGCAGGGCTTCTGATCATCAGCAAGAGAAGGGAGTTGAACCTCAATGCTTTCAATAACCTGTGAGTACCAGACAAGTCATCAATTAATCAAATTTAGCAACAATCCAACAGAATTAGCAATAGGATGAGGGTTTAATTGATCGATCACATCCAACACTGTGGGTTCTAGAGTTATACCTTGAGGATTTCACTTGGCAAAGGCTCTTCTCCACCATCCATCACAGATTGAATCTAAAAAGAACACAACCTCGGGAAGATGAGATCAATAAACTGTGCTGAAAGATAAAATGACACAATGACAAAACAAGATACATTGCTGTGCATAGTGAAAGGCAGTTCAATACAGCATAGTTGGTGGCCCTAACAAATTTGTATGCTCAGCGCAAAGCACTAAATCAAGAGTTTGAACCAGCTATATATAACACGAACCCTTTTAGAGTTGGAATACCTGAGCAAAATCAAACACTTCAGTAAATGAGAAAGGTGTCGCTCGGTTGTGGAACCTGATCGACGAGCAACAGTAATACCAATCTAACTAACTAAAAGCTTACGCATAGCGGAACAACCCAGTGTTTTCAAATCGTCCGATTTATCGCGATAAATCGTCCTTATCGCTCAGCACATACCGATAAGGGCCAGCGACCCGAGTTGAGCGATAAGAAATCAAATCGTCCGATTAATCGTCCACTTATCGCGATAAGTCGTCCGATATGATTGGGGACAATAAGTTTTAAGGGACTTTAAATGTGTTGTACTGATAATTTTTTGTAATGTTGGTTAACTGGGCACCCAACTTTTGATGTATTAGACATTTAGACTTCATGTTATCATCATTTGGGACCTTGTTTAATTATGTGATTGCTTCCTGCTATGGTTGGCTAGTTGCTCAGCCTTTTTTTCCTCTATTGTTGCTTCATATTATACTTTCTTGTTTATATTTGTTCAAAATTATGTTGATCATATACTATATGGTATGTATATTGGTCCTATACTCCATAGGACGATTATACTACCGATAAGGTCGATTAGCCTCGATTAATCGGGCTTATCGACGACTTATCACGATTTATCATCTTATCGGTACCCTTACGATAAAGTTCGATTTTACGATTTGAAAACATTGGAACAACCACACCAAGGCAACGCGAATTACCAACCAGGGTTCATCTCATAGCAACAACAGTCAACACATCCTCGATTAAACGCTAGCGACATAAGGTGTCCTTAGAGGAAGGGAGCAGGGCAACCGTACCGATACGAAGCGAAGGTGATCTAGCAAGGCGCGCACTAAACTAAATACAGCAAAATAGCCCGAAACCCCAGCGATCGCACGGAAAATCAACACATGAACACACGATCAAGGAACAGAGTCAAGCGGTTGGGGGAGCAAATAAAGCGCGGGCGTCACTACCTTTTGCTCCGGCGGCGGCGGCGGAGGAGGAGGAACGACCGGCATCGGCGCGGCGGCGGAGGGCGGCGGCGTGCCGACGGTCTCCACGGCGCCCGCGACGGTTGGGGGCGGCGTGCCGACGGTCTCCACGGCGTCCGCGACGGTAGGGAGCGGCGCGACGACGGCGTCCGCGGCAACCGGCGGCGGCGCGTCGAAGGTCTCCACGACGTCCGCGGCAACAGGCGGCGGCTCCACGACCGCGCCCGCGGCAACAGGCGCCGGTTCCGCGACCGCGAGCGCGCCCGCTTCAATCGGCGGCGGCTCGGCAGCCGGCATTTGCGCGATGACGGCCTCGGCGGCTTCAGCGGCGGCCATCGGTGGGGTTTTGGGGTTGCGAGCTCGAGGGTTTAGAAGGTGAGGAGGAGGGGCTTGGGGAGGAGAATCATGCGCCCATCTCCAACCCGCGTCTCGGGGTACGGGACGGACGCACGGGAAGGAGATCGGGCGGAGGAGAAAGGGAGGCGAGGCGGCGGGCGTGCTACCGTGCTGGCTTATATACGCTGAAGGCGATGTGGTACGAGCCGCCCGGCGCGGCACACGGCGGGCGAATGGGTCGGGTCGGGTCTCCTTCCTTTCCACCTCGGTTGTGGGGGAGGTGCGACGGTGCCGGTGGCTGGCTTGGCTTTACCTTGCTCCGGGTGACTTTTCGGTTGGATTGGGTTGGGTTATGCCGTGCAATGTATGGAAACGATATACGGAGTAGATATGAATGCACGATGCACGCAATGTGAGTGCAAAGATAAATTTTATAATCATGACATATTTATTATATCGATAATACAAAACTTGATATTGTGCGTTATTTATTATCTTTACATATTCTATTAGGAACAGGCTGACTCCCGGATGTATCAGTGGCTGGCTTGGCTGCTTCAGGTGCCTTTTCGGTTAGGTTGGATTGTGCAGTGTATAGAAATGATTTGGACGCAGTCTTTTGTTTTCGGGAGCACGAATGCACGTACTGTGAGTGCAAGTGCATGAGCTTATACAATATACTTATATCTAAAATTTGATAGTGTGCGCTATTTAGTATCACTACATATATTATTAGAGACAAGCTAACTCCTGGACGTGTTTCAGTTACTTTTTCATAAGATTTGAGTATGTTGATGAAAAATATTGATACGGCATTGATCATTTGTAACACCCTAATTTTCCATCACTAAATTAATGTAAAACATGGTGTTTTAGTTTTTGTTTTCTAAGGAAATAATAATTTATAAAATAAATTATGCTCTAAAGTATTTAAATATCACTTTTGTATAATTTTAGAGGCAATAAGTGCTTGTGCATCATATTTTGAAATGCATGGTTTTTGTTTGATAGTGTGTGGTTTTGAAAAGTTTCAAAATAAGTTTGAAAATATTTGAAAAGGGTTTGAAGTGTTTAAACTTTGAAAAGAATTTAAAGTTTTAAAGGTTTAAAAAGAAAAAGCTTTGAAAAAAAGGAAAAAAACCCCAAACCCTCCTCTCTCTTCTGGCCCACGGCCCATCTTCTCCCCGCCGGCCTGCTTCCCCTTCCGGCCCATCTCCCCGCGCCAGCCCACTTCTCTCCTCCCCTCTCTTCTCCCACTGCCAACCCGGCCCCACTCGTCGGCACTTTCCCCTTCCTCCAGCCCTCCTCTGCCTCACGTCAGGCCGTGGCCGCCGGCCGAATCCCGGCGCCCCTCAGTCTCCCCCTCCTTCGAACCTTGCCATCAAGGGGCACCAGTGTCACTCCCTTCTTAACTCCCGACCGTTTCCCCCCCATCAAGACCATCCCCTGTAGTTACCTTCATCAAGACCGGCCGCCGTGGCCATTGATGGCCAATTGGCCCCGGACACCGCTCCCTCTCCCTCCTTCTGCCTTATAAACTCGTGATCGAGCCCCGCCTCACCCTTTTCGCACGCGTGCACGTCCCTGCATCTCCTCTCCCTCGCGCACGCGCCGTCACCGATCGACTTCCGCCGCCACGCCATCGCCGGCGTCCCCGAAGCCCTCGACGCCGGAGAACCCCTCCTGGAGCTTCCTCTCTTCTCCCTCGTCGCGTGCGTCGTCGTCCCGGAGTTCCGCCGCACCCGGAGCATCTTCTTCCCCGCTGTGCCTGAGCCAGTCCGCGCGCCGTCGCTATCTCGACGTGCACACTCGGCCTACCCACGCAGCTTGCTCTCACCGGCCGTCCGCCCTTCAATACTCGGTGGAGCATTGAACAGCCCGACCTCTTCGTTTCTCATTCTTCTTTATCACTTATTTGTAACGGTCGTCTACCATGTCATGGCCATCAATGGTCATTACCATTTCCGTTCCACGGATTTGCTTCTGTTCCTGCGGCTCCCTGAGTCCTCCGCGTACCCTGCTGCTCCCTTTCATTCCTTCTGCTCACGCCGCACATGCCTTGCCTCCACATAGCTCATCTACACCACGCCAACGCGCACTGCTAGCTGGGGCCGAGTGCCATTAATTGCTGTGCTCCACCCGGTCAGTCCGCCGCGCTCGGATGCTGCCGGAACCAAAGCAACACCACCACGCATCGTGAAGTCGGGCCACAGCTCCGCCAGCCGGTCTCCATCCCCTCTGTGCGATCTGTTGGAGCAGCGCTGCCGGGAGAACCCGAGCCGGTTGCCGTCGTCCGTCGTCCGTCGCCCTGGCCGAGTCCGGCCACCCCGTCGTCCATCGCCGCCGGTGTTCATGGCCGTTTCGACAGGCCAGAAGCTGCCTGGAGCCAAGCTGGCGCCATCACAATGCAAGAACCACTGCGTCAACCTCAACCTGGAGCTCCGCCGTCGGCCGTCGCTCGTCGTCCACGTCCCGGTCGCCATCGTCAGTTCCCGAACCGCCGGCCGACACACCATCTCCTCGTTCGCTCTCTTTTCCGGCCACCTGTCATCGTTCTCCACAGCTGGTGAGCTCCTCGTCAACCCGCACACGTTCAGTGCCTGAGTTTTCTGTTTTCCCTTCGATCCTTCATGTCTACATGCAGACTCTCATTCGTTCCATCTCTGCAGCATCACCCCCGTGCGTACCGAACTGGCTACCGTCGTCCGCCGCCGTGGCCGAGTCCGGCCAACAGCTCAACACCCCGTCGTCTCCATCAATATCCATCCGTCTCTATCTTTTCCACCGACTCGCAGCTGCCGTGCTCCGGCAAACATGGTCTCTGAAGCTTCTGTTACTCTTGCTGTTCGTCGGAAGCCGCTGACAGGGTTGGAGTCGTTACTATACCAAGCTAGTGCCGGCACTCCTTCTTCATCAGTTCCATGCCGTTCACCATCAGCTAGTCACCAGGTCAGAGGTGAGAAACCTCGTGCTGATCTAGCTTTGTTTTGGGTCCTAGCCTGCTCACTAGCATGCAGTGACGGAGCCAGCTTGAACCCCTAGGGGGGCTGTTCTTCTTCCTCCCTCCTCTTCTTCCTCTTCCTCCCTCCTTTTCTCTCTTCTTCTTCCTCCTTTCTTCTCAAAAATGGAGGAGGGGCTCAAGGAGGGGCTCCATGGTTGGACCAGCGGTAGGGGGGGCTTGAGCCCCACCCGCCCCACCGCTGGATCCGTCCCTGCTAGCATGTTATCTCTAATTCTCACGTTGGCCACCACATGCAGTAGTTCTGCTGAATGCAAACATCAATAGTTTAATTCTTGTTCGACTCCATAATGCTTATAGTTTTTCATCCTTTGACATGCACCCGTGATCATGAATTAAGTTCTGCCAATGTCTTTTGATGTGTTGTCCATCATCACTTCACTGTCGACCATCATGCACACTGGTGAGACTAGTAGTGCCTCTGCTCCGTTTATATATATCATCATGATCATTCGTTTCAAACCAATGTCATGCATGCTGTTTAGTGTTGATCAAAAGCTAGCTGCAAGCATGCAGACCAAGCAGTAGCATGCAGCTGATGGCGTGTATGTGCTTGATGAATCAACAAACTAGTGTATTTCACGTATCTGCTAATTCCCTTGCATGATGTGAGCATAGCATCATGCTGAGGTCATAAACTCTTCTTTTGCCTCAACAATAGTTATCCATTCTTTCATACATGTGCTTGTCTACGCTAAAAAGCAATCAACACAATGACACCTTCATGATGTCAGCATTACATGATGCTTATGTCATATACTTTGTTATTTCTTCTCCAAAATACATTTCCAATAAATCTCAGCGTGTGTTTTCAGCAACATAGCCTATGCCTTTTCTTTTATCTTGTATCTCAAGAATCTTCTTTGCTAATCTATAGTTAATCACATCTAGTTCCTTTCAATCTTTAATCTGTAGATCTCACGTTTTAGCTCTGTTTAATCTCGTTCTTGTTATGTTAGATCGGTCTCATGATAAAATACGTGCTAGTCATGATGTTCACCCTAAAAGGTGTTTTGAAAATTTATTCTAAATTAAATTAACTAATCTTACTTAATGATGTTTTCTAAATAAAATGTAATTAGATTACCTCTCGGTTTTTATTAAGTTAATCTTAAGATGATTAATAAATACTCAATTTGCTTTCTAAATAAAAGCAATATAGGCTACCTCGAGTTTTCTTAATTAAATATTAATTTGAATAATATAAATATAAACATGTTTTTAAATTATAATTTGATTAGCTCAACTCGAAATATAAAGTTGTATGCTTAGATGTTATACATGCTTCTTTTAAAACTAAATATCTAATTTGCATAAATCATACTTGAATATTTATAAATAAAATTGGACTAGGCTTACATCGTCTTTTAAATACAAATATAACTTGCTTAATTATAAATAGGGTATTTCTCTGAAATAACCTATGCGCATGATTTTACTTAATTAAAAGATACCTAGCACATAGCTAGTTCTTGTATGTGATCATCCAAATCTCCCGATAGTTCCGAGTGTTTTTGCGTTCGTGTTCCTAGAGCCAAACCTTGTTCTCTTTTTAAGCTTTTCATGCTTGGTGTATTGTTTTATTTACTGTATGTATACTTGTGTGCTCGTAGACATCGTGCCAGTTTCAAGTGAGCAGCCAGTTGAAGTGGATCAAGAGCAAGTTTTTGAAGAAGAACTCCAGTGTTTAAGTAAGGAAGGCAAGTGGACTTCTCCCCCTGCATATTCTAATTTTGTCCCACACAACTTGCATGTTAACTAAAATTTACATTTAAATGTTGTATTGCATAAATTTGATGGAAATCACCTTTTTAAGGACATGACTAGATTTTATCCCTAATACCTTGGACAACCCTTTTAAATAAATGTTTTGGGTAGAAATGCTTAGTTGCTATACTTTGGGTTGGTTCAAATGAATCCTTTGCAATATGATGAATGTTGATCATGATAACTTTGGTGATATATATATGTGTGTGCTTAATTACAAGATAATATGATTTAATTGGAACATGGAGAACCACCCAGGAAAACAGTGCAACCACAGTCCATATGGCTCTGGCTTAGCCAATTAATTAGGTGTGCGATTGTACTGGTGACCTTATCCGAAAGGAACACAGGGGGCTCGGGGTTGCAGGGGTATAGCCCGGTTCTTTTGGGGTAGCAGCCTTTGCTAAGGTGCTGACCACTAGGGAGGGTTATGGTCCGCCCTGAGCTGTAACTGTCATGGGTTGTTGGTGCTTTTGCATATCTTTGTAAAGGCTTCGTAGCGTCCCTATGCAATCACACCTCAGAAGTGTGGTATTGTGCCTGATCAGCACATGCGTGGTTGGGTTCAAAGTTCTTCGGAACTTTTACGCGAGCTGTGGTGAAAGTGTGCAACCTCTGCAGAGTGTAAAACTGATCGATCAGCCGTGCTCACGGTCAAGAGCGGCCTGGACCCTCACATGATAATCAAACATAAAGATGGAATTAAATCGTGGTTCTTGTGGTTTTGAGATGAGATGCTTTCATAAATGCTTAAGTGGGTTGGTATAAACTTACACCTAGTAAATAGGTGCTTGCTAATAAAATTTGAGAAACATTAAAATGCTAACCGCAGCAAACTCTTAGCCTATCCTTGTTAGCCTTGCATCTTCCCCCACTTGCTGAGCTCCAACCATAAGTGTGCTCACCCTTGCTTACCCGCTGTTCAGAGGAGAACAATGGAGAAGAGTACTTCAGCGACTTCGATGAGTTCTGAGGCTTGCGTGCCCCCAGTCATGTGCCTGTGGAAGCTGAAGACGGAGTTGCTTCGTCTAGTTATCGTTTGTTCGTTTTAAAGACCTTCGAGTCTAACGTCTGAGTGTAATAAAGAGATAATGTAATGGTTTAACTCTTGTACGTTTTTATTGCTGTTTACTGATATTTCACTCATAACGTCTATCATATGTGTGTAAACTTGATCCTGACGCACATATGAGATGCATTTGGTTTTCTTCGGAAAATCAGGTGTGACATCATTTCATGAGAATGAACCATGTAGCATCCATACATGTTATCTAGTCTTTTGAAGAAGAAAAGCCATGATATATATTTTTGCATGTTGATAGTGTGTAGATGGGCAAACGTCGAGTTGCATACTTGCATTGAACCATAAGGTATATTTGGAACATTGAGAGATCTCATATGCAACATCAACAAATTTCTTTAACAATTATAGGGGTAGTCTCATCATTAAAATTCTCATTGCAACATAGACATAAGTGGCGGAGCTTTAGCAACAAATGATGCGGGACCAGCTAGGCTACTTTTTTTCTTCTGAAAATCGATGAATTGTGCTCGCTTTATTGTTCATATAGTGCTAATTTTCGTTTATGGGGGGGGGGGGGCATGGCCACCCCTAATCTCTACTAATCTACTAAGCTCCGCCATTGATATACATGAAGTTGGATGCAATTCTTGAATTTTTTTGTTGAACAGTAAAGTCTACCTTCTACAATATCTAAAATTATCACATGTAACATCGGCAAATTTCATAAAAAAAACATGTCAAAACACAATTTACAACATCAAAACTTGTTTAAAAATAACTCTCTTATTCACCAGTAACCAATTTTGTAAGGAAAAAATATATAAGATACAACAATGCACCAAAACAATCATGCAACGTAAAAACTAATAGTAAAACATCTCAAATCATGTACAACATTAAAAAAATGACTACACCATCACCAGTGAACTACTGTAATCTCATTAAAATCAACAAAGAAGCAAATGGTTATTTGCCTGCTGCAGTCCGCACTCTACAGACTGCCTCGACAATTTAGTAAAAAAAAAAACCTCGACACTTTGAGTCGTCGACGTCGACGCTGCAAGCACGGAGCACTCTCTACCGTTGCGCGTCCTGAACAGGAGCGGAGGGCAGGGGAGACCGGCCTCCTTCCTCTGCCGCGGCGGCGGGATGTTGGGAGGCGCGGCAGGCTCGAGCTCGGGGAAGCAGCAGGTCCTCGTCCTCCGGCGTCATTGTGTCCGGCACGATTTCGGCGGCATACATCTCTCCGGTGGTTGGGATGGCGCGGGAGAGGACGACCAGCGCGGGCCTCGTGCCACGGTGGCCGCTAGCAGGAGTTCCGTGATTCCTTGGCATCCAGAAGAAACCGGAGGTGACGGCAAAATCGTGTGAGCGACGAAGGACACCGATGCGAGCGGAAAAAAGGGAAACTTTCCCTCAGGAAGCTTTTCCCGTCCCTGGTGCGGGTGGTCTGAAGCCGAGAACAGGAGCACGCCACGGCTGTACAGTGGGAGCAGTTGAGCACCGCCGGCCTGTTCGCTTGGCTGGTTGCTGGTGGCTGGTGCTGGTTTGTTCTGAGAGAAAAGTACTGCTGACTGGTTGCTGGTGGTTGGTTTTTTCTGAGAGAAAAGTACTGCTGATTGGTGGCTGATAAGCCACACGAACAGGGCGCGCGGCGCAGCAGCTTTTCTTTTGCCCGGTCCTCGCCCCTGACCATCACGCGTCGCCCGTCCACCGTCGCTCGCGCTCTGGCCTCTGGCGGCCTTCCGCACCGCGCAAGCAACCTCTGCTGCGCTCCTCCGCGGCACCACCCACCCGTCCACCTCTCAAAACGCCTCCTCGTGCCTCGCTGCCGGTGGCTCCCACCACCTCATGGGCCATTCGTGTCATGGAACACCACCCCACAGCGGCGAGTGAAGCTAGCAGTAGGAGAGAGTAGGCCTGGCCGCCTGAGCTATGCGCTGCGCCGCTGACGTCCTCCGCCCCGGTACAGACGACCTCCGTGCACCCGGTGTTGGTACGCCAGGAAGTAGGGGCGCGGGCGCCACTGCGGCTGGCGCACCAACAACCTGTCCACCCCTACCCAACAGCACCACCAAAAGCGAGGCGCGGCAGCTGTGGCCTGACGACCAGGATGCCCGGGACAAGAGGAGCGCAAAACCCCACTCCCTCCACCCGGCGCGGCGCGGCGCGGCGCGGCGAGAGGGGTTTTCTCCGCCTCCTTCCTCTCGAAGCTTTCTCCTTCTCCTCCCCGGACAAGCGCGAGGGATGGAGCCCCGGGATCGAGGTTGCGGAGGCGGCGACGCGAGGCGAGCCAAGGACACGGGGGCGCCCTTCGTCTACCGCAGCTTCTCCAGCGACGGCGACAGTAAGCTGCCCCGTGCTCATACCTTCCCTTCCATCTCTCCTGTCACTGCCCTCTCCCCGCGTGAGTGGGAACTGCGATCTGCAAATGTTTGATGGCGATACCTCTCGCTCTGTGTCTGCGTGTGCGCAGGTGAGGCCGCGCTCCTCAAGGCCGCCATGGACGGCGACCTTGGCCGCATCAAAGGTACAGCCTGCCGAGCCACATTCCCTTCGTTCCTTTTTTTTTTGTTAAGAAAGGCATTCCCGTCGTTCGCAGCGCCAAACAAATAAATAATAATAATAATAAATAAATAAATAAAATCTTTCACCTAATCGGTGCCTATAGGGATGGTTAGTAGAAACAAAGCGAACAACAATATACCTCTTGATTAATTTTGCTGATGGTGGGAGGTGTGCCTACAAAATTATGGAGATTTTGACATTTTGTGAATGTAGACGTTGTCTCGAGGGGAAAATTAGATGGATGTTTCATAGGTAGCCTACCAGCCTACTCATATGCTTAATTTTCTTCATTTCTTCTTTATTTCGAGACCAGCCAGTATGTTTTGTTGCAATTTTCATTTTGGCACCATCTATTATAGAAATTTGATGGAACACCTTACCGCTTTCTAAAACAAATTTACTTTGTAGTTTGTAGTGCTTATGGAAACCAATCTCTTTCTTTTTGGTGGCACTGTAAATAGTCTCCCAGATTTGATCATGCACTGAGGGTTTGCCTTCTCAAGGGGTTTTGGATTAGTTTATGTATGTCCAAGTTATTCCTTAATCTAGTTCTGATTGCAAGATTGCTCGCTTTAGTTCCATCTTAACTGTGAGAGCATCACCATGCCATCCACTTTTGTTTACATTAGATACTCTAGTCATATTGTGGTCACTGGTCAAATCTTTACGATATATTTCGTGCAAATTGAATGTTTGTTGCACTTAGCTTCTGTTGCTCAATTTGCACTAGTGAGGCTTTTGTTTGTGTCTTTGTGATTGTGCACTACATATGTTGACATTCCTATTCCTACCCTCAGTCTGATATGTTTTGGTGTTATGTTGGCCAAAGGTATTATGAAAAGCCTTGGCATACAAAACAGCAACCGAGCAGCAGTCTTTTCTTTTACCAGGGGTGGCCTTGGGGTGCTGCACTTCGCGGCAGGCCAGGGCCATTTGGAGGTCTGCAAGTACCTAGTGGAGGAACTAGGGGGGGATCCAAACATGGCTGGATGTGAAGGGCGACTTGAAGGTACCCCCCCCCCCCCCGCCCCCAAAAAAAATTATGGGTACCTTTCGCAGCGCAATAAGAGACATCTGAATTGTTGTGCTTCGACCCTTTACAATGCAGGTGTGACACCATTTATGACCTCTGCTCAGTCTGGCGTTATTTCCACTGTGAAGTATTTATTTGATCAAGGTGGTGATCTAATGAAGGCAGATGCACAAGGACGTAATGTTCTACACTATGCCGTGTGCACAGGTTGCTCTCCCACCACAGAAACACACTAATGTTTATGGATACCACCAGTGTCATGAAAGAACTTTCAACTAGAAATCTGCTGGTGCAATTTTTCATGTTTGGTGTTTTGTGTGGCAAGATTTCTTACATGTTTGTTTTTTATATATTATTTTCCAAAGATAGACAATCCTGCTCTTTTATTACTGTGCTAACTTGTAGTGCAGAAATTTTGTAATTACTGGTTGTTTATCAATATGCACTCTGATACTCATGACTTTTGGGCTTTCTCATTCACTGCAGGAAGCTCTACAGTAACAGAGTTCCTGCTTTCAAAAGGAATACCTGTTGATGTAGACTTTGGCCATGGGACACCACTTTTTCATGCTTCTATCAGTGGGCAGGATAAGACCGTGAAGATTTTATTGGACCATCATGCAAATGTAAGGCACCGTTTAGTTGGTGAAATTTTTGGTGAAAGTGGTAAAATTTTTGCATTGGGAAACGTGTTCTGTGAGAGATGGCATGGTCTGCAATGCGAAAATTTTGGGAACTTTTGAGGAACTAAACAGGGCCAGCCCCACTCTCTTCTTATTTTATTTCGATGTTTTTCAAGGTTATTGTGTAATATGGATAGATAGGAATTTGCTTTTTTTTGAACAACTACTTGGATAACGTGGACAATATGCATTTTACTAGGGTTGTTTTGATTGCCTGATCGACCTAACCTTTACACAGTAGATTTTTTGTTAATAACTTTTGATGAGTATATATCGTGTTATTATGTAATGTCATCTAAGAGAATCAGAAAGAATATTTATCATTTTACTCAACTGGGCTGTTTAGATGATGCTATTCCAGATCATACATTGCAGAGCAGTCGCTCCTCTTACACTGTGTTTCCTTGACTGTGAATTTGAATCCTCTTGTTCAATAAGTTACTGAGGTGAAATACTCGTATTTTTCTTTCAGCCAAACACCCTCTTCTGTGGCTTTGGAACTCCACTGAGCAGTGCTCTTATTTACCGTTCATTGAAGTGCATGAAGCTACTCATTAAGGCCAGTACATTTTTTACTCTCTCTGTTCAACTACCACTATGCGAGCTCAATTTTTGCTTACTCAAACCATCTGTGCCCCCCCCCCTTTTTTATTTATTCTACTGTACAATCCTTTTGACAGGCCGGTGCTGATGTTAATGGCAAAGGTTCTGTCATGTCCCCTCTAGTGTTTGCTTCAGGGCATGGAGGATACACCAACTTCATTCCCTTACTGTTACAGGCTGGAGCTGACCCTAATATTCCAGATGATGTATGTTTTCTATATCTTTTCTAGATGTTCTCCTTATTTTTATATCCTTTCCACTTTGTTTTATTTGAGGTTCCGATGAACTTTCAGGTGGGGGATTCTCTTCCCCTCCGTTGAACTTTCAAAAAAAAAAGGTTCCGATGACACTGAGTATTTTTCAACTTATCTGGCACGCCGCGTGGAGATGTTTTAGCAGTGTGTTGGATTGCTTTGATAAGACGCTACTATTAAGTGATTGTGCTCATTGATAATTTCAATATATTAAGTATTAACCATTTCCCCCCTCCTTTTGTAGTTGGGTAAGTTGCCAATTGAGCTTGCTGCAGCACGTGGTTGCCGAGAAGAAGTTGAAATGCTGTTTCCCTTGACCTCACCAATTCCAAATGTCAGAAACTGGAGTGTTGACGGAATAATCTCTCATGCCAAATTGGAACATGCAAAGCCAATGGTATGATATGTGTAGCTGGAATGCTTTTGTCATACAAAATATTGCTTCAATGCTGTAGATAGGCTGCTTTTCTGTATTCTCCTTTGGGGGGGGGGGGGGGGGTGAGATCCTTTTTTATCCCTCAGTTCCGAGACTTAATTTTGAACCTTTAATTTTGCATGATTCCCTTTGGCTCTCTTATTGCTCAACTGTGGTACTGTACCTAATACCTTGCCATTCAGCTGTATTCCACATAGAAATAGAACTTCTATATCAATAAATTGAAGTATAACTAATGAGTATCGGATTACCATTTTTCCCTCATCTGGTCATCCCTTCCTAGTATCACATATTGGATTTATATGGATGACGATTATCAGTGTCTCTGAGCTGTTTTGAGGCTTTGAGCTCTTAAGATGTCAGCATGTGCACTTTGATTGCTGCATAAGTACGTAGAAGAGATATCCAACTTAGCAACTGATCTATTGATATGCATGTTTCTTTTTCTCTCGTGCAAACCATGCTGAACAATCGCTTTGTTCAAGTATTCAAATATTTTATCTGGATTGCACATTCAACTTTTGTATTAATTGTTTAGAAAGAAGAACATGTCAAAGTAAGAAAAGCTTCAATGAGGTCGCTGGCAGATAAGGCATTTAGGCAGAAAGAGTATGCCATGGCATCGAAGATTTATACTGAGGTAAGTTTTTGCACGTCACCAACAATGCCTTAGACTGACTCCAGCAGTATCTGTATCCACGCCTGCATCTGCAAAATGAGGCAAAAGCGCCACTGTTCCGGCTCCAGCAACTGCCGCAACAGATGCTGCAAAATGCGGTGAGCCCCCCGCGCGAGCGCATTCCTGGGATTTTCTTGGCTTTCTCTCTCCTCTCAAACCAACCGCTGGTTCCTTCTGTCGCCTTCCTCCTCCCTCCCTGGCTCCCTCTGTCCGCCGCCGCCTCCACGGCTCCACCCCCGCGGCGCCGCACCGGACCTTCGGCCGCGAGCAGCGGGCTCTGCGCGAAGCCACCACCACCCGGAAGGCGCGGCCTTTGACCCGCGCTCCCCACGCCGTCGCCAGCGCCCATGGCCGCGGACGCCACCACCTCCCGCCGGCCGCTTCACCGGCGCTCGCCAGGCCGGGACTCGCGGCTCCGACCGCCAGCGCTGAGTACGCAAGCGTGCAGGAGGGCCTCGGCAGCGGCAGGAGGGCCTCCCGGAGCAGCGCGTCGGCGCGACGCGGGCGGGGCCAGCGAGGAGGGAGGAGAGGAAGGCGACGACGTCCTCGCCGGCCTCCGCGAGGAGCACGCGCCTCCAGCGACCGTCGAGGAAGATCCTCACAGTGCGCGCGCGGGACCTCGAGCTCCCCATGTCCACCCCGCCTCGAGTTCGGGCCGGCGGGCGCGTGTGGCCGGCGCCGTCCTCTCCCACTGCGGTGGATTTGCGCCCTCCCTCTTCCTCCGCCTCGATCTGTGCAGGGCGGGGCTCCCTCCTCCTCCCGCGGCGAGCGCGCTCGTCGGGGATGCCGCCCTCCTGTGCCGCGGTGGAGGGGCGTCGACGACACCGATGAGCGGCACAGCCTCCGGGGGCGGCCAGATCGAAGCTAGAGGCGGCGAACTTGGCAGCAGGAGGAGGACGCCGGCGCCGGCGATTCGGAGTGGTGCCGCCTCCTGGAGCTTGCCCCGGATCTCGATTCGCGCGCACCCTCGCACCCACGGAGACGCGACGAGCGCGGCGACCGCCGGGGGTGCGCGCGGTGGCGCCCCTGCGGATGTGCGCGCGGCGGTCTTGCTCGGCCCGACGGTGGCCCTCCAGATCGAGGCCGGCCGCCCCTGCCCGCCGTTGTTGCGGAGGTGAGCGAGGCAGGGGCCAACGGGCGTGGCCGACTCCTCCCCGGGAGCGAGATCCGCCCTTGGCTTCCTCCTTGGCGGCGAGGTCGAGCCTGTTGGCGACAGAGTCCCGGCGGCGGGTGGGAGGCCAGCGGGGGCGGAGTCCCGGCACGGGAAGCAACTGTCGAGCCGCGCGCTCGAGGGATCCGCGACGGGATGCAGACGGCTGCTGGGACGCGTTTGTCTTTGTGAGTCCAGCACCTTCTCTCTCCTTTGTGAAAATGGCCTTTTGCACGTAGGGATGCAGATTTACTGCTGGAGACAGTCTTAGGATGTAGTCTATTCTGTCTACAAGGGTACCATTTAGAAAATGTTATCGGTTCTCTAAAAAGCATCGGAAGATAACATTATCTTGGTCAACAGCTAGTTTTTTCTGTAATTTCCATCGGTTAAGCAATAGATTGTGTTCCTGTAACTAAGTAGTAAAGATGATTCTGGAGTTTAATATGTTTTGAAGTGGTTATGTGTTTTGATGCAGTTATGAGTAGATCTGGTAATGGACCAGCTAAAATCAATATCATCTCAGTAAATAAAATGCTCTGAAGAAAGACGCACATGTAACTATTTGAAGTAGAACATATGCAATTTCAACATGAATTTCATTAAGATTGTAGACGCAACCAGGAGCAGAACGGGCGCAACATGTCTAGGGCCAATTGTGAGTGTCATATTGTTCTCTCTGACAAGCTTCAGTTAGTATAGTAGACCAGACCATACTGTGGTAAACTAATCCATGTAAACATGTCTTCATCTTTTTGAAAGGCAGCTATGTACCATGCCACACAATGTTGGTTAATCCTAGTTTGTAGACAGTTTATCTGTTATAATGTGGTCTGTTCTACAGATAGTGTTAAAATCTAGTGGAAATGTTATTGTATAACGTTTCATCCTTGGCCATAGGTGATAGGTTGCAATGGACAAGATGCTACCCTATATTCCAACAGGAGCCTCTGCAAACTGAAACTGGGTGACGGCAAAGGTGCCCTGTCAGACGCTTACAGGTGCAGGATGCTGCGGCCTGACTGGGCAAAGGCTTGCTATCGTCAGGCCACAGCTCACGTGCTACTCAAGGTGGGATACACTTATGAGCAGCTCTTGCCAATCTTTGTTCATTACTTCATTTACTTGACATCTAGTTGAGTTGTGGTTGTCCTAACTATCCGCTTGGATACTATGTTCAGGAGTACAAGCAAGCATGTGACGCTCTCCTGGACGCGCAAAAATTGGATCCTGGAAATGAGGAGATTGAGATAGAACTAAGGTAACATGCTGCTTTTTGTTTCTCTCCACAATAATTTCCTTCTCGGTATTTCTGCATGCTATTTTAAGATGACTGACGACTTGTTCTGTCAAGGAAGTTGAGTGGTTGATATTCTTGTCATTCATGTGGATTTTTGCAGCAAGGCAATTGAGTTGATGAAGATCTCCGCTGATGAAGATAGGGAACGAAGCACGGCCGTCTGAAATGAGTAGCGACCAGCTGAGACAAACGTTGTCGCCTGGTTAGAAAAAATACAAATTAGCATTTTGTCAAGTGTCTGAATATGTGATGAACCGCAAGTACGCGACTTCTTCTCCCCTTTCCCCCTTCTTGCTCGGAGCATGGCCAGCTGACGTGGAAGTCTGGCAAGTTGAAGTGCCGTTTTCTTTCTTGAGCTAGTAGTTATTATTAGTCTATGGCCGAACAAAACTTGCGCTCGCTAAGACCATCTGCACTCGCGTTGCTCTATACATCTCCTCTAAAAGGAATATTCCAACCACGTCAGTTAGAATCTTTACTCTACCTCATCATCTCCTGCACTCGTATTGCTCTATACATTTACTCTATATCCAACAAATATATATTTTATTCATCCACCTCCAACTAGCATCTCAATTAAAAAATTCATTTGTTAACACTATAGGGACTAAAATGTGAGCAAATAAATATCTAAGGATTAAATGTGAAGAAATAGAAGCTCTAGAGACTAAAAAATAATAATCGAAAACGAAAAGGAGTAAAATGAAAAACAATCCAACCTTATCTCCTCCTCGGCCTCTCTCTCGCCTCGCCCTGTCTCTGGCCTCTCTTCTCCTCGGTTGCCCGACGACCGGCGCCGGTCGTGCTCCTCCCCGCGCCGCGCCTCCCCCGGTCGCGCTCCTCTCCGACGCCGCTCCTCCCCTCGAGCTCCGGCGACCGCGGCTCCTCCCCTCGTCCTCCCCAGCGGTTCCGTGCGCCGGCGCTCGTCTCTCCGGCGGCTCCTCCTCGTCGCGGCCCTGCGGCTCCTCCTCGTCGCGGCGCTGCGGCTCCTCTCCTCAAGCTCCGGCGGCGGCTCGGCGGCGCCTCCCCGGTTCCCCGACGGGGCCTCCCTACGCGTCGAGCCGGCGCCTCCCCGGTTCCCGACGGGTCCTCCCTGCGCGTCGCCTCCCTCCCCGGCGGGGCCTCGCGGCGGCGGCGGCCAGTCGCGCTCCTCCCCGCGCCGCGCCTCCCCCGGCGGCGGCGCCCTTCCTCCCCTCTCTGATTCCGTCCGTGCCCGCGAGGAGAGGGGCGGTTGTCCTTCTGTCCTTGCCGTAACGCAGAGCGTTACGCCAGATCGACCGTGAATCCGGCCTTACGCTCTCGTGCCGCAGCCCATGCCGTAGAGCGGTGCAGCTGTTTTTTACGGCATGCAAGTTTACCGCAACGCATGCCGTAGTGCAGTGCGGATGGTCTAAGACGTGCAAGTTTCTGTGAACTTATCGCCAAGTCATTGGAGTTTGGAAATTCATGTGAGCTCAGTTGGTGCCAAAGGGTGCTTGGTTTGTGATTGCCTTTGCCTGTTTAATGTACCACCCTGTCAGGTGCCCGGTGAGCTCTTATAATTATACCGTGATAGTGCAGGTCTGGAAACTAGAAAGTTGAAGCGGCGTTTCTTTCTTGACTTGTTGAGGACCTTGAGGTCGGAAATTCTTGTGAGTTCCTGTGAAATTGCCTCGTCGATGCACCGTGCTTGTTTATCAGTTGTTTAGCCTGCAGATCTCTGTCAGGTTCTTCTCCTGCGCTCGCTCAATGGTTTTTCGTCAGAAACTAGGTCATGTTTAGTTCCCAGATATTTTACTAATTATCTGTCACATTAATCTCCGAACATTAATGAGGAGTATTAAATGTGAATTAATGACAAAATTTATTTCACAACTCCTACATTAATTTTCGAGACGAATCTAACGAGCCTAATTATGTCATGATTAGATAATGTCATGTTACAGTAATCAATCTTTAATAACAGATTAATTAAGCTTAATGGATTCATCTCGGGATTTCTTGTCCATTCATGTAATTAGTTTTCTAAATAGACTACGTTTATCACTCTAATAGACCTTAAAAAACACTTTCAAAATTTTTACTTCCCAACTAAACAGGGCTCAAAGCGTCACTGCTTGTGCGCTGCAAGCAAAATGCAGTGGCAGGCGTGTGTGCCCATAAAAAACGCAGCGACAGGAAATTCCAACTCCATTCCGTTCCCATCTTTAAGTTTTCGCCTTTTTGGTTAGAGGCCTACCCAGGCAGGCATTTCCCGGATCGGATTCCAATTCTTCTCCTCCTCCGGCGAATCGATTTCAATTCTCTGGTAGGCTACGACAATCCCCTTCCTACAGTACCGACTACTATCAACTATCATCATCGCACATAAGAAAACCCAGCAGCCCATTGGCGAGGCACAGATGCTTAGCGCTAATATATCCATCTTCTCGAGGTAATAGGTCACGGGCAGAAGAGAGAAAGAGAATTAATTAAGCACGCGTCCATATTCCAGGGCCGCATCAACGTCAGACAGACGGCGGACGCCCAACCCACGGCCAGGAATGATTCCGTCTCCTTTCTCTGGCTGCTCTCTGCTCTTGTCCCGTGTGTTTGGTTGGAGAGCGGCGGAAAGCACAGCGGAGCTGACCTTCATTTTGGGGACGGTTCCAACCATTCTCATGTTTGGTTGGAAATGTTGGAATGGAGTGGCTCCGACTCTTTTTTGTTTGGTTGGAGGAATGAGATATGGAATGGATGGCAATTTTCACTCCGTTAGTGGGTCCCACATGTCATAGGGTCTAGGGTTTAGTCCCACATGTCATACATGCCCTCTTCTTCATCCTCAGCTCCTCTGCCGCCGCCCGCATTGACCCCTGCCCCCACCCCACCCCACCCCGCCGCCCGCCAGCCCGAGCCGGCCATGGACGCGGCGGATCCGACGACGGCAAGCGCTCTGATGGAGGATCTAGTGGAGGAGGTCCTGCTCCGCTTCCCGTCCGGGGACCCAGCGCACCTCGTCGCCACCACGCTCATCTGCAGGCGCTGGTGCGCGCTCCTCGCGGGGGCCGGGTTCTGTCGGGGACGGTCATAAGAGGTCCCCTAACTAAGGGGATAATCACCCTCGCAAAACGCAAATCACCCACGATCAAGTCATCGCGGGCCAAAAGGGGACAAGGCGCACGCTAGGCCCATGGGCCACTACGGCCCAACAATCGCTCGAGCCCCTCCATCGAGGGCACCCACTCGTGCATCCTATCTCCGCTTCGCTCGAGGGTCCCGGCCCCCTCGAGTGAAATTCCGCCTCGCTCGAGGGCCTCGACCCTCTCGAGCGAAGTTCCACCTCGCTCGAGGGTCTCGGCCCTCCTCGAGCGAATACCAAGTTCCGCCTCGCTCGAGGCCGCCCCTCGACTAAAGGCGCCCCGCCCATCCGCTTCGTCTGACAAGAGCATTTAATGCCCAGATCTGCTGTGGGACACCAAAGTCAAAGGAGAATCGCCTCCCATGCCGCGCAGCTGACACGACATGGGGCTCTGCGCTTCTGACCCCATCACTGTGCGGCCATCCCCAACGCTGTGCAAGCGCTGCGTGGCCCTGTGCGGACAGGTCGGCATCACTCCGTGGTACTGTGCCGCCTGCTCCCGTCCTTCTTCCCGTGGCGGAGCCCTCGAACGGGCATGAACACACCCTCCAAAGGTGTACGGGCGGCGACCAGGCGCACACACTGGCCGATGTTGTTGTACGGGTGACGTGGGCTGAGTCTTGTCCACCAACTCCGGCGCTGTGCGGCCATCCCCGTCGCTATACGAGTGTTGTGCAATCCTATGCGGACAGGACGGCGTCACTCCACGGCCCTGTGTTTCTTCCCGCGGCGGAGCCCTCGAACGGGCATGAACACACCCTCGAAAGATGTACGGACGACGACTGGGCGCAGACCCCGGTCGAAGCCACCCCTCGAAACCAATCCTGGACAAGCACAGGAGCCGCCACGACGCCCGCGGAAGCCGGAGCTCGCCATCAACCCGCACCAGGAGCAAGGATTCGCAAGGACGACGATCCCTGGCGCCATGCTCGTCAGTACGCGGCCACTGTACGTTTCACTGTGTGGCATGCCTGTAACTGCCCTTCCTTGGCCTATAAAAGGAGGAGGCAGATGCCCAGCCGCGGGCACGTTCCATTCGCTCAATCGCCCACACACCACCACTCACACACTCCACGATATTGGCACTTTGCCTCAATCATCCTAGCGACCAGGGACTTGGATGGCTCGCCTCCTCTCTTGCCTTGCTTGTAGCCCCCTCTGCAAGCACCCTGGTGCAATATAATACAGTGCCCATGCACACTCTGCTGGACGTACGGCCTCGTGGCCCGAACCAGGATAAACCCCGTGTCTCTATGTTAGCATTTGCACCGACCATCGAGAGACAAATCACAGCGCAACTCACTAGTTAGTGCCGGAGCTAATCCGGACACCGACATTTGGCGCGCCAGGTAGGGGGTGCGCTGTGATCCACCAGCTCTTTCGATGGCGATCCACACGGAGTCATTGTCGTCGAGATGCACCATGGGATCCTCTGACCCATTCCCGGCTGAATTCGAGATTCGGTTCGGGAGCTTGGAGTTCCAGGCGACTGGCAACGGCTACCACATGCGTCTCCTCACAAGGGGCGCGAACGTGGAAGCTTCGGCGCCAGCTCCATAGTCACCCCGACGCCGAACGCGTTCGGGCCGGCGCTCACGACGAGCGCGCGCGGAGTGACGTAGGGCAGCGCGCGCCGACTCCCCCCAGCGGGTTGAAGCTGGCGAGCTGTAGCCTACCGTTGTGATGGAAGGAGTCGCACCTCCACCGACGAACATGACGGTGCATCCCGCCAGGGAAGGCGCGACCACGCCGCCACGATTTCCCCACGGGATGCGCAACACGACCACGATCTACTTCTCGTCGGCCAGCGCGGACCTGGGCGCATACGAGGACCTCCCGGGTCACCACCTCATGTCGATCCGGAACCTCATCGCGACCTCGCCCGACGAGCTCTACCCTGACTCCGACAGTGAGGAGTACACGTGTGGGCACGGGGACCCGGAGTGGGACTACTCCGGGCTCCGGGACCCCGAAGCTTTCAGGCGGTTTCAGGCCGCGGAGGACTACTACCTCACTTGCTCCGATGACTCCAGCACGGGGGACTACGACCCCTCGCGCGAGTGCTTCATCATCGCTCTGGAAGAGCATGAAGACGGAGAAAACGGAGCGGGTGATGCGGTGGCCCGCAATAACCCTGTGGTGAACCGGCGGGCAGTAACGCCGCCGGACAATGCTGCGCTCGCAGCATAGCTAGCCCAAGTCCGAGAGCTAGAGGCGAAGCTCATGGAGGAGCACCGGCAGGTGCGGCAGCTGCAAGCCACGCTTGTGGCTGGGCCCTCAACACATGGCGGACGCGCCAGAGAAGCGAGACGTATCGCTCGTGCCCCCATCGAAGCCGACGCTGACGTGGACGATCCGCTGGCGCTGACAAGAGCCAGCCAGAAGCTCATCGCCGCGTCGACTTTGATTCGGGCCATGCCCGAACCATCGACGCCCGAGGGACGCAACCTGCGCCGCGAGGTGCAGGCCCTCATCGAGCAAGCCGCCATGCAACAAACCGAGAGCTCCGCGTCCCGCATGCGCCACCAGTCCAGCGTGAGAACTGGTGGAGGCGCCCGGGACCAGGAGGAGTCGGTCTACACCCCGCACGGCCAGGGCAAGGGGCCCTCCGTCCATGACCGTACCCAGAAGAAGCCCGTGAAGGAGCGGATTCTGGACACACGCGGCAAAGTTGACGGTGATGCCCGTAACGTCCTGAACAAGAAGAAGCAGGACGCCACAATGTCCCACGGCTACCACCCATGACGTGGTGGCCGCTACGATAGCCAGGTGGACAAGAGCCCGATGCCGGAGCCCCCGGGAACCCGTGTGTTCAGCCGGACGATCTGCGCGGCCCCGATCCCCCCACGCTTCTGACAACCCACGACCGTCACCAAGTACTCGGGGGAGACGGACCCCCGGGTGTGGCTCAATGACTACTGTCTGGCTTGCCAGCTGGGTGGCGCCACCGATGACACCATGATCATCCGCAACTTGCCTCTTCACCTCGCGGACTCCGCTCGAACATGGCTCGAGCACTTGCCCGCGAACCAAATCCACGACTAGGACGACCTGGTGAGGACCTTTGTGGGGAACTTCCAGGGCACATACGTGCGCCCTGGGAACTCTTGGGACCTGCGAGGCTATTGCCAAAAGACTGGCAGTCCCTGAGGGACTTCATCCGCCGCTTCTCCAAGCGCTTCATCGAGCTCCCGAGCGACGGCGAATCTGAGGTCGTTCATGCCTTCCTGGAAGGCACGACTTGCCGGGACCTGGTGCGTGAGCTGGGGCGGAACCCTCCCGACAGTGTGAACGAGTTGTTCGACATCGCCACCATCTTCGCCTCTGGAAAAGAGGCAGTTGGTGTGATCTTCGATGACAAGAAGGGCAAGCGAGCGGAGGATGCGCCCACGGAGGGAAGCAAACCCAAGAACTCTGCAAAGAAGCAGAAGCAGGGCAAGAAGGGCAAGAAGGCTCAGGAGCAAGCCGAGGACTCCGACGAGGTCCATGCTGTTGACCCCGCTCACAAGGGGGCTCGAGGCCCCCCTCGAGGGCAAGGCGTGTTCGATGACATGCTGAAGAAGTCGTGCCCATACCACAAGACCTCGATCGCCCACACCCTCGAGCAATGCGACATGCTCAGGAAGTACTACAACTATGTCGCCGTGAAGGACGACAACACCAAGAAGGACGCGGGCGGCGGGTGCAACGACGGTTTCCCCCAGGTGGAGAACGTGTTCTTCATCTTCGGGGGGGCTGACGGTGGACATGACGTCCCGGCAGCGCAGGCGCGAGCGTCGAGAGGTCTACTCCATTAACCCGGTCGTGCCATCCTATCTCGATTGGTCGGAGGAGACCATCTCCTTCAGTCGCGAAGACCACCCGGACCACATCTCGAACCCGGGGCAGTACCCGCTCGTTGTCGACCCCATCATCGGCAACACGCGATTCTCCAAGGTGTTGATGGACGGAGGCAGCAGCCTCAACATCATGTACTCCTCCACCTTGGAGTTCATGGGGATCGGTCTGGACAAGCTGCGCCCCAGCAAATCGCCGTTCCACGGCGTCGCGCTGGGCAAGCGAGTTCAACCCCTCGGGCAGATCGACCTGCCTGTTTGCTTTGGCACGCCGAGCAACTTCCGTAAGGAGGTCTTCACCTTTGAGGTGGTGGGATTTCAAGGAGCGTACCACGCCATCCTTGGGCGCCCGTGCTACGCCAAGTTCATGGCGGTCCCGAACTACACCTACCTCAAGCTGAAGATGCCGGGGCCAAACGACGTCATCAAGGTGGGGCCGTCGTTCGAGCATGCCTACGAGTGCGACATCAAGTGCATTGAGCGTGCTGAAGCGCTTGCGCATGACGAGGCCCTCATGGCGGACCTAGAGAAGATGGCCAATGACATCGTCGACTCTCCCAACGAGCATGCGGGCAGCGTCGAGACTGCTGAGCACACCAAGGTTGTACCCCTCGACCCAAGTGCCCCCGAGGGCAAGGCGTTGAGGATCAGCTCCACCCTCGACCCCAAATAAGAAGTGGTGCCCGTCGACTTTCTCCGTGCCAACGCCGACATCTTCACGTGGAGTCCCTCGGACATGCCAGACATTCCGAGGGAGGTCGCTGAGCACTCCCTTGACATCTAGCCTCATTCCAAGTCAGTGAAGCAACGCCTGCGATGCTTTGATGAGGAAAAGCACCAGGCAATCGGAGAGGAGCTGCGGAAGCTCTTAGAGACCGGATTTATCAAGGAGGTATTCCATCCCGAGTGGCTAGCTAACCCTGTATTAGTTAAGAAAAAGAATGGGAAATGGCAGATGTGTGTAGATTACACTGGTTTAAATAAAGCATGTCCAAAAGTTCCTTTTCCTTTGCCACGCATCGATCAAATAGTAGATTCTACTGCGGGATGCGAACTTTTATGTTTCCTTGATGCATATTCCGGTTATCACCAAATCAAGATGAAAGAGTCTGACCACCTCGCGATTTCTTTTATCACACCATTTGGTATGTTTTGTTATGTCATGATGCCATTTGGTCTCCGAAACGCCGGGGCGACATACCAGCGATGTATGCTCTACGTCTTCAGGGATCACATCGGGCGGACCGTTGAGGCATACATCGACGACATCGTTGTAAAATCCAGGAAGGCGGACGACCTGGTGAACGATCTTCGTGTTGCGTTTGATTGCCTTTGGGCGAGTGGGGTGAAATTAAACCCTGAGAAGTGTGTCTTTGGGGTGACGCGCGGCATGCTCTTGGGATTCATCGTCTCTCAGTAAGGCATCGAACCCAACCCTGAGAAAGTCTCGGCCCTCAAACGGATGGGACCGATTCGAGACCTAAAGGGGGTACAAAGGGTCTTGGGCTGCCTGGCGGCTCTGAGCCGCTTCATCTCACGTCTCGGTGAGAAGGGCTTTACCCTTGTTCCGACTCCTGAAGAAGCACAAACGCTTTTCTTGGACCTCCGAGGCCCAGGAAGCTCTCGACAAGCTCAAGGCGACGCTCGCTCATGCTCCAATCTTGACACCGCCTCAGAACAGCGGGCCCCTCTACCTCTACGTGGCTACAACGACCCAAGTGGTTAGTGCGGTCATCATCGTGGAGAGAACGGAGGAGGGCCACGCCTTGCCTATTCAAATCCGATGTACTACATTAGCGAGGTGTTGTCCGAAACCAAGATGCGGTATCTGCAGATCCAGAAGTTGCTCTACGCGGTTGTGCTCACGCGCCACAAGCTGCGGCACTACTTCGAGGCCCATCCTGTCACCGTTGTCTCGTCTTTCCCCCTGGGAGAGATAGTTCACAACCAGGACGTTTCGGGTAGAATAGCTAAGTGGTAAGTGGAGCTCATGGGTGAAACTCTCACCTATGCACCACGAAAGGCGATAAAATCGCAGGTTTTAGCGGATTTCGTCGCTGAGTGGACTGACACCCAGCTGCCCCGACCCAGATCCAAGCCAAATGCTGGACCATGTACTTCGACAGGTCGGTGATGAAAATGGGCACATGCGCGGGCCTGCTCTTCGTCTCGCCCCTCGGAGAACATATGCGCTACGTAGTACGCTTGCATTTCCCCGCATCCAACAACATGGCGGAATGCAAGGCGCTTCTTAGTGGCCTCCGTATCGGCAACGAGCTTGGCATCAAGCTCCTCGACATCCGGGGAGATTCTCAGTTGGTCGTAGACCAGGTGACGAAGGAAGCAAGCTGCCACGACGAAAAGATGGAGGCGTACTGCAACACGGTGCGCAAGCTCGAAGATAAGTTCCATGGCTTCGAGCTCAACCATATCGCGCGCAAGTACAACGAAGAGGCGGATGAGCTGGCTAAGATCGCGTCGGGGCAAATCACCGTTCCCCCGAACGTCTTCGCCTGCGACCTCGCCGAGCTCTCCGTCGATTGCAACAAATCAGCCAAGGCTCCTGGAGAGGCCTCGGGGGCTACCCCCTCGAAAGCCGCGGGCATAGAGCCCATGGACGAGGACCCCTCGAAGGGGGAACTCGAGGCCTCAGACCACGAGGAGTCCCCGACGGGTGAGGCTGAGGTGATGGAAATCGACGGGGTCCCACCCTCTCAGGACTGGCGGGACCAATACCTCACTTGGATCGACCGGGTGGAGCTACCCCCGTATCGGACCGAGGCGAGACGCATCGCCAGGAAGGCCAAGTCCTTCGTCATGATCGACAGGGAGTTGTACAAGCATAGTCCCTCAGGGATTTTGCAGCGATGCATCTCTATTCCCGAGGGCTGTGAGTTGATTCGAGATATCTACACCGGCGAATGCGGTCACCACGCGGCGCCACACACCCTCGTGGGCAAAGCATTTTGCCAATGCTTTTACTGGCCCATGGCGGTCACCGACACCAATGAGGTCGTGCGCACCTGTGAAGGGTGTCAGTTCTACGCCCGCAAGACTCATCTCCCAGCTCACGCCCTCCAGACCATCCCCATCACATGACCATTTCTTGTATGGGGGTTGGATCTCGTCGGGCCCCTGCGGAAGGCACCCGGGGCCTTCACCCACTTGTTGGTGGCCATCAATAAGTTCTCAAAATGGATCGAGGTCCTCCCCATCAGCAGCCTCAGGTCCGAGCAGGCCGTGCTATTTTTCAAGGACGTCGTCCACAGGTTCGGGGTACCTAACTCGATCATAACCAACAACGGCACCCAGTTCACGGGCAGAAAGTTCTTGGAGTTTTGTGACAGCTACCACATCCGTGTGGATTGGTCAGCTGTAGCGCACCCGCAGACGAACGACCAAGTAGAATGTGCCAACGGCATGATTTTACAAGGCCTGAAACCATGTATTTTCAACAAACTAAACAAGTTTGGCCGGAAATGGATCCAGGAGTTACCCTCGGTTAACTGGAGCCTCAGAACGACCCCGAGCATAGCCACGGGCTTTACCCCGTTCTTCCTTGTCTATGGCGTCGAGGCCGTCCTCCCCACGGACTTGGAATACGGGTCCTCGAGGGTCAAGGCCTATCAAGAAGAGCAGAACCAGCAAGCTCGCGAAGACTTACTGGACTGCGTGGACGAGGCCCGAGACGTGGTGATCCTACACTCAGCAAAGTACAAGCAATCCCTCCGGCGATATCAAGGGCAAAAGGTCCGACGTTGAGACCTCAACAAGGGAGATCTGGTGCTGAGGCTTCGGCAAGATAATCGAGGTTGACACAAGGTCATACCGCCGTGGGAAGGGACGTACATCATCGCCGAAGTCCTCAAGCCCGGCACGTACAAGCTCGTGAATGAGAAGGGCGAAGTCTTCACCAACGCTTGGAACATTCAGCAGCTATGTCGCTTCTATCCATGAATTTCCAAGTCGTTTTGCACATATCTATTGTAAATAAAGCAAGGTCATGAATAAAAATAGGAAGACTTCGGCTTTACCCTCGACTAGGGTCTCGAAAAAACCAAGTCTCCCTCTGGGGCTACAACAGGGGGCGACCCCCCCAAGTGTCCCATTTTTTCGCAAACCTTTTCTTTCGAAAATGTTAACGCGTTATGCCTTGAATGCTTAGGAAGATAGAAGCAGGGCGTGAACTAACTAAGGTTGGGGCCGGTCGTGTCGCGGGACCACCTACCCTCCGAGAGGATACGACATCCCCCTCACCACCCTACACTTAAGTTATTTACGAATACGACCTTCCCGACCAAAATCTTTCTAAGACACGAGGAAAACACGATAGCATACAAAAACAAATAGCGAGTAAACTTATACATTCGATATCGCGCTGTTTGTCACAAAAGGCACTTGGCCAAAATTCTAAATACAAACTATGGGCTTCCACGCCCAGCTCTTTCAGGGCGCACGAGGGTTCGCGGCGGCAGCGCCCTCGCCTTCATCTGCGTCAGGAAGGATCTCGTCCTCGAACAGGGTAGCGAGTGTCGCGGTAGAAGCTTCGGCGGCGGCATCAGCTTGATCGATGGCGGCAACCGTGGTGTCGTCATCACGCCCCTCGGCGACGATGTAGCCCACCGTCAGCGCATCAAGGTCGACAAGGTAGTGGGTGGACACCACACCCAGGGTCTTCTGGACACCGAGTCGAAGGGCGCCCTTCAGGCGCTCGACGACGCGGCCGCCCAAAGATCTCAGGCAACTCACCAGCGTGCTGCCCGACAAACCCTCGACCCCCTCGACCTCCTTGCACACGGCGAGAGCAGCACCCTCCAGGTCCTGGAACTCCTCCTGAGCCTTTGTATAGGCGACCTGAAGGACCTCCACCTACGCCGACGAGTCCGCCAAAGCTCTCCGCAACTCTGAAAGATGAAAAGGAACGTCAGGACGGATCTTGGCGAACCTGAAATGATCGAAAGTGCCGGGGGCTACGACTTACCCTCGGTCCGCCCTTTCTCTCTCTCGAGCTCTGCTTGCGCGGCACTGGCCTACTGTTGCAGCTCTGGAACCGAAGCGCCCCTCTCCTCGACGGTGGTCCGCAAGGCCTCGACGGTGCAACTCTCCCGCACAAGAGCCCCGGTGAGCAGCTCGACTGCCACCTGCCGGATCTGGAGCTGAGTGCCCGCCGCCGCGACCTCCGCGTCCCGCTGTTGAAGCGTGGGCCTCGCCTCCTCGAGCATCGTGCACTCCAGCTGGAGCTGGGTCTGCGTGTCCTCGCGCACCGCGCGCTCCTGCTGAAGCTGGCTCTCGACCACCGTCAGCGCCTCTCTCTTCTCCTGGAGAGCGGCGCCCAACTATTCGGACTCCTGGGCCTTCTGTTCGGCTTGGGCCCGCCAGGATTGTGCCTCTTCGAGGGTCGCACGGTCCCGCCGGAGTTGAGCCTGCGCCTTGGCGAGGGCCGAGTCCTTCAGTGCGAGCTGGGACTGGACCTCACCGAGCGCCGTGCGCTCCTGCTGGAGCTCTCCCTTCACTGCCGTCAGCACCTCCTCCTTCCCCTGAAGTGTAGCGCCCAGCTGCTCGGCCTCGTTGGCCTTCTGCTCCGCTGTGGCCCGTTGAGTGTCGCGCTCTTGCTCCGCGTGGAGCATGGTGTCCTCGTGCGTGCGAACGTCCGCCTGCAGCGCCTCCACCTTGGATTGGAGCCGGGTCACCTCCGAGCCCAGCTCGTCGTTCGCCAACTTGAGGTGGTGAAGGTGGGTATACATGTCGGTGATGTAGGAGACCTTCTCCCCCGCTTTCTCCCGAAGTTGCTGCCAAAAGGAGAAAGGGGCCGGATGAAACACACGCAATAACGAAGAAAGAAAACCGGACGACGCGAACATCAACACACTTACCTGGAAAACCTCGAGCGCTCTATTCGTGTGGAGCTTGTAGGTGTTGTAGAGGGCGCTCTGCAAGGAGACACCGATTTGGTGGGACTCTCACCACAGGGCCTTCTCCGCCTCCGCATGCCATACCAGCTTGTCTGGGATCCCGAGCTGATCGAGCCCCAGGCCCCACACATCAAGACCCTCAGGAGACCTGGGCTGGCGTGATGTGGATGCACCGGCCCACTACTCCACACCAGCGCCGGCCATCGGCGCCGGCAGCACCACCCGGCCATCAGGCCGCACCAATAACGCCCCGGACACAGGTCCGGATCCCAGCGTCGCCTCCACCTCCTGACCACCAACAGGGGCTGGATCCCTCGAACGGCCCTCGATCCCCATGCCAGCGGCACGGAGCTCCTGCCTCCCCTGCTCGGCCCCTCGCTCCACCGCCGCCCGAAGGGTCGCCGCGACCGCCGCCGCTGATCGCGGCACCCTCGCTGAGCAAGGCCCCGTTGCGCGCGGTGCGTCGTGCGCCCCCGCCTTGAGCGTCTTGGCGGGTGCTAGCGTGGGGACAACGGGCAAACCTGTCCGGCTGGCAGAAAGAGGAAAAGAAAATCAACAAACCAACCTACAAATCGAGCAGCGCGGAAGATCAAGCCACGCCTTACCGCTGGACGGACGCCTGCCGCTTGCGTTTCTTCGAAGAACTCGGGGGTTGCGCACCCCTCGAACCGGGCGGACCCCTCGATGACGCGCCCTCACCAAGGGACTCCGCGCCCGCCGCAGATGACATATCTGATTACACTTCTCGACATCGAGAATTCCGATAGGGCAAAAGATACATGGGTCTCTCCTCACTTGTCTTCATGCCGCTCGTGAGGAAGCGGGCGATGGATCTATACATGGAAAACTAAAAGCAGACAGATTCCGCCGGCGATGCAGAGATACATCACTACCAGCGTCCAGCGAAGCGACTCGAACATCTCCAGAAACGGAGCCATGGTCGACGGTGTAGGCTTGGGATCTTCTCTTGATCTTCTTCTTGGTGTCATTGATGAAGACGGAGGAGAAGCTTGCTCGGCGAAGAATAGAGCAGACGACGGAGATGACTGGTGGCGGTTGCCGAAGAACAGTCGGAGGAGGAGGAAGAGCGACGGTGATGTCAAACTCAACTGGGATGAGAGATTTGAAACTGGCGGCATCGAGGAAAGGCTTCCTTTTTATGCTGCTGCGGAAATGTAACGGTCTTCCAAGATCATCTGCGGCAGGGACTGGCAGAGAGATCCGGTGGTGACGGCACGTGTCTTGATATTGCTCGTCCTCGAGAGAGCTCGGCGACATGATCGCGGCTGCGGAAAAGAGATGGCAGGGTGACTCTATGGCGTCGTGCGTTCGTGGCGCTGAAAAAGATGAAGTTCAACGGTCCGAAGAAACGATCGTGCTGACGACGGGAACAGGAGAACGCTCCGGATGTCCATCATGTGGGTTTAAACTTGTTGTAACGAGGGTTTTGTCAGGGACTCTACTTGTCCTTCGTTAGTTGATCCTCTGATTCCTAAGATTTGGAGTGTGTGATCAACGGATCATGGATTGAGAAGTGTTGGAAAACTCCCATATCTTGACTTTTAGAGAACCTTGACTGCTCAGGTAAACACTACTACTTTTGCTTCCACTTAGCCAGTTGACTTGCAATTCTGCTCGGAGATCGTTGCGATTGGACGGACGGAGAATCACGTTGACAAGTTCTATAGTGATTTTGATGAAGAAAGGGAAGGCTAGTAAACAATGTTTGTTCAACTTGTTTACTATGATTCTTGGTTTTATTCAGAAGAGCAAAAAGCGGGGTGACAATAGATAAGGATTTCCATCATCAGGATTTGAGGTTAGGTCCATAACAACACTGAAAGTCACAGAGAATGGTTGCAAGGAGTTGTTCATGGTTAGAAGATGACAATCGTCCGGACGGATAGGTTGATACGGAATTTCGGACAATGCTTGCTCACTTGTTACTTGATTTGGTGAGCTTGATGACATCCTTTCTTATATTATTGATGCATGGGTTTTTTTAACTGGATGATGATGTACCAACTGAACCTATGGTTGTACAACTAAGCATGTGGTGCACAAGGGAAGGTGCATATGTTGACGTTCATGACGTGGTGCACAGGGTAGAATGCACGTGTGGATGAGCATATGATGCTGGTGCATATGACACATGGTGCATATGCCATGATGCATAGTGCGAGATGCATATGATGGGTGCATGATGCATGTGGCATGATGCACAGGTTTATGAAAGCACAATGTACCTGTTCATGAGATTTGGTGCTCATGTCATGAGGTTAGCATAACTTATCTTGCCTTTTAGAATAATCAGAATAGAGGTTTGACGTAAAGTTGAGAACTATTCTCTGCGGTGTGTTGTATTTTCACAACTAAGATACCTAGTGTGCACCTAATGGAAATCGCATGGCTGCAGCACACATGATACCCTAGGTTCCGACGCGGCACCTTTGGTCATGGAATACAACATTACCGATCAAAACAAGGTTAGGGTGGAGAGATTGAGATCATATTGCATATGCATGTTAGTCCTCCAAGGGTTACCATGCATATGTTGTGCAATGCATGATCATGTGGTGACTGATTTCATTAAGAGGGCGACACATGCAAGGGATGACGATGTTCCCACAACTTAAAGGATTTTGGGAGGCTCTATATCCATGTTTTATTTATTCGGACCTTTTTGTGAGCAAGCTAAGGTTAGAACTCAAGGTTGGTAAACTCAATTGGAGCACGACAGGGAAAGTTTATCCAGGAAGGCCGAATACTCCTAGAAGATTTAACCGAAACTCTCATCATCGGTTGAGACAAAATTCTTCACTTGATCTGACTTGGCATTTAACTTGATTTGAGAATTGATCACAACAACATTATCCCAACATCCATCAAATTGCGGTGATAAGGTGTTTATCCATAACATTACATCAATGTCAAGTTCGGAATCACACAACCTAACATATTGGGTTACACTGCAGTCTAGCTGCGCAAAGCATACTCCTGGGTCAACCTACCACAACATCTTTTCCAAAAACGGTTGCACACCCTAGAGTACGTCCTTCCACTACAACATTCCAACACATCATTACTCTATTACAAGCAGATTGGCTCCCACTGGAATCACTAGTCTTAGCTTCACCTTCTCTTATTCAGCCTACTTAAGGTGAAGCAGCTCAAGGGGAGGCAGGTCCAGACTCTCCCTGAGCGTCCTCTGGGTTTTCTTCCTCTCCTGGTTCAGGAGCGACAGGAGGCGCTGCTGCGGCTTCCAGCTGATTCTCTAGGTCCAACATGTACTGGTCATTATGCTGTAGCATGAAATTCTGCTCAAGTATGGTTTGACCCATCTCACGCATTCTTCTCTTATCCTTGCGTCTTCTTTTCTTGAGCGAAGCTATCTGTGCTCTAGCTTCTTCTAACTCTTGTGCAGTATTATTCCCTTCCAGGACGTGTTGTCTATAAATTTGGTGTCTATAGAACACACCTTCTCCCACCATCAGTTGATAAGTGTCAAACATGGCCTTGGAGAAATGGGCTGAGGTAGCAAGATCGGAATTATAGTGAGCATTGCCCTGGGCGGGGAGAAACGCTTCACGTTCCACCCATTGCCCCGAGTATTCCGCTCCTACGGGAATTACCTTGGCTGCAATACCAGCTACTGAAGCAGAATGCTTTCCAAAAAAGGTGGTGAGAGCTTCGAGAGCGGCCTTTTGTATGGTGTCGGGCATTGTCAAGCCTAGGGCTGTGCAATCCCATGTTTCCCAGTCAGGATTTATCGGACAAGTGGGAATCTTCACCTTTACTTGCCAATGAAGGATTTGCCCTGAAGTCATGAACTCACGTCCCATGTACTCTGGGTAAGTGGTGTATCCAAAGTCCTTTAGGGTGTCCCACAGAAGTGCAGGAAATCCACCCTCCTCGAGGCAGTTCAAGGGAGTCCACACCGGTGTGTTAGTGGTCATGGATCCGGAGTTGGACATCTGGATAAAATGACAAATATAAGTATTCTGACGAAAGATTGTGCACAAGGATAATTTCATAACTTTGAAAGTGAGTTGCATGCAAAAAATCAAACTAAGGAATCTATCTTTCCTCGAGTCCTTAAGTAGATACCGAGGAACAATTTGGATCCTTATGTGGGTAAACTTTGGGGTTGCCATCTATACAAAGGTATAGAGTATGCCTAAACTCAAACGAGCGTGACATACAAACGGCATAAAGTTCTGTCAGTTGTGAACAAAAATTCATAACTCAGAAACTACAGTCCCAAAAATTCTCAAATTTTTGTAGCAACTTAGCAAGGTTATGAGGCACATTTTTGGTATTCAAAGGAGGATCTGGATCAGATATGAACGTGCTCGAAAATTACAAGTTCAGAGTGAGGTATCCAGGAAAAACAGCAGGACAGGATGTCGCTATTTTGAGCATAACTTGAGATCTATAGAAGCTATGATCATGAAATTTTGGCAGCACAAACTACGTTAGATATGGAGTAACTTTGGTATAGATCATCTAGTCAACTTATTTTTAGAATAGGAGGTAAAAATTTAAGCAACAGATCCATCTACTAGTTGTCTAGCAACAAGCAACTATACAAGCAACCTATTTTTAAACATCAAGAGAACAAGGTAACACTTTAGAGAGCATACAACTTGATTGATTGCAACATTTTAGGGTTCAACAAAATTTTAGCATGATGCAAAAACATCACATACGTCCTCACACGGCGATCAAGCCAAAAATCGAAGTTAGTGCCGGTGGCAAGGCTTATATACTTCTCTCCCTGTAATAACTAGTCGGAGCTACACTTTGGTCACATAATGATCGCACGAAACGTGGTTAGTGTACCTGCAGAAAAGAACCTTCCGTGCCAGCATGTCACGGGAGCGTCCACAAATATTACCATTCACTATAGAAATGGTATCCATGCATTTTACACCGCATGGACGGCGTCCAACCTGAGACACGCCCCTTTTTGAATGGAGGGTGTCCCCCTTCGCATGTTCGTAATGCGGAATCATGCACACGTATAGCAAAATGTGGTGACATCACAACCCATGACATGTTCATCTTGAATAGAACATGGCATCCTTCATATGACTTGCATACAGTAGCATACATATAAAACACGTGCACATCCAACCGAGAAGATAGGATCCGTGGAATGGATTGCCCTATCGACCCTCGCATACTCGTGATGCGGTATCACACACGTATGAAACACATGGTTTAAGAAGTGCTGGAAGTTAGCATAATTAAACCATAAATACTTAGCCACCTTAAAGAACCCAAAATTCCCTTTAGAGCCTTTCGCTCTAAACATTCCTTAACGATCCAACGTATTTTCAAATCCAATCAATCTTGACAAGTTTTAATTATGAATCATTGTAATCAATGATTAAACTAATTACTTTGGTGTATACGGATGCTCTGGTACCAACTGTGACAACCCCACCCGAGATAAGTCTGTACTATCACTTAGACCGATCCACTTTGGTCATTAAGCGATAATAAAGAATTATCCCGTAGAGTGTTGCCGGGTCATAGCCCGGTAAATCATTTGTAAACCACACAGAGGATCGAAACGCATACATTAAAACCCCCACGAAGGAGAGTCCAGAGTACCATACAATTTAATACTAATCTTCCCCGTAGGGTCAATGATTACAAATCATAGTTCATAAAATAATAAACCATGGTTCAGAGTTTTAAAAGACAGCGGAAATAAACTACGATAATTTGGCATTATGGAAGGCCACCCATAACGCCATTATTCTTCGTCATCCACCCATTCCAGCTTCCAGCCGGGTGAGATTTCTTCATGCCAACTATTACCTGAAAACAACATATATAGCAAGGCTGAGTATACTAATACTCAGCAAGGCTTACCCGTCTAAAATAAAAGACTTAACCTTCTAATCATGCTTGGCTTTTGGCTAGTGGGTTTGTTTTGCCAGAAAACAGCTAAGGAGGTAATCCTTACTTTCACATTTTAGCTCAAGTTCTAGTAGATCAAGTTATTACTAGATAAGCAACTGTTACAAGCATAATTGTGCAAACAATTAATCACACATCCAGTTTATCGTCATTTCATCATAGAGGGATTATCATGGATAGAGGGTTAAGCAATCTCGGATAACGGTGAGAGGCCGGCGATCGATCGATTAATAACTTTGCAACGGGAACCTAAACATACGGGAGAAAACACTCACAATGAGTGTATTCAACCAAACGGTTCCCGTCATTCTTCGGATTAGGAACTGATGCCACAGTCCTAGGTACAAGGCTAGCTGGCATGCCTCACACTAGCACCCAGCGTCACACATGCACCACAGGTAGCTAGCCTGGGGCCACAACCCAAGATTAGTAGCCTAAAGTTCCTTACCGTACCCATGTCCGACAAATATTTAGTACTTTCAAACGCTTAATCTCTTAACCATTGGACCAGAGCCCAGAATCCCATGCTCTTACCACGTGAGCAATTCAATTTACAATCTTGTGATTCCAACATAAGAACCTATTATTGCGAGCGAAGTACATCACTCGACTTGTACCGGGTCCTTAGTGCATAGCCACTATCGACCTAGCATACTAGTAAAAGATCATAGGTACTTATGGATTATGCATCTAGGGTTTCCATTCAATTCCTGAACGTAAATGCGCATAGAATATCAAACATAAAATTCAGAAATTTAAAAAGAAGGAAACACATGGGTGAATGATAAACCGGGGCTTGCCTTCACTAGCAAGTTAGTAGGAATTCTTTCGAACTTGGTTCGAGTCTTGTTGCACGTCCACATAGCTGACTCCTTCCTTCGAACGGTCTGTCGCCTTGATCCGGGACGAACTCGTAGCTAACGTCGGAAGGTTCTACACGTACGATGCATATGCAAGAGTTAATTGGTAAAGTGAGTTATTTAATTACATGACAAACATAGGTGTCGAGTTAAACACGTTCATCTAGATAGAATATGTTCAACATACTCTTCCATAAAGATTAATGAAGCACATTTATTAATTAATTATTTCGATGGTGATCCTGTGCACATTTATACAAACCAATTTAAAATTACCACACCATCATTCCAGTTACATTTCAGAAGTTCGTCAGGAACATTTCTTAGACGTAAAACACTCATAAGTCCTTAAAAGAGATGATTTTCTTTATTTATCTTTTTATGTACTTGTTTCATTCCAAAAATCATTCTGGTAAAACTATGCAGTAAAACATAATGAAACTTTTTGTACAAGCACATAAAGTTACAACAGAGACACTGTTAAATTTTTACAGCAATCAGAGCTATATACAGAGCATGACAAATACGACAAGTTATTCATAGCAAAAGCAAGAATATTAAATACAGAGAGAACTATTCATGCAATGGTGCTCAAAATTTACACATAGCCTCTAGGAACTAAAACTAGGTTACACACCAAAAATTAGCTTCAGAACCTATTTTAGTCACGCTACACAAAAATAACCATTTTCAGCCCATTTATTCATAAAGTATTTATACAGAGAAATATATGACTCAACTGTAGCCCAACTTTCTACCATAGCACAAGCATAGCATGAACATCCACTGGACCAAAGATAAACATCATTTGACTCACAGAAACTGAGATATGGATTTTACTTTATACACAAGCATCATTCAGAAATAGATATATAGACAGCTCTAAAATACATGATAAATTTACCAGGTGCACATCTAGGCATAACAAGAGGATAGCCACAAGATTAGCCATAGAAAGCACACCTATGAATCTGTATAAAATATATACACAGTTCTAGCATAAATGCAAAATAAATCATAACTAGAGATTTACTTAGTAACTTTGTGCAAAAACTTAGGTATAGCCTATTCAAGTGCTGACTACCAACATAACCACAGATCAAGCCTAGCTCATGAGTGGAACTTTTATTTTGAGCCCCTCGTGAGTGGAACTAAAGTTATGAACAAATACATACAAACCGGTTTTGAATTTTCGTGCAAAAACTATTCATTAAAAGTACATATAGTCTTTGTAAAAGATGTAGATTTACTCACAAGAAGACCAGCAAAATTGGTTTTGCATTTTTAGGATTTTTCTACTATTTTCTATGGATTTTTGAAGGTACTGGACTAAATCAAAAAGAACTCAAGAATCTTTTTACCGAGGAAACCCTGGCAAGATTTTTGGTTTCACAAATAAGCCCTTGGATTTACATAACAGTCCAGGATTTCACACCTTGGCCCTTAGCAAGATTCAAAGTCTCGCAATTGGGTCCAAGGGGGAGGATGGCGGTGCGGTCGGCCGGAATCCGGCGGCGCCGGCGACGGAGAGGGCCGGGAAAGGGGTCGTTCGCGACTAGACGCTCACCCTGGACGTGCCGGTGACCGGAGAGGAAGCGGGGACGGCACCGGTGAGCAACGGCAGCGAGGCAGGGACGGTGCGGCTGCCGCGGCTCACCTTCCGGCGAGGGGAGGAGCTGGGCAGGGCAAGACGCGGCTCGGCAGGGTTTAGGGGGTGCTCGTGGGTGTGGGAGCAAGCTGAAGCGGCGGTGATGATCACGGGAAGGCGGAGCTCGCCATGCACGCCAATGGCGGTGGCGGCGGCGGAAGGCAGAGCAGGGAGCGGGGGGCATGTGCATGCACGGGCGGGGTGCTCTTCTTATAGGCGGCGATGACGACTTGACAACCGCGCACTGGCCAATGGGGCAAGGCGGTGGAGAGGCACGCGCGACGTGGAGAACTCATACGGTGACGACGCGGTTCGGCGGACGGTGATGGTCGGTGCGGCGGTCGAACTGGCACGCTGCACGTGGCGACGGGGGATTTGGCGCGGACGTCGGTGCACAGGGAGTGGGAGTGGCGCTCGTACGCAAAGGGCGAGGCGCACAGACCGGCGGTCGGTCGGGTGCCTCGTCGTGCGTGTGTCTGGCGGCCGACGTGGCGGGCGCGACGGCGTCGTACGTGAAGATGGCCTCGACGCAAAACAGATCAGGGTACCCTTGTTTGACTGGTGCAAACTCACGATTTTGCCAACAAAGTGCATGTCGCGGTAATAACAAAAGTTGTAGATCACACTATCCTCTATGACTTTCACAAAGGCCGATAGGGTCTTCGATCCATGGATCGAGCATAAACGTCAGGCGAAAATCAGAATTTTCTCGGCGCTTGTGAACAGGGTCTGCTGGCGTTGATCGAGTTTTTCACCATCATCCACTCAAAATTAGCAATGCCGCCCAAAAGCAAAGTTGTGTCCCTCGAAAAGATGAACAACTTTTATTTTGGCCGATTTTGAAGTGTTTTGATGGAATTTGGAGAACGCGGCAAAGGTTCTAGAAAGCATCCAGGGTCAAAGGGTTAACTAGGGCTTTAAGAAGGGGTTTTGACCAAAGTTGACCAAGTTTGACCCACCATGACCAAGCATTGACCATTAGGGATTGTTGGCTCGGTTTTCATGGTGATGACCCTGGTTGACCAATCATTAGCGTTAATTAACTCTAATGGAAACCTGGGGCGTCACAGCGTCCTCCGTCATCTTGAAAATGGGGAGCGCCCTCTGCATGAGCGGGACCACCCGCCGCCGGTGGAAGTTCGCGATGACGGCCGCCGCAGTCAGCCCGGCCTCCGCCAACATGCGTAGGGCGTTGGTGAAAGGCCCAAGCTTCCTCTATCTCGCCGGGGGGACACTCCATGCACCCACTCTTCCGGCCGCTCCGTCAGCACCTTCCCGGTATACGCCGGGAGCCCGACGCCGTCATTACGCATGTAGAACCAACCCTTCTCCCAGTCGGTGTTGTTTGATGTCATGGTGCAGGGCAGGTACATGTGCTTCCTGGTCTCGCGCACCACGAACGTAAGGCTGCCGGCGCGAATGGGCCGGCGCAACCCCCTCGCCCCACTGGTGACCGTGTGGAGCTCACCCCGGAAGAGGTGAATCCACAGGTCCTAGTGCGCCTCGAGTCCTAGGAATCCCTCGTAGACGGCGTCGAAAGTCACCGCCTGCGAGATGGCGTTGGGGGCGAAGTTAGGCAGCTCCGCCCCGTAGTGGTAGCACAGAGCCCGCATGAACTTGCTCGCGGGGGCGTTGAATCCCTGCTCGTGCAGGCGCGCGAAGCTCACGACGTAACCCTCCGGCGGGTTCGGCACCCGATGCGACGCCGGCGGCACGATCTACTCCGGCCTCGCCGGGTCGGTGATCCCCGACAGCTGCCCGCCGGCGACGAACCCCAGCAGGGAGTGCTCGTCCACGGTCAACGGGCTCCACACCACAACATCGCCCATCTGAACCATGGCTGGGGAAAAAGGGAGTGGGGGGCTGAACGGAAGCGGGACGGGCGCGTGCGCCGATCTACTACGACGGAGCTCAAGGATGCGGAGGAAGGTGAGAGTGGGAACGGCAATGGCAAATATCTAAGGTAAAAAATCCCTTCCCCACACTTCCTATTTTATAGAGTAGGGAGGGGACGGAATAGCCGAGGGCACGGTGGGTGTCGCCTGTCGCCGACAGCAGGGCCCGACTGCCACGAAACCAATGCACGCGTGCGCGGCGGTGATTATTCCGGTGCGGTAAAATCGGGAGCAATGTGGCACGTCGCTTCAAAACCGCCCGCCGCCCACGCCACCTCGCCTAAAAAGGCGCGCCCACTTCGCCCACTCCGCGCCACGTCAGTCACGACCGCGCGTGCGTGGCCACGATTCGGTCCATGACCGAAGAGCAAGCGCCGGGGGTTCCTTCCAAGGTAAGGCAAACCCCTCGAATCCTTCTGATCATGGGCTCGAGGCCTGGCCCCTCGAAAGGGTTCGACGGGCACCCCGGATCGATGGGGCCAGGAACGCCTAGGACATGCTCGCTCGAGCCTACCCTCCCTCGAACGCGAAGTCCGGGGGGCATCCTACGTTTCCCCTCCAAACTCTTACTGATCAGTGGCTCGAGGCCTGGCCTGCCGAGGGTGCGACAGGCGCCACAGATGCACCTCATAGTGAGGCTCTTACTGATCAGTGGCTCGAGGCCTGGCCCGCCGAGGGTACGACAGGCACCACAGATGCGCCTCATAGTGAGGCCCTTACTGATCAATGGTTCGAAGCCTGGCCCGACGAGGGTTCAACAGGCACCGCAGATGCACAAAGACGGGGACGCGTGGCGCTCCCCGCAAGGCCCTACTAATTAGGGGTTCGAAGCCTGACCCGCGGAAGGTTCGAACAGGCACTTCAGATCAACAGAGTCAGGGACGACTAGGGCGTGCGCGACCGAGCCTATCCTCGAATGCGAAGTTCGGGGGCGCCCCACATGTCGTGTTCAAGGCCAGACGAAGGTAGTTAGTCGAGGGATCCCATCGAGGGAGTGCTTCCGCGCCCTCGGCCCCTATCGAATGGGACCGAGCCCTGCCTAACAAACCTTTGCAAGCGCTCTCATGGACGTATCTCCGGACCACGAGCCGACCCTTATCAAACGGGGCACGGATGCCCACTTGAACTATCCATTAAAAGCTCACCGAGGCGTCCATGACTCGCAGCCTGTTCGATGGAATAGGGTTGAAAACGGACGGTTTGTATCCCGTTCCATTCCGACCATTTTTCTACATTATGATTTTGTTCCCGTTTTTACCGAATTATGAAAAATTGTCAGATTCGATTAATTTTAATATCATTCTTCATTATTTTGTAGTAGTTTACTTTCATAAATGTAGAAAAATCTCGTTCCGTTCCGACTGTTTTTCTACATTTATGATTTCGTGTTCGACCGTTTTCGACCGTTTTCATCGCTACGAGGGAAGCATGAATCGCCTCACTCCTTCCTGCGGAAGGGCGACGAGGGTCGTACACGAAGTCGGGGATTTCTCCTGATCGTCCCTGACCGGGCCAGGGCTCGGGGCTCCTCGCATCACGTCCACTCTCTCTGAACATATCACGCAATTGTAAGGACCCGTGGAGGGTCAACCCCCGAATAAATAAGCAAATCCTCCCGAGGACACTATGGATGAGTTCGACACCGCTCCACCCGTGTAGATCGCCGATGCCAACTGAAATACCTGACGAGGGCCTGGATTAGGGCCCCCTAAGCAACAAGATAATCAACCTGGAAATGGAGTCCTCTGACACCATTGACACTGTGAAGGCTAAGATCCAGGACAGGGAGGGATGCAGATCTTTGTCAAGACCCTCACTGACAAGACTTCCCCACTTCCGACTACCCGCTCGCACGAGTATCCTCCGCCTCGCCCGAGTATCCTCTGCCTCGCACGAGTACGCCTTGTCCCCGAGTACACTTCGCCTCGCCTCCGACTACCCGCTCGCACGAGTAACCTCCGTCTCCAACTAAGGCGGGGTCCACATGGGGGAGTCAGAGCGTGGGGGTTGGGGCCCCACACGAACGTGGTGCTGCCCCAGCCTCCCAAGTTTCTTCGCAACGACACGCGTGGCGCCGGTTTCCACGCCATGCAAAGATCGCAGCTGGCACGACGGGAAGGACGGCCGGGTCTGACAAGGGCCGTAATGGCGCACAGTGCACCCATACGACCACCGACACGCCGTCACATCCAACGCCAGCTGCACGCCACCCCGTCAGAGCATGCACTCGATTACCACCTACGGGCACTTAGGCCATAACGTGGCGGGCCTAAGTCACTCTCAAGAAGGCTGAGTCACCACATGAACTACTCGGAGGAGATGCCAAGTGCCCGGAACAAACAGTGGCAGCAGCACACGCGGCAGCCTCCAACGACACTACAGCTCAGCGCCCTCCCACGCCACCTGACGGACATCAATGACGGAAAGGACTTCACAACGCCGTAGCACTGTAGCTTTTTTCCTTTTCCCTCTTTGCCCCTCGCCCTTACATCTATAAAAGGGGGAGGAGTGCAACGTGCGTAGAGACTGACCGATCACCAAGTTTGTAACCCCTACTACAGACATCCCTGGCATAGGAACACGAGTACTCAGAACTGGACGTAGGGTATTACTCCTCGGTGGCCCGAACCAGTATAAACCCCTTGTGTCTCCCGTGTCAACCATCCGGATCCGACACACGATACGATACAAATTCACTGCCGGCGGTAGAGAACCCCGACAGTTGGCGCGCCAGGTAGGGGCACATCGTGTGTCTCGCCGAACCACACCAGCGATCTGCATGGAGGGCCGCGGAGTTTCGCTGACTCCCGGCGCCACCGTGCATTTCGGCTCCCTTGGCTTCGTCCCACCGCCACGACGACGGCGACGGCGCGGGCAGCTTTCGTCCGTGGCTTCACGGACGAGTCGATCATGGCCATGCTAGGGCCTAACCCGACGCAGGAGCGCTTCAGGCTCGCTACCATCCACCTCACCGACGTCGCCTTCCAGGCCAGCGGGTCCGAGCCGCTGACCTGGGGGGAATTCGCGGAGCGGTACGAAGCCCTGTACCCCCGAGGGCAGCCAGGCCTCCCGGACGAACCGGTGACGGCCTACGTAAATGAGCTGAGGGCTTCGTACGTCGTCCCTAGCTCCACGACCCCACGGCGGAGGCCGCCAGCGCTCCTCACGGACTTCGCGCGGGAGTGCAACGTCCTGGAGGCCCACACCGCCACAAGCTCGACCAACGGGGAGGAGAACCCTCGTCACCGCAACGGGGACGCCCAACGCCGGGCACGCCTCGACGAGATCGCTGAGGCCAAGCGCCAGCTCGACGAAGAGCTGGCGAACCTCCACCAAGCGCTCGGTGTGGAGGAGGAGCCCCAGCAAAGCCAGCGGCGTGAATAGCACCACGAGCAGGAGGCGGAGCAGCCAGCACCGCAAGCTCGCGTTCGGGCACGAGACGTAAATCGGTGCATCAACGAGGATGCCACCGTCGACGATGACGGCACGCCGCGCTTCAGGCGCGCATCGCAGAACCTCGCGGCAGCGGCCATGCTCTTGCGTGGCTACCCCGAACCGGCCACGCCTGAGGAGAAGAGGGTGCGTCAGCAGCTCAAAACCCTGCTCGAGACGGTGGCCGCACAATAGGCCGAGAGTTCGGCATCGCGCGTGCGAGAGGCATGAGGTGCACCATCCGTACAGCGCCAAGACCCATCTCCATCAAGGCACTAGGGACGCGACAAGGAGGCCGGCGAGCCGTCAGTCAAGTCACGCCTGGGGCCCCACTGCGACACTCGCGACATGCTCAAGGCTCGCCGCCGAACCACTGGCGACGACGACTACGACTACGGCTACGGCAGCAACGACGACGGCCGCGACAAGCGTGACGAGTACCGCTCACGTCGACGGCATAGCAAGAGGCGTGACGGACGCTACGACAGCGACGGAGAGCGTGACCGCAGTTGGTCGCCTGACCCAAAGGGTCCTCGTGCCTTCGGTCGGAAGGTACAGGACGCAAAGTTCCCTTCGCGGTTCCGAGCTCCGACAGCAGTGCCGAGGTACGACGGAGAGACCAACCCTAGCGTATGGTTGGAGTACTACAGGCTCGCGTGTCGGGCGGGCGGAGCGACGGATGATCTGTTCATCATCAAGAACCTGCCGCTCCACCTCGCCAACTCTGCGCGAACCTGGCTCGAACACCTGCCACGAGGCAGGATCAACAGCTAGACGGACCTACGGGAGACCTTCATCGGCAACTTCCAAGGCACGTACGCCCGGCCCGGCAAGCAATGGGAGCTGCGCAACTGCAAGTAGCAGCCGGGGGAAAGCTTGTGCGACTACATCAGGCATTTCTCAAGGCGCTGCACCGAGCTCCCCACCGCGACAGACAACGACGCCATTTCAGCGTTCCAGAACGGCACCACCTGCACCACCCTCATCCACTAGCTAGGGCGAAGGACCCCGAGGACTACTCGGGAGCTCCTCGACATCGCAACCAACCACGCCGACGGGGAGGAGGCAGTAGCGGCAACGATGATTCCCCCTCTGGGTAAGGGGAAGCAAGTCGTGGATGCCGGTGAGGGGCCCTCCTCGCGGTCCAAGAAGAAGAAGAAGGGCGACAAGCGAGGCCGTGATGACAACACCGTTGCAGCAGTCGAGCGCAAGGCTACTCGCCCCAAGAACAATCAAAACGGCCTCCCGAGGGGTCATTTTGAGAGGCTCTTGGAGGCGCCATACACCCATCACGAGACGCATGTCAAGCTTGCGCTTAAAGACTGTCGTTTGATGAAGAACTACGTCAACGGCACGCTCAAGCCCAAGACAGCAGATCCCCCGAAGAAGGATGCGCCACCCTTGCCCGACAACGACGACGATGACGAGGAAGTGGTTTTCCCTCATGAGGATGGCGCGGTCCACATGATCTTTGGCGGAGCATCAGCACGACCATCGAGGTGCAAGGAGAAGTTGATCCGACGTGAGGTCTACAACACCGAGCCTGCGACGCCGGTGTACCTCAAATGGTCGGACACCCCGATCACCTTCGACCGAACGGACCACCCCGACCACGTTCCACAGCCAGGATGCTACCCCCTCGTGGTGGCTCCACTCATCGGGACCAAGCGGGTACACAAGGTGCTGATGGACGGAGGAAGCGGGCTCAACATTCTCTACATGACGACGCTCGACATCATGGGCATCTCGCGGTCCCGACTGCGCCCATCGCCGACTCCTTTCCACGGGGTCATCCCTGGGAAATATGCACTCCCGATAGGGTAGATCGATCCGCCCGTCACGTTCGGGACGTCGCAGAACTTCCGCATGGAAACCCTCACCTTCGAAGTGGTGGGGTTCTCGGGGACGTACCACGCCATCCTCGGGAGGTCGGCCTACGCGAAGTTTATGGCCGTGCCCAACTACACGTATCTCAAGTTGAAGATCCCTGGTCCGAAGGGGGTCATCACAGAGGGGACTACGTTTCAGTACGCATACGAATGCGATACTGAGTGCTTTCAATTCGCTGAAACACGCATCCGGTCCGAGAAGCTCCACGCCGAGCCTCCCTCCGAGGACCAAGACATCCCCGAGTCATCCAAGCGAGCGGCCTGCTCTTTCGAGCCCGCCAAGGATGTCAAGGATGTGGCTGTCACCGATGATGGCCGCACGCTCCGTTTCGGTACGGCGCTCGATACTAAATAGGAAAGCGCGCTCGTCGACTTCCTCAAAGCGAAGCTCAACGTGTTCGCATGGAAACCCTCCGACATGAAGGGGATCCCGAGAGAAGTTGCCGAGCACAAACTAAACATCAAGCCGGGATCGAAACCGGTCAAGCAGTGCCTGCGCCGCTTCAACGACGACAAGTGGAAGGCCATAGGCGAGGAGATCAAGAAGCTAATTAGTGCAGCGTTCATCCAGGAAGTGTTCCACCCTGAGTGGCTAGCTAACCCTGTACTTGTAAAGAAGAAGAATAAGAAATGGAGGATGTGTGTTGACTACACGAGCCTTAACAAGGCATGTCCCAAGGATCCGTTTCCTTTGCCTCGCATAGATCAGGTAGTCGATTCAACGGCAGGGTGCGAAACCCTCTGTTTTCTCGATGCATACTCCGGGTACCACAAGATCGCGATGTGCATAGCGAACCAACTCGCAACGTCCTTCATTACTCCCTTTGGCACTTATTGTTACAATTCAATGCCGTTCGGGCTCAAGAATGCGGGTGCAACGTTTCAAAGATGCATGCGACGCATTTTCGGCGACCTCATAGGACGAATAATCGAGGCTTACGTCCATGACATCGTAGTCAAGTCAAAGAAGACAGGCGATCTGATCCCCGATCGTACAGAAGTGTTCGCGAAACTGAGGGAACACGGGGTGAAGCTGAACCCCGAGAAATGCGTTTTCGGGGTTCCAAGAGGCATGCTCCTTGGCTTTGTCGTGTCCGAGCGCGGCATAGAGGCTAACCCCGAGAAAATCTCAGCCATCACTAACATGGGGCCGATCCAGAACCTGAAGGGCATACAGTGTGTCACAGGCTGCCTCGCTGCTCTCAGTCGGTTCATCGCCCGACTTGGGGAGCGCAGCTTACCACTGTACCGCCTGATGAAAAAGTCCGACCACTTTGCGTGGACACCCGAGGCTCAAGAGGCACTTGACAAACTCAAGATTCTCCTGAAAAGTCCACCTGTGCTCACAGCACCGATGCCAGAAGAACCGATGCTCCTGTGCGTGGCTGCAACAACACAGGTCGTGAGCGCTGCACTTGTCGTGGAACGAGATGAGCCTGGGAAAACACTCAAGGTGCAGCGGCCCGTTTATTTCGTAAGCGAGGTTCTCTCCGACTCGAAGACCCGCTACTCTCATATTCAGAAGCTCAGGTACGCTGTCTTGATTACCAAGCGCAAGCTTCGGCATTACTTCGACTCGCACCCCATCACAGTAGTGTCCAAGTACCCCCTTGGGGAGGTGATCTAGAATCCAGAGGCCGAGGGGAGGATAACAAAGTGGGCCCTTGAGTTAATGGGACAGCATGTGACATACGCACCGCGCAGTGCCATTAAATCACAAGTGCTAGCGGATTTCGTTGCTGAGTGGACAGAGATTCAGACTCCACCGGCGCTAATCGAGCACGAGACATGGATAATGTATTTCGACGGCTCCGTCATGAAGGAGGGAGCAGGGGCAGGCCTTGTCTTCATCTCACCTCTGGCGTGCGCATGGAGTACATGGTTCGACTACATTTTCCCGCCTCCAACAACATGGCCGAGTACGAGGCGCTTGTCAACGGCCTTCGGATCGTGATCGAGCTCAGGATTCGCCACCTCGAGATCTGCGGGGACTCCGAGCTTGTAGTGGACCAAGTTATGAAGGAAAAGAATTGTGTCGACCCCAAGATGGCGGCCTATTGTCGGACTGTGCGTCAAATAGAAGACAAGTTCCAAGGGCTCGAGCTCCATCACGTGCTGCGTGATAACAACAAAGCGGCGGACATCCTCGCCAAAGCAGCATCAAGCCGAAAACCTGTGTCACACGGTGTCTTTGCCAGTGATCAGCACGCACCATCTGTCCGAGTGGATGGGGAGCAACAACCAGATACAGAGGAGCCGAAAGTCATGGAGATCGATCAACCACAAGAACCAAACTTAGAAGATCCTGACTGGCGGTTTCCGATCCTTGAATGGTTAGTCGAGGGAAAGTTGCCCTCCGACCAGACGGAGGCACGTCGCATCTCGAGGCAAGCCAAATCCTACGTCCTCATCGACGGCGAGCTCCACAAGCAAGGCGCAGCAGACATATTCATGCGCTGCATTTAGAGGGACCAAGGCCGAGACCTACTTAAGGAGATCCATGCTGGCACATGTGGGCACCATGCCGCTGCAAGAACTTTAGTCGGAAAAGCTTTCCGACAAGGTTTTTATTGGCCCACGGCACTGGCAGACGCCAAGGACATCGTACGACGCTGTGCAGGTTGTCAGTTCTACGCTCGACAGACTCATCTTCCTGCGCAAGCACTTCAGAACATCCCTATTACTTGGCCGTTCACAGTATGGGGGCTGGATATAGTCGGGCCGTTCAGGTAGGCGCCTGGGGGCTTCACGCACCTAATTGTAGCAGTTGACAAATTCTCCAAGTGGATCGAAGCCCGACCCGTGGTCAAGGTCCGCTCCGAGGAAGCCGTTGCGTTCTTCACTGACATTATCTACCGCTTCGGGATTCCAAACTCGATCATCACAGACAACGGCACACAGTTCACGGGAAAAAAGTTCCTCAGGTTCTGCGATGACAACAACATTCGTGTGGACTGGGCTGCTATTGCGCATCCAAGGACCAACGGCCAGGCTGAAAGAGCCAATGGCATGATTCTACAAGGGTTGAAGCCCCGGATCTTCAGACGACTCGAGAAGTTTCGAGCAAGATGGGTCGCGGAGTTGCCATCCGTCCTCTGGAGCCTGCGCACCACGCCGAGTCGTGCAAACTTGGTTCCACACCATTCTTCATGGTGCACGGATCGGAGGTGGTACTCCCGACGGATATCAATTATGGGAGCCCGAGAGTCCGGGCGTACACTGAAGAAGGGAACCAGATCGCGCTTGGGGATGCAATCGACCAGCTCGACGAAGCGCGTGATGTGGCGCTCCTACATTCAGCACGGTACCAGCAAGCTCTATGGCGCTACCACAAGCGCAACATCCACGAGCACCAATTCCAAGTCGGAGATCTAGTACTTCGACGGGTCATGAGCAACAAGGACCAACACAATTTCGCGCTCCCATGGGAGGGGCCGTACATCGTCGACCAAGTCCTCCGACCTGGAACATTCAAGTTATGATACGAGGACAGCACAATCATCTCCAATGCATGGAACATAGAACACCTACATCGTTCTTACCCTTGAGTAATGTTCCCCGTTTTAAACTTATGATCAATGAATAATGCAATATATCTTTGTTCTCGTTTCATAAGTTCTCAATCTCCCTATGTTGGCATCTTTTATGTATGTTTCAATGCTATTTAAAGGCTGAGTGGCAAGTGTCCTTGTGCCCATGCAAAAACACTTACCGCTCGGGGGCTACCCGGGGCATGATGCCCCCCTTTCGTTTTTCTGTTTTCAAAACAAAAACTCTCCGACAATTCTGTCGTGACCGATCGCACGAGCGAGCGGTTCTTTTTTGGCGGAATACCCTTATCTCGCGAAAGGAAAGAATGTCGATCTGTGAGCGTTTTAATGTTGTTGCTTGTCCGGGCTTCTTAGCACTTACGCCCTAGCGACTACGGTGCGAAGACTCGCGAGCACAGCTTGGACCCGCAGGTCGACGTCCGACTAGTTTCAAAAAGAACTTGGGTAACCGCTTGGGCTCTGGCTCAAAACGTTTTTTACGAAAAACATGCGAGTCATGTTCTGGACGTCCCTAAGTACTCGGGGGCTGCGAACGCGTGGCATTACTTCGCGTCTCAGGTCGAGCTTTCCAACTCTTACGCCCCCGCGGCTCCAGACAAAAGTTCGATCGGCCTGAGTGCCTAAGTACTGCTACGTCGTTCCACGGTCGTTCGAGAGTACTCGGGGAATGCGTCAGCAGGTGACTGTTTCAAAACAAAATAAAAAGCTGTTCAGTACGGCACGCATACAAATTTTGTTTGACTGTTATACAATTTAATACGTCTAATGGGAGGCCTGGAGCCGTCTTTTGGTGTGTCTCTTGGGATCAGGTCCAGGTCCTTCATCGCGGTGTCCGCCATGGCACGAGCAAGGGCGGCGCAATCCTCCTCGATCTTGTCAAGCTCCTCGTTCGAGTATCCAGGGGCCCAACCACCACTCAGCGCCTCAAGGTCCAGCCCTTGGTAATGGGAGCAGAACATGGAGAGGACCCGGTGCACCACCTGCCGAGAGGTCGACAGCTCTTTCTCCTTAACAACACCCGGGAGAAGGTTGATCTGATCGCCGAGCACCTGGGGAGGTATTTTCACGGGCGGAGTGCCGACATCTGTCAAAATCTTATAAATATGTCGGCTAAGCCTGGCGCGGTCCAGGATGTCCTTTTTGCGCACCTCCTCCGTCTCGTGCTGTGCCTTCCGAGAGTCCTCGAGTTCAGCCCTGACCTCTGGAGACAGGGAACGAGTCGGGTTTGGCCACGAGGAACACAATCATAAGAAAGAAGGGGTCAAGGCAAGAAGAGCATACTCGAGAGTTGATCCGCCAAGTTCTTGGCCGTCTCAGACATCTCGTGGATCTTGAGTTCGGCGGTGATGACCTCTTGAGCCTTCTCCGCTAGCTTGACAGCCTGCGCAGCGCGAGCCGTGCGGAGCCCTGTCGAAGCCAAAGAGCAAGGCAGCATCAACAACGGTTAACGCAGAAAAAGAAACATCACAAAAGTTGGGAGCGCAAGGCTGCTCACCCTGAAGATCTCGTGCCAACTTACTGTTCTCTTCGCGAAGCCGGGTCCCCTCGTCGGTGGCCTCCTGCAGCTTGGTGGAGAGAGTGCCGACCTGCTTATTCGCCGTCCTCAGATCCACCTCGGCATGCATCAGGTCCTGCTGCAAGTCCGCCACCTTTTTCTCTAGCGTCGTCTTCTACTCGGCGACCGCCTGGGACGCAACCTGGGCAGCAGTGGCAGCAGCAGTTGCGGCAGCAGCACGCAGCTCCGCGGTGATGGTTTCCGCCTCGGCAAGCTTGGCCTCAAGGGCTGTCTTTTTCGACACGGCGGCATCCACAGCAGATTGCACAGCCACCGCGCGGTCCTCTGCTGACTTCGCCGCAGCCTCAAGAGCAGTCATCGCCGACGCCTCGCCTGCCACCGCTCCGACGGCCGCCAGCCGGGCGGCAACCAGCTGCATCTCCAGCTGGGCCTTCTCGGCCTGGAGCTCTTCAATGGTGCGCGTCTTCCTGGCACTGCAGCTGGCAAGTAACTAGGTCGAGAAGAAGGTCAATTACAGAAACAACTCGGAAACGATAACTCCAAGTCAAGGATTGAGGTCAGCTAACTCACCGACGAGACGGGAACGACAAGCTCGTTGATCGCCTGCTCCGCCCATCGAAGGCCCCACTCGAGGCGGTGACGGGCCGTGGCCTCCTCGTCCTCGTCATCGCGCGCCTCGGCTTCGTGTGCCCCGGTCCATGAGGCGCGCCCAAGGCCAAGACCATGCTCTCCCGCCTCGGTGGCCGAGAAGAAGCGGACTCCTGAGCATTCCCCAACCTCTCGAACGGCAATCCGGGAAGCATTGCCCACCACGTCCTCGGGGGAAGCGGTCGCCTGTGCATCAGAAAGTGGCGCGTCTGCAATCACGACCACCTCTGCTTCATCGGCGGTAGGCTGGCACAACGGTTATGGCGGCATGACGGGGTCCGGCCCCACTGCTGCCGACTGGGCCCTGGACTCCTCAGGGCTCGCCATGGTCTCCTCAACCGCCACAACGACCCCCGGGGCGGGCGGGATGGGCGTCTCAGCTGGCAGCTCCTCCGGTACCAACAGACACCGTTCCAGCTCGGCCGCATAAGCAGTCGCATCACCTCCTGGGAGGTTTGCCCCCCCCCCGACTCGGTGGCCTCCGGGAGCTGCACGGTTAACGAGGGTGCCGCCGCCTCCTCGGTCTCGCCGCCACTGACGCCTGACGATGGGGGTGCGCCCGCCTCTGGAGCCGTCTGCGCGTCGACACCTTGGTCAACGACAGGTGCCGTCGAGGGCTCGATTTGCCCGGGGGCTGCTTGTCCCCCCGATCATGTCTCCCTCCCCGGACGGGGGAGGAGGCGCCACCGTCTCGCGGGTCTCGGCCGCCATGGCGACCCGCTCCTCGACTCACGTTGTCTCTGGCGCGGGAGGAGGAATTGATGAGTAGGGAGTGGACGGGGTTGTGTGCGCACTCAGGGCCATGCGCTTACGCGGCGCAAGGTTAAGCGCGCCAATGTCGGAACGACTACCACGAGAAGAGCGAGTTAAGAGGAGCAAGCAAAAACTCAATAACAAGATAGCGTGAAACGACACTTACGTGGAGGAGGTGATGCGGGCCTGCTTGATGGGTCTGGAGGCCGCGCCCGACGACTCGGGGGCTGGTCTTTTACCCCCCGTCACGACGGAGGGCAGACTCCGACTGTCACCCCGGGTGAGGGTAACCTGCACAGGCGGGGGCCCGCCGCCACGGATGACCAGCGACTGGAGACGCCGCGGGGGTGCGTCCACATTCTCCCCATGGGACGCGGTCGGAACGGGCACCGGTGACGCCGATCTTGCCTTGGGGGGCAACTGCCTCCTCGGAGAACACGATCCCCACCGAGACGTGTCGCCAGAAGGACGGCGGGTGGAAGAATCGTGATCCTCCAGCCGCCTGGATGAGTCATCTCGCCGCGGAGACCTCCTCCTCTCCCTCTGCTGCTCTTGACCGCCGGGGCCCGATCGAGAGCGAGTCACCCTCCGATCCTCTTGGTCTGGGCGCGGAGGCGGCCGCGAGCCGGAGCTCGTTCCCTGTTCGTGGGCAGCAGGCTCCGGCCGCTGCCTCGAGCTGGACACTGCGGCCTGCCGCTGGGGAGGAGGCGACGGAGACGACAGCGCGCTCCAGTCAACGCTGGCGCCACCATCATCACCAGACCAGGGCGGCGACGAGGAAGGGTCCTCGTCCGAAGAGACGGTGCCCTCCTTCATCTTCCTGCGCTTGGCGCGGCGGTCGTTCCGCTCGCGCTTCGCAATCTCCTTATCCTTGTGTTGGGCCTTGCGGTCGGCCCTCCTCTTGTCCGCAGCAGCCTAGGCGCGATTCGGCGTCGCATCCTGAGGAAGAGGTGGTTTCGCGGGGAGAGGGGCCGCAGGCCTCAACTAAAGGCAAGGGAGAAAACAAGAAATCAACACAAAAAACGCAAGATAGTCGGAGTACCGGTCGGAAAGAAGAACTTACGTATTTCTTGGTCCCCTCTCGGGGGAGCATGGGTAGAAGTCGGGGCGGCGGCCACGAGTAGGTGGCCTTCCCGATTGCCTGTCCCACACGGTGTTGGACCTCGTCCAACGAGGGAAGCCGGGGCGTCGACGCGGTCCCGACGAAGGGAGCCCTGTCCGGCGTCATCTGGCAGATGCGCAGGCGACGTCGCTGGAGCGGGATGACCCCCTGTGCGTGGTACTGGCCGATGACGGCCGCCAAGTCAACCTCGGCATCACGCAGCTTGGTCAGCACCGCCCAGCAATCCCCGAGCAGCCTCTCCTGCTCCGCCTCCGGGGGCCCGTAGTTCCAGTTCGCCAGCGCCTCAGCGATGGAGGTTCCGGTATACTTCGGCAGTGGATGGTCGGGGTCGTCCTTGAGGTAGAACCACCCATTGTGCCAACCGCTGTTGGAGGTCGTCAGTGCTCGTCGCTCCTCTTCGTCTTCATCCGAAGATTGGCGCACCCGATTGTGGCCGGGAGCGACCTGGCCTTCAGGCACACGAACTTGAAGAAGTACCGGAAGAGGTGCCAGTGCGCCCCCACTCCCAGGTACCCCTCGCACAACGCCTCGAACACCGCCATCTATTGGATGTTGTTCGGGATGAGGTGGTGGAGCTGCAGCCAGTACTCTGCAAGGACGGCGCGGATGAATCGACCAGCGGAAACGGAGAAGCCCCGCTCGTGAAACGTCACGAACGAAACGACGTAGTCGTCTGGCAGGTGCGGCACCGACTCATTGCCCGGAACCTTCCACTCCTCGGCGGCGGTGAGGACCGGCAGCTGGCCGGCGGCGACGAGTCGCTGGAGGATTGAGCGAGAGACATTAGAGCGCGTCCAGTTCGACATGGTGTCTGACGAGCTCGGGGACAAGAAGCAGATTGAAGAAGCAGCGGCGGCGGCACAAGGGTTAAGAGCAGACAGTTGAACGGCGACGGTAAAGGCAAGGAATCAAGGGGGGAAAGTACGGAACTCAACCGGCGCGCGGTTTATAAGGGGCAAACGTGGATGCTGGCATTTAATGCTGGTCCCACCACACCGAAAAACAGCCCGCTCGGTGGGCTCATCCCCCAAGGCGATAGGGGCACGCCCGCGCGACGGTTCGGTACCGGGTGGGCCCGCAGGTCTGAACCTGCAGTGTACCATCCCCTCCAACCGTCACCATCGCCACGTCAGCCACGACCGGCCAAACGGAAGCAACTACCGATACGCCCATGACCGCCACGACGGAAGTCCTCCAAAACAACGGCAACATTTCAAGATTCAAAACCCCATAAACGAGTCTACAACTCCTTCATGGGCTCGGGGGCTACATCCGGCGAATGCGCTCGCGCGCACCCGCCGAGTAAATCAAAGAACAAAAACCATAATACTTCCCCGACGCTGAGCCTGCAAACAAGTCTACAAGTCCTTCGCACGCTCGGGGGCTACTGACGAGGGCCTGGTTTAGGGCCCCCTAAGCAACAAGATAATCAACCTGGAAATGGAGTCCTCTGACACCATTGACAATGTGAAGGCGAAGATCTAGGACAGGGAGGGATGCAGATCTTTGTCAAGACCCTCACTGACAAGACTTCCCCACTTCTGACTACCCGCTCGCACGAGTATCCTCCACCTCGCCCGAGTATCCTCCGCCTCGCATGAGTACGCCTCGTCCCCGAGTACACTCCGCCTCGCCTCCGACTACCCGCTCGCACGAGTAACCTCCGTCTCCGACTAAGGCGGGGTCCACACGGGGGAGTCGGAGCATGGGGGCTGGGGCCCCACACAAACGTGGCGCTGCCCCAGCCTCCCAAGTTTCTTCGCAACGACACACGTGGCGCCGGTTTCCACGCCATGCAAAGACCGCAGCTGGCACGACGGGAAGGACGGCCGGGTCTGACAAGGGTCGTAATGGTGCATAGTGCACCCCCACGACCTCCGACACGCCGTCACATCCAACGCCAGCTGCACACCACCCCGTCAGAGCATGCACTCGATTACCACCTACAGGCACTTAGGCCATAACATGGTGGGCCTAAGTCACTCTCAAGAAGGCTGAGTCACCACATGAACTACTCGGAGGAGATGCCAAGTGCCCGAAACAAATAGTGGCAGCAGCACACGCGGCAGCCTCCAACGACACTACAACTCAGCGCCCTCCCACGCAAACTGATGGACATCAATGACGGAAAGGACTTCACAACGCCGTAGCACTGTAGCTTTTTTCCTTTTCCCTCTTTGCCCCTCGCCCTTACATCTATAAAAGGGGGAGGAGTGCAACGTACGTAGAGACTGACTGATCACCAAGTTTGTAAACCCTACTACAGACATCCCTGGCATAGGAACACGAGTACTCAGAACTAGACGTAGGGTATTACTGTGACAACCCGCCCAGGAAAATACCGTACTATCGCCTAAACCAATCCACTTTGGCCATTAAGCGACAGTAAAGTATCATCCTGTCGTTAGTTGCCGGGTTAACGCCCGGTAAATCACTTGGAATTCACACAGAGGATCGAACATATGCATTAAAACTCACGCGAAGGCGAGTCCAGAGTACAACACGAATTAAATCCAAATTATTACAAACCGTTGTTCATGACATGAAGTAAAGGTTCAGAGTTTGGAAACAGCGGAAATAAATAAACTAGCGCAACGGTAAACATCACAGGAGGCCATCCGTGATGCCATCACTTGTCGTCATCCACCCATCCCTGCTCCCAGCCGGGTGGAATCTCACCAGATCAAACAACACCTGCAACAATATTTTTAAAGCAAGGCTGAGTATACTAATACTCAGCAAGACTTAACCGTCGGGTGATAACTACATCACCAAACTCTAGACATGAGAGGCTTTTTGGCCGGTGGAGTTCTTTTGCGGAAAAGCCACAAAGAGTATGTCCTTACTTTCAATATTTTAGCACAAGTTCTAGTTGATTACCGTTTCTAAGTGTGCCAACTAATTCAATCAAGAATTGTACAAGCAATTAATTTGAGCAGTAAACTTCATCAAATTCCATCATTAAGGGATATCATGGCCAGTTGATTAAGCAGTCTCAGATAACGGTGAGAGGCCGACAATCGATTGATTTAAACCTTGCAAGGTAAACCTAAACACACGGTAGGGTGCCCCCGCGAGGACAACCATCCAGGCGGTTCCCAAAAATCCTCGGGTTGGGATCAAAGACTACAGTCCTGGGTACAAGGTTAGTTGGCATACCCCGCGAGGCACCCAACATCACACGAGTACCCCCCTTCCCCGGTAGCTAGCCGGGGAGGTGATCACTCAAGAGTAGTAATAGTAAGTTCCCGCACCGTCTCATTAAGGTACTAGGCTTACCGGTCCCATTCCCGACAAGTGCTTAGTACGTTCAAAAGCTTAGCCCACGAAAGCCACTGGACCGGAGCCCAAATCACATGCTCTTACCACATGAGCAATCCATTTATAAAGATCTTATGATTCCAACATAAGAACCTATTCTCGCGAGTGACGAACATCACTCGACTTGTACCGGTCCTATAGCATAGCAGCTATCGACCTAGCATACTAGTGATAGAGCATAGGTACCTAGGGATCATGCAACTAGGGTTTCAATTCAATTCCTGAAACGTAAATGCGCAATCATATCAAACATAATTGCGTAATTTAAAAAAAAAACAGGGTTAATGATCCGGGGCTTGCCTTTGCTGGCAAGGTTGGCCTTGGGCCCTTCTGGACCTTGGTCCAGGTCTTGAGCTACGTCCACGTACTGCAGCTCTTCGTCAGCACCTCCGTCTCCTCCTTCCGGCACGAGCGTATAACTACCGTCAGGAAGATCTACACGAGGATGCAAATGCAAGATTCAATTGATGATTTTTAATTTAATTGATTACAAACAACAAATGACAACCATGGGGTGCATGGTTGACCACATTCACCTAGATAAACATCCATTTGGTAAATTATTTCTATTAAAGTAACAACACATGGTGTTTTATTATTTATTCCTTTTAATAGGGACTGTGTACACATTTATGCACATTAATTAATTTACATCACAAAACAGCAAGGAGGTGGTCACAACCTTCTTAGAAAGATCAACATCACATGCAAAGGGTCATTAGCTATGGAGTTGATGATTTTCTCATTTAAATTACTATTAAGCTTTAATTGCCTCTATTGCTTTTATTCATAAAATAAATTCATAAAATTCAGTGGGGTGTGTTATGAAGCACTACAAACCTATATAAAGTCACTGCACACACATACACACTTAGGAGAGCTATGAAATTAAATATACCGAAAAGAACAAAAGCTAGCTACCAAAACAAAGGAAATGCATACAAAAATAAATACACATCAAAAAGATTCCAACTTTCTCACACATGGTCTCTGGTCCAAAACTAACCTAGGAATGCAACATATACACCTAGAACTACTATAGGTCTTGAGTTATGCAATTACAAAGAAAAACAATCATATTTCAAGAATAGATATTTCTGACAATTATAAAATTGTGATTAATTCACCAGAGGTGCATTTTGGCATAAAAAGACAACATGCAGAAGTTGGGAACAAAAATCTAATTATTTTTAGCTACAAAAATCATTTGGACAGATTCTGCAAAAATAGAAAACAATTCATAAAAAAAATTTACAACATAACTTTGTGCAAGTTTTGGTACAGGATCTAGGCATAACATAACACACAACATATCCAAAATTCAGCTATAGATCACAAGTGGATTTGGAGATACAACAGATCTAGGTTTTTCAGTTCTCTATTTTTCATGCAGAAATTATCAGGAAAAACCATAGACATGCTTTACAAAAGTTGTAGGATTTTTCACCAGGAATCCAACAAAATTGGCTTTGCATTTTTGTGAATTTTCTACAATTTGCTATGCATTTTACAAGATTCAGCTGAAAGGCTTTACTATTGAAGATTCCATCTTACAAACAGGCCCTTGGAAACTTCTGACTATTCACAACCATACCCTCGACTCACACAAAACACCCTGGGAAGATCTAGAGGTTTGCAATTGGGTCCCTGGGGGTGAGGGCGGCGCGGCCGGCCGGAATTCCGGCGAACCGGCGGCGCTCTCGGCCGGGGAAGGTGCGGAGCTCGACCAGGTGCTCACCTAGGGCTCGGTGGTGGCCGGAGTTGGGGCGGGGAAGTCGCCGGCGAGGGGGCTCGGCGGCGCAGGAGCTTGGCGGCCGCTGGGGCTCGGCTCCGGCGAACAGGAGGGCACGGCCTGGACAACAAGCGAGCGGGGAGGCTTGAGGAGGTCCTGGGAGAGGTATTGGAGGCGTTTGCCGGCGATGGAAATTAATGGAGGGCGGAGCTCGCCGAGCGGCGTCAATGGAGGACGGCGGCAGCGTGCTCACCCGCGAGGAGAAAGGGCGGCTCCTTAAATAGGCAAGCGCGCGGGGAGAGGGGGGCGTTGCCTTCGCCGCGAAGGATGCCCCGGCGTCAATGCAGTGGTACGGTGGCCGTACCTCGGCAGGCGCGCGCGTGGCAGGCAGGGCACCGGGCGGACCGGCGGGCATGGCGGTGCGGCCGACCGGCGAGGGAGAGCGCGGCACGTGGCAGGAGAAGACGTCACGCGGGCGCGGCGCACGGACCGACGGTCGCGGGCCCGCCTCGGCATGCGTACGGCGGCGTACGACGGTACGGCGGCGGAGCGGCGCGGCGCACGCGGCGCGCGCGGGCGCGCTGGCGCGCGGCGGCGCGTTCCCGCCGTGGGGCTATTCCGGGTAGCAACGTTTGACAGCGAAAAACTTTGAAAACTTGAACTAAGGTGACCCAAGGTGATTATACCAAAGTTGTAGATCTCACTACCCCCTACAACTTTTACAAAGGCTCATAGGTGTTTTTCCCAACGGATTTTGCAGAAACTGCTTGCCAACTTGGGGTTTTTCTTGGCGCCGGTGAACAGGAGCTGCTGCAGTTTACCAAGTTTTCCCACCTTTTCCACTCAAAATTGGAAATGACATCCAACATGAAAGTTGTGTCCCTCGAGAAACTGGACAACTTTTATATTGGGAGATTTTGAAGTGTTTAGGGGAAATTTGGAGAATGCGGCAAAAGTTCCGAAAGACGTTCAAAGACATCAGGGCTTAAGTGGGGTTTGACCGTGCCTTTGACCAAGGGTTGACCACAAGTGTGTGTTGACTTGATCAAGAGGGTCATTAGGGATTGTTGGCGAGGTTTTCGAGGTGATGACCCAGGTTGACCTAGGTTTGACCAATGTCAGCAGGTTTGACTCAGCTGAAACGGTCATTAGCGTTAATGACGCTAATTAAAAACCTGGGGCGTCACAATTACTCCTCGGAGGCCCGAACCAGTATAAAACCCTTGTGTCTCCCGTGTCAACCATCCGGATCCGACACACGATACGATACAAATTCACTGCCGGCGGTAGAGAACCTCGACAATACCGCTGAAGCCAGCCGAAACAAACGCGAAGCAAGCCCGTCACTCAACGCTTATAACCCTTGCACGAGGGTACACACTCCTACAAGGCTTCAGGAGCTACACCCGCGGGTGCGCTAGCGCGTTCCCCACGGAAATTCATGCATGTTCAAAGGGGAAACCCCATAGAGAACACCTGAGGATGTCACCTCGGGACGACCAGCCTTTGCCGGATTAGTCTCCATTCCAGCAAAGGCTTGGGGGCTACTGTCGAAAACGGTCATAAGAGGTCCCCTAACTAAGGGGATAATCACCCTCGCAAAACGCAAATCACCCACAATCAAATCACCGCGGGCCAAAAGGGGACAAGGCGCACGCTAGGCCCATGGCCGACTACGGCCCAACAGTCGCTCGAGGCCCTCCATCGAGGGCACCCACTCGCGCATCCTATCTCCGCTTCGCTCGAGGGTCCCGGCCCCCTCAAGCGAAATTCTGCCTCACTCGAAGGCCTCGGCCCCCTCGAGCAAAGTTCTGCCTCGCTCGAGGGTCTCGGCCCCCTCGAGCAAAGTTCCGCCTCGCTCGAGGGCCTCAACCCCCCTCGAGTGAAGTTCCGCCTCGCTCGAGGGTCTCGGCCCCCTCGAGCGAATACCAAGTTCCTCCTCGCTCGAGGCCGCCCCTCGACGAACGGCGCCCCACCCATCCGCTTCGCCTGACAGGAGCATTTAATGCTCAGATCTGCTGCGGGACACCAAAGTCAAAGGAGAATCGCCTCCCACGCCGCGCAACTAACACGGCATGGGGCTCTGCACTTCTGACCCCATCATTGTGCGGCCGAACCCATCATTGTGCGGCCATCCCCAATGCTGTGCAAGCGCTGCGCGGCCCTGTGCGGACAGGCTGGCGTCACTCCGTGGCACTGTGCCGCCTGCTCCCGTCCTTTTTCCCGCGGTGGAGCCCTCGAACAGGCATGAACACACCCTCGAAAGGTGTACGGGCGGCGACCAGGCGCACACGCTGGCCGACGCTGTTGTACGGGTGACATGGGCCGAGTCTTGTCCACCAACTCCGGCGCTGTGCGACCATCCCCGTCGTTGTATGAGTGATGCGCAGTCTTGTGCGGACAAGCTGGCGTCACTCCACGGCCCTGTGCTGCCTGCTCCCGTCCTTCTTCCCGTGGCAGAGCCCTCAAACGGGCATGAACACACCCTCGAAAGACGTACGGACGACGACTGGGCGCAGACCCCGGTCAAAGCCACCCGTTGAAACCAATCCCGGACAAGCACAGGAGCCGCCACGACGCCCGCGGAAGCCGGAGCTCGCCATCAACCAGCGCCAGGAGCAAGGATTTGTAAGGACGACGATCCCTGTCTCCATGCTCGTCAGTACGCGGCCACTGTACGTTTCTCTGTGCGGCATGCCTGTAATTGCCCTTCCTTGGCCTATAAAAGGAGGAGGCAGACGCCCAGCCGCGGGCACGCTCCATTCACTCAATCGCCCACACACCACCACTCACACATTCCATGATATTGGCACTTTGCCTCAATCATCCTAGCGACCGGGGACAAGGAGGGCTCACCTCCTCTCCCGCCTTGCTTGTAGCCCCCCTCTGCAAGCACCCCGGTGCAATATAATACAGTGCCCACGCACACTCAGCTGGACGTACGGCCTCGTGGTCGGAACCAGGATAAACCTCGTGTCTCTGTGTTAGCATTTGCACCGACCATCGAGAGACAAATCACAGCGCAACTCACGAATTAGTGCCAGAGCTAATCCGAACACCGACAGGTTCCACGAGCTCCACCACTGGCCGTCGTGTGCTCGACGACGCCGGTGACGGAGCCGGCGAGCATGTACTGCTAGAAGCGTAGGCAGTCGAGGGTGGCTGCGGGGACGGTGGGGGCGCTAAGCATCGGCTTAGGCGGGGGACCTAGGGGCGCCGCCGGCTCCTCGGCGGCGGCGGGCAGGAGCCGGACGGGGGTGCTGTAGTCCGCAGCCATGGGGCGCGGCGGCTGCGCTTGGGCTAGAGTTTTGACCGGGTAACGCGAGGCGGAGCACAGGGAGTGCACGAGGAAGAGAAGGAGGAGAGAGACAGGAGAGAGAGACGGGAGAGAAAAATGGGAGCGGGGCGGCTCCGTCCTTCAAATTTGACGACGGAGCGAACCCGCATCTTGCGGGTATATTCCCCTGGAGCCACTCGCTCCTGTCGCTCCCCATCCAAACAGCCGCAGGAGCGGGTCGGCTCCGCTCCGCTCCCAGCGCTCTCCAACCAAACACATAGGTAGATGCCGCCCGTTTCTCCTTATCCTCACCTAGCTATACGCCTAAACCGATGACGGATTAATGCGTGCTAGAATTAGCTTAATTATGACCTACAATATCCTACTCGTACCTGACCGATGGAATAATGGTCGTTGACAGAAGGAAACTTCAGCTGCGAGAGGCAATTGTTGTCGGGGCCAATTCCCTATATGACATCAGAAAATCAAAACTTATTCATTGTATGCCACTCACATGTAGGGAGGATTGAGAAGTTTGGATATCCGAATTATCTGAATCTGTATTCGATAAAATCATCAATATGGATATTCATATTCGTATTTGTTTTTAATGTGAATGTTAAATAGATGTATCCGTATTCAATTTTTAATTTTTTCTCATCCGGTTTCAGATTCGTATTCGACAAAAATATGGACTACCCGTATCTGTGTAGAACAAAGTACTCCTAAAATCTTCAAAAACTTATTTTGATGACTAATTAGTAACTACAAAATGATGTTAATTTTAATATTATTACTTAAAAATGATGTGCATCATCTAAATTATTAAAAAAGCATCAAATTAATAATTATTTTAGCTAATACTATTAGTGATATAGAATAAAAAATTAATTATTATAATATGCCTATTAATGTTAATTTAAAGTAAACTATATTGTTTTTAAAGAAATAAATTATATGCACTTATTTATGAAAAATATTTATTTTTATCTTATTTTGATGTACTGGATTACTTAAATTTTTATTGATAAATATATGTTTTAGATAAGTTGTCTTATTAATAATTTACTCACTACTAGTAACATATTTTTTGTACCAACTATAAAATCATCGATAAAGCAAATTTATCTGTTTTGTATTCTATTCAATTAGATTCGTATCCTTATATATCTGATAAGATTCGTATCCGATTCGAATTCGATTAACCCTCCTAATTTTTCGAGACAAAACCCATTTCATAACCCTCCTGATTTTTTGAGATGAATCTAACAAGCCTAATTATGACATGATTAGAAAACGTCGTGCTACAATAAACAATTTCTAATGATAATTAATTAGTCCTAATGGATACGTCTCGCGATTTCTCATTCGTCTGTGTAATTAATTTTGTAATTAGTCTACATTTAATGTTCCTAATAGACCTTGAAAGAGGTTTTCAAAAATTTATTCAAAAACTTTTATGAAACTAAACACGTTGTGAATGCAGGATGCATGCACTGTGAGTGCAAGATAAAATTTACTACCTCCGTTCTTAAATATATGACGTTTAGGACAATCAAATTACTTTATTTTTGAACTAATTTAGTTATCCTAAATGCATATATTTAAGACGGAGGGAGGGAGTATGAAGGTGGCGCTCTGGAGCAGTATACTCTTCGGCGTTTGGCGTCTAAAAAAGTGCCGCAGATGCCCTGGCAGGGTTTTTTTCCCGACCGGTATGCTGCTACCGCCGGCCTCCGGTAGCGGTATACTGGAGTGGTAACCACGGATACCGGTTAAAATCGGTCAAATTCAAAAACAAATTCAAATCCTAGTTCCACCAGTAGCGAGCGATATACTGTCCGGTAACACTGGTTAGCCGGTTGCGAATCAATGAATAATTTGACATGTTTTCAAATTTGAATTAAAAAATTAAAAAAGAAAAGAAAAATTCCTAAAAATGCACTAATATTTGAAAATTTTTGACACCATTAGACCTACAGCTTGAAGTATTTTAGGAATTTTCTTTCATTTTTCAATTTTTTGAATTCAAATTTGAAAATTTTGAATTGAAGTGGTTGGGAACCGGCCGGTACTGCTACCGGTTCAGACCGGTAGGACCGGTAACCGCAGTTACCAGGCCGGTTCCCAACGGGATTTAAAACCCTGTATCAGCCCTGGAGCGCCCCTTAGATCTCAAGATGGAGCTGCTTTGAGTCGTCGACATCAACGCCGATGCTGCAAGCACGGAGCACTCTTTACCGTTGTGCATCCTGGAAGCCGAGAATAGCAGCACGCCACGGCTGTACAGTGGGAGCAGTTGAGACCGACTCCAGCAGTTGTCGCATTCCCTCCCGCATCTTCAAAATGAAGAAATGACGTGCACTGTAGTGGCTCTAGCAGGAGCCACAACGGTTGCTGCATTTTGCGGTGACCTCCCCGCGCAACCGCATTCCTGGGATTCTCTCCCTTCGCTACATCCTTTCCCACCCGTCGGACAATGGTATCGTGCTCTCGCGCCATCCCAAGGAAGGAGGCAGGGACAAACGCAGAGAGCCGGAGGTGAGAGAGGGTGCTAGCGAGGAGGGATTAATTATTACAAACCTTGTCCTTGCATCAAAGGTAAATGGTTCAGAGTTTTGAAACAGCGGAAATTATACTAATCGATAACTTGCCATCATGGGAGGTCATCCCTAATGCCATTACTCCGCGTCATCCACCCATTCCAACTCCCAGCCGGGTGGGATTTCACCAGGCCAAACATTATCACCTGAAAACAACATTTATAGCAAGGCTGAGTATATTAATACTCAGCAAGGCTTACCCGTCTACAATAAAGACTTAACCTTCTAATCATGCATGGCTTCTGGCTGTTGGGTTGGTTTTGCCAAAAAGCAACTAAGGAGTTAATCCTTAGTTTCAATATTTTAGCTCAAATTCTAGTAGTTCAATTATTACTAGATAAGCAATTAATTCAAGCATACTTGTGCAAACAATTAATCAAACATCAAGTTTCTCAATATTTTATCATGGAGGGATTATCATGATTAGAGGGTTAAGCTATTCCCGGGTAACGGTGAGAGGCCGACGATCAATCGATTAATAACCTTGCAAGGTGAACCTAAACATACGGGAGAAAACCCTCACAAAGAGTGATTTCAACCAAATGGTTCCCGTCATTCGTCGGATTAGGAACTGATGCCACAGTCCTAGGTACATAGCTAGCTGGCATGCCTCACACTAGCATCCAGCGTCACCATGCACCACAGTTTGCAAGACTGGGGTAGCAGCCCAAGAGTAGTAGCCTAAAGTTCTCGCACCGCGTCATTCAGGTACTAGGTTTACCGTACCCATGTCCGACAAATGTTTAGTACTTTCAAATGCTTAATCTCTTAACCATTGGACCAGAGCCCGAATCCCATGCTCTTACCACGTGAGCAATTCAATTTAACAAGTCTTATGATTCCAACATAAGAACCTATTCTCGCGAGCGAAATACATCACTCGACTTGTACCGGGTCCTTATTGCATAGCAACTAGCGACCTAGCATACTAGTAAAAGATCATAAGTACTTATGGATCATGCTTCTAGGGTTTCCATTCAACTCCTGAACGTAAATGCACATATATAACAAGCATAATTTCAGAAATTTGAAAAGGAAACACATAGGTATATGTTAAACCGGGACTTGCCTTCGGCAGCTCCAGCAGTCAGACAGTCTTCCAGACTTTGGTCCGGGTCTTGATCAATGGTCACGAAGTGTACATCTCCTCCTGCTCCCTCATTCTCGTCAGCCGGCACGAGCGTGTAGCTACCGTCAGGAACTTCTATACGAGGAATGCATATGCAGGAGTTAATTAGTGATGAGGGTGTAAACAGCATGTATTAGGTCTAGGGTGATATGTTGAGCACATTTACTTTGACAAGAATATATCCAGCATACTCTTCCTTAAGATTAATTATTAAACCCTTTATTTAATTATTATTATTTTAATAAAGATTGTGTGCACATTTATTTAATTAAATTAGAATTAGCACACATGCAATCAATTTAGTTTCCAGAGGTTCATTGGGAACACTTCCAAGGGTTATACCACATATAAGTTCATAAAAAGGAGTTTTTTATTTCTCTTTTTAATATACTTAGTTTCTTCCAAAAATTATTCTGGTTAAACCATGTAACATCTTGCAGTGAAATTTTTGTGTGAGCACTCAGTACTACAACAAAGCCACTAGTAAAATTTCATGGCAAACAAAGCTATACAGAGAACATGAAAAATATGGCAAGTTATTCATAGCAAAAGCAAGAATATTAAATATAGAGAAAACTACTCATGCACTGGTGCTCAAATTTTACACATAGCTACTATAGACTAAAACTAGGCTACACACCGAAAATTGGCTTCAGAACCTATTTCATTCATGCTACACAAAAATAACCATTTTTAGCCTACTTATTCACAAAGTAATTATACAGAGAAAAGTGTGACACAATTGTAGCCCAACTTTCTACCATAGCACAAACAAGGCATAAACCTACACTGGACCAAAGATAAACATTATTTGACCACAAACTGAGATGTGGATTTTATTTCATAAGCAAGCATCATTCAGAAACAGATATATAAATAGCTCATAAACTCATGATAAAATTACTAGCAACACATTTTAGCATAACAAGGGGATATCCAAAAGATGAACCACAGAGAGCATACATAAGAAGCTGTACAAAATAAATACACAGATCTAGCCACAAAGCAAAATAAATCATAATGAAACATAACTTTGCGCAAAAACTTAGGTAGAGCCTACTCTAGTACTGACTATCAACATATCCAAAGATCAAGCCTAGCACATGTGTAGAACTCAAGTTATGAACAACCCTATACAAACTGAGTTTGAATTTTCATTCAAAAACTATACATCAAAAGTATATACAGGTTTTGTAAAAGATGTAGGTCAGGTCATATGGAAACCAGCAAAATTGATTTTGCATTTTTAGGATTTATCTTTGATTTTCTATGATTTTTATAGTTCTCAGGACTCAAGAGTAAAAGATGAAGAATCTTCTTTCGCTGTGACCCTTGGAAATATTTGAATCCTTACAGATTGGTCCCTAGCTCTTACACAGAGGACCCTACACAAAACATGGCTTCACAACTATGCCCTCCCGCGGCGGGGCAAGCTCGCCGGCGGCGAACTACGGCCGGAGGAGGTAAACAAATGAGGGGGATGGATGATTGAGCTCAACAGGAGTCGATTGGTGGCGGCGGTGTGGCCGGGGATGACGCCGGTGAGCGGCGGCGGCGAGACCGTGGCGGCGCGGCCGCCTCGGCTCGAATTCCGGCGAGGTGAGGAGTGGGGCTGATGAATGTGTGTGCGGGGAAGTTCACTGGGACTCTAGAGAGGAGCTCTAAGTGCTCAGACAGCTGCGGGGACTAAAGGAGGGGTGAGCTCGTCATGGCGGCGGCAATGGCGTCGGCGGAGAGCTCTGGCAGGGTGGAGGAGGGGCGGGGGCTCTATATAGGCGGTCGTGGCGTGGAGAGGAGGTCATGATGTGTACACAGTGCGGCACAGTGATGACGGCATTACCAGGGAGTTGGTGGCGACGTGCGCGGGCGCGGCCGGCCAATGGCGGCCTCGGCGTGCGCGCTCCAGCGGCTGGCGGCGCGGGGCGTGGCACCGGCCTAGCGTCCTAGGCATGTCACCGACTCGCGCGCCCAATGCTGTGCAGCGACACCGACGGACCGGTGGGTCCCCGTGTGCCTTGGCGTTTGCGCCCGGTCACTCGGCGGCGCCCGACGCGGCGTGCGCGCGCGCGACGGCGTCGTGCGGCGGCGTTCCGGCGCCAAATTGTTTTGAAGTTCGCCTGTTTGACCAGCCCAAACTCGTGTTTTCGATACAGAAGTGAACCAAGCGCCAATGGACAAACTTGTAGATCAACTAACACTCTACAACTTTTACAAAGGCCGTTGGGTGTTTTGTTCAAGGGATCGAGCATAAACAGCTCCTGAAATCGACTGTTTTCTCGACGTCAATGAACAGGGTTCCACAGCGTTGACCAAGCTTTTACACATGTTTGCACTTCGAATTTCAAATGCCACCCAACATCAAAGTTGTAGGCCTTGAAAAACTGTACAACTTTGGTATTGGCCGATTTTGAAGTGTTTTGGTAAATTTTGGAGAACGTGCCAAAAGTTCTGGCTAGGGTTCATGGCATAAGGGGTTTGACTAGGGTTTTGAGCTCCAAGGTGCTTAGGGTCTTAAGCACTAATGATCCGAAGGTGATTAAGGTTATAATTAGCACCTAGTGACACTTGATTAAAAACACGAGGTGTTACAGCCTACCCCCTTAAAAGGAATCTCGTCCCGAGATTCGAACTTAAAAGATAGATGGGGAAGGTTACGTACGATGTTGGCTTTGAAGAAAACCTGGATACTTGGTGTTGAGAAATTGTTCCATTTCCCAAGTAGCTTCTTCTTCCGTGTGATGACTCCACTGTATCTTGTACATCTTAACTGTTGGCCTTCTGGTCTGCCTTTCCTTCTGATCTAGTACTCATGGGGTACTCTGCTAGTGATAGGTCAGGTTCTACTTCTGCATTGGTCTCGTCGATTATTTTTGCTTCCGGTATCTTGTCACATTTCTTCAGTTGCGAGACGTGAAATACGTCGTGTACTGCGGAGAGTCTGTCCGGGAGTCTGATACGATATGCAACCATACCGAACTTCTTAGTGACTTCATAAGGACCGATATAGCGTGGCGCAAACTTTCCTTTTACTCTGAATCTGTGTACACCTTTGGTTGGTGATACCTTCAGGTATACATAATCACCAACTTCAAACTCTCGGGGCGCCTTAGCCTTGTCATGATAACTCTTTTGTCTCATTTGAGCGGCTCTCAAATTTTCTCTGATTACTTCCGCTCTCTCTTCGGCTTCTTGTACTAGTTTGGGACCAAAAAGTGTCCTCTCACCCGCTTGTGACCAATTTAAGGGGGTGCGACATCTTCGTCCATATAAGGCTTCAAAAGGAGCCATCTTCAAACTAGCTTGGTAACTGTTGTTGTAAGCAAATTTTGCCAAGGCTAAGCATTTGTCCCAAGTTTTGTCAAAATGAATGGCACATGCTCTCAGCATGTCTTCCACTATCTGATTTACTCGTTCTGTCTGGCCATCGATCTGAGGGTGATAACTAGAGCTATGGATCAACTTGGTACCCAAGGATTCATGCACTTGTGCCCAAAATCGAGCAAGAAACTGTGTGCCTCTATCAGATAGAATAGTCTTCGGAACACCGTGCAATCGCACTAGGGCTGGATATCGAGCCTGGCTCGGCTCGTTAAGGCTCGGCTCGTTAGAGCTCGGCTCGTTTTAGCTCGTTATCTTAGCGAGCTAGGAACCCAGCTCGGCTCGGCTCGTTAAGAAGCTCGAGCTGGCTCGTTAAGCTCGCGAGCCAGCACGTTAACGGTTATAAATTCAAAAATCATAGTTAACAGGTAAGTATGAAATCAACAAATGTGACATGTTTACAAGCCAACCAACAATGAAACCAAGTAGTCAACAAGCAATCTAATACTCCAAGTTATTAGGTTGTGATCTGAAGTTAGACCTATTAGGTTGTTTGCTGGCTGCTGCGGCTCGCGAGCCAGCTCAAGCTCGGCTCATTATCATAGCGAGCTAAAACCTAAGCTCGGCTCGTTACAAATTTACTAATGAGCTGAGCTGAGCCACTAATGAGCGAGTTCGAGCGAGCTAACGAGCTTCGAGCTTTTCGTCCAGCCCTAAATCGCACAATGAGATCAACATAAATCTTGGCATAACGTTTCGCTGAAAAGGTAGTGTGGACAGCGATGAAGTGAGCGGTCTTGGTAAGTCGGTCCACAATAACCCAGATGGAATCATGTTTCCTGGGAGTGAGGGGCAATCCCACGATGAAATTCATGCTGATGTCTTCCCATTTCCAAGCGGGTATCGACAAGGGTTGCATTTGGCCTGCGGTCTTTAAGTGACTAGCCTTGATCCTCTGACATGTATCACAACTGGACACATACTTGGCTATCTCACCCTTCATGTTTGACCACCGGAAATTCTCCCTAAGGTCTCTGTACATCTTGGTACTACCAGGGTGAATAGTGAATTTAGAGAGGTGAGCCTCATCTAAAATTTCCTTCCTAATTTCCGGATCCTGGGGTACGACTAATCTCTGGTCGAACCATATTATTCCCTTCTCATCCTTCCGGAAACAAGCGTATTTGGGGTCTCCTTCAGACAATTTTTGATTGATTAACTGGATTCCTTCGTCAGTGAGCTGAGCTAAAGAAATTTTCTCATGGAGAGGGGATTCAATTGAGATGGCATTTAGATTCCCATACTTGACCACCTCGAGGTTAAGCTTCCTCATCTCTTCACATAAGGTTTCATTATGTGGCTCAATAGTGGTATAATTGCAATACTTGCGACTAAGCGCATCAGCAACCACATTGGCCTTGCCTGGATGATATTGAACTTCTAGCTCATAATCCTTAATCAACTCCAACCACCTTCTTTGCCTCATATTTAGATCCGATTGGGTGAAAATATACTTAAGGCTTTTGTGATCGGTGAAAATATTGCAGCGATTTCCCATCAGATAATGCCGCAAAATATTTAAGGCGTGCACAACCGCTGCTAGCTCCAGGTCGTGAGTAGGGTAATTCTTCTCATGAGGTCTAAGTGCTCGTGAGGCATATGCAATGACCCTGTTGTTTTGCATAAGTACACAACCAAGGCCAGTGCCAGAAGCGTCACAATACACGTCAAATGGTTTAGTCATATCTGGCTGGGCTAGTACTGGTGCTGACGTGAGATGTTCCCTCGAGGTATGAAAAGCCTTGTCCCAAGCTTCATCCCACACATACTTGACACCTTTCTTCAACAGTTCAGTCATAGGTTTTGCTATTCTGGAGAAGTCCGGAATAAATCGACGGTAATAGCCAGTTAGACCCAGAAAATTGCGAATCTGATGCATAGACTTGGGTGGTTTCCAATCCATGACCGCCTGCACTTTGCTAGGATCCACAGAGATACCATCCTTAGTAATAGTGTGACCCAAAAATTTCACACTATCCAGCCAGAATTCACATTTGGAGAATTTAGCATAAAGCTTGTGATCTCTCAATCGTTGTAAAACGATCCGAATGTGTTTCTTATGTTCTTCTTCGTTCTTGGAATAGATGAGGATATCGTCAATGAAGACCACTACGAACTTGTCCAACTCATTCATGAAGACAGAGTTCATAAGGTACATGAAGTAGGCAGGTGCATTTGTGAGACCAAAGGACATCACCAGAAATTCATAAAGGCCATATCTGGTGGAGAAAGCTGTTTTTGGGATGTCACTTGATCGAATCTTAATTTGATGATAACCGGATCGAAGATCGATCTTGGATAAGACTTTGGCACCAGCTAATTGATCGAAGAGAACATCAATGCGGGGCAAGGGATATTTGTTCTTGATTGTCACCGCATTGAGCGGACGATAGTCCACGCACATTCGCAGACTACCATCCTTCTTCTTCACCGCATTGAGCACACCAGGAGTCGATTGGTGGCGGCGGTGTGGCCGGGGATGACTCTAGCGAGCGGCGGCGGCGAGACCGTGGCGGCGCGGCCGCCTTGGCTCGGATTCCGGCGAGGTGAGGAGTGGGGCTGATGAATGTGTGTGCGGGGAAGTTCACTGGGACTCTAGAGAGGAGCTCCAAGTGCTCAGACAGCTGCGGGGACTAGAGGAGGGGTGAGCTCGTCACGGCGGCGGCAATGGCGTCGGCGGAGAGCTCTGGCGGGGCGGAGGAGGAGCGGGGGCTCTATATAGGTGGTCGTGGCGTGGAGAGGAGGTCATGATGTGTACACAGTGCGGCACAGTGACGACGGCATTGCCAGGAAGTTGGTGGCGACGTGCGCGGGCGCGGCCGACCAATGGTTGCCTCGGCGTGCGCGCTCCGGCGACTGGCGGCGCGGCGCATGGCACCGGCCTAGCGGCCTAGGCATGTCACCAACTCGCGCACCCAATGTTGTGCAGCGACACCGACGGACCGGTGGGTCCCCGTGTGCCTCGGTGTTTGCGCCCGGTCACTCGGCGGCACCCGACGCGGCGTGCGCGCGCGCGACGGCGTCGTGCAGCGGTGTTCCGGCGCCAAATTGTTTTGAAGTTCGCCTGTTTGACCAGCCCAAACTCGTGTTTTCAATACAGAAGTGACCCAAGCGCCAATGGACAAACTTGTAGATCAACTAACACTCTACAACTTTTACAAAGGCCATTGGGTGTTTTGTTCAAGAGATCGAGCATAAACAGCTCCTGAAATCGACTGTTTTCTCAGCGTCGATGAACAGGGTTCCACAGCATTGACCAAGCTTTTACACATGTTTGCACGTCGAATTTCAAATGCCACCCAACATCAAAGTTGTAGGCCTTGAAAAACTGTACAACTTTGGTATTGGCCGATTTTGAAGTGTTTTGGTAAATTTTGGAGAACGTGCCAAAAGTTCTGGCTAGGGTTCATGGCTTAAGGGGTTTGACTAGGGTTTTGAGCTCCAAGGTGCTTAGGGTCTTAAGCACTAATGATCCTAAGGTGATTAAGGTTATAGTTAGCACCTAGTGACACTTGATTAAAAACACGGGGTGGTCTTAAGCACTAATGATCCTAAGGTGATTAAGGTTATAGTTAGCACCTAGTGACACTTGATTAAAAACACGGGGTGTTACAGCAGCTGCCGGATCTCGCGGGAGGAGGCGGCGGCAGCCGGATCTCGCGAGAGGAGGCCGCGTCCGCCCAGGAGGAGGAGGAGGCGGCGGCCCGAGAGGAGGAGCTCACGCCCGCCGGGGAGGAGGCAGTGTCGGCCCATGCCTCGCGCTCGCACTCCACGGGAGGGAGGGGAAGGAGGAGGCTCCGGGAGAAAGAGGCCGAGGCCGAAGTGGACGTCCTGGGTGGCGAAGTTGCGGACGTTGTCGTTGGAAAGGCACACCATGGTGGAAGCGCACGTGGTCGCCGAGAGGCAGGAAGACGCCTGGGCGGTGCGGGCTCGTCTCGACCGGCGGCACGGGTGGCGGGCTGGGGGTGATGCAGGGGTGGAAGAAGTAGCCGAGGAGTGGAGGCGCGCGGGGCGAACGAGGAGCGGCGACACGGCACCAGCGGCGGCAGGCGAGCGCGGCGTGGAGGAGGTCGGCCGTGGACAGGCGCCAGAGGATTGTGCGGAGGAGGCGAAGGAATCAGGGAAAGAGGGAGAGATGTAGGTGGAGCCGAGCAGTGTGTTGCACAACGTGATGCGCCCAACCACTGGAAGACCCACTCTTTTGCGAGTCTAGTTCATTCTCTCTTTCTTCTTCATAACAGACTTTTGCAGAGATGCAGATGGGCTTTGTTGCTGGAGTCGGTATGAGCACCGCGGCGGAAGTAGTTTTGTAACTGACTTCATTTAATATTTAAATTGACTTCATTTATAATCTTAAATTAGTGATTAAAGTCGTATTTAATATTTAAATTTTTTTTAATAAACACGTTGTTTCTTTCGCTCAGTCCTCGTCCTCGACCTTGAGTCCTTGACCGCCACGCGTCGCCCGTCCACCGGCGCTCGCGCTCTGGCCTCTGGCGGCCTTCCGCACCGCGCAAGCAACCTCTGCTGCGCTCCTCCGCGGCACCACCCACCCGTCCACCTCTCAACACGCCTCGATGTCAGTGTCAGTCGCTGTCGGTGGCTCCCACCTCCTGGTGGGCCATTCGTGTCATGGAGCATCACCCCACGGCGGCGAGTGAAACTAGCAGTAGGAGAGAATAGGCCTGGCCGCCTAAGCTCTGCGCTGCGCCGCTGACGTCCTCCACCCCGGTACAGACGACCTCCGTGCACCCGGCGTTGGTACACCAGGGAGTAGGGGCACGGCCGCCACTACGGCTGGCGCACCAACAACCTGTCCACCTCCACCCAACAGCACCACCAAAAGCGGGGCGAGGCAGACAAGAGGAGCGCAAAACCCCACTCCACCCGGCGCGGCGCAGCAGGGGTTTTCTCCGCCTCCTTCCTCTCGAAGCTTTCTCCTCCTCCTCACCGGTCAAGCGCGACGCAAGGGATGGAGCCCCGGGGTCGAGGTTACGGAGGCGGCGAGGCGAGGCGAGCCAAGGACACGGGGGCGCCCTTCGTCTACCGCAGCTTCTCCAGCGACGGCGACAGTAAGCTGCCCCGTGCTCATACCTTCCCTTCCAAGTGTCCTGTCACTGCCCTCTCCCCGCGTGAGTGGGAACTGCGATCTGCAATGTAATGTTGATGGCGATACCTCTCGCTCTGTGTCTCTGTGTGCGCAGGTGAGGCCGCGCTCGTCAAGGCCGCCATGGACGGCGACCTTGGCCGGATCAAAGGTACAGCCAAGCCACATTTCCCTTCGTCCCGTTAAAAAAAAGGCATTTCCTTCGGTCGCAGCATGGTGGTGACGGCATTCCGTATATTTTCGCCCCTTGTATGCTCCTGTGTTTAATTCACCTAATCTGTGCCTATAGTGACGGTTAGTAGAACAATATAGCTCTTGATTATTTTGCTGAATGGTGGGAGGTGTGCCTACAAAATCATGTGGATTTTGTGAATGTAGATGTTGTCTCGAGGGGAAAATTTGATAGATGTTTCATAGGTAGGCTGAGCCTACCCATATGCTTAATTTTCTTCATTTCTTATTTATTTTGAGACCAGCCAGTATGTTTAGTTGCAATTTTCGTTTTGGCGCCATCTATAATAGAAATTTGTTGGGGATAACCCCTTGCTGCTTTCTAAAAAATTTACTTTGTAGTGCCTATGGAAATCAATCTCTTTCTTTTTGGTGGTGCTGTAAATAGCCACCCTGATTTGATCATGCACTGAGGTTTGCCTTCTCAAGGGGTTTTGGATTAGCTTATGTATGTCAAGTTATTCCTTCACCTAGTTCTGATTGCAAGATTGAACGCTTTGCCTCCATCTTTACTGTGAGATCATCACCATGCCATCAACTTGTTTACATTAGATACTCTAGTCATATTGTGGTCACTGGCGGTCAAGTCTTTACAATATATTTCGTGCAGATTGAATGAAGACTAGAGGTGTTTCTAGTTATCTGTCTTTAGCTGTAATTTTGCTGTTGTTTTGTTCTGTTCAAACTCAGATTTCTTCCTTTGGCCATGTGGCGTCTTTAAGGTCTATGACCTATGTATCGAATTATGTTTCTGTGGTTGTAGACACTCATTCGTGAGTGTTGAGGCCGGTTTCCCTTATCTAAAAAAAATTGAATGTTTGATGCACTTAGCTTCTGTGTGCAATTTGCACTAGTGAGGCTGTTATTTGTGTCTGTGCACTACATATGCTGACTTTCCTATTCCTACCCTCAATCTGATTTGTTTTGGTGTTTTGCTGGGCCAAAGGTATTATGAAAAGCCTTGGCATACAAAACAGCAACCGAGAAACGATCTTTTCTTTTACCATGGGTGGCTTTGGGGTGCTGCACTGCGCAGCAGGCCAGGGCCATTTGGAGGTCTGCAAGTACCTGGTGGAGGAACTAGGGGGGGATCCAAACATGGTTGGAGGTGAAGGGCCATTTAAAGGTACCCCCCACCCCCACCCCAATGTATGGGTAGGTTTGGCACCTCACAATATGAGATATTTGAATTGGTGTGCTTCAACTCTTTACATTGCAGGTGCAACACCATTTATGATCTCTGCTCAGTCTGGCGATATTTCCACTGTGAAGTATTTATTTGATCAAGGTGGTGATCTAATGAAGGCAGAAGCACAAGGACGTAATGTTCTACACTATGCCGTGTGCGCAGGTTGCTCTCCCACCACAGAAACACATTACTTATGTTTATGGATACCACAAGTGTCATGAATGCACTTTCAACTAGAAATCTGCTGGTGCAACTTTTCATATTTGGTGTTTTGTGTGGCAAGATTTCTTACATGTTCTTGCTCAAAAAAGATTTCTTACATGTTTTTTTATATATTATTTTCCAAAGATAGATAATCCTGCTCTTTTATCACCGTGCTATAGCTTGTAGTGCAGAAATTTACTAGTTAACTGGTTGTTTATCAATATGCACTCTGCTAGTCTACTGGTCATGACTTATGGGCTTTCTCATTCACTGCAGGAAGCACTACAGTAACAGAGTTCCTGCTTTCAAAAGGAATACCTGTTGATGTAGACTTTGGTCATGGGACACCACTTTATCATGCTTCTATCAATGAGCAGGATAAGACTGTGAAGATTTTGTTGGACCATCATGCAAATGTAAGCAGCCCCACTCTCTTCTTATTTTATTTCGATGTTTTTTCAAGGTTATTGTGTAATTGGGTAGATAGGAATTTGCTTTGCGTGAAGAACAACTACTTGGATAATGTGGACAATATGCATTTTACTAGGGCTGTTTTGATTGCCTGATCGACCTATCCTTTATACAGTAATTTTTTTGTTAATAACTTTTGATAAGTGAGTATATATTGTATTATCGTGTAATGTCATCTAAGAGAATCAGAAAGAATATTTATCATCTTACTCAATTGGGCTGTTTGGACGATGCTATTCCAGATTGTACATTGCAGAGCAGTCGCTCCTCTTACACTGTGTTTGCATAACTGTGAATTTGAATCCTCTTGTTCATCAAGTTACTAAGGTGAAATACTCGTATTTTTCTTTCAGCCCAACACAATCTTCTGTGGTGTTGGAACTCCACTGAGCAGTGCTCTTATTTACCGTTCATTGAAGTGCATGAAGCTACTCATTAAGGCCAGTATATTTTTTACTCTCTGTTCAACTACCACTATGCTAGCTCTAATTTTGCTTAAACCATTTGTACAATCCTTTTGACAGGCTGGTGCTGATGTTAATGGTAAAGGTTCTGCTGTGTCCCCTCTAGTGTTTGCTACAGGGCATGGAGGATATACCAAGTTCATTCCCTTACTGTTAAAAGCTGGAGCTGACCCTAATATTCCAGATGATGTATGTTTTCTTGATGTTCTCCTTATTTTTATATCCTCTCCACTCTGTTTTATTTAAGGTTCCGATGACACTGGGTATTCTTCAACTTATCTGGCACGATTGCTTTGACAATACACTACCATTAAGTGATTGTAGCTCATTGATATTTTCAATCTATTTACCATCCCCCCCCCCCCCTCCTTTTGTAGTTGGGTAATTTGCCAATTGAGCTTGCTGCAGCACGTGATTGCCGAGAAGAAGTTGAAATGTTGTTTCCCTTGACCTCACCAATTCCAAATGTCAGAAACTGGAGCGTTGACGGAATAATCTCTCATGCCAAATTGGAAAAAGCAAAGCCAATGGTATGTTATGTGTAGCTGGAATGCTTCGTCATGCAAAATAATGAAATATTGCTTGGATGCTGTAGATAGGCTGCTTTTCTGTAATACTCCTTTGGGGGAGCGAGACCCTTCTTTATCCCTCAATTATGAGACTTAATTTTGAACCTTTAATTTTGCATGATTCCCTTTGGCTCTCGTATTGCTCAAGTGTGGTACTGTACATTCTAATACCTTGCCATTCAGCTGTATTCCACATAGAAATAGAACTTCCATATCAATAAATTGAAGTATATAACTAATGAGTATTGGATTACCATTTCCCCCCCATCCCTTCCTAGTATCACATATTAGATTTCTATGAATAACAAATATCAGTGGCTCTGAGCTGTTTTGAGGCTTTGAGCTCTTAAGATGTCAGCATGAGCACTTGGATTGTTGCATAAACATGCAGAAGAGATATCCAACTTAGCAACCGATCTATTAATATGCAGGTTTCTTTTTTTTCTCGCGCAAACCATGCTGAACAATTGCTATGTTCGATAATTCAAATATTTTATCTGGGTTGCACATTCAACTTTTGTATTAATTGTTTAGAAAGAAGAACATGTCAAAGTAAGAAAAGGTACAATGAGGTCGCTGGCAGATAAGGCATTTAGGCAGAAAGAGTATGCCACGGCATCGAAGATTTATACCGAGGTAAGTTTTTGCACCTCACCAACAATGCCTTAGAATGTAGTCTATTCTGTCTACAAGGGCACCATTTAGAAAATGTTATTGGTTCTTTAGCATTGGAAGATGACATTATCTTGGTCAACAACTAGTTTTTTTCTGTAATTTCCATCACTTAAGCAATAGATTGTGTTCCTGTAACTAAGTAGTAAAGATAATGCTGGAGTTTAATTTGTTTTGAAGTGATTATGTGTTTTGATGCAGTTATGAATAGATCTGGTAATGGACCAGCTAAAATCAATATCATCTCAGTAAATAAAATGCTCTGAAGAAAGACGCACATGTAACTATTTGAAGTAGAACATATGCATTTTCAACATGAAATCCATTTAGATTGTAGACGCAATCGGGAGCAGAACAGACGCAACATGAACTCCTTTAAGATTCTAGGGCCAATTGTGAGTGTCATATTGTTCTCTCTGACAAGCTTCAGTTAGCAGACCAGAACATGTTGTGGTAATCCATATAAACTTCTCTTCATCTTTTTGAAAGGCAGCTATGTACCATGCCACACAATGTTGGTTAATCCTAGTTTGTAGACAGGCTATCTGTTATAAGGAGGTCTATCATTCTACAGATAATGTTAAAATCTAGTGGAAGTATTATTGTATAACCTTTCATCCTTGACCGTAGGTGATAGGTATTGATGGACAAGACGCCACCCTATATTCCAACAGGAGCCTCTGCAAATTGAAACTGGGTGATGGCAAAGGTGCACTGTCAGACGCTTACAGGTGCAGGATGCTGCGGCCTGACTGGGCAAAGGCTTGCTATCGTCAGGCTACAGCTCACATGCTACTCAAGGTGGGATACACTTATGAGCTGAGTTGTGGTTGTCCTAATTATCCTCCTGGATACGCTATGTTCAGGAGTACAAGCAAGCATGTGACGCTCTCATGGATGCGCAAAAATTGGATCCTGGAAATGAGGAGATTGAGAGAGAGCTAAGGTAACCTGCTGCTTTTTTGTTTCTCTTTTGAACATCTGTTCCCAAATATTTGGATACTGATTACGACTCAGAATGGCTGACAACACGAGTCCAAAATAATCTCCTTCTCAGTATTTCTGCATGCCACTTGATGACTGACTGGTTCCGTCAAGGAAGTTTAGTGGTTGATATTCTTGTCATTCATTTGGATTTTTGCAGCAAGGCAATGGAATTGATGAAGATCTCCCCTGATGAATATAAGGAATGAAATGAGTAGCCACCAGCTGGGACAAACGTTGTTGCCTGGTTAGAAAATACAAAGTAGCATTTTGTCAGGTGTCTGAATGTCTGATGAACCGCAAGTACTCTACTTCTTTTCCCCTTTCCCCTTTTCGCACGGAGCATGGCCAGCTGACATGGAAGTATGGCAAGTTGAAGCGCGGGTTACTTTCTTGAGCTAGTTATTAGTCTATGACCAAACAAAACATGCGCTCGCTAAGACTTGCAAGTTTCTGTGAACTTATTGCTAGTCATTGGAATTTCCCGTGAGCTTACAAAAGGTGCTTGGTCCGAAATTGCCTGTTTAGAAGTAGCATCACTCGAATCTGATTTGAATAGCGGCAGGCTGGATTGTTCCGGACGAGTATGCTTATAGTTGATCAGGGAACAAAGAAATATCGTTGCCTGTTGGAAGTAGCATCCTGTCAGGTGTCCGGTGAGCTGTAAGAAGGCGCCTTTATTATTATTATTTTCACGTTTAGTTCGGTGAAATTTTGGGAAAAGTGGTTAAAATTTTGCATTGAGAAACGTATTCTGTGAGAGGTGACACGGTCTGCGATGCGAAAATTTTTGGAATCTTTGGGGAACTAAGGGCACGTACAACGGCCGTCGACTCGCCGTCTACGTACTGGAATTTTTTCAGAAAAACCCCCCGTGAGCGAACAGACACGACCGTGCCGTCTCTCCGCGAGAGGACGACGAGGGCGCGTGCTCCAAAGCCAAATCGACGCAGTCAGCACCGTTGTACGCCGCGGCTCGTGGTTCCGCAGCGGCAACGGGATTTGCCGCGGCCAGCCATCCGTGCAGGAAGATGCTGTCAGAAATCTCCCTCCCGCGCCTTCTCTCCCATCTCCTCAATCCCCTAATCCTGCATCCCATCTACGATGAGCGATGCGGAATCTGTTGGCGGCGGCGGCGCTTCGGAGAAGAACGACACTGCTGCAAGACCGCGGAAGGGCACAACAGCCCGCCATCGGAAGGACGATGCGTCGCGGGGGGAGAAGAATGGTGCTGCTGTGTGGCGGCGGCAACACAGCACGTCAACAGCACACTAGCGGTGGACGGAGCTGCTCCCCTCAATCTGCATCTTCCTTTGCTGATGTGAGACATGTCCTCAGCGGCACCTCGAGGTCCATGGCATTCTTTCCACGATTGCAGGTAGATGGAGCCAAGGACTTGGCGGCAGCCCGATCTGTATGTAATCCATGGATGCTTTCTCAATCTTTGGAACCGACCACATGGTAACAAATCATTCCCAATTTGGCAATTTCTCAGAGTTTGCTATGAGAATGTACTGATTAGAGTAGGATAAATTCAGAATACTGCCATTGCAGTACTTTGCATTTTAGAATTTTCAGTATTGATTGATCTCAACTCTCAATAAATTCGAGTTTGTAGTGTATGATTTTCAGATACTCTATCTTAGAAGATTACTAGTGAGGCATTGTTCAGACTTCGCAATGTTTTACTCCCTTCAACTTAGAATTGTTTCTGTTTCTGAGCAAGTATTTGTATATCATTTGTGTGATGGAAAACCATTGGCTGATGGGGTTAGAATTTCATAAATTTCCTTTCCATACTACTACGTGCTATACTTTTAACAATCTGCACATGTTGTGTTTTTGTCATTTTACCTTATATCCAAATCCGAGCAAAAGATATTGATATACATGCTATGCTTTGTCGTTAGAAAAATATATGCAAATAACTTTAGTATTCTTTACTAATGTCACATTTCTTATCATGCGTCTGATCCTTGAGATGAGGTTCCTATTGATATATATTATATTAATGTTTTTTAAAGTTTTTATGTGAATTAATTCAATATCATGCATTACATCTCAATTGGGCACCAAAATAGCTACAAAGATCAAATGTGCATATGATCATCATGATTTATGTGTCAAATGATGAATTAAATGTCTTACAGACGGTCAAATAGACGACTCATTGTATAAGTTGTCTATTTAGTTGTCTATGTGTGTCAAATAGACAACAGTTATCTAAACTGTTGTACATGCCCTAAACGTGGCCTAAGTGAGTAACACTGTGACGGTCTGGAGACTGGAAAGCCGAAGCGGCGTTTCTTTTGTTGACTTCTTGAGGTTGGAAATTCATGTGAATTCCTGTGAAATTGCCTCGTCGATGCACCGTGCTCGTTTATCAGTTGTTGTTGAGCGTGCAGGTCTCTGTCAGGTTCTTCTGCGCTCAATGGTTTTCCTTCAGAAACTCGGAAGCAGCAGGACATCTTTGCCTCTGCGAGCGTCACTGCCTGTGCGCTGCAAGCAAGATGCATTGGCAGATGGCAAGTCCTATGCAGACGCAAGGGCAGCTGCACCTGCACGGTGCACCGGCTACACGAGCGGCACAGCAGGAGTGTGTGCCCATAAAAAAAGCCAGCGACAGGAAATTCCAACCCCTTGCCCGGATCGGATTCCAATTCTCTGGTAGGGCTACGACATTCCCCTTCCTGGGCGTGTTTAGTTCCCAAATTTTTTCCTAACTACCCGTCACATCAATCTTCGGACACTGATTAGGATTATTAAATGTGGATTAATGACAAAACTCATTCCATAACTCCTACCTAATTTTTCGATACGAATCTAACGAGCCTAATTATGCCATGATTAGACAACGTCGTGCTATAGTAAGCAATCTCTAATGACGGATTAATTAGGCTTAATGGATTCGTCTCGCGATTTCCCGTCCATTCATGTAATTAGTTTTGTAATTAGTCTATATTTAATCCTCCTAATAAGCTTCCAAAAGGACTCCAAATTTTTTTATTTGGGAACTAAACAGGCTCTACTACCATCATCGCCCATTGGCTAGATACATATATGCTTAGACTAAGTCCAACAATGCGAGGCAATTGCAGTTTTGCCTCTCAGATGGTTACTGTGCACGCCCGGGAGCCCTCCAACAGAGAAGGCATCGGGCGATGCATTTTGCCTGCAAAGGAGAGAGGAGAGGCAAAGATGCACTCCCTCTCTCCTCGAAGGCAAATGGCAAGCACGCGTACGTGCAACGCGTGGCGGTGGCGCAGGGCGCGAGCGCGGAGGAGCGCCGGCGGGAGGCGAGCGCGGCAGAGGAGCGTCGGCGGGAGGCGAGCGCGATGGAGGAGCGCATATTGGTCTCGCCGGCCACCTGCTCCTTCTTCCCCAAGCCTCTGCGCTGCCGGAGATCCGCTATGGCCTCCGCACCGCCCTGGCCTCCGCGCCGCCGGAAGTTGGGCTAGGGGAGAGCGCCGAGGACCCACCCGCCGCCGTCCATCGACCCCGGCCTTCCCGCCCACCGAATCGATCTCGGCGGACGGGCACGGGCGGTCAGCTCGCTGCTGCAGGCGAGCACGAGGACAGGCAGGGAGAGGAGGAAGACGCCACCGGAGATCCGCCACCGCGCAACAGCATGTCGTCGTCCACCTTGCGCTGCGGCCGGCCACGTGGTCTTCCTCGATCTCTCCGCCGCCCACCACCTCCTCTGCAGCTGGTGCCGGATCCGACCACCGCGGGCCCCTGCCACGCCTCGCCGGGGAGGGAAACGCGTGCCGCGGCGAAGATGAGGGAGGGGGAGGAGGGTGGTGGAGCCCGAGGTCGAGCTCGTCCGCCACCATCTTCAGGGCCACCGGCGAGGGCGGGGTGACCGGATCTTGGTGCCGCGCACAGGAGGAGCACAGGAGGATCTCTGGCGGAGGACGGGAGTGCTTGTGGCTTGCGTTTTGCTTTTGCCTTGCGTCGGTTGGAGACAACGAATTTTGCACGCGCGAGGGATGCACTGTGTGCAATGCAAACGAAGGAAATGCATCAGCATTTTGCCCATCCTTGTTGGAGTTAGCCTTAGCGCTAATATATCCATCTCCTCGAGGTAATCGGTCACGGGCAGAAGAGAGAAAAGAGAGTTAATTAAGCACGCGTCCATATTCCAGGGCCGCATCAACGTCAGACAGACGGAGGACGGCCCAACCGACGGCCAGGAATGATTCCCTCTCCTTTCTCTGCTCTTGTAGATGCCGCCCGTTTCCCCTTCTTATCCTCACCTAGCTATACACCTATACTGATGACGGATGAATGCGTGGTAGAATTAGCTTAACTTGTGTTTAGTTTCCTGAATTAGGATGTAAAATTCTGGATTTTGCACAGATTTTAAGCTGAAAAGCACTGTTTCGAACTGAAAAGCACTGTAGCACTTTTCGTTTGTTTGTGGTAAATATTGTCTTATCATGGCCTAACTAGGCTCAAAAGATTTGTCTCGCAAAGTACATCCAAACTGTGTAATTAGTTTTTAATTTCATCTACATTTAGTACTCCATGCACGTGTCGGCATTTTTGATGTGATGGAGAATCTTCTTTTTACATAGTGATTTTTGGGAGAAGTTGGACTTCTAAACACACCCTTAATTATGACCTACAGTATCCTACTCGTACCTGACCGATGGCATGGTCGCTGACAGAAGAAAAGTTCAGCTGCGAGAGGCAATTGCTCTGGGGCCAATTTCCTATATGACGTCAGAAAATTGTACCCATTCTATGTATTGACACTCAGATGGAATAGATAGTTATAATCTTTGATGGCATACAATGGATGTCAGGATCCACAAAAGTCAGAATGGGGAGAAAAGGACCCTGCGCCCTGTTCGTCTGGCTTATCAGTCACCAGCCAGCAGTACTTTTCTCTCAGAAAAAATCAACCACCAGCAACCAGCCAGCAGTACTTTTCTCTCAGAACAAACCAGCACCAGCCACCAACAATCAGCTAAGCGAACAGGCTGCCTGGAGCCCAGAGCCAATCTGCCCATTTCAACGTTCCCCGGACGCTACGGCAACGGCTAAGACTATCCGCACTGGTGTACGCAAACACCCACGCTAAACGTTTTGCGTCGCTGTTTTCAGGAAAAGGGGCTGCAGCGGCGTACTGGATGCTCCTGTAAGCAAGTGGACTCTCCCCGTTTCCTTGAAATCCAGAGGAGGCAGCGGAGAATGCAAAAGCAGGGGCCCGCCGTCCCCGCCTCGCGCATCCGGCCTCGAACCGTGCGCTCCACCTCCCTAATGGCGGCCGCGAGGGAGAAGGAGAGGAGGAGGCCGCCCCTCGCTGCCGTCTTCATACCCGAAACGAGGAGGCCCACCGCCTGCTACGACGGCAGAGGTTGGGAGAAGCGGCTTGGGCGACGACGACGCGGCGCGACCGCCGGAGCGGAAGGGAGGCAGGGCCGCCGCAGCCCGCACTCCACCTGCCGCGGCTCGACAGCGGAGTAGGCGCGCGGCCGCCGAGCTCCAGCTCGAGGAGTAGCTCGCCATGGCGGCTCGAGGAGGAGCTCGAGGTAGATGCGACCAAACCAACGAGCTCCAGAGAGAGGCCGCGGAGGCAGGGCGATGGATCCTCCGCCGGAGAGGCGAGGGAGGCCGCGGAGGCAGGGCGAGCGGCGGCCGGCGCTGGCGAGGAGGAAGGAGGGCCGTCGGAGGGCTCGCCGGCGCCGAATTCGGCCGCCACCGCAGCTTCTCGCGCAGAATTCGACCGCCGCATGAGCTCCTCGCCCCGGCGTCGTGTCTGATGTGAGTTCGTCGAGGGCCATGGATGGAGGTAGAGCGCGAGGCCCGCCGCCACCGGGACCGTCGGTCGGCCGTCTGCTCGCTCCTGCGGACGGAGCTCGTCCCCGCCACCGGGATCCGGGCCGCCGCCGTCTGGAGCACGCAGAGCTGGGAGGAGGGGACGCACCGCCGCGCGGGACCCTCCTGGATCTGCATAGGCTCAGCTCCGCCGGCCGGCAACGGGAGGCGACGGGAGGAGGGCCCGGCAATGGGAGGGAGGGAGGCGACGAGAGAGAAGCATAGGAGAGCCGGTGCAGAGTAGAGAGAGATGGGGGTTGGTGGGAGGAGGGGGTAAAAAATTGTGAGGCTGACATGTGGGTTCAGGTGTGGGTAGTTAGGATAAATGATGAGATATAAAGTATGACGAGTGCGGAAGAAGTTGTATAAAGGAGAGAATCTTGATGACTAGACGAGAATATTCCGTTTTAGAGAAGGATATAAAGTATGACGAGTGCAGATAGTCTAAGGCAGAGGCTTCAGTGTTACATCCACAGTTTCTGCAGTCATCAGTGTGCGACCCTATATTAAACTAGCATTACGCTGCTGCTGGTCAGCTGGTGTGTGGCTAGCAGAGCTGCCAACCAGCTGGATTAGCGACTAAACAAAGCCGCCGATTGGCGGTTGCAGGCTGCATCCTCCATCGATCTTGGCGAAGCCAGCCACAGGTTTGTTTGTGTCACTCGCGTGAATAGATACTACTAGTACAGTAAGAGTATTTAAGATGCCGTGGCAGTTAGCCGTTGTTTTCCAAGCCGTAATGCGGCTTCATCCTGATCGGGGCTCTTTCAAATGTCAGCAGGACAAGTACTACATGAATGTGAACGATTCGTACGAGCTCAGGGCTGAAATGTACACCCTCATCGTTTCCTTGTGCCCTCGGCGTCAGGAAGGAATTTACTCGTTTCTTGATCAAAAGCGAAGGCAATTTTCACAACTTGGCGATGACTTGAAGGTTCTGAATTTCCATCCAATTGCTAGCCAACAGCCCAACACCCAGATGCAGAGGGGGAGAGGGAGACTGACACGGCAACAGGGTTGGGCTGGGGGCTTGTCCCTTTCCTGCGCTGATATTTTCCACTGGTTGCAGGATACTCCTCAGTTTTCTTTTGCTCTAGCCTGTTGCTTTCAGAGATTCCAACAGCGCGTGTGATGATGTTGCTAGCAGCACCCACACAAGGTTTATGAAAATAGTAGCACAAAAAAGGTTCCTTCCAAGCCAGTACATGGATTTGTCTTGGGATCATCGGATGGATGAAAACCAGCTGGGATGTGAAAAGTATTGCCCCAGTTGGACTTGGACCCGGCGGTCGTTGGACAAGGAAATGATGAACCAGTCACTCATCACAACTTGTTCACGGTCAGTCAATCCTGCTCACATCATACGCCACGACTGAAAACTTGCTCACACTTCAGTTTCCGTTCCTTTCTCTTCATGGATCCATCCATGCGTGCTAGCCTGAATGACAGCGCTAGAAGCCTAAAACTGCCTCTGCCTGCAAATGTGCTACCTGCACACAATTTTCAAATCCAGAAGCTTATGGTTTCTGCAGATTTCGAAATAGCAGAAAACCGATGCGATACAATTTTCAGAGAAAGCAAGGCGGTCTGAATCACGCCGGCCTGGTCCACAGTCCACCACTCCACCCAACACACACAAACACAAATTCCAGGCATCGTTTTCTCGTGCCGGTTCCCGTCCACGCTCGGCAACATATCTCTCCGGGAGCCACCAAGTTGCGGGTGGGACGGCAGTGACGTGCCTTTGTAACCGTCAACTGGTGGCCGCTACTTTCCTCCTCCTCCTCCTCCTTCCCTGCGTACAAGGCCCGAAGTGCCTGGACTTGTCAATGCACGCTACGGGCCTACGGCATATCTCCAATTCCATCAGGTCCTTGTCACCCTCAGCAGAGGCCATCTTCTTCATCCGCTCGACAAGAAAATCTTCAGACTTTCCGGGCACACCGCCGTGTATCCGTGGTGAACGCAACGCAACGCAACGCAACGCAGCAGGGGTCCCTTCCTTTCTCTTCCCTTCACTTGTGGTGAAAGTGAAACCAGGAGAGGGGAGATCAATTGGGGCATGTTCAAACTTGAAGGTTTCAAGCCACTGCCACTGCCTGCGCTTGTGCAAGTGGCGAGCACGATTCGCATGACTGAACTGATCCATCAGGGGACAGTAGTGCAGAGTACACTGACCAGCTGAGACGGAACGGGGAAGGATTCCTTCCCAAAGGGAGGACAAGATGATGCCCGCCTGCAAATCACGCGATTAGAAGAGTGCTTACTAGTACATTACATTATTAACAGGGTTTCGGAAGCAATCATGCATTCATTGCGATGGCTGCACCCTGCACTGCACATTTTTGGAGCTGCAAGTAGCATGGAGAACATGTGCCGGCCCTGCATTCCTGGGCAATGCTGCCTCTGCCTCTGCCTGCCCTACTACTCAATTAGCAGCACACAGTACTGCTAGTACTGCTAGTTTAGCAGATATATCTTGGTGGTAATGGGAGGAGGATTAGTTAACCGATGGCTCCACCTGTTTGTTTAGCAATAAATGGCAAGCAGGCAGAGGAATCAGAAGGCATGTGAAGAAAGAAGGGCATCTGAAAGCAGGGCCGCAGATGGTATGGTAGGGCGCGATGAGGAATCTACGGTCCCGGAAAGGCGCCTTTGAGATGGGGGGAGGGAGAGACAGAATCTTTTTCAAAATTCAAACTCTGTTTGTGCTCTGCCTAGCCTCGGCATGCTGCTCTGTTTGGGTTTTCTTTCGGTCATCATCATCTTTTGGTCCATGGGAAACCTTGAAAAGATGAATGAAACGCAAATGTTTTCCCCTTTTTTCTTTAAAAAAACAACAATCTTTTTTTTTCCTTTGTTCTTTTTTATTTGAGCTGGGGGACAGGTGTGAAGATAAGATAATAATCGGCAGGTTAGAGAGAAAGTGAGAAAGATTAGGGAGCAAAGCTGTATTGCCAGTGGTTGCATTATTAGCAGAGTAGCAGGGAGCATTTCCTTTCCCTTTGTTTCTTTCTTTTTTTTATTGGAAGAAAGTAGGAGCGGCATTATTGGACACAGGAAAGGAATAGGTAGAAGGGAGAAAAAAAATGGAGTACTAGCGAGAAGCAATATGTCAGGTGGCAAAAACAAAACCGATGTGAATGATGGTGCAGGTGCGCAACCGAACCATTTGTATATTTGGCGGCAGCGGCAGCAGAAAACAAAGACGCGGGCGGGCATTGGAAGGAACAGTTGGAGGGCAGAGTGATTCGAGGCATCAGGATTAGCAATTTTTTGTTTAGAAAAAACAGTGTACCCCCCTATTTAACAAATCCGGGAGGCATCAGGATTGGCTGATTGCTTTGTGTACTCCCTCCGGTTTGGTAAAAAAGTCGTTTAGGATAACGATACGGTCTCCAAAGCACAACTTTGACTTCTCTTTTCTATAAAAATATTTATTGAAAACTTATATATGTATACTTTTATGAAAAGGATTTTCAAAACAAATCTATTGATATGATTTTCACATTACTAAACTCAATGACTTAAAAGTTATTCACCATTTATATTCTTAATGTTTGACTCAAATCTTATCCAAAACGACTTCTTTTACCAAACCGGAGGGAGTACAATAATCAACAATTCAAAACGGAGGTAGCACAACTAGCCTGGCTACATGAACACGACTACACGAGAGAAACTACCACTGCATTCCCTGCCATCAGCAGTCAAGAAGCCAATGCTGGCTGCAGCCAAGTGACACCACTGCTGCATTCTGCTGCTGGTGGTGACACTGGTGCTCCGCTGTGGATTCTCGCGGATCCATGCCCTCGCGGCGGCCGCGACCAACTTGAGCGCCAAGGCAGGGAGGGCCTCGCGGCGGTTCAAACCGGAACACGTGCTGGCCGCCGAGGTCAAGTCCTGTCCTGCCCTGCGCCCGGCAGCGCAGCGCAGGGACGGAAAGCAACACGGCAGCCGAGGCCCTGCTGCGGTTTGCCCTTTCTTTCCATTCCACGCGCACTGGGCTCTGGTGGGCAGGAGGACACAGGAGTGGAGTGGTGTGCACCGGGCCGGGTGCGCCATGCACTTCCACTCTGGAACGGAAGGAGACCAACAGATTGATTAGTGGTGGCGTACGGTGGTGCTTAGCATAGCAGCCGAGTAATTAACCGGCCCAAACAAAGGAGGGAGGAGATACTATTCGGGGACTAAACTAATGGCCGCCTTCTCTCATCGCGATTTCGAATTCGAAATGGATTGGTCCTATATTCCGCATTTATTTTATTCGTGGCAGTATAAACAAGAGGATTTGCGGTGGGCCCCGGTGGTGGGCGACGCCGACGAGAGACCTGGCTGGCTGACCTAGGTGACCTGGGGGCGAGGGGATAAGAACGGCGACCTCTCTTCCCTTCCGGCCGCAGCCGCCTTCCTCTTGCCCTCTCCACCTCCAACAGTACAGACGGCGACCCGTTGCGATTCCTCTCCTCCGATTCCCCGTCGAGAGAAGAGTCCGCGCGCGCGTGCATATAACCCCAGTCCCCTGCCCCTTTCCCCTCTGCTTTGCTTCGCCTACCCTTGCCCTGCCCACATTTCCCCCCGTCGCCTCGCCTCGCCGCCCTCCGCACGCGAAACGCAGCGGAAACCGCCGCTCCCTCCGCCCGCCCTTGTTTGCTGCTCGGCCGTCTTCCTCCCCTTTGCGTGAGAGAGGAAGGAGTCTTCTTGGAGTCTAGTAGAAGAGAAGAGATGGCGATCGACCACGAGTCCCCGTTCAAGGAGCTCCGCCTCAAGAACCGCAGGATCATGGTGAGTCAGCCCCCCACATCCCACTTCCCTCCGCCTGCCATTCTTGATTGATTAGCGGTTTCTGATGCTTGCGATTCGTCGCCTTCCCTGTCAAATCAAGGAGGACGGTTTCTTGATTAGCCTCCGTTATGTTACTGTTTGGATGGGGAATGTTGTGTGGCCGCCTGGCCGGGGTTGGGGATGAATGCTGCCTGCCTTTGGCAATGGCGATGCGAAAGATTTCAATGTTTGTCGACCTTTTCTTGGTTCTCGCTTTGGGTTCTCCGCATTGGTTGGTTCTCTGATTGCGGTGTTTCATTCCGATTGTATTGCAATCAACCAAGAAACTGAATTTCTTGGCGATGGTTCCAAGGGGAGAAATCTCCTTAATCCGATTTGTGTGACTGTCAATCCTTCAGCTTTTCTTCACAAACAACCAAATTGTTAATCTTTCAAAATAAAACTACCAAATTGTAGTCCTAGGCAGTAGGCACAGCACAAATGCTTCGCCATTGAGCAAAGTGGTTACCAGTCAGCTGACCAATCCGTCCGTCTGTGTTTTTTTTTGTCCGTGCAGGGAGGCGGCGGCCCTGAGCCGGAGGAGGAGGCCGCCACGGCGGCGTACGGCGACCAGTGGCCGCGCTGGCTGCAGCCGCTGCTCTCGGCGCGCTTCTTCGCGCATTGCAAGACCCACAGTGACTCGCACCGCAGCGGCGAGTGCAACATGTTCTGCCTCGACTGCTCCGCCGCCGCGGGCACCGGCGCGCTCTGCTCCCTCTGCCTCGCGCACGGCCACCGCGACCACCACACCATCCAGATCCGCCGCTCCTCCTACCACGACGTCATCCGGGTCTCCGACATCCAGCGCTTCATGGACATCGCCGGCGTGCAGACCTACGTCATCAACAGCGCCCGCGTCGTCTTCCTCAACGAGCGGCCACAGCAGCAGAAGCCCGGGTGCGGCGGCGGCAAGGCCGCATCCGCCTCCGCCAACCTCTGCGAGGTCTGCGCCCGCAGCCTCCTCGACAACTTCCGCTTCTGCTCCCTCGGGTGCAAGGTCATCGGCTGCGCCCCCGACGCCGCCAAGGCCAGGAGCTGGCTCCTCCGGCCCGCCTCCGACAGCAACGGCAACGCCTCCTCCTCCTCCCCCCTGCGGAATGCCGACAAGAAGCAGAGCTTCTCGCCCCCGACGCCGCCGACCCTGCCGACGAAGCGGCGCAAGGGCATCCCGCACCGCGCGCCCTTCGGCAGCCTCATCGTCGAGTACTAGCCCTCGGCGGCGGCATTGGCATTACACGCGCGCGCGGTAAAGTTAAAAAAAGCACTCTCCAGCCAACGGAATCGCACAGTGAGTCGGGAGTCCGTGCGTGAATCAGTCCGCCATTACGGCAATGGGATGGCCACCACTTCGGTGGCCGCCTTCCTTTGCCATGGCACTTTGGGGTTGGTGGTGCTTCTCGAGGTGGATGCCATTTGCTCGCTGGCTGCTTTGCTTTCCACAAAGGGAGAGGGAAAGAAAGAAAGAAAGAAAGGAGGGTGCTTGCTGCTAGTAGACCAACAACAACTCCTGCTGCAACAATGTCAATCAAAACTAGCCTTTCCATTACTAAGAGTTAATTACTGCTGTTAGGACAGAAGATATACTATATTTACGATAGAAATATATGTACATGTTTAGTCCCTGTTCTGTTTCATATATCACCATAGTAGTGGACCATCAGCCTGTTCGTTTGGCTGGTGGCTGATGGCTGGTGCTGGTTTGTTCTGAGAGAAAAGTACTGGTTGCTGGTGGGTGGTTTGTTCTGAGAGGAAAGTACTGCTGGCTGGTGGCTGATAAGCCAAGCGAACAGGGCGCATAGCTTAGCTTTTTGTGATGCTCTTACCTTTACTACTAGAATTAGATTTGTCTGAAGAATGTCAGGAGATAAATCAGTAAGTCAGTGCTAATAAGCAATGCAGGTGGCTATACGCTCCCTTGCATCCTCCTCTTTCAGAGCTTTGTGATGACCTCTGCGGTGCTTGATTGGTGTCAGTCAAGTCATAGCTTATATAAAAGCAGTAGTGTTTTCTTCATCTGAAATGATGGATCCCGGACATGTTTCTCTGTGTGTCCATGGATGATGTGATTCTGTTAGTCGGCTTTCGATCAACTGAAGAAGGTTCTCTGCATTTGCGTTTGCGACATTGTTTCTGCCACTTGATGACACGGTACCATCAGGAAGCGAGCTAGGAAATGGCGTCACGTTACTGCCCAACACCGGTTGCGTTGATAGAAAGCCAGTAGGAATGCGATTGCTGCCTGGCCATGTATGATTGAACACCCGGATTATCTATAGCAATTAGCATCGTTCTTCCTGGATTATGAAATGGGAGGGGTGCCTGATGACATAATGCTGATACCTGAATAGTCAGTGACGGCATCGATGAAGCCATTGAAACAAGGCTTGGCCTCTCGTTTAGTTTAGTTTAGAGGTTTAGGGCAAAAGAGAGGGACACTGACCAATTCGTGACCTAACCTATGCTACTATTATTAAGCGGAGGGGACGAAACGGACGGCTTTGTGGGTAACGCCACGAAAACGACCTGGAACAGAAGCATCTAATGCAGAGGAGAGAGGACACTAGAGGAAGGGCATCAGCAGCTGAAACATAATGCTGCCGCTCAAACACATTCTTTTCAGGCTTCCACGCAACTTTTGTGCGAGGCGCGAATCGGCTTTGGAGGGAGGGAGGGGGGGGGGGGGGGGGGCGGGCTTACCTTTTCTCGAGGGGATGCCACAGTGGTAGTGACACGAAAAGCGGGGGTGTGACATTTCCCAAAAGGACAGGGGCAGAAATGGGATGGGGTGTGTTTAGAGCCCAAACGTTTGGGTAAAATTTGACAATTCTGATCAAAATTGGTGTAAAATACACTGTAGCGTCCGATTAATAGTGAGAGGTGATGTGATGGGATGTTTTTGGGAAAAATTTGGACTTATAAACACACCCGAAGTTTTTCTTCTTTTCCCTTGTGTGCGTTTGCAAAATTCAAAGCGGTGGCGGGCGATGTCGACACATGGATGTGGACGGGAATTCTTGGTGGTTCGGCTGCAGGAGCTGCCCCCAAGATATGCCATACTCTAGGAGTATTGGATCGGAGAGGATGTGTGTCTTCCTTCTCTTGGGTTTGTGCTGAAACTTGAAAGGGGTACACCATCTCCATTTGGTGATGGCATCTTTCTTTCTTCACAGGGAGAGGGTTGGGCGATTTAGTTTGTCCATTTCTGATCTCCTACGCGTTCAGTGGATGGATTCGTATATGTAGGTGCTGCAAAATTGCTCTAGTCACGCAAAATTGCTTGAGTAACTTGAGTGGTAGGTGGTGGTGATGTTTAAAACAAGAAGCTTGAGTATCACATTGAATTTGCCACAAGTCAGTTGTGCACGAGAGCTAGACTCGTTGCGCATTCGTACTACTCCTATTCACTAGGTCAAAAGAGGGGACGGATAAAGTATTTGAGTGATCGCATTTGATGCAGGTCAGACTTCAAAGGCATTATCCCCCCCATTCTCAATTAGCAACGGACCAATGGCATGCCGTCCGTGCGGCAAAATCCTTGTCAGTTCCCTGTGTCGCTGGACGTGAAGCAACGAAGCGTTCAAACGCAATCACCCCCGGGTTGGGGTGCCCGCTGATGATGCACCGTGCACGCAACACAACGTACGGACGCAACCCACACTCCCACGGCGACGGAGTGCACGTAGCGGTAGCGCGGCGGCAGCCTCCTCACCCGCAGCGCGAAAAGCATCTCCCGTCCGTCCGTCCGTGTGCAAGCCGCGGCGGCGGCTTCCCCGCCCGGTGGCCGGCGGCCCCACGCGCCCTCGGCCCTCGCCCGTCGCTAGTCAATGCGCGAGTCATTCCGCCGCGTGGCCCACACGTGTGGGTTGGGGCGTCGACGTGTCGCCCGCCCATTGGTCTCCGCCGCGTGCCCGGGACGCCCGGCTCGCGTGGGGCCCCCCTCCGTGCCGCATCCTTCCTTGCAAAGAATCATCGCAGCAGCGCGCCAGGCAGCCGCCGCCGCCTTTCCTTGACCCACCACCACCCCAATCCCCCGCGCCGCGCACCCTTTTCTCGTGCGGGTGCGGGACTGGGCCCGGCACGTCCGCAGGCGTCCGATGTCGATCCGACGCGGCGGAAGCGCCGTCCCCGGTCGGCGTATCCCTCACGCCACGCGCGGGCTGGCGCTGGGTCCCTGCGGGTGACGTCACGCGTGGCGTGGGGATGAGGCACAGTCCCGGATATAGGAGTACACGGTCTCGGTCACCACACGCGACGCGCTCTCTGCTGCTTCTTCCGGCGGGACGTGTCCCGCGGGTGGGTAACGTACGTGGCGCACCGCGCACTGCCTGGGCTTTGGCAGGGGTGGGGACAGGTGCATGGATCTTTCTAGAAGGAGGGAGAGCTACAGCTGCCGCCTGATCATGCTCGATTTTCTCCATCACGTTGTTTTGTCCTTGTTTAAGGTGTGTTTAGAAGCCCAAATTTTTCTAAAAAACATCTCATCATCTATCACATCACATCACCTCTCACTATTCATCTGACGCTACAGTGTATTTTGCACCAATTTTGATCAGAATTGCTAAACTTTGCCCAAACGTTTGGGCTCTAAACACACCCTTAGGTGTGTTTTAGTTAAAAAAAATTCTCATAACTTCGTTATTACATTGAAACTAATGCTAAAAGTACAAGATGAATCTAACGAGCTTAATTATACCATGATCAGGTAACGTAGTGCTACCGTGGACATTTTCTAATGATTCGTGCGAATTGTCGGAAAGGATACTGGGATACTAACAAAAAAAATTACAGAAATCGTCTGAAAATCGCGAGACGAGTCTATTAAACTTAATTAATCCGTCGTTAGATATTGTTTGTTGTAGCACAACTACCCTGTTCGTCTGGTTTATCAGCCACCAGCCAGCGGTACTTTTCTCTCAGAACAAATCAGTCACCAGCTATCAACCAGCGGTACTTTTCTCTCAGGACAAATCAGCATCAGCCACCAGTTGCCAGCCAGGCGAATAGGGTTAACGTTGTCTGATCATCACATAATTAGACTTATTAAATTCGTCTCACGATTTTAGCTGAGGTTATGAAATAAGTTTTTATCTTTAATTCACGTTTAATACTCTAAATAGTGTGGAAATATACCATACGACGAGTGAAAATTTTTTGGGTGCCTTTGTCGCGCTTTGAAATGAAACGAGTTGAGAGCTTCAGGGAAAGCTTCCAAACACACCTGCACAACATCGTGCGAATCACGGAATGCGTGCTATCGATAGCTAATCAGTTACAGTTTATTCTTTCCGTCTTCAAAGAGTGTCTGTTTATAAAGACATACTCCCTCCGTCCCGGAAAGATTATCGTTTTCGCTTCCTGAGAAAAAAACTTTGACTAATTATATAAAAAAAATATATTACTATTTATGATATAAATTTAATATCATTAGATAGATAATTAAATCTAGTTTTTTAACAAAATTGTTTGAAGACACAAATGTTACACATATTTTGTACAATTTTCGGTCAAATTTGTGGCACGAACACCAATATCGACCATCATTTTGGGACGGAGGGAGTACTAGTTGTAACAAATGACTTGGTTACTCCTAATTACTCATATTAAACCATTCTTGATGGATGTTTGATGGGTATTAATTTTTCATACCACATTAACATTTTTGCTTAACGTTTTTATGAGAGAGAATGATGAGTTCATCATCTCATGAAAGTCACGTGGCGCGGTTACTTAATTTTCCAGTCCTGGTAATTATGCTATGAAACAGTGCATTGAGACCGGTCTTAGCTGAGATTGATAGCATTGATTCGTCATTTCATTAGCTCTACGTATTTCTTAATGCACTTTTTTTCTTGATATTGAAGCTAAATGAACACTTTTTTTGAAACAACTGTTCATGTGAGACGGAAGAATTACGAATTATATGAATTATATATGATGAGAGAATTATATATGATAAGAGACGGGCGTAGCTAGTTGGCAATGGATCCCAAACCCGTTAGAGCAATATGATCATCGGAGCTATGGGACAAATATCACTTGCAGCCTGTTCGTTGGGCTGTTGTTTGGTGGTTGGTGCTGTTTGTTCTGAGAGAAAAATATCGTTAGTTGATTGGTGGTTGATAATTTGTGCTGATTTGTTTAAAAAAATATCGTTGGTTGGTGTTAATAAGACTGTCTCCAGCAGTTCTCCCCATCTGCATCGCGCTTGAGGAAAGGAGAGAGAGGGTCCAGACCGATCGAAACTCCAGCGCCTCCAGCAATCGTGGCGCAACACCTGCTGCATCCTCCCGGGCCGTTGGCTCGCGTGCGCGGATGGAGCCAGCGGCGTCCACGGAATCCGCCGCGCCGCCGCTTTCCGGGGTGGAGGATCCTGCAGAGGGTGGAGGTCCGCCGCGCCGTCGCGTGCGCCGGGAGGAGGTCCGCCGTGTCGTCGCCGCGCCGTCGGGGAGGAGGTCCGCCGCGTCGTCGCCGCGCCGTCAGGGAGGAGGTCCGCCGCGTCAGGGCGATCTTGAGGCCGACGTTGACCTCGAACGAGGCCGGATCTGGCCGGGACCCACCGCGGTGGCAAGGTGGTGGACGAGACGGAGGGCGCCGTCCGGGTGACAGAACCGCCCAAAATAAATCCGTATTATCACATAAGCCGGTCCACTTGGCCAATAAGCGATAACAAAGAGTTATTTTGTCATCTCTGTCGGGTCATGCCTGGTGAATCACTTACAACAGGATCGATAATATGCAACAAACCCACACGAAGGCATGACCTGAGTACAAGTTCAAATTTACATAAAAGCCCACAGAGTCACATTATTACAAACCAGGTTTTCATTGTATGAAAGTAAAGATGTTCAGAGCTTAAACAACGGAAAGTAAACTAGCGGAAGATACACATGGGAGGTCATCCATAGAGTATCACTAATCAACATCGTTCTCTCACTCAAGTTCCCAACCATCTGGAATAGAGCCAGGCCAGATGGGATTACCTAAAAACAACAACAAATGCAAGGCTGAGTATACTAATACTCAGCAAGACTTACCCGACAAAAAAAATAAAAGTACAACTAGACATGCAAGGCTTTTTGGCTGGTGGGTTTGTTTTGCCAGAAGCGACTAAGAGTTGATCCTTAATTTCAAATTTTAGCTCAAGTTCTAGTATGTTAACCATTCTAGGTAAGCACCTATACTAAACAAGCAGTTGTGCAAACAATATTGATCAAACAACAAAATTAATCCATGTTCCATATATAATATCTAGGGTAGCCAGTGGTTAAACCGTCTCAGATAATGGCGAGAGACCGACGATCGATCGATTTATAAACCTTGCAAGGTACAACCCAATACACACGGAAGAAGGTAGACCCCAAGAAATCAAATAAAGCAAATGTGGGGCCTACCCCGACAAGGTGGTTCCCGTCATTCCCCAGCTTAGGAACATGTGCCACAATCCTAAGTACAAGGTTTACTGGTACGCGCAACACGGCACATCCAGACTCACACTTGCACTACCGGGAGCAAACCGGGAGACGCATCTCAAGAGTAGTAGCGATAAAGTTCCCGCACTAGTTCATTAGGTACTAGACTTACCGGTCCCATTCCCGACAAGCACTTGGTACGTTCAAAAGCTTAAACCAGCACAATGCTACTCGGTCGAGACCGAACCCCTTGCTCTTACCACATGAGCGAGTCAATTTAACCAACTTATGATTCCAATATAAGTAACATATATCTCGCGAGCAATGGGTCATTACTCAACTTGTACCGTGTCCTTAAAGCATTGCACTAGCGACCTAGCATACTAGTAAAAGAGCATAGGAACCTAAGGATCATGCATCTAGGTTTTAATTCAACTCCTAAAACTTAAATGCACAAATCAAAACATGAATAAGAAAAGTAAAGTTGTGAATTTAAGAAAAAGGTTAGATGCACTCCGGTGCTTGCTGTAACAGCCCAGCCCATAAAAAGGCAAGTTGGGCCAAGTCAGGCCTGCATGCATGTGTGCTGGTGCAGGGTGCTTGGGAGAGCCACTTTAGTCACATATTGCTTAGGCAAGAGGAGCTAGACCAACTTAAATAGGTGGTTTGAGGAAGCTAGTTAACTCCAGATGGAACCTTTTGCACGAAGCGAGGACGAAAGTGCAAGAGAGTTAATTAGTAGGTGTGATTCACTCAACGTATAGAGTGGATTTTAGCTATTTTTCTAAGCCAGGTTATTACATTTGGTAATCAGAGCTAGACTTTCGCTGTGTCACGGGCGTGTACGGGTCAGTTGTGCGGGCATAGTGCGCATACGTGAGCCCTTTGTTGTCACGGTGTGGCACATGCGTCGGCACTAGACGTAACAACGTGGCCAGGAAAGTTGATCCTGAACCTGTGTCCTATATGGTAAATTGGTTCGATAGCTCGCTCAACGAGGACGTTGAGTCCTTAGGGTGGGTGTGTTGTAACAGTCCAGCCCATAAAAAAGCCAGTTGGGCCAAGTCAGGCCTGCATGCATGTGTGCTGGTGCAGGGTGCTTGAGAGAGCCACTTTAGTCCCATATTGCTTAGGCAAGAGGAGCTAGACCAACTTAAATAGGTGGTTTGAGGAAGCTAGTTAACTCTGGTTGCAACATTTTGCACGAAGCGAGGACGAAAGTGCAAGAGAGTTAATTAGTAGGTGTGATTCACTCAACGTATAGAGTGGATTTTAACCGTTTTCCTAAGACAGGTTATTACACTTGCCTTCCTCTATGTCAGCTACAGTCTTGGGCTCTTCTGGACTTTGGTCCAGGTCTTGGTGAATACCCAACTCGTTCACCTCTCCATCAACAGCACATTCTCCCTCCTGGGTGAGCGTGTATGTACCGTCCGGTAAATCTACACATACACATGTATATGCATTAGGTTATGGTGAGGGTGGGAGAATTACCACCAAACCAACTCTTGTTGGCCACATTCATCTAAACCATTACTATTTCTCACAAAAAGCATGGGGTGGTGTGATGGTTAACTAATTATTACTTTGATGGTGATTGTGTGCACATCTAAGGAAGTTAAATTAATTAACTTCACAAAACAGCATGGGGTGTTTTTAATTGCTTACAAACAGGAACTAAACATTAAATTCTTAATTAAACTTAAATCATAAGGATAAACATATTTATTCAATTCCTAACTAGCCTTTCCTCCAAAATTCATATTAAATGAAATATAACTCCAACTGTCCTAAAATTTTGTACACAGTAACATATGTCTAAATTAAGCTTAAATACAAAAAATCAGCTCTAGATCACATATGAAAAAGACAATTTTCAGCCTAACTTAACAACATTAAATCATACAAAAAGATTTACAATTCTTTTTTACCTCAAATATTTCCTACAGGTCATTCATGTCAAATTTAAGCTCCTGGCCTATTTACAAAAGTAGATCTACCTTACTTTTCAAGTTATCAATTTAACATCCTACACAAACTTAAATACAAAACATAATTCAAATAGAGTCTTAAAATCATAAACATTTTACCAGAAGTGCTATTCACCATGACAAAGGCCTAGGGTGCATTGGTGCTTACAGAAAAGATTTCTTGAGGGGACTATAAAAAGCATTAAGCTTAACCTAACATAAAGATTACAAAAATCATAACTACAAATCTACACATCAACTATGTGTAAACTTTGGTCACAAAACTAAAAATGGCATAAAGAATAACATATCCAAATTTCATCTCCATAGCATGAGTATATTTTGAACTACAACAAAAGTACATCAAACTGAGTTTGAATTCTCATTTCAAATTTATACAGAAAAGCCTTATACATCCTTTCTAGAATATGTAGACTGTAGATCTCCTCACAACGAACCCAACACAATTGGATTTACATTTTTCTAATTTTTCTACGATTTTTAACGAATTTTCAAAGTTGCAGCAAGAACCTAAATAACTCTTTTACACTCAGACCCTTGTACTATGTTTTCTAAATTATGGATAGGTCCTTGCTTTACGGAAAACTCCCTGGAAACATTGGGGAAGAAACAATGTGATCCCTAGGCGAACTGGCCAGCGGTGAGGACCAAATTCCGGCTAGCCGGCAGCGAATTTGGCCGGGGAAAGTGCGGGGAAGTTGCTTAGGCCCACCTAGGGTTCTGTTTCAAGGGTTGCAGAGACCGGAGGAGGTGCCGGCGAGCGTCGACGGCGGAGTGGCCGCCGGCCGGCCGCTGCGGCTTGTCTTCCCGGCGAAGCTCGGGCCAGCCCAGGCAACAGGCGACTCCGGTAGTTTCTGCGTGACTTAGGGGAGAGGTGGAGGAGGTTGAACGGCAGCGGAAGAGGGGGAGGAGGCGTGCTCGGCGTCAGCTGCGGCAATGGTGACGGCAGGTCGGGATTTGCAAGCGCGCGGCCGAGGATGGTTCGAACAACCGGCAGGTGATGCGAGAAGGTGAAGGAGATACTCGAGGGGAGTCCTTGCCCCTTGTTTTGACAGCAGGACCGCCGGCACAGCGACCAACCGGACGAGTGGCGACGGCGTACCGCGACGCAGGGAGCGGCTCTGGCGACGGTCGGACTGCTGCTTCCCTGGGCGCGGTGTACGATTCGGAGGCGAGCGGAGGGTCCATCGCGAGCACGCGGCCCACAACGACGGATGCAAAGCATCCGTACGCCGGAGGGCGGACGCGCCTACACGTGGACGACAGCACACGGCGGGCGCGCGCACGCAGAGCGCGGCGACGCCGGTGCTGGCGCCCGGTTTAGGACCGTTTGCCCGTTTTCGAAATTGCGAATCTCAAAAATTTTTAATACAACTCGAAATTCTCTAAAAACAAAAGTTGTAGAGGAACTATAGAACTGCACCTTTTGCAAAGTGTCGGTGTTAGGATTAGTCCCGACACTAACTAGTAAGTTACGCTGTGATCGGCTTCTCGTTGGTCGGTGCAAATGACAACACAGGGGACACGAGTTTATCCTGGTTCCGACCGCGGGGTCGTACGTCCAGCAGATTTGCGCGTGCGCGCTGTATTGATTCGCACCGGTGGTGCCTGTAGAGGGGGGCTACAAGCAAGGCGGGAGAGGAGGAGAGGCCTCCAAGTCCCTGCTAAGTGATTGAGGCAAAGTGCCAATATCGATGGGAACGAGTATGCGAGTGAGAGTGAGTGTGAAGCGATGATCTTCGTCTCCCTGCGGCCGGGGGACCACCTCCTCCTTTTATAGACCAAGGGGAGGCGGTTTACAGTCATACCGCATGGCTTTAGGCATGGTGTGGCGGTATGACGCACAGTGCCGGCGATTCGATGGCCGTCCTGGCGAATCTTGCTCCTGGCAGGCATCGTGGTGACTCCTGTGTCCGTCCAGGAGCGACTTCGAGGGTAGCAGCGCTGGAGCTTTTCGTTTGATTGGCGTCCATACACCAGCTCGAGGGCCTGGCTGACGGAGGACCGGAGGCTGCATAACGGCGGGCGTGGCGATGTCCTGTCAACCTGGATCCTTACAGTGCGGGGGATGGCCCAGCAGTGCCCGAGATGGCGGCACAGTGGCGGGGATGGCCGCTCAGGGCCGGAGGTGATGGAGGTGACGCGCCCCGCTGGCCTTGCGTCACAGCGTCGTCCCAGGCGGGCGGGGAATTGGTGGCCGTACCCCTTTCGAGGGTGCCGCCGTCCTCTTTCGAGGGGCGCGACGTGGAGGAGGTATGGGAGTAGGCGGCACAGCATCACGGAATGACACCGGCCATGCCGCACAGCACCCGCACAGCGCCGGGGATGTCTACACAGCGCGGGTTGGCCGAACAGCGCCGGGATCTGATTCCCAGGCGGTGTCAGAGGACCGGCGTGGCGTGGATTCGCCTTTGACCCGGGCGCCCGCGGAGCGCCAGAGCATTTAATGCTCCGGTCGTGGGAGCAGGGATGGTGTCGCGGATCAGAGGAGGCCTCGAGCGAGGCGGAAACTCGCTCGAGGGGCGTCAAGCCCTCGAGCGAGGCGGACACTCGCCCGAGGGGGCGTCAAGCCCTCGAGCGAGGCGGAAGATTCGCGATACAGCGCCCGGCCCTCGAGCGGGGCGGAGGTTCGCTCGAGGGGTGCCGGGGGTTGGCTATTTCGATGGGCCGCTGGGGCTTTTTAGGCCGTGGGCCGCGGCATGCGAGGTGTGATTTGCGGTTCGTGAGTTTGCTTGTTCGCTTTCGTTATATTTTGAAAAAAAGGAGTGATTTCCCCCGTTATTAGGGGACCCCTATGGCTGTCCCCGACAGTAGCCCCCGAGCCTTTGCAACGGTATCCGTAGGAACTTGCAAAGGCTGGTGCTTTCTGATGGCGCTTTCTTCCCGCCTGGGCGTTGTGGCGTTCCGTGGGGGTGCGCTAGCGCACCCGCGGGTGTAGCCCCCGAAGCCTTGGAGGAGTGTGTGCATTCCTGCAAGGTTTTTCGCAGCGTGCGGCCAGAGTGTGAGGTGTTTGTTTCAGCCGGCATCGGCGTTATTTCAGCCGGCCTCGGCGGTGCCATGCGCGCGTTCCGGTATTTGCTTGCGCTCGGGCACGCCCAGGAGGTGTGGCCGTGCGTCGAGCCCCCGAGCCTGGGCCCACTCAAGGCGATCGGGGCGAGCTCTCCGACTTGTCTGTGCGCCCCTTCGCCGCCCCTTCGCGGGACGGAGGGGTGAGGTGCTCATGACTCCCATCGAACGGGTCGCGAATCATGGGTTCCTCGTCGAGCTGTTAGCGGGTGGTTCAAGTGGACGTCTGTGCCCCGTTCGATAAGGGTCGGCTCGTGGTCCGGAGACACGTCCATAAGAGCGCTTACGCGGGTGTACTAGGCAGGGCTCGGTCCCGTTCGATTGGGACCGAGGGCGCGGAAGCTCTCCCTCGGTGGGATCCCTCGACTAGCTGCCCTCGTTGGCATTGAACACGAACTACGGGGCGCCCCCGAGCTTGTGCGCTCGGGGTCAGGCTCGAATGCGCGTGCCCTGGTCGTCCCTGACTCTGTCAATCTGAGGCGCCTGTTCGAACCCTTCGAGGGTCAGGCTTCGAACCCCTGATTAGTAGGGCCTTTGCGGGGTGGTACTAATGTGCCCCCGTCTTGGCTTGATCTGTGGAGCCCGCTGGGCTGTGGTCGAGCCGACCCTTGAGCCACTGATCAGTAAATCCCCGCTCGAGGGGCATCTGCGGCGCCCACCCTCGACGGGCAGGTCTTGGAACCGCTGATCAGTAAATCCCCGCTCGAGGGGCATCTGCAGCACCCACCCTCGACGGGCAGGTCTTGGAACCGCTGATCAGTAAACACAGCGTTCGAGGGGCCCGGCCCTCGAGTTCGTTCGGTGAGCCACGGCTCCGCCCGTTTTAGATCGGGGCATCGATCGCACCCGCGAGGGGTCGGTCCTTGAGCTCTTGGCTCTAGTTTCGTGAGGGGGTCATCCTTATACAGGAAGGAACCCAGTCATTTAATGGGCGCGGATCGTGAACGCAGATCGTGTGAAGCGGGCGCGTCTTTTCAGGCAGCGCACCGTAGTCGTCGTGGGCGACGTGGGGGGCGGACGGGACGGGACGCCGCGCCCCTTCGGTTATTGTGTCGTAATGATAGCGTGCGCGCGCGCACGACCGTTTCGGCGCGGCGGGGCCCGCTCGTCAGCGACGCGGGGCGCTGGTCGCATTAATTGGCGCTGTGTGCAGAGTTTTCGGGGGCGTTGCTCCCCTGGATCTTATAAATCACGGGAGGGGGCATAGGCGAGGACCCTTACCTTGCCATTCGCATCCATCCCCGCACGCAGCTCGTCTTCCTCTCGGCCGTGCGCTCCGCCGCTTCGGATCTGCTCGCGTTCCTTGTGCTTCCGCCGCCATCCTTGCTTCTCGCCCTTGTCCTCCATGGCCCCTCCGGTTCGAGTGGTGGAGCCTTTCCCGTGGCCCCGATCGACGGTGACACCGCTGGCGCTGAATGAGCTAGTGAACGGCGGGCAGCTGATGCCGGTCGGCGACGGCCCATACCCGGTGTGGATGGTCCTGCTGGCGTCGGACAGGGAGCCCAACCCTCCGCACGGCTACGTCATTAGCTTCGCCCGTCTCCACGAGCGCGGCTTCGCCGCCCCGGCGAGCCGGTTTATGTGGGGGCTGTACCACCACTACGGGGTGGAGCAGCACAACTTCGCCCCCAACGCCATCTTGCAGGCGGCTTCCTTCGTCGCCGTCTGCGAGGGATTTTCTGGGGATTCCGGCAAACTGGGACCTCTGGGTCTATCTCTTTCGCGGCGAGCTCCACACCCTCGCCACGGCCGAGAAGGGGACGCGCCGGGCGGTTCGCGCCGGCGGCCTTACGCTCGCACTGCGGGACGCGCGCAAGGAGCTGTACCCGCTGTGCACCATGACCTCCAACAACGCGGATTGGGAGAAGGGGTGGTTCTACCTCCGCAACGACGGCGTTGGCCTTCCGCCGTACACCGGGAAGGTGCTGATGGGGAAGCCCGACGCCTGGTTTCACGGTGTGTCGCCCCCGTCGCGGCAACGAAGGTTGGAGTCCCTCACCACCGCCCTGTGCCAGCTGGTGGACGCCGGGCTGGGGGTGGCTTCGATCATCGCCAACTTCCACCACCGGCGGGTCATTCCCCTCATGGAGAGGGAGCTCTGCATCTTCGAGATGAGTGATGCGGCCAACCCCACGTCGCTGGCGCGCTCATGGCTGCTGCAGGAGCCTCTCCCCAAGGGGTACGCGGCCACGCGGGCGAGGCGCGCGATCAACCTCAAGGTGGTGCCGCATAGCAACGACGACCTTTGGTCGTTCGTGATGCTCCCCGACGCCGAGCCGGTGAGCACCGTTTTTTCTTCTTTGATTCTTGTTTCACGTTTTTTATTCGTCCTGACAATCCCTGCCCGCAGCTGGTGACCGTCGATGCCGCCCGATCGGACCCGCCAACGCCTCGATCTCAGGCCGCCGGTCGCGCCGCGCAGCAGCGGGAGCGGGACCGGGCGGCCCTTGCGAAGGAGAGAAGGATCAAGCGGTAGGAGCGCCTCGATCAGTACAACGAGGAGCACCGGCTGCGTGAGCAGCAAGGTCTCTCTCCCCCACCGGTGCTGGAGAACTCGTCCTCGGACGAGGAGGAGAGCGACGGGGAGCGGACCACCTTTGATAGGTGGGAACCCGCGGCGCCCCCGCCCCCGCGGGTCGAGGGGGCGGCTGCGGAATTGACCCTTGAGGCGGGCACGGTGCCGCCCGTCACCTGGTCGTCGGTAGAGGTGCCAGCGGGCACCGCGGGGGCGCCGGTGGGCGCAGTGGAGGTGCCCCCCAGCCCTCGAGGAAGAGGAAGCGGGGCTTCTCCAGTTTGAGGTAAGTAGCATCGTTTCCCGCATGTCCTCGATTTCGAGAAACAGCCGCTCATCCCCCCCCCCTTTAATTTCGTTGTCAGGGCGTCGCCGGCCGTCCCCGATCTTGCACCCGCCAAGGTGCTCAAGTTAAGGACGTCCTTGACGACCGGGCGGCGCTCGAAGGGGGAGCCACGGGCGGCGATGAGCATGGCGGCGGCGGGCGAGCCATCACGCACCCCGATCGCGGCCGCGGGGTCGCAGCAGGAGGTGGCGGTGGCGGCCGCGACGCCACAGCAGGCGCTGGTGCTCCGCGACCCTCGTCAAGGGCGCGGGCTGGTTCATTCGGAGAGCCGGTCCATCAGGGGCCGCGAGACGGCCGAGGCCCCCGCTGGTGGTGATTCCGCCCCCAGGAGGGGCCGGTTGAGGAGGTCGTCCGGGCCAGCCCCCGGGCCTACGCCCGAGGTGCTGGTGATGCGGGCTGACGGCTGCGTGATGTCGCAGTGGCCGGCGCACGACGCCGGGGCGTCGACGTCTCATGCCGCGCCGCCAGCATCTGACGCCGCCGCGTCGCAGTCGGAACAGGGGTTGCGTCGCCCTGGGGTGCCGCGTACCCTGCTCGACGAGGCCCAGGCCGAGCAGGCGCTGTGGCAGGAGTTCCGCGAGCATGGCGCCTCCCTCAACGCTGCGCTGGCCGAGGCGCTCCGACTCCACGAAGGTCGGTCATTCCAGCTCTTCGAGGTAAGCGTCTTTGCTTGATTGGAACTCGTTTTCCCGTCTCTTTTTCGTCCGAGTGTTTCACGTTCTGATTCCTTTCTCCGCCATTTGGTTGCTGCTCGCAGGAGCTGCAGGGCCAAGCTCGCGAAAAGTACAACCGCCTCTCCCAGTTGAGCTCGAGCCTCGACTGGTACCGGGGGCAGTACGAAGCCTTGGACGCCCTGGTGGAGGCCCTGCAGACGGACAACGGCTGGCTGGAGTACCGGCTAATGGCCGTGCAGGACGCGCTCTTGGACCAGCGTGCTCTGACCGCGGAGGGCGCCACTGCGGTCGACAGAGTGAAGGCCGTGCTCCTGGAGAAGGAGGGGGTGCTGGCGATAGCGAACGGCGAGCTGCAGAATGCGCGCGCTGCCCTGGCCGAGGCGCAGACCGTACTGGCGCAGAAAGAGACCGCCCTCGTCGCGGTGCAGACCCAGCTCCAGCAAGACCGCACCACCCTCGAGGGGGCGAGGTCCTGGCAGGCTCAGGCCGAGCAGAAGGCCCAGGAGGCCGAGAAGCTGAGCGCTGATCTGCAGGAGAAGGTCACGTCGCTCGCCGCGGTGGAGGATCAGCTTCGCCAAGAGCGAAACGCGCGTCAGCAGGCAGAGAGCCAGCTCCAGCAAGAGCGGTCTGCCCTCAAGGAGGCTCAGGCCGCCCTCCAGCGCGAGCGCTCGGCCCGGGAGGAAGCGCAAGGCCAGCTTCAGCGGGAGCGCACCGCGCTGGGGGAGGCTCGAGCCGCACTCCAGCTCCGGGATTCGGAGGTCACGCGGCTCAGAGGGGAGTTGGTCCAGGAATCTGTGTCTTTCGAGGAGCTGCGGCAGGCTGGCGAGGAGAAGGACGCCGCTATCCTCGAGCTGCAGCAGGCGGCCGTGACCACTCGCGCGGCCCTCGAGACAGAGAAGAAGCAGGTCGAGGGTAAGTCGCCTCTCTTAGATTCTTCGTTTGTTGCTTGGGTTCGTCGAGATCCGCTCTCAACTTATTCGTCTTCCGTTTTTCAGGCTTGCGGGCTGCTCTCGGGACGTCAACGACGCAAGCGGAGGTGCTCCAGGCGGCCTACAATTCCACCCAGCAGGAGCTGGGGGTTCTACAGGAGGCAGCCCTCGAGGCGTGCCAAAGCGTCGACGAGGGCGATGGGGAGGCCGGGAGCACTGTGGCAAGTCGCCTCCGGGCCTTGGGCGGCCACGTCGCCCGGCGTATGCGAGGTGCGCTCCGCCTGGGGATCCAGAAGACCCTTGGCGTGGTGCAATCGCATTACCGGGTTAACCTTGCGGCGTTGGCTACGGGCTACATTGTCGCTGACGACCTCAACGACGATGGTGCAGAGGCCGAGGCGAGCCGCCTGGACGCGCTTGCCGCTCCTGCCGCCGACATCCTCACCGACGACTTCGCGGAGATCCTCTTCCCGGAAGCTCCCCCCGCCGGGCCCCTCGAGCCCTGAAAGTAGCTGGGCACTCAGGCCCTTATATCGTAGTTAGGAATCGAGCCTCGTGGCTTTATGTAATAAACACAATTTGCTTAAAGTACTTGTAAGTTTAAGTGCCATTTCGTTTTTTGTGATTGCGCCGTTCCGTCTCTCCCTGTCGTTTAGGCGAATTTCAGCTGGAATCGTTCGTTTTCATGAGTAGCGCTCAGGCAAAGTGGTGAGGGGGAAGGGCCGTATCCTACCGCGAGGCGTAGGCTATCCCCGACTCACCCGTCTTCGCCCTTTGGCCATTCGCGTCCTGCGTCATTTCGCTCAAACTCCCGGGTCAAGACGTACTTGGCGCTTTTGAAGTAAAGATTTTTTGCGAAAAAATGGGACCATTTAGGGGGGGTGCCCCCTTCAGTAGCCCCCGAGGGGGACTTGGTTTTCGGGGAGAAAGCCGAGTCGCCCTTGATTTTATCGAAAAGAAAACTTTACATTTGTACAGCCGACTGGGGCGTCGGATATGTGCAAAAAGACTTGGAAATCCTTTCTAAGGGTAGAAGCGACGTAGCTGTTGGATGTTCTAAGCGTTGGTGAAGACTTCGCCTTGCTCGTTCGCCAGCTTGTACGTGCCGGGCTTGAGCACCTTGACGACGACGTAGGGCCCCTCCCATGGTGGTGACAGCTTGTGGCGGCCTCGGTTGTCCTGGCGCAGCCTTAACACTAGGTCGCCCTCGTTGAGGTCTCGTCGCCGGATTTTCTGAGCTTGATACCGCCTTAGCGCCTGCTGGTATCTTGCCGATTGCATCATGGCCACGTCACGGGCTTCGTCTATTTGATCCAGCGAGTCTTCGCGAGCTCGCTGGTTCGAACCTTCATCGTAGCCCTTAATCTTGGGCGATCCGTATTTCAAGTCCGTGGGGAGAACGGCCTCTGCACCATAGACTAGGAAAAACGGCGTGAATCCCGTGGCTCTGCTCGGAGTGGTCCTGAGGCTCCAAATGACCGCTGGGAGCTCCTGAAGCCATTTCCGGCCGGACTTGTTTAGTCTGTCGAAGATCCTGGGCTTGAGGCCTTGTAAAATCATGCCATTGGCACGTTCCACTTGGCCGTTATTCTGTGGGTGTGCGACAGCCGCCCAGTCCACGCGGATGTGGTGCTTGTCGCAGAACTCCAGGAATTTCCTGCCGGTGAATTGGGAGCCGTTATCGGTGATGATGGAGTTCGGCACTCCAAACCTGTGGATGATGTCGGTGAAGAATGTTACGGCCTACTCCGCTCTGAGGTTGGTGATTGGGCGTGCCTTGATCCATTTGGAGAACTTGTCCACGGCAACCAGCAGGAGGGTGTAGCCCCCGGGCGCCTTTCGCAAGGGCCCGACGATGTCCAATCCCCACACGGCGAAGGGCCATGTGACGGGTATGGTCTGTAGGGCGTGAGCTGGGAGAAGGGTCCTACGCGCGTAGAACTGGCACCCCTCGCAGGTGCGCACGACCTCGTTGGCATCGGCAACCGCTGTGGGCCAGTAGAAGCCCTGGCGGAACGCATTGCCCACGAGGGTGTGCAGTGCCGCGTGATGGCCGCACACGCCTGCGTGGATGTCACGGATGAGTTCCCGGCCGTGGGGAATGGGAATGCACCGCTGCAGGACGCCGAACGCAGCGCGCTTGTACAGCTCGCCGTCAATCACGGCGAATGACTTGGCTTTCCTGGCGATGCACCTAGCTTCGGTCCGATCTGAGGGGAGTTCCCCTCGATCGATCCAGGCGAGGTAATTGGCCCGGCAATCCTCCGCGCGGGGGGTCGGCTCGATTTCCATGGCCTCGGCTTCGTCCGCGCCGTACCCCTCGAGTAGGGAGAGCACGAACGCCTCGTTCGAGGGGTCCTCGTCCATGGGTTCCGCACCCGCTGGACTCGAGGGAGCCCCCGAGGGTTCCTCCTGATTCGAGGGGGCCGGACTGAGGTCGACGGACGGTTTGGCGACGTCTCGCGCGAAAACGTTCGGGGGAACGGTGATTCGCCCCGACGCGATCTTCGAGAGCTCGTCCGCCTCCTCGTTATACTTGCGGGGGATGTGACTGAGCTCGATGCCGTAGAACTTGTCCTCGAGGGCGCGTATGGCGTTGCAGTAAGCCTCCATCTTCTCGTCGTGGCAGCTCACATTCTTCATGACCTGATCGATTACGAGCTGCGAGTCCCCTCTGATGTCGAGGCGGTTGATGCCTGTCTCGATGGCGATTCGGAGGCCGCAGAGGAGGGCCTCGTACTCCGCCATGTTGTTCGATGCGGGGAAGTGCAAGCGCACTGCGTACCTCATGTGTTCCCCGAGGGGCGAGATGAAGAGCAGGCCCGCGCCCGCTCCGGTTTTCATCACCGACCCATCGAAGTAGAGGGTCCAGCACTCGGCCTGGATCTGCAACGGGGGCAGCTGTGTGTCCATCCACTCGGCGACGAAATCCGCGAGGATCTGAGACTTGATTGCCTTGCGCGGTGCGTAGGTGAGCGTCTCGCCCATAAGCTCTACGGACCACTTTGCGATCCTGCCCGCAGCGTCCGGGTTGTGGATAATCTCACCCAACGGGAATGATGAGACCACCATGACCGGATGGGCCTCGAAGTAGTGCCACAGCTTGCGCCGCGCGAGCACCACTGCGTAGAGCAGCTTCTGGATCTGGGGATACCGCGCCTTGGTCTCGGACAGCACTTCGCTGATATAGTACACCGGCCTTTGAACTGGTAGGGCGTGCCCTTCCTCTGCTCGCTCCACGACGATGACCGCGCTGACCACCTGGGTGGTTGCCGCGACGTAGAGGTACAGAGGCTCGCCGCCTCGAGGCGGCGTGAGGATTGGCGCATGTGCGAGCGTCGCCTTGAGCTTGTCGAGTGCCTCCTGGGCCTCAACGGTCCAGGAGAAGCGTTCGTGCTTCTTCAGGAGTCGGTAGAGGGGCAGTCCCTTCTCGCCGAGCCGTGAGCTGAAACGGCTCAAGGCGGCCAAGCAGCCCAACACCTTCTGCACCCCTTTTAGGTCTCGAATCGGGCCCATTCGGTCGAGGGCGGAGACCTTCTCGGGGTTGGGCTCGATGCCCCGCTGAGAAACAATGTATCCCAGCAGCATGCTGCGCGGCACCCCGAAGACGTACTTCTCGGGGTTGAGTTTCACCCCATTTGCCCGTAGGCAATCGAACGCGACGCGCAAATCGTTTACCACGTCGTCCGCCTTCCTGGTTTTGATGACAATGTCATCTACGTATGCCTCTACGGTTCGCCCGATGTGGTCCCCGAAAACATGCTGCATACATCGCTGGTACGTAGCGCCCGCGTTTCGGAAACCAAATGGCATTGTTACGTAGCAAAACATGCCGAACGGTGTGATGAAAGAGGTCGCGAGTTGATCGGACTCCTTCATCTTTATTTGGTGGTAACCCGAATAGGCATCAAGGAAACATAAGAGTTCACACCCCGCAGTGGAATCTACAATTTGATCGATTCGTGGCAAAGGAAAAGGAACTTTGGGACATGCTTTTTTTAAACCGGTGTAATCTACACACATCCTCCACTTCCCATTCATTTTCTTAACTAGTACAGGATTAGCTAGCCACGTAGGGTGGAAAACTTCCTTGATGAATCCGGCCTCGAGGAGCTTCCGCAGCTCCACTCCGATCGCGCGGCGCCTTTCTTCATCAAAGCGCTGCAGCCGCTGTTGCACGGCTCTGGAGTGAGGTAGGATGTCAAGGGAGTGCTCGACGACCTCCCTCGGAATGCCTGGCATGTCCGAGGGGCTCCACGCGAAGATGTCGGCGTTGGCGCGGAGAAAGTCGACGAGCACCACTTCCTATTTCGGGTCGAGGGTGGAACTGACCCTCAACACCTTGCCCTCGGGGGCGGCAGGGTCGAGGGGCACCTCCTTCGTTTGTTCGGCAGCCTCGAAACTGCCCGCGTGCTTGGTGGAGGAGTCGGGGCCCTCGTTGGCCAGCTTCTCCATGTCCGCGACAAGCATTTCGTCGAGCGCCAGGGCCTCAGCGTGCTCGATGCACTCGACGTCGCAGTCGAATGCGTGCTCGATCGACGAGCCCACGGTGATGACGCCTTTTGACCCCGACATCTTCATCTTGAGGTAAGTGTAGTTCGGGACCGCCATGAACTTGGCATAGCACGGACGCCCAAGGATGGCGTGGTACGCGCCCCGGAACCCCACCACCTCAAAGGTGAGGACCTCCTTGCGGAAGTTGTCCGGCGTGCCGAACCAGACCGGCAGGTCGATCTGCCCGAGGGGCTGGACACGCTTGCCCGACGCGATGCCATGGAACGGCGCCGTGCTGGGCCGCAGCTGGTCCAACCCGATCCCCATCAGCCGTAGGGTGTGGGCGTAGAGGATGTTGAGGCTGCTGCCGCCGTCCATCAGCACCTTGGAGAACCGCGCGTTGCCGATGACGGGATCGACGACCAACGGGTACTGGCCCGGGTTGGGGATGCGGTTCGGGTGATCCTCGCGGCTGAAGGTGATGGCGTCCTCCGACCAATTGAGGAAGGAAGGAGGAGCCCTCTCCACGGCGAGGACCTCGTGCCGCTCTCGCTTGTGCCGGCTGGTGGACATGTCCACCGTCGGTCCCCCGAAGATGAAGAAGACGTTCTCCACCGCGGGGAAGCCATCAGTGTCTCCGTCACCCCCGTCCTTCTTGGCCTCGTCCTCCTTCGCGGCGACGCGGCGGTAGTATTTCTTGAGCATGTCGCATTGCTCGAGGGTGTGGTTGACCGGGGTCTTGTGGTACGGGCAGGGCTTCTTCAACATATCGTCGAATACGCCGGGGCCTCGAGGGGCCCCTTGAGGACCCTTACGGGCAGGGTCAACGGCGAGGGCTTCGTCGTCCTCGCCGCGCCCCTGCGCGCGTGCGTCATGGTGGGGCTTCTTGCCCTTCTTGCCCCGCTTCTGCTTCTTCGCGGGCTCCTTGGACTTGCTGCCCTCCGCGGGCGCGTCGTCCACGCGCTTTCCTTTCTTGCCGTCGAAAATGGCCCCCACTGCCTCCTCTCCGGAAGCGAAGCTGGTGGCGATATCGAACAGCTCGTTGGAGTCGACCGGCAGGCTCCTCCCGAGCTCGCGCACGAGGTCCCGACAGGTCGTGCCTTCGAGGAAGGCGTGCACGATCTCGGACTGGGCAACGCTCGGGAGCTCAGTACAGCGCTTTGAAAATCGTCGTATGAAGTCCCGGAGCGACTCGCCGGGCTTCTAGGTGCACGTCCGCAGGTCCCAAGAGTTCCCAGGGCGCACGTATGTGCCCTGGAAGTTCCCCACGAACGTGCGGACCAAGTCATCCCAGCTGTGGATCTGGCTGGGTGGCAGGTGCTCGAGCCATGTTCTGGCCGAGTCCGCAAGGTGCAGCGGCAGATTGCGGATGATCACCGCATCGGTGGTGGCGCCGCCCAGCTGGCAAGCCAGGCGGTAGTCGTTGAGCCACACACGAGGGTCCGTCTCCCCCGTGTACTTGTCGATGGTGGTGGGCTGGCGGAAGCGCTGGGGGAAACTCGCCGCACGGATCTCCCGGCTGAACACTCGGGTTCCCGGGGGTTCCGGTGTTGGCGAGCGGTCCTCCCGGCTGTCGTAGCGACCACCTCGTCGAGGGTGGTAGCCCGCCGCCGCTCGCGCCTCCGCGTCGCCCCTTCTCTTGGCGTTCAGGACGTTGCGGGCGTCGCCGTCGTGGGCCTGGCCGCGCGTGTCAAGGATCCGCTCCCTGACAGGCGTCCTGTCCCGGTTTGGTGGCTGCCCCGCCGCGCCGTCCGCGTGGACGGATGCCTCCTGGTCCTGCGCGCCGCTGTCGCCCCGCGCGCTGGACTGGTTGCGCATGCGGGACGCGGAGCTCTCGGCCTGCTGCACGGCCGCCTGCTCGATGAGAGTCTGCGCCTCGCGGCGCAGGTTACGTGCCTCGGGCGTCGATGGCTCGGGCATGGCCCGAAGTAGTGTCGCCGCCGCGATGAGTTTTTGGCTGGCCCGAAGCGGCGTGTGTGGATCGTCCACATTGAAGTCGGCGTTGATGCGCTCGCAGGCCTGCTTCCCGGCTTCTCGGGCGCGTTCGCCGCATGCCGAGGCTTCCCCTGCGATGGTGGCACGCAGGAGCCGCACCTGCCGGTACTCTTCCGCGAGCTTTGCCTCGAGCTCGCGCGCCTGGGCCAGCTGCGCATTAATATCCGCATTGCCCGCTGGTGGGGCCGGTGGCGGGTTCGGCTCCGGTTGCTGGGCCGCGTTCCCGTCGCCCGCTCCGTTCGCGCCGTCAGCATGCTCGTTGGCGGCGACAACGAAGCACTCGCGCGAGGGATCGTAGCTCCCTTCGCTGGAGTAGTCGGAGTAACCGAACCAGTAGTCCGCGACGTCAAGGAACCGCCGAAATACCACAGGGTCCGGTACGCCGGAATACCACAGGGTCCGGTACGCCGGAAAAGTCCCACTCCGCGTAGCCATGCGAGGTCGAGGGCGGCAGCTCGCTGGGCGAGCCATGGTACGACTCGTCGTTGGTGGTGGCGATGAGGTTCCGGGCTGACAGCAGGTGATAGCCCGGGAGATCCTCATATGCAGCCATGTCGGTGCTGACGGATGAGGCGTACGCCGCAGCAGAGTTGCGCATCCCGTAGGGGAACTGCGGCCCCGCGGCCGCGTGCTCCCCCGCAGGGTGCGCCGTTGTGTCGCTTGGCGGGGGCATGTCGTTCCGGGCCGCCTCGCGTGCTGCCCGGCGTCGCTCCGCGCGCGCCTGACGCGAGCGCTGACCTGGGCGTTTGCGGCGCCGGGGCGTCGAGGTGCTCGCAGCAGCCGCTTGGGTGGGTGCCGGAGCGTCAGTAGCAGGCGTGGCGGGCATTGGGCCAGGCCCAGTCGACCGCCACGGGTGGAGTTCGTCGCGGTTGGTGAGGCGCATGAGGTAGCCGTTCCCTGTGGCCTGAAAGTTCAGACTCCCAAACCGGATTTCGAATCCGGCAGGGAGAGGGTCCGAGCTGCCCATGGCGTACCTCTGGGACGTCATCTCGGTGCGGATCACCATTGAGACTGCTGGTGAGGGGTCGATCACAGCGCGAGTCCCCCTACCTGGCGCGCCAACTGTCGGTGTTAGGATTAGTCCCGACACTAACTAGTAAGTTGCGCTGTGATCGGCTTCTCGATGGTCGGTGCAAATGACAACACAGGGGACACGAGTTTATCCTGGTTCCGACCGCGGGGTCGTACGTCCAGCAGATTTGCGCGTGCGCGCTGTATTGATTCGCACCGGTGGTGCCTGTAGAGGGGGGCTACAAGCAAGGCGGGAGAGGAGGAGAGGCCTCCAAGTCCCTGCTAAGTGATTGAGGCAAAGTGCCAATATCGATGGGAACGAGTATGCGAGTGAGAGTGAGGTGAAGCGATGATCTTCGTCCCGCTGCGGCCGGGGACCGCCTCCTCCTTTTATAGACCAAGGGGAGGCGGTTTACAGTCATACCGCTTGGCTTTAGGCATGGTGTGGCGGTATGATGCACAGTGCCGGCGATTCGATGGCCGTCCTGGCGAATCTTGCTCCTGGCAGGCGTCGTGGTGACTCCTGTGTCCGTCCAGGAGCGACTTCGAGGGTAGCAGCGCTGGAGCTCTTCGTTTGATTGGCGTCCGTACACCGGCTCGAGGGCCTGGCTGACGGAGGACCGGAGGCTGCATAGCGGCGAGCGTGGCGATGTCCTATCAACCTGGATCCTTACAGTGCGGGGGATGGCCCAGCAGTGCCCGGGATGGCGGCACAGTGGCGGGGATGGCCGCTCAGGGCCGGAGGTGATGGAGGTGACGCGCCCCGCCGGCCTTGCGTCACGGCGTCGTCCCAGGCGGGCGGGGAATTGGTGGCCGTACCCCTTTCGAGGGTGCCGCCGTCCTCTTTCGAGGGGCGTGACGTGGAGGAGGTATGGGAGTAGGCGGCACAGCGTCACGGAATGACACCGGCCATGCCGCACAGCACCCGCACAGCGCCGGGGATGGCTGCACAGCGCGGGTTGGCCGAACAGCGCCGGGATCTGATTCCCAGGCGGTGTCAGAGGACCGGCGTGGCGTGGATTCGCCTTTGACCCAGGCGCCCGCGGCGCGCCAGAGCATTTAATGCTCCGGTCGTGGGAGCAGGGATGGTGTCGCGGATCGGAGGAGGCCTCGAGCGAGGCGGAAACTCGCTCGAGGGGCGTCAAGCCCTCGAGCAAGGCGGACACTCGCCCGAGGGGGCGTCAAGCCCTCGAGCGAGGCGGAAGATTCGCGGTACAGCGCCCGGCCCTCGAGCGGGGCGGAGGTTCGCTCGAGGGGTGCCGGGGGTTGGCTATTTCGATGGGCCGCTGGGGCTTTTTGGGCCGTGGGTCGCGGCATGCGAGGTGTGATTTGCGGTTCGTGAGTTTGCTTGTTCGCTTTCGTTATATTTCGAAAAAAGGGAGTGATTTCCCCCGTTATTACAGGACCCCTATGGCTGTCCCCGACACAAAGGGTGACCTATGTTTTGATGTTTGGTTTGACGGGAAAAACGTGGCAAAGTCGCTGTCTTTCTCGGCCTCGAGGTACTGTTCACAGTGAGTTCTACACTGTTTTTGGTAATTTTGCACTCAAAATTTGAATGTCTGCCAATAATGAAAAATGTGTTCCCGGAAACAACGAAAAACTTTTATATTGGTAGAATTTGAAGTTCTATAGTAAAATTTGGAGAACGCGCAAGAAAACCATTTCAGCATTATAGAGCTCTTAGGGGTTTGACTAAGTTTTGGGATTTTGACCAAGGGTTCTTTTGCAAAGTTGATCAAAACTAAGCTAAGCATGCTTTGAGACTAATCACACTTGATTAACATGACTAATTGAGATACTTAGCTTAACTAAACATCAGGGATGTTACAGTCCGCCTCGCTCCGTCTTGCTCCACCTCCGCGGGTGGCTGCTGCTCCGCCTCGCCGGGGACCTGCGCCGCGTCGCTCCGCCTCCGCCACAGCCGCGGTGCGCGCGTCCTCGGGCACCTGCGCCTCCGCCGCTGCTCCGCCTCCGCCGCGGTCTCTCACTCTGTCTCGGCACCGCGTCCCTGCAGATCCAGATGGGGTGGAGATAGGGGAGCTGGAGGCAGGGCCGCCGGATCTGCGGTGAGCAGAGGGCCATGGCGGCGTCGTGCACGAGGAAGAGGGCGGGAGACGGAGGGTGAGGCACTAGCGGTTGGCGCGGGAGGATGCAGCGAGGAGAGAGGTTCTCCGAGAATGCGCTTGCGAAGGGCACCGTCAGCATTTTGCAGATACGGTTGCGCCTACCGCTGGAGCTGCTACAGTGGGATTTCTTTCCCCATTTTGCAGATGAGGATGGCTTTGCAGAAACCACTGGAGACAGTCTAAGGAGACGAACAATGCGTTCGACGACCGCAGAACTAGTTCCCGTTGCCTGCCTTTTGATGCACAGTACTACGTACTACTCGATGCAGAAACCGTGCAGGTGTACCGACCAGCCAGCCTGTCTGCCTCTGTGTTTGGCACGTCAACGTGTCGCCCACGTACCTGTTGGTCCGAGTGTGGGCCGCCGTCGTCGCCTTTTCTTGGCCCAGCGGGCCGCCACAACAGCTCCATATTGGCATTTTTCTTTCTTTTTTTTGAAATTAAAGTAGGAGCACTGCTATGTCATATAAGAATAAATAGCATTGGTACATAACGGGCCGAAGCATACACTACCACATGAACAAACCCCTGAACAGAAACAAATGCACCCGACACAACACACCACCATCCTCAACCACATAGGAGAGAAGACCGAAACAAGCCGCCGACACCTGCGCCGTCGTCACCAACGCTGTGCCACGCCGAGGCGCAACCCGCTGCAGGCACCAACGCCCCCCTGAGCTCCTCCACCATGGAACCGTCACACTCAAGTTGCACCAACACGGTCGTCGATCCCTCTGATCCAGAGTAGCTTCAGCACATACTCCCTCTGATCCAGTTGCACCAACACGGTTGTCGATCTCTCTGATCCAGAGTAGCCAATGCCCCCCTGAGCTCCTCCACCATGGAACTGTCACACTCAAGTTGCACCAACACGGTCGTCGATCCCTCTGATCCAAAGTAGCCTCAGCACATACTCCCATCTCAGTACCATGGCAACCACTGATCCATGGTGGAGAAGACCAAAACAAGCCACCGACACCTGCGCCGTCGTCACCAACATTGTGCCACACCGAGGCGCAACCCGCTGCAGGCACCAACGCCCCCCTGAGCTCCTCCACCATGGAACTGTCACACTCAAGTTGCACCAACACGGTCGTCGATCCCTCTGATCCAGAGTAGCCTCAGCACATACTCCCATCTCAGTACCTCAGCACATAGCCTCTGCGTGAGGGCCTCGCCACATCCACCGCCTCACACTCCTCCGCCAAGGACTCAGATATATGAGACCGCAATGAGAGCACCTCCTCCGCCCAACCGTCTCCGAGATCACCACTGCACCTTGCAAGACATCTCAAACCTTCCAGCTCCATGGATCCTCTGCACCCTAGTAGCAACACGGACCAAGCACACACCCCGCAGCACCTCCAGCCAACCACCACCACCAATAGCACAAATGGCAGGGCTCCACCTACGACGCCTCTAAGAAGGTCACGACGCTGAGGCGCCGCTGCCGCACGTTTTGATGGACAAGGCCTTCACCCTAAGAGTCCCACACGATGAAAACACAGTGCCTCACCATGATGCCCCCAGCGGGGAGACCGACGCCCCAAGGACGCCGCCATCAAGCCAACTGTCAACCGGTGAAGGCTTTCGCCCGAAAGCACCACGCATGTCGCCCGCTCGTGTTCATGGTAGTAGCCCGCTCCCCGTCTCCTCCACAACGCCACCTCCGAAAGAGGCCCGGCGCAACCCGAAGCACCACCTCGGTGCCGCAACAAGCACCAGACAGCCCCTCCGGCCCCACCACCATGGCGACACTAGACCGGCAACGTTGACGAAGAAGGAGAAGCCGCCGGCCAACCGCGGCCAAGCCACGACCGGCCACGGCCAGACCACAGCTGACCAGGGCCAAGCCTCGGCCGGCCACGACCAGCCACGGCCAGACCACGGCCACGCCACGGCCGGCCACGGCCAGGCCTCAACCCGCACCGTCGGCCCGCCACGGCCAAGCCACGACCGGCATCGGCTAGGCCTCAGCCAGCGCCGCCGGCCAGCCACAACCAAGCCACGGCCGGCCGCGGCCAAGCCACTGCCAGCCACGGCCAGCCACACAGGCTGCCAGCGCCAACCGCCGGAAGCCGTCACCGTCGCAGACCGCAGGACGCTGTCGCCGTCGCCGACCCACGCTCGCCGCCGGAGAAGCGCACCTCGCCGCCGCCGGAGGGACGCAGGGCGCCGCCTCGCCGCGCCGCCACTTCCAACTGGAGCCGCCGTCACCTCCGCCTGGCTCCGGCCTCCACCCCTAACAAAACACGGCACCCCCTCCGTGCAAGCCCCAGATCCGGCCATGGCGCCGCCGAATCTGGGGGCAGCACCCCTCGCCGCCGCGGATGGCGGACCACGCCGGCGAGCCCCTCCATCGAGCGCAAGCGGCCGCGCCCGCCCCAGCCAGCCGGAGAAAAGAGGGGGTAGGCCACGCTGCCGCCTTCCTCACGGGCTGCACGGGGTCCCGGCGGCCCGCTCGGGCGGCGGCGCGGTAGGAATCGGCGGGAGGAGGGGGGCGGCGGCTAGGGTTTGGGTGTTCGCTCGTCACCCACGCGGGGGCGAGCGGGCGAGCCACATTTTTCTTTCCCTCCTTCCTCCTTTCTCCTCCCTCCCTCTACGCACATTTTTTGAAAGAAAGAAAAACTGCTACGACAGAGTGCCGCTTGCCACCCGCACTGGAGCTACCGGGAGCATCCGATTTGGATTCGGATGGAAAGACTTTATATTTCATATGTTTGCTGATTTGTATGATAGAAATACTGCTGACTGATGTGTACGACGTATTTGTTTTGAGAGATTAACACCGCAGAATAAGCAAGCCGAACACACTCTAATCTGGGCATGTATCCTTCCTTATCCACGAATTTCGAATTTTAGTGAACCCAAAGCAGCAGACAGTAAACACGGTTTCCGGTTGCAACTTGTTTTTTCCACGCGTCGACCAGCTATGCCTGTCTGCAGTTTAGGAGGCGGCGCGAGGTGGCAAGTTTTGAAAAGAGACGAGGGACAGGTGGCGTTGGCGTGGCACGTTTGTTTGTACAGGTTTGTTTTGGGGAAAGGTGTGGGGGAAATGAAGGCAAGGAAAAGCGAAGGCATTAGGCTTAGGCATGATTAGTAGGGGGTGGCTAAAGAACTGAGAGGAGGTCAATCTAAGGTGGTTCAGCTTAATCATGCGCAGGGGTGGATAACGAGCGAGTTCGGCTCGACTCGGTGCAGCTCGTTATCTAAACGAGCTGGCTCGGCTCGGCTCGTTTACGTAACCAGCAGAAAAGCCAGCTCGGCTCGGCTCGGTCCAGCTCGCGAGCCAGCTCGAGCAGCTCGCGAGCCCGTGTAGTAACAAGATCACAGATATAATCAATAGATGAAATCAGAGATTTAATCAATACCAAATGTTTATCCCCTCTCGAATCCAATACAGTTTCACAAATTAAAGCCAAAACAATTGAGCAACCTCTGCAATCCCATGTAGTTTCTCGAAATCGAAGTCAAATCTTCGAATACTAATCTACCAACAACTAGCAATGAGCAAGAACATAAGAGTGAAGTTCCGAGATACACCACATAGCATCATGTGTTCGTAAATCCATGTGCTAAGAAGAAATAGAAAAGAAATCAAGAGAATTGAATAACGGAGAAACAAAGGAACAGGCTACTCGATCAAGACGGAAAGCTAACAACTGAGCTTCCTGGACGAGATGCTGACGTCCTGCTCGTGCGTTCATGCAGCATCTTCTGCTGCTTTGCCACCGTCACAGCACAGGATAGCGCATGCATCACAGCACTGGCCTCGAACTCCGTCTCACTCAAGCCTCCAACCGTGGGCTTGATGGGACGGTCGCTGACGAGCTCCACGAGCTGGGTAACTTTGTGTCTGGGCGAGTGGGCATGGAGGACGGACAGCTGCGGGACAGCATGAGGGAGCAAGGAGCGGCGGCGGCGGCGACTGCGGCGGCAGTAGATGCGGATCTGCGGGAGCAAATCTTGAAGGTGGACTGTAGAAGAGTGGATAAGCTTTTGGACGAGGGGAGTGGTGGACTTGAGGAGCGGTGGGCTAGCTTTGGCTCTGCGCGCTCCGCTCGTGGGCTGCCAGACTACTCTGCTTCCTCGGCTCGTGCAGCTCGCGAGCGGCTCGTGAGCCGGCTCGAACTCGCTCGTTATGGTAACAAGCAAAAGGCCATGCTCGGCTCATTAGAAAACAGCACCGAGCCGAGCCGAGCTGACCACGAGTCGAGCGAGCTAACGAGCCACGCGCATTTCGTCCAGCCCTAATCATGCGTGATTTAGCATCCCGATCATCATGTACACTATGGCTTTATGCATGGTGTCTGCTGCCAGGTAAGCGAGTCGATTGATCGCGACGATCGTCGTGTCGTTTGCATGGGGGGAGGGAGCTGGTGGGTAGAGATGCATACGTACGGAGTACACTCCATCTCCAGCTGCAGAGGAAAAGCGCTTGCTCCTGCCGTTTATTCCTTGCCGAGCCGGCCGGCCTGGTCCGGCCGATGAGCCGTTCAGTCAAAGGTCAGGAGTCGAATTCTCATCATGGGGCTTGGAGTCGGTCAGAGTCAGAGGTATGCGTCGTTGACAGTTGAACCGCACCGGACGACGGCTTGGGCTCAGGGTTTTTTAAACCGACCGGAGCGACCGAACCGGCGGCCACCGGTTCCGGTTTACCGGTCCGGTTCGACCGGTAACCCGAAAAAACCGAATGAGTTCGAAATTCAAATAAAAAACGCTTATACAATCGGTTTCTAGCGGCTAACCGACCGGTTTGACCGGTAAGCCGGACCGATTTGACCGGTTACCGGTAGTTGAACAAAAAAACCGGAGTAGTGAAGAATTTGGCGTGTTTTCAAATTTGAATTAAAAATAAAAAATTCTAAAAATACTTCAAGGTGTGTAGAATCTAATAGTGTCAAAAATTTTCATATATTGGTGCATTTAGTTTTTTTTGCGGGCATTAGAAGTTGAACCGGTGGTTCAACTTCTAATGCCCACAAAGTATACTAAATGAACGAATATTTGAATAATTTTGACATCATTAGATTCGTCGCAACTTGAAGTATTTTTGGATTTTTTTTTGAATTCAAAATCAAAATTTTGAATTTGGGCGGTTCGGAACCGGAACCGGTCCGGACCGGTAGGACCGGTTACCGCGGTTAGCCGGCCGGTTCCTACCGATTTTTTTAACCCTGCTTGGACTTGGGCAGCACGCACTCAGCTCAGCTGGGCCACAAGAGAAAGGCTCGGCTCCTGGAGCAGAGTGGACTGACTAGTTGGTCAATGCGATGCGAGTCTAGCACGGCTGGCCGGCCCAAGTCGTCGCCCTACCCGTACCCTGTCCCTACCACTCTCGCCTTGCCTTGCTCTTGCTCCACGGCAGGGGCCGCAGGTGCACCATGCCAGATGCCTCCTGCTTCTCGGTTCATCGGTCTCCCTTGAGTCTTGAGACACGTAGCCCGCCGTGGACCCTGACCAACCTTGAATCATTGACTTGATCCCTTCAACAGTCACCACTCACCAGTCACCACTGTATATACTGACTGATGATAGGATAGATGATGTAGATCCAGCGGTGGAAGCATTTTCTACATGTTTTTGCTACAGTGAAAACAGTCTGTCTACTGTTTCCATAGACACATTTTACTGTTGATTTTGGTGACTTTTGAACAGCAAGTCAGAGGAGCCGGACCGGGAAACGATATGTGCAGGCCCAACAAGTTCAATGAACGCCAGCGATAGGAGACCCCTGCTTGTTCAGCATGCATGCCATCTATCTCGAGTACGTATAGCACAGCGTGGTAGTCATCTGTAGATCAGAATTAATGGATGACTGTAAATATACGAGAAATGGAAGGAGCAGGCTATCACAGGGCTTTTCTGATAGTAGATATATTGGCAGCCTACTTCTTCATCTCAAAAGGTGAACACAGTATCATATATAGATGCTTCTGAATCTGCATTGCCCTGACCTTTTGTCACCACTCCAGTGGGAAAAAAGAAACCCACCCCGACCCGACCCCGACCTCCCAGGCAACCGCGCCGCCGGCGGACCTTGCCGGAGCAGGATCTCCCTGCTCCGGCCGTCCCCGCCCAGGCCGCGGCCGGATCCTCGACCCCCGCGCCGCCCTCTCTCCGTTCCTCCCTCTCTCGGCCCTCCTCGTGCCCTGGTGAAGGAGATCGGCGCCCGACCACATCTTCTCCTCGCCGCCTCCATCCGCCGGCCGTCCCGTCGCCGGCCGCCGTAGATGCGCCTTGTGGAGCTGCCGGACGACGCGGGGGAGGCCGCGTCAGGTCCTCCCCCCGACCGCCGGATCCTTGCGTCCCGCCGCCGCCGGCAGCCCGGCCGCCACCGCGCCTCCACCGGACCCCGCTCTCCTCTTCGACGCCCTGGACGACGGCCTTGACCCGTCTTCCCCGTCTCAGGTCGCTCCCCCGTCGCTTAGGTCGCCCCTGCCCTCCGCGGGAGGGCCTCCGGTACCGGTCGCCTCGGTCGGCCCCCTGGCCGCTGCTGGGGGCAGCACGGCGGTGCGCGTGCGTGCCCTGGTGGAAGCTGGGCGCGGCGCCGACCGCCGCGCCGCTGCTGCCAGGCCGGCCACCGGCCCGCCACCGGCCGGCCTCTCGCCTGCCGGCGCATTCGGCCTCCCCCTCGTGGGTGCCAGCAGCGGCCCGGCGTGGGCGCCCATGGCCTCTGGCCGTTCCGTCACGGGGTGCCTGGCCTTGGCCGGGCCAGCGGCCGCGGCTGCCCGGCCTGCCAACGGGCCGCTGCCTGCAGGACCCCCGCTCGGCACGTCCCCGGCCGGCACCCGCCGCCGGTCGTCCTCCCCCGAACGCTGGTCTGTCGGGTGGCAGCGGGACCGGGCCGAGGTGGCCAGCGCTCGATGTGCCGCCGCCGGCCACCATGCTGCCGGCCGCCCCCTCCCCGTCGGCGCACGTCGCGCCCCCACTTCGGTGTCCGCGTCCCCGCTTGAGGCCGTCGCCGCTCTCGCCGCCGTCCCCGGGCTTTTCCCCGCCACGGCTGCTGCCCTCGCCACGGCCGGTGTAACACCCTAATTTTACAAAAATTTGTTTTCAATAAAATTTGTTAGAAACAAGGTTTGAATATTAAGGATTATAAGGAGTATTTGAATTTTTAGGCATTTAAAAATATTTTTAAAAAATTAAATAAATAAATATAGGAGTTTATTGTTGCATTTCATGCTGGTGTATTAATTCTGTTTGGTTGAATTCAAACTTGAATTTGAATTCTATGTTTGAATCCCCTTTTCAAAATTCAAAAGTTTTTTCCTTTTTATCCCCCACCCTTTCTCTCTATCTGGCCCAGTTTGTGTTTCGGCCCTGCTCGCCAAGTCCGTCGGCGCCCCTCCTACTCCTTCCGCCCGTTCGCTTGTGCTCCCGGCCCTGCTAGCATCCAGCACACAGCGGCCCGCGTAACCCCCGCCTCGCCCGCAGCCGCTGACCGGTGGGTCCCACCTGTCATCCCCGACCTCCGTCCCCGCCCCGGACTCCTCTTCGCGGCCGTGGCCGAGTCCCGGCTGTCCCCGCCTCCGAGTGCCCCTGTCCCGCACGCCAAGGACCCCGCCCGGCCCTTTATAAGCAGCCGAGCCTCGCCGCCTCCTCTCAATCCAACCTCGCCACCGTCTTGAGCTCCAGCAGCGCCACGCCGAAACCCTAGCCGCTGCCGTCGCTGACCCGTCGCTTCGCCGCCGTCCCGACGACAAGAAGGCCACCCGGAGAACCGCAAGGAGGTGAGGATCCTCCCGAAGTCGCTTGTGCGCGTCCAGGTGCTCTACGTTGCAAGCACGAGCTTGCCGGAGTCGCATCTTGTGCCGCCGTCGCTGCGCTGAGCCGTGTGTCGCCGTCGCCGGCCGTCTGATCTCCCTGAGCCCCTAGTTCACCTCGCCGTCTCACCAGCTAGCTCCCCGACCAGTCCGTGTCCCCAATCGAGCCCCCTAGCTCGAATTCGAGCGAGCTCGCCGGCGTTTCGCCGCTGCACCGCCGCCTCGCCCCTACGGACGACCGGGGCCGTCCGATCTAGAGCCGAGGGCTCAGATCGATCTGACCGAAGTCAGCGTACCGGTCAACCGGTTCTTTTCCCCCGCACTCGTGCACCTTTACAGAAAATCCCCTGCTCTTTCTAAAATTGCAAGCCGGTCCTTCCACCATCTAAAGATCCTTACAGATAGGTCCATTTTCTTTTGTTTTAGCCCCTGAGCTTTGTAGAAATAGTAGCCGAGGTCCAGCCCTTTAGTTTTTCAACCAAGCCCCTGTTTTTAAGTTTCTTTATGTTTTAGACCTCGGTTTCTTGCTGTTAGGCCCCTGTAACCCTAGTTTCTTCACAGTTATGCCCTTGCACCTTCGTTTAGCCGTATCTTCTTCGTTTTAGCTCCGTTTTTAGCGTTCTTTATGTCCAAACGATCGTATCAAAGAGTAGATTAGCTTTTTGCCTTTGTTTTGCTTTGATAATACTATTTGGTGATTGCTTCTTATTTTATTCTATTGTGTGCTTGTATGTACTTCATGTGATGCGTAGAGAACGTTTGGGCTGAAGGATTTGAAGACCAAGAAGCTCAAGTGTCTGAACAGCAACAGGGATTCGTTGAAGGCAAGTCTCCCTTGATGCATACCCATTTACCTATACAACATGCATTTAATTCACTGTATTTACTTTTGCTTGCATTAAATTGATGGGACCCTATTAAGGATTTGACTAGATTATTTTTATCCCTTTACCTTGAACAACCTGGGTTTTTAATTTATTGTTGGGTAGCTCTCGCTATGCTTAACTTGGTGGATGGTATTAATGAAACTTTATGAACTTGATTTATTTATGCTATACCTTCATTAATACAAGATCACCTTGTTTAATTGGAACATTGAGCGACCACCCAGGACAACAGTACAACCAAAAGGGCATATGGCTCTGCCTTGGTTAATTAATTAGGGACTCTAGTGTTGAGGTGATCTTACCTGATAAGGGCAAGGGGGAGTGCTAGTGGGGTATAGACTCGCTCTAGTAGGGAGTTGGGCTTTGCTAAGACACGGTACCTACTAGGGGACTTTATACTCTGCAACGACTCGGAACCTTCGCAGGTTGCTTCACACTGAGAAAACTTTGTAAAGGCCTCATAGCGTCCCTATGCAATCACACCTAGGTAGTGTGGTATGATGCTTGGCTGGCATCGCATGGTTGGGTTTAAAGTTCCTAGAACTTTTACGCGACTTGTGGTGAAAGTGTACAACCTTTGCAGAGTGTAAAACTAATCGATTAGCCGTGCTCACGGTCAAGAGCGGCCTGGACCCTCACATGATTAATCTATGGAAGATAATGATAAACTTGATGCATCTATCTCTATTTATGTTGTTATTCTCTTATGATGATTATGGGTTTGGTATAAACATACGCTTGCTAGTATTTATGGTGCTAATAAAACTTGACCAACTAAAATGTTGAATGCTTAAACCATCAGCCCCACTATAAAACCTTGCATGTTATGTTATGTTTCCGCTTGCTGAGTACGGCATGTGCTCACGCTTGTTTTCATTATTGCAACGACACTACCCAGACGTTGTTCAGACTTGAGGTTTGAAGATTTCCCTGGAGACTTCGACGAATTCTAGGCGGGCGTGTCACCAGTCAACTACCTGTGGTGTTGACCCTATCCACTGCGTTGCTACTCGTTAATTATTAGTTCGTTTATCAGACATTTTGGACTGTAATAAAGTTTAATACTCTCTTTACATTTTGGCATTGTGTTTTGGTTATCACTGAGTCGTTATATGTGTGAACTTTGATCCTGGCACACATATAATATGAGCATTCGAATTTGCCTTTAAATTCGGGTGCGACAGCCGGGCCGGCCGCTGTCGCCTCCGTCATTCGTGTGTTGGAGGCATGCGCAGGGCAGGGGTGCGCTGGCGCGGGTGCCGCCGGCCGCTCTGTTGGGGGCCCGACCGTGGCCGCGGCTGCGGGCTTGGCTGCCCGGCCGGTCGACCGCGCTGGCTCGGCGTCTCGAGGCTTGGGGTTCCTACCCCCCTCCCCCTCCGCCCACCGTTGGGGATGGCCTCTTGAGCCGGCAGGTGGCGACAGTGTTGGATTCGGCCCTGTCCCCTCTGGCACCCACCTGTCTCCGGTCACGCTGGTGGGGGTGGTGGAGCCGGGCTCGGCAGAGCCAGGCCCCTCCATCCCCTCCGCCCAGGAGCTTTGGGCCCTTGAGGCTTCTAGTTCCTCCGCCTCAAGCTCGTCCTCCTCGGTGCCGTGTGGTCGCTCCCCCTCTCCCACCTTCTCGGAGCAAGTGCGGGCGGCCGGCATCCCGGTGCCGGGGCGTACCCCCTTCCCGCCTCCACACCCGTATCGGTCGCTCCTCCGTACTACCCCCGCCCCGGTCGCCTCCACCGCCGCTGATTTTTCGTCGACGGCCGCTTCGCGGCCCGTGGTCGCTTCTGCCAGGGGGATCCTGGGCAAGTGGCCGCTGTCCCCACCTCCACCGCCTCCACCTCCTCCGCGTCGGCGTGCCAAGGCGGGGGGCGACCGCGCTGACCGCCCTGCTGGGCCGGCCACGGCCGCGCCTCACCGCGCAGGGGGCGGCCGTGGGCCTGCCGCCGCCTGCTGACGGGCCTGCCAGGGGGCCCCGGGTCGACGCTGACGGCTTCGTCGAGGTGCGGTCACGCAAGCAACTGCGTGCGAAGCAGTCACTGCCGCCACAGCCGCCTCCGCCCCCCTCCTCCGTCCCCACTGACCTGGTAGGGAAATGCTTCAACTGCTTTGGGGAAGATCACATCGCCGCCTCTTGCCCCCACGCTCTCTGCTGCTTCCGGTGCCACCAGCTCGACCACCACGAGAGCTCGTGTTGGCGCCCGAAGGTTTGCCAGGTGACAGTGGCGGGCACTCGCCCTCGTCCGGGAGGTCGCACCCCCTCCCCACCTCTGGTCGCCTCACGCCCTGCTGGTCGCTCTTCGCCGCCACCTCTGGCTGCGCAGGGGAGGGACGCCCGGTCGCCTCCGCCTCCGTCGCCCCAGCCTAGGCGGGAGGCACGAGCGCCGCCGCCTCCGGAGCTCTGGCGGCCCGCAACCCCCCACCACCGCCCCCACCGGAGGGGCGTCGTCGTCCCCCTCCGGCGGGCCGCGACGCCCCGCCTCCATCGCCGCAGGCGGACCGAGGGCGTGCCTCCCTCTCCGCGGCGCGCCACGACACGACTCCTCGGGGGGAGGAGGGGCGCGCCGCCGCCACCTCATCGCCCTTCGGCCGCGGCTCGGGCGGGCGAGGTGGCTTGGGGGGCGCCGCCCCCTCCACCGCTTCCCGCGGGCGTCACCGCCGGTGCCCCTACGTTCGGTGCCGCGGATCGCCGCACTCCGCCGCCGCCACCTCCCCCGCCTGCGCCGCTGGGGCACCCCTCGCGTTGTCTGCAGCTCGAGGTGTGCATCGTTCCACGACTCCCTGATGTCGTGTCGAACGAGGTCGTTTTGGAGCGCGCTCTGGTCGCGGGCACTCGTCCGTTCGCCTCTACCACAGACGTTGCTGCCTACCTCACCGGTCGCTTTGGTGTTCAGCCGGGGTCGTTCATGACCTACCCCTACCACCCAGAGGACTTTCTCATCGTCTTCCAGGACTCCTCTGTGCTGCTGCGGGTTCTCCAGGAACCCATCCCGGACGGGCCCCTTCGCCTCACCTTCTGCCGGTGGAGGCGGGAGAACTGGGCGGTCGGCGCGCCGATGTAACATCCCAGATGTTTAGTTAAGTTAAGTACCTTAATTAGTCATGTTAATCAAGTGCAGTTAGTCCCAAAGCATACTTAGCTTAGTTTTGATCAACTTTGCAAAAGAACCCTTGGTCAAAATTTCAACACTTGATCAATTAGTACTTCTTCCAACATGAATTTAGGTATCTTCTTCTGAATTTTTAGAGATCATCTTGATGCCAAACAGTTTACTCGAAATCTCCAAAGTATTATTCTGGGAAGAATTTTCATCTCAAATCTACAATAACTATGATGCCAAATCCAAGCAAAATGGGTTACTTATGATTTATAGAATCTACCTAAAAAGTTTCATGATTTTTAATGATCTCTAGATGGGTTTTTTTTATTTTGCAAAAGGGAGTGTTTATATATTTTTTTGTTGATTTGGGTGCTCATCGACACGTGTGTCACGACGGCCACGTCGCCCCCTCCCCTTGCACCTTTGCCTGCGGGCCCTACATGCAGCGACGCCACCTGCCGCCCTCCTCTTTCTCGTTTTCTCTGTGACCCCCTCCCTCTCGTTCTCTCTCCCTCCCTCTCGTTCTTTCCCCCGAGCCCGTGCCGCTCCGTCCTTTTCTCCCGTGCGTCGTCGCCCAGGCAGGAGGAAGGAGGCCGGCCAGGCCTTGCCCGGGCTAGGGGCAAGCTCCTCCCTCTCCTCCACATCAACCTCCCCCACGCAAAGATCGAGCTGCAGCAAGCTGTTCTTCGCGTTCTTCCTCCTCAACTCCGGTGAATCAAGATGAAGCCTGATCTCCTTCCTCGCCGCTCTACTCCAACATGTGGCACTCTGAATCGTCCTTCCCCAACCTAGGTGAGGTTCTCCAATGGTTTTCCCCTCCTCTCTCCTCCATTGGAAGCTTCTCCTTTACTCTCCCATGGCGCCAGGGACCTATTTGTAATTTTTGAGGGCCTATCTGCAATATCCAGGGTCCTGGTTGTAATAAGGTTCTTTAGGGTTTCGGCTGCAACTTCGAAAATCTATTAAAAATCGTAGAAAAATCAGAAAAATGTAAATCCAATTGTGTTGGTTTCCTTGTGACGAGATCTACATTTTCTAGAAAGGGTCTATAGGGTTTTTCTGTATAGTTTTGAAATGAAATTTCAAACTCAGTTTGATGTACTTTTGTTGTAGTTCAAAATGTACTCATGTTATGGAGTTGAAATTTGGATATGTTAAGCTTTATACCATGTTTAGATCTGTTACCAAATTTGACACATGTTTGATGTGTATATTTGTAGTTATGATTTTTGTAAGCTTTATGTTAGGTTATGACTGATGCTTTTTATAGTCCCCTTAAGAAGTAATTTCTGTAAGCACCAATGCACCCTAAGACTTTGTCATGATGAGTAGTATCTCTGGAAAAATAATTATGATTTTAGGAACTGATTTGAATGATGTTTTGTATTTAACTTTGTGTAGGATGTTAAATTGATAACTTGAAGAATATGATAGATCTATTTTTGGGTGTTGGTCAGGAGCTTAGATGTGTCATAAATGACCTGTAGGAAAAATTTGAGGTCAAAAAATTTAGTAAATCTTTTTGTAGGATTTAATGAAGTTAAGCTAGGCTGAAATTTATCTTTTTCATATATAATTAATTTATATGCAATCTGAGGCTAATTTTTGGAACTTAAGCTTAGTTTAGTCATATTCTACTATGTGCAAAAGTTGAGATCAGTTAGAGTTGTATTTCAATTGATATGAATTTTGGATGAATGACTAGGTAGGAAGTGAATAAATAGATTGTCTTTATTATTTAAGTTTAATTAAGGTTTTTATGTTTAGTTCCTGGTCATAATCATTTTAAACACACCCCATGCAGTTTGGTGAAGTTTAGTAAATTAAATTGTTTAAATGTGCACACAATCATCATCAAAGTAGTAGTAGTTAGCCCATCATCATACCACCTCTTACTTTTTGTGAGTTTTAATAACTCTTTAGATAAATGTGGTCAACAAGAGTTGGTTTGGTGGTAATTCTCCCACCCTCACCATAATCTAATGCATATGCATGTATACGTGTAGATTTACTAGACGGTATTTATACGCTCACCCAGGAAGGAGAAAGTGCGGTTGATGGAGGAGTGAACAAGTTGGGTACTCACCAAGACCTGGACCAAAGTCCAGAAGAGCCCAAGACTGTTACTAACTTAGAGGAAGGCAAGCCCCGGAGTGCATATAACCTTTTTGGATAAACTCACATCTTTATTTTCCAGTATTTATGTTTTGTTTTGTGCATTTAAGTTTCAGGAGTTGTTTTGAAACCTAGATGCATGATCTTTAGGTTCCTATGCTTTTTATACTAGTATGTTAGGACGCTAGTGCCATGCTTTAAGGACACGGTACAAGTCGAGTAATGACTCATTGCTCGCGAGATATAGGATGCTTATGTTGGAATCATAAGTTGGATAAATTGACTCGCTCATGTGGTAAGAGCAATGGGTTCGGTCTCGACCGAGTAGCATGGTGCTGGTCTAAGCTATTGAACGTACTAAGTGCTTGTCGGGAATAGGACCGGTAAGCCTAGTACCTAATGAACCAGTGTGGGAATTTTATCGCTACTACTCTTGAGATGCGTCTCCCGGTTCGCTACCGGTAGTGCAAGTGTGAGTCTGGACGTGCCATGAATGGGCGTACCAGTAAACCTTGTACTTAGGACTGTGGCATCTTTTCCTAATCTGGGGAATGACGGGAACCGCCTGGTCGGGGTAGACTTCGCATTCGCTTTTATTTGATTTCTTGGGGTCTACCTTCTTCCGTGTATCTTGGGTTTACCTTGCAAGGATATAAATCGATCGATCGTCGGTCACTCGCCGTTATCTGAGTCGGCTTGACCACTGGCTACCCTATATTTATTTATGGAACATTTGGATTAATATTGTTGCCTGATTAATATTGTTTGCACAACATTGCTTGGTTAGTATAGGTGCTTACCTAGAATGGTTAACATACTAGAACTTGAGCTAAAATTGGAAATTAAGGATCAACTCTTAGTCGCTTCTGGCAAAACAAACCCACCAGCCAAAAAGCCTTGCATGTCTAGTTGTACTTTTCTTTTTGTCGGGTCAGTCTTGCTGAGTATTAGCATACTCAGCCTTGCTTAATTTGTGGTTTTCAGGTAATCGCATCTGGCCTGGATCTATTCCAGATGGTTGGGAACTTGAGTGGGAGCATGATGACGAAGAATGATACTCTATGGATGGCCTCCCATGTGTATCTTCCGCTGTTTAAACTCTGAAACACTTTACTTTATGTATGAAAACCTGGTTTGTAATAATGTAACTTAGTGAACTTTTATGTAATGTTGAATTTGTACTCTGGTCCCGCCTTTGTGTGGGCTTAGCACATATCAGCGATCCTGTTGTAAGTGATTTACCGGGCTTGACCCGGCAGAGGCGACAAAATACATCCTTGTTATCGCTTATGAGCCAAGTGGATCGACTTAGGTGATAATACGGATTTATTTTGGGTGGTTCTGTCACAGCCGATGCGCTACCAGGTGCGGGTGGGCATCAAGGATGTGCCTGCGCACCTGTGGTTGCACAGCACGGCGCAGGACGTCCTCGGCTCCTCCTGTGCGGTCATCACTCTGGCTCCTGAGTCCGAGTCGAAGGCCAACCTTAAGGAGCTCTACGTCCTGGCGGGCTGCATCGACCCGTACCTGATCCCGGTGCAGAAGGACATGTTGGCACCGATTGAGTTCACCGGGCTGGGCGCTACCCAGCCCTGTCTACGCTACCGGGCGACGATCGACATCATCGAGATCATCGACACGCTGGCTCCCCCGGCTGACGGTGCTTCCCAGTCGGGAGGGCCGGATGGTGGCCCCTCTGGTACCTCTGGTCGCTCTGGTGCTCCCTCGCGGCCGGGGTCCTCGGCCGTCGGGGCCGCGCTCCTCCGTCGCGGGCCCCGGTGGAGGGGCCTCCCCCCGCGTCCGGCGAGCAGTCTGGTCGCGCAGCAGGATGGGGTCGAGGACCCGCCTGCTGGGGTGCCCCCACCTCTACTCCTCCGCTTGTCGCTCCAGCTCCCTCCTTCCCCTACTGGGCGCTGCAGGGCATTCACTGCCCGCCTGTCGTCCCGCCTTGGTCGTCTCGCCTTTCGGCCGCCGCTGCGCCGTTCGTCGCTCGTGCCGTGGCCTCCTCTGCCCGGGCGGAGCATCGACCTGCGGCTGAGGTACGCGCGCCGACGGTGGCGACCCTGCTCGCTCGGGCCTCCTCGGCCTACTCTTCGGTTCCGGTCACGCGGTGCCACCTCCCGATCGAGAGGTCGCGGCCGGAGCACCTCCCTCCCCTTCGGAAGTCGACGTCGCCCAAGGACTTCCCCGACGACCCAATGTTGCTTGAGGCGGTGCTCTTGGTCGCGCCCTGTGGGTCACCTTCGCGTGGCAGGGTCGATGCTGCGGGCATGGCAGCCGCCGCTGGCCGCGGCTAGGCCGCTGCTGGCCGCAGCCTGGCCGCCACTGGTCTCGGTGCGGCTGGCCCCAGCCTGGCCAAGGCCTGGCCGTTGCTGGCCCCGGCCTGGCCACCGCTAGCCCCGTCCTGGACAGGCTGCCCTCCTCGCCGGCCTCTGTCGACTGCGGCCTGGGCGAGGGTGCTGCGGTAGCAGCCGCCGCGTTCGGGGAGGAGGACTCCTCTTTGGTCGCTCGCACTCTCGTCTCCGCGCATGTGGTGCCGGTGGCGGACGTCTTCCGCAGGTTACTCTCCCCCCTGCCGGCTCCCCGGCTGCTATTGCAGGATGGTCTCGTGGAGGACCCTCGGTCCGACTCCTCCCCTGTGGTTGCCCCTTGTTCGCTCCGATCGCCTCCTCCGGCCCCCTACGGGTCGTCCACCGCTCCTCCTCGGCACCCACCCGACGTCTTCCCGGTGGCCACGAAGCTGCCTCCTTTCTCCCCGACACCGGGGTTGTGCCCCTCACCCACCTCTATGGCTGAGGGACCCTCCCAGGGCGACCTCGAGTCCCTGGTGGCTGACTTCTATGCCTCCCTGCAGAGGCCGCCTCCACCTCCGGTCCTGGGCGCCCCGCGCCATCGCAGGGCGAAGGTCTGCCCTCCGCTCGCTACTCTTCACCGCAGTAGTCGCCTCGTCGCGATTTCGAAGGCCCGGGGCCCGAACCCGGTCACCGCGGGGTAGAACTTGCTCATGCGGAAGCTGGGGGTCGTCGGGCTGCACGAGGCGCCGGACGCTGACGCGTTCTAGCGATACCCTAGGCTGTTCGCGGTGGGCCTGTCTGAGGAGCACTGCAGAGCTATCCGAGAGCTCTTCGATGCTCAGGTCGAGGGGTCGTTCCAGTGCTTCGTGCTCGAGGACGACGAGTTCCAGGCGGCAGTTCGAGAGCTCTTCCCCGAGGAGCAGCTGGTCGTCGACGCACAGGCCTGAGTCTGCGTTTGTCGCGTGGTCGTATGTTTTTAAAAGTTTTAATGGATGTAAACCTAACTGTTTGGAATGTCTGTGGGCTCAACCAGCGTGCTAGACGCTCGACGGTCCGCGAGTTGGTAGCTTCTGAGCGTGTCTCTCTTCTCTGTCTGCAAGTGACTAAGCTCGCACTTGTACCCCCTCCTTTATGCTTGATATGTTAGGTCTGGACTTTGACTATGTTGCGTTGTCAGCGGTAGGCACTTGCGGTGGTATTCTGGTCGCTTGGCGAAAAGACACGTGTCTCATCTCCTCCCCCTCCCTTGGCCTTCACCACGTTACGGTGAAGGTCGCGCTTCTCTCCGCACCCTCTCAGTCTTGGTGGCTCTCGTCCGTTTACGACCCGCAATCGGATGCAGATAAAGTCTCCTTCCTTGCCGAGCTTCATGCCCTTCGTCCCATACTTTCTGGACCGTGGGTGCTCTGCGGATACTTTAACCTCATCTATCAGGCGGCCGACAAGAATAATGGCCGCCTTTCGCGTCGGATGATGGGTCGTTTCCACTGTTTCCTCAACGACCTCGAGCTTCTTGAACTCCACCTCCAGGGCCGTCTCTTTACCTGGAGCAACGAGATGTCGCATCCTACGCTTGAGCGTATTAACAGAGTCTTTGTCTCCCAGGACTGGGAGCTTCTTTTCCCCTCCTCCGCTCTACATGCTGTCTCTTCCAGGTGCTCTGATCATTCCCCCCTTCTCCTCCTTCTCGACTGTGGGGTGCACTCCAAGAAACGCTTCACCTTCCAGGCCTTCTGGCCGAAGGTCGAAGGTTTCTTGGATACCGTTAAGGCGGTGTGGTCGGGGCCGCGCCCTGATGCGGACCCACTGCGTATGATTGACCACCTGTTTCGTGAGACCGCGAAGGCGCTGGTAAAGTGGAGCTCAAAGGCGATCGGTAGCATTTGCCTGCAGATCCAGATTGCCAAGGAAGTCATTTTCCGTCTGGAGGTCGCACAAGATTCACGGTCGCTATCTCCTGAGGAGATTTGTTTACGGCGTTTCCTCAAGCTACGCTACCTAGGTCTGACTTCGCTGCAGCGAACGATCGCTCGGCAAAAGTCTAGCCTTAGGTGGATCCGTGAGGGAGACGCTAACACTAAACTTTTCCACCTCTATGCCAACCACCGCAGGAGAAAAAATTTCATCCCCTCCCTTCTGGTCGATGGTCGCCCTATTTTTCGGGAAGAGGAAAAGGCCGCGGCAGCCTTTGACTACTTCGACAGAATTCTGGGCACCAACCACGAGCGTTCCTGCGCCATTTACTTTGAGGAGTTGGGCCTCCCGCGGCTGGACCTAGAGGACCTCGCCCTCCCCTTCTCAGAGGCTGAGGTCTGGGAGGTTGTCAAAGACCTTCCGTTGGACAAGGCCCCCGGCCCGGACGGCTTCACGGGTCGCTTTTATAGATCTTGCTGGTCGATCATCAGGGGTGATGTGCTGCGGGCGTTCAACGCTCTCTCTGACTTGGATTTCCGCAGCTTCCACCACCTGAATGGTGCTCTCCTCACGCTCTTACCCAAAAACCGGACTCGGTCGCTCTTTTGGATTTTCGCCCGATCAGTCTAATACATAGCTTTGGAAAAAAAAATTCCAAAGCGGCAGCTTACCGTTTCGCACCGCACCTTTCTTCTCTAATCTCACCTAACCAAAGTGCTTTTATCAAAGGTCGCCTCATCCATGATAACTTCCGCTACGTTCTTGGCACGGCCAGAACGCTCTCTAGTCGAAAGCTCCCTAGGATCATGTTCAAGATTGATCTAGCCAAAGCCTTCGACTCGGTCAGTTGGGTCTTTCTTCTCGACCTCCTTTCGGCAGTCGGCTGTCCTCGCAGGTGGACCGACTGGATCTCGGTTATCCTCTCCACTGCTAGCACCAGGGTTTTGCTTAATGGTGTCCCTGGGCAGCGGATCTGCCATGGTCGAGGCCTGCGCTAGGGAGACCCCCTCTCCCCTATGCTTTTCGTGCTGGTCATGGAATGCTTCCATGCCCTTTTCCGCAAGGCGGAATCCCGTGGTCTCCTCCTGGACCTAGGGAGGAACATCCGCTTTCGCGCCTCTCTCTACGCAGACGATGTTGTCGCTTTCTTCTCTCCGGTCGAGCTTAATCTGCGGGTCGTCAAGGCGGTTCTGTCGCTCTTCGAGAGCGCTAGTGGCTTGGCGGCAAACTACTCCAAGAGCCAGGTCTACCCGATCAGCTGCTCCGAGGATCACTTATCCTTGGTTTGCTCTATCCTCTCCTGCACCATCGCCGATTTCCCTTGCACCTACCTTGGGGTACCTCTATCTATTAGAAGGCTGCCTTGCAGCCACTGGTCGATAAGGTCGTCAGGCGCCTGCCTCCCTGGCAGGGTAGACTGTTGAGCCGCAGTGGTCGCTTCGTCCTTGCCAAATCCACCCTCTCTGCCATCCCGGTACATATCTCGATGGCGATCTCCATCTCCCATTTGGCGCTATGCGCGGTCGAAACTCTCATCCGCGGCTTCCTCTGGTCCGGCACAGAGGTGACCTCGGGCGGTCGCTGTCTGGTCGCTTGGGTGAATGTCACCTGTCCCACGCACTGTGGGGGTCTCGGTCTACCCAACCTCTACGCCTTTGGTACGGCGTTGCGCCTATGTTGGCTTTGGCTGGCAAGGACTGACCCGGACCGGACTTGGACGGCGTTCTGTTTCCCAGTTGACCAGGCCATACAGACTTTCTTCGACGCCTCCATCTCTATGGAGGTGGGAGACGGTACCAGCGTGCTGTTCTGGGAGGACAACTGGATCTCCGGGTGCTCCGTTAAGTCCTTGGCACCCAACCTCTGGGCGGCGGTCTCACCGAGGGTGCGTCGGTCCCGCATAGTGGCTGAGGCCCTGCAGGTGGGGGTGGCCGGGATACGTTGGGTCGTGGACGTCACCCACGCCCGGACTGTGCAGGTGGTCTTGCAGTACCTTACCATCTGGGACATGCTGCAGGAGATTAGGCTCACGTCGGAGCCGGACAGGTTCATCTGGAAGTGGTCGCCTAGCGGAGTTTTCTCTTCGGCTTCGGCCTACTCCGCCCTCTTTCTTGGTCGCGTTGAGATCCTCGGAGCGCGCCAGATCTGGAAAGTTCATATGCCGGGGAAGTGCAAGTTTTTCGCCTGGCTGGTCTTGCACGACCGTTGCTGGACCTCAGACATACTCCACCGTCATGGGCTAAGGGATTCGGACACCTGCGCGCTCTGCGCTCAGGAAGCTGAAACGCTGGATCACCTGATTGTGGACTGTGTCTTCAGTAGAGAGGCCTGGTTCTTGGAACTCAGGCATATTCTCCTTCAGAACTTAGCTCCGGACCGCCCGGTGCGGTTCGCAGAGTGGTAGTGCTCCGCTAGGAAACATGTCGCTGAGACGCGGAGGAAAGGCTTCGACTCATTCATCTGGCTGGTCGCTTGGTCACTGTGGAGGGAGCGGAACATGCGCGTTCATGACAAGGAAGCTCTCATGCCGGTGGCGCTTGTGCCGGCGATCCTAGATGAGGTTAGGTCTTGGGCGCGCGGGGGCTTTCTTCCGCTCACTCGGCTGTTAGGTGTTCGCCCGGTGAGGGCCGTGTAACCTCTTACTTTTCGTTTGGCTTCGTGCCTGTTGTAACCTAAACCGGTAAACTTTTTTTCTCCTCTCTTAATGAAAAACGTGCTTTGCACATCTTTAAAAAAAAGAAGAAAAAAATTAAAGAATGCCGAGCTCATGAACTTTGAACTTCTACTAGTGCTTCTCGTACGTTCAGTTCGTTCGTGACTGAAACCTAAGGCCATGTTTAGTCCCCAAAAGTCTCTAAAATTTTCGCATCGCAGACTGTACTACCTCTCACAGAACACGTTTCCCAATGCAAAAATTTTATCATTTTCACCAACTAAACGGTGCCTAAGTGCTGAAAAGCATTGAGTGAATATATTGATGTATCTGCTGAAAAGTGCAGAGCAAACCAGCAACGTCTATTCATGTCATCACCCACGAATATGGTAGTTACAACTATTGTGTCTGCAAAACCTGAGAGAATCATTTTCCACATGGTGCTCTTAGCATTGTACGTTCTGAAACAGTTTGATGAGTTTTCCTGAACCAATCTCAACTGCAAAAAAAAAAACAAACAAAACAAAAACAAAACAAAACAAAAACAAAACAAAAACAAAAACAAAACAAAAACTCTCGTGTCCACACTTCATGTCACACCGTCGTCCGACAAACTGAAACAACTGAAGTTTCCTGAAATGTCCCTAACTCATTATCATGGTCTGAGATGAATTAGGTACCACGGGAATACACGGGATGCAAGACTGCAAATCACACTTTCCATTGTCATGGTCATGGCCTTCGAAGTACATATGATTTGCACCAACTACTTCACTGATCCCAAACAGAAAAACTGATCATGCAGAAGAGCTGTGAGCAGATGAGCTATGGGATACTGGATGCAGGTTTTCTTCTCTGACCAGTACGATCAGCTGAACACCTCTGCTAGTTAGTAGCGTATCCATCAATGCCCTCCAGTGGTCAGAAAGAGGAAGCTCGCTACTGATTCGAACTGAATAATCTGCTTTGCTTCAGTTTACTTGTACCAGCTGCAAGAATTTTGCTGCCCTGGTGGCTGATTGGCTGGTGAACGATTGTCATTGGAGCCAACGATCATCAGGCTTGACGGTTCTGTGACAAGCTTTCAGTTCCCGTGAAATTCTGCCACATCATTTCTTTCAGAATAAACTTAACCTCAGTCCAGTGAACTTCTCGCCGCCCATTTTCAGTACCCACAAAAAATTCTGTTTCCAAGGTATCCAGCTTAATTATATCTCATAGGCCAGCAGGGATTTGGAAAAAACAGGCCGGCTCGTGGTGCTGCTAGGTAAAGATTCTCCACTGATGTTTCAGTATTTCCATGTTGAGTTGGATTGGAACAAAGCTCTCCCACGTTTCACGCAGTTATTGGGGGTAAGTATAGGCGGAACGACCTAGAATTCTGTTTCAAAGAAAGATGGCAAATCCGCTGATCACCTGAAAGGATTCGCCGCATATTCACCTGAAGATGCGGCATCACCTGTTTCATTATATTAAACTAGGATCGTGCTCGTGCGTTGCTACGGACAATAAAAAATTAGCACAAATATACAGAATATGGAAAAAATGATTTTTTAGATACATAAGAATAATTTTTATTAGATTTATAACATACATTCTCTTAATTTACACATAAAGTGTTGGGTCACAAAATAAATACATAGTTGTATAAAACAAATTCACAAGCATGTTTACGAGATACTAATACAAAACAACAGATACACATATGCAATGTACAGAAACCGTCTTTGCGCAGCGCACACCCTCACGGACCGGAAGTTCAGTCAACAAGCAAGAACCCCATCCTCACAAGCAACAGCTTCTGCTTCCCGAGGTCACAATTATTCCACATCCTGAGCTCGGTGGCGAGTGGTGACACAGGATGACCAGAGTGTGGACTCGAACTCCCACAAAAGCATATGTACTTTGGCTCATCCTCATCTGGTCATGGACAAATTGGTCGGCGAGGCAACACTGCTGCAGTGACTCGGAGGATAGGTTTGAACCACTCTGCAGACAATGTTTTTGGGATCAAGTCCCTCTATGATCAATGCAGTGTCATCATGTGCCTCACCAGCAGCCCATATGAGGACTTCATGGTGTAAAAAGTTTGATAAATATTCAAAATTCAGAACAGAATTAGAATCAATAACCAACATAACACTGTGATGAATAAGAAAACATAACAAGAGCATGTTTCATGTTTCTGACAAATTAACAACAGTACAAGAAGAACAAGAACAGAGCAATATTATCATACTGAACCAAACATTTAAGAGCTGCAAAATAAGTAAATGGGGATATCCACTCAGTCATGACATAACATAAAGTTAATTATCTGTACTTCCAATAAGCGCTCTGCACTTGAAAGTCATTTAATTTTACTTGCAAAAGAAAATGTAACCATGATCCTCAACTTTAGAAAGTCTAAATTTATATATTCTCAAACTCAAAAAATCATTGACACTGAAATTCCAAATCAAAAATATTTATCTCACTCAGCAAGTTATTTAATCACATACCTTTTGTTGCAGGTTCTTTTGATATCCTTTCTGGTTTCAAACTCAATTGATTTGTCTAATTTTTTCCTCTGCAGTACAAAATGGATCCAATACTCTTTATGATTAGGAGGAAGATACATTATTATAACTTAATACTTTAATAACACTTCCAAAGAACATTGCACAGTGGATGACTGCTCCTAGTGAATGGAAGTAAATTGAACTGATAGCATCAGATATTAGCTACCTGTATTGAACATGGAAATGCTGGGTCAAAGAGCCAAGCAAAATTCACCAGACAAAACAACAACCACCGCAAAAGGATCCAAGTTGCATCAACTACAAAACCTATTGACAGGAGGTTCAGTGGCTGATCAATAAACATACAGGAGATAAAGTGCAGACCTGCAGACAGTTTCAGAGGCAAGCTAGACATACATGAGACAACTGATGTGGCAACGAAATGAATCATGCAATCAGCAGTGACATAACTATGTAAGCTACTCGTAGAATGCCTCCATGTCCAATTTCATGAACTGTGTACCTCCTCATCTGTTATGTTCTGCCAAGAAAATCATTCAGCAGACATTTCAGTTTTGATCAATCATATTTGCAAAAGGTTTATGCTAATCAAAATAGAAGGGTTCCACAAATATGCTTAAAGGGTCACACAGGCACCAGTTATCAGGACCCTACTTTTTAAAAAACAATTCAGGAACCACATGATTCAGAACATTTGGAAGATTAGCAAAGAATATTGATCCAAACATATACTATCATATATTGGCAATCAAAATTAGCCACGTTGTGCATAGTACCATGTCTTAGGTTGGCTAATCAAGTCAGCAACTTTTGGATGTATACGTTAAGTAATGCATCTTTGTTATTTGTATAGAACTAAAAGAACTGGCATCATTACATTATTAACCACACAGGCAATACTCCTGAAGTCAAGTTATAAGTAACAAACTCACTCTTCCTCTTATGTTTGAGCAAGCAACCCAAACATCATCACAAAAAGAACATAATTAAAAATTCAAGCTTTGGTAAAGTGCACTTAAGCAATAGGAAGTCCAGAAAATTCCAACTGATACAATTTCACCAAACAGGTGCAGCCCAAAACAAGACATTTAAGTAGGCTATGCATTTCGACCATATAGTTCAGAAGATAGTAAAAATGTAACATACTATCCAATGATAAAGTAGGCCACATGTGGTATACGATAAAACATCCTGCAATCTGATAAATCGGAATCCATATTAACAGGGCATTTTTATCAAGCTTATATTCCCTACAAGAACACAACCCCTTTTCTATGTTATCTGCAGATTTGAGCAGCATTGGATAGAGATCTGATGATAATCAGGGCAAAAAAATTTCTTATTAACAAAACTATAATAGAAACCAAATCAATTTTCCAAATGGTTCGCAGCATGGGATTTCCATGCGCACATGTCACTATCCATTTTCAGGTACATGTCTCAGCCGCTATCGCTTTCTCTAGGATAGAAGGAACCTTTTCACCCAAAAAAGAAAAGGTACGGTGAAAGGAAAGTAGGAAACTAAAGCAAGATTGCTTTGACCCTAACAAGTTCATGGTCCCATTTGACTGCACAGATACAGAGCAGTGTAATCAACAGAAACCAGAAACCATGCAGTCCTATCCAAACTTGAAAAATAACAGACCTGCCTACAGTCCTTCAGTAGTTCAAAAAGCTACACTGGTACAATTTTGATTTTTGCATTTAGAAACCTAAGGCATCGCCTTCTCGGGAACGAGAGAGCGACACCACCTAAGGTTAGTTCTATCACTTAAGTGAACTTACTGCATGGTATTTTCTCATGCTCCTGTCCTTTGAATCCTTCAAAATTTCTTGGATCCTGAACCTGTAAAGAATGGTGCTCCTGTCCTTTGAATCCTTCAAAATTTCTTGGATCCTGAACCTGTAAAGAATGGTAGAGAGGCATTAGAAAATTCTTGCTTTGCTAAACAGACCCATTCCATCAGTCATGAAGACCATTAGGAGTGTCTAGCTAGTGTTTCTTCACTTGGATAAGGCAGATTCATAAATCTACATAGTTTAGACAGGAAAGGAGAAGATTCAGTTCATAAATAAAAACAACAAAAGAAAGAAAAAGATCAAAGATACGACTATCTAATACAAATGTCTACCGGTACATCAGGGAAAGGATAGCCCATTTTTAATCTACAGAAAGCACACATGATAACAATATCTAGGGCTGAATTATTTTTTAAAAAATTGAAAACTTACCTTTTCAATTAGACAGTGTGCATAGATGAATATAAATGGTACCTCATTATCTCTCATATCAGTTATGCACTACCCATTTTCATCATTTTCCGAATGTCCATTAGTGACTTTGCTATGGCCTGCATGCATGGATCTCTAAATGTCAGCTAATCATCCATTCATCAGTGAGCAAAAAAAATAATAATAAGCAAATGAAAGTATACCTAAAGTTGTTTTGATTTTACCACACTAATGATATGTTTCAAGGAACTGAAACTGTGTGATAAAAAAATGTGATTTTACCACACTAATGATATGTTTCAAGGAACTGAAATTGTGTGATAAAAAATGTGATATGATACGAGTTTGCAAGCAGAAAGGCTAGTAAGAACATAGTGTTTACCATTTGCACAATACTCATTCCCAAACTTAGTCCCGAATAGTAATTAATGCTTTCCTTAGTATGTTTCTTACCAGAATGAGTACTTCCCAATAGTTTTTGCTTCACAACAATTTTTTATCGGGGTGATGTGGATGCGGCCTCCTGGTAGCAGGGTAGCGCCTGGGAGTACGTCCTGCACCAGCCTCCATGTCCCAAGTCCAGTTCAGGACTGAAATATATTTGGGAAATCAGAAAGAGAGGGAGGAAGGGAGGGAGGAAGAAACATTACCGACCAGATCAGAGAGAGAGAGAGAGAGGGAAGTAGAAAGATTCCTGACCATAGCTGCAGGAGATCGCAGCGAGATGCATCAATGCGAGGCCCCTTCGTCCCAGCAACAGCGCGTAGGACACCAACTTCGCCGGGTAGCCATGTGCGAGGAGGGGAGTCGTGGAGGATGTCGGCGGGGTGGGTTGCCGGTGAATTGTGTAGGCGAGGCGGATGGATGGCAGCGTTAGGTTTGGGTGGAGAAGAGGAGGCGTCTGGAGCGGCGCTACGTGGGAGGTGGGGCTGGAGCAGGGGTGCGGAGACGCAATGGCGGGGCCGGGGCTACCGCGGTTGGATGGCAGCGGCGGCGCGAGGCAGGTCAGGAGGATTTGCGAGGAGGAGTAGGCGGAGGCTGTGTGCGGAGGGGGAGGCGGAGGGAGTGCGTCGTCGGCGTGGTGGACGGGAGCGCCGCGGATTGCGCGGAGGCGGCGGCGTGCGGAGGGGGGAGGCGTCGATGCGGGGCTGCGGGGGGCAGTTGACCTAGGGTGTAGGGGCGATGCGGGAGGAGCGTGCGGAGGGGGGAGGCAGACGCTCGCGAGGGCGGACGCGCGGGGGTGGGGGGCGGACGCACGGGGGAGCGCAAGAAAGTACCAACGAGTTTTTTTCTCCACTTCATACTTTTTAGGAGTAGAGACATGATAGTATAAAATTGTAAATTGGAGCCGTCAGACTCAGACATCGTCTGAACCTTCTTGACGTTCAGCATGCAGGAGTCAAGTTCCAAGCGGAGGCAGACGTCAGCGTGGCGTCTTGCCGCTGGCACGTGGACCCGGCATGTCAGGGGCGCAGTGTTGCGGTGACGTCACAGCACCCGCCGCCAGTTTCGTTTTTCAAACTGCAACGGCACACGGAAAGAGGAGAAAGAAGAGAACAATCCGGGAATGATTCCGCAGGCCCGGCAGGCGGCAGCAGGAACTGGCGGCGCAGTCGCGTATCCTGACTGGCTCCAGTCCCGAGCCGGCGTCCCTGCCACCCCCCAGCGGAGCACAAGCACATCGCCCGGTCGCGGTAGCCCCGCGCGTTGGTCTCCCCGTCGCCGTCCTTGGCTTTCTCCGCCGCGCATCGGTATCTCCTCCTCCAAATTGCGCGCCACGGCGATGCCACACGACACACCGCCGCGTCCCACTGTCCACCACCGCACCCCAGTCCACCCCCACGCTCCGGCTCCGGGATCAGCAAAGCATGGACGTGAAAGCCTCCTCCTCGCCTTCGCCCGCGCTGCCGCCGCCGACGTCGCCGGGCGCCACGCTCTCCGCGGTGATCGCCGAGGACCGCCGCCGGGAGGCCCGGCGCCGACGCCGACCGGGGGGCGGCGGGAAGGGCGGCATCCTCCCGCTCCTGGTCCCGGCGTGCGGGCGACCCGCCGGGCAGGTGGGCGGCAGGACGCCGCACTCGCAGCTCATGCTCCGCCTCCACCGCTGGGGCGCCTCGTTCCTGCCCAAGGGCGCCGCCGCCGTCTCGCGCGATCTCGAAGCCAAGCGCCGCGCGCCGAGCCCGCCGCCACGGCCTCGACCATTGACGGTCGCTGCGGCCCGGGTGGCGGTGCCGCCGCCGCCGCGCCACGATGCACCCGCCGCGAGCGCAAGTGTCCCCGAGGGGAGGCCTTTGAGGGAGAGAGAGGAGCCCGCGGTCCGCGCGACGGCGGCGGGGTCCAAAGCCATTGCCGAAGCTGACACGTCCGCTGCCGGCGGTGAGAGCGCGGGGGCGGGGAGCAGCGAGAGCGCGACGCCGGTAACGCCACCCGCCCCCGGGGGAACCTGGCTCAAAGCTTCGCCCAAGACGACGAGGAGATCTCTGTCACTGCAGACGGACACCAGCGACGAGTCCATACCTGAATCTCCCGCGTTGGCGGTGGAGGCCGCGGACAAGTTCGTGTGGGCCGTCAAGCACCGGCCCAATCTCCTCAGCGAGTTCATCTGCAACAAGGCCGTCGCCGCCGAGCTCTACCAGCTGGTGATCACACAGCTACATTGCAAACCTTCCTTCCTTCTCCTAACATTCTGGCCGGCTTCGGAGTCAACAAGCATTCAATCCGATGTACTCCCTCCGTATCGAAATATTTGTCGCTATTGACTTTTTTTCACAATTTCGATCATTCGTCTTATTCAAAAAGTTATGTAAGTACCATTTACTTTGCTTGATACATGCTTTATTATTGTAGGTATTTTAATCTTGACTTATCCTTTTACACATTTGTGATAATTTTTTGAATAAGACGAATGATCAAAGTTAGAAGAAAAAGTCAACGGTGATAAGTATTTCGATACGGAGGGAGTAATGATGTTACAATTAAGATCACCGTTGCCAATCTGAGCTGCCTTGCAGTCTAGAATTTCTTCTTAGAGCTGGTTTTAGGATCAGTGGCGATGAAGGGTGAACATGCCTCTCAGTTAGCATTTGGAGTCCATTGTTGAACCTATGTACAAATCAAATTTTAGTGCACACATGACTACTTACTCTTCTACTCATTTTTTGGATGTAGGTTATTGCACAACAATGCAAGCATTTCATATTTGAAGGGCCACCGTCAGTTGGGAAGAGAAGCATGGTGCTGGCACTTATAAGGCAGGCTTTTGGTCCTCGTGATCTCAAGGTCACTCTTACAAACTTCTTGTTTGGATGCACCCATTCTCCATGTGAATTGGAGGGATAAGCTACTAGTCCTCATTCTAAGAAGCAAAACAATCTTTTAATGTTTTGTTCATCATGTCATCTCACATGTTCTTATGTTTTGTTCATCCTGCCATCTCACAGATAGAGGAACGGACACAGAGATTTGAGTTGAAGGTACTATGCACTTATGCAGGAACCTGTTTTCCCATTTATTAGTGTCCTTTTCACTTTAACAGTTTCTCACTAAAGCAACCAAGTTCCCTATTTGTTCTTAAAATGATAATTTGTTGCTATTTTTGTGAAATTGTAAAATGCAATCCATTCTACAATCATGTTTCTTAGTGATCTATTGACTGTTTCAATATTGTAGGGAGAAATTAGAAAGCACATCGATGTCAGAGTGAAGATTTCAGGACATCATGTGGAGGTAAACTTGGCCGATTTACATGGTTATGAAAAGTATGTCATAACTACTTTGTTGAACGAAGCCATCTCATCACCAAACTCGGTTTGTGACCATACTAACTGCAGAGGTAACTTGAAATACTTTATAAAAGTTGGAATTTCAAACAACAACATGTTCAGCATTGGTGCAGTGGCATTTTTACATGATTTGTTCAAGCATCCGTGGTTTATCTGTGTGCAGTGGTTGTTATCCATGACGCTGATAAGCTCTCGTCCGATCTTCAACATTATATTGGTTGGTTTCTGGGGAGGTATGCAGGGTGTAACAAAATTATTTTCTGCTGCAATGATGCTTCTAACCTTGAAGCTGTCAAACATCTCTGCAAGGTCGTCACTCTTCAGCCACCTTCATTTGACGAGGTACTTGGATGCACAACCTTTTGACCTGTGTTATGTGCATGACGTTTATCACTTGTTGTGTTGGACAGTCTGCTGAAAGATGATTTGCTCTTACATAGATAATAACGGTTCTAGAGTACATTGCAACACAAGAGGGCATTGATTTGCCTCGTGATCTTGCTAGGAGGATAACAGTCAGCGCAAGTAATAATCTCCGACAGGCAATACGCTCTTTTGAAGCTACTTGGAAGGCAAAGTAAGCACCTTAACAAGGTCCTTTCTCAACTATTTTACACAAAAGAATCTATTCATATTTGGATAGTAGGGATTGTCACAATATTGGTTCACATTTTTCTACATGAAGTATAACTTCTGGTCTTCACGCCAACTAGAATGCACATAGCAATTAAACTGCATTACTGCAAGAGTCTAAATTTGTCCTCTTATTTCACTACGTGGATAAAAATAGATGCACATTGTGTCATTGTAGTTACAATGTGACTTAATTCTATGTTGTTTCTGAACATTGCAAGTGGTATGACATTATTTTGAATGAAAGTTACTAATTCATCAATAAAGGTGTATGTATACTTTGCGCTTCTTGTGGTGATTCCTATTTGCAACTGTGTGGTTATATTGCTCAAATGAAGTGGTTATCGGTGTAACTTCTGCATATATCAATAACTCTGCTTATAAATGCAGCTACCCATTCATAGACGGCCAAGTTATTTTGACAGGATGGGAAGAGGATATCTCTAATGTGGCCAGAAATATCTTGGAGGAGCCAAGTTCAAAGCAGTAAGCTATCCCTTGAGTCCTGTGTTTCATAATTCAGCAATGTGAATTTCGTTAAACATCTGAAGAGAAATATTTTGTTTTGCCGCATGTACAGACTGTTTGTTATTCGGGGAAAGATCATAAAATTGATTGAGCATAATGTGTCACCTCATTTCATTTTCTCGGTGAGCTGCTCTGCTTCACTAATGTCTCCGTGATTTCTAGGTTCCAGTCAGAGCAAAAAATTTACTACTGCTCATTCTCCTTTCTTTTGCACTGATGTAGCACTTGGTCGCTGAATTGAAAAGGGACAAGGACGAAGAGTTTCAGCACAGTATTGATGAACTGGCCTTGGATGTGGACCATGTAAGCATTGGTAGCATCTCCTATGATTGTTAGTTACTTTTGTTAGCTGCCTACAAGCCTACAATTAGCGTGACACACATTTGTTTGTTTTTTTTGGTCCCCTCTGGCTAGTGTAAGGAATGCAAGCATCTAAAAGAGCAGTGCAAAGGATGCAAATCTCAGGAGGCAGGTTTGAAAATGAGAAATATGAACATAGAAGGTTTTACCGAGAAGGATCATGACCATGGTGAAAGCATCCAATGCTTTATAAAGATTGAAGGTACTATCAGTTTTTATCTTCAGTTTACTTCTGAAGTCTAGTCCAGTGAGGCACTAAATTGACCATGCAATAATCCTTGCAGAATTCACTGTGAGGTTCCTGAGCTTCTACAGATCCTTAACAGCAAAGAAGTCAAATAGTGGCAGTGCTCAATGAAGAACGACTCATCGCTTCGGTCGGCAAATCCCCTTCTGGAAGATCTGTCATACCGCTGGTACCTAAATAAGCTGCGATGCATCTTTGGAGAATGAAAGAACCTAAAAAATGATATAGTGGTCTTTATGTCTATATCTTGTATGCACTATAATAGTATAATATACAATTTCACATATATTGCAACCATTATGTAATAATATGAATTAAAAAAAAGACGATGTCTAGTATCTTCTAAGGGAGAACTGCAAATAGATGCTCATATAAACGCTCGTCAACCAATAGCAAGAACTGAATGTATATTGTAAATTATTAATTAGAATTCTATATTATAGTATTCTAAAAATGTACATATACAGGCATGATAATACATCATATCCACGCAGATGTAAATATTTTTGTATTTGGAACACATGGCTAGGCGACTAGGCGTTACCTCCATTACAGTTTAAAAACTCTGCTGAAACTGAACAGTCTCAGTTTTGCTATGTAGTCTTCTTCCTTCTCTTTTCGTTTTCTTTTGCTGGTATTTGCTAGTTCCAGTATATAAAATAGCACAAAATTTCCATTCCAAAGTCTTTTGTAAAGCAAAATTTGATTGGATCCACGAATGCAACTAGCATCCGTAAGAAGTTTTTAAATAGTGCGATCCTAACTTTAGAATATCCTTGTCTATGCATCGCTGCCAACCATTAGTAATGAACAGTCACCTACCTACAGTCCCGATTTTATGATCACAACGCCAATGAACAATATCTTCATCTTCATGAATGCTATGCATCATCATGTTTATATCTGTGACTGTGTATGTGTATATGGTACATTTCGTTTTCGTTCATTAAGCATGTACAGAAAATTCATTCACATTTCCAGTATCACCATGGATGCAGATCCCAGCAGTGGCAGCTACCTATCCTCCAACCAAACACACCAAAAAATTCGTGAACAAAAAGAAAGAAATGTAGACAACTCGCCGACGGCCTGGCGCTCGGTGCTTGGCCACCATGTATGTCACCGATCAGGTCGCGATCGCACGCCACCGATCGCCGGGTCTGATGTTGCATGGTCGGTGTTCGCCTACGATTGCACCGATACGGGATACGGATACGCCGATATTGATACGGCGATACGTTGATACAGCATTTTCAAAAAATAAGGATACGTCGATACGGTAAGTATATATAATATTATATAATAATTATTACCAATATGCATAAGTATAATGTATTTAATAGCAAAGAATTACCAAAATTGAAGCAGCAATGTGCGCTTGTTTAATCGTGCGGCCCACCAAGAATTTTGGCCCAAACTATCACTGGTTCAGCACATATATATAACAGGCAACGAAACCCTAGTTTCCCAGTCAACAGCTCGACCTCTCATCTCCTCTCACCTAAACAGCGGCGGCGGCGGCCGTGTCTGCGATGTGGACTAGCGGTGACGAGGTGACGAGTGACTACTGCGGCCGGAAGCTTGCGCCTGGCACCAGAAGCAAGCAGGAGTACCACCCTCTCTACTCCCTCACTTCTCTCCCTAAGCCCCCAAGAGATGGCAGCCGCTACGACTCAGTGATGCGGCGGCGACGACTGCAAGTGCAACAGTGCTATGGTGGCGTTTTGGTTTCAAGCTGCAGCAGAGGCAAGGTATCGGAGGTGTGAGGTGAAGTATCGGAGGTGTATTGAGGAGTATCGAAATTAATTGAATTTCTCTTTTTCCTTGATACCTCCCGATACCGTATCGGCGTATCGCCGTATCCGATACGTATCGCGATACCGACACGGCAACTGGCGCGCGTATCGGGGTAACGTAGGTGTTCGCCACCCCGTGCTGGCTCGCTGACCGTCAACCACGATCGTGAAGCGGCCACCGTCGCCGTCGCCTGGCGGGGGCGGCGGCGCGTCGAGCTCGGAGCGGCAGACGGGGCACGTGGTGTGTGCACCGAGCCAGGAGTCGATGCACGCCGTGTGGAAAGCGTGGCGGCAGACGGTGAGCAGGCGGACGGCGTCGCCCGCGGCGAACTCGGACAGGCAGACCGCGCACTCGGCGTTCGCCGGCGCGGGCGACCGCGGCGTCGCTTCGATCCACCGCACCGTGGGGAACGTGGAGAGGACCGCGGGGTCCAGCCCGGCCGGCTTGGGCGGTGCGTGCTCGCCCGGCGTGGCGTCGTCGGCGCCGGGCTCGTTGGCGGCGTCCGCACCGCCGCGGAGGCGGCGCCGGCGGCGCAGCCAGAGGGAGAAGAAGTGGAGGAGGTCGCGCAGGAGGAAGATGGAGAGGAAGCAGAGGAGGAGCACGAAGAGGATGAACACGGGCAGCAGCATCGGGAACGGCTCCCGCGGCGGCGGCGGCGGCGGCGGCTGCCGCGCCGGGGCACCCGGCGGCCTCGAGTGAGACCCGGAGGCGGCACGGCGGTGGGCGCGGGGGTCGTCGTGGTTGGCATTGGCGAGGAGGCGGCGCGCGGCCGTGGCCACGATCGTGTCCATGGGCGCATGGGGAAGGGCGATCCGGCTAGGCTTTTAGGCGCGCGCGGGCGCGTGTGGTCATGGCGCTCGGGGGCGTTTGGTTAGGCGTCGTCGGTGTCTATGGCGGATGGTGAAGCCGTGAGCTTTACGGTGAGGCGAAGGCGACGCCGGGACGGCACGACACCGACATGCAACAGGCGCGCATGGGCATGGCCCCTCCGGCCCTCCCGCCCGCCGGCCGGTGGAGACGCGATGCGACGTGGGACGGTAGGAGGCCGCCGGCAAGGGGCGCAAGGCGAGGTGCCCGCGCGTCGTGCGTGGACTCGTGGTTGGTGCCGTGGCGTATGTTGGGCGCGCGCTGCTATATTTGAAGCTGCGTTTTTTTTTCTCGCGCTGTTGTTGGTCGGCTCAGGTGGTCGCGGACAGCCGCCGTGTCCAGGTCTGATGCCGACGAGACGAGTAGCGATCTCAAAAACAGGGCAGGTGCCATTTTTCCATCTGTGGCAACGTCAAAGATTTATCACGAACACGAGGTACGGTCGATGTCGTTGTGGAGTCGAGTGAAGCCTGCATACTTGCACAATGTAAGATGCTGAGACAATATATGGACATCAGTGTTTCACATACTCCCTCCGTCTCATAAAAAGTGTAATTCTAACTTTTAAAAAAAATCCCACAAAGAACGCAATTCTAGAAAATAGATCTAATTTCCTTCCTAACTAAGTGGCAGATCTGATTTGCATGTCAAAACTTACTGTATTTAGCAAACAAATGAGAGTATTATAGTCTTTTCATGCCACCACTAATCTGTCTTAGAAAAACTATAATTGCACTCTTTATGGGACGGAGGGAGTAAATAATTTTCGCCCCTTGAGAATCACACGAACTCCACACTTTTTGACGTGATGTTCCCTTTTGTTACTCACTTTTATACACCGACTTACTCCATCTAAAAGCTCAGTCTTTTTTTTTTAAAAAAAAAGCTCAGTGTTTGTTTTAGAATTACACAGTACAATGGAGATGTTCACAACACGCACACACTCACCCTTATGAACACACGTACACAAATCCTACTCTTATGAGCACCTCCAAAGCAGAGCTGTCCCACAAGTTTTATGGGCCTTTAGGCGAGTATAAGACACTAAGGGTCTAACAATCTAATATTTTAATATAACGACTATATTATACAATACTATTGATAAACGATAATTTATACTACATATTTAATTCTTTTTTTAAAATTAATAGTACATCAAAGAAGATAAAAATGACAAAGGCAGCGTTTGGCAGGCTTTGTATTTGGCTGGGCTGATGCTTCAGCTGATCAGCCGGCTGGTCCAGACCCAACCGATCAGCTGTTTCAGCTGGTGCTAATCAGCCTTCTTCGCATTCCATCATTCAAAGGGATGCAGACGCTGTGTTTTTTTTTTTTTTTTTTTAAGAACTGACGTTGTGCTTGAGGATTGTATAAGGCCAGCCAGCCGAACGGTTGCTGATGGCCTGCCGAACGGCTGAGCTGATCAGCTCAATCGTTCCAAGCCAGCCCAGCCAAAAAAATGCTTGCCGAACGCTGCCAAAATAATTATGATGGTTAGCTCAAATAAAAGCACAGTGCTTTAGTACTTTTTAAAAAAGCGTCTTTGGGTATTTTTTATGCAAAATCTTCAAGAACACTATCAAGAGAGGGAGACGGCCAGACGGGAGACCAACCGGGCGTCGAGCCGTCGAGGATACCCTAGTCGTCGGCTCGCCGCTCGCCGTAACGCCGTCGGTCTGTCGCCCTTGGGGCCTCGGCCCTCCTCTTCTGACTTCTCGTCTTCTCGATCTCGTGCCGTCGTGCGTGCGATGCGAATGCCGAAATACGATCGATACTTGATACGTCGCGACGTCTGTCTGTATACCGTCTATACCCCATGAGCCCCCAACCTCATGGGGCCCATAAGGACGGCCCTGCTCCAAAGGACTGAGCACCTGTTAGTTGTCCATGGAACGCTACTTACTATTTAATCGTATAACGCCGGTAAATGTAGGGAAAATTTCAGAAAAAGGTGTTGAGTACATATTTGCGGGCCCTAGAATCACTAAGCCCATGATACTGAGGCCCATAAAGAGAATAGGCGAGAAAGCCCAGAAGTACCAAAGCGAGGCCCACACAAAAGAGTCCAACGAGTTCGTCGTCGACGGCGCCGCCGGGTCTTCTCGTTACCTCGCGGTTCGCCGGCAACCCAGGAGAAGGAAGCTGCCGCGGCCTCGAGGGGGCCATCGCCCGGTTCTGGCTGGAGGGGATCTATGTTCACGAACGCGCAGCGCCAGGTCGAGCGCACTGGCCGCTCCGGCACCCCGCGAAACCAGTACCTTCAGGTCGTCCCCCCCCCCCCCCCCCTGTGTTATTCCGCAGGGGTTCTTCAGGAATTGGGGGTGACGAGTCCTCTTGCTGGAATCCATCCTGCAAATCGTTTATTAATCCGTTCCGTTTGATTGCGCGTGGCCAGGATCTTGTGACCCAGTTCCAGAACGCCACGGATGAAGGTTTGTGGCTGGTTTTTTACTTTGTTCTTTTCTTGCGCTCGATGCCGTGCAGCTCGTTTTCCGTGTAATTCTGCAGCTTGAGTGTCAGTTTAGGGGGCAGTCTTGAGGTAACTGGTTTTAGTCTGAATTGTACCAGTAATTTGCTTGATCAAAACCTTAATTTACTATAGCCTAAGCACTGTCGCGTAAATGTGATGCTTTGTTGCTACTGTTTGATTGTTTCGTTGGAATGGAATCCACTACAATAGGTGCATTCCTTTTGTTACATATCTACACATAAATATATATCTAGGTGCATAACAAAATGAATGTATTTAGAAAAGTCAAAACGACAAGTAGTTCGGAACGGAGGGAGTACCAATGAATTACATTTTAATTATGAATATGTTAGACAGTTCGAATAGCATATTGCACCTGCATCGAAGATCTAGGGGGCCTAACACATTTGTAAAGATCTAGAGGGTGAAATGAAAATATGCAGCACAAAGATTTGATCAAAACAACAGGGAGAAAATCTTATCCTCGCATAGGCTATGCATATGCTTTCTCAATATTATATTTAGACTTCCGACAGACATGGATATTATATTAGACTTCAGATAGACATGGGTCCTTTTTTTTCAACAAGGACGGAAAAGATTTTCCGAGAAATTATTAGAAAGAAAAACAGAAATAACTCAAAGAGAGGTTACGGCAAACAGCACAAAGAACGACTAGGCATGGGTCAATTTATAAAGAAGAAGCTCACGGAGTGATGTGTTCTTTTTGTTGGTCTCTATAAATTCCATGCTTTTATAGGTTGTATACTCAGTTCATCTGTCTTATTTCAGAATCCAAGGAGAAGATAGTGGCAAACTTGGCAAATTTCGCGTATGACCCTTTTAACTATGCGTTCATGCGTCAGGTTGTTGATTCTCCTAAGTTTTTATTTTGAAACACTTGCTGCAGATTTTCTAAAGACAATCTTGAGTTAACCATTCAATAACTCTGTTTTTATTTTCTCAGCTGAATATTCTTGAGTTATTCTTGGACTGCATTACAGAGCCAAATGAAAGGCTTGTCGAGTTTGGCGTTGGTGGAATATGTAACTCATGTGTTGGTGAGCAACACAATACCTTGGACTCTGTTTCTTGTTTGATAAAAATTAAGTTAAACACTTACATTTGTGTTTCCATCTATGTACATGCAGATCCGGCAAATGCTTCAGTCATTGTTCAGTGCGGTGGAATCCCATTGGTTATACAATGCTTATCAAGCCCGGTGCGGAATACTGTAAGTAATTCTGAAGCTAACAGGAGGAGGTTTTGATTTCCATGCAGGGTATATTTCTGATCATTTTGTGCTTTTCAATATGTTTTGCTCATGTCCGCAATTCTTCTGTCATGGTTACATACAGGTGACTTATGCACTTGGGGCTTTGTATTATCTATGCAACCCTTCAACCAAAAAAGACACCCTGAAACCTAATGTTGTTAGGATTATAAGAGAGTATGCTGCAGTTGGAGCTGTTAACACCAGCTTCAGCAACATGGCTAACGCTTTCCTGGAAAAGCATGTTGATTTGTGACCTTAACTGAGAATTTTAGAGGGTAAAGCTTAGATCATGTCCTCTGCTTGTACTGTTTTAGTTAGCTGCTCTCTTTTTGAAGTATTGAACCTATAATTCACCTGATTTTTTTTTGACAGGGTGCTATGCAAATGTGCCATGATGTCATGTACAAGGAAATCAGCATTGTGGAAGAGGGAGTAAAATTGAAGGAGGCTTCTAGCCCAGAATCGAAAGCCTTCTCTGCATCCTTCTGATGCTTATTCTAGTATCAAGCTTGTTACTTGATGAGAGAACGATGTCCATGAGGCCTGGCTGAACAAAGAATTCTTGCTGTTCAGCAAGATTATTTCCCTGGTTTTCAATTCAGAAGCTACTTTGTCATAGTTCAATTATCTACTTAAGTGATTACCAACTTCTAAGCTTCTGTTCTGGAATTGCCAGCTTGTCGGCCGACACTGGAAATTGCTAGTGAGTGAATACTCACTGAAGTCAATGTAACATCATGATTTTATTCTTCCTTTCCGATATCTGGTGAATGCAAAGACACTGCAATGTAGCGTCATGAGTTCAGTTTTCCTTTTTGGTATCTGGCATAGCCTGTAATATAAAGATCGCATAGGATTGGATGGGACAGAGTTCTTGTATGCAGTTGTACCGGAGATGTTTTCTTTCTAACCTCACAGCTTTACATGTGAACTATGTAAACTTATTGAATGGTTTTTCCTTGTGATCTTTTCAGAAACAGATCATGCTGTGCGTAACATATGCTTAGTGCGTATTAACTTGCTGGCTGAGAGATTATCCAGTTAATTATCTGTTAGCATCATAATTGAAGAGTTGCATGAGTTATCTGGTAGCATCAAAAGGTGTGATGAACTGGCAAGATGGATGGATGATGGGGAATTGGGGACTGCAGCATTTCCCCCCCTTTCTACCGAAAGATTTCCTGGATTTCACCACAGCCCAGGGAACTGAAAAGGCCCAAAAGCCCATCACATCAAGAGGCCTCAGAAAGTCGGCAGCATTTCTTGCTTGACCCGGAAGCCCAGGCGGCCGTGTGGACTCGTAATCGCATTCGTCACCACCACCCCTCCCCGCCGCCGCCGCCTCTTCTCCCCTCCCCTTCCCCTCCTTCCCCAGCCGCAACTACAAAACCCTAGCAAAATTCTCCACCACTCCATCCAAACCCTCACACCGATTGCCTTGCGATTCAATCGAAGAATCCAACCAGGATGATGCCCGGATCAGCCGCGCCGGCGGGGGGCGCCGGGATGTTCGTCCCGGTGGCGACCGCGGGCACGGTCCTCTGCTGCATGTGCGGCGTGTCGATGCAGCCGAACCCGGCCAACATGTGCGCGCGCTGCCTCCGCGGGCGCATCGACATCACCGAGGGCGTCCCGCGCCACGCCGCCGTGGTCTACTGCCCCGACTGCTCCTGCTACCTCCAGCCGCCGCGCTCCTGGCTGCGCGCGACCCCGGAGTCCCCCGACCTGATGCAGATCCTGCTCCGCCGCATCAACCGGCCGCTGGCCCGGCTCCGCGTCTCCCTTTCCGGCGCCGAGTTCGTCTTCTCCGAGCCCCACTCCAAGCGCCTCCGCCTCAAGCTCCGCCTCCGCCGCGAGGTGCTCCACGGCGTCGTCCTCGAGCAGACACACCCCGTCGAGTTCGTCGTCCACGACCGGCTCTGCGACAACTGCTCCCGCGCGCAGGCCAACCCCGACCAGTGGGTCGCCGTCGTCCAGCTCCGCCAGCACGTGCCCCACCGCCGCACCTTCCTCTACCTTGAGCAGCTCCTCCTCAAGCACGGCCAGGCTTCACTCGCGATCCGCGTCGCCTCGGCCCCTGGCGGCCTCGACTTCTTCTTCGGCTCGCGCTCCCACGCCGCCCGCCTGGTAGACTTTCTCGCCACCGTCGCTCCAATCCAAACTCAGACAGCCAAGCAGCTCGTCTCGCACGACACCAAGAGCAGCGTCTACAACTACAAGTACACCTTCTCGGTCGAGATCTGCCCCATCTGCCGCGAGGACCTCATTGCACTGAGCCCAAAGGCCTCTCGGGATATGGGAGGTCTTGGCCCTCTCGTCCTCTGTGTTAAGGTGACAAATGCCATTGCTCTTCTTGATCCCCTCACGCTGCGTGTTCACCACCTGGAGGAGAAAAAGTACAGGGTGTACAACTTTAAAGCAGCTCTGACTAGCAAGCAGCTCGTGGAGTACATTGTGCTGGACATTGAGCAGGAATCGCCTGAAATTTCCATTGATGGGTCACGGTACCAATTGGCTTATGCACAAGTTGCCCGGGTGTCGGATTTTGGGAAGAATGACACCATCTTTACAGTTAGGACGCATCTTGGCCATCTGCTGAATCCCGGTGATCATGCTCTTGGGTATGATCTCTATGGCGCGAACCTGAATGATGATGACATGGACACAGCTATGACTCGGTACAGCTTACCGGAGGTGGTTCTTGTCAAGAAGAGCTACGAGAAGAGGCCACGCTCACGGCGATGGAAGCTGAAGAGGTTGCCAGTGGAGGAAGATGCTGGGAACAAGGCCAAGGGTGAGGAAGAGAAGAGGCTAGATGAGTATGAGGCTTTCCTCAAGGATTTGGAGCAGGATGCAGATATGAGGTTTAATATAAATCTGTACAAGGATGAGGACTATAGGTCAGAGATGGCATCAACTGTTGGTGATGATGTCCCTACAGTGCCAATCGAGGAGCTCATTGAGGACCTTACCCTTGGTGATGATGAGGATGATGAAGGGGATGAAGCTGTTGCAGGCATCGCTCAATCTGGGATGGTGGAATGAGCAATATTGCTACTTTGTTTCTTCGTTGCTCACTGGGAAGGCTTGGCGCTCACTGCAGGTCATATGCCTGAGTTGCATCTGTCAGTTATCATATATTTTATTTTTCTTGTTACTGATATAAGTTAAATGTGGTGGTGTTACTTAAGTTTTGAATTATGTTCATTCAAATCGACATTATTTCAATCCTTCTCCTGTATTGGGAGGCTGTCACAATCTCTTTTTCTATTTTCATATTCGCCTGTCACAGAGCTTTATAAGTTCTAAAGCTTTTGAGTTTTACAACATATTTCCTCAATGCTGTCTCAAGTTTGAGCCATTATCCTGTTTCTGAGTGCAACGATTGTGACTTAATAATTGCTTTATCATTTCTGCTGCTTGTTACTCCTTTATCTGTTTATCATACTATAGCTGAACTGCTGACTGTAGGTCTGAACCCTGAACTTGTTCTTTTGTATATTATACTCCCTCTGTTTCAAAATACTTGTCATTCTGGGTTTTCTAGATACATTCCCTTTATTATGTATGTGGACATACTAACTATCTAGGTGCATAACAAAGGGAATGTATCTAGAAAAGTCAGAATGACAAGTATTTTGAAACGGAGGGAGTATGTTCTTTTTTCTTTACTGCTATATAAGTTCCATTTCAACTTCTGTTGTTAGGACCGATATTGTTTCAACTGACATTAATGCTAAATTGTTCTGTGGTGATTTTGTGATATGCTGTTTGCTTGAGACATTGTGACCCACTCCATTGCTACTAAATTTCCAAATTCACAAATTCTTTGGGATCAAGCATGACCTTCAACATAGGTTTTAACCATTATCCTGCTTTTGGGTTGGGGTGGTTTGGGTCTCTGGTAATTTCTATCTGTTACTATCTATACTGTCTCTAGCTAATCATTAAAGTAGTGTGTAGTTTGCTAGCTGCTGACTAGTCCCTTCGTCCACAAATGTAAGCATTGCAGGACATTGACACGGTTTTCAATGTACTCCCTCCGTCCCAAATTATAGGTTGTTTTGACTTGTGTAGATTCATAGATTTTGATATGCAAGATATATGTAATGTCTAGATGCATGGCAAAATCCACGAACCTTAAAAGGCCAAAACAGCCTATAATTTGGGACGGATGATGTACCGTTTTGACCAATAATATCAATAAAATTAGTTCAAAATAGAAACAATTACATGTTAGGATAGTTGGTTTCATGATGTATCTAGCAACATCATTTACACGTTAGTAATCTTTATGAATTTATTGCTGTTGATAGTCAGATTAATAGACTTCTGAAAACCCATAAATGCTTATATTTGTGAACAGAGGGAGTACCTGTTTCCTAGCTTTTATGACATTTTATTCTTTCAGTCTCCCAAAATGAACAAAATTTTGTAACTTATCAGTTGGCCTTCCATGCCAGATAGTTCATCTTTAGGGTTTGGTTGGAAGCAAGGTATTGGGTTCAACACCTGTGTAAACTACCGGCCCTAATCTTTGCTGGGTCAGATTGGAAAATGCTGCTTAAATGAGTTTGGAAGCTCACAAGGGCGGGTGTCAAACTTTATTGGTTCCATTCGACTAAGATAGCAGTGAGGATGGTCCTCCCATGACTGCAATTGCATGTGCAGATTAGTAGCTGCAAAGCTGTCGATTGTGCATACATGTTACACAGAAGATGATGCATTTTAGACAATACCGTTCAGTTTTGAATGAATGATGTGCTCTCTGTTTTTTTCCTTACAGTATCTTCATCTATCATGCGCTGTAAAAAAAAAAAAAACTTAGCATGTCCATGCTCTTACATTTATTCAGTATATTTAACCTTTAGAACAGAGGCTGTAATAGTGTAAATGAGTGGCGGCATGCACTAGCTAGCAGCATCGTGGTTGTCTTCAGAATATAGCATGAGCGTCTGCTCCTCCCCACTGAGTTATGCAATTATGAGAAATGTGGTGGATTCAGCGGGGCCCGTGCTGTTCTTGTTGCAGTTTGGCTCGTCGATTTTGGTACATGACGTGGCAGCGTAGCACTCAAAAGAGTAAATTGCAGATTTGAGTAGACTCGTGAGTCTCTTTCTTTTTTTTGGAGTGGTAGTGTCGATTTGAATGGCAAAATGTTGATTTGGTGAAAGAGCCATGCGGAACAGTTTAAAGTGTCGCAAAAATGGTAGCTAATGTTGGATTTGATTTATACGCATACCTCACCTCTGTTTCACTCTCGTACTGCAAGTTGGTTGTCCTCCGAACATTTGTCTATACGATTTGCAAGGAAAAGAATTGCCACAAGTATATAATTCCCTTGCGTGTGGTGGTTTTGTGTAGCGTTTGCGTTGGTGGATGGATGACTTGGTGTGCACCGTCTGGTACTATAATTTGTTATGGCATATGTCTTATTTATTCTAAGTGTGCATCATCGTGTGTACTTTTTTCGTAAACTAAAAAGCTGATGATGTGATTTGGGAGTTTGGTTTCGGTCAGTGGTTGCAGTCTGGCGTGTTGCCACGCTTATAATGTTGATCCTGCATCAAACTTTCCCAGCAATTGGTCAGGACGGGTGCTGTGTCGTGTGGCACGCACTGCGAACAAAAGGAAACACCATCACACCAAGCCACGCCACGCATAATGCATTTGGTGAGGGATTATCAATTCATCATCCTGCAAATGGATCACTCTCCTACAGACAGACCTGTAGATGACTGCTGGGAGTTTCTGTCCACCAACCAGATCGGGGGGCACTGATCACTAGAATTGATATTGATATTCTGGTTGGCGGCATGGCCGTAGTAGGAGTACCGAGGACGTATATCTTGCCTGTTTCTTCTCCATGTGCGATCTGATCCGATGATCACCTCTGCACGGCGATGTTTGTTTGACGACGGGCTTGCATCCTTTTCTCTACTTCCTATATTGAAAGAGTGGACTACAGAGGCTGAGCGATCGATCAAATAGGATAGGGGTGTGTTTAGTTCCTTGAATTGAGATGTAAAATTCTGGATTTTGCACGGATTTTAAGCTAAAAAACGCTGTTTCGAACTGAAAAGCACTGTAGCACTTTTCGTTTGTTTGTGGTAAATACTGTCTTACCATGGCCTAACTAGGCTCAAAAGATTCGTCTCGCAAAGTACATCTAAACTGTGTAATTAGTTTTTGATTTCGTCTACATTTAGTACTCCATGCATGTGTCGACATTTTTGATGTGATGTTTGATGTGATGGAAAATCTTCTTTTTGCATAGTGAATTTTGGGGAAGTTAGACTTCTAAACACCCCAGTACGACGGGGAACTCTGGTGGTCAGTATAACCGAAGCAGAGGACGAGTTGGCTTCCTTTCTTTCACCCGTGGCAGTCTGGCACCCACCGGATAGAGAGAGGTCAAAGGCGGAGGAACAGGGAAGCCAAGAGTTTTGCTTCATCACATATTCACATCACATGTGGTGATGAAGGTGAGAGTAGCGAGTGCCTGGATGGACACAGCCCGGGTTCCCGTCGGAGGTGGATTCAGTGACGTACGGTACGTGACTTACCGGTCACTGACGTGTGGGACCACAGACCGTGGGGCCCACACGTCAGTGACTGGTAAGTCACGTAACGTACTGCACCGAGTCTGACTCCGTTCCCGTCCGCATCCACCAACCCATTCCACCCACCAACCCCCGTTTCGATCCAGCCGCCGGATTGGCTGCTTCAGGGAGGGAGGCTTTGCACTGGGACCAATTGAACACTGCATGCATCGCAGAGAGATGTCGAAGCATCGCGACAAGGTGGAGATCGTCGTCCATCGAGTTGCCCGTTGTCCCCATATCGAGTTGCCCGTTGTAAATTCAGACTACCCAGTTGGACGACTGTGACGCCTACGGCACACATGTTCTTTATTTTTTAAGTCGAGGTATTTTAGTTTCTTCTCTACAAAGGAAAAATGGAAATGGAATAAAAGTTGTTGCTGGTGTGTGCTGCCGTGGCACCATGATGTGATCGTCCAATCTAACGTGTCGGTGTTCTTTGTAAAGTTAAGATTGGAGTTGTGTGGCGGCGGCTGCTGCTGCTCGCCTATATACGCCGGCTCGCCCGCCAGCCCGAGCTGCTGTGTGAAGTGTGAACCCAACGGAAGCCGGCCGACCCGGTGAAGCCGTCGACCAACCAGGTGGCCCCGCCGCACGTTTCCTCTCGGGCTTTGCCTTGTCTTGGCCCGGCAGACGCCCCCCATCAAATCGGCGCCCGCGATTCGAATCGAATCGGATCGGACCAACAACCCAAGCAGTAGTCTCCCTCCCCTGGCGGCAGCGGCAGCGGCGGCGGCGGCCACCTCCACCTCCGGCACCGGTCCCCCCACCCAAGGTGAGCTTCTCCCCTCCTCCTCCTCCTCCGCCCGCCCGCCCCGCGTCTCACCGCTCTCGCCGCATTGCTCGTCGGTTCGCCTGGGTGCCGTCCGTCTCCTCCTCCCCGCCCCGAGCCCCCGAGCGCGGGCGCCTATAACCCGCATCGATTTGTCTGCCGGGATCGTTTCATCTCATCTCTAGTTCTCTAGTAGTAGTAGTTAGTTGTCGTGTGCGCGCGGCGCGCGGCCCTGCTTACCATTTCTGTTCGCGGCGATGGCATCGAGGGCGCCCGTCGTGATGTCGTCCGCGGCGCGCCCGTATCGCAGCCACTCCAAATTCCAAAAGATCGAATTCGGTGTGTTTGTCAGGTTCCCGGTCAAGGCCTGCCGAGTGGTTACGCGAGATGCCACTGCCAGGGCAACGTCGCGCCCACAACAGGCTAGGAGGATTGTTGGATTCTGTTACCTTGGCTTGTTCTTAGTTCTCATACAGACAACCCCAGTTCTTGATGCGAAATCCTTCCATGATGGATCCTTACGTGCATCAAGTCATTTGTATTTTTTTACCCCTCATAGTTCCTGGCAAATTGGATTAAATCCAACTGATTTTTTGTTCCATTTTGCAGATGGGGGAAGTTGTGAAGGACTTGACAGCCGGGACCGCAGGAGGAGTTGCCAACCTGATTGTCGGGCACCCATTCGACACCATCAAGGTGAAGCTCCAGAGCCAGCCCACCCCTGCTCCTGGCCAGCTCCCCAAGTATGCAGGCGCCATCGATGCTGTTAAGCAGACGATTGCGGCTGAAGGGCCCAGGGGCTTGTACAAGGGAATGGGGGCACCTCTAGCCACTGTTGCTGCCTTCAATGCTCTCTTGTTCAGTGTGAGGGGGCAGATGGAGGCTTTCCTCAGGGAAGAACCCGGTGTGGCCCTGACGGTGAAGCAGCAGGTTATCGCAGGAGCTGGTGCTGGAGTCGCTGTCTCGTTCTTGGCTTGTCCAACGGAACTGATCAAGTGCAGGTCAGTGGAGCCAGTCCAATTTCTTGTCACTCCAAATTGTAGTGCCTCTTAGTTCTTCTCACTTTATTATGACTTGTGGTGACGAATTTAAAAGTCTGTTAAGAATTTCTTATGCAGCTTAAAAATTGAAAACATACCCCTGTGCTTGTTTGAACACGAACAAATAAAAATTGGTCAGATCTTTTTTTTTTCTTACACAATTTACCTTGAAATTGAAGTTAGAAAAACTCATGTACTCCCTCCGTTTCAAATTATAGGTCGTTTTGGCTTTTCTAAGTTTATAGATTTATAGATTTTGCTATGAATCTAATCGTAGAGCATAGCTATACACATAGCAAAACATATGAATCTAGAAAAGGTAAAACGATCTATAATTTGGGGCGTAGGGAGTAGAATTCATGATTATTTGTCCTTCCATTTAATCGATTTTCCTGCAGATGTTAGGCATCATGCATGCCAAATACTAAATTGCATTCACTCCAGTGTTTCAGTTAAATTATTTGTGTCTAACAGACAAATTATTTATGTGCTTACATGCAAATAAAGTCTGGTCAGACTCATGTAAAATGCACAATGATCCAATTTCAAATTACGTTCAGGGGCTGTGCTGCTATTACCTCTTGTGCATTTTATGTCTTCTGATCTTTTCAGAAAAGGTAGTTCTAGGCAAATCATGTAGAATTTAATTGTGATAAAATTACTTGTAGAATCATGTTGTGCTTCTTACATTCGTTGAGAAATCTTTTCAAAAGGGACTGTGTTTCTTGGTCTGTCATACTCGCATCACTTGAATGTTCCATTGGAATTATACGATAGCCTGATATTCGTTCTCGAGGGAATGCAGTCAATGCACTTCCCAGCAGATGTTAGAAATTGTACCGTCAGATACTGTTTGTCATGCATTCGTGATTCAGTTCATCTCAGTTGCATAATATGATGCTTAGCTGCACTAGGTTAATGCTATAGTATCTTCCATGTAAGTCTCTTAGTGTTGATTATCTGTGTGTCCTGCTGTAGTGCACTTTACCAAATGCCATAAATTGGACTGCAAAACTTATTGTGTCAAATACAAACAGATAGAGTCTGCAATATCTTTCTGCAGTTGTGCTTTTCTTTTTTGCAAATCGACAAGCTGTACTCATGTAGAACAGATGGTCATTAGGAGAACATTCAAGGGCTGTGCAAACCATCTGTTGTTCATACCATTTTTCATTAGGGAAAAGTCCGATTTACAACCTTGAACTAGCGCACAAGTCTGGTTTTCAACCTTAAACTACAAAACCAGACATAAAAAGCCATCCAACTATCAAAACCGTGCAAGTTTCAACCTTTGAGCGGTTTTGGAGGTGGTTTTCCATTTTGTGAAAATGTTAAAAAAAAGGTTTCATCTAAAAAATCATAACTAATTCATTTTAAATCAGAAAAATATGGAACTTATACCCAAAGTTTTATAAAAATGTCACCTATCTATTGGTGAACTATTTGGAGTCATCTGCATCTTATAATTCATATTCCTAGTATTTTTAGAAAAAGCAATAAAAACTAGAAACTTGAACATATAATATTTAAAAAAACTCCAAATAGTGCACCAATAGATAGGTGACATTTTTATAAAACTTTGGGTATTAGTTCCATATTTTTCTGATTTAAAATGAATTAGTTATGATTTTTTAGATGAAACCATTTTTTTTAACATTTTTACAAAATGGAAAACCACCTCCAAAACCGCTCAAAGGTTGAAACTTGCACGGTTTTGATAGTTGGATGGCCTTTTATGTCTGGTTTTGTAGTTTAAGGTTGAAAACCAGACTTGTGCGCTAGTTCAAGGTTGTAAATCGGACTTTTCCCTTTTCATTACTGCATCTGAACTATATCCTCCTCTTTCAGGTTGCAAGCCCAGAGTACCTTAGCCGAGGCAGCAGCTGCTTCCGGCGTGGCTCTACCCAAAGGCCCCATCGATGTGGCAAGGCACGTGGTGCGGGACGCCGGCGCGAAGGGTCTCTTCAAGGGCCTTGTCCCGACGATGGGTCGCGAGGTTCCCGGCAATGCTGTGATGTTTGGCGTGTACGAAGCCACCAAGCAGTACCTCGCCGGTGGCCGGGATACTTCTAACCTCGGCAGGGGCTCCCAGATCGTAGCTGGTGGCCTCGCCGGCGCTGCCTTCTGGCTGTCCGTGTACCCAACTGATGTGGTGAAGAGTGTGATCCAGGTGGACGACTACAAGAAGCCCAGGTACTCAGGGTCCCTCGATGCGGTGAGGAAGATCGTGGCGGCGGATGGCGTGAAGGGCCTGTACAAGGGGTTCGGACCGGCCATGGCGCGCAGCGTCCCCGCAAATGCCGCTACGTTCGTGGCGTACGAAATAACGAGATCTGCTCTTGGTTGATTGGCTGCGGCTACTCCAGTGCCATTGCCATTTCTTCTGCTGGCACGGTTGGAGCTCTGCTACATCTTCCATAGCAACACAGGATGGACTGAAGGCACGCCTTGCAAGTGTAACCAAGAAATTGTACAATTTGCAAGCATTTTTAGGGTGGGAAAAAAAGGGTGGAACTGGTGGGTGACTGGTGAGATTGTTTAATAAGCAAGCTTCATAAGATGTTGATGGGTATAGTGAGTGTGATAGTGTGATGGTTGCGAGATGGTGGTGGAGTGGACTGGTGGGGTGGTGGCCTTTGCTTTGTTGGGTTACGCCGTCTGGTGGCGAGTGGCCCCTCGTCAGCTGGGCGTCGTCTCCCTTGCCTGGGCTTATTGGCCTGATTCTTATTCCCTCTTTTCAGCGTATTGCTTTCTCTCTTTTTCTTTGCACAGTGGTGTATACGCCGTGCATTTATTAGTATCCCATTGCCGCTCAGGTTGGTGTGGAGGTGAGCGCTGGACCGTCGTGTTCGTTGGGAGAGGAGGAGGCACCCATCCCTGGGCTCCTCCTCCATTGCCGACCTCCGCCGCCGCACCTCCCCTTGCACAAGTATGTGTTGTTTGTTCCCTTGCAGATTACCTTTTGTCGTCAGTTCAGCTTGTTTATTTGATTGTGTAGTATGGGGATTGGCGCATTGCTCCTGCTCTCTGTCTTGCTCTTCTCCTTAATTTGGGATTCGATGACCTGGTTGAATTGAACCACTACGGTTATTCAGATTCATCAGAAAGTAGCATGAATCAGCCCCAAGTGTTCCTTTCTTTGATTTACCTTGTAAATCATTCTGTACCTGACGCACCTTCTGGAGGCGGATAGTGGGTGGCGCTGTGCAGTTAGCCAGTTACAATGCCTGAGCATCTACATGTTCCCCTTATGTCTTCCCTTACCTGAATTTGGAGCAAACTTGTCTGTCTATCCTCGTAGATGTTCCTTCATACGACAAGAGTTCGAAACCGTAGGTTCATAAGCCATTTGGAAATAGAACATCGAGCCACCCATATATGGTGAGTGCATACAGCAATGCAAAGTGTTTCTCTCTGTGCTCTCCATTCCCGTCCAAAAAAGCTCAGCAGTTGAGCTTGTCACTCCATTTCGCCTTGGTCACAAAAATGTTTATGTGCATGCAGAAGCAGTTGCCAATGTGACCTTTCCATTTCTCCAGTCCCTTGATTGGCCCTCAAAGTGTAGAGCTTGTATGGAGTTTTTCCCCCAATTACTTTGGGGAAATTCCTTATTTGACACTGAAAGTTGAGTTCATACCTTTCTTGACACTGAAAATTTTTCCCTTCTAACTTCCATTTCTTATTTGACATTTCCGTCAGTTGTATTAGTTATGTTAGGTGAAATGATATGCAGATCATGTCCAAAAATCATGAAACTTTTCGTAGTGACACAACAAAGAAATATGAACACATATACCTTTACAACTTTAAAGTTAAAATTCATCAACCCAGGCTACCCTTATAAGTTCTCTGAATTTTTATGGCACCAATTTTTTTAAAAATTTATAAGAATTAACTAACATTGCTCACATCGTATGCTTGAACTAATTAAATTATTTCCTAGCAAAACTTACATGGAGAATTAAGAAGAATCGTAAATTTGGGAAAATTTTAAAAATCCTTCTAATTCTTTGTGTAACTTTTGATAGGAAATAATTTTATAAGTGCCTACATCTCATGTAAGCAATATTAGTTGTTTTCTATAATTTTTGGAAAGGGTTTTGGCACCATAAAAATTCAACTATGCTTCAAAAATAGTCAGATTCGGTGAATTTTAATTTTAAAAAATGGCAAAGCTACATGTATGCGTTTAAGAAAAATGGACTCATCTTCATTTGTTTTATTATAAAAAAAGTTCCACGGATTTTAGAGGTGATTTGATAGTTGTTTTGTTCAACTTATGTGACAAAAGTGATGAAAATGTCAAATAAGGAAATAAAAGATTCAACTCAGCGTCGTATAATGGACGGAAAAGATTTCAATGTCAAGAAAGAAATTTGGTCATCTTCTAGTGTTAAATAAGAAATTTTCTCTTACTTTTCCGCTTTGTTTCACGTGTAGTACATCTTTGATCCTCTTCTGTATCAACACACGCCGGTCGCTGCTTTACTGTCAGTCGCTTAAAAAAAAAGAACTTTCCGTTAGTTTGATCTTGCGTTTACTCAACCTTAACACGTGCTCCAGCAAGTTCTCGAAAACCGATGTGCTGAGAAAATCACTGAAAATGAGTATAAACTGGCATACTGATGCGCTGATGAGGAAAATATAACACTGAAAAATGAGCACCGTGTATACACTGGCAATCAGATGGCCGACGGGAGCACCCCCTGAAATTTGCAGAGCGTGTGCGCCGCAGATGGGTGACGTCGCCAAGGACCTGGCCGCCGGCACGGTGGGCGGCGCGGCGCAGCTGGTGGTGGGCCACCCGTTCGACACCATCAAGGTGAAGCTGCAGAGCCAGCCCACGCCGCCGCCGGGCCGGCCACCCCTCTACGCTGGCGCCGCCGACGCCGTCAGGCAGACCCTGGCCGCCGAGGGGGCCCGGGGCCTCTACAAGGGCATGGGCGCGCCGCTCGCCACCGTCGCCGCCTTCAACGCCGTCCTCTTCACCGTCAGGGGGCAGATGGGGGCCGTGCTGCGCTCCGAGCCAGGCGTGCCGCTCACCGTCGGCCAGCAAGTCGTCGCCGGCGCCGGCGCGGGGGTCGCCGTCGCGTTCCTGGCGTGCCCCACCGAGCTCATCAAGTGCAGGTCAGTTCTGGCGCCGTCCGTGTCCTGTTTCTTACGTTCTGCCTTCTGTCACATGTTTCTGTAGCCTGAATGCAAACGATAATGCCCGAGTGCTTGGAGTTCTGAATTCTGAAGATGAGCGCCGGTAACCTGAATGCAACCAAGCATACATTGGCATCTGATTCCATAAACATGCATAATGAAAGGAGCCATCGCTTAACACTTTGTCGCAGCATCGTTTCCCACTTTCCCTGTGTCATGACACTATCCAAATGCTCTAGCAAAATACATGAATAACATTTGTGTTCCATTCTTCCATTCAAGCAACCCATGGATTTTATCTTAGCACTGCTTAACTCTGTTTATCAGTTAGTATTATGTCGGTCAATGGTATGCTTGTTTCCTCAGGCATTTTGGCATCTTAAAACTTGTTTCTCCATGGCAAAAAGGATGTGATCACATATGCCAATGACAATCATCTAGCAAATATCCTCTGGTGTGTACTACTATAAATCACAAATTATTTTGTCTCATAATCCCATCTAAAATTTTCACTCAACTAGACCAATGTAATACACCTGAAATAATTCAGAACGCACAATGCATCTCTTGCTGCTTGTTCAAAGTTGTTGTTTGACAAATGACAGTACTGAAACATGCATAAGTTTCAGATCAAGCCGAGCACTGATCCTTTTATGTTCCTATATCATGTCAGGCTTCAAGCCCAGAGCGCCTTGGCAGCGGCAGCTCCCGCCGCCGCTGCTGCAGGCGCAGGAGGTGCTGCCGCGGCCACCGTCACCGCCCCGGGCGCGGCAGTGAAGTACGGCGGTCCGATGGACGTCGCGAGGCACGTGCTCAGATCGGAGGGCGGCACGCGCGGGCTCTTCAAGGGGCTCGTCCCAACGCTGGCGCGCGAGGTGCCCGGCAGCGCCATCATGTTCGGCACGTACGAGGCGACGAAGCAGGCCCTCGCCGGCGGGCAGGACACGTCGCAGCTGGGCCGGGGCTCGCTGATCCTGGCGGGCGGGTTCGCCGGCGCCTCCTTCTGGGCCCCCGTGTACCCGGCCGACGTGGTCAAGAGCGTGCTCCAGGTGGACGACCACAGGAACCCCAAGTACTCGGGCTCCATGGACGCCTTCAGGAAGATCCTCGCCGCCGACGGCGTGAAGGGCCTCTACAAGGGGTTCGGCCCCGCCATGCTGCGCAGCATGCCGGCCAACGGCGCCTGCTTCTTGGCGTACGAGCTGACCAGGTCCGCTCTAGGGTGATGATCGGTTGCGTCGTGCTAGATTGATGCCACCACCGTTTCAATGCCTTGTGTTATCTTTGTTTTTTTTCCCACCTCGACTGATCCATGTCATATGGCGATGATGGTAACGATGATCGTGTCGATTGTCGAGATCAGTTTAACTCCTCCCTGTGAATAATTTATTTGTGAAAGAGAGTTTATTTGCAAAATCTGCATTAATTTGGCACCATGGGATTTGTGTGAAGCTGCTAAGGCTTGCCTTGAAACATAGGGCGTGATTGGTTTCCTGTTGGGGTGAGCCTGGCTCGTACCAGGAGAGCTTGGCTCTCGGTGGCCTGGTCAAGCACATGCATGCGGCACTGTTTGGTTATCTGCTTCTATTCAACCTGGCTCGTCAGAGCTCTTGATTGGTATGCTGCACGCAAAGCAAATCTCTGCACACGCAAGTCATTTTTCCTCACCCGCGCGCGCATGTCGCACCACCAGAGCCTGGCCCGGCAGAAACGGCCACTTCTCTCGTTTCCGTGGAGCCTGGCCGCCGGAGCCTTTTTGCATGCGTACAGCCTGGCTCGCAAGTTAGATCAGGCAACCAAACTGATGCCACCTGCATGCGGTGAGCCAGGCTCCGCCTCCTGCAGGAAACCAATCACCCCCATAATGAAGCCGGTAAGGTCCTTCTGATGCGAGCATTCGGCGACTTTGCGTTGGCAGTGGCGTCACAACGGCCGTCCCAAATTTTAGGAGCTAATGACAGTGACCTCGGTCTCAGCAGTTGCCGAGTTCCAACTTGTTTTGGTGTTGTTGTCATCAACCACCTCATAAGCATATAAACAATAAATCAAATAAAGGAAATTGGCAGACATCAATGGGGTGGTGGCGCAGTTGGCTAGCGCGTAGGTCTCATAGCTAATCGTGAGTGATCCTGAGGTCGAGAGTTCGAGCCTCTCTCACCCCATCTTTTTTTTCTCTCCAATTTAAATTTCCTCCGCAAGACAACTACAGTATACTTTTTGCGCCTAAAGTTTGAGGAAAATCCCCCCCCCCACTTGACTTGATGTGATTTGGTGATCACTAGCTGTTGGACTTTTTGAGGAAAAATTAATTTGATCGCATGACCGTAGTATGAGTTGAGCTTGACATGATGGTATCCATTCCCGGCCAGCTGAGCCCGAGGCCCAGGGCAGACGAGTCTTTTCTTCGCTTTGATTATTATTAGGGCAAGTTGACGAGGGGAGGTCAGTGTCCCAAAGACAGCGCCATGTGAGTGTGCAACTGCCTCCCAGACTTTTAATTCTCCCTCATCATCTCCACGGCACGGCAGCCACCAGTACACCTCTCTTTTCTTTTTGTTCTTCTTCTTTTTTGTTGATGAAGTACCAGGACAACTATGCTTCTGGCCATGTAAAAAAATAATAATTGTGTTTCAAGTGAATTTGTGGTTATAGAAGAAAGAAAATAGCTGCTGTTCAAATTCAGCCAAAGAACACTCTGGATATATCATATATGTATAGAGAAACTTGGCCGGTGAGGAGGAACCATAGTCCATAAGGATGTGGCGGATCTCTTTCAGGCTTCGTTCTCGTTTGGACAAAGCCAAGATTGATCTCATTCAGACCTGATGAGAGTTGGTACCACCCAATTTCATTGCCGGAAATCTAGGGTTCTTGTTGTTGATCTAGGGACCGCGATACAATCACTGCCCATAGCCTATTAACATTGTTCATCAGGGTGTGTGTGAATTTTCCACCAAAGCTTTTTATTTTCAGTTTTGTGGCTGCAAAGCGGAAGGAATCTAAACAAGTTGGCGATGGGATTGAATCGGCAGCAAAGACGGGGCAAAAGGCTATTATGAGAAGACACTGCTGATTGCTCACATAACCACCTTTTCGTGATGCCGAATTGCTGATGAAGCAAAGCGGAGGAATTGGTGAGATGGAAGTGGAGCACCTAAATACATGTACTCGTTATTATTCTCCAAAGTGTCCATGAGGCTTTATTTCTAATTTGATCGAGCAACGGCATTGCTCTGCGGAATCTCTTGATTTTTCACTTGTGGCAAGTACCTCTCCGATCTGATATGGCCTTTGGGTGGCTGAATAGGAAAGGAAACACCCATTGGTTTTGTGAGCATCTTGCATGCTTCTTCCTTCCCACCCCTTCGCTGTCTGAATCTTCCATCTTCGACGGCGATGCAAGATATGGCTTCGAGAAGGTGCGGCGGCCAGCGCCTTCAGAACGAAAAGAACTTTACAAGAAATAGTTGCATGGACTTTACAAGGAACAATTCAAATTTCTTACCAGGCTGAAAACATTTTGAAATGAAAGAATTTTTCCCACAAAAAATCCAACAATCATGTCATTCGGTTAAGAAACAGCTATACACATTGATTGATGCAGCTGCTGAGATATTAATATATATTCCCTTCTTTTAAAAAAATGTCATTCGGTCAAGAATTGGTTCGACTATCATGTCATTCAAACAGGTCCATGAACATGCCAAGCTCAAGCTCGGCACAAGAAAATGTGTGCAAGATGAATACTCCCTCCGTTCTTAAATATATGACGTTTAAGACGTGCAATTTAGTTCATTTTTGAACTAATTTACTTGTCCTAAACATCATATATTTAAGAACGGAGGTAGTATACATTCACTTCAGTACTCCGATATGTTTACATATTTAAATTGCTTGAACTGCAGAAAAAAGATGGTGACATCCATTTCGTGAGAAACAAAACAAGCGTCGCCATGGCGCGTATGACGCTTGTTCCAAAACACTGGCCTTGGAGGGAGTATACTGCACACGTAGCAGGAAAATATGGCAAGAAGAGAAAAAAAACTGCCAGCAATAGCACATAAGCGAGCATCTCAAGACAAATCATCAAATACTCCTCATGTACTGCTAAGCTGGAGCAACCTGATGAGATTAACTGAAATATATATATGATGTGGAGTACCCCTACAAGGCAAAGAAAACTCCAGCTCCAAGGTGCCTGCACCCTGCACAAAATACAGAACTAGGCTTGCCAGCTCCGCTAGAATCTTGGCAAAAAAGAATCTAAAATTATTCATGCACTCTCAAACAATTCAACAAATTCAGTTGCAACCAGAACATGTAACCATGCGTTGTCATCATCGTCAAAAAACTTCTAAGATACTGATGAGCACAATTGATCTGTGATTAACTCAGCAGTGCTATAGCAATAGCTAGCTTCTCTTGCATTTGTACTTGCCAATCTATGAGGATCAAACTATGAATGAATGACGCTAATGAAGATAGGCACATGCATAAAAAATATGCAATGCAATGGAACACACAACACAATGCAAGGCAAGGACATATGAGAAGCCCCAATTTTCCTAAGGAACCATTCCAATCACATAAAGCTGAAATTAACCAAATTCCGGAAGAAGTAAAGAAGAATGGAAGGAATCCCAGCAGGAGAAAAGAGAGATTATTACAGGTAGCAGCACTTGCAATGACACCTAAATTCAAGCTGACCCCTCCTCCTTGTCCAGAAGTCCATCCATGATCGGGTCCAATTCGGAGAAACCCCGCCCCAATGAAGCGAAATTACAGAAACACCCAAAACTTGCTGTTGCTCCCGTTCCGGCCGCCGCTATTCCGCCGGCTCCGGCGGAGGGGCGGCGGCGGCGGCGGCGTTGGCCTCGGCGACGGACTTGAGCTTCTGGAGGTTGAGCCTGATGACCGTGTCGGCGAAGAGGCGGGTGTCGTCCTCGGTGTTGCCGTCGGGGACGTCGACGACGTAGGACTCGAGCACGACGGTGCAGATCCCGGGGCCCGCGAGCTCGGTGACGGTGGTGACGGAGCGGTAGTTGCGGAGGCGGTGCTCCCCGCCGGTGATGGAGAAGCCGAAGACCCTGGCGGCGTCGTCGAGGAGGTCGAGGCGCTCGGTGCTGGTGCTGGCGGGGAGGCCGGAGATGACGCTGACCTCGCGGAGGCGGCCGGGGCGGAGGCTGTCGCCGGCCTCGGGGTCCGGGCGGAGCGCGCAGCTGCGGATGAAGTGCTTGTACACCTGCGGGCAGTCGAAGCGGCGGACGATGGCCCAGACGGCGGCCGGCGGCGCGTGGATGCGCTGCGCCAGCAGGGAGGAGCATTGGCCCGCCCCAACAGCGTAGCGGTGGTGCGCCTCCACCGTCGACCGCAGCTGCTCGTACTCCGCCGCCGTCAGCCCCAGCCCCGCCGGCACCTCACCGTCCGCGCCCGCGCCCTGCTGGTCCATCGCCTTGGGCTCGATTGGATTCGCTGGGGCGGCGATTTGGGAAGAGAAGGGGGAGGACAGCCGGTGAGCTGGAGCGCGAGTATATTTAACACACTGGGGAGCGAGATGGAGAATTGGGATTTGGGCTTTCTACCCTCTTGCTTGCCTCGCTGCTTTGCTTTGCTTTGCTTTGCCTTCAGTTGAGACTCTCGCCCTCCTCCCTTCCACTTTTGGAGCAGTGGTGGAATCCTTCTCCAATCCTGCCATCCCTCCACTCCGGGCTTTTTTACCTTTCATAGTAGAGTTTTTATTTTTTTATACACTCTTTTGGTCCCCGTTTGGATTTTAAATGCTTGTTCTTTTGAATTGGCTTTCCTTTGCAATCTAGAGCTGTTTGTAGTTTCTATTATTTTATTGGCTCAGAAAATAAGAGATTTAAATCTGGCACTTCTTCTACCACAATATTTGACTGCCCTCTTAAATCATTTTTTGAGTTCTGTATCTTAGGTCTCGGGGTTTCGTGTGAACTTTAGTGTTATATTTAAAGCATAAAATGCTCTCCATTAACTTTTACATATGATTGTTTAAGCAGTTAAAGGTCTTAACATCTCACAAAAAAATTGTTGATAATTTTAACATATTGTAATAAACGGCTGAAGGTAAAGTTTTCGCATAAAGTTTTTGCTAGGTTTAACGTCTCGAACTGATTAAGCCACAAAATGTTTTTTTTTTGTTAACTTTATCATCTTGAAAGCAAATGATTTTGTTAAAGGTGATGGATTAAACTACCAAAGTCATCGTTTTTAGTAGGGGGTTATTTGGCAATTTTAATGGATAAGAATGAATGAGTTTGGTAAAAGAAAGGATATTTTAGGCTGTCAGTAAAGCTTGTTACAGCTTTGATCGTTTGAGCCACAGAAACCACCATTTATCCTAGGAATTCTTGAGTAATTCTCATGGACAGGAAAACAAGCAAGTTTATTAAATGTATGACTAATTAAGCCGCCAAAGTAGTCGTAATGGTACTTTGATAATCTTAATGGTTGGAAACCAAACAAAGTTTGTTAAAACGTGCCACCATATAAGCTACAAAAAGTTTTTTTTTGAAGTTTCTACATATGCACTTTGTCAATTTCTAGCTTATACATACATATATGCTAAAGTTGTCACCATTTAGAGCCACAATAACCATCGATGGTACAATGTTTATCTGGTAATTTTAATAGTTTGAAATCAAGAGTTTTTTTAATTTAAAACTGCAACCTTAAAGCCGCAAATTTCGCACAATTGTCTACAGTCTATGTCTTCAGAATAATAAAGTTTCTTAAAGTTGCAACAATTTGAACCACAAAAAGATGATAGTTTCTTCGTGGCTTCTTTGGTTATTTTAATGACTCGAGAACAAGAGAGTCATTAAAGCTACCACTGTTTGTAAATAACAAAAGCTATCAATTTCTTTGGAGCTTCTTTGCTAATTTTAATGTCTAGAAACAAGGAAGTTTGTTAAATCCTTCAATGTTTAAGCCACAAAGGTGATAGGTTGTGCGTAGGGGTTCTTTATTAGTTTCTAATTGCTCAAGAACATGAAATTTTGTTAACCTTTAACTTTAAGCACAAAGTCATTTGTTTTGTATGAAAATTGTTTGTTTTTGGTGTGCTCGTGGAACATGGTTCTGTTTAGGCCTGGGCAAAATACCCGATACCCATTACCCGTACCCGAATTACCCGAACCCGAATTACCCGAACCCGAGGTACCCGATCCCAAGTTCGGATAGTGATTGTCATTACCCGAAATTAGTTTGGGTAATTCGGGTAATACACTCCGGTACCCGAACTACCAGAAATTTGCCCTTGTCTTTGTATTTATTCACGTGTTGTTAGTTGAATACTTGAAATTGTCACTTTACTAGAATATAATTCTCTTAATTTGAACAAGTGACTATAATATATTATTCTTCTCAACTTGTAGTTGAAATTCAACACAAACTACTAGTCTATGCAAAATTATGTGTGTTTGAGTGTATACTTTGATTATAGATTTCGGGTAAATTGGGTAACCCGAACCCGAACCCGATTTTTGCGGGTACCCGAATTTGCGGGTAGTGTTTTTCTGGAGCTGATATCGGGTAATGATTCTCATTACCCGAATTTCTCAAAACCCGAATTACCCGACCCGAACTAATCGGGTAACCCGAACGCCCACCCCTAGTTCTGTTTATTCATAACACGAAAATTATCTTAAATTTGATTGCAGTAGTAGAGAATAGTGTCACATTGGTAGCAACATATTGATAGAGTATGTTCTAATGAAACTATTGATACTTATTTGATGCTAGAAATTGGATACTCTTCTCAATAAACTTGGACATTTTAAATTGTTTGATTTGGAGCAAAGCTAAATCACTTTCTTTGTGAACAAAGGGAGTACTCACCAACACTGGAGCCATACCAATAGCATTTATTTGGAGTTGAGGGCATGTTTTCAGATGTAAATTGTCGGTGTCCAGATTAGCACCGGCACCAACTAGTAATACGCGCTGCGATCTGTCTCTCGATGGTCGGTGCTAAAGCTAATAGGAGGCAAAGGTTTATCCTGGTTCTGGGCACGGGGCCGTACGTCCAGCAAGGTGTGCTCACGTACTGTATTAGCTTGCACCGGTGGTGCTCGTAGAGGAGGGCTACAAGCAAGACGGGAGAGGAGGTGAGCCCTCCAGGTCCCTACTAGGATGATTGAGGTAAGTGCCATTATCGGGAATGGTGAAGTGTGGAGTGCACGAGTGCGTATGAGTGTGTGGACGTGCCCGCGCAGGGGCGTCTGTCTCTCCCTTTTATAGACCAAGGGAGGGCAGTTACAGTGGGGTCGCACAGTGATTTGTACATTGTCGTGTACCGGCGGGCGTGGCGCCAGGGGTCTTGTCTTCGCACGTCCCTGCTCCTAGCGCGAGTTGGTGACGATCTCCGGCTTCCACGGGTGGCGAGGTGACTCCTGTTCATGTCCGGGCATGACTTCGAGGGTGTGCGCCCGTCAGCTCGAGGGTCTGGTCGCAGGGGATAGGACGGAAGTTGGCGGCACAGGCCCATGGAACATCATTGGCCTGTCCGCACAGGACCGCGCAGTCTGTTGCACAGTGGTGAGGATGGCAGCACAGCGCCGGAGATGGCTGCACAGTACCGGGGATAGTAGCACAGCACCGGAGTTGGCGGAGGAGACGCGGCGCACGCCGCCAGTACGGTGTCGCCGGTCAGCGCGTACGCCTGCTTGCTGCCCGTACACCCCTCGTGGGTGCCCCCATGCTCGTTCGAGGGTATCGCTGCAGGGGGGACGGGAGCAGGTGGCACAGTGACGTGGAATGACGCCGGCCTGTCCGCACAGGGCTGCACAGTGCCCTCACATGGCCAGGGATGGCCACACAGTGACGGGTTAGGCCGCACAGTGGCGGTGCCAGGCGTTCAGGCCGTGTCAGCCGCGCGGCGTGGAGGAGGATTTGCTTTTGACTTTGGCATCCCGCCGCGGATCCGAGCATTAAATGTCGTTGTTGGTCGAGGGATGGCCTCGAAGGGGCGGGGCGCTGTTGGTCGAGGGATGGCCTCGAACGAGGTGGAGTCGGCTGCCCGCTCGAGGGGGGTCGAGTCCCTCGAGCGAGGCGGAAATTCGCTCGAGGGGTCGGGACCCTCGAGCGAGATGGAGGATGGGGCGCGTGAGCGGGCCCCTGTCGACGAGGAGGCCTGGCCGTTGCTGAGCCGTAGCAGGCCATGGGCCCGACGCGTGTCTTGTTCCTTTTTTGGATCTGCGGGGATTTGTCCGTATGTGATTGCGTTTAACAAGGGTGATTATCCCCTTAATTAGGGGACTCCTAATGACCGTCCCCGACATAAATGATAGCTACTAATCACTCCATCCACAAAAACATAAGGAGTTCAAAGTTTTTTCGATGTCAAATTATCCTAAATTGGATCGAATTTACTCAAAAGATTATTAGTATCTACCACATCAACAAAGTAAATTGTGAAAATATATTTCACTAATGACACTCATTTGGTATTATAAAATCATTATTCTTTCTATAACTTATAATAGTCCAACCTAAGACAAACTCAAATCTTTTGTATTTATGAAAAAAGAGTATGCCTGTTGAGCCTATAAACATACATGAGTTCTATAGAAAAAGATCATAATTGTCTCAAGGGGTATGTCGTCTAGCACTCAAAACACAATATCGGTTAAATCTTGAAATAAATTCAAGAAAATTTGAGCACCGCGGGTCGAAGTTTTGAATCCTGATGAGCAGCTTTCATACTTCCATCACAAGTAACATTACCCTCGAATCACTAATTATGAAAATGTCATCTGTAGTATTTAAGAGCACAAGTTTTGTGAGATGATGATTATGATGGGGTGGGGCCGGTGGAGACGTTTTCGTTTCGACGAGGGCATGTGGGCCCCCCGGGGTCTCCAATCAGCGTGCTGCTAATCTTGAGTCTGGGATCCAGCAGGAAGGAGGCCACCCAAGCAAGCATGGGCGAAGTCACGTTGGGGCGAGCTGGGGCAGCTGCCCCAGCTACCGACGTGACGGCGTGGCAGTCTCTGTTATGTTCCTGTCGCATTTCTGCATGTCGCCACCCCCTCGTGTGTGTTCCTATATGCATGAGCTGCGAGTAGGCTTGCATGCGCCCAACCATCAGCTAGCAGGACTAGTTTGACACGTGAAATGCCCAGACCAAACACAGCGCACACTTCGTTTCTTCATGGGATGACCAGCATCGTCTTCTAGGGCCTTGTTTAGTTAGCTGAATTTTGTAACGTTTTGGGCACTTTTGCTACGAATTCGGCCTGTCAAACTAAACGGGCCAATTGCTAATTTTCAGCCCATTCTGACATTTGTCAGGCCCAGCAGCAATCATTGGGGTCTAGGCCCGTCAAGGACCCCTATACCCCCACCCTCCCCGTCGTCCCCGTCCTCATTCTCCGCACACCTAACCCTAGCCGGTCGCCGCTCCACCCATCCACTCGAAAACCATTTCCGCCGGTCCCTCCTCCGCTGCCTCCATCATCCCCAGACCCAGATCCACAGCACCCAGAGGCAGATCCACCCTGCCCGTGGCCGGATCTGCCGTCGTTGTCCCTGTCGGCGGCGATGGACGGCTTTCCTCCCGGCGGCCACGGTGCCGGATTCAACGGCTCCGGCTTCCCCAACTACGCCGAGTTCCCCAATGACGGCTCCTACCTCAACCTCTCCGGCGGTGGCCAGACCAGGGATTTCATGTCCCAACAGCCCTCCTTCTCGTCGATGCTCAGCGCGCCTTTGTCCACCACAACAACAGCTAGCCGGCTGGGGCTTGGGCCGCTGGATCTGAACGTCGGCCAGCGCTGGACAGGCATAGACACGTTCCATGACATCCTGCAGCCTGGAGGCCACTCGGGCGGCAGCTTCCAGCCTGGAGCCCAAGCCGGCGGCAGGTTCCAGCCCGGAGCCCAAGCCGCCGGAAGCATCCACGACCTGCCGGGGCCTGGAGTTGCCGACGTCGGCGGCGGCAGTTTCCAGCCACCCCCCATGCGTGGGCGTGGAGGCCTTCGTCCTCCTCGCGGCAACTCTCGTGGCCGTGGTGGCCGTTGTGGTGGCAGATCCGGCGAAGCAGGCACCTCCACAGGCCGTCGCGGCCGAGACAGCATCCCTCCTCCTAATGTCCCGGTATGGTCCTACTCCGTTGACGAAAATGCCATGTCTTCATTTTGTTCATTACAATTGCTTGTTTGGTTTGCAATCTTTGCTGTTGTCACGCAAGATGCACATGTCTTGTAATGGATGTTGTAACCGAATCTAAGGCCACGAGTTTATGCATCATTTCAGAATAGGATTGACAGGGCAGCGTGGTCAACAAAGACCACTACCACGTTCTGTCATTTGTACTGTGAGCAGATGAATCTGGGTTACTGCCCCCTTGGTAAGATGAGTACGTGGGGGTGGAAGAACATGATCGAGGCTTTCTACCAGAAAGAAAAGTTGGTACATGACAACAAGATCTTTGGCCGCAAATACAGAGAGCTTAGGAAGATGTGGATCAAGCAACGCAACCTTCAGCTTACCCAGACAGGCTTGGGCCGTGACGCTGATGGTTCTGTCGCTGCCTCCGACGACTGGTGGGATGAGAATGAGACTGAGACGACCCAGGTAAAGAATGTTGTTATGTGCACATGCCTACTGAAAAATTGAGTGCCCCCGGATTATGCTGACAACTTTGTGCTTCCTGTTCAGAAAGCTGACTTAAAGGAAGTTCCTCCGTACCAGAGCTACCTGAACCAGATGTTTCAAGGAGTGGCAGTGACAGGGGAGACTGCTTATGTTCCAAGCCGCCGCAATGCGGCACTGAACATTAGCAGCGACGATGACGAAGACGAAGACGAAGATAATGATGCCGGCAACAACACTGGTGGCAACACCACTGGTGGCGACACCGCTGCAGGGTACAGCACCGGTGCGGACACCGCTGTCGGGTACACCACCGGTGGGGACACCACGGGCACTGGCACTCCTCAAAGCAGTGGCAGCAAGAGGAGTTTCAACATCTTGTTAGCTCCTCACAGCACCGGTACCAGTCCAAGCAAGAAGAAGAAGAAGAATCGTGCCTTGAGCGCCCTAGAGGCGGGCGTGGAACGCCTCATTTCCTCCAGACAAACAATGCAGCAGCAGTGGCAGGACCGCGCGCAGACTGAGGAAGCAGAACAGAAGTCCAGGGTCGACCGAGTGACAAATATGGTCAAAGATCTGGTACAGAAAACTGGAGATAAGACCCTGTGGGTTGGATCCATGGCGCTTAGCGAGTCAGAGTCCTGTATGATCAACTTTGAGAAGGCAGAAGATGATGAAGCGAGGGTTCTTATGCTCAAGCGCCTAGCTGTGGTGGGGAACTAGAACCTGGATTGCATGCATGTAGGGACGTCGAACTAATTTCTGTTTAGTTGTGATGTGGACATAATCTATTAAGTGTTGTATTGTATTCGTATGCGTATTCGTCAAACTTATTTGTGTTGAATTGTGTTGTGGACGTAATATATTATTGTGATGTGTTTCATATGAATGAGTTGTGATGTGCTTCATATGTATGAATAGTGTTGTGCTTGCTATGGATGAGTTCTGTTCTGGTTGCTATGGATTGGGTTTTATTTCAGCAAATGATTGACAGTACTGATGCAAGTTTTTTGTGTTTGCTTGAATGTGTGCAGATGGGATTACATTTTGCACCAAGGCTGGATGCATTTGCTCTTAGGAGGAAGAAGCTTGAGGAGGACTTCTATGCAATGCTAGAAGAACAGGACAAAGAAGATGAAGAAATTGTAATGTTACTTGGTATGTTGGCTCTTTACACTGACCATCACGAGAAGTATTGCAATAGGGCAGATTACAGGGTGCCAAAACTGTCTGGCTTGGAATGGGTACAAGACAAACTAGCCTGTGAATACTCTTGCTACACACAGTTTAGGATGACCCCACAACTGTTCTTTAAATTGCATCACATGTTAACAACTGAGTATGGCCTCAAAGACACTTCCAAATCTACTTCTGTAGAGGCTTTGGGGATGTTCCTGTGGATGTTAGGGGGTCCAGAATCATATAGGAAAGCCGAGGACAGATTTGAGAGATCACTAGGAACAGTCCATGCAATGTTTTACAGGGCCATGAAATGTGTGATTAAGTTTGCGGACGATGTCCTTAGACCTAGAGACCCAGAATTTACAACCATGCATCGTAGAGTCATGAACAGCCGGTTCTTCCCTGAATTCAAGGACTGCATAGGCGCTATAGATGGCAGTCACATTCACTGCATAGTACCGCAAGACAAATTTACGCAGCACATGAATCGCAAGGGCACGACAACACAAAATGTCATGGCAGCTTGTGACTTCGACATGTTTTTTACATTTGTCCTCGCTGGATGGCCAGGCTCTGCGCATGATATGAGAGTGTTTGATCATACCATGACACAGGACTTTCCTCACCCTCCTGAAGGTATACATTTCTACATGCAACTACATTTGGCCTTTCTAATTCATGTACCTAAATCTTACAGGGACTTGGTACTGCTACTGTAGGCAAGTTCTACGTGGTCGACTCCGGGTACCCAAACCGGCCAGGATACCTCGCACCATACAAGGGGACGATGTACCACGTCCAAGACTACCAAAACGTCGCAGGACCACGAGGTAAAAAGGAGACCTTCAATTATGCCCATTCATCTCTCCGCAATGTGATTGAAAGGGCATTTGGTGTGTTGAAAATGAAGTGGCGCATATTGTATTATGGAATCCCTCCTTATCCGGCTAAAACACAAACACACATAATAGTTGCTTGTATGGCTTTGCATAACTTCATAAGGCTGAGTGGTATGGCTGATGATGACTTTGCGGTGGTTGATGAACATATTCATTTCATGCCGCCAGAGGCATCTCATGATCAGCCTCATACTGTTGATGCCCCAGATCAAGAAGATGTTCAAGCGATGAATGAGTTTCGTGATTACATTGCGGACCACCTGTACAATAGGTCCTGAGGACTTGTATTTGCATTTGTGTGCTGAGAGGTGTACTATTGTTTGTGTGATGGCTCTATTGCCTCACTGTTAAGTTTTATTTGCTCCAGAATTTGAATAAGGTTTGTAATTTCGTGGACTGGTAATAATCCTAGTTTTGGTGTGCTTTTTTTGATTCGGTCTGTAATAAGAACACAGTTTGTTGATGGCATTTATGTTTTTATTCATGTGTAATGACAATTATGAGATCTGTAATAATGTTTGTAATAATGTGGATCAACATATTCAGGGTTCGTTACTGTTGCATGCACAAGCATGCATGGCTTGCAACCGGCAGCATGCAATGGAATGGAATGTGAAGTTGGGGGCAAATCTGTCTTTGAACACACTCATTGAATGCATAGAATGAGATGTTGCCAGAATTGCTAAAATTTCTAACCTTTGGAATTGCTATTCTTTCTAACCCTCCATTTGCTAAAATTTAGCCTTAGAAAATTCAGCCAACTAAACAAGGCGAGACCACACAAAACAGCATCGCTAGCTGATATAAAATATATCAACACTAGCTGGAATGACCGAATGAGTGAATGCTTCTTCCTCCAATGCTCTTTTTTTTGACAACCATCTCAAACTAATTAGCAGCAAGAGGCTGCTAGGATCCTTGTCTGACCAAGGGTTACAGAGGGCAGTGCATCCAACATTGGGCACTGTTGAACATGGTGCACACTTGTGCAAACTGGTACATAATTATGATGTTGAACTGCAGAAGACTCAAATGCTAATTTGGCTAAATTGTCTGCTATGCAGTTCATCTCTCTATCTATCTTAACAATCTGAGGTCTTCTTCCTTTGGTGTAGTCATAAAAAATCTGAGTGTAGAACTTCATTCTCCAATCAGGAAGTGATGCGGAGTTTCTGGAGTTGAGAATGTCCACAAGAGTAGCACAGTCTGAATAGAAAACAACAGAATTGGAGTTCATCTTGTGTAACACCACCGCAGCCAGAGCCATGGCTGCTGCTTCAGCCGAAACCACAGAATGAATCTCTCTTAGAGAGGCTCTGATATAGATGTGGTTGGCCAGTTGCACCTGCAAATCAATGATATGTATTCCCAATCCAGCCCTTCTGGGGAAAGGATTAGTATTATCCGGGATAGTCGATGCATCAATATAACAAAGGAAAAGAGGAGTGTTGGCAATATTTGGATTGTCTAATTCATTCCTACATTGTAGAGGGGAGGAAGTAGAGAGGTTTGTTTGTTGGAGAGAGAGTTGATTTTCATTAGTATCCCCTGTCTGCATAGTAGCCTCCAGATAATTTCTCCTGTGGGTAGCTGCTGCCATAAGTACCTTAAAAGGAGTCCAAATTTTTCTATGGAAACGATTATCATTTCTAGCTTTCCATATGTACCATAAAATAAAAAGGACTTCTGACAGTTTTTCATCAGTGAGATTTGTTGAGAAGAATAAGGGCAAAGCAGTTTGAATACCATCCTCATTAATATCCAGCAAGTGAATGGGTAAAGAGTACTCAACAGAAGTCCAAATTAGAGCAGGAATGTCACATAAGAAGAAAAGATGATTATCATTTTCAATAGCACCACAATGAGAACAGTGAATATTTATGTTGTTGGAAAAACGACCAGCTCTTTCAGCTGTAGCCACGACTCTCCTAATGAGGCGCCATGCAAAGGTTTTCAAGAAAGGAGGGATGGACTTTGATTTCCATACCTTCTGCAGAATAGCATTTGCATCAGGAGATATAGCCCTAGCCCCATGTGACGGCAAAGCATGTGGTTGTAACTGTGCCAAGTAGTTGTAAGCTGACTTTGATGTACACTTACCATTTGATGCATGTGTCCATCTTAGGATATCCTGCTGTTGATTAGGAATTACTGGCAAAGCACTTATAATTTGTGTCTGCTGTTCATCAAAAATTGAATTGAGAAGTGGTATATTCCATTGATGGGAGTCCTGCATCCATAGATCTGAGACAACAGCTGGCATAGGGTTAATTGTGACAGGAAGCAATAAATGATCATGAATGGAATCCCAGTTTTCAACCCAAGGGGAAGACCAAATGGAGGAGTTCCCAGAGTGAAGTTGCATGGTGGCATTATCATGCAAGTGTTTTTTGATTTGTAAAATAGAGGACCAAAACACTGATCTGAAACCAGAAGAAGGAGCAGTCCAGAAAGAGTGATGAGGGAAATATTTAGCTTTTAAAGTAGCTGAAAGTAAAGGGTTTTTGTTATTAGCAATATTCCAAGCTGATTGGATAATAAGACTTTTGTTAATAATCTCCATATCTCTAATACCAAGTCCTCCTTGATCTGGAGGTTTATAGATGTCATCCCAAGATCGAAAGGCTATAGGATTAGTGTTATTTTCCTCCTGAATACCAGCCCACCAAAACCTCCTAATTATAGAATTAATCTTGTCTATAAAAGTTTTGGAAAAGAGAATGGTAGACATGTAATAAATAGGAATAGAGGACAGAACAGATTTAATATATTGAAGTCTACCAGCATGATTAAGCTTATTGGCCTTAAGAGTAGCAAATTTGGCAATGAACTTATTATGAATGAAATTGTAGGCTTTGTTCTTATCCTTGTGAGAGAAAAGAAGAGGGTGACCTAGGTGCATAGTATTGGGCTGCATATCATTAACTGGAAAGATACCTTTGATCTGCTGTCTAATTGTCTGAGGAACATTCCTGCTGAACAGGATGGAGGATTTTTGGAGGTTTGGGGTCTGACCTGATCTTGTACAGAAGTTATCCAAGATATTTTTTATTATGTTTGCCTCCTGCGCATTTGCTGTTCCACATAGAATTAGATCATCTGCAAAAAGAAGTGAATGAATAGGGGGAGCTCCTGTAGCAAGAGAGATTCCTTTCAAATTGTTTTGATGAAGGGCTTCCTGCAACCTTTCTGTCATTTCATTAATAGCAAGAACAAATAAGTAAGGAGATAGAGGACAACCCTGCCTAAGACCTCTCTGAGGTAGGAAGAAATCAGTAGGTTCATTATTCACTAAAATGGAGAAGGAAGCAGTAGAGATGCAAGCATGAACAACATTTATGAAGTGAGAATTAAAACCAATTCTAGTGAGAACTGACTTGATGAAGGACCACTCTATTCTATCAAAAGCCTTAGCCAAATCTAACTTTAGAATAAAAGCATGTTCTTTCCAGGATTTAAGATTGAAGGAATGGATAATTTCTTGCGTAAGAATAATATTGGTGGAAATATGACGATTAGCAATAAAAGCAGATTGAGCCTGGTTAATAAGCATAGGTAAATGGTCTTTAATTCTATTAGCAACAGACTTGGCAATGATTTTATAAATGACGTTGCATAAACCAATCGGCCTGTAGTCTTGTGGGATGAGAGGTTGATTCTTTTTAGGGATGAGAGCTATAAAGGTTTTATTGATATCAGGAGGAATAATAGCATCATTATAGAAATTAAGCACTACTTGGTAGACATCATCTTTAATCCAGTTCCAACAAGATTTATAAAAAGCCGCATTTAAACCATCTGGACCAGGTGCAGCATTGCTGCACATACCTTTGATAATTTTGTGAATTTCATCCATGGAAGGAGTGGAGTGAGAGTACCTTAAAGCTGCTGTGGTATGCTGTTCTTGCTGCGTATGAACAGTGAAATCATGATCTTGCATAGTGGGATTGAGTGTCTCAGGATTGCTTGAGGGTACAGGCTGTGTAGAGGGGTTGCTAGAGGTAAAGATTTGAGTGAAGTAACTGGTAAGAGAGTCTGCTATTTGGGTTGGAGTAGTGGAGAAAGAACCATCTGGATTAAGAAGGGTTGCTATCTTGTTTTTCTTGTGACGTTTGACTATGGTTTGATAGAAAAATTCTGTATTTCTATCTCCTTTAGTGGCCCAATTTTTCTTGAATCTTTGTAAGTGATAGGCTCCTTCTTTGGCTAGCAGATTTTGGTGCTGTTCATGGAGCTGGTTCTGGAGAGAGTGGTTTTGTTGTGAGGGAGGGAGGGATTGCTGTTGCAGGAACTCATCCTCAACTTTGGCTAGAAGATCTTTGTTATTTGGAGTTTTCTTCTCCATTTCTTGAGGTCAGAGGCTAGGAATTGGGATTTTTGGTGGAAACTTCGCTGCGAGGATCGATTCCAGCTTGTCTGCGCAACCTCCTGAAAATCCTGCTCATACAACCACCAGTTTTCAAAACGAAATGGTTTTTTAACACGAGGTCGAGGAGCATCAAGAACTGCAAGGATAGGCGCATGGTCGCTGTACAGCATGGGGAGATGGTAGATTGTCGTGGTAGGATACATCACACACCATTCTGCATTACCAAAACAACGATCAAGCCGTTCATAAGTAGGAATGGAAGAAAAGCGTTTGTTGGTCCAAGTATACGCAGGACCATCATAACCAAGGTCAATGAAACCACATCTTTTAACATGAGTACAGAAAGAGTTCATACGATGGAAATCAGCAGCACTTGGGCCTATTTTATCATAAGCATGCATAAGTTCATTCATGTCTCCCATACAGAAGAAAGGAGTACTAGGATTAAGAGCAACAAAATTTTGAACATGCCCCCAAATTACATCAGTTAAACGGTGGTGGGGATCTCCATACATGCAAACTAAACCAAACTTCTTCTGACTAGTTTTATTTATACACAGGCAAAAGATGAAGTTCTGACTAGAGTCTAAGACAGTGATATCAACTTCATTGTTCCATAGCAGCCAAAGGCCTCCAGAGCGGCCTTGAGCAGGAATAACAAAAGCATCATTAATAGGGAAATGATTTATTAAAGCAGTTCTAGAAATTGACGAATTACGTGTTTCTGAAATAAAAATTACCTGGGATCTAGTAGAAGTGATTAGGCGGGAGAGATGTACCATTGTCGAACTGCGGAGGCTCCCTCCCGAGCCTCTGCAGTTCCATGACAGGAGCGTCATGGCGCCTGTGGCGCCTTGTAGGCTGGAGCCGAAGCCTGCTGAGGATGATGTTTGGAACCCTGTGCATTTGGAACTATTTGCTGCTGCTGAGAACCCTGACCTTCTGGGTTGATCTGGCAATCTGGCTGAGCGGCTGGTGTAGTTGGGACAACTGCATCTCCGGGAGCAGCTGCTTGAGCTGGTAGTACTGCAGGATCTATCGGGAAGATTGAAAAAGATTGCTGGATTAAACCGGATCTGAGCTTGCGTGCGATGGTGGGGTAGGAAGGAAGGTAGGGTACGGCATTCGCCCAATACTACGAAGAGCTCTGGTGTGTGTGTGCCACTTTTCGTTTCGGCGAGTGGGCTCCTCCAATGCTCTTGTGCCGCCGCCGCAGCTCCTCATCCCGGCCCTGCTCGTGCTGACCCAATGACGGTAGCTTATTTTTTCCGTTTTCTTTTCTATTTCTATTTTTATTCATCTTTTTCCTTTATCTAGTTATAACTGGATCAGCATGTCTCATCCTTTACTTTGTATTTTGCAGTGTATATGGCGCAAGAACTGAATTTGTTTGTATTGTTCATCCAATTTTTAGTTTTATCCTTAAAAGTCGTCCCAGCTATAATTTTTTTCTGACTACGCCACTGCAAGCAAGAAAGACGGGCAGGCAAGAGAATTTGGTAGCAAGGACAGTTCCGATTTGGACGGCAAAGCATATCAAATCCCACACACATTCAAATCGAGACACCGTCACAGCTTTTCAGCCAACTTGGGCAAAGCTTTATTGCCTGCTTTTCTTCATTTCTTGCACGGCTCAGGATAATGTCAAAAGCGACGCTTCCAATAGTTGAACTTGTCATAAGGCAGTGCTACGTACTCGCATCGTTTTGAAAATAGCACACCACTATAAAATTGGTTACATTATACGTACATTACTAGAGTTAGATCCCGCTTGAACAAGCTATTTAGCTTATTGTAGTTACTCTAAGTATCGCGTACATACCTCTGTACCTAAATAAGTATAGTTCATGAACAGAATAGAGTACTCCCTCCATACCTATAAAGCAAGTCGTTTTGGATAAGATTTCAGTTAAACATTAAGAATTAGTAGAGTTAGATTTTACAAAAAATAGATCTTGCTTGAATAAGCTAATTAGCCTATTGTAATTACTCGGAATATCACGTACATATCTGTACCTAAGTGTCGTTTATGAACAGAAGAGAGTACTCCTTCCATACCCACAAAACAAATCGTTTTGAATAAAATTTCATCCAAATATTAGAAATATAAATCATAAATAAACTTTTAATCTGTTGAGTTTGAAAATGTAAAAATAATATGAATAGATTAGTTTTGCAAAATATTTTTATAAAAGTATATATACATAGAGTACCATCGATCCATCATGCTTGATCCGCATCTGCATGACTGCCTCTGAGCTGTGATCCTGCTCCTGCCTGCGCGACTGTTGCATTGTGTCATGCTATCGATCTCTACGGTTTCCCCATCACCATCTGTCGATGTACTCGTTACACGTACCGAGGCTGGCCCCCCACATACCCCACCGTTGGCATTGCTGTTGCGGCTGAGCCAACCAGAGCTGACCTTTGGAGGTCAGCAGAGCAGAGCACCGCCGCCGTCAAATACCAGGGGCCTTTCCCACTGCTTTGCCCCTCCCTGCTTTCTTTGCCCATGCGGGCCCTTCTGGCCTTTTCCGGTTCTCCATCGGTTTGGGGCCTGTTTAGTTGGCTAAAAAGTAGCAAAAGCTACTGTTTCAACTCCTGTAGCACTTTCGTTTGTTTGTGGTAATATTGTCTAATCATGGACTAACTAGGCTCAAAAGATTCGTCTCGTGATGTACAACAGAACTGTGTGATTAGTTAATTTTTTTACCTACATTTACTGCTCCGAACATATGTCTTTTGGTGTATTTAATGTGATGTGATGGAGAGAGAGTTGAAAAAATAGCAAAATTTTGGCTAAATTTTAGCCAACTAAACAGGGCCTTGGTAACGAAACAACGAGAAAAAAGTTCCGGCATGTCGAGTTCGTCATTCATTTTAGAGGTCTTTTACAATGTACAATACGACCCTGTCGTAGTATGATAGTATCACCAATTTTTTATTATAGGTAAAATGGTAATTTTCTTAAAATATATTATTGAGAAAATTTCCCTCAGCTGCCCATTCAGCCGAGAGCACCCGATTCATATATTTTATTTTCTATATTATAACAATATTATTTTACATTTCTGATAATACCCTTATACTACTCATACGACCTATGATTACTACACCGTACTACAGCTAAAAAAACCGGTAGTATAGAATTAATCTCAATCGTCAGATCCTTAGATGTAGGTCCTTTTCTATTATATACAAGTCCTTTTTCAATTGGTAGTATATGTCGTATTGTGCGCCGTAAAAGACCTCTAATTTTAATAGATGTAAAGATGCTATAGTTTTTTTAGACAGTAAAGATGCTACAGTTGTACCTAGATGAGAATCTTAAAAAAATTAATGGGTGATTTTCATAAAATTTTCATGAGTATTAAATTGTGTACCACATAAGCAATTTTAGTGACTTAAACCATTAAGAGGAGAGAGAAACGAGAGTTTCATCATATATATGTGTGAGAGCAGTTTCATTCTCATAACACTAGGACCTCCTCCAACAATTAAGCTAGCACACTAGCTACTAGCTCTAAGCTTGTCCATTTCAGAAAAAATGATAGTTAAGCGGTAACTTGTCCAATAATGGTTCGTCTCATAACACATTAATTATATTTTTCATAGCACATTGGGTTATACATTCTCTCTGACATCCATAAAGTTTGGGATCCACTTCCTTTCTATAAGCTTCTAAGCTATCTCTTGAAGAAAAGATAGTAGCCACACTCTCTCATTGCCTTCTCTCTAGCTCTTACACATATGCAAAATGATGAGTTGGGCTCCTATGAGCTAGCTAAGATGACATTGTTGCAGGAGACCTCATCAGGCACACAATTACTAAATTCTTAGTTTTAATAATTGTACAGTAAAATTGTGTGTTGAGACCGCCTAGCAATGTTAACAAGCACTCATCCACTTCGACTCCCCCTTTACCTACCTCTCATTATCATCACATGCGACGGTAGAGCCGTAGAGCTGATGCCGTGTTCTCATTCTCTTTTAATATACTAACAAAATACTAGAAGTAACCAAAGCTACATATTTCTTAATTGCTCCTCACGACAAAAGGAGAATCTCGCGGACATGGCCACTTGCATTTGAGTATTCAATCCCTATAGGTACTTATAGCTAATTTTCTTAGTAGTAGATTATATGCTTGTTGATTTTGACTTCTTTGTGTGTCTGTTTGTATTTATAGCTAATTATTTTTAAGTAGTAGATGTACCTGTCGATAATGAGACATTTATAGTTTCATCAATATCCTTGAGGTGTTTATAATACTTATATGCGTTAGTGGGTGCCGTCATAAAGATAATTAGGTAATTCTCCGCGTGTTGATAAGGGATTAAGATAATTTTTTGATAAACTATGAATCATTATCTGAGAGATAACATCTATTAAACAATTGATCCTTTCTGTACACAGAAAATCGGTGAAAGACATAATTAGGTGGCCTTAGTAGATGATGACGTGGATATATTACATGTTAAGAAATATATAATTAATGACTGTTAGTAGGGTGCTTCTATATAGGTTATACAGATTGTGTGCTCATTTATGTAAATGTGTGATCATCTATGCTTATGGGATGTTTAGTAAAAAATATCTATCCTTTAATTTAAAAGTCGTAATAGATATGCGTAAGTGGCCAGTGAGTGCATTCACAAAGATAATTGTGTGTTCAAATGTGTAAAATATGTGAATATCTATGTTTATGCAGAGTTTCGTTAAAAAATTAGCTTTTATTATTTGAAAGGTATCTTGCATATATATATATATATATTGATTTCCTGCTTATAGTGATTTATGGTTTGATTTACATCACCGGGGCTTACTCATCCGGCCGAGCTCAACCTTGTATTGCCAAGTGTAATGTAACTGTTGAATACATGATTATAGGACGGGAAGTGATCATAAATACATGATAGAGTTTTCAGAAAGGACAGTTTTTACTCTTTTTTTTAGACCAAGGACAATTCTTTACTTTTTTTAATAGAATTGCACAGTACAACACAGACGTTCACAACACGCACGCACACTCACCCCTATGAACACACATACGCAAACCCTACCCCTACGAGCACCTCCGAAGGACTGAGCACCAGCAGATCTGGAGATTCCCGAAGTTACCACTGGCGCCTCGTCGTCGACGGGAACGTCGTTTACCACTTAAACTTACCACTTAAAGCATAACACCGAAAAATTCCGGAATAAATACAGGAAAAGATGCGAGCACCAGAATTTTCCTAATGGGTAGCGTCCCACTAGACCGTGCTACCATTGAACTACAAACCCATTCACGTTTTTTTAGACCAAGGAAGGATAGTTTTTTACTTGAGAGAGAGATTTTCTCTAGTCAGGCAAGAGGAGTTGGGCCTGATCAATGCAGTAGGCCTGATTTAACAAGCTTGCCCGGAAAGGGCCAACCATTTCATAGGTCCCACAAGTCAGAAATGCTGCCGCCGAATGCGGCGATCATCAGACGCGCCGGTTCGGGCCAGCCGCTACGCATTAAAACCCTTTAAGGATGGAGCGGGGGCGCGGCGGGGAGGGGTGCCGCGTCACTCCTTGATTTGCCGCCGCATGATCTCTGCTGGGACCCGCGCGGACGGCCCTCGCGCGCCGCTTCTCCGTCCACGCTCGCTGACCGCTATGGCCCGTCGCGGGCGCGGCCTCCCCCGGGTGATCCTCCCTCTCACCTGCTTCTGCCTCTCCGCCGTACGCGCGCAGCCTGACAGACGCGACGGCGGCCATCGCTCTGATTGCGTCGCCGGCCTTGGGCGGCATGGCTTCCTACCTTTTAGGTCGGCATTGCGTGCTGCTTCATTCGACCGAGTGCGCCCCCTGCCTTTGGGATATTTAAGTATTTGCCATCGTTACGAGTGGCGCTCCTTCGTATGCCAGTTTTACGTTGCTTCCTACATTTTTTGCCATCATCTCGAGCGGGAGGTAACAAGTTTGTCATTTTGGCTGCTGTGGCAGGAAACACCAGCAGGACAGCGTGTCCTTTACGAAGGAAAGGGCGCGAAAGGACCGTAGTGTCCCTGCTTTCCTCACATAGGCATTCCCATCTCCTTCCTCATGCTGCTTGCATGTGGGGTCCGCACGTCGGTCATCTTCATCCTCTCGAAGCGCCCCCCGTTCTCCTGTCTCAAACGCGCCAACTTCTCCCGCACCACCGCACGGACGGGTGTGGTTCCGCAGCCGCCCAGAACACGTCGCCGGAGAGGTCCAAGCAGAGCGTCGCAGACCGTGGTTTCGAGATCGACGAGCGGGACGACGTTCACGTTCCGGCGGCGGCGACGCCAGGGCCACCCCCCACCTCCCTGCCACCCTTCTTCCACGGCAGTCGTGCCCCACCCAAACGTGCGCCCGCCGTCGCCCTCCAGCCCCGATGGGGACAACGCCCGACCGCCAGCACCACTGTGCTCAAGGGGCGCGCCGTGCTCGGGGGTGGAGGCGTGCTTGGGCGAGAGGCCGTGGAGAATGGAGTGGAGGAGGTCGTCAGGAAGGTTGCTCAGCCGGTCCTCCATGGCCCTGACACGGAGGTGCCCGACCAGGCATGGTGCATACGGCCGCCGGCGCCAGTGGTGGTACGATGCGGGAGCGCAACGCACGGGCGTGAGCTAGCGGCGGCGCACGGGCGCGGCGCCCAGGAGCTTGACCTCTGACTCGAGCAGCTAGAGCCCGAGTGGTCCCGCAGCATGTCGGTCGGTCGCCGCACGCTGGGGGGAAGCACGGGAGCGGCGAATCGCAATGCAGTGACCGGAGGTTGAAGATGAGCTGTGTATTGTGGTGTCTATGTGAGAAAGGCGGGGTCACTATGGTCTTTTCGCGCCCTTAGCCACGTCAATGACACGCTGTCGTGCTGGCGTTCCCTGCCATATCAGCCAAAATGGCAAATTTGTTGCCTCCCGATCAAGATAATGGCAAAAATGTAGGAACCAACGTAAAACTGGCATACGAAGGAGCGTCACTCGTAACGATGTCAAATAGTTAAATATCCCCCTGCCTTTTGCTGTACCCGTGAGCCTCCCTGCCATTTGCTCCTCCCGCGTTCTGGGGATCTTTCTCTCCCTTGCTCCTTCCTTCGATTCGGCTTTTGGATCTGCTGAAATCAGCTTGCTTTCGAAGGTTTGTGCGCCCTACTCTCTTGACCTCCTCTTCTTGGACTGCACGTGTTGTTGATGTTCTCCTGTTGTGCGCAGGCTGCGATGGATCTTGGCTAGGTACTTTCTTCTGATTGGTTTGTTCCTGCATTCTGTTGATCTCTCGGGCTGCCGTTCGCAGGTCTGTGCGCCCTCCTCTCTTTAATGTGCTCTGCGTCTTTGTGTTTCATCTACCTGGATTGCAAACGTTCTTGATGTTCCGCTGTTGTGCGCAGGCTGCGATGTATCTTGGTTAAGTTGTTGCTGCGTCCCGGTGACCTCTCTGGCTGGACTTCTACTCCCGTCTTGAAATCCTGCTGCTGCTGGTTGCATCAAAGACCACTTCTGTGCGGGGTGAAGGAATCTGGTGGAGGTTCGATTTTCTCGGCCTGTTATTTCACCCATAGTATGAATTCGGTTGTTATCGGTTGCTTTGTTTTCTTTTCCCTTCTTGATCTTCTTTTTTTTTAAGCTAATTATTCGTAAAAATGTTTGCTGTGCACGCATCATATTGTTCCCTGTTGTGCTCTGTATGTAGCCGTCTTGGTTGCGTTAGTGTTGGGTGCCTCACTGAAATTTTGGAGGACGGTTCTGCCGTGCATGGTTTCGAGGTAGAAATATCAAGTGAATCGTGCATCTCAGGAGGTAGTATTAGAATGTTCTGGGGCTGTTCCGTTGGTGGGTGTTTGTCAAGCTTTGAGTGTGCGGCTCTTCAAGCAATGATTTTCCTTCAAACTGTGTATGGGTTCGTTATCCTTGACTACAACTGCTATGGGATGTTAGCTTATAGAGCCTTGGCAAGTGCAGCTGCAGAATTATTTGCAGCGGCAGTCGATTGCTACCACAGTGCATCAAAGGCGGATGATATTAGCAGAGATCGTTTGGGATTCGTTTCATTGAGGATCGTTTGGGTTCCCTTGCTGTATTTCTATAGGGTAGCTCTGGTGGTTGGTCTGTTAAATTAAATTTAATTTCAGAATGTGGTTTTTTGTCTTACCATTCATTTCTGTGGCTGTTTAATTGTGTCTCATGACTGTTTCCACTTTGCTGTGTTGTATCAGTAGTCAGATGATCCGTTTCACTCCTTGGACAACCGTCGAGGAAAGGCCTGAAATGGTAGACAAATTGCCTAAATATATGTTTGACTTGGTTAATTTCCAAGAATTCCCTTTGCACGTTGGCCATGTTAAGCATTTCGTTGGTGAGTTCTCCACTACCTGGTATTTTTCCTGGTCATTAGTTAGTTATCCTGTGTTTTTTACTTTGACCATGCTATGTTATTCAGAATTTCAGATACCATTGGTATAATAACCGGTGTTTGAAGTGGCATATGTGCATCTTCCTTCAAGTCAGGGTAGCACAGCTAAAAGGGTCATTTCTCTGAAAGATCTTAGGTACTGTCTGACATACTGATTGAGTTTTCACCTTAGCCTGCTTTTAAACCCCTGTGATTGTCTTACATCTGCTGCATTCTTATTCTCCAGGAACAATCAGATCAGTTTAGTGCTGTGGGGGTAGCAGAGCCACTGATTTTGATGCTGAAGTTGTTTATTCTATTGGTCAAGAATCTCCTGTCGTTGCCATTTTTGTCGGGATGCTGCTGAAATCATACAAAGGTGGGTTTGTTGTGCATCTTATGATCCATATTAGTAGCACCAGTGATCCAATGGGCTCGCAGCTTTGTGATTGCTTCTTGCCAATGCAGCTGAAAAGAGTGGCAGATCTGCGTGCAAATGGTATATCGATGAAGAAATTCCTCAGATCGAAATTTTTTTTATAGGTGAATTGGGGTCGCGAGTTCACACTTGCCTATACCATTGCATGTGAATCTGGGTCTTTTCTATGAAATACTTATATTGTACCTTAAATCAATTCTGTGTAGGATGCTTGATGCACACAGCAAAATAGAATGGATATCCGCTGGTGAGCAACAGTTCAGAGCCCTTGAACAACAGAGTAATTTGGAGGAGAAGACTGTTATGGAGCTTAAAGACATGGATCCATGGGAATTCAAAGTAATATTGCCATTTGTATTTTATTGCTTATTTACACTTTCAATCGCACTTTAAATTTCCGAACAACACTCTCAATTTCCAGGGATCTGGATACCGGTGCACCACCGATGCACCGTTACCATATCTCATATCAACAGCAAACAGTTCTGGTGGTTCTCCTCATTTATAAAGTGTCATCGAGCTTCTGTTCTATGTGGCAGCCAATATAAATGTTCTGGGGGTGCCCATGCACCACAGCCGAACCAAAGTATGCTTTCTATCCTCATGCCTTAAAAATGCTTCGTCTTTTGTGTTGTATAGCAATTGCTCAAAGTGATTTTGTTGCTAATCTTTGATTGGGATAGATGGTACTGCAACTGCAGAAATCACTCTGTTTGGAAGAGTTGCTAGGCAGATCATTGGCAAACCTGTTGTTGCTCTCTTATGCTCTTGGAGCAAGAATCAGCATGGATCTTCTGGACCATAATTTGAGCACATACTTCCTGAACTGTCTGCCTTAGTTTCACAGAAGTTTACCTTCTCTGTTTCCATCAGTCAGAAGAATCTCAATCAAAGAAATGTTTCTTTCCAAGTTAATGCAATAGTGACTTTCTTTGGAAAACAAACCCACATCCCCAATACAAATGATCTGAGGTTTGATCGCACCAGTGAAACTTCTGCAGTAGTGACTTCAACAAGCTTCCACCATGACAGTCCGAGACAGTCGAAAAAACCGCGGCTCGACCGCAAGGTGAGTCTATACCGCCTTGAATGTTTATTCAATGTATGAATATTTATGTTTCTTTTTTCCAGTTAATCCCATGCAAGAAGGGTCTGAAGTTCAATAGCACCACCAGTGGGGGAGATGAGACAACCATTGTAGGCAAAGAATGTTCGCATGAAGATACATTGGCAGAGAAAACCTTATATGTATGGCGAAAGCTCAGTATCTTTACCTCTGTGATCATTGTCACTCTGAGAACTTTTTTGTAGAATCACAGGAAACCATTTCACGATCCTCTTGATATCACTGTGCAGGCCGAGCATGCTGCAACCTCAGACTTGGCGCACAAGGATGGCGCCACCAGCAATTCTGCTGATGGTTCTGCGCCAGATGGGCAACTTTTATGTTCCAAACCTCTCAATGTGATGATTATGCCTGCAGCTTATATTCTGATCAGCGCACGAAACTGTGCTTTGCAGCGGCAGTGATCAGGCCCCTGAAGTTCCTCAGAGCAGTGGCAAACAGCGATCATGTACAGGTCGCAAAAAAAAAAAAAAAACTGCACCCTAGGTGAGTAAATCAGTGACACATATTGGATCTATGGAACTTGCTCTTCCATGTAAATGTTGTAACATGTTTTCTTTTTTGTTGCATTGACAGTGGAGAAGAACACTACCTGGTGTCTGACGTAGCTGGTGAACACAGAGACTTTTGTAGAAACATATTTTGGACTAATTTTGTGTATCAGTGGTTAAACCATCATATCTGGACTTGGAGTTTGTGATGATTATGTATTTGTAGTGTATCTCTAATGGTGCCAGTTTATGTAATAAAGGTATGTACTTTTATGTAGATACTAGATAGGCACCTCCTGAATTTACTTTTTCCAAATTGTGCCTGTAGTATGTGGTGTTCTGCTTTGTTTAATACAAGACCTTCGATGAATGGCTTGCTAATCTGCCAGATTTCCCATTGGATCGGCTTCTTCTACGATCATCTGGGCCGGCGCGCAAGGGCGCGCCCCAACTGCTAGTTTCGAATCCAAAACTCAAAAACCCTCCCCTCTTCTTCCTCATCGCTCGCCCGCCGAACCCAACGTTCGTTCCCCAACCCGATCGCCGCCGCCCCCCCCCCCCCCCCAACCCACCCAACGGTCTAGGGTTTCGGCCCGCGCCCTCCTTCCCCATGGCGAAGGTCAAGCGGTCGACGCCCGCCCCCGCCCCCGCTCCCGCGTCCAAGGCCCCGGTGGCGGCGGCGGCGAAGGCCAATAGCACGGCGTCCGCGGGCGCGGCGGATACGCCCGCGAAGAGCCCCGCGGCGGCGGCGGCGGCATCGCCGCCTGTCGTGATCGAAATCCCATCGTCCCCCGACCCCTCCGTGGGGATCGGCTCCAAGGGGAGCAGCGGTTGCAAGAAGAAGGCGCGGAAGAGGTCCGCGCCGCCGCTCCACCTCGACCTCGACGACGAGATCGAAATGTGGACCCCGCGACAGAAGCAGCGCCTCGACGAGGAATGCCAGATCCTCGCCGGAGATCCGCTCTCGGCCACCACCAAGGTGTCCCCCTCCCCCGCCACCGCCAATGACGAAATCGCGGTCGTCGCCGAGCGGGGCAAGGTACGCGCGCGACCGGACTCCAGAACACGGGCTCTGCTTTTTCTGTTTGCGCGGTGGCGCGGTTGAACGGCCAAGGCGTTGATCTGAAATGTGCGATCATTCTGATGTGGTGTTGAAATGGTCAGCTTTCCATCTGAAATGTGTGGTCTCTGATGTGGTATTGCAGGTGGCGTGCAGAGATTACCCGCACGCGAGGTCTGTTTGCGCCAAGAACCCATTCGGCACTACGCCTCATGAGCGTTACTGTGACATGGTACTGCCGCGCTAAGCCTGCCTACCACTCCTTGCTCATGATGTTTTACAGATAGGCTAGGCTTATTGTGCACATTTCTCGTTTTTAGTTCAGGGGTGAAAATAAAGCTTTTTTGTCAATATCATAAATGAACAACTGTTTTATTCAAATTAGTTGCTGAAGTTGCAAATTTTAACATACATTTATGATTTTCATGTCTATAGCAATTGGCTGCAAGAACTTGCTAATGTCAAATGGCAACCATTTATCTTGTTTGCCTATCTCATTGCAGCCTTGTTCACTTTATTTAATTATTTGGATTCCAATAGAGATAAATTTGTGTGTTATTATGGTAAATTACTACACCATGTAAACATGTAGCTTTGCATGGTTCCCAAGTCCTAAATGATAAATTCCCTGCAAATAAAGGTCCTAAATGATACTCCCTCCGTTCTTAAATATATGACGTTTAGGACAAGAAATTTAGTTCAAAATGAACTAAATTTGTTGTCCTAAACGTCATATATTTAAGGACGGAGGGAGTAAATAAATTGTTGCTTGTTATTGGTGCTCTACAATTTACAGTTGCTTTACCACTAATGCTTATCCCCTATCAGAATGCCATCATATAGTGTTTATCTGAATATCTGGTATGGCAGAGTTTGCTGCATCATTGTCCCGTGTGTGCTTTTGAAGGGTCTTGGCAAGCACTGTTGTGCTTCTTACAAGGAGATAAAGTGAAATATTATGAGATCATTAATGATCTCATGATCTTTACCACATTAGCAGTAGTTGCTGACACAATTTGCATTGTCCGCTTAAGTTGAAAATGAAAACATTTGCAAATCTTTGCTTGTGGCAAATTAGATGAGTCTTGTGAGCAGTAGCAAGCACTTCTGTTATGGCATTTCAGCGCATTTCTTTTTCTATATGAATTAATTAATGTCGCTTCATTGAAGTTCAAGGAAGAAAATAAGATTTGTTTGAATATTTTATCATAAGCACATATGCGTGTTACGGCGATCAGTTAATTAATTTCCCAATTTGCATGTGACCATGTGTAACACATACTGTTGGTCACCATGCCAGTAAAAATATTCTAGAAATGATTCTTTGAATGGCATGGTCGATTGGGCTAGATTACCACGTTGCTTTAGGCTCAGTGTGGTCTTGCTTATTTTGGTCTTTTTATCTGGATGAGAACTGAGATGGACTACTGCCTTTTCTAGTACTACATGTGTTATTGTGGCAAGGTAACTTTGCCCTGTTTCCAGGACTCAAAATAGCAATAAGGTAACCTTGCCCTGCTTTCAGAAGTTAAAATGGCAATAGGGATTTTGATTGCTACTGGAAATCCCACAATGTTAGAGTTGCATTACTGCCATCACATATATCAGGCTTTGGCTGATATCATGCTCATCTTTTGCAGTGTTTCTGCTACGTGTGCGACATTGCTGCTCCATGTTTGTCCTGGATGGGTCATGGAGGGCACTGCCATGCTTCAGATAAGGACAAGAAGTGGAAGACTATGAGATTGATCAAGCAAAGGCCGCAAGTAAAGCCTAGTTAAATCAATCCTAACTCTAGGTCCGGCAATCAGCATTTTGCAAGCGCTTGTCAGCTTGTTCTGATAGGAAGGTTACTTTGCAGCTTGTACAGAGGGTTAGTACCGGCAATAGATCTGTCCCAATCCTTGGTGCATCTGTGGTGTGCCTATCACAAACTGAATGATACTCCTACTCCCCACGAATTAAATCTGTGTGCTTGGAGTATGTAAGAAGAACATCTTGGGAGTGTTTTCAGTCTTGTGTTAAATTAAATCCAGCATCTATGCATCTCCTGGTTTCTGAATTGCCCCTGCTCCCCACGAATTCCAGTTCGTTTACTCCAACCCCTTGGAACCTGCAAATTCGTCAAGACTTTACAGATCCCATAATTGTTTGAAGTGGCTTGCATTTATGAATATCTGTGTGCGTCCCTTGGTTTCCCACGCGAGACTCCTCGTTGCCTGGTATGCCACTTCGAATTCTGCAACCTGTTTTTATTGCAGAGATAAATCAGTTTCGCTGCCCTCTGCTTATATAAACGGGCATGATACGTGGTTGTTTTCCCATCGAAGTGGGCACGGGAAAAGGTCTGCCAGGAGAAAAAATGGTGAAGATAGTGGATGTTGAAGAAGAGCCTGATGTTAGCCGTGACGATGACGACTGCATCGAGATCGATCCTGCCGAGTTTGCCAAGAAGCTGAATCTGAAGGAAACTGATGATGTGATTCTTGTCGCTGCAAAAGGGAAGGTAGCATTTTCTGACCCACTTCTCGTTTTCTTTTACATTAATCTACCTGGATGTTAAAAATTTGTAGAACGTTTGTGCCTATTGCTTTGAAATCGTATAGGCATTTCTTTGGACTAAAACATTGCTTTATTTAATCAACTTTCTAGCTCCATGTCAATTGGTAGCGTTTGGGAAATTTTAAAACCGGTATCTGTCCAAAAGTTTGCACTCTGATGAAAAACTAGAGTCATATGGGATCCTATCATAAACTGCCGCAACATCTTTCCTTTCAAGACATGTAGATCGTTAAGGTGGAAGGGGATGAACCGGAGGGCTTTGCAAAAGCGTTGTATGGCTGTGGCAGTGAGTCCAACCATAAACATGCTGCTGGTGATTGCATCGGCAACCCGTACAAGATCAACGATGCTGAAACTTGTTTCCTTAAGGTCGAGATTGATGTGGATAGGTTTGCGCTTGACAAGCCCTCTGCCAAACTCCACGGTGACGAGCGCAACGTCGGTCAAGATGACGTCAGGAGCGGCACTGTCAAAATCGTTCCTGCCAAGCTGGTGGTGAAGCTGGAACCAGTTGACAGCAGCATCGGCGTCGAAGTCATTCCTGACACGGTGGTGGTGAAGTGTGAACCTGTTGGCGACAATGGTGACGAAGGTTCTGAAGAAGGTTCATATGACTACTGCCTTGAGGCGTCCCCTAAGAGAAGGATATTTGATGAGGACGATGAGGAGGACGTCGTTATAGTCTAAGATAGGTTCCGTCCATGAGCGTTTGATCCCTTGCATGATTCTACCAAATCTGCACTATGTATTCAGTATTGATCGTGTTCCCAGTGTGAAAAATCGATGTGTCAAACGATTTCATGTTCGTTGATTTAATTACAATGCGAGAGATTATAACTTGTGATTGTTTCATCTTCCATGATCTAATTGCAAATGCACGGCATACTTAAATCTTTAACATCTGCTTGGTCATGGCCAATTAACTAGGTGGCACTGAGAGACTACCCTCATCCAAGGCACTTGTGTGGTAATTTACCCTTTGACAAGACTCCCCATGAGAGCCTTTGCAGCAAGGTAATCTGATCAGTCATCCCACACATCTTTTCCTAAATCTCTTGGCAGGTATCTAAAACATTCATATGTACATCAATTACTATGCTCAATGCAGTGCTACTGTTCTTTGTGCGATAAGCCTGCTTCCAGTTGCTTGAAGTGGAAAGGAATAGGAGGACACTGCCATGCTACACACAGGCAAGCTGCTACTATGTTTTATTAGTCCTCTATGACATTGATGCAATATCAGATTAAGAAAAACTATGAATTGAGGCAAACTACATATTAATAGGAATGGTCGTCTCAAATCACTCAATTTCACCACATAATTTGCACTTGTTGAAGCACAGTATTCCATGATACATAAGCACCATCCATCACAGGAAGACATTATTCTAGGGACTTGTTGGTATGGTGCCCCCCTTTCCATGGAATTTGATGATGCTAGATCAATGAGCTGTGAGGGGTGGAACTCTTCTAAGAAATTCTCACCCCCAAATTGCTCCTAGATAAATTATAGGCAGTTCTTTTCAGCTGTTGCAATATGGATAAATCAATGGCCTGGCTTGAAGCCATTAACTACAGTCACCCCGTTAATTGCTGGGGCTGTGCCTCTATTCTTCTTGACGTATGCAACATATTCACCGTAGTGCATGGTGTACAGGGTGCTCTGGTAGCGTGTGACACGGATTTTCTTCCTCAAGGACTCAGTGATGGTACCGTGGTAACCTGCCTTCTTCATCAGCGTGTCAATAGTCTCTATGTGTCCCCATCCTGCCAGAGATTATCAAGCCTTAAGTTACAGATTGTTTTAGACAGATGGAAATGCACTGGTCAATTGACTTCTTATTTAATCTTCATTGCTCATTAGACTGTATTTCAGCCATGTGGATTTGAAAGATGGTGAAATTCATGTGCTTAACAGATTTCAACTTATGTTTGTCCCTTTTAGCGGTTTTAGAAACTAAAGAATTCTACGTAAAATGAAAATTCATGCATTAGATGATGGAAGATAAAGCATTCACCTTCATGGCTAGCAACCTCAGGTAAATAGGTTGCACTGCGTCTTATGTTATAGTCTGGATCTGTAAATTCAATAATTAAACCATGCTTTCCAACCTGCATTCACAACAAATAAACTGACTTTAATGTAAATGTTGGCGAAACAATAAGACCTAATTGAGAACATTTCATGATCAGAACATGTAGAAAGGAAAGGAAACATCTGAGAAAGTGGAAATTGACCTCCCAGTCGAGGTAGCCCTCTGCAGTCTCATAGTCAGTCAGTATAGACACTGTGCACTCCAAGGTTGGCAGTTCCTTTGATTGTATCGGGGGGAAGCGTCGGTCCCTCAGGGCACTGCAAGAGGATACAAAGCTTACTATATGCCTAAACATTATTAATACAAAGCGCATAATTGCATTACTTACTAGCACAAGTCCAAATGTTTTGAGCACTGATAATACAATTCAGTAAGAAAACCAGACAGGATTTTAATGATGAAAAAATAGTTACCTAGTTAGCGCGTAGTCCTTAAAGCCACTGACAATCTGACGGGGCTCCAAGGTTCCTATGCATCCTCGGAGGCGTGGTTCTGAACCATTGGTAGCCTTCTTCCAGGTCACAAACAATGGGCTGAAGTTACAAAATCGACCAAACGAGTTAAGCCATTGTATGCTGGAATAACAATACCTATATTTGAGACTACAATATAACCATCAGTCAACCTTGAGAAGCACTACATGGTTAATAAGGAAATCAAATTAACATTCTGAATCCTAAACTAACGAAACACCAGAGGGTTATAGTCAAACTCGAAAAGCCTTATGATTGAATTGCTTCTCCTACTTAAATGATAACATCAGCTGTGCAGCAGTGAGATTCCTTGTTCTCCCCTACTCTCGCACAGACAATCACAAGAGGCAGGAAACCTGCACTCGCTACTGAAAGACGAGAGGCGCCGCGTAGTGCGGCTACTTTGCTTCCCCTCTGCCATGCAGCAAAAACCTGAGGCACGCGATATGATCAGATGCTGCAATCGCCAAGCGATCAATCAAATCGGATGGCGAACCAATTACAGGAAGAGCCGAGCCGAACCAAATCTACCAAGGCGCCGCCTTTTGCCTAAATCTACCACAATTGACCGAAACCCATCATCAGAATCCCTATAAAAACCCCCTGGTTGCGACGGGGGGCGCGCGGTCGGCGCTCCATCGCGGATGGATGAGGCTTACTGGTTGCCGTCCTCGAAGGCGGGGGGCGGCGGCTGGTCGCCGGTGAAGTGGGCGACGAGGGTGTCGAAGCAGTAGACCGCCATTTCCTCCGTGGCCACCACCATCCTGCCGATCGCCGGGGGAGCCTGCCGCGGCGGGCTACGTCGTCTCCCGCGAGGGCGGGGGGCACGGCGGGGGCGGCGACCGCCTCGGGAATCGGGCGGTGGTGGGGAAGAGGCGGAAGTAGGGAAGGGGGGAAGCGTGCGAAGTGATGCGTCTGTTTCTTCTCTCTCTATAATCTTCCTTGGCGTGGGCTTTTTGCCTTTGCGGGGTTTCTCTTTTCTATGGACTATTTTGCCCCTGGTGGGTCTCGATGTTCGTTTGATGAAATTTTGCTCGTGTTCGTCTCCAACTCACTGTTCGTTCAGAAGCGATAGACTTATTATCCTGAAACTTTCAGGTGATTTATCATAGCACAAACCCCTCATTACATGCTGATTTGAACATATCACGACGCTAATCGTCCGAGTTCATTGGTTACGTCGTCCGATCTGACTCGATTCGTCACCAAACGTACGTGACTCCGACACGTGAACGATTCTAGCAATCTAGCAGTACAATTTTTACTGAATGATTCCTCGAAAGATTATCTCTACCTATCTATATTATCTATATTACAAGGAGCGAAGATAATTGAAAACTTTTCTCACCTAAATCGGACCCGTCTTACTCCTCACGTCGGACCCACCCGTCATATGTTTTTGGAAGTGGATAAGGTGAAAGGATTATGAAGTACCAAAAAATCGCAATTTGGAGAACGTTTCTGCCAAAAACGTAATTCTTTTGTCACCCACAGCGTGTATACCCGCCCGCATACCCACGGATGCGGGCCCTCTCCTTCCTTTTCCCCCCGGAGTCCCCGTCTCTCTGTTGTCCATGTCCTCCTCTTGCCCGTTCCTTTTGTTTGAACCGCGTCGCATACCAGCCGCGTCGTCTCCCGCGGTCCCACGCCACCATACATAGATTTCTTTCTAGAAAAACAAAGCCGTCAGGTCGGAGGCGACGCGTGGGGGCCGCATCCCTAACCAGCCGCGTCGTTCGCGGCGGCGCCTGCGCAACCGCGGCAAGGATCGCATCAGTGGCGGCCGACGACCTCCTCACATCATCCTCCACCGCCCCCGCCCACTTCCGTGGCCGCGCGCACCAGTGTCCTCTCGCGTCGTTTGCGCCTCGTGTGGGCCCACCTCCTGCGACCACCTCGACGCGACCGAGCTGGAGCGCGTAGCCTCGCAGTGCCCGCTCCTACGGGACCTCACGCTGTCTGCCACCGTGGAGCCCCACGGCCTCGCCATACGCTCGGACTCGCTCGAGCGGATCAGGCTCGAAGGCCGAGCTAGCAGCAAGATCACCGTCCATGCCCCCGAGGCTTGTCCAATTCGATTTGTCCATGCTGATGGCAAATCGCCACGCCAAACCTCACGAAGATGATTTGGCACGAGACGTTTGATCCAGCACTAGCAGCTTCCAACAGAGAAGGGGAAAGAATAGAATAGAGGAACAGGGTGTGACGGACTGCGCTGTTTTCTGATGGCGAGGGAGGGCAGTGACGTTGTCATTGCCGACAGCTCTGCTGAGTACTAATGAGGTACACGTCTCAGCAATCGTCACCTCTGTGCAGGCTATCATTGATGCATATCAAGTGCTTGACAAAATAACCAATTGAGAACTGTGTTGTGACTGCCATTTTCTCGATGAAATTACCCATTGAAAGAATTGTGTTTTAATTAGATGAAGTTACAGCTTCATGTGTGGAATGATTAGTGTCTCGAGTTAGCTAAATCAACGCTAGCTTAGATACGACCAAGGCACCAACATAAATCTGTCAGTTTTGTCATCAGTCCATCTGGTTGAGCTCATATTCAAATCATACTGTCGATTGAGAGGGGTAAATTTCAAGGGATGTTAGGATTTGAAAAAAAATATAATCATAAGGGAGATGTTATTTGTCTTGCGCAAGTTTTTTATGTACATATTTTTCTATTTCTTTAACATATAAATATAACATTTTTCCCCAGTGATACCAAAGTTTCTAGATATCTGATGGAGGGATATACAATGGGTCAAGCTCATCTTGCCATCGCCCTTCATGGTCCAGCCGTGGTTACTACCACGTGATTCCAGGTCGGTCCCCTTTGATTCCCCTAACTTCTATTATGTTGCTTTGTTGTTTGCTTTATTGCACGTTAGGCTCTTAGACAGTGCTCTTGAAATTGCCTCAGTTTGCTATCTTGTTATCTCTCTAAAATTAGTAGAGACTGGCACAACATCGCGGAGGAGAAAATTACAGTACAATCTGATGAGCTTGGGAAAAGAGACCTTAATTCCTTTTAGAGTATCATGACAGGGTCATGTGGTCATTGCCATTCAGCGGATATTATCAATGCCATGGTGAAGCATACTAAATTGTTCCAGCATACGTATATTTTCATCACACACAGGAGTTAAGTCTGGATAGATGCTCACTACCAAAAAATGAATCATAATTTAACATATCAAACATTTTTAGGAAATCGATGAACTTTTTTCCTGTAACACCTTATCTACTTATTCCATTTTGCAACAACACTGAGCTCAATAGGTACAAAAACCATTGTACGGTAGTTGTCAATCAAGTTTGTTGGAAAAAAAAATAAGCTCACCACTATATCTATATGCATACAATTATTGTCTTTTTTTGTGTCATAGTACATAGTTCAAACTGTTTGGATGATGTATGGATGGTTACCTGAGCTTGGAAAATTATAATTTATAAACATCTCTCGATAGCATCTAATCTATTAGTACATCCCATATATGAATTTCACATGATCACGGTCTTTATCTTCTGATATATCCCTTTTTATTACTCTGGAACATTGTTATCTAAGTTTTTTCCATTGTAATTTTCGTAATAAGCAATTGAAATGTGGTAGTGCTAGACTATTAGTACATTCTGGCACATATGGTTGATTCATACTTCTTCTGTTCTTCACAAAGAAAGTTGAGTTCTTTGAGTGATACATGTTTTTCTGTAATATGAGGTTTGGAGTTTGCATGAATAATAATTCCACTTATGTAAGCTTTTCAATATGACATGTTCTTCACTGCGCATTGTCCTTTTTTAAGAATGCAGTTGAATGACATTGTAAATTAGTAAAATATGTAATAAATTTCTGAAATAATCACCATATTTTTCTAAACATGTGAATAAAAATACGTGCGAGCCGCACGTAACCTTTAATAGTTTATATATATATATATATATATATATATATATATATATATATATAGTAATATTAAAGTAAGGACTGTTTCTGCCACTTTTTTCATCCGTCCTGACAGGTGGGACCCACTTGTCAGAGGTTGTGTACACGACCGCACCGCGCGGAGCCGGAAGCAGGGAGCAGCAGCGGCGCACCGGGGATGATGCCTCGCGGGCGGGAGCTCGGAGTGCCGCGTGCCCGCGGCCGCACTCGTGAGGCCCGCCGCCGAGAAAGAGAGGCCGGCAAGGCACAACTCGACGACGCGCACAAATCCGATCGGCAGGGCACAGCTCGAAGCCGTCGGGCTCATCGAGGATCGAGCCACCGCGCCACAGCCCATTGCACCCCGTTGAGGCCGTCGAAGATCCGTCCTTGCCCTGGTCCTAAACCGGCGCAGGAACTAGCTCGCCGTCGTCGCCGGGCGCCCGGGCGGTAGGGAGCTGCTGCCGCCGCTCCTCGCCGCCTAAGATCCTGTGTTGCGCAGCCGCCCGCACCGCATCCTCCTCTGCCGCCGGCCTGAGCTCCACCCCGTCCTGCGCTGCCGCCGGCCTGAGCTCCACTCCGCCCTACGCCACCGCCGGCCCATGCCGAACATGGACGCGCCGAAGGAGCAGTCGCCGCACAGGCCCGAACTAGGGGCCCCTGGTCCGCACTGCCGTGCTAGCCGACCAGATCTAGCGCGGGGAAGACGGGCGTGTGGCGGACGGCGTCGAGCTCGAGTAGCTGTCGTCCGCCGCCGCGCGGGTCGCCGTGCCGTCCTCCGCCGCCGAGCTCAACCAGTGCGCCGATGGGGAGGAGGGGCCCGCAGATCTGCGCCGCCGCTCCCCGATGGAGGAGCTACCTGCCCGCGTGCTCGCTCCCAACGGAGTTATGGCGGAGCTCACCACCAGCCTGGCGCCGACGGGAGATCTCGTGGGGGAGCTCGCCCACCCAAATGCTCCGCCACGGCCGTCGGTGCGGGCCGATTCGCCCCGACCGCGGTTGCGGACCGCTTCGCCCTGGCCGCCGCGAGCGCCATCCCCGGGAGTAGCTCCCTAGGGAGCCGACCCTTTGCTCCCTGCAAGCTGCTGGTGCGGTGGCTGACGGATGGGGAGGAAAGCTAGATGGAGCTCGATGGATAGGAAGAAGCTGCTGGGATCCGGTCCTCCCTTTCTTCTGCTGCGTGAGTGTACAGGAAGAAGATGGGACGAAGATGTATGGATAGAAAGAAGTTTTTTTTTTGAGATTATGGATAGAAAGAAGTTGAATGGAGGTAGAAGACTCTACTGCGTCCTCCCTCCTTTTCTTCTCTGATTCCCTCTCCACGGCATGTGTGGTGGACAGGAAGAAGCTGCAGGTCTCGAAACTTTCATTTCATTGCGTACGTGGACAGGAAGAAGCCATGTAGCTTCTGGAGCAAAACAACAAGTCTATCTTACATAGTACTACTACAGAAAGAAATTATGTTATTATAACTATATATATATGATATAATTATTATATTAATGTTTTCTAAAAATTATCTTAATCATGTTTCTATTATTATGCTTGGTAATATTCAAATAGTCACACAATGGTATACACAAATACATTTATAGTTGATCTTAAACTACATGCAAATCATTAAACTGCTTACAGACGACACCTCTGTCTATGGGCTATATGAGTTTTCTTCACATTTGTCTGTATGCTAAAATCAAGATTGTGCAGAGAACCCGCCGTCTGTGGGCTGTACATGCCCCGAGGGAGGGATCGGCCGGCCGGAGACAGAGGGGGGCCCGGGAGAGGTGGGAGAGTGGAGATAAGGTTGGTTCTTTTCTGTTTTGATCCTTTCATATTTTTAAAATTTATTTACAAAATCTATCTAAAACTTCTATTTTCTCAAATTTTAGTCTCTCAGTGACAAATAAAATTTTAATTGAATATGGAGTAATAGGAATGTAGATAGTCTTAGAGTGTTATGAATTTTTCATATTTATCAAACTTTTTTTCAAATAAGAGTTGGAACAAGTTACTTCACCAGGTACGTAGTCATTTTTACGAGAATCGAACGTGCCGAAGTGAAGCCGTTTTGGTTTCTCCCACTTGGAAGGGCTTAGCACAAGCTGTTGGAAAGGTCCAAGAAAACAAACCCCACCAAGCTCCTTTTCTCTCTTATGGAGATATTCGATTTGTTTGCTAATAGGCTTCGCCAAGTAAAACGAGCTCGCTAGCGGTGAGGCTATTCGATTCGCTCGAGCGAGCAAGGGAAAATCTTACATTTTAAGAAAATCAAGACATCTGACAAGCTATCCAAACAAGAAGATATTTTGCTCTCCTTGCTCAGCTAGCCAGCTAGACAAATTTGGTTAATAATCCAAATGCATCATAAAATCCGTAGCAACGCACAGGCATTAATGCTAGTTACTTAAACTTTGAGATCGGACACCGAATGTCAACAGTTCCCCCGGCTTTTCTTCACGTCGAAAATGTTAGGATTTCGATCACGACATGTTGCGTACAGATTCAATGATCTCTTGATTCTTTAATCCGTCACTCCGTCCATTCTCACTCTTCAGTGTCAATGACTGCGTATGCTGCAAGCACAGCATCTCCACTGAATTCTTTTATCCATAATTTTTTTTGAAAGAAACAAAGTGAGCATTGGGAGAGATTTGCTACTTTAGGTGAACCAACCAGGGCCAAAGATATTATATATAGCCACCTTTCGCGGGCGATAGGGATGCCTGACCCAACCAGGTCGAATCCGATCCAGCAAGGTCGGATCGCAGCATTGCAGCTTCATAGTCTCACTCGCGCTGCAGTTTTCACTTCTCAGTGGATCACAGAATGTTGCTTACTTCACCTAGAGGCCAGCATAGCATTCATCCCATGCATTTGAACACAGAAAACATAACTCTGTACCACTGTAAGTAATTTCCATATCCAATGAAATCTGTTCAATTCCAATTATGGGCAATGAGGGTGGTAAGGAATATCAAATGGGCTGCCAGGCTTTATCCAGCTCGGCTGCCTGCCCTGAACAAATGTACTACACCTACTGTAAAGGGAAGGGATCTGTATGTACACATAGATGTCTAGGGTCTGGATTAAACCAGAAACAATCAGATGTTTGCAACTCATCAATTCAAACATCTGAACAGAACTCCAAGCTATCCAAGTGATGCGCAAACGATTCAGCCAGTCTGTCGGCGTCCTGAACCCGCAGGCGCGTGCCTTGCTGCCCGACAACAACAGCAGCTACCTGTGAGGCCAGCAGGCCGATGCCTTTCAGGTCTGAAGCACCCCGGAGGATGCCATACAGAATCCCAGAAGCATATGCATCACCAGCGCCACAGGTGTCCACAGGTAAGCAGGGTGACGGAGGGATGTATATTGCTTCACCTTTCACCCCAATGTAGGATCCGTGCACGCCATCGGTCACAGATACTATGGGAACAGAGTGGCTTAAGTATCTCGTGGCGGACATGGGGCTATCTGTTGAAGGTAGCTCCCAGAACGCCCTTGCTTCGTTGGCATTGGCAAACAGTATGTCAGCATAGTTTCCTACAATATCCCTGAAAATGGTCCGGTTCATGATCATTAGCATTATACGTGAGGCCATAGCGTATATGCATTAGAGGTAAAAGAATAGAGTTTTGGGACCATAAACAACAATGACTTTAGTGGTACTAAGCAATGAACAATTATGCCCTAAGATTCTATTGCTACTTTCAGTGATATGACCAGATACAGAATAAGGTGGCCTTTGTGTAGCCCATTAAGGCGACTTTAGATGCATAGCAGTCATCTTTTTAGAGTGGACATGCACTATCAATGGAAGCAAGTAAACGATTGCTCATGGAGATTTGAGAATTGTGTAACTGCGCCCAGATGGTTGCACATGTGAAAATGACAGGAAATTCTTTTAAAGGAGGCTAGCCTCACCAAAAATCACTGTAGCATCGCTTGATGCAAGATACATCTGATGCTGTAACAGCAATAAGTGCACCATTCTTGTGAGCATCTTCACATGCTTGCTTGATAGCTTCAATTGTGTGAGGAAGTTCAAATAGATAACCTTCCACAATTAGTACATTTGATTTGGACACTAAATCGGCCAAGTCTGAATCATAACTCAGAGTTGACGATGTACCCTGCAAAGACAGAAAGTGCACGGTGTTGTTAGAGCATATTAGTTGCAGGTGCAACAGCATATCTAGATGATTGTCCAGCGGATTATTCTTGGCCAAGATACAGGTTGACAAAAGGAAATCTCATGGTAGTTCTTGCTTCCATATTCATACTCAAAGAGTACAATGACAGAAGTGTGTGTGCCATTGCACATCATTATGCATATGGTTTAGATATGATAGACTCATAAGCGGACAGAAACTGAACTGCTTAATTAACAAACACAATTTGTTACCCTGAGGTATCTAACTAAAGTAGGAGGTATGAGAAGCACAGCTGCAAATAAATTTTAATTGGAGTAATATCTACCAATACAAGAGCTGTTTCACAAAGGAACTGACCTGATACGCAAGCATAGTTCGCTGCGCATCTGGCGTTGTTAGAACAATGACAGTTCCAGTAGTCCCATCTTTGACCGGCTTAGACAAGAAATGCACATTAGCCCGACCCAATTTTGCCCTAATAGTGTGATTGAACAAAAAAGCATGATGTCAGCCATGCCCTTAAGGCTTTGTGCAGAAATAGGACATCAGGGTCAGCTGCTATAGAAATAGTGCCAAATTAGTGGCTTACCTGTAGAAACTACCTAGTGGGTCGCTGCCCACACTGCCAGCCATTGCAATTTTAAGCTCAGGGTAGCCAGCAGACCGGCTACTTCCATGCCTTGCCAGTGCCACAAGTGAGTTGGACAGGGAGCCTCCGGCTGCAGCCTTGTAGCTGCACCCATCCATGGCGCGCAAGACCCGTCCCCTCTCCTCATGGTTTACAACCTTCCTCGTGCCCTTCTCTATGCCCAATCTCTCAAGGAACTCATCGTCCACCATCCCTGAGAAATCAACCTGTTTGCCCCACGAACCAGTCACCAATCAGCATTGATCTCGATAAAACATCGATACTGGCAGCAGAATGTTTAACTACAGTTTAGAAGTTCTATTTAGCATGTTTGGAAGATAATAAAATACAGAAGAACCACTGCTGTTTGAATGTTGCACGCTGTATCCTTATTGTCAATCATGCAAGTACCAAACAGCCACTACGACAGTTTATTCAAAGCACCATAATTCTAGATTTCTACTGTGTAAGCACTCATGTTAATTTGGGGTGCTACTTCCTCCTTGCTATTTGACGCCAAAAACAGCAGGCAGCTGCTAATTCCGTAATCGCACCAATATCAAGAAACAATTAGAGAACGCACAGCAAGAAGGGGAGAGAAGAATATGTGCGCACCATGGCCTGGCCGAGGCCGAGCACGTCCCATCTCTCGGGCGCCGCGGCCGCGGCGGCGGGCTCGACGGCGTCCTCGTCCTCCCGCTGCCCCCCTCGCAGGGCGTCCTCGTCATCGTCGTCTCTCTCGCTGGCGCCGGCGTCCGAGAATCCCCCGACGAGCGCCCGCGCCCGGCCCTCCCACCGCACCACGAACCGGTGGTAGCTGCAGGCGCGCGGGGAGCTCCGGGCCCCTGGGCGCGCGGCGAGGGAGAGGAGCGAGGGAGGAGGTGGGGAGGAAGAGGAAGGGAGGCGGCGGATGAGGCGGGACGGCGAGGAGGCCGTGGCGGCCGCGGCGGCGGCAGTGGTGGCTGAGGTGAGCGCCATCGGGGGTGGGGGCGCTGCGCCGTGGCCGTGGCCGTGCCGTGCCGCGGCGACGTGGCCTGCCGTATTTGAGGTGGAAACGGATTGGGGTGGAGCCGTGGAGGTGGGGAAGAGTCTGGAGGGAGAAGAAGGATCGGGGGGCGCGGCCCGCCTCGCTGCCGCGCTCCCCATCACCAAAAAGCAGAGAGAACGAGTCAAAAAAAAAACAGAGAGAAAATAACGGAGGAGTGGAAAATAATTAACAAATACTGCTGGCTCTGTCCCTCTGAAACGTGGGGCTCACTCTACAGTCTCTGCCACGGGGGTTACTGATTTTTGGCACCCCCCCTCTCCGGGCTTCATTAGTGGATGGGCTAGAACTTGTGTCCTTCGGTTGGGCCGACATCCATATCGAATGATGGGCCAACATTTGTCATTTCAGGAGCCCATCATTTGTTAGGAAAGAAATGCATTTCTACCGCTCAAGCGGCTGTGTTCTCTCAAGGGAAATAAAAACACTCTACCTGCACATGAATAAGTTGGTATTATATGAGCATCAAGGCATGTTTGTTCTCCGCTACATCCTGTCATGATACAATTATCTGCTGAGTTGGTACTTGGTTGGTTAGTTAGTTTTGGCATGCTACAGTGTTTATCTCGTTTTGCTTCAGGAATCTCGTCGGTTTTCTTTGGCGTCACGACTGTGGTACCACCATGCTCGTAGCATGGTAGGTAACGGTCGAGAACCGAACAACCTCTACATTTTTGGCAATGTGACTTTCTTCTACGTCCAGCTCAGACTCAAATTTCTTCTATCTCCAGAGCTCGGTGTGCATGCTCCCTCTGATTCTTCACAATGATAAGCATTTGTACAACCACTACCATACCCGCTACATGTCTTCGTTGATTTTCACGCTGACCGGTCTATCACAGACGCTAGGTTGACAAGATATAACGTAAGAGTGCATTTTCTTATTCTTAACATGCATTTTGAACGTTCTGTCCCATTGTACTTTTGGGGTTGGACTCCTCCCTTATGCTATTCCTAGAGCCTTCCGTATCCCTGTAATAAAAACCGTAAAAGGAAAAGGCTACAACCAAGTTTTCCCAATACACCTTCATCAAAAAGGTTGAAATAAAGGACCTAATAATCTAGCGGATTCCAAATCATATACGGATTCCCAATCGCTCCTTTTTGAGCTCAATAATATATTCATTCATAGCTGAAAAATCATGGATATGGTCATTATTATTGAAGTCATATCACACGACTAAATGCTTCAGATTAGAATTTTATTTCCCGAGTAATTGCTAGAATCTCCTCATGCTTTTTTTATGGGGTAGAACCTCACAGTATGACATCCAATTTCTATTGACCAATGCAAAAATTATGTAATTTTTATTTATCATAATATTTAACATTAGCTCATCGCTTTATATTTTCAGGAGCTAACTACTTTGATCGGTCCATTGTAAGGGGTGTGAAAACAACGTAAAATGCATCATGGTACTGTCACACTACTCTTGGTTGCCAACCATGGCAAGAAATGTGGGTGGAGTGATGCTAGTAATTTAATTTGTCACCCTTGACACAATTGGTTTATTTATGGAATACTCCCTCCGTCCCTAAATATAATCATTTCTAGCATTCAAACTCAAGAAATAACGGAGCTGTTAAAAGACTTCTATACCCCTCATCTTACACTACCCATCAACTCTCCACCTACCTACCAACCACTTTATTTTTGTCTTTATCTCTAGGAATGCTTACATTGTGAGCAAAATTTTGAATGCTAGAAATGCTAATATTGAGGGACGGAGGGAGTAATAACATTTTCCATTGGAGGTAAAAAAACAAATTCTTTAAGATATACTAAAAGGCTTGTAAAATAAAAAAATACAGAGAGAATCCAACTAGTGTCATATCACAAAGCCGTGCTCGATATGGTGCCTTGACTTTCGCATCGTGCGATGTAGGAGTAAATGTGCAGTGACCTCACATGTTAACGGCGGGCGTCCCGCGGGCCCGCACAGAACAGAAGCTCCCCCTGCGGCCTGCGCCTGCGGTCACTGTGTGCATGGTCGAAACTGCCCATCCTTGCTTTCCTCTCCGCTCTGCAAGGACGACGGGACGAGGAGACGAGACATCCATCCCTTCTCTCTCCCCACCTCCCGACCCGACCTCCCCCCTCGCTCGCCGTCTCTGCTGCGCTCTGCCCCCCCTGCCCCCTGCCCCGATCTCACGAATCGCCGAAATTTTCTCTCTCACCCCCCTCCTCCACCCCACCTCGGATCGAGTCCAACCCCCCCGCGCCCAGCCCGCTCCGCTGACCCCGCCCCGGATCATCCCCAAATCCCCCCCCCCCCCCCCCAATCGAGCCCAACCGGAGCCCGCCGATTCCGCCGGATTCGAGCCCCCGCCGGCGAGGCGGTCCGTCCGAATCGGCCGATTGGACGCGAATTCGGGCGTTCCGGATGCGCGCGCAGCGGAGGCCCGCGGATCTAGGGTTTCGGAGGGCCTAGGGTTGCCGCCGGCGATCTGGTGATGGTGGCGCGGCGCGGCGCCGGAGCTCGGCGAGGAGGAGGGATCGGCGGCGCCGTCGGGGAAGATGCAGCGGGCCGGATATGCATGGGTGCCGCGGCGCTGAGGGGTGCGACGGCAGGAGGCGGCGTCTCGTTCGGCTCATGTGGCCAGCCGCTCGCGTAGAGGCAGAAGCTCCACCACCGCCGGCACAGGGACCGCCTACTTCCCCTCCCAGCTCTTCTGTTCCCCCGTCTCGGACCACTTCTTATCCGCCGGAATCGGCGGCGAGGAAGCAGGACTGCGTCGATTCCCCTCGCCCAGTGTCACCCGACTCGTTTGTAAAGGTGAGTCTTTTTTTTTTTGTTGGGTGTAGCTTTGGAATTTGCTTGCTAATCTTCACGTGTTTAGTCCAACCGAGAATGATATTAACCTTGCCAAATCATTATGTTTCCGCTTGCGCAATATATTCCCTGTCTAGACGGTGGTATACCGGAGCCATAGGATTTAGGCGTGCCATGAAGTTTTGTGTTGAGTAAACTAGTTTCCATGTTACTGGTAACCGCAAACATACTAGTATGGGCATATTTTAATGAAGTTCCTTTTGGAATGATTGTATTGAATTCCGTGAATTGCTATCAAATTGACAATTTTGGCATAGTGTACATGTAAGGATCTCCTTGCTTGCACGCTTGTGAAAAAAGGTTTTCGGCATATCATTTGCCTACTGGTTTGAGGAGTGTTAATGACTAATTAACTTATTTAGTGAATTTCATCAGCAGCCCCTAAGCATGTCCTGCTTTCTCATCACGGTCCACCAACTCTCAAATTGCTTTTTCGTGACTTTAAACCAATCCCGTATTTTCAGGTAGTCCTAAGTCAGCACCAGCTGCCTACATGGCGTGTTAATCTGTGTGGCTTGGCGCTCACGCGAATCATACCTGCATATAGTATCTAGTAAAAAGTCACATTTAAGGAATTTGTTGAAAAACCCAAGTATTAGGAGGGCATCTTCTCTAATCACAAATCATATGCACTAGAGTTGAGACTTCCACACTGGTGCCATGGTAGCTGGTGGCACACTACATAGAGGCAGATGGGGCTGATTTGGACTGCCTTGGACCCTGAAACCTGGACAAGTTAAAGGCCTCCGATATACAATTTGAGAGTTTGAGGACTGCATGACAACCTGGTTTGCCTTCAATAAACTCTTCTGTATGGTTTTTGGGCCTGGTTTCCCTGTCATGAAGTGGTTCAATTCGTTTTGTACCTATAGTGAATAGCAGGAACTCCCCGCCCTCTTCGGAGGTTGTGCTTGAAAGAAAAAGAGAACATGGGACACGGTTAAGGACTGCTGATGGATTCACTCTCTCATTTTAACAAATGATCATGGGAAAGTGCCTTCTAGTGAATGTGTGTATGTAGCAAACTATTTAGTTTCATGGTACAGTGCTATTGTTACTTGCTCAAATGACACAATACATACCTTGCTTCTGCTGGTCTTCATTGCAGTCACTCAACTTACCGTTGTTTGTTCATTGCTTCTTTGATTGCTAATTTAATGCACACAAGGAAGTTGCAATTGCTAAGCTTGTACACCAAATTTACAGGAGAATGGAGCAACATGGTTGATGCTTCATGCTGCAGAGAATATAATCAATTACTTTTTAATTTCCAGGACGGGCGCGAGATTCGAGTTGGTGATTGTGCTCTTTTTCGGGCTGTTGACGTTCCTCCATTTATTGGATTGATACGTTGGATTGAGAAAAAAGAAGAAGGCTATCCCAAATTACGCGTTAGTTGGCTTTATAGACCTGCCGACGTGAAGCTTAGCAAGGGCATCCAACTCAACGCTGCACCCAACGAGATTTTCTACTCTTTCCACCAGGACGAAGCATCTGCCGTCTCCCTTCTGCATCCTTGCAAAGTTGCCTTTTTGCGTAAAGGCATTGAGCTACCAGCTGGAATTTCTTCATTTGTATGTTGGCGTGTATACGATATTGACAACAAGTGCTTATGGTGGCTTACTGACCAGGATTATATTAATGTAGGTTTCATTAATTCTTTTCTGTTTATCTATTATATATTCACATATCCTGCTTCACACACAAAATTTATGACCAGGAACGGCAGGAAGAAGTAAATCGTCTTCTACACAGAACAAGGATAGAAATGCGTGCTGCAGTGCAGTCAGGTGGACGCTCTCCAAAGCGGTTAAATGGTCCATCAGCTTCCCAACAACCAAAGACCCCTTCAGATGGTACTCAGAATGGTGGTTTATCTAAAGGGAAGAAGAGAGATAGAGGTGAACAGGGAATTGATCCAGCTAAGCGGGACCGAGATCGTCTCGTTAAGGTTGATGACAGTGAGCCTGGAAGCTTTAACTTGGAAGATATAAAGTCCGAGGTAGCAAAGATAACAGAAAAGGGTGGACTTCCAAATGCAGAAGCAGTTGACAAGCTTGTACATCTTATGCAACTTGATCGGACTGAGCAAAAGATAGACCTTGCCGGCCGGGTTGTACTTGCTGATGTTATTGCTGCTACTGAGAGTCTTGATTGCCTTGGCAGATTTGTGCAATCAAGAGGCCTACCTGTGTTGGACAGTTGGCTTCAAGAGGCACACAAAGGGAAGTCTGGTGATGGGAGCAGTCCTAAAGAAGCAGATAAACCTATTGATGAACTTCTCTTGGCCCTGCTTCGTGCACTAGCGAAATTGCCTATTAATCTCAGTGCATTGCAAAGTTGCAGTATTGGGAAATCTGTCAATCATCTGCGCAGTCATAAACATGTGGACATTCAGAAGAAAGCTAAGTGTCTTGTCGAGAACTGGAAGAAGCGTGTTGATGCTGAAATGAAGTCAAATGATGCAAAGCATTTAGTCTCTGGACAATCTGTTTCCTGGTCAGGAAAAGCAGGTTTCCAAGAAATTTCAAATACTGCAAACAAACGAGGTGGTTCAAGCGAGACCAGTCCGAAAAATCCAGTGCCCACTGTTTCATCATCAAAAGTTTTGACTGATAAACCTGGGGGCACAGATGCTGCTGCGAAGTTGAATCCTGTGGTATCTGCCTCATCAAAACTACAACATGTGCAACCAACAAATGTCGCCACCAACTTGAAGGATCAGACATGTAAATCAACTGGTGGGACTGGTGGTTCTGAGCTACCTACTGTGAAAGAGGAGAAAAGCAGCAGTTCAAGCCAATCACCGAACAACAGCCAGTCATGCTCTAGTGACCCATCAAAGGATGCGAGAAGTTCAACTGCTGCTTCTGGTGGTGCTAGTAAACCTTCTGGAAGTTCTTCGCGGAGCCATCGGAGGGGCAACAATGGTCTTGTTTCAGGGAACCTGAAGGAAGCATCTGCGGGAAGATCTGTCTCCGTTGATCGATCTTTGCTGCAGGATAAATCATCTCAAACTGGAACAGCTTCTGAAAAAGGAGTTGATACTCCAGCTGATCACGGTAACAGTCATAGATTGATTGTTCGGTTTCCAAATCCTACTCGTAGTCCTGCTAGAAGCGCAAGTGGAGGATCTTTCGAGGACCCATCTGTTACTGGGGGTAGAGCTTCATCTCCTGTGGTCGCAGATAGACATGAGCAGACTGATCGCAGAGTGAAAATGAAGACTGAAAGTTCTCGGCCTTATTTAGCTTCTGATGCTAATGCAGAGTCTTGGCATAGCAATGATATTAAGGGAGCCGAGGAAGGTGATAAATCACCATGTGCTATGTTAGATGATGACAACAGCAGGACTCCTCACGATTCTGTTGAGGATGCACATGTATCACGAGTTGCATGCTCATATATGAACGAAAAAGTTGTCTGCTCAAGTGAAACCAGGGTGGGAAATTCATTCAGCCCAATGAACGCTCTGATTGAAATTAAGTACTCTGAAGCTAGTCATTCCTTGCAAGCTGGAGATGACACGGCTATGAATCTTCTTGCTAGTGTGGCAGGAGAAATATCTAAATCTGAATTGGTTTCCCCATCTTCTTCCCCCAGAAGTTCATCTGCAAAGAAAGTGGTCTGTGAGGGTGACAGTACTGGAAAGTTTAAAGTAGAAAGTGACGTGGCTCCATCACAGGGTCCCGGGCTGACTGATGCTAAGAAAGTTATTGTGGGGAAGGAAGTGAAAAATGATGCTCCTTTGGTTGCAAAGGAAGAACAATGCCAAACTGTGCTATCTCCCGAGCTAGCTAATCCTAAAGCTGTTGGATCTTCAGTCAAAGTTGAAATCCATGAAGGGCGTGCAAGCAAATGCAACTCTCAACCTGCTTCAGTCGATTCCAAAGGTGAACATGATCATAACTTCAACTTGTACCCCTCAACTAATACTAAAGTTATCAGTGTGTCTAATATGGAGTCATCTGCAGGTGAAAATCGGGATGCCTGTACTGTCCATAGAAAAGTTGAAGATGGTTGTACAGACAAAGATAGTGCTGTTGAATCTGCATTGGGTAGCCCGTGTAGCTTGGTTGTTTCAAATAAAAATTCAAGATTGATCCTTGCCGGGGAATCTTCATTGTCAGCTGCTGATAAACAAGCCCAGGGTTTGTTAAAGTCGACTAATAATAAGCAGCTTTTGGGTGTATCAGACCACCCACGAGCCTTTGATAGACGTGACTGTATTGCTGGCAAATTAGATTTGATGGCTGCGGAGGTGAAAAAGGCTGATACAGTGGGAGGTAGTAACACAGTGCAGAATGAGGATGAAAAGAAGGAACAAGCTACTTCCTCTTTGGCTGATGTTACCAAACTAGTAGGAGCAGTGGCCCCACTTGGTGTGGCAAATGTGATTAAGGAGATGAGAGAATCAAAAGGCAGTTCCAGTGAATCGAATATTCATGTAAAATCTGAAGGTCTTAATTCTCAGCAAAGTGAGCATAGTGCAAAGCAGAGTTCAAAGAAATCCAGTGATGGTGTGAGTGGAAAAGAGGACGGAAAAGAAGACCTAGTCTCATCAGATGAGGCTTCTTCTCTAGCTGCTCGCACAAAGTCAAATGCTACAGCCAAGCTTGACTTTGACTTGAATGAAGGGATACCTGGGGATGATGGGCATCAGTCTGAGCCAGCTGTCTCAGCGATCCATTTAACTGGTCTTTCGCCATTCACTTCACCTGTTACAAGTGGGCTGCAGCCGGCTCCAATAACAGTAGCTGCTCCTGCTAAAGGACCCTTTGTTCCTCCTGATAACCTACTAAGAGCGAAACCTGAGATAGGGTGGAAAGGTTCAGCAGCTACAAGTGCATTTCGTCCTGCTGAACCGAGGAAGGTTTTGGAGATGCCTGTCACCACACGTGACATTCCAGTATCTCATGCTGCTGGGAAGCAGTCTCGTCCCACCCTTGGCTTTGATTTGAATGTTGCAGATGACCAAGCTCTTGAGGAAGATGTCCCGCAGAGTTCTGCACAGACTACTTGTTCTGAATCTGGAAATACCAGAAGTCGTGATGGCTCTTCACGAAGTGCTGGCATTGAGCTTGATTTGAACAGAGTTGATGAAGTTGCAGACAATGGCCAATTTGTACCAAATGCTGCATACAGAGTTGAAGTCCCGTTGTTACCAGCAAGAGCATTACCTGGAGTCTTCTCTAATACTGGCATGAATAGCTCGAGAGACTTTGATCTTAATAGTGGGCCAGGCCTTGATGATGCTGGCACTGAACCCACACCAAAGAACCTACCTACTAAAAATACAGGCAGTATTCAATTCCTACCGCAAGTTCCTGGTGTTAGGATGAATAATGCTGCCATGAGTAATATATCACCATGGTTTGCCTCTGCCAACCCTTGTGGTCCAGTACCGATGCAATCGTTTTTGCCTTCTAGAGGAGAACAACATTACCCAATGGAGGCAGCACCTGGAACCCAGCGGATTATTCTGCCTACAGCTGAAAGTGGCCAATTTGGAGGTGATCCCAGCAGGGCTCCAGTTATTTCATCATCTCCAACAATGTTTTTTCATCAGCCTGCATATCCACCGTATGCAGGATTTGCTTTTCGTCCCAGTGTTCACCTTCAAACACCGGCATTGTCAATTGGTTCAACAACATTTGCCAATTCTGCACCTGCTGGAGTTCCGTTTTTTCCAACCATTCCTCCCTCGCTTGTTGGGCCAGCAGGTGCATTACCTGCCCATCATTCAAGGCAGTATGCAATAAATCTTGCTGAGGGCAGCAGTAGCAGTGGACGCGACAATAATCGTAAATGGGAAAGTCAGGGCCTTGATCTTAACTCAGGCCCTGGAAGTATAGATCTAGAAGGAAAGGATGAACGGGCACATTTACAAATTAGACAAAATTTGATCCCACCCCCACATGGCTTAGCAGAGGAGCAAGGAAGGATTTACCCAAGGCCAGTTGTAGGAACAAAGAGGAAAGAACCTGATGGCAGTTGGGACACAGAAAGATCTACATACAAGCAATTATCGTGGCAATGAGGGTTGTGAAGGATCAGTTCGCAACGACTTGTCTGCAGTGAGCATGTAAGTAGTTTGATTTTGACTTTTGAGACCTGTTTGATTTCTTACTGTAAGTTGCTAATCATGTGAAATTTGTGGAATTGTGCATACTTTCAGAGGTACCTGCAACTAGAACTTGGACTGGACTATACTGATGGATTCGTCCCAATGACGGTGATGCTTGGTTGCGAGGAAAGAAGAAACTTCGCTGTAATTGTTGTAGATTTTTCTTAGCTGTTAGGCTTTTGGTTCTAATTTACTCAGGAGGGTATGGCTTTGGAGGTGGAATCTTGGTGATCCTGAGTTCTGGAGCCGCTGTAATTAGACCGTCCGCTCTGTTTGTTGGTGATAAACTGTTGAGCGCATGCTGCAGCTTTACATAAAAAAATTAGATGTGACTTCGTTGGGGAAGGGTTACTTCAGCTGACCATGTAAGCACTGCTGCACTGGTGCAGCGGCTAGCATGACGAGTTGCGGCGTCATGTATCTTGTGTTGCTGTGCAGGTGCAGCTGTATGTATAAGAAATCCAGCAGATCAGCAAAGTTATATTTTGTTGCTGTTTCTCTGACATCGACTCTTATCGACTCCTGGTTTACATCACGCTCCAGCGAAGGTGCATGTTGTTGCCTGTTGGCGTCCCAATCAGTTGGTTGGGGCTCCCACAAATAATTAAATCCGTGTGTCGTTCTCAAGATTACTGTGACATGACCCTATTATTGCGGTAATGCTTTCGTGGATGTTGCTAGTGGTGTTCGTCTCAGATCTTGCTTTAGCTGTTGCGTGTTGTTACCAATTTGTTCTAACATCTCACCCTCGCGTGGTACCCTTTCAGCCTCTTTTTACTGTCGTCACGTGGTACCCTTTCAGCCTCTTTTACTGTCTTTAAACCTGCGCACGTATTAATTTGTAACAAACATTAATGGTACTAATTATACTTTGTTCTTGGTAGAGGTGTCGTTTTGGAGATTTTGAGTGGTGCAGCACTTCGTGTGGGTATAGTGGTTGCCCAATTCAGATTCTTCGAGAACTATTGGGGTCTTGCTTAGGGCACTCCCAACCAAGATTCTACCATAGAGTCTAAGTCTATTTATTATTTTCATATTTATTACATTTTACTGATGTGACGCTTATGTGGTAGTATATTTATGGAAGAGAGAGGGAGAAAAACCAAGACTCCAAGTCTTATTTAGACTCCAAGTCTATGATAGCTTCGAGGTAATAAATGCTCTTAGACTCTATGTAGAGTCTGCACTGTGAGTGCCCTTATCGCTATTGAAGTGTGGATGGTTTTGCTAATTGATATGACCTTAAATTTGTTATTGGAGCGTCAAATAACATATGGAGTTGCTTCTATTCTTCATCACTGGATTGTCTCATACTTGATTTTCGATCTCCAGCATTAAGGATGAGTTGGTTCATTTGAAGGAGATCTTACAAAACAAGATATTGATGGAGATTACTGAAGTAGCTCGTTAGAATTCTGAGTTGTATTTTCTTTTTTTCTTTGGTACATCAAATTTTCTTATGTTTAATTTGGCTACATATTCTTTTCGAACATGTGCCATTCTATAACTTTTATGATACAATTATTTTTGAAAAAGAATGTTTGGAAAGTAGGGTAATACGAGCATTTCCCAGAGAATAAAAAAAAGTTTCTTACTTTTTTTATAGAATTACACAGTACAACGCAGACGCTCACAACACGCATGCACACTCATTCCTATGAATACACGCACGCAAACTCTAACTCCGTGGAAAAAAAAAACCTACTGTGAGCGATAGCGGATAGCCGATAGGGCATGCGCACGGACACGGTAGTCTTGTCGATCGAGACCTTCAATTATGATCGCAGGCCCAGGCAGAGCCACGATGGAGCCGTCGGCCTCCATCCACATCAGTCCGGCGTCCCGTTCGTGGAGCAGGCCCTTCCGTGAGTTCCGTCCGTCCCACACGACACGAGCGACGGAGCGAGACAGACCATCGCCACCACGGCACCCACACGTCCTGTCTCCACTCTGCACGTAGTCCTTCGCTGCTTGCCGACCCATCGACATCCCAACCCCAACCAAAAGACGCCAGCTATCCACATGCTGACATGCCCCGGCCTTTTGTGGCTGGGGTGAGTGCACGACATGCAAATGCGAGTGAAATCTTTACAAGACCTAAAGTGTGTGTGGGGTGGGGGGTGGGTGGGGGGGGGTTTGCCCTCCCATTGCGCCACGTCATCAAGAAAAGGTGAGCCGTCGGATCGCGTATTGATGCTCGGATCATCCACAGGTCACGGATACTGTTCATGTAGGACTCACAATATGGTTAGGTGGGACCCACGTGCGGGACCCACGTGGATTCATGAGATATTCGTGTGGGACCCACATCAGGTGGGACCCACACATTTTGGTTTGTGGGGCCCACAATTCTATTGTTGGATTCATGGTTAAAAATTTATGTTTTCTCATTGTGTAAGCAGAAAAGATCTTAACAACGATTTTTAAAATTATGTATTCCTAATTTCATTTATAAATTATATTATTCCATATTTTCTCTCAAATTTTGTTCACTTACAAACAACTTTGTGTTCTAACTTCTTAAAAACAGTGCTCTCAAAACTATATATTTACATAAATTATATATAATATTTTACAAACTTCTTATTTATTTTATTTACATAAAATTATGATGTAAATCATTATGACCGGCGCGGTGTAGCGTGTGTATCAGCCTATGTAGTATGTAATCCAGCCATCACTCAGGTAATTTTACAAAGACCCCCTCGAACTTTGTGACAATAGTGTTTGATCAAACCACCTCTCAGGTTTTGTGAAAAGCACCTCAAGTTTTGAAGGAATGCCAACAAGTCTGCCACTTTTACAAAGTCACCCTAAAACTTTATCAAAATTAATATGTAGTCCAGCCCACAAACATAATTTTATGGAAACCCCTCAAACTTTGCAAAAATATATTTTTATTCCAACCGCCTCTCAGACAGCTTTATCAAAACCGCTAGAGCTTTGAAGGAATGCCAAGAGGGCTGCCAAGTATATAAAACCTACTCAAACTTTATCGAAAATAAATAGTAGTCCAACCACTGCTCCAACATTTTAATTAAGCCCCCTCAATTTTAAAAAAACTAACATTTCTTTAAGTCACTTTTTATAAAATTTGACGACATCTACCTTGATCAAGCCACCTCTCATGTAATTTTATTATAATAATTAACTCGTGATCCATGCTTCTCCAACAAACTTGAACTTTACAGGAACTAATACATAGCACATGGTCCACAGTCTTTTATGAAAAAGACCATAAACTTTCTACAAATCTAACCACAACTTGAAAATTTTGCGAAAAAGTCCCCTAACTCTGTCATAATGAATCCACAGTCCCTTCTTTTTAACTAAGAAATACCGTAAACTCTTAAAGAATTAATCCACAACCTAAAATCCTGTAAAATATCCACAACCTTCCTACCTATCACTGGACTACATGTCATGCCGCGGCAACGCCGCGTCAGTCTTTCTAGTACACCCACGCAAGTTGGGGAAAAAGACAGACGCACTTAGCACGGTAGCAGCCTGCATGCCCGATTAATAACAGCCACATAATGAGCTGTTGTACGCGACGTGTTGATGCTGCACAACGGGCTTTTGTTTGGAAAGGAAAATCACTTGTTAAAAGGGTTAGTTTGGTTGTTATCTCAGGGAATAAGGTTTCTGGCTTTGTTTATATCTTCCGGAAGATAATAGGATTGACCAAAATTGAGCATCTCTAACAGTTTGTCAAATCAATTTGCTATTTTTGATTTATTTAGCAAAAATGTTAAAAATACTTCTCCAAGAGTTTGACAAAATACTTGGCATTGTCGTCTCTAAACAGGTGAGAGGGTGAAAAAAGAAATAAATAATAGGGAAGAGTTCCTGATGTAAGTTAGATCTGAGTTTGACAAGTGAATTATACCAAATTGTTGGAGATGAGTTTTTTTTACTTGGCATATATCTTTTTAGAAGTTGGCAAAACACGAGATTTAGCAAATAAATTTATCAAACACGTGGAGATGCTCTTAACAACCCACCATATAGCCCAATAACGTGAAAACCCCATCACTTGCTTGCTTCCTTCTTCTTCCTCCCCGCATGCTGCTGCCACCTTATGCCCTGCGTGCGCCACAGGGCTGGTCTCGCCGCCTGTGAGCCCCGCCGCCCAGCTAGCGTCGACGCGCCGCCGTGGGGTCTCTACGCGCCTCCGCGGCTGGCATGCGCATCACCATGGGTGCAGCTGGCTCGCCGTGGCCGGCCAGTGCCGCGCCGCCGCTGTGGGAGCCCTGGCCCGCTCCGCGCCACCTCCCCGCTGCCCCCGCACGCGTGCCTCGGTCGGTGCTGGTGCCGCCGCCGACCGCCGAAGGTAGTGAGGAAAAAATGTTGATTTTTTTTCCAAAAATGTTGAAACATTTTCAAAAAATGTTGAGCATCATTTCACGAAAAATGTTGGTAAAACACTTTGAATAAATGTTGGATCAAACCGTTTCTTTGAATAAATGTTGGTGCAACTATTTTCGGAAAATATTGGTTCAACTTTTTATGAAAAATGTTGGTTCAACATTTTATTTGAAAAATGTTGTAACATTTTTTAAAAATGTTGTAATATTTTGTTATTAATAATCATGAGGTAGGATGGTTGGAAAATAATAACTAACAATTTTAAGTGGGCTTGAAGTTTCAACCCATATTCATCTTTCAAAATACATATAGGAGCCCCCTTGTTTTGACCGCCCCAACTTATTTTAGGTCTAAAATTTAACTGTCAATAAGTCTCAAAGTTGCTAAACACAGTAGGAATCTAAAGTAGCATAGGAACCACAATAAATAAGAGGCCAACTTCTTTTTAATCCCTATAAGCAACTCTTTGGTGACTTATCGACTTATGAGTTGGGACTCAAATTTAATCCCAGACTTATGAGTTGGGACTCAAATTTAATCCCCAATAAGTGATATGTTTGGCACCAAAGGGATTTAATAGACTTAATTTCAGCGGGTTAAAACAAGCAACTCCAATCCAAATAGGGCCAACCTGCACAAAAAACCTGTTTCCTACGCTAGATTAGTGATTACTCCTTTTGTTCCAAACTGTAGGTCGTTTTCACAATTCAAGATTCGCCATTTTGGTTATGCATCTAGATATATACTTATGTCTAGATACATAATAAGAACTATGAATCTAAATTTATCAAAATGACCTACAACATAATGAATGGAGTATTATTTAGCGCTGCCACAACACGTCTCATTTGTATTGGTGTGGAAACTGGTGATAAGATCGGCACCATGAAGCCAAATTCGAATAGAACCATTGTGCTGCCTCCGGCCTGATATGGATCTAAGTTTTCGATGGATGGCTTTCTTATGGCATATTTGGTCGCTAGTCACCATTTTCCCCACCAAACCTTTGGCAAGTATGGCAAGCCAAAAAAAGTGTTACAAAGAAATTTAAAGCCACACTTTGCCATGGCAAAAGGAAGCTTGCCACACCTTTTTTTTGTCTCTATGACATGTGGAGTTCAAAGAATCTTGCCAAAGGTTAGTTGTCCAACCAAACACCTACCGTTTAGTCAAACTTGCTTAAGGTTATGTGCAGCAAAGTGCAGCTGGGACCCAAACACCTCCTTAGGTCCTGAATGAAAAACCCAACAGGAACTTTGGCTCGTTTCAAGCGAGTTTAGGCAGGACATCGGCTGAGACGTTGTGCTCCCTTGGGACGTGGTGGAACTCGAGGCTATGGAAGTGGGCCTCAAGTTTGCGGGCCTTAGCGCAAAAGGCATCCATGACTTCCTTGGTGTATTCTTAGAATTTGTTCACCTATTCTGTGAGGACTTTGGAGTCACTGTAGGCCAATGTGCGCTTTATGCCTAGCAAAACATCAATGCAAAGCATGTGGATCAGTGCATCATACTGGGCCCCACTATTAGTGGCCATGTAGTGGATCTGGAGAACATACTGGAGTTGCTCATTTTTTGGGATATGAAAAGTATGTTGGTGCCAACCCCTTCAACGTTTAGGACACTGTCAAAATATATGGTCCATGTCCAGTGGTCCGACCTCTCTAGAGAGGGCAACTTTTGGATTTTTGACTATTGGGTGGCAAAGTCAACAAGGATCTGGGACTTTATCACATGTTGTGGGCAAAATTCGAGGTTGAATTCTCCAAGCTCAATGGACCATTCGATGATTCGACCATGGATATCGTGGTTGTGTAGGATTTGACCAAGTGGGTAGGAAGAAACAAAACAGATCTTGTGTGTCTGAAAGTAGTTACGGAGCTTGTGTGAAATAATCAAAACTACATAGAGAAATTTTCGAGGTTGTACGTAGCGAACCTTTGAGTCGCTTAGGACCTCACTTACATAGTACAATGGTTGTTGTGTTGTGTGCATGGCCTGGCTCCTCACGCTTTACAACTAGAATCATGCAGACGACATGAGTCGTTGCAGAGATGTATAGCTGGAGCGTTTCTTGGTCAATCGGGGCCATTAAGATTGGAGGAGTCCCTTTTTGCCAAGCTTGCTGATGAAGTGGCTAAGAGTCCTCATCATGCCATTAAGCCTCATGATATCCTTTTTTGTTGATGAGCCGTCCCATGTTCCTGATGGCACCAAATTTGACAAGGTTGGCTTTGATGCCATGTTGGTTGATCATGAATCCCATGAGCTTTTTTTCAAACGGCACACGAAAAGACGCACTTGCCCGGGTTAAGTTTCCATCGATACCTCCGAAGGTTATCAAAGGTTTCAGCGAGGTCAGCGATTGTCAATGTAGTCTTCTACATTCTTGCCAAGCTGTTTTTTGAGGTGATGCTGGATCACCGTCTGGTAGGTAGTGCCAGCATTTTTTAACCTAAAGTTCATGGTGTTGTAGCAATAGATGCTTTGGGGAATTATGAAGGTAGTCCTACCTTGGTCGGTAAGGTTGAGGTAATCAGGTAGGCCAAGTAGCAGTTGAGGAAGCACGACAGGGTGCAACTGGCTGTGGTGTCCATGCCATGATCAATGCGGGGAAAAGGGAAGGGGTCCTTAAGCAGTAATGATGGAGATCGATGTAGTTGATACACATTCTCCATTCACTATTTTTCTTTTTACAAGGATTGGATTTGCTAACCAGTCAGGGTGCTTACATTCATGGATGAAACCGACATCTAAGCTTATTCATTCTACCCTAATGTCCTTTTTAAGATCTTGCACAAAATAACACAACTTTTGCTTGACCGGCCTTGATTCCTTGCTTTTTTCCAAGGAGTGCTATTCCGACTTCCATAGGATAATGGTTTTCATGTGAATATGTCTGTGTTTGCTCGGAGGAAGCTGGTGAGCGTGTCTTTGTATTTGATAGATAGGTTGGTCCTGAGAGCCATCTTGGAGCGATCGTCGAGGTCGAGGCAGACTACCTTGGTGTGCTGGTTGGGCTTCAACGCCATGGGTGTTGTTTTTGTCTTTGAGATCATCAGCTAGTTCTAGTCCACTTTCTTGGACTCGAAAAACATCATGATAGCATTTGCAAAGTACTCCAGGGTCTTAACGAGCTGCACACCTTTCGTGTCATAGTTGTAGGATGTCTTGATGATGCCAAAGATGGAGATGATACCTTTGGGAGCTGGCATCTTGAGGGTGAGGTAGGTGTGGTTGGGGATCACCATGAACCTTGTTAGCATTGGCCTACCAAAGATGGCGTGGTAGGACGTCTTGAAGTTGGCTACCTCGAAGGCAATGTTTTTCTAGACACAAGACGAAAACAGACGACGGGCTGACGACTAGCGTCTAGGCAGTTTAGACGGCGTCTAGACGTTTTAGACGTATTAGACGCATTAGACGTGTTGGATGTATTAAACGTCGTCTAGACATTCTAATCACACTAGACATCATAGTGTACAAGCCACTATTGATCTTGTATAGACTGATAATATAAATATATTTCAACACAAATATTCCACAATTAAATATTTGATTGAAAATATATTTATATTATCAGTCAAAGGCCCTGGTTGGCTTTATATAGCAGGTAACCCTAAACGTTTGGCTTTCCTTGGGCGCGTGCGCGATCGATTGAAATTCTGAGTCCAACGTCGAAACGTTCTCATACTCAAAACACGCGTCCAGACGTATGTTTAACCGAGTAAACGCATCTACAACTCGTCTAGCAGCATCGTCTAGACTGTTGTTGACCGTCTAAGACCGTCTAGACGAGATTTTCGTCTAGAGCAGTGACTAGGGGGTAAACTCGACGCCATCCCCACGTCTTGCGTCTAGATGTCGTCTAGACGCATTAAACACGCGTCTAGAAAAACACTGCTCGAAGGTGAGGTGCTTAATGCGGTTGTTGTCAAGTGTGCCGAACGTAACCGACATGATGACTCGCTAGATAGGATCAAATCCTTTGCCGGGTACGAAGCTGTAGAATGGGTCTTCGCAAAGAAGAAGCCAATTGTCGGTGATTTGTGGACCGGCTAGTAAATTTGCGTCATGCTGCTCTAAGGATTGATTAATGTTGCCTCATCTTCCCATCGCCAGGTCTATAAATAGCTCCTAGCATATGCCCTCTTCCTCTTCCTCCGGCTCTCATCTCTGGCTTGCTGCAACTAGATTTTTTGAAAAGGAAGGGAGAGAGAGAGAGAGGGAGAGAGAGAGAGAGAAAGATTTCAAGATGTGTGTGTGTGTCTAACCTTGGTCTCCCATTGTTGTAACCTCACTGACATCATCTACTGCCGCTCTAGCCCTTCCAATCCTGCAAGAAGATGAGTCATTGGTTGCCGCCCGCGGTGACCGAGGGCCGGCTACTGGAGGTAGTGATAAGGTGTGTCCTTTTGCAAAAAGGTGTCATCGGATGGCACCCTGTCTTTGGTGAGGATTTCCCTCGACTGGAGCTCAGGAAGCTGTGGTGTTCACATATTACTCTAAGTGTGGCCTCAGGATCCCAACATCAAATTTTCTTTGCAGCTTCCTTCACAAGAACAAAATTGAGCTCCAACATCTCCCTCAAACTCGTTGTTGTTGGCGGGGTACGTAGTGGTGTGCGAGAGTTCTCTTCACATGGAGCCCAATGTTGTGATTTTCTGGTGCGTGTTCTCCATGCGTGACTAGAGGGTGAGTGGAGGAGATGCCTCTCTCACCTTGGCGCATGGGGTGAACTTTCAAATCTATGGTGATGCCTCCTCCAAGTATCTACAGAACTATTTCAAGGACTCGAACAAGGGCTGGCACGCTAACTGGCTCTACATACATCCGCGATGGCCTGTGGCACCCACTGCCCTAGTTCACCTGCTATTCGGCGATGAGTGATGATTCATGGTCCTGGGCTGCCATCGGGAGCTTTGCCACCACATGGACCCGATCCTAGAGGTGTGTTGACATTTCTTAACACAATCACCAAGAATGGACTTATGATCCATTTCTGCTAACAGTGCTAGAAATGTTGTAGTTGTTTCTTAACATCACTACTGAAGCGAACCAGATTCCCGCAACGGAGAACCCAATTCTCTGCACCTCTGTGATAGTCTCAGGAAGCGACTATCACGTGCAATCCCTGTCCCAAGTGGTACAAATCCATACAACACAGGAATAAGCGAAATATTACATAAATTTATTATAATACTAGAATAATGCCCGTGCGTTGCCACGATCAAAACTAATAATAAATACTCCCTCCATCCCAAAATATAGATTTGTTTAGACTTTTTAAAAGTAAAAATTTTTCAACTTTAACCAACAATAACTTTAAAAATAATTTATTTTAAATTGAAGGGATCACATATTTTGGTAGTTGGTTTCATGGTAAATCTACCAAAATCATTTTTATGTTATTAGTATTTATAATTATTTCGCTACTCACATTCAAAGTTGAAAAAAATTGACTGAGAAAAAGTTTAAACAAAGCTATATTTTATGATAGAGGGAGTAAATAATATTGTTTGGTCTCAGAGCAGCCATAGTTTGCTATAGTGATGTTTGGTTTGGTGAAAAGGTGTCAGATCATCGATTTTGCACGTTACATAGGCAGTGCTCAATACACAAATGCTGGCATCTAAGACTCTAGTTTCCTCGAGCCCCCCTTGGTAAAAGACTAATTTTGCTGGTGTAGCTTTCATGAATAGAACGTATGTGGACGAGCTGGTTGGACCATGCTCCTTTTTTATTCCGAATAGGCCCCACAACATGCATGAATGGAGTGCATGTATGTTGTGAGAAAAAAGTGATAGAAACCTCGACCAGTGAAGTGATGTTTCAAGTCTCGATCAGTGAAGTGTACACTACGGCTGCTCTTAAGGTCTTAGATTTGGTTTCAACAATACCACAGTTGTTGAAACTAAATAGATAATATTGCTTGGCATGAATACCTTACATTTTATTTCAACTCCAATAATGATTTATTATTTTTTACATATCTATATATCTTATTTAATCTATTATACTCTTGAGACAATTATTAGAATCACATCTCCTACGTCTTCACCATTCTTTTGCCGGGCTGACTAATCCGTGTGTAGCTATGATTACGAAGATTTTTTTTTGAGATCTGATTATGAAGATAATTATAAGTGATAACATACAAGCATAAATAGTTTTGCATGTCAAAGATTCCCTCTAATCTCATCCATGCTCTGTCCAACCGCAAAGTGAAGGGCCGCCGCATGAGAGAGCTAACGCCAGAATGGTAACAAACCTATTGGATTACTGTTTTTCCTTAAAAAGATAATGTGTAGGTTATTTAGAACTTTCCCACACACGATTTTCCCTTCCCCTGTGGCCTGTGCGTAGAACATTCAGTTTAACCAAACCGATCGGTTCTTCAGTTTTTGAAAAATTCGGTTTTCTGAAAATTGGAACCGATGGGTTCCTAAGAATTTGCAGAACTGAGCAATTTCAGAACCGAACTAACCGAGCCACCAAATGTATCAAAAAGACGCCTGAGATTAGATCACCTTTCATGCCTTTTCTCACGTAGCAAAGTTCCAAAATCAAAATCCAATAAATAACTGATACATCCAAAACCAATCTGTCCAAGCAAACATGGATGTAGCAAATCATCAACCTGAACAAGCAAAGATGTAATTAGCTTTTATACAGATTGAGCCAACTCGACGTCTAGCTGTTCACCCTGCCTCCTGCTTTTTTTCCATCGCTCTATGTGTGATGTGTCTGCTCTAACTCCAGGTTAGCTGAAGCCTCTGCACCGGCTGCTGAGGGAGCCGCGCGGGCACATCAGGTAGCCTGTGTCGGGCTGCGCGCCAGCATCGGTCGGCGTCTCGCTGAGCGAGCTACGTGGGCAGCAACACTCCGACGGGGTTGCGCACTTGCGCCGCCCGCTCGCGACAAAGAGGCCTCGGTCGAGCTGCGCCAGATGGAGCAAGCGTGCGCGGGCGCAGGCGCGATGGTGGCCCTGCGGCGGTGATGGGTGGAGACGTTGGGTGGCCCGTGGCCGGTGGGGGTGGCTGCCTGGTCGGCGTTGTGCGGCAACCGCGGTTGCCCGTTTTTTTTGCCCAACCGCTTATGGTTTAGGACTGGGGTCGTCCAGTTTTTAGCCCTCCTTGCGGTTCAACATGGTTTTCCTCGGTTCAGCCTTTAAGCAACCGGTTTTGCACCTGTTTCTACCGTATCCCACTCAATTTTGGATGACGGACCAAAAAATGTGGCAGAAACGATCCTTACTTTAATATTAGGTAGAGATTAGAGTACAACTCTTCGGCACATGCCGGCAAACTTGAGCGTAGAACCAGCTCTAGTCTTCCCATCCTTCATCGTCGAAGTCGTAGTCGGTCTTCGAGTCTGAAAACACCGCCATCTACCCGATAAGCTGGTAGGTCATGTCAGCTTCCCAACAAAGAGCAAAAGCGGCGGTTGAATTCTTGTATGCATGGATAAGCCTATATATGGCTGTAGTAAGCTTATGCAGCAGCAACAACAACAATAAGGAATGCAGAATAACAATGAGGTCATCACCTCCGAGGCCAACACCTCTAGGGCCAACACCCCAAATGAAGGAAGTCAACACACAACACCGAATCTCATCCCAAGATTCAGTACCCAACTCTCATCTGTGATGTGGGGTCACCTGCTGCTATCCCTACATCTCAACGACCAAAGTCGAGCTCACTCACTCAAGGGAGAGAAGCAGCACAAGAAAAGTCTAACCAGAGTAACAGATCAAATGGCTGTCCATACCAGTGGACACAGACTATAACTATAGGTTTAACATCTGCAGAGGTGATGAGTCCGGCCCAGGTGGGATTGGATTATGGCAAGCCCGATGCACCGATTACTCAGTTTAGCATTCGCACACCCAAGGTTCTGACCCTCATGATTTGACTACGACGAGCAAGCCCGAAGCGCCAATGCAATCGCTGAACCGCAACTGAAGGGTGCCCCTTCGGGGAAGGCCCAATCACCCCAAAAGACTAGTCCGTTTGGGGAAGGGTGGCTCTCCCCTTTAAGGTGGCTTCCTCCTCCCAAGCTAAGCAAGATGGGATAATGAGGCTCACACGGTCGCCGCCCGACTACAACTGGGCCACATGGCCCATTTATGTTGTGTCTTTGCCAATGGGTAATAGTGGAGGATGTCCTCATCATTCTCCCCTTCTTAACAAGGGCCCAGCTCTGATACCAAATGATGAGTCCGCCCCAGGTGGGATTGGATTATGGCAAGCCCAATGCACCGATTATTCAGTTTAGCATTCACACACCCGAGGTTCCGACCCTCACGATCCGACTACGACGAGCAAGCCCGAAGCGCCAATGTAATCGCTGAACCGCAACTAAAGGGTGCCCCTTCTGGGAAAGGCCTAATCACCCCAAAAGACTAGTCCGTTTGGGGAAGGGTGGCTCTCCCCTTTAAGGTGGCTTCCTCCTCCCAAGCTAAGCAAGATGGGATAATGAGGCTCACACGGTCGCCGCTCGACTACAACTGGGCCACATGGCCCATTTATGTTGTGTCTTTGCCAACAGATAATAGCGGAGGATGTCCTCATCATTCTCCCCTTCTTAACAAGGGCCCAGCTCTGATACCAAATGATGAGTCCGGCCCAGGTGGGATTGCATTATGGCAAGCCCGATGCACCGATTACTCAGTTTAGCATTCGCACACCCGAGGTTCCGACCCTCACGATCTGACTACGACGAGCAAGCCCGAAGCGCCAATGCAATCACTCAACCGCAACTAAAGGGTGCCCCTTTGGGGAAAGGCCCAATCACCCCAAAAGACTAGTCTGTTAGGGGAAGGGTGGCTCTCCCCTTTAAGGTGGCTTCCTCCTCCCAAGCTAAGCAAGATGGGATAATGAGGCTCACACGGTCGCCGCCCGACTACAACTGGGCCACATGGCCCATTTATGTTGCGTCTTTGCCAACAGGTAATAGTAGAGGATGTCCTCATCAAGAGGTTGTACAACAGGACCCGTCGGATAGGGCTGAAACGGATGCCTTCGTTCCAAAACTCTAATTAACGGCCGAAGGCCTAGTATTGGATAGCGCTCTCCTACTTCCTTGAGATTGGAACCGTCCGCAACTGTAGAGCACGTCTGCCAGCTGAAGTCCTCGAAGCTGTGAGACCATCCTCGGTCGAACCGGGGTGACACCTTCTCGGAGTAGGTCAAAGCCACACCTCCTAACACGATCACACCGATCCGCCTACAGGCTGAATGCTATCCACCAACTAGTTCTCGGACCGAACCCCGCCCATACGTGAGTAAACGGTTTGTATGAAAATAGCCCAATGAAACATGGTTAAACTGTCGATCGGTCCTTAAGGGTAAGGAGTGAGCACTCTCCTATCTCCACCGTCCGACATGCCGCTAGCGAGAGGGTCAAATACACACCTCCCCTAGACGAACGTTCAAAAGTAACCACATATCTCGCTCCCTCCAAAACACATCAAGGAGTCACACTCACCCAAAACACATGCTAGAGTATACCGAGATGTCCCAATCTCAACCCATAACCAGAAATCCATCCATATCTCAAAAGCAGGTAAAATATGTGGATAGTAAGTATCGAGGACTAGCTAGGGGTCTGTAGCTAGTCCCAAAGGTAGGGAGTTCAAGGAATAGGGTATAACAAATCAAGGTAGGGCTAAAAGATTGTCTATGCAATTAAATATCCAAAGCAACATAAGTAAAGCACTAGCAGCTAATAGCATGCATGGGATCTACATGGTTGGGAGTGACATGACACATGCGCGGTAGTCGTCGTAGAGTAGTCAAGGTTGAGGCCTTCCTTCGGGGTCGAAGGTCTTCTTAGTCATCGCAACTCGGGTCCTCAAACATGATTACAAGCCTACACGAGATGCGATGCGAAAATAAATAATGACAATCAACTAGGTAATAACTCCAAAGAACATCAGTTTAGAAGAACCAAATAAATCCAAACTAGCTACAAGCAGCACTAGTTTAAATAATGAAACTAGAGAAATTTAGTTTTCATAATAAAAGCAATTTAAACAATTAGTTTTATATTCAAGAAAACAAGGTAGGGACAAGGGTGTTTCTCAAAAGAAAAGGTAGGGACAAGGGTTAGTTCAAGGTTGGGTTGTCGATCAAAGGCTAAGGGCTTTGGTGATCGCGCTTGCAAGGTATTAGCACGACTGATGGTTGCAACAAAGTGAAAGTTCAAAAGATGATGAGAGTAAAGCAAGGCGAAGCTAGCTAGGCAAGGCATTATCAGGCCAAGGTGTGCGGCAGCAGCACAAAGAGAGGGAAAGGATCGACTTGTGGTGGATAAAAGGTGGTGAGGTGGCAAGGCATGCATAAGAGCGTGGCAAGGCATGTGCCAACGATGAGGCAACGACCATGGCGAAGTAGCTAGGTTGCAACGCAGGGTTGCCGTGCTTGAAGCAGAGACATCTGCTCACAGCACAACTGTCCATCACGCGCGGCTTCCCAATTACATGCTCATGGCGTGTCTCACGCTTCGCAGCATGAAACAAGGTAGAGCGAGAGCGGGTATGCGTATTGTGGTACAAAGTAGTGGAAGCGGTGCAAGTAAGGAAATCAGTGCGAACACGACTTGGGGAAGTTATTACTGACCGCGACACGCCAGTGGCTAGTTGCGGGGCTACAGCGTCTTAGACCCACAATAGCACAGTGGCAGGCAGCGGCCATGAATTCTACACCAAGAACATGGTGCAAAATGGGCTCAGTTCAACAGCAAGAGTAGAAAAGGACAAAGTAGTGGCGAGCGGCTCGGAATTATGAAACCAATGCAACTGGTTTCATATTTTTCGGAGCTCCCGATAATTAGTTATGAATTTTCAAAGATAAAAGGATTTATAAAACATTTATTTAATTATTTACTAATTAATAATATATTTTATAAAACATGATGATGTCAGCATGACGTCATAGGTTAGTGGGCCCCGACTGTCAGTTAGTGTGCCGATAATGGGCCCAAAGGACCTAGCCCGATGCGACCTGGTAAGGTAAGTCTGGAAAACCTCCTTGAACTCCCTTGTGGTCCGACCTGGCTGGATGGGCTGGTTCATCAGGCCTTTACAGGTTTCCATGGGCTAAAAGGCTCGCAACTCCCTAAGGTTTAATCTCCCAAAGTTTGCTGCTGGTCCTCCATCTTCTGTGGCGGTTCGATGGCGCCCACGACGCTGCGATGCGGGTTCGGCGGTGCGCGACGCCGGCAGTGCGACGAGGTTGCGCCAACGGACTGGGGTTGTGGCTCAGATGGGCATAGGTGGACACGGCAAGGCAAGATAGGGCGAGGTTCACGACTAGATGGGGTTCAAGGCCCGACCTTTGCGCACAGGCATGCACGGCGGCGCGGCGACGGCTTCCGGCGAGCGACATGTCGCGCCCACGGGTCAAGGTGAGGCGCTAGGGCTCATGCAAGGGAAACGAGTATGGCTTCCAGGCTAGACAGAAAGGATTCAATGGCGATGGAAGAAAGGGGCAGCGGCACGATTCGGCACCCACGGCTCGAAGGCCGGTTCACAAATCGATGACGGGCACGGGTACGACAACGCGAAGACAGGCACAACAGGCTAAAAGGGAAGAGGGAAGACGGTGGTGCTCACGGTGGGGCGGCAGTGTAGTTGTGGCCGGCTTGGTGAAGACTTGTGGTATGACGAGCGAGCTTGGCATCCCAGGGAGCGTTGGTGTCCACTACGTCCCCGGCCTCCTTAGCGTCCTTGCTCCCTCAGTCGGCGACTCCGGCTTCTCCCCGTGCTTTTGTCCTCCGTCGCAGCTGTTGGTGTTTCTTAACGTTACCTCTAGTTGTACACCTAGAGGGAGCGTATAAGAGCAACCGGGTATACCGCAAGCGTACAGAAATACCGCTGTAGCACTTCCCAAGGAAGGAGAGTATTCCAAGGGTATCGAATCCAAGGAACGATGTGTACTATCTTCTACTCTAGTATAGATGGTCTAAGGACACAACACTGATTAATAGGATAGGTAGAAAGGATCTGCTTGGACCGAACGCAGAGTCTAGCACTGTCTCTCAGGTATAACACTCGCTTTGGGCACCAACCCACCCTAGCTGTTTAAGGCTAGGCAATATGTTCTGGCAACGGGGCCCTACTCGGTACACAGGCGCAGAGGGTTCCAAAGGGTCCAACAGGCTGTCACCACTGCGGCCTACCTCTATCGTTACGTGAATGTACTTGGTATTCGCAGGATAACCTATGGTCCAGACACCACGTCTACACCACTGACTACTACTATAGCCGGACACCGTCTGACGTCTCGATAGCCCGACTATAGCACTCCGTATAAATACAAAACTACGAATCCGCGAGGGAGATACTGGCACTAGCTCAAGGTATACTCTATCACTTATGCAAGATCACGAATGCACTTTGATCTAACTAGAGGTATACAGGAGCATCAACTTCACTCTAATAGACAAGCTGGCAAACTAGATGCAAACTTATGATCTAAGTCTACTAGATCGAAAGGGTTGTGTTCGAAAAACACAAGCCTCTAAACCAAGAATAAACGAAGAACACAAGAACAAAGCAACTAAGCATGCATACGACTTTGGTCTAAATAGAAAATGTCGAAATACTCACTTTAGTCTAGTTGAAGAACAGAGGCACCGCTGAGGATCGTTCTTGAGGAAGATGTCATGAGCATGACATGGCCCCAAGCCTCCCACCTCACTTACTAGCACTAATCCTATACAAAGAGCTCTCCTCTCCTAAAGAGAGAGGCTCCAAGGCCAAAATGAAGAGGAGGAGGAGAAGTGTGTGTCTCAAATGGGAGCCCCTCCCCTCCTATTTATAGAGGTGGGAGTGGCTTGCTTCGGGGCTCCAAGTGCTCCAAAATGCCCAGGATCGCAACAAGAGACCAATCAGGGGCTGCCACGTGGAGGGCCAGGATCAGCCGAACCAAGGTCGGTTCGTTCGATCCTGGGTTCGGCCGAAGCCCTCGGGCCACGTGGCGCCTTGTGCTTCTTCGTGGTGGCTGACTAGTGGGTCCTGAAGTCACTCCCCCGTGCATGCCAAGTTTCCCGACGGTTTTGGGGATAAGTGGGCCCTTGAATCCATGTGATGTCCATGTGGCGATACATGATTCGTCGGGCTTGCCTCTCTTGGATTGATGATGTCAGTGATCCAGGGGAATCCTAGGTGGCATCCCCTCATTGGCTGAGCTTGAAGTACTTGGATCAAAGACTTGTGTTTTACTCCTCTTTCTAATGCTAATCACCTATATTTGCATAATCACCAACACTTATGGAAATGATTAGTTTAAGCCCTATTCTCGTGTTGATGATCATTTCTCATGCCAAAAGGTACATGTTGACGGGTATAAAAATGAGTGATAACAGTCATCAACAAATACCCCCACACTCGACCTTTGCTCGTCCCGAGTGAAGGGAAGAACAAGATCAAAGTGAGACATGATATCCATAGGTATGAAGTAAACATAAGAGATATTCCGAACCATACCTTGCACTTGTGAACTCTATGAAGTGTCTATAATGCTATCTTGGGTGGTTGAGGAATGGAACGACCATGAATCAAATCACTCCTGCTCATCATGTCAAGTAACTTGGGGTTTTTGTAAGAGTTTTCAAAACAACCTTTGCTTAGCTCCTCATTGATTCTCTCGGATCACTCAATGTGTATATGTCCTCACTAAGGCAATTGCCCCTCTTCATCCTACTTCTAATGATGGCTATATGTGGAGCTCAGGGTAGGATTAAAAGAAAGCACACTTACATCACATATATTGCAACGTCAAAGACGGGATCCACAGAGAAAATCAAATCATACTATCAGATCAAGATGTGCACCGGTATGGTTATGGTGAGTATGGTAAGGTGGATACTAGACCCGGAATGGGTGCTAGATATTACCATACATATATGATGAGAATTACGGGTTGATGGTAAGGTGGACACTAGCCCCGGAGTGGACACTAGTTATTACCATCAAGATTATGGAAGTCCTTTTTTTGTGCATGACCATCTCTCTCTTTTTCCTTCTTTATTTGGACATGGGCTATCCCCTTTTTTTGCATCATGCTTTGAGCATGTGTTGTTTTTTTTCAATAGCCCATGTCTCTTTTTGAAGGATATTTCGGAGAGAGAGGTCACACCATGCATAGAGCTTTTATGGATAAATGATACAATGCTATCATCTAGTGTAGAAGCATAGCAAGGGGAAATAGGTGGGGTGCACATGAATCTTGATCATGAAAGTAATGAAAAGACTTCTCACAAGGGTCACAGAATTTGACAAAGCTCAATGTAATAACAAGCAGCATATGATTGTAAGGTTTTCAACTAAAAACATCATATGGCTCTAGTAGGACGGTGGCATATCAAAGAGGAGCCTTGCAAAGGGTTTTCAGATTTTCAAAATAAATTTCCCAAGCACTCAGTCATAAAGAGCGAAGATCATATCATCAAGCCATATCACAAGCACCAATTACTTAGATAAGCATGAGTTCCCTAATGATATTGGTTCACAAGCAACAAGATGATAAGTAAGGAATAAAACATATGCAAGCCAACCTCGGGATTCATGCATGACATGGAAAAAATATCTCCTGAGTTTGATATAAAAGATTGATTTTGAGATTCAAACAAACTCAAAGATACAGGGGAATGAGATAGGGAAGATGCGTACCTCAGGTCCTTCTTTTGTTCTGCAGGTTGGGGATTTCCCCCACACTGTCTTCTTCTAACAAATGAAAATAAGGTTGAAAAGATAAAGAGAATAGAGAAAGGGGGACTTACCTGATGTCTGGGCACGCTCTTGCCCATTTTATTCGTCCTCGACGAAGTTGATCACTTCATATTCGATTTCGTCCGGCTCGAGGAAGATTTTCAACAGATGGCCATTCACCTTAAAACAGTTGCCTTCATCATTCTGTAGAGTGATAGCTCCATGAGGGGCTACCTCTACTACTGTGAATGGTCCTTCCCATTTGCTGTGCAGTTTCCCTTTTCCAAATAGCTTGAATCGGGAGTTGAATAGTAGCACTTTATCACCTGGTGCAAATTCTTTCCTCTTGATTTTCTCATCATGCCACCTCTTGGTTCTCTCTTTATATATCTTTGCACTGTGATAGGCTTTCTCTCTCCACTCTTCCAATTCTGCTAATTGTTTCTGCCTATTCCTTCCGGACTTTAGGAATTCCAGATTAAACCTTTTGATTGCCCAATGAGCTTTATGTTCTACCTCCCCTAGAGTCAACATCATGCTATAGCCTATGCTAGCAAAACCATGACAGGAGCTCAGCTAAACTACACTACTACTGAGAAAGAGCTCCTTGCTGTTGTCTTTGCTATAGACAAGTTTAGATCCTACTTAGTGGGAGCCAAGGTAATAGTTTACACTGATCATGCTGCTCTTAAATACCTGCTCACTAAGAAAGATGCTAAACCCCGCCTGATTAGATGGATTCTGCTCCTTCAAGAATTTGATTTAGAAATAAGAGATAAAAAAGGAGTAGAAAATTCCGTTGCAGATCATTTGTCTCATATGCGTACTACTAACCTGCAGGAAGCACCCATCAATGACTCTCTACGAGACGACATGTTGCTGAAGGTCACAGACAGCAACCCCTGATATGCAAACATTGTGAATTATCTGGTTACAGGGTACATACCCCCAGGAGCCGATAGGAAGAAATGGATTCATGAAGCCAAAAGGCACATGCGGGATGATCCATACCTATATAAAGTCTGCGCTGATGGGCTGCTGAGAAGATGTGTACCGAGCACTGAAGGAATGCAGATCATTGAAAAAATGCCATGCTGGGCCATATGGTGGCCACTACAGCACTTACCGTACACATGCAAAGATATGGCAAAGTGGGTTTTTCTGGCCGACCAATGGCGCCAGAAATGCTTGTTGGTGTTTCTTATCCTTAGTTTGGCCTAAGACGGCCCCTACAGCGTAGTTACTAGCATCACACATGATCTCGAAAGGCAGCATCCAGTCGGGAGGCTGGATGACTGGGGCAGAGATGAGCACGTTCTTGAGGGTGAGAAAGGATTCCATGCACTCCTTCGTGAATTCAAAAGGCGCATCCTTGGCCAAGAGATTGGTAAGGGGTCTAGCGACCTGCGAAAAGTCCTTAATGAATCGTCGGTAGAACCCAGCATGGCCGAGGAAGCTACGGATGCCCTTGACATTAACAGGAGGGGGAAGCTTTTCTATTACCTCGATCTTAGCGCGATCTACTTCTATCCCTCGTTCGGACACCAGGTGTCCTAACACGATGCCCTCTCTAACCATGAAATGGAACTTCTCCTAGTTGAGAACTAAGTCTTTCTCATGACACCTTTGCAAGACCTTGTCTAAATTCCTGAGACACTCATTGAAAGTTTTACCATAGACGGAGAAGTTGTCCATAAAAACCTCCATGATTTGCTCGATCATGTCTGAGAAGATAGACATCATGCACCTCTGAAATGATGCGGGTGCATTGCACAACCCGAAAGACATTCTCCGATAAGCATAGGTTCCGTAAGGGCATGTGAAGGTGGTCTTGTTTTGGTCATCAGGGTGGATAGGGATTTGATGGTAGCCAGAATACCCATCAAGGAAACAGAAGGAGTGATTCGCCAGCCGCTCAAGCATCTCATCGATGAATGGGAGCGGGAAGTGATCCTTCTTTGTAGCCTTGTTGAGCTTCCTGTAATCTATGCACATCCTCCACCCCGTGGGAAGGCGTTGAGAAATCTGCTCGCCGAACTCATTAGGGGCTGTTGTCATTCCTCCCTTCTTGGGTACGCATTGAACGGGGCTAACCCATTCACTATAGGGCACTGGATAGATGATCCCAGCGTGAAGAAGTTTAAGAACTTCTTTCTTCATGACCTCTCTCATCGCATTATTCAGCCTTCTCTGTGGCTCCCTCATCGGTGGGATGTCTGAATCTACGGGGATGCGATGGGTGCAGAGAGTCGGGCTTATCCCCTTAGGATCCTGAAGAGAGTATCCGAACACAGATCGGTGCTTCTCTAGGACAGAGATGAGCCTTCTGGATTCCTCGTCAGAAAGATCGTCATTAATGATCACTAGGGACTCAGTGTCCCCATGGAGGAAAACATATCGAAGGCCGGTGGGTAGAGGTTTGAGTTCGATAGGAGGCTTAGGTGGAGCCTGGGATTCGGATATATCTATAGGCTCATCAGGCTCTTCTACTCATCTATGAACCTAGGTGCCCACTCGTCGAGGACGGATTCCGACGAATCTCCCGGAATGAACCTAGGTCATCAGGAGGATCAGTTCTTGCGTTTTTCGCTCTTGAAATTTCTACAGAGAAAACCTCCCTCCCAAGGCAAACGTTAAGGTTACCTTGGGTAGGGGCCTCTATGAGAAATTTCTCGAGGGGCAATCCTATCATGAGGTCGAAGCTAAGGACATCACAGGTATGGAAATCAAGAGTAAAGTCGGTCTCCTTATACATGACAGGGATAGCCTTCAAGATCCCTACTCCTTTTAGGATTTCTCCTTCAGGAGTCCTGATAGACGTCTGGGTAGGAGTCAGAGGTTCGTCTGTAAATTTTCTCAAAGCATAGGTACTGGACATGATGTTGACTCCCACCAGGGGGTTGTAGAGAACTTTCACTACCTTTCCATTCATGACACAAGGAAGGGTCGATCGAGGCGGAAGGAGCTGGAAAATTCCGGCTGTTGATTCCGACTCTCTCGACCATTCTTGGGTCATGATGGCCGTTAACTCCCGAACGTTGTCCCTAAGGAAGGCAATTTCCACAGGATCTAGGGGAGACACGGATGATGGTGGTTTTCTCAGGCAACAATAGTTTGAGGTGTTTCCAGAATGGCCAACTATATCATCCTCAAACTTCGGAAGGGACTCCGGAGGTTGAATTGCCTCTTCCTCTGGTGTCGTGGCCTCCTGAACTGGGCTTATGGATTTGGATGATGAAGGTTCGGGCTCAGATTCAGGAGTGGTCTCTTCTTCAGGTGCGCATTCCTCTTGAGGGTCTTCCGGCTCGGCTGTGAAGGAGGCATTAGCTGCTATAAGGTCAAGAATCTTCCTTCCCTCACTTGGAGTCTTATCCGGAAAAGAGCCTCCCGAGGCATTGTCAAGGTGCCCGGCGGACTTGACGTCCAATCCCGCATAAAAATGCTGATAGAGCACATGGTCGGGTATTGACAGCGTGGGACCCGAATTTACTAAAAGTAAGAGTCTTTCCCACGCTGCACCCAAGGTTTCCTTGTCATTTTGCTTAAATCCGAGCACATCCTTTCGTAGGGCGATGAGACGAGAAGGTGGGAAGAACTGTCGGCAGAAATTACCGACAAGTTCCGTCCATCTGCCGCCAGCGATGCCTACGTGTTCGTTGTACCATTGCCTCGCACTTCCCGTGAGGGAAAAAGGAAACAATTTCCAACGGACAGTGTCGTGTGTCATGCCAGCAAAGGCGTAACATGAACACAAATGCTCAAACTCTCGCAAATGCTCATAGGGATTTTGACGGTCCTCGGAAAAGGAATACGATTCCCTAATAAAAGAGATAAGATCGGTACTGAGTTGATAGCTAGATGTGGTAATTGGGTGTTCCGATGGCGGAGGCTCTAACAACTCAGGTTTGGGAGCAGAAAGGTTTTGGACAGAAGTTTGCTCCATGGTAACTGGGGTAAAGGTAGAATAAAAAGAAAAGATAAAAAGATACGAAGACCACTAGGCTCGAAGATAGAAACAGCAACCGTCCCCCGGCAACGGCGCCAGAAATGCTTGTTGGCGTTTCTTAACGTCACCACTAGTTGTACACCTAGAGGGAGCGTATAAGAGCAACCGGGTATACCGCAAGCGCATGGAAATACTGCTGTAGCACTTCCCCAAGGAAGGAGAGTATTCCAAGGGTATCGAATCCAAGGAACGATGTGTACTATCTTCTACTCTAGTATAGATGGTCTAAGGACACAACACTGATTGATAGGATAGGTAGAAAGGATCTGCTTGGACCGAGCGCAGAGTCTAGCACAGTCTCTCAGGTATAACACTCGCTTTGGGCGCCAACCCACCCTAGCTGTTTAAGGCTAGGCAATATGTTCTGGCAACGGGGCCCTACTCGGTACACAGGCGTGGAGGGTTCCAAAGGGTCCAACAGGCTGTCACCACTGCGGCCTACCTCTATCGTTACACGAATGTACTTGGTATTCGTAGGATAACCTATGGTCCAGACACCACGTCTACACCACTGACTACTACTATAGCCGGACACCGTCTGACGTCCTGATAGCCCGACTATAGCACTCCATATAAATACGGAAATACAAATCCGCGAGGGAGATACTGGCACTAGCTCAAGGTATACTCTATCACTTATGCAAGATCACGAATGCACTTTGATCTAACTAGAGGTATACAGGAGCATCAACTTTACTCTAATAGACAAGCTGGCAAACTAGATGGAAACTTATGATCTAAGTCTACTAGATCGAAAGGGTTGTGTTCGAAGAACACAAGCCTCTAAACCAAGAACAAATGAAGAACACAAGAACAAAGCAACTAAGCATGCATACGACTTTGGTCTAAATAGAAAATGCGAAATACTCACTTTAGTTTAGTTGAAGAACAAAGGCACCGCTGAGGATCGTTCTTGAGGAAGATGTCATGAACATGACATGGCCCCAAGCCTCCCACCTGACTTCCTAGCACTAATCCTATACAAAGAGCTCTCCTCTCCTAAAGAGAGAGAGGCTCCAAGGCCAAAATGAAGAGGAGGAGGAGAATTGTGTGTCTCAAATGGAAGCCCCTCCCGTCCTATTTATAGAGGAGGGAGTGGCTTGCTTCGGGGCTCCAAGTACTCCAAAACGCCCAACATCGCAACAGGGGACCAATCAGGGGCTGCCACATGGAGGGCCAGGATCAGCCGAACCAAGGTCGGTTCGGCCGATCCTGGGTTCGGTCGAAGCCCCCGGGCCACGTGGCGCCTTGTGCTTCTTCGTGGTGGCTGACTGGTGGGTCCTGAAGTCACTCCCCCGTGCATGCCAAGTTTCCCGACGGTTTTGGGGATAAGTGGGCCCTTGAATCCATGTGATGTCCATGTTGTGATACATGATTCGTCGGGCTTGCCTCTCTTGGATTGACGACGTCAGTGATCCAGGGGAATCCTAGGTGGCAACCCCTCATTGGCTGAGCTTGAAGTACTTGGATCAAAGACTTGTGTTTTACTCTTTCTAGTGCTAATCACCTGTATTTGCATAATCACCCACACTTGTGGAAATGATTAGTTTAAGCCTTATTCTAGTGTTGATGATCATTTCTCATGCCAAAAGGTACATGTTGACGGGTATAAAAATGAGTGGATAACAGCCGTCAACATCAACAGCGACGACTCTGGCTCCTCCCGTCGCAGCGATGTCGGGCCTCCTTCTTCTTCTCCCCGCCTACCTTCTTTCCCCCTCTTCCTTCTTGTTGACGGTCGATTTCCGTCAACCAAGAGCACTTGTTACACTTTGGTTTGAGCTTTGAATTGAAACTAACCCGCCACTAGGCATACTAATGATGTAACTAGTTCGCACTTGCATATGGTTTTTGGAGTATGTTGTTTTTGCTGGATTTAAGCGCCTAAATGAGGACTTCCAGGTAGAGTTCATCGAGCACTTTATGAGAAGATCATGAAGTCCGGCACAAGTCAAGACACGAAGTGAACATGACTCCAAATGATCCGAGGACCGAAGCATGAAGCCGTGAAACTCCGAGGACCTAAACAGAAGATGCGGAAGTTCGTGCGCCTAGTACTCTTATCGAAACCGCAGGGAAAACGACGTCAAGGACCCACATGCAATTCGACAAAAAATTAAGAAAGCGCGAGAAGCGTCGTGGCGAAAGATGGGGCCGAACTGGGCTAGAAAGGCCCTAGGCCGGTCGGCCCATGCCGACCGGCTTGGCCTGTTTTTGGCCCGGTTCGCGACGCCCTTTGACCTAGACGCTCCTCGGCTCATTTATATCCCCTGCTTCCGACGGCCGCCACAACCATCCACCAGAATTCGGCGAAACCTAGAAGCAAGCATGAAGGACCGATTAGGCGACCAGAGAGGGGGGAGTGAATGGGATCCGATAAAAATTCTTCCCGAATGATGAACTCGGCCTATACCCTTATTGACACTTGAATCACCCGCACACACCAAAGAGGCTCTAGGCTAGGCACACACAAGCCTACAAGTCCTAGAGACAAGGCACGAATCAAAGAGCGGAAGCACTAAGCAAGAACCAAAGCACTTAGCCAAATCTGCGAGGCTAGGCGCGGACTGTCCGTGCAGTACGGGTGGACCGTCCGCAACACCTGGGCGGACTGTCCGGACCGACTACGCGGACTGTCCGAAAATGCTAGCAGAGCCACCAGAGACACACCCTTGAAAATTGGACTATCCGGCCAAGCCACGCGGACTGTCTGCCAGTGTCGCAGCCCGTCCGTGTGAGACCTGCAGACTGTCCGGCCAAAGCTCCAGCACAAACTCACTCAACTTCACCCACGCGGACTGTTCGTCATGAACTGGCGGACTGTCCGCAAAACCCCCTACAACAAAACCCTAAGCACTCAAAGGATCGAAACACGAGCTCACATGAACTAGCGACGAACCCTAGCGCGCGGACTGTCCGGGGCTACCGCGCGGACTGTCCGCAAGCTTCGGACAGACGTAGAAACAGGGCAACCCGCGAAGTCAAGTCTCCAAAGCCATCACCGGATCTCCCAAACCACTTGAGCTCTTGAGACAAGATTCGGGGGAGATGAGAAGCATCACTAGGTGAAGCCATGCCCCAAATATCTCGACCTTTAACTCACTAAAACACCAGGAATCGCGGATCACATGAACAACCTCCAAGAACTCAGGTTCCTCCAAGAACTCGCGAATCGAATGGATTTCCCGGCATTTGAGGGGTCAAGATTACACCCAAAGATGCACAAGGCATCCACCCATGACCCCCTCAAAGAAATTCGAGGAAAACACTCTCGAATCAATGAATCGAGCGAAGAACAAAACATCCAAAAATAGCTCAGAAAATGACACGAAAATCACAAAGAGCTAAGAGAAGGAAATCAACACAACGCCGAATGCTTCCATACATCCACAGGTCAGAGTCTATACAAAAATCTAGCCTAAGGATATACTGGGAAAAGAAGCAGTCCAGAGCGGATAATCCGGGGGAGGAAACCCTAGAGCTAGAGACAGAGCCAGAGAGAGAGATGCCATCCACCTCTCCACTATATATAGGAAGTCCACCAGAGGAGGCAAATGACCACGCTACCCCTACAACTTAAACTTAAGATACAAACCCCTCAGGGGCGTTTTGGTCAAGTCTTCGGATATTCCCATCGAGCGGACACGCTTCCACCGCGGACTTGCTTAGCCTCGACGCAAGCCCCGCGATCATGCCATGTGCCCCCTGCCTTGAAGCTTCCCGACGCTCCCGGATCACCATCTCCGTCGCATCGGGCCTCCGGACTTGGTTTTGAGGCCCAAACCAAGAAACCGTCCACCGATGGTTTTGTGGACAAACCACCAAACCCCGCGTGCAAGCTTCGGCCTCGAACCACTACCTTGCACCGGCCCATGTCCACGACTTCAACTTGCTCGTCTTGCACCGCACGGCTCGCACTTGACCCCATCGGCCACCGGGTCCATCGAACCAAGCCTACTTGTATCTCCATCACCCGGAGGCCACCACGGCTAAGGCCTTTCGCGCTTGTTCTTCACCTGCGCCAACACGAGTCAAGCCGCAACCTGTACCTGCACACTGAGCCAAGCATCAGTCCACACCACGTTGTCAATCACTCATCACTAAGGAGCGACCCTCCACTGGTCTTCGGACGCTCCTGGTCCTCAATCTCCCCCTTGATGAGTGCATTGACAACACACATAGTAACCATCATAGAGAAAAAGAAAAAGAAAACAACCACGAACACAAACCTCCAAGCAAGTGATCCAAAACCAAAGAACAAGCGAAAACGAGATCACTCGCCAGACCAAGTCTCGGCCCCCTAAGGCAAGGGCAACGGCTCGACACAGCCGAGACAAACAAAGCTCACCAAAGAGCACACCACAAAGCACAAAACTCAGGCAAACCAAAGGAGCTCCCCCTACACAAATGCACACTCCCCCTGAGCAAATGCAAACTTTTCTCAAATTTTTCTCCACATGCACAACATATTCTCCCCCTTGCATACAACTTTCACAAATTCTCCCCCTTGTTGACAATGCATGAATCAAGCTAACATGAAACTCTCCCCCTTGTTCTCATGAAAAATGCACAAATGCATGTCAAAGCATATACAATCTACCCAGCTTCTCAGATATACAAAGAGAACAACAAAATGCTACAAATGAGACATAGAGCAAGCAAAGTAGACATGGTGTAGTTAGCGCATTGCCATCAAGAAAGTAGAGACATAGATACATGTGACATGGCCAAAAGCAATTTTAAGCACATTTTACAAACAAAAATCATCTCATGAGCAAAGCCCTATCCATGGTCAATTTGAGCAAAAATGAACTAGATCACTGTTGACGGTTGTTAAGTACCACTTTTATGCCGTCAACTCCTGCATAAAATAAATAGAAAGTAGATATGGTTCAGGATAGACCCTTCTTTGGAGTGATCAATGAAGATCCCTACATTCATTTGAAAGAATTCGAGGATCTGTGTTCACGCTTGGTTATCCCAGGCATGACACAGAAAACCGTGAGGTGGAAGTTGTTTCCTTTCTCTCTCATGGGGAGAGCGGAACAATGGTACATTCACACTGTAGGGAGTGTGCACGGTAATTGGGAAGAACTTCGCGATGACTTTGTTACTCATTCTCTCTTATGGAGAGGACAGAGCAATGGTACACTCGCATAGCCTCTCTCCCAATGGACATTCTCGAATTCGAGCAATTAGAGGAGGAGTCTACAGGTGCAGCATGGGCTAGGTTCTTACGCCTTTTGGCTTCTGACCTAGACTTATTCTCTCTTCCCGAAGATGTATCACTATACATCTTTTGCATGGGTCTAGACACGGATGCTGCCTTAGATCTCGATGACACCATCAACGATTCTTTTGTTCGCAAAACTCTAGGAGAAGTAAGAGAGATCCTTGATTCCCTCATGGTGAGCCCTTTCATCCCCACTTATCATAGCGAACCCCGCCAATCTGAGTCGAGCCATGAGGGTCCTCTAGTGGCTGAATCCAATCCATCACCTTCCACATCCTCTTATTCAGCCATAGAACCCTCACCTGAACCAGGAACAATGGAGGAAGAAGAAATTCAACCTCCAAAGTTCCTTCGTCAATTCGAGGATGACCCTTCTGAAAATATCAAGAACACCTCGAATTTCTTAGATGACCCGATAGGGAAGGAGCCCTCTTCTGTCCAAATCCAGCCAGCTAGAAATCTTTTGACAGAACCTTCCCCTAGGCCTACGGTACCTCATTTGCCTCCCGATCCTCCAAACGAAACATCTATCATGGAGGCCGTGGAAAAGGAGTGGTCGACTGGGGTGGGACACTTTTCCGAAGCACTTTGGATTAGTTCACCCTCTTCGGTCATTTCTTGTTCCATAAAAGGGATTATCGTAGAAGCCCATCTTAACCCCACTATGGAGGTTAATGTCATGCCATGGCACCTAGCGTACACTCTTTTGGGCAATGTTACGCTAAGACCATCCGACAAGCTCCTCAAGAGTTGTCCCTCTGGACACATTCTTGAGTGTCGGGGGGTTTCATGTGCTGTGCTGCTCTTAGTAGACAAGATCAAGGTTAATCTAGACTTTTACATCTTTGATGTCCTCGATCTTGATCTCCTCCTAGGCTTCCCTACAGAAAAACTTCTCGATACATCTCGAGGGAGCCTAGATGAAAAGCTTAGGGAAGCCGCTTCTGCCACCACTCCCTTGTTTTCAGAAAGTTCTATGGCAAAGCCTCTTCCCAAGCAAGACTCGCTCGAGGAGACGATGCATGTATCTCCGTTCGCATCGTCCGAGCCCGTTCTCGTTGAGGGTGTAGAATTCTCTACTCCTCGGGAGTACGACTCGGAAGACCCTCTTCACCTTTGTGAAGACGAACAATCGTCATCACCCTCGACCGAGTTTGAGCCTCTTCCCACTGGCCCGCATTATGTTGTTCTTGACCTTGATCAGGTATCAACATCGAGCTTCCATGATGAATCTCTTGAGCTGGAGAATTCATGGGCCATGGAAATCTATGAGGCGTCGACTCTGGGGTTCGAAGGAAAGGAATCTATTGACAAGCATGGTAGTTTCACTCTTGATATACCTCAGGAACCATGCTTGCATCATCCTTCTCCAGAGTCAGCTATGCTCAGTGCACGGAGCATGCACGAGGGCTACAACCGCCTTATGGTCCTTTCTTCTAAAAAGTTTAGAAGGTTGGTTGTAGATGCATATGTTTACCATAAGCATTGCAGATTTCGTGTATGCACTATGGCACTAACCTTGCAGCTGAAGCTTCCATGATACATTAAAAATTGGTGGTGAGGCGGGAATGACATCACCAATGATAGCTGCAAGAAGAAGTTCCCAGGGTCGAGCTTATGACCATAAACAAAGCACTACCAGGAGATAGCCTGGATTAGGTTTGTTTTATTTCTCTTTTCAAATAAAAAGCGAGAGCATGTTTTTAGTATAGGTTGTCCTTCGGGTATTTTTGGTCCTAACCCTTTCAGGTGAAGATTATAAAGAACGACGGACATGTAGCAGCTAAGAACATGTGAGCTGCATCACCTCAACACTTTGGTAAGTTTTTGGTGAGGGAACATTACAAAAGAAAGCTTGATCTCCACACACTTGAGTTTTATTGCCTAGCAATGCAAACTTCAAGTGTGGGGGAGGTATGTGAGCATCCCGAGTAAGGTTCCTTTCATCCAAATCTTATCCTGGTGCAGAGATGATGTTAGCTCTTGCATCTTGCCCAACTAGCTAGGTAAGTCCTGCTTTTGACTTTAAACAAAGCCCTTCCGGGAGGTTGCCCGATGTTCACCATCTTATGCTCATGTTTATGTCCCTTTTGGAAATAGCTTGATCATGCTTTTATGCTTCCTTTATCTATGTTTGCAATGCTATGGTTTGAGTGCATGTTTAGCTATGTGCATTCATAGGTTGTTTTAAATTAAGCATGGTGCTTAGGTTAAAACCATCTTCTTCAATCAAACAAGACATGGTGTCGAGTTTGATTGATGAACCTTATAGTTAACGCATTCATGGATATTAGTTGTATATGCGGACTAACCCTTGTAGGAATAATCCAAATGAGGTAAGTCATCAAGCTTGATTCGAAAGGAAAGGTAAGCCAAGGCATGACAACCTTGTTTGAGCTAGGTCTCTTGGTGAATAAAAAAAAGAAACAAAAACAAAAAATGTGTTTGTTTTCGAATAAAGGCTCACTGGTTCTCGAATCAGTAGAGTCCATCTTTTGTTTTTCCTTTTTTTTGTTTGAAGACAGCACCAGGTACATGAACAAGTATGGGGGAGATCTCCCAAGCTTATCATTGACATACACACTTGAGATCTCCCACACAGGCATTGCACAACATCGACAACGCTCTCATGACAAGGGACAAGGTAAAGTAGAGTGATCCAGCTGCCCCATGGGTGAGCTGAACCACCACTAGTCTTCCTTGTTTCTTATACTCTTCAGGAGCGATGGTATGTGCACCCTTTATCTAGCTCTTCCTGATTCATGAGTTTGAATGAGTTTCAATTCTTATCTGCTAAATCAACTCATGGAATCATGCTCTACTTGCTCTACATATTTCCTGTGGTTGGCTTGCATATGTTTTATTCCATACTTATTATCTTGATGCTTGTGAACAAATATCATTAGGGAACTCATGCTCATCTAAGTAGTTGATGTTTGTGATATGGTTTGATGATATGATCTTCTCTCTGAATGTTTGAGTGCTTGGGAATTTTATTTGAAAATATGAAAACCCTTTGCAAAGCTCCTCTTTGATTTGCCACCGTCCTACCAGAGCCATATGATGTTCCAATTGAAAACCTTAGACTCATATGCTGCTTGTTATTACATTGAGCTTTGTCAAATTGTTGAGACCCTTGTGAGAATTCTTTTCATACTTTCATGATCAAGATTCATGTGCACTCCATGTTCCCCTTGCTATGCTTCTACACTGGAAGTTAGCATTGTATCATCCATCCATTCCATAAAATAAAGCTCCATGTGTGACCTCTCTCTCCAAAAGTATTCTTGAAAAAGAGACATGGGCTATGCAAAAAGAAAAAAAACCATGCTCAAAGCATGAGAAAAAAAATGCTCAAGGCATGAAAAAAAAGAAAAAAAAAGAGAGATAGCCCATGTCCAAAGGAAAGAAGAAAAAGGAGAGAGATGGAACATGCAAAAAGGAGTTCCAAAATTTGATGGTAATAACTAGCACCCATTCCGGGCCTAGTGTCCACCTTACCATCACCACAACATTCATCATATATATGGTAATATCTAGCACCCATTCCGGGCCTAGTATCCACCTTACCATATCCATCACATCCATACATGTGCACATCTTGATCCGATTGTATAACTTGATTTTCTCCTTGGATCCAGTTTTTGACTTTGCAATAGATGTGATGCAAGTATGCTTTATCTTTTATCCTACCCTGAGCTCCACATATAGCCATCATTAGAAGTAGGATGAAAGAAAGGCAAATCTAATGCCTTGGTGAGGACATATACACATTGAGCGATCTGAGAGAATCAAATGAGGAGCTAAGCAAGGTTTGTTTCATAAATTTATTGCAAAACCCCAAGTTACTTAACATGATGAGCAGGAGTGATTTGATTCATGACCGTTCCATTCCTCAACTACCCAAGATGACATGATAGACACTTCATGGAGTTCACAAGTGCAAGGTATGGTTTGAAATATCTCTTATGCTCGCTTCATGCCTTTGGATATCATGTCTCACCTTGATCCTTTCTCCTTTACTCGAGGACGAGCAAAGGTCAAGTGTGGGGGTGTTGTTGACGGTTGTTAAGTACCACTTTTATGCCGTCAACTCCTGCATAAAATAAATAGAAAGTAGACATCAACACTAGAATAGGGCTTTATACTGACAATTTCCACAAGTGTTGGTGTTTCTAGCTTTTGTTGCAGGATGCACCAAAATGCACATGAAATGATGTGTTTGAGAGCAAGTGAGTCAATGGCACCAATAGGGCATCATCCATAACAATCTCAAATGCCAAATTGGACTGCACCATTGCGACGGTCTCGTCGAGACGATCGAAATGGATATATCATATGTCTACTTCTGAGTCCGGATGAAAGAGATATGCACAAGACAATATCACCATCTTGATATGTGGGCCCGGTGGGACCCACACCAGACCACGTGGCGACGTGTTGCCACGTTGGATGCCATGTGTCCATAACACATCACCAATCCAAGGAAACACACCTTCAACCAATCAGGAGCCAGTACGTGGATTCAAGGGCCCACATCCCCACGGAAACAAGCTAAAAACACCGCATACACACCCATACACACCTGAGGACCCACCTGGCAGTCACCTGGACGAAAGGCGGTGGAAACAGACCCACCCGGGCCCAGTTCGGCCGAACCCTTCGGAGGTGCTTTCGTCCTCAGCCGACGCGTGGCAGCTCTCCATTGGTTCCTCAAGGCATCCCGGGGTGTTTTGGAGTCGTTTGGCACTCCGAGCAAGCCACCCCCTTGCCTATAAATAGAAGGGGAGGGGGTAGGAAATGAGACACACTCCACCCATCCAAGGCTCCTCTCCTAGCTAGTGTTAGAGTAGAGAGGGAGAGAGAGAGGCATCTGCCTCTACGATGTTGCTTGTTCTTCAATTAGAGTAAAGTAAGTATTTCTACATTTTCTATTTAGACTAAAGTGTTATTCATTCTTGAGTGATATGTTCTTGTGTTCTTCGCCTGTTCATCATTTAGAGGCGCGTGTTCTTCACAAACACGCCCCCTCAATCTAGTTGATTAGGTGCACAAGTTTGTATCCCATTTGTGATTAGTCTTTTAGAATAAAGTGGATATGCTTGCATGCTCTGATTAGAATAAAGTGTGTTCGTGATTCCTTTCTAATAGTTTATGCTAGGTTGCATGAATAGACTTTTTCCTCTACTAGTGCGTAGATCCTGGGTTTATGCGTTCGTCTGCTGCAAGTCGTTCGTATACGTTGGTAGCACAGTACGAGGTTGAGTGCTCTCTTGCATGCCTCTAGTATAAGCTAGTAGTACCTATAGTGAGTGAGATCAGTTCTCTTCCGTGGTCGTAGTTCTATAAGTACAGAGTGCCGTAGTTCGTTGGCTACGACAGTAACCACAGCGTAGACGTTGTGTCACGCTACCGGTTATCATTCATTCGGCTTATCCCAAGGTTAGGTAGAGGCAGTCTAGGTGGTGGTGACAACCCGTCTGGCCCTTGTTGATCCTCCATAGCTGGATATAGTCAGAGCTCCGTTCCACATAGATCCGCGTGCCGGAGTCGCCTGTTAAGTCAGGGCTATCGGTACCCTAAGCCAAGTTCTATCTAGAGTTCGACCTTTAATCTCATCTATAGTGCTATCTTTAGGAATCCTCTCTATCCTTGCCTCTTATCTGGGTGTGTCCTTGGACCGACTAGTACGAAGTTAGTACACACTGTTCCCTTGGATTCGATACCCTTGGAATACTCTAAGGTGAAAGCTACAACGGTATCCGTGCGCTTGCAGATTTATTTCGTGTGTCGCTAAAATACCCAACAATCACACAAAGCTCACACAAGATCACAAGTTCTTATCACAAGATCATAGCAAACACCCATAAGCTACTACATGTCATGTCAAAGCCACCGAGCCATGTGTCTACTTCTTAAAATGAGACTTCTCATGGTAGACATCATGCAACGGTTTAGCACCCAGGATATATACATGAAAGCATAAAGGCATGATTATGAGCACATTTTCAAGCATAAGGCAATTCATACACCAATTCATTTTCAAATTTAAGCATGGTACATGAAATGCCTTTGCGGCAAAAAGAAGCTTATGATCCTCCACAAGTGAACATATGGGCTAAACATTCACCATGACAAATGTGTCTTTGACCCCAAGCAAAAAGAGCATGATACTCAAGCACAAACTAAGCATGATATAGGCATTTGAGCACAAATTGAGCATGAAAAGTATCTACTCATGGCTGAAGCATTTTTAGCATTTTCACAAAAGAAAGCTATCTCATCATGAACATATGACAATACCATCAAGAGCATAGCATTCACATCACTATTCCCAAAGCATACACATATCTCACATATAGCACATCATAGTGATCAAAGTATATAAGAGAAGCTTATCCTACCACATATGATCTAAAGATGGCTATCCTACCATGTTTTGTACAAAAAGTAAAATACATGGAATGTAACAAATGATACATACATCACATATATACATGAGAAGAGCCAAGATCCAGCTAAAAGGGGAAACACTCTCCAAGTTCACCTCGCAAGCGTGTGAAGGTAACTTGGTCAAGTGGTTTAGTGAATATGTCGGCTAGCTGATCTTGGGTAGGTACATAGGACAAGGAAATGTTCCATTTCTCAACATTATCCCTCAAAAAATGATATCTCACTTCGATGTGTTTAGTCTTGGAATGAATGACTAGGTTTTTGGCTACACTTATGGCACTGGTGTTGTGACAAAAGAGTGGAACCTGGGAGCACTCCTCACCAAAATCACTCATAGTGTAGGTCATCTATAAAAGTGGGAACAACAACTGGCTGTAGCGACATACTCGGCCTCTGTAGTGGACTGGGCTACACTAGATTGCTTGCGAGACGACCAAGAGACCAAAGAAGAACCAAGAAACTGGCAACAACCCGAGGTAGACTTGCGGTCCAAACGACACCCAGCAAAATCAGCATCGGAGAATCCATGAAGTCTGAGTGTCGAGGAGGCAGAATACCAAAGACCAAACTCAGGAGTGTAGTTCAAGTACCTGAGAATCTGCTTGACGGCCTGCCGATGTGAAGTCCTCAGTGAAGCCTGAAAATGAGCGCACAGACACACACTAAACTGTATGTCTGGCCTCGTCGCCGTCAAGTAGAGGAGGGAGCCAATCATGCTCCGGTACTCCTTCTGGTCCACGGGTTCGCCATCCTCATCCGCATCCAAAGCCGTAGTGGTACCCATCGGTGTAGTCAGCGGCTTGGAGTCGTTCATGCCTAATTTCTTCACCATGTCCTTGGTGTACTTCGCCTGATGTACAAACGTTCCGTCCTTGCACTGCTTGATCTGGAGCCCTAGGAAAAACTGCAGCTCGCCCATCATAAACATCTCAAATTCCCTGCTCATGTCATCTGCAAATCTGGCAACAAGATCATGAGAAGAGCCACCAAAGATTATGTCAACCACGTAAATCTGAACAATCAACAGGACATTTCCATGCTTAAGGAGAAACATGATCTTATCAACTGTGCCCATCACAAACCCCTTGCTCAGCAAAAAGCCTCTCAGCCTACCATACCAAGCCCTCGGTGCCTGTTTTAACTGATAAAGTGCTCTCTGGAGTTTGTATACACGGTGTGGGTATCTCTCACTCTCAAACCCCGGGGGTTGCCTCACATACACTTCTTCCTCTATCACCCCATTCAAGAAAGCACTCTTCACGTCCATCTGGAACAACTTGAACCCTTTAGCCACGGCAAAGTCTAGAAGGATCCTAATCGCCTCCAGACGGGCCACAGGAGCAAATGTCTCCTCATAATCTATGCCCTCTTTCTGGTTGAACCCCTGAGCCACCAACCTCGACTTGTTTCTCACAACCATCCCATTCTCACCTTTCTTGTTCTTCCACACCCACTTGGTACCTATAGGACGGCAATTTGGTGGTGGATCAACTAACACCCAGACTTGGTTTCTCTCAAAGTTCTCCAACTCCTCATGCATGGAATTCACCCAGTTCGCATCAGACAAAGCGTGTCGAATATATCTTTGGGCTCAAACGAGGCAACAAATGCAGAGTGAGCAAAATGAGAAGTATTCCGTGACCTTGACTGTGTAGTGCGTTCATGAAGGTCACCTATGATCGTCGATGGTGAGTGATCCACCTGTACACGTCGGGGAGCCTCTCGCCTGGACACAATCTGCCCCTCAGCAGCAGCCTCCACTCGAACAGCCTCAGTTGTAGTAAGCATAGGGGATGGACCATCCTCGATCGTCGTCGTCGTAGTGGAAGTAGCATGTACACGATCAGCCGCGGGAGCATCACCACCATCATCATCTTCTTCTCCATCTCCATCCTTCTCATCCTCAAAGATCTTCTTACCAACTTCATCGTCACCTGCACACTCAAAAGCAGAAGAACAACATGGTTGTGTCTCGTCGAAGGTTACCTCACAAATCTCCATGATTCGGTTAGTGTCAAGATTGAGCACACGATATGCTTTAGAGTGAATCGCATAACCAAGAAAATGCCATCTGAACATCCAGCCTCAAACTTGTCTAGCTTGCCCTTCTTCAGAATAAAGCACTTGCAACCGAAAGCACGAAAGTGACTCACCTTGGGTTTTCGCTCATGCATCAGCTCATACGAAGTCCTCTTCTTGAAAGCATGAAGGAAAATGCGAATCGATACATGGCAAGTGGTATTGACCGTCTCGGCCCAGAAACGCCTAGGAGTCCTATGCTCATCAAGCATCATCCTGGCCATTTCACAAAGGGTCCGGTTCTTCCTCTCCACTACGACATTCTGGCAAGCGACGTATGGAGAAGAGTACTGATGGTCGAGACCAAGATCATCACAAAAGTCATCAAAATGAGAGTTCCTGAATTCCGTGCCATTGTCGCTGCGTATAGCTCGAATGGCATCCCCATGTCTCTCATTCTTCAACCTCAAGATCAAGTCTCGAACAAAGCCAAAAGTCTCGCTTTTATCCTCCAAAAAGAAAACCCAAGAGTACCTCGAGAAATCATCAACCACAACCAACACATACCACTTCCACCCACAGAGCGAACAGGAGCTGGCCCAACCAAATCCATGTGCAACAGCTCAAAAGGTCGCTCGGCCATGACTGCAGTCAGAGGGGCGTGCGAAGTAGCAACCATCTTTCCATGCCGACATGGAGCACAAATTAAATCCTTCTCGAATTTCAACTTTGGCAATCCTCGGACTAGGTCTAGGCCACTCAAGCGGGAAAGCAACTCAAAGCTCAAGTGTCTTGGCCTCCTATGCCACTTCCAAAGCTCAGCCGAAACGCCAGCAACAAAGTATCGAGGAGGACCAACAGACTGGGAAAAATCGGCACGAAAGATTTGACCCTCGGGGATGATTGTACAGACAAGATCACCTCGAGAATCAAGCACACAAGAAGCGTCCAACTTAAAACGCACCTCAAAACCCTCGTCAAGCAACTGGGATACTGACAACAGGTTAAAACCAAGTGACTTGACCAAAGCCAGACTCTTCAAGGTCACCTTGCTACTCACTGTCACCATACCTTCAGCAAGCACTCGTCCTCTCCCATTATCCCCGAAAGTGATGTACTCCCTCATACTCACCAGGGTGAGGCGGGAGAACCATCCACGATCTCCGGTCATGTGACGCGAACAATCAGAGTCGATCAACCAAAATTCCTCCAAGCCTCCCACCTCCAAGCCTTTCTTCATCCTACTTCTCATGATGGCTTTATGTGGAGCTCAGGGTGGGATAAAGAGAAAGCACACTTGCATCACATATATTGCTATGTCAAAAACGGGATCCACAGAGAAAATCAAATCATACCATCAGATCAAGATGTGCACCGGTATGGCTATGACGAGTATGGTAAGGTGGATACTAGGCCCGGAATGCGTGCTAGATATTACCATACATATATAATGAGAACTATGAGGTGATGGTAAGGTGGACACTAGCTCCGGAATGGACACTAGTTATTACCATCAAGGTTATGGAACTCCTTTTCGTATGACCATCCCTCTCCTTATTCTCCTTTTATTTTTGGACATGGGCTATCCTTTCTCTTTTTCTCTTCTTTTCTTTTTTTCATCATGCTTTGAGCATGTGTCTCTTGTTTTTCATAGCCCATGCCTCTTTTTGAAGGATACTTTTGGAGGGAGAGGTCACACCACATATGGAGCTTTATTTTTAGGAATGGATAAATGATACAATGCTAACTTCTAGTGTAGAAGCATAGCAAGGGGAATATGGTGGTGTGCACATGAATCTTGATCATGAAAGTAATGAAAAGAATTCTCACAAGGGTCACAGGATTTGACAAAGCTCAATGCAATAACAAGCAACATATGAGTATAAGGTTTTCAACTATAAACATCATATGGCTTTGGTAGGACAGTGGAATATCAAAGAGGAGCTTTGCAAAGGGTTTTCAAGTTTTAAAATAAAATTCCCAAGCACTCAAACATAAAGAGCGAAGATCATATCATCAAACCATATCACAAACGCCAACTACTTAGATAAGCATGAGTTCCCTAATGATATTTGTTCACAAGCATCAAGATGATGAGTAAGGAATAAAACATATGCAAGCCAACCACGGGAATCATGTAGAGCAAGCATAGCACAAACTGCTGAGTTTGATGTAAAGGATATGAATTGAAATTCATTCAAACTCATGGATAAAGGAGAGTGAGGTAGAGGGTGCACATACCATCGCTCTTGAAGGATAAGAGATCAAGGGAGACTAGTGGTGATTCGGCTGACCATAAGGCAGCCGACTCACTCTAGTTTACCTTGCTCTTGTCATGAAGGTGTACTCGATGTTGTGCAGTGCCTGTGTGGGAGTTCTCGAGTGGATATGTCGATGATGAGCTTGAGAGAACTCCCCCACACTGGTGGTTGATCCTGGTGTTGTTCTTCAAATAGCAAATGGAAACAAAAGATGGACTCTACTGGTTCGAGAACCATAGAGCCTTTATTCAAATTTAAATATTTTTGTTGTTTTTATTTTATTTCATTGTCACCATGTCATTTGCTCGAAAGGGTTAGACCAAAGTTACACTTCAAACACAAAGGGGAGTATACTTACCTTGGACCTTTGAGAGGTCATATGTACCACCTTTGCATGTTGTGCAACATGAATCTGACACCTCAACTTACCTTCCCATTTGAATTTAGCTCAATGACTTACCCATTCAAATTTGACAATTTTCTGCAGGGGTTAGTCAGCATATATGCAACCAAGATCTATGGGAATATAACTCTAAGGTTCATCAATCAAAACTCGACACCATGTCTTGTTTTGACTGAAGGAGACAGTTTTAACCTAAGCACCATGCTTAATTTAAAACAGTCTATGAATGCGTGTATACTCAAACATTCAAACCAGAGCATATGAACATAAATGAAGGAGGTATAAAAGCATGATCAAGCCATCATCAACAAGAGACATAAGCATGAGCATAAGACGGTGAACCTCGGGCAACCTCCCGGAAGGGCTTTGTTTAATGTCGAAAGCAGGACTTACCTAGCTAGTGTACAAGATGCAAGAGCTGACATCATCGCCACACCAGGATAAGATTTGGTAGAGGAGGAACTTTACTCAAGATGCTCACATATCTCCCCCACACTTCAAGTTTGCATTGCTAGGCAACAAAACTCAAGTGTGTGGTGATCAAGCTTCCTTTTGTAAATGTTCCCTCACCCAAGTTTATCTAGGTGTTGCAGCTGATGTGGCTCACATGTTCGTAGGCATCACCAGTCCATCTTTTTTCTCAATCTCCACCTGAAAGGTTAGTGACCAGAAATACCCGAAGGACAACTTATCCTAAAAACATGTTCTTGCTTTTATTCGAGAAGGGAAATAAAACCTATGCTAATCCAGGCTATCTCCTAGGAGTGCTTTGTTTATTTAAGGTCATAAGCTCGACCATGGGAACTTCATCTTGCAGCTATCGTTGGTGGTGTCGTTCCCGTCTCACCACCAATCCTTGATGTATCAGTGAAGCTTTAGCTGCAAGGTTAGTGCCACAGTGCACACACGAAATCTGATATGCTTATGATAGACATATACATCTACAACCAACCTTCTGAACTTTCTACAAAAGAGGACCATAAGGTGATTGCAGCCCTCATGCGTGCTCAGTGCACTAAGCATGTCTGACTCTAGAGGGACATGATGCAAGCATGGTCTGTATGGTAGATGAAGAATGAAGCTACCATGCTCGTGCGTGGAATCCTTTCCTCCGGACTCCAGAGTCAGTGCCTCGAAAGGTTCCATGGCCCATGAATTCTCCATCTCAAGAGAGTCATCGTGGAAGCTCGATGTTGACTCTCGATCATGATCGAAAGCAACATGATACGGGCCAGCGGGAAGAGGCTGAAACTCGGTCGAGAGTGGTGACGATTGTTCACCTTCACAGAGGTGAGGAGAGTCTCCCGAGTCATCCTCATGAGGGGTAGAACATTCTACAACCTTAATGAGAACGGGCTCGGATGATGCGAACGGAGATGTATGCGTCATCTTCTCGAGCGGATTTTGCTGAGGAAGAGGCTTTGCCATAGGATGTCCCGAATAAGGGGTAGCAGTGGTAGGAGCGACTCCCCTGAGCTTATCATCTAGGCTCCCTAAAGATGTATCGAAGAGCTACTCTAAAGGGGAGCCAAGGAGGAGATCGAGATCAAGGACATCGAAGATGTGAAAGTCTAAACTAGCCTCGATCCCATCTATGATTAGCGGCACGGCACTTGCAATCCCCTGACATTCAAGAACACGTCCAAACGGACAGGTCTTGAGGAGCATGTCGGATGATGTTAGCGGGACTCTGCCCAAAAGAGTTTCCGCTAAGTGCCATGGCAATATGTTAACGTCCATGATGGGGTTACAATGGGGCTCTACGGCAATGCCTCTAATAGAGCAAGGGACAACCAGAAAAGGTGAACTATTCCAAATTGCTTCGGAAAATCGTGTCACTCCCTCTGACCATTCCTCCCTCATGGCCTCCTCAGGATATGCTTCGTCAGGAGGATCAGGAGGCAAAGGAGATACCGTAGGTCTAGGGAAAGTTTCTGTCAAAGGATGTCTAGATGATCCAGCATGGACAGAAACGGTTTCCCTAAGTTCTTCTTCTTCTGGGTTTCCTTGAGATTTAGCAAGAAGTTTTTCTAAGGGGAAACCTAGGAGAAGATCAAAATCCATGATGTCATAGATGTGAAAATCTAACCGCACCTCTATGTCATCAATGGTGATCGGCACGTCCCTAGCAATCCCCCGACATGGAAAAACACAGCGCCACCTGGGACTATGAAAATGTCTATCAGTCGGGATCAAGGGAATGTCACCCACCAGAGTATCCAAAAGGGTCTCTGGAATGATTCAAGCCCCAACAGTAGGGTCATGGACAGCGTCTACGGCGTTTCCTCTCATGGAACAGTGGATGATCGTGGAAGTTGAGCTAACCCGAATTGCTTCGGATGTATGCTTCTAAGATGACCAATCCACTATCGTCCTATGATTCCAAACTTCATCGAGGACCTCATAAAGGTCCAGCGATGTCGTAGGCTTCTCGTGCCAAGAGTGATCTGAGATATTGCTGATGTTTCTAGAAGGATCATCCTCAAACCGGGAGAAGAACTCCGAAGGTTGAATTTCTTCTTCCTACGGTGTTCGTGATGCAAGAGAGGATTCAACAGAGGAATCAAGGGATTCAGAGAATGAAAGCTCAGATTCGGCTGTTGAGAGACTCTCATAGCTCGACTCTGATGTTTGGTAGGATTCGTCATAAAAGTCATGGGAAGAAGAGGTTTCTAAGAAGAATTCTAGGATCTCTCTTCTTTCTTCTGGAGTTTGGGTTTCGAACGATCCTCCAGCTACGAGGTCGAGCTCTTGTGCAGATTCCAAGTGTATATGCGTGTAAAAGATGTTCGTTGAAATATCGTCGGATATAGACAAGTCTGAGCTAGATGTCAAGAGACTTGAGAACCTAGCCCAGGCTGCACCTAGGGACTCCATCTCTAATTGCTCAAAGTCGAAGAGGTCAAACGGTAGGGAGTTTATATGTTCCGGATGGGAGAACGAGTAACAAAAGTTATCTCGTAGTTCTTCCCAACTATTCACACTACCCACCGTGAGAGTGTACCATTGTTCCACCCTATCTACAAGAGAGAAAGGGAACAATTGCCACCACAAAGTTTCTTGTGTCATGCCCAACACAAGTAGGCCTGAACACTGTCCTTCGAACTCCTCTACATGAACATGAGGATTATCACTAATCACTCCAGAGAAGGGTCGATTTTGAACCATGGCTATAAAGCCAGGACCGAGTTCGCACCAAGATGAAGAAGTTGATGGTTGCTCTAAGACGAACTCGCCCCTAGGGGTAGAGAGGCTTTGACAGGAAGGCATCTCAGAAGGGTAACTGGGGTGAAGGTAGAAGAAAATGAAAAAGATAAATACGAGGACCACTAGGTTCGAAGATAGATACAGCAACCGTTCCCCGGCAACGGCGCCAGAAATGCTTGTTGGCGTTTCTTAACGTCACCACTAGTTGTACACCTAGAGTCAACGTATAAGAGCAACCGGGTATACCGCAAGCGCACGGAAATACCGCTATAGCACTTCTCCAAGGAAGGAGAGTATTCCAAGGGTATCGAATCCAAGGAACGATGTGCACTATCTTCTACTCTAGTATAGATGGTCCAAGGGCACAACACTGATTGATAGGATAGGTAGAAAGGATCTACCTTGACTGAGCACAGAGTCTAGCACGGTCTCTCAGGTATAACACTCACCTTGGGCGCCAACCCACCCTAGCTGTTTAAGGCTAGACAATATGTTCTGGCAACGGGGCCCTACTCAGTACACAGGCGCGGAGGGTTCCAAAGGGTCCAACAGGTTGTCACCGCTGCGGCCTACCTCTATCGATACGCGAATGTACTTGGTATTCGCAGGATAACCTATGGTCCAGACACCACGTCTACACCACTGACTACTACTATAGTCGGACACCATTTGACGTCCCGATAGCCCGACTATAGCACTCCGTATAAATACGGAACTACGAATCCATGAAGGAGATACTGGCACTAGCTCAAGGTATACTCTATCACTTGTGCAAGATCACGAATGCACTTTGATCTAATTAGAGATATGCAGGAGCATCAACTTTACTCTAATAGACAAGCTGGCAAACTAGATGCAAACTTATGATCTAAGTCTACTAGATCGAAAGGGTTGTGTTCGAAGAACACAAGCCTCTAAACCAAGAACAAACAAAGAACACAAGAACAAAGCAACTGTGCATGCATAAAACTTTAGTCTAAATAGAAAATGTCGAAATACTCACTTTAGTCTAAATGAAGAACGAAGGCACCACTGAGCATCGTTCTTGGGGAAGATGTCATGAACATGACATGGCCCCAAGCCTCCCACCTCACTTCCTAGCACTAATCCTATACAAAGAGCTCTCCTCTCCTAAAGAGAGAGGCTCCAAGGCCAAAATGAAGAGGAGGAGGAGAAGTGTGTGCCCAAGAATGAGGCCCCTCCCCTTCTATTTATAGGCAGGGGGGAGGCTTGCTCCGGGGCTCAAAGTGGTCCAAAACGCCCGGAGTAGCAGTGAGTGACCAATCATGGAGCAGCATGTGGAGGGTGGAGATCAACCGACCCTAGGTCGGTTCGGCTGATCCTAGGGTCGGCCGACCCCCCCCCCCCGGGAGGCCATCTGGCCTGTGCTTTCTCGGGGTGGCTGCCATGTGGGCCCTGATGCTTATCCTCTGTGCATGCCAAGTTTCCTAGTGGTTTGGGTCCTGAGTGGGCCCTTGGATCCATGTGATGTCCATGTGGTGATACGTGATTCGTCAGGCTTGCCTCTCTTGGATTGATAACGTCAGTGATCCAGGGGAATCCTACGTGGCATCCCCTCATTGGCTGAGCTTGAAGTACTTAGATCAAAGACTTGTGCTTTTACTCCTCTTTCTAGTGCTAATCACCTATATTTGCATAATCACCAACACTTTTGGAAATGATTAGTTTAAGCCCTATTCTAGTGTTGATGATCATTTCTCATGCCAAAAGGTACATGTTGATGGGTATAAAATGAGTGGATAACAGCCGTCAACAAACTCTCATCTCATCAAGTCACTCAAGCCTATACTAGATTATTTTCGACCTATTCTACTCATATGTGATAGTGGAAGGCTTATGTGGAGCTTGATATGTCAAAACAATCCTAGCAAAACATACATCTGAAATATTGTCAGACTAAGAGAGATCTACTGGAATTACTGAGACTCGTCAAAAAGTTCATGGAAAATAAATGTTGGAAAGAGAGAGGGATGAAACACACACATTTAGATAGGAGGAAATGTGCAAGTGGCAAATGGATGATCCCGAGGCACAAGTGAAGTTCTTGTTATCGGATTGCACATGGTTGGAAGATTTGAGTATGGATTTGTCTTTGAGGCACTTGAGAACATATGAAGCAAAAAGAACCGAGGAGCATTATTATTATTATTTCACTTCTCTTCTTTTTTTCCTTTTCTTTTCTCCTCTTTTTTTCTTTTTGCTCATCATTTTTCACCATTAATTTTTTTCTTTTTGTTCCTCAGAACTTTTGCAACATAATACTTACTCAGCATTTGTCAGAGATGATGTGATGACTCCTTCCCCCACGCTTGAATGATGCTCGTCCTCGAGCATAAGAGAGAGGGGAAATGACTACTGAAGTAAACATGAATACATAATCTTTGCGGAATATCTGATTTTCCGTTGGGAATTTTACTCCATACTCAAAATTGGGTTGTGGACAAGGAGGTAATCACAAAAAGATATTTTTGGTTTAGGGTGGATGACCAGCGAGCTTTGTGAAATTTTCGATGTGAAAACCCATAATGCATGGACAAAAAGGCTAGTATGAAAAAGTTACACAAAGGAATGACCAGTTTCTTAGTCTCGAACCATATAAATCAATCCTAATCCAACTCATCAAAACATATGTTCACAACCTAAAGTTTTCATCATTATAAAACATACATGTATATGGCTTGGTAGGTATAACTTTGCAAGAGCATCACAAATGTAGATAGCATAAGAGTTAAATTTTAATAAAAACACAAGTTATCCGGTCGTTCGTAAACTTAAGTAAAAGAACAAAGATATGTATGTGAGTCTAGAGTATAGTCATTTTACCTCAACAAATAAAACAACCAGTATTTAAATTAATTTTAGATCATGTTATAGAGAGCAATTAGCCAAGGCATGTATAACTTCATGTAGGTAAAAACCAAGCGGCAACTTTCATCATTTTTCCATAAGCATAGGCAATATAAACATCAAGGTGAACACATGGTCATGCCTATTTATTGAAAACAAAAAAGAAATCTAGGTTGTCCTCCTAGTAGCCATGTTATTATCAAGAAAGAAAAATAAAAGTTGCACTGAGTTGAGGTTGAAGGCATACTTACAAACATTTATTTTCGGAAAAGAGAAGGTACACGGAGGTGTTACCATCTTTTGTTGTTCTTCGTGATCTTCTCCTGACATCTCCATGTGGTTTTGTCTTGATTTTCCAATGCTCCTAAACTTCTGAATTTGATCATGTATGCTTAATGGAAACATTGCTCACCCCTTCCCTTCAATGTTGTCATCGCTATCTCATCTTTCTTGTTCTCATCATTGTCAGTGTTTTAGACACCAAGCCTACCACAGGGTACACGAAGTAGTAGATTGTGTGGTGGGGCTCGCCGAGATCAGGAACACGATGGTGAGACACGAGGCACACAATTAGACAGGTTCGGGCCGCAATGTGTGTAATTCCCTACGTCCTGTATGATGCGTGGCTCTTGATTGATTGCGTATGTTCTTGAGAGGGGTCCCTGCCTCGCCTTATATGCCACGGGAGGCAGGGTTACAAGTCGAATTGGTACAAGAGTACTATTCGAGTAGGACTAGGAGTAGCCTATTACAGGTAATGAGAAGCTATCCTAATCTTAGTACAAGTCCTTGTCCGTCTTGTCTTGCCTGGTGGCCCACGGTAATCTTGCACCGCGGCCTACTAGTCGAGTAGTCCAGGTATGCAGGCCCATCTACCAGGTATGGCCCACATATGTGGTGGGCCTAGGGCTGCCTAGTTGACAAGCCCCCGAGTACTTTGTAGTCGAGTGGAATGTATTCAAGTAGTCTTGAAGGTCTCCGCGAGTAGTTCCCAAGCGTCCCCCGAGTTCCACAAGCTTCAATCTTCAATAATACTTGAATCATCACGAGGCTGGAAGGTACTCCAGCTAACTCCACGAGTAGTTTTGAAGTCTTCTTGAGTTGTTCTCAAGCGTCCCCGAGTACTTCCCTTGAAGGTCTTCAATAATACCCGCTTCGTTCTTGAAATCTTTGCATCAAAGATTCATACGGAAATGCGATTACTAAAATCGCATTCCATATGGAATGTAGCCCCGAGCCTTAGGTCAAATCCAGGATTCAAGCTGAGGGTCAATCTTCTAGCACTTGTGATCTTGCTCCGAAAAATCCGTAGAAATCCCGAAGAAAAACATATGGGTATGTGATTACTAAAATCGCATCCCATATGGATGTAGCCCCCGAGCCTTAGTTCGAATTGTCAATTCAAGTTGAGGGTCAAACTGAAGTCTTTGTCAATTAATCCCGCAAAATCTAGAGAAAAAATCAAAGGACACGTGGCACGAAGCCCCCGAGCCTTGAGTCGAGTACTTCTCGAATTGAAGGATCCAATCTGACTGTAGAAAGTGGCTTGAGCTCAGTGTACTGTAGTCAGGGTTCGCCAAACCGTTGGTAACCGCGCGGTTTACCGTGGTTACCGCGTGAACCGCTGCGGCACGGTTACGGTTCCGGCCGGTTGGTAACCGGCCGGATTCAAAATTGTGAATTTAATTCAAAAAAAATGAAAAAAATCTCAAAAAAATCCCAAAAATAGTTCAAGTTGCCACGAATCTAATGGTGTCAAATTTTTTCAAATATTCGTTCGTTTAGTACACTTTGCGGGCATTAGAAGTTCAACCAAAAAAGAAAAAGGAACTGGTTGAACTTCTAATGCCCACAAAAAATACTAAATGCACTATTATTTGAAATTTTTTGACACCATTAGATTCTACGCACCTTGAAATATTTGTAGGAATTTTTCTTATCTTTTCCAATTTTTTAATTCAAATTTGAAAACACACCAAATTCTTCATTGCGCCGGTTTTTTTGTCTCTGCCAACGGTTTACCGCTCAAACCGTACGGTAAGCCGCTCGAAACCGTTTGAACTAGTGCTTTGGTTTGACAATTTGAATTTGAGCGGTTTGGAGCGGTTACCGCCCAAACCACTCCGGTAAACCGTAACCGCCGGGCGGCGGTTTTGTCCCGGCGGTCGGTAAAAAAAATCCTGACTGTAGTTGAGTGAAATCCAACCCCATCGAGTAGTCGAGCCCCCAAGATGAAGCTGAGCAAGTTTTGGAATTTGTGAAAAGTCCACTGACTTAGCCGGAAAAATTTGCCCGATGCGTATCCAATCTATTGAATACGAAGGGTCACCAGGTCGAACGGTAGGGTTTTAGGTTATAAATACCAGAGGGGATATCCCCTAGGGTTTCCACTGCTTCCATTCGCCCTTAGATCCAGAAAAAAGCTTTTACCACCGTAGCCGCCACAGAGTTGAGCGCCTACGCCGTCAAGTGCTGCCACCTCCACCCCCGAGCAGCCCCCGAGCAGATGCGAAAAAAGACACTCGTGACTGGAAGAATGAAGAGTGTGCCATCCAAGGGACAGATGGAGAAGAAGAGATCTGGTCGCGACAAAACCTAGTTGCCAGAGCCAAAATACAAGACGATTGTCGGGGACGATCATTAGGGGTCCCCTAACTAAGGGGATAATCACCCTCGTTAAACGCAAACCACTCGAGGACTGTTTCCCGAGTCCTGGTCGCAGGACATCACAGGCCCACGGCCTGCCGCGGCCTGCCACGGCCCAGCAGCAGCCTACACCAAGAAGGCCCGCCTAGCCACCTCGCTCAAGGGCTCCGGTCCCTCGAGCGGATTTCCGCCTCGCTCGAGGGCTCCGGCCCCTCGAGAGGATTTCCGCCTCACTCGAGGGCTCCGGTCCCTCGAGCGGATTTCCGCCTCGCTCGAGGGCTCCGGCCCCCTCGAGCGGATTTCCGCCTCGCTCGAGGGATCCGGTCCCTCGAGCGGATTTCCGTCTCGCCCGAGGGCTCCGGCCCCTCGAGGCCCCATAGAGCGGGCAGCCGCCCCCGCTTCGCCCAACAACGGCATTCAATGCCCGGCCCCACGGCGGGGCACTGAAGTCAAGGGTGAACCTCTCCCCCACACCACGCATCTGACATGGTCAGAGCGCCTGACACCACCATAGTGCGGCCTGGCCCGCCACTGTGCAGCCATCCCCGGCACTGTGTGGGCGCCGCGCGGCCCTGTGCGGACAAGCAGGTGTCATTCCCTGCCACTGTACCACCTGCTCCCGTCCTCCACTGCGGCGAGCCCTCGAACGGGCATGGGGGCACCCTCAAAGGGTGTACGGGCATGCGCCCCGACTGACACCGCCGTACGGACGGCGTGCGCCACGTCTCCTCCGCCAACTCCGGCGCTGCACGGCCATCCCGGGCGCTGTGCGGCCATCCCCGGCGCTGTGCCACCTGCTCCAACCACTGTGCGACAGCACACACGGCACTGTGCGGACAGGCCGGTGACGCGCCGCAGTCCCGCACCACCAACTCTGGTCCTTCCCCCGGCGGTCAGGCCCTCGATTCAGTGGGGGCAACCCCTCGAAGTCAAAGCAGGACAGGTCACAGTGACCGCCACGCCGCCCGCAGAAGCCGGAGGGCGCCGCCAACTCACGCCAGGAACCATGACGTGAGGGACAAGACCATCGACGCCATACCTATTAGTACGCGACCACTGTGCCGGCTGCTGAGCAGCACCCCTGTAACTGCCATCTCTTGGCCTATAAAAGGGAGAGGCAGAGCCCCCTGCGCGGGGACGACGCTCATTCACCCGCACACAAGACACTACCACGTTCTTGATATTGGCACTCGCCTCAATCACTTAGAAGGGACCTGGGGGAACTTTCTCCTCTCCCGCCGTGCTTGTAGCCCCCCTCTACAGGCACCTTCGGTGCAAGCTAATACAAGTGCGAAAGCACACCCTGCTGGACGTACGGCCGCGTGGTAGGAACCAGGATAAACCCCGTGTCACCTTAGCTAGCACCGACCATCGAGAAGCAGATCCCAGCGCAAATCACTAGTTGGTGCCGGTGCTAATCCGGACACCGACAGTTGGCGCGCCAGGTTAGGGGGAGCGCTGTGATCGTCCACCTGCTTTCTCAATGGTGACCGTCACCGAGCAGACGTCGGAGAGGCCCGCCTGGGGCGAATCCGACTCATTCCCGGCCGAATTCGAGATCTGGTTTGGGAGCATCCACTACCAGGCGACTGGCAATGGCTACCGCATGCATATCCTTAACAGGGACGCGCTCAGGGCGGCGCCGCCCGGGACGTCGGCAGCCCTAATGCCAGCGGTGTTCGGGGAAGCGCTCACGGCGAGCGCGCACGGTGCGACGCCAAGCGGCGGACGCTGGCTCCCCCCAGGGGGTCGAAGCCGGCGAGCTCCCACCCATTGGAGCAGAGCAAGGCAACGCACCTCCACCGGCGAACTCCACGGCGCGCCCCGCGGAAAGGGCCGTGGCTGCGCAGCCATGATTCCCCCACGGGATCTGCAGCGCCACCATGGCGTATTCTTCGTCGGCCGGCACCGACCTGGCTGCGTACGAGGACCTTCCGGACCACTACTACATGTCCATCCGGAACCTTGTCGTCACCTCGCCCGACGAATCTTACCGCGACACCGACGGCGAGGAGTACGGGTACGGGCGTAGGGCGCCGGAGTGGGACTACTCCGGACTGCGGGACCCTGACGCTTTCAGGCGGTTCCAGGCCGCAGCAACTTACTGCCTCACCTGCTCCGACGACTCCAGCGAGGGGGACTATGATCCCACCCGCGAATGCTTCGTCGTCGTCCTCGGTGACGGCGAAGACGAGGGAGACGGAGCAGGCGATGCTGCGGTCCGCAACAATGTGGCAGTAACCCCACCGGTGGGGGCGACACCACCGCCATCTGACGCGGCGCGTGCCGCGCAGATGGCCCAACATCGCGAGTTGGAAGCGAAGTTGAACGCAGAACGCGAGCAGTTGCGGCAGCTGAAGGCCACGCTCGAAAAAGACAAGGCCGGCCCATTGACACTGGGTGCGCGCGCTGCGGGTCGCGTGGCCCGCGAGCGCATCAACGCCGACGCTGACGTGGACGAGACGCCAAACCTGGCAAGGGCCAGCCAGAAGCTCGTGGCTGCTGCGACTTTGATTCGGGCCATGCCCGAGCTATCGACGCCCGAGGGACGTAACCTACGCCGCGAGGCGCAGGCCCTCATCGAGCAGGCAGCGGTGCAACAGGTCGAAAGCTCCGCGTCCCGTATGCGCCATCAGTCTGCCACGAAAGCTGGTGGGGGCGGTCGGGACCAGGAGGCTTTGGTCCACACACCGCACCGAGCACCTACTGTCCACGAGGGCAATCAGAGGACCCCTGCCAAGGATCGGATTCGGGATACGCGCGGCGCGCTCAACGATGGTGATGCTCGCAACATCCTGAACAAGAAGAAGCAGAACGCCACTCCGTCGCACGGCTACAACCCACGGCGCGGCGGGCGATACGACAGTCGAGAGGACAAGAGCCCGTCGCCGGAGCCGCCGGGCACGCGTGTGTTCGGCCGAGCGATCCGCACGGCCTTGATCCCCCCGCGCTTTTGCTAGCCGACGACCGTGAACAAGTACTCGGGGAGACGGACCCCCGGGTGTGGCTCAACGACTACCACCTGGCATGTCAGCTGGGCGGCACCACCGACGATGCCATGATCATCCGCAATTTGCCGCTGCACCTGGCAGACTCCGCGCGGACGTGGCTCTAGCACTTACCCACGAACCAAATCCATGACTGGGATGACCTGGTCAGGACGTTCGTAGGTAACTTCCAGGGCACGTACGTGCGCCCTGGGAACTCCTGGGATCTTAGAGGCTGCTCCCAGAAGGCCGGTGAGTCCTTGAGGGATTTCATCCGCCGCTTCTCCAAGCGCTGCACCGAGCTTCCGAGCGTCGCTGAGTCCGAGGTCGTGCATGCCTTCTTGGAGGGCACGACCTGCCGGGACCTGGTGCGCGAGTTGGGGCGGAACCCTCCCACCAGCGTCAACGAGCTGTTCGACATCGCCACCAGCTACGCCTCCGGCGAGGAGGCAGTGGGGGCGATCTTCGACGGCAAGAAGGGCAAGCGAGCCGAGGATGCGCCCGCGGAGGGCAGCAAGCCCAAGGAGCCCTCGAAGAAGCAGAAGCAGGGCAAGAAGGGCAAGAAGAACCAGGGCAAGAAGCCCATGGAGCAGGGCGAGGGCTCCGAGGAAGTCGACGCAGTCGATGCCGCCAACAAGGGGACTCGAGGCCCCCCTCGAGGGGGAGTGTTCGACGAGATGCTGAAGAAGCCCTGCCCGTACCACAAGACCCCTGTCGCTCACACCCTCGAGCAGTGCGACATGATCAAGAAGTACTACAACTGCATCACTGCGAAGGAGGACAGCGCCAAGAACGATGTGGGCGACGGGGGCAAAGACGGCTTCTCGGAAGTGGAGAACGTGTTCTTCATCTTCGGGGGGGCCACCGTCGATATGACGTCGCAACTGCACAGGCGTGAACGTCGAGAGGTCTACTCCGTTCACCCGGCTATGCCGTCGTACCTCGACTAGTCGGAGGAGACGATCTCCTTTGGCCGTGAAGACCACCCGGATCACATCCCCAATCCGGGACAATACCCGCTTGTTGTCGACCCCATCATCGGCAACACACGGTTTTCCAAGGTGTTGATGGACGGAGGCAGCAGCCTCAACATCATGTACTCCTCCACCTTGGAGCTCATGGGGACTGGCTTGGACAAGCTGCGGCCAAGCAAGTCGTCGTTCCACAGCATTGCGCCAGGCAAGCGAGTCCAGCCCCTCGGGCAGATCGACCTGCCCGTCTGCTTCGGCACACCGAGCAACTTCCGCAAGGAGGTCCTCACCTTCGAGGTGGTGGGGTTTCGGAGAGCATACCACGCCATCCTTGGCCGGCCCTGCTACGCCAAGTTCATGGCGGTCCCAAACTACACTTACCTGAAGCTCAAGATGCCAGGGCCCAAGGGTGTCATCATGGTGGGCCCGTCGTTCGAGCACGCGTTCGAATGCAACGTCGAGTGCGTTGAGCGCGCCGAAGCGCTCGCGCATGACGAGGCCCTCATGGCGGACCTGGAGAAGCTTGCCAACGAGGCCCTCGACTCCACCAACAAGCACGCCGGCAGCTTCGAGGCCGCGGAGCACACCAAGGCTGTACCCCTCGACCCTAGTGCCCACGAGGGCAAGGTGCTGAGGGTCAGCTCCACCCTCGACCCGAAATAGGAAGTGGTGCTCGTCGACTTTCTCCGCGCCAACGCTGACATCTTTGCGTGGAGTCCAGCGGACATGCCGGGCATTCCGAGGGAGGTCGCCGAGCACTCACTTGATATCCTGCCCAACTCCAAGCCGCTATCTCAGTGTCTGCGACGATTTGATGAAGAGAAACGCCGGGTTATCGGAGAGGAGCTGCGAAAGCTCTTAGAGGCCGGGTTCATCAAGGAGGTGTTTCATCCCGTGTGGCTAGCTAATCCTGTACTAGTTAAGAAAAAGAATGGGAAGTGGCGGATGTGCATAGATTATACCGGTTTAAATAAAGCATGTCCCAAGGTTCCTTTTCCTTTGCCACGGATTGATCAAATAGTCGATTCCACCGTGGGGTGTGAGTTGCTATGCTTCCTTGATGCGTATTCCGGTTACCACCAAATTGAGATGAAGGCGTCCGACCAGCTCGCGACCTCCTTTATTACACTGTTTGGTATGTTTTGCTACGTGACGATGCCATTCGGTCTCCGAAACGCCAGGGCGACATACCAGCGATGTATGCTCCACGTCTTCGGGGATCACATCAGGCGGACCGTTGAGGCATACGTCGACGATATCATAGTGAAATCCAGGAAGGTGGACGACCTGGTGAACGACTTGCGCATTGCGTTCGATTGCCTCCCAGCGAACGGGGTTAAGTTAAACCCTGAGAAATGCGTCTTCGGGGTGCCGCGTGGCATGCTCTTGGGTTACATTGTCTCCCAGCGAGGCATAGAGCCCAACCCGGAGAAGGTGTCGGCCCTTGAGCGGATGGGGCCGATACGCGATCTGAAGGGAGTACAAAGGGTCCTGGGCTGCCTCGCAGCTCTGAGTCGCTTCATCTCACGTCTCGGTGAGAAGGGCACCCCTGTACCGACTTCTTCGAAAGAGCGAGCGTTTCTCCTGGACCGCTGAGGCCCAGGAGGCCCTCAACAAGTTAAAGGCAACACTTGCCCACGCTCCGATACTGACCCCACCCCAGGAAGGCGAACCTCTGTATCTCTACATCGCCGCCACGACCCAAGTGGTCAGCACGGTCATCGTAGTGGAAAGAGCAGAGGAGGGCCACGCCCTGCCTGTCCAGAGGCCGGTCTACTACAACAGCAAAGTGTTGTCGGACACCAAGACGTGATACCCCCAGATCCAGAAGCTGCTCTATGCGGTGGTGCTCGCGCGGTGCAAGCTGCGGCATTACTTCGAGGCCCATCCTGTCACCGTGGTGTCTTCTTTCCCTTTAGGGGAGATTGTGCACAATCAGGACGTCTCGGGCAGGATAGCTAAGTGGTCCGTGGAGCTCATGGGTGAAGCCCTCACCTACGCACCACGAAAGGCGATCAAATCGCAGATCTTGGCAGATTTCGTAGCTGAGTGGACCGACATTCAGTTACCCACCCCTCAGATCCAAGCTGAGTGCTGGACCATGTACTTTGATGGTTCGGTGATGAAAACGGGCGCAGGCACGGGCCTGCTCTTCGTTTCGCCCCTTGGAGAACACATGCGGTACTTGGTGCACTTGCACTTCCCCGTGTCGAACAACATGGCGGAGTACGAGGCACTCCTCAGCGGCCTGCGTATCGCCATCGAGCTCGGCATCAAGCGACTTGATATCCGGGGAGATTCTCAGCTGGTCATCGACCAGGTGATGAAGAACGCGAGCTGCCACGACGAGAAGATGGAGGCGTATTATGCCGCGGTGCGCAAGCTCGAGGACAAGTTCTTTGGATTCGAGCTCAACCACATTGCGTGCAAGTACAACGAGGAGGCGGACGAGCTGGCCAAGATCGCTTCGGGGCGAATCACCGTTCCCCCGAACGTCTTTGCCCGCGACCTCGCCAAGCCCTCTATCGACCTCGACAAGCCTGCCGAAGCCTCCAAAAAAGCCTCGAGGGCTGGCCCCTTGGGGCACACGGGCGCCGAGCCCATGGATGAGAACCCCTCGAATGGGGAACTCGAGACCTCGGACCTCGAAGGGTGCCAGGTGGACGAGGCCGAGGCGATGGAAATCGACAACCTCCCGCCCCCTCCGCGGAACTGGGGCGACGAGTACCTTGCCTGGTTGGACCGGGGGGAGCTGCCCCCAGACCGAACCAAGGCGAGGCGAATCGCCAGGAAGGCCAAGTCCTTCGTCGTCATCGACGGCGAGCTGTACAAGCGCGGCGCCTTAGGGATTATGCAGCGTTGCATTTCCATCCCTAAGGGTCGGGAGTTGATCCAAGACGTCCACGCAGGCGAGTGCGGTCACCATGCCCCTCCGCGTACCCTCGTGGGCAAAGGGTTCCGCCAGCGCTTCTACTGGCCAACGGCGGTCGCCGATGCCAACGAAGTTGTGCGCACTTGCGAAGGGTGCCAATACTACGCGCGGAAGACCCACCTCCCGGCTCACGTGCTGCAAACCATCCCCATCACGTGGCCTTTTGCCGTATGGGGACTGGACATGGTCAGGCCCTTGCGCAAGGCGCCCGGGGGCTTCACCCACATACTGGTGGCCATTGACAAGTTCTCAAAGTGGATCGAGGTCCGCCCCATCAGCAACCTTAGATCCGAACAGGCAGTACTGTTCTTCACGAACATCGTGCACCGCTTTGGGGTACCCAACTCCATCATAACGGACAACGGCACTCAGTTCACCGGCAAGAAGTTCCTAGAATTTTGCGACAGCTACAGCATCCGCGTGGATTGGTCGGCCATAGCGCATCCACAGACTAATGGCCAAGTAGAGCGTGCCAACGGCATGATTTTACAAGGCTTGAAACCAAGGATCTTTAACAAGCTCAACCAGTTCGGCCGGAAGTGGGTTCAAGAGTTGCCGTCAGTCGTTTGGAGCCTCAGGAACACCCCGAGCAGGGCCACGGGTCTCACCCCGTTCTTCCTGGTCTACGGCGCGGAAGCCGTACTCCCCACGGACTTGGACTACGGGTCCCCGAGGGTCAAAGCCTATCAGGAGGGGCAGAACCAACGAGATCGTGAAGACGCATTGGACTGCATCGATGAGGCCCGAGACGTGGCGGTCCTACACTCCGAGAAATACCAACAATCCCTACGATGTTACCAAGCGAACAAGGTCCGGCCTCGAGACCTCAACAAGGGAGATTTGGTACTTCGACTTCGACAAAAGAACGAGGGACGCCACAAGCTCACGCCACCGTGGGAAGGGCCGTACATCGTCGCCGAGGTCCTCAAGCCCGACACGTACAAGCTCGCGAACGAGAGGGGCGAAGTCTTCGCTAACGCTTGGAACATCCAACAGCTACGTCGCGTTTACCCTTAAGTTCCAAGTCGTTTTGTGCATATCCGGCACCCAAGTCGGTTGTATATACGTTAAGGTTGTGAATAAAGACAAGGGAGACTCGGCTTTCCTCTGAAAACCAAGTCCCCCTCGGGGGCTACTATGGGGGGCACCCCCCCTAAACGGTCCCATTTTTTCGCAAAAACCTTTTTTCCGTAAATGCTAAGCATATCGCGCCTCGAAAGCTTAGGCAGACAAAAGCAGGGTGTAAGTAGCTAGAAGGTAAAGCCGGACGAGCCAGGGACGGCCTACGCCTCCAGCAGGATACGGCTTCCCTCTCACCACTTCACCTTCAAGTTACTCGTGAAAATGATCGATCCCAGCTGAAATCTGCCTAGGTGACGGGAAAGACACAACGACACACATAAAACGAGCCACACTTAAGTCACAAACTTCAAAAGATGGTTTGTTTAGTTACATGAGCCACCTGGCTCGAATCTCGACCACGACCTAAGGGCTTCGGCGCCCAGCTATTTTCAGGGCTCAAGGGGGCCTACGGGGGGAGCATTCGGGAAGAGGTCATCCTCGAACACGTCGGCGAGATCGGCAGCGGCATCCGCAGCAGCAGCATCAGCCTGGTCCATGGCGTCTTGTGCCCCGTCATCATCAAGATCATCCGCGACGACGTACCCTGTTGCCAGCGCTGCGAAGTCGACGATGTAGTGCGTCGACACCACGCCAAGGGTCTTCTGGATGCCGAGACGGAGGGCACCCCTCATGCGCTCGACGACACGGCCGCTCAGAGCCCGAAGGCGACTCGCCAGCGAGCTCCCCGACAAGCCGGTACCCTCGTCGATGCTCTGGCATGCTTCGAGGGCCGCCTGCTCCAGGGTCGCGAATTCCTGTTGTGACGAGTTGTAGGCCGCCTGAAGAGCTTCCGCCTGCATCGCAGACTCTCCCAGAGCTTTCCGCAGTCCTGGGAGGAGAAAGGGTGAGTCGAGAGCGAATCTCGATGAGCCTGAACGATAAATAAGGGCTCGGGGGCTGCAACTTACCCTCGACCTGCTTCTTCTCCGTCTCGAGCTCTGCACGCGCGGCTCCAGCCTCTTGCCGCAGCTGCAGAATCGAGGCGTCCTTCTCTCCGCTGGTGGACCTCAGGGCTTCGACGGTGACGCTCTCCTGAACCAGGGCCCCGGTGAGCCGCTCGGCTTCCGCCTCCCGAAGTTGGAGTGCGGTCCTAGCCTCCTCAAGGGCGGTACGCTCCTGCTGGAGCAGGGACTGCATCTCCTCCCGCGCTGAGCGCTCGCGCTGAAGGGCGGACCAGGCATCCTCGAGCGTCGTGCGCTCTTGCTGGAGTTTGTTCTGCGCCTCCACACGCGCGACGCGTTCCTGCTGGAGCTGGCCCTCCACCACGGTGAGTGCCTCGGTCTTCTCCTGCAGAGCAGCGCCCAGCTTCTCGACCTCCTAGGTCTTCTGCTCGGCCTGGGTCTGCCAGGACCTCGCTCCCTTGAGGGTTGCGCGATCCTGCTGGAGTTGGACCTGTGCCTCGGTGAGGGCCGCCTCCTTCTGCGCCAGTGCGGCCTGGACCTCGGCGAGCGCCTCACGCGCCTTCCGCAGCTCCTCGTCCACCACCATTAGTGCATCCTCCTTCCCCTGGAGCGCGGCGTTCACCTCCTCGACCTCCTTGGACTTCTGCGCCGCCACGGACCGCTGGTCGTTGCGTGCATCCTCCATGCGGATGAGGTTGTACTCCAGCCATCTGTTGTCCGTCCGCAGGGCCTCCACCATCGCATCCAGGCCCTCGTACTGCGTCTGATACCAGTCGAGGTCGGAGCTCAGCTCGGCAATGCGAGCGAACCTCTCACCCGCCTGGCCCCGCAGCTCCTGCGGAGGACGAAAGGAGAACGAAGAACAAGAATCAAACGAAAGACACACGAACGAGGATAAAAGAGAGCGAGCGGGATTCGAATAAACATGCTTACCTAAAAGACCTGGAGCGATCTGCCCCTGTGGAGTTGGAGCGCGTCGGCCAGGGTAGTCTGAAGGGAGGCACCAAGAGCGCTGAACTCCTGCCACAGCTCCCTCTCCGACCTCGCCACCTCCACCAGGCTCCGCGGCACTCCGGGAAGGCGGAGTCTTTGCTCCCACTGTGGCACGTCGGCACCGGGCGCTGGGACCACGACGTCGGACGTCGACGGCCCGGCGCCGGATACTGGTGGCTGTGACATCACGCAGCCATCGGACCGCAGCACCAGCACCTCGGGCGCGGGCCCGGGGGCTGACGCGGCCGCCACCCCCGCCCGACCCCCTGCGGGGGGGAAATCACCATCAGCAGGGGCCTCGGCCGTTCCGCGACCCTCTGCCCCACGGCCCGCGGCACGGGCCCGCTCTCACCCTTGCTGGGCGCCGTGGGTCATCGCCGCCCGCATGGCTTCTACCGCCGCCTCCTCCCGCCGTTGCGGCCCCGTGGCCGCGGCCGCGACTCGCAACACCTCGCCCGCCGCCGCTATGCCCACCGTCGCCCGTGACGTCCTCACCGAGCGGGGCCTCGTCGCGCGCGACGCGTTCTGCGCCCCCACCTTAAGCGCCTTGATGAGTGCGAGGCCAGGGACAGCAGGCGTCGTCCTGACAACGGAAGGAGGAAGAGTGGGCGACCCAATACATGATATCAAGAACACGGAGAGCAAAAGGCAATTCACCTTATGCTGGAGAGGCCCCGCTTGCGCTTCCGCGAGGGCTCTGGGGGCGCCTCCCCAGACCCGGCCGACATCCTCGGCGGCGCCCCCATGATGAGGGGCACCGTATCTGCCCTGGGGGTCGGTTCTACGGGGACCCCCTCGACCCCCGGTGATGGGGGCGGCGCAGCTTCCCACCTGTCGGAGATGGTCCGCTCCCCCTCGCTCTCCTCGTCCGAAGACGTGTTTATCGGCTCCGGCGGGGTGGGAGAGACCCTGCTGCTCCCGTAGCAGGTACTCCTCGTTGTATCTATCGAGGCGCTCTTGCCTCCGTACCTTCTTCTCCTTTGCCTGGGCCGCCAGGCCCTTCTCCCTCTGCTGCCTGGCGCCACTGGCAGCCTGTGACCGGGGCGTCGGCGGATCCGACGTGGGGATGTTGACGTGCACGCCCTGTCTCCGGCAACCGCCGTCAGATCAAGCGTGGGGATAAAGTAAACAAGGTCGAAGAATCGAGACTCACCAGGTCGGTGCCCGGGAGCATCGCGAACGACCACAAGTTGTCGTCGCTGTTCGGCACCACCTTGAGATTCACCGCACGCCTCGCCCTCGTGGCCGCGTACGCCTGGGGAAGCGGCTCCTCCAGCAACCGAGAGCGCGCCAGGGCCGCGGGGTTGGCGTCGCTCTTCATCTCGAAGATGAGAAGTTCCCTCTCCATGAGAGGGATCACCCGCCGGAGGTGGAAGTTGGTGATGACGGCCGCCACGGTCAGCCCGGCGTTTGCCAACTGGCGCAGGGCGTCGGTAAGAGGCTCGAGCCTCGCCTGCCTCGACACGAGCGACACCCCATGCGCCCAAGACACCGGACTATCCTTCACCACCTTCCCGGTGTACGGCGGGAGCCCGGCGCCGTCGTTGCGCAGATAAAACCAACCCTTCTCCCAGTCGGTGTTGTTCGTCGTCATCGAGCAAAGCAGGTACAACTCCTTCCGGGAGTCGCGCGCTGCAAATGTAAGGCCATCGGCGCGTACGGCCCAGCGCATCCTCCTCTCCCCGGCGGCAAGCGTGTGGAGCTCTCCTCGGAAAAGGTGGACCCACAGGTCCCAGTGCGCCGGGATCCCTTGGAACCCCTCACAGACGGCAACGAAGGAAGCCGCCTGCGAAATGGCGTTGGGGGTGAAGTTGTGAAGCTCCACTCCGTAGTGGTGGCACAACCCCCACATAAACTTGCTCGCGGGGGCGTTGAATCCTCGCTCGTGCAACCGCACGAAATTCACGACGTAGCCCGGCGGCGGGGACGGCTCCCGATGCGACGCCGACGGGATGATCCACGTCGGGTTCGCTTCGTCACCAACCGGCGCCAACTGACCGCCTGCGACTAGCCCCTCCATGGATTGCAGGTCCACCGACGACCGGGGCCACGGATGAGTGTCCAACACTCGGACCGCAGACATGGCGGAAGTGGCGGGGACGCGGGGAGACGAGGCGAAGCGACGGAGCGCGGACCGGATCGGGAGCGGTGGAGCGCGAGCGAATCTGAAGCGGCAGAGCGCGCGGCGCTGAGGAGAGTGAAGAGCAAGGGACGGGTGCAAATGGCAAAGGTAAGGAGCTCCCCCCGCCGCCCCTGCTTTTATAGAGTGGGAAGGGGCGGAGCCCCCGGAAGCGCAGCGGGCGGCGGCAGTTAATGCAGTGGGCACCGCTCGTCGCTGACAGCAGGGCCCTACCGCACCGAAACTGCCACGCGTGCGCCATAATTACCGCACGGTAATCCAAGGACGCCGCATCCTGTCTTATCACCGTCACACGTCGCCCACGTCGCGTCACCTGAAAAGGCGTGCCCACATCGCGTGCCTCGCGCCACGTCAGCCACGACTGGCGGGGCACGGCGGCTAACCGTCCTACAGACGAATTTCAAATGCCAGGGATTCCTTCTCACATAAGGCAAGCCCCAGGTAACCTCGAGCCGGGGATTCGAGGCCTAATCCCTCGAAGGGATACTGCTAGCGCCCCAATCCTAAACAGGTTAAGGCCACAAGGCCACGACCTGTCGATGTCTCGTCGAGAACGAACTCGAGGAAGCCCAGGGCTCAGGCCCACGGGGCTCTACTGATCAGCGGCCCGAGGCCCAGCCCGCTGAGGGCACGACAGGTGCCGCAGATGCCCCTCGACTTGGGGGTTTACTGATCAGTGGTTCGAAGCTCGACTTGATGACAGATCGGAGAGCGCCACCGATCTGCTAAGACGGGAGCGCCCGGCGCCCCCCGCAAATGCCCTACTGATCAGAGGTATGGGGCCTGACCCTCGACAGGTTCGAACAGGCGCCTCAGATCGACAGAGTCAGGAATGATCGGGGCGCGCGCAATCGAGCCTATCCCCAAACGCGAAGTTCGGGGGCGCCCCACATATCGTGTTCAAGGCCGGGACAGAGGCAGTCAATTGAGGGATCCCATCGAGGGAGTGCTTCCGCGCCCTCGGCCCCTAGCGAACGGGGCCGAGCCCTGCTTGGCAAACCTCTACAAGCGCTTATATGGACGTGTCTCCGGACCACGATCCGACCCCTATCGAACGGGGCACGGACGCCCACTTGAACTATCCGTTAACAGCTCACCGAGGCAACCGCTGCTCGCCGCCCGCTCGAGGGTAGCATGGTTTGCCTCACCCCTCTACCCTGTGGAAGGGCAACAAGGGTCGTAATAAAGTCGAGAGTCTTCATCCGATCGTCCCTGATTGGGCCAGGGCTCGGGGGCTCCTCGCACCACGACCACCCTAGCGATCGCCGCATCAACCTACCTAGGGCTGCGCCCCCGGAAACGGTCGGCCTACCCAAAACGTCCTGGGACAACACGAGGCCTCCCCACCTGCGTAGATTGCCGATGCCGGCTGAAATATCGCCGAGGCCGGCTGAAACAAACGCAAGGTGAGTCACGTTACCCAACGTATTCAACCCCTGCACGAGTGCGCGCACTCGTGCAGGGCTTCGAGGGCTTACACCTGCGGGTGCGCTAGCGCGTCCCCACAGGAAAACATGCACGATCAAAGGGGGACGAGACTCGCGCACAGCACCCGAGAGCGGCATCCTTTGCCAGAATGGTTCTCTTTCCAGCAAAGGCTCGGGGGCTACTGTCGGGGACGGTCATTAGGGGTCCCCTAACTAAGGGGATAATCACCCTCGTTAAACGCAAACCACTCGAGGACTGTTTCCCGAGTCCTGGTCGCAGGACATCACGGGCCCACGGCCTGCCGCAGCCTGCCACGGCCCAGCAACAGCCTACACCAAGAAGGCCTGCCTAGCCACCTCGCTCAAGGGCTCCGGTCCCTCGAGCGGATTTCCGCCTCGCTCGAGGGTTCCGGCCCCTCAAGCGGATTTCTGCCTTGCTCGAGGGCTCCGGCCCCTCGAGCGGATTTCCGTCTCGCCCGAGGGCTCCAGCCCCTCGAGCGGACCTCCGCCTCGTTCGAGGGGTTCGGACCCCCTCGAGCGGGTAGCCACCCCCGCTTCGCCCGACAACGACATTCAATGCCCGGCCCCACGGCGGGGCACCAAAGTCAAGGGTGAACCTCCCCCCCACGCCACGCATCTGACATGGTCAGAGCGCCTGACACCGCCACAGTGCGGCCTGGCCCGCCACTGTGCAGCCATCCCCGGCACTGTGCGGGCGCCACGCGGCCCTGTGCGGACAAGCAAGTGTCATTCTCTGCCACTGTACCACCTGCTCCCGTCCTCCGCTGCGGCGAGACCCTCGAACGGGCATGGGGGCACCCTCGAAGGGTGTACGGGCATGCGCCCCAACTGACACCACCGTACGGACTGCGTGCGCCACGTCCCCTCCGCCAACTCCGGCGCTGCACGGCCATCCCGGGCGCTGTGCGGCCATCCCCGGCGCTGTGCCACCTGCTCGAACCACTGTGCGACAGCACACACGGCACTATGCGGACAGGCCGGTGACGCGCCGTAGTCCCGCACCACCAACTCCGGTCCTTGCCCCGGCGGTCAGGCCCTCGATTCAGCGGGGGCAACCCCTCGAAGTCAAAGCAGGACAGGTCACAGTGACCACCACGCCGCCCGCAGAAGCCGGAGGGCGCCGCCAACTCGCGCCAAGAACCATGACGTGCGGGACAAGACCATCGGCGCCATACCTATTAGTACGCGGCCACTGTGCCGGCTGCTGAGCAGCACCCCTGTAACTGCCATCCCTTGGCCTATAAAAGGGAGAAGCAGAGCCCCCTGCGCGGGGACGACGCTCATTCACCTGCACACAAGACACTACCACGTTCTAGATATTGGCACTCGCCTCAATCACTTAGAAGGGACCTCGGGGAACTTCCTCCTCTCCCGCCGTGCTTGTAGCCCCCCTCTACAGGCACCTCCGGTGCAAGCTAATACAAGTGCGAAAGCACACCCTGCTGGACGTACGGCCACGTGGCCGGAACCAGGATAAACCGCGTGTCACCTTAGCTAGCACCGACCATCGAGAAGCAGATCCCAGCGCAAATCACTAGTTGGTGCCGGTGCTAATCCGGACACCGACAACGATGGTGATACAGAAACCTCCAAGCCAAGCTGCCTCTTGGAAGAAATCCAAGATGAAGGAAGAGGAGATCAAGGCCCTCGAGGTTTCCGGCTTATTGCGTGAGAAGGCAGTTGCTGGCTGGAACTCCACCGCTGGGGATGCGTGGCCCATGGAGAAGAATCCAGATGAAATCCTGATGTTCAGCCACTTCGTCGAGCGTGGGTTGACTCTGCCGGCTTTGGATTTCTTCAGAGGGTTCCTCGACTTCTTCAAGCTGGAGCACGTACACTTGAATCCGAACAGTATCTTCCAGATCACAGTGTACGTGCATTTCTATGAAGGCTTTCTTGGAATCCGCCCGCATTGGGCCCTGTTTAGGAAGATTTTCCGATTGAAGCCGCAGCCCAACGCCAACTTCCCAGTAGTAGTCGGTGGGGTCGGTCTTCAGATGCGTCAGAAGGTGCAAGACTTGTATTTCAAGTATGAGTTGATAGACTCCAACCAAGACTGGAAAGCCAGATGGTTCTACATTGAGAATGCCCCACCTCAACTGCCAAAGCCCAGTATGTTCGCGCCAGTATATGAAGCGATCTGGAAGGACGAGCCGTCAATGCAAGAGTGCATCCGGATCCCAGAGTTGCTGACCAAGATTGCCGAGAAGAAAACGCAAGGCTTGACAGCTGAGAGAGTAGCCTCTTCTTCATGGATTTTCCCCTCTGTCCAGAATAGAACATATATCGAAATGTAGATCTATTGAAAATTTTATGAAATTACCTTTCCTACATGTGACCATTCACCGAAAACGGAGTTCAAACAAAAGAGTTATGTCTGTTTTACTTCAGCGCTGAGTGTTGTCCAAAATTGATTTCAGAACGTGTTGCACTCGGTGATTCAACCATAACCGCTTGTAGGAACCTCCGATTGCCGAAATTCTTGATTCGTTGGAATCGTAACATCATGGGGCTCCTAAATATCCGAAAGTATTCAGTGTTTTCCCTTTGAGACCATGCAGAATTTTGATGATGTCAATGGCTTCTTGTGCATTGATCCGGAGATGTTGATGATCTTGAGCTTTCTATCTTCGAGAGCGTCATGTTGCACTTCCGTGTTGAAGGTTCAGGGCCTCCCCCATGCTTAGTATTTTGCTAGGCATGGAAGAAGAAGATAAAGTATTTTATCTTAGTCATCCTTCAATTTCCTTGTCGTGAGAGTTTCTATCTTGCCTGCAAAACATTTTAAGCGCACATTCTACCCCCAAGGTGATGGTTGGGAGTAGACGAAATTGCCAACAATCCAACAATATTTCCTAAGACTCTTAACTTGTGGCATAATTAGTCTAAAGAGAAATTAAAACCTAATGGGTGTACGTGGTGCAAAGTGTGTATGCACATGAGAAGAAAGCATACAAATAGAGACAATGTTTACAGCTAGTTCTAAACACCATGTTTACAACTAGGTTGCTGAATTTCTTCATAGCCATAAAGATTTATTTATCCAAGGTTAAAACACCATGTATATCCCAAGATCAATAACTCTTATGGCACAAGAAAAATAAAGCTCAATGCAAAGCTTATAAACCAACCATTGCAACGTGAAAAGCTAGCAAGGTTTGTTGAACTAAATGATGATGGTCGGCAATCATGTTTAAACACCACGTTCACACAAGATTGCAAAAGGGAAATACTCATAATGCCATATGAATCATTAACATGGAAAATGAAGCATTCATCATTAAGTCTTATAAAACAACCAAGCCAACTATATGCAAAACATCTATATGCAAAGAAACAACCATCATGACGATAACAAAATGCAATGCATGCAAATAAATAAATATGAGCATGGACATGATGGTGGTTCTAAAAAAATGAAACTTAGATTAATTAGCCACAAGTTAATCATCATAGGATGGTGCCATTTATTCTCTCTAAGGAAGAAATAAAAACACAAAGAAACGGGTTGCCTCCCGAAAAGTGCTTCATTTAAAGTTATAGAGCTCGACTTTCTCACATACCTTCTCATTGTCGCAAAACCATGGTCCTTCATGCAAGAAGAAAAGGTTCCCATGCAACTTTAATTCACTTCCCATGGTGTACTTGATCACTTATAGAAGACTTTCCCAAGCTATCTGACATCATCGCTTTCTCCTTCTTTGTCGCCCTTCGGTGCTGCTTTCACTTCACGAATTTTTTCTTTAATATACAGAACAGAAAATGTACCCAAACTCCAATCCATTGCATAGTGCATAAAATTTCCTTTCCAACAAGTCTTCATTTTCCCAAATCGGACTCCAAGTGAGAGAGTTCTGCCCCTTTTACTCCGGTGATGCAATCTGTCCCGAAATTTCAGAACGCGCAAAGCTCAAAGTTTTTGCCATAACTCCTTGCACGGGTCTTCAAACTCATTGGTTCTTGATGCATTGGAATAGAACCTTGATGGAGCTTCTGATCATCTAATTTTATTCTTTTCTAAATCTCTGAATAAGTGCACAAAATTGATGAAGACAACAACATCTATCGCAGGATTTGGAGAGGTTGATGATTTATCTTGCAACCCTTTTGGCATGACTTCTCTTCACATTGTTCAAGCCATCGTATTCCTGCATGGTTAGTGAAAATCAGCTTTCTCCCGACATGTGCTTCTTTAAGGTCATTAGCTTGACCAAGCGCAAAGCATGATCAAGATTTACAAAACTTATTGTAAACATATGCATCCATAATTAACACCATATGCAAATTGTAGCAACAAGTCAAGGTGTAATTAAGAGAAACATATGTTTCATGCATAGAACTTAGCTCATCTTTAGGCAAAGGTTCTTTAGGCATAGAATCAATTGGTTCGAACAAAAACATTGCCTCATTATCATTCTCTAGAAATTCTAGCCTATCAACATGATAATCATTGGAGTAAGGTATAGAATTTAAACTATCATTCATACTATTGGTTGAACATAAGCATTTGAATGTATCATCATCAATACCAATAATATCTTGAGATTTCAGCATGTACCTTAGCCTTGGAGCTTTTCAACAAGAGTGATCCTTGGTTTGTCTAGTAGCGTCGAAAGTGAATCAATCTCAACAAGTGGAGTTGTCTCTTTGTTACTTTTTTTTGCATCTTCTCCATCTCATCATGTGGAACATGTAATCCATTAGCAATGTATGCATTCATTTTTTCTTTGAAGTTTTCATTATCATCCAAATCTTCATCTTCAAAGTCTTGTACGTTGCTTTCTTTATCTTCTGTGTACCACATGTCGTCAAGATTGCTTATCATTGACTCACTCTTTTCTTCATCTGTGAGCACTTCCATGTCTTGATTTGCTAGTGTGTAAGCTTCAATAGCGCAAAAGCTATAACCTTGTGGAGAGGGGTCTTCTTGGAGTGTTTGCTTTACGCAATTTTCCTCCCACGTATCTTCTAGTTTGAGTCATATTTTCTTCCATTCATCCTTCGAGCCACTAGCTCTTCTCTTAATTTTCCTCGTCTCCTTAGCAATAAATTCTTGCCCATGATTGGCAACGACCAATCAATTTCTTCGAATGCATCGAAGTCTTCTTCTTCAATTGGTGCGCACGATGTTGTGGAGAGGGGACTTTTTATCTCTTCATGGTTGTACTCTTCTCTTTTTTTATCATAAATCTTCGAGATGTTGAATTGATCAACCCATCCTTCATCATCATCTTCTTCAAATATCTTTTGGATCGATTCTCCACGCATCTCTTGATCAAAATGTTTTCAATTCTTTTGGCAACGTGTCAGTGTTCCTCCTTCCTTCAGTGGTTGATTAGGGGGGCAAAATCATTTTGAATCCAATCGGATTGATTGAATTCCGCCAATGGTCTAGCATTCCCCATACTTCGGCCTACATTCATGTTAGTTTCAACATTTTTATCTTGCAAAATGACTTCTCTTACCTTAGGAAGCAGATCTTCAACTTCTTGTATGGTTGGCTCAATTTTCTTGACCTTCGGTTCGTCTTTTTCAGAAATTTCAGCAAGCGTCTTGGGCTTACTTTTGTCGTTTTGCTCCTCATGACAACGTCTTTGCCAATCTCATTGCACTCTTTTTCCATTACTTATCCTTTGTAAGATTTGCGCGGCTTCACTAATTGTTTTATCTATTAAATCACCGCATGCACACACACTTGCAAAACGAGCAGAGTTAGGGGTTAGTGAAAAATAAAAGGTATGCAACATCAAGTCATCAAAAAATCCCAAGTTCGGGCCTTGCTCAAGTAGTTCATCAAAACGGTCACATGCTTCATCAATTTCTTCATCCTCCCCTTGCTTGAAAGTGAGCACTTGCCTCTTTAAGTATTGGACCTTACTTATGGGAAAGAACTTCGAAAGAAACTTCCTCACTAGCTCATCCTAATTTCCTTTTGCTTCAACGGACGCAAATGTGTACCACCTTCGCGCTTCATCTTCGAGAGAGAATGGAAAAAGATTCCACTTGAACCAAGCGGTCGGAACTCCTTCTTGTTGCACCGTGTTGCATATCATCGTGAATTGCTCAACATGTCTATATGGGTTGTCATCCTCCAATCCTCTAAAAGGGTTTGTCGCCACTAACTTGATGATTCTACGCTTCAATTCGTAGTGGAGCAAGCGTCAAATCTGATTTTTTTTCATCTCAATGTCCTCTGTTGATGGCATTGCTAGATCCCTAAGCGACATCTCTTCGTCTTCCAATGGTGAGGTAAACAAATCCATCTAGGCACCAAAAGTAAAAGCACAAAAAGGGTTTTTTCTAGAAAACAAGGGTTAGATGTTAGTAATCAACAAAGTTAATACAAGATTAAACATAGCAAACTGGCTTGCTCCCCGGCAACGGTGCCAGAAAAAGGGCTTGTTGATGGTTAAATAACGTGTCGAGTTTCGATCCGCAAGCGTACGGATCACTTGTAGCCTTTTTCACCTAGGGGTGAACCCCAAGGTTCTTGTCAATCCACGGAGCAAGAGAATTGCTAGCGCTTAACCAAGTACTAATCTAGTTGATTAGAAAACCTTTGAAAGAAAGATTAATCTAAAATAAAGGCAATCTAACATATGTTAATCTAAGATTGAATCCAAGTAACAAGGGTTGATACAAGAGAGTGATTAATATAGATAAGTTTTCCCTCCCTAGGATCTAGGATCACATAGATATGCATCTACTACATGAAAGAGGTGTTGCCCTTGCTAGCATCATGACTGTTATGCGGTCGCTTAAGCCTTTTCCCTACATCGTACTGTCACTAAGCAAGGTAATAAATCACTTTCGCTAACGCATTTATATCTAAGCATCTGTAGGGTTTGGATAATCACCACGAGTACCACAAACCCTACTAAGACCACATGTTGTGCAAACATATATAAACAAAGCATTTGCAAAAGACATAGACCATGAAGCATCGATAGGCATATAATTCATGTAGCGATTACATATCAAAGATCCATCTAACCCCTAGGGATGAACGGATACATTAACTCATCTCTACCCCTAAAAAGCCTGTAAGGGCAACGTCGACAAGCGCATGGTTCCGCTGTCCGCATGGTTCTGCCGGTAGAGCCATGTGCCGTGCGCCGATAGGGGCCCCCACCGCTCCCTCTCTCCTTCTCTCCTCTGCGTGGTGTAGTGTAGGTGGGAGTAGGGATGGGGTAGGGAGCTCCACCCGTGCCGGAGGAAGGCGCGCCCTGCTCCGCGTCGCGAAAGGTCCACCTTTCCGTGCTGCGCCGTTGCCATCGTTGGATCTGGGAGCGGCCGGCCACGAACCCCGCCGCAACCACCATGGGCGGAGCAGAGCAGCCGATGGCGGGGTGGAGGGGAGGTGCCGCAGGGGACCGCCAGCGCCTCCGAGAGAGAGGGAGGGGGCTGCCTACCGTCGCCACGAGAAGAAGAGCACGAGGGGTAGCCGCTGGGGCCCACGCGCCCGGATCTGCCCTCAGACTTTCGAGGGGCAAGCTCCGGCGAGGGAGGCGAGCTTCGAGGAGGGAGCTCGATGCCAACGAGCTCCGAAGAGGGATGTGTCGCGCCGCGCCGGCCGGAGAGGGAGGGGCCGGTCGACCTGGTGGGGCCGCGCCGCGACGGCTGGAGAGGAATGGACTGTGGCCGGGGAGGAAGGGGCTGCGCGGCGCCATACGGAGAGGGAGGCTACGGCCGGGGTAGTGAGGGAGGCCGCCGTCCGGGGAGGGGGCGCCGCCGCTCTAGGCGCCGGAGCAGAGATGAGGGTGAGATGGCAGAGAGGAGAGGGGGATTAGATAAGGTTCGGTTTCTTTGGTTTTGCCCCTTTCATTTTTAATAATTACAATTTAGTCCCTAAAACATCTATTTCCTCACACTCTAACCCCTAAAACTTTTATTTCAACACATTTTTGTCCCTTAAGAGGTAATAAATGATTGTTGGATATAGAGTAAATATATAAGTAACACTTTAATAGCAGTGCGGGAGAAGCTGGTGTAGAGTAAAATCTTACTGGTGTGGTTAGAATATTCATTTTAGAGTAAAAATATAGAGTAACAAGAGTGTGGTTAATCTAAGGGTCAAAGAAAGAATGGATAATGTAAGTAGAGGGAAAAAAAGTAAAGATGTGTTTAAAGAAGAGAAATAGGAGAACAAGATTACGAAAGGGTTTTCTCATATGAGAAAATGCACGGATTTTCTAATAATACTATGTGATTACAGGTGCGTTGTTGCAGATTTAAGAGAATTTTTCTATGACACACGTATGGCTTAAGTTTAATAAAATGATTGCAACTCGTCTACAAGTTTATGTAACAAATCATTCAAATTTAGGAGTGAGAACACGGATGATTGATGAAGGATTAAAGCACTCATTAGCTGTGGTGTGGTCTCTTGATGATGATCTGCCCAAGGTGCTGAGTAAAGAGAGGCTCTTGATCTGTCAAGGTGTTGATGTGACAAGCTGAGGTTTAAAATACAATATTTTTTGTAAATGGTATTACCTAATGTGACAATTACCTAATCTATTTTAAATAAATGGTATTTAAAATAAATGGTATTTAAAATACAATATTCTTTGTAATCCTATTATGAGAAGCTTTAAGATTAAAATTAATTGATTCATGAAAGATGTTAAGTAACTATATAACTTATTTCATGATAATATGATATTTAATTAAAATCAGGATTTTATTCCATGATTTCAGCCCGTAGCAAAGTACGGGCTATTACCTAGTCATCTTACAAGGATTGAAGCACATAGAGGTGGTGGAGCCTCCGAGAACGTCGTCGATGAAGCTTGAAAACACCCCTAGGTCGATGGCTTGGAGTCCTCCTCTTGCTTCCTTCACTCCGCTGGTGTTGATCCTTGCGACGAACTCATCTAATCTTTATCCCTCATCTTGTGGCGGCTGTTTCTGGTGAGTGGGCGTCAATGGATTGATTGGATCCGGCGGCCTTCGGGAGCAGGAGCTTTAAATAGACCGAGGAGACCCTAGGTCAAAGGGGACTGCGAACCGAGACCAAAACAGGCTGGGCCGGCCGGTCTAGACCTTTTTTGGCCCGGTTCTGGCCCATCTTCATTGACGTGGCGTTTTTTGCGATTTTGACTTTTTGCCCCTTCATATGTGCCTTTTTGGCGTCATCATCCCCGCGATCAAGATAGTGGGTCTTGTCGTATGAACTTCGATCTTTTCGTCTTGGTCTTCGGGAATGTTTCGTCGTGACACCTTAGTCTTTGCCACTTTTGAGAGTAAATTCGACTTGCACTTGAACACGAACGGAACTCCTTGATTAGCCTTTTGAACTTGATGCAAATCCGTCATTTAAGCTCATGTTTTCCTGCAAACACTTTATACTTCAAAAGGCACATGCACAAATGAACTTGTTATATTATTAATGTGCCTAGTGGCGGGTTAGTTCCATAATGAAGCTCCGCTTGGATTTAGCCCCTCTTTTTATCTTGTGTTTTTTGGGTGCATCAGCTCGTGCCACACTTCTGGTCTCGGTTCCGTCCCATTCCCGAATATCGCTAAGGTGGAGCGCGGCCAAGGAGAAAGCAGACGTGGTGGAGCGGAGGCGCGATCGACCTCAAGGTCTGGAAGAGTGCCGCAGGCAGGGCCTCTCTAGCAAGACGATGAGGACGACAGCAACAACATGGAGGGATCGCGGGATAGCTGCCCGTCTGGATGGCATCGTGGGCGGCGTTCGCGATTGCTCATGCAACTGGCCCTTTTTTGGCTGCCTGCAGCCGCATCGGGACTGTCTCTTGCTGTGAGTATGTGACGGCGGAAGAGGGTGGCCTTGTGTGACCGGACCCGAGTCTAATGAGCAGGAACGGAGCTAGGATTTGGCGGCAGGAGGTGCTGACTCCTCTTCTTCCTCGAGCCTCTCATCTCCTCCTTCCTCCTTCTCAAATTTCTAAGAGGGGCTTAGTGGAGCGCACGGTGGTAGGAGGGGCTGGAGCTCCTCCCACCCCACCGACTGACTCCGTCCCTGCTAATCAGCCTAATCACTCATTATTAGTCACGGGTGTTGTTTCGTCTGTGATTTTTGTTTATGGATGGATGTATGTTAGTTCTTCCCCGGTGACTGTATCATGCCTGGTTGGGTGACATTGGTTTTTCAGGAGGTATTACTAATAAAATTAAGCAACAAAATCATTAGAATCATCTGACTGCCAAGCCGAGTGACCTACAAAGACATTATTTACAGACTATTGTCTTTAATCATTCTTTGTTCTTGTTTATGAAAGACAACAAAAAAAGTTATATCTCTGATATTAACCAAAGAAGATGAAAACAGGGTTCGAGTCGTTTACTCGTTTTCTTTGTTTGTCTTTTCGCTCCCGAGTGAAACAAGCGTAGTAGTCTGTTTGGCAGATCTTTCTGATATGTACGTCTGAGTTGTTCTGAGAAAAAAATACTATATACGTCTGAGTTTGTATCATTAATTCGTTCTGAGAAAAAAAAAAGTACGTAAGCAGAAAAACGCGAACAGTCTAGTTTTCTTTTGATTTGATTTGATGCAGTTGCTCTCAGTCGGTGGTTTTCCTCCTCATGGGCTCGCTCGGGGGATGGCGGTCAAGTGCATGTGGCCCATGGGCTTTAATAGAGTTGGGCTGAGCCCGTTATTGTAACTGGATAACTACTTGTAGCTGCTGCTTTGTGACCATAGACGAAGAAATAGACAAATCCTACACCTTTATCTCTCGTGTTCTTCCTCCTCCCTCCCTCCTTCCTTCCCGAGCCGAGCCCCCAAATTCTGCTCCAATTTCTGTGACTGACCTCTAATTCCCTGCCGAGTTCCCCGAATCGGGTTAGGATTTTTGCACCCCTCCTCCACCGCACCCTCGATCGATACCAAACCCCACCTCAGTCCTCACCCTGCCCACTCCGCTGACCCCGACCCCTAAATCCCTCAATCCCCGACCGAGCCCGCCTGCGGCCGGAGCCCGTCGATTCCATTCGGATTAGAGCTCCCGCCGCCGAGGCGATTCTCCCGAATCGGCTGATTCGATGCGAATTCGCGTGTTCCGGATGCGCGAGGAGCAGAGGCCCGCGGATCTAGGGTTGCTCCAGGCGATCTGGTGATGGTGGTGCGCCGCGGCGCCGGAGCTCGGCGAGGAGGAGGGATCGGCAGCGGAAGCGTGGAAGATGCAGCAAGGCGGCTATGCATGGGTGGCGCGGCGGTGAGGGTTGCGACGGCAGGAGGCGGCGTCTCGTTCGGCTCATGTGGCCAGCCGCACGCGTAGAGGCAGAAGCTCCACCGCCACCGGCACAAGGACCAGCTACTTCTCCTTCCCGTTCATCGGTTCTCCCTCCTCGGACTTCTTATCCGCCAGCAGCGGCGGCGGCACGGGAGCAGGGGTGCGTCGATTCTCCCCGTCCAGGGTCACCTGGCTCCTTAATAAAGGTGCGTCTTTGTTTGGAATCGCTATGGAATTTGCTTGCTAACCTGGATGAGATTTGGTGGATTTGAGGATGCTATTTTTGTCAAACGGGAATGCTAAGACACACACGTCCGGGCGGGGAAGAAAAAATGGACCCTCCAACATATGTTTCAATAGTTGATCTTCGATGTTGCAACTATTGTTTCCGCATGGCGGGAATTTTCTATCCGAGAGTCAAATGACAATTAGTTTTTTATTGTTTTTGCATGTTTTCAATGTTGCACCTATAGATTTTCAATGTTGCAGATGATGTTTTGATTCGATGTTGCAACGGAGTGTCGGACGTCTGGGCGCTAGCAGTGCCCTTTGTCAACTCGTTATTATCTTTGTTATTGCTTGGTTTGTATCTGCTATATGGAGTACAACTAGACTAGGTTTCACTGTAGCTGTGAAATTGGAGACAGTAGACTGAGATGTATCAGGAAAATTGTTTGTGAGTAACTGATGCGTCGCGGTTGTAACATGCTAGCATGTACATATTTAAATGGAGTTCACTTTGTATCATTGGATTCAGTCTGTGGCCGTCTTACCCTCTGCTCGACAATTTTCGCACTTGACATTATTCCCTGTTAGTTTGAGGAGTGATACAGCTTTTTTTTTTTAAAAATCAATGGATTGTGAAGAAGTAGCATCCAGTCAATACACATGTGAGATGTAAAACATGACTTAGCTTCATATTGATGAAGTGATGCTGTTACTTACGGCAAATAGTGTAAGCTATACCTTGCCGCTGGTCTTCATAGATTTTGCTTGCTTTACTATTGTTTGTTCATTCATTGTTTGATTGCAAATGTAAACCACACTTGAAGGTTGTAATATTAAACTTCTACTCAAAGTAACAAGAGAATGACATGACTAACATGAACGGATGTTTTCCGCTCCTTCAAAAAATAATAAGTGACTTTTAATTTTCAGGACGGGCGTGAGATTCAAGTTGGTGATTGTGCTCTTTTTCGGGCTGTTAATGGTCCTCCATTCATTGGATTGATACGTTGGATTGAGAAAAAAGAAGAAGGCTATCCCAAACTGCGTGTTAGTTGGCTTTATAGACCTGCTGACATCAAGCTTAACAAGGGTATTCAACTCAGCGCTGCACCAAACGAGATCTTCTACTCTTTCCACCAGGACGAGGCATCTGCTGTTTCCCTGCTGCATCCTTGCAAAGTTGCCTTTTTACATAAAGGCATTGAGCTCCCAGCTGGAATTTCTTCATTTGTATGTTGGCGTGTATATGATATTGACAACAAGTGTTTATGGTGGCTTACCGATCGGGATTATATTAATGTAGGTCCATTATTTCTTCCCTATCTATCTGTTATATATATAGGAAAAAGTCCAAATTACTCCCTTCAAGTATACCGAAAGTCCAGATAACCCCTTAAACTATGTTTTGGTTCAATCTACCCCCCTAAACTATGTTATTTTTATTCAATTTACCCCCTAAAATATGATATTGACAATAAGTGTTTATGGTGGTTTACCGATTGGGATATATTAATGTAGGTCTATTCCTTCTTTCCTGTTTTAATAATCTGTTATATGTATATATTTATAGTGCTGGTTCATGTCTGTTTTCAATACCAGGAACGGCAGGAAGAAGTAAATCGTCTTCTATATAGAACAAGGCTGGAAATGCATGCTGCGGTGCAGTCTGGTGGACGGTCTCCAAAGCGTCTAAATGGTCCGTCAGCATCCCAGCAACTGAAGACTGCTTCAGATGGTGCGCAGAATTGTGGTCTATCTAAAGGAAAGAAGAGAGAGAGAGGCGAGCAAGGAATTGATCCAGATAAGCGGGATCGAGATCGTCTGGTTGTCGATGACAGTGAGCCTGGAAGCAAGTTGGACGATATGAAGTCTGAAATGGAAAAGTTTGAAAAAGGTGGACTTCCAAATGCAGCAGCAGTTGAAAAGCTTGTGCATCTTATGCAACTTGATCAGAGTGAACAGAGGATAGACCTAGCTGGTCGGATTATGCTTGCTGATGTTATTGCAGCTACAGAGAGCGCTGATTATCTTGGCAGATTTGTGCAATCAAGAGGCCTTCCTGTGTTGGATAGTTGGATTCAAGAAGCTCATAAAGGGAAATCCGGTGATGGGAGTAAAGGAGATAAGCCTATTGACGATCTTCTCTTGTCCCTGCTTCGTGCACTAGCTAAATTGCCTATTAATCTCAGTGCACTGCAAAGTTGTAGCATTGGAAAATCTGTCAATCATCTGCGCGGCCATAAAAATTTGGAGATTCAGAAGAAAGCTAAGTGTCTTGTTGAGAACTGGAAGAAGCGTGTTGATGCTGAAATGAAGTCAAATGATGCCAAAGCTTTAATATCTGGTCAATCTGCTTCCTGGCCTGGAAAAGCAGGTTTGCAAGAAATTTCAAATGCTGGAAACAAGCGAGGTGGATCAAGTGAGCATAGCCCGAAAAATCCAGCATCCACTGTTTCATCACCAAAGGTTTTTACTGATAAACCTGGGGTCACAGATGCTGTTACGAAGTTGAATCATTTAGTTTCTGTCTCTTCAGAAGTACAACATATGCAACCAGGAAATGTTGCTGCCAATTCAAAGGAGCAGCCCTGCAAATCAATTGGCGGTTCTGAACTGCCTACGGTGAAAGAGGAGAAAAGCAGTAGCTCAAGCCAATCACTGAACAATAGCCAGTCATGTTCTAGTGAGCCATCCAAGGATGCTAGAAGTTCAACTGCTGTTTCTGGTGGTGCTAGTAAAACTTCTGGAAGTTCTTCGCGGGGCCATCGAAGAGCAAATAATGGTCTTGTTTCAGGAAATCTGAAGGAAGCTTCTGCAGGAAGATCTGCCTCCCTTGATCGATCTTTGCTACCAGATAATAAATCATCTCAAACTGGAACTGCTTCTGGAAAAGGACTTGACATACCGTCTGATAATGGAAATAACCATAGATTGATTGTTCGGTTTCCAAATCCTCGGCATAGTCCTGCTAGAAGCACGAGTGGAGGATCTTTTGAGGATCCATCTGTTACTGGGGGTGCAGCTTCATCTCCTGTGGTTGCAGATAGACATGAGCAAACCGATCGCAGAGTGAAAATGAAGACTGAAATTTCTCAACATCATTTAGCTTCTGATGCTAATACGGAGTCTTGGCAGAACAATGATATTAAAGGAGCTGCAGGTTCTGATGAAGGTGATAAGTCACCATGTGCTATATTGGATGATGACAATAGCAGGACAGCTGAGGATTCTGGAAAGGACACACATGCATCACGGGTTGCATATTCGTCATATATGAACGAAAAAGGTGTCTGTTCAAGTGAAACCAGGGTGGGAAACTCATTCAGCCCAATGAATGCTCTGATTGAAATCAAGTATTCTGAAGCTAGTCAGTCCTTGCAAGCTGGGGATGACACAGCTATGAATCTTCTTGCTAGTGTTGCGGGAGAAATATCTAAATCTGAATTGGTTTCCCCATCTTCTTCCCCCAGAAGTTCATCTTCAAAGAAATTGGTCTGTGAGGAAGACAATACTGGAAAGTGTAAAGCAGAAACTGATGTTGGGCCTTCACAGGATCCAGGGCTGACAGATGCTAAGAAAGCCGTTGTGGGGAAGGAAGTGAAAAATGATGCTTGTTTGGTTGCGAAGGAGGAACAACGCCAAACTGTGCCATCTCCTGAGATAGCGGATTCTAAAGTGGATGGACCTTCAGCCAAAGTTGAAATCCATGAAGGGTGTGCTAACAAATGTAACTCTCAGCCTGCATTAGTCGATTCCAAAGGTGAACGTGACCTTAACTTGTGCGATTCAATTAATGCTAAAGTTGTCAATATGTCTAATATGGATTCATTTGCAGGTGAAAATTTGGATGCCTGTACTTTCCCTGTGAAAGTTGAAGATGGTTGTGCAGACAAGGACAGCGCTGTTGAATCTGCATTGGGCAGCCAGTCTAGCTTGGTTATTTCCAATAGAAATTCAAGATCAATCCTTGCTGGGGAATCTTCATTGTCTGCTGCTGATAAACAAGACCAGGGTTTGTTAAAGTCAACTAATCATAAGCAATTTCTGGGTGTATCATACCACCCAGGAGCCTTTGATAGACGTGACAGTATTGCTGGCAAGGCTGCAGAGGTGGGAAAAGCTGATGCTGTTGGAGATAGTAGCACAGTGCAGAAAGAGAACAAAACGAAGGAACAAGCTTCTTCTGATTTGGCTGATGCTCCCAAACTAGCTGTAGCAGCATTAGCCCCGCTTGGTGTGGCAAATGTCATTAAGGAGAAGAAAGAATCAAAAGACAGTTCCAGTGAATCCAGTAGTCATGTAAAATCTGACGGTGTCAATTCTCAGCAAAGCGAGCATAGTGCAAAGCAGTGTTCCAAAAAATATGACGATGTTGTCAGTGTTAAAAAGGATGGAAAAGAAGACCGTGTCTCATCAGATGAGGATTCTTCTCTGGTCCCTCACACCAAGTCAAGTGCTACCAAGCTTGACTTTGACTTGAATGAACGGATACCTGGAGATGATGGGAATCTGTCTGAGCCAACTATCTCACCTATTATATGCTCCTCGGCAATCCATGTACCTGGTATTTCGCCATTCACTCCACCTGTTACAAGTGGTCTGCAACCAACTCCAATAACAGTAGCTGCTCCAGTTAAAAGACCCTTTGTTCCTCCTGACAACCTTCTAAGAGCAAAGCCTGAGATTGGGTGGAAAGGTTCGGCAGCTACTAGTGCATTTCGTCCTGCTGAACCAAGAATGATTATGGAGGTGCCACGTGACATTCCAGGATCTGGTGCTTCAGAGAACCAGTCTCGCCCCACACTTGGCTTTGATTTAAATGTTGCTGATGATCAAGCTCTCGAGGATGATGTCCCACAGAGTTCTGCACAGACAACTTGTTCTGAATCTGGAAATAATAGAAGTCGTGATGGCTCTTCACGAAGTGCTGGCATTGAGCTTGATTTGAACAGAGCTGATGAAGTTGCTGAGAATGGCCTATTTGCACCAAATACTTCCCACAGATTTGAAGTCTCTCTGTTGCCAGCAAGGCCTTTACCTGAAGTTTTTTCTAATACTGGCACGAATAGCTCCAGGGACTTTGATCTCAATAATGGACCAGGCATTGATGAAGCTGGCACAGAACCTGCACTGAAGAACCCACCAGCTAAAAATACAAGCAGTATACAATTCTTACCACAAGTTCCTGGTGTTAGGATGAATAACGCTACCATGAGTAATATGTCACCATGGTTTGCCTCTGCCAACCCTTGCGGTCCTGTAGCTATACAGTCATTTTTGCCTGCTAGAGGAGAACAACCTTACCCAATTGAGATGACACCTGGAACCCATAGGATTGTTGCACCAACAGCTGATGGTGGCCAATTTGGAGGCGATCCCAGCAGGGCTCCTGTTATTTCAACATCACCAGCAGTGTTTTTTCACCCACCTGGATATCCATATGCAGGATTCCCTTTTCCTCCCAGCGTTCACCTTCAAACACCGGGATTTTCAACAACATTTCCCAACTCTGTTCCATCAGGAGTGCCGTATTTTCCTGCCATTTCTCCATCACTTGTTGGGCCAACAGGTGCATTAGCTGCACAGCACTCAGGGCAGTATGCAATAAATCTTCCTGAAGGTGGTAGCAGCAGCAGCAGTGGACGTGACGGTACTCGTAAATGGGACAGTCAGGTCCTAGATCTTAATTCTGGCCCTGGAAATATAGATTTAGAAGGGAAGGATGAACGGCTTCCTTTACCTGTCCGACAAAATTTGATCACACCCCTGCATCCCTTTGCAGAGGAGCAAGCAAGGATTTACCAAATGTCAGGTGTAGGAACAAAAAGAAAGGAACCTGATGGCAGTTGGGACACAGAAAGATCTACATACAAGCAATTATCATGGCAATGAGGACTCTGGAGATCACTTTACACTGACTTATGTCACTTGTGAGGATGTACGTGCCTTGTTTCGGACTTTAAAAGACTTGTTTTGGTTTCTTGCTCACTTTTTTTGTGATATTTAAGGAATGTGCTTTTATTTGCAGAGGTAGCTGGATGCATAACGGGTGGTGTATTCTTCCCTTGCTGGACTATACTCCCATGGTTTGATCCCAACAATGATGATGATGCAGAATTGTGCGAGGATAACAAACACTCTGCTGTAATTGTTGTAAATGTTCATCACATTTCATGCCCTCATTGAAACAATTTTCCTGGAGTTGAGCAGTTGCTTTGCTAGATTTTTCTTTAGCTTTTAGGCTTTTGGTTCTAATTTACTCCGGAGGGGTGTGGCTTTGGAGGTGGAATCTTTGTGACCCTGAGCCCAGCCCAGCCTCTTCAAAGATCTGGGAGCCACTGTAATTAGCCCGCTCTGTTCTTGATAAAGTCTTGAGAGCACATTCATCAGCTTTACATAACAATTTAGATGTGACCTGGCATTAGCTGACATTGTAACACTATGGAGCAACAAGTAGCATATCGCTGCGCCGCCATGTATCTTGTGTTGCCGTGCAGCTGTATGTATAAGGATTCAAACAGATCAGCAAGTTATAACATTGTCATGGTTACCTTGTTATCAGGTCTATAAACATCTGGTTTCCCTCCACATTTTCTTCTGTGATCTCAATTCTCAAAATGCCCTGTCTCAATCTGGCATCATGGTATTTGCTGCTGCCTCGTGGTGGTGTTTGCATCTGTTTGTGGATCATCTGTTGCCGGTCCTTGTGTCCTGTGTTGCGTTGCGTTGGTTGTTTCAGATGGCTGCACCTGCCATTAAGGATGGATTCAGATCGGATATCTATGGAATCGAATACGGATGTCACTTTTAATCATATTTTAATTCGAATTCGAATCGAATATGAATCGTATCGGATATTTTCGAATACGAATACAAAACTGATAGATTTGCTTTGTCGATGATTCTATAGTTGGTAAAAAAATATTTCTAGTAGTTAGTAAATTATGAGTAAGACAACTTATCGAAAATATATATTATTAATAACAATTTAAGTATTTTGATATATCAAAATAAATATAAATATAAATATAAATATTTTTCATAGATATATCATTTAAAATTAATATAAGTGCATTAATACATATAAATATAATTTATTTCTTTTAAAATAATATAATATATTTTAAGTTAACATGAATAGATATATTGTAACAATAAAATTTATTATTGTGTATCACTAGTAATATTAGTCTAAAATAATTATGCATTAGATATATTTTTTAATAATTTAGATGATGTACATCATTTTTAGGTTATAATATTAAAATTAGCATTGTTTTGTAATTACTAATTAGTCATAAAAATAAGTTTTAGAAGATTTCATGAGTACTTTGTTCTATAGGGATACGGATAGTCCACATTCGTGTCGAATACGAATCTGGAACCGAATAGAGAAAAAAATTAGAAATAGAATACGGATAGATCCATTTAACATTCACATTAAAAACGAATATGAATACGAATATCCATATTGATGATTTTATCGAATACGAATTCGGATAATTTGGATATCCAGACATCCGAATCTATCCCCACCTGCCATCCTGTATTCCTGTACATTGTTATGAAAAGTTTGCTTCCTGGTTGTTGAAGCTAAATTCCTGGTTCCGGTGAATTTTCAGCTGCCTGTCTTGTGCCTTTAGCTTGCTTTGTTGTCCTCATCTAATATTCTTGTTTTTAGATATATATGTGGAAATTCTATTATCAACTAGCATTGCAAGTTATGGGGACTGGCAGCCCGGGTGGTGGGAGTTTCAGTTGCAGAGGCGTGAGATATACCATCAGGCGGTTCTCGCAGACAGCATGCTAAGCTGCAGGGCGTAGAAGGCCTACGCAAAATTTTAGCACGCTAATTAGTACTTATTGCGTTCCAAGTTTTGGTGTTTTGGCATTTCAAGATTCACATTTACACGGCAGGGGTTCAAGCTGAACATACTACGGTCTACTACGCTCATGCATTGAACATTCAGGGCGTATGTACGTACATTCTGGCAGCCGTATGGATGCAGTCGTGTGCCCTACATACGGCTTTGCCTCTGGTACGTACCCTGTACATGATGTACTGTACGTGTATGTATGGCCTCGTACGCACATCTACCTGTACGTCTGTGCCGGCGCAAAAAGGCAACGGCATTTACGCCGCGGGCGGGCGGGTCTGCAGTCTGCACGCAGGCACGCACACGCATGTGGCGTGATGGAGTAAAATTTGAAACGATCATGCGTCTATGGAGCCAGCAGCCACAGATGCGCGGTCGACGCCGTGCTCGCGTACGTGCAGTACGACGTGGGAACAGACACTACGCCCTGCCCTGCTCAAGATGAATTAGGACGCCCAAATCTTGGGCGTAAAAACTGGAATCAGGCTGCGCGAAGTACTCCCTGCGCTACGCATAATTACCCTCTTAATTCCGTCCTGAGCGTGAGATCTTAGCATTTCACTTTGCGAGTGTGTGAGGAGATATGATGCTGACTGCATGCAATGCACGTAAGTACGGGCCGAGCGGGTGTCCCCCCCCCCCCCCCCCCCCGCCGTGCCCAACATGTTGCCACCCGCAATCCCTGATGCGAGAGCCGAGAGGAAGTTGGAGAAGCCAACACCGCGGCCGCGCGGCGGACAGGGAGGCTAGCTAGATGCACAACGGACACAGACGGACAGGAGGAGCGCGCGATGGCGATGCCATGTCGCCGTGCGATCCAATCCATCCACGTCCGTCCGTCGAGTGGTTGGGTCCGTCCCAGTCGGGCGCCGCCGTCCGAGTCGGACCACCCACCACGAGACGGACACGGACTTCCTCCTCCCAGTCAGTCCCAGGTCAAGGTCAACGCACCCGGGGTTCGATCGGCTGCCAGGCTGGCGTTCACCCCCAGCCCCGTTCCGACCAGCGTGCATGCCTTGGAGAGTTCTCGAATCTCGACAGTCGACACCGAGCCTGTTCGATTGGCTGGTGGCTGATGTTGATTTGTTCTGAGAGAAAAGTACTGCTGGCTGGTTGCTGGTAGCTGATTTGTTCTGAAAGAAAAGTACTGCTGGCTGGTGGCTGATAAGCCAAACGAACAGGGCGACCATCACGTCCTGTCTGCGTCTCTCTCTGCCGCGCTATCTGCACGGAACCGTTGGAACGGGACGGGGACGGAGTCGCAGCATCCTGCAGGATGCAGACCTCGACCGGTCGACGTGCCGTGCTATCATGCAAGCTTTGCTACCCCCGCACCGCACGGCGCACGCTATCCCCAACGCCAAAACCTGGGGAGGGTCGCTCCAACGAACGGGATCCGCAGCGGGTACGACCGCGAGTACTACTCAACTCGTACTAGTACTCCAAATCCTGTCCCGATCACCGCGATACGTTCCCTTGTCAGCTCGATCGCTCCACTACCGAAAACGACAGCGACGTACGACGGGGATCTTCTCAACTCCACCAACACATGGGACATGGCCATGGTCAATCTTCTCTCTGGAGTGCCCCTGCTCTGAACTGATTCGAAGGTTATCCACGGTGCGCCGACACGGACGGATCGAGTACGTACCGTGCTGCGGAGGAACGGGAGTTGAAAGCCACGGACACGGATAACGTTATGGTCTGGTCAGCTAGTGGTGCGGCCCACATGTCAGCTGGTACCTTTGGTTCAGTCCTCCTAGCGTGGTTCCGTTACTTAGAGGCTTGGAGCAATGCGGTGGCGCGCCTGCTCTACTGCGGGGGATATTTTGCCGTTGGAGATCTGGCCCGGGCCGGAGGACATCGTGTTTGGTTGCTCTGAAAAAAATTTCATACAAAAAGAATCTTGGACGCATGTAGTATCAAATGAAGTTTATTTACAAAATCTTTTCATAGATAAATGTAACTTTGCTCGACAAATCTAATAAACATAATTAGTTAGCGATTTACTACAGTGATGCTACAGTAACTATGCTTTGATCATGCGGTTAAAGACCTCATTAGGTTCGTCTCATGATTTTGCTCAGAGTTGTGAAGATAGTTTTGAAACTAACTTTATTTAATAATCTTAATAAGTGGTCAAATTAGTATTTAATAGGGAGTGAAAATTTTTTCACACCAAATTTCCAAACAAAATTTTCAACCTCTACCAAACACTGCCCAAAGACGTCGGGGTCCCAGCCGATCCCCACAAACTCCCCCCTCTCGATCGCCCTCAATCGCAATCAATTCCCCCCGGCCCCACCCGCAGCGGCAAAGGACCCTCCCTGCATCCTCGGAAACCGGACCGGCGGCGGGGCCCACACATGTTCCTCGGTGGACGGGACGCTCACGTGACAGGCCCTGGAATCGTGGCCTGGCCTGCGGCGCTCTCGGGCAACCCCGGGCCCCACATGCCAGCCGGCCGGCCGCGGCCGCATCCTCTCTGACCCAGCGGCCACCCACCTCGCGCTCCTCTCAGACTCTGACCAGCGGCCACCGATGCACGCGCTCCTCCCCCTCCAGCGGCGGCCAACGTCACCACACCCGCAACCTACCCGCGCGCCTCCCACCTCCCTGACGCGCGGGCCTCCACCGTACGTGTCCGTCCAATTTAGGCCGTTTTCTTTTCGCGCGCGCGCGCGAGATAAATTTGGCGAGTGGGGGAAAAGAGGCGAGATGGCGGGAGCGAGAAAAAAAGGGGAGGAAAGCTGAGAGCCCGCAAGGGGCCGGGGGAAAGCAAAAGAAAACGCAGAAAAACAATTTGGCCCTCCGTCCGATTGATTCCTTCTTCCTCTCCCCCCGCAGCACGCCAAAAAAGACAAGCCCTTTTTTCTAATCGCCCCCCCTCTCCCTGTCGATAATGCTAACAGCTGGATTAGCGGGATAAACAATTCGGTTTGGGGTCTGGTGGTCTCGCTAACTACTCGCGGCGTCCGTTTGGTGCCGTTGGATTGCCTCGTGCCACAGTTTTGTTTTGCCGGGGGAGGAGTAGGGAGAAAAAAAAAGGGAGCAACTGGTTTTTGAACGGGGAAATTGGCGTCCATGTAGAAACTTTTCTTCGGAGCCCGTTGAAAACACCAGGTTATTAGACTTCTAGAATCCTTACGAAACTCCAAATAGAAGTGCCACTTTTCAACTTCGGAAAACCTAACGTGACGTCAAATTGGAAACAATCTTGTATCTCTCTCCACTAATCCATGCGGTTTTTTGTGCGTTCCATCAAATGGTGCGTACGCTAAACTACTAATCCTACGTGGTGTTTGTGTTCTGATGATGCTATGTGCTCCGAAGGAGTCTTTATTTCCACATTGATCATTGAGATACAATCGGTTACGCTGAGTGACACGTGTTGATACCTTGTTGCCACGCGTTTATCATGCTGAGATTGTTTTACCTTTAGAGAATACCACACCTCACTGTCGCGAACCGAATGGCGCAGTGATTTACGCTGAGCGACACGTGTTGATACCATGTTGCCACATGTTCGTCATGCCGAGATTGTTTTACATGCAGAGAATACTACAACTCATCGTCGTAAACCAAATGACGCAATGATTTACGCTAAGTGACACATGTTGATATCGTGTTGCCACGCGTTCGTCATGCCAGCGTTGTTTTACCTGTAGAGAGAATACTACAACTCACTATCGTAAACCAAAAGGCGCAGTGATTTACACTGAGTGACAAGTGTTGGTACTGTGTTGCCACGCGCTCGTCATGCCGGGATTGTTTTACCTGTAGAGAATACTACAAGTCTACAACTCACCACATTAATCAAATGGCGTGGTGGTTTGCGCTGAGTGACACGTGTTGATATCATGTTGCCACGTGCTCGTCATGCCGGATCGTTTTACCATAGAGAATACTACAGCTCATTACATTAATTCGGTTCAAAATACAACTCATTGCCAGTGTATTATCATATTGGATGTCAACTCATACGTTTTCGCATGTCATTAATACACGGTCAGTTTCGTCATTTTTCACGGAACTCTGTTTCTCAATACATATATAAAACTTAAAGCAGGTATACTTATCTTCAACATACAAAGGTGTTGAACCTTACGCCATCCATGCACATCCTGTCACGAGCTTTGTTGCCTTCTCAAGGTGTAACCGCCCTCGTCCATTTTTGACGTCTATGTGTCGCGCTTTTTCTCTCCACCACCTCTTTATATTTCTCCTTGGATTTTGTTAAAACATTAAAGTTTTTCTCATCGGCAGACAGAAATCATCGAGGTATGTTATCCTTCCTCTCCTCTCCTCTCCTCTAGCGAAAGAGTCCTCGAGTTTCGTAAGCCCTAGCCGCTCAAAACCACGTATGTGTTCCCCTCCTTATTAGTGACGGTCGACCGATGAATCTGATTGTTGTGTACTTCTTTTTTGTATTTTGTGTTAGAAATTTTGCTATACGAGTTGTCTCCTCGTTTTTGGTTGAAAGCCCATCTTCTCATTTTTCTGGTTGGAATCTCTACTGAATAGTTTCACCTTGCTTTCTCTATCAACCGTATTCACAATCCCTTATGCAAGATGTCATAAACAAAAGCGTGTAGTTTGATTTTCGTTAGTTCTTTTGATTTGCAATGAAATTTATTCGATTCGGTCCTACATTTTTTAACAAATTTGCACGACATAATCCGTTTGACCTGCTCTTGTTCGTACCCACACGATAAGGTTGGAGTCGGAGCACCAGGGGTAGGAGGGAGCATCGTGGACGTAAACAAACGGGTGTTTTTGCATCTTTTCTCATATTTTAAAGCGGCGTTTTGAATTTGGGGGTAGGAGCTGGTAGCGGCTTTTTTATTTTATTTTTGTGTGTTTTTCGGTGGAATGGTGGTGGATGGAGGAGTAAAAAGGTGGGAAAGCGTAGTTATGACTTGTCTCCCTTTCTCACGAACTCCGAGCCAAAAAGCGTCCCCACACCCTCCACCTCCGTCTATTTTTTTTTGATAAAGGCTCCACCTCCGTCTTTATTGCTACCTTGCTGATACTAGCAGCAGCCATCAGCGAGCCAGCGAGCTGCACTGCGCGCACACATCCTCCTCTCTGTACACGAGTCCACGCGTGTGTGCGCGTAGCAAATTTCTTTCTCGCTTGCTCCCTCCCTTTCTTTATTGCCCTCGCTTTTATTAATTTCCATTTCCCGTAATTTCCTCCTCCTTTTCCCACCTTGCTTCCGCTCCTCGCTTTGCTCACGCACACCCCTAGGCAGCAGCAGCGAGGCTCCTCTCTCGCTCTCCCACCAGGCCACCACTCGTCCGTCCCCATTGCATGCGAAGCAAGCAAGCAAGAGGTCAAGAGGAGCAGTGAGCGAGCGAGTGGCGTTTGGTGTGAAGTGAGGACTCGAGGAGGAGGACGAAGCGATAGGAGCCATGGCTCTGCCGATCTAATCACTTTGCCCCTAGGTACCGTACAGGCGTGCGCGCAGGCATCAGTCACCTCCCCCTCCTAACTCTCACCCAATCTCCCCCTCCTCCGCTAGCTTCTCCCTCTCTCACGAGCTGCTTTCTTGATTTTTTTATCCGTCTTCTAGCTCCGGATTTTAAAAATTATCTCCGGCGAGCAGTCTAGTTAGCTAACTGCTGAGACTGAGGGCGTGCTTTCTCGCTTAATTTGCATGTTACCACTAGTGCTCTAGTCTTAGCTACCCTTTGCTGCTGAGTGCCCTTTGCAGTGCTGGGGGGAGAAGGACAAGGTCTCTGATCAGCTGAGCTTGTCTGGTCAAAGGCGAGAGCTTTGTTGTGCTGCGAGTCCAAGCTCGACAGGACCACTGCCACTGTGTGAAGCACAGCGGCAGCGGGGCGACAAGACGAGGAGGCGGCGGAAGCTGCCAACCGGATAGATCTACGCAAATGGAGACCAAGGACGTGACCCCGCTCCCCGCCACCACCACTGCCGCTGCCGCCGCGGCGCCCGTGCCTGCACCGGCCGCTCAGCCGCCGCCGTCTTCTATGCCGCCGCCGCCACCGCCACCGCCACCGCAGCAGCAGCAGCACCCTCCGCAGCTGCCGTTCGCGCAGCAGCAGCAGCAGGCGGCCCCGGCGCCGTCGCCCATGCCCGGCGGCATGCGCCTGTCGTTCGACCAGATGGCGCCGAAGCCGGAGCACCACCACCACGCGGGGGCCATGCTGTACGCGCCGCCGCCGCAGTCCGCTGCGGGCGCTGGCGCGGGAGCGGCAGGCTCGCCGGGCGGCAATGTGCTGGGCATGGGCGAGCTGATGCGCAAGAAGCGCGGGCGCCCGCGCAAGTACGCGCCCGACGGCAGCATGGCCCTGGCGCTGGCCCCCATCTCCTCGGCCTCCGCCGGCGGCGCTGCGCCCCCCGGCCAGCAGCAGCACGGTGGGTTCTCCATCAGCAGCCCCCCGTCCGACCCCAACGCCAAGCGCCGCGGCAGGCCCCCTGGCTCCGGCAAGAAGAAGCAGTTCGAAGCCCTGGGTACGTGTTCTTCCTCCCGTGTTCATTTTCCTACCATGCTGCTTCTTGAGCACGTCTCGGCGGTTTAAATCTCACCGGTGTTGTGCTCGTGCCTTCTCTCGTGCAGGTTCTTGGGGCATCGCCTTCACCCCTCACATCCTCAGCGTCAAGGCCGGCGAGGTAAGATTCACAGATCTCGTTCAACTCCCAGAGACCCAAACGCTTTGCGGTCGCCGTCTATGGTGTAGATCTGCGATTCCGCGCATCCCCCTGTGCGCGCGCCTGTGTGGCCTTCTTGACAGAATGCCAAGTCACCGGTGTTGTGACCTTTGTGCTCTGTTCTGCCATGCCGTTGGGAAGCCCGGCAGGTTGCGAGCTCGCGTGGGTGTCTGTAAGATTCCCAGCACGGTTGTCAGTTGACCGGCCCCACGGTCAGCGACAGCAGGCTGGTACTAGTGGGTGATGCACTCTTGTCACTCCTGATCCTGACTGACAGTCCAGTGCTAGCTGTACGATCCTGAAAATCTGCTGTGTACGGTGAGGGGCTGCAAGCAGCAACACCTTTTGGTTGCTCAAGCTCTACTGTGTACTGGAGTCTTCACTGGAGTGAGTGAACTATGGATTGTGCTTGGTGGAACAAATGCTCATGCAAGCACAGCAGTAAATGTTATTCTCTGTTGATAGGCTCGTAACATCTTTGTGAACGATGATATCTGACCAAGACCGATTTAGCTATCCTGGAACTTCATAATTTGATAGATCTTGAGTATTTACCTGCATTTACTTTAACTGCTGTTCGAATTGGAGTAATGGTGTGCATTCTCAAATTTTCCTTCAGCAAGCTGCTTAGATTTCTTCTATACAAGAAGTTAGCTAATTGTATAGCATGTTTGTTTTTCTCGTCTTTATGAAGTCGGTTGGACCTTTGATTTGCACCAATTTATTACTACAATTTACAACTATCAAGCTATTCTTTATTTTTTGTCAGTTGTGTAAGACTTGGATTTCATTTCTGAAATGTCTGCTTCTTGGCAGGATGTTGCATCCAAAATAATGACGTTCTCTCAACAAGGCCCTCGCACAGTCTGCATCCTTTCTGCTAATGGTGCAATTAGCAATGTGACTCTTCGCCAGCCAGCTACATCTGGTGGATTAGTTACTTATGAGGTATATGTTATACTGTTCTCATGCTAGCAGAGATTATGACATTCTGAAGTACTAACTAATGGGTTCAATATTGATTTCCTTGTTATGCCCATTTTTTATTGGAAATACATGATAATTTTATTATGCTTCAGAACAGTAGCTGAATCTCACAAAGTCCTTATCCAATGTTCTGTAGAATATGTCAATGGTCCATCTTGCACTTTGTACTTCAACTAACAATTTGGTAGGTTGATGAGAATGTCACCTGGTTGGTAGGAAGCATTAAAGCATATATTATTGTTGGCTACGTTGTCCTATCTTTGTTCATCTGACATTAGGAATTCAAAATCACAGCAATTTGGATTTGAAGTTACGCAGTGGTTCTTTTTATTCTTTTCTTGTGTTTGAATTTTAACTGTGTTGGTGGTTTGGAACTTTGATGTGAATACGAAGGGAGATTGGATGCCATATGGCGATATGTCTAGTTGGTGCTTGTGTAGAATGCCACTTTACACAAATTCAGAGTACATGAAGCTAAAGAAGTTACTTTGAGCAATTAACTGAACCGATTATGCATGATATCTATAATCTATTACTCCACTTGACGATGGTATGCTTTCATCTTCTGATGATGTGCAATTTCTTGTGCAGGGCCGTTTTGAGATCATCTCACTATCTGGTTCTTTCCTGCTTGCGGAGGATGGTGACACTCGTAGCAGGACTGGTGGTTTAAGTGTCGCACTTGCAGGATCTGATGGACGAGTTCTTGGAGGATGTGTTGCTGGAATGCTCATGGCAGCAACTCCTGTTCAGGTTTGATCAACCTGTAAATTTTCTTCTTCCTAGTTGATATTTGTTCAATTGCTTTATTTCGCTAACCACTTTGTACTTCTACCTGTGTTTGATTGGCCATCAGGTTGTGGTTGCCAGTTTCATCGCAGAGGGCAAGAAATCAAAGCCAGCTGAGGCACGGAAGGTCGAACCGATGTCTGCTCCTCCACCACAGATGCCTACCTTTGTGCCACCTCCTGTGGCCACCAGCCCTCCATCGGAGGGCACATCCAGTGCATCATCTGATGACTCTGGCAGCCCGATCAACCACAGCGCCATGCCCTTCAACCACTCTGTCCAGCACCAGCACCAGCACCCTCACCAGCACCAGCACCAGCACATGCCGCCTGCCTACGCTTCCGGTGGTTGGTCCCTCTCTGCGCACCAGCAGAACAGGCATGACTCTGACATGAAGATGATGTCAAACTAACTGCTCAACCTTAAGTGCCCCATTTCCCGGTTGGGCTGGTGAGGAAGCTGCTGATGGTTGGATGGTACTTCTGCCATGGATGATCCTTTTGCGTCGTCTGTTCTGATCAGTGACGTGTATCTGCTATAGCTAAGCTAGCTAGGAGAGTTAGGGTTCATGGTCTCACCTGCTGTTGTTATCCCCCAAGTAAGATTAATTTAATTCGAATTAGCCGCCGTTGTAATGCTGTAGCATTGTCCTAAAGTCTGTCAGCCCCTAACGCCAGTTGTGATGGATGCCTGATGAGATCGTCACCTCCTAGGCTAGTTAAAATACCAGTCTCTAGTGTTATGGATCATGAATTTACTTGAATGCTTGGGTTTAATTCGGGATCGTATCCTGTTTTGCTTTTGTTCTCTTCTATTCTGCCGCTTAACATGTGTGCTTTTTTACTGGAGCAGTCATTTGTGGGATGTTAGCGACTGGGCATGAGTCAATTTATGATTCCTTCGTCGAAATGTGATGTTGTACTGTGTGTCTGTGTGAGCTTTAGAAGTTGCCTGAAGCAAAACAGTTTTACCGAAATGTGTTATTCAGTCATACTGTGATCTGTCCGACAGTATAGATAGAGAGAGACCTCTCGACTGCCAGTTTGCAGATGGGGTTCTGGCGTTCTGCTGTTGCCGTTTTGGATTATGGATGATAGTGATTCGTTTGAGGGTTGGAGCAGGGAGAACTTGGGAATTGTGATTAGGAGGAGATAGTGGTAGGATTCGTGAATTCGTCGTCGATCATCTCAGATAGCACTACAGCCTTTACAGCAAGGTAATTGGTCGGCAACGCCAAAGTTCGAGTCGATTCCGTCAGTTATGTGCTGCATTTCGATTTTTTTTTCCTTGTCCATCTTACGGGCATGTTTGTTTGAGAGGGCTTTTAAATTCTCCCTGAAAAGCTGTTTCTGAAAATCTAATATTAGCGTTTAAAACTTTAGCTTTCTGATTAAAAAGCTACGAAAAACTCATCAAACTAAAATTTCCAACTTTTTATGAACTTCCAATTTTCAAGATATAATAAATTTATTGTTTGTTCGAGTTTCTAACTTTTTAAGTTTGAAAAGACTTGTCGAAAGATTCGAAGCCAGGTGCTCAAAAAAAAAAAAATCGAAGCCAGCCAGTTGGGGAGTTCATGTTTTTTTCTTTAGGATAAGAGAAGAAGGGTGTGGGTGGGTGATTAGAGCCTATGGGCTTTGGGATCAACCCAACATGGCCCGTGGGCTGCGACGACGTGGCTTTCGTATCCCCTAGGCCCACAAGTCAGCGACACCTACCTGGCCGTTCGTTACGATCCCGTGCGGAGTGTTCTACTTCAGCAGGCAGCAGTCTTCTCGTCTAGTCGTCTTCCTCCTCCGGAATCCCGTCCCTGGAGCCTCCAGCGCCATCCTTGGGCCCGCTTGCCTGCACCTCCCGAGGAAGGAATGGCTTCGCTTCCTCCCGCTGGCGCCGACTCCGACCAGGTCCGCCCCCTCTTTTGCCTATCAAATCCCCCCAAGTCGTTTACTCGGCACGCAACCAATCGCCGTGCGCCGTGCCACCATCCGATCGGGGCCGCCTTTGCCTCGCAATTCGCCCTCAGGGTGTCGTACTAGACCTTCAGATCGGGCGAGGAACCACCCGGACACCCTTCTCACCTAGTGTACCGCTGCTTCGTTCGCCTCGGCATCTGCTCACTGCCGTTCTAGCTCGCTCTCTGCTGGTTCGTCGGTGCTTGATTAATTTCGTTTGCTTGCTTAACGTTTACCACAAGACTGTCGTGTTATTTTGAGGATGACATGATCCTCGGATACCTTGGCGCCATATGATTGGTCTCCGCTTTCAGCTGCTGCTGATCGGTGGATTTCGCTAGTCGTAGGATCGTCACCTGCTTCCTTTTCTGTGAAATTCAGGAATGGTTAATTCGGCGTGCCTTGAAGGATTTAAAATTCATGCTGGGGTGACTATAGCCATTACCCAGTAGGTCATGTTGTAACTCCACAGCTAATTTGACTTGACTCTTTGACCTGTCCATACTTAGCTCTGATATCCAATCAGGCTGGTGAGGTTTCAGGAAACAATCAATCATTGAGTGCTGCTGTTACTTTTTTTTATGATCTGTTGTTACAACAGTTCACACTTGTTTTTGTCAAATGTCATGCTTTTGTGATCTGTATCATTTCCGTATTCTGTATATTGTGCTCAGCTCAACTTACTGTAACAACCGTTTGATGGTTGTTTGTACCAGAAAAGTAAAAACAGTTTTGCCTATCCTCTATTTGCCAGCTTTTAGTAGAAGCAAATGGCTCTACACGGACACTGATTTTGAACAGGCCAAAGCAGCTGAATGCACTCTCCTCTGCAATGGTATTATTAGAGTTCACAGTATTTGAGTACCCAGATTTGCTGTTAGAATAGTGGGAGCAGGATGATTTTGCTTTCATGTTGCAGATTATGGGACTCTTGAGGTGTTTCACTGCTTACGAGAAAGATGATGGAGTTAAATTGTTGATTATGAAGGTATCTCATGCAACTGTGTTTCTATTATCATCTAGTTGATGTGATTTAACTTGGAGTATAGATATCTATGCCTTATTTTCTGCTTTTGTAATCTGAGCTCACTACTTGGGTGCCTTATATAGTGAACACATAGTAATAGAGAAATCACCAAGTAACAAGGAAGTAGCTGGGAACATGCCAGCCTAGTTATTTCTTGAAAATTAACTAGAACACAGAGTCTGATGGGGTTATTTGGTTCTGAAGCATGTTATTATGCTTGATTTGAAGTGCATAATTCTTAGAGAAACTATGTTGCACGAATGGCTTTTGTTGCCCTAAGCGTTAAAAAAGAAGTTATTTGCAAATGTAACTGCTTCTCTTTTTTAATATATACTCCGTATATTGAGCGTCTAGCTTCTTAAAGTGCTTTTGCCACTTTCTCTCAGAGCTTACTTCATCTTCCCCTTTTTAGCTTATTTTTCATTTCTTTCTTCTGGATTGATACGATCATCATTCATTACCATATCTTCATTTCCTTGATGCATTCAATTGCTACTATTGTTTGTTACTCTATCCCATCATCATTTGTTTTTAGGGAAAAGGAAGAGCATTTTGCGCTGGAGGTGATGTTGCTGCAGTTGTCCGGGGTATAAACAATGGTACTTACAGCTTAAGCTTGTTTCTGTGATATCAAAAAAATATCGAGAATGAATTCCTTTCTATGTTTTTCACTGTCTTACGTTACCTTGCGTACTGCCTGTCGCACTGTTATCATGTAGCATATGGATATAATGTTATTCCACATGTTTTGTTGACTGTATTGTGTATCTAATTCATGGATCAGGCAGCTGGAAGTATGGTGCTGATTTCTTCCGAAATGAGTTTTTGTTAAACTACATCATTGCAACGTATAGCAAACCCCAGGTAAGCCACGCCCTTTCAAAGTTATCCATGTAAATAATTCAACTCTCTGTTCCTTTGCCTCTAAGGGCTAGAGCATCTGATTGTAGGTTTCTCTTCTTGCTGGAATTGTTATGGGTGGAGGTGCAGGTGTTTCCTTGCATGGAAGGTTTCGAGTTGCAACCGAGAACACGGTACATATAAATCAAACTCTGGTGACATTTTTTTTTGTTACTATGTCATGCTGCAGCTTGAGATCTTTTTGTTTAAGGTTCTGCTGCATGTTGCTCCATCCTTAAATAATCCAGCAGTATGATATTTAAGCTCAGTGACTATAACCATATTTTGATTGAGAAATCCAGAAGTTTAATCCAGTGTTTGGCTAGTCAGAAACTATAACCATGTTTTGATTGAGAAATCACATTATGATATTTAAGCTCACTCTTTTATATAAAGTACTATGCTGGTATTTGGAGTGCACAGGCACTCACATTCTAAACTTCATTAGTCCTAGTTGTTACTCCCTCCCTATCATTTTATTTGTCGCCGATGGTTCAAAGCAAAAGCAAAAGGAGTCAGAATATTTGTCGCTGTAGTTGAAGAAAGAAGTAACCTGCCGGTTTTGCCCACGGCAGGACCCACATACAGCATATTATCTGTCTACGTGCGCGGCAGGCGGAACTAGCTAGCTAGACGATGCCGCTGTTTCACAGGGGCAAAAGGATAATTATACTTGATTCTTAATCTCTACAAACCTGTCTGAAACGTCAAGTAAAACGAATCGGAGGGAGTACATGACAGTGAAATATTGGATACCAAGTTCTGGAGGCTAGATTTCTTGTTGGCTCATACGTAGTTGATGTATTAGTTAGTTCATAGAGAACAGCAAATGCTTTAAAGTTAAAACATGGCAGGAGCACTGCCTTTCACTTAGAAAAATATTTTACAGATTTTAACACAAAATATACTTTGGTCTTGGAATCGTAAAAAATGGAAATGAGAAAACAGTTCTTCCGCATGTGGGTTCTTGTGGCTTTACCCAATACAATTTTTTTGTACCTCTTATGATGAATTTAGGCCTGGAATTTTCTGTTATCAGGTTTCAATTGTCACACAGGCTTCCTTTTCTTGTGTGCTTGATCTGTCATAGTAGTCTTAATTGGGATATGTACAATCTGGCTTGGATTTTCTTATAAGCAGAACACATTCAAAGTTTCAAGTACAATAATTTGATATTTGTGCAGGTTTTTGCAATGCCAGAGACAGCATTGGGACTCTTTCCAGATATAGGGGCTTCTTATTTTCTGTCTCGGCTACCTGGATTCTATGGTTGTCTTTCTTCTTTATTTAGTTGAAGTGCATGTAATCATATCATTGTGATCTGTATGCTGTTGCTGCATATTATTCACAACCCTGAACTGCTATGCATCCTCGTATTTACCTTGCGGTTTGTAGCGATCATATGTTTATTATGCTTATTCAATTGATCTATGGATCCATGAAAGTGAATGTGGATACATAATCATAGAAAGGAACAAAAGTGTCTGAATTTCTGATTGTCTATTTAAGTTTATTGGCTCTATAAGATTAATTTGTTTAATTGATAGAGGGAAACCTTTTACTCTTTTAGTTGATGCAAATATATCTTGTGAGATCTTCCTAAACTTTTATCATGTGTCTTCTCCAGGAGAGTATGTTGCTCTTGCTGGTGCAAGATTGGATGGTGCGGAAATGCATGCGTGTGGTCTGGCAACTCATTTTGTCCAGATAAATGTATGTTCACTTGTAATTTAAATTATAACTCATGGCTTTGGCATCACCATGCCCCTATTTTCTTGCATTCATGGAACAGAAGTTGGTCAATGTAGCTGTCAACATTTACCCAAAAGAAAATGTAGCTGTCACCTTTTGTTTTGATATCGATATTTGCTGTTCCATTTGTGGTTTTGTTATTTCTTACATCATCATTGTGGATCCTGACCTCATTGACATAGCAATTGCATGCTCTCAATTATGGCTGCCATATATCATAAGTCTGTATATGTGTTATTCCTATCTATAATCTGTAGTAAATACTCTTTTTTCCCCAGAGGCTGCCATCACTGGAGGAATCACTTAAAAAGGTGGACACCTCCAATCCTTTTGTTGTATGTGGTATTATTGATCAATTTGCTCAACAGCCATCACTGAAAGAAAACAGCTCTCTGAACAGGTAAGACTTCTGATTGAGTGACTGCTTTATGCCCTAATTCATTATGTTTTTTTAATTTTCTGTTGCTCCGCAGGCTGGAAATCATCAACAAATGCTTTTCCAAAAGAACAGTTGAAGAGATCATATCTGCTCTTGTGAGTTTTGTTACATTTATCTGTTTCAACGGAAGAGTCGTTAGAGTTAACTGCAGCTTTTATGAATTCACGTGTCCGCCAATGCTAAATTAGCATTTATTTTTGTCAGGAGCAAGAAACTTCAAACTCAGCGGATGAATGGATTGCTTCTACAATCCAGTCCTTGAAAAAGGCCTCTCCTACCAGTCTGAAAATCTCTCTCAGATCGGTATCCCTCAGAAACTACCTATGTTCAAAACTATACTATAATCTTACTGTCTATGTGTGCCCATGGGAGTATAGTTCATAATCATTGTTTTGCAACTCTGATTTTAGATAAGAGAAGGGAGAACTCAGACTGTTGGGGAGTGCTTGCGTCGGGAATACAGAATGGTTTGCCATGTCATGCATGGAGACTTCAGCCGTGACTTCTTTGAGGTAAATATCGACTTCCTCAACACCTTTCTTGGTCGTTAAGATCTCTATACCTTCTCTTGGGCAAGATCTCTATACTTAAGATCCAATTCCTGTTGCAGGGATGCAGGGCTATACTTGTAGATAAAGATAGAAACCCAAAGGTACAGATAATATCATAACATTGGTCAGGATCTCTTCCGGATAGCTAATTTCATCTTACATGACATTTTCTTTCTGGTGATTATTCTTGGGGGAAATTGCAGTGGATGCCTCCAAGGTTGGAACAAGTGCATGATGAGGCGGTTGACCAATATTTCTCCAGAATCGATGACCCACAGTGGGAAGATTTGGACCTACCTGCAAGACGTTCCTATGGAAGAATTATTGAGTCCAAGCTTTGACTGAAAGTATCACACTTCTGATAAAAATAAAATCTGAACATGTCTTGTTGGTTGAATTTCTAATACGAAAGAAACTATGGGTGTGTTTAGTTCCCTGAATTAGGATGCAAAATTTTGAATTTTGCACGGATTTTAGGCTGAAAAGTACTGTTCCGAACTAAAAAGCACTGTAGCACTTTTCGTTTGTTTGTGGTAAATATTATCCTACCATGGCCTAACTAGGCTCAAAAGATTCGTCTCGCAAAGTACATCCAAACTGTATAATTAGTTTTTGATTTCATCTACATTTAGTGCTCCATGCATGTGTCAGCATTTTTGATGTGATGTTTGATGTGATGGGGAATCTTCTTTTTGCATAGTGAATATTAGGGGAAGTTGGGCTTCTAAACACACTATATTGTTTATTGAAGAGAGCTGCGGCTATTTTAGAATCGGTGGAAAACTTTTCTGCCAGTCAGATCTTGCTTAAGCTGGTGTGTTATCGCGCGCCCCCATCGTTGTACACTTGGCAACCCACCCCACCCACCACTGTCAAGCAAGATGGGCGCTTAGGCCTGTGATGTCGGCCCATTGTCGACAAGGACGCAAGGTAATGGAATGCATGTTCCTTTATAAAAAAAATGGCGATCAAGTTGAAAGAGAGTAGTAATCTGGGAAACGGAACAGGGAGGTGGATGGCAACTGAGGATTTAGGACTGGATGCTCGCCAAGCTCCTCCAGCCCGACTCCTGCAGTCGTCGCTCGCCGTCGAGATAACTGGGGATCAGGAGAGAGACTCGCTATCGCTACCCTTTACAAGCAACGGCTGTCGTGGGCTCGTGGCCGTGGTTGCAATCACTCGCGCGCGCACCAGCTCCGTCCGCTGAGATTTCCAGCGGCAGCGGGAACGGCCGAGCCGCTCCACCTTTCGTAGCGAGGCCGGGCGGCGCCGGCGCGACATGCCTGCTTGGCTGCTTGAGGGTGATGGCTTGCGGTCGTTAGCTGCCGCGGTCCCGAGACATTTGTCATTGCCTCGTCGGGCACGAGCACTGTCGCACTGGTCCGTAGTCAATACTCAGAAAGTAGTATGCAAAGAGCCAAAGGGGATCGATCACTTGGTACACAGGGGCAGTTCCCCCAACTCATTCTCTAATTCACTATAAATCAATTACATCGATCACATTTTTTCTTCACAGCATGCGCTCCAACGCATACATTTTCACAACTTTTCACCGTATGAACACGTAAATACACTATTCATTCACGTAAATTTACAGAACTAAACAGCCCCTAGTTGCTAACAGACTAGGCGCTCACCTCCCTTCTCACTTGGGGATCGATCTTCCTTTCCCTTGCGGCGGCAACTTGGTGTCATGACTAGCCATGCTGTCAAGAAGCGGAATTTTTTTATATATATATTTTTTCTTTGATTTTCGAAAAATAAATGGACGAATCAAAAAATTTGAGAAATATACATCTGCCACCGTACCCCACGGCGGCAGGAGTTCCTGCCGCCGTGGGGCACGGCGGTAGGGGTGCCGCCAACGGTCAGCTGACCTGCCAGGTGGGGTCAGCTTCCTACCGCCGTACCCCACGGCGGCAGGAGCCCTACCGTCGTGGGGCACGGCGGTAGGAGCCTGCCGCCGTGGGGTACGGCGGCAGCGTCACCCCTATATAAGGGGGCGACGGCTGCCGCCACCCCCTCCTCCCTCCCTCACTCTCTCCTCTAAATCTTCAGCTTTCAACCCTTCGGAGCACTTTTGACTAAGGTATGTTTCTAAATTTAGTTTAGTTTAGTTAGTGTAGTTAGTTAGTTAGTTTAGTTAGTTTAGTTAACTTAGTTTAGTTAGTTTAGTTTAGTTAGTTTAGTTATTTAGGAATTTCAAAAATTTTAGAAATAGTTATAATTCAAATAATTAGATTAAATTAATATAAAAGTATTAAAAAATTGTTTTAATTAACATAATTCGTTTAAATTAGTTTTAAACTTCTAGAAAATGGTTATAATTCACAAAATTAGATTAAATTGATATAAAATTCGTAGAAAATAGTTTAAATTCACATAATTCGTTTTAATTCATTTAAAATTCCTAAAAAATGGTTATAATTCACAAAATTAGATTAAATTGATATAAAATTCGTAGAAAATATTTTTAATTCACATAATTCGTTTGAATTCATTTAAAATTCCTAGAAAATGGTTATAATTCACATAATTAGATTAAATTGATATAAAATTCGTAGAAAATAGTTTAAATTCACATAATTCGTTTTAATTAGTATAATTCGACTAATTGATCAAATTATGTTACTTTTTGCAGCTATGGCTGGACCGTTGTTGTACGTACGGCCGAAGTTGTTCGACGAGGCGGTAGACCGGCACCACCGCTCGTACGTGTCGGTTGTTCTTGGACGTTCGCCCGGCAGTATACGTTTCCGGACCACCCGCACGTTGATGCCGATACACCAGCGGTGGATTCCGAAGTACGTAATTTATTTTTATTATTTATTTCTGTTTCTTTACAATAGTAATTGCGTTAAGTAAATTAATTTTGTTTTTTTTTCAGGCTACACGCTACAGGACTTCTCCCTTTCGCACGGTTGGTCGAGGGGGACAGGCTACGAGCTGAGGTTCTCCGGGCGGAGCGGTTGACACGGTTCAGCTACGACACCCCGCTGATCGCCGCGTTCATAGACCGGTGGCGACCAGAGACGCACACCTTCCACTTCCCCGTCGACGAGATGGCGCTCAGTCTAGAGGACGCCGCGATGTTGGGAGGACTGCCGTGTGCTGGCGAGGCGATGGGGCCGATCGACATCCCCGCGACGTGGCACGCCGACTTTCTTGCTCGGTTCGCGAACGTTCCACAGAACGATCGCGCTCCTCAGCCGTACGTGCCCTTCGCCAACAACCACGGGCCCACCTGGACTTGGATCCAGCAGTTCAGCGTACGTGATTCTAACTCTTATTTTCAACGTTTGTATGCATTTTAAACGAATGTGACGATGGACCTTTGTGTGTGTGCAGGCTGACTACATGGCGGGCGAGGCCGACGACCCGACGTCGGACAGGTTTTTGGAGGTCTACCTGCTCTGGCTGTTCGGGTGGGTGCTGTTCTGCGAGTCAGCGGGGGACTCGGTGTCGAGGTACCTGCTCCCCTGGGCTCAGCGGATCGCCGACTCCCCCGTCGAGGAGATGCCTCAGATCAGCTGGGGCAACGCTGTTCTGGCCGCTACCTACAGGGGGCTGTGTTCGGCAGTGTCGAGGCCGGGGAGTAAGGAGGGGATCCTCCTGGGGTGCCCTCTCCTGCCGCAGATGTGGATCCACGAGTGGTTCGACATCGGTCGGCCCAAGGCCGACCTCTCGGAGTACGTGCCGCTGCCAGAAGACACCGACCCAGCGGACCTCCCCACCATGGGTTCTCTGTGGTGCCTCCGGAAGGTAATGACCTCCCTTATCATTTTATTCGCTTAATGAGTTCTTTAGTTTGATTCAATCAACTTTTCATGTTCTGTGTAGCACGTTTGGGCTGGGGAGCAGGCGAAGAAGGCGTACAAGGACTTCGTGGGTCAGATCGACCGGATGGTCGATGCCCAAGTCCGGTGGACGCCGTACGCTACTGCCATGGTCGCTGCCCGCGCACCACAGGGCCTCTCGTCCCTGTGCTACCGAGACCAGGCGTACTGGATGACGCGGCGACGATTGGTCTTCGACGTCTACGTCGAGGAGTACGCCGTCCATCAGGTGATGAGGCAGTTCGTCCTCTTCCAGGAGTCGCCAGTACCCGCTGCGCCACGTCTGCCGCCCACAGCGCACAGGTGAGCTACCATTTGCCAGTTATAATTATTTTCCGTTACAAATAGTCAGTTGCAAATAATTTTCTGTTTCATCTATGCTAGGTGGACGCGTAAGGGCGTGTCTGCGGCGACGTCGTTCGTCGACAAGCTGCAGCCGTACGTGGACGAGTGGGCGTCTGCGGCGCACGAGGAAAACGTCGTCACCGAGCACCGCCTTCACGACGGCGCGGCCTGGGTAGCGTACCTTCAGTGGTACCTCCTAAGGACGCGGACGCGGGTGACGTACGTGCCTGCTACCCCGCCACCGCTACCGGTCCCGGACCACGACAGGATCCTGCCGGACACCACGTACCCGGTCCGCCGAGACCAGACCGCCGACACAGCAGTAAACTACGATACTGCAAACATATTTCATTGATATGACTTTTCATTATAACATGTGTTACTAATTTTGTGAGCAGCACGACGCGCTTGCTGAGATCGTGCGGCTCGCAGCGTCCGCGAGGGAGCAGTGTTTTACCTGGGGGCCTCAGCAGTACTAGCGCACGTACGACAGGATCCTCGATGCTGCGACGAGGTACTCCGCCGTCGTGAACTATGCCGGGGCCGCAGAGATTCCTCTCCTTCCGCGCCACCCAGCGTCGTCCTCGAGCTCCGCCTCGACAGCGGCTTCGCAGCCGACGCCTTCCACCTTTGCCGGCGGGTTCTCGGCTCCGACGGCACAGCAGCAGCCACAGGTGCAGGGCCCGCACACCTACGTGCAGCGGCCGTTTGTTTCCCCCGGCACAGGTACTTTCAGTGGACCTTATTTTCAACTAATGCACGGAATTGTTGTGTGTTTGTGTTATACTATATTCTAATCGTACAGGGCGACCGCCGCTCTTTCTGACAGCCGGGCCTCGACAGCCGGAGACGACGGCACCTAGAGCGCCGATCTTTCCGCTAGGAGGTTTCAGACCGCCGGTCTTTCAGTTTGCGGCGGCAGATATTCCTTCCTCGTCCACTCCGCCTATGTTCCAGCCTGGTAATGACCTTAACTTTACAGTAAAATTCGTTAAGTACGATACGTTTTGGAGAACTAATACTATTCATTACAGCCGGTTTCGACGCGACCACCGTCGAGACTCCTGACGAGCACCTAGGCTGGGATGAGTTTGGGTACGGCGACATTCTCGCGGCCATGAATGCCCCGCAGGCCGAGGAGGTTGGTCCGTCACAGTTCACACAGGCACCGCCTGTTGGGACTCAGCAGACACAGCCAGTGGGCGGAGCGACCCTGGCGGCTGACGGAGCGACACCGGCTGGTGCAGGGTCGTCGTTGGCGGGCGGAGGGACACCGGCGGGCGGAGGGACACCGGCCGGCGGAGGGACACCGGATGCTGCAGGCTCGTCGCAGGCGGCCATGGCGACACCGTCTCCCGACCAGCTCGGACCGCGGGTGGTCAGGGCACCTGACCCCTGGACGTACACCCGGGACCACACCTGGGCTGGCGCTAGAGCTGTTAGGCCGAAGAGGCACCGGCGCATTTAGATGTAGTAGTACTTTTACCGTGATTTTGTATAAATTATTTGCATCTACTCGTTGATTATGATATGATCTTGTGATTATGCTTACAATTCTCAGTTTGTTGTTTTTTTAAAAAGGTTAAAAGTGTTTTAAAAATGAAAAATTTAAAAAAAATAAAAATGGCCTTACCGCCATGTGGTACGGCGGCAGGGGCCTGCCGCCGTGGCACACGGCGGCAGGGGCCTGACGCCGTGCCACGCGGCCCTGCCGCCAGAGGTGCTCTCTTGCCGCCGTACCCCACGGCGGCAGGAACTTAACGTCGTGGGGCACGGCGGCAGCATCCTGCCGCCGTGCCACACGGCGGCAGGTACCTGCCGTCGTGGGGTACGGCGGCAGATGTATATTTCTCGAAATTTTTGGTTCGTCCATTTATTTTTCGAAAATCAAAGAAAAAATATATATAAATTTTTTTTCCGAAGAAGCGGATCAAGGGAATGAAGAAGGCAAGAACAAGTTGTAAGTAATGGGCTGATGCAAGGGCCCATTAAGGCCTAAACTGTTTTCTGCTATCCTCGCGGGTAAAAACGCATGTAACCCACCAGGTTTCAAATCCTGGTGCTCGCATCTTTTCCTGGATTTATTCCGGGATTTTCCGGCGTTATGCATTAAGTGGTAAGCGACATTCCCGTCGACGACGAGGCGTCAGTGGTGACTTCGAGAATATCCAGATTTGCCGGTGCTCAGTCCTTCGGAGGTGCTCATAGGGGTAGGGTTTGCGTACGTGTGTTCATAGGGGTGAGTGCGCGTGCGTGTTGTGAGCGTCTGCGTTGAACTGTGTAATTCTCAAAAACGCATGTAACCCGCTGGATGGGACAAGGATGAACGGAACTTCTGAATCCCCAACCCGTTCTCTTACCACCCTGAGCATTTTTAACCCGGCTCGGGCCCGGTCCGAACCAGGCCTGCCCGCGGACCTTACTGGATGGGTGTGGGCAGAGATCTCGAAGCCCGCGAAAAAAAAACTTGGCCTGAGCCCGACCCGAAATGCTGTTTTAGCTATTTTACACTATAAAATGTGCGGGCGGCCCGCCTAAGCCCGGGCCCGACCCGAAAACCGAGGCCCGACGCGTCTCATGGGACGGAAAACCGGGTTTTTTCGGCTCGGCTCGTGGAATGCTCAGGTCTACTCTCGGGTCTCAACCAAGTTCGACACAGACGCCGTCAATTGTAAGATTACTTTAGCTGTAATGGCATAAATTTTTTATACAAATGGGACCCAAGTTTATCGGTTCTTCCAGCAATTTCTATCTGTTTATCTTCAATGTCGAGTTCAGCTCATCTGGAGGCACGGAGAGGAGAGAGACAAGCGGGGCTGTTTAGTTATTTCAATGTGGAGTTTGGACTTCAATTCATTATTCACTCGTCACATCTCTATCACACCAGGTCACATTTTATCTCACAACACGTTACATTTTTTTATAACTTTTTCAACTCAATACACTGTTCATTTGCGTAAATTTAACGAACATAACACAAACGGAACCATGGCGGAGACGAGGAGGCCGAGACCTCTATAGCTCTCTCTGCCAGGTGGACCCAGACACCTTTAGATCCGCGGTTGCAGACACAGTGATGCGGATAGGCTTATTAACAGGTGGTAGACAGAAGAGCGAACAGACTTCATAAGCACGGCACTCAAGACATTCCGTGCAGATTTTCCTTAACAAAGAGCTATAGGAATGTCAAGGCGTAGCAGCAGCAGCAGCAGCGTACGTTCTCCCCACGCGCATGCACGGCCTACACACTTGATCACGGGGCTGCACCACAAATATATATAAAAACCGCGCGACGTACTGTATGTACACCGGCACACTTACGGAATATGCAAATCCGCCGTGAATGCGCATGACACACATGTGAAGCCATCATGAACCACCAAAGGCCGAGCAAGGCAGGTAGAGTAGACACGCTCCTCTGCTCCGCCTTCTTGGACATACTCATGCCGCCGTACCGCGGGGCATACGCGCTCGGCCGGGGCTTGCTGGAACCGCGCACCGCCCAGCCCGTCACCGTGCCGAATCCAATCCACCATGCCGTGCAGGCTTTTACCACGGCGCACCTACCGACCGCGGGGTAAAGCGGCAGCAGAAGAACGCTCATCTGCTGCGCTGTGCTCCCAAGACCGGACCAGGGCCCATCTCTTCCGTCTTACGTAATAATCGCTCGCCCTGGTTGCTTTGTCCTCCTCCTCCTGCTGCACCACCCACACAGCCCACATCGATCACTCTGCTCTGCTCGCTTCACTTGCTCTTGCTCTGGCAGTCCAAGTCCCGTTTCCCAACACCGGCCACACAAGCCGGCCGGCCGGTTGTCTTCTTCCCCGAGGCCGAGGCCACGCACATGGCGCTGCCTCCCATCCTCCTCGCCATCCTCCTCCTGCTCGGCTCGCGAGCGGCCTGGTCGGCGGCGCAGCAGCAGCAGGGCGCCGCCGCCACGCTGCACGAGCGCGACGCGGCGGCGCTCAGGGACGTCCGCGCGGGGCTGCGGGACATGCCGGGCTCCCGCTTCTTCGACTCGTGGGACGACGCGCGCAGCCCGTGCGCGTACGCCGGCGTCGTGTGCGCGCCCGACGAGGACGACCCGGCGTCGGGCGCGCTGCGCGTCGCCGTCCTCACGCTCGGCACCGGCATGGCCGACTCCCCCGGCCTGGCGGGCACGCTCCCGGCATCGCTCGCCAGCCTCGCCGCGCTCACGGACCTTGTCCTCTACCCCGGCAGCGTTTCCGGGGCCATCCCCGCCGACATTGGCTCCGGGATCCGACGCCTCAGGCTCCTCTCGCTCTCCGGCAACCGGCTCACCGGGCCCGTGCCCGAGTCGCTCGCCGGCCTGCCCGATCTGCACACGCTCGACCTCGGCAACAACCGCCTCGAGGGCGCCATCCCCACCGGCTTGCTCCTGCCCTCCTCGCCCAGCCTCAAGGTGCTCATCCTCGCCAACAATGGCGGCCTCTCCGGGCAGATTCCCGCTCAATTCTCCAGCTCCCAGCTGTTCCACGTCGACCTCAGCCGGAACGCCATCACCGGCACGCTCCCGTCGCTGCCTCCGACCATCCGCTACTTCTCCGTTGCTGCTAACGGGATGGAAGGCAGCCTCGACGGCGTCTTCGCCGACGGTTCTGCCCCCGCCGACCTCGCCTTCCTCGACCTGTCCATGAACAACTTCTCCGGCTCCATCCCACCGGAGGTGTTCGCTCTCCCGAGCGCGTCCTCGCTGCTCCTGTCCCGGAACAACTTCACCGGGCCGCTCACCGTGCCGGCGCCCGCCCCGGCGCCGTGGGCCATGGTGGACGTCAGCCACAACGGCATCTCGGGTGAGCTGCCGGAGGCGCTGGCGGTGGCGGCGAGCCTGTACGTGAACAACAACCGGATGTCCGGCGAGGTTCCCCGGGCGGTGGCGCGCAGCGTGTTCGCGGGCCGAATGACCACCTTCTACGCGCAGCACAACTTCCTGACCGGCTTCCCGGCGCCGCCGCTGCCGCTGCCGGACTCCGCGGCGCTGTGCCTGTCGTACAACTGCATGGAGCTGCCGTCCCCTTCCGCCGCCGAAGGGTGCCCCACCATCGGCGGCCCCCTGGAGGCCAGGCCCGCCGACCAGTGCCGCAGCGCCGACGACGCCGGCAGCAGCGGCGGCGACGGCTGACTGACATCCCCTTGGATGACAGGTGGGGTATGCTCGGTGTTGGTTGGGGACGAGGACGTACGGGACACCAGGCTGGAGGCCTGGAGCTGATACATTTTTTCTTTGTCAGTATGTTTCCGCTGTGGTTTTCATGTGATTGGGTTTGAATTAATTGCGATTTGTCGTCCCACGGCAACGGCCACAGGGGCAACACGAGTGTGCCGTGTCCGCGGGCCTGTGTGCATGTGTGTTAATCTGTTATTAGTTTATACTCCTAGGTGAGTACCCGTGTGCGTTGCTACGGTCGGCAAAGGTTTTTAACGGAATGAAGAGAGCTTATGCAACAGTCTTTTAAAACATCCTAGTTTAATGGCACATTTAGAACCTCAACACTTTAATAGCATACTACTAGCTCTGTTCTGATTTATATGACGCTCGGTAGCTCAAATTTGAGCTAAACGACGTAACAAATGGAGTAAATTGGAGTGTATATAGACCACTCATGTGAAATAGAACTCTTCACACGAATTTTGGAGTCATTGAATCTCAGATCAAAGGTCCAAATCCTCCCTCCATCTACACATTCTCTATCCACCATATCTCTTTAGTCTTTACCCTTCCACACACACCCTTTCTTCCTCCCCTGCTCAGCTCCCGCATGCGCACAGCACCGAGCGCACCCCGCACCTCGCCGTCTGCCGCCACGCGCCCACACCGCCTCCGGCCCTCACCGCTGCGCGCCCTCACCGTGGTTGCCGTCGACATCCCCGCCCGAACCCGCCCAACCTCCATCCTCCGCCGTCGTGCCGTCTGCCTCCTCCATCGGGCCATCCCGCCGCCGATGGCCCTACCTCTATGGCCAATGATGACCAGTAGCCCACCGGCAACTCGAAATCTCTAACCCCGGAACCCTAATGCGAACCCTAACCTTGCCGAAGTTCGCCAAAGTTGGAGAAGAAGGGTGAGGTGAAAGATGGAGCTAAAGAAATATTCGTGTGAGGAGGAGCTCAAATCACATGAGTGAGATATAGCTTTCTCCTAAATAAATCACATAGTGAAGCACAAACTTTGCTCCCAGACACAGTTCACATGGACCCGGACAATGGATTTAAATCAATGACCAAAATACTGATACAAACAAAATTATCCATATGGCCTATCCGATAATAAGAATGCTTGCTCTCTTCTCTACTGTGACGGGGGAGTGCTACTGACTTCTACATCTCTCATTGGCCTTTTGTCTCCTCCCTCCATCTATCATCTCAGTCATTACAGCTAAGGTAATCTTACAATTCACGAAAGCACAACACCTGCTTGAAGTGCTTGACGTCCAGACAGTCTTCAGTAGGCAGATGATAGCCCCCCTCTGCACCTGTTCCACCAGATCGTGAGTACAACTGTACAAGCATATGGTTGTGGCGCAAAACAGAGAACTACTAGTATTATGCTTGTCCAAAAGCAACACCGGACAGATTCAAATGATGGTATGTGGTACATAGTACTAAGCATCAACCAGAAGAAAATTGATCTTCCGTCTTACAGCATCACACTAAATCTTATTGCATGTTTCAAAATCAAAAACTTATTTTTTGTTACAATTCCATCATCTACAACCGAAGTAAAAACCACACCATGAAAAAGTCATACTGTGCAAAAGCCATTCTGAAAGTAAAGGGCATATGATGCAGAACAGATGCTGTATTCTGAAGCAAACTGCTCTCTTAGACCACAAACTCCTTACTGTCTAGCCTTACAACCATGAACCATCAATTGGATCAGGAACTTTTTTCTAAAATAGCTGCTTAGATACAACATGGTGGTGTAAAGATAGCACAACAGAAGCAGCCAAAGAAATAGAAATACTGAACTTTCAGTTTCCAAAAAAAAATGCATACAATCTATGTTACACTGATTTTTCAGTTAACAGAGAGCAAAACATACATATAGGATGGCAAGACACACAGTAGAGCAGGCAAATGAGAACAATTCCCATGAAAAACTTTACTAATAAACTGAATATAAACTATCCATCCATTTCATTCAAAATAACCAGCATCCTGCTTTCCGTACTGATTTCAGAAGCCATACAGGTTTCATAGGTCCTTACTAATTCAATTGAATCCAGTGATTACGCACTATAAAGAAACATCCGATGAGATTTACCCAATAACAACCCAAACCTAGCATCCCTTCAACAGTTTTTACCCATCCCGCGATTTTAATCTGTACATTAACTGCGGGGATGTACCCCCGGTGCCGCACGGAAGGGCCCCGTGTTGACGGTCGATTTTCGTCAACTAAAAGCATTTGTTACACTTTGGTTTGAGTTTTGAATTATAACTAACCCGCCACTAGGCATACTAATGATGTAACAAGTTCGCACTTGGTTTTTGGAGTATCTTGTTTATGCAGGATTTAAGCGCCTAAATGAGGACTTCCGGGTAGAGTTCATCGAGCAATTTATGAGAAGATCACGAAGCCCGGCACAAGTCAAGACACGAAGTGAACATGACTCCAAATGACCCGAGGACTGAAGTATGAAGCCGTGAAACTCCGAGAACCTAAACAGAAGATGCGGGAGTTTGCGCACCAAGTACTCTTATCCAAACCGCGGGGAAAACGACGTCAAGGACCCACATGAAGTTCGGCAAATATTCAAGAAGACACGAGAAGCGTCGGGGAGCAAAACGGGGCCGAACCGGGCTGAAAAGGGCCTAGGCCGGCCGAGCCACCCTTTTTTTCGTGCCGGTTTGCGTCCCTCTTTGACGTAGATGCTCCTCGGTGTATTTATATCCCCTGCCTCCGACGACCGCCACATCCATTCATCAGAGAGCCGCCAAATCGAAGGAGACACGCTGAAGGGAGCCGACGGCCGCCGCTAGTCCTCGTGTTGCCTAGGAGATGGCCTAGGCCATGCCCTAGCCGCCATGGTCGGCCCTGCGTGGTGAAGCTATGGTGGAGTTTCGGAGCCATGCCTTGAATTCTTCAAGATATTTGTACATTCAACATTCGATGGTGATATAAATCAATACCTTATCTTTACTTTGATCTACTACGAGTTGTGCTTATTCATATGTGTAGCTACCATATGCCTTTAGTAGGAATAGATCTAATCATGGTGATTAGTCTTTGTCTTGCGGATATCTCGTAGTGGTGCACAAACTTAGAGTCGTTCAGTGATGATTATCTTCACGTAGTGACAGTACGCTTGGAGAGAAAGTGCCGAGCAAACGTGTAAGGGTTTACTCCTTATCATGGTTTGAGATTATATTGATTTTCATCTTGGCCGGAGCTGCAACTAGAAGACAGTAGGCTAGGGTTACCTTGGGTCGTGTATCTTTATGGCTAGTGAATGTGATCCATACACCCTTTCATGCTTGTATGTTAAATCTTTATGCGATCAACACTTCATGTAGGTTAGTTCAATAGATTAGATGGTAAACCCTAGGTAGTTTGCTTCTGATCCACAGTTCGATATCTTGGGTCATCCCCGAGTGAAGAAGGCAACACGTGATCCGTACGCTTGCGGATCGAAATGCAACACGTATTTCAACCGTCAACAAGCCCTTTTTCTGGCGCTGTTGCCGGGGATTGGAACTCGAACCCTAGGGTGATCTATATATCTATTTGACTAACCCTAATTTCATTATCGCATATATCCTGTGTTTATTGTTTGTGTCCTTGAATGCAGGTAAAACCCTAAACACTAAGCGATCGAAAAATTTTCGACATTCGGACTTCGACAAGTCCAACCTCGCTCAACCAAGTTGATGGCTACGCAAAGATTTGCTCTTTAGTGGTAGGTGCTATCTTTAGTTAGTGGCCCAACATCCGCTATCGAGCCTGCACCCAAAACAAATAAAGATGAACAATGTATGCCTATGTGTCAATTAACTTTTTAAGACTAATATCTTTTGGAGTTTTGTGTGTTCGAGCTATAGGCTTCTGAAACGACCATGTCAAGCACGATAGAGAAGGATCCCATTGCCATCATGCTCATGCAGCGATGGTAATAATTTTTGAAGCCAAAGGATGCATGACATGGTACCCTAAAAGACCACAAGATAAAGATCACTCGAACATCTCCGGATCGATCGACAAGAAGACGATGATGTCATCAAGTTTTGCAAGAACCTCAGCAGAAAACATTAGATATATTTGGATTTTCAGAAGCTTATTGAAGTCTACGTTCCAACAAATCAAGCGGCAAGGCAATCGGAGGTTCCTACAAGCAGATATGGCCGAATCATCGAAGGTTGCACGTTCTGGAATTTTTTGGACAACATGCAAGAGCGGAAATAAAACGGCCATAACTCCCTCATTTGGACTCCAATTAAGATGGATGAGTACTCGTTGGAAAGTTAATTTCATGAATTTTTCAATAAAATTATATTTTGGTATATGTTCTGTTATGTACACAGGGAAAAATCCACGAAGAAGAAGCAGTAATAAGATGATGACAACAAGATAGAGGAGATGAACATAATGACAATAAATAGAAGATGGGGCAACGGTTCCACGACGTATACATGATCAAATTCAGGAGCTAAGGACAGAAACAAAATCCTCTAGAGCATGGATAAATGAAGACACAAGGGGCACCACTCAACAAATGATGATGTTGGAAGCGAACCACAACAGATTTCCAAAGAGCAACATCAAGCTGCATGGATACTTTGCATTCTCGCACAAAGAACCATGGCTTCACAACAATAAAAAGGTACGTGAGAAAGTCGACCTCTATGACTTTAAATGAAGCGCTTTGCAGGAAGCAACCCGATCTTTTCATTTTTATATATATTAAGATGACGGTCTATATTGTGCTCTTTATTTGAAAACTTCAATATCATTGCTCTAATAAATGTCACAACCACATGTTGTATGCTTTAATATATATTGAGGGAGCACTTTGCTACTTGATTTTGGAAAACCTATAGACCCTTTTTTTGTGCCTGTTAGTGTTTAAGGGTCTTTTTCTTTTTGTCTTTTTAGAGAGAAATATGAAGTTGGCACCACCCTTTGATTCTAAACTTGTGGCTAGTTAACTTGGATTAACTTTCATTTCGGTTTAGATCAGCACCATATTATGTCATGTCATTTTGTTCATCCATGTTGCATTGCATTGCATGTTTTGTTTTGATCTAATATTTTGTCCAACCAACCTAAGCCTTCCTATAACCCCCACCAAAAACCATAGCCAACAAGGGTAGGGGTCAACTTGTGGCCAAGTCTACTCCTATCCCTTGTTCTAACTAAAAACTTTGACTAGCCTCCCTATAAAAGTCTTAGGAAAACCTCTCCTACCCTTAGCCCTCCTAAAAAAACCATAGGTTTGTTTTTCATATAAAGACTTTTAACACCACCTTAGATAGAATTTCTATGCTTGACTCTCTCTCTTCAAAATTCTTATTTGAGCAAAAAATATAGGATACCCATAACCTACCCTTTAAACCTTGTTAGTTTGGTTGATTGATTCTTTTCGATGGATGGACCATATCAAAATTTTTTCAAAACATTGCTAACGTTTGCTTGTGCTAACTCTTTGCATTTGCATTTTGTATCCCCCTCATTGTCATCTTTTGCTTTATGTTAGCTTGAGACTTTTTGTGAAACTTTATGATGAATGCTTTCATATCTATCTTGTGTAAACGTGGTGTTTAGACACGATCGGAGACCACCATCATTCAGTTTTATATACTTTGCTATCATTTTGCATTAGTTGGTTTATGAACTTTGCAATGCGCCTTACTTATCTTACACTATAAAGAATTGTTAATCTTGGGATAACATGGTGTTTTGACCTTGGTTAATAAATCTTTATGGCAATGGAGAAGTTTGGCAACCACTTTGTAAGCATGGAGCTTATAATTTGGTGTAAACATTATTTTGTTTTATACCATCCTATCATTTTCATGCACACGTACACCCATTAGGTTCTTAATTTTTCTTTCACTAGATTAACTATGCCACAAGTTAAGATCCTAGGGCCTGTCTTTGGTTTGTTGACATAGAGTGAGTATTCCCAACCGTCACCTCGGGGGTGCTTTGTGCTTTATAGTGGTTTTGCAGGCATGACGAATAGCTCCCATGAGTTTGTGGTAAAAGATCAAATTAAGATCGTCAACACCTCCAAAATCCTGAAAGAAACACCGCTGTCTTCATCGAGATTAAGCACATGTTAAGAGATGTAGAAAAGAGGAAATTTGGATATTCTGGAGTTCCACTAAGTATTCTTTCCAACGCATCGAGATTTATATTTTAGGAGACCCGTGCAAGGAGTTACAACCAAATCTTTGAGCATCACACGTTCTGAAATCAGCCTGGGACAGCTTGCACTAACGGAGTAAAGAGGGCGTAACTCTCTTATTCGGAGTCCGATTGGGGTGAATGACCACTCATTGGAAAGATAATTTCAAGAACTTTACAATAGAGCAATATTTCAGTACATGTTCTGTTCTGGAGGTTGATGAAAAATTTGTGAAAATTGAAGCAGCGACAAAGGACAACATGGAAGGAGGTGAAGACGAGTTGAGAAACGATCGGGACCAAGGCTTGCGACAAAGGAAGGACATTGAAGGACGATCAAGGCAACAAAAGTGAAGAGTATGATGGTGATCTCCACACATGGTGGTGGGACTTCAAGAGTTATGAGGTGGTTCATCTTCTTCCATGCCTAGCAACATGCTAAGCATGGGGGGACTTGGTGGGCAAGAGAAGACCGCGTGGAGTACAAGGATCACGGTTGTTGTTGACGGTCGATTTCCGTCAACCAAGAGCATTTGTTACACTTTGGTTTGAGCTTTGAATTATAACTAACCCGCCACTAGGCATACTAATGATGTAACAAGTTCACACTTGCATATGGTTTTTGGAGTATAATGTTTACATAGGATTTACGCGCTTAAAGGAGCACTTCTGGGTAAAGTTCATCGAGCACTTTATGAGAAGATCACGAAGCTCGGCATAAGTCAAGACACGAAGTGAACATGACTCCAAATAACCTGAGGACCGAAGCGCGAAGCCGTGAAACTCTGAGGACCTGAACAGAAGATGCGGGAGTTCGCGTGCCAACGACCCTTATCTAAACCGCGGGGAAAACGACATCAAGGACCCACATGAAGTTCGGAAATATTCATGAAGACACGAGAAGCGTCGGGGAGCGAACTGGGGTCGAACCGGGCCGAAAAGTGCCCAGGCCGGTCGGCCCAGGCCGACCGGCCTACCCTGTTTCGGTGCTGGTTCGGCCTCCCCTTTGACCTAGACCCTCCTCAGTCTATTTATATCGCCTGCCTCCAACGGCCGCCGCATCCATTCATCAGAGAGCCGCCGAATCGAGGAATACACACCGAAGGAAGCCGTCGCCGCCGCAAGTCCTCGACGTTGCCTAAGAGATGGCTTAGGCTAGACCCTAGCCACCATGGTTGGCCCTGCGTGGTGAAGCCATGGTGGAGTTCTGAAGCCATGCCTTGGATTCATCAAGGCACATGTACATTTTGATGGTGATATCAATCTAATCTTGCCTCTACTTTTGATCTACTTTGATGCATGCCTTCTCTCATTCATGTGTGTAGCTAGCATATGATCTTTGTAGGAATAGATATAATCTATGTCTTGTGGATACATCAAAGTGGTGCACGGACTTACGAGTAGTCGTTCGGCGTTGATTACCTTCCGTAGTGACAGTACGATATAGGGAAAGCGTCGAACGAATGTGCAATGGATATCTCCTTATCATGGTATGAGGTTTAGGTTAGTTTATCATTTTGGCCAGAGTTGCAACTAGGAGACGGTAGGCTAGTGCTACCTTTTGGCGTGTTACCTTTTGGCTATCGAATGTGATCCATACATCCACCCGTGTTCGTATGTTAAACCCTTATGCAATCTATGCTTCAAGTAGGATTAGACCAGTTAGATGGAGAACCCTAGGTAGTTTGCTTTCGATCCACGGATTGATATCTTGGGTCACCCCCAAGTGAAAAAGGCCACACGTGATCCGTACGCTTACGGATCGAAATGCGACACGTGTTTCAAATGTCAACAAGCCCTTTTTCTGGCGCCGTTGCCGGGGATTGGAACTCGAACCCTAGGGAGATCTATCTTTCTTTTTAACTAACCCTAATTTTATTATTATTGCATATACCCTGTGTTTCTTGTTTGTGTCCTTGAATGCAGGTAAAACCCTAGACACAAAGCGATCGATAAGTTTTCAACATTCGGACTTCGACAAGTCCAACCTCGCTCAACCAAGTTGATGGCTACGCAAAGATTTGCTCTTTAGTGGTAGGTGCTAACCTTGGTTAGTGGCCCAACATCCGCTATTGAGCCCCCACCCAAAGCAATCAAAGATGAACAAGGTATGCCTATGTGTCAATTAAGTTTTTAGACTAATGTTTTTTGGAGGTTTGTTTGTTCGAGCTATAGGTTTCGGAAACGGCCATGTCAAGCATGATAGAGAAGGATCCCATTGCCATCATACTCATGTAGCGATGGTAATCATTCTTGAAGCCAAGGAATGCGTGACATGGTTTCCTAAAAGACTACAAGATCGATAAAGTTCATGCGTACATGTCCAGATCGAGATAATGATGTCATCAAGATGTTTTGCACAACCTCAGCAGAAAACAATTGGATATATTTGGATTTTAAGAAGCCCCATGAAGTCTACATTCCAAAGAATCAAGCGACAAGGCAATCGGAGGTTCCTACAAGTGGATATTGTCGTACGGACATCCCTGGGCCCACTACTCAGGTGGGTACTGGGACCGGCTACTCCGTGGGCCCCTGGGACTACTCGACTTGGGCAACATGACACCTGCTGGCGTGGAGCGCAAGGCCTACAGAGGAATAGTACTCGGTTAGGAAGCTATACATGTCTGGATCCATGTAGAGTACTCCTAGCCGTACACGACTAGTACTCCTCTGGCAAACCGACTTGTAACCCTGCCTCCCGGACTATATAAGGCGAGGCATGGACCCCTATCTCATCATCCGCATCATCTTGTAAACACACCCAATCAATCCAGAGCTACGCAGCATACAGGACGTAGGGTATTACACTCCTCGCGACCCGAACCTGTCTAAATTGTGTGCCACGTGTCTCTCCTTCGAGTTCCCGATCTCGGCGAGGCCACAAACATCTACCTCGGGTACTCCTCTTGGTAGGTTGCCGGTCTAAAACACCGACAGCTGGTGCGCCAGGTAGGGGATCTCACCGAAGATCTCATGGCGAACTCGACGGCTTCAATCTTCATCAAGCCTACCGCCGCTTTCAACCGCGGCGACACCTTCGTCTTCGGCTCCTGGGTCTGCACCGCTGACGACGCTGGATCGTTCCAGCGCTACCTCACCACGACCCCGGACCCAGAGACCGGACTCGTGACGCTTCCCGAAGCCATCACGGGTCCACTCGTCGAAAAATTCGGTGAATTTTCGCTCTGCAACCAAGTCGCCGACTTCGAGATTGGATCCGAGTCGAACTCGACGTCGCCATGGATCGAATCATGCGAGCCGGCTCCTGAGCCATCGTGTGAAATGGTCCTTCTCCACGAGCACTTCCCGTACGGCCTCTGCAACTCTAGCAGGGCCCACGCGGAAGCCCTCGCCGCACGTCGGGCCGGCAAGGAGATTGTCTCCGAGTACTCCTCGGACTCCAACACCGTACCGGGCTACAACTCGGACTCTTCCTACGAGTTCGATTTCGGCTCGGACCCAATCGAGTTCGAGTCCGAGCTCAACGCAACCGAGGAGCCGTTGTCAGGTCCTGCCGTTGGCTTGGTCATTACATCTACTCCCGCCGGCAGATTCGTCTACTGGCCCGACTGCAAGCCCGCAGACCTGACTGATGACAACTCGCGCTGCGTCACCTACCTCGAGACACTCCCCTTCCAGGAGGGGATCCTGCTGGCTCCAAACGAAGACGAGCACACACCCACCGAGGTGGCGACTACCGACTCCGGCCTCTGCACTCCTGACCGTGAAGTCTTCATGGCGGCCGGGGACACTGGAACCTCAGGAAGCCGGCCCGATCGCTACCTCGACGACATCTCAGCTGACGAGGAATCAGCCAATGCACCCCCAGACGAGACTACTGAGGCCAAGAACGCTCGGCATGAGCGCAACAGAAGACGAGCTGATCGGCGCAGGCGGCTCCGAGAAGCTTTTCCCATCCGGAACCTCACCGAGGCTCTAGATGAAGTCGAAAACCGGGTGCATACCACCCCTGAGCAATGCCTCATGTCTATCACTACGATAGCACGAACAGCTCAGGGGCATCGTGCAGGCGAACTCATCGCCAAGCTTGCTGAAGACACCTACTTCATGCGGGTTGACAACAGGGTCACCCTAGTTCCTCCCGCTGGAAACCACGAAGCCACTAGTCGCAGCCCAGCAGACGGCGGACGCAACCGCGTACGTGGCGAACACCAGCCAAATCCTAACCGCTCTAGAGCCTCGGCGGGAGGACCCTCACATGGCGGCAACAGCCAGGCGGGCGCCGGCGGTAGTCGCGGCGGCGGTGGTGGCGGCAGCAGCGGCGGAAGTTCGTCCCATGGCACCGGCAGAAGAGCTGGTGGCGGCGGCGATCGCGGAGGCCGAGGCCACGCGAATAGCCACGCCACCAGCAACACACGCAGCGGCTATGATGCTCGTCACATGATCGATGAGATCCGCCGCAAGAAGGCTATTGAAGCAAGCGACAGCGACGGCTTCCCCGCCTACTCTGCACGACTTCGCAACCTGCTCCTTCCTGAGAAATTCAAACCTCTCGGGATCACCAAGTACGACGCGAAGCAAGACCCAGTTCAGTGGCTCAGGTGCTATGCCCTGGCCATCGAAAATGCTGGTGGAAACAACGACGCAAAGTGCCTCTTCTTTCCCTTCTGCCTGGATCAAGCCCCACTCACATGGCTCGAGTCTCTCGCAAAGAACTCGATCGATGAGTGGGACCAGCTGAAGGCTTAGTTCACCAGCAACTTCGCAGGCGCCATGGGGCGCTCGGGTACTCGCATGGACTTGGTGATGGTCAAGCAGGAACAAGGCGAGACGCTCCGCCAGTACATGTGTCGCTTCTTCCACAAGCACGCGACCGTAGTCGACGTCACTGACAAAGAAGTCATCGACCTCTTCCAAGACGGGCTCTATCACCGTCGCACCTTCGAAGCCTTCGGTCGCCGCCGCCTGAGTTCCATCACCAAGCTCAAGGACATGATCACATCATGGGCCGATGAAGAGGACAAGGCGAACGCCAAGTACGACTCCATTCGCGGCAAAAGCAAAAACAACACGGGCGGCAATAACAACAACAAGGATCAAGGGGGTCGCAACAACAACAACTACTCGGGTCCTAACCGCAAGCGCAAGCCAGACAACACAGTCGCGGCTATACAGCGCCCTGCAAAGGACAACTCCAAAAAGACCTCCGGCGGCTTCAGAGACTTGCTCAAAGAGAAGTGCCCGTGGCATCTGGATGGCAATCATACAACCGATCAGTGCTACCAACTCCGGCACGCACTCAATGATACTCCCGAGCCATGGCCTCCTCACGACAAGAAAGGCAAAAAGAAAGTCGACGAAGGCAACGACGACTTCCAAGAACCCGACAAGACGGTGAATGTCCTCTTCAGCGGACTACCCACCAGACGATTTCAAAAGCTCACTCGACGAGAAGTCTTAAGCATTGAACCAGCGGTGCCGACACCTCTAAGGTGGTCGGAGGTACCAATCACCTTCTCCCGCGTGGATCAATGGACAAGCTTCTCTGAGCCAGGACGTTTCCCACTCGTCCTGAAACCAGTAGTCGCGGGCTCCAGACTCAACAAGGTACTCATCGACGGCGGGAGCGGACTCAATGTCCTCTTCACCAAGACCTTGAAGAAGATGAAGCTCGACATCACCGACATGCTCACCAAGAGCGCGTCACCCTTCTACGGCATCGTTCCTGATAACGTGGCTATACCACTGGGCTCAGTGGTCCTGCCAGTTACCTTCGGAGACTCAAGGGAGAACTACCGCACCGAGTACATTAAGTTCGAGGTTGCGGACTTCGAGACCTCCTACCATGCCATCCTCGGCAGACCAACCATCGCCAAGTTCATGGCGGTGCCTCACTACACCTACTTGGTACTCAAAATGCCAAGTCCTGCCGGAGTACTCATACTGCAAGGGGACTTGAAGATTTCTTTCGACTGCGACACCAAAGCCGTGGAGCTCGCAGCGACAAATCAAGTACCTAACGCAATGATGGAGATCCTTGCTGCGTCCAAGAAGCTCGCCCCAACAGAACTCGAGATACCTGAGAAGACCGACACCGCAAACAAGCCTCAGCCAACAGAGGAAGTACAGGTGAAGGCCATCGACCTCGGGACGGGTGACAGCAGCAAGACTACCATGATCGGGGCGGGCCTCGACCCGAAATAGGAAGACGTGCTTGCCAGCTTCCTTCGGGCTAACCGATACATCTTCGCATGGAAGCCAGCAGACATGCCAGGTGTGCCTAGGAGGCTGATCGAGTACTCACTCAACGTCGACCCTAAAGCTACCCCCAAGCGACAACACCTCCGCCGTTTTGCCGACAACCGACAGGATGCTATCAAGAAGGAACTCGCCAAACTACTCGCGGATGGCTTCATTCGAGAAGTCTTCCATCCTGAGTGGCTCGCCAACCCCGTCCTCATCCGCAAGAAGAACACAAACGAGTGGAGGATGTGCGTTGACTACACCGACCTCAACAAGCATTGCCCCAAGGACCCTTTCGGGTTGCCACGGATTGACCAAGTCATCGACTCCACGGCGGGCTGCGACCTGCTCTGCTTCCTCGATTGCTACTCCGGCTACCACCAGATCGCATCAAGGAAGAAAACCAGGAGAAGACCGCGTTCATCACCCCGTTCGGCGCCTACTGCTACACGACAATGTCGTTCGGGTTGAAGAACGCCGGTGCTACTTACCAGCGAGCTATCCAGGCCTGCTTCAAGAAGCAGCTCAACAAGAATGTCGAAGCCTATGTGGATGACGTGGTCGTCAAGACCAGAAACTCCGACACGCTCATCGCCGATCTTGAAGAGACTTTTGCATCCTTGCGAGAGTACCAATGGAAGCTCAATCCCAACAAGTGCGTCTTCGGCGTACCATCTGGAAAACTACTCGGCTTCATCATCAGCCATCGCGGCATTGAAGCCAATCCCGAGAAGATCTCCACCATCACCAACATGAAAGCTCCAACCTGCATCAAGGATGTCCAGAAGCTGACCGGGTGCATGGCGGCCTTGAACAGATTCATCTCGAAGCTCGGAGAACAGGGACTACCCTTCTTCAAACTACTCAAGCACCAAGAGAATTTCGTGTGGACCGCGGAGGCTGATCAAGCTCTGACGCAGCTCAAAGACTTCCTGTCCAAGCCACCGGTCCTCACAGCTCCTCGCAAAAAGGAGCAGCTGCTGCTCTACCTCGCTGCGACTACTCACGTGGTCAGTACTGCCATCGTTGTCGAGCGGCAGGAAGAAGGCCACGCCTACCCAGTCCAGCGACCAGTCTACTTCGTTAGCGAGGTTCTGTCAGAGTCCAAGGCACGGTACCAGCCAGTCCAGAAGCTACTCTATGCAGTACTCATCACCTCGCAGAAGCTACGACACTACTTCCAGGAGTACTCGATCGTTGTCATCACTGACTACTCGCTCGGTGACATACTTCACAACCAAGATGCTACTGGAAGAATCTCTAAATGGGCGGTTGAACTTGGCGCCCTCAACATCGACTTCAGGCCACGCACAGCTATCAAGTCTCAAGCACTAGTCGACTTCATGGCAGAGTGGCGGAAGAATCAGCTACCAACTCCTACAGAGCAACCAGAGCACTGGGTGATGTACTTTGACGGCTCACTCAAGCTCGAAGGCGCGGGTGCAGGAGTGCTCCTGATTTCTCCAAAGGGCGAACAACTCAAGTACGTCCTGCAGATCTTCTGGAAGGTCTCAAACAACGAAGCCGAGTACGAAGCCCTGCTGCATGGGCCCCGCCTCGCAATCTCACTAGGCATCAAGCGACTACTAGTCTACGGCGACTCCGCAGTGGTCATCAACCAAGTCAACAAGTCTTGGGATCGCAACAAGGAGAACATGGACGCCTACGGTCTTGAAGTCTGTAAGCTCGAGAACAAATTCTATGGTCTCGAGTTCCACCACGTCGTCCGCGACAACAACATTGCAGCGGACGTCCTGTCGAAGCTTGGTTCTACTCGCGCACAAGTACCCATCGGAGTCTTCGTCCACGAGCTTCACGCGCCATCCATCCCGGAGCCGGCGCCAACGACCACTGACCCTGTGCCATCACAGCCCGGTCAGGAGGTCATGATGATCGATGACAACCCTTCATCGACTACATCCGCGAGCAGAAGGTCCCCTCTGACAAGAACATGGCCGAACAACTCGCCCGCCGAGCCAAGACCTACGTACTCGTCGGAGACAAGCTCTTCAGGCGGGGTGCCACTTCTGGAGTACTCATGAAGTGCATACCTCGGGATGAAGGCAAGGACATCTTGGAGGAGATCCACAAAGGCGTCTGCGGCAACCACGTGTCGTCTCGCACGCTGGTGAGCAAGGCCTTCCGACGAGCTTTCTACTGGCCCACAGCTCTAGTCGACGCTGAAGAACTCGTCCGAAAGTGCCAAGGATGTCAATTCTTTCCCAAGCAGCAACACGTCCCGGCCTACAAGCTAGTCACCATACCACCGACCTAGCCCTTTGCCTGCTGGGGGCTCGACATGATTGGGCCTCTACCAACTGCGCCAGGAGGATTCAACAGAGTCTTGGTGGCCATCGACAAGTTCACCAAATGGATCGAAGTCAAGCCGGTTACATGCCCAAAGGCCGACAGAGTACTCGACTTTTTGGATGAACTCGTGCATCGCTACGGGTTACCCCATCACATCATCACAGACTTGGGTTCCAACTTCAACAACCATCAGTTCTGGGAGTACTGCGAGAACAGCGGGATTGACGTCCGGTACGTCTCAGTCGCCCATCCCCGTGCCAACGGCCAAGTTGAGTGCGCCAACGGGATGGTACTCGACACCCTCAAGAAGCGATTGCACGACGCAACTAACACCAAAGGAGGCAAGTGGATCAAGGAACTACCCAATGCACTCTGGGGGCTTCATACTCAACCTACCAAGCCAACAGGACAGTCGCCCTACTTCCTGGTCTACAGCTCCGAAGCTATTCTACCCGCCGACGTGATGTGGGAATCCCCGGCAGTAGAACAATACGACGAAGGCATCTCAGAAGATAGCAGACGGGTTGAGATCGACAACCTCGAAGAAGCCCGCTGCGCTGCCCTCGTCTAGTCAGCAAGGTACCTAGAGGGTATCTGGCGCTACCATGATCGCAACGTCAAGGAACGCTCCTTCAACGTCGGCGATCTAGTCCTCTGTCACATCCAGAACACGGACGGACTACACAAGCTTAGCTCGCCATGGGAAGGTCCCTTCTCAGTCTCCAAGGTGACCAGACCAGGCTCCTATCGCCTCCAAACACTTGAAGGCGACGACATCAGCAACTCGTGGAATGTCGACCAACTGTGTCGCTTCTACCTGTAGTCGCTCGACTACTCTCCTACGGGTCCAGCCTATATGGCTATTCACGGACTCTTCGTTGTAAGCAGCCTCTCGGTCCTAGCACAAGTCTCCGGACTACTCCTCTCCAAGATCCAGCGTCAACGGCTACTAACGGATCTTGGGCTGCTCAGAGCAAAAGGACTCTGGCGGCGGTCTACGGACCATGTACTCTATAGATCCAGCCTATACGGCTACTAACGGATCTCCAACTGTAAGCGGCTCATGGGCCCTAGCAAACACTTAGCCGTAGGCGGCCTACGGGTCCTGGCGACTACTCACCTGTAAATGGCCCTGGCCATCCAGGTGTACCTTCTTCATCAGTAATAAAGTTCGATTCTATTCAACTTGTTTACTGTGTCTCCGACTTGTCCAGCACCATCAAGTTTGGATTGGAGCAGCGCTGAATGCTTCTTCGACTTGTCCAGCTCCTTCTCCAAGGCTTCGGCGCGAAGGACCGTGTCACCATACCCCTTCAGAAGATCTGTCTTCTGACGGGATCTCTCCACCAAGCCCTGCGCAAGACATAGCAGCTAATCAATACTCAATATTCAGAAGGCAAGTGAACTCAAGGTATTCGCAGCATACCTTGATCTAGTTCTCTGTCCGGCGCAACGATTCCATGCCCAACGATACAAAGGCCGGGTCAATGAGATCATCGTCCAGCAACTCAAGACCTCCGCGGCTTGAAGATCCTTTCTCTGGCATGGGCACCGAGCGGAGCGGCGCAGCTTCTTCTATGATCGCCTCGCGGACGACAACACCAGTACTCGCCTCGGGGTGCAGATCAACCCGGTCTTCCGCGCTCGGCTCGGGGACTACCGTAGTCCCCGGCTCGGGGGCTGCTGTTGTCGCCGCTTCAACGACTGGCTCTGCGGCCATTGTCTCCTCAGCAGGCGTCTCAATGGCTACTGCTTCAGGGATCGTGGCTCCCTCGGCTTGTGCTCCTGTCAGGATCAATTCAACAAGTCAGACACGGCTACGACTACTCTTCATAATTACTACTCGCGGGGGTTGGATGTGTACCTTCAACCAGAGTAGCCTCTTTAAGCTTCGGCTCCACTACGGCTCCAGCTTGAGGTGGTGGCGTGGGTTCACGCACCTCTGCCGAGCGGTCTTCTCCATCGGCTGGAGTGCTGGCCTCCCCACCATCCCACGACAAGTCCGTAGATTTTCTGCATCACGAAGTGTTCAGTCAACCACATAAAGCTTGTCAACTACACGACTACTCGAGAGTTCAGAGAACTTACAGAGTTGACCGCACCACGGTCACAGTCGGAGCGCCCAGTATACTGGCGATATCAACTATGCCAGCTCCGCTCATAGCTCCGGCCTCCACAGGGGTCTCCTCTGGATGCTCCACAATCGCAGCCGGATGTGGGGCTTGGGCTTCTTCAGCTGATGCCTACGGCCTCATGGAACCAGCCTGCTGTTGCACCCCTTCTGGCACGACATCTTTAGTAGCCGGAGGCGGGCTAATGCTCCTTTCAGCTAACGCCCCCACTGACTCCCAGACATCCTCATCACCCTGATCAACGGGATCTGAGGAGGGGATGTCCTACAGCAATACAAGTCATATTGTCAGCAACAGGCTATTTATCGGCAGTACTCGACTACACTAGTCGTGCTATTCACCTCTGGCCTAGTGGCCTCTGACAGTTTCAATTTCTTCATGGCGCGTTTCCGCGCCACATTGCGCGGCTTCCTAGGCGGCGCCGGCAAGCTAGCCTCCAGGCTAGATGGCTTCTCGATGATCGGGATGTTCGGCATCCCAGCTCGGCTGAACCTTGAACGGAGTTGGAACCGCTGCTGCAGCATCTCTTCATCCTCATCATCAGAGCTGTCTTCAATAATGACGGCATCGTCACCTTCACCGACTTCGCGGCGCTCCTTCGTCTTGGTTTCTCCCTTCCCCTGCGCTTGTCCCTCAAGTCGCGGAGGGGAGGGTTGGACGGAGACATACTTCTCCACATCATCCTACAATATCAAGCAAGCATGAGTACGACTATGTCAAGCAAATCAGTACTCGGGGGCTTATGTCACGACTACTGACCTGGTTTGGCGGCCGTGCCGCGGAGTACTCTGGCACCGGGCACGGTGTGTACGGGGGCATATCCTTGAAGATTTTGCCCAGCCTCTCAACAATGACGTCATCCTCGACTTCGAAGCCAGGCATCCAGGATGTATCCTCATCGCCGGTGTACTGGTACCCGAGGGTGTCTCGCACCATCAGTGGCTGCACCCTCCTCTTCATGAAACTGAAGGCCACGTGCTCGGCCCTCAGTCCGGCCTCCCGCAAGGCCTTGATCTTCTTCAACAGCGGGGGTAGTTGGATACCCTCCTGCATGGTGGGCTCCGTGTTCCACCATGGCGCATGCTTCGGTTGACGCCCGCTCGGCTTCGGCAGCTCGGGGTGGTGGTTGGTGATATAAAACCACCTCGCCTTCCAGTCCTGGTTGGAATCAATGAGCTTGTATGGCAGGTACTGGCCGGCGGCGTCTTCACGCATCTGAATCCCGGCGCCTCCGACTACTCACGGGTCATCAGTGCTCGGTTGCGGCTTCACCCGGAAGAACTTCCGGAACAAGATCCAGTGGGGCTTAATCCCCACAAAAGCTTCGCAGAAATGCACAAAGATGGAAGTGTGGAAGATCCCGTTGGGGTTGAGGTTGAGGTACTCGATGCCATAGTACCTGAGCATCCCCTTGAAGAAATCACTGCCCGGCAGCGCGAGTCCACGCTCCACGAACCGGGCGAACATTGGGATCTCGTCCGGATTCTTCTCCATCGGGTATGGGTCACCAGTGGTAGTACGCCACAGATCCATCTCCTTCTCACGGAGGAACCCGCTGTTGACCAGGGCAAGGAGGTCCTCGGTCTTCAACTTCGACTTCTTCCACTCCTTTGCCGGATTGGGGCAAGGGGAGGCAGGCGGCGACAACGACGACTGGCCGGCGTCTCCGGCCTCATCACGGCTCCTCTTCTTCGACGTGCCGGTTTTCGAGCTCTTCGCCGGAGATCCCTTCATCCTCCAAGACACGGGTGTTTTCACTCGCATTCGCTCGGGGGCTATGGAGGTGGGTGGACTATGGTGGCGTGCTGGTTTAGATCTAAACTACTTGGCGGCGGTGGCGGCGACAGAGAAGCAGAGGGGCGGGAGCGCAGATCTAATCTGTGAATGCAACTGCTGGAAGTGCAAAAACCCTAAGGGGCTCACCACTTATTTATAACCCATCCAGCGGCTCAGTTCTGAGCGGACGGATAAGCGCCAGGCGGGTGACTCAGCGGCGACAGCCTGACTCTTCATATTCTAGTACTCGATGCTATCAGTCTCAGGGGCTCGAGTACATCTGGCGGATTCAGTGGGCTACATCAGATCAAGATCCGACTCAGGACACATTGTACAGTCAAGATGACCCTTCAATTCGAGAGAAAGAACTCGACTCAAGGCTCGGGGGCTCCGTGCCACGTGTCCTTCGGCTTTTTCTCTGGATTTTTTGGGATAAGATTGGCAGAACTTCAGATTGACCCTTAGCTTGAATCTGCGATTCGACCTAAGGCTCGGGGGCTACATTCCATAAGGAATGCGATTCTCCGAATCACATTTTCCATATGGTTCTTCATCAAGACAACAGGAGTACTATTGAAGACCTTCGAGAGAAGCACTCGGGGACGCTTGGGAACTACTCGAGAAGACTTCAAGACTACTCAAGGATTAGCTGGAGTACCTTCCAGCCTCAGGATGATTCAAGCATTCTTGAGGACTTTCGGCTTGTGGAATTTGGGGACGCTCAAGGACTACTCGCCAAGGCCGTCAAGACTACTCGAAGACATCCTGCTCGACTACAAAGTACTCGGGGGCTTGTTGTACGGACATCCCTGGGCCCACTACTCAAGTGGGTACTGGGACCGGCTACTCCGTGGGCCCCTGGGACTTCTCGACTTGGGCAACACAGCACCTGCTGGCGTGGAGCGCAAGGCCTACAGAGGAATAGTACTCGGTTAGGAAGCTATACATGTCCGGATCCATGTAGAGTACTCCTAGCCGTACACGACTAGTACTCCTCTGGCAAACCGACTTGTAACCCTGCCTCCCGGACTATATAAGGTGAGGCAGGGACCCCTATCTCATCATCCGCATAATCTTGTAAACACACCCAATCAATCCAGAGCTACGCAGCATACAGGACGTAGGGTATTACGCTCCTCGCGGCCCGAACCTGTCTAAATTGTGTGCCACGTGTCTCTCATTCGAGTTCCCGATCTCGGCGAGGCCACAAACATCTACCTCGGGTACTCCCCTTGGTAGGTTGCCGGTCTAAAACATTGATAGATATGGCCGAATCACCGAAGGTTGCACATCCTGAAATTCTGGACAACAAGCAATGCTGAAGTGAAACAGCTATAGCTCCCTCATTCGGACTCCAATTAAGATGAATGAGTACCCGTTGGAGAGGTAATTTTATAAAATTTTAAATAGAACTATATTTTGGTATATGTTCTGTTCTGAATTCAGGGGTAAATCCACGAAGAAGAGGCAGCAACAAGGCGATGACGACAAGATAGAGGAGATGGACATGGTGACAATAAAGAGAAGATGTGGTAACGATTCCACAACACATAAATGATGAAATTCAGAAACTAAGGACTAAAACAAACCCTCCGGAGCATGGATGAATGAAGACACAAGAGGCACCACTCAACACATGATGATGTTGGAAGCGTACCACAACCAATTTTATAAAGCAACATCAAGCTGCATGGCTACGTTGCATTCTCGCACAAAGAACCATGGCTTCACGACAATAAAAAGGTACGTGAGAAAGTCAAGCTCTATGACTTAAAATGAAGCACTTTGCGGGAGCAACCCGATCTTTTCCTTTATATATATTAAGATGACAATCTATATTGTGCTCTTTATTTGAAAACTTCAAGTAACATTGTACCATTGCTCTAATAAATATCACAACCACATGTAGTATGCTTTAATAAATATTGAGGGAGCACTTTGCTACTGGATTTTGGAAAACCTATAGACCCTTTTTGTGTGCCTATTAGTGTTTAGAGAGTCCTTTTCTTTTGTGTCTTTTCAGAGAGAAATATGAAGTCGACACAACCCCTTCGATTCTAAACTTGTGGCTAGTTAACTTAGACTAACTTTCATTTCGGTTTAGATCACCACCATATCATGTCATGTCATTTTGTTCATTCACCTCATGTTGCACTTCATTCCTCATTGTTCTCCACCCTTGCATTGTGTTGCATGTTGCATCTCATTTTTATAACCCTTTTTGCGAAAAAACAAGTTTGCCTAAACCTTCCTATCAAACCACACCTAGCACCCAAGCCAACAAAGGAAGGATCGACTTGTGTCAATTTGACCAAGTCTATCTCTATCCCTCTTCTAATTAAAATTTTGACAAGCCTCATCCTAAATGTAACATCCCAAAATTTTGAATGTTTTGCCAAGTGTGAATTTTCCCAAAAATTTAAAACTTTTTGTTTGAACTTGTGTGCTACCGAATTTGATCCCAATTTGCTAACCTCTCATCTCAAATTCTCTATAAAATAAAACCATATAAAAGTTATTTTCAAATTATGGTTTAGATGTGAGTTGGATTTTTAAAATGGTTCTTATTTGGATTTTGATATTGTGTGGAGTTTGAATTTGAACTATATTCAAATTCAAACTAAATATAAAAATATTTTGTTTAAAAGCTAAATCTTGTTTGACTAACTCTAGTTATGCAACCGAGCTAATATTGGCTAATTAGCTCGGCTTCACCAGCTGCTGAGTCACATCTCTCTCTTGAGAAGATCCAGCATATGCTCTTGAAACCAATCCTAAACCTATCTGCATTGTGTGTAATCTTGTTTAGCATCTCAATCTTCTTTGCTTCTTTTGCTAATCATCACGGTTGGCAACATGTCCATCCTGCTAAACAAATAAGCCTGCTAGGCCGGCCCACCATCTCCAACCCGTGCAAGCCCAGCTTGCCGGCCCAACCAGCCCACCAGCCATCACCCTCTTCCTTTTCTCACCGTTAAGCAGGACCCGTTCGTCAACGTCCTGTTGGTCTATCCCCTACCTCCGTCCGTACTGGGGCACGGATGCCGCGTGAGCCGAGCGCACGTGATGGGACAGGCTCGCCGGCCACATCCGCACTGGCGTGCACTCGTGCGGACGCGCGCACCCGCACAGCCTCGCCCCACTCCCTTGCTGCTGCGCTGGCACCCAGGGATGCCCTCCACGTCGCATCGCCAAGCCGTGGCGCCATCCTGTTCGTCCGCCGCTGGTGCTCGGGCGCCCCCGAAGCCCTAGCTCTCGAGCCATAAAAACCCCAAGGCGCCGCACCCTTCTCCATCCTCCAAGCCGCCACCGCTTGCCCCGGCTTCTCCTCCCAGCACACCTGCGCCGCGCCGCGCCAACACCCGTGCCGCGCCATGCCGCACCCGAGGAAACGTTGTCGCCACCGCACACCGAAGTAGGCGCAGCCGCACCTAATGGAGGGAGGGCCGAGGCCATCACCGACAGGAGCACCGCGCCGCATCAGTAGGCAACCACCGAGAACAACTGCCGCCTGTGATGCCCGAAAACGCCGACGCCCCTGCACCCCGGTTCCAAGCTTCGTCGCCGCCGCGGTTCGCGAGTTGGGGAAAGCCGAAGCTGGGACAAGCCGTGGACACCTTCGTCGAGCCTGCCCGCGTCGCCTCGCCACAGTCCCGCCTTGCTGCCTGCCTCGCCACGACCTTCGACGAGCTCCTCGGTGAGCCAATCGTCCAAGCTCCCGCCCTGCCCTTTAGGTGTTCGTGGATATGCCAGTGCCCCTTTTACCATGTTATGCCTTGTCTTCCTGCCTGTGTTGCCAACCATCGTGTTGTGCTCGGGATCTCCTCCCTTTGGAACAACAGCTTGTGCACGATGCTGCTTTGCCTGATGTTGCAAATCACACGCACACAACCCGCTCGATGTTTTGTGCTTGAGCCATGAGCTACACGAGCATGTCCTTCTTCTCTTTTCCTTGCGCCTGTGACCAGTGACCAGTGGCCGTGCTCGCTTGTGTGTCCCCGGCCTTCGTGCCCGTTGCGTTCGCCGCTGCCGTTGTCCGGCCTTCGAGCCGTGTATTCCTGCAGGTGCCGCGCTGCCCTGTCTTGTGCACACCGCCACACTCTGCTAGGCTTCCGCATCTCAACCCGCGGCCCTGCGTCTCTGCTTTGCCATCGTGCGCCACGACGCGGAGCCTGGACTTGAATCCGCGCCGTCGCCGCCGTCCTGCCGCGACGCTTTGCAGCTCTACCCAACCACGCCGCACTGCCTCGTAGCACGCCGCGCCGCATCGCGACCGCGCCGCTCTGCCCATGGCCGCCGACGTCAAGCCCGCGCGTACCGATTGTATTGAGGTTTGGCAATCGTGTTGTGACGCCCTTTCTCTGCAGGAGCCCGCGCCGCTGCCACAGCCAAAACCCCGACACCGGCGATCCTTGGCCGCACCGCTGCTTCTTTCGAGCATTGTTTCGAGCACCTTGGCCGTGACCCCCTTTCCCTGATCCTGAGTGGTACCACACACACGACCACATGCACACCTGTCCACATGAGCCACAGAGAATCCCGCAGTCATCGTGACGAACAGACTCCAGGAGAGTACAGGGAGCAAAACCGAACCTTATCTTGTGAACTCTGAATGGGCCTCGGCCCACAAATGCCCTTGAGCCCACGAAACTAACCAGGCCGGACCGATGTATAGTTAAGGGAGTTTTTCTAGACATCTGAAATCTTGGGCCGAACTGGGCCAGCCCAATGGGCCACCAACACTCTGGGCCCAACTTCGGCCCACTAACCCGCTGACCCCTGACGTCATGCTGACGTCAGCATTATTTTTAATAAAATTATTTTCTGTTTTAATAAAAGGATTTAATAAATATTTTATAAATTCCTTCTGCTTTAAAAATTCATAACTAATTATCCGGAGCTCCGAAAATTACGAAACCAATTGCGTTGGTTTCATAATTCCGAGGTGCTCGTTGCTACCCTATCCCTATCCGCTCTTGCCCTTGAATCGAGCCCATTTTGCCCTGCATTCTTGGGGTAGAATTCGTGGCCGCTGCCCGCCACTGCGCTATTGTGGGTCTGGGACGCCGGAGCCCCGCAACTAGCCACTGGCCTGTCGTGGACAGGAATAACTTCCCCGAGTTGCGTTCACACTGATTCTCTTGCTTTGCCTTGTGCCGTATAGCATACGTCGTACCATGTGTTGGTAACCGGAAATGTCACGCGTGATGGACGGTCATGCTATGGGCAGTGGCCACTGCTACAAGCACGGCAACCCCGCATTGCAACCTAACTACTACACAGTGGTTATCGTCGTATTGCTAGCACTTGCTCCACCGTGCCCCCGAGCACGCCTTACCGCATCACCATCCTTTTATCGACCTCAATCCGATCCTTTCCTTCTCTCTGTGCTGCTACCGCACACCTCGGCCTAATAAAGCCCTGCCTAGCTCGGTTCGCCTTACATCTCTCTTATCATCCTCTGAGCTTCTGCTTTGCGGCACCTATCCGTCACGCTAATACCTTGCAGGCGCGATCACCAAACCTTTAGCCTTGATCGGCAATCCCACCTTGAACTAATTCTTCTTCCTAACTTACTTTTCTAATATATTTATACAAAGCTAGTAGCTTAAAACTATGTTAATATAAAACTAATTACTTTGATTTCCTTAAATTAAACTAGTGCTGCTTGTAGCTATTTCGGATTTATTTGGTTCTTCTAAATTGATGTTATTTGGAGTTATTGCCTAGATGATTGTCATTATTTATTTCCGCGTCGCATCTCGTGTAGGCTTGTGATCATGTTTGAAGACCCGAGCTGCGACGACCGAGAAGACCTTCGACCCGAAGGAAGGGCCCAACCTCTACTACTCTACGACGACTACCGCGCAGGTGTTATGTCACTCCCGACCATGTAGATCCCATGCATGTTATTTAGTTGCTAGTGCTTTATTTATGATGCTTTGGATGATTGAAATGCATAGACAATCTTTTAGCCATGCCTTGGATTTGATATACCCTGTTCCTTGAACTTCCTACCTTTGGGACTAGCTACAGACCGCTAGCTAGTCCCTGATATTTACTATCCATACAGTTTACCTGTTCCGTGATATGGATGGATCTCTGGTTTGGACCGAGATTGGGATATCTCGGTATTCTAGCGTGTGTTTTGGGTGAGTGTGTATCCTTGACGTGTTACCGCGGGAGCGAGCCGCTTTGGTTACTTGTGAACGCCTGTCTAGGGGAGATGCGACCTGGCCTCCCGCCCTAGCGGCGTGTCGGATGGTGGGAGTTGGTGAGTGCTCGCTCTTGCAATTAAGGACTGATCGACAGTTTAACCGTGATCTTTGGGCTATTTTCGTACAAACCGTTCGCTCACGTATGGGCGGGGTTCGGTCCGAGAACTAGTTGGTGGTTGGCACTCAGCTTGTAGGCGGACCGGTGTGGTCGTGTGAGGGGGACGGGTTATACCCCCCGAGTAGACGTCGCCCCGGCTCCTCCGGGGAAGGTTTCACAGCTCCGAGGCCCTGCTGGCAAGTTTCGCGCCCCAGTTCAGGACGAGTCAGGCTCGGAGAGGCAGGAGAGTGCCACCCACTGCTAGGTCTCCGGTCGTTAGGTAGGGATGTGGAACAACGGCCACCGTTTCTGCCCTATCTGGCGGGTCCAGTTGTACAACCTCTGCAGAGTGTTAAACCTATAGCTATAGTCGGTGTCCACTGGTATGGATAGCCCACGGGTCTGTTACTCTGGCTAGTCTTTTCTTGTGCTGCTTCTCTCCCCCGAGTGTGTGAGCCCGGCTTGGTGCCGTTGAGATGTGTGGTAGGATTTGGTGACCTCACATCGCAGATGAGAGTGGGATGCTGTGTCTCGGCTGAGATCCAGTGTGTTGGTGTTCTTTTCTTGGTTGGAGTGTTGACCCTGGAGGCGTTGGCCTCGGAGGTGTGGATCTCCTCGGAGATGGTGACCTCTCTGCTTTACCGCTTACCTTGATGTTGCTACTGCTGCTTGCATAAACTTACTACAGCCAGATATAGGTTTATCCATACATACTAGAAGTCATCCACCGCTTTTGCTCTTTGTTGGGAAGCTGACATGACCTACCCGCTTATCGGGTAGATGGCGATGCTTTCAGACTTGGTGACCGACTATGACATCAACGATGAAAGATGGGAAGACTAGAGCTGGTCCTACACTCAAGTTTGCCTGTGGAGCTGGAGACGCTTCGCTTCAATAGATCTGTTGCGTAGATGTTTTACCTTTCTTGTTTAGTCCCATTGGACTTGTACCCGGTTTATGTCGAAATGTTGTACTCTGATGTTATAATGAAACTTATGTAACAAATCCTTGATTTCTTCTCTGTTGTATGGATTTGTATCACTTGAGACAGGGTTTGCACGTGATAGCCGCTTCCTGGGACTATCACAGAGGTGCAGAGGATCGGGATTCCAGTTTCGGAAATCCGGTTCGTTTCACTAAACCCTTAGGAAAAACCTCTCATACCTTTAGTAATCCTAAAACCATAGGTTTGTTTTTCATCCGAAAATCTAACCGTTGTTTTCTTTTCATTTCTTCAAAACCATCTTAGATAGATTTTCTTCACCCGACTTGTCTTTTCAAAATTCTTGTCTTTAGCCAAAAATATAGATACCCATAAGCCTTACCTTAAAACCTTGTTAGCATGTTTTGATTAGGTCTTTTGATAAAAGATTTTGTTGACAAGACTCTGCCTCTCATAAAGTGACTTGCTTGTCATTATTGAGGAACGACATCGAAAACCTTTTCAAACATTGCTTCCCTTTTTACTAACCCCTTTGCATTTTTGCATCAACCCCTTTTTGTTCTATCATGCATAGGTTAGCTTGGCTTCTTCGCAAAACTTTTTGATGAATGCTTTATTTCCATGATAATGCTTCGCGAGGAATTTTCTTTTGTAATCTTGTGTAAACATGGTGTTTAGACTTGATTGCGGACAATCATCTTTTGAGTTTTTAAAGCCTTGTTGATTTATATTGCATTAGGTTGGTTTATAAACTTTGCAATGCACTTTAATTTTCTTGCCGCATGAAGAATTATTAACCTTGAAATGAACATGGTGTTTTGACCTTGGTTAAATCTTTATGGTTATATAGAAATAAAGCAATCTAGTTGTAAACATGGTGTTTAGAACTTGGTGCAAACATTGTCATTGTTTTTATCCCTTCCTTTCATTTGCATTTTCACCTACACGCACATACACTCATTAGGTTCTCTTTTCTTTTTACTAGCTAAGCTATGTCATAAGTTAAGATCTTAGGGATGTATTTGGTTTGTTGGCAATTGTTTCTACTCCTGACCATCACCCCGGGAGTAGAATGTGCATTTGATTTGTTTCGCAGGCATGACGAAGTGTTCCCATGAGTTCTTGACCAATTGCAATCAAGATCGTTAGTCATCTACAAGGCTTGAGAGGGAAGTCGCTGTTTCCATTAAGTTTGAGCACGTGTTCAAAGATGTACAATGGAAGAAAAGTTAATATTCAGAAGCTCCTTCAAACTCTCTTTCCAACGCATCAAGGATCATCAATTTTGAAGACCCGTACAAGGAGGTATGGCAGAAACATTGAGTGCTGCGCGGTCTGAAATCAGTTTTGGACAGATTGCATCGCCGGAGTAAAATAGGCACAAGTCTCTTGTTCGGAACCCGTTTCATGCGAATGATGGCTTATTGGAAAGATAATTTCATGAACTTCAACTTGGAGTGGTGTTTCATTATATGTTCTGTTCTGGAAGTAAAAGAAAATCTGTGGAAGATGAGGCAGCGACAAGAACAACAAGGAAGTCGGTGATAATGATATGATGAAAGATTGGAACCATGGCTTGATGATAATAAGAAGAAGTTGAAGGACAACTGAGGTAACAAAGGCAAGGAAGTGAATATGATTCTCAAACACATGGCAATAGGGAATTATGAGCAATTCAAGTTCTTCCACACTTAGCAACATGCTAAGCATGGGGGAGGATTTGAAGGACGAAAGGGAAAAAGGACACATGGAGTTCGAGGATCACCTTCACCACAAGATGCTCATCATTCTTTTTCCATGCTAAGCACAATGCTTAATCATGGGGGAGGCCACGCTGCACTTCACTATGAGCATAAAAAAGGACGGTAACTCGCCCTTAACTTTATCTTGTTCACCTCCTTCTAAATGCTTGCATATATATGCTTTCAACCATAAACAACCTTTGTATCTATCTCTCGATCAATAACATGGCTACTAGGAGGACAACCTAGGTTTGTTAGTTTTATTTTTCAATAAATGAATCACCATCACTTTTGAGCTTACCATGATGATATCATTTGTATGCCTATGGAAAAGTGATGAAAGTTGCCACTTTGTTTTACTTGAATGATGTTTTATATGACATGACTTTTTGCTCTGTATTTAAAGGAACTTAAATTGATTAAATACCGTCTCTTTCATTTGTGGAGGTTAAATGACTAATTTCTAGACCCACATACTCTATCTTGCTCTTTGATTTAAGTTTACCGATGACCTCTGCCTTGTACTTGTTTTATTTAAAATCATTATGCTATCTACATTTGTGAATCTCTTGCAAGGCTCTACCTACCAAAGCCTATACCCATATAAGTACTTCATGTTATAACCTTTAGTTTGCAAACTTATATCTTGATGAGTTGGATTAGGATTGATTTATGTGGTACGAGACTAAGAAGCTGGTAATTCCTTTGCGTATCTTTTTCATGCTAGCCATTCTTGTCCATGCATTGTGAGTTTCTACACTGGAAATTTCACAAACTTCGCTGGGCATCCACCCTAAACCCAAAACATCTTTTTGTGATTACCTCCTTAACCACAACCCAAATTGAGTATGGATGATCTTTCGATGAATTTTCTGAAGATTTTATGGCAAAGATTTCAAGTATATAACATATGGAGGGACTCATCAAATGCAGAGTTTTGACACGGAGGATGCCCCTGAAGATTTCAAAAGATTTATAGAGGAACACAAGGATTTTGTACTTCTCTAGCAGCCATAGGTCCTCTCATTTCTATGCTCGAGACGAGCAATCATTTAAGCATGGGGGAGGACTGCTATAGCAAGTACTATGTTGCTTAAAAGTTCGGAGGAGCATAAAAAATGATGAATAAAAGAAAAGAAGAGAGAAGAAAGAAAAAAATAGGAAAGAAAAAATAAAACAAAAGAGAGAAAAATAAAAATGCTCTTCAGTTCTTTTTAGCTTTCATTTAAATCTTAGAGAGCTTTGAAGACAAGTCCATACTCAATCTTTTCCAACCATGTGCAATCCGATAACGAGAACTTCATTTGTGTCTCGGGATCACCCATTTGCCACTTGCACATGTCCACCTTTCTAAATGCGTGTGTTCCATCTCTCTCTCCTTCCAACATTTATTTTGGCAAATAACCTGAGGACCGCTGAAAGGAGCACTTCTGGGTAAAGTTCATTGAGCACTTTATGAGAAGATCACGAAGCCCGTCATAAGTCAAGACACGAAGTGAACATGACTTCAAATAACCTGAGGACCGAAGCGCGAAGCCGTGAAACTCCGTGGACCTGAATAGAAGATGCGGGAGTTCGCGCGCCAACTACCTTTATCTAAACCGCGAGGAAAACGACGTCAAGGACCCACATGAAGTTTGGCAAATATTCATGAAGACACGAGAAGCGTCAGGGAGCGAACCGGGGCCGAACCGAGCCGAAAAGTGCCCAGGCCGGCCGGCCTGCCCTGTTTCGGTGCCGGTTCGACCTCCCCTTTGACCTAGACCCTCCTCAATCTATTTATATCCCTTGCCTCCGACGGCCGCCGCATCCATTCATCAGAGAGCCGCCGAATCGAGGAATACACACCTAAGGAAGCTATCGCCGCCGCGAGTCCTCGACGTTGCCTAGGAGATGGCTTAGGCTAGACCCTAGCCGCCATGGTTGGCCCTGCGTGGTGAAGCCATGGTGGAGTTCCGAAGCCATGCCTTGGATTCATCAAGGCACATGTACTTTTGATGGTGATATCAATCTAATCTTGCCTGTACTTTTGATCTACTTTGATGCATGCCTTCTCTCATTCATGTGTGTAGCTAGCATATGATCTTAGTAGGAATATTTCTAATCTATGTCTTGCGGATACATCAAAGTGGTGCATGGACTTATGAGTAGTCGTTCGGCGTTGATTACCTTCCGTAGTGACAGTACGATATGAGGTTTAGGTTATTTTATCATTTGGCTGCAACTAATCTATGAACACAGCTGCAACTAGGAGACGGTAGGCTAGTGCTACCTTTTGCTGTGTTACCTTTTGGCTATCGAATGTGATCCATACATCCACCTGTGTTCGCATGTTAAACCCTTATGTAATCTATGCTTCAAGTAGGATTAGACCGGTTAGATGGAGAACCCTAGGTAGTTTGCTTCCGATCCACAGATTGATACCTTGGGTCACCCCGAGTGAAAAAGGCCACACGTGATCCGTATGCTTGCGGATCGAAATGCGACACGTGTTTCAAACGTCAACAGTTGTCAAGGGATGCTGATTTTCTTCTTCCATGCTAAGCACAATGCTTAAACGTGGGGGAGTGTGCGCTACATTACAAGCATCAAGGGACGGTAACAAATCCTCAACCCTCCTTTTGTCATTGTCTTTCTATATGTCTGTACATATTTATATGCCTTCAACAACTTTAGATGCAACCTTTGTATATCTCTCTTGTTAATAACATGGCTTCTAGGAGTACAACCTAGTTTTTGTTTTGTTTAAAGATTATTATCACCATCACCTTGTGCTCACCACGATGATATTAAAATTGGCATGATCTTGCTTGTAGAAAAATGATAAAGGTTGCCGCTTTGTTTTACCTACATTATGTTGTATATGGCTTGGCTAATTGCTCTCCACTAAATGATCTTAAATTCACTAAGTACTGGCTCTTTAATTTGTGGAGGTTAAATGACTAAATTCTAGACCCACATACTTTATGTTGCTCTTTGATTTAAAGTTTACCCATGACCCGATAACTTGTCTTTTTATTTAAAACTTAATTCCTATGCTATCTACATTTGTGAATCTCTTGCAAAGTTCTACCTACCAAAGCCTATATACTTATGATCCTTCATGATGAAACCTTTAGATTGCAAACTTATATTTTGATGAGTTAGATTAAGATTGATTTTCTGTGGTATGATACTTAGAAGCTGGTCATTCCGTTTTGCGTAACGTCTTTTTGCTAGTCTTTCTATTCGTGCGTTGTGAGTTTCCACATTGGGAATTTTGCAAACCTCGCCGGATTACCACCCTTAAACCCAAATATCTTTTTTTGTCATACCCTCCTTGTCCACAACCCAATACTTGAGTATGGATTATTATTTTGAGGAAAATCCGAAGAAGTCAAGGTGCTACATTGGAGTAATTTTTGAAGACCTCCGAGATGACGCAAGAAAAAATTCAAGATTTGGCGTGGAGGAGTCTTAAGAAGATTTCAAGTATTTTTCGGAAAAGATATGAGATTATCTCACCTTTCTTAGCTGGATTTAGTCCGCCCTTTGCTCGAGGACGAGTGTTGTCTAAGCATGGGGGGAGGAGTTGCTAAGAAGGTGCCATGGTTCCTAGAGTTCGGGGGAGCGTAAAAAGAAAAAAAAGAAAAGAGAAGAAAAAAGCGAAAAAAGGAGGAAAAAAAATAAAGCTCCCCGGTTCTCTAGGTTCATTAGAGTTTTCAACAGGTGCTTCAAGATCAAACTACATACTCATTTTTTCAACCATGTGCAATCCGATAACGAGGACTTCATTTGTGCTTTGGGATCATTCACTTGCCACTTGCACATGTCCACCTATGTAAATGTGTGTGTTCCATCTCTCTTCCTCCTCAACATTATTTTCCATGGCCTTTTTGACAAGTCTCAGTAAATCCAATAGACTTCTCTCTTAGTTTGACAATATTTCGAATATAATGTTTTGCTAGGATTGTTTTTACCTACCAAGCTCCACATAAGCCTTCCACTTTCATATATGAGTATAATAGGTTGAAGATAATCTAGTTAGGTTTGAGTGACTTGATGAGATGTGCGCTTCATTGATCTATTGCAAGAGAACCTCACTTATGTTTGATGTGCAACTTTTTGAAAAACTCTTCATGATGACAAGGTAAAGGTTTGAAGTTACTTAAGATCAAGAGCATTATATTTATTGTGGCATGATCTTTATTGCTAGTCTACCTTCCATAATGATAAAGTAGCCAGTCCAAACTTGAACCTAAATGCTAAATACTTGAGAGATCAATATGTCTTGTTATGTATGATTGAGTGTAGGGATTTCATCAAAGGGCAACACTGATTTCTTGATCAAGTAAGTTTCCCAGACTTACTCGAGGGCGAGCAAGGTTTAAGCATGGGGGTATGTTGACGATCAATTTCCGTCAACTAAAAGCACTTGTCACACTTTGGTTTGAGCTTTGAATTATAACTAACCCACCACTAGGCATACTAATGATGTAACAAGTTCGCACTTGCATGTGGTTTTTGGAGTATATTGTTTATGTAGGATTTAAGCGCCTAAATGAGGACTTCCGGATAGAGTTCATCGAGCAATTTATGAGAAGATCACGAAGCCCGGCACAAGTCAAGACACGAAGTGAACATGACTCCAAATGACCCGGGGACCGAAGTATGTGTTGGCGTTTCTTAACCTCAACACTGGGCGCCGTGGCAGCGTGAGTGTGTAAGAAACTCCTGGGTACACTGACGAGTGCGAACGAATCCGCAAGCGCATGGATACACCGTTGTAGCACTTCTACCTAGGAGAATGAGTATTCCCGTCGGGTTTTGTTCCCTTAGGACGGAGAGTAACCAGAGAGGGTCTATCCAAGGACACCAGCTTTCGCTGGGATAGATCGGGAAACAAGAAGCACTTCCTTAAGGGACTTAGCTCTCAAGATGTATTTCTGTCAGGTCTTAGTCATCCCTGCGGGGCGACAACACTCCAAGATGCTGGCAAGCGAGCCCAACTCGATACGCGATGTAAGAGGGTTGACAAAGGGTCCAACAGGCTGTCACCACTGTGGCCTACCTCTACGCTACGATCGTACATGGTCTTCGTAGGAAAACCAAGGCCCAGACACCACGTCTGTACCCCAGATAAATACTATAGTGCGGCGTATGCTAGCCCGCTAACTACACTATAGCAACCGTATAAATACGGTCCCATGAACAAGGGAAAGATCGGAATCAGATCTAGTCATTGAGCTACGGAGCAGAAAGGAAGCTATGGATGCAGCTGAACGAGATGCATCGAACTTACTTAACTAAACAGGATTAGAGCATGCAAACATGTAAATGAAGTACGGCTCTGGCTCTAAAGGATCGAAGCCTTGTGTCATGAAGAACACAAGCCTCTAACTTATGAACGAGCCACGAACACAAGAACAAATCAATCATGCATGATGTCCACTATAGTCTAAATAAGAAATGCTGAAATACTCACTTTGATCTAAATGAAGAACAAGCATCCACGAGGACATCAACTCACTCCTTACCCCTCCTCTACCTCTCACTAATCCTAATCTAGATCTCTCCTCATCACCATTCTACCACAAAGAGGTGAGAATCACCTCTCATGGGCAGAATTGGAGAGAGGGAGAGGGAGCTACACAAGAGACAAGTGGAACTTGAGAGCTTGGTGGTGTGTGAGAAATGGAGCCCCTCCCCTTCTATTTATAGACAAGGAGGAGGCTTGCTCCGGGGCTCAAAGTGCCCCTAAACGCCGGGAATGCAGCAAGGAGCCAATGGGAGGACAACACGTGGAGGGTCAGGATGAACCGACACTAGGTCGGTTCGGCCGAACCTAGGGTCGGCCAGCCCCCTCGGGTGGCCCCCTGGCCCATGCTTCCTCTGGCTCGCTTCCATGTGGGCCCTGATGCCTCTCCTCCATGCATGGCACATTTCCTGGCGGTTCAGTTGGCAAAGTGGGCCCATGGATCCATGTGATGCTGACGTGGTAGCGTATGATTCGTCGAAAGTCCTTCACATGGATTGGTGACATCATAGATCCAGGAGAATCCATGTGGCAGGCCCTGATTGGCCAGCATTTGAGTGCTTGGATTGGAGTGGAGTGAATGTGCTTGGATTCCTCCCATTTTTTACGCTAAATACCTGCATTCGAATAGACATCGACACTGGTGGAAAGTATGAGTTTAAGCACCTATTCTAGTGTGGACGCACAATTCATGTTCCAATTTGCAGGAGTTGACGGCCTTGAAAATGACAAATATTGACCGTCAACAATACCCCCACACTTAACCTTTGCTCGTCCCGAGTGAAGGGGAAACAAAGCCAAGTGGGTCATAAATACCAAAAAGTAAGACAGACATAAGAGATATTCCAAGTCATACCTTGCTCTTGTGAACCTCTATGTAGTGGCTATCATGTTCCCTTGGGTGATTGAAAAGTAGAACAGCTGTGAATCAAGTCACTTATGCACCTGATGATAAACACCTTGGGGTTTTGCAAGATTTTCATAAACAAAACTCTTGGTGGCTTTCTCATTTGATTCTCTCAAATCGCTCAATGTGTAAATGTCCTCACTAAGGCATTTGCCTTTCTTCATCCTACTTCTAATGATGGCTATATGTGGAGCTCAGGGTAGGATAAAGAGAAAGCATACTTGCATCACATATTTTGCAAAGTCAAAGACTGGATCCACAGAGAAAATCAAATCATACCATCAGATCAAGATGTGCACCGGTATGGCTATGGTGTGTATGGTAAGGTGGATACTAGGCCCGGAATGGGTGCTAGATATTTCCATACATATATAAGGTGAGAACTGCGGGTTGATGGTAAGGTGGACACTAGCCCCGGAATGGACACTAGTTATTGCCATCTATGATATGGAACTCCTTTTTCCATGATCTATCTCTCCCCTATTCCTCCTTTATTTTGGACATGGGCTATTTTTCTTTTCTCTCTCTCTTTTTTTTATCATGCCTCGAGCATGTATTTTTCTCTCTTTTTTTCATAGCCCATGTCTCTTTTTGAAGGACACTTCAGGAGAGAGATGTCACACCACAAATGGAGCTTTATTCTTATGGTATGGATAAATGATACAATGCTAACTTCTAGTGTAGAAGCATAGCAAGGGGAAATAGGTGGGGTGCACATAAATCTTGATCATGAAAGTAATGAAACGAATTCTCACAAGGGTCACAGAATTTGACAAAGCTCAAAGTAATAACAAGCAGCATATGAATCGAAGGCTTTTACCTACAGAGATCATATGGCTCTAATGGGACGGAGGCATATCAAAGAGAAGCCTTTCCAAGAGGTTTTGAGTTTTGAAAAATAAATTCCCCAAGAGAGTTAGTCATCAGAGCAATAGATCATATCATCCAGCCATATCATACTCATCAATTACTTAGGTGAACATGCTTGTCCTTAAGAAGATTATGGTTCACAAGCATCAGGCAGGTAACAAGGAATAAAACATATGTAAGTCTACTCAGGTACAAATGAGCTGGGTGATCTTTAGCATCATCATTCATGTTTTAGTTTAGAGATAGACATATATAGCTTATAAAACTCAGGAATGAAAGGAAGTGAGTTGTCGAGATGCAAACCGGCGCTATGCATGAGAGATGAACCGTAAGAGGCTCTCCACAGGAGTGAACTCGTGCGGGTCCTGTTCGTGTTCTCGGTAGGTGGTCGATCGGCTAGCGCGGAGTGCTCGCAGTGGGTACGTACGGAAACGTCGTGCCTGCATTGGGAGAGTCGTGGCTCTTCCCCCACACTGTCTCGAACCTAGATGTCTTCTAAATCACAGAGACCAAAGTAATGACACAAAGAGTGGCTAAACCGGGTTACATGATCGGTGAGCCACTTTATTCAAATTCAAATGTTTTAAATGAAAAGATTAGGCGCTTACACACATGCAAAGGAAATAAATGAAATGAAGGGAAATAAAGGGAAATCAAACCTAGACCTAGACTAGCGCCTAATGAACTAATGCTGGGGCTAATCCCCACTACTCGGAGAGGATCTGCTCCTCTCCCTCAGCAACTGCCAACCTCTGTAGTTTCTGGGTCATGTCCTCCTCCAGCTGGCGATACTCAAGCCTGAGCTCATGGTACTCGTCCCTCTGCTTAGCCAGCTCTTCGACTAGCTTCTCATGTTCTAAGAACAGTTCAACTAGTCTGTCTGCTAGCTTTGCCAGGGCCGGGGTCTTCTTGGCGCTATTTGCCTGGATGTCTGCAATGATCTTGGTGAGGACTCGCTCCCACTGAGGTGGCTTATGGTAGGGTGTACCATAGCCTCCAGTGGCCGTCTTCACTCCGAAGATCTTGCACCGGGTCTGTGGAAGCGGGAACTCGTCCCACACATCCTGCTCATAAGTATGGCAGAAGGCTTCTCCGTAACTGTTGAAGTCAGACCCAATGTAACGCTGTCCTAGCTTCAAGGGTGGCCCAGGGGGATCGTCAAACAAGACGCGCTTGGCAGCGGTCTTGTTCCCCATGGTGGCCATCCTGGCCGGGAAAGAAGGCGGGGAGGAGGAGCCTCGCCGGGACGACTGCACTGGGGAGTCGGTGCGCATCCTGCGAGTGCTCTCTACACTCCTGCCTCTCCCGGGAGTAATGGCCTCCGGCGACCCCATCACCTCATCCAGGTTGCTGAGGTCGATGAGATGAGAGGGGTCCCTTCCCCTGAAACGAGAGGCGAGGCCTCCTTACGGAGGTGAGCGAAACCGTAGCCGGCCATGGATGCGGTGATGCTGAGGATGGTGAGGTGGAGGAGATGGGTTTCACGATGCGAAAACTCATCGGGCGGCAGGGAGAATGTTTCTGGAGGAGAATGAGACGCACACGCGAAAGAAGAAGGGGAGAGGCGGCACCAGGGTTTCGGCCGAACCAGGGTTCGGCCGGCCCCCTGCGGGCCCCTCTGGTCCTCCCCTTTCTCGTGTGAGCTCTAGCGAGTCTCAGGATCGACGGCCCAGGTGGATTCCCCGAGATGGAAAGATTGGCTTAGGCTTAAGGCTAAGATAAGGTTGAGGTTGAAAATTTATCCTCAACTATATACCGACCTTGTCCAAACCATGATATATCCATAGAGAATCTGGGGGATATCACCTTGGCGACACACTGGGTTCGTCAGAAGTGTAGGCACTTCCGGCGGTAGTCACGAAGTGTTCGGGTCGCCACAATGGTGCTGCCTTCCTGTGGTCCTTTGCCTACTTCTCTTAATCTTGGCAACTTTTCCTCCTGCATGACCACGGTCCACAAGATACCCAAAGGATAATTCTTCCTGGGGAAACGAGATGAGTCCCAGGAGTACTCAGGGTGTGGGTGTCTTGTGATCTCCTGTCTCAACTTATGACCGTCTCCTTGCAGATGATGTTGACATGATGATCCGCTAGGGGGTTGCCCTAGAGGTTTGCAGGTTAATGGAGGATCAGGACCTAAGAGCGTAGGTGGTTATGCACGGTATGCACACGGAACTAGGCGAGTATGGCGGCGAAGAACAAGGAGACAAGGGGTTTTAGACTGGTTCAGGCCTTCGGAGAGTAAAACCCTACGTCCAGTTTGGTGGTGGATTATGCGAGGATGAGTTGTCCCTGTGCATGGAGCCCTAGGCCGCCTTATATGGGGGGACGAGCTAGGGTTTACACGCACAGGTCGGTTGACCCATGTCGGGGTCGGTTACAACGGTGGGAAGCTTATCTCCCAGATTACAAGGAGTATCCCGTGATACTCGGAGCTACAGGCAGCAGCGCGCCAGGTCACCGTGTCTTGACTTGCACGCCAAGGCTTCGAGGATCTTCCGGGATCCTAATCAGGTCGCCCGCGGTCTTCGGAGGCGCGGATAAGGTCGCTGGGCCCACTTGTAAGGTCGGCGGGTCTTCTGGAAGGTCGGGTCCACTTGTCGGGGGCCCCTGGGACCCTGGCCGGTGGGGACCCATGGGTACCCATGTCTCTCAAGCCCTCGATCGACGTGTAGGCGTAGTGGCCGAGGCGGGGTTGTGTCGAAGAGTAGCAAAGCGAAGCACCGTCAAGGTCGTGAAGGGTGCACGAGGATCAAAAAAGAAAAGAAACCCCTCCGATGCGCGCACGAAGTTGAGCGTCGAGCTTCTGGGTCGAAGGACCATGAGGTCGAAGTGAAGACGAGGCGTAGATCTTGCAGAACCGCCGACCTGACCTGAGTCAGGCATGTTGTAGTTGCAGCCACGACCTTCAAAAAGGTCAACAAGCCTACCAGGGGTAGGTCGAGCAGAGATGTGATGGAAGCAGGCTTCCATTAGGTCGAGGCGACCCGAAGAAAATAGGGCGTCGAAGACGCACTAGTGTAGTAGCCCCCGAGCAGTAAAGCGACCAAAATGGCCGGTTTGATGCTCCAAAGAAGAAGAAAGGAAGATAATCCAAACCTACGACCTTCTGCTTAGGAAACAGATGCTCTTGACATGTCGGCGCTAGAGGACAAGAGCTTCCGAATCTTGCAGAGAGCAGCAGGTGACAGGTCTGGCGCAACCCGGTCACGCGTGCACTGTACGGTCACGGGCCGTCTTGCAGGCGTGGCACAGGTCGTATTCACCCGCAAAAGACAAAGGTGCTCCAGTTTGTTGTCAGGTAGGGGATAAGCACGCCAATGCCTTCCACGGGCGAACAGTATCCTCGTGCTCCACGAGGGTACATCGATCTTGCGGATAAGGACGCCACGCAAGCTGTCTTGCGAATAACACCCAATGGCAGGTGCTGGGGTATAAATAGGCACCCATACCTCGAAGCGAAGTACGCAATTTCCAGAGGGTAGCCACGATGATCCGGTGTAGTAATATTGCCAAGCCAGGGGCTTGTATCCACCCTCCGGAGTATAGGGTTGGTGTAGTTCATGCTTGGAGCTAGAAGAATGCTTTTGAGGCTCGAAGAACTCGATTGGCCTCTTCTCCCAGTCCCGCTGGGGAACCCAGGAGGAGTATGAAGCAGCAGCTGCATCGTCGACCCTTACACTTTCAGGCCGGAGGTGATGCAGGTGGGCGCGGTGCTCCACCCGGCGAGGTTGGTGTTAAAGCTCGGACCTTCTACAATCTTGCAGCGAAGCTCAGACTTGATGCTGGGCACTGCAGGAGACCGGTTGGTGCGCGAGTAGAGGTGGTTGTGTGGAAGCTGCCTCCACAGTAGCTGTAGAGGTCATCGAGTAGGTCCTGAAGCCAGAAGAAAGCTTGCGACAAGCCTTATTAGTGTAGACTGAGTCGTAAGCACTTTGGAAGGTAATTCAGGACCTTTAATATCTTTGTATCTTGTAATTTGGCCAAGGGCCAAACTCCTTGTAGCTTATGAAGCTGGAAATATAGGTTTTTATGAGAAGTATCATGATTTTGGTGATTGTAAGGGCGCCCAGGCCGCAATGGTACGGATACCGAGGGCTCGGCAGGGCTATAATAGCACGCCGACCTTCAGGAGGCCTATCGTAGAGACAAAGAACCCGTGTCGACCTGGGTCGACACGGCCGTTGTGCAGTGACACAACGCAGGTAGTCAGCCTGAAAACTCTAGGTCTACGCGACCTAGAAGGCAGCAGGGCCTTAGCAACCTCGGGGAGGTGCTACTTGACAAAGAGGTCGCCAACGGGCAGTAGAGCCATTAAGCACAGGGCCGTTGGTATAGCCACTTAAGGCAATGTAATAGGTGGCAGGACCTTAGCAACCTCGGGGAGGTGCTACTTGACCCGGAGGTCGTGAATGAGTGTGTGAGCCTATGAGTGACATTTGAGGTGACCTACCAAGCGGTAGTGCCTGTCGACCTTGTGAAGGTAACGTTATAGACCCGGAGGTCATCGGAGGCCAAGAGACCTTGAAGAGAAAGATGAGGAAGGGGGTTGAAGGAGGGCATAATGAGTCCATGGACACCGGGCCGTTAGGCAGAAGACCAGCGAACATAGATTCCCGTACGGTACGAGCCGTTACTGCTTGGGGCCGTTAGGCCGTAAGGGCCGTTGAGCGATGTATCCGTTGAGCGATGTAGCCGTTGGGTCGCCGTGAATGTCACCGAATCCGAAGGGACGTTTGGGGCACCACGGCCTACCGCACTGGTGCGGCCCAGTTATAAAAGGCTGAGTGAGGGGTCGAGGACCCCACTCCCTCCCATTCCCCGCAGCAGCTAGGGTTTTCGATCCGCCGCCAAAAGCTTTAGCGCACAGTTCGCCGGCGCCGCCGTGCTTAGATCCACCGCGCTCAGCGCCGCCGTATGCGCCAGAAGTCTCTAGTGGTATTTAGAACTAGATCAACGGGCTTCGACGAGGAAGAAATGGCCCCAGAGCTTGTGTCGCCGCCGGAGAAGGTTTGGGAACACTCGACGGTGACAGAGGCGCAGCTGCAGAGTCTGGTGGAGCACGGGCTGCTGAAGCCCCGGGAGCAAGTGGGCTGGAGGCCAGCCGCCGGCGAAGCCTTCCCCTCCGAGGGGACCGGGGAGGCCGTCGCCTTCGTCACGCATGTTGAGCGCGGATTTGGAGTCCCGGCGGGTGACTTCTTTCGCGGGCGGCTCCACTTCTACCGCATCGACCTGGTACACCTCGTCCCCAACGCCATCACCACTGTTTCCTCGTTCATCCACTTGTGCGAGGCATACTTGGGCATACCGCCACACTTCGACCTGTGGCGGTACTTCTTCGAGGTGAAGAAGACGAGGAAGAATGGCGTCGTCGGGGCCGTCGGCTTCATGCTATGCCGTCACATGAAGACGGTGTACATCGACATGGAGCTGCCGGACAACACCCAGGGCTGGAGGCGAGGGTGGTTCTACACTGACAACCCGAAGCCGACGCTACCCACTAGGTCGGGGCTCGCGCCGGTCCCGGTGCCGGAGTGGACCAACTAGCTGACGTCGCGGGAGATGGACGCCATCAAGCCGCTACTGGTGGACCTCAGGACGCGGAAGGAAGAAGGGCTGACGGGTGGTGCAGTGGCCATCAGTTTCAGCCGGAGGTTGCTGCAGCCGATCTAGGATCGGGTGCACCCGGCCTACGAGTACTGGGGTCAAACCGACCAACCCGCGTACAGCAGTGCAAGGTCTCCAAGCAGAAGATGGTGGCGTGGGTGAGGGAGCTCTTCAATGGGGTGATCTGGAACCGGACGTGCCCCAAGGCATTCTCCCTCACGCGGCCCGCCGACGTGGTATGTTGTTGGTCGACCTTGATTCCTTTGTTGTTTTTGCATTTCCCTGTTTCTGAGACGAAGGTTGCCTATTTGCAGGGTCGTGAAGGCTTGTTCTGGAGCCCGGCTCCCCTCGCAAACAAGGGCGAACGCAGCTTCAAGGTCCGGGCGGCGAAGGACGTGCAGGCTCCACCGTCGGAGTTACTGGAGAACTACCTCTCTGACTCATCGGTGGGGGGTAGTGATGATGAGGATCCGCCCGTGGCGAGCTCCGCACCAACAACCCGGCGGACGCAGTCCGTCGTTGGTAAGATCCCGGTGCACAAAGGCGTCAAGATCATCTCTGCCACCGTTGAGATGGAGAAGAGGAAGAGGAAGAGGAAGAGGAAGAGGAAGAGGAAGAGGAAGAGGAAGAGGAAGAGGAAGAGGAAGAGGAAGGACATCACTGCATCGTCGGAGACGGCAACGACTAGCACCGAGGTCGTCTTCGAAGAGCAGGACGATGCACGGTCGCACGACGTTGCCGGAGGGTTGGGCGACGTAGCGGCCGCGGGAGGAGAGGACACCGCGCCCGGCGCTGTAGGCGAGCAGCAGCCGAAACTGAGCGCGGAAGGTGTGAGTGACCAAGGGTCGCAGAAGAAGCCAAGGCGGGCGCCACCCAGGCTGATGTCGATGAAGTTGAAGACCGGCAGCGGGTATGTTGCCGAGCTTGATTTTATGTCGTGCTTTGATCTTTACAGCTTGGTGAGTACGTCTGTACTGACGGATTTGTGCACCTTGGGCAGGGGGATTCCTGCTGCGTCGGGCAGCAGCAAGAACGCCTCAGGCCAAGAGTCATTTGGGCGGAAGATTGAAAAGGTGCCGGTGGGGCAGTCGTCGGCGACCTCGGGCGGGGACGTCACCAGCAAGGTCCCCGAGACCGTAGGGGCAACATCGTCAGTGGCCACCAAGGTCACTACTGAGAGCGCTCAGCAGGAGGAAGGCCTGCGCCAGCAAGACCCGCCTGAGTCAAGCCTGCCGGGGACAAGGTTGCCGGAGGCCGGCGAGGAGGACGAGCAGGATCGGTGCCTCTACACCGGCACTCCGTGGGAGGATGACGTCATCGTCGACGCCAAGGACCTTGCCGATTTCAAGATGGCGCAGGCGACCATCACGGAGGCGGCGAAGACGATCGGCAGGACACTCATGGTGAGTCAATATTACCTTTGGGGCTCGGCCTTCAATTCACTTAGGCGGGTTGACACGACAATGTTGTATAACGTGTGGATGCAGACCCTTGCCGAGCGGGCGCAGGGTAGGGCGGCTCTGCTGACAGAGGGCGCCAAGCTTCACGCGGAGCTGGCCACAATGCGGGAGGCCGTGCTCCAGGCCAAGATTGAGGCCGCGAAGGATGTACAACGCCTCAAGGACGAGGCGATCTCGAAGGACAAGATGATGGAGGCCTTGAAGCAAGAGCTGGAGGCTGCCAAACTGAAGGCGAAGAAGGCAGAGGACGAACTGAAGGTCGCCACTGCAGGTACGTCGTAGGATGACTTTGGTCTTTATGTTTCTGCGCCGCGGTGAACCCATCCTGACCTTGACTTTTGCAGATGCCAAGAAGAGGGAAACCACCTTGAAGAAGGACCTCAAGGACTCCAAAGAACAGGTGAAGATCCTCAAGGAGAAGCACAAGGAGGTCATCGCCAGTGAGTCTTACGTCACTCGTAAAGCTGCATATGAATTTGGCGTGTGCAGGGATCTAGAGATCGACCTTGGCCGGGCGATGCAAACCCTTATTTATCATCAAGAGATGACTGCAGATCTTGAGGAGGAGCTGGACGACCTCAAGGAGGCCGCCGAGTATCTTGTGGACGTGTACACCCCGAAGGTCGAGGGCGGTCCATAGGAGCTCGTCGCACGGCTGGAGGACGCGGAAGGTCGCATAAAGACCTTGCTGATAGACGGCGGTAAGCTCGCCGCCGCTACAGCGCTAGCCACGGTGAAGCACCATGAGCCGTCGTTCAACCTTGAGAAGGTCAAGGAGGAGGTCGCCTTGTCGGAGCTGGTGGGCAGCGAAGATATCCAGGCCGCTGCGGATGAAATTATGAAGAAGATAGACCTGGAGATGTAACTTAGGGCGTAGCAAACTATTAGAAACAATGGGTCGTGGACCCTTTTGATGTAATATAAACCTTAAATGAAAAAGGCATGTTTAATTGAGTTAGTGTGATCCCTTATTTGACTTCGTATACTCCTTATAAGAACGCAAAAGCAATGAGGTTGCAAGAACCCCTTTTCCCCCGCTAACTCAACTCAGTGGAGGAACGGCTTACCTACTACACGGCTCAGCGTGGAGGCTTACGTGCAGCCGGCGCGCGGAGGGTGGTCAGGGACCCAAGGTTGAGCAACCCCATGACCTAGGAATGCTTATAGGGCGTACAAAAAGTTGTGGTAAGGGAACACTGATAAAAAAGAAGAGAGGTAGAAACCCCAGGTCGAACGACCTTTTGGTTGGCGAAGCCAAGCCCCCGAGCGTGAAGGGCCGAGCTTACAGCCAAGCCCCCGAGCGTGAAGGGCCGAGCTTGAGGCCAAGCCCCTGAGCGCGTCGAAGGGGAGGGGTGAACAGAAAAACAAGCAGGTCGAAAGAGGGAACTTTATATATATATTAAATTACAAAGGATAGAGTACATAGCTTTATTGCGATACAAGGCTCCTAAGGATAGAAGCGACGTAAATGCTCGATGTTCCAGGGGTTAGGAACACCCTGGCCATTGGCCCATTGGAGGGGATAGGTCGCCGATCCAATGACTTCCTTAACTATGAAGGGGCCTTCCCAAGGTGCAGAGAGCTTGTGCATGTCCTTGGTGTGCTGGATGCGCCGTAAGACTAGGTCGCCAACGTTGAAGGAATGTTCCCACACGTTGCGGTCGTGGTAATGACGTAGCTGCTGCTCGTGGCGGGTGTGGTGCATGAGCGCGGCCATACGATGTTCCTCGACGCTGTTGAGGTCGAGCTGGCGTGTTTGCTCTACTTCTCCTTCGTCGAAGTTCTGGATGCGAGGAGCACCGAAGGCTACGTCCGTGGGGAGGATGGCCTCTGACCTGTAGACCAGGAAGAAGGGTGAGTACCCTGTAGCCGAGCTGACCTGGGTCCTGAGACCCCAGAGGACGTGAGGAAGCTCTGAAAGCCACCTGGTTGCGTAAGGCGCTGAGCCATCGAAGATGCGATCTTTGATGGCCTGTAGGACCATGCTGTTGGCCCGTTCGACCTGGCTATTGCACCATAGGTGCGCCACCGAGGAGTAGTATACGTCGATCATGCTGTCTTGGCAGAAGTCCCAGAACTCGGCTCCTGTGAAGGCCTTGCCAAGGTCGGTGACGATTCTGTTTGGCACCCCAAAGCGATGGGTGATCTCCTCGATGAATTTGGCCGCCTCTTTGGATGTGACGCTGGATACGGGACGGACCTCGATCCACTTGGTGAACTTATCCACCACCACGATGATGTGCTTGTAGCCGCCAGGGGCGGTCTTGAAGGGACCCACAGAGTCGAGACCCCAAACTGCGAAGGGCCAGGACGGAGGGATGGTCCTCAGGGCCTGAGCCGGGACATGTTGCTGTTTAGCGAAGAACTGACACCCCTTGCAGCGACGTACAAGTTCCTGGGCATCAGCCATGGCCGTGGGCTAGTAGAAGCCAGACCTGAAGGCCTTGCCCACCAGGTTGGAAGAGGCGGCATGGTTGCCGCATTCGCCACCGTGGATCTCGTCTAAGAGCTGAAGGCCCTCGATCGTAGGACCACTTCATCAGTACTCCGGTGGAGGCGGACCTCCGGTAGAGTTCCTTGCTGACAACGACGTAGTTAGCGCTACACCTCGCGATCTTTTCTCGCTCCGCCTTATCCTCAGGTACTCGATGCTCAAGTAGGAAGGCGATGAAGTCGAGGCGCCAGTCATCTTCCGTGTCGATCATGAGGATCTCGCGACCCGCAGGCGAGGTCTCCTCGTCGTCAGCTGACTCTCGGTCAGGGATGAGCTTGATGGATGTCTTGCGTAGGTCCTGGACGAACACACCGACCGGAACCAGTGCGCGCTTGGAGCCGAGCTTGGAGAGGACATCGGCCGCGACATTGTTGTTGCGGCAGACGTGGTGGAACTCGAGACCTTCGAAGTGACGCTCGAGCTTGTGCACCTCGGCACAGTAGGCATCCATTGTGTCCTTCCTGGCTTCGGAGTCCTTGCTGACTTGGTCGATGACGACCTTGGAATCACCGTAGGCCATGAGGCGCTTAATCCCGAGGGAAACAACAATGCGTAGCCCATGGATGAGGGCCTCGTACTCGGCGCTATTGTTGGACGCTTTGTAGTGGATCTGCAAGACGTACTTGAGGTAGTTGCCTTGAGGGGAGATGAATAGGACACCTGCACCGGCTCATTCGAGGTTCAGGGAACCATCGAAGTACATTTTCCAGTGCTCAGGTCGCTCCGACGGTGGAGGCTGCTGGATCTCTGTCCATTCCGAGACGAAGTCGACGATGACTTGGGACTTGATGGCCTGCCTGGGGCAGAACTCTAGGTCGAACTCCCCTAGCTCAATGGACCACTTGACAATGCGCCCAACGGTGTCGCGGCTCCGTAGGATCTCGCCAAGGGGAAAGGCCGAGACAACCTTGATCTTGTGGGATTGGAAGTAATGCCGGAGCTTGCGGGAGGTCATGAGTAGCGCGTAGAGCATCTTCTGGGGCTGGCTGTACCTGGTCTTGCTATCAGACAGGACCTCGCTGACGTAGTATATAGGTCGCTGGATGGGGTGAGGTCGCCCCTCTTTAGGTCGCTCAGCCACCAGGACGGCGCTAACCACAAGGGTGGTCGTCGAGATGTAGAGTAGTAAAGGCTCCTTAGGCGCCGGGGGCACCATCACCGGGGGTGTCGTGAGGAAGGTCTTGAGTTGCTCAAGAGCTTGGTCCGCCTCCTCGGTCCAGACGAACTTGTTCGCCTTTTTTAGCAGCTTGAAGAAGGGCAGGCCTTTCTCTCCGAGCTTGCTAATGAATCGGCCTAAGGCCGCCATCATGCCGGTGAGCTTCATGACATCCTTCTTGCCAGTAGGTCGCTTCATCCTGAGGATGGCGTCCACCTTGGTGGGGTTGGCCTCAATGCCTCGGTTGCTGACCATGAAGCCCAAGAGCTTGCCAGACGGGACACCGAAGACGCACTTCTCTGGATTAAGTTACCAGTGGTAAGTACGGAGGTTGGCGAAGGTCTTCGTGAGGTCAGCTATGAGCTCGTCCTCGTGGATGGTCTTGACGACCACGTCGTCGACGTAGGCTTCTACGTTCTTGCTAATCTGGTTAGCAAGACACTTCTGGATGGCCTTTTGATAGGTCGCACCCACATTTTTAAGGCCGAAGGTCATGGCCGTGTAGCAGTAGATGCCATGGGGTGTTATGAACGCTGTCTTGTCTTGGTCAGAGACTTTCAGGGCTATCTGGTGATACCCTGAGTAGTAGTCGAGAAAGCAGAGGAGGACGCTTCCGGCCGTGGAGTCCATGACCTGGTCGATGCGCGGAAGAGGGAAGGGGTCTTTAGGGCAGTGCCTGTTGAGGTCGGTGTAATCGATACACATTCTCCATTGACCAGTTTTCTTTCGTACAAGAACCGGGTTGGCGAGCCAAACCGGGTTTTTACACTCTCGGATAAATCCGGCAGCTAGGAGCTTTATTAGCTCTACCCTAATGACGTCCTTGCGATCTTTCGCAAAGCGGCGAAGCTTCTGCTTGACAGGCTTGGCCGTCTTGCTTACATCCAAGGCGTGCTCAGCCAGCTCCCTGGGGACACCTGGCATATCCGATGGACTCCAGGGCACGTCGAGGGGGTCGCGCCTTGCGCGAGGTGCCGACCTTGGGTCGCGGGAAGGTCGCCGCCCAGATTGGATCTGGGTAGTCTTAAGCAGCTGGCTCAGGTGAAGGCTGGGTGTAGACTTCAGGCCGAAGGGGAACGCGTCGTGGCGTAGCGCGGTCTGCATCGAGCGCTGGGCTCGTTCGCAGATCTCCAGGGTGTCCCTCATCGAGCCGATGACGCTTTCCATCCCCTGGACAAGGTCACAGGGTCTGGGTGGGTGGGTCTCCGATGCAGGATTAGGAACAGAGACGGCGATGGGCGCCGTGACAACCTGCTCAGAGGTCGCCGGAAGAGTGGAGGATGCAGGAGCAGGAGAAGTCAACGTGAAGGATCCGAAGCAGATCTCCATGGGGTCGGCGAGGAAGGCCGCCATGCTCGCCGGGAAGACGACGCCAGATTGGGCCACCATGCTGCACAGTGAGTTCCCGATCGCCCCTACCTGGCACACCAACTGTCAAGGGGTGAGACCTGGACAGATCTGCTAGGGGGTTGCCCTAGAGGTTTGCAGGTTAATGGAGGATCGGGATCTAAGAGCGTAGGTGGTTATGCACGGGATGCACACGGAACTAGGCGAGTATGGCGGCGAAGAACAAGGAGACAAGGGGTTTTAGACTAGTTCAGGCCTCCGGAGAGTAAAACCCTACGTCCAGTTTGGTGGTGGATTATGCGAGGATGGGTTGTCCCTGTGCATGGAGCCCTAGGCTGCCTTATATGGGGGGACGGGCTAGGGTTTGCATGCGTAGGTCGGTTGACCCGTGTCGGAGTTGGTTACAACTGTGGGAAGCTTATCTCCCGGATTACAAGGTGTATCCCGTGATACTCGGAGCAACAGGCGGCGGCGCGCCAGGTCGCCGTGTCTTGACTTGCACGCCAAGGCTTCGCGGATCTTCCGGGATCCTGATCAGGTCGCCCGCGGTCTTCGGAGGCGCGGATAAGGTCGCTGGGCCCACTTGTATGGTCGGCGGGTCTTCTGGAAGGTCGGGTCCACTTGTCGGGGGCCCCTGGGACCCTAGCCGGTGGGGACCCATGGGTACCCATGTCTCTCAAGTTCATACACCAGATCAAGTCATAAAGTCAGAGATACTACACCCTAGAAACACCATATAGAGAGAGTAGCTAACTAGTCTAGATCTAGGGGGAGGCAAGGCGTCTACTTGGCTCCTGATCATCTAGAAGCTGATCGAGATACTGATCTAGCTTCGCTCTTGTAAGTTCTTTATAAGTTCTTTTACATTTACTGTAGAGACATATGTTCTTATTAATGATTATATTTGAGATTATATGCTTTGGTGTTTATTATGATTACATGTTTAGCATAGTTGATTTACCTTTATATTCGTGTATGGAGTCGTATAGCCCTCACCTTGATCATCTGTTAACATGGGTGAGTGGTAAAGATAGTGTAAGCGTGGTGCTTATACTGTATTTACCTGCGATTGCACCCTACATGCCGGGTCATGTGGTAGATCATGGTGGTGACAGCACTATTGAGTCCTTTGCAATCCACCCCCCGTGTGTAGGACTAGTGGAGCCTTATACTATTTGGGTTGTTTCAAGTTTTGGCCTTGATCCTCCTGGGTAGTCTCCCCATGCATAAGTATAATAGTTCTTCTTCCATGATTGTTAAATGTATTGCACTAATCATAGTATGCATTGACATATAGTTTAGGGTTACCGAGGAGTATCCTCGCTAACTAGGCTGTGAGTACGCTTCTCTTTCTATATTGACACTTTCTGGTGGTTCACTATGTTATGACTTGATCAATGCTATCATTATCATTATCTTTATGTGACTTACACCTGTTTATAGTAATTGATATATTTTTGGCCACTCTACATTACACAACTAAGAGATGTACATGTATTGTTATTATAGATAGAAGACTTCTTTCCCTGTGGTAGAATATAAATACGATACCTGGTTTTACTCCTGGTTAAAATGCTACAATGGTATATTCATATCTGTGCGCTTACGGATACCTATATATATATATTCTTATCTAGAGATCCAAGGCATATGTAAGAGTACCAATCCATGCGTTTTAGTGGCACTTCTGTCAGGGATGACAACCTAGATCGAGTTGTGCTATGACCCGTAACAGATTTATCTTTTAGTTTATCTGAAAGCAACATCTGATATACACTTAGCATCATGTTAAGATATACCTTTGCATTTCTGGTGCCGTCGATAGAGATGGATCTTATATCTATTTCTAGTCGATGACGTTAGCAATGTCAACAGCGGCCGCTGCGCCCGGCGCATGGCTCGGAATAGGCGCAGGAGCGCGGGTAGACGCGGCGTTTCGGCCTATGAGCCTTCAGAGCCTCCCACGGCGCAAGCGGTCCACCACAGAGCGGTCAAGGCGTCCGTACACCGGAGCACGCGGAGCCTGACGCGCGGCGGAGCGAAACGCGGCACGCGCGGCGACACCGACGCCCGTTTTGTTTCATTTGCCCCGCTTCAAAATTGCGAAACTCAAAAATTTTGAATAGAACTAAAAAATCTCCAAATACGAAGTTGTAGAGCAACTATAGGACTACAACTTTTGTAAAGGGTGACCTATGTTTTGATGCTTGGTTTAATGGGAAAAATGTGGTTCATAAGGACTTCCACTATGTTTTTGGCTAATTTGCACTCAAAATTTGAATGTCCGTCAATTATGAAAATTGTGTTCCCGGAAACAACGAAAAACTTTTGTATTGGCATAATTTGAAGTTCTATATTGAAATTTGGAGAACGCGCAAGAAAACCATTTCAAGAGTATAGAGCTCTAAAGTAGTTTGACCAAAATTTGGAATTTGACCAGGGTTTCTTTTGCAAAGTTGGTCAAAACTAAACTAAGCATGCTTTGGGACTAATCACACTTAATTAACAAGTTTAATTCATGTGCTTATGCTAATTAACATCAGGGATATTACAGCCTACCCTCCTTAAGAAGAATCTCGTCCCAAGATTCAGAATTAAAAGATGAAAGGTAGGGAAAGAAACTTATGATGTCTAGATTGAAGAAAACCCGGATAATTTTCATTGAGATAATGTTCAGTCTCCCATGTAGCTTCGTCTACATGATGATGACTCCATTGTATTTTATACATCTTTACAGATTGTCTTCGACTTTTTCTTTCCTTTATATCAAGAATTCTCAAAGGATGTTCAACAACAGATAGGTCCGGTTCAATCCAAGCATTTGCTTCCTCGATTACTTCTCTGGCCGGTTCATGAGCACATCTCCTTAGTTGGGATACATGAAACACATTGTGGACGACAGAGAACCGCTCAGGAAGCTTAATACGATATGCTACTGGTCCACATACTTGAGTGATCTCATAAGAACCAATATAGCGTGGAGCTAATTTCCCTTTCACACCGAACCTTTAGACACCCTTAGTTGGCGAAACTTTCAAGTACACAAAATCGCCAACTTTATATTCCCTAGGTGCCTTTCCCTTGTCATAATGGCTCTTTTGCCGCTCTTGAGCTATCCTCAAATTTTCCTTGATTACTCTCACTTTCTCTTCGGCATCCTTAACTAGAGTTGGACCAAAGAATTTCCTCTCACCGGCTTGTGACCAGTTCAAGGGAGTTCGACATCTCCGTCCATAAAGAGCCTCAAAAGGTGCCATTTTCAAGCTAGCTTGGTAGCTATTGTTATAAGAGAATTCCACTAAGGCAAGACACTTGTCCCAACTTTTATCAAAGTGAATCACGCACGCTCGCAACATGTCCTCCAGAATCTGGTTCACTCTCTCAGTTTGACCATCAGTCTGAGGACGATAAGCTGAACCGCGTATAATTTTGGTGCCAAGAGATAAATGTAATTGTTCCCAGAAATGTGACACAAAGAGAGAGCCTCGATCTGAAATGATAGTCTTAGGAACACTGTGCAAGCGAACAATTTGATGAATATAAAGATTCACATAATCTTTGGCATCATAATTGGTGTTGACCGCAATGAAGTGTGCAGTTTTTGTCAACCTATCCACGATAACCGAGACAGAATTATGGTTTCTAGATGTGAGTGGCAATCCCGACACAAAGTCCATGCTTATGTCATCCCACTTCCATGAAGGTATGCGCAAAGGTTGGAGAGTACCGTCGGTTTTCAAATGACTTGCTTTAATTCTCTAGCAAGTATCACATTCTGATACATACTTTGCTGTATCCACCTTCATATTGGTCCACCAAAAGTTTTCTTTTAAGTCTTGATACATTTTGCTACTTCCAGGGTGGATAGAAAATTTAGAGAGATGACCCTCATCAAAAATTTCCTTTTTAAGTTCCCAATCATCAGGAACTACAAGACGTTGCCCAAACCAAACGATATCCTTCCCATCCTTATGGACACAATCATATTTAGGGTCTTTTTCCAATAACTTCTGTTTTATTAACTGGATGCCCTCATCCTGAAGTTGAGCCATGACAATTCTATTAAATAAATCAGACTCAGCGGAGATAGCGTTTAGACTTCCTTTCTCTACAATTTCCAAGTGAAGCTTCCTCAACTCATCACATAAAGTGTCACTATAAGGTTCCACCGATAGGCAATTGCAGTGAGCCTTGCGGCTAAGAGCATTTGCAACTACATTAGCCTTCCCAGGGTGGTAGTGAACCTCAAGATCATAATCTTTGATCAGTTCTAACCATCTTCTTTGCCTCATATTCAGATTAGCTTGAGTGAAAATATATTTGAGACTTTTGTGATCAGAAAAGATGTTGCAGCGATTTCCCATAATGTAATGCCTCCATATTTTTAAGGCATGAACGATCGCTACTAGCTCTAAATCATGTGTGGGATAATTCTTTTCATGAGGGCGAAGCGCCCGTGAGGCATAGGCAATGACTCGATTTTCTTGCATAAGAACACAACCAAGACCCGTGCCTGAAGCATCACAATAGACTTCATATAGCTTAGAATTGTCAGGCTGTGCTAGCACTAGGGCTGAGGTTAAAAGTTCTCTTAGTTTACGAAAAGCCTTATCACAAGCCTCACTCCATACAAATTTTACTCCTTTCTTTAACAGCTCAGTCATAGGCTTTGCAATTCTAGAGAAGTCCATAATGAATCAGCGATAATACCCAGCCAACCCTAGAAAGCTGCGGATTTGATGAGCTGATTTGGGAGGTTGCCAATCCATTACTTCTTGAACTTTACTTGGATCGACAGATATGCCCTCACTGGAAATAGTGTGCCCCACAAATTTTATACTATCCAGCCAAAACTCACACTTAGAGAATTTAGCATAGAGTTTATGATCTCTCAAGCGTTGTAAGACAATACGAAGATGTTCAACATGTTCTTTCTCATTCTTGGAGTAAATTAGGATGTCATCAATAAAAACCACTACGAATTTATCGAACTCCGTCATAAATACGGAATTCATAAGATACATGAACTACGCCGGTGCATTTGTAAGACCAAAAGACATGACCAGATACTCATAGGCTATAGCGAGTAGAGAATGCAGTCTTTGAAATATCACTAGGCCGGATTTTTATTTGATGATAGCCAGACCGAAGATCAAATTTTGAGAAAACCTTGGCTCCAGCCAACTGGTCAAATAGAACATCAATGCGGGGTAAAGGATATTTATTTTTGATAGTCACAGCATTGAGAGGTCGGTAGTCCACACACAACCTCAAGCTACCATCTTTCTTTTTCACAAATAGGGCTGGACAGCCCCAAGGAGAAGAACATGGGCGGATATAACCCTTATCTAGCAATTCTTGGAGTTGTTTCTTTAATTCAGCTAATTCTTTGGGTGGCATTCGATACGATCTTTTAGAAATGGGGGCAGTGCCAGGCTGAAGCTCTATAACAAATTCAACATCTCTGTCTGGTGGCATGTCAGACAAATCATCAGGAAAGACATCCGTGTACTCACACACCACTGGAATGTCATCAAGTTGAGAAGTTATTGTCGCGAAAGCACAAGAGCCTTTATAGCCTTTGGGAGGAAGGTAAAGAATTGAGTTTCCAATGATAGGTGAATTGATTTCTATCATTCTTTCAGAAATATCCAGGATAACCTTATGCTGACTCATCCAATTCATGCCTAAGATAACCTCTACCCCATCCAGACTCAACGTGACAAGATTGGTTGGGAAGGTCTTGCTACCTATCTCAAGCGGCACTCTCAAAGCTACGTGATGTGAAGCAACTTTTCCCAACGGTGTGGCAATCATATATGCCTGATTTGTATGACTCCACTTTAAACCCAAATTGCTGATAGTTTTCACATTTATAAAGCTATGTGTAGCACCAGAATCAAACAATATTGGAACGGGGTGACCTCGGATAGAGAATGTACCTGTCAAGATTGGTGCTCCCTCTGGAAGATCAACCACTGTGGTGAAGTTCAGTCTTACCCTGCTTCACCTGAACAGTCTGCTTCTTGCCCTGGTTTCCAGACTTGGAACCCTGCCCTTAATTCTGCTGATTTTGCTACCTAGGGCGAGGACACTTGTTAGCATAGTGCCCTAGCTGTCCACAGTTGTAGCAGCGACGATCATCGCTATTGTGTGGAGGTGGGGGTGCATTGGGCTTTGAACCTTGCAGCTGGGTATTGCGGAAACTGAAGTTGCCAGAAGGCTTATTTTGTGACGGCTTCATCACCTAACGTCCAGATGAAGATGGCTGGGTGGAACCCTGCACATTCTTCTTCGCAAACTTAAACTTCTTGCCTTGCCTACTGCCCGAGGCTTGATTGAATTTCCTCTTTCTATCCTATTGAGCCCTCTTCATGGTGTTCTCCTGGGAGATAGCCATATTCACAAGCTCAGGATAACTGTCAGTCTTCACTAAATTCAACTTCTCATAAAGCTCACCATCAAGACCATAGCGGAAATGCTCCATTTTCTTTTATCTGTGTCAACATGGTAGTTCCCATACTGACAGGGGTTGTTGAATTTTTGAGCATATTGGTACACAGTGTCGGACCCTTGCTTGAGATTCAACAGCTCCCTCATCTTCCTATCAATAAGTCCTCTAGGGATGTGGTGCTCTTTGAAGGCCTTTTTGAATTCCTCCCAAGTGATTTGATGCCCTTGTGGCTGCATTGACTTGAAATGCTCCCACCAAATCAACGTCTCGCCCCTAAGCTGTTGGGCGGCGAAGCCAGCCTTGCGCTCCTCAGAGCATAGCAGAACAAAGACCGAGAACTTGACCTGTAGGGCCCTGATGAAATCATCAGCCTCAAGAGGCTCCTCAGCCTTAGAGAACTCAGGGGGCCTCATTGACCTGAAGTGCTCATACTTTGTGACATTGTTTGGCCCATCTTGATCATGACCATGATGATTTATGGGCTGCTGCAACCTCTGAGAAATCTGCTGCTGAGTAATAAGTATATGTCGCAACACTTCTGTCTGAGCAGCAATGAAAGCCTCTGAGGGTGTCATGTGTGGGGGTGAAGGAGGATCACCACCACCATGAACTCCAGAGCCCCTAGAGTTGTTTGTTGCATTATCAGCCATCTGAAAATTCAAACTTTCATTAGACACATATTCAAAGCTTGCTCAAATTAAATAATAAGTAGAATATGCATGACGAAAATTCAAACTAGTGAAATTTCAGAATTTAGACAGCAGAACAACCCTGAGTATAAAATTCATAACTCTCTGTACAAATGGCAAAAAATCATAAATTTTGGTCTGCAAGTGTAGAATTTTGTAATCTACAACTTTGGTATTCAAATCCAGGACAGATTCAAATGTTACAGGGGTCGAAAAATTCAGTTACCAAAGTTCTGTCTAGCAGTTTTGACAGCGAACAGAAGCTTACTAAAAATTCGATATTTCCCAATCTACACATGCAAAAATGCTGAAGTTTTGTGAGCGTGTTCAGTATAAAGTTTTGAACAACTTTGGTATTCATCGAAAAATTCAGAAATGACCATAACTAGCTTCATTTCATTTATCGGGCAGATTGCTACCGGAAAGGTGTTCATCACAATATTTACATGATAACAAGTTTTGCGAGTCACCATTACATAAGGGGTTACTATGTAGCATCAAGCCACACAAAAGAATACTCCTAAGTCAGCCTACCACAAGCACCAACCAAAATGAGGCTAACAAAGAGTACATGTCAAGTCCTACTACATCATCTAAGAATTAGTTCCCTATAGAGCCCGCACTAGCTGCTGGAGAGCCCGGTGCTGTAGGTGGAGGTGGTGCTGCCTGACTAGCCTCGTCAAGGCCGGATACTCCCTGCACCTCCTCAGGCTCAACCTAAATCTCTTCCTACTCACCCTGTCCAACAGCCGGTGGTGGGTGCATCTGCTGTAGCAAACCCACAACACCATCCATAGCCTCTGCATTGAGCTCTAGGTCCTCAACCTGCTCCTGCAACTCGAGAATGTGCTGAAGGTGCACATCCCTCTCGGCATCCCTGTCAGCCAACTGTGCTTGCAGCCCTTGCTGCCCAGCCCGCAAGTCCAGAATCTGCTGCAGGTGGTGATTCCCCCGCTCAATCTCGAACTGTAGCACCTGACCCTGGAGTTCAGCAATGGTCTGCATAGCCTGTGTAAAACCACTGTGCTGCTCCACGAAGGCCCCGGCAAGCCAGAGCAAGTACCAGGTAGCCCCAGAAAGACGGCGGGCCAAGTCATCAGAGAGAGCGTGATGAAGATCTTGGAGGTTGTACAAAGCCCCCAAGCATCTGGTCAGCATCTGTACGGTGTCAAGAGGAGGCACGACATCGAGGAGTGTAGCTATGTTGGCCAAACGGCCCAGCCACACTGGGTCGTTGGGGTCCATAGTAGGAACCAACCCCAACGGAGACGCCATCATCTCCTGAGGACGGTGACAGCAGAGAGCGTGGAGCACCATCAATGCTGCCGACTCCACCGCCTCCAGAGCGCGGTGGCACAAGAGCTCCATGCTCCAGTCAACCCACTCGGGGTGGCCCGGGTGAGGGAGCACGGTGACTCGAACACGGTAGCTAGGCACTCCCAGCTCCTCGTACTCCACCCCCTCGTAGAAGGGAGGAGTGGTGTAGCCGACGGCACTAAGAGCACCCCACACAATGCGGGCGAAGCCCTCCCAGTGTAGTCCCGTGGTAGCAAACGTACCGTCGGCGTTCACCGCAACCAACCCAGGGGCAGCCATCTGTAAAATAATTACAAACACATGTTAGAACCCATAAAGATGAGTTTAACATGCTATATGGCAAAGCTGGCAGTTCTGAACAAAAATTCATAACTGAAAAACCAGTACCCCAAAAATTCCAAATTTTTGTGAGCAACTCGACAACGTTATAACTCACATTTTTGGTATTCAACGGTTGAATCAATTCAGATTGGAAAACGGTCTAACTGATCCATTTTCAGAGTGCTATTGCCCAGAATTTTTCAGCTGGACAGAGACTCACTAAAAAGATTATATCTCGAAAATTAAGAACCTTATGATCATGAGATTTTAACAGCACAAAGTAGACTATATATGGAATATTTTTGGTATAGATTGTATAGGCCAACTCTGTTTAGAATTATGGGTAAAAATTCGAGTTTTTAGCCTTACTCAGGTTTTTGACAGAATTTCAGCATGACTTATGTCTAGTGATTTAAGCATAACTTCAGTTATATCCATCCTAAAATTGTGAAAAATTCATGGAAGAAGCTTAACTAGCTGATGAATAATTTTCCTAAGGCACACCTAGTCAGAAATTTTCTAGATAATCCTTAGAAAAATTAGGACAGCAACTAGTCATCTCTTTGATTAACACATCAAGTCATCAAACTATCATGTATGGTCCTTAAGAACGATAATTTCAACTATAGACCACACAAAAGATGTATTAGGGTCATTTTAAGTTTTGGTAGCTTTTAGCATGATGCAAAAACGTCCTATAAGTCCTCACCAAGCATTTAAGCTTAAAAATCGAAGTTAGTGCCGGTGGCAAGGCATAGATACGTATCTCCCTATAATAGCTAGTCGAAAGCTATTCGTTTCTTAATTACCATACCTAACTTATCATGGTTAGTGTACCTGCAGAAAATCACAGAACATTCCGAACCTTTCGTGCCAGCACTCATGAAAGCGTCTACATACATTACCGTTCACTATAGAAACGGTATCCATGCATAAAGCCGCTGCATAGACAGCGTCCTAATTAGACACTGACGCGACGTGGGTTCCCATTGGAATAGGTCCCATCCATCCCTCACATGACTTCCATGTGGCACCATCACGTATGGCAAAACATGACGAGACGCAGACGCGATAGTGGGTTCCCATTGGAATAGGTTCCATCCATCCCCCACATGACTTCCATGTGGCACCACCACGTATGGCAAAACGTGATGAACTAGTATGGTTGTGCGAGGAAGTAAGTTTTGACAGATAATAAATGTGCTGAAAGTCAGTTTAAATACACCATAGAGTACTAGCCACCTGAAAGAACCTAAAAATTCCCTCTAGGGCCTCTCGGACTAGTTTAATCCTTAACGTCCTACGCACTTTGCAATATTCTTATTCTTGGCAAATTTTATTCCAAAAACTAGTTATTAAGGTATTTTTAATACTTTGGTGCATATCATCGCTCTGGTACCAGCTGTGACAGAACCGCCCAAAATTATTCCATATTATCACCTAAGTCGGTCCACGTGGCCAATAAGTGATAATAGGGAAGTATTTTGTCGTCTCTACCGGGTCAAGCCTGGTGAATCAGTTACAACACAAGATCGATAATATGCAACAAAGCGCACACAAAGAATGGTCCAGAGTACAAATTCAACTTACAGAAAAGTCCACGGGGTTAATTATTACAAACCAAGTTTTATTGCATGAAAGTAAAGTTTCAGAGTTCAACAGCGGAGAGATAAACTAGGCGTATGATACACATGGGAGGCCATCCATAGTATATCACTCATTGTCATCATCATCCTCCCATTCAAGTTCCCAACCCTCAGGGATAGAGCCAGGCCAAATAGCATTACCTGAAAACAACAACATCAGCATGGCTGAGTATTCTAATACTCAGCAAGACTTACCCGACAAAAAGAAATTAAAACTAGACATGCAAGGCTTTTTGGCTGGTGGGTTTGTTTTGCCAAAAGCGACTAAGAGTTGATCATTAATTCCAAATTTTAGCTCAAATTCTAGTATATTAACCATTCTAGGTAAGCGCCTAAACTAAACAAGCAGTTGTGCAAACAATATTATTCAAGCAGCAAAATTAATCCATCTGTTCCATATTACAAGATGGGGTAGCCAGTGGTTAAGCCGTCTCAGATAACGGCGAGAGACCGACGATCGATCAAATTTATAAACCTTGCAAGGTACAACCTAAGACACACGGAAGAAAGTAGACCCTAAGAAACCAAATAAAATCAAATGCAGGGTCTACTCCGACCAGGCGGTTCCCATCATTTCCACAGCTTAAGATCAGATGCTATAGTCCTAAGTACAAGGTTTACTGGTACGCCCAACACAGCACGTCCAGACTCACACTTGCACTACACACTACAGGTGGCGAACCTGGAGGCGCACCTCAAGAATAGTAGCGATAAAGTTCCTGCACTGGTTCATTAGGTACTACGCTTACCGGTCCCATTCCCTCCAAGTGCTTGGTACGTTCAATAGCTTAAACCAGCACAATCCTACTCGGTCGAGACCGAACCCATTGCTTTTACCACATGAGCGAGTTAGTTTAATCAACTTATGATTCCAACATAAGTAACCTATATCTCGCGAGCAATGAGACATTACTTGACTTGTATCGTGTCCTTAAAGCATGGCACTAGCGACCTAGCATACTAGTAAAAGAGCATAGGAACCTAAGGATCATGCATCTAAGATTTCAAATCAACTCTTGAAACTTAAATGCACAAACATAACATAAATACGAAAAGTAAATTGTGAGTTTAGGAAAAAGGGTTAATGCACTCCGGTGCTTGCCTTCCTCTTCTTCAACTAAAGCCTTGGGCTCTTCTGGACTTTGGTCTAGGTCTTGCTGCGCACTACTAAGGTTCACTTCACCATCAATAGTCCCGTCTCCCTCCTGGGTCAGGGTATACGTCCCGTCTGGTAAATCTACACGGCATACATGCATATGCATTAGGTGATGGTGAGGGTGGGAGAATTACCACCAAATCAACTCTTGTTGGCCACATTCATCTACACACTAACATTTTCTCATAAAGAGTATGGTGTGGGGTGATGGTCAACTAAAGATTACTTTGATGGTGATTGTGTGCACATCTAAGAAAAATAAATTACTTAAATTCACCAAACAGCAAGGGGTATGTTTAATGATGACCAACAGAAATAAATCATGAATTTTTTAAATAAACATAAAAGTGAGCAAAACATATCTATTTAAATTCTATCTAGCTTTTCATCAAAAATCCATATTAAATGAACTACAATTCCAACTGTCCTAAAATTTGGTACACAACAACATACTCCTAAACTAAGCTCACGTGCCAAAAATTAGCTCCAGATCACATATAAATTAATTTGTATGAAAAAGACAAGAATCAGCCTGGCATAACTTAATTAAATCCTACAAAAAGATTTACTAATATTTTTGATCTCAACTTTTTCCTACAAGTCATATATGTCAAATCTAAGCCTCTGACCAAGGCACAAGTGTAGATCTAATTTATTTCTCAAGTTATCAAATTAACATTCTACACAAGATTAACTACAAAATATAAATCAAACAAAATCCTAAAATCACATCCATTCTACCAGAGGTGCTACTCATCATGACAAGACCCTAGGGTGTATTTGTGCTTAAAGAAAAGCTTATTTGAAGGGACTATAAAAAGCATCAAGATTAGTCTAGCATAAAGATTCATAAATCATAACTACAAATCTAAATATCAAACTCATGTCAACTATGGTCACAAACATAAACATAGCATAAAGAACAACATATCAAAATTTCAACTCCATATCAATAGTATATTTTAAACTACAATAAAAACACTTCAAACTGAGTTTGATTTTTCATTTCAAATCTACATAGAAAACCCTATACAACCTTTCTAGAAAAGGTAGATCTCATCACAAGGAAACCAACACAACTGGATTTATATTTTTCTGATGTTTCTACGAGTTTTAATGATTTTTCTAATTTGCTGAGAAAACCTAAAACAGCTTTTACACTCGGGCCCTTGGATTAATTTTTTGATATTACAAATATGTCCCTAGTTTACGGAAAACTCCCTAGAAGTTTTGTAATCCTCGCAATGTGGCCCCTGGCGGCGAAGGGGACCTCGCCGGCGGCGATGGCCGGCCGGAGTGGGCCGGGTGAGGGGCTAGGGCGGTGTGTGTGCTCACCCTCGACCGATTCCTGGTGTTGGTTGGGGCAGAGGCGGCCTCGGGGATGGTCGACGGCGGCAAGGTGGCCGAGCGGTCGCCGTGACTCCCAGAGACGGCGAACGGCGGCACTGGAGTTCACGGCCGGTACACGGGAGTTGTCCTTGGGTGTGTGAGGAGGGGTGGAAGTGGAGAAGAGGCTGCGAGAACGGGTGGAGGAGCTAAGTCGTCGGCGCTCTGCTCAAGCGGGCGACGGTGGCCATGGAGATGCCGGCGGAGTGAGGCTTCGAGCAGGGCGGGCGAGCGAGGCGAGGTAGGCGAGAAAAAGGAGCTTCGGCCCTCACGCTCCCCCTTTTTATCCCGCAACACGGCGCGTGGGGGCATGTGCACACGCGCGTCTGCGGCTGGCAGCCGCCGCGCCCGGCGCGTGGCTCGGAACAGGCACAGGAGCGCGAGTAGACGCGGCGTTTCGGCCTACGAGCCTTCGGAGCCTCCCACGACGCAAGCGGTTCACCACGGAGTGGTCAAGGCGTCCGTACGCCAGAGCACACGGAGCCCGACGCGTGGCGGAGTGGAACGCGGCGCGCGCGCGGGAGCACGGCGACGCCGGCGCCCGTTTTGTTTCATTTGCCCCGCTTCAAAATTGCGAATAGAACTCGAAAATCTCCAAATACGAAAGTTGTAGAGCAACTATAGGACTACAACTTTTGCAAAGGGTGACCTATGTTTTAATGCTTGGTTTAACGGGAAAAACGTGGCAAAGTTGCTGATTTTCTCGGTTGATTTTACTGTTCATAAGGACTTCCACTCCGTTTTTGGCTAATTTGCACTCAAAATTTGAATGTCCGTCAATTATGAAAATTGTGTTCCCGGAAACAGCAAAAAACTTTTGTATTGGCATAATTTGAAGTTCTATATTGAAATTTGGAGAACGCGCAAGAAAACCATTTCAAGAGTATAGAGCTCTAAAGGAGTTTGACCAAAATTTGGATTTGACTAGGGTTTCTTTTGCAAAGTTGGTCAAAACTAAACTAAGCATGCTTTGGGACTAATCACACTTAATTAACAAGTCTAATTCATGTGCTTATGCTAATTAACATCAGGGATGTTACACTGTTGATCACTGCCCGCAAGTTGAAGCACTACTTCGAGGCTCATAAGATCGTCGTAGTTTCTGACTACCCCATAGGCGACATCCTGCACAACAGGGATGCCATGGGAAGAATCGTGAAGTGGTCCATCAAGCTGGCCGCACACGATATCACCTTTGTACCCCGCAACACGGTCAAGTCGCAGGTGTTCGCAGACTTTGTGGCCGAGTACACGGAGATACAGACGCCATCTACTGCCGCTGAACCTGAGCATTGCACCATGTACTTTGATGGATCGCTCAGGGTTAAGGGGGACGGAGTTGGGATTCTGTTCATCTCCCCCAAAGGCGAGAAGCTGTAGTACGTACTCCAGATCATGTTCAAGGTCTCGAACAACGCGGCTGAGTACGAAGCAGCCCTACACGGGCTATGCATCACCATTTTGCTCGGGATAAAGCACTTGATAGTCAGGGGAAATTCAGCCCTCGTGCTCAATCAAGTCAACAAGATATGATACAGGACGAATGAGAAGATGGATGCATATTGTGTGGAAATACGCAAACTCGAAGGCAAGTTTTATGGCCTAGAGTTCCAGCACCTAATCCGTGACGATAACAAAGCCACCGATGAGCTGGCCAAGATGGTATCCACCCGAGCCCAAGTACCACCCGACGTCTTCGTCTAGGACCAGATAAAACCCTCCATCAAAAATCCCGAAGCTCAAGTCGACCCATGTGAAGGACTCGGCGAAGTCCTTATGATCGAGCCACAACCCTAGTGGATCTCACAGATGGTAGAGTACATCAAGTACGACATGTTCCCGAATCCCTCACTCGGAAATGAGAGGGAGACGCAGCCATTACAGGAGAGAATCTCTTGCAGGAGCATGAACTACGTCCTGATTGGGGACAACTTATACTGCCGAGGAGCACACTCCCGAGTACATCAGAAGTGCATCCCGAAAGAGGAAGGACGAGAGCTCATGTCAGAGATCCATAGCGACATGTGCGAGAATCACGTCGGGCCATGAACCATTGTGGGGAAAGCCTTCTGGTCTGGTTTCTACTGGCCCACAGTTGTCGCAGATGCCGAGACGTTGGTCAAGCATTGCAACGGATGCCAATTCTTCACAAGACAGATACACATTTCAGCCCAAGCCCTGCAGACGATCCCTATATCTTGGCCCTTCACGTGCTGGGGAATCGACATGATCGGCCCTTCAAAAAAGCATCCAGGGGATACGACCACATCCTGGTGGCAGTGGATAAGTTCACCAAATGGATAGTGAAAGGATCTTGATGTCACCTAGAGGGGGGAGGGGTGAATAGGCGCAACCTGAAAATCACCACTTAAAACAATTTTATTAGTAAGACCCGGATACTCCGGAGTTTTGTCCGGAGTCTCTGGAAAGTCCGGAGTCTCTGGAAAAATCTTCGGAGTCTCTGGACCGTGCCTGCGCAACAGAAAATCGCACTGCCACCAAAACCTGTGCCAGCAGTTTTGCAAATCCGGTGCCACCAGATTTGCCTGGCAGTGACACCCCTCGAACCTCTTTCTTGATTGCTTGCTCGGATTCAGCTCAGACTTGGTGTGTGGGTCAAGGAAGGTTGGTCCACAGGTTTAGACACACCTGCACTCCATAGACACTAACAACCAAGTGGATTCACAAATATACCAAGAGCAAGCTATAACAACAAAGTAATGTAAAGCGAGGTAAGTGTGAGGTATACCAAGAAGAGTCGCATTGATTTGTTTTACCGAAGTTCGGATTCACCACCGTGTGAATCCTAGTCTCTGTTGGGTGCTTCTCCTACCGAAGCCGGGTTGCACTCGACCCTTTCTCCGATCCACTAGATAGCTTCTCCCTTTCAGAGGTGAAGCAAGACCTTCACAAACTGTCCCACAGCTCACCACACCTTGGGAGCTTGTGGGTGACGCCTAGCCGTCTAGGAGGCAACCCTCCAGGAGTAACAAATGCTTCACACAAGGTTGACGACGTCCAACAGTGCTCAAGGGACTCAAGTGCTCTTCGATTGCTCACAGAGGCTTCTCTCTACCACCCAACTCACTAGATCTATCAAAGATCGAACAACCTCACCAAGAGGGGTTGGGGAGAGCTAGAATGGCTTTGGCTTAGCAAGGAATAGCAGGGGTGCACACCAGCAACCTCTAGAACAGCACTTGCAACAGTGGGGACCCAGGAGTATAAATACCCAACTCCCCAAAAACTAGCTGTTGCAAACTAAAGGGAAAATCGGTGCCACTGGGTTCCCAAACCTGGTGCTACTGAGATTTCAAACCAAGTAGCCGTTGGGCCGGCTAACACAAAACCGGTGCCACCGGGTTTGATACAGGGTCAAACCCGAGACAGTGTGTGTGTAGTTTTTGTGTCTCTCTCAACTCACATAGTTTACTTGAGCACTGAGGCATTTTCAAGACTTCTTGTGATGCATCCCTCTTGATAGTACAGTGTACCTATACTCAAGATCAAATATAAGCCCTTTAGAGATCCACTTGAGCTTCATCTTCATGAATAGCCATACTTAGTCAATATATCCACTTGAGAGATCCATCCAACGATGTCTCAATGATTTGAGAACTTCTACCTTGAGCTAGTGGCATTGATCTCCATACAAGAATAAAACCAATTCTTGATCAAGTCACCCTTCACATGACTCAATGAACACATAATGCTTCTTCATTGCTTCACTCGGTTACGCTCGACTTGATACCTCGAAATTCTCCAAGCTATAGCCACTTCACTCTAGCCAAGCACATTGTCCAAGTCACTACTTGGCCAACCTTAGCTTAGTACCTCGTTGCTAATCCCTTGCTTGATTTCTTCATCCATTCGTTGCCATCTTGAGTTAAGCTTTGATTTGACAATAAGAATGAAATCCACTTGAGATCATGCCTTCTTTGATTCTATAGTCCCATTTGATCAAAACAAGCCTTCCAAGTTACTTAGAGACCATCTTATATTCTAATATCACTAAGTCTCTTTCTTCACCTTCATTGGCTTGTTTGTATGTCAAGTATACACCATGGGATCACACATATCATAGATCATGACATTCAGTCTTATACAAAGCCATTTCATAATGTGAGGCAATAACCCATTCCTCAACTTATCTTTTACAACAATGGCTCATCTTCACATATAGATGTTCAATGTCATCCATCATGCTTTGATATTTATATGTAACAACCTGCTCACATACTCAATAAAGGCATTAGATCTTTAATCCAGTTGTCAATCAATACACCAAAACCCACTTATGGCCTAGATGTCTTTTAGATAGAGGTCAAGCCAATAAAAGCGCTGACAGCGGCCAAAGCGGCAGAATTCATAGCTGAGATTGTGCACAAGTTCGGTGTCCCCAACAGGATCATCACCGACCTAGGCACAAATTTCACAGGGACAGAGTTCCAGAACTACTGCGCCGATCTCCTCATAAAGGTAGCCCATGATTTAGTGGCACACCCCCGTGCCATCGGGCAGGTCGAGTGGGCCAATGGAGCGGTGCTCGAGGCACTCAAGAAGCGCATCTCCGACAGGCTAAAGAAGTACGCGACACGCTGGCTCTGAGAGCTCCCCGCAGTAATCTAGGGACTGCGGACGCAGCCGAGTCGTGCTACTAGCCAGACTCCTTTCTTCCTGGTGTACGGATCAGAGGCGGTGCTTCCAACCGACTTAATGTTCGGTGCCCCTAGAGTGGAGGTTTATGACGAGAACAAAGCTGAGGAGGCGCGCATTGAGGATATCGACAGTGTCGAGGAAGGATGGCTCGCAGCGACCATCCAGGCAGCACAGTTCGCCCAAGCTCTATGGCACTACCACGACAAGAACGTACAAGAGAGAGCTTTCTGTGTCGGTGACCTCGTTCTCCAGAGGATCCAAATCAAGAAGGACATGCACAAGCTCTCGGCCCCGTGGGAGGGGCCATTCATCGTGAAGGAGATCAATAGGGTGGGTGCTTATTGGCTAATGCGGGAGGACGGCTCTGATGTACTAAACTTGTGGAACATCGACCACCTACGCCGCTTCTACCCATAAAGCTATGTATCTTCTTTTAGTTTTTCGTATTCTCACATGCTAGCAGTTTTGGCAATGAATAAAAGTTCATGACCTTTGAAGTGCTTTCACTTTGATACTCTGCTCGCATGACCAGCACCCAAGTTTCAAATCTGAAACTTGGTGACTGCCTTTATTTTTACGACAATGTTTACTTCTGTTGAAATTAAAACGCTCATCTGAACACGGATCTTACGACTTTTAAAGTACTTGGTAAAATACGTCTTAAATCATGGGCCGAGATCTTCACCAAGCTAAGGTACTACGCGTGTATGAGAGAACGCCCTCTACGCTAAGAAACTGAGGCCAATGAGACTTCGATTTCCCGTAATAGACTAACTACCGGAGAAATTAACAGTACAAAGATACCGTCAAAGTAAAGCGCCACAATTAAAACAAGGGTTAACAGTATGTTGCCACACCAGTAGTACGACCAAAATATTACTGTTCACACCGGTTTTTGACACGTGTCAGAGAAAAGCCGAAGAGACATCAGGAAGACCTCAAAGCCGATAAAGAAAGGGAGAGAAGCGACCAGCCGATCTGGGATCAGCCTATTGATGGAAGAGAAACATGACAGTAGAGGAATACACCAAAGAAAAGAAGACGGAGGCGGGTCAACGATCAAGTTGACATCGGGTCAAAGTCAATTTAGAGAGTCTGATTCCTATGAGAATCGTTAAGTTTTTGGTAGTTTTTTAGATTCAAGTAACCTTTGTCGTCATTGACTAGGAGTCAAGGTGTCCTCAGGACATAAATAGCGACCCTGCGTGGTCAGAGAAAGTTTGTACACACCAATATACACAAAACCCTTTACTTTTCAACAAGTCGGCGACTTCGCCAAAAGTTTTATTTCTTCTTGTTTTCTTGTTTCTTCAAACGTCGTTCTTCTAGTTCGTCGGGCTGCATCAATCAACCTCCGACAAGCTTGTAAGTACCGTTTTATCGAATATTCACTAGGCTTTAACCTCCGGGCGCATCACTGTGGTTTCGTCTAGTTTTATTCACAATTTATCGATATTAGCTAGGTTTGCAAGTCTTTTCTTGTTTATTTAGCTTTTATCACCAATTTATCCATCTCGTGATCATATCGTATCGGCTATCCTCGCTCCTGCATTGTTTCACAATGATACAGTCGATCTAGATTGGTTCGAGTGTTGTCTCGTAGCGCTTAGTTTGCTCTGCTTTTGCTTGCACTTTGCCTACGTCATCAAATCAGCTGATCTAGCCGTTTTGAACATACTTGCACTTCGGCCGCTACGTCAGCTAGCCGATTCGCTCCACAGTCGTATCGGCTGATCGGGCTGTTACTTATTAAAGACACACATCAGTTCTCTAGCTGATCTAACTCATATCTAACATTTCCTATCTTTTCGTGCCGATCAACAGGTCAGGTCGGTTGGCACACCTTGTTACATCCCAGGGATCCGTTACGTGTGGACGTTGAAGAACTTTATTCCGTTTTTTGCGTCAACACATCTTGGCACGCCCAGTGGGACACAAAGAACTAGTCAATAATGTCAGGATCAAAACTTCCTAAGGATGGTGATACAGACAAGACTCAAGCTATCACATTAGATCAACTTCGTGAAGAAGACAAAGCTGAGTTCAATGAGCGCATGGCAGGATATGGTCAGCTATTGATGGGCAGTTTCAGCTTAACCAAGCAAGGAGCTATCAAGAAAACGCCTCTTCCAAGTCCTCATGAGTTGATAGTACAAGCCGATCCTGGGAAGCTACAAGATATGATGACAAAAGCTATGCACCAATCTCTGATTGATCAATCTTCTTTTTTCAATAGCACAGTGCAGAATTGTGTGAAGGAAGTACTCAGAGATGAACTCGCAAGTGGATACAAAGGACCAATATGTTATCAACCTGGTACAATAATTCCAACTTTTGCTGCCATGAGGTTTAGCCATGAAAAATCGGCTTCTCAGCCGGGACAGTCTGCTTCAGATGGTGTTTCTCATACGGCACCTATTCTGTCAGCAACCACGATTGGAACTGGTGATCCTTCAGATTCTCCGAGTCTCACACCTGTTATCTCTGATGCACCAACATCTCCTTCAGAAAAAGACACAAATGGGAAAGGTGTTGCGACTGAATCAACTCAAAAGGGAGGAGAAACTCCTACTGGTCCATATCCAGCAAGGTTTGGAGAGCTAATTGGAACCGCAGTGCATCATGATAAAGGAATCACATTTGCTTTCATTGAACCAAAGACTCTCAAAGCGCAGCATTATGACATTCAGCCATTTCATGTGCACATGGTCAAGCCTATTCAATCGGCTCAAGAGAATTCTAGCATGCAAAAAATTCCAACATAGGTAACTTCTAGTGGAGCAGCAGCTGGTCAACCAATCATAAATCATCCATTGACACCAGAGCAGATGAGCCCAGCTGGTCAAGCTTATGCAGTTAGAACCTATGATGTGAATTTACAAGAGGAATACAACAATGCCATGCATTAGGCAGTGTTATGGGATCAAATGGCTCAACCTGTGAATTCACTATATCAATTGCCAGAAAAGCATATTCAAGGTACTTCAAACAGGTAATATATACAACAAGGTATTCAACATAAAGCACCTCATTTAGTTGGGATTCGTCAATATACGGCTTTACATACACCTTTGGCTTCACAGCCAATCATGCATGAATAGCCAGGAACAGTTGGAATCATGCAGAATCGGCCAAATCCTTCGGCAAGTAATCAGCCGATTGATCAGAAATTTATGACTGAGATTACAAACATGATTCAAAGTCATTTCGGGTTAAAGCCAAAGCAGCAAACCAACATGTATCGGACACCATACCCTGCTTATTTCGATCAAATTCCATGCCCTTAGAGATATAAAGTGCCCGATTTCATCAAGTTTACTGGTCAAGATGACACCTCCACCATCGAGCATATCAACCAATTTATTATTCAATGTGGAGATGCAGGATCAAATGAGGCATTAAGAGTTCGATTATTCTCATCCTCTCTGTCAGGGCCAACCTTTGCTTAGTTTACATCACTACCGGCTGATTCTATTCAAAGTTGGGAAGATCTTGAGAAGAAGTTCCATGGTTATTTCTTCTCTAGAATACATGAATGAAAATTACTGATCTGACTAGCTTGAAGCAGAGGAACGATGAGTTGGTGGTAAATTTCATTCAGAGATTCAGAGAGATGAGGAACAAGTGCTTCAGCCTATCTTTAACTGACAAACAACTGGCAAAATTGGCTTTTCAAGGACTCTTGCCTTCAATCAAAGAGAAGTATGTTTCACAGGAGTTCGTGAGCATTAGCCAGTTGGTACACCGACTAAGTCATGAAAGCTCTTCACGGCCTTATGAACCTCGAAAGAATTATCAGAAAAAAAATTTATGTAGAGAATTATGATTCAGAGGAAGACGCTGAGATTAATTTAGCCGAATGGGTGTCAAATAGGAAGCCGATTGCATGTCCCTTCGGCAAGAAGGAACCTGAGAAATTCGGTTTTGATATAACTAAAGCTGACAAGATATTTGATCTCCTTTTTCATCAGGGTCAGATTAAACTCTCTCAGAATCACACTATTCCAAGTGCTGAAGAGCTTAAGAAGATTAAGTATTGCAAGTGGCATAATGCTACATCCCACAACACTGACGAATGCAAGGTGTTTCGTCAACAGATTCAAAACACAATAGATCAAGGGAAGCTTAAATTTGAGACACCTTCCAAATCAGGAAAGCCGATGAAGATTGATCAACATCCTTTCCCTACTAATATGGTGGAAATTTCACAAGCAAAGGTGTTGACATCTGAATTGGCTCAGAATAAAAAGGTCACTGATCCCAAGGCTCAGCTAACAACAGAAGAAGCAAAAGGTAAAGGACTACTTGAAGAAAATAATTCAAGAGCACCAAGGAAATTTACTCAATCCCAGTTTCTTCTGAGAAAGTATCAACGCCATCAACAAAGGATCAGAGAAGAAGAAGGATGGGCAAGGCACAATTCAAATCACTGGAGATGCCCGTTCTTCAGATACTGTTGGGAAGAAGGGATTAAACTTCCAACAATGGATAATTGTCCAGAGTGTGTTGACGGCTATTAAGTACTACTTTCAGCCCTCAATATTCTCACATAAATGGAGGCATATGCATTATTTACTTGCATTTTGGTTTGAATAATGTAGTTCCACTTGTCCTTGGAGATTATTTGTATGTAGGTGAAATACCCCTTAAAACAGATGAAAACCCACCTTTTATGGAGAAACCATGCCAACTCAGCTGAGGAGGTGGCTGCCACCAAGGAAACACATGGCATTCCATGTCATTAATCCAAGGGAGGCACTCACCGACGAATCAGAGAGCGCCACATGGACTTCACATGGATCAAAGGGCCCACCTCGGATACCAAATCAAGCCATGCACCGGGGATGGATCAGAGGGCCCACAGGGCAGCCACCTAGAGGAAAACCACTCCGAGTGGGGCGCCTAGGGGGCCGGCCGATCCTAGGATCGGCCGAACCGCCTTTGGGCCACCCCATCTCGCCCCTACACGTGGCAGCTTGTCATTGGTCACTTACCTCACTCCCGGGTGTTTTGAGGCCATTTGGTGCTCCGAGCAAGCCTGGTCCTTGCCTATAAATAGAAGGGGAGGGGCTCCCATTTCACACACACCACTCTCTCATTCTCCTCTCACTTTTAGTTTCCAAGACTAGGGGGTAGGCTAGAGTAGCTCTTATTTAGGTTCCAAGTCTTCTTTGGAGTCTAGATATGAGTTCTCTTTTATCTTTATTTCATTGTATGACTTTGATCTACTTCAGTTATTCAGCTATTTCATATAAAGTCATGGTCGATCATATGCTTGATATGTTCTTGAGTTCATCCTTTGTTCATCATTTAGAGGCTTGTGTTCTTCGTGAACACTACCTTTTGATCCACTTGAAGGATGATAAACTCATTCCTTATGTGTTTGTTCATAAGTTAGAGGCTCGTGTTCTTCATGAACACGACCCTTTGATCTTGTTGACTAGACATAAGATAGTTCGTATCCGTTCGTATGTCTAGCCTTAGTTGATCTTGTTAGATGGCATGAGAGTGTTGCATAAGGTTTGTGTTCAAGCTACGGTACTCGATCTAAGGTGACCAGTCTTCTGGTGGCTCTCACCCTGGGTCACAATAGCCCAGGCCGGGTGGAGTCTAGCAGCAACACAGGCATGGTGCCTGGGTTGCCTGGCTATGTTAGTTATGAGCATACCCCCCGTAACGATAGAGGTAGGTCCGCAGTGGTGACAGCTGTTGGATCCTTTGCAACCCTACGCGCTGGGGTACCTACTGTAGGAGTCTAAAGTCTAGTTTCGCAGAGTGCTGGTCGTCGCGGGCTAGCTCCCCGTTTGTACCTGGGTGCTGAACCTTACCCTCTCATGCAATACTCATGCCTATCTCCTTTATCTTCTAGCTTTGTATGTTTAGTACATTAGAACCTAGAGCTAACTCGTATGTTCCCCCTAAGCCGTAGTGTGCTAGAGTAGAGGTAGATCTCAGTGTGTGTGTGTCACACTACCCTTTATATCTTTTATCTTACCCCTGCCTTTGAGTTTGTTGTTTCCTATATCTATCTCTTAGTTTACATTCAGAGCAAAAGCATAAGTCTAAGATATCCGCCATTGCCTTCCATGGATACGATACCCTTGGAATATGCTCCTTCCTTGGGGAAATGCTACAATGGTTTATCTGTGCGCTTGCAGATTCGTTCATGATCGTTTAGATTAACCTTTGGCAAGTCTTGATGTTCACGCTAACTCGGCGTCGTTAGTTGTGACGTTAAGAAGTGCCTACAAGGCATTTCTTGGTGTGGTCACTACGGATGGATTCCGTATCTGTTCTTATAAGTGACGGCACTTGGAAATGCCAACAAGCATTTCTGGCGCCGTTGCCGGGGAAGGCACAGGATTATCATGACTATGCTTTGCATCTGTTTATAAACTCTGAGTAGGTTAGGACAACTCTCACTGTAGGCTAACCTTGATTGTCTTCTTTTATCTTTGGATGATGAAGACAGGTAGTGTATGACTGGTTTCGACTTACCGGAGAATTTCACTGAAGATCCCGAGTCACTTGTGAGGAGAGCTCGAATTCATTTTGACTCACCTCGTCGTACTCGTCCAGAAGGCAAACCAGCTTCCTTTGTACCATCCACGTCAAACGCGATGGCCCAGAAGACACTTCGTGAGTACTCAGCTCCTTCTGCTGACCAGGTGCTGCAAGGCCCTGAGGTGGCAATGGGGACTGAAAATTTTGAAATCAAGACGGGTCTAATCACAATGGTACAGGCTAGCCCATTTTGTGGCAAGCCAAATGAGGATGCCAATGCTCATTTGCAGCAATTCCTAGAGCTGTGCAGCACTTTCATCATCAGGGGTGCGAATATGGATGCTGTCCGTCTACGGCTGTTTCCATTCTCTCTCCTGGGGAAAGCCAAGCAATGGTTCTATGCGAATCGTGATGCTATTAACACTTGGGGTAAGTGTTCAGAGGCATTTCTCAAGGAGTTCTTCCCATTGGGTAAAACTAATGCTCTTCGTGGGAGAATTTCTGCTTTTCAGCAAGCAGCAAGTGAATCTATTCCAGAGGCTTGGGAAAGGCTTCAGGAGTATGTCCTGGCCTTCCCTCACCATGGGATGGAGGATTGGCTTATTCTTCGAAGCTTTTATAATGGGTTGACTCCGACAGCCTGAGGCCATATTGATGCTGCTGCTCAGGGAGCATTCTTCTCACTCACAGTTGATAATGCTAAATTACTCATTGAGAAGATGGTTTCCAACCAAGGGTGGAGTGATGAACGACTCCAACCACGACCGATGGGTACTCATACTGTCAAGGAAGCAGACATGATTACTGCCAAGTTGGATCTTCTTATGAAGAGATTGGATGACTACACCAGCGAGAAGGCTGCCATGGCCACCACTACTCTGCCTATGGATTCTCATATGACTTGTGAAGTCTGTGGCAACACTGGGCACTCAAGAAATTATTGTCCGAAGACTCAGGAGGAAGTGATGTACATGAATGGCAGTAACAATGGTTATCGTCCACCTCAACAAGGAGGCCAATCGTGGAATCAACAACGCCCTTATTATCGAGGAGGTAACCAAGGTAATTCTTACAACCCCAACCAACCTTCCTTGAGAGATCTTGTTTTTTGGCAAGCTAAGATTAATGAAGGTGTTAACTAAAAGCTAGCTGCCCTTGATAAAACTTCGGAAAGTCTCAACGTTAAGCTTGATGGTTTTTCTTCTGCTCAGAAGAGCCAGTTGAGTTTTAACAAGATGTTAGAAACCCAGTTAGCTCAGTTAGCTGCTTTGGTTCCATCTACTGATAACGGGAGGATCCTGGGGCAACCCATATCCTCTTGTGAAAATGTTAGTGTAGTGTCAACTAGGTGGGGTAAGCCACCTAGGAAGACACATGCTTCTAACTATGCAGGAAAGCCCATACAACAAATTCTAGATCTATGGGAGGAATCAGCAATTGAGCACAAGAAAGATCCAGGCTACCCAACTATCACCTGCACAATCTATTACAAGACGATCAAGCATGCCCTTTGTGACCTTGGTGCAAGTGTCAATCTCATGTCCAAGGCCATGTTCGAGCAACTGGGATATCCATCCCTCTCTTCAACAGCACGGACAATCCAACTCGCCGAATCAACGATACAATATCCAGAAGGAATTGTTGAGAGCTTATTGGTCAAAGTCAAGAACTCTTATGTCTTCGCGGATTTCGTGGTCCTTGATATGGATGACAAGGGAGGAATGCCGCTCATCCTTGGGCGACCATTTCTCAGTGATGTTCGGGCTAGAATCAATGTGGGGTCCAAAATAATCCATTTCCGCATTGGGAAGAGGAACTTGAAGTTCAAGTTTCATGACAAAGAAGAGCAATGCTATTTGGTGCAGGATAGTGTTGAGCAGCTTGGGGGAAGGACGGAGCCTTTACCCCCAAAGAAGAAATCTCCGTCAAAGAAGCAAAAGAAAATTCAGAAAGAATGGCGGAAGATTGAGAAGGCACCACCCTCCACTTCTCAGGAGTGGGGTGCTGAGTGGAATTGATCACTGAGAAGAGTCCAACTCGTCGGACTAAAAATCATGGGTCCTTTCTACCAAAAAGGTTAAAGCTGGTACTTATCTCATATTTCCCTTTCCAAAATTTTATTTCCAAAATTGCATATTTGATTTTCCAAAACCTTGCATCTACATACTAGATTTATCTAGCCCTTTTCCCTTTTCAAAATAGAATTTTTGAAAATAATTTCTGAGTTTCAAAATTCTAGAAAAATCATTTGAAAAATATTTCGAGGGAATTTGGGCCAAGGCACTCAGGTAGGCCCCTAGCTAGCCGTTGGGGAGCCACTGGCCAGGGCAGAGGGTAGGTGGGCCCGGCCTGGGGCCGGCCGACCCCATGTTCGGCGGAAGCAGCCCAACGGCTGCTGGGCCCCACCTTGCTCCAACGGCTATGTTTGGATGCCCGGCGCATTTGCCTACAAATAGCAGGGGGAGAGGGGGTGTTCTTCACCCATTCAACTCATTTCATTCACACTCCCCTCTCTACTCTTTGCTCTCTTGGTTTTCTTGGATTTCTTGCTCGAGATTGGGTCATCAAGTGTTCTCTCTACTGCGTTGCTGAAAGTATTGCTATTGGTGGAGCAAGCTCGGTAAGAGTTTCATTCGATCTTACTAATCCATCACTGAGTTGCTCTTGTTGTCCCTTGTTGTTGTGCTAGCATGAATTGGGCGGCGAACACTCTCCAGAGGGTGACACACTCCTGTTCACGGGCAAGCGCGAGTTCATCCACCCCTGCCGAGCCGATGCCGAGCCCATCAACGATGGATTATGAAGAAGAGCAGGAAGAGCAAGCCGAGCCACAAGCCGCGGAGGAAGTCGTCAATGACACCCCCTACCTCAGCTTGCAGGGCGCTCAAGAGGAGCAAGCCTACGCTCTCCTAAAGGACCGAGTCTTCGCCCACACCCGGGACTTCGACCAGGCTCTCATGGAGAAAACAGGTATGAATCTTGAGTTCCCTTCTATTTGGCATGCTCTTGGTTGGGAGGAGTTTGCGCCGGTTACAGAGCTTGGCTCTCGGCCCCTCACCATCCAGTTTTTTTGCTCTCTTTCCAAGATTCAGGATGGCATTCAGTTTCGTCTTTTTGGGACCGATTATCATGTTTCTTGGAAGGAACTTAGTTGTCTTCTTGGTTTTAGTCCTCGTTGTGCTGTTTCTCTGAAGAGGGCTTGTGAGGGTTTTGTTCCATACTCTTTCTGGGCAGACATCTCTGGTCTTGTTTACAATGGCAAATTTGTACCTCGGTGCAATCATATTCTGCCTCCCACTCTCCGTTTGTGGCACAAGTGGCTCGCCATTACTCTGTTTCCATGAGAGGATGTTCGGCCCGTGCGCAGTGATGAGATGATGCTATTATATGCCACTGTTAACCAGATCAAGGTCTCTCCTGTTAAAGCTATGATTCGGCAGTGGTTAATGAATTTCAAGATGATAGGTCCTATTGAGTGTACGTCTTTGGTGACTCGTATTGCTCTCAGACTCGGGGTTCTTAGCGGGAATCCCGTACCCTTCATCAGGGCGCCCCGAGTTCTCATAGATGAGGCATACTTGATCCAAGGGCATATACTTAAGAAAGGCCCAGATGATTCTTTGACTTTCTTCTTTCCAGGTTATGCAAATCAAATCCCGTTACCTAACCCGGGGTTTCGATTGTATAGCTCGGAGTCACTAACCATTCCCCTTGTTACACAAGAGGAAAGCCGTCGTGCTAGTGTTCAGGCAGGTCCACCAGAAGCGCGGCGAAGAGAGCACACATGCAGTAGCAGCAGCAGTTACCGCCACCACCACAGCCACAACCACAGCCTACTACACCACCGGTGGCAGGAGGGGCCCCTGCGGGGTACATGTTCGGGGTTACCCCTGGATATGCACCTGGTTGGGATCAGCCTGCCTACCACCCGAGTGCGAGTGGCACGGCTTGGGCAAGTGCGAGCGGTGCTCAGTGGGCCACACCCGTTAGTTCCAGCTCCGCCGGTCCACCTCCATCTTCGTCCTTCCGGCGGCACTCCTCAGCTTCTGCACGTGATGCTCAGCTCGCGCAGCAGATGGGAGAGCTCACCGTCCAGGTCACGGGATTGGAGGAGACGCTGAACACCCACGTCGAGTCTACCTCAGCGTGACAGCGTCAGGCCGGTGAGAGGATAGAAGCCATGCAGCAGGCTCAGCAACGACACATGGAGGAGCAGAGGGCTTACTACGCGAGTCAGGGTTTCTTCTACCCTCCTCCGCAGTGAGCCTGAAGCTAGCTTGGGGGAGGACCCCCATCCTGAGGTAACTTGTATCTTCCTTTGTTTTCAGAATATCTTATAAATGAAAACCCAAAAAAATCTGCAAAAATAAAAAGACCAATAAAGATTTATTTGCTTTCATCATCATCGTTTGCTTAGTTTGCTTTGATATGCATAGTAAGAATGCTTTGCCTCTATGGTTGAAATGATAAATAGTTGCTCTGTTTATTCTTCTCGTATGTCTTGCTTACAACTTTGTATCCTACCTAAGTTTTGAGTTTGTTGGCTTGTATGTTCAAACCTTAGCTTGAAAACTGTGGGTAGCAAAAAGCATGATCCTTGCCTAAGTTGTTGTGAGACATGATGTGGTATAATAGAGTGCTATGATCTTGTGCTTAGTGATGCTTGACATCCAGAGTTTTTCTTTTTGAAAAATCAGAACATGATGAGTTCCTCAATGATGAGCATTTCCTATCCAAGGCCATATGTAGATTCTAGTTCTTAGCCTCCACATATGCAGCTTGTTCTCTCATTGAGCTTTGTCAAATTGTTGTGACCCTTGTTAGAACTCATACTCCCCTGATCAAGATCACGTACACATTCATGCTAAACTTCTACACTGGAAGTTAGCATTCATCATTTGCTCCATAGTGCTCATGCATTCTTCCGCAAAATAAAACTCTATGTATCTTTGTATCATTCATCCCTCTCCAAATATCTCTAATAGAGACAAAGGGCTAGCTAAAAAAGAGAGAGAGAAAGAAAAAGAAAAGCATGCTCAAAAGCATGGCAAAAATAAAATAAATGGAGCTAGCCCAAGTCTCGGAAAATTTTCAAAAGGAGAAAAAGGGATTGATATGTGCAAGAGAAAGAGTTCCACCATATAGATGGTAATAACTAGTACCTACTCCGGGGCTAGTGTCCACCTTACCATCAATCCCTCATTTCCTCATATAAAGCATGGTAATATCTAGCACCCATTTCCGGGCCTAGTATCCACCGTGCCATGCTCATATCCATCACACACATATGCACATCTTGATCAGGATGTATGCTTGTTTCTTCCAAGGATCCGGTCTTTGACTTAGCAAAATATGAGAGACAAGTATACCACATTTCTTCCCTACCTATAGCTCCACATAAGCCTATTAGGAGTAGGATGTGAAGAAAGGAAACATTGATGCCTTGGTGAGGAACCATACACTTTGAGTGATTCGAGAGTATCATTTGAGGAACTCTGATTTTCTTTTGAAAAATTTGCAAAACCTCCGGATTGATAGCTGATCAAGGTGTGAGTGATTATGCATTTGCTATATAACCATTCTGTCTCTCAACCGCATAAGGCAGGTGAAGCTATATGCCCCACGTCGTCAGGTGAAAGGTAAGAACATTGCCAACTTGTTCAACTCTTGGTAGAGTACCTTGCTGTATGTTTGCCATAAGTTGAGACTACAACATTGTAGCAACTCCTGATCAACCAACCTAAGTCCCTAATGTCTTGCTTCGAGATGAGCAAGAGGTTAGCTTCGGGGAGTTTGTTGACAGCTGTTAAGTACTACTTTCAGCCCTCAATATTCTCACATAAATGGAGGCATATGCATTATTTACTTGCATTTTGGTTTGAATAATGTAGTTCCACTAGTGCTTGGAGATTATTTGTATGTAGGTGAAATACCCCTTAAAAGAGATGGAAACCCACCTTCTATGGAGAAACCATGCCAACTCAGCTGAGGAGGTGGCTGCCACCAAGGAAACACATGGCATTCCACGTCATTGATCCAAGGGAGGCACTCACCGACGAATCAGAGCGCCACATGGACTTCACATGGATCAAAGGGCCCACCTCGGATACCAAATCATGCCATGCACCGGGGATGGATCAGAGGGGCCCACAGGGCAGCCACCCAGAAGAAAACCACCCTGAGTGGGGGCCTAGGGGGTCGGCCGATCCTAGGATCGGCCGAACCGTCTTTGGGCCGCCCCATCTCGCCCCTACACGTGGCAGCTGCTCATTGGTCACTTACCTCACTCCCGGGTGTTTTGAGGCCATTTGGTGCTCTGAGCAAGCCTGGTCCTTGCCTATAAGTAGAAGGGGAGGGGCTCCCATTTCACACACACCACTCTCTCATTCTCCTCTCACTTTTAGTTTCCAAGGTTAGGGGTAGGCTAGAGTACCTGGGTGCTGAACCTTACCCTCTCATGCAATACTCATGCCTATCTCCTGTATCTTCTAGCTTTGTATGTTTAGTACATTAGAACCTAGAGCTAACTCGTTTGTTCCCCCTAAGCCGTAGTGTGCTAGAGTAGAGGTAGATTTGAGTGTGTGTGTCACACTACCCTTTATATCTTTTATCTTACCCCTGCCTTTAAGTTTGTTGTTTCCTATATCTATCTCTTAGTTTACATTTAGAGCAAAAGCATAAGTCTAAGATATCCGCCATTGCCTTCCACGGATACGATACCCTTGGAACATTCTCCTTCCTTGGGGAAATGCTACAATGGTTTATCTGTGCGCTTGCGGATTCGTTCATGATCGTTTAGATTAACCTTTGGTAAGTCTTGATGTTCACGCTAAATCGGCATCGTTAGTTGTGACGTTAAGAAGTGCCTACAAGGAGTTTCTTGGTATGGCCACTAAGGATGGATTCCAGATCTGTTCTTAAAAGTGACGGTGCTAGGAAACGCCAACAGAGTGCAATGGTTTTTATTCTGAAGGTCAATCTTCCAAAAGGGCCTGCTTTGATGACAGAGGAAATAGGCCAGCAGTGCACAACAGCTGAGAACTTCGCGATCTATGGATCCTAGTGCATGATCCGCTGGGGGCAGGGTCAGCGTGTACGATCGGCTAGGGGTCAAGCACCAAGACAGTCAACTTAATTGACTAGAAGACATGGCTGGCAGTAGGGTTCCTGATCAAGACATATTGGCAAGAAATCTAGAAAGGCGGAATGCAACATATGAAGGCAAAAGCCAACATGAACTTCGTCAACCTAGGTGGTGCCCAGAAGGTTTGATCAAGTCTCAGAAGAGAAGAGTCCAGCGCTTGCGACAATTAGAACAACAAGAAGAGATTGAGAAGCAAGCACTTGACAAAAAGAAGGTCCGATCACAAATCTAATGACCTAAACTTAAAGCCGATAGTAAAAAGGAAGATCAACTAGTGGCAGATGTTAACATGGTCTTCATGCTACCCAAGGAATTTATGACTCTTGAAAGCAACTCAGATGAAGAGCTAGGGATGGCTCAGTTAACTTTGGATCCAATGTTGGCTAGCTGTGAGAAACCAGATGAGGAAAAACGTCAACACATGAAAGCTTTGTTTCTCAAAGGACTTGTTAATGGGAAGCCAGTCACAAGGCTCCTAGTGAATGGTGGTGTATCGGTCAATCTCATGCCCTACTCAATGGTTCGGAGATTTGCGAAAAGTGAGCAAGACCTAACCAAGACTGATATCATGCTACTTGATTTCGAAGGGAATTCATCGTCTGCGATGGGTGCTATCTGTGTGGATCTGACAATCGGCAGCAAGACTCTTCCTGTAACATCCCGCATTTTCAATACGGAATGTTAATAGTAAAAATGAGGAATTAAAAATTTTTGGTGATTTGTTTGGTGGCTTGATAATTTAATTAAGGATGTCTTCTAACTTCTCTCCTAAATTCCTACATTTATTTTTGAGCTAAATAAAAATTTCTAGGAAATATAAAATGCTAGTGTGAGAACCTTGGAGTTTATTTGGATTTTACTTGGATTTATTTGAGTGGGATTCAAATTTGAATTCTAAATTCAAAATTTGAATCTATTTAATATAGGGTTTGGAATATAAGAAAAACCAGCCTTAGCCGTTTGGGCCTAAAGTTCACAGCCTAAGTCTACCGGAGGCCCCTCTACTCTTTTTCTCAAACCGACAACACTCCCTGCACTCTCCAGCCCAACAAACACGCCGGCCCAGCTAGCCCACGCGCGCACCTCCTCCCTCTTCTCTCGCTGACGCGCCGGTCCCATGCGTCATCCGCCACCTCGCCACCTCCTTTTTCCCCTTTCCCCTCTCTGCATCGCGCCGCGACCACCCGCCACGCGCCACCTCGACCGGAGCACGCCGTACACGCTCGTGGCCGCGCCTTGGATGCGCGCCACATCAGCCGCACCCCATCCGACCGTCCACGGCCCTCCGCGCCGCCTATAAAGCCCACCGCCGCAGCCGCACCCCTGACCTAGCCATCCTTGGGGTTTCTCCCCTGTTCCGCCGCCGCGCCTGGAGAAGTAGAAGGAGGGGAGGAGAAGGAGGCGGGGAAGGCCGTTCGTGGAATCGCCGTCGACGCCGTGAAGCCGGAGACCGCCCATGGAGCCCCCGTTCGCCGCGAAGCCCCGTACCGCGCCGTCCGCTCTGCTTCCCCTGCTCCAGCTCGCTGCGCCGCCGTCCTGCTCCGCACCTCTTCACCACCGTTCTTCCCTTTGACCAGTGGTCATCAGGTGAGGTTGTCGCCCTCCTCTCGCCTGTGTGAGCCGGCCTTCGCGCCGAGGGAGAAGAAAGGCCCCGCCTTGACCCTGTGCTAGACCCCGCACGCACCGCGCGCGCCGCCGCTGACCGCCGTCGACTGTGTTGCCGGCCTTCGTGCCGAGCCTTACGCCTGCAGGTGCCGCTGCCGTCGTCAACGCGCGCGCGCTCACCGCTTGGCCTTGATCCTTTGTCTGTTTGCACGCCGGAGGCCTGCCGCCTTGCTCGCCGTGCCGCTGCGGCCATGTTCGCTGGTTGCCTATGTGCACACACGAGCAGGGAGGAAAAAGGCCGCGCCTTTGGTGCTTCACCGTGCACGTCCCGCCGTCAACGCGATCGCGCACCCACGCGCAGTGTCGCCTCGCCGCGGGAGCTCTGCTCTGCGCTGTCGCGCGCGCCGTCCAGAGCGCCGCCATGGCCGAGCCTGGCCTTGTGCGTTCGGCAAGGGGCAAAGCCCCAACCTTTGTACCTATTTCACTTCTCCTGGTGCACGCCCTCGAGTCCCTAGCATTTTGACACACTCACACGTCCACACCGGGCATCGCCGCACTGCACCGTCGCGCCCATCGCCATGCCGTAGCCGTTGAGCCCGCTCTGGCCCCAAGGTGCCACCTTTTTGGCCCAGATCGATGCGCAATCACCTCCTGAGCGGAGCCGTGCCGCTTGATGTCCAGCTCTGGCCGCACCTCGCCGCGCCGGAACCCCCTTTGGGGCAATCCACCGAACACCCACCGGCACCAACCCAAAACCCCTGGGGTTTTGGCCCCGCACGCACGCGCACACACGCGAGAGCACACAGAGGATCCGACCGGATCCCGTGCGGCTGGCCACCCATGGCCTGGCCACACGCCGACCTGCACGCCGCCGCGCCACTGCGGATCGCCCTGGATCCGTTGCGCTCCGCCACGCGTCGTTGCCACGCGGGCGTCCACGCCAACACGCGCCGGCTTAAAGCCGCGCAGGTGGCTGCTACGTGAGCGCAGGAGCTGGCTTGTAGTCGGCTATAAGCCTGGTATGAGCTAGCTAGAGACACCCTATAGCTACCCTAAGGTTTGCAATATTGTAAATGCGTATTTTAATTTCAGAAATCTATTTTATCTTTGGAAATTCATATTAAATCCATTTTAACTCCAAAAATACAAAACTTCCTCTAAAAATCTTCTAAAATTCCAAACTCCGTGCTAGGCTAGAGTTTGCCTCTTTTTGGATCTTATTTGTTCTTCGCCTTGGATTTATTGCATTTAGCACATGTGTTTATTTATTTAATACGATTCTAGGAGCCGCCGGAGCCGGAGAGGTGAACCAGGACTACGACGACGACCTCGACTACGACGACTACTCGCACCCAGGTTCACGCCCGACCTACTTTGAATGCCCATTAGGCATTGCTTTAGAACTGCTAGCGCTTTACTTATGCATGATGATGATTAAGATGAAACCCTTACACTGCCCCCTTTTAAATACCCTGTCCTTGATTGACCTACTACTACTATATTTATGCGTGATGATGCGCTGAGCTTGCGGTGCATGTGTTGGGATATTGTGATAGTATTCTTGGTGTGTGTGGGGAAAACCGGCAGGAGAAGGCGTTTTTGGGATATTTGGCGGGGGTGAGCTCAAGACAACCCGATCCGGGATCGGGGGCCAGGGATCGTCTTCTCGGGCGATGCCCAGTTTGGTACCTATGGCGGGTACACTGTTTTAGGAGCACAGGTGTTGGGGTTTTTGTGATGACTTGGAGAATAGGAGCTCGCCCCGGTCTGAGACCGAGTGGGTCGCTTTGTTACACGGGACTTTCATACACACCACCTCACCGAGAGTGGGGATAGGGCCATTCCAACCCAAGCAAGTGTGATGCCATACCTGCTAGTAGGATAGAGGGTATCAGTGATGAGGGTGTAGGGTGGTGTCCCTTCCCTCTTGGGCGCTCCCCGTGCGGCCACACGGGGGCATGTTCACAGTTCTGGGGTGGTCCTTTGCAAAGGACCTCATCGAGGCCCAGATGCCGGATGGAATCGTAACTCCTAGGTGTTCGTTCGGTTGGGTAGGGTTGGTCGGCCGTACATCGTCCGGGTGCTATTCCGAGTTGGGTACTGGTGTACACGTTCTGCAGAGTTTAGATCTATACGTATAGCCGCGTCCTCGGTCATGGACATGCCCGTTGTTTACTCCGACTCTTACGTTTTGGGATTTCTACCTTCCCCCTTATAGGATGAGAGTGTATGGTGAGCCGTGGTTGTATTCGGGGAGAGGAGAGTTGCTCCCTCTGCCTCGCGGATCCAGGTGCAACCATTGAGGTGCGAGGAGTGGGAGTTCCCGCACTGACCCTAGCTGGAGATAGGTGATGGTGATGGTGATCTGGGTGACCAGGTGTAACCGTTTGTGGATGAGTGATATGGGATTTGGTGGGATTATGGAGATATTATTCTTTTTATATTGATGCTGCTGCTGCTTAGGAAACCCAGCCTCTACCTTGTTTCTCTCTTTACCTTTAGAAGTAGGCCACTTAAAGCTTGCATACGGTTGCTGACGTGGACCTATCCCGATCCTTGGGGATAGCCCCTGAGCTTGCAGGGTACGAGTCAGACTTCGACAACAACGCTGACAGATGGTACGACTGAGGGGCACGTTGCTTCGCTCAAGGATGCCTGTGGGAGAAGAATAAAGACGGAGGCACCTTCTGGAAGCTAGCTACCGCTACATAGGCTCTTATTCTTGTTATTCCGCCAAGAGGTGTGTATTGATGTACTCCGAATATTCAGGACATGTAATAATAAGATTATATTCGTACTCTGATGCTTTATTTCGATGTATGGTTGTGATGTTTATCTGTGATGGATGTCTGTGCGTGATAGCGTCTGATCCAGGGACTATCACGAGAGCAGGATGACGGGTTTTCCCTTTTTGAAAACCCGGGTCGTTACAGATGGTATCAGAGCCGTACTTGACCGTAGTACGTGCCCTTAGAAATGGTCGATAGAAATTAGGACTCTAAACGATCTCTTTTGCTATATACTACTCTTGGCATATATTACAAAAACTTATCCTTCTTTGAAAAGTTCTATCTCACCTGCGCTAACTAGAAAATTCTTCCGTGTCACAGGAAATGGATCGACAGGAGATAGAGCTACTCCCGAAGCACATGGAGGGACTTGCTCGTTGGGTGGACCGGGTCGTCCTCAGGCTGGGGATTCACCCTACGCACGTCACCTACCGCGTCGAGGACGTCCGCACTCTCTCAGGACCACTGGTGCTTTGCACGGTGGCCATCCTGGCCCACCCGGCGCCTCCAGACTTCCCCGGGATGCTCGAGCACAGCACAGGACTCAACGTCAGGAATGCTGTGGACACCGCCTGCAACCACATACTTCGCCACCTGCTGGCTAGGTATCGCGACGTCTACAGGACAGGAGACCTGCGGCTGATTCCCCAGGACTACTACAGAGTGGCTCCGATCGTGGACGGACTGCCAGACCCTACAGCACTCTACGAGGAGGAGGTTGTCCAGGGACCTCTGCGCGAGTCCGACGACACGCTCGTCACCACTGGGAGCTACCTCGTGGACTTCGACACTCACGCCCGCCGACTGAGCGAGCAGACGAGTGCACTCTTCAGCCGACTCGAGTACACTACACTGGAGCTCCGTGAGCTTCAGCCCCGCTCCCAGAGTCTGCTCGTGGAGAACCGTACCCTGCGCCAGTGAGTCGAGCAGCTCGAGCGAGGGCTACGCCACGCCAACTCTTTGGCAGTGCGAGCTGAGGCTGAGAGAGTGTCCGCTCGAGAGGAGATGATCTACGCCAAGGAGGATCTACGCAAGCAGGAGGCCAGATTCACCCGTCTCTTCGCCAAGCTAGACCAGAAGGATGCACAGTTTGCCACACAGGGACGCAGTCTCGTTCGTGAGAAGGCCAGAGTGGCCGAGCTTGTGCAGGACCAGTACTCCAACACCGCCAACCTCGCTGCACTCACCAGGACTTCTGTGTTTCTACTGGACAAGTCCAAGAGGATGCTGAGGACTTGGGAGGACGCCGACTCTCTTCGCGTGGACGAGCTTCAGGAGCTCAACAGTCTGCTACCTCCTGAGCACCAGCGGGTGATCCGCAAGGAGACTTTCAAGCTTCACCCGTCCGCCCTCAAGCTTCACCTGTGTTCGATGGCTGACATGCCCGCTCCGGTTGAGACCCAGGAGGTGAGGGCTGCTCACGCCATGCTGTCACGGATGTTGCCCAGAGACTTCCCCGAGGAGGACCGTTGCCCCGTGAGGTACAAGAAGGCTCGCTTTGAGTAGTGTGCTGGAGCATGATCATGCTAATAAGAGTAGAGTTGTAATATAGGTAGTTTCCATGAGTTGTTCCATGCAGCCGAAAGCCTGTTCCGGCACATGAGGAGTTATGAGTCTTTTCACACCTAGATGTGCACACCCCTTTTGAGATCATGTAACGCTATATTAGATCGCTGCTGTGTGTGACCTCCAAGGCTTGAGTCAGCCTCGAGGAAACTTATGTACTCATAATGGATGCTGATTGTTTGGTCTTAATGGAGTTAATCGTTCTTATGCTTTTTCTTATTGAGTGATGGAATTATACCCCTACTAGAGCGAGTCTATACCCCACTAGCGCTCCCCCTTGCCCTTATCAAGTAAGGTCACCCCAACACTAGATTCCCTAATTAATTAGCCAAGCCATAGCCATATAGGCTTGTGGTTGCACTGTTGTCCTGGGTGGTCGCTCCATGTTCCAATTAATCATATGATCTTGTATTAACCAGAGATATATAGCATAAAAGAAAGCATATTCATCATTATTGTTGTTCATAAGAACCACCATAACCCAAAGTATAGCAGCTAAGCAGTGCTACCCAACAGAAAGATAAAACCCAGGTTGACAAGGAATAATGGTAATAAAGACTAGGATGAACCTTAATAGGACCCATCAATATTAATGCAAGCATATGCAATGGTGATTAAACACAGTTATTGGGACAAAAGAACAAGGACACACTTGCCTTTAACCAGAGAAGTGATGCTGCTCAGAATTCTTCATCTTCATGCTCTTCCAAGCTCTCGAACCACGTTCATTCTACTCGCATCAATCATCGGGCACAAGCATACAAAGCAAACATACAAACAAAACTAAGAACAATGCACCAATCAAAAGAAGAGCTTTAAAAGAACGTGCTAAAAGAATAGGCTCGATGCTATGGATCACTGAAGCACACAGACCGTGCTGAGATGAGGAAAAGGCTTGGTTAGCTTTATGAAGGACACTGGGCTTGAGCAAGAACTAGGATCAAAAGATCTAGAGCTTGAAAGAAGATTAGCCCTACAACAGAGACACACTGAGACAGAGCTTTGATAAAGAACGTCTACCGATTGATTTACATACGTGAGAGATCAAGCTATGAGCTAGGTTTATTTTAATTAGTAAAAGATATGTAAAGGATATTTCATAAAGAAAATACCTTAAGTTGGAATTAATGCAACATTAAATTTTACTTGCAAAAGACCGGGTAAAGAACTAGTCAAATTTTATTTATAAAGATTCATATATAAAATTATATCAATTAAACATTTAATTTAGAAAAGCTAAACTATATGAATCTTCTAAACGTACTTTATAACTCGAGTGGATCATATTATTATTAAAAACATCATGGAATTAGCATTAATCAAATTAACATTTATTTATAAAACCGGTGTAAAAAGCCTATCAACTTTTAATTAGAAAAGTTCAATTTAATATTAATCAAATTAACATTTGGTTTATGAAAAACCGGGTAAAAGATCTAATTAGATTTTATTTACAAAAGTGTGTGAAATAAACATTAATCAAATTAATATTGATTATGAAAAACGGTGTATGGCACTATATAGCTTTTATTTAGAAAAGGCATGTTAATAAGCATTAATCAAAATTAATATTAAATTAATTTTCAGAAAGCAAACATGATTAAAAGTCACCACTAACGTGTTTTTCATGTCATTATGAACCTAACGCAACTTGAACGGGTTAAAACGGAGCTAAAACGATCAAGATATGGAGAAAACAAGATGCAGGGACCTACTGGCAAGGTTGGAAGCTTCCAGGGACCTAACTGTGAAAAACCAGGGGCATATACATAATTATGTATATAAACTTGAGGACTTACTTGCAAAGATTCCAGGGTGAACTAGATCTGAAGAATCTAAAAGATTCAGGGGGTTCCTTGATGTTTTGCCTAGACACAAAGAATAGATCTCACGATTTCAAGGAACAACAGGGGCCTGACCACAAAACCGCCATCTTCTTCCTCTAGCACATGGGCTGACAGAGAATGGCTGTTGAAACTAAGGAAGGGTGGCGCGCGCGGAGGGGAAGAGCTCGGGGAGGTTTCCCGGACTTCTTGATTCTTGGGCCTCAAAGCTGAAATGAAAAAGGAGAGGGGGGAAATGAGGAACTGGGCCAAAGATTTGAGGGGCTGGAGCAGACTTTTCGTCCGCGGGTTTGAAAAGGCTTGATGGGCCGAAAGTGAAGAAGGAAAAAGAAATGATTTTCCTTATATTTTCAGAACATATTTTCGTGAATAAGAAAATCTAGAAATAGCTAGATAATCCATAAAAGCCACAAAAAATATTCTAAAAATTCCAAAAATTCTGTGAAAATTTCCAAAGCTAGATTGGAACACGAACAACTCAAATAAAATATTTGGAGCTCATGAAAAAGATTTTAGAGCCTTCTAATAAATAGAAAATGCTCATAGAAAATGAGAATAAACTCCAGAAAAATCCGAAAAATTCTCGGAAGGGTTTGGTCAGCACCTAAGCATGTTTTAAAACCTTTTGTACTCAGAAACACCAAGATGCATCGGCATGAATGCTACACTCACATAAACATTTTATTTAATTTTAAAAAAACAAACAAAGGTTTTTCCTATTCTATATTTCCTGTAAAGAAAATAAATGTTGGAAAAATTTAAAATTATGAGAAAATCATTATTTTAATTATTCTTCCTATTCACATCCTGAAATTGGAGATTTCAGGGTGTGACACCCAGGGTCGTGGGCGTGGTCGTGGCCGTGGAGAAGCACCACCACCGCCACCGCCTAACCTGGCTGAGGTGGTGGCCGCTCAGACTGCGCTGATACAGAGGATGGTAGAAGCCGTCGAGAACCGAGTCAACGGTGGGAACCGCAACATCCCACCGGAGGAGGACTTCGTCTTGGATTTATTGCATTTAGCACCGTGTTTATTTATTTAATACGATTCTAGGAGCCGCCGGAGCCGGAGAGCTGAACCAGGACTACGACGACGACCTCGGCTACGACGACTACTCGCACCCAGGTTCACGCCCGACCTACTTTGAATGCCCATTAGGCATTGCTTTAGAACTGCTAGCGCTTTACTTATGCATGATGATGATTAAGATGAAACCCTTGCACTGCCCCTTTTTAAATACCCTGTCCTTGATTGACCTACTACTACTATATTTATGCGTGATGATGCGCAGAGCTTGCGGTGCATTTGTTGGGATATTGTGATAGTATTCTTGGCGTGTGTGGGGAAAAACCGGCAGGAGAAGGCGTTTTTGGGATATTTGGCGGGGGTGAGCTCAAGACAACCCGATCCTGGATCGGGGGCCAGGGATCATCTTCTCGGGCGATGCCCAGTTTGGTACCTATGGCGGGTACACTGTTTTAGGAGCACAGATGTTAGGGTTTTTGTGATGACTTGGAGGATAGGAGCTCGCCCCGGTCTGAAACCGAGTGGGTCGCTTTGTTACACGGGACTTTCATACACACCACCTCGCGGAGAGTGGGGATAGGGCTGTTCTGACCCTAGCAAGTGCGATGCCATACATGCTAGTAGGATAGAGGGTATCGGTGATGAGGGTGTAGGGTGGTGTCCCTTCCCTCTTGGGCGCTCCCCGTGCGGCCACACGGGGGCATGTTCACAGTTCTGGGGTGGTCCTTTGCGAAGGACTGCATCGAGGCCCAGATGTAGGATGGAATCGTAACTCCTAGGTGTTCATTCGGTTGGGTAGGCTTGGTCGGCCATACACCGTCCGGGTTCTATTCCGAGTTGGGTACTGGTGTACACGCTCTGCAGAGTTTAGATCTATACGTATAGCCGTGTCCTCGGTCATGGACATGCCCATTGTTTACTTCGACTCTTACGTTTTGGGATTTCTACCTTCCCCCTTATAGGATGAGAGTGTATGGTGAGCCGTGGTTGTATTCGGGGAGAGGAGAGTTGCTCCCTCTGCCTCGCAGATCCGGGTGCAACCATTGAGGTGCGAGGAGTGGGAGTTCCCACACCGACCCTAGCTGGAGATAGGTGATGGTGACGGTGATCTGGGTGACCAGGTGTAACCGTTTGTGGATGAGTGATATGGGATTTGGTGGGATTATGGAGATATTATTCTTTTTATATTGATGCTGCTGCTGCTTAGGAAACCCAGCCTCTACCTTGTTTCTCTCTTTACCTTTAGAAGTAGGCCACTTAAAGCTTGCATACGGTTGGTGACGTGGACCTATCCCGATCCTTGGGGATAGCCCCTGAGCTTGCAGGGTACGAGTCAGACTTCAACAACAACACCGACGGATGGTACGACTGAGGGGCACGTTGCTTCGCTCAAGGATGCCTATGGGAGAAGAATAAAGACGGAGACACCTTCTGGAAGCTAGCTCCCGCTGCGTATGCTCTTATTCTTGTTATTCCGCCATGAGGCATGTATTGATGTACTCCGAATATTCAGGACATGTAATAATAAGATTATATTCGTACTCTGATGCTTTATTTTGATGTATGGTTGTGATATTTATCTGTGATGGATGTCTGTGCGTGATAGCGTCTGATCCAGGGACTATCACGAGAGCAGGATGACGGGTTTTCCCTTTTTGAAAACCTGGGTCGTTACAAATGGTATCAAAGCCGTACTTGACCGTAGTACGTGCCCTTAGAAATGGTCAGTAGAAATTAGGACTCTAAACGATCTCTTTTGCTATATACTACTCTTGGCATATATTACAAAAACTTATCCTTCTTTGAAAAGTTCTATCTCACCTGCGCTAACTAGAAAATTCTTCCGTGTCACAGGAAATGGATCGACAGGAGATAGAGCTACTCCCGGAGCACATCGAGGGACTTGCTCATTGGATGGACCGGGTCGTCCTCAGGCTGGGGATTCCCCCTACGCACGTCACCTACCGCGTCGAGGACGTCCGCCCTCTGTCAAGACCACTGGTGCTTTTGTACGGTGGCCATCCTGCCCCACCCGGCGCGTCCAGACTTCCCCGGGATGCTTGAGCACAGCACAAGACTCAACGTCAGGAACGCTATGGACACCGCCTGCAGCCACGTACTTCACCACCTGCTGGCTAGATACCGCGACGTCTACAGGACAGGAGACCTGCGGCTGATTCCCCAGGACTACTACAGAGTGGCTCCGATCGTGGACGGACTGCTAGACCCTACAGCACTCTATGAGGAGGAGGTTGTCCAGGGAAATTTTAAAATTATGAGAAAATCATTGTTTTAATTATTCTTCCTATTCACATCCAGAAATTGGAGATTTCAGGGTGTGACACCCAGGGTCGTGGGCGTGGTCGTGGCTGTGGAGAAGCACCGCCACCGCCACCGCCTAACCTGGCTGAGGTGATGGCCGCTCAGACTGCGCTGATGCAGAGGACGGCGGAAGCCGTCGAGGACCGAGTCAACGGTGGGAACCGCAACATCCCGCCGGAGGAGGACTTCGCCAAGAAGATCGAGAGGTTCCTCCGCCTGAAGGCCCCTACCTTCAGTTACTCAGAAGACCCTCTCGAGGCTGACGACTAGCTCTATGTGATCGAGACGAAGCTCGACCTCACCACCTACACCGACGAAGAGTGTGTGGCTCTCGCCATCCACCAGCTCGAGGGTCCTGCCAAGTCTTGGTGGGACAACTACTCCGACAGCCACCCAAACCCTGCCTTCATCACCTGGCTGGAGTTCTGTGAGGTGTTCCGCAAGCAGTACCTACCGCGGGAACTCATGAGTCAGAAGGCACAGGAGTTCCGCACCATGACTCAGGGTGCGATGAGGGTGGAGGAGTACGAGAGGCACTTCCTGAAGATGATTCGCTATGCCCCTGACGACACCAACTCCGACGACAAGAAGCAGTTTTGGTTTCTGCGAGGCCTCCACCATGGTCTCCGCTAGGGCTTGAAGGCCAGTGAGCACAAGTCCCTTTGCCACCTGGTGAACAGGGCTATCGCGCTCGAGGAAGAAAGAAGGGGGCATGAGGAGCACATGATGGGCAAGAAGAGGATGGGAGATCGGGACCATGGCGACCGATCCTTCCAGAGGCCGAGGAGTGGGCAGAGCAACCTGCTGAGAGGGAGCTACCGCCCGGGGAACAACCAGCCCGGACGTGGCTTCGAAGGAAGCCGTGCACCGTACCCTGGAGGAAGGAGCTCCAACTACCCACAGCAGGGTGGTGGCTACAATCGCCTGCAGCAGAGCGCGTCGAGACCCGGCACCGGAGGTTTCACACCTACGTGCTACGCCTGGGCAAGCAAGGCCACAAGTCGTACGAGTGCCCCAGCAAGAAGACCGTTGCTACACCTGCCAGGGCACTAGCTCCAGGAGGGAGGCCACCTCAGGCTGCTCCCCAGCCGACCGCTGACCGCGGGAGGCTCAACCTCCTGACTGAGGAGGAAGCTGCCGACGCTCCTGACGTCGTGATCGGTGAGTTTTTAGTTTGTGGTACTAAGGCTTTGATTCTTTTTGATACTGGTGCAACTAGTTCATATGTGTCCTCTAACTTTGTAAACAAACTATCTCTCCCCATGACTCCCCGACCGAAACCTATTGTGACGACCTCACCGCTCGGAGATATCAGATGCACCCTACTATGCAAAGGGGTGGAAATGTTCATCAAGGGTCACAAGTTCCTCGGAGATCTGTCCGTGCTGAAGTCCAATGGGATTGATATTATTCTGGGCATCGATTGGATCACCGCTCACAAAGGGGTTATCTCCTCATCACCCCGAGAAGTGACCCTGATACACTCGAAAGGGACGAAGATCACGTTTGAGCCGCTGAAGTCTCAAGAAGTACCAGCTGTGTACAACCTGACTACGAAGACAGTGGCTGATGTTCCAGTGGTTTGTGAGTACCTTGATGTCTTTCCTGAGGATCTGCCGGGGTTACCACCAGACCGCGACGTGGAGTTCGTGATCAACCTTGTGCCAGGTAAGCACCCGTGGCACAGTGTCCTTACAGAATGGGCAAGTTGGAGCTGGCAACGCTAAAGGAGGAACTCGAAGCTCTCCGACAGAAGGGGTACATCCGACCTAGTGCATCACCTTGGGCTTCACCGGTGATGTTTGTACCGAAGAAGGATGGGACACAACGGCTGTGCGTCGATTACTGCGCACTAAATGCGGTAACCATCAAGAACAAGTACCCGTTGCCGTGCATTGGTGACCTGCTTGATCAGTTGAGGAAGGCAAAGTACTTCAGCAAGATTGACCTTCGATCCGGTTATCACCAGATGAAGATTCGCCCCGAGGACATCTACAAGACAGCGTTTGAGACCCGGTATGGGCAGTATGAGTTCACTGCTGTATCATTCGGTCTTACGAACGCCCCTGCTTACTTCATGAACATGATGAACAAGGTGTTCATGGACGAGTTAGACAAGTTTGTCGTGGTTTTCATTGACGATATCTTGGTCTTCTCAGAAACTGCGGAAGAGCATGAAGAGCATCTGAGGATAGTACTGGAGAAGCTGAGGCAGAATCAGCTGTACGCCAAGTTCAGCAAGTGCGAGTTCTGGCTGGAAGAAGTGGCATTCCTTGGGCATGTGTTGTCAGGTGAGGGAGTTACAGTTGATCCCTCGAAGATCGAAGCTGTGTCAAAGTGGCAGTCGCCCAAGACAGTGACAGAGATCAGGAGTTTTCTCGGTATGGCAGGATACTACCGCCGTTTCATCAAGAACTTCTCTAAGATTGTGAAGCCGATGACCGAGTTGCTGAAGAACAACACACCATTCGTGTGGTCAGAGAAGTGTGAAGCAAGCTTCCAAGAGCTCAAGACCCGACTCACCACAACTCCTGTGTTGACACTTCCCGATGACAACAAGGACTTTGTGGTGTACTGTGATGCTTCGAGGCAGGGTCTTAGTTGTGTGCTGATGCAGGAAGGCAAGGTGATCGCCTATGCTTCAAGGCAGCTTCGGAAGCATGAAGAGAACTACCCGACGCATGACCTTGAGTTGGCAGCTGTTGTTCATGCTTTGAAGATATGGAGGCACTACTTGATGGGCAATAAATGTGATATCTACACGGATCACAAGAGTCTGAAGTATATCTTCACCCAGTCAGAGTTGAACTTGAGGCAATGAAAATGGCTAGAGTTGATCAAGGACTATGACCTCAACATTCACTACCACCTTGGCAAAGCGAATGTTGTGGCCGATGCTTTGAGCCGAAGAAGCTATTGCAACAACCTGATGGTGCAAGAGGAACAGCCAGAGTTGTACAAGGAGATGGAGAGATTGAAGCTCGACATCGTCGAGAAGGGTCAGCTCAACGAGTTGAGGGTGAAGTACAGCCTAGAAGACCAAATCAGGCAAGCCCAGAAGGAGTGTCCTGAGATTGAGGAAGTGAAAGACCTTCTGACGAGAGGCAAGGCCCCTGACTACCGCATTGATGAGCAAGGCACGTTGTGGTTGAAAGATCGCATATGTGTGCCTAGTGGTGAGGATATCCGGAAGATGATTCTGAAGGAAGCTCACGATTCTCGGTATTCCATTCACCCCGGTTGCACCAAGATGTACCAAGACCTGAAGTGTCGATTCTCGTGGGAGAATATGAAGAAGGACATCACCGAGTATGTTGCTCGATGTGACACATGTCAGAGAGTGAAGGCAGAACATCAGAGACCCGCCGGATTGCTACAGCCACTTGCGATACCTCAGTGGAAATGGGATGATATCAGCATGGACTTCGTGGTGAGTTTACCCCGCACTCAGAAGGGGAATGACTCGATTTGGGTGATTGTGGACCGTTTGACCATGGTAGCACACTTCTTACCGGTGAAGAACAGGTTCACTGTGAGTTAGTTGGCCGATTTGTACGTGGAGCACATCCTGAAGATGCATGGAGCACCCCGCAGCATCGTGTCCGATCGTGGTGCCCAGTTCACTGCTCAGTTCTGGAAGAGTCTGCATGATTCGATGGGCACACGCTTGGACTACAGTACAGCCTTCCATCCTCAGACCGATGGACAGACAGAACGGGTGAATCAGGTTCTCCAAGACCTTCTGAGAGCATGTGTGTTGACTTACAGCAACGATTGGGAGAAGAGTCTTCCCTACACTGAGTTCTCGTACAACAACAACTATCAAGCAAGTTTGCAAATGGCACCCTTTGAAGCTCTGTATGGCAGAAAGTGTAGGACCCCGTTGATGTGGTCTAAGGTGGGGGAGAGGACTTTCTTCAGTCCTGCTTCCATAGTTGAGGCTGAGGAGAATATGGCAAAGGTTAGAGAGAACCTGAAGATAGCTCAGAGCAGGCAGAAGAGCTATGCTGATCCTAAGTGAAGGGATGTCTCCTTCGAAGTTGGTGACTATGTCCTTCTGAGAGTGTCACCGCTTAGAGGCATGAAGAGGTTCCATGTGAAGGGGAAGCTAGCCCCGAGGTTCGTTGGACCCTACCAGATTGTGGCAAGGGTGGGGAAACTTGCTTATAGGTTGGAGTTACCGCCTGATCTTGCCGAAGTGCATCCAGTGTTTCACGTTTCGCAACTCCGGAGGTGCCTCGACCCGAAGCTTGACAAGCATGTCTCCACCGATGCTATCGACTTGCAAGACAATCTAGAGTACTTGGAGTATCCAGTAAAGATACTGGATTGGCCCGAGAAAGCTACAAGGAGTACCACCACTCGCTTCTGCAAGGTGCTTTGGAGCAATCACACCGAGCGAGAAGCGACGTGGGAGAAAGAATCGGTCATGAGGGAGAAGTACCCGCACCTCTTCGAGACGGAGGTAAGTTCTTAATCTCGAGGACGAGATTCTTTTGAGGGGGGAGTCTGTAACATCCCGCATTTTCAATACGGAATGTTAATAGTAAAAATGAGGAATTAAAAATTTTTGGTGATTTGTTTGGTGGCTTGATAATTTAATTAAGGATGTCTTCTAACTTCTCTCCTAAATTCCTAGATTTATTTTTGAGCTAAATAAAAATTTCTAGGAAATATAAAATGCTAGTGTGAGAACCTTGGAGTTTATTTGGATTTTACTTGGATTTATTTGAGTGGGGTTCAAATTTGAATTCTAAATTCAAATTTTGAATCTATTTAATATAGGGTTTGGAATATAAGAAAAACCAGCCTTAGCCGTTTGGGCCTAAAGTTCACAGCCTAAGTCTACCGGAGGCCCCTCTACTCTTTTTCTCAAACCGACAACGCTCCCTGCACTCTCCAGCCCAACAAACACGCCAGCCCAGCTAGCCCACGCGCGCACCTCCTCCCTCTTCTCTTGCTGACGCGCCGGTCCCACGCGTCAAACGCCACCTCGCCACCTCCTTTTGCCCCTTTCCCCTCTCTGCATCGCGCCGCGACCACCCGCCGCGCGCCACCTCGGCCGGAGCTCGCCGTACACGCTCGTGGCCGCACCTTAGATGCGCGCCACATCAGCCGCACCCCATCCGACCGTCCACGGCCCTCCACGCCGCCTATAAAGCCCACCGCCGCAGCCGCACCCCTGACCTAGCCATCCTTGGGGTTTCTCTCCTGTTCCACCGCCGCGCCTGGAGAAGTAGAAGGAGGGGAGGAGAAGGAGGCGGGGAAGGCCGTCCGTGGAATCGCCGTTGAAGCTGTGAAGCCGGAGACCGCCCGTGGAGCCCCTATTCGCCGTGAAGCCCCGTACCGCGCCGTCCGCTCTGCTTCCCCTGCTCCAGCTCGCTGCGCCGCCGTCCTGCTCCGTGCCTCTTCACCGCAGTTCTTCCCTTCGACCAGTGGTCATCAGGTGAGGCCGTCGCCCTCCTCTCACCTGTGTGAGCCGGCCTTCGCGCCGAGGGAGAATAAAGGCCCCGCCTTGACCCTGTGCTAGACCCCGCACACACCGCGCCGCCACCACTGACCGTCGTCGACTGTGTTGCCGACCTTCGTGCCGAGCCTAACGCCTGCAGGTGCCGCTGCCGTCATCAATGCGCGCGCGCTCACCGCTTGGCCTTGATCCTTTGTCTGTTTGCACGCCGGAGGCCTCGCCGCCTTGCTCGCCGCGCCACCGCGGCCATGTCCGCTGGTTGCCTACGTGCACGCACGAGCAGGGAGGAAAAAGGCCGCGCCTTTGGTGCTTCACCATGCACACCCCGCCATCGACGCGACCGCGCACCCACACGCAGCGTCGCCTCGCCGCGGGAGCTCTGCTCGGCGCCGTCGCGCGCGCCGTCCAGAGCGCCGCCATGGCCGAGCCTGGCCTTGTGCGTTCGGTAAGGGGCAAAGCCCCAACCTTTGGACCTGTTTCACTTCTCCTGGTGCACGCCCTCGAGTCCCTAGCATTTTGACGCACTCACGCGTCCACGCCGGGCATCGCCGCACTGCGCCGCCGCACCCATCGTCGCGCCATCGCCGTTGAGCCCGCTCCGGCCCCAAGGTGCCACCTTTTTGGCCCAGATCGATGCGTAATCACCTCCTGAGCGGAGCCGTGCCGCTTGATGTCCAGCTCCGGTCGTACCTCGCCGCCGGTGAGCCTCGCCGCACGGGAACCCCCTTTGGGGCAATCCCCTGAACACCCACCAGCGCCAACCCAAAACCCCTGGGGTTTTCGCCCTACACGCATGCACACACGCGCGAGAGCACGCAGAGGATCCGACCGGATCCCGTGCGGCTAGCCACCCATGGCCTGGCCACACGCCGACCTGCACGCCGCCGCGCCGCAGCAGATCGCCCTGGATCCGCCGCGCTCCGCCACGCGTTGTTGCCACGCGGGCGTCCACGCCAGCACGCGCCGGCTTAAAGCCTCGCAGGTGGCTGCCACGTGAGCGCAGGAGCTGGCTTGTAGCCGGCTATAAGCCTGGTATGTGCTAGCTAGAGACACCCTATAGCTACCCTAGGGTTTGCAATATTGTAAATGCGTATTTTAATTTCAAAAATCTATTTTATCTTTGGAAATTCATATTAAATCTATTTTAACTCCGAAAAATACAAAACTTCTTCTGAAAATCTTCTAAAATTCCAAACTCCGCGCTAGGCTAGAGTTTGCCTCTTTTTGGATCTTATTTGTTCTTCGTCTTCGATTTATTGCTTTTAGCACCTGTGTTTATTCATTTAATACGATTCTAGGAGCCGCCAGAGCCGTAGAGCTGAACCAGGACTACGACGACAACCTCGGCTACGATGACTACTCGCACCCAGGTTCACGCCCAACCTACTTTGAATGCCCATTAGGCATTGCTTTAGAACTGCTAGCGCTTTACTTATGCATGATGATGATTAAGATGAAACCCTTGCACCGCCCCTTTTTAAATACCCTGTCCTTGATTGACCTACTACTACTACTATATTTATGCGTGATGATGCGCTGAGCTTGCGGTGCATGTGTTGGGATATTGTGATAGTATGCTTGGCGTGTGTGGGGAAAAACTGGCAGGAGAAGGCGTTTTTGGGATATTTGGCGGGGGTGAGCTCACGACAACCCGATCTGGGATCGAGGGCCAGGGATCGTCTTCTCGGGCGATGCCCAGTTTGGTACCTATGGCGGGTACACTATTTTAGGAGCACAGGTGTTGGGGTTTTTTTGATGACTTGGAGGATAGGAGCTCGCCCCGGTCTGAAACCGAGTGGGTTGCTTTGTTACACGGGACTTTCGTACACACCACCTCACCGAGAGTGGGGATAGGGCCGTTCCGACCCTAGCAAGTGCGATGCCATACCTACTAGTAGGATAGAGGGTATCAGTGATGAGGGTGTAGGGTGGTGTCCCTTCCCTCTTGGGCGCTCCCCGTGCGGCCACACGGGGGCATGTTCACAGTTCTGGGGTGGTCCTTTGCGAAGGACCGCATCGAGGCCCAGATGCAGGATGGAATCGTAACTCCTAGGTGTTCATTCGGTTGGGTAGGCTCGGTCGGCCGTACACCGTCCGAGTGCTATTCCGAGTTGGGTACTGGTGTACACGCTCTGCAGAGTTTGGATCTATACGTATAGCCGTGTCCTCGGTCATGGACATGCCTGTTGTTTACTCCGACTCTTACGTTTTGGGATTTCTACCTTCCCCCTTATAGGATGAGAGTGTATGGTGAGCCGTGGTTGTATTTGGGGAGAGGAGAGTTGCTCCCTCTGCCTCGTGGATCCGGGTGCAACCATTGAGGTGCGAGGAGTGGGAGTTCCCGCACGGACCCTAGCTGGAGATAGGTGATGGTGACAGTGATCTGGGTGACCAGGTGTAACCGTTTGTGGATGAGTGATATGGGATTTGGTCGGATTATGGAGATATTATTCTTTTTATATTGATGCTGCTGCTGCTTAGGAAACCCAGCCTCTACCTTGTTTCTCTCTTTACCTTTAGAAGTAGGCCACTTAAAGCTTGCATACGGTTGCTGACGTGGACCTATCCCGATCCTTGGGGATAGCCCCTGAGCTTGCAGGGTACGACTCAGACTTCGACAATAATGCCGACGGATGATACGACTGAGGGGCACGTTGCTTCGCTCAAGGATGCATGTGGGAGAAGAATAAAGACGGAGACACCTTCTGGAAGCTAGCTACCGCTGCGTAGGCTCTTATTCTTGTTATTCCGCCAAGAGGCATGTATTGATGTACTCCGAATATTCAGGACATGTAATAATAAGATTATATTCGTAATCTGATGCTTTATTTCGATGTATGGTTGTGATATTTATCTGTGATGGATGTCTGTGCGTGATAGCGTCTGATCCAGGGACTATCACGAGAGCAGGATGACGGGTTTTCCCTTTTTGAAAACCCGGGTCGTTACACTTCCAACTACTTTCTTCATTATCAAGGGGAAAGAGTCATACAATTTGCTACTTGGGTGAGATTGGATTCATGCCAATTGTTGCATTCCATCTACTATGCATCAATGCATGATTCAGTGGATCGGAGACTCTGTGGAAGTAGTCAACGCCGATTCCTCTTTCCATATTGCAGCAGCCGATACACATTGGAATTTTGATAAAGTGTGGGAGGCAGATTTCCTCAAGATGTCTGACTTCGAGCTTCAACCGATCCAAACGATCGGTTTTCAAATATAAAAGAAAAGATAGAAAGAAGCATCGGCCGATTAAGAAGATTGGACTTCAACAAGACAAGGTCGAATATTCTTTAAGACCAAAGCAAGTTGGAAAATTGGATTAACTACTTAACTGATTACTACTTCCGACTTTTTAGCCGATTTAGATTTCGGACGATAGCCGATACTGAGTTATCACCTTTAGTGGAAAAAATTAAAAAAAATTAAAAGTGTTCAAATGCTTATAGCCGATCTATGATTCGGATCATGGCCGATGTAACAATCGCCCTTAGAACAAAAATATTTCTCTCTCATATTTCAGTAGATCCTGTTTACATCTTCATGGAAGAGCAATGGGGTACATAATTTAGAAGATAATTATCTTATCTCTCGTATGATGAGGATATTAAATCGATGAACACCAGAGAGAGATGGGGTGCCGCAAAGAGGAAACAAAAGACTAAGATCTTCCCCAGAATCTGTGATCTTCCGTCAAGGGCTTCACGAGTTGATGACCAAGATGGTCATCCCCTTGGCGCGCTCCTCTTCCGACACCGGTGCAGCGAGACATTCTACTTGCTCCTTCCCTTCAGCCGTTGAACCCAAGCTTTTTCACAAGGATTCTTTTAGCTGTTGTACCTCCTAGCTTTGCAAGAAGAGTCGAAGAAGGCGAGGTGACGCTGCACTACTTCACAAGAATTCTTCTAGCCATGGTGAGGAAGGGGAAGGAAGGAACAATCAAACAACAAAAGCCTACACCCTATCAGATCTAGTATTTGCGCCATGATGGAAGGTGCCGAGAGCCGATGAACATTCGGTTGCTATTTATGGCCCAAACCAGAGGGGATGGAAGCTAAAGAAGATAAGAAGGAATCAAAAGATACCAGATCCGGTCAAATTGGAAACAGTCCTTCCGTGAATGGCTCAGTTTTCAGAGGCTGACATTGATTTTAGTGATCAGTTTCCCCAAAAAAGGGAGGAGCACTCAGAAGGTGTTGACGTTTGATTATCGTTGCAAAGTTTGTTTGGACTTGCAAGCTGACAAATCCCTCGTCGTAGTTAAGGAACCCTTCTTCCCTTGAGTGGTGAACCCAAGGTATCGAATCCGTGGAACAATATGTAATGTAAAATCAATCTAATAACTGAGAAACACTTGCTTCTTTAAGAGGTTTCGAATTGCATCTAATCCACTAAGATCAAAAGAGGTAGCAAGAGAAAGCATTGAGGTACCGATCTAGAGAGGGTCAAGATCGTGTTTATGTCGTCGTTCCGAGCAAGATAGAGAGAGAGAGAGTAAAACGAATCTCATTGAAAGCTTCTTTAAATCATGACCTTCGGTCAAACCCCCTAAGTCGCCCCGCCGTACTCGGTGTCAACATCCTGTCATGATGTTCCCCTTTCTTTGCGGTCGAATCTTAGAGCACACCTGCAAGGAGTGCGTTGAACCACTTGGTAGATCGGGTATGCACCTCTAGCCACCGCGGCTACAAGAACATCCCATGCAATCTATCTCGAGAATAGATTGAGGAAGAAAACACCCAAGAAAGAACAAGAATTACAAACGAAGGTACTCGATCGCTAGGAATCAGATCCATTAAAACTCCATCAAAAGTATGAATACATGAATAACATCCAACCGGGATCCTACCTTGACCTTGATTCACGCCTCCAGAACTCCGACGTGGTCTTCCTTGCAAGGTTCCCACGCCGGCTAGGCAAACCCTAGACGACTAACACGACCCTCCTCTCCGGGGTGGTGTCCCTCAAGCTCCTCTGCTCCTCGGCAGCGAATGATGAATGGCTTGATTCGTGGCTCGAGGTACCGGGGCTATAAATAGCCTGAGGATCAGCTAGGTCAAAGGGGGCGGTGAACAGGGCCTAGAATGGGCTGGGTCGGCCAGCCTGGGCCCATTCTGGCCCAGTTCGGTGTCGCCTTTCTTCCGGATGCTTCTCGCAACTTCTTGTGTTTTTGCCGAGTTGCATGTGGGTCCTTGACGTCATTTTCCTCGCGGTTTAGATGAGGGGGCTTTGCGAATGAACTCCCACATCTTCCGTCAAGGTCCTCCGCACTTCTCGGCTTCACGCTTTAGTCCTTGGCTCGTTTGGAGTCATGTTCATCTTGTCTCTTGACTTGTCCCGGGGTCCATGATCACCTTGTAAATCCCTTGATGAACTTTACCCGGAAGTCCTCATTTAAGCTCTTGATTCCTGTGTAAACAATAAACTCCAAGAACCATGCACGAGTGCGAACGTAACATATAATGAGGGTTAGGATCGTTAGTGTGAATATCAAATCAATACCAACATAGAAGGTAAACAAGTGGCTAGGTTGACGGAAATCGACCGCCAACATCCCCCCATGCTTAAACCTTGCTCGTCCTCGAGTAAGCCTTCTATGGATATCAGCGTTGCCCTTCGATGTTCAAACCCTACACTTGATCATACAAGAGAAAACATAATGCTCTCTAGTTTTATATTCATTAAAGTTCCATAATGTACTAACTTTTATCTTTATGGAGGGTAGATATCATTCAAGTTCTTTCCACAAGTACTTGATCAAGCTCTCAAACTTTTAAACAAATCTCAGAAATTTTGAAAAATAAAGAATGAGATAAAGAGAAAAATTGCTTTTACCAAGATAAAAAATAACCATCTTGCACTTGCTCATGTACTCTCATCTTACTTGTCTCTCAAGCCTACTTGTTCTACTCCTTTCCTCTCTCAAAGTTTATGGTGGAAGGCTTTATGTGGAGCTATAGGAAAGTTTAGTCCTACCAAGATATTATAGTTGAGATATTATTAAAACAAGACTAGCTTCTCATGGGCTTACCGAGACTTGTCAAAAAGGTCATTGGAAACATAATGTTATCAAGGAGGGGGAAGAGATGAACACACACTTTTAGATAGGTGGATATGTGCAAATGGCAAAGAGTGATCCCAAGGCACAAATGAAGTCCTTGTTATCGGATTGCACATGGTTGGAAAGATGAGTATGGGTCTTGATCTTGAATCCTCTTGAAAACTCAAAAAGCACTAAAACATAGCTAGAGAACCGGGGAGCTTTATTATTATTATTATTTTCTTTCTTCTTTCTTTCTTTCTTTCTTTTTCTCATCTTTTTTTTCTTCTTTTTTTTTCTTTCATCATACTTTTTCTCTCTCTTTTCTCTTTTTTTATTTGCTCCCCTTGAACTCTAGACTATACTAGCACTTCCTTGGCAACCCCCCATGCTTAGATGTTTGCTCGTCCTCGGGCAAAGAGGTGATATAAATGCCAAGGTGGGAATTGAAGCTCTCATTTTTTCTTAGAGAGAGACACTCGAAAAATCTTCTTGGGATCCTTTTGGAAGTTTCCCTTTCTCACTTGAAGTACCTTCCTTGTAATCTTCTCCAAAATATTCATCCATACTCATATATTGGATTGTGGTCAAGGAGGTGTACACAAAAAAGATATATTTGGGTTTTGGTTGGATATCCGGCAAGGTTTGCAAAATTCCCAATGTAAAAACTCACAATGCATGGATAGAAAGGCTAGCATAAAGAACGATACACAAAAACGGAATGACCAGCTTCTTAGTCTCGGGCCAGAGAAATCAGGCCTTGAATCAGTGCACCCAAAAATAAATCTTGTATATACTAAGGTTTTGCACTCAAGTAAACTTAGGCTTTGGATGGGTAGAGAAAAATGCAAGCGGTACTTGTGACAAGGTTAGCATAACTTTTTGAGAATAAAAAGGTTCTTTGATTCATCCAAAGTTGAGAGCAACGAAAAAGAACTATGGGACTTGAGTTATCATAACCTCCACATAAGATTAAGCTAGCATTTAATTAAATTTCAGATTCATATTAAAAGAGAGCACTAGCTTAAACATGCATAAATCAAGCATAAGATTGAGCAAAGCGGCAACGATCATCACATATCAACATGGTACAAATTCTCCATCCATATTAAGATCATAAAAGCAACGGTAAAACTTATTCATGATGATGGATAACAAACTACTACTACCACACATGCTGAAATTAAATAAAAATAAGAAAATACTATGCAAACATAAACGCATACAAGATGAAAATAAAGAAAAGGAAAAGGAAAAATCAAACCACACTTAAAAACTCCGTCCCTTTCTTCTTTCTTCATTCTTCATCCGATTGTCCTTGCTCCGTTGGTTGGCTTTCATTGAATCCTTGCTCATAATATTGTTGCATGGCCCCTCCATGAAATTGATGAGGCGGCACGAGTTGAAGACGTCCCAATTGATGGGCGATTCCCGATGTTCCTTCATGCCAATAGTTGACATGGCTTCGGATCCTCTCGACGTCTTGTTCATTCCTTCGCATATACGCCCCAATAATGGCCGCACTTTGTTGGGGCTGGGGCATGCTTGCATAAGGTGCCACAAATGCTTCATTGGGAACAACAAAAGTTGGTGGAAAATATGTTGGAGGAGGTGGTGGTATGGTTGCACCACTCCCCCATGCTTGCATTGGCACACTTCCGTAGTAGGGTGGTGGCATAGAAATTCCGCCATAGGGTTGATGGTAGGCGCTCCTCCTTGCTCTTGGGCTGTAGAGGATGAACCTTCTTCTACGATTCTTCCCCTCTTGTTCTTCTTGGCCGGTACGAGAATTCCTTCTTCTAACCAATTCTCTCTCCCTTCAATAAATAATTTCAGCTTCATGTTGGGGAGAGAAACATTGACTTTTGCCACCTTGTACCCTTTCTTGTCATCTCCACTAATATATTTTCATTGCTTCATGTAATCAATTCCAAGTGAATTTCCTGCATGGATGAATTTTGGATTCCTTGAAATACCCGGCTTCACAGAAATTGCTATCATAGAGAGATAGCATCCCAAACCAATTTGTCCACTCCCCGATATTGCCTCACAACACCACCGATTGATCATGATATATGATGGATCAATGGCTTACCTTGCAAACAATGCCAAATAAAGCCAATTAACTTCCATATCAGTGACTTTGGACTCCTTCATTCTTCCCAAAATCCTTTTGCTCATCCAAGAATGAAATATCCGGATGATGGGATTCCGGATGCTACTTCTTTGCCGGTTATCTTCCCCTGAAATCATGCTCCAAAATCCTTCCAATTTTGCTCCTGATTATATCGTATCGGCTATCCTCGCTCCTGCATTGTTTCACAACGATACAACCGATCTAGATTGGTTCAAGTGTTGTCTCGTATCGCTTAGTTTGCTCTGCTTTTGCTTGCACTTTGCTTACATCATCAAATCGGCTGATCTAGCCGTTTTGAACATACTTGCACTTCGGCCGCTACGTCAGCTAGCTGATTCGTTCTACAATCGTATCGTCCGATCGGGCTGTTACTTATTGAAGACCCACATCAGTTCTCTAGCCGATCTAACTCATATCTAACGTTTCCTATCTTTCCGTGCCGATCAATAGGTCAGGTCGGCTGGCACGCCTTGTTACATCCCAGGGATCCGTTATGTGTTGCCGTTGAAGAACTTTATATCGTTTTTTGCGTCAACAATTACAAGTACTCATTATTGTTTTCACGGCTGAAGCAGGAACCCACTCGTCTCAACATCACCATTGGGAGCAGGGATGATGTCGTCAGCAAGCTCCTCCACCACATCTTTCACATCCTCCAGCAACTCGTTTACCCGCGCGGACGACGTCCCACGAGCGAACCCACCGCGGAACAAGCTCACATCAACATGCGGGAGGAAGGAGCGAAAGAGGGCGAGGCAGTGGCTGGTGCTCACCAGGTTGACCTCATGGATATATCCTTGGAAGCGTGAAGACACTGCCAGGACTCGCTCCAGCAGAGACGCCGGGCGGACGACGGGTTCGCCAAACTCCCGCACAGAGGAGGACTCAGCAAGTGGAGCCAGCTCATCTAGCAGGGGGCGCAGTGCTTTGTTCAGTACCCGGAACTGGCTCCTCTCCAACTCCATACGAGCTTCAAGGTCTGCAAATTGGGCAAATTATTTTTGCCAGAAATCTGCTCAAATATCAGAAGGACTAGTCAACAAATCAGCAAAAGATAAAAAGGCAAAGACAGAGGACAATTGACCAACGAGCTCCTTCCTGGCCACAGCCCGCTCCCTGGTCGCCTCTTCCAAAGCTTTCCACGAGGCCTTCGCCCGGTTCCGAACGACCTCGAGATCCTGTTCAGCCTAGGCCCGAGCTGTTTTCACGAACAGAGTCAGACAAAAGAACTCGGAGTGCACATAACATACAAGCAGAGCTGAAAAACCCTTCTGGTGCTCCTCTGCAACTTCATGCAGCGACGCGATGGTGGCATCTACGGTGGCCTTCTCCTGGCAAAGACGTTCGGCGGCGACGTCCTTCCCCCGGCGCAGCTGCTCGAGCTCCCGGTTACTGCCGTTTTGACGCACAGCAGCCAGCTCCTCGAGGCGCCGCACCCGGGCGTGCTGCGTGACGATGTTGGACCCGACGTCCTCCAGCAGCTCGCTCTTGCGAGCAGACGCAGCGGCCACGATCTAAAGAACCAAATGATCAAGCCAACATGATGGAAAGAGGAAGATCTGAAGATGCACTCACCCCCGCCAGCCGAGCAACCCTCGCGGCGACGGCGACGAGTTCCTGTCGATTGTCCTCGTCGATAGCCGGGTCGCCGAGCACCTCGCGCACCTTGTCGCCGCGCGCCTGAGCAATCCTTCCAGGGCGCGGCGGGCTAGCACACAGCACGGGGAGCTCCCAGTGGATCTCCTCAACCTCGGGGTCTACCCCAGCGGCAGAACCCAAAGTCATGGAACCAGCGCTTTCACGCTGGGGACTGGCCGCCCGAGGAGACACACCGGTGTCCAGTGCCACAGCACTCGGCACACCCAGCGCCGCGCCCGAATGCTCTCTTGAAGCACTCGGAGGACGCACCATCGGGCCAACGGGTGGCTGAAGGACCGAGTAGGGCGACCAGAGAGGGGGGAGTGAATGGGAGTCGATAAAAATTCTTCCCGAAGGTCGAACTCGGCCTATACCCCGATTGCCACTCCAAATGCTCGTGCACACAAAGGAAACTCCAAACAAGACACACACAAGCCTACAAGATCAAGAGACAATCCTGAGAGCAAAGAGCGGAAGCACCAAAGCAAGAACCGGAAGACTTAGCCAAGTCTGCGAAGTCCAGAGCGGACCGTCCGCAAGCACCAGGCAGACCGTCCGCGGGACCCAGGCGGACTGTCCGCAAGCTCAGGGCGGACCGTCCGAAACAATAGACCGAACCACCAGTAACACACCCCGAAATTCAGACCGTCAGACTTTGCCTTGCGGACTGTCCGCCAGTGTCGCGGACTGTCCGTGAGGGCAGCGCGGACCGTCCGTCCAGCTCGCTGGAAACCCCAGACAAAATGACCCTAACCCCAGACGAAAACTTGGCCACGCGGACCGTCCGTGAAGCACTCGCGGACTGTCCGCCAAACCTCTCGCAACTAAACCCTAGGGCCGAAATGGATCGAAACAAAGACGCGCAAGAACACGAAGAACACGCGAAGAACATAGGACGCGCGGACTGTCCGCAGGGTCCTTGCGGACTGTCCGCTAGCCCCGAACAGAGCAGCTCGAGCTCGCGAAGTCAACTCTCCAAATCCATCACCGGATCTCCCAAACGCCAAAAGCTCTTGAGACAAGATTTGGGGGAGATGATAAGTAACACAAGAAGAAGCTATGCCCCAAAAATCTCGACCTCTAAGCCACTAAATCACCAGGAATCGCGGATCACACGAACCTCCACAAAGAACTCGAACTCCGGCCAAAAACTCACGAATCGAACGCCTTCCCCGGTGTTTGAGGGGTCAAGATCACACACAAAGATGCGCAAGGCATCCACCCATGATCCCCTCAAAGAAATCAGAAGGAAAACGCCCTCAAATCCCCGAATCGAGCGAAGAACGAAACTCCCCAAAAATAGCCCCGAAAATGACACGAAAATCACAGAGGACTAGGAGATCACCGCAACGCCGAATGCTTCCATACATCCAGAGGTCAGAGTCTGTACAAGAGTCTAGCCTAAGGAATCTAGAGGGAAAAGAAGCATTTCAGAGAAATCTACCGGGGGAGAAAGCCCTAGAGTCCAAGCGAGAATGATGCCATCCACCTCTCCGCTATTTATACGAAGTCCATCGGAGGGGGGTAAATGACCACGCTACCCCTACAACTTGAAATGAAGATACAACCCCTCAGGGGCATTTTGGTCAAGTCTTCATCGAGCGGACACGCTTCCACTGCGGCCTTGCTTAGCATCGACGCAAGCCCTGCGATCATGCCACGTGCCCCCCGCCTCGAAGCTTCCCGACGCTCCCGGATCATCGTCTCCGTCGCCTCGGGCCTCCGGGCTTGGTTTTGAGGCCCAAACCAAGAAACCGTCCACCGATGGTTTTGTGGGCAAACCAACAAACCCCGCGTGCAAGCTTCGGGCTCCATCCGCTACCTTGCACCAGCCCATGATCATGACTTCAGCCCGCTAGTCTTGTACCGCACGGCTCACACTTGACCCCATCGGCCACCGGGTCCATCGAACCAAGCCTACTTGCCACTCCACACCCGGAGGCCGCCACGGCTCAGGCCTTTCGCGCTTGTTCTTCACCTGCACTGACACGAGTCAAGCCGCGACCTGTACCTGCACACTTAGCCAAGCATCAGTCCACACAACGTTGTCAATCACTCATCACTAAGGAGCGACCCTCCACTGGTCCTCGGACACACCTGGTCCTCAATCTCCCCCTTGATGAGTGCATTGACAACACCCATAGTAACCATGATAGAGAAAAAGAAAAGAAAACAACCACGAAAACAAACCTCGAAAACAAGTGATCCAAAGCTAAAGAACAAGCGAAAACTCGATCACTCGCCAATCCAAGTCTCAGCCCCCTAAGACAAGGGCAACGACTCGACACAGCCGAGACAACACAAAGCTCACAAGGAGCACACCTCAAAGCACAAAACTCAGGAAAATCAAAGGAGCTCCCCCTGCACATATGCAAACTCCCCCTGAGCAAATGCAACCTCTTACTTCTCAATTTTTCTCCTCACATGCAACATCTCACAAATGCATATCAATTTTCCACAAAATCTCCCAAAGTATGAAAATTCTCCCTAGATGCATACAACATCTCCCCCTTGTTGACAATGCATGAATCAAGGTATATGAAACTCTTCTCCTTGTTTTCATGAAAAATGCATGTCAAAGCATATATACTGTCTACCAAGCTTCTCAAATATACAAAGAGCACAACAAAATGCTACAAATGAGACATAGAGCAAGCAAAGTAGACATGGTGTAGTTAGCAAATTGCCATCAAGAAGGTAGAGACATATAAGCATGTAACATGGCTAAAAGCAATTTTAAGCAATTTTCACAAAGAAACATTCATCTCATGAGCAAGACCCTATCTATGCCAATTTGAACACAAAAGCACTAGATCATTCAAAATTTATGCAAGATCACAAATTCTCATTACAAGATCATTATAAACGCCCACAAGCTACTCAAGTCATGTTAAAGCCACCGAGCCATGTGTCTACTTCTTAAAATGAGACTTCTCATGGCAGACAACATGCTACGATTTAGCACCCAAGATATGATTATCAAAACATAAAAACAAGATTAGGAGCTCATTTTTTAAGCACAAGGCAATTCATACACCAATTTCATTTTCAAGAATAAATACGATACATGAAGTGCCTTTGCGGCAAAAAGAAGCTTATGCTCCTTCCCAAGCAAGCAAAAGGGCTAAACATTTACAATGACAGAAAGGTCTTTGACCCCAAGCAAAGAGAATATGATCCTCAAGCATAAACTGAGCATGATATACGTATTTGAGCACAAATTTAGCACAGACAAGCATCTACTCATGAGAGAGGCAATTTTATCATTTTCACAAACAAAATGCTATCTCATCATACAAATATGGCAAAACCATGAAGAGCATAGCATTTACATCCACAAATTACCAAACATGCACAAGTCTCACAAATAGCACATCAGTGATCAATGTATATAAGAGAAGCTTTTCCTAGCACATGTGATCCAAAGATGGCTATCCTACCAGGTTTTGTACAGAAATTAAAATGCATGTATGGAATGCAACAAAATGAACATATGACACATATATACATGAGAAGCTCCAAGACCCAGCTAGAAAGGAAAGCACAACCCAAGCTCACCCCACAAGCGAGTGAAAGTGACTTGGTCAAGCGGTTTGGTGAAAATGTCAGCTAGCTGGTCTTGGGTAGGGACATAGGACAAAGATATGTTTCCCTTCTCAACATTGTCTCTCAGGAAGTGGTACCTCACTTCTATGTGTTTCGTTTTGGAGTGGAGGACAGGATTTTTGGCTACACTTATGGCACTGGTGCTGTCACAGAAAAGTGGAACCTGGGAGCACTCCTCACCAAAATCACTCATGGTGTAGGTCATCCAAAGCAGCTGGGAACAACAACTAGCAGCAGCTACATACTCAGCCTCGGTGGTGGACTGGGCTACACTGGATTGCTTGCGAGATGACCAAGAGACCAAAGAAGAACCAAGGAACTGACAACACCCAGAGGTAGACTTGCGGTCCAATCGACACCCAGCGAAATCAGCATCAGAAAACCTGTGAAGTCTGAGTGTCGAGGAGGCAGAATACCAAAGACCAAACTCAGGAGTGTAGTTCAAGTACCTGAAAATCCGCTTGACGGCCTGCCGATGTGAAGTCCTCGGTGAAGCCTGATAACGAGCGCACAGACACACACTGAACTGTATGTCCGGCCTCATCGCTGTCAAGTAGAGGAGGGAGCCGATCATGCTCCGGTACTCCTTCTGGTCCACGGGTTCGCCGTCCTCGTCCGCGTCCAAAGTCGTAGTTGTACTCATCGGTGTAGTCAGCGGCTTGGAGTCATTCATGACAAACTTCTTCACCATGTCCCTGGTCTACTTCGCCTGATGTACAAACATCCCGTCCTTGCACTGCTTGATCTGGAGACCCAAGAAAAACTACAGCTCGCCCACCATGGACATCTCAAATTCCCAGCTCATGTCATCTGCAAATCTGGCAACAAGATCATGAGAAGAGCCACCAAAGGTTATGTCATCCACGTATATCTGAACAATCAAAAGGTCATTCCCATGCTTAAGGAGGAATAGGGTCTTATCAACTGTGCCCATCACAAATCCCTTACTCAGCAAAAACCCTCTCAACCTGCCATACCAAGCTCTAGGTGCCTGTTTCAACCCATAGAGCGCTCTCTGGAGTTTGTATACACGGTGTGGGTATTGTTCACTCTCAAACCCCGGGGGTTGCCTCACATACACTTCTTCCTCTATCACCCCATTCAAGAAAGCACTCTTGACATCCATTTGGTACAACTTGAACCCTTTAGCCACGGCAAAGGCTAGAAGGATCCTAATTGCCTCCAAACGGGCCACAGGAGCAAATGTCTCCTCATAATCTATCCCCTCCTTCTGGTTGAACCCCTGTGCCACCAACCTCGACTTGTTTCTCACAACCATCCCATTCTCACCCTCTTTGTTCTTCCACACCCACTTGGTACCTATGGGATGGCAATTTGGTGGTGGATCGACTAACACCCAGACTTAGTTTCTCTCAAAATTCTCCAACTTCTCATGCATGGAATTTACCCAATTCTCGTCAGACAAAGCGTGTCGAATATCTTTGGGCTCAAACGACGCAACAAAAGCACAGTGAGCGAAATGAGAAGTATTTCTTGACCTCGACCGTGTAGTGCGTTCATGAAGGTCACCTATGATCGTCGTCGGTGGGTGATCCACCTGTACACGCCGAGGAGCCTCTCGCCTGGACACAATCTCCCCCTCAGCAGCAGCCTCCACTCGAATAGCCTCAGTCGTAGTGGGTGTAGGGGATGGTCCATCCTCGATCGTCGTCGTAGTAGTGGAAGTAGCACATACACGATCAGCCGCTGGAGCATCACCACCATCATCGTCATCGTCTCCATCTCCGTCCTTCTCATCCTCAAAGATCCTCGCTCCAATCTCCTCGTCACCTGCACACTCAAAAGCAGAAGAGCTACATGGATGTGCCTCGTCGAAGGTAACTTCGCAAGTCTCCATGATTCGGTTAGTGTCAAGATTGAGCACACGATATGCTCTAGAGTGAATCGCATAACCGAGAAAGATACCATCTGAACATCTAGACTCAAACTTATCCAACTTACCCTTCTTCAGAATGAAGCACTTGCAACCAAAAGCTCTAAAGTGACTCACCTTGGGTTGTCGGCCATACATCAGCTCATAAGAGGTCTTCTTCTTAAAGGCACGAAGGAAGATGCAATTTGAGACATAACAAGCGGTATTGACCGCCTCGGCCCAGAAACGCCTAGGAGTCCTATGCTCATCGAGCATCGTCCTGGCCATCTCACAAAGGGTCTGGTTATTCCTCTCCACTACGCCATTCTGGCAAGCGACATATGGAGAAGAGTACTGATGATCGAGATCAAGATCACTGCAAAAGGTGTCAAACTGAGAGTTCTTAAACTCTGTGCCATTGTCACTGCGGATAGCTCGAATGGCATCACCATGTCTCTTATTTTTCAACCTCAAGATCAAGTCCCGAACAAAGCCAAATGTCTCACTCTTATCCTCCAAAAAGAAAACTCAAGAGTACCTCGAAAAATCATCAACAACCACAAGAACATACCACTTCCCACCAGCAGAGTGAACACGAGCTGGCCCAACCAAATCATGTGCAACAGCTCACAAGGTCGCTCGGTCATGACAGAATTCAGAGGGGCGTGAGAAGCGGTAACCATCTTTCCATGCCGACAAGAAGCACAAACCAAATCCTTCTCGAATTTCAACTTAGGCAATCCTCGGACAAGATCAATACCACTCAAGCGGGAAAGCAACTCAAAGCTCAAGTGCCCCAACCTCCTATGCCATTTCCAAAGCTTAGCCGAAACGCCAGCAACAAAGCATCGAGAAGGACCAACAGACTGGGAAAAGTCAGCACGAAAGATTTGACCCTCGGGGACGATCGTACAGACAAGATCACCTCGAGAATCAAGCACACGAGAAGCACCCGACTTAAAACGAACCTCAAAACCTTCGTCAAGTAATTGAGATACTGACAACAGGTTAAAACCAAGTGACTTGACCAGGGCCACACTTCTTAAGGTCACCTTGCTACTCACCTTCACCATACCTTCAGCAAGTACTCGTCCTCTCCCATTGTCCCCGAAAGTGATGTACTCCCTCGTACTCACCGGGGTGAGGCTGGAGAACCACCCACGATCTCCGGTCATGTGTCGTGAACAACCGGAGTCGATCAACCAAAAGTCCTCCAAGCCTCCCACCTGCAATAAAAAACGAGGACGAGAATGAGCAAGCGACTCAACACTGGGGTTAGTACCAAAAGAGTCAAACCAATGCTGAGCCATTTGATCAAAAGAAGGGTTAGCAAAATCCATCCTAAAACCTCTAGGCGGAGCCCTCTCACGCCTACCACCAAAGGACCTGTCACGTCTCACTGGTGGAGTACGCGCACCACGATGGGGAAAACATGGCCCGTAGTCCATCTGAGACCTAAAGCTCCGATCGTGCCTCCCAAACTCGTAACGGTCACGAGAAGGAGCATGTCGAGCCAACTCACCACGCCCAAACCCAACACGCCTGTCTCTCTGAGGAAACACACCTCCACCTCCACCTCCACGAGTGGGAACTGTATGGACATACACCTCACCCCTAGGTAGAGGCCCTCTACGAGGCTCAGGCACACCACGAGCAAGATGGTACCTGTCCTTGTTTGCCATCTCCCTAGCAAACCGCTCATCCCTCTTCCTCCGGAAATAGAACTCATCCTTATGCCCATCCCTCCCACAATACTCACAATGGAAGCGGATCGGCTGCAGCTTAGGCGGTGGCTTTTCTGTGGGCTTCTCAACACCTTTCTCTCCTGACTTCCCCTCAAAGACATTACCCAGGTTGCTCACAAATTTGATGGGTTTCTGGTAATTCTCTGTTTTCTGGGGGAACACTAGTGGGTCTGGAGTTGTATCAAGCTTGTTTCTCAGATGGTTTGGCTTGGGTGCATATTTGTTCATGGGTATGGTGTGTGGTTGAGTAGGGATCTCTCCAACTTTCTCTTCTCCCTCACCACTCTTCTCACCACTCTTCTCAGCCCCCCAACGCCTCACCATCAAACCTCTTGAACAAAGCCAACATCAAACTCAATTGTGGCTCATGCCCAGACAACCAACTCATCAATTTCCTAAGCTCATCATTTTTATCCTGCAAACGGTCAACATAGTGTGCAAGTTCCATGTTTTTCAAAGCATGCATTTCACAGGTTGAACATGATGTAGGAAGAGGAGCTTTCAATGCCGCCTCAAGAGAAACAATTCTAGTGTGAGACTCATCTAGCCTAGCATGCAAAATAGGACATGAAGTACAAGCTCCTAACAAAGCTGGCCTAGACTTCAATTCATCACACTCAATCCTAACCACATCTAGTTCCTCAAGAGTAGAGGCATGCTTCTCCTTGAGAGCAGTCAAATCAGCAAGAAAAACTGAGCAATCACCACAGTCAATTTCATCAGACACCACAGGAGCAGATTTCAAAGCACCTATTTCATTTCTAGCATCCACAAGCAAGGATTCAAGCTCTGCTATCTTATCCTTAGCATCACCCAACAAAGACCTGAATTCCCTCTTCTCCTTGTTGGTCTTTCTAAGCACATCATCACGGTTGTCAAGCAACTCATTGAGCCTAGCATTCTCCTCTAGCAAGAAGTTGGGATCTTGTCGTACCTCTTCTTCGGAATCGGAGTTCGAATTTGAGCTGTGCTTCCCACCCTTCTTGGAATGCGCCATGCCACAAAAGCCTCCTTGTGCGACGAAGCTGAGGCCGGTGAAGTTCTTGCCCGTGTGCCGCTTGTCCTTGCGCTTCTCTTGCTCTTCCTCGCTGCTCGAGTCAGAAGAAGCATCACTTGATGTCGAGTCGATGTCGCTCGCTCCGGCCACCATCGCTCGAGCGGTCTTCTTCTTGTGCCCGCTACTCTTCTTGTGCCTTCTCTCGCCCTTGTCCTTGTGCTTGTCCTTGTAGTCATTCCGGGAGCGGTGCTTGTTGTAGTCGTGCTTGGGCTTGCCCTTGTAGTCGTTCTTGATCTCCATGGCTTCAGGGCATTCGGCGATGAAGTGCCCGTGCTTCCCGCACCGATAGCACATCCCCGAGCTCCGCCTTGCATTTTTGCGGTTCTCGTACATCCGCCCAAACCTCTTGCTCAACAAGGCGAGATCATCCTCGCTCAGCACCTCAAAGTCCTCATCTAGCAAGGACACAAGACAAGACAAAGAAAAGCCAACAGAGTTAACGTTAGTCCTCGATCCTGAGACAAGATCCAAACTATGAGGATCAGTGGGGCTCTCGCTCTTGGCTCTCAAGCCACGATCAACCTCTGAAGACCTGAGCTTGGAGAACAGCTTGTCAAGCGACAGCGTGTCATACGCACTCGACTCCTCAATGGCCTCGACCTTGGCACTCCACACGGACCTATCCAGGGCATGCAAAAGCTTGATAGCTTGATCATGATCCGTGTATGAGAGCACTGTCACATTGGCCCTCATGTTGTTGACTATGCTAGTGAAGCGCTGAAACATAGCAATGGTCGACTCACCGGGGAGATGAGTGAAGTCCTCGTACTCTCTCCGGTAAGTAGAAAACATACGGGCTTGCACTTGGGCATTGCCAACATGAGCATTTCTCAACTTGAGCCAAATCTTTTCGGCCACATCCTCTCCGTACACTCGATCAAACTCCGAGGCACAGAGAGCACGGAACAAGTAATCAACGGCCTTGCTGTTGGCCTCAAACATGTCCCGTGTACCTGAAAGCAAAAAACTATCTGGGATGACATAATGAGGATTCTGAGTGACCTCCCAGATCAGAGTTCCCTTCTCACGCAAAAATGCGCCCATGCGCCTCTCCCACATCGGGTAATTCTTGCCATCAAAGTGCGGAGGACCCGACCCCTTGCCATAATTGCCCATCTTTGGATCTTAGACTGGTTAGAATCAAGGAGATCCGCAACCAGCTCTGATACCAATTGAAGGACCGAGTAGGGCGACCAGAGAGGGGGGGGAGTGAATGGGAGCCGATAAAAATTCTTCCCGAAGGTCGAACTCGGCCTATACCCCGATTGCCACACCAAATGCTCGCGCACACAAAGGAAACTCCAAACAAGACACACACAAGCCTACAAGATCAAGAGACAAGCCTAGGAGCAAAGAGCGGAAGCACCAAAGCAAGAACCGGAAGACTTAGCCAAGTCTGCGAAGTCCAGAGCGGACCGTCCGCAAGCACCAGGCAGACCGTCCGCGGGACCTAGGCGGACTGTCCGCAAGCTCAGGGCGGACCGTCCGAAACAACAGACCGAACCACCAGTAGCACACCCCGAAATTTTGACCCTCCGACTTTGCCTTGCGGACTGTCCGCTAGTGTCGCGGACTGTCCGTGAGGGCAGCGCGGACCGTCCGTCCAGCTCGCTGGAAACCCCAGACAAAATGACCCTAACCCCAGACGAAAACTTGGCCATGCGGATCGTCCATGAAGCACTCGTGGACTGTCTGCCAAACCTCTCGCAACCAAAGCCTAGGGCCGAAATGGATCAAAACAAAGACGCGTAAGAACACGAAGAACACGCGAAGAACACAGGACACGCGGACTGTCCGCGGGTCCTCGCGGACTGTCCGCTAGCCCCAGACAGAGCAGCTCGAGCTCGAGCTCGAGCTCACGAAGTCAACTCTCCAAATCTATCACCAGATCTCCCAAACGCCAAAAGCTCTTGAGACAAGATTTGGGGGAGATGATAAGCAACACAAGAGGAAGCTATGCCTCAAAAATCTCGACCTCTAAGCCACTAAATCGTCGGGAATCGCGGATCACACGAACCTCCACCAAGAACTCAAACTCTGGCCAAAAACTCACGAATCGAACGCCTTCCTTGGTGTTTGAGGGGTCAAGATCACACACAAAGATGCGCAAGGCATTCACCCATGATCCCCTCAAAGAAATCCGAAGGAAAACGCCCTCAAATCCCCGAATCGAGCGAAGAACGAAACTCCCCAAAAATAGCCCTGAAAATGACACGAAAATCACAGAGGACTAGGAGATCACCGCAACGCCGAATGCTTCCATACATCCAGAGGTCAGAGTCTGTACAAGAGTCTAGCCTAAGGAATCCAGAGGGAAAAGAAGCATTTCAGAGAAATCTACCGGGGGAGAAAGCCCTAGAGTCCAAGCGAGAGAGATGCCATCCACCTCTCCGCTATTTATACGAAGTCCATCGGAGGGAGGTAAATGACCACGCTACCCCTACAACTTGAAATGAAGATACAACCCCTCAGGGGCATTTTGGTCAAGTCTTCATCAAGCGGACACGCTTCCACCGCGGCCTTGCTTAGCATCGACGCAAGCCCTACGATCATGCCACGTGCCCCCTCCTCGAAGCTTCCCGACGCTCCCGGATCACCGTCTCCGTCGCCTCGGGCCTCCGGGCTTGGTTTTGAGGCCCAAACCAAGAAACCGTCCACCAATGGTTTTGTGGGCAAACCAACAAACCCCGCGTGCAAGCTTCGGGCTCCATCCGCTACCTTGCACCGGCCCATGTTCACGACTTCAGCCCGCTAGTCTTGTACCGCATGGCTCGCACTTGACCCCATCGGCCACCAGGTCCATCGAACCAAGCCTACTTGCCACTCCACACCCGGAGGCCGCCACGACTCAGGCCTTTCGCGCTTGTTCTTCACCTGCACCGACACGAGTGAAGCCGCAACCTGTACCTGCACAAGCCAAGCATCAGTCCACACAACGTTGTCAATCACTCATCACTAAGGAGCGACCCTCCACTAGTCCTCGGACACACCTGGTCCTCAGTGGCGCGGGCACCTCACCCCCAACAGGGATGTCTCGGGGCTCCCTGCAAACTAGAACAATTCCAACACCACAAGCTTCAACTCCAAGCACCGATCAACAAACGCTACCAGAACAAAACTGTGATCTACAGAACAACTTACTCGGTGGACACACACACGAGCGCGCCTGCGGAATCCTAAGCTCGAGAGCGCTGGCCTCTTGGACCCAGCTGTCACCTCAGGAGTCACCCCGGGCACACCCTGTAGTCGTCACAGGGGGCGGCGGGGCAGTCCGCGGCGAAGGGCGCGAAATGCCTGTGCCCCGAGGAGACCTTTCTGCTCCTCAAAGAGAAGGTGGAGGAGAAGAAGGAAGAGTAGGTGGATGAGAAGAAGGAATAGCCGTACCACTCGGCGTCCTGCTGGTCGCCTCTAGTGGAACATCGTCAGTCTGGAACAAAAAAGGGGCCACCTCCTCATCGTCTGAGTCACCCGGCATCACCAGCTTGCGCCGACGTGACGCCGGCTCGTCAATCTTCAACGAGCCGAGGGGCGCACGCCGCACCTCCGGTCGCCCTCTACCCTTGCGCGCCTTCCTCTTATCAGCAGGAGCAGTACGCGGCTTGTCGGAAGGGGTCACGGCTGTGCGCCAGCTCGGCTCCAGGGCGGCCGCGCGCTGAGTCGGCTCCGGCGCGACCACGCCGCCACCATCAGCTGCGACGTGGGCGCAGGCACGTTCCAACCTCTACAGCTCGCCAAGCCTGCCGGGTAGAAACGCAACACCAACTAGCGTTCCCGGCAGCGGTAAAGCGGAGAAAAAGGCCTCATGGCCCTATAAAAGACAAACAATCAATCAAGCATTTCATCGAACATCTTTCAGGCACATGTTTATGCCCTAATGGACGGACCGCAGAAAGAGGAAATTTCCAATTACCATGGGCGGAGGGTTTCCTAGGCTGAAACGACGTGGCGCACCGTGCGTCATGATGATGGTGTTGGGGGTGAAGCATTCGCGGATGCGCTCCACCAGCTCCCCCGGCTCCGGCACAAGCCGCGTCGTGTCGAAGTCCACGCCAGGTGTGCCCTCTCCCTCAGCGGTTGAAGCCGCCGGGCGGCGAAGTTCTCCATTACCACTACTCCGGTGAGGCCCGCCGCCTTTAGGTTCTCGATCAACCTCAGCAGCTCCGTCACCTACTCCATCTTGGCGTCGTTCAACTCCTCGTCCTAGCAACGGAGCTGAGCCGGGCGCACATCGATGTCACACGACACTTGTGGGCGCGTGGTTGGTGGTGTAGAACCACTCCTTGTGCCAACCCTTGTTGGAGCTGACGAGCGGCACCGAGATGTAGTCAGCAGAAGTTTTCTGCTTGAGCCGGAACCCGGCGCCTCCCACCACCTTCGGTTTCTTGTCACTCTTGTGGGGTTTGACCCAGAAGAAGTACCGAAAGAGATTGAAGTGTGGGGCAATACCAAGGTACGCCTCGCACAGGTGGATGAAGATAGCGATGTGCAAGATGGAGTTAGGGTTGAGATTGCAGAGCTCTAACCCATAGTAGTACAGCAAGCCGCGGAAGAAGGGGTGCGCAGGCAGCCCGAATCCGCGGGGGAACCACGACTCGAACATCACCACCTCGTGCATCTGCGACGTGGGGAAATCCTCCCCCGCAGCCGCGCGACACTCCTTGGTGGTCGTGTCGAGCATGATACCGCCCCACATCAGGCGACAATTCGCTCCTGCGTCGACACAGAGCGGACCCACTCCTCGTCGCGGTGGGGAGGCGGCGGCGGTGAAGGAGACGGCGAGGAAGACCTCCTCACGCCCGTCGTGTCCTCCCTCGAGCACTTCTTTCCTCGGTGGGACTTCGAAGTCATGGCTCTCGCTATGCTCAGGGACTGCCGGAGGCGAAGGGGATCAGGGCGAATTGAGCGACAAATCTGGATCTAGGGTTCCGCCGGCTCTAGATCCGGCGGATTGAGCTACTGCGGCAGCCGATCGAACGGATGCAACAGCGGAGCTGCCGGAGGAGAAGGCAGAGCATGGCTTCCAAAGGAATGCAAGGCGACGTGAAGTGATGGAGTGTGGGTGTGTGCGTGCCCCTGGCTTGCCTTAAATGAGGGCGTCCGAAAAGGGAGTCGTGGCGGGCCCCACCCCGTTTCGTCGTTTCGCCACATCCACGCGAGTTTGACACAGCCTCCGCGTTGTTACCCTTGACGATCCAAATTCGGGCCTCTTGGGCCTAGAGGGGCCACGTTTCTGAACGGGCCAAGGAGTGGAGGTTTTTTCCTCAGGGAGACCACACCCTGAACTATCAAAAGAGCTTTCCAAATATATTTGGTACACAAGCCACATAGAGGCCGTGACCCAGAGTCACGTGTTGCCAGGTTATTAGATAACCCGCCCTCGAAAACTTTACAGCACGAATCTCAAAGCAGGTTCAATCAAGTAGCTCATGAGTGTTCTCTCGGAGGCATGCCATACACAGGCCAGAGCTGTTCAGAAGCCACAAAAACGATGGCTAGGATGGGTGACCTTGCGAGAGTTCTCCTTGGGAACACAGTGAGCCATATGGCAAATCTGGGATAGAGCTGGAGCTCCCCCCAGGCATCGTACCAGATCAAATGATCTGAGAGGTACTCACCCTAAAGGGATGACGGTAAATCCATTCAAGTCTCTTTTTTAGAGCTTCGAAATAGTTATTCTAACTATTCTGAACCTCGAGGACTGCCCTAATGGGCGCATCTGGAGATGCACCTATTCAGTGAGCACAAACGTTGTCACCATGATCATCCGGAGCCAGAAGCAAGGCCCTTGGCCAAGCGCTCAATAGTGGCCAGAAATCGGAGATCTAGGAGGCACAGGGTCATTTCTCTTTAAAGGGATGCCCAGTTAAAGACATCAGGGCTTGGTCGCTTAGATTCTTTTCTAGACCCTTGATAAACCTTTCCATCTTTATCGAGGCTCAGGACTAAGTGTGTACACTTCATCTTCGACGAGGGTGTACATTTTCTGGCTCGGTGATCTTATCAAATTTAAATGGAGAAGAGCTCTCCTCAACCACCCGGCAACCATGAGTCAAGCTTCGAGAACCACTGGGCTGCATCAAGATACGAGCAGGACTGAAACTAAAGCACTCGGCCGAAGGTGACAAGCACTCGGCTGGAAGAGGCAAGCACTCAGATGATGTTAAAAGCTCAGGATCGGAGTTGTAGTCTAGTTAAGAAGCGCTCGGGGACTGCTGTGGGGGATATACCCCCGGGGTGCCACACGGAAGGGCCCCGCGGCGTATCTGCGAGGATGGCGGGCCCACACGTGGGGCACTCGGCGTGGGTGTACGGATCAGGAATGAGGCGGTGCCCGAAGAGATATACTCCCATAGATAAGGACTAGTTGGTTAGGAAAGATATTGCTTGTAAACAAAGGGAGATCTTGTATAACCGACTAGGATAGATCCCACGTAATCTGTAACCCTGCCCCCATGCCTATATAAGGGTGGCAGGGACCCCCTCCAAAACAAGTCCAATTTGATTCTTATTCGCGGAATACTCAATACAACCACCAATGCAGGACATAGGGTATTACGCATCCTTGTGGCCCGAACCTGGATAAATCCATGTGACCTTCGTTCACCATCTAGCTTCAGGCTCGGCGATCCTCTCCACACAATCTACCACCATAGACTACCCTGTGGTGGACTGCCGGCACCATTGTACCGACATTAAGTGTATCCAAAGGGATGCATTGTCTCCCACCTGACAATATGCACAAAATCTCATTCCACAACATCTCTAAACTTTTATTTCTCTGAAATTTTCATGCAAACAGAGTTTGACTGATCTCGAGCCCATTGGTATAATATTTTTTAAAATTCATGTGGTTCTCTGTGAGTGCGATCTCTGAATGTGTTGCAGTACCAAACACAATGGATCAATCAAGGAATAAGAAGTAGGAAGCAAAGTTGTTTTTTTTTTACCAAACTGAAGAATTTACATACATGTAAAGTAGAACAGTGTAAAGAAATAAAAAATTCTACAAACTGTACCTTGAATGAATCAGATACAGGACTCACTGCTAGATGATCAACATTGTATGCCTCTATTTTACTCTAATCTGATAGTTCTTCCGTTCAAATAGCGATTAATTGCAACAGTGATAGGATGACTTGTATCTTTGTAAATTTTAATAAATCTGAACAATGATTGGATGATTGTACACCTGCACATTGTAATAAACAGTAAACAATTGAAGCTATTGTATTTTTCTACGAATGTACAGTAAATGCTTAATTGAAACAAACACTTTTGCTGCCTGGCCTCTTTCTCAAATAAGGCTAGTTTCAGTGGGATTTCACGAAGAGTTTCATGCATTAATTTTTGCTGACATGGTAATGAGAGAATGCTGGAGTTTCATGGGATGCGAGGGGAATTTCATCCCCATGAAACTCTACTGGCACAGTTATCTAGATTTCAATAAAAATTGTGCCCTGAGACAGGCTTAATATTTAGATAGCTACATGCCCGTGCTTTGCTACCGGCACCAAACTTTTACCACTGTAGATCATGATATCATGTTCAGTATCAATATCATAGAACCCAAATACAGCAAGTGGTAATAATTTGATGATGTGCTCTTAATGAGTCAATGAAATGTCTCACTGGTATCACAATGTGTATATTTCAGCTGAGTCATTGGTATTGAACCCGAAGCTAACTGTACTTTTTCACACAACCCCTTCAGGCCAAAAACAAACAAATGATACATACCCATCAAATTTCTCAGTATAAGGGTGAGGAGCATATACAAATGAGTCATCCATGATCAATCTTGGATGCCAATGCCATAGTACAAGACCAACGACACCATGAACTGAACAAGAAAATAATATCGCTTCTTAAAGAACAATTGCACAAGGAAACAAGTAAGGTGCCAAATTGGGAGATCGAACATACCTAGGTTGCTAAAGGATCTGGCTTGCTTCAGGGAATCATGCTGAATAAATCTGCACAAGTGGAGCCGTGGAGGCATACACGTATAACAGACATGATTGATTCACTACTACGGAAGGGACCTTTTGTACTGGTTCCAAAACCCTATTAGTACCGGTTTTGGAACCGGTACAGGTCAGCCGGTACTAATGTGGAGACCACATTAGTACCGGTTCGTCTCACCCGATACTAATGTGACATCAGTACCAGGTGGCCAGCAGACCCGGTACTAATGGGTTGCGCTGTCGGCACCTCTTCTTTTCCTCCTTTCCGTTCCGTTCGCTTTTCTTTTTTTTCTTTTCTTTCTTTCCTTCTCATTTCTCAATCAAAGAACACAAGCACACATAATCAAAGATTTCACAAGTCTTTCTGATTTTATCTCACCCATCATATACAATCAATTTTCACACAAATCAATTCACTCAAATATTCAGTTCATATACATTTCACAAATGTTCATAGATTGAGAAAATTCCACCAGAAAGATAAGAGATTGGGAACAAATCAACCAAAATAGAAGAGGAGCAGGAGGCCTCGTCGTGTCGTGCTGCAGTCGACGGCCCTCCCTGCCGGCCCCTGTCGCGCCCTTGCTCCACCACGGGAACCCCGCCCGCTCCGGATCCGTGCCGCGCCACCCGCCCTTGCTCTGCCGCAGGCCCGCCGCCCGATCCGGATCCCTGCCACGCCGCGTCCGCGTCGTGCCGCCGCGCCGGGAGGCCCCGCTCCGCCGCGAGTCCCCGCCTCGGCCGCGCCGGGAGGCCGCACTGGCGTCCGCACCGCGCCGGTCCTCCCTTCGCTTGGCGCGCCTGCCGGCCCCATGCGCCGCACTGGCACCGCCTGCCGCGGAGGCGCACCTCGCCTTCCCCGCCCGTCGCGGAGGCACGCCCGCCGGCCCCTCGCACCGGTCATCCCCCTCCGCCGGCCCTGCAGAAGAGAGGGGAAAAAAGTGAGCTGCATGCAGATCGAGATAAGAGAGAGAGGAGGGAGAAGGAGAGGGGATGGAAATAATGAAGGAGAAGACGACGCGCGGGTGAGATTTTTCTAAGTGTAAGACGACGTGCGGGTGGGAGGATATTAGTACCGGGGCTGGTTTTTGCACGGTACTAATGTGGCCACATTAGTACCGGGTGGAAACCAGCCCCGGTACTAATGTGTTGGTCTCACATTAGTACCGGTGCTGGTCTTCACCCGGTACTAATGTGACACATTAGTACCGGTTTTTGAGCAAGTCCGGTACTAATGTGGCTCACTGGGGCGCGTGTTGGGCCATTTCCTTCCCAGCCGGTACTAATGCCCACATTAGTACTGGTTGCAAAAAAAATTGGTACTAATATGTTTTTTTGCCTAGGACCAAAGGTTGATTCCCTAGTAGTGATTGAACAGATAAGTGGAGCATAATGTATGAAGCCTTGAATGAATAAGTTCATTTGTATGATAGATCACGCCTTCCATTTGGAATGAAATGGTTTGAGTATTCAAAACTATATATAGTCAACTAATTTCAAACTTCAGGGCATTATCTAACCAGCAAGTAGGAGGTCAAGCAATTTCGTTCAGTGCTCGAGAGGATGTAGGAGCTCAAGCATTTTCGTTTAGGCTTTATATCGAACATAGCAGGTACCATCCACACTGGCTACGGCAACCCTTACAGCAACCTGGGCACCGTAAAGATATAGAGTGAAATCAGCTGCACCGCTGCACGGTAGACCCTACGGCAAGAGCCCGTAAACGCTGCATTGCGGCGAAGCCAGCATAAACGCTGTGTTACGCCACAGCCGTCGCGTCCCAACGGCAGCTTCCTTCGCGGGCAGGGATGGAAGAAGCGTCGTTGTCGTTCCCGGTGAGACCAAGCTTGAGGCCGATGGCGCCGGCCCAGACTACTGCTGCAGCAAGGCCTATCCGTGCCCCTACGCCTCCGCCGCCACCGCGAGGCCTTGCGGGGCACTTGCTCCTCCGCCGCCCCGAGCACGTCCTGTACAGCGGGTGCGGCCGGCCCTCGATCCAGCCGCCACGGACCTCCGTCTGCACCGCCGCGCGAGATTCGGCGCCCACTGGCCAATGCGGAGGAGGGGGTTGCGTCGGAGGAGCGCGGGCGGAGGTGGGGAGAGGGAGGCGACAGCGACACAGGAAGCCGCCGGGGAGGGAGGCACTGCTAGGGGAAGGGTGCGTCAACTGGGGAGGGAGGCCCCGCCGGGGAGCTAGGGAGGCACTACAGCCCGTCGGGACCGCCGCCGGAGATGGAGAGGAATGAGGAGAGGTACGAGTGGGAGAGATCCACGGAGGAGATGAGATAAGCTTGGATTCTTTTTTTTTGCCCCTTCTTTTTTCAATAATAATATGTTAGTCCCTAGAACTTATATTTATTCACACTATAGTCCTTAACATATATTTCCTCATGTTTTAATCCCTAAGAGGTAAAAATGCACTAGGGGAGAGAGAATTTAAGATTTTCTTGAGCTTGAAAACGAGGCGAGAGGAATCGACAAAAGTCTCAATTCGCCGCAAGGGCCTGGCCCAACCCTAGACACTCTAAGATCCTTTTTCAAACCTGCTCTGCTCCCATTTTGAGTCAAGAGATAGATAAATAGCCACATCCCATTGCATTGATCGGGGTCGCTCGTAGTGACTTAGGGGGGTCGAAGACCAAGAAGTGGCTTATTTATACCAAGCATTCCTCTTATGGCTAGATCCAATCTCCTGGTCCCTGCAGAAAGGAAAAAGAATTTCATGTTCTTCCTTTCAGGAAGGGAGGATTAGGAAAGTCCTATTGATTACTGCTTTCTCCAGACCGCCGAGAAAAGCATGAAAAAAAGGCTCGAATGGTACGATCCCTCCGTCACCCCATAATGAAAGGGGTGATCTCGTAGTTCTTGGTCTGTGAAGATGCGTTGTTAGGTGCTCCATTTTCCCATTGAGGACGAACCTCAACCTGTGCTCGAGAGATAGCTCTCCATACACTGATAAGGGATGTATGGATTCTCGAGAAGAGAGGAGTCGCGGTGGCCCCCCCCCCCCCCGACCACCCGGATCCCACGAGTGAAAGAAAGTTAGATCTACATGGGATCTCACCTGGCAAGAACGTGCAGTCGACGATAATAGTTTGATGTGGCAAGTCGGGCGGGGATCATAACAGCAGTACCCCTTGTGCTGATCACTATAGCCAACGAAAATACATGACTTTTTTCTCAAAGGATTGACTTTGGCCACACCGTCTTGATCAAAGAGCTCGGGTTACACAAATCTTCCTTCTTTGTGTACTGGAACAGCTACCACTTCCTTAGAACAGCACTAACTTACCGCTCTATACTAAAATAAAAAAGCAACACCAAAGATTTGGGACCAAAAGCGGTTAGCAGTGACCATTGAATAAGTTTCTTCAGCTTGAGTTGGGTTAAAAGCGCGGAAGGTATTTGCACCATCACCATCTTCGAATAGAGTGTTTTCTACGGTAGCCCCATGGATAGCGCATAGCAGAGCTGCGCCTAATACTCCGGCAACTCCCATCATCTCCTTAGTTTAAAACAATTCCTACTAAACTGGGATCAAGGGGAACCACCATGAGCTAAACTAGCATAGGAAATTGGTACTGGCCATACAAAACGGAGTGAAGAAAAAGCCAAGCAAAAACATATGCGAGTATGGATAAAAATCTCAAAGAATAGCGAGCTAGGCGGCCAGGCAAAGAAAGGGGGCGGGCCGGCCGGTCGGGGCCTTGGCGATACGTTCTTCTTTCGAAGCGTTTTGCCAATAGAGTGAGGGCGTCCTTCCTGGCTTCCTCAGCAACTTTTTGAACAAATTTATCCAGTGGTGATCTCCTTTCATCTACTCGGATTTGTCCTTTCCCAGGGCGCTTAGAAGTCGACGTCCCTTCGTCGTTGGCTGAATTGGGTTTAGCATTATCGGGTGCCGAACTACCTTGGGCGGATTCATTAGCCTCGATTATGGTAATCCTCGCCGACAAACTGTTATAGGGCTGATTGGAACCTGTCTCGCTATCTTCCGCAGGTATATTTAACCACTCATCCACATAAGGGTTTGGTGAGTCAGCCGCGTATGCTACCTTTATAGTAAATAGATAAACCAATAAGCCACAATATTTCCGGGAGAACGGTCTTGATAGCGAGTTCTGGCAGGCTGCAGACAATCTGCAAAGAAAATATGAGCATGCAGATCGCGGCGAGCCGGATACACCCGATCCAAGTAACCCACCTATTGTCGAGGAGACAAAAGGGAACGGGGAAGCAGGAACCTTGGGGAGCTCGCCCGAGTCAAAGAAACGCAATGTTCACAAAAGAAAGAATGCTTTATAAGCTAAGCCTTACATAATTTGAATTTCTCAGGCATTCCATGTTTATCATGATGCGATTGGAACGTACATCAACTGAAACCTAACATGACCATTGATTCTGCCTCCACTGGTGGAAAGGATAACGATGGATCTTTAGCTAGCTCATAAGGCAGAGGAAAGGTATAGTCTCGTTAACAGATAAGGAAAAGTGGATCCACTACCAAATACGTTGTGGAGCCGTGTTCTCCGGGGTAAATACTAGTTTGAGAGTTCTTGGGATGGGTTCTATGTTGCTGCCCATTCATTTCCTATTAATAAGGAGATATGTAAAGCACGTCATTCTATTAAAGAGAACTTCCAGTGGCAGATTGGAGATGGTAATTCGGTGCGATTGTTATAAGACCCTGGGGACTGCGTTGGTTCATAAGCAAAATCATGCCAATATAGATAGATAACCACACCCTCCACATCAGTACCATTATATGTATATGATTTAATGCCTATTACCGAAGATAATTTCGAATCGGAGCGCAAGCGTCTCTCGTATAAGATATTCCTGGACAACCATGCTTTTAGTCTGCGCTGCTCTCAGGCCCTTTACGGGAATAAAAACCCCATTCTGGATAAGAGGTTGCTCAACCCTGCCTTTAAACGCACAAAATCGAAGCAAGGGAGCGGAAATCACATTGAATGCAATTCGTTCTCTACTTTCGTCTCATGACAAAGCTTAAGAACAGATATTCACAATTCGTCTTTGATTTACTTTTCCTTAGTTTAGTAGCATCTCCTCTTTCAACTGAAACCTAACGTGACCATTGATTCCACCTCCATTGCTGGAAAGGATAACGATGGATCTTTAGCTAGCTCAGTGCCCTCCGACGTATACAAGTTCTGAAAGAAATCCCGTGTCATAGCTTGCATCTTCTCACAATCCTCACTGACAGACCCGTCCCCCTAGGGTGCTATAAAAAGGGCTATAGGGCCACTAATACAAAAGCAATCGAATAAAACATCAACAATCGGAACTTAAGTTTCGATTGTTATTTCTTAAATTCTGGTTGTAGTTTCTTAAGTTTCGATTGGAGTTGAACTTTTGTGTTAATTGAGGAATATGTCTATTTTTTTGTGTCTAGGACCAGTAATTATTGAAATTGACTGGGCTTGAAATTGCTTGGTTCCGACTAAAAAATGAAATAATTTAATTGAAGGAAATAAATAATTTCATTGAAGTAAGAAGTCCCCCGTAGGGGAGACTTCTTGCTTCAATTAGTCCCCATGTTCTTCGAATGGATCTCTTAATTGTTGAGAGGGTTGCCCAAACGCGGTATATAAAGCATACCCAGTAAAGCTTACAAGTAAACCAGATATGGAGATGGCGAAATTATCTTCGGTAATACTCGCTAGAAATTCATTTCTAGCATTGTCTTCCGAAATTCTAGCAATGTCCTCCGCCAGTGCCAAACGCCTGATTATTCTATTTCTTGATGCTAGCAAGGTATAGCGGTCAAATAGGATTATTCTCTTCACGAGATCTTTTACTTTTTTTATCATGTGGGAGTTAGAATTAATCCCTGTTTACTTACTTTTATCCATGTGGGGGGGAGAGGCGTCTGTATTCAGCTACTAAGTTTATTTTGTATACTGCAGGCGTCATCTGGCTTATGTTCTTCATGCAACATTCAGATCGAATGATTTGGTCGATCTGATACTTAGTTAACTCATTCATCTTGATGTTCCCACTGATACCTAATCGATAACGAAGCTGAATGGCTTTTTTCGGTCCAATTCCATCCATTTTTGTTGAGGCAATTCTGACTTGTTCATCGGGAAGTGATCTAGCTCCTGAGATATATGACATTCTTTATCCTTCTCTTTTCCTGGTCTTCTCGGCTGGAATCTACAATGGTTGTCTCCCGAACAAAAGAACCATTTCTGTCTCTTCTGATATCAAGTATTTTGATTCGAATCCGTATAGCCCTAATATATACATCTTTTTTTCATTTTAGGATGGATATCTTATGTTTACTTTAGTATAGTTAGTATAGTTTTTTCTTATTAGTACAGTACTTGTTTATAGGCTCGACGATCGATTGCGCCATAGAATAGAGATAAAAGCATTACCATAGGCTCCATTCATGGAAAATCATAGAGACATGAAAAGAAAAAAGAATTTTGATCAAATCAATAGAAATAGAAGAAAGGATCCCTTAACGGATTTGACTTCCATCCTCCTTCAAATAGGATATGCTCTAAGTCCCTATACTTTCCTATAATGACTGCAACGATTTTCTCTATTTTGCGAATTCCTATTTTGTTTGAAGTATATTACTATACATACATTATCTAAATATATACATTATCTAATTATACACTCTACGGTGCTCTTCAATTTCATTTTGCAGTTGCCCCATTTCAGCAGCAATTGCAGAAAGCCTGTTTGTAGCATCCATAGCCATACGTGCTAGTACTCAATTTCTTTGTGATGAAGTGAAGACACTTATCGAGCTATATATTCTGCAAGAATATTAGGTTGTCTATAAGGTTCTTTAACCTTTTCAATAGCAATATTAAGTCTCCGGTTTATAGAATTAACTTCCTTTTGGAGATCTTTCTCTAATTCTTCGATTGCTCCCTTTTTCTTTAATAAATTTGGGAATCCAATATGGATTATGACGTGGATTGTATCAATTTCTTTTTGAATTTCTATATGTGTAATTACTTTAGAACTTGAGTCTGATTCTATTTTTCTATTCGAGCCTTTTTTCCTATTCTGTTGTATATAATTCTTGATACAATTCCGTATTTTTTTATCTTCCTGTAGACCTTCAGAATAATTTTTTGGTTGTGCGAACCAAAAGGAATGGTGATTTTGGGTTGTACCAAGTCTGAATTTTTAATTGAAGAAGGTAGTTGGAGATGGATGAATAAAATATATAGTTGTTGTATATAGAGTAACAGGAGTGCGAAGAAGCTGGTGTAGAGTAAAGATTCTTGCTGACGTGGCTAGAATATTCCTTTTGGAGTAAACTTTTAGAGCAATATCAGTGCGGATTGCAGACATTAAGTAGGTGCTCAACAAAAATATCCGCATCTTCAGTTTCTGACTTCACAACCAATGCAAAGCCTAATCAATGTGAAGATTGGAGGCTTACCCCGATGAGCATCAGTAAATCTGGCACTGCTCACGCAGAACCTTACTAATCATTACATACCTAAAGTTAGTGGTCTTTCCTAAGGTCTATTGTGAAATTCAAGATTGAAAACGAGAGATTGGAGGATGGGGAATTTTGTAATATACTCTATATACCTGCTGGAGTGGGGATATTTAACTATGTGCCACTTTTAAGGTTTTAGATTTAGCACTTCATAAGATAGGACCTTTAGTTTGGCTTCTACGTTTTTGCCACCTTTGCGCGTTTGAAGCAACAAAATTGCCATTATGTCCGACGTGGCAAGCCGCGCCACCATGCCAGCGTGGATTCACCGGGTGAAATGACCTCAGTGCCCCTCCCTTGCTCATGCTAGCCAGCCCTTCCCCTCTCTACTACTGCTGACGTGTGGGACCCATATTCATGTCATCTTTGCTGCCGCTTGTTATTTAGGACAGAAATGAGCGGAGAAAAAAATGGTAGAACGGGCTGCAGCTTGCGTGAGAGGAGCACCGTGGGCGGCACAACACTGAGGATGGTAGGGTCGAGCTCCGCTGCCGCGCAAGCAGCACTGCGGCGCAGCCCTGAGGTTGAAGATGACCCTGCCATGCGGCTCCCACACGTCAGCAGTAGTGGAGAGTGGAAGGGATGGCTAGCATGAGTAAGAAAGGGACACCAAGGTCATTTCACTCGGTCAATCCACACTGGCCCGGTGTCGTGGCTCGCCACATCAGCGAAAGTGACAAATTTGCAGTTTCATTCGTGTGAGAATGACAAATGTGTAGAAGCCAATGTAAAAGTCTCTTTCGAAGGAGCAGCCACTCTAAAAGTGGCAAATAGTTAAATATCCTGCTGAAGTGCTGATTGGCTGTTGTACTTGCCACCCCGGGACGCACAAAAGCCATACACCAGCCCTAGTCACTCCGGACATCAAGGGGGCGTTTGGTTGGTCGCACCAGCCCCGGCCAGGCTCCTCACGTGTAGGCGTGATTGGACGCTTGCGCAGGGGTCCAGGCCTGCCTCCCTACATGCAGCGATGCTCCCTCGGTCTGGCTCGCGGGAAACGTCGGAATCGGTCGTTTCTAGTGGGCCTGGCTCGCGGGAGCCAGCCATTTAAACTAGTTAATGACATTATTAATATATAATTAGTTTATATTAAGTGATATTAATATATTTTAAATTAGATTAAGATGTATCATGATAAAATAAAACCATTAAAGCACAACTCTATAAGCTAAGCATTACAATTTTACTTATTTTTTCTAATCTTATCTCATGCAACTTGACTCATACAGGTAACCAAACACCTTCTCTTCTCAACCACACTAGACACGTATAGACAACCAAACATGAGAATTTGCACACACTCAGCTTGGCTCACGAGAGCCTGGCTCACAGATGCGAGCCAGGCTAGAGTCATGCAAGTAACCAAACACCCCCAAGTGGTCGCGCGTCCGCATCACCATCCTCCGATTAGGCCGCCCGCTGGTCCGGCCTCCTCCTCGTTGGGGTCTCGCGAGGAGTGAACTCACACCTGGCCACAGATGGACGAGGAAGTGCAGGCTGTGGGCCACCAATCTGGAAGCAGTGCCACCAGTCCCAACAATCGGGTACAACTTCCCCCTAGGCTCCTCACTAGCGCCGCCTTTAGCTCCTCCGCTAGGGGATGCGGCCAACCTTCCCGTGATGGACCATCGGCGCAGATGGATAGGAGAGGGCCAAAGGCAGATCACCGCCGACACCACGGTTGCTTCTTCTGCTGTTGCAGCCATTAGCCTCCGGCTACTACAAGTTGTCTATTGTCGAGTGTCAGCACTCGGTCCTCATGAACGGCAACGGCCACTAACTGAACTACAGGGTCCATCATGATCACCGACATGTACTCTTGTACTCCTAGTTTGTAGGTAGTTAGTTGGCCATGATCGCCTCTGGGCTCTCTGAATATGTACATGAGTTCAGCAGTAAAACACTTGAGATTTTCCTGCATTTGATCATCTTCATGGTATCAAGAGAATCCACGATCTAATTCCCAGCTTCCACTGCCCTCCCACCCTATTCGCCATGTCTTCCTCAAGCTCCAGCTCCACGAACCCCTTTGTTGCTCCTCTTCTTGATCCAGCGCCGAAGCTGAGTATTGCGGCATCGCTCATGCGGCTGCCGAATGCTGCTGGTTACGCAACTTGCTCGCTGAATTGCTAGTAGAGATCCCCAAGGCTATATGACAACATCTTGGTGGTCTACCTCTTAGAGAATCTTGTTCATCGTCGCCGCACCAAGCATGTTGAGCTTGACATTCACTTCATGCGCGAGAAAGTCGCCATTGGGCAATTGCACGTTCTTCAAGTGCCAAGCTCCCAGCAGTACGTTGATATCATGACCAAGAGATTGCCAACGGCGCTGTTTGATCAGTTCAAGTCCAGTTTGTGCATCCGCTCCGGTGATGCTGCAACTGCGAGGGTTGGTGTCGAGCGCCAGGACTCGGTCCTCGTGAACGGCAACGGCCACTAACTGAACTACTGGGTCCATCGTGATCACCGACATGTACTCCTAGTTTGTAGGTAGGTAGTTGGCCACGATCACCTCCGGGCTCTCTTTATATGTACACGAGTTCAGCAGTAAAACACTTGAGCTTTTCCTACATTTGATCATCTTCATCTACAACCACTTCAGTGGAGCAGATGGAGAGGGGAGGAGGCCGGAGGAAATCAGGAGGGGTAGGGGAGCAAAAAATCAGAGGTGGGCGAATGGCAAGTGCACAAGATCCCAGTGCCAAAAATCAGTTTTGGCAGGGAGGCAGAAAAAAGGCAAATAAAATAAATCATCTTAAAAAACAATAACTAGTATATATTTGGGCATATGAACAAGAATGAGCATATGGCGTAGTAGAAAAAATGTTTTGTTGGTGAATTTTAGTGCACAAAAAACTTCATGCATCTTATTCACCTCCTTCTGAATTGTCAGCCACCTATGCATAACGGAACTCTCTGGCAACTTTAATTTTTAGGTTTTTTTTGTCTATGCAAACTCTCAAAGGGTGGTTTTGTGCCTAGCACATCCTATTCTTTGATATAGTGTGATGAACACTGTGTTTTTGTGTTTTAGTCTCTAGCACCTTGCAGAACATAAAAAGACTTCTATGCTCTTGCAAAATGGGGCCCGCATGTCAGCTCTCTCCTTCCCCTCCTTCCTTTTCCCCCGCCGCTGAACTGCTGGCCGCCCCCGCCCCTCCCTGTTTGTGGCTGATGCGCGCCCGCCCCTTCTCCCTCTGTGAACACTACCGTTCGAGCCAAGCACGCCCGCAAAAAGGGAGATTTTAATGTGTTCCTCAAAAAATCATGTACTCTACTCCAAAACATGGAACAACATTGATTGGCCGGGATCTTTGCTAATGTTCAACCAGCCTGAGCATACAACTTCTTCTTCTGTGGAACTGAATTTTTTTTGTCCTCTTGGATCCCTTTGTACTGCGACTTGGCAGCACTTCCACATCAGCTTGTTCAACTTCATAATGAATGTCTTGTGTGCTCGGAATGTTTAAGTCTTGCATACCAGCAACTCCACCGTCACGTCCATTGAGAAGAATGTCAGACAAGAATCAGTCTCCTTCCATTTGAAACAAAACTAATCCGGTGGGGGTAAGACCGCCCCCACGGTTTTCATTAAGAGAAGAAAGCCTCCTCCTGTCTTAGAAAACTCTCGAACCCTGGTTTCACTAGTGAGGGGATTTTTTCGGGGATAAACCCCGGTGAGATAAACCTACGTCCGAGAGGATTCGAACCCAAGCCAGCGGCATGCTCAGTTGTTTTGTCAATCTGTTGGAGGCCATATTTTCTTATTTTGCCAAAATTAGATAGATGTAAAGTTAAGATAGCAAACTGCTGGAGTTGCTCTAAGTAGTGTGGTTCCCAAATTTTGTATCCCTCGAGAGCTCATCTACATGTGTGATGAATGGGATATGCTTTAGATTTGAAGCTAAAATCACATTTGTTAACCTTCACTTATGAAAAAGACTTAACATTTACGAATCTAACAAGTCACTAAATGAAATGGCCATAAAACGTATTTCATTCAATGAAATGGCTTTAGAAAAGTAGTAACAATCAGCTAAACAATGTGTTGCAATAAACTGTTTTTAGGAAATAATTACAATTGCTCCCCCATCTAGTGTTTCACACAGATGAACATTTACAGGTATAAGTTTTAAATCATTCATACCTATAGACATCTGAAATTAAAACTGATTACAACACAAGAAGAATAGCAACACCAGTGCAATGAGAAGGTTAAATAAAACAATAGTTGCCCATCCATTTAATCCTAGTTTGATTAATCTTCATTCTCACAATCTACGTTCCTTGTGAGAAGATATGCACTTAATATGTACCATGATCTATATGGGTGTAAAAAAATAATCAATAAGCAATAGGAAAGAATAATCACTGAGAACGGATGAACGGACGGCAAATAAGTTGTGAAGACCCAAGATCTTTCAGCTGATGACATCAAATTTTTTTAATTTTTTTCCATTTTTCAAAAATAATTGCCGGATTTGAAAATTTTCAAAACTACACATCCACTGCCGTATGAAACGGCGGTTGCAGCTTTCCGCCATTTTAAACGGCGGTTCAAGCAAACTGTTGCTCCAAACGGCGGTTGGGTCCTTGGCTGGGCGGTTGGGCCGCTCGGCTGGCGGTTGGCCTTAGAGGCCCAACCGCCGTTTCATACAGCGGTTGAGGACCACTAACCGCCGTTTGAAATGGCGGTAGTGCAAACTGCCTCTTGGAATGGCGGTTGGAGTTTTTTATTTTTGCTTTTATTTTTTTCACAAAGCATCTTTGCGTCTCTCACTCTCTCCTGCGGCCTTGGTCCCTAACGTTTTCGCCATGGAAGAGCTCCGATTCTACAAGGACGAAGTGGGAAAATACCAAGGGCTCAAGCTCCATGAGGACGAGAGGCACTTAATATAATACGAATATGAATATAATACTAATACGAATGCAAGGTAACACAAATATCCATAAAACAAAAATAGTTTACACAACTAAGAGTTCGCTACGACAGAACTACATACGGTCGCGCTTCACGTGCTGCTGCAGCGGTCCCCTAGCCGCCCTCCTGGCTGCCTGTGCTGCCCTAGTGTGGTTGCTGGGGTACGTGAGGGGGTCCGGTGGTGCCTGATGGCGTCGTGCGGCGTCCGGATCGGGGGCCGGTGTTGCCAACACCTTAGGTGCTGCTCCGGATCCCGACGGCACCAAAGTCTGGGGGGACAGCATCACCCCTGATCCAACCGCCTCTGCCTCCTCGAACCCGGTCTGCTGGTGCTCCTGCGTCAACTGAGATCCGAACTGCTGCGTCAGCGGCTGCTCCTGCTGCGGCGGCGGCTGGTGCTGCGTCGACGGTTGCTCCTCCTGCATCGGCGGCTGGTGCTGTGGCTGCTGCTGCTCCGGGTCTGAGGACTCAGGTGTGCCGACAAAACCGTAAACTGCATTGAATTGAAATTTGTTAGCAACTTTGTTGTGAAGAGCGTATAGGGTTGGAGATAGATAATGAAGGTTGTCACCTTGCAGGCCTGGTGCTGCTGCTGGTGGTGCTGCTACACTGAAGGGTGAGAAGGTGCTGACCAGTTCGAAGGTCCCGGGCCCATCGGTGGTCGTGTCCCTGTAAAGATTACATTACATGGCACGTATATTTAAAATCAACACAACATGTCCTGCAAACTAGAATGTACAAAAGAAGATGTACCTGCTCCTGTGCCAAAACTAAACGGTCACAGCACGGACATGCCAGCGGGGTGGAACGACGGCGGCTGGACGAACGTCGAAAATTGGCTGAAGCCTAACGTCGGACCCGACACCGCGGCCGCCCACGGTGGCTGTGTGGTGGAGGTAGAAGGCGCCTGGGCCGAACGAGCAGTGGAGGCGGAGCTGCACGAGCACGACGGGATACGTGGAGGCAGAGGAGCATCGTGCCCCTGGAAGTTCACCCCACGCTAGTACCTCCTGATGGCGACCATCACCCTCTAGTACAATCCGCGGTGGCAATCGCCCAAGCATGAGGGATCAGGAACCTCGACACCGTGTCTCCCTGCGATCTGCAGAACATCACCTGGCCGAACAGCCACAACAGGTGCGCCTCCAAGTTCCTGGCGACTGTGTAGTCGTCGGCGTCGGCTCTCATGTAGTCGGCCTGCACAAAATGAAAAATTGTTAAAAAGCTTGTGATAATTTATTATATTTTATTACCTAAAATGAGAAATTGTTAAGAAACGTCAGAATACGTACACTGTACTACCGCGTCCAAGAAGGGGTCAATCCGTGAGGGTGCTGGAAGGGCACGATTGGCTCGACAGCGTGAGCGTTGCGGACCACTGGCGCGAACCTGTCCAGTAGATCCTGACGCCACGTGTCGGGGATGTCCCGCGGCCCTATCGCCTCGCCTCCACACGGTAGCCCAAGCAACATAGCCACGTCCTGCAGAGTCAGCGTCATCTCCCCCAAGGGAAGTGGAACGAGTGTGTCTCTGGGCGCCACCGGTCGAGTAGTGCGCAGATGAGGTCGTAGTCGAACCCGAACCGCGTGTGGCGGTCCTGTGGACGAAGCGCGGCCCGCATGTGGTCCCCCTCCACCAACCGCGCCAGCGGAAGAAGTCCTGCTGCGCGTAGCCTGTTCAAAAGAATGTAATAGTTGTTAGTGTAATGAAAAATGCAATGATATATTATCATTAATAATTCATTTTTACAATTTTGAACTATTTTCTAGAATTTCTAAGGTGTTTTTAGAATTTCTAAACTATTTTTAGATTTTCTAAACTATTTCTAGAATTTCTAAACTATTTCTAGAATTTTAAACTATTTTCTAGAGAAATTCTAAGGCATTTCTAGAATTTCTAAACTATTTCTAAAATTTCTAAACTATTCGTAGAATTTCTAAACTATTTATACAATTTCTAAACTATTTCTAGAATTTCTAAACTATTTCTAGAATTTTTAATATTTTCTAGACTATTTCTAAACTATTTCTAGAATTTCTAAACTATTTCTAAAATTTCTAAACTATTTCTAATTCTTATAATTTTTTTAAAAAAAGAAAACTTACGGGCGGGGGCGCGGGATGGGAGGGGGCGCGGGGGGCGGGAGGGGTCACCCGCCAACTTATAGGCGAGCGGACCTCCTACCACAGTTCTAAACAGCGGTTGCAGGCAGTGCCACAGCCGACCGTTGGTTGGGTCACCAACCGCCGTCTGGAGCGGCGGTTTCGCCCATGAACCGCCGTTTAAAACGACGGTTAGATCCAACTACCGTTTCAAACGGCTGTGGATGTCTAGTTTTGAAAATTTTAAAATCCGACATTTATTTTTTAAGAAATAAAGAAAATAAAATAAAATCGATGGCATCGACTGCGCTAGCGAGGCTGAGCAAAGCAACCACTGGGCTTCCGCCCAGCAACAAAATAGCCAGCATATTACCCAAGATCCAATGGTATAATGCTTTATATCAGATAAATACGATAGCTAGTAGTCCTGCACTGCTGTAACGGTAATGCTCTCGTCCGGGCGTCCGGACGGGCCGAAAATATCGGACGCGGGACTCTGCTTTCCATCCCACCATTTTTTATCCCGTCGCCCGTGTCCAGTCTCCCGCCGGCACGTCACACGTCTCGACGGCATGTGCAAGGCGGTAATAACTTTCGGATGTGTACCTCCTCTACGCCCTGTGAAAGCGAGATGGCTGCTGAAGTGTTGATACGCATCGACGTTTCGGATATATGGTTCCATCTACGGACCAACGATCCCTTATCAGAAATTCACGACCGAGTCTGAAAAAAACACTCTCATATGATTCTATTTTAGTGTTTTTTTAACTTGAAGTCTGTTTTTGCTATTATTTCGGGTGCTGCCGATGACTTTTCCCGACGCAAGCAGATTTCGAGCACCACCGATGACTTCTCCTGGCGCAGATCCGGTAGTTTGGCGTATGTTGCAAGTGAACGTAGCACGTGTTCCAGTTGATTCAAAAAAATGTTGTGAATGTTTCACGCTGATATTGCAAAAGTAGATCTTGATGTTGCGATGTTGCATATGTGCATCGTGTATGTGTTGCAAGTGTGTTATCTGAACGTTGCATTTTTCATCGAGAGATTTGAATGTTTCAATCAACATGAAACATATTTATGACGGATTTACACCTCATTTGCGATGGATTTTTATCAATATTTTTAACATATTTTTGATGTTGTAAACATTATTTTTCGATGTTGCGGATGTTTGAGTTTCCATGTTGCAAACATGTGATGTTGGGTGTTGTGTCGAGAAGGAGGAAGGAGAGCCCCTGATGTTAGATGTTGCAAATACTAATTTTAAATATTACGGATGTTGAGTTTCGATGTTGCAGACATGTGATTTTGGGTGTTATGTCGAGAGGGGGAGGAGGGAGGAGGGCTCCTGATGTTGGATGTTGCATGCAACAAGGGTCGCAACATGGGTCGTTGGGGTATTGTGTCGGATGTTGGATGTTGCAAGCAACATAGCTCGCAACATGGCCCCAACACGCTGATGTTTGGATGTTGGTCGCAACATGCTCGCCACAAGCTCGCAACATTGCTCCCAACATGTACACTATGTCGGAGGAGGAGGGAGGGGGCGCTGAGTTGAATGTTGGTCGCAACATGGTTCACAACATTTCAAAATTGTTCGTAACATGCTTCGCAACATTAATATGCTTCGCAACATGATCTGACAGCTGATACGTTTCCTGATTTGAATCGTGTGGCCGAGGAGGTGTCCGATGCTAGTGCCCAGAATGGACGTCCGGGCGCTAGCAGCTCCGTTATTGTAATTAACCATTGCTATAGAGTAAGCACGAATGACTAAAAAAGGAAAGAAAAGTCATGAAGCTAATCTTTTAATGCAAGCAATATCCCATCTGCCGAGCAATTTCACAATACCGACACTCGACCAATCTCCATAATGAAGTTTGAGTGTACCAATCAAAGCTATGTATGCATGATAAATTGCTAATGACATCTTTAGGGCATATTTTGACAGACCCACGGTAGTTGCATGTTATTTGAAGTACTGTACAAGTTTGCAGGAGAAAACAAAGACATTGTTTAAAAATAATTTATGCTTCTTGTACCAACAAGCCAAATGAAAATACATTACAGTTATGTTTAAAAGGAAATGTTGCTCTCCAAAAGCTTGTTGGTACAAGAAGCATAATTGCACAATATATCTATGAGGAATGGCTTGGTTAGACATCAATGACTGAATGATTTGAAACTGGGTTACTTACCACTACACTTTAATGTTCAGAGCACAAAAATAAGATTTAGGATTGATGATCACCGAACAGTTGCCTGGAAGAAATTATGCACAATATATCTATGAGGTTTTTGGACATTCCTAAACACATTTCCTTACACAAATTTATTTCTCCGAGGGTACTGGATGTATTCTTGTTGAACCTAATGCCAACCATCAGAAGTGCCATCACAAAGATAGTTTGCACTCTATTTGCATAATTGCAGCACACCTCTTTAATTGGCCAGACAAGCATACTAAAATCCAATCTTCAAAGCAAAGATATTTCATCTATGAGTACCCACAAAAAATGGTAGGTCACAACCTACAGTTCTTTGACATCCCACATTCACATGCCAATTTTGATCAGAAAATGGCATATCAAGTGGTACATGTTGTCACTCAGGTTATATAGATAGGAAAAATATGCAGTGCAAACCACCTACTAAGTGCAATCCTAAACTAAGTATTTGCACCTTTGAGTGTACTCGATTGCAACTCGAACCAGTAAACAGTTGCAACTGAAGGGGGAGTGTACCGTACCAAGCGGGTGTGGGTAGTGCACAGTACCGAGCGAGCTGTTATATGAAAAATGTCACGAGGGTTCAAGTTTGTGGGACATATAGGTACCCCTGGGTCCCCACCGATCAGTCTCATGGTCGTCCCCGACAAGTGGGTCCGGCCCACCAGAAGACCAACAGAGCTGATCTGTGGCCCCCACGACCTCCAGAAGACCTTATCCGGAATGACAACAAGACTTGGCGTACACAACAAGACAGCGGTGGATCCGACAGCCAGTCCGGGATATATGGAAATAGTTGTAATCAACTAGACTTAGGTCTCCTGGTCGTAACTCTGGGCACCGACCTTGTCCGCTAGCCAATATAAGGCGGGCAGGGCGACCCCATTGTAAACCAATTAATCCTCAAGCAATCTACACCAACAACTGGACGTAGGGTTTCACTCACCGGAGGCCCGAACTAGTATAAACTCACCATGTTCTGTGTGCTCCCGCATAACTATCGAATCCTTAGCTCTCGATCGCCCCCATCCGAATCTAAACCACCGAGGTTGAGCCCCCTGTGGACTGTGTGGATCTAAACCTCCGACAGTTGGCGCGCCAGGTAGGGGCAGATCGAAAGTTCTTCGTGCGACTTCGATGGCTTCGTTCAACGATGTCATCTTCCCCGCCAACATGGCGGACTTCCTCGCTAATTCCGTCGACATCAGCATAGCCAAGTCGTGATCCACCGCTCTAGCCACCGGCCAAGTCGTCCTCGACAACGCCGCGGTCAAGTCCGTTCAGCAGGTCGAGTCCGGCTCGATAACAGAAACCCACCCACCCACTCATCGTGACATCGTCGCGGGGCTCGATCGTGTCGCAACCGTGCTTGCGGACACGATCAAGATCTGCGAAAGCGTCCAGCACTCTAGTAGTCCGACTCCGACTCCAACTCGCATGCCTCTTGGCTTGCGCAGCGTAGCCCGTGTCGTCTCCGACCACATGAGGAAGAAGATCCAGATCCAATCTGGATCGGACTCGACTACCTCCCAGGCCCCGATCTGTGGGCACCACAGGGACTTCACAGATGATCCCTACCCTCTCCACCAGAAAGCCAAGCACACTGCTCGCCAGTGTCACACTTTTAAGAAGCTCCACCGACCTACACCTCCTACAGCGACCCTAGGTCGCCCAATCCATCCATTCGCACAGTTTTCAGACTCTGGCAAGTTTTAGGTCGCTCGTGTCATCCTCACGCCTAACACTTACGGCAACAAGGTCTTGGCACGTCGCGGTCTCCCCAATCGCGAGGTCCTTGTGGTCTCAGCGGATGTGCCAGTCCAGGCTGGTGAAATCGACACACAGTGCGCATAGCGTGAAGCTGACAACCAATCGAGTCCTCCGCCCCCAGGCCGAGGCTGATCAAACCAACGCAGCAGCTCAGGCTGCCGCTGCCGCTGCAGCTGGTGGTGGCCAGGTGCCACAAAACAGCACGCAGAACAACGGTCAAGGCGCACCCCCAGGGGCTCAAGGCGTGGTGCAGGAGCAACAGCAACAAATGCCACCACCTCGACACCGCATGCACGCACGCGACCTGCGCAGGGACTTCAAAGAAGCCGGGCATGAGGTCTACGCCCCCCCCCAAGCCAACTTGGGGGCAACACTGGCGGAGATCCAACAACTGGGGGATCCTCCACAAATGCGGTGAGCTATTGCTAAGTTTAGGGTCGCTATGGCCCAGGTCGAGTAAAGAAGCCAAGCCTACCGCAGGTCGACGCACACCACGCACACAAGAAGTAGGTCGGTGCGAGACCAAAACAACAACAATGCCAGGTAAGCCCCTCAACAGCCCGCTGCAGAGGGAGGTGGCGAGAACGACATGGTGCAGCAACTGTTGGCGTTTCTTAACCTCACCGCTAGGCTCCGTGGTAGCGTGAGTGTGTAAGAGACTCCCAGGTACACTGACGAGTGCGAACGAATCTGCAAACACACGGATACACCGTTGTAGCACTTCTCCCTCGAAGAATGAGTATTCCTGTTGGGTTTCGTTCCTAGGACGGAGGAGTAACCAGAGAGGGTCTATCCAAGGACACCAGCTACTACTGAGATAGGTAGGGATATGAGAAGCACTTTCTCAAGGAACTTAACTCTCAAGATGGATTTGTCCGCTATTAGTCCTCTCCATGGAGCGCCAGCCCATCCTAACTTTTTTGGAAGAGGCCAATGTACTGGCAACGGGGCCCAACTCGGTACAGAAGTGCAGAGGGTTTCAAAGGGTCCAACAGGCTATCACCACTGTGGCCTACCTCTATCGTTATGCGAATGCACTTGGTCTTCGTAGGATAACCAAAGTCCAGATACCACGTCTGCACTCCCGATAACTACTATAGCGCGGTTATGTCTGTCGACCCGCTAACAACACTATAGCAACTCGTATAAATACGGAACCACGAACTAGAGAGAGAATGGATCAGATCATACTAGTCATCAAGTTACGGAGCAGCAAGAAAGGTTTGGATGCAGACAAGCGAGATACAACAAACTTACTCAGCTAAACAGGATCAGAGCATACAAACAGATACTTGAACTAATGAACTAGCTCTAAAAGATCGAAGCCTTGTGTTACGAAGAACACAAGCATCTAACTTATGAATGAGCTAAGAACACAAGAACATATCATTCATGCATGATGTCCACCATAGTCTAAATAAGAAATGTCGAAATACTCACTTTGATCTAAATGAAGAACAAGCATCCACAAGAATATCAACTCACTCCTCACTCCTACTCTATCTCTCAACTAATCCTAGTCTAGATCTCTTCTCAACCCCATTCTACCACATAGAGGTGAGAATCACCTCACATGGGCATTAGAGAGGAGAGAGAGCTACACAAGAGAGAAGTGGAACTTGAGAGCCTGGAGGTGTGTGTGAAATGAGGCCCCTCCCCTTCTATTTATAGGCAAGGGAGTGGCTTGCTCCGAGGCTCCAAATGCTCCAAAACACCCCAGGATGCAGCCAAGAGCCAATAGGAGGAGACCACGTGGAGGGCCAGGATGAACCGACCCTTGGTCGGTTCGACCGAACCTAAGGTCGGTCGGCCCCCTCGGGAGGCCTCCTGGCCCGTGCTTCCTCTGGCTCACTTCCATGTGGGCCCTGATGCCCATCCTCTGTGCATGGCATGTTTCCTAGCGGTTTGGTTAGCAAAGTGGGCCCATGGATCCATGTGATGCTGATGTGGCAGCGTGTGATTCGTCGAGAGCTTTTTCACATGGATTGGTGACATCATGGATCCAGGAGAATCCATGTGGCAGCCCCTCATTAGCCAGCACTTGAGTGCCTTGGATTGGAGTGGAGTGCATGTGCATGGTTTCTTCTCATTTCCTATGCTAAATACCTGCATTCGAATAGACATCGACACTAGTGAAAAGTATTAGTTTAAGCTCCTATTCTAGTGTGGATGTGCAATTCATGTTTCAATTTGCAGGAGTTGATGGCCATGAAAATGGTAATTAACAGCCATCAACAACACCCCCACACTTGACCTTTGCTCGTCCCGAGTGAAGGGGAAACAAAGCCAAGTGGGTCATGAATACCAAAGAGTTAGACAAACATAAGAGATATTCCAAGTCATACCTTGCTCCTGTGAACCTCTGTGGATTGGCTATCATGTCTCCTGGGGTGATTGAAAAGTAGGACAGCTGTGAATCAAGTCACTTATGCACCTGATGATAAACACCTTGGGGTTTTGCAAAGTTTTTTCATAAACAAAGCTCTTGGCAGCTTCCTCATTTGATTCTCTCAGATCGCTCAATGTGTATAAGTGCTCACCAAGGCATTGAATTGCCTTTCTTCACCCTACTTCTAATGATGGCTATATGTGGAGCTCAGGGTAGGATAAAGGATAAAGCATACTTGTATCACATACATTGCAAAATCAAAAACTGGATCCAAAAGAGAAAATCAAATCATACAATCAGGCCAAGATGTGCACAGGTGTGGGTATGGTGAGTATGGTAAGGTGGATACTAGACCCGGAATGGGTGCTAGATATTACCATACATATATGATGAAAGCTCAAGCCATGGTAAGGTGGACACTAGCCCCAAAGTAGGTACTAGTTATTACCATCTGAAATATGGAACTCCTTTTTGCATGATCTCATCTCTCTCCTATTTTCTCCTTTATTTTGGGCATGGGCTATTCTTTCTTTCCTCTTTTTTTCATCATGCTTTAAGCATGTGCCTCTCTTTTTTTTCATAGCCCATGTCTCTTTTTGAAGGAAACTTTTGGAGAGGGATGTCACACCACATATGGAGCCTTATTTTCATGAAATGGATGAATGATACAATGCCATCTTCTAGTGTAGAAGCATAGCAAGGGGAATATGGTGGTGTGCACATGAATCTCGATCATGAAAGTAATGAAAAGAATTCTCACAAGGGTCACAGAGTTTGACAAGGCTCAATGCAATAACAAGCAGCATATGCGTATAAGGTTTTCAACTAAAACATCATATGGCTGTGGTAGGACGGTGACATATCAAAGAGGAGCCTTTCCAAGAGGTTTTCTGTTTTTTTCAAAATAAATAACCCAAGAGAGCTTAGTCATCAGGGCAACAGATCATATCATCCAGCTATATCATACTCGTCAATTACTCAGGTGAACATGCTTGTCCTTAAGACGGTTATGGTTCACAACCATCAAGATAGATAACAAGGAATAAAACATATGTGAGTCAACTCAGGCATCAGGCAAGCTGGGTGGTCTTAGCATCAACATTCGAGTTTTAACTTTTTATGAGATAGACAGTTAAGGTTTATAAAACTCAGAAATGAGAGAGTGAGTTGTCGAGATGCAAACCGGCGCTATGCATAGAAGTTGAACCGTGAGAGGCTCTCCACAGGAGCGAGCTCATGCGGGTCCCGTTCAGGTTCTCTGTAGATGATCGATCCTCTAGCGCGGAGTGCTCATAGTGGGTACGTGCGACTACATCGTGCCTGCATTGGGAGAGTCGTGGCTCTCCCTCACACTGTCTCGAACCTAGATGTCCTTCTAAAATAAACGACCAAAGTGATAACACCAATGTGGCTAGATCGGGTTACATGACCGGTGAGCCACTTTATTCAAATTCAAATGTTCTAAGATAAAATGATTAGGCGCTTACACACATGAAGGGAATAAATGAATAAAGGGAATAAATAAATAAAGGGAAATAAACCTAGACCTAGACTAGCGCCTAATGGACTAAAGCTGGGGCTAATCCCCACTACTCGGCATCATAAAGAGCTACGTGCCCCGTGGCTGAGAAAAGTCACCTCATCTTCGCACAAAGGCCGTGACGAAGGTCACGCACATCATCCCTCGGCTCGGCCAGATCCATCTTCTGTTTTGAGAAAGCAGCCCTTAGCTTCTCGTTGTTGGCTTCTAGATCCTTCATCAGTGGGGTCAGATTGGCCACTGAGGAGAGATTAGGGAGTTGCTCGGCCACCCGAGTCTTCTCCCTAGACCTCCTAGTGTAGGACGGCAGTGGTAGTCCATCGTCCAGGCCAAGGTCTTCATCCTCTTTAGGTAGGACAGGTGCAGGGCGTGCTTGAGGAACCTTCTCCTTGGGCGGCGCCGGCCTTATAGTAACCGGCGGCTGTGGCAACTGAGCGGACTGTGTTGTGCTCGTCTGCCCCCCAGTTAGCGACGATCCATGTGCACTGGGCGGAGCGAACAGCAAACCCTTGGGGTGAAGCTGAGCCGTGGTTGGCCTGCTGTACGGGCTAGCTGCCTGTCCCCTGTGCCTCTTCCCAGGCGAGGCGGAGCGCCTGAACGGTGGCGTGCCTGGAATCCTCCTGCCCGGTGCGATGGTGGTAAGCGGAGGAACCTCTAGGATGCCAGCCACCATGCAAGGTCTGCAGCAGGGGCAACAGCGATGGAGGGGTTACCCCCTGCCCCGGGACCGGTGGATGAGGTGTAGCCGTCGAAGGGAACGATGCTCTTTCCGGCTATAGGTCCGGCGATGAGCTGAGGAAGTGAGGTGGAGGAGATGGTTTATGTGTGACTCGAAACTCGTCATGCGGCAGGGAGAAGGTTTCTGGAGGAGGAAGAGATGCACACACGAAAGAAGAAGGGAGGCAGCAGCACCAGGGCTTCGGCCGAACCAGGGTTTGGCCGACCCTAGGTGGGCCCCTCTGGTCCTCCCCCTTTGCGTGTGGGCTCAAGCAGGCCTCAAGGCCACAAGCCCAGGTGGATACCCCGAGATGGAAAGATTGGCTTAGGCTAAAGCTATGATAAGGTTGGAGTCGAATAATCAACCTCTAATTTATTATAACTTTGGCTAAGCCACTAGTATAACCATAGATAATCTGGGGGGACTCACCTTGACAACATACCTGGCCCATCAAGAGTGTAGAAGCCACTGATGGGGATCATGAAGTGTTCACCATGTTGCCACGATGGTGTTGTCTTCTTGTGGTCCTTTGCCTTACTCCTCTTTTTCTCTGATAATTTCTTTCTCTTGCATGGTTAGTGTTCACAAGATACCCAAAGGATCAGAATACGGGCGTCTCATGCCCTCCTGTCTCAACTCATGGTCATCACCCTTGCAGATAGCGTGATGTGATGATAAGATCTGATCTGCAAGGTTAGTGCATATGCAAATACGAGTCCAAAGGATATCAAGCAAGAATGATCATTCCAGAGGGTCGAGGCATCTCTGGAGTGGTCACGGGACTCGAGAGCTATACCACTGGGGTAGCAGATCTCGGAGATAAAAAGATCGAGCACTGAGGCTAGTGCTCCTACAACAGGAACTGATCTCCGAGCGAACTCAAGCTCAGAAAGACACTCGACCTCCAAAGAGAGTAGAACATAAACTCCAATGGCCGGAGTGTACTCCAGAACAAGAGTTCGGGTGAAGAACGAGATTTAACATGCTCTTGCCTTAGGCAGAGGGTCTGATGTTCTCATCAGAATGATGAAACATCCCGAGGCCTAGCCTAAGCTTCCAATGGGATGCTGTGGATAAGCTAGAAAGTGCAACTCCCATTGGGCATCGATCAAGTCAAGCATAAGGTATGAAGTTAAGCTTCTCTTGACTGATCAGCATCGATCGATGGTCTTAAGATAAGAAGTGAATGCACTCCATTCGATCAGTACATGATCGTGCTCCTTCGATCTGATGAACGAATCCAATGGATTATAAAGCAGAGACCGATGTCTTGGTTTATACGAAACTTCAGTGCAAGGCACTTCAGCTCAAACCTCAACGCAGGAACACGATAAACCTCTCGTACCCTCCTTAGGAGATAGTAGTTGGGATCGAGCAAGTCATCCTGGCCGGGAATGATCGTTCGTTCCTAACCACTCTCTCCATCCTCGCACGAGACGAAGTCCCGGGGAGAAGGTCTAAGAAGATGCACAAAAGGGGAACCCAAGGGTAGATCTCGCGCCACAAAATGTTTCCCTTAGACTCCTGCTATCCAGGAACGACACCTTCAGCCAGAGCTCGGAAAGAGTGGATATGAAATCTTGGGCTCGGCTGAGGATGGATCTAGGTGGCTCAACATTTCTTCTGGTGGGTACCTCGTTGACCGGGATGCAAGGGGGATTGAAATCCCGGAGATTCTCCATGATCTCTTTTCCCTCGACAGCATCCAAGTGCACAAAGGATCCTCTATAGAGAGCATTAAGCCTCATGACATCGTCCTTTCGCAATCCAAACCAGAAGTGCTGGAGCACCATCCAATCGGGAATGTAGAGGACTGGGCAATCTTCCACCGCAGAGGCGAAACGATTCCATGCCATTCCTAGTGATTCCTCCTCACATTGCTTGAAACTGAGAATCTTGGTCCTTAACGAGATGACACGTCGTATCTATTGACATTTCATAATGTCGATCACTTAAGAACAGATTTGGGATCCATCCTTAGCGTCAGCGCTAGAAATGCTTTTTAGGCACCTCTCAATGTCACAACTAATGGCGCGGTTAGCGTGAACATCGAGACTTGCCATAGGTTAATCTAAACGATCATGAACGAATCCGCAAGCGCACAGATAAACTATTGTAGCATTTCCCCAAGGAAGGAGAGTATTCCAAGGGTATCAAATTCGTGGAAGGCAATGGTGGATATCTTAGACTTATGCTTTTGCTCTGAATGTAAACCAAGAGATAGATATAGGGAACAACACACTCAAAACAGGGGTAAGACAAAAGATATACGGGGTAGTGTGACACACACACTCAGATCTACCTCCACTCTAGCACACTACGGCTTAGGGGGAACATACGAGTTAGCTCTAGGTTCTAATGTACTAAACATACAAAGCTAGAAGATACAAGAGATGGGCATGAGTATTGCATGAGAGAGATAAGGTTCAGCACCCAGGTACAAACGGGGAGCTAGCCCGCGACGACCAGCACTCTACGAAACTAGACTTTAGACTCCTACAGTAGGTACCCCAACGCGGAGGTTGCCCAAGGATCCAACAGGGCTGTCACCACCTGAGGACCAACCTCTATCGTTATGGGGGGTATGCTCATAACTATCGTAGCTAGACAACCCAGGCACCATGCCTACGTTGCTGCTAGACTCCACCGGCCCGGGCTATTGTGACCTAGGGTGAGAGCCACCAGAAGAATGGTCAACTAGACCGAGTACCGTAGCTTGAACACAGACCTCATGCAACACTCTCATGCCATCTAACAAGATCAACTAAGGCTAGACATACAAACAGATATGAACTCTCTTATGTCTAATCAATAAGATCAAAGGGTTGTGTTCGTGAAGAACACGAGCCTCTAACTTACGAACAAACACATAAGGAAGGAGTTTATCACCCTTCAAGTGGATCAAAAGGTAGTGTTCACGAAGAACACAAGCCTCTAAATGATGAACAGAGGATGAACTCAAGAACATATCAAACATATGATCTACCATGACTTTATATGAAATAGTTGAATAACTGAAGTAGATCAAAGTCATACAAAGAAATAAAGATAAAAGAGTACTCATACCTAGACTTCCAAGAGGACTTGGAACCTGAATAAGAGGTACTCTAGCCTACCCCCTAGCCTTGGAAACTAAAAGTGAGAGGAGAATGAGAGAGTGGTGTGTGAGAAATGGGAGCCCCTCCCCTTCTATTTATAGGCAAGGACAAGGCTTGCTCGGAGCACCAAATGACCCCAAAACACCCGGGAGTGAGGCAATGGACCAATAGGGGGCTGACATGTGGAGGGCCAGGATGGAACCCCCTAAGGCGGTTCGGCCGATCCTAGGATCGGCCGGCCCCCTAGGGTGGCCCCACCTGGTGGCCTTCCTCTGGTTGGCTGCCTTGTGGGCCCTCTGATCCATCCCCGGTGCATGGCTTGATTTGGTATCCGAGGTGGGCCCTTTGATCCATGTGAAGTCCATGTGGCGTCCTCTGATTCGTCGGTGAGTGCCCCCCTGGATCGATGACGTGGATTGCCAATGTTTCCCTTGGTAGCAGCCACCTCCTCAGCTGAGTTGGCATGGTTTCTTCATAGAAGGTGAATTTCCATCTCTTTTAAGGGGTAAATCACCTACATACACATAATCTCCAAGGACAAGTGGAACTACATTATTCAAACCAAAATGCTAGCAAATAATGCATATGCCTCCATTTATGTGAGAATATTGAGGGTTGGAAATGGTGAATTTCAACCGTCAACAAACTCTCCCAAGCTAACCTCTTGCTCGTCTCGAAGCAAGACATTAGAGACTTAGGTTGGTTGGTCAGGAGTCGCTACAATGTTGTATTCTCAACTTATGGCAAACATACAGCAAAGTATTCTACCAAGAGTTGAACAAGTTGGCAATGCTCTTACCTTTCACTTGATACGTGGGGCATATAGCTTTACCTGCCTTAGGCGGTTGAGAGACAGAATGGTTATATAGCAAGTACATAATCACTCATACCTTGATCAGCTCATCAATCTGGAGGTTTTGCAAATTTTTCCAAAAGAAAATCAGAGTTCCTCAAATGATACTCTCGGATCGCTCAAAAGTGTATGGTTCCTCACCAAGGCATCAATGTTGCCTTTCTTCACATCCTACTCCTAATAGGCTGTATGTGGAGCTGTAGGTAGGGAAGATGTGGCATACTTGTTTCTCATGTTTTGCTAAGTCAAAAACCGGATCCTTGGAAGAAACAAACATACATCCTGATCAAGATGTGCATATGTGTGTGATGGATACGAGCATGGCAAGGTGGATACTAGGCCCGGAAATGGGTGCTAGATATTACCATGCTCTATGTGAGGGAATGAGGGATTGATGGTAAGGTGGACACTAGCCCCAGAGTAGGTACTAGTTATTACCATCTACATGGTGGAACTCTTTCTCTTGCACATATCAATCCCTTTTTCTCCTTTTAAAATTTTCGAGACTTGGGCTAGCTCTCTTTATTTAATTTTGCCATGCTTTTGAGCAAGCTTTTCTTCTCTCTTTTTTTAATTTTTAGCTAGCCCTTTGTCTCTATTAGAGATATTTGGAGAGGGATGAATGATGCAAAGATACATAGAGTTTTATTTATGGAGGAATGCATAAGCAATATGGAGCAAATGATGAATGCTAACTTCCAGTGTAGAAGTTTTAGCATGAATGTGTACGTGATCGAGTATGAGTTCTAACAAGGGTCACAACAATTTGACAAGGCTCAATGAGAGAACAAGCTGCATATGTGGAGGCTAAGAACTAGAATCTACATATGGCCTTGGATGGGAAATTCTCATCATTGAGGAACTCATCATGTTTTGATTTTTCAAAAAAAAGGAAAACTCCGGATGTCAAGCATCACTAAGCACAAGATCATAGCACTCTATTCTACCATATCATGTCTCACAACAACCTAGGCAAGGATCATGCTTTTTGCTACCCACAGTTTTTCAAGCTAAGGTTTAAACATAGAAGCCAACAAACTCAAAACTTAGGTAGGATACAAAGTTGTAAGCAAGACATACGAGGAGAATAAACAGAGCAACTATTCATCATTTCAACCATAGAGGCAAAGCATTCTTACTAAGCATATCAAAGCAAACTAAGCAAATGATGATGAAAGCAAATAAATATTTTTGATCTTTTTATTTTTGCAGATTATTTTGGATTTTCATTTATAAGGTATTCTGAAAACAAAGGAAGATACAAGTTACCTCAGGATGGGGGTCCTCCCCCAAGCTAGCTTCAGGCTCACTGCGGAGGAGGGCAGAAGAAACCCTGACTCGCGTAGTAAGCCCTCTGCGCCTTCATGTATCGCTGTTGATCCTGCTGCATGGCTGCTATCCTCTCACCAGCCTGACGCTGCCACGCTGAGGTAGACTCGACGTGGGTGTTCAGCGTCTCCTCCAATCCCGTGACCTAGACAGTGAGCTCTCCCATCTGCTGCGCGAGCTGGGCATCACATGCAGAGGCTGAGGAGGGCCGCCGGAAGGACGAAGACGGAGGTGGACCACCGGAGCTCGAACTAGCGGGTGTAGCCTCCTGAGTACTGCTCGGACCCGCCCAAGTCGTGCCACTCGCACTCGGCTGGTAGGTGGGCTGATCCCAGCCAGGTGTATACCCCGAGGTAACCCCAAACATATACCCCGCTGGGGCCCCTCCTGCCACCGGTGGCGTAGCAGGCTGTGGCTGAGGTGGTGGTGGTGGTTGTGACTGCTGCTGCTGCTGCATGTGTGCTCTCTTCGCTGTGCTTCTGGTGGACCTGCCTGAGACACTAGCACGATGGCTTTCCTCTTGTGTAACAAGGGGAATGGTTAGTGACTCCAAGTTATACCATCCAAACCCCGGGTTAGGTAACGGGATTTGGTTTGCATAGCCCGGAAAGAAGAAAGTCAAAGAATCATTTGGGCCCCTCTTGAGTATATGCCCTTGGATCAAGTATGCCTCATCAATGAGAATTCGGGGCGTCCCGATGAAGGGTACGGAATTCCCACTAAGAACCCCGAGTCAGAGAGCAATACGAGTCACCAAAGATGTACACTCAATAGGACCTATCATCTTGAAATTCATCAACCATTGCCGAATCATAGCTTTAACGGGAGAGACCTTGATCCGGTTAACAGCGGCATATAATAGCATCATCTCATCGCTGCGCACAGGCCGAACATCCTCTCGTGGAAAGAGAGTAATGGCGAGCCACTTGTGCCACAGGCGGAGAGTGGGATGCACAATATCGTTGCACCGAGGTACAAACTTGCCACTGTAAACAAGACCAGAGATGTCTGACCAGAAAGATTCTCGAACATAACCCTCACAAGCCTTCTTCAGAGAAACAACACAACGAGGACTAAACCCAAGAAGACGACTAAGTTCCATCCAAGAAACACGATAATCGGTCCAAAAAGACGAAACTGAATGCCATCCTGAATCTCGGTAAGAGAGCAAAGAAACTGGATAGTGAGGGGTCGAGAGCCAAGCTCTGTAACTGGCACAAACTCCTCCCAACCAAGAGCATGCCAAATGGAAGCGAACTCGAGATTCATACCTGTTTTCTCCATGAGGGCCGGGTCGAAGTCCCGGGTGTGGGCGAAGACTCAGTCCTTCAAGAGAGCATAGGCTTGCTCCTCTCGAGCGCTCCGCAAGCTGAGGTAGGGGGTGTCTTCGACGACCTCCTCCGCGGCTTGTGGCTCGGCTTGCTCTTCTTCATAATGCATCGTCGATGGGCTCGGCGTTGGCTCGGCGGGGGTGGATGCACTCGTGCTTGCCCGCGAACGGGAGCGTGAGCGTGTCACCCTCCGGAGAGTGTTTGCCGCCCAATTCATGCTAGCACAACAACAAGGAACAACAAGAGCAACTCGGTGATGGGTTAGTGAAATCGAATGATGTTCTTACCGAGCTTGCTCCACCAATAACAATATTTCCAGCAACACACTAGAGAGAATACTTTGATGATCCAATCTTGAGCAAGAAATCCAAGAAAACCAAGAGAGCAAGGAGTAGAGAGGGGAGTGTGAGTGAAGAGTGTTGAATGAGTGAAGAACACCCCCTCTCCCCTTGCTATTTATAGGCAAATGCGCCGGGCATCCAGACATAGCCGTTGGGCAACGGCTAGGAGCCGTTGGAGCAAGGTGGGGCCCAGCAGCCGTTGGGCTGCTTCGGCCGAACCTGGGGTCGGCCGACCCCAGGCCGGGCCCACCTGCCCTCTACCCTGGCCAGTGGCTCCCCAACGGCTAGCTGGGGGCCTGCCTGAGTGCCTCGGCCCAATTTCCCTTGAAATAATTTTCAAATGATTTTTCTTGAATTTTCAAACTCAGAAATTATTTTCAGAAATTTTGTTTGGAAAAGGGAAAAGGGCTAGATAAATCTAGCATGCAGATGCAAGGTTTTTGGGAATTCAAATATGCAATTTTGAAAATAAAATTTGGAAAGAGAAATATGAGATAAGTACCAGCTTTAACCTTTTTGGTAGAAAGGACCCATCATTTCTAGTCCGACGAGTGGGACTCTTCTCAGCAATCAATTCCATTCAGCACCCCACTCCTGAGAAGTAGAGGTTGGTGCCATCTCAATCTTCCGCCATTCTTTCCGAATTTTCTTTAACCTCTTCGACGGAGATTTCCTCCTTGGGGGTGAAGGCTCCGTCCTTCCCCCAAGCTGCTCAACAGTATCTTGCACCAAATAGCATTGTTCTTCTTTGTCCTGAAACTTGAACTTCAAGTTCCTCTTCCCAATGAGGAAACGGATGATTCCGGACCCCACATTGATCCTAGCTCGGACATCACTGAGAAATGGTCGCCCAAGGATGAGTGGCATTCCTCCCTCGTCATCCATATCAAGGACTACGAAGTCCGCGAAGACATAAGAGCTCTTGATTTTGACCAATATGCTCTCAACAATTCCTTCTGGATATCGTATCGTTGAATCTGCGAGTTGGATAGTCCGTGCTGTTGGAGAGAGAGCTGGATATCCAAGTTGCTCGAACATGGCCTTGGACATGAGATTAACACTTGCACCAAGGTCACAAAGAGCATGCCTGATCTGCTTGTAATAGATTGTGCAAGTGATAGTCGGGTAGCCTGGATCATTCTTGTGCACTACTGCTGATTCCTCCCACGGATCAAGAATTTGTTGTATGGGCTTTCCTGCATAGTCAGAAGCATGTGTCTTCGTAGGTGGCTTACCCCACCTGGTTGACACTACACTAACATTTTCACAAGAGGATACAGGTTGCCCCGGGATCCTCCCGTTATCAGGAGATGGAACCAAAGCAGCCAGCTGGGTTTCTAACATTTTGTTGAAACTTAGTTGACTCTTCTGAGCAGAAGAAAAACTTTCAAGCTTAACGTTGAGGCTTTCCACAGTTTTATCAAGGGTAGCTAACTTTTTGTTAATACCTTCATTAATCTTAGCTTGCCCAAAAACGAGATCTCTCAAGGAGGGTTGGTTAGGATTGTAAGAATTACCTTGGTTAACTCCTTGATAATAAGGGCGTTGTTGATTCCACGATTGGCCTCCTTGTTGAGGTGGACGATAACCGTTGTTGTTGCCGTTCATGTACATCACTTCCTCCTGAGTCTCCGGACAATAGTTGCCTGAGTGCCCAGTGTTGCCACAGACCTCACAGGTCATGTGAGAGTCCATAGGCAGAGTAGTGGTGGCCATGGCAGCCTTCTCGCTGGTGTAATCATCCAATCTCTTCATGAGAAGATCCATCTTGGCAGTAATCATGTCTGCTTCCTTGACAGTATGAGTACCCCTCGGTCGTGGCTGGAGTCTTTCATCACTCCACCCTTGGTTGGAGACCATCTTCTCCATGAGTAATTTAGCATTATCAACAGTGAGTGAGAAGAATGCTCCTTGAGCAGCAGCATCAATATGGCCTCGGGCTGTCGGAGTCAACCCATTATAGAAGCTTTGAAGAATAAGCCAATCCTCCATCCCATGGTGAGGACAGGCCAGGACATACTCCTGAAGCCTTTCCCAAGCCTCTGGAATAGACTCACTTGCTACTTGCTAAAAACCAGAAATCCTTCCACGAAGAGCATTGGTTTTACCCAATGGGAAGAACTTCTTGAGAAATGCCTCTGAACACTTACTCCAAGTGTCAATAGCTTCACGATTCGCATAGAACCATTGCTTAGCTTTCCCCAGGAGGGAGAATGGAAATAGCCGTAAACGAACAACGTCCATATTTGCACCCCTGATGACGAAAGTGCTGCATAGCTCTAGGAATTGCTGCAGATGAGCATTGGCATCCTCATTTGGCTTGCCACAGAATGGGCTAGCATGTACCATCGTAATTAGACCCGTCTTGATCCCAAAATTTTCAGTCCCCATTGCCACCTCAGGGCCTTGCAGCACCTGGTCAGCGGAAGGAGCTGAGTACTCACGAAGTGTCTTCTGGGCCATAGCGTTGGACGTGGATGGTACAATGGAAGCTGGTTTGCCCTCCGGACGAGTACGATGAGGTGAGCCGAAATGAATTCGAGCTTTCCTCACAAGTGACTCGGGATTTTCAGTAAAATTCCCCGGTAGGTCGAAACCAGTCATACACTACCTGTCTTCATCATCCAAAGATAAAAGAAGACAATCAAGGTTAGCCTGCATTGAGAGTTGTCCTAACCTACTCAGAGTTTATAAACAGATGCAAAGCATAGTCATGATAATCATGTGCCTTCCCCGGCAACGGCGCCAGAAATGCTTGTTGGCATTTCTTAATGTCACAACTAACGGCACCGGGTTAGCGTGAACATCAAGACTTGCCAAAGGTTAATCTAAACGATCATGAACGAATCCGCAAGCGCACAGATAAACCATTGTAGCATTTCCCCAAGGAAGGAGAGTATTCCAAGGGTATCGTATCCGTGGAAGGTAATAGCGGATATCTTAGACTTATGCTTTTGCTCTGAATGTAAACCAAGAGATAGATATAGGGAACAACACACTCAAAGGCAGGGGTAAGAAAAGATATACGGGGTAGTGTGACACACACACTCAAATCTACCTCTACTCTAGCACACTACGGCTTAGGGGAAACATACGAGTTAGCTCTAGGTTCTAATGTACTAAACATACAAAACTAGAAGATACAAGAGATGGGCATGAGTATTGCATGAGAGAGATAAGGTTCAGCACCCAGGGACAAACGGGGAGCTAGCCCGCGACGACCAGCACTATGCGAAACTAGACTTTAGACTCCTACAGCATGTACCCCAGCGCGGAGGTTGCCCTAGGATCCAACAGGGCTATCACCACCTGAGGACCGACCTCTCATTACGGGGGGTATGCTCATAACTATCGTAGCCAGACAACCCAGGCACCATGCATACATTGCTGCTAGACTCCACCCGGCCCGGGCTATTGTGACCCAGGGCGAGAGCCACCAGAAGACTGGTCAACTAGACCGAGTACCGTAGCTTGAACACAGACCTCATGAAACACTCTCATGCCATCCAACAAGATCAACTAAGGCTAGACATACAAACAGATATGAACTCTCTTATGTCTAATCAACAAGATCAAACGGTCGTGTTCGTGAAGAACACGAGCCTCTAACTTATGAACAAACACATAGGGAAGGAGTTTATCACCCTTCAAGTGGATCAAAAGGTAGTGTTCACGAAGAACACGAGCCTCTAAATGATGAACAGAGGATGAACTCAAGAACATATCAAGAATATGATCTACCATGACTTTATATGAAATAGCTGAATAACTGAAGTAGATCAAAGTCATACAAAGAAATAAAGATAAAAGAGAACTCATACCTAGACTTCCAAGAGGACTTGGAACCTGAATAAGAGCTACTCTAGCCTACCCCCTAGCCTTGGAAACTAAAAGTGAGAGGAGAATGAGAGAGTGGTGTGTGAGAAATGGGAGCCCCTCCCCTTCTATTTATAGGCAAGGACAAGGCTTGCTCGGAGCGCCAAATGACCCCTAAACACCTGGGAGTGAGGCAATGGACCAATAGGGGGCTGCCACGTGGAGGGCCAGGATGGAACCCCCTAAGGCGGTTCGGCCGATCCTAGGATCGGCCGGCCCCCTAGGGTGGCCCCACCTGGTGGCCTTCCTCTGGTTGGCTGCCCTATGGGCCCTCTGATCCATCCCCGGTGCATGGCTTGATTTGGTATCCGAGGTGGGCCCTTTGATCCATGTGAAGTCCATGTGGCATCCTCTGATTCGTTGGTGAGTGCCTCCCCTGGATCGATGACGTGGATTGCCATGTTTCCCTTGGTGGCAGCCACCTCCTGAGCTGAGTTGGCATGGTTTCTTCGTAGAAGGTGAATTTCCATCTGTTTTAAGGGGTAAATCACCTACATACAAATAATCTCCAAGGACAAGTGGAACTACATTATTCAAACCAAAATGCTAGCAAATAATGCATATGCCTCTATTTATGTGAGAATATTGAGGGTTGGATATGGTGAATTTCAACCGTCAACAGTATCGGGAAGAATCGGGAGCAGAAAGCTGCTCTCAAACTTTCCCAATTAAGGTAGTCTCTGCCAAAACAACAATGTCAATCCCGTGCTTTCCCAGAGAGGGATAGCGGGAAAAACTCCCTTTTCCGAGCATCTGGTGATTCTCCGGTTTTACCCTGAGTTTCAATCAGACGCTCGTAGTCTCTTACATGATCAAAGGGGTTGTCATGACTTACCCCCGAGAAGGATAGGTCCTGAATAAGCTTCATGAGAGAGGGGTGAAGCCGATAGCCAGTTGTAAGAATGGGTCTTGACAAAGATGGCTCTGAGGGTTCACTCCTAGAAGGTGGAATGTGTTTACAAGGATAACCTTAAATGGGTAGCAGGGGTAAAGGTAGAAGTAAAAAAACAAAAAGGATATCTCGATGGGTAACGAGGGTGAAGGTAGAAGAAAACTAAAAAGATAAATATGAGGATAGACGGGTTTGAAGGTTAACAACAGCCGTCCTCGGCAACGGCGCCAGAAATTCTTGTTGGCGTTTCTTAACCTCACCGCTAGGCGTCGTGGTAGCGTGAGCATGTAAGAGACTCCCGGGTACACTGACGAGTGCGAACAAATCCGCAAGTGCACGAATACACCATTGTAGCACTTCTCCCTCGAAGAATGAGTTTTCCCGTCGGGTTTCGTTCCTAGGACGGAGGAGTAACCAGAGAGGGTCTATCCAAGGACACCAGCTACTACTGAGATAGGTAGGGATATGAGAAGCACTTTCTTAAGGAACTTAACTCTCAAGATGGATATGTCCGCTATTAGTCCTCTCCGTGGAGCGCCAGCCCATCCTAACTTTTTAGGGAGAGGCCAATGTACTAGCAACGGGGCCCAACTCGGTACACAGGCGCGGAGGGTTTCAAAGGGTCCAATAGGTTGTTACCACTGCGCCCTACCTCTATCGTTACGCGAATGCACTTGGTCTTCATAGGATAACTAGAGTCCAGACACCACGTCTGCACTCCCGATAACTACTATAGCGCGGTTACGTCTGTCGACCCGCTAACAACACAATAGCAACCAGTATAAATACGGAACCACGAACTAGAGAGAGAACGGATCAGATCATACTAGTCATCAAGTTACAGAGCAGCAAGAAAGGTTTGGATACAGACAAACGAGATACAACAAACTTACTCAGCTAAACAGGATCAGAGCATACAAACAGATACTTGAACTAATGAACTAGCTCTAAAGGATCGAAGCCTTGTGTTACGAAGAACAGAAGCCTCTAACTTATGAACGAGCTAAGAACACAAGAACATATCATTCATGCATGATGTTCACCAGTCTAAATAAGAAATGTCGAAATACTCACTTTGATCTAAATGAAGAACAAGCATCCACGAGGACATCAACTCACTCCTCACTCCTACTCTATCTCTCAACTAATCCTAGTCTAGATCTCTTCTCAACCCCATTCTACCACATAGAGGTGAGAATCACCTCACATGGGTAGAATTAGAGAGAGGGAGAGAGAGCTACACAAGATAGAAGTGGAACTTGAGAGCTTGGAGGTGTGTGTGAAATGAGGCCCCTCCCCTTCTATTTATAGGCAAGGGAGTGGCTTGCTTCGAGGCTCCAAATGCTCCAAAACACCCCGGGATGTAGCCAAGAGCCAATAGGAGGAGACCACGTGGAGGGCCATGATGAACCGATGAACCGACCCTAGGTCAGTTCGGACGAACCTAGGGTCGGCCGGCCCCCTCGGGTGGCCTCCTGGCCCGTGCTTCCTCTGGCTCACTTCCATATGGGCCCTGATGCCCATCCTCCGTGCATGGCATGTTTCCTGGCGGTTTGGTTAGCAAAGTAGGCCCATGGATCCATGTGATGCTGACGTGGCAGCATGTGATTCGTCGAGAGCTTTTCACATGGATTGGTGTCATCATGGATCCAGAGAATCCATGTGGCAGACCCTCATTGGCCAGCACTTGAGTGCCTTGGATTGGAGTGGAGTGAATGTGCATGGTTTCTTCTCATTTCCTATGCTAAATACCTGCATTCGAATAGACATCGACACTGGTGGAAAGTATTAGTTTAAGCTCCTATTCTAGTGTGGATGTGCAATTCATGCTTCAATTTGTAGGAGTTGACGCCATGAAAATGGTAATTAACAGCCGTCAACAGCAACCCAACCCAAGACCTCAGGATGGAGGACCTCAAGCTGCAGGGAACATCTCGATCTAGGTCGCACAAACTCCCTCAACCAACCTACAGCAGCCACGACGAGACGAGCACGAGATCCAGCACCGTGCAAACTACGATCGCATCAATGGTCGCCCAGAGCCTCTTGATGCCAACAATCCGCTGCAAGCAGCTGACCTCCAGGCGATGCATGATGTAGAACTACAGCGGCGTGCCAACTATGACCAGTTCAATGGTGCACCCGACAACCTATATGTCGTCCCCTCGGGACCTCGCACAGCTGACCAACCAAGCTCTAGCAACATCAACAACTTCACAGCTTTCTCTCGACGTCTCCAGAAGTTGAGCTACCCTAAGGAGTTCAAGCCCAACATCGAAAAGTACGATGGTCGCTCCGACCTGAGTATCTGGTTGAAGATGTACACCATCGCTGCTCAGGCAGCACGAGGCAATGAAGACCGCATGGCGGGCTACTTCCCTCTGGCGATGGGCAAAGCGCCACTCTTGTGGCTCAACAACTTACCAGATGAGTGCTTCTCATCCTGGGCAAGTTTGTCGCGGTTGTTCACCACAAACTACCAAGCGACTTACAATCGACCCGGAAACACACATCACCTCGCAAGGGTGACCATGAAGACCGGTGAAACCCTTCGGGACTACACCAATCGGTTCTTCAAGAACCGCAATGAGCTCGCTGGAGTTAAGGACGACGATGTCATCGACGCATGCAAGAAAGGTGTCACCAACATCAAGCTCTTCGAGAAGATCCACGAGGCAGGAGCCAAGACCATCGCCGACCTCATGGCGTACGTCGACAAGCTCGTCGATACTCAAGACGCGGTGGTCCACGACTTCAAGGGAATCAGAACCGACGAGATGTCCGGGGCCCTGGCCTCCGATGATACTGGAAAGTCGCGCAAGCGCTCCAACGAGGTCTTAATAGCCAACTCCAGCTTCATGCGCACTGAGTTCCAGGAAACTCTTGACGACATGTGCCAGTTCCACCACGGAGCAAAACACTACATGCATGATTGCATAGAGCTCAAGAGCGCCCTTGGCGTGCCAGAAGAGCCCAAGCTGGTGAAAAAAGCCAACAGCAACGACAATCGCTACAACAACAATCGGTGCTACGACAACCGGTACCGCCGACCTGATTGGCATGATGACCGGGACAGGCGAACTTACCGTCGGGACGATCGCCGTGATGACGGAGACCGCCGCGATGATCGCCGTGACAACCACCGCGATGATTGTCGTGATGATCACCGTGATGAATGTCGCGACGACCGTAGAGACGACCACAACAACGACCGTCGCAATGACGGTGATCGGCGCAAGGAAAGGACTCCACCACCACCACCTCCGAGTGGCAACCCTAACGGTGCCTACCAGGCAACCAATAGGGAAATCAACTTCATTATGGGAGGTCATAGGGCCGCTCAATCCCACAGACAACAATGTGCCAGAGCTCGAGAGATCGGGCTCGTTAATACAGAAAATCTGAAACCTCTGAGATGGTCGGAATACCCCATAACCTTCTCTAGGGAAGACAATTGGGTGCACATACCAGACCCCGAGACCTACCCGTTGGTCGTCAATCCCACGATGGATGGAGCCGCGCTCCCCAAGACGCTCATCGACAGAGGCAGCAGCCTCAACATTATATTCACCGAGACTCTGAAGAAGATTAAGTTCGACTTCGGTAAGATGACAGCCTGCGACGAACCCTTCTACGGGGTGGTACCTGGCAAAGCAGCATACCCTCTGGGATGTGTTTGCCTCCCAGTTACCTTCGGGACAGAAGCCAACTACCGCACAGAGTGGCTGATTTTCGAGGTCGCGGACTTCCACTCCTCATATCATGCCATCCTAGGTCGTCCGATGCTGGCTTGGTTCATGGCCATCCCGCCTCATACGTACCTAATCATGAAGATGTCGGTGAAGGACCGAATAGGCGACCAGAGAGGGGGGGAGTGAATGGGAGCCGATAAAAATTCTTCTCCAAGAACTCGGCCTATATCCCGATTGCCACTCCGAGAGTCACGCACAAATGAGTGGAAGCAAAATCAAATCTCTCTTAACACCCTAGAAACAAAGCTACAAAGGCTTAAGACCCTTAGCGGAAGCAAGAAGCAAAGAATGGAAACAAACCAGGCCAAACTGTGGCAGGGCGGGTCACCCTGACACAGGGGGCGGGTCACCCACCACCCAACAGAGGCAAAACGGGTCACCCTGAAAATCAGCAAGCTGACGATCGAATAAAAATTTGAAACCCAATCAAATGACCTCCTAAAATCACAAAAATTTAACCAAGGCTTTGCAGCAACTCTAAGAAGTTTCTCCCAAAAAATCTCCTCAAAGATCTAAATCGAAAGAAGAAGAAGAACTCGAAAGTCAACGCCACCTAGGGTCACCCGGCCATAGGGGGCGGGTCACCCGGGGTAGCCCAGAAAATCACCCTCGAACTCGAACTCAACTTCCGATCCGCGGATCTCCCGAACCACTTGAGCTCTTGAGACAAGATTTGGGGGAGATGAGAAGCGTCACTAGATGAATCTATGCCCCAAAAATCTCGACCTCTAACTCACTAAATCACCGGGAATCGCGGATCACATGAACCACCTCCAAGAACTCAGACTCCAACCAAAACTCGCGAATCAAAGGGATTTCCTGGCGTTTGATTGGTCAAGATCACACACAAAGATGCGCAAGGCATCCACCCATGATCCCCTCAAAGAAATCCGGAGAGAAACGCCCTCAAATTGACGAATTGAGCGACGAATGAAAATCCTCCAAAAATACCTCCGAAAATCACATAAAAGAAAAACGCTCGGGAGCAAAGGATTTGGCACGAGATTGAGAAGGAAGATTTCACTATGAATATCTTAGCCAAATCCGGATACAAGCCACTCACAAGAATCACAAATCTTGGATGGCAAAAAGCTCAAACAAAGAGCCACTCACCCTCTCTCCCCAAGAGCACCCCAAAATGAAAGAGCACTCCCACCAACTAAGCCAAAGAGTTGGCTGAAAATTCAGCCCCCTCCTCCTATATATAGGCCCTCCGGAAAAGACCGAAGTGCCCCTACACTAGGAGATACAATACAAGCCCTCACAGGGGCATTTTGGTCAACACATGAAGTTCACCATTGGACGGTCGCGCATCCTTCGGGCCTTCGCGTCCTCCTGACGCAAGCACCTCGATCGTGCCGCGTGTCGCCCGCCTCGAAGCTTCCCGACACTCCCGGATCCCTATCTCCGTCAGGTTGGGCCTTCGGACTTGGTTTCGAGGCCCAAACCAAGAAACCGTCCTCTGATGGTTTTGTGGCCAAACCACCAAACCCCACGTACACGGCCCGGCCTCACCACGCCATGCATCGAGCCCGTCAAGCCTTTCACCTCCGACGCCCGGACGGTCTACTCGGTCTTGCCTCGTTCCTTGACTTGGCCGCCACCGATGCACTGGCTCCATGTCCACGACTTCGTCTTGCTCTTCTTGCACCATGCGGCCCGCACTTAATCCCATCGGCCACCGGGTCCCTCGAACCAAGCCTACTTGTCTCTCCATCACCCCGGAGGCCACCTTGGCATAAACCTTTCACGCTTGTTCTTCACCTGCACCAACGCAAGCCAAGCCGCAACCAACACCTGCAATACTAGGCCAAGAGTCAGTCCACACAACGTTGTCAACCACTCCTCACGAGTGCATTGACAACACACCACATAAAGATATGAATAAAAGACACACAACTGACAACACAACCTGACGAAACACACTCAACACAAAGTCTCAAAACATCCGGTCAATCGCTCATCATATACAAACCAAGGCACATATCAACTTGGTTTCTCAATCTCCCCCTTGATGAGTGCATTGACAAAAGATGGTTTGAAACCAAAAGGAAAACTCATTCAAGTGTCCAAAAGCCAAGAAAAAGCAAACAAGAGGCAACTTGAAATGAGAAGAGCTCCAACCAAGGACTCTCGGAACCAAAGGAAGCACAAAGGCTAAACACCACCAAAGAGTCAAGCAATCCACAAGAGCTACAAGCAATCCCGAAAGCCATCAAACCAATTTCAGCTCTTAGAAAAGCACTTGTCAACCGCTCATCACCATCAAATCAAGGTTCATATCAACTTGATTTTCCAAATTTCTCCCCCTTGAGGAGTGGGTTGACAACATGCGAGCACAAAGAAATGGTTTGAGAGGGCAAAGGCCGAAAATCTCATCCAAGTGAACGAAAACCACACAAGGGCAAAGAACAAAGTCACTTGGCATGAGAGAAACCACAAAGGCCAAATTGATGTCTCGGTCCCCAAAGACATGGGCAACGGCTAGACACAACCGAGACAAGAACACATGATCCCTCAAGAAGAGGCACAAAGGGCTCAACACCAATCATGTGACGATCGAAAACTCAAATCAACCGTCGGCTCCTCAAGAAGAGGCAAAGGGACTCAACACCACCGGCAAAAGAGCAAAAGAGCACAAAACTCACAAGCTCCCCCTAAACACATGAACTAGGGCCAAAGAGCATATAAAGCTCACCCTAAACACATGCGATAGAGCAAAGAGCACACCAAGCTCACAAGCTCCCCCTAAGCACATGCACTAGGGTCAAAGAGCATACAAAGCTCACCCTAAACACACGTGATAGAGCAAAGAGCAACCACCAAAGCACAACTCAGGCAAACAAAGGAAACTCACCAAAGCTCCCCCTACACAAATGCATACTTACCTTGAAAATGTGCATGCAAACTCAAGTTCTCCCCCTGAACTGAGTATCCCTCTGGATGCAACAAATGCATGAAAATTGAAACATTTTCTCCCCCAAATGCAACTTTTCTTCCTTGATGACAATGCATGAATCATGGCAATTTTGCAAAAGATTCAACTACTAGCTTCTCAAATATACAAAGAGCACTATAAAATGCTACAAGTGAGATAATGAGGAAGCAAGATAGTTCATAGTTCCATAAAAGCATAGCCATCAAGATAGTAAAGCTATATAGGCATATGACAAAGGCATGATCAAATTAAGCATTTTTGTGAAAAAATTCCCTCTCATGAGCAAAGACCTAAACATGAGCAAAACATGCCAAAGTGAATCTAGATCACACAAACTTCATGCTAGGTCACATATCCTCATCACAAGATCATTAAAACACCCATAAGCATCTCATGTCATGTTAAAGCCACCGAGCCATTTGTCAACGTCTTAAAATGAGACATCTCATGGTAGACAACATGCAACGGTTTAGCACCCAAATTATTGCAATTTTAAAGCATTTTATGACATGGAACAAGTGAGAGCATAACTTCAAGCAAGAGTATTTCATACCAATTTCATTTTTCATATTAAGCACAAAATGGTACATGAAGTGCCTTTGCGGCAAAAAGAAGCTTATGCTCCCCCACAAGGTAACACATGGGCTAAACATTCATAATGACAAATGGGTCTTTGACCCCATGTGAAAAGCACGTGATATCCAAGCACAAATTAAGCATGATACAGACCACCAAAGCACACTAAGATCATGCAAGGCCTTAAATTCACAATAGAGAGAGCCTATCCTAGCATTTTCCAAAAATAGCCATCTCAACATGCACATATAGCAAAACTATCAAGAGCATAGCTATCCATCACCAAATCATATCAAACATGCTCAAAGGCTCACAAATAGCATATCATAGTATTCATGGCATATAGGAGAAGCTCAACCTACCATGCATATGATACAAATGCAACAAGGGTAGATATGTACATCAAATGCAACATGGTATATGACACAATGCAAGACACGAATGTCAAACCTACCAAAGTCTATACATCATGATATATGAATACATATGAAATGCAAAATGCATGGGGAGACAAGGAACTCGGCTCAGCAACACAAAGGCTCACAAGGGGACACACCAACTAAGAATCGCTCCAAGCGAGAGAAGAGCCACCAAAGATCCCAATTGAGTACCATAGAAAAAGATACCAACTGCAAGACCACTAAAGATCCCAATTGAGTACCATAGAAAAAGATACCCATTGAAGGATCACAAAGACTACCAAAAGCCAAAACACGCCTTGGAACCAAATTCCCCATCGAAAGAAGCCAAGCTTCCCCTCAACCAAAGACGACTAGCAAAGCAAAAGCTAGGAAAAGAAAGAGCGAGAGAGAAGCTCTAAAACCAACATAAAAAGGAGAAAACCAAAGAAGGAACAAAACACAACCCGAAGACAAGGCAAGACCGAAACCCAAAGCAAGCTCAAAACATGCTACACAATGCATTGGCAATACCAATCAAGATAAATAAAGCATTGTAACATGATTCCACATATATGAATAAGCATGGGCTAGCAAGCATGCCATCAAGGTACAACCCTAAAAAAAACCTAAACCAAAAAGATACCAAAGAACAACATGCCAAACAAGATACAAGAACTAGACAAAGGCATGATACAATTTCACATGGATCATCCACCAACATATATTACAAAGCTAGCATGACAAGATAAACATGGGGAGACAAACATGCTAACACGAAAAGTACCATAGAGCTAGCCAAACATGATATAGATGAACAACATGACATAAACATAAAGAGAAACCATAAAGCATGATGTTCATAAATATCATCCACCACAATATCATACAAAGATAGCAAGATAGATATACAAGATCACAAAGCTATCATGAACAAGGTGGCTAGCCTACCATGGTTTACACACAAGCAAGACATAGGTATATGTACAAGAGAGCACAAGGAGAAAGAGAAAACTCACTATACATGTGTACAAAGGATTTCAAGAGCCATCCAAAGCGGTGTGGAGAACCATCCTATCTTGATCACCTCATGTCCACAGATCAAGTACCATCCAATCCATGTTCTCCAACCGCGTCTCCATACCTACACACAAGGAGACAAAAATGATCGAGCCTTGGATCCCAAAGGGTTAGCAAGCACATACTTGGGAATCCAATACTTGGTCACACGGTTAAGCGATGCACTCAACTTATCATGTGGGTTAGCATGATGCAAATGCAGGTTCAAATGAAAAGATTTTTGAACACCCTTAGATCCATGCCTCAAAGGAGCCACTCACGAAGAAAACCGAGTGCTACCACAAGCAAAAAGGCAAAGATCCTTCGGGGTCGTAGGAGAAGAACCAACACAAGCACCATGGAAAGCATGTCGCGGACCAACACAAGAAGCACTAGAAGCATGTCCACGAGCATGGCCTAACTCACTAGAAAGAGTGTCATAAAACCCATCCACAAATTGTGCCTTCTTAGGCTCACATGTGTTCATGCCATGAGAAAGACTATGAACAACCAAAGGCCTAGAAGCACCGCCTCGCTGCATTCTCCTTGCCCGACGGTAGCAAAAACTCTCTTGATGCCCATCCTTCCCACAATGAGAGCAATGGTACAAAGGCCTATTGGGAGGCACGATCCGAGTGGATGAATCACCATTCTCTTGTAAGTGAGAAGTCCCTTGGGACTTAGAGCAAGAAGCATCAACCCCAACATCCGACTTGATGCCCATAATAGAATCACACGTGCCATGAGAAAGGCTACGTGGCTTCTTAAAAGCTTTGGCACGCACACGTCGCTCGTGCTTGACACGGCGAAAGCAAAACTCAACGGTATGTCCATCCTTCTTGCAAAAGGTGCATTGGAACCTCGGCTTGGGAGTATGAGTTCCAAATATGTGGGAGGCACCCTTGCCATTCAATTTACCTTAGGCAACACCGGAAGATCCACCAAGCTTAGGAATAGCTATGGGAGAGCTATCCAAAGCACCACCACACGTGCCACCGTCCAAAGACTCACGCTCAAGAGAAGAAGTCAACTCTGGTTGAGAAGAAGCAATTTTAAAAGCATCAACATCGGAGTGACAAGAAATGCGTGAATCCAAACCCATGGCACAAAGACTCTTGCACCTTGTGCGCAAAACCTCATTTTCAAACTTGAGGTGCTCACAAGTACCACATGTCATATTTCTCAAATTATCGATTTCCTTTTCAATGCACTTAGCATATGTGGTACGCAAGAGTTCATTTTCTTTCTCAAGGTTGGCACTCATCTCATCATGCGCAACCAACTTGGCGCTCATATCATCACGCATTCTTTTCAAAGCCAAAACTTCACTTTCCAAATCAATGCATGAAGTGAAAATGAGACCACATGAACAAGTATCATCATTTACAACAACCAAAGCATGATCATCATCACAAGAAGTATGGCAAGTATCATCCAAAAGCAACAAAGAGCACTTGCTACAAGGCATGAATTTCATATCACAAATTTCAGCCCTAGCATGCTCAAGTTCTTCTACACATGTGGTGTGAGTCAATTTTAGTTCATTAATTTCAACATGCAAAGACTCACAAGAAACACATGGTAAGGAAGCACTTGTTTCCAACAAAGCAATCTTACTTCTAGCCACATCAAGATCAATATTCAAAGCAACACAAGAATTGCAAGGCATAGAAGCATTGGATTTCAACAAGTCCAATTCAGATTTCATGCAAGCAAGAGAAGAGTTAGATTCATCATTCTTAAATTCAAGATTATTACATGCTCTTCTAATGGCTTCAACATGCTCTCTACGACAATTAGCCTCATTTTTTAGTTTCTCATTTTCAACACACAAGGCATCACAAGATTTGCATGGCAAAGGTGAGTTCTTAAGCTCAACAAGCATCTCGCCATAAGCGCAAAGATGAGTGAACAAGCCAATGATACCTTGGGAGAGCTTCACTTTGCTTCTCTTGATAAGCTTGTCTTGGAGATCATCTTCTTGAGCCACCAAAAGCCGCATCAACGTCGTTGCTTCCTTATCTTCCTTCAACTCCTCGCACTTCCGCCTCCACTTGCGGTCATCTCCCGAAGCAAACTCCATTCCATCAATATCTGGAGATAAAGACTCACAAGACAAAGAGGTTGGTGCCATAGCTGAAAGCACTGGTTAGGATTAGTCAAAGGCAAGCTCAAATCACGCAAACCAAAACCACAAGTAAAGCGCCCCTTTTCTTTTGTCGCCCTATGGATCCTAGACTTGTTAGAGTCACACGAATCCGCAACCAGCTCTGATACTAATTGAAGGACCGAATAGGCGACCAGAGAGGGGGGAGTGAATGGGAGCCGACAAAAATTCGTCTCCAAGAACTCGGCCTATATCCCGATTGCCACTCCGAGAGTCACGCACAAATGAGTGGAAGCAAAATCAAATCTCTCTTAAGACCCTAGAAACAAAACTACAAAGGCTTAAGACCCTTAGCGGAAGCAAGAAGCAAAGAATGGAAACAAACCAGGCCAAACTGTGGCAGGGCGAGTCACCCTGACACAGGGGGCGGGTCACCCGCCACCCAACAGAGGCAAAACGGGTCACCCTAGCACAAGGGGCGGGTCACCCGCCAGCCGGGTCACCCTGACATAGGGGGCGGGTCACCCTGCGCGCCCAGAAAATCAGCAAGCTGACGATCGAATAAAAATTTGAAACCCAATCAAATGACCTCCTAAAATCACGAAAATTTAACCAAGGCTTTGCAGCAACTCTAAGAAGTTTCTCCCAAAAAATCTCCTCAAAAAGATCAAGGAAACTCTACAGATCTAAATCAGAAGAAGAAGAACTCGAAAGTCAACACCACCTAGGGTCACTCGGCCATAGGGGGCGGGTCACCCGAGGTAACCCAGAAAATCACCCTCGAACTCAACTTCCGATCCGCGGATCTCCCGAACCACTTGAGCTCTCGAGACAAGATTTGGGGGAGATGAGAAGCGTCACTAGATGAAGCTATGCCCCAAAAATCTCGACCTCTAACTCACTAAATCACCAGGAATCGCGGATCACATGAACCACCTCCAAGAACTCGGGCTCCAACCAAAACTCACGAATCGAAGGGATTTCCTGGCGTTTGAGGGGTCAAGATCACACACAAAGATGCGCAAGGCATCCACCCATGGTCCCCTCAAAGAAATCTAGAGAGAAACACCCTCAAATTGACGAATTGAGCGACGAACGAAAATCCTCCAAAAATACCTCCGAAAATCACATAAAAGTAAAACGCTCGGGAGCAAAGGATTTGGCACGAGATTGAGAAGGAAGATTTCACTATGAATATCTTAGCCAAATCCGGATACAAGCCACTCACAAGAATTACAAATCTTGGATGGCAAAAAGCTCAAACAAAGAGCCACTCACCCTCTCTCCCTCTCTCCCCAAGAGCACCCAAAAATGAAAGAGCACTCCCACCAACTAATCCAAAGAGTTGGCTGAAAATTCAGCCCCCTCCTCCTATATATAGGCCCTCCGGAAAAGACCGAAGTGCCCCTACACTAGGAGATACAATACATGCCCTCACAGGGGCATTTTGGTCAACACATGAAGTTCACCATCAGACGGCCGCGCATCCATCGGGCCTTCACGTCCTCCTGACGCAAGCACCTCGATCATGCCGCGTGTCGCCCGCCTCGAAGCTTCCCGACACTCCCGGATCCCTGTCTCTGTCACGTTGGGCCTTCGGACTTGGTTTTGAGGCCCAAACCAAGAAACCGTCCTCTGATGGTTTTGTGGCCAAACCACCAAACCCCACGTACACGGCCCGGCCTCACCACGCCAAGCATAGAGCCTGTCAAGCCTTTCACCTCCGACGCCCGGACGGTCTACTCGGTCTTGCCTCGTTCCTTGACTTGGCCGCCACTGATGCACCGGCTCCATGTCCACGACTTCGTCTTGCTCTTCTTGCACCATGCGGCCCGCACTTGATCCCGTCGGCCACCGGGTCCCTCGAACCAAGCCTACTTGTCTCTCCATCACCCCGGAGGCCACCTTGGCATAGACCTTTCACGCTTGTTGTTTACCTGCACCAACGCAAACCAAGCCACAACCAACACCTGCAATACTAGGCCAAGAGTCAGTCCACACAACGTTGTCAACCACTCCTCACGAGTGCATTGACAACACACCACATAAAGATATGAATAAAAGACACACAACCGACAACACAACCCGACGAAACACACTCAACACAAAGCCTCAAAACATCCGGTCAATCGCTCATCATATACAAACCAAGGCGCATATCAACTTGGTTTCTCAGTCGGCACCCAACGGAATCCTTTCTGTCCTTGGGGACATCATGGTCTCCTACAGATGCGAGGATGAGACCCTCGACCTCTCCTCGACATCTGCCTACACTGCTGCTGCTTCGATCATGGTCGCTGAGGCCGCCAAGGTCATCGCCATGACGCTCACGGTTCTTGAGCAAAAGCGCACCCCAACTGCCTTGGAAGCTAATCCAGTAGTGAAGAAAGTTTGCCTCGGCCTACCGGACGCAACCAAGTCACCATCGGGGCCAACTTGGACCCGAAATAGGAACTCGCGCTCACCAGCTTCCTTCGGGACAACACTGACATATTTGCATATGCCTGGTGTCCCGAGGAGTCTGGATGAGCACTCCCTCGATGTAAGCAAGACCGCAAGACCTGTCAAACAGAAGCTCCACCGCTTCACGAAGGATCGAAGAGAGGCCACAAGTGTAGAAATCTGCGAGCTCTTAGCTGCAGGATTCATCTGTGAATGTAAACACCCAGTTTGGTTAGCCAACTTGGTACATGTACCTAAGAAAACTGGTGGATTAAGGATGTGTATCGATTACACTGACCTCAACAAGCACAGCCCAAAAGATCCCTTCCCTCTTCCGTGCATCAACCAAATCGTAGACTCCACGACTGGCAGCACCCTGTTGTGCTTCCTCGACTGCTATTTGGGGTATCACCAGATACCCTTGAATCTTTACGACCAAGATAAAACAACGTTCATAACGCCCCATGGCATCTATTGCTATAAGGTCATGACCTTTGGCCTGAAAAATGCTGGTGCCACGTACCAGAAGGCGATCCAAAGGTGCCTAGCATATCAACTCCATGAAAACGTGGAAGCCTACATCAGCGATGTGGTCGTCAAGACCAAAATTGAGGACAACCTCATCGCTGACCTCGAACAGACCTTCACCAACCTTCGCACCTACCAATGGAAGCTGAATCCGACCAAGTGTGTCTTTGGTGTCCCCTCCGGGTTGCTCCTGGGTTTCATGGTTGGGAACCAAGGCATTGAAGCCAACCCTGCGAAGATTGACGCAATATGCAACATGGCCCGACCATCTTGCAAGAAGGACGTCATGAAGCTCACCGACATGATGGCAGCTCTAGGTCGTTTCATCAGCAAGCTCGGAGAGAAAGGGCTACCCTTCTTCAAGCTATTGAAGAAGGCTGATAAGTTCGTTTGGGATGATGAAGCTCAGCAAGCCTTTGACAAGCTCAAAGAGTCTCTCACCTCACCTCCGATCTTGATGTCGCCCAAGCTGAAGGAAATGCTCCTCCTCTACATCTCTGCAACCACTAACGTGGTCAGCACCGTCCTCGTCGCAGAATGAGAAGAAGAAGGGCAAGCCTATCCCGTCCAACGACCTGTTTATTACATGAGCGAGGTCCTGGCCGACGCTAAAACACGATACTCACAGCCTCAGAAGTCACTCTACGTGCTTTTGATCACATCAAGGAAGCTCCGGCACTACCTTCAAACTCACTCCATCAAAGTGCCATCAGCCTTCCCGCTAGGGGAGATTCTTCGCAACCGAGACGCCAACGGCCGTATCATCAAGTGGTCCGTGGAGCTCGGTGAGTTCGACCTTGAATTCTGCCCCAGGCAGTCTATCAAGTCTCAGATCCTCGCTGACTTTGTGTCAGAGTGGACAGAAATCCAGATCGTCCCGCCCGCGGAACGACCTGAGCATTGGATCATGTACTTCGATGGCACACTCAACCTTCAGGGCGCCGGTGCCGAAGTGCTGTTCATCTCGTCTAAAGGTGACCAACTCAATTATGTGCTTCGATTCACTACAAGGCCTCCAACAATGGAGCTGAGTACGAAGCTCTCATCCATGGGCTCTGTATCGCTGTGTCCCTAGGCATCAAGCGACTCATCGCCTATGGCAACTCCAAGGTCGTCGTGGAGCAAGTCAACAAAAACTGGGATTGTCTCAAAGACACAATGGACGCCTACTGCGCTGAGATTCGAAAACTCGAAGGCCACTTCGAGGGAATAGAATTCCATCATGTTCCTCGCGAGAACAATGTTGCCGCGGATGTCCTCTCTAACATGGGCTCAAAGCGAGCACCGGTCCCAGCCGGTGTGTTCGTTCAAGACTTGCGCAAGCCGTCGATTAAGATCCTAGACCCGGACAACCCGATTCCAGAGCAAACAAACCTAGCGCCTGCACTTCCCTGAGATGTGCTCATGGCGGATGCAGAAGATGATTAGCACCAGCCTTTCCTAGACCTCTTGGTCCACCAGCTGGTTCCAGATGACAAAGATCAATGAGAAAAGATAACGTGGCGTGGTGCCAACTACGTCGTGATTGGAGAAGAGCTCTACCGCAAAGCAGCCTCTACTGGTGTGCTGATGAAGTGTATCTTGCGATCAGAAGGTCTTCAGCTCCTAGTTGGGATTCATGGTGGCGAGAGTGGCTGTCACGCAGCTTCTGCCAATCTGGTCGGGAAGGTGTATCGATCTGGTTTCTACTGGCCCACGGCCATGAGTGATGCCAAAGACCTCGTCAAGAGGTGCAAAGGATGCCAGTTCTTTGCCAAACAGCAGTACCTGCCCGCCCAGGTCTTGCGCACGATTCCTCCATCATGGCCCTTCACCATGTGGGGTTTGGATTCTATAGGTCCATTCAAAAGCACCCCTGGCGGCTACAAGCACATAATTGTTGTTGTAGATAAATTCCCCAAGTGGATCGAGGTTCGACCTGTTATCAAGGTCACATCGGAGGAGGCAGCAAAGTTCATCAAGGAGATCACATACCGCTTCGGTGTGCCCAATAGGATCATCACCGATCTTGGGACAGCCTTCACGGGCTCTACCTTCTGGGATTTCTGCCAGGATAGCATGACCGACGTCTACTACTCGTCTGTCGCTCACCCAGGTGCAACGGTGTTGACGGATGTTAAGTGCTACTTTTACACCATCAATGCCTGTATAATATAATGGTAAAAGGATCATCAACACTAGAATAGGGCTTGATACTAACAGTTTCCACAAGTGTTGGTGTTTCTGGCTTTTGTTGCAGGACGCACCGAAATACGTGTTAAATGACACAGTTGAGAGCAAGTGCACCAATGGCATAGATATGGCATCATCATGAACAATCACAAATGCCAAATTGGTCTGCACCACTGTGATGGGCTCGTCGAGAAGATTGAAACGGATATATCATTTGCCTACTTTGGAGTTCGGATGAAAGAGATATGCACAAGATAACATGTGGGCCCGGTGGGACCCACACCAAGCCACATGGTGATGTGCTGTCACACAGGAGTCCACGTGTCCATGACACATCATCTATCCAAAGAAACACACTCTTGACCAATCAGGAGCCAGTGCACGGATTCAAGGGCCCACAACCACGAGATAAATGGCTAAAAATACCGCATGCACCCCCATACCCACTTTGGGACCCACCTGGCAGTCACCTGGATAAAAGGCGGCGCAAGGGGAGCTACCCGAGGGTCGGCCGACCGCCTAGGTCGCTCGACCCCATTTTGCGGCCCCTCGTGTCACCCTTCCACATGTCGGCTTGTCGTGAAGAAGCAAAGGCGGTCCTAGGTGTGTGCCCGAATATTCCTTCAGGCTTATCTAAGTAGTTGATGTTTGTGAACAAATATCACTAGGGAACTCATGCTTATCTAAGTAGTTGATGTTTGTGATATGGTTTGATCATATGATCTTCGCTCTAAATGTCTGAGTGCTTGGGAATTTTATTTGAAAAATCTTAAAACCCTTTGCAAAGCTCCTCTTTGATATGCCACCGTCCTACCAAAGCCATATGATGTCCATAGTTGAAAACCTTATACTCATATGCTGCTTGTTATTGCATTGAGCTTTGTCAAATTCTGTGACCCTTGTGAGAATTCTCTTCACTACTTTCATGATCAAGATTCATGTGCACACCACCATTTTCCCCTTGCTATGCTTCTACACTGGAAGTTAGCATTGTATCATTCATCTGTTCTGTGAAAATAAGGCCCCATATGTGTTGATCTCTCCCTCCTAGTTTTTGTTACACAAGAGACATGGCTATCGGAAAAAAAATATGGGCACATGAAGGTCTAGTTATTGAAAAAAAAGAAAAAAGAGTTGGACACATGAAGGTCCACAAGAAAAAAAATATAGAGATAGCCATGTTCTCAAAAGATTTTTATACAAGAGGGAGAATCATGCAAAAAGGAGTTCCATAACTTAGATGGTGATAACTAGTATCCATTCCGGAGCTAGTGTCCACCTTACCATCACCTCAGCTTCCATCATATATGTATGGTAATATCTAGCACCCATTCCGGGCCTAGTATCCACCTTACCATACTCACCATACCCATATACGTGCACATCTTGATCTGATCGTATGATTTGATTTTCTCTGTGGATCTAGTCTTTGACCTTGCAATATATGTGATACAAGTATGCCTTATCCTTTATCCTACCCTGAGCTCCACATATAGCCATCATTAGAAGTAGGCTGAAGAAAGGCAATCTAATGCCTCGGTGAGGACGTATACACATTGAGCGATCTGAGAGAATCAAATGAGGAGCTAAGCGAGGTTTGTTTTGGAAATTTATTGCAAAACCCCAAGTTACTTGACATGATGAGCAGGAGTGATTTGATTCATGACCGTTCCATTCTTCAACTACCCAAGATAGCATGATAGACACTTCATAAGTTCATGAGTACAAGGTATGGTTTGGAATATCTCTTATGCTTGCTTCATACCTTTGGATATCATGTGTCACCTTGATCTGACTCCCTTCACTCGGGACGAGCAAAGGTCAAGTGTGGGGGAGTTGTTGACGGCTGTTAAGTGCTACTTTTACACCGTCAATACCTACATAATATAATGGTAAAAGGATCATCAACACTAGAATAGGGCTTGATACTAATAGTTTCCACAAGTGTTGGTGTTTCTGACTTTTGTTGCCGGACGCACCGAAATACGTGTTAAATGACACAGTTGAGAGCAAGTGCACCAATGGCATAGATATGGCATCATCATGAGCAATCACAAATGCCAAATTGGTCTGCACCACTGTGATGGGCTCGTCGAGACAATCGAAACGGATATATCATTTGCCTACTTTGGAGTTCGGATGAAAGAGATATACACAAGATAACATGTGGGCCCGATGGGACCCACACCAAGCCACATGGCGTTGTGCTGTCACACAGGAGTCCACATGTCCATGACACATCATCGATCTAAAGAAACACACTCTCGACCAATCAGGAGCCAGTACGCGGATTCAAGGGCCCACAACCACGAGATAAATGGCTAAAAATACCGCATGCACCCCCATACCCACCTTGGGACCCACCTGGCAGTCACCTGGATGAAAGGCGGCGCGAGGGGAGCTACCCGGGGGTCGGCCGACCCCCTAGGTCGCCCGACCCCATTTTGTGGCCCCTCTTGTCGCCCTTCCACGTGTCGGCTTGTCGTGAAGAAGCAAAGGCGGTCCTAGGTGTGTGCCCGAATATTCCTTCAGGATCCTGCCGGAAAGCTCCTTCTCTTGCAAGCTACTTGGCCTCTTTGCCACGTGTCACCACCCTATTGGTGGCGCCCATGGCAGCCAAGGGAGCTCCTCCTACCCCCTTTGGCCTATAAATATGAGGAGAGGGGGCTAGAATAGAGACACATCCCATTCCTCCCTCTCTCTCTCTCTCTTCAGAAACACTTGTTTCTCCTCTCATTTGATCTCTCATGGATCAAATGAGTTGAGGGGATGGCTATACAGATGGTGATGTGGGTGAGATCCCAACTTGTTCTTTAATTAGAGCAAAGTGAGTATTCTTGTATTTTCCAATTAGACTAAAGTGTTATTCATGCATGAGTCACATGTTCTTGAGTTCTTCGTTCGTTCATCATTTAGTGGCTCGTGTTCTTCATGAACACGCTTCCTCGATCTAGTTGACGAACGAGTTACTCATGCTTTTGCATTTGTTCATAAGTTAGAGGCTCGTGTTCTTCACGAACACGACCCTTGATCTTTTGTTATAAGCGCATAAGTTTGCATTCCGTTTGTGTGAATTATCCCGTTAGATCTTGTTGGGATACATGAATCGGTGACTAGTCATTCTTCCTCACACCAATCGATTCAATGACGAGTAAGGTCTAGCTCAACCTCGCGGGTTCGTCGCTCCATATTTATACGGAGTGCTATAGTGTTTCTACGGGATATCAGACATAGCCGTGCTATAGTAGTAATCGGTGGTGTAGACATGGTGTCTAGACTACGGGTTATCCTTCGAATGCCCTGTATCCCACGGTTTGTCTTGGGGTAGGCCGCGATAGTGACAGCCGTTGGACCCTCTGAAATCCCCCACGTTCAGATACAGCGTGTAGGCAACTATTTGCCGTGAACCAACTGTTATAGCCAGGAGGGGCCGGTGTCCGAAGCGAGATTTCTATCTGAGCTTGTCCCCTCTAGAATCGAGTACCTACAGGAAGCACCCCATCATCTCCCTACCATAACTAGGGCTTGGTGTCCTTGGACCGTTCATCTAGGATAGAAGGTAGTGCACATCGTTCCTTGGATTCGATACCCTTTGGAATACTCCTGAGGTGAAGTGCTACAGCGGTATTTCTGTGCGCTTGCGGATTCTTTCGTACCCATCGGTATACCCAGGTGGATCTTACGCGCACGCTAGGGGCGCAACTAGTGGTGACGTTAAGAAATAACAACAAAGCATTTCTGGCGCTGTTGCCAGGGAACGGTTGCTGTATCTATCTTCGAACCTAGTGGTCCTCGTATCTTTTGTTTTTCCTTTTTGTTCTAACTTTACCCCCGTTACCCTTTGAGATGCCTTCCTGTCAAAGCTTCTCTACCTCAAGGGATGAGTTCGAAGAGCCATCATCATCTTCATCATCTAGCTATGAACTCCCCCTGGCTTTTTAGCCATGGTTCAGGATCGATCATTCTTTGGTGCAATCAATGAAGACCCCTACCTCCATTAGGAAGAATTTGAGGAACTGTGCTCTAGTTTGGCTATACCAGGCATGACACAGGACACCGTGAGGTGGAAGTTGTTTCCTTTCTCCCTCACAGGAGAGGCAGAACAATGGTACGCCCACACTATAGAAAGTGTGAATGGTGATTGGGGAGAACTCCGAGATAACTTTTGACACTCGTTCTCTCTCATGGAAAGGACGGAGTAATGGTACACTCGTGTAGCTTCTCTTCCAATAAGTATCCTCGATTTCGAGAAATTAGAGGAGGAGTCCCTAGGAGCGGCATGGGCTAGGTTCCTACACCTTTTGGTGTCGACACCTGGTCCGTCTTTACCCATCGATGTGTCATTGTACATCTTTTGTATGGGTCTAGATATGGATTCTGCCCTCGATCTAGATGTTATTGCTGGAGGTTTGTTTGTGGAAAAAACTCCAAGGGAAGGAAGAGAGATCTTAGATTCCCTCTTAGAAAACTCTTCTGTCCCTATTGATCACAACAAACCCAACCAAGAATCCGAGTCGAGCCAGGAGGGTCCCTCAACATCCAAGTCAGAGTCTTCATCGTCCGAATCTCAAGACTTGTCTGTTCAGCCCTCTCCTGAACCCCGAACGCCAAAGGAAGAAGAAATTCAACCATTGGTGTTCACTCGCAAATTCGAGGATGACCCATCTGAACATCTTTTAGATACCTCGAATTCTTTTGATGCCCAATCAGGGGAGGAACCTTATTCTGTCCACACCGATCATTCTAGAAATCTTTTGACAGAACCTTCCCTTAGGCTTGCGGTGCCTCCTCTACCTCCTGATCCTCCTGACAAAGCATATCCTGAGGAGGCCATGAGGGAGGAATGGTCAGGGGAAGTGACACGATCTTCCGAGGTAGCTTGGAATAGTTCACCTTCTCTGGTTGTTTCTTGCTCTAGTAGAGGCACAGTCGTAGAGGCCCATCGTAACCCCATCATGGAGGTTAACATTTTGCCATGGCACTTAGCGGAAACTCTTTTGGGCAAAGTTCCGCCATCAACATCCGACATTGTTCATCAAGACTTGTCCCTTTGGACATGTTCTTGAATGTCGGGGGATCCCAAGTGCCGTGCAGCTCACCATAGACAGGATGAAGGCTATCTTAGACTTTCACATCTCCGATGTCCCTGATCTCGATCTTCTCCTAGGCTCCCCTTTACAGCAATTCTGTGATACATCCTTAGGGAGCCTAGATGGTAAGCTTAGGGAAGCTGTTTCCGCCACTACTACCCCTTGTCTGGGATATCCTATGGCGAAGCCTCTTCCCAGCAAAACCCGCTCGAGAAGATGACGTGTATATCTCCGTTCGTGTCATCCAAGCTTGTTCTCATTGAGGGTGTAGAATTTTCTACTCATCATGAGTGTGACTTGGGAGACTCTCTTCACCTTTGTGAAGGCGAACGATCGTCACCATTCTCGACCGAGTTTCAGCCTCTTCCCGCTGGCCCGTATCATGTTGCTTTCGATCATGGTCGAGAGTCAACATCGAGCCTCCATGATGGCTCTCTTGAGATGGAGAATTCATGGGCCATGGAACCTTTCGAGGCACTGACTCTGGAGTCTGGAGGAAAGGATTCCACACACGAGCATGGTAGCTTCATTCTTGATCTACCATATAGACCATGCTCGCATCATGTCCCTCCAGAGTCAGACTTGCTTAGTACGCTGAGCACACGTGAGGGCAGCAATCACCTTATGGTCCTTTTTGCAGAATGTTTAGAAGGTTGATTGTGGATGTATATGTCTATCATAAGCATATCAGATTTTGTGTGTGCATTGTGGCACTGACCTTGCAGCTAAAGCTTCACCGATTCATCAAGATTGGTGGTGAGACGGGAATGACACCACCAACGATAGCTACAAGATGAAGTTATCATGGTCGAGCTTATGACCGTAATAAACAAAGCACTACCAAGAGATAGCCTGGATTAGCTTAGGTTTCATTTCCCTTTCGAATAAAAGCAAGAACATGTTTATAGGATAAGTCGTCCTTCAGGTATTTTTGGTCACTAACCTTGCAGGTGGAGATTGAAAAGAAAGATGGACAGGTGATGCCTACGAACATGTGAGCCACATCAGCTGCAGCACCTAGATAAGCTTTGCTGAGGGAACGTTTACAAAAGGAAGCTTGATCACCACACACTTGGGTTTTGTTGCCTAGCAATGCAAACTTCAAGTGTGGGGGAGATATATGAGCATCCTGATTAAAGTTCCTCCTCTACCAAATCTTATCCTGGTGTGGTGATGATGTCAGCTCTTGCATCTTGTCCACTAGCTAGGTAAGTCCTGCTTTTGACATTAAACAAAGCCCTTCCGGGAGGTTCCTGAGGTTCACTGTCTTATGCTCATGCTTATGTCCCTTATTGATGATAGCTTGATTATGCTTTCATGCTTCCTTGTCTATTTTTGGCATGCTCTGGTTTGCATGTGCATGTACACACTCATTCATAGATTGTTTTAAATTAATCATGGTGCTTAGGTTAAAACTGTCTTCTTCAATCAAAACAAGACATGGTGCTGAGTTTTGATTGATGAACCTTAGAGTTACACTTTCATGGATATTGGATGCATGTATGCAGACTAACCCTTGCAGGAAATCATCGATTCCAAATGGGTAAGTCATTAAGCTAGATTCATATGGGAAGGTAAGTTAAGGTGTCAGATTTATGTTGCACAACATACAAAGGAGGAACATATGACCTCACAAAAGGTCCAAGGTAAGTTTATTATCCTTTGTTTATGAAGTGCAGTATTGATCTAACCCTGCTTGAGTAAATGACATGGTGGCAATAAAAAAACAACAAAAATATTTGCTTTTGAATAAAGGCTCTATGGTTCTCGAACCAGTAGATCCATCTTTTGTTTCCACTTTTGCTTGAAGAACAGCACCAGTACAAGCACCAGTGTGGGGGAGTTCTCTCAAGCTCATCATCAACATATCCACTTGAGAACTCCCACACAAAGGGCTGCACGACATCACTATGCCTTCATGACAAGGACAAGGTAAACTAGAGTGAGCTGGCTATCCCACGGGTCAGCCAAATCACCACTAGTCTTCCTTGTTCCTCATATCCTTTAGGAGCGATGGTATGTGCACCCTTCATCTCACTCTCTACCTATGAGTTTGAATGATCTTCAATTCTTATCCAATAAATCAAACTCAAATATCGGTGTTTCGTTTGCTCTCCATGATTCCTGTGGTTGGCTTGCATATGTTTTATTCCTTACTTATTATCTTGATGCTTGTGAACAAATATCATTAGGGAACTCATGCTTATCTAAGTAGTTGATGTTTGTGATATGGTTTGATCAATCCAAGAGAAGCACTTCCCGATGAATCAGACACTGCCACGTGTCCAGCACAAGGATCCAAGGGCCCACAACCCGAGCAAACTGCCTCCAAACAACCCATACACCGGGAACCGTCATAAGGGCCCACATACCAGTCACCCAGAGAAAGCACAAGGCAGGACGTGGTGGGCTCAGGTGGGCCGACCCCAGGGATCTGCCGACCCGGGATTTCCTCCGTTCGCCATCAGCTTCCACGTGGTGCTCCTTGATTGGATCCTTAAGCCAGTTCAGGGGTGTATGGGGTGTTCTCGCGCTGGTACCCGGGCCTATAAATAGAAGGAGAGAGGGTAGAGAATAGGACACACACTTCTTCTCCTCCTTCTCACTTTTGGCCTTAGAGCCTCTCTCATTAGGAGAGGAGAGCTCTTTGGATAGGATTAGTGTTACGAAGTGAGGTGGGAGGCTTGGGGACATGTCATGTTCATGACATCTTCCTCAAGAACGATCCTCAGCGGTGCCTTTGTTCTTCATTTAGACTAAAGTGAGTATTTCGACATTTTCTATTTAGACTAAAGTCGTATGCATGCTTAGTTGCTTTGTTCTTGTGTTCTTCGTTTGTTCTTGATTTAGAGGCTTGTGTTCCTTGAAAAAAACCCTTTCGATCTAGTAGACTTAGATCATAAGTTTGCATCTAGTTTGCCAGCTTGTCTATTAGAGTAAAGTTGATGCTCCTGCATTTATCTAATTAGATCAAAGTGCATTCATGATCTTGCATGAGTGATAGAGCATACCTTGAGCTAGTGCCAGTATCTCCCTCGCGGATTCGAAGTAGTAGCCAGTGGTGTAGACGTGGTGTCTGGACCATAGGTTACCCTTCGAAGACCACGTACGTTTGTAGCGTAGAGGTAGGCCGCAGTGGTGACAGCCTGTTGGACCCTTCGCAACCCTCTGCGTCGCGTACCGAGTTGGGCTCGTTGCTAGCACATTGGCCTCTCCCTAAAAAGTTAGGATGTGCTAGCGCCCGAAGTGAGTGTTATACCTGAGAGACCGTGCTAGACTCTGCGCTCGGTCGAGGCAGATCCTTTCTACCTATCCTATCAAACAGTGTTGTGTCCTTGGACCATCTATACTAGAGTAGAAGATAGTGCACATCGTTCCTTGGATTTGATACCCTTGGAATACTCTCCTTCCTTGGGGAAGTGCTACTGCAGTATTTCCGTACGCTTGCGGTATACCCGGTTGCTCTTATACGCTCCCTCTAGGTGATCAACTAGTGGTGATGTTAAGAAACGCCAACAGTAGGCACGCCACGACCAGCAGCTACGCTGCTATCACGATCGCAATGTCAAGGAGTGCTCCTTCAACGTCGGTGATCTGGTCCTGCGAAGGATCCAGAAGACCGACGGAATGCACAAGCTATCGGCCCCATGGGAGGGTCCCTTCATCGTCACGGAAGTCATTAGCCCATCGACCTATCGTCTCCAGTGGGGCGACGGTTAAGGGGTTCCAAATCCCTAGAATGTGGAGCATCTACGACGATTCTATCCGTAGAATATGTATAATACTAAGATATGTACTCTTCACTATTATTAAAATTAGTTCAAATAAAGTTTAGTTTTCCAAATCCCTAGAATGTGGCATGGACCATAGAAGGTGAGTTTGTCACTCTTTTCCTCCTTATTTTCCTACAATCAAATAATCTCCAAGGACAAGTGGAACTACATTATTCTTAACTAAATACGTGTAAGAAATGTCTTATGCTCCTTTATTCATGAGTATATTGACGGCTAAAGTAGGTACTTAACAGCCGTCAACAGCCAACAAGGGTATGCAAAAGCTAACCTATTTACAAGTCAGGACAACTACTCCTCGTCATCCTCAAAGACAAGGCTCTCTATGACCTTGTTGGCAGCATCCTCTACTTCGGTTTTGACCTGTTGAAGGTCGACTCCGGTATTGGGACCCTCGGCTATCTTTTGGACTTCTACCTCAGGGAAGTGAGACTTCACCTGCACCAACATCTCCAATGCTGATGCCCTGCTTGCAGACTACAGTAGCTCGTCGGCCTTCTCTGGAGCCACCATGAGCCGCTCCAGCAGAGACTTTGGCTCCCCTTCGGTGGGCTGCAGGATGACCTTATCCATGATAAAGCCTGCAGTGTTCCAAAGGTCGCCCATCTCCACCTCATGACCTGCAATGATCACTTGATCATTATAAAGTGACTGCATTGCAACCACGAGGTCGATCTCAAGATCCCTCCTGATTTGCTTTTCGTGAGCAGGATTTTGACAAACGGTGTACTCACTGACGATCAACGCCTTGTTCTCCTCCTTGAGGATGGCAATGGCCTTCTCAGCTTCCTGGAGGTCTTCCTTCAGGCGCTTCTCCATGGCCCTAACATTTGTTACATTAACAGTTGTCAACCCAAGTTTATTGCAAAATAAACATCTTCTACGACCTGGGGGAAAGCAAGGTCTCACCTTCGCTGACCGACTTCAAAGCTGCATCGCTGTTGGGAGCCAAGAGCTTCTGCTCAACCAGCTCATCAGCGAGCTTCTTCTTCTCGTCCTCGAGCTTCTTCTTCTCGAGGGCAGCCTCCCTCTTCACCTGTTGGAGCTTCTCGTCCAACTGGTGCGCCTCCAGCATTACAGCTGCGGCGCCTCTACACAAGTCTGCCCGAGCCTTAGCTCGGGTGGCCATCCTCTGCAGAAACCAAAACAACGTTGTTAACTTGCTAGCAAAATCAAAAGACCTTCCTGTATCCTATGCGATAACAGTGACCTCTTACCTCCAAAGCCTGTGACAGGCTAATAATGGAGCCCTTGACCACCTTGGTGTCTTCCAAGTCGTCGAGGATGTCATCCTCGAAAGGTGTGTTGTTAAAGTCCAACTCCTTGGCCTGGTACGTCTCATACTCAGGCCAATATCTGGCCGGACCTTCTACCCCTGGCGCGGCACCTCCTTGGCATGGTGGCGGCTCAAGCTATCCTTGGTCTACCACAACATCGTGTGCCTCCTGCGAAGGCTGCACACTGACTGGATTTGGCTCCAGCACGACCTCCAGGCTCATGGGTGGCGGAGCAGAACTTGGAACCCCGGCATCGACCCCTGAGGTCGCAGCCGGTGGAGTGGAGCTTTGGGTTCCCATGTCGACCTCTAGTGTCGAGTCTTTCGAGACTGACATGCTCGGCGAAGATGTTGCCGACCTACACAGTTCAATCTGTCGGCACTCAAGTATACAAAAGTACAAGATAAAAGTAGGTCGTCAGATCTACTTACTTCGCAATCGATTTGGGGTGTATCTTCAAAGCCCTGGGAGGAGGCCTTGGGGGTACCTGCGGATGAATTCCAGATTAAGCCCGGTACTTCTCCTTAATCCTCTACAGGTCTTCCTGAGTGACCTTCGTCACCTCTTCCTTTCGGCACTTGGTTTCCGGACTCGGTTCCGGGACCTCCATCACCTCATCAACATCCTCGGAGTCGTCATCCGCGGCGACCTCCTTGTCCTTGTCCTGCATGTCGCGCCCGGTGGGTCTGCCGACTCGCGCTCTGCGCGACCTCCTGCACTTTTTCCCCGTCCACCTTGACCGATGAGTCGGACAGGTACTCGTCCACCAGCTGGGATGGTGGCTACTAGACATCCTCTAGCGACTTTAGCTTCCTCTGTGCCTCTTCGCCTTCAGGCAGCGGCGCGGGACACCACGACGCAGCAACAAGTGTCTGCATAATGAAGAAAACAGGACAAAAATTTTATTAGCGAGGTCAACCTCCTAATAGTCATGACAAGAATGACGACATAAGAGTTAGCGCCTTACATAATCCGCTGGATGCTTCAGTGAATGTGCCTTCGGGCAGGTCTTGTTGCGGATCACCCCGCAAAATAGCTCCTTCACCCGGGCGACCATCTCCTCCTTGGAGACCTTCCTGTTGGCCTCATGCGTCAGGTCTGCCTGACCCCAGTACTCGTAGGCTGGAAGCACCCGATCCTTGATCGGCTGGACCAGGCAGCGGCTGAAACTGATCACCACCGCGCTGTTGGCGGTCGATTTCCGTCAACCTAGCCACTTGTTTACCTTCTATGTTGATATTAATTTGATATTCACACTAACGATCCTAACCCCCATTATATGTTATGTTCGCACTCGTGCATGTTTTTAGAGAATATTGTTTACACAGGAATCAAGACCTTAAATGAGGACTTCCGAGTAAAGTTCATCAAGGGTTTTACGAGAAGATCATGGACCCTGGGACAAGTCAAGATACAAGATGAACATGACTCCAAATGAACCAAGGACTAAAGCGTGAAGCCGAGAAGTGCTGAGGACCTAGACGGAAGATGCGGGAGTTCATACGCAAAGCACCCTTATCTAAACCGCAAGGAAAATGACGTCAAGGACCCACATGCAACTCGGCAAAAACTCAGGAAGTCACGAGAAGCATCTGGAAGAAAACCGGGGATGAACCGGGCTGAGGAGGCCCTGGGCCGGTTGGCCCAGGCCGGCCGGCCTGGCCCATCCTCGGGTCGGTTCGCCGCCCCCTTTGACCTAGATGATCCCCGGGCTATTTATAGTCCCCGTGCGAAGTTGCAACGAGGAAGCCATCCGTCATTCGCTGCCGAGGAGCAGAGGAGCTTGAGGGACACCACCCCGGAGAGGAGGGTCATGTTAGTCATCTAGGGTTTGCCTAGCCGGCATGGGAACCTTGCAAGGAAGACCACGTCGGAGTTTCGGAGGCGTGAATCAAGATCAAGGTAGGATCCCGGTTGGATCTTATTCATGTATACATACTTTTGATGGAGTTTTAATGGATCCGATTCCTAGCGATCGAGTACCTTTGTTTGCAATTCTTGTTCTTGCTTGGGTGTTTTCTTCCACAATCTATTCTCGAGATAGATTGCATGGGATGTTCTTGTAGCCGCGGTGGCTAAAGCTGCATACCCGATCTACCAAGTAGTTCAACGCACTCCTTGCGGGTGTGCTCTAAGATTCGACTGCGAAGAAAGGGGAACATCATGATAGGATGTTGACACCGAGTACAGCGGGGCGACATAGAGGGTTTGACCGAAGGTCAAGGTTTAAAGACGCTTTCAATGAGATTCGTTTTACTCTCTCTTCTATCTTGCTCGGAACGACGACATAAACACGATCTAGATCCCTCTAGATCGGTACCTCAATGCTTTCTCTTGCTACCTCTTTTGATCTTAGTAGATTAGATGCATTCGAAACCTCTTTAAGATGAAATGTTTCTCGGTTATTGGATTGATTCTTGCGTTACACACTGTTCCACGGATCCGATACCTTGGGTGATACTCGAGGGAAAAAGGTACTACATGATCCGTAAGCTTGCGGTGAACCTTGGCGCATTATTGAACCGTCAACATGCACCTCCCGTCAGGCTGGCCTCCTTGAGCTCGGTAACCTTGGTGAGGAGCGCCGCGATCTCCACCTTCTCACGGGACATCAACACAAGATCCCATTCAGGGACCCTGGTTGGTCCAAAACCTATGCGCTTCGGGAGCCCCAGCTTCTGGTCCGCTTTATAGAACCACTCTGACTTCCAGCCAGAGTTGCTGTCCGGCAGCTCCATATCTATATATTCTACCTTATGACATGTTCTAAGGTAGAATCATGTGCTACCTACGACAAGTGACTTCCCAGGTCGCTTAACATGGAAAAAATGCCGCCACAAGTTGAAATGTGGCGGTATGCCTAAGTAGGCCTCACACATGTGGATGAAAGCAGAAATAGTGGTGATGGAGTTGGGGACAAGATGTACCAGCTCCAGGTAGTAGTAATGCAGAAGACCTTTGAACAAGTCCCCCGCGGGGATGTCGAAGCCGCACTCGAAGAAGGAGGCGAAGATGACCTGTTCCGCAACGTCCTCCGTTGGGAAATCCTGGCTGGTGGACGCCTTCCACTCCACCTCCGCCTTGGGCCTCAGCAGCCCGCGCTTCACCAGCGCCTCGATCCGGGCCATCGTCATCTCTGACGGGGACCACTGCTTCTCCAGCGCGAGGATCTGCTTCTCCGGCGCAGGGCTCTACTCCGACGCCATCTCCTCTTCTTCCTCAGCGAACCCTTGCGATCTGGTCCTAAAGATGCAGAGGGTCTTCGAGCGCATGCAATGGTGGTGGTGGTGGTGCGACGTGTAGCGGCGAGCTCTGGCTCTAGCGGCGGCGGTAAGATGGATTCGAGTGGCGGCGGCGGCGAAATGGGAAACCCTAGAGCTGCAGATGCAAGAGAGTGCGAGTGGGGTCTTCCCCCACACGCCACGACCTTAATATAGGCCCCCGCGGCCCAACGGATCATTCCTAGGTCAGCATGCCCAGCGGCTCCACGCCAACTGGTCGCTGAGCCCAATGACTATTTACCGCAGATCATTTTTTCATCTCCAATGGCTAGTTCTCAACGAACGGCTGTGCCAACGGCTAAATCCTAATTTACTCCGGTAATTTAGCAAGTTTATTCGAAATTCTACCCGACGACCTACTAGGTCGTCGAGACCACTCTTGAGGTCGGGGGGACATCGTTGGTTATCAGCTCGTCCTGATAGCATCCACGACCTCCTCAAGGTTGGTAGACCACCCAATACTGTCTCTGGCCTTCTTGAGGTTGGTGGACTCCTGGAAGACATCACAACAGGTCGTAGGGGATTCATTCTCTCTACGAACAGCAATGCACATGATTCGACAGAAGACTGTGAACTTTACATACGTGACTCCATATCTACATGGTCGTCATAAGCCCCATCTAGTCTTTGACCAGTTAGAAGATACAAACTAGATCATCCCCACAATGGGCATGATTGAAGACCTGATCTACCTAGAGCGAATCTTGCCATGCTTTCTGCTATAGCAGGGCACATCGCAAGTTTTCTCCTACCTTCAGGATCTTCGTGGAGATCTCTCGGGGATCGGTGGCCCGACACTGCTCCTACCAAGTCGTTTAGGGCCCCCAACTTGGGCATGCAGATTTGATGCTCACCCCGGGTGTGTAGTAGGCGCATAGACCTAGCACACTCACCACCAACTTTGGTCACCACCAGGCCTCAATGAGTATCTATTACTTGCCAAGAACCTGGAGTATCATACTGGTTTCCCTCTGGATTCCCCAGCGGGCGCGAGCGCAAAGACTGGTGGAGTACTCCACACTTCGCAAGTATTCTTCTAGCTTCAAACTTCTACAACATTTTCCTTCTATACTCTGGTGGACGAAGGCATGCCCATGGCATGATAACTTGGCTACCATGGGACTCCATGATCTTCTCTACGGTGATGGCTTTGCCTCTGAGCATTGGCTCTATTTGTAGATGAGTTTCGCACTCCGTCGACCTCCACACTGTATACATGTGACCCTGGTTACTGTGTGCATGTGAGGCTTCTTCTGGTATTTTCTCCGACACATGACGACAAAGCTAGGTGTCTTGCACCTGGCGCAATGTGCACTGTTGGCATGGGAGCTACCACCAGTTTCACCACCCGTGACCTGCACAATACGTGCCTTTGCCAGACTTTGTCTGTTGCGCTCGGGCAATTGCTTTTTGTCGGATGTGATTTTGTCATGTTGTGCTGAGTGAGACAGTCAGCGACCTCATGCTACTTTGCGCTATTGCCCCTGTGAACCTACAGTTCACTTCGTCAACTAGCCTGACTCCGCGTCAGACGGCCCAGCTGCCACATGGTCATGTACCTGCTAGTTCTACGACCTCTTCATTTCTACGACCTCATTCGACGACATTGGCACCTGCTACGGCTCTGCGTCTTATTTGCAACCTCTATGGCTCTGCGTCTTGGTGCACCCACTACAGCTCTGCACGTAAACGGACCTTGTACCAATCAGCCTATATTTCTGTCTCCCGAGCAGAATGGTCGTAGGTTCTATTGAAGACCTTCTGGGGTAGGCGTGCCTCGCTGCTCTTCCAGATTCGTCTGGGCGCCGGGAGTCTACATCAACCACGTCTACGATATTCTACGATTTCGACGGACCTTCTGAAGGTCGTGGGCCCACTACCCTAGTCTGCAATACCATGGTACCATGGCTCCGCTAGATAATTGGTAGTTATGCTAGTCATCTGGGCACCAAAATGGCCTTTCCGGAGGTCGGTGTGCATCAGTTCCTTGGTCTTTCAATACCTAGGTACTGTTTTGGCCCCGCCAACCTAGTTGGGCACCCTGGATGCGTGACCTCCTGCAGGTCGGTGTGCGTTTTTAGCCCTGCCAGCCTGTTCTAGACACCATTGGAAGTATTGCTTCAAAGCAATGAAGGCCTCTCCATGGGGTGCGTGCCAAACTGGCCCTGCCAAGTATGCCTTGAGTGGCTGTGTGTTGACAGCTGTTAAGTGCCTACTTTAGCCGTCAATATACTCATAAATAAAGGAGCATAAGGCATTTCTTACACGTATTAAGTTAAGAATAATGTAGTTCCACTTGTCCTTGGAGATTATTTGATTGCAGGAAAATAAGCAAGAAAAGAGTGGCAAACTCACCTTCTATGATCCATGCCACATCACCTCATCCTAGGAGGGCTGCCAACAAGAATGCCATGCATGCAAAGCTGCCAACAAGGGCGCCATGCATGCATGCCATGCAAGCAATCCAAGTGAAGCACACTCCGACGAATCAGAGCATGACACGTGGACGTCACATGGATCCATGGGCCCACAAAGCATGCAAACTGCGCTAAAACAGGGTGAACACCGGGAACCGACCTAAGGACCCACAAGACAGTCACCTGGAGAAAGCACAGGCCAGGGGGGCACCAGGGGGTCGGCCGAACCCAAAGGTCGGCCGAACTGACCTTGGCTCGGCCTGTCCTGACCCTACACGTGGTGCTTCCCTATTGGTCCTAGAGGCCACTCCCAGGGTGTTTGCATCCATTCCTCACTGGTGCTCGGGCCTATAAATAGAAGGAGAGGGGGCTCATTCTTAGACATCATCCACACTTGCAACACCTCTCTCACTTTTAGTTTCAAGGCTAGGAGGTAGGCTAGAGTAGTTCTACTTCAGGTTCCAAGTCTACTTTAAGATCTAGGTATGAGTTCTCTTGTATCTTATTTCATTTGTATGACTTTGATCTACTTCAGTTATTCAGCTATTTCATATAAAGTCGTGTTAGTATACATGGGTGATTTGTTCATGTGTTCTTCACCTGTTCATCATTTAGAGGCTCCTGTTCTTGATGAACAAGGCCTTTCGATCCATTTGACGGGTGACTTTCACATGTTTTCGGTGTTTGTTCATAAGTTAGAGGCTCGTGTTCTTCGCGAACACGACCCTTTGATCCAGTTGAACAGACATAGGAAAACACGAATACGTTTGTGTACCTAACCTGGTTTGATCTAGTTAGATGACATGACTGCGTTGTATGAAGTATGTGCTTAAGCTACGGTACTTGGTGTAATTGGCTGGTTTATCTGGTGGCTTGACCTAGGTCACAATAGCCCGGGCCGGTCAAGTCCGGCTAACAACGTAAGCATGGTGCTTGGGTTGCGTAGCTACCTTACTTATGAGTTTATCCCACGGTTTGTCTTGGGGTAGGCCGCGGTAGTGACAGTCGTTGGACCCTCTGAAATCCCCCACGTTCGGATAAGCTGTAGGAGTCTAAAATCTAACAACCGGAGTTGTGCAGAAGCAACGCGGGAGGTTAGCTCCCCGTGGTACCTGGGTGCTTAAGTCAATGTTCTTCAACGCTAGTGTATCTAACTCGTTCCTACCAGCTTTTTGTGTATAGTACATAAGAACATAGAACTAACTCGTAAGTTGCCTCCTATACCTAGGACCTTTTAGAGAGAGTGAGTATGTGTGTGATCACACTACCCCTATTATCATTTCTTACCCCTGTATTTGACTGTCTAATTTATTTCCGTCTATGATCTATACTCATTGCAATAGTGTTGAGCGTGTTAATCCACCAAAGCCTTCCTTGGATTCGATACCCTTTGGAATACTCCTTTGGGGAAATGCTACAATGGTACTTCTGTGCGCTTGCGGACTCCTGTAACGTTAAGAATTACCAACCAGCATTTCTGGCGCTATTACCAGGATGGGTTCCAAACCTGTTCGTTGGTAGTTGCGTTAAGAAATGTCAACACTCTGCCAGACTCTTTGCAGCCATGCAAGACATCTAGTTGTCTCTACAACTGATTCTTCATAATTATAACGGAAATTGCTTCTTCACGACCAGGATTACTTCTTCTTTTTTGACCATCAAAGCAGTCTTGCTGCCTACTTCAATGCTCGGGGACAACTCTACAAGAGCATTTTTCAACCACCCTCTAGTTTTCCTCGTTGTTTCGACCTTCTGGGAAACCTAGTTTCTCATCAAGTCGGCTCTTGAGCTGATTTCTTCTTTTTCTCCTCTTTTTTGGATCATCGAAACAGTATTGCTACCTACTTCAATGCTCTTGGACTACTATACGAGTGCGTTTTTCAAACGCCCTTTGTTTTTTCATCGTCACTTCAACCTATTGGAAGTATGCTTCCAATAGGTCGTCACTTGACCTCGCTACGCTTAGGATTCTACAAACTGATCGGCTATTAAAGATCTTTTCTTTTTTGACCGACGTGCACGCTTATCGACCTGTCGATAGCTCCACGACTTCGTCATGATTCTATCCAGTTCGATGCGCCTACACATCGCTTGGGGCTTGGAGGACATGGGTACCCCTGGGTCCCCACCGACCAGTCTCATGGCCGTTCCCGACAAGTGGGTCCGGCCCACCAGAAGACCAACAGACCTGATCTGTGGCCCTCACGACCTCCAGAAGACCTTATCCGGAACGACTACAAGACTTGGCGTACAAGACAAGACAGCGATGGATCTGACAGGCAGTCCGGGATATATAAAAATAGTTGTAATCAACTAGACTTAGGTCTCCTGGTCGTAACCGACTAAGAGTCTGGGCACCGACCTTGTCCGCTGACCAATATAAGACGGGCAGGGCGACCCCATTGTAAACCAATCAATCCTCAAGCAATCTACACTAACAACTGGACGTAGGGTTTTACTCTCCGGAGGCCCGAACCAGTATAAACTCGTCGTGTTCCGTGTGCTCCCGCATAACCATCGAATCCTTAGCTCTCGATCACCCCCATCCGAATCTAAACCACCGGGGTTGACCCCCTGTGGACTGTGCGGATCTAAACCTCTGACAAAGCTGCAACTGGCCAGTGGTTCGAGTTGCAATCGATATACTCTCTGAGCTGCAAAATACTGAATTTACAGAATTGCACTTAGTAGGTGGTTTGCACTACACATTTTCCAACATAGATACCTCCTTGTCAACCAATCGATGTATGTCTCTGTCATTTATCTGTCGAGGTTCTACCTAATTTAAATGGTTAATTAAACTTGAGACTAGTAAGCATTGGAGACATAAACGTAAATCTTAATACAACACGTGCAGCAACTCAAAACAATCGACACATCACTTAGAGGACTATGTCAGTTCATTTTTTCTCTCTGCGCACGTAACTCAATGCAAAAAATTTTACCCATTTCACTAAAATTTCATTCAACTAAACGGGGTCAAATGAACTGAAGCAGGGCAAAAGTACTGCAAATTAATATTGGTCTGACATGGTAAAACAAAAGTGATGCTAACTTCACCCACGGAACCAAATAGCTTGGCTTCTGCTACATGGGTAACACTAATGTGTGCTTACAATAGTGAACTATGTCGCGCCACACTAATCACAAACAACAGACGTCTCTGAATTCAAGCAAGGTGTTGACAATATTTCTTTTATAAATAACAGACAAGATTATTCATACCGGTCTAATGAAACACCGGCGAGAGGCTGTCACGTTCCCCTTCGGTGCTGACCATGATCGTGACCAGTGAACACTTGCATGCAATGGAGCTCTGCTCTTGCTACGAGAGTACGAGGAGGTACTTTTTTCTTATAATTCACTTCCTAACACTGATTCTAGCGGCTTCTGCAACCCTGGCCGCATCTTCATTTTGCGCGCGCGGAGGCTACTGTAGCCGCTCCCGCAGTATGCGCAAAGGCTGCTGCAAAACAAAGCAAGCCCCCCTCCCCAGCACACTCATTCCTCGGGAAAACGCTCCTTTCTCTCTCCTCCGCTCAAAGCAACGGCCTCCTCTCCCTGCTCCTCCCTCCACCGCCCTCCGCCCCCGACCTCCTCCGCCACAGCTCAACACCACCGTCTCCTCTCTCTGCTCCTCCCTCCGTCCACGCGGCAGATCCGGCCTCCTTCCCCGGTGCGTCGAGCAGGCGGTGGCCGCGGCAGATCTGCGCGGGAGGACGCGAGAAGGCCGCGCCAGCCGCCTCCGCCACCCGCCCACACCCGTCGGCGCCGCCGGTGCAGATCCGCGCGGGAGGACGTGTCGCCGCAGGGAGGAGGTGAGGAGGCCGCGCCGCTGCGGGGGACCGGTCTTCCCCATCCTCGTGACGCGCACGGTCGCGGCTGGTCCCCATCCTCGGCGACGCGGGGACCACGAGGAGGCTGCGGCTTCTTCCTCGGCGAGCAGGCCGCGCCGCCTCCTCTCCTTCCCTAGCCGCGCCGCCTTCTTCCCCGGCGAGCAGGCCGCGCCGCCTCCTCTCCTTCCCTGGCCGCGCCGCCTCCTCTCCTTCCCTGGTCGCGCCGTCTTCTTCCCCGGCGAGCAGGGCCGGCCTTCCCTGGCCGGCTGGCCGTGCCGCCTTCTTCCCCGGCGCGCCCCAGCCTCGATTCGATTCGAATCGATTCAATTCGACGGAGCACCTGGCGAGCTGGAGTTCGCGGCGGCGGTCCGCTGTTCCTCCGTCCCAGGCGACCGCCTCCATCCCCATGCTGCTCTTCTACTCCGACTGCTCCCTCCCTTCTCTCCCAACACTCGCGAGAGCACAACTGCCGGTCTTTTGCGCGGAGGGAACGAGAAAGACTGCTGGAGTCCCTCCTTTTTTGCAGCAGGGGATGCTCCTCTCTCCTGCTGCATATCCATCCGTTTTGCAGATGCGCGTCAGGCAACTGCTAGAGATAGTCTAACACTTCTTGCAACTATAAAAGACGACCAACCTCTCCTTTGATCATGTACAATCTCCTACTCCATCTTGCCCTCCAGAGTTGATGTTATCTTCTTGGAGCCAGGGCACCAATGTCTCAAGTACAACGTCATCACTGCCGCCGAAACCAACTAAGGCTCTGTTCGGCAGATCTTCTGTAGATTCGTACGACATATTTTTTTCCTAGAGGAAAGTACCATGCGCTGATTCGTATGACATATTTGTTCTGAAAGAAAAATACTGTGCAAGAAGCCAAAATAAGACAAAACCGAGCAGAGAAGATATCATTGAAGTTTGCTCGTTTGCAGTAGTCACCCACCTCCACCATCACTAGGTTTTTACAACTTATTTTTATAATATATGGTGTTCTGTTATAATATGGTACAAATATTATCACTACTTTGTTTTAGTGACAAAGTAGTTGCAAAAGTTCCCTCAAATTTCATAGCAACACGTGGAAAATCACCAAGTAAAAGGAACGAAAATAAAGATGGAATAGCCAAATACGTCCCCGAACTATCGGCGAAAGCTCAATTTCATCCCTGGACTTTAAAAACGGTCAATTCAGTCCCTGAACTATCCAAATCGGTCCGATTTCCTCCCCGCCGTTTGCCGTTTGCCGTCCACCGCTGACCCTCATGTCCGGTCTGCTCCGCCCCCATGGCGAGGACCTAGACGATGGCAGCCGCCTCCGCCAGCCTCCATCGCTGCTCCCGCCCCTCCTCCTCCTGCTCCTCGTCGCCACCGCCGTCGTCGGCACGTCGGGCATCCGGGTTGACCACACCGGCTCCCGCACCTCGAGCTAGCAGCGCAGCACGTCGACGTCGTAGAAGCTGTTGAATGACGTGTGGTACATGGTGTCCCGACCATCGAGTGAGAAGCGCAGGTACTGGCTCAGCACTTTATGCGCCGACCGGAGCACGTGGTCCGCCGGGCCGCCGGCAGCGCCGTCCACGTACGACATCCGCCGTGGGCACCAGCTCTCCTCCCCTGCTTCCCCCGCTGCGTGCTGAGCCCTCCTCGTCACCTCCCTCCTCCAGGTCGGTCAGCACTCGGGCCGCCACCACCGACCACTGACAGCAGCACGGTGAGGAAGGACGAGAACGCGGCGTCCGCGCCCGCGCCGCTACCGGCGTCAGCCACCTACTCGTTGTCGTGGATCTACTGCACCGTCAACATGGATGCGACGCCGTGGCAGAAGCTGCAGAGGCCGCGACGTCACATCATCGTGGCCGAATCGAGCTCATCTGTCGGTCAGTGGTGCTCTTTGAGATGATGTGATGGCACAACCTTTGAGATGATGTGATGTGACGGGGGAAGGCTACCCAGAGCACCACTGCCACGGGGAAGGCCGAGTCGACTGCCAAAATTTGGTCGCCTGCTGGTCGGCCGCGGCCGCTGCTGTCGCAGGAACCAGGTGCCGCTGCGATGAGGACGGGGACGGCGAGCGCAGCCACGAGAACTTCTTGCGTGTGACGACGTCGACGAGCACTCGCTTAGGCTCCACGTGTCATCCGGCAAGGCAGTAGGATGCAGAGAAAGTGGCAGCCTGTCCACTACCGCGTGGATGCGGTAGCGCACGGGGATGCGCCCCGCGATGGTGGTGGCAACGAGGAGCAGGAGGAGGAGCGCCAGGGAGCGGCGGCGGAGATAGCTTCCATCATCAAGGTCCTCGCCATAGGGATGGAGCGGACTAGACGAGAGGGGCAGTGGTGGACGTCAAATGGCAAATGACGTGAGCGCGGGGATGAAATCAGACAGATTTGGATAGTTCAGGGACTGAATTTGCCGTTTTTGTAGTCCAGAGATGTAATTGAGCTTTCGTCGATAGTTCGAGGACATATTTGGCTATTCCGCCTTTTTTTCTTCCTTTTACTTGGTGATTCTCCACGCGTTGTTATGGAATTTGAGAATTTGATGGAACTTTTGCAACTACTTTGTCACTAAACAAATATTTTGCTCCCGCCACCCCTAGCTCTTGCTTCCTCTTTAATTTTTTACACAAGTGTAGCAATAGGAAGATCCATAGTGGGAGGACTCGAACCTAGATGCATACAAATATTTGTAATCTAGAAAAAATCAAAATGACATACAATTTGAAACCAAGTACATGCCGGACATTCTTAGAAGAAATATTAGGTCCAACGGTCCAAGTCTTCGATTGGGAAGTATTAGGTGTGAAGAGTTAGTACGTAGCCTCGGTCCTTGGTGGTGGTCCTCATGATAAACACATCGTCCCAAAAGGCTAAAAGTGATGAGTCGGTGCCTGTGAGGGTGTGACTACTGGTGAAATATGTCTTGTCGGTGAAGAAACTCTTTACTCTTTGTTGTTTATTGCATTTGTTAAGGATTTTGTTGTTTATTGCTTATAACTTATAAGCTTTGCGTTCTCTCGTGTTGTGTCGCCTCATAGACCCACCCAATCACTGTTGTTGTTATCTATGGTGGGTGTGTGCGCGTGCTGTGAGGTGAGAGGAGCTTTCTGCTGCATTGCGGGCGGCCTGTAGAGTTGGCCCATTACGGCCCACGACACTTTATTTAGTAAAAGTACGGCCCACGATACTTGAATTTCCTCTGCCATTTCTAGGCTGCTGGTGGTAAAGCAAACAGATTCAGAAATCATTCATGCAACCCAAGAGCCGATCTCTATCCATCCGATCCAGTCAGTACAGGTCGGTCACTTTCTCGGCTGCTTTTAACCGCGCCATAGCGACCACTCCTTTTTTTTTCCCCTGCTCCATCCGAGCAGCACTAGCTATAAGCCTATAATCAAATCAAACTTGCATCAGATACACCTACCGTTCTACGCTTGTTCGGTTGTATAAAACCAGCCAGTCAAAGTCACGAGCTCGTAAAAAGTCTCCTCTTGCTTTCTCCTTGGCGTCTAGCCAACCTCACAACCGCGCTTTTGCTCTTCGCCGTCGGCGTCCCCGGATGGATTCTTTTATCTTTCTCCTTTTATTACCTTTTCTTTTTCTTCCAAGAAAGAAAAAACGGTTCCCTCTTTTTTTACCGTGGCTCGCCGAGATTCTTCATTCTTGTGCCGCGCGACCTTTTTTTTTTTTTTTGCCAATTTTGATTCTTGCGTTCTAGGGATATATAAGACTGTCTACTACGTATTTGTAGTCTGAGTGTGCGTGCAATAATGTATGTAGGAGTCTGTAGTACTTGTATATATATAACTTGATCGAGCTACGTTAGTTTAGCTGTTTAGGCATAAGTTGATGACCATGCAACGGAATACAGGAATAGTAGTTGCGCATAGACATGACTGATCTACTAACCACAAACAAGACCACGAAACGAAACACACATCTCAACGATCGAATCAAAATTAAAATCTTGGCCGGGCGCGGTCCCAGCCGCGCGCTAGCTGGACCACCACCCAGCACCAACCAATTCGTTCAGTTAAGCGCATTGCTTCCCCTAGCAGCCTTTGCTGCGTGCTCCAGTTCAGCAACAAACTGCTTCCCGATATCTCGCTTTCAGCGCATGTCCTTTCTTTTCAGTTTTCAGCGGCTCTTGCCGCTCTGCATTTATCGCCACTACTGTTCCTCCGCTGGTGTGTGAAAACTGCGTGCCCAAATTGTGATATCGCTGTACGAGTATGTACTACGCCACTACACTGGTTCATCAGGGTGATCAGGTCACACAGAGCTTTAGCTAGGCGTGCCTAGGATAAAAGGAATACCCCAGCTGAAGACTGTCAAGGTTGCAAAAAGAAAAATCTTTCAGGTCCCCGAACGATAGGATCTTTTTGGAGAGAAAGAAGGTAAGGATTTTTTTTTTGTGAAACGCGTAAATGTTGTATGGTGCCCATCACTCAGCATGGTTGGACCGCCCTGTTCGTCTGGCTTATCAGCCACCAGCCAGCAGTACTTTTCTCTCAGAAAAAACCAGCCACCAACAACCAGTCAGCAGTACTTTTCTCTCAGAACAAACCAGCACCAACCACCAGCAACCAGCCAAATGAACAGGCCGCATCGGAGAAGCTTCAATCAGACGATCGTATATGTCATTACTTGATATGTATAAACAATCTGCCAGATCTATGTGATATGGTCCTGATGCTTGTAAATATACTCCCTCCGTCCTTAAATATATGACGTTTAGGACAACAAAATTAGTTCATTTTGAACTAAATTTCTTGTCCTAAACTTTATATATTTAAGGACGAAAGGAGTATGTGATACCTGCATAGCTCGACTGCTGCATCAACGACATCTTTCGGTAGTATATATATAGTGTACGTGTACCCTAGTTGTATTGTATATATACATATAATTGGGGATGTACGTTGAGCGTGAAAGCCAACATGACTTTTCTTTGAACATCGGAAGTACGCTGAGAGACTCTGTAATTACAGTATAGAAAATAAAAGTTTTTTTGCGAAAATAATATATATATATATATATATATATATACACACACATACACACACATTTGCCTGCTTTTCCCCAGAGTTGTTTACTAATTACTATTAATATATAAGTGGCTGGTGATTAGAATGCACAATTCCATCCTGGTCATTTGAGAAAAAAACAATTAAGAAAGACAAACAACCCTCATGAATTTGAAACACGCGGGAAATGTTGAATATCTTGGTATAGGCTTGGTCGTTCATGCATATAGTTCATTCATATATAGACTTTTTTGTACGATGGATATGCAAGTCTTTCCTGTGAATAAGTCTCTGTGCGTGTGTTCGATCTGAATCTGAGACATACATATACTATACATGTTATAAAGAGAACTTTGTTTACAAGCAAATTGTAAATATCTTCAAATTGTTTTGGGATTAAAAAAATCTATATTGCAATCTTGTTGTTCTTGAAATATGATTTGCTATACTCATTCCAGAACGAGTAAGAAAACAAAAGTTGGTCTAACGACAAGAATAAGTAAATAAGCAAATACTCATTCCGTCTCAAATTATTAGTCATTTTGCCCTTTCTAGATTCATTCCTCTTATTATGCATCTAGACACAAGTATATATCTAGATGCATAATAAAAGAAAAGTATCTAGAAAAGCAAAAACAACTAGTAATTTGAGACATAGGGAATATATTTACAATTAAATCCAAGCATGAAAATAATGAAGCCTAACAAATATTGGACATGTTACAACAACTATTTGGTCCATAGCCACTTACGCCACTTTCTACGATGACCCACCACACCTAAATAAATATATATATATTCCTCATCAATCTATATATACACCTAACATATTGTGTCATTTTCTACTTGATCAACAATTCACATACGGATAATTAATTAAAGAAGTGTGTGCTTTGCCAAAAAAAAACGAGGCACAGGTACTCATTTTTCTTCACCGCCGAGCTATGGCCTTATCTAGCTACGACCTACTTCTTTTGTTTAATAGCCCAAAAGTAAATCGCAAATAATGTTTTGAATTTGTTTGGTTGACGACGTACTAGCAGCCGCGCGCATGCCATGAAAAATCATGTTGGAGTTTGAACGCCTGTGACCCATCCACTCTCTTACGTGATTATCATCATATCACATCGAGAAGAGGAATTTCGGATCACTTGGTGCTTGTTCAGATGGCAAAATTTGCAAAAAAAAAAGTTCGCAAACTTTCTTTACCATCAAATGCAAACTTGCTGATTTTTGGAAGATATGTTTAGATTGCAAAGGAAGTTTTGAAAGTGGGTGGGTGTGGGAGGCCTACGGCCCAATGTAATTATATATTTTTGACCAAAGTTTTTGTAAAACAAAGTTTGCAAAAGGTATTTAGATCATATTGAAAAAATGACCTAAAACACCTAAAGTTTATGCAAATTTTGCAATCTTAAACAAGATCCAAGAACTACGCTGAGATCTACTACAAGCTGTGAGAGTACATGCGTACCAGCGTTTGTCAATAGGTTTTGATTGCTTTCACACTTGCGGATCCGAGGCAGCAGCTAGCGGCAGACAATATTGACGGATTCCGTGCACTGCTACTCTGCTACTGCAACTCTTCAATGCCACCACGTAGGTAAGTCATTACTACGAACTTGCAAAACCACATTAGTTGATCTTCGATGTTGCAATTATTATTTTCGTATGTTTCACGGTAAATGTTACATGAAACATATAGTGCCTGTTTGGGAGGGCTCCGGCTCCACTCAAAACGGCTCCGGCTCCAGCTTCTCTAGTGGAGCGGCTTTTTTGGTGGAGCTGGAGCCGTTTTATGAAAACGTTTGGCAAAATGGCTTCTCGAGTGGATAAGATTGTGAAATGTCCATAATACCCTTCCTTTTTTTCTTTTTTTCTTTTATTTTCTTCTTTCTTATTTTTTCTTATTTTTTCCGACGTCATCTTCGTGGACCTTCTCGAGACCTCCGGACTCCGGTGCCCACCAGAGCTATCGAGCTCATCCCCCCTGGCCCCCGTCCCCTCCAGAGATCCCCGACCTCACCGCCAGCCACCTCCTCCTCCGCCCCGCCACCTCCTCCGCCTCTACCCCACATCTGCCCCGACCCGCCTCCTCCGCCCCACATCTGCCCCGCCACGCCGCCTCCTCCGCCGCTCTCTCCCCCGGCTAGGAGCTCCGAGCTGCGGCGGCCGGATCCGACGACTCCACCTCGAGCTCCTCCTCTCCTCCTCAGGCCGGTGGAGATCGCGAGGGGCGGAGCCGGCCGCACCCATCGAGCAGGAGCGCATCCAAATCGACCATGGCGGCGCATCGAGCAGGAGCGGCGGCCCTCCTCCGTCGGCCAAATTGGCCATGGCGGCGCGTCGAGCAGGAGTGGCGGCCCTCTCCGGCCACGGCTCCAGCACGCTCTCAGCATGGGCAGAGACGACGACGCTGGCGATGACGACGAGCCGGTGAGATCCTGGGCGACGGTGGAGGTTGTGAATCTTGGGTCCACGCGCTCGCCGGTTTGCGGGGTGGCCTCCAGCGCCGGCGACGGCCCCAGCGGCGGTGAGCACGGACAGGGGCAGTGGCAGGGGCAACACGGTAAAGGTGAGGCGGAGCCGGGCGGAGCCACGAAAACGTGGCTCCGCCTCCTCTGTGGAAGCCGTTTTGGGCTTCATGTGTGGCTCCTTGGACGGAGCTGCTCCAAAAGCGCCCGTTTGGCAGGGCTCCGGCCGGAGCCGTGGTTGGAGCCGGAGCCAGAGCCCTGCCAAAGAGGCCCATAGTAGTGTTCATATTGTGGTGGCAATTTTCTATCCCAAAGTCAAACGACTTAATTAGTTTTTTCAGGTAATTTTCAATGTTGCACCTATAGATTTTTGATGTTGTAGTTGTTTTACTTCGATGTTGCAATGGAGCGTCCGATTAAAAAGTTTACATCGGACGTTCGAGTGATAGTAGCGCCATTTTAGATTCTCAAAAGTTAAATTTCTGGTTAGATTTTAAAACCTGGATTTTGGTTCGAATTTGATGCGGATGTTTGGAGTAGTAGATTTTGTGCGTTCTGTTGATTTCAGCAAGAGCTGATTCTCTGTTGATTCCATTATTAGCTCTGTCAATTATTTTTTCCGAAAGAAGTGATACTCTACGATTCTGCAAAGTGGTTATCTGAAATGAACTAAAAGCTTGAGAGCAGAAAAAAGTAGTTTCTCCTGATTATACGAAGTGATTCTTCATCATAATTTTTAGAATTTATGTTAGAGAATTAGATTCAATCAGAAAATCACTTCTCTCAAAGAATCACCTCCAAAGAATCAGATGAAACACTAACAAACACCATATCCCCCCCCCCCCCCTCTCTCTCTTGGAAGATCAATCGAATTAATAAGCTACTCTCACTGTATGCTCTTATTAGCTTTTAGTAGTAGCTAGATAACTGCTCTCTTCGTTCCGGTATCATTTTCACTTTTTAAATACATAATTTTTGTTATGCGTCTAGAAATAATTACTAGATGCATATCAAAAGCTTAATACGAAAAGAACCAATACTCACCGTAATTTGAGACGGAGGGAGTAGCATGTCTAAGACTGTAAGCTAGCATGTTTAAAAAATTGCTGACGAAGAGGTTTATTAAGGCCTCATTTAGATTGGATGTTTTCATACTAATTAAGAGTATTAAATGTAGATTAATAAAAAAAAGTCATTTTCTGGGTAAATTTGCAAGGAAACTGTTAAGCCTAATCAAGTCATGATTAGAAAATGTGGTGCTATAATAAACATCCTCTAATGATAGCTTAATTAGACCTAATAGATTCGTCTCGTAATTTTCAGTCCATCCGTGTAATTAGTTTTATAATTAAATTATGTTTAGTGTTTCTAATTAGCATCGGTAAACTCGATATGACATTTTCAACAATTTTCTTCCTCCAACTAAACAGATGCTTACTCCATAAACAAAGTTCCTCGTGGTGCTAAAAACTAGTCAGGTCCAGCCAATCCAAAGCTACGAGATCACAGATTCACAGGCCGAAGTCTTACATATCCACAGTATTTAATAGCAGCCACTGGTTTCGCTGACCTGTCTCAATTTGTATCTGCTTTATCGTTGGTCAGTGCCGGACTTAATTATTAGAGGACCTAGCTGTCACTTTCTTCTCCAACCCTTTTTCTTACGCTTATCACATCCGTCTTCTTAAGTTAGGGCCTGTTTATTTCCCAAAATTTCACTAACTACCTGTCACATCAAACTTCGGACACTAATTAAGAGTATTAAATGTAGATTAGTGACAAAATCCATTTCACAACCTCTACCTTAATTTTCGAGACGAATCTAACAAGCCTAATTATGTCATGATTAGACAATGTCGTACTACAGTAAACAATCTCTAATGACGGATTAATTAGACTCAATGGATTCGTCTCGGAATTTTCCGTCCATTCGTGTAATTAGTTTTATAATTAGTCTATGTTTACTACCTCTAATAGACCTTGAAAGGGGCTTCTAAAATTTTGGTGAACTAAACACACCCTAAACATACTTCATTTGATTAATCAAAATACAAATTATTAAGATCTACTCCCTCTGTCCCACAAAAACCGTTCATATAGCCTTCAAAATTTGTCCTGCAAAGGATGTTCATATAGTTTGTATTAAATGTTCTTCTCATTAAACTAACACCAAGTACCAAGAAAATATTACATTAAGAAGCGTATGGATCCAATAAAATACTTATTTGATGTCTCTTTTTAAGTTCCAATGCATGATTAATTAGGAGTAATAAAGTCATTTGTCACAACTACTAACATGTTTTAAAATTTTCTAAACGAACGGTCTTTGTGGGACGGAAGGAGTATATATCTACAAGACAAAACTTCAACCAGTACACGTGTCCTTTAATTTTGTGGCGTGTTAGTCATCTTCTATTGTTAATCTATAAATTTTTGTATATACTAGTGATGGACAAAGTTATAAACTGTGACCAGTAAAATCCATCACCATGCGAATATTTTGAACCAGAGTACTATCGTGAATTCGTGATATGGATTCGCTACCTTATTGTTTGTCTTATAATACGCCAGTTTATGCTAAGCTAGTCTGTATAGGTGCGAGCTATCTTCCAACTAATAATAGAGTTGCATGTCAACATTTTAGTCACATCTCAGAACAGACGACCCCGCCCCCTCCCGCGTGTCGCCCCCACTCAGGCGGTGACGCCACCATCCTCCTCCGCGGGCCCATCCATCCCCTCCCCTCCCGCCGTCGGAGGGACCTGTCGGGAACCCGCGTCGGCCCCTTGGACGGCGACGGCGGGGCTTCTTCAGCTACCAGTGTTGTCTCTGAGGTGGAAGAGAGCGGCACATTACGGCTCGCCGACCATGGCGACGATGGTGGCACGAGGTTGCCGATCCAGCACCCCGAAGGCCGGATCCAGCAGGCCGGATCTACACAGAGTGTCCCCGCGAGGTGCCGGAGCAGCCATGGGCGCCGACCGCGGGAGAAACGACGACATCGACGTAGAGATGAGGTACAGTGGTGGTGATCGTGTGAGTGTCAGGTGCAGAGGCACAAGAAGGAAGTGCACGAGGCAGCCGAATTGACGAAGGAAGCGCCAGGGGCGGAGCCACGTTCAAGGTTGTGGGTGCCAAAGCACTCACAAAAATTTGAATATCACTATCAAAAACAATTTTTCACCATGTTAGCACATCAAATCTTCACATGTATAAGAGAAAAGCACCTCATCTCACTTGCTCTAGATTTGCCCCTGGGAACAGGGGCGGAGGGAGGGAGGGGCTGAGGGGGGCCAGGCACCCCCAATACCCTATCAAATTCTCTAATACTTCCTCCTAATTTACTCTAAGTAGATCATTAGTTGTGTTGGAGTATTAATTTTAACTTGTTTTGTTTATATGTTTTATGCTTAAGTAGTTAACATTTCAAATATGTTTTTTTTTCAAGGTCTTGATGAACCTCCTGGTTCTTTAAATAGGGGTATTTTTTTGAAATGCTCAAACTTTTGGCTTTGTATAACGAGGTTGTGCTAAAAAATACTTTAAAAATGCAAAATACACTCATCTGATGTCCAAAAGAAAATTCATATATGCTCCAAAAGCGCAGAAATCAATTAGAGAAGAAATTAGAAATATCAAATTATTTTGTTCATGCGAATTGGCTTGTAGTCCAATGGTATGACAGTTCAGTGGGATGCTACCCACCAGGGTTCAAATCCTGGTGCTCGTACCTTTTCCTGGGATTTTCTCAGGATTTACCGGCGTTATGCGTTAAGTGGTGAGCGGAGTTCCCGTCGACAACGAGGCGCCAATGGTGACTTCAGGAATCTCCAGATTTGGCGGGTGTTCAGTCCTTCAGAGATGCTCATAGGGGTAGGGTTTGCGTACGTGTGTTCATAGAGATGAGTGTGAGTGCGTGTTGTGAGCGTCTGCGTTGTACTGTGTAATTCTCAAAAAAATATTTTGTTGTGCTCTCACCTTTTCCTGGGATTTTCTCAGGATTTACCGGCGTTATGCGTTAAGTGGTGAGCGGAGTTCCCGTCGACAACGAGACGCCAATGGTGACTTCGGGAATCTCCAGATCTGTCGGGTGCTCAGTCCTTCAGAGATGCTCATAGGGGTAAGGTTTGCGTACGTGTGTTCATAGGGATGAGTATGCGTGCGTGTTGTGAACGTCTGCGTTGTACTGTGTAATTTTCAAAAAAATATTTTGTTTACTGCCCTTCCTATCCTTCAATCCTGGCTCCGCCCCTGCATGGGAAGCGCGACGGTGGGTAGATGCAGCAAGGTGTTGCGGAGCTTGCACGCAAATTGGCGTGCATGGTGCCGGGCCGCGCGATGGGTGGCGGTCGTGTGGGCGCTGGCTGCGGCACGGAGGCGCATGAGTGCGCGAGGTAGCCGGACTATGGCGATCTGCGGAGGAAGTACGACGGTGGGCAGGTCAAAGTGTGCAACGACTGCCAATTTATGTAAAAAAACTGTATTTAGAATATAAAAGGTATATTATTATTATAGTACCTTTCATGATGAAATCGTATCAACTAATGTTGCAAAACTATTTGGATTTCAGCTATTATATTGATGGTCGAAGCAGGTTAAAAAATGACTTCAGAGACACACCAGCTGGGAGCTAGTATTAGGATAGGAAATATATGATGGCAAAGATATCGTGTGCCGAGATCAAATTGAATATCTCTATAGTTGTTAGAAATAAGTAATAATATTTTATGTTGCGTGCAATCAACTATTCTAAATTTAATTACGAATTACATTTATGTGAGTTTGGTTGTTTAAACATGAGTAGATTTGTCTCAAAAAACTGTACCAGAGTATAATTTTTTTTTGCTGATTCGCCCTGTGTTAGAAAATATAATTATTTGTCTTAAGTCAAAATTTGCTAAGCTAAATATAGAAAAATACACCAATGACTTTGACATCAAATCAATTTCGTTAAATCCATGTATTCTATCGGTATTTTTATATTTGGTATTGTACATATACTAATGAATCTTTTTATAAACATGATCAAAGTTGAAGTAATTTGACTTAAGACACAAAAACAAATCTACACTCTATGAGACTATGACGTATAACGACGGGTAGGCAGTATATATATAGAACGGTTACTGTAACCGCCGGTGTTGTTTGTGGCGTCGTGTTGCTTTTAGATCAGAAGTATCAGACGACGACCCACGCGGCGTGAGCCACGCGCACCTTTTATATATATATATATATATATAGACACACACAAAATTCCTGGAATTTATATGTAAAACAACTTCCTCCGAAAGAAAACGAAGAACAGGAGCCGTTGTTATCCAGGAAATATTTACATATGCATACGCGCAAAACACATGTTTGACAAGATCTGCGTAAGATAAGAATCATGAACACCGCAACCGTATAGAAAAGTAGGCCCTAGAAAGCGAAGGTGCGGACCGATCAAATCGCAGAAAAAGGCTATATATGATACTCGATCGCCATTTTCATTCCTCTCAAGAAATAATTAGAAGACGACGACACGCTCGCTCATCGTCATTGCTGGCTAGAATCCTGCAACGTTGTGGTGATACAAAGATATGTATAGGCTTGACTTTTACTTGGTACTCCCTTCGTTTCAAAATACTTGTCATTCTGATTTTTTTAAATACATTTCCTTTATTATGTATGTGAAGATACTAACTATCTAGGTGCACAACAAAGAGAATGTATGTAGAAAAACTAGAATGACAAGTATTTTGAAACGGAGAGAGTAGAAGTGAAGGTTACCATCAGGCACATCTTAGACTCTATTCGCCAGATCTTCTGTTAATTTGTACGTCAAATTAGTTATTAGAAAAAAAAATATTGTGTGCGGATTTGTACAACTAATTTATTCTAAGACAAAAAATATTATGTAAAAAGTGGAAAGAAGAAAAGTCGAGCAGAGCCAATACAATAGTCCACGATGCCTGCCTAGCCGGCCGTAGCCGTAGCCGGCATAGTGCAAATGTGCCGGCTAAGCATAGTGCAATGTACGGCACCCTTTAGTTCGGTAAAATTTTGGTGAAAGTGATGAAATTTTTGCATTGAGAAACGTGTTCTGTGAGAAGTGGCACGGTCTGCGATGCGAAAATTTTTGAGACTTTTGGGAGATAAACCGGGCCATAGCTCCCCGGTCCCCACCATGCATTCTTCTACCGTTCGACGAGAAAGCAGTACCCGTACTAGTCGATTCATAGGCAACAATAATCAATCCCAAAAATTCAGCTTACTCCTCCAACCAGGAGCCAGCAGCTAGCTACTACTAGCAAACTCAATTAATTATTACACATATCGTCCTGCACTCGTGCTCGTGCTAGCTACGAGTAGATCGATCGATCGTAGCAAGCAGCGCGAGGTCTCGTACACTACACTACTTGTCGCGGGCTGCCAAAATGATGGTACGTAACGTACGTAACGCTGGTACATACATACGGAGTACTACAGTGCCTCGACGCGTTAGGGTCGCCAAGGACGTAGCGCCCGTGCATGCGCGCGCCCATTTTCTTCTACAGGTCCCCACCTCCGTACGCCCGTGTCGTCATGCGCGCGTGCATGCATGCATGCAAAAAGCCAAGCAAAACTAGCTGAGCCCATCCATCCCCGCGCAGCGCGTGCGCCACCTGCCTGCGCCGGAAGCCCGGAAGCCGTTTCGCTTGCTGGCTTGGCTGGTCCCCCACCCACCCACCCCATCCCACGCAAACGCGCACAGTGCCGCGCACACGGGGTGGAGAACGCTGCTCCGCGGGCCGCAGCGGATCCGAGCCGAGGCAGGACCGAGGCGTGCCCGGCACGGCCGCGCGCGCCCTGCCTGCCTCCGCGCGTTCGCGTGGTGGAGCCGGCCGGAGGGGAAGCTTCGAGAAGGGGGGCCCAACAGATAGCCAGGCGGAGGCGCGCGGGGGTGTGCCGTCGCCCGTCGGATCGACGCGCTTCTCTCGATCGGCGGCGGCGACCGACCGCCCCCGGTCGTGTCGGGGCATGGGCTGATGGGCGGCGCCGGTGGGTGCATACATGCGTGGCGGCCTGGCGGGGGCTCTCCCAAGTGGCACGGCGCGCTGGGCGCTGGCCCCGCGCACGTGTCATCCCGGGGAACCTCGTATGGCGGATAGGTGTGGGTGGGGTGGGGGGCAGGGGGCGTGACGTGCCGGACGGTCCAGCCGTCAGCAAACTGCGACGTGCACTCATTCTTCCTCCGAATAAAGTGGGTGTGACGACGGTGGAGACGGTCGGTGCATCACACACTTAGATCTTCGTATATGCTGGCTGCTGCGAAGCCCTTCAGTTCAGCTGCTTCTCCCGGGCGATTGCCTTGCTTCTCTTAATTGGTGAAACTTTGCATTATATCAGCATACAATAAAGGAATATACTACTACTGTTTCAAATTATTTATCACAGTTTATTTTTAATCACAATAATTGACCATTAGTCTTATTGAAAAATTATGTATACATCATTTGTTTTGTTTGTGACTTACTTCGTTATCGAAAGTGTTTTAAGTATAACTTGGCGTACTTGACATTTTGCATATTTGTGTTAATTTTTTGAATAAAATGAATGGTCAGGTGTTATGACCAAAAGTTAACAGTGACAAATAATTTGAAACGGATGGAGTACATGCTTCAAAATGCGGATCATTTTTGCCCATATTGATAAATAAAATCAATCAACCCCTACAATACCTAATCAATATACAATCGTAAAATTTCAGACGGACATAGTAACAAAATTAATTTCATTGTCACGGGTATTGAATTCGAGGGTAAACCTAACATGATCAATACTTTGAAGCGGGTAGGGGTAGGTGTAGGCGTGTAGCGTCTTGTGGAAATGGATCGCATCACCCAGACTTCTCCCGGCATGTTTTGTAAGAAGATTGTAACCTGTTTGATTAAAAAAAAAGTAATAGAGGAGAAGCTCTTGACGGGGAAAAACAAAACTTTGAAACGGAGAAAGTTGACGATTAGGGCAAGCCCAATATATTTGGATCAAGTAGATTTTAGTGGTGGACCATGTATCAGTGTAGTGCACAGATATTTGCACATTTCGCACTGCACAGCCCAAAAACGTGTAGTACAGCTCTAGTGGTGGAACATGAGGAGACGAAAGTAGAAGAGAGATAGAAAGAGGGCAGAGGAAGGGGAGAGATAAATTGCTATTTTATTTTTTATGGGCAGCTTATATTCTTAAACCAGTTTCAGTGCGCAGTTTTATGATACAATTATCAATGCTGACAACTTGATAATTGTGACTGCTGAGTTCCATAGTGATGAAACTCTCTTCTCTCTCATAATGACCTTCGTCAACAAAAAAAATACTGATGCTGCATGTTATTTAATGGCCATGAAATTTTTTATGAAACCTCCACTGAAGCTGACTATATAGACACTGTTTGCTATGACACTGGTGGAAAAACAGTCTTCCGTCCCGGGTGGGAAAGACTTTAAGTCTCTAAAGCCCACCCGGGACGAAAAGGGAGAGACAAAAGGCCCCCCCTTTGTCACCGGGTGGGCAACCGGGAATAAAGGGTGCCCTTTATTCCCGGGTGGTAGCCCCGCCCGGGACAAAAGGGGAGGGCTAGCAGCGCCTGTGCGCCACCCCTTTAGTCCCGGGTGGTAGCCCCGCCCGGGACAAAAGGAGAGGCACACCAGCGTCTGTGCGGCACCCCTTTAGTCCCGGGTGGTATTACCACCCGGGACTAAAGACCCCGCTGTGAATTTTTTTTTGTTTCATTTCAAATTGTTCTAATAATATTATTCGCGTATATTCTCACGTATTTGGGTGTAATTTACGTATATGTATAAATGTTTGCACTAATTATACGTGTCTACTATACGTATACGTACTATATGAAGAGAATAAACTTATAAATAAATATATACACACATTATATTACATCAAAAGCATAGATAGTATTTTCTAAAAGTAGTATATATATATACATCAAAATATTGTTTCATACTAATTCTAGTCTAAAGTTCCACCGGAGGTGCTAATTAAAATTTTTCAATTCGATGACCGTCATAGTGATTTCTGCCTTGTGGATTAATCACCTGGTCCATTATGAATCCGCAGAGACCTTCTTGAATCGCCAAGAGTCGGTCCTTCTCAATGATTGCGTCCCTAATCATATTGTTCTACAATGTGCAAATAATTTAATATATTACACACAAGAATTAAATATATAAGCGATTAGAAAAAAAAGTATTATTAATTGATTTAAAATAATACTTACAGTATAATCTGACGCGTCTGCCTCGCAGAAATTGTGGATGAACTCACACACATAGTATGCACATAAATGTGTCCCTGGTTCCTGTCTCATACACTAAATTGAAGAAGATAATTATGAAAAATTAGTGTTATGCATTTTTAATTTGCCCAATCTGAAGTTGTTATTTGGTTTACGTACCGAAAAATTTGTAGTGAAGTTTATTCTAGGTTTCCATTGTCCAGGGTTGACAGCCTTGAATTTTTCCCAAGCTCTGGCAGAAAATAATGAAAGTTAGAGCTAGATTGTGTTAGTAAAAGCACACTATTGCATAAAAGGGAACGTATGGATAGAATTATTACTCTTGAAACATATCTTGAAGGTCCAAGTATTTGTCCGGATTTCTTCTCAACGAATCAAAGACAAGGATGTTGCTTCTGTTGACATCAATTATGAGAAGAATCCAGTGGAAACTGTATATACATAGAAGCTCAAAAGATTAGAACTAAATAATGTTAACTAAGATAATTAGAAATGCGAACCCTTAGCAATTAAGATGGTAATCACACTTACTCGAAGTTGTAAGGTAGAAGTATCAAATCCTTGTAATGCAATTCACACAAGGTCCTTACGATTGTTTTGAATGTTGTTTCTGGTTGCTTCTTTACTTGATCTTGATTAACTAAAGATGGGTCCATGAAACCTATTCGTTAGTAACCATTCTTCCCCATGTTATGCATTTCCAGGCTACAGAAAATGAAAGACAAAGTTAATAATTAGAGTATGCATAAATTTGTTAATTAGGATATGTATTGCACCGTCACTTACAGGCACCAGGCCATGACAAGATCGGTATTCAAGGAGTCAAGATGGTAAATTTCATAAATATCTTTGAATCGCAGCCAGGACAACTTCTCGCCTTCACCAGCAAAATCTCCCAGTTTAACAAGCATTCCAATCATCTCCAGGCCCGCCTTAGACGTCTTCATGTAGAAGTCATGCAATCTGCGCATCTGAGTAGGGAGTTTCTTCACCAACTCAGGCCTGACAAAAGATTTTCCATGCTCGTAGTGCCATCTAGGTACGAAGTTTGGGTCCCGAGGAGGTGATTCGTGGCCGAGAACATATTCTAGTGGCATCCCTGTTGCTTCTTGCATTGCAATGACGGCCGCTAGTTGTTCTGCGTCCATAACTGCAAGAGCTCGTTCAGTTGCAGTGAGGCCGGAGGCGACGTAAGTCTGTACTCTCGACGTCGACGCTTCTGTTGCCTTCTTCGTTGAAGGCTCTTTCGCTGACGTCGACGTTTGTGTTGCCTTCTTCATTGAAGGCTCTTTCGCCGACGTCGACGTTTGTGTTGCCTTCTTCGTTGAAGGCTCTTTCGTCGACGTCGACGCTTGTGTTGCCTTCTTCTTCTTCCTATAATCCTGTGGCATCGTCGACCCCGGTACTTGGTCGATGTAACTATTTGGTGACCCTCCTTGTCTCTTCTTCTTCATGGACTTGAGCAGCGACCGGTCATAATCACTTAGTAGGGGTTTTATAATTTCTTGTCTCTTTTCTGCTTCCTTCTTCTCTATGAAAGCTTTGAGTTTCTGCGGACAATCTTTATTCTTTTCTGCTTCCATTTCATCGAGCCGTTTTTGTTTAGCAGCCTCTTTATTCCCTTCAATCCACGCCTTGAGTTGCTTATCACACTCCGCCTCATTTTCTGATGCTGTCATGTCATATGGCAGCTTCCTTTTAACAGGCAGTTTTTTCCCTTTCTTCTTCGGGGGATCCGGATTTGGCACGGGCATAGACGCGGTAGATTTTGATCGGGACCGCCTCTTGGCAGGCTTTGGTGCAGGCTGCTTTGGTGGTGATTGATGCTTCGGTGGTGATTGCTGATGATCGTCATCGCTCGCGGCAGGAGAATTCCCTCGTTGTGGAGACGGTGAGCTCCAATCATTTGGCGACGACCGGCCCGGTGACGGCTCGGGAGATGGTGCCTGCTGCTCGGCAACACTCGGAGGGATCGTTGACGGCTCGGGAGATGGTGCCTGCTGCTCGGCAACACTCGGAGGGATCGTTGACGGCCCGGGAGATAGTGGCTGCTGCTCGGCAACACTCGGAGGGATCGGTGGCGGCATGTTAGGTATTATGATGTAACGTTTGGGCCACAATATGATACTGTGAAGCGCATCACGAAGTGTCCTTTCCCCGTCACCTCCTTGGATGTCTAGCTCTATGTCGTTAAACATTGGGTCAGCAATCTCCTCCAAACCAACTAAGGCGTAGCCAGCTGGAATCTCCATGTCGTGGCTTGTACGTCCTGGGAGATGTGCTAAAGTCATTCCGTACGCCACCTATATATATGTAGAGAAATGATGAAGTTATTAAATGCCTGAGACATGCATCAAAGGTTGAGATAATTGCACGTATAATCAGGTTTATATATACCTTCATTGTGATGTTGCCGATCGGCTTGTGCAGCTCACATGCGGTGCGCTGACAGAGTTCATCCACAGGGTACCGTTCATTGTCCTCTACTTGAACTTCTTCTTGGTTTGCCGCCCTTTGTTCTTCGGGGGCCTCTGTGGAAGCACAGCTGCTTTTGCGAGCGGAAGGGCTAATGACGGGATCCACCGGTGCTTGGGGCAGTGCTCCGGCAGGGGTGATCTGAGCTACCGCGGCGGCCACTCGTAGTGCAATCTCTGCATTCACACAATCTTCTTGATCTTTAAGTCTCTGCTCCATCATTTCACGCCACCGCCCCTCTTCACGCTCCCTTCTTCTTTTGCGGCTTCTGTAGGTGTCGGCACTTCCCTTGAAAGCATACTTCCACGGGACTACCCCGTAGCCCCTGCAACGTCCTGGGTGTTCCGGATTCCCGAGCGCCAAAGTGAGCTCATCCATGTCTCTGTCAGGAACCAATCTGCCCGCTTTGATGTCTTCATTCTTTTTTATTATCTCATGTGCCGCCTCCCGTAACGTGGGTGGGAATACGAGGGAACCATCATCAGGGTTCAATCTTCCACCGCGGGCATAATACCAATTCTTCGATCGTTCTTCCCAGTCAATGACCGCTGGTACGATACCTTTGTTGAGGAGGTCTTGTTCAATCTTCCGCCACTTGGGTGCTGCAACCGCGTAACCACCGCGACCAAGACGATGGGCGTAATCCGTCTTCTTACTGGCACTTATCTGAGCTCGTGCGCTCTTGTTGGCGAATTCTTCACTATTCTTGTAATCCACAAAGGACTGCCAGTGATCCTTTAGCTTGGGATAATCATCAAAATTTGGAGTTCGTTTCTGCTTGATATAATCTCTGTGCAGCTGCTTCTTGAAACTCTGCAATTGAGTTGCCATCTTCGTGAGAGTCCACTGCTTCACAAGGTTTGCGTTCACACCCGGTGGAAGTGTGAAGTGTTTTAGGATATCCTCCCATAACATATTCTTAAGTGAATTTGGAACCACCCATGGATTATCTTCCCTTCCCTTCCATTCTCTATATGATATGGGCACGTTGTCCCTCACAATAGCACCGCATTGGGACACAAACTTGTCCCTGACCTTCTTCGGTTCCCATGGCTGGCCAAGCTCGTTGACTTCAGTGATACGAAACTTCACGTCTTGATCGACGATTACTTTTGTACGGCCTCTCTTAGTCTTTTTGCTTGTCGAGGTTGAAGCCTACAAGTTGCGGATTTGTTATTCACGCGGGGTTCCAGAATGATATGTATACCTCGTTGTTAATGCATTTATGGACTTGTTAATGCATGATATATATACCTCATTGGAACCTTCTGCATTAACTATGACAAGGTCTTCATTATTGTCCTCGGTGCGGCTGTCGATGTCCGCGATGCGGGAGTCGATGTCCGCGGTGCGGGAGTCGATGTCCGCGACGCGGGAGTCGATGTCTGCGTTGCGGGTGTCGATGTCCCCGGTTATGTTGAGGAACGCGTCCGCCTGGCTACGCTCCTCCTCGGTGAAGGTTGGACCCCCAGCAATAAGGCTCTCCATCAGCCGCTCCTCCTCATTGTGATCCATAACTAGAAATTTCTGAATACATAAATGAATTTCTGAGCACATCAATGATTTTCTGAGCACATAAATGAATTTCTGGATACATAAATGAATTTCTGAATACATAAAGGAATTTCTGAATACATAAATAATTTTCTGAATACATAAATGATTTTCTGAGCACATAAATGATTTTCTGAGCACATAAATGATTTTCGGGCGAGAGTCGGGCGAGAAAACCTAAGTGTCGGTCGGGGTCGAGCGAGTCGGGCGGGAGTCGAGCGAGAAAACCTAAGTGTCGGACGGGGTCGAGCGAGTCGGGAAAGAATCGAGCGTGTCGAGCGATACTACCTAATTGTCGGGCGAGCGGAAAAATTAAAATCTCTAAATACATATTTCATCTCTAAATACATTTCATCTCTAAATACATTTCATCTCTAAATACATATTTCATCTCTAAATTCAAATCTAAAATCTCTAAAATCTCTAAATTCAAATCTAAAATCTCAAAATTCAATTCTAAAATATCTAAATTCAATTCTCAGCACATAAATAAATTAAATGAAAACATAAAAAAAATGCTGACGTCAGCCATCAGGGGCTGACGTCAGCAGTTCCCTCACCGGCGCAGCGACGGCGGGCTGAGGGGTCGACGGCCGGGCGGGCGGGCGCGGGGGAGATGGCGGCCGGGCGCGGACGACGTCGGCGGCCGGGCGCGGGGGAGACGGCGGCAGGGCGCGGGGGCGGCGGAGCGGGGTCGACGGGCGCGGCCGGGAGCGGCGGAGCGGGGGCGACGGCGGCCGGGAGCGGCGGCGGGGAAGACGACCGGGCGCGGCGGAGATGTCGACGGGCGTGGGGACGACGGCCGGGCGCGAGCGGGGTCGACGGGTGGCGTGCGGACGACGGCGCCGGGAGCTCCGGCAGCGGAGAGGGCGCAGGGCCGGCCGGGCACGGGCAGGGACGGCGGGGTGCGACGGGGTCGACGACGGCGGGGTGCGAGCTTCGACGACGACGGAGGCAGGCGCGACGGAGGCAGGGGCGACGGCGGGGAAGACGATGGGCGGAGTGTGAAGTGGAGGTTGGGGAAGAAGGGGTGGATCCGTGGGATTTACATCACGCCCCCCTTTAGTCCCGGGTCATAATCAGACCCGGGAGCAAAGAGCCTTTAGTCCCGGGTCGTATCACCACCCGGGACTAAAGGCCCCTTGCGCGCCGGAGGGCGGCAAGGGCAAAATTTCGGCCTTTTGTCCCGGGTGGTGTTACCACCCGAGACTAAATGCCCCCCTTTAGTCTAGGGTCGTAACACCACCCGGGACTAAAGTGTAATTTTCAGCGGGAACTGTTTTCCCCCTCCCATTTCTTTTCTCATTTTCACATTCTATCTCTTTGAAATCAAAAAAAATATAGTAACTTTTACTATTTTTTCCATGCAAAATTATATTTAGTTAAAATATAATAAACTGTACTTTGCTATGCAAAATTATATTTTAGAGTTGTAAACATTCACTTCTAATTTTCATTTGCAATATTGATGTGCATTCCCAATAAAATTCAATTAAACCGAAAAAATAGTAAATTAATTCAGAAAAATCTCAAACTTGGTGGGTCAATCTCACATGACATATTCAAGCTTCATAAAAATTTTGATTGTCATTTACACTCTGGATCGTTTCAGGGGTGCATTCAGCTCAACATTTAATTTCTACGTGACGTCGCACGGAAATTCAATTAAACCGATACACAATTGATTTGATCAATAATCGTTACATTACGACATTAATCTCAAGCACGTAAGTACGGTGTCTCTTCACGTCCAAGCAATATGCTTGGGTCAACTTCGACAGCGAACGGAGGCATGCCATCAAACTGATCATAATCATCGGATTGATCTGTTTTGTCCTCGACTCCCACGATTACTCTTTTACCTGGAAGAACTATGTGACGCTTTGCCTCTTGTGGTCCTGCTTCTTGGGGATTTTTATTCTTCGGTATGCTAGTCATATCCTTCACATAGAAAACCTGATGCACATCTTTGGCAAGCACGAAAGGATCATCTTTGAACCCAATCTTGGTAAGGTCCACTATTGTCATTCCATATTCATCTCTCTTTACGCCATTCAGGTTTACCCATTGGCAAAAAAAAAGAGGGACGTTCATCGCTTCGTACTCAAGCTCCCATATCTCTTCTATGATACCATAATAGCAGGTCTTGCCCCCATCTTTTCCGATGACGTCCATACGGACCCCACTATTTTGATTTGTGCTTTTGCGATCTTGAGCTCTCGTGTAAAAATTGTAATCATTCATATCGTAAGCTTGAAATCTTGTAATTGTGCTACAAGGTCCCCTGGCTAACAAAGCTAGTTGTGGATGAATCGTTGAGTTTCCGATTAGTTGTTCACTCAACCATGAGGGAAATGTTTCCAAGTGACGGCGTGCAATCCAGACTGGGGATTTGGTTGGATTTTGAGAAGCAATAATCTGCTCATGTTCCATCCTATACGGAGTCACCAGTGATGATTGTTGCAGGACTGTTAGGTGTGCTTTATGGAACAAATCAGTATTATTGCTCAAACTTGATTTCCTTCCGATGGTACCCTTTCCCTGTAGCCTCCCCTCGTGTCGTGATACTGGAAGCCCAATCGAGTCAATTGTGTCGACAAAATCAACACAAAACTCAATGACCTCCTCAGTTCCATATCCCTTAGCAATACTTCCTTCCGGACGGGCACGGTTAAGAACATATTTCTTGAGGATCGACATGAACCTCTCAAAAGGCCACATGTTGTGAAGGTATACTGGACCGAGAATAGTAATTTCTTTCACAAGGTGTACCAGGAGGTGCGTCATAACATCGAGGAAGGAAGGTGGAAATGCCAACTCAAAGCCGACAAGACATTGAACCGCATCATTCTGTAGCTTTCCTAGCTTGGCTGGATCGATTGCCTTCTGTGAAATTGCATTGAGAAATGCACAAAGCTTTACGACCAGTAATCGTACATTCTCTGATAGAACACCCCTCAACGCAACTGGAAGCAACTGTGTCATCAACATGTGACAGTCGTGGGCCGTTAGATTTGTGAACTTCTTCTCTTTCATATTTATGATCCCCTTTAAATTCGACGAGTAGCCAGACGGAACCTTAATACTGTTCAGGCAATCAAACACGCTTTCCTTCTCTTTCTTGGTGAGAGTGTAACTAGCAGGACCATAGTAATCAACATCATCATCATCCTCTTCCGGATCAGTTTCATCATCACCCTCCCGCGGAACTTTGGGAATCTTATGAAATTCTTTCAGGTCCTCTCGTGCTTCATTGGTATCCTTCGGGTTACCGTAACAACCCATGAAGCCTAGCACATTCACGCAAAGATTCTTCGTAAGGTGCATCACGTCAATTGCGTGTCGGACCTCAAGGCTACGCCAATAAGGTAGCTCCCAAAATATAGATTTCTTCTTCCACATTGGTGCACGCCCGTTGGTGTCAGTTGGAACAGGTTCACTACCAGCACCCTTTCCAAAGACTACCCTTAGATCATTTACCATCTCAAATACGGCATCTCCATTAAAATGGGGTGGCTTCGTACGATGGTCAGCCTTCCCTTTCCAATGCATCACTTTCTTCCGTAAGGGGTGATTAGTTGGAAGGAAACAACGGTGACCATTATACACGACCTTCTTACAGTTTTTGAGATGAATACCTTGTGTTCTATGTAAACAGTGCGTGCATGCCCGATATCCCTTGTTTGTCTGCCCAGAAAGGTTACTTAGGGCAGGCCAATCGTTGATGGTTATGAACAACAATGCTCGTAGATCGAAGTTCTCTTGCCTATCCTCATCCCACACACGTACGCCCTCTTCCCGCCATAGCAGTAATAGTTCATCGACCAACGGTCTTAGGTACACATCAATGTTGTTGCCGGGTTGTTTTGGACCTTGGATGAGCACCGGCATCATAATGAACTTTCGCTTCATGCACATCCAACCAGGAAGGTTGAACATGCATAGGGTCACAGGCCAAGTGCTATGACCACTGCTAAACTCCCCGAATGGATTGAAACCATCCGTACTTAAACCAAACCTTATGTTCCTTTCCCCGTTCTCAGAAAATGTCTTGAATTCTCTATCAATCTTTCTCCACTGAGACCCATCAGCCGGATGTCTCAGCAGGTTGTCTTGCTTACGTTCCTCGCGCGTGCCATCTCATCAACTTAGCATGTGCTTTATTCCGGAACAAACGCTTCGAACGTGGTATTATAGGAAAGTACCACATAACCTTCGCCGGAACTTTCTTCGTCTTGTCACGGTGCCCCTGGAGATCACCAGCATCTTCATCTCACCGAATCTTATAACGTAGTGCTTTGCACACAGGACAAGCATCCAAATTCTCGTAATCCTTACCCCGATATAGGATGCAATCATTAGGGCATGCATGGAACTTCTGTACCTCCAACCCAAGAGGGCACACAGTCTGTTTTGCTTCATATGTAGTGGACAGTAATTCATTGTTCTCCGGAAGCTTGTCCTTCACAATTTTTAGCATCCCTTCAAATGCCTTATCAGACACACCATGTTTGGCCTTCCATTGCAGCATTTCTAGTGTAGTACCAAGCTTTTTGTGACCTGGCTTGCAATCTGGGTATAACGGTTTTCTGTGATCTTCGATCATACGTTGGAACTTTGCCTTTTCTTTTTCGTTTTCACAGTCCCTTTGTGCATCCTGTAGAACCTGGCCGAGATCATCAGCAGGCCCGTCAGCATGTGCTGGTAACTCTTCTTCGTCAGCATCTTCCATTAAAGTATCTGCAAAAGCTTGACCTGCGGCCCAGTCCGGAATACCCTCCTCCTCTTCTTCGTCGTCTTCCATCACAACCCCTCTTTCACCGTGCTTGGTCCAAACCACATAGTTCGGCATGAATCCGTATTTCAACAAGTGGAGGTGAAGTGTGCCCGGGTCATGGTAGTCTCTTTCGTTTCTGCAATCGGAGCATGGACAACACATGAACCCACTCGCATCCTTGTTTTTTTTCGCCACTTCGAGAAAACCATGCATGCCGGTAATGTACTCCGCTGACCGTCTGTCGGTGTTGTACATCCATTGCCGGTTCATCTGCATCATATTAAGTGAAAAAATATCCATGTTAATTCTACAACACTAAAGTATAAAAAACAAAAAAAATCTTAGTACAAATGAATGAAAGAAGATAATCATAACAAATGAAAACTACTTATTACCAAATCTAAAGTATACTAATATAAAAACTACATCTCTTAGCTCTTAAATCAAATTTTCTATTTTCTTAATTATAGCATAAATTTTAAGTATAATAAATATACACTATCCCTAGGTCTCATTTTCTAATAACTAAATTAATAAATTCTATTTTCTCTAATAATACATAAGCTAGCTAAAAGTAAAATTTTTATAAAAACAAAAAAAATCTTAGTACAAATGAATGATAGAAGATTATCATAACAAATGATAACTACTTATTACTAAATCTAAAGTATACTAAAAACCTCATCTCTTAGCTCTTAAATCAAAATTTCTATTTTCTCCTTCTCTAAACCATAACACGAAATTTAAACACAACAAATGAATGGAGGATGAAGAATAATACCTTAGCAACACCTTGGAGTTGAGAAAACTCCACAAATTGATGACGAAAAATTTGGGCAGCACCTCCCTAGGTTTGAAGCGCCATAGATCTTAGAGGAGCTTGCTTTTGAGCTGTCGGTGAAAAATGGTCGGGCAGGGGGAAGAAGAAGGGAGTGTGCTGTCGATTTTGTATAGGGGAGACCAACCGGGACAAAAGGCCTCTGAAGGCCGGCCCCGCCAACCCTTTAGTCCCGGGTTGGTTTACCACCCGGGACTAAAGGCCGGCCCAATTATTGCGGCCGTTGATGGCTGGCCTTTAGTCCCGGGTTGGATTACCAACCGGGACTAAAGGGTTGCCCCCCAATGACCCTGTTTTTTTTAGTTTAATACATATTAAGGTCTCCAAAATTTGTGATAAAGACTAATATTAAGGCTTAATCAATACTTTGGAGGTGAGAACCCTAATATTAAGGTTTCCAATAAATTAGTCACTGGCCTAACATCAATACTTAAGGTCTTAACAAAAAATATAAAAAAGTTCGTACATCAATACTTAATTAAGGTCTTACAAACAAAAAAAGTTCATACATGAATACTTAAGGTACGGTCTTAACAAAGATAGAGGGTGCATCAATGCACGACACATATTTCACACTTCATTCTTCTTCCTTAGATAGTCAATATAGTTGAAGTCTCCGATCTTGAAGTCGAGAACTCAGCGAAATATGCCAGAGAATGGATCAGTGCACTCTCTATCGCTTCACAATTACGGTCACATGGACTTCCATAAATTTCAAACAGTGGCGGCGAGGCAAACTGATATGGCCTGTAAAATGAAAGATGAGCCTGATACTTCCAATTTCTTGTTTGTATAGCATTTGAATCTGTGTAAGAAAATCCCACAACATCCATCACTTGCTCTAGAATTGCATGAAAGCTCATTGCTGCAAAAGTTTGACCAAACATATCCTACAATTAAGAATAATGTTATTACAACGCATTAAAAATGCTGAATAAGAGTAAATGGTGCTCCATACCATGTCATGTTCATTTAGCCGACAAAGTCTCTCTGTGGTCCTGGTGACACTTTGTCCTTCCTTGAGTGACTTTATTAGAAAATAAGAGTAATCTGGCACAAAATACCCATTAGAGTTTAGTTGTTGTAAGCATGCCTGCACGGCGGTCCTTTCATAAGTCCTCTTAACCAGTGCAGGGGCACCCCACCCAACAATCGATACCATTTGGATGGGTTCTGAAGACAGCGAGGAGTGATTTTGTCCACGAACAGGTATGTCAAACGAGATTTTTAATTGTATGCAATTGTTTGGACCGACAATGGCGCATTGTGTAACAGGAGGGGTACCACCTAAATTTTCAACAACATGTGCGAGCCACTGCAAATGATTGAGAACCTGCGTTGTATGAAAATAATATTATTATCCGTGTGTAGTACGTAAACATAAATTTATACAACGAAAGAATATTACTATGTTGGGACGAGGTCCCTGGCTTCGATCACCAGTAGGTAACTCAATCGCACCATGGGTGAAGCGTATGCCTGGACGACGAGCCAAAGGTGGCCGGTCATCAAAACTGATTCCACGACCGCCGCCATGACTTGCCATAGTTATTCTGGACTACTCTGTAATATATATAAAATAATTCTTAAATAAGAGAATGCTTAAATTTATTCTATATAAAAACAACATATATAAGACCTATTTTCTCATTTTCTAATAACCAACCGACTGTAGTATATGGAAAAAAGAAAAAAAAAATAAGAGATTGCATAAATGTATTCTAAATAAAAATAAGAAATACTTAACAAAAATGAATTAAATAGGTAGGTAGTATATTTTTGTTTGGTAATGACCATTTTTTAATAAACTAACTTCTCATAAATTAAGCTAAATGTAAAATTAAATGCATCTCTCATCTAAAAGTTAAAATCAATTATCTCTATAGCAAAAACTACAAAATCAGAGGATAAATCCCTATGTGAAACTATGCTTAAAAAATATGTGAAACTAAATACATTGTTAGCTAAATCCATCTCTTAGCTCCTCCTACCACTAAAAATCTAAATCCATATTTTCTCCATTTCTAACCATAAAAACGAAATTTAATCATAACAAATGAAGGAAGGATGAAGAATCAAACCTTAGCAACACTTTGGAGGAGAGAAATCTTCACAAATGGATGACGAAAAAATTGGTTAGGAGAAGAACTAGCTAGCTCTCTTCACAAACTATCTCTTAAGTCTCGGGTGAATGTGAGCTCGGGCAGAGGAAGAAAGGGAGGCAGGGATTTATATGTGCACCCTTTAGTCCCGGGTGGTATTACCACCCTGGACTAAAGATGAGACTTTAGTCTCGGGTGGTAATACCACCCGGGACAAAAACTTTAGTCCCGGGTGGTGTTACGACCCGGGACTAAAGGCTTACCCTTTAGTCCCAGGTCGTAACACCACCCGGGACTAAAGTCTGGCGCCAATAATTGCGGCTCGGAGCCGTTGGACGCCAGGCCTTTAGTCCCGGGTGGTATTACGACCCAGGACTAAAGGGGAGGGGGGCGTCGCAAACAGCCTTTCGAGGCCACGTCGCCCCAAAAGTATTTGTCCCGGTTCCAAAGTTGAACCGGGACAAATACTTGGGAACAAAGGTCGTTTTTCCACCCGTGTGAGCTGCCTTATGAATCACTCCCATCATATTTTTTGAGTGCAATATTTTAATATTTATGGACTGCTTTCGCTGCACATTGCGATTGCCCTTTAGTTGATAGCTGTCTATTCGTACAGCAGCAGACAACATGCATAATGTCTAAGATTACGAGCTAAGTTGCGTACGTGAATATGCCGAGAAAGGATAGGGATGCTCTAGAGTACTCCTTCCTCCCTTTCAAATTATAAGTTTTTTAACTCTTTTACTCTCAAATTTTGACCGTTCATCTTATTAGAAAAATATGCAAATATAATCAAATTTAAGTTATTTTTAAAAAATTATTATAAAACAAGTCATAACAAAAATATATGATATTTTGCATAATTTTTTTTGAATAAAACAAGTGATAAATTTGAGATTACAAAACTAAACAACTTATAATTTAAAACGGGGGGAGTACCCCTCTCTCTCAGTCGTTTGCAGGGCATCAATTACTTCAGTTGTACTAATCCCGTCCGCTGAGAAATTAAATACCCTGTCACCTCACGTTGATGCCGAGAGGATCACAGGGTACACACAATGCCCATAGAGCGCGTGGGTCCCAGACTCCCACAGTTCGTCAGAATCACCTCCTTTGGCGTCAATTTCCTTCATGTTTTGCTGGGCTTGTGTGGCCATAGTTCCACCTCGCTCTTGCGTGCGCAACTATTCGCGTGGACCGAGCTTTTTAAGCTGCCCGGACAGCCCCCCCACGGTCCGTGCACCGCCGGCCGCAAATATCTACTCCAGCTAGTGCATCTCAACCGACCACTTGTCACACCGCACGGCCCTTCTATTATGAGATCTGTGCCGGACGGCGGAATACCTTGTCAAACACGTATGATCCCTGACCCTGTTGTCCCCTACCACTAATTTCTTACTCGTACGAAGCATATAAAGCCGGCTGACACGCGCGCGCAGGACCAGACGATGGGGTCTCGGGCTTGTGTCACTGACAGGCAAGCCCTCGCACCATGTGGGACCAGGATGGCAGCGAGAGAAGAACAGTATGTATCCACTGTTTTGAAGTTACTACTAAGTATACAATAGGTTCTCGATCTATATCAGGAATGCCGTGCCCGAGCTAGAAAGCATCGAATTCGAGACTTTTTCAGGCAAACATATATACAATAGGTTCTCGATCTCACGAAGGAAAAATAGAGGTAATTTTGTGCCCTTTTTCCCCTTTAACAAGGATCGATGCAGATGGAGATAGAGATGGAAAGATGCCTTCTTGCAATGCAAGAAGTAGTACTATGTAGTGACGAGACCTCCCTCCCTAACGTGTAACTTCGTGTCACGCGTAACCTTGCATGTGACATGGAATCAGTTTCACGCATGTATCTTTATCTTTGTCTCTTCGACCATGAGGAATAGAGGTGACACTAGCTACGTGCTTTAGAGATCGACTTTGCGTAGGTCTTGTTTACTGATCGAAGCGGCTGGCATCTATGCGTGATTTTGTGTAGGTAAATAATATTTTATGTTCTTAACCATGCAACATGCCCATATTTATATAGCTCTCTATTTTCATATGGACATGTTGTTAATTACGCGTATTATGTACAAGAATTAAGCTACGTCATTTCATGGTTCTGAAAGATTAAACTAGATCGTGAACCCGACGCTTCGTCACAGCTTGCGTAGCAGTATGTATCAGTGTATATATATAACAACGTACGACTTGAACGATCGGCCGACTATTTTCTATGAACAATATAGGAAGTCTTTAGAGATGACGCGTTTGCTTTTGATTTGCTGCACAAACTTTCGTCAACTTTCAAACCGTACCACATCACGTATACATCATGTTTTGGAAAGTTCGTACGCTCCACGTCGTAACAACCAATCGAAACCACTAGCTGTGTATCATGCAAGTGCCAGTTAATTAAATAAGTTGCATGCTTTACATGCGATGTTACGCATTTTTTGCATGCAAAACAATATCACATCGGCTGTGATAACAGGATTATCTAATTTAATAGCCCGATGCCATTCCAATATATAATACCCGATTTTTTTATTATTATAAATCGTCTAATGAGCAATGAGAGTGTAATCTAGACAGTGACACATGCACGGCCTGCGGACGATGGCATGCATGTCCAACACTATGTCCTCGGTAGAGAACATGATTTACATGTTTGAAGACTCACAAACCATTTCTTGGAAAAAAACCTATCAATAACTTTGTGAGACATATCCGCCAATAAGTTTTGCACAACTAAAAAATAAATAAATAATAAGATGTGACCGGCTTAGTCTCTGTTCACTTCTCTTCAAAGTTTCATATTCATCCCATCACATCAATCACATCTTTTCTCATAAGAAATACTATTTCATCACTATTCATACATCATTTTCACCCTCTTTTGAATGGGAAACGGGGACTAAGGTGTGCGTGCATGCGTTCATTGGGATAAGTGTACGCGCGCTTATACAAGCATGTCCATATTTATTGCATGCATTTCAAAAAAAGTTATTTTTGTGCCGTTGTGCGTGCATTATTCGTTGATACACAGGGGTGTGAGTTAATTTACACGCGAAGTTGTGCACCTGCGAAATCTGAATGTATATAACCTATATAGCTGCATCCCACTAAGAGTTATTAACTTTATTTCTCCTAATATGTAAGTTATCCATATCATATAGAAACTCCGCTATATGAGATGTCACGTCACCATCCAACCATCTATTTATATTTTCTGTGACTATAGCGTCTATCCATGCAATTTATTAGTCTTTGCAAATATCACACTACAAAATTCTCACAATAGAAATACATGAAGGATCAATAATTCAAGAGTCGTCTTCTCTCAATAAATTTTCATGTATAATGTCATTTGTAAAAGAATGTTGCCTTACAATCAGCTTAGTGTAAAATTTTATTTAAAAAATTCCTACAACAACGCGTGTGGTATCATCTAGTTATTATAAAAGCTATGTATACAGGTTGCTTTCTTCTTCCTACCAAGGAACAGTACTTCTAATGCAAGAATATAAAACACGTTGATGATTATTATCAGGATTATGTAGATAATTAATTTATAACACTGTACCTCAAAGAGGTTAGTCTCGGTTATATGTTATTAGTCAAAGCCAAACTGGTCCAATTTCATGCATTTCGGCTCGCGACTAATTTTTGTTGAGAAGGAATCCTATACACCCTTATGCTAATTAATTTGCTAGCTACGCGATCGAGGGATGGAGGCGGTGTAGTTTACAACTGAAGGTGCATGCCCCACCCCTAGATAGGAAAACCTAACAATATAGAAGAGCAGGTACGCCACTAGCTTGTCTCTGGTAACTTCCATATTATTTGTAAGATATCATTAGGGACAACTACAATGTCTTGTTAGTTTACCTCTGTGATCATTGCAAATTTCACTATCCCATGCACAGTCGGTATTTCCGTGTTGGCGTGCTTAAGTTTGCTGCCATGAAAAAGAAATCCTTTGGCGTAGCACTTAATTTTACATTCCCCATTTGATTTTCTATTCTGTTTTTTATATCTTGCGGGTTATTTTGCACATAACCACCCGTTACCAGCATCTTCAATAAAATTTTACGATAACCCCCTCTCTCCTCCCCTTGAATGAGCATCTTGTGGTCTTGATGGGAAAATTCCAAGTTTGCACTGGGTGTCTAGTTTGTACCTGATATGTTCCCATTTGAGAAAGGAGGGAATACCGTGTCGAAGTTGAAGAAACATACACGATTGAATTAACCGTCATCAGAAAAAAGCATTAAAATTTTACTTTAAAATAAGAATTAATTTAACAAATTGATAAATACTCCTTACTAGAGCACAATAGTATGTATACAGTACCTATATGTAATATAAAGAGGTACCAAAAAAACAAAGCCGCCACAAATTTCTATTGAGAAACTCATAAATTGCTGCCAAGAAATGGCCAACGAAATGAGGAAAAGATTAACGCCATTCATTATATGCATATCTATATCTATGCACTCTTCAATTCTTGCAGATGCAGTACATGCAAAGGAGTATCTCCCTTAACTCACCAGCTGTCCACAATTACCACCGGCCAGCACTTTTAAGCACCACCGGTAAGCGCCCAAGACTGACCTGTGGCTACGGCCGGCCCCCGGCTCCGCCGAACACCCGTGGGCCCCGGTAGTCAGCGACCTGGAGTCACGACCCGTCTCGCGCGCTCCGTTCCATTCCGTTCCCATCTCGACCGTCTCCCGTCGCGTCACCGTCACGCCCTCCCGGAGTCCAAATTTCTAAAGCACTACCAGTACCAGTCTCTCTCTCTTCCTCTCCTCTCCTCTCTCTCTCTCTCTCTCTCTCTCTCTCCTCCCCTGCTCTCCTCCGCGGCGCTGCTGCTTCCTCGCCACGCCAGAGCTGAGCGAACCCCACCCAATCCAATCCCTCTCGTCCTCGCTTCCTCGTCCGCGCCGGAGCCCGCCGCTCGCCGGAGCCCAGCTAGGATGGAGGAGGAGCCGCTCGCCGCCCGCGCCAGGAGGTAGGGGCGCGGGGACGCGGCCGATCGGCGGGGTGGGAGGGGAGGGGAATGAGGGCGCCGCAGCAGCGGACCATGAGGGATCTCTACGATCGTACGCACCACGAGGATCTGGCGGCCCCCGAGGTGCGTCGTGCCGCCACCCCGCGCGTACGCGTTGTCGTTCCGGTGGTTGTTGAGTTTCCCCATAGGATGAGATGGGGAATTGTTTTGATTGGATTGGGGGTGTTTGCATGCGTGTCCGTGCTCATTCGATTTCGGTTGCGTTCGGAGGTGTGACCGTTTTGCAAGGAGGCTAATCAAATTTGATTGAATACGACGATTCCTTTTTCGCGTTTGATTTGGATGCTATTTTGGCGTGGATTCACTTCTCAATCGAAAAGATTTGTCGTGTTTTTTGTGCGAGTTTCCCGCTGATACTGCGTTCCCGTTTTGGAGATTGACGCGTTTTGTTTGTGCTCTCTAGGAATCTGCGGAAGGGCGCGGCGGAGGACGCGCGGAGGGGGCTGGGCACCGCGAACTGGTCGGAAAGGAGGTGAGCATTAGAGTCGTATGGTTTTCCTGCATATGCATGGAAGTATTCTGCTTCCTTGGAATATTGTTCGTCATGTTCCTCGTACGTACAGTATGGATTGTTCCTCTTCTACTCAGTTTAGTGCTGTATAGATGCTTGGAGTGTGATTCGGATACCATCATGCTGTAGATAAAGAATATGTCAGCGCATGGATACCATCATCCCCTGCTTTTTGTAGGAGCTATTCTCACTTTGGAAATGGAGGCTATTTTGATGGCCATTCATTAAATGGTTGTTTGATACGTTATTATGACACATTGGTGTTTTTCCAAGTAAACCTAATATGTTGTAAATGGTATACAACACCAGTTTTGTTGTCATGTGTAGGTCTTCGGTGAATACTTTTTATCCACTGTCTAGATCTTCACTGCAAAGTAGCTTATATAGTTGTAGGACAGCGCGCCAATTAGAAGGAAAACTGTAATGGCCAATCCTTAGATTTGCTTATGGTAACATTTGTCTAGTCCTTTTTTTAAAAAAAAGAAATTTGTCTAGTCCTTTTACTGGTTTAAGCCATGATCTATGCAGTTTATATCCCACTCTCTTCATGTCTTGACACATATGATGTAAGCTAAGAGTGCTACTCTTGCCTTTCAGGGCTTCATTCTTGTTTATGTTGTTGCATTAGTAATGGTTGTAAGACTAATATTGTTTTAATTTGTAGGACAAGGCTGCAGTAAGGAAAAGGTTGGTACCAAGCAATAACACGCATGTGCAGGCAGAGTCAGGCACCTGTAATGTCTGTTGTGCTCCTTGCTCCTCCTGCCTACACCGAAGTCTTGTAGTTGAGGATTCAAATGTTGAATGCGGATCATCTCAAACATGCTCCACAAGGTCAGAAGTAAGAAACAATTCACTCGTTTGTAGTGAGAAAGGACTCCGCAATAAAGGAGAAAACGAGGATGAATTTAGTGCAACCTCAGGTCCTGTTTCCTACTCTGTAACTGGTGGAAAAAATAAGGTGTTCTCAAGACCATCCATTGCAGATGACTCTTCAGAGGTTGACATGCCAGCAAAACGTAGGAGGCTATTAAATCAAGACAAAAGACTATCTAGAGCAGACCACCATGATGACAGCAACTCGTGTGTTACTGGTACATCAGCAGAAGGCAAGCTTCATGTGGATAAGAAAAAACTTTCGACTTCTGCATCCAGTCGAGACCTGACTGCTAATGATTATAAAGATAACAGCATGGTTTGCCGCAGCAGATTAAGAAATCAATGTGTTGATGAATCTAAGAAAGGATCTGATGCTCTTGACATGCATCCTAGCTCATCTGGTAGACTATTTCCTGCAGATTCTCCTTCTATTTCAACTAAAAGGTTGCTACGAACCCAGTCTTCTGTCAATGCATCGAGTAGATTATCTCCTAAGAAGCAAGCTCATGAATGTGGGAAAACGCAAGATAGTTCATCTCATCAACCTTGTGAAAAGGTTTCTATTTCAAAGAATAACATTGAACAACTGCAAGGTGGAAAACTGGATCCTTGTGTAGCTGGCTGTGACAACCAAGGCACGGTGGCAGGTTACAGTAACAGAAATGCAAACAAAGCCGGTTTCTCATCGAAGGATCTGGACAATGGCAGCTCACGCCCAAAAGATGAAATTCAGGAACATGCTGGCATCCAATCTAATGATGGTGTTACTAGGAATGAGGGTGGGAAACAAGAATGGGATCAAGATTGTTCAATGGATATCTCTAGTGATGGAAAGCTGAATATACAACATGACCTGCCGACAGACTGCGGGAATTCAGAAGGCTTGATAGATGTAAGTAACTCCTTCATTATTTCTTATGGCTGCCCCTTTAAATGCAATGCTTGCTGCTATCTTGGTGGCTAGTATTGAAACAAACCTTAATTGATACTGGTGGCGATGTTTGGACAAAAGAAGGGAATCCATTATTTGTTATTACATTGTTCTTAAACATGGTCCATTCTGTGTAGTATTATGTTAGAATGTGAGATTAACCTTAGTTTTATTGCATCTTTATTGACCATCTGGCATTTGTCTTGAAGTTATACCTGTAGCAGTTTGCTGCTCTTTTGTGTGGAAGATAGCTATAATTGGTCAAGTCTTATATGGAAGTCTGAACTCTCAAAAGTCTTTGGCACAATTTCTGCAAATCCTGAATATCATCTTTCATCTAGCATACCCATTGGCAGTTACTGAGTTTTTGTTTGGAGTCTACCTATGTCAATCTTGAGAATTTCAAATTCCCACTTCCATGCTTTTAATTTCATGCACTATTAATCCAATGCGAACAAGTTATGTAGTATATAGATTTTTCTTGTTTTAGATAATTTTGTGGGGTTCTAACAATCTTCTGATTACTCAATATTGGAGTTTGCTGCACTTCATTGAATTGTTACTCCCTCCTTCCTTGAATATATGACGTTGCATAGTTCATTTTTGAACTATGCAACGTCATATATTCAAGGAAGGAGGGAGTATTATCTAGGGAACATATGTATAATTTTTTTGGTTAACCTCATTGCTGTCCTGCTGAGTGATAACTGGGTGGTTACCTGGCGATTACTCAGTTACCAGTCGCAGATTAAAAAAATCAATAACTGGTAACTGGAATTTCTACAGGTTGGATATATTTTTTGGGTGCATGGTTTTCCGATTACTGATTTAGGAAAACTTAATGAAATATTAGGTCATCTTCCCTGATTGTTTCAAAATTCTTAGTACTGAACAGTGAGAATTCTTTCATCATCTATAATCTTACAACTATCAAGTAATAACTGGTAGCCAACTCAACAACCTACTTAACTGTTCCTGCTTCTTGTAGATAATAACAAGACTATACTGTGCATGATTCAATTACATTCGTTGTAGCTATATTTTAAGGAGTTCTCCGTAAAATAGAAGGCATTGTGTTTTTGCTCATATTTGAGAGACATTAAATACTTTAAAGCATTTTCTTATTGTTTGTAATTAGGATGATTATGGCTATAATCATTATTTGGCTATGAACTCTCCCTCACTTATTTTCTGATCAAGATCTTCCCTGCTTCTACTAAAAAAGGGAACTTCATATGCAACTAGCTTGGTATTTGAATATACATGAGGAAATAGTCTCCCCCCTTTATCTGCCTTCATGTTTCTTATTGTTTATCAATGTCTATGTGGCTATTTTGCACTGACTCTGCAATTTTAAGCATTTCTTGTACTATTTGTAATCAACATATTCTTTTTGTCTACTATATTCACTGGATAACATTTATGTGTCTGGTTTGTATCGACCCCAGGTTAATGTTTGTGATATATGTGGAGATGTTGGTAGGGAGTATCTTCTAGCTACATGTACTAGATGCCTTGAGGGGGCGGAGCATATGTAAGTTATATTCTTTTATGACTCTAGTATTCAGAACTATCATGGGCAGTGTCCAGTCTTTCGTTTGGCCAAAGATCACTCATTTAACAATCAAAGTCATGTTGACTATACGAACCAGCAGTTTTCTTAGTTCATACAAACGAGGCACTTTAAATAATTTAATCTGGGGCTTTACTTACACTGATAATCTGCTCAGGTCCTAATGCACCAAACAGTTGATTCATGTGAGAAGTTATTTTCCTTACCTAAAGGGTGGTTGCATAATGTTTTTTAAAGGGTGTATGTGTTAAAGAAAACAATTTTTTTTCTCTCGAATACGCAGGAGAACTGCGTATCATTGTATTAATAGAAGAAAAAAGAGCCATACAGAAGGACTCCACAAGGGAACACACAGCTCCCAACACACCCAATCAAAGAAAACAAAAAATGATGTTGGTTATTTCGACTAGTGTAGCGGTCGTGTCATAATTTCTTTAGTACAATATATGTGAGGTAAAATGCATATGGAACATCCATTTTTCACATGGATATGTCATATGTTAGTGTTAACTGTTATTTTTTTTTCTAGTTACTGCATGCGAGTGAAGTTGGATAAGGTCCCAGTTGGTGAATGGTTGTGTGAAGAATGCCAGCTTAGGGAGGAGCATAACAATACAAGAAGTAACTATGGCACATCGGTTAATGTGTCTGAAGGTAAGAAGAACCAAAGTGCAGAAAGTCGAAGCAAGCCAAAGGCATTACAAATTGTTGTGCCTGAATTGGATGCTCCGCAAAGCGCATGCAGCACACCAAAAGCTGATCAGTGTGATGGTAAGAATAAGAGATTGCACTTAGCTTCAGCTGATACACAAACAAGACAAGCAAAGGTTACTGCCATAGCTGCTGACAGACTGGATGTGAAGAGCAAAAAGTTATTGAGCATGGCAAACCGTAACAAACTGCAAGTGCTTACATCTGATTTGGGCGCACGGCCACACACTTATGGAACACCAACGGCTGGGGGCTCAAACAAGAAGAGTCATAGTTCAGAATTTTTGTTAAACCGCAAGAAGTTGCGAGTTTCTACTGATATGGAGTCGCCGTCGTCAAGTGAAGGCCTACGGAGTCCACCTATATCATGTAAGAGACAAGCAGAGAATACTTCGTCCCCTAAGCCTAGGCTCTTAAAGACGGACAGCTTTAGAAAACATGATGTCATCTCTCGTGAGAACTCGTTTAAGAAATCAGACAAGGGAGGTTTAGCTTCAGTTGATAACGCTCCAGTAAGAACTACTCAAGCAGTAAAAAATTCTCAGGCCTTGTCACGGTCATATTCCTTGGGTAACATGGTGAATGCTAAAACACCAGTTCCTTCACCAAGAGGTTTGACCACATTCTTTTTGTGTTCTCTTTGCAAAGTATTATTTTTGTAATCTGTTGTTACTTTTAATCTGGATCGTTCTTTTAACCTCCTAATTTTTTTTGAACAGGTCTTTTATCGAAGCAACTGTCTTTCAACAGCTCCAACAATGGACCAAAGGTCAAGCAGTTGGCTGAAGGGGTGGCTAGCAAGTTGAGACCTACAAAACATTCCCCAAGAGATCCTAGAGATAAGGGGCCCATAAAAAAGCTTGTACAATCTGGATCTTTCAAACGTGAGGGTTCAGTTTGCTTAGATGCTGGCTCATCAAAACAAAAGCAAACATTTCATTTGTCTCAAGATGAAAAACCAGGAATATTGAAGGCAGTGAAGGAAAAGAATTTGATAGAAAGAAAGGCTTCCTTTAGTTTTAAAAAACCAAGCATTCCTTCATCTCCTAGGCCAGATAGTTGTATGAAGTTAGGGGAAAGAAAGAACGACCAGGATATTTCAAGGTCTGGACCAAGTATACTTAAAAGTAGCAAAAGACCTGGTAAGTTCTTCATTTACTTAATTCTTTCTCTAGGGAAATTGAAAACTTTAGTTTCCCTCCTTTTTGATGAGCTTTGTTATGGTTTTCTCTAATAGGAAATATTGAAAAGAAGCAGAGTTCTGATTTGTCTAAAAGTGACAGTGACAAGCAAGATGTTACTGTACATCCAAAATCAATGGGAGTCGTTTCTGGTAAAGATGCTCATGTATCTGATCCACCAGTTTCATCTAAATGTGTCAAAAAGGAAAGCTCAAATGATGTGTCTAAAAGTGAAAATGACAAGCAAGATGTTACTGCACTTCCAAAATCAATGGGAGTTGTTTCTGGTAAAGATGCTCATGTATCTGATCCACCAGTTCCGTCCAAATGTATCAAAAAGGAAAACTCAAATGATGTTGAGGATGAAAATTTATTCATTTCAGTGAAAGATGGTAACAGAATGCCAAATGAGTCTGCAGAGGTGGTTCTCACATCGTCTACTACCATGACTTGTGAATCAGGTTTGCGAGATGCAGCAATAGCAAGCACCTCTGAAGATTCAGCTCCTAAATTGGTATGCTTCCAGCAAAAGCCTTTGGAAAGCACGGGAGATGACTCCTGTAAAATTGTAGAGGCAGCTCAAGCAACAGGAGGTACATTGAATGAGATTCCACCCGGTGTTCAGATGGCACACAATCTATACCCCCCTGATGATAAATTGGATAAAGCTGATTTGAAGCAGGAAGGTTTTGTTGATCAATCTTCAGCTCTTGAAAATTCTTTAAGAGATTTAGTAATTCCAGAGCAGTCTTACATCTGGCAGTATGACCTTGTCTCTTCTCTTCTCTTCTCTCTTTACTTCCCTTAACTAGTTAAGAATTTTAAGAGTTTAAAAGTTGTTCCTTTTATTTCAGGGGCAGCTTTGAGGTTTTAAGACATGGAAACTCCCCTGAAATATTTGATGGGTTTCAGGCTTACTTGTCTATTTGTGCCTCATCCAAAGCACGTGAAGTAGGTGAACAATTACCTGACAAAATTCAGCTAGCAGAAGTCCCACGGCTTTCCTCATGGCCACTGCAATTTAAAGAAGTAAATCCAACTGAAGATAATATTAATCTTTTTTTCTTTGCTAAAGATGATGAAAGGTACCACTTTTCTCTACATTTTACTGCTTTATGTATTTCAACCCTTGTATACTCACTAAGGTCTCCGGTCTCCTTGAACAGTTATGAAAGGGCATATATTAAACTTTTGGAAAATATGCTTCTTGGTGATTTATCCCTTACAGCAAATATTAGTGGCAGTGAACTTCTCATTTTTCCGTCTGATAAATTGCCAGAGAGAATTCAACGTAAGTTTATCTTTGCTAATGTTATTGTCTCTTGGCAGGATTGCTCATCACCTTGTTTTAATGGATTCCATCTGACATTTTACAGGTTGGAATGGTTTACTTTTCTTTTGGGGCATCTTTCATGCCCGGAAAGCAAGTAGTCCGCCAGAACTTCCTCTGACTGGGACAAATAATTGTTCATTACAAAAAATCACTGGACCTGTTACCCAGCATGATATGGGTTCCCCTAAGGCACTTCAGTCTTTGGGTATAGATTTGAACGAGTGCCCCGATGATGATATACCTGATCCAGATATTTCACTTGGATCAGAGAGTGATAAGTCTGGTGCATTTGTAGATCATAATACTTTTTTGGAGCCCAAACATGAGGATAGGAAGCTTAATGCAAGTGAAATACATCATGAAGAGACCGCATACACAAAACAAATTATACTAGGACATCCTACTGCACCTCCGTATGGAATTTATCCTCCCACATTATCAACAGGAGAAGGTCATGGCATGATTCGGAATTATTCAACTGCTGCAAAAGGTGGTGGTACCTTTTCATGCAACGAAGCTACATACCAATTATGGATTTATCCTTGCTTTTTCATATTTTTTTCTTATATTATTCTTTGCAGGTAGAACAGAAGATAGAAACAAAATGGAGGAACACGATCAGAACGAAGTTCTCTTCTGTGCTGCACAGCAGCCAGGTGCCCTCAGGTCAATCTCAGATGAGATAAAACCTATGAAACATGATCTTCTGCCCTCTATAGAAGTATCACAATGTCATTTTGTTGGATCAAAGATATGTGATGGTCCAAGCAAATTAATTCCAAATTCAGATTTGGATTCTTTGGATCCTGATCTCACCTACAAAAGGCAGAAGACTTCTTACGGAAAATACTCTGCTTGCAGTTTTGGAGATGAAATGCAACCTAGCAAATGCTTGTCCAAGATGCATCCCTTACCGGTTGGACAGCATAATCCATTTGATGATTTACAATATAGTTACAAGGGTCCCTCAGGTCCTGGCTCCCTTAAAAAACCTGTACCTGATCATATCATCCATGTTCTTTCATCTGACGATGAAGATTCCCCAGAACCTAGTACTAGCTTAAATAAGGCATCACTGAAGGCAGATGAGAGCTCCTCCCCTTTGTTGTCACTTTCCCTGTCTATGGTGGCAACGAAGCATAATGTTTCTGGTTCAGATATTGTAGATGATGAACCGCTGCCTCTATCTCTTGGGCTCCCTAATGTTGTGGAAGGGGGTCGGGCTCTGGAGATGAAGCAATTTCTGCCGGAGAAGCCAGGCATAAACACTTAGTGTTTTTTAGGTTTGCGAGTGTACAGTTTTGTGCTATGTTTAGCTGTATGGAGTTTAGACAGGGTAGAAGTATGGTATAGCTTTTAAATTATGAACATTTTGCCATTTCTTTTCTCACTGTTATATGCATCTGCTGCTGTGGATAGTGATGCTGGTCTGATGTTGTCACTGTCCACCTTATTTTATGTGATATATGGTGTTAGTTTCCCATGAACTCTACTGGTTTGACATAAAAGGATATATCAGAATGTGAATGTTTATAAATTCAGTTTTGCATGGTTGAACTTACAGTTTCTACCTGAGACGATTCTAAGGTGCGTCCCAACTTGCATGTGCCGTGTGTCATGACGACAAATGTAGTTCTGTGCAAGTCACCTTTGCCAAATATTTTTTTTTGTATTCTGCATTTTGTTTAACTTTCCATCAGGCTTGAAGATTAATTCTACGCTTCTGTATGGTACGTTTCGATGTCCTCTATAGCATCTGAATGTTTGCTTGCAGCTGGTAACCCATCAACCTTATTCATTAAATTTATATTTGAAAGGTTTTACCGGAAGAACATAGCATTTGGATTTCTGGATGAGGTACTGAAGGATCTCATCTTCTGAACTTAATTCAAGTTTTTCCCCTGAAAATGTTATTGAAGATAATCTGAGCTGGAGCTTTGTTGCTAGTTTCATAGTTTGCACTCAGCACAACTCAATTAACGACCCAAAAAAATGTCATCAGCTCATACATATTTCAACGTTGATAATGTATCCATTACCAAATTGATCCACGTCTCTTTGTGCTAGCACTGTTTGATCTGCAGTTTTGTTTCTTCCATCTTCATCAGTCTCCTAAGTGCTAAAAAATATGAGGAAATAACCTCAGATGCATAGCACCGTGCTCAAATTTGAATTTGGGTGATTGATACGAAGTTAAACCAAATGACTGGAACCTTCATTTATACCAAGAGTATTTGCGTTCTTAGGGACACATGTTGCTACTCTCTCCGTTCCAAATTGTAGTTCGTTTGGATATTTGTAGGTTCATAGTTTTTTTTTGTCCTGTACCTATATATACACTTTATCTAAATATATAGTAAAAAAATATGAACCTTGAAATGTCAGCTTAAGCTTTAGTACACTGGTACAGTGTGCTTATGAATTTGACACCTAACAGTGTAGTGTTTTGGGATAAGTTTAAGTACGCCCAAAAAGCTGTGGATTTCTTTCCCTTTTATTTTTTGATAATGCTCCTACACGGACATCCGGAGCGGATGCAAAATATCGGACGGGGTCACGTGCAGTCAAACTCTTACCAATGTTGTTAATGTTGCGAAAATTTTACCAATGTTGCACGCTACACGACCTGATGTTGCGACGGGTGACTGGATGTTGCGATAAGATTTTTTTGCTACAATGCTTAGATCTGATGGCTACATGTTGCAATTGGTTACCTTCATGTTGCAATTGTTTGTCGTTCATGTTGCAGTCGTTGTGAACATGTTGCATCCGTGTTCTTGATATGTTGCAAGTGTTTCATTTGAATGTTTTCAAAATTAGATATAAATATTTTTGATGTTGTAAACATTATTTTTCGATGTTTGCGGATGTTTGAGTTTCGATGTTGCAGATATGTGATTTCGGGTGTTGTGTCGAGAATGGGAGCGGGCACGGGTAGTTGCGGCCTCTCCGGCGCTGGCGTCCCGCGCTGCCGCTCCCCACGGCTGGGGTCGGCCGAGCCGCACCGGGCCACGCCCTCCCACGTGCCCGGAGGTCGAGCCAGCGCTCCCCGCGGTCAGGCGCTGACCGTCGGCCAAGCTCCACTCCCGGCGGCACGGATGTTGCAAATATTTCGTATGAGTGTTTGTAATGATGTTGCAAAGAGAATCATGATGTGTGATGTTGCAAATGTTTAATGCACATGTTGCAAGTGCTTTATTTAAATGTTGTATTTTTTAATGAGACATTTGAATGTTCCAATCAACGCGTTGACATTTCTTAACATATTTTTGATGTTGTAAACATTATTTTTCGATGTTGCGGATGTTTAAGTTTCCATGTTGCAGACATGTGATGCTGGGTGTTGTGTCGAGAAGGAGGAGGGAGGAGAGCCTTTGATATTGGATGTTGCAAATATTAATTTTAAATATTGCAGATGTTGAGTTTTGATGTTGCAGACATGTGATGTTGAGTGTTATGTCGAGGGGGGAGGAGAGAGGAGGGCTCCTGATGTTGGATGTTGCACGCAACATGGGTCGCAACATGGGTCGTTGGGTATTGTGTCTGATGTTGGATGTTGCAAGCAACATAGCTCGCAACATGCCCCCAACACGCTGATGTTTGGGATGTTGGTCGCAACATGCTTGCCATAAACTCGCAACATGATCACCACATGCTCGCAACATCGCTAAATTGCTCGGGCAGGAGGGAGGGGGGCTCCGAAGTTGAATGTTGGTCGCAACATGGTTCGCAACATTTCAAAACCATTCGCAACATGCTTCGCAACATCAAAACGCTTCGCAACACGATCCGACGGCTGATATGCTTCATGACCCCGATCGTGTGGCTGCGAACCCGTCCCACGGCTAGTGCCCGGAACGGACATCCGGGCGCTAGCAGCGCCGTTTCGCTTTCTGTTATACGGATTGTACTAATTGAAAGTACTTGAACCAGGCCAGTCTTTTGCATCATATTAGGTTGATGGTACATACATACAGAGTTGCACCGTTTACAATGGATCAAATGTAGTCTCTAATAGTTATAAATTTTATAATAGAAGATAAATTAATTATCAAAATTTAATTTTGGAGATCGTGTTATATCAAACCACGCCTTGTAAACAGGAACAAAAGGAGTATACAATAATACCGGCTATGCTAAAATTAAAAATTATATAATCCGCAAAACAATGCTCATGCTCTGCCTTGAAAGTTCAAATATTACGTTTAGCGACACTTAAAAATCCTAACCCCTCATTCTGTGTATAAATACGCCCTCTATGTATGTAGGACCCTCTCAACACGCATCCCCACGTCGTTGTTATTTTAGTTTGCTTCCATGTTCAAACCGACATGAAGAGTCACTAGTGAGGGTGAATAACAGAAGACATGATGAAATACAAAATAGCAAAGAATCAGGTACTCTAATAACTTTTTAAGTGACTTTTTTAATTGTGCATTTATTTATATTTCTATTAAATATAAATATAATATATATATTCACATATCTCCGTATCTGTATTTTTCAAAAAATGGCGTATCGGAGTATCGCGTATCCGTATCCGTATCCAAGTATCTGTGCAACGTAGCTCCTCGACGTCCCGAACGGCACGGACGGCGTACAGCTCCACCGGCGGGGGCTGATGACGACCTGCGACGCCCGCCGGCGCCGCTCGCGGCAGGAGGTCGCGAGGGAACGACAGGGCGAGGCCGGAGCTCTCCTTCGCCGCTCCGCTCCTTTCTTCTCCGACCCTGATTCCGCCATGACCGGAGCTCGCCTCGTGCTACCATGTCCGGATGGTCGACCTCGCCTTGCGCCTCCATGGCCGGAAGGCCGAGCTCGCCTCGCGCCATGGCTAGGCCGGAGCTGGCGCCATGTCCACCAAGTGTTTGTTAGAAACTTCGCCAAAGTAGCGCCTTTCTTCCTCGGCGACGGCGAGTTCCTACACACACACACAAACTCACGCAAACTTGTAACACAATGAACTTGAACATGATCTCGTTTGTGCCGCAACTAGCAGCGTTTCTGACTCTTGAATTGCTTATAAAGGAAACAGGGGTGTACAAGGCCGTGGCCTCGATCTCCGGCATATGCGGCACGATCTCCTTGATGAGTGCCATCCCACACGTCTCAACATGCCACACAATGCGCTCCCTCGCGAACGCAGCGCGAGTCAGAGCTCCCAACGACGCGCACGACCAGCTAACCCCAGTCATGCGCCTAACAGACTTCTAACTGAAAAAACTGAAACTAGAACTAGAATTATTCAACATTCTCCTCCTAAGTCTAGTGCTACTACTTACAATTCTGGAGACCAATTGCAACTATGAGCTCCAGGAACTTGATCTTGCTTAATGGGTTAGTAAGAACATCACCAAGTTGCTCATCAGTCCTGACAAACTCCACTTCAATCAGCCTCTTCTGCACATAATCCCGGATCAGATGATATCTCACATCAATATGTTTGCTCCGGTCATGATGCACAGGGTTTTTAATCAGAGAGATTGTAGACTTGTTGTCAATCCTCAACAGAGGTCTGCCCACTTCTTCATTCACCAATTCTGCCAGCAGTCTTGCCAACCAAACCCCTTGACATGCAGCTATTGCAGCTGCTATATACTCTGCTTCACAGTTTGACAAGGCTATTACCTTCTGCTTGATTGATTGCCAGCAGATTGCCTTTTCTCCCAGGAAGAAAATCACTCCAGCAGATCACTGTCACTATACCCTAGTAGTGACGATCCTCCTGCATTCCCTCTAGGATACCAGAGCCCCCAATCAGTAGTCCCAGCAATAAATCTCAGAATGTGTTTCACTGCTGCTAAATGATCTTCATGGGGCTCCTCCATAAATCTACTCACATAACCAACTGAGAAAGCCAAATCTGGTCTGGTGTGCACCAAGTACCTCAGGCTCCCTACCAGACTCCTATACTCTGTGGCCTCCACCCTTGCACTGTTGCTCTCCTTACTCAGCTTCAGATTTGCCTGCATAGGAACCTGACAAGGGTTGCAATCCAACAGCCCTCCTTTTTTCCAGAATTTTCCTAGCATAATTCCCCTGAGACAGAGCAATACCAGCTGCACTCTGATTTACTTCAATTCCCAGATAATAAGTGAGTAGTCCTAAATTACTCATCTTGAACACCTCTGCCATTTGCACCTTGAACTCCAGGATATTTCTGCTGTCAGCTCCAGTAATCACCAAATCATCAACATAAACCCCTACAATGAGCCTATCTGCACCAACACCTCTGCAATACATGGCATGCTCACTAGGACACTTAACAAATCCCAGATTCACCAATTCATCATCCAACTTTTGGTTCCATGTACGAGGAGCTTGATGTAAACCATACAGAGCTTTGTTGAGTTTCAGTACCTTGTGTTCTTGATCTTTCAAAGTGAACCCTGGCGCTTGCTCCACGAACACCTCCTCTTGCAGCTCGTCGTTCAGAAATGCTGTCTTCACGTCCATGTGGTGGACTTCCCAGCCTTTCTCAGCCGCCAGCGCCAGTAACAGCCTCATTACCTCCATCCTGACTACAGGTGCAAACACCTCATCATAGTCGATACCTTGCCGCTGCGCGTATCCCTTGACGACGAGCCTCGCCTTGTACCGCACCACCGCGCCGTGCTCGTCCTTCTTCACCTTGAACACCCACTTGAGCCCGATGGCACGCCGGCCTTGAGGCAGGTCAGTGAGTGTCCAAGTGTTGTTGTCGTCGATCGCCCGCAACTCCTCCTCCATTGCTTTGCGCCAGCACGCCTCCTGCTTCGCCTGAGCCAGCGAGGCCGGCTCCTCTGCACTGATCGCCAGGAGACGGGCATCAGCCACAGTGCGATCAGCTTGTCCAGGATGCTCGCTCGGCCCCATGACGTCCTCCAGCGACCTGAAGCGTACTGGTGCGTCTTCATCATGGTCGGCGTCGAGCTCCTCATCCAGGTTCGGCGGCAGCGAGACAAACTGGATGTCTGTCAGCGTCGCAGCCACCGTACCTGGGTCTTCTGGTGACCCCTGCCCTGTTGGTGTCGTGGCAGGGGCTGTTGCTGGTGTAGATGGCGTGCGCGGCGTCGGCGTTCCTGCTTGTCCGTGTCTGGCGCGGTCGATCGTGGTAATCTCCACCCGGAAGATGTCGTCCCCTTGTTCCGCCGCCGCCTGTTCCTCCGAAGTTCCAGCCCAGTCCCACTGGGCATCCTTGTCGAACACCACGTCCCTAGTGACGTGAACGCGACGCGCCACGGGGTCGTAGGCCCAGAACACCTTGGAGCCGTGTTCGTAGCCGACGAAGATCATCTTCCGCCCGCGGTCGTCGAGCTTGTGCAGGTGCGGCGCCGTGTTCTTCACGTGGACAATGCACCCGAACGTCTTCAGGTAATGCACCGCCGGCTTATTCCCGTACCAAGCTTCGAACGGCATCATTCCCGTCACGCTCTTGGTCGGGCACCGGTTGAGGATGTAGACCGTGATGTTTACCGCCTCACCCCAGAACCAGCCTGGGAGCCCCTTGGCCTTGAGCATGCTGCGCACCGTCACCACCACCGTGCCGTTGCGCCGCTCGACGACGCCATTCTGCTGCGGGCTGTAGGGGGTAGTGAGCTGCCCTAGAATCCCCCTCGCCCGCGCAGTACTCTGCGAACTCAACCGAGGTGAATTCACCACCTCGATCCGTCCTGAGTCCGCCCAGCTTCTTGCCCTACTCGGCCTCGGCGCATGCTTGGAACTCCTTGATCGCCGCGGCCGCCTGATCCTTCCTCGACAGCACCTTCAGCCACATGAAGCGGCTCTTGTCGTCCACCAGCAGCAGAAAATACTTGCCGCCGCTCGGTGTCTCCGGCGTGATGGGCCCGCACATATCGCCGTGCACGAGCTCCATAACGCGCTCGGCCCGGTGTTGCGTCGCCGCCGGGAAGGAGCTCCGCCTCTGCTTGCCGGCGAGGCATGCGTCGCACAGCTGGTCCACCTGCTCGATCTGGGGCAGGCCGCGCACCATATCCTCCCGCACCATCTTCCGCAGCGCATTCATGTTGACGTGGCCCATCCTTGAGTGTCAGCGCCAAGCTTCCTCCTTCCCTCGCACTGCGAGGCACACTAACCGTGCAACATCGAGCTCCAGCACGTATAGTCGGTCTGGCTGGCGCAGCACCCGTTCCAGCAGTTTTCGGCTCTGCTCGCGGATCCTCAGCACCTCATCGTCGATGCTGATCTTGTACCCCGCCTCATCGAGCTGCCCGATGCTGATGACGTTCGACGTGGGGTGGGGAATGTAGTAGATGCCGGCGAACGATCGGTGCTCCCCGCTCTTGCAGTTGAACAACACGGTGCCATACCCCCTCGATGGCTGCCATGAGCCGTCGCCGAAGCTCACGGTCCCTCGCACCGCCGTGTTCAGCTCTGCGAGCGCCAGCCGGGCGCTCGACATGTGGTTCGTGGCGCCGGTGTCGAGCACCCATGGCGCCGTGTCGCGGTTCTTCTCCTCCTCGCTGAGGTGCACGAGGACCTTGTGCTCGACGAGGCGTACCTCTGAGCTGGATCTGGCGACCCACCTCGCCGCCGCCACACGCGACGACTGAGCCGCCGCTCGATCTGGATCTGCGCGCCCCTCCCCTGGTCATGTTGATGTAGCAACCAAGAGAGTTTCCCCAAGCACCACCTTTGACTCCTCCTTGGAATTCCCGCCCGAGACCACGGCCGGCGCATCCGTCACCGCATCGACCGCCGTCGGCGATAGGATCAGAGACGGCGGAGCAGAGAGGGGAAGAAGCGGTGTTGACCTTACCATCAGCAACGACGCCTCCTCCTCATCCTGGACGATGTGGGCCGCCTCCTTCTTGGGCTTCAGTGGACATTCCCGAGCCTAGTGGCCACTCTTTCCACAGCGACGACACTAGTCCCGGCCCACCTTGCTGACAGAGTTCGCCGGCCCGCTTGACGACGATCCGAAATTCCCTCGTCCGCGCCCGCGCGAACGCCCTCCGCCGCGGCCGCCAGAGCTCCCGCTCCCGCCGCTGGCACGATCGCCGTCGTTCTTGCGCCTGCGCGACTCCCACTCCCCCGCAGTCATGTACAACTTGCCATCCTGGTGCAGCGCCGCCGGCGATTCGTCGTAGGAGTACTCTGAGGCCTTCAGTCTCCCGGTCAGGTCCACCACCGAGAGCGTCGACACGTCGACGAGTGTGCGGATGGCCACCACCATCTGCTGGTACCTCGCCGGCGTGCTCTGCAAGATCTTCATCACGATCTGCTTCTCGTCCAGCACCTCCCCCAGGGTCTGAAGGGAGCCCTGCACGCGAAATCCTCCTCCGATTCGCCGTCGTTGAACGTGGCGAGCTTGAATTCCCGACGGAGCTGCTGCGCCTTGTTCTGCCTGACGCGGTTGTCACCGACGCGCATGGTGGAGATGGCGTCCCACGCCTCCTTCGCCGTGTTCTTGTCGGCGAGCACCCTTGCCAGCTCTGCAGGCACGGCAGAGCAGAGCGCGTCGAGGGCCATCATGTCCTCCTGTTCGTCGACGGCGCCAACGTCGATCGTGCCCCACAGCCCTCGAGCCCGGAGCTTCACCTTCATGAGCCGCGCCCAATCGGAGTAGTTTGTTTTGGTGAGGGCGGGGTAGCTACTCCCGATGCCCACCTCACGCACCAACCATTGGAACACCGCGATGCCATCCTTGGTGTCGCCGCTCCCGCCCGCGGCGCCGAACGGCTTCTTCTCGAGCTTCGATGACTTCGGCGATACTGGTGGCGTTCCCACCATCGTCGATGCTCGACTGCGTGGTCACGAGTCCGGCGCCACACGCCGCGATCGCTCCCGAACCGCAACGAGGCTCTGATGCCACTTGTTAGAAACTTCGTCGAAGTAGCGCCTTTCTTCCTCGGCGACGGTGAGTTCCTGCACACACACACACAAACTCACGCGAACTTGTAACACAATGAACTTGAACACGATCTCGTTTGTGCCGCAACTAGCAGCGTTTCTGACTCTATTGAATTGCTTATAAAGGAAACAGGGGAGTACAAGGCCGTGGTCTCGATCTCCGGCATATGCGGCACGATCTCCTTGACGAGTGCCATCCCACACGTCTCAACATGCTGCACGACGCGCTCCCTCGCGAACGCAGCGCGAGTCAGAGCTCCCAACGACGCGCACGACCAGCTAACCCCAGTCATGCGCCTAACAGACTTCTAACTGAAAAAACTGAAACTAGAACTAGCACTAGAATTATTCAACAGTGCTTGATGAAATGCCTGTGAGCCTTCTCAGGTAGCCACACCTCTCAGCCCGGCTGCCAATTTGGTGGCAAACAACAGACGATGTTCGCAGCCGAGCTCCCGTGCCACCGTCGCAAACACGGTGCATTGCACTGTTTGAGCCAGGTCATTTCAAGCCTGGGCTAGTCAGACCGACCGAGTCGTGGTGGTACAGGGTCGCAAACACGCCCTTAGTCAACAACAGCAGCCTTCGGGCATGAAAACTGTCCCTGACGAAACGCACGACGACCCCTCGAGCACGAGATGAGATGAAACGACCCAAGCAAATGGAAAGAGTAAAACACACCAGTCTTGTGGTGTTATCTGGATTTCTTCATAAACTCTCAAAATGCATTTTCAGATCTCTAAACTTATCTCAAAGTGTTATAAACCCTTGAGATTAGTTTATGGAGAATCTCACGCCAGCTGATACAGATTCGAAAATGACACCTTGAGTACAGATTAGTTTCTGATCTTCAACTCAAATACACAGATTTAATTTGTCGTGATCAGTCTAGACCACGATTAGCAAGCTAACGACACGGTTGTGTCTGTTGCCAGGCCAATCCAATTGAGCTGTGTCCTGCAACTACAAGGACGATATTTGAATTGGCGTACAAGGTTAGGCGATGCTTTCATCAGGGATAGCACTGACTTCTTTTAACACTGATGTGACCCTGCATCTGCCTCTGGAATCTCGATACACGACTGTTGTATGCAACGCAGTTTATGATCTCTAGATAAATTCCATCAAGCAATATTATGAAGTCTTAAATTAGGTGCCCATTCCACAGTATTAGGTGCCCATAAGTACCAGCAGCTCAAATAGAGCCATCAGTCTTAAATTCCAATACAAAATTATCTACGAACGAGGACGAACACACCCCAGTCAATCAAATCCCTCACCAATTCAACTTAATTGACTTTTAACCAAATTAGGTGCCCATTCCACAGTATTATGAAGTCCAAGATGGCATCCCAATCAAGAAAATATCTCAAAGTTGCAGGCTAATCACGCGAGTCAAAAAATATCCTAAAGTTGCAGGCTAATCACGCAACTGGCAGACAAATTGAGCAGTGAAGAAAGAAAAGTAAAAGAGGCATGCATGATGCATCAAGCAATTGCAAACAAATTCGTCAACAAAACGTCAGTTCCTGGGAACTCACTTTTTCCCTGCGGGGAGCTATTGTGCACTGACATTTCAAAAATTAAACCCAACCTAGGAGGAACTATGTGGTTTTTCATTAAGAGGAAAATGAGACGCGTAAATTCGTCCTCGATAGGGATCGAACTCAGGAGCGGTGGCTTCGACACCTGGGAAGCCCACCAACTCACTGACATTTCGAACTATCTTACCTTCTCGTGTCTGTAAATCTTCCATCTGTTGTCAGAAAAGAAAACACAAAGTGAATCAGACGTCCAACATAGATTTCATCCACGGAACACACAAAGAGGAAAGGATTTCATATGGAAACATTATGCAACCAAGCTACTGGTTAATAAAAGAAGTGAAGCTGTGTCTTACCATGTAGAAGGATCAAGACATCAACACCTTGTATTCCGCGGCCTCTGCCGCGGCCAGGGACCACGGACACGTCGCCTGTAATTCGTGGCCCTCCGATCGTCCAGATCCGGCGGTCTAGAAATCACCAACGGTGCGTCGAACTTTGCAAAAAAGCCCTTCGTTTTGTGCGTAATTAGGTTTCGCGTCCAGGAGGTCCTTCCGCTACAGAAACCACGGCCATTTATTTTCCGCAGAACCCCTCGTGTTTCAGAATATTCCTCTACCAAGAAGACGAAATTCCGAAATCGCGGCAATTTTACATTGAACCGCCCGCCTGACCTTTTGCAAAGAAGCCCCTCCACCACCCGCCCGCCGCCTCACCTCGGTCTTATCCCCCTCCTCCTCTCTCTCTCCCACCCCTCGCGCAGTCGTGCCTGGCGCTGCGCCGCCCCGCCGCGCACCGTTTCCCTCTTCCCCGTCGGCCGCCCATCCTCTCCCTCCTCCCCGCCGTGGGCGTACGTTGCTGCCGCGTTGGCGTCGCCGTCCATCTCTTCCGCCTCATCTCCTCCTCAGTCCCCGTCTCCTCCTCCTCGCCTTTTTTCTGTTACTAGGGTTCGTCAGGCGGCAGCGGCGAGCCGGTCGGCCCTCTCCCCGCTTCGCCTCCCTCTCCGATTGGCCTAGCTGCCGCCTGCGCTGCGCCCCCTCCGCCGCGGTGGGACCTGGAGGAGGAGGGCTGGTGGCAGCGGCTGCGCCTCGGGTCGGAGGGCCCCTGTGATGGAGTGGGGGTGGGCGTCGGCGGCGTACACGACCGCGATGCTCGTGTGCGCCGCGGCGGCCACCATGGTCGCGCTCGTGCACATCTTCCTGCACCTCCTCCACTATGCCGAGCCAATCTACTAGCAGTTCATCGTCTGCATGGTCTTCATGGTACCGGTAACGTTTTCCGTTCTGCGCTCATACCTAACCCTCCCTGTTCAGCTCCCCTGCGCGAAATCGATCGATGCCTTCGCGGAAATTTTTCTCGATTCGGTTTGTTTACGCGGCTTCAGTTGGTATTTAAGGTGTTGCTTGCCTTTTCAGGTGAGTTTCCCGTGAAAGTCAGGCTGTGATTGGAATTGAAGTCCTCACTAATAACTTTGCTGCACCTATGTAGTTCTGATCAGAATGTGATTGCTCACAAGTCACCATGTATGGAGCTTTATGCGATTTTGCTGTGATTTGCTTTGATCTATGCAAGAATTCATTGTGGTCCTGCTTGTACTGCACCTGATTGGTGTAGATTTCTGGAAATTATGATTTTGTCACGAGTATGTGAGTTCATTAACTAGACAGTAGGAATGTAGGTGCATCCAGGGGCAAAGGCAAATTATTTCTGGGTTTCACCATTGGAAGTGGTAGAATTCCTGCAACTTTGAGTTAGGATATAGAAACACTTGGTCCAGTATTTAATTGCATTTCACCCTTGTGTCCCTTAGCTTATATTTACAAGTGCTCTTTATATGTTTTCATATTTCAGTCTATTAATCCAATGGTGTGCACTGTCCTGCAGGTATATATGTTGTCATGTCATTCCTTATCCTTCATTGCTATTTCTACCGGTTTGTCTGTTAAGGGTACGCGTGTTTCTTCACAACAGATGGTAATTGGTGTTCAATGGCATTCATGTTTACATTTTCTTAATTTACTCAAGCAAATATGTTACATGTTTTCTTTTGTTTGTGTTTGTGTGCAGCCTTTGGTTGCTAAACAAATGAACAGCTCTAAGGACAAGCAGATTGAGGGTGGTGGGGGATCAAGTTCGTCGTCATTGTTGGTTGACCAGTTGCGTGCTTCTTAAGAAACAATCATATGTACTGTTTTACACTTGCCTATTGCTATATATAATTTACATTATATATAGTTAAAAACAAACCCAAAATCAGGTCTTTTACCTTTATGCGATAGTGAATTCTGTTTGAGGAATTTAAGATTCATACAACTACAAAAGATTGTCCATGAAGGATTTCTAAGATTTGGTCTGTTGAGCGAATCAATTTGTATTAGATCATGAACTTGATCCCTTAGGATTGGCAGGTTTTTTTAATGAGACAATGCATTGCTTTACTGTTTAAAATGTTTTTATTATCTAATAAGATGGAGCACTCTATGTATTTGTAGGTGTTACTGTGTTAGCTAAGGTTTTCAATTGATTGTTCAGTTTTTAGTAGTTAGAATTAATTGTATCCACTTGTCTAATACTGGATGTTGGCTTTGATTATCAGCCGGCTTCGATGGGATTACGTTCAGTCTACAAGAGCATGTCAATACCTGGAAGCTACAAGGCCGTGCAAGGAATGTAAGTGCATATTACCTTTGCTTTCTAAAATTTTATCAAGAATCGGAACAGGAAGTAGGGATCAGTAACTACAAATATCCCAATAATTAACAAGTTGGGTGTTGTTTGTGGCCTCTCTTCGCTGAGACACTGACCAAGTTAAAAAAGTAGATAGCCATCACTACTGCAGTTATGCATCTGCATTTCAAATACCCTGCTGTTTCGCATATGAATAGATATGACCAAAATGCAAATTGAACAATGGAGTATGCTCCTTGATGCCGCTAGAATTGTAATGTTGATTAGGTAGGTGTCTTTTCATTCTGACTCTTCCTGATTCTCTCAGAAGAGCATGAGCAAAATCAGTTTCTCGGTATTGTTGATTATTTTGTTCAGTTCAGTCTTTTCTCGCTAATTGTTGAGAAATAGTCGGATTTATATATATGTTATGACTTACTATATGATCATCAATTTGTACTCCTACAGTTCTTTCTAAAATGAAATGTATTCAGTAGCCTACAAGGTAAACTTCTTTTTTCATTCCTTTCCTTCTCCAATCTCTGCTCCTCCCTTCTGCCTTCTGTACACCTCCCCTCTTTGCTTCTTTGCTGTGCTGATGTTTGCTTATTGGTCACTGATGAGTGCTTTGAGTTCCGAACTTCTGAATAGTATTATGAGGAGTATATCCCATAATGATGTGAAACCTACATATTTAAAAACTTTACTACTGTTTGTGCGCCTTGTGGGAGCCTTCCATTGGGTTCGCTCCTTTTTTTACTACTGTCTGTAGTTGCCTGAAGCCCTGAACATTTTTTGCATTTCAGCTGATGGAATTTTGGTACCTGGTGCATTTGGAGACAGAGGCACTACAAGGAAAATTACTATTTTAGTATATGTCTCGGCATGCATAGCTCTGTAACAGAGTTTGCACAACATGTTGTGAACTTCCCTGACGTAAACAACACTTCGATCCTAACACGAAGCATGTTTTAACCTACATATCCTAATTCTTATTGCCCAAATATTTTATTTCTGAAACTAAAAATTTCTGCAGGTAAACCCAGATATGGTGCCAATATTTCAGAATGTTGGACTCCAATTTATTAGCACATATGAGACCGGAAGGAGAATGTATAGCTGAGAAACCAGACTTTTGCTTCAACAATTTTCATTTCTACATGTTGATTTGATCACTTATCAATTCACTATTTCGTCACTAGATAATCAAAATATCTGATCATCGTTTCTTTGTTGGTGTCGAATTTCATCCAGAGTTCCGAGTCAAGGTCTTCTAAACCGTCATCACTTTTTTGGGTAAGCTAATCAAAGTACTTGGAAACTTGCCCTAATTCTGACTAGGACTGTGATTGTTGGCGAAGTGGCTGACGTCAATGCCTCTACACCTCGTACATCTTCAGCGAGGAAAACTAAGAATCTGACATCTCAATTCAGGTTTGTATGGCTGCAGGACTAATTGTCGTGTTGTCTGGGCAGCTGTATATGTTCTCTGCTTAACACCTTAGTTCTTATGCAACATAGTATCAATTATCTGTTACTACAAAGCATTGTATCAGTGACCATAGTTTCACACTATCCATGTCTGGCATAATTTCAACTGAACCGGTGACATGGATAGCTTGGTTACCTATGGATATCATCTATATTGGAAATGCTGATCACAAGCACGTTTATGTATGTACGTACCGGATCTTTAGCGTTAGCTGATCCGAGTACTATTTGTTGTGTTGTACGTGAGTCTCGGTTAATGGGGCATACAACTCTCTTTTAAACAGTCATTTGTTTACATGAACATACCTGCTTCAGTATGAAAATGCATCCGCTCTGAGATACAAACCACATATGATTAAGCTATGAGAATGACTTTGAAACATCAGAATACCTGATTGAGGTTTTGACTTCACTGGTGAAGAAATGTTGACCGTACGTGGTTTCTGACTTGTTTTCAGAAAGTGGAGTGTGGTTGATGGTAAATAAAAAAAAAACCAATTCTTGTACAAAATGTTCTTATCTTGGACCGGGAGATAGGCGCGCCGGAGGCACGTCCCAGACTCTAGTGGAGATTCATCAGGGTTCGAATCAGATGCATGTGAACCATTATCTGTCGCTTCGAAGGCAGTGAAGCAGCACCTTAAATACGACAGTTGAAACGGCCCTGTAACACTAATTCTAGGACGCTGAAAGATCATGAGTTATTATATGGACGGCAAGAGCTTGCCTCGGCGCAAATTTGGCAAATTTCAAGCAAACGGTATGGGCAGCTCGTGTTTCATAAAAGAGGAGAGCGACACGATAGTGTATCAAGTATCATACATATGAACTTACACACAAATGAACCTTATGTACAAGAAAGCTACACCCATCCTTTGTACACACAAACATGAGTGGAATAAAATTAATTATCCATATCTCATTTTATTGCTCACCTGAGAGATAGATCAACACCGAACAATTCATGATGGTACATACAGATGAATGCTTCAGCTAAACTGGAATTGATTCAATTCCTTGATCCTTTTTGCAACAACCGAACAGCGAGCGGAGCCAGGCCCAGAAGCTACTCTTATCTGTTTCCTTCTGGCTTGCTCCTCCCCTTGCATCAACCATATTCTTCATATAATTAACCACCTCCTGACATGAAGAAGAAACAACATTCAGCCAGTGAAAGACAAAAGTTAGTAAATATGGGAGAACAGCACTGTGATAGTGCGATGCATACCTGAGCTCCTAATTTTACAACTTCTTTGGGTGGTACCTCCAGTGGAGTTTCATCAGCATGAAATACACGTAGATTTGAGAGGTTCGCAAATGAGTCTGGTAGTACTCGTATCTGGTTACTACTGATGTCCAACTCCTCTAGCATCTCAAGTTCCCCTATAGATCTTGGCAGTGCTCTCAAGTCGGCAAAGTTCCTGCTGACATTCAACTTTACAAGGCTGGCTGCAAAGCAAATGTTCTCAGGAATCATTTCAACTTCATTGAAACTGACATCCAGCTCTCTCAATCTGGTAAGCTGGCCAATTGTTGTAGGCAGGCCTTTGATTCTGTTGTAGTGTAATGTGAGGATCTCTAGCTTTTCCAACTTCCCAATGGCTTGTGGAAGGGCTTTTAGCTGATTAAAATCTAATCTAAGCTCCACAAGAGAGGTGCAAGATCCAATAGTATAGGGTAGCTCCTCGAGCTCATTCGTCTCAGCAATTAACCTTCTCAAGTTTGTCAAATTTCCTAAACAATCAGGAAGGACCCTCAACATATTTGAGCCCAGGTCAAGATTTGCCAGGCTCGTGAGATTTCCAAATGATGTAGGAAGAGATTTAAGCTGGTTTGCCCGCAAGTCAAGATCAATCAGGTTGGAAAGTTCCCCAAAGGTATCAGGTAGATTGATCAGCTGGTTTGCGTGGAGGTCGAGCTTTGTCAAGTATCTGAGGCTACCGATTGTTGATGGGAGTGCCATGATCCTATTCTCAGATAGATCAAGCTCAGTAACATCTTGTAGTTTCCCAAGTGAGACAGGGAGCCACTCAACTTGGTCCACCAGCTTACCACGGAGATTGAGCTCTGTGGTCCCCTTCTTTGCTGATGACTCTATAAGGCTGGCCACTTGGATAAGGCCCAACTTTTCTGTGTCATTACCTGCAAAAAAAAAGGAAAGAAATGTAACTTAAGGATAACATAAATACTGTTTTTTTAGTGATACTGTACAGAAAGATGGTCTCGCCTAGTATGGCTAGCCTAACTAAAAATACACCTCAAAAACAACCGTGTCTAATTGTTCACCATTCGTACCCACCTCCTATCTACTCTAATTAGTAAACTGAAACCATCAGAGACAACAGGTACAAAGAAAAAAAAAAGGATAGGCTTACAGCCTTACACTAGAAAGCACCTCAGAAGTCAATAAAATCAATTGACAAACTGTTCAACATTCATATCTTGGTAAGATAAATCACAACATCTCCTAGGTCCAAGTAGAAAAAAAACCCTTCAGTTGCTTGGTTCGGTAGAAATAATTATCGTCACAAAACTAAGAGCTAACACCCATGATTATCACAAAATTGCAGGCCCTGGCCCATATTCCAATTACTACCCTATTGTTGAGCTACTGAAAAGGATCCTATGAATTATGAATATATCCTTTGCAAACTAATAGAAAAGGGGGCAAATAATTGTCATCGTCCATGTAGGGGAAAAACAAATTTAGTGACAGGCTGTGAAATGAATGAGCTATTTGGTTCTGGTACGACATTCCATGACAGGCCCATGGCTAACAATGCCCATGCTACTCCAGCTTATACTTGAGATTATTTTGGTGGTGCAAGGTGGTCTTTTACCATATTGTCCTTGGACGATAAAATAGATTATATAATAATCTATTTCAAACAAACAGGGCCAGACTACTGCAAAGAAAGTGTGGTTATTATAACTGAACTACCAGTGTGATGGTATCGTACAGCTAAGTCAACCAGTCGAGTTTTTCTTAGAACAGACTGCATTATAATGAAAAACTCGATTGGTTGACTTAGCTTTCCGGGTTTATTAGAACAGAACTACTGCAAAGAAAGTGTGGTTATTATAACTGAACTACCAGTGTGATGGTATCGTACAGCTAAGTCAACCAGTCGAGTTTTTGTTAGAACAGGCTGCATTATAATGAAAAACTCGATTGGTTGACTTAGCTTTCCGGGTTTATTACCTTTCAAAAAAAACAATTTTATTATTCTCGAGAGGAAATTTAGATTCAGCTCGGCCGCTCAGGGAATAAAATGATATCAAATGCTACTACATTTTTGCATAATACCTGAAGAGAAGAGAGACGTAATACCTGCAGAAGCAGCCCGACGCAGCGACGAGACGGACTTGGGTTCCAATCCCAACCCGCCCTTGCTTCCGCGGTCTATCTCTGTTGCCGCGGCGGCCACCGCCACCGCCAGCTCCGGCCTCCGCCTGGCCTCCGCTACCTCCACGACCTCGTCGACGGCGACGGCGCCACCACCCCCGCCCCCGCCTCCTCCATCGCCGGCGGGGGACACCACGCGCGACGCCCTCTGGATGAGGTCGTCGAAGACCTTGAACCTCCTCTCGAGCTCGAGGACGTGCGCGGCCTCCTTCCGCTGCTGCAGCGCGCGGAGGCTGACGGCGTTGCGCCTGGCCTCCCGCAGCACGTCGAGGAGCTCGGCGGGGACGCCCGGCCGGCCCCGCGCCGCGGCCTCCTCCGCGGCGATCTCGGCGAGGCGCGCCTCCTCCTCGGCGTCCGCCGAGGCCAGCACCGCCGCCGCCGCGTCCACCTCCTCCACGGCCGGGCGCGGCGGCAGCTCCCGGTACAGACGCGTGAGCTCCTCCACCACCTCCGCCGTCGCCGGCGCCATCCCCGGCGCCTCCACCATCTCCGCACCCCGCAAGCAAGCTTCCTTCCCAGCAAGAGAGTCAGAGAGGGAGGAGTGGAAGCGGTCTGGCCCAATAATGGCTCGGCGGCGAGGGAGTGTATAAAAAGTGGGAACGGGAGGGCTTAATTGCGAAGCCAGTTGCTTCGAAATGGCAATCGCGTACGCGTAGGGACTGCGAATTAATGCGAGGGGCTGACTCGCAAAACGGACGGGGTGGCGGCCGGCGCGGGGGCGTGGGGCCCAGCGATGAGCTGTCAGAGGACCGGGACGTGTCCGGTAGGATCTGGAACGAGATGACCGTTTTTCCCACCGCGCTGCCTGTGGCCCCTGCTGTGTCCGATTCCGATCCCGGTGATTAGCGAAGAAGCCAAGTGAAGCGAACCTCCCCAAGACCCCAATCATCCAAAACAATCCAACAATCGTGACTGATTTACCTCTACTGTCACAAAGATTTGACACTTACCGCCACTTTACTTGCTCCGATTTGTTCCAGTACTGGCGATTGATTATGATTAATTACAGCAAGTCACCGTAACTTTCACGAGGTGTGAGCTCTCATCCCTTTGTCGATAACAACTGGATTAGATCCATTCGAGAAAGGCGGAGCGCCAGCATGTGCTATACAGCTTAGCGTCCGAGGAGCGACAGGTAGAGTGTTCGGTGGAATCGACGTGCGCAGCGGAACATGACACATGGAAACCAGTTTTCAACGGACAAAACAGGATGACACCGCGGCCGGTTTTGGACGTACCCGGCACCGAACACCGAACTCCCTCGTGCATACCGGCGGTGTGGCTGCTAGCTGGTCAAACTACTCGAAGGTCGCGGCAGCAATTAAGCGCAGGGGAAGAACGAAGAACCTGCCGATGGCGCTGTCGTCCGAGGAGGAAAACTGCAGGGTCCGATGGTGTGGTGACTTTCCTCCTCGAATGCGGCCGTTGGATCTAGGGCTAGATATCGAGCTGGCTCGGCTCGACTCGGCTCGGTGCGGCTCGTTATTGAAACGAGCTGGCTCGGCTCGTTAATGTAACGAGCAGAAAAGCCAGCTCGGCTCGGCTCAGTTGAGCTCGCGAGCTGGCTCGAGCTGCTCGCGAGCCAGTTGCAGTAACAAATCCTCACGACGAAGACAACGTATGAAAGGCAATAGAAAATGCCCTCTGGAATCCATTTTGCAAATAGAAGTCTAATATTAGGAGTTGAAAAATCTCTGGAATTTAAATAGTTACTTGAAATATAAGAATCCTCAACCAATAATGGACCAATAATCAGCAACCAAAAGAACACGAAGAGAGAATATTTCAGATACATCAGATACAGATCTTGCATCCATGTGCAAGTAAATCCATGCACCAAAAGAAATAGAAAAGAAATCAAGAAACCAAATCACAAAGAACGGAACTATTTAAGACAAGAAGCTAAATCTTGACACCTTCTGGACGAGAGGCCATCTTGCTCATGCTGTACTGCCGCAGCTTCTGGCCTCTGTCAGGAACTGCCGCCGCGGCTCTCGGATTCGCAAGTTCCTCACATCCTCGAACTCCGCTGCAAGCTGGGCGCCCGCTTCTCGACCTCGTGCGTGGTGCTTGGGCGTCGCAGGAGACAACGCCACAGGAAGCCAAGAGCGGCGGCGGCGGCGGCGGAATATGCCGATCTAGGGATAAGTCTTGTGTGGCCGAGTGGATAAGATATTGGATGGAGGGGCTATGTGCACGGGACTAACCAAGACTCTTGTTGGGCCGGCTTGGGCCGCTCCTCCGCCTATGCGCTGCTACTTCTGACTGCTCTACTCCCTCAGCTCGTTAAGCTCGCGAGCCGGCTCGAACTCGCTCGTTTTACTGACGAGCAAAAAGTGTAGCTCGGCTCGTTAGGATTTCGCACCGAGCCGAGCCAAGCCGAGCCGAGCCAGCTGCGAGCCGAGCGAGCTAACGAGCTTCGAGCATTTTGTCCAGCCCTAGTTGGATCCATTGGTTTTTTCTCTTCTTGGGTCGACATGAACATGAACTGAGCTCTCGCTGGCCGGCCGGCCGGCCATCTTTGTCAATGGCCTACGTAGACTTCATCGGATGAACGGGAGCTCCGACAGGATTTCCTAATAAAGAGGAGTTGCTTCGCTCATTGCTCAAGTCATACTAACTCGTTTAAGTTGAACGTGACTTTTATTTGCACGGGTGCTGACTGCAGGCTAGAATAGAAGCCCCAGCCCCCATATCAGAAGGAAACCGCAAACCAGCAAAAGATAGGATGATGGTTTTTTTCTTTTTTAAAAAAACGATGATGGAAAAAATAAAATAAAAACAACTAAAAATGGAGATGCGGGGGATCGAACCCCGTGCCTCTCGCATGCAAAGCGAGCGCTCTACCATTTGAGCTACATCCCCTTTTGGATTCTACTTCCATCTTAAACGTATATATGCCATTATTAAAATGATATTAACAACCACATCCCACGCAGCAGCCAGTCCAAGGACCACTGCTCCCTCTGTCCCAAAATATAAGTTCTTATTGACTTTTGCTGATCACGTTTGACCACTCGTCTTATTCAAAAAATTTATGAAAATATAAAAATAATTATGATATACTTCAAATATACACGATGATAAAATATGTCATAACAAAATAAATAATATTTACACAATTTTTTTGAATAAGACGAGTGGTCAAACGTGAGTAGCAAAAGTCAACAAGACCTTATATTTTGGGACAGAGGGAGTATGTTGCAAGCCTCTGTTCGCTTTGTTACTCTTCGTTTAGTCAGAACGTATCCAAACAGCTAGAAGATTGTTCATCAGTAGTCAAAACATATTTTGCGCGAAAATAGAAGAGCAATCTTTTTTTTTTAACTTTTGGGTTGCAAACCAATGAATTCTTCGTTTAGCAGTGTAATTAAACAGTGTGAGATAATATGTACATGGTTGGGGCTATAATTTGCTTGACAGAACTTGGTTCCACTGCTGTTGCGGGGTCTTGATCGAGTGAGCTTGGAATGGATCGTTCGCCGAGAGTACATCCTAGTAACTAACTATACTGTTGGGTCTCTGGCCGTATCATCTTCTGGCAGAGGAACCAGTGATCGGCGGGTTAGCAAGACGCTGCTGTCCCGAACGATTTGCATTGCGGAGGCAAAATTTGGGAAACAAGAGGCGCCAACCATTTTGTCCGCGGAAGCTGCCGGTGGGCGTGTCGGATCATCTCTCCTGATGCCACTCATTCCTATATCCCGACGCATCAAAGGCAATATGCATCGTCCCAACTTCCCAAGCAAGCTGGATCGACACCTCGCCACCTCGGTCACGCACTAGGGTATTGCTGGATATGAACAAACACTGTGTTGTATATATATGTATATATGGTGCCTTTAGTGGCCTCTCACGAAGTCAACTTTTTGCATTTTTTTGCCCGTGTCATGGTATATAAAGGGCATAGGCATGGGCGCTCTTATATAAGAAAAAGGGCATAGGGGTGACTAAAATATAAATCTTCGCGTAGATGAGGCAGTAATTGTAGTAGGTTATTACTGTTAACGAGCTAGTACGAGTGGCTCATACATGCACATGTGAATCTAAATGCGATGTTTAAGAAAAGTTTAAATTATTTCACATGGTCATCTATTTGCATAAAGGAAAAAGAGGTAATTAATGTTGTGAAACTTAATTTGGATGTGGAAATTAATTGGAACTTTATTTGGTTGCTACCGTTGTCTTAATGAAGGTTCACATAGTGGGAAGTTCTTTTTCTTTGTCATCAGGTTTGTTCACGTAATAATCTGATGAGATATACGGGTGAACTATCTTTTATATAATCAACATCCATTGAAAAATGTGAATATTTAGAATAGTCGTATTCCTCCTTTCTAATTATTATATCTACCTTAACTTTGTCTTAAATTAAACTTGTTCAATTTTAACTAAATTATTTACAGAAAAATATACATTAAAGTACTGTGATGCAGAACAACACATTGTTGATTACTCCTGCCCTTTGTTCGAGAGCCAAGAGCATAACATGGTCAGCAGCTAGGCTCGATCCCACTTTGGTTTTGAGTCCTCTGGAGACAGATTACGATCATTCAACATGTGCTGTTCAAGGAAGCTAACATTGCTTTCCTGGTGCCGCTGAGTCCGAGATAGTGCGCATCGGGAGATCGTGTCCCAATTTGACCACCATATCGGCAAGGGAAATGAATGAGCAAACTCCTTATCCAGTGTCTTTGGTTTCGACTCAGAAAGTAACATAATCGTTTTTCTTTTGTTTTGCTTTTATCTTCTCCCTAATTTGCTCATGCAAGTGTATGTGGGATGGGCTTTCGACATAAGTGAACGTGAAGGGTATATATAGGGCATGGCCGCATGGACTTGAGTACAACAATATGCATATTGATAAATTGGTAGATGGACCCATAAAGTGCAGCATATTGAGTGGCATGCATGATGAAGTTAAGTTGGACCCATGAAATAAGTAGTAGTTATGATAGATGTGGTCGGATATGTATGTAACCCCTTTGGATACTATAGGTTTTTTTTTAATGAGGAAGCTTTTATGTCAATATTAAATAAAGTTATCCGATAGGGCCGAGGGGTTTCACATCTTTACTTTCCTCACCCCCAAAAAAGCAAGGCATACAAAGAAAACCAATTGGTGATGCAATTCAACAAAGTATATTATTGGAGCTAAATGTCTTGAGTTCCGGAGCCAAGAGCATAACAAGGTCAGCAGCTAGGCTCGATCCCACTTTGCTTCATAAAAACAAAAAGTTATCCGGCTATCCCTAAACTTAAATCAAAGAGCAAAGATATATATGTGGGTCTAGAGTATAGTTATTTAACCTCCACAAATAAAAGAGCTGTTATTTAAAATTAATTTCGGATCATGTTATAGAGAGCAATTAGCCAAGACATGTATAACTTCATGTAGGTAAAGCAGAGCGGCAACATTCATCATTTTTCCATAAGCATAGGCATTATAAAACATCGAGGTGAACACATGGTCATGCTTATTTATTGAAAATAAAAAAAATCTAGGTTGTCCTCCTAGTAGCCATGTTATTGTTAAAGAGAATAAACAAAAAGTTGCACCTAAGGTTGAAGGCATACTTACAAGCATTTATTTTCGGAAAAGAGAAGGTCCATGGAGGTGTTACCATCTTTTGTAGTTCTTCGTTATCTTCTCCTGACTTCTCCATGTATCGAATGTGGCTTTGCTTTTGTCTTGATTTTCTAATACTCCTATACTTCTGAATTTGATCATGTATGCTTAATGGAGCCAATGTTCACCCTTCTCTTCAATGTTGTCATCACCATCTCATCTTTCTTGTTCTCATCATCTCCTTGCTGTCTCTTCTTCATGGATTTCCCCTCTGTCCAGAACAGAACATATATCGAAATATATATTTATTGAAAAGTTTATGAAATTACCTTTCCAACGTGTGGTCATTCATCGAAAACAGAGTTCAGACAAGGGAGTTATGTCCGTTTTACTTCAGCGTTGTGTGCTGTCCAAAACTGATTTCAGAACGTGTTGAACTCGGTGATTGGGTCATAACTGCTTGTAGGAACCTCCGATTTTCTTGATTCTTGATTTGTTGGAATCGTAACTTCATGGGGCTTCTAAATATCTAAAAGTATTCAGTGTCTTCCATTCGAGACCACGCGGAATTTTGATGAGATCGGTGGCTTCTTGCGCATTAATCCAGAGATGTTGATGATCTTGATCATTCTATCTCCTAGAGCGTCATGTTGCACTTCCGTGTTGAAGATTCAGGGCCTCCCCAATGCTTAGCATTTTGCTAGGCATGAAAGAAGATGACAAAACATTTTCATCTTAGTCATCCTTCAATTTCCTTGTTGTGAGAATCTTTATCTTGCCTGCAAAATATTTTAAGCGCACATTCTACCCCCAAGGTGACGGTTAGGAGCAGATAAAATTGCCAACAATATTTCCCAAGACTCTTAACTTGTGGCATAATTAGTCTAATGAAAAATAAAAAACCTAATGGGTGTATGTGATGCAAAGTGTGTATGCTATGAGAGGAAAGCATATAAACAAAGATAATGATTACACCTAGTTCTAAACACCATGTTTACAACTAGGTTGCCGAATTTCTCCATAGCCATAAAGATTCATTTATCTAGGGTTAAAACACTATGTCTATCCTTAGATAAACAAATCCTTATCTCACAAGAAAAATAAAGCACAATGCAATGTTTATAAACCAACCAATGCATCATGAAAACATATGAAAAGCTAGTAAGGTTTATTGAACTTAATGATAATGGTCCACAATCATGTTTAAACACCACGTTTACACAAAATCACAAAAGAAAAATGCCAAGCTTGAGCATTAACATGGAAAATGAAGCATTCATCATTAAGTCTATAAAACAACCAAGCTAACTATATGCAAAACATGTATATGAAAAGAAACAAACATCACGTTGATGACATAATGCGATGCATGTAAATAAATAAATATGAGCATGAACATGATGGTGGTTCTAAAAAAAGAAAATTAAACAGATTAATTAGCCACAAGTTAATCATCAAAGGATGGTGCCATTTATTCTCTCTAAGAAAGCAAAATAAAAACACAAGGGAACGGGTTGCCTCTCGAAAAGTGCTTCATTTAAAGTCATAGAGCTTGATTTTCTCACATACCTTCTTTTTGTCACATAACCATGGCCCTTCATGCAAGAAGAAAAGGTGCCAATGCAGCTTTAATTAACTTCCCATGTTGTCGGTGTCCGGATTAGCACCGGCACTAACTAGTGATTAGCGCTGCGATCAGTCTCTCAATGGTCGGTGCTAAGCTAAAGGGAGACAGGGATTTATCCTGGTTCCGGCCGTGGGGTCGTACGTCCAGCAGGGTGTGCTTGCGCACTGTATTAGCTTGCACCGGGGTTCCTGTAGAGGGGAGCTCAAGCAAGGCGGGAGAGGAGGCAAGTCCCCCAAGTCCCAACTACGATGATTGAGGCAAGTGCCAATATCGGGAATGGTGGAATGTGAGGTGTGTAGCGTGTGCTGGGTGTATGTGAGCGAGTGTATGAGAGCCTGCTCGCGCAGGGGTGTTTACCTCTCCCTTTTATAGACCAAGGGAGGGCAGCTACAGTGGAGCAGTACAGTGATTCGTACGGTAACCGCGCACTAGCAGGCATGGCGCCGGGGGTCTTGTCTTCGCACGTTCCTGCTCCTGGCGTGAGTAGGTGATGAGCTCCGGCTTCCGCGGGCGGCGTTGCGGCTCCTGTTGCTTGTCCGGGCATGACTTCGAGGGTGCGCGCCCGCCGATTCGAGGGTCCGGTCGCAAGGGAGAGGACGGGAGTTGGCGGCACAGGGCCGTGGAACATCACCGGCTTGTCCGCACAGCACGGCACAGTCCGCTGCACAGCACCGAGGATGGTGGCACAGCGCCAGGGATGGTGGTACAGTGCCGAGGATGGCGGCACAGTGCCGGGGATGGCCACATGATGTCAGAATTAGCGGAGGGGACGCGGAGCACGCCGTCCGTACGGCGGCGCCGGTCAGCATGTTCATCCGCACGTCGCCCGTACACCCTTCGAGGGTGCCCCCATGCCCGTTCGAGGGCCTCGCTACTGGGGGAGGACGGGGGCAGGCGATACAGTAGCACGGAATGACGCCGGCTTGTCCGCACAGGGCCGCGCAGCGCTCGCACAGGCCAGGAGTGGCCGCATAGTGGCGAGTTAGGTCGCATAGGGGTGGTGTCAGGTGCCCAGGCCGTGTCAGCCGCGCGGCGTGGAGGCGGATTTGCTTTTGACTTGGATGTCCCGTTGTGGATCTGGGCATTAAATACCGTTGTCAGATAGAGTGGGGAGGCGGAGCGCTGTTGGAGGGTTGGCCTTGAGCCAGGCGGAGCTGGTCGCTCGCTCGAGGGGGGTCGAGCCCCTTGAGCGAGGCGGAAACCCGCTCGAGGGGTCGGGACCCTCGAGCGAGACGGAAACTCGCTCGAGGGGTCGGGACCCTCGAGCGAGGCGGAAATCCGCTCGAGGGGTCGGGACCCTTGAGTGAGGCAGAGGACGGGGCAGGTGAGCGGGTCTTCTTGATGAAGGACCTTGGGCCGCTACTGGGTCGTAGCGGGCCATGGACCTGTCGCGTACTCTGCTTCCTTTTGGGATTTGGGGGGATTAGTCCGTACGTGATTGCGTTTAACGAGGGTGATTATCCTCTTAGTTAGGGGACCCCTAATGACCATCCCCGACAGTAGCCCCCGAGCCTTTGCAGGAATGGGAACCAGTCCGGCAAAGGGTGCATGTCCTGAGGCAACGTCCTCAGATGCTACCTGTGGGACTTTCCCTTTGATCATACGTGTTTTTCCGTGGGGGCGCGCTAGCGCACCCGCTGGTGTAAGCCCCCGAAGCCTTGCAGGAGTGCGTGCACTCATGCAGGGGTTAAAAGCGTCGAGTGGCGGGCTCGCCTCGTGTTTGTCTCGGCCGACCTTGGCAGTATTTCGGCCGGCATCGGCGATCTACACGGGCAGAGCAGCGCCTAATTTGCCCAAGGCGCCTTTAGACGGGTTTGCTTGCTTGTTCGGGGCTTAACCCTCCACAGATCAGCGCGGCTAAGCGAGGTGATCATCGGGATGGTCGTGGTGCGTGGAGCCCCCGAGCCCTGGCCCGATCAGGAACGATCAGGTAAAGTCCTCGGCTTCGTATTACGACCCTCGTCACCCTTTCGCAGGGAGGAGGGGTGAGGCGATCCATGCTTCCCTCGAGCGGGTAATGAGCCATGGATGCCTCAGCGAGCTGTTAACGGATAGTTCAAGTGGACGTCCGTGCCCCGTTCGATGGGGGTCGGCTCGTGGTCCGCAGACACGTCCATGTGAGCGCTTGCAAAGGTTTGCTAAGCAGGGCTCGGTCCCGTTCGATAGGGACCGAGGGTGCGGAAGCACTCCCTCGATGGGATCCCTCCATTAGCTGCCTTCGTCCTGGCCTTGAACACAATATGTGGGGCGCCCCCGAACTTTGCGTTCGGGGATAGGCTCGATCGCGCGCGCCTTGATCGTTCTTGACTCTGTTGATCTGAGGCGCCTATTCGAACCCTTCGAGGGTTAGGCTCTGTACCCCTGATCAGTAGGGCCTTTGTAGGGAGCGCCGTGTGTCCCTGTCCTAGTGCATCTGTGGCGCCTGTCGAACCCTCACTGGGCCAAGTTTCGAACCACTGATTAGTAAGTCCTCGCATCGAGGTGCATCTGCGGCGCCCGTCGTACCCTCAGCGGGCCGGGCCTCGAGCCACTGATCAGTAACGGTGCGAAGGGGGACGCGAAGTGCCTCGTCGGTGTCCCTCGGATTCTGCTTTCGAGGGTATGCTCGATCGAGCGTGTTCCCACGTCTTCAATCCTTTGAACCGGGGTGCCCGTCGAACCCTTTCGAGGGGCTAGGCCTCGAACCCCTGGCTTGGTGGACTCAAGGGGCCTTCCTTATGCGAGAAGGAACCCCTTGGCGTTTGAAATCCGGCCGTGGACCGGTTGGTTGCAGTGCCTGTGCGGTCGTGGCTGATGTGGCATGGGACATGCGGACTGGGCACACCTTTTCAGGCGGTATGGCGCGAGCGGCGGGCGGATGTGAAACGATGTGGTGCAGTACCCCCTAGTTTACCGCGCGTGGCGGTCTCGGGGTGGTGGGGCCCCACTGTCAGTGACAGGCGGCACCCACCGCATTAACTGCGGACGCCCGCCGCGCCATCGGATAACCCGTCCCCTTCTACTCTATAAAAATAGGAGATGGGGAGGAGGGGATCTTTACCTTAGCCATTCGCAAACGCTGCTCCCACTTCGCCCTTTCCGCCGTTGCGAGCTCCACCGTTTCGGATCCGCGTGCTCGCCCGTTCTACTCCGCCCCAGCACCTTCCTCCTCTTCCCACCTACAGCCATGATTAGGATATTGGAGGCCGCACCGTGGTTCCCGTCGTCGGTGGATGCGCAGACCATGGAGGGGCTCGTCCTCGGTGGGCAACTAGCGCTGGCCGGTGACGAGGCGAACCCGGCGTGGATAATCCCGCCGGTGTCGCACCGGGAGCCATCTCCACCACCGAGCTACGTCGTGAGTTTCGTGCGGCTGCACGTGCGCGGATTCAACGCCCCCGCGAGCAAGTTCATGCGGGGCTGTGCTACCACTATGGGGTGGAGCTCCAAAACTTCGCCCCCAATGCCATCTCACAGGCGGCGTCCTTCGTCGCCGTCTGTGAGGGATTCCTGGGAATCGAGGCGCACTGGGACCTGTGGATTCATCTCTTTCGAGGTGAACTCCACACGGTTGCCACTACGGAGAGGAAGACGCGCAGGGTCGTCCGTGCCGGCGGCCTCATGTTCGCGGCGCATGAGTCCAGGAGGCATCTCTACCCACCCTGTACCATGACGTCGGACAACTCCGACTGGGAGAAGGGGTGGTTCTACCTGCACAACAACGGCGCCGGGCTCCCGCCGTATACCGGGAAGGTGTTGACGATGAAGCCGGATGCGTGGTCGCACGGGGTGGTACCTCTGGCAAGGCAAAGGAAGCTCGAGCCCCTCACATATGCCCTGCGCAAGCTGGCGGATGCCGGGCTGACCGTGGCGGCCGTAATCGCCAACTTCCACCACCGGCGGGTGATCCCCCTCATGGAGAGGGTGCTCCCCATCTTTGCGATGAGGAGCGACGCCGATGCCGCGGCCCTGGCGAGCTCGCGGCTGCTGGAGGAGCCTCTCGCCAAGGCGTACGCGGACACAAGGGCGAGGCGCGCGGTGAACCTCAAGGTGGTGGCTCATAGCGACGATGACTTGTGGTTGTTCGCGATGTGCCCTGATCCGGACCATCGCGAGTTGGTAAGATCCAATTTCTTGCCCCGTTCGCTTCGTTCTGGTGTTTGATTTGATCGTGATTGTGGTGACAGGGAGTGCGCCTCGACGTCCCCACATCAGACCCTCCGACGCCCCGATCCCGCGCCGCCAATCGCGCCGAGCAACAGAGGGAGAAAGAGAAAGCAGACCGAGCGAGGAAGACGAGGAGGCAGGAGCGCATTGATGCATTCAACGAAGAGTACCGGCAGCGGGATCAGCGGGGCCTCTCCCCCCCGCCTGATCCGATACACTCGGATTCGGACGAGGACATCAGCGACGGGGAGCGGACCGTCTCGGACCGGGAGGAGGAAACACCGGCCTCGACGTCAAGGGGCAAGGGGGCCCTCGTCGTGCCCGCCTCCGCAGCGGGCTCGGGGTCCCTCGACGAAGGCGCGTCATCGAGGGTGCTGATCGATTCGGGGGGTCGTGCCCCCTGACGCCTCGAAGAAGCGCAAGCGGCGTATCTCCGAGCTGGGTGAGTCATGCTTTGCTCTCCGTGTTCTTGATATCATAGATTAGTACGCTAACCTTTCCTTTCCGATTTCGCCAGCCGGGCGCCCGCCGTTCCAGGGCTCGCGCCTGCTAAGGCGCTCAAGGTGGGAGCGCTGGCGGCGGCGGCGACACCGGCGACCGGGGGGGGCGCCGCAGTCGGGAGTGGCAGCCGCGGGAACACTGCGACGGGAAGAGGTGGCGACGGAAGCCCTTCGCGCGGCGATGGTCCGAGGGTCCCAGCAGAGGCGGGAACAGGCCCGCGCCGCTGGCAAGGAAGCAGAGGGCCACGGGAATGATGCGGCTCTTGCTGATAGTGATTCGACCCCTGCTGGGGGTCAGACAATGGTGGCAGCTGCACCAGCACCCGGGCCCGCGCCCGAGGTATTGCTGGTGCGGCCCGATGGCTGCGTGGTGCTGCAGGCACCAACGACTGGTGGCGGGGCGGCACAGGGGGCGGATATATCGAAGTTGCGCTGTCCCAACCATATCGAGGGCTATTACCCATGGGAGCTAAAGTTTGATCCCCCCGGGGTCCCACCAGGCTTGGTGGAGAACGCGAAGGTGGAGAGGGATCTGTGGCAGGAGTTCAACAACCTTGCCTCCGCCCTGCAGAACTCCCTCGACTTCACCCTCAAGACCCACATGGGCAAGTCGCTCCTGGTCTTCTAGGTAAGTGTACCTGCACGAGCGTTGCCCAGCTCTTCTTCTTTCGTTCGTGTGAGTTTCATTTGACCTTTTTCCTTCTCCTCTTTCTGCAGGAGCTATAGATGCAGGCGGGAGAGAAGATCTCCTATATTGCCGAGCTGTGCGCTGAGGTTGACAAGCTCCAGGCAGAAAACGAGGGCCTGGACGCGATGGTGGAGGCGCTGCGGACAGACCTCGACTGGTTCGAGTATGACCTGATCCGCGCGGGAGAGGAGCGTGATGCTCAACGGACCGCGGCGGAGCAAAAGACCAAGGAGGCTGAGGGGCTGAGCGCCGCGCTCTAGGGGAATGAGGAGGTGCTGGCGACGACGAATGAGGAGCTCCGGAAGGCACGTGCGGCGCTTGCCGAGGCCCAGTTCCTGCTCGCGTAGAAGGACACGGCCCTCACCGAGGCGCAGGCTCAACTCCAACAGGATCACGCGACCCTCGAGGGAGCGAGATCCTGGCAGACTGAGGTCGAGAAAAAGACCCAAGAGGTCGAAAAGCTAGTTGCTGCTCTGCAGGAGAAGAGCGAGGCACTTGCGGGGGTCGAGAGCCAGCTCCAGCAAGAGCGCGCGGCACACGAGGAGGCGCAGACCCAGCTCCAACAAGAGCGTGCAGCGCTTGAGGAGGCCAGGTCCACGCTCTGGTAGCGGGACGCGGAGGTAGCGGCGGTGAACTCCCAGCTCCAAATACGGTAGGTGGCGGCCGAGCTGCTCACCAGGGCTCTGGTCCAGGAGGGCGTCATTGTCGAGACTCTGCAGGTCGCTGTTGAAGAGAAGGACGCCTCGATCCTGCAGCTGCAGCAAGAGGCCGGGGCCGTGCGTGCAGAGCTCGAGACGGAGAAGAGGCAGACCGAGGGTAAGTCGTAGCCCCCGGGCCCTTGATTATTTCAAGTTTATCAAGATCCGCTCTTGACGCACTTTTCCTTGTTTCAGGACTGCGGAAGGCCCTGGGGGAGTCGTTGACGCAGGCGGAGACTCTCCAGGTCGCCTATACATCAGCTCAGCAGGAGCTCGAGGCCTTGGAGGGAGCGGCCCTCGAAGTGTGCCGGGAGATCGAGGGGGGCTCTGGCTCGTCGGGGAGCTCATTGGCGAGCCGTCTTAGGGCTCTGGGCAACTGCGTCGTTGAGCCTGTAAAGGGCGCTCTTTGACTTGGCGTCCAGAAGACCCTAGGTGTGGTGTCGACGTATTACATCGTTGACCATGCGGCTTTGGCGATGGGCTACGTCATCACGGATGATCTCGATGACGACGAGATGAACACCACCATGGATCAAGCTGACGCCGCCGCTGCTGGTGCTGCCGCCGAGCTTGCCAACATGTTCGAAGAGGACCTCTGACCTGGCGCTGCCGAGGACGGGGACGCCGCCACCGCAAGCCCTCGTGCGCCCTGAAAGAAGATGGGTGCATAAGCCCGTAGGTTGTAATTAGGAATCGAGCCAAGCGACTCCTGTAATCGAACATGTTGTCCCTTAAGTATGTGAACTCATGTACAATTTGTTTATGTGCGCTATTGTGCTTTCCTTGTGGCTTAGAGAAATTTTAGCTGGGGATGATCATTCTTGTGAGTAACTTAGGGGTAGAGTAGTGAGAGAGGAGCCATATCCTGCTGGAGGCGTAGGCGGTCTCAGACTCAACCGGCCCTAGCCTTAGTTATTCACGCCCTGCTTCCACTTTTCTAAGCATTCGAGGCCTAACACGTTTAGCACTTTTGAAAGAAAAGGTATTTGCGAAAAAATATGGGACCGTTTAGGGGGGGTGCCTCCCATTGTAGCCCCCAAGGGGGACTTGGTTTTCAGAAGAAATCCGAGTCTCCCTAGCTTTTATTCACAACACTAGTGTATCTACAACTGACTTAGGCGTCAGATATGTACAAAACAACTTGGAATTTCAGGGGTAGAAGCAACGTAGCTGTTGGATGTTCCAAGCGTTGGTGAAGATTTCGCCCTTCTCGTTTGCGAGCTTGTACGTGCCGGCTTGAGGACTTTGGCGATGATGTATGGCCCTTCCCACGGCGGCGTGAGCTTGTGACGGCCCTCATTCTTCTGCCGAAGCCTGAGCACTAGGTCTCCCTTGCTAAGGTCTCGAGGCCAGGCCTTTCGCGCTTGGTATCGCTGTAGGGACTGCTGGTACTTCTCTAAGTGTTGGATTGCCACGTCCCGGGCCTCGTCGATGCAGTCTAGTGAGTCTTCGCGATCTTGCTGGTTCTGTTCCTCTTGGTAGGCTTTGACCCTCGGGGATCCGTAATCCAAGTCTGTGGGGAGGACGGCCTCGGCAACATAGACCAGGAAAAACGGGGTGAGACCCGTGGCTCTGCTTGGGGTGTTCCTTAGACTCCAAACGACCGACGGCAGCTCCTGGATCCATCTTCGGCCAAATGGATTGAGCTTATTGAAGATTCTTGGCTTTAGGCCTTGTAAAATCATGCCATTGGCACGTTCTACTTGGCCATTGGTCTGTGGGTGTGCTACAGCTGACCAATCCACGTGGATGTGGTAGCTGTCACAGAATTCCATGAATTTCTTGCCAGTGAACTGGGTGCCATTGTCTGTTATGATGGAGTTTGGTACCCCGAACCGGTGGACGATGTCCGTGAAGAACAGCACAGCCTGCTCAGACCTGAGGCTGCTGATGGGGCGGACCTCGATCCACTTGGAGAACTTGTCAATGGCCACCAATACGTGGGTGAAGCCCCCGGGTGCCTTCCGCAAGGGCCCGACCATGTCCAGTCCCCACACAGCGAAAGGCCATGTGATGGGGATAGTTTGCAGCACGTGAGTCGGAAGATGAGTCTTGCGGGTGTAGTACTGGCACCCCTCGCAGGTGTGTACGACCTCGTTGGCATCAACGACCGCTGTTGGCCAATAGAAGCACTGGCGGAACGCCTTGCCCACGAGGGTGCGTGGTGCGGCATGTTGGCCGCACTTGCCAGTGTGGACGTCTTGAACCAACTCCCGACCTTCGAGGATGGAGATGCACCACTGCGTGATCCCCGAGGCGCTGCGCTTGTATAGCTCATCGTTGATGATGAATAAGGACTTAGCCTTCCTGGCAATACGTCTCGCCTCGGTTCAATCCGGGGGTAACTCCCCCGGTCGAGCCAGGCGAGATACTCGTCGCGCCAGTCCTGTGGAGGGGGCGAGAGCTCGTCGATCTCCATCGCCTCGGCTTTGTCCGCCTGGGTCCCTTCGAGGTCCGAGGTCTCGAGTTCCCCATTCGAGGGGTCGTCGTCCATGGGCTCGGCGCCCGTGGCCTTCGAGGGGTCAGCCCCCGAGGCCTTGCCAGAAACCTTGGCGGGTTTATTGAGGTCGACGGAGGGTTCAGTGAGGTCGCGGGCAAACACGTTCAGGGGAACGGTGATTCGCCCCGATGCGATCTTGGCCAGCTCATCCGCTTCCTCATTGTACTTGCGTGTGATGTGGTTGAGCTCGAAGCCAAAGAACATGTCCTCGAGTTTGCGCACCGCATTGCAGTATGCCTTCATCTTCTCATCGTGGCAGCTCGCGTCCTTCATCACCTGGTCTATGACCAGCTGAGAGTCTCCCCGGATATCAAGGCGCTTGATCTCGAGCTCGATGGCGATGCGAAGGCCATTGAGAAGGGCCTCGTACTCTGCCATGTTGTTCGACGCGGGGAAGTGCAAGCGCACCAAGTAGCGCATGTGTTCTCCAAGGGGCGAAACAAAGAGCAGGCCTGCGCCTGCGCCTGTTTTCATCACTGAACCGTCGAAGTACATGGTCCAGCACTCGCCCTAGATCTGGGGGGTGGGCAGCTGGATGTCCGTCCATTCAGCCACGAAATCCGCCAAGGCTTGCGATTTTATCGCCTTGCGTGGCGCGTTGGTGAGAGCTTCACCCATGAGCTCCACCGACCACTTCGCAATCCTACCCGAGATGTCCTGATTGTGAACTATCTCTCCCAGGGGGAAAAAGGAGACCACAATAACAGGGTGTGCCTCGAAGTAGTATCACAGCTTGCGTCACGCGAGCACCACCGCGTAGAGCAGCTTCTGGATGTGTGGGTATCGCATCTTGGTCTCAGACAACACCTCGCTAATGTTGTACACCGGCCTCTGCACAGGCAAAGCGTGCCCCTCGTCCGTTCTCTCCACAACGATGACCGCACTGACCACTTGGGTCATTGCAGCTACGTAGAGATAAAGGGGCTCGCCTTCCTGGGGCGGCGTCAGTATTGGAGCATGGGCGAGTGTCGCCTTTAGCTTATCGAGAGCCTGCTGGGCCTCGACGGTTTAGGAGAAACGCTCGCTCTTCTTCAGGAGTTGATACAGGGGTAAGCCCTTCTCACCGAGGCGTGAGATAAAGTGACTCAGAGCTGCAAGGCAATCCAGGACCCTCTGTACCCCCTTCAGATCATGGATCGGCCCCATCCGCTCCAGGGCTGACACGTTCTCTGGGTTGGGCTCGATGCCTCGCTGGGAGATGATGAAACCCAAGAGCATACCACACGGCACCTCAAAGACGCATTTCTCGGGGTTTAGCTTCACCCTGTTTTCCCGGAGGCAATCGAACGCAATGCGCAAATCGTTTACTAGGTCGTCTGCCTTCTTGGATTTTACTACGATATCATCGACGTATGCCTCAACGGTCCGCCCGATGTGATCCCCGAAGACGTGGAGCATACATCGCTGGTATGTTGCCCCAACGTTTCAGCGACCAAATGGCATTGTCATGTAGCAAAACATACCAAATGGCGTGATAAAAGAGGTCGCGAGCTGGTCAGACTCTTTCATCTTGATTTGGTGATAACCGGAATAAGCATCAAGGAAGCATAATAACTCACACCCGGCAGTAGAATCTACTATTTGATCGATATGTGGCAAAGGAAAAGGAACTTTGGGACATGCTTTATTTAAATCGGTGTAATCCACGCACATCCTCCACTTCCCATTCTTTTTCTTAACTAGTATAGAATTAGCTAGCCACTCGGGATGAAATGCCTCCTTGATGAATCCGGCCTCTAGGAGCTTGCGCAACTCCTCTCCGATCGCTGGGCGCTTCTCCTCGTCAAATTGTCGCAGACGTTGAGACACCGGCTTGGAGTTGAGTAGGATATCAAGTGAGTGCTCGGCGACCTCCCTCGGAATGCCCGGTATGTCCGCGGGACTCCACGCAAAGATGTCAGCGTTGACGCGGAGAAAGTCGACGAGCACCACTTCCTATTTCGGGTCGAGGGTGGAGCTGACCCTCAACGCCTTGCCCTCGGGGGCACTGGGGTTGAGGGGTACGGCCTTGGTGTGCTCCGCGGCCTCGAAGCTGCCGGCGTGCTTGTTGGGGGAGTCGAGGGCCTCGTTCACCATCTTCTCTAGGTCCGCCACGAGGGCGTCGTCATGTGCAAGCGCCTCGGCGCGCTCAACACACTCGACGTCACATTCGAACGCGTGCTTGAACGACAGGCCCACCGTGATGACACCTTTTGGTCCCGACATCTTAAGCTTGAGGTAGGTGTAGTTCGGGACCGCCATGAACTTGGCGTAGCAAGGCCGACCAAGAATTGTGTGGTATGCTCCCTGAAATCCCACCACCTCGAAGGTGAGGACTTCCTTGCGGAAGTTGCTTGGGGTACCAAAGCAGACAGGCAGGTCGATCTGCCCGAGAGGCTGGACTCGCTTTCCTGGCGCAACACCATGGAATGGCGACTTGCTGGGCCGCAGCTTGTCCAGGCCGACCCCCATGGGCTCCAAGGTGGAGGAGTACATGATGTTGAGGCTGCTGCCCCTGTCCATCAATACCTTGGAGAACCGCGTTTTGCCGATGATGGGATCGACAACAAGCGCGTACTGCCCCGGATTGGGGATGTGATCCAGGTGGTCTTCGCGGCCAAAGGAGATCGTCTCCTCCGACCAGTCAAGATACGATGGCACGGCCGGGTGAACGGAGTAGACCTCTCGACGTTCACGCCTACGCTGTCGGGACGTCATATCAACCGTCGGCCCCCAAAGATGAAGAATACGTTCCCCACCTCCGGGAAGCCGTCCTTGCCCCCGTCGCCTGCATCCTTCTTGGAGTTAGCCTCCTTCGCAGCGACTCGGCTATAGTACTTCTTGAGCTTGTCGCATTGCTCGAGGGTGTGAGCGACCAGGGTCTTGTGGTACGGGCACGACTTTTTCAGCATATCGTCGAACACACCGCCTCGAGGGGGGCCTCGAGCCCCTTTGTTGGCAGCGTCGACCGCGTGGACCTCGTCGGAGCCCTTGCCTTGCTCCATGGGCTTCTTGCCCTGGTTCTTCTTGCCCTGCTTCTGCTTCTTCGAGGCCTCCTTGGGCTTGTTGCCCTCCACGGGTGCATCCTCTGCTCGCTTGCCCTTCTTGTCGTCGAAGATTGCCCCCACCGCCTCTTCTCCAGAAGCGTAGCTGGTGGTGATGTCGAATAGCTCATTGACACTAGTGGGAGGGTTCTGCCCCAACTCGTGCACAAAGTCCTGGCAAGTCGTGCCTTCCAAGAAGGTGTGCACGACCTCGGACTCGCCGACGCTCAGGAGCTCGGTGTAGTGCTTGGAGAAGCGACAGAAGAAATCCCTTAGGGACTCACCAGCCTTCTAGGAACAGCCTCGAAGGTCCCAAGAGTTGCCAGGGTGCACGTATGTGCCTTGGAAGTTGCCCACGAACGTCCTGACTAGGTCGTGCTAGTCGTGGATCTGGTTCGCAGGCAGGTGCTCGAGCTACGTCCGCGCAGAGTCTCCAAGGTGCAGAGACATGTTGTAGATGATCATGGCGTCGTCAGTGGCGCCGTCCAGCTGGCACGCTAGGTGGTAGTAGTTGAGCCATACTCGGGGGTCCGTCTCACCCGAGTATTTGTTCACGGTCGTAGGTTGCCGGAAGCGCATGGGGATGGGTACCGTGCGGATCGCCCGGCCAAACACACGCGTGCCCGGTGGCTCTGGCGTCGGGCTCCTATCCTCCCGGCTGTCGTAACGGCCACCACGCCGGGGGTGGTAGCCGTGCGTTGCAGCGATGTCCTGCTTCTTCTTGTTCAGGATGTTGCGGGCGTCGCCGTCGTTGGCCTGGCCGCGCGTATCCTGAATTCGCTCCTTCGCGGGCTTCTTCTAGATGCCTTCGTGGATTGTGGGTGCCCGGTGCGGGGTATGGACTGATGCCTCCGGGTCCCGGCCGCCCCCGCCAGTTTTTACACTAGACTGATGGCGTGTGCGGGACGCGAAGCTTTCAGCCTACTGCACCGCAGCTAGCTCAATGAGGGCCTGCTCTCCTCTGTCTGGACCAAAGGAGACGCCTACTGTGTACATGCGTCTCCTCTAATCGACCAAAGGAGACGCGTACTGTGAACTTGCGTCTCCTCTATCTCGACTAAAGGAGACGCATTGTCTACATTCACAAAGATTAGGTCCAGCATCCACATTCACAAAACTACACAAACTAAATAGAAATCCACAAAATTCACATGCATAATCTGACAAAATTCAGGCATTCAGCATCCTCTTCTAACAAGCTAAGTAAGTTTCACAACAATATCACTGGCTTAACAAGCTAAGACAAGGCTGTGGACGACATAAGTCTCCTAGCAAATGGTCAGAAAATACTAGAATCTAAGGTGGAGAAGCTTAAAGGCGCACAGAAGATGAAGGATATTGAACTTGCTGAAGCTGCAAAGAAGAATGCTGAGCTGCAGGAAAGACTTGTAAAACTAGAGGTGAAGATAGCTGAACTTGAGGCTGTAGCACAAAAGAAGCCATCTAACTAGTGCCCCTGCTGATGCACGTCAGATGTGATCATGTGAATATGTTTGTTCTGAATATTATGCATGTCATATGTGAACATGTGATGCTAGCTATATATGCATCTTAAATATGTAGAATATGCTCTTATGACTACTATCTATGTGTACGTGTGGTTTTGCATCTTATTAAGAGACAATATTATATGTTTGTGTGATATACAATATTTGCTATGATGACATAGTCAAATATTTGACGGCAGTGAGAGTGCTAGTGGACTTCAATTATTGAGCTCCGAGTCTAGTAACGGACGTCAAATTGTCATCAGTAACAGACTTAAAGACCCGTTACCGATATGGCAGTGATCGGTAACGGACTTAAACAGCCCGTTACCGATAGGGCAGTGATCGGTAACGGCGTCAAAGGGCCCATTACTGATAGGTTTAACTTTCATAACGGCCGTATTTTAACGTCAGTTACAAAGAATAACTGTAACGGGCGTTTAAGAAGTCCATTACTGGAAGTCCTCATTGGTAACGGGCGGTGTGTTGGCCACGTCGGGGTCGAGCCTGCCACGCTTATGCGTAACGAGCACCAAACAACAGCCGTTACAGATGCGGTCCATGTAATAGGTGTTAAGGGCCCGTTACAAATACTGCGTGACCTATTTGAGGTTTTCACGTAGTGGAGGAGTATGCCATGGATGCGTTGCGCATCCCGTGGGGAAACTGCGGCCGCGCGGTTGTGCCTTCCTCGACATGACGTGTCGCTGAGTCCGCCGGTGGAGGGGCGTCCCCTTGTGCTGCGACAACAGGCGGGAGCCCACCGGCTTCAACCCACTGGGGGGAGCCGGCGCGCGCCGCCCGACGTGAGCGCTTGCACGAACGCTAGCAGCGTCGGGGTGGCGGTGAAGCTGGCGCTGCTACTGGCGCAACCACCGTTCTTGGCGGTGCCACCATGATTGCGTCCCTGTTAAGGATACGCATGAGGTAGCTGTTGCCGGTCGCCTGGTAGTGGATGCTCCCGAACAAGATCTCGTATCCGGCCGGGAACGGGTCGGAGCAACCCCAAGCGGGCCTCTCCGACGTGTGCTCGGTGATGATCACCATCGAGAGAATAGGTGAATGACCTCAGCGCAGCCCCCTACCTGGCGCGCCAACTATCGGTGTCCGGATTAGCACCGGCACTAACTAGTGATTAGCGCTGTGATCAGTCTCTCAATGGTCAGTGCTAAGCTAAAGGGAGACAGGGATTTATCCTGGTCCTGGCTGTGGGCCCGTACGTCCAGTAGGGTGTGCTTGCGCACTGTATTAGCTTGCACCGGGGGTGCCTGTAGAGGGGGGCTACAAGCAAGGCAGGAGAGGAGGCAAGTCCCCCAAGTCCCAACTACGATGATTGAGGCAGGTGCCAATATCGGGAATGGTGGAATGTGAGGTGTGTAGCGTGTGCTGGGCGTATGTGAGTGAGCGTATGAGAGCCTGCCCGCGCAGGGGCGTCTGCCTCTGCCTTTTATAGACCAAGGGAGGGCAGCTACAGTGGAGTGGTACAGTGATTCGTACGGTAACCGCGCACTAGCAGGCATGGCGCGGGGGGTCTTGTCTTCGCACGTTCCTGCTCTTGGCGCGAGTAGGTGATGAGCTCCGGCTTCCACAGGCGGCGTTGCGGCTCCTGTTGCTTGTCCGGGCTTGATTTTGAGGGTGCGCGCCCGCCGATTCGAGGGTCCGGTCGCAAGGGAGAGGACGGGAGTTGGCAGCACAGGGTCGTGGAACATCACCGGCTTGTCCGCACAACACGGTGTAGTTTGCTGCACAGCACCGAGGATGGCAGCACAGCGCCAGGGATGGTGGTACAGTGTCGAGGATGGCGGCACAGCGCCGAGGATGGCCACATGACATCAGAATTGGCGGAGGGGACGCGGAGCGCGCCGTCCGTACGGCGGTGCCGTTCAGCATGTTCATCCGCACGTCGCCCGTACACCCTTCGAGGGTGCCCCCATGCCCGTTCGAGGGCCTTGCTGCTGGGGGAGGACGGGGGCAGGCGGTACAGTAGCACGAAATGATGTCGGCTTGTCCGTACTGGGTCGCGGAGCGCCCGCACAGGCCAGGAGTGGCCGCACAGTGGCGGGTTAGGTCGCACAGGGGTGGTGTCAGGTGCCCAGGCCGTGTCAGCCACGCGGCACGGAGGCGGATTTGCTTTTGACTTGGATGTCCCATCGCGGATCTGGGCATTAAATGCTATTGTCAGATAGAATGGGGAGGCGGAGCGCTGTTGGAGGGTTGGCCTTGAGCGAGGTGGAGCTGGTCGCTCGCTCGAGGGGGGTCGAGCGAGGCGGAAACCCGCTCGAGGGGTCGGGACCCTCGAGCGAGACGGAAACTCGCTCGAGGGGCCGGGACCCTCGAGCGAGGCGGAAATCCGCTCGAGGGTTCAGCACCCTTGAGTGAGACGGAGGACGGGGCAGGTGAGCGGGTCTTCTTGATGAAGGACCTTGGGCCGCTACTGGGCCGTAGCGGGCCATGGACCTGTCGCGTACTCTGCTCCCTTTTGGGATTTGGGGGGATTAGTCCGTACATGATTGCATTTAATGAGGGCGATTATCCCCTTAGTTATGGGACTCCTAATGACCGTCCCCGACACATGTTGTGCTTGATCACTTATAGGAAACTTGCCCAAGCTATCTGACATCATCGCTTTCTCCTTCTTTGTCACCCTTCGGTGCTGCCTTCTCTTCACAAATTTTTCTTTAATGTCCAGAATAGAATGTGTACTCAAACTCTACTCCATTGCACAGTGCACAAATTTTCCTTTCCAACAAGTCTTTATTTGCCCAAATCGGACTACGAACAAGAGAGTTGCGTCCGTTTTACTCCGGCGATGAAATATGCCCTGAAATTTTCAGAACGCGCGACACTCAATGTTTTCTCCATAACTCCTTGCACGGGTCTCCAAATTCGTTGGTTCTTGATGCGTTAGAATGGAAACTTGATGGAGCTTCTGAATATATCATTTTATTCATTTGTACACCTCTGAACAAGTGCACAAAATTGATGAAGACAGCGGTGTCCATTGCGAGATTTGGAGAGGTTGATGATTTATCTTGCGACTCTTTGGGCATGACTTCTCTTTACATCATTCAAGTCATTGTATTCCTGCATGGTTAGTGAAAATCAGGACTTCTCCCGACATATGCTTCTTTAAGGTCATTAGCTTGACCAAGCGCAAAGCATGATCGAGATTTACAAAACTTATTGTAAACATACGCATCCATAATGAACCCCACATACAAATTGTAGCAACAAGTCAAGATATAATTAAAAGAAGCATATGTTTCATGCAAAGCACTTTGCTCATCGTTAGGCAAATGTTCTTTAGGTGTGAGATTAATTGGTTCAAGCATAAAAATTACCTCATCATCATTGTCAAGAAATTCTAGCCTATCAACATGATTGTTGGCGGTCGATTTCCGTCAACCTAGCCATGAGTTTACCTTCAATGTTGGCATTAATTTGATATTCACACTAACGATCCTAACCCCCATTATATGTTATGTTCGCACTCGTGCATAGTTTTTGGAGTTTATTGTTTACACAGGAATCAAGAGCTTAAATGAGGACTTCCGGGTAAAGTTCATCAAGGGATTTACAAGGTGATCACGGACCCCGGGACGAGTCAAGATACAAGATGAACATGACTCCAAATGAACCTAGGACTAAAGCATGAAGCTGAGAAGTACTGAGGACCTAGACGGAAGATGCAGGAGTTCATACGCAAAGCACCCTTATCTAAATCGTGAGGAAAATGACGTCAAAGACCCACATGCAACTCGGCAAAAACTCAGGAAGTCGCGGGAATCTTCACGAAGAAAACCGGGGACGAACTGGGCCGAGGAGGCCTTGGGCCGGTCGGCCCAGGCCGGCCGGCCTAGCTCATCCCCGGGTCGGTTCGCCGCCCCCTTTGACCTAGATGATGCTCGGGCTATTTATAGCCCCCGTGCGAAGTTGCAACTATCAAGCCATTTGTCATCCGCCGACGAGGAGCAGAGGAGCTCGAGGGACACCATCTCGGAGAGGAGGGTCATGATAGTCGTCTAGGGTTCACCTAGCTGGCGTGGGAACCTTGCATGGAAGACCACGTCGGAGTTCTGGAGGCTTGAATCAAGATCAAGGTAGGATCCCGGTTGGATCTTATTCATGAACACACTTATGATGGAGTTTTAATGGATCCGATAATTGGCAATCAAGTGCTTTCTCTTCGGTTTTGTCTTCTCTTGGTTTTGCTTCTTCCTCGATCTATACTTAAGATAGATCGCTTAGGGTGCTCTTGTAGCCGCGGTGGCTAGAAGTGCATACCCGACCTACCAAGTGTTTTCAACACGTTCTTCATGAGCGTGCTCTTAGGTTCACCTACACAAGAAGCGGGGCATCGTGACAGGATGTCGATCACGTGTACGGTAGGTGCCTTCGAGGGTTGGACCAAAAGCCACATGCTTTTTATGATATTCTCATTGCTATCTTCATCTCTCGCTTGGAACTACGACATAGGCACGATCTAGACTCTCTAGATTGGTTACCTCTCGCTTTCTCTCGCTACCTCTCATGTTTTAGTAGATTAGATGTGTTTAAAACCTCTCTTAAACAAAGTGCTTTTCACCTTATTGGATCGATCTTGCATTGCACATTGTTCCACGGATTTGATACCTTGGGATCACCACTGAAGGGAAGAAGGGTCCCTTGACTACGACGGAGGATTTGTCCGCTTGCAAGTCCAAACAAACTTTGCAATGATAATCAAATGTCAACAAGCCCCTTTTTCTGGCGTCGTTGCCGGGGAACAAGCAATCAAGATCTGATCTAGTATCACGTTTGTAAGTATTTTTCTGTTTTTCTTTTGGTTTTTGTTTTGCATCTACTAACTTTGATCATCCTCAAAAATCAATCTAATCTAGTTTTTTGCTAACCCTAGTTCTTCTTTTTGATTTTTGTTTATCACTAACCCTAACCGGAGATGGACGGCTACCTCTCCAACAAACCCTAGTTTTCTTTTGTGGATGATCTAGAAAAACTTTACAGGCAAAGGAGACATGCAACACAAGCTAAGGAATTTGTAGATCCAAAAGCCGAGGCCGAAGGATTGTCGGAATCTCCATAGGAAACATCACCACCAAGATCAAAAGGAGATCAACCTCAACCGCCACCCATGGAAGAATCACAGCCGGAGCGCATGATCGGGGAACTATGCATCCCGGATCTACCAATCCTAGACTTTGAAGATGTCATAAGGCCGTTCGAGATCAAGGTCTCAACTATCCTCAAAGTGCAAGAATCACCTTTCACCGGTAAAGAGGATCCGAACCTTCACGTCCAAGCATTCGTTCAACTATGTCAAACTTTCAATGTGGAAGGGTTGACTCAAAATCAATTGAGGGCAAGGCTCTTTGGGTTCTCACTACTTGAAGGAGCTTTGAATTGGTTCCACTCTCTATGGGCAAGGAAATTAAATTGGGATGCATTGATGAGGGCCTTCATAAAGATATTTTGTTCGCGGGTCAAGATTCAGAGTTTGCGCGACAAGGTCAAAACATTTGTTCAATCTCCCACGGAGACAATTGAGGAAGCTTTGGAGCGCTTCGATGAATATAGGCGAGCCGAATTCCTTGTATGGCAAGTCGGTTCACTTATGGACAGGGTGGAGAAGATAGAGATAGAAAAGATAAAAGCTATGGAGGCCGCCGAAGCAAGATCCACATGTGAGTGGTGTGGGGAGTACAACCATGTCCAAGGAGGTTGTCCGGAGGAAGCAAAGGTGCTCAACCACATGAAGAAAGAAGAATCGCCAAACTTCCGCTACGGGCAAGGTAAACCTCAATTTAATTGAAGCTCACCCATTCAAAATTCGGTTCCTCTTCGTGTACAATTGAAGGACTTCATGGACAAGCAAGCAAGGATCAACAAGGACACCGTCACCAAGTTCAAGGTCATTAACAAAATATTGGAGAATATAGACGGGAGAGTGACGGAAGTTGAAAGTTCTAACCGTCGAATGCTCATCACAATGAAGATGCTAGAAGTGCAATTGAAACAACTTGTCGGGTGCCTAATGGGTAATAGAGGAAGAGTGGAGATGCCTTCATCGAAGCCATGCTACTTCAATAACATACTTACCGACAAGTATGAGATGGCAACACTCGGGGAAGATCGTATCAAGATGTCCAAGAAATGTGGTGCCATTATCACATATCAATGACCCAAGAAACAAAGAGATCCCGGATGTCTGATCATCTCATGTTCCATTGGCTCATTCAAGTTCAAGATGATGTTATGCGACCTTGGAGCAAGAATGGGAGCCACACCAAGAGACATGTTCAAGAGGCTATGCTTACCAATCTAGAGCCCACGATCATGAGTCTAGAGTTGGGAGACAACTCTATTCGCTATCCCATGGGAATCACTGAAGATGTACCCTTAAAAGTTGAAGATCACTTCATCCCCGTGGATTTCATGCTCAAGATGGGAGAAAGGGAGAAGCCGCCGCTCTTTGGGATGTTGTTCCTTAATACCATCGGAGTGACAATCGACGTTGTCAGGAAGGAAATCAAGACCGACATCAACGGCGAGAGTGCATTCAAATTTTGACCATGTTTCGAGGTACGTGTTGACATTTCTTAATGCAACTACCAACGAAAGGTTTGGAACCCATCCTGGTAACAACGCCAGAAATGCTGGTTGGCAATTGTTAACGTTACAGGAGTCCGCAAGTGCACAAAAGTACCATTGTAGCATTTCCCCAAAGGAGTATTCCAAAGGGTATCGAATCCAAGAAAGGCTTTGGTGGATTAACAAACTCAACACTATTGCAATGAGTATAGCTCATAGACGGAAATAAATCAGACACTCAAGTGCAGGGGTAAGAAATGATAATGGGTAGTGTGATCACACACACACTCTCTCTCTAAAGGGTCCTAGGCATAGGAGGCAACATACGAGTTACTTCTAGGTTCTTATGTACTATACACATAAAGCTGGTAAGAATGAGTTAGATACACTAGCGTTGAAGAACATTGACTTAAGCACCCAGGTACCACGGGGAGCTAACCTCCCGCGTTGCTTCCGCACAAATCCGGTTGTTCGATTTTAGACTCCTACAACTTATCCGAATGTGGGGGATTTCAGAGGGACCAACGGCTGTCACTACCGCGGCCTACCCCAAGACAAACTGTGGGATAAACTCATAAGTAAGGTAGCTACGCAACCCAAGCACCATGCTTACATTGTTAGCCGGACTTGACCGGCCCGGGCTATTGTTGACGGTGGAAATTCACCATTTCCAACCCTCAATATTCTCACATAAATGGAGGCATATGCATTATTTACTAGCATTTAGGTTTGAATAATGTAGTTCCACTTGTCTTTGGAGATTATTTGTATGTAGGTGATTTACCCCTTAAAAGAGATGGAAACTCCACTCCTATGAAGAAACCATGCCAACTCAGCTGAGGAGGTGGCTGCCACCAAGGGAGACATGACAAGACACGTCATCGATCCAAGGGAGGCACTCACCGACAAATCAGAGGACGCCACATGGACTTCACATGGATCAAAGGGCCCACCTCGGATACCAAATCAAGCCATGCACCGGGGATGGATCAGAGGGCCCACAAGGCAGTCTACCAGAGGAAGCACACCAGGTGGGGCCGCCCTAGGGGGTCGGCCGATCCTAGGATCGGCCGAACCGCCTTAGTGGCGTTCCATCCTGGCCTTCCACGTGGTTGCTCCTTATTGGTCACTTACCTCACTCCCGAGTGTTTAGGGGCCATTTGGGCGTCTGAGCAAGCCTTGGCCTCCTCTATAAATAGGAGGGGAGGGGCTCCCATTTCACACACACCACTCTCTCATTCTCCTCTTACTTTTAGTTTCCAAGGCTAGGGGGTAGGCTAGAGTAGCTCTTATTCAGGTTCCAAGTCCTCTTGGAAGTCTAGGTATGAGTTCTCTTTTATCTTTATTTCTTTGTATGACTTTAATCTACTTCAGTTATTCAGCTATTTCATATAAAGTCATGGTAGATCATATTCTTGATATGTTCTTGAGTTCATCCTCTGTTCATCATTTAGAGGCTCGTGTTCTTCGTGAACACTACCTTTTGATCCACTTGAAGGGTGATAAACTCCTTCCTTATGTGTTTGTTCATAAGTTAGAGGCTCGTGTTCTTCACAAACACGACCCTTTGATCTTGTTGATTAGACATAAGAGAGTTCATATCTGTTCGTATGTCTAGCCTTAGTTGATCTTGTTAGATAGCATGAGAGTGTTGCATGGGGTCTGTGTTCAAGCTACGGTACTCGGTCTAGTTGACCAGTCTTCTGGTGGCTCTCACCCTGGGTCACAATAGCCCGGGCCGGGTGAGGTCTAGCAGCAACGTAGGCATGGTGCCTGGGTTGTCTGGCTACGATAGTTATGAGCATACCCCCCGTAACGAGAGGTCGGTCCTTAGGTGGTGACAGCCCTGTTGGATCCTAGGGCAACCTCCGCGTTGGGGTACCTGCTGTAGGAGTTTAAAGTCTAGTTTCGCAGAGTGCTGGTCGTCGCGGGCTAGCTCCCCGTTTGTACCTGGGTGCTGAACCATGTTTCCCTCATGCAATACTCATGCCTATCTCTTGTATCTTCTAGCTTTGTATGATTAGTACATTAGAACCTAGAGCTAACTCGTATGTTCCCCCTAAGCCGTGGTGTGCTAGAGTAGAGGTAGATTTGAGGTGTGTGTGTCGCACTACCCCTTTATATCATTTATCTTACCCCTGCCTTTGAGTGTGTTGTTTCCCTATATCTATCTCTTGGTTTACATTCAGAGCAAAAGCATAAGTCTAAGATATCCGCCATTGCCTTCGTTGGATTCGATACCCTTGGAATACTCTCTTTTCTTGGGGAAATGCTACAATGGTTTATCTGTGCGCTTGCGGATTCGTTCATGATCGCTTAGATTAAACCTATGGCAACTCTCAATGTTCACGCTAACCTGCGCCAATTAGTTGTGACATTGGGAAGTGCTAACAGACACTTCTAGCGCTGATGCTAAGGACGGATTCCAAATCTATTCTTAAGTGGCCGACGTTTAGAAATGTCAACAGCTATTGTGACCCAGGTCAAGCCACCAGATAAACCAGCCAATTACACCGAGTACCGTAGCTTAAGCACATACTTCATCCAACACAGTCATGTCATCTAACTAGATCAAACCGGGTTAGGTACACAAACGCATTCGTGTTTTCCTATGTCTGCTCAACTGGATCAAAGGGTCGTGTTCGCGAAGAACACGAGCCTCTAACTTATGAACAAACACCGAAAACATGTGAAAGTCACCCGTCAATTGGATCGAAAGGCCTTGTTCATCAAGAACAGGGGCCTCTAAATGATGAACAGGTGAAGAACACATGAACAAATCACCCATGTATACTAACACGACTTTATATGAAATAGTTGAATAAGTGAAGTAGATCAAAGTCATACAAATGAAATAAGATACAAGAGAACTCAAAACTAGATCCCAAAGTAGACTTGGAACCTGAAGTAGAACTACTCTAGCCTACCTCCTAGCCTTGAGACTAAAAGTGAGAGAGGTGTTGCAAGTGTGGATGTCTAAGGATGAGCCCCCTCCCCTTCTATTTATAGGCCAAGGCACCGGCGAGGAGTGGATGCAAACACCCCGGGAATGGCCTATAGGACCAGTAGGGAAGCACCACGTGGAGGGCCAGGACAGGCCGAGCCAAGGTCGGTTCGGCCGACCTGTGGGGTCGGCCGACCCCCTGGTGGGCCCCCCTGGCCTGTGCTTTCTCCAGGTGACTGTCCTGTGGGTCCTTAGGTTGGTTCCCGATGTCCACTTCCTTTTGATGCGGTGGTGGGTCCATGGATCCATGTGATGTCCTTGTGTCACGCTCTGATTCGTCGAAGTGTGCTTCACTTGGATTGCTTGCATGGCATGCATGCATGGCTCCCTTGTTGGCAGGTTTGAATGCATGGCATCCTTGTTGGCAGTCCTCCTAGGATGAGGTGATGTGGCATGGATCACAGAAGGTGAGTTTGCCACTCTTTTCTTGCTTATTTTCCTGCAATCAAATAATCTCCAAGGACAAGTGGAACTACATTATTCTTAACTAAATACGTGTAAGAAATGCCTTATGCTCCGTTATTTATGAGTATATTGACGGCTAAAGTAGGCACTTAATAGCCATCAACAACTCCCCCAAGCTAGCCTCTTGCTCGTCCCGAGCAAGAGATTAAGGACTTAGGTTGGTTGTTCAGGAGTTGCTACGATGTTGTATTCCTAATGTATAACTAGATACAGCTAGGTACTCTATCAAGGATTGAAGAAGTTGGCATTGATCTTACCTTACTCGATTGATATGGGGCGTGTAGCTTCACCTACCTTGGGCGGTTGAAAGATAGAATGGTTGTATAAAGATTACCAATCACATGTACCTTGATCAGTTATCAATCCAGAGGTTTTGCAGGTTTTTCAAAAATAAATCAAAGTTCCTCGAATGATACTCTCGGATCGCTCAATGTGTATGATTCCTCACCAAGGCACTGTTTTGCCTTCTTTCACCACCTACTTCTAATAAGCTGATATGTGGAGCTGTAGGTTGGGAAAACATATGGCATACCTATTTCTCATGTATTGTCGAGTCGAAAACCGGATCCTTGGGAGAACAAGTCATACAACCTGATCAAGATGTGCAAATGTGTGTGTATGGTGGATGGATGATGAACTCCTTTTTGCATGATTTCACTCTCCTCCTTTTTGAAATTTTTGAGACTTGGGCTATGTCTCTTTATTCTATCTTGTTTTTTTATGCATGCCCTTGAGCATGTGTTTTTTTACATAGCCCATAGTCCTTACTGAATATTTTTGGAGGGAGAGTAATCATGGAACAATGCGTGGAGCTTTATTTTGTGGAATGGATGGGGGATGGATGAAATGATGGTTGCTAACTTCCAGTGTAGAAGTTTCGCATATGGTGGTGTGTACGTGATCTTGATCATGGGAGTAGTGACAAGTTTACTCGCCGAGGGTCACAACAATTCGACAAGACTCAATGACGAAATCAGGTAGCATATGTGGAGGTTAACAGAAGCTAAGATCTACATATGGACTTGGATAGGAATTTCTCATCATTGAGGAACTTATCATTTTAACATTTTTCAAAAGAAAACTCTGGATATCAAACATCACTTATTACTAGCTCATAGCAACTTTATTACACCATATCATACCTCACAACAACTTAGGCAAAGATAATGCTTTTGCTACCCACAAATTTCAAGCTCAGGCTCGATCATACTAGCCAACAAACTCAAAACTTAAATAGGATACTAAGCTATAAACAAGGCATACAAGAGGAATAAACAGAGCAACTATTCATCATTTCAACCATGGAGAATAAGAACACTCTTACCGCGCATATGAAAACAAACTAATTTAAGAAAGCAAATAAATATTTTTTTGGTCTTTTTAACTTTTCAGATTTTTATGTGTTTTTAGCATATGGGGTTCTGAAAACAATAGAAGATACAAGTTAACTCAGAATGGGGGTCCTCCCCCAAGCTAGCTTCAGGCTCACTGCTGTGGAGGGGGAGATCCCATCCACGCGTAGTAAGCCCTCTGCTCCTCTAGCTGTCGCTGCTGTCCTTGGTCCATGGTGTGAAGCCTCTCGCCAGTCATACGCTGCCAGTCTCGAGTGGACTCAACCTGCTGGTGCATTGTCTCCTCCATGCTACCGACACGGATGTTGAGCTCGCTCATCTGCTGAGTGAGGGTGGCCCCATGAGATGACGAGCGCAACCCGGACGATGAATGTTGGCGTTTCGTAGCATCGTCATCTTAAGAACAGATCTGGGATCCATCCTTAGTGGGAACACCAAGAAACACCTTGTAGGCACCTCTCAATGTGACAACTAATGACGCCGGGTTAGCGTGAACATCAAGACTTGCCAAAGGTTAATCTAAACGATCATGAACGAATCCGCAAGCGCACAGATAAACCATTGTAGCATTTCCCAAGGAAGGAGAATATTCCAACTGTATCGTATCCGTAGAAGGCAATGGCAGATATCTTAGACTTATGCTTTTGCTCTGAATGTAAACTAAGAGATAGATATAGGAAACAACAAACTCAAAGGCAGGGGTAAGATAAGAGATATAAGGGTAGTGTGACACACACACTCAAATCTACCTCTACTCTAGCACACTACGGCATAGGGGGAACATACGAGTTAGCTCTAGGTTCTAATGTACTAAACATACAAAGCTAGAAGATACAGGAGATAGGCATGAGTATTGCATGAGAGGGATTAGGTTCAGCACCCAGGTACAAACAAGGAGCTAGCCCACGACGACCAGCACTCTGCGAAACTAGACTTTAGACTCCTACAGCAGGTACCCCAACGCGGAGGGTTGCTCAAGGATCCAACAGGGCTGTCACCACCTGCGGACCTACCTCTATCGTTACGGGGGGTATGCTCATAACTAACATAGCCAGACAACCCAGGCACCATGCCTACGTTGCTGCTAGACTCCACCCGGCCCAGGCTATTGTGACCCAGGGTGAGAGCCACCAGAAGACTGGTCAACTTAGACCGAGTACCGTAGCTTGAACACAAACCTCATGCAACACTCTCATTCCATCTAACAAGATCAACTAAGGCTAGACATACGAACGGATACGAACTCTCTTATGTCTAGTCAATAAGATCAAAGGATCGTGTTCGTGAAGAACACGAGCCTCTAACTTATGAACAAACACATAAGGAATGAGTTTATCACCCTTCAAGTGGATCAAAAGGTAGTGTTCACGAAGAACACAAGCCTCTAAATGATGAACAAAGATGAACTCAAGAACATATCAAGCATATGATCTACCATGACTTTATATGAAATAGCTGAATAACTGAAGTAGATCAAAGTCGTACAATGAAATAAAGATAAAAGAGAACTCATACCTAGACTCCAAAGAAGACTTGGAACCTGAATAAGAGCTACTCTAGCCTACCCCCTAGTCTTGGAAACTAAAAGTGAGAGAAGAATGAGAGAGTGGTGTGTGGGAAATGGGAGCCCCTCCCCTTCTATTTATAGGCAAAGACCAGGCTTGCTCAGAGGCTCAAAGTGCTCCAAAACACCCCGGGATGCAGCAAGTGACCAATGAGCACCTGCCACGTGTAGGGATGAGATGGGGCGGCTCAGAGGCAGTTCGGCCGATCCTAGGATCGGTCGGCCCCCTAGGCCCCCCACTCGGGGTGGTTTTTCCTCTGGGTGGCTGCCTTGTGGGCCCTCTGATCCATCCCCAGTGCATGGCTTGATTTGGTATCCGAGGTGGGCCCTTTGATCCATGTGAAGTCCATGTGGCGTCCTCTAATTCGTCGGTGAGTGCCTCCCCTGGATCAATAACGTGGAATGCCATGTTTCCCTTGGTGGCAGCCACCTCCTCAGCTGAGTTGGCATAGTTTCTTCATAGAAGGTGGGTTTCCATCTCTTTTAAGGGGTAAATCACGTACATACAAATAATCTCCAAGGACAAGTGGAACTACATTATTCAAACCAAAATGCAAGTAAATAATGCATATGCCTCCATTTATGTGAGAATATTGAGGGCTGAAAGTGGTACTTTTTTAGCCATCAACAAACTCCCCCAAGCTAACCTCTTGCTCGTCTCGAAGCAAGACATTAAAGACTTAGGTTGGTTGATCAGGAGTTGCTACAATGTTGTATTCTCAACTTATGGCAAACTTACAGCAAAGTACTCTACCAAGAGTCTAACAAGTTGGCAATGTTCTTACCTTTCACCTGATGACGTGGGGCATATAGCTTCACCTGCCTTGGGCGGTTGAGAGACATAATGATTATATAGAATGTGCATAATCACTCATACCTTGATCAGCTATCAATCCGGAGGTTTTGCAATTTTTTCAAAAGAAAATTAGAGTTCCTCAAATGATACTCTCGGATCGCTCATTAGTGTATGGTTCCTCACCAAGGCATCAATGTTGCCTTTCTTCACATCCTACTCCTAATAGGCTTTATGTGGAGCTGTAGGTAGGGAAGATGTGGCATACTTGTCTCTCATATATTGCTAAGTCAAAAACCGGATCCTTGGAAGAAACAAACATACATCCTGATCAAGATGTGCATATGTGTGTGATGGATATGAGCATGGCAAGGTGGATACTAGGCCCGGAAATGGGTGCTAGATATCACCATGCTTTATATGAGGGAATGAGGGATTGATGGTAAGGTGGACACTAGCCCCGGAGTAGGTACTAGTTATTACCATCTATATGGTGGAACTCTTTCTCTTGAACATATCAATCCCTTTTTCTCCTTTTGAAATTTTTTCGAGACTTGGGCTAGCTCTCTTTATTCTATTTTTGCCATGCTTTGGAGCATGCTTTTTTTAGCTAGCCCCTTGTCTCTATTGGAGATATTTGGAGAGGGATGAATGATACAAAGATACACAGAGTTTTATTTGTGGAAGAATGCATAAGCAATATGGAGCAAATGATGAATGCTAACTTCCAGTGTAGAAGTTTAGCATGAACGTGTTCGTGATCTCGATCAGGGGAGCATGAGTTCTAACAAGGGTCACAACAATTGGACAAAGCTCAATGAGAGAACAAGCTGCATATGTGGAGGCTAAGAACTAGAATCTACATATGGCCTTGGATGGGAAATTCTCATCATTGAGGAACTCATCATGTTTTGATTTTTCAAAAAGAAAAACTCCGGATGTCAAGCATCACTAAGCACAAGATCATAGCACTCTATTCTACCATATCATGTCTCACAACAACTTAGACAAGGATCATGCTTTTCGCTACCCACAGTTTTCAAGCTAAGGTTTGAACATACAAGCCAACAAACTCAAAACTTAGGTAGGATACAAAGTTGTAAGCAAGACATACGAGAAGAATAAACAGAGCAACTATTCATCATTTCAACCATAGAGGCAAAGCATTATTACTATGCATATCAAAGCAAACTAAGCAAACGATGATGAAAGCAAATAAATATTTTTGATCTTTTTTTTGGATTTTCATTTATAAGGTATTCTGAAAACAAAGGAAGATACAAGTTACCTCAGGATGGGGGTCCTCCCCCAAGCTAGCTTCAGGCTCACTGCGGAGGAGGGTAGAAGAAACCCTGACTCGCGTAGTAAGCCCTCTGCGCCTCCATGTATTGCTACTGATCCTGCTGCATGGCTGCTATCCTCTCACCAGCCTGACGCTGCCACGCTGAGGTAGACTCGACGTGGGTGTTCAGTGTCTCCTCCAATCCCGTGACCTTGACGGTGAGCTCTCCCATATGCTGCGTGAGCTGAGCATCGCGTGCAGAGGCTGAGGAGTGCCGCCGGAAGGACGAAGACAGAGGTGGACCACCAGAGCTGGAACTAGCAGGTGTAGCCCATTGAGCACTGCTCGCACCTGCCCAAGCTGCACCACTCGCACTCGGGCGGTAGGTGGGCTGGTCCCAACCAGGTGCATATCCAGGGGTGACCCCGAACATGTACCCCGCAGGGGCCCCTCCTACCACTGGTGGTGTAGCAAGCTGTGGCTGTGACTGATGTTGTGGTGGTGGTGGTGGCTGTGACTGCTACTGCTGCTGCTGCATGTGTGCTCTCTTCGCCGCGCTTCTGGTGGACCTGCCTGAAACACTAGCACGACGGCTTTCCTCTTGTGTAACAAGGGGAATGGTTAGTGACTCCGAGTTATACAATCCAAACCCCGGGTTAGGTAACGGGATTTGATTTGCATAACCCAGAAAGAAGAAAGTCAAAGAATCATCTAGGCCTTTCTTAAGTATATGCCCTTGGATCAAGTATGCCTCATCAATGAGAACTCGGGGCGTCCCGATGAAGGGTACGAAATTCCCGCTAAGAACCCCAAGTCTGAGAGCAATACCAGTCACCAAAGACGTACACTCAATAGGACCTATCATCTTGAAATTCATCAACCATTGCCGAATCGTAGCTTTAACGGGAGAGACCTTGATCCGATTAACAGTGGCGTATAATAGCATCATCTCATCGCTGCGCACGGGCCGAACATCCTCTCATGGGAAGAGAGTAATGGCGAGCCACTTATGCCACAGACGGAGAGTGGGATGCACAATATTGTTGCACCGAGGTACAAACTTGCCATTGTAAACAAGACCAGAGATGTCTGACTAGAAAGAGTCTCGAACAAAACTCTCACAAGCCCGCTTCAAAGAAACAGCACAACGAGGACTAAAACCAAGAAGACGACTAAGTTCCTTCCAAGAAACACGACAATCGGTCCCAAAAAGACGAAACTGAATGCCATCCGGAATCTCGATAAGAGAGCAAAGAAACTGGATGGTGAGGGGCCGAGAGCCAAGCTCTGTAACCGGCGCAAACTCCTCCCATCCAAGAGCATGCCAAATGGAAGCGAACTCGAGATTCATACCTGTTTTCTCCATGAGAGCCGGGTCAAAGTCTCAGGTGTGAGCGAAGACTCGGTCCTTTAGGAGAGCGTAGGCTTCCTCCTCTCCAGCGCCCTGCAAGCTGAGGTAGGGGGTGTCGTCGACGACCTCCTCCGCGGCTTGTGGCTCGGCTTGCTCCTCTTACTCTTCTTCACAATCCATCGTCGATGGGCTCGACGTCGGCTCGACGGGGGTGGATGAACTCGCCCTTGCCCGCGAACAGGAGCGTGAGTGTGTCACCCTCCGGAGAGTGTTCGCCGCCCAATTCATGCTAGCACAACAACAAGGGACAACAAGAGCAACTCGGTGATGGGTTAGTGAAATCTAATGAAGTTCTTACCGAGCTTGCTCCACCAATAGCAACTCTTTCAGCAACACCATAGAGAGATCACTTGATGATCCAATCTTGAGCAAGAAATCCAAGAAAACCAGAGAGCAAGGAGTAGAGAGGGGAGTGTGAGTGAATGGGTGAAGAACACCTCCTCTCGGGTCCAATTTATATAGCAAAGGGGCAGCACACCGCGGCCTAGCCGTTGCACAACGGCTAGGAGCCGTTGGCCAAAGCTGGGCCCACATGACCGTTGCCAGGGTTCGGCCGAACCAGGGTTCGGCCGGCCAAGTTGTGGGCCCGGGGCTGGCCCCCTTTGGCAGGCGTGCCACCAACGGCTATATGAAGGTATACCCAGGTGCACTAGCCAAAGTTTACTCCAGAAATTGCCCAAATGAATTTTCTAAGGTTTTCAAAACTCAGAAATGATTTTCAGAAATTTTATTTTGAAAAGGGAAAAAGGGCTAGATAAATCTAGCATGCAGATGCAAGGTTTTGGAAAATCAAATATGTAATTTTGGAAATAAAATTTTGGAAAGAGAAATATGAGATAAGTACCAGCTTTAGCCTTTTTGGTAGAAAGGACCCATCATTTTTAGTCTGATGAGTTGGACTCTTCTGAGTGATCAATTCCACTCAGCACCCCACTCCTGAGAAGTAGAGGGTGGTGCCATCTCAATTTTCCGCCATTCTTTCCGAATTTTCTTTAGTCTCTTCGACGGAGATTTCTTCCTTGGGGGTAAAGGCTCCGTCCTTCCCCCAAGCCGTTGAACACTATCTTGCACCAAATAGCATTGCTCTTCTTTGTCCTGAAACTTGAACTTCAAGTTCCTCTTCCCAATGTGGAAACAGATTATTTCGGACCCTACATTGGTTCTAGCTCAGACATCACTGAGAAATGGTCGCCCCAGGATGAGCGGCATTCCTCCCTCATCATCCATATCAAGGACCACGAAATCTGTGAAGACATACGAACTCTTGATCTTGACCAATATGCTCTCGACAATTCTTTCTGGATATCGTATCGTTGAATCGGTGAGTTGGATAGTCCGTGCTGTAGGAGAGAGAGCTGGATATCCTAGTTGCTCGAACATGGCCTTGGACATGAGATTAACACTTGCACCAAGGTCACAAAGGGCATGCCTGATCTTCTTGTAATAGATTGTGCAAGTAATAGTCAGGTAGCCTGGATCTTTCTTGTGCACCACTGCAGATTCCTCCCATGGATCTAGAATTTGTTGTATGGGCTTTCCTGCATAGTTAGAAGCATGTGTCTTCCTAGGCGGCTTACCCCACCTAGTTGACACTACACTAACATTTTCACAAGAGGATACGGGTTGCCCCGGGATCCTCCCGTTATCAGGAGATGGAACCAAAGCAGCCAGCTGAGCCAACTGGGTTTCTAACATTTTGTTAAAACTCAGCTGACTCTTCTGACTAGAAGAAAAACTTTCAAGCTTAACGTTGAGACTTTCCAAAGTTTTATCAAGGGCAGCTAACTTTTTGTTAACACCTTCATTAATCTTAGCTTGCCCAAAAACGAGATCTCTCAAGGAAGGTTGGTTAGGATTGTAAGAATTACCTTGGTTACTTCCTTGATAATAAGGGCAATGTTGATTCCACGATTGGCCTCCTTGTTGAGGTGGACGATAACCATTGTTGTTGCCGTTCATGTACATCACTTCCTCCTGAGTCTCCGGACAATAATTTCCCGAGTGCCCAGTGTTGCCACAGACTTCGCAAGTTATATGAGAATCCATAGGCGGAGTAGTGGTGGCCATGGCAGCCTTCTCGCTGGTGTAGTCATCCAATCTCTTCATAAGAAGATCCAACTTGGCAGTAATCATGTCTGCTTCGTTGACAGTATGAGTACCCCTTGGTCGTGATTGGAGTCTTTCATCACTCCACCCTTGGTTGGAAACCATCTTCTCAATGAGTAATTTAGCATCATCAACAGTGAGTGAGAAGAATACTCCTTGAGTAGCAGCATCAATATGGCCTCGGGCTGTCGGAGTCAACCCATTATAAAAGCTTTGAAGAATGAGCCAATCCTCCATCCCATGGTGAGGACAGGCCAGGACATACTCCTGAAGCCTCTGGAATGGATTCACTTGCTGCTTGCTGAAAACCAGAAATTCTCCCACGAAGAGCATTGGTTTTACCCAATGGGAAGAACTTCTTGAGGAATGCCTCTGAGCACTTACTCCAAGTGTTAATAGCATCACGATTCGCGTAGAACCATTGCTTAGCTTTCCCCAGGAGAGAGAACGGAAACAGTCGTAGACGAACATCATCCATATTTGCACCCCTGATGATGAAAGTGCTGCATAGCTCTAGGAATTGCCGCAAATGAGCATTGGCATCCTCATTTGGCTTGCCACAGAATGGGCTAGCCTGTACCATCGTGATTAGACCCGTCTTGATCTCAAAATTTTCAGTCCCCATTGCCACCTCAGGGCCTTGCAGCACCTGGTCAGTAGAAGGAGCTGAGTACTCACGAAGTGTCTTCTGGGCCATAGTATTTGATGTGGATGGTACAAAGGAAGCTGGATCGCCTTCCGGACGAGTACGACGAGGTGAGTCGAAATGAATTCGAGCTCTCCTCACAAGTGACTCGGGATCTTCAGTAAAATTCTCCGGTAAGTCGAAACCAGTCATACACTACCTGTCTTCATTATCCAAAGATAAAAGAAGACAATCACGGTTAGCCTACATTGAGAGTTGTCCTAACCTACTCAGAGTTTATGAACAGATGCAAAGCATAGTCATGATAATCCTGTGCCTTCCCCGACAACAGCGCCAGAAATGCTTGTTAGCGTTTCGTAGCATCGTCATCTTAAGAACAGATCTGGGATCCATCCTTAGTGGCAACACCAAGAAACGCCTTGTAGGCACCTCTCAATGTCACAACTAACGACGCCGGGTTAGCGTGAACATCAAGACTTGCCAAAGGTTAATCTAAACGATGATGAATGAATCTGCAAGCGCACAGATAAACCATTGTATCATTTCCCTAATGAAGGAGAATATTCCAAGGGTATCGTATCTGTGGAAGGCAATGGCGGATATCTTAGACTTATGCTTTTACTTTGAATGTAAACTAAGAGATAGATATAGGAAACAACAAACTCAAAGGCAGGGGTAAGATAAGAGATATAAGGGTAGTGTGACACACACACTCAAATCTACCTCTACTCTAGCACACTACGGCATAGGGGGAACATACGAGTTAGCTCTATGTTCTAATGTACTAAACATACAAAGCTAGAAGATACAGGAGATAGGCATGAGTATTGCATGAGAGGGATAAGGTTCAGCACCCAGGTACAAACGGGGAGCTTGCCCGTGATGACCAGCACTCTGCAAAACTAGACTTTAGACTCCTACAGCAGGTACCCCAGCGCGGAGGGTTGCTCAAGGATCCAACAGGGCTGTCACCACCTGCGGACCTACCTCTATCATTACGGGGGGTATGCTCATAACTAACGTAGCCAGACAACCCAGGCACCATGCCTACGTTGCTGCTAGACTCCACCCGGCCCGGGCTATTGTGACCCAGGGTGAGAGCCACCAGAAGACTGGTCAACTTAGACCGAGTATTGTAGCTTGAACACAAACCTCATGCAACACTCTCATGCCATCTAACAAGATCAACTAAGGCTAGACATACGAACAGATATGAACTCTCTTATGTCTAGTCAATATGATCAAAGGGTCGTGCTCGTGAAGAACACGAGCCTCTAACTTATGAACAAGCACATAAGGAATGAGTTTATCACCCTTCAAGTGGATCAAAAGGTAGTGTTCACGAAGAACACAAGCCTCTAAATGATGAACAAAGGATGAACTCAAGAACATATCAAGCATATGATCTACCATGACTTTATATGAAGTAGCTGAATAACTGAAGTAGATCAAAGTCATACAATGAAATAAAGATAAAAGATAACTCATACCTAGACTCCAAAGAAGACTTGGAACCTGAATAAGAGCTACTCTAGCCTACCGCCTAGCTTTGGAAACTAAAAGTGAGAGGAGAATGAGAGAGTGGTGTGTGGGAAATGGGAGCCCCTCCCCTTCTATTTATAGGCAAGGACTAGGCTTGCTCGGAGGCTCAAAGTGCTCCAAAACACCCCGGGATGCAGCAAGTGACCAATGAGCTGCTGCCACGTGTAGGGACGAGATGGGGCGGCCCAGGCAGTTCGGACGATCCTAGGATCGGCCGGCCCCCTAGGCCCCCCACTCAGGGTTGTTTTCCTCTGGGTGGCTGCCCTGTGGGCCCTCTGATGCATCCCCGGTGCATGGCTTGAGTTGGTATCCGAGGTGGGCCCTTTGATCCATGTGAAGTCCATGTGGCGTCCTCTGATTCGTCGGTGAGTGCCTCCCCTGGATCGATGACGTGGAATGCCTTGTTTCCCTTGGTGGCAGCCACCTCCTCAACTGAGTTGGCATAGTTTCTTCATAGAAGGTGGGTTTCCATCTCTTTTAAGGGGTAAATCACCTACATACAAATAATCTCCAAGGACAAGTGGAACTACATTATTCAAACCAAAACGCAAGTAAATAATGCATATGCCTCAATTTATGTGAGAATATTGAGGGCTGAAAGTGGTACTTTTTAGCCGTCAACAATGAAGACGTGTCATCTCCGTAGGTAGCACCGGTGGGCCTAATCCAATCGCCACTTCTTGCACTAGCCCAAGTCGAGCTACTCGCACCTGCTGACACATGGGCTGGTCCCAACCGGGGTATATCTGGGTGTAACTCCAGACATGTACCCGGCCGAGGCCCATGCGCCAGACAGCGGTGTGGTATGCTGAGGCTGTGGCTGAGGCGACGGCTGTGGTGACGGCTGTGGCGGCGGATGTTGTGGCGGTTGCTGTGCTATCGCTGCCCTCCTCGATGCACTCCTAGTGACCCTGTCATCAGAAACACTAGAACGACGAGGCTCCTCACGAGGAACGGTCAGTGGCCCTTGGCTGTACAAATGGAAATCCGGGTTAGGTAACCGAATCTGGTTTGCATGGCCAGGGTAAAAGAAAACCAATGAATCGTCCGGGCCCTTCTTAAGAGTATGTCCTTGAATCAAATACGCCTCATCTATCACGGCCCAGGGAGAATCAATGTAGGGAATGTCAGCCCCTTGTGTAATCTCGAGACTCGAAATGATACGTGTGATTAAAGACGTACACTCAATAGAACCCGTCATCTTAAAGTTTGTCAACCACTGTCGGATCATAGCTTGCACTGGGGAGATTCTGATCCGTCTGACCGCGGCATATAATATCCTCATCTTGTCCGTGCACACGGGTCGAACGTCATCCCTTGGAAAGAGAGTGACGGTGAGCCACTTGTGCCACAATTGGAGAGTGGGATGTGTGATATCATTGCACCGAGGTGCTAACTTGCCACAGACAGGCCGACCAGAAAGTTCTTCCCAAAAACTATCGAATAAAATCCTTGCAAGCTAGATCGAGAGAAATAACACAACGACGATGAAAACCTTACACAACAATGGGACAACACGAGCAACTCGGTGATGGGTTAGTGCAATCGAAATGAAATCCTTACCGAGCTTGCTCCACCAATATTCGACGACAAATTGGAGAGAGTGCTTGACACTTCAACCTTGAGCAAGAAATCCAAGAAAACCAAAGAGCAAGAGCAAAGAGGGAGAGAGGGTGATGGAAATGAGTGAATGGGTGAAGAAACCCCTCCATCCCCCTTCTATTTATAGGCAATTGAGCCAGGCACCGGGGGAAGGGACAAGAGCAACGGCTAGGAGCCGTTGGAGGAGGCCGGGCCCACAGGACCGTTGGCCTGGGTCGGCCGACCCTTGGGTTCGGCCGAACCCCTGTCGGGCCCGCCTGCCTCCAGCTTTTTGCAACGGCTCTCTAACGGCTGCCTGATGTCCTGCCCAGATGTCTAGGTCCAAATTCGCCCAAAATGTTGCTCGAATAATTTTTCTAGGATTTTCCAACTCAAAATTTTATTTTCAGAATTTTTATTTGAAAAGGGAAATTTGGCTAGAAAAATCTAGCATGCAGATGCAAGGTTGGAAAATTCAAATATGCATTTGGAAAAATCAAATAAAATTTTGGAAAGGGAAATATGAGATAACTACCAATTTTTACCTTTTGGCAAAAATGACTCATCTTTTTAAGTCTGAGAGCGAGACTTTTCTCGGTGATTAATTCCACTCATCACCCCATTCCCGAGAATTAGATGGAGATGACTTCTGTATTTCCCGCCACACCTTTCTTGTTTTCTTAGGCTTTGTTGGAGTGGTGGGAAGTCGCTGGGGCTGTGGCTCTGTCCATGCCCCTGACTACTCATTCTTGCCCTGCAGTGTATAACATTTCTCTTTTGCTGTCTGAAATTAGAACATCAAGTTCTTCCCAATGCGGAATCAGATTGTTCCGGCTCCGACATTGATCCTTGCATTGGCGTCACTTAGGAACGGTCTCCCAAGAATGAGGGGCATTCCCTCATCATCTTGCATATCAAGGACCACGAAGTCCGCGAAGATGCATGAACCTTGGACGAATACCAATAAGTTCTCTACTATCCCCTCTGGATATCAGATCGATGCATCAGCAAGTTGGACGATCGTCGCAGTTGGAGTTAGAGCTGGATATCCTAATTGTTCGAACATGGCCTTGGACATAAGATTAACACTTGCACCAAGGTCGCAGAGAGCATGCTTAATCTTCTGGTAATATATCTTGCAGGTGATAGCTGGATAACCAGGATCTTTCTTGTGTGTGATTGTTGAAGATTCCCATGAGTCAAGTAACTATTGTATAGGCTTTCCTGCATAGTCAATTGCTCGTGCCCGCCCAGATGGCTTACCCCATCTGGTGGACACTACACAAACATTTTCACAGGAAGATACGGGTTGCCCCGGAATCTTCCCGTCTTCAGTAGAGGGAACCAAAGCAGCTAATTGAGCCAACTGGGTTTCTATCATCTTATTAAAACTCAACTGGTTCTTAAGAGCAGATGAAAGACTATCAATTTTAACATTAAGGCTCTCAAAAGCCTTATCATAGGCAGCTGTTTTCTTATTAAAGCCTTCATTAATCTTAGCTTGCCCAAAGACTAGATCTCTCAAGGAAGGTTGGTTTGGGTTGAAAGAATTACCTTGATTACCTCCTTGATAATAAGGGTGCGATTGATTCCACGTTTGACCTCCTTGTGGACGATAACCGTTGTTGTTGCCGTTCATGTACATCACATCCTCCTGAGTAGCAGGGCAGTAATTCCCTGAATGCCCAGTATCACCACAGACTTCGCAAGTCATGCGAGCATCCATAGCTTGAGTAGTGGTGGCCATGGTGGCCTTCTCATTGGTTAGATCATCTATTCTCTTCATCATTAGGTCCATCTTGGCGTGTAGCATATCCGCTTCCTTGACGGTATGTGTACCCCTTTGACGTGGCTGGAGTCGATCATCACTCCACCCTTGGTTGGTAACCATCTTCTCAATCAGTGTAGTAGCTTCAGTAATAGTAAGAGAGAAGAAGGCTCCTCCAGCTGCAGCATCAATATGGCCTCGGGCTGTCGGAGTTAGCCCATTATATAAACTTTGAAGAACAAGCCAGTTGTCCATCCCATGATGAGGACAAGCCAGGATGTACTCCTAGAGGCTCTCCCAAGCTTCTGGGATTGTCTCACTTGCTGCTTGCTGGAAACTTGAAATTCGCCCTTGAAGGACATTAGTTTTGCCCAACGGAAAGAACTTCGCGAGGAATGCTGCAGAGCACTTTGCCCAAGTGTTAATTTTTGCACGGTTCGCGTAGAACCACTGCTTCACCTTTCCCAGGAGTGAGAAGGGAAGCAGTCGCAGACGAATAGCATCTTCCTCCACTCCTCGTATAGTGAAGGTACTGCACAGTTCTAGGAACTACTGCAGGTGGGTGCTCGCGTCTTCATTAGGCTTGCCACAGAATGGGCTAGCCTGTACCATTATGATTAGGCCAGTCTTGATCTCGAAGTTTCCATTCTCGGTGTTGATCTCAGAACCTGTCGGCACCTGGTCAGCAGAGCGAGCGGAGTACTCGCAGAGAGTCTTGTCGATAACAGTGTTGGCCATGGAAGTTGATGCGGATGGCACAAAGGAAGCTGGATCGACTTCTGAACGTTCACGCAGAGGAGAGCCGAAATGAATTCGTGCCTTCCTTACGAGTGACTTAGGATCTTCAGTGAAATTCGGTGTTAAGTCGAAACCAGTCATGCACTACCTGTCTTCATCATCAATAGACAAAGAAGATAATCCAAGTTAGCCTGCATTGAGAACTGTTTTATTCCTGTCATGATTATAAACATATGCAAAGTGTTGATATGTCATCCTTAAGCCTTCCCCGGTGATGGTGCCATAAATGCTTGTTGACATTTCTTAACGCAACTACCAACGAACAGGTTTGGAACCCATCCTGGTAATAGCGCTAGAAATGCTGGCTGGTAATTCTTAACGTTACAGGAGTCCGCAAGTGCATGGAAGTACCATTGTAGCATTTCCCCAAAGGAGTATTCCAAAGCGTATCGAATCCAAGGAAGGCTTTGGTGGATTAACAAACTCAACACTATTGCAATGAGTATAGCTCATAGACGGAAATAAATCAGACACTCAAGTGCAGGGGTAAGAAATGATAATGGGGTAGTGTGATCACACACACACACACTCACTCACTCTCTAAAGGGTCCTAGGCATAGGAGGCAATATACGAGTTAGTTCTAGGTTCTTATGTACTATACACATAAAGCTGGTAAGAACGAGTTAGATACACTAGCATTGAAGAACATTGACTTAAGCACCCAGGTACCACGGGGAGCTAACCTCCCGCGTTGCTTCCGCACAACTCCGGTTGTTAGATTTTAGACTCCTACAGCTTATCCGAACATGGGGGATTTCAGAGGGACCAACGGCTGTCACTACCGCGGCCTACCCCAAGACAAACCGTGGGATAAACTCATAAGTAAGGTAGCTACACAACGCAAGCACCATGCTTACATTGTTAGCCGGACTTGACCGGCCCGGGCTATTGTGACCCAGGTCAAGCCACCAGATAAACCAGCCAATTACACCGAGTACCGTAGCTTAAGCACAGACTTCATACAACGTAGTCATATGATCTAACTAGATCAAACCAGGTTAGGTACACAAACATATTCGTGTTTTCCTATGTCTGCTCAACTGGATCAAAGGGTCGTGTTCGCGAAGAACATGAGCCTCTAACTTATGAACAAACACCGGAAACATGTGAAAGTCACCCGTCAATTGGATCGAAAGGCCTTGTTCATCAAGAACAGGGGCCTCAAAATGATGAACAGGTGAAGAACACATGAACAAATCACCCATGTATACTAACACGACTTTATATGAAATAGCTCAATAACTGAAGTAAAACAAGTCATACAAATGAAATAAGATACAAGAGAACTCATACCTACATCCTAAAGTAGACTTGGAACCTGAAGTAGAACTACTCTAGCCTACCTCCTAGCCTTGAGACTAAAAGTGAGAGAGGTGTTGCAAGTGTGGATGTCTAAGAATGAGCCCCCCTCCCCTTCTATTTATAGGCCAAGGCACCAGCGAGGAGTGGATGCAAAAACCCCGGGAATGGCCTCTAGGACCAATAGGGAAGCACCACGTGGAGGGCCAGGACAGGCCGAGCCAAGGTCGGTTCAGCCGACCTGTGGGGTCGGCCGACCCCCTGGTGGGCCCCCTGGCTTGTGCTTTCTCCAGTGACTGTCCTGTGGGTCCTTAGGTCAGTTCCCAGTGTCCACTTCCTTTTGATGCGGTGGTGGGTCCATGGATCCATGTGATGTCCATGTGTCACGCTCTGATTCGTCGAAGTGTGCTTCACTTGGATTGCTTGCATGGCATGCATGCATGGCTCCCTTGTTGGCAGGTTTGCATGCATGGCATCCTTGTTGGCAGTCCTCCTAGGATGAGGTGATGTGGCATGGATCATAGAAGGTGAGTTTGCCACTCTTTTCTTGCTTATTTTCCTGCAATCAAATAATCTCCAAGAACAAGTGGAACTACATTATTCTTAACTAAATATGTGTAAGAAATGCCTTATGCTCCGTTATTTATGAGTATATATTGACGGCTAAAGTAGGCACTTAACAGCCGTCAACAGTACGCAACATTATTAATGCTAAATATGTTCCACCTCATCGTCGCATTGGTATGGGAGCGAAGAATCAAGGGAGATGTTGCATCCATCAAGACCAAAAGAGAAAGCCAGCTTGTGAAGACCAAAAAATGACTAAGTCGAAGAAATGAAAGCAAACGGTCCCGGTGCAACCAAAATAAAGGTAGTCGGAAAGTTTTCGACTTACAAATGTTTTTGATGCCTAAAAGCTCCTCTAAGAATACATTTGGACTCATTGCTAGCTCTGAGTTAATTTTTTATTTAGAGGAGTGATTAGCGTCAAAGCATGGTTGAGGGGAAGATTTTGAGTTTGCTTGCTTTGCGCTCCATGATGCATCACAGAAAGGTCTTATCATCAAGGCATCTTGGGCACATGTAAAAGACAAGCATGGGGGGAGGCAGCAATAACTTTGTTTTGCAGGAGATAAGTGAAAGCACATAAAACATGGAAGACAAGAAGTGACACAAAGTAAAGAAGGGAGGCGTTGATCTCATCATTCAAAACAAAGGAGTAGTCAAGAGCATTTGGATGATGGATTCTTGTGGAGCACGAGAACACAGGACAACAAGGAAGTGAGAAGCTGCTCGGAGGAAACTGGAGCAAGGAAGAGGAGGAGGCCCTCTAGGCCGATCGGCCTAGGCCGGCCGGTCTGCCCCTTCCAATCAGCCCCCGAGGCTCCCCTTCGTCTGGTAAGTAGTTCATCCATTTGCTAGTGTGTGTTCTTGAGTCCATATCCTAGAAGTTCCAGAAACCACCCATAAAAATTTATGCCTCACTTCAAATTCCTGGATAATCATTAGAATTCTTGTCAATCCATATATTTTCTTTGTGTGTATTTCCACCAGTGAGAAACCCCCGGGGAGGTTGTTTGTGAGTTTGTGCAGCAAGGCATGATAATGAAAGCCATGAACGTCGTCCTCAGAAGGAAGACATGATCATCATCATTGGAGGCGCCATCAAGCTCTTCATGGAGGCAATCTATCTCCGAATCCTCGCGAAGCATGGAGGAGGACGTGGCACCATCGAGGAGTGACACGCTGCTCCTTGAAGGCATGAAGAGTACACGAAGCTTATCCATGCGGTACACCGAACCGCAAGGGCACACGGAGGAGCCACACGTTCGACCTAGACGCCACCATACACTCCGAGGCACTCAAAGCTTGCTCTCATCATAAAGACGGAGGATCAACCATCAGAGGAAGAGTGAAGGAAGGAAGAAGAAATAATCTTTTCAAGTTTGGTTTGATTTTTCCTTCTCCTTTCCTTTATTTTTCAGTTTGTGTGCGAATTTTTGCGTGCGTAGCATTTTCAGTTTTTATTTATTTTCAGCATGTGTGTGGTAGTAGTAGTTTTTGTTTTTCATCACCATGAATAAATTTCACCACCGGTTTATCATCTTTAATATGGATAGAAAATTGTGCCAAATTGATATATGATGACCATTGCCGCTTTGCTCATCTTTGTGCATGATTAAGCTAGTGCTCTCTTTAATGCAAATCTGAAATTAATTTAAATGCTAGCTTAATCCTTTGCAGAGGTTATGGTAAAGATGAGACCCATAGTTTTTCTCATGCTCTCAATTTTGGATGGTTTAAAGATGATTTATTTTTTCTTAAAAGTAATGCTAACCTTGTCATTAATACCTCTTGCATGTTGCTCTACCTATCCAAAGCCTTATATTGATTGAGTGCAAAAACCTTAGTGTACAAGATTTATTTTTGGGTGCATTGATTCAAGGCTTGATTTCTCTGGCCCGAGACTAAGAAGCTGGTCATTCTGTTTTTGCGTATCTATCTTTATGCTAGCCTTTTCTATCCGTGCATTGCAAGTTTCCACATTGGGAATTTTGCAAACCTCGCCGGATATCCACCCACAAACCCAAAACATCTTTTTTGTGTTTACCTCCTTGACCACAACCCAATTCTTGAGTATGGATGAATATTTGGAGGAAGATCACAAGAATGAAGGTGCCGAAGATTGGAGTATAATTTTGGGAGACCTCTAAGACAACATAAAAGTTGTGTGAAGGATCCCTAGAAGATTTCAAGTGTTTCTACCCAGGAAAATATAGGACTTTTAGTACCTACCTTGGCACAAAAATTTCGCAACCTCTTTGCCCGAGGACATGCAATCGTCTGAGCTTGGGGGGGGGGAGTTGCCAAGGAGGTAGGTACAATGTAATCTAAGAGTTCAAGGGGAATATATAAAAAATGATGAAAAAGAAGTATGAAAGAAAGAAAAAAGATGAGGAAAAAGTATGTATATATAAAAAAAGAGAGAAAAAGAAAAAAATCTCCCCGGCTCTCTAGATGCATTAGGAATTTCAAGTTATGAGGATTCAAGATCAAGACCCATACTCATCCTTCCAACCATGTGCAATCTGATAACGGTGCCTCGGGATCACTCTTTGCCATTTGCACATGTCCACCTATCTAAAAGTGTGTGTATTTTTCTCTTCCCCCTCCTTGAGAACATTATTTTTCCAATGACCTTTTTGACGAGTCTCGGTAAGACCATGAGAAGCTTGTCTTATTTTGATAATATCTCGATTATAATATCTTGGTAGGACTAAACTTTCCCAAAGCTCCATATAAAGCTTTCCACTTATATACACATATTGAGAGGGGAAAGGAGTAGAACAAATAGGCTTGAGAGACTTGATGAGATGAGAGTTCATGAGCAAGATGCAAGGAGGTTTAAATTTTTGAACTTGGTTTAGCTTTTTTTCTTCATCTTGCACTTCGTTCAAAATTTATGAAATTCATTTGAAATTTGGGAGCATGATTAACTTCTTGTGGGAAGAGCTTAATTGATATCCACCCTCCGTAGGGAAGAAGGCTAGTTACATTATGGAACTTTAACAAATATAAATCTAGAGAGCATTATGTTTTCTCATGTATGATCAAGTGCAGGGTATGAACATTGAAAGGCAACCCTGATATCCCTTGAAGGCTTACTCGAGGACGAGCAAGGTTTAAGCATGGGGGGATGTTGGTGGTCGATTTCCGTTAACCTAGCCATGAGTTTACCTTCAATGTTGGCATTAATTTGATATTCACACAAAAGATGCTAACCCACGTTATATGTTATGTTCGCACTCGCGCATGGTTTTTGGAGTTTATTGTTTACACAGGAATCAAGAGCTTAAATGAGGACTTCCGGGTAAAGTTCATCAAGAGATTTACAAGGTGATCACGGACCCCGGGACGAGTCAAGATACAAGATGAACCGGCGATGAAATATGTCCTGAAAGTTTCAGAACGCGCGACGCTCAATGTTTTCTCCATAACTCCTTGCACCAGTCCACAAATTCGTTGGTTCTTGATGCGTTGGAATGGAAACTTGATGGAGCTTCTGAATATATCATTTTATTCATTTGTACACCTCTGAACAAGTGCACAAAATTGACGAAGACAGCAGTGTCCATTGCGAGATTTGGAGAGGTTGATGATTTATCTTGCGACTCTTTGGGCATGACTTCTCTTTACATCATTCAAGTCATTGTATTCCTGCATGGTTAGTGAAAATCGGGCCTTCTCCTGACATATGCTTCTTTAAGGTCATTAGCTTGACCAAGCGCAAAGCATGATCGAGATTTACAAAACTTATTGTAAACATACACGTCCATAATGAACACCACATGCAAATTGTAGCAACAAGTCAAGGTATAATTAAAAGAAACATATGTTTCATGCAAAGCACTTAGCTCATCGTTAGGCAAAGGTTCTTTAGGTGTGAGATTAATTGGTTCAAACATAAAAATTACCTCATCATCATTCTCAAAAAATTCTAGCCTATCAACATGATTGTTGGCGGTCGATTTCCGTCAACCTAGCCATGAGTTTACCTTCAATGTTGGCATTAATTTGATATTCACACTAACGATCCTAACCCCCATTATATGTTATGTTTGCACTCACACATGGTTTTTGCAGTTTATTGTTTACACAGGAATCAAGAGCTTAAATGAGGACTTCCGGGTAAAGTTCATCAAGGGATTTACAAGGTGATCACGGACCCCGGGACGAGTCAAGATACAAGATGAACATGACTCCAAATGAACCAAGGACTAAAGCGTGAAGCTGAGAAGTGCTGAGGACCTAGACGGAAGATGCGGGAGTTCATACGCAAAGCACCCTTATCTAAAACGTGAGGAAAATGACGTCAAGGACCCACATGCAACTCGGCAAAAACTCAGGAAGTCGCGGGAAGCTTCACGAAGAAAATCGGGGACGAACCAGGTCGAGGAGGTCCTGGGCCGGTCGGCCCAGGCCGGTCGGCCTGGCCCATCCTCGGGTCGGTTCGCTGCCCCCTTTGACCTAGATGACGCTCGGGCTATTTATAGCCCCCGTGCGAAGTTTCAACTATCAAGCCATTCGTCATCCGCCGTCGAGGAGCAGAGTTGCTCGAGGGACACCATCTCGGAGAGGAGGGTCGTGATAGTCGTCTAGGGTTCACCTAGCCGGTGTGGGAACCTTGCATGGAAGACCACGTCGGAGTTCCGGAGGCTTGAATCAAGATCAAGGTAGGATCCCGGTTGGATCTTATTCATGAACACACTTATGATGGAGTTTTAATGGATCCGATAATTGGCAATCAAGTGCTTTCTCTTCGGTTTTGTCTTCTTTTGGTTTTGCTTCTTCCTCGATCTATACTTAAGATAGATCACTTAGGGTGCTCTTGTAGCCGCGGTGGCTAGAAGTGCATACCCGACCTACCAAGTGTTTTCAACACGTTCTTCATGAGCGTACTCTTAGGTTCACCTACACAAGAAGCGGGGCATCGTGACAGGATGTCGATCACGTGTACGGTAGGTGCCTTCGAGGGTTGGACCGGAAGCCACATGCTTTTTATGAGATTCTCATTACTATCTTCATCTCTCGCTTGGAACTACGACATAGGCACGATCTAGACTCTCTAGATTGGTTACCTCTCGCTTTCTCTCGCTACCTCTCATGTTTTAGTAGATTAGATGTGTTTGAAACCTCTCTTAAACAAAGTGCTTTTTTGCCTTATTGGATCAATCTTGCGTTGCACATTGTTCCACGGATTCGATACCTTGGGATCACCACTCAAGGGAAGAAGGGTCCCTTGACTACGATGGAGGATTTGTCCGCTTGCAAGTCCAAACGAACTTTGCAACGATAATCAAACGTCAACAATGATCATCATTGGAACAAGGCATAGAATTTAAACTATTATTCATACTATTGGTCCAACATGAATATTTGAATATATCATCATCCATACAGATAATATCTTGAGATTTCAGCATGTACCTTAGCCTCGGAGCTTTCTCAACAAGAGCGATCTTTGGTTCTTCTTGTAGCGTTGAAAGCAAATCAATCTCGACGAGTGGAGGTGTTTCTTTGTTACCTTTTTGCATCTCCTCCATCTCATCATGTGGAACATGTAATCCTTCAGTAATGTATGCATTTGTCTCCTCTTTGAAGTCTTCGTTATCATCACAATCTTCATCTTCAAAGTCTTGTACGTTGCTTTCTTTATCTTCCGTGTACCACATGTCGTCAAGATTGCTCATCGTTGATTCACTCTTTTCTTCATCCTTGAGCATTTCCATGTCTTGATTTGCTAGTGTGTAGGCTTCAATAGCACACAAGCTATAACCTTGTGGAGAGGGACCTTCTTGGAGTATTTGCTTTATGTCATCTCCTTCCCATTCATCTTCTAGCTTGAGTCCTATTTTCTCCCATTTATTCTTCGAGTCACTACCTCTTCTTTTCATTTTCCTCGTCTCCCTAGCAATGAATTCTTGCCCATGGTTGAATGGCCACGACCAATCAATTTCTTCTTCAATTGGTGTGCATGGTGTTGTGGAGAGGGAACTTTTAGGCTCGTCATGGTTGTACCCTTCTCCTCCTTCATCATGAATCTTCGAGTTGTCATATTGATCGACCCATCCTTCATCTTCTACGTCTCTTTCTTCTTTAAATATGTTTTGGATCGATTCTCCACTCATTTCTTGATCAAATATATCTTTGACTTGTTTGGCAATGTGTCGGTGTTCCTCCTTCCTTCGGTGGTTGATTAGGGAGGCAAAATCAATTTGAATCCAATTGGATTGATTGAATTCCGCCAATGGTCTAGCATTCCCCATACTTCGGCCTACATTCATGTTAGTTTCAACATTTTTATCATGCAAAATGACTTTGCTTACCTTAGGAAGTGGTTCTTCAATTTCTTGTATGATTGGTTCATCTTCCTTGACTTCCGGTTCATCTTTTTCAGAAATTTCAGCAAGCATCTTGGGCTTGCTTTTGTCATTTTGCTCCTCCCGACAACGTCTTTGCCAATATCTTTGCGTTCTTTTTCCATTGCTTATCCTTTGTAAGATTTGTGCGGCTTCACTAATTTTTTTATCCATTAAATCACCGCCTGCACACATGCTTACAAAACGAGCAGAGTTAGGGGTTAGTGAAAAATAAAAGGTATGCAACATCAAGTCACCAGAAAATCCCAAGTTCGGGCCTTGCTCAAGTAGTTCATTAAAACGGTCCCATGCTTCATCAATTCCTTCATTCTCTCCTTGTTTGAAAGTGAGCACTTGCCTCCTTAAGTATTGGACCTTGCTTATGGGAAAGAACTTCAAAAGAAACTTCTTCACTAGCTCATCCCAATTTCCTTTTGCTTCAACGGACGCAAGTGTGTACCATCTTCGCGCTTCATCTTCGAGAGAGAATGGAAAGAGATTCCACTTGAACCAAGCAGCCGAAACTCCTTCTTGTTGCACCGTGTTGCATATCATCATGAATCGCTTAATGTGTCTATATGGGTTGTCATCCTCCAATCCTCTAAAGGGGTTTGTCGCCACTAACTTGATGATTCTAGGCTTCACTTCGTAGTGGGTTGTAGCAAGCGTCAAGTCTGATTTTTGCATCTCAATGTCCTCCGTTGACGGCATTGCTAGCTCCCTTAGCGACATCTCTTTGTCTTCCAATGGTGAGGTGAACAAATCCATCTAGGCACTGAAAAAAAGAAAAACACAAAAAGGGTTTTTTTCTAGAAAACGAGGGTTAGATGTTAGTAATCAACAAAATTAATACAAGATTAAACGTAGCAAACTGGCTTGCTCCCCGGCAACAGCGCCAGAAAAAGGGCTTGTTGACGGTTCAAAACCGTGTTGAAGTTCACCGTAAGCACACGGGTGACTTGGTGCCTTTTTCACCAAGGGGGGATCCCCAAGGTTCTTGTCAATCCGCGGAGCAAGGGATATACTAGCGTTTAATCTAGCACTAATCTAGTTGATTGGAAAGCCTTTGAAAGAGATATTAATCTAAAGAAAAAGCAATCTAACCTATGTTGATCTAAGGCTAAACTAGATGGCAAAGGTTGGTACAAGAGAGAGAGATTAAAGTAGATAAGTGTTCCCTCCCTAGGGTCTAGGATCACAAAGACATGCATCTACTACATGAAAGAGGTGTTGCCTTCTCTAGCTTCACGGCGGTTATGCGGTCGCTAGGCCTTTTCCCTTCTCTCGTACATGTCACTACGCGAAGGTAATAGATCACTTCGCTAACGCATCTACATCTAAGCATCCATTGAGTTAAGCTAATCACCACGATTACCACAAACCCTACTAAGATCACATGTTGTGCACACATATGTAAATCAAGCATTTGCAAAGACATAGACCGTGAAGCATCGATAGGCATAAAGTTCATGTAGCGATTACATAGCAAAGACCCATAAAACCCTAGGGATGAACGGAGGCATTACCCCATCATCTTACAAAGATTGAAGCACATAGGGGTGATAGAGACTCCGAAGAACGTCGTCGATGAAGATGGCGGCGAGGAGACTTAGGAACACCCCTAGGTCGATGGCTCGGAGTCCTCCTCTTGCTTCGTTCCTTCTGCCAGTGTTGATCCTTGCGACGAACTCATCTAACTCTATCCCTCATCTTGCGGTGGCGGCTATCTGGTGAATGGGCGTTGAAGGAATGATTGGATGCGGCGGCTGTCGGAGACAGGAGATATAAATACACCGAGGAGCATCTAGGTCAAAGGGGACCACGAACCGAGGAAAAAAGTGCCTGGGCCGGTCGGCATGGGCCGGCCAGCCTGGGCCTTTTCTAGCCCAGTTCGGGACCGTCTTCCTCCCCGTGGCTCATCTTGACATTTTGGATTTATGCCTCTTCATTTGTGTCATTTTGGCGTCATCATCCCCACGATCAAGATAGGGGGTCTTCTCGCATGAAGTCCGATCTTTACGTCTTAGTCCTCGGGGATGATCCGTCGTAGCACCTTGGTCCTTGCCACCTTTGGAAGTGATTTCGCCTTGCACTTGAACACGAATGGAACTCCTCATTTGATCCTTTGAACTCGTTGTAACTCCGTCCCTTTTGTCCATGTTTTCCTGCAAAAACACAACACTTCCAAATGCACATACAGAGTTGAACTTGTTATATCATTAGTATGCCTAGTGGCGGGTTAGTTCCATAATCAAGCTCAAACCAAAGTGTAATGAATGCTCTAGGTTGACGGAAATCGACCGCCAACAGCCACATTCCAAGCAGATTGAATAATAAGACTTTGGTTGATGAGCTTCATGTCCCTAATTCCTAGACCTCCTTGCTCCGGGGATTTACAGATGTCATCCCAAGAGCAGAAAGCAATGGGGTTAGTTTGATGCTCCTCTTGGACACCTGTCCACCAAAGTCTTCGAATGATAGTAGTAATCTGATCAATAAATTTTTTTGAAAACAGGATAGTAGACATGTAGTAAATAGGGATAGAAGAAAGAACAGACTTAATGTACTGCAGCCTACCTGCATGTAGCATTACTGTATCAAATCGCTAATTAATTATGTTCATTAAATTTGTCGCGCAAAGTTACACTTATCTGTGAAAATATTTTGCAAATAAACTTCATTTGGTGCTCCATGCGTGCAAGATTTCTTTTTCATGAATTTTTTTTCCTGAGCAACCAAACACGGTCGCTGGGAGGCTTGTAGCGCGACGACCTTTTTGTCCACAGACTGCCGTTTTTCGTGCCGGATCATCCCTCCAGCCTGTTGCCACTCATTCCCACCCTGATGCATCAAATGCAAATGCATCATCCCAAACACCGGTCACGCGCTCTCTTATTTGCTGGAAAAAGGATCAAACAATTTGTGTTGTATATATGCATGGTTCCCTCAGTCGTCCTTTTTTCCTTTTTTTTTGCATTTTGGCATGTGTCATCATGTGTGGATCGGAGCGTATATATGTGTATGGTATATAAAGGGCATAATATGGGTCGTCGTCCTTATATGAAATTAAAGGGAGATGTATAGGGGAGACTATCATAAATATCTACTGGTAGATGAGGCAGTAATTGTAACGAGTGGCTCACACATGCACTGTGAAGCTAATTAGCGCGAATGGGCTTGCAGTCCAATGGTAGGATGGTCTAGTGGGACGCTACCCATCAAGGTTCAAATCCTGGTGCTCGCACCTTTTCCTGAATTTATTTCGGGATTTTCCGGCGTTATGCATTAAGTGGTAAGCGACGTTCCCGTCGACGACGAGGTGCCAGTGGTGACTTCGGAAATCTCCAGATCTGCCGGTACTCAGTCCTTTGGAGGTGCTCATAGGGGTAGTGTTTGCCTATGTGTGTTCATAGGGGTGAGTGAGTGTGCGTGCGTGTTGTGAGTTACTGCGTAATTCTAAAAAAAAGTGAAGCTAATTAGGATGTTGCTTAAATAGAAAAGGTTTACTTGGTTTCGTATGGCTCATCAATTTTCATAAAGAAACGAGAGCTAATTAATTTTGTGGAACTTTGGATATGCAAATCAGATTTACTTTGGTTGCTACAAGTGTCTCGAACTCTCGATGAATGTTCACGAAGTGGGAAGAGAATGGAAGCTTAATTATTTGACATAATTTCATTTCTTTGTCAATCTTTAATTTGGAAGCTTGTTTAATTTAACAAATTTACAGAAAAAATAAAAATACGATCCTAAATAAATGTGCTAGAAGCCTAGAAGATCACATTTTTGTATTCCTCGCTCTGTACATGGAGCTTGTGTGTTCGAGTTCAAATCTAGTGTTTCCTACTGCATCCATGGGTATCGACTTGTCGTTGTGTGGAAACCGCCTACCAGAGGTAGGAAGCCAATAAGCCATTGCACGACAGAACGCTGAACGCAGCTGACTTGGTTAGCATGCTCTCTTGCGAGAACAGAAACTCAGTTGCTTGGAGTGCCACGTCAACCGGGGTAATGGCAAGACTAGACACCCAAACTTCTATGGAACGCTGCTGGGCTCGATCCACCTTTGTTTTTGCATATATCTGGATACACATTCCGATGAAGCCAACATTGCTTTCCTGGTGCCACTCAGTCCGATCGAGATATAAGTGCGCATTAGGGGGATTGCATCCTAACTCCGATCCCAAATGACTCAAACTCACAAAGTAATATAGGTTTGTTTTTCTCCTCTCTAATTCACTCATGCCAATGCAATTCTGGGAAGGATTTCTGCATATATAAGTGAACGCGTGAAAGGTATATGTAGGCATGGAATTGTGTATAAACGGTATGCATTGATAAACTGTTAGATGAACCCACCATAAAGTGTAGCATATTGAGTGGCATTATGATGTTAAGTTGCACCCACATTTTACTTCATTATGAAATAAGTGATATAGTTATGATATATGTGGTCGGATATGTATGTAATTCCTTGGATACCGGCAATGTTTTTTTAATGAGGAAGCTTTTATGTCAATATTAAATAAAGTTATCGGTGGGCCTGTGTGGGGTTTCTGATTGTATTTTCCAAAGAAAAAGTTAGGCACATAGGAAAGAAAACCAATTGGCGATGCAATTCAACATAATACAGAGTAAGTTATTGGAGCCAAATGCCTCGAGTTTGTATCATGAATATAATAGTAAAATTAATGCAGAAATTTCATGTGAGAAGGAGAGTTTAAATATAACCACATTGTCTATTTTCCCGTTAGTTAGACATTTTTGTATTACTGAGCATACAGAGGATGATACCATCCTTATGTGCATCTGGCTAAGAGAGCAATTAAGGTCTGTGATCGTATTTACTTTTTGACAATGACTATTTGCTACTTCCTCACTTTCAAATTGTAGGCTGTTTTGTTTTTCTAGATACCTAAAAATCTTTCTATTTATCTAGACATAATATATTTATATATGCATTGAAAAAATCATGTATCTAACTAGAAAAGCTAAATTGACCTACAATTTGATCTATGAGAGTATTTTTCAGTTCAAGGTGGAGTTGTAGCAGGTCATAAAAATGTGGGAGGCAATTTCTCGCTTTGAAAGAAAGCACGGGGCCGGCAACATATTAGTCCAAGCAAGTGTTCTCTCCTAGTTGTTCAGCATATAGTTCTGATTAGACTACGAAGGAAACTAAATCTATGATACATTGATACAAGTGGATACAAAAGAGACGTTGTCAGAACGTCGTAGCCGACTTGATCAGGAGACTGACGAAAGAGACGTTGCCTGATGATCGAGCACATCCTCGCGGCCACACCATCAGGGGTTGAGAAAATAGACACCCAAACTTCTACTACAGTACTAGTAGAACGATGCTGGGCTCGATCCCACACTTCGCTTTTGCTTTGAGGTCTTTTACGATACACAGTACGATCCAACGGTCATACGGTCGTATTATTGGTTTCTTCGGTTGTTTCCCTATAAGTAAAATGGTAATTTAATATATAGATATATATTATCTGGAAAAAAAAATTCCCCGCTGCCCCTTGTACTATCTAAAACATTTCATATATTTCATTTCCTATATTACAACAATACTATTTTACATATTCGATAATACCTTTATACTACCCGTATGACCTTTGAATACTACCGTACAACAGTTAAAAAAATCAGTCGTATATGATTAATCTCAACCGTCAGATCCTTACATATAGGTCATTTTCTATTACATACGAATCCTTTTTCAACTGGTCGTACATGTCGTATTGTGTACCGTAAAAAACATCTTTGCTTTCAGGGACAACTTAGAATAATGATCCAACCTGTGGCATTGTTCGATGAAGCCAACGTTGCATTCCTGGTGCCACTCAGTCCGAGGTAGTATCGCGTCCCAACTCCTTGCTGGTTTCTATACTTCTCACAAAGTAATACAGTCTTTTCTTTTGTTTTTCTTTCTTCTTCTCCCTAATTCGCTCATGCCAAGTGAACGTGAATGGTATATGTAGGGCATGGAATCGGGTACAAACAGTATGCATTGATGAATTGGTTGATGAATTGGTATATGTAGCATATTGAGTGGCATGATGAAGTTAAGTTGCACCCAATTTTTTTTGTTTATTATGAAATAAATGATAGTTATGATATATGTGGTCGGATATGTATGTGATCCCTTGGACACTGACAATGTTTTTTTGATGAGCAAGCTTTTATGTCAATATTAAAAAAAGTTATCTGGTGGTGTCGTGGGGGTTTTGCATTGTTGTTTTCTAAAAAAAGTTAGGCACACAAGACAGAAAACATATTATTGGAGTCAAATGCCTATAGAACAAAACGTTGGACCGGTCATGGAACCGGTGAGGCTGCTGATTCATTGGTTTAGAGTCAGTCCACTGGGTCAACCGGTTCAACCTCGGTTCAAATAGCTAGGCAATATATTCCAGCTATTCACAAGCGAACTCTTGATGAGCTGCACCTTTTCACCTTATTTTCGGTGGGCTTAACAAGCTCAGGCTCCTATCTGCTTTACCGGGCCAGCTGATTGCTGGTTTCAGCCAAAAAGTGATAAGAACATGCTGTTTACATTCGATCTTTTATCTGAACCGAACCGTAGTGCCGCCGATTCAAGGTTTTTAACTGTAGTGCCCCCGGTTCAAGGTTTTTCTTGCAGACTGGTGAACCGGTCCGTTTCTTGCTCCATGCAAATGCCTCGAGTTTGAATCATGAATAGTAAAATTTAATGCAAAAAATTCATGTGAGAGGGTTAAATATAACCAAATTATCTATTTTCCATACATAGACAGTTTTGTATATTACAGGTATATGCATACAGAGGATACCAGTCCCTAATCTGCACCTCTGGCTAAAAGAGCCCTTGAGGCAAGGGAACACAATTACTTTTTGATGATGACTGTTTGCCTAGATTGTTTTGACTACAGCTGGCTGCTGGGTTCGATCTGACTTCATCTTGTCTTCCTACTGAGAGTGATTACAATGATCCAACATGTCGAGCCTAAGGAAGCCAATGTTAATTTTCTAGTGCCACTCAATCCGAGATAGTAGTGTGCATGCGCGCACATTAGGGCACTCCCTATGATAGAAACCATGTGCGAAGTTCAAGAGAGTCACATCATCAAAAATCATTTATAGACCTACCTCTCCCCAACAGTTGGTGTCTTCACCTAATAAATGTCACTTTTCTCTCTTCCTTATCTCTTTCTTCCTCCCCTGCACTCATCCTCCTCCACGCCATGTGCTACTCCTCCTGCGGCGGTGCGGCAACACGGCGGCCGGACGACGTCGCGTGGTGCTGGCGAGCTCGCTGCGAACTCCATCCCTCGGCTGGCGTGGGCGAGTGCGGCGCAGCCGGCGGCGTGGGCGAGCCCTCTCAGCGGGCGAGCGCACGGGGGAGGGTGGCCCCTGCTCCGGCCTCCCGCGGCAGGACGGGCGCTCCCTCGGCGGTGCACGTGAGGGTGGCGGGCGCGACGGCGCGAGTGGGCTTCCGCGGCGGCCCGTGCGAGCTCCTTCCCGCGACAGGGAGGGCGCTCCCTCGGCGGCGCACGCGAGGCGGTGCTGGCGGGCGCGACGGCGCGAGTAGGCTTCCGCGGCGGCCCGTGCGAGCTCCTTCCCGCGACAGGGAGGGCGCTCCCTCAGCGGCGCATGCGAGGCGGTGCTGGCGGGCGCGGCGGTTGCGGGAGCTCCCGCGGCGGCGGCGCGAGCTCCATGGCCGAGCGACGTTGGACGGCGAGGGCTGGCGCGACGGCCGTTGGCGGCTACGTCGGACGGCGAGGGCGGCGGACCAACGCGGCGGCGCGTGCGGGAGAAAAGCGCGGGAGGGTGGAGGGGAGGAGCAGACCCGCAAGACTCCAGCTAGGTCTTCCCAATGGTGATTTTGCTGGGTCTTGCGGCCTTCATTCGCGTAAGGAGGCCGAGTCGGGAGGAAGAAACCAGGTCTCGTGTTTTCCTCCTCTTTCTTCATTAACTATGATGCAATGTCACCAATTTGCTAATGTGTCACCTCATTTATTAGGGATGGGCTCCATACTACGTTGACCATTAGGACTGCCCTTAGGAGATAGCACGGGTCCCAAATGACCATGTATACACACACCAGCAAGCGATGGGAGATTTAAAGGGCGAGCAAGTGCCCTATCTGGTGTCTTTGATCACGACTCAGAAAATAATAATTTTTTTTTGCTTTCTTCTTCTCCCTAGTATGCTCATGCCAAAGCGACAGGCTTTCTACACAAGTGAACGCGAATGATATATTATATATAGGACATGGATAGAGGTTTCCTACAGTGCTTGAGAGTAACCGCAGGTTCCTCCCCCTCCCTAATTTTTTTTGACGGAACCTAAATAAGGGTATTTTCGTAACATTAAAAAACTCAAAGTCTTCAGCACGACAGCGTAACAGATCGAGCAAACAAAATCCTCCAATTCGCTATGCGGACTGCCCCACCTCATCCACTCTCGCCGCCGGCCGCCGGGGGATTGCTGTAGCGAACATGGTCTCATACGTCATTTGTTCAAAGTTTAATTTTGGTGATTAATGACAACATGATCAATGGGACTAACCATATTGTCTAGCATGTCTTTGTAGACACTTCTAGGTCCCAAGGATGAAAAATACCATATGCCAAAATGAGAAGATAGTATATTTTTCAAAGGTCAAAACTGCGGAAGAAAGAGAAAAAGAATGCCACCGTCGGATGAACCGACGGTACCCTTGGAAGCGGCGTCGATGAAGTGGTAGACTGCGAAAGGAAACCCAAGTCAGCAAAGATCACTGGATCATCCGACGCCCCCAATTTTAGTTGCGCCGGATGAATCAAGAGACCAAGCAAGCAGGAACCTTCAGCACCGGATGAACCGATGGTGTAGCGACAGTTCATCCGGCGACCGTGTGTTTGCTAACAGAGAGGTCCAGGCGCGAAGCTCTTCAGCACCGGATGAACCGATGGGCATGAGGGACTCAACAGTGGTTCATCCGACGGCCGCGTATTTGCTAACAGAGAGGTTTTGGCCGCGAATCTATCAGCACCGGATGAACCGACGGTACGTCGGTTGAAGCGTCGGATGAATGACATCAGCAGGACTCAACGGCTAAGTGCGGTGGAAGGCAACGGTCAGTAGCACCGGATGAACCGACGCCAAGAAAAAGGACAGCGTCGGATCATCCGATGGTACCATTTCCAGGAGCTTTGGCCCAACAGCTAGTTTGATGCCTTGACCTATTTATACCCCTTCCACCCCATCATTTGGAGATGCTGGAGTGTGTGCAAGTGCAGAGGAGTTCAAAACTCATAGAAGATCATATCCAAGCCATCCAAGTGCTAAATTGCTCATCCATAGACTTGCACATGCTTTGTGTGTGTGCTTAGTGTTAGGTTTAGCTTAGAGCTAAGTGAGTACAAGGTGTGCCTACCTTGTGAGGTGATTCTCGAGTGGATCAAGTTGTACGAGGTGCGCCGGAAGCCTTGGAGCCTAGGTGGCTCTCCGGCAAACGTCTTCGACCCTCCGGCTTGGTGTGGAGCGGCGATGACACTTTGTGCGGGGGACGTGGAGACCCCCTTCCCTTGGTGGAGAAGCTCCTTAGTGGAGACGGCATCAAGGTGACCAAGGGAGCTTGGCGAGTGCCTTCGTGGTGAGTCTTAGTGGCAAGTTAAGTGGTGCTCTTGCGAGAGACTTGGTGACCGGGAAGCAATACTCTTGTGTAGAGTGCTTCAACAACGTGGACTAGGGGTGGCTTAGTGCCTACCGATACCACGGGATAAATTGCATGTCAAGAGTTTGCTTGCTCTCATCCCCCTTTACGTTTCCGCATTACATTCTTGCAATCCTTGTGTGCCTTTACTTTCCTAGAGTAGTATCTTGCTAGGATTGGCTATAGGTTGCAAAACTTGTTTTGGGATGAGAGTTTCACACTAGAACAACCTTAGTTGCACATTTAGATAGTATGTTCTAGTTTATGTTTCATGCAAGTACTGAAAGCCATAGGATAAGTTTTTAAGTTGCCTAATTCACCCCCTCCCCCTCTTAGGTCACGGACATCCGATTCCTTACAATTGCGCAACCTCTCCCCCGTCCATCCATTCGCCGCCGCCTGCTAGAGGATTGCGCAACCCCTCATCCATCCATCCATTCACGGATTCCCGGGCATCCCTTCCCCATCTCCATCAAAGACACACCGGCGCATTGGAGTTCGCCACCGGCGGTCACGAACTCATCCGCGGCATCACCGTGCGGACTGCGGAGGGGCTCGCCGGATTTATTGCGGAAGGGCTCACCGCCCAGGCGCCTTGCGGCAACATGTTGCCGGTGAAAATACCAACATAACCTTTCCTTCATTTTTAGAATTAGTTCTTAGTCCACAAATATTTGGTTCCTAATCCACAAATATTTAATTCCGGTCCACACTTTTAGTTCCTTGTAACAGGTTCTTCCTATTTTTCAACCATCTGATCTAGATTGATGGACGGCTCCTAAAATCTTCAAGCATTAGGAAAAAGTCTGATAAATTGGTAGATGACCCCATAAGTTGATTGTCCTGACGAAGTTGCACCCACATTTTCCATCATTATGAAATGAGTGACGATAATTGCGGTGTGTGGTCGGATTTGTGATCCTTTGGATACCGATAATTTTCCATCGTGATGAAGCTTTATGTCAATATTAAATAAAGTTTTCTTATGAGGCTATGCTATTTCACATCATTTTTTTCCAAAAAAAAGTTAGGCACACAAGAAAGAAAACCATTTGGTGATGCAGTTCAACAAAACATAGCCAGTTGTCTCAAGCTTGAATCATGACTGGTGCAATTTAATACAGAAATTCGTGTGAGAGGGAGTGTTTAAATACTACCTCCGTTCTTAAATATATGACACCATTAATTTTTTTCGTTCGCTTGACTATTCGTCTTTTCTACAAATATTTTGCAAATCGATAAACAACAAGTTAAATATAAAATACATTGGATAATATATATAATGATATACATTTTTATTTTACTTCACTAATTTGTTCAATATATATTGGTCCTCAAAATTGTCATATATTTTAAAACGGAGGGATTATAAGTGAATTGTCTATACCCTCCCCCCCCCCCCATTAATTTGGATATTTTGTCATAACTGCTCAGTGCATACAAAGGAAACCAGTCCCAATTCTGCACATCTGGCTAAGAGCGATTGAGGTAACTGGTATCACATTTACATTTTGCTGATAACTAGTGCAGCAGATCATAAAAAACCAGGAGGCAATTTCTCATTGAAACAAGCACTGGGCAACAGATAGTTGAAGCAAGTGTTCTCAATCCTATTTGGTAAGTATATAGTTCTGATGAGGGTAGGAAATAGATACTTGTTGCTCCAGAGGTTCCAGGATGACGGCAACGATTCCAGCCCACATCACCTTTGGGGGCTAACGCCAGAGCCAAGTAGCACTAGAAATCTTATTTTCTTGTCCTGTCAATCCCATGGGCGGACGTGTTTGGTTTGGGTGGAAAAAAAAATAGTCTTGTACTATTCACATATTTGCCCGCTAATTAAGGGTATTAAATGAATGTAGTTTACAAAACTATATTCGTAACTCCTGGGCTAATTTGCGAGACGAACATAATAAGATTTTTGACCACATGATTTAGAGAATGATTGTTGTAACATTATTATAGCAAATCATGAATTAATTACGCTGATTAGATTCTCCATTACCACATTCTGTGCCGATGGACAGTGTTACATTCTAGCCTTAGCCTTTTTTTTTGAGGGAATGCTATCATGACTAGCTTTATTGATCATTAAACAAGATTACATCATTAGCGAAGGTAGCAATTAGGAATCTAGGAGGCTCATCGGCCTAAATACAGGTGCTCCTGTTAACAAAAGAAAACTTTGCTAGCTCATGAGCTACCTGATTGGCATCCCTATTACAATGCTCTATAGATTTTAAACTAAAACTCATCCAGAGCGAAAAGCAATCATCATAAATTGCAGCTGCAGACGTTGCCGAGAAGCCATCACGAAAGGTATTAACCACCTGCATACAGTCTGAATTGACTATAATTCGGTTGCATCCCACTTGTTCGACAAGTCGAAGCCCGTCCAGCAATGCATAAGCCTCCGCCATCGGTGCATCAACAACATGTGATAAATATCTTTGCGCCATAGCAATTACCCCTCCTCTGTGATCTCGGATGGCAGAGCACCCGTTCCTGTTTCTTCACTGAAACTCGCATCAACATTAATTTTGACAAAGTCCTCAGCTGGTTTCTTCCATCCTTCCTTCGCCTGAGCACCTTTCTTATGAGCATTCATGTAGTTCAAGGTCAGAACCAGAATGGATATAGCAGACCTAGCAAAAGTTTGCACCGCTTCTCCATGGACCACTTGCCTCCTTTCCCACCAGAGGTACCAACCACCCGTTAAGATAATTTCAGCAAATCCCACATCCAGGTCTTGTATGATTTCATTCCTCCTAATAATTTCCTCCATAACCACTGATCCTGACAGATCTTCGCTCAGTACTTCTTGGATACGATCCCAAACACCCAGACAACGCCAAACCGCTTGTGCTCTTTCACAAGTGAAAAGAATATGTTTAATATCTTCACAACCCAAGCTACAAACTAGACAGGAGCTTAGATTACCAATATGTTTATTAGCCAAAATACCTTTGCATGGAATGAAACCCTGTAGTGCTCTCCAACCGAAATTTTTTATCTTGCTCGGTATTTTAAGCTTCCAGAGTCCATCCCACACCTTTGTATAAATCGAACGCCCCGCTTGATTAGTTTCTGTTCTGGTACCATATTTATGCTCCCATTGCACATGATAAGCTGATTTAACAGAAAAAAGTCCATTGCGATTAAAGTGCTATGCAACAAGATCTTCTCGGCCATTATGTAGTGGTATTTGCAAGATCCTTTCCGCATCTGTTGACCAAAATAAAGCTCGCACTAGCTGTTCATCCCATAAACCATCAATTGGATTAATTAAATCACTTACTTTAGACACCAATCTTGTGCCCCTCGGGGTTTGAACTCGTAAATTATGACTGGTCAGGATCCATGCATCCTCCCAGATGTTAATCTGGGTTCCATCACCCACTCGCCAAATACTGCCCCTTTTAAAACAATCCAATCCTGCCATGATGCTTTGCCAAGTAAAAGAGGATCCTTTCTTCATTTTTGCATTTAACAGGTTACCATCAGGATAATACTTGGTCCTTAGAACCCTTGCACATAAAGATTCCGGCTCACATAACAATCGCCAGACTTGTTTTGCTAGTAAAGCCAGATTAAAACTCTGCAAATCCCTAAATCCCATCCCTCCTTTGAGTTTCGGGATGCACATTTTCCACCAAGTAGCCCAATGAATTCTCTTCTTCATGTCGTCGTCACCCCACCAATAATTTGAAATGGTGTCACAGACTCCTTTACATATTTTCTGAGGAAGTCTAAACACCATCATCGCATATACTGGTATTGCTTGAGCAATCGATTTGATGAGAATTTCTTTACCTCCCAAACTTAAAAGCTTCTCCTTCCATCCCCCTATTCTTGCTCGAACTCTTTCCACCAGGTGCCAAAAACTATCACTTCTGTCTGCTCCCACCAATGTGGGCAAACCCAAATACTTATCACTTAGGGATTCTGTCATCACATTCAACGTTTGACAAACCTGAGCCTTCACTTCCACATCTGTGTTGCCACTAAAGAAAATACTTGATTTATCCTCACTAATTTTTTGGCCCGAGGCAGCACAATATCTATCCAGAATATCTTTCAACACCTCTGCATTGCGTTGATCAGCATCCATCAGTATAAGAGAATCATCTGCAAAAAATAAGTGTGATATCACTGGTGCTCCCCTACAGATTTTAACTCCTTCAAGTTCGCCTCTACTTTCAGCACCCCTTAGCATGCTCGACAACCCTTCCGCAACCAACAAAAACAAATATGGTGACAATGGGTCACCCTGCCTCAGCCCCCGTGATGATGTAAAACCTTTTGTTTCCATACCATTAAACCGAACATTGTATTTAACTGATGTAACACAACTCATAATGATATTGACCCATTGCTGATTGAACCCCAACTTCAACATAATTTCTTTGAGATATATCCACTCCACTCGATCATATGCTTTATGCATGTCAAGCTTGACTGCACACAAACCCCTCTTTCCTTGTTTTTTCTTAATTGCATGGATGTTCTCGTAAGCTACCAAGATATTATTTGTTATTAACCTGCCCGACACAAAAGCACTTTGGTAAAAACTAACAATATCCGGCAATACTTTCTTCAAACGGTTTGCAAGGAGCTTTGAAATTACCTTATAGACCACATTGCACAAGCTAATGGGCCTAAACTGAGAAACCTTCTCTGGAGTTTCCACTTTGGGGATCATGACAATCGTGGTTTCATTCCAACCCTCTAGTATAATAGCAGAATTTACAGCTTCTAGTACCTCATTCTCCAAGTCTTCACCCAACATGTTCCAGAACCACTTGAAAAATATGGCATGAAGGCCATCTGGTCCTGGAGCCTTTAAATCCCCAATATTGAAGAGAGCAGACTTCACCTCCTCCCTAGTAAAAGGGGCCATCGGTTCATTGTTCATTTCTGGTATAACCCGTCTTTCAACATCAGCTAGTTCTCTTGGATGTAAATGGTCCACCTCTGATTCAAATAAATTTATGAAATAAGATTGAACAACATTCTTCATATTCACTGCATCTTCGTGTTTTACTCCGTGATCATCAATCAAAAACTTAATGAAATTCTTTCGGCGACTGTTCGTTGCAAAATTCTAAAAAACCCTGAGTTCCTGTCCCCATGCTTGAGCCAATTAGCACGGGCCCTCTGGACCCAACATATTTCCTCATGTTCTAATAAAAGCTCAATATTCAGGAGTAACTCCTTCTGCCTTGGAAGATTTTCATCTGTTGTTGGGCCTCTTCGCATTTTCCCAAACTCCTTTTTCAACTTTTTCATCCTCTGAACAGGTGCTTTTAAAACATCTCTATCCCATGTATGAATATCCTCGTGCACTTGGCTCGTCTTCTGCATGAGAGTAGGACCCGCCCCATGCATATTAGCACGCTCCCACGCGGTGTGCACCATTTCTTTAACTGTTGCTTCTGATAACCAACATGCCTCAAATTGCTTTTTTCCTTTCTCCACATTGTACCACACCCCCTCCTTCTGTATCCACTACAAGTGGTCTATGATCTGATTTAGTCATCTCCGAATTAACAAGTCTAGCCATCGGATACAACTGATTCCAAGCTCCATTGGCAACTCCCCGATCTAGTCGCTCCCTAATCCTTCCTCGCTGCCAGGTGAATCTATCTCCTTCATAACCCATATCCGATAGATCACAATCTGCCAACGCATCATGGAAAGCTTGCATATAGCTTTGTGGTCGAGGCTGACCCCCATCCTTCTCGGTATTGAATAAAATTTCATTAAAATCCCCCAGGATAAGCCAAGGCTTACTCATACACCCATATAGAGCTCTCAACTGGTCCCAAGATTCGAGCGGCTTCAGCCATTGTTGGGACCAGGTCAGGAGTCCTTCGGGCACTGCCAGGGTGCAGGTGTGACAACCCCATCCGAGATAAGTCCATACTATCACTTAGACCGATCCTCTTTGGTCATTAAGCGATAATGAAGAACTATCCCGTTGAGTGTTGCCGGGTCATAGCCTGGTAAATCACTTATAAACCACATAGAGGATCGAAACGCATACATTAAAACCCCCACGAAGGAGAGTCCAGAGTACCTTACAAGTTAAACCAAATTCCCTATAGAGTTATTTATTACAAACCTTGTCCTTGCATCAAAGGTAAATGGTTCAAAGTTTTGAGACAGCGGAAATATATATCACTATTCGATAACTTGTCCTTGCATCAAAGGCCATCCCTAATGCCATTACTCCTCGTCATCCACCCATTCCAGCTCCCAGCCGGGTGGGATTTCACCTGGCCAAACATGGTCACCTGAAATAACATTTATAGCAAGGCTGAGTATACTAATACTCAGCAAGGCTTACCCGTCTGAAATAAAGAATTATCCTTCTAATCATGCATGGCTTTTGGCTGTTGGGTTTGTTTTTTGCCAAGAAGCAAATAAGGAATTAATCCTTACTTTCAATATTTTAGCTCAAGTTCTAGTACATCAATTATTACTAGATAAGCAACTAATTCAAGCATACTTGTGCAAACAATTAATCAAACATCAAGTTTATCAACATTTCATCATGGAGGGATTATCATGATTAGAGGGTTAAGCTATTCCCAGATAACGGTGAGAGGCCGATGATCGATCGATTAATAACCTTGCAAGGTGAACCTAAACATACGGAAGAAAATCCCTCACAAAGAGTGATTTCAACCAAACGTTTCCCGTCATTCGTCGGATCAGGAACTGATGCCACAGTCCTAGGTACATAGCTAGCTGGCATGCCTCACACTAGCATCCAACATCACCATGCACCACAGTTTGTAAGACTGGGGCAGCAGCCTAAGAGTAGTAGCCTAAAGTTCCCGCACCTCATCATTCAGGTACTAGGTTTACCGTACCCATGTCCGACAAATGTTTAGTACTTTCAAATGCTTAATCTCTCAACCATTGGACCAGAGCCTGAATCCCATGCTCTTACCATGTGAGCAATTCAATTTAACAAGTCTTATGATTCTGACGTAAGAACCTATTCTCGCGAGCGAAGTACCTCACTCGACTTGTACCGGGTCCTTAGTGCATAGCAACTATCGACCTAGCATACTAGTAAAAGATCATAGGAACTTATGGATCATGCATCTAGGGTTTCCATTCAACTCCTGAACGTAAATGCACATATAAAATCAAGCATAAATTCAGAAACTATAAAAAAGAAACACATAGGTATATGTTAAACCGGGGCTTGCCTTCGGCAGTGCCAGCAGTCAGACAGTCTTCCGGACTTTGGTCCAGGTCTTGATCAACCGTCACGAAGTTTACGTCTCCTCCTGCTCCCTCATTCTCGTCAGCTGGCACGAGCGCGTAGCTACCGTCAGGAACTTCTATACGAAGGGATGCAATGCATGAGTTAATTAGTGATGAGGGTGTAAACAACATGTATTAGGTCTAGGGTGACATGTTGAGCACTTTAATTTTGACAAGAGTAGATCCAGCATACTCTTCCTTAAGATTAATTATTAAACCCTTTATTTAATTATTATTATTTTAAAAGTGATTGTGTGCACATCTATTTAATTAAATTAAAAATTATCACACAAAAGATCAATTTAGGTTTTAGGGTTATTAGAAACATTTTCCAAAGGTTATAACACACATATGTTTATAAAGAGGGGGTTTCTTTATTTCTCTTTTTAATATATTTAGTTTCTTCCAAAATTTATTCTGGTTAAACCAGGTAACATCTTGCAGTGAAAAGTTTTGTGTGAGCACAAGGCATTATAATAGAGTTACTGGTAAAATTTCATGGCAAACAAGACTATATACTGAGCATGAAAAATCAGACAAGATATTCATAGCAAAAGCAAGAATATTAAATACAGGGAAAACCACTTATGCAATGGTGCTCAAATTTTACTCCGAGCTACTACAGGTTAAAACTAGGTTACACACCAAAAAAGAGCTTCAGAACCTATATCATTTATGCTACACAAAAATAACCATTTCCAGCCTATTTATTCACAAAGCATTTATTCAGAGAGATATAGGACTCAAAAGTAGCCCAACTTTCTACCATAGCCTAAACATGACATACACATCACGTGTGCCAAATATAGATTTCACTTCATAAACAAGCATCATTCAGAAACATATAGAAAGAAAGCTCCTAAACTCATGATAAAATTATTAGCATCACTTTTTAGCATATCAAGGTGATATCCCAAAGATGGACCACAGAAAACATATATATAAAGCTGCATGAAAAAGATACACAGATCTAGCCATAAAGCAAAATAAAACATAACTAAATAACCACTCAGTAACTTCGTGCAAAAACTTAGGTGTAGCCTATACTAGTGCTGGTCACCAACATATCCAAAGATCAAGCCTAGCACTTGTGTACAACTCATGCTATGAACATCCTCATACAAATTGATTTGGATTTTTCATTCAAAAACCGTGCATCAAAAGTATATACAGGTTTCATAAACAATGTAGGTCCATTCATAAGGAAACCAACAAAATTGGTTTTGTATTTTTAGGATTTTTCTGTGATTTTGTATGATTTTTACAGTTCTCAGGACTTATGGGCAAAAGTTTAAGAATCTTCTTTCGTTTCAACCCTTGCAAAGATTTGAATCCTTATGGATTAGTCCCTGGCTTTTACACAGAAGACCGTAAGAAGAACTTGATCTCACACATGTGCCCTCCCACGGCGGAGCAAGTTCACCGGCGGCGAACTGGGACCGGAGCAGGCAAACAAATGAGGGGGATTGATGATTTAGCTCACCAGGTGTTGATTGGTGGTGGCGGTGTGGCCGGGGATGTCTCCGACGAGCGGCTGCGGCGAGACCGTGGTGGAGCAGCCGCCTCGGCTCGGATTCCGGCGAGGTGAGGAGTGGGGCTGAGGAATGTGTGTGCGGGGAAGCTTCCTGTGACTCTAGAGAGGAGCTTCGAGGGCTTGGACGGCTACGGGAGCTAGTGGGGAGTCGAGCTCGTCGCGGCGGTAGCAATGGCGTCAGTGGAGAGCTCTGGCAGGGCGGAGGAGGAGCGGGGGCTTAAATAGGCGGCCGTGGCGTGGAGAGGAGGTCATGACGTGACCACAGTGCTGCACAGTGACGACGGGCTTGCCGGGGAAGTACGGCGACGTGTGCGGGCGCGGCCGGCCAATCACAGCCTCAGCGTGCGCGCTCCGACGGCTGGCGGCGCGGCACGTGGCACCGGCCTATGGCCTAGGCCTGTAACCGACTTGCTCGCCCAATGCGGTGCAGTGACCTTGACGGACCGGTGGGTCCCCGTGTGCCTCGGCATTTGCGCCCGGTCACACGGCGGCGCCTTGACGCGGCGCCCGCGCGTGACGGCGTCGTGCGGTGGCGTTCTGGCGTCCAAACCGTTTCGATGTGCCCCTGTTTGACCAGCTCAAACTCGTGTTTTTGTTATAGAAGTGATCCAAGCGCCAATGGACAAATTTGTAGACCAACTAACACTCTACAACTTTCACAAAGGCCATTGGGTGCTTAGTTCAACGGATCGAGCATAAACAGCTCTGGAACTTGCCTGTTTTCTCGGTGCCGGTGAACAGGAATTGGCAGCGTTGACCAAGGTTTTTCACATGTTTTCACTTCGAATTTCAAATGCCACTCAACATCAAAGTTGTAGGCCTTGAAAAACTGCACAACTTTGGTATTGGCCGATTTTGAAGTGTTTTAGTGAAAATTGGAGAACGTGCCAAAAGTTCTAGATTGAGTTCCTGGCTTAAGGGGTTTGACCTCTAAGATGATTAAGGGCTTAAGCACAATCGATCATAGGGTGATTAGGGATGTGATTAGCCTCTAGTGACACTTGATTAAAAACACGGGGTGTTACAGCCTACCCCCCTTAAAAGGAATCTCGTCCCGAGATTCGAATTCAAAAGATAGCTGGGAAAGGTTACGTACGATGTTGGCTTTGAAGGAAGCCCGGATACTTGGTGTTAAGAAATTCTTCCGTTTCCCAGGTGGCTTCTTCTTCCGTGTGTTGACTCCACTGTATCTTGTACATCTTAACCGTTTGCCTTCTGGTCTGCCTTTCCTTCTGATCTAGCACTCTCATTGGGTATTCTGCCAGTGTTAGGTCAGGTTCTACCTCTGCATTGGTCTCGTCGATTATTCTTGCTTCCGGTATTTGATCACACTTCTTCAGTTGCGAGACATGAAATATGTCGTGTACTGCGGAGAGTCTATCTGGAAGTCGGATACGATATGCAACCGTACCGAACTTCTCAGTGACTTCATAAGGACCGATATAGCGTGGCGCTAACTTTCCTTTTACTCTGAATCTCTGTACACCTTTGGTTGGTGATACTTTCAGGTATACATAGTCACCAATTTCAAACTCTCGGGGTGCCTTAGCCTTGTCATGATAACTCTTTTGTCTCATTTGAGCGGCTCTCAAATTTTCTCTGATTACTTCCACTCTCTCTTCGGCTTCCTATACTAGTTTGGGTCCAAATAACGTCCTCTCACCCGCTTGTGACCAATTCAAGGGAGTGTGACATCTTCATCCGTATAAAGCTTCAAAAGGGGCCATCTTCAGACTAGCTTGGTAACTGTTGTTGTAGGCAAACTCTGCCACGTTCTGCACTAACACCATACGCTGGGTCTCGGCCTGAATATACTCTGCACGTAGTCTGTCGTTGTCCTCACGCAGCCTATCAATAGTGTCGTCGCGAGCGTACAACTGCTCAACGTACTGGGCTCGCTCCTGCTCCCACTGTGTACGCTGGTCCTAGAAGAACACGACCTCCTGCTGCAAGTGAGCAGAGGTCTGACGCTCCTGCTACAAGTCGCGGTAGATGACGTCGGTCAGCGCGGACGTCTCGCGGATCACACCCGCAAGCATAGCCTCGGTGGCGAGGCGGAAGACCTGCATGTTGTACAGCGCCTCGAGTAACCTCAGAAGCTGTTGTACAGTGACTACTGGAGGATCGGCAGTGAGCAGCATGCCGGTAAGCGACAAGCGCTCATGGCAAGCCTCGTCGTGTGGGTCCAGCGCTGGGAACAACCCAGAGCGGTGAGCATCACCTCCTCTAGGTGCTGCTCGCAGAAGGTGTGGAGAATCCTCAGAGCTGCAGACTCGAGCGACTCGACTCCACGGTGTCCGTAGAACACCATGCCCAAGTCTGGCCACTCTGGGTGCTCAGGGTGCTGCGGCACCGTAGCAACGGTACGCGCGTAGGGCACACCCCGGTCCCAAAAGTGAAGCACCTCGTACGTCGGTGGAGCGGTGTAGCCCACCTCGCGCAGGGTGTCCCACAGAACACGGGGAAAACCCTCCCAGTGGAGACTGTTGGTACGCATGGTACCATCCACGTCAATCTCGAAAAACTCCGGGTACTCCATCTGTACAAGAAATGGGTACAAGACGTTAAAACTCGAAAAGGAGTATAACATGCATAGGGTATCAAAATCTGGTGGTATGAACAAAAATTCATAACTCGGTAACCAGAAACCCAAAAACTCCCAAATTTTTACAGCAACTCAGTGACATAATCATGCACATTTTTGGTATTCTAAGATAGATCTGTATCTGAAGGGAAAATGCTCAAAAAAAATTCTTCTTCCAAAGGGAGGTCAGCAGGAATAACAGCAGAACAGAGGTTTACTATTTTGATCATAACTCTAGACTGGAAATTCCTAAAATTGTGAAAAAATCACAGTAGATGCTTGACTTGATGAGGAACAACTTCTGTAAAAGTCGCCTAGTCAGAAACATCCTGGAAATGGCTCTAAAAAAACATGAACAGACAGCATCCTAATCTTGACAGAAAACAACTAGGAGCAAAAGATAGAGAAACCCTTTCTAAGATCAAACAACATCTTAGAAGCATAATACAAGGGTAGAACAGCAAGTTTTTAGGTTCATTTGGTTTTTATGATGCATGCACACGTCTTAAACGACCTCACACTTGTAGATCTAGAAAGACGAAGTCAATGCCAGTGGCAAGCTTTATAAATGACTCTCCCTATAATAACTAGTCGGAGCTACACGTCGTTTAACGTTCGCAATAACGTGGTTAGTGTACCTGCAGAAAAAAACCTTCCATGCCAGCACGTCACGGGAGCATCCACATACATTACCATTCACTATAGAAATGGTATCCATGCATTTTACACCACATGGACGGCGTCCAACCTGAGACACGCCCCTTTTGAATGGAGGGTGCCCCCCTTCGCATGTTCGTAATGCGGAATCATGCACACGTATGGCAAAACGTGGCGACATCACAACCCGTGATATATTCATTTTGAATAGAACATGGCATCCTTCGTATGACTTGCATACGGTAGCACACGTATAAAACACGTGCACATCCAACCGAGAAGATAGGATCCATGGAATGGATTGCCCTATCGACCCTCACATACTCGTGATGCGGTATCACACACGTATGAAACACGTGGCTTAAAGAAGTGCTGGAAGTTAGTATAAATAAACCATAATTACTAGCTACCTTAAAAGAACCCAAAAATTCCCTCTAGGGCCTTCGGTCTATTCATTCCTTAACGATCCAACGTATTTTTCAAAATCCAATCAATCTTGGTAAGTTTTAATTGTAAATCATTGTGATTAGTGATTAAACTAATTACTCTTGGTGTATACGGATGCTCTGATACCAACTGTGACAACCCCATCTGAGATAAGTCCGTACTATCACTTAGACCGATCCTCTTTGGTCATTAAGCGATAATGAAGAATTATCCTATTGAGTGTTGCCGGTCATATCCCGGTAAATCACTTGTAAACCACACAGAGGATCGAAACGCATACATTAAAACCCCCACGAAGGAGAGTCTAGAGTACCTTACAAGTTAAACCAAATTCCCTATAGGTTAATTATTACAAACCTTGTCCTTGCATCAAAGGTAAATGATTCAGAGTTTTGAGACAGCGGAAATATATATCACTAATCGATAACTTGGCATTATGGGAGGCCATTCCTAATGCCATTACTCCTCGTCATCCACCCATTCCAGCTCCCAGCCGGGTGGGATTTCACTAGGCCAAACATGGTCACCTGAAATCAACATTTATAGCAAGGCTGAGTATACTAATACTCAGCAAGGCTTACCCGTCTGAAATAAAGACTTATCCTTCTAATCATGCATGGCTTTTGGCTGTTGGGTTTGTTTTTGCCAAGAAGCAACTAAGGAATTAATCCTTACTTTCAATATTTTAGCTCAAGTTCTAGTAGATCAATTATTACTAGATAAGCAACTAATTCAAGCATACTTGTGCAAACAATTAATCAAACATCAAGTTTATCAACATTTCATCATGGAGGGATTATCTTGATTAGAGGGTTAAGCTATTCCCAGGTAACGGTGAGAGGCCGATGATCGATCGATTAATAACCTTGCAAGGTGAACCTAAACATACGGAAGAAAATCCCTCACAAAGAGTGATTTCAACCAAACAGTTCCCGTCATTCGTCAGATCAGGAACTAATGCCACAGTCCTAGGTACATAGCTAGCTGGCATGCCTCACACTAGCATCCAGCATCACCATGCACAACAGTTTGCAAGACTGGGGCAGCAGCCCAAGAGTAGTAGCCTAAAGTTCCCGCACCGCGTCATTCAGCTACTAGGTTTACCGTACCCATGTCCGACAAATGTTTAGTACTTTCAAATGCTTAATCTCTTAACCATTGGATCGTAGCCCGAATCCCATGCTCTTACCACGTGAGCAATTCAATTTAACAAGTCTTATGATTCCGACGTAAGAACCTATTCTCGCGAGTGAAGTACCTCACTCGACTTGTACCGGGTCCTAGTGCATAGCAACTATCGACCTAGCATACTAGTAAAAGATCGTAGGTACTTATGGATCATGCATCTAGGGTTTCCATTCAACTCCTGAACGTAAATGCACATATAAAATCAAGCATAAATTCAGAAATTATAAAAAGGAAACACATAGGTATATGTTAAACCGGAGCTTGCCTTCGGCAGCGCCAGCAGTCAGACAGTCTTCCGGACTTTGGTCCAGGTCTTGATCAACCGTCACGAAGTGTACGTCTCCTCCTGCTCCCTCGTTCTCGTCAGCCGGCACGAGCGCGTAGCTACCGTCAGGAACTTCTATACGAAGGGATGCAATGCAGGAGTTAATTAGTGATGAGGGTGTAAACAACATGTATTAGGTCTAGGGTGACATGTTGAGCACTTTTATTTTGAAAAGAGTATATCCAGCATACTCTTCCTTAAGATTAATTATTAAACCCTTTATTTAATTATTATTATTATTTTAAAAGTGATTGTGTGCACATCTATTTAATTAAATTAAAAATTATCACACAAAAGATCAATTTAGGTTTCAGGGTTCATTAGAAACATTTTCCAAAGGTTATAACACACAGATGTTTATAAAGAGGGTGTTTCTTTATTTCTCTTTTTAATATATCTAGTTTCTTCCAAAATTTATTCTGGTTAAACCATGTAACATCTTGCTGTGAAAAGTTTTGTGTGAGCACAAGGCACTGTAATAGAGTTACTGGTAAAATTTCATGGCAAACAAGACTATATACTGAGCATGAAAAATCAGACAATATATTCATAGCAAAAGCATGAATATTAAATACAGGGAAAACTACTCATGCACTGGTGCTCAAATTTTACTCCGAGCTACCGCAGGTTAAAACTAGGTTACACACCAAAAATTAGCTTCAGAACCTATCTCATTTATGCTACACAAAAATAACCATTTTCAGCATATTTATTCACAAAGCATTTATTCAGAGAGATATAGGACTCAAAAGTAGCCCAACTTTCTACCATAACCTAAACATGACATACACATCACGTGTGCCAAATATAAGCATCACTGGAGCAAGGGAAACTGAGCTATAGATTTTACTTCATAAACAAGCATCATTCAGAAACATATATAAAGACAGCTCCTAAACTCATGATAAAATTACTAGCATCACTTTTTAGCATATCAAGATGATATCCCAAAGATGGACCACAGAAAACATATATATGAAGCTGCATGAAAAAGATACACAGATCTAGCCATAAAGCAAAATAAAACATAACTAAATAACCACTCAGTAACTTTGTGCAAAAACTTAGGTGTAGCCTATACTAGTGCTGGTCACCAACATATCCAAAGATCAGGCCTAGCACATGTGTACAACTCGTGCTATGAAGATCCTCATACAAACTGATCTGGATTTTTCATTCAAAAAACCGTGCATCAAAAGTATATACAAATTTTGTAAAAGATGTAGGTTGTTCATAAGGAAACCAACAAAATTGGTATTGTATTTTTAGGATTTTTCTATGATTTTCTATGATTTTTACAGTTCTCAGGACTTATGGGCAAAAGTTTAAGAATCTTCTTTCGTTTCAACCCTTGCAAAGATTTGAATCCTTATGGATTAGTCCCTGACTTTTACACAGAAGACCCTAAGAAGAACTTGATCTCACACATGTGCCCTCCCGCGGCGGAGCAAGTTCGTCGGCGGCGAACTGGGACCGGAGCAGGCAAACAAATGAGGGGGATCGATGATTTAGCTCAACAGGGGTTGATTGGTGGTGGCGGTGTGGCCGGGGATGTCTCCGGCGAGCGGCGGCGGCGAGACCGTGGCGGAGCGGCCGCCTCATCTCGGATTTTGGCGAGGTGACGACTGGGCCTGAGGAATGTGTGCGGGGAAGCTTCCTGGGACTCTAGAGAGGAGCTTCGAGGGCTTGGACGGCTACGGGAGCTAGTGGGGAGTTGAGCTCGTCGCGGCGGCGGCAATGGCGTCGGCGGAGAGCTCTGGCCGGGCGGAGGAGGTGCGGGGGCTTAAATAGGCAGCCGTGGCATGGAGAGGAGGTCATGACGTGACCACAGTGCAGCACAGAGACGACGGGCTTGCCGGGAAAGTGCGGCGACGTGCGCGGGCGCGGCCGGCCAATGACGGCCTCGGTGTGCGCGCTCCGGCAGTAGGCGGCGCGGCGCATGGCACTGGCCTATGGCCTAGGCCTGTAATCGACTTGCTCGCCCAATGCTGTGCAGTGACCTTGACGGACCGGTGGGTCCCCGTGTGCCTCGGTGTTTGCGCCCGGTCACACGCGGCGCCCTGACGCGGCGCGCGTGCGTGACGGCGTCGTGCGGCGGCATTCTGACGTCCAAACCATTTCGATGTGCCCCTGTTTGACCTGCTCAAACTCGTGTTTTTGTTATAGAAGTGATCCAAGCGCCAATGGACAAACTTGTAGACCAACTAACACTCTACAACTTTCACAAAGGCCATTGGGTGCTTAGTTCAACGGATTGAGCATAAACAGCTCTGGAACTTGCCTGTTTTCTCGACGTCGGTGAACAGGAAGTGGCAGCGTTGACCAAGGTTTTTCACATGTTTTCACTTCGAATTTTAAATGCCACTCAACATCAAAGTTGTAGGCCTTGAAAAACTGCACAACTTTGGTATTGGCCGATTTTGAAGTGTTTTAGTGAAAATTGGAGAACGTGCCAAAAGTTCTAGATTGAGTTCATGGCTTAAGGGGTTTGACTAGGGGTTTGACCTCTAAGATGATTAAGGGCTTAAGCACAATCGATCATAGGGTGATTAGGGATGTGATTAGCCTCTAGTGACACTTGATTAAAAACACAGGGTGTTACAGCAGGAGATGGTTAGCTTCACATCTTGACACTAGAACCTTCCTAACACCATTCATTTCCACTCATATGCCAGCTAGGGTGTGCTGACTCCACATTATGACCTTCGTTTGTGTGAATGTTGTAGTAGGAAAGGGCTATATATGTGATAAAATGGCTTTGCTTTGCATATAAAAGGGCGTAGGTGTTGACGGCTGTTAAGTACCTACTTTAGTCGTCAATATACTCATGAATAAAGGAGCATAAGGCATTTCTTACACGTATTTAGTTAAGAATAATGTAGTTCCACTTGTCCTTGGAGATTATTTGATTGCAGGAAAATAAGGAGGAAAAGAGTGACAAACTCACCTTCTATGGTCCATGCCACATCACCTCATCCTAGGTGGACTGCCAACAAGGATGCCATGCATGCACACCTGCCAACAAGGGAGCCATGCATGCATGCCATGCAAGCAATCCAAGTGAAGCAACCCCCGACGAATCAGAGTGTGACACGTGGACGTCACATGGATCCATGGGCCCACAAAGGCATGCAAATCGCGCCAAAACATGGTGGACACCGGGAACCGACCTAAGGACCCACAGGACAACCACCAGGAGGAAGCACACCCCGAGTGGGGCCCACAGGGGGTCGGCCAACCCCACAGGTCGGCCGAACCGACCTTGTGGCCGCCACTCAGGGTCTTCCACGTGGTGCTTCCCCATTGGTCCTAGGTGCCATTCTCGGGGTGTTTGCATCCGTTCCTCGCTGGTGCCCAGGCCTATAAATAGAAGGAGAGGGGCTCACTTATGAGACATCCACACTTGCAACACCTCTCTCACTTTTAGTCTCAAGGCTAGGAGGTAGGCTAGAGTAGTTCTAATTCAGGTTCCAAGTCTACTTTGGGATCTAGGTATGAGTTCTCTTGTATCTTATTTCATTTGTATGACTTTGATCTACTTCAGTTGTGTTAGTATACATGAGTGATTTGTTCATGTGTTCTTCACCTGTTCATCATTTAGAGGCTCCTGTTCTTGATGAACAAGGCCTTTCGATCCACTTGACGGGTGACTTTCACATGTTTCTGGTGTTTGTTCATAAGTTAGAGGCTCGTGTTCTTCGTGAACACGACCCTTTGATGCAGTTGAATCGACATAGGAAAACACGAATCCGTTTGTGTACATAACCTGGTTTGATCTAATTAGATGACATGACTGCGTTGTATGAAGTCTGTGCTTAAGCTACGGTACTCGGTGTAATTGGCTGGTTTATCTGGTGGCTTGACCTGGGTCACAATAGCCCGGGCCGGTCAAGTCCGGCTAACAACGTAAGCATGGTTCTTGGGTTTTGTAGCTACCTTACTTATGAGCTTATCCCATGGTTTGTCTTGGGGTAGGCCGCGGTAGTGACAGTCATTGGTCCCTCTGAAATCCCCCACGTTCGGATAAGCTCTACGAGTCTAAAATATAACTACCGGAGTTGTGCAGAAGCAACGCGGGAGGTTATCTCCCCGTGGTACCTGGGTGCTTAAGTCAATGTTCTTCAACGCTAGTGTATCTAACTCGTTCCTACCAGCTTTATGTGTATAGTACATAAGAACCTAGAACTAATTCGTATGTTGCCTCCTATGCCTAGGACCCCTTAGAGAGAGAGTGAGTGTGTGTGTGATCACACTACCCCCATTATCATATTTTACCCCTGCACTTGAGTGTCTGATTTATTTCCGTCTATGATCTATACTCATTGCAATAGTGTTGAGCTTGTCAATCCACCAATGCCTTCCTTGGATTCGATACCCTTTGGAATACTCCTTTGGGGAAATGCTACAATGGTACTTCCGTGCGCTTGCGGACTCCTGTGACGTTAAGAATTACCAACCAGCATTTCTGGCGCTGTTACCAGGATGGGTTCGAAACCCGTTCTTAGGCGATTGCGTTAAGAAATGTCAACAAGCATTTCTGGTGCTGTTGCCGGGGAAGGCTTAAGGATGACATATCAACACTTTGCATATGTTTATAATCATGACAGGAATAAAACTGTTCTCAATGCAGGCTAACTTGGATTGTCTTCTTTGTCTATTGATGATGAAGACAGGTAGTGCATGACTGGTTTCGACTTACCGTCGAATTTTACTAAAGATCCTATGTCACTCGTAAGGAAGGCACAAACTCATTTCGACTCTCCTTTGCGTGAACGCTCGGAAGTCGACCCAGCTTCCTTTGTGCCATCTACATCAACTTCCATGGCCAACCCTGTCGAGAAGACTCTCCGCGAGTACTCCGCTCCCTCTGCTGACCAGGTGCCGACAGGCCCTATGATCAACACTGGGAATGGAAACGTCGAGATCAAGACTGGCTTAATCACGATGGTACAGGCTAGCCCATTTTGTGGCAAGCTTAATGAAGACGCGAGCGCCCACCTGCATCAGTTCCTGGAACTGTGCAGTACCTTCACTATACGAGGAGTGGAGGAAGATGCTATTCGTCTGCGACTGTTTCCCTTCTCACTCCTGGGAAAGGCGAAGCAGTGGTTTTATGCTAACCATGTAGAGATTAACACTTGGGCAAAGTGCTCCGCAGCATTCCTCACAAAGTTCTTTCCGTTGGGCAAAACTAATGTCCTTCGGGGGCGAATTTCAAGTTTCCAGCAAGCAGCAAATGAGACTATCCCAGCAGCTTGGGAGAGGCTCCAGGAGTACATCCTGGTGTGTCTTCATCATGGGATGGACAACTGGCTTATTCTTCAGAGTTTCTATAATGGGCTGACTCCGACAGCCCGAGGCCATATTGATGCTGCAGCTGGAGGGGCCTTCTTCTCTCTTACTATTACTGAAGCTACTACACTGATTGAGAAGATGGTTACCAATCAAGGGTGGAGTGATGATCGACTCCAGCCATGTCAAAGGGGTACACGTACCGTCAAGGAAGCGGATATGCACGCCAAGATGGACCTAATGATGAAGAGAATGGATGATCTAGCTAATGAGAAGGCCGCCATGGCCACCACTACTCAAGTTAGGGATGCTCGCATGACTTGTGAAGTCTGTGGTAATACTGGGCATTCAGGGAATTACTGCCCTGCTACTCAGGAGGATGTGATGTACATGAACGGCAACAACAACGGTTATCGTCCACAAGAAGGTCAAACGTGGAATCAATCGCGCCCTTATTATCAAGGAGATAATCAAGGTAATTCTTTCAACCCAAACTAACCTTCTTTGAAAGATCTAGTCTTTGGGCAAGCTAAGATTAAAGAAGGCTTTAATAAGAAAACAACTGCCTATGATAAGGCTTTTGAGAGCCTTAATGTTAAAATTGATAGCCTTTCTTCTGCTCTTAAAAACCAGTTGAGCTTTAATAAGATGATAGAAACCCAGTTGGCTCAATTAGCTGCTTTGGTTCCCTCTGCTGAAGATGGGAAGATTCCGGGGCAACCCGTATCTTCTGGTGAAGATGTTTGTGTAGTGTCCACCAGATGGGGTAAGCCATCTAGGCGGGCACAAGCCACTAACTATGCAGGGAAGCCTATACAACAGGTACTTGACCCATGGGAATCTTCAACAATCACACATAAGAAAGATCCTGGTTCTCCGGCTATCACCTGCAAGATATATTACCAGAAGATTAAGCATGCTCTCTGTGACCTTGGTGCAAGCGTTAACCTTATGTCCAAGGCCATGTTTGAACAATTGGGATATCCAGCTCTAACTCCAACTGCGACGACCGTCCAACTTGCTGATGCATCGATCCGATATCCAAAGGGGATAGTAGAGAACTTATTGGTATTCGTCCAAGGTTCATGCATCTTTGCAGATTTCGTGGTCCTTGATATGCAAGATGATGAGGGAATGCCCCTCATTCTTGGGAGACCGTTCCTAATTGACACCAACGCAAGGATCAATGTCGGAGCCGGAACGATCCGATTCCGCATTGGGAAGAGGAACTTTATATTCCGATTTCAAGCAACAAAAGAGAAATGCTACACACTGCAGAATAAAAATGAGCAATCAGGGGTAGGGACGGAGCCACAGCCCCCGCGACTCCCCACCACTCCAACAAAGCCTAAGAAAACAAGAAAGGTGTGGCGGGAAATACAAAGGTCATCTCCATCTATTTCTCGGGAATGGGGTGACGAGTGGAATTGATCATCGAGAAAAATCTCGCTCTCAGACTTAAAAATATGAGTCCTTTTTGCCAAAAGGTAAAATTGGTAGTTATCTCATATTTCCCTTTCAAAATTTTATTTGATTTTTCCAAATGCATATTTGAATTTTCCAACCTTGCATCTGCATGCTAGATTTTTCTAGCCAAATTTCCCTTTTCAAATAAAATTTTTGAAAATAAATTTTTGAGTTGGAAAATCCTAGAGAATTTGTTCGAGCAAAATTTTGGGCGAATCTGGACTTAGACATCTGGGCAGGACATCAGGTAACCGTTAGAGAGCCATTGCAAAAAGTTGGAAGCAGGCGGGCCCGACAGGGGTTCGGCCGACCCCAGGGGTCGGCCGACCCAGGCCAACGGTCATGTGGGCCCCGCCTCATCCAACAGCTCCTAGCCGTTGCCCCTGTCCTCTACCCCGGTGCCTGGCTCGGTTGCCTATAAATAGAAAGGGGATTGAGGGGTTTCTTCACCCATTCACTCATTTCCATCACCCTCTCTCCCTCTTTGCTCTTACTCTTTGGTTTTCTTGGATTTCTTGCTCAAGTGGAAGTGTCAAGCACTCTCTCCAATTTGTCGCTGAATATTGAATATTGGTGGAGCAAGCTCGGTAAGGATTTCATTTCAATTTCACTAACCCATCACCGAGTTGCTCGTGTGTTCCATTGTTGTGCAAGATGAGTTGGATTGCCGGTGCGTACCGGAAGGTGACCCGCTCACGCCGTTCTAGAGACGGAGAGGGCTCGTCTCACCACTCTGGAGCTACACCGAGTCCAATGTCAACCGACCGTGAAGAAGAGGAAGAAGAGGAGCAATCCACGCCACAAGCCGAAGGAGTGTTCGATGCCAATGCCGCCTTCATCGACTTGAGGGACGACCGGGAGAGACAAGCCTACGCTCTTATCAAGGATCGAGTCTTCGCCAACACCAAGGAGTTTGACTCGGCCCTTCTCGAGAAAACAGGTATGGACTCCGAGTTCGATTCCATTTGGCATGCTCTTGGTTGGGAGAACTTTGTTCCGGTGTGGGAGATCGGTTCTAGGCCTCTCACCATCCAGTTCCCCTGTACTCTTCGGGAGGATGAGACTGGTATTATGTTTCATTTCCATGGAACGTCGTATCGAGTCTCATGGCCAGATCTTAGTCGTGCTCTCAGTTTTCATCGTCGTTGTGCTATTTCTCTCGATCAAGCTTGCATCAATTTTATTCGAGATAGTTTTTGGGAAGAGCTTTCTGGTCGGCCTGTCCGTGGCAAGTTAGCACCTCGGTGCAACGATATCACGCATCCCACTCTCCGACTGTGGCACAAGTGTCTCGCCATCACTCTCTTTCTAAGGGATGATGTTCGAACTGTGCACACAGACGAGATGAGGATATTATATGTCGCGGTCAGACGGATCAAAATCTCCCCAGTGCAAGCTATGATTCGGTAGTGGTTGACAAATTTTAGGATGACGGGTTCTATTAAGTGTACGTCTTTGATCACACGTATCATTTTGAGTCTCGGGATTACACAAGGGGCTAACATCCCCTACATTGATTCTCCCCGGGCTGTGATAGATGAGGCGTATTTGATTCAAGGACATACTCTTAAGAAGGGCCCGGATGATTCTTTGGTTTTCTTTTACCCTGGTCATGCAAACCAGATTCGGTTACCTAACCCGGATTTCCGTTTGTACAGCCAAGGGCCACTGACCGTTCCTCTTGAGGAACCTCATCGTTCTAGTGTTTCTGGAGACAGGGTCACTAGGAGTGTATCGAGGAGGGCAGCGACAGCACAACAACCACCACAACATCCGCCGTCACAGCCGTCACCACAGCCATCACCTCAGCCTACCCCACCGCTGTCTAGCGCATGGGCCTCGGCCGGGTACATGTCTGGAGTTACACCCGGATATGCCCCCGGTTGGGACCAGCCCATGAGTCAGCCGGGTGTGAGTGGCTCGACCTGGGCTAGTGCAGGGAGTGGCGAGTGGGTTAGGCCCGCCGGTGCTACCTACGGGGACTCGTCCTCATCATCCGGGTTGCACTCATCATCTCGTGGGGCCACTCTCACTCAGCAGATGAGCGAGCTCAACATCCGTGTCGGTACCATGGAGGAGACAATGCACCAGCAGGCTAAGTCCACTTGAGACTGGCAGCGTATGACTGGCGAGAGACTTCATACCATGGAGCAGAGACAGCAACGACAGCTGGAGGAGCGGAGGGCTTACTACACGTGGATGGGATACCACCCTCCACAACAGTGAGCCTGAAGCTAGCTTGGGGGAGGACCCCCATTTTGAGGTAACTTGTATCTTCTATTGTTTTCAGAACCCCATATGCTAAAAACACATAAAAATCTAAAAAGTTAAAAAGACCAAAAATATTTATTTGCTTCCTTAAATTAGTTTGTTTTCATATGCGCGGTAAGAGTGTTATTATTCTCCATGGTTGAAATGATGAATAGTTGCTCTGTTTATTCCTCTTGTATGCCTTGTTTACAGCTTAGTATCCTATCCAAGTTTTGAGTTTGTTGGCTAGTATGATCGAACCTGAGCTTGAAATTGGTGGGTAGCAAAAAGCATGATCTTTGCCTAAGTTGTTGCGAGGTACGATATGGTATAATAGAGTTGCTATGAGCTAGTACTGAGTGATGTTTGATATCCAGAGTTTTCTTTTGAAAAATGTTAAAATGATAAGTTCCTCAATGATAAGAAATTCCTATCCAAGGCCATATGTAGATCTTAGCTTCTGTTAACCTCCACATATGCTACCTGATTTCTTCATTGAGTCTTGTCGAATTGTTGTGACCCTCGGCGTGTAAACTTGTCATTACTCCTATGATCAAGATCACTTACACACCACCATATGCGAAACTTCTACACTGGAAGTTAGCAACTATCATTTCATCCATCCCCCATCCATTCCACAAAATAAAGCTCCGTGCATTGTTTCATGATTACTCTCCCTCCAAAAATACTCAGCAAGGACTATGGGCTATGCTAAAAAAAAGAGAGAAAAGAAGAGAAAGAAAGAAAAAGACAAAAAAGGAATAAAGAGACATAGCCCGAGTCTCAAAAATTTTGAAAAGGAGGAGAGTAAAATCATGCAAATAGGAGTTCATTATCCATCCACCATACACACACATTTGCACATCTTGATCAGGGTGTATGACTTGTTCTCCCAAGGATCTGGTTTTTGACTCGACAATATATGAGAAACAGGTATGCCACATGTTTTCCCTACCTACAGCTCCACATATCAGCTTATTAGAAGTAGGTGGTGAAAGAAGGCAAAACAATGCCTTGGTGGGGAATCATACACATTGAGCGATCCGAGAGTATCATTTGAGGAACTTTGATTTCTTTTTGAAAAACCTGCAAAACCTCCAGATTGATAACTGATCAAGGTACATGTGATTGGTAATCTTTATACAACCATTCTATCTTTCAACCGCCCAAGGCAGGTGAAGCTACACGCCCCATATCAATCGAGCGTAAGGTAAGATCAATGCCAACTTTTTCAATCCTTGATAGAGTACCTAGTTGTATCTTGATATACATTAGGAATACAACATCGTAGCAACTCCTGATCAACCAACCTAAGTCCTTAATCTCTTGCTCGGGACGAGCAAGAGGCTAGCTTGGGGGAGTTGTTGACGGCTGTTAAGTACCTACTTTAGCTGTCAATATACTCATGAATAAAGGAGCATATGGCATTTCTTACACGTATTTAGTTAAGAATAATGTAGTTCCACTTGTCCTTGGAGATTATTTGATTGTAGAAAAATAAGCAGGAAAAGAGTGACGAACTCACCTTCTATGGTCCATGCCACATCACCTCATCCTAGGTGGGCTGCCAACAAGGATGCCATGCATGCACACCTGCCAACAAGGGAGCCATGCATGCATGCCATGCAAGCAATCCAAGTGAAGCAACCCCCGACGAATCAGAGTGTGACACGTGGACGTCACATGGATCCATGGGCCCACAAAGGCATGCAAATCACGCCAAAACAGGGTGGACACCGGGAACCAACCTAAGGACCCACAGGACAGCCACTAGGAGGAAGCACACCCTGAGTGGGGCCCACAGGGGGTCGGTCGACCCCACAGGTCGGCCGAACCGACCTTGCGGCCGCCACTCAGGGCCTTCCACGTGGTACTTCCCCATTGGTCCTAGGTGCCATTCCCGGGGTGTTTGCATCCATTCCTCGCCGGTGCCCGGGCCTATAAATAGAAGTAGAGGGGGCTCACTTATGAGACATACACACTTGCAACACCTCTCTCACTTTTAGTCGCAAGGCTAGGAGGTAGGCTAGAGTAGTTCTAATTCAGGTTCCAAGTCTACTTTGGGATCTAGGTATGAGTTCTCTTATATCTTATATCATTTGTATGACTTTGATCAACTTCAGTTATTTATCTATTTCATATAAAGTTGTGTTAGTATACATGAGTGATTTGTTCATGTGTTCTTCACCTGTTCATCATTTAGAGGCTCCTGTTCTTGATGAAGAAGGCCTTTCGATCCACTTGACGGGTGACTTTCACATGTTTCTGGTGTTTGTTCATAAGTTAGAGGCTCGTGTTCTTCGCGAACATGACCCTTTGATCCAGTTGAACAGACATAGGAAAACACGAATCCGTTTGTGTACATAACCTGGTTTGATCTAATTAGATGACATGCCTGTGTTGTATGAAGTCTGTGCTTAAGCTACGGTACTCGGTGTAATTGGCTGGTTTATCTGGTGGCTTGACCTGGGTCACAATAGCCCGGGCCGGTCAAGTCCGGCTAACAATGTAGGCATGGTGCTTGGGTTGCGTAGCTACCTTACTTATGAGCTTATCCCACGGTTTGTTTTGGGGTAGGCCGCGGCAGTGACAGCCGTTGGTCCCTCTGAAATCCCTCACGTTCGGATAAGCTGTAGGAGTCTAAAATATAACAACCAGAGTTGTGCAGAGGTAACGCGGGAGGTTATCTCCTCGTGGTACCTGGGTGCTTAAGTCAATGTTCTTCAACGCTAGTGTATCTAACTCGTTCCTACCAGCTTTATGTGTATAGTACATAAGAACCTAGAACTAACTCGTATGTTGCCTCCTATGCCTAGGACCCCTTAGAGAGAGAGTGAGTGTGTGTGTGATCACACTACCCCCATCATCATATTTTACCCCTGCACTTGAGTATCTGATTTATTTCCTTCTATGATCTATACTCATTGCAATAGTGTTGAGCTTGTCAATCCACCAATGCCTTCCTTGGATTCGATACCCTTTGGAATACTCCTTTGGGGAAATGCTACAATGGTACTTCCGTGCGCTTGCGGACTCCTGTGACGTTAAGAATTACCAACCATCATTTCTGGCGCTGTTACCAGGATGGGTTCCAAACCCGTTCTTAGGTGGTTGCGTGACGCCGCGGAGCTCGAGAGGGTGCCCCATCTTACGATGGCTTCCTCTCCCTCTCGAAAAGGCTACGTCGGGTAACATGGCCCCGAGGCTTCAAATTGTCCGACGTCGACAAGTACGACGGCACGTCGGACCCCGTGCAATGGCTCCAGATCTACTCCACCGCGGTCAAGGCCGCGGGAGGAAACGCCGACGTGATGGCAAACTACTTGCCCATAATGCTCACAAAGGGGTGCAGAAACTGGCTTGCGGGGCTCCTGGGACGACCTCTGCAAGTTTCTTCACGAGCCAATACTCCGGCACATGGGAGAGGCCGGGGAACAGGAGGATGCTGGACCAGATCCGGCAGCGCAAGAACGAGTCACTACGCTCGTACATTCGACGCTTCTCCGAGAAGAAGAACTCTCTTCCTTTCGTCGAGGAGCACGACGTCATCAATGCCTTCCAGCATGGACTGGCTTACGGCAAGCTGGTGAATAGGTGGGCCCAGAAGCCCCCGAGGACTGTAAACGAGCTCTTCGCCACAGCTAACAAGGAAGCTGACGGTGAAGAGGCAGAACGTGAGTAGCTGAAGCACATCAAGTCTCGCTGGGAAGACGATGATTCCCCACATCCGCGTCGGCCACGCCACGATCCGGACCAAGAGGGAGAGACGTCTCAGTAGGACGCACGGCGCAACAGGAGGCGCAAGCCGACTGAGGTCGTGGCGGCTGTAGAGTCCACCCCGAAGCGCATGGACCCGTCTGAGTTCCAGAAGATGCTGGACATGCAATGCCCGTACCACAAGAACCACAAGCACTCGGCTCGCAACTACTTCGGCCTCAAGAACTACTTCTCTGGCAAGGGACGCTCCAAAGGCCCCTCCAAGAACGAGAAGGGAAAGGGCAAGCGCGCTCCTCCAGTGGATGATGACGAGGAAGACTTCCAGGTCGCCGACCGTACGGACAACATGATCTACGGCGGCCCGGACCAGATCGAGGGGAAGCGCAAAGCTAAGCTCACAGACAGGTTACTGGTGTACGCGGCCCAGCATGGCACGCCCCAGTTCCTGCGGTGGTCGGAAGTCCCAATCACCTTCAGTAGGGAGGACCACCCAGAGGTCGTCGTCAGGCCCGGGTGGTACCCCCTCGTGTTGAAGCCTACGTTTCGCAACGTGGGACTCTGCAAGATGCTGGTGGACGGAGGCAGTGGCCTCGATATATTGTTCGCCAGCACGCTCAAGGAGTTGGGCCTCACTCCCTTGGACTTGAGCCCGACCGACAAGCCTTTCTTCGGGATCGTACTCGGAGATCCTTCAGTACCACTCGGTCAGATCTCTCTGCCAGTCACCTTTGGCATGATCGAGAACTACCGGACAGAGTATGTCCGCTTCATAGTGGCGGACTTCGAGACAGCCTATCATGGCATACCCGGCAGGCCGGCGCTAGCCAAATTCATGGCGGTGCCCCACTATACCTACATGGTGCTGAAGATGCCTGCGCCATACGGGGTCATTACCCTCAAAGGTGACTCCAACACAGCCAGTGCCTGTGAGAAGCAGAACCTCCACATCGCTGCCACCCTGGACCTCTCCAGGCGCATTGCTGAAGTCCTGGTGGCTGCCAGCAAACTTGACCCGGTAGATCTGGAGATCCCGACCAAGAAGCCTGCGACGGAGGCGATCCAGCGGGAGAAGGAGGCCGTGAAGAAGGTGTCACTCAACCTTGAGGATCCCTCGAAGACGGCGACCATAGGCGCCAATCTGGACCCCAAATAGGAAAGCATGCTCGTCAAGTTCCTGCGTGCCAACTCCGACATATTTGCCTAGAAACCAGCAGATTTGCCTGGAGTGCTCAAGGAACTCGCCGAGCACTCCTTGAAGGTTGACCCGAAAGCTAAACCGATCAAGCAAAAGCTTCGTCGGTTCGCGGCTGACCGCAAGGAGGCAATAGGGGTAGAAGTTACGAAATTGTTAGCTGCCAAGTTTATCAAAGAGGTGTATCAACCAGACTGGCTGGCTAATCCAGTTCTTGTATCCAAAAAGAATAAGCAATGGAGAATGTGCGTTGATTATACTGATCTCAACAAACACTGCCCCAAAGACCCCTTCACCCTCCCGTGAATAGACCAAGTCGTTGATTCATCGGCGGGCTATGCCCTTCTCTGTTTCCTCGATTGCTATTCAGGCTACCACCAGATTAGCCTGAAGGTCGAAGACCAGATCAAGACGTCGTTCATTACGCCCCATGGCGCGTACTGTTACTTGACAATGTCCTTTGCTCTGAAGAACGCCGGTGCGACGTATCAGCGTGCCATCCAGGCATGCCTGAAAACACAAATTGGCGTAAACTGTGAAGCATACATAGATGATGTCGTGGTCCAGATTCGAGACCCCGATAATCTTATCAAGGACTTAGCTGAAAACCTTCGCTAACCTGAGAGTTTACCGGTGGAAGCTTAACCCGAAAAAGTGCATTTTTGGCGTTCCCTCAGGAAAACTACTCGGATTCCTTGTAAGCAACCGTGGCATAGAGGCAAACCCAGAGAAGATCCACGCGATCACTCGGATGAAGCCCCCTAGATGCCAGAAGGATGTACAAAAGCTGGCCGGGTGCATGGCAGCACTCAGCCGGTTCATCTCTCGACTCGGTGTACGCGGACTACCCTTCTTCAAGCTCCTCAAGCATCAAAATGATGATTTCAAGTGGGATGAGGAGGCCCAGAAATCTTTCCTGGAACTCGAGAGCTATCTGCAATAGGCCCCCATCCTCCAAGCACCAGAACAGGGGGAAACTCTCTACCTCTACATCTCGGCTACCACGCACATGGTCAGCACGGTATTAGTTGTAGAGCGCAAAGAAGAGGGACATGCGTACGCCGTCCAGAGGCCGGTCTACTTTATAAGTGAGGTACTGACCGACTCTAAGGTACGGTACAATCAGGCGCAGAAACTGCTATACGCACTGTTGATCACCGCACGCAAGTTGAAGCACTACTTCGAAGCTTACAAAATCGTCGTAGTTTTCGACTACCCCATAGGTGACATCCTGCACAACAGAGATGCCATGGGAAGGATCGTGAAGTGGTCCATCGAGCTGGCCGCACACGACATAACTTTCGTACCGTGCAACACGATCAAGTCGCAGGTACTCGCTGACTTCGTGGCGGAATACACGGAGATCCAGACGCCATCCACTGCCGCTGAACCTGAGTACTGGACCATGTACTTTGATGGATCACTCAGGATTCAAGGAGGCGGGGCCGGCATAATATTCATCTCCCCAACAGGAGAGAAACTGCAATACGTGCTACAGGTCATGTTCAAGGTTTCGAACAACGCGGCCGAGTACGAGGCGGCCCTCCACGGGCTCCGTATCGCCGTATCGCTTGGGATAAAATACTTGATGGTCAAGGGCGACTCTGCCTTGGTGGTGAACCAAATTAACAAGAAGTGGAACCGGACCAGCGAGAAGATGGACGCATATTGCGCGGAGATCCGCAAACTCAAAGGCAAGTTCTACGGCCTAGAGTTTCAGCACGTACTCCGTGAAGATAACAAGGCGGCTGATGAGTTGGCAAATATGGGATCCACGAGAGCCCAGGTACCACCGGGTATCTTTGTTCAAGACCTGATCAAGCCTTCCATCAAGAACCCTGATGCGCAAGTCGATCCATCAGAAGGACTCGGCGAAGTCATAATGATTGAGCCACAACCCGAGTGGATCTCAGAGATGGTTGAGTACATCAAGGACGGCACGCTCCTGAATCCTTTACCAGGTCAGGAAAGGGAGACACGAGCGTTGCACGAGCGGATCAGTCGCAGGAGCAAGAACTATGTCCTGATCGGTGACAACATGTATCGCCGAGGCGGACAGTCTCGAGTACTCCAGAAGTGCATACCGGAGGAAGAAGGACGACAACTCCTAGTGGAGATTCATGGTGGCATGTGTGGCAACCACACCGGAGCAAGAACCATTGTTGGAAAAGCTTTTCGGTCTGGCTTCTACTGGCCCACGGCCGTCGCAGACGCTGAGATGTTGGTGAAACGTTGCGAGGGATGCCAATTCTTCGCAAAACAAATACATGTTCCAGCCCAGTCTCTGCAGACGATACCCGTTTCATGGCCCTTCGCGTGCTGGGGACTCGACATGATCGGGCCTTTCAAGAAAGCATCCGGAGGGTACGACCATATCCTGGTAGCAGTTGACAAGTTCACCAAATGGATAGAGGTCAAGCCGAGTTCATAGGAGAAATCGTGCATAGATTTGGTGTCCTTAACAGGATAATAACCGACCTGGGTACTAACTTCACAGGAAGGGAGTTCCAGGAATATTGCGATGAACTCCTCATCAAGGTGGCACGTGCCTCAGTCGCGCACCCACACACCAATGGTCAAGTTGAGCGAGCTAACGGAGCGGTGCTCGAAGCACTCATGAAACACATCTTCGATCGCCTGAAAAAGTACGCGACCCGCTGGTTACGCGAACTCCCTGCAGTACTCTGGGGACTGCGGACACAGCCGAGTCATGCTACTGGTCAGACTCCTTTCTTCTTGGTATATGGATCTGAGGTGGTGCTCCCCACCGACCTCATGTTCAATGCACCGAGAGTTGAAGTATACGACGAAAACGAGGCTGAGAAGGCGCGGATTGAGGATATCGATAGCATCGAGGAAGGACGGCTCGCGGCAACGATTCAGGCAGCTCGGTATGCCCAAGCCTTGCGGCGTTACCATGATAAAAATGTGTAGGAAAGAGCTTTCTGCGTCGGAGATCTGGTCCTACGCAAGATCCAAAGCAAGAAGGACATGCACAAGTTAGCAGCCCCTTGGGAGGGGCCATTCATAGTGAAGGAAATCAGTAGGCCGGGTGCTTATCGGCTGATGCGGGAGGACGGCTCGGATGTGCCCAACTCATGGAACATCGAGCACCTACGCCGCTTCTACCCATAATAAAGCTATGTACCACTTTCTGTTCAAAGTCTTTTGTACATTATCCATGTTAGCAGTCTGTGGCAATGAATTCAGTTTCATGTCTCATGAAGTTTTTTCTACTTCGCTCTTACATCTGCTTACATGCCCTTTGTCACCCAAGTTTCAATTCTGAAACCTGGGGACTGCTTTACATACAGCAAAGTTTTCCATGTTAAAACTAAATAAATGCTCATCTAACATGGATCTTACGACTCATAAAGTACTCGGTAGCATACGTCTTAAATCGTGGGTCGAGGTTTTCGCCAAGCTAAGGTACTATGCGTGTATGAGAGTACGCCCTCTGCGCTAGGAAACTAAGGCCAACGAGCCTACGATTTCCCGTAATAGACTAACTACCGGAGAAATTAACAGTACAAAGATACCGTCAAAGTAAAGCGCCTATTTAAAACTACCGAATGTCAACGAAGCAAAGTACTGGTGCACCCACAGCACCACAGAATATTACAACTTTTAACTTTTAAAGTTTTTATGGCTGGGACAGGAGGGCATCACCAACAGCTTGTTCATCAGCCGCCGCCATGATGTCGTCGGCAAGCTGCTCCGCCGTGTCCTTCACCTCCTCCAGCAGTCGCTCAGCCTGCTATGGCGACATTCCGCGAGCAAAGCCACCATGGAAGTGATCCACGCTGATCGAGGGGTAGAAGGAGCGGAAGACGGCGAGGCAGTGGCTGGCACTTGCCACGCCGACCTCACGAAGACAGCCGGAGAAGCGCGCCGCCGCCGTCTGGGCACGCTACAGAAGGGTTGGCGGGCGCACCACCGGATCACCGAACTGTTGCACGGAGGAGGACTCGGCAAGGGGCGCAAGCTCGTCCAGCATGGGGCGCAGTGCTTCGCCGAGAGCTTTGAATTGAGCCCTCTCCGATGCGATGCGGGCCTCGAGATCTGCATATTGGGCAAATTGTTTTTGCCGAAAATCTGCTCAACGTCAGGAGCACCTATTGACGAACATTCAGGGATAACACGGGAGTGCAAGGTAACCAACCTGACAGCTCTTTTCTTGCCACAGCCGCCTCCTGGCCGTCCTGCCGGAGCTTCTTCTTGCGGCCCCAAAGGGATTTGAGCTCCTCCTCCGCCTTGGCCCGAGCTGTCGTCAAGAGATGATCAACACGAAGTACTCGGGCAATGGCGAAACAAAAGCAAAACATAACCAACATACCTTGCTGGTTTTCCTCCGCCGCCGCCCAGAGCATTACCTCGCTCGCCTCGACATCCGCCTTCTCCAAACACAACCTCTCCACCTCCCAGTTGCTACTGTCTCGCTGAGCAACTGCTTGCTGCTCGAGACGCTCCAACCGGGCGCGCAGAGTGGCGTTCAGATCAGCAGCGGTGCCAACACGCTCGAGCACAGCGCTCTTGCGCGTAGACTCCGAGGCCACGGTCTGTCAAGATACAGCAAGAGATCAACCAACTACAGCTAGCAAGCATTCACAACAACAAGAGGGAGAAAGAATTACCTCGGCAAGCTAGAGGGTCCTCCGCGCAATGACGACGAGCTCCGCGCGGTTCTCGGCGTCGGTCGCCGGATCCCCAAGCACTTCATCCACATGAGTGCCACGCACCTGGGCGACGCGTCCAGGGCGTGGTGGGCTGAGACGTGGCTGAGGGAGTTCCCGCTGGATCTCCTTGATACCAGAGGCTCCAGCCGCAGCAGCGCTGGGAGCTGCAACGAGTCCAGCCCCACGCTGGGGACTGGAGTCACAAACAGCAGCATCAGCAGCTACAGCCGCAGCATCAGGAACCCCCGACGCAACAGTCGGGTACCCTTCAGAAGCACTCGGGCGCGGCGACACCGGGGCGGCAGGCGGCAGGGACGACTCGGCGACTTCGGAAGGTAGGCTGCAGGGACCTCCGTTCGTACAAACAAGACATAAAGATCGCTTTCCAACCTAATAAACAAAAAACAAGGATGGACGATTTCAAGAAAACTTACTTGGAGGACACACGGACACGGGTACGACGCAGAAAACTGCTGCCAGAGGAGGCGGATCGCTTCACCCCACTGACCGCCGCTGTAGGTGCTGGCAACGGTGTTGCAGCGGCATCCTGTGCAGTCTGAGGGGTGGGGCGCGCAGCGTCCGCCACTGGTGGCACTGGGCCCGATGGCTGAGAAGGAAGAGAAGAAGTGAAGTGACTGGTAGGCGCCGGCGCCGCCTGAGCCGTCGTCACCGAGGGGGCTTCACCGATGTCAAAGGAGAGGGGGATCTCCTCCTCCTCGTCCTCCGACAGCACAAGCTTGCGCCGGCGCACCTCTGGTTCGTCGATCTTGAGCGACCTAGGGGGCGCACGCCGTGACTTGGGATTTCAGCTGCCCTTGCGCTCCTTGCCCTTGCTGGCCGGTGCGGCATGCTTCTCCTCCGGAGCAAGCGCTGCGGGCCGATGGGGCTCAGGCTGGATCGCCTCACCGCCACCCGCGACGTGAGCCCTGGCGCGCTCCATCCGCTGCAGCTCGCCAAGGCGACCGGCCAAAGGACCCTGCCCGGCCAATGAGCCAGGCACAGGCGCCACAGAGACAAAAGCCCTGCGATCCTACAATTTCGCAGACAAATAAACAGAACCATTTCATCAAACATCTGGTGGGCACATGTTCATACCCTAACGGGCGCCCCATAAAAGAAAAAACCATTACCTCAGGCAGATAGTTCGCCAGGTTGAACGGCTTCGGCGCGCCACGGTTGGAGATGACAGTGCCAGGAACGAAGCACTGACGGACACGCTCCTTCAGCTCTATCACTCTTCCCGGCTCTGTCGCTCGCTGCGCCGTGTCGTGGTCATCGCCGACATACTCGTACGCCGGGTGCACCCTGTCCCGGAGCGGCTGCGTGCACCGGACGGCGAAGCTCGCCATCACCGCGACGCTAGTGAGCCCGGCCTCCTTCAGCTTCCGGATATGCTCCAGCAGCACGGACACCTGCCCCATCTCCGCCTGGTCAAGCTCTTCATCCCAGCATGGGAGAGGAGTCGGCCGCGCGTTGATGTTGCAGGGCACCGTCGGAGCATGGTTGGTGGTGTAGAACCACTCCGAGTGCCAGCCCTTGTTGGAGCTGACGAGCGGCACCGGAATGTACTCGATAGAGTGCCTCTGCTTGAGCTGGAATCTGGCGCCGCCCACCACTCGGGGCTTCTTGGCGTTCGGGTGGGGCTTCACCCAGAAGAAATAGCGAAAAAGATCGAAATGCGGGGCGATTCCAAGAAACGCCTCACACAAGTGCACAAAGATGGATATGTGCAAAATGGAGTTGGGGTTGAGAAGGCACAGCTCTAAACCGTAGTAGTAGAGCAGACCGAGGAAGAAGGGATGCGCGGGGAGGCTGAACCCGCGGAGGTAGGCCGACTCGAAGACGACGGCGTCGTCGGTCGGCGGCGTGGGGAACTCCTTCCCCGCAGCAGGCCGCCATCCCTCGACGGCGGACTCAAGCAGCACGCCCCCAACACCAGGGTGGTGAGGTGCTCCGTCGTGGAGACGGAGCGCACCCACTCCTCGCTCCGCATTGGCGGCGGAAGCGGGGACGACGACGACGAAGATGGCGAGCGCCTCGCCTCGGAAGCGCCGCACCTTGACTTCTTGGAATGCCGGCGAGATCCACCGGATGTCATCCTCGCTGCGCTCGGGGACTTGGGTGGGGAGCGGTCTACACCCTTCGCTACGCTCGGGGAGTCCCCGGGAGCTGCGGCTTAGATACGGTGCGGCGGCAGATCGAGATCTGCGGCCTCGCCGGAGCTAAATCCGGTGCGGATCGAGCTAATGCGGCGACGGATCTGGCGGATCGGAGGCGGAACGGCTGGAGAAGGAAGAGAGAAGGGCGGCTGTGTGGTTTCCTATGGGAAGCGAAGCGACGTGACTGCAGGAGCGCGTGGTGAGCCACGCCTCTGGACTGCCTTAAATGCGACATACGAAATGATGGTTGTGGCGGGCCCCACCACCCGTGCTGTCGTGTCGCCGCGGCGCGGGAGATTTCTTCTCATGAGAAACTCGCGAGTACGACTCGCGTACGGCGCGCCAGCTCAAGCCTTATCCGCGACGCTTCCGATTCTGGCTACTGGGCCTTAACAGGCCGTGGCTCTAATTGGGCCGAGGGGTTAAAACCTTCCCTTATACGGGAAGACACCCTTCAAATTGAAAATGGCCTTCCAAAAATCATTGGTTGGCTCCAACCACTCAGAGGTCGTGACCCAGAGTCACGTAGTGCCAGGTTATCAGATAACTCACCCTCGAAAATTCGGTTTTAACTCCTAAGAGAGTTTCAAAAATCTGCTAGCTCATGAGTGTTCTCCCGGAGGCATGCCATACACAGGCCAAAGCTGTTCCGAAGTCACAATTATGATGACTAGGGCAGGTGACCTCGCGCGAGTGCTCCGTGAGAACACGGTGGGCCATACGGCAAATTTGGCATAGGGCCGGAGCTCTAACCAAACATCGTACCAGGTCAGAAGATCCGAGTGGTACTCTCCCAAATGGGATGATGGTAATACCGAACTAAACCCTTTTTAAAGCTTTGAAATAGTTACTTTAACTATTCCGAACCTCGAGGACTGCCCTAATGGGCGCATCTGGAGATGCACCCATTCAGCGGCAGATGCGCCCATTCAGCGGCTAAAACCCGCCACCGCGATCACCCGAGATCATGCCAAGACAAAGTCTCATTGACTAAAGTCAGGGGCGGGGATACAGTAGGCGATCAGAGGTACCCTTTTTTCCGAAGGGGCACCCATTATAGAAGACATCAAGGAGCGGTCGCTTTGAATCTCTTTTGACCCTAGATAAACCTCTTCAATCTTTATCTAGGCTCGGGGACTAAGTGTGTACACTTCGTCTTCGACGAAAGTGTACAATTTCCAATCCCGGATGATCTGAATAAATCACAAACATGGTGAAGAGCTCTCCTCAACCACCCGGCAACCACGAGTTTCAGCTTCAAGACCACTCGGCTGCACCGAAGGTCAGACCAGACGACATCCAAAGCACTCGGATGAAGGGCATTAAGCACTCAGCTAAATGGTGAAAGTACACGAGAAGACGCACAGAGCTGAAGATCGAAGTTGCAGTCTGGTTAAGAAGCGCTCGGGGACTGCTGTGGGGGATATACCCCCCGAGTCCCACACAGAGGGGCTTCATGATGTGTATTCGTATACGTATGGGCTCACCCGAGTGGGGATACGGTACGGCGTACGGATCAGGATGAGGCGGCGCCCGAGGAGATATCGTCCCATGAACAAAGATCGGTTAGTTAGGAAAGATATTGCTTGAGCCGGAAGGCCAATCTTGTAATCGGTTAGCTATAGATTCTCTGAGATCTGTAAACCCTGCCCCCCAGGCTATATAAGGACGGCAGGGACCCCCCTCAAAAAAACTCCATCTGATTCCCAATCGCGGAACCATCAATACAACACACCGAGCACAGGACGTAGGGTATTACGCCTCCCGGCGGCCTGAACCTGGATAAACCCTGTGTCCTTTGTTCACCATCTAGCTCCAGTCTCGGTGATCCCCACCAAACAATCTACCACCATAGCCTACCCTGTGGTGGACTGTCGGTTCATTGGAGCGACAGGACGCAACGGCTGTGCGTCGATTACCGCGCTCTTAATGCGGTAACCATCAAGAACAAGTACCTGTTGCTGCGCATTGATGACCTGCTTGATCAGTTGAGGATGGCCAAGTACTTCAGCAAGATTGACCTTCGATCCGGCTATCATCAGATGAAGATTCGTCCCGAGGACATCTACAAGACAGCGTTTGTGACACGGTACGGGCAGTATGAGTTCACTGTCGTATCGTTCGGTCTTACGAACGCCCCAGCATACTTCATGAACATGATGAACAAGGTGTTCATGGATGAGTTAGACAAGTTTGTCGTGGTTTTCATTGACGACATCTTGGTCTTCTCAGAAACTGCTGAAGAACATGAAGAGCATCTGAGGATAGTGATGGAGAAGCTGCGGCAGAATCAGTTGTATGCCAAGTTCAGCAAGTGCGAGTTCTAGCTAGAAGAAGTGGCCTTGGGCATGTGTTGTCAGGAGAAGGAGTAGCAGTTGATCCCTTGAAGATCGAAGCTGTGTCGAAGTGGCAGTCGCCCAAGACAATGATAGAGATCAGGAGTTTTCTCGAGATGGTAGGGTACTACCGCCGTTTCATCGAGAACTTCTCCAAGATTGCGAAGCCGATGACCGAATTGCTGAAGAACAACACGCCTTTCGTGTGGTCAGAGAAGTGTGAAGCAAGCTTCCAAGAGCTCAAGACCCGACTCACCACAACTCCTGTGTTGACGCTTCCCGATGACAACAAGGACTTCGTGGTGTACTGTGATGCTTCTAGGCAGGGTCTTGGTTGTGTGCTGATGCAAGAAGGCAAGGTGATCGCTTATGCTTCAAGGCAGCTTCAGAAGCATGAAGAGAACTACCCGACACATGACCTTGAGTTAGCAGCTATTGTTCATGCTTTGAAGATATGGAGGCACTACTTGATGGGCAACAAATGTGATATCTACACAGATCACAAGAGTCTGAAGTATATCTTCACCCAGTCAGAGTTGAACTTGAGGCAACGAAGATGGCTAGAATTGATAAAGGACTATGACCTCAACATTCACTACCACCCAGGCAAAGCGATTATTGTGGCTGATGCTTTGAGCCGAAGAAGCTATTGTAGTAACCCGATGGTGCAGAAGGAACAGCTAGAGTTGTACAAGGAGATGGAGAGATTGAAGCTTGACATCATCGAGAAAGGACAGCTCAACGAATTGAGGGTGACATACAGCCTAGAAGACCAAATCAGGCAAGGCCAGAAGACGTGTCCTGAGATCGAAGAAGTGAAAGATTTTCTGACGAGAGGTAAAGCCCCTGACTACCGCATTGATGAGCAAGGCACGTTGTGCTTGAAAGATCGCATATGTGTACCTAGCGGTGAGGATATCCGAAAGACAATCCTGAAGGAAGCTCATGACTCTCGGTATTCCATTCACCCTGGTTGCACCAAGATGTACCAAGACCTGAAGTGTCAATTCTGGTGGGAGAATATGAAGAAGGACATCGCTGAGTATGTTGCCCGATGTGACACATGTCAGAGAGTGAAGGCGGAACATCAGAGACCCGCCGGATTGCTACAGCCACTTGAGATACCTCAGTGAAAATGGGATGATATCAGCATGGACTTCGTGGTGGGTTTACCCCGCACTCAAAAGGGAAATGACTCGATTTGGGTGATTGTGGACCGTTTGACCAAGGTAGCACACTTCTTACCGGTGAAGAACAGGTTCAGTGTGAGTCAGTTGGCCGATCTGTACGTAGAGCACATCCTGAAGTTGCATGGAGCACCGCGTAGCATCGTGTCCAATCGTGGTGCCCAGTTCACTACTCAGTTCTGGAAGAGTCTGCATGATTCGATGGGCACACGCTTGGACTACAGTACAGCCTTTCATCCTCGGACTGATGGACAGACAGAACTGGTGAATCAGGTTCTCGAAGATCTTCTGAGAGCTTGTGTGTTGACTTACAGCAATGATTGGGAGAAGAGTCTGCCCTACGCTGAGTTCTCATACAACAACATCTATCAGGCAAGTCTGCAAATGGCACCCTTTGAAGCTCTATATGGCAGAAAGTGTAAGACCCCGTTGATGTGGTCTGAGGTGAGGGAGAGGACTTTCTTCGGTCCTGCTTCCATAGTTGAGGCCGAGGAGAATGTGGCTAAGGTTAGAGAGAACCTGAAGATAGCTCAGAGCAGGCAGAAGAGCTACACTGACCCTAAGCGGAGGGACGTCTCCTTCGGAGTTGGTGACTATGTCCTTCTGAGAGTGTCACCACTTAGAGGCACGAAGAGGTGCCATGTGAAGGGGAAGCTAGCTCCGAGGTTCGTTGGACCCTACCTGATCGTGGCAAAGGAGGGGAAACTTGCATATAGGCTGGAGTTACCGCCTGATCTTGCCGGAGTGCATCCTGTGTTTCACATTGCGCAACTCCGGAGGTGCCTCGACCCGAAGCTTGACAAGCATGTCTCCACTAATGCTATCGACTTGCAAGACAATCTGGAGTACTTGGAGTATCCGGTAAAGATACTAGATCGGGCCGAGAAAGCTACAAGAAGTACCACCACTCGCTTCTGCAAGGTGCTTTGGAGCAATCACACCGAGCGAGAAGCGACGTGGGAGAAAGAATCGGTCATGAGGGAGAAGTACCCACACCTCTTCGAGATAGAGGTAAGTTCTTAATCTCGAGGACGAGATTCTTTTGAGGGGGGGAGTCTGTAACATCCCGCATTTTTAATACGGAATGTTAATAGTTAAAAATGAGGATTTAAAAAATTTTGTGAATTATTGGAGTGTTTGATAAATTAAATAAGGATGTCTTATATTTACTCTCCTAAACTCCTAGAATTATTTTCAGCTATTTAAAAATTCCTAGGAAATATAAAATGATAGTATGAGAACCTTGGAGTTTATTTGGTGTTTATTTGGATTTAATTGAGTGAGATTCAAATTTGGATTCTTATTCAAATTTTAATCAAGGTTTGAATTAGAGTTAAGGATAAAAGAAAAGGAGAAAAACCTTCTTACCTACTTGGGCCTCGAGTCCTCAACAGAAGTCTACTCCGGGCCCTCCTTCTCTTTTTCTCGGACCAGCGACGCACCCTACACTTCCCGGCCCAGCTAACCCCATAGCCCAGCAGCCCACGCTTGCGCCCCTCGCTCTCTTCTCTCGCCGACGCGCCGGACCCACGCATCAAACGACACGTCGGCGTCGTCTTCCCCTCTCTGCTTTTCCCCCTTTACGCCACCGCGTCCGCTCCGCGCGCGCCAGCGCGGCCGGAGCTCGCCGTACCACTCGTGGCCGCACCTTGGATGCACACCACATCAACCCTCACCCATCCGACCGCCAGCATCCGCCCGCACCGCCTATAAGAGCCCCGCCGCGACCACCCGCTCCTGACCTAGCCGCTCTGGGGATTTCCCCTTTCCTTTCCGCCGCCGCCGGAGAGGGAGAAGAAGGAGAGGAGGAGAAGGAGGCGGGGAAGGCCGTCCGTGGGAGCTCGTCGAGAAGCCGGAGCCGTCTGCGGGAGCTGATCGACGAGAAGCCGGCGCCGTCCCTGTCGAAGCCGCCGCGCGCCTCTGCTTCACCTGCTCCGACCTGTTCCGCCGCCGTCCAGCTCCGCCGCCCTTCATCGCCGCTCTGCACGTCGACCAAAGGTCATCAGGTGAGCCCGTCGTTCCCCTCTCGTTTGTGTGAGCCAGCCTTCGTGCCGAGGGGAGGATAAAGGCACCGCCTTGGCCCTGTGTTTGACCTTGCACGCGCTGCGTCGCCGCCGCAGACTGTCGTCGCTTGTGTCGCCGGCCGTCGAGCCGTGCCTTACACCTGCAGGTGCCGCTGCCTCCACCGACGTGCGCGCACTCACCGCTTGGCCCTGTGCCTTTTCCTTCTTGAACGCCGACGACCTCTGTTGCCCTGTTCGCCGCGCCGCCGTGGCCATCGCTGCGCCGGTTTGCCTTGATGCACGCGCGAGCAGGGGGAGGAAAAGGCTCCGCCTTTGGAGCCTCGCCGTGCACACCACGCCGCTGACACAGCCGCACACACACAGACGCCCTCACCTCGCCGCAGGGCCTTGCTCGTCGCCGTCGCGCACGCGGCCAGAGCACCACGCTGACCAAGATGGACGTGTGCACTTGAGCAAGGGGTAAAGCCCCGGCCTTTTGGTCTGTTACGCTTCGCCTGATGCTCACACACGCACACCCGGCAGTTTGACGCCCCACACACCGTCGCCGGCCTTCGCCGCACCGCACCGCTGCACCCGACCTTGCGCCGCCGCCGTCGAGCCTTGCTTCGGCCAAAGGAGCCGCCTTTCTTGGCATGGCTGGGTGCACACGAGTCCCCCGAGTCGCGCCGTGCCATCTGTGGTCCAACCCCCTGAACACCTCACTGCCGGCAAGCTTTGCCGCGCTGGTGATTCCTCTGCGGCATTTCCACGAACACGAGTTGGCGCCGCCCCTTGAACCCTGGGGTTTAGTGGCACACCAGCGCACACACACACATGTCGCCGTAGAAGATCCATATGGATCTCGTGCGGCTGGCCACTCGTGGCCGTGCCACACGCCGGCCAGCACGAAGGCGCGCCGCAGCAACACCGGGCGGGGATTCGGTGTACCCCGCCACGTGCTCTACCACGTGGGCCACCACGCCAGCAGGCGCTGGCTTAAAGCTGCGCCGTGGCAGCCACGTGTGCGGCAGGAGCTGGCCAGTAGCTGGCTTATAGCCTGGTTTGAGCTAGCTAGAGACACCCTATAGATAGCCTAAAGATTGCAATATTGTATATGCGTATTTGATTTTCAGAAATCTATTTTATCTTTGGAAATTCATAATAAATCCGTTTTAACTCCGAAAAATACGAAACATTTTCTGGTAATCTTCTAAAAATCCAAACTCCGTGCTAGGCTAGAGTTTGCCTCTTTTTGGGTCTTATTTGTTCTTCGTCTTGGATTTATTGCAATTAGCATCCGTGTTTATTTATTTAATCACGATTCTAGGAGCTGCCGGAGCCGGAGAGCTGAGCCAGGACTACGACGACGACCTCGTCTACGACGACTACTCGCACCCAGGTTCACGCCTGACCTACTTTGAATGCCCATTAGGCATTGCTTTAGAACTGCTAGCGCTTTACTTATGCATGATGATGACTATGATGAAACCCTTGCACTGCCCTTTTAAATACCCTATCCTTGATTGACCCACTACTACTACTATATTTATGTGTGATGATATGCTGAGCTTGCTGTGCATGTGTTGGGATATTGTGGTAGTATTCTTGACGTGTGTGGGGAAAAACCAGCAGGAGAAGTTATTTTTGGGATACTTGGCGGGGGTGAGCTCAAGACAACCCGATCCGGGATCGGGGGCCAGGGATCGTCTTCTCGGGCGTTGCCCAGTTTGGTACCTTTGGCGGGTACACTGCTTTAGGAGCACAGGTGTTGGGGTTTTTGTGATGACTTGGAGGATAGGAGCTCGCCCCGGTCTGAAACCGAGTGGGTCGTTTTGTTACACGGGACTTTCGTACACACCACCTCACCGAGAGTGGGGATAGAGCCGTTTCGACCCTAGCAAGTGCGATGCCATACCTGCTAGTAGGATAGAGGGTATCAGTGATGAGGGTGTAGGGTGGTGTCCCTTCCCTCTTGGGCGCTCCCCGTGCGGCCACACAGGGCATGTTCATAGTTCTAGGGTGGTCCTTTGTGAAGGACCGCATCGAGACCCGGATGCAGGATGGAATTGTAACTCCTAGGTGTTCGTTCGGTTGGGTAGGCTCGGTCGGCCGTACACCGTCCGGGTGCTATTCCGAGATGGGTACTGGTGTACACGCTCTGCAGAGTTTAGATCTATACGTATAGCCGCGTCCTCGGTTATGGATATGCCCGTCGTTTACTTCGACTCTTACATTTTGGGATTTCTACCTTCCCCCTCATAGGATGAGAGTGTATGGTGAGCCGTGGTTGTATTCGGGGAGAGGAGAGTTGCTCCCTCTGCCTCGCGGATCCGGGTGCAACCATTGAGGTGCGAGGAGTGGGAGTTCTCGCACCGACCCTAGCTGGAGATAGGTGATGGTGATGGTGATCTGGGTGACCAAGTGTAACCGTTTGTGGATGAGAGATATGGGATTTGGTGGGAATATGGAGATGATATTCTATTTTATATTGATGCTGCTGCTGCTGCCTAGGAAACCCAGCCTCTACCTTGTTTCTCTCTTTACCTTTAGAAGTAGGCCACTTAAAGCTCGCATACGGTTGGTGACGTGGACCTATCCCGATCCTTAGGGATAGCCCCTGAGCTTGCAGGGTACGAGTCAGACTTCGACAATAATGCCGACGGATGGTACGACTAAGGGGCACGTTGCTTCTCTCAAGGATGCCTGTGGGAGAAGAATAAAGATGGAGACACCTTCTGGAAGCTAGCTACCGCTCCGTAGGCTCTTATTCATGTTATTCCGCCAAGTTGCGTGTATTGATGTACTCCATTATTCAAGATATGTAATAATATTCGTACTCTGATGCTTTATTTCGATGTATGATTGTGATATTTGTCTGTGATGAATGCCTGTGCGTGATAGTGTCTGATCCAGGGACTATCATGACACAGAATGACGGGTTTTTCGCTTTTGAAAACCCGGGGCGTTACAAGTATATCCCTTGAAGTATTTTTCCATTTCTCTTACTTTTTCCAGATACTTGATTAATTCTGGATTTCTTGCTTCACTCTCTTTCTTAACATGTTCCTGAACTACTTTTGAGTCAGACTTGACAATGAAAACTTGCTGACCAAGCGCTTTCATTTTCCTTAAAGCCAAGAGAAGTGCTTCATACTCGGTTGTGTTGTTCGTTGAATGTGTTCTTTCAGGGAAATCTAACCTTGCTACATATCTTATTATGACACCCAAGGGTGATGTCACAATAGCCGAAATTCCAACTCCTTTGTCACACCAAGCTCCATCACAATGCACAATCCAAGGTGTTTGAATTTCTTCATTGTTGTTAACTGTTGGTGACGTCCAGTCTACCACGAAATCTGCTAGCACTTGTGATTTTATAGCACTTCTTCTTTCAAAATCCACAATATACTGTGATAATTCAGCTACCCATTCAGTTATCCTCCTCGAGGCCTCTTTATTTGAGAATATATCATTCAAAGGCTGGTTTGTGATCACTCTTATTTTGTGACCCTCGAAATAATGCCTTAATTTTCTTGCTGTCATAACTACAACATATGCAATTTTCTCTAATTCTGAGTAGAAGATTTTGGAACCAGAGAGAGCTTCTGAGGCAAAGTATAATGGCACTTGCTTTACTTTTCCTTCTTCTTCTTTTTCTTGAACTAACACAACGCTCATAGCAGAGTTCAAGGCTGATAGATACAAGAGAAGAGGAGATTTCGGCTCCAGAGGGCACAATTTTGTCATGTTGGACAGGTAATCTTTAAGTTCTCTGAAAGCTTGTCTCTAGGCCTCGGACCATTGAAAGTTCTTAGAACTTCGGAGAATTTGGAAGAATGGCAAACTTCTTTCAGCTGCTTTCGGAATGAATTTGTTTAGTGTGACAACTCTTCCAGTCAGCTTTTGCACATCCTTGACTGAAATTGGCTCTTCCATTTCAACAAGGGCTTTAATTTTGTCAGGATTTGCCTCGATTCCCTTGGTTGATACCAAACATCCTAAAACTTTGCCCCTTTGCACACCAAAAATACATTTCTCGGGATTCAGCTTCAAATTTGCGGCTCTTAGATTTGCGAAAGTTTCTGCCAAATCCCTGATGTGCTCATTTCTTTTCACACTTTTCACTATTATGTCATCCACGTATGCCAAAATGTTCCTCTGAAGCTGGTCATGTAAAACAATTGCTATCATTCTTGAGAATGTACATCCCGCATTCTTGAGCCCCTCTGGCATTCTAACGAAACAATAAGTTCTGAATGGAGTGATGAAACTTATTTTCTCCTCATCCTCCTTACGCACTCTTATCTGATGATATCCTGAGAACATGTCAAGTAGCGATAGCATCTCACTGTTTCCAGCATCGTCTACTACCTTGTCTACTCTTTCCAATGGATAATCATCTTTCTTACATGCCTTATTCAAATATGTGAAGTCAACACACATTCGCCACTTTCCATTCTTTTTGTTCACTGGCACTATTTTAGCCAACCAGAGTGGGTACACAACCTTCGTTACGAATTTTGCATCTTGCAACTTCTGCTTTTACATCATCGACTTTTTCCTTGGACATTTTCCTAAGTTTTTGCTTTTTAGGACGGATTTTGTCGTCGGTGTCCAAGATGTGCTCGATTATATCTCTATCAACCCCTTGCAGATCTTTTGCTGACCATGGGAAAACATCTTTGTTCTTGTTCGGGAACTGGATCAATTCTTCCTCTTCTTTCTCAAGATTTCCCCCAATAATGACTGCTCTGTCTAGCATATTATCAAGGAAAACTCTTTTTGTTTCCCCATCAGCACTTATTTCAATTTTTTCTTTGTCCCTCTTGGCTTCGACATATGGTTCTTTCTTTTCCTCGTCTTTGGTGAGAAGATGAACATTGTATTGTCTAGGTGTATGGCCTTTCCCAATGTTTCTTACTTCTTGCTAATTACCAAAAATGGTGATAACACCTTTAGCTGCTTGTACTTGCATCCAAAGAAATTGTTGCCTTATCACAGCATCGAACTTGTTAATGAATCCTCTGCCCAGGATTGCAAAGTATGTATGATGTATATCCACAACATCAAACATGATGTGTTCTGTTCTTGCGTTATCAAGATCCCTGAGAGCCACTGGGAGGGATATTTTCCCCGTCGGCTTTATTGGTTTTCCTCCGAAGCCCAAGAGTGGATTTTCTGGAAGTTGGAGCATGTGTGGACTTAAGTTCATCTTCTCAAATGTTTTGGAAAACAAGGTATCAGCTGAACTTCCATTGTTTACTAGAGCCTTTCCAATTACCCAACCTGCTATGTTGATCTCAATTACCATAGCATCATTGTGATATGTGGACATCAATCTAAAATCTTCTTCAGAAAAAATTATTAGCACCTTGGCCCACTCAGGTCTCACAGCGAGACCATCATTGATGATTGTGTTTACTGATCTAAAGTAATCTTTCTTCTGTCTCTTGGTTTCAAATTACATAGAAGATCCTCTCACAATAGGCATGATCATTCCGAAAGAAGGCAATACTTTGGAATTGTTGTTTTGGGAACTTGGCCCAGTTTTGGGCATAATGGTCGGTGGAGGTGGTAGGACTTCTTGAATAGGTTGTGGTTGTTGAATGGCTTGTATTGCTTGGGATTGTGGATAGAATTGCCGCGAGGGTTGCCATGATGGCTGAGATTGTTGGAAAGGTTGATTGTTCTACGAGGCTCAAAGAGTTGATGCATGCACCGTTCCTGAGCTTAGCTGATGATAGACTGGGCAATAGGGTTGTGACTGCCAGTAGTTATGATGTACTTGGTTGGGTAGGACAGATGTGACTATTCTCATTTTCTTCTCTTGCTCGATTCTCTTAATATTCTTCTGTGTTTCTAGGCATGCTTCAGTACTATGGCCTTTTCCATGATATTTGCAATAAAAATATGGATTTCTGCTATCATGATTTGGAAGCTTCGAAGGTCCTCTCCTCCTTCCCCTTGACGAGTGACCTCCTCTAGTACTTGGTCTATTGTTTTGACTATTTTGAGGCTGTGTATCTTGGACATTGTTTATGTGTCGAGGTTGTTGAGGCTCTGGTCACCAACAGCTACCTCTATAGTTTTGTCTTGCTTGATTTTATTCAACAACTCTCCTTCTGTGATCTTCATCTTATTTGATGTACTTTTCCAATTCAACAAATAATTCTCCCATGGTTTCGGGCTCCTCTCTTGATAGGTAAGAAGCTGTTGGGCCAGGAGTTAAGCCACTGATTAGTGCTGAAATTGTTGTTTCATCGTTCGCACCAGGTGTTTGTGATTTCTGTTGCATAAATTTTCTGACATAACTTGCTAAAGGTTCTTTGTCTTTTTGCTTGCAGTGATAGAGGTCAGATTTCTTTGTAGTTGTTTGGTGAAAGACTTGAAATGCTTGAAGGAATTTCGTCTTCAAATCTATCCAGTTATAGATTGAATGAGGTGGCAACAAGGAATACCAATTTAGGACTGGTCCTACACAAGCAATGATGAAAGATATTGCCAGCAAAACATCATCTCCACTAGTAGAGTTTACAGCAACTTTGTAACTCATGAGGAATTGTGTGGAATTCCCAAAACCATTGTATTTTGGAAGAGAGACCGGTTTGTATTTTGAAGGCTAAGGAGCTGTTTGCAAGCCTAAGGATAACAGTGAATCAGGATCTGCGAACTGCGAGACTCCATTGCCCGTAAAAAGTTTTCTTTCTGTGGTTGTTTGGTTCTTGCGAATGTAAAATTCTCCTGTGATGGTTGTTTCTGGTTGGCTAAGCCTTGTAGTGGTGTATCTTTCCAAATAGAACTGCTTTCTTTTTCTTTCAACTCTTCTATCTCTTTTTGGATTTGGGACAACTGTTCTTTCGCTTGTTTCAGCTTTTCTAGTTTGTCTGTTGCCCTTCTCTTTGCTTCCAACTGCATGGACAGTCTCTCTTTTTGCTTTTTCAAAGTTTCAATCTGTTGCAGAACAAGGTCAAGTTCTTTTTCAGCTGCTCCCTCAACATCATTTCTAGTACTCGATTCTGGTGGTTCTAACTGCAGATTAGCATTTGCAAGCTGTGCTTTCTTAAGGGCTTCTAACATTGCTATTTCGTTTTGCGTAGCATTAGCCTCAGAGCGGATAACAAGGCCTAGATCACTATCTTCCTCAGTATCTTGGTTCTCGGGATCCTGAGGATTGTTTTTCTTTCCTTTCTTCGGTGGAGCCATCCTGGGATTTTTCACGGCTGAGACCATGGTGGGTGCCCTATTGGGATTGCAGAAAAATTCTGGATACCCGAACAAGAGTACAAAGTACAATGGAAAGCAATCACTAAAACTTTACTTGCTCTCAAAAGATGGATCCCTTTACACGGAGGCTGGGGAACTCCTTTTATAGTGCCCGGAGGTCACTTTTATATTCCGAAAGTACCCTCGGACAACCGGTATATTCTTTCTATATTCTGTACAAAATAGTCCCCATGATCTGCGCCGCTCATGGTGGGCTGATTCCCTACACATCATACTCTCTTACATTCATAGGAATACCCCTAGTTCACACCTCAACTTTCTTCCTTCTCGGACACACCATTGACCAAATCAAATTTGCACTTCATCAATATCTTCATGTATAACCAGGAGGATCGTCATCTTTAGGCTCGGATGTCTGTTCCAACCCTATTTGCTCGTGGGTTCCCATTTTCCTTGAATCCCTGAAACTCTTGAATTCCTGGATCTCACCTTCTCCCTAAAAACAAATCATAAAATACCAAAAGACAGATTACCTCGTGGACTTCTTGCCTCCGAGGGTCGGTACTACATCTCAATTTATTAATTCATCTTGCTAAACAACTTTGCTCACAGGTACTCTTTATCTATTCTCAAGAAACTTGGAGTTGAGAAGATTGCAGGGTTTCCTAAAACTTCCGAACTCTGTACTTGTAGCCCTTTTCTAGGCTTTCTGATATCACGCGTCTTCTCCGAACGTCCGAGGGTGCTAAGTTTTTAGCTGATCCCCAACATACACAAATGAGTGGAACAATACATTGCATCCAACTGATTCAAGAGACAAAAAGGGACAAACGTTCTCTGTGATTTAAGAATCTAATAATTAGCGACAAATCTACTCTCTCCAACATAAATGTTGCTGCGATAAGAGATTTTCCTTGGACCTTCCTCCAATCATTTTCTCCTTGCCTCTTAGTTCTCCTCGACACCCACTAATTCTGGCAAACAAACAATAAAAAGAAAATTAAGATCAGAGTTTTTTTTACAACAATTAAGATCAGAGTTGATCACATAATATAATAGCAACAATAATACTTACAAGTAAAATTGCTCTAATTCAAGATTAGTTCATTGCCTGCATATAGCAGCAAGATTATTAGTCCATTTTGTATTAAACAAACAGGTGGATAGTGACATATTTTGGTAGATGAAGCAGTAAGACCTGGTTTAATAGCATAGCCAAGCTCTTGGCTATGTATACAATAATTAATGGCAAAATAGACAAGTTCGTCCCCGAACTCTTGACAAAGGGTCGATTTCGTCCCTATGCTTTTGTGTTGGTCAGTTTAGTCCTCGAACTATCCCTTTTCGATTTAGTTATGTCCTTCATGCCCACACCGTCAGCGAATGCAAAAACGCCATGCGTCACTCCGTCTTCCCCTTTTCCCGTCAGCCGGCTTGCTGACCTGGATTTGATACCGTGTGTTGGTTGGGGGCGGAGGGTGGTCGGAATGGGCTGGCCACGCGACGAGTCCGCCGCCGGGAGGAGCAGTGAGTGCAGCATGCCGTCGCTGTCGAAGAGGTGGTGCGGCCTGCACAGGAGGTGCTGCGGGTTGGGCCCGTTCCCTCCCCGGCTAGGCAGCGCGGGATGGCACCGCGCACGACGGGGCAGTGGGTCGAGGGCAGCTCGTCGACGGGAGCCCAGTTGGCCGACAGCACGTTCAGCGGGTCCACCGATGGCTGCAGCGCCGGCGGATCCACGAACGTGTTAATTGCCTCCTCCAGCCAGTGTTCTCCTAAACAGAATTAAACTCCGTTTAAAAGGCGTCTAAACGCTAAACGGGTGACCACCGTCTATGTCGTTTAGCCCGTTTAAACACCGTTTATCCCGTTTAAACACCATTTAGCCCCGTTTAAACAACCATTTAAACAGATTAAACGCTAAACGATGGCGACCGACTGTCTACCGTTTACCGTCCAGGAAAACACTACCTCCAGCACGCTGCAGAGCGCCATCGGCAAGGACGCGACCAAAAGGGCAGAGCGGTTCTTCCTGTTGTAGCTGGAGTTCTATGTAGTAGCAGAGGCTGCAGTCCTCTCAAAAAAAGTAGCAGAGGCTGCAGGGGAGCTGTAGTGAACCCTCCTGGACGACCTTGCAGGATGTGCAGTCATGGATTTGATCTTGTGTGTTGGTTGGGGGCGGAGGGTGGCCAGAGCGGGCTGGCCACGCGAGCTCGAGCTCGGCTCGGTGGCGGTAACAATGGCGGGAGGTGGGTGGCGAGGCAACGGACCGGCAGAGTGCGTGGAGGCTGGCCGGCCCCAGGCCCAGTGGAGTCCCCTCCGACCGACCCGTCCTCTCCGGCGGTAGCTTCGGGGGTGGACAGTGCTCGTTTCTCTTGCGCCTGCTGGGCCTCGGCGGCCGCGGCAGAGGAGAACACCGGCGCGTGGAGTCCCTCCCTCGCCGCGCGCTCGTGCTCCCTCCCCTACTCGTGCGCGCGGCCGGGCTCGAGCGGTGCGAGGTGGGGCGTCCTCCGGCGAGCATCCTGGCATAGGGAAGCGACACATTGGGGCTCGGGTGACATCTCCACGGCGCCTCACTCCCGTTTCCTCCACCTCTGTCTCCACCGCGGAGCTCCGTCCTCCGGCCGCCGCGAAGCTCCTCTGCCGCGCTCGCTGGCCACTCGAGCTTGAAACAGAGAAGGAAGGAAAAGAGGTAGACGGACGGTGTTTCTGCATTCGCTGACGGCGTGAGCACGAAGGATGTAACTGAATCGAAAATGGACAGTTTGAGGACTAAATTGGCCTATGCAAAAGTTCAAGGACGAACTCGACCCTTTGCCAAAAGTTTGGGGACGAAGTTGCCTATTTTACCATAATTAATAGTCTCCCTACTTTATGGGTCCCAGTTTTATATTCATGGTAATATGTCTTTTCGATCATCTATGCCACCTCGATGCAAAGTTCCAACTTGGAGTCTCCGGTCATTTGTGCTGTTACTCATAGCATTAGGCTAGTCTCAGTGGCAGGGTCATCAACATTTAATGGACTGTCACATAGGCTTTTTTGATGACATGGCACCAAATAAATGAAGGAAGAGAAGATCTCAGGGTCATGGTGATGACCCCAGGTCGACACAGGTACCAATACTCACGATCCTCCACTGAGAGCCCATGACCCTGCATTTGATCACAACACATGCAAGATTTAAATGCTACATTCTATCTATGAAACTGTGCCTATGGCCCTGTGCATTAAGAGTGACAGGGTCATCATGCTGAAAAGCTGATGTGGCGGACTTGGTAAGTGTGCCCATGACACTGCCACTAACACTGACCTTAGGAAATAGGAATCGTGTCCACAGATGGTACATTCACACTTGTCGAATCACCTTTCCCAATTCCACCCAATCCAATGCCATGTGAATGCATCGACTCATTCTTGTTCTTGATAGCTAGAGAGAACATTAGAAAGGAACAAGTGATTGTGTTGTGTGGTTCCCTTGGTAACTGTGATTGTGGTTCTTATTCGTGGGACGGCCATTTATGGAGGTAGAGATGAATGAAAAGGTATATAAAGGGTGTAGTAGCAGTGAATATGGTAGTGGAAAGTGGATGGCAGGTGAAGCTGTAATCGCAGGTCATTAACGACGAATCCATGCATGCAGTATTGTTATTTGGTATTCTTGATTAGAAAAATTATTATACTTAGATGAGAAAAGTATTGTTATTTGGATTGGCAATGTAGTGTTATTAGTTAAGCAAAGTATTTTTCTTATTAGACATATATTACTTAGCAGTAGTTAGTTCCTACAGTATGTCGTTGTTTAGGTAACATAACCTTGGCAAAGCTGTCACCTCCATATATACCTCTAGTATATGCAATAGCAGGGTACAGATATGATGAAATTATTATTTATTTTTACATTTTTGAAATGTTAATTAGTCGAGTTTTGCATGTTTTCTTTTGACTCTTTAGCAAGTCACAAATCTGTCACTAGAAATTCTCAAAAAAAAAAAAACTGTCACTATAAGGTAAGCTTTGGGGTTGCATTACATTGACAGCTGTTCACTTTACACAGTTGTGGATAGGAGGAAGTAAAATAACACCAGCAATAACTGCCTCGAGATATGGAGCAAATGTCTTGCAATAGCCACTTCATTTATATGCTTAGTACTTCACAATTTATACAAACAACTACCAAGGCACCATGAAAATGCCCGACCATATCTAAATACACAGGAACTCAAGCTCTACATAAGTCCTTGATTTGTGCCACACCATACTAAGAATGATAAAAGAGCCCCATCTGGGCCCTGGAAGATCCAATGAGGTGCTGCAACACCAACATTCTTTACAAGAGGACATCTAATAGTGTCTGATCTCAACTTCAGCCAGAGATTTCGCATTAGCACACAACATGGTTGTAAGCACAGCAACCCTAGCATCACCTTTCTTGCAAAAGATTATTGCTTTCTTCAGGACAGATGAAAATGATCTGCCGTTCAAGCAAACTGCATCTTTTTCCACACCATTGCCTGACTTCACCTAAAGTTGAAGAGAGTAAGATTTATTCGGAAGTTATAAAAACAAACAAAGTTATCTGTAAAAAGTAAAAGACACCATGGTCTACCTTTAGCTTAAGCGTGAGGTTCTCTAGTTGAGGTGAGTGTAGAAGGAAGTAAACTAGTGGAGAAAAATTATCCGAAAGGGACCACTCCCCAAGACAGAGGTTCTTTAAATTGTCAAACATTGGGCACCTCTGTGTCTCTTTGCCAAATCGAACCTTTTAAATAGGTAAAGCAAAGAATGAACAAATGCAGCTTTAGTGAAAATAACTGATGACAATAATCAGAGTGGGTGAGAACCACCTTTAGAGGCGTATCATACCTCTGCGATGGAAGATGACAACTCTATATTCTTGGTTAGTATAGGTGCTTACCTAGAATGGTTAACATACTAGAATATGAGTTAAAACTTGAAATTAAGGATCAACTCTTAGTTGCTTTTAGCAAAACAAACCTACTAGCCAAAAAGTTTTGCATGTCTAGTTGTACTTTTATTTTCGTCGGGTCAGTCTTGCTGAGTATTAGCATACTCAGCCTTGCTTAATTTGTGGTTTTCAGGTAATCCCATCTGGTCTGGCTCTATTCCAGATGGTTGGGAGATTGAATGGGAGAATGACGATGACGAGTGATATGCTTGGATGGCCTCCCATGTGTATCACGTGTTTAGTTTTTATTTCCGTTGTTAAACTCTGAAACTCTTTATTTTCATGTATGAAAACCTGGTTTGTAATAATGTGACCTTGAGGGTTTTTATGTACTGTTGAACTTGTACTCTAGTCCCGCCTTCATGTGGGCTTTGCGCATATCAGTGATCCTGTTGTAAAGTGATTTACCGGGTATGATCCGGCAGAGGTGACAAAATAACTCTTGGTTATCACTTATTGGCCAAGTGGACCGGCTTAGGTGATAATCCGGAATTATTTTGGGCGGTTCTGTCACAACTGGTACCAGAGCGTTGATATGCATCAGAGTAATAAAAATACCTTAATAACTTATTTTTGGAATAAAATTTGCCAAGTTTAAGAAATTGACTAAGTGTGTAAGACGTTAAGGTTTAATCTAGTCTGAGAGGCCCTAGAGAGAATTTTTTGGTTCTTTCAGGTGGCTAGTACTCTATGGTGTATTTACTCTGACTTCCAGCACATTTTATTCCTGTCAAAACTTACTTTCTTGCACAACCATACTAGTTCAACACGTTTTGCCACACGTGCTCGTGCCACGGGAAAGTCCGTGAGGGATGGATGGGACCTATTCCAATGGGAACCCACATCACGTCTATGTCTAGCTATGTTTTGCCATACATGCGCGATCCCGCAATAGGCGGAAAGGATAACTCCATTCAAACGGAGGTGTCCGAGGTTGGACGCTGTCCATGCAGCGGCTTTACGCATGGATGTCGTTTCTATAAGTGAACGGTAATGAATGTGGAAGTTTTTGTGAGTGCTGGCACAAAAGGTTCTGAATATCTGTGATTTTCTGCAGGTACACTAACCAGCTAGTTAAGCTTGTTCCATGAATTTTTCATGATTTTATGATGGTTAAAAAAGAAAATATGAATACTTTGCTAAGCAAAGGTCATGCTGAAATTCTGTCAAAAATCTGAGTCAGTCTGAAAACTCAAATTTTTACATATAGTTCCTAAATGAATATGACTAGAGAATCTAAAACAAAAATGTTCATTATCTAGCCTAGTTTGTGTTGTAAAAATTTCATGGTCATTGGGTTCTCAGTTTTTGAGATATGATCTTTTTAGTGCAGCTCTGCCCTGCTGAAATTTTTGGGCAATAGCACTCTGAAAATGGATCTGTTAGACCCTTTTCCAAATTGAACTAATTCAACCTTTGAATACCAAAAATGTGAGTTAGAATGTTTCTGAGTTTCTCACAAAAATTTGGAATTTTTGGGGTACTGGTTTATCAGTTATGAAATTTTGTTCAGAACTGCCAGATTTTCCATGTAGCATGTTAAACTCATCTTTGTGGGTTCTAACATGTTTACAGATGGCTGCCCCTGGCTTGGTTGCGATGAACACCGATGGTACGTTTGCTACCACGGGTCTGCACTGGGAGGGTTTCACCCGCGTTACGTGGGGTGCCCTTTGTGCCGTCGGCTACACCACTCCTCCCTGCTACGAGGGGGTGGAGTATGAGGAGATGGGTGTACCGTGCTGCCGAGTACGAATCACCGTGCTTCCTCACCCGGGCCACCCCGAGTGGGCTGACTTGAGCACAGAGCTCTTGTGCTACCGCTCCTTCGAGGCGGTGGAGTCAGCAGCCCTGATGGTGCTCCACACTCTCTCCAGTCACCGACCACAGGAGATGATGAAGACTCCATTGGGGTTGGTTCCTACCATGGACCCCAACGACCCCGTGTGGCTAGGCCGGATGGCCAACATAGCCACGCTTCTCGAGATCGTGCCTCCCTACGACATCGTGCAGATGCTGGCTAGATGCTTGGGGGTGTTGTACCACCTCCAGGATCTTCGTCGAGTTCTCTCTGACGACTTGGCCAGCCGTCTGTCTGGAGCTATGTGGTACTCACAGTGGGTTGTCGGACTCTTCATGGAGCAGCACAGTGGTTATACACAGACTGTACAGACTATTGCTGACCTCCAGAGTCGGGTACTACAGTTCCAGATTGAGCATGGTGACCACCTGCAGCAGATTGTGGATTTCTAGGCTGGGCAGCAAGAGCTGCAAGCTCAGTTGGCCGACAGGGATGCTGAGAGGCTTGTGCACCTTCAGCACATCTAGGGTTTGCAGGATCAGATTGAGGACCTAGAGCTTGCTGCAGAGGCCTTGGAGGTTGAGGTGGGTATGCTACAGTAGATGCACCACCCACCGGCCGTTGGACTAAATGAGCAGCAGGAGATCCAGCTTGACCCTGAGGAGGTGCAGGACATGCCCGGACTCGACTAGTTGAGCTAGGCACACTACCTCTACTTGCAGCATGGGACTCTCCAACAGCTTGTACATAGGACATAGTTCTTAGATGATGTATTAGGAACTTGACATGTACTCTTTGTTAGCCTCTTTTGATTGGTTTTTGTGCTAGGCTGACTTAGGGTATTCTTTTGTGTAGCTAGATGCTACATAGTAACCCATATGTAATGGTGATCCACACATTTTGTAATCTTGTAAATATGGTGAAAAACACCTTTTCGGCAGCAATCTGCCTAAGAAATGAAATGAAGAAAGTTATGATCATTTCTGAATTTTGTAATGAATACCAAAATTGTTCAAAACTTTATAATGGTCATTCTCACCAAAATTCAGCATTTTTGCATGTGTAGTTTGAGAAATATCGAATTTTTAGTAAGCTACTGTTTGCTGTCCAAACTGCTAGATAGAGCTTTGGTAAATGAATTTTTCGACCCCTGTAAAAGAGGAATCTGTCCTGGAGTTGAAAACCAAAGTTGAAGCTTATGAAATTCTACATATGCTGACCAAAATTTAGAAATTTTTGACTTCTGTACAGAAAGTTATGAATTTTATACTCAGGACTGTTATGCTGTCTAAATTCTGAATTTTTCATAAGTTTGAATTTTTGTATGCATATTCTACTGGTTATTATTTTGAGCAAGCTCTGAATATGTATCTAATGAAAGTTCAAATTTTCAGATGGCTGACAATGCACATAACACTCCTGGGGGTTCTGGTGGCCATGGTGGTGGTGATCCTCCTCCACTCCCACACATGACTCCTGCCGAAGCATACATGGCTGCTCAAACCGAAGTACTAAGGCAAATTCTGCAAACTCAGAATCAAATTGCTCAAAGGTTGCAGCAGCCTGTGCACCATCAAGGACATAATCAAGATGGGATAAATGCAGTGATGTCATATGATAAATTCAGGGGAATGAGGCCTTCTGAGTTCACTAAAGCTGAAGATCCCCTAGAGGTTGATGCCTTCATCAGGGCCCTTGAGGCCAAATTCTCAGTGTTTGTATTGTCTTGCTCAGAGGAGAATAAGGCCGGCTTCGCCGCTCAACAGCTTAGGGGCGAAGCGCTGATTTCGTGGGAGCACTTTAAATCTATGCAGCCACAGGGCCACCAGATCACTTGGGCTGAATTCAAAAAGGCTTTCAAAGAGTACTATATTCCTAGGGGACTCATTGATAGAAAGATGAGAGAGTTGATGAATCTCAAGCAAGGTTCTGACTCAGTATACCAGTATGCTCAAAAGTTCAACAGCTTGTGTCAGTATGGTGATTATCATGTGGACACTGACAAGAAAAAGATGGAGCGATTCCGTGAGGGTCTTGATGGTGAACTTTATGAGAGGCTGAACCTAATCAAGATTGACAGCTATCCTGAGCTAGTTACTTTGGCTATCTCTCAAGAGGATGCCATGAAGAGGGCTCAACAAGATAGGAAAAGGAAGTTCAATCAAGCTTCAGGCAGTGGGCAAGGGAAGAAATTTAAATTTGTTAAGAAGAATGTGCAAGGTTCCACCCAACCATCTTCCTCAGGACGCTAGGTGATGAAGTAGTCTCAGTCTAAGTCTTCTGGCAACTTCAGCTACCGCAACACCCAGCAGTCAACTTCCAGGCCTAGTGCACCCCCACCATCCCGCAACAATGATGATCGTCGTTGCTTTAATTGTGGGCAGCTGGGGCATTACGCCAACAAGTGTACTCGCCCTAGAAAGCAAAATCAGTAGAGTCAGGGGCAAGGTTCTAAGGCTGGGAACCAAGGCAAGAAACAGACTGTGCAAGTGAAGCTGGGTCGTCTGAACTTTACCACAGTTGTTGACCTTCCAGAGGGAGCACCAGTGTTAACAGGTACATTTTCTATCTATGGTCATCCTGTTACTATATTATTTGATTCTGGTGCTACTCATAGCTTTATTAATGTGAAAACCATGAGCAACTTGGGTTTGAAGTGGAGTCATACTAATCAGGTATATATGATTGCCACACCGGGTGGAAAGGTTGCTTCACATCACTTAGCCTTAAAGGTACCACTTGAGATAGGTAGCAAGACCTTCCACACAAATCTTGTCACATTGAGTGTTGACGGGGTAGATGTTATCCTAGGCATGGATTGGATGACTCAACACAAAGTTGTCCTGGATATTTCTGAGAGAATGATAGAAATCAACTCACCTAATGTCGAAAATTCAATTCTTTACCTTCCTCCCAAAGGCTATAAAGGCTCTTGTGTTTTCGCAGCCATAACTACTCAACTTGAGCACATTCCAGTGGTATATGAGTACATGAATGTCTTTCCAGATGATTTGCCTGGCTTGCCACCAGACAGAGATGTTGAGTTTGTCATTGAGCTACAGCCTGGGACTGCTCCTATTTCTAAAAGATCTTATTGAATACCACCCAAAGAGTTAGCTGAATTAAAGGAACAACTTCAAGAGTTGCTTGATAAGGGCTATATCTGCCTAAGCTCTTCTCCTTGGGGCTATCCAGCCCTGTTTGTGAAAAAGAAAGATGGTAGACTGAGGTTGTGTGTGGACTACCGACCTCTCAATGCGGTGACTATCAAAAACAAATATCCGTTGCCCCGCATTGATGTGCTATTTGACCAGTTGGCTGGAGCTAATGTCTTCTCTAAGATCGATCTTCAGTCTGGTTATCATCAAATTAAAATTCGGCCTAGTGATATTCCCGAAACGGCATTCTCTACTCGTTATGGCCTATATGAAATCTTGGTTATGTCTTTTGGTCTCACAAATGCACCAGCTTACTTCATGTACCTTATGAATTTCGTATTCATGATGAAATTGGATAAATTTGTCGTGGTTTTCGTTGATGACATCCTTATTTACTCCAAGAATGAGGAAGAGCATGTGGAGTATCTTCGCATTGTCTTACAACGCTTGAGAGAGCATAAACTCTATGCGAAGCTCTCCAAGTGCGAGTTTTGGTTGGATAGTGTTAAATTTCTGGGGCACACTATTTCCAGCGAGGGTATATCTATCGATCTGAGCAAAGTTCAAGAAGTGATGGATTGGTAACCCCCTAAATCAGCTCATCAAATCCGCAGCTTTCTAGGCTTGGCTGGTTATTATCGCCGCTTTATTTCCGAATTTCTCTAGAATTGCAAAGCCTATGACTGAGCTGCTAAAGAAAGGCGTAAAATTTGTGTGGAGTGAGGCTTGTGATAAGGCTTTCTGTAAATTAAGGGAACTTTTAACTTCAGCCCCAGTTCTAGCACAGCCAGACAATTCTAAGCCGTATGAAGTTTATTGTGATGCTTCAGGCATGGGTCTTGGCTGTGTCCTTATGCAAGAAAACAGAGTCATTGCCTATGCCTCACGGGCGCTTCGCCCACATGAAAAGAATTATCCCACACATGACTTAGAACTAGCAGCGGTTGTTCATGCTTTAAAAATTTGGAGGCGTTATCTTATGGGAAACCGCTACAACATTTTCACTGACCACAAAAGCCTCAAATATATTTTCACTCAGTCTGATCTGAATATAAGGCAAAGAAGATGGTTAGAATTGATAAAAGATTATGATCTTGAGGTTCATTACCATCCTGGAAAGGCGAATGTAGTTGCAGATGCTCTTAGCCGCAAGGCTCACTGCAATTGCCTATCAGTGGAATCGTATAATGACACTCTATGTGAGGAATTGAGAAGGCTTAACTTGGAAATTATTGAACAAGGAAACCTAAATGCTATCTCCATTGAGTCTGATTTATTTGATAGAATTGTCAAGGCTCAACTTCAGGATGAGGACATTCATTTGATAAAGCAAAAATTGTTAGAAAAAGATCCTAAATATGATTGCTTCCATAAGGATGAGAAAAACATAGTCTGGTTTGGACAACGCCTTGTTGTTCCTGATGTTTGGGAATTGAAAAAGGAAATCTTTGATGAGGGTCATCTCTCTAAATTCTCTATCCATCCTAGGAGTAGTAAAATGTACCAATATTTGAAAGAAAATTTTTGGTGGTCCAACATGAAGGTGGACATAGACAAATACGTATCGGAATGTGATACTTGTCAAAGAATTAAAACAAGTCATCTGAAAGCTTCCGGTACTCTCCAACCCTTACCCATGCCTTCATGGAAGTGGGATGACATAAGTATGGACTTTGTGTCCGGATTGCCACTCACATCTAGGAATCATGATTCCGTCTGGGTTATTGTGGATAGGTTGACAAAAACAACTCATTTCATTCCAGTCCACACCACTTATGAAGCCAAAGATTATGCAAGTCTTTATGTTGAGCACATTGTTCGCTTGCATGGTGTTCTCAAGACCATCATTTCAGATAGGGGATCTCTTTTTGTGTCACGTTTTTGGGAACAGTTACATAAATAACTTGGCACCAAGATCATACGCGGTTCACCTTATCATCCTCAGACTGATGGTCAAACTGAGAGAGTGAACCAGATTTTAGAGGACATGTTGCGAGCCTGTGTTATTCATTTTGATAAAAGTTGGGACAAGTGTCTAGCTTTGGCGGAATTTTCGTACAACAATAGCTATCAAGCTAGCTTGAAAATGGCACCTTTTGAGGCTCTTTATGGACGGAGATGTCGCACTCCCTTGAACTGGTCACAAGCCGGTAGAGGAAATTCTTTGGTCCAGCCTTAGTTAAGGATGCCGAGGAAAAAGTGAGGGTAATCAAAGAAAAATTGAGAATAGCCCAAGAAAGGCAAAAGAGCCATTATGACAAGGGAAAGGCACCTAGGGAATACAAAGTTGGTGACTTTGTGTATTTAAAAGTTTCGCCGACCAAGGGTGTCCAAAGGTTCGGTGTGAAAGGAAAGCTAGCTCCATGCTAAATTGGTCCCTATGAAATCATTCAAGTTTGTGGACCAGTAGCATATCGTATTCGGCTTCTTGAGCAGTTATCTGTCGTACACAATGTGTTTCATGTCTCACAATTGAAAAGATGTGCTCATGAACCGGCCAGGGAAGTGATTGAAGAAGCTAATGCTTGGATTGAACCGGATCTCTCTGTCGTTGAACATCCTTTGAGGATTCTTGATGTAAAAGAAAGAAAAACTCGAAGGCAATCCGTAAAGATGTATAAAATCCAATGGAGTCATCATCTCGTCGATGAAGCTACCTGGGAAACTGAACATTATCTTAATGAGAATTATCCGGGTTTCTTCAATCTAGACATCGTAAGTTCCTTCCCCTATTTCCATCTTTTAATTCCTAATCTCGGGACGAGATTTGTTTTAAGGGGGTAGGCTGTAACATCCCTGATGTTTTGTTAACTTAAATACCTTAATTATTTTTGTTAATCAAGATTAATTAGTCCCTAAGCATGTTTGACAAGATAGTGATCACTTTTGCAAAGAAACCCTTGGTCAAAATTACAAATCATGGTCAAACCCCTAGGAGCTCTAGAAGGCTGAAATGGTTTTCTTGCGCGTTCTCCAAATTTCACTACAGAAGTTCAAATTCTGCCAATATAAAAGTTTTTCCTTATCTCCGGGAACACATTTTTCATAATTGGCAGACATTCAAATTTTGAGTGGAAATTCGCTTAAATTTGAGTTGAAGTCGTTGTGCACAGTGTTTCGGGGCCGAGAAAAACTGAAAGTTCGTCGCGTTTTTCTCGTCAGTCTATTCACCAAAACATAGGTTGGCCTTTGTGAAAGTTGTAATGCTATAGCTCCTCTACAACTTTTATTTTTGGAGAATTTCAATTTACATATGAAATTTTGGAGTTCAACAATTTCGAATACGTGCAGTTGAAATGAAGTAAAGCACATGCGTCGCCGTTGCCGCATCCAGAGCGCGCGCGCCTGCCATTCCGGCCCATCCACGTGTCGCACGAGTGCTTCTCCGGCGTACGGAGTCTCGGGGTCTCCGTGGTGGACCGCACTTGGGCCGCGGGGCCTCTGCCCGACCCCCTGGACTTGAATCACGTCCACACGCACTGTAGCCGAGCCGACGCCACACACCGGGCGTCGCGGACGCCAACCAGCATGCACATGCGCGCGTAAGCTTCCAGGTGCGGGTCGGGTTTAAAAGGAGGGACCGAGCACGCCACCGCATGTTTTCTCGTCTGCCCCTCCACCCTCGCCGTGCTCGCCTCCTCGGTTCGTTCCCGCGCTCCGTCGCATCGGGGCGCATCCGAAGCAGAGCCGCCGTCGTCGACTGAAGCCGCAGCCGCCACCGCCGGGCCAGCCCTTCAGTCCGTCGCATCGCCCCCGCCCCCTCCGTTCCTACTCCACCCCTGGGACGCTCCCGTGTGCCGGCCTCGTGCGCCAACCCCGCCGTTCGCCGGGCCGGAGCAGCAGAAGTGGTCGCCGGCCACCTCACCGCCGCCGGCCGGTCCTGAGCCATTTCCGCACCCACCTGCGCCCAAGAATCGAGCAAGAGTGAGTCCCCAATCCGCCCTAGCCACTCACCCGACCCAGTCCGGCCGGGCATTGCCGCCGGCGAGGCTTCCCTCGCCGGCAGGGACTACATTGCGAGGCTCCAGTTTTGTCCGGGGTATTTCTGCGAAGTAAGGACCTTTGCGTAATTTTGGAAAGATTCTTCAAGGGTTCTTCTGTAAAAGCTGTTCTAGGTTTTAGCAGCAGCTTAGGAAATCCGCTAAAAATCGAAGAAAAATCAGACAAATGTAAATCCAATTGTTTTGGATTCCTTGTGAGGAGATCTACAATTTCTAGAAAAGGTGTATAGGGTTTTTCTGGATAGTTTTGAAATGAAAATTCAAACTCAGTTTGATGTACTTTTGTTGTAGTTAAAAATGTACTCATGCAAGGGATGTGAAATTTGGATATGTTATTCTTTATGCCATGTTTAGATCTGTGACCAAGTTTGACACATGTTTAATGTGTAGATTTATAGTTATGATTTTTGTAAGCTTTATGTTAGGTTAAGCTTGATGCTTTTTATAGTCCCCTCAGCAAAACTTTTCCTTCAGCACCAATCCACCCTAGGTCTTTATCATGATGTTTAGCATCTCAGGAAAAATAATTATGATTTTAGAAACTTGTTTGAATGATGTTTTGTACTTAACTTTGTGTAGGATGTTAAATTGGTAACTTGAAGAATATGTTAGATCTACCTTTATGTGTTGGTCAGTAGCTTAGATTTGTCATGAATGACCTGTAGGAAAAGTTTGAGGTCAAAAAGGTTAGCAAATCTTTTTGTATGAATTAATGAAGTTGAGTTAGGCTGAATCTTGTCTTTTTCATATAAATTAATTTATATAAGATCTGAGGCTAATTTTTGGTATTTAAGCTTGTTTTGGTCATATGCTGCTGTGTGCAAAGTTTGAGATCAGTTGGAGTTATATTTTAATTAATATGAATTATAGATGAATGACTAGCTAAGAATTGAAAAAAATAGATTTATATGTATTATTTAAGTTTAAATAAGTATTTCATGTTTAGTTCCTGTTTAAATTCATTTAAAACACACCCCATGCTGTTTGGTGAAGTTTAGTAATTTAATTTGCTTTAATGTGCACACAATCACCATCAAAGTAGTAGTTAGTTGACCATCACACCACCCCTGTACTTTTTGTGAGAATTAGTAATGGTTTAGATGAATGTGGCCAACAAGAGTTGGTTTGGTGGTAATTCTTCCACCCTCACCATAACCTAATGCATATGCATGTGTACGTGTAGATTTACCTGACAGTACCTATACGCTCACCCAGGAGGGAGAAGGTGCTGCAGATGGAGAAGTGAATGAGCTGAGTGTGAACCAAGACCTGGACCAAAGTCCAGAAGAGCCAAAGGCTGTTGCTGACGTAGAAGAAGGCAAGCACTGGAGTGCATCTAACCTTTTTCTAAAACTCATACCTTTACTTTTCGTATTTATGTTACACTTTGTGCATTTAAGTTTGAGGAGTTGAATTGAAACCTAGATGCATGATCCTTAGGTTCCTATGCTCTTATACTAGTATGTTAGGACGCTAGTGCCATGCTTTAAGGACACGGTAAAAGTCGAGTGATGACTCATTGCTCGCGAGATATAGGATACTTATGTTGGAATCATAAGTTGGTTAAATTGACTCGCTCATGTGGTAAGAGCAATGGGTTCGGTCTCGACCGAGTAGCATTGTGCTGGTTTAAGCAATTGAACGTACCAAGTGCTTGTCGGGAATGGGACCGGTAAGCCTAGTACCTAATGAACCAGTGCGGGAACTTTATCGCTACTAATCTTGAGATGTGTCTCCCGGTTTGATTCCGGTAGTGCAAGTGTGAGTCTAGACGTGCCGTGTGAGGGCGTTCCAGTAACCTTGTACTTAGGACTGTGGCATCTCTTCCTAATCTAGGGAATGACGGGAACCGCCTGGTCGGGGTAGACCCTGCATTTGCTTTTCTTTGGATTCTTAGGGTCTACCATCTTCCGTGTGTCTTGGGTTGTACCTTGCAAGGTTTATAAATCAATCGATCGTCGGTCTCTCGCCGTTATCTGAGACGACTTAACCACTGGCTACCCCATACTGATTTATGGAACATTTGGATTAATCTTGTTGTCTGATTAATATTGTTTTCACAACATGCTTGGTTAGTATAGGTGCTTACCTAGAATGGTTAACATACTAGAATATGAGCTAAAACTTGAAATTAAGGATCAACTCTTAGTTGCTTTTGGCAAAACAAACCCACCAGCCAAAAAACCTTGCATGTCTAGTTGTACTTTTATTTTCATCGGGTCAGTCTTGCTGAGTATTAGCATACTCAGCCTTGCTTAATTTGTGGTTTTCAGGTAACCCCATCTGGCCTGGCTCTACTTCAGATGGTTGGGAGATTGAATGGGAGAATGACGATGACGAGTGATATGCTTGGATGGCCTCCCATGTGTATCACGTGTTTAGTTTTTATTTCCGTTGTTAAACTCTGAAACTCTTTACTTTCATGTATGAAAACCTGGTTTGTAATAATGTGACCTTGAGGGTTTTTATGTAATGTTGAACTTGTACTCTGGTCCCGCCTTCATGTGGGCTTTGCGCATATCAGCGATCCTGTTATAAAGGGATTTACCGGGCATGACCCGGCAGAGGTGACATAATAACTCTTGGTTATCGCTTATTGGCCAAGTGGACCGGCTTAGGTGATAATCCGGAATTATTTTGGGCGGTTCTGTCACAGGAGGGAGCCCTGCCTCGTCCCGCCGGCCATCACTGCTGCCTTCCGGCGGCAGCCGCGGCTCCTCTCCCGTCGGTGGCCCCCGCCTTTGACCTGCGGCGACCGTGGCCCCGCCTCTCCGACGGCTTCACCGGCGCCCCTGGCAGGGGTCCTGGCGTAGCCACCCCCTCTTCGCGGTGTTGTCACTGTAGCGTACATGGCCTTATGTGCCATTTGTTCAAGTTTGATTTTGGTGATTAATGACAACATGATCAATGGGACTAATCATACTGTTGAGCATGTCTTTGTAGACATTTCTAGGTCCCATGGATGCAAAAATACTATATGCCAAAATGAGAAGATAGTATATATTTTGAGGCAAAACCGACAAGAAGAAAGAGAAGAGAAAAGACACCGTCGGATGAACCAACGGTACCGTAGAAGCTAGCGTCGGTGCAATGTCCGGATGAAGTGGTACTCAAGTCAGCATGGACCACCGGATGAACCAACGCCCCCAGTTTTACATGCACCGGATGAATCAAGAGACCCAGCAATAGTTAGCTCGCAGGAATCAACAGCACCGGATGAACCGACGATGGAGCAACGATTCATCCGACGGCCACGTGTTTGCTAACAGTAAGATTTTGGCTGCAAAGTCTTCAGCACCGGATGAATCGATGGTTCCAAGGGTTTGTGTAGAGGTTCATCCGGCGGCACCAAAGAAGCTAACAGAGAGGTTTTTGCCGCGGAGTCTTCAGCACCGGATGATACGACGATGCATCGGTCGAAGCATCAGATGAATGACGTCAGCAGGATTCAATGATTAAGTGCGGTGGAAGGCAACGGTCAGTAGCACCGGATGAACCGACGCCAAGAAAAAGCACAGCGTCGGGTCATCCGATGGTACTATTTTCAGGAGCTTTGGCCCAACGGCTAGTTTGATGCCTTGGCCTATTTATACCCCTTCCACCCCGTCATTTGAGCTTGCTGGAGTGTGTGGAAGTGCAGAGGAGTTCAAGACTCATAGAAGATCATATCCAAGCCATCCAAGTGCTAAATTGCTCATCCATAGACTTGCACATGCTTTGTGTGTGTGTTTAGTGCTAGGCTTAGCTTAGGGCTGAGTGAGTGCAAGGTGTGCCTACCTTGTGAGGTGATTCTCGAGTGGATCAAGTTGTATGAGGTGCACCGAAAGCCTTGGAGCCTAGGTGGCTCTCCGGCAAACGTCTTCGACCCTCCGGCTTAGTGTGGAGCGGCGAGGACACTTTATGCGGGGGACGTGGAGACCCCCTTCCTTTGGTGGAGAAGCTCCTTAGTGGAGGCGGCATCAAGGTGACCAAGGGAGCTTGGCGAGTGCCTTTGTGGCAAGTCAAGTGGTGCTCTTGGAAGAGACTTGGTGACCGGGAAGCAATACTCTTGTATAGAGTGCTTCAACAATGTGGACTAGGGGTGGCTTACTGCCTACCGATACCACGGGATAAATCGCGTGTCAAGAGTTTACTTCCTCTCATCCCCCTTTACGTTTCCGCATTACATTCTTGTAATCCTTGTTTGCCTTTCTTTCCTATAGTAGTATCTTGCTAGGATTGGCTATAGGTTGCAAAACTTATTTTGGGATGGGAGTTTCACACTAGAACAACCTTAGTTGCACATCTAGATAGCATGTTCTAGTTTATGTTTGATGCAAATAGTGATAAGCCATAGGTTAAGTTTTTAAGTTGCCTAATTCACCCTCTTCCCCTCTTAGGCTACGAGCATCCGATTCCTTACAGTCACCCTAGTCTTCCAGCGGCCCTGCCTTCCATGGCCACTTCTCTCCTCTCGACGTTGCCGCAGCTCCTCTTCACCGTCGTCACCAAGGGTTCTTGCTTCGTTTTCCACTGCTTGGCTCTTGCTTCGACTGCGCCGGTTGTCAGCGCGGTTCGGATTTGGAGGCCTATGGCGAAAGCCTCGCTTAGCTTCCGCTTGTGCCGATGATGGTTGCGCTCTTCGCGTAATTACCCCGCTAGGGGTATCGTTGCGGCCTCCGAACCATCTTGGTCTTCCAGGTGAAGACCTGGCCTGCTCCCTGGTGGGTCGGCGGACGATGGCAGCGACGTTGTCGTCGCTCCCTTGCTGAAGGCGTCGTTCTGCTGGACCTCCTCACCCTGGCGCCGTTGTTGTTCGGTGGTTAGACTTGTAGTGATGTGCTTGTGCTCTTGGTGTCCTCCTCCTCTCCTCTGTTTCTTCTTTCCCGTATTTTGGGGTTTCTCCCAAAATGTTTATTGTAATGCTTCTTCTCTCTTAATGAAAAACATGTTTTGCACGTCTTAAAAAAAAGACATTATTCGGACCAAGTCAAGAGTCCTTCGGGTACTGCCAGGGTGCGGGAGAAGTCTACTAGCTGCTGTGTGTGTGGTAGAATGGCTTTGCTTTGCATATAAAAGGGCGTGGGATAGTGAAATATTTTGGTGCATGAAGCAGTAAGACCATTTTTATCTAGTAACATATAGCCAAGCTATACAACAAATAGTCTCCCTACTTTACGGGTTCCAGATTTATATTCATGGCAATATGTGTTTTTTTATCATCTTGTGCCACCTCATATATATATATATATATATAGTTGTGGGCACCTACCGCCCGATCAGGGGCGAATCCACCGTGGGGGCAGGGGGGGCTGGAGCCCCCCCTACCCCATGAACTTTATGGAAGCCCCCCATATAAATTCCATACATAGGTGAAGAGGAGGAAGAAGAAAAGGAGGAGGAAGAAGTAGGAAAAGAGAAGAAAGAGGAGGAGGAAGAAGAACTTGAGCCCCCCAAGAATTGGATCTTAGATCCGCCACTGCGCCCGATGAAAATTGAAGTTGCTGCCGTGTGTGCTATTAGGTCCCTTCCCTCTCCTCCTAAGAGCAGGTCCAAGGACTGTAGTAATCACCCAACACATAGGACGCGAGTACGCGAGAGTGAGCTGGAGGAGAGTGGTGCCCATGCGACAAGCAGCTTGACACAGTTTCCGTCGATGGTCGTCAATATACTTTGAGCTCAGAAGCATTAAATGGGGCAAGAGAAGAAAGAGATGGTAAGGAAGAGAGATGTAGTAAAATATTATTAGATGGTGATAAAATAATATATTTTAGATAAATAAGATATCATTGTTGTACGACTTGTCTTCAAATGCTTGGCTGAACTATTGACCTTGCTCTAAGAGTTAATTTGGAAGCACGGGGCTCTTTAGCCTAGAATGACACGACATGGAAATTTTTGGACTTTCCAATCCCCTCCGCCGTACGTAGGGGTAGTGCTGCCCTTTCCCGTCGCTGTTTGGAAGTACAGAGTATGTAGTATGGGCGCAGGGGGCAGGGAAGTAGTATTCTTGGTTGGAGGAAGAAGCAGGAATTATAATGATCCTATCCAGTTATACCGGTGCCACCATACACTTAAAAAAACTACAACTAAGAATACATGACATAAGAAGTAGTAATCCCAAGTTAACAACATCAGTTTTCTCCTGTAGCAACCACCAATCATTTTGCAGTTAATTTGTGAAGACATACATGATGTTTTCTAGAAATCGAGACGACGCAAAAATAATACCAAAGCTTCAAACTACACAAATGGGTGCAACAATACATTGCTTCCAGCTGATTAAGAGACAAAAAGGGACATGTGTTCTCTGTGATTAAGAATCTAATAATTAGCCACAAATCTACTCTCTTCGACATAACTGTTGTTGCGATAAGAGATTTTCCTTGGACCTTCCTCCAATCATTTTCTCATTGCCTCCTAGTTTTCCTCAACACCCACTAATTTTGGAAAACAAACAATAAAAAGAAAATTAAGATCAGAGTTGATCACATAATATAATAGCAACAATAATACTAACAAGTAAAATCGCTCTATTCAAGATTAGTTCATTGCCTGCGTATAGCAGCAAGATTATTAGTCCATTTCTATTAAACAAACAGGTGGATAGTGATATACTTTGGTAGATGAAGCTCTTGACCTGGTTTAATAGCATAGCCAAGCTCTTGACCTGGTTTTGTAGCGAACATGGCCTCATATGCCATTTGTTCAAAGCTTAATTTTGGTGATTAATGACAACATGATCAATGGGACTAACCATATTGTCTAGCATGTCTTTGTAGACACTTCTAGGTCCCAAGAATGCAAAAATACCATATGCCAAAATGAGAAGATAGTGTATTTTTCAAGGGTCAAAACCGTAGAAGAAAAAGAAAGAAAAGAGTAGCGTCGGATGAACCGATGGTACACTAGAAGACAGCGTCGGTGTAAGGGCCGGATGAAGTGGTACACCACGGAGAAAGACCCAAGTCAGCATGCACCACCGGATAAACCGGTAAAAATCGTGGAAGAAAAAGAAAAGAAATGCCACCGTCGGATGAACCGACGGTACCCTTGGAAGCGGCGTCGGTGCAATCACCGGATGAAGTGGTACACTGCGTGAAGACTCAAGACAACAAGATGATCACCGGATCAACCGACGCCCCCAATTTTAGTTGTGCTGGATGAATCAAGAGACCAAGCAAGCAAGAACCTTCAGCATCGGATGAACTGATGGTCTAGCGACAGTTCATCCGGCGACCGTGTATTTGCTAACAGAGACGTTCAGGCGCAAAGTCCTTCAACACCGGATGAACCGATGGGTATAAGGATACGAGCGACAGTTCATCCGATGGCTGCGAAATAGCTAACAGAGAGGTTTTGGCTGCGAACCCATCAACACCGGATGAACCGACGGTTAAGCGAGGAGACCGTCGGTGCAAGCGTCGGAGGATATGTGTCAGAAGAGATGCAATGGCTAGGTGACGTGGAGGGCACCGGATGAACCGATGGCCCTGGAATCATCTGACGCTATGGTTTTCAGTGGCCGTTAGCCAACGGCTCTTTGGACGCCTTGGGCTATTTATACCCCCTCCACTCCACCATTTGGAGTGGCTGGAGTGTGTGGAAGTGCAGAGGAGTTCAAGACTCATAGAAGATCATATCCAAACCATCCAAGTGCTAAATTGCTCATCCATAGACCTGCACATGCTTTGTGTGTGTGCTTAGTGTTAGGTTTAGCTTAGAGCTAAGTGAGTGCAAGGTGTGCCTACCTTGTGAGGTGATTCTCGAGTGGATCAAGTTGTACGAGGTGCGCCGGAAGCCTTGGAGCCTAGGTGGCTCTCCGGCAAACGTCTTCGACTCTCCGGCTTGGTGTGGAGCGGTGAGGACACTTTGTGCGGGGGACGTGGAGACCCCCTTCCCTTGGTGGAGAAGCTCCTTAGTGGAGGCGGCATCAAGGTGACCAAGGGAGCTTGGCGAGTGCCTATGTGGAAAGCCTTTGTGGCAAGTCAAGTGGTACTCTTGGGAGAGACTTGGTGACCGGGAAGCAATACTCTTGTGTAGAGTGGTTCAACAACGTGGACTAGGGGTGGCTTAGTGCCTACCGATACCACGGGATAAATCGTGTGTCAAGAGTTTGCTTCCTATCATCCCCTTTACGTTTCCGCATTACATTCTTGCAATCCTTGTTTGCCTTTACTTACCTAGTGTAGTATCTTGCTAGGATTGGCTATAGGTTGCAAAACTTGTTTTGGGATGGGAGTTTCACACTAGAACAACCCTAGTTGCACATCTAGATAGCATGGTCTAGTTTATGGTTGATGCAAATAGGGATAAGCCATAGGTTAACTTTTTAAGTTGCCTAATTCACCCCCTCCCCCTCTTAGGCTACGAGCATCCGATTCCTTACAAGTGGTATCAGAGTCGGGACTCACTTCCTTCACAAGAATACGCCGATTCGATAGGCAATTTGTGAAAACCGGCTCATTAGATCAGTTAGGCTTCACCGCCTAGTGAGTTGCTCTTTTGAGGATGAAAGGGGTGGATACCTTAGGTTTGGCTCCACATTTCGATGGCACGGGTTACTCTCGTTGGAAGGTCCTCATGGAAGCTTATTTACATGCTAAGGATCTTGATGTTTGGAGGGTCACCGATTAGGGTGTTAGAAATGGTACTAGGAAGGAAAAACAATTTGATGTTATTGCAAAGAGTATCATTTTATCCTCTCTAGATGTAGGTGTTTTCAATAGAGTTTTTACTAGTGAAAATGCTCATGTGCTATGGAATACCATCAAGGAACAAAATGAGGGTTCAAAAGAAGTAGCTAATGAACACTACAGTTGTCTCCTTGAGGAATTCAATAGCTTTAAGCAACTTGAAAATGAAAATGCCGAATCTATGTACTCACGCCTAAATGTTCTTGTCAATGAGATTAATGCTTTAGGTGTAAAGGACATCACGGACATGAACATTAACCGCAAGATCCTTCAAAGTCTCCGGAAGCCCGATTATGACTTGGTGAAAGCTATCATCTATGAGAAGAAGCTTGAAGAGTTGAAGCCTTCTCAAATCTTGAGCAAGATCATGGCACATGAATTTCAAGTCATGCCCAAGTCCAAGAAAGCTTCTAAGGATGAACTCAAGACCAAGGAAGAACCAAAAGATGAGCCCAAGCCAACACCCCAAGAACCATCTTCTCCAACCGCAAGCCATGCTCTCTCAAGCCATGTAACACCCTAAAATTCCATCACTAAAATTTGCTTAAGCAACATAGTGCATTAGGATTAGTCTTAAGGACTTAATTAATTTGCTAATTAATTTGAGCTCTAAAGTAATTAAATTTAAATTAAATAATTTAGAGTCAACAAGTGCTTGTGCATCATTATTTGGCTATGCATGGATTTTTGTGTGCTAGTGTGAAGTTTTAAAAGTTTATAAAATAATTTGAGAAGTTTGGAAAAGTTTGTTTTGAATTTGAGTTAAAAAGGTTTGAATAAAGGAGTTTGAAAAAGAAATGAAAAAAAACAAACCTCAGCTTCTCCCCTTCCTTCCTCCTTTCTAGCCCACCTCGGCCCGCCAGCTTTTCTTCCGGCCCACCTCTCCGCCCGCGGCCCACTCCACCTCCTCTCTCTTTCTCTCTCACCGCGTCGCGGGGCCCGCCTATCGGCACCGTCGTCTCCCTCTCGCTCACTTCCTCTGCTTCACCGCTGTGATGGCCGCTGCCTTGCCCCGCGCCCCCTTGCTTCCCCGTCCACCCCGAGCCCCAATTAAGGACAGTAAATCCCACGGTCCACGACTCCATCATTTCCCTTCTGTTTCCCCTCTTTCTTGCCTCCTTTATGCCCGGGTGAGCCGCCGGCCATCAATGGCAAGTCCGCCGGCCGCCGCTCCCCTTTCCGCTTCCTCTTCCCCCTCTCTGTCCATATATAAGGCCGTGCTCGAGCTCTCGCCCCTCCCTTTGCTCTCGCACGCCGCTCCCTCGCACACATACACCTCCACTCTTTCAAGCGCCGCCGCCTCTGTTTCTCACCGCCGCCGGAGGAAACGCCGTCGGTGAAGTATCCCTTGGCACTTTTTCCTTCTCTCTTCGTCGTGATCATCGCTCACCCGTAATGCTCCTTGTCTAGGGAGATCATCGCCGGACCGAGCAGCACCCCGGAGCCCCTGTTCTTGTTCCCCGGAGCGCCGCCCGAAGCTCGGGACCTCGCCGCCGTCAACCAACTTCTTCACCATCGCCTCTCGTCCTTCATCGACTTCACCCAGAGCTTCGCACCGACGTGTAGCACCTGCCCGTTCATGAGATGGTCACCGGGAACGCTCTCCCGAGCCCACGCCGACGAGGCGCCGCCGCGCACCACTGCTCTCCGGCGAACCACGCCGCCACGTCGCGCACGCACGCCACCACAGCCGCTGGATCGACGGCTCAGATCCGCCGCCGACCCAGGTCAAAGCAGATCGTAACGCTCAGCGCCTGGTCTTTTTTCTTTAAGAGCCCCTGAGTTTCCTTTGTTTCGCAAGCCGGTCCTTCCACTATCAAAGATCCTTGCAATCAGGTCCATCTTTTTATGATCTAGCCCCTGTCTTCTCTAAAATATAGCACCTGAGGTCCTTTTCACTCTTTTTCACACATGAGCCCCTCTGTTTATATGTGTAATTACGTTTTAAGTCCCCGGTTTCTTTCAAATAAGCCATGTGAGCCTAGTTTTCTTACAGAAAAGTCCCTATGTTTTGTTTTAATCATATCTTTCATGTTTTAACTCAGTTTTTCGTGTATAATATATCGAAATGATCGTATCAGTGAGTAGAACTCTCTTATCAGTGTGTTCTTATCATATAGAACTATTTGGCGTACTGTTTCATTTATTTATTGTATGTTCATGCTTGTGCATAGATATCGTGCCTGTTTCAACTGAGCACCCTGTCGGAGAAGAACAAGAAGAGCCTTTCTTCGAAGAAGAGGATCCCCAGTTTGTAGAAGAAGGCAAATGGACTTCCCCCTCTGCATATTCTTCTTGGACCTATATAACTACATGTTTAAATAACATTTACTTTATTTGTTGTTATGCATAATTTTGATGGGAAATCACCTTTTTAAGGACATGACTAGAGTTTTACCCCTATCACCTTGATCAACCCTTTTTAATAAATGTTTTGGGTAGATTATTGCTTAGTTGCTATACATGGGTTGGTTACAAGTAGTTTTATGATAAAGACTTTCATGCTTATGAAATGTTGGTTATGTTTAAAGGCAAGATCATATGAATTAATTGGAACATGGAGAACCACCCAAGAAAACAGTACAACCACAGTCCTTATGGCTCTGGCTTAGCCAATTAATTAGGTGTGTGAATTATCTGACAGCCTTTCCCGAAAGGGGCACAGGGTGCTGGAGTTGTAGGAGTATAGCCCAGTTCTTTTGGAATAGCAGCCTTTGCTAAGGTGCTGACCACTAGGGAGGGTTATGGTCCGCTCCGCTGCTGTAACTGTCGTAGGTTGTTGGTCTTTTGCATTGCCTTTGTAAAGGCCTCATAGTGAACCCCTAGCCACTCACCTCAGAAGTGTTTAAGGGTCTAGCTGACCCAGGCAACATGGGGAACACGAGCTGTGGTGAAAGTGTACAACCTCTGCAGAGTTAAAACTGATCGATCAGCCGTGCTCATGATCAAGAGCGGCTTGGACCCTCACATGATAATTGAACTTAAAGATGAATTTAAATTGTGGTTTCCTTATGGTTTTGAGATATGTTGCAAATGTTTAATCTTTTGGGGTTGGTATAAACTTACACTTAGTAATAGGCTTGCTAATAAAACTTGACCAACATTAAAATGCTAACCACTGCAAAACCTTAGCCTATCCTTGATAGCCTTGCATGTTTTCCCCCACTTGCTGAGCTCCAACCATAAGAGTGCTCACCCTTGCTTACTGCTGTTCAGATGAGAACAATAGTGAGGAGTACTGGAGCGACTTTGAGGAGTTCTGAGGCATGCGATCCCCCAGTCATGTGCCTATGGAAGCTGAAGATGAAGTCATCCGTTTAGTAATCGTTTGTTTTATTGGACCTTCGTGTCCACTGCCTGAGTGTAATAATGGATATTGTAATGGTTAACTCTTGTACATTTGATTACAGTTATGGTATTACACTCTTTTGTCTATCGTATGTGTGTAACTTGATCCTGGCGCACATATGAGTTGCATTTGGTTTCATTTCGGAAATCAGATGTGACAAAGTGGTAGCAGAGCAGTAATGACTGTAGGACACAGCCTTAAGATAGAAATGGTCGAAAATTAAGGATTCATGATCTAGAAGCCATATCATCATTCAAAATTTACTTAATTATGTATAAAAACTAATTTATTCAGTTTTCTTTTATTTAAATGCTATCATTTTGTTTTATCTATGCTGAGTCTCCTTTTTGCTTATCAGATGGCCAGAACAAAGAACACTGCACGCAAGAGCACCGGTGGCCGTGTCCCCACTGGTCGGTTGGCACCCCGCTACCCAGTGGTTGAGCCAGAGTAGCAGCCTGAGGTTCTGGTGGAGATTCAGGTGGAGGTTCAGTTAGAGGATGAGGTTGAGGAGGATCCTGAAGAGAGGATACTCGAAGATGACGCTGAAGATCACCGTGGGATACCGCAGCTGTACGACGGCACCTACTTGGAGGTGGATGCCGATGGCGATGTGGTGATACCTCCAGCTGCCCCTGCCCCTGATGCTCCTGCGCAGGATGCTGTTGGAGGAGATCCAGATGATTCTGGGGATGACAGCAGTGACAACAACAGTGGTGATAGCAGCAATGGAGATGGCAATGATGATGGTGATGGTGGCAGTAATGGCAACGAGACTGAAGATGCTAATAGTGCTGCGAATGTTAATCAGATGGATGAAGACCCTCGCTTCCATGGAGCGACATATGACTATCAATTTGCTGAGGAGGTTGAGGGACAGTTTGTGGTCTTACTGGAGGAGGCCCTGCAGCATCTTGACTTCACAGCGAGACCCCTCTATGTCACCAAGCATTACACGGAGCCTGGGATGGAGGATTACTACACCACGGAGGTTAACGTTCGTGTGCCTCTTTGTGGAGGTGTCGGGCACCATGTTCATTCTTCACACTTCAGCTCAGCTCCTATGACAGTGGAGGCTGCTTCAGTGAACGATGCAGCTAGGAGGGCCCTGTGGTCCATCAGTAACAAATATCGGGAGCAGCTGCATGAGTCTGACTTCCGCCACGTCCTTAGCCGTCCTCGAGCCAGCGCGAACACTGTTGTTCCCATGGGGAATAACAGAGATGGTCGCATGGACATCCTGGCTTGTGTTGCTTCAGCACTCAACACGGACTTGGAAGGTTCTTACGATGAGGTGGATCGTCTCCATGATCAGCTCCAGAGGGCACAAGCGCGGATTGCACAGCTGGAAGCACAGGTTGCTGGGTGACGTCCTCCAGAGGAAGAAGCACCTTTCTGTCCTTCGGAGTCTCCACCTCGCAAGAGGACCCGCTATGGTATCGACAAGGCTACTACCAGCGTGCGGCAGGAGTAGAGTTTAGAAGACCCACCTTTTATCTTGTCATCGATAGAACGTTCCTGTGAGGACGATTCTTGTAATAATGTTTGTTGCTTGAAAACTTGGTTGTTTCGTTTCTTTGTTTGAGTGTGTTGTTTTGTGGAGTGATGGCCACAAAGCAACGAGAACAAAATCATTTAGTTAATAAAGGGTTGGTTTGTCCTTATCTGTGATGTTTCTATATCAAGTTTGGATGATACAAAATCTGTTCACGCAGCTCTTTGACTGAGCAGTCAAGTTTGAATTTTATCTTGAGCTACAGAACTCCGTTTGATGTGAAACTAGTTGGGTTAGATCACAAATTTTATGAGTAAATTTCTGGTAAATTTTCAGCCGTAATGATTAAGTATTCACGGAGTTATGAACAAAATTTGGGGGATGCCAGAAACTGTAAAACTCTGCTGACACAGTGATCTTGTTTATTTTATATCTCAAGTTATATATCTCCAATTGGGATGAAACCAGTTGGGTTGGCTTTCAAATTTCATACTGCATATTCTGATTAATTTTCATAATTTTTGGACAACATCACTAGGAGCTACACGTGATTTACTGAGGATAACAGAATCTGTTCAAGTTAAAAATTCAAACATTCTTATCCATTGAGTTTACTCTTCATGCATCACTTGTACTTATCTGAAATACATTTATCTAACAATCAGATGGTACAAACTAGGTCAGGAGGAGGTCAAGACATTCCGCCAGTGATTCGTGCTCATATAGCTAATCAGCAAGCTCAAGCACCACCACCCCCACCCCCACTACTTAACCAAATGGATCCGGCTATGCTGCAGTTTCTTGCCGCTCAAACCCAGCTGTTGCAGAACCTCACTGCTACAGTCCAAAACCTTCAAGCTCAGCAACAAAACCAGCCAGCACCACCTCCCCCGCCTCACCCACAGCCAAGGGACAAACATAAGGATTTCATGATCCACAACCCTCCCACCTACTCTCACTCAACTGATCCGCTGATGCTGATGATTGGTTGAAGACAATTACTAAGAAACTTGATATTGTTCAATGCACTGACAGAGAGATAGTCCTGTATCCTGCTGGCAGACAAACAGGGCAGGCTGGTGATTGGTGGGATGCATATTCAACTGCACATCCTAACAGGAACAACATTACTTGGCAGGAGTTCCGGGATAATTTCCGTACCTATCACATTCTTTCAGGAGTGATCAAGCTTAAGCAGAAGGAATTCCTGGCATTGAAGCAAGGAAATATGTCTGTCACTGAGTACCTTGACAAGTTCACTCATCTATCCCGTTATGCTCCGGATGAAGTCAACACAGATCCCAAGAGGCAGGAAAGGTTTCTGGATGGCTTGACTGGGCCACTAAACTATCAGCTACAAAGCCATACATTCCCGGATTTCCAGACCTGCTACAGTTTTGTTTGATTCGGGAGCATCACATTCATTCGTAACTGATCAATTTGTGTCAAAACATAACATATCTATGAGTCCTATGAAGACACCATTGATAGTTAGTTCCTCGGGAGGTGAAATGAAAACTGGTTATATATGCCCACGAGTGAATATTAATATCATGGGAGTAGACTTTCTGGCTAACCTGGTAGTCTTAAAGTCATGGGGAATAGATGTGATCTTAGGGATGGATTGGTTACGGAGTTGTGATAGAATTATTCAGTGCCGAAAGAAGTCAGTTTTGTTAACCAGTCCACAAGGAGAAAGAATAGAATATGTGGGTACCCTCTCATCCAATAGTGGCACTGTGAATTTAGTTGAAGGCAAGGCCTTGGAAGATATAAAAGTAGTAAATGAATATCCTGATGTGTTTCCAGATGATTTGCCAGGTATGCCACCTGACCGTGACATTGAATTCAGTATTGAACTTATACCTGGTACTGCTCCTATATCAAAAAGACCATATAGAATGGATGTTAAAGACTTAGCTGAACTAAAGAAACAAATAGAAGAATTACTCAGTAAAGGGTTTATCTGTCCTAGTTCTTCACCATGGGGAGCCCCCACACTCTTTGTGGATAAAAAGGATGGATCTAGGAGGTTGTGTATAGATTATCGATCTCTTAATGAGGTTACCATCAAGAACAAATACCCTTTACCCCGGATCGAGGATTTGTTCGATCAGATGAGAGGAGCAAAAGTATTCTCTAAGATAGATCTCCGATCGGGTTACCATCAGTTGAAAATCCGACTGGAGGATATTCCAAAGACAGCATTTACGTCTAGGTATGGGTTGTATGAGTTCACTGTGATGTCATTTGGATTGACCAACGCTCCAGCATACTTCATGTACTTGATAAACAAAGTGTTTATGGAGTATCTTGATAAGTTCGTCGTGGTATTCATTGATGATATTCTGGTGTTTTCTCGGAGTGAGGAAGAACATGAAGAGCACTTGAGACTTGTATTGCAGAAGCTTCGGGAACATCAACTGTATGCCAAGTTTAGCAAGTGTGATTTCTGGTTGAAGGAGGTCTCCTTTCTCGGACACATTATCACTGATGGTGGGATTGCAGTGGATCCAAGCAAAGTCTGGGATGTGTTGAACTGGAGTCCGCCTAAGAATGTATCGGAGATCAGAAGTTTCCTTGGACTTGCAGGATACTATCGTAGATTTATCGAGGGATTCTCGAAGATTGTGAAACCCCTTACAACTTTACTAGAGAAGGGTAAAGAGTTTAAGTGGGATGACAAGTGTCAAGCTAGTTTTGAGGAATTGAAGAAAAGATTGACTACAACTCCTGTGTTGATAATGCCGGATATACACAAAGGGTTTGATGTGTATTGCGATGCTTCTAGGCAAGGACTAGGTTGTGTGTTGATGCAGGAAGGTAAGGTCGTAGCATATGCTTCGAGACAGTTAAGGAAACATGAGCAGAACTATCCTACTCATGATCTCGAGTTAGCTGCAGTTGTTCATGCTCTCAAAATCTGGAGGCATTATATGGTCGGGAATAAGTGTCAGATTTTCACCGATCATAAGAGTCTGAAGTACATCTTTACACAGAAGGATCTTAATCTAAGGCAACGAAGATGGTTAGAATTAATCAAGGATTATGATCTAGATATTCAGTATCACCCTGGTAAAGCAAATGTTGTAGCAGATGCTTTGAGTCGGAAGAGTCAGGCCAATATGCTGATAGGTCGCTTGTTACCTCAGGAGTTATGTTGGGAAATGGCACAGCTTAACTTGGGAATAGTTGCTCAGAATGAAACCTTAACATTGGAAATTGAGTCAACACTTGAGCAGGAGATTAGAAAAGGGCAATTGACAGATGAAAAGATTATGGAATACAAGAAGTTGATAAAGTTGGGTAAAGTTCCAGAGTTCAGGGAAGATGAACAAGGAACTATATGGTTCAAGAACAGAATTTGTGTACCTGAGATTAAAGAGCTACGAGAAACCATATTGAAGGAAGCACACGATTCAGCTTATTCAATTCATCCTGGAAGTACTAAGATGTACCAAGATTTGAAACAAATGTATTGGTGGTATGGGATGAAAAAGGGTGTAGCAGCTCATGTAGCTTTGTGTGACACATGTCAAAGAGTCAAAGCCGAGTATCAAAGACCAGCAGGGTTGCTTCAACCTTTGAAGATACCTGAGTGGAAATGGGAAGAGATTGGCATGGATTTCATTGTGGGTCTACCTCGTACTCGTGATGGGTATGACTCTATATGGGTTATTGTGGATGGGTTAACCAAGGTAGCACACTTTATACCAGTGAAGACGACATACACTGGAGTTAAGTTGGCAGAGCTATATAATTCAAGAATAGTGTGTTTACATGGAGTTCCGAAGAAGATAGTGTCAGAACGAGGCACTCAGTTCACTTCACAGTTTTGGCAGAAGTTACATGAATCGATGGACACAAAGTTAAACTTCAGTTCAGCATATCACCCTCAAACAGATGGACAAACAGAAAGAACAAATCAGATCCTTGAGGATATGTTAAGAGCTTGTGCTTTGAAGCATGGAGGTAGCTGGGATAAGAGTTTGCCTTATGCAGAGTTTGCTTATAACAACAGCTATCAGTCTAGCATTAAAATGGCTCCTTTTGAAGCTTTGTATGGAAGAAAATGCAGAACACCTTTGTTTTGGAATCAGACTGGAGAGAGTCAGCTCTTTGGACCGGACAGCATAAGAGAAGCAGAAAAGCAAGTTGAGATAATTCGGGAAAATCTCAAAGCAACACAATCATGACAGCAAAGTTATGCTGATCCTCGTAGAAGAGAAGTGATATTAGAAGTTGGTGACTATGCATATCTTAGAGTGTCACCTATCCGAGGTCTGCGAAGGTATAATGTCAGAGGGAAGTTGTCACCTCGTTTTATTGGACCTTTTAAGATCTTGGAAAGGAGAGGAGAGGTAGCTTACCAGCTGGAGCTGCCAGTGCAGTTGTCAGGAGTACATTATGTGTTTCATGTATCACAGTTAAAGAAGTGCACGAGTGAGGTCAGAATAGAACCAGTACAACTGGAAGACATTGAGATGGAGAAAGATTTGACTTATAAAGAATATCCTGTCAAAATCTTAGATACCTCAGAAAGGGTTACTCGGAGCAAAGTCATCAGAATGTGTAAAGTATATTGGAATCACCATACAGAGGAAGAGGCAACCTGGGAAAGAGAGGATGAACTCATGGAAGACTTTCCTCAGCTGTTCTCTAATCCTTCTGAATCTCGGGGCGAGATTCTCTTTAAGGGGTAGGATTTGTAACACCCTAAAATTCCATCACTAAAATTTGCTTAAGCAACATAGTGCATTAGGATTAGTCTTAAGAGCTTAATTAATTTGAGCTCTAAAGTAATTAAATTTAAATTAAATAATTTAGAGTCAACAAGTGCTTGTGCATCATTATTTGGCTATGCATGGATTTTTGTGTGCTAGTGTGAAGTTTTAAAAGTTTATAAAATAATTTGAAAAGTTTGGAAAAGTTTGTTTTGAATTTAAGTTTAAAAGGTTTGAATAAAGGAGTTTGAAAAAGAAAAGAAAAAAACAAACCTCAGCTTCTCCCCTCCCTTCCTCCTTTCTAGCCCACCTCGGCCCGCCAGCTTTTCTTCCGGCCCACCTCTCCGCCCGCGGCCCACTCCACCTCCTCTCTCTTTCTCTCTCACTACGTCGCGGGGCCCGCCTGTCGGCACCGTCGTCTCCCTCTCGCTCCCTTCCTCTGCTTCACCGCCGTGATGGCCGCTGCCTTGCCCCGCGCCCCCTTGCTTCCCCGTCCACCCCGAGCCCCAATTAAGGACAGTAAATCCCGCAGTCCACGACTCCATCATTTCCCTTCCGTTTCCCCTCTTTCTTGCCTCCTTTATGCCCGGGTGAGCCGCCAGCCATCAATGGCAAGTCCGCCGGCCGCTGCTCCCCTTTCTGCTTCCTCTTCCCCCTTTCTGTCCATATAATGTCGTGCTCGAGCTCTTGCCCCTCCCTTTGCTCTCGCACGCCGCTCCCTCGCACACACACACCTCCACTCTTTCAAGCGCCGCCGCCTCTGTTTCTCACCACCGCCGGAGGAAACGCCGTCGGTGAAGTATCCCTTGGCCCTTTTTCCTTCTCTCTTCGTCGTGATCATCACTCACCCGTAACGCTCCTTGTCCAGGGAGATCATCACCGGACCGAGCAGCGCCCCGGAGCCCCTATTCTTCTTCCCCGGAGCCCCGCCCGAAGCTCGGGACCTCGCCGCCGTCAACCAACTTCTTCACCGTCGCCTCTCGTCCTTCATCGACTTCACCCAGAGCTTCGCACCGAGGTGAAGAAGGCTGTCCCCTCTTTAACCTGTGTTTTCGTGCCGTTTACCGCTGCTCCGTGCTCGCCGGAGAGGCCGCGCCGCCCCCTTCCGGTGTTGGCCGCCGTGGTTGCCCGAGACCCCCTCCAGATGCCCTAGCCGGGTGCGCGAGCTCCCCCACTCCATGTAGCACCTGCCCGTTCACGAGATGGTCGCCGGGAACGCTCTCCCGAGCCCACGTCGGTGAGGCGCCGCCGCGCGCCGCCGCGCACCACTGCTCTCCGGCAACGCACGCCACCACAGCCGCTAGATCGCAGATCGACGGCTCAGATCCGCCGTGGACCCAGGTCAAAGCAGATCGTAACGGTCAGCGCCTGGTCTTTTTTCTTTAAGAGCCCCTGAGTTTCCTTCGTCTCGCAAGCCGGTCCTTCCACTATCAAAGATCCTTGCAATCAGGTCCTTCTTTTTATGATCTAGCCCCTGTCTTCTCTGAAATATAGCACCCGAGGTCCTTTTCACTCTTTTTCACACATGAGCCCCTCTGTTTATATGTGTAATTACGTTTTAAGTCCCTGGTTTCTTTCAAATAAGCCTTGTGAGCCTAGTTTTCTTACAGAAAAGTCCCTGTGTTTTGTTTTAATCATATCTTTCATGTTTTAACTCCGTTTTTCACGTATAATATATCGAAATGATCATATCAGTGAGTAGAACTCTTTTATCAGCGTGTTCTTAGCATAGAACTATTTGGTGTATTGTTTTATTTATTTATTGTATGTTCATGCTTGTGCGTAGATATCGTGCCTGTTTCAACTGAGCACCCTGTCGGAGAAGATCAAGAAGAGCCTTTCGTTGAAAGAGGATCCCCGGTTTGTAGAAGAAGGCAAGTGGACTTCCCCCTCTGCATATTCTTCTTGGACCTATATAACTGCATGTTTAAATAACATTTACTTTATTTGTTGTTATGCATAATTTTGATGGGAAATCACCTTTTTAAGGACATGACTAGAGTTTTACCCCTATCACCTTGATCAACCCTTTTTAATAAATGTTTTGGGCAGATGAATGCTTAGTTGCTATACATGGGTTGGTTACAAGTGGTTTTATGATAAAGACTTTCATGCTTTTGAAATGTTGGTTATGTTTAAAGGCAAGATCATATGAATTAATTGGAACATGGAGAACCACCCAAGAAAACAGTACAACCACAGTCCATGTGGCTCTGGCTTAGCCAATTAATTAGGCATGTGAATTATCTGACAGCCTTTCCCAAAGGGGCACAAGGGGCCGGAGTTGTAGGGGTATAGCCCGGTTCTTTTGGAATAGCAGCCTTTGCTAAGGTGCTGACCACTAGGGAGGGTTATGGTCCACTCCGCTGAGGTAACTGTCGTAGGTTGTTGGTCTTTTGCATTGCCTTTGTAAAGGCTTCGTAGTGAACCCCTAGCCACTCACCTCGGAAGTGTTTAAGGGTCTAGCTAACCCGGGCAACATGGGGAACACGAGCTGTGGTGAAAGTGTACAACCTCTGCAGAGTTAAAACTGATCGATCAGCCGTGCTCACGGTCAAGAGCAGCTTGGACCCTCACATGATAATTGAACTTAAAGATGAATTTAAATTGTGGTTTCCTTATGGTTTTGAGATATGTTACAAATGTTTAATCTTTTGGGGTTGGTATAAACTTACACTTAGTAATAGGCTTGCTAATAAAACTTGACCAGCTCTCTCATCTACACCAAGCCCAACTGCAAGAACAAGATCAAGAGCAACTCCTATGTCATCAAGAAGAAGGCTAATGGCAAGGTGGTTGCACACAAGGTTGGGAAGATGAAGGAGTGGGGTTGGAACCAACCCATTTGGGTGCCCAAGGAAGTCATCACCAACATGAAGGGGCCTCAAATGGTTTGGGTTCCTAAGGCCACGTGAAGGCCATGAGTTCGGGGACCTGGGAGGCTTGGCACAAAGAAGTGAGAAGATTCAAGTCTAAGCAGCCAAGCTTGCAAGATTGGACATGTGTTGCCCAAGCTCCCCGGTTAAGGTAATGGAAACTCGAACTCATCTCATATATCATTGTAGCTCCATTGCCTTGTTTAGGTTGCATTCGTTGCTTTGCCTTTGTGTTTACATATGGTAGGTTGCTTGTGTCATGCTAACCCATGAGCAACCTACATGGTTTAATTAGTGTGTAGAAAAGCTACACTTGTTTCTTTCATGATGCATGTTTTCATATATATCTCTTTGCATCATGAGCAAGCTATAGGGTTAGCTTCCCTTTTGTTGTCATAAACTATGTGCATACATTTGGTTGGTGATTCAAACACTAAATGCACACATTTAGGGGGAGCTCATCCTATGGTTTGTTTATGGGACTAACATCTTTTCAAGCTTATCTTGTGTAGTCCCTTGGTGACGCGTTCCGGTGCGGTATTTCATTCTAAGAGAATGCTATTTCACTCTAAATGTGATCTAACATCTCTAAGAGAGTGAATATAGCAATATGAGCTTCATGCTATTGAGTCATGTCCTTGCGAGCTTATGTCTCTATATAAGTTCAAAGGCAAAGAACTCATACATTCCTAAACCTTGTGGTACCCCAAGTGTCTTCTTTGCAAGCTTCTTTCAAAATGGTGTCATCTCCAAGAGATATCATTTTCAAGCGGCTCATCTCAATGTGGTGCCAACAAGGTATAGAGAAAGTTCCCCCGGAGGCATGCAATGCTCAAAATCTACAAGTGGTAATGTTGCAAGAACTCTCTTGTATTATCTCTTGTCTTTTAAGCTACCTCCTTGCATGATATGGTCTAAGCTTCCTTATCTTACAATTTTTTGTAGTTGTGCACTTGATTTTCACACTATCATTTTGTGCACACACTTAGGGGAGCTTAGTTTATATCATGCTAGTCTCATGAGCTTGTGATCCACCTTAGTTATTCACACATGTGGTATCTTCATTGATATCATACATATGGATCATGGTTCACGCGGCTTCCTCCCTTGTATTTAACATTTCTCTTTGAGCTATGATTGCTAGGACTTGCTAAAATTCCCTTGGAGACTCCTTTGGTTTTGGACATTTTTTGGAGATTTTATTCCAAAGGGGGAGAATTTGGAGACAAAGCAAGCCAATGTTTCCAAAGAGGGAAGTAGCAAGCTATATGTGAAGAGAAGATCATAAAAAAGGGAGAACACATCTAGGGGGAGTTGGATGATGGTAAGCATCCAAGCAAGTGTAAGTGGTTCAATTTTGTCAATTTTTTCAAATTTATGCTTGCTTTGATTGTGTTGTCATAAATCACCAAAAAGAGGGAGATTGTAGCGAACATGGCCTCATATGCCATTTGTTCAAAGCTTAATTTTGGTGATTAATGACAACATGATCAATGGGACTAACCATATTGTCTAGCATATCTTTGTAGACACGTCTAGGTCCCAAGGATGCAAAAATACCATATGCCAAAATGAGAAGATAGCATATTTTTCAAGGGTAAAATCGTGGAAGAAAAAGAAAAGAAATGCCACCGTCGGATGAACCGACGGTACCCTTGGAAGCGGTGTCGGTGCAATCACCAGATGAAGTGGTACATTGCGTGAAGACTCAAGACAACATGATGATCACCGGATCAACCGACGCCCCCAATTTTAGTTGCACCGGATGAATCAAGAGACCAAGCAAGCAGGAACCTTCAGCACCGGATGAACCGATGGTGTAGTGACAGTTCATCCGGTGACCGTGTATTTGCTAATAGAGACGTCTGGGCGCAAAGTCCTTCAGCACCGGATGAACTGATGGGTATAAGGATTTGAGCGACGGTTCATCCGATGGCTGCAAAATAGCTAACAGAGAGGTTTTGGCTGCGAACCCATCAGCACCGGATGAACCGACAGTTAAGCGAGGAGACCGTCGGTGCAAGCGTCGGAGGATATGTGTCAGAAGAGATGCAACGGCTAGGTGACGTGGAGGGCACCGGATGAACCGATGGCCCTAGAATCATCCGACGCTATGGTTTTCAGTGGCCGTTAGCCAACGGCTCTTTGGACGCCTTGGGCTATTTATACCCCCTCCACTCCACCATTTGGAGTGGCTAGAGTGTGTGGAAGTGCAGAGGAGTTAAAGACTCATAGAAGATCATATCCAAGCCATCCAAGTGCTAAATTGCTCATCCATAGACCTGCACATGCTTTCTGTGTGTGCTTAGTGTTAGGTTTAGCTTAGAGCTAAGTGAGTGCAAGGTGTGCCTACCTTGTGAGGTGATTCTCGAGTGGATCAAGTTGTACGAGGTGCGCCGGAAGCCTTGGAGCCTAGGTGGCTCTCCGGCAAACGTCTTCGACCCTCCGGCTTGGTGTGGAGCGGCGAGGACACTTTGTGCGGGGGACGTGGAGACCCCCTTCCCTTGGTGGAGAAGCTCCTTAGTGGAGGCGGCATCAAGGTGACCAAGGGAGCTTGGCGAGTGCCTATGTGGCAGGCCTTTGTGGCAAGTCAAGTGGTGCTCTTGGGAGAGACTTGGTGACCGGGAAGCAATACTCTTGTGTAGAGTGCTTCAACAACGTGGACTAGGGGTGGCTTAGTGCCTACCGATACCACGGGATAAATCGCGTGTCAAGAGTTTGCTTCCTATCATCCCCTTTACGTTTCCGCATTACATTCTTGCAATCCTTGTTTGCTTTTACTTACCTTGTGTAGTATCTTGCTAGGATTGGCTATAGGTTGCAAAACTTGTTTTGGGATGGGAGTTTCACACTAGAACAACCCTAGTTGCACATCTAGATAGCATGGTCTAGTTTATGGTTGATGCAAATAGTGATAAGCCATATGTTAAGTTTTTAAGTTGCCTAATTCACCCTCTCCCCCTCTTAGGCTACGAGCATCCGATTCCTTACAGGTTTAATAGCATAGCCAAGCTCTTGACCTGGTTTAATAGCATAGCCAAGCTCTTGGCTATGTATACAATAATTAATAGTCTCCCTACTTTATGGGTCCCAGTTTTATATTCCTGGTAATATGTCTTTTCGATCATCTTATGCCACCTCGATGCAAAGTTCCAACTTGGAGTCTCCGGGCACGTGTGCTGTTACTCGTAGCATTAGGAAATAGGAATCGTGTCCACAGATGGTACATTCACACTTGTCGAATCACCTTTCCCAATTCCACCCAATCCAATGCCATGTGAATGCATCGACTCATTCTTGTTCTTGATGGCTAGAGAGAACATTAGAAAGGAACAAGTGATTGTGTTGTGTGGTTCCCTTGGTAACTGTGATTGTGGTTCTTATTCGTGGGACGGCCATTTATGGAGGTAGAGATGAATGAAAAGGTATATAAAGGGTGTAGTAGCAGTGAATATGGTAGTGGAAAGTGGATGGCAGGTGAAGCTGTAATCGCAGGTCATTAACGACGAATCCATGCATGCAGTATTGTTATTTGGTATTCTTGATTAAAAAAATTATTATACTACTTAGATGAGAAAAGTATTGTTATTTGGATTGACAATGTAGTGTTATTAGTTAAGCAAAGTATTTTTTTTAATTAGGCATATATTACTTAGCAGTAGTTAGTTCCTACAGTATGTCGTTGTTTAGGTTAACATAACCTTGGCAAAGCTGTCACCTCCATATATAGCTCTAGTATATGCAATAGCATGGTACAGATATGAAGAAATTATTATTTATTTTTACAGTTTTGAAATGTTAATTGATCGAGCTTTGCATGTTTTCTTTTGACTCTTTAGCAAGTCACAAATCTGTCACTAGAAATTCAAAAAAAAACTGTCACTATAAGGTAAGCTTTGGGGTTGCATTACATTGACAGCTGATCACTTTACATAGTTGTGGTTAGGAGGAAGTAAAATAACACCAGCAATAACTGCCTCGAGATATGGAGCAAATGTCTTGCAATAGCCACTTCATTTATATGCTTAGTACTTCACAATTTATACAAACAACTACCAAGGCACCATGAAAATGCCAGACCATATCTAAATACACACGAACTCAAGCTCTACATAAGTCCTTGATTTGTGCCACACCATACTAAGAATGATAAAAGAGCCCCATCTGGGCCCTGGAAGATCCAATGAGGTGCTGCAACACCAACATTCTTTACAAGAGGACATCTAATAGTGTCTGATCTCAACTTCAGCCAGAGATTTCGCATTAGCACACAACATGGTTGTAAGCACAGCAACCCTAGCATCACCTTTCTTGCAAAAGATGATTGCTTTCTTCAGGACAGATGAAAATGATCTGCCGTTCAAGCAAACTGCATCTTTTTCCACACCATTGCCTGACTTCACCTAAAGTTGAAGAGAGTAAGATTTATTTGGAAGTTATAAAAACAAACAAAGTTATCTGTAAAAAGTTAAAGACACCATGGTCTACCTTTAGCTTAAGCGTGAGGTTCTCTAGTTGAGGTGAGTGTAGAAGCAAGTAAACTAGTGGAGAAAAATTATCCGAAAGGGACCACTCCCCAAGACAGAGGTTCTTTAAATTGTCAAACATTGGGCACCTCTGTGTCTCTTTGCCAAATCGAACCTTTTAAATAGGTAAAGCAAAGAATGAACAAATGCAGCTTTAGTGAAAATAACTGATGACAATAATCAGAGTGGGTGAGAACCACCTTTAGAGGCGTACCATACCTCTGCGATGGAAGATGACAACTCTATATTCTTTGCACTTGAAGGATCACATAGAGTGACTGCTGCTGTTATTTTGGAAGACTTACTGAATGAAGCCTTTTTGTGTTGGGCAATTGTAAGGAATCGGATGCTCGTAGCCTAAGAGGGGGAGGGGGTGAATTAGGCAACTTAAAACCTTAACCTATGGCTTATCACTATTTGCATCAAACATAAACTAGAACATACTATCTAGATGTGCAACTAGGTTGTTCTAGTGTGAAACTCTCATCCCAAAACAAGTTTTGCATCCTATAGCCAATCCTAGCAAGATACTACTCTAGGTAAGTAAAGGCAAACAAGGATTGCAAGAATGTAATGCGGAAACGTAAAAGGGGATGAGAGGAAGCAAACTCTTGACACGCGATTTATCCTGTGGTATCAGTAGGTACTAAGCCACCCCTGGTCCACGTTGAAGCACTCTACACAAGAGTATTACTTCCCGGTCACAAAGCCTCTCCCAAGAGCACCACTTGACTTGCCACAAAGGTTCGCCACGAAGGCACTCGCCAAGCTCCCTTGGTCACCTTGATGCCGCCTCCACTAAAGAGCTTCTCCACCAAGGGAAGGGGGTCTCCACGTCCCCCGCACAAAGTGTCATCGCCGCTCCACACCAAGCCGGAGGGTCGAAGACGTTTGCCGGAGAGCCACCTAGGCTCCAAGGCTTCCGGCACACCTCATACAACTTGATCCACTCGAGAATCACCTCACAAGGTAGGCACACCTTGCACTCACTCAACTCTAAGCTAAGCCTAGCACTAAGCACACACACAAAGTATGTGCAAGTCTATTGATGAGCAATCTAGCACTTGGATGGATTGGATATGATCTTCAATATGTCTTGAACTCCTCTGCACTTACACACAATCCAGCAACTCCAAATGGGTGAGTAGAGGGGGTATAAATAGCCCAAGGCGTCCAAAGAGCCGTTGGCTAAAGGCTGCTGAAACTAGTACCGTCGGATGAACCGATGGTCACTTTTCCACAGGCGTCGGTTCATCCGGTGCCCTCCACGTCACTTAGCCGTTGCATTCCCACTGACACATATCATCCGATGCTTGCACCGACGGTCCTTCTCTCATGCCGTCGGTTCATCCGGTGCTGAAGGATTTCTTCCCAAAACCTTACTGGTAGCTTCTTTGCTGCTGTCGGATGAACCGCTGCTCAATCCCTTATTTCCATCGGTTCATCCGGTGTTGAAGACTTCGCGACCAAAACCTCTCTGGTAGCAAACACACGGCCGCCGGATGAACCGTTGCTACACCGTCGGTTCATCCGGTGCTACTAATCTTGCTGCTGCTCCTCCAGGAAATCATCCGGCGCATGTAAAACATAGGGCGTCGGTTTATCCGGTGGTGCATGCTGACTTGGGTCTTTCTCCGCGGTGTACCACTTCATCCGGCCCTTACACCGACGCTGTCTTCTAGTGTACCGTCGGTTCATCCGACGCTACTCTTTTCTTTCTTTTTCTTCCACGGTTTTGACCCTTGAAAAATACACTATCTTCTCATTTTGGCATATGGTATTTTTGCATCCTTTTTGGTGATTTATGACAACACAATCAAAGCAAGCATAAAGTTACAAAATTGAACCACTTACACTTGCTTGGATGCTTACCATCATCCAACTCCCCCTAGATGTGTTCTCCCTCTTTCATGATCTTCTCTTCATATAGCTTGCTCTTCCCCCATTGGAAACTTTGACTTGCTTTGGTTCCAAATTCTCCCCCTTTGGAATAAAATCTCCAAAAAGTGTCCAAAACAAAAGAGTCTCCAAAGGAAACTTAGCAAGTCCTAGCAATCATAGCTCAAAGAGAAATGTTAAATTTAAGGGAGAAAACCTCATGAACCATGATCCATATGTATGATATCAATGAAGATACCACATGTGTGAATAACTAAGGTGGATCACAAGCTCATGAGACTAGCATGATATAAGCTAAGCTCCCCCTAAGTGTGTGCACAAAATGATAGTGTGAAAATCAAGTGCACAACTACAAACACTTGTAAGAAAAGGAAGCTTAGAGCATATCATGCAAGGAGATAGTTTAAAAGACAAGAGATAAGACAAGAGAGTTCTTGTAACATTACCACTTGTAGATTTTGAGCATTGCATACCTCTGGGGGATTTTTCCTCTCTACCTTGTTGGCACCACATTGAGATAAGCCACTTGAAAATGATATCACTTGGAGATGACACCACTTTGAAAGAAGCTTGCAAAGAAGGCACTTGGGGTACCACAAGGATTAGGAATGTATGAGTTCATTGCCTTTAAACTTATATAGAGACATAAGCTCGCAAGGACATGACTCAATAGCATGAAGCTCATTTTTCTATATTCACTCTCTTAGAGATGTTAGATCACATTTAGAGTGAAATAGCATTCTCTTAGAATGAAACACCGCACCGGAACACGTCGCCAAGGGACTACACAAGATAAGCTTGAAATGATGTTAGTCCCATAAACAAACCATAGGATGAGCTCCCCCTAAATGTGTGCATTTAGTGTTTGAATCACCAATCAAATATATGCACATTGTTTATGACAACAACAGGGAAGCTAACCCTATAGCTTGCTCATGATGCAAAGAGATATATATGATAACATGCACCATGAAAGAAATAAGTGTAGCTTTCCTACACACTAATCAAACCATGTAGGTTGCTCATGGGTTAGCACATGACACAAGCAACCTACCATATGTAAACAACTAGGCATAGCAACAAATGCAACCTAAACAAGGTAATGGAGCTACAATGATACATAAAATGTATTAGTTTCCATTACCTTAACCGGGGAACTTGGGCAACACATGTCCAATCTTGCAAGCTTGGCTTCTAGACTTGAATCTACACTTCTTCTTTGTGCCAAGCCTCCCAAGTCCCCGCTCTCAAGGCCTTCACGTGGCCTTAGGAACCCAAACCACTTGAGGCCCCTTCATGTTGGTGATGACTTCCTTAGGCACCCAAATGGGTTGGTTCCAACCCCACTCCTTCATCTTCCCAACCTTGTGTGCAACCACCTTGCCATTAGCCTTCTTCTTGATGACATAGGAGTTGCTCTTGGTCTTGTTCTTGCAGTTGGGCTTGATGTAGATGAGAGAGCTCTTGATGGTGGTGTTCATCTTCTTCTTCTCACCCTTGTCCATCTTCTTGACAAATTGAGGGTATTTGTAGAATTTGTGCCCTTCTTCATGACACTTGTAGCAAGTCACGGTTGATCCCTTCTCAAGCTTCTTCACCATGTCATCACGGTTATCTTGAGAAGGTTGGACGTTGCTCTTCATGTCTTGAGAGGCTTCTTCTTGTTCTTCATTGTTCTTGCCCTTACCCATCAAGTTAACCAACCTCTCTCGGAGCCATTTCACTTCTTGCTTGAGCTCATCATTCTTCATACTTAAAATCTTAATATTCTCATTGCAAGATGGTGAGCAAGATTCATCAATTAAATCAATGCAAGAAGTTGAAGCATCTACCTTGGATATAGGAATTGCACAAGGGATAGATGATTCATCAAGCTCAAAGGAATCACTAGTTATAATCTCAATGGTCTCTAGCTTAGATTTTAGCTCTTCATTCTCCTTGCTAAGCAATTTGAATCTGCACAACAAATATTCATAATTTGTAGCAAGGGTAGCACTAAGATCATTGAGAGCATTGAGTTCTTTAATTTTATTAGCTTGTTTTTCTAGCATCCCTTTTTGCTCATTTACTAGCTCAACAAGATCATCAATTGAGGTGGTGTCGGATTCATCATCACTCACATTGCTTTCCATACCTTGGGCCATAAGGCACATGTGTGATGACGATAGGGGACCTTGCATGAAGCGGGTGGTGAAGTTCTTGCTTAATTCATCACTTGAGCTACAAGAACTTGATTCCCCACCACTTATCCACTCACAGACGGCGGTGAGTGCTTCTTGCTTTGGCTTCCTCTCCTTGACCACCTTCTTCTTGGGCTTGCGCTTGATCTTGGTGAACTTGATGTGTTGATGATGACGCACTTCTCTCAAGTGGATTTTGTAGCCGTACATGTTGACTTTCTTCACATACTTGAAGATTTTCTTCACGTACATGGCAACCATCGACTCGACCTCTTCATCAGTTGAGGAGCCTTCATCGTCATCACCATCATCATCTTCACTTGAGCTTTCTTGTCGGCTTGAGAGAGCATGACTTGCGGTTGGAGAAGATGGCTCTTGGGGTGTTGGCTTGAGCTCAATTTTTGGTTCTTCCTTTGTCTTGAGCTCTTCATTGGAAGCTTTCTTGGATTTGGACATGATTTGTAATTCATGTGTCATGATCTTGCTCAAGATTTGAGATGGCTTCAAGTTTTCAAGCTTCTTCTCATAGATGATAGCCTTCACCAAGTCATAGTCGGGCTTCCGGAGACATTGAAGGATCTTGCGGTTGATGTTCAAGTCCGTGACGTTCTTCACACCTAAAGCATTAATCTCATTGACAAGAACATTTAGGCGTGAGTACATAGATTCGGCATTTTCATTTTCAAGTTGCTTAAAGCTATTGAATTCCTCAAGAAGACAACCGTAGCGTTCATTAGCTACTTCTTTTGAACCCTCATTTTGTTCCTTGATGGTATTCCATAGCACATGAGCATTTTCACTAGTAAAAACTCTATTGAAAACACCTACATCTAGAGAGGATAAAATGATACTCTTTGCAATAACATCAAATTGCTTTTCCTTCCTAGTACCATTTCTAACACCCTCATTGGTGACCCTCCAAACATCAAGATCCTTAGCTTGTAAATAAGCTTCCTTAAGGACCTTCCAATGAGAGTAGCCCGTGCCATCGAAATGTGGAGCCAAACCTAAGGTATCCACCCCTTTCATCTTCTAAAGAGCAACTCACTAGGCGGTGAAGCCTAACCGATCCAATGAGCCGGTTTTCACAAATTGCCAATCGAATTGGCGTATCCTTGTGAAGGAAGTGAGTCCCGGTTCTGATACCACTTGTAAGGAATCGGATGCTCGTAGCCTAAGAGGGGGAAGGGGTGAATTAGGCAACTTAAAACCATAACCTATGGCTTATCACTATTTGCATCAAACATAAACTAGAACATACTATCTAGATGTGCAACTAGGTTGTTCTAGTGTGAAACTCCCATCCCAAATCAAGTTTTGCATCCTATAGCCAATCCTAGCAAGATACTACTCTAGATAAGTAAAGGCAAACAAGAATTGCAAGAATGTAATGCGGAAACGTAAAAGGGGGATGAGAGGAAGCAAACTCTTTACACGCGATTTATCTCGCGGTATCGGTAGGCACTAAGCCACCCCTAGTCCACGTTGAAGCACTCTACACAAGAGTATTGCTTCCCGGTCACCAAGTCTCTCCCAAAAGCACCACTTGACTTGCCACAAAGGCTCGTCACGAAGGCACTCGCCAAGCTCCCTTGGTCACCTTGATGCCACCTCCACTAAGGAGCTTCTCCACCAAGGGAAGGGGGTCTCCACGTCCCCCGCACAAAGTGTCCTCGCCGCTCCACACCAAGCCGGAGGGTCGAAGATGTTTGCCGGAGAGCCACCTAGGCTCCAAGGCTTCCGGCACACCTCATACAACTTGATCCACTCGAGAATCACCTCACAAGGTAGGCACACCTTGCACTCACTCAACTCTAAGCTAAGCCTAGCACTAAGCACACACACAAAGTATGTGCAAGTCTATTGATGAGCAATCTAGCACTTGGATGGATTGGATATGATCTTCAATATGTCTTGAACTCCTCTGCACTTCCACACAATCCAGCAACTCCAAATGGGTGAGTGGAGGGGGTATAAATAGCCCAAGGCGTCCAAAGAGTCGTTGGCTAAAGGCTGTTGAAACTAGTACCGTCGGATGAACCGATGGTCACTTTTCCACAGGCGTCGGTTCATCCGGTGCCCTCCACGTCACTTAGCTGTTGCATTCCCACTGACACATATCATCCGATGCTTGCACCGACGGTCCTTCTCTCATGCCGTCGGTTCATCCGGTGCTGAAGGATTTCTTCCCAAAACCTTACTGGTAGCTTCTTTGCTGCCGTCGGATGAACCGCTGCTCAATCCCTTATTTCCATTGGTTCATCCGGTGTTGAAGACTTCGCGACCAAAACCTCTCTGGTAGCAAACACACGGCCGCCGGATGAACCGTTGCTACACCGTCGGTTCATCTGGTGCTACTAATCTTGCTGCTGCTCCTCCAGGAAATCATCCGGCGCATGTAAAACATAGGGCGTCGGTTTATCCGGTGGTGCATGCTGACTTAGGTCTTTCTCCGCGGTGTACCACTTCATCCGGCCCTTACACCGACGCTGTCTTCTAGTGTACCGTCGGTTCATCTGACGCTACTCTTTTCTTTCTTTTTCTTTCACGGTTTTGACCCTTGAAAAATACACTATCTTCTCATTTTGGCATATGGTATTTTTGCATCCTTGGGACCTAGAAGTGTCTACAAAGACATGCTAGACAATATGGTTAGTCACATTGATCATGTTGTCATTAATCACCAAAATTAAGCTTTGAACAAATGGCATATGAGGCCATGTTCGCTACAGCAATGCACAAAGCGATCAGGTTAGGAAGACGAATCCTGAGATCCTTTGAGAAAGAGCAATTGATAATATCCAAATTCTTTAATGAATTTGAACAAATCTCAGATGCCTCAAAGAAGCTACATATCAACTGGACAGTTTCCAAAGATGGGCACGCGTGGCTGAGTGTGTCAAAGACAGTGGCTTCTAGAGCAACATTTGTAAGTTTCAAATAGGTTAGGAATGTAGAAGTGAAAGCAATGCACTGTGGATCCAAGTACAAAGGTTCCCATCTTGTACATTCGGTGAATTCAAGCGCTCGGACATTGTGCTTGATAGCATGATCAATCCAATTGTTGGCTCGATCTACAGCGAAAGAGTGAAGGCGAAATGTATCCAATGACACAGGTTCCCGCGATAGTAAAAGATGGTCCACAAACATCCTGAACCGCACTGTCATTGCCAAACTGATCAAAAGGGATATCAAGACATGGTGCAGAGGTCCAAAGCAGGCGCCATCTCTGTGACAGCACACATGTGCGTGCAACCTCCTTAGCTAATAAAAATGACATAATGTGGTGAATCATTGCATCTGGAAGGTTACTGAGTCTATCATCCTTACAGAGCTTCTTGTGACTTCTTGGAGGATCTCTATCAAGCAAGCCCTCTGCATTAATAGGCATTTGTCAAAAATCAAAATTCAGTTTTAAGATAGAGCACTGGTACTGGTATACTAGTGACTGACCAGGGCCAGTAAACTGATCAGTTTAAGGGCAAAGGAATGGTGCAAAAGCCAACAGGAAAATCAACAAGTGCAGCCTTTTACATTAGGCATATGTGACTCCCTAGTACAACATTGAAGTTTGGAAGTAATATTATTGACCATACAAGCCAGTTTTTATTAGTTTGGCATTCAGAAAAAATTACATGGAACGATAATTCCAAAAGCAGATTATCCTCAATCATCTTTAAGTTTCTTGAGCCAAATAAGGTGGAATCTACAAATGACTGCCTAACTTTTACAGTCACTATTTCAGATCACTTTCAAAAAAGTGGCAGTCCGCATACTTGAATGTTCTTTTTGGGAAGCAGTTGTGAGCCATTACGTAATGTTACACCTGGGTGGTATTTGTTTGGAATTTAACACAACAGATGAAGAAATGTCAATATCCTTTGTACGTCTTGTACTCTTACCCATTTTCCCTCTACCCCCCACCCACCCCCTGTGGCCAGGTGAGCCCGGTCAAATGCAGCAGAGCAGCAGGTGCACCATGTATGGGGTCATATGGTTGACCATACCCTACCCGCCATATGCCATTGACATGACTAGCTACTCCAAGTCAGATTCACTGACAGCTATCCATACTTAGTTGCTTCTTCCTTGATTTTATTTAAATATGGAATTAGATCTCTAATAGTGGAAGGACCACAGCTAATTGAGGGCATACCCAATAGACACAAATCAATCTTTATCTGCATATGAGGTGCTTGTCTGAAGACACACCCTAGTGTCAGTAATTACAACATCAGTGTTCTAATAAAAATTAAATAATGGCAGAAAATGATTGTCGATCTAAATTAAATCTATACTTATAAATCTATTACAGTTTTAGTTTTGGTGCACCATGCACACTAAAAGAACACTGAAGTACCTAAAATATCAGCTGGATTTTTTTTCAAGGAAGATCCTAGTAGCCTTTTATATAAATATTATACTAGTCTAGATGTTTCTCCTTTTTTCCATTATTCATGAGATGATTCAAGGATTTTCTCGTCAGATTAAGATATTCAATGTGGTCATCATTGCAATTCTGTTTGTAAAGAAAAGGGTGCAAAAAGAACACAAGAGAGGGGTTAATTCCCTTATAATCTCGGGCACTTGGATGATTTGGAAACACAAGAATGCCTGTGTGTTTGAAGGGGCAGCACCGTCGGTTAATTCCATCATGAAGGACCTCAAAGATGAGCACAACCTCTGGTTTTTGGCCGGTGCTAGGAAGCTGCAAGGTCTGGGATTGGCTGCTGGATCTAGTGGTCTAGAGGGAGGTTTTTTGGTCAGGTCCTGTCATTTTTCTTAGGCTAGTGTATTTTGATATATTTTACCAACTCTCATATTCGGTCCCCGTATGAGAGGAGGCAGATGTATGGGGATCTTTTTTTCTCTCTAATACAAAGAAGCGCAGCTCTCCTGCTTTTTCGAAAAATTATGTTTGTAAAGAGTTCAAACAAAGGATCAGTCTGTACTGGCCATAGATACTTGCTGCATACCTTCAGTACCACTGTGATGTATATCCAGCCTATTATAGGCCTCCTGTGAAGGTAGGGGCAGTTGGGGTTGTTGATGTACTGGTGCAACAGGAGATTCAGACTCGAAATAGAGCATTCTGAGGGAAATTGTTCGCAGATACTCACTCTCTGCACACCAGACGAAAATCAATCGAAGTTTAACAAAAACATTGCTCCAAGCACACCAGAAAAAACATAAGAAATGCTAATTATGATGTCCATTCATAAAGTGCAAATATGCATTGTTAAGGGAAGAACATATCTTTCAACTCCTTCGTGCTCTAGCACTGAATGGAAGAACATAGTTCTCTCACAAGGGAAGTACCACACAAGACACAACAAACCATGATGCTTATATCGAAGTCATTCCTAAAACACTATGCATTTCACAACAATGCTCGAAGCTCAAACTGAATGAAAGATTGACAATTTAACAATTTGTACAAATCTGCCAATGCGCATGCATGTGTAGCAGACTAAGAGCTTTTATTAATGCAACGAAATGACACTCCTGTGGGACATGGGAGCTTTGCAAGAAAATTGTTATTTATCATTTACAATGAGCAATAAATACCATGATATTTAATATAACAAACTTCAAAAATCACACAAGAAAGTAGTTAATGTGGAAAGCATCAATTGTGAACCTGGTTACGAGCTAGTGAATACATCCTCCACTCAAGTTTGTCAGCAATTCTGTGAAGATCAATCAATCCCTCGGTCAAATTGCTTGGAAATGACCTCATTAGCTTGTCGATGCTGAACAAATGACACAAAAACATAATGAGATAATCAATGCAGTAGAATAAGTGAATAACTACAGTTCTAAAGCTGTTACAAAGGCATCAGTCCATTGTGTATCTATGTCTCCTTGTATGCACATGAATCATGTACAAATAGTGGGACTAACTGCTTCAGAAAGTAAACATAATTCCACTATATGATGTCAGTTCCTAGCTTTATTTAAGGTAGGGTAGTTGCAAAAGAAATAATATTGCAGAGTAACTGACCTGAGGAAGTTCATAGTATGAATTCTAATAAACAAAAAAAATTACAGAATACAAAAAAAAAGGCAGGAACCTCCATTGAACCCCCACCCAACGAGGCAACGAGACCCACCCAACACACTAACAAATATTGGAGTAACAAAACAAATTGTGGGCATTTCTCGCGGGGTCAGAGTACATATAAATCACCTTCACCAGAGCCGACACAAATTATCTACACGAGTACACCAGGCAATAACAAGAGCCTAATTATGGATCGCAACTAGCCACAAATTAATAAATCGGTTGGACCGCAGGATTCAGACCCTAGTTGTGGCCTGGCGCCAGAATATGCTCCAGACGGAACTCCCCCTTGCACGCGCGCGGATAGAAATCGATGGGGGAAAAGGTAAGCGGGGTGGGGATGTGACAAGAGGGAGCGCTCACATCTTCGCGATCCTCTGGCAGGCCCGCCCTGTTTAGTTTCCGAAAAGTTCCAAAATTTTTCGCATCGCAGACAGTATCACCTCTCACGTAACACGCTACTTTTCTCAAATTTTCACCGAACTAAATCGGGGTCTAGAGAGAGGCGAGGTGACTACCTCGCACTGCACTGCAGTGCACGGCGACAATTCTGGCTAGTGCTAGTGGGCTTGCCGCTTGCGGCTGTGGATGAGGCCAAGAGCAGAGAAACAGAATCCCGCTGGCCTAGGAAGCTGCTTCTGGGACAAGCTATACCCCTCCGTGTTTGGGGCAGTTTCTCCGATTTGCTTCTAGGGCAGCAGGAGGGGAAGGGCTCGGAGCAGAGCGGTGCGGCGGTGGGGATGGGGCGGCGCTTGGAGCATTGTCGAGGGAAGGGGCGGCGTGGCGTCTGTCGAGGGAACCGGGGAAGGGGCGGGGCGGCGGCCGTCGAGGAAAGGGGCGGAGCGGGCGGCCGTGGGGCTAAAAATTGTGATTACAGGACTCGCTCCAAACGTGATTTGCTATTTTGATAATCTTTGTGGATGACAAATGGATCCATCTGTGTCTATGAATTATGACTTCAGTGTCAAAATAGCAAATCACGTTTGTTTGAGTTCTATAATCGCAAAATTCTCGCCGTGGGGACGACGGACGAGAGGACGGACGAGAGGATGAGGTGGCGAACTGGCGATGGGCGCGGGAGCGACGGGCTGGGGAGAAAAGGGTGTCACACTGGCGAGTACATGAAGAAGACGTATGGCGAGAAGGACGTTTTCGATAGTGAAAGTTGTAATACTTATAAGTACTCCGTATATGTTTATTGCTGTGTATGACGGGTGGGACCTTCTCCACCGGGGTTACTGGCTTAGTCTCTGTAACAGAACTGTTTATGAATTCAATTATCTGAGAAATAGAAAAGGGTGAAGAGGAATCCTTCCTCCGATCCCGTCCGCATCCTACTACCCGCTTTAGGCCTTGTTCGGTTGCGATGGGTCTAATCCCAGGATGATTTTTCCTACTCCGGGAATTAGAGGATCCCGACCCTGTCACCCAGATCCCTGTGGGGATGATTCCTAATCGACTTAATCCCTGTATGTGTTTGGTTAGGTAGGGATCAATACAGGGATATTAATTTCACTCAAAAAAGTAAGGTTTTGCACCACTAGAAAAAAAATAGCAAACGAGTACAGGAAGTTAAGCAAATACTTTTTTTAGATAAAGGATAACAAAATCCGGCCTCTACACCAGAGATGTACACAGCCAATACTTGAACTACATGTCTTTAGCATAGCTTACAACTATGGCTACCAGCCACACGTTTTCAACTACGGCTAGTCAATACGCTGACTTGCCAAGAGTACATAACTTAAACAACATTAAACAAGTACAAAATTGATGCAATGGAGTGAAATCACTCTGAAATATCCTACAACTACAGTAGGAGAACAGATGCAAATGGCTTGCATAGACGATATTCATTCAGACACAAACACCACTTGCAAGTGCAAGAACAGAGAGCCGAACCCCTGCAGAACAACCAAAACTTGTGCAGTTGATATCTGAGAACTGAAATCATGGTCTTGTACCATACCATGCTAGCTCAGCAGCCTTGACCTTGGCGGCCTCCTACAAATCATACATTGGTAGTTAGTAATGCATCAAAGTCACTTAAAACTACTGCATACTGAAAGTTTAACAATCTATGCAAAAGATCAGATGGTAACTAGAGGCCATTGTTCTGTCAAAGACTCATACTGAAAAAAAGCTTCCCACAATGAGAGAAACACCAGCTCCTACATATGGCTTGCAACAGTCACGGAATCAATTCCATTGTTGCCTGAAAATTGTCCTGGCATTTATAGTAAATACAGAGAGACCATTTCTTAATGCAAAGGTTATGCTCCATGGCAGGAAATATATAGCTAGTAGTTAGAAATCTAGAATAACATCATGTTCGAGGCCAGGAAGTCATTCCAAGTACAGTTATCATCATATACTTGTGTCATCAATAATTGCAACCACTTATAATCTTTGAATCTGGAACCAAGTAAAAGAAAAGTACTTATGCTTCATCAAGAAATGTGGATGTAGATAGGCTCCGATCATACTGTAGTGAAGTACTACACAATGCAACATGGACATTTTAATGAATCACATATTGGAGTGTTTAGTTGTGACATCACGAAAATTAGATGACATTGAAAATGGTAATGATATGCAGCAGTGGATCAGAAGATTGTGATAATATGTAAAAAGAAGTAGCTGCAAGGAGGGATTACCCAGAACAACAGAAATATAATATTGTGAGCAGAACAAACACAAATAAACTTGGTTACATACTACTGACACAAATTAGAGCCGCATTCTGTCGGAATTATTCTAAAGCTTGGTACAAAGCAAACGATAGTTCGAAGTGAGATCCTACAAATTTGCAGTCTCTAGTCTTGAGTCGCTGTCATTAGACCATTCCCTTCAGGTGGAGTCCAGGCACAACTTCTAGTACTTCATGCCTCTAAAACTGATTTGCAACCACGAGCACAAGTGATAAATCGAGAATCAAGATTAAGAACCGGATATTAACAACTGGATTCTAGATCCGGCCATGTGCATCAAGAACCCTAGCACCTACGAGAGAGAATAGGTGGATGGCGAGGACGGGTGACTCACTGGCGAGAAGACGACCACCGGAAGGGACGGGCTGCTGAAGGGAGAAGACCACGCCGGCGTCGCCGCCGACATGTCGTGCCGGTGTCGATTATCCGCCGCTGCCGCCGGGAAGAGCCGCTATCGGTAGGGGTCGCCGTGGAGAATGGTCACCGTAGGGAGGAATCACCGTAGTCGCCGCCGTCCATCCTCCTTCTACTCGCCAACCCGCTCCGCCGCCGCCGCCACCCCTCTGCCCTCGCGTCCGTCGTGTATGTCGCGGTGTGGCGCAGTCGCGTGGAGAGGGATTTTTCCACCCCGACAGAGCCGAGGTTCCGTTCCCATGTCAAATTGGGTCGACGAGTGGGTTTTGGGCCGATATCAAACCCACGAGGGGGTTAAACGAAGGAAAAAGTCCTTTTGACGTCCCTCATCTATTACCGAAGTCTAACTTTCGTCCTTCATCTGCAAAACCGGATATTTGGGATCCCTCAACTATCAAATCTGGTTATTTTTGGTCCCTCGGCTGTTTTGGAGGGTGGTTTTCGCATGACGTTGCCGCAACTAGGTATATAAGGTCCCTCAACTATCAAAAATGTTTATTTTTGGTCCCTCAACTATCAAATCTATTTATTTTTTCTATTGATTGTTTTGGAAGGTGATACGCATGACGTGGCGCTGGGTCAACATGCCAGGTACATGTGGAGGTGGGACCCATGTCACGTGACTATCTTCTCCCCTTTCTCATTCTTCCTTCCCTCTCCCTAACACTTCTTTCTCTCTATCTCCTCATCCCTATCCAGAACGACGGAGCTCTAGGGTCGTTGTCCAACGGCGGCGAGCTCGTACGGTGGAGAAAGACGAGCGAAACTGCGACGGGCTCCTGTGATGGAGCATGCAGAGCGATACGGCATGACGGGCTCGTGTGGCAGAGCGGCTCGTGTGGTAGAGCAAGAGGAGAGAGAAAGAAGGAAGCCACATCACACGTGGAACTCATCATCACATTATGCGAAAACCACCCTCTAATACAGCCGAGGGACCTAAAATAAATAGATTTGATAGTTGAGAGATCTCATATATTTGGTTGCGCCAAATCATGCGAAAACCATCTTCAAAACAGTCAAGGGACAAAAAAAATAAATAGATTTGATAGTTGAGGGACCTCAGATACCCAGTTTTGCGGACGAGGGACCAAAATCAGACTTCGACAGTAGATGAGGGACGTGAGAAAGACTTTTTCCTTAAACGAACACAACTTTGTTTTGTTGGGCCGCTGTCTTTCTCGGGCCGGGGTACCCCCGTGGAACAGGCCGCAATACCGGCCGGGAAGGGTGCAAACGAACAAGCCCTTATGGTGGTGTATGACGGGGGCGGCGAAGGAGTTGGCGATGGGCGGTAGTAAAATACGGTGGTGGTTCTAGAGACTCGAAGTGACAGGGAATTGCAAGTCGATACGGCAGCGTAAAGGTGGCGATAGATTGAAAATCGCGTAGAAGTACTTGCCGACTTGATCTCCTCTGCTGCATCAAATTCACATACGGTACGGTCATGTTTTGTCTACTATATTCCGTCAGATCTAGACTATTTGTGATAGAGTGGCTTTGCTTTTCCATATAAAAGGGCGTAGGATCCTATCGGATAGTGATACACTTTGGTAGATGAAGCGGTAAGACCAGGTTTATAACACAGCCAATATCTTGGCTGTAACAGAAGCTCTTGGGTATCAGGCTATGTGATAGCCAAGCCATACAACCCTACTTTATGGGTCCCAATGTGTATTTAATTTTTATGAAGAAATAAGTATATGTGTCAATTTAAGTTGTTAAATTTTGACTATTGATGTCTTTTAGATTGTAATTAAAATTTAAAGTATATATAGCTCAGATGCTGGAATAATTGTTACATCTATGAATGTTGCTAAGGCTGCGTTTGGAAGTAGATATTGGAGGGCATGGAATCGAATTGGATTCAATACCAAATCAGCCATTGTATTGAAATGGGATGCAATTTCAATTCCAATGTTTGGATGTCATTGATTTGGAATTTGGAATCCTAAAGAAGAAATCAATTCCGTTTTCAGTTTGGATGTACACAACAATGAAATTGCTATTTGCTAGCTTCATCCACCTTGGTCACGCATAGAATCCCGCCACCAGAGGCTCGCCGGTGTAAGGGCACGAGCTCGCCACGGAGGGAAGAAGGGAAGGAGCTGCGCAGCTCACCGACGGAGGGGCACGAGCTCACTGGCAGAGGGGCACGAGCTCACTGCGGAGGGAGGCATGGAGGCAACTGGAGGGGCGGCGCGGCCTTCTCCTCCGGCTCCGACCCGACCTTCTTCTCCAACTCCGGCGCGGTCGGTAGACGAAACTCGAGGGGTGCCCGGTGGAGGGAGCTCGAAGGGCGGTACAGAGATCTCGAGGTGCGTCGGTAGAGGGAGCTCGCGGGGCCGATAGAGGGAGGTCGAGAGGTGGCCGGTGGAGGGACCTCGAGGGGTGGCAGAGGGAGGTGGGCGGCGCGTAGGGCGCCGGTGCGGAGGGAGGTGGGCAGCGCAGATGAGAGGGCTAGCGGGATGGGGACGAGACGAAGAGGAAGACCCAATGCAACGCAATGTCGGGCTCGGTTTTGCTGGAGGTTGCTGTCAAGTCAAGTGAATGCCTCACGGTATTCCCTTGTGATTCCAATTCTGAATTCCATTGACATCCAAACAGCTGATATTGGAGACCAACAATGCCAATTCTGATTCTGAGGCTGCAATATCTACTTCCAAACGCAGCCTAAGACTTCAACCGTCGTTGCTACACAAATTACCTAGCGGCCAGCGGTATACAGAAATCACTGGATTGCATAGTCTGATTGAAAAAGTTGTGTCTTCCCATTCAAAAATAAGTGTGTTTTTTATCATCGTACTGTTTTGTGAGGAAAATGCCCATCCAACATTCAATATTTGGTTTGATGATGATCGAATGAATTATCCAGGTATCTAATAAAAAATATGCCGTTGTACACCTTCATGCGACGGTAACATGTGCGCTTCGTGAGCTCATGAGGGTCTTTTGTTCACTGCCTTTCAGGGCTCCCTGGGAAATTTTGGTCGAGCAAATTGTCCTGGGCACCTCTTCACCATAGAGAAATTTGTAGACATATAGCACTGATTTTAAACTCTTCAAATGGGGCATAAGCTAGCTGAAGCGCTCCCCTGGGCTCTCGTCGATCCAAAACCATCCTTGCCAGTGAAGATAGTTCAGGTCTTTGGACCATAAACTATCCTCGCTTCTTTGGCTCGGGTCTTCTATCATCAGAAACATCTGCGACACTTGAGGGCAAACTAGCTTCCAGGGCTGCATCCTGGAGGACAATTTGAATCCATACTCATAAATCTGTATTCCGGATGCGTCTCATTCCATTTGGAAAATAAGTCCGCCGTTTACTGCCTTGTCACGGCTCACGAATTACTTATTAGTCCATTTCTCTCTCTTTTTTTTTTTGTTCATGTGAAATGTGGAACGGGCTTTTACAACAGGCTCAGGCGAAAGATATATAAAAGGTATGAGGGTGAATGTAGTATATTTATGGCTTAGTAGATGAACCAATAAATTCTATTCTCGATTGGTCTAATGAGTAACGTAGTGAGATAAAAAAAATCGAACGTACTGCAAGAGATTTGTCGTGTGGAATTTATTAGTAGAAAGAATAACAAATCAGAAACACAACAACCAGAGGATGGCCGATTCAACACAACTAATAACACATTGATATTCCAACAAACGAGCTACGCAAAGCTCCGGCCATCAGCACACAACAAATTAAATTAGAGAAACAAAACCAACTAAGAGATGTGCGGCACTATATAATGTGGAAAGAAAAATTACAGGGAAAAAAAGAAATTAAGAATGAACCGTGGTGAACTTAATTTTCTTTTATATAAGATTTGGTTCGGCTTTGGGCGGTTCTCAGACCATTAGCAGCCTTAGTCAGACAGGACATTTGATCACAGCATTTGCAATAATTTCAGGTGTCTTAATACACAAAATGGGAGTAGAGGTAGCTGAGTTTTTATTTGGCGCGCTCCCTGATCTTTGTCGTTGAGCTTTGGAGATGGCCCAGCCATGATTTTTTTATATATATTTTTTTCTTTGATTTTTGAAAAATAAATGGACGAAACCAAATTTTCGAGAAATATACATCTGCCACCGTACCCCACGGCGGCAGGAGTTCCTATCGCCGTGGGGCACGGCGGCAGGGGTGCCGCCAACGATCGGGTGATCTGCCAGTGGGGCCAGGGTTCCTACCGCCGTACCCCACGGCGGTAGGAGCCTGCCGCCGTACCCCACGGCGGCAGCGTTACCCTTATATAAGGGGGCGACGGCTGCCGCCAGCCCCTCCTCCCTCCCTCACTCTCTCCTCTAAAGCTTCAGCTTTCAACCCTTCGGAGCACTTTTGACTCGGGTATGTTTCTAACTTTAGTGTAGTTTAGTTAGTTAGTGTAGTCTAGTTAGTGTAGTTAGTTAGTTTAGTATAGTTTAGTTAGTTTAGTTAACCTAGTTTAGTTAGTTTAGAAATAGTTATATTTCAAATAAAATTCGTAGAAAATAATTATAATTCGAATAATTCGTTTAAATTGATATAAAATTCGTAGGAAATAGTTATAATTCAAATAGTTGGATTAAATTGATCTAAAATTCATAGAAAATAATTTTAATTCGAATAATTCGTTTAAATTGATTTAAAATGCGTAGAAATAGTTATAATTCCAATAATTAGATTAAATTAATATAAAATTCTCAAAAAATAGTTTTGATTCAGATAATTCCTATAAATTGGTTTTAAATTCCTAAAAATGGTAATAATTCACATAATTAGATAAAATTGATATAAAATTCGTAGAAATATTTATAATTCCAATAATTAGATTAAATTGCTATAAAATTCGTACAAAATAGTAATAATTCGAATAGTTAGATTAAATTGATATAAAATTCGTAGAAAATAGTTTTAATTCACATAATTCGTTTTAATTCATTAAAAATTCATAGAAAATAGTTATAATTCACATAATTAGATTAAATTGATTTAAAATTCTTAGGAAATAGTTTTAATTCACATAATTCGTTTTAATTCATTTATAATTCGTAAAAAATAGTTATAATTCACATAATTAGATTAAATTGATTTAAAATTCTTAGAAAATAGTTTTAATTCACATAATTCGTTTTAATTCACATAATTCGTAGAAAATAGTTATAATTTATTTTATTTGATATAATTCAACTAATTGATTAAATTTTGTTATTTTTGTAGTTATGGCTCAGGGACCGTTACAGTACGTACGGCCGGAGTTGTTCGACGAGGCGGTGGACCGGCACCACCGCTTGTACGTCTCGGCCGTTCTTGGACAGTCGCCCAGCGGTATACGTTGCCGGACCACCCGCACGTTGATGCCGATACACCAGCGGTGGTTTCCGAAGTAAGTAATTCATTTTTATTATTTATTTCTGTTTCTTTACAATAGTAATTGCGTTGCGTAAATTATTTTTGTTTTTTTTCAGGCTACGCGCTGCAGGACTTCTCCCTTTCGCGCGGTTGGTCGAGGGGACAGGCTACGAGCTGAGGTTCCCCGGGCAGAGCGGTTGACGCGGTTCAGCTACGACGCCTCGCTGATCGCCGCGTTTATGGATCGGTGGCGACCAGAGACGCACACCTTCCACTTCTCCGTCGGCGAGATGGCGCTCAGTCTGGAGGACGCCGTGTTGTTGGGAGGACTCCCGTGTGCTGGCGAGGCGATAGGGCCGATCGACATCCCCGTGACGTGGCACGCTGACTTCCTTGCTCGGTTCGCGAACGTTCCTCGGAACGATCGCGCGCCTCAGCCGTACGTGCCCTTCGCCAACACCCACGGGCCCACCTGGACTTGGATCCAGCAGTTCAGCATACGTGCTTCTAACTCTTATTTTCAACGTTTGTATGCAATTTAAAAGAATGTGACGATGGACCTTTATGTGTGTGCAGGCTTACTACATGGCGGACGAGGCCGCCGACCCGACGTTGGACAGGTTTCTGGAGGTCTACCTACTCTGGCTGTTCGGGTGGGTGATGTTCTGCGAGTCAGCGGGAGACTCGGTGTTGAGGTACCTGCTCCCCTGGGCTCAGCGGATCGCCGACTCCCCCCTCGACGAGGTGCCCCAGATCAGCTGGGGCAGCGCTGTTCTGGCCGCTACCTACAGGGGGCTGTGTTCGGGAGTGGCGAAGCCGGCGAGTAGGGAGGGGATCCTCCTGGGTTGTCCTCTCCTGCTCCCCTCCTCCACGAGCGGTTCGACATCGGTCGGCCCAAGGCCGACCTCTCGGAGTACGAGCCGCTGTCAGAAGACACCGACCCAGCGGACCTTCCCACCATGGGTTCTCTGTGGTGCCTCCGGAAGGTAATGACCTCCCTTATCGTTTTCTTCGCTTAATGAGTTCTTTAGTTCGATTCAATTAACTTTTCATGTTATGTGCAGCACGTTTGGGTTGGGGAGCAGACGAAGAAGGCGTACAAGGACTTCGTGGGTCAGATCGACCGGATGGTAGATGCCCAGGTCCGGTGGACGCCGTACACTCCAGCCATGGTCGTTGCCCGCGCACCACAGGGCCTCTCGTCGCTGTGCTACCGAGACCAGGCGTACTGGATGACGCGGCGACGATTGGTCTTCGACGTCTACGTCGAGGAGTACGCCGTCCACCGGGTGATGAGGCAGTTCGGCCTCTACCAGGAGTCGCCTGTACCTGTTGCGCCACGTCTGCCGCCCACAGCGCACAGGTGAGCTACCATTAGCCAGTTATAATTATTTTCCGTTACAAGTAGTCAGTTGCAAATAATTTTTTGTTTCATCTATGCTAGGTGGACGCGTAAGGGCGTGTCTGCGGCGACATCGTTCGTCGACAGGTTGCAGCCGTACGTGGACGAGTGGGCGTCCGCGGCGCACGAGGAGAACGTCGTCACCGAGCACCGCCTTCACGACGGCGCGGCCTGGGTAGCGTTACTTAAGTGGTACCTCCCGAGGACGCGGACGCGGGTGACGTACGTCCCTGCTACCCGCCACCACCACCGGTCCGGGACCACGACAGGCTCCTGCCGGACGCCACGTACCCGGTGCGCCGAGACCAGACCGCCGACACAGCGGTAAGCTACGATACTGCAATCATATTTAATTCATATGACTTTTCATTATAACATGTGCTACTAATTTTGTGAGCAGCACGACGCGCTTGCTGAGATCGTGCGACTCGCAGCGTCCGCGAGGGGGTGTTATACCTGGGGGCCTCAGCAGCACCAGCGCACGTACGACAGGATCATCGATGCTGTCACGAGGTACTTTGCCGTCGTGAACTACGCCAGGGCCGCAGAGATTCCTCTCCTTCCGCGCCACCCAGCGTCGTCCTTGAGCTCCGCCTCGACAGCGGTTTCGCAGCCGGCGCCTTCCACCTTTGCCGGCGCCTTCTCAGCTCCGACGGCACAGCAGCAGCCACAGGCGCAGGGCCCGCACACCTACGTGCAGCGGCCGTTTGTTTCCCTCGGCGCAGGTACTTTCAGTAGACCTTATTTTCAACTAATGCACGGAGTTGTTGTGTGTTTTTGTTATACTATATTCTAATCGTACAGGGTGACCGCCGGTCTTTCCGACGGGACCAGGAGGAGGTTTCACCGGGCTTCGACAGCCGGAGACGACGGCACCTAGAGCGCCGGTCTTTCCGCTAGGAGGTTTCAGACCGCCGGTCTTTCAGTTTCCGGCGGCAGATATCCCTTCCTCGTCCACTCCGCCTGTCTTCCAGCCTGGTAACGACCTTAACTTTACAGTAAAATTCGTTAAGTACGACACGTTTTGGAAAACTAATACTATTCGTTGCAGTCGGTTTTGACGCGGCCGCTGTCTCGACTCCTGACGACCACCTGGGCTGGGATGAGTTTGGGTACAACAATATTCTCGCGGTCATGGATGGGGCGCAGGGCGAGGAGCTTGGCCCGTCACAGTTCGCACAGGCACCGCCTGTTGGGACTCAGGAGACACAGCTAGTGGGCGGAGCGACCCCGGCGGCCGGCGGAGCGACACCGGCTGGTGCAGGGTCGTCGTTGGCGGGCGGAGCGACCCCGGCGGGCGGAGCGACACCGACCGGCGGAGCGACACCGGCTGCTGCAGGCTCGTCGCAGGCGGCCATGGCGACACCGTCTCCCGACCAGCTCGGACCGCGGGTGGTCAGGCCACCACCTGACCCCTTGACGTACGCCCGGGACCACACCTGGGCTGGCGCTAGAGCTGTTAGGCCGAAGAGGCACCGACACATTTAGATGTATTAGTACTTTTACCATGATTTTGTATAAACTATTTTGCATCTACTCGTTGATTATGATATGATCTTGTGATTATGCTTACATTTATCAGTTTGTTGTTTTTAAAAAATTAAAAGTGTTTTACAAAATAATAATAATAATAATAATGTTCTTACCGCCATGTGACACGGTGGCAGGGTCCTGCCGCCATGCCACACAGCGGCAGGGTCCTGCCGCCGTGCCACACGGACGTGGCGCTAGAGCTGCTCTCCTGCCGCCGTACGCCACGGCGGCAGGGACCTAACGCCGTGGGGCACGGCGGCACCGTGAGGTACGGCGGCAGATGTATATTTCTCAAAAATTTTGATTCGACCATTCATTTTTCGAAAATCAAAGAAAAAATATATAAAAAAAATTCCCCAGCCATGAGCCATCTTCCATAATGAAGAGTGCGAAACCATAAAGTTATTGACTTACTGTTGCAACGTTGCTTCATCTGCTCATCCTTGAGAATAAGAACTACTAGCTATGAACTCTGGATTCATAGGAAAAATCGAACATGCACAATAACCATACTGATGTTTTCCATTTGGCCTTCTCCCCTCTGCATTGAGATTCCACACTCACCACCGCAACAAGGACATCTGAATAGCTCTCGCCATCGTGGACCAACTGGGTTCCGGTTACTGCCAGGACAGGAGCTTGCCTAGGTCTCCCAGCCTTCCCGACACCACTCATCAACACCCATCAATCCGTGGTCTCTGCCGCGCATCCTCGCGCATGCTACGTCGTCCGCATTTCGCGGCCGTCCGATCGCCCAGATCCGACGGCCCAGAGGTTGCCAGCGGTGCGTCAAACTTTGCAAAAAAGCCCTCTGAGTTTGCGTTAATTCGTTTCAGATCCAGAGGGGCCCCTGCGCTACAGTAAATATGTGTGTTTTTCTTTCTAAAAAACCCCTGTGTTCCAGAATATTTGTCCACTAAGAAGATGAAATTCCGAAATCGTGGTCATTTTGCAGGAAACCGCCCGCAAGGAGTTTTTGCAGAAACACCCTCCCGCCGCCCGCCCGCCGCCGCTTCCCGTTCTTATCCCTTCCCCCTCTTTCTCTCTCTCTCTCCCCACTCTCGCGGCCACGCCCGACGCCCACCCTCTTCCCCGCCGGCTGCCGCCCGCTCTCTCGGCGTGCGCGGCCCGAGCCGCCCCCTCCGCTCTTCTCCTCCTCATTTCCTTGCCGTCTTCCTCGGGAGCACTCGCTTCGCATCAACGACGCACGCAACCCTACCCTAGCCGCGGGGATCGTGCGCGGAGGCGGAGGACGAGTCGGCGTGCGAGGCAGAGGCCGCGTCGCAACGGCTGCTGGAGGCGGTGGTGCGCGGCGACGCGAGGGAGGCGGGAGGCCGGCGAGCTACTCCAGCATGGACACCGCAGCGGACCCGAACTCGAAGCCACAACAGCGGCCGAAGCAGGACAGGTTGGCGTGTGGGGGCGGCGGTAAGAAGGCGAAGTCCAGCGGGAGCAGAAAGGTCAAGTCGGGCGGGTTCGAGTCCATGGGACCGATCCAGCGCTAGACGATGCCACTCAACCTCGCCGGTGTCGACGTCACCGCCATCGCCCCGCACGGGCTTCGATAAGACCCCTACCTTCCGGCGCCCATGATAAATCGGCTCTGCTGTGGCAACCCGACCGTTAGGGTCTGCACGCTCATCCTGTCCTCTATGCGCGACCTCGCAATGCAGACGCTCAAGTTCACCAAGCAGCTCGGCGAGTTCACAGGTGCGTGTCCTTACGTTTTCCTTCTGTAGCAATTGAGCTGTGAGTTAGTTTTGAGTTAAATTCTTATTTTTGCTTTTTTGATGCGCTGCACACACAATTGGGCTGCAGCCTTGTCAAGTGACAAACTGACAATTCGTAGGATTCTGTCAATCAAGAAATAAAACAAATGTGCTTGTTTGTTTGCTGTAATGTATCGATTCAGGAGAAAACTTGTCCTCAATTTTCTATCCTCGTTTCTCTGCAGTTGATGAGCCATGAAGCCCTCAGAAAGAAGGGTCTTGCATTAATGGTGTGCTTTGTGAGCCTGTTGTCTTGTATCTTAGTTTGTATTTCAAAACTCATAAAGCCAAATTGGTAATGCATTTTATTAGATAATTGGCTTTATGAGTTTTGAAAAAAGTATTAATCAGATTGCCATGTATTTTTTCTTAGTTGTATAAAGTAAGCAATTAACTATTTCTAAAGTGGGACAACATAGCTTGTCATGGATAGTCTTACTAAAAATCTGAATATCTATCACTGGCTGTTACTACTTTTAGTCGTCATGGATATCAAATAATATAATTCCTCAATGTTTTGATGCATGTTGTTGCTCACTTCACTTCTTGTTTTTGCACCACACACATGAAAACCTCATGTAACTAGATACAATGTACATTCGGTTCCCTCAGGTTTCATCTTCCAGTAGGTAAAATAGACGGGCATCATCTGTAGCTATGCCTGGAACAGTAAGTACCCCGGTTCTTTTTTTCACTATAAATACTCATGTCTTTAGTTGGATGCAAGCATGTGACACATCCATGTTGTGCACCTGTTTCTATTAGTGTGTATTATGTTTTCCATATGTATTGGACGGTGACACAGCAACTAGCACCCCCACACTACTAATGGATGCAACATTTGACTGGGGGATATATTTGTAAAGTGGCACATTCACTGGACCTGTAAAGAAAAAACATTCCACTACCTATCTGTACGAATAAAATAAATCAAATGTAATATGACTTAGCTTAATGTGATAGAAATTGTATGGATGTTTATTCCTTTCATACACAAGTGAGGTGAATATCCATGGACCATGGACATGATGCTTACATAAAATCCATCAGTCCTCGAGCGTGCAAATAAATTGGTATACTAAAATGCACATTATAAAATGTAATGAATCTATTTATTCTTTGTTAGTTGATATGGGGATGGGAAATAAATTCCTGGGTACCCTCGAGCACAATTTGTGAATTCTTTTGGTAAGTAATATTTTTTTATGGATAATTAATATTTTTCGCTTGTTATACCTACTTTTGAAATTTTCTTTTGATTCTATCTTTGGTACTCCATTGGGGAAACATGGCACTTCGCTTTTTGATGAAGATATAGAAGTGAAACCACTTATTTTTTCTATCCTTTTGAGCATGCCAGTGTTTTCTTTATTTTTTATGGATCCAAGCTGAACCATCAGGATGCTGGAATATCTTGCAACTCTATAATGACCATCTTAAAAACTGATAAAGAGTAGGCCAATGATTTGTTAGATGGACTTATGCCAGATAGATAAATCTACTAACTATTGTGACTGTTCTTGGGTCATTGTTCAATGGTCTTGTTAAACTCTACCTGCTTGCCATGTTGCCCTTTAAAGAAATGTTGCAGAAATACCAACATCTTTTTTCCAACCACTTTTGGAAAATATTTTATTGTTATTTACAGATTGGTAGATAGAAGAGCTGATATGCAAATTTTGTTAAATAATTGAAGAAAAATGTCACTCACTAAGTTCTAATCCTAATGTACATGTTCAAACCTAAATCCCATTCATTTATTGGTTCATTTCTGTTAACTGATCCAACTGGAACATGCTTTGTAGCTTTATGTTTCAGGGCCCCCATGCCATGATAAAGTTTCTACCTATGTCCATTCTTATATGCGAAATTGGGATGTCCAAGCCACCAGATAATGATATTGGTACATCTTCAGTTTCAATTTACATATTCAAATTGGGATGTCCCGGCACCAGATAATGATATTGGAAAGAATTCATTTAATCACGTCAATGTAATTGCTCTATCAAGGTGGACCCATTATTCTTTTTTTAATGCTATGTATATGACCGTTGCAATTTGTTCCAGACTTACTCATTTACTTCCCCATAGTGCTTACACTTTCCCATAATGATTCATATGATGTTCTTATTTTAACTTGCTTGGTTGATTTATTTGCTGATTCATGCGAATATGGCACAGAATGACCTTTCTCTGGCTGTAATTCATTCAAGATTAGGCATGGATGGTTCAGTTTATATCGTCAGCTCCTGAGTGGACTGGAAGACAGATGTTTCTCATTAATGATTTGAGTCTATATGTGTATTATGTACATTTATATTTTGTAAGACCATTCAAATGGATTGTGAGGATTTTGTTTTTATACAATTGGATGCCTTTTGTTCCCACTTTATACTCCGAAATAAATTAAATTTCGTTGTAATTTTTTCCCTAGGTTGGATGTTGCTTGTTATTGCCAAATTTATGCATAATTGGGATGATTGTTTTTGTGTAATTTATTAGTGACAAGCATCATTGTTTACAAAATATATACACACAACAAGTTGTCTGTTTGTTTCAAAATGGAAGGAATGAATTGCACGCCGTAGGCGTGCCTCAGACTCTAGTTCTCATTCATGCAACACACTAGCGAGTGCAATTTGTCTTTCGTACTAACTCGTAACTAAGGGCATGCTGTCGATTTGGTGCCTTTGTAACACAACTGATCATATGAATGACACTATGCATGGTACTAGTATAGTATATAAAAGGTGTAGGAATGATACAACACCGGTTGGTAGATGAAGCATATTAAGAGAAACCAAATGACTGGCCCAGTGCATTATTGCGGTAAATGTTTTATTAAGAACAAATGAGGAAAATAATTAAAAAATTAAATTTTAAGAACTATTTTCGTTACTTGATCCCACCAAGTACTCGTTTTTGGCTACTTCAAGATAACTCCTTTGTTTCTGCCGTTAGATTTATCAGGATGGACGCCTCTTGTTCTAAACATAAATTTATCTTATCTGTGAAACAATGGTAATCAATATCTTGAATGCTTTAGAGCCTGATTGATCTAGTACCAAATGTTTGGCGTGCCAAAGCCTTGGCAGGCCAAAAGATGGGCACAAAATGTGCCACTATTTTGGCAACATTACTGTGAGATGTGGAGAGCTTTAAGTAGCAAACCAAATGATGACCAAAAAGAATTAACAACTTTTGCCAAGCCAAAACTTTGGCATGCCAAAATTTTGGCACAAAACCAATCAGGCTCTTTAGAATAGACGTATAGGAATGAGAATTTTTCATGAATGTTGCTCAAACAACTGCAATCTAGATTTTGGTGCGTCCGTTTTGTAATTGTAACAATTGTGCAAATTGATGCGCAGATATATATATGAGTGTAAAAGTATGTAATTATGCAACATCCTTTATATATTGCCTGCAATGGCGAAGGCAGAATTGAGAATCATGGGGGCTCACATTCCTTCTTCCTCCTTAAAATTTGTAGGGGGCTTTAATGGAACCACGGTTACAGTTTTCCAAGAAGGCAAGGACAACTGGGAAAACTGCAGGGCTCCTTTTTTTCTTGAGAGCTTTCAGGTTCATATATCGACATTCCTAACGCCATTCATTCCAACTGTGGAAGTATTCATCCCAAGCCTACCCCGTGACTTAAACATTAGGTGTATGTGCAACTGATATCGACAAGAGAGGTTGCAACGGAACGAGAGGTTGTTGTAACAGACCAGCCCATAAAAAGGCCGGTTGGGCCAAATCAGGCCTACATACATATGTGATGGTATGTAGGGTGCTTGGAGAGTCACTTTAGTCCCATATTGCTTAGGCAAGAGGAGCTAGACCAACTTAAATAGGTGGCTTGAGGAAGCTAGTTAACTCTGGTTGCAACCTTTTGCACAAAGCGAGGACGAAAGTGCAAGAGAGTTAATTAGTAGGTGTGAGGATTTTAGCTGTTTTCCTAAGTCAGGTTATTACAGTTGCAGCAGTTCATATATCTTACTCGATCCGACAAGAGTGGATGGTGCAAATTAAAGCAAATAAATTTCCTAAATCTCCAGATTGATTAGCTATTGTTCATTTTCCTTCATGATCAGCTTGAAAGCCGAGAATTATGTAAAAACCTGGCTGTGTGGGGTTGCAGGGGCCGGACAGATGTCGGGGTTTGTTACCGCTGGCAAGTAATTTTTATAAGAACGCGTGTGCCGATCCACACGGTTGCACAAGAGACACTCGAGATTATACTGGTTCGGGCCTCCGGAGAGTAATACCCTACGTCTAGTCTTAGAGGAAGTGTTCTTTATGCTCGGGAGTTTGTAGTAGGGGGTACAAACAAGTCGGGAGAGGGTTTCGAGCCCAAGTCCCTGGTGTGTGAGTGGTTCTTGTAGCAGGAGTCTGCGTACGTGAGCGTGTGAGCGTTTGTGGAATTGTATGAGATGAGATGTCGATACTAAGTGCGTGTAGGGGTGAAAACGAACGTGTCCAGTAAGTGCCTCTGTCCTTCCCTTTTATAGTCGCAAGGGAGAGGCTCAGGGTGGTTACATCGAGTATGTGAGCTGGTCTACAGTGTAAGGTGTCCTTCTCTGTGCCGGGCTGTCAGGCAGCAGAACTGTTTCGGTGCTCCAGGTGACGGTGTAGATTTCTCCTGAGTCGTGCGTCCCAAGCAGCCGTCCCGGGGCCCCCTGCACCCTCCTCTGAGTAGTTAGTCGGGTACAGGAGGCAGGGTCCGTACCCTGATCCCGTCAGTGGATCAGGGACTTGTCTTTTCTGGGTACTGTGGAAACGGAGTGGCCTGCGCCACGACGATCGAGGGATAGGTGACGGCTTGCACTGTGCAGTTCGTAGCCCAGCATTTCCCGTGCCATCCGTAGTACGATACGTACCGCCCCTGCTGGGGAGCGGCAGGAGGATCCGTCTTCTGACACCGGATCGACCTGGTCGGGGCGGCCCAGCGCGGGGAGGTTGGCACGTGGTGAGTCGCGCACCTGGGTATCACGGGACACCAACGGGGTCCGTGTACCTGCGGCCTTGACGGCCAAGTCTTGGACTGGTCGGGGGCAGAAAACTACTCGTGCGAGTAGGTAATCTATGCCACGTCTTCCGATGCTTAGGGCGTAGTGCGTACTGTACCGTACGTTGCCCAGCGTCCCTTACGCCGTTTGTAGTACGATGGTCACTGTGCCGTTCGTGGCAGGGTTTGACGAATTCATCCTCTGACACCGAATCGGACGGGCCCGGGCGGACTGCTGCGACGAAGCGAACACGTGGCGGCACACGGGGAGGTGTGCGCGGAGATCCCGGGATCTCGATTTGGCGGGGCCCCCCACGCCCCGCGCCTTCCCTGTGAAGCCTGCGCGGATCGCTGACAGAAACTACTCGTGCGAACGAGTAGTCGGAGGCGGGAGGCGGAGACTACTCGTGCGAGCAAGCAGTCGGAGGCGGCGGTGAAGACTTGTCGTATGGGCCGTCGTGTACTCGGAAGATAATGTGTTGGTGGCCATGGGCCACCCGTCTTCCGGCCCATGACGGAAACTAGTCGTACGGGCTCTCGGGAATCCGGTGGTCTAACACTCGTTGTATTAGCCGTCAAAATGTGCCGTACGTGGGTCCGTACTGCGTTTTTTAGGGGTCTTGGTGGGCCCTGGTCCATGACCTTGTCAACAGAGAACATTGAAAATCATTAAGAACGCCGCCATCTTATAAGCTGTACTCCTGGATCATGAGAGGGTTTCATTAACTGAATAGAAGAGTGCATCCCCAAGTTACAAACAACACCTCAAAATAGATGGAAAAAAAAAGTACATGAAGAATTTCTTTGTAAAAGTACTCCTTGTGCTTCCGGACAGCGACATAAGGAACTCTCTTGCCATCAGCAAACAAGCTCCACATACTGGGACGACAGCAATATCCCACCCACTCCTACATGAAGATGAAGCACGAGACGAACCTCACGACGCCATCTCCAAGTTCTCATCTGTACACCATGGGAGAGAAAACCGAGGTCGACGCCAATCTCTCAGATGGAGCAGGGAGCAACACAAGTGCCGCGCCATCCCTCTGCGTCGGCGAACCGTCACATCCTCAACACCACCATCCCAGCCAGCCCATCGACGCCGAACTCACCGGAGAAACAGTGCAGTTGAGAAAGAAAATACTTATGGACGCCATCGTGATGGCGTCGAGACACTATTTCACCTTTGTCTCCTTTTGCATGGGGGATTAGGTCGGGAGGGGATATGCATCACGTGGAGACTATCCATCACGCCTGCGATGGATAGCAACCCATCGTGCTGTTCGTGGGCTCCACCTGTCAGTGACTGGACGGTGGGACCCACGTGTCGGATCCTTCTCCCCCACGCGCTCCCGTGCAGATGCATCCCGCGCCTTCGTGCTCCTCCGATTTCTTCTCCAACTCCGGCGGCCATGGAATTGAGCGGCCGGCCAGGGGAGGCAGGGAGGCCCGGCGGTGGGGAAGGTCGTGGGGCGGCTTTAGGGTTTTGGTGGCGGTCGCGGCGGCCGGGCCAGGTCGGGGCGGGGGAAGAGGTCGCCGGCGGCGGCGGCTAGGGTTCCGGCGGCGGGTGCGTGGGCGGGGGAAGGGGAAGAAGGGGGCCGCCGCGGGCGCGGTAGGGTCTCGCCGGAGCACGGCGGCGGAGCGCCGGCCAGACCCTACCGCGCCCGCGGCGGTGGGCGGCTGGGCGGCGGACGGTGATGGAGAGGCGGGGGAGAAGAAAGCGGCGCTGGACGCGGACGGGAGGAAGAAGAAGGAGGGGGGCGGGGGACCCGGCGCGATGGGTTGCTTCCCATCGCTTGCGTGATGTATAATTACACCCTATGCATCATCATTCCTAACGCCACCCGTTCCAATTCGTTTGGCTCATATCACGCATACGATCGAGACTCACGGATTTTTCATGCATGTGAACTTGTGAACTTGCTGTAGGCAAACATTATATCTTTTGCTTGCTAGATGAACCAATAAGTTCGATCTCATTGAGTGATATGTTATATGTAGTCAAATTCTTACAAGTGAGCGGTTCCGTACATCTAACTCAATCGGACCTGTTTACCTACTGTTTATGTACAGAGAAAATTGAAAACCATTGATCCATGTCTATCAGCCTGCCACTAAATCTTTTGTTTCCGGGCGTGTTAAGTAAAAACAGAATTCCTAGCCGTCTACACTAGCTGGTGAATATAATCTACAGCAACAAGCATGTTGACCGCGCACTCTGTTTGTGACACCAGCAGTCTTACTGAAATTGCACTACGGATTATTGACCGACATAGGGATTGGGAATCCAAACGGCAGCCACATTTCACATCCGTCGTGACCACTAGAGCCCGAGCACATTGCTATAGGCACACTATACAAGCTAGGAGCCAACACACTATCATTAGGCAATGCCTAATGCTACGGTTTTGTTTCTTTTCTGTGCACCAACATTTTTTCTTTCCTTTTGGATAGAACAATACATAATAAGTATGCAACAACATCTGCACCAATTTTTTTTTTGAACTACGAAGGAGAACTGTGTACCATCTTACTATTACTACTTGGAGGCTCCTTTTGAAGCTTTCACATGAAGTCACTTAGGAATTCTAGGTGGACACTCTAAAAAAATTATCATTGATTTTAATAGCTGTTGGATGCATTTTGTTTTCAAAATTACCCACCCATGTCATTATGAAGAATTAACTAAAGCAACCCTCTTATATCTTTGTCTAAATTATCCACGTGTGCTACTATATATAGAAAAGTTCAATCTAAACCATCTCCCAATCACATGTAACACAATAAATTTTTTGTTTCAAATAAAAAAATGTCAAACTATCATGTCATGCCTGTAATGTGCAACATAATTAGTCTCCTACCCTTTACCTCTTCCCATATTTAAATCATAAAAGAATCTATCCTAAAAGGATCTCTAGCTAATACAACTAACAAACTAGATACGTAGGTGCATATATGCCTGCGGACCAGATATCTCTTCCCTTGAATTTCTCTTCCATATTTTAATTATAAGAATCGTCTATCCTAAAGAGTTGTTAGCTAATACAACAAATCATATATTCTGTCATCTTTCAAGAAACATCTCTTTGTGTAGTGCTTCCATCAATTAGGGTTTGCTGCTATTTTCATCAACAGAACTAGACTCCTGCCGCTATTTAATAGAAAGGTACGGTCAACCTAAGCATTCTTCTATGGCTGCATGAAACCTTTTAGACCTATTGGTTACACTCAATCCACGTTGAGATATTGTTTTTGGAATTTGTTTGATTTTCCTTCTACAATTAGATATTTTTTATGGCATATGTTACAACTACTAAATTATTTGCTTACTGTTTGGTCTGCTACATGCTACAATTAGATTAATTTTTCATGGCATATGTTATGACTACTAAATTATTTATTTATTTATTTATTGGTTTGTTGCATGCTACAATTAGATTTTTTTTCATGGCATATGTTATGACTACTAAATTATTTATTTATTGTTTGACCTACTGCGTGCTAGGTATAGATGACTTGCATCTCACCATTGTTCTCAAATTGTCATTCTTATCACATCTTTCTATCGAATTATATTTTACTTGATTTTTGTTTGTGTGCCATAACTTATGTGTAGAAAAAAAATCCATATTTGTATATTATGTCTTTTGTTTAAAAAAATAACTCAATTAGATTCATCACCATCTTTGGCTAATGCAGTTGAACAAGTTGCAATGATTAACAAAATCTTAAGTGAAATTAGCCTGGGAAAAGAATTGTGGAACATCAAGGCAAGAGTAACCAGATTGTGGAATGCAACCTTACTCAATAGTGGTGAACAATTAAGTCTTACATGATCCTTATTTATCAAAAGGTGTGATATATGTTCAATTTGATTGCCCTTTTGTATTATTTTCGGTTTACAAATTATTAATGATAATGAAAAATTAGAGAATCATGATGCACGGTGTTATCAATAAGACATATATGGAAAAGTTAAAACCACTGATTGAAAGAAGGCAATATATACATAATTGCAAATGTCAATGTCACACTAGCAGCATAGAAGTATCGGCCAACAAAAAAATAATAGGATAGTGTGACAACTTCTTGCCCACAACTACTCTAAAAAAGTTCAAATATAATGAAAGCATTCCAAAGTATAGTTTCAAGTTCATGAACACAGATAAACTTTCAACAAGAATAAATGTGGACACGTACCGTAAAACATTACTGACTTTATAATTTTTACACTTTCACTCATTATTTGATGACCATCTAACAATAATTCATATATATGTTTCATAGAATTTATAAGAGTTACAACACACATTGGACCTGTAGAAAAATAAGAACAAACTTTGGATTTACCAAAATCTGTGATATTGTGCTTCTGATCGAGTAATTCTCCTTTTCTTTCGTAGGAAGCAACAATAACATTTTCATTGTTTACTTGCATGCTACACAATTTCTGTTGAATTAAAAAAAATATTTTCTATAGTGTTCATCAAAATAATTCACCGGTGATACCTGGCGTCAATCGTAACATGGTTCAAGAAAAAATGAAGCAAATCACCAAACTAATAAAGAAATAATACCTTGGTGGAATGGTTACATGTAATTATTATTCGAACAACTCTTAGTTATTAATTATCCATTTATAGATCATGAACTAATCGATGCCATTTAAAATGCAGATATTTACGCAGTTGAGCTCCAAAACACAGGCCTCCAGCGCACCCACACACTCAAATTATCTCAATAATTGTGTTATTGTTGTGGTGGATCGTTCAATAAAACAAAGTTAATTGTACTTATTATTTTTCGAGCATGGTATGCAATAAAATCTTAAAATTATATGGATCCCTCTCCCCAATTATACTGACCAAATGCTAATTAATATATTATATTTACAGTCCATGTTGCAAAATTGTGTGAACTTTATTATAATACTTCTAATAAAAGTAAACAACTTCTAATAATAAGTAAAGTGCTAACTCGTGCGAAGGCACAGGTTGATGGACTAGTTTCATTAAAAAAGAAGACAACAGTATAACGATCTTGGAAAAATCAAGATCGAGGTTAACACACACCACACACACACACACATGACCAGTAGACCTATGGGCTAACTAAATGGAGCATGGTATGTACTCCGAAAGATAAGGAGGGATGGGGGTTTTAAATTTAAATGTTCACAATCGGTGTTTGCTTAGCAAGTGGCTCAACAAATTATAACGAGGATGGAGTCTGGAAAAATTTATTAAGAAGAAAATATTTGAAGCATAGAACCATCACACAGGTGCAACACATGCCTGGAGACTCACAATTTTGGGCTGGCCTTATGAAGGTCATAGATGAGTTCCTCAATTCGGAAAGCTTCTCACTAGGTGATGGGTCACTAATAAGGTTCTGGGAGGACTCTTGGGTTAGATCTCGTCCGCTAAAAGTTTTATATCCCTCAATATACAATATTGTTAGGAAAAGGAGTGCTATGGTACAATCTGTGTTGTCCACAACACCGCTGAACGTAGCATTTAGACGGTCTCTCACAGGTAGTAACCTGCAGGCCTGGCACCAAATAGTGGCCATGATAATAAATGTTCAGTTATCTAATCAGAGGGACCGGTTTATATGGGACCTACATCAAAGTGGAAGATTTACTGCTCATTGTATGTGCAGTTCTCTATTACTAACCCCAGCCCTACCTTTTAATAATGTGATTTGGAAGCTGAAGATCCTCCTTAAAATAAAAGTGTTTGTGTGGTACCTGGTTAAAGGGGTAGTTTTAACCAAAGATAATTTGGCTCACAAGCAATGACATGGAAATATGTCTTGCTCCTTTTGCTCACATAGGGAGACCATTCAATATTTGTTCTTTGATTGCGATCTTACTAAATTCATCTGGAGATTAGTTCAAGTTTACTTAAATTTATCTCCGCTAACTAGTATGCATCACATGTTTAATGACTGGTTGGGTGAGATAAATAGAAAACGTAAATGTCATATACTAGCAGGAGCAATTGCTATGTATTGGTCAATTTGGATATCCAGAAATGATGTTGTATTTGACAAGAGCATAGTGCCTTCATACTTATAGGTACTCTTCAGGGGGACGCACTGGACTCGGTTCTGGTCGCTGCTTCATAAGGAGGAGGATCGTTCGTCATTCAAGGCATGTTGTAGACTGCTGGAGTCTGCGACCATGGAGATCTTTGCCACTCATGGATGGAGTTTCAGAAACATAATTGCTTTTTGATTTGTTCCCAGATAGTAAAGATGGAGATTTTTACTTATTCACGGACCAACACTTTGTTTTTTTATTCCTGTCGATTTTTTTTATAAACGTGTAATAAGGAACAACTATATGCATTGGTCGATGCAGAAGCTGGGATATTAATATATATTCCGTTTTAAAAAAAATAGGGTTTTAAAATGCCGCGGTCAACGACCGAGCAAGTAACCTGGATGCTCCAGCCATACAGCATAAGCTGACATCTGGAACATTATCTAAGGTATATATAATGGCCAATCCTCCCAGTCCGACAGAGATTGAGTAGTTTCAAAGCTACGTATTTACATATATCCTCACTTGATTCAACGTGAACTTTGAAAACCTCCTGCAAGGATACAAATTGACAGTCTACCAATCTTTTGAATTCATCTTCCTTTCTAATATAAGATTGCCGTCAAAAGATGACGATATAGTCTCAAAACGCACTTGGCGCACAACCTTCACTATGAAATCCTGTACCCGTTCTTAAATATATGACACCATTGATTTTTTTTCATTCTTTGACTATTCGTCTTTTCTACAATTGCTTTTGCAAATTGATAAACCAACAAGTTAAATCTAAAGTAGATTGGATAATAGATATAATGATATAGGAGTACATTTTACTTTGATTAACTAATTTGTTCAATATATATTGGTGGTCAAAGTTGGAGTAAAAAGTTAATAGTGTCATATATTTAAGAACAGAGAGGGTAGTAAAGTAGCATTACTCGGTTAGTACAATTTTAAATCTTTATTAGAAAAACAGGAAAGTCTTTTTTTAGTCCCAAGAACCTAACTTGTAGCTCGCAATAATAAGGCATGCTGTCTGGTGTCTTTGGTAACAACTGATCATCAGGTGAATGACACGGTATTAGAGTGATTATAACACCAGTTGGTAGATGAACCTTATTAAGAGGAACCAAATGGCTGGCCTATTTCATTATTGTAGTGTGTGTGAGATATATATATATATATATATATATATATATATATATATATATGCAACATCTTATTGCCTAACATATTATACAAAACTATATAAACGGTACCATTCTCTCAAACCACAGCCATCCACGTCATCTGCTGACATCATCCCCCACCTACCCCCTTCCCTGACGCCCCTTCCTTCTCCCCACCCGCGCACGGCACCCCTGCACTAAATCCTCTTCTTCTTTACTCAGCATGGCAACTCAAGAGGCTCACTGATGGTGGCAGATGAAGAAGCTCCAAGCTGACGAATGGGATGGCCTGATAGGTTACTTGCGCACCCACTATATCTCATTCATCTCGGTTGCTGACGCTGCACTGTACATCAAGCGCAGCGACCAGGCCAATCGACTTCATTCGGGAGCTGCAGCAGGTGCGCGATTCCCTTGAGGCCCGCAACAAGCGGCGCAGAAGCAGCAGCGATGCCGGCGGCTTCACTACCTCGAGCCCTACGCCCAGCCCGCTCTCCCACCTCCTCTCTTCCTCCTTCGGCGGTGGTGCCACTAGCAGCAGTGCAGGGAGCGTCAACACCCTGTCCCCGCCGGTGGCCGATGGCAGCAAGAGCGCCCTTGGCGGTGAAGGAGCTCGCGACCTGCTGCAACTCCCCCATGGCCGACGTGGAGGCCAGGATCTCCGACGCCAACGTCCTGCTGCACACGCTCTCTTGCAGTGCTGCCGCACGCCCGTCCAGGACGCCACCATGGTCGCCCTACTCGAGGCCCTCCACCTCGAGGTGCTCCACCTCAACATCAACACCACGAAGGATACTGCCGTCCACTCCTTCGTCCTCAAGGCACGTTAATTGATCGACCGCATTCATTGTTTTATCATTGTTCTTGATTGCTATATAGCCTCCTCTGCCTCCTACAGCGCAACACCAGCAGCGTCAGACGCGACCAGCGACCGACGACGAGTTGATCTGCACAGCCGCTTGAGGAGTTTCTCTCGCCGTCGCAGCCGTCCTCGCGGTTCCCCTCGGCGTCGCAGCTGCCCTTGCGTCCTCCCCAGTCCCTGTTGGGTTGGTGTCGAGCGGAGTTGGAAGTTGGAACCCAAAGGTCGATTTTGCCTTCCCCTTCTCGATGTTGTTAATAACTTATTGGTCGATCGATTTTGCCTTCCCCTTCTCGATGTTGTTAATAACTTATTGGTCGATCGATAGATTTCCCATGTTCTAGCTAGAGTTTCTTCCCTTGAATTCAGTGTGGCCAGGAGCTGTCAATCCATCCCGAAGCATTCTTCTGAGATGCATGGGTGAGTCAGGCGGTCAGGCCTATATATTTGGATCTGAATTTTCTGAAGCCTCCATTTGAGCTCTGATCTGAAATTTTCTCCATTTTTCTTTCTCTCTCTCCTGATATTTGTTTTGAGGCCATTCAGACTGATGACTCGATTGTAGTTTTTCTTCTTAAACTTAAATATGTGATCAGAATTGAAAGGACCGAAGATGTTTGCAATTTTAGAAGAATTACAAAACCAAGACCAATTGCAACACTACTGGAATAATTTGTTCATGTGTGCTAATGCTACCTGTATTCAACATTCGTGGCTGTTTTTTACCCTTACCGAAACATCAAAAACATATCTAAGGGATCTCTTTCAACAAAATGAACATGTTTTTAATGTAAAATGTTCTTTACAAATAGTGTTGCCATGCAATTTTTTGGTTTTTTACTTTCACATTTCATCTTAAAAATTTGTTTAAAAATCCCGCAGCAACGCGTGGGGTATCACCTAGTAGAACATGGTCTAATGTACACGAGCACTGCAGGCTGCAAAAGAAATGTGGGACACAAAATGGTACCAGTTAGGAAAGAGTCCAAAAGACAACTAGGAAAACTGCAGGGCTCCCCTTTTTTTATACATCTTAGCCTCCTGAGGACTTTGCACCAGCATTTCAGATAGATGGATGCATGGCTTAACGCTGAAGTGTGTTGGCTACTCATGGGCACATAACGGGCCAGTCCCGTGGTTCATTTATATGTCGGCAAGAGATGGAAAAAGAACCAAATAATGTGCAGACACTTAGTTAATTTCTTTTTTTTCCCTTGTTGCCTTAATTATCTCATACTGTGCTCCTCTGTTCTTGAGAGCCTCTAGACTAATATATCGGCATTCTTAACGCCACTCATTCCAAATTAGCGTGGGAGCCTATATCCCAAGCCCCCTCCATGGCTCAACATCTGGTGTACATGTGGCTGGCACTGACAAGAGGTTACGAAAGGAACGAGAGGAGGTTGTGAAGATGTGAAGTACAGGATGGGATCTGTCAAGAGCTAGCTGCAGGTGAACGGTATATAAAGGGCATGCGCGGTAGATGGACCAATAATTTCCGACTCACTAAGTGATCATAATATATAGTCAAATCTATTACTTTTTATTTAGATATTAATATCTTCATGATGATTTATATCCGACATCTATATTCAAATGGTCTTTGGTGACATGTTGTATCATTCTGTTGGCAAATATATATTATAAAAAAACAAGAAAACATTAGTTACAAGGGAGCGGTTCCATATACAAAGTGGATGCTGCAAAGCAAATAAATTTACAACAACTCCAGGCTGCTGGTTACCTATTGTTTATGTAGAGAGAAAATTGAAAATCGTTAAGAACGTCACCATCTCATAAGCTGTACCACCCCTCTCATATCATGAGAGCTTTCGTACTCATCATATATGATATACATTTTCCCCGAATGGCAGTGGATTCATTAATTTAATTGAACAGTGAATCCGCACATTAAAAACAACAACAAAATGGATGAAAAATGAGACGCGCACAAGTACTACATGGAGAACCTGTGCTTCGAGATCCTCCTGCCGTGGACGTGGAGACGTATTGCCGCCGAAGCCACCACCAAGCGCCGCCAATAGAACACCTTCTCAAGGAGGTTAAGTTGTCGCTGGAATTATTGGCTCAGGACACCAAGGTCGACGCCAATCTCATCAGTTGAGACAGGGAGGAACAGAAGCGCAGCGCAAGAAATCGATGTCGGCGCGGCCATCCCATCAACGCGGAACTCGTCGGAGAAGCAACTATGTAGTAGAGGAACAAAAGAGATATGTGTCAGCATTCCTGACGCCGCTCGTTCGAATTAGCATGGAAACACTACACCCAACTACCCAAACCCAAGCCCACACCATAGCTGAATATCAGGCGTGCCTGTGACTAGCATCGACAAGAAAGGTTGCAATTGCAAGGGCATGAGAGGAGCAAAGGGTCGGGGAACATTATATAAAAGGAATATGGGACACATGATATGACTTGGTAGATGAACCAACAAGTTGGTCTCATTGAGTGATCCGTAGTCAAATTTATTACCTTTGATATTGATATCTTTGCCAGGATTTGGATTAGAAATAGAGACTTTTTACAGTAGACCATACCACCTCATCAGGGGTGGAGCCAGCACCGGGTCGGGGGGGGGGGGGGGGCTGAAGCCCCTCTTACCGCCGGCGACGCCATGAGTGCCCCCCCTAGAATTTTGAGAAGGAAGAAGAGGAAAGGAGGGGCTGAAGGTGGAAGAAGAGGAAGGAGCCCCCCCTGCCGGGCATTTCTGACTTCGCCACTGCACCTCATACCACTATTGAAAAAGGATCAGTATGGAAGGATCCGACGGTTGAGATTAATTGTATACCACCACAACTAGCACTAGTGGTATGAGGTGGTATACATAGGTGGTATAGTGATATTTGGGTATTGTTGATAGTTTTTTCTCGGTGTCATAAACGAAATATATGATTTCTTTATTTTAATTTTTTTCATTTCCCTCAAACAAAAATTTTCATTTCAAATTTCAAATACTATTTTTTTTCAAATTTTTCAAAAACGAAAATTTCATTTCAAATTTCATGAACGATTTTTTGAAATTTCATTTCAAATTGTTTTCAAATTTCAAAAACGAAAATTTTCATTTCAAATTTCAAAAATGATTTTTTTCAAAAATTTTCATTCCAATTTTTTCTTGGTGGCATAAACGAAATTTGTTTATTGGCCCGATATTGCAAAAATTACCTATTTACCCTTACCAAAAATAGCTATATACTGCATACCACCACCTGGTGGTATGGTCCTCCGTAAAAGAGTCCTAGAAATATGAGCTTTGTTCCGGTACTTGGGTAGTACCGGGTAGTACCAGGTAGTACCTTGTACTAATATTTTTTCACCAGCTAATTTAATTAGGTAGTACCAAATAGTACTTAGTACCGGGTCCACCAAAATGAAACTACCGGGTACTACCCCATTGGTACTACCTAGTACTACCTGGTACTACCACCGTTAGATTTCACCGAATGGATGACTCACATTAATTACAAGCACCCTAAAATTTCCCTAGAAATATATAAAATTGATCTTCGATATCATGTTGTATCATCTTGTTGCAAAGACATACATTATAAAAAAATAACCAAGAAAAAAAATGAAAAAAGGAGGATCTGATTAAAATTAGTTACAAGTGAGCAGTTCATACATCTAACTCAATGGGACTGGTTTACCTATTATTTATGTACAGAGAAAATTGAATAACATTAGAAACACCACCATCCATGTCTATCTTTTTTCAAAATGAATCAGGCAGGAGAACTGCCGATTATATTAAAAAAGAACGACCAGACTGAGCACAATAGCAACAGCAACACCATCCATGTATATCAGCATGCCAGTGAAGCTTCTATTTTCGGGCGCGTTGATTAAAAACAAAATTCCTAGCCGTCTACACACAAGTGGATATAATCGGTAGCAACAAGGTTCACATCATTTGCCACATACTAGCAAATTTCTTACTGAAATTGTTTGTGACACCAGCAGTCCTGAAATTGCTCTACTGATTGACCGACATGGGGTTTGGGATCCAAACGGTAGCCACATTACACATCCATTGTGGCCACCGGAGGCCGAGCACATTGCTAGGCACACACTATATATACAAGCTGGGAGCTAACACGCTAGCATTAGGCAATGTCTAATTGTGCAACGTTTTTTCTCTTTTCTGTGCAACAACATTTTTTTCTTTTCTTTTGGATAGAATATTACATAATTATGCAATAACATCTGGAACATTGTCAAAGGTATAATGGCCAAGCCTTTCAGTCCGATAGAGATTGAGTAGTTCCAAAGCTACACATTTACATAAATCCTCACTTGATTCAAGGGAAACTTTGAAAACCTCCAGCAAGTGTACAAATTGGAGTCTACCAATCTTCTAAATTCACCTTGCTTTCTAAGATCGACGTTAAAAGATGATGTAGTCTCAAAAAGAACTTGGCGCACAACCTTCACGATGAAATCCTACAAAATTGCAATAAATAAAGCAGTGCATTCATTATTTGATAGTAAAGTAGCACTGCAATAAATAAAGCAGTGCATTCATTATTTGATAGTAAAGTAGCACTACACGCTGCTAGTACAATTTTAAATCGTTAGAAAAACAAGAAAACAATTTTTAGCCCCAAGAAACTAACTCATTTTTTTAGATAAAGGAAAGAGTTCCGGCCTCTGCAACCGCACACAGCCAAGTTTTTACATCATTCTCAGCGTAGAAGCTGAACACAAATAATAGGGAAACGAGTACACATGGGCATATACAATTCAAAAGCATATTCTATTATTACTTCTCCATCCATTCTTGACGAATATATCCAAAGCGACAATCTCTAATGCTTTGCTTGCCGAACAGATGATCTCCCTTGTGTCCTCGTGCTGCAACAAAGACCAAAATCGCAGCCAATATGCTCCCCTAAAAATGACCTGCATAAACGACTTGAAATGTTTTTTCTCAAACACCAAATCATTACGTGTACACCAAATAACCCATAAAAGAGCTGCCACCCCACAAAGATCATTTTTTAATCTTTTTTTGCAATGCCTGTTAACCAATTTCCAAGCATATGTCTTACTGATCTAGGTGGGGTTAACCCAGTAGCTATCTGAACAACTCTCCAAATATCTTTAGCATGTTGACAATTAAAAAAGAGATGTTTGATTGTTTCATTACAATCACAGAAACAACACTTTTGACTCCCAACCCAGTTCCTCTTAGTTAAATTATCCTTTGTTAAAATGACACCTCATTGCAGGTACCAAAGGAAAATCTTTATCTTTAGAGGGATCTTTAGCTTCCATATGAATTTGTTATTAAATGGCACACCTTGGTTTATCATATACTCATACATAGACCGGACTGAAAATTGTCCATGTCGATGTAAGTCCCAGGTGAAAATATCCCTGCCTTGTGAAAGCCGGTGGTTGGCTATTTTAGCTACTAGGTTGTACCAAGCAATCAATTTATCCCCAATTAATGCTCTTCGAAAAGAAATATTCAATGGCATTTGATTCATAACATTTGCCACTGTTGCATGAGGATAATTGGCTATATTATATAGGTTAGGAAATTGTTCTCCAAGTGGTTTGGAGCCCAACCAAGTGTCTTCCCAAAATCTGGTTTGTGAACCATCTTTTATCTTAAAGGTTCCACATCTCAGAAAATCTTCCCTAGCCTTTAATAAACCATTCCAAAAGTGCGAGTCTCTAGGTTTAATCTGAACCTGGGAAAGAAACTAACTCATAGCCCATAATCCCAGGGTTCAATCCCTGGGTGGTGCACAATTTGTGGAAAAATAAAAAAAATCCTCTCACCGGTCCCATGTGCCAAAGCATTGGTTAAGAGACAGCCCAGGTCGGCTTGAGGGCCGTGTGTGGCCCAGGTAGGAGTTTCACGGGTTACGTTTCCCAGTGTCAGGGCGGGGCCGGGGTTCGGGGAATTCCTGGGTGCTATAAAATTTGTGGAAAGATAAAAAATCCCCTCGTCGGTCTTGTGTGCCAAATCACTGGTTAAGAGACGGCCCAGGTCGACCTGAGGGCCGTGTGTGGCCCAGGCAGAGTCTCACGGGTTACGTTTCCCAGTGTCAGGGCGGGGCCGGGGTTCGGGGATTTTCTTAGCCTGCGTGAGAAGACCTTCTTCTTACATGTAATGCAGGGGAGGGGCTTGCCCCTCGCAGGTCGAGTTTTTTTTAGGAATCAAATGACTGAAATATTTTCTTATTGCAGTAAATATTTCATTAAGAGCAAATGAGTTTTATGATATATGCAATCCGATTTATCAAACTTTTGGTTATCAATATTTTGCACACTTCAGATTATACTGTGTGAATGTGATTTTTTTTTCTTGAATGTTGCTTAAACAACTGCAACCTAGATGATGGTGCGTCCTTTCTGTATAATTCCAAGACTAGTCAAAGATGGAGTATATACTGTTGTAAAAAAAAAGATGGAGTATATATGAGTGCTAGAGTATATAATTATGCAACATCTTATTGCCTAACATATAGAACATGGTCTAATGTACACAAGGCCTGCTGGCTGCAAAAGAAATTTGGAACACAAAACGGTACCAGTTATTGCGCCTTTGCTCGCAAAGAGTACAACAGATACAACTAGGAAAACTGCAGAGCTCCTTTTTTACATCTTAGCCTCCTGAGCACCTTGCACCAGCATTTCGGGCAGATTGATGCATCGCTGAACGCTGAAGTGTGTTGGCTATTCATGGGTACATAATGGCAAGAGAAGCAAAAGAACCAATGTGCAGGCACTTAGTTTCTTTTCCCTTTTTGCCTTATCCCATAGGATGTGCTCCTCTGATCTTGAAAGCCTTCAAACTCATGTGTCGACATTCATTCCTAACGCCACTCATTTCAATTAGCATGAAAGCCTACATCCCAAGCCCACCTCAACATCAGGCGTACGTGATTGGAATCGACAAGGGGTTGCAAAAGGGAACGGGAGAGGAGGTTGTGAAGAGGTTGGTGCTGTCACGGCTCATGAGTTTTTCATGCAGGTGAAATGCGGGATGGGATCTGCCAAGAGCTGCAGGTGAACGGTATATAAAGAGCATGAGACTGAATAAAATATGACTTGGTAGATGGACCAATAACTTCGGATTCACTAAGTGATAATGTATAGTCAAATCTATTACTTTATTTGGATATCAATATCTTTATGAGGATTTGGATCCGACATGTATGTAAAAGTGATCTTTGGTAACATGTTATTATATCATTCTGTATGTAAAAGTGATCTTTGGTAACATGTTATTATGAGAATTGAAAATCGTTAAGAACGTCACCATCTCACCCCTCTGATCATGAGAGCTTTCGTACTAATCATGAATGATATCATACCATCATTTTTCCCTCTAATGACAGGAGATTTGATTTCAATAATTGAATAGAACAGTGATTCCCCAAGTTACAAACAACACCTCAAAATGGATGAAAAACGACGCAAACAAGTAAATGGATGAGAACCCTCCTTTGTAAATTCCCTGTGCATCGAGATCCTCCCGCCGCGTACGTGGAGACGTATTGCCGAGGCCACCACCGAGCGCTGCCAACAACCGAACGCCATCTCAAGGATGTTGTCGCTGGAATCGGCTCGGAGGAACCAAATCCTCATCTCTACGTACGCCATGCGCGAGGACACGCCGGGGTCGACGTCAATCTGCAGGCTGAAGCAGGGAGGAAAAGAACCGCAGCGCAAGCGATCCAAGTCTGTCACATTCTCAACACCACCGACCCGGCCAGCCCATCCACGCCGAACTCGTCGGAGAATGCAGTAGAGGAAGAAAAGACTTGATGAACGTGGTCTTGATGCTGCCGAGACACAATCTTGCATTTCCCTCCTTTAGCATGGGGATTAGGTAGGGAGGAGATATGCACCAGCATTCCTAACGCCACTCGTTCCAATTAGCATGGAAACATTGCGCCCATGCCTGCACCGTAGCTGAATATGAGGCGTGTGTGTGACTAGTATAGACAAGACAGGTTGCAAGGGCATGAGAGCAGCAAAGGGAGCTGTCCTGACTCACAATTGTTTCCATGCATGTGAAAGTGCGGGGTGGGCTTTGTCAAGAGTTGCAGGGGAACGTTATATAAAATGGATATGGGACACATAATTAGGAATGCAAGCGATCTTGAACGGTCGGAAAAATACCTTGACAATTTCCGCTCCTCTATGGTTTAGCCGCAAACGGGAAAGCTGGACAGGAAAATGAATTTGATATTGCAAGATTTTTTTCCATAAGGCAAATTTCATTGACCTTAGAGCAACTCCAAGAGAGTGCTAATCTTACCTCAATCCTTTCTTTAGGGGAAAAAAGAGAAAAAAGTGCTTCAACAGTCCACCTAAAACTCCCCTAAAATATTAACGACGCTAAAAAATTCCTACTCACTGTGCATATATACGGGACACCTCCTCTTCCCCAATCCGCCCCTCCACCGATTTTCCTGTGTGAGTTTTTTTTCGGGCGCTCGCGCCAGCGCTGGCCGTCGTGCAGTGCCACAGTGGTCGGCTGGCCGCCTCCCGCTCCGCCCTCTGGTCACCGTCGAATCCTCCCCACCCGCCGATGCCCCCTGTGCCCTTCTCGGATGGCCACCACAAGAAGATGTAAGGAATCGGACGCTCATGGCCTAAGAGGGGGAGGGGGTGAATTAGGCAACTTAAAACCTTAGGCTGTCCGCACTGGGTGCTCTAAACCGAGCGCTACGGTACACCCCGTATGGGCTTTGCCATTTTTTGCCCCGCACCGGGGGACGGTAAGACATACTGGGCATCCCGTGCCGCGCCCGGATACCCCAAATGCAGCGCACTCCAGGGCGTTCGCTACGCCTCACGCTGCCCCTACCACGCGGCTCGAGCAACGACTCCGCGCGCGAAAGCCGGTGCGGAGAGAGGAACCAGGGCGAGCGGCGGCGCCGGGGAGGAGGGAAGGAGCAGAGGTGGGAGCTGAAGGGAGGAGGAGCGCCGCCGCAGATCCGGTTCTGCCGCCGTGCGCCTGTTCTGCCGCCATGCGCGCCCTCGAAGCGGCAGGGGACGTGGGGAGGAGGACGCCGCCGGCCCGAGCTCGATCCGCCGTCGGACCTCCATGGCCCTCCACGCCGCGACGAGCAGGCCGCCACTGCGCCGTCCTCCACGCCGCGACGAGCAGGCCGCCGCCGCTGGCTCGATCCAGGAAAGGGCCGTGGGGGAGGGCCGAATTCCTCTGCTCGAGGGAGCTCCGAGCTCGAGTCGCCGCCCCTGCTCCACCTCCACCTCGGTGCCTGCCTCCGTCACCGCCCCAGCTCCGCCGTACCTCGCTGCCCACCGCCAAGGGTTGCGCGGGATCCGGTGGGGGAGGGAGTGTTGGGCGGCGGAGGAGGAGCCGCCGCAGGCCGCGCGTGCGGGAGCTCCGCCACCGCCAGCCGCGCAGGCTCCACCGGCACCAGGCCTCCCCTGCTTCAACGAACCAGGTCTCCACGCTGCCGCCAGGACCGGATCCGGGAGGGAAGGGGAGCTGGCGAGCTCGTCGTGGCCTCCACGGGCGTCACCGGAGGAGGGGCCCGCCCCGCTGCAACGCTGACAAGCAGAGGGAGGGTATGATTTTGGGGTAAAATTTTTTAGTGGAGCTCCCAATACATGATTTTAAGGGAGAAAATTTTAGCACATTCTTGGAGATGCTCTTAGATGATTACATGCATCAAAGTGATATAACGAACTAAGACGATATTATAGGATATCGGGAATGAAATATTTCGATTAGAAACATATTGATTACGATAGGTAATCTAACACAATTCTTTCTTTGGTTGGTACTGCATAACAGGGTTTGGACGACAGCAAGAAGGAAAAAGCACCGGCTACAAGATGATGATCGGTGCGCTCTGTGTGACCAAGAGCCGGAGACCGTTACACATCTGCTCATTGGATGTTCATACAGCAAGGAAGTCTGGTTCCTTTTGTTCCAGAAATGGGGGTTTGTGGATCGGTGGCCAGCCGATAGGCACTCTTGCCTTGCTGACTGGTGGGAGACTGCACGCAAGAGATTGAAAAAAATCGGAAGAAGAGCAATTGATTCGGCCATTATTCTGATATGCTGGATGATTTGGTTAGAGCGTAATGCGCGTATGTTCAACCGTCGTTCGTGCACGGCGGCGGCGTTGGCCGATCTTGTTTTGGACCAGGTGGAAGTTTGGATTAATGCCCGCTACCTTTCCCTTCTACCGTTAGGATCAGCAACCACAGGTCGCCAACGGGTTGACACGGCGATTGTAATTTGATTTTACTTTGTTGGGTGCCGCGTCATCATCTCCGATGACGAGGGTGTCGTTCTGTATTGTGTACTGCTCTTCTTCCACTTAATGAAATACGTGTTAAGGCACGTTCGCGAAAAAAAACACAATTAAACTAGGAACATCGACACATGTAACCACTTGAAAGAGTTTGCTCGACCCAACAATTGCAACCATGCCTAATTCATATGCAAACACCACACATATATGATCATAAGATCATAAAAAGAGTCAAGATGCACATCGCAGTACATCACGTAGGCACAGCCGCACAGGTCAACCAGGCACATAATCAAGACATGGGGATCAGGTCCGGAGGAGATATGCATCAGCATTCCTATTGCCACTCGTTCCGATTAGCATGGAAACACTACATCCAAGCCCGCAACGTAGCTGAATATCAGGCGTGCGTATGACTAGAATCGACAAGAGAGGTGAGCAAATTAGGGAGTGTTGTTTAGTGGTGTACTCACACACGATTTTCTTTTTCATGCATGTGAAGTGCGCGGTGGGCTCTGTCAAGAGCTGCAGGGGAAGGTTATATAAAAGGGATATGAGACACATAATGACTTGGTAGATGAACCAACAAGTTCGGTCTCATTGAGTGATCTGTAGTCAAATTTATCACCATGGATATCGATATCTTTACCAGGATTTGGATTAGAAATATATATCAAATAAAAATGGTCTTCTATATCATGATGTATCATCTTGTTGTGAAATATGTACTATGGAAAATAACCAGGAAAAGAAAAAAAAGTGGTGGAGCTGATTGAAATTAGTTACAAGTGAGCAGTTCCATATATCTTTTTTTAGAAAAATGATTAAAACCCAGCCTCTATATTCTCTGAAGAATGTATACAGCCAACAGATCATCCAGTACAACCGCAGCACTCAGACTGCACCCCAAATCAAGACACTAAACAGTTCACCAACCGCAACAACACACACTGAAATAAAAGGGCCAACAGCACCCCTACAGCACACACACCAAAAGCATGACAACCTACTAGTAAGCAATCCTTTTTAGTGCATTCCAACCATAACTGTTGAAGACTTCTAACGCCGTCGTCTCCAACCTTCGACTTCCAATCAACAAGCTTTTCCTATCCTCCTCCTTAGACAGGATGGACCAACTCCTGATCCAAAACGCACTCCTAAAGATTACCTGCAAACACGAATCAGGTTTTGATCTTTGGAACACCATATTATTCCTACCAAGCCAAATGGCCCAGCAAATAGCTGCTACACCAAGCAGCACACTTTTCCTTTGCTTGCAATTAAAACTCTTAATCCAATCCTCAAAAATGTCACTAATACTCATTGGTTTCTTAAAATCAAAGGTTGTGCATACTGTTCTCCACACCAGCCTCGCTATCGGGCAATCAAAAAAAAGATGTTGAATTGTCTCCTGCGTATTACAGAAACAACATTCAGAACCTCCCTTCCACTTCCTTTTGGACAGGTTATCCTTAGTTAGGATCACACCTTGCCTCAAATACCAGAGGAAAATTTTGATTTTTAAAGGCACTCTAACCTTCCAAGATGATACATCAAAAGGAACTCCCACCCTCGACATGATATCATTGTACATAGACCTTACTGAGAAGGTCTTGCTACCGTTCCAGATAAAAGCATCACTTCGCGTGTTAAGCCTCACCTCCAAGAGACCCCCCACTAACTCTAGCCATTTCACCCGGTTCTCTCCTACCACCGCTCGCCTAAAAGAGATATTAAGCGGCTCAGTACTTAATACATGAGCCACTGTAACATTCTTCTTTCTAGCAATGTTATACAAAGACGCGTATTTTGTCATCAATGGCTCGTCTCCCAACCAAAGATCTTCCCAGAATCTAGTCTGAGTACCATCTTGGACCGAGAAGCGGCCTCTTTCTAAAAACATATTCTTAACATCCATCAACCCCGACCAAAAGTGTGCGTCCCCTTTTTTCTTTTCAACTTGTGAAAGAATTTTATTTTTTAGGTACTTTCTCTTGAGAATCTCCTGCCATAAACCCTCCTCATTTATCAACTTAAACAACCACTTACTCAGTAGACATTTATTCTAAACTTCAAGATCGATTATGCCTAGGCCTCCCACACTCTTCAGTTTATGCAAAATACTCCATCTGGCCAATCTATACTTCTTCTTATGTTCGTCACATTCCAAAAGAAACGAGACCTATAATAGTCCAACTTCTTTAAAACACCTTTAGGAAATCTGAAGAACGACATCATAAACATAGGCAAGCTTGAAAGTACTGGATTAATAAGAACAAGCCTTCTTCCTGACAAAAGAAGCTTGCCTTTCCAACTACTCAATTTTTTTCTGAAACTTCTCTTCTACAACACTCCAATCATTATTTGAAAGTTTTCGGTGACTCATCAGGATTCCCAAGTATCTAAAAGGCATCGCCGCTTCCTTACAACCAAACAGATCCACATACTGAGCAAATCTTTCTTTCGTTTCACCAAAGCCAAACAACTCACTCTTGTGAAAATTTATTTTTAGGCATGAGAGCTTTTCGAAAGCACATACCACAAGCTTCAGGTTCCTAGCCTTGACTATGTCATCATCTAGGAAAAGGATTGTGTCATCTGCATACTGCAGAATAGAGAGGCCACCGTCAACTAAGTGAGGTACCAGACCATCGAACATGTCCTGATCTTTTGACATGTCGATTAAGACAGCTAACATGTCTGCCACCACATTAAAAAGAACAGGTGAAAGGGGGTCGCCCTGTCTCAACCCCTTCCTAGTTTGAAAAAAGGGATCTGTCTCATCATTTATCTTAATGCTCACGCTCCCACCAGTAACTATTTTTTCTATCCACTGGCACCATTTACCAGAAAAACCTTTCATCCTCAACACCTGCTGTAAAAAATCCCAATTCACCTTATCATACGCTTTCTCGAAATCTAACTTCAAAATGACCCCCTTCTGCTTCTTCCTACGCAACTCATGTAGAGTCTCATGTAAGACCACCACTCCCTCTAAAATATTCCGACCGGGAACGCCATCAATCGAACCTTGTTTACATACTGTTTTATCATTCATGTCACTGAAGAACGCCATCAAGAACGCCACCATACTCGTAAGTCACTGAAGCTTCTGTTTTTAGGCTGCATTGAGTAAAAAAAAATTTCTTAGTAAATTGTTTGTGACACCAGCAGTCTTACTGAAATTGCACTACCTGATTGATCGGCATGGGGATTGGGCATCCAAACGGCAGACACATTACACATCCAACATGGCTACCCGAGCCCGAGCACATTGCTAGGATCACTAAGTAGGGAGCCAACGCACTATCATTAGGCAATGCCTAATTGTGCAACGATTTTTTTTCTTCTCTGTGCAACGACATTTCTTTCTTCTCTTTTGGACACAACAGTACATAATTATGCAACAACATCTGCAACATTGTCTAAGGTATAATGGCCAAGCCAATCCGAAAGAGATTGAGTAGTTTCAAAGCTACACATTTACACATATCCTCACTTGATTCAATGGAAACTTTGAAAACCTCCTGCAAGGATAGAAATTGGCAGTCTACCAATCTTCTGAATTCATCTTCCTTTCTAAGATCGCCGTTAAAAGGTGACATAGTCTCAAAAAGCACTTGGCGCACAACCGTCACGATGAAATCCTGCAAAATTATTGCAACAAATAAAGCAGTGCATACATTTGATATTACAGTAGTGTTACATGCTGCTAGTACAATTTTAGATCCTTTTAGTCCCAAGCAAAGCAAGTTAGGGTAGGATGCAAATTGCTTGGGACTATAAACTCTTTGTACACTCACCTGAGTATGATCTGAAACATATTGTCTTTTCTTGTTGTGGCTCATGGATGTATTTGCACTACCACTATAAAAGCTATCTCTCACTTGATTCATGTTCTACCATCTAAACCCATTTAGGTTGGAGCGGAGGGACGGCCTGGGAGCGATTCCGGGGCGCGCCTCGCTTCTCCGCCGCAGGATCCCGACGTGGGTCCCGCACGGATGGCCGTCGCACGTTGCCTTTCCCCGCGCTCACTGCCCGGATGGCCCCGCGGTCACGCCCTTCCCCGGGTCGGCCTCTCCGGCTCTCCCACCTGCCCTCGCGTTCCTGCCTCACCTCCGTAGTTGCGCGAAGTGACAGACGTGATGGCCGCCATCCCCTCTCTTGCTTCTCCGGCATTCCGCGGCATGGCTTCAAGCTTTTAGGTGAGCGCTCTGTGCTGCTGCCTTCCACCCGGTGTCACTTTGATGCCTCTCTCTCTTTCCTGAACCCGCCACACGCAATGAGGTACAGAAGAAAGGCGAAGCAAGACATGGCGTGACGAAGAGGCTGCGAGAGGCCATGGTGCGGTGGAGTGGAAGATCCATCCGAGACCTCCGGCTCTGGCTCCAGCGGCGTTGCCTCCGCTGTCACTCTGGTGCCTCTCTCTTCCCTGAACCTGCACACGCACAACACATGCAGCAGCTCTCTTATCTCTGCTTCATTCATCATCCTCTGTTCTACAGCAGCTGCTGATGCCGCCTCCCAAAACCGTCTCTAGCACGGCGGACCTTGCCACCGGGCTCCAGTGCTGCTATCCATGCTACACTGGTCTTATCGACGTCTATTTTCCTTTCAATTTGGGACCCCTGCGCTTGCCAGGCAATGGGCCTTTCTGGCGCTGCTCCGAGTGACGGAACCGGGCGTAGGTCCTCCATGTGCGCGGAGAACATGTGGTTGTGCCGCTGGGCACGCCGGCACTCCGATGTGCTACGCCGCCGCCGGGACCGTGCCAGCTCTGCAGGTGAGTGCCTACTCTCTCTCTCCCTCTCCATCTTCTATCTCTCTTGCCTGCTTTATGTTCCCCATGCGTGCTACCGAACTAAACTGTGTTGAGCTACTCCTGGTGTAATTTGTACTCTTGAAATCATGATGTGGTATAACTCAGTTTGCTTTGCTGGGTGCTTTGCTTCGTATTCGTTTTCTTCGTGGGATCATCACCAGGCGGGGCAGAAAGTGGGAGGAGCAGCAGGGGTACGACTCAAGAGCACTCAGCGAGGAGCCTTTTGGACGGACGCATGATGCGCATCGTGAGAAGCGAATGCATGGTGTGGACATCTCCCTCACGTCCCCGTTCAACCTCCCATGGCCCATAGCTCGCCGGCGAGTGCCCGGCAGCCGTAGTGGCTGTGAATATGGACGATGCCTAGAAGGTGCTCGAGGAATTGCCTCAAAGGTAAGACGGTCATTGAATAGTTAGTTTTTCTTTTAGCAACTGATGTTTGCTCCGTCCGTTTTCTGCTCGCAGCGAAGACCCTTCATGAATCCATGTTCTAGCTGTTACAAGAATCAAATAAGAGCCCGACCGCCGCTGTTGCCGGTCACAAGGTGGAATCCAAGAAGTGGCAAGCATCGACCGGCGTCAACCAGAGGCAGGTGCTCTGCAATGTGTATTAGACTTGGATTAATAGGCCTGTTATAGCAGTCGATCTAACACAAAGAAGTTTGGCCTTTGGGCCGGAATTACAAAGGACAAACATCCCATTAGCCTATTTTTAGCTAATACCTATTGATTAAAAAATATACTTTTAAAAATAGTGCTAGCAGCTCTGCATTTTTGTCTCAAAAATCAATTGAACAATTACTTTCCAAACTGTTCACCTGATAATTGGCCGATAAGTTCATTGGGCAGAACGAAGCGAGATCGGCCGGCTGCCTGTACGTTTTTTTGAGGTCAGGATTCAGATAATGGATCAACAATTAGGAGTTCATTTTGACTGTCTGTCTCAATGTTTTTTAGGAGCCGGTGCGCAGGGCGCGCCCCGTTGCTAGTTTCATATATTCCTCCGTCGAGTTCACGACCGCAAGAAGAAAATGTGCTATTATACTCCTCTAAAAAAAGATATCCCTTTGACTGCTCCTGCAAGAGAGTGCGCATGCATCAGAAAGTAATAATATGTAGTTGAAGTGAACCCAGAAACTTTGAAGTAATTGGTACCTGTCAAAGCTAGCCTGGGGCCAGAATACTCAGTTTGATGTCCCTTTCGTGATCAATTCGACTTTTGGTTGATGCAGACTGTACTGCAGCATATCAACTCTGGAAAGCAGTATTTTAATTTCACACATTCTTCAACATACTACATGAAATGTTCAAATTACCTTGAATCCAATCATGTCTCTAGTTTCTCCAGGATGGCTGCTCACAGTCACACGCTTCAGCTTTCCTTTCTCTGAACAGACAACCACCATTGGAATATTGCAATTGGATACAAACCGAAGTAGGTGCAACGCAAATACAGAGCAGCAACGATAATCTGCATATGCCACCTGATCACACGCTTCAGCATTAACAATGGCCGATTTCCCTGGACGAGGACGACCAGGGGGAGGCGGGTGCGGATGGCGCGCACGGCCGCGACTAGGCGGCGCGACACGGCCTCCGCCGCGGCCGCCGCCATCGGACGGAGGGAGACAAAAAAGCGTGGGGGCGTTGGATGATGGGCTGGACCGGCCCACACCTGCTGGACCTTGTCTGCAGGCCCATCAGTGATCGGCCTATTATCTTCCAATTTGCGCCGTCAGGGACCGGGAATCCCATATATCTTCCGGAAGGTAGGAAGGAGTTGAAACTTCCGAAGCTTTATGATTCGTGCGCAGTCCGTGGGCCGCACGATCTCCTCTTATCCTCTCGTCTCTCTCGCGAGCTCCGCCCGCCATGGTGCGAGGTCCGGGGTTGGTGGGTGGAAGGGACCGGCGGCGCGGTGGGTGGTGGGCGGGAGCGGCCGGCGGCGAGGTCGCCGCCGGCCGCCGGCGGTGGTCGAGGCCGGTGGGGGTGGGAGGTCGGCCGGCCGGAGGTTAGGGTTTCGGGTTTCTAGGTGGTGGAGGTGGCGGAGGCCGGCGGCGACGATGACGGCGGCGGTGGTGGAGTTAGGGTTAGGGTTCGGGGGTCCGGGGTCCTCCATCTCCGGCGGACCTAGAAATGAGAGGGGGTTGGGGGGCCGCCGGACGACCGGCGGTGGAGGCGTCTCAGCCGGCGGCGAAGGCGAGGCGGCGCGGGAGCGCTGCCGGCCGGGCAGGGCTGGATGGCTGGTGGGCCGGTGACCGGCGGCGGGGGCACGAGATCCCTTCGGGTTAGGAAGGGCGGGGGCGCGGGCGGCTGTGGGTCGCGGGCGGGCGGCGCGGCGGCGGGGAGCCGCTGGCCGGGGTGGTGGAGGCGGGGGGGGGGGGGCGGAGGCTTGCCGGGGAGGAAGAAGGAGGCGGCGGGAGGAAGAAGAAGGTGGTGGAAGGAAGAAGAAGTTGATAGACCTTAATAGACTTATAGTTTCATCCCTTATATGCATCTTCCACAGCCATATAGGATCCCCCATCAGGGACTACGTTCAAATCGTCTGGAACTTTTTACACCGAATATTCAGAATTTCAAACTCTGAATGAAGTCAACTTCAAATAAGATTTGTGATCGTACAACTTGTTCAAATCGTGGTCTCACATGAAATCGAATTGCAATGTGAAATGAAGCAGAGTAGTATCTCGCTGGAACAATGAAGATTTCACACGTGTCGAGACAGCTTCGCTTCTTCTCCACTGCAAAAAAACAGCGCGGCCTAGACTCTGCAAGGAAAAAGAAGAAAAAAAAAAAAGGAAAGAGCGCACTCGCGATTGATCAAGTGCCTCGAAATTAACAAGCTCGCCAGCGACGGCGCGCGGCGGCCGCGGCTCGCCGTCCTCCTCTCCTTTCCGCCGTCGGATTCTGGGAATGTCGCGATTCTCCCCCGCCCCTTTCTGTCGTGAATATAATGCTTCTCCTTCTCCATCAGACCATCACCGTGTCGTGCTGAGTTGTTTTCATTTCTTTTCTCTTCTCGTTGCTGTCGAGCTAGGCTACAGCTTAGCTAGCCTCCACTGCACTTAATTTCCTGGCCGGTCGGCAAAGCGCGATGCACTATGCAATATGCTCGGGAAACCGGTGCTAATATAAATAAGGTTCTTCCGCGAACGTGCATGGGAGTTGAGTTGGAGGCGAAGACTCAGATGCTCCCGTGTGGTGAATGTTCAGTTGTGGTTGCTGGTCCTTGGCTGCTAAGCCATTCCTTTCCCCTCCTTTTCACCACCTGAAGAAACTAAACTACCTCAGCTGCTAAGTCATAGTCATTCCTTTCATCTTCACCAGCTGGAGAAACTTTGCAGGCAGGAAATTGACACACGGCCGGTATGTGCTTGTTTTTTTCAAACTTTTTCGGTATAGGGAATATGAGTCACGACGCAACATCACAAAACAACAAGATGTTAGTAGTACTCGGCAAGAACATCTGCAGCGCCCGTATTTGCAAATAGAGTCGGCAGCTTGAGAGTTTTATACATCCACCATCCGTTTTTAAATATAAATATATGCCGTCACTTTTCTTTAATTTCGACAACAATATCTATTCAATGAATTAGAAAAATAAAATAAAATGAATACCACTATATACTTATGATCAAAAGTACTTTAGATCAAACTTTTAGAATTATGTATGCGCATAAATATATGTATAAAAGATGAGTAGTCAAACAAGTGAAAAATGTCAATTATGCCATATAAAATGAAGGTAGTACATAAAGAGTTGCAATACAACATGCCATGAAATTAACAAGGCTACAAAGCACTGCAGTACGTATTCGTATTGCATTCTAGTTGCTAGCTGGGCCGTATACAGTACAGCCACGGCAAGCACAGAGTATTACATACAAAGGAGAAGACACACACACACTAGAGAGGTGAGACGGTACACAACACGACGACCCTGCTACAGAGAAGACTGTACTAAAAAGATGCCATCACTCTGTAGCCAAATACCCAACAGCCTTTTATCTCAGTATTTTACCAACTTATAAAAGGCGTAGACACCCTCTGTATAAAACTAGAAATATGTATACATTAATACGTATGTATATATACGCTAGCTCCCTTCCCGTACCGTGGCTGAAAAATATACCGCCATTTCTGGGAGCAATTCACTGAAAAGCCTTATTTCTCACAGTCCAACACGCCACACCTTCGTCAGGTGTATATCCATGGCTTCGCCATGCCTGGAGAGATCAGAACACGATCCTGCTCGTCTCATCCGGGAAGAAGTACGCCGCCAGGTCGTCGGCGCCGACGCCGTCGCTCGCCTGCCTGCACAGCATCGGGCTCGCCGCCGCCGTGTTCCACATGTCAGCACCTGCACGCACATTCAGACCGCGCCAGCCGTCATTCACATGCATCGATCATATACTGTTGCTGGTCGCCACATATCGGCATCGCTGACCAGGAACATTCAGGTCACGATCAAGGTGATGCTGATGCAATGGATCGTAGTTGCAAGTACCATTCGAGAAGGTGCTTGGGCAGGTTATCAAGCTGTCCCATCTGAGCTCGTGCTCCGCGACGCCGCCCATCCCCATGTCGCCGCCGCCGCCGCCGCCGAAGAGCGTCGCGTGCGAACGCGACTCGCTCGCGAACGCGGCGGGGAAGTCGTCGCCGATGAAAAACATGTCGTGCGGGGACGGGTCGCTGCTGGGCACGAACAGGGGCGGGGGCAGCGGGCTCGACGGCAGCCCGGCGGTGGCCGTCACCGTCGCGTCTCCGCCGACGTACGCGAGGGGGCTCTGCAGCAGAATCATCATTGAGCATTTTAGACCGCGTTAAGACATGTTCAGTCTGACATGGAAAGCAACACTCCTAGTGACAAACACGCACAAAGGAAAGATTCTTCCTTTCTTTTTCCGTCTGTGGAGAAGAGTGGCGGCTCTGGAATTTGTACCTGGAACGTGTTGCTGATGTCCAGAGTAGGAGCCGGCGGGCTGGAATTGGTGGGTGTGAACGAGCTGAGCTGCTCGCTGCTGACGAGGGACGAGCTGCTGGAGACCTTGCTCATCTGCGCCCTCGCGCCGGCCCCGTTGCTGGCTCCTTTCGCCTTGGCCGCCGGCTCTCCCTGCAGCAGCCCTGCCTCGTGTCTTTTGATCACGCGACACAGCGCGTAAGCACCCTGCAATGGATGAAGGATTCCATTCAGTTCAGCAATTCCATGGCAGCATCAGAACAAATGACTGATCGATCAATCGATCGACAAGGGCACTCGTAACGTACGATGAAGTTGCAGGCGCCATGGGCGAGGTCCTGGCAGAGCCTGTACTCGTGCATGACCCAGTCGGTGCGCTCGCCGCCGGGGGCGCGGCCGCGGTAGAAGACGAGCGTCTTGCGGAGGCCGTAGACGCCGCCGTCGCAGGCGATGCGGCGGTCCTTGCCGGTGGCCTTCCAGTAGCCGGTGGCGGTGGCGCGGTTGGTGCGGGAGCCGTTGGGGTACTTGCGGTCGCGCGGGCAGAAGAAGAACCACTCCAGGTCGCGCTTCGGCAGGAACGACTTCTCTGAAAGAAACAATGCATGCAATTGGCCGTGAGGGACAGCAATCAGACACTAATAGCTAACTTTTCAGAAGCAATCGATTCAGCGAAGAAAGAAAAAGATGCAGTGTCTGACGATTCTCATGTCTGTTAATGATGTGATAATTATAATCAATTGTCAGAGAATATGAGAATCTGCATAGTTCTGAGGAACATGTATCTTTTTGAAAAGGTGATACGAAGGACTTATCTGCAACCGGCCTAGGGCGAAAAAGGCTAGATGCTCGCCCGGGACAGAGAAAAAACAAAGGACAACATGTCTTTTCAGTTTGATTTCTCGCTAGCTAACAACGAAACATTTACCAGCAGCTGAAAATTCACCGGACATGCATGTTCCTTTCCTATTCACGCCACTTTTTACTTTGCAACTAGAAAAGGGTAGTAAATACTAGTAGGTCAAAAGAATTGATCTCTTGCACCGCTGACATTTACTACCAATACTCAACTCTGAAGGAGCATGCGGATGGGAACACAAACGATGAAGTGCACGCACGCACCTGGTAGCTCCCATGGCTCGGACTTGTAGAGGTCGATGACGGGGATGACCTCGAGCTCGATCTTGAGGTTGTCGACCTTGCGCTTGAGGTAGTAGCCGACGAGCTCGTCGTCGGTGGGGTGGAAGCGGAAGCCGGGCGGCAGGGTCATGGTGCCGGCCATTATATTGGTTGGTGGTTATATGAATGGACAGGCCGGAAGAAGAAGCAAATACTGTATAATGCTACCGATGGAAATTGGAATGGAACAGTACACTAGCTAGCTAGGTGTAATCAAGAATGCCAACACTGCCAGGCAAATATTTGTGGCAGAGGAGCGAGAGGACTAGCTGGAGGTGTCAATGGTGGACGAGCATGAGATATCTGTTGAAGATTTGGAAGATCCAGAAATAGAAGCTCTTCCTGGTGTGGAGACCCAGCGGGGTGCAGCTGGCGAAGTCGATGCAGCCGGCGGACTCCAAGATCATCAAGACGATCAAATCCTATCTAGCCAACAACCGGATTAATTAAGTTGTACAACAACTGAAGACGAAAGCAAGTGATCGATCCAGCAGCCTTTGATTAATCTGCTGAACCAGAGCTCGATGAGGAATTGTTGCCAAGGCGAGAGAAGGAAGCAGGGAGGGCGAGGGAGGGAGAGTGCTAGGGAAGCAGGGGAAGTGTAGGAAGCCGCGGCGTGGTGGCGTTTATATAGAGGTGGATAGCAGGGGAGACGGGGGAGGAGAGAGAGGAAACTGGAAAGCGAGGGGGCCAAGACCGGCGCGCGGCGGGCGGTCGTAGCAGGAACGAAGCGATTCCAAGCGTCCGCGGCGTCGTTGTCCCGCCCCCACGCTGTCGCCGGGAGCCGCATGACTGTTTCACACGTTTATTTGTGGCGGCTCCATCTCGACCCCAGCTAATAAACCGGTTGCTCTAAGCCCAAGCCTATGGGTTCGTTGAGGCTAAACCAGCAGACCAACAACGTGTGTCAAGCTGCCTGCCCTCAAGCAACTCCCTCCTCTTTTTTCTTCAGATGAAAAAAAATCCTGAACTCCTGACTGACCAGGAGGTCCTGGAAGCAGGTAGTACGTGTGATGCTCTCCATCGACGCTGCTAGAAGGCAACAGAAAGCATGAGTTCGTACTACAGTACGTACTCACTTTTCTAGTTACTGTGACAGATGATGAATCTCGTGGTGACTTGTGTTTTTGGCGTTTTACCATTCCGGGAAGGGTCATGATTCATGAGGTCGGTCACTTGCCTGCCAGTGGTTTTCGCCGTGCCGCCGGCCGCCCGCCGCCTCGCACAAAAAAGCGCTAGTTTGTCTGTTCATATAAGACCATACCTTTTTGGTTTGTCTATGTATTTATTCCGCGTCACGTAGATCCGTGCTTAGCTTGCTGTTAAGTTGGATTAGCCCCCGGCCGGATGGTTGCAGTTTCGTGCCCAGTTTTACCTGCTTTAATTTGTTTCGTTTTTCACAGCTAGTGTTCAGACTGCAAATACTCTGCATCGTGCGTCTGGTTGATTAATTAACTTATCTTCAGCCGTATTATCACACCGTGTTTCAACTAGTCCATATACGGGGAGCTGCGCTGCAGGTCCTTGGAGTCGGCCAGTGTTTCCCTTTCTGGAAATGGAGATTAGGAGACTTGTACTGCTACCCTAGGCGGCGGCTAGGTCCTTCAGTTTTACATGGCCTCACACCTCATTTTGGTCTTGGTTTCTTTTCTTTTGAGCCATGTCGGTCGTACTACTTGGCTACCCTGCATGCTTGACCTCAGATGGCTTTTCTGATTTCTGAATTGACCTCCCTCTCCTACTAGTCTCCTGCTACAGCCATGATACACACGCGCACGCGCATGCTTTGGCTTTGACTCCAAATGTGCAGCAGAATGATTGTTGACTCAATACTATTATGTATGAGTCTCCTTTTTTTTAAAAAAATGGCATATTTGTTATTTTGTGCCTTTCTGGTGAAATGCCATGGAGAAGAACAAGTTAGCGGGGTGCACATCGCATCAGGTCGACCGACCATCCACAGCAATCATCATCAGGATCGGCGGAACTAGGTTCTCCCTTCCACTTTACCGATGATCGGAATCAGAGCTCACAAACCTCTTGCGCTCATTCATATTAACTCTCGATCAACTAACAGATCGAGTTCAGGCATCGCGCACGCAAGAATGGATCCAGGCATCCAGCACAATGCATGAATGGAAGCTTCTTCAGAGTTCTGACATGAATCGTGCGTGCATTTGCTTTAATTTGTTGTTGCTTACTTCAATTGTATTGATTCGATCGATATCCTACTGGTTGGTGGTGTACGACAAGCGCAGCAACAACAACAACAACAAACGTAAAAATGATTTACATGTAAAGTTAAGTGACAGAAAAATATATGTGTTATATGGGACGATGCATGCAGCTGCACTTCATACTGCAGTTCGGAGAATAACTAAAGGTGCTTATGAGTCAGTCGTGACAAGCCATTGCGCGTATCAGCATCTGAAAGTGCATGTGAATCCTAGTCATACAGCTGATTCTGAAACAGCTAACTCCATGCTCACAAAGTCACAAGAGTCCAACGGAAAATGTATTTTCAAATATGCCCGAATTGTACATGTAGCTGATTCAAGCCGTACGTACGCCAGCTTTCAAACGGCTTTAGGTGCGGCGTGCAAAGCTATATATTTTCAGTTAGTTAGAACGAGTTGTAGTTCGGTTGGTAGGTGTTGCAGCTGGGCACGATGTCGGTTTGGGTTCGAATCCCATTAAACGTAAGTTTATCTTAGCAGGGTTTATCTCCGAAAAAATTCACTCGCCGGTGAAGTCAGAGTACGGAAGTTTTCTAAGCCGGGTGAAGACTTTCTTCTCTTAATGAAAACCGTGGGGGCAGCCTTACCCCACTGACTTAGTTTTTTTTATATATTTTCAGTGCAGCTCAACCATAGTATGACCTGAATCTTGAAACTTGTCCTGCCGACACCGCCCAAGTTGCTGAAACAATAAAGTAATTAACGTACATGCATGCATCTAAATTTCTTAGTGAAAAACAACACGTTGGAGGTATATGGGTTGCGCATTTGTCACATTTACCATCTGATTCTTATTCTCCGAAAACCCTAATTCAAGTGAGTCATTGAAGTTATAAGTGACTCTTTACACTTTCAGTATTTTCTCAAACTGATCACTAGCGACAAGATTTGTTCAAAGGCAAGTTAATCGATGAATGCTTTTCGCCTCAAATTAAGACGGTTAGTCGCCGCTCACGCACTTGCAAGATACGTCAAGTGCTGCACACGGGACAATGATGTGACGGCTGATCTTTTGACGATTAAAACATCTTTTGTGGCCACGCCAACATGCCATATAGCTTCCCACCTTTTGGAATTCAACGAACCCTTCCAACTCTCCAGTGACATCAAGCCCTCTTGCTAGAGTGCCGCACTGTGTACCGGCCCTGTCCTTTGTGATGCATCGTCCCTTTCATCCTATCATGCATGCACTTTCACTTTTTTAAATTCGCTTGAACATGAGCAAACCCCCTGGCCCATATGGGCCCCAAATGTACTTCTCAGCTGCGACTCATGCCGGTGGAGGAGGCTAGAACTTGGTCACGTGCGGGCTTCCTCCCGCTCGCTAGGCTACTATGTGTTCGCCCGGTGCGGGCGGTGTAATGTTTTCCCCCCCTTTTCTCTTTGTTAGGCCCCGTGCCTGTTGTATTCGAACACAGATGTTTATTCTCTTCTCTTAATGAAAAACGTGCTTGCACGTCTTAAAAAAATACTTCTCAGCTGCCACTCACCAAACGCCAAATCTCCCCCAAAGCATGTTTCACAGTGCTTCAGTCAAAAACAAAAAACTGTCTCCATCTTATCATCACCGCTTTTGCCACTGCTAGGAATGTAGTTGGTGCTCAACTATCTACACTTCTCTCTTGGGGGTCTTGACCAAATGCGGGTGCTTTACTGCTTTACAGCGGTGGTTTAGATCCAGACATGGAGAACAAGGAAAACAGAGCTCCCATGGTTACTTTCTGACTAGGCTCAAGTGTTTAACATTAAGTCATTAACTGCTTAATAAGCACACTACTAAGAGTGTTCCTGTATCTCTGTATCCTGTGTGCTGTCTCTACTGAATATCTCCGGTTGGCAGTGATAAAAGGCACCCAAAAATGAAAACAAAAAAATTGGCTGTTTTCTCTCTCTATATATTTTGGAGTTCTCTTTGCTAACCTTGGTCACTGTCAGACCTTCCTGATTACATGTCGTCAGTGAGACACATGACGCACAAAGAAACAATTGTTGCCTTTGTATTAGAGACGGAGTGCACGCACGGACGGCACACTAATACAATAATATCAACTAAAGCAACGAGCTTTCCCGGGGGTGGTTACCACTCGTGTCAAGATCAGGAGTGGCTTAAGCAGGGCAGATGACGCAGGCGAGGAGCCCACTCACTCTAATTTCCAAGCCATTTTCCAGGCATGAAGTGTGAAGTGTGAACACGGATGAGTGCCATCCGAAGACTAGAATTGCTTTACGAGTTATGAACTGCTTGACTTGGGCAGGCCCGGGCGGCTGCGTCGTGACCAGGAACGCTTTGGGAGAGGCATCTCTGCACCGTCAGAACCTCATCAGCATGGCTACCTCCTGTGCAGCTAAGCCTACCACTTTTCTGATCTGAAATTATCCTGCCATTGTTAAATCAGTTTTTTTTAGATTACACAGTACAACGTAGACGCTCACATCACGCACGCACACTCACCCCTATGAATACACGTACGCAAACCCTACCCCTATGAGCACCTCCGAAGGACTGAGCATCGGCAGATCTGAAGATTCTCGAAGTCACCACTGGCGCCTCGTCGTCGACGGGAACGTCGCTTACCACTTAATGCATAACGCCGGAAAATCCCGGAATAAATCCAGGAAAAGGTGCGAGCACCAGGATTTGAACCCTGGTGGGTAGCGTCTCACTGGACCGTTCTACTAGAAAAAATATGGTCTGACAGGACATCAGCATTTGAATTCCAAGCGCTTGGTAGCATATCGTGTATGAACCCCCACTTTCAGCGACGTCCCGCCATGATGATTTGCCATGCTAGATTATCCTTGTAATTACCTTAATTGTAGTTGCAAAGAGGATGGAATGATCATTGGTCGGACAGGGCAGCATCAGCAGTGGGAAATGCAAGTGCTGGTCCTAGTTTAAAGGTGCCTTAGCCCAAGCAAGTGAGGTTGCATGATTGGAGGTTCAAGAGGCTAGAAGTGGCAAAGGCGTCGTCATCTTATCTTGACTACAAGTCTCTGCAAGGCCTTTAGGTGCTTCTAGCCAAAGGTTCTCCTGTTTGCACTCTGTTCTGGTCTAAAGAGGCTATAAACATGGTAGCAGGGTCATTCATGTGCACTAAACCACCAACAGGCAACAGAGACCAAACATCAGTAGTACCTTTGGTTGATCTCACAATGATCCTGATGCTAGTTAAGTACACAAATTAAAGATTCTGTACAGTGGAGATGAAACAGCACTTTATTGTGACTTGTTGCCTCCTGACACACTGCATGGAAAAAAGTATGGTATTGTGAGGTAGCTTCCTTGGTGCAGCTGGGGCAAAAGGCCAGTGCCCACTGCCCCCATTGATAATGTATAGAAGAATCGCATAGCTAGGAAGAAGACTAGAACAAGAACAATTTAGAGGTCCATCGTCCTAATCAGCAAAGCAAGCACTTTGTTGCAAAAATAGAAGAAATAAATTAAAATAGACAGAATAGCAGTCAGTGGAGAACCTTCTCTCCTAGGTGCTGAACATACCACAGATGCCAACAGTAAGAGCAAAGGCAATTATATTGTACTAAGTAATGAGGAGAGAATCGGTCACCATAATGCAAGGGACGGGGAATGAAGCATGTAGTTACAAGATATACCTTTCCTGCCTTACTGGATTCCTCGTCAGAGTGCTTGCATATTAAACAATAAAAAGGGAATGTTTATGCGCCTGGTGCAACTGGGCAATTAGCAAAGAGATTCAAAGCTTATGGCGCAAGAGACCAAATAAAAGAGATTCAAAGCTTGGCAAGGGCCACTCAGGAAAGGAATCGTTAAAGAAAGTCAGTGTTGTGGGCATTTGCTTGATTGCTTGCCAACAATTTCAGCAGAGAAGAAAAGGCTACATTTCATTCATTTACTGCTACTATTTATTTTTCTTTTCTCTCGGGCATCGACAAGGTTTCCAGTGAAATACATGTCCAAGAAAAAAAGTTGAAGCACTCTAAAATTTCTCGAATAATGAAGGTACAAATAGGTCCATCTTGTGCCTTTTTATCACCAGAAATGGCAGAAGAAACACTAAATTTATGAACGATGGGGCAGACAGTGAAATTATTACTAAATAATCAATCGTCATATCTACGCAATAAATTAAAGTAGTCACTGATATTTACATTCACCAAATGCCAGAAATACAGATGATGCAAGCACAGATCTACGTGGTGATCGCGAAACCCACACACAACCTCACCACGTGGTACATACAAAAACTTGAAGAGCTGCCTGTCAGCAGTCAGCGAGCTAGTTGTAGGATCACTTGCAGATGGCAACAGGTCTTGGATCTTTGGAGATGGTCGGCAAGAGATAGATTGTCCGGGGCCTCCCAAAGTCTTCGCCGCCGGCGGATGGCGATCGCGGGTCGCCACTCCTCGTTCAGCCGTTGAGGGAGGAGGCATCGTCGTCCGCCTGGGCGAAACCAACTAGTGTCAGGCTATTTTCCGGTGACGTCCACAGCACCCATGTCGTCCTCACCGCACCCCTGTGTGTGTTCTTCTTCTTCTTCTTCCAAACTAAGTAAACGTGAAACCGCCCGCTGCTGTCCCTGTACTTGGACATCATTTTCGACGGTTTGGATGGCCTCATCATCAGATACTTTTTTTCGCAACACATAATTGAGAGTAGTTGAGCAGCGACGAGAAGCCTCACGCATTGGTGAACGGAGAAGACGCGGAAAGCTAGATCGCGGCCAAGTTGCGACGAGCGCAGTCGTGCCGCGTGCATCACATCCTGGCCGTCCACATCGACATGGGCGTGAAGGCAGCTGGCGGCCATCTCGCTGAACGAAAGAAAGCAAGGGTCTCACTCACATAGTCACATTCGGTAGCTTAATTATTGTCAGCACCACACTCACGGTGCTCGGTCTAGTTCATGCCATATATGCTGGACAGCAAAACAGTGTACCCACACGAAGAATCTAAATTTTTTACCGAGCGAGCCCCCCGGCCGGCTGCACTTGGATCACAGCTTCAAATGGAAACAGAGCAAACAGGGGTCCGTGCGTGCGTCCTTTGCAAATCAAGGTGGATCGGAATTACTGAAATGTACACACCAATACAGTACAGCCATAGTCATATCATCAGATCACTAGCCGTCATCCATGTGAATATGTGATTAGTGGCATCTAGCTACCATACCAGTAACATCTGCCTCCTACATTTTTTTTGCCCGGGCTCCATATATATGGGCATATGGCTGTGTCGCCCAACTTCATCTCATTGCACACGCTCAGTCCGCATGTATATATGTACTGGCCGGTAGTTTACATACTCCCACTATACACAGTTGCATTGAGAAATAATAAAGGATGAAATAGTAGAACGAATAAGCAGAAGGAGAGGCAACAATGCTTTATGAATGGAAGCTGTCGGGAGAAAGCCTCAAAGACTACATGAAGTAATTAGTAGTTGTAGCCCAAACGTGGTGCCTTCAGTTGATAGAAACGGTGTCGCTGACGATGATAGGCTTGCCATCTCGAAGCTTGGGATAGGTGAGTCCAGCTATTTTGTCTCACCCAGCCATTGTTTCTCTTACCTCGAGAGCCAGCCATCCTCCACTCTGATAGTCTCATACTTCAAGCGTGAGTACGAGCTGCAGCCTCTGAACGAAAGCAAGGGCTCATTCGGTAGCTTATATATGCGCACTCTTGCTCTCTAGCTAGTTGATGCATGCCATGTCGGACATCAAAGCAGTGGACGTACGAAGAATCCAAGATTGGGCTGCTTTACGAATTGCTGCAGCCAAGGGAGGATGGATCTGAGTTACACCTAGGTTGTATAGTAGTGGGTCGTTTGCTTCGAGCAAATTGAGTTGAGTTCAACTGATCAAATCCAGCCAGAATGTTGTTTGTTTATTTTGAGTTGAGTGGTGCTTTAGAGTTGTTTTCTTTTCTATTGGTTGTATTGCAAAGTTTGGATGCTCTCCTGTTTGATTTGTTTCAGAAAAAAATAAGTGCCCTCCTGGTACACTTCGTTCAGCTTAAAATAAGCAGAGTAAATATTAAACAACCCGTGCTGAAAACCAAAATTATTCTATGTGTCGAAACCCGTAAGGATCATATAGGAAAGGGAAAAGTCTATTTTTCAACCTCTAACTATTGCACAAGTCTGATTTTCAACCTGCAACTACAAAACCGGACAAAGAGGGCCATTGAACTGTCAAAACCGGACAATTTTGACCCTTTGGGTGGTTTTGAAGAGTGGTTTTGCATTTATAAAAAATTTAAAAGTCTAGATTTAATGCAAAAATTCATAACTATTTCATTTCAAATCAGAAAAATATCAAATCAGTGCCAAATTTTTTCTAAAAATGTAACCTATCTATTGCTATTCTATTTGGCATTATTTGAAACTTAGTTGTCTGTGTTCCTTGTATTTTATTACAAGCAATAAAATACTAGAATAGCAACAAATATTATGTAAATAACACTAAATAGAGTACCAACAAATGGCCTACATTTTCAGAAAACTGTTGGTATCAGCTTCATTTTTTTTAAGATTTGAAACGAATTAGTTATGGATTTTGACCAAATCAAAAAGAACTGAAATTTCTAGAAAATGCAAAACCACCGTCAAAACCACCATAAGAGCCAAATTTGCCCGGTTTTAACAGTTCGATGGCCCTTTTTGTCCGGTTTCGTAGTTGAAGGTTGAAAATCAGACTTCTGTTATAGTTGGAGGTTGAAAATTAGACTTTTCCCTATAGGAAAACCGTCAGAAGCATTATTTTTGTCTGCCAACGGACAAGCAAAACACGACATGAATAGCTCAACACAGAAATTTCAATTGTCTGTCGTTTACCGACATAAATAATTTTTCTATTGGTTTTATTCTGGCAGGCACCTCAGAAAAATTAGACCTTGTCAAGTTAAGAAACCCATGAAATCGCTCAATTTTCTATCAATCAACCATCGGGATTATAAATCTTATCTTTGACAGAAAACACCACGGCAGCGTACGTAGCACATGCACCGTGTCGAGGCGGACAACTTTACCCATACAAAAAACCGACTTATACTCTACACTACCACCCGATAGTATTGTGTACCGTAAAAGAGCTCTAGCTCTATTGCTAAGTCTGAATTTCATCTTCATTTGAATATAATCGGCAACTCTCCTGCTTGATTTCTTTCAGAAAAGTAAGCAACCCATGTGTCAGACAATAATTATCATCCTGTCGATAGCAAAAATCATTTCATGTAGAGTGGAATCGGCATGTTTTACAGTTACCGTCAAGGATATGAATATTTTAGGCATTTTGAAGTAATAAAACTCAACCAAAAAATTTCAACACCATACACAGTCATATGTTTCACCATATACACAACCAGATAATTGCATGGTTCTCATCACCAGGTAGCATATATGTTCAACCAGTGGCGAAGTCAGGATCAAACTCCAAAGGGGGCTCTCTCAGTGCTTCTTCCACCTCCGGCACCTCGTCCTTCATTGTTTGCTCTAAAAATAATAGGAGGGGCTAAGGGGGGGGCTTCATGAGATTTGCCGCGGTAGCCGGGGCTCGAGCCCCGGCCGCCCCGGCGTTGGCTACGCCACTGTGTTCAACCAGATTACAATGTTGAATCCCGCTAAGAACTATTAATGTCGAAGCTAGAATATTCAACTAAATACATAAGCAACTAGATACAGAAATCTCTTTGCCCTCACTACAAAGAGAACAAATTCATCATTCTACCATAAGTTATCATTGTTCATCAGCATATGCGTTATTTGTTCAAAAGCAAAAGTCAGCTGGCAACATGATTGCGCTGTCGATCTTTATTTGCACCTGTAGTAAGGGAAAAAATTATATATACATCTAATAATGTTTCTTTCATTTCTTTACAGTAAAGGATTGACATCAACTAGTGAAGGATTGCAAATCCAAGACCTTTGGTCTCCTCATCGTTATTCAAGGGATAGTAAATTGCACATAAGAAAATATATAGGTACAAACCAATAGATCCAGTTTCAAGTACGGGTTTGTCGGATGGAGGCAAGTGGATTCACCAATCACCAGTAAGCAAAACCCTAGCACCAAGAGATAAGGAGAACAAGATGATGAGAAAATTATTGAATGGTAACACAGAAATTGAAGCATCTAGCTTCTTGGCAATACCTACGGACATTGTGCTTCAAAGGGGGCACTCTAACTTGGGCACACTGTCAGCGGGCCAGGGAGGCAATGGCTACCAGTGTAGAAGCAGGAAGGCAGCGTCTGGTGGCCCACGGGAGGGAGCGGGGAGCGACAGTCAGGCCCTCTCCAATAATAAGAGCAATCTTAGCTCTTGTGCACAGTAAAAGTACCAAGCACAGTTACTTTGGATGTTGTGCATTGGAGGAGAGTTCCCTCCGCGCATAGCTCATGACGCTTGTTTTTCCACTGTTTGTGCACTGTTCACACAATAAAAAAAAATGCTAAGAGCCATCTTTGAGCAGGCAGTTGGAGGAGGCCTCAATAGATGAGGAAGCGCGCGACTGGCGATCCATTCGGCATCCTGAAGGTAGCGAAAGATGCGGAGGACTAGGGAAACATGTGAGGCTGAGAGGGGCGCTCAAGATATTTTTGTTCGAGACAGCCGAGCGTGTGATTTAAGGTTTTGCTGGGCACCAATCAATCCCGCACATTGTACATGGACCAAATATGCACGGCAAGCAGCACACAAGGCCTAAAATGATGCACACGCGGTGTCAAAAAATTCTTCTGTGTGCTTGTGTTTTCTGTGAGTTCCAATTAAACCTACATGATAATTGTTATATTCATGTTTGATTCGAGCAGACCAAAAGAGTTATTGACATTATTATGTGAGTTGTCATAATGGACAGAGTAACTAGTATTCTCCTATGAGTTTTTATTGTATATCCAGAGGATTATTAGACACGGGATAATTTTGGTTTGCAGTCACCGGTGGAAAAACGGCCTTTGTTCCCAAGTATTTGTCCCGGTTTCAAAGTTGAACCGGGACAAATGCTTTTGGGGCGACGTGGCCTCGGAAGGCTGTTTGCGCCGCCCCCCTTTAGTCTCGGGTGGTAATACCACCCGGGACTAAAGGCCTGGCGTCCAACGGCTCTGAGCCGCAATTATTGGCGTCTGACTTTAGTCCCGGGTGGTATTATCACCCGAGACTAAAGGCTCATCTTTAGTCCAGGGTGGTAATACCACCCGGGACTAAAGGGTGCGCCTATATATCCCTGCCTCCCTTCTTCCTCTGCCCGAGCTCACATTCACCCGAGAGCTTAAGAGATAGTTTGTGAAGAGCTAGCAAGTTCTTCTCCTAGGGAAGGTGATGTCCAATTTTTTGGTCATCAATTTGTGAAGATTTCTCTCCTCCAAAGTGTTGCTAAGGTTTGATTCTTCATCCTTCTTTCATTTGTTATGATTAAATTTCGTTTTTATGGTTAGAAATGGAGAAAATATGGATTTAGATTTTTAGGTGGTAGGAGGAGATGATGTTTTCAGATGTTTTAGATTTAGCTAACATTGTATTTAGTTTCACATATTTTTTTAAGCATAGTTTCACATAGGGATTTATCCTCTAATTTTATAATTTTTGCTATAGAGATAATTGATTTTAACTTTTAGATGAGAGATGCATTTAATTTTACATTTAGCTTAATTTATTAGAAGTTAGTTTATTAAAGAAATGGTCATTACCAAATGAAAATATACTACCTACCTATTTAATTCATTTTTGTTAAGTATTTCTTGTTTTTATTTACAATACATTTAGGCATTCTCTTTTTTTTTCTTTTTTTCCATATATACAGTCGGTTAGACGTTCTGTACCAGTAGCCTTACATCCTAGCTAGCTACAGCCCAACATCACCGACGAGCTGGGGCTATACGTGGCTCGGTAATGTTGGGCTGTAGCCAGGTAGGAGATGCAGAGCTGTAGCTTGGTGATGTACTGTAAATGGGAGAGCGAGGTGCGTGTATATGATGGTGAGGTGAGGCTGTACTTCCTAAATGATCAGGGTCATTAGAAAAGGTATAGTACAGACTTACGTCGCCTCCGGCCTCACTGCAATGGAACGAACTCTTGCACTTATCTGTTTAGTTATTAGAAAATGAGAAAATAGGTCTTATATATTTTGTTTTTATATAGAATAAATTTAACCATTCTCTTATTTTCCTGCAGAGATTGTAATAGTTTTGGAAAACTATGGCAAACTATTCTGGTCACGGTGGTCACCGTGGCGATCGCCGTGATGAACGGCCACCTTATGCTCGTCGTCCAGGCATACACTTCACCCATGGTGTGATTGACTTACCTACTGGTGATCGAAGCCAGGGATCTCGTCCCAACATAGTAATATTGTTTCCTTGTATAAATTTGATGTTTACGTACTACACACGGATAACAATATTATTTTCAAACAATGCATGTTCTCAATCATTTGCAGTGGCTCGCACATGTTGTTGAAAATTTACGTGGTACCCCTCCTGTTTCACAATGTGCTATTGTTGGTCCAAACAATTGCATACAATTAAAAATCTCGTTTGACATACCCGTTCGAGGACAAATTCGCTCCTCGCTATCTTCAGAACCCATCCAAATGGTCTCAATTGTTGGGTTGGGTACCCCTGCCCTGGTTAGGAGGACTTATGAAAGGACCGCTGTGCAGGCATGCTTAGAACAACTTTACGCTAATGGGTACTTTGTGCTGAATTACTCTTATTTTCTAATCAAGGCACTCGAGGAGGGAGGAAGTGTGACCACGACCGCAGAGAGACTTTGTCGGCTGAATGAACATGACATAGTATGGAGCATCATTTAATGTTATTTTAATCTTCTTATTTAACATTTTTTATGAGTCGTAATAACATTATTCTTAACTGTAGGATATCTTTGGTCAAACCTTTGCGGCAAAGAGCTTTCATGCAATTCTAGAGCAAGTGTTGGATGTTGTGGGATTTTCTTACACAGATTCAAATCCTACACTTACAAGAGGTTCAAAGTATCAGGCAAATCTTTCATTTTTCAGGCCATATCAGTTTTCCTTGCCACTGTTTGAAATTTATGGAAGTCCATGTGATCGTTATTGTGAAGCGATGGAGAGTGCACTGATCCATTCTCTGGCATATATCGATGAAGTTCTCGACTTCAAGATCGGAGACTTCAACTATATGAACTATCTAAGGAAGAAGAATGAAGTATGAAATATGTGTCGTGCATTGATGCACCTCTCTACCTTTGTTAAGACCGTACCTTAAGTATTCATGTATGAACTTTGTATGTTTGTAAGATCTTAATTAAGTATTGATGTATGAACTTTTTTATATTTTTTGTTAAGACCTTAAGTATTGATGTTAGGCCAGTGACTAATTTATTGGAAACCTTAATATTAGGGTTCTCACCTCCAAAGTATTGATTAAGCCTTAATATTAGCCTTTATCACAAATTTTGGAGACCTTAATATATATTAAACTAAAAAAACAACAGGGTCATTGGGGGGGTGACCCTTTAGTCTCGGTTGGTAAACCAACCCGGGACTAAAGGCCAGCCCTCCACGGCCGCAATGATTAGGGCCGGCCTTTAGTCCCGGGTGGTAAACATGATGATGATGTTGATTACTTTGGTCCTGCTAGTTACACTCTCACCAAGAAAGAGAAGGAAAGCGTGTTTGATTGCCTGAACAATATTAAGGTTCCGTCTGGCTACTTGTTAAATTTAAAGGGGATCATAAATATGAAAGAGAAGAAGTTCACAAATCTAAAGGCCCACGACTGTCATATGTTGATGACACAGTTGCTTCCAGTTGCGTTGAGGGGTGTTCTATCAGAGAATGTACGATTACTGGTCGTAAAGCTTTGTGCATTTCTCAATGCAATTTCACAGAAGGCAATCGATCCAGCCAAGCTAGGAAAGCTACAGAATGATGCGGTTCAATGTCTTGTCGGCTTTGAGTTGGCATTTCCACCTTCCTTCCTTGATGTTATGACGCACCTCCTGGTACACCTTGTGAAAGAAATTACTATTCTCGGTCCAGTATACCTTCACAACATGTGGCCTTTTGAGAGGTTCATGTCGATCCTCAAGAAATATATTCTTAACCGTGCCCGTCCGGAAGGAAGCATTGCTAAGGGATATGGAACTGAGGAGGTCATTGAGTTTTGTGTTGATTTTGTCGACACAATTGACTCGATTGGGCTTCCAGTATCACGACACGAGGGGAGGCTACAGGGAAAGGGTGCCATCGGAAGGAAATCAAGTTTGAGCAATAATACTGATTTGTTCCATAAAGGACACCTAACAGTCCTACAACAATCATCACTGGTGACTCCGTATAGGACGGAACACGAGCAGATTATTGCTTCTCAAAATCAAACCAAATCCCCAGTCTGGATTGCACGCCGTCACTTGGAAACATTTTCCTCATGGTTGAGTGAACAACTCATCGGAAACTCAATGATTCATCCACAACTAGCTTTGTTAGCTAGGGGACCTTGTAGCACAATTACAAGATTTCAAGCTTACGATATGAATGGTTACAATTTTTACACGAGAGCTCAAGATCGCAAAAGCACAAACCAAAATAGTGATGTCCGTATGGACGTCATCGGAAAAGATGGGGGCAAGACCTGCTATTATGGTATCATAGAAGAGATATGGGAGCTTGAGTACGAAGTGATGAACGTCCCTCTGTTTTTTTGCCAATGGGTAAACCTGAATGGCGTAAAGAAAGATGAATATGGAATGACAATAGTGGACCTTACCAAGATTGGGTTCAAAGATGATCCATTCGTGCTTGCCAAAGATGTGCATCAGGTATTCTATGTCAAGGATATGACTAGCATACCGAAGAATAAAAATCCCCAAGAAGCAGGACCACAAGAGGCAAAGCGTCACATAGTTCTTCCAGGTAAAAGAGTAATCGTGGGAGTCGAGGACAAAACAGATCAATCCGATGATTATGATCAGTTTGATGGCATGCCTCCGTTCGCTGTCGAAGTTGACCCAAGCATATTGCTTGGACGTGAAGAGACACTGTACTTACGTGCTTGAGATTAATGTCGTAATGTAATGATTATTGATCAAATCAATTGTGTAATGCTAATGTGATCAACTCTTTTATTGGTCTCCAACAAGTTAATGATTCTGAAGTCCATGCACTTTGCAGTGTTGTATCGGTCTCAAAGTTTTTATGATGCTTGAATATGTCATGTGAGATTGACCCACCAAGTTTGAGATTTTTCTAAATTAGTTTAGTATTTCTTTCGGTTTAATTGAATTTCCGTGCGACATCACCTAGAAATTAAAAGTTGAGCTGAGAGCACCCCTGAAACGATCGGGAATGGTGCCAAACTTGGCCACAAGTTCTCTTGTGCCTTAGGAGTCTAATTTATCTGGAAGCTGAATCATAATTCTTGAGTTATTGATGTGTAATTCACAATATTCTTGCTCCTTTAGCACGAAAAAAAACCTAAAATACATTTAGTCATCAGAAAAATTTAAGATATTGCGTGAGCTAATATTTTAAGTGTAAATGACAACAAAAAAATTTCAGACCATTTCGACATAGACGGAGTACACGTGCTTCACAAAGCTATGTATAACCTTTCATCGAACCATGTCTATACCACTTATGTTCTTAACGATTCTGAAGTCCATGCACTTTGCAGTGTTATATCGGTCTCAAAATTTTTATGAAGCTTGAATATGTCATGTGAGATTGACCCACCAAGTTTGAGATTTTTCTGAATTAAATTACTATTTTTTCCGGTTTAATTGAATTTCCGTGTGACATCACCTAGAAACTAAAAGTTGACCTGAGAGCACCCCTGAAATGATCGGGAATGGTGCCAAACTTGGCCACAAGTTCTCTTGTGCCTTAGGAGTCTAATTTATCTGGAAGCCGAATCATAATTCTTGAGTTATTGATGTGTAATTCACAATATTCTCGCTCCTTTAGCATGAAGAAAAAACCTATAATACATTTAGTCATCAGAAAAATTTAAGATCTTGCGTGAGCTAATATTTTGAGTGTAATGACAACCAACAAAATTTCAGACCATTTCGACATAGATGGAGTACACGTGCTTCACAAAACTATATGGAACCTTTCATCGAACCATGTCTATACCACTTATGTCTTAACGATTCTGAAGCCCATGCACTTTGCAGTGTTGTATCGGTCTCAAAACTTTTATGAAGCTTGAATATGTCATGTGAGATTGACCCACCAAGTTTGAGATTTTTCTGAATTAATTTACTATTTTTTCGGTTTAATTGAATTTCCGTGCGACATCACCTAGAAATTAAAAGTTGACCTGAGAGCACCCCTGAAATGATCGGGAATGGTGCCAAACTTGGACACAAGTTCTCTTGTGCCTTAGGAGTCTAATTTATCTGGAAGCCGAATCATAATTCTTGAGTTATTGATGTGTAATTCACAATATTCTCGCTCCTTTAGCACGAAGAAAAAACCTATAATACATTTAGTCATCAGAAAAATCTAAGATCTTGCGTGAGCTAATATTTTGAGTGTAAATGACAACCAAAAAAATTTCAGACCATTTCGACATAGATGGAGTACACGTGCTTCACAAAACTATATGGAACCTTTCATCGAACCATGTCTATACCACTTATGTCTTAACGATTTTGAAGCCCATGCACTTTGCAGTGTTGTGTCGGTCTCAAAACTTTTATGAAGCTTGAATATGTCATGTGAGATTGACCCACCAAGTTTGAGATTTTTCTGAATTAATTTACAATTTTTTTCGATTTAATTGAATTTTAGTGGGAATACACATCAATGTTGCAAATGAAAATTGAAAGTGAATGTTTACGACTCTAAAATATAATTTTACATAACAAAGTACAATTTATTATATTTTAACTCAATATAATTTTGCATGGAAAAAATAGTAAAAGTTACTATATTTTTTTTTGATTTCAAAGAGAGAGAATGTGAAAATAAGAAAAGAAATGGGTGGGGAAAAACAGTTCCCGCCGAAAATTACACTTTAGTCCCGGGTGGTGTTACGACCCTAGACTAAAGGGGGGCCTTTAGTCTCGGGTGGTAACACCACCCGGGACAAAAAGCCGAAATTTTGCCCTCGTGTCCCCTCCCGCGCGAAAGGGGCCTTTAGTCCCGGGTGGAGATACGACCCGGGACAAAAGGGGGGCCTTTTGTCTCGGGTCGTATCTCCACCCGGGACTAAAGGCTCTTTGCTCCCGGGTCTGATTACGATCCGAGACTAAAGAGGGGGGATATATATCCCACGGATCCACTCCTCTTCCTCCCCAACTCCTCCACTTCATCACCACACTCACTCGATCTCCGGCCGCCGTCTCGTCCCCCTGCTGATCTCCGCCGGCCGTCGTCATCCCCCGCCGTCGCTCCTGCCTCCGTCGTCGTCGCAGGTCGCACCCCGCCGTCGTCGACCCCGCCGTCCCTGCCTGCGCCCGGCCGTCGACACGTCCCCGCGCCCTCCGCCGCCGGAGCTCCTGGCTGCCGTGGATCTCTGTCGTCCACACGCCGCCCGTCGACCCCGCCCGCGCCCGGCCGTCGTCCCCACGCCCGTCCACGTCTCCGTCGTGCCCGGCCATCGCCCGCCGCTCCCGGCCGCCGTCGCCCCTGCTCCGCCGCCGCCGCTGCCGGTCGCATGTCGACCCCGCTCCGCTGCGCCCGGGCGCCGTCTCCGCGCCGGCCCCCACGCCCGGCCGCCGTCTCCGCCGCGCCCGGCCGCCGCCCGCGGCCGCTCCTGGCCGCCGACGTCGTCGCCCCCCTGAGGCTGCCGTCGCTCCCGGCCGGTGAGGCCTCTGCTGACGTCAGCCCCTGATGGCTGACGTCAGCAAATTTTTTTAATGTTTTCAATTAATTCATTTACGAATTGAGATTAGAATTAGAGATTTAGATTTGAATTTAGAGATTTTAGAATTTAATTTAGAGATTTTAGAATTGAATTTAGAGATTTAGATTTGAATTTAGAGATTTAGATTTGAATTTAATTAGTGTTTTTAGATGAAATGTATTTAGAGATGAAATATGTATTTAGAGATATTAATTTTTTCGCTCACCCGACAATTAGGTAGTATATCGCTCGACATGCTCGATTCTTTCCCGACTTGCTCGACCCCGCCCGACACTTAGGTTTTCTCGCCCGACTCGCTCGACTCCCGCCCGACACGCTCGACTCCCGCCCGACACGCTCCACTCCCGCTCGACTCGCTCGACTCCCGCCCGACTAGCTCGACACAGCCCGACACTTAGGTTTTCTCACCCGACTCGCTCGACTCCCGCTCAACAGTTAGGTAGTCTCGCTCGACTCCCGCCCGACACTTAGGTAGTTTCGCTCGACTCTCGCCCGACACTTAGAAATCATTTATGTATTCAGAAATCATTTACGTATTCAGAAATTCATTTATGTGCTCAGAAATTTATTTATTTGCTCAGAAAATCATTTATGTGCTCAGAAAATCATTTATGTGCTCAGAAAATCATTTATGTATTCAGAAATTCGTTTATGTATTTAGAAAATCATTTCTGTGCTCAGAAAATCATTTATGTCTTCAGAAAATCATTTATGTCTTCAGAAAATCATTTATGTATTCAGAAAGTCATTTATGTGCTCAGAATTCATTTATGTTTTCAGAAAATCATTTATGTGTTCAAAAAATTATTTATGTATTCAGAAAATCATTTATGTTTTCGGAATTTTCTAGTTATGGATAACAATGAGGACGAGGAGCGGCTGATGGAGAGCCTTATTGCTGGCGGTCCAAATACCGAGGTCCCAACCTTCACCGAGGAGGAGCGTAGCCTGGCGGACACGTTCCTCAACATAACCACGGACATCGACACCCGCACCGCGGACATCGACACCCGCACCGCGGACATCGACAGCCGCGCCGAGGACAATAATGAAGACCTTTCATAGTTAATGCAGAAGGTTCCAACGAGGTATATATATCATGCATTAACAAATCCATAAATACATTAACAACGAGGTATATATATCATTCTGGAACCCCGCGTGAATAACAAATTCGCAACTTGTAGGCTTCAACCTCGACAAGAAAAAAGATTAAGAGAGGCCGTACAAAAGTAATCGTCAATCATGACGTGAAGTTTCATATCACTGAAGTCAACGAGCTTGGCCAGCCATGGGAACCAAAGAAGGTCAGGGACAAGTTTGTGTCCCAATGCGGTGCTATTGTGAGGGACAACGTGCTCATATCATATAGAGAGTGGAAGGGAAGGGAAGATAATCCATGGGTGGTTCCGGATTCAGTTAAGAATATGTCATGGGATGATATCCTAAAACACTTCACACTTCCACTAGGCGTGAACGCAAACCTTGTGAAGCAGTGGACTCTCACGAAGATGGCAACTCAATTGCAGAGTTTCAAGAAGCAGCTGCACAGAGATTATATCAAGCAGAATCGAACTCCAAATTTTGATGATTATCCCAAGCTAAAGGATCACTGGCAGTCCTTTGTGGATTACAAGAATAGTGAAGAATTCGCGAACAAGAGCGCACGAGCTCAGAAAAGTGCCAATAAGAAGACGGATTACAACCATCGTCTTGGTCGCGGTGGTTACGCGGTTGCAGCACCCAAGTGGCGGAAGATTGAACAAGACCTCCTCAACAAAGGTATCGTACTAGCAGTCTTTGACTGGGAAGAACGATCGAAGAATTGGTATTATGCCCGCGGTCGAAGATTGAACCCTGATGATGGTTCCCTCGAATTCCCACCCACGTTACGGGAGGCGGCACATGAGATAATAAAAAAGAATGAAGACATCAAAGCGGGCAGATTGGTTCCTGACAGAGACATGGATGAGCTCACTTTGGCGCTCGGGAATCCGGAATACCTAGGATGTTGCAGGGGCTACGGGGTAGTCCCGTGGAAGTTTGCTTTCAAGGGAAGCACCGACACCTACAGAAGCCGCAAAAGAAGAAGGGAGCGTGAAGAGGGGCGGTGGCGTGAAATGATGGAGCAGAGACTTAAAGAACAAGAAGAACGTATGAATGCAGAGATTGAACGACGAGTGGCGCCACGGTAGCTCAGATCACCCCTCCCGGAGCACTGCCCCAAGCACCGGTGGATCCCGTCATTAGCCCTTCCGCTCGCAAAAGCAGCTGTGCTTCCACAGAGGCCCCCGAAGAACAAAGGGCGGCAACCCAAGAAGAAGTTCGAGTAGAGAACAACGAACGGTACCTTGTGGATGAACTCTGTCAGCGCACCACATGTGAGCTGCACAAGCCGATCGGCAACATCACAATGAAGGTATATATAAACCTGATTATACGTGCAATTATCTCAATCTTTGATGAATGTCTCAGGCATTTAATAACTTTATCATTTCTCTACATATATATAGGTGGCGTACGGAATGACTTTAGCACATCTCCCAGGACGTACAAGCCACGGCATGCAGATTCCAACTGGCTACGCCTCAGTTGGTTTGGAGGAGATTGCTGACCCAAAGTTTAACGACATAGAGCTAGACTTCGAAGGAGGTTACGGGGAAAGGACACTCCGCGATGCGCTTCACAGTATCATATTGTGGCCCAAACGTTACCTCATAATACCTAACATGCCGCCACCGATCCCTTCGAGTGTTGCCGAGCAGCAGCCACTATCTCCCGGGCCGTCAACGATCCCTCCGAGTGTTGCCGAGCAGCAGGCACCATCTCCCGGGCCGTCACCGGGACGGTCGTCGCCGAATGATTGGAGCTCACCGTCTCCACAACAGGGGAATTCTCCTACCGCGAGCGATGACGATCGTCAGCAATCACCACCAAAGCATCAATCACCACCAAAGCAGCCTTCACCAAAGCTTGCCAAGAGGCGGTCCCGATCAAAATCTACCGCGTCTATGCCCGTGCCAAATCCGGATCCCCCGAAGAAGAAAGGGAAAAAGCTTCCTGTTAAAAGGATGCTGCCATATGACATGACAACATCAGAAAATGAGGCGGAGTGTGATAAGCAACTCAAGGCGTGGATTGAAGGGAATAAAGAGGCTACTAAACAAAAACTGCTCGAAGAAATGGAAGCAGAAAAGAATAAAGATCGTCCGCAGAAACTCAAAGCTTTCATAGAGAAGAAGGAAGCAGAAAAGAAAATTATAAAACCCCTACTAAGTGATTATGACCGGTCGCTGCACAGGTCCCTAAAGAAGAAGAGACAAGGAGGGTCACCAAATAGTTACATCGACCAAGTACCGGGGTCGATGATGCCACAGGATTATAGGAAGAAGAAGAAGGCAACACAAGCATCGACGTCGACGTCGACGAAAGAGCCTTCAACGAAGAAGGCAACACAAACGTCGACGTCGGCGAAAGAGCCTTCAACGAAGAAAGCAACACAAACATCGACGTCAGCGAAAGAGCCTTCAACGAAGAAGGCAACAGAAGCGTCGACGTCGGGAGTACAGACTTATGTCGTCTTCGGCCTCACTGCAACTGAACGAGCTCTTGCACTTATGGACACAGAACAACTAGCAAATGTCATTCAAATGCAAGAAGCAACAGGGCTCCCACTAGAATATGTTCTCGGCCATGAATCACCTCCTCGGGACAAAAACTCCGTACCTAGATGGCACTACGAGCATGGGAAATCTTTTGTCAGGACTGAGTTGGTGAAGAAACTCCCTACTCATATGCGCAGATTGCATGACTTCTACATGAAGACGTCTAAGGCGGGCCTGGAGATGATGGCATGCTTGTTAAACCGGGAGATTTTGCTGGTGAAGGCGAGAAGTTGGTCTGGCTGCGATTCAAGGATGTTTATGAAATTTACCATCTTGACTCCTTGAATACCGATCTTGTCATGGCCTGGTGCCTGTAAGTGACGGTGCAATACATACCCTAATTAACAAATTAATGCATACTCTAATTATTAACTTTGTCTTTCATTTTCTGTAGCCTGGAAATGCATAACATGCAGAAGAATGGTTACCAACGAATAGGTTTCATGGACCCATCTTTAGTTAATCAAGATCAAGTAAAGCTCCAACCAGAAACAACATTCAAAACAATCCTAAGGACCTTGTGTAATTTGCATTACAAGGATTTGATACTTCTACCTTACAACTTCGAGTAAGTGTGATTACCATCTTAATTACTAAGGGTTCGCAGTTCTATTTATCTCAGTTAACATTATTTAGTTCTAATCTTTTGAGCTTCCATGTATATACAGTTTCCACTGGATTCTTCTCATAATTGATGTCAACAGAAGCAACGTCCTTGTCTTTGATTCGTTGAGAAGAGATCCGAACAAATACTTGGACCTTCAAGATATGTTTCAAGAGTAATAATTCTATCCATACGTTCCCTTTTATGCAATAGTGTGCTTTTACTAACACTATCTAGCTCTAACTTTCATTATTTTCTGCCAGAGCTTGGGAAAAATTCAAGGCTGTCAACCCTGGACCATGGAGACCTAGAATAAACTTCTCTACAAATTTTCCGGTACGTAAACCAAATAACAACTTCAGCTTGAGAAAATTAAAAATGTATAACACTAATTTTTCATAATTATCTTCTTCAATTTAGTGTATGAGACAGGAACCAGGGACACATTTATGTGCATACTATGTGTGTAAGTTCATCCACAATTTCTGCGAGGCAGACCCGTCAGATTATACTGTAAGTATTATTTTAAACCAATTAATAATACATTTTTTCTAACTGCTTATATATTTAATTCTTGTGTGTAATATATTAAATTATTTGCACATTACAGAACAATATGATTAGGGACGCAATCATTGAGAAGGACCGACTCTTGGCGATTCAAGAAAGTCTTTGCGGATTCATAATGGACCAGGTGATTAATCCACAAGGCAGAAATCACTATGATGGTCATCCAATTCATAAAGTTTAATTAGCACCTCCGGTGGAACTTTAGACTAAAATTAGAATGAAACGGTATTTTGATGTATATATATATATATATATTTGTACTACTTTCAGAAAATACTATCTATGCTTTCGATGTAATATAATGTGTGTATATATTTATTTATAAGTTTATTCTCTTCATATAGTACGTATAGTAGACATGTATAATTAGTGCAAACATTTATACATACACGTAAATTACACCCAAATACGTGAGAATATACGCGTATAACATTATTAGAACAATTGGAATTGAAACAAAAAAAATTCACAGCGGGTCTTTAGTCCCGGGTGGTAATACCACCCGGGACTAAAGGGGTGGCGCACAGGCGCTGGTGTGCCCTCCCCTTTTGTCCCGGGCGGGGCTACCACCCGGGAATAAATGCCACCCTTTATTCTCGGTTGCCCACCCGGTGACAAAGGGTGGGGCCTTTTGTCTCTCCCTTTTCGTCCCGGTTGGGCTTTAGAGACTTAAAGCCTTTACCAACCGGGATGGAAGGGTGTTTTTCCACCAGTGAGTATATATATCTTCAGCAAATCAAAATGATGGAAGCACTGAAGGATACTCACAGTACAGTAGAGGACCTGGCATCTATGTACAATTACATTAACATCTGTGCCTCCTGCATTGGTTGGCAGCCCTGTACATCAACCATGCATGTTGCCCATCCATATATACAACACGCCACCCCAACTTCATCTCATTGCCTAGGCCCAGACTCGATCAGTCCAGATATGTGCTCCATGTTGTAGGCGACCAGTAGGCCACTATACACAATTGTGAACAAAAGGATGAAAAATAGTAGAAAGGGGAAGAAGAGAGGACCAACAATGTTTTATGAATGGATGGCGTCAGGAGGAAGGGTTGAAGCCCGTACGAGATCCGCTGTGTAGTGGTGTCTTTCGCTCTTTCTTATAAATAAACTCGTGGCATTGTATAGTTTTTTAGATAATAGATATAATATCCGGCCTCTACGTCAAGAGACGTACACAGCCCAATTATTACAAAATTTATGGAAATGAGCAACAACCGTTCACAAATTCGAACAATGAACTAGCACAACATATATAAGTGCTTCCAACCACCGTTGGCCTGCTCTAATGAGACCATCTCAATTCTAGTGCTCAACGATGATAGTAAGTTCTTGTTGTGCTCATCACGCTGTAACTGTGCCCAGAGACGTAGCCAGTAAGTTCCCCTGAAAATAACCTGCAGAATAGAGTTATATTTAATTCTATTAAAAATAATATCATTGCGGATTCTCCAAATGGCCCAGCAAAGAGCAGCGATCCCAACCCAAATCAAATCCCGAATCTTGGTATTTTGATTAGAAAGCCAAGAGCCAAATAAATATCTAATGGATTTGGGTTGAGTTAGACCCGTAGCCAGATACACCATCCTCCGAACCAATCTTGCATGGTGACAATCTAGGAACAAGTGTTGGATTGATTCATCCAAGTTACAGCAAACACATTTCTGACTGCCTTTCCAATTTTTCCTTGCAAGGTTGTCTTTAGTTAAGACTACCTCTTTTTGTAAATACCAGAGGAATATCTTAATCTTTAGAGGAACCTTAATCTTTCAGATTTTCTTATGTCTAAAGGGGTGATGAGTATTTATTAAATGTAGGGACATAGAGCAGACCGTAAATAACCCAGATTTGGTTAAGTTCCACCGAACTGAATCCGACCCATCCACTAGATTAAAGGGTGCTATCTATGCTACAAGATTAGACTAGTCTCCCAGTTTAGGTCCCAACAACGTTCTCCTAAAAGAAATATTAAGAGGTTGAGTAGCCATAATTTTTGCTACCGTCGCATGAGGATCTCTCACAATATTATAGAGAGATGGATACCTATCTCTGAAAGACATATTGCCTACCCAAGTGTCTTCCAAAAAACGCGTGGCACGCCCATCCTTAATAAAAAAACGTGCCATTGGTTAAGACCTCATCTTTAATTTTCATAAGTCCCATCCAAAAATGGGAATCTAATGGTTTAGCCTTAACCTGCGTTAAAGATTTAGACCGCAAATACTTGTTCTTCAACAAATCTTGCCACATACCATCAGTGTTAAGCAAGTTGACAATCCATTTTGCTAGAAGACATTTATTCTGTATTTGCAGGTCCAAAATGCCTAAGCCCCCTGATCTTTAGGGCGGCAAATGATGTCCCATTTAGCAAGCTGATATTTATGTTTTTCTGGCAGATCCTTGCCAAAAGAATCTTGATCTGAAATGGTCATGATTTTTTAAAACTCCTTTGGGAATTTCAAAAAAGGACATCATGAACATGGGAAGACTGCTAAGCACTGAATTTAGGAGAACTAATCTTCCTCCATAAGACAGGTACTTAGCTTTCCAACAAGAGAGTTTTTTTCTCAAATCTTTCTTCTACTTTACGCCACTCAGAATTGAGTAACTGCCTATGATGCATAGGTATACCCAAATATCTGAATGGGTATTCTCCAACATTACAACCAAAAAGGGTGGTATATTCATCCTCCATCTCTTTAGCCGCACCATAGCAGATTATTTCACTCTTGTGGAAATTAATCTTTAACCCAGATAATTGCTCCAAAGCACAAAGCAAAAGTTTCATATTTTTTGCTTGTTCTAGGTCATGATCAAGAAATATGATGGTGTCATCCGCATATTGGAGAATAGATAAACCATCATCAACTAAATGAGGAATGACCCCACTTATTTGTCCATGGGACTTTGCTCTCTTAATAATGAGTGCAAGCATATCAGCCACAATGTTAAATAAGATTGGAGACATTGGATCCCCTTGGCGTAATCCTTGTTTAGTTTGAAAGTAAGCACTAATATCATCATTGACCTTAATCCCTACACTACCTCCCATAACCATTTCTTCAATCCATCTACACCATTTTGAAGAGAATCCTTTCATGCGTAGAGTTTGTTGGAGAAACGACCACTTAACTTTGTCATAAGCCTTTTCAAAATCAATTTTGAAAATGACCCTGTTTCTTTTCTTGGTATGAAGTTCATGGATGGTCTCGTGGAGGATGATGACACCTTCCATGATATTCCGTCCTTGCATAAAGGCAGTTTGAGTCGGACTGACAACAGTTTGAGCTACCTTATTTAGCCTATTTGTACCAAATTTTGTGAAAATTTTAAAGATGACATTAAGAACACAAATAGGTCTATACTGTCGTATTTTTGTAGCTTCAGAACTTTTCTATATGAGAGTAATTATCAAAAAATTAAGGCTAAAGAGGATTAATTCCTCTTTATGAAAGTCTGAAAAAGAGCCATAAGGTCATCTTTAATTAGCGACCAGAGGACTTGATAAAATTCAGCCGGGAAACCATCAGGTCCTGGCGCCTTATTATGTTCCAATTGGAACACCACCTCTCTAACCTCGGCTTCAGTGAATTCAGCTACAAGCACGTCATTTTCTTCCTATGTCACTTGAGGAATATCATGGTTTTGATCTTCCATGAGAGAGATATGTGCTTCCTGAGGTGACCCAAAAAGACCCTTATATACTAGGTGATATGCATTTTCAACTGATCATCTCCAACTAAAACCCCTTGATCATTCTCTACTTGGTAAATGTGTTGCTTTCTGTGCTTGCCATTAGCTACCAGATGGAAGAATTTGGTATTACCATCCCCCTCTAGTATTGTCTTCACTTTGGCTCGTTCATACCATTTGAGTTCTTCTCTCAAAAGAAGAACTAACCTCTCTTTTAGAAAGTGTTTAAAATTAATCTCTAGGTCCTAAAGACACACAATTTCTGCTTTTTTATCTAGGCCATCTAAAAGAGAGAGTAACTTTTTCTTTTCTTTCCAGTAGGTCCCAGAGATATGTTGGGCCCAACCACGAAGATGTTGCCTAAGCCTACGAATTTTACTTCCTGAGGTTTCTGATTGCCAAATTTGTACAACCGTATCATAAAAGCCATCACGAATAAGCCATCCCCTCTCAAATTTGAAGGGCCTCTGGCTGTTCTGATGCGTGGAAGAACCCGTGCTAAGGACAAGGGGAGTATGGTCAGAAATATTCCTATCTCTAGCCTCAACCGTCGATAAAGGAAATCTATCTTCCCAATCCGTACTAACTAGGACTCTATCAAGCTTCTCAAAGAGAGGGTCGTCCCCCGGACCTACCCATGTGTATTGGCGGCCGGACATGACAATCTCCTTGAGATCCAACGACTCAATGACAGAATTAAATAGATTAGGCCACTTAAAATCAAAAACTCCGAAACTCTTATCCTGTGGGTGTCTCATAATATTAAAATCTCCTCCAATAATTTAAGGTAGAGATTCGCTCAAGCACTCATTGGCCATCTCTACTAAAAAGTCTTGTTTATGATCCTGTTGCGCTGGTCCATAGACTACAAAAAGCACAAATTTGAAACCATCACTTTTGCATCATAGGGTAAACTTAACATAGAGATCACCCTCTGCAATGGCTCCAACGTCATAAACAAGAAGATCAACCCCAAGTAGAATCCCCCCAGATCTACCATGTATAGTTAGCGAGCACATCTGTATGCGGATGTGCTGCAACCTACAGGAGGGAGTGGCCAAACCAAGATGTCAGTGTTTTAGACACCGAGCCTACGACGGGGTACCCGAAGTAGTAGATTGTGCGGTGGGGCTCGCCGAGATCAGGAACACGATGGTGAGACACGGGGCACACAATTAGACAGGTTTGGGCCGCAATGTGCGTAATACCCTACGTCCTGTATGCTGCGTGGCTCTGTATTGATTGCGTATGTATTGAGAGGGGTCCCTGCCTCGCCTTATATGCCACGAGAGGCAGGGTTACAAGTCGGATTGGTACAAGGGTACTATTCGAGTAGGACCCGAAGTAGCCTATACGAGTTATAGAAAGCTATCCTAGTCTTAGTACAAGTCGTTGTCCATCTTGTCTTGTCTTGTCTTGTCTTGTGGTCCACGGTAATCTTGCACCGCGGCCCACTAGTCGAGTAGTCCAGATATGCAGGTTCTTATCTCCCGGGTATGGCCCATATGTGTGGTGGGCCTAGGGATGCCCGGTCGACAAGCCCCCGAGTACTTTGTAGTCGAGTGTGATGCTTCCAAGTAGTCTTGAAGATCTCCGCGAGTAGTACCCAAGCGTCCCCGAGTTCTGCAAGCTTCAATCTTCAATAGTACTTGAATCATCACGAGGCTGGAAGGTACTCCAGCTAACTCCACGAGTAGTCTTGAAGTCTTCTCGAGTTGTTCCCAAGTGTCCCCGAGTACTTCTCTTGAAGGTCTTCAATAATACCCGCTTCGTTCTTGAAATCTTTGCATCAAAGATCCATATGGAAATGCAATTACTAAAATCGCATTCCATATGGAATGTAGCCCCCGAGCCTTAGGTCGAATCCAGGATTCAAGCTGAGGGTCAATCTTCTAGTCTTTGATCTTCCTCCGAAAAATCCGTGGAAAATCCAAAGAAATTATATAGGAATGCGATTACAAAAATCGCATCCTATATGGATTAGCCCCCGAGCCTTAGTTCGAATTGACAATTCAAGCTGAGGGTCAATCTGTAGTCTTCATCAAATAATCCCGTAAAATCCTGAGAAAAACTGAAGGACACGTGGCACGGAGCTCCCGAGCCTTGAGTCGAGTACTTTCTCGAATTGAAGGATCAAATCTGACTGTAGAATAGTGGCCTGAATTCAGTGACTGTAGCTGAGTGAAAACCAATTCCATCGAGTAGTCGAGCCCCCGAGATGGAACCGAGCAGGTCTTGGATTTTAGTCTACTGACTTAGCCGAAAATTTTAACCTGTGTGAAACCAATCTGTTGAATACGAAGGGTCACTAGGTCGAACCGTTAGGGTTTTGATTTTATAAATACCCGAAGGGGTATCCCTTAGGGTTTCACTGCTTCCATTCGCCCTTAGATCCAGTAAGAAAACCCAAGCATTCGTAGCCACCACAGAGTTTGAGCGTCTACATCGCCAAGAGCTTCCACCTCTACCCCCTCGCAGCCCTTGAGCCAATGCGAAAGAAGACCCTCGTGACTGGAAGGATGAAGCCTGCGCCGACCAAGGGACAGAAAAGGAAATCCGGCCGTGGCAAAAATCAATTGCCAGAGCCCAAGTACAAGACTGCGGTAATCACGAAGCCACCAAGCTAGGCTGTCTCTTGGAAGAAATCCAAGATGAGGGTGGATGATCTCAAGGCCCTTGAAGACGTCGGGTTGCTACGCGAGAAGGCAGTCGCAGGATGGAGCTCTGCCACTCGAGATGCGTGGCCAATGGAGAAGACTCCTGATGAAATCCCAATGTTCGACCACTTCGTCGAGCGTGGGTTGACTCTGCCGTCGTCAGATTTCTTCAGGGGATTCCTCAACTTCTTCAAGCTGGAGCACGTACACCTGAACCCGAATAGCATCTTCCATATTGCAGTGTACATGCACTTTTGCGAGGCTTTCCTTGGTATTCACCCACATTGGGCTTTATTTAGGAAGATATTCCGCTTGAAGCCACAGCCCAACGCAAACTTCCCGGTAGTAGTCGGTGGAGCCGGTCTTCAGATGCGCCAGAAAGCACAGGAGTTGTACTTCAAGTACGACTTGATAGATTCGAACCAGGATTGGAAGACCAAGTGGTTCTACATTGACAACGCCCCTCCTCCACTGCCGAAGCCAAGTATGTTTGTGCCAGTGTATGATAGGCTCTGAAAGGATGAACCATCAATGCAAGAGTGCATTCAAATTCCAGAGCTGCTGGCCAAGATTGCGCAGAAGAAGGCGCAAGGCTTGACAGCTGAGAGAGTAGCCTTCAGCTTCATGAAGCGATGAGTACAACCCTTGATGCAGCGGGAGCATCTTGGGTTCGAGTACACAGGCGCTGATGATGGCTCAAGACTGTCCGCAGAGGAGATCAGTGACGATCTTGTGATGGAGAGACTGCAGAAGATCTTTAAGAATCTTCATGGAATTCCAGTAGCTGTCTAAGAATATAGTGCTGACAGTCCTCCGCGTCTGGTGAGTAACCGTAAACTAGCCCCTGAGTACTTATTAGAAGTAGTCGTGAAGCTAAAATTTTGCCTTGTTTCGCAGGAGGATATCTTGAAGTTTGTTTCCATCCCTCCTCCTCGCTCCCGCGATCCACTACAAGCGCCAGAGCCATCAGAGGTTGAAGCTCAAGCCCCCGAGAGTAGTCGATCTGCTCAAGGGGAGGAAGAAGTCTTGGTGGAGGATGCCTCTTCGAGTGACGACGACGGACAAACACTTCAACAGCATTTTGAAGTGAGAGGCCGCTATGGGTACTCTGGGGCGGCAATCCCTAGTGGTGTCTCCGCAGGGGCAATGAAGAGGCCGGCTTCATCCCTTGCAGATGATGTGACGCTGCCGTCGCGAAAGAAGAGAACCACAGTGGGGAAGGGTGATGCGAAGAAAATCACAGCTCTGCCATCCATTATGGTGAGTTTTGAGAACTTTTTGTAGCCAATATCATGTTGAATACTTGCTCTCTGTTGTAATGGCTTGAAATTTGGCTTTCGCAGGTTATCGAGAGTACTGCCCAAGTACCCTCGAGTAGCCCGGCAAGAACCCGAGGTGGTTCCAGCGTCAACCGTTGAGACGGTGACGCATCAGCAACAAGAAGGTGTGACAGCGGGAAGTGTGTCGCCGGTGGAGAAAATTCCAGTGGAGCCGGCGGCACCCTCTTTCTTCGACATGTTGGGACCAAGAGTTGTGGTGCCCCGTGCTGCTCTGTAAGTACTTGAGTACTCATGTACTTCTTGTTGTTGATAATTGTGAATATGCTGACCAACTTGTTGATGCAGTAAATCCACTGATATTAAGTGGGGAGCTTCTGGAAGTAGTCCTGCTGGAGATAATCAGAACTCTCCGGTAGAGCAAGAAGACGCACTTTCAGAACCCCAAGAAGTAGCCATTGAAGCTGATGCCGCACAAGCACTACGCTTCCTCTGGAGCGACGTAGTGAAGGTAGCAGTGGATGCGGCTTCCAAACCCAGGGCTCAGCAACCTGAAGATATTGAGACGGTGGTGAATGAAGGCTTGGAGATTGATCCAGAAGCCGGACTTCGCCATGAAGAAATCCCTGTTGCTGAAGCCCCCGTGCGTCAGTTAGATGCACGGCTAGCGCTTGAAGACAGCCCAGAAGACCGCATAGTGCCGCATGAGCCAATAATTGAAGACCCGGCTCCTCTACACAACGCTGCGATGTACTCGGAGGCGAGCACGAGTACTCAATCCAGAGCTGAAGGCCTGATGCCATACGATGATTCATGCCTGGATGAAGATAACTTGCAGGCGCATGCCGAGATGTTCCGCAGTGTAGAGAATCTCTTTGCAGTAAGTTGTAGTGTCTTGTAGAGTACTTCTAGCCAAAGATATCATGTCTTTGACCCTTGAGTTGTTTTGCTCTTGCAGGAAGTCGTCAAGCAATCAAAGCGCAAGACTCGTCTACTCGAGCAATACACGACTGACATCGAAGAAGTCTCTAAGCTCAGAAAAGAACTCAAGGAGCAGAAGGCCTTGTCTCTGAAGCTGCAAGAGAGACTTGATGGTAACACCCGCAGAGTACCACAATGAAATCCAGAAGCTGACAGCTCAAAAGGATGATGTTGTTGGGAAGAACAATTCATTACGCCAAAAGAATAAAGGTATTTCCCCTTTCTGAAATCATCGTGGAGTACTTTTTCCTTACACACTGAATCCTGATAAGTAGTCTTGGTCTTGTGCAGAGCTGACTGAAGAGGTTGAGAAGTACAAGAACAAGGCGCTGGACTGGCAATTGGCCTATAACCGTGAAGAATCAGCGTGTCTTGACCTCGAAGCCGATTATAAGGTGCGGTGCATGGAACTTGAGCGTGAAATGCAGATTCGCCTTGACGGCTGGAATGATTTGTTGACTTGTATGCAGTCACTCAAGATTAAAATCGAAGAATCAGAGTGCCTGCGTGCTGAGTTGAAGGCCTTGATGGAAGCAACCGAGCCAGTAGCCAATCTCTTCGAGCCTAGAGTAGCCGGAGTTCAGCCCCGTCCACTTGTGGAACGGTTGAAGGACACGCCGAAGAAGATTTTGGAGTACGCTCAGAGGCTGTCTTGCACAATTCCCAATCAAGTCCTGAGCTTCATCAAGTCCTTCTATGCAGAGGCAGATCTGACAGTCATCATGAAAAGTAGATCTGGAGATTGCACCGACGACAGGTTGAACGAGTTGATGCAACATACATATCCAATCGCGGAAGTAGTCTCCAAGTTCATAGATCTTCGTTAGATTTACCTGTAGAACAAAACACTATGAAAAAATAAGTGTAATTCCAAACAAGTGTTTATGTAATATAATTGAAAACTTGAGTAAGTCAATTATCTGGATCCCTTGTATGCTTGTGTGAATGCCATGTACTCGAGTTGATAATGAGTGTGTGGCTGCAAAAAGAGATACTGTACTCGAGTAGAAGTACTCAAGTCTAGATATGTTCCAAGAACATTTAGCTTAATCACAACGAGTTGAACACCTTAGTTGTAGCAGCGTAAAAGAAGGCTTTGTTGTGAAATAAGCAAAGGACAGTAACAAGTCGACATATAGAATAACAACTTTATTACTGAACTGTACAGAGTTTACAATGTCTGGATACACTATTAAGTAATAGTGCCTTAAGTACCTCTGAGGCTATGAGCCTAGTGAGAGAGTACTCGCAAGAATGTTCCGAAGAATGAGTAAGACCGTAGGAGACTGTGTGATGAACTCATCCTTGCTGTAGCAGCAACTTGTATGAGAGTTCCACTAAGACCCTACTATAAAAGGTGTTACTCTAGGCCGAAGCCTCTTATTGAAAATAGAGACATGGACAGCATGTGCCACTTATTGCTCTATACGACACGGAGTCGTCTGGAGAGAGTTGTCATGACTCCCTACGAGGTCGCAGAATGAGACTGCCTGGATAGGATTATCATGATCCCCTACGAGTGATCGCAGCTCAAGCCACGAGTAGTCACAGCCGAAACTGTCTGGAGAGGATTGTCTTGATCCCTTACGAGTAGTGGCAACCGTAGCTGTCGAGTGAGTTGTTGCAACCGAAGCTGCCTGGAGAGGGTTGTTGAGGCCCCCTACGAGTTGTTTACAGCCGTAGCTGTATGGAGAGGGTTGTCGTGACCCCCTACGGGTAGAAGCGACAATGCTGGTCGATGTTCCAAGAGTTGTCGACTTCTTTGCCTTCAAGAGTTTGAAGACGATAAGAGCCTGGGCCGGTGACCTTTGCAACAGAGAAAGGACCTTCCCATGGTGAGTTGAGTTTGTGTAGCCCTGTCGTGTTCTGGATACGACGAAGGACTATGTCACCAACATTGAAGGAGCGTTCCTTAACATTGCGATCATGGTAACAACGAATCTTCTCAAGATATCAAGCTGATTGAACTAGTGCGTTGCAGCGAGCTTCCTTGAGACTGTCGACATCTGTCTGTCTTGTTTCTTCAGCTACGCCTTCTTCGTACTGGTCAACCGCCGGAGAACGCCACGTGACATCAGCAGGCAAGACGGCTTCAGAGCCATAGACCAGGAAATAGGGTGACTGCCCTGTGGGAGTAGTAGGCGGAGTAGTAGGCTGAGTACGTAGCCCCCAGAGTGCATTGGGTAGTTCCTTGATCCACTTGCTGCCCTTGGTGTTTGTAGCATCGTACAGTCGCTTTTTGAGAGCATCGAGTACCATCCCATTGGCGCGTTCCACTTGGCCATTGGCGCGTGGATGAGCGACGGAGACGTACCGGACGTCAATTCCACTATTCTCATAGTACTCCCAGAACTGGTGATTGTTGAAATTCGAACCCAGGTCTGTGATAATGCAATTAGGGAACCCATAGTGATGTACGATTTCATCCAAGAAGTCGAGGACTCTATCAGCCTTGGGGCAGGTGTCAGGCTTGACCTCAATCCACTTGGTAAACTTGTCGATAGCCACCAGAACTTTGTTGAATCCCCCTAGCGTATTTGGGAGAGGACCAATCGTATCCAACCCCCAGCAAGCGAAAGGCCAAGTTTGTGGTATCGTAATGAGTTTGTAGGCTGGAACATGTTGTTGCTTGGCAAAGAATTGGCATCTGTGACACTTTTTGACTAGTTCCTCTACATCAGCAAGAGCTATAGGCCAGTAGAAAGCACGTCTGAATACTTTTCCCACCAAGCTGCGGGAAGAAGCGTGATTGCCACAGATTCCTTTGTGTGTCTCCTCCAAGATTTCCTTGCCTTCTTCGTGAGAAACACACTTCATGAGTACATCAGAACTTGCGCCTTGCTTGTAGAGTTGATCTCCGACTAGAGCATAAGCCTTGACACGGCGTGAGATGCGCTCGGCTTCTGATTTATCTTCAGGGATCAACTGATTTTTAATGTAGTCGATAAAAGGAGTTCTCCAGTCCACGTCAATCATAAGCACTTCTTGATCAGGTTGAACTGAAGTAGTCGTAGGTGCAGATAATTGCTCCGGAATTGATGGCTTGTGGAGTTTGTGAACAAAGATTCCAGCTGGCACTTGAGCTCGTGTAGATCCCAGCTTCGACAAGACATCCGCGGCAACATTGTTGTCGCGAACAACATGATGGAACTCGAGACCATGAAATTTGTTCTCAAGTTTGCGTACCTCCTGACAGTACGCATCCATGTTCTCAGCATTACGATCCCAAGAATCGTTGACTTGATTGATGACCACCAAGGATTCACCATAGACAAGTAGTCGTGTAATGCCAAGAGAGACTGCAAGGCGAAGACCATGCAGTAGAGCTTCATATTCAGCTTCATTGTTTGAGACCTTCTAGAAGATCTGCAAGACATATTTGAGTTGCTCGCCTTTGGGAGAAATCAGAAGTACCCCGACACCAACGCCTTCCAATTTGAGTGAACCATCAAAGTACATGACCCAATGTTCTGGACGCTCAATTGGAGTTGGGACTTGATTTTCTCACCAGTCAGCCATGAAATCAACCAAAGCTTGAGACTTGATAGCAGTGCGAGACTTGAACTCGAGTGATAGAGCGCCAAGCTCTATAGCCCATTTAGAAATCCTTCTTGTGGATTCCTGATTGTGTAATATCTCACCAAGCGGGTAGCCAGTAACCACAGAAATTTTGTACTTTTCGAAGTAATGGTGGAGCTTCCGTGAAGTGATCAAAACCGCATAGAGTAGCTTCTGTACCGGAGGGTAGCGAGCCTTGGATTCTGAGAGTACTTCACTAATGAAATAAACCGGCCTTTGGATAGGGTAGCCATGGCCTTCCTCCTGCTGTTCAACGACAATAGCAGTGCTGACAACATGAGTAGTCGTAACGATGTAGAGCAAGAGCTCTTCATTGGGCAGAAGAGCTATGAGGACTGGAGGCTTGGATAAGAACTCCTTGAGCTGGGAAAGGGCTTGATCAGCTTCAGTTGTCCACGTAAACTTCTCTTGCCGCTTGAGTAGCTTGAAGAAAGGTAGACCCCGTTCTCCAAGTCGCGAGATGAAGCGATTGAGTGACGCCATACATCCAGTAAGCTTCTGGACGTCTTTGATAGTAGTCGGAGTTTGCATGTTGGAGATGGCAGTAATCTTCTCGGGATTTGCTTTGATGCCATGATGGCTGATGATGAGCCCGAGTAGTTTTCCTGATGATACGCCAAAGACGCATTTGTTGGGGTTAAGCTTCCATTGGTACTCCCGTAGAGAAGCAAAAATTTCCTCAAGATCCGCGATAAGCATGTCTGGATCCCTAGTCTTTACAACGACATCATCCACGTATGCTTCCACGTTCTTGTGAAGCTGCTTCTTGAGGCACGCTTGGTTAGCTCTATGATAAGTAGCACCAGTATTTTTCAACCCGAAGGACATTATTGTGTAACAATAAGCACCAAACAGGGTGATGAATGCGGTCTTCTCTTGATCAGATTCCTTGATTGCAATTTGATGATAGCCAGAGTAGCAACCCAGGAAACAGAGTAGAGCACAACCTGCCGTGGAGTCAATGACTTGATCAATCCGCGGCAACCTGAAAGGATCCTTGGGGCAATGCTTGTTAAGATTAGTGTAGTCGACACACATCCTCCAATCATTAGAATTCTTCTTTCTGATGAGCACAGGGTTAGCAAGCCATTGCGGATGGAAAACTTCCCGGATGAAGCCAGCCGCGAGTAGTTTGGCGAGCTCTTTCTTGATAGCAGCCCTGCGATCATCAGCAAAGCGACGAAGGTGTTGTCTCTTGGGGGTAGCATTAGGATCGACGTTGAGTGAGTTCTCAATCAACCTCCTGGGCACACCTGACATGTCTGAAGGTTTCCATGTGAAGATATCACGGTTAGCCCAAAGAAGTTGATGAGCGCGTCTTCCTATTTAGGATCAAGCTGTGCACTGATCATGGTCGTCTTGCTGCTGTCACCAGTACCAAGGTCAATGGCTTTGAGTAGGACGTCACTAGTCGGTGTAGGCTTGTTGTTGGTGTCTGTCTTCTCAGGAACTTCCAGCTCGCTCGGAGCAAGCTTTTTAGCTGCAGTGAAGACTTCCATCATAGCATTGGGTTCTTGAGTTGTTGAAGCAAGTTCTACGGCTTCAGTGTCGCAGTCGTAAGAATGCTTCAAATCCCCTTGCAATGAAAGAACTCCTTTAGGGCTCGGCATCTTGAGTACAAGGTACACATAATGTGGAATAGCCATGAATTTGGCGAGACCAGGTTGCCAAAAATAGCGTGATAAGAAGTCTCGAAGTCAGCAACCTCGGACTTAATGTACTCAGTGCGGTAGTGATCCTTAGTTCCAAAGGTGACGGGTAGTACAACCGAACCTAAAGGAACAGCTGCGTTGCCCGGGATGATACCATAAAATGGTAAGTTGGTCTTGGTAAGCATATTAGTGATATCCAGGCTCATCTTCTTTAAAGTCTTGGCAAACAGGACATTGAGACCGCTGCCGCCATCAATAAGAACCTTAGTAAGTCTGGAGCCTGCCACCACTGGATCCAGAACGAGAGGATATCGTCCCGGCTCAGAGAAACTAGTCCATTGATCCACCCTTGAGAAGGTAATAGGGGTTTCAGACCACTTTAAAAAAGTTGGAGCTGCTGGTCGAATGGACATAATCTCCCTGAGTACAAGTTTCTGCATGCGCTTGGTTGGAATCCCACCAAAGATGACATTGATAGTGTTGGAGGGGTTTTGAAACCTAGTGTCTTTGTCTGTGTTAGCCTTCTTCCCCTTGTGTTTATGAAACCTTGGGTTCGGGTGTGTTGGTTCGGGTGTATTTTTCAGCGCACGACGAAGTTGGTAACACTGCTCTGCAGTATGATCAGCCTCTGGGTGCCATGGGCATTTCTGCTTGGTCAATGTTGCCCAGTGAGAATCATCTTCAGGTTTGGCAGTAGTTTCCATGGCTGCAACAGTGTTGTCGGGCTTGTGCTTGCGATTAGGATTGCTCGAGTAGTTATTACCCGTGCGATTGCCCTGCTATTGCTTGCCACTGTTGCTTCCACCAGCATTATTGTTGTTGTTGTTGTTCTGGTTGTTGCGAAGATGCTTAAACCGATTTCTAGCCTTGTCTTCCTCGTCCGCCCAGTCAGTGATCATCTCCTTGAGCTTGGTGATGTTGGCTGGGCGAGCGCGACCGAAGTCTTGGAAAAGCCTGCCATCATGAAAATCATCCTGGAAGGTATCTATGACTTCTTTCTCGGTAACATCAACAACAGTAGCCCTTTTTTCAAAGAAGCGGCGCATGTACTCGCGAAGAGTCTCGCCTTGTTTTTGCTTGATTAGCGCAAGGTCCATCCGAGTACCATGACGGCCCAAAGAACCTGCGAAGTTGCTGGTGAAGCGTTGCTTGAGCTGTCCCCAATTATCGATGGAGCCTTGCTTGAGGGACTCGAACCATGTGAGGGGTTCTTGCTCCAGACAAAAAGGGAAGTAGATACATTTAGTATCATCATTACCCCCAGCATTAGTGATGGACAGAGCATAACAGCGCAACCACTGCCTTGGATCTTGCTTGCCATCATATTTAGAAATACCATAGGGCTTGAATTTCTCCAGAAGAAGCAGAGCTTGAAGTCGAGCGGAGAAGGCAGGAAAGGAGTCAGCGTCAACATCCTTTTGCTTCTCGTGCTCAGCGCGTCTAGCATTGATTGTTGTGCGAGCGTCGTAGCGAGAGTCTCCCGACTTGCTATTGGCACTGCCCTCACCACCTTTGTCTCTGTTGCTAGCTTCCGGGCGTGTGCGTTGAGGAGTGTGCGTGTGGTGATGAACACCCCCACTGCTGCCATGGTGACTAGGAGTACTGGTATTTTGACGTAGCATAGTGTAGGCTAGTTCAGTCAGCTTCGCGACTTCAGCAGCCGCCCTGTCACGAGGCATAGAGCGACCAAGCAAGTTGATCACATTAATGGCACTAGTAGGGATGTTGTCATCCATGACATTGACATAGCGTCACTGAAGATGCCATAATCGTCACTGATGTTCATTTGTGATGATTTTGTGACGATTTGGGTTTCATCAAAAAGGTCGCGTCACATTTGGTCATCCGTGACGAAACACAATTTTTCGTCATAGATGTGCTTCCATTCTGTGACGATTTTTATGTCATCATAGAACTGATTTCAATCTATGACGAAAGCTTTTGGTCACAGATGAATCCCGGTTTTCGTCATAATCGGCCGTCTGCCTGACGTGCTGACGGCGCCGTTAACGGCGTTTATTTTTTTGTGACGATCAGTTTGGTCATGGAACTTCGTCATAACCTACCGTTTGGGAGCGGCGACGGCGTATGCCACGCTGGCAGCTGACGTCATTGCTGACGTCACTGTTGACGTGGCAGGTGACCACATTGCTGACGTGGCAGGTGACGTCATCATTTTCTAATCGTCATTGAATACATGTTCGCATCGTCACAGAATGCTATTTCCCATCGTCACACTTTGAAGTAATTTGGTCACAAATTTGCCATATAAATGGTCACAGATTGGACTTGATTTGGTCACAGATATAACATAACTATGGTCACAGATGTGACATCACTTTGGTCACAGATAAATTGTAGTTTATAATGCAATTGTAATATGCAGATGATACTAGAATAGGAACACCATTCCATAAGATTAAAAGTAGTATTCCTGTGTGCATACAAGTGAGTGGACAACACCACTTGACATCACATTTCAAATCAAGACCAAACATAACTAAAAGTTTCAAACACGACCAAACCAAGTTCACAGCAGATCTGAGCAAGAGTTGTGTTCATGAGGATGAAGAACTATTTCCATGGAGGGACAAGAGCTTCTTGAGGAGCAAATTGGTCTCTGCCATCTCCTTGGTGTTCTTCTCTGTAATCTTCTTGTACTCCTCCAACTCCTTTTGTGTCTTCCCCCGCTCTTCCTTAGCTTCTTGAATTTTCTTCCTGAGGTCGTCTAGTTCACCTTGAACAGCTGCCGTCGCTTCAGCTGCAAGTTGTTCCCGAAGCTCACTATCATTTGATGAACCTGACTTGGTGGATGGCGGTGTTTGGAAGCCAACACTCTTTAGGAAATGGTTGGAGCTGTTCTGGGAGAGCACCTTCGACACGACTTGCACACTTGATGCAGGCATCTCATCTTCAGGAACAGGTTGAGCCCTCAAAGCTTCCATATTATCCTGAAATTTATGAACATAAAACAGTTACATGTAAATACCTTTAGCAACAATAAGATGATAATTGATAAGACCAACAACCAATGCAATTAGAATTAAATATCAAGTAGTAGAGATAGACCCTATGCACTTACAAGTGCCTCTCTTGCCGGCTCACACATGCCACGTTTGGAGCTGGTATGGCAAGTCTTGAAGGCCTCCACCGCATCTATTGCTTCATTCTGATCTAGGTTGGGGTCGTCTATGATTCTATTCTTCTTCTGTATAGTTGTTAAAAATCATAGCAAAGTAATCTCAGATGAAATGAAAATGAATTTGTTCAGTTGCAATGTGCATTTAAGTGAAGAAGGTAATGTTTTACTTACATATGCATGTAAGTGTGCCACATAGCAGCGAGAACCTGTAGCTTGATGATACTTGACTTGACTGCGGTTGTGCTTGTTCTTTTCACATGTTTCCTACAAGAGATTCAACATGTGAGATGATATCAGAAGTTCAGAATGTTAAGAGTCTTTGGAAAATAAGTGAATGAAGAATATATTGCAGTATACCCATACCATATTCTTTGGATCAGACCACTTTGCAACAAGTGCCCTCCATTCTGCATCTGTCATGTAACCAACAGGAGAAGTTGTCCGAACCTCATTTGCAGGTACACCATTGAAGTATCACTTCTTGAGGCGATAACGTTGGTTCTTTATCGCAACACGCATCAAATCGGTCATAGCAACCTTTGTTGGGGCATGGTTTGTGTTAACAGCCAAGCTACCCTAGGCATATGATAGTTCGATACTTAGTTAGACAAATAAGGTTAAGCATGTATGAAAGTTTCAAATAGGAACAGTAATGCACTTACAGCTAGCTGCCCCTCAAAGGTCTTGAAGTGTTTGTCATCTTTCTTGTAATCCTTCCAATGTGGAAGGACAGGAATGCTTTCCCGAACGATGATGCCGGCCTCTGAAGCTAACTTGGCAGCTTGAACAGGTTCATGTGGCCTTTTTTTCCTTCATCAACAACTATGGGCAATCTTCTTCCCATAGCTTTAGTCATCCTATCCAGCTGTTTTCCAACAGTAGCTGGTCTGGGCCTCCTTGGACGTCTCTGTTGAGAACCTACAAAATAGAAATTGCATTTGGTTAAATGATTTAATTTCTGCAAGATGAACAAAAGAGATGTCATAACTGACTGGAAAAATAGAACTTGCCTTCAGCAAGTGTATTGTCATCAGCAGCTACAATGTCTTCCTCTACAGCTGCATTATCATGACCAGCTGTGACATTGGCTTCCTCTGATGCTGTGTTGTCATGCCCGGCTGTTCCATTGGCTTCTTCTGCAGGTGTAGTGTTATCATTAGCTGCTGTAGGCTCCTGCACATGCTACCTTTTTGACCTTGATGTTTCGGATGCAGAAGGCTGCACTTCAGCTTCAGGAGTTGCCCTCACTCTCTTACTATATCTAACCCCAGGTGCCATTGTGGGATTAGACTTCTTGATCTTTGAAGAGATAATTTTGCGACTACACGGTGAGGGAATCTGTGGGGAAAAGAAACTCAGGTAAGTCATGTGCATTAATAACGAATATCATATATTAAACAAGATGTATGTTTCAAAGAATGTGCATCTAAATCCTATAGCATACTTCAGAACAGAAACATGTAATTGCAATGGTAGTATGGCCCATGGACTACATTGAAGATAGAAAAAGCGCCTCATTTGCCATGGGTTGTGGCTGCTCATTAGATTCAGTGTCATCATCATCAGTACTATCTCCTTGATCATCCGCATCATGATGATGAATCTTCATTATCTGTTCCCTTGGTTGCTGTTTTTCCCCTTCTTTTGTGCAGTTTGGGGCAAGGAGTTATTAAGGTCAGAAGCTAGTGTATTCAATCTGAGCTCTTCAAAGATCTTTTGATTCTCCGCAACTTGTCTATCTCAGATTCTCTCATAGTCCTCAGCTATTGTTGGTTCTTTGAAGGACAAGAAATTAGGTGTATCAGAAATTTTAAAAGGCTTCAACAAATAGGGTAGAGGTAATAAGACTACTTCAGAGGTCTAAGGTCTGAGATAAGAGGTACAACTATTTCTGGAGTCCTAGATATTAAATCCCCTGGTTATGACACTGAACCAAACAATCTTATAACTCTATGAAAAAAGTATGTACATAGATGGGACTGAACTACTATTTTCGTATCAACATACATGGACGAAAAATTCTATTAGCACACACTGAACTTAAGAATGGACCCATGAATCAGTCAAATGCAATTATAATGGCCAGACAAATAGAATTGAAAAAGAAGCATGGACTGAAGCAATTTCACAAATTCTATTATCTAGAACTAGATTGGTTTGACACAAGCAATTGCAACAATATAAAGGAAACAGAATGGTACTGCGCAGACAAGTTCTCAACAATTTCAACAAATTGCAGTTGTACTTGAACGAAATTGTAGATCTCGTTTAACAAATAAAGTTGCAGTATTCCACTTACCTGCAGGTGCGTTCTTACGTTGACCCCTAGTGGCCACCATTCAGCTTGTGGCCAAGTTGGGAATTGAGACCTGCAGATGTACTTAGGGTTAGGTTCGGGAATCAAAAGAGGTGGATGGGGAGAGAAATGTAGGTGATAGAGAGGGATAGGGGGGCGGTGTGTAACCAAATCGAATTCTGGGGCGGCTGTGGTTAGGGTTTCGTTGTTGTGAGTGAGAGGTTTGATGGGGAGAGATACGTAGGTGGGTCGTTGAGAGAGAGGGATAGGTGGATGCGGCGTGGAACCAACTTACCTGGGATGAGGAAGGAGGTCGTCACCGGCGATGGGGTCCTGTGGCGGCGGCGGCTTCTCCGGTTCGACGAATGGGGAGGGGAGAAGATAGAAAGTTTGGGGGAGGTTTGACGAGAAGTGGGGGAGGGAGGTTAATAATCCGCGATTTAGGCGTAATTATTTTTTGGGACAAAAGGCACCGAAAACGCTTGGCGCCAATCTTGGTGCCCGTTTTTTTGTTAGTCTGCGCCTATTATTTCAGTAAACTGTCTCCTGACTCATAACGAACAAACTGAAATAGCCCAATGGTAAGGCCAATTGACTGCCAAGACTTGGCTCCTGGGTTCGAATCCTAAGGGGCCCGTATTTTTTGGACAGTGTTTTTATTTATTATACTTTGTAAAAAGACATTTGTTTCTATGTTGTTTATTTTTTTTCATTTTTTTTGCAGAAAATCTCTTAGTTTGTGTCCATGAACACCCTATTAAAGTTGAAGATGATTTGGAGATAGTGATGATACGAATATCTCACAAAGGGGGCCATAGTCTCACATAGTCACATAGGTCTTAGTTAGACATGTAAGCCGTTTTGAGGATGTGTAGTACCAGTTGCTTGAAATCATTTGAAACTTTTTTGGGATGCTTATGGATGCAATCTATGATGTTGGGTGAAGTTTTGGAATTTTCGGACCAAGTTTGCCTATTATTGTAAATATTTGTTGATTTAATAAAGAATAAATGTAAAAAACTTGTAATCTTGCTTAAAAAATCTCAAAACTTGCAGGAGCTCCTCCTTTTGGTATATTATGTTGTCAAAACAGTTTCAAGTGATTCTGAGAAAGTGATGATGCACTTCCCCACTGAAGCATACATGTCTCACACATGTCATTGTCACTCACCGGGAGATGTTCATCCCTATGTGGGATGTGTAGTACCAGTTGCTTGAAATCATTTGAAACTTTTTTGGGATGCTTATGGATGCAATCTATGATGTTGGGTGAAGTTTTGGAATTTTCAGACCAAGTTTGCCTATTATTGTAAATATTTGTTGATTTAATAAAGAATAAATGTAAAAAACTTGTAATCTTGCTTAAAAAATCTCAACACTTGCAGGAGCTCCTCCTTTTGGTATATTATGCTGTCAAAAAAGTTTCAAGTATTTCTGAGCAAATGATGATGCACTTCCCCACTGAAGCATACATGTCTCACACATGTCATTGTCACTCACCGCGAGATGTTCATCCCTATGTGGGATGTGTAGTACCAGTTGCTTGAAATCATTTGAAACTTTTTTGGGATGCTTATGGATGCAATCTATGATGTTGGGTGAAGTTTTGTAATTTTCAGGCCAAGTTTGCCTATTATTGTAAATATTTGTTGATTTAATAAAGAATAAATGTAAAAAACTTGTAATCTTGCTTAAAAAATCTCAAAACTTGCAGGAGCTCCTCCTTTTGGTATATTATGTTGTCAAAAAAGTTTCAAGTGTTTCTGAGAAAGTGATGATGCACTTCCCCACTGAAGCATACATGTCTCACACATGTCATTGTCACTCACCGGGAGATGTTCATCCCTATGTGGGATGTGTAGTACCAGTTGCTTGAAATCATTTGAAACTTTTTTAGGATGCTTATGGATGCAATCTATGATGTTGGGTGAAGTTTTGGAATTTAAAGACCCAGTTTGCCTATTATTGTAAATATTTGTTGATTTAAAAAAGAATAAATGTAAAAAACTTGTAATCCTGCTTAAAAAATCTCAAAATTTGCAGGAGCTCCTCCTTTTGGTATATTATGTTGTCAAAAAAGTTTCAAGTGTTTCTGAGAAAGTGATGATGCACTTCCTCACTGAAGCATACATGTCTCACACATGTCATTGTCACTCATCGGGAGATGTTCATCCCTATGTGGGATGTGCAGTACCAGTTGCTTGAAATCATTTGAAACTTTTTTGGGATGCTTATGGATGCAATCTATGATGTAGGGTGCAGTTTTGGAATTTTCAGACCAAGTTTGCCTATTATTGTAAATATTTGTTGATTTAATAAAGAATAAATATAAAAAACTTGTAATCTTGCTTAAAAAATCTCAAAACTTGCAGGAGCTCCTCCTTTTGGTATATTATGTTGTCAAAAAAGTTTCAAGTGATTCTGAGAAAAAATAAAACAAAAACAAAAAAAAGCTCCCACAGGATTCGAACTTGGGAGCTGTGGTGTTAGATTCAGAGCGCATTGCCATTGGGCTAGGAAGGTGTATACGTTCGATGTGAGGTTCTATTCTATTTAAAACGTAAAAGGCCGCCTGTCACCCGAATCGTCACACATAGTTTCACACCACCAGATCTATCTATAAAGCGGTTTCCCCCAAATCGTCCCCCAAATCGTCACACACACCACCTCGTCTCCTCCGCTTCCTCTCCCGCGTGCGCCAAAACCACATCCCCCAGCTTGCGCCACCGCAGTTGCCGCCGGAGCGAAGATGACGAAGAAGAACCCGGCGCAGTCCGCACGTGCGAGCAACCAGAAGCGGGACCCAGCGACCGGGAGGTTCACCAAGGCTCGCCATGGCGTGGTGCTGCGCCGGGGCTCCGCCGCCTCCGCTGCCTCCGCCGGCGTCGTGGACATCGTTCCTGACGTCCCACCAGGCTACGGGAGCGTCAGGAATGATCCCAATCGCGCCGGCGGATCCACATTTTCGTCTGCACAACCTGAGGTTCCATCTCTTCTATTTCCCAGTTCGTATGGAGATGATGTTGATTATGTAGTGCAGCTGCTGAACAAATGAAGGAGATTATGTAGATTCTTTTATAGTTCGATTAGTCACTGAAAAATAGTTAGCACTAGATCAGATGATGTTGATGCTGTACAGAGTGTGGGAAATGATTTGTGGGTCTGCAAATTCTGTACGAGAGGGTTTTCAATTAGTCACTGAATGAGACACTTGCATTTGTCAGTAGAAGATATGGAATCACAGATTTAGTTTTATGCATAGTTCATATCAGGCACATGTTGTACACAGAGTGTGGGAAATGATATGTGCAAAGTTATTATATGATTTGTGGGTTTCTTTTTGCTGGATTAATTAAGAAATTTTAGGAAGTGTAGAAATTAGTCATGCTCACTTAGTGCCCAGTTTATAATATGGTCAAAACAATGATTTAGGTAGTGTAGAAATTATTCATGATAACTTAGTGCCCAGTTTGCAATATGATCCAAACAATATGGTTTAGGTAGTGTTCTGCATTAATATTCTTTTGCAAGATTATTGATTGGCTAGTTTATAATATGGTCTTCTTTATCAAATATCAGAATTTGACTTGGCTGATTCATGGTCTTGCTTATCAAATATGCAGGCCAGCACGCGCCGGGGGATATCGTCCAGCGCCGCCGAGCGTGCACTGAGACGCAGCGAGCGCCTCCAAAAGGGCAAGAAGACGCTGCCAGAGGTCAAGATAGAGGACAAGGGGAAGGAGCTGTTGACAGACAAGGGGAAGGAGCTGCTGACAGAGGTCAAGATAGAGGAGAAGGGGAAGGAGCCACTGTCACAGATGACCTCAGAGCTGAGGGGGAAGGAGAAGAAGGTGAGTTGATTGCTGCAGTCATCAACTTTTTTTTAACTTCGAGTTACTGCTATAGTCATCCATAATCTATAACTGGCAGAGCTTAAATATGCTTGAATATGCTTGTTTAAGTGTATCCATAAACTGTTCTTTTAGTAATGTCCAGTATACATGCTAAGCATGTTGAATTATATGCATGCTTAGTATATATGTCCAGTAATGTTGTACTTACATATGCATGCTGCTCATTTTTCAACAGATGGACTTCTGGTAGTTACAAAAAGTGGTGGCAGAGTCTCAGGAAAATGTCAAGTGGCTTGAGGGTGAGCTCAATGCGGAGAAGAAAAGGAAAGCAAGACTGCATGCTGCACTCATAGCTGCTTCTGAGAAGGCTTCAGGGTTCAAGTGGCTTTAGGCTTTAGGCTTGTCAGTGATGGATGATTTTGAATGTTGGTGGAACCTCTTACTTAGTTGTGCCATAGCAGGCTGGAAGGCTTGATTATTTTGTGCCTCGCTTGCTGTAGCTTGTAAATTTGAATGCTCACTGAAATGTGCCTAGTTAGTATTGCCCTATGTGGCAACAAGACAAGTAACCTTCATCTGGTGGCATGTACATGCCTATAAATATATGATATTAGCTTGTTAATCCCTATCATTGGTGTTCCTCAATCTGTTTTTTTATGGATTTCGACCTTTTAAAATCTGAGTAAAACTTGTTCATGTGCATTTATACATAAATCTGGTGGCTGAAGCATTTATACATATGAAATCCATAATGTCATAACAAATTTTTGAAATCTCAAACAAACTTTGGCTATTCGAAACAAATAGTATAAATGATATCAACTACTTATACTTGGATAAAACACATTTTTTATACTAGAAATCTTCATCTTCATCTTCATCATCTGGAGACATGTCGTCATTGTTATCATTGCCATCATCACTACAGTACTGCAGCATTGTCTCATCCTCCTCCTCATCCTCGCTACCTTCATCAATAATTGCAGCTTGCTTCTTGTTTCTTATAAATTGTTGCAAATTGCCTTCGATTATAGTGGCTTCCCCACCTTGAATATTTGGCAATGGCATGTTATCGTCACCTTCTTGCACCACATGCTCAGTATCTGAATGGTAATCATCCTGATGCACATCATGACTGGCCTCATCTTTTTCAGCCACATCATAAATATTCCTAAGTTCAAATTTCTGCACAACTCGCCAATCTTTACCTAAAGATGTATCTTCAATGTAAAATATCTTTTTCGATTGAGATGATAGGATGAAAGGATCGGTCTTGTACCATAATGACTGCACATTGATGGATTTGAAATGTCCGTCATCTTGAAGGCCTTTCCCCCTGCCTTCTTGGCTGTACCAATCACATCGAAATATAACCACAGTGCAACGAACTTGAAGATTCGAGTTATACTACAACTCAATTACCTCTTTAAGGACTCCATAAAAATCTATGATGTTGTTATTATGTTCACCTGGAGTCATCACACCACTATTTTGTGTCTGCAGGAACTTTTCGCGATCCGCTGTGCTATACCGAACACCATTAATCTTGCAAGCTGCAGAAAACTTAACTCGTAGACATGGTCCACAAGACAGTGCCCACAATCCTTCGCTAACCGAATCTGGATTATCCTTGCATTTCATCTCAATCTGTACCGACAGAAATAATTAATTGAACAATTACATATGCATTTAATTACTAAATCTGTGTAGTTACTTACGTGGCGCCTAAACCACTTGGCAAAACCTTGTTCAACCATTTTAGCAACATTACTTAGTTGTGCACCTTCCTGTAACAGCTTGTCTCTGTACAACCTGCAAGGACAAGATTAATCAAATTAAAATTTTGTATAATCAGAAACAATTCAGAAAGTAATTAAAAAAAATACTTACTCCTTATATTCATTAGCTTCTTCACAATTATGTAGGACATACCAAACTAACTTATCCATGACATCATCATCAATGTACTGGACCCTATTACCTCCAACAAGAGTAACACCATACTTAAAAATAGAGATGTCATTATCCAATGGCACCTCTCCACCACTGTCATCCTCCGTGTTGAATCTAGTGTCCATATCCTGCATGTACCTAGAACAAAAGGTCAAGGTGTCACTTGCCACATATGCCTCAGCAATTGATCCTTCTGGCTTGGCCCTGATCCTTACAAAATTCTTCAAAGTGCCTAGTCGCCTTTCTATTGGGTACATCCAGCCATACTGAACAGGACCTCTCAGCAGTGGCTCGTCTGGTAGATGGACACACAAGTGCACCATGACATCAAAGAATGCAGGGGGAAATATTTTCTCAAGCTTGCATAGGATCAATGGAATTTGTTCTTTCAGCCGCTTCACAACATCAATCCTAAGATTTCTACTGCATAGCTCCCTAAAAAATGTCCCCAGCTCTGCAATTGCTTCATACACATCCTTAGGCACCAGTTCTCTAAGTCCAGCAGGTATGATTCTTTGCAGGAGTATGTGGCAAGAATGTGTCTTTAGCTTTCCAACCACACTCGAACCGTCTTCACTTATGTATCTTGCTAGGTTAGCAGCGTATCCATCAGGAAACTTGATACCTTTTAGAAACTTGCAAAACTAGACTTTTTGCTCCTTCCCCAAGACATAAGGAGCAGGTGGAGCACTGACTGAGTTATTGCCTTTCTCCTGTAAGTGCAAATGATGTCTGATGCCCATATCGTACAGATCTAGCCTAGCATTATGTGTGTCCTTTGTCTTCCCCGGTACATTGAGTAATGTGCATAGAATGTTTTCACATACGTTTTTCTCTATGTGCATCACATCAAGATTATGTGGAAGCTTCAAATGTTCCCAATAAGGCAATCTCCACAACACAGATTTGCGGGTATAAATCCTTGGACCCACATCACGCTTCCTTTTTTTACCAGTGATTTCAGGTTCCTTCACTTGCTTCCCTGGCCTAACATCTTTCACCTTCTCTAGCTCCACTAGGACCTCACCCAAAGTGAACTTCTGTGGTGCATCTTTGTTTTCACGCTTACCATCAAAAGCCAAGCTTCTCCTCCATGCATGTGTCCTTGGAAGATATCGACGATGTCCAATGTAACATATCTTATTCCTTATTGCCCGAGATAACAGATCCTTGTCGCAGTGAATACATGCATAATACCCTTTTGTTGTTCGCCCAGACAACATGCTCAAAGCTGGAAAATCATGTATACACCATAGCACAGCAGCACGAAGGTCAAACTTCCTACCAGTACATGCATCATAGGTACTGACACCCTTCCATAGCTCTAGTAGTTCTTCAATTAGGGGCTCAAGGAAAATATCAAAATCCTTTCCTGGAGATTTTGGACTAGGGATGAGTAAAGACATAAAACAATTTGCTGGATTCACACATTCCCATGGTGGGAGATTCAGTGGAGTCAGCAGCACTGGCCACATACTGTACTGGGTACTCATGTTGCCAAATGGATTGAACCCATCTGTAGCTAAGGCAAGCCTCAAGTTCCTCAGGTCAGCTGCAAAGTCTTTTTCCTTACTGTCAAAGTATTTCCATGCATCCCCATCAGCTGGATGACTCATTACATTGTCCACTGGCGTCCTCACCTTTGCATGCCATTTAGTTTCCTCAGAAGTACGCTTTGAAGCATATATTCTCTTCAACCTAGGCAAAAGTGGAAAATGCCTCAATACCTTGTGTGGAACCTGCTTGGTCCCATTCTCGTCTTTCCATCTAGACTCCTTGCATACTGGGCACACATTCAACTTAGCATACTTTGATGTTTTCGAATCTCGAAACAACACACAATTGTTCTTGCACACATGTATGTTGTATTCAAGGCCCAACTCTCGAAGGTATTTCTTTGCCTCATCATAAGATTTTGGCAACTCACTCTTAGGGTATCCTGATGAGATCAAGTTCATCATCGTGGAAAATCCTGCATTACTGATTCGATAACGAGAATTGATATACAACATCCTCACCATAAAAGAGAATTTCGAATGGCTAGATCCCGGGCTAAGTGCCTTCTTGGCATCTTCAAGGACTCTTGCAAACCTTGGTTGTTCTCCATCAGCCTCTGCTTGAGCATATAGATCTCCAATCATCTCTGGTACTCCAAGATCATCGTCAAGATCACCATCATCACCCACATCCACATGTATCCCATAGTCATGATCACCTTCAACATCCTGGTGCTCTGTATTCTCAACTTCAATAGTATCTGCTGACTCCCCATGATGAATCAACCTGGTATATGTGGCTGACATTCCAAAGATGTGTATATGGTTTTCTACATCACTCTGCTGTCGCAACTTTCGATTAAGACAAGTGCGGCAAGGACAACGTATGTCAGTTTCTTCGGGGTATCTTTCTCTAACAAATTTCATAAACTCTTCAACTCCTTTCAAATATGTAGGTGTGAATTGTTTCCCAAATATCCAGCTTCTATCCATCTGTTTTGACAAACAGATCAAAAATTTAAAAAACAGCCAAACAGAGATAAAACTGAGCACTACAAAAAATTGCATATTTGAACAATTAATTGATAATCAGATGCATATAGGATAAAAAAAATGAAAACCATTCATGCATATATGAACAAACCCTTCAAACACATATGAATATCTGAACAAAAAATTTAAACATCAAATTCATCAAACCTTGCAAGCGCCTCCTCTGCCGGTCTGCCCTCATCTCGCGTGCTGGCGCTGCTCTCCTACGTCGCCGCCACGTCGATGGAGAAAAGCTCGACGCCCTGGATCACCTGCAGGCCTGCTACCGCCGGAGACAATCTGGAGGCGACGACCACAAGCGCGACACAACAAAACCCTGGACGAGACGACCTGGCCGCGATCGCTACGAAGGGCAACATCTGACCGCGATCAAGGTACTTGGCCCAACTTCTGATCGATGCAGGTAAAGGCCCATTATTCATTAATAAAGTGACAAATAAAAAAACAGCATACTTACGACATGAATGACCACATAGCGCAGTGGTAGAGCTCCTACCTGTGTATCACAAGGTCCCTGGTTCGATACTCCGCGAGAGCCTTTTATTTTTGTTAAACACAATTAGAAAATGGGCCGAAACAAAAAAAAGATGATGGGCCACACGATCATGGGCCGTGTGGCAGACACATCCCACGTCATTAAGTGCACTACTAATTTGTGATCAATTTGATTCATCATTAGTTGTGCCAAATGATTCAAATAAATTATGACGATATCTAATCTAATCTGTGACCACTTGATTTCATCATTACCATATGCCATACCAAAACATAATCTATGACGATCTCCTTATTCTGTTTTGTGACGTAAATTATATTTTCGTCATTATTCTTTCACCCAAATCATTGTCACTTGCAACTTATGATGAAGACGGACATTTCGTCATGGAATACATACCATTCTGTGACCAAAGTTAGCAGCGTCACGAGCAAATCGTCACTGATAATCACTTTTCTAGTAGTGTGGCTTCCTCTGGAGTACTATATTGACGAGTAGCTACCGCATCCAAAGCCTCTTGAAGATTATGGGTAGGCAGAGCTTCCGCGAGTTCACGACGAAGGGTTGCACGATCAGTGTTGCGTTGACGACATGCAGTCTTGGCCTCCGCAGTTTCATCAGCAGGAGCATTAGTAGAGAGTTCATCATCAGATACATCATCCAGAAAGCAATAATTGGCACGATGCCCTTGCGGATTAGATGCATCGACGACGAAAACTTCTCGATAAGATGAATGAGTACCTGTACTCTTAATGAGCTCAGTATCAATGTCGTAATCAACAAGCTTGGCACCTTCCTGGAAGGGTAAGTTGTCGAGGTAAGCGATAAAGTGCTCCTGATCATCCAAGGTGAGATCAGCAGGCACATGCTCAGGCCAGTAGACGAATCTACCCTAGGTGTCGATGTGATCACCAGTCTTTGAGCGGAGCCAGTCAGTTGTTGTGCTTCAGTAGAATCCAAACCGTAGTCGAACTCGAACTCAGATGAATCCGAATCAAAGTAGTCGAGGTTGACTTCCGAATCCGAAGAGTACTCGAGCATGATCTTCGAGCCAGGGCACATGAGGCGCTTCAACGCGGCTTGGTAAGCGGCACTGACATGATGATGGCCGAAGAGAAGTGTTGTTGGGATGTTATCCAGACTGAGCGCAAGCTGAGAAGCTGGAGAGAACAACTCAAGCTGAATAGGAGACGAAGTCGAGTTGTACTTGGACTCCAACTAGAGTTCTCTGAGCGGGTCAGAGATCGAAATTTTGCCAAAATTTTCGACGAGTTCCTCCATCGAAGCTTGCGTAAGCGTCGAGGACTTGAGCTTTGACTTCGGAGTTGATGCTAAGAAATGCAGGAACGAACCGGCTCTGTCAGCAATGCAAACCCAAGAGCCAAAAATGAAGGTGTCGCCTTTCTGGAAAGCGACGGTTGGCTTGATGACAACAAGAGCCATCGAATTCGCCAGCAGATCAACAGCGAGAGCCCCTACCTGGCGCGCCAGCTGTCAGTGTTTTAGACACCGAGCCTACGACGGGGTACCCGAAATAGTAGATTGTGCGGTGGGGCTCGCCGAGATCACGAACACGATGGTGAGACACGGGGCACACAATTAGACAGGTTCGGGCCGCAATGTGCGTAATACCCTACGTCTTGTATTGTAACACCCTAAAATTTTGAAATTTCAGGATGTTAATAGGAAAAATAATTAAGCAACAATTTCTCATAATTTTAAAATTTGCCTAAACAATTATTCTCTTTACAGGAAATTTAGTATAAGAAAAGCAACTGATTGTTTGTTTTCCTAAATGATATAAAATAATATGTATGTGTGTTGCATTTGTTTTTGTTTGATGTGTGTTGAAAAAAGAAAAAGAAAAAAAGAAGAAAGTCCTAAACCTCCCTCCATTCCCTCTCTTTAAGCCCGGCCCAGCTCCCCTCCTTCTTCTCTTTTTTTTCCCGGCGGCCCAGATCTTCTCGCTCGGCCCGTTTACCTCCCGCGGCCCGTTAACACCACCGGCCCAGCTACCTCCCTCCTCCCTCTCTCACTCGCCGACAGGTGGGCCCCACCTGTCGGGTGCTCCTTCAACCTCCCGCCGGCCACCCCTCCTTCACCCTGTGGCCGTGCCGGCCATCGCAGCCTTCCCGGTGCTCTCTCGTTCCCGCGCCTCCTCTCCTCCCCCTACTGCGCATTAGTGCGCCGGCGCACTCGCCTCGCACCGCCTCACCCCTTCCCCTTCCCCTCTCGGAACGGTCACCTCCACCACCATCAATGGCGGCCACCATGCACCGCCGGAGCCACCCACTCTGCGCCCCATCCCCTCCCCTCCTTGCAGTATAAAAGGCGCCCCGAGCCGCTACTCCTCCCGCACCGCTCCACAGAGCTCCTCCTCTCCTCCTTCGTGCGCGCCGCCGGAGCCGGAGCTCCGCCGTCCGCCGCCCACCGACGATCTACCTCTCCGCCGCTCCTCCCTCCTCTTCAAGCCCCAGGGTGAGTTCGCCTCTCTTTCCTCTTCGCCTAGAGCCTTTCCGCGTCGCCAACCGTGCCCGGGAGCTCCTTTTCACCTGTCGCCGGCGAACTCCGGCGAGTTCTCCGCCGTCCGCCGCCGAAGCCGGCCGTGCGCTACCGCCTGTGCACCGCAAGCCAACGCCAGCCGTCGATTCCACGATCTACGGCCAGATCTGCCCAGCCGCCCAGGTCAAAACTTCAACGTACCGGTCAACATCCGCAACTTTGCAAAAAACCCCTGAAGTTTCTAATATCACACAAATGCCCTTCCACCTCTGAAAACCCTTACGATTAAGTCCTGTTTTTCTTGTTTAGATCCCTGACCTTTCTAGTTTCTCCCATCCGCAGTCCTTAGCCTGCTCTTTTACATAATAAACCTTGAGTTTATACGTGTAATTAGGTTTAGGTCCCTAGTTTCTTGCGGTTTAGCCCCTAGAGGCCAAATTTCTTCGCAGTTTAGCCCCTAAACCTTGTTTAGCCTCTAGTTTTCACGTTTTAGTTCCGTTTTGACCGTTTCAAGTTGCGTTAGGTTCATAACAACTCAAAGTACGTGTTAGGACCAATGTTGAACATGTTATTTGTTTTATAATTTTTTTAAATATTTAAATATGATTAAATCCTTATATACATGTTTTTCTAATTAAAATCTAATTAGAGCTCAACACGTGTTTTCATAAGAAAGATAATATAATTAATACTTAATTAAATATTTCTTTCAATTAAAAGCTAATTAGAGTGTACCTCGGTTTTTATAATCAAACTAAAATTGATTAATGATTATGCAATTTGCTTTCTAAATAAAAGTAACATAGGCTATATCCCGAGTTTTCTTAATTAAATGTTAATTTGATTAAAATGAACATAAATGTGTTTTTGAGTTATAATTTGATTAGTTCAACTCGAAATATAAAGATATACGTTTAGATGCTTTACATGCTTCTTTTAAAATTAAATGTTTAATTTGCATAAATAATACTTGAATATTTGTAAATAAAATTGGACTAGGTTCACATCGTCTTTTAAATATAAATATAACTTGCTTAATTATTAAATAGGGTATTTCTCTGAAATAACCTATGCACATCTTTGTTGAATTAAAATATGCCAAGCACATAGCCTTTGGTGTTATAATTCAAATCTCTCGATAGTTCCGTTCTCAGCGTTTCTTGCGTTTACGGTCTTAGAACCAAACCCTGCTCTCTTTTAAGCCTCTCTTGATTGGTGTATTGTTCTTAGTTGTTCTTGTTTGTCTGCTTTGCATGTGTTGTGCCCGATGTTTGCTTCGAGTAGAAGATCGATCTGCTGATCAGAAGTCTTGAAGATCAAGAGTACCAAAAGAGCAAGAGCAGAAGAGCAAGAGTAGTTTTTTGTTGAGAAAGGCAAGTGACCCTAACCACCCTTCTACCTATGCTTTAATAAGAATACTATGTGTTTAATTGGAACATGGAGAACCACCCAGGAAAACAGTGCAACCACAGTCCATATGGCTCTGGTTTAGCCAATTAATTAGATGTGTGAACGAACTGACAGCCTTATCCGAAAGGAGCAGAGGGGGTCAGAGTTTAAGGGGTATAGCCCGGTCCTCTTGGCCGTAGCCTTTGCTAAGGTGCTGTCCACTAGGGAGGGTTATGGTCCGCTCTGCTACTGTAACTATGCGGGTTGTTGGACCTTTTCACATCTTTGTAAAGGCTTCGTAGTGTCCCTATGCAATCACACCTCGGAAGTGTGGTATTGTGCCTAGCTAGCACAGCATGGTTGGGTTCAAAGTTCCTCGGAACTTTTACGTGAGCTGTGGGTAAAGTGTACAACCTCTGCAGAGTGAAAACTGATCGATCACCCGTGCTCACGGTTATGAGCGGCCTGGACCCTCACATGATTAATATACTTAAAGATGGACTATAATTTGCTTTCTGGTTAATTTTTGTGGCCTTGCTGAGTACCAACCATAAGTGTACTCATCCTTGCTAACCGCTGCTCAGAAGAAGAAGAAGAAGAAGGTGTATGAAGTCCAGAAGATGGTGCTAGGCTTACGCAACCCCCAGTCGTTTGCCTGTGAAGTTGGAGCCTTTGCTTCCCAGAATTCCGCTGTAAATCTCTGATAATCTCTCTTTCTTTACGTGATACTGTTTCTGTTATTCACTATGATGTCACTATATGTATGAAACTAGATCCTGGTATACATATAGCTATCACTTGGTTTTCTTCGGAAAATCGGGTGTGACATGTATGCTGCGTGGCTCTGTATTGATTGCATATGTATTGAGAGGGGTCCCTGCCTCGCCTTATATGTCACGGGAAGCAGGGTTACAAGTCGGATTGGTACAAATGTACTATTTGAGTAGGACCCGGAGTAGCCTATACGAGTTATAGAAAGCTATCCTAGTCTTAGTACAAGTCGTTGTCCGTCTTGTCTTGTCTTGTGGTGCACGGTAATCTTGCACCGCGGCCCACTAGTCGAGTAGTCCGGATATGCAGGTTCTTATCTCCCGGGTATGGCCCATATGTGTGGTGGGCCTAGGGATGCCCGGTCGACACAAGATGACTTTGTTGAGTGCTAGATGCCAAGTGGTACTTCTCCGATGACTTGTGTAGTTTTGCTCATTGCATTTGTAAACTTGGGACATCTCTTATAATCATCGCGACAAGATTGTGATGTGCTGCCTTCTCAGGACAACTGTCGTGCACGTCCTCAATATATGTATTTATTAATCAATATTTGCTAATTTTTCCCTACATTTTGCGTAAGACATAAATTTGGAATGATAGTAACATGAAAAAAACACTTGGTCCTTGATAAGCTTAGCGGGTGTCCTTTCTGCAGATTTAATTTGGCAATTTTAATCATATCTGGCATTGATGCCAAAGAGCTACTCCAGTAATCGGATCAGCTTGTTTAGCACAACAATGAGCCATACCGTATCATAGCTGTCCAGTTTAATTTACACATAAGGGACGGAAATTACAACAAAGTCCCCGCCTACTCCAACTTCTCCCTCCAACATTTGTTGATTTTGTTGTACAACTTTACAACATACCACACATCCACACCCAGGGGCGGACCTACAAGGTGTAATCGGCCACGACATACCTAAATTTCCAGCCCAAATCCATTAACCATAGTTAAGTAAATAAATGATAGAGTTAGTAAGTAACGCCCACCCCACCCTCTCTGGATCCGGCTTTCCCATGGCTCGAGCGGCGATGCGCGTCCTCCATTCTACAAAGGACGGCACCCATGGAGATGGTTGGCGTGGGGCCCTGTTGTACACGCGGCACCGACTCCCGGTCCACGCCGGTGCGCTACTCCTCCAGATCTAAGGAGGAGGCAGCGCTCGTAACCCTGGTGCTGACCTCCTCTTAGTGCAAAACGACATGGCAAAGCTTCTCGACGTGCGCGCGGCCCATGGACAACGTCTGGTGGCTGGGTGTGGGATACCAGATCCGGGGAGGGGGCTGCATTTCGTCGCCTCCCTTGGCTGCCGCAGATGGCGCTGCCATAGCATGCAAGATCACCGTGCGAAAGCTTGCAACGCGTCATGTCCCTTCCTGAAGGTGTTGCAGAGGTGTTCTTGCATTAAATACCATGCCGGTGTTGCAGCACCTCACGCCGCTTTATGCGCGACAGGCTGGGGTGCCCAAGGAGGAGGTCGAGAAGGAGAGGATGGGGTCGCAGATCCAGTGGAGACTACCCGTCTTCGCCACCATGACGAGTCGTTCCTCACACATTCTAACAATGAGCAACAACCTCTCTTTCGCCGGGGGCAGATGGTTTTCCATTGGCGACAATATTTGGCGTCGCGATGCACCTCGGCGACCCGGGAACGCATAGAGTCGGTGAATCGAAAGATCGATGGTGGCTATTTCGAACGCCACCGATGCATCAAGGTGGAGGGGCAATGGCGAGGGCACATGATTTCAAGCGTGGGCCGATTTGCCAGCTGCAGTGGGGGCTGTCTACATCCAATGAGTTTCTTTCAAATTCATTTTGGTGCACGTTGTTCAAGGCGTGGTGGTTGATTTGAAGACCGTCATGAAGCGACATCGATATCTTTAGCACTGTCTTGAGTAGTAAACTCAATTCTTTTTTGGATGTAATAGATCTTTAGTACATATATCTTCATGTACTAAAGTTTTTTGTTCTTAGTTTTTTAATAAGTTTGGTTGTGTGTGGTCACACAGAGACTTTAGTCTGTGTGTGTTACCGTAGAGGTCGGAATGTTAATTCCAGTATCTAAAAAAGTAAGTAATTCCAAAACCCAGAAGCCTGCAAGCCAGCGCCCAGCGCACGACTCGTGAAGCAGCGCGCTACGCACGGGTGAGGGCGACGGCCGCCGCCCATCGCCACTCGTTCTGACGTCCTCTAGACTGCCAACTGCAACCAACCCTCCGACCTCCGCTCCCGCCTTGGTGCTCGAGACCTCGGCGACGGCGCATATCTCTGCGATCACATAATCTGATTCGAAGGTATGAAAATTGAAAGCTCCAGCCTCCAAACCTCCATTGTCCAATTTGTGAAATCCTAGCTCACTAATTGGGCTATGCACTGTGATTAAACTTTTTTACCTACTAGGATAGGAAATACTGAATCATGAATTCATTGCTCGATTGATTGTTGATGCATTTGTTTTTTAGAACTATGAAGAGGAATGGGGATATTGCAGCTCTCTTTCGGAAAGCAACAGATAGAGGCCCTGTTTAGTTCGTGAAAAGATTTTGAAGAAAAATTTTGGGGTTTTCTTCCAAGGTCTATTAAGAGTATTAAATGTAGACTACTTACAAAATTAACTACACGAATGGACTAGAAATCGCGAGATGAATCCATTAAGCCTAATTAATCCGTCATTAGAGATTGATTACTGTAGTACAAAGTTGTCTAATCATGTCATAATTAGGCTCATTAGATTCGTCTCGAAAATTAAGGTAGGGGTCGTGGAATGGGTTTTCTCAATAATTCACATTTAGTACTCCTAATTAGTGTCCGGAGATTGATGTGACGAGTAGTTGGTGAAAAAATCTGGAACTAAACAGGGCCAGAGCAGCAAAGAAGGGTGCTGCGACGGCAGATTTTGGATGTTTGAGCTATTGGTTTTGTAAGTTATTTAACTTTTGCACTTAATCGTTCAATGATTGTGTAAGTTATTTTATTTCTTATCAATTGAAGTCTTGAGGTCTTTTTCGGTACACAATACCACTCTTTGGTAGTACGGTGGTATTGTCGGTTTTTTGCCGTGGGTAAAATGGTAATTTGGTGAATGAATATTATTTGAAAAAAACATACCGCCGACGAGTACAATAACATACCGCGTACAATACCTAAATCATTTCATATATCCAATTTCATATATTACAACAAAAATATTTTGCATTTCCAATAATACTCGTATGCTACTAATACCACCTATGAATACCACCCGTACCACACAAAAAAAATTAGTGGTACAGAATTAATCTCAACCGTCCGATCCCTACAAACAGATCTTTTCCTATTACATACGAGTCCTTTTAAAAGGGTGGTACAGGGTGGTATTGTGTACTGAAAAAGACCTCAGTCTTAAAGTTTGAAAATGCTTACCGAATTATATATGTATCATACTATTTATATTTGAATTATACCGAATTATATATGTGAAAAAATTCTCGCGGCATACCCTCTTCAAAATCCTAGGTACGCAACTGTCCACACCGTGTCGATCAACTTCATCTCGTTGCCTAGGCTGAGTCCGCATATGTGTGCTCTACGCTACTGGGTAGTTTGTCCCCACTATACGTACATAGTAGCAGTATGCAATAGTAGAACGAGACATGATATGAGACCAACATTCTTGTTAATCGAATGGAAGGGGTCAGGAGAAAGCTTCAAAGGCTGAACGTAGTGGGGACTAGCAAAGTGGCCTGTGCAATAGTATGGTGGAGAGGACTGCATCATGATATAACGTTTTTTTCATTTATCAATTGGCTTATTTTCTATGTAAATACACAACCAGTCAAGTTTACGCAAATGGTTAAAACTCAAATCCGTGTCCCCCTCCCCCCTCTTAGTTAAATATAACATCACTGGTTTATATAAAGTAAAATGGAAAAAATATATTTACCATGGAGGCGGTACCTTTTTATTGTACTCTCGGCTACAATTTTACTGGATATTGCGAGTCATCCATTGGCACACCTCCACCTTTTCTTGTTGGTGGTTGTAGAGATATGGTGCCATATCCAATTATCTCTCAGAGGAGGTTGAAGTCCGAATTTTCTTCCATTATCTAAAAAAAGTACATCGTACATTCATCAAGCCTATCAGTACAGTATGGGTCTGTCACATCCATGTGATTTAGGACCTAGGGTCTAGCTATCATAGCATTAACATCTGCCTCCAGTATTTGTTGGCAACCTTGGACTTCTATCATGCATGTTACCCGGTTGGGATCCATATATATACAACACACCATGCTGTTAGATTGATCTCTTCCCAAATGGGCCCAACAGCCCATCGGGCCCTTAATCCCGCGCTCTGATCGGGGGCGTCCAACCCTAATCTGGTTGGTGAGGCCCCTGTTGTACTGCGCAATATAAAAGGAGGTGGGGGCTGCAGGCTCTTGGCACGAGGTTCGCCGCCAGCCCCAAAACCCCACCTACATCCCTACTCCGATCTACAGGGAGCGCAGGCAGCAACGGGAAGCTCCGCCACCGCCGTCGCCACTGCATCAACCGTCGCTGCCTAAGCGCAGATCCGGCACTGCGCATCGTTGTCCTAGTGCAGACCTTCACCGGCCGAACCCGCGATGGCCTCAAGCTCGACTACCCCGGCCTTGACCGGCGAAGGTATTACTCTTCTTTTCCCTCTCTGTCTCTCTCACCTCTCGGTGCACACACACATGTTCCACATGGTTATGGTTCCTACCCGTCAAGATATGCACCTAGGAGATCTTAGGGATCTAGCAATGGTATCAGTCGCCTACCTAGGTTTTGGATCTGTTTCGGGTAGAAGAAACAAAAGAGAAGATCAAATCGAATTCGAAAAGGCAAATGCAAAGTTGAAACCCTAACCCTAACCCTAGATCCAACACGGAAAAGGAAGAACGGGAGGGAGGACCTACCTGTGGGCCTACCTTGCCATCACTACCGGCGGCGGCGGCGCCTAGGGCTCGTCGGATGGACAGAAAAGTCAGGCTCTGCCCTTGCCGGTCCTCCGCTGTGAGGGGCAGGGACACAGGGTGCCGTGGTGAAACCCACCGACGGCGGCGCGCTCTCCCTCACGGGGAACGCACTCGCCGGCGGTGCCGGCCACCACCCTCTGCGGGCCACCATGGCCAAACTCTCTACATCTCGCACTTGTGCGGCTCTGGAGAAGAGGGAGGGGGAAAAGGACAGTAGAAGAAGGGAGGGGGAAATAGCCGGCGGCCACGGGCCGGCGGCACCCTTCTCTGCCATTGCCGACGAGCTCGCCGGCCGTGGGCTCTTCTCCGCCGCCGCTCATGTGTGCGGGAGAATTGGGGGAGAGGAGAGAAATGTTCTAGGGTTTCCAGGGGAGGCGGCCGAGCGCGGTTTTGTTGCCGCGAGGAGCGCGGCCGGCCGTCGGATGCGCATCCGAGCCGATCGACGGCTCTGGTTGGCGGACGGCCGGATGGGCCAGCTTTTGGCCCAGGCAGGCGCGGTGCGCGGGCCGCTTCGGCAGCCCGCCCGTTGGTTTTTGGGCTCCGAGCCCAGGTGGACGCGCGAAGCAGGCTGTGGGCCTCCTTTCTTCCGCGGCACGAATATACAGTAGTGCTACAGTGACATTTTCTATATTTGTTTGATCTTTTCAGAAGCAATTATGTGATAAACTTTGTATAGTTTGTAATATCTATTCAAATTTTGAACCAACAGGATAATTTGCTTAGATAAAAGTAAAGTAAACAGTGATATTGCTTCTGAATAGAAAGTTTTTTCATGAATTTTATTCATGTTTCCGCTGCGAATTGTTTAAAGAAATGCTTATTGTTTAAATTTAATTGGAACCAACGGGAAAATTAAATTTAAAAAGGGAGCATGTTGAAGTAATTTTTCTGTTAATTATGATGTTGTGATTTACTGACCAACGTTGTTAATAATATCATCATGATTAAAAAGGTTGTTTTGTGTGCATTTATTTCTATTTTCTGCCCAACGGTGATATAGATTTAATTGCATAGACAGTTGTATGTTTTAATTTTGACCAACGTTGGATTAATGCATGCAATTGTCATTGTGGATCTCACTGATTATGGTTTTCAGGAGGGTTCAACTTGATGAACTCCATCGCCTCTGTTCCTGTCCTCAATGCTGAGAATCACAAGGAATGGAGCAGAAAAGTGAATCTGGCTTTTGTCTGTGCTGAGATTGACTGGGTGCTGAAGGAACCACAGCCGGCTCAGCCACCAAAGCCACAGAGAGATGATAAAGATGATGATGCTGCATGGAAAAAGAAAGAAGAGGATTATTCCTCTTTAGAGTTTTCGTGGTCCATCAACAACAAAAAGTGGACGTCGGCAAACAAAAAGTGCATGGCTTTCATAGAGAACACAATTGAGCCCTCTCTTTTAAGCTTAGTTGATGGTTGTAGCTCTGCCACAGAGTTACTTGACAGGATAAAGAGTCAGTTTACTAGCTCTTCAAAGACATATGCCACCATGATGCTGAGGCAGCTGGTGAATGAAAAGTATACAGGCAATGGAAAAGGTATAAGGGAGCACATCCTTAGGATGAGCAACCAGGCATCGAAGCTAAAGCCACTGGATGTGGATCTGGAAATTAAGCCCAAGCTCCTTGTTCATCTGGTTATGGCTTCTCTGCCAAAGGAGTTTGACACTTTTGTTGTCAACTACAACATTCATCCAGAGCAGTGGGATCTGGAAAAGACTATAGCCGTGTGCGTGCAGGAAGAGGAAAGGATTAAGTCCAACAATGGAGGTTCTTTGAACCTTGTGAAGAAAAAGAACTTCCATCAAGGCTCTTCTTCAAAGCCACATGGTAAAGGTCCCATGCAACAGCAGCGTCAGCCTCAGAAGAGCTTTCTTCCAGTAGAGAGGGATCAGTGTCTCTACTGCAAGAAGAAGGGGCATTTCAAGAAAGAATGTCCTGATTTTTTAAAGTCCATCATGGAAAGGTACGGTAAGAACATTGTTTCTTTTGTAAATGAATCATTGTATACACAGTTTTCTAAATCTATTTGGTGGATTGACTCGGGTGCAACTGTTCATGTTGCAAATTCTTTACAGGGGTTCCATTCGACCCGGAGCATGGAAAGAAGAGAAAGATGCATTGAAGTTGCAAATGGAGTCCAAGTAGAAGTTGAAGCTGTTGGCGATGTCTCTCTAAGCTAGTTGATGGTTTTACACTTTTTCTTAGAGATGTTCTTTATGTTCCTTCATTAAACAAAAACTTGATTAGTATTTCACGTTTGGACAAAGATGGTTTTGAATGTCTATTTGGACATGGCCGTTGTGCCATTTGGTGTAATAATACTTGTGTTGGTATTGCTTACCTTCATGATGAGCTTTATTTGTTATCCTCATGTGAAAAAGTTAATTCATTATGTGATCTGAATGTGAATGATGTGAATGTTTCCGGGTCAGAGAACGTTCAAAAGAAAAGAAAGAGAACTCATGATATTTCGTCGAAATTATGGCACTGTCGTTTAGGCCATATTTCGAGGGGGAGAATAGAGAGCCTCGTTAAAAATGAAATTCTTCCTCCATTAGAGTTCTCTGACTTAGAGCAATGCGTAGATTGCGCTAAAGGAAAGTATGTAAAGCAAATTAAAAAAGGTGCAAAACATAGCACAGGAACTTTAGAGATAATCCACACTGATATTTGTGGACCGTTTCCTGTGAAAAGTGTGGATGGCTATGACTCGTTCATAACATTCACAGATGATTACTCCCGTTATGGTTATATTTATCCAATTAAAGAAAGATCGGAAGCGCTGGATAAATTTAAGATATTCAAAGTTGAAGTTGAAAATCAACTTGATAAAAGAATTAAAATAGTAAGATCTGACCGTGGAGGGGAGTACTACGGTCGGCACACCCCATTTGGCCAAGTTCCTGGACCTTTTGCAAAGTTCCTACAGGAAAATGGCATAGTAGCCCAGTATTCAATGCCGGGCGAGCCTCAGCAAAATGGAGTAGCTGAGAGGCGCAACCGTACACTGATGGATATGGTGCACAATATGATGAGTTACTCCACCTTGCCATTGGGATTGTGGATGGAGGTGTTAAAAACCGCCATTCACATTCTCAATAGAGTACCAAGCAAATCGGTGCCCAAAACACCGTACGAGCTGTGGACAGGAAGAGAACCCTCTCTACACCACTTGCGTGTCTTGGGGAGCCTAGCTGTGGCCAAAGTGTTTAACCCAAATATTGGAAAGTTAGATTCCAAAACAGTCACTTGCTACTTCATTGGGTATCCAGAAAAGTCAAAAGATTTTCGTTTCTACTGTCCAGATAGATATACAAAGTTTGTAGAAACGAGACATGCTGTTTTGTTAGAGGACGAAATGATGAGGGGGAGCACGGTAGTGCGGAAAATTGATCTTGAGGAGAAGCGGGTGTACGCACCCAATCCAATGATCCAAGAGCCATATTTCTCACTACCTGTTGTACCTGCACCGACAGTCCCTGAGGCTGTGGTGCAAGCACCTGTTGTAACTCAACCTATGGCAACAGTGAGTGAAGATCCGGAGCCTGTCCTTTAGGATTCGATTGAGCCCACTATTGCACATGAGGAAGAGATGCAGCAGCCACCTCATGATGATGTGCCAACGGATGTTGAGGCACCGAGTGTGCAAACAGAAGAGGCCCCTTGGAGGTCTCAAAGAGTTAAAAGATCGGCAATTCCCAGTGATTATAAAGTCTATAATACAAAAGTTGCTCATATGGAGGGTGATCCCGCTTCATATGAAGAGGCCATGAGAAGTGCTGACTCATCGAAGTGGTTGGAGGCCATGGAAGATGAGATAAAATCGATGAGTTCCAACGATGTTTGGGACTTAGTGGAAATTCCTGAAGGAGCCAAAACAGTAGGTTGTAAATGGGTCTACAAGATTAAACATGACTCTAGAGGGAACATAGAAAAGTATAAAGCACGACCTGTGGCAAAAGGTTATACCCAGAGAGAAGGAGTAGATTACAATGAGACATTTTCTCCAGTCTCATGTAAAGATTCCTTTAGAATAATAATGGCATTAGTAGCACATTTTGACTTAGAGTTGCATCAGATGGATGTAAAGACGGCTTTTCTAAATGGTGATTTAGATGAAAATGTCTACATGAAACAACCGAAAGGTTTTGTCATGGAAGGAAAAGAACATTTAGGATGCCGCCTAAAGAAATCCATTTATGGATTAAAGCAAGCATCCAGACAGTGGAATCTAAAGTTTGATGATACAATTAAAAGATTTGGGTTTGAACCTAATGTAGAGGACAACTGTGTTTATGCAAAGTTTAAGAATGGGAAATATATTTTCCTAATCTTGTATGTGGATGATATCTTGCTCGCTAGCAATGATGTTAGTCTACTATGGGAAACAAAGAAGTTTCTGTCCTTAAACTTTGATATGAAAGATCTTGGTGAAGCCTCATATGTTTTAGGCATAGAAATTCACCGAGATAGAAAGAACGGGGTTTTAGGATTATCGCAAAATGCATATTTGGAAAAGATTTTAAAGAAGTACAGTATGCATGCGAGTAAAGCATCACCTTCTCCTATAGTAAAGGGCGATAGTTTTGGAGAATTTCAATGTCCCAAGAATAAATATGAGCTCGATCAAATGAAAGCGGTACCTTATGCTTTAGCTGTTGGAAGCTTATAGTACGCACAAGTGTGCACTCGCCCTGACTTAGCGTTTATCACCGGAGTACTCGGTAGATATCAAGATAATCCAGGCATGGAGCACTGGAAGATGGTAAAGAAAGTATTGTGTTATGTGCAAGGCACAAAGCATTTCATGCTAACATACAGAAAGTATGATTGCCTAGAGATAAAAGGGTATTCAGACACAGACTATGCGAGAGATAGAGATGATAGAAAATCCACGTTTGGATATATATTCACTCTCGCTGGGGAGCTATCTCGTGGAGAAGCTCCAAACAAAAGTTGGTTGCATCATCAATGATGCATGCAGAGTTTATAGCATATCATGATGTTATTGGACAGGTGATATGGTTAAAGAAATTTGTACCCGACTTGAAAGTGGTAGATTGTATTAATAAACCACTAAAGATGTATTGCGACAATCAGCCCGTAGTGTACTATGCTCACAACAACAAGTCGAGTAATGCTTCCAAACCAATTGAGGTAAAGTTTTATGTTGTGAAGGATAGAATCCGGGATAAGACCATAAGTCTCGAGCATATAGGGACAAAAGGCATGGTTGCGGATCCGCTCACGAAAGGCTGACCACCCAATGTGTTTAGAGAACACTTAGCCGGCATGGGTTTAAGGGAAAGCCTATAATTCCTGGATTATGTTGTGGCCCAAAAGGAACAGAATTTATTCCAAAATGGAGAAGTATGTTGTAGCTGTTTTTGTCTATAGACAATCGAGTCGTGACGATGAAGCATGCTCTATGTACTAATTTGTGATGGAACGAATAAAGTGTAAATGACAAAGTTAAAAGTATGTGATGAGATCAAAGGGGAGAATATTAGATTGATCTCTTCCCAGATGGGCCCAACGGCCCATCGGGCCCTTAATCTCGCGCCCTGATCGGGGGCGCCCAACCCTAATCTGGTTGGTGGGGCCCCTGTTGTACTGAACAATATAAAAGGAGGTGGGGGCCGCAGGCTCTTGGCACGAGGTTCGCCGCCAGCCCCTGTAACATCCCTGATGTTTAAGCAACAGTGATCACCCTCATTAACAAGGCTAAGCATGGTAGTTAACTTGGTTGACTTGGTCAAAATCCCTAACCCTAGTCAAACCCCTCCAAATCAAGGTCAACACCCTAGGGTCCTATACCTTTCAGCGATAATCTAGCGCGTTCTCCACTTTTCATATAACAACTTCAAAATCGGCCAATATGAAAGTTGTTCATTTGCACATGGGACACATTTCTTTCAATTGGCGGTATTTGAGATTCAAAGTGGAAATGCCTCTAAAAGTTGGTCAAAGCTCAGGGGCTCAGTTTGACCTAGCCGAGAAAAACAGCAACTTCAAGCCGTTTTTGTTCAAAATCCATGAAGAATTCCATAGGTCGGCCTTTACAAATGTTGAAGCTGGTTATCTGGTCTACAAGTTTTGTTATTAGCGATTTTTGGACGCAGTTCAAAATTTTGAAGATTTTTGCGGTCAAACGCGCCTTGACCGAAACGGGATGTGCGCCAGGACGCGAACTCGCACTCCAGAGCGCGGGAGCGGGCGCCCCGCCGCACTGGCCTCTCTCCCGCCTGGGCGTCCGCGCTGTCTCCGTGGACCCCACCTGCGCCACTGCTTGCGCCGCCCCCAGACGAACCTCCCCGAGGTGCTGCCGCCCGGATGCCCCGCGCTAGGGTGCCGAGGCGCCCGGCCGCGCCGCGCCCGCGCGCGCCGTGCGCATGCTGTGCGTGCGCCCTGCACCGCGCGCGGGCAGCGCCTGCGCCCTCCCCGTGCACGCGCCCACGCGTGCGCGGGAAAGCCTCAGGGCCGCACTGCGCTGCTCCCAAACTGATGAGGCCTATAAAAGGCAGCACGCCGTTGCGCTTCGTGCCGCCGCCATTGCCCTGCCGCCATGGAGCTCCCCCCCTCCGAGCTACCTCGCACCCGCCTGAGTAGCCAGCCACCACCACACGCACCCACCGAAGCTCCCCCGACTGCACATTACGCAGCTCCGCCGTCCTTGCTCCGCCACCACCGCTCTGCCGCCGCCATCTGTGCGCCGCCGAGGCACTCCACCGTCCGAACCGCCTCGAGCCCGTCTAAGTAGCCCAGGGCCACCACTAGACCTCACCTGAGCTTCCCATGCCGCCCGTTGCTCAATCCCGCCGCCCTGCTCGCCGGAGCGGAGTCCGCCGCGGCCGCCGCCGCACCCCGTCGACGAGCCCCCTCACCGGCCGCTCCTCCGTCCCGACCAAGGCCAGGAACCGGTGCTAGGTGAGCCCCTGGCCCTCCTCCGCCGCTCGCCCGAGCCTCCCCGACCCCACCTCGCCGCCGGCGAGCCCTGCCAGCACCGCCGCCCGTGCTAGGGACCCAATTGCAAGCCCCAATTCTTTCCGGGGTGAAAACCGTGAAATTGAGGACCTCTGTGCAAATACGAGGGCAGAGTTGTGAATAGAAATCTTTAGCCAGGGACCTATCGGTAAAAGAGATTCTTCAAGTTTTGAATTAAATTGCTGAATCTTGTAAAATCGATATCAAATCACAGAAAAATCAAAAAAAAAATGCAAACTCAACTGTTCTGGAATCCTTGTGAAGAACCCTAACTTTTCTACAAAGGGAGTTTTCAAATTTCTTTGTATATTTTGAATAATTTTGAATTTACCATTTTGGATAGATCTGAAATAATTCAAATTCTATGGATGATTTGAAGCTAAATTTTGGATATGTTATTTTCCATGTCATGTTGGTCTTCTGGTTCAATTTTGGCACAAAGTTATAAAGTAGATCTTTAATTATGAATTAAAGTTGAATTTCAGCTTTGTTCCTGTTTATGATTTTTATAAATTAATATGTTGATCTTTTGGGTCCCATCTTTTTGCTATGATCCTGTTTAATGGTATTGCATCCATGATAAATAGTAGATATGTTTTTATCATGTTTTATGGGGTCAAGTAATTTTTGCACTATTTTAACCTTCCTTCATAAATTTAAATTAATTTAAATTTTCTTTGCTGAGTAAGTGCATATCTCTTCATGATTAGGTGTTTTGAACCTCTACATGAATTTCTGGCTCAATATGTGGTATATTTATTTTTGTATGTTTTATTTTTTGTTTTTAATGGATGGATCTAGTTGTATTTTTCATGCTAGATCTGTGGCTTGGATTGATCTAAATTTTTTGGCAGTAGCTCATGTGTAGGATGTTGTGCCTCTCTGCAAAGTTTCATGGTCTTCTTGTTTGTATTTCTTGTAGAATGAATTTTTGAAGTAAATCAAGCTTAATCTATGAATTAATAGAAAAATAGAAATCACCTTTGTTTTTTTTCAAATCTTTTGGGTTGAGCTTCACCAAGTCACACCATGAACAACACCCATAAATTGGTGAAGAAAAATTAATTAATTAATTTAGATATGCACACAATTACCATCAAATAAGGAGTTAAACCCCGCACGCATACCCCTTTCTTTGATAGGAAGAGTATGCTGGATATATCCTTATCTAGGTGAATTGGTCACTCATACACCCCCACGTTTACCCTTCATTTCTAAGCTTTGTTCTCACTCCTCAGTTGCAAATACATGAAGTTAATGCATATGCATGTCGTGTAGAACATCCGGACGGAAACTACGAGTTGGTGCCGGAATCCGAGGGAGATCTCGCCGAAGGAGAAGTGAACGTGGTGGAAGTGCAGCAAGACCTGAACCAAAGTTCGGAGGTTCTCTCCACTGGCTTTGCTAGTGAAGGCAAGCCCAGAGCATAACCCAATTTTCTAACTTTTACAATTATGATATGCAATGTTTGTGCATTTACGTTTCAGGAGTTGATTTGAAACCCTAGATGCATGATCATAGGTTCCTATGCTTGAATACTAGCATGATAGGTCGCTAGTTGCCATGCTCTAAGGACACGGTAAAAGTCGAGTGATGTTCGTCACTCGCGAGCTATAGGTCTCTTATGTTGGAATCATAAGATTTTGATAAATGGATATGCTCATGTGGTAAGAGCATGGGACCGGCTCCGGCCAGTAGGTCTGTGGTTAAGCGTTTGAACATACTAAACATTTGCCGGGAATGGGACCGGTAAGCCTAGTACCTTCTTGATCCGGTAAGGGATCTATGACCACTAATCTTGGGATGAGTCCCCTCTGCCTGCAGCAGAGTGGTGCATGTGTGAAGCTGGGCGGCGTGTGTCTCCGTGGCCAGTATACCTTGTACCAAAGACTGTAGAAATGGATCCTGAGTCAAGGACGGTTGGGAACCGCTTGGTTGGTGCATACCCCACCCCCTGTTTGTTTCTAGTTAGATTATTTTTGGGGTGTGCATTCTTCCGTATGTTTGGGTTTCCCTTGCAAGGTTATTAATCGATCGATCGTCGACCTCTCACCGTTACCCGAGATTACTTAACCATACACTCTATGTCCCTTAATGATGGAATTGAGAAGTAATTTGGATATATGCTTAATTGTTTGCACAACTTGCTTGCCATAGTTGCTTACCTAGTAATGGATAATCAACTAGAACTTTGAGCTAAAATTTGAAAGTAAGGACATACTCTTTGTTGCTTTTCAGCAAAATAACCCACCAGCCAAAGAGCCTTGCACATCTAGAGAGTTGGTGAATTTCCATCACCAGCCGGTTAAGTCTTGCTGAGTATTAGAATACTCAGCCTTGCTTTTGTTGTTGTTTTCAGGTGATATGAATGATGATGGTTTCCTGTGGCCTGGTTCTCTCCCACCCGGTTGGGAAGTGGAGTGGGAGGACGACAGTGCTTAGTGATGTCATGGATGGCCTCCTATGACGTTACTTATGACGTTTAGTATTTTATTTCCGCTGTGTTTCGAACTCTGAACTTTTTACTTTATGCAAAAGACTAGGTATGTAATATTAAAACCTTATGGAGCTTGATGTAAAAATTTGTGAAATGTTATCTCTGGACTCGCCGTCGTGTGAGTTTTAATGTACAATTCTTCGATCCTGGTTAAAGTGATTTACCGGGCTTGACCCGGCAGAGGCGACAAGTTACTTCTGTGTTATCGCTTGATGACCAAATGGACTGGTTTAGGCAATAATATGGAATTAATTTGGGCGGTTCTGTCACAGCCCCAAAACCCCACTTACATCCCTACTCCAATCTACAGGGAGCGTAGGCAGCAACGGGAAGCTCCGCCACCGCCGTCGCCACTGCATCAACCGTCGCTGCCTAAGCGCAGATCCGGCACTGCACGTCGCTGCCCTAGTGCAGACCTTCACCGGCCGAACCCGCGATGGCCTCAAGCTCGACCACCCCGGCCTTGACTGGCGAAGGTATTACTCTTCTTTTCCCTCTCTGTCTCTCTCACCTCTCGGTGCACACACACATGTTCCACATGGTTATGGTTCCTACCCGTCAAGATATGCACCTAGGAGATCTTAGGGATATAGCACATGCCACCCCCATCTTCATCTCATTGCCCAGGCCCTAGAGTATACCAGTCAGGATATATGTGGTCCATGCTGCCGGCCACTATACACAGTTGAGAATGAGATGATGAAAAATAGTAGAACTGACTGGGCCGAAGATAAGAGAGGATCAACAATGTTTTAAATGAATGGAAGGCGTCGGGAGAAAGCATTAAAGATGTTGTGAGGTCTGCAGTAGTCAAAACTCCAAACATGGTGCCTTTCTTGGAAACAAACACGTGGCACTACGTAGTCAGCCATCACATAGGTATGCGTATGTGCTACAACCTACAAGAAGATGCAAATACGTTGAGACCGATGGCGTAGCCAGAAAGAAAAAAATAGCTAGGGCAGACTTCTAGCGACGGAAGTCGGAACTGCCGCCGCTGCTTTGTAAGCATCAAGGCCCCACCGCACCTTTGGTAAGGGTGTGTTTCGGTGATAAATGACAAACATATACTTGTGACTAACCTTGGTTTTGTAGCGAATTTATTCTTGGGTTATTGTCATAAGTGATAAATGAAAAGAGACCCCTCAATTTGAAATCAATGGACAAAGACTACAAGGCTAAGGACATTTTTAGTTCCAAGTGTCACAAGGAGATGAAGGACACTTGGATTTGCTAGTTTGTAGTGTTTGACCATACTATTAAGAGGGGTTCATACTTGAGTAGCTTGACCATGCCAAATGTTATGCCATATTCATGCACTATCAAGCTCCTTGGTCACTAAACAGCTCAAGATACTCATGGAAACACATTGGAAGCAAAAGACTTGAAGAAAAACTCAAAGGTGTTTGAATTGGATGAGTTGAAATGGAAAAGGGCGCATCGGATGATCCGACACTATCATTTCTAGTTGCACCGGATGATTGATGTGAAAGTTTCAGCAGAATTTAGCACCACCGGATGAACCGACGGTGTATCAGCAGAAGCATCGGTTCATCCGGTGACCTAGGGTTTGGTAACAGTGACAAATCAAGTCAAGAGCCTTAAGCACCGGATGAAGCGACGGTCCAAGCAGCGGTTCATCTGGCGCATGCATATATTTCATACAGAGATGCACCGAGTGAACTTGCTTCAGCACCGGATGAACCGACGCACAGGAAGATTATCAGCGTATCATCCGGCGACTATGTTTATTCTACGCAGAGACATTTTGAGTAAAGTCACTTTAGCACCGGATAAACTAACGCATCGATGGTGTATGCGTCAGATGAATTGGTACAGTGTTCGAGTTCAACGACTATAATTCGAGACACAGAGTGACCGGATGATCTGACGCTGTCGCAGGGGGAACCGTCAGTTCATCCGACGGTACTACTTTTCAGAGGACTTTTCCAACGGCTAGCCTCCCTTGCTAGCCCTATAAATTGGACCCCCCTGCGTCTCCTAAGCTGCCTTTACCACTCTAAAGACCTACTACAGCCAAGGAGAAGGAGTGTTAGTGCTTTGATCAATTGGATTTCATCTTCCTAGCCAAGAGGGATTCTTTCTTGGTGATCAAGAGTTTCAAGGTGCTTTCAATGGCATAGCTGAGTGCATTGGTCCAGTGAAAGGTTGTGAGCTTGTTACTCTTGGAGTTTGACGGCTCCTAGACGGTCTCGATGATTTGGGGTTCTTGGTGAGCTCTTGGAGATTGTGGGAGCCCCGGGAAGTTCTTGGTGTAAATGGATTGAGACCCACCATTCTGGAGATGGAGAATGGGTACTCTTAGTGAGCACTCAAGTCTAAGTGGCTTGAGGGGGAGCAAAACTCTTTGTGAGTGCTCCAACGTGGATTAGGGAGAAGCGTCAACTTCTCGATACCACGGGAAAAAATTTGGTTGTCTCGTGTCCTCTCTTTCTACCTTCTTGCACTTAATTCCGCATTTACTTTCAGCTCTTAAGTTTCCTTGCTCTTGTTTCCCTCTAGTTTGCTTTGCTTGTTGCATATCTTGACTAGGGTGCTTTTCTCTTGTTAGTGTGAACATTGCTAAGGAACTTTGTTGTTAGTGTGCTTAGTTGGTAGGAAGAAACCTTTTTAGATGGGCAACACTAGAGATATAGGTTAAGGTTTACTTCTTGTACTAGAAATTTGAAGAAGACCCATATTCAACCCCCCCTTCTATAGGCCATCAATCCTACAAGTGGCATCAGAGCTTAGGCTCTCTTTTTAGTGGCTTAACCACCTAGAGAGATGGGCAAGGGGAGTGGAAATGGCCCTCCTAAGTTGGCGGGGAAACAGTTCACTTTTTGGGCACATAGAATGGCTAGCTTTCTTCAAGCACAACACCATGATGCATGGATCACTACCATGTATCCCATGCCGGTTGAACCCACCGAAAGTGAAACCAAGTGGAACTATCGTGCTAGAAACTTTATCTTTGAGACTCTTGAGGAGGACTTGTTTGATAGGGTGTTTGCTTGGGAGACCGCTCATGAGGTTTGGATGGAGCTCAAAAGAATCCATGTAGGCAACAAGAAAATCTGTGAGGAGAAGTATGAGTTGCTTAAGGTTGAGCTTAATGACTTTAGGATGAAGGATGAAGAGGGTGTAGAGGAAATGTACTCTAGGATGGGTGTTATTATTCAAAATATCAATGCTCTCGATGTTGCTAACATGTCCGAGCAGGAAATTATTCGGAAAATTCTTCAAACGCTTCCCAAGCCCAAGTACAACATCGTGAAGGCACTCATCTTTGAGAAGGACTTCGAAACTCTCACCATCACCGAAGTTGTGAACAAGATTCGATCTCATGAGATGTTCTTGATGGGTCAAATTGAATCATCCACTTCCACATCAAGCTCCAAGAAAGATCTTGCACTCAAGGCTAGTGACAGGACCAAGCCAAAGTCAAAAGCAAAGCCTCCTCCTTCTTCAAGTGAAAGTGAAGACAAGAGTGACTCAAGTGATGAAGATGATGGTGAACTTGCTTTCCTCATGAGGAGGACCACCAAATTGCTCTCCAAGATTGGCAAGAAGGGCTATAACTATGATCCCAAGAAGAACAAGTTTCGCTCATCAAGAAGAAATGGTGAAGGTCGCAAGAGGAAGTGCTACAATTGCCAAATCTATGATCATCTATCATATGATTGCCCCAAGCCCGACAAGAGAGTGTCAAGCTCTAGCAAGAAGAACGACAATGATGATGATAAACAGAAAAATGATAAGCACTCCAAGAAGGACTCATACAAGAAGAAGTCTTCTAGCAAGCCCTACAACAAGAACAAGGGTGGTCATCATTCTCTCTTAGCAAATGAGTGGATCACGGATGGTGAAACTTCAAGTGAATCAAGCGATGGTGAAGATGAGAAGAATAAAAAGTTTGCCGGTCTTGTGATCATGGATGATGAAGAACCTCCTCTCCCTCCACCACCTATGTGCTTCATGGCTAAACACTCCAAGGTGAGCGATAGTGAAGATAGTGACTCATCGGATAGTGATAATGAACTTTCACCTCATGCTCTTAAGGGTCTTCTAGATCAATACACCAACATGATCAAGAAACAAAAGAGTAAGCTCAAGGCTCTTGAAGAGACCCATGAGAAGCTTAAGCTATCCAATGATGAGTTGCTTGTGAAACACAATAACCTTAGCAAAGAACAAGAAGCTTTGGTAGTGTCTCACAAGTCACTTAGAGATGACCACAACAAGTTACTTGATAAGCACAATGAGCTAATCGTCAAACATGATGATATAACCGTGCTTAACAAGTCTCTTGAGTCAAGTCAAAAGATGCTTAAGAAAGATCATGTGGTCTTAGAGATGAGGTATCAAGAGATTGAGGTTGCTTATGAGGCTATTTGTGCTAGTGGGCAAGAAATTGCTAGAGACATTACTAAAACAAATGCCTCTACTTCTTGTGATGACTTGATTGAAGAACCTAAGATCTTGCCAAATGATGAGAATATTGCCTCCTCTTCCAAGACTAACCATGATAGGGTGAAAGCACTTGAAGAGGAAGTAAGAAGCCTAAGATCTTGTGTGAAGAATATGGCCAGGGGTGAAGCATTGCACAAGGAGATCCTCTATCACAATGCAAGAGATTATGGCTCTAGGGGACTTGGCTCCTTCCCTCAACCCATCAAAGAGACTCGCAAGTCAAAGGAACTTTATGGGTGTTTTGTGAAGGAAGTTGGGTCTTATTGCCAACATTGCAACATCACCGGTCATCACACAAGAGAGTGTCCTATACCTTCACGTCCATTGCCTAAATTACCTTACAACTATCATTCCATGTTCAACAATAACCATTTCTTGTTGTTGAAGAATAGCAAGGGCAAGGTGGCGGCAAGGTTCATAGGGACCAAGGCTAAAGTGAATCATCCTAGGCAAATTTGGGTTCTCAAAGCTTTAGTAACTCATGTGATTGGGCCCAAACTTGCTTGGGTTCCTAAATCTTCAACTTGATCTCTTTGTGTGTAGGTGAACTACAAGGCCGGAGGAAGTCATTGGGTTCTTGATAGTGGATGTACTCAACACATGACCGACCAAAGTAAAATGTTCACCTCTCTAGTTGATGATGCGGGGAATCATGAGCAAGTCACCTTTGGTGATAATTCTAAAGGAAGAGTTTCCAGTTTGGGTGATATAACCATTGCAAAAGATCTCTCTCTCTCTTTCCAATATTTTGTTTGTTGACTCTTGTAGTTATAACTTGCTTTCCATTGCTCAATTTTGTGATCTTGGCTTATCTTGCTTGTTTGATGATGAGGGAGTTATCATTACTAATAAGAAATCTAATGAAGTTGTGTTCAAAGGTTTTCGTCATGGGAACATCTATCTTGTGGACTTCTCTTCTCATGAAGCGAACTTGACTACTTGCCTTTTCACCAAGACATCCAAGGGTCGGCTATGGCATCACCGTATTGCACATATAGGCATGAGTCAACTCAAGAAGGCTTTCAAAAGGGGTTTAGTTCTTGGTGTGAAGGATGTCACATTTGAGAAGGACAAGTTATGTAGAGCGTGTCAAGCTGGCAAGCAAGTAGCAAGTCACCATCCTATGAAGGCTTATGTATCTACCTCAAGACCTTTGGAAATCTTGCACATGGACCTTTTCGGCCCTACTACATACAAGAGTCTTGGTGGTAATCTCTATTGTCTTGTCATTGTTGATGATTACTCACGCTACACTTGGACATTCTTTTTGGAGGACAAGAGCAAGACGTTTGGGATCTTCAAGAACTTTGCTACAAGGGCTCAAAATGAATTTGAGTCATCTATTGTGAAGATCCGGAGTGACAATGGATCAGAATTCCGGAACACCAAAGTGGAAGAGTATTGTGATGAGCTAGGCGTCAAGCATGAATTCTCTTCAACCTACACACCACAACAAAATGGTGTGGTAGAGAGGAAGAACAAGACCCTCATCACATTGGCTAGAGCCATGTTGGATGATTATGGTATCTCTCAAAGATTTTGGGCGGAAGCTATCAACACGGCGTGTCATGCTTTAAATAGGGTGTATCTCCACCGACTATTAATGAAGACACCCTATGAGCTTCTCATTGGGAGGAAGCCTAACATCTCCTACTTCCGAGTCTTTGGATGTAAGTGTTTCATTTACAAGAAGAGGAAGCACCTAGGGAAGTTTGAGAGTAGGGTAGATGAGGGCATGTTTCTTGGTTATGCATCAAACTCCAAGGCATATAGAGTATTCAACAACACTACACGTGCCGTTGAAGAAACATGTGACGTGGAGTTTGATGAATCTAATGGCTCCCATGGACATGACTATTGTTGTGATGATGTAGGAAAAGAACCTCTACGAGAAGCAATGAAGAAGATGGCTATTGGGGACATCAAGCCCAAAGAGGATGATGATGCACCTTCTACTTCCCACAACCATGAAGACTCATCCTCTTCCGATGATGATAATGATGATCATCAAAGGCGGACAAGACAAGGAAGCCCATCTTCCTCAAATGGACCACCTCCTACATCACAAGACACCCAAGATCAAGGAGAAGAAGAACCGGAAGTAGTGCAACCTCAAGATGATCCAACTTCTACCACATTTGAAAGGCGTACAAGGACTTCATCAAACCCCCATTGATCTTGTATTGGGTGATCCCAAGGGTGGTACACGTACTCGTCGCAAACAATATGCTTCGTTTTGCAAACATCATGCATTTGTTTCTTTTGTAGAACCCACTACTATAGAGGAAGCTCTCGAGGACCCGGATTGGATCTTGGCTATGCAAGAAGAGCTCAAAAACTTCACAAGAAATGAAGTTTGGGTCCTAGTAGAGCACCCCAAGAACAAGAACGTGATTGGCACCAAGTGGGTCTACCGGAACAAGCAAGATGAACATAGAGTCGTGGTGAAGAACAAGGCAAGGCTTGTCGCCAAGGGCTACTCGCAAGTAGAAGGCTTGGACTATGGAGAGACCTTTGCTCCGGTTGCACATCTTGAAGCAATCCGTATCCTTCTTGCTTATGCTTCTTATCACAAAATGAAATTATTCCAAATGGATGTCAAGAGTGCCTTCTTAAATGGCTTCATCAATGAAGAAGTCTATGTTGAGCAACCTCCCGGTTTTGAAGATACCACACATACTAATCATGTCTATAGGTTGATCAAGGCTTTGTATGGACTCAAGCAAGCTTCTAGGGCATGGTATGAGAGGCTTCAGGACTTTCTCATCAAGAAAGGCTTCAAGATTGGGAGAGTGGACAATACTCTATTCACCAAGATCATCAACGGAGAGCTCTTCATATGTCAAATCTATGTTGATGATATCATCTTTGGCTCTACCAATCTTAAAGTGTGCAAGGACTTTAGTGAACTCATGACTAGGGAATTCGAGATGTCTATGATTGGGGAGCTCAACTTCTTCCTTAGTTTTCAAATCAAGCAATTGAAGGAAGGGACCTTCATCCATCAAGAAAAGTACACTAATGATATTCTCAAGAAGTTCAAGATGGATGATTGCAAGCCAATCGAGACTCCAATGCCTACCAATGGACATCTCGACTTAGATGAGGGAGGTAAACCGGTTGACCAAAAGCTTTACCATTCTATGATCGGCTCTCTTCTTTACCTTACCGCATCTAGGCCCGATATCATGTTTAGTGTTTGCATGTGTGCTAGGTTTCAAGCCAACCATAAAGAATCTCACCTAAGTGCTTTGAAAAGGATCCTTAGATACTTAAAATACACACCTAGCATTGGCTTGTGGTACCCCCATGGTGCTTGTTTTGAGCTCTTGGGTTATTCGGATTCTTGCCATTTGCTAGGTCGATCTTTGGTTGCTTGGTCCTCTAAGAAGCAAAACTCCGTGGCCTTATCCACCGCGGAGGCAGAATACATTTCCGCCGAGGCTTGTTGTGCTCAAATCCTCTATATGAAGCAAAGCCTCTTGGATTATGGTGTGGTTCTAGATAGGGTTCCTCTCCTTTGTGACAATGAAAGTGCCGTAAAAATTGCTAACAACCCGGTTCAACACTCGCGCACCAAGCACATTGATATCCGCCATCACTTCTTGCGAGACCATGTGGCTAAAGGTGATATTCTCCTTTGTGGTGTTCGCTCCGAGGAGCAATTGGCTGATATATTCACTAAGCCTCTTGATGGAAACACCTTTTGTAGGCTAAGGAGTGAATTAAATGTGCTTGATGCGTCTAACATCATGTGATGCTTGGCATATAGTTTGCATTTGCATATGAACATGATGTAGGGGCTTGTCTAACCTTGTTAAGATAGTGGTGAGTATGGTGTTGATGGTGGAAATTCACCATTTCCAACCCTCAATATTCTCACATAAATGGAGGCATATGCATTATTTACTAGCATTTAGGTTTGAATAATGTAGTTCCACTTGTCCTTAGAGATTATTTGTATGTAGGTGATTTACCCCTTAAAAGAGATGGAAACTCCACTCCTATGAAGAAATCATGCCAACTCAGCTGAGGAGGTGGCTGCCACCAAAGGAAACATGGCAAGACACGTCATCGATCCAGGGGAGGCACTCACCGACGAATCAGAGGACGCCACATGGACTTCACATGGATCAAAGGGCCCACCTCGGATACCAAATCAAGCCATGCACCGGGGATGGATCAGAGGGCCCACAGGGCAGCCACTCAGAGGAAGGACAGGCCAGGGGGCCACCCTAGGGGGCCGGCCGATCCTAGGATCGGCCGAACTACCTTAGGGCCCCCTGATCCTGGCCCTCCACGTGTTGGCTCCTCATTGGTCACTTACCTCACTCCCAGGTGTTTAGGGGCCATTTGGGCGTCCGAGCAAGCCTTGTCCTCCTCTATAAATAGGAGGGGAGGGGCTCCCATTTCTCACACACCACTCTCTCATTCTCCTCTTACTTTTAGTTTCCAAGGCTAGGGGGTAGGCTAGAGTAGCTCTTCTTCAGGTTCCAAGTCCTCTTGGAAGTTTAGGTATGAGTTCTCTTTTATCTTTATTTCTTTGTATGACTTTGATCTACTTCAGTTATTCAGCTATTTCATATAAAGTCATGGTAGATCATATTCTTGATATGTTCTTGAGTTCATCCTCTGTTCATCATTTAGAGGCTCGTGTTCTTCATGAACACTACCTTTTGATCCACTTGAAAGGTGATAAACTCCTTCATTATGTGTTTGTTCATAAGTTAGAGGCTCATGTTCTTCACGAACACGACCCTTTGATCTTGTTGATTAGACATAAGAGAGTTCATATCTGTTCGTATGTCTAGCCTTAGTTGATCTTGTTAGATAGCATGAGAGTGTTGCATGGGGTCTGTGTTCAAGCTATGGTACTCGGTCTAGTTGACTAGTCTTCTGGTGGCTCTCACCCTGGGTCACAATAGCCCGGGCCGGGTGAGGTCTAGCAGCAATGTAGGCATGGTGCCTGGGTTGTCTAGCTACGATAGTTATGAGCATACCCCCGTAACGAGAGGTCAGTCCTCAGGTGGTGACAGCCCTGTTGGATCCTAGGGCAACCTCCGCGTTGGGGTACCTGCTGTAGGAGTCTAAAGTCTAGTTTCGCAGAGTGCTGGTCGTCACGGGCTAGCTCCCCGTTTGTACCTGGGTGCTGAACCATGTTTCCCTCATGCAATACTCATGCCTATCTCTTATCTTCTAGCTTTGTATGATTAGTATATTAGAACCTAGAGCTAACTCGTATGTTCCCCCTAAGCCGTAGTGTGCTAGAGTAGAGGTAGATTTGAGGTGTGTGTGTCACACTACCCCTTTATATCTTTTATCTTAGCCCTGCCTTTGAGTGTGTTGTTTTCCCTATATCTATCTCTTGGTTTACATTCAGAGCAAAAGCATAAGTCTAAGATATCCGCCATTGCCTTCCTTGGATTCGATACCCTTGGAATACTCTCTTTCCTTGGGGAAATGCTACAATGGTTTATCTGTGCGCTTGCGGATTCGTTCATGATCGTTTAGATTAAACCTATGGAAACTCTCAATGTTCACGCTAACCTGCGCCAATTAGTTGTGACATTGGGAAGTGCCAACAGACACTTCTAGCGCTGACGCTAAGGACGGATTCCAAATCTGTTCTTAAGTGGTCGACGTTTAGAAGTGTCAACAAGCATTTCTGGCGCCGTTGCCGGGGAAGGCACAGGATTATCTTGACTATGCTCTGCATCTGTTTATAAACTCTGAGTAGGTTAGGACAACCCTCAATGCAGGCTAACCTTGATTGTCTTCTTTTATCTTTGGATGATGAAGACAGGTAGTGTATGACTGATTTTGACCTACTGGGGAATTTTACTGAAGATCCCGAGTCACTTGTGAGGAAAGCTCGAATTCATTTCGGCTCACCTCGTCGTACTCGTCCGGAGGGCGAACCAGCTTCCTTTGTACCATCCACGTCCAACGCTATGGCCCAGAAGACACTTCGTGAGTACTCAGCTCCTTCTGCTAACCAGGTGCTGCAAGGCCCTGAGGTGGCAATGGGGACTGAAAACTTTGAGATCAAGACGGGTCTGATCACAATGGTACATGCTAGCCCATTCTGTGGCAAGCCAAATGAGGATGCCAATGCTCATCTGCAGCAATTCCTAGAGCTATGCAGCACTTTCGTCATCAGGGGTGCAAATATGGATGCTGTTCGTCTACGGCTATTTCCATTCTCCCTCTTGGGAAAGGCTAAGCAATGGTTCTACACGAACCGGGAGTCTATTGACACTTGGAGCAAGTGTTCACAGGCATTTCTCAAGAAGTTCTTCCCATTGGGTAAAACCAATGCTCTTCATGGAAGGATTTCTGGTTTTCAGCAAGCAGCAAGTGAATCTATTCCAGAGGCTTGTGAGAGGCTTCAGGAGTATGTCCTGGCCTGTCCTCATCATGGGATGGAAGATTGGCTCATTCTTCAAAGTTTCTATAATGGGTTGACTCCGACAGCTCGAGGCCATATTGATGCTGCTGCTCAAGGAGCATTCTTCTCACTCACGGTTGACAATGCTAAATTGCTCATGGAGAAGATGGTCTCCAACCAAGGGTGGAGTGATGAAAGACTCCAACCACGACCGAGGGGTACTCATACTGTCAAGGAAGCAGACATGATTACTGCCAAGATGGATCTTCTTATGAAGAGATTGGATGACTACACTAGCAAGAAGGCTGCCATGGCCACTACTTCTTTGTCTATGGACTCTCACATGACTTGTGAAGTCTGTGGCAACACTGTGCACTCAGGCAACTATGAGACTCAGGAGGAAGTGATGTACATGAATGGCAATAACAACGGTTATCGTCCACCTCAACAAGGAGGCCAATCGTGGAATCAACAACACCCTTATTATCAAGGAGGTAACCAAGGTAACTCTTACAATCCTAACCAACCTTCCTTGAGAGATCTTGTTTTTGGGCAAGCTAAGATTAATGAAGGTATTAACAAGAAGCTAGCTGCCCTTGATAAAACTATGGAAAGCCTCAACGTTAAGCTTGATAGTTTTTCTTCTGCCCAGAAGAGTCAGCTGAGTTTCAACAAGATGTTAGAAACCCAGTTGGCTCAGCTGGCTGCTTTGGTTCCATGTCCTGATAATGGGAGGATCCCGGGGCAACCCATATCCTCTTATGAAAATGTTAGTGTAGTGTCGACCAGGTGGGGTAAGCCACCTAGAAAGACATGTGCCTCTGACTATGCAGGAAAGCCCATTCAACAAATTCTTGATCCATGGGAGGAATCAGTAGTGGTGCACAAGAAAGATCCAGGCCACCCAACTATAACGTGCACAATCTATTACAAGAAGATCAGGCATGCTCTTTGTGACCTTGGTGCAAGTGTTAATCTCATGTCCAAAGCCATGTTCGAGCAACTGGGATATCCAGCTCTCTCTCCAACAACACGGACTATCCAACTCACCGATTCAACGATCCGATATCCAGAAGGAATTGCCGAGAGTTTATTGGTTAAGGTCAAGAGCTCTTATGTCTTCGTGGATTTCGTGGTCCTCGATATGGATGACGAGGGAGGAATGCCGCCCATCCTTGGGCGACCATTTCTCAGTGATGTCCGAGCTAGAATCAATGTGGGATCCGGTATCATCCGTTTCGGCATTGGGGAGAGGAACTTGAAATTCAAGTTTTAGGACAAAGAAGAGCAATGCTATTTGGTGCAAGATAGTGTTGAGCAGCTTGGGGGAAGGACGGAGCCTTCACCCCTAAGGAAGAAATCTCCGTCAAAGAGGTTAAAGAAAATTAGGAAAGAGTGGCAGAAGATTGAGATGGCACCAACCTCTACTTCTCAGGAGTGCGGTGCTGAATGGAATTGATCGCTGAGAAGAGTCCAACTCGTCAGACTAAAAATGATAGGTCCTTTCTACCAAAAAGGTTAAAGCTGGTATTTATCTCATATTTCCCTTTCCAAAATTTCCCTTTCCAAAATTGCATGTTTGATTTTCCAAAACTTTGCATTTGCATGCTAGATTTATCTAGCCCTTTTCCCTTTCAAAATAAAAAATTCTGAAAATCATTTCTGAGTTTGAAAACCATAGAAAATTTATTTGGGCAATTTTTGGAGTAAACTTTGGCCGGTGCACCTAGGCATATTTTCATATAGCCATTGGTGGCACACCAGCCAAAGGGGGCCAGCACCAAGCCCACCAGTGGGCCGGCCGAACCAGGGTTCGGCCGAACCCTGGTAACGGCCATGTGGGCCCAGCCTTGGCAACGGCTTCTAGCCGTTGCCCAACGGCTATCCCGCGGTGTGCTGCCCCTTTGCTCTATAAATTGGACCCGAGAGGGGGTGTTCTTCACCCATTCAACTCATTTCATTTCACACTCCCCTCTCTACTCCTTGCTCTCTTGGTTTTCTTGGATTTCTTGCTCAAGATTGGATCATCAAGTGGTCTCTCTATTGTGTTGCTGAAATTATTGCTATTGGTGGAGCAAGCTCTGTAAGAACTTCATTTGATTTCACTAACCCATCACCGAGTTGCTCTTGTTGTCCCTTGTTGTTGTGCTAGCATGAATTGGGCGGCAAACACTCTCCAGAGGGTGACACGCTCACGCTCCCGTTCGTGGGCAAGCACGAGTGCATCCATCCCTGCCGAGCCAACGTCGAGCCCATCAACGATAGATTATGAAGAAGAGCAAGAGGAGCAAGCCGAGCCACAAGCCACGGAGGAGGTCGTCGATGACACCGCCTACCTCAGCTTGCGGGGTGATCGAGAGCAGCAAGCCTATGCTCTCCTGAAGGACCGAGTCTTCGCCCACACCAGGGACATCGACCCGGCTCTCATGGAGAAAACAGGTATGAATCTCGAGTTCACTTCTATTTGGAATGCTCTTGGTTGGGAGGAGTTTGCGCCAGTCACAGAGCTTGGCTCTCAGCCCCTCACCATCCAGTTTCTTTGCTCTCTTGCCGAGACCCCGGATGGCGTTGAGTTTCGTCTTTTCGAGACCGATTATTGTCTTTCTTGGAAGGATCTTAGTCGTCTTCTTGGTTTTAGTCCTCGTTGTGCTGTCTCTTTGAAGCGAGCTTGTGAGGGTTATGTTCGGGAATCTTTCTGGGCAGATATCTCTGGTCTTGTTTACAGTGGCAAGTTTGTACCTCGGTGCAACGATATTGTGCATCCCACTCTCCGCCTATGACACAAGTGGCTCGCCATCACTCTCTTTCCACGAGAGGATGTTCGGCCCGTGCGCAGTGATGAGATGATGCTATTATACGCCGCTGTCAACCAGATCAAGGTCGCTCCCGTTAAAGCAATGATTCGGCAGTGGATGACGAATTTCAAGATGATAGGTCCTATTGAGTGTACGGCTTTGGTGACTCGTATTGCTCTCAGACTCGGGGTTCTTAGCGGGAATCCCGTACCCTTCATCGGGACGCCCCGAGTTCTCATTGATGAGGCATAGTTGATCCAGGGGCATATACTCAAGAGGGGCCCAAATGATTCTTTGACCTTCTTCTTTCTGGGCTATGCAAATCAAATCCCGTTACCTAACCCGGAGTTTGGATTGTATAACTCGGAGTCACTCACCATTCCCCTTGTTACACAAGAGGAAAGCCGTCGTGCTAGTGTTTCAGGCAGGTCCACCAGGAGCGTGGCGAAGAGAGCACACATGCAGTAGCAGCAGCCACAGCCGACACCACCACCACAGCCTCAGCCACAGCATGTTACACCACCGGTGGCAGGAGGGGCCCCTGCAGGGTACATGTCCGGGGTTACCCCTGGATATGCACCTGGTTGGGACTAGCCCACCTACCAGCCGAGTGCGAGTGGCACGGCCTGGGCGAGCGCGAGCAGAGCTCAGTGGGCCACACCCGCTAGTTCCAGCTCCGGTGGTCCACCTCCATCTTCGTCCTTCCGGCGACACTCTTCAGCCTCTGCACGCGATGCTCAGCTCGCACAGCAGTTGGGAGAGCTCACCGTTCAGGTCACGGGATTGGAGGAGACGTTGAACACCCACGTCGAGTCTACCTCAGCATTGTAGCGTCAGGCTGGTGAGAGGATAGCAGCCATGCAGCAAGATCAGTGGCAGTACATGGATGCGCAGAGGGCTTACTATGCGAGTCAGGGTTTCTTCTACCCTCCTCCGTAGTGAGCCTGAAGCTAGCTTGGGGGAGGACCCCCATCCTGAGGTAACTTGTATCTTCCTTCATTTTCAGAATATTTTATAAATGAAAATCCAAAAAAATCTGCAAAATAAAAAGACTAAAAAATATTTATTTGCTTTCATCATCATCATTTGCTTAGTTTGGTTTGATATGCTTAGTAAGAATGCTTTGTCTCTATGGTTGAAATGATGAATAGTTGCTCTGTTTATTCTCCCTATATGTCTTGCTTACAACTTTGTATCCTACCTAAGTTTTGAGTTTGTTGGCTTGTATGTTCAAACCTTAGCTTGGAAACTGTGGGTAGCAAAAAGCATGATCCTTACCTAAGTTGTTGCGAGACATGATATGGTAGAATAGAGTGCTATGATCTTGTGCTTAGTGATGCTTGACATCCGGAGTTTTCCTTTTTGAAAAAAATCAAAACATGATGAGTTCCTCAATGATGAGAATTTCTCATCCAAGGCCATATGTAGATTCTAGTTCTTAGCCTCCACATATGCAGCTTGTTCTCTCATTGAGCTTTGTCAAATTGTTGTGACCCTTGTTAGAACTCATACTCCCCTGATCAAGATCACGTACACGTTCATGCTAAACTTCTACACTGGAAGTTAAGCATTCATCATTTACTCCATACTGCTTATGCATTCTTCCGCAAAATAAAACTCTATGTATCTTTGCATTATTCATCCCTCTCCAAATATCTCCAATAGAGACAAAGGGCTAGTTTAAAAAAAATAAAAAAAAGAAAAGCATGCTCAAAAGCATGGCAAAAATAAATAAAGAGAGCTAGCCCAAGTCTCGAAGAAATTTCAAAGGAAAAAAATGGATTGATATGTGCAAGAGAAAGAGTTCCACCATATAGATGGTAATAACTAGTACCTACTCCAGGGCTAGTGTCCACCTTACCATCAATCCCTCATTTCCTCATATAAAACGTGGCAATATCTAGCACCCATTTCCGGGCCTAGTATCCACCTTGCCATGTTCATATCCATCACACACTTATGCACATCTTGATCAGGATGTATGTTTGTTTCTTCCAAGGATCCGGTTTTTGACTTAGCAATATATGAGAGACAAGTATGCCACATCTTCCCTACCTACAGCTCCACATAAAGCCTATTAGGAGTAGGATGTGAAGAAAGGCAGCATTGATGCCTTGGTGAGGAAACATACACCTTTGAGCGATCCGAGAGTATCATTTGAGGAACTCTGATTTTCTTTTGAAAATTTGCAAAACCTCCGGATTACTAAGCTGATCAAGGTATGAGTGATTATGCATTCTCTATATAACCATTCTGTCTCTCAACCGCCCAAGGCAGGTGAAGCTATACGCCCCACGTATCAGGTGAAAGGTAAGAACATTGCTAACCTGTTCAAACTCTTGGTAGAGTACTTTGCTGTATATTTGCCATAAGTTGAGAATACAACATTGTAGCAACTCCTGATTAACAAACCTAAGTCTCTAGTGTCTTGCTTCGAGACGAGGAAGAGGTTAGCTTGGGGGAGTTTGTTGACGGTGGAAATTCACCATTTCCAACCCTCAATATTCTCACATAAATGGAGGCATATGCATTATTTACTAGCATTTAGGTTTGAATAATGTAGTTCCACTTGTCCTTGGAGATTATTTGTATGTAGGTGATTTACCCCTTAAAAGAGATGGAAACTCCACTCGTATGAAGAAACCATGCCAACTCAGCTGAGGAGGTGGCTGCCACCAAAGGAAACATGGCAAGACTGAGAGCCAGGTGTGGTTCGAGGACCGGTGGATGGTCGCTTCCTGGTGTGATGAGTGATTGACAACGTGGTGTGGACTGATTCTTGGCTAAGTATTGCAGGTGCAGGTTGCGGCTTGACTGGTGCAGGTGCAGGTGAAGAACAAGCGTGAAAGGTCATTGCCGGTGAGGCCTCCAGGTGTGGAGAAGACAAGTAGGCTTGGTTCGAGGGACCCGGTGGCCAGCGGGGTCAAGTGCGGGCCGCATGGTGGCAAGAACGGCAAGATGAAGTCATGGACGGTTTCTTGGTTGAGCCTCAAAACCAAGGTCGAGCCGGGACTACGTGGGAGCCGAGTCATGAGTGGTGATTGGCGGAGGCTACACCGAGTTCGCGGGGTTTCCGGTGGTTCACCAGAAAACCACTGGGTTCCTTGGTTGATCCACAAAGCCAAGACCGAAGAACCGAAGACGGAGGTGCAGCAGTTCCAGACCGGTCTGACCGGTGGGTCTGACCGGTCTGACCGGTGGGTACCGGTCTGACCGGTGAGGAGCACCGGTCTGACCGGTGTGTGACGACGCAGTCCGGAATCTTCGAAGCGGAGGACACGCGTCGGGATTGCAAGGCTTGCGTCGAGGCTAAGCAAGTCTGCGGTCGCTGGGCATCCGTCCGATGGTGCGAAGACAAAGACTTCCAATTTCGCCCTCGAGGGGCATGTATCCCTAGTTAGCTAGTAAGGGTATTTTAGTCTTTCGGTTGCCTCCATATAACCCAAGGGGTGAGAGGATGGCAGCCATCTCTTGAAACCCTAGCTCATTTGGTTTTCCTATTTTCCTTCCTATTTTCTTAGGTTTTTCGTAGGACTAGCTTGAGAGCTTCATGGTGAGATCTTGTGAGAGGGAAGGATGATCGGGCGGCAAGCTAGACCTTGTATGAACCTCTTTGGTATGTATAGATGATTCGGCGTGGTTCCTCAAGGCTTGGATGTGTCTTTCCCGTTTCTCCTTTTTGGTGATTTTCGGAGCCCTTTCTTGGCGATTTTCTTGGAGCGATTTCGAGGCCTTTATCTTTGGGATTTGGTGGGGGATGTATGCATGAACCCTTCGTGGTTCTTTACCCTTTGATTCCCCTTCCAAATCCGTGAGCAAAGGGGCTCGTTTTTGGGGTTTTCGTGGCTCTAGGGTTAGAGGCGTTCTTGGTGGGATTTCTTCGATTCCTCTTGATTTGACAAGTTTTGGTGGACCAAATCTTGGCTATGGAGTACCCATGAGGTGTTCCTACTATCCCCAAAGTCTTGTGCAAAACCGTGGAGCGGATCGGGAGATCGGGAGTTGGATTTGGAGGAGTTGACTCGCGGGCGCTGTTCATCCCGAGCTGCCCAGGCACGACCGGTCTGACCGGTTCACTTGACCGGTCTGACCGGTGCTAGCCCTTGGTGGGTTTTTGTCTCGGGGAACAGCCTTGTCCGTGTGGTTTTGTCCCGTGGTCCTGTTGTTCAGTTCTTGGAGTGTTTGGAGTTGTTTTGCTAGGATTTGTGAGGGGTTCTTCTTCCTCACAGGTTGTGTTTCGTGGTGGTTTTTGTTCCAGGGCCTAGAGGATTCACTGAGGCTTCCTGGAACGTTTGCTGTGCGGCTGCTGTAGCCACCGGCCTGACCGGCTCTGTCCACCGGTCTGACCGGTGTCACCGGTCTGACCGGCGCAGGCCATCGGTCTGACCGGTGTAGCACAGGCAGCAAGCCGTGCAAGTTTCCGCTGTGTGTTTTGGTGAGTTTTGGCTAGGAAGGTTGAGTGTTGGTTCCTAGGACCAGTAGCACTCCAGTGGCTGCGTGGTCTTGACCAACTTGGGTAGTTGGGTCGGAGACGTGAGTTGGAAGCTGTGTTCGTCTTGTTGGAGTTCTCATCTCCTTCGAGAAGAATTTTATCGGCTCCCATTCACTCCCCCCTCTCTGGTTCGCCTAATCGGTCCTTCAATTGGTATCAGAGCCGGTTCGGGTCTTTTTTTGACTCTTACCAGTCTAAGATCCAAAGATGGCGTACCAGGAACGGGGTTCGGGTCCTCCGCACTTCGATGGGAAGAACTACCAGATGTGGCAAAGGCGGATGGCGGCGTTCCTCCGCGGAAAGGGTCAGATCCTTTGGGATGTCACGGTGAACACAGCTTATGTTCATCCGATGAACTTCCTTGCTCCAGGATCGAGGGATATGTTCGAAGCCAACAACAAGGCTGTCGACTACTTGTTTCGTGCTCTGTGTCAGCCTGAATTCGATCGGGTTCAGACAGAGGACTTAGCTTGTAGGATTTGGGAGCAGTTGAAGGATGCTCATGCTGGGAATGCTCAGGTTCAGGCTCGGATGTACGCGACTTACCGAAGAGAGTACGAGAACTTCACTCATCTCCCCGGCGAGTCCGTCGATGCCCTTTTCCAGCGATTTACGGTCGTTGTGAACAACATGAGAGCCAATGTGGACGTCCTCCCATACAATGATCATGATAGAGCCGTGAAGCTCTTGCACTCGTTGGATCGTACCGTATGGGACGGGAAGTTTGAGGCTATTGTTGAGTCCGAGAAGTATGACACCTTGACGGTGAACGAGCTGTTCTCGAAGCTCAAGTCGGCTGAGTTGGACCGTGGTATGACAGCCAAGATCGAGAGCCCGACTGATTCTCATAGTCTCGCTCTCGTTAGTGGCAAAGGAGCTAAGTCTAACGCTAACGCATCCTCCAGGATGTACTCTCTGTCTTCTTTGATGTCTTTGCCAGATGAGGAGTTCGACGTGCTTGGAGAGGACGAGCTGGCGTTGCTGACCAGGCGGTTCGAGAGGCTGCACGAGAACCGGGTGAACACGAGGAGGACAGCACGGACCTGCTTTCAGTGCGGCAAGCCAGGACACTTCGTTGCCGACTTCCCGGAGAAGACGGAGAACAAGGACGGCTACAAGGACGGCTACAGGCACCGATCGAGCAAGGATGGCAAGTACCGATCGAGGCGCGATCACAAGCACAAGAACAAGCACAAGGACGAGCGACGGTCGAGGAAGAAGGATGGCCGCGGCAGGAAGGCCCGAGCAATGGTCGGAGCGAGCGACGTCGACTCCAGCTCCGCCTACTCTTCCTCAAGCTCGAGTAGCAGTGAAGATGAAGGTGATCGGCGCAAGAACAAGAAGTCATCCAGGAACTTGAGCGGGTTGAGCTGCTTCGCGAGAGATGGCTTCTGCGGCATGGCCCGTAGCTCCGGCAGCAAGAAGAGCCACCAGAGTGACTCGGACTCTGACTCCGAGGATGAGGTATGTGATGAGCTCTCTTCTTTGCGCAAGGAGAATGATGAGTTGGTTGACTTGCTTGATAACCGCGATCACATGCTTAGAGAGGCCAAGAAGATGAGGAAAGAGCTTAGGGCCTCACTAGAAGATGCTAGGAACCGTGTGGCTGAGCTAGAAACCCAGAACCTAGATGCTAAGCTTGAGATTGATTCGCTTAAGGCTTCTCCTGTGGTTGCTGATGAGATTGATTGCTGTGATTGCTCTGTGTACCTAGCTGATCTTACTGCTCTTAAGGATAAGCATGCTTCTACTTGTGATGAACTAGATATGCTTAGGGTTGAAGTGGCTGAGCTTAAGTCTAGACCTGCTTTGCTAGGTGCTTGCACTTCTTGCCCTGCTTTGCATGGAAAGATTGATGAGATGCATGCTTACACTGTTTCGCTTGAGGCTAAGTTGAAAGAGCCTATTCCCACTTCTTGCTCTACTTGTGAATTGCATGCGGTTAAGAATTTGGAGCTTGCACATTATGTTGATCGCCTGCAGGATGAAAATGATGAGCTGAGAAAATGTATGAGCTGGTTGTCGGGTCAGGAGCCTCAGCTCGGTATCATGATAGCGGCTTTCAAACGCTATGATGGTCAGGCACTTGGGGCTGACAAGCTTGGAGAGAACTGTGGTGAGGGAGTTGAGAGAGTTGGAGAGATTCCTATCCCACCACCAAACAGACACAAGAACAAGTTTGAGCCCAAGCCCAACCATCTCAGAAACAAACTTGACACTACTCCAGATCCACCCATATTCCCTCAACCAACAAATGATTTTCAGAAACCGGTGAAGTTTGTGAGCCCAAAGGGAGGTGAGGAAGGAGAGAAGAAGGGTGAGAAGCCGAGTGGGCAGCCCCAACCCAAGCCTAAGCCTAAGCCACAGCCCATAAAGTTCCATTGTGGGTATTGTGGGAGAGATGGTCACAAGGATGAGTTTTGCTTCAAGAGGAAGCGTGAGGAGAGAATGGCTAGAGAGTGGGCTAACAGGGACAGGTACCAACCCTCTAATGGTGTACCTGAGCCTCGTATGCAGATGCCCAGGGCCAAGGCGATTGTGAGGACGGTTCCGGCTTGGGGAGACCGGAAGGCTGCAGGTGTTGCTGCTGGCCGAGCCACACCGGTCAGACCGGTGTACTACACCGGTCAGACCGGTGCAGGTCTGGGCAGACAGCAAGTCGGATTTCGTGCTCGTGAGGATGCTCAGTTTGGTTCTGGAGGTCGTGGTTCTGGTGGTTGGTCTGGAAAGTTTGCAGGTGGTCAGTTTGCTAGGCGTTCTCCACCTCGTGCTCAATACGAGGGTGAGAAGAGTCGTAGCTTTGAGATGGAGCGGAGGGACGATCCACGGTTTCCCTTTCGTGGTTTTCGTCCTCCTCCAGCTAGAGAGGGTTGGTTCCCTCGTGGTGGTTATCGTGGTGGTAGCTTTGATAGGCGTGATGATTTGGTTTGTGCTAACCCCACTTTGGAGCAAATGGCTCGGCACTGGTTTTACTCTTTTGGTACTAACCCCAGTGCTGAGTCGTTTGTTCACTCACGTGCTCGCTTTTGAATTTCAGGTGGGAGACTTGAAGAACATTTGGTTGATTGACTCCGGTTGCTCGAGGCATATGACCGGAGACAAGGGGTGGTTCTCAAGTCTCGTCCCGGTGGTGACAAAGAAGTACATCACCTTTGGGGACAATGGGCGAGGGCGTGTGCTGTCAGAAGGTGAGATTAAGGTAAGTGACAAGATCACTCTCAGGCGTGTTGCTCTTGTTCAATCGCTTGGATACAATTTGCTTTCTGTGTCCCAGTTGTTGGATGAGGGTTTTGAGGTGTTGTTTCGACCTGGTGGTTCTCGGATTTTAGATTCTCGGGGGGATCTTGTTTGCATGGTCGTTCCCGAGGGTCAGGTGTTCCGAGCTGATTTTTCTCAGTCTTCTGGTGTGGAGCGTTGCTTCTTGGCTGGTTCTTCGAGTGAGTTGTGGAAGTGGCATAGGAAGTTGGGTCACTTGAGCTTTGACCTTTTGTCTCGCTTGAGTAAACTCAATTTGGTCCGAGGATTGCCACGATTGAGGTTTGAGAAAGAGTTGGTTTGTGCGCCGTGTAGGCATGCCAAGATGGTAGCCTCTTCTCACCCGCCTCTCACCGATGTGATGATTGAGCGTCCATGCGAGCTGCTCCATATGGACCTTGTTGGCCCAGCTCGTGTGCGATCTGCGGGTGGGAAGTGGTATGTCCTTGTTGTGGTGGACGACTACTCTCGGTATGTGTGGGTGTTCTTTCTTGAGGAGAAGGGGGAGACGTTTGGTTTTGTTCGAGATCTTGTCTTGAGGTTAAGAAACGAGAGGCACGGAGATGCCATACGAGCGATCCGCAGCGACAATGGCTCGGAATTCAAAAACTCTCGCTTCGAAACCTTTTGCCATGACTTGGGTCTTGAACATCAGTTTTCGAGTCCGTATACGCCTCCCCAGAATGGCGTGGTGGAAAGGAAAAACAGGACCTTGTGCGAGATGGCTCGGACGATGCTCGACGAGCATAGGACTCCGAGAAGGTTCTGGGCTGAGGCGGTCAATACCGCGTGCCATGTGTCGAACAGGATCTACCTCAGGGTTCACAAGAAGAAAACCTGTTACGAGTTGATGCACGGTCGCACACCCAAGGTGAGTCACTTCCATGTCTTTGGTTGTAAATGCTTCATTCTGAAGAAAGGGAAGAAGTTGGACAAGTTCGAGGCTAGGTCTGTCGATGGTATTTTCTTTGGTTATGCATCTCATTCTAGAGCATTTCGTGTGCTCAATCTTGAAACTAACCAAATCGTGGAGACTTGCGAGGTAACCTTCGACGAGACACAGCCACGTAGTCAGCTTGTTTTTGAGTGTGCAGGTGACGACGAACTTGGCGAGGAGATCTTTCAGGAGGAGGAGCATGAACATGGAGATGATGAAGATGGCGGTGTGATGCCCGCGGCTGAACATGTACCTACTACTTCGACGACGATCGAGAATGGACCCTCTCCCACACCTACAACGACAAACCCAGATCAAGGCGAAGCTGCTGTTGAGGGGGAGGTAGCATCAAGGCGAGAACCTCCCCGACGAGTGCAAGTGGATCACCCAGCTTCGAGAATCATCGGCGACATGAATGAACGTACTACACGGTCGAGGGTTCGGAACAATTCTCATTTCGCTCATGCTGCTTTTGTTGCCACTTTTGAGCCCAAAGACATTGGACATGCGTTATCTGATCATAATTGGGTTAACTCGATGCATGAGGAGTTGGAGAATTTTGAGAGGAACCAAGTTTGGGTGTTGGTTGACCCTCCCCCAGGGTGTAAGCCGATTGGGACAAAATGGGTGTGGAAAAATAAAGAGGGAGAGAAAGGAGAAGTGGTGAGGAACAAGTCGAGACTTGTTGCTCAGGGGTACAGTCAGAAAGAGGGGATCGACTACGAGGAGACTTTCGCTCCTGTAGCTCGTTTGGAGGCGATCAGGATCCTTCTAGCCTTTTCCGTGGCTAAAGGGTTCAAGTTGTACCAGATGGATGTGAAGAGTGCTTTTCTGAACGGTGTATTGGAGGAAGAGGTGTTTGTGAGGCAACCACCGGGGTTTGAGAGTGAGAAGTACCCTCACCGGGTCATCAAGTTGAGGAAGGCGCTGTATGGGTTGAAGCAGGCGCCTAGAGCTTGGTATGGTAGGTTGAGGGGGTTCCTGTTTGAGAGAGGGTTTGAGATGGGGAAGGTCGACCAGACCTTGTTTCTCCTCAGGCAGGACAGAGATATCCTGATTGTGCAGGTATACGTGGATGATATTGTCTTTGGTGGCTCGTCTAACTCTTTTGTTGCAAGGTTTGCAGAAGACATGAGCAGGGAATTTGAGATGAGCATGATGGGCGAGTTGCAGTTCTTCCTCGGGCTACAAATCAAGCAATCAAAGGAAGGAATATTTGTGCACCAAGCTAAGTACACCAAGGACATTGTGAGGAAGTTCAAGATGGAGGACTCCAAGGCCATGGCGACGCCTATGAGTACGACTACAGTTCTTGATGTGGACGAGGAAGGTGAACACGTGGACCAGAAGGAGTACCGGAGCATGATCGGGTCACTCCTCTACTTGACGGCGACGAGGCCGGACATTCAATTCTCGGTGTGTCTGTGCGCTCGTTTTCAAGCTTCTCCGAGGACTTCGCATCGGCAAGCAGTCAAGCGCATTTTCAGGTATTTGCGACACACTCCCGACTTCGGCCTTTGGTACTCTGCGTCTTCTTCTTTGGCGCTTCATGGATTTTCAGACGCGGATTTTGCCGGGTGTCGGTTGGATAGGAAGTCCACTTCTGGGACTTGCCAGTTCTTGGGTTCTTCTTTGGTATCTTGGTCTTCCCGCAAACAGTCGAGTGTTGCTCAATCCACTACCGAGGCAGAGTATGTGGCCGCAGCTAGCTGTTGCTCTCAGCTCCTTTGGATCACATACACCATGAGTGACTTTGGTGAGGAGTATACCCATGTCCCACTTCAATGTGATAGCACCAGTGCCATAAGCGTTGCAAAGAACCCAGTGCTCCATTCCAAAACCAAGCACATAGAAGTGAGGTATCATTTTCTGAGAGACAACGTAGAGAAAGGGAAGATAGCTTTGATCCATGTACCCACACATGAACAACTAGCCGATATTTTCACCAAACCCCTAGATCAAGCAACTTTCACTCGTTTGCGGGGGGAGCTTGGTGTTTGTTTGATTTCTTGAGTTGGCGTGTGGTAGCTCCTTTGTAGCATATGTATAGCTTTCCTTTGTGCATTTCTTGCATTTGGCATGGCATATGTAGCATGATGTATAGGCATCTTTGTATCTTAGGTTGCATGCATTTTGTATCAAATGCATTGTTTAGGAAAGGCTTCTCCTATACACATTGTTCACCATGGAATGACATATATGTCTTTGTGAGCTAATTTGGTAAGCTATGGTTAGTTTGGCTTAGCTCTTGATAATCTTGGTTTGTATCCATGGTTGATGGCTATGTTTTTGAAAAATTTCATATATATGCTCTCTTGTGAGTAAATGCCTTTACATGATCTTGACATGTTTTAGTGGCTTGGCTATGCTTAATTTGTGGTTGGATAGCTTATTTTGATCATATGGGGCCAAAGGCTCATTTGCCATCATGAATGTTTAGCCCCCATGCTTCATCTTGTGGAGGGGCATAAGTTCCTTTTTGTCGCAAAGACATTTCATGTACCAATTATAAATCTGAATATGAAATGTAAATTACTTGAAAAATGTGCTCCCATGTCATATGTGCTAATTTTAATTTGCTTTGGGTGCTAAATCGTTGCATGATGCCTACCAATGAGAAGTCTCATATATAGAAGTAGGCACATGGCTCGGTGGCTTTGACATGACATGAGGTGCTTGTGGGTGTTTATGATGGTCTTATGCTTAGAATGGTTGTCCTAGCATGAAGTTTGTGTGGCTTTGCCATTTTGACATGTTTTGCTCATGTTTAGGACTTTGCTCATGAGAGGGTAATTTTTCGCAAAATTGCTAAATTCTATCTTAGCTTCGCCCAATGGTTGTGAAACTTGGTGATCATGAAGTTTATGTCTTTACGAAGCTATAGAGTATCTAACTTGCTCGTTTGGACATGTGTAGCATCCTATGTTGAATTTTGTCTATTTGAGAAGCTCTAGGTTGCATTTTTTGCATTTTTGGCTTGATTCATGCATTGTCAACAAGGGGGAGAAGTTTGAGCATGTTTTGGCCTACTGAATGCATTTGGAAGGTTTTCAGGTGGTTTCGAGCTATTTTTGGGCTCTGTTGTGCACCGGTCTGACCGGTTGAGGTCACCGGTCTGACCGGTCAGAGTGCTGGTCCTGTTCACATGTTGCGCACCGGTCTGACCGGTGGTGTCGACCGGTCTGACCGGTCAGAGCCGAGCTGTTGCAGCTGCTCTGTTTTGTGAAGTGGTTCGCTTGCATTTGTCCAGGGGGAGTTGCATCGGTTCAGGGGGAGCTTACATGTGTGCAGGGGGAGCTCTTTGTGGTTTTCGAGCTTTGGTTTGATGGTTTGTGCTCTTTGCTTGAGCATGTTTTGTCTCGGATGTGTCGAGCCGTTGCCCTTGCCTAAGGGGTCCGAGACTTGTCTTCTTCAAGTGATCTTGCTCTTTGCCTTTTCTTTGGCTTTCGATCGCTTGTTGGAGTTTCTTTTAGTCGTTTCTTTTCTTTTCCTTTTCTCTTGGTTACCAAAACGTGTGTGTTGTCAATGCACTCATCAAGGGGGAGATTGAGAGCCAGGTGTGGTTCGAGGACCGGTGGATGGTCGCTTCCTGGTGTGATGAGTGATTGACAACGTGGTGTGGACTGATTCTTGGCTAAGTATTGCAGGTGCAGGTTGCGGCTTGACTGGTGCAGGTGCAGGTGAAGAACAAGCGTGAAAGGTCGTTGCCGGTGAGGCCTCCAGGTGTGGAGAAGACAAGTAGGCTTGGTTCGAGGGACCCGGTGGCCAGCGGGGTCAAGTGCGGGCCGCATGGTGGCAAGAACGGCAAGATGAAGTCATGGACGGTTTCTTGGTTGAGCCTCAAAACCAAGGTCGAGTCGGGACTACGTGGGAGCCGAGTCATGAGTGGTGATTGGCGGAGGCTACACCGAGTTCGCGGGGTTTCCGGTGGTTCACCAGAAAACCACTGGGTTCCTTGGTTGATCCACAAAGCCAAGACCGAAGAACCGAAGACGGAGGTGCAGCAGTTCCAGACCGGTCTGACCGGTGGGTCTTACCGGTCTGACCGGTGGGTACCGGTCTGACCGGTGAGGAGCATCGTACTGACCGGTGTGCGACGACGCAGTCCGGAATCTTCGAAGCGGAGGACACGCGTCGGGATCGCAAGGCTTGCGTCGAGGCTAAGCAAGTCTGCGGTCGCTGGGCATCCGTCCGATGGTGCGAAGACAAAGACTTCCAATTTCGCCCTCGAGGGGCATGTATCCCTAGTTAGCTAGTAAGGGTATTTTAGTCTTTCGGTTGCCTCCATATAACCCAAGGGGTGAGAGGATGGCAGCCATCTCTTGAAACCCTAGCTCATTTGGTTTTCCTATTTTCCTTCCTATTTTCTTAGGTTTTTCGTAGGACTAGCTTGAGAGCTTCATGGTGAGATCTTGTGAGAGGGAAGGATGATCGGGCGGCAAGCTAGACCTTGTATGAACCTCTTTGGTATGTATAGATGATTCGGCGTGGTTCCTCAAGGCTTGGATGTGTCTTTCCCGTTTCTCCTTTTTGGTGATTTTCGGAGCCCTTTCTTGGCGATTTTCTTGGAGCGATTTCGAGGCCTTTATCTTTGGGATTTGGTGGGGGATGTATGCATGAACCCTTCGTGGTTCTTTACCCTTTGATTCCCCTTCCAAATCCGTGAGCAAAGGGGCTCGTTTTTGGGGTTTTCGTGGCTCTAGGGTTAGAGGCGTTCTTGGTGGGATTTCTTCGATTCCTCTTGATTTGACAAGTTTTGGTGGACCAAATCTTGGCTATGGAGTACCCATGAGGTGTTCCTACTATCCCCAAAGTCTTGTGCAAAACCGTGGAGCGGATCGGGAGATCGGGAGTTGGATTTGGAGGAGTTGACTCGCGGGCGCTGTTCATCCCGAGCTGCCCAGGCACGACCGGTCTGACCGGTGCTCTTGACCGGTCTGACCGGTGCTAGCCCTTGGTGGGTTTTTGTCTCGGGGAACAGCCTTGTCCGTGTGGTTTTGTCCCGTGGTCCTGCTGTTCAGTTCTTGGAGTGTTTGGAGTTGTTTTGCTATGATTTGTGAGGGGTTCTTCTTCCTCACAGGTTGTGTTTCGTGGTGGTTTTTGTTCCAGGGCCTAGAGGATTCACTGAGGTTTCCTGGAACGTTTGCTGTGCGGCTGCTGTAGCCACCGGCCTGACCGGCTCTGTCCACCGGTCTGACCGGTGTCACCGGTCTGACCGGCGCAGGCCATCGGTCTGACCGGTGTAGCACAGGCAGCAAGCCGTGCAAGTTTCCGCTGTGTGTTTTGGTGAGTTTTGGCTAGGAAGGTTGAGTGTTGGTTCCTAGGACCAGTAGCACTCCAGTGGCTGCGTGGTCTTGACCAACTTGGGTAGTTGGGTCGGAGACGTGAGTTGGAAGCTGTGTTCGTCTTGTTGGAGTTCTCATCTCCTTCGAGAAGAATTTTATCGGCTCCCATTCACTCCCCCCCTCTCTGGTTCGCCTAATCGGTCCTTCAAAGACACATCATCAATCCAGGGGAGGCACTCACCGACGAATCAGAGGACGCCACATGGACTTCACATGGATCAAAGGGCTCACCTTGGATACCAAATCAATCCATGCACCGGGGATGGATCAGAGGGCCCACAGGGCAGCCACTCAGAGGAAGGATAGGCCAGGGGGCCACCCTAGGGGGCCGACCGATCCTAGGATCGGCCGAACCGCCTTAGGGCCCCCTGATCCTGGCCCTCCACGTGTTGGCTCCTCATTGGTCACTTACCTCACTCCCGGGTGTTTAGGGGTCATTTGGGCGTCCGAGCAAGCCTTGTCCTCCTCTATAAATTGGAGGGGAGGGGCTCCCTTTTCTCACACACCACTCTCTCATTCTCCTGTTACTTTTAGTTTCCAAGGCTAGGGGTAGGCTAGAGTAGCTCTTCTTCAGGTTCCAAGTCCTCTTGGAAGTTTAGGTATGAGTTCTCTTTTATCTTTATTTCTTTCTATGACTTTGATCTACTTCAGTTATTCAGCTATTTCATATAAAGTCATGGTAGTTCATATTCTTGATATGTTCTTGAGTTCATCCTCTGTTCATCATTTAGAGGCTCATGTTCTTCGTGAACACTACCTTTTGATCCACTTGAAGGGTGATAAACTCCTTCCTTATGTGTTTGTTCATAAGTTAGAGGCTCGTGTTCTTCACGAACACGACCCTTTGATCTTGTTGATTAGACATAAGAGAGTTCATATCTGTTCGTATGTCTAGCCTTAGTTGATCTTGTTAGATAGCATGAGAGTGTTGCATGGGGTCTGTGTTCAAGCTATGGTACTCGGTCTAGTTGACCAGTCTTCTGGTGGCTCTCACCCTGGGTCACAATAGCCCGGGCCGGGTGAGGTCTAGCAGCAACATAGGCATGGTGCCTGGGTTGTCAAGCTACGATAGTTATGAGCATACCTCCCGTAATGAGAGGTCGGTCCTCAGGTGGTGACAGCCCTGTTGGATCCTAGGGCAACCTCCGCGTTGGGGTACTTGCTGTAGGAGTCTAAAGTCTAGTTTCGCAGAGTGCTGGTCATCACGGGCTAGCTCCCCGTTTGTACCTGGGTGCTGAACCATGTTTCTCTCATGCAATACTCATGCCTATCTCTTATCTTCTAGCTTTGTATGATTAGTACATTAGAACCTAGAGCTAACTCGTATGTTCCCCCTAAGCCGTAGTGTGCTAGAGTAGAGGTAGATTTGAGGTGTGTGTGTCACACTACCCCTTTATATCTTTTATCTTAGCCCTGCCTTTGAGTGTGTTGTTTTCCCTATATCTATCTCTTGGTTTACATTCAGAGCAAAAAGCATAAGTCTAAGATATCCGCCATTGCCTTCCTTGGATTCGATACCCTTGGAATACTCTCTTTCCTTGGGGAAATGCTACAATGGTTTATCTGTGCGCTTGCGGATTCGTTCATGATCGTTTAGATTAAACCTATGGCAACTCTCAATGTTCACGCTAACCTGCGCCAATTAGTTGTGACATTTGGGAAGTGCCAACAGACACTTCTAGCGCTGACGCTAAGGACGGATTCCAAATCTGTTCTTAAGTGGTCGACGTTTAGAAGTGTCAACATATGGGTCTTGCTTGAGCCGGTGGTTCTCAAGTTTAGCTCAAGGCATGTTGAAAGGCTCACCATGAGTAAGCTTAACAAGGGTTCAAATTTGGCAAGATAGTTTGTCTTTCCACTTTGCATCTTTGCTTGTCATATAGAATGCACTCATGTTTAATTTCATGTATTTGTTCTTGTATTTCATTGCGTGAGAGGTGTCACAAAGGAAAATCACACTATGAGAAAGTTGCTTAGCGCTCAATGCAAATCAACATCTCCAAAAGTGTGATAAGACAAATGACGGTGCTTAATGCCTATTGAGTTATGTCCTAACGAGCTTAAAGTTTCTATCTCCAAGTTCAAAGGCAATAACTCATACATTCCCTTTTTGGATCTTATTCGCCTATTTTTCTAAAAATTTATAAGGTCTATCCCTTATAGGGAATCTATGGTGTATATACTTGTATTTTGCAAAGAAGTGCTTGAGGGGTGAGGTTGTCACTAGGATTGATCCAAAAATGTGCTTGTGTTGGCTTGTGTGTGACATTTGTCGGATAAAAAATGAGCTTTAGTTCAGCATTCTGTTTTTATCACCATCGGATGAACCGCTGCTAAGTAGGTTCCAGCGTCGGTTCATTCGGTGGCCAGGTCAATTTGAATTTTGCTCAGCGCGCCTCTGTTACCTATCGTCGGATGAACCGACGCTCACCTCTGTGGACGCAGCGGTTCATTCAGTGCTACTGAAATTTGAGGAAAATTCAGACCCGCGCAACAATCATCTGACGAATCTAAAATCAAGGCCATCGGATCATCCGTTGATGAGTTTCTCTGATCCACCCAGATCATCCGGTGTTTCAACCGATGCAGTGTGTTTTCCTACCGTCAGTTCATCCGGTGCCAGTCTGCAATTTGGCCCCACATGTCATAACCGCTCTAGGCCATTTTCGTCCCCATTTCGAATCTCACGCACTGCCATGGTCCACACTCGTACGCCGTCGTTCGCGTCGCCACCGACCACCGCCGCCTCGAGCTGCCACACCTGCGCCTCCGCCGGCCTCCCAGCCTCGCCGCCGGCCATCTCCACCGCCCTCTTCGTTTGGAATCGTTCGCACGCCGCCGCAGGACCCCCGCTAGGGTTTCGGCCGCCGCCAACTTTTCCGGCCCGCCGGCACTGCCGGAGTCCGTCGGTCGCCGTCCAGGAGCACACGCAGGCCTCCTCCACCTCCACTGCATCATCTCGTCAGGCTTCAACTCTGCAGTGGTGAGCACCATCAGCTATTCCCCTGTCCTGTTTTCCCATTCATGCTTCTGTGGGTGAATTAGCTGCTACTTTTGTGCAATTAAGTCCTTGTTCACGAGCTGTGGTACTTCAAATCCATATCTTGCTCATTTGTTCAAGATTTGGTGCTCAATTTCATCTAGACCCTGCTATATCTCTCTGTTTGAGCACTATTCTCTACTGTTCATGCTCTTTTTATGCCATATCTCTGTCACAGTACCTCATGCCCTGCTCTAGCACTCACACACACATCTTGTGCACATAAGGACTGTCCTAGACTTTATCTTTTCACATCATATGCCATGATCATCTTCTAGGATTCATACATAGGCTCCATCTACTCATATGCTTTGCTTAAGGACCCCTTACCCGTAGATATTTATCTTGTTTATATACTTCACTCGCCATTCTATAATCTTCCATCTTTTCTCTGACATATGGCAGGCGACAAGAGGAAGGGCAAGGCTGTTCTTGAGCCCAAGAAGAAGAAGAGCAAGCAGGATAAGGAGTGGGAGCGTGTGCTCCAAGTGCCCGACACCCAGGGTCAGCCACAGAGGGGCATACGGATTGGGAGTAGTGCACAGGGTCAGGGGGAGTAGTCCCATGAGCAGCCACCGTTGCGGCGTTCAGGCCGTACTAGTACCCGACAGGCAGAGACAGAGACACCTCCTTCTGCACCACGTACTGGTCCGAGGACTCATGGAGGTCACACTCAGCCTCAGCCGACTCCGAGGCAGAGGAGGACAGCAGCAGAGCAGCAGGTCGAGCAGGAGTAGGAGGATCAGTCGAGAGAGGGTCCTGAGGTTCGTATCGGTGCTCAGCGAGCAGAGGCCTTTGGGGTCTATCTCTGTGATCTGAGGATCCTTTCTGGTTCGAAAATCTGAAAGCTGAGGTTCGTGGAGGAGGATGAGTGGTTCCCACCTCACAGAGAGGACTGTGACCCCCGGTTCTGGATGATACTTCAGGAGAGCTTCTATGCCTCCTATGTCAGGAAGGGGTCGCAGCTGAGCCAGCACAGGATGCTACAGTGGACAGCACTCAGAGCAGCAGCAGCTGGAGTCCTGATTCTGCCACACTTTGACTACTTACCGAGACTTGCAGCCTTGGTCAGTGAGAGGCCACGCTACGTACCAGAGTGGGTCCGAGTGTTCTACGCCACGGTCTACGTTGAGGATGCCCGGCTCTCGATCAGATTTATGTTTATGGGGTAGCAGTTCAGGCTCACTCGAGAGGGGATAGCAGAGTTCCTTAGGGTTCAGGTCAACGACACTTCGATCCACTACTTGCCTACCCCGACGTTGAGGCTCCTCTTCGTGCTCACACTCCTATAGTACCTTCAGACGAGGAGATTAGTTTCTTGTTTCAGCAGCCTTTCCTCCCCGGCACCCCTCGGACTCCTGACAGGTTGACACGTGAGGTCTGCGTGGTCCATTTTGCACTCAGGAGGTCCCTTCTCTTCAGGATGGGGAATGCCGAGTTGATCACCGGAGTTCAGAAGTGGCTACTCTTGTATATCATGACTCACCGGCCGTTCGACATTGTGCACATACTACTGAGTGAGATCGAGGATGCTATTATGGACGGGATGGGGATGACCAGGCAGTTTCCCTTTGCCCACTGGATCAGTTGGATGCTCTCACGGTTGGATTCTCATAGGTATATCTCAGTCTTGGAGCGATCCAAGTACGTCTTCAAGACCTACCAGCCGCCAATGCCAGGGGACAGGAGGCAGCGACCCAGGGGACAGAGACAAGCAGTTGAGGACCTCCAGGCTCGTGCTGCAGCTGAGGCAGCTATGGACGAGGCCGCCCGACAGGACGAGCTGCTTGCTCTAGCTGAGGGGCCTCTAACTGCATACCTCGCCACCGACACAGAGGAGGACTCAAGCGAGGACGAGGACTTTGAGCCCGAGACCCAGCCCGTCTTCTGTGTTCGTCCTACTCATGACGACGAGGCTAGGGGTTCCAGTTTGCCAGGATAGAGAGAGGCTGAGTCGCTGATTCCACCAATCTCCACCTCTCAGGTCACTCAGCCTGACGCCTTAGCTTCAGTGATACAGTCCTTGGCCGACCAGTCGAAGGCCACGATGGAGATTCAGCGCGAGATGCAGGCACAGTTCCAGAGACAGCAGGTGATACTGGACAGCATACGCCAGCAGCAGGAGGCACAAAGATTGCAGTTCCAGCAACAGCATGAGGCTTAGAGGCAACAGCTACAGTAGCACCAGATGATGACTGCCCAGATGTTCTCGTTTATGTCTACCTATTTGGGTAAGCTCTTTCAGCACACGGGGCTTCAGCTTCCGACTCTCCCGACCCAGCAGTTACTTCAGCCTGAGCCAGCCATTTCTGTACCTCCTGTCAGTATTGTGAGCCTCCCGATCCCGACGGTCTCGATCTCGACTTCACCACTCCTTCTGTCAGGGACTTTTACCTCTCAGCAGCTCTCGACTCCACAGATGACGACTCTGCTTAAGCAGCTCAGAGCAGGACAGTTCTCTCAGACCCCGTCGACTCAGCTGATGTCTCCCTTCCCGACAGGACCACTGATCTTTGAGACACCAGCACGACCTTCTCTGGGGTTCACCTCGCCCATGCCGTCCATGGCTACTCCTCAGGCAGAGCGACTCGATCAGGAGGATACCACACTTCGCTCTATCACTCAGCAGATCGAGTTCGAGATGGCACCAGCGAGCACTCAGGCACTTCCTACCTCTACTGGCACCGACACAGCTCGTATCTCTTCACCTGTCTGGTCTTCGCCAGTCCGATCTTCAGAGCTGTCCGGGTTCGAGTCCGACGATGGTGACACCTCCGAGTACCACGTCGCACCTTCAGTGGTTGTTACCTCGACGCCGCCGGCTTCTCCTCCACCTCAGTAGGATTAGGACCCATTTTGGTGCTTGTTGCCAAAGGGGGAGATAGATAGGGGGAGTAGAGATAGGGGGAGCTTGGGAGTGAGATTTGAGAGCTTTTGTGCCCCTTGTATGTTTTGTGGACTTCATGATGAGACATGTATTTGGATCTTGTGTATGTTGATGGTTTACATGTCTACTCATGCTTGTGTGTTTGTTTAATTAATGCATGTGTGCTTGTGTCTATCCTTTTCATGCATTAGTTGTAACGTTTATGCTTTAATTTCAAATTCTCGTATATCTCTACTTGTGTTGTCATCTATCACCAAAAAGGGGGAGATTGTAAGCATCAAGGCCCCACCGCACCTTTGGTAAGGGTGTGTTTCGGTGATAAATGACAAACATATGCTTGTGACTAACCTTAGTTTTGTAGCGGATTTATTTTTGGGTTATTGTCATAAGTGATAAATGAAAAGAGACCCCTCAATTTGAAATCAATGGACAAAGACTAGAAGGCTAAGGACATTTTTAGTTCCAAGTGTCACAAGGAGATGAAGGACACTTGGATTTGCTAGTTTGTAGTGTTTGACCGTACAATTAAGAGGGGTTCATACTTGAGTAGCTTGACCATGCCAAATGTTATGCCATATTCATGCACTATCAAGCTCCTTGGTCACTAAACAGCTCAAGATACTCATGGAAACACATTGGAAGCAAAAGACTTGAAGAAAAACTCAAAGGTGTTTGAATTGGATGAGTTGAAATGGAACAGGGCACGTCGGATGATCCGACGCTATCATTTCTAGTTGCACCAGATGATTGATGTGGAAGTTTCAGCAGAATTCAGCACCGCCGGATGAACCGACGGTGTATCAGCAGAAGCATCGGTTCATCCGGTGACCTAGGGTTTGGTAACAGTGGCGAATCAAGTCAAGAGCCTTAATCACCGGATGAAGCGACGGTCCAAGCAGCGGTTCATCTGGCGCATGCATATATTTCATACAGAGACGCACCGAGTGAACTTGCTTCAGCACCGGATGAACCGACACACAGGAAAATTATCAGCGGTTCATCCGGCGACTATGTTTATTCTATGCAGAGACGTTTTGAGTAAAGTCGCTTCAGCACCGGATAAACCGACGCATCGACGGTGTATGCGTCAGATGAATTGGTACAGCATTCGAGTTCAACAGCTATAATTCGAGACACAGAGTGACCGGATTATCCGACGCTATCGCAGGGGGAACCGTCGGTTCATCCGATGGTACTACTTTTTAGAGGACTTTTCCAACGGCTAGCCTCCCTTGCTAGCCCTATAAATTGGACCCCCTGCGTCTCTTGAGCTGCCTTTGCCACTCTAAAGACCTACTGCAGCCAAGGAGAAGGAGTGTTAGTGCTTTGATCAATTGGGTTTCATCTTCCTAGCCAAGAGGGATTCTTTCTTGGTGATCAAGAGTTTCTAGGTGCTTTCAATGGCATAGCTGAGTGGATTGGTCAAGTGAAAGGTTGTGAGCTTGTTACTCTTGGAGTTTGACGGCTCCTAGACGGTCTCGGTGATTTGGGGTTCTTGGTGAGCTCTTGGAGATTGTGGGAGCCCCAGGAAGTTCTTGGTGTAAATGGATTGAGACCCACCATTCCGGAGATGGAGAACGGGTACTCTTAGTGAGCACTCAAGTCTAAGTGGCTTGAGGGGGAGCAAAACTCTTTGTGAGTGCTCCAACGTGGATTAGGGAGAAGCGTCAACTTCTTGATACCACGGGAAAAAATTCGGTTGTCTCGTGTTCTCTCTTTCTACCTTCTTGCACTTAATTCCGCATTTACTTTCAGCTCTTAAGTTTCCTTGCTCTTGTTTCCCTCTAGTTTGCTTTGCTTGTTGCATATCTTGACTAGGGTGCTTTTCTCTTGTTAGTGTGAACATTGCTAAGGAACTTTGTTGTTAGTGTGCTTAGTTGGTAGGAAGAAACCTTTTTAGATAGGCAACACTAGAGATATAGGTTAAGGTTTACTTCTTGTACTAGAAATTTGAAGAAGGCCCATATTCACCCCCCTTCTATAGGCCATCGATCCTACATGCTACCCGCTTCTAGAGCTGTCCCGGCATGCTACTACTAGTTGTGTGCTAATTCAGAGAATGTAGTTGTGTGCTACATTCTTTGAGAATATTTTTTCAATGAGAGATGAAACAAATTCATCTAGGCAAGAGTCTGTCGAGAAGGACAACTCCACCGAGCCGATGGAACTCGATGAGCCTACACTTATTGAGCATCCTGAGGAGGATAATGATGAAGCTCCTAGGAGGAGCAAGAGACAAAGGATAGAGAAATCCTTTGGAGATTATATCTCGTAGATGACACTCCTAAGACCATTCCAGAGGCCTACTCCTCACCTGATGCTGACTATTGGAAGGAAGCAGTGAGGAGTGAAATGGACTCTGTCATGTCTAATGGAACTTGGGAGGTCGTTGAGCGTCCCTATGGGTGTAAGCCCGTGGGATGCAAATGGGTGTTCAAAAACAAGCTTAGGCCCGATGGTACTATTGATAAGTACAAGGCTAGACTTGTGGCCAAGGGTTACACCCAGAAAGAAGGAGAAGACTTCTTCGATACTTACTCACTAGTCGCTCGATTGACTACCATAAGAGTACTACTTTCTCTGGTTGCCTCCCACTATCTTCTCGTTCATCAAATGGACGTTAAAACAACTTTCCTAAATGGAGAGTTGGAAGAGGAGATCTATATGGATCAGCCAGATGGATTTGTAGTAAAGGGTCAAGAAGGAATGGTGTGTAAGCTGGTGAAGTCTCTCTATAGCCTCAAGCAAGCACCTAAGCAATGGCATGATAAGTTCGATAGAACTTTGACATCTGTTGGCTTTGTTGCAAACAAAGCTAACAAATGTGTGTACTATCACTATGGTGGGCGTGAATGAGTGATTTTGTGTTTGTATGTAGATGACATACTTATCTTTGGCACGAGCCTTTATGTGATCAAGGAAGTCAAAGACTTTCTATCTCAAAAGTTTGAGATGAAAGACTTGGGAGAGGCTGATGTTATCCTTAACATAAAGCTAATCAAGGGAGAAAATGGTGGGATGACTCTATCACAGACTCACTATGTTGAGAAGATGCTGAGTCGGTTTGGCTACATCAATTCTAAACCCGCCTCAACTCCTTATTACGCCAGCTTGGTTCTAATGAAGAACTTGAGGATAATGGTGAATCAGCTAAGATACTCCCAGATCATTAGTTAATGTATCTGGCTAGCGCCATGAGACCTGACATTGCATATGTAGTTAGTAAACTGAGTCGGTTTGTTTCAAACTCAAGCAGCGAACACTGGCGTGCTCTCGTAAGGGTAATGCACTATCTAGTAGGAACAATAAACTATGGAATTCACTATTCCGGAGACCCTAAAGTCTTGGAGGGATATAGTGATGCAAACTGGATTTCTGATGCTGTTGAGTTAAAGGCCACAAGTGGATATGTGTTCACACTTGGAGGTGTCGCTGTTTCCTAGAAGTCTTGCAAGCAGACCATTCTAACAAGGTCAACAATGGAAGCAGAACTCATAGCATTAGATACTGCCATTGTCGAGGCTGAGTGGCTTCATGAACTCCTAATGGACTTGCCGATAGTTGAAAAACTGATACCGGCAATTCTAATAAACTGTGGCAATCAAACTGTGATTGTCAAGGTGAACAATTCAAAGGACAACATGAAGTCATCCAGGCATGTCAAGAGGCGGTTGAAATCTGTCAGGAGGTTGAGAAACACCAGTGTTATAGCTCTGGATTACATCCATACGGCTAAGAACCTGGCAGATAAATTTACAAAGGGTATGTCATGTATTGTGATAGACAATGCATCTATGGAACTGGGTTTGAGACCCACGTGAGTCTTTCCATAGTGGTAACCTGTCCTATGTGATCGGAGATCCCGTGAATTAGGATGGTGAAACAAGCTATGTTTTGACTGAGAGAAGAGAACCTTTGAAAAGGCTCGGTCCATGGAAAGATGCATTTCTCTTCAAAACTGTATGGCAGACTGGTATGCATACCTTAATGTGTTCTAAGTGGCTTCCATGAAACAAGGCAGTTGTTTCTTTGAAGCAAAGACATAGTTCTACAGTATGTCTTGGAGGAGCACACCTATATGAGTCAGACTACTGGTCATAGTCTATGAGATTTGGGTGATCTCTAGAAAACTCATGAAGAGGTGCGGAGTATGACCCATAAGCTCCAACCCGCGGGGATGCTATGTGCAGCCAAGTATCAGTAATGGGCTCTGGGAACGCTTAGATGCACAAAACTGGCAATTCAAGGCATAGTCCATTGTTCGGTTGCAAATAAGTGTAACCTGAGTTCCTGGTGGATGTTCAACTTAACAGTCTCCACCGTAGTACTGGTTTTTTAAAACAGAAAGGGAAAATGAGAGCATTTCCAATGTGACTTATAATTCTTGGTGGGGATTGTTAGAATAAATGGGCTTAGAGCCATTTATTTAATAATTAAAGAATTAAAGCCCATTGTTTTAATGCTAGGGAAAAGTGAGAAATACCGTACGGGTATTTGAGGAGCCTTTCATTCAACTTATGAGGTAGACTTTCGGTACATCTCTCGTGAAGTTGAATAAAGGAGAAAGGTGTGCCACACGCGCGTGTGCGTGCTCGCTCGCCTTGCCGAGCCGGGCCGTGTCCGTGGGCGTGGCATGTTGTGTCGTGTCGTGTCGTGTCGAGTCGAGTCGAGACAAGGGGTGTGGTCGGACGGGATGTGGGTCGGGGCGGGAGCACCTTTTGCCGTTGGAAGGGAATAATCCTTTGGAATATTCTCAACGGTGATTTGGTTTCCTTAACCGCGACCGTCCAGGTTCATCCCACTGCGTCCTCTCTGCGTCCCGGATCTAGATCTGGACGCACCCCCTCCGCTCCTGCCTACCTATATAAGGCACCCCTCCTCCTCCTTCTCAACCCGCCCCATTCACAACCAGGTACTCCTGCTCAGGAGACCTCTCCCTTCTCCCTCTTTGTCTGCTGCTTTTTCATATTCCAATCGCCTGCACCGTGCACACGGTGCCGGCGAGAGCAGAACCTCCAGAACCTCATCCTACTGCTGAGATCCTGCACGAGGTAGGCGAGCGATAAGGTTTTTGGGGAGCGTCTTGAAGAAACTGCTCGCTCTCTGTACGACTACTTCGTCTACTTCCCGGTGACCGTTCGAGGGACTCCACTGCGATCATCTTCCTGCACCGATTTTGTACGACTACATCAACATGGCTAGTCCAAGTGACAATGGGACATCGGGTGACTCCGTCACCCGCCCTCCCATTAGGTACATTCTAAAACTTATATTCATGTTTATTAGTTGTATGTTCATGAATATGTTTATGTTTAATTGTTGTTTAAACATGAACACTTGCACATGGTTTGTTGCACTCACCGTCATTTTGTAACATCTATTTAATTATGCAATTAAAATATATCGGAATATTGCCTATCATCTAACAGAATATGTTAGAAATAAACCTTGCACGTTTTAGCTAGTTAGTTGAGCATATCTAATTTCTCTTTTGCATGCGCGCATGAGCCCTAGGATGTGGATGTCGTGTGCGTGTAGAGGGTGTGGCCAAGACTAGCTTTCCACGTTCTAGTGCTCTCAGCTGAAGACCGCGTCGTGGGCGTGGGGATGGACGCACCATACACGCGATGTGATGTTGATGAGAGACTCCTCTCAGCACTTTGCTTTCCTATTTACTTGTTCAATACAACAGAAAATGCTGCTTCTTGTTCCTAGCACCAAAACTCTCGCATTCCAAGTGTTCACGTGTGTCTGTGTTGTGTTCTTGAGCTCCGACAGGCTCTTGGCCTCGCTACCGGCTTACAACATCCGGCCGGAGTCTAACATTTGCCATCAGAGACAGGTTGGAGGGAAGATGCGGTGGCAGCCATGGTCACACCGCTGCCCAAGTCTCGCGGCAACACGCCACCAGGCAAGCCAACCGACACCACACTACCGTCGGATGTGAAGAAGAAGGAGAAGTCGGGTTCATATAGCGACGCTGACGGGAAGAAGTCATCTGAGCGCAGGTCGTCCAGCCGGAAGCCGTCACAGAGCCGTTCACCTTCTCACCACCACGGTTTGCGTCACCACGACATGGACAAGCCCCAGGAGTGCGTCGTCTGGGACTCGGGTAGTTCTGGCACCTGGCTGTAGCTGACGAAGACCAATTACATGGAGTGGTCGCTCCGGATGAAACTGAAGCTCCAAGCTCAGGACCTCTGGGGCGTCATTAAGTATGGTGACAGCAACTACCGCAATGACCACAATGTGCTTGATGCCATCTACAGCGTTGTGCCCTCGGAGATGATCCCCACTCTCGCGGTGAAGGAAATCGTGACGGAGGTGTGGAAGGCCATCAAGATCCTCCGTATCGGCGACGAGCGTCGGAGGGTGGTAACGGCACAGATGGTTCGCACTGCGTACGAGACCATCAAGCTCCACGACGGCGAGGTGATTGAAGACTTCACACTTTGTTTCTTGGGCATTCTTCACTGCCTGGGGGACCGTGGCGACCCGGAACCAGATGGCAAGGCCGTCAAGAAGTACCTGCACATTGTTCGACCAAGGTACAAGCAACTTGTGGTCTCCATGGAAGCGTTCGTTGATCTTTCCAAGATGTTCTTCGATGAAATCACCGGGACATTGAAGTCCTTCGACGACGCCGAGGAGGAGGCGCCGCCACCGTCCAACACCGCCAACGGCAAACTGCTCCTCACCCACGCAGAGTGGTTGGAAAAGAACAAGCTGCACGCCAATGGCAGGCAGGGTGGTTCGAGCTCCGGCAGCCATGGCAAGCCCCGCAGGCGCGGCAGGGGGCGCGACCGTGGAGGTGGAAGCAACAACGACACTGGTGAGTCGAGTTCGTCATGGGCTGGCCCAGACGACACCTACAAGCAGTGCGGCAAGAAAGGCCATTGGACCTAGTATTGCCGAGGCAAGCTGAAGAGGAGGAGCAGGCTCTACTCTTAGCGGTGGGCATTGACTAGGAAGAGGGTATCTATGCCCAAATCGCGTCGCCACCGTTGCAGCTTGCTTCGGTCTCCCCTCAGGCGATCTCCATCGAGAGCGAGCTCCACCTCCTCGAGAACAAGGTGTTCGCGGCCTTCCACGACTGCAGTGACCAGGACCTGAAGCGATAAGTTCTAGACATCGAGGCCTCCAACCACATGATGGGGTCACGAGTCGCGGTCTCCAACATTGACGGCAGCGTCACTAGATCCATCCAATTCGGAGATGCGTAGTCACCCGGATCGAGGGGATCGAGACCCTCCTGCTCGCCTGCAAGTCAGGGGAGCATCACGCTCTCCACCACGTCTACTACCTGCCACAGTTGACCACAAACATCATCTCCATCGGTCAGCTAGACAAGCGTGGCTTCCAGGTGCTGGTGGAAGATGACGTGATGCGGGTGCGTGATGAGGAACGCCGCCTGCTCGCCAAGATCAACCGCAACGTGGGCTGGCTCTATGTGCTCGACATCGACATTGCATAGCCGGTTTGCCTGGTGGTGTGCGGAAAAGAAGAAACCTGGATATGGCATGCCAGGTTCGGGTACCTGCATTTCGCCGCGCTGCGGAATATGGGGCGCGATGGCCTAGTTAGGGGAATTCCCCTACTTTCTCAAGTGGACCAAGTGTGTGAGGCGTGCCTCGCCAGCAAGCACTGGCGTGCACCTTTCCCTCGTCAAGCTCAAGGGTGCTCGAAGGTGGTGCTATAGCTGATCCACGACAACATCTGCGCCCCTATCTTGCCACCAACTTGAAGTGGCAACCGGTATTTCCTCTTACTCGTGGATGATAACTATCGATACATGTGGATTTGTCTACTACCCACCAAGGATGCTGCCGCGGACGCAATCAAACATGTGCAAGCAGCGGCGGAGAGGAAGACTGGGAAGAAGCTGTTGACGCTGCACACTGATCGTGGTAGTGAATTCACCACGATGGACTTCGTCAAGTACTGCGCTAAACTCAATGTACAACGCCAGCTCACGACGTCGTACTCACTGCAATAGAATGGGGTCATGGAGCGGTGAAATCAGACTGTCGTTGGGACTGCTAGTAGCATGATGAAGGCGAAAGACCTCCACGACGTGTTCTGGGGGAGGCCGTGACGATGGTGGTATACCTGCTCAACCGCTCTTCATCAAAAAGCATCGGAGGCAAGACCTCGTATGAGCTCTAGACTGGGTGCACTCCGAGCGTCCAGCATCTCCAGACATTCGGCTGTGTCACCCATGTCAAGACGACAATGCCACACTTGAAAAAGCTCGATGACCACAGTTGCGCATGATCTTCATCGGCTATGAGCCTGAGTCCATGGCGTACCGAGCATATGATCCTATGATGGGGTGAGTCACCATTAGCCGCGACGTCGTGTTCTAGGAGTCGGCCCAGTGTGGATGGTCTGACAATGATGATGGCGAAGTACGAGACTTCATCATCGAGAGCCCGCCCTGCGCTGCTCCAGAAGTCATCACCACCACCACCACCATGACCGTGCAGGCGAGCACGTACACATCATCCTCGCCATCACCAGTGTCAGCATCCTTGCCAGGACATGTTCCTGAGAGCACCACGTCGAGCACTCTAGCACCCCAGAGCACGATGTCACCAGCATCGCATGTCTTCGTCTCTCCACTAAGGTCAAGCGTCTCCGAACTTATGGCTACTGATCACGATGATGAGGCTCCACTTCGGTTCCGCCCCATTGACAACATGCTGGCTTCAGCCACTCCACCGGGGTGTATTGAACGGGAGCTGGAGGAGTAGCAGCTGCTGGCCAGTGAATTTGACACGGCTACGTTTGAGGAAGCTCTGAGGTATGAGAACTAGTGCCTTGCTATGCTTGACGAATTCACCTCAATTGAGGACAACAACACTTGGGTCCTTTGTTGATCTGTCGCCTGGTGTGCGGCCAATTGGTCTCAAGTGGGTCTTCAAGACAAAGAGAGATGAAGCTAGGTTGATCTCCAAGTACAAGGGCAGACTGGTGGCAAAGGGCTATATGCAGTGCCAAGGTATTGATTTTGATGAGGTGTTTGCACCTGTGGCTCGGCTCGAGTCAGTGAGGCTTTTGCTGGCATGTCCATCACATGGATGTAAAGTTAGTGTTCCTAAATGGTGAGTTACTGGAAGATGTTTATGTGGAACAGCCTCCTAGTTTCGTGAGAAAAGGGTAGGAGCACAAGGTACTCCATCTGATCAAGGCATTGTATGGTCTTCGACAAGCTCCACAGACCTGGTATTCAAAGTTGGATGATTCACTGCTGAAGCTTGTTTCACCAAAAGCACATCAGAACATGTTGTATACCTGCGAGGCAATGGTGCGCGATGGCTCATTGACAAGTTCAAGCAGGAGATGAAGAACACATTCTAGATGAGTGACTTGGGACTGTTGAAGTACCTTGGTCTGGAAGTGGTACAGTCCAAAGCTGGAATTACAGTAAGCCGGAGAGCATATGCAGCCAAGATTCTGGAAGGGGTACGATTATCTGACTGCAATCCAAGTGAGACACCAATGGAGCCTAGATTGAAATTGAGCAAGGCAAGCACTACACCTGCTATTGACGCTACTTAGTTTAGGCCCATTGTTGGCTCACTACGATACTTGGTGAATTCTAGACCTGATTTGAGTTTTGCAGTGGGTTATGTGAGTCGATTCAGGGAGAATCCCACTACTGAACACTTGACAATAGTTAAGAGAGTGTTGAGATACATTGATGGCACTCTCCACTACGTCTACTTCTATCAAAGGGAGAAAGAGGAAAGGCTAAAAGGTTACAGTGACAGTGATCTAGCAGGAGACATTGACACAAGGAAAAGCACCTATGAAGTTCTCTTCTTCCTCGGCAACAATGTGATCAGGTAGTCGCACTATCTTCATGTGAGGCTGAGTACATTGCTACAACTACTGCAGCATGCCAGGGAGTTTGGTTGGCACGACTTCTTGCAGAACTTCGAGGAAGGAAGCCTGCCACCATCAACCTCAAGATCGATAGTCAGTTGAATTACGATTCAACTAAGTAAGAACCTAGTTTTTCATGATCATAGCAAGCACATAGATGTGAGATACCATTTTAATCGTGAATGCATCGAGGATAACTAGGTTGCACTTGAGTTCATCGGAACCAAGGATCAGTTGGCTGATATTTTGACCAAGGCCCTGGGTCGAGAGCAGTTCTGTGAGCTTTGTTCTAGACTTGGGGTCATTGATGTACAGAATGCATGCAAGGCTTAGGAGGAGATATGTTAGAAATAAACCTTGCATGTTTTAGCTAGTTAGTTGAGCATATCTAGATTATGTTTTTGCATGTGCGTATGAGCCCCAGATGTGGACGCTGTGCGCGCGTAGAGGGCGTGGCCGAGACTAACTCGCCACGTACCAGAGCTCTCGGCTGAAGACCGTGTCGTGGGTGTGTGTCACACCATGAAATTTACAAATTTTAGGATGTGAATAGGAAGAAAAATTAAACAACAATTTTCTCTCAATTTTAAAATTTTCCCAATATTTTATTTCTTTACAGGGAATATAGTAAAGAAAAGAAAAGAAAGCATTATTTATTTTTCTAAATTAAATAAGTGGCTTGATGTTTGTTGCATACATGCTGGTGCATTTATTTTGGTTGTTTGAATTCAAATTTGTATTTGAATTCACTTGTTTGATCTCTTTTCCAAAATTCCAAAACTTTTTTCTTTTTCCCTCCCCATTCCCTTTCTTCTTTCGGCCCAACGTCGCATGAAGCCCAGTCTCTGGAAGTCCAGCGCTGCACCCTAGCATACGCCGCTCAACCCAACGCATCGGTCGCGTGCGGCCCAGCCCACATCGCCAACAGCCATCCTTCGGAAGTCCGAAGATGCCCCCTGATCTCCTCCGCTCTGGCCGAGCGACGCCCCTCTTCATTTTCCTTCTTTTGGCCCATCCTAGCTTCCAGCCCAAAACAGCCCAGCCCAGCACCACAGGCCGCAGTTGCCGCTCAGCCCAGCTGGGCCCGTCAGCAGCCTAGCCGTCTCTCTCCGCTCGCGGTCGCCGACAGGCGGGCCCCGCCTGTCATCCCTGACCTCCAGCTGTGGCCGAGCCGGACTCGAGTTCGAGCTTCGGTTCCCCCGTGCTCGCGCCCTTTCCCTTGGCCCGCACGCCATGGCACGGTCCCCGGCCCCTTTAGCAGCAGACGCCGCCGCTCGTGCCTTGCTTTCCCCACAAAAACCCTAGCCACCGCGAGCTCCAGCACCGCCGCAAACCCTAGCTCGGCCGCCGCTATTGTTTCGCCTCACTGCTGCCTCTTCGTCGCCGAGGAGTAGCTCCGGAGCATCACAAGGACGAGAGGAAGCCTCAGGTGCTGCTTGTTCGCATCCTCGTGCTCGCCTTCACCCGTGGAATCTCGACGGAGTTGCCGCATCCCCACCGTCCGCCCTGCCAAGCTGTACGGCGTCTCCGCTGCGTTTCCGTCCTTCTCGCCGCCCTAGGTGAGTTTGCCTCGTTGTCCTCTTCATTACTGTGCAAACCTTGACTCAAATCGAGCACCCTAGCCCGCTTTAGCCCGCGCCGGCGAGTTCGCTGCGGCCCGCCGTCAGATCCGGAGCCAATGGCTCAGATCCAATCTGACCAAGGTCAGATACCGGTCAACCCAGTAGCATCACACCGCTTTTGCTTAAGAACCCCTTGGTTACTTCTGTTTTACAGATAGGTCCTTCCGTAGTGCAAAGATCCTTACCGTTAAGTCCTTTTCGTTTTGTTTTAGACCCTAAGCTTTCAAGTTTAGCACCCGAGGTCCAGCCTAGTGTTTTTGCACCGCAGCCCTTATGTTTTTATACATAATCATGTTTTAGCCCTCGGTTTCTTGCAGTTAGCCCCTGTAGGTTTAGTTTTTTTTGCAAAATAAGCCCCTCCCATTCTATTTATAGGCCAAGGACCTCGAGGCTCTGGGCACCAAATGTCTCCAAAACACAGCGAGCTGCAACTTAGGACCAATTGGCAAGCACCACGTGGAAGGCCACGATGAGGCGCCTCAAAGGCGGTTTTGCTGATCCTAGGATCGGCCGACGCCCCTGGGCCTCCTCTCATGTTGTGTTTTCTCCAGGTGGCTGGCAGATGGGCCCCATGATCTATACCAGGTGCATGGCGAGTTTGGAGGCGGTTTGGATCCCAGGTGGGCCCATGTTTCGATGTGACGTACATGTGTCACTCTCTGATTCGTCGACGAGCACCTCACTAGGATGGGTGACGTGTTTGCCACCTAAGAACACATGTGGCAGCCATCTCCTCAGCTAAGGTGGCGTGGTGTTGACACATCTTATCCTATATATTTATAAGTCAACTAAACATGAGAAAAGGGCATAAATGTTAATATCAACTTAGAATAGGGTGCCACTAACAGTTTTTCTGGAGATTTGGTAAATCATATAAATCTAGGAACCATTCAGGAAAAGTGCTAAAAGAATCAAATCTAGAAGACTCCAGAAGGCTCCGGAACTCAACGTGACTTGGCACCCAAGAAACAAGCATCTAGAAGAAGCGACGGACCACCTGGCCGAAGTGGGCCCCAAGGGGGCCCACCCCAGCCCGATCGGCCTAGTGGTGGGGCCAGTCGGCCTCCCCCGGGCGCCACCTCAGCCCTACTTCCAAAAGGTTCTTCCACCGCCTATGAGGATCAATCTAAACCACTCGTTAGGTCGGTTTGATCCAACGGCGCACGTCTACCCCTCAGGGCTATATAAGCAGCCCCCCTGCCCCCTGGCAGAGGCATCTGGAAACCTGAGTTTGCATACACCAGATCAAGTCATCAAGTCAGAGATACTACGCCCTAGAAACACCATATAGCAGAGTAGCTAGCTAGTCTAGATCTAGGAGGAGGCAAGACGTCTACTTGGCTCCTGATCGTCTAGAGGCTGATCGAGATACTGATCTAGCTTCGCTCTTGTAAGTTCTTATCTAGTTCCTTACATTTGTTATACAGACATATGTTCTTATCAATGATTATATTCGACATTATATGCTTTGGTGTTTATTATGATTACATGTTTAGCATAGTTGATTTGCCTTTATATTCATGTATGGAGTCGTATAGCCCTCAACTAGATCATTTGTTAACATGGGTGAACGGTAAAGACAGTGTAAGCGTGGTGCTTATATTGTATTTATCTGCGATTGCACCCTATATGCCGGGTCGTGTGGTAGATCGTGGTGGTGACAGCACTATTGAGTCCTTCGCAGTCCACCCCCCGTGTATAGGACTAGTGGAGCCTTATACTGTTTGGGTTGTTTCAAGTTTCGGCCTTGATCCTCCTGGATAGTCTCCCCATGCATTAATATAATAGTTCTTCTTCCATGATTGTTAAATGTTTGCACTAATCATAGTTTGCATTGACATATAGTTTAGAGTTACCGAGGAGTATCCTCTCTAACTAGACTTTGCTATGTTTCTCTTGCTATAATAACACTTTCTAGCTGCTCATGATGTTATGACTTGAACAATGCTATCAATATCTTTATCTTTATGTGACTTACCCCTGTTTATAGCAATTGATATATTTTGGCCACTCTACATTATAAAACTGAGAGATGAGCATGTATTAGCTATTATGGATTAGAAAGACTTCTTTCCCTGTGGTAGAATATAAATATGATACCTGGTTTTACTCCTGGTTAAAATGCTACAATGGTATATTCATATCTGTGTGCTTGCGGATTACCAGTTTATATATATCTTTTTTTCTAGAGATCCAAGGCATATGTAAGAGTACCATATCCATGCGTTTTCTGGCACACCAGTCAGGGCTGACAACCTATATCGAGTTGTGCTATGAATCGTGTCGGAGTTCACCTTTTAGTTTAATCTGAAAGCAACATCTGATATACACTTAGCATCATGTTAAGATATACCTTTGCATTTCTGGTGCCGTCGATAGAGATGGATCTTATTTCCGTTTCTAGTCGATGACGTTAGCAATGTCAACAAGCTTTTGTGGCGCCGTTGCCGGGGAAAGAAAGTCTATAGCCTAGATGAAAAAGTTTCAGTAATAGCTAGCATGCATCTCTCACACATAATGTATCGAGAACCCAAATTATCATTGCTTAAACAGGTTTACCCTTGTTCTTTCCACTTTTGTCTATCTTATTTCAGGGTAATATATGAATAAGAATCTTCCAGAAGACTTCATTTCAGATCCAGAGAAAATCTTAAGGAAGGCAAGGTCAAAGCTCAGGTCTCCTGATTCTCGGCCCACGACTTCTGCCTTGGGAGATTCAACAGCGCGAAGCTTAACACCCACGTTTGAAGTAATGGCAAACAAGTCCCTACGCGAATACTCCGCACCGACCCCGGACAACATTCGTTCTGGTCCGACAGTCGCTGTAGGAAATGCTGCTTTTGAGCTCAAGCCTGCGCTGATCAACATGGTACAAGCTAGCCAATTTTGTGGAAAAGCTCATGAAGATGCCAACAAACACCTTCAACATTTCTTGGAGATATGTAGCACCTTCATGATCAAAGATGTGCCAAGTGATGCAGTCCTACTTCGTTTATTCCCATTCTCATTATTGGGGCGAGCGAAGCAATGGTTTTACTCCAACAAAGACAAATTTACAACTTGGACATTGTGTTCTACTGCCTTTCTAGCAAAGTTCTTTCCTATAGGCAAAACCAATGCCTTACGGGGGAAAATTTCGAGTTTCCAGCAGCAACACGAGGAATCTGTTCCTGAAGCATGGGAGCGCTTTCAAGACTACATTTCAGAATGCCCACACCATGGAATGGAAAACTGGTTGCTCTTGCAGACCTTCTACCACGGGCTCTCTACCAACACCCGTGAAACGATGGATGCTGCAGCTGGAGGTGCTTTCCTGTCCCTTACACTTACTCAAGCTACTAACCTTATGGAAAAGATGGCATCCAATCAAGCTTGGAACGAGGAACGTCAACCCCGCAATAAAGAAAGAGGAATGCACCAGCTCAAGGAGGTAGACATGCTGTCTGCCAAAATGGATTTACTGATGAAGAGGCTTGAAGACAAAGCCCCTGAGAAAAAGGAAGTCATGCAACTCTTCGAATCCCGCATGACTTGTGAAGAGTGTGGAAACACTGGACATTCAGGGAGTCAATGCCCTCAGCTGGAGGAGGACGTGAACTACATCAACAATAACAACCAATATCGTCCCCAGCAGAATCAAGGATGGACTCAGCAGAGGACCAACTACCCAGGTAACTATTCAGGTAATTATCAAGGTAATAATTCTTCCAATAATTTCTCACCTTTAAGAGACTTAGTCCAAAACCAGGGTAGAATTATGGATAATCTGTCTAAGAAGTTAGCTTCCAATGATAAAATGCTAGAAACTATTAGTAATAAAATGGAAAGTTTTTCTTCTGCCATCCAGAACCAACATAGCTTTAATAAAATGCTAGAATCTCAGATTTCTCAGCTGGCATCATCTGTTCCCACGGCTAACCCAGGTAAGATTCTGAGCCAGCCGGAAGAATTAGAATATGCAAATCTTGTCGATATCTATTCTGCAGATCTGTGTTCGAGTAAGATAGAAGAAGGCCCAAGATGGACTGACTGGGGCATGCCCGCCAAAAGAGGAGATCCAGGAAGGCCCGTCATCACCATCACTATTGGAGCCTACACCTTCAAGAATGCACTTTGTGACTTTGGGTCTAGCGTCAACATAATGCCTAAGGTAATATATAAGAAAATCAATGGTTCACCTTTATTGTATACAACCATGTGCTTGCAGCTTGCAGACCTGTCACTATGCTACCCCGAGGGCATCCTAGACGACATATGTCTGGGGGTAGGATGCCCCTACGTGGCTGCCGACTTCGCTGTGGTTGAGACTGGGGGAAGTGAGAACGCTCCAATCATTTTGGGTCGTCCTTTCCTTGCCACAGCCAAAGCCATCATCTACGCCGACGCCGCTAAGATCGTCTTCACCATCAATTGGAGAAAGGAGAGATTCAATTTCAAGAACAAGATCCTAAAAGCTCCTGCACACCCCTGATATCCTTACCCCCAAGAACACGAGCCAGTTGTCGAGAAGAAGAGAAGAGATAGAAGGAGGAATAAGAAGAATAATCGACCTCAACCGCATGTGGAGGAAGTTTGGATGATCAACACGATTCAATCAGAGAATGAGAATCTGTTCCCTTCACCATTACTGCCAAAGCTTGAAGACCCTGGAGTTCCATCAATCCACTGCTCCATCAATCAATGGAACTGCCAGCGAGTTGTCTGCGACACAGGATCAGGCATCAACCTAATGTCTAAGGTAACCTATGAATTAATATATGGTGACCTGCCTTTGTATTCCACATATATAATGTTGCAGATGGCGGATCAATCACAACGGTTCTCGGAAGGAATTGCACGAGATGTACCTGTCAAGATAAAGGACCACTATGTCGTGACTGACTTTTTAGTCATAGACATGGGAGATGAGCAAGATCCTCCCATCGTGCTTGGAAGACCGTTCCTGAACACCACAAGAGCAATCATCTACATCAGGACTGGCGAGATCCACTTCCAGTTCATAACTGAAAAGGTACGCTGCTACTTCAATACTTATACTAATCCTGAGCAGCCCAAGAAGAACAAGACGCGGAGACGCCTTCAGAAATTACAACGCAAGCTGAACACAAAGTTGACGGATGTCAAGAACATTGAAGAAGAGATTAAGGAGAAGTCCGCTCAGCTTCTACCAGCCTAGTATTCTGAACCTGTTACTCCAGAAAGGTCTCCACCGAAGAAACAAGTTTGGAGGAAGAAAGATCAAAGTACACCTTCGGAAGACCAATCACTACCCGCGTCATCAACTGATCAATCAATGACCACTACATCTACGCCATGGGAGTAAGTACTCTAAACTCTCGCCGAGAGGTAACTCGGTATTTATCTTTATATTCTGCACTGCATATTTAGATTAGCATATTTATTTCCCTATACCTGCATTGAAAAAATCATAAAAATATTTTCTGCTTTTGCATTCTTTAAGGCCCCATGTACTCCGCACCATGGCGGCATAAAAAAATATAATAATAAATATATTTTTGCATTCACATGTTTTTGCATTTAGCATCTCTTTTGCATATAAAAATTCACAAAAAAAATACGTGGGCACATGAAGGTCCACACATTTCAGAAAAACCCAAAAAGAAGTGGGCACATGAAGGCTCACAGCATAATCCTAGAATTTGTTCCTTCAGGTATGTGCGAGACTAATATTTACAGGGAGAATTTAATAAGGACCTGAAGGCAAATAAGTTCCAAGGATGAATCAAGAATCACTTCAAGATCCAGCTTGGGGGAGAGCACCCCCAGTTATCATGATAAGTATCACTATCCTATGTTTTTAGCTAGTTATTTGAGTCTTAGTTAAAAGTCTTAGTTTGAATAAAATGCTAGAGTCTGCTAGTTAGTTGGCTTTTCTCTTTAATAATGATCTTGATGATATATGCTTGGAGATGATGAATAGTTGCTCCGCCATAATCCCTTTTAAAGTGCTTAGTTTTCAGACCTAGATTCTCCTGAAGCTTAAATGCTTAATTTGCTCTAAACCCAAAACCTGTGCAAGTACATGCTTAATCTGAGTCTAGGCTTTGAAAGATGATTCATGAAAAGTTGAGTTGCTATTGATCATTTTCCTAGAGAAGCTTGATTACTGGATTTATCTTAAAAATCATGAAATTTTATATGATGAGTTCCTGTGTCCATGATCCTTAAGAGCTTGTCATACACATCAAGATCATTCCATTCCACCATTTATGCTGCTTCTGACATGGAAGTACGCATTTTCTATCAAGCCATACAGCTCATGCAACTCTAGGATATATCTCTCTCAATGTTAAAAAGGATTCTGGGGCTACATTCGAAAAAAAAAGAGAGAGGAAAAAGTGAGAAGAGAGAGGGAGAGAAAAGGACAAGTGTCATACTAGGCGAGAAGGGCCTACCTCCCTAAAATAAATTTAGAGATGAATAATGGACACGTGTCCGAGGGCGAGTAGAGCCCACATCTCTAAGGAGAGAGAAAAATGGACAAAAGTCCGGGGCGAGTAGAGCCCACCTCTCCAAGAATGGAAAGCCCAGATCTTAAAAATCTTAGAAAGAGAGATATAGTCCAAGAGCTAGGCTAAAAGGCTTACCACCTTTCACCCTCATCCATCCAACACTATCATCCATACATATCTTGCCAAGTGTGACTCCATGCTTGAGAAGATCATACACAGGATCTCTGAGTTTTATCTGAAAAATGTGCAAAACCCCAGGATGATAGCTGATCAAAGAATTTGAGATATACTGCTTGACTTGATTGTTTTGTCTTTTATTTGCTCAAGATTTATGATAAGGCTGAATGTAAGAGAGAGCAATCTTGTTGAGGAGAATTGGTTTTTGAAAACCATAGTACTTTTGAGGTGTGAAAGTGTTGTAGCAACTCCTGATCCTGCTAAAGCATATCTTTGCTAGGGACTAGCAAAGGGTAAGCTTGGGGGAGTTTGTTGACACATCTTATCCTATATATTTATAAGTCAACTAAACATGAGAAAATGGTATAAATGTTAATATCAACTTAGAATAGGGTGCCACTAATAGTTTTTCTGGAGATTTGGTAAATCATATAAATCCAGGAACCATTCGGGAAAAGTGCTAAAAGAATCAAATCTAGAAGACTCCAGAAGGCTCCGGAACTCAACGTGACTTGGCACCCAAGAAAGAAGCAACTAGAAGAAGCGACGGACCACCTGGCCGAAGTGGGCCCCGAGGGGGGCCCACCCCAGCCCGATCGGCCTGGTGGTGGGGCCGGTCGGTCTCCCCCGGGCGCCACCTCAGCCCTACTTCCAAAAGGTTCTTCCACCGCCTATGAGGATCAATCTAAACCACTCGTTAGGTCGGTTTGATCAAACGGCGCACGTCTACCCCTCAGGGCTATATAAGCAGCCCCCCTGCCCCCTGGCAGAGGCATCTGGAAACCTGAGTTTGCATACACCAGATCAAGTCATCAAGTCAGAGATACTACGCCCTAGAAACACCATATAGCAGAGTAGCTAGCTAGTCTAGATCTAGGAGGAGGCAAGGCGTCTACTTGGCTCCTGATCGTCTAGAGGCTGATCGAGATACTGATCTAGCTTCGCTCTTGTAAGTTCTTATCTAGTTCCTTACATTTGTTATACAGACATATGTTCTTATCAATGATTATATTCGACATTATATGCTTTGGTGTTTATTATGATTACATGTTTAGCATAGTTGATTTGCCTTTATATTCATGTATGGAGTCGTATAGCCCTCACCTAGATCATTTGTTAACATGGGTGAACAGTAAAGACAGTGTAAGCGTGGTGCTTATATTGTATTTATCTGCGATTGCACCCTATATGCCGGGTCGTGTGGTAGATCGTGGTGGTGACAGTACTATTGAGTCCTTCGCAGTCCACCCCCCGTGTATAGGACTAGTGGAGCCTTATACTGTTTGGGTTGTTTCAAGTTTCGGCCTTGATCCTCCTGGATAGTCTCCCCATGCATTAATATAATAGTTCTTCTTCCATGATTGTTAAATGTTTGCACTAATCATAGTTTGCATTGACATATAGTTTAGAGTTACCGAGGAATATCCTCTCTAACTAGACTTTGCTATGTTTCTCTTGCTATAATGACACTTTCTAGCTGCTCATGATGTTATGACTTGAACAATGCTATCAATATCTTTATCTTTATGTGACTTACCCCTGTTTATAGCAATTGATATATTTTGGCCACTCTACATTATAAAACTGAGAGATGAGCATGTATTAGCTATTATGGATTAGAAATACTTCTTTCCCTGTGGTAGAATATAAATACGATACCTGGTTTTACTCCTGGTTAAAATGCTACAATGGTATATTCATATCTGTGCGCTTGCGGATTCCCAGTTTATATATATCTTCTTTTCTAGAGATCCAAAGCATATGTAAGAGTACCATTTCCATGCGTTTTCTGGCACACCAGTCAGGGCTGACAACCTATATCGAGTTGTGCTATGAATCGTGTCGGAGTTCACCTTTTAGTTTAATCTGAAAGCAACATCTGATATACACTTAGCATCATGTTAAGATATACCTTTGCATTTCTAGTGCCGTCGATAGAGATGGATCTTATATCCGTTTCTAGTCGATGACGTTAGCAATGTCAACACGTGGCTCACTCCATAGAAGGTGGATTTTCACTCCTTTTCATACTTATTTTACCTACAATCAAATAATCTTCAAGGAAAAGTGAAACTACATTATTCTTAACAAAATGTGTGCAAAAAATGCATATTCCTCCATTTATGTGAGAATATTAATGGCTAAAAGTCGTACTTAGCAGCCGTCAACACCCACCCACCGCAGAACTCTCCCCACTCCGTCTGTGGTGCCGTTCTCATTTGTTATTAAGTCCTGCACCCTCTCCATCCCTTGTCGTTATTCTCTCTTTCTCTCTATTCATTCCTGCTTCTCCTCTCTCTCTCTCTCTCCAGTCCTCTCACCTTTCTCTTTCTCTGTCTCTGCAGATCCAGGCCGGTGGGAGCCAAAGCTGTGCGGCGGCTAGTGGGAGCCAGATCTGGAGCCCGGCACGGTGGTCTGGGCAGCGCGGCAGGCTGGTCCTAGGAGGCGCGGAGGTGGTGCTCCTTAGATCCAGTAGGGGACGCGTGGCGGGCCCACACGGCCGGGAGACGGAGGCTCGCCCGCGGCTGGGGCCTAGGTCGTGGCGCCCGTGGTCGGCAGGCCTAGGCCGGCGCAACAACGCTGGAGGCCGATGTGGCGGCGCTTCTTGGTGCGATGGGTAGTTTTTCCTTTGCATTATTTTTGGGATTCTTGGTGCTAGGCGGTATGAAGTTCTTGCGATTCTTTGTATCAAATTCATGTTGTAACTTGTGAATCTTGTGTGAATAGTTTTGGTTGAATCAAAATCGATGTTGTAACTTGATTAGTTTTTATTGTTGAATTCACTTGTGTGTGAATGATTGAAGAAGAATGGAAGAAAATAAAGGGAAAGAGAAGACAAGAAAGAGTAAGAAGAAAAAGGAAAGAAAAAGAAAAAGAAAAAGAGGGGGAGGTGGGATGGACAGATACCTGACGGAGACGGGAGGATGCACATTAGTACCGGGTGGCAACTCCACTCGGTACTAATGTGGCTTTCACATTAGTACCGGCTTAGCTGTACCGGTTGCCCACCTGGTACTAAAAAAGGGTTTAGACCCGGTACAAAAGGTCATTTTCCTAGTAGTGAATCCAGGCTTAAAATACAAAATCTTTTAATTCAACATGAGGGTAAAACCTTGTTACAAAATTATAGCGGGCAGCGTCACTGGTAATAATCCCAAATGTAAATTAATTGCCACGAAAAGTGAGCTGCAACAATATGTCGACTCAAGCCAATGTTTAACTAAACACATATTGTGGACATGTGAAGCTCCAATATGCAATTAAGGAGAAGAGTTTATGAATGGGTTGCAAAAAAAACATATGTTGAATATATACTACCTCCGTCCTTAAATATATGACGTTTAGGACAAGAAAATTAGTTCATTTGAACTAATTTTCTTGTCCTAAACGTCATATATTTAAGAACTGAGAGAAAATTAGTTCATTTTGAACTAGTTTTCTTGTTCTAAACGTCATATATTTAAGAACGGAGGGAGTAATTGGCATTCAAAGTCTAAATGAGAGATTGTAAACATAACCAATTTTATTAGCTGTGACGACCCTAACTTTATCTACAAACTTCAAATAGCTGTCACTTAAATTCCTAAAGGATTAAATATTTCTCGTGCTTTCTTTTATCTGCTTGTTTTACATGTAAATTAAACCTAACTAATGAGTCCAACCTAGCAGCAGAGCAACACACTGTCATCACTCATGAGTCCATGACCATTAGTTAGGTTGGACTCATTTATGTGGCTGTGCTCATATATACGACTTACCACGCCGTCCCAGGAATTCATCTCATTTCCTTTTCTAAGTCCGGCTTAACCGTAGCTGAAGAGTGTGGCGGAACAGATTGAGGTAGGAGACGAAAGACATACTATGTTATTTGAGAATGGAGGGCATAGGGACGAATCTTGAGAGCCTTATGCAATATCGAAGTAGTCAGCATATGACGCGCGGTGTCCTTTTCTAGACAAACGGTTTCGCTAATGGTAGTGGGTCTACATTGGTCTTCTCTTGAGCTCGTAGCACGGAAAATGTCAGCCTTGTTACATCGTCATCACTCTCAAAGATCAAATTACCGGCTGTCTGGTGTAGGGCAGTAGTTGGTTGCGTGTGGCTGTGTGCGTGAGAGAATGATGCAGTGTGTGGACGAAAAAAATGTAGCCTAAAAGGCTAAAAGTACTTAACCGCTCTGGAAAACTAGTGGTAGATGTAAGGGCTCTCTCGTAGAGTTAGTTCGTGTTAAGCTCTTTAGCTCTTTTGTGTCTGGGCTGTGGGTCTTGTTGGACCTCTTTTGACATGTTTGGTAACCCTAGCGGGTTGACCCATGTAAACACTCTTTAAACTTTCATGAAAGTTGGGCAATTTGTAGCGAACATGACCTCATATGCCATTTATTCAAAACTTAATTTTGGTGATTAATGACAACATGATCAATGAGACTAACCATATTGTCAAGCATGTCTTTGTAGACACTTCTAGGTCCCAAGGATGCAAAAATACCATATGCCAAAATGAGAAGATAGTGTATTTTTCAAGGGTCAAAACCGTGGAAGAAAAAGAAAGAAAAGAGTAGTGTCGGATGAACCGACGGTACACTAGAAGACAGCGTCGGTGCAACCGCCGGATGAAGTGGTACACTGCGGGAAGACTCAAGTCAACATGAAGATCACCGGATCATCCGACGCTCCCAATTTTAGTTGCGTCGGATGAATCAAGAGACCAAGCAAGCAGGAACCTTCAGCACCGGATGAACCGATGGTGTAGCGACAGCTCATCCGGCGACCGTGTATTTGCTAACAGAGACGTTCGGGTGCAAAGTCCTTCAGCACCGGATGAACCGATGGGTATAAGGATTTGAGCGACGGTTCATCCGATGGCTGCGAAATAGCTAACAGAGATGTTTTTGCCGCGAACCCATCAGCACCGGATGAACCGACGGTTAAGCGAGGAGACCGTCGGTGCAAGCGTCATAGGATATGTGTCAGAAGAAGATGCAACGGCTAGGTGACGTGGAGGACACCGGATGAACCGATGGCCCTGGAATTTTAGCATCGGTTCATCCGACGCTATGGTTTTCAGTGGCCGATAGCCAACGACTCTTTGGACGCCTTAGGCTATTTATACCCCCTCCACTCCACCATTTGGAGTTGCTGGAGTGTGTGGAAGTGCAGAGGAGTCCAAGACTCAGAGAAGATCATATCTAAGCCATCCAAGTGCTAAATTGCTCATCCATAGACTTGCACATGCTTTGTGTGTGTGCTTAGTAATAGGTTTAGCTTAGAGCTAAGTGAGTGCAAGGTGTGCCTACCTTGTGAGGTGATTCTCGAGTTGATCAAGTTGTACGAGGTCTGCCGAAAGCCTTGAAGCCTAGGTGGCTCTCCGGCAAACGTCTTCGACCCTCCGACTTGGTGTGGAGCGGCGAGGACACTTTGTGCGGGGGACGTGGAGACCCCCTTCCCTTGGTGGAGAAGCTCCTTAGTGGAGGCGGCATCAAGGTGACCAAGGGAGCTTGGCGAGTGCCTTCGTGGCAAGCCTTAGTGGCAAGTCAAGTGGTGCTCTTGGGAGAGACTTGGTGATCGGGAAGCAATACTCTTGTGCAGAGTGCTTCAACAACGTGGATTAGGGGTGGCTTAGTGCCTACCGATACCACGAGATAAATTGCGTGTCAAGAGTTTGCTTCCTCTCATCCCCTTTACGTTTCCGCATTACATTCTTGCAATTCTTGTTTGCCTTTACTTTCCTAGAGTAGTATTTTGCTAGGATTGGCTATAGGTTGCGAAACTTGTTTTGGGATGGGAGTTTCACACTAGAACAACCTTAGATGCACATCTAGATAGTATGTTATAGTTTATGTTTGATGCAAATAGTGATAAGCCATAGGTTAAGTTTTTAAGTTGCCTAATTCACCCCCTCCTCCTCTTAGGCTACGAGCATACGATTCCTTACAGCAATTGCCTTTGGTTAAAAAAAAAGTTATGAATCTGAAGGATTGTCTAATGGTAGTCCAAATGTTAAGTTGGGTAAATTCAACCAAACACTATCTGAGAAGACGTCATCCCTACCCATGGCAATGGCCAAGCATGTTCTTCAGCACAAAAGGGTTCTGATAAATTATTTGTTTCAGAAACACTCGTCTCCCGTCCTAAACGGAAGCACGAAGCAAATTAAGCCTCGAGGAGAAGTCGATCAACCCGCGCTGTCCGGTTCCTGGTGAAAACGAAGGTTTCGCATCCGCGTATCACCACAATACTAGCATCGCACGCATCCGAATTAACCAGCGTCATTTTTCCATGTGTGCGCTTCTCTAGATAGCTAGCTAAATGACGCCATACCATGCCCCGTGGATATATAGCGAGCAAATTCCCTTCACACCAAAAAGACTCGAGGGGTTAAGGAGGGCATCTAAGCTATTCCCAAAGGATGACATAATACAACAATCCATTAGTCTTGTAATTTTTCTCCTTGAGATCATTCTCGCTCCTGTCTTTCAATAAAATCCTCCAACAATTCACAAGTAGTAGTAAAGCCAAATTTATTAAAACAGTAAAAGCGACTGTCATATTAGCTGTCAATTTACGCACGGTCATTTCATCATTGAACCCGTTAACATGCCGTCCGCTTTACACATTTGTCGATACATTTTTTAGGAACCAGACAAAAACATGAACCGATCATTTGATTGGCTTTACACATTTGTCGATACATTTTTTTGTTGGTACGAGTGATGCTTTAACTAGATGAGATTTATTATGATGTAAAAATATTTTTTGTGAGATAAGATTCAAAGGCAAAGAGACACCTTTTGTGGGACGGAGGTAGTAGGAACTGATTACTGCTAGCCACCATCTGAGAATTATACGTGTCATTGCAACCACTCTATATTATATGTATGCAACTTAAAAGATATCTCTGAGACACAAATGCAGACTCCATCAAACCCATCAGATAAGTTGTTCGTTATCATTTGGATTGACCCCTTTTAGCAGTAAAATATTTTGTTACAAATTGTATCATATAGGGTCACTAGGAACCAACACTACTAGGGAAACATGTTTTTTACCGGTCCATAACCCCCTTTAGTACCGGTTTCCAAACCGATATTGTTTGTTCGGTACTAATGTGAAGTCACATTAGTAACCGGTTTGAAAAATGGGTAATAATATACACATTAGTACTGGGTGGGGATGAGACCCGGTACTAATACCCCTCCGTCCGTCAGCTCCGTTGCCCCCCTCCGTCGGTGCCGCCTCCGTTTGTCTCCGTTTTCCTCTGTAATCTTCTCTTTCCTCTCTCTTTTCTTTCCCTTTTTCTTTTCTCACATATTCACATTCATACAATATAATTTCACAAATCTTCTCTAACAATCTAAGGATCACAAATCACAACCACAAGAACACGATATATTTTGCAAGAATCACAATCCCACATTCACAAAAATCAAGAGCAAATAAAAAAAATTACATCACATGAATCACAGGAATCTTACATCGAGAGAAGAACAGAGAAAAAAATGCATCACAGGAATCACAGATCGAGAGAAGAAGAACAGAGAGCACGGGTCCGAGCTCGAGGCCGGCTGCTTGCGGCCACCGCGCTCCTCCCCGCGCCCGTGGCCGCCTCCCTGCGCCAGACCCGCGCGGCCGCCTCCCCGCACCGGACTCGCGTGGCCGCCTGCCTGCGCTGCTCCTGCGGCCGGTACCTCGCGCGTCCGAGGCAGGGCCTGCACGTCGGCAGCCTCTGCCCACACCGGCGATGCGACCGCGCCGGAGGAGCCGCGCCCGCGCGCCACTGTCAGGCCTTCGCGCCCTAGGCCAGCCTGCATCATCGATCCCCGCCAGCTGGATCCCTGGGTGAGAGAAGAGAGGAGTTAGAGATGAGAAAGAGAGATAGATGAGGAAAAAAGATAAGGCAGTGAGAGAGAACGGTGGGTGGTGGAGGATGAGCGAGAGTAGGGATGGCAGTCCGACCCATGGGTGCGGGTGCCCGCGGGTGCCAGACCCATTGGGTGCGGGTGTGGGTGTCAAATTGCACCCGTGGGTGCACCCACACCCGCACCCGTAATAAACCGGGTCGGGGCCGGGTGTGGATTTCCACCCGTGGGTGACCCATGGGGCCCATAAAATAGCAAACCTGTCTTGACGAAGAGGAAGAATCGGTATGACTTATTCTTATACTTTTCAATATTTGCCACAAATACAAAGTGAATCTCTATTGAAGTTGTTGTTTCTTTGTTCCTAGGATGAACCTGAATTTGATATCATTGATCCGTAATCAAACATGGATGGACCTTCGTTCCTGCCTTCTTGGAGCATTAAGCATGGTGCATGGATGGCTGAATATGCTGCTAGATATGTTATTATGTGTTGTTGAACTATTGAATGTATTCCCAATCTACTTGGATTGTCTTGTACTGAGTGTTAATGACCTTTTATTCTGCTTGATGATGTACTGATGTACTATGACTATGATGAAAGTTTGGCTTGCTACCATTATATTTATACATTGAATGTTGTATTGTCAGACCCAACGGGCGCCCGGCACCCGGCGGGTGACCCGCGGGTGTGGGTGTGGGTGTGAAAATCCACCCATTAACATAATGGGTGCGGGTGTGAATTTCTTTGACGGGTGTGGGTGTGGGTGTGATTTTGCTACACCCAACCCACACCCACCCATTGCCATCCCTAAGCGAGAGGGAGTTGAAGATAAGGCAGAGCCGGCAGGGGGTGGTGTTGGTGTGGGCCGACGGCGCGCGACACGAAAAAATAGTGGTGCTCGTGGACGGCGTTATACTGCGTAGGTTTTAGTACCGGGGTGTTTTTTTAACCGGTATTAACGTGCTTCATTTAATACCGAGTTGTGTCTAGCCCTGGTACTAATGTGGCACATTAGTACCGGTGCTAGTTCGAGCCCGGTACTAATGTGTGTCACGCGAGAGTTCCGCTAGTACCGGTTCTTATTCACATTAGTACCGGACGCAAAAAAACAGGTACTAATGTGAAAATTACCCTGGGACGGAAGCTTCATTCCCTAGTAGTGCAAATTTTGCATTTATAAAGCAATGAAGAAAATGAGCTGCAACAATATGTCGACTCAAGCCAATGTTTTAACTAAATAAATGTTGCAAGCGCATGAAGGTGCAACACTATGCTAAGGGTAAAAACTATATATATGAATGGGGATGGGAGAAACATATAGATTTAGCGGCAGCCAAATTAAAATTTAAATGAGAGAGTAAAAGTAAGTAATTATACGAGCTGTGACTGACCCTAAATATTTATAAACTTCAAATATATTGTCACCTAAAATTGCTAACTCGTATAGAAGCACAAATGATTAAGGATATCTTATTTTGAATGTTTGAAAATTGTTTTTTTTCTGGCTGTTGTTTAACTTAAACCTTACAAATAAGTCCAAAACATCTGCGAATGGGCTTGTAGTCCAATGGTAGGACGGTCTAGTGGGACGCTACCTACCAGGGTTCAAATCCTGATGCTCGCACCTTTTCCTAGATTTATTCCGGGATTTTCCGGCGTTATGCTTTAAGTGGTAAGCGACGTTCCCGTCGACGACGAGACGCCAGTGGTGACTTCGAAAATCTCCAGATCTGCCCGTACTCAGTCCTTCGGATGTGCTCATAGGGGTAGGGTTTGCGTACGTGTATTCATAGAGATGAGTGTGCGTGCGTATTGTGAGCGTCTGCGTTGTACTGTGTAATCTAAAAAAAAGTCCAAAACATCTTTTGCCAACAACCCTGACATTTATGTTGCTGCCCAAGTGCCTATATATATACGACTTACCTCACCCCTTCATTTTCACCTTGTTCCCCCTCCTAGTCTACATACTCCACGCTGTTGTTTCAACCGCAGCTGAAAGTGTAGCAGGATACATTGAGCTGAGGTCTGAGAGGACGGGTGGATATTATTTGAGAATGGAGGGCATAGGGATGAAGCTCAAGAGATCGGTGAGAGGTACTGGTACCGCATATCCAAGTCTTGGTTGGTATCCTCTCTTGGCCTCACGAGTCACGACACGTGGTTGAGCGATCTTGCTGAGGATTGGTCGGGCGTGCACGCGTGCGCTGCTTGACGGCGCCTTTGGTCTTCCGTCAGTCGCAGGCGCAGCTAAACCCCAAGGAGGAGTCTGTCTACACAATCAGTGTCAAGCCGCTGCCGGTTGCTGGTGACTGGTGAGAAACTGAGAACTATTAGTTTCTCACCAGGTGATCTTCTGCGATCACCTGCCAACCCTGACAGCTCCAAGGGAGCACCACGTGATCCATCTGAATATAATGGATCGATGGTTCGAACCACTTTAGGTAGCTAGCGAACCTATGGTTCATGCGGTTCGACCCAGCAAATTGAATACTTAACTGCTCCAATCGAGCTGCTGCTGTCTAACTAGCATTTTAGCTAGCCAACTGCTGGAGGAGTTGCTGCTGTTTAACTAATTGCTGCAGGACTTGCTGCAGGTTAACGAGATCATGCAGCAGGCATCAATACAAAAGAACAAATTAGCTAGTGAAATTCAATCTACAAATCTAAAAAGTCTTAGCAACTGTCATGGCATCAGTGCTCTCACATATTGTACCAAAGTACATCGTAATCACTGAAAAGGAAACAATTTATAGTTCATTTGCCTCCCAGTGAGTGATTCATAGACATAGAAACTGTGCACTCTGTAAAATGCGTCAGCAGACTGAACATTACTACAAGAACTTTGACACGCCACTACTACTGCTACATCTGTTCATCGCTGCAGACCCGAGAACAATGATCACTGGACGGGCTTCTCCAGTGAGACGCCAAACTGCAAGTCACCTGCATGCTGCTGAAGCTCGGATCCGGCCATCACGACAGAAAAACTAAAAAGCAAGGTCATCAGAGGTTAATGATCTGTAGACAAGAGATAAAACGCAGAAAGCTTTGCCATGATCTACGTTGTATCACATACTCTATCTACGAAGGAATATATACAGGATCAGAAAAATTACACAAAGAACATAAATATGGATGCAACACAGGTAAGACAGACAGAAAAAAAGAAATAGTAGAAAAGAGGCATTCAGGTCAATGCAAATGGATATGGAATCAAGAAACTGCATACATCTTCAGCAGTTTTATTTGAATCCATGTATGCATGTATGTGCATTCTTGTGTTCAGTTAGGACAAAGAAGGTTAGGAGGAAAGAGAATCAAGAAACTGCTCTGTTTTGTATTTCCTGGCAAGAGAAACACCATGAAAAATAAATAAGGTGCATAAATAATATAGTGCTGCAATGCTAAAGGAGGAAAACAAAAATACATCTTCAGAAATGATTGAATACATTCAGAAAAAAATAAAAACCATTCACATTACAGGCAGGTGATCGCAGAAGATCAAACCATGTCATTGGACCTCCAGCAACAACAAGAGTATTGGACAAGCTGATAATGGGCCACACTGCCCTGAACCAAAATCATAAAAATAAATCCTCGAGAAGGATTTTCCAGAGGTAGGAAGCTTTTTTTTCATCTGTTCCAGACTGGCTACGTTGAAATACAGGGCAGTACCATCCGTTCCAATCTCTAATTGCAAGTTGGAACAGTTATATACAATCCTACTAAAAGATTGATCTGAAGACAGATGACAGACCAACATTACTCGGGGTAGACTTTCCAGAAAACACAGATGTTCAGCGAATCAGCAACATAAATGGACAAGCTCAGGTTCCAGCCAAATATCCTTCAGCAATCAGCAGAAATCAACATCATTTCATATGCAATGCAAATGTTAGAACACAGAATTGAACTCACCACCAAACAAAGGAAGAAAAGGAAAAACAACAGGGACAAGAACTTAGTCGCCGGGACTGCCCTCTGCCAGAACGAAAATAAAGAATAGAGCAAGTTAAAGTCGAGGATGCAAACCTGGGGGTAGCCATGGCAGTGGGGACGCTGGCTTCCATGTGGTGGCGCTAGAGGAGGCACGGTCGGCGGGGGGGTCGGACGGCGACTCGGTCGGCGGGGAATCTTGTAGAGGTAGGTGTCGTCGGCGGGTTCCTGCGGCGGCTGTAGGTGGCGTCGGCAAGGGAGTTCGGGCGGGAGCACAAGGTCGACGAGCTCGATCTAGGGGCGCCGCACGAGAGTGCGTCACCACTGCGGAGGCAGGAGTTGGCGTCGGCGAGGGAGTCTAGGCGGGAGCGCTGGGTCGACGAGCTCGAGCCGGAGTGGCCGCCCGAGAGCGCGCGTCAAGGAGGAGGTGGCGTGGGCGGCGGCGAGCCGGCGAGGATGGAACAGAGGTGGTGTCGGCGGCGCAGGGTCGAACCTCTCGACCCTAGGGTTCGAGTCCGTTGAACCGAGGGGGCGTCATGGGTTTTACTGGAGCCCAATAGGATAGCTTTCGTGGGCCGGTTCGACGAACCATTGGGCCGAACCGAACCACGCCCATGTATAAGAACTAAGGTTTCAATTCGGCGAATCACCACAACACTCAGGCATAGCACGCCTTCGAAAGTTCGAATTAACCAGTGACCCTGCTTTTCTAGATATATACCTAGCTATACCACGCCGGATACTATCAAACGAACATAGCATGTCCTTGTATGTCTTAGCATCACAACACCATTCAATTTTGTTCGAGTCTCCCAATCTCAAATTTTGCTGCTAATAGTATAAAATTGGTCTAATTTGAGATTGAGATGGTGAATTACTACGTGAGTTGAGGGAACATAACGCACTGGTCGATCCATCCGTGAGCAAGGCTAATTATCGCTGAGGAAATGAACTCATGATGGATCAAGAAAATCAGAATGGTACGCATCGTGCGAAATCCAAAATAATTCATAAGGAGTAGTGAGCCAAATTGCAAGTCCTTCTTCACAAAGAAATGGTCTCCAGCATGATGTGTTGTTGTACAGATCAACCGTGAATGCATAGCACGCCGAATGCTACCGTACCGGTATATGTTGTAATATAATAGTTGTTGGTGTGCCGTACCGGTATATGTTGTAATATAATAGTAGGGAATCCTTCATTTGTACCGGTTTATAACCCTCATTAGTACCGGTTTCCAAACCGGTATTGTTCTGCCGGTAGTAATGTGAAGTCACATTAGTACCGGTTTTGGAAACCGGTACTAATGTGGGCATTAGTACCGACTGGTAATGAGGGCCGGTACTAATGTGCCCGCCCCCGGCGACGTGGCACGGTCCACATTAGTACCGGTTCTCGTTTCCAACCGGTACTATTTTTTTTTATTTTTTCTTTTTCTTTAATGTTTTCTGGTTTATTAATTCTATCGTATTTACGTATACTAATCCTAATGCTTGATACGCTATAATATATATTTGTGTGCCATATAAAATATTTGAGATAATACTATACATGCATACGTATATATGTATTAGTATAATATCTAATATTGTACTAGTACATATATTCGTATGCATGTATTATCTCAAATCCGGTAGTTGATCCAATGCAAAGAACATATATAATATTGTGCATACAGAAATACGAAAAATATATATTAGTGTATATAATACATTGCATCAAAGGTTAGCAAGGTTTAATATTAGGTTTTTTTTGCTTCCTGATGATTGGTCTTTTGCATAGTTTTTTCCTCTCTTGCTCCCCTACTTAGTCGACTCTGTTTGGTCCGTCGACTTCCCAGTTGCTTTTGCAGTGGACTTCCCCGATGTTTCTTCCGTGGACTTCCCCGTTACAATCACAGATGATAAGCCTGAGTAGAATTGTCCACCTGGCGTAATCACCTCATCTAGAAAAAATCCGCAAAGTTGTTCTTGAATTAACCGGATTCTTTCCGACTCGAGAAACCCCTGCTTGATGTCATCAATCTACAAAAGAATATGAACAAAGAATAAGAACTAGTACAAAAAAGAACATGGACAAATAAGAACTACATGCATGTGTCATTTAGTTTAGTGGACGCACCCTGTCTTCAAGGTTGGTACCTTGTGCGATGCATGAAAAGGTATGCATGAACTCGCATACATAGTATCCGCATAGATTGGTACCTGAAGGTTGTGTCAAGCACTGCACATGTGCGAAAATAAGGTTATGAAATATGTTTAATTATATTGGAAGACATGAGATATGCGGACTAGCAGAATACACATACAGGGAAATCACAGTGGAAATAAAGGTTCTCTTTGTATCTTCTCGGGTGCTCTACACAGAGGTGAGTCCATGCAAGTTTGATCATCTCTACGACATCTTGATATGCGCTTTTGTCTGATGTTGCCCTCAAAGAGTCGAAGATGAAGACCTTGCTTAGAGACGGACAGAATGCAAAAAGAATCCAGTGGAAGCTGTGCATACGTGTAGAAGTATTAGTTTCTTGAAATATATATGCAATATCATTTGAAAACCGATAAAATAGATGAGATACACGTTGCTCACCCGAAGTTGTATGGCAGAAGTATGATACCCTTCTTATGGTGTTTTTTTAGATACAAATATATATAGTCCAATGTGTCCAGCTCCCATTTTCTGACACAAGTCTGATTTATCATTAGTGGATCCATGAAGCCGACGTCCATAATTCCTCTCCTCCTGCACCGCTGCATCTCAAAGCTGCATGATTGAAATTAAATTCAAATTAAACACAAGTTAAGATAAGGTAGAATGGCTAGATCAATTGCATCTTGATTGAATAAGAACCAAAATTGGTCAAATTCCACACCAAAAGTTTGTCGGCCACGGAAATAATGTTGATCATCTATGGTAATTTCCACATAGGTTACACCGCTTGCTGACGCAGCCATGTACCAATCGTGCAGTTCATGCATTCTCGTTGGAAGATACGGCACCAACTGCGGCCACACAAGAGGTTTACCCAACTCATACTTCGGTCTATTTGCCCCTTCATGTATTGGGATTGGTTCGTCCCCTCGGATTTGACCAGGAGTCAGACCTGATTCCTTATTGAATACAAGCATATGCTGCTCTTGCGAAGAAAGCACCTTGATGGGGGAGACAGATTGCTTTGACTGGGTGCCTAGTTGTGGAATAGATTTAGCTTTATTCGCCAACTTCTTCTGTTTGTCAATCCCGAGTGCCTGTCTGTCATAGTCACTCAAAGGAGGTGGCTGGGCATTTATTCGTTTCTCCTCCTCCATTTTCTTCATGAAGCGATGAAATTTGACCCGGTCAATTGGTTTCTCAACAGGTGGCTTCTTCGCTTTAAATATTTGTCTATCAAGTTCAGCCCGCACTGAAGCATCTAGCTCCTCCTGAGTCTTCTCGTAAGATAATTTTGGTTGAGGCTTCTTCGGCCTGGGCTTCGTCTGCTTCTTTGGAGGAGGGGGCGGAGGATGATGCGTAGCTCGTCGTTTGGTACCCTTGTCCTGTTGCTGAGGGGGCGGACTCTCGCTTGGTCCCGATCAACTAGAGGACTCATGCTTCCTGTTGGAGATGATGGTAGCTGATGATCTTCACCTTCAGGCATGGGGGTGTAGATGAGGCTTCAGGAAGAGGTGCTTCTGGTGAGGCTAGGGGTGCTTCTTTGACCGGTTCCGTAATCTTTATGTGAGCCTTGGCCCACAATACCCAACCGTGCACGGTATCTCCAAGCACCTCTTCCCCATCAGGTCCCGGTAACTCCAGTTCGAGGTCTACCCAACCGGGGACCACTCGGTCGATGGCAACTTTATGGTAAAATGATTTACTGAATTCCACGCCTATGAATGTTTCCCCCGGTTCCGGGACCTTAGCAACACCATAAGCCACCGGTAACATCTTGTTTCTGAGTTGAGCGTGAAGCTCACACGCTGACCTCACTGTGATGTCATCCACGGGGAACCGTTCGTGGCAGACCTCGGCTGCTTTTGCTAAGGCTTGGGGTGCTTTTGCTGAGGCAACCGGTGCTTCTGGTGAGGCTAGGGGTGCTTCTGTTTCCTTGACCAGTGCTTCCGTGTTTGTTGGTGCTGCATCTGTTGAAGCGACACTACTTTCCCCTTAGTAGATGGTGGGCTCATTTCATCTATGGGCCCTTGCTGAGATGATTGTTTGTTAAGAGCAAGGGCCACACGCTCGTCAATGATGGCCTCCATTCTTGCCTCAGTCATTTCTACGCGCTCTTGCAATTGTCTGATTTTCCGATCTTGTTCGTCCTTGTTCCTTTTGCGCTTCTTGTACGAGTCAATGTGCTCATGCCATGCGACTTTCCATGGAATCACACCTTTGCCTCGGCAACGTCCACCATGTTCTCTAGTGCCTATTGCAGCAGAAAGCTCGTCCTTTTCTCGATCAGCTATGAATGTTCCTTCGGTAGCAGCCCTGATCAAATCAACAAGCCTTGCAGCTGTCTGTCTTAGTTGGTCACCCGGTATTAATGATCCATCTTCGGGATTGAGCATGCCACCATGTGCATAATAGTAATTCCGCGCTCGGTCAGGCCACTCCAGAGTTGCCGGTACGATTCCACGTGCCATTATCTCTTGCTCCATCCGATCCCATTTGGGCAGGGCCATCGCGTAACCTCCAGGGCCAAGATGATGGAATTCTTTCTTTTTACGTGCATTGGCTGTGTTAGTTGCAATCAACTTGGCGGCATCTTCCGATTGCTTGCCCTGCACAAATGCATCCCAATGATCTCTTAACTTGGCATATCCCGGCTTCTTAAAATCGGGTGTAAGCCCCTCCTTGATGAACTCCTTGGTCAGCCACTTCTTGTACGTTTGAAAGGCAATTGCACCCTTCTGCAGGGCCCAGGTGCGCACAGCTTTCAAATCTGTGTTTTCGGGAAATCCGAAGTGTGCTTTCACCTCGGCCCAAATCATGTTCTTCTCTGTGACCGGGACAACATCTGGCCGAACCGGTACCGAGGGTTCATTCTCTTCATGTTGCTCTTCGTCCTGATCTTGATCTTCGTGCTCAACTTCTGCTTGATCACCTTCTTCAGGTAGCAAGTCAGGTGCGTCAGCCGCTTTCCAAAACCGAAAGCTTATTGGGATGTTGTCCCGAATAAGAGCCCCAATGTGATTTACCAACTTGACAACATTTTCATGTGGAGCTAACGGTCTCCCATCGGGAGATACTTCCGTGATGATGAAGCGCCCGTCTAGCTTCTTCTTTGGGCCGCGTTTCCCACCCGGCTTCTTGCTGCTCGATGCAGGCTCCTGGAAATTTAAGAACTATTAACTCATTTTCTATAATTAGTAGCTTCCTCGAAAATCATGGCGAGGTACTGGTTTTTATTAATTATACCTCGGATGGTTCTCCATCATTGCTTCCTTGAGCAATTGGTTGCTCCCTCTCGTTGCCATCAGCAAACATGTTCATGTAGCTGTCGGCCTCTCTGTGATCCTGTTCTTGTTCATTCGGTGCATCATTCATAGTATTGCGAGCAATTAAATCCATGATCATTTGCTCTGCTTCTCGGTCCTCTTCGGTTCGCACCATTGTAACTAAAATAATGTAACAAAAAATAATATGAGGACAAACTATTCCAATGATAAGACAATTAATATGAGGACAAAAAAATAATATGTGGACAAAAAATATGAGTCGAGAGCGTGGCAGGGGAGACGGTAGCGTGGCGGGGGAGATGGTAGTGTGGCGAGGGAGACGGTAGCGTGGCGGAGGAGTCGGGAGCATGGCGGAGGAGTCGGGAGTATGGCGGGGGTCGGGAGCGTGGCCGGAGGGGGGTCAGGAGCGTGGCGGAGGGAGTCGGTAGCGTGGCGGGGGAGTCGGTAGCGTGGCGGGGGAGTCGGGAGTGTGGCGGAGGAGTCGGGAGCGTGGCGGGGGTCGGGAGCGTGGCGGGGGGGGGGGTCGGGAGCGTTACGGAGGGGGGTCTGTAGTGAGAATCGAACGTGTGCAATTCAAAATTAAATAACATTTACATGCACATATAAATTGAATTCTAAATCAAATTCTAAATAACATTTACACAACAATTCTAAATTCTAAATTTTAAATTCTAAATTCTAAATCTAAAACTATATTTGTAATTCTAAATCTATAATTCTAAATCTAAGTTTCTAAATCTAAATCTATATTATTTCTAAATTCAAAATTATAAATCTAAAACTATATTTGTAATTATAAATTCAAAAAAAGGGGGGCTGATGTCAGCCACCACGGGGCTGACGTCAGCCCCCAACTCGCGCGCGGGCGGGCGCGTAGCCGGCCGGGGACCGTACCGGTCCAGGGCAGGGGAGGCGCAGCGGGGGCGGCGACGGCGGACGGCGCCGGGGGCGGCGGACGGCTGGGTGCGGCCGGCGATGACGTACGGGCCGACGCGGTCGGGGGCACGCGGGCGGGCTGGCGGGGGCGGCGACGGCGGACCACGACGGCGGAGACGCGTGGTGACGGCGATGGCGGAGACGCGGCGACGGCGGAGGAGCGGCCGGCGACGGCGGAGACGACGCGGCGGGCCGGCGGGGGCGCGCGACGTCGGCGGCGCGGCGCGGCGGGGCGTGCATTGCGGCGGCGCCGGATCGACGACGACGACGAGAGGCGTGGATGGCGGGCGGGGCCGGCGACGGCGGACGGCACGGCGACGGCACGACGAGGGGCGCGCGGCGCGGATGGCGGGCAGGGCCGGCGGCGGCGATGAGGAGAAAAAAGGCTAAGTGTTGGGGAAGAAGAGGCCGGGCGCCTTATACCTCCCCGCATTAGTACCGGTGCTCAACTAGCATCGGTACTAATGTGGACATTAGTACCGGGCCTCGTTGAGCACCGGTACTAATGTTGACATTAGTACCGGTGCTATTTGAGCCCCGATACTAATGTGACTTTTCATTTGCCGCCAAATGGAGAAGCACATTAGTACCGGGGCTAGTTTAGCACCGGTACTAATGTTGTTTTCATTTTGTTGCCCACTGTTCCCCTTTTAATTTTCATTTTTATTTTCTATATTGTAGTTTGTTTATGAAAAATCATATACAACGCTTAAAATGGTAGAACAAGTTTAGTTAATTTTCTTTACATAGATACTATGACATTCTAAATTTAACTATCAAAATTAAAATTTTCTTATCAATAAGCTACTAATATCTTCTAAATTGTCTTTTTTTTTCTTCACTTTAATAAATGAAAATAATTTTATTTTTTTCATGCAAAATCTTTCTTAAATAGTACATCCAGTGTAATTAATATAAAAATCATGATTTAGTCTTGCTCATGTATGTTTTTACGTAAATTCATTATTTAATATCTGATAATGCTAAAAAATAGTTAAATAATTGAAAGTTTTGTTAATAAAGTAGCAAAATACTGGTTCATTCAAATATTACAATACTTTGGTACATATTATACATCATCATCTAATGCAACATTAACAATCTTCCTCTTCACGAATGTCCCTTGGTTGTGATCATGACGTAGGTATGGAGTGTCCTCTTCGGCTAACAAGATGCTTGGGTCAATCTTTACTGAAAATGGAGGAAGACCATCGAATTGATCATAATCTTCTGAAATGTCAGTCTTGTCCTCAACTCCAACAATTTTTCTTTTTCCTGGTAGAACTATGTGACGCTTTGGCTCATTATTAACAACACCCTTATCATCACCTTTCTTTATTATTGCTGGTTTGCTCGACATGTCTTTCACATAGAAAACTTGAGTCACATCATTCGCTAGGATGAACGGTTCATCTTTGTATCCAATCTTGTTGAGATCCACTGTTGTCATCCCAAATTTGTCTGTCAATATACCTACTGTAGGGTTTTTAACCCACTGACACTTAAAAAGAGGGATTTTTAAACATCCGTAGTCCAATTCCCATATATCTTCAATGACACCATAGTATGTTTGTTCATTTCCTTCGTTGTCTATTGCATCTATACGGACACCGCTGTTTTGGTTTGTGCTCTTTTGGTCTTGGGCTTTCGTGTAGAATGTTTATTCGTTTATGTCGTATCCTTGGAACGTAAGTACTGAGATAGATGGACTTCTAGCCAACCATTGCAGTTGCTCTCCAATAGTGTTATCACCCATAAGTTTTCTCCGCAACCATGATGCAAAATTATCATTGTGATGACGTGTAATCCAGGCCTCTGACTTCCCTTTGTTTGAGGCTCGTACAATGAACTTGTGCTCCTCCCTGTATGGAGCCACTAGGGATGATTGTTGCAGGACAAAGGAATGTGCTGTACGAAATAACGTTTCATCCATATCCATCAGAGTTTTCTTCCCTAGTGTACCCTTTCCCCTGAGTCTCCCCTCATGGCGTGATGTAGGGAGTCCAATAGGAGCAAGCTCATCAATAAAGTCGACACAAAACTCAATCACCTCCTCTGTAGCATATCCCTTTGCGATGTTTCCTTCGGGACGAGCACGGTTACGGACATACTTCTTGTAACTAGACATCAACCGCTCAAAAGGGAACATGTTGTGTAAATATACAGGCCTGAGGATAAAAATCTCTTCAACTAGGTGCACTAGAAGATGGGTCATGATAGTAAAGAAAGAGGGTGGAAAGATCATCTCAAAGCTGATGAGGCATTGCACGACATCTTTCTGCAACTGCACTAGATTCTTTGGATGGATTGCCTTCTGAGAGATCTGGTTGAGGAATGAACAAACCATGACGACGGCCAATCTCACATTCTCTGGTAGAATACCCCTTAGTACAACAGGCAGCAATTGTGTCATCAACACGTGGCCGTCATGAGCCTTCAGATTTATGAATTTTTTCTCTTTGTACTTTATTATTCGTTGTATATGTGAGGAGTAGCCAGTCGGGACCTTGATACTGTTCAAACAATCAAACATCATCTTCTTCTCTTCCTTGCTGAGGGTGTAACTAGCAGGGGCCAACCAATTTCCCTTATCTCTCTTTTCGGGATGGAGGCTTTTTTGTTGTTTCATAAATTTAAGATCCCGACGAGCTTCAATTGTATCTTTTGGCTTTTCGTATACACCTAGGTGGCCAAGAAAGTTCACGCAAAAATTCTTCATCACATGCATCACATCAATTGCATTGCGAACCTCAAGGATTTCCCAATAAGGAAGCTCCCAAAATATCGACATCTTCTTCCACATGGGTGCACATCCATCCTTGTCGTTTGGAGCAGATTTGGCACCAGAAGCCTTCCCGAACACTACCTTCAAATCTTTCACCATAGAAAATACAAGTTTACCATCACGGTGCACTGGCTTCTTACGTTTTTCTCCAACACCTTCAAAATGTTTTTTTCCTTCTCTTAACGGGTGCTTAGGAGGAAGAAATCGACGATGGCCCAAATACACAATCTTTTTACTGTGTTTTACATACACACTGCAAGTATCATCTAAACAGTGCGTGCATGCTCGGTATCCCTTGTTTGTTTGTCTTGATAGATTACCAAGTGCCGGCCAATCATTGATGGTGACAAACAGCAACGCTCGTAGATTGAAGGTCTCCTGTTTGTCCTCATCCCACACAAGTACACCTTCTTTCTTCCATAACGTTTTAAGATCATCAACCAACGGTCTCAGATAAACATCGATGTCATTGCCTGGCTGCTTTGGGCCTTGGATGATTATTGGCATCATGATGAACTTTTTTTTCATGCATAGCTGTGGCGGAAGGTTGAATATGCATAAGGTCACAGGCCAAGTGCTATGACCACTACTGAACTCACCGAATGGATTGAATCCATCCGTACTTAAACCAAACCGAATGTTCTTTGCGTGTTCTGCAAACTCAGGGAATTCTCTATCAATTAGTCTCCACTGTGACCCATCAGCGGGATGTCTGATCTTGTCATCTGCTTTACGATCTTCTTTGTGCCAACGCATCAACTTTCCATTAGCCTTGCACCTGAATAAACGCTTCAGCCGTGGTATCACTGGAAAGTACCACATTACCTTAGCAGGAATTTTCTTCTTCTTCTTCTTCTTCTTCTGCTTCTCCCGCTCAACATCGTAAGGGTCATCTCGTGGGATCTTATAACGCTGCGCTCCGCACACAGGACAAGCCTCCAATTTCTCATATTCTTTTCCTCGGTAAAGGATACAGTCATTAGGGCATGTATGTATCTTTTGAACCTCCAAACCCAGAGGACAAACGACATTTTTAGCTTCGCACGTTGACTCCGGCAATTCGTTCTCCTCTGGAAGCATGTCCTTTCCGATCATCATTAACTTATCGAAGCCCTTGTCAGAAACTCCATGTTTAGTCTTCCACTGCAGCATTTCCAATGTGCTACCCAACTTCTTGTGCCCCTCTTTGCAATTTGGGTACAATGGTTTCTTGTGATCTTCTAACATACGGTCAAACTTCTTTACCTCCTTCACCTTTTCGCAATCTTCCTTCTGCTCTCGCAACACCTGACCTAGATCATCAAGCGGCTCATCTTCTCCTTGTTCAGGCTCTTCCTCAATTATTACAACATCATCCTCACCCATTGGATCATCTCCCATTGCAAAGGCACCTTCTTGACTCCAATCAGGAATATTGTCGTCTTCTTCTTCGTCATCTTCCATTATAACCCCTCTCTCCCCATGCTTTGTCCAAACAAAATAGTTTGGCATGAATCCCCATTTGTATAGGTGATCGTGAAGAGTCTTTGTCGTTGAGAAATCCTTCAAATTCCTGCACTTTCTGCATGGACAAATAATGAAACCGGACGGGGGCTTGTTCGATTCTGCTACTTCTAGAAATCCACGAAGCCCATTAAAGAATTCATTGGATATTCTCTTGTCGGTGTACATCCATTGCCGGTCCATCTACAAATAAAGAATATATAACCGAACAAAATATATTATTATCATGTAACAAGTTCAAGATTATATGTGTTACACTAATTCATAGTGTTCAAATCCATATTCCACATGAAATATAAATTTTTTACTAATTTTCTAATGAGCAAACAATTTTTCTAATGAAGAAAACTATTTTTCTATTGAGGAAATTATTTTTCTAACTAAGAAATAACTATTGTAATGAGAAAACCATTTTTGGCTCGGTACTAGTGTTTAAATAATGAATGGAAGACTATGTTACACCAATTCAAACTACTTAAATCCATATTCCACATCAAGTATAAACTTATTTCTAATTTTCTAATGAGAAAAAACCATTTTGATGGTATTGAAGAAAAATTTTTCCTAATAAAGAAACTTTTTTTCTTAAAAAAATGTTTGTCTTATAAGAAAACATTTTTTATAATGAGAAAACTATATTTCAATTTAAATTATTATTATTATAAGCAAACTATTTTTTTGACTAATAAATTATTTCTCTAATTCTAATATTAATATTCTAGTCGTTTCTCTTAGTAGGTACATTTAAAGCATTTATTATATTTATTTCTATAAAAAATAATGCAAAAAAATTAATTTGTATCATCATATAGAACATCTCATCCAACAAACACGGCACATCCATTTCAATCAACTCTATTAGAACATACTCCTATTTCAAAGTGTTAAAATCCCCTATTCTTAGTTCATTTTAAAGTACTAAAATACTCCTATTTCAACCAATGAAACTCAAGAAAATAAGCATGAATCAAGGGAGGATGAAGTAACTAACCTCTAGACCACTTCAACGAGTGAAATCGTCGAGAAATGGTCGCAAATCCGGCAAAAGCAACTGTAGGGCGCCATGGAGAAGAAGGAGCTCGAAGTGGAGAAAGAAGGTGGGGGGCTCGGGCTGGAGGAGGAAGAAGCTGAGATATAGCCGTTGGACATTAGTACCGGACCTTATTAGGAGCCGGTACTAATGTAGCAACATTAGTACCAGCTCTTAATACGGGCCGGTACTAATGTCCCGCCCACACATTAGTACCGGCCCATATCGAGCACCGGTACTAATGTGGGACATTAGTACCGGTGCTCAATAAGAGCCGGTACTAATGTTTGCCACGGGATGGCTCCGCCCGCCTCCTTTTTGGCACGGGACACTAGTACCGGTTCTTGCAACATTAGTACCGGGGGGCAAACTGAACCGGTACTAATGTTATTTTTGCCCTGGGACGAAAGCCTCTTTCCTAGTAGTGGTTGTTGGTGTGTGTTTAGTTATCACTACGTGAAAATCTTATATAGGTCACGCAGCATTTGTAACGGGTCCTTAACACCGGTTACATGGACCTCCATCTGTAATGGTTGTTGTTTGGCGCCCGTCGTTACGCATAAGTGTGGCAGGCTCAACCCCGACGTGGCCAACACACCGCCCGTTACCAATGAGGACTTCCAGTAACGGGCTTCTTAAAAACCCGTTACAGTTATTCTTTGTAACGTACATTAAAATGCGGCCGTTACGAAATTTAAACCTATTAGTAACGGGCCCTTTAAGTCCGTTACCGATCACTACCCTATCGGTAACGGGCTCTTTAAGTCCGTTACCGATCACTGCCATATCGGTAACGGGCTCTTTAAGTCCGTTACTGATGACAATTTGACGCCCGTTACTAGACTCGGAGCTCAATAATTGAAGTCCATTAGCACTCTCACTGCCGTCAAATATTTGACTATGTCATCATAGCAAATATTAGATGTCACACAAACATATAATCATGTCTCTTAAGATGTAAAACCACACACATAGATATATAGTAGTCATAAGAGCATATTCTACATATTTAAGATGCATATATAGCATCACATGTTCACATATGACATGCATAATGTTCAGAACAAACATATTCACATGATCACATCTGACGTGCATCAGTAGGGGCACTAGTTAGACGGTTTCTTTTGTGCTACAGCCTCAAATTCAGCTATCTTTGCCTTTAGTTTTACAAGTCTTTCCTGCAGCTCAGTATTCTTCTTTGCAGCTTCGACAAGTTCAATATCCTTCATCTTCTGTGCGCCTTTAAGCTTCTCCACCTCAGATTCTAATATTTTCTAACCATTTGCCAGGAGACTTATGTCGTTCACAGCCTTGTCGTCCATCCTTCTATCCACCTTGTCGAGTACTTTCCAGATGCAGTCAAGATCCTCCCGAGTAACAACACATTTCTAAAACAACTGAAAATTGATGCAAGTTTCATAATTAGATTGCCAAGTTTAATATCATGAAAGATGTAACTGGTCAAACAAGAAAGTTGTTTAGCTGTAACTCAGAGCTTTGTTGATCCTGTGGATTTCTTTCCAGATCATGTCAATGTCCTCCCAAGTTACAGCACCTCCCTAAAACAAAGGCACTGGATGTTCAGTTAATAAAAGTCGATGTAGCATGGAGATTCCGAAATTGAAGTAGAATATAGAATAAGTTCAACAATTTTGTGAGCAGCATATGATGAGTACCATGCATTAAATTTCAAGCATAACAAAATTTCTACTTGAATGGTTAATAATTTTCCTCCCGAGTAACAACACATTTCTAAAACAAAGGCAAATTGAAGCAAGCTTCATAATTAGATTGCCAAGTTTAATATCATAAAGTTGTAACCGGTCAAACAAGAAAGCTGTTTAGCTGTAACTAGGTTCAGAACTTGCCTGCTTCTCTTTACCAATGTCATCCTTCATTCTTTCCATCCTGTTTAGGAATGTGCAGATGTAGTCTAAGGTTTTCTTGAGCCTGTCGATTTCTGTCCAGATCCTGACAATGTCATGTGCTGGTATAACAACTTCCTAAAACAATGGAAAATTGATGCATTGGAACCATTGATCAGTGAAGGCACTGGATGTTTAGTTAATAAAAGTTGTTGAGCATGAAGATTCAGAACTTGAAGCAGTATATAGAATGAGTTCAACATTTTTGTGAGCAGCATATGATGCGTACTAGGAATACAATTTCAAGTATAAACCTAACTTCAAGCATACCAAACTCGAGGAAGGCTCGGCCTCTACCTGCCGGGCATCACCGGAGTGCACCCCCTTGGCGCTTGCGCGTGTGTACGGCCTCCTCCCCCTTGCCGACGAAGAACCGACCACTTCGCTGCGGAACCTCACTCTCTTGGCGGCGGCAGCGGGCGGGGCCTTCTCCTCCTTGCTGCGGAACCTCACTCTCTTGGCGGGGGTGGCGGGCGGGGCCTTTTCCTCCTAGCTGTAGAACCTCCCTCTTGAGTCGTGGCAGAACGACTGCTTTCCGCCGGCCATCTCTGCGACGGAGACGAGGAAGGAGAAGGGGAGAGAAGGCGACAGAGATGAGGAAGGCAGAAGGTTTGAGAAGGAAGGCAAAATGGCAGAGTGGCAGGGGAGAGTGGCTTTTGGTCAAACATTGGGAACAAAGGATACGTGGATTAGCAAAACTGCGTCTCCAATGCACGGGGGCAGCGCGTGGGGCCGGCTCCTCCTCTTCGGTTTGGAGGGGCAAATGCGACGCTGAATAACCATCCCGCATAGTCTCATTTGTGTCTGTCTTGATTGACAGGTCAGCTCGATCTCTCAGGGCTCCCATTTCGACATACAGGCATAATCAACACATATCTTTTGAGACAAAACAGACATAATATAGATAAAGATAACTTGTCCACATATATAGATAAAGATTACTTGCCCACAAACACTACGTGAAAAACAGACATTGGTAACGGGCGTAGATGGCCATTGGTAACGGGCAAAACACCTGTTACCGATCAAGCGTTACAAATAAGCCAACAAAGGTAACGGGCCGATGCCCATTACTGATGACACGTAATTGTAACGGGCGTCGAACAAAGACTGTTACCACAACTACTTACCGGTCACCTGAAATGGTTGTTTCTCCGGGCCCACCGGAGCCTTTGGTAACGGGTGCAGACACTGAGCCCGTTACTCATAACACGTATTAGTAACGGGTGTCTAACAAAGACCATTACCGAAACTAGTTACCGGTCATCTGAAATGTCTGTTTCTCTGGGCCCACATGGACCTTTGGTAACGGCCACAGAAACCGAGCCCATTACATGAACTCAACATCGAAGACGTGGAAAATACTTCCATGACGTGTCTCCTCTGTCTTGACGAAAGGAGACGCGTCGTGTAAGTGCGCGTCTCCTCTGTCTGGGCGAAAGGAGACGTGTCTTGTCAGTGCGTGTCTGCTATGTCTCGACGAAAGGAGACGCTTGCTGTGAACCCGCGTCTCCCTCTGTCTCGACCAAAGGAGACGCATACTGTGTACGTGCGTCTCCTCTGTCTGGACCAAAGGAGACGCCTACTATGTACGTGCGTCTCCTCTAATCGACCAAAGGAGACGCGTACTGTGAACTTGCGTCTCCTCTGTCTCGACTAAAGGAGACGCGTTGTCAACTTTCACAAAAATTAGGTCCAGCATCCACATTAACAAAACTCCACAAACTAAATTGAAATCCACAAGATTCACATGCATAATCTGACAAAATTCAGGCATTCAGCATCCTCTTCTAACAAGCTAAGTAAGGTTCACAACAATATCATCACTGGCTTAACCATGAGGATTGGTATCAAGTACAATGTGAGCCATCATAGCATCATTAATGTGAAATTTTCCTGAGGGTGTGATCACCTGGTCCATGAGGAATGAGGCAGTTCTTTCCCTAATGTGGAGCAGTGTGTCTCGGTGCAGCTGACAAGTAGGTATGTGAAATGCCTAAATATAATAATGTCAGCAGTCAGCACACAGGTGGTTACCAAACATGTGCAGTGCTAACAAGCAAGAACTGTGCTCAGTTGCAGGTGTTACTGTTGTAGATCCCAAGAAAGTACCTCAGGGTCCTTCAATTTATTTTTTACTGTAAGCATGTGATAGGCACAATAGAAGCCACAGACTCTGGATTTGTAAGGTTGTTGGTGGCACTGTGATAAATATACATAGACAAACAGTGGTGAGAAGAAATAAACTCAAGCTTTAGTACTAGCTTCCACAGGTAGGAAATACTAAGTAATACGTACATGAAAAGCCTTCTGATGGTTCAAGGCGCAGCAGGGCAACTTGTTGTCATCGCAGTAACTATTCCAAGCACTACAACAAAACATGCAACAATGGTTAGGGCACCATTAATAAACTCTGCAGAGTTTGTTGAGGAAGTTTGTAGGTTAAGAAAGAAAAAGAACTTACTCATCAATGGCAAGTACCAACTCAGAGAAATTAGTGTGTAGGATCCTATATGAATCAAGATACAAGACCGTCTTCTGCTTTGGAAAGATCGCCACTGCAATCCAGTGCTCCCCAGTCTCATAGTAGGAAATGATGACTCTCTTTTTAGCATATGATTGGTAGGCACGCTTCGTATAGGACACAAAAAAATCCAAGTTATTTTCTATATTTGACTTGCTAAAGCATTCAGGATCAAGGAAGGCAACGGGTTCCTCCTTCTGCCGTACTTCTACAGCCATATTCCTAATATTAAGAAAAAACAAAGTGTAAGGAGGCAAAATACATAGTAAAGATGAACTGAGGCAGAAAGCACATTTAGATAGAAAATGATTAGTGAGAAGTAGATTAAATTTTCAAGCAAATTACAGGATGAAACAGCGGAGAAGTCCCATATCCAAAGCATCCAAGTTGACGAGATCGTACAAGTCGCTGATGAACACTGCCAACAACTCGTATTTTTTATCTTCTCTCACAGGCCACCAGCCGTGCTTGGGCCATACTATGCCCTGAATCAGAGACTCATCCTCATCCTTACAACGTCCCATGTAGAAATTGTGGAGATTAGTGACAGAAGGAGCAGTATCCGGATGCTTGAGTTCAGCAGGACTGAGCATTTCATTTCCAAATTTGTAGTGTGGGTTAATATGAGTCATAGCAACATTGGCTACCTTCTTCTTGGCGTTTCTCTTAGATGACTTTCTGGCAGGCTTCTTTTCCTGCTGCTTTGAGATCGCTGAAGAAGGCTTTGTGGTAGGCTTCTGAGACCTTTTATTTTCAGCAATTTTCTGCTGCTGCTGCTTTGAGATGGCTGAAGAAGGTTTCTCAAGTCACTTTCTGGTAGACCTTTTATTTTCAGCGAGTTTCTTTGCTGCTGCTTTGAGATGGCTGAAGAAGGTTTTTCAGGTGGTGTCAGTGTTTTAGACACCGAGCCTACGACGGGGTACCCGAAGTAGTAGATTGTGCGGTGAGGCTCGCCGAGATCAGAAACACGATGGTGAGACACGGGGCACACAATTAGACAGGTTCGAGCCGCAATATGCGTAATACCCTACGTCCTGTATGCTGCGTGGCTCTGTATTGATTGCGTATGTTTTGAGAGGGGTCCCTGCCTCGCCTTATATGCCACGGGAGGCAGGGTTACAAGTCAGATTGGTACAAGAGTACTATTCGAGTAGGACTCGTTGTAGCCTATACAAGGTATGGAAAGCTATCCTAGTCTTAGTACAAGTCCTTGTCCGTCCAGTCTTGCCTTGTGGTCCACGGTACCAGCACCGTGGCCCACTAGTCGAGTAGTCCAAGTGTACAGGAACTCATCTCCCGGGTATGGCCCACAATGTGTTGGTGGGCCCAGGGATGCCCGGTCGACAAGCCCCCGAGTACTTTGTAGTCGAGTGCAATGCTCCAAGTAGTCTTGAAGGTTTCCACAAGTAGTTCCCAAGCGTCCCCGAGTTCTACAAGCTTCAATCTTCAATAGTACTTGAATCATCACGAGGCTGGAAGGAACTCCAGCTAACTCCACGAGTAGTCTTGAAGTCTTCTCGAGTTGTTCCCAAGCGTCCCCGAGTACTTCCCTTGAAGGTCTTCAATAATACCCGCTTAGTTCTTGAAATCTTTGCATCAAAGATCCATATGGAAATGCGATTACTGAAATCGCATTCCATATGGAATGTAGCCCTCGAGCCTTAGGTCGAATCCAGGATTCAAGCTGAGGGTCAATCTCCTACTCTTTGATCTTGCTCTGAAAAAATCCGTAGATAATCCGAAGAAATAATATAGGAATGCGATTTGCAAAAAATCGCATCCTATATGGATGTAGCCCCCGAGCCTTAGTTTGAATTGACAATTCAAGCTGAGGGTCAATCAGTAGTCTTTGTCAAATAATCCTTTAAAATCCTGAGAAAACTGAAGGACACGTGGCACGGAGCCCCCGAGCCTTGAGTCAAGTACTTTCTCGAATTGAAGGATCCAATCTGACTGTAGAATAGTGGCCTGAATTCAGTGAACTGTAGCTGAGTAAAATCCAATTCCATCGAGTAGTCGAGCCCCCGAGATGGAGCCGAGCAGATCTTGGATTTGAGTCCTCTGACTTAGCCGAAAATTTGCCTGTGTGAAACCAATCTGTTGAATACGAAGGGTCACCAGGTCGAACCGTTAGGGTTTTGGTTTTATAAATACCCGAAGGGGTATCCCTTAGGGTTTCACTACTCCCATTCGCCCTTAGATCCAAAAATCCTTAGCATCCGTAGCCGCTGCGGAGTTTGAGCGTCCATGCCACCAAGAGTTTGCGCCTCCACCCCCTGGCAGCCCTCAAGTCAATGCGAAAGAAGACACTCGTTACTGACAGGATGAAGCCAGCGCCGTCCAAGGGTCAGAAGAGGAAATCCGGCCGCGGCAAAAATGAATTGTCGGAGCTGAAGTATAAGACAGTGGTCATCACGAAACCCCCGAGCCAGGCTGTCTCTTGGAAGAAATCCAAGATGAAGGAAGAAGATATCAAGGCCCTCGAAGCCGGTGGGTTGCTGCGCGAGAAGGCGATTGCCGGCTGGAGCTCTGCTGCCGGAGATGCGTGGCCGATGGAGAAGAGCCCGGATGAAATCCCGATGTTCGGCCACTTCGTCGAGCGTGGGTTGACGCTACCGTCATCAGATTTCTTCTGCGGCTTCCACGACTTCTTCAAGCTAGAGCACGTACACCTCAACCCCAACAGCATCTTCCAGATTGCAGTGTACGTGCACTTCTGCGAAGCCTTCCTCGGAATCCGCCCGCATTGGGCTCTGTTCAGGAGGATCTTCCGCTTGAAGCCGCAGCCCAACGCCAACTTCCCAGTTGTAGTCGGTGGTGCCGGTGTGCAGATGCGCCAGAAGGCACAAGAGTTGTACTTTAAGTACGACTTGATTGATTCGAATCAAGACTGGAAAAACAAGTGGTTCTACATCAAGAACGCCCCGCCTCAGCTGCCGAAGCCCAGCATGTTTGCTCCTGTGTATGACAGGCTCTGGAAGGATGAACCAACGATGCAGGAGTGCATTCAGATCCTAGAGCTGCTGGTGAAGATTGCGCAGAAGAAAGCGCAAGGCTTGACAGCTGAAAGGGTAGCCTTCAGCTTCATGAAGCGATGGGTACAACCCTTGATGCAGCGGGAGCATCTTGGGTTCGAGTACACTGGAGCTGATGATGGCTCGAGGCTATCTTCAGAAGAGATCAGTGATGATCTTGTGATGGAGAGGCTGCAGAAGATCTTCAAGAATCTTCACGAAATTCCTGCAGCCGTCCAAGAATATAGTGCTGACCACCCTCCTCGTATGGTGAGTGTTGAAGAACTAGCCCCCGAGTACTTATTATAAGTAGTCGTGTAGCTAATATTTGTCTTGTCTTCTCAGGAGGATGTCTTGAAGTTTGTATCCGATCCTCCTCCTCGTCCCGAGGATCGACTACAAGCGCCGGAGGGGGAGCCAACTGGAGTTGAAGCTCAAGCCCCCGAGAGTAGTCGATCTGCTCAAGGGGAAGAAGAAGAAGTTTTGGTGGAGGACGCCTCCTCAAGCGATGATGACGGCCAAACACTTCAACAGCATTTTGAAGTGAAGAGCCGCTACGGGTACTCTGGGGCGCCCATCCCTAGTGGCCTCACCGCAGGAGCATCGAAGAGGCCAGCATGATCTCTCGCAGATGATGTGACACTGCCGCCGTGGAAGAAGAGGACCACAGTGGGGAAGCGGGCCGTGAAGAAGATGACAGGCCTCCCTCCATTACAGTAAGTGTTGGAGAATCCTTAAGTAGTCGATGTCGTATTGAATACTTGTTCTCTGCTGTAATGTCTTAAATTTTGACTTGCGCAAGTTATCGAGAGTGCAACCAATGTACCCTCGAGTAGCCCCCCAAGAATAACAGAACCCGAGGTGGTTCCAGCGTCAACTGTTGAGACAGTGGCACATGAGCAACAAGAAATCGCGGTACCAGGAAGCGTGCTGCGGTGGAAAGTGTGCAAGAGGTGCCGGCGGCGCCTTCTTTTTTCGACATGCTGGGGCCGAGAGTCTCAGTGCCTCGAGCTGCTCTGTAAGTACCCAAGTACTCGAGTACTTATTAAAATTGCTCACTTTGAATTTGCTGACCAATCTTGTTGATGCAGAAAATCCACTAATGTGAAGTGGGGCGCCTCTGGAAGTAGTGCTGCTGGAGAAGACCAAACTCCTCAAGAGCAACAAGAAGATGTACTTCCAGAGCGCCAAGAAGTACCTGCAGAAGCTGAAGCTGCACAAGCACTACGCACCCTCTGGAGCGATGTGGTGAAGGCAGCAGTGGAAGCAACTGCCAGGCCCAGGGCTCAAGAACTCGAAGATATTGAAGCCGTGGTGAATGAGGGCCTGGAGGCTGATCCAGAGGTCATGCTGCGCCATGAAGAAGTCCCAGTTGTTGAAGCCACCATGCGCCAAATAGATGCGCAACTAGCGCTTGAAGACAACCCGGAGGGCCACATAGTGCCGCATGAGCCACTCATTGAAGACCCGGCTCCTCTGCGCAGCGCTACGCAATACTCCGCAGCGAGCACAAGTACTCAATCCATGGCAGAAGATTTGATGCCGTACGATGACTCGAGCCTGGATGAGGATAACTTGCAAGCTCGCAGCAAGATGTTGCGCAGCGTGGAAAAGCTTTTCGCGGTAAGTGTGTAGTCTCTTGTAGAGTACTTTTTAGCCAAAGATAACTTGTCTCTGACTCCTGAATTGCTTTGCTTGTTGCAGGAAGTAGTCAAGCAGTCGAAACGCAAGACTCGCCTGTTTGAGCAACATGCGGCTGACATCGAAGAAGTTTCGCGGCTCAGAAAAGAACTCAAGGAGCAAAAAGCTTTGTCTCTGAGGCTGCAGGAGAAACTTGATGGAAACACCGCTGAGTACCACAACGAGCTCCAGAAGCTGACAGCCCAGAAAGATGACGTTGTTGGTAAGAACAAGTCTCTGCGCCAGAAGAATAAAGGTATTCCCCCTTTCTGAATTCATCATAGAGTACTTTTGTCCTTGCATATGGCATCTGATAAGTAGCCTTGATCTCCTGCAGAGCTGACTCAAGATGTTGAGAAGTTCAAGAACAAGGAGCTGGACTGGCAGCTGGCCCATAATCGTGAAGAAGCAACTCGCATGGATCTTGAGGCAGACTATAAGGTGCGATGCTTCGAACTTGAACGTGAGATGGAGATCCGCCTAGCGGGCTGGAATGATTTGTTGACTTGCATGCAGTCGCTCAAGACCAAGATCGAAGAAGCCGAAGGTCTGCGCTCAGAGTTGAAGGCCTTGACGGAAGCAGCCGAGCCAGTGGCAAATCTTTTCGAACCCAGAGTTGCTAGAGTTCAGCCTCGTCCACTTGTGGAGAGGTTGAAGGACACGCTGAAGAAGATTTTGGAGTACGCCCAAAGGCTCGCTTGCACAATCCCGAATCAAGTCCTGAGCTTCATCAATTCCTTCTATGCCGAGGCAGATCTCACAGTCATCATGAACGGCAGATCTGGAGATTGCACCGACGACCGGCTCAACGAGTTGATGCAACAAACTTCTCCAATCGCGGAAGCAGTCTCCAAGTTCATTGATCTCCATTAGATGTACCTATAGAGTAGAAACACTAGGGAAAAACAAGTGTAATCCCGAACAAGTGTTTATGTAATATAATTGAAAACTTGAGTAAGTCAATTATCTGGATCCCTTGTATGCTTGTGTGTTGGCCATGTACTCGAGTTGGAATTGAGTGTGTGGCTGCAAAAAGAGCTACGATACATGAGTAGAAGTACTCAAGTGTAAATATGTTCTGAAGAACGTTAGCTTAAATCATGATGAGTTGAACACCTTAGCTGTAGCAGCGTAAAAGAAGGCTTTGTCATGAAATAAGCGAAGTGTAGTAACAAGTCGATGTAGAGTAGCGACTTGAACTAAATACATTGTACAGAGTTTACAATGTCTTAAGTACCTCTGAGGCTTATTAGCCTAGTGAGAGAGTACTCGAAAAGGACTTATTCATAACGAGTTGAACACCTTAGCTGTAGCAGCGTAAAAGAAGGCTTTGTTATGAATAAGTAAAAGTCAGTAACAAGTCAGTATAGAGTAGCAACTTTATTACTGAATACATTGTATAGTGTTTACAATGTCTTAAGTACCTCTGAGGCTATGAGCCTAGTGAGAGAGTACTCGCAAGGATGTTCCGAAGAACAAGTAAGACTATAGGGGATAGTGTGATGAACTCATCCTTGCTGTAGCAGCAACTTGTATGAGAGTTCCACTGAGACCCTACCAGAAGAGTGTTACTCTAGGCCGAAGCCTCTTATTGAAAAGTAGAGACAAGGACAGCATGTGCCACTTATTGTTCTACACGATACAGGATCATCTGGAGAGAGTTATCATGACTCCCTACAAGGTCGCAGAATGAGACTGCCTGGAGAGGGTTGATGAAGCCCCCTGCGGGTGCTCGCAGCTGAAAGCCACGAGAAGATACAGCCGAAACTGTCTGGAGAGGATTATCTTGATCCCATACGAGTGGTGACAACCGTAGCTGTCTGTTGAGTGGTTACAACCGAAGCTACCTGGAAAGGGTTGATGAAACCCAATACGAGTTGTTTTACTACCGAAGCCGTCCGGAGAGGGTTGTTGAGACCCCCTACGGGTAGAAGCAACAAAGCTGGTCAATGTTCCAAGAGTTGTCGACTTCCTCGCCTTCTAGAGTTTGAAGACGATATGAGCCTGGGCCAGTAACCTTTGCAACAGAGAAAGGACCTTCCCATGGCGAGTTGAGTTTGTGTAGCCCTGTCGTGTTCTGGATGCGACGAAGGACTAAGTCACCAACGTTAAATGAGCGTTTCTTAACGTTGCGGTCATGGTAGCGGTGAATCTTCTCAAGATATTGAGCGGATTGAACAAGTGCGTAGCAGCGAGCTTCCTCGAGACTGTCGACATCTGTCTGTCTTGTTTCTTCAGCTACGCCTTCTTCGTACTGATCAACCGTCGGAGAACGCCACATGACATCAGCGGGCAAAACGGCTTCAGAGCCGTAGACCAGGAAGTAAGGTGACTGCCCTGTGGGGGTAGTAGGCTGAGTGCGTAGCCCCCAGAGTGCATTGGGTAGTTCCTTGATCCACTTGCCACCCTTGGTATTTGCAGCATCGTACAATCGCTTCTTGAGAGCATCGAGTATCATCCCATTGGCACATTCTACTTGGCTGTTGGCACGTGGGTGAGCAACGGAGACGTACCGGATGTCAATTCCACTGTTCTCGTAGTACTCACAGAACTGGTGATTGTTGAAATTCGAACCCAGGTCTGTGATGATGCAATTAGGGAACCCATAGCGATGTACGATTTCATCCAAGAAGTCCAGGACTCTATCAGCCTTGGGGCAGGTAACAGGCTTGACCTCAATCCACTTGGTAAACTTGTCGATAGCCACCAGAACTCTGTTGAATCCTCCTAGCACATTTGGGAGAGGACCAATCATATCCAGCCCCCAGCAAGCGAAAGGCCAAGTTGGTGGTGTCGTGATGAGCTTATAGGCTGGAACGTGTTGTTGCTTGGCGAAGAATTGGCATCCCTGGCACTTCTTGACTAGTTCCTCTGCATCAGCAAGAGCTGTAGGTCAGTAGAAAGCACGTCTGAACACTTTTCCCACCAAGGTGCGAGAAGAAGCATGATTGCCACAGATTCCTTTGTGTGTCTCCTCCAAGATTTCCTTGCCTTCTTCGCGAGAAACGCACTTCATGAGTACATCAGAGCTTGCGCCTCGCTTGTAGAGTTGATCTCCGACTAGAGCATAAGCCTTGATGCAGCATGAGATGCGCTCGGCTTCTGACTTGTCTTTAGGAATCAACTGATGTTTAATGTAGTCGATGAAAGGGGTTCTCCAGTCCACATCAATCATAAGCACTTCTCGATCAGGTTGAACTGAAGTATTCGTGGGTGCAGATGATTGCTCCAGAATTGATGGTTTGTGGAGTTCATGGATGAAGATTCCAGCTGGCACTTGAGCTCGTGTAGATCCCAGCTTCGACAAGACATCCGCAGCAACGTTGTTGTCGCGGACCACATGATGAGACTCGAGACCATGGAATTTGTTCTCATGTTTGCGTACCTCCTGACAGTATGCATCCATATTCTCAGCATTACAGTCCCAAGAATCATTGACTTGATTGATGACTACCAAGGAGTCACCATAGACAAGTAGTTGTGTAATGCCAAGAGAGACTGCAAGGCGAAGACCATGCAGTAGAGCTTCATATTCAGCTTCATTGTTTGAGACCTTCCAGAAGATCTGCAAAACATATTTGAGTTGCTCGCCCTTGGGGGAAATCAAAAGTACCCCGGCACCAGCGCCTTCCAACTTGAGGGAATCATCAAAGTACATGACCCAATGTTCTGGACGCTCAATTGGAGTTGGGACTTGATTTTCCCGCCACTCAACCATGAAATCAACCAAGGCTTGAGACTTGATAGCAGTGCGAGACTTGAACTCGAGCGATAGAGCGCCAAGCTCTACAGCCCATTTAGAAATCCTTCCTGTGGAGTCCCGGTTGTGCAATATCTCGCCAAGCAGGTAACTAGTGACCACAGAAATCTTGTACTCGTCGAAGTAGTGGCGGAGTTTCCGTGAAGTAATCAGAACCACATAGAGTAGCTTATGTACCGGAGGGTAGCGAGCCTTGGACTCTAAGAGTACTGCACTGATGAAATAGATAGGCCTCTGAACAGGGTAGCCATGGCCTTCTTCTTGCCACTCAACGACAATAGCGGTACTGACGACATTAGTAGTTGCAGCAATGTAGAACAAGAGCTCTTCTTTGGGCAGAGGAGCTGTAAGGACTAGAGGCTTGGATAAGAACTCCTTGAGCTGAGAAAGAGCTTGATCAGCTTCAGTTGTCCATGTAAACTTCTCTTGCCGCTTGAGTAGCTTGAAGAAAGGTAGACCTCATTCTCCAAGTCGTGAGATGAAGCGATTGAGTGATGCCATGCAACTAGTAAGCTTCTGGACATCCTTGATAGTAGTCGGAGCTTGCATGTTGGAGATGGCAGTGATCTTCTCGGGGTTCGCTTTGATGCCACGATGGCTAATGATGAACCCGAGTAGTTTTCCAGATGATATGCCAAAGACGTATTTGTTGGGATTGAGCTTCCATTGGTACTCCCGTAGCGAAGCAAAAGTTTCCTCAAGATCCGTGATAAGCATGTTTGGATCCCTAGTCTTGACAACGACGTCATCCATGTATGCTTCCATGTTCTTGTGAAGCTGCTGCTTGAAGCACGCTTGGATAGCCCTTTGATATGTAGCACCAACATTTTTCAACCCGAAGGACATTGTTGTGTAACAATAAGCACCAAACGGGGTGATGAATGCGGTCTTCTCTTGATCAGATTCCTTGATTGCAATTTGATGATATCCAGAGTAGCAATCCAGGAAACAGAGTAGAGCACAGCCCGCCGTAGAGTCAATGACTTGATTAATCCGCGGCAACCCGAAAGGATCCTTGGGGCAATGCTTGTTGAGATCAGTGTAGTCGACACACATCCTCCAATCATTAGAGTTCTTCTTTCTGACAAGCATAGGGTTAGCGAGCCATTACGGATGAAAAACTTCCCGGATGAAGCCAGCCGCGAGTAGTTTGGCAAGCTCCTTCTTGATAGCAGCACTGCGGTCATCAGCAAAGCGACGAAGGTGTTGTCTCTTGGGGGTAGCATTAGGATCGACGTTAAGTGAGTGCTCGATCAACCTCCTGGGCACACCTGGCATGTCAGATGGCTTCCACGCAAAGATATCACGGTTAGCCCGAAGGAAGTTGACGAGCGCGTCTTCCTATTTAGGATCAAGCTGTGCACTGATCATGGTCGTCTTGCTGTTGTCACCAGTACCGAGGTCAATGGATTTGGGCAGGACATCACCAGATGGTGCAGGCTTGTTGTTGTTGTCAGTCTTCTCAGGAACCTCCAGCTCGCTCGGAGCAAGCTTTTTAGCGGCGGTGAAGACTTCCATTATTGCATTGGGTACTTGAGTAGTCGAGGCAAGTTCTACGGCTTCTGTATCGCAGTCATATGAATGCTTCAGATCCCCTTGCAATGAAAGAACTCCTTTGGGGTTTGGTATCTTGAGAACCAAGTACACATAGTGCGGAATAGCCATGAACTTAGCAAGACCAGGCCTGCTGAGAATAGCATGGTAAGAAGTCTCGAAGTCAGCTACCTCAAACTTGATGCACTCAATGCGGTAGTGATCCTTGGTCCTAAAGGTTACAGGTAGTACAACTGAACCTAAAGGAACAGCTGCGTTGCCCGGGATGATACCATAAAATGGTGAGTTGGTCTTGGTAAGCATATTAGTGATATCCAGGCCCATCTTCTTCAAAGTCTTGGCGAACAGGACATTGAGACCGCTGCCACCATCAATGAGAACCTTGGTAAGCCTGGAGCCCGCAACCACTAGATCTAGAACAAGAGGATATCGTCCTGGCTCAGAGAAACTAGTCCATTGATCCGCCCTTGAGAAGGTAATGGGGGTTTCAGACCACTTGAGAAAAGTGGGAGCTGCTGGTTGGATGGACATAATCTCCCTGAGAGCTAGCATCTGCATGCGCTTGGTTGGAATTTCACCAAATATGACATTGACAGTGTTGGAGGGATTTTGAAACCCAGTGTCTTTGTCTGTGTTAGCCTTCTTCCCCTTGTGTTTGTGAAATCACGGGTTTGGGTGCGTTGGTTCGGGTGTATTCTTCAACGCACGTCGAAGTTGGTAATACTGCTCTATAGTATGATCGCCCTCTGGGTGCCACAGACATTTCTACTTGGTCAATGTTGCCTAGTGAGAATCATCTTCAGGCTTGGTGGTAGTTTCCATGGCAGCAACAGTGTTGTCGGGTTTGCGCTTGAGATAAGGATTGCTCAAGTAGTTATTACCCTGGCGGTTGCCCTGCTGTTGCTTGCCACTGCTGCTTCCTCCAGCATTGTTGTTGTTGTTGTTGTTCTGGTTGTTGCGAAGATGCTTGAACCTATTCCGAGCCTTGTCTTCCTCGTCCGCCCAATGAGTGATCATCTCCTTGAGCTTGGTGATGTTGGCTGGCCGAGCACGACCAAAGTCTTGGAAAAGCCTATCGTCATAGAAACCATCCTGGAAAGTATCAATGACTTTTTTCTCGGTGACATCAACAACAGTAGCCCTTTTCTCATAGAAGCGGCGCATGTACTCATGAAGAGTCTCGCCTTGTTTTTGCTTGATCAGGGCAAGGTCCATCCGGGTACAATGACGGCCCAAAGAACCCGCGAAGGTGCTAGTGAAGCGGTGTTTGAGTTGTCCCTAGTTGTCAATGGAACCACGTTTGAGAGACTCAAACCAAGTGAGGGGTTCTTGTTCCAAGACAAAAGGGAAATAGATACACTTGGTATCATCATTGCCCCCGGCATTGGAGATGGACAGAGCATAACAACGCAACCATTGCCTTGGATCTTGCTTGCCATCATACTTAGAAATACCGTAAGGCTTGAATTTCTCCGAAAGAAATAGAGCTTGAAGTCGAGCAGAGAAAGCAGGACAAGAATCAGAATCATTATCCTTTTGCTTCTCACGCTCAGCGCATCTGGTGTTGATAGTTGTACGAGCGTCGTAGCGAGAGTCTCCCGACTTGCTGTTGACACTGCCATCATCGCCTTTGCCCCTGTTGCTAGCTTCCGGATGTGTGCGTTGTGGAGTGGGTGTGGCACGATGAGCACCCCCACTGCTGCCATGGTGACTAGGAGCACTGGTATTCTGGCGTAGCATAGTGTAGGCTAGTTCAGCCAGCTTCGCGACTTCAGCAGCCGCCCTGTCACGAGGCATAGAACGACCGAGTAGATTGATCGCATTGATAGCTTCCTCTGGAGTGCGATATTCACGAGTAGCTACCGCATCCAGAGCCTCTTGAAGATTACGGGTAGGTAGAGCTTTCGCGAGTTCCCGACGAAGGGTTGCACGATCAGCATTGCGTTGGTGACGTGCAGTCTTGGCCTCCGTAGTTTCATCAGCAGGAGCATTAGCAGAGAGTTCATCATCAGATACATCATCCGGAAAGCGTTAATTGGCACAATGCCCATGCGGAGTAGTTGCATCAACGACGAACACTTCTCGATGTGATGAATAAGTACCCGTACTCTGAATGAGCTCAGTATCAGTGTCATAATCAACAAGTTTGGCACCTTCCTGGAAAGGTAAGTTGTCGAGACAAGTGATAAAGCGCTCCTGATCATCCAGTGTGAGATCAGCAGGCACGTGCTCAGGCCAGTAGACGAATCTACCCTCAGGTGTCGATATGATCACCAGTCCTTGAGCAGGGCCAGACAGATGTTGTACTTCAGCAAAATCCGAACCGTAGTCGAACTCGAATTCATATGAATCTGAAAAGTAGTCGAGGTTGACGTCCGAATCCAAAGAGTACTCGAGCATGATCTTCGGGCCAGGGCACATGAGGTGCTTCAATGCGGCTTGGTAAGCAGCACTGACATGGTGATGACCGAAGAGAAGTGGTGCTGGAATGTTATCCAAGCTGAGCGCAAGCTGTGAAGCTGAAGAAAGCAACTCAGGCTGGATAGGAGACGAAGTCGAGTTGTACTCGGACTCCGACTCGAGTTCTCTGAGCGGGTCAAAGATCGAAATTTCACTGAAATTTTCGACGAAATCCTCCATCGATGCTTGTGTAAGTGTCGAGGACTTCAGCTTTGACTCCGGAGTTGGCGCTAAGAAACGCAGGAACGATCCGGCGTCATGAGCAATGCAAACCCAGGAGCCGAAAATGAAGGTGTCGCCTTGCTGGAAAGCGATGGTTGGCTTGATGATGACAAGAGCCATCGAGTTCGCCAGTGGATCAACGACGTGATCCCCTACCTGGCACGCCAGCTGTCAGTGTTTTAGACACCGAGCCTACGACGGGGTACCCAAAGTAGTAGATTGTGCGGTGGGGCTCGCCGAGATCAGAAACACGATGGTGAGACACGGGGCACACAATTAGACAGGTTCGGACGCAATATGCGTAATACCCTACGTCCTGTATGCTACGTGGCTCTGTATTGATTGCGTATGTTTTGAGAAGGGTCCCTGCCTCGCCTTATATGCCACGGGAGGTAGGGTTACAAGTCGGATTGGTACAAGAGTACTATTCGAGTAGGACTCGGAGTAGCCTATACAAGGTATGGAAAGCTATCCTAGTCTTAGTACAAGTCCTTGTCCGTCCTGTCTTGCCTTGTGGTCCACGGTACCAGCACCGTGGCCCACTAGTCGAGTAGTCCAGGTGTACAGGAACTCATCTCCCTGGTATGGCCCACAATGTGTTGATTGGCCCAGGGATGCCTGGTCGACAGGTGGTGTTTGACCAGCAGCTATTACAGAGATATTGGACCCAGATGTACCTGCAGCTTTCTTCGAACTGTCGTCGACAGATTTCTCGGCATCTGCCAACACATGACTCTGGGCTCCTGCTTTGGCATCATTGTTTTGAGCACTTTCTTTTGGGGATGGAGGTTTTGTTCTATCATGAGGAGAAGAAGGTGGGGATGTAATTTGCGTTTCTGGGTGTGGAGGAGGAGGAGGTGGGTGACCAGGTGGGGAATGAATCTGTTCTGTAATTTGCGTTTTTGGGTGTGGAGGAGGAGGAGGTGGGTTACCAGGTGGGGAATGAATCTGTACTGTAATATGCTTTTGTGGGGGTGGAGGAGGAGGAGGAGGAGATGGGTTACCAGGTGGGGAATGAATCTTTTCTGGGGTGGAGGAGGAGGAGGAGGAGCTAGGAAACCATGTGAGGAAGAGTTTTGTCCTATAGTCTGTGAACCAGAAGGAAACTGTACCGTAGTGTGCGAACAAGATTTTGGAATTGGTGCTCCCTTGATGTGAATGTGACACCTCTTCCACTGTATCCTCTGGTGTAGAGCTTGTCCAAGTGTCGTCACTGAAGGACCGAAACGGCGAACCAGAGAGGGGGGAGTGAATGGGAGCCGATAAAAATTCTTCTCGAAGGAGATAGAGACTCCAACAAGATGAACACGGCTTCCAAGACACGTCTCCGACTCAACTACCCAAGTTGGCCAAGACCACGTAGCCACTGGAGTGCTACTGGTCCTAGGAACCAACAACTCAACCAACCGAACCAAACACCCCAAACGCACAGCGGAAAACTGAGCAGCCTGCTGTCTGTGCCACACCGGTCAGACCGATGGCTCCTGCCGGTCAGACCGATGGCACCGGTCAGACCGGTGGACTCTGCCGGTCAGGCCGGTGGCGAACAACAGATGCACAGCAAAGTTCCAGGAAGCCTCAGTGACTCCTCTAGGCCCTGGAACAAAAACCACCACCAAAGAACAACCTGCCAAGAAGAAAACCCCCTCACAAAGCCTGGCAGGACAACTCCAAACTGGCCAAGAACTGACCAGTAGGACCTCGGGACAAAACCACACGAACACAGCAGTTCCCCGAGACAAAACGCACCAGGGGCTCGCACCGGTCAGACCGGTCAAGAGCACCGGTCAGACCAGTCACGCCTGGGCAGCTCGGGATGAACAGCGCCCGCGGGTCAACTCCCCCAAATCCAACTCCCGATCTCCCGATTCACTCCACGGATTCACACAAGACTTTGGGGATAGTAGGAACACCTCATGGGCACTCCATAGCCAAGATTTGCTCCACCAAAACTCGTTGAATCAAGAGGAATCGAAGGATTTCCGCCAAAAACACCACGAACCCTAGAACCACGAAAACCCCAAAATTGAGCTCCTTTACTCACGGATTTGGGAGGGGAATCAAAGGGAAAAGAACCAAGAGGGGTTCATGCATACATCCCTCACCAAATCCCAAAGAGAAATATCTCAAAACCGCCACAAGAAATCCGCTAAGAAAAGCCTCCGAAAATCACCAAAAAGGAGAAACGGGAAAGACACATCCAAGCCTTGAGGAACCACGCCAAATCATCTATACATACCAAAGAGGTTCATACAAGGTCTAGCTTGCCACCCGATCATCCTTCCCTCTCACAAGATCTCACCATGAAGCTCTCAAGCTAGCCCTACAAAAATCCTAAGGAAAATAGGAAGAGAAAATAGGAAAACCAAATGAGCTAGGGTTCCAAGAGCTGGCTGCCATCCTCTCACCACTTGGGTTATATGAAGGCAACCGAAAGACGAAAATACCCTTACTAGCTAACTAGGGATACATGCCCCTCAAGGGCGAATTCGGAAATCTTTGTCTTCGCTCCATCGGACGGATGCCCAACGACCGCAAACTTGCTTAGCCTCGACGCAAGCCTTGCGATCCCGACGCGTGTCCTTCGCTTCGAAGATTCCGGACTGCGTCGTCGCACACCGGTCAGACCGGTACCCACCGGTCAGACCGGTCCGATGCTGCTGCACCTCCGTCTTCGGTCTTGGCTTTGTGGATCAACCAAGGAACCCAGTGGTTTTCTGGTGAACCACCGGAAACCCCGCGAACTCGGTGTAGCCTCCGGCAATCACCACTCATGACTCGGCTCCCACGTAGTCCCGGCTCGACCTTGGTTTTGAGGCTCAACCAAGAAACCGTCCATGACTTCATCTTGCCATTCTTGCCACCATGCGGCCCGCACTTGACTCCGCTGGCCACCGGGTCCCTCGAACCAAGCCTACTTGTCTTCTCCACACCTGGAGGCCTCACCGGCAACGACCTTTCGCGCTTGTTCTTCACCTGCACCAACACCAGTCAAGCCGCAACCTGCACCTGCAATACTTAGCCAAGAATCAGTCCACACCACGTTGTCAATCACTCATCACACCAAGAAGCGACCATCCACCGGTCCTCGAACCACACATGGCTCTCAATCTCCCCCTTGATGAGTGCGTTGACAACACACACGTTTTGGTAACAACAGAGAAAAGGAAAAGAAAAGAAACGACTAAAAGAAACTCCAACAAGCGATCGAAAGCCAAAGAAAGGCAAAGAGCAAGATCACTTGAAGAAGACAAGTCTCGGACCCCTTAGGTAAGGGCAACGGCTCGACACATCCGAGACAAAAACCATGCTCAAGCAAAGAGCACAAACCATCAAACCAAAGCTCGAAAACCACAAAGAGCTCCCCCTGCACACATGCAAGCTCCCCCTGAACCAATGCAACTCCCCCTGGACGAATGCATGCGAACCACTTCACGAAACAGAGCAGCTGCAACAGCTCAGCTCTGACCAGTCAGACCGGTCGACACCACCGGTCAGACCGGTGCTCAACATGTGAACAGGACCAGCACTCTGACCGGTCAGACCGGTGACCTCAACCGGTCAGACCGGTGCACAACAGAGCCCAGAAATGGCTCGAAACCACCTGAAAACCTTCTAGATGCATTCAGTAGGCCAAAACATGCTCAAACTTCTCCCCCTTGTTGACAATGCATGAATCAAGCCAAAAATGCAAAAAATGCAACCTAGAGCTTCTCAAATAGACAAAATTCAATATAGGATGCTACACATGTCCAAATGAGCAAGTTAGATACTCTATAGCTTCGTAATGACATCAACTTCATGATCACCAAGTTTCACAACCATTGGACGAAGCTAAGATAGAATTGAGCAATTTTGCGAAAATTTACCCTCTCATGAGCAAAGTCCTATACATGAGCAAAACATGTCAAAATGGCAAAGCCACACAAACTTCATGCTAGGACAACCATTCTAAGCACAAGACCATCAAAAACACCCACAAGCACCTCATGTCATGTCTAAGCCACCGAGCCATGTGCCTACTTCTATATATGAGACTTCTCATTGGTAGGCATCATGCAATGGTTTAGCACCCAAAGCAAATTAAAATTAGCACATATGACATGGGAGCACATTTTTCAAGCAATTTACATTTCATTTTCAGATTTGAAATTGGTACATGAAATGTCTTTGCGACAAAAAGGAACTTATGCCCCTCCACAAGATCAAGCATGGGGGCTAAACATTCATGATGGCAAATGAGTCTTTGGCCCCATATGATCAAAATAAGCTATCCAACCACAAATTAAGCATAGCCAAGCCACTAAAACATGTCAAGATCATATAAAGGCATTTACTCACAAGAGAGCATACATGTGACATTTTTCAAAAACATAGCCATCAACCATGGATATAAATCAAGATCATCAAGAGCTAAGCCAAACTAACCATAGCTTACCAAACTAGCTCACAAAGACATACATAGCACTCCATGGTGAACAATGTATATAGGAGAAGCTTTTCCTAAACAATGCATATGATACAAAATGCATGCAACCTAAGATACAAAGATGTCTATACATCATGTTACATATGCCATGCCAAATGCAAGAAATGCACAAAGGAAAGACATACATATGCTACAAATGAGCTCCCGCACACAAAGCTCAAGAAACGACCGGCTCCTCGAGGGGAGGCAAAAGGGGCTCGACACCACCGGCAAAAGAGCAAAGGAGCGCAAAACTCACAAGCTCCGCCTAAACACATGCACTAGGGCCAAAGAGCATACAAAGCTCACCCTTAGTACACATGATAGAGTAAAGAGCACACTAAGCACATAGGCTCCCCCTAAACTCATGCATTAATGTCAAAGAGCATACAAAGCTCACCTTACACACATGAGATAGGGCAAGGAGCGAAACGAACCAAGTGGCTTGACCAAGGCCACACACTTGAAGGTCACAAATTCACTTACCTTTATCATTTCTTCAGAAGTCACTCATCCTTGTCCACCATACCCAAAAGTGATGTACCTCCATGTCACCACCAGGGTATGAAGCCGGAGAACCACCCCCGATATCAACCAAATGTTCTCCGGGCCTCCCACTTGCAACTCAAAACCAAGAGCGAGAGCGAGCAAACGACTCAAAACTGGGGTTAGTACCAAAGGTGTCAAACCAGTGCCGGGCCATTTCCTCAAAAGTAGGGTTAGTAACATCCACCCTACCGCGCCTGTCAAAACTGCGATCCATCCTGCCAAACCTACCAAACCTGGAACCACCATGAGAAAACCACTCCCGTCTCACTGGAGGAGTACGAGTACCACGAAAAGGAAAACGTGGTTCGTAGCCCCTCTGAGACTCAAAACTGCGACCTCTCTCAAACTCATATTGATCACGAGGTGGAGAACGTCCAGTAAACTCAACACCACCAGACTCAAAGCGCCTACCACCTGTTCCACGACCAAACGGGCTGAACCCTCTAGCATCACAACCCCAGAAACCAAACTGTCCAGCACTCTGCCTAGCACCGGTCTGACCGATCACTCTGACCGGTCTGGCCGGTGGTCCTCGGCCAGCAAACTTGCCTCCACCTGAAGCTCTCCTATCTCTCCATGCTGGAACCGTATGCACAACACCCTTTTCCTTAGGTAGTGGCATACGAGGCTCAGGCACACCATGAGAAGGGTGGTACCTGTCCTTGTTTGCCCACTCCTTAGCCATTCTCGCCTCTCTTCTTCTCTTATAGAAAAACTCTCTCTTATGACCATCCTTTCCACAAAACTCACAATGGAAACGGATTGGTCTTGGCTTAGGCTTGGGGTGAGGCTCTTCATAAGGCTTCTCACTAGGTTTCTCACTAGGCTTTTCACTAGCCTTCTCACTTGGTTCTTCTCTCAGTTTAAGCAACTGGTTTGGCTTGGGTACAAACTTGTCTTTCGGTGTGGGTTGTGGTGGAACTGGAATATTCCCAAATTTCCCATCTCTCTCACCACTGCTCTCACCAAACCTATCAGATCCCAAAGCCCAACCATCAAAGCGCTTGTAACTGTCAATCATCATACCAAGCTGAGGTTCCTGACTAGACAACCAACTCAGCACTTCACGCAACTTATTGTTCTCATCCTACAAATGATCAACACATTGTGCAAGTTCCAAATTCTTCACAGCATGCAATTCACAGGTAGAACAAGAAGTAGGAATAGGCACTTTCAAATCAGCCTCAAGCGAAACAATGCGAGATCGAAGCTCGACAGTTTTTTCATGCAAACCAGGGCAAGAAGTACATGCACCAAGCAAAGTAGGTCTAGATTACAGCTCAGCCAACTCAACCCTAAGCACATCTAGTTCCTCACACTTGGAGGCATGCTTTTCCCTAAGAGCAGTCAAATCAGCTAGGAAAACAGAGCAATCAGCACAAACAACCTCATCAGAAACCACAGGGCTAGCCTTAAGCGAATCAATTTCAAGCTTGCCATCAAGAACCTGTGTTTCTAGCTCAGCCACTCTAGTCCTAGCATCTTCAAGCAAAGCTCTAAGCTCCTTCCTAAGATTCTTAGCCTCTCTAAGCATGTGATCGCGATTATCAAGCAAGTCAACCAACTCCACATTCTCCTTACGCAAAGAAGAGAGCTCATCACATACCTCATCCTCGGAGTCGGAGTCTGAATCCGAGGCGTTCTTCTGGCTTCTCTTGCTGCTGGAGCTGCGAGCCATGCCGCAGAAATAGTCCTTGGAGCTTAGGCCCATCACACAAAGGCTGTTGAGGTACTTGCCGAGGTTCTTCTTCTTCTTCTTCTTCTTCTTGTCGCCCTCTTCATCTTCATCACTCGAGCTTGATGACGTGTCCTCGGAGTCGGACTCGATGTCGCTCGATCTCTTCATCTTCTCTCGAGACCGTGTCTTCTTCCCATGTCCATGATCCTTCTTCTTGGACTTCCTCCTCTTATCCTTGGACTTGTGCTTGTCGTGGTTGTTCACCTTCGGACACTCGGCGAAAAAGTGTCCGATCTTGCCGCACTTGAAACACGCCCTCGAGTTCCTCCTTGAGTTCACCCGGTTCTCGTGCATCCTCTCGAATCTCTGTGTCAGCAACGCCAGCTCGTCCTCTCCAAGTACATCAAACTCCTCGTCTGGCAAAGACATCAAAGAGGACAAAGAGTACATCCTGGAGGATGGTTTAGCGTTAGTCTTAGCACCTGAGCCACTGATGAGAGAAAGACTATGAGGATCAGTCGGGCGCTCAAGACGGGCTGTCATACCACGGTCCAACTCAGCTGACTTGAGCTTCAAAAACAGCTCATTCACGGTCAGGGTGTCATACTTCTCGGACTCAAGGATAGCCTCGACCTTTCCGTCCCATACGGTACGATCCAACGAGTGCAAGAGCTTCACGGCTCTATCATGATCATCGTATGGGAGCACGGCCACATTGGCTCTCATGTTGTTCACCACGACCATAAACTGCTGGAAAAGGGCATCGACGGACTCACCGGGGAGATGAGTGAAGTTCTCGTACTCTCTCCGGTAAGTCGCGTACATCCGAGCCTGAACCTGAGCATTCCCAGCATGAGCATCCTTCAACTGCTCCCAAATCCTACAAGCAAAGTCCTCTGTCTGAACCCGATCGAATTCGGGCTGACACAGAGCACGAAACAAGTAGTCGACCGCCTTGTTGTTGGCGTCGAACATATCCCTCGATCCTGGAGCAAGGAAGTTAATCGGATGAACATAAGCTGTGTTCACCGTAACGTCCCAAAGGATCTGACCCTTACCGCGGAGGAACGTCGCCATCCGCCTCTGCCACATCTGGTAGTTTTTGCCATCGAAGTGCGAAGGACCCGAACCCCATTCCTGGTACGCCATCCTTGGATCTTAGACTGGTTAGAATCCGAAGATCCGTAATCGGCTCTGATACCACTTGAAGGACTGAAACGGCGAACCAGAGAGGGGGGAGTGAATGGGAGCCGATAAAAATTCTTCTCGAAGGAGATAGAGACTCCAACAAGATGAACACAGCTTCCAACACACGTCTCCGACTCAACTACCCAAGTTGGCCAAGACCACGTAGCTACTGGAGTGCTACTGGTCCTAGGAACCAACAACTCAACCAACCGAACCAAACACCCCAAACGCACAGCGAAAAACTAAGCAGCCTGCTGTCTGTGCCACACTGGTCAGACCGATGGCTCCTGCCGGTCAGACCGATGGCACCGGTCAGACCGGTGGACTCTGCCGGTCAGGCCGGTGGCAAACAGCAGATGCACAGCAAAGTTCCAGGAAGCCTCAGTAACTCCTCTAGGCCCTAGAACAAAAACCACCACCAAAGAACAACCTGCCAAGAAGAAAAACCCCTCACAAAGCCTAGAAGGACAACTCCAAACTGGCCAAGAACTGACCAGCAGGACCTCGGGACAAAACCACACGAACACAGCAGTTCCCCGAGACAAAACCCACCAGGGGCTCGCACCGGTCAGACCGGTCAAGAGCACCGGTCAGACTGATCACGCCTGGGCAGCTCGGGATGAACAGCGCCCGCGGGTCAACTCCCCCAAATCCAACTCCCGATCTCCCGATTCGCTCCACGGATTCACACAAGACTTTGGAGATAGTAGGAACACCTCATGGGCACTCCATAGCCAAGATTTGGTCCACCAAAACTCGTTGAATCAAGAGGAATCGAAGAATTTCCGCCAAGAACACCACGAACCCTAGAACCACGAAAACCCCAAAATTGAGCCCCTTTACTCACGGATTTGGGAGGGGAATCAAAGGGAAAAGAACCACGAGGGGTTCATGCATACACCCCCCACCAAATCCCAAAGAGAAAGATCTCAAAACCGCCACAAGAAATCCACCAAGAAAAGCCTCCGAAAATCACCAAAAAGGAGAAACGGGAAAGACACATCCAAGCCTTGAGGAACCACGCCAAATCATCTATACATACCAAAGAGGTTCATACAAGGTCTAGCTTGCCGCCCGATCATCCTTCCCTCTCACAAGATCTCACCATGAAGCTCTCAAGCTACAACAACAACAACAATAACTTAGCCTTTTGTCCCAAGCAAGTTGGGGTAGGCTAGAGATGAAGCTCTCAAGCTAGTCCTACAAAAATCCTAAGGAAAATAGGAAGAGAAAATAGGAAAACCAAATGAGCTAGGGTTCCAAGAGCTGGCTGCCATCCTCTCACCACTTGGGTTATATGGAGGCAACCGAAAGACGAAAATACCCTTACTAGCTAACTAGGGATACATGCCCCTCAAGGGTGAATTCGGAAATCTTTGTCTTCGCTCCATCGGACGGATGCCCAGCGACCGGAAACTTGCTTAGCCTCGACGCAAGCCTTGCGATCCCGACGTGTGTCCTCCGCTTCGAAGATTCCGGACTGCGTCGTCGCACACCAGTCAGACCGGTGCTCCTCACCGGTCAGACCGGTCAGACCGGTCCGATGCTGCTGCACCTCCGTCTTCGGTCTTGGCTTTGTGGATCAACCAAAGAACCTAGTGGTTTTCTGGTGAACCACCGAAAACCCCGCGAACTCGGTGTAGCCTCCGCCAATCACCACTCATGACTCGGCTCCCACGTAGTCCCGGCTCGACCTTGGTTTTGAGGCTCAACCAAGAAACCGTCCATGACTTCATCTTGCCGTTCTTGCCACCATGCGGCCCGCACTTGACCCCACTGGCCACCGGGTCCCTCGAACCAAGCCTACTTGTCTTCTCCACACCTGGAGGCCTCTCCGGCAATGACCTTTCATGCTTGTTCTTCACCTGTACCAACACCAGTCAAGCCGCAACCTGCACCTGCAATACTTAGCCAAGAATTAGTCCACACCACATTGTCAATCACTCATCACACCAGGAAGCGACCATCCACCGGTCCTCGAACCACATATGGCTCTCAGTCACCTCGTCATTAGGAGGGTGTTCCAGCGTATGATCCCTAAAGACAGCATATACATGCAGCACTTCGACCACAACACAGTCTTCATGAATCGGGACTGTGTGTAGTGTAGTCTACTCTGGTTGAACCACACCAATTGCAGCTTCACATTCAACACCGTGAAATATGATCCATAGGCCACAGTCTGTGGGTTCAGTCCACGTGCCTATAAGGTCTTCCTATGTGGGGGAAGCAATATGCACTACCTCTGTCGACAACTCTGTAGCACCGTTGATCAAACCTACATTATCTGCGGACGCACAGCTGCTCTTCAGTCTGACGGGTGAAAGGCTTGTGCGATTGGACACTGGTGCAAACACCACCTGGTACCCTCGTGCCATCATGTCAAGCATATCCTTCTCCATCTCAGCCTTGAGTTCTTGCTTGATTTCTTCCTTCATCTGTTGCTTATCAACTGATGAGTTAGTACTGGCCCTCTTCCTCTTCCTGTACATGGAAGCGTGCTGAGGCCATGCAAACTTCCAGCCCTGGTAGCTGGAGACACCACGCACGCGACCTGGTTGTTCGGGGCGGCCCAAGCACTGACTCAGCACATCATTCTCCCTCGGACATGAAGTCATTCCTGAAGATTCTGCATATGGATTCTTTTCCATGATGTCTGCAGCAACACTTTCATTTGCTACTTTGTTGTACACTATCGCGGCAACAACATCTTCCACCACTAGCTTACTCCTTGCTCGCACCCAATTCCTAGAACGATCATCAGCGTAGGCATCATATGGGTTGGCGATCCCAGCCGCAGCTAATTTCCTGTCCTCTTCCTCCCACTGTGGTAGTTTCGCACAATAACCAGCTGGACCCATGCTGTGCTCGTTTGTGTTCAGGCTTCGAAGTGACTTGAATTTGCCACTAACAGATGAGGCTTCCTCGGTTTCCTGCTGTTTCACAAACTCTGTCCACTCTTCCGGCTTGATAAAGTCATGCTTTCCAAATGGCTCAAGTGCTTTTCTGACAAAATCTCGCCTAAGCTGAAATCTGAATTGTCTCCATGCCTTGGCTGCAATCTTCCACAAAAGCTTGAATGTCTGCCCTTTCATGTCTTCTTGGAACTCCAAGTGTTTCTGCATATAGGTTTCAAACAAGTACCACTTTTGTTCATCGCTAAGTTTTTTTATTTCTGGCAAATCCAAAGGTATCTTTTGTCTAGCAATGAGCCCTACAGGCGCCCTGAACCTACGCTTTTGTGTCAATGGTACTGGCATCCCCCCTCTCTCAACCTCAGTTACTACCATTTTGTCTCTTGGCCACTTTGTCACTGTCCTTGGCACTCTGGCTCGGCCCGTAGCCCCACCCACCTTCTCTTGTTCTTCACTAGCAGTGGCATATCCATCTTCTTCATTATATGCATCTTCTTCAAATTGCCCAGGTCTATAGTCCTCGACAGATTTATCTTGTGAATTAATTGTCAAGGGATTATGAGAAAGGTCAGCTCAGTGTCCAAGAATAGCACAAAAAGCAGACCATACTGCTAGCTCTCCCAGGAGACATGCTACAACAGGAGACAAGTAGAGCATATTTTTAGTTAACCATGCATAACATCTAAGCATTTATCTAATCAACACCCACAGAACTGTGTACAAGACCATACAAATGAGAAAATAATTACAGTAACTACTTTAGCCCACTATAATCTCATTGGTTCTATGGTAAACTATTAACATAAATGCAATATTCAGAAACTAAAAAATTAGTTCAGGCAATGTGACCTTACCATTTTAAAGAGGAAGATGCTCGCTGCCTCTGTTGCTGATGAGGTACTTATTCAATTTGGAGAGAATGTCCAAATGTTCATATGGAACAAGAGCACAACCAAATATAAGAGTGAATCCAAAGGAAAATGCTAAGTATACGTTTTGAAACTCGAAACGCTAACTGAGCATAGTCAAGAATGTATCTTAATGATGTAGGAGGGATTTCTAGCATGCAGTTCACCTTGTCACTATCGGAGCGGACGGATCTCTAGTCGCCACGTCCTCGCGTCGACCTCGTGGCTGGATCCCTCCTCCTCCTCCTAGTCGTCGTCGCTGGAAGGTGAGGGGTGGTGTGGCACGTATCTCAGCGAAGGTGTGTAGCGTGCGTCGCGTCACGGGGGGGAGGGGGTGAGGGGAGGAAGGCGAGGGTGAGGAAGCAGCGGCGGAGGGGGAGGAAGCGGCGGCAGCGCCAAGGGGAGAAAGACGACAGCGCGAGGGGAGAGTGAGGAGGCGACTGCGTGAGGGAGGCGTCTTTCCCTACTAACCCTAGCGCGAGTGGAAGTGTGTGGGCCTTAAAACTGAAAGGCCCAATATTATTAGGAAAACGCGTCAGGCCGGGGCTAGTTCTATTCGAATGAAGAATAGTTTGCTTCATTTTCCCCTTTTAATCTGCAATCAAAGATTTGAATCACGTATTTCTCCGTCATTCGTAATCCAAATTTGATGATATTTGTTTCTGATTTTTTCTAAAATCAACTTCTATTCATTTATAACATTGTTTTGTATATAACTCCATTTTCTGGATGTTGTTTATACGCCTTTATCTTGTTTTTTACAAGTACAACATAGAAATAATATTTGTTTTACGCAACCATTACTAATGAAACTTTGTATTTTGTAATGTTAAGGTGAACACAAGGTTGTGTTAAAATTTCAATTGTATATGAGTTTGAACATGTTGTGAAGTATGGAAAACTTCAGTGTTGAAGTATAACATTCTAGGAAACTATGTGAGAGATGTACACATTTGTACACAAGTATGATCTTCCTTTTGAGAAACCATTTGAAATTTTTATGACAAGTTTAGGGACTCAAATTATGTGCCAAGTCAATTTGTAGAATTTTTAGACCAACCTAAGATGTTATTAGAATTATTATATCCCAACCATGAGATAAAAATTCGAATTTTGATAATTTTGGTTACACAAGTGAGCCCGCTGATATTTTATTCGAATGCTACAGGACCAACTACGAATTGTTCATATTTTTAATGACTTTTTTAGGTGATGTTTAGTGGGCTCTAATATTTGAGTGAAGCAAGTTTCATTTCAAAAAAAATAGTGTCGGGCCCACGTGTCAGCGTCAGCAGCCTATATAAAAAAGATAACCGTTGCCTGCCCGCTCGAACCCACCTGACAACAAATGAGACGCGGGGTCTTGAACCCGCGTCGGAAATGACTCTTGATTTTGGAAAATGAATATAACATCCCGAATGGGATAAGCACAGCACACACGACGCTCTGAGCTCTGAGCTCCCTGCTTCTTCTTCCCCGCTCTGAGCTCCACCGCCGCCCGCCCGCCCTTCCTTTCCCCACCCTCGCGCACATGTCGCACTACACCGATTCGTCTGGAGGTGGACATGGCAGGAGCAGGTTTCAAGGTGGCCGGGGCAGCCGCATTCACTCCATCAGCTTGGATTCAGTCGGTGAGCTAAGCGGATTCCCACTAGTCCCTTGCCCGGACTGTGGTATGGCTCGGGTGGTGGAGGGGAGGACGCAGAAGGAAGGTGAAAACCACGGTCGTCTTTATTTCATGTGTGCGAGGAATGCGGTGAGTAGTCTGAGCTGTGATTTCCCAAATCTGAGTTAGGGTTCTTATGTGCTTTTGATTTGCACAGTTCCCCAAGCTTTGTGGATATTATCGTTTCGAGAAGGAGTATCTCCAGATGCTGAAGGATGCTGGGGTCGTATCTTTTGGACCGTCGAACTGGGCAGACGTGATCGATGAAGTAGTTGATTCAGTGGATTGTCAACTTGGGAGCGACAATCAGAGGAAAGCACCGAACGACAAGTAGAGGAAGAAAGCACTGGAGTAGAAGATGGACAATGTGATCTGGAAGATGAACTTGATTATTGTGGGTGTTGTTTGTTTAGTATTTCGATGTTTACTAGGGATGTATGCTGCAAAGAAGTAATTGTGATGTGAAAAGTGGTGCTTTAATTTGTTTCATCTGTGTGAATGAAGAATAAAAAATTTGTCACAGATGACAAACTTAAATGTATGAATAAAGAAAATGGAATGGAATGACAATTGGGTCACGAATCTTAATGTGTCACAAATCACAAATTTCATCAATTCATCTGTGTTGACATTTCAGTGTGAAATTAACCAGCCTGCACCCGCGTCTCCAATGATTTTATATAGAGTTTTTCGAAAATCAGAATCTTTTCACTAACAAATATAGTAACAAACATTGCAATTCATTGTAAACAGCTGCCATAGATATTGCAATGCGTTAGGAGGCATGGATGGATCTACCCGTGTCTCTTATATGTAGTTCATCACAAGTTCAACAAACACACAGGAGGAACACATATTAACAGAGGAACATGTTCATGACAAACAAGCAGACTTCCACGAACAAACAGAGGAGGACGAACACACAGAGGAGGAACAAATTAATTAAGCTAAGGTAGAAGACTTGTCGCCACCGCCGGAGGAGCCCCACCGTCGGAGTCGGAGTCGGAGCCGTCGAGGCAGCGTTCGTCACCGTCGTCAAAGCCGCCATTGTCGTCGTCGCCGTCGGCGCAAACCACGACTCTCTGAAGGTCCCCAGCCAACCCATGGATCTTGAAGGCGTAATCCTTCATGGTCCTCTGCAGCGGATCGTTAGGTCGTGGCAAGCCGAGCTCAACGGCCACTTGTTGAAGCTTCCTGAAAGCTTCGTACAACATTTGGATGGACCAAATGTTGTCCAAAACTAGTTGAGGACGCAGAGAGAAGGGCTCCACAGGTGGCGGCACCGGTGCCTCCTCGGCCGGCGGCGCCGGCACCTCCTCGGGCTTCGGCGCCTTCACCTCCTGGATGAGCCGACGGCGGCAGCTTTCGTCGTCGTCCTCCTCCCTTCCCCGCTTCCTGGATGGCTCGCTCGACGACGATGCCATGCGCGCGCTTGAGGAAGAAGAAGCTCTTGGTGACCGGAGATGGTGATGTTGGGGTTTTCTTGGTGGCGCGCTTGAGGAAAGCTTATGGAAGAAGCTCTTGGCCGGCCGGGCATTTATATGACAAGACGGGGAATCGTCAGGCGGCTAGTCTTCCCACCGCGACACGCCACTACACCTCGGAACGCGGTACGCTGCGGCGACGCGTGTTCACTAACCAGCGTCGCCATTGACAAAAGACTATTACTCCCTTCGTCCCGCAAAGACTGTTCATATAGCTTATTTAATACCTCTTTTCAAGTTCCAATGCATGATTTATTATTATATATCTTAAATAAATGGATTTATTTGCTTTCGTGTTGTGGCACAAAATCAAAGTTAATAAGGAAGTTATGATTTGCGTGCGCGCGTGGATGAAAAAAACCGCTATTCGCAGGAAACCGACCACAAAGAAAATAGTTCTCCTTTCTCCTTTTAATCTGGAACCAAATTTTGTGTCATGTATTTCTCGATCATACATAATCCAAATTTGATGATTGTTTTTTCTTATTTTTTCTAAAATCGCAATCTTTTCATTAATTTCATTGTTTAGTGTATATTTCCTTTTCGTGAGTAATGTTTTTATGCCTTATCTTGTACTTGATAAGTACAACATGGAAATAATATTTGTTTTACACAACCATTACTAATGAAACTTTGTATTTCGTATTGTTAAGGTGGACACAAGGTTGTGTTAAATTTTCAAATGTATATGAGTTCGAACATGTTGTAAAGTGTGGAAAATTTCAGTGTTGAAGTAACATTCTAAGAAACTATGTGAGAGATGTACACATTTGTACACAAATATGATCTTCCTTTTTAGAAACCACTTGAAATTTTTATGACAAGTTTAGGGACCCAAATTATGTTGCCAACTCAATTTGTAGAATTTTTAGACCAACCTAATACGTTATTAGAATTATTATATCCCAAACACGAGATAAAAATTCGAATTTTGATAATTTTGGTTACACAAGTGTGCCTGCTGATATTTTATTCAAATACTAAATGACCAACTACGATTTTTTCGTATTTTTAATGAATTTATATGTGCTATTTTATGGGCTCTAATATTTGAGGGAAGCAAGTTTCATTTAAAAAAATTAGTGTCGGGCCCATGTGTCAGCGTCAGCAGCCTATATAAAAAAGACAACCGTTGCCTGCCCGCCCGGACCCACATGACAACCAATGTGATGCGGGGTCTCGGCAATGGCTCTCCATTTTGGAAAATGAATATAACATCCTGAATGGATAAGCGCAGCACACACGACGCTTTCCTAATTTCTCACTAGGGATTAGCGGAGGTGAGCGGAGGCGGCGCCGGCGAGGTCAGCGGAGGCGAGGAGACGACGATGAGCGCCGGCGAGGGGCCAAGCAGTGGACGACCTCACGCATCGTGAATCGAGGAGGAGAAGCCGAACGTGATGCGGTGCCGCAACTGGATCCGCGCGCGTGCCGACAAGATTGCGGCGAAGACAGAGACGACGATGACCGTCGGAGAGGGGCCAAGCGGCGGTGCAGCGAATCCAAAGCCGGAGATGAGCGTCATCGACTGGATCCTCTTGGGTTCCGACGAGGGGCCAAGCAACGGCAGGGAGGAGCGTGCCGGCGAGGGGGCAGCGAAGAGGGCAAGACGCCTACCTCACGTCTGCGACAGCAAATGTCTTGCAACGATGGAGAGGTGTCGAGGGAGCGGCGAAGGTGTAGAGGACCTCATATCCGACGCTGGCAACTACCACGACGATGGCGAGGCAAGTTTCTCTGAATCATAGTGCCTTTTACTTGTTCTATAAATGGAGCAGCTTGAGCTTGAGCTTGATCAACTTGTTCCTATGAAATGGCTTGTTCCATTGAGATTTTGTAGGATTTCTAACATGATCAATGTAGCAATGTAGCAACTGGTTCCTATGAAATGGCTTGTTCCTTTGTCTATCTCTATCTTCTCATTCCTATTGTTCATCCAAATGATCAATGTAGCAACTTTCCTATATTTTTCATTCCATAGGAATCAAAATGGCATGACACTGTCTGGGAATATGTGAAACCTGAGGTTGATAATATTATGGAAGAAATGCACATCCTCCTCAAAAAGGCTGCATTCATGAGGCGGTACAAGTTTGTGGTTGAATAAAATCTGCAGCCCATGGAAGATGCGCTCGATGTGTTTCAAGATACCTTGGTTGCATTTGAAGAGGCTGCAAAAAAAGCAAACCTTAGTTGAAGATACCATGCTTTTGTTGATGTTGAAGGGGGCATGCTTTTGTTGATGTGCATGGTCAGATATAGCATGACCATTGTAAAAATGTGACGGGTAGGTTAAGGCCTAGCTAGATGGACAAGTTAACTGTTTGTAATAATTATGTATATCTGTGTGGATCTTTGTGGACAAGTAATCTTTATCTATATATGTGGATAGGTTATCTTTATCTATATTATGTTTGTTTTGTCTCAAAAGATTTTTTATTGATTATGCCAGTATGTCGAAATGGGAGACATGAGAGATCGGGCTGACCTGTCAATCAAGACAGACACAAAGGAGACTACGCGGGATGGTTATTCCGCGTCGCATTTGCCCCTCCAAACCGACGAGGAGGAGCCGGCCTCACGCGCCGCCTCCGTGCATTGGAGACGCGGTTTGGCTTATCCATGTATCCTTTGTTCCCAATGTTTGAACAAAAGTCACTCTCCCCTGCCACTCTACCATTCTGCCTTCCTTCTCAAACCATCTGCCTTCCTCGTCTCCGTCGCAGAGATGGCCGCAAAAAGCAGTCGTTCCGCTGCCGCGACTCAAGAGCGAGGTTCTGCAGCAAGGAGGAGAAGGCCCCGCCTGCCGCCCCCGCTAAGAGAGTGAGCTTCCGCGGTGAGGAGGAGAAGGCCCCGCCCGCCGCCCCCGTCAAGAGAGTGAGGTTCCGCAGCGAAGAGGTCGGTTCTTCGTCGGCCAGGGGGAGGAGGCCGTACACGCGCGCAAGCGCCAAGAGGGTGCACTCCGGCGACGCCCGGCAGGCAGAGGCCGAGCCTTCCTCGAGTTTGGTATGCTTGAAGTTAGGTTTATGCTTGAAATTGAATTCCTGGTACTCATCATATGCTACTCACAAAAATGTTGAACTCATTCTGTATACTACTTCAATTTCTGAATCTTCATGCTCATCGACTTTTATTAACTGAACATCCAATGCCCTCACTGATCAATGGTTCCAATGCATCAATTTTCCATTGTTTTAGGAAGTTGTTGTACCAGCACATGACATTGTCAGGATCTGGACAGAAATCGACAGGCTCAAGAAAACCTTAGACTACATCTGCACATTCCTAAACAGGATGGAAAGAATGAAGAAGGATGACATTGGTAAAGAGAAGTAGCAGGCAAGTTCTGAACCTAGTTACAGCAAATCAACTTTCTTGTTTGACCGGTTACAACTTTATGATATTAAACTTGGCAATCTAATTATGAAGCTTGCTTCAATTTGCCTTTGTTTTAGAAATGTGTTGTTACTCGGGAGGAAAATTATTAACCTTTCGAGTAGAAATTTTGTTATGCTTGAAATTTAATGCATGGTACTCATCATATGCTGCTCACAAAATTGTTGAACTTATTCTATATACTACTTCAATTTCTGAATCTCCATGCTACATCGACTTTTGTTAACTGAACATCCAGTGCCTTTGTTTTAGGGAGGTGCGTAGCTTGGGAGGACATTGACATGATCTGGAAACAAATCCACAAGATCAACCAAGCTCTGAACCCAGTTACAGCTAAACAACTTTCTTGTTTGACCAGTTACATCTTTCATGATATTAAACTTGGCAATCTAATTATGAAACTTGCATCAATTTGCCTTTGTTGTAGAAATGTGTTGTTACTCGGGAGGATCTTCACTGCATCTGGAAAGTACTTGACAAGGTGGATAGAAGGATGGATGATAAGGCTGTGGACGACATAAGTCTCCTAGCAAATGGTCAGAAAATACTAGAATCTGAGGTGGAGAAACTTAAAGGCGCACAGAAGATGAAGGATATTGAACTTGCCGAAGCTGCAAAGAAGAATGCTGAGCTGTAGGAAAGACTTGGAAAACTGCTAAAGGCAAAGATAGCTGAACTTGAGGCTGTAGCACAAAAGAAGCCATCTAACTAGTGCCCCTGCTGATGCACGTCAGATGTGATCATGTGAATATATTTGTTCTAAACATTATGCATGTCATATGTGAACATGTGATGCTATATATGCATCTTAAATATGTAGAATATGCTCTTATGACTACTATCTATGTGTACGTGTGGTTTTGCATCTTATTAAGAGACATGATTATATGTTTGTGTGATATCCAATATTTGCTATATATGATGACATAGTCAAATATTAGACGGCAGTGAGAGTGCTATAATGGACTTCAATTATTGAGCTCCGAGTCTAGCAACGGGCGTCAAATTGTCATCAGTAACGGACTTAAAGAGCCCGTTACCGATATGGTAGTGATCGATAACGGACTTAAAGAGCCCGTTACCGATAGGGTAGTGATCGGTAATGGACTCAAAGGGCCCATTACCGATAGGTTTAACTTTCGTAACGGCCGCATTTTAACGTCCGTTACAAAGAATAACTGTAACGGGCGTTTAAGAAGCCCGTTACTGGAAGTCCTCATTGGTAACGGGCTGTGTGTTGGCCACGTCGGGGTCGAGCCTGCCACGCTTATGCATAACGGGTGCCAAACAACAACTGTTACAGATGTGGTCCATGTAATAGGTGTTAAGGGCCCGTTACAAATGTTGCGTGACCTATTTGAGGTTTTCACATAGTGAAAGATCCACACAGATATACATAATTATTACAAACAGTTAACTTGTCCATCTAGCTAGGCCTTAACTTGCCCATCACATTTTGACAATGGTCATGCTATCTGACCATGCACATCAACAAAAGCATGCCCCCTTTAACATCAACAAAAGCATGGTATCTTCAACTAAAGTTTGCTTTTTTTGCAGCCTCTTCAAATGCAACCAAGGTATCTTGAAACACATCGAGCGCATCTTCCATGGGCTGTAGATTTTGTTCAGCCACAAACTTGTACCTCCTCGTGAATGTAGCCTATTTGAGGAGGATGCGCATTTCTTCCATAATATTATCAACCTCAGGTTTCACACATTCCCAAATGGTGTCATGCCATTTTGATTCCTATGAAATGAAAAACATAGGAAAGTTGCTAGATTGATCATTTGGATGAACCATAGGAATGAGAAGATAGAGTTAGACAAAGGATTTTTTCTAAGAGGTTGGACCTCATGTTAGAAATCCTACAAAATCTTTATGGAACAAGCCATTTCATAGGAGTATCATAGGAATTGTAATGGGTTCAATCCTTTGTTCCAAAGGGTTCCATAGGAAAATTTCCTATAGGATTCAAATCATCATAGGCACTAACTTGATCAAGATCAAGCTTTTTTTGGAAAAGTTGATCAAGCTCAAGCTCAAGCTGCTCCATCTATAGAACAAGTAAAAGGCACTGTGATTCAGAGAAACTTGCCTCGCCGTCGTCGTGGTAGTTGCCAGCGTCGGATATGAGGTCCTCTACACCTTCGCCGCTCCCTCGACCCCTCTCCGTTGTTGCAAGACATCTGCTGTCGGAGAAGTGAGGCAGGCACCTCGCCCTCTTTGCTGCCCCCTCGCCGACACGCTCCTCCCTGCTGTTGCTTCACCCCTCGTCGAAACCCAAGAGGATCCAGTCGATGACGCTCATCTCCGGTTTTGGGTTCGCTGCACCGCCGCTTGGCCCCTCTCCGACGCTCATCGTCGTCTCCATCTTCGCCGCCATCTCGCCGGCACACGCGCGGATCCAGTTGCGGCACCGCATCGCGTTCGGCTTCTCCTCCTCAATCCACAGTGCACGGGGTCGTCTGCTGCTTGGCTCCTCGTCGGCACTCATCGTCGTCTCCCCGCCTCCGCTCACCTCGTCGGCACCGCCTCCGCTCACCTCTGCTAATCCCTAGTGAGAAATGAGGAAAGCGTCGTGTGTGCTGCGCTTATCCATTCGGGATGTTATATTCATTTTCCAAAATGGAGAGCCATTGCTGACGCGGGTTCGAGAACCCGCGTCTCATTGGTTGTCACGTGGGTCTGGGCGGGCAGGCAACAGTTATCTTTTTTATATAAGCTGTTGACGTTGACACGTGGGCTCAACACTAATTTTTTTAAATCAAACTTACTTCCCTCAAATATTAGAGCTCATTAAACATCACCTATAAATTCATTAAAAATATGAATAATTCGTAGTTGGTCATTTAGTATTCGAATAAAATATCAGTAGGCACACTTGTGTAACCAAAATTATAAAAATTCAAATTTTTATCTCATGTTTGGAATATAATAATTCTAATAACGTATTAGGTTGGTCTAAAAATTCTACAAATTGAGTTGGGAACATAATTTGGGTCCCTAAACTTGTCATAAAAATTTCAAGTGGTTTCTAAAAAGGAAGATGATACTTGTGTACAAATGTGTACATCTCTCACATAGTTTCCTAGAATGTTACTTCAACACTGAAGTTTTCCACACTTTACAACATGTTCGAACTCATATACATTTGAAATTTTAACACAACCTTGTGTTCACCTTAACATTACGAAATACAAAGTTTCATTAGTAATGGTTGTGTAAAACAAATATTATTTCTATCTTGTACTTATCAAGTACAAGATAAGGCATAAAAATATTACTCACGAAAAAGAAATATAGGCAGCATTGCCTGAACTAATTTTTTGGTTTCTGAATTTTGCATTTATGTTAATGGTTTACCATAGAACCAATGAGATTATAGTGGGATAAACTAGCTACTGTAACTGTTTTCTCATTTGTATGGTCTTGTACACAGTTCTGTGGGTGTTGATTAGATAAATGCTTAGCTGTTATGCATGGTTAACTAAAAATGTGCTCAACTTGTCTCCTATTGTAGCATGTCTCCTAGGAGAGCTAGTAGTATGGTCTACTTTTTGTGCTATTCTTGGACACTGAGCTGACCTTTCTCATAATCCCTTGACAATTAATTCACAGGATAAATCTGTCGAGGACTATAGACCTAGGCAATTTGAAGAAGATGCATATAATGAAAAAGATGGATATGCCACTGCTAGTGAAGAACAAGAGTAGGTGGGTGGGGCTACGGGCCGAGCCAGAGTGCCAAGGATAGCCACAAAGTGGCCAAGAGACAAAATGGTAGTCACTGAGGTTGAGAGAGGGGGGATGCCAGTACCATTGACACAAAAGTGCAGGTTCAGGGCGCTTGCAGGGCTCATTGCTAGACAAAAGATACCTTTGGATTTGCCATAAATCAAAAAATTAAGCGATGAACAAAAGTGGTACTTGTTTGAAACCTATATGCAGAAACACTTGGAGTTCCAAGAAGACATGAAAGAGCAGGCATTCAAGCTTTTGTGGAAGATTGCAGCTAAGGTATGGTGATAATTTAGATTTCAGCTTAGGCGAGATTTTTTCAGAAAAGGACTCGAGCCATTCGGAAAGCACGACTTTATCAAGGCGGAAGAGTGGACAGAGTTTGTGAAACAGCAGGAAACCGAGGAAGCCTCGTCTGTTAGTGGCAAATTCAAGTCACTTCGAAGCCTGAACACAAACGAGCACAGCATGGGTCCAGCTAGTTATTATGGGAAACTACCACAGTGGGAGGAAGAGGACAGGAAATTAGCTATGGCAGGGATCGCCAACCCATATGATGTCATCGCTGATGATCGTTCTAGGAATTGGGTGCGAGCAAGGAGTAAGCTAGTGGTGGAAGACGGCGTGATAATGTACAACAAAGAAGCAAATGAAAATGTGGCTGCAGACATCATGGAAAAGAATGCACATGCAGAATCTTCAGGAATGACTTCATGGCTGAGGGAGAGTGATGTGCTAAGTCAGTGCGTGGGCCGCCCTAAACAACCAGGTCGCGTGTGTGGTGTCTCCAGCTACCAGGGCTGGAAGTTTGCATGGCCTCAGCACGCTTCCATGTATAGGAAGAGGAAGAGGGCCAGTACCGACTCATCAGTTGATAAGCAACAGATGAAGGAAGAAATAAAGTAAGAACTCAAGGCTGAGATGGAGAAGGATATGCTTGACATGATGGCACGAGGGTACCAGGTGGTGTTTGCACCCGTGTCCAATCGCACAAGCCCTTCACCCGCCGGACTGAAGAGTAGTTGTGCGTCCGCAGATAATGTAGGTTTGATCAATAGTGCTACAGAGTTGTCGACAGAGGTACTGCACATTGCTTCCCCCACACAGGAAGACCTTATAGGCACATTGACTGAACCCACAGACTGTGGCCTATGGATCATATTTCACGGTGTTGAATGTGAAGCTGCAATTGGTGTGGTTCAACCAGAGCAGACTACGCTACACACAATCCCGATTCATGAAGACTGTGTTGTGGTCGAAGTGCTGCATGTATATGTTGTCTTTAGGGATCACGGGCTGGAACACCCTTTTAATGACGAGGTGACGACACTTGGACAAGCTCTACACCAGAGGATACAATGGAAGAGGTGTCACATTCACATCAAGGGAGCACCAATTACAAAATCTTGTTCGCACACTACGGTACAGATTCCTTCTGGTTCACAGACTACAGGACAAAACTCTTCCTCACAAGGTTTCCTAGCTCCTCCTCCTCCTCCAACCCTAGAACATTCCCCACCTGGTAACCCACCTCCTCCTCCACCCCCAGAAACGCAAATTACAGGACAGATTCTTTCCCCACCTGTTAACCCAACTCCTCCTCCTCCACCCCCAGAATCGCAAATTATAGGACAAATTCATTACGCACCTGGTAAAACACCTTCTCCTCCTCCACCCCCAGAATCGCAAATTACATTCCCACCTTCTCCTCCTCATGAAACAAAAAAACCTCCATCCCCAAACGAAAGTGCTCAAAACAATGATGTCAAAGCAGGAGCCCAGAGTCATGTGTTGGCTGATGCCAAGAAATTTGTCGACGACAATTCGAAGAAAACTGCAGGTACATCTAGGCCCAATGTCTCTGTAATTCCTGTTGGTCAGACACCTCCTGAGAAACCTTCAGCCATCTCAAAATAGCAGGAAAAGAAACTCGTTGAAAATAAAAGGTCTAAGCGGCAGGAAAAGAAACTTGCTGAAAATAAAAGGTCTCAGAAGCCTACCAGAAAGCCATCCGAGGATCCTTCTTCATCAAACAAGAAAGCCCTTGAGAAACCTTCTTCAGCCATCTCAAAGCAGGAAAAAAAGAAGCCTACCAGAAAGCCATCTGAGAGAAACACCAAGAAGAAGGCGGCCAATTTTGCTATGACTGAGATTAACCCACACTAAAAATTTGGAAATAAAATGCTCACTGCTGTTGAACTCAAGCATCCGGATACTGCTTCTTCTGTCACTAATCTCCACGATTTCTACATGAGACGTTGTAAGGACAAGAATGAGTCTCCGATTCAGGGCATAATATGGCCCAAGCACGGCTAGTGGCCTGTGAGAGATGATGATAAATACGAGCTATTGTCTGTGATCATCAGCGACTTGTACGATCTCTTTAACTTGGATGCTTTGGATATGGGACTTCTCTGTTGTTTCATCCTGTAAGTTGCTTGAAAATTTAATCTACTTCTCACTAATCATTTTCTATCTAAATGTGCTTTTCTGCCTCAGTTCATCTTTACTATGTATTTTGCCTCCTTACACTTTGTTTTTTCTTAATATTGGGAATATGGCTGTAGAAGTACGACATAAGAAGGATGAAGTTGCCTTCCTTGATCCTGAATGCTTTAGCAAGTCAAATATAGAAAATCACTTATATTTTTTTGTCCTATACAAAGCGTGCCTTCCAATCATATGCTAAAAAGAGAGTCATCATTTCCTGCTATAACACTAGGCAGCACTGGATTGCAGTGGCGATCCTTCCAAAGCTGAACAGGGTCTTTTATCTTGATTCATTTAGGATCCTAGGCACTAATTTCTCCGAGTTGGAACATGCCATTGATGAGTAAGTTCTTTCTTTCTTAACCTGCAAACCTCCTCAACAAACTCTGTAGAGTTTATTAATGGTGCCCTAACCATTATTGCATGTTTTGTTGTAGTGCTTGGAATAGTTACTGCGACGACAACAAGTTGCCCCGTCGCGCCTTGAAACATGACAAGGATGTTAATGTACGTATTGCTTAGTATTTCCTGCCTGTGAAAGCTAGTACTAAAGCTTGTGTTTATTCCTTCCCACCACTGTTTGTCTTTGTATATTTATCGCAGTGCCACCAACAACCTAAAGAATCCAGAGTCGGTGACTTCTATTGTGCCTATCACATGCTTACATTGAAAAATAAATTGAAGGACATTGAGGTACTTTCTTGGGATCTGCATTTGTAACACCTGCAACTGAGCACAGTTCTTGCTTATTAGCACTGCACATGTTTGGTAACCACTTGTGTGCTGACTGCTGACATTGTTATATTCAGGCATTTCACCTACCTAATTGTCAGCTCTACATAGACACGCTGCTATACATTAGGGAAAGAACTGCCTCATTCCTCATGAGCCAGGTGATCGCACACTCAGGAAAATTTCACATTACTGATACTATGATGGCTCGAATTTTATTTGTTACCAATCCTTTTGGTTAAGCCAGTGATATTGTTGTGAACCTTACTTGTTAGATGAGGATGCTGAATGCCTGAATTTTGTCAGATGATGCATGTGAATTTTGTGGATTTCTATTTAGTTTGTGGAGTTTTGTGAATGTGGATGCTGGACCTAATTTTTGTGAAAGTAGACAACGTGTCTCCTTTGGTCGAGACAGAGGAAACGCAAGTTCACAGTACGCGTCTCCTTTGGTCGATAAGAGGAGACTCACGTACACAGTACGCGTCTCCTTTTGTCCAGACAGAGGAGACGCACGTACACAGTATGCGTCTCCTTTGGTCGAGACAGAGGGAGAAGCGTAGTGACAAGATGTGTCTCCTTTAGTCGAGACAGTGGAGACGCGGGTTCACAGCAGGTGTCTCCTTTCGTCAAGACAGAGGAGACGCGTCATGGAAGTATTTTCCGTGTCTTCGATGTTGAGTTCATGTAACGGGCTCGGTTTCTGTGCCCGTTACCAAAGGTCCATGTGGGCCTATTGAAACAGACATTTCAGGTGACTGATAACTAGTTTCGGTAAAGGTCTCTGTTAGACGTCCGTTACTAATACGTGTTATGAGTAACGGGCTCAGTGTCTGCGCCTGTTACCAAAGGCTCCGGTGGGCCCGGAGAAACAGCCATTCCAGGTGACCGATAAGTAGTTGTGGTAACGGTCTTTGTTCGACGTCCGTTACACTTACGTGTCATCAGTAACGGGCATCGACCCGTTACCTTTGTGGGCTCATTTGTAACGCTTGATCGGTAACAGGCGTTTTGCCCGTTACCAATGACCATCCGCGCCTGTTATCAATGTCTGTTTTTCACGTAGTGGATGTGTCATCCACTCACCCATGTGGTTAGAACATGGCATCTAGCTACCATAGCATTAACGCCGCCTCTTGCATTTGTTGCCAACCTTGCACAAATAGCATGCTGCCTATATATCCGAAACATATATACACTAGTGGAAAACCTTTCATTCATCCCGATTTGCCAACAGAGACTGAAGAGTTATGCTCAAAAAAATAATCTAAATTTTGGGGAAACTCCCACACACACAGTTTTCCATCTACATAAACATGGTTGTCTGCGTTGTTGTCTCAGAATCTCACAATCCTTCAATTTGGTCTGAAGTCTCTAGAGTCCACAATTCTGGCTGCTCGTAGCATGTGGTCCAAGTAAGTTCAGATTGGGATGGTGAGTTACATGAGTTGGGAGGAAAAAAAAATGCTTGGGTTGATCCGCGTGAATGAGATTCAAAGGACCGAGATTGAGAGTGGAAATTGGGAGGTATGGTGATAAATCCTCGAATAATTGAGAAGTAGTGAACCAAAATGCAAGCCTTTTTTGAAAACAAATGGTCTCCAACAAGACGATGTTCGTTGTACAGATCAGCCATATGTGAATGTCAGAATGTGTGTAGTTCACCCAATGCAAGTGCAACCATTATAACGTAGTAACAATTGTTGGCGTATTTTTGCCGGAATATTTGGCTATTTGCATATGTCTTCATTGTCGTGAACAAATTCACTTTTTACATATCTATTTTAAAAACGAGTCAGCAATTATCAAACCAGGTCGTTCGTCACTAGTAACACCTTAGGGATTTGTTTGGATAAAAATGGATTGCAGAGGAATGAAGGGGACTGAGCCTATAATGAACTAATTCTCATTCCACTTCAATCCACTGCTATTCAAACAAGCCTGAGTAGTAATTGGTAGGCTACTATCCCTTTAAACGTTAAAATACAGTAACAATTATATTCATGCACAAACTGAACATTTTGTTTTGATATTCCTGTGATGATTCCTTGCAGGATAAGCGAATGCAAGATATAAGCTAGAAACGTTCTGTTAGAGCACAAAGTCGTTGATCAGGCACTCTAAATTTCTAACTCGTATAGAAGCACAAAGGATAAAGAGCTTTGTTCCGGCGGTGCTTGGATGTTCCGGGAAGTACCAGATAGTACCTTGTACTAATATTTTTTTCACCAACTAATTTAATTTGTAGTACTGGTAGTACTAGGTAGTACCAATAGTGCAGTACCAGGTAGTACCGGGTAGTACTAGGTAGTACCTAGTACCGGGTCCATCAAAATGGTACTACCTGGTACTACCACAATTAGATTTCACCGAATGCATGGCTCACATTAATTAGAAGTATCTTAAAATTTTCCTTGTGGAGCTCTTTTTCGGTACACAATACCACTCTTTGATAGTACGGTGGTATTGTCGGTTTTTTGCTGTGGGTAAAATGGTAATTTGATGAATGAATATTATTTGGAAAAAACATATCACCGACAAGTACAATAAAAACATACCGCGTACAATACCTAAATCATTTCATATATCCAATTTCATATATTACAACAAGAAAAATTTTAGGGTGCTTGTAATTAATGTGAGCCATCCATCCGGTGAAATCTAACGGTGGTAGTACCAGGTAGTACTAGGTAGTACCAATAGGGTAGTACCCGGTAGTACCATTTTGGTAGACCTGGTATTAGGTACTATCTGGTACTACCTAATTAAATTAGCTGGTGAAAAAAATATTAGTACAAGGTACTACCTAGTACTACCGAGTACTACTCAAGTACCGGAACAAAGCTCAACAACAAAAATATTTTCCATTTCCAATAATACCCATATCTACCAATACCACTCGTACCACACAAAAAAACCGGTGGTACAGAATTAATCTCAACCGTCCGATCCTTACAAATAGATCCTTTCCTATTATATACGAGTCCTTTTAAAGTAGTGGTACAGAGTGGTATTGTGTACCGAAAAAGACCTCACTTTGAATGTTGAATACTTGTGTTTTTTGTGTGGCTGTTTTTTTTTACTTGAACCTAACTAAAATAGGTCCAACTTAGCAGCAGAAGAACAACACACTGCCATCAGCCCAAAAACAACTTTTTCCAACCCTGTCGTTCGTGTTGCTGCCCACCCACCTCAGTACCTCACCACCCCCAGTTTCACCTTGTTAAGTTTGCACTTCTAGTCTACATATTCCACACTCTTGCTTCAGTCCCCCGCTAATAAGCGTAGCTGAAGAGTGTAGCCGAACAAATTGAGGTAGGATAGGACGGACAGAGATAGTATTTTAAGAATGGAGGGCATGGGGATTGGGGATGAAGCTTGAGAGCTTGCCGGGAGTTATCTGTATTGCGCTCCCAAGATTCAGTATCTTTTCTTGGCACCACGGCACGTTGATCCTCTCTGTCACATCCGTGGTCGTGGTGGCTCGTGGTATAAATTTGTCTAAGTAAGAGTTGAGGGAACAAATAAAACGTACGGGTTGACTCCATTTGTGAACTAGGCTAATTATCATGTGGAAATAAAGGACCAAGAGAAATTGTGAATGGAACGCATTGTGAGAAATCCAAACAATAATGAGTAGTGAGCCAAATTAAGTCCTTTGCAAAGAAATGTATCTCCACCGTGATGTTGTCCTGAATGCTACAGGTATATGCTGTAGTTCTTTGTCATGCACTCATCCATGTGACTACCTGGTATATCTAGCTACCATGGCATTAACGTCTGCCTCCTGAATTTGTTACCAACCTAGCAAATATAGCACGCTGCCCATATACATCCAAAACAAGTATACCACGCCATCTCAATTTCATTTCATTATCCTTGAGTCTGCGTATGTGCTTCATGGTACTGGTCAACGGTTTAGTCCCATACAAAAAAAACAGAACCGCAAAAGATTTATCGTAATTTTTATGAAGAAGGAAATGGAAAGCAGAAGATAAAATAGGCAAAAAAAAAAGATTGTGCATCCATATGATTGATTAACACCTACCACCAGTACTTACTGAGAACAAACAGCTCCCTCCCTCGCTTCTTGCGCAAAGTTTCCATCTATAAACATGGATGTCTGCATTGTTGTCACAGAATTACATCCTTCATTTTGGTCTGAAGTCTCAAAAAAGTCCACAATTTTGGCTGCTCATAGGATGTGGTCCAAATAAGTTCAGATTGGGCTGGTTAGTTACACGAGTTGGGAGAGAGGGAGAAAAATGCACGGGGATACAAAGGGCAATCAGAACACATCATGAGAAATCCTCGAACAATTGAGTGGTGAACCAAATTGTAAGCCCTTTTTGGAAAAGAAATGGTCTCCAGCACCATGTTCATTGTACAGATCAGCTGTGAATGTGTGTAGGTCGCCCGATGCAAGTGCAACCACACTATAACCTAGTAAGGCCAATCTCAGTGGAGTTTCATGGAGAGTTTCATTGTATTAAATTTGCTGACGTGACGAAGAGAGAGAATATGAGAGTTTCATAGGATGTGACAAGAGTTTCGTCGCCATGAAACTCCACTGGCACAGTTACCTAATTTTCAGTCTAGGTAACTGTGGTCATGAAATGTGCACTGAGACCAGTCTAACCATAGGTTTTCGTTGTCTACCCACTACAATGGAGTGAACAAATTAATTTTTTTACTTTTTTATTTTAAAATGAATCAGCAATTTTCAAACCAGCTCGTTCATGATTACATTAGTAACACCATAGGAGTTATATTCATGCATAAACTGAACATTTTATTTGATATTCTTGTGATGATTCCACGTTAGGAGAAATGATTGCAAAATATAAGCTTGAAGCATTCTCACAGGGCACAAAGTCGTGGATCAAACACTTAAAATTACTAACTCGTATATAAGCACAAGTAATATTTTATCCTTGGGAAATTTTAGGGTCCTTGTAATTAATGTGAACCATCCATCCGGTGAAATCTAACGGTGGTAGTACCAGGTAGTACTAGGTAGTACCAATAGGGTAGTACCCGGTAGTACCATTTTGGTGGACCCGGTACTAAGTACTATCTGGTACTACCTAATTAAGGGAAATTTTAGGGTGCTTGTAATTAATGTGAGCCATCCATCTGGTGAAATCTAACAGTGGTAGTACCAGGTAGTACTAGGTAGTACCAATAGGGTAGTACCTGGTAGTACTATTTTGGTGGACCCGGTACTAGATACTATCTGGTACTACCTTATTAAATTAGCTGGTGAAAAAAATATTAGTACAAGGTACTACCTGGTACTTCCCGGTACTACCCAAGTACCGGAACAAAACTCTCTTAACTAATGAATCCAGCTTAATAGCAGAACAGCGCACTACCATCAGCCCAAAACTTCTTTTGCTAACCCTGTCATTTTTGTTGGCGCCCATAAACATCTTCTGCCAACCCTGTCATTTTTGTTGCTGCCCATAAACATCTTCTGCCAACCCTGCTATTTATGTTGTTGTCCATATATATGACTTACCTCACCGCTCCGGTTTCACCTTGTTTCCCATGCTGTTGTTTCAGTAGCTAACAATAGCTGAAGAGTGTGGCAGAGATCAATAGATTGAGGTAGGAGAGGGCTGACAGATAGTATTTGAGAATGGAGGGCATAAGGATGAATATTCAGAGCTTGTTTGGGATTACAGGTACTTGGAATCCAAGAACTAGTAGTAGCTTCTCTGAGCCTCGCGGCAGGCGACATGTCAATCATGGTACAGCGCGTATTCTCTCGTACGCAAAGCCATCATCAGCGTAGCAGCTGCAGTCGTTTGAGATGGCAGCTCCTTTTTCTTAAACTGTTAGAGAATCTCAGCTAAATGTTACAATCTTGAAGGAACTAGTGGTGGGCCAAAATATTGGTAACGGGCGTATATGGCCGTTGGTAACGGGCAAAACACCCGTTACCAATTAAGCGTTACAAATGAGTCAACAAAGGTAACGGGTCGATACCCGTTACTGATGACACGTAAGTGTAACGAGCGTCGAAAAAAGATCGTTACGACAACTACTTACTGGTCACCTGAAATGGTTGTTTCTCCGGGCCCACCGGGGCCTTTGGTAACGGGCAGACACTGAGTCCGTTACTCATAACACTTATTCGTAACGGGCGTCTTACAAAGACCGTTACCGAAACTAGTTACCGGTCACCTGAAATGTCTGTTTCTCTGGGCCCACATGGATCTTTGGTAACGGGCACAGAAACTGAGTCCGTTACATGAACTCAACATCGAAGACGCGGAAAATACTTACGTAACACGTCTTCTCTGTCTCGACGAAAGGAGACGCGTCGTGTAAGTACGCGTCTCCTCTGTCTCGACGAAAGGAGACGCATCTTGTCAGTGCGTGTCTCCTCTGTCTCGACCAAAGGAGACACGTCTTATCAGTGCGCGTCTCCTATGTCTCGACGAAAGAAGACACCTGCTATGAACTCGCGTCTCCCTCTGTCTCGACTAAAGAAGACGCTTCTTGTCAGTACGCGTCTCCCTCTGTCTCATCCAAAGGAGACGCGTACTGTGTACGTGCGTCTCCTCTGTCTGGACCAAAGGAGACGTCTACTGTGTACGTGCGTCTCCTCTTATCAACCAAAGGAGACGCGTACTGTGAACTTGCGTCTCCTCTGTCTCGACCAAAGGAGAAATGTTGTATACTTTCACAAAAATTAGGTTCAGCATCCACATTCACAAAACTCCAAAAACTGAATAGAAATCCACAAAATTCACATGCATCATCTGACAAAATTCAGGCATTTAGCATCATCATCTAACAAGTAAGGTTCACAACAATATCACTGGCTTAACCATAAGGATTGGTAGTGAATACAATGTGAGCCATCAGAGCATCATCAATGTGAAATTTTCCTGAGGGTGTGATCACCTGGTTCATGAGGAATGAAGCAGTTCTTTCCCTAATGTAGAGCAGTGTCTCTTTGTGGAGCGGACAAATAGGTACATGAAATACCTGAATATAACAATGTCAACAGTCAGCACACAGGTGGTTACCAAACATGTGCAGTGCTAATAAGCAAGAATTGTGCTCAGTTGCAGGTGTTACAAATGCAGATCCCAAGAAAGTACCTCAGGGTCCTTCAATTTATTTTTAAATGTAAGCATGTGATAGGCACAATAGAAGCCGCAGACTCTGGATTCTTCAGGTTGTTGGTGGCACTACGATAAATATACAAAGACAAACAGTGGTGAGAAGAAATAAACTCAAGCTTTAGTACTAGCTTCCACAGGCAGGAAATACTAAGTAATACGTACCTTAACATCCTTGTCATGTTTCAAGGCGCGACAGGGCAACTTGTTGTCGTCGCAGTAACTATTCCAAGCACTACAACAAAACATGCAACAATGGTTAGGGTACCATTAATAAACTCTGCAGAGTTTGTTGAGAAAGTTTGCAAGTTAAGAAAGAAAGAACTTACTCATCAATGGCAAGTTCCAACTCGGAGAAATCAGTGCCTAGGATCCTATATGAATGAAGATACAAGACCATGTTCTGCTTTGGAAGAATCGCCACTGCAATCCAGTGCTTCCCAGTGTTATAGCAGGAAATGATGACTCTTTTTTTAGCATATGACTGGTAGGCACGCTTCATATAGGACACAAAAAAGAATATCTATTTTGTATATCTGACTTACTAAAGCATCCAGGATCAAGGAAGGCAACTTCATCCTTCTTATTCTCAACTTCTACAGCCATATTCCTAATATTAAGAAAAAACAAAGTGTAAGGAGGCAAAATACATAGTAAAGATGAACTGAGGTAGAAAGCACATTTAGATAGAAAATGATTAGTGAGAAGCAGATTAAATTTTCAAGCAACTTACAGGATGAAACAGCGGAGAAGTCCCATATCCAAAGCATCCAAGTTGAAGAGATCGTACAAGTCGTTGATGATCACAGAAAACAACTCGTATTTATCATCTTCTCTCACATGCCACCAGCCGTGCCTGGGCCATATTACGCCCATAATCGGAGACTCGTCCTTGTCCTTACAATGTCCCATGTAGAAATCGTGGAGATTAGTGACAGAAGAAGCAGTATCCGGATGCTTGAGTTCAGCAGCACTGAGCATTTTATTTCTAAATTTGTAGCGTGGGTTAATCTCAGTCATAGCATCATTGGCCGCCTTCTTCTTGGCATTTCTCTTAGATGGCTTTCTAGTAGGCTTCTTTTCCTCCTGCTTTGACATGGCTGAAGAAGGTTTCTCAAGGGCTTTCTTGTCTGATGAAGAAGGATCCTAAGATGGCTTTCTGGTAGGCTTCTGAGACCTTTTATTTTCAGCAAGTTTCTTTTCCTGCAGTTTTGAGATGGCTGAAGAAGGTTTCTCAGATCGCTTTCTGGTAGACCTTTTATTTTCAGCGAGTTTCTTTTCCTGCTGCTTTGAGATGGCTGAAGAAGGTTTCTCAGGTGGTGTCTGATCAGCAGCTATTATAGAGATATTGGGCCCAGATGTACCTGTAGCTTTCTTCGAATTATCGTCGATAGATTTCTCAGCATCAGCCAACACATGACTATGGGCTCCTGCTTTAGCATCATTATTTTGAGCGGATAGAGGTTTTGTTGTTTCATGAGGAGGAGGAGGTGGTGGGGATGTAATTTGCGGTTGTGGGGGTGGAGGAGGAGGTGGTGGGGAACCATGTGAGGAACGAACCTGTCCCGTATTTTGCAGTTGTGGGGGTGGAGGAGGAGGTGGGAAACCATGTGAGGAAGGAACCTGTCCTGTATTTTGCGGTTCTGGGGTGGAGGAGGAGAAGGTGGGGAACCAGGTGAGGAAGGAACCTGTCCTGTAATTTACGGTTCTGGGAATGGAGGAGGAGGAGGAAGTGGGAAACCATGTGAGGAAGAAACTTGTCCTATAGTCTGTGAACTAGAAGGAATCTGTACCGTAGTGTGCGAACAAGATTTTGGAATTGGTGCTCCCATGATGTGAATGTGACACCTCTTCCATTGTATCCTCTGGTGTAGAACTTGTCCAAGTGTCGTCACATCATCATTAGGATCGAAGGGTGTTCCAGTGCGTGATCCCTAAAGACAGCATATACATGCAGCACTTCAACCACAGCACAGTCTTCATGAATCAGGACTGTATGTAGCATAGTCTACTCTGGTTGAACCACACCAATTGCAGCTTCACATTCAACACCATGAAATATGATCCATAGGCCACAGTCTGTGGGTTCAATCAACGTGCCTATAAGGTCTTCCTGTGTAGGATTGTCATAGCGCACTACCTCTGTCGACAACTATGTAGTGCCATTGATCAAACCTACATTATCTACGGATGCACAGCTGCTCTTCAGTCTGGCTGGTGAAGGGCTTGTACGATTGGACACTAGTGCCAAGATAAGACGTTATTAGAATTATTATATCCCAAACATGAGATAAAAATTTGAATTTTGATAATTTTGGTTACACAAGTGTGCCTGGTGATATTTTATTCAAATACTAAATGACGAACTACGAATTGTTCGTATTTTTAATATATTTTTAGGTGTTGTTTTATAGGCTCTAATATTTGAGGGAAGCAAGTTTTATTTCAAAAAAATAGTGTCGGACCCACGTGTCAGCGTCAGCAGCCTATATAATAAAAGATAACCGTTGCCTGCCCGCCCGAACCCACCTAACAACCAATGAGACGCGGGTTCTCGAACCCTCGTCAGCAATGACTCTCCATTTTGCAAAATGAAAATAACATACCGAATGGATAAGCGCGGCACACACGACGCTCTAAGCTCTGAGCTCCCTGCTTCTTCTTCCCCGCTCTGAGCTCCACCGCCGCCCGCCCGTCCTTTCCTCACCGTCGCGCACATGTCACACTACGCCGATTCGTCTGGAGGTGGACGTGGCAGGAGCAAGTTTCAAGGTGGCCGGAGCAGCCGCATTCACTCCATCGGCTTGGATCCAGTCGGTGAGCTAAGGTGGCCGGAGCAGCCGCATTCACTCTGATGCTGAAGGATGCTGGCGTCATTTCTTTTCGACCGTCGAACTGGGCAGACGTGGTCGATGAAGTAGTTGATTCAGTGGATTGTCAACTTGGGAGCGACAATCAGAGGAAAGCACCAGACGACAAGCAGAGGAAGAAAGCACTGGAGGAGAAGATAGACAATGTGATCTGGAAGATGAACTTGATTATTGTGGGTGTTGTTTGTGTAGTATTTGGATGTTTACTAGGGATGTATACTGCAAAGAAGTAATTGTGATGTGAAAAGTGGTGCTTTAATTTGTTTCATCTGTGTAAATGAAGAATGAAAAATTTGTCACAGATGACAAACTTAAATGTGTGAATGAAGAATGGAATTGAATAACAATTGGGTCACGAATCTTAATGTGTCAAATACACAAATGTCATCAATTCATCCGTGCTGATATTTCAGTGTCAAATTAACCAGCATCCACCCGCGTCTCCAATGATTTTATACAGAGTTTTTCGAAACTCAGAATCTTTTCCTTACCAAATAGAGTAACAAACATTACATTTCATTGTAAACTGCTACCATATATATTGAAATGCGTTAGGAGACACGGATGGATCTACCTGCGTCTCTTAGATGTAGTTCATCACAAGTTCAACAAACACACAGGAGGAACACATATTAACAGAGGAACATGTTCATGACAAACAAGCAGAGTTCCACGAACAAACACAGGAGGACGAACAAACAGAGAGGATGAACAAACAGAGAGGAGGAGCAAATTAATTAAGCAGAGGTAGAGGACGTGTCGCCACCGCCGGAGGAGCCCCACCATCAGAGTGGGAGTGGGAGTCGGAGTCGGAGCCGTCGAGGCCTCGTTCGTCACCACCGTCGAAGCCGCCATTGTCGCCGTCGCCGTCGGCAGCGGCGCCGACCATGACTCTCTCAAGCTCCCCAGCCAATGCATGGATCTTGAAGGCGAAAGCCATCACGGTCCTCTACAGTGGATCATTGGGTCGTGGCAAGCTAAGCTCAACAGCCACCTGTTGAAGCTTCCTGAAAGCTTCGACGAACATTTGGACGGACCAACGGTTGTCCAAATATAGTTGAGGAAGCAGAGGGTCGGCCTCCTCGGGCGGCGGCGCCGGTGCCTCCTCGTGCTCCTCGGCCGGCGGCGCCGGTGCCTCCTCGAGCGCCGACGCCGGCACCTCCTCGACCTTCTCGGGCTTCGGCGCTTTTCACCTCCTTGATGAGCCGACGGCGACGGCTTTTGTCGTCGTCGTCCTCCTCCCTTCCCCGCATCCTGGATGGCTCGCTCGACGACGATGCCATGCACGCGCTTGAGGAAGAAGAAGCTCTTGGTGATCTTCTTGGTGATCAGAGACGGTGGTGCTGGGGTTTTGTCACACCCGAATTTAAAGGAAAATTTGAATGCTCATATTATATGTGCGACAGGATCAAAGTTCACACATATAATGACTCAGTGAATACCAAAACACAGTGCCAAAACATAAAGAGTGTATTAAACTTTATTACAGACCAAATGTCTTATAAACGAACTAATATTAATGAGTAGCTATGAAGCAGAATGGGACAACACCACAGGCAGTTGACTGGTGACACGCCCGCCTAGAATTCGTCGAAGTCTCCAGGGAAATCTTCAAACCTCTCCAAGTCTGCACAGCATCCGGTTAGTGTCGTTGCAATAATAAAAACAAGTGTGAGCACATGCCGTACTTAGCAAGCAGAAACATAATACAACATGCAAGGCTTTTTGTGGAAGGCTAATGGATTAAGCATTCAGCATTTTAATTGGTCAAGTTTTATTAGCAGCAATAATTACTAGCAAGTGTAAGTTTATACCAAACCCACAATTAACATAAGAGAATAAACAACATAAATAAAGATAAATACATCAAATTAATCATTGTCTTTCATAGATTAATCATGTGAGGGTCCAGGCCGCTGTTAACCGTCAGCACGGCTAATCGATTAGTTTTACACTCTGCAGAGGTTGTACACTTTCACCACAAGTCGCGTAAAAGTTCTAGGAACTTTAAACCCAACCATGCGATGCCATCCAAGCATCATACCACACTACCTAGGTGTGATTGCATAGGGACGCTACGAGGCCTTTACAAAGTTTTCCCAGTGTGAAGCAACCCGCGAAGGTTCCGAGCCGCCGCAAAGTATAAAGTCCCCTAGTAGGTACCGTGTCTTAGCAAAGCCCAACTCCCTACTAGAGCGAGTCTATACCTCAACTAACGCCCCCCCTTGCCCTTATCAGGTAAGGTCACCCCAACACTAGAGTCCCTAATTAATTAGCCAAGCCAGAGCCATATAGCCTTGTGGTTGCACTGTTGTCCTGGGTGGTCGCTCCATGTTCCAATTAAGCAAGGTGATCTTGTATTAATGAAGGTATAACATAAATAAATCAAGTTTCATAAAGTTTCATTAATACCATCCACCAAGTTAAGCATAGCGAGAGCTACCCAACAATAAAGTAAAAACCCAGGTTGTTCAAGGTAAAAAAAATAAAAATAATCTAGTCAAGTCCTCAATTGGGTCCCATCAATTTAATGCAAGCAAAAAGTAAATACAGTGAATTAAATGCACGTTGTATAGGTAAACGGGTATGCATCAAGGAAGACTTGCCTTCAACAAATCCTTGTTGTTGTTCAGACACTTCAGCTTCTTGGTCTTCAAATCCTTTAGCCCAAACGTTCTATACGCATCACATCAAGGTACATACAAGCACACAATAGAATAAAATAAGAAACAATCACCAAATAGTATTATCAGAGCAAAACAGGGGTAAAAAGCTGTTCTACTCTTCGATACAATCATTTGGACATAAAGAACGCTAAAAACGGAGTTAAAACGAAGAAGATATGACTAATCAAAAGTGCAAGGGCTTATCTGCGAGAAAACTAAGGTTCCAGGGACCTAACGGCAAGAAACTGAGGGCTAATATGTAATTAAACATATAAACCGAAGGGCTTGGGTGAAAAACTAAGGATCTAGACCTCGGCTGCTAATTCTACAAAGCTCAGGAGCTAAAACAAAAGAAAAAGGACCAAATTGTAAAGATCTTTTCAAGGTGGAAGGACCGGCTTGCGATATTTAAAAGACCAGGGGTGTTTTTGCAAAATGGCACGGTCACACGGCTGTTGACCGGTATGCTAACCGGTTGACTCCGGTTAGGTTAGATCTAGGCCGAGGGATCTTGATCCGGCGGCTGAGATGAACCACAAGCGGGAGCGGCGGCGCAAGCAACGGCGAGCGGCGGCGCTGCGGGGGAAAAAAAAGCCGGCGAGAGCAATACTCGAGCTGGGGTGCTCGGTTCGCTTCGCGGATTGGCCGGGGAGGTAGGTGGTGTGACGGCGGATCGATCTAGGGAGTCGGGAAGGCGGTTTAGGTGATGACGACGGCGCGCAGCTCGGCGAAGCGGGCGGCGGCGGTAAACGAACTTCGGCGAGCTCTAACTTGCGATGCACAGCACCTGGATGCGAACAAGTGGCTCCTACAGCTTTCTTACCTTCACGCGGTTCTCTGAAGCGGTTCCTCGATGACAGAAAGGCGATGAGGCGGCGGATCAGCAGCGGTGGCGACTAGGGTTTCGCGGCGCGGGCGCAAGAGCTCAAGGCGGCTCGGGCTTAGGGTTTGAGGCTGTGGCGCGGGGCGGCTGCTCTTTATAGGGCCGGGCGCAGGTCCTGGTGTGAGCTCCAAGCCGACACGGAGGCGGGGCGTGCTCGGCCGGGACTCGGTCGCGGCATCGAGTCCGGGACGGGAACGGCGCGGGGTTGGGGATGACCGGTGGACCCCACTGGTCAGCGGCTGCAGGAGGAGGCGAGTTACGCGGGCTGCGTTGGGCCGTCTTCCTGTTGGGCTGAGGCGGAGAAGTGAACGCGCGAAAGAAAAGGAGGGGCGCGAGCGGACTTTGGTTGGCTGGGCTAAAACTCAAACTGGGCCGGAAGGGAGAAAGGGTTTAAGGAATAAAAGAGAAGGGTTTTGAATTTTTGAAAAGGGATTCAAACATTAGAATTCAAATTCAACTTTGAATTCAACCAACCTAAAATAATGCACCAGCATAAAATGCAACAATAAACTCCTATATTTATTTATTAGTTTTCAAAAATACATTTAAATGCCTAAAAATTTAAATACACCTTATAATCCTTAAATTCAAACCTTGTTTCTATCAAATTTTATTGAAAGCAAATTTTTGTAAAATTAGGGTGTTACAAATCCTACCCCCCTTAAAATGAATCTTGTCCTCGAGATTCGGAAAGATTGAGAAAAAAGATTGGGAGACTCCTCTTCAACCTATCCTCTCTTTTCTATGCTTCTTGATCAAGTGGCACACCTGACATCCTATCTGGAAGAACATCTGAATGATCACACCTTACTATAATATCTTCCAAAACTTTCCCATTGTGCTGGTTCACTGTACCCTCAGAAGATGGTGACGACGTAGCTGGAAATTCAATCCTCTCTCCAGCAGCACTAGTGAGTAGTACGGATTTCTTAGAGCACTGGATTACTGCATCACACGCAGCTAACCATCCCATCCCTAGTATCACATCAATCCCTCTTGATTCCAACACTATGAGATTAGCCCAAAAATCTTTTCTCATAATTTTGAGACTGACCTTCTCACACTGATAAAATGCCTTCAATCCCCCCAGGTGAACTAACTAGTATGTTGCGAGTCATGGGACTAATAGGTATATTATGCTGAGCTACGAACTGGGAAGTAATGAAAGAATGGGATACTCCAGAATCAAACAAGACTGATGCGGGGGTGGAGTTAACAAGGAACATACCAAGCACGACTTGTGGATTCTCCTGAGCGGATTCTGCACTCACATGATTCACCCTGCCACGTGCATAGTTCTGCTGTCCTCTGTTGCTGTGGGGTGTATGCCCTCCATTCTTTGTAGGTGTGCCCTGTACGGGAGTGCTGGGAATAGTCCTCTTAGGGCAACTGTTGGCATAGTGGCCAACCTCTCCACACTTGAAGCATGTGTTACTCCCAGGAGTATATGGTCCACTAGGCCTCATAGGGGTACCGATTGGGGCGGTCTGCTGGTTCTGCTGATAAGCGGGGGCAGTGGTCAACCAGACGTTGAGTCTGTGGAGCTGAGCGCTGATGCTGTTGCTGTCCATAACTCCCACTTGAGCCTCCAAAGCGAGATGGTGTCCACTGTTGAGTGCTAAAGCAAGGGCGAGTGCTACTTCCTGATGGTCCTGAAGTAGTAGTCTTCCTCTTCATATCTCCCAACTCTCTGCGCTTAGATTCCAAGCATGTTGCCCTATTAATCAGCTCTTGGAAAGTTGGAAAAGTGTGGGACATGAGCTGGTACTGAAGCGGTCCGGCTAACCCATCTAGGAATAGCTCCTGCTTCTTCCTATCTATATCAACATCCTCAGGCGTGTAGAGAAACAACTCCATGAACTTGTCCCTGAATTCTGGCACGGACATCCTTTCCTGTTTGAGAGTAAGAAACTCCTTTTTCTTCAGCTTCATTAGGCCAGCAGGTATGTGATGGCTCCCGAAGTTAGTAGCAAACTCCTGCCAAGTGATAGCATTCTGGTTGGCATGACCAGCAACAAAAGCATCCCACCATGCTGAAGCGGATCCTTGGAGTCGTCCTGAAGCATATAGGACCTTCTCCCTATCATCACATTGAGCGATAGTGAGCATCTTCTCAATGGTCTTCAGCCAGTCTTCAGCTTCCAATGGATTAGTAGCATGAGAGAACACTGGAGCCTGGTGGCTCATGAACACTTTGTGCCTATTCATTGGAGCTTGCTGTTGTGCATGGGGCAGATTGTTGGCTTGGGCCTGCAGATTGGCCACTGTGTTGGTTAGGTTCTGAAGTAGCTGAGTCTGAGCCTGCAGGAACTGCTGCGTCACTAGATCCATCTGTGGTTGCTGAGATGTACTGCTGGAACTAATGCTCCTCCCTTGGCGAATCACTGGTGGTTGGTCAACTCTGGATCTTGACCTGGTTTTCACCATCTGAGTGTTAGAAACATTACTTTACATGATTGCACTAAGAGTAAAATTCTGAAAGACAAGGTAGCAAAGACTTTTAATTTTGGACAGATTCAGTTGACTCCAAACAATCAGATGTAACTCTCAATATGGGAATCCAAAAATTATGAAATTTTAACAAGAGAAGTATAATGAAATTACGGAACTATTCCAACTTGAATCACCTCAATCCAAGGTATGTAGCTTTAATTATAAAATAAACAAGACGTCTGTGTCAGCTGAGTTTACAGATTCAGATAGCTCCAAAGTTTCATGTATATATCTCTGTATATAACTCCAAAATTTCTGAAATTTTTACAGGTAACCCTCTATAAAATTTCTGAACTTTTCCAATTGGATTTACTGTATTCGGAGTACTGTAGCTCGAGATAAAATTAGAACAGTACTGCTGACTCAGAATACTGCGCGAACAGATTGAGAACTACTAGATTGTATTAGGGGTAAAGCATAGGGATTAGGAGATTAAGATATGAAAGATATGGACTGAAACAGAGATAAACCCAACTAACACTTTACTAAAGAACCAATGTCATTATGGTCATCACTCCACAACACATTGCACTCAAACAAAAATTCCAACTCAATCATTAACACAAGATCAAGCATCCAAACACACCACTAGACTAAACAAACTTAAACGATCATTTAGAATCTAATGATTACAAAGACACTAACTGATACCTAAGGACTCCTATCCTTTGTAAGGGGTTCAGTGCGAGCTTCAGGAGAGTCGTAGCGGGGCCTCTTGGGTGATGGAGAGGAGTGGGGTTCTTCATCTTCAAGAATCACTAGCTGGGCCTTGTTGAACAAGGCAGCTTCCAATGCATGCTTCTCAGCCTCTAAGGTGAAGATCTTCCTCTGAGCCTCAGCAAGAGTGTTGTTGGTGTCATCGAAGGCAGTGTTGACAGCGGCCAGTAATCCTCAGACGTTGTTCAGTGTTCCTTCATAAGCTGGAGCTGGAGCGATGTAGGTCTTGGCTTCACCACTAGCTCTGTAAGGAGTGTATCTGTTGTAGGTGTCCTCCAGTTTAGCCCGTGCATTGTGAGAGAGTACATAGAGTGCCCTCTGTGCAGCTTCTGCAATTCCAGCATCCATGGTAGTCCTGTAGGCAACATCCTTGTGCTTTGATATCTCTTTATTTCCATGGAAAGGTTCATCATCGTAGAGGATAGCTGTGACCTCCCAGCGGGGCTCAAACCATGGATGAGTCCACAGCTCGCAGTGGTAAGCTGGTGGCACATGGTAACCCAGGCGGAACACTGTTGCCCTTAAGTTTTCTGCAATGGGAATGCCTATCCCCTCTTGGTTGTAGTAGAACACCTTCCATGCCACTTCCTCAGCTGGCTCTCTTCCCTCTTCAGCTTGCTCCTCTTGCTCCTCCATCTGATCTTGATGATCTCCTTGATCACCATCTTGTGCTTGCTCTTCTTCCTCTACCTCTGGGATCACCTCCTCTAGGTCTTCTTCTTCCTTTGGGATCACCTCTTCTGGGTCTTCTTCTTCCTCATCTGACATAGTGATGAGCTCTGAAGAAGGTACAGTCGGTGCTGGAGGTGCTTCCATCTCAATTTCCTCATTTGTGTCACCATCATGGAAAGCATTGTAGTCATCCTGTGGCGTGTACCAGTGAGTGGATCCCACGCGAGATGTCCTCAACTGACGAACCATCTAAAAAGAAACATGAGATGGATAAGATAGATGCCAGAATAGATACTAAAAAGGAGAGAACCAAGTAGAGATCAAGGATGGAATAAAGCAAGGATGAAATTATTAGAAATAAAGCAAGCATAAGGCAAGAATGGCTTCTAAGATATTATAATCCTTAAATCCGACCATTTTCTAACTAGGCTAACGTCCTACAGTCAACACGGCTCTGGTACCACTTTGTCACACCCGAATTTAAAGGCAAATTCGAATGCTCATATTATATGTGCGCTAGGATCAAAGTTCACACATATAACGACTCAGTGAATACCAAAACACAGTGCCAAAACATAAAGAGAGTATTAAACTTTATTACAGACCAAATGTCTCATAAACGAACTAATATTAACGAGTAGCTATGCAGCGGAATGGGTCAACACCACAAGTAGTTGACTGGTGACACGCCCGCCTAGAATTCGTCGAAGTCTCCAGGGAAATCTTCAAACCTCTCCAAGTCTGAACAGCATCCGAGTAGTGTCGTTGCAATAATAAAAACAAGCATGAGCACATGTCGTACTCAGCAAATGGAAACATAGTACAACATGCAAGGCTTTTTGTGGAAGGCTGATGGATTAAGCATTCAGCATTTTAATTGGTCAAGTTTTATTAGCAGCAATAATTACTAGCAAGTGTAAGTTTATACCAAACCCACAATTAACATAAGAGAATAAACAACATAAATAAAGATAGATGCATCAAGTTAATCATTGTCTTTCATAGATTAATCATGTGAGGGTCCAGGCCGCTCTTAACCGTGAGCACGGCTAATCGATTAGTTTTACACTCTGTAGAGGTTGTACACTTTCACCACAAGTCGCGTAAAGTTCTAGGAACTTTAAACCCAACCATGTGATGCCGGCCAAGCATCATACACACTACCTAGGTGTGATTGCATAGGGACGCTACGAGGTCTTTACAAAGTTTCCCCAGTGTGAAGCAACCCGCAAATGTTCCGAGCCACCGCAAACTATAAAGTCCCCTAGTAGGTACCGTGTCTTAGCAAAGCTCAACTCCCTACTAGAGTGAGTCTATACCTGAACTAACACTCCCCTTGCCCTTATCAGGTAAGGTCACCCCAACACTAGAGTCCCTAATTAATTAGCCAAGCCAAAGCCATATAGCTTTGTGGTTGCACTGTTGTCCTGGGTGGTCGCTCCATGTTCCAATTAAGCAAGGTGATCATGTATTAATGAAGGTATAACATAAATAAATCAAGTTTCATAAAGTTTCATTAATACCATCCACCAAGTTAAGCATAGCGAGAGCTACCCAACAATAAAGTAAAAACCCAGGTTGTGCAAGGTAAAGGAATAAAAATAATCTAGTCAAGTCCTCAATTGGGTCCCATCAATTTAATGTAAGCAAAAAGTAAATACAGTGAATTAAATGCATGTTGTATAGGTAAACAGGTATGCATCAAGGAAGACTTGCCTTCAACAAATCCCTGTTGCTGTTCAGACACTTCAGCTTCTTGGTCTTCAAATCCTTCAGCCCAAACGTTCTCTACGCATCACATCAAGGTACATACAAGCACACAATATAATAAAATAAGAAACAATCACCAAACTGTATTATCAGAGCAAAACAGGGGCAAAAAGCTATTCTACTCTTTGATACGATCGTTTGGACATAAAGAACGCTAAAAACGGAGCTAAAACGAAGAAGATATGACTAATCGAAAGTGCAAGGGCTTATCTGCGAGAAAACTAAGATTCCAGGGACCTAACAGCAAGAAACTGAGGGCTAATACGTAATTAAACGTATAAACCGAAGGGCTTGGATGAAAAACTAAGGATCTGGACCTCGGCTGCTAATTCTACAAAGCTCAGGGGTTAAAACAAAAGAAAAAGGACCAAACTGTAAGGATCTTTTCAAGGTGGAAGGACCGGATTGCGATATTTAAAAGACCAGGGGTGTTTTTGCAAAACGGCACGGTCACGCGGCTGTTGACCGGTATGCTGACCGGTTGACTCCGGTTAGGTTAGATCTGGGCCGAGGGATCTTGATCCGGTGGCTGAGATGAACCACAAGCGAGAGCGGCGGCGCGAGCGGCGGCGTTGCAGGGGGAAAACACGCTGGTGAGAGCAGTACTCGAGCTGGGGTGCTCGGTTGGCTTCACGGATTGGCCGGGGAGGTAGCTGGTGTGACGGCGGATCGATCTAGGGGCTCGGGAAGGCGGTTTAGGTGACGACGACGGCACGCAGCTCGGCGAAGCGGGCGGCGGCGGAAAACGAACTCCGGCGAGCTCGAACAAGCAGCTCATACAGCTTCCTTGCCTTCACGCGGTTCTCCGAAGTAGTTCCTCGACGACGGAACAGTGACAAGGCGGCGGATCAGCAGCGGCGGCGACTAGGGTTTCGCGGCGTGGGCGCAAGAGCTCAAGGCGGCTCGGGCTTAGGGTTTGAGGCTGCGGCACGGGGCGGCTGCACTTTATAGGGCCGGGTGCAGGTCCTGGCGTGAGCTCCAAGCCGACGCGGAGGCGGGGCGTGCTTGGCCGCGGCATCGAGTCTGGGACGGGAACGGCGCGGGGTTGGGGATGACTGGTGGACCCCACTGGTCAGCGGCTGCGGGAGGAGGCGGGTTACTCGGGCTGCGCTGGGCCGTCTTCCTGTTGGGCCAAGGCGGAGAAGCAAACACGCGAAAGAAAAGGAGGGGCGCGAGCGGACTTTGGTTGGCTGGGCTGAAACTCAAACTGGGCCGGAAGGGAGAAAGGGTTTAAGGAATAAAAGAGAAGGGTTTTGAATTTTTGAAAAGGGATTCAAACATTAGAATTCAAATTCAACTTTGAATTCAACCAACCAAAAATAATGCACCAGCATGAAATGCAACAATAAACTCCTATATTTATTTTCTAATTTTCAAAAATACATTTAAATGCCTATAAATTTAAATATACCTTATAATCCTTAAATTCAAACCTTGTTTCTATCAAATTTTATTGAAAGTAATTTTTTGTAAAATTAGGGTGTTACTTCTTGGTGGCGCGCTTGAGGAAAGCTTATGGATGAAGCTCTTGGCCGGCCGGGCATTTATAATGACAAGACGGGGAATCGTCAGGCGGCCGGTCTTCCCACTGCGACATGCCACTACCCTCAGAACGCGCGTACACTGTGGAGACGCGTGTTCACTAACCAGCGTCACCAATGACAAAGATATGTGTTTTGGGCAAAAGACTAATATATATAAATCTAACACACAGATGGATTGATTATTATATATCTTAAATAAATGGATTTATTTGCTTTCGTGTTGTGGCCCAAAATCAAAGTTAATAAGGAAGTTACGATCTGCGTGCGCGCGTGGATAAAAAAACTGTCATTCGCTGGAAACCGACCACAAAAGAAATAGTTCTCCTTTCTCCTTTTAATCTGCAACCAAATTTTGTGTCACGTATTTCTCAGTCATATGTAATCCAAATTTGATGATTGTTTTTTCTGAAGTTTTCTAAAATCGCCATCTTTTCATTAATTTCATTGTTTAGTGTATATTTCTGTTTCGTGAGTAATGTTTTTTTGCCTTATCTTGTACTTGATAAGTACAACATAGAAATAATATTTGTTTTACACAACCATTACTATTGAAACTTTGTATTTCGTAATGTTAAGGTGAATACAAGGTTGTGTTAAAATTTCAAATGTATATGAGTTCGAACATGTTGTAAAGTTTGGAAAGCTTCAATATTGAAGTAACATTCTAGGAAACTATGTGAGGATCTACACATTTGTACACAAGTATGATCTTCCTTTTTAGAAACCATTTGAAATTTTTATGACAAGTTTAGGAACTCAAATTATGTTGCCAAGTCAATTTGTAGAATTTTTAGACCAACCCAAGACGTTTTTATAATTATTATATCCCAAACATGAGATAAAAATTTGAATTTTAATAATTTTTGTTACACAAGTGTGCGTGTTGATATTTTATTCGAATACTAAATGACCAACTATGAATTGTTCATATTTCTAATGAATTTTTAGGTGATTTTTTTTGGGTTCTAATATTTGAGGGAAGCAAGTTTCATTTCAAAAAAATAGTATCGGGCCCATGTGTCAGCGTCAGCATTCTATATAAAAAAGATAACTGTTGCCTACCCGCCCGGACCCACCAGACAACCAATGAGATGTGGGTTCTCGAACCCGCGTTGGCAATGACTCCATTTTGGAAAATGATTATAACATACCGAATCGATAAGCGCAGCACACACGACGCTTTCCTCATTTCTCACTAGGGTTAGCAGAGGCGGCACCGGCGAGGTGAGCGGAGGCGGGGAGACGATGATGAGCGCTGGCGAGGGGCCAAGCAGTGGATGACCCTACATACCGTGGATCGAGGAGGAGAAGCCGAACACGATGCGGTACCGCAACTGGATCCGCGCGCGTGCCGGCGAGATGGCGGCGAAGACGAAGACGACGATGTGCGTCGGAGAGGGGACAAGTGGCGGTGGAGCGAACCCAATGCTGGAGATGAGCGTCATCGACTGGATCCTTTCGGGTTCCGACGAGGGGCCAAGCAACAGCAGGGAGGAGCTTGCCGGCGAGCGGGCAGCGAAGAGGGCGAGGCGCCTGCCTCACGTCTGCGACAACAAATGTCTTGCAACGACGAAGAGGGGTCGAGGGAGCGGCGAAGGTGTAGAGGACCTCATATCCGACTCTGACAATGACCACGACGACGGCGAGGCAAGTTTCTCTGAATCACAGTGCCTTTTACATGTTCTATAGATGGAGCAGCTTGAGCTTGAGCTTGGTCAACTTTTTCAAAAAAAATTTGATCTTGATCAAATTAGTGCCTATGATGATTACTTTGCTTATGATTATGATTGTGATTTGGTCTGCGTTTTGAGGCAAATCAGTTCTGAACTAAGGCCTCCTTTGGAATGAAGGGAAAATGAAGGATTTTTGTAGGATTTGAATCCTATAGGAAAGTTTCCTATGGAGCCCTTTGGAACAAAGGATTGAACCCTTTACAATTCCTATGAAATGGCTTGTTCCATAGAGATTTTGAAGGATTTCTAACATGAGATCCAACCTCTTAGAAAAAATCATTTGTCTATCTCTATCTTCTCATTCCTATGGTTCATCCAAATGATCAATCTAGCAACTTTCCTATGTTTTTCATTCCATAGGAATCAAAATGGCATGACACTCTAATCCTATATTTTTCCTATTCCTTTGTTTTGGAAATCCTTTGTTCTGAACTATGTTATGCTTATACCATGTTTAACCCTATTTTAGCAAACACTCCTCTACCCGCGAGCAGAACTTGAGACACTACTAAACCTTCAAGTCTGGGAATATGTGAAACCTGATGTTGATAATATTATGGAAGAAATACGCATCCTCCTCAAAAAGGCTACATTCATGAAGAGGTACAAGTTTGTGGCTGAAAAAAATCTGCAGCCCATGGAAGATGCGCTCGATGTGTTTCAAGATACCTTGGTTGCATTTGAAGAGGCTGTAAAAAAACAAACCTTGGTTGAAGATATCATGCTTTTCTTGATGTTAAAGGGGGCATGCTTTTGTCGATGTGCATGGTCAGATAGCATGACCATTGTAAAAATATGATGGGTAAGTTAAGGCCTAACTAGATGAACAAGTTAACTATTTGTAATAATTATGTATATCTGTGTGGATTTGTGTGGATCTTTGTGGACAAGTAATCTTTATCTATATATGTGGACAAGTTATCTTTATCTATATTATGTCTGTTTTGTCTCAAAAGATATGTGTTGATTATGCCTGTATGTCGAAATGGGAGTCCTGAGAGATCGAGCTGACCTGTCAATCAAGACAGACACAAAGGAGACTACACGGAATGGTTATCCCGCGTCGCATTTGCCCCTCCAAACCGACAAGGAGGAGCCAGCCCCACGCGCCGCCCCTGTGCATTGGAGACGCGGTTTGGCTAATCCACGTATCCTTTGTTCCCAATGTTTGACCAAAAGCCACTCTCCCCTACCACTCTGCAATTCTGCATTCCTTCTCAAACCTTCTGCCTTCCTCGTCTCCATCTCCTTCTCTCCCCTTCTCCTTCCTCGTCTCCATCGCAGAGATGGCCGGCGGAAAGCAGTCGTTCTACCGTGACTCAAGACGGAGGTTCTGCAGCGAGGAGAAGAAAGCCCCGCCCGCCGCCCTCGCCAAGAGAGTGAGGTTCCGCAGCGAGGAGGAGAAGGCCCCGCCCGCCGCCCCCGCCAAGAGAGTGAGGTTCCGTAGCAAAGAGGTCGGTTCTTCGTCGGCCAGGGGGAGGAGGCCGTACACACGCGCAAGCGCCAAGGGGGTGCACTCCGGCGACACCCGGCACGCAGAGGCCGAGCCTTCCACGAGTTTGGTAGTTTCTATTTTGTTTTGGGTTTTGAGTAGAAATTTTGTTAACTGCAGAGGCTATAGGTTTTTGCTTGAAGTTAGGTTTATACTTGAAATTGAATTCCTGGTACTCATCATATGCTGCTCATAAAAATGTTGAACTCATTCTATATACTGCTTCAATTTCTGAATCTTCATGCTCAGCGAATTTTATTAACTAAACATCCAGTGCCTTCACTGATCAATGGTTCCAATGCATCAATTTTCCATTATTTTAGGAAGTTGTTGTACCAGCACATGACATTGTCAGCATCTAGATAGAAATCGACAGGCACAAGAAAACCTTAGACTAAACCTGCACATTCCTAACCAGGCTGGAAAGAAGGATGGATAACAATGGTAAAGAGAAGCAGGCAAGTTTTGAACTAAGTTACAGCTAAACAGCTTTCTTGTTTGACCGATTACAACCTTATGATATTAAACTTGGCAATCTAATTATGAAGTTTGCTTCAATTTGCCTTTGTTTTAGAAATGTGTTTTTACTCAGGAAGAAAATTATTAACCTTTCGAGTAGAAATTTTGTTAACGACAGAGGCTATAGGTTTATGTTAATGCATGGTACTCATCATATGCTGCTCACAAAATTGTTGAACTTATTCTATATACTACTTCAATTTCTGAATCTCCATGCTACATCGACTTTTATTAACTGAACATCCAGTGCCTTTGTTTTAGGGAGTTGTTGTAACTCGGGAGGACCTTGACATGATCTGGAAAGAAATCCACAGGATCAACCAAGCTCTTCACTACACCGGGAAAGACATAAAACAAGCTGGAAGTAAGGAGTGATCACTTTGCTGAGGCAAGTTCTGAACCCAGTTATAGCTAAACAACTTTCTTGATTGACCAGTTACATCTTTCATGATATTAAACTTGCCAATCTAATTATGAAACTTGCATCAATTTGCCTTTGTTTTAGAAATGTGTTGTTACTCGGGAGGATCTTGACTGCATCTGGAAAGTACTCGACAAGGTGGATAGAAGGATGGACGACATAAGTCTCCTAGTAAATGGTCAGAAAATACTAGAATCTGAGGTGGAGAAGTTTAAAGGCGCACAGAAGATGAAGGATATTGAACTTGCCGAAGCTACAAAGAAGAATGTTGAGCTGCAGGAAAGACTTGTAAAACTAGAGGCAAAGATAGCTGAACTTGAGGCTGTAGCACAAAAGAAGCCATCTAACTAGTGCCCCTGCTGATGCACGTCAGATGTGATCATGTGAATATGTTTGTTCTGAACATTATGCATGTCATATGTGAACATGTGATGCTATATATGCACCTTAAATATGTAGAATATGCTCTTATGACTACTATCTATGTGTGTGGTTTTGCATCTTAAGAGACATGATTATATGTTTGTGTGATATCCAATATTTGCTATGATGATATAGTTAAATATTTGACGGTAGTGAGAGTGCTAATGGACTTCAATTATTGAGCTCCGAGTCTAGTAACGGGCGTCAAATTGTCATTAGTAACAGACTTAAAGAGCCCGTTACCGATATGGCAGTGATTGGTAATGGACTTAAAGAGCCCGTTACCGATAGGGCAGTGATCGGTAACAGACTTAAAGGGCCCGTTACCGATAGGTTTAACTTTCGTAACAGGCGCATTTTAACGTCCCTTACAAAGAATAACTGTAACGGGCGTTAGAAGCCCGTTACTGGAAGTTCTCATTGGTAACGGGTGTTGTGTTGGCCACTTCGGGGTCGAGCCTGCCACGCTTATACGTAACAGACGCCAAACAACAACCGTTACAGATGGGGCTCCATGTAACGGGTGTTAAGGACCCGTTACAAATGTTGTGTGACCTATTTGAGGTTTTCACGTAGTGAATACCGATGACAAGGGTTCTAATAAATTAAATAAGTCTTTGTTCGTTTATAAAATAGCCTACAGAATAAATGATCTCTCAAATCTCTATATACGGAATCCTGGCAAATAAGAAGGTCAGGGAAGCTGGCCACGTAGCTGGCTGATCACGGTCGTCGGATCGGTCGGGTGGACAGCCTGGATCGGCAGAGTAACAGCCATTTAGCAAAAACAGTCCTTCCATTTAGCAAAAATCGATCCCACAGTCTATGGATTTTTAAAGATGAGCCCCTAAACTTTTCATGAAAATATGTTTTAGGTCAATGATTATGTTGAAAGAACCCTGTAGTTTGCAGCAATCCACCAAAAAATCAGAATTTTATGAAAAGACCACCGATTTTCCAAAAATGACAAATAACGCAAACTCTAGCAAAAAGACCCTTGTACTGAGCATAAATTGTACCCATAATTGACAAACTTTTACAAATGAGTCCCTATACTTCTGAGGGAATACGTTTGATATCCACGATTTTACAAATAAAACCTCGCACTTCTAATAATGGACCCAAAGGCTCTAGCTTCCGAAAAAACTCTGATATTCCCAAAAGTCAGCTCATAACCCAAACTTATCAACAACTACGAATACGAAAAAACAATTCCAAATTCCAACAACTAACTTACAAAACTATTGACAACAACCAATTTGTGGCCCCTATATTTCTATGAAAACACCCTTCAATTCCTAAACTGTACACAGTTAAATCTCTAGAATGTAACATCACATAAATTAATCCGCAGCACACTAGTGTTCCGATCCACCTATACTACATTGGAATCATTAGTCGATTACTTACTTGGTTTCATACAAAATCTCTCAACCACAAAAGGAACGAGCTACGCTAGCTATAGGGTCAACACATTCTGACTCAGCTACAAATTAAGAACGGTATAAATCGAATATCCTAAAGATGTCTATTTAATGAAGGGCACAAGCCTCGCGCGGCAAGGCCGCGTTGCCTTTCTAGTAAGGATAGATTGGGCGTGCACGCATGAGTTCCTTGACGGCGCTGGCCATCTTCCGTCGGGAGCGGTGACGATGCCGGCACGGCGGCATGCCCCGCGTGCGCAGCCAAACCCAAGGAGCAGTCTGTCCATAATCCATGTCAAACCGCTGCTGGCGGTTGCTGGTGAAAACCAATGTTTCACATCGGCAAATGCCTCCCAATAAGCAAGCAACCATTTTTCATGCATGCCCTTGGTTCCAAATTATAATTTGTTTGATTTTGCCTCAAATCTGATTGCTCGTTTTATTCTTGAAAAACTTTTATTAATAAAGCAAGTTAGAACAAAAATATGATATTCTGCATACTTCTTTTAATAACACAAGCGGTAAAATTTGAGATAAAAATCAAAAAAATTATAATTTGGAACGAAGAAAGTAGATACCTAGCTATGTCATGCGGATACAGGTTATCAAACAAACATAGCACATACTTATCTGCCTTAGCATCACATCATACTTACAATTTTGACTGCTCATAGTGTAAGAGATAAACTGGTCAAACTAATAAGTTGAGATTTACAGGAGTTGGGGGAACAAAAATGCACAAATTGACTTCGTTTACGAGGCTAATTATCAGCAAGGAAATAAATGACCAAGAGAAATCGACAATGGGACTCATTGTGAGAAATTCAAAACAATTCACAATGACTAGTGACTAGTGAGCCAAATTGCAAGTCTTTTTCCGTGAAGAAATGGTCTCCAGTGTGATGTTGTTATATATATGGGAAAAGTCAATTTTTCAACATCAAACTCTTATCTCAGTTTGGTTTTGATCATCGAACTTCAAAACCGGACCCAAATCATCTAAATGGAGGTATGTGCAAAAATTTGAAGTTCGGTGGTCAAAAACAAACTAAGGCAAGAGTCAAATGATCAAAAATGAACTTTTTCCTATATATAGACCAATTGTGAATTTTTTTTTCTATATACACAATACCACTCAGCGGTAGTACGGTGGTATTATGAGTTTTTTTTTTTGGTTTTTTGCTATGGGTAAAATGGTAATTTGCTCAATGCATATTATTTGGAAAAATTTTCCTCCTCCCTCCATTCATCCCGTCACCCGTGACGCACATTTCATTTCATATATTACAACAATATCACTTTGCATTTCCAATAATACTCGTATATTACCCATACCACTTATGAATACCACCCACACCACACAAAAAAACCGGTGGTACAGAATTAATCTCAACCGTCGGATCCTTATACATAGCTCATTTTCTATTACATACGAGTCCTTTTCAACCAGTGGTACGGGGTGGTATTGTGTACCGTAAAAAACCTCTAATACTAACGTGTTGTAATCTTTGTTGGTGTGTTTTGCTATCTGTCATCACGCCATGCATATTGATATCTGTTATCCATGTGTATTGTTGGAACCTGGCATCTTGCTACCATAGCATTAACGTTCGCCTCCTGCATTTGTTGCCAACCATGCTGCACACCAAGTATGTTGCCTATATATATCCAAAACACGACTAGCCGTCTCAACATATTTCATTTCATTGCCCCTGAGTCCGCTCCTCCATACTACTGGAGTCCTGGCCAACCCACAGTACAGGCCAACGATTTTTAGTCCACTATACAAAAGTTTAAAGGATGAAATAGTAGACATGAGGCAAGAGAGAGGACCATTTTTTTAGAAAAAAAAATCTAAGAATAGGAGGCATCAGGAAAAAGCCTAAAAACATTTTCGAAGTCTTTAGCAGTGGAATAAGAAGTGGATGTCCACTGCACCAAGCCAGTGGGGCTATATAACTATTTGTCACCCTTACGATTGCCACCTCTTCAAAAGCCACAATTAGAATTGCATCTACATATTTGCCCTATTGGTTGCACATTGCTTACATTTTTGCCACTTTGGCTGAGCTGGCAGGTGGCAGCACACGTCCGCGATCCAGCGTGGCAACGACACGAGAAAAGACCAAATTGCCCATGAGTTGCTCCTGTTAGCTATCCCTTCTCCCTCTCTACTGTCACTGACACGTGGGCCCCACGTGTAAGGGTCATCTTCGACCTCTCCGCTTCTCTTTCCTCCCCACTCCATTAGGCTGTCCAGGGACCTAGCGGCGGTAGCGGCCTGGTGAGAGGCGCCCGGCCCCCGCCGGAGCTTGAAGACCAACGGGGGAGCCCGCGGCGTTGCTCCGGCGAGGCCGCCGGCGGACCTCGTCGTACCCGGAGAGGAGATGGGAGGGAAGAAGGAGCCGGGACGGAGGGCGGGCGGGCGCAAGGCGCCGCTGCCGCTAGCCCCGCAGCCGGGCTCGCCGGGGTACCGCCGCTAGCCCCGCATCCGGGCTCGCCAGGGCGCTGCCGCTTGTCCTTGCATGGGCAGAGCTTGCCTGGGGCCGGTCGCCACGGCGAGAGCAGCCGGCGCTCGCTGGGCCGCCGCCGCTTTGGCCCCACCTGGGCGCTCGTCGGGGCCGGCCGCCTCTCACCGGGCTGCTGCCGCTGCTTAGGTCCCATGGACACTCGATGGAGAGGAGAGGAAAAAGGGGTGGTGAGGTTGAAGACGACCCTTACATGTGGGTCCCACATGTCAGTGACAGTAGAGAGAAGGGCAATTTGGTCTTTTCTCATGCTCTTGCCATGTTGTCTCGCGGGTGTGTACTGCCAGCTCAGCCAAAGTGACAAAAATGTAAGCTATGTGCAACTAATATGGCAAATATGTAGATGCAATTCTAAATGTGGCTTTTGAGTAGGTGGCAACCGTAAGGGTGGCAAATAGTTATATAGCCCAAGCCAGTGAGGTAAGGTGTCATTTCAGAAAGAAATGGAATTGTTGATGATTTTTTTAATTAAGAAAAATATCTGATCTTAAATGTTTATGAATGAATATCTACGACTACAGATAAGACACATCCGGAAACATAGCTAGAAGATATGACTCAAACTGAGTGAAAGTAAAAACAAAAAAGAAATAGACTAAGAAAAAACAAGTTTTTCTATGTCCTTCCTTTGATCCTCGCGCAGCAACAAACAACTCACATTTGTTATCTTCTTGAAAACTTTTAACGTCAGGATCATCCTGCCTGATAATCACTTAGAAACCGCACTAATTCAATATCTACTATGTACTCTAGCAACTCCACATCAAGCACACTGCAGATGATGGTACAAGTATTGTCAAATTGGTTTGAGAAATAATGATGTGGTTCATCACTTTCGCACTCCTTGTATTTTTGTTTAATTTGATGATAGAAATAGGTTGATACGAGGAGGAATGATTCTCATCAATATTTATTGGATGACAGATCTCTATGAATGTGGTGATTCCATACGTTTTTTAGGGTGGACCATTGCATTCTAAATGTGGTGATTCCTCAAACCAAACTAGTGCATATTTGGGTTGCTAGCCACATTGTCACATTTAACTTTAGTCAAGTGTAGCAAACCACTAAAGAGTGTGGTTTTGAAATTTGAAGCCGCACTTTGTCACACCAAAGAGAATCTTGCCACACTTTTTATCTTTATAACATGTGGAGCCAAAGAATCTTGCTAAGGTTGGTTGCCCAACCAAACACTTGCCAACTTGATCAAACAAGCGTAAAGTTAGGTGTGGCAAAGTGTGTCCGGAACCAAACATCCCCTCTTCCCTCTCTTCTTACGTAATTTTCGTTTATATAAACACAGCTCTCTGCATTGTTGTCTCATATCAACATCACATCATTCAATTTGGTCTGGACTCTCTTAAGTCCACAATTTCGAGTACTCATAGTAAAAGTGACGCAAAGTTCATATTGGTATGGTGAGTTACACGAGTTGGGATCGGTGAGAACACTGCTGGAAAAACTAAGTTTGCTGCGAGCTCTGCTTTTTGCCGTAGGCTTTTTTTTGACTCACGGCAAAATAGTCACAACGAAAACTCACATCAAAAAGCAGGGCTCACGGAAAAAATAAGTATTTACCATGAGCTTGGAGGCCAGCTCACGGTAAAATTGAACTCTGCCGTGTGTCTTGGACCTAACACACGGTAAAGAATTATTATACCGTGTGTTTTTTCAGCCGACGACAAACATTATATTTTGTCGTGCGTATCAGCTATCAGTTAGTTGGCGCTACGTGCGACTTCAGTTGACAAAAGCGAACAAGATAGTGCCCGTGGAGAACTTTTGTTTGTTCGCCTTCTAAAAGGCCTACTGACCCGTCGGTGAAAAGTCGGTTACAAAATAAATAATAAGACGTAGGTAGTGAAAAGGTACCAAAACAACTGAAGCCTACATCCCACTACGTCTGGGTTCCCCCTTCCTATGAACCTTGAGTCAGAGGTCTTACCTTGAGTCAATAGGTAGGGTCAACTATACCAAAGCGGAAGGGCCACTGTCTAAGCTATTAGTGGGCTGGTTTGAACTATTGATTTACTGAATCAAGTGAAGTTGTGCGGTAAAAAACTCTCCTCCCACATCAAAATGTTTCCGTATCTTTTTCATTCAATTTCGGACGAAGAAAAACTTTATATCACAATTGTACATCTTGAAAAGATCTACTACTTTTAGTGTAACACCTTGAAATTTCTGGATTTCAGGATGTTAATAGGAAAATAATTAAGCAACGATTTCTCATAATTTTTTAAAAATTTGCCCAACATTTTATTCTCTTTACAGGAAATTTAGTATAAGAAAAGGCAATTGCTTGTTTTTATAAATTAAATAAAATAAATATGTATGTGTGTTGTATTTATTTTGGTTGCATGGTGTTTAAGTGTGTTTGTGTGAAGTTTTAAAAGTTTTTAAAATGATTTGAAAATTTTGAAAAGGTTTGTAGTGTTTAAAGTTTGAAAAGAATTTAAACTTTGAAAAGGTTTAAAAGAAAAGCTTTGAAAAAAAAACCCAAATCCCTTTCCCTCCTTTCCCTTTCTCCTTTCGGCCCAGCCGGCCCGCTTTCTTTTTCTCAGCCCGCGAGCAGAGCAGGCCGCCAACCTTTCTTTTCCCCGCCGGCCCAACTAGCTCGGCGCGGCCCAGCTCCACCCGGCAGCTCGCCTCTCTTTCCCCTCCCCTTCTCTCACCGCCAGCCGGGCCCCGCGCGTCAGGGCCTTCTCCTTCCTCTGGCTCCAGCTCCCCTGCTTCGCAACAGCCGCGCCCGCCCGGCCGTTTCCCCCACGTCTGCCGCGCTCCTCCGCCTTCAAGCCGCCATCAAGGCACGGTGAAGACCCCCCTTCACTCCCTCGCCTTCTTTTCCGCCCGTTACCCCTAATCAAGCGCCCCCTTGAATGCCATCTTGAAACCGTCGGCGTCACCATGGCCACCAATGGCCTCTCCGCCTCTGGCCGCCACTCCCCCTCCCTCTCTGCTGTATATAAACCGAGCTCGAGCCCTGTGCGCCTCCTTTTCCGCATCCGCTTGAGCCCCGCACCCCTCCATCTCGCGCAAGCGCCGCCGCCTGAAGGTTTCCGGCCGCCGAGCCATTGCAGGCCGCCCAAGCTCTCCCGCCGTCGGTGGAGTGCCCCTGACTCTCTCTCCCTCTCTCTTCTTCGTGATCAATGCTCACTCGAGCTTACTTCTGTACCAGGGCATCCCTCCCGTCGCCGACCGAGCCATCTCCAGGAGCATCGCCGCCGCTGGAGTGCCGCCCGCCGGCGTCGATCTCCACCGTCTCTGCCTCCCCGCCGCCCAAACCTTCGTCAGCTCGCATTCGTGTGGTGAGCAAGCCGTCCCCCGCCTCCTTTTCTTTTATCCCGAGCCATAGCTCAGTCCGCCGCGCGCCGGCCGACCGCCGTCCGCCCCCATGGACGCGATGCGCCGGCCGCCACCCGAAACACCTCCACAAGCTCCTGTTTAAGTTCGTCATCTTGTTAGCTTCGTGTAGATGCAATCCGTGAGCGAAATCGTGGCCGGGAGCCCCTTTTTCGTGCCTCGCCGACGACCTGCCGCCGCGCGCCGCCGTGCGCCGCCACCACCGGCGCGTCCGCCGCCGCTCGGCCGCTTGTGCGCGCCAGCAGCCGTCGCATCTGGCGCGGATGGCCCAGATCCGCCCGGCCCTCAGGTCAAACCGGTCTTATACCGGTCAACCGAGGCACATTTGATTAAGAGCCCCTCGGCTTTTTCTTTTTTGCAAGCCGGTCCTTTCACCTTCAAAAACCTTTACAATCAGATCCTTCCTTTTTGTGTTTAGACCCCTGATCTTCTTGGTTTTCCGCCAGTCGACCGATCCGCGATCAACGGCCCTGTTTAGATCGGGGTGTTACCCCTTAGCCCCGGTCCACCATGGACCCGTGGACCGTGGTCCACGACCGGTCCACGACCACGTCAGCACACCCAGCCAACCACAGCTCGCCGCGTGGCGCCCTGTCAACAGATCCACTCCGTCAGCCGCTGTTTTGCACAAAACCCCCTACAGTTTTGAATATCACAAAAGAACCCTTCCACCTCCAAAGATCCTTACAGTTTAGTCCTATTTTTCACAGTTAAGCCCCTAGACTTCTTAGGATTTCCACAAGAAGTCCAAGCTTTGTTGTTTTACACCAAAACCCTTGAGTTCTTACACATAATCATGTTTTAGTCCCTGGTTTCTTGCAAATAAGCCCCTGGAAGCTCTGTTTCTTCACAGAAAAGCCCCTGAATCTTGTTTTAGCCATATCTTTTGCATCTTTTATCCGTTTTAAGCGTTCTTGGTGTCCACGCGACCGTCTTTTCAAGCCCATTAGTTTTAGAACCTTGTTTTGGCTATATCTTATGCGTTTTAGCTCCGTTTCCACCGTTTCAAGTTGCGTTAGGTTCATATCAACTCAAACTGCGTGTTAGTGCTAATGTTGAACATGTTCTATGTTTTATAATTTATTTAAATGTTAAATATGATTAAATCCTATTATGTATGCTTTTCTAATTAAAATCTAAGTAGAGTTCAACACGTGTTTTCATAAGAAAGTTAATATGATTAATATTAATTAAATATTTCTTATAATTAAAAGTTAATTAGATGTACCTTGGTTTTCACAATCAAACATAAATTGATTAATGTATATGCAATTTGCTTCCTAAATAAAAGCAATATAGGTTATATCCTGAGTTTTCTTAATTAAATTGTTAATTTGATTGAGATGAATATAAATGTGTTTTTAAGTTGTAATTTGATTAGAACAACTCGAAATATAAAGATAAACGCCTAGATGCTTTTACATGCTTCTTTTAAATTAAAAGTTTAATTTGCATAATTCAAACTTGAATATTTATAAATAAAATTGGACTAGGTTTACATCGTCTTTTTAATATAAATATAACTTGCTTAATTCAACATAGGGTATTTCTCTGAAATAACCTATGTGCATGATTTTATTTAATTAAAATATACCAAGCACATAGCTAGCTCTTGTTTGTGATCATCCAAAGCTCCCGATAGTTCCTAGTGCTTTTGTGTTCGCGTTCCTAGAGCCAACCCGTGTTCTTCGTTTAAAGCTTTTCATGCTTGGTGTATTGTCTTAGTTGTTCTTGTTTGTCTGCTCTGCATGTTTGTACCCGATGTTTGCTTCGAGTAGAAGATCAAGCTGTTGATCGGAAGTTCGGAAGTTTCAAGAGAGCAAGAGCGGAAGAGCACAAGAGTAGCTTTGTGTTGAGAAAGGCAAGTGGACTTCTCCCCCTGCATATTCTATTTTGTCCCACACAACTTGCATGATAACTAAATTTACTTTTATGTTGTATTGCATAAACTTGATGGGAAATCACCTTTTTAAGGACATGACTAGATTTTACCCCTCTACCTTGAATAACCTGGTTTTAATGAAATGTTTTGGGTAGAAATGCTTAGTTGCTATACCTTGGGATGGTTCAAAATGAATCTTTGCAATATGATAAATGCTGATCATGATAACTTTGGTGATATATATATGTGTGCTTATGGTTAATAACAAGATCATATGGTTTAATCGGAACATGGAGAACCACCCAGGAAAACAGTGCAACCACAAGACATATGGCTCTGTCTTGGCTAATTAATTAGGGAAGTCTTGTGTGGCTATTAGCCTTAGTAGCTTGGGGTACGGAGGAATGCTTTTATGACGCTTCCACTCTGGACAGGTTTTGGAACGGAAGTGCTCTTCTAGGCTAACCTGGTCTAAGGGTAGAAGGAGGGTACGAAAGATAGCCTCTAAGACGTGCTACTATGGACTAATACACATAGGAGGACTCTTTGTAAAGGCCTCGTAGCGTCCCTATGCAACCACACCTCGGAAGTGTGGTATTGTGCCTACTTTTGCACAGCATGGTTGGGTTCAAAGTTCTTCGGAACTTTTACGCGACTTGTGGTGAAAGTGTACAACCTCTGCAGAGTGTAAAACTATTATAACAGCCGTGCTCACGGTCAAGAGCGGCCTGCACCCTCACATGATAATCAAACATAAAGATGGAACTAAATCGTGGGTTTCATATGGTTTTGAAATGAGATGCTTTCCTAAATGCTTAAGTGGGTTGGTATGAACTTACATCTAGTAACTAGGTGCTTGCTAATAAAATTTGACCAACATTAAAATGCTAACCGCAGCAAACCTCTTAGCCTATCCTTGATAGCCTTGCATCTTCCCCCACTTGCTGAGCTCCAACCATAAGTGTGCTCACCCTTGCTAAACCGCTGTTCAGAGAAGAAGAATCAGAAGGAGAAGAAGGTGTATGATGTCCAGAAGATGGTGCTAGGCGTACGCAACCCCCAGTCGATTGCCTGTGAAGTTTGGAGCCTTTGCTTCCCCAGGATTCCGCTGTAAATCTCTGATAATCTCTCTTTTTTTACGTGATATTGTTTCTGTTATTCACTATGATGTCACTATATGTATGAAACTAGATCCTGGCATACATATAGGTAGCACTTGGTTTTCTTCGGAAAATCTGGTGTGACATTTAGTAAGGAAGTTTTTCTAAAATTTCAATTTAAATATGTGTTTCCTTTTTTATTGTGAAGCAACCCATAGCTATGTTTATCTTCTATACCCTAATTTTTTTTCTGCTCTTCCCATACAACATGTGTTACTCCATGTTAAAATTTGGTACATTTTTAAATATTTTCTATATTCAAATAATTAATTGCTTTTCAAGAAATTTTTTGAGTCAAGTCAAATTTGAATCGCCATTGATTCATATAAGAGAAAAAATAATATATTCATGTTATTTAGCTAAATTCGAGACCTTAGCCATAAAATGAAAATAACTTTTCAAAATCTTGTCCAGCAAACACAATCAGAGACGTGGGTCCGAATGATTTTAAAATTCTAAAAAAAGTAAATGAAGTCTGAAACTCATGAGATTTGTCAATATATCATGATATCATACGTGGAGGCTGTGGTAAAAAAAATGAGTGGATTTTGCATATTTTGTCACGCATGATGCTTAGAAACTGAAATATCTCTAAAGAAGTTTCATAGAGTTAAGAAGGAAGCGGTTAGCGGGTTAGGTTTGCAAGAAAATTGACGCTCAAATTGGAATTTGACTTCAAAATGTTTCCACTCTTCACATACAACATGTTGTACTCCATGTAAAAATTTAGTATATTTTTGCATTTATTTGCTATATTTAACTAATTAAATAAATTTGAAGTAATTTTTTTAAAAAAAAGAACTTTGGAATGATTTTAAGCACTCAACAACATTAATTGGCCCAGGCGGCTTATTAGGCCTGTCGTCCCCTCTTCCTAAAAAACCCTAATACATAAACACCCCCACCCTTCTCCCATTCCCAACCCCGTCTCCCTACCGCCGCTGCCTCTCTCCTCTCTCCCTCCTTCTCGCCGCCCCCTCTCCACTCTCCCCCCCTCTTCATGCCTCCTGTCCTCTACCACCAAAGCCTCGACGTACCCCTCCTCCTCCCTCTGCTCGCCCCCCCCACCTTGTGGCGAGGAGCAGCAACGGAGCGATACGCGGTGGCGGCGGTCGCAGGTCTGCGTAGCGGTGAGCTGTAACGGCGGCCTACTCCACCATGACGGTGAACACGCGAGGTCCGAAGGCCCGCGGCCTGCTCCTCCCTCCGTGCAACAGCGGCCTCCCACCTTCCACCCCGCGATAGCGACCGGCGACCGCGCGAGATCTGGCACCCACCTCACCTCTTCGCACGCCGACGACCGCATCAAGATCTAGAGGCCCGCGGCCTGCTCCTTCCTCAGCTCGATGGTAGCCTCCACCTCCACTCCCCCCTCCAGACGGCGGCCAACTCCTCCACGCCGGAGACCGCACGAGTTCCTCCTCTCTTGCGCGACAGACTCCTCTTTCTCCTCTCCGGCGTGGCGGCTTCCTCGTCCTCCAGAGCTGCTGCTGCTGGTAGACAGCTTCCTCCTCACCGGCACGACACGAGCATCGACATCTAGAGTGTCGGGGCTCCCTCCTCGCTGGCGGTGATGGCCAAGTGGTGGTGGTGGCGGCGGCGGCGGCCGTGGAGGTCCAGTGGCGCAACGAGGGCTGGAGCGAGCAGGGCAGCAGTGGCGGGTGGCGGCGGAGGGCCTCGGCGACCGGCCGGTGGGCCCGTGGTGCCCCACGTGTGGGATTTGTTTTGTTTTTATTCTTTTCCAAAACTCTTTGCCAACAGTGGAATAGTATGAACGACAGACCTTTGCCGTGTGCCCGAGCTTCGACTCACGACAAAAGGGCTCTTTGCCGACTGAGCTTTGCCATGAGCTCTTTTTGTCGAGAGCGGCCCTCGACAAACTGTTTGGCGAGGGTATTTGTGCCTTCGCCATGAGCCTGTGGTGCCCGTAGAGGGACAAACAGTTTGCTCGTGGTGGGACAAAAAGCATGGGTCGACACCGTTCGTGAACGAGATATAAAGGACAAAGAGTTTGAGAGTAGTATTCAGAAGGTGTAGTGAGACATCTTCGAACAATATAATTCAAAAGGATCTTTGAGCCAAATTGCAAGCCTTTCTTCAAAAATACTATACGGTAATAATTACTTTGCATAACCTCAACATTTTTATATGATATTCTTGTGATGGTTCTGAGCAAGTATGTTGGCACCTTTTCGGGACCAACACACAGCGTGTAGAGGAGCTCGCTGCAGCACCTCTACACTGGGTGGTTAAACCGTCTATGCAGGGTGGTCAGACCGCGTCAGCCGGGGTGAACCGGCAGTAGACCTCCGAACGCTCGCCCGGGAAGAATCCCGTCAGGGCAGGCACACGCAGGGTTGTCCTAAGGTCGGCAGGCCACCTAAAACGCCCTCAATCGACGTAGAGACGAAGGAGGAATAGCAAGTAATAGATTGGAAAAACTTGGGCAAAGAGAATAGACAAAAAAAGATAATTGGAAGTGTTTTTGATCGATTGGATCGCCTCAATCGGCTGTGACCCTTTATATTTATAAGAAGGGGAGGTCTTGCCCCATTAGAAGTCGAGACTCTTACCAAACCGTGTCAAAATACAACTCCTAACTCGAATTTGGTTGGGCAAGGCGGTCTAACCGCCCTAGGGACGCGGTCTAACCATGTGTCCGACGTGCAGACCTTTTCGAAGTCATATCTCTCTCATCCAAAGTCGAAATCAGACGTTCTATATATGAATCTTGATTGCCTTGACAAGAGCTACATAATGGTGAAGTCCAATTTGCATTTTGAAGACTTTGACTAGGGCGATCTGACCGGGTGGGCCCACCGGTTAGACCGGCCTGCCCAGACCTACCAATTTTGGGTGTCAACATATGCCCCCCTGTTTTATGGTAAAGATTTACATGCCATAAAACATTCTTTTAACTCAAAATTGACCAAGAACTATGAGAAACATTGCATCGGCCATATATTTTTTCTAAGGGCGATAATTATCTTATCAGTCATAAGTCTGCTCTTAGCTCAAGGAATGATTTGCTTCGGTCTCCATACCTTCTTAGTAACTACTAACCTTGCTGGCATGCCTGCTGGTTGTTGCTCCATTGCTCCTTGCTTCCGCAGCAGCTGCAATCTTCTTTTTTGAGTATGAGACAAGCATGAGGGACACCACCTCGGTTGTGAGTATTTTGAGTCTCTCTCGCTGTCCTTCTCATCTCCTTTAGAGTTAATGGATGCACTTCTAACCAAATTATTGTCAACAACAAACGGTCTTTGCATTGAATCATAATTTACATATGTAGGAGGATATTGAATCATATATGAGCGCATATGTAAATTAGCATAATCCAATGGTAAATAATAGCAAGGATATGGCCAGGACCATGGTGAGGTCGGTCCAACACAAGAGTAAGGTGCAACAGCATAATTTTCTTGTGTTTTGCAAGAACAAGGTATATTTTGAGATTTTGGTGAAGAATTCAAATTTTTACCTTTATTTGGCCGACTCCTTTGCTTTTGACTTGTTCCCTTCTTCTTGTACTTGGAAAAAATCTCCTCGAAAGTCGGTTTCACCTTTTTCTTTATATTTTGCTTGAACCTCTTGTCACTGGATAGACCGGTCAGACCGGCTTGGGCGGTCATACCGCCTCCCTAGGCGGTTAGACCGCCTCTCTGGCCGATCAGACCGTCTGCTGTAGAGCCGACACTTGCTTGGGCCTTGCCCCCCAAGCGCTTGAGGGACCTTCTTCGACAACTTCTCCTGCACCTTTATCACAACAAGTCTCTCCTATCCAATAATGATATTTTTTCCATTGGCTTTTTCGGCTTGATCCGGATGAATTAGCACTTTTGGATTGTTTAACTCAAGTGTATTCACCAGAAAAGGATTATGATCAACTTGCATATCATGGACCATCAAACGACCATCATTAATGGCCGATTGTATTTGTCGCCTAAATACATTGCAATTTTTAGTAGCATGAGAGTAAGAATTATAATATTTGCGATAAGCACGTTTCTTCAACTCCTCAAGCGGCGGCATAGTATGGGATATTCTGATATTTCCAAGCTTAAGTAACTCATCAAAAATTCTATCACATTTGGCTACATCAAAAGGATACTTAATTTCATCTTGCCGATTTTTGTGGACCGATTTTAAAGAAGCACAAGTATTAGGTTTATCTTTGCTAGAACATGCAAATTCAGCGGTGTAGACATCATTACTCTCATCGTCCGAATTGATAGATGCATAATAAATAGGACTATTAAAGTTCTCATTGGACTTTTGTGAACTCTTAGATTCCTTAAGTTGATTTTCATTAGCTAGAGCTTTTTGCAATAACCGACTCACATCTAAGAATTCCTGACCATTTAGCTTGTCTTTATGAATATCAAGCAAACCAGAATAAGCAAGATCAGCTAGATCTCTATCAGAAATTGTCAAACTATAGCACTGGTTTCTAGTATCTCTAAATCTTCTAATATATTCAGAAACAGATTCATTGGATTTTCGCTTAACCGATACAAGATGTGACAATTTCAACTCAGTTTCATCAGTAAAGAAATAATCATGAAATTTATTCTCTATGTCAGAAAAAATATAAACAGAGTTGGGTGGCAAAGAAATAAACCAAGGAAATGCAGCACCTGATAGAGATAAAGGAAATAATTTCATTTTACAAATATCATTAGAAGCAACTGCACCACATTGTATAGTAAATTGGCCAAAACCCTAAACCCTAAACTCTAATGTACTTCTACCATCATCTCCACTAAATTTAGTAAACTCTGGTATTTTAAATCCCTGTAGATACGATATACTCGTAATTCTCAGGATACGGTCTTTGATATGACCGCCTCTTAGTTTTAGCCTTTGTACCAAAAGTTAGCCTAAATATCTCGAGCATCTCTTCTCTAAATCCCTCCATCCCCAAAGCGGTTCTAGGTCTAGCCGATCCAGGATGTGGTGCTCGAGTTATAGTAGGTTGTGGTGTGCTATATGTTGATGTTTGGTTCGATAATGTGTTAGGAACATGATGCAACGAACTATTACGAACATAAGCACTTGTAGGTGGCTCGCTATATACAACCGTATGCGGAATCATGGCATTAGTAGCGGCCATTGTGCTCCCTCCACCAGCCGAAGCACCAATAGTAGTCCGGCTATGTATGTGGTGGATTGGCGATGCACCAATGAGGACTTTAAGTATATGCAAATTTGAGAAATCATCTAGTGCGTTGTCTTTAAAATTTTCGGTATTAGAAGTAGATTCATTAACATCATTATCAAAAAATTATTTACCAAATTTAGCCTCTATATGATCTAAATGAGAATTAATCGTAGATTCAAAATTTTCACTCATGACAACAAATTTATTATTTAAGCTAGCACTAACAGCCCCATCAATCAGATTAGTAATATCTGAATTAATTTCAGGAGGAGCATCAGATTGTACCTTGAGCGTAGGAATATCGATGACGACATCCTTGTCCTTCTTGACATTCCCTTGTCGATCCACGGAGAAGTGCGAGACATATTGCTTCATGACTTCTTCTTCCAACTCCTGGACCTCCCGCTTCTTTTGTTCACAAATCTTGTTTCTGATTTCAGCAAGCACTTTCTGCTCCTCAGCCGACGTTTGCTCAACATTCGGCCTTGCAATGTTTTGGGCATCAACCTCGGAGGGTACAGGTAGTTTACTGGCCATGGCAGCCGATTGATCTTCCTTCTTCCCAGCGGAGTTGCTAATTTGTTGGCACCTTTTTCGAGACAAACACACAGCGTGTAGAGGAGCTCGCTGCAGCACCTCTACACAAGGCGGTTAAACCGCCTATGCAGGGCGGTCAGACCGCGTCAGCCGGGGTGAACCGGCGGTAGACCTTCGAACGCTCGCCCGGGAAAGATTCCGTTGGGGCAGGCGCACGCAGGATTGTCCTAGGGTCAGCAAGCCACCTAGAACGCCCTCAATCGACGTAGAGACGAAGGAGGAACAACAAGTAATAAAGTGAAAAAGCTTGGGCAAAGAGAAAAGACAAAAAAAATAATTGAAAGTGTTTTTGATCGACTGGATCGCCTCAATCGGTCGAGGTCGTTTATATTTATAGGTAGGGGAGGTCTCGCCCCATTAGGAGTCGAAACTCTTACAAAACCGTGTCAAAATACAACTTCTAACTCGGATTTGGCTGGGCAAAACGGTCTAACCGTCCTAGGGACGCGGTCTAACCGCGTGTCCGACGTGCAAACCTTTTCGAAATCATATCTCTCTCATTTGAAGTCGAAATCGGACGTTCCATATATGAATCTTGATCGCCTCGACGAGAGCTACACAATGGTGAAGTCCAATTTGCATTTTGAAGACTTTGACCAGAGCGGTCTGACCGGGTGGGCCCACTGGTTAGACCGGCCTACTCAGACCGGCCAATTTTGGGTGTCAACAAAATATAGGTTAGAATCGTTATGACAAGGGACAAAGTAGTGGATCAGCCACTTATGGTCGGTGAACAAGTCTGTAAAGGTTATCCGAGAATAGACCAACTGGGATGGGATGAGCAGCAAAACGGCAAGGAAAACGGTATTTATAGGTTTTGAAAATCGAGTAGGTCACTTTCTGTTTCTGGTGGCTGGTGCTACACTTTCGGCAAAACATACCTTTCTGAAAATGTCTGTTTTGTTTTTTGGTATTTGGATGCCAATTAGTGCACACGAAACAAACAGAACAAGTCTAGCAGGAACCGTCGGGTTGAATTGTGAGGGGACGGGGACCCAGGCATCTCTCTCAAGTCTCAATCACTTTTGTTTTCGTGACCCTTTTTTTAAAAACCTTTCTAGGCCACAAGTGACGACAAATAGTTCATTCGGAGCCTGTTTTTCGAAAAAAGAGTTAAAAGAAAGCTCTCGTTGTAGCATAACGCGAAAGCCCTGCATTTTGGAGGATACGACATACGAGGAAGGAGAGGAGAGATGAGAAACTACAAAAGAAAAATGCCAAACAAGTAACTCATCAACTCCATGAAGTAACAAATCGATTTGTTACTTTGACAGTTTGACCACGTCCTCTTCTTTGCCGACGACGAGTTCAACTCCGCGGAGCTCCCCTTCGTATTAGCTTCGTATTAGAGCTCATTTGTTTGCACCGGTTTGATTCTGACCGGAATTGATAAATATAACAAGAAAATCATGATAGATATTATAAGAGATCTGAATTTATTTTGGGTCGGAAACTAATTTACTCATGTTCATCAAGAGACTCAGAATTAATCCGCTAGTCAATCAAGAGACGTGGAATCAATTCGGCTCTTCAGTCTCTTATTGTACCTATCATGATGAGTAAATTATCAGGAATAAATCCGGATCTTTGTAGTATGTATCATAATTTTCTTGATATATCTAATCATATCTTGTCGGATTGAATCCGATGGAAACGATTAGGGTTTGGGGTTGAGAACACATCATACTTGGAAACACGTGCTGCTTTGAAATGGTAAACAACTAGAGATCTTGTACAGCGCACAATATGACCTTACGGTAGTATTACCGGTTCTTTAATATGAGTAAAATGATAATTTTCTCAAAATATATTATTTGGAAAAAAAATTTACAACGCACAATATGACCCTACGGTAGTATTACCGGTTTTTTAATATGAGTAAAATGATAATTTTCTCAAAATATATTATTTGGAAAAATTTTCCTGCTGCTCATTCAACCGAGACACACCGGATTCATATATTTCATTTCATATATTACAATAATACCATTTTACATTTTCGATAGTACCCTTATACTATCCATACGACCTATAAATACTACCGTACTACAGCTAAAAAAACCGATAGTATAGAATTAATATCAATTGTCAGATCCTTACATATAGATCATTTTTTATTACATACGAGTCATTTTTCAATAAGTAGTACAGGTCATATTATGCACAGTAAAAAACCTGAACAGCTAAGCCTACAGTTCACAGCATGCAAATAACCAACTATCTGTATAAACAAGAGTAGCACCTTTTTTTTTGGAAATAGCAGCACGTAGGAACAGTTCAAGAAGAGAGCAGCACATATGGTAGAATTGAATGGATTTCTGATGGCTCTAGTTTATTCTCCTTAGCTAATCACAAAGAACCCGCCTTTTTGCACACCATTCATGTCCTCTGGGGCCCAAAGATTCCAATGGAAACGAAAAGGAGAAGAAATAGTTAGAAAGCATCCCTTTAATTACAACAATCTACTCTCCAGAGGAGCACTGAAATTGCATTATCAGCAGATCCTCTTGCAATCACTCGCGATACAAAGCACAACTCGAGAGAAAATATGCATCGCATGCTCCTTCCTTTATCTTCCCTTCCAGGCCACAACATTCGAGCAGAGATTGCGAGAAGCACGATAAAACAGTGCATTTTCAATCCCACTCCTAGCACCTCAACAGATGTCCCAGTGAACAATTTGGAGGACACTCACCATTGCACCTTTTTGTTTTAAAGGGCAATGGTATGGGGAAGCTGCGAATTTGACCCCTAACTGCGCCAGCTGTTTTGCTTCTTGGCCTCAAACGTGGCTCCATCATTGAGCATGTCCTGTGCATCAGTTTCCATGCCAAGCTTTGATAGAGCAAGAGCTTGAAGGTAGAAAGCTGTAGGCCATTCTGGCATGCAGACCTGCGCCTGCATGGCATCCCGGAGGGCAAGTTCTGCTTGCTCATTCATCAAGTAGGAAAAACTGCGCCTAGCAAAAACTGTGGCTGAAGGTGCTGACATCATTGCAACTAGCTGCATTACAGTAAACGGGCTTGTCATATTTCAGGAGATCCAGAAGCAGAAAAGATAGACAAGTTATAACTTATAAATACAATGTTCCAGGGGTACTGAGCAACAGTAAGGAAGTACTTGAGATAGGCCGAGGACCCAACCACCTAGGAATATTGACTTGTGACCATTTTCACGATAACATGTTTTGATTTTTTCTGTGGCAGTCTCCTACCATATTTACAAACTAAAATGAAGAGAACAGGAATGTTGATACCTTAGAGTAGTAGTCAATTGCAGTCTTGAAATCCTTGTCTCTAAATGCGATGTCACCAAACTTCTTTGTGTTCAGCATCTCTTGAACTTGCTGGGTCCATTCTTGAAATGATAACTTCAATTTTTAACATGCACCAGACAAACAGGCTTATCTTAAAAAGCAAAAAGGTAGATCTTCGTAATTTCTAAATACTTGTGCAGACGCAAAGGAAAAATCTGGAAGTACATAAGGTTGTGCCACAAAATGAAATATGAAAAGTAGATCCAAAGTCTAACCAACAGTACAATCTCCTAAATCAAACCTTGGTAAAAAAATCACAGTTATGCAAACAAAATTTTGACTTTTGGACTAAAACAAGCTATGACGCCTTTATAAGTCACTACATAGCCAACAGAATATCACACAAACATATTTCAGATTCTGCACGCAAAAAATGAGGTAAACTTTTCTTCTAACCAAGCAATGCAACGAAGCTCAGGACTGCAAGGAATGGGGAGCTTTACAACAACCTCAACGAATAAACCTTGATGAACAAGTTATGAATTTAGTCTGATGCATCATTAATTTTGACTGTTAGTTACCTCGTTTTCTGCACCCTCATCATCTTTGTAACCTGTTTTAAGCAATATATCATGCACCGCTGTAAGATCCATAACAGAGCAGGCCTTCCCAAGTGGAGAAAGAATAGCAGGCAAGACTGATGTGGCTTTTGTAATACCCATTAAGACATGTGATGCTACCTAAATTAGGATTCAGAACAGGAATGGACAATGTTAGTAGAAGCAATGAAGGAGAAGAATACTAGGAAAAAATTTGCTCAAGCTACTCACCTCCTTTTGCTTCTGAAGAGGACCAACAGAAGACAAGAGATACTTTATATTTGGTCTATCCCTAGCTTCAAATTGCAAACACTTTGATGCAAGATCAACCAATTTCGAAGCATCCTCATTAGCATACTGCCCCTCTAAGGAGGAATCCATCAGCAACAGTATATTCTTCCCCCTTATCAAATCCAGTGCCTGGAATTCCCAAAAAGAACAAAATGAAATGAGAAATCATTGTCATAAATTACCGATATATCACAATAAAACACCTAATAAAGTTTCTCTTTCATCCCATTATGTTATGAGTGGCACTTCTTCAATGGCACATGAAATCAAGCACTTAGCAATTGCTGTCAGTTCTTTATTCAAAGCTCACAGCAGTCCATCAATAAAAATTAAAAACATTGTACCAAAAAGGTGCACGGGAGTTGCTAAAAGATGTTTCACAAATATATTCTTCTTGAGGAAAAGATAATGAAGCATACATGACTCGGAGGAATGTGCTTCCCGCTCAAAAGATCCAACAGGACAGTTCCATAGCTATATATCACACTCTCAGCAATTACTCTGCCTGCCATTCAAGATTCATGCAACATATTCAGAGCAGTCCAAAATTGTATACTGTAAGTAGTATGGAGTATAGTATAGAAGACAAAGTCACAAACTAGTTTCCGCATCCCAAAAGGTATTTACTCAATGACAATCAGGAAACAGAAAGTTTTATTATAGTTGTATTCTCAAGAGACATGGTTCACTAGAGGTTCATTATTTAATTTCATAGATATAACAAATAATCTAACATACAATAATTGAGCTTATAATAAGTTCCTAAGTTGGTCTTCAAAGGGCACAACCCTCAGTGCCAGCTAATCATGAATATGATGGCATCTGGTAGAGATTACATATTTCTTATTACCTGTTCGTAGAAACTCTGGTGGAGTGTAAGCCAGGTTGGTACTATAACTTTTTCCATCACGACTATTCTTCATCAGTCCAAAACTAGACAAGCGAGGATCACCTTCCTGATAGGAAATAGAAATTGATTACAACAGGTAAAGAATTTCTTAGGCAGCTATAGAAATCAATTACAAAGGTGAAAAAATTTCATAGGCAAGGCAGCTACAGAGAACATAAAATTTACAAAGTAAACCTTACAGATGAAAATTTGATTTCCAACAGAAGGAGAAAAATGTAGTTACAGTGCAAGAGCCAGCAGGGGCAAATGTAGTTAAAACTAGAAGGTTGTCAGCAAACTCGTATCTACCTCATCAAAAAGTACTCTATAAGCATTCAAGTCATGATAGATTTTCCGGTTCTCTGCATTGCAATGGTCGAGTGCTTGTGCGATGAAATATGCTACCCTCAACCGCATTTCCCATGGCAATGGCTGCTTATCCCCTGCACAAAAAAGGTAGTGCACAGCATAGTCAATCAAGCGAGAAAAAGTAGAAAGGGCACAATCACCTATTCACCTAGTCCGGGCAAACCACATTTTTGCATGACCTGCACAGGTCAAATGCAGCTAAGGACAGAAGGTGCATTAAGTCATTGAGTTAATGCACAGGAGATTGAGATTCAGGGTTGGTGCGATCCACCCGCTAGTATCATCATGAAGTACGTCATCACAGACGACACCAGCAGACCGCAAGGCCCATGACAGAAAAGGCTGGAGTACCAATAACAAGTGGATATGGATATGGATACGGAGGGGTTGGGGAGAAGACGTACAGTGGAAGAGGTGCTTGGAGAGGGTGTCGTTTGGCATGTACTCGGCGACGAGCAGCCTCTCGTCACCCTCGGAGCAGCAGCCAATGAGGTTGACGAGGCGCTTGTGCCGCACCTTCCCGACGCCCGCCGCCTCCGCCTGCAACAGCAGCCACGCCGCATCACATTGCGAGATCCGGGCGGGGATCAAATCAAGCGGAAGCAAGCGAGCAACGCAAACCGTACGACGAACTGCTGCGGGTCGGGCCACGAGACGCGCGAGAATCGCTTGACGGCGATGAGCCGGCCGCCGTCGAGGCGGCCCCGGTAGACGACGTTGGGCGCCTTCTCGCCGCTCTCGGAGACGATGAGGTCGGCGCTGAACCCCTTGGTGGCAGCGCGCAGCTCGGCCAGCGCGAACTCCCTGAACACCAGCACCGCGCGCTTCGCCGCCTCCTTGTCGTCGCCGGCGTCGCCGCCATCCGCGCCGCCGTTCGCCGCCTCTGCCATTCGAAACGGACGCAAGCGGCCGCGCCGCGGATTAGACGGATTCGTGGGGGTTAGGGTTTATGCAGCAGCGGCGGCGGCGGGGGAGCGTGTCGTCGTGTCGCTTACCGGGATCTGCCGGGTTGTCGGCGGGGAGCGCGGCGGCGTCGTTGGGCGGCAGGGGCCCCGCCACCTTGGACTGGAAGCACCCCATGGGCGGAATGGAGATCTAGGCTAGGCGATGTGGTCGCTGGTCGGTGGGAATGCGAGTGCGGGAGCGTGCGCTCAACTCGACTCCAGTGCGGAGGAGTGCGGAGTGGAGCAGAGCGAGCTCGTGAAGGTGTGGGGGGAGGCAGGGCTCCGAGAGAAGCGCGGCAGCACACTGGTGGGGGTGGTGGGGGATCCGGTAGGTGCGCCCGCAACACCAAGCATCCCCACCTCCGGTGTTTTAAAAAACCCCTAATCTCCTGCTACTTTACTTTTCTTTTTAGTTTTAAAAAATACAATTCGTAGGAGTATAGTAATTTAAGTGGTGTATTTTTTCTATTTTTATACTGAGTACTATTCTTTTTTATTTTAATAGAAAAAGCACACGATTTCCCATGACTTATCACAGAGTGTAATGTTTAGATTTTCGAATGGAAGAGCAATGGAAAAGGATACCAAGGGGATGCATGCAGTTTTTGGATTCATGCTAAGAAAGATGCTTCGATTTTTGGTACGAATTTAAGGGTCACATTAATGTTGAAAAACTGAAGTACTGTTTGTTTGGGTATATACAAATGGATTAAGCTATACGGTTCTACCGCTTAAATAACTACTAAATTTAACATTTACTCCCTCCGTCCCAAAATATAAGGTCTTATTAAAAGGTTCAAACTCAAGAAACAATAGGGGAGGAAATGACTTCTATACCCCTCATTTTACACTACTTACCAACTCTTCACCTACTCACCAACCTCATTTAATTTTGTCTTATCCCTCCAAAACCTTATATTTTAGTACAAAATTTAAACTCTTCAGGACCTTATATTTTGGGACGGAGGGAGTACGTTTCTTTCATACTGCCAGGTACACATGTGGAGGAAGGACAGAGCTCATAGCAAATCGTTTCGATATAAAGTGTTTGTTTAGTTTTATGATCGTTCCCGCACAGCAGCGCGCGGGACATCGAATTTGAAGCAATAGACTGTCCACGATAGCACTCTCTATATATCATTCTCAAAAGAAATATGTCAATCCTCCTTTAAAAATTACACACTCTAAATAATATCATACTGCAAACGGTACTAGCAATGTGTCACTCTCAAAAAAAAATATTCCATTTACATTCTCAACTACCTTCTTTCCATTCCATCAATTCGCTATGTCCACACCACGACTCTGTGTCCCCGCCTCAACGCTCCGCCGCGGCTAGAGATGGCAATGGGTCGGGTCGAGTGCGGATAGAGCAAAACCCACCTATTATGACACCTATCACATTTAGCTACACCCACCCATTACCACACTCATGGGTGAATTTTCACACCCGCTGAGCACCCACTGGGTGTCGGGCACCCACTGGGTCCATCACAGCATACAACATATATAAACGTGATGACATTATATGAAGTAATATAATAGGATAAAATCATTGAAGTCACAAATAGATAGTTCTAACAAGCGAAACTTCCAACTTACAATCACACCACATTACATAAACGTTTATAGTTCTACTAAAAAAGTAAATAGTCACTATATTCAATACATCACATAAGCAAATATAGAATAAAGACTTAAATCTAGACTTAAGATTGAAAACACCAAGTATATATTACAACATCAATCATCATAAATCTATCAAATATGTTTAGTACCTAGAAAAAATAACAATATGAATTATTATTTTGGGCCCCATGGGTCACCCACGGGTTCAAATTTGCACCCGCACCCACACCCACTTAATACGGGTCGGGTCGGGTGTCGACCTATAGGTGGAATTTTACACACATGCCCGCACCCATCGGGTGTGAAACCCGTGGGCACCCGCACCCATAGGTCTGACTGCCATCCCTAGCCGCGGCCTCGAAGTACGATGAAGGCAACACATCTAGACGGTGGTTCTCGTCCCACATTCCCAACCGTCGTCTTCTAAATCCCTCTCGCCGCGACGATAGTGAGGGAGGGTGAGCTTCGAGATCAGAGTATGTGGTCGGTGGCCAAAAAGCTCGCTGGGGGAGGGGGGCACGTCGTCGCCACCGTCTCCCATTCCCACCTCTCTCCCTCCTCAACGACATCGCGGGCGGCGGAGCTCGATTGGAGGCATGGAATCGGCTCCCCGACCAGCCCCCTCCTCGCTCTCGTCCGTACCCTCGTTTACATGACGAGGAGCCACCCCCATATTTACAAACAGTAGTGTGCATCTTGAATTTTAGTGGATGGTTTCCGATCGTCTGCTGCAGGCACGACAAGCTCAATGACCGCTATTCTAGTAGTTTGCGGTCAGTCTTAGAAATGACGAGAATGTAATTTATTTTGGCATGATGTATGTCGAGAATGTAATTTATTTTGCTCTAGTTTTATGTGCTTGCTAAACTTGCTTAATAGACCAAACGCCATTCAATATTTCTTATGGTAGTCACACCTATGACGTGTCGGATAATGGTGTGGAACCAAACACGCCCAAAAGCCTCTCCAAAAGTCCAATAAATCGGACCTAACTAAACGTATGCACACAAGCTATTATTTTGGAGCAGTGTTGGGCAGCAGACACACGACACCGCCGAATGCACGGTTCTTCTAGCTCCGCTCGTCGGTGTCCGGCAATATGCGCGCTTTGGGATTCAGAGTTGCATCATGCATAGACAATTAGTCATAGTTATTATTGATGTACTACCTCTGTTCTTAAATATATGATGTTTAGCACAAGAAAATTGGTTCATTTTGAACTAATTCTTTTGTTCTAAACGTCATATATTAAAAAACGGAGAGAGTCGAACCCTAACTTCGCTGGCGGGGGAAGTTTTTTAAACCAGTTCTGTAAATTCGCTCCAACGAGAAATCAAACCCGAGTCTCCTGGTTCCGACCATACCTCACGCCCCTCTAACCAAGTACCCTCTAACCAACTTGGTTAGAGAACATTTTGTTATTTTTTTAAAATACGCAAATGGGCTCCATTAAACCATACTATATGTACTAAAAATTGTGTAACTGCAAAATTAAATATCAGGTGCTATTTTTTAAGTGGAAGTGCTAATTTTTTCAAAAGGAAATCATTGCACATGAAGGCATGTATTGCAATATAGTTGACGAATAGTTCGACTTAGGACTACACCAAAATGAACAATGAATTTTAGACTCCCTTAACTGGATGTGTGATTCATGAGATATCAAAAATACTCCTTCTATGCTTTTTTATAGGGATATTTGATCTTAACATAAAATAAAATTCTTACAAACTGAGCATAGCTTAGCTGGTAAGATTCTTTGTGGTGAAACTTGCCCACCAAAGTTCGAGTCTTTGACTAGGCACTGACGATCGTAGTTTCCTAGATTTAACATTGTACTATTCTTACAGGTAGGCGACGTGACCCTCGATAGCGAGGCGCTAGTAGTGACTTTATCAATCTAGAAGGAGTCAACCTGCACTATTCTTTCAGCTGTAGGCGACATGTCCCTCAATAGCGAGACGTCAGTGGTGACTTCATCAATCTCGAAGATTTGCTATCTCATCAGTCTTCGTAAGGTAGGGTTGGGTGCATGCGTATACATAAACGTCTACGGCTCTACTATGTGATTCTAAAAAAACATGCTTATCATCTATTAAATGAGATTTACATTTTTTTTAAAAAAAATCAGTTTTTGGATGTTTGCCTAGTGATTGCAGCGGCCTGTTAAGGATAAATGTAATCATTAGCCAACGGACTCGTGCCTGGTTGGCTAGCTCATGCAAGAGTGGAGCTAGCAACCAGGGTTCGAACCCCGTTGGCACAGATTGCTATGGCCTCCTGAGGACGGGGAATAAGCACCCCTATTAAGTTATAAATGTAATCATTATCTGTGGAAATCTAGTTCTTAAAAATATTCTTATTGAAAGACAACGGAGGGAAGTATAATCGGCAGCCGACCAGCGAGCACGAGCATTTGCAAAACCTGCTACTCTGCCTGCAATAGTGCGCACGGCACACGAGCGAGCCGGCAGCGGCAGCATATGCAGCCAGGATGGTGAATCGCCCCCATGACTGCCCGCGTCCCGGACTCCCGGGTTCACCAGCCCAGCCAGCCGTCGATGGAGCCGCGTCGGGCCGCGAGGTGGTCGCCGTCGCAGGCTCGACACGTGGGGTTGCTGACTCGCCGCGCTGTTGCTCTGTTCCGCCCGGCCCCGCCGCGCTCCCACTCGTCGTCTCGCCCCGATGTGACGGCCAATCCGGGCCCGCACGTCAGTGACCCGATGTGACGCCACTAGATGCGGGTCCCACCACGGCCTGCGGCGGCCGCCCCCGCCGCATTCCTACATCAGCAGGCGACTCGCTAGACACGTAAGAAAAAAGCATCGCTGGCGGAGAGAGAAGAGAAGAGAGAGAAGAAGGTGGGCGTCTCGCCGGACGCCGGCCAAAGCGGGCGACTTGCTTCTGTAACGTAGCTGTGTGCATTCCATTGGCTCTGCAAAGCTGCTGAAGCATAAATGAAGTGGAGCCCGCCACCCCAGCTCGGCAGCTCGGTCCAAAGCGGGCGACTTGCTTGATGAGGTGGTCTTCTTGCAGCCCGCAGCCGGCGAGGTTATTAGCCTTGCTCTCAACTCGATGTCCACACTGGCACTACTGGGTCCGGGTCGGCTGATACACACCGGCTCGCTGGCTGGTCCCCCTCGGTAGCGAGCGAGCGCCTTTCCACTAGGATCATTCACCGTTAGTGGTAGTATTACGTAGGCCTACGCGGCCTAATTCACTAGTGTTGCACTTTGATTATCGTTGGCCAAGTACTGGTACTAGTGCCTCACTAATTATGCCTCCGGGTTTTAGGACTTCTACCATCATTTGGTCAAGATCCGGGCCTGCTTTGATTCCCAACTCTTGGCCGAGCCTAGATTTGTTTATTTGAAATCCCGTGGAAAATTGCATACGAATTTCCTCCAAATTTCTACTTTAGAAAGCGCATCTTAATATCAGGTTTTGCGAAGTTTGCATAACCTCTCAATCTTGGATACAAGGGCGAAGCACAAGCAGCCTGTTGGTCTTGTTGGTGTTGATTTGTTCCGAAAAAAAATAGTGCTGACTGATAATCCTGTCTGGTCTATGAAGGTGGGCTTCAAAAGAATCAAAGGCTCGAATTTTTGCAGGGGATCCTAGGTGATAGTAGCGCAAGCCTAGCAGCTCGTACATCATCACGGTCCTGGCGCTTTGCGAGTGGCGACGGGTACGATCCACAGCGGATAGGTCCCGTGCCCAATCAGCTGGGGCACCACATCAGCTGCCATGGCTTATCACCTTGACTTGATGAGCGGCAGCAAAGGCTAGCATGTATCAATGCCCCAACAATGACCATCACCCCCTGTCTCGGCAGAAAAGAGTACACAGGCCCCTCGCCCATGTATAATTGTCTTGCACGATATCATGACCAGAACAGTACAACACTTTTTAACTCAACCAGTTCTCGGAGTAAAAGAGGCTTCGGTTTACAGATTTACCACCACCACCCTTGTTGGGTCCTTTTCCAACAAGAAACTAAAATCAAGGTTCACAAGAAAGGGAGAACAATAGAGGTGAAAAAACATGTGATAATTAACGAATACAGAGTCAAAGATTCAGTGCATGCGACACAAGATGTAACTCGGCGTAGCAATCTCCTCATAAAACATTAAAAATTACTCGTAGTATGATGGTAACACTTCTGGGCGGCACTATCAAAACTTCTCCGAGGACCAACCCTGACGGCCACATCAACCCTCAACTTTCCTCACTTGGATGTGGTGAGTGGATTCCTCTCTCCAGATTGAAGTCACTCCACTCTGGACGAGGGTCACGTAGTCTCCCTTCTTCACATGTTGCGCTTTCTGTTCAATATTTAAATCATGAATCAGCAAAACAAAATGAAAGGAGATAACAACTGAAACAGAGATGTGCCGTGTTTAGAAACACAATATTGAGATTGTCTGATGAGTTGAAACTGCAAAAAATCAGCAGTGGAGCTTTCCAGCACATGGCCTTACCAGCAAGCTGCTAATTGCTCTGGAGAAAGTTTCTTCTGCATCGTCAGAGAATTGCATGTGAATAGGGACGACCCCCTGGTAGAGTGCCAGCCGTTGCTTCACTCGTTCCCTGCAAAGGTAGTTTCCTCCAAGTGTCAGTGTACTACAGAAGCATCTTTGCCATTTCAATAATTTGATTCATGAATGCAATATCAATATGGATGCACAGCATGCTCCAAAGGTCTCACTGAAGGAAAGATTATAGCATGTCATGAAAGGGAATCACAGAACAACTTACTCGTTCGTAAATGCAAATATTGTCGATGAGGGGCGATAGTGGCTCAGAAGGACAGCCATGGAGCCTGTCTGTGTAAATACAATGATGGGTGTACGGAGGGTGTTCGCCATCATGGTTGAATGAGATCCAAACATTTTACTAAGCTGGCTTGGGGAAAACTCAGTGTGTAGGGCCTGCCAAAGGAATCATATAGTTTAACCCATAAGGAAATAAGAGACCAGAATAAAAGGAGATAGTTTCAAGAACCAAATACTAACGAAAGCAGATGCTATCTTCACCTTAAGAAAGCTAGCTAGCCATGACAGAGCAGTGAACATTAAATAAAGCTAAGGTCACCAATGTGGTGAATTTGAAAGACCAAAAAGGACGGAGATTAAAAAAGGACCTAACCATACCTGTGCAGGTGCAATAAGACCAGGAGAAGTTGTTGGGTTATAAAGGCTGGATTCTGTTCTAAGTGCCACAGTGTGCATCACCTTGACTGCCTTTAGTGGGTACCTAAACACAGAATATGCACAAACCAACTGAGCTGCAAGACACAAATGAACAAGCTAATGGAGGCTGAAGCTGCCACATCACAGAAAAAATCTAAGTCCTCTAAAAGGGTTTAAAGAAATGAATTGCCTGCATAGCAGCATGAAACTACAATAGGAGGACATTTAAATCACAACACATGCTGAAACCTTACTTTCCATGTGCACTTTCACCAGATAACATGATGGCATCAGCACCTTCCCGGACTGCAATGGCTATGTCAGAAACTTCTGCCCTAGTTGGAGTAGGATGGCTAATCATGCTTTCCAACATATTTGTGGCGACAATGACTGGTTTCTCCATGCTTCGACATGTTTGGACAATCTCTGCCTGAAAAAAAAAGTAATAATCACAATTTATATCATGCTGCTGCTTGGTTACATTTTCATGCACAATTCTTTCCTAGATACAGGAATAAATGACAGATTAGTCCTCCTAAAACTGTACATGCAATATAATCTCACCTGCAGCAAAGGAACATCCTCAATTGGAAGCTCAGCACCAAGGTCTCCACGAGCCACCATTGCCTGAAAAGATTTGAAGAAGTTCAGCATGTAGCAGGCTAGCATTATAATTAAATAGTATTCCCTCCACCCCAAATTACTAGTCATTTTGGGTTTTCTAGATACATTCTTTTTGTTATGTATCTAGACGTAAGTATATATCTAGGTGCATAATAAAAGAAATGTACCTAAAAAAGCCAAAACGACTAGTAATTTGGGACAGAGAGATACATGACAGTAGACCTTTTTCCCTTTTTGTTTATCAGAACTAGACCCAGCATGCTTTTACACACAGTATACATGAAGCCAGAGAAGAGTAGTTCTTTTACGCTACGTAGAAAGCCTCAAGAAAAAAAACATGAACAATGCAGATCCGACAAATTTCTCAATACAGATGGCTACATGTGCTTATCATGAGTTCATGGCAACTGGCCAAATTCCAAAAAGTATATTAACATTCTGCCAATTTACAAGTCCTTTCTCTTTCCGTCAAAGTACTTCTTTTTCTGGTATCAAAGAACACAGCTGATGCCAATGGTCTTACCCCATCTGAAGCAGCAATAATGGACTGCAGATTAGGTATTGAATCTGCACTTTCAATTTTTGGAATGATATGTATATCCGCATTAGCACCTGAATATGGGAAGAGCACAAAAACATCAATTAGGTTCCTGTTTCCCAGCATATATAGCCACAACTAGCATAGATGACAGAATGCACATTACCTTTAAGGTAGTCCTTTAATTCATGAATAACTCTAGCATCTTTCACAAAGGAAACTGCATAGAAATCAACACCATTTTCGACGCCAAATTTTATGTCTTCCCAATCCTTTTCTGTTGGAACAGCATATTAAGATTTTGGATGCAACTGTGTGACAGCTGACAGCTAGACTAGTCAGGGGATAAACTTACCAGTGATAGATGGCAAAGTAGCACTCTTTCCACGGACATTTAGGTGGCGCCTTGATTTCAGTTCTCCACCATCAACTACTTCACACTTGACTGTATCAGCTGATTTAGACTTCACAGCAAGTGCCATCATACCTCCTGCAGCACACAAACGGTAGAATGAATGATTGGAGTATGAAACATAATATCATATATAATGTATGAATTGCAAATAAGTGAAACAATTCATGGAAGAAGATAACTAAAGAATCTGACAATACCATTACAGGATCTTATAGCAATACAAAGTCAACATAATTAAAATACTGAAAATAATGAAATAAAGCAGATTGAACAAGAAACATGATTTTAGGGATAACTTGAATAGGTATCACCATATGACATCAATGGCCACAGCATGAACAAGATTTTGCATCAAGAAGGAACTCATCATTCAGGCACATTCAAAGTAGAATATGACAATGGGAGTTTAGCTCACCGTCCACTAACAATATGTCACCAGCTTCAACATCATTTATGAAGTCATCATAATTCACGCTGACGGTGTCTTCAGTGCTCACCCCTCTCTTAATTGTGAAGTTAAACTCTTGACCTTCCTTGAGCATGATTGGTTCTGGAACATCCCCACTTCTAACTTCAGGACCCTGCAACCCTCAAAGTCAGTCATAAGAACTTCTGTTGCTGTACCATATGAATGTAACGTATTTACTTTTCAACCGATATATACCTTGGTGTCCAGCATGATGGCGATAACATTGCCATCAGTGTTCTGTTCATTGTACTCCTTGACCAAATCAATAACCTTCTGGTGTGACCGATGGTCACCATGGGACATATTAAGGCGTGCAACATTCATTCCAGTCTCTGCAAGCTTCCAGATCATCTCACGAGTGTCGGTTGAGGGCCCTATGGTGCAGACTATCTTTGTCTTCCTCCTAGAATTCGCAGCCACCTGTGAAGTGACAGTAGCAGCCTCGCTATTCATCTGCATCAGGTATGTCAAATTTGTCACCACATGAAGTAACCACTTTGAAGCGATTGACTATCCTATCGTTCAGCAATTATTAACCAAAAAGTGTAAAATAAGCTAAAAGTTTGTTACAAACTTCAGACAGAGGCAGAAATAGCATCAAAATCTGAAACTCTCTGTGTGGAGTCAGTACTCAAACTCAACATCAGGGATCAGACATGAGCAGCAAATCAGATCAAGTAAAATTAAAATGAACAAAAAAAATGTTATGTAGTCGCAGCTAAAATCTCCTGGAAATGAGCAAACAGTTGTACATAATCCACTAGGATGCAGCTATTTTCAGTATTGAAATGACAATAATCAAAACTGTGAGCCTGGCGCTCGGGATCAGGCGATGAACAGCTATTGCCTGACCAGTTTTCAGCAACGACTAAACTACGATCACCAACGGAGACACAACGCTCGGATCCAATCACCAAATACGAAACATGCGCGCAGCGACTAATCTCCGATGCAAGATGCAACTGGCCGAAGCCAAAAACCTGCTGCTAATCCCCTCTGAACCCAACCACCAAGCACAAACGCACTCAGAAATAGAAAGTAGCAGCACGCTAGTTGCGCTAAGCGCCCAAGCGTGCAAAGGATCCCGCTCACCTGAGCATGCACCGCACCGTTGGTCGCGCCGGCGAGATCCGCCGTCAGCGTCTCGGTGGCGACCGTCCGCAGCGACCGCGCCGCCACGGCTCTCCTGGGCTGCGGTGGCGCCGCCGCCGCGGGGGCGTGAGCCGCAGCCGGCTTGAGCGCCGGCGCCGCCATTCTCACCGCCGTGAAAGCCCCGATCTCCGCCGCCGCCGCCGCCATTTGACGCCCCCGCGCTCGAGAGAGTGATGCACAAGCACGAACTGTCGTGGGGAGGCGGCTGCGTGAGTTGCGGCGCGCGTGTGGGAGAGAGTACTCTCCGCCGCGAGGGTTTTCGTAAGATATTCCGGCGAGGGCGAGGCGCTGTCCGTGGGCCGCGTCTTTATACGCCGCAGAGGACAGATGGAGAATTGGAGAGGGAGGCGGCGGGCCCGCGTGCCAGGTGTACGGGGGCGCGAGCGCGGTCCACACGATGCATCCCAGTCCTCGTCCTCGGTTCATCCGCCCGCCCGAGAGAACCGGAGGACCCGCCCCGCTCGCTGCTAGCCTGCCTGTCACGCTGACACACGACCCGGAGTATAGTTTACAGGTGGGCCGCTGTTCTGTCAGGGCCCAAACGTCAGTCTCCGCGAGTGCTTTATGGGCCTGCACGTCAGGACCCCAGATACTTGGATTGGATCGCTCTCTGGGTTTTTTTTCCTAAAAAATACTTGTACTGTCTCTGGGTTCGATAGGAATATCTACGAGGAGAAGAGCACAGAGCAGCACCGCAGCAGGTGGCGATGCCAAGTGGAGAGCCTGACATGTGGATCCGGGACCAGGGGCGGAGATGGCGAGGCCAGGGCATAGCTGTTCGACGTTTGCGTCGAGGCGGCAATGCGAAAGCGATGTTCTTCGTCCTCTCTTTCTCCAGCGCGCAGTCAGTCTCCTTCAGCAGCGGACCCAGAAAAAAAAAGATCTGGTGTTTTGCCGTTCATCGTCTGGGGGTCATGAGATGGGCTGTTCCTCTCTGTTCAATCAGGTATCAGGACAACCAACACACAGCACGCAAACGCAACCGGCCAACCGGGTCCGGGTCCTCGCTAGGCGGCTGCATATGCGACGGCATCGCTGCTCTCCCCATCCCAACATTTGCTTGTATGGTTGTGTGCTCAGCCACTAGACCGGAGTTTTTGCTTGTTGGAACTAGGAAAGTTAGCAAGGGGGAAAAATCTTTATTTTTGACATGATACAAGACTTCCAAGAACAGCACGATCGAAACAAAGCAATAGTAGGTCCGGAACCACCACCTTTATTTTTGGTGTATACTGCGTGAAACTTCGGTCAGTCCAAGATTACAACGAGAACAATATGCTACAAAACCAAGGTGGCCTTTCCTAGACAACAAAACCGCATTGTCGATGTTACAGACAAGTACATTTCAGCTCATTCCGTCATGGATCCGAAAGAGAATGAAGCGCCGGCTCAACTGGAGCGAGGTAAAACATTAACAAGTGACCCCGAATGGAAGAACTGCAGCTGCCACCGGTCTGCCCTCCTCATTCAGGATATTATATGTCGAAGCCGCATTCCTCTGCAAACAAAGGAAGCATGGATTACCTATTAGCAGAGGAACAGCAGAAGTTTCCTTCCTCTTCAAAATTTAACCTTTGTTTTTGAAAAACAACAAGAAGATAACAGTGCAGAGGGGGGCATCTATCTGGTCACTAATATGCATACCGAATCGACAGCTTCAAGTTTCATTCCAGTCGACCGAATGAAGTTCCGCAGCTCAGGACTGACTTGATGGATGTGTCTTCCACAACCAAGAATCAATATCTCTGGACAATAATGACACATCAAAAGGGTCATCCACAGTAATTTTTCTACCTATGAAGAGGATGCAATATACACTAAGTTTAAAACAGGAACTGAAGCGCTATCTTCACCCCCACCATGAGAAATGTTTGCACAGCAGCAATGTGCATTTTCTAAGGATTGTCCATTGACCAAATGAATATAAACATGAAATCTCCAACCATGCAAAATCATGAATGGTTTTTTAGCTTTAAGCACCAAGGACATTGGTAAAACCAAGGAATAATGCCCATGCAAAACATGGGATGATGACATTAGCATAAAAAGTGTGAAGTGGTTAAATGAGTATCTGCCAAGATCAAATTACCTGGGATAGGGTGTACAACTTTGAAGATTGATAAACTGCATTATTGAAGCAAGAAAAAGTGTCAGTAAACAACATATAAGTAGGAATATTATCATCACCACAAATACAAACAAAAAGTAACAGACACAAGAGTTCTAAAATATAAAGCATCAATATTTGTACACAATAGAGTATACACAACACTTGCACCAAAGACTTAACTTCAAGTGCAAGTCCTACCTTTCAGCAGTTATTTCAGAGAACGTTTTGGGTGCCCATGTCATTATCCTGTTCTCTACAATCAGTAAGCTGCCTTCATATTTTACATTGTTAATCTTGAATCCAGTGTCATCATACCTGCAAACAGCAAAAGACACATGATTTAATGTTCCCATCCAAACTGAAGCACGGAACAAAATAGTACAGCTTGTGTGATTTTCTTTGACAAATAAATAGAAGAAGCACACAACATTGAAAACATAACATGAGAACTCCAAGCCTCCAAGGTTTCCTCCTACGAATTGCATATTAGTGAGGCTGGTTAGTTGATCAAGGAAAGATCACACAAATTGCAAACCAAATATAGGGAATACGAGAAACTTAGAACATTTTGTCATATACAACACCGATGCTTGTAGTAGCAAATTGAATTTTTAGATGAACAGGTAATATGAGTAATTCACAACATTTTGTCCTACACACCACTCATGCATGTAATGCTGATTGGATATGTTAAAGGAACATTCAGAGATCTTCCAATGTCTTATTGACACTAAAGTAGCTCAATACAATACCCCTATGCCCCTATTATATGTCTAAGAACAAATTTTTACCTTAGTTTAATAATGGAGGCTTTCTGGATTGCTAGTTGGTGCATATGGAAGCAATCTTTTTACTCATTAACTGCACTACCATGCAAGGAAAAAGACAATTTAAGGAGAAGATTATCCCACGTTCACATAGGATTAGAAACACGTTTACATCAACATATTTTACGATGGATTGACACTCCTTTGTAAATTCTGGTATCTATCATTTCCTCCACTTGGGGCTGTTGTGTAAATGTAGCATCCCCTTAGGGTCACCCCCCTCTTCTCCACATGCACACATTGCCTTTTCATTTTAGTAAGAAAGACACTGAACCAAAGCACCGCAAACATATCATGATAACTCCAAACCTCCACGATATGGAGAAAATCAACATGTATGTTCAGTAGATTTTTCCATTTGTGTTACTCCTGCAAATTTGACATATTAATGAGGCTGGCCAGGTTGATCCCAAGTAGTAAGCACCAAAATTAGAAGCAAATGGAGGATAGAATTTCAATACATTTAATTCTACATCTCACTCATGCCACTAATGTAAAAAAAATCTTTTAGAGGAACAGGCAAAGATCCCAATGTCTTATCAAAACAAGAAGCAGTTTAGTGCAATGATTATCTCAATAGCCAGCAGCTTAACAGTGAAAGTGGATGCAATATGTAACATACAATGCCAACCTTCACTTCACTCACCAGTACATTACAATAAGGGTGCTCAGAATCAATGAAAGCTCTAGGCATGCAGTACCAAACGGCCAAACATACTAAAAGGGAAAAAAAGGCCACTCCTTGTTTTTCAAGAAAGCAATAATGATGGCCAACCAACCATATATTTCCAATTTGCTAGATGTCACATTCTTCTTCTTAATTCCAGAACAACTGAGCTAGGTCTATCTAGTTTTCCCAGTACCAATTGAATCAAGACAAATAACCATATTAGTGAGGCAAATGTATTTCACAGATAAGATGGCTTATTGGGGAAAAAATGCAAGGACATGAACACATTAGGTCATTCATGTTTCCTATTTATTCAACCTGAAAAGAATTAGTCAACTTTTCTGAAACAAGTAGTTATCAACAGATATATAGGAGCATATAGTTCCAATTCATCTCAATGCAAACTAAGGATCATGGCATTAGCTTTGGGGACATAAGTGAACAAGGACAGATGGCCTAATGCCTCGAATCAATATTAGTTTCAAGACATGCTCCGTCACAGGCTCACAGTCACATGCATTTATTTGCTAATAAAAGATCACCAAATAATGCACCCTCCCTATACTAACAAGTGGTAGATAAATGCCATAATCTGTGCTAGAAGAGAATATAACACACAACAAAGAAATACATCCATAGGGAATTAAGAAGAGGGCAACTAAAGCAAAAATATGCCTATGTTCAACCATCAATGTCAGTTATGTACAATTGCTCGTAAAGATTCAAGTTCCAATTAATGTCTATACTCTATAGAAGCTAAATGATCACGGCATTGCCTTCACAGATGATCTCCATGCCTTGATCCTTTACAAATTTTAGAATTGCTGCAACACAGGCTCGGCAATTTACGTGCAAACAATACAATCAATTTCTGAGCTTCTGGCTTATGTTGAGGTGACCGCTTTCCACTAAAGCACACATGTCTCTAACCCAAGTAACCCGTCAGATAAATAAAATCCAATTTCTACATGCATAATGGTTCTTCCAAAATCCATCCATCCATCCAACATGGCCCTTAACTACAAAGCAGATTACACCCTTGCATTTGTATAGACAATCATATCTCAAAATTTGCAAATATGGAGTGCACCCTAACCCTTTAAAATTCCTGAAGTTGAACACCAACAAAAACTAAAATAATGAGGTGAATGGATGCAAGGAGAGATTGCTTACGACTGGAATCGGAGCTGGTCTTCGGGGACGCTGTCGATGAGGTTGATCTGGTCGTACAGAGAGAAGGTCCTCCTGCTCACACCCGCATCCCAGTCAAATCAGATCTAATCAAGCACCAACAAGAACACGGGAACAACAACAGCAACAACTTGCATTTCCTCGGTCCAGGCGGCCTTGTACCTGAGAGAAGGGAGGCGCCTGAGCCGTGCGCCATCGGAGATGGGCTCGCTACGCAGCGACTTCACCAGCTGCGGCAGCGCCCCCAGCGCCTTCTGCCCCCGCGCCGCCGCCGCCATCGCCTCCCTGCCGCTTCGCCGGGCGGTGGGTTCCTCGGTGGGCCGCCCGTTCTAGAGGTATCGGGGGATTTTTACATCTAACACCTTGTACATTGTTAGAAAATTCGAAAGAGTCCTCAATGACGCTTGGAGACGATTTTGGAAGACACTTGGCCCATATTGCTATGGGTTGGACTGGGCCTGGGGTTATTTGCGTATTGTGTGCGACGGCGAGCTGCCGACGACGTGGACAGGATGTCTGCAGCGGGCGCCGGCGGCGGCAGAGGAGGGGGAGCGAAAGCGGCGGTGGCAGAACAGATAGCACAGGCGGTGCGGTCCACCTCCAACCTTCTTCAGCTCATGGAGCAGTCCTCCCCCGCGCAGGTCTCTGCCCCCTGTCACCATCTCCTCTTCGCTTCGACCTTGTTTATGTTCCAATTTTGCATGATTTCTATATCGGTTTGGTGATTAGAAAAAAATTACAATTTACTTGTGATTAGATATGGGCCGATTTTTTCGAATTCAGTCTTCAGAACCAACGAGGGAGGTTAGGAATCTTGTGATGGATTTCTATCATTGTTAAACTCACTTGCGCTTAGGGCTTGGCTCTGAACCCTTAACTGATTGCCCCATTCTTATCAATATGGGTTCAATTTACAATTCTGCATCTTACTAGTACATTTTAACATTCAACTGGCATCAAATGAGCAGTGCGTGCTTTGGTTGGCGTTGAAAAGCTTAACACTGCTCTAATCTCCAATCAGAACGCTGCTCTGAACTTTCCATTCAGATGCATATATAGTGATAGATGGTTCGATTGTTTTCCTTCTGGTCCATCCATCTTGAAGTGCAACCACTACTCTAGTTAACATGAAATTGTTTCAGAGTTCTTTTAGCTTCTAGCCATCTTATGTACCACTGTACCAGTATATAAGGGGAGGGTAAAAAACTCTGGCTACAAGCCTACAGTTACCAATATGCTAATCCACTGAATAGAAGAGCATCAATAAATTTAAGAAACTGCATCGACTATGAATTTATTTCAGTGTACCCATTTCTATCAAGGTACAGGCAACGACTTTCTGAAAGTGAGATGATCATCACTAGCAAGGTGTACTTTTTGTCTCAGGTTCACTTGGCCAAACTTCCCAAGAATCTCTTGGCAAAAGCATCTTTTGCACAGAACACAGAGCAGGTAATAAATGTACCTGGATGCCAAACTACTTGTTGCAAATTACCCACTAACATTTTTGTTCTGTTCTAGGTGCTACACCAACTACCTCAAGTAATTGCTTCCTTGGATGCTTATATGGACAGGAGCTTGCAAAGGTGAGCTTCCCCACTTTATGTTGTATGCATATTATTCATTCTCTGCTCTTTAGAAATTTCGCAATTTTCTCCAAAAGTTAGTCATGGAGCTTATTTTAGTTGTATTTTGTCATGTATTAATATAATGACATACAGTTCTCCTACGTGTTTGAGAAAAAGAATGTATACATTCCAACCAACCGAGTTGAAGTTCATTTTTCTTCCTCTTTGTTCGGCCATAAAGGGCAACTTCACATTTGTTCATAGCAAATCAAGTTCCAAACCATGCTCCTCAAAGCACAATGGTCATGCATTAATGATAGAAATAGGGGCTGTATGCCTCAATTCTTTACCACTTTCTTATAAAAATGCGGCTAGAAAGGAGGATCAATTTGTTTGTGAACAATATCAATTTCCGGTCTTCCAGTTTGCATCAAAATAACCACATGAAAACACAATGATCTAGGCACACCCCTCAGAAAAATAAAATTGGCTTTGTACATTCTATAGCACACAGGCACGGAGCCAGCGGTGGGGCGGGGTGGGCTCGAGCCCCCCCTACCGCCGCGAGCTCCATTAAATCCCTCCTAAGCCCCTCCTAGGAATTTGAGAAGGAAGAAGAAGAAGAGGAGGGGCTGGAGGAGGAAGAAGAGGAGCCAGCCCCCCCTGCCGTGAATCCTGGCTCCGTCCCTGATAGCACACATGATGATTCTTCCAATATCCATCAATCTAAGCCTGAACTACAATGGAGAGTTACACACATTGTTTCATATTCCAACCAACTAGGTTGATGTTAATTTTGTTCAATATCCTCTGATAAACTCCTCCATCTTTTTTTTAATGCAGTGCCACTCAAATTAAGACTGTCACACAGCTCTTGTCAAATATGGAGAACACTCAGCTGAGATCCATCTTGCCTTCCTCTCAGATGAAGAAAGATATCAAGAATACCGAACCTGAACAACTAAGGGTTGAATGACACATTAGTTGAGACGTAACAGGAGGCTTGGTTTTCTCTATCGTTCTGATGAAGTTTTGGTTTTCGAGGTGGCTTAGAAGTAATTAGAAGTAACTGACAAAAGGATCCATCGTTGCACTGTTTGTTCCACATCTGCTCTATTCAGTCGGGCAATGGTATAACTACTCTTCAGGTGCCATGTTTAGGCAACACATGCTTGTTGATTGCTGCACTTTTGGTGTCTGTAACAATGTTTTCATGTAATAGTATTGATTTGTTTTAGTGGAAAATTATGGTGTAAATTTACCTCCCCTTCGGGGTTAAGAATTAAGTGATAAAATGTTTGCAGTGGTGCAGCTCTTTGAAGCATTTTAATGGATTTACCCGACGTGGTGTGATCAATGGTTTGTCCCTTCTCTCTATAAAAGGAGAGGACAGGTCCTGGTGACCCAATCGTGTTCCCTTCTTTTTAGTGTCATGATGCTTGGGTTCAGTAGTAATCATGTTCCCAGTGAATAAAGGAGCACCGATATAAATTCAGGAATTAGAGGCGATTGGGAAGAAGAGAGGAGAAGCTATTTCCACAGCAGCAGCATTGTGGACCACGATAGATCACACTTACTCATATCAGCGGTAGTGTTCTTGGTGCTGAACTGAGACTCTCGCCATTCCAGTGCTTCTTGCTGCACGCCGCAGTGCTAATGCCACCACCGTGGCGGACCCGACAGAAGACACTACGGAGTAGTGAAGACGCATTTCAATTTTACATTTTCATTCATGTGTATGACGTGTGGGCCTGAGGCTGTTTGACTTTGCGAGCTATAAGCTGCTATCAGCTGTAACGAACAGACTATGAAAATTAAGAAAAAGTGACACGGTGAGCAATGGCGAATCCAGGATTGTGGGGTAGGGGGCTCTTCTTCCTCTTCTTCTTTCTTCCTCCTTCTTCCTCTTTATCCTCAAAATTTTCATGAAAATTTGGAGTGATTACCATGGGATCCAGGGTGGTATGGGGGGCTCCAGCCCCCCAGACTCACCGCTGGATCCGCCACTGACGGTGAGGGTGTTCCTCCGTCCGTCGTCCACCTCTTCCGATCTCAATCCTCTTTGCCTAGCTCACGTCGACGGTGATCTGCCGCGGCCACGGGTGTGACAAGTGGTATCAAATTCGGGTTATCTTCCTCGGTGCGCTTCCACTTCGGCAGCGGCGGCGACGAATTATCCTACAACTTCTTCAGCATCGGATTTGCAGCGGCGAGGGTTGTCCAACAAGTCTGGGCGTAAAATTCCGGTAGCCTAAGCGAATTCGAGTGCGGTGGCGACCGCGGGAGACCGGCATCGACTCGGGTTGCGTGGCTCTGTCTGCGTGTAAAATCCCTTGGTTGTCCCTAGTCCCAGGCGGCGGTGATTGTTTCCGGGGAGCGAACTTGAGGACCAGGTGTGCCCGAGGACCAGTGGAGGGTCACTCCTTAGTGATGAGTGATTGACAACGTTGTGTGGACTGATGCTTGGCTAAGTATGCAGGTACAAGTTGCGGTTTGACTCGTGTCGGTGCAGGTGAAGAACAAGCACGAAAGTCCTGAGCCGTGGCGGCCTCCGGGTGATGGAGAGGCAAGTAGGCTTGGTTCGATGGACCCGGTGGCCGACGGGGTCAAGTGCAAGCCGTGCGGTGCAAGACTAGCGGGCTGAAGTCGTGAACATGGGCCGGTGCAAGGTAGCGGATCGAGGTCGAAGCTTGCACGCGGGGTTTGTTGGTTTGCCCACAAAACCATCGATGGATGGTTTCTTGGTTTGGGCCGCAAAACCAAGTCAGGAGGCCTGATGCGACGGAGACGGTGATCCGGGAGCGTCGAGAAGCTTCGAGGCGGGGGGCACGTGGCGTGATCGCGGGGCTTGCGTCGATGCTAAGCAAGGCCGCGGTGGAAGCGTGTTCGCTCGATGAAGACTTGACCAAAATGCCCCTGAGGGGTTGTATATTCAATTCAAGTTGTAGGGGTAGCGTGTCATTTGCCTCCTCCGGTGGACTTCGTATAAATAGCGGAGAGGTGGATGACATCTCTCTATCTCTTGGACTCTAGGGTTTCCTTCCCCGGTAGATTGCTCTGAACTGCTTCTTTTCTTCTGCTTTCCTTAGGCTAGATTCTTGTATAGACTCTAACCTCTGATTGTATGGAAGCATTCGGCGTTGCGGTGATCTCCTAGCTCTTTGTGTTTTTCGTGTCATTTTCGAGGCTATTTTTGGGGAGTTTCGTTCTTCGCTCGATTCGGAGATTTGAGGGTGTTTCTTCTCGGATTTCTTTGAGGGGATCATGGGTGGATGCCTTGCGCATCTTTGTGTGTGATCTTGACCCCTCAAACGCCGGGAAACACCTTCGATTCGTGCGTTTTTCGTCGGAACCCGAGTTCTTGGTGGTGGTTCGTGTGATCCGCGATTCCCGGTGATTTAGTGAGTTAGAGGTCGAGATTTTTGGGGCATAGCTTCATCTAGTGACGCTTCACATCTCCCCAAAGTCTTGTCTCAAGAGCTCTAGCCGTTTGGGAGATCCGGTGATGGATTTGGAGGGTTGACTTTGCGGGGTCGTGCTGTTCCTGCTCTGTTCGTGAGCCGCGGACAGTCCGCGTGGCTGGGGCGGACAGTCCGCAGGACTGGTGTTTGTCGCAGTTCGTCACGTGTTCGTGCGCGTCCGCGTTTCGATCCGTTTCTGACCTAGGGTTTTGTTGCAAGCGGTTTGCGGACAGTCCGCGAGTTCTTCACGGACGGTCCGCGTGGCCAAGACTTTGTCTGGGGTGGAGCTGGGTTTGTCTGGGCTTTCCAGCGAGTTTGCCGGACAGGCCGCAAGGCCTTCACGGACGATCCGCGACACTGGCGGACAGTCCGCGTGGTCCCCTCGGACAGTTCGAATTTTCCAGTGCGTCTCTGGTGGTTCGGTTGCGTTATTCGGACGGTCCGCAAGGCTGGTCCGGACAGTCCGCCTGTGCATAGCGGACAGTCCGGCCGTACCATACGGACAGTCCGCGCTGGCTTTTCCAGAATTGGCCAAGTGCTTTGATTCTTGTCTCGTGCTTCCGCGGTTTGTTTTAAGGCTGGTCTCTAGGACTTGTGGGCTTGTGTGTGCCTAGTCTAGAGCTTCTCTGGTGTGTGCGAGTACTCGGGGTGGCAATCGGGGTATAGGCTGAGTTCGACCTTCGGGAAGAATTTTTATCGACTCCCATTCACTCCCCCCCTTTCTGGTCGCCTATTCGGTCCTTCAGAACTGGCGAGGGCTTGATCCTAAGCTGTCTCACCGGAACAGGAGGAGGTGAGGAGTCCATGATGCAGGCGGCGTGGTATCTGTCGGGGTTGGCGGTGGTGATTGGTGGCGGAAATTGGGGGTGATTCGGTGGCGCTAGAACGGATTCTCTCAGCGACGACTTCATCAACGCGCTATCTCCCTCGAGCTTCAGGTACGGGCTGCTGTTTCTACACAAATTCGTCGATCTGGACTAGGAAACGGGAGAGGTTGGGCGTAGTTGATCTCGCTTGCACATCGCAGTGGGATCAATCCTGTAATTCCCTCATATCCTGGATCGATTTGCGACGCAGTAAACACGGCTCCTCCGAAGCCTTCAGCGCAAACGAGGTTTGTCCTGGAAGCCATGGCGGACGAAGCAGAGAAGGAGAACATCAAGCTCGATCAGATTAAGGAGAGTTTGGATTTGCTTTTTGAGAGGATGACAGATGTCGGTTTACAGCAGCTATAGATGAAGAAGCAAGTGGAGAAGACTGCAGAGAAGGTGAATCAGCACACTGCAGAGCAACAACGCATGGCTAAACAAATTGCTGAAACAGGTCGAGTGGTGGCACGGTTAACTCTGAACCAGATGAAGGATGAGGACAGTACTGACTCTGATAGTGATTCTACATCCACGGCATCCTCAGTACTCAAGCATTTTCAGAAAAGTGATAAAACTAAGAGCAAGGAGAAGGTGGATAAGCAACTGGACAATTTGCCAAAACAGCATATGCCAAAGTGTTTTGTCCTAAAATTTACTGGTGATAATCCAGCAGTGTGGAAGGAAAAATGTGTAGATTACTTCTTACTGGTTGATCTGGCACCTAAGCACTGGGTGAGAATGGATGTTGTCCATTTTGATGGAGTTGCTTCTCAATGGTGGAAAGTGTATAGAAGAAAGTTCCCAGCACTGTCTTGGTTATAGTTTGTCCAGGCAGTGGAGGCTAAATTTGGTAAAGATGATTATAGGAAAGCCTTGACTGATCTACTCGAGCTCAAGCCAACAGGTAATGTGGAGGAATATTTCAAAGAATTTCAAGAGTTACAGTTTCAGGTATCAATGCATAATGATGGTTTTTGATGACCTGTTCTTTGCCTCCCAATTTGTGAATTGGTTGAAGGAGGAGATTAGATACACAATTCAATCCCAAGTCCCTGAAGATGTAGATAGGGCAGTGTTGCTAGCCAAGGTTCAACAGAAGATTGTGGAGAGAGACAAGAGAAAGCTGCAGAAAAATACTGGAGCAACTAAACAGATGGCTACATATAGCAAACAAGGGTCTTCTACTGCAAGTGGTCTGTGGAAGGAAAGGCAGCTCAGAGATTATAGGAAGCTGCATGGGCTATGTTTCCATTGTGGGGAAAAATTTGAACCAGGGCACATTGAGGTGTGTCAAAAGAGACCTAAACCACATATGAATGCTTTAGCCATCAATGATTTGGATCAAGGATTAACTGAGGAAGTGTTGAATCAGTTAGCAGTTGAGGATGCACTCACAAAAGAACTGTGTCATTTATCCTTGAATGCTATTTCAGGTATTGAAACTGTGGATTGTATCAAAATCAGGTCTCTGGTTAAGAACAAGGTGATGTTGATTCTCATGGATAGTGGCAGCTCACACTCTTTTGTCAGTGCTAATTTTGTTTAGCTGGCTGGGCTGACTATTGTATCAGCTCCACCAAAGGAAGTTAAGCTACCAAATGGACATATATTGATTTCTGTCAAAATAGTACCCAAGTTGGAATGGTGGTGCCAAGGACATACTTTAGTGATGGATATGCGGGTAATTGAGATGGGGGCATATGATGCAATCCTGGGGTTTGATTGGTTGAAACCTGAGTCCCATGTAGTATCACTGGGACCACAGAAACATAGAGTTCCAGGAACATGGCAAGCCAATTAAATTACAAGGAGTATTACCTAGGGAGCTACAACTTCAACCAATAGAAGCTGAGAAGTTGTGGAAGTGTGCCAAGGGCAATGACGTTTGGGCATTTGCAGTGGTTGAGTGTGTGGAACCAGCAATGCAAGAAGAAGTTCCTCAATCTATTCAAACAGCGGTGGATCAATATTCTGCATTATTTCAGGAGCCCAAGCAATTACCCCCATCCAGGGTGTATGACCATGCCATTTCTTTACAACCTAGAGCTGCTCCAATCAATTGCAGACCTTATAAGTATTCTCCACAACACAAGTCTGAAATTGAAAGACAAGTGAAGGAATTGTTACAGGCAGGGCTGATTGAGCACAGTACAAGTCCATTTGCAGCTCCTGTTCTATTGGTGCAAAAGAAGGATGGGTCTTGGAGATTTTGTGTTGATTACAGAAGGTTGAATGCCATTACCATAAATAACAAGTTTCCTATGCCTATAATTGAGGAAATTTTGGATGATTTGGCTGGTGCTCGGTATTTCACAAAGTTGGATATGCGATTGGGCTATCATCAAGTCAGGATCAAACAAGGAGATGAGTTCATAACAGCTTTCAAGACCCATCATGGCCACTACCAGTTTAAGGTGATGCCTTTTGGTTTAACAAATGCACCATCCACGTTTCAATGTCTGATGAATGAACTGTTACAACCATTCTTGAGAAAGTTTGTCATGGTGTTCTTAGATGACATCCTCATATACAGTCCTAACCTTAGCCAACAAGAAGTGATGAGGACATGACACCCATGAATACGATCATGATTGGTGCATGAAATGGAGTAGAAGAAGTCCAGCAAGGATGTCCAAGTCGAAGAGGAGGCACGATGCTAATCCGGTTCGAGTCCCCAAGGTGGAGGCCCAAAGCAATCCAAGTTCGAACCCAGTTCGGAGTCCAGGAGCAGTGTCCACTAAAAATGACACCTAGGTCACCGCATATGGAATCGGTTTTGGATGTTCTTTATATGGGTGGAACCACAATTTCATAGAGCTTCCAATGGCACCGGTCTTAGGCCCAAATTCGTTCTGAGTCAACTGGAATCATCTAAACAAGTTGACGTCCAGAATCTGCTAAGGTGCTACATCACCAATTTGTTGGGCCTATGGCCCAAGTTGTGGGCGCCCCATCCTAGGTCGCCCCCAACCCTAGGACGTCCTCCTCTCATATACTTAGTAGCCGCCGCCTTAGAAACTCGAGTTTTGTTTTACATCTAGTTTTAGCTACCCCAGAGCACGCACAAATACGTGTTGTCCTCTGTGATTCAGAACTCCACCTCGAGTGATATTAAGATTGCTCACCTCAGATTCTTGTTCGTTCTTCGATTGCGTACAGAAATTGATCTTCGTGATCATGCTGATCTTGCGCTGGTAAGGTTGGTAACCATCGGGAGTTGGTTCAGCGATTGCATTGGCGCTTCGAGTCTTGCTCGTCGTAGTCGGATCGTGAGGGTCTACTTCCACCATATCGAAGTTATCTCCACTCACCGAAAGATCAGGCACTCCCCCTGTATCAAGTGGTATCGGTTTTCCAGATTGATTGATGAGTTTATCAAGTGTTTTTTCCTTCCTACAGTCCACAAAAACCAAACAAAAATTTATTTTTAGGTTAGATCCTTGTCCCAGCAACCCTTTTAGCCTCGCACCTTCTATCAATAATTTGATTTGTTGAATTTGTGTGCTTACTCGTCAATTGTTGTTGGTTACTTGTGTTCTAGCTTTTGTTGCTTGTTTTTCTTCTAACCCTAGTTTCTCTGCCGTCGTTCCGCTGCTCGCCTTTTCCCCCACCACGCCGCATATCCCTCGCGCCAGCCCCTCGCGCGACCTCCCTTGCGGCCGTGAGCCGTGCGTTGTGCCGCGGTACCCCCGTGCGGTTCGTTTTCCTCCCCCTTCCTGCCCTTGTGTTTTTGGAAAGTAAAAAAACAAAAGGAAACAATAAAAAAAAGGCAAGTCAAAAAAAGGAAAGCAATAAAAAAGAAGAAGAGGCAAGTCACAAACGGGGAAAGGAGGACACCGTGACCCCCCACGCACGCCGCGACCCACCCACGCACACTGCGTGCTTCTCCCCCTGTTCGTGTTTCTACTAGGGCGTCATCGAGCCCCCTGCTCGCGGTTCTCCCGGGGCAACACTGCGCACCCCCCGTGCTCACGATTTTTTCCCTCCTGGACAGTGCCGCACTCACCCCTCCCACCGACTCCCCACGTTTTGCTCCCTTGTTTCCCTTCCGCTTTTGCACTTGTTTCCAGCAGTGTTTGTTCATGTTAGCACTATTATTCAGCTTTGCATTATTATTTGATTGTGCTAATCCTTCAATTGAGTGCTACCTTCCCAGAACTCCACATAGTTCTACGACGAGCTGGTTTTGTTTCTGTAGGCAATCGCTCCTCCAATCTTTCACAGGTTCCACCAGTTGGTTGCAGATCGCCCCTGTGTGCGTGGTAAGAATGGATAAGAATTTGATAACAACATTGTAGTGAGTGCCTTGTGAGCCACTACACCCTTATTTTGTCGTCGATTTTGTTTTTGTGTTTGCGCTAACCATGGCAGGCGATGACAAGAGGGATGACCAGCTGCAGGACATGCAGACACGAGTTGGCAGACTTACCGCAGACATTCAGACGATACATGCATGGCTGGATTAGATGACCAGTTCATCGAAGGAGTAGATCGATACGCTCAACCTCGCACAGACGGCCGCTAAGACCACACTCGACGTCGTCGTGCCACGACTCGATGCTTTGCATACAACGATCTCAGAGTTGCAGAAGGATTATGGCAGTGACTCAGAGTAGGAAGATGGAGACCGCCGAGGCCGTACCCGCCATGTGCCACACCGTTCTAGAGATTTTTGGGGCTCACAGGCTATTATAGAAAGTTTGTGAGAAATTATGGGATTATTGCTAAGCCTCTGACTCAGCTGTTGAAGAAGAAGGCATTTGACTGGTCTCCTGTAGCAGACAAAGCATTTGCATCATTAAAGTCTGCCATGATGTGCAATCCAGTATTAGCACTGCCAGATTTTCAGGTGGTGTTCACTATTGAAACTGATGCTTGTATTGATGGCATTGGGGCTGTATTAATGCAAAAGGGGCAACCCATAGCTTTTCTGAGTAAAGCTCTAGGAGAGAAACACAAGCATCTTTCCATTTATGACAAGGAATTTCTGGCCTTACTCATGGTAGTGGAGAAATGGAGGCAGTACAACCAACATTAAGAGTTTATTATCAAGATAGATCATCAGTCATTGACCTATTTACATGAGCAACATTTACATTCTGATATTCAAAAGAAAGCTATGGCTAGATTGATGGATCTGAAGTTCAAAATTGTGTATAACAAAGGAAAAGACAATGCAACAGCAAATGCATTGTCCAGAGTGGCAAGTGTAATGCAAGTTCAAGCCATCTCTGAGGTGAGATGCTCAAGACTTGCTCATCCAGCTAGCAGTAAAGAGTCCCAATGAGAATGGGTTCATGTTGGAACAGGGATTGATAAAAAAAGGCCAAATGATATGGGTGGCTAACAATTCAGCATTGCAAACTAAGCTTGTGGCAACTTTTCACTCCAGTGCTATTGGGGGACACTCTGGCTCCCAGGTGACATATCAGAGGGTAAAGCAAGCATTTGTGTGGAAAGACATGAAGCAAGATGTGGAAAACTTTATGAAGTAATGCATCATATGTCAGAAAGCAAAGCATAGTCAGCAACATCCAGCTGGGCTTTTACAACCTTTACCTCTACCTGCAGGCCCTTGGCAAGGTATTTCTATGGACTTTATTGAGGGTCTACCAGTATCTGATCATTGCAGTGTCATTGTGGTAGTAGTGGATAGGCTGACCAAGTATGCACATTTCTTTGCAACAAAGCACCCTTATACTGCTGCTAGTATTGCTCAGTTGTTTCTGGACAATATAGTGAAACTACATGGGCTACCTCAGACTATAGTGACAGATCGAGATCTTGTGTTTCTCAGCAAGTTCTGGAAGGAGTTGTTCAAACTTTATGAAGTCAAATTGACATTGAGCACTGCATACCATCCCCAAACCGACGGACAAACAGAAAGGGTTAACCAATGCCTAGAAATGTATCTCAGGTGTGCAATTCATGATTCCCCAAAATAGTGGAAAAAATGGCTGCCATTAGCTGAACTGTGGTACAATTCAACTTTTCACTCATCTCTTGGATGCTCTCCATTCAAATCCCTATATGCTCATGAACCTAATTTGGTGCTAGCTCCTTGTACTCAACCTGATACTCTGCCCACTGTAGTTGAGCTGATACAAGACAGAGAACTCCACATCCAGTCTCTGAAGGAACATCTGGTTGCTGCTCAGAACAAAATGAAGCATCAGGCTGATAAGAACTACCCTGGAATTTGTGGTAGGGGATAAAGTTCTACTGAAGCTCCAACCCTATGTCCAGTCGTATGTTGCAAGCAGACCTTACCCCAAATTGGTTTTCAAATACTATGGTTCCTATGAAGTAATTGAGAGGATTGGACAAGTGGCATATAAGCTTCAGCTGCCTGAAGGGAGTTTGATCCATCCAGTGTTCCATGTTTCTCAACTCAAAGCATTTACACCGGATTACACTCCAGTGTATTCTGAACTACCCAAGGTGTCTGATATGACAACATCATCCACTGAACCAGAATGTATCTTGGAGAGATGTCTGATGAAGAAGGGCAATGCCGCAATCCCACAGGTGAAGATCAAGTGGACCCATTTCCCAGAAGAATCAGCAACATGGGAGGATTATTATGTCATTCAACAAAGATTTCCAGCAAGTAAAACGTGGGGACAAGCAGCTTCTCAGGCAGGGGGAAATATCACCACCGTGGTGGACCCGACAAAAGACACTACGGAGTAGTGAAGATGCATTTCTATTTTACGTTTTCATTCATGTGTATGACGTGTGGGCCCGAGGCCGTTCGACTTTGCGAGCTATAAGCTGCCATCAGCTGCAACAAACAGACTATGAAAATTAAGAAAAAGTGAAACACAGTGAGGGTGTTCCTCCATCCGTCAGGGGCGGGCCCAGGATTTGGGGTAAGGGTATTCAAAATTTTTGAAGGGGGCTTTTTTACAGTATGCATTAACCAAGCAAAAATTTCATGATTGCAATGTTGTTTTGGTGGGCTTTCGGCTTTTTTTTTGTCAGGACAGGAGTAGAGATGGGTTGGTGTGGGTTTTTTGGCTAAATGAGTGAAGCAGACTGCTATTCGGTGACATTTTCTATTTTCTGAATACATATGCATCATATACACTATATGTACAAAATGTTTTGACCAAAATAATGGGTATTCAACTGCATACCCATGAATCTCGAAGCGTAGAATAGTTTTAGCTCTCTGTTTTGCGCAAATTGTACTGTTTGGTGTCTGTTTCTTATTTTATTCTATTGTTTGCTTGCATGTGTTATGATGTGGTGCGTAGAGGACGATCCGTGCATGGAGTTCACTGCAGTTGAGGATTTCCAAGACTTTGAGCAGCAACCAGAGTTTGTTGAAGGCAAGTCCTTGATGCATGCCCTTTTACCTATTACAACATGCATTTTAATTACATTGTTGTTTATTTATTGCTTGCATCAAATTGATGGGTCCCATTTATATTTAAGGTTCGACTAGACTTGTTTACCCTATGCCTTGATCAAACTGGGTGTATTGTTATGTTGGGTAGATCATGCTTAGTTGCTAAACGTGGGTTTATGGTGGTTTTAATGAACAACAATGTTAATTCTGATTTACTTATGCTATACCATTATTAAACAAGACCACTATTTGTTAATCAGAACATGGAGAACTACCCATGACAACAGTGCAACCACAAGACATATGGCTCTGTCTTGGCTAATTAATTAGAAACTTTAATGTGTGGTATGCTTTACCTGATAAGGGCGACAGGGTGCCGGTAGTTGGTGTATAGCCCGGCCCTCAGACTGATCTGCTCTGTGGTAGCTTCGCAGTCTCGAGAGAGGGTTATGCATTGCGCTATCATGAAACCTAGCGAGCAGCCTGCACTAGAGAATCTTTGTAAAGGCCTCGTAGCGTCCCTATGTGTCACACCCTGAAATTTTGAATTTCAGGATGTGAGTAGGAAGAAAAACTTAAACAACAATTTTCTCTTAATTTTAAAAATTTTCCAACCTTTATGTTATTTTACTGGGAATATAGTATAAAAAAACATTAATTGTTTTTCTTAAATTAAGTGGCTTGATGTTTGTTGCAATCATGCTGGTGCATTATTTTGGTTGTTTGAATTCAAACTCAAATTTGAATTCATTTGTTTGGATCCTTTTTCAAAAAGTTCAAATCCTTTCTCTTTTCCCTCCTTCCCCTTCTCTGTTTTCGGCCCGTAGCTCTTCCTAGCCCAGCAGCCCGCCGTTGCGGCTGCCGCAGCCCACCGGAGCCGGCCTAGCTCGCGGCCCACTTCTTCGCTTGGCCAACTAAGAGTAAGTCCGGCGGACCACCCCGGAGTCCTCCCCTTCGCTTGCTCGGCCTCCCTCGCTTCGCAGCCCACCCTTCTCTTCACGGCCCAGCTAGGCTCGCGCCTCTCCTCTTCGCCCGCAGACACCGACAGGCGGGGCCCGCCTGTCATCATCTTCCTCACGCCGAGTCCGGGTCGGACACGAGCTCGAGCTCGCATCCCGGTCGCATACGCCTCGTCCCACGCCGCGTCCTTCGATTTGACCCGCACGACTCCAGCCCTATTTATAGGCGCCGCCACCCCGGCCTCAAATCCTAGACCTAGCCGCCTTGAGCTCCTTTGCCTGCGCCGCCGAAACCCTAGAGCGCCACCGCTGCTGATCCGCCGCTCCGCCGCTCTCCCGTCGACGCGAAGCCCTCCCGGAGAACCGCACGAAGGTGAGGAAGCTGTACGTTTAGTTTGTTTGCGTCTTCAAGCCCTGTCTTGCTTGCGCTCGCTCGCCGGAGTTCGAGATCTGCGTCGCCGAGCCGCGCGCCTCCGTCGGTGCCCGACCCTCCTCTCTGGACCCCTAGATCGCCTCGCTGCTTCACGCGCCCCATCTCTGGCCAATCCGCGCAGCAAATAGAGCACCCCAGCTCGAGTATGGCTGAGCTCGCCGGAGTTCATTCTCTGCGCCGCCGCTCGCCGGTGTGTTCACCACCGTCTGCGCGTCCCCGGCCAGCCACAGCCGTCCATCTGGTGTTCAAAGGCCCAGATCTAATCTGGTCGAGTCAACCGCGCCGCTTACTGGTCAACCCCGCGGAGTCCCCACTGTTTTTGCATAAAAACTCCTGGCCTTTCTAGTTTAGCAAGCCGGTCCCTCTGCAGTGCAAATATCTTACAGATAGGTCCTTTTCTTTACGGTCTAGACCCCGAGCTCTTTGGTTTTAGCACCCGAGGTCCAACTTTAATGTTTTCACCGAAGCCCTTTATTTTTCATGCTTAATTATGTTTTAGCCCCTGTTTTCTTGCAGTTAGGCCCCTGGAACCTTAGTTTTCTCGCAGAAAAGCCCTTACATCTTCTTTTAGCCATATCTTCTTCGTTATAACTCCGTTTTTAGCGTTCTTTATGTCCAAACGATCATATCGAAGTGTATATTAGTTTTATGACCCTGTTCAGTTCTGTTTGTATTGTTTTATGCCTGTTTCTTATTTTATTCCATTGTGTGCTTGTATGTCTTAGATGTGATGCGTAGAGAGCGAACCGTTCGTGGAATTCGAAGAGCAAGACTTCCAAGTGTCTGAGCAGCAGCACGATTCAGTTGAAGGCAAGTCTACCATGATGCATTCCCGTTTTCCTATATAACATGCATTTAATTCATTGTATTTACTTTTGCTTGCATTAATTTGATGCGTCCCAATTAAGGTTCGACTAGATGTTTTTACCCTAAGCCTTGATCAACCGGGTCTACTTTTATGTTGGGTAGTTCTCGCTATGCTTTACATGGTTACATGGTGGTATTAATGAAGCAATATTTAATCTTGATTTATTTATGTCATACCTTCATTAATATAAGATCATATGTTTAATTGGAACATGGAGAACCACCCAGGACAACAGTGCAACCACAAGAACTAAATGGCTTTGGTCTTGGCTAAGTAAGTAGTGACCCTGGTTAGGAGTGGATTTACCTGATAAGGACAAGGGGCGACTGTACTGTGGGGTATGGACTCGCTCTAGCGGGGAGTTGGGCTTTGCTAAGACACGGTACCCGCTAGGGGACTTTATACCTTGCTAACTGATCTGGTAACCTTGTGGGTTGCAACTTCCTGGGGAAACTTTGTAAAGGCCTCATAGCATCCCTATGTGATCACACCTCGGTAGTGTGGTATGATGTCTGATCAGCATCACGTGGTTGGGTTTAAAGTTCTTTTGAACTTTTATGCGACTTGTGGTGAAAGTGTACAACCTCTGCAGAGTGTAAAACTAACCGATTAGCCGTGCTCACAGTCAACAGCGGCCTGGACCCTCACATGATTAAGTTATGGAAGGCAATATTAATCTGATGCATTCTACCTTTATTTATGTTTATGATCTCTATGTTATCTAAGGGATGTTATGAACTTACGCTTGATAGTAATTATGTTGCTAATAAAACTTGACCAACTAAAATGCTTACTTGCTTAACCATCATCCATCCACATAAAGCCTTGCATGTTATATATCTTTTTCTCTTGCTGAGTACGGCATGTGCTCACGCTTGTTTTCATTATTTACTACACTACTCGGATTGCTGCTCAGACTGGGAGAGATTTGAAGACTTTCCCGGAGATTTCAACGAGTTCTAGGCGATCATGTCTTCAGTCAGCTGCCTGCGGAGGTGTCAGTTCCGCTGCTAGATACTCTATTTTGTTTAAGTTATGAGATTGTCAGTCTGTAATAAGTTTAATACTCTCTTTACGTTGAGACACTGTCTTTTGGTATGCACTATGTCATTATATGTGTGAAACTTGATCCTGGCGCACATATAATCTAGCATTCGAGTTTGCCTTTAAATTCGGGTGTGACACTATGCAACCACACCTAGGTAGTGTGGTATTGTGCCTACTTTTGCACATCATGGTTGGGTTCAAAGTTCGTAGAACTTTTACATGACTTGTGGGTAAAGATGTGCCACCTCTGCAGAGTGTAAAGCTAACTGGTTAGCCATGCTCACAGTTACGAGCGGCCTGGACCCTCAGATGATTAAGCTATGGAAGATGGACTTTAAACTTGTGCATTTCATCTTATGATATTGTTGCATATGCTAATTGGGTTGGTATATACATACATTTGCTAGTAAATAGTTGCTTAATAAAACTTTGACCAACTAAAAGTGCTTACCGCTTTAACCTTATCAGCCATCCACTATAAAGCCTTGCATGTTGTTTATGTATTATTCCCTTATCGAGTACGACATGTGCTCATGCTTGTTGTTCATTTATCTTGCATCTACACTACTCGGTTTGCTGCTCAGCCGGAAGATTTGAAAATTTTCCGGAGGATTTCGACGAGTTCTAGGCGTGCGTTCCCCAGTCGACTGCCTGTGGAGGACGTCTGTGTCTTACTTTCTGCTGTTAGCTACTCGTTTTGTGTGCTAGAATAAAGACTATCGGTCATGTAATAATGATACTTTATGACATTACGTTTTGGTATTTCACTGAGTCGTTTGCATGTGTAAACTTGATCCTGGACACATGTGAATTATACATCTGGTTTTGCTTTTGAAACTGGGTGTGACAAACTGGTACCAGAGCCGTGCTGACTATAGGATGCTAGCCTAGTTAGAAATGGTCAAGATTAAGGATCTTTAATAGAAGCCACACTGATGCTTGCTTTATAAAAATCTATTTTTAATTTGCTTACTCTTAATTTTACCTCACCCTTGACTATCCACTTGTTATCTTAACTTGATTTTGCTATCTTTACCTTATACTTCATACAACACTTGTCTTCTCTATCTCTAGATGCCTCGCCGACTGAAGACTACCCGCGCGAGCTCCATCGAGTTCCCACAGTACTTGCAGGATCAAGACTACTACCACTACCCACTGGAGGGTGAAGAGCATGAAGGTGACACTGATGAGGAGATGGAGATGGAGTCACCACCTACAGCGCCTGCTCCAGCGCATGCCCCAGCACTGTGACAATCCGCCCAGGAAAATACCGTACTATCACCTAAACCAATCCACTTTGGTCATTAAGCAATAATAAAGTATCATCCTGTCGTTAGTTGCCGGGTTAACACCCGGTAAATCACTTGGAATTCACACAGAGGATCGAACATATGCATTAAAACTCACACGAAGGCGAGTCCAGAGTACCAACACAAATTAAATCCAAATTACCCCTAAGGGTTTAATTATTACAAACCATTGTTCATGACATGATAAGTAAAGGTTCAGAGTTCGAAAACAGCGGAATAAAATAAACTAGCGCAACGATAAACATCACAGGAGACCGTCCGTGATGCCATCACACGTCGTCATCCACCCATCCCTGCTCCCAGCCGGGTGGAATCTCACCAGGTCAAACCACCTGCAACAACATTTAAAAAGCAAGGCTGAGTATACTAATACTCAGCAAGACTTAACCGTCGGGTGATAACGACATCACCAAACTCTAGACATGAGGGGCTTTTTGGCCGGTGGAGTTCTTTTGCTGAAAAGCAACAAAGAGTATGTCCTTACTTTCAATATTTTAGCACAAATTCTAGTTGATTACCATTTCTAAGTTTGCCAACTAATTCAATCAAGAATTGTACAATACAATTAATCCAAGCAGTAGTATTCACAAAGTTCCATCATTAAGGGATATCATGGCCAGTTGATTAAGCAGTCTCGGATAACGGTGAGAGGCCGACAATCGATTGATTAATAACCTTGCAAGGTAAACCTAAACACACGGAAGAATGCATACCCTAAGAAATCCAACAAAAACGAAACGGGGTATACACCGACCAGACGGTTCCCATCTTTCTCCGGTTCGGGATCGGAACCTACAATCCTCGGTACAAGGCTTACTGGCACGTCATGCCGGACCGCCCAGACTCGCACAGGTACCCCACTGTTGCAGGCAGGGGGACACAACAGGTGTCCTAGGGGTAGTAGGGAAAGGTACCCTTGCCGTGTCCATCAGGTACTAGGTTTACCGGTCCCATTCCCGGCAAGTGCTTAGTAGTTCAAAAGCTTAGCCCACGAAAGCCACGGGACCGGAGCCCAATCCCATGCTCTTACCCCATGAGCAATCCATTTATAAAGATCTTATGATTCCAACATAAGAACCTATTCTCGCGAGTGACGAACATCACTCGACTTGTACCGGTCCTATAGCATAGCAGCTATCGACCTAGCATACTAGTAAAAGAACATAGGTACCTAGGGATCATGCATCTAGGGTTTCAATTCAACTCCTGAAACGTAAATGCGCAATCATAGCAAAGATAATTGCATAATTTTAAAAAGACAGGGTTAATGATCCGGGGCTTGCCTTCGCTGGCAAGGTTAGCCTTGGGGCCCTTCTGGACTTTGGTCCAGGTCTTGCTCTACAACGACGTAGTGCACGTCTCCGTCAGCTCCTCCGTCTCCTCCTTCCGGCACACGCGTACAACTACCGACGGGAAGATCTACACGAGGATGCAAATGCAAGATTTAAGTGATGATTTTTATCTAATTAATTACAAACAACATATGACAACCATGAAGAGCATGGTTGGCCATATTCACCTTGACAAACACACATTGGTACAATCTTTCTATTAAAGGAACAACATGTGGTGCTTTATTAACTTGTTCCTTTTAATAGTGACTGTGTACACATTTATGCAAATAAATTAATCTAAATTCACAAAACAGCAAGGAGGTGGTCCTAAGCATCTTAGCATGATTTACATCACAAACATGAGGTCACTAGTTGTGGTGTTGGTGATTTTCCAATTTAATTTGATATTAAGCTTTAAATGGCTTCTATTGCTTTTATTCCTAAAATAAATTCATAAAAATTCAGTGAGGTGTTGTATGAAGCGCTACAAACCTAAACAAAGCCACTGCACACACATGCACACTTAGGAGAGCTATGAAATTAAATATACCGAAAATAACAAAAGCTAGCTACCAAAACATGATAAATGCATCTAAAAAAATAAATATACAAGAAAATGATTCCAACTTTCCCACACATGGCCTCTGGTCCAAAACTAAGCTAGGCATGCAACATATACACCTAGAGCTACTATAGATCTTGAGCTATGCATTTACAAAGAAAATTAGGCATAAAACAAGATTAAATATTTCTGACAGATATAAAATTATGATTAATTCACCAGAGATGCATTTATCTATAAAAAGATCACATACAGAAGTTGAGCACAAAAATTTAATTATTTTTAGCTACAAAAATCATTTGGACAGATTCAGCATAAATACAAAACAATTCATAATAAAAGATCTACACAATAACTTTGTGCAATTTTTGGTACAGAATCTAGGCATAGCATAGCACACAACATATCCAAAATTCAGCTATAGAGCACTTGTGGATTTTGAGATACAACAGACCTAGGGTTAACAGTTTTGTATTTTTCATGCAAAAACTATCAGGCAAAACTATGGTCATGCTTTGGGAAAGTTGTAGTGTTCTTCACAAGGAAGCCAACAAAATTGAGTTTGCATTTGTCTGATGTATCTACGATTTTCTACGAATTTTACAAGATTCAGCCAAATACCAATTACTATTTAAAAAATTTCTTACAAGCAGGCCCCTGGAAAGATTTTAACCTTCACAGATCTACCCCTGGTTTGCACAAAGGCCCCTACGAAGAATTCAATCCTCACAAGGGTGCCCTCGTCGGCACAGGGGCGGCTCGCCGGCGGCGATAGCCGGCCGGTCCGGGCAAACAAGCGGCACAAGGTGGCGTATATGCTCACCTCGCATCGATTGGTGAAGGCAGCTTGGTCGGAGGGAGCTCCGACGAGCGGCGGTGGCGGCGAGGCAGGGGCGGCGGGAAATTCCGGCGAGGTGAAGAGGCAGCTAGGCCAAGCGCGAGTGCAGGAGCTCGACCGTGCCCTAGGGGTGAGGCTCCGGTGGTTGAACGGCTCGGGAAGGTCGCCGGCGATGGCCCGCGGCGGTGCCAGGCGGCAGCGGGCACTGCGGCCTGAAAATTCCTGCGAGGAGCGCGGCTATGCCGGCAACGTGCGACGGCTCAAGCTTCGGTAGGTCCTAGTGGAGGGCTTAGGGTGGCCGGTCGGCACTGGGTGCGAGTGGATGATGGAGCTCGGCGGTGGCGGTTCAATGGCGGGGTGGCGGCGAGCACAGGGAGGTGGAGGGGCGCGCACGCGCGGGGGAACTGGCCTGCGGTTTTATAGGAGACGCGCGGGGCTTTGCTGCGACGCCAGAAGGGCAAGGAGGGGTCCGGCCGGCGCGGGGACGCGCGCGGCTGACCGGCGTGCGGCGCGGCCGGGGTCCGGCACGGCGGGCGCAGGGGCGCGACACGCAACGGCGCGGGCTCCTAGGAGCTTGGTCCGCGTGCGGCCTCAGGGCGCGCGGTCTTGGGGCGCGTGACGTCGGGGGGGGCCCGGACGTCGAGACGGAGGGGACGCCACGCGGCGCGGGCGCGCGGCGCGCTGGAGCGCGGGAACGTAGCGGCGCGGCGCGACGTCGCCCAAGATGTTCCAACTAGCCCTGTTCGACTGCCTCTTTCTCCAAAAATCCAAACTGAAGTGTACTATAGTGTAATTAGCAAAGTTGTAGATCAAGCTACCCTCTACAACTTCTAGAAAGGCTCATAGGTGTTTTGAGCAACGGATTTTGCATAAACTGCACGCTAAGTTTGCAGTTTTCTTGGCACCGATGAATAGTATTCCGCTGCAGTTGACCAAGGTTTTCACCATTATACACTCCAAATTTGAAATGCCACCCAAAAGCAAAGTTGTGTCCCTCGAAAAACTGGACAACCTTTATATTGGGAGAATTTGAAGTGTTTAGGTGAAATTCGGAGAACGCGGCAAAAGTTCTTGGAGGGTTCTAAGACAACAGAGGTTTTGACCAAACTTTGACTAAGGTTTGACCACTAATGCGTGTTGATTTGATTAAGAAGATCATTAGTGGTTGTTGACTAGGTTTTCGAGGTGATGACCCATGTTGACCAAGGTTTGACTAGAGTCAACAGGTTTGACTCGATCATTAGCACTAATGATGCTAATTAAAAACCTGGGGCGTCACAAGCACCCACTCCAGAAGTCATCAACATATCTGATGCTGAAGAGCTAGAGGAAGCACAAGCTGATGAGCCAGAGGAAGAACAGGCTGAGGAGCCAGAGGAAGAACAAGCTGAGGAAGCTGAAGAGGTTGAGCAAGGGAGTGACCCAAGTGATCCTTCAGACCCAGAGGATGCAAACCCAAAGGAGGTAGACTCAGATGATCCAGATGCCGTGCCAGAAATGTGGAAGGCCATTGTCTGTCACAGTGATGGGGGGTAAGCTCGTTTTCCAACATTACTCAGGAGACTCTTTCGTCACCTCAACTACTATGTGAAGATTGACTACGTGGGATTGAGGAGGACCCATCCAAACTATCTGAAGGAGTGGGATGTGTCGGTACACATTATAGACACTAACCCTCACTTCGGGTGGAAGTATGAGCTTGGAGTGCACTACGCTTTAGCCATCAGGGACACCTATGCTGCAGGGATAGATGATGCCGCTAGACGAGCACTTTCCGCGTGGTGCTATAAGAAAGCTCACTACATGATCACCAACACCACGTGGAAGCACTTCCCTCGTCGGCCAACTGGATCAGCGGGCAGCATGATATCTGAAGTTTACTTGGACATGAACCCCCGGTACTTAGCTCAAGTGGGACTCACCGCAGAGCTCAACACCATGCTGGACGACACCACAATGGATTTGCAAAACCTTCACGACCAGCAGATCGAAGATAGGAAGGAGATAAAGAGGCTCAGAGCAATAATTGATGCCCAAGGTCTTGAGGAAGCAGAGGAAGATGAAGAAGATTGGCCCGCAGAGTCACCAAGGCCAAAAAAAACTAGATACGGATCTCCAAGTTCTAGCACCTGTGTCATTTTGCATTAGGATCTAAGAGTCTTTCAGTTTTCAGTCTATGTAATCGCTAGTTCAATCGTCGTTTAGGAGTGTGCTTAGTCTAAAAGTGTGTTTGGATGCTTGTGCTTATGACAATGCTTGATTTGGATTTTGGTATGAGTGCAATGTGTTGTGGAGTGATTGAAAGTGCATCTAGGCCTCTTAGTGGATTTTGGTGAATTGAATGACAAAGCGATTAAAGGTCTAACATCTTTGTCTAAGATTGTGAGCAGGTTCTATTTATATATTCATGAGTTATTATTGAGATATACATTGGTGAATAAATATCATATGGCTCACATTGGAGAAGACAAATATATGTGTGATCCTAAGGCATAATGGCAATTACCAAGCATCAAAGAAAGATAATTATTGGGAATATTTTGAGAAGGTCAATTCATTGTCTCCAATAAAGATGGTAGCTTGGTTAAATTACAAGGATCATAAAGAGAGAAGATGGTAACTCTCTCTATGTTAAATGCAAGGCTTCAGGTGGTAAATTAAAGAGAACACAAGGATGAGTGTGGATTTTATGGTCCTTAATTGGAAGCTTGCATATTCGTTGTCAATCAAGAACAAACATTTGAAGTGAGATTTCAAATGAAGACTAATTATTGGTAAAGCAAAGCCGAACTCAATGTGGCTATGGTAAGTGATTGAGATCAACCGAGATGACTAGAGCGAGGAACAAAGCGACCTTGGTTAGCTACCATGGTGGTTGCTATGGTGAAGTAACTAGTATCCGTGGGGTTTCGAATCTTACTCATGCTTTGACCGAGGGAAGCATTGCATTACATCAAGTTGTGTTTGACAATGTGGGGTGACTTAAAGGTTCAAAGTTACACTCTTATGCTTAATAGAGGAATCTTAAGTCACTAGCTCAAGTATGGACGTGCTCAACAATTTAGCAATGTTGGAAGCCCTCAAGTGGAATTTATTCAAGTATGGCAAGATTGAAGAATTCAAGACTCAAGTGGCTAACTTAGTTTTTATATTTATTCTTGAGTATAGGAATGCCGTACTATCAAGAGGGATGCAACATTAGCTTTATGACCAAGTCAAAAGTGCTCTTAGAAAACCCATGTGAGAAATAGCCTTGAGTGATCAAGAGTGTGCTAACAGACCCAACTAACCTACCTAAGCCACTTCATCTCTTTAGTGAAGTGTTGGTGAGTGTTGTGAGGGTTTGGGGCTGTCCCGGCCTGCACCGGTCTGACTGGTGCAGGGCACCGGTCTGACTGGTGCAGGGCACCGGTCTGACCGGTGCCTCTAAGGCCCAACGGCTAGTTTTTCAAACACCGGTCTGACCGGTGTGGGGCACCGGTCTGACCGGTGTGGCCCGAGCACTAACGGCTAGTTTTCTTGGTTTGGGGTATTTATACCCCACGTCCTCCACAGTGGAGGGCTGCTGGTTCCCTTGTGTTTCTTGAGCATACAAGTCATTCTAAGCCAAGCCAAAGCCTTGGTGGCACTCCCCAACCTCTCTTTGTGAGATTTGTGTGATTCAAGCCATATCCTTGAGTTGGGTTGAGAGATTGAGATTGTGAGATAGTTTGTGAGCTAACAAGAGCATTCCCATAGCTTGAGCATTTGTGTTTAGCGTCTACAAGCTTTGTAGCATTTGTTACTCTTGGAGGTTTGCCTCCTAGACGGCTAGGCGTCGCCGGCTGGCTCCCAAGGTGCGGTGAGCAGCGGCAAGTTTGTACGGGCTGTGATCTTGCCTCTTTCGTGGAAAAGATCACCTTAGTGGAATCGAGGAAAGTGGTTGAAAGAGACCTAGCTTGTTGTGGGAGACCTCTTGTGGTTCCCTTACAAGCTCCTCAACGGAGACGTAGCCTTTCCTAAGTGGGAGGTGAACTTCGGGAAACAAATCCTCGCGTCTCCTTTGTGGTTTGCATCTCTAGTTGCTTTTCTAGCATAATTACTTTGCTTCCGCTTCGATCTACTTTGGTGTGTTTCATCTTGTGTGCGGGGATCATTACCTTGTTTATAATTATCCATCAAAGACCTTCAACAAGTTAGACTCGTGCTAGAAAACAAGAGGAGCTCGGGCTGCCCTTTGTGTGTTCTCTGTGCTACACCGGTCCGAGCGGTGCAAGTGACCGGTCTGACCGGTGGACATTGCACAGGAACGCCTACACCAGTCTGACCGGTGGGAGTCACCGGTCCGACCAGTGCCGCCTGGCAGTTCAAGTTTTGGGGCTGAGAAGTTTTATTTGATCGTCTCGCCTATTCACCCCCCTCTAGGCGACATCAAGGTCCTTTCAGTGATGAACACAACGACATTGATTTAGTAATAAAGTTGATTAGTTGGGGTTAATTTTCTGTGTCAATCAATCTTACATTATCATAATCTTTATTCCTTCATTATTAATCCTTGAACAAGATCAGTTGGTACCAAATCTGTTCACGCGGTTCTTTGACACAATAGTACCGTTTTATTTTTATCTCGAGCTATAGAAATGCTTTTGATGAAAATCCAATTGGGTTAGTTCAGAAATTTTATAGATGATTTTCTGTCAGAAACTCAGAACCATAGGGTAATTATTCTGGGAGTTATGCACGAAATATTGGAGCTATCAGAATCTGTAAATCACTGCTGACACAGTTACCTTATTTATTTTATATCTCGAGCCACAAACCTCCGTTTGAGGTGATTCCAGTTGGGTTGGTTCTGCAACTTTATACATCTCATCTCAGAAAAAGGGCACAATTTTTGGTTGCTCACGCAGAGAGTTAAAACTAATTCATTGAGACCAACAGAATCTGTCTTAAACTGGAAATCTGCATTGTATTAACTTTTGAGCTTTTCTCTTGATTCAATCATCTAATCAATGTTCCTAACACTCAGATGGTGAAAACCAGGTCAGGATCGGGAGTTGATCAACCAGCAGTGATCCGTCCAGGGAGAGGCAACAGTTCCAGCATTGCACCTCAACAGCCACAGATGGATCCAGCGATGCAGCAGTTCTTGCAGACTCAGACTCAGCTCCTCTAGAATCTGACCAACACTGTGGCCAACCTGCAAGCTCAGGCCAACAACCTACCTCATGGACAGCAGCAACCCCCAACAAACAAGCATCGGACGTTCATGAGTCACCAGCCTCCAAACTTCTCTCATGCTGATGATCCGTTGGAGGCTGAAGACTGGCTGAAGACTGTAGAGAAGATGCTCACCATTGCCCAGTGTGATGACAGGGAGAAGGTCCTGTATGCTTCAGGGTGACTCCAGGGATCTGCTTCAGCTTGGTGGGATGCTTTCGTCGCCGCTCATGCCAACCCATATGCTATAGCCTGGCAGGAGTTCACTACCAACTTCAGGAGCCATCACATACCTCCAGGCTTGATGAAGCTTAAGAAGAAGGAGTTTCTTACTCTCAAGCAGGGAGGGATGTCAGTGGCAGAATTTAGGGACAGGTTCATTGAGTTGTCTCGCTATGCGCCTGAGGATGCTGCTACAGATAGGAAGAAGCAGGAGTTGTTCTTGGATGGGTTAGCTGGACCACTTCAGTACCAGCTTATGTCTCACACCTTCCCGACCTTCCAAGAGCTGATTATCTCCACCCCATATCCCCTGTTTCGCCGCCCTATGATGAGCTGAGAATAGAAGATGCTGCCACGCAAAATGATTGCGCACAAACTTGTCTCAGTGACTGCTCCTGCAATGCTTATTCCTATAATAATACTAAATGCTCAGTCTGGCTGGGGGAATTGCTCAATGTCAATCTGTACGATGGGATGGTATTTTTTCTCAAAATGTTATTTACGTTCGTCTTGCTGCAAGAGATTTCCAAAGTTTGAGGGAGGATAAAAAGAACTCCAAGGGTTCTTATTGGTGCAGGCATGGCTAGTTTTGGGTTTCTAATGCTCTTGGTGTTGTTGATGGTTTGGATCGGGAACATATTCAAATGGTTCAGTGTGCCAATACATGGCATTCAAAGTGGTGGTGGAATTGTAGCCTTCAGGCACACCGATTTAGGCCGCGCAACTAAAAATTTCTCAGGGATGCTAGGGAGTGGTGGTTTCGGTTCTGTATTCAAGGGAGTGTTAGGCCAATCAATTGCAATTGCAGTCAAAAGGCTTGATGGTGCTCGCCAAGGAGAGAAGCAGTTTAGAGTTGAGGTGAGCTTAATTGGGTTAATTCAACATAGAAACCTAGTGAAATTGATTGGTTTCTGCCGCGAAGGTGATAAGAGGCTACTTGTTTATGAGCACATGACAAATGGGTCTCTTGATGCCCATTTATTTAAAAGCAACGCTACCATCCTAAGTTGGAGGACAAAGTATCAAATAGCCATAGGAGTTGCTAGAGGATTATGCTATTTGCATCAGAGTTGCCGTGAATGCATCATACACTGTGATATTAAGCCAGAAAACATACTTCTCGACGTGTCATTCGTACCTAAAGTTGCAGACTTTGGAATGACAGCATTTGTAGGAAGGGAATTTAGCCGAGTTCTAACTACATTCAGAGGAACTGTAGGGTATCTTGCCCCAGAGTGGCTTAGCGGAGTTGCTGTTACACCAAAAGTCGATGTTTACAGCTTTGGTATGGTACTATGGAAATCATATCTGGAAAGTACTACACACCGGAAGTGTGTAGTAAGAGCAGTTATGATGCTGCTTATTTCCCCGTGCAAGCCATCAGCAAGCTTCATGAGGGAGACCTACAGAGTTTGGTGGATCCACAATTACAAGGTGAAGTCAATTTGGAAGAGGCTGAAAGGGTTTGCAAAGTTGCATTTTGGTGCATCCAAGATAATGAACATGACTGGCTGACGATGGGTGAAGTGGTCCGGGCCCTTGCGGGTCTCCAAGAGCTTAATATGCCCCCAATGCCAAGATTGCTTGCAGCTATAACGGAACACTCTGATTCAGTGTAATAATTTGTCAATACTTTGTGGCTGGTGTTTTCTCTTTCGTTTCAGCAGTGTTTTTCCCCGTTCGGAAAGTGGTTTCAGCTAATTTGAAAGTTGTTGTACTGAGGAGCTGAAGGAATAAAAAAGCAAGCTTGCAGTTTTTTTGTGTGCATGTGGTGTCCCATTTGGCTATTTACTCTGTTAGTGGCTGACTGTAGCAAAATATGGCAAAGCTAGAAACATTATTGATGGGAGAGTCGACATATTCTTAAGTTGAAGGAAAATTTGAAGTATGCTATCATTGACTGCTTGCCTTAGAGATCCACTTCTTCACACGGTATGTGTACGTGCTGGCTGAGTTCTGATATCTAGGGCAGAACTTTCTGGGAGCTGTTTTTTTATAAAAGAAATATATAGATGTCAAAGTTACTCCAAGTTCTATTCTTCGGATGAAGGCTTTGGGGGTGCTTTCCTCTTGCTATCTCTGTACTTCTTCTGAGCCTCACAGGAGGAGACTCTGTTTGTTATTTGAGAAACATCCAGGATTAGAATTCAATGGCCCAGAACATGGCCTGAATGTGAAGCTGTATTCTTTCACGCATGTATAGGTCTGGACGTCAAGCTAAAAACTCGTGAGTTGACTTAGCTTGATCACAACTCGGCTTGACTCGGTTCAGCTCGGTTGATATTGCAACGAGCCAAGCAGTTGTTTTTGCTTGTTTCAATAATGACCTAGCTCGAGCCAGCTCGTGATCTGCTCGCGCCAATCAAGCTAAACACGTAGAGTTAAACATAAGAAAACAATAAGGAAGTAGAATTAAATCCACTTGTTTGCTCCTCTAAATTCCTAATTAATTCTCGTCTGCTTGGTTGTTTTATTTAAAATTCGTTCAATCTGATAATAGATAGAAAGGGACGGCTAGACTTTAATTGATTTTTAATACATATCATACATATAATCAGTATTATTATTGATAGTTGTGACTTGTGTGTTTCATTTGCACTTCCTATGCATGATGCATCCGAAGACTTAAAAATTTTAAATTACTATATTATTTTGTGTTCATATATATTGAAGTGCTAATATCATTTCAAATTTACATCTAGCTCGTGAGCCTAATGAGCTAGCTCGAGTTATTAATAAGCTGAGCTGAGCCAGCATTTTTGCTCGTTTTTGTTAACGAGCCGAGCCAAGCTGGCTCGTTAAATTAAGATGCCAGACAAAGCTGAGCCAAGCCTGGCTCGACGTCCAGCTCTACGCATGTACCATGTGCATAATCTCAGCTCCTTGTGTTGCGCGAGCCAGGAGGCAGCAGCAGCACGCCCGCACGCCGCACCTGCAGCTTGGTGGGAAGTTTCGTGATTGAGCATGGCTGGCAGCCCTGCATGCTGCATGGTCAATTAAATTGAGGGAGACTAAAATGTATAGGGCGGCTAAGCTCACATTTCTTTTTTCCCTGTTGTTTCCACCATCTAGAATGCATATGGTTCAACAAGATACCAGTTTTTACCACCATCTGGATCGCTAATAGGGAGAAGCCCACCACTGACCATGACCAAGGCACAGCTCAAAATTTCAAGAGATGGCAATCTTGTCATAATATTAAACAATGCCAGTACCGAATCCATATTCTGGTCACCTACGGGTGTTGTTTTCAATAGCACAAACAATACCACTATTGTCGTCCTCATAAATAATGGAAACTTTGTCCTCAAACCGGATGTCCGGAAACCTCATCTAATGAAACACTGCCGTGGCAGCGCTCTGACTACCAATGGATGTTGGGTTTTGTAAGGAATCGGATGCCCGTAGTCTAAGAGGGGGAGGGGGTGAATTAGGCAACTTAAAATCTTAACCTATGGCTTATCACTATTTACATCAAACATAAACTAGAACATACTATCTAGATGTGCAACTAGGTTGTTCTAGTGTGATACTCCCATCCCAAAACAAGTTTTGCAACCTATAGCCAATCCTAGCAAGATACTACTCTAGGTAAGTATAGGCAAGCAAGAATTGCAAGAATGTAAAGCGGAAACGTAAAGGCGGATGAGAGGAAGCAAACTCTTGACACGCGATTTATCCCGTGGTATCGGTAGGCACTAAGCCACCCCTAGTCCACGTTGTTGAAGCACTCTACACAAGAGTATTGCTTCCCGGTCACCAAGTCTCTCCCAAGAGCACCACTTGACTTGCCACAAAGGCTCACCACGAAGGCACTCGTCAAGCTCCCTTGGTCACCTTGATGCCGCCTCCACTAAGGAGCTTCTCCACCAAGAGAAGGGGGTCTCCACGTCCCCCGCACAAAGTGTCCTCGCCGCTCCACACCAAGCCGGAGGGTCGAAGACGTTTGCCGGAGAGCCACCTAGGCTCCAAGGCTTCCGGCACACCTCGTACAACTTGATCCACTCGAGAATCACCTCACAAGGTAGGCACACATTGCACTCACTTAGCTCTAAGCTAAACCTAACACTAAGCACACACAAAGCATGTGCAAGTCTATGGATGAGCAATTTAGCACTTGGATGGTTTGGATATGATCTTCTATGAGTCTTGAATTCCTCTACACTTCCACACACTCCAGCAACTCAAAATGGATGAGTGGAGGGGGTATAAATAGCCCAAGGCGTCCAAAGAGCTGTTAGCTAAAAGCTGCTGAAACTAGTACCGTCGGATGAACCGCCGCTATAACTTTCCCAGGTGTCGGTTCATCCGGTGCCCTCCACATCACTTAGCCGTTGCATTTCCACTGACACATATCCTCCGATGCTTCCACCGACGGTCTTCTTGCCTAGCTGTCGGTTCATCCGGTGCTGATGGATTCGCGGCCAAAACCTCTCTGTTAGCAAATACGCGGCCGTCGGATGAACCGCTGCTGAATCCCTTATGTCCATCGGTTCATCCGGTGCTGAAGAGCTTCACTCCCGGACCTCTCTGTTAGCTGATATGATGCCGTCGGATGAACCGCTGCTCACCCATCGGTTCATCCGGTGCTACTGGTTTCTGCAGGCTTGGCCTCTTGATTCATCCGACGCAACTAGAAATGGGAGCGTCAGATGATCCGGTGAACATAACGTTGACTCGAGTCTTCACGCAGTGTACTACTTCATCCGGCGGTTGCACCGACGCTGTCTTCTAGTGTACCGTCGGTTCATCCGACGCTACTCTTTTCTTTCTTTTTCTTCCACGGTTTTGACCCTTGAAAAATACACTATCTTCTCATTTTGGCATATGGTATTTTTGCATCCTTGGGACCTAGAAGTGTCTACAAAGACATGCTAGACAATATGGTTAGTCACATTGATCATGTTGTCATTAATCACAAAAATTAAGTTTTGAACAAATGGCATATGAGGCCATGTTCGCTACAGGCTTCCTGGCGGAAAAAAAACTCGGTCTGCAGGAGTAAGACCACCCCAAGAAGAAGATCTTCTCACACAGGTCGAGAAAATCTCCTAACCCCTATCCCACCCATACACAGTGGCACCGCAGCACACGTGGATAAGACTGGTCTTAGACCTGTACTTTGACGTGGGACAGACGAGAAGATTTTTTTTACAACAGAAGATTACTGGGAGGGCCATCCGACCGCTCAACCACTACACACATGTGCGTCTGTTGGGGAAATAAATTTATCCGGTAGGACACACAGGTGCAACTCCTAGGAATTGAATCTGGGTGGGTAGCCCCACTACCGTAGAGGCTTCCCGGCACCAAGGTAGGCCGAAATAAGGTTGCTGGTTTTAACCGTAAGTTCATCTCAAAGAAGAGCATGATTGATCCAAGTCTTGGCTCATACTTTGTCAAAATAGATAGCAACGGAGTGTTGCTCCTCAGAAGTCGCAACTCGCAAGCCCCCTGTTAGCATGTTGTATTAGCCGGCCCTATGGGCCCTGGGTAGTCCCTGCGCAGGCCTGCTAGGCCCTTGCGCCACCCCCTGTTGGGGTTGTATAGATGGATAGAGATTGAGGTAAGGATCACCTTCCTAGGTCATCCTTGCCTATATATGTAAACGAGCTTAGGCTCCTCATCAATCAATTCATTATCTTCCTAGTAATATTGCTTTCATGGTATCAGAGCATTAGGGTTTCGATCCCTTCCTCGCTTCCGCACTTCTAGCGCGCCTCCTCGGCTAGGCCGCGCGCCCCAGCGGCTGTGCCCCTGCCGGCGGCCGCCCGCCCCCTACGCGCCTTCGTGGCTGCGCTCCTGGCGGTGCCCGCCTGCCCTCTGCATGCCTCCTCGGCCGCGCCCCAAAGGCTGCGCCGCCTGTTCCAGACCGCGCCGCCGCCCCCGCCTCCTGTCCGCGTCGCCGCCCCTTCAGGCCACCGCCAAGAAGGGCAAGCAGCTCACCCCGAAGGAGCTTCAGGCCAAGCGCGAGTCCGCCCTCGCCGAGGCCAAGCGGGCCGAAGATGGGGCCGCCGCTGCCACTGCCGATTGTGCCCGTGCTGCGCTCAAGCGCGCTGCAGACGCGCGCGCTGAGGCCGCCCTTGGCGATCCGGACGCCCTGAAGCACGACGTGGATGTAGACGCTGACGGCCTGAAGGACGAAGCATCTGATCGGGTCAATCCTGACCACGATGTTCATCACGCCATGCTGCTACATGAAGCTGCCGCCATCGTCAACCTCCACCATCATGCCGCCAGCGTCCAGAACATCCGTAACCTCGTCCACGTCATCCTCGACCTCACCGACGACAACTACAAGCGCTAGCGCGATCAACTTCTGCTCGTTGTCGGCAAGGACTCCCTGGATGATCACATCCTCCAGGACACCCCGGCACCTAACTTCCCTGACTGGCGCCGCATGGACTGCGTCGTCAAGTCGTGGATTGCTGGCACCATCTCCGCCGACCTGGCAGAAGTGATCGCGTGGAAACGGGCGGCCGGAACAGCCCGCCTCCGCGTCGGCAGAGACAAGTTTATTTTGATTATATTTAAATGAGACAAATAAAAGAAATTCAGGTAATGCGAGTCCATACTTCCATAATTCATAAATTTGTATAAAAAATTATGTTAATTACATCTCCGTAGAGAATACCCCTGATTAAGAGTTCCCACGTGAGCACATGAAAATAAAGATTACAACATATGGCTAGCTAATCCTATTACATATCTAGGAAGGAGAAATATTCTAAGTCTTCTCGCTGTAGAGAAGTGTATTTGTCGTGGACGCCGTGTGTTTATGCATGGCACTAGCTCATTAATTTTACGTGCATATGCATAGTGTTTGATGCTCATGCAAGACGTAGCATGTAGGTGTGTGCATACTCACGTACAATCAACTGATGGTTAGCTTGTACTGTTTAGCACTTTAGCAAACTCAAGGCACATGTATTTGATATAGAATAATATAATTCCTCTATTTATTTGAGAGATTTTCTTCGGTACACAATACGACCTATACGACCAGTTGGAAAAGAACTCGTATGTAACAGAAAAAGACCTATATGTAAGGATCAGACGATTAAGATTAATTCTATACGACTAGTTTTTTAGCTGTCGTACGGTAGTATTCAAAGGTCGTACTGGTAGTTAAAGAGTATTATCAGAAATATAAAATATCATTTTTTTAATATATAAAAACGTAGGGAGGAGGTGTGCACGGGTGGATCGGGTGGGTAGCGGGAAATTTTTTTTCTAAAACATATATCAACCAAATTACCATTTTACCCTTAGAGAAAAAACCGAAGTAACCGACAATACGACCGTACGACCGTTGGAACGTATTGTGTACCGAAGAAAACCTCTTATTTGATGGGAAGCTTGATATATCCTATGTCTTGGGAAATTAGTGCACGCAGGGAGGATTTTCATATGGTGTATAGACCACATGTCTGCATGATAGTATCCCTTTGTTTATTTCATCCTGGTTGATCAGGACGAAATGTCAAACCAATTGTGATATATTGTGGTTTGTTTAATTTGGTAAAGTTTGCATTAACACTAGATTTTTGGCCAAGCACCGAATCGGAGGTACCTGTATATAGTTGTTTTCTGATGCAGGCTAGTTATTTGGACATGGAAATGGAGTATGCGGCCACTGAATTTGCCTAGCGGCCAGTTTATAATTTAAGACGCTAGCTAATGTTACTGCTAAGCAAGGACATAAGACCAGCCTGACATTACCTACAGGCGATGCAGTGCATGATTGCCTCTTTTGACGGCATCTAATTTTATACAGGGATGATCGTTTCTCTTTAAAATATGATTGGCTTATTCTACCACTGATGAGACAGTACTAAGTTTTTACAGAGAGCCTATACACGCAGTGCACTTGAGGCAACCGCTTGATCAGCACGCCTGCGTTCTTGCAGCTGTGCCTCACGATGAACGAAACAAGACACGGAGTGCAACGAGAGCACGCTGGGACTGATTTCAACGTATCCATAGCACCTGTCCCTGAGTTCGTATCAAATGACCGAATCGAAGGGCAGGGGCTCATCCCATCCTGACATCGTATCAATGGACCGAGCCGAGGATTGAGGCCTTGGTACATTCTGCCGTGGTTTGTATCAAGTTAAAGGACCAAACCGACGGGCAGGGCCTTGAGTTTTCCTCTGATTTGCATCAGGCAGAAGCAAGAAAGAGGGAGGACGAGGGGAAGGCATCGATCAGAAAAATGCCATCAGGTTTCTTACCTTGCCCGACCTCCGTGGAGCAGCGCCTTCTTCCTTTCCGGCGAGGTGATCTGCTGGCCTCACCTTGCTCACCGGTGCTGCTATCCGTCGTGGGATGGCAACACCCGGCGGTGCTCTCCTCTCGGCAGAACTGCGGGAGTTCGGAGCTCCGGCAGCCTGGCGGCGTTTCCTCCTTCTTCTTCTGCAGTTGTTTCTCCGGCAGCCTTTCGGTGTGTTTTTGACGATGAAGCGGGGGTCTGAACGCCTGCCAATGGCCATCCATTTATAGGCCAGGGGCACCGGTAGGGATGAAAGTGGTACAGATATTTCCCGACCGACCGACCGACCGAAGGGATTTTTCAGCAATTTAGTGGTAAATTGGAGTATCCGAATATTTTACTCGGATACCAATACGGATACCGGATATTGTACCGGATACCGGATACGGATACGGATACGGTAAACGCGATATCCGGCGGATATCGGATATCCGCTCGGATACTACCGAAGTATCCGAATAGTTATCCGAGTAACATGAAACAAATATTATCTTATATACCCTCAAAATATTTTTCTAATGTAAAATACAACATATAAGTTGTCACATCAAAGTTTTAAGAATTTTCAAGTAGATTGCTATTTTCTATCATTTAAAAGAATTTCTGCATGTTTACCGAAAGTAATTCCAAATTGACCTATATCTACCTCTAATAAGATTAAAAAAATCAAAAAACTATATTTAGTCACTTATGGTCCATTCTAGCCCACATCTAAGATTGATGAAAAACTCAATTGACTTATATGAAAAACTCGAATTTCTACTAGTCACTTTGTTATAAAATAATGATAATAATACATAAAATTTCTTCAAAAATTATGTAAATTGGCATAGAATCATTTTATGAATGTACAAGGTTGAAAAAAAAGTTTCATGAGATTTTGTGAAAATTGGAGTATACATTGTTCATAAACTAGATAGTTTATCACATTGTTTCGTAGAACTCTACTTAAACTTCAAAATCTGTACACACTCAAGTACTTTCTTACCGCATGGACATCTCAAATTTGGATGCAACCTTATTCTTACTCTCCTATTAGTATTTTGAGATTTAGATTTCCAATTGTCATGCGAAAAAGTCGTTTTTCTATTTTTTTCTAAAACCTAATTAGTAGACCATTGTGAAGTAACATAGACAAATATTATCTTACATATCCTCAAAATATTTTTCTAATATATAATACAATGCATAAGTTGTCACCTAGGAGTTTCAAAAAATTTTAAGTAGATTTGCTATTTTCTATCATTTAAACGAATTTCTGCATGTTTTCTAAAAGTAATTCCAAATTGACCTATATCTACCTCTAATAAGATGCAAAAAAAATTAAAAAAACTATATTTAGGCGCCTATAGTCCATTCTAGCCCAAATGTAGGAGATTGATGAAAAAATCAATTGACTTATATGGAAAACTCGAACTTCTACTAGTCACCTTGTTATAAAATAATGATAATAATACCTAAAACTTCTCCAAAAATTATGTAAATTGGCACAGAATCATTTTATGTATGTACAAGCTTGAAAAAAAGTTTCATGAGATTTTGTGAAAATTGGAGTATACATTGTTCATAAACTAGATAGTTTATCACATTGTTTCATAGAACTCAGCTTAAACTTCAAAATTTGTACACACTCAAGTACTTTCTTACCCCATGGACATCTCAAATTTAGATGCAACCTTACTCTTACTCTCCTATTAGTATTTGGAGATTTAGATTTCCAATTCTCATGTGAAAAAGTTATTTTTCTATTTTTTTAAAACCTAATTAGTAGACCTTTGTGAAGTAACATAGATAAATATTATCTTACATACCGTCAAAACATTTTTCTAATGTAAAATACAACGCATAAGTTGTCACCTAGGAATTTTAAGAATTTTCAAATAGATTTGCTATTTTCTATCATTTAAACAAATTTCTACATGTTTACCGAAAATAATTCCAAATTGACCTATATCGACCTCTAAAAAGATTTAAAAAAATTCAAAAAACTATATTTAGGCACCTATAGTCCATTCTAGCCCAAATGTAGGAGATTGATGAAAAATTCAATTGACTTATATGAAAAATTCGAACTTCTACTAGTCACTTTGTTATTAAATAATGATAATAATACCTAAAATTTCTCCAAAAATTATGCAAATTGGCATAGAATCATTTTATGGATGTACAAGCTTGAAAAAAAAGTTTCATGAGATTTTGTGAAAATTGGAGTATACATTGTTCATAAACTAGATAGTTCATCACATTATTTCATACAACTTAACTTAAACTTCAAAGTTTGTACACACTCAAGTACTTTCTTGATCACGAATTCTTGTAGTGCATTGGTTTATTTCGTACATATTAACATGTATGATATTTGTAAATGTTGTAATGTGGCTTTTACTCAATATCCGAGAAAATATTCGTAATCGACACTATTCGTATTCGGCTTATGACGTATTCGATCTGCATCCGTAAGTCGACACTATTTGCACTCTATTTGTATTCGTATCTGTATCTGACACTATATGTATTTGAATTCGAGTCCGAGAAAAAATAACTATCTGTATCTGTATCGAAATATATCCGTCCGTATCCGATCCGTTTTCATCCCTAGGCACGGGCAGTTCCTTAGGAATTGGCACCTCTTTGTTTTTTGATTTGGAGTCGCTAACGACACCGGCGCGCGGTCATTATGGGCCACAACGTGTGCGTATCTGCAGAACGTGGCTTCGTGGAGTTCACGGCTCGGACTTCGTCAGCGACATTTGGAAATCCAGACGCGCGCCGGCAAGACCACTGCGTATAGGGCAGGTGGGCCTTCACCTTTTCCTTTTACTGGTGTGATTAAGAGAATGGTTAATTAATTATTTCATGGGCGGTAGGTGCGAAGGAACGACTCATGCTGCTTCACGATGTGTTAACATGCCTGGCTCCTTTTGTTTGGGTAGTATATACTCAGAGAGTTGCCCTGTACATACATCTAGCGTGTACGTGCATGCACGCCGCTAATGCACATGTACGTGCACATACTATACACGCTTGTTTGCTGATTTACTTCATTTAATATTTTCCCTTTTGGATTAGCACACGTGAGACATGGTTATGTGTACGTGTCTGTAGACGGTCGGCGGCCGTGTATCCGGCGAACAAGAATACGTACATAGGCATTGCAACCGTAGACGGCCGGCGGCCGCGTATCCTGACGGACAAGCCGTAGATACGTACATAGGCATTGCCCTATCTCTATGCATATATATGTCGAGTATAAAGTATTAAAATTTATGGTTAATGCCATATTATATGAAACTCTTTTTTAAAAAGTTGTGGTTATTATTTTTTTTATCGATTTATTTCCGGTTTAGATAGAATTTACCTATCAATACGATTTGTCCTAATATTGTATGAATATTGCATACATTTTGAGTCGAGCTAAATTTGGTGTCAACAGATGCCCCCTCGAGTTTCGGATAGGGAAGACGTGTGAATTGACGTATCCGGAACTCGAAACTTGTTTTAATTGATTAGTTCTTTTGTATAGGCTCGTGAAACGTTGAAAACCTTTGTTTCTTTATTATTATTATTATTATTATTATTATTATTATTTCCGTTTAAGCTCGTAAAGTATTGGAGCATGTCATTCATTTCAGTCATCGTCTATAATTTAGGCTTGCAAAGCATTGGAGCTAATCATTCCCTTTATCGCTTATAGTTTAGGCTCGTAAAACATTGAAGCAACCTCATTTTTGTTTTACCTACAGCTTGATCCCGTAAGGTATGGAAATAATATCTTCTTTGTCTGCCTACGATGTGTATTCATAAAACAGTGAAGCATATTACTTGATTTTTTTAGAGATGCTTTCAATTTAGGCTCCTGAAGCGTTGGAGTCTATTACTTAGAATTTTTTTTAGGCGCTTTCAGTTCAGGTTCATGAAGTGTGGGAATATATTACTTGGATTTTTTAGACGCTTTCAGTTTAGGCTCGTGTAGCGTCGTAGCATTTTACTTGGATTTTCTGTTTTTTTGGCTCGTGTAGCGTCCGAGCATATTACTTGGATTTTCTGTTTTTTTAGACGCTTTCAGTTTAAGCTCGTGTAGCGTCAGAGCATATTACTTGGATTTTCTGTTTTTTAGACGCTTTCAGTTTAGGCTCATGAAGCGTTGGAGCTTATTACTTGGATTTTCTGTTTTTTAAGACGCTTTCAGTTTAGGCTCATGAAGCGTTGGAGCTGATCATTTCCTTTATCGCTTATAGTTTAGGCTCGTAAAGCATTGGAGCATGTTACTTGGATTTTTTTAGACGCTCTCAGTTTAGGCTCATGAAGCGTTGGATCATTTTTTTTATCGCTTATAGTTTAGGCTCGTAAAGCATTGGAGCAAATTACTTGAGATTTTTTTTTGGACGCTCTCAGTTTAGGCTCATGAAGCGTTGGAGCTATTTTTTTATCGCTTATAGTTTAGGCTTGTAAAGCATTGGAGCAAATTTCTTGAGATTTTTTTTTGGACGCTCTCAGTTTAGGCTCATGAAGCGTTGGAGCTATTTTTTTATCGCTTATAGTTTAGGCTCGTAAAGCATTGGAGCAAATTTCTTGAGATTTTTTTGGACGCTCTCAGTTTAGGCTCATGAAGTATTGGAGCTATTTATTATTATTATTATTATTATTATTATTATTATTTAGGCATAGTAACGTTTTAAGAATTTCCCATTCACTGGTGGCGGGTAATACTCGCCGTCCGGTGAAATAATTCTATATGCACCGCTGGAATAAACATCCTTTACAATGTAAGGACCCTCCCATTTGGGTTCAAATTTTCCTTGCATTCGATGTGTGATATTCATTGATCGAATAACTGCGAGAACCGGATCTCTTTGTTTGAACGACCTTCTTTTCAGCTGTTTATCAAAGGCTCGCGACACTCTAGCTTGATATGCCTCTAATTTTTGTAACGCTTGTAGACGCTTTTCTTCAAGGCCATCTAATTCTGTTAAGCGTATTTTGGCCGCTTCGTCTTCCGTGAGATTCTCATGAATAGCGACTCTTAGACCGTCTCCAGCAGCTGCTGGAGCACCATCTGCATCTGCAAAATGCAGATCAAAATGGTCCTGTAGCAGCTCCAGCAGCTGCTGCTGCGGGTTCTGCATTATGCAGTCGCCCCCCTTCCATCTCCATTTCTGGAGGTTCTCTCTCTTCTCTTCATCTTCACCCGCCCAACCGCCGCCTCCTCTACGGGGCCTTCCTCGCCGTCTCCGCCAGCTCCAACGCCTGGCCCCTCTACCAGGCCACCGCCCTTGCCACCGCCGCCAGGAGGACGGCCGACGCCCCGTCCCCGGAGGCCTCGCGCACCCGCGCCTGGCGCAGGGTCGTCAACTACCACGCCACCCTGTTCGCCGACCACCTCGCCCATGGCATCCTCTGTCCACCTCGCCGCCGAGGCCGCGCGGATCTTGAAGCCGCAGGCCCATCGCGCCCTCCCGTGACGTGGTGGAGGGGCGGCAACCCCGACTGCCTCCAGGCTCGCTTGGTCAACGGCGACGATTGGGACGGCGGCGGCGCTCGATTCGCTCGATCCGGTCGGCGGTAGCGCTCGATTCGCCCGATCCGGTAGGCGGCGGCACTCGATTCGCTCCATCCGGTCGAGCTGCGGCCGCGGCCCTGTCCCCTGTGCCGGAGGGGAGCTGCGGCTGCTGCGACCCCGATGAGGAGGAGGTGGAGGTCGAGGCGAGGTACACGAAGATGGAGCTCCGCCCCGATCGATTCTGGCTGCGATGACGAGGAGTGCAATGATGCGGCGCGGCTCCCTCCTCGGACCTCCTCCCCGGCGCACGTGGCTGCACGGCGGACTGCCTGTCGTGGAAGCCGCAGCTCCTTCCGCGCGCGGGAGCCAACGACCCGGGTCGATGCAGCAGCGGGTGCGCGACGCCTGCTGGAGGCGCCCCTCCCCTCCTCTACTTGCATCCTCTCTCTCCTTTCTTCAAGCGGGGATGCAGATTGGGAAACCGCTAGAGACGGTCTTAGGGAAGCGATTTGCACTTCCAATGGTAAGACCGCCTCCCCTCCATATACGAGAGAGTAAGGAGTCATGCCGGTTGCTGTACGAGTTGTGGTTCTGTATGCCCACAGGGACTCGAGTAATTTTTCATGCCAATTTCGTTTATTTTGTGACACGATCTTTTTAAGCAATTTGCAAAGTACTTTATTAAATGCTTCGGCTTGGCCGTTGGCTGTTGGATTATAACCTGTGGAGAAGTGGTGCTTAATCTTAAATTTGGCGCACATTTTCTCCAACTGTTTATTTCTAAAGGAGGGTCCGTTGTCTGATATCATACGTGCTGGAACACCAAAACGGTATATCAGATTGGTTCTTATAAAGTCCTCGACATTTTCGGCCTTGACTTCCTTTAATGGCACGGCTTCCGCCCATTTGGAGAAGTAATCGGTTGCCGCCAAAATGAATTTGTGTCCTTTAGATGACGAAGGGTTAATGGGTCCGACCACATCCATTCCCCACATTTCAAAGGGCCACGACATATTTGTTGGATGCAATGATTCATGTGGCTGGTGTATAAAATTACCATGTATTTGACATTGGTGGCATTTTTTTTGCAAATTTCAAGGAATCGTCAAACATCATGGGCCAATAATAACCGAGATGCCTCAACTGATAATGTAATCTAGGTCCGGACTGGTGGGCACCACATACCCCAGCGTGAACCTCATTTAAGGCTTCTATCACTTCACTTCCCGCAAGGCAACGAAGTAGAACGTTATCACACGAACGCCGGTAAAGTATATCATTTATGCATGTATAGTTGATCGACCTCTTTCGGATCCTGGACCTTTCCGCAGAATCCAAGGGCAAATATCCATGAAGTAGATATTCGAGGAAGGGTGTTCTCCAATCTCCTACCTCAATTTCACACGCATCTATGGTCATCGATGAGGCAGACGATGATGTATTGTCTTCCTCATCGAGTATGGGAAGAACTCTTCGTTCTTCTACATGAATTTCCATCATTTGGTTCGGACCCAATGCCAAGCTCGCAGATAAGCTTGCCAGTGCATCCGCTTTCTCATTTTGATTTTGTATGACATGCTGAACCTTTATATCAGCAAACATAGACATGAGTCCTTTTGCCTTTCGGAAGTATGGCACGAGCCCTTCCTTCTTTACTGCGTACGCCCCTAATAATTGATTGACAACCAATTGGGAATCCCCGTAAGCAGAAAGTGTATTTAGCCCCATGTTATGAGCTATTTCTAGCCCAATAATTAGAGCTTCATATTCAGCAGCATTATTTGATACTGCAGAGGTCAGGGTGAAGGAGTATGGGATAATTGCCTCATCTGGCGTGACAAAAATAACTCCTGCTCCTGTGCCTGATTTTCGGCAAGCGCCATCAAAATACATTTGCCATGTAGATTGAGCCACTGTAGTAGTGAAAACTTCTTCATCTGGCAAATCGTCATCAATTGGGAAATCATCCGGAACTGGATGAGCAGCTAAGAAATTCGCTAAGGCCTACCCTTTTACGGCTTTTTGAGGCACAAATACAATATCGAATTGTGAAAGGAACATTGCCCATTTAGCTAACCTGCCAGATAATGTCATTTTAGTTAGAATGTGTCGGAGCGGATCAGCCCTGGACACAAGATGGATTGTATGTTCTAGCATGTAATGTCGGAGCTTTTGAGCTGCGAACATGAGAGCCAGGCATATCTTTTCTATGTCTGGATAGTTGCATTCTGCCCCCAGCAGAGTGCGGCTAAGGTAATATAGGGCTACTTCTTTTCCGTCATCATTGTTTTGTGCTAGGAGCGCACCTAGAGAAGTAGGCATGGCAGCCGTATAAAGGATAAGTGGTTTCCCTTTAACTGGCACACACAAGATAGGCGGATTTGAAAGATACTTTTTTATATCTTCAAATGCATTTTGGCACGCTTGGTCCCATTTAAATGGAACACCCTTTTTCATAAGTCGGGAAAATGGTTTACATCTTCCGGATAGGTTTGAAATAAACCTCCTAATGTATGCCAAGTGACCTTGGAGGCTTTTTAGTTCGTGAACATTTTCAGGTTGAGGCATGTTTACAACCGCCTCTATTTTAGTCGGATCAATCTTAATGCCATGCTTTGTGACTATAAACCCGAGGAACTTTCCGGAAGATACCCCAAAGGCACACTTCATGGGGTTCATTTTCAGCTTGTGTTTTCTAAGGCGCTCAAACACCAATGCAAGATGTTTAAGATGGTCTTGCTCATGCTTGGATTTAACGACAATATCGTCTATATAACATTCCACAATTTCATATAGTAAGCCGTCTAGAATGATGGTCATAGCGCGTTGATATGTCGCACCTGCATTCTTTAATCCAAAGGGCATCACCCTATAGCAATATATACCCTTAGGTGTTCGGAATGCAGTTAATTCCTTATCTTCTGGTGCCATCTTTATTTGATTATAACCAGAATAACCGTCCATAAAAGAAAATATTTCGTAACCCATAGTGGCGTCTATGAGGAGTTCAGAAAGTGGAATTGGAAAATCGTCTTTTGGACATGCTTTATTTAAGTCTCTAAAATCCACACATACGCGTATTTTCCTGTTTTTCTTCTTTACGGGTACAATGCTAGAAATCCATTTAGGGTATTTCACTTCCCTAATGAATCCTGCTTCTATGAGCTTGTCAACCTCAGCTTCTATTTTTGGAAGAAGTTTAGGTTGGTAATTTCTTCGACCTTGTTTTACCGGGCGAACATCCTTTTGCACGGCCAACTTGTGCACCGCAATTTCAGGGTCTAAACCTGGCATTTCTTCATAAGACCAAGCAAACACATCTCTATTTGTGGAAAGAAATTTATGATATTCTTCCTTACTTTCTTTTGATAGATGTTTGCTGATGAAGACTGGACGAGGATCGTTCAGCGTCCCTATATTGATCTCTTCTAATTCATCCACGGTTGGTTGGTTTCCGTCCTCCATTTGTGGAGAGGCTGGAACAACATCAATAGGCTCGGCAGAAGTCATATGAACCTCATAGCCCAACCCATACCTTTGCACTTTCAATGTTCGATCTTCATGTAAAGCGTCAAATGGTGCTAATTGCCCCCGGCCTTCACATAAAGATGGACCAGTGGATGTATCATAACCCATCTGTTGCATCATGTAAAGAACTTTGTCATCATACAAGGAAATAGGCAAAGTCTAATAATCTTTATTTGATGAGCTAATTGGAGCAACTGTCTTATTTTTGTTAAGGCGCTCTATTTTAGTTTGTTTTATTTTATGTTGCACCAGAGGTGGTAAAGGTGTTGGAAATTTAATACCTTTACTCTGACGTGGTGTTCCATCCACAACATGGAATATCGGACCCCCCTTTTTCCTTTGATCGCTGGGAATATATTGATACACTTGTTTTGATGAGGATTGCCCACCAGTTTCTTTCGAGAAATCCGGTTGCGGAGATAACACTGACTTCGGTTTTGAAGCCTTATCAAAGGCTCAAAATAAAACTTCGCATCAGCATAAAAGGATTCTGCCACCGTGAATGGCTTTTGATCTGCGAAGATCCGCACCGTATCTCCTAACGGGTCTCTATATTTAATACATTGATGGAGTGTAGATGGCACAACCCTGTTCTCATGCAACCAGGGGCGACCGATGTGAGCGTTGTAAGACGTAGCTGCATCAATCACGTGGAACGTCGCATATGTCATGAGCTTTTCCAATTTCATGACCAATGAGATTGTACCCATGGCTTCTTGACTGGATTGGTTAAAGCCATGAATAATAACATTTGATTGGCTCAAATCCTTGGCGGAATACCCTACCTTCTTGAGAGTGCGCAAAGGTAACAAATTTATAGCTGAGCCGCCATCAATCATAATACGGTTGGTTGGCAGGTCATCAATTTCGCCACACATTAGGAGGGGCCTATTGTGTTTTTTGGTCCCCAACAATAAATCCTCATTAGTGAATGTTATATTTTGGGCTCGGGCCAACTCTGCTTCTACTTGATACACTTCAACCTTATAATCCTCCGGAAATGAAAGTGCAGTAATAAATGCCTTGCGCAAATCAGAGGATAGACACAGACCATCATACACAGAAAGCATAGCTGGGATTTTCTTTAAGTGTGCTATTACATCATATTTGACCGATGCATTTTTTGGAAGGCCAGTCACATCACTCGGAGTTACATGTTCATTTGAAGGATTTTTTGGCTGAGAAGATGAATTAGGAAGTTGACGGCCTGATCTAAGCTTAATTTCATCAACTTCTGCTTGGTCCTCCTCCTCTGGAAAGTGAAGGGACTCCTCATCACCTTCAAAGACTCCGGTGGTGAGAACAGCATACTCTTCTACGAGCGGGCCCTCGCACTTCTCTATATTTTGAGAGGAGTACGGGGCCTCACTTTCTTCTATCACCCACTGTAGAGCGTGTTGTCTCGACAGTTGCTGGCGACGCTCTCTTGACTTGCGGACGATGGGTCACCTTTGTCTTGTGGTGTGGACCCACCGAAAGAGAGCCTTGCTTTCATGCTGGCGCTTAGGTTGCTGTTCTGAATAGCCTGGGGAAGTCATAAAATTACACTCAGGTTGTGATGACATCATATAAGTTGGCGACATATTTAGAGTTGCGCAACTCACCGAATCATTTTGAAATGTGGCCACATTTGACGCAGCCACCTTCTTTCCCTTCTTCATGCCTTTGAGCAAGTCGGCGTCTATAGTGCCTTCATCAATCAAATTTTGTATAAGGTTCTTTACCACAAAACAATCCTTGAGAGTATGGCCCAAGATACGGCGGTAGTGACAGAAATTTGGTTCGTTGAACTTGGATGCTTCTTCTGGCCTCTTTGGCTTGGGAAGATCTATAAAGTCCAACTCTCTAAGACCCATAAAGAGGTCTTCCACTTCTTCCGCGGGGAAGGAATACTTTTGATTCTGACGCTCGCTAAGAGATGGTCTCCTAGGAGCTGATGGGCCTCCCTTGTTCTGGTCTCTCATGAAGGGGGCTCTGGTTTGGAACTTTTGAGGAGCCACCGTGGTCTCCATTGCCTGCATATTCTTTGGCTTGACAGGCAATTTATCTCGCTGATTATTCTTTTCTACCGGTTTATTGTACGATCTCGTCTGTCGAGAAATGTGCTGATTGTAGTTTTCTATGTCTGTGGCTTTCGAAGACAACTCTTCAAAAGTGATTGGACGCACACCTTGCAAGTATATAGCCATATCCGGATTCAAGTTGTTCATGCACATCTGTACTGCTTCCGGTTCGGTGATTGGCTGCGGATAATGGAGGCTCAAGTTCCTCCACCTGTTGATAAAATCAGCAGCCTTTTCATTTACCCTCTGTAAGGTTTGGGTCAACTCGGTGATCCCGACCGTCCTTTGAGTGCTATAGAAGCGCTCGAGGAAAGCATCTTGCATCTGCTCCCAAGTTCTGATAGAGCCAGATGCCAACTTACTATACCACGTGAAAGCTGGTCCCGACAGTGTTTGCACAAACTGTCGGAGAAGAAAGGCACCGTTATGCGATCTGTCCTGACAAGCAGCTAGAAAGTGAGCCACATGCTCATGTGGGGACCCAGTTCCGTTGAACTTGCTAAACTGCGGCTGACGGTAATTATCTGGGAAAGGAACCATGTCAACCTCCGGCGGGTACGGTTTGACATACCCTGGACGCATGGAGTAGTGTATTTGCATGTATTGAGCTTTCACCCCTTCGGAGATCATTCTTTGTATGGCCTCCACGCTAAGTGGTGGGTCATTCTGATTATTGGTTCGACTCCCTTCTGGTCTTTCATCCTCTCCACTTACACCTTTGTCTGCCACTTGTCGGCGAAGAGCAGCTAGCTCTTCCTCTTTTTTCTGAAGAGCTGCTGCCAATTGAGCCACCTGCTCCTCTGCGGAGCCACCTGAATTTGCCATGAGAACCTCTTCATGAGTTCGTTTACCATCATTATTTTGGGTGCGTAGCTCATTATCCTTTGGCTCATCAGAACCTGTAGTGTCAAGGAGGTCATTTTCATCATTAGACGATTCATTATATAGGGGATTATAAGACCCTACATAAATTGAATGACTCTCCCCATTACCTGAGTTTGAACAACTTCTGGTCACTGGGTGATTGCCAAGTAGGATTTGCTTGCGAGGCTTCTTTCTCTTGAAGTGAGCCGATACAGAGGACGCCTCACTATCGATGTTACTTGCTTCGGTGAACCCGATCGGCATTGAAGATAATACCTCGAATGGGTTGCTCGATGACCTCTTTCGAACTGGGAAAGGAGCAAGGGTTTTCGCCTCACTTTTTGGTGAAGCTGTTTGAACCTCCTTCTTTCGCATACCACTAGTATGACTCGACGAAGCCATATTCGTATCTTGAACTCCGCTTGAAGCGGAATTAGTTGGAATTGCTAATTCCCTTTGTTTATAAGCAGCACGCCTAGCATGCACATTAGCAGCTTGTTTGGCATATTTCTCGTGTTGAGGATATTTCTTTACAAACTCTTGGTATTCTGGCCACTTGGCGAAATCTTCCACACGCCGCATGGCCTCACCATTAATGTTATCATCAGATGCAGATACCCCAGGAAGCAACTTTCTTAAGTCTTGGCATATTGTCCTCTCCATGGAGGCCTGAAGGACTTGCCTTGTAGCATTTTTAATTTTGTAATGGCTTGCCTCATCTTGAGCCAAAATATGGTTCATGATAAAGGCTCGTTGACTGTTGGTCATGACGGAATCATCAACCACCGCGAAGTTGGCCCATGCTTGACGAGCGTTCCTACGCCGTCGGCGTTGTCTTCTTGGAGACATGGAACCCCGTCCAGAAGGATGTGGGGGTGTCACCTCTGATGATATAGGATCAGAAGTTGTGATGGTTGGATCAACATGGCCTTTTTCAATGTCACCAAAGTTGAGGTGAATCCCTTGCCATCGGAGCTCACGCTCGGGCTTAACCATGCTGGTAGTGTAAACCGGGGAAGGAATGAACTCAGGGGCCTCAACTCGAAGCTGACTTTTCTTTGGGAATGAGTCACTCTCCGAGGATGATGAAATGCCCTCTGTCACCACCTCTTTCCCTTTGTTCAGACTTTTTGGAGGATTTGTTTCTCCTACCATTACAGATTTACCCTTATCGAGGGGTCGCGAACATTGAGGTTTGTCCGACAACACCACCCCTTTGCTTGGAGTTGTGAAAGTCACTGATGCTGGAACATTGACTGGGGGTGCCCCCAGTATACTTGTAGTTGACTTGGAGATACATACACCTGGTGCCTTAAGGGACACACCGGAACGTACCGGCTTGGTTGGGGATATTGGTTTAGCGTGGACAGGCCACTCCCCAAGTGTGGTACGACGGAAACTTGGTTGTGCCTTGTGGGTGATAGGCTTTGCAGCTTTTGACTTGGTATCACCAGGACGCACAGCGATGGTGGGTGCAACCTCGCGCACGTTGATGCTGCGCTTTTGAGAGGCTACCTCTCTCGCTTTTGCGGCAGCCCTCCTGGCTCTCCGCTTTGCAGCTTTGGACACCACAGGGGTGAAACCCTCTTGCGGTGCTGAATTGACCTCTTGGTCTTGTCCAGTCATGGCTGGTGATGCAGCAGTAGTGCGTAGGGAACTAGCACTGTTGGAAACTTGAACTGGCCCCAACGGCACATTGACCCAAACGGAGCGTGATGAAGTCTTGCACACGTCCAACCATACCTATTATTTAAGAAAACCATATGTGAGTTTTCTTTCAAGCATTTAACTCATGACATTTCATATCATATATGTAGCCATATGTGTAACCCTGTTGGAACTCAAAGATGAGGGGAGAAGTATGTCCCACCGGGCGTGCCAGAATCTGATCGCGTGGAAACGGGCAGCCGGAACAGCCCACCTCCGCGTCGGCAGAGACAAGTTTATTTTGATTATATTTAAATAAGACAAATAAAAGAAATTCAGGTAATGTGAGTCCATACTTCCATAATTCTTAAATTTGCATAAAAAATTATGTTAAATACATCTCCGTAGAGAATACCCCTGATTAAGAGTTCCAACGTGAGCACATGAAAATAAAGATTACAACATATGGCTAGCTAATCCTATTACATATCTAGGAAGGAGAAATATTCTAAGTCTTCTCGCCGTAGAGATGTGTATTTGTCGTGGACGCCGTGTGTTTATGCATGGCACTAGCTCATTAATTTTACGTGCATATGCATAGTGTTTGATGCTCATGCAAGACGTAGCATGTAGGTGTGTGCATACTCACGTACAATCAACTTATGGTTAGCTTGTACTGTTTAGCATTTTAGCAAACTCAAGGCACATGTATTTGATATAGAATAATATAATTCCTCTATTTATTTGATGGGAAGCATGATATATCCTATGTCTTGGGAAATTAGTGCACGTAGGGAGGATTTTCATATGGTGTATAGACCACATGTCTGCATGATAGTATCCCTTTGTTTATTTCATCCTGGTTGATCAGGACGAAATGTCAAACCAATTGTGATATATTGTGGTTTGTTTAATTTGGTAAAGTTTGCATTAACACTAGATTTTTGGCCAAGCACCGAATCGGAGGTACCTGTATATAGTTGTTTTCTGATGCAGGCTAGTTATTTGGACATGGAAATGGAGTATGCGGCCACTGAATTTGCCTAGCGGCCAGTTTATAATTTAAGACGCTAGCTAATGTTACTGCTAAGCAAGGACATAAGACCAGCCTGACATTACCTACAGGCGATGCAGTGCATGATTGCCTCTTTTGACGGCATCTAATTTTATACCGGGATGATCGTTTCTCTTTAAAATATGATTGGCTTAATCTACCACTGATGAGACAGTACTCTCAAGTTTTTACAGAGAGCCTATACACGCAGTGCACTTGAGGCAACCGCTTGATCAGCACGCCTGCGTTCTTGCAGCTGTGCCTCACGATGAACGAAACAAGACACGGAGTGCAACCAGAACATGCTGGGACTGATTTCAACGTATCCATAGCACCTGTCCCTGAGTTCGTATCAAATGACCGAATCGAAGGGCAGGGGCTCATCCCATCCTGACATCGTATCAATGGACCGAGCCGAGGATTGAGGCCTTGGTACATCCTGCCGTGGTTTGTATCAAGTTAAAGGACCAAACCGACGGGCAGGGCCTTGAGTTTTCCTCTGATTTGCATCAGGCAGAAGCAAGAAAGAGGGAGGACGAGGGGAAGGCATCGATCAGAAAAATGCCATCAGGTTTCTTACCTTGCCCGACCTCCGTGGAGCAGCGGCTTCTTCCTTTCCGGCAAGGTGATCTGCTGGCCTCACCTTGCTCACCGGTGCTGCTATCCGTCGTGGGATGGCAACACCCGGCGGTGCTCTCCTCTCGGCAGAACTGCGGGAGTTCGGAGCTCCGGCAGCCTGGCGGCGTTTCCTTCTTCTTCTTCTTCGGCAGTTGTTTCTCCGGCAGCCTTTCGGTGTGTTTTTGACGATGAAGCGGGGGTCTGAACGCCTGCCAATGGCCATCCATTTATAGGCCAGGGGACGGGCAGTTCCTTGAGGAATTGGCGCCTCTTTGTTTTTTGATTTGGAGTCGCTAACGACACCGGCGCGCGGTCATTATGGGCCACAACGTGTGCGTATCTGCAGAACGTGGCTTCGTGGAGTTCACGGCTCGGACTTCGTCAGCGACATTTGGAAATCCAGACGCGCGCCGGGAAGACCACTGCGTATATGCCAGGTGGGCCTTCACCTTTTCCTTTTACTGGTGTGATTAAGAGAATGGTTAATCAATTATTTCATGGCCGGTAGGTGCGAAGGAACGACTCATGCTGCTTCACGATGTGTTAACATGCCTGGCTCCTTTTGTTTGGGTAGTATATACTCAGAGAGTTGCCCTGTACATACATCTAGCGTGTACGTGCATGCACGCCGCTAATGCACATGTACGTGCACATATTATACACGCATGTTTGCTGATTTACTTCATTTAATATTTTCCCTTTTGGATTAGCACACGTGAGACATGGTTATGTGTACGTGTCTGTAGACGGTCGGCGGCCGCGTATCCGGCGAACAAGAATACATTACATAGGCATTGCAACTGTAGACGGCCGGCGGCCGCGTATCCTGACGGACAAGCCGTAGATACGTACATAGGCATTGCCCTATCTCTATGCATATATATGTCGAATATAAAGTATTAAAATTTATGGTTAATGCCATATTATATGAAACTCTTTTTTAAAAAGTTGTGGTTATTATTTTTTTATCGATTTATTTCCGGTTTAGATAGAATTTACCTATCAATACGATTTGTCCTAATATTGTATGAATATTGCATACATTTTGAGTCGAGCTAAATTTGGTGTCGACAAGAAGCTATCCTGTCTCGGGACAACATAGCTCGCGACGTCTGGCTTGCGCTTGAAGACCAGTTCCTCTGGAACCAGGAGACTCGCGCTCTCCACCTCGACGTCAAGTTCCGCCACTTCTGTCAGGGCGACTTGTCCATCACAGAGTACTGTCGCCGCTTCAAGAACATGGCGGACTCCCTCACCGACCTTGGCGAACCAGTTAGCGACCGCACGTTGGTACTCAACGTCATCCACGGCCTCGCGCGATCACTTCGAGGGTGTTGGGCACCATCTTCATCTCGCCTGAGATTTTCCCACCTTCCTGGAGGCGCGCTCCGCCCTGATTCTGGAGGAGCTCACTATGGATCAGCGTCCCTCGTCGACCTCCACCGCCCTGCTCGCTTCCGGCGGCAAGCCGCCTGCCGGCGGGTCCTCGTCCTCTAACCGCCCGCCTGCCAAACAGCAGGGTGGTGGTGCTAGCAACAGCAACAAGGGATCCTCCGCCAAGGGCCCCTCCCAGCGCTCCTCCGACCGTCGTGGCAAACGTGGTGGCCGTGGCAACCAGCAGTCCAACGGCCAGCCATCCCCTGGTAGCGCGCCTCCCTCCACTGCCAGCCCAGGTGGCGCTGGCGCCTCCTGGCCATCCCTGCAGTACCTGTGGACCGGGGCCATTCACATGTGGCCTGGTCAGCGGGGCCCGTCGTTGACTCCACAGCAGCAGCAGGCGCTCCTTGCTCATCAGCAAGCACTTCTGGTCCAGCACGCCCAGCAGCAGGCTGCCTACACCAACCCGGCTGCACTTGCCCAGCACCAGGCTCTCCTGGCTCATGAGTAGGCGATGCATGCCAACATGATGCAGGCGCCCGGCGGCCAGTACACCACGGTGCCCGGTTGAGATCAGCAGAGCCTCGCCTCCGCCTTCGGCACGGTGTCTCTAAATCAGCCTCAGAACTCCGACTGGTATTTTGGCTCAGGTACGACCTCCCATATGACTTCCGATGCCGGTACCCTTTCTTCCACATCTGTTCCTTGTTTCCCAGCACCTTCATCCATTGTTGTCAGTAATGGTTCCTTCCTGCCTGTCACGGCAACTGGCGCTACTGCTTTGTCTCCTTCTTTATGTCTTAATAATGTTCTTGTTTCACCACAACTTATTAAGAATCTCATATCAGTTCGCCAGTTTACCATTGACAACAACTGTTCTGTTGAGTTTGACCCCTCTGGTTGCTCTGTGAAGGATCTGCTGACACGGAACGAGATCGCAAGGTGCAATAGTTCTGGGCCGTTGTACCCCCCCTCTCCCTACTGCCGCCCACTCCCTTGTGGCCGCCTCCACCCCTTTGCTCTGGCATCATCGTCTCGGTCATCCTGGTCACGAGGCTCTCTCCAAGCTGTCGTCCGACATCCCTTCGTGTAATAAAGACGATAGTCATTCAGTGTGTCATGCTTGTCAGTTAGGGCGACACGTTCGCCTCCCTTTTCATGTTTCAAGGTCGCATGCCACTAGCAATTTTGATCTCATTCACTGTGATTTGTGGACATCTCCGGTCATTAGTGTCTCTGGCTTTAAATACTATTTAGTCATTCTTGATGATTGCTCACATTTTCTGTGGATGTTCCCTTTGAAACTGAAGTCTGACACCTTTTCGACTTTGTCTAACTTTTTTGCCTAAGCACGTACTCAGTTCGGCGCCTCCATTAAGGCGGTTCAGTGCGACAACGGTCGTGAGTTTGATAACTCCAGCTCCCGCACGTTCTTCCTCACCCATGACGCCCAACTCCGTATGTCCTGCCCCTACACTTCCGCCCAAAACGGTAAAGCCGGGCGCATCATGCGTTCCATCAACAATGTGATCCGCTCCATTCTCTTCCAGGCTTGCGTTCCGCCAGCCTATTGGGCCGAAGCTCTACACACGGCGACACACCTGCTGAACATTCTCCCAACCAAAACACTTCACTTCTCTACACCGCACTTTGCCCTTTTTGGCATTGCGCCTGTGTATGATCATCTTCGTCTTTTTGGTTGTGCCCGTTACCCCAACCTATCCGTCACAGCCTCCCACAAACTTGCACCACGGTCAGCTTTGTGTGTCTTCCTGGGGTATTCCAGTCACCATAAAGGGTACCGGTGCCTTGATCTCACCAGGAATCGGATCATCATCTCTCGTCATGTCATATTCGACGAGACCACCTTTCCCTTTGCTCGAGACTCCACCCCTCTGGCTGCCGTGGAATTCGATTTTCTGGATACTGACACTAGCAGTGAGCTGCCACCCATTGGCGCCCCACTGCCTTTGCCTGCAGGTGCTCCCATCGGCGTCACCCCGGCGCCGCCACCCTTCGCGCCTCGCGCGACCGTGGGCACCTCCATGCCATCCGCACCACACGCGGCCCCCACGACACCCGTCGTGCCACGCGCGGCTCCTACTTCGACGCCCGCCGCGTCACGCGCGGCCGCCACCTCGACGCCTGGCAGACCTTACCTCTCGCCGCTCTCTACGCCACGTGCGGCCCAGGTCACACCCATCGCGCCGCGCGCGGCCCCGCTCTTCCTGCCGCTCGGCTTCCCAGCCCGGCCAGCGAACGCCTTCGGTCGCGTCTACTCCCGCAGGGCTGCACCTGCGATGTTCGTACCCGCACCGACGACCACACCGTCCTCACCCGCGCCGGCGACCGCGCCACCTTCGCCGTCCTCACCCACGCCGTCGACCGCGCCACCTTCGCCCGTGCCGACGGCGCCACCAGGCGCCCCTCTGCCGCGCGGCGCTGTGCCCGTGGCCCCTATGGTTAACCAGCACCGCATGGTCACCAGGGCCAAGCACGGCCTCCGCTTCCCAGCGGCCTATGTTGCTGGACCCATCTCGCCGATTCCGAAGAGCTTCCGTGCCGCCTTGGCCGATCCGAACTGGCGCGCTGCCATGGAAGATGAGTATCGTGCCCTCATCAGCAACAACACCTGGGATCTTGTTGCTCGACCACCTGGCACCAACATCGTCTCTGGCAAATGGATCTTCAAGCACAAGCTTAATGCAGATGGCACTCTGGAGCGGTACAAGGCCCGCTGGGTCGTCTGTGGGTTCACTCAGCGTCCGGGCATCGACTTTGATGAGATGTTCAGCCCCATTGTCAAACCGGCCACGGTGCGCACGGTGTTGTCCCTTGCCTTGTCTCGTCAGTGGCCGGTTCACCAGCTCGACGTTAAGAACGCCTTCCTTCACGGGATTCTCACCGAGACTGTCTACTGCTCGCAGCCTGCTGGGTTTGAGGACTCTGCTCACCCAGGCTTCGTCTGCCGCCTGAACAAGTCTCTGTATGGTCTAAAGCAAGCCCCTCGAGCCTGGTACAGCCGCTTTGCCACATTCTTGTTGACACTTGGATTTTTGGAGTCTAAGGCCGACACCAGCCTGTTCGTGCTTCGTCGCGGATCTGACACGGCGTATCTCCTTCTCTATGTGGATGATATCATACTCACCGCATCCTCATCAGACCTCCGGCAGTGCATTATCTCAGCTCTGCAGCGCGAGTTCTCCATGAAGGATCTCGGTCAGCTTCACCACTTTCTAGGGAATGCATGTTCAACGCCAATCTGATGGATTTCTGTTGAATCAGCGACAATATATGCTGGACATTCTGGATCGGGCAGGCATGGCCGCCTGCAAGCCTTGTGCCACCCCCGTGGACACCAATCCCAAGATGTATGCTACCTCCGGCGAGCTTCTTCAGCCTGCAGATGCCACGGACTTTCGCAGCCTCGCAGGTGCTCTTCGGTACCTCACCTTCACTCGGCCGGACATTGCTTATGCGGTTCAGCAAGTGTGCCTCCACATGCACACTCCTCGAGACCTTCATCTGGTTGCTCTGAAGCGGATTCTTCGCTATATTCGGGGCACCTTGCACTTAGGTCTGCACCTGCGTCCGTCTAGTGTTGAGGACCTGGTTGTCTACTCCGATGCTGACTGGGCCGGCTGCCCCGACACTCGCAAATCCACATCAAGTTATGCAGTGTTCTTCGGCGCCAACGTCATCTCCTGGTCTTCCAAGCGCCAGGCGACGGTGTCCCGCTCCAGTGCCGAGGCAGAGTATCGTGCAGTGGCCAATGCCGTGGCCGAGGCTTCATGGCCTCGCCAGCTCTTGCTGGAGCTCCACGCCCCTCTTCACCGAGCTACAGTGGTTTTCTGTGACAACATCAGCACCGTCTACATGTCCAGCAACCCAGTCTAGCATCAACACACGAAGCATATTGAGATTGATCTCCACTTTGTGCGCGATCAGGTTGCTCTTGGACAGGTCAAGGTCCTCCATGTGCCCACCAGTTCGCAGTATGCCGATATCTTCACCAAAGGTCTTCCATCGGCTGTCTTCACGGAGTTTCGATCCAGTCTGAACGTCGCCGGCAACGACGATGTGACTGGGGGAGGGAGGGGGGTGTTAGCATGCTGTATTAGCCGGCCCTATGAGCCCTGGGTAGTCCCTGCGCAGGCCTGCTAGGCCCTTGCGCCGCCCCCTGTTGGGGCTGTATAGATGAATAGAGATTGGGGTAAGGATCACCTTCCTAGGTCATCCTTGCTTATATATGTACACGAGCTTAGGCTCCTCATCAATCAATTCATTATCTTCCCCAGTAATATTGCTTTCACCCCCTTTGTAGTGTTCTGGTCTTGGCCATCTGGAAAATTAGGAGAACTTGTATTAGCACTGAGCGCACTGCTAGAAATGGATCCACGAACCAAAGGTTTACTAAAGCCAATGTATGTCGATAACGACCAAGAGGTGTACTCGACGAACCAAAGTAAGGTTGACAGTGATGTTTATTGGCCAACTTAAGCTGAAAGTTTGGTCGCAAGCCACAGGGTCTTGGCAGAAAATATATGCCCGGCCTTCTGATTTCTGCACGACGTATGCCGTCTGTGGACCTTCCACGTCTGCAATGGTAATTCGTGTCCATTCTCTAACTGTATGGAGAGTTTTCTATCAAAAGTCACCTCAGGGTTGGCAGCTTGACGATCCAACAGAAGGGTGTGCTAGAAATACTCCTTCAGACTGCATTGCTAGCAACAAAAGCTCAACAAGTTCCACAGATGTGTTCCACCCTATAGCTCATGTTACGTTGCCCTGTGATCCCCGGAAATTAGAAGATGCCACCACAAAAAGCAGTTGCGCAAAAGCTTGTCTCAACGACTGCTCCTGCACTGCTTATGCCTATAACATAGTTTTTCTCTGTATGGCATGGAAAATTGCTTAATGTAAATCAGTATGATGGCAATGGCATGCATTACTTCTCAAGACGTTCTTTATATTCGCCTTGCTGCAAGAGATTTGCAAAGTTTTAGAAAAAAGGAAAAAGTGTATTTTCTATCATTCAACTATTGCAAAAATGTGACGTTCATCGCTCATGTTTTATTTGGCGCAAATCAACCCCTTAACTAACTAAATCGGTGCATTTATCATCTCCACTTTAGTTTAACAATGATTTACTGGCATATAACAACGATATGAGCCATGTAATAATCTTACTAATCACTTCTTAGCCATATATTTGAGTCAATCGCTATAATAATTTAGTGCAAATCAGTTCTCACTATAATAATTTAGTGCAAATCAAAACATGTTATAATTTTTTTACAGAGGAAATTTCGAGTACATTTACTAATTTTTTGAATTTAAATATTTGCTCAGCATATTACATCATTAAGCAGTGATTAGCTATATGGTTACGTAGTATGAACCACCATTATATAGCACTTACCCATTGTTAAACTAAGGTGTGGATGATAAATGCACGGGTTTAATAAGTTAAGGGTTGATTTGTATCAAATAAAACATGAAGGATGAATGTCACACTTTTGCAATAGTAAATACACTTTTTCCTAGAAAAAATAACAAAAGAATACCAAGAGTTCTTATCGTTTCATGCAATTGCTAGTTTCAGGTTCCTAATAATGCTCGTGCTGTTGTTGATTTGGAGGAGCAGATTAAAGTTGTGCGGTGTGCCATTACATCACATTCAAGGTAGTGGTGTTGGAATTGTAGCCTTTAGATACAATGATTTATGCCGTGCTACTAAAAATTTCTCCGAGAGGATTGGGGGTGGTGGTTTTGGATCTGTATTCAAGGGAGTGTTAAGTGACTCAACTGCTATAGCAGTGAAAAGGCTTAATGGTGCCGGACAAGGGGAGAAGCAATTCATAGCTGAGGTGAGCTCAATCGGATTGATCCAACATATCAACCTAGTTAATTCAACAGGACGCACCTGTTCGATTGGAAATTTGGAAGTCTATAAAAGCAAGGGCAAGGCAATGTCGTTGTCCCTGACCATCGTTTCCAACCCCAGACACACACACAAACGTATGACCGGGAATCGGAGGCCTCAAGGAAAAAGCAGTTGGTCACAGACACTAATGATGTTCTTGCAGGCCGTATGCCACTGGCCAGCCTTGATACACTGGTAGTCCTAAGTCCTAACGAGCTGGCTGTTGTGGAACTGATACAATTAACAGGTGCTCAGCCTGCCGGCTGACTTATTTATTTCTCTAGCTGACGGAATCTACTACTGATACAAGGACCAGTGAGGTGGGAGTGTTACGAAGCAAGAGTTTCTGTCACTATATCTTTTGAAGTTGGCCAGTTTTGTCGTGCCATTTGTAGCTAGTTTGCCTCGAAGCATTGGTTGGTCTCTAGAGAAAATCTGAGCCCAGAAACATCCTTGAGAAAAAAGGTGCTTGTTTCGAAAATGAATATATATAACTCCACTCAGGCATATGAATTGTGCCTCATATTTATTTGTTGGGGTTCAGGAGACTAGCACTAGTTGGATTATTTGAACTGATTTGCTAGATCTAGATAATAGATAGCCGGCTATTTTCCTCTTGCAAATCAGTATGAAGACTATGCTTTATAGCATAGGCATGAGCCTCGCTCTCTGCCATTGTTTAGCCAACCCAAATGTTCCAATGCTGAGGACAAGCTTACAACACAGGCATGATCAGGCTCAAAACCATGTTGAGCATTTCACCCAAAAATTTCAATGGTCTCAACATACAAACCATGTTGGATGTAGCAGGAGAGCATTGATTTCCATGATTATGTAGTCTTTCTCATCGATCTGATGGAGAACTCTTAGAGCACGATCCACCCATCCGCATTTCATATACATTACAAGCAAACCATTGAACCGGATGAACTCACTGCTGCATTTGAGAAAGAAGTGCTGCATGTAACTCCCTGCCCTGATTCGGAAGAGCTAGCCCCGCACAAACTTGCAGCACCCCCACAACCGTGTAGGAATTCGTACCAAACCCGGAGCTTTGCATCCCTCAGAACAGCTCCAGGGCTTCCAATGTCCTCCCCTTCTGCACGCACCTGTTATAACAGAGTTCCAGGACGTGACATCCCTCCCATCCTGCAGTCACTGCACATGATCTGTGTCCATCAATCCTACATACATGAATCGAGCCAATTATTCTATTGTACCCATGATGCCACAAATGATTATATTTCAGAAAGATAAAGGCCATGCAAACATTTGTAAAGAAAAACAACCAAACGGATCGCTCACGCTAAGAATTGGGACATGGATCATTCATCTAATTTTGTCTGTAACAGATGCATAAAGCAACATACTCTGTACCTTTTCTATTTTTATGTAACCTATGCTATTCCATTTCTACATTTTCAATTCCATGTTACGACAATGAAACTGCTTCGGTGTCATTTGAACTGGAGTTGTTCAAATTGACCATGGCAGCAATATCTATGGGGGCAGTTCCAGGTATAAAAAAAAAAGAATAGCTATACATATGGAGACACCAAAGTAAATACTCCTACAAGATGACACAGATACCTGCCAAGTTTGTGCATCAAGTGTAACAACTTGAACCCAAGAAGTGAAGGTCACATTAGAAGCCATGGCAACAACTATCACCCACGAACCAAGCTCGACACTAGGATATAGGCAGTAAAACAACATTTCTCACACGAGATAGCACATAAACCATTTTTTTACATCCAGAGGCTTCCAGTTTCAAGAGCATGATGTCACTCCCTCGTGATGATGTTTGATATCCGCTCAAAGAACTTGTGGCACATGTTCATACTGAACCTTATGTCCTCCATCCAATCGACTGCTGTTCTTTCCAGGGTGCCCAATGAAGAGACCTTATATGACCATTCACCAGGTTTCTCTAACCATGTGAGGTTGAAACTGTAACCTGCATCAATTTGAACAACACATCAAGGATCATATGTGTTCATTTACACCACATAACTTGAGAGTATCAGAGTAAATGTAACATCCTCGAATAGAATGAAATCCATATGACAGGTGCTTCTTTGCTAACATAATAGCTGTGGCAATCATAAAGTGTGCTGACTCTGCATTCTTTGACAGAGGCCAACATCTTGAGCTGTGTCAGTGCTTACCAAGAAGGCTTACACCTCCCCTCCCCTTCCCTATCACTAATATTTTCAAGGGATATTTGGGGTACATGAACAAAAATAAGTTAATATATCACCATGTTATAAATTTTAGATACTGACAATTTGTAATCATTACATTTATTCCAATTATCCAATAACTCATGCTTTAGCATCACTGTTGATATTATTGCACATTTTTGGTACCCAATAAGATCCAATATGCAGCAGTTCCATATAAAAAGGCAAGCCAAATGACAAAGCAACAGAACATTGACGAATGGAAATGGCTCCTCCGTCTCCCCAACCGTTTCCCCTCCCCACCCACCTCGACGCCATAGCCAGCCCCTCCAGCCCCACGCCGGTCCTCACCCCGAGGCCGGCGGCCAACACTTCCTCTTCTTCCCCGGCGTCGAGTTCCTCTCCGGCGGCTGCGTCTGGACGTTGCAAGTCCCAGCGATGGAGCCGTGACACGCCGCCCTCTGGGAAGTCTGGCAGCGACCTTCCCTCTCGGTCCTTCAGGGAGGTACTCCTTGCGGCAATACCGGCAGCGACTGCTGAAGTCTCCGCGAATCCCCCGGCGAGTTCTCCCCACGCGGCCACTCCCAGAATCGTGCTGCGTTCGGTGGACTGTCGCCCGCCGCCTCCGAAGCGTGGGCCGGACGCGGGCGGGTGGTTTGCGGCGGAGAGTCGCCGTGCTCGCAAGGCACGTTTGCTGGCGGCACGTGCTCCTCGCCGCCGGGTCCCGGTGGACCTTCGCGGCCTCTGCTTCAACTGCTTCTCGGCGAATCACCGTGCAGCCGTCTGCAGGAGCAAGACTCGCTGCTTCAAGTGTCGTCGACTCGGCCACCTGGCGTCTCGGTGTCCCATGTTCTGCATGGGTGCGCGCTCCTTTGCTCCCTTCCTTCCTCCGGAGGCTCGACCACGCGTGGCGGTTTGGCGTCCTAAGTCCACGGAGCCTGCTGCTGCCGGCGGGGGAGATGTCTCCAGGATTGCGGCCATCGGCGGGCTACTGTGCGGAGGCTCTTCTCGTGCTGTCGGCGGGACTTCCGACGTGGCGGCGGCGGCGCAGGGCTCTGGTGGCCGGCGACGACGGCGTCGGGCCAAGCGTCGGCGCTCGGCAGGGCATGGCGGGGAGGGAGCCCCTGCGGCCAGTGATGTTGGCTTGGCCGCTGCTTCCCGTCCTCGGCGTATCATTGATCGTTCTGCACGGATTGCAAGAGCTGAGGAGGATCTACGTTGTGCTCTGATGGTGTTGATGGTTGGCACTCCTTCGGCCGCGCTGGTCGACGGTCTGGCGGTTGAGCTTGCTCGTCGCCATGATCTCCCAGCCGGCTCGGTGCAACTTCACCGTCTTAACAGCAGCGAGCTCCTGCTGGTATTCCAGAGCGAGGCGGATGCAGTCCGAGTCTACAACGATGGGCGTCCTATTCATCTGCCGCAGGTTACTCTGCATTGCCGGAGATGGTCACGATTCAAGAATGCTATTGGAGTTCCTTTGCCTCAACTCGTCAATGTTGAGGTTCGTGGTGTTCCCGCGCATGTCTGGGAGCTTGAAACGGCGGAACACCTCCTGGACGAATGGTGCTGGGTTCGTGCTCTGCATGCCGACACTGTTGATCGCCGCGACTATTCGTCATTCCGGCTGTCGGCCTGGAGTTCGAACCCGGAGAAGATCCCGCCGGCCATGGACCTCCTCGTGGTGGAGCCGCCACCCCCGGTAGAAGAAGACCCCCCGGTGAAGCGTGCTCTGTCGTATGAAGTGCACATCTCGGTGCTGCCAGATGCTGGGCGTCTGCTGGGTACTGATGCACCTCCGCCCCCACCTTCAGGCAACAATGGCGGACGTCGCCGGCGCAGAGCCTCTCCGTCGCCAGAATCAACGTCTGGCAGCTCGGCAGGCGGCTCTCCATCCCGTGGCAGTGCGCCTCGTTCCCTGGAGCATGCGGGCCCAGGTCCTGGGGGCGGCGGCGCGGGAACCCAGGAGGCGTGGGATGACGGCTGCGCGGGATCCCAGGAGGCGAGTGAAGGCGCGACATGCTCGTCGCCCCAGGAGGCGGCGGCAATGGTGGTTCCTTCCCCATGCGTCCCGCAGGATACCGGGAAGCCCATTATTGACCTGGCGGCGCCCGCCTTCCTTCCAACCACAGACGTGTTTGTTGGTCAGGTGTCCGTGCTGGGCCGTACTCATGGATCGGGTGAACCAGCCCATGAGGCATTTGTTCCTCCGGCCTCTGTCCCGGTCTCTCTCTTGCACGATGTGCCGCTTGACGAGCCTGTTCTGTCAACGCTGCGGATCTCCCCTGCAATCCATGGCGCGCCGGCTGCTCCAGCCGTGATGCTTGCAAATGCCCCGTCCCCCCTCAAGACTTTCTTCCGCCGCCGTCGCAAGAAGAATTTGCTCTCCCCCTCCAATCCAGCCGCCTGCCCAGAGGTGGCAGGTGGGTCTGTCCCTTCTGCCGCTGGCACCGTTGAGGCTGTCGAGTCTCCGCCGCCGCACCCCTCCTCGGCGCGTGTTGCAGGCTCGAATGTGCCTTCGGTTGTGGCATCGCAGGATGGGAAGGTGGGACGTTGCGCCCCTGCGAGTGTCGTAGAGGACGACATGGCTCCGCTGCAGGCTGTTAGGCCGGCCGGTGTTGTAGCCATGGGCGTGCCTCCGCTCGCCGAATCTGTGCTCCCTGTGTGTGGCACGGGGGAGCATCCTGTCCTTGCTGCTCCTCCTACCTCCCCAACAGCCCAGTTCATTGCTAAGGTATCGAAGCCAATTGGGGTTGGGGCGGTGTTGCAGCATCCTCCGCCCCCAAACCAAGGAAGAAGAAGACATTGCCGGAAGATTTCATTCCCAGAAGAAGTCGACGTGTTGCTAAACTGCCCCCCATCTCTGATCACAAGGCAGCTAGTTCTATGTGTCACCAATTACAGTTCGCTGACGGGACGCCTGATAACTCCAATGGTGAGGAGGTGATCTCTGAGGAAGCTCTTCAGCAATATGCCAGGATTTTTGAGCAGACCCTGAGTCATGGGCATATTCAGGCTTTGGCTGCCCTTTTTGGGTGGAATTCTCCCTCTGAGGAGGAGGTTCGTTTGATGGAGGGCACTACAATTGTCTGATGTGATGGTCCTTCTGGTCGTTCTCCTTTCCTGTATCAATGGCTCCGCAAAATATTTTGATATGGAATGTTAGAAGTCTTAATGATAGAACAAGAAGAGATGTGGTACACCAAACTGTTCAGTCCTGTCACCCGGCCATGGTTTGTCTTCAAGAAACAAAGTTGGCGCATATTTCTGTGCATGATGTGCTGACCATTTTAGGACAGGATTTTCAGTCCTTTGTGTTCTTGCCGGCCCAAGAAACAAGAGGAGGGATTCTGGTTGCTTGGAAAGACGATGTGTTCGCTGCTGAATGTCATAGGGTGCATCGCCACTCTGTTTCTATTAAGTTTCGTTCTGAGGGTGAGCAATCATGGTGGTTTTCTGGAATTTATGGGCCTCACTTGGATGCTGATAAGCCAGCTTTCCTTGAGGAATTAAGGGAAGTCAGAAGCCTTTGTGCTGGGCCATGGGTGCTGGCCGGTGACTTCAATATGATTTATAGTGCTGAGGATAAGAATAATAATAACATTAACAGGGCAATGATGGGGAGATTTCAGCGTTTTGTAAATGATATGGAGCTGAAAGAAATTCCTCTCTTAGGTCGAAGGTACACTTGGTCAAATGAGCGAGCTTCGCCTACTCTTGTGAAGTTGGATCGTGTACTCTGTACTGGGGATTGGGAGGACATATATCCGGACTGCATGCTGCAAAGTCATGCCTCTAAAATCTCGGATCATTGCCCCTTGGTGCTTGGGCTTCAGGATGGCTGCAAGGGCAAAAGGCGATTTCATTTTGAAAGCTATTGTACTCAGTTGCCAGGGTTTCTGGATGTTGTTAGGAAGTCTTGGGATGAGCCAATTGGAAATGTTGGCCCTCTGGAACGCATCTCCATTAAGCTCAAGCGTCTGACTCGTGCTCTGCAATCATGGAGTGCCAAGAAGGTGGGGCATATAAAATCTCAGCTGGCCATTGCGCGTGAGGTTCTGCATAGGCTTGAAATGGCCCAGGACATGAGACAGCTTTCGCAAGAAGAAGTCTGGTTGCGTATGAAATTAAAGCACCTCTGTTTGAGTCTCGCATCTTTTGAAAGGACCATGGCCAGATTGCGTTCCAAAGTGAGATATCTTAAAGATGGGGATGCTAACACATCCTTCTTCCACAAACAGGCCACTGTTCGTAAGAGGAAAAATTTTATACCCAAGCTTTTGGATGGGGATAGGGTGGCCACTTCTCAAGAGGAGAAACATGAGATTATGTACAATTTTTATGATAATCTGATCGGGAAAGCGGCAGCTCGACCGATCTCTCTTGACCTGGGTGCTTTCCACAGGGATGGTATGGATCTATCTATGCTTGATGATCCAATTTTTGAAGAAGAAGTGTGGCAGACTATTAAATCCTTGCCGATGGATCGAGCACCAGGGCCTGATGGTTTCACCGGTAGATTTTATAAAGCATGTTGGTCAATTATTAAGGCTGATATCATGGCGGCTGTTATTACTTTGCAGCAAGGAAATGCTAGGGGGCTAGGGCTGCTTAACGCAGCCTATATCACCCTAATCCCCAAGAAGGTTGATGCTGATCTGGCCAAGGATTTCCGCCCCATTAGTCTGGTTCATAGCTTTGCCAAATTGATCACCAAGATTCTTGCCAATCGTCTAGCTCCTCTCTTGAACTCCATGGTTGCCACAAATCAAAGCGCTTTCATTAGAGGAAGATGCATTCACGACAATTTCATTTTGGTGCAGCAGACAGTTAAGACTTTACATAGACAAAAGGTTCCTAGCCTCTTTCTCAAACTGGACATTTCTAAAGCCTTTGACTCCGTGTCCTGGTCTTTTTTATTGGAGGTGCTATCGTACTTGGGATTTGGAATGACATGGTGCAATTTGATCTCTAATTTGTTGGCTACCTCCTCGACACGTGTGCTGATCAATGGGGACCCTGGGGATGTCATTCAGCACCAGCGTGGTCTCCGACAAGGCTGGTGATGAAGGCCTATTACAGCCCCTCTCCTCAAGGATTTCTGGACAGCGGCTATCTCTGTATGCTGATGATGTCGCCCTGTTTATAAAACCTGTCGTTGCGGAGCTCCAAGTCACAAAGGAAATTCTAAATGTTTTTGGGTTGGCCTCTGGGTTGCAGACCAACCTTCATAAGAGCAGCATTATTCCTATCCGCTGTGAAGAAATCCCAATTACGACTGTTGGAAGGCAAATTTGATGAATAGGGCTGGTTGGGCTGTCATGGTGCGGTTTGTTCTCTCTGCCATTCCTATATACTTACTCATTGCTCTCAACGTTCCCAAATGGTTCATTAAGGCCATTGATAAAATTAGAAGGGGTTTCCTTTGGAAAGGGAGAGAGCAAGCTAATGGTGGGTGTTGTTTAGTAGCTTGGGAGAAGGTTATGCGTCCATTGGACCTTGGTGGTTTAGGAATTCCCAATTTAGAGGTTATGTCTTGGGCTCTTCAAGCTAGGTGGCAGTGGCACAAAAAAACTCGGACAGATCGACCATGGACAGATCTTGATCTTCCTGCACACCCTAATGCCCTGGCCTTGTTTGCTATTGCTGTTCACACGGAACTAGGGAATGGGAACTCCACTTTGTTTTGGACAGATAATTGGCTACATGGCTGCTCCGTGGAGAACTTGGCTCCTCAGGTCTTTTCTAGCGTACCCTCTCGAATTCGTAACAAACAAACGGTGGCTGAAGCATTGTCAAACAATGGTTGGGTTTCTGCCATTCGAGGTAGTCTATCCTGGATCGGAATTGGAGAATACTTGCAGCTTTGGGATTGTATCCAGGATATAGTTCTGAATGATCAGGAAGATAAACATATCTGGAGATTGAAGGCAGGAGGTTCCTATTCTGCGAAATCTGCATATCGTGCTTTTTTCCATGGTTCAGTTACCTTTGAACCGTGGAAAAGACTTTGGAAATCATGGGCCCCAAACAAGTGCAAGGTTTTTCTTTGGTTGGCTATCAGAAACAGGTGTTGGACTGCTGACAGATTGGCAAGCAGAGGTCTGCCTCACCCGGAGCTTTGCCCCCTTTGTGATCAGGAGGGAGAGACGGTTCAGCACATCCTTGTTTCTTGTGTTGTGGCCAGGCAGGTTTGGTTTAATGTGTTTGCCCTTTTGAACTTGGGAGATTGTATTCCTAGCCATGAGGAGCGCAGCTTTGCAGACTGGTGGCGAAGAGTAATAAAAAATGTGAAAAAAGAATTCAAAAAAGGGGTTAATTCTCTGATTATTTTAGTGGCTTGGATGATTTGGAAACACAGAAATTCATGTGTCTTTGAAGGCCTATCTCCCTCGGCCAACATCATCATGAGGAACCTCAGGGATGAGCACAACCTCTGGTGTTTGGCCGGTGCCAAGAAGTTAGATGGTCTAGGTTTGGCTGCTGTGTTGTAGTCCTCTGGTTTTTTGGTCAGGTCCTTTATCTTGTCTTTCCAGGTTAATTTTGGTGTGGGGTGACCTGCTCTCATATTTGCCCCCCATATGAGAGATAGGAGTTGTAGGGGGCCTCTTTTCTCTCTCTAATGCAATGAAGCGCAGTTCTCCTGCGTTTTCTAAAAAAAAAACAAAGCAACAAAAAACAAATATGCTTTCTTTTTTGGTAAAGACATTAACATCTGTCTTTGATCATCTAAGTCGGTTTAAGAAAATATTATTAACAAATCAGATAATGATAGTAACAGCAAAAACATTAAAAGTATAACTCGCATAATAGCTAGTGTCATTCTAGTACTGAGCTGCAGTAAAAACGAGAGGACGAGATCCGTCGGGAAGTACCGCTAGCTTCATGGCAGACTGAAACTGAAAATTTTCCGGTCCCATCATCTACTGTGAACTTCATGCGAACTAAAGATTGAGAGGTTTTTTTTTCGGTACAGCAAATGAAGCATATGAGCTCTGGGACATTCGTTTGTCTCGTTCCCTGAATCAACAAACACACTAGTTGAATAATTTGAAGGCATGCAACAAATTATAACATCATTTATACTTTCACTAACCTAAGATGCATGTGTATCTTCTAGAGCATCGTAGCTGCAGGATCAGAACAATTCAAGCCATAAGAACATGATTAGTAAACAAAGCTCCCTCAAATACTTTTATATACAAGGAACTAATTGGCCTTCCACAGACAACTGACCTCTTGAGGTACCTCCTCAAGGCCACTGTGAGGAATGGAAGCATTTTCGCTCAGCTGTACCCTCTTCGAGATACTATTTGACACTGGTGTCTTCATTTTAGGCGACATTTGAATTGGGTGGTCCACAGACCCAGTAGCAGTAGAATTGTTTTTTTCGATCTGCTCATCCAAGAGCTTCTTAAGCCTTAGATTATCACTGTCCTTTGCTGCATGAAAAAACGACGAAAAATAATTGAATATTGTGGCACCTAAATCAACTTAGTTGAGACCAAATAGATAAAAAAATACAGGAAAAGGAAATATTGTGTCAGCCTTAAAGTACAGATGATGCAAAAGGACTGCTCCACCTCACAAATCGTGATGAATAATATTGTCATAACAAGGTGCATGCAAACTATAACTTAAATTACCACGTCAAGACTAATGAAGGTCTGCATAATAATTTATCTTATATGCTAATAAGCTATACCCAGCAATCCAGTAACGCAAAGCAGTAAAGTCGTCACAGCAAAATTAAATGTCCTTCAGTGTCCACAGTGCAGTGAGGTAGTATGATCTGGCCTGAACTGTTTGACACACATACCCACATATGTTCTCTCCATTTCAAAAATTTCTCCCATCACTCAGGATTCCGTATTCAAGTATTTCTCCATGAAGGAAAGTAACAGCATAGTTATCTCAACATTTCCTCTCTCAGTTCATATTGTAACGCTGCAAAAAACATTAAACAATAGGGCATGTAGCCAGTGTGTAGTCGCCAAGACAGCCTTTATGTATGTTGGTTAAAGGCATAATTACATCAAATTAAGGAGAATCCACTCACAATTACATCATTTTAAGAGAATCAGCTGAAAAGGATTAACTCAACCTGTGCCTACTTCTCATGACAAACTAGACAGGAAAAAATAAAATAAAAAGAAAACATGGTTGCAGGCACTGAGAATCTTACCCCTAAGAGCTTCAAGGAATTCCTCACGGGCCTTCTCAAGCTCATCCTCCTTGTCCGCCCTGGAATGATCAAATTAGCAAAAAAATAAAACTGGGACATAAGCAACAGTGTAGGCATCATTTCCACCCCCAAACAAGAAAACCCTAACCCCACACTCAATTGTAAATAGTCGCATCTTACAGCTTCTCACTGAGCTCCTCTTTATCCTTTTCGAGGCCGCTGACCCAATCTTTCATGGCTGCACCATCAAAACAAAATAAAATCAAAATGAAGGGAAAAGAAAGATGTTTCTCCCTAAACCATTCGTCCCATAATCCAACCCAAATTTAGCGGCCTGGCCTCACCATCGTAAAGCTCCTTGTGCTGCTCCTCCCGCTTCCGCTCCAACCCCTCATCGAGCAGCTTCCGCTTCTGCGGCACGGCGAGGGATCCAACCAGAAAGAAAGTAATTGCAGCGTCAAGCCACCGTGGGCGGGGTGGAAAAACAGGACAGGGAAGAAGCTGGCGGGTGGTACCTTGAGGGCGGTGTACTTCTCATAGAACTTTCGCTCCATCCACTCCGGGGGAAGGATCTAGAAGCTTCTAGACGCAGTTCCGAGCAGGAGCTACGGTGGAGGTGGGGGTGAGCGGCAGGAGATAGATTTGGGGGAAGATTTTGAAATCCACTGCAATAAGTTTGCTTTCATATATTGTCAAATCAAACAGTGAGGTTTGAAAGCAACCAGAGCTCAACTCCAAGAGCAAGATTTGTGTCTGATAAGGAGTAAGCTGCACTAGACAGTAGAACTGAGGAAATAACAATAGATCAAAGCATTAAAGATACAAGCATACGTTCAGTCAGACAGGGAAACTGTTGAAAAGCTCAATTGTTATACTTGAAAGAAATTTGGCACAAGCGATGAAGCAAGACAAGTCCAAAGTACCACTAGGATGTCTGCTCGAACAAGAACTTTATTGCAAAAGCGATACAATACTGACATGGAGTTATATATATCTAAATGTTCTACAAAATTTGGCAGCTTGCAAGTTATATCTGAGTATCTGACCATGGACCTTCAGTCAGAGTCAGCTATGCTACTTGTGCAGAAACTTTCACAAGCATATTATGCCGCACTACCAAAGAAAGCATATATATTTCTGCATCTAGAAGCTGCAAAGGTCAGCAACTCAAGTAAATATAGGTAAGTAATTTTGTTAACAAACCACTCGAGCAAGTGACCCCTTATTCCCAAAATCAAACATTGCCCAGGACAAGTTACCAGTCAGAAGGAACAAGGTACCCATGCTACTCCAGAGTCTACCTAGTTACTAGTCAAACTGAATAAGGTACCTATGCTACAATGCCCAGGACAAGGCATCAGAACTCTTTCATTGGCTTCTGGTGCAAAGCAAGTTGCTTGATGCTGATAAACTGATGACCATGAACTGGCCATGCAGCCCAATCTTTGCACTATGTGACCAAATGCATAAGAACTAAAGCTGCTGCTAATGATGTACACACCTTGGAATATTTGGAGAGAAAGAAACCGCAGGACCTTTGATAAGTGCAATCGAACAAGGTCTGTAAAGCAAGGTCACTTGATGTTCATATAATTTCTAGCCTGAAAGTTTGTTCATGCAACCATGTTAGCAGCCACTAATACTCGTGGTTGTGAGATGTCAAAGTTAAATAAAATTCAGTTTAGTTAAGAAACAAGGCATGCATTTTTGTTGCAGTAAAGTTATCTGTTTACTAGGATTGTGCAGCATCAATGTAAACATTTTTCTTTGATTCAGATAACCTACTGAAATGAGATCACAAACAAATGGATGCTTGACGAGGAGAATATGATAAGAAAAATGAATTTGATTTGTATATATCTGATTCATCTGGGACTTGAACCTACAGTATATACATTAAACAACAAGTAAATGGTAAACATGACAGATGCTTGGAGGGTCTCCTTATCCGTCATTTAAAAAAGAACATATCACAACATCACAACTAAAATTCAAGAAGTTGCATCAAGGATGTGGCACAACTAAATTCAAGAAGTTGCATCGCGGGCACAAGAATGGAGATGCTAACTTCAAAGTTCAAATCAAAGATCATGGACGCAGGCACGACAAGTACAAACCCTAGGCAACAGCTGAGGACGAATCGAAGAGAACTCACGTCACAGAAGCGGAGGCGACGGTCGAGGTAGAGATTTCGCTGGTCGAAATGTACGCGGCATCGGTGTTGAGAGAGAGGCTGAGCGGCGGGGCCGGGATGGAGTCACAGGCTGTGACTCACAGCACGGCCGGGGACAGAGGATGCGCGACGCGGCTGCGACGGAGATGGAGCGCACGGACGGGACGGAGATGGGGCGCGCCACAGGCACCGGAAGGAGATGGAGTGGCGCGAGCGAGACAGCTGTGCTGGCGTGCGGTCGAGGCAGCAGAGATGAAGCGGCGCGGAGGCGGAGCGGAAGGGAGGCGCTATGGGAAGGAGAAATTTTAAAACATGACACTCACAAGTCAAAACACGTGCTCACATATCTTGACATCGAATTCTTCGACCTTTCGAAAACTGACACCGAGGACGTGAATTCATTAGGTGTGTTTAGATCTCTGAATTGGGATGTAAAATTCTGTATTTTACACAGATTTTAGGCTGAAAAGCACTGTTCCGAACTGAAAAGCACTGTAGCACTTTTCGTTTGTTTGTAGTAAATATTATCCTACTATGACCTAACTAGGCTCAAAAGATTCGTCTCGCAAAGTACATCCAAACTGTGTAATTAGTTTTTGATTTCATCTACATTTAGTACTCCATGCATGTGCCGATATTTTCGATGTGATGTTTGATGTGATGAGAAATCTTCTTTTTGCATAGTGAATTTTGAGGGAAGTTGGGCTTCTAAACACACCCATTCAATACACAGAACTCTCTTCTACTCCCTCCGTCCCACTTTATGTGCATCGGAGCGGTTCAAAATTTTTTCCCAAAATTACCGCACGTTATCGAAGTGTGCATCGATACAAGCGCCCGGCAGTTGGCCCGCTACAACATCGATGTCTGGACGCTTCTTCCGGATGAACTACCTGTTCGTCTGGCTGACGGCTGGTGGCTGGTACTGATTTGTTTTGAGAGAAAAGTACCGCCGGCCGGTAGCTAGTGGCTGATTTGTTCCGAGAGAAATAACGCTGACTGGTGGCTGATAAGCCAGACGAACAGGGCTGAAGACATGACCCTTTTCTCTTCACACGTTTGTTCTCCCACCGAAAAATCCTCTCACCTTATCTCTTCTCTCTCCACGCAGGGGTGTCCGGCGCGTCGCCGCCTCGCCATCATCTGGGATTCCAGGACCTGGAGGATGTGCGGCGAGGGCTGGGGCTTCTGCAACGTCGCTGCCTACGTGCCCCTGCTCGTTCGCGACGCCGCCATCGCGGCGCAGCATGCCGCTGAGGCCTGCGCCGTCTTCCTATACGGCGCCGCCGTCTCTCGCGTGAAGCACGTCAACCTCGACGGTAGCTACAACGACGACCAAACCTGCGATGAGCCGTGGTGGCTCATCACGCCCTGCGACCAGGCCCTGACGACGGCAGGTGCTGGTTCCGTTGCCGCGCCTCCGCCTCCGCTGTCGCATTCTCAGACGCATCCTGTGCTGGAGCGACGCCAACACTAGGTCGACCTGGACGTCCAACTCGAACGACGCCGTGACGGCATCCAGCACAGGTCAACGGCGACAGTGGCCATGGAAGACTCTGGCGGGCGGCGGGCCCAGATTTGACAGCCTCCACTATTTTTTTCTATCTCCTTCTTCTCCTCCGCCGAGCCCGCCGTCTCCGCCGAGGAAGACGGTGGCGGGTCGAGGCTCGTTCCTCCTCCGCCGCCGGCGCGGCTTTGCCTCCGCCGCCGATGCGGCGTTCTCCATAAGGGCGGCGCGTCTAAGCACCAATGGCCGGATTTGCGAGCCGGCCTGGTGAGTCCCGGCGCGCTACGCCGGTCGGATCGACGCACCGGGGCGGCGAGCTCCATCGGTGGGGGCACGAGTCCGTCCCGTCGCGGGGGTCCGACGTCTGGCGGCGCGGCCCTCTGTGTGTGAGTCCGGCGGCCGGCGGCGCGGCTCCCCGTGGCGGGTCTAGGCGGCTGGCAGCGTGGCGCCCGTGCGGGGGCCCGCAGGCGCTGGATGTGTGGAGCTATGGTCGTCGGGCGGATGGAGCCAACGAGAAGGAAGCCGGTCGAGAGGATGGGAGGGGTATTTTGGTAATTTCACAGCTTCATTAAGTTCCTTCCCTCCATCCTAGAGGTGCAAATAAATTAGGACGGGGGAGTATTTCTCTCCTCAACTCAAGTGAAAAAATCATAATGTCCTCTTTCTTCTCCCTCGAGGGCTGCCGGCGTTCTAGAGATCTTTTTTAGAGGAACCGTAGGCGAATGTCCCGTCTCCTCTGCTCTTTCTTCCAGGGGAGAGCTCGAGCTCCTCCTCCGCTCATAGCTCCGCCCGCCACTCCCCTACCCCCACCCTGTCCCTCGCGGCCATGGCTTCTTCCACCTGCGACGCCATTGTCGTTCACTTCATCCTCATGGGCGCGCTTCTCACCGGCTCACGGTGGGGCCAGCTGCCTGGCCGGCCTGCATCGGCGGCAGCCGCGCCTTCCTCCGTGACTACGCGTAGCGGGGCACCAACGCGCTGCTGTGGGCGGGCCTCGTCGCCGTCACCCGGGTCCTTCTCCTCCGTGTCGCCGCGCTCTTCCGCCTCTGGTCCATCGGCTCCTGCATCCCGGGGCCCCACGCACTCCTCGCCGACCTGGGGCTCGCCGTCATCCTGCGCACTGGCGGCGACATCACCGCTTTCCCGAGGCCGCCCGCGCCCGCGCCGCACTGGCTGACGAGCTTCGTGCCCCGCGCGCGCTGGATGCGCTCCCTCCACCGCCGCGGCTGCTCGGAGACGCGTGGGAGGAAAGCAAGGAGGGGAGGAGCACGACGCGGTCTGGAGGAGGCAGCGGAGGAGCACGGGGACGGTGGAGGAGCACCACGACCGGCGGCGCGCCGCCCACAGCCAGCCGGCAGCCATCGGGGAAGAAGACCCAGAGGAAGAACAAAGGGGGCATTATGGTCTTTCACTTGGAGTCGAGGAGAGAAATAGAAAAAATGTCCCCTGTATTGAAGGAATTCGAGTCTCCGGTATCAGTTTTTGAAAGGTTGGCGAATTGGGTGTCAAGAGACGTGTGACGTGTGTATTGGGTGTCATTTTTTGAAATTTCTCTCGGGGAAGAGGTGTCCGAGAAGTAGTATGCAATTATGGCATCATCCCGCAACTAAATTTCGCTATTGTAATTGAAAAATAGCAGCGCACCAATACAATGTTTTTTCGTATTTTTTCTCTCTATTTTGTGTTTTTCCTTCGTGGTATGACCATAATGCCTTTACGGGCTTCTTCTCCCTCTCATTGTTCAATACTTGGTCTACTGGCTTCCTCGGCTCAGCCCTCACCGCCACCACCACCTCTTTCCGTTGCTACCCAAAGCACCCGCCGCTCCTCTAGCCACTCGATGTCACCCATTTTGGCCCTAGCCTGTTGCCGCTGCCACCCAAGAAGGACCGTCGATGGCGAGCAGCGACGACGTGATCATGACGGAGAGCAAGGACATGAAGGAGCATGGGCTCTGTCTTCCCTTTCCCAAGTGTAACACCTCAGGTATTTATTAAAGATCAATACCTCAATTAGTTGTGTTAATCAAGATTAATTAGCTCCTAAGCAAGTTTGACATGATTATGCACACATTTGCACAAAAGCCCTTGGTCAAAGTCCAAATACGTGGTCAAACCCCTAAGGATCCAAGAGGCTGATTCCGTTTTCTTGCGCGTTCTCCAACTTTCACTATAGAAGTTCAAAATCGGCCAATCTAAAAGTTTTTCTTTATTTCTGGGAACACATTTTTCATAATTGGCGGACATTCAAATTTTGAGTGGAAGTTCGCTTAAATTCTAGTTGAATGCGCTGTGAATAGTAAAACGGGGCCGAGAATTTCTGCAACTTCGTCACGTTTTTCCCACCAATCCTTTCACCAAAACATAGGTTGCCCTTTGGGAAAGTTGTAGTGCTTCAGCTCCTCAACAACTTTTGTTTTTGGAGATTTTTGACTTAGTTGCCACTTTTGGGAGTTATGCAATTTCGAAAGTGGGCACTTGAATTAGAACTCGACGTCGACGTCGCCGTCACAGCGCGCCCGGTGGGCGCGCGTCTACGCCCGTCGCGACCACGTGGCAAGCGCGCACCCCTCCGGCATACGGACGCCCCGGACACGTCGCTGTGGACCCGCGCCCGTCCGTTGAGCATCCGCCCGATGAAAAGCCCGTGCACCGCGCCAAGCAGCCTGCCGCGCCGTGGGACAGGGCCGCGCACCCGCGTGTGTGCACGCTCGCGTGCATGCATCGGCCAGCTGGCCCATCCACCTTGTCGAGCCGCTTAACCTCGCCCCGTCGGTTGTCTCGTCGTGCTCGCCCTCCGCTCGCACCCGCGCACCAGGGCGCAGCGAAGCAGAGAGCGCCGGGAGCTTCAGGTCGTCGCCGCTGAGCCAGTCGGCAGGCTGTCGCGTCGCTCTCCCTCTGCCCCTGCTCGCCTTCGTGACCACCCTGTCCAGCACCGAGCACCGGCCTGTCGCGGCCACAGCGAAGCTCGACAGAACCGAGCCGTGGCAAGGCCGCCGGCCACCTGAGATCCGCCGCACCGCCGTTCTCCATCGCCGGAGCACCTCCTGACCTCCGGATCACCTCAAATCGAACCCTAGGTGAGCCCTCGTCCCTCCCCACCACTTTCCCCGGTCAATCTCGCCGCCGGCTCGCCGGATTTTGGTCCTCCTCGCCGGCCATGGTGCCCGAGGACTACATTGCTTTGATTTCAGTCTTTCCAGGGTGTTTTTCGTGAAGAAGGGCGTATCTGTAATTTCAAAAACTTCTTTCGAGGGTCTGTCTGTAAATGTATTCTAGGGTGTTTAGCTGTAACTTCAAAAATCCGTGAAAAATTGTAGAAAATTCGGAAAAATGCAAATCTAACTGTTTTGGATTCCTTGTTAGCAGATCTACAACTTTTACAAAAGTTGTATAGGGTTTTTCTGAGTAGGTTTTAAATGTAAATTCAAATTCAGTTTGAGACCTTTTCATTGTAATTCAAAATGTACTCATGAAAATGAAATGAAATTTGGATATGTTGTTGTGTGCTCCATGTTCAGATCTGTGACCAAGTTTCACACATGTTTGTTGTGTAGAACTCTAGTTATGATTTTTGGAAGATGTATGCTAGTTTAAGCTTGATGCTTTTTATAGTCCCCTAAAAATATAAATTCCTTAAGCACCAATGCACGCTAAGCTTTTGCTATAATGTTAAGCACCTCTGGAAAAATAATGGTGGTTTTAGGAGCTTGTTTGAATAGGGTTTGATACTTATGTTTGTGTAGGATGTCAAATTCATAACTTGACAAATATGATGAATCCACTTGAATGTGTTGGGTTGGAACTTAGTTTTGGCATATTAGACCTGTAGGAAAAATTTGGGATCAAAAGGACTAGAGAATCTTTTTTTATGAATTAATGAAGTTTATCTAGGCTCAAGTTTTGTCTTTTTCATTTAAAATAATGTATAAATGATCTTGAGCTGAAAATTTATATTTAAGTTTATTTTGGTCATATGCTACTGTGGTAAAATTTTCATGACAGTTGGAGTCATGTTTTAATTATTATGAATTAAGGATGAATAGCTAGTTTAATGAATAAATAAATTTATATTTATCTTTTATTTTGAGTGGAAGTTATTTAAGTTCAGTTGCTGTTTAAAATGAATTTAAGCACAACCCCATGGTGATGGTGAAGTTTATTAGTTTAACTTTCTTAGATATGCACACAATCACCATCAAAGTCATAGTTAGTTCATCATCATCCACCCCTTAATTTTAATGAAGTTTAATAATTTAATTTGCTTAGATGTGCACGCAATCACCATCAAAATAGATGTTAGTTCACTCTCACCACACACCATACTTTTGTGAGTTTTCTTTGTTGTTTTGATGAATGTGGCCCACAAGAGTTGGGTTAATGATAAAATATCTCACTTTCACTCTGTAACTAATGCATATGCATAACATGTAGATCTTCCCGACGGGACGTACACACTTGTTGAGGAGGAGGGATCTGCTAGTGGAGAGCTAAATCAAGCTAGTGGGCAGCAAGACCTGGACCAAAGTCCAGAAGAGCCCAAGGCTGTTGTTGAGTCAGAGGAAGGCAAGCACCGGATGCATATAACCTTTTTGAACAAAATCTCACTCCATTTTTACTTTTCAGTATTTATTGTTTACTTGTGCATTTAAGTTTCAGGAGTTGTTTTGAAACCTAGATGCATGATCCTTAGGACTCCTATGCTCTTTTACTAGTATGTTAGGAACGCTAGTGCCATGCTCTAAGGATACGGTAGAAGTCGAGTAATGACTCATTGCTCGCGAGATATAGGATGCTTATGTTGGAATCATAAGTTGGTTAAATTGACTCGCTCATGTGGTAAGAGCAATGGGTTCGGTCTTGACCGAGTAGCATGGTGCTGGTCTAAGCTATTGAACGTACCAAGTGCTTGTCGGGAATGGGACCGGTAAGCCTAGTACCTAATGAACCAGTGCGGAGACTTTATCGCTACTAATCTTGAGATGCGTCTCCCGGTTTGATTCCGGTAGTGCAAGTGTGAGTCTGGGCGTGCCGTGTGAGGGCGTCCCAGTAACCTTGTACTTAGGACTGTGGCATCTGTCCCTAATCTGGGGAGTGACGGGAACCGCCTGGTCGGGGTAGACCCCACATTTGTTTTTCTTTGGATTCTTTTGGGGTCTACCTTCTTCTGTGTATCTTGGGTTTAACTTGCAAGGATATAAATCGATCGATCGTCGGTCACTCGCCGTTATCTGAGTCGGCTTGACCACTGGCTACCCCGTGTTTATTTATGAAACATTTTGGATTAATATTGTTGATTGATTAATCTTGTTTGTACAACCATGCTTGTTTAGCTAGGTGCTTACCTAGAATGGTTAACATACTAGAACTTGAGCTTAAATTTGAAAGTAAGGATCAACTCTTAGATGCTTTTGGCAAAACAAACCCACCAGCCAAAAAGCCTTGCATGTCTAGCTGTGTCCTTTATTTTGACGGGTCAGTCTTGCTGAGTATTAGTATACTCAGCCTTGCCTAATTTGTTGTTTTCAGGTAATCCTATCTGGCCTGGTGTTATTCCAGATGGATGAGAGTTTGAATGGGAGAACGATGATGAGGAATGATATGCATTGATGGCCTCCTATGTGTATCATGCGTTTAGTTTAATTTCCGCTGTTTAACTCTGAACCATGTTTACTTTTTGTACTCAAAACCTGATTTGTAATATTAAGTACTTGTGGACTTGTTTGTAATGTAATCTTGTACTCTGGTCCCGCCTTCGTGTGGGCTTAGCGCATATCTCGATCCTGTGTAAGTGATTTACCGGGCATGACTCGGCAGAGGCGACAAAATAACTCTTGGTTATCACTTATGAGCCAAGTGGATCGGCTTAAGTGATAATCCGGATTTATTTTGGGCGGTTCTGTCACACCAAGCCTCTCCTCTGGCAGCTCAACAGCGAGGGTGTGCGGCCGCAGTAGCCAGCAGCTCGCGGATGCCGGCATTGCAGATCCTAGCCGAAAGAAGTGGTTGCGGGCGACTTGAGAGGGGCCCTCGATCTGGGCGATGGTAAGGAAGGAGAGCAGGGACTATGGTGGGTGGCTCTAGCGGCCGCGTGTGGCAGATATAGTGGGATGGAGGGCGGGTGGCTCGGGAGGTGGTGAGTGGTTGGCGGCGACATATTTGGCTGGCGGCTGGTGGTAGGGACGTGGAATATGGGCGGCGACGGTGGCTTGGGTCCTCGAGAGACAGCGGGTGGCTGGAGTCCAACAGATTCGGGTGGCAAGTACGACGGGTTGGGACATCTACAGGTGGCTCGAGAGCCGATGGGTGGTCGGGCCGCAACAGGAAGGGTCACGCTCGGCATGAACGGGAGGCAGAGAGAATAGAGAGAACGAAACTCAACTCTGGATAAGGTTGTGAGGCTCCATGGGCATTTTGGTCAAGTGAGGTAGGTAAAAACCAAAATGGAGAGAAAAATCCTGAAAAGGTATAATAGTTGTGCGCCATCGTTTCATAATGGCATTCCAGCGGAACCCTTTCGCGAAATGACACTATGGTGAAACCTACTCTTGACGATGGCACAATTCCTAATTGAGAGCGTTGCCGAAAAAACACATGGGTTGGATTCTTCCACCCCGACGTGGGGTGAATTGACACTTCTTGACCAGTTTGCAACTAAGCAAGTGCAGCATGCCTTTTTGGCAAGGCTGGAGGAACCAGCATGGTTGTGAACATGTCAACTTTCAAGCTCTCAAACTCCTTGTCGACAAGCATGTATGTGAGTCTGTAATTCCAATTAGCAACTGATCTTGAATTTGTGACAAGATAGTGAGTCCGTAATTCCAATTTGCAACTGATCTTGAATTTGTGACAAGATAGCATCGATGCGGTGATCACAAAGCTTATGAAACTTGTAAATTTGTACTCAATTATATGTGCTAAGATTCCATACTTTAGGTTGCCAAAAAAACACCCTTCGAAAATTTTCGAATGCCAATAGCTCAAATTCTGGGGGTCTGCCCTTGTTCGCAGCGGGTCAAGGATGTGCGCTGGGCACGGTTGCCTTATTCCTGCCGTTGCTAGTGGAGAGTGAGAGCTAATCCGATCAAGGCAGCCTCCAAAGGTACCATGCTCAGTTTTGAATGCACACAAAGCAAAATCGTCAGACAACATAATTTTTAAAAAAAATTGCAGCGTTATTCATGAACACTAGTAGGTGCAAGTGTACCCTCTCGTCTTCATCAACACATTCCCATAAACACAAGTTTACATGCCCCTGCAGTGTTGCTCTACAAAAGCAAACAGGGACACCACATACGACCCATCACAGTTTCCATTTGGGAATCCCTTCATCGATAGCCTATAAGGGGTTGAACTATAAGGGGTTGAATATGGACCTTCTTCAAATTTCTAGAACAATAAACAAATCTTAACCTATATCTCTAGTGTTGCCCATCTAAAAAGGTTTCTTTCTACCAACTAAGCACACTAGCAACAAAGTTTCTTAACAAGATTCACACTAACATAAGAAAAGCACCCTAGTCAAGATATGCAACTAGCAAAGCACACAAGAGAAAAACTAGGATAAAGGAACTTAAAAACTAAAAGTAAATGCGGAAATTAAGTGCACGAAGGTAGAGCAAGAGGACTAGAGACAACTAAATTTTTTTCCGTAGTATCGAGAAGTTGACGCTTCTCCCTAGTTCACGTTGGAGCACTCACAAAGAGTTTTGCTCCCCCTCAAGCCACTTAGACTTGAGTGCTCACTAAGAGTACCCGTTCTCCATCTCCGGAATGGTGAGTCTCAATCCATTTACACCAAGAACTTCCCGGGGCTCCCACAATCTCCAAGAGCTCACCAAGAACCTCCAAACACCGAGACCGTCTAGGAGCCGTCAAACTCCAAGAGTAACAAGCTCACACACTTTCACTTGACTAATGCACTCAGCGAGCCATAGAAAGCACCTTGAAACCCTTGATCACCAAGAAAGAATTCCCCTTGGCAAGGAAGATGAAATTCAAATGATCAAAGCACTACATCCTTCTCTCCTTGGCTGCTGTGGTTCTTCAGAGTGGCAAAGGCAGCTCAAGAGACGCATGGGGGTCTTATTTATAGGCCTAGCAAGGGTGGCTAGCCGTTAGAAAAGTCCCTCTGAAAAGTAGTACCGTCGGATGAACCGACGGTTCCCCCTGCCATAGCGTCGGTTCATCCGGTCACTCTGACTCAAGAATTATAGCCGTTGAACTTGGACGCTGTACCACTTCATCCGACGCATGCACCGTTGCTGCGCCGGTTTATCCGGTGCTGAAGCTGTTTCACTCAGTGCGTCTCTGCATGAATTAAACGTAGGCGCCGGATGAACCGCTTAGTCTTCTGAGTAGCGTCGTTTCATCCGGTGCTGAAGCAACTCCTCTCGGTGCGTCTCTGTATGAATTAAACACATGTGCCGGATGAACCGATGCTCTGACCGTCGTTTCATCCGGTGCTGAAGGCAGTTGAGTCCAAACCTTACTGTTACCAAACCCTAGGTCACCGGATGAACCGATGATGCACCGTCGGTTCATCCGGCGGTGCTTTTTCTCTGAACTTGTCACTGAAATCATCGGCTGCAACTAGAAATGGGGGTGTCGGTCCATCCGACGCTACCCTTTGCAGTTCAACCCATCCAATTCAATCGCCTTTGAGTTTTTTTTCAATTTTTTTGCTTCCAATGTAATTCCATGAGTACTTTGAGATATTTAGCAACCAAGGAGCTTGATAGTGCATGAATATAGCATAGCATTTGGCATGGTCAAGCTACTAGTGTGTGAACCCCTCTTAATAGTACGGTCAAACACTACAAACTAGCAAATCCAAGTGTCCTTCATCTCCTTGTGACACTTGGAACTAACAATGTCCTTAGGCTTGTAGTATTTGTCCATTGATCATCCATAATTTCAAATTGAGGGGTATCATTTCACTTATAACTCATGACAATAACCCAAGATTAAATCCGCTACAAAACAAAGGTTAGTCACAAGTATACGGTTGTCATTTATCACCGAAACACACCCTTACCAAAGGTGTGCTAGGGCCATGATGCTTACAATCTCCCCTTTTTTGGTGATAGATGACAACACAAGTAGAGATATACGAGAATTTGAAATTAAAGCATAAACTCTACAACTAATGCAAGGATAAGATATAAACAAGCACACATGCATTAATTAAACAAGCACACAAGCATGAGTAGACATGTAAACCATCAACATACACAAGATCCAAATACATGTCTCACATGAACTCCACAAAACAACAAAGGGGCACAAAAGCACACTCCCAAGCTCCCCCTATCTCTACTCTCCCCTATCTATCTCCCCCTTTGGCAACGAGCACCAAAAAGGGACCTAGTCTTGCTGAGGTGGAGGAGAAGCCGGTGGCGTCGAGGAAGTGAGAGTCACCGAAGGCGCGACGTGGAACACGGAGGTGTCACCGTCCTCGGACTCGAAAACCTGACAGCTCTGAAGAACGGACTGGTGAAGAACCAAGAGTTGTGTCAGTGCCGGAAGTAGGAAGAGCCTGAGAGCTCGCCATTGGTGGATCCTTTGCCATCTCTGACTCGATCTGCTGAGTGATCGTGCGAAGAGTGCTATCCTCCTGATCGAGGCCCTCTGTCCGAGGAGTGGTCATATTCAGAAGAGGCGAGCTGAAACCCAAGGAAGGACGTGCTGGAGTCTCAAACACAAGAGGTCTGGTCGGGAACGGAGACATCAGCTGGGTCGAAAGAGTAGTCACCTGAGAGAATTGACCCGCCCTGAGCTGCTCAAGAAAAGTGGTCGTCTGTGGAGTAGAGAGCTGCTGAGTAGCAAACGTCCCCGTCTGGAGTAGAGGTGAGATCAGGACGATCAGTATAGGAAGGCTCACAACTCCACTAGTTGAAGGGAGAGAGGCTGTCGGCTCTGGCTGATGCAACTGCTGGGTAGGAAGTGTAGGTAGCTGAAGCCCCGTGTGCTGAAACAACTGACCTAGGCAGGTGGACATGAAAGAGAACATCTGAGCTGTCATCATCTGTTGCTGCTGGTTCTGCTGCCTCTGAGCCTCCTGCTGCTGTCGGATACTGTCAAGTATTACCTGCTGAGCCTCCTCCTGCCGTTGAAACTGAGCCTGCATCTCTCTCTGAATCTCCATCGTGGCTCGAGACTGGTCTGCCAAGGACTGAATCACTGAAGTAAGAGAGTCCGGCTGAGTAACCTGAGAGGTGGTGATCTGTGGAATCGGTGACTCAGCCTCTCGCTGTCCTGGCAAACTCGAGCCGCCAGCCTCATCATCATGGGTACGACAGACACGAAAGATGGGTTGTGGCTCGGGCTCAAAGTCCTCGTCCTCACTGTAGTCGGAACTGCTGGCCCATAAACATAGACCTCATAGACAGCCAGGCGTCCTCAATGTACATGGTGACGTAGAAGACACGGACCCACTCTGACATGTATCTCGGCCTGTCACTGACCAAAGCTACGAGTCTTGAAATGAAGTCAAAGTGGGGGAGTATCGGGACTCCAACTGCTGCTGCCCTGAGGGCTGTCCACTGGAGCATCCTGTGCTGGCTGAGCTGTGACCCCTTCTTGACATAGGAGGCGTAGAAGCTCTCCTGAAGGATCGTCCAGAACTGGGGGTCACAGTCCTCTCTGTAATGAGGGAACTACTCATCCTCCTCAACAAACCGCAACTTCCGGATCTTCGGCCCGGATAGGCTCCTCAAGTCACGGAGATAGACCCCAAAAGCCTCGGCCCTCCGTGCGCCTATCTGAATCTCAGGGCCCTCTGGTGGCTGATCCTTCTACTCCTGCCCAACTTGCTGCTTGGCTGCTGTCCTCCTCTGCCTCGGAGTATGCTGAGTGTGTCCACCACAAGTCCGAGGACCGGTACGTGGTGCAAAGGAGGGAGACTCTATCACTGTCGGACGTGTACGACCTGAACGTCGTAACGGCTGATGCTCCTGGGGCTGCTCCCCTTGACTCTGTGCACTGTCACCTATCGAAATGCCCCTCTGTGGCTACCCCTGGGTGTCTGGCACACGTAGCACACGATCCCACTCCTTGTCCCACTTTCTCTTCTTCTTCTTCGGCTCCACAACGGCCTTGCCCTTCCTCTTATCTCCTGCCATCTGTCAAAGAAACGGTGGAAGATTATAGAATGGCGAGAAGAGTATAAACATGATAAGTAGCTAAGGGTGAGAGGTCCTTAAGAAAAGCAACATGAAAGATTGAGCCTAAACATGATTTCTGGGAGATGAACATGTCACAAGATGTGAGAGGGAGAAACTGGGTAAGTCCTTAGGTGTGCAGGGTGAGTGTGTGTTAGTACCAAGCTAAGACACATGCAACTGTTTTAAGGATATGTACTGAATAGTGTACAAACAGTAGCAAAGATGCTCTATTTCCATGAGATATAGCAAATTCTATAGGAAAATGAGCAAAAACTATGAAAAAATGAGCATAGTGAGAAAGATGGATGAATCAAAGCTCATTACATAGCCACAATCCACAAAAGCATCAATGAATTTTCCCACACATCATGAAATGCATGAACAGGAAGGGGGGAAATCCACAGATGCTCACCGCTGCTAGGATTTGATGAAGAGGAACGAGCAGAGGTGATGGAGAAGGCTCCTACGCGCCTGCAGATGGATGCCAACGGGCTGTGACGGCAGCGCCGTGACGGAACAGGCGGCGGTGACGGAAACCCTAGCTAGGGTTCCGCGGCGGCGTGCGCGTGATTTCGCGCGGAAGAGGCGGTAGCGCGGCGGCGGAGCAGGGCGGCGGCGAGGTCTGGGGGCCGGAGGTTCACGGGTGTGGCGGCACGCGGCTGCGGTGGCCGGAGACAGCGGGAATCGCGGTGTACGGGTGCGAATCATACGGCGGTGCGCGTGCGAGCGATTTTGGGAAGAAACAGCCGAGAATCATTATGACATGTGGGACCGCTTCCCAGAGACGCGCCGGATGAACCAACAATAGAAAACACAGGGCGTCGGTCGAACCGCTGGAGGATGTGAGCTGATCAGAGAAATGCTTCACCAGATGAACCGATGGCCTAATTTTTAGATTCACCGGATGAATATGTCGCGGGTCAAAAACAACCACTAAACTCAGTAGCACCGGATGAACCGTTGCTTCCACAGAGGAGAGCGTCGATTCATCCGACGATGGGAACCAGTGGCGCACTGAGCAAAATTCAAACTAACCCGGCCACCGGATGAACTGACGCCTGGAACCTACATAGCAGCGGATCATCCGACGGTGACAATTTCAGAACGCTAATCTAGAGCTCATCTTTGATCCAACAAATGTCACACACAAGCCAACACAAGCACATTTTTGGACCAATTCTGAGTGACAACCTCACCCCTCAAGCACTCTTTTGCAAAATACAAGTACATAAATCATAGATTCCCTACAAGGGATAGACCTTATAGTTTTTAAGAAAAATAGGCAAATTAAGATCCAAAAGGAGGAAAGAGAGCTCCAAAAAGGGAATGTATGAGTTATTTGCCTTTGAACTTAGAGATTGACAATTTAAGCTCGTTAGGACATAACTCAATAGGCATTAAGCACAATCATTTGTCTCATCACACTTTGGAGTTGTTGATTTGCATTGAACGCTAAGCAACTTTCTCATAGTGTGATTTTCCTTTGTGACACCTCTCACGCAATGCAATGCAAGAACAAGTACATGAAATTAAACATGAATGCAATCTAGATGACAAGCAAAGATGCAAAGCGGAAAGATAAACTATCTTGTCAAGTTTGAGCCCTTGTTAAGCTTACTCATGTTGAGCCTTTCGACATGCCTTGAGCAAAACTTGGAAACCACCGGCTCAAGCAAGACCCATACACACCCCTATCTTAACAAGGTTAGACAAGCCCCTACAACATGTACATATGCAAATGCAAACTATATGACAAGCATTACATGATGTTGGACGCATCAATCACATTTAATTCACTCCTTAGCCTACAAAAGGTGTTTTCATCAAGAGGCTTAGTGAATATATCCGCCAATTGCTCCTCGGAGCGAACACCACAAAGGAGAATATCATCTTTAGCAACATGGTCTTGCAAGAAGTGATGGCGGATATCAATGTGCTTGGTGCGCGAATGTTGAACCGGGTTGTTAGTAATTTTTACGGCACTTTCATTGTCACAAAGGAGAGGAACCCTATCTAGAACCACACCATAATCCAAGAGGCTTTGCTTCATATAGAGGATTTGAGCACAACAAGCCCCGGCGGAAATGTATTCCGCCTCCGCGGTGGATAAGGCCATGGAGTTTTGCTTCTTAGAGGACCAAGCAACCAAAGATCGACCTAGCAAATGGTACCCACCCGAAGTGCTCTTGCAATCTACTCGATATCCGGCAAAATCCGAATCCGAATAACCTAAGAGCTAAAAAAAAAGCACCATAGGGGTACCACAAGCCAATGCTAGGTGTGTATTTTAAGTATCTATAAGGATCATTTTCAAAGCACTTAGGTGAGATTCTTTAGGGTTGGCTTGAAACCGAGCACACATACAAACACTAAACATGATATCGGGCCTAGATGCGGTAAGGTAAAGAAGGGAACCAATCATAGAACGGTAAAGCTTTTGGTCAACCGGTTTACCTCCCTCATCTAAGTCGAGATGTCCATTGGTAGGCATTGGTGTCTTGATTGGCTTACAATCATCCATCTTGAATTTCTTGAGAATATCTTTAGTGTACTTTTCTTGATGAATGAAAGTCCCTTCCTTCAATTGCTTGATTTGAAACCCAAGGAAGAAGTTGAGCTCTCCAATCATAGACATCTCGAATTCCCTAGTCATAAGATCACTAAAATATTTGCACACTTTGAGATTAGTAGAACCAAAGATGATATCATCAACATAAATTTGACAAATGAAAAAGCTCCCCGTTGATGATTGTTGACGGTTCAAAACCGTGTTGAAGTTCACCGCAAGCGTACGGGTGACTTGGTGCCTTTTTCACCAAGGACGGTCCCCTAAGGTTTGTTAATCCAAGGATCGAAAGCAAACCACTAAGGTTCTCTACCTAATCTATCGAACTAACCTAACATGAAGCGTTGATTGCATACGAAGGATAACCTTGATATATATGAGTCATGGCACAAGGTTGATCACATCCATGGACATCGGCTAGGGTAAAGCTCCACCGAAGGGGTTACTAGGCCTAGCACCTTCTAGTTGAAGTTCGGGCAAACAAGCATCTCATCTACTAGCATCCTTAAACTTCTACCTCTAGCCTACCTCCCGAAGACATCCGCTCTTTCGGGGGAAATCACCCTGTCACGATGCTCCCTTAATGAAGCGGGGGATCTAGGGGGCACGTCCAAACATGAACGTGTCTACAAACCATGAAGGGTCGACATGCTAAACCTAATCACCACGATTACATAAGTCATGTTATGTAGTCTAAACTAGCATTAGACTAAGGATCAAATCACATTCACGATAGGTAGAAAGCATAAACAGAGACATGGAGTCACTAATAGATCGGATGACAAGATTATCATTACTCACATGAAAGTATGTGTTACACCATCACCACCGAGATCATACCTAAGATGATGAACACGTAGCTCCGGAACTCCGCCATGGCACAACCACGTAGGGCGGCCATGGCGGCTAGGGTTGGCCTAGGCCATCCCCTAGACAACTTCGAGGACTCCGCCACCGTCGTCTCCCTCCGGTGCTCACTTCTAGATTTCGTCGAGTTCTGATAAATGGGTGTGGTGGCCGTCGGAGGCAGGGGGTATAAATGAGCCGAGGAGCGTGTAGGTCAAAGGGGGACGCGAACCAGCAAAGAAAAGGGGTGGGCCGGTCGGCCTGGGCCCTTTTCAGCCTGGTTCGGCCCCGGTTCGCTCCCCGACGCTTCTCGTGATTTCTTGAATATTTGCCGAAATCCATGTGGGTCCTTGACGTCGTTTTCCCCGCGGTTTAGATAAGGGTGCTTGGCGCGCAAACTCCCGCATCTTCTGTTCGGGTCCTCAGAGTTTCACGGCTTCATGCTTCGGTCCTTGGGTCATTTGGAGTCATGTTCACTTCGTGTCTTGACTCGTGCCGGGCTTCGTGATCTTCTCACAAAGTGCTCAATGAACTCTACCTGGAAGTCCTCATTTAGGCACTTAATTCCTGCGTAAACAACATACTCCAAAAACCACATGCAAGTGCGAACTTGTTACATCATTAGTGTGCCTAGTGGCGGGTTAGTTATAAATCAATGCTCAATCCAAAGTGTAACAAGTGCTCTTGGTTGACGGAAATTGACCTTCAACATACCCCCATGCTTAAACCTTGCTCATCCTCGAGTAAGCCTTTAATGGATGTTAGTATTGCCCTTCAATGTTCATACCCTGCACTTGTTCATACATGAGAAAACATAATGCTCTCCAAGTTTATATTTGTTATAGTTTCATAATGTAACTAGCTTTCATCTCTATGGAGGGTAGATATTATTTAAGCTATTCCGACAAGTAATTAATCATGCTCTCAAATTTTAAACAAATCTTAGAAATTTTGAAAATAAAGAGCGGGATGAAGAAAAATTGCTTTACCAAGATCAATAATAAACCTCCTTGCATCTTGCTCATGAACTCTTGTCTCATCTTGTCTCTCAAGCCTACTTGTCCTACTCCTTTCCTCTCTCAAATATTTGGTGGAAGGCTTTATATGGAGCTATGGGAAAGTTTAGTCCTACCAAGATATTATAGTCGAGATATTATCAAAACAAGGCAAGCTTCTCATGGACTTACCGAGACTCGTCAAAAAGGTCATTGGAAATATAATGTTACAAGGAGGGGGGAGAGATGAACACACACTTTTAGATAGGTGGATATGTGCAAATGGCAAAGAGTGATCCCGAGGCACAAACGAAGTCCTCGTTATCGGATTGCACATGGTTGGAAAGATGAGTATGGGTCTTGATCTTGAATCCTCTTGAAAACTCAAAAAGCACTAAACATAGTTAGAGAACCGGGGTGCTTTATTTTGTTTCTTTCTTCTTTATTTCTTTTTCCCATCATACTTTTTCTTCTTTATCATTTTTTTCATCATACTTTTTCTCTCTTTTTTTTAATTTGCTCCCCTTTGAACTCTAGACTATACTAGCACTTCCTTGGCAACCTCCCCCATGCTTAGACGTTTGCTCATCCTCGAGCAAAAGAGGTGATAAATGTGCCAAGGTGGGAATTGAAGCTCTCATATTTTCTTAGAGGGAGATACTCAAAAAATCTTCTAGGGATCCTTTTGGCAGTCTTCCTTACTCTTGAAGCACCTTCCTTGTAATCTTCCTCAAAATATTCATCCATACTCATATATTGGGTTGTGGTCAAGGAGGTGAACACAAAAAAGATATATTTGGGTTTTGTGGTTGGATATCCGGCGAGGTTTGCGAAATTCCCAATGTGCAAACTCACAATGCACGGATAGAAGAGACTAGCATAAAGAACGGTACGCAAAAACGGAATGACCAGCTTCTTAGTCTCGAGCTAGAGAAATCAAGCCTTGAATCAATGCACCCAAAAAAAAATCTTGTAAACTAATGTTTTTGCACTCAATTGAATGTAAGGCTTTGGATAGGTAGATCAAAATGCAAGTGGTATTAAAGACAAGGTTTAGCATATCTTTTAAGAATAAAAAAGGATCTTTGATTCATTCAAAATTGAGAGCAATGAAAAACAACTATGGGACTTAAGTTATCATAACCTCCACACAAGATTAGGCTAACATTTAATTAAATTTTCAGATCATATTAAAGAGAGCACTAGCTTAATCATATAAAAACCAAGCACAAGAATGATCAAAGTGGCAACAATCATCATATATCCCTAAGCAAGAGCATACAAGATATCATCATGTTGAGCACAAGGTAACGATGATTATTATTGAAAACAAAAAAAATCTAGGTTGTACTCCTAGTAGCCATTTTATTCTATAGAGAGATATACAAAGGTTGCATCTAAGGTTGTTGAAGGCATAAATATGTGCAGACATAGAGAAAGACAAGGACAAAAGAGGGTTGAGGATTTGTTACCGTCCTTTGATGCTTGAAGTGTAGCGCGACCTCCCCCATGCTTAAGCATTGTGCTTAACATGGAAGAAGAACCGTGATCCTTGCTCCATGCGATCTTCTCATGTCCACCAAATCCTCCCTCATGCTTAGCATGTTGCTAGCCATGGAAGATGATGAACCATCTTGAAGTCCTACCGCCATGTGTGGATCGTCATACTCTTCACTTTGTCTTGATTGTCCTCCAACGTCCACCCTTTGTCACAAGCCTCCGTCCTAATTGTTTCCATCTTCACCTCCTTCCATGTTGTCCCTTTGGAGGTGTTGACGATCTTAATTTCATCTTTCATCACGAATTCATGGGAGTGATTCACAATGACTGCAGTTGACGGTCAATATTTGCCATTTTCAAGGCCGTCAACTCCTGCAAATCTGAGCATGAATTGAACATCCACACTAGAATGGGTGCTAAAACTCATACTTTCCACCAGTGTCGATGTCTATTTGAATGCAGGTATTTAGCATAAGAAATGAGAGGAATTCATGCACTTTCACTCCACTCCAATCCAACGTACTCAAATGCTGGCCAATCAGGGGCTGCCACATGGATTCTCTTGGATCCATGATGTCACCAATCCATGTGAAGAACTTTCGACGAATCACATGCTGCCACGTCAGCATCACATGGATCCATGGGCCCACTTTACCAACTAAACCGCCAGGAAACGTGCCATGCACAGAGGAGAGGCATCAGGGCCCACATGGAAGCGAGCCAAAGGAAGCACGGGCCAGGAGGCCACCCGAGGGGGCCGGCCAACCCTAGGTTCGGCCGAACCGACCTAGGGTCGGTTCATCCTGGCCCTCCACGTGTTGTCCTCCCATTGGCTCCCTGCTGCAGTCCCGGGCATTTAGGGGCACTTTGAGCCCCAGAGCAAGCCTCCTCCTTGTCTATAAATAGGAGGGGAGGGGCTCCATTTCTCACACACCACCTAGCTCTCAAGTTCCACTTTCTCTTGTGTAGCTCTCTCTCCCTCTCTCCAATTCTGCCCATGAGAGGTGATTCTCACCTCTTTGTGGTAGAATGGTGATGAGGAGAGATCTAGATTAGGATTAGTGTGAGGTAGAGGAGGGGTAAGGAGTGAGTTGATGTCCTCGTGGATGCTTGTTCCTCATTTAGATCAAAGTGAGTATTTCAGCATTTCTTATTTAGACTATAGTGGACATCATGCATGGTTGCTTTGTTCTTGTGTTCTTGGCTCGTTCATAAGTTAGAGGCTTGTGTTCTTCGTGACACAAGGCTTCGATCCTTTAGAGCTAGAACCATAGTTCATTTACTTGTTTAGCATGCTCTGATCCTGTTTAGTTAAGTAAGTTTGCTATATCTCGTTCAGCTGCATCCATAGCTTCCTTTCTGCTCCCAGTTCAATGATATGATCTAATTCGGATCTTTCCCTTGTTTGTGGGACCGTATTTATACGGTTGCTATAGTGTAGTTAGCGGGCTAGCATACGCCGCACTATAGTATTTATCTGGGGTACAGACGTGGTGTCTGGGCCTTGGGTTTCCTACGGAGACCACGTACGATCGTAGCGTAGAGGTAGGCCGCAGTGGTGACAGCCTGTTGGACCCTTTGTCAACCCTCTTACGTCGCGTACCGAGTTGGGCTCGCAGGACAGCACCTCTGAGTGTTTTCGCCCCGCGGGGACGACTGAGATCTGACAGGAATACATCTTGAGAGCTAAGTCCCTTAACGAAGTGCTTCTTGTATCCCGACCTATCCCAGCGAAAGCTGGTGTCCTTGAATAGGCCCTCTCTGGTTACTCTCCATCCTAGGAACGAAACCCAAAGGGAGTACTCATTCTCCTAAGGAGAAGTGCTGCAGCGGTGTATCCGTGCGCTTGCGGATTTGTTCGCACTCGTCAGTGTACCCGGGAGTTTCTTACTTGTCTCACGCTACAAAGGCGCCGAGCGTTGAGGATAAGAAACGCCAACAAGCATTTCTGGCGCCATTGCCGGGGACGGCTGTTGTTAACCTTCGAGCCCGTCTATCCTCATATTTATCTTTTTCTTTTTTATTCTACCTTCACCCCCGTTACCCTTTTTGAAATATCCCTTTTTGTTTTCTTTCTACCTCTACCCCCGCTACCCATGGAAGGTTATCCTTGTAAACACCTTCCGCCTTCGAGGAGTGAACCCTCAGAGCCATCTTCGTCAAGATCCACTCTTACATCTGGCTGTAGGATTCGCCCCTCTCTCATGAAGCTAATTCAGGACCTATCCTTCTCGAGGTTAAGTCATGAGAACCTCTTTGATCATGTGAGAGACTACGAGCATCTGATTGAAACTCAGGGTAAAACCGGAGAATCACCGGATGCTCGGAAAAGAGAGTTTTTCCCGCTATCCCTCTCTGGGGAAGCTCGGGATTGGCACTGTTGTTTTGGTAGAGACTACCTTACTTGGGAAAGGTTGAGAGCAGCTTTTTGCTCCCGCTTCTTCCCAATACGATGTGTCATCTCGTTAAGGGCAAAGATTTTTTGTTTCAAGCAAGAAATCACTAGGAATGGCATGGAATCGTTTCGCCTCCGTGGTGGAAGATTGCCCAGTCCTCCGTATTCCCGATTGGATGTTGCTTCAGCACTTCTGGTTTAGATTGCGGAAGAATGATGCCATGAGGCTTAATGCTCTCTCCGGAGGATCCTTCGTGCACCTAGATGCTGTCAAGGGAAGAGAGATCCTGGATAATCTCTGAGATTTCAGCTCCCCTTGCATCCCGGTCGACGAGGTACCCACCAGAGGAAAAGTTGAGCCACCCAGATCCATCGTCAGCTGAGTCCGAGACTTCATCTCCAGTCTTTCTGAGCTCTGGCTGAAGATGTCATTCCTGAATAGCAGGAGTCTAAGGGAAAGATTTCGTGGCACGAGATCTACCCTTGGATTCCCCTCTCGTGCATCTTCTTAGACCTTCTCCCCGAGACTTTGTCTTGTGGGAGGACGGAGAGAGTAGTTCGGAGAAAAACGACCATTCACGGCCAGGATGACTTGTTCGATCCCCACTACTATCTCTTAAGAAGGGTATGAGAGGCCCATCGTGTTTCTACGTCGAGGTTTGAGTTGAAGTGCTTTGCACTGAAGTTTCGTATAAACCGAGACATCGGTCTCTGCTCTATAATCCATTGGATTCATCCATCGGACCGAAGGACCACGATCATTTACCGATCGAATGGAGTGCATTCATTTTTTATCTCAAGCACATCGATCGATGCCGATCAATCAGGAGAAGCTTGCTCTATGTATCCTATGCCTGATTTGATCGATGCCCAATGGGAGGTGCGCTTTTTAGTTTATCCATAATCCCCCATTGGAAGCTTAGGACAGACTTGTGGATGTTTTCATTACTTTGATGAGAACATCGAACCCTCTGCCTAAGGTAAGAGTGAGTAAATCTTGCTCTTCGTCTGAACTCTAGTTCTTGATCATGCACCAGCCTCTGGAAGTCCACGCTTTATCCTTTTGAGAGACGGGTGTCCTTCAGAGCTTGAGTTCACTCAGAGATCGGTACCTATTGGTGAAGCACTAGCCTCAGTGCTCGATCTTTTCATCTCCAAGTTCAACGACCCCAGTGCTACAGTCCTCGAGTCCCATGACCACCTCAGGAAAGGCCTCAGCCTCTCTGGGATGATCATGCTTGCTCTCAGCCTCGATATACCTTTTTGGGCTCGAGTTCGTATACGCACTACCCTTGCAGAGCAGAGCTTATCGTCATATCAACATCATCTGCAAGGAAATGGTCATAATTGAGACAAGAGATCACAAGACACCCACACCCTGAGTACTCGTGGGATTCATCTCGTTTCCCCAGGATGAATTATCCTTCGGGTATCTTGTGGACCGTGGTCATGCAGGAGAAAGAAATTGCCAAGATTAAGAGGAGTAGCAAAAGGTCTACAAGAAGGCAGCACCATTGTAGTGACACGGACGCTTTGTGACTACCGCCGGAAGTGCCTACACTTCTGACGAACCCAGTGTGTCGTCAAGGTGATTTCCCCCAGGTTCTCTTTGGGTATATCGTGGTTTGGCCAAGGTTGATATATAGTTGAGGATGAAATTTCAACCTCGACCTTATCTTAGCCTAAGGCCTAAGCCAGCCTTCCATCTCGGGGAATCCATCTGGGCTGTCGATCCTGAGACCTGCTAGAGCCCACATGAGAAGGGGGAGGACCAGAGGGGCCCACAGGGGGCCAGCCGAACCCAGGTTCGGCCGAAACCCTGGTGCCTCCTCTCTCCTTCTTCTTTCGCGTGTGCGTCTCATTCTCCTCCAGAACCCTTCTCTCTGCCGCCCGACGAGCTTTCGCATCACGAATTCCATCTCCTCCACCTCAACATCCTCAGCATCACCATATCCATGGTCGGCCACGGTTTCGCTCGGCTCTGTAGGGAGGCCTCGCCCCTCACTTCAGGAGGAGGGAGCCCCACTCATCTCATCGACCTCAGCAACTTGGATGAGGTGATGGGGTCGCCGGAAGCCATGACCCCCGAGAGAGGTAGAAGTGTGGAAAGCACTCGCAGTATGCGCACCAACTCTCCGGTGCAGTCGTCCCGGCGAGGCACCTCCTTCCCGCCTTCGTTCCCGGCCAGGACGGCCACCATGGGGGACAAGACCACCGCCAAGCGCGTCTTGTTCGATGATCCCCCTGGGCCACCCTTGAATCCAGGCGAGCGCTACGTCAGGTCTGACTTCAACAGCTATGGAGAAGCCTTCTGCCATACTTATGAGCAGGATGTGTGGGACGAGTTCCCGCTTCCACAGACCCGGTGCAAGATCTTCGGGGTGAAGACAGCCACTGGAGGCTATGGTACACCCTACCATAAGCCCCCTCAGTGGGAGCGGATCCTCGTCAAGATCATGGCATACATCCGGGCAAATGGCGCCAAGAAGACCCCGGCCCTAGCAAAGCTGGCAGACAGACTAGCTGAGGAGTTGGCTAAGCAAAGGGACGAGTACCATGAGCTTAGGCTTGAGTACCGCCAGCTGGAGGAGGACATGACTCAGAAGCTATAGAGGTTGGCAGTTGCTGAGGGAGAGGAGCAGATCCTCTCCAAGTAGTGGGGATTAGCCCCATCTTTAGTTCATTAGGCGCTAGTCTAGGTCTAGGTTGATTTCCCTTTGTTTCCCTTTATTTCATTTATTTCTTTTGCATGTGTGTAAGCACCTAATCATTTTGATTAAAACATTTGGATTTGAATAAAGTGGCTCACCGGTCATGTAACCCGGTTTAGCCACCCTTTGTCGTTACTTTGGTCTTTTTGAATTCGAGGACATCTAGGTTCGAGACAGTGTGGGGGAAGAGCCACGACTCTCCCAACGCAAGCACGACGTTTTCGTACGTACCCACTGCGAGCACTCCGCGCTAGCCAACCAATCACCTACCAAGAACCTGAACGGGACCCGCACGAGTTCACTCCTGTGGAGAGCCTCTCATGGTTCATCTTCTATGCATAGCACCAGTTTGTATCTTGACAACTCACTCTCTTTCATTCTTGAGTTTTATAAGCTATATCCTTCTATCTCTTAACTAAAACTCGAATGATGATGCTAAAGATCACCCAGCTCATTTTGTACCTGAGTAGACTTACATATGTTTTATTCCCTGTTACCTACCTGATGCTTGTGAACCAAAATCTTCTTAAGGACAAGCATGTTCACCTAAGTAATTGATGAGTATGATATGGCTGGATGATATGATCTTTTGCTCTGATGACTAACTCTCTTGGGGAATTTATTTTTGAAAACTCAAAACCTCTTGGAAAGGCTCCTCTTTGATATGCCTCTGTCCCATTAGAGCCATATGATCTCTGTAGGTAAAAACCTTCGATTCATATGCTGCTTGTCATTACTTTGAGCTTTGTCAAATTCTGTGACCCTTGTGAGAATTCTTTTCATTACCTTCATGATCAAGATTTATGTGCACCCCACCTATTTCCCCTTGCTATGCTTCTACCCTGGAAGTTAGCATTGTATCATTTATCCATTTCATAAAAGTAAAGCTCCATATGTGGTGTGACATCTCTCTCCAGAAGTGTCCTTCAAAAAAAAGAGACATGGGCTAAGAAAAAAAACATGCTCAAGGCATGATGAAAAAAAAGAGAAAAGAATGGCCCATGTCCAAAATAAAGGAGGAATAGGAGAGAGATGATCATGCAAAAAGGAGTTCCATATCATAGATGGTAATAACTAGCACCCATTCCGGGCCTAGTATCCGCCTTACGATACACACCATAGCCATACCGGTGCACATCTTGATCTGATGGTATGATTTGATTTTCTCTGTGGATCCAGTCTTTGACTTTGCAAAATATGTGATGCAAGTATGCTTTCTCTTTATCCTACCCTGAGCTCCACATATAGCCATCATTAGAAGTAGGATGAAGAAAGGCAAAATGCCTTAGTGAGGACATAGACACATTGAGCGATTTGAGAGAATCAAATGAGAAGCCACCAAGAGTTTTGTTTATGAAAATCTTGCAAAACCCCCAAGGTGTGTATCATCAGGTGCATAAGTGACTTGATTCACAGTTTTTCTACTTTTCAATCACCCAAGCATGATAGCCACTACACAGAGGTTCACAGGAGCAAGGTATGACTTGGAATATCTCTTATGTCTGTCTTACTTTTCGGTATTTATTACCTGCTTGGCTTTGTTTCCCCTTCACTCGGGACGAGCAAAGGTCAAGTGTGGGGGTGTTGTTGACGGTCAATATTTGCCATTTTCAAGGCCGTCAACTCCTGCAAATCTGAGCATGAATTGAACATCCACACTAGAATAGGTGCTAAAACTCATACTTTCCACCAGTGTCGATGTCTATTTGAATGCAGGTATTTAGCATAAGAAATGAGAGGAATTCATGCACTTTCACTCCACTCCAATCCAAGGCACTCAAATGCTGGCCAATCAGGGGCTGCCACATGGATTCTCCTGGATCCATGATGTCACCAATCCATGTGAAGAACTTTTGACGAATCACACGCTGCCACGTCAGCATCACATGGATCCATGGGCCCACTTTACCAACTAAACCGCCAGGAAATGTGCCATGCCCGGAGGAGAGGCATCAGGGCCCACATGGAAGCGAGCCAGAGGAAGCACGGGCCAGGAGGCCACCTGAGGGGGCCGGTCGACCCTAGGTTCGGCTGAACCGACCTAGGGTCGGTTCATCCTGGCCCTCCACGTGTTGTCCTCCCATTGGCTCCCTGCTGCAGTCCCGGGCGTTTAGGGGCACTTTAAGCCCCGGAGCAAGCCTCCTCCTTGTCTATAAATAGGAGGGGACGGGCTCCATTTCTCACACACCACCTAGCTCTCAAGTTCCACTTTCTCTTGTGTAGCTCTCTCTCTCTCCCTCTCTCCAATTCTGCCCATGAGAGGTGATTCTCACCTCTTTGTGGTAGAATGGTGATGAGGAGAGATCTAGATTAGGATTAGTGTGAGGTAGAGGAGGGGTAAGGACTGAGTTGATGTCCTCGTGGATGGTTGTTCTTCATTTAGATCAAAGTGAGTATTTCAACATTTCTTATTTAGACTATAGTGGACATCATGCATGGTTGCTTTGTTCTTGTGTTCTTGGCTCGTTCATAAGTTAGAGGCTTGTGTTCTTCATGACACAAGGCTTCGATCCTTTAGAGCTAGAACCATAGTTCATTTACTTGTTTAGCATGCTCTGATCCTGTTTAGTTAAGTAAGTTTGTTGTATCTCGTTCAGCTACCTCCATAGCTTCCTTTCTGTTCCTAGTTCAATGATATGATCTGATTCGGATCTTTCCCTTGTTCGTGGGACCGTATTTATACGGTTGCTATAGGGTAGTTAGCGGGCTAGCATACGCCGCACTATAGTATTTATCTAGGGTACAGACGTGGTGTCTGGGCCTTGGGTTTCCTACGGAGACCACGTACGATCGTAGCGTAGAGGTAGGCCGCAGTGGTGAAGCCTGTTGGACCCTTTGTCAACCCTCTTACGTCGCGTACCGAGTTGGGCTCGCAGGACAGCACCTCTGAGTGTTGTCGCCCCGCGGGGACGACTGAGATCTGACAGGAATACATCTTGAGAGCTAAGTCCCTTAAGGAAGTGCTTCTTGTATCCCGACCTATCCCAGCGAAAGCTGGTGTCCTTGGATAGGTCGTCTCTGGTTACTCTCCGTCCTAGGAACGAAACCCGAAGGGAGTACTCATTCTCCTAGGGAGAAGTGCTGCAGCGGTGTATCCGTGCACTTGCGGATTCGTTCGCACTCGTCAGTGTACCCGGGAGTTTCTTACTTGTCTCACGCTACAAAGGCGCCGAGCGTTGAGGATAAGAAATGCCAACAACTGGAAAACAATTTTAAAGCACAAAGTACCCCCGAAGTGACGGTCGGGAATACTCACTCTATGCTGACAAACCAAAGACATCCCCTATGATCTTAACTTGTGGCATAGTTAATCTAGTAAAAGAAAAGTTAAAACCTAATGGGTGTACGTGTGTGCAAGGGTGCATGCAAATGATAGGATGGTATAAATACAAAACAATGTTTACTCCAAATTCTAAGCTCCATGCTTACAAAGTGGTTGCCAAACTTCTCTCTTGCCATAAAGATTTATTAACCAAGGTCAAAACACCATGCTTATTCCAAGATTAACAATTCCTTATAGTGTAAGATAAGTAGGGCGCATTGGAAAGTTTATAAACCAACCAATGCAACAAGATAACAAGGTATGTAAAACTGAATGATGGTGGTCTCCAATCATGTCTAAACACCATGTTTACACAAGATTGCAAAAAGGAGTAATGGATGTCGACAAGCATTAACATAAATATGAAAGCATTGATCGTAAAGTTTCACAAAAGACCAAGCTATCATAAAGCGGAAGATGACAATGAGGGGGATACAAAATGCAAATGCAAAGAGTTAGCACAAGCAAATGTTAGCAAGGGTTGAAAAGATCAAACAACCAAACTAACATGGTTTTAAGGGTTGGTTATGTGTATCCTATATTTTTGGCTCAAACAAGAATTTTGAAGAGAGGGAGTCAAGTTTAGAAATTCTATCTAAGGTGTGCAAAGAGTCTTTTTTTATGGAAAACAAACCTATGGTTTTGGGAAGGCTAAAGGTGAGAAAGGTTTTCTAATAGGAGGGCTAGTTAAAGCTTTTAGTTAGAGCAAGGGATAGAGGTGGGCTTGGCCAATCAGAATGGTGCAAGCCAATCAACACAAGTCAACCCTACCCTTGTTGGCTACGGGTTTTCGGTGGGGCTATAGGTAGGCTTAGGTTGGTTGGACAAAAAGTTAGATCAAAACAAAACATGCAATGCAATATGACATGGATGAACAAAATGACATGATAGGGTGGTTGTCTAAAACAAATGTAAGAGTTAGCCTAAATTAACTAGCCATAAGCTTAGAGTTAAAGGATGGTGCCAACTTCATAGCTCTCTCTAAAAAGACTCAAAAGAAAAAGACACTAAACACTAATAGGCACACAAAAATGGTCTACAAGTTTTCCAAGATCAAGAACAAAGTGCTCCCTCAATAGCGATTAAATCAAACAACATGGTGTTGTGGTATTTATTAGAGCAATGGTACAATATTACTTGATGTTTCAGTTTAAGATCACAATGTAGACGGTCATAATATTTATATATAAATATAAACAAAAAAAAACGGGTTGCCTCCCGCAAAGCGCTTCATTTAAAGTCATAGAGCTCGACTTTCTCACGTACCTTCTTGTTGTCGCGAAGCCATGGTCCATCACGTAAGATTTGAAGATGTCCATGCAGCTTTGATCCACTCTCCATGCTTGACACGATCATTTTACTTGATGAGAGGCTTGCCCGATCATTTCCCTGCATCATTGTCACCTTCTCCTCCTTTGCTCTTCGTCGCTGCTTCCTCTTTCATGAATTTCCCTCTCTGCCCAGACCAGACCATGTAGCAAACAATTTCTCCGATGCATGGCACATGAAATTCTCTTTCCATCAAGTCCTTGTTGACCCCCAACGGACTCTGAACGAGCGAGTTATGCTCGTTTTACTCCAACGCTGCAATCTGTCCAAATCTGATTTCAGACTGTGCAGCGTCTAATGTTTTTGCTATATCTCCTTCTACTGGTCTTCAAATTCATCGATCTTGGCAGCATTGGAATCAGGACTTGATGGAGCTTCTGATGTTCAACTTTTTCCTTCTTCTACATAGCTGATCAGGTGCTCAAAATCGATGAAAACAGCAACGTCCGTACTCGAGATTCGGGGGAGGCGATGCACGAGCTTGCAATTCCTTTGGGGCATGACTTCTCTTCTCTTTATTAAGGTTTAATGACCTGCATGGTTAGTGAAACTCGGGTTTTCTCCCCACAAACGGTCTTTTAAGGTCACTAACTTGACCAGGCACGAAGCAAGTCCAAGATTTGCAAGACATAAGGCAAACAAATGCAAACATAACCACAATTTATATTGGATGAACAAAACATGTTGTGATTAAAGGTAGCATGAGTTTCTTGCTCAGCCCTAAGGCTCTCATTAGGAAAAGGTTCATTAGGCATATAATTAACAAAGTTGAAGCACAACATAGCCTCTTTATCAATCTCAAGAAGTTCTAGCCTATCAACATGATCATCAAGGGTGCAAGGCATAGAATTGAAACATACTTTTGGATGGACATCAAAATATCAAAGGGACATTATCATAACCAAAAGTATCTTGAGAGATTAATGTGTACCTTAGCCTTCGAGCTTTTCTTCGTGAGTGATCCTTCGGAGTTGAAAGTGAATAACCTTTGACGATCGGAGGTGGCTCGCGCAGACTTTTCTCAATTCCTTCTTCGTGCCACGTGTTGTCAAGGTTGCTTTGTGTAGGATCACTCCTCTTAGCTTGTTTTAGGGGCTTCACACACGTTTTAAATGCCTTCATGTAGCTCCATGATCCATCGTGTGAGAACCTAAAGTATCCGCGCCGTCGGATGTCGTCCTTTGTGTATAATCCTTCGTGATTTGCTCCAAACATCTTCTTGCGCCGGATGTTGCCAACTTGTGTCTTCATGTGCCAATGCTCCAGGGGTCTTTGTTTTGTTCCAAGCCTCTGAATTTCTTCATGAGTGGTCTAGCGGAAGCATTCCCTAAGCTCCTCTTCGTTGTTATCGTCCTCATCTCCACTCTCTTGTTCCCATCGTGTTGCTGCTGCCTCTTCTTTGGATTTCCCCCTGTATATATAATAGAACATATGCCAAAATATAATTCTATTGAAAAATTTATAAAATTACCTTTCCAACGGGTACTCATCCATCCTAATCGGAGTCCAAATGAGCGAGTTATGGCTGTTTCACTTCAGTTTTGCTTGCTGTCCAGAAATTTTCAGGACGTGCAATCATCGGTGATTCGGCCATATCCGCTTGTAGGAACCTCCGATAGATTTGATTCTTGACTCGTTGGAAGCGTAACTTCGTGGGGCTTCTAAATATCCAAAGATATCCTGTTGTTCTTCCCATGGGGCTGTGCAAAAATTGATGCGAACAGAAACTTCGAAGATGTTGAAGAGCTTGATCCTGTGATCTCGGGGGCATCGATTGCTTCCAATGCCAATTGCTTGAACAAACAAATCTCCACAAAACATTAGTCTTAAAATTTTAATTGACACGTTGACTTACCTTGTTCACGTGCTCTTGTGTAGGGTGTGGGCTCGATAGCGGATGATGGGATATTTAACTATTTGTCATCCTTACGAAGGGCACCTCTCCAATAGCCATTCTTACAAATGCACCTACATATTTGCCATCGCTCTTCAGACGAAGCAACACATTTGCCATTTTCGCTGATGTGGCATGCCAACTCACCAACACCAGCATGGATTAGGACTGGAAAAGACTAAAATGCCCCTAGCTTATCCCTTCTCTTACCTCCCTTCTGCCACTTACATGTGGGACCCACATGTAAGGATCATCTTCAACATCTAGCACTCGTTACCAGTTCTCAAGCGGGGGAGCACGGCATCACTGGCCGGGCCACCGCTGCTCGCCCCTGAGTGCGGCTCTCGCCGGGAGGACGCCACCACCCACTCCCGGGAGCGGTGCTCGCCGAGCCGCCGCCGCCGCTTGCTCCCTGATAGGCGGAGCTCGTTGGCGCCGCCCGCTGTGTGGCCCTCGTGGGCGGAGCTAGCGCCACGAGCGCCGCACCGGAGTTGGCGCCGCTTGCCCCCCGAGGGTGGGGCTCGCCACGAGCCGGCAGCCGCTCACCGGCCACCGCCGGTTGGCCCTCCCCATGGGCGGATCTCGCCGGGACGTGGCCGCCGCCGCTTGCTCCCCTCCCATGGGCGGAGCACGCCGGCCGGCATTCACCAGGCCGCCAACGCTCGACCCCCTACTAGCCGGTGGAGTCGTGGAGAGGAAGTGGCAGGGAGTGGAGAGGTGAGGGTAGGTTGAAGATGACCCTTACATGTGGGTCCCACATGTAAGTGGCAGAAGGGAGAGGAGAGAAGGGATAAGCTAGGGGCATTTTAGTCTTTTCCGGTCCCAATCCATGATGGTGCTGGTGAGTTGGCATGCCACGTCAGCGAAAATGACAAATGTGTTGCTTCATCTAAAGAGCGATGGCAAATATGTAGGTGCATTTGTAAGAATGGCTATTGGAGAGGTGCCCTTCGTAAGGATGGCAAATAGTTAAATATCCCGCGGATGATGAGCCACTAACAAAAGTTAGCACATACCACTAAAGAGTGAATCTTGATGTCGCAGTCATCTTGATGGGGGGTGTATGTAGAGAACTCATCGAACGTCTTGTGTCTAGCTTTTCACCTGCTTTCAAGGACACAAACAAGAAAACAAGCATATATGCAATAATAAAAATTAGGGTTAGTCAAAAAGAAAGGTAGATCACCCTAGGGTTCGAGTTGCCGATCCCCAGCAACGACGCCAGAAAAAGGGCTTGTTGATGGTTCAAAACCGTGTTGAAGTTCACCGCAAGCGTACAGGTGACTTGGTGCCTTTTTCACCAAGGAGGGTCCCCCAAGGTTTGTCAATCCAAGGATCGGAAGCAAACCGCTAAGGTTCTCTACCTAATCTATCGAACTAACCTAACATGAAGCGTTGATTGCATACGAAGGATAACCTTGATATATATGAGTCATGGCACAAGGTTGATCACATCCATGGACATCAGCTAGGGTAATGCTCCACCGAAGGGGTAACTAGACCTAGCGCCTTCTAGTTGAAGTTCCGGCAAACAAGCAACGAAACAAGCATCTCATCTACTAGCATCCTTAAACTCCTACCTCCGGCCTACCTCTCGAAGATATCCGCTCTTTCGGGGGAAATCACCCGGTCATGATGCTCCCTTAATGAAGCGGGGGATCTAGAGGCACGTCCAAACATGAACATGTCTACAAGCCATGAAGGGTCGACATGATAAACCTAATCATCACGATTACATAAGGCATGTTATGTAGTCTAAACTAGCATTAGACTAAGGATCAAATCACATTCACGATAGGTAGAAAGCATAAACAGAGACATGGAATCGCTAATAGATTAGATGACAAGATTATCATTACTCACATGAAAGTATGTGTTACACCATCACCACCGAGATCATACCTAAGATGATGAACACGTAGCTCCGGAACTCCGCCATGGCACAACCACGCAGGGCGGCCATGGCGGCTAGGGTTGGCTTAGGCCATCCCGTAGACAACTTCGAGGACTCCGCCGTCGTTGTCTCCCTCCGGTGCTCACTTCTAGGTTTCGCCGAGTCCTGATGAATGGATGTGGCGGCCGTCGGAGGCATGGGGTATAAATGAGCCGAGGAGCGTGTAGGTCAAAGGGGGACGCGAACCGGCACAGAAAAGGGGTGGGCCGGCCTGGTCCCTTTTTGGCCCGGCTCGGCCCCGGTTCGCTCCCCGACGCTTCTCGCGATTTCTTGAATATTTGCCGAACTCCATGTGGGTCCTTGACGTTGTTTTCCCCGCGGTTTAGATAAGGGTGCTTGGCGTGCAAACTCCCGCATCTTCCGTTCGGGTCCTCGGAGTTTCACGGCTTCATGCTTCGGTCCTTGGGTCATTCGGAGTCATGTTCACTTCGTGTCTTGACTCGTGTCGGGCTTCGTGATCTTCTCACAAAGTGCTCAATGAACTCTACCCGGAAGTCCTCATTTAGGTACTTAATTCCTGTGTAAACAACATACTCCAAAAACCACATGCAAGTGCGAACTTGTTACAACATTAGTGTGCCTAGTGGCGGGTTAGTTATAAATCAAAGCTCAATCCAAAGTGTAACAAGGGCTCTTGGTTGACGGAAATCGACCGCCAACAATGATCTTGGTGAATAAGGTGTTGTCCACTCTCCCAATCTTGAAGCCTTCCTTGATGAGAAAGTCCCGGAGCCTCTCATACCATACCCTTGGAGCTTGCTTGAGTCTATACAAAGCCTTGATCAACCTATAGACATGGTTAGTATGTGTGGGATCCTCAAACCTGAGAGGTTGCTCAACATAGACTTCTTCATTGATGAAGCCATTTAAGAAGGCACTCTTGACATCCATTTGGAATAATTTCATTTTGTGACAAGAAGCATAAGCAAGAAGGATACAGATTGCTTCAAGACGTGCAACCGGAGCAAAGGTCTCTCCATAGTCCAAGCCTTCTACTTGAGAGTAACCCTTGGTGACAAGTCTTGCCTTGTTCTTCACCACAACACCATGTTCATCTTGCTTGTTTCGGTAGACCCACTTGGTGCCAATCACGTTCTTGTTCTTGGGGCGCTCTACTAGGACCCGAACTTCATTTCTTGTGAAGTTGTTGAGCTCTTCTTGCATAGCCAAGATCCAATCTGGGTCCTCGAGAGCTTCCTCTATAGTAGTGGGTTCTGCAAAAGAAACAAAGGCATGATGTTTGCACAAAGAAGCATATTTTTGCAGTGAGTACATGTACCACCCCTGGGATCACCCAAGACAAGATCGATGGGGTGGTTTGATGAAGTCCTTGTACGCCTTTCAAGTGTGGTAGAAGTTGGATCATCTTGAGGTTGTACTACTTCCGGTTCTTCTTCTTGATCTTGGGTGTCTTGTGATGTAGGAGGTGGTCCATGTGAGGAAGATGGGCTATCTTGTCTTGTGCGGGGTGATGTTGAACGCCTTTGATGGTCACCATCATCATCATCGGAAGAGGAGGAGTCTTCATGGTTGTGGGAAGTAGAAGGTGTATCATCATCCTCCTTAGGCTTGATGTCCCCAATAGCCATCTTCTTCATTGCTTCTCGGAGAGGTTCTTTTCCTATATCATCACAACAATAGCCATCTCCTTGGGAGCCATTAGATTCATCAAACTCCACGTCACATGTTTCTTCAACAGCACGTGTAGTGTGGTTGAATACTCTATATGCCTTGGAGTTGGATGCATAACTAACAAATATGCCCTCATCTACCCTACTCTCAAACATCCCTAGGTGCTTCCTCTTCTTGTAAATGAAACACTTACACCCAAAGACTCGGAAGTAGGAGATGTTAGGCTTCCTCCCAATGAGAAGCTCATAGGGTGTCTTCATCAATAGTTGGTGGAGATATACCCTATTTGAAGTGTGACACGCCGTGTTGATAGCTTCCGCCCAAAATCTTTGAGAGACACCATAGTCATCCAACATGGCTCGAGCTAAGGTGATGAGAGTCTTGTTCTTCCTTTCTACCACACCATTTTCTTGTGGTGTGTAGGTTGAAGAGAATTCATGCTTGATGCCTAGATCATCACAATATTCTTCCACTTGAGTGTTCCAGAATTTTGATCCATTGTCACTTCGGATCTTCACAATAGATGACTCAAATTCATTTTGAGCCCTTGTAGCAAAGTTCTTGAAGATCCCAAATGTCTTGCTCTTGTCCTCCAAAAAGAATGTCCAAGTGTAGCGTGAGTAATCATCAATAATGACAAGACAATAGAGATTACCACCAAGACTTTTATAGGTAGTTGGGCCGAAGAGGTCCATGTGTATGACTTCCAATGGTCTTGAGGTGGAAACATAAGCCTTCATAGGATGGTGACTTGCTACTTGCTTGCTGGCTTGACACGCTCCACATAATTTGTCCTTCTCGAAGGTGACATCCTTCACACCAAGAACTAAACCCCTTTTGAAAGCCTTCTTGAGTTGACTCATGCCTATATGAGCAATACGATGATGCCATAGCCAACCCTTGGATGTCTTGGTGAATAGACAAGTAGTCAAGTTTGCTTCATGAGAGGAGAAGTCTACAAGATAGATGTTGCCATGGTGAAAACCTTTGAACAGAACTTCATTAGATTTCTTGTTAGTAATGATCACTCCCTCATCATCAAATAGGCAAGATAGACCAAGATCACAAAATTGAGCAATGGAAAGCAAGTTATAACTACAAGAATCCACAAATAAAACATTGGAAAGAGAGAGATCTTTTGCTATAGTTATGTCACCTAAACCGGAGACCCTTCCTTTAGAATTATCACCAAAAGTAACTTGCTCATGATTCCCCACATGATCCACTAGAGAGGTGAACATTTTTACTTGGCCGGTCATGTGTTGAGTACATCCACTATCAAGGATCTAATGACTTCCTCCGGCCTTGTAGTTCACCTACACACAAATAGATCAAGTTGAAGATTTAGGAACCCAAGCAAGTTTGGGTCCAATCACATGAGTTACTAAAGCTTTGGGAACCCAAATTTGCCTAGGAGGTTTCACTTTAGCCTTGGCCCCTATGAACTTTGTCGCCACCTTGCCTTTGCTATTCTTCAACAACAAGAAATGGTTATTGTTGAACATGGAACGATAGTTGCAAGGTAAGATAGGCAAAGGATGTGTAGGTATATGGCACTCCCTTTTGTGATGACCCATCTTGCAATGTTGGCAATAAGACCCAACTTCCTTCGAAAAGCACCCATAAAGTTCATTTGACTTGGGAGTCTCTTTGATGGGTTGAGGGAAGGAGCCAAGTCCCTTAGAGCCATAATCTCTTGCATTGTAATAAAGAATCTCCTTATGCAATTCTTCACCCTTGGCCAAGTTCTTCACACATGATCTTAGGCTTATTACTTCCTCTTCAAGGGCTTTCACTCTAGCATGGTTAGTCTTGGAAGAGGAGGCAACATTCTCATCATTTAGCAAGATCTTAGGTTCTTCAATTAAATCATCACAAGAGGTGGAAGCATTTGTTTTAGTGATGTCTCTAGCATTTTCTTGCCCACTAGAACAAATAGCCTCATATGCAAGCTCAATTTCTTGATACTTCATCTCTAAGACCACATGATCTTTCTTAAGCATCTTTTGACTTGACTCAAGTGACTTGTTAAGCACGGTTATATCATCATGTTTGACGATTAGCTCATTGTGCTTATCAAGCAACTTGTTGTGGTCATCTCTAAGTGACTTGTTAGACACTACCAAAACTTCATGTTCTTTGCTAAGGTCATTGTGTTTCACAAGTAACTCATCATTGGATAGCTTAAGCTTCTCATGGGTATCGTCAAGAGCCTTGAGCTTACTCTTTTGTTTCTTAATCACGTCAGTGTATTGATCAAGAAGTCCCTTAAGAGCATGAGGTGAAAGTTCATTATCACTATCCGAGGAATCACTATTTTCACTATCACTCACCTTGGAGTGTTTAGCCATGAAGCACATAGGTGGTGGAGGAAGAGGAGGTTCTTCATCATCCATGATCACAAGACCGGCAAACTTCTTATTCTTCTCATCTTCACTACCGCTTGATTCACTTGAAGTTTCACCATCTGTGATCCATTCATTTGCCAAGAGAGAATGATGACCACCCTTCTTCTTGTTGTAGGGCTTGCTAGAAGACTTCTTCTTGAATGAGTTCTTCTTAGAGTGCTTGTCATCTTTCTCAACATCATCATCGTCATTCTTCTTGCTTGAGCTTGACACTCGCTTGTCGGGCTTGGGGCAATTATATGATAGATGATCATAGCTTGAACAATTGTAGCACTTCCTCTTGCCACCTTCACCACTTCTTCTTGATGAGCGAAACTTGTTCTTCTTAGGATCATAGTTGTAGCCTTTCTTGCCAATCTTGGAAAGCAACTTGGTAGTCTTCCTCATGAGAAAAGCAAGTTCACCTTCACATCATCACTTGAGTCACTCTTGTCTTCACTTTCACTTGAAGAAGGAGGAGGCTTTGCTTTTGACTTTAGCTTGGGCTTGGTCTTGTCACTAGCCTTAAGTGCAAGATCCTTCTTGGAGCTTGATGTGGAAGAAGATGATTCAATTTAGCCCGTCAAGAACATCTCATGAGACTGAATCTTGTTGACAACTTCGGTGATAGTGAGAGTTTCGAAGTCCTTCTCAAAGATGAGTGTCTTGACGATGTTGTACTTGGGCTTGGGAAGCGTTTGAAGGATTTTTCGAATGATTTCCTGCTCGGACACGTTAGCAACATCGAGAGCATTGATATTTTGAATAAGAACACCCATCCTAGAATACATTTCCTCGACACCCTCATCATCCTTCATCTTAAACTCAATGAGCTCAACCTTAAGCAACTCATACTTCTCCTCACGGATTTTCTTGTTGCCTACATGGATTCTTTTGAGCTCCATCCAAACCTCATGAGCGGTCTCCAAGGCAAACACCCTGTCAAACAAATCCTCCTCAAGAGTCTCAAAGATAAAGTTTCTAGCACGATAGTTCCACTTTGTTTCACTTTCGGTGGGTTCATTTGGCAAAGGATACATGGTAGTGATCCATGCATCATGGTGTTGTGCTTGAAGATAGCTAGCCATTATATGTACCCAAAAAGTGAACCGTTTCCCCGCCAACTTGGGAGGGCCATTGCCACTGCCCTTGGCCATCTCTCTAGGCGGTTAAGCCACCAAAAAGAGAGCCAAAGCTCTGATACCACTTGTACGATCGATGGCCTATACAAGGGGGGTTGAATATGGGCCTTCTTCAAATTTCTAGAGCAATAAACAAACATTAACCTATATCTCTAGTGTTGCCCATCTAAAAAGGTTTCTTTCTACCAACTAAGCACACTAGCAACAAAGTTCCTTAGCAAGATTCACACTAACATGAGAAAAGCACCCTAGTCAAGATATGCAACTAGCAAAGCACACAAGAGAAAAACTAGGATAAAGGAACTTAAAAACTAAAAGTAAATGCGGAAATTAAGTGCACGAAGGTAGAGCAAGAGGACTGGAGACAACCAAATTTTTTCCCGTGGTATCGAGAAGTTGACGCTTCTCCCTAGTCGACGTTGGAGCACTCACAAAGAGTTTTGCTCCCCCTCAAGCCATTTAGACTTGAGTGCTCACTAAGAGTACCCGTTCTCCATCTTCGGAATGGTGGGTCTCAATCCATTTACACCAAGAACTTCTCAGGGCTCCCACAATCTCCAAGAGCTCACCAAGAACCTCCAAACACCGACACCGTCTAGGAGCCGTCAAACTCCAAGAGTAACAAGCTCACACACTGAAGGACCGATTAGGCGACCAGAGAGGAGGGAGTGAATGGGAGCTGATAAAAATTCTTCTTCAAAGAACTCGGCTTATGTCCCAATCGTAACTCCAAGAGTCGCACACAAACAAGCGGAAGGAAACACACAGCTCTCTAGAGACCCTAGAACAAAGATCGAAAGGCTTGAACGCAAGATGGAAGCAACCGCAGACAAAACGGAGCAAAACCGAACACTGCAGCAACCTACCGGAACATACAGCCTCGGGGTCAGAACTTCCGAACCAAGACAGAGGCTCACCGGAAGTTAAAATCGGAACTTCTGGCCTCCTACTGGAAGATACAGCCTCGGGGTCGGAACTTCCGAGACAGGACGAAAAACAGCCAACTAGAGGAGAAGGAAAATTCCAAAACTCGATCAAACGAGCTCCAAAAATCATGAAAATTTAACCACAACTTCCCCACAACATAAAGAAGCTTCTAAAAAAATCTCCTCAAAAGGATCACCAGAACTTCCGACCTAACCACCGGAACGTCCGGGACAGCCCAGAAAAATCGCCCGCGAGTCAACTCCAAATTTTTGATCGATGGATCTCCCGATTCACCCAATGGATTGCAGCCAAATTTTAGGACAAGTAGTATTGCCTCTAGGAGAAGCTATTCCTAAAATTTCATGGCTCCAAACCCAGTCAATCTCCCGGAATCGCAAATCTTGGCAAAGAACACTATGAAATAGGGTTCATCCAAAAACTCACTAATCGTGGGCAAATCCCGGTGTTTGAGGGGTCAAGATCATCCACAAAGATGCACAAGACATCCACCTATGATCCCCTCAAAGAAATCCGAGAGAAAACACCCTCAAATCAACGAATCGAGCGAAGAATGAATCACCCCAAAAATAGCCCCGAAAATGACACGAAAATCACAAAGAGCTAGGAGATCATCACAACACCGAATGCTTCCATACATCCAGAGGTCAGAGTCTATACAAGAATCTAGCCTAAGGAAAGAAGAGGAAAAGAAGCAGTTCAGAGCGATCTACCGGGGGAGGAAACCTGAGGACCAGGTATGCCCGAAGACCAGTGGAGGGTCGCTCCTTAGTGATGAGTGATTGACAATGTTGTGTGGACTAATGCTTGGCTAAGTAAGCATGTACAGGTTGCGTTTGACTCGTGTCGGTGCAGGTGAAGAACAAACGCGAAAGGCCTTAGTCGTGGCGGCCTCCGGGTGATGGAGAGGCAAGTAGGCTTGGTTCGATAGACCCGGTGCCCGATGGGGTCAAGTGGGAGCCGTACGGTGCAGGACTAGCAGGCTGAAGTCATCAACATGGGCCAGTGCAAGGTAGCAGATCGAGGTCAAAGCTTGCACGCGGGGTTTGTTGGTTTGCCCACAAAACCATCGGTGGACGGTTTCTTGGTTTGGGCCTCAAAACCAAGTCCGGAGGCCCGATGCGATGGAGATGGTGATCCGGGAGCGTCGAGAAGCTTCGAGGCGGGGGCACGTGGTGTGATCGCGGGGCTTGCGTTGATGCTAAGCAAGGCCGCGGTGGAAGCGTGTCTGCTCGATGAAGACTTGACCAAAATGCCCATGAGGGGTTGTATCTTCATTTCAAATTGTAGGGGTAGCGTGGTCATTTACCTCCTCCGGTGAACTTCGTATAAATAGCAGAGAGGTGGATGGAATCTCTCTCTCTGGGACTCTAGGTTTTTCCTCCCCCGGTAGATTGCTCTGGACTGCTTCTTTTCCTCTGTATTCCTTAGGCTAGATTCTTGTACAAACTCTGACCTCTGGATGTATGGAAGAATTCGGCGTTGCGATGATCTCCTAGTCCTTTGTGATTTTTGTGTCATTTTTGGGGCTATTTTTGGGGAGTTTCGTTCTTCGCTCGATTCGGGGATTTGAGGGCATTTTCCTTCGGATTTCTTTGAGGGGATCATGGGTGGATGCCTTGCGCATCTTTGTGTGTGATCTTGACCCCTCAAACATTGGGAAAAGCCTTCGATTCATGAGTTTTTTGCTGGAGCCCGAGTTCTTGGTGGTGGTTCGTGTGATCCGCGATTCCCGGTGATTTAGGGAGTTAGAGGTCAAGATTTTTGGGGCATAGCTTCATCTAGTGTTGCTTCACATCTCCGCAAAGTCTTGTCTCAAGAGCTCTAGCCGTTTGGGAGATCCGGTGATGGATTTGGAGGGTTGACTTCGCGGGGTCGTGTTGCTCCTGCTCTGTTCGTGAGCCGCGGACAGTTCGCGTGGCTGGGGCGGACAGTACGCAGGACTTGTGTTCATCGCAGTTCGTCACGTGTTCGTGCGCGTTAGCGTTTCGATCCGTTTCTGTCCTAGGGTTTTGTTGCTGGAGGTTTGGCGGACAGTTCGCGAGTCCTTCACGGACGGTCTGCGTGGCCGAGATTTTGTCTGGGGTGGAGCTGATTTTGCCTGGGGTTTCTAGCGAGTTTGCCGGCAAGGCCTTCATGGACGGTCCGCGACATTGGCGGACAGTCCGCGTGGTCACTTCGGTCTGTCCGAATTTTCCAGTGCGTCTCTGGTGGTTCAGTTGCGTTTTTCGGACGGTCCGCAAGGCTGGTCTGGACAGTCTGCCTGTGCATAGCGGACAGTCTGGCCATACCATACGGACAGTCCGCGCTGGCTTTTTCCAGAATTGGCCAAGCTCTTTGTTTCTTGTCTTGTGCTTCCGCAGTTTGATTCAAGGCTTGTCTCTAGGACTTGTGGGCTTGTGTGTGCCTAGTCTAGAGCTTCTCTGGTGTGCGAGTACTCGGAGTGGCAATCGGGGTATAGGTTGAGTTCGACCTTCGGGAAGAATTTTTATCAGCTCCATTCACTCCCCTCTCTTTGGTCGCCTATTCGGTCCTTCAATTGGCATCAGAGCCGGTTACGGATCTTCTTGATTCTAACCAGTCTAAGATCCAAAGATGGGCGATTATGGCAAGGGGTCGGGTCCTCCACACTTTGATGGTAAGAATTACCCGATGTGGGAGAGGCGCATGGGCGAGTTTTTGTGAGGAAAGGGAACTCTGATCTGGGAGGTCACTCAGAATCCTCATTATGTCATCCCAGACAGTTTTCTGCTTCCAGGATCGCGGGACATGTGTGAGGCCAACAACAAGACCGTTGATTACTTGTTCCGTGCTCTCTGTGCCTCAGAGTTTGAGCGAGTGTATGGAGAGAATGTGGTCGGAAAGATAGGGCTCAAGTTGAGAAATGCTCATGTTGGTAATGCCCAGGTGCAAGCCCGTTTGTTTTCCACTTACCGGAGAGAGTACGAGAACTTCACTCATCTCCCCGGTGATTCAACCGATGCTTTGTTTCAGCGCTTCACCAGCATAGTCAACAACACATGGGCCAATGTGACAGTGCTCCCATACACGGATCATGATCATGCTATCAAGCTTTTGCATGCCCTGGATAGGTCCGTGTGGAGTGCCAAGGTCGAGGCCATTAAGGAGTCGAGCGTGTATGACACGTTGTCGCTTGATGAGCTGTTTTCCAAGCTCAGGTCTTCGGAGGTTGATCGTGGCTTGAGAGCCAAGAGCGAGAGCCCCACTGATCCTCATAGTTTGGCTCTTGTCTCAGGATCAAGGTCTAATGCTAACTCTATTGGTTTCTCTTTGTCTTGTCTTGTGTCCCTGCCAGATGAGGACTTTGAGGTGCTGAGTGAGGATGATCTCACCCTGTTGAGCAAGAGGTTTGGGCGGATGTACGAGAACCGCAAGAATTCAGGGCGGAGCTCGGGGATGTGCTATCAGTGCGGGAAGCACGGGAACTTCATCGCAGAATGCCCTGAAGCCATGGAGATCAAGAACGACTACAAGGGCAAGCTCAAGCACGACTACAACAAGCACTGCTCCCGGAACGACTACAAGGATAAGAGCAAGGACAAGGGCGAGAGAAGACCAAAGAAGAGTAGTGGGTACAAGAAGAAGATGGCTCGAGCGATGGTTGCTGGAGCGAGCGACATCGACTCCACATCAAGCGATGCTTCTTCTGACTCGAGCAGCGATGAAGAGCAAGAACGGCAAGGACAAGCGGCACACGGGCAAGAACTTCACCGGCCTCAGCTTCATCGCACAAGGTGGATTTTGCGGCATGGCGCACTCCAAGAAGGGTGGGAAGCATAGCTCGGATTCGAACTTCGACTCCGAGGAAGAGGTACGACATGATCCCAACTTCTTGCTAGAGGAGAATGCTAGGCTCAATGAGTTGCTTGATAACCGTGATGGGAAGACCAATAAGGAGAAGAGAGAATTTAGATCACTGTTGGGTGATGCTAAGGACAAGATAGTTGAGCTTGAGTCCTTATTGGTTGATGCTAGAAATGAGATAGGCTCTTTGAAATCTGCTCCTGTTGTCTCCGATGAGATTGATTGTAGTGATTGCAATGTGTTTCTTGCTGATTTGACTGCTCTCAAGGAGAAGCATGCCTCTACTCTTTAGGAACTAGATGTGATTAGGATTGAGTGTGATGAATTGAGGTCTAGACCAGCTTTGTTAGGTGCTTGCACTTCCTGTCCTGTGTTGCACGCTAGGCTAGATGAATCTCACACTAGAATTGTTTCTCTTGAGGTGGCATTGAAAGCCCCTCTTCCTACATCATGCTCTACCTGTGAATTGCATGCTTTGAAAAACATGGAACTTGCACACTATGTTGATCATCTGCAGGATGAGAATGATGAGTTGAGGAAAATGATGGGGTGGTTGTCTGGGCATGAGCCACAATTGAGTTTGATGTTGGCTCAGTTTAAGAGGTTTGATGGTCAGGTGTTGGGGGCTGACAAGTGTGGTGAGAAGAGTGGTGAGGGAGAAGAGAAAGCTGGAGAGAGTCCTATCCCACCACATACCACACCAATGAACAAATTTGCACCCAAGCCAAACCACCTCAGAAACAAGCTAGACACAACACCAGATCCACCAGTATTCCCCCACAAATCTGAAAACTACCAAAAACCCATCAAGTTTGTGAGCACCCAGGGGAGTGTATTTGGTGGTAAGTCAGGAGAGAAAATTGTTGAGAAGCCAGTAGAGAAGCCACAGCCGATCCGCTTCCATTGTGAGTATTGTGGGAGGGATGGGCATAAGGATGAGTTCTGTTTCCGGAGGAAGAGGGATGAGAGGTTTACTAAGGAGATGGCAAACAAGGACAGGTACCACCTTTCTCGTGGTGTGCCTGAGCCTCGTAGAGGGCCTTCACCTAGGGGTGAGGTGTTTGTGCGTACAGTTCCCACTCGTGGAGGTGGAGGTGGTTTTCCTCGGAGAGACAGGCGTGTTGGGTTTAGGCGTGGTGAGTTGGCTAGACGTGCTCCTTCTCGTGACCGTTATGAGTTTGGGAGGCACGATCGGAGCTTTGGGTCTCAGATGGACTACGGGCCACATTTTCCCCCTCGTGGTGCGCGTACTCCTCCAGTGAGGCGTGGTAGGTCCTTTGGTGGTAGGCGTGAGAGGACTCTGCCTAGAGGTTTTAGTAGGATGGACTTTGCAACCCTTCTTTTGAGCAAATGGCTCGACACTGGTTTGACTCCTTTGGTACTAACCCCTATGTTGAGTCGCTTGCTCATTCTCGTTCTCGTTTTTGATTGTAGGTGGGAGGCTTGGAGGACTTTTGGTTGATCGACTCCGGTTGCTCACGACACATGACCGGAGATCGTGGGTGGTTCTCCAGCCTCACCCTAGTGAGTACGAGGGAGTACATCACTTTCGCGGACAATGGGAGAGGACGAGTGCTTGCTGAAGGTATGGTGAAGGTGAGTAGCAAGGTGACCTTAAGAAGTGTGGCTTTGGTCAAGTCACTTGGTTTTAACCTGTTGTCAGTATCTCAGTTACTTGACGAAGGTTTTGAGGTTCGCTTTAAGTCAGGCGCTTCTCGTGTGCTTGATTCTCGAGGCGATCTTGTCTGTATGATCGTCCCCGAGGGTCAAATCTTTCGTGTTGATTTTTCCCAGTCTATTGATCCTCCTCGATGCTTTGTTGCTGGCGTTTCAGCCGAGCTTTGGAAATGGCATAGGAGGTTGGGACACTTGAGCTTTGAGTTGCTTTCCCACTTGAGTGGTCTTGATCTTGTCCAAGGATTGCCTAAGTTGAAATTCGAGAAGGATTTGGTTTGTGCTTCTTGTCGGCATGGAAAGATGGTTGCTGCTTCTCACGCCCCTCTGACTGTGGTCATGACCGAGCGACCTTGTGAGCTATTGCACATGGATTTGGTTAGGCCAGCTCGTGTTCGCTCTGCAGAGGGAAGTGGTATGTTCTTGTTGTGGTTGATGATTTTTCGAGGTACTCTTGGGTTTTCTTTTTGGAGGATAAGAGCGAGACTTGATCTTGAGGTTGAAGAATGAGAGACATGGTGATGCCATTCGAGCTATACGCAGTGACAATGGCACGAAGTTTAAGAACTCTCATTTCGATACCTTTTGCAGTGATCTTGGTCTTGATCATTAGTACTCTTCTCCATACGTCGCTTGCCAGAATGGCATAGTGGAGAGGAAGAACCGGACCCTTTGTGAGATGGCCAGGACGATGCTCGATGAGCATAGGACTCCTAGGCGTTTCTGGGCCGAGGAGGTTAATACCGCTTGCTATGTCTCAAATCGCATCTTCCTTCGTGCCTTCAAGAAGAAGACCTCTTATGAGCTGATGCATGGGCGACAACCCAAGGTGAGTCACTTTAGAGCTTTTGGTTGCAAGTGTTTCATTCTGAAGAAGGGCAAGCTGGATAAGTTTGAGTCTAGATGTTCGGATGGGATTTTCCTTGGTTATGCAATTCACTAACCGAATCATGGAGACTTGCGAGGTAACCTTCGACGAGACACAACCATGTAGCTCTTCTGCTTTTGAGTGTAAAGGTGACAAGGAGATTGGAGCGAAGATCTTTGAGGATGAGCAAGATGGAGATGGAGATGAAGACGATGATGGAGGTGATGCTCCCGTGGCTGATCGTGTACGTGCTACTTCCACTACTACGACGACAATCGAGGATGGTCCATCCCCTACACCCACTACGACTGAGGCTGTTCGAGTGGAGGTTGCTGCTGAGGGGGAGATTGTGTCCAGGTGAGAGGCTCCCCGGCGAGTACAAGTGGACCACCCACCGACAACGATCATAGGTGACCTTCATGAACGCACTACATGGTCGAGGTCAAGGAACACTTCTCATTTCGCTCACTCTGCTTTTGGCTTCTTTTGAGCCCAAAGATATTCAACACGCTTTGTCTGATGAGAATTGGGTGAATTCCATGCATGAGGAGTTGGAGAACTTTGAGAGAAATCAAGTCTGGGTGTTAGTTGATCCACCGCCAAATTGCCGTCCCATAGGTACCAAGTGGGTGTGGAAGAACAAAGAGGGTGAGAATGGGATGGTTGTGAGAAACAAGTCGAGGTTGGTGGCTCAGGGTTTCAACCAAAAGGAGGGTATAGATTACGAGGAGACATTTGCTCCTTGTTGGCGTTTCTTAACATCACCACTAGTTGCGCACCCAGAGGGAGCGTATAAGAGCGACCAGGTATACCGACGGGTATAAATGAATCTGCAAACGCACGGAAATACCGTTGTGGCACTTCCCCAAGGAAGGAGAGTATTCCAAGGGTATCGAATCCAAAGAACGAAGTGCACTATCTTCTACTCTAGTATAGATGGCCCAAGGACACAACACAGATTGATAGGATAGGTAGAAAGGAAATGCCTGACCGAGCGCAGAGTCTAGCACGGTCTCTCAGGTATAACACTCGCTTTGGGTGCCAACCCACCCTAGCTATTTAAGGCTAGGCAATATGTTCTGGCAACGGGGCCCTACTCGGTACACAGGCGCGGAGGGTTGCAAAGGGTCCAACAGGCTGTCACCACTGCAGCCTACCTCTATCGTTACGCGAATGTACTTGGTATTCGCAGGATAACCTATGGTCCAGACACCACATCTACACCACTGACTACTACTATAGCCGGACACCATTTGACGTCCCGATAGCCCAACTATAGCACTCCGTATAAATACGGAACTACGAATCCGCGAGGGAGATACTGGCACTAGCTCAAGGTATGCTCTATCACTTATGCAAGATCACGAATGCACTTTGATCTAACTAGAGATATGCTGGAGCATCAACTTTACTCTAATAGACAAGATAGCAAACTAGATGCAAACTTATGATCTAAGTCTACTAGATCGAAAGGGTTGTGTTCGAAGAACACAAGACTCTAAATCAAGAACAAACGAAGAACACAAGAACAAAGCAACTAAGCATGCATAGAACTTTAGTCTAAATAGAAAATGTCGAAATACTTACTTTAGTCTAATTGAAGAACAAAGGCACCGCTGAGGATCGTTCTTGAGGAAGATGTCATGAACATGACATGGCTCCAAGCCTCCCACCTTACTTCCTAGCACTAAACCTATACAAAGAGCTCTCCTCTCCTAAAGAGAGAGGCTCCAAGGCCAAAATGAAGAGGAGGAGGAGAAGTGTGTTCCAAAAGTGAGCCCCTCCCCTTCTATTTATAGGCAAGAGGGGAGCTTGCTCCGGGGCTCAAAGTGCCCCAAAACGCCTGGGATCGCAACCAAGGACCAATCAGGGGCTGCCACGTGGAGGGCCGGGATGAGCCGAACCAAAGTCGGTTCGGCCGAAACTGCGGCGCCACGTGGCGCCTTGTGCTTCTTCGTGGTGGCTGACTGGTGGGCCCTGAAGTTACTCCCCCGTGCATGCCAAGTTTCCTGACGGTTTTGGGGGATAAGTGGGCCCTTGAATCCATATGATGTACATGTGGCGATACGTGATTCGTCGTGCTTGCCTCTTTTGGATTGATGATGTTCAGTGATCCTGGGGAATCCTAGGTGGCATCCCCTCATTGGCTGGGCTTGAAGTACTTGGATAAAAAACTTGTGCTTTTACTCCTCTTTCTAGTGCTAATCACCTGTATTTGCATAATCACAAATACTTGTGGAAATGGTTAGTTTAAGCCCTATTCTAGTGTTGATGATCATTTCTCATGCCAAAAGGTACATGTTGACGGGTATAAAATGAGTGGATAACAGCCGTCAACAAATACCCCCACACTCGACCTTTGCTCGTCCCGAGTGAAGGGAAGAACAAGATCAAAGTGAGACATAATATCCATAGGTATGAAGTAAGCATAAGTGATATTCCGAACCATACCTTGCACTTGTGAACTCTATGAAGTGTCTACCATGCTTGGTGGTTGAGGAATGGAATGGCCATGAATCAAGTCACTCCTGCTCATTATGCTAAGTAACTTGGGGGTTTTTGCAAGAGTTTTAAAACAAACTTTGCTTAGCTCCTCATTTGATTCTCTCAAAACGCTCAATGTGTATATGTCCTCACCAAGGCATTAGATTGTCTTTCTTCATCCTACTTCTAATGATGGCTATATGTGGAGCTAAGGGTAGGATAAAGGATAAGGCATACTTGTATCACATATATTGCAAAGTCAAAAACTGGATCCACAGAGAAAATCAAATCATACAATCAGATCAAGATGTGCACGTGTACGGATATGGAGAGTATGGTAAGGTGGATACTAGTCCCGGAGTGGGTGCTAGATATTACCATACATATATGATGAATGTTGGTAGATGGTAAGGTGGACACTAGCTCCGGAATGGATACTAGTTATTACCATCTAAGATATGGAACTCCTTTTTGCATGATCCCATCTCTCTCCTATTTCCCCTTTATTTTGGACGTGGGCTATTCTCTTTTATTTCTTCTTTTTTTCTTTTTTTCATCATGCTTTGAGCATGTGTCTCTTTTTTCTTTTCTTTTCATAGCCCATGTCTCTTTTGAAGGATACTTTTGGAGAGAGATGTCACACCACATATGGAGCTTTATTTTTATGCAATGGATGAATGATACAATGCTGTCTTCCAGTGTAGAAGCATAGCAAGGGGAAAAGTGGGTGTGCACATGAATCTTGATCATGAAAGTAATGAAAAAAATTCTCACAAGGGTCACAGAATTTGACAAAGCTCAATGTAATAACAAGCAGCATATGAGTAGAAGGTTTTCAACTATGAACATCATATGGCTCTAGTAGGACGATGTCATATGAAAGAGGAGCTTTGCAAAGGGTTTTCAAATTTTCAAAATAAATTTCCCAAGCACTCAAGCATAAGAGCGAAGATCATATTATCAGGCCTTATCACAAACATCAACTACTTAGATAAGCATGAGTTCCCTAATGATATTTGTTCACAAGCATAAGATGATGAGTAAGGAATAAAACATATGCAAGCCAACCTTGGGATTCATGCATGACATGGAAAAGTTATCTCCTGAGTTTGATATAAAAGATTGATTTTGAAATTCAAACAAACTCAAAGATACAGGGGAATGAGATAGGGAGGATGCATACCACAGGTCCTTCTTTTATTCTGCAGGGTGGGGATTTCCCCCACACTGTCTTTTTCTAAGAAATGAAAATAAGATTGAAAAGATAAAGAGAGTAGGGAGAGGAGGACTTACCTGATGTTGGGCACGCTCTTACCCATTGTACTCGTCCTCGATGAAGTTGATAACTTCATATTCAATGTCGTCCGTCTCGAGGAAGATTTTCAACCGATGGCCATTCACCTTAAAACAGTTGCCTTCATCATTTTGTAGAGTGATAGCTCCATGAGGGGCTACCTCTACTACTATGAATGGTCCTTCCCATTTGCTGCACAATTTCCCTTTTCCAAATAGCTTAAATCGGGAGTTGAATAGTAACACCTTATCACCTGGTGCAAATTCTTTCTTCTTGATTTTCTTATCATGCCACCTCTTGGTTCTCTCTTTATAGATCTTTGCACTGTGATAGGCTTTCTCTCTCCACTCTTCCAGTTCTACTAATTGTTTCTGTCTATTCCTTCCGGACTTCAGGAATTCCAGATTAAACCTTTTGATTGCCCAATGAGCTTTATGTTCTACCTCCACCGGTAGGTGATATGTTTTCCCATATACCAATTGATACGGAGACATTCCCAGTGGGGTTTTGTAAGCTGTTCGATAGGCCCATAAGGCATCAGGGAGATGCTTCCTCCAAGCTCTGCCAGCCTCTTGTACTGTTTTCTGTAGAATATTCTTGATCTGCTTATTGGAGGTTTCTGCTTGGCCATTAGTCCGGGGATGGTATGGAGTAGCAATGATGTGTTGGATCCCCTGTTTTTTCAGGAATCTTCTAAAGTCTGCATCAGTGAAGTGGGATCCCCCATCACTAATTACCATCCTTGGAATGTCGAAGCGAGGGAATATCACTTCGTTGAACATCTTTTTGGACTGCTTGGCATCGGCCGACTTGGAGGCTATAGCTTCCACCCATTTCTACACATAGTCGACTACCACTAAGATATAAAATTGTTTCACTCATGAGTAGATGCTTGTCTATGCTCAATTTGTGCTTAAATGCCTATATCATATTTAGTTTGTGCTTGAGTATCATGTTCTCTTTGCTTGGGGTAAAAGACCTTTTGTCATTGCAAATGTTTAGCCCATTTGTTCACTTGTGGAGGAGCATAAGCTTCTTTTTGCCGCAAAGGCATTTCATGTACCATGTTTAAACTTGAAAATGAAATTGGTGTATGAATTGCCTTATGCTTGAAAAATGAGCTCTTGATCATGTATTTATGTTTTGATAATCATATCTTGGGTGCTAAACCGTAGCTTGTTGTCTACCATGAGAAGTCTCATTTTAAGAAGTAGACACATGGCTCGGTGGCTTTAACACGATTTGAGTTGCTTGTGGGTGTTTACCATGATCTTGTGATGAGAATTTGGGATCTTGTATAAACTTTGGATGATCTAGTGTATTTGTGCTCAAATTGCCATGGATAGGATCTTGCTCATGAGATGAATGTTTCTTTGTGAAAATTGCTTAAAATTACTTTTGGCCATGTCACATGCTTATATGTCTCTACCTTCTTGATGGCAATGTGCTAACTACACCATATCTACTTTGCTTGCTCTATGTCTCATTTGTAGCATTTTGTTGTGCTCTTTGTATATTTGAGAAGCTTGGTAGATTGTATATATGCTTTGATATGCATTTTTCATGAAAACAAGGGAGAGAGCTTCATAATACCTTGATTCATGCATTGTCAACAAGGGGGAGAGTTTTTGGAAATATGTATGATAAAAGGAGATTTTGTGGCAAATTGGTATGCATTTGTGAGATAGTTAATTTTGTGGAAAACTGGTATGCATTTGTTGCATTTGCTCAGGGGGAGCTCTTTTGTTTTGCCTGAGTTTTGTGCTTTGTGGTGTGCTCTCTGTGAGCTTTGTTTTGTCTCGGCTGTGTTGAGCCGTTGCCCTTGCCTTAGGGGGCGAGACTTGGTCTGGCAAGTGATCGTGTTTTTCACTTGTTCTTTAGCTTTGGATCACTTGTTGGAGGTTTGTGTTCATGGTTGTTTTTCTTTTCTTTTTCTCTATGTGATTTCTATGAGTGTTGTCAATGCACTCATCAAGGGGGAGATTGAGGACCAGGTGTGTCCGAAGACCAGTGGAGGGTCGCTCCTTAGTGATAAGTGATTGACAACGTTGTGTGGACTGATGCTTGGTTAAGTGGGCATGTACAGGTTGCGGTTTGACTCGTGTCGGTGCAGGTGAAGAACAAGCGCGAAAGGTCTTAGCTGTGGCGGCCTCCGGGTGATGGAGAGGCAAGTAGGCTTGGTTCGATGGACCTGGTGGCCGATGGGGTCAAGTGCGAGCCGTACGGTGCAGGACTAGCGGGCTGAAGTCATGAACATGGGCCGGTGCAAGGTAGCGGATCGAGGCCTAAGCTTGCACGCGGGGTTTGTTGGTTTGCCCACAAAACCATCGGTGGATAGTTTCTTGGTTTGGGCCTCAAAACCAAGTCCGGAGGCACGATGCGACGGAGACGGTGATCCGGGAGCGTCGGGAAGCTTCGAGGAGGGGGGCACGTGGCGTGATCACGGGGCTTGCGTCGATGCTAAGCAAGGCCGCGGTGGAAGCATGTCCCCTCGATGAAGACTTGACCAAAATGCCCCTGAGGGGTTGTATCTTCATTTCAAATTGTAGGGGTAGCGTGGTCATTTACCTCCTCTGGTGAACTTCGTATAAATAGCGGAGTGGTGGATGGAATCTCTCTCTCTCTAGGACTCTAGGTTTTTCCTCCCACGGTAGATTGCTCTGGACTGCTTCTTTTCCTCTGTATTCCTTAGGCTAGATTCTTGTACAGACTCTGACCTCTAGATGTATGGAAGCATTCGGCGTTGCGGTGATCTCCTACTCCTCTGTGATTTTCGTGTCATTTTTGGGGCTATTTTTGGGGAGTTTCGTTCTTCGCTCGATTCGGGGATTTGAGGGCGTTTTCCTTCAGATTTCTTTGAGAGGATCATGGGCGGATGCCTTGCGCATCTTTGTGTGTGATCTTGACCCCTCAAACGTCGGGAAAAGCCTTCGATTCGTGAGTTTTTGGCCGGAGCCCGAGTTCTTGGTGGTGATTCGTGTGATCTGTGATTCCCGTTGATTTAGGGAGTTAGAGGTCAATATATTTGGGGCATAGCTTCATCTAGTGTTGCTTCACATCTCCACAAAGTCTTGTCTCAAGAGCTCTGGCTGTTTGGGAGATCCGGTGATGGATTTGGAGGGTTGACTTCACGGGGTCGTGCTATTCCTGCTCTGTTTGTGAGCCGCGGACAGTCCGCGTGGCTGGGGCGGACAGTCCACAGGACTTGCGTTCATCGCAGTTCGTCACGTGTTCGTGTGCGTTCGCGTTTCGATCCGTTTCTGTCCTAGGGTTTTGTTGCTGGAGGTTTGGCGGACGGTCTGCGAGTCCTTCACAGATGGTCCACGTGGTTGAGATTTTGTCTGGGGTGGAGCTGAGTTTGTCTGAGGTTTCCAGCAAGTTTGCCGGACGGTCCGCAAGGCTTTCACAGACGGTCCGCGACACTGGCGAACAGTCCGCGTGGTCACTTAGAACAGTCTGAATTTTCCAGTGCGTCTCTGGTGGTTCGGTTGCGTTTTTTGGACGGTCCGCAAGGCTGGTCCGGACAGTCCGCCTGTGCATAGCGGACAGTCCGGCCGTACCATACGGACAGTCCGCGCTGGCCTTTTCCAGAATTGGTCAAGCTCTTTGATTTTAGTCTTGTGCTTCCGCAGTTTGATTCAAGACTTGTCTCTTGAACCTATGGGCCTCCAGACTTGGTTTTGCGACCCAAACAAAGAAACCGTCCACCGATAGTTTTGTGGGCAAACCACCAGATCCCGCGCGCAAGCTTCGGTCTCGATCCGCTACCTTGCACCGGCCCATGTTCACGACTTCAACTTGCTAGTTTTGCACCGCACGGCTTGCACTTGACCCCATCGGCCACCGAGTCCATCAAACCAAGCCTACTTGCCTCTCCATCACCCGGAGGCCGCCACGGCTAAGGCCTTTCGCATTTGTTCTTCACCTGCACCAAATCAGAGTCCCCTTCCCACGCAAAAACGCGCCCATGCACCTCTCCCACATCGGGTAATTCTTGCCATCGAAGTGCGGAGAACCTGACCCCTTGCCATAGTCGCTCATCTTTGGATCTTAGACTGGTTAGAATCAAGAAGATCTGTAACCGGCTCTGATACCAGTTGAAGGACCGATTAGGCGACTAGAGAGGGGGGGAGTGAATGGGAGCCGATAAAAATTCTTCTTCAAAGAACTTGGCCTATGTCCCAATCGCAACTCCAAGAGTCGCACACAAACAAGCGGAAGGAAACACACACCTCTCTAGAAACCCTAGAACAAAGATCGAAAGGCTTGAACGCAAGATGGAAGCAACCATAGACAAAACGGAGCAAAACCGAACACTGCAGCAACCTACTGGAACATACAGCCTCGGGGTCGGAACTTCCGAACCAAGACGGAGGCTCACCGGAAGATAAAAACGGAACTTCTGGCCTCCTACCGGAAGATACAGCCTCGGGGTCGGAACTTCCGAGACAGGACGAAAAACAGCCAACTAGAGGAAAAGGAAAATTCCAAAACTCGATCAAACGAGCTCCAAAAATCTTGAAAATTTAACCACAACTTCCCCACAACATAAAGAAGCTTCTCAAAAGAAATCTCCACAAAAGGATCACTAAAAATTCCGACCTAACCACCGGAACTTCCGGGACAGCCCAGAAAAATCGCTCGCGGGTCAACTCCAAACTTTCGATCGATGGATCTCCCGATTCACCCAATGGATTGCAGCCAAATTTTAGGACAAGTAGTATTGCCTCTAGGAGAAGCTATTCCTAAAATTTCATGGCCCCAAACCCACTCAATCTCCCAAAATCGCAAATCTTGGCCAAGAACACTATGAACTAGGGTTCATCCAAAAACTCACTAATCGAGGGAAAATCCCGGTGTTTGAGGGGTCAAGATCATCCACAAAAATGCACAAGACATCCACCCATGATCCCCTCAAATAAATCCGAGAGAAAACACCCTCAAATCAACGAATCGAGCGAAGAACGAAATACCCCAAAAATAGCCCCGAAAATGACACGAAAATCACAAAGAGCTAGGAGATCATCACAACGCCGAATGCTTCCATACATCCAGAGGTCAGAGTCTATACAAGAATCTAGCCTAAGGAAAGCAGAGGAAAAGAAGCAGTTCAGAGCGATCTACCGGGGGAGGAAACCTTAGAGTCCAAGAGAGAGAGAGAGATGCCATGCACCTCTCCGCTATTTATATGAAGTCCACCAGGGGAGGCAAATGACCACGCTACCCCTACAACTTAAAATGAAGATACACACCCCTCAGGGGCAATTTGGTCAAGTCTTCAGATATTCCCATCAAGCGGACACGCTTCCACCGCGGACTTGCTTAGCCTCGACGCAAGCCCCGCGATCACGCCACGTGCCCCCCGCCTCGAAGCTTATTCTCGACGCTCCTGGATCACCACCTCCATCGCATCAGGCCTCCGGACTTGGTTTTGCGGCCCAAACCAAGAAATCGTCCACTGATGGTTTTGTGGGCAAACCACCAAACCCCACGTGCAAGCTTCGGCCTCGATCCGCTACTTTGCACCGGCCCATGTTCACGACTTCAACTTGCTAGTTTTCCACCGCACGGCTCGCACTTGACCCCATCGGCCACCGGGTCCATCGAACCAAGCCTACTTGCCTCTCCATCACCTGGAGGCCGCCATGGCTAAGGCCTTTCGCGCTTCTTCTTCACCTGCACGAACACGAGTCAAGCTGCAACCTGTACCTGCACACTTAGCCAAGCATCAATCCACACAACATTGTCAATCACTCATCAGTAAGGAGCGACCCTCCACTGGTCCTCGGACACACCTGGTCCTCAATCTCCCCCTTGATGAGTGCATTGACAACACCCATAGTAACCATCATAGAGAAAAAGAAAAGAAAACAACCACGAACACAAACCTCCAAGCAAGTGATCCAAAGCCAAAGAACAAGCGAAAACAAGATCACTCGCCAGACCAAGTCTCGGCCCCCTAAGGCAAGGGCAACGACTCAACACAGCCGAGACAAAACAGAGCTCACAAGGAGCACACCACAAAGGACAAAACTCAGGCAAACCAAGGGAGCTCTCCCTGCACATATGCAAACTCCCCCTGAGAAAATGCAACCTCTTTTCTCAATTTTTCTCCTCTCATGCAAGATCTCACAAATTTCTCCCCGAACTCTCCCCCTTGTTGACAATGCATAAATCAAGGTATTATGAAACTCTCCCCCTTGTTTTCATGAAAAATGCATGTCAAAGCATATACAATCTACCAAGCTTCTCAGATATACAAAGAGTACAACAAAATGCTACAAAGAGACATAGAGCAAGCCAAGTAGACATGGTGTAGTTAGCGCATTGCCATCAAGAAAGTAGAGACATAGATACATGTGACATGACCAAAAGCAATTTTTAAGCAATTTTCACAAAGAAACCTTCATCTGATGAGCGCAGCCCTATCCATGGCAATTTGAGCAAAAATGAACTAGATCATACAAAGCTCATACAAGATCACACGTTCTCGTCACAAGATCATAGCAAACGCCCATAAGCTACTAAATGTCATGTGCAAGCCACTGAGCCATGTGTCTACTTCTTAAAATGAGACTTCTCATGGTAGACAACATGCAACGGTTTAGCACCCAAGATATATACATCAAAGCATAAAGACGTGATTAAGAGCTTATTTTTCAAGCATAAGGCAATTCATACACCAATTTCATTTTCAAATTTAAGCATGGTACATGAAATGCCTTTGCGGCAAAAAGAAGCTTATGCTCCTCCATAAGTGAACATATAGGCTAAACATTTACCATGACAAATGGATACTCAAGCACAAACTAAGTATGATATAGGCATTTGAGCACAAATTGAGCATAGATAAGAATCTACTCATGAGTGAAGCATTTTTAGCATTTTCAAAAAAAGGAAGCTATCTCATCACGAACATATGACAATACCATCAAGAGCATAGCATTCACATCACCATTCCCAAAGCATACACATATCTCATATATAGCACATCATAGTGATCAAGGTATATACAAGAAGCTCATCCTACCACAAATGATCCAAAGATGGCTATCCTACCAGGTTTTGTACAAAAAGTAAAACGCATGCATGGAATGTAACAAATGATACATATATCACATATATACATGAGAAGCTCCAAGATCCAGCTAAAAAGGGAAACACACTCCAAGTTCACCTCGCAAGCGTGTGAAGGTAACTTGGTCAAGTGGTTTAGTGAATATGTCGGCTAGCTGATCTTGGGTAGGTACATAGGACAAGAATATGTTCCCTTTCTCAATATTGTCCCTCAGAAAGTGGTATCTCACTTCGATGTGTTTCGTTTTGGAGTGAAGGACTGGGTTTTTGGCTACACTTATGGCACTGGTGCTTGTTGACGGCTGTTAAGTGCTACTTTTATGCCGTCAACTCCTACATAAAATTAAGGAAAAGTGATCATTAACACTAGAATTGGGCTTTATACTGACAAGTTCCACAAGTGTTGGTGCTTCTAGCTTTTGTAGCAGGATGCACCAGAATACGTGATAAATAATACAATTGAGAGCAAGTGATCCAATGGCTTATATAGGACGTCATCCATAACAACCTCAAATGCCAATTTGGACTGCACCATTGCAACGGGCTCGTCGAGATGATCAAAATGGATATATCATATGTCTACTTCTGAGTCTGGATGAAAGAGATATGCACAAGACAAGATCACCATCTTGATATGTGGGCCTGGTGGGACCCACACCAGAGCACGTGTCGACGTGTTGCCACGTTGGATGCCACGTGTCCATGACACATCACCAATCCAAGGAAACACACCTTCGACCAATCAGGAGCCAGTACGCGGATTCAAGGGCCCACATCCCCACGGAAACAAGCTAAAAACACCGCATACACACCCATACACACCTTGGGACCCACCTGGCAGTCACCTGGACGAAAAATGGCGCCAGAGGAGCTACCCGGGGATCGGCCGACCCCACAGGTCAGCCGACCCCACTTTGTCACCCCTCGTGTCGCTCTTCCATGTGTTGGCTTGTCGTGACGAACCAAAAGCGGTGCCAGGTGCTTGCCCGAATATTCCTTCGGGATCCTGCAGCTCCTTCTCATGGAAGATACACCAACTTGGCCCCCACTCCACTTCGCCATGTGTCACCACCCTATTGGTGGTGCCCATGGCAGCCAAGGGGGCTCCTCCTACTCTCCTTGGGCTATAAATAGAAGTGGAGGTGGTTAGAATAGAGACACACAACTCCTCTCCTCCTCTCTCATTTTCTCTCTCGAGAGGAGAGGCTCTCCTCTCCTCCTTCTAGAGTGAAAGTGTGGAGTAGTTGATTAGATCAAAGCTAGGGAGAGAGTGAAAGGGATGTACCTCTATGGATGCTCGTTCTTCAATTAGAGAAAAGTGAGTATTTCTGTATTTTCTATTTAGACCAAAGTGCAAGTGATATGTTCTTGTGTTCTTCACCTGTTCATCATTTAGAGGCACGTGTTCTTCACGAACACACCCCCTCGATCTAGTTGATTAGGTGCACAAGTTTGTATCCTGTTTGTATGACTAGTCTTTTAAAATAAAGTGGATGTGCTTGCATCCTCTAATTAGAATAAAGTGTGTTTGTGATTCCTTTCTAATAGTTTATGCTAGGTTGCATGAGTAGACTTTTTCCTCTGCTAGTGTGTAGATCCTTGGTTTATGTGTTTGACTGCTGCAAGTCATTCGTATATGTTGGAAGCACAGTATGGGGTCGAGTGCTCTCTCGTATGCCTTTAGTATAAGCTAGTAGTACCTATAGTGAGTGAGATCAGTTCTCTTTCGTGGTCGTAGTTCTATAAGTACAGAGTGTCGTAGTCCGTTGGCTACGGCAGTAACCACAGTGTAGACGTTGTGTCAGGCTACCGGTTATCATTCGTTCGGCTTATCCCAAGGTTAGGTAGAGGTAGTCCAAGTGGTGGTGACAGCCCGTCTGGCCCTCGTTGATCCTCCGCAGCTGGATATAGTCAGAGCTCCGTTCCACATAGATCCGCATACCGGAGTCGCGTGTTAAGTCAGAGCTATTGGTACCCTAAGCCAAGTTCTATCTAGAGATAGACCTTTAATCTCATCTATAGTGCTATCTTTAGGAATCATCTCTATCCTTGCCTTTTATCTGGGTGTGTCCTTGGACCGACTATACGAAGTTAGTGCACACACGTTCCCTTGGATTCGATACCCTTGGAATACTCCGAGGTGAAAGCTACAACAGTATCCGTGCGCTTGCAGATTTATTTCGTGTGATGCTAAAATACCCAACAAACTTTCTGGCACCGTTGCCGGGGAATAGTTGCTGTATCTATCTTCGTACCTAGTGGTCCTCGTATCTTTTCATTTTTCTTTGTTCTACCTTTACCCCCATTACCCATGGGGAGGTCATCCTTTCACGACCTCTCCACCTCAACTTATGAGTTCAGTGATCCATCAACGTCTTCATCTAACCATGAACTCAACCCCGACCTTATAACCATGGTTCGGAATCGACCCTTCTCTGGAGCTATTAGTGAGGATCCCCATGACCATTTGATAGAGTTTGAGAGGTTGTGTTCATCCCTGGCTCCCCTAGGAATGATACAGGAAACCTTGAGGCTCAATCTGTTTCCTCTCTCTCTCACAAAGAGGGAGGAGCAATGGTACACTCGCGCCATAGGGCGTGGGATCGATTGGGAAAAACTCCGAATTGACTTCTATGTTTCTTTCAACCTTGCAAGACATAGGGTGTTCCTTCCGAGTGACATCCGCAACTTTAAGCCATTAGAGGAGGAGACCATAGGTGCAGCTTGGGCTAGGTTCTTACACCTGATGAAGTCTAGCCCAAACATGTCTATACCCGATCGTGTATACTTCTGTACTTTTTACTTAAGTTTAGACATGGACATTGCCCTATATCTCAACAGCATCGCTGGAGGTGTGTTCGCAGACATAACTTCAAAGGAAGGAAGAGAGATCCTAGACCGCCTCTTAGAAAACTCTTCCTTTCTTGCCGACCATAACGAACCCCGCCAAGAATCTGAGTCGATCCATGAGAGTCTCTCAACAGCTGAACCCGAGCCTTTGACTTCCACATCCCAAGATTCGTCTATTGAGCCCTCTCCCGAACCAGGAACAATGGAGGAAGAAGAAATTCAACCTCCAAAGTTCCTTCATCAATTCGAGGATGACCCTTCTGAAAATATCAAGAACACCTCGAATTTATTAGATGACCCAATAGGGAAGGAGCCCTCTTCTGTCCAAATCCAGCCAGCTAGAAATCCTTTGATGGAACCTTCCCCTAGGCCTACGGTACCTCCTTTACCTCCCGATCCTCCAAACGAGACATCTATCATGGAGGCCATGGAGAAGAAGTGGTTGAATGGAGTGGGACACTTTTCCGAAGCACTTTGGATTAGTTCACCCTGTACGATCGTTTCTTGTTCCAAAAAAGGGATTATCGTAGAAGCCCATCTTAACCCCACTATGGGGGTTAATGTCATGCCATGGCACCTAGCGTACACTTTGTTGGGCAATGTTACGCTAAGACCATCCAACAAGCTCATCAAGAGTTGTCCCTCCGGACACATTCTTGAGTGTCGGGGGGTTGCATGTGTTGTGCCGCTCCTAGTAGACAAGATCAAGGTTAATCTAGACTTCTACATCTTTGATGTCCTCGATCTTGATCTCCTCCTAGGCTCCTCTGCAGAAGAACTTCTCGATACATCTCGAGGGAGCCTAGATGAAAAGCTTAGTGTTGATGGCTGTTAAGTACCACTTTTATGCTGTCAACTCTTGCATAAACACGTGAAGTATAAACATCTACACTAGGATAGGGATTCTATCTGACAAATTCCACAAGTGTAGATGAGTATTTGAATGCAGGTGTTTCAGCTCATTAAATGAAAGAAAGCACACCCTATGGATCCAAGCAAACCAGCACCAACCAATGAGAGGCTGCCACATAGGTTTCACATGGATCCATGGACCCACCAAGCAAAGAAGCACAACTCCAGCCAATCAGAAGAGAGCACATGGATCAAAGGGCCCACCAGAGGAGGCAAACCGCCTTAGTTTTGCGCGTACACCTAGGACAGGACCAAGGACCCACTAAGAAGCAACCCAGAGAAAGTTGGGGCCATTTGGCGGTGAAAGGGGGTCGGCCTACCCCCTGGGTCGGCCGACCCTGTTCTGTCGCCGTTCCAGCCCAGCTTCCACGTGTCAACTCCTGGTGATCTCCTAGAGGCGGTTTGGGGCGTTATCCACTCAGTTACCGCCTTAAACCCCCGGATCATGCTTGGGCCCACAAGAAGCAAGGAGGAAAGCCACTCTCCCACGGCAAACATGCCTCCCAAGTGCTCTTCAAGGGTGCTTACACCCCCTATAAATAGAAGGGGAGGGGGCTACAATAGAGACACACAACTCCTCTCCTCCTCTCTCATTTTCTCTCTTGAGAGGAGAGGCTCTCCTCTCCTCCTTCTATAGTGTAAGTGTGGAGTAGTTGATTAGATCAAAGCTAGGGAGAGAGTGAAAGGGATGTACCTCTATGGATGCTCGTTCTTCAATTAGAGTAAAGTGAGTATTTCTGCATTTTCTATTTAGACCAAAGTGCAAGTGATATGTTCTTGTGTTCTTCACATGTTCATCATTTAGAGGCATGTGTTCTTCACGAACACGCCCCCTCGATCTAGTCGATTAGGCACACAAGTTTGTATCCTGTTTGTATGACTTGTCTTTTAGAATAAAGTGGATTTGCTTGCATGCTCTGATTAGAATAAAGTGTGTTCGTGATACATTTCTAATAGTTTATGCCTGGTTGCATGAGTAGACTTTTTCCTCTGCTAGTGCGTAGATCCTGGGTTTATGCGTTCGTCTGTTGCAAGTCGTTCGTATACGTTGGAAGCGTAGTATGGGGTTGAGTGCTCTCCTATATGCCTTTAGTATAAGCTAGTAGCACCTTTAGTGAGTGAGATCAGTTCTCTTCCGTGGTCGTAGTTCTATAAGTACAGAGTGCCATAGTCCGTTGGCTACGGCAGTAACCACAGCGTAGACGTTGTGTCACGCTATCGGTTATCATTCGTTCGGCTTATCCCAAGGTTAGGTAGAGGCAGTCCAGCTTGTGGTGACAGCCCGTCTGGCCCTCGTTGATCCTCCGTAGCTGGATATAGTCAGAGCTTCGTTCCACATAGATCCGCGTACCGGAGTCACCTGTTAAGTTAGGGCTATCGGTACCCTAAGCCAAGTTCTATCTAGAGATCGACCTTTAATCTCATCTATAGTGCTATCTTTAGGAATCCTCTCTCTCCTTGCCCTTTTATCTAGGTGTGTCCTTGGACTGACTAGTACGAAGTTAGTGCACACACGTTCCCTTGGATTTGATACCCTTGGAATACTCTGAGGTGAAGGCTACAACGGTATCAGTGCGCTTGCGGATTTATTCGTGTGACGCTAAAATACCCAACAAGCTTTCTGGCGCTGTTGCCGGGGAACGGTTGCTGTATCTATCTTCGAACCTAGTGGTCCTCGTATTTATCTTTTTGTTTGTTTTCTTCTACCTTCACCCCCGTTACCCATCAGATATCCTTTTTGTTTCTTTCCTTCTACCTTTACCCCCGCTACCCATGGTGAAGCTTTCTTGTAAAAGCATCACTACCCCCAGGGATGAGCTCCCAGAGCCACCACCTTCAGTGCGCCTTTTTCTCACATCTGGCTGTGAGCCTCTCCCTGCAACTATCAATCTCGTTCGACGCACTATCTTCTCTGGTCTATCGAGCGAAAACCCATATTACCATCTTCGTGACTTCGAGAACCTGTGTTCTCTCATCTACACTATGGGTATGACTTTGGATACCTTCAAGTGGAAGTTGTTTCCGTACTCTCTTGTTGGGAAGGTGGAGCAATGGTACACATATACCGTTGGTACCATGAACGATAGTTTGGAAGAGCTTGGAGACAAGTTTTGCCTTGAGTTCTTCCCTCCATCTCGTGTTGCTGCTCTATGGGCGGATATCCATTGTTTTCAACAGAAAGAGAAGGAAATGATATACATGGCCTGGTCTAGATTATTATGCTTAGCATATTCTGGACCCCCCTTGTCGATGACTGAGTCTCAGTTGCTTCGCAAATTCTATGATGGTCTCGACAAAAGGTCTGTGTGTCGTCTCGATTTCGGGAAACCATTTCTTGAGAGGGAACCGACTGAATGTAGGGAATTCCTGATCTCCTACTTCGAAGTCGATCCTGTATCCTACCGAGAGGAATCCGAGTCGAGCCATGAGAGCCCCTCAGCATCCAAGTCCAAGCCTTCATCTTCCGAATCCCAAGACTTGTCTGTTGAGCCCTCTCCTGAACCCCGAACACCAAAGGAAGAAGAAATTCAACCTTCAGTGTTCACTTGCAAATTCGAGGATGACCCATCTAGAAACCTTTCAGACACCTCGAATTCTGTTGATGTCCAATTAGGGGAGGATCCTTATTCTGTCCACACCGATCATTCCAGAAATCTTTCGACAGAACCTTCCCTTAGGCCTGCGATGACACCTCTACCTCCTGATCCTCCCGACGAAGCATATCCTGAGGAGGCCATGAGGGAGGAATGGTCAGAGGGAGTGACACGATTTTCTGAAGCAATTTGGAATAGTTCACCTTCTCTGGTTGTCCCTTGCTCTATTAGAGGCACTGTCGTAGAGGCCCATTGTAACCCCATCATGGAGGTTAACATTTTGCCATGGCACTTAGCGGAAACTCTTCTGGGCAAAGTTCCGCTAGCACCATCCGACATGTTCCTCAAGACCTGTCCGTTTGGACGTGTTCTTGAATGTTAGGGGATCGCAAGTGCCGTGTCGCTTATCGTAGACAGGATCAAGGCTAGCTTAGACTTTCACATCTTCGATGCCCTTGATCTCGATCTTCTCCTAGGCTCCCCTTTCGAGCAGCTCTTCGATACATCTTTAGGGAGCCTAGATGATAAGCTTCGGGGAGTCACTTCTGCCACTGCTACCCCATGTCCGGGACATCCTATGGCGAAGCCTCTTCCCCAGCAAAACCCGCTCGATAAGATGACGCATACATCTCCGTTCGCGTCATCGGAGCCCGTTCTCATTAAGGTTGTAGAATCTTCTACTCCTCATGAGTATGACTCGGAAGAATCTCTTCACCTTTGTGAAGGCGAACGGCCGTCACCACTCTCGGCCGAGTTTCAGCCTCTTCCCGCTGGCCCGTATCATGTTGCTTTCGATCATGATCGAGAGTCAACATTGAGTTTCCACGATGACTCTCTTGAGATGGACAATTCATGGGCCATGGAACCTTTCGAGGCATTGACTCTGGAGTCTGGAGGAAAGGATTCCACACACGAGCATGGTAGCTTCATTCTTGATCTACCATACAAACCATGCTTGCGTCATGCCTCTCCAGAGTCAGCCATGCTTAGTGCATGGAGCATGCACGAGGACTACAACCACCTTATGGTCCTCTTTTGCTTGATGCTTAGAAGGTTGGTTGTAGATGCATATGTTTACCATAAGCATTGCATATTTCGTGTATGCACTGTGGCACTAACCTTGCTGCTGAAGCTTCCATGATACAGTAAAAATTGGTGGTGAGGCGGGAATGACATCACCAATGATAGCTGCAAGAAGAAGTTCCCAAGGTCGAGCTTATGACCATAAACAAAGCACTACCAGAAGATAGCCTGGGTTAGGTTTGTTTTATTTCCTTTCCAAATAAAAAACAAGAGCATGTTTTTAGTATAGGTTGTCCTTCGAGTATTTTTGGTCCTAATCCTTTCAGGTGAAGATTATAAAGAACGACAAACAGGTAGCACCTAAGAACATGTGAGCTACATCACCCTAACACTTTGGTAAGTTTTTGGTGAGGGAACATTACAAAAGGAAGCTTGATCTCCACACACTTGAGTTTTGTTGCCTAGCAATGCAAACTTCAAGTGTGGGGGAGGTATGTGAGTATCCTGAGTAAAGTTCCCCTCACACAAAATCTTATCCTGGTTTGGAGATGATGTTGGCTCTTGCATCTTGCCCAACTAGCTAGGTACATCCTACTTTTGACTTTAAACAAAGCCCTTTCGGGAGGTTGCCTGATGTTCACCATCTTATGCTCATGTTTATATCCCTTTGGAAATAGCTTGATCTTGCTTTCATGCTTCCTTTATCTATGTTTGTGATGCTTTGGTTTGAGTGCATGTTTAGCCATGTGCATTCATAGGTTGTTTTAAATTAAGCATGGTGCTTAGGTTGAAACCATCTTCTTCAATCAAACAAGACATGGTGTCGAGTTTGATTGATGAACCTTATAGTTAATGCATGCATGGATATTGGTTGTATATGCAGACTAACCCTTGCAGGAATTTTGAATTCAAATGGGGTAAGTCATCCAGCTTGATTCAAATGGGAAGGTAAGCCAAGGCATCTCAACCTTGTTTGAGGTATCTCATGGTGAATATAAAAAAACAAAAAAATATTTGAATTTGAATAAAGGCTCACTGGTTCTCGAACCAGAAGAGTCCATCTTTTTTTTCCTTTGTTTGAAGACAGCACCAGGTACATGAACAAGTGTTGGGGAGATCTCCCAAGCTTATCATCGACATACACACTTGAGATCTCCCACATAGGCGTTGCACAACATCGACTGCGCTTTCATGACAAGGGACAAGGTAAACTAGAGTGAGCTGGCTGCCCCTATGGGTCAGCCGAATCACCACTGGTTCTCCTTAATCTCTATATCCTTCAAGAGCGATGGTATGTGCAACATTATCTTACTCTCCCTGATTCATGAGTTTGAATGAGTTTCAATTCTTATCTGCTAAAATCGAACTCATGGAATCGTGCTCTGCTTGCTCTACATGTTTCCTGTGGTTGGCTTGCATATGTTTTATTCCATACTTATTATCTTGATGCTTGTGAACAAATTTCATTAGGGAACTCATGCTCATCTAAGTGGTTGATGTTTGTGATATGGTTTGATGTATGATCTTCTCTCTGAATGTTTGAGTGCTTGGGAATTTTATTTGAAAATATCAAAACCCTTTGCAAAGCTCCTCTTTGATATGCCAAAGTCCTACCAAAGTCATATGATGAGTTATCTTGAAAACCTTAGACTCATATAATTGCTTGTTATTACATTGAGCTTTGTCAAATTGTTGTGACCCTTGTGAGAATTCTTTTCATGCTTTCGTGATCAAGATTCATGTGCACTCCATATCCCCTTGCTATGCTTCTACACTGGAAGTTAGCATTGTATCATAAATCCATTTCATAAAAATAAAGCTCCGTGTGTGGTGTGACCTCTCTCTCCAAAAGTATTCTTGAAAAAGAGACATGAGCTATGCAAGAAAAAAAAGAGAAAAAAAAGACCATGCTCAAGGCATGAGTCAAAAAAATTGCTCAAAGCATAAAAAAGTGAAAAAAGAGATAGCCCATGTCCAAAAGAAAGAAGAAAAGGAGAGAGATGGAATCATGCGAAATGGAGTTCCAAAATTTGATGGTAATAACTAGCACCCACTCCGGGCCTAGTGTCCACCTTACCATCAACACAACATTCATCATATGTATGGTAATATCTAGCACCCATTCCGGGCCTAGTATCCAACTTACCATACTCACCATATCCATACACGTGCACATCTTGATCTGATTGCATGACTTGATTTTCTCTTTGGGTCCGGTTTTTGACTTTGCAATATATGTGATACAAGTATGCTCTATCTTTTATCCTACCCTGAGCTCCACATATAGCCATCATTAGAAGTAGGATGAAAGAAAGGCAATCTAATGCCTTGGTGAGGACATATACACATTGAGCGATCCGAGAGAATCAAATGAGGAGCTAAGCAAGGTTTTGTTTTTGAAAACTTATTGCAAAACCCCAAGTTACTTGACATGAAGAGCAGGAGTGACTTGACTCACTACCGTTCCGTTCCTCAACTACCCAAGATAGCAAGATAGACACTCCACAGAGTTCACAAGTACAAGGTATGGTTTGGAATATCTCTTATGCTGGCTTCACGCCTATGGATATCATGTCTCACCTTGATCCTTTCTCCTTCACTCGAGGACGAGGAAAGGTCAAGTGTGGGGGTGTTGTTGACGGCTGTTAAGTACCACTTTTTTATGCCATCAACTCCTGCATAAACACGTGAAGTATAAACATCTACACTAGGATAGGGATTCTATCAGACAAATTCCACGAGTGTAGATGAGTATTTGAATGCAGGTGTTTCAGCTCATTAAATGAAAGAAAGCACACCCTATGGATCCAAGCAAACCAGCACCAACCAATGAGAGGCTGCCACATAGGTTTCACATGGATCCGTGGACCCACCAAGCAAAGAAGCACAACTCCAGCCAATCAGAAGAGAGCACACGGATCAAAGGGCCCACCAGAGGAGGCAAACCGCCTTAGTTTTGCGCGTACACCTAGGACAGGACCAAGGACCCACTAAGAAGCAACCCAGAGAAAGCTGGGGCCATTTGGCGGTGAAAGGGGGTCGGCCGACCCCCTGGGTCGGCCGACCCTGTTCTGTCGCCGTTCCAACCCAGCTTCCACGTGTCAACTCCTGGTGATCTCCTTGAGGCGGTTTGGGGCGTTATCCACTCAGTTACCGCCTTAAACCCCCGGATCATGCTTGGGCCCACAAGAAGCAAGGAGGAAAGCCACTCTCCCAAGGCAAACCATGCCTCCCAAGTGCTCTCCAAGGGTGCTCACTCCCCCTATAAATAGAAGGGGAGGGGGCTAGAATAGAGACACACAACTCCTCTCCTCCTCTCTCATTTTCTCTCTTGAGAGGAGAGGCTCTCCTCTCCTCCTTCTAGAGTGTAAGTGTGGAGTAGTTGATTAGATAAAAGCTAGGGAGAGAGTGAAAGGGATGTACCTCTATGGATGCTCGTTCTTCAATTTGAGTAAAGTGAGTATTTCTGCATTTTCTATTTAGACCAAAGTGCAAGTGATATGTTCTTGTGTTCTTCACCTGTTCATCATTTAGAGGCACGTGTTCTTCATGAACACGCCCCCTCGATCTAGTTGATTAGGTGCACAAGTTTGTATCTTGTTTGTATGACTAGTCTTTTAGAATAAAGTGGATTTGCTTGCATGCTCTGATTAGAATAAAGTGTGTTCGTGATTCCTTTCTAATAGTTTATGCCTGGTTGCATGAGTAGACTTTTTCCTCTGCTAGTGCGTAGATCCTGGGTTTATGCGTTCGTCCGCTGCAAGTCGTTTGTATACGTTGGAAGCGTAGTATGGGGTCGAGTGCTCTCTTGTATGCCTTTAGTATATGCTAGTAGCACCTTTAGTGAGTGAGATCAGTTCTCTTCTGTGGTCGTAGTTCTATAAGTACAGAGTGCCGTAGTCCGTTGGCTACGGCAGTAACCACAGCGTAGACGTTGTGTCACGCTACCGGTTATCATTCGTTCGGCTTATCCCAAGGTTAGGTAGAGGCAGTCTAGGTGGTGGTGACAGCCCGTCTGGCCCTCGTTGATCCTCCGCAGCTGGATATAGTCAGAGCTTCGTTCCACATAGATCCGCGTACCGGAGTCACCTGTTAAGTCAGGGCTATCGGTACCCTAAGCCATGTTCTATCTAGAGATCGACCTTTAATCTCATCTATAGTGCTATATTTAGGAATCCACTCTCTCCTTGCCCTTTTATCTAGGTGTGTCCTTGGACTGACTAGTACGAAGTTAGTTCACACACGTTCTCTTGGATTCGATACCCTTGGATTACTCTGAGGTGAAGGCTACAACGGTATCTGTGCGCTTGCGGATTTATTCGTGTGACGCTAAAATACCCAACACTTAGGGAAGCCGCTTCCGCCACCACTCCCTTGTTTTCAGAAAGTTCTATGGCAAAGCCTCTTCCCAAGCAAGACTCGCTCGAGGAGATGATGCATGTATCTCCGTTCGCATTGTCCGAGCTCGTTCTCGTTGAGGGTGTAGAATTTTCTACTCCTCGGGAGCACCACTCGGAAGACCCTCTTCACCTTTGTGAAGACGAACGATCATCATCACCCTCGACCGAGTTTGAGCGTCTTCCCACTGGCCCACATTATGTTGTTCTTGACCTTGATCTAGAATCAACATCGAGCTTCCACGATGCATCTCTTGAGATGGAGAATTCATGGGCCATGGAAATCTATGAGGCACCGACTCTGGAGTTCGAACGAAAGGATTCCATTGACAAGCATGGTAGCTTCACTCTTGATATACCTCAGGAACCATGCTTGCATCACGCCTCTCCAGAGTCATCCATGCTCAGTGCGCTAAGCACGCACGAGGACTACAACCACCTTATGGTCCTCTCTTCTAAAAAATTTAGAAGGTTGGTTGTAGATGCATATGTTTACCATAAGCATTGCAGATTTCGTGTATGCATGTGGCACTAACCTTGCAGCTGAAGCTTCAATGACACATCAACAATTGGTGGTGAGATGGGAACGACATCACCAATGATAGCTACAAGAAGAAGCTCCCAGGGTCGACCTTATGACCGTAAACAAAGCACTACCAGGAGATAGCCTGGATTAGCATAGGTTTGTTTTATTTCCTTTTTCAAATAAAGAGTAAGTGCATGTTTTTAGGATAGGTTGTCCTTCGGATATTTTTGGTCCTAACCCTTTCAGGTGAAGATTATAAAGAATGACGGACTGGTAGCACCTAAGAACATGTGAGCTACATCACCCCAACACTTTAGTAAGTTTTTGGTGAGGGAACATTACAAAAGGAAGCTTGATCTCCACACACTTGAGTTTTGTTGCCTAGCAATGCAAACTTCAAGTGTGGGGGAGGTATGTGAGCATCCTGAGTAAAGTTCCTCTCATCCAAATCTTATCTTGGTTTGGAGATGATGTTGGCTCTTGCATCTTGCCCAACTAGCTAGGTACGTCCTGCTTTTGACTTTAAACAAAGCCCTTCTGGGAGGTTGCCCGATGTTCACCATCTTATGCTCATGTTTATATCCCTTTGGAAATACCTTGATCTTGCTTTCATGCTTCCTTTATCTATGATTGTGATGCTATGGTTTGAGTGCATGTTTAGCTTTATGCATTCATAGGTTGTTTTAAATTAAGCATGGTGCTTAGGTTAAAACCATCTTCTTCAATCAAACAAGACATGGTGTCGAGTTTGATTGATGAACCTTATAGTTAATGCATGCATGGATATTGGTTGTATATGCGGACTAACCCTTGCAGGAATTTTCGAATCCAAATGGGTAAGTCATCGAGTTTGATTCAAATGGGAAGGTAAGCTAAGGTATCTTTGCCTTGTCTGAGCTATGTCTCATGGTGAATTAAAAAAACAATAAAAAAACATATTTGAATTTGAATAAAGACTCCCTGGTTCTTGAACCAGTAGAGTCCCTCTTTTGTTTCCGCTTTTTGTTTGAAGACAGCACCAGGTACAAGAACAAGTATGGGGGAGATCTCCCAAGCTTATCATTGACATACACACTTGAGATCTCCCACACTGGCATTGCACAACATCGACCGCGCTTTCATGACAAGAGACAAGGTAAACTAGAGTGATCCGGCTACCCCATGGGTGAGCTGAACCACCACTAGTCTTCCTTGTTTCTTATATTCTTCAGAAGCGATGGTATGTGCACCCATTATCTCACTATCCCTGATTCATGAGTTTGAATGAGTTTCAATTCATATCTGCTAAAATCAAACTCATGGAATCGTGCTCGTTTTGCTCTACATGTTTCCTGTGGTTGGCTTGCATATGTTTTATTCCATGCTTATCATCTTGATGCTTGTGAACAAATATCATTAGGGAACTCATGCTCATCTAAGTAGTTGATGTTTGTGATACGGTTTGATGATATGATCTTCTCTCTGAATGTTTGAGTGCTTGGGATTTTTATTTGAAAACTTGAAAACCCTTTGCAAAGCTCCTCTTTGTTATGCCAAAGTCCTACCAAATCCATATGATGAGTTATCTTGAAAACCTTAGACTCATATGCTGCTTGTTATTGCATTGAGTTTTGTCAAATTGTTGTGACCCTTGTGAGAATTCTTTTCATGCTTTCATGATCAAGATTTATGTGCACTCCATATCCCCTTGCTATGCTTCTACACTGGAAGTCAGCAATGTATCATCCATCCATTTCGTGAAAATAAAGCTCCATGTGTGACCTCTCTCTCCAAAAGTATTCTTGAAAAAAAGAGACATTGGGCTATGCAAAAAAAAAGAAAAAAATCATGCTCAAAGCATGAGAAAAAAAGGAAGAGAAAAAAAAGAGAGATAGCCCATATCCAAGAAAGAAGAAAAAGGAGAGAGATGGAGCATGCAAAAAGGAGTTCCAAAATTTGATGGTAATAACTAGCACCCATTCCGGGCCTAGTGTCCACCTTACCATCACCACAACAATCATCATATATATGGTAATATCTAGCACCCATTTCGGGCCTAGTATCCACCTTACCATATCCATCACGTCCATACATGTGCACATCTTGATCTGATTGTATGATTTGATTTTCTCTTTGGATCCGGTTTTTGACTTTGCAATATATGTGATACAAGTATGCTTTATCTTTTATCCTACCCTGAGCTCCACATATAGCCATTATTAGAAGTAGGATGAAAGAAAGGCAAACCTAATGCCTTGGTGAGGACATATACACATTGAGCGATCCGAGAGAATCAAATGAGGAGCTAAGCAAGGTTTGTTTTTGAAAATTTGTTGCAAAACCCCAAGTTGCTTAACATAAAGAGCAGGAGTGATTTGATTCATGACCGTTCCGTTCCTCAACTACTCAAGATGGCATGATAGACACTCCACAGAGTTCACAAGTACAAGGTATGGTTTGGAATATCTCTTATGCTCGCTTAAACCTTTGGATATCATGTCTCAGTTTGATTTGTTCCCCTTTACTCAGGACGAGCAAAGGTCAAGTGTCGGGGTGTTGTTGACGGCTGTTAAGTGCTACTTTTATGCCATCAACTCCTGCATAAAATTAATGAAAAGTGATCATCAACACTAGAATAGGGCTTTATACTAACAAGTTCCACAAGTGTTGGTGCTTCTAGCTTTTGTTGCAGGATGCACCGGAATACGTGATAAATGATACAATTGAGAGCAAGTGATCCAATGGCTTATATAGGACATCATTTATAATAACCTCAAATGCCAATTTGGACTGCACCATTGCAACGGGCTCGTCGAGACGATCGAAATGGATATATCATATGTCTACTTCTGAGTCCGGATGAAAGAGATATGCACAAGACAAGATCACCATCTTGATATGTGGGCCCGGTGGGACCCACACCAGACCACGTGGCAACGTGTTGCCACGTTGGATGCCATGTGTCCATGACACATCACCAATCCAAGGAAACACACCTTCGACCAATCAGGAGCCAGTACGCGGATTCAAGGGCCCACATCCCCACGGAAACAAGCTAAAAACACCGCATACACACCCATACACACCTTGGGACCCACCTGGAAGTCACCTGGACGAAAAATGGCGCCAGATGAGCTACACGAGGATCGGCGGACCCCACTTTGTCGCCCCTCGTGTCGCCCTTCCACGTGTCAGCTTGTCATGACGAACCAAAGGCGGTGACAGGTGCTTGCCCGAATATTCCTTCGGGATCCTGCAGCTCCTTCTCATGGAAGATACACCAACTTGGCCCCCACTCCTCTTCGCCACGTGTCACCACCCTATTGGTGGCACCAATGGCAGCCAAGGGGGCTCCTCCTACTCTCCTTGGCCTATAAATAGAAGTGGAGGGGGTTAGAATAGAGACACACAACTCCTCTCCTCCTCTCTCATTTTCTCTCTTGAGAGGAGAGGCTCTCCTCTCCTCCTTCTAGAGTGTAAGTGTGGAGTAGTTGATTAGATCAAAGCTAGGGAGAGAGTGAAAGGGATGTACCTCTATGGATGCTCATTCTTCAATTAGAGAAAAGTGAGTATTTTTCTGCATTCTCTATTTAGACCAAAGTGCAAGTGATATGTTCTTGTGTTCTTCACCTGTTCATCATTTAGAGGCACGTGTTCTTCACGAACACGCCCCCTCGATCTAGTTGCTTAGGTGCACAAGTTTGTATCCTGTTTGTATGACTAGTCTTTTAGAATAAAGTGGATGTGCTTGCATGCTCTAATTAGAATAAAGTGTGTTTGTGATTCCTTTCTAATAGTTTATGCTAGGTTGCATGAGTAGACTTTTTCCTCTGCTAGTGTGTAGATCCTGGGTTTATGCGTTCGACTGCTGCAAGTCGTTTGTATATGTTGGAAGCACAGTACGGTGTCGAGTTTTCTCTTGTATGCCTTTAGTATAAGCTAGTAGTACCTATAGTGAGTGAGATCAGTTCTCTTTCGTGGTCGTAGTTCTATAAGTACAGAGTGCCATAGTCCGTTGGCTACGGCAGTAACCACAGCGTAGACGTTGTGTCACGCTACCAGTTATCATTCATTTGGCTTATCCCAAGGTTAGGTAGAGGCTGTCCAGGTGGTGGTGACAGCCCGTCTGGCCCTCGTTGATCCTCCGTAGTTGGATATAGTCAGAGCTCCGTTCCATATAGATCTGCGTACAGGAGTCGCTTGTTAAGTCAGGGCTATCGGTACCCTAAGCCAAGTTCTATCTAGAGATCGACCTTTAATCTCATCTATAGTGCTATCTTTAGGAATCCTCTCTATCCTTGCCTTTTATCTGGGTGTGTCCTTGGACCGACTATACGTAGTTAGTGCACACACGTTCCCTTGGATTCGATACCCTTGGAATACTCCGAGGTGAAAGCTACAACGGTATCCGTGCGCTTGCGGATTTATTTCGTGTGATGCTAAAATACCCAACAGTGCTATCACAAAAGAGTGGAACCTGGGAGCACTCCTCACCAAAATCCCTCATAGTGTAGGTCGTCCATAGGAGCTGGGAACAACAACTGGCAGCAGTAACATACTTAGCTTCTATAGTGGACTGGGCTACACTGGATTGCTTGCGAGATGACCAAGAGACCAAAGAAGAACCAAGAAACTGGCAACACCCAGAGGTAGACTTGCGGTCCAATCGACACCCAGCAAAATCAGCATCGGAGTACCCGTGAAGTCTGAGTGTCGAGGAGGCAGAATACCAAAGACCAAACTCAGGAGTGTAGTTTAAGTACCAGAAAATCCGCTTGACGGCCTGCCGATGTGAAGTCCTCGTGAAGCCTGAAAACGAGCGCACAGACACACACTGAACTGTATGTTCGGCCTCGTCGCCGTCAAGTAGAGGATGGAGCCGATCATGCTCCGGTACTCCTTCTGGTCCACGGGTTTGCCATTTTCATTCGCGCCCAAAGCCGTAGTGGTACCCATCGGTGTAGTCAGCGGCTTGGAGTCGTTCATGCCAAACTTCTTCACCATGTCCCTGGTGTACTTCACCTGATGTACAAATGTCCCATCCTTGCACTGCTTGATCTAGAGTCCTAAGAAAAACTGCAGCTCGCCCATCATGGACATCTCAAATTCCCTACTCATGTCATCTGCAAATCTGGCAACAAGATCATGAGAAGAGCCACCAAAGATTATGTCATCCACGTAAATCTGAACAATCAAAAGGTCATTTCCATTCTTAAGGAGAAACAGGGTCTTATCAACTGTGCCCATCACAAACCCCTTGCTCAACAAAAAGCCTCTCAACCTACCATACCAAGCTCTCGGTGCTTGTTTCAACCCATAAAGTGCTCTCTGGAGTTTGTATACATGGTGTGGGTATTTCTCGCTCTCAAACCCCGGAGGTTGCCTCACATACACTTCTTCCTCTATCACCCCATTCAAGAAAGCATTCTTCATGTCCATTTGGTACAACTTGAACCCTTTAGCCACGACAAAGGCTAGAAGGATCCTAATTGCCTCCAAACGGGCCACAGGAGCAAATGTCTCCTCATAATCTATACCCTCTTTCTGGTTGAACCCCTGAGCCACCAATCTCGACTTGTTTCTCACAATCATCCCATTCTCACCTTCCTTGTTCTTCCATACCCACTTGGTACCTATAGGACGACAATTTGGTGGTGGATCGACTAACACCCAAACTTGGTTTCTCTCAAAATTCTCCAACTCCTCATGCATGGAATTCACTCAATTCTCATCAGACAAAGCGTGTCGAATATCTTTGGGCTCAAACAAAGCAACAAAAGCAGAGTGAGCGAAATGAGAAGTGTTCCTTGACCTCGACCGTGTAGTGCATTCATGAAGGTCACCTATGATCGTAGATGGTGGGTGATCCTCCTATACACGCCGGGAAGCCTCTCGCTTGGACACAACCTCCCCCTCAACAGCAGCCTCCACTCGAACAGCCTCAGTCATAGTAGGTGTAGGGGATGGACCATCCTCGATCGTCGTCGTCGTAGTGGAAGTAGCATGTACACGATCAGCCGTGGGAGCATCACCACCATCATCGTCTTCATCTTCATCTCCGTCCTTCTCATCCTCAAAGATCCTCTCTCCAATCTCCTCATCATCTGCACACTCAAAAGCAGAAGAGCTACATGGTTGTGTCTCGTTGAAGGTTACCTCACAAGTCTCCATGATTCGGTTAGTGTCAAGGTTGAGCACACGATATGCCCTAGAATGAATCGCATAACCGAGAAAGATATCATCTGAACATCTAGACTCAAACTTATCCAACTTGCCCTTCTTCAGAATGAAACACTTGTAACTGAAAGCTCTAAAGTGACTCACCTTGGGTTGTCGCCCATGCATCAGCTCATAAGAGGTCTTCTTCTTGAAAGCACAAAGGAAGATGCGATTTGAGACATAGCAAGCGGTATTGACCGCCTCGACCCAGAAACGCCTAGGAGTCCTATGCTCATCAAGCATCGTCCTGGCCATCTCACAAAGGGTCCGGTTCTTCCTCTTCACTACGCCATTCTGGCAAGCAACGTATGGAGAAGAGTACTGATGATCAAGACCAAGATCACTACAAAAGGCATCAAAATGAGAGTTCTTGAATTTCGTGCCATTGTCACTGCGTATAGCTGGAACATCATCACCATGTCTCTCATTCTTCAACCTCAAGATCAAGTCCCGAACAAAGCCAAATGTCTCGCTCTTATCCTCCAAAAAGAAAACCCAAGAGTACCTCGAAAAATCATCAACCACAACTAAAACATACCACTTACCACCCGCAGAGCGAACACGAGCTGGCCCAACCAAATCCATGTGCAACAGCTCACAAGGTCGCTTGGTCATGACCGCAGTCAGAGGGGTGTGAGAAGCAGCAACCATCTTTCCATGCCGACAAGAAGCACAAACCAAATCGTTCTCGAATTTCAACTTAGGCAATCCTCGGACAAGATCAAGACCACTCAAGCGGGAAAGCAACTCAAAGCTCAAGTGTCCTAACCTCTTATGCCTTTTCCAAAGCTCGGCTGAAACACCAGCAACAAAGCATCGAGGAGGACCAACAGACTGGCAAAAAAAATCGGCACGAAAGATTTGACCCTCGGGGACGATCGTACAGACAAGATTGCCTCGAGAATCAAGCACACGAGAAGCACCCAACTTAAAACGAATCTCAAAACCTTCGTCAAGCAACTGGGATACTGACAACAGGTTAAAACCAAGTGACTTGACTAAAGCCACACTCTTCAGGGTCACCTTGCTACTCATGTCACACCCTGAAATTCCTAATTTCAGGATGTGAATAAGAAAAATAAATTTATAAACAATTTTCTCTCAATTTTAAAATTTTGTTAGCAACTTGTGTTGAAGCTTAAGGATTATAAGGAGTTAATTGAATTTTCTAGGCATTTAAATAAATTTTAATAATAAAATAAATAAATATAGGAGTTGAGTGTTGCATACATGCTGGTGCATTATTTTTGAGTGTTGGAATTCAAATTTGTGTTTGAATTCAAATTTTGTTTGAAGTTTTAAAGGTTTCAAAAATTCAAAAAAATGAATTTCTCTTCCTCTCTTTCCTGTTCGCCTTCGGCCCACTCAGCTTCAGAGTCTGCTCAACCTCCCTCAGCTCCCAGCCTAGTCCAACATTTCCCCCTCCCCTCTCCCTTTTCTGCGCGCAGCCCAGCTCTCCCTCGGCCTAGCTCCGGCCTGCAGCGCTTCGCCACTCTCCTGTCGCTGGCAGGTGGGACCCAGGGGTCATCCCCCTCCTCCCGACCGCACCCGACTCCTCCGCCCGGCCGAGTCCGTACGACGGACGTCTCCGCGTCTGTGCCGCTTTCGTCGCGTGGCCCGCACGCCAAGACACGTGCGCCTGGCCTTTGTAAGCACCGCCGCAACCCCTGGCCCCCCTCGAACCCCGGAGACCCTAAACCCTAGCTCCGCAGCGCCGCCGCCTTCGAACCCTAGCGTCGCCGCTGCTGATCGCCGCCGTCGATGCCTCCCCGTCGACAAGAAGCACGCTCGGAGGACCACAAGCTCACGAGTAAGCCGCCGGTGCCGCTAGTTCTCGTCGTCGTGCCATGGTTCGCCCGTGAAGCCTCGTCGGAGACCTCGCCGACGCTCCCGTCCGCCTCGCTGTGCTAGCCGTCGTCCCCGTGGACCAAAGGTTGATCTTCTTGCCTCTGTTGAGTTCGCGTGCTCGCGCTCTACGTCTAGGTGCAATCCCCGCAGCAAATTGAGCACCCCAGCTCCGGTTTCGCCCTGCGCCGGCGACTCCGCCGCCGTCCGCCGCCGCTCGCCGCCATTTTCCTCGCCGCCAGCCGCTCGCGCTGCACCAGGACCGCCCGATCGCATCTCGACGGCCCAGATTAGATTCAGCCCCGGTCAAAACAAAGATACCGGTCAACCCCGCATAGACGCCACCGTTTTGCATAAAACACCCTATTCTTTTTAGTTTTACAAGCCAGTCCTTCCACCATTCAAAAGTATTTACGTTTTAATCCTTTTCTTTGTGTTTTAACCCCTGAGCTCAATGGTTTTTGCGCCCGAGGTCCAGCCCTTTAGATTTCCACCTAAGCCCTTAGGTTTATATGCTTAATTACATTTTAGCCCCTGGTTTTTAGCAGTTTGGCCCTTGTAGGTTTAGTTTCTTCGCAGTTAAGCCCCTGAAGCTTGTTTTTAGCATATCTTCACCGTTTTTCGCGTTCTTTATGTCCAAATGATCGTATCGAAGACTAGAATAGCTTTACGCAGTTGTTTTGCTCTGTTATTACTATTTGGTGATTGTTTCTTATTTTTATTTCATTGTTTGCTTGTATGTATCAATTGTGTGGTGCGTAGAGAACGTGTCGTTTGGAGCTTTTGCTGAAGTTCAAGCTTTTGAAGACGTTGAAGAGTTTGAGCAGCAAGAGTTTGTGGAAGGCAAGTCCTTGATGCATGCCCTTTTTCCTATACAACTGCATTTTAATTACATTATTTATTTTATTGCTTGCATTAAATTGATGGGATCCTATGCTTAAGGTGTGACTAGTGTTGTTTACCATTTCCTTGTTAACCTAGGTATTTTATTTATGTTGGGTAGCACATGCTTAGTTGCTAATTACGGGTTGAGGATGGTTTAATTATACACAAAAGTAAACTTGCTTTATTTTTATGCTCCACCCTCATTAAGCAAGATTACCCCTGTTAATCGGAACATGGAGCGACCACCCAGGAACCAGGTGCAACCACAAGACAAATGGCTCTGTCTTGGCTAACTAATTAGAAACCTTAGTATGTAGTATGCTTTACCTGATAAGGGTTAGGGGGTGCCGGTAGTTGGTGTATAGCCCAGCCCTCAAGCTGATCTGCTCTGTGGTAGCTTCGCAGTCTTGAGAGAGGGTTATGCATTGCGCTGTCATGAAACCTAGCGAGCAGCTCATACTAGGGAATCTTTGTAAAGGTCTCGTAGTGAAACCCATGCCACTCACCTCGGAAGTGTTTAAGGGAGTAATTAACCCGGGCATATATGGGGGACACGACTTGTGGGTAAAGTGTACAACCTCTGCAGAGTGTAAATCTAATCGATTAGCCGTGCTCTCGGTGGACCCTCACATGGGTAAATTATGGAACATAAATTAATCTTGTGCATTGCATCATGATTTTGTTGCATTTATAATTTCTCTGGGTTTGGTATACACTTACACTGCTAGTAATCAGTTGCTTAATAAAATCTGACCAACTAAAATTGCTTACCGCTTTAACCATGTCTGCCATCCACCCATAAAGCCTTGCATGATGTTATAGTTATATTCCCTTGTTGAGTACGACATGTGCTCACGCTTGTTGATTTATTTCTGGCAACTACACTACTCGGACTGCTGCTCAGACAGCCACTTTGAAGACTTCCTGGAAAACTTTGAAGACCTCTAGGCGGGCGTGTCACCAGTCAACTGCCTGTGGTGTTGATCCTATCTGCTGCGTTGCTACTCGATAATAATTAGATCGTTTATGAGACATTTTGGTCTGTAATAATGTTTAATACTCTCTTTACGTTATGGCATTGTGTTTTGGTATTCACTGAGTCGTTATATGTGTGAACTTTGATCCTGGCACACATATAATATGAGCACTCGAGTTTGCCTTTAAATTCGGGTGTGACAAAGTGGTACCAGAGCCGTGTTGACTGTAGGACGTTAGCCTAGTTAGTAATGGTCGAAATTAAGGATTATAATCTTTTAGAAGCCACACACTCTATATGCTTGCTATAAAACAATTCTATAATACTCATCCTTGATTTTCACCTCATCCTTAGTTATCTTTTGGTTTCTCTACCTTGATTTTGCTACCTTTCTCACCCTTGCATTTGGTCTCACTTGGCACCTGTCTTCTTTATCTCTAGATGGTTCGACGCCTAAAGACTGCCTGAAAGAGCTCAGCGCCTCAGTACATGCCACAAGAAGACTACTACCACTACCAGTCTGACGATGAGACAGAAGAATTAGCTTCGGAAGAAGAGGAAGAAGAGCAGGCACAAGAAGCTGATCAGGGTGACCATCAAGACCCATGTGAGGAACTAGAAGAACAGGCTGAAGCAGAAAGAGAGCCAGCTGAAGTAGTCTGGACAGTGACCTCATACAAGAAAAATGGGAGAGGCATTTCAATGACTGACAATCTAAGGAGGACAGTGTACTGTTTGGGCTATGGTGAAGATCCAATCTACCAGTGCGAGATGTGGACCCATCCTTGGTTTAAGCCACACTGGGAGGTAACAGTGAACGTTTATAAGAGGGTTCAGCACTATGGACCAATGGAGATATCCAAGTACGACGATGTTGCTCCCAGAGATACTATGGAAGCTGGGATTGCTAAAGCTGCTAGGAGAGCACCCTATGTTCTCTCTCACAGGGAGCGTTCTGAGTTGGCATGCACTCGCAGTTTGTACACTCCTTACAGAGCTAGTGGTGAAGCCAAGACCTACATCGCATCAGCTAATGGCCACAGTCCCACCGTGGACAATCTCCGTGAGTTGCTAGCCGCTGTTAACACCGCGTTGGATAACACCAACAACATGCTGGTCACAGCTCATCAGAGGATCTATGCAATAGAGGTACAGAAGCGTCAGCTCGAAGCTACTCTGGAGGGAAGGGAACCCCCTATGGTCCAAGACGGAGGAATAGAAGCTCATCACTCTCCAGCACCAAAGAGACCCTGCTACAACTCCCCAGACGCCCGCACTGAAGAGCTTCCTTAGGATCTAGGAGTTCTAAGCTTTATATCTTTGTAATCGATAGTTTCAAACCGATCGTTTAAGTGTGCTTAGTCTAGTGGTGTGTTTGGATGCTTGAGTTTGTGTTAATGTTTGAGTTGGAATTTTGTTTGAGTGCAATGTATTGTGGAGTGATGACCACAATGACATTGGTTCTTTAGTAAAGTGTTAGTTGGGTTTATCTCTGTCTCAATCCATATCTTTCTTGTCCTAATCTCTTAATCTCTATGATCTACCCCTTATACAATCTAGTAGTTCTCAATCTGCTCGCAGAGTTTTCTGAGTCAGCAGTATTGTACTATTTTTATCTCGAGCTACAGAACTCCAAATATAGTAAACCCAATTGGAAAAGTTCAGCACTTGTATGAAGGGTTATCTATAAAAATATCATAAATTTAGGAGTTTGATACAGAGAGTTAGGTACAAAACTTTGGAGCTATCAGAATCTGTAAACTCAGCTGACCCAGACGTCTTGTTTATTTCATAGCTAAAGCTATAGACCTTGGATTGAGGTGATTCCAGATGGAATAGTTCCATAATTTCATTGTACTTCTCTGGTTAAAATTTCATAATTTTTGGATTCCCGTATTGAGAGTTACAACCTATTGTTTGGAGTTAACGGAATCTGTCCAGAATTGAAAGTCTTTACTGCCTTGTCTTTCAGAGTCTTACTCTTAGTGTGAACATCTAAAGTAATGATCCTAACACTTAGATGGTGAAAACCAGGTCAGGATCCGGAGTCGATCAAACCCCAGTGGTTCGCCAAAGGAGAAGCAGTAGTTCCAGCAGTGCACCTCGTCAACCACAAATGGATCCGGCTTTCCAGCAGTTCCTGCAAGCTCAGACCCAGCTACTCCAGAACTTGACCAACACTGTGGCTAATCTGCAAGCCCAAGGCAACAACCCACCCCATGCTCAGCAGCAAGCTCCTGTGAACAGGCACAAGGTGTTCATGAGCCATCAGCCTCCAGTGTTCTCCCATGCAGCAGATCTACTGGAAGCTGAGGACTGGTTGAAGACCATTGAGAAGATGCTGACTATATCCCAATGCGATGACAGAGAGAAAGTCCTCTATGCTTCAGGGCGACTTTAGGGATCAGCTTCGGCATGGTGGGATGCTTTGTCGCCGCACATGCCAATCAGAATGCAATTACTTGGCAGGAGTTTACCACTAACTTCAGGAGCCACCACATTCCTGCTGGTCTCATGAAGCTAAAGAAGAAGGAGTTCCTTGCTCTCAAGCAGGGAGGGATGTCCGTGATAGAGTTCAGGGATAAATTCACTGAGTTGTCACGCTATGCTCCTGAAGACACTGATGAAGATAGGAAGAAGCAAGAGCTATTCCTGGAAGGGCTAGCTGGACCACTTCAGTACCAGCTGATGTCCCACACTTTCCCTACTTTCCAAGAGCTAATTGACAGGGCCATAGGCTTGGAGTACAAACGCAGGGAATTGGGAGATCTCAAGAGGAAGGCTACTACTTATGGACAGTCTGGGAACATCACACGCCCACGATTTGATCCACAGCAAGGAGCACCATTCCGCTTTGGAGGTCCGAGTGGTAATACTGGCCAGAATCAGATACACCGTAACAATCAACCATTTAAGCACCCCATTCAGCAGTTACAGCAATCCACTCCGCATACTCCACAGCAGACTAGTCAGAACACCCCTGCGGGAACCCCAGTGAGATCTAGTGTGCCTAACACCCCTGTTGGCAATTCATGCTTCAAGTGTGGAGAGGTTGGTCACTTTGCCAACCATTGTCCTCAGAGAAGTGTTCAGAATACTCCAGTGCAGAGTCAGCAGATGAGGAGTGGGAATCAGACCCCTCAGCGCCACGGAAGGCAGAACTATATGCGTGGAAAGCTGAATCACATGAATGCAGGGATCACTCAGAGAGTACCCAATCAGTTTGGTACGTCCTTCATTATCTTAATCCCTTATCTTTCACTCATGAGCTTGGAGCCTAGTATTCTCTATCCTGCTAGATCCATCCGAATCTCGAGGACGAGATTCTTTTAAGAGGGTAGATTTGTCACACCCTGAAATTCCTAATTTCAGGATGTGAATAAGAAAAATAAATTTATAAACAATTTTCTCTCAATTTTAAAATTTTGTTAGCAACTTGTGTTGAAGCTTAAGGATTATAAGGATTGATTGAATTTTCTAGGCATTTAAATAAATTTTAATAATAAAATAAATAAATATAGGAGTTGAGTGTTGCATACATGCTGGTGCATTATTTTTGAGTGTTGGAATTCAAATTTGTGTTTGAATTCAAATTTTGTTTGAAGTTTTAAAGGTTTCAAAAATTCAAAAAAATGAATTTGTCTTCCTCTCTTTCCTGTTCGCCTTCGGCCCGCTCAGCTTCAGAGTCTGCTCAACGTCCCTCAGCTCCCGGCCCGGTCCAACATTTCCCCCTCCCCTCTCCCTTTTCTGCGCGCAGCCCAGCTCTCCCTCGGCCCAGCTCCGGCCCGCAGCGCTTCGCCGCTCTCCTGTCGCTGGCAGGTGGGACCCAAGGGTCATCCCCCTCCTCCCGACCGCGCCTGACTCCTCCGCCCGACCGAGTCCGTACGCTGGACGTCTCCGCGTCCGCGCCGCTTTTGTCGCGTGGCCCGCACGCCAAGACACGTGCGCCTAGCCTTTATAAGCACCGCCGCAACCCCTGGCCCCCCTCGAATCCCGGAGACCCTAAACCCTAGCTCCGCAGCGCCACTGCCTTCGAACCCTAGCGCCGCAGCGGCTGATCGCCGCCGTCGACGCCTCCCCATCGACAAGAAGCACGCTCGAACGACCACAAGCTCACGAGTAAGCCGCCGGTGCCGCTGGTTGTCGTCGTCGTGCCCTGGTTCGCCCGTGAAGCCTCGCCGGAGACCTCGCCGACGCTCCCATCCGCCTCGCCGTGCTAGCCGTCGTCCCCGTGCACCAAAGGTCGATCTTCTTGCCTCTGTTGAGTTCACGTGCTCGCGCTCTACGTCTAGGTGCAATCCCCGCGGCGAATTGAGCACCCCAGCTCCGGTTTCGCCCTGTGCCGGCGACTCCGCCGCCGTCCGCCGCCGCTCGCCGCCGTTTCCCCGCCGCCAGCCGCTCGCGCTGCACAAGGACCGCCCGATCGCATCTTGACGGCCCAGATTAGATTCAGCCCCGGTCAAAACAAAGATACCGGTCAACCCCGCATAGACGCCGCCATTTTGCATAAAACACCCTGTTCTTTTTAGTTTTACAAGCCAGTCCTTCCACCATTCAAAAGTATTTATGTTTTAATCCTTTTCTTTGTGTTTTAACCCCTGAGCTCTCTGGTTTTTGCGCCCGAGGTCCAACCCTTTAGATTTCCACCTAAGCCCTTAGGTTTATATGCTTAATTACATTTTAGCCCCTGGTTTTTAGCAGTTTGGCCCCTGTAGGTTTAGTTTCTTCGCAGTTAAGCCCCTGAAGCTTGTTTTTAGCATATCTCCTCCATTTTTCGCGTTCTTTATGTCCAAATGATCAAATCGAAGAGTAGAATAGCTTTACGCAGTTGTTTTGCTCTGTTATTACTGTTTGGTGATTTTTTCTTATTTTCATTTCATTGTTTGCTTGTATGTATCAATTGTGTGGTGCGTAGAGAACGTGCCGTTTGGAGCTTTCGCTGAAGTTCAAGCTTTTGAAGACGTTGAAGAGTTTGAGCAGCAAGAGTTTGTGGAAGGCAAGTCCTTGATGCATGCCCTTTTTCCTATACAACTGCATTTTAATTACATTATTTATTTTATTGCTTGCATTAAATTGATGGGATCCTATGCTTAAGGTGTGACTAGTGTTGTTTACCATGTCCTTGTTAACCTGGGTATTTTATTTATGTTGGGTAGCACATGCTTAGTTGCTAATTACGGGTTGAGGATGGTTTAATTATACACAAAAGTAAACTTGCTTTATTTTTATGCTCCACCCTCATTAAGCAAGATTACCCCTGTTAATCGGAACATGGAGCGACCACCCAGGAACCAGGTGCAACCACAAGACAAATGGCTCTGTCTTGGCTAACTAATTAGAAACCTTAGTATGTAGTATGCTTTACCTGATAAGGGTTAGGGGGTGCCGGTAGTTGGTGTATAGCCCGGCCCTCAAGCTGATCTGCTCTGTGGTAGCTTCGCAGTCTTGAGAGAGGGTTATGCATTGCGCTGTCATGAAACCTAGCGAGCAGCTCATACTAGGGAATCTTTGTAAAGGTCTCATAGTGAAACCCATGCCACTCACCTCGGAAGTGTTTAAGGGAGTAATTAACCCGGGCATATATGGGGGACACGACTTGTGGGTAAAGTGTACAACCTCTGCAGAGTGTAAATCTAATCGATTAGCCGTGCTCTCGGTGGACCCTCACATGGGTAAATTATGGAACATAAATTAATCTTGTGCATTGCATCCTGATTTTGTTGCATTTATAATTTCTCTGGGTTTGGTATACACTTACACTGCTAGTAATCAGTTACTTAATAAAATCTGACCAACTAAAATTGCTTACCGCTTTAACCATGTCAGCCATCCACCCATAAAGCCTTGCATGTTGTTATAGTTATATTCCCTTGTTGAGTACGACATGTGCTCACGCTTGTTGATTTATTTCTGGCAACTACACTACTCGGACTGCTGCTCAGACAGCCACTTTGAAGACTTCCTGGAAGACTTTGAAGACCTCTAGGCAGGCGTGTCACCAGTCAACTGCCTGTGGTGTTGATCCTATCCGCTGCGTTGCTACTCGATAATAATTAGATCGTTTATGAGACATTTTGGTCTGTAATAATGTTTAATACTCTCTTTACGTTATGGCATTGTGTTTTGGTATTCACTGAGTCGTTATATGTGTGAACTTTGATCCTGGCACACATATAATATGAGCACTCGAGTTTGCCTTTAAATTCGGGTGTGACAACTCACCTTCACCATACCTTCAGCAAGCACCCGTCCTCTCCCATTGTCCCCGAAAGTGATGTACTCCCTCGTACTCAGCAGGGTGAGGCTGGAGAACCACCCACGATCTCCGGTCATGTGACGTGAACAACCGGAGTTGATTAACCAAAAGTCCTCCAAGCCTCCCACCTGCAATAAAAAACGAGAACGAGAATGAGGAAGCGACTCAACACTGGGATTAGTACCAAAGGAGTCAAACCAGTGTCGAGCCAATTACTCAAAAGAAGGGTTAGCAAAATCCATCCTATCAAAGCCTCTAGGCGGAGCCCTCTCACGCCTACCAGGTCTCACTGGAGGAGTACGCGCACCTCGAGGGGGAAATGCGGCCCTTAGTCCATCTGAGACCCAAAGCTCTGATCGTGCCTCCCAAACTCGTAACGGTCACGAGCTGGAGTACGTCCAGTAAACTCACCACGCCCAAACCCAACACGCATATCCCTATGAGGAAAACCACCTCCACCTCCACGAGTGGGAACTGTATGCACAAATGCCTCACCCCTAGGTACAGGCCCTCTACGAGGCTCAGGCACACCATAAGGAGGGTGGTACCTGTCCTTGTTTGCCATCTCCCCAGCAAACTTCTCATCTCTCTTCCTCCTGAAACAGAACTCATCCTTATGCCCATCCCTCCCACAATACTCACAATGGAAGCGGATCGACTGTGGCTTAGGTTGTGGCTTCTCTATGGGCTTCTCAACAGCTTTTTCTCCTGACTTCCCACCAAAGACACTCCCCTGGGTGCTCACAAACTTGATGGGTTTCTGGTAATTTTCTAACTTGCTGGGGAACACTTGTGGATCTGGGGTTATATCAAGCTTGTTTCTGAGATGGTTTGTCTTGGGTTTGAATTTGTTCATAGGTGTAGTGTGAGGTGGAATAGGAATCTCTCCAGATTTCTCTGCTCCCTCACCACTCCTCTCACCACTCTTGCCAGCCCCCAACGCCTGACCATCAAATCTCTTAAACTGAGCCAACATCAAACTCAATTGTGGCTCATGCCTAGACAACCACCCCATCAATTTCCTCAACTCATCATTCTCATCCTGCAAACGGTCAACATAGTGTGCAAGTTCCATGTTTTTCAAACCATGCATTTCACATGTAGAGCATGATGTAGGAATGGGAGCTTTCAATGCAGCCTCAATAGAAACTATCCTGGTGTGAGACTCATCTAGCCTAGCATGCAACACAGGATAAGAAGTGCAAGCACCTAACAAAGCAGGTCTAGATTTCAATTCATCACACTCAATCCTAAGCACATCTAGTTCCTCAAGAGTTGAGGCATGCTTCTCCTTGAGAGCAGTCAAGTCAGCCAGAAAAACATTGCAATCACTACAATCAATCTCATCAGAAACAACAAGAGCAGCTTTCAAAGAGTCTATCTCAGTTCTAGCATCAACAAGCAAAGACTCAAGCTCAACTATCTTGTCCTTAGCATCACCCAACAAAGACCTAAACTCTCTCTTATCCTTGTTGGTCTTCCTAAGCACATCATCACGGTTATCAAGCAGCTCATTCAGCCTAGCATTCTCCTCTAGCAAGAAGTTGGGATCATGTCGTACCTCTTCCTCAGAGTCGGAGTTCGAATCCGAGCTGTGCTTCCCACCCTTCTTGGAGTACGCCATGCCGCAAAATCCACCTTGTGCGACGAAGCTGAGGCCGGTGATGTTCTTGCCCATGTGCCGCTTGTCCTTGCGCCGATCTTGCTCTTCATCGCTGCTCAAACTGGAAGAAGAGTCGCTGGAAGTAGAGTCGATGTCACTCACTCTGGCAACCATCGCTCGAGCCGTCTTCTTCTTGTACCCGCTACTCTTCTTGGGCCTTCTCTCACCCTTGTCCTTGCGCTTGTCCTTGTAGTTGTTCTGAGAGCGGTGCTTGTTGTAGTCATGCTTGGGCTTGCCCTTGTAGTCGTTCTTGATCTCCATGGCTTCAAGGCATTCGGCGATGAAGTGCCCGTGCTTCCTGCACCGATAGCACATCCCCGAGCTTCTCCTCGCATTCTTGCAGTTCTCGTACATCCGCCCAAACCTCTTGCTTAACAAGGCGAGATCATCCTCGCTCAGCACCTCAAAGTCCTCATCTGGCAAGGACACAAGACGAGACAAAGAAAAACCAATAGAGTTAGCATTAGTCCTCGATCCTGAGACAAGAGCCAAACTATGAGGATCAGTGGCGCTCTCGCTCTTGGATCTCAAGCCACGATCAACCTCTGAAGACCTGAGCTTAGAGAACAGCTCATCAAGCGATAGAGTATCATACACGCTCGACTCCTCAATGGCCTCGACCTTGGCACTCCACACAGACCTGTCCAGGGCATGCAAAAAGCTTGATAGCTTGATCATGGTCCGTGTATGGGAGCACTATCACATTGGCCCTCATGTTGTTGACTATGCTGGTGAAGCGCCTGAAACATAGCATCGGTTGACTCACCGGGGATATGAGTGAAGTTCTCGTACTCTCTCCGGTAAGTGGAAAACAAACGAGCTTGCACCTGGGCATTGCCAACATGAGCATTCCTAAGCTTAAGCCATATCTTTTCGGCCACATTCTCTCCGTACACTCGCTCAAACTCCGAGGCACAGAGAGCACGGAACAAGTAATCCACGGCCTTGCTATTGGCCTCACACATGTCCTGCGATCCTGGAAGAAGGAAACTGTCTGGAATGACATAATGAGGATTTTGAGTCACATCCCAAATCAGAGTCCCCTTCCCACGCAAAAACGCGCCCATGCACCTCTCCCACATCGGGTAATTCTTGCCATCGAAGTGCGGAGGACCCGACCCCTTACCATAGTCGCCCATCTTTGGATCTTAGACTGGTTACAATCAAGAAGATCTGTAACTGGCTCTGATACCAGTTGAAGGACCGATTAGGCGACCAGAGAGGGGGGTGAATGGGAGCCGATAAAAATTCTTCTTCAAAGAACTCGGCCTATGTCCCAATCGCAACTCCAAGAGTCGCACACAAACAAGCGGAAGGAAACACACACCTCTCTAGAGACCCTAGAACAAAGATCGAAAGGCTTGAATGCAAGATGGAAGCAACCGCAGACAAAACGGAGCAAAACTGAACACTGCAGCAACCTACCGGAACATACGGCCTCGGGGTCGAAACTTCCGAACCAAGACAGAGGCTCAGCGGAAGATAAAAATCGGAACTTCTGGCCTCCTACCGGAAGATACAGCCTCGGGGTCGAAACTTCCGAGACAGGATGAAAAACAACCAACTAGAGGAGAAGCAAAATTCCAAAACTCGATCAAACGAGCTCCAAAAATCATGAAAATTCAACCACAACTTCCCCACAACATAAAGAAGCTTCTCAAAAGAAATCTCCTCAAAAGGATCACTGGAAATTCCGACCTAACCACCGGAACTTCTGGGACAGCCCAGAAAAATCGCCCGCGGGTCAACTCCAAACTTTGGATCGATGGATCTCCCGATTCACCCAATGGATTGCAGCCAAATATTAGGACAAGTAGTATTGCCTCTAGGAGAAGCTATTCCTAAAATTTCATGGCCCCAAACCCACTCAATCTCCTGAAATCGCAAATCTTGGCCAAGAACACTATGAACTAGGGTCCATCCAAAAACTCACTAATCGAGGGAAAATCCCGGTGTTTGAGGGGTCAAGATCATCCACAAAGATGCACAAGACATCCACCCATGATCCCCTCAAATAAATCCGAGAGAAAACACCCTCAAATCAATGAATCGAGCGAAGAACAAAGCACCCCAAAAATTGCCCTGAAAATGACACGAAAATCACAAAGAGCTAGGAGATCATCACAACGCCGAATGTTTCCATACATCCAGAGGTCAGAGTCTATACAAGAATCTAGCCTAAGGAAAGCAGAGGAAAAGTAGTTCAGAGCGATCTACCGGGGGAGGAAACCCTAGAGTCCAAGAGAGAGAGAGATGCCATCCACCTCTCCGCTATTTATATGAAGTCCACCAGGGGAGACAAATGACCACGCTACCCCTACAACTTAAAATGAAGATACACACCCCTCAGGGGTAATTTGGTTAAGTCTTCAGATATTCCCATCAAGCGGACACGTTTCCACCACGGACTTGCTTAGCCTCGATGCAAGCCCCGCGATCACGCCACGTGCCCCCCGCCTCGAAGCTTCCCGACGCTCCCGGATCACCATCTCCATCGCATCAGGCCTCCGGACTTGGTTTTGCGGCCCAAACCAAGAAACCGTCCACTGATGGTTTTGTGGGCAAACCACCAAACCCCGCGTGCAAGCTTCGGCCTCGATCCGCTACCTTGCACCGGCCCATGTTCACGACTTCAATTTGCTAGTTTTCCACCGCACGGCTCGCACTTGACCCCATCGGCCACTGGGTCCATCAAACCAAGCCTACTTGCGTCTCCATCACCCAGAGGCCGCCATGGCTAAGGCCTTTCGCGCTTGTTCTTCACCTGCACGAACACGAGTCAAGCCACAACCTGTACCTGCACACTTAGCCAAGCATCAGTCCACACAACGTTGTCAATCACTCGTCACTAAGGAGCGACCCTCCACTGGTCCTCGGACACACCTGGTCCTCACACACTTTCACTTGACCAATGCACTCAGCTAGCTATAGAAAGCACCTTGAAACCCTTGATCACCAAGAAAGAATTCCCCTTGGCAAGGAAGATGAAATCCAAATGATCAAAGCACTAAATCCTTCTCTCCTTGGCTGTTGTGGTTCTTCAGAGTAGCAAAGGCAGCTCAAGAGACGCATGGGGGTCTTATTTATATGCCTAGCAAGGGTGGCTAGCCGTTAGAAAAGTCCCTCTGAAAAGTAGTACTGTCGGATGAACCGACGGTTCCCCCTGCCATAGCGTTGGTTTATCTGATCACTATGACTCAAGAAATATAGCCGTTGAACCTGGATGATGTACCACTTCATCTGACGCATGCACCGTTGCTGCGCTGGTTTATCCGGTGCTGAAGCTGTTTCACTCAGTGCGTCTCAGCATGAATTAAACGTAGGCGCCGGATGAACCACTTAGTCTTCTGAGTAGCATCGTTTCATCCGGTGCTGAAGCAACTCCTCTCTGTGCGTCTCTATATGAATTAAACACATGAGCCGGATGAACCGATGCTCTGACCGTCGTTTCATCCGGTGCTGAAGGCAGTTGATTCCAAACCTTACTGTTACCAAACCCTAGGTCACCGGATGAACCGATGATGCACCGTCGGTTCATCCGGCGGTGCTTTTTCTCTAAACTTGTCACTGAAATCATCTGGTGCAACTAGAAATGGGGGCGTCAGTTCATCCGATGCTACCCTTTGCAGTTCAACTCATCCAATTCAATGGCCTTTGAGTTTTTCTTTAATTCTTTTGCTTCCAATGTAATTCCATGAGTACTTTGAGCTATTTAGCAACCAAGGATCTTGATAGTGCATGAATATAGCATAGCATTTGGCATGGTCAAGCTACTAGTGTGTGAACTCCTCTTAATAGTACGGTCAAACACTACAAACTAGCAAATCCAAGTGTCCTTCATCTCCTTGTGACACTTAGAACTAACAATGTCCTTAGCCTTGTAGTATTTGTCCATTGATCATCCATAATTTCAAATTGAGGGGTATCATTTCACTTATAACCCATGACAATAACCCAAGATTAAATCCGCTACAAAACAAAGGTTAGTTACAAGTATACGGTTGTCATTTATCACCGAAACACACCCTTACCAAAGGTGTGCTAAGGCCTTAATGCTTACACTTAGTCGTCTCCCGACCAAACTTGAGTGCATGCACCAACATCCATATCAACACGTTAGGAGAGAGCATGCTAGATTGCATATGAAAAAAAATGAATGACACGATTGAAAGACGGTAAAATGGTTGGGTGACATGGGAATGGGCAGCATCGAGGAAGAAGCATCAATGTACACACTCTCTCACAGGGGCATCTGTAAGCTCGAGATCATCGGCTTCCCAGCCACGTCACAACAACGTGTGGATACTGTGCGGCACGATTAGACTTGGTCTTTGGTGAATAATGACGGGTGTAGCCTAGTGGTTACAAGAGTCTCGGTAGCACCTCAGGTCATGGGTTCGACTCTCCGCGGGAGAGAATTTCTTAGGATTTAACGATGTTTGTACTTTCAGTGGTTAGCAACGTTCTCGTCGGCAGCGAGACGTCTGTGGTGACTTCGTCAATCTTGAGGATTTGCTGGCCCAGTCTTCGAAGATGCTCCTAGGGGTAGTGTTTGCGCGCGTGTGTTCATAGAGATGAGTGTGCGTGCGTTGTGAGTGTTTCTGCTGTACTGTGTAATTCGAAACAAAATAGTGAATTGGAGTGCAAATTTGACGAACCAAACATTGAAGGGAAAGTGGAGAAAAGGTAGAGGAGTAGGGTCTTCAGTGTGGGAAGTGAAATGTTCGTGTATGCCACTGATCGCCAACACGAAGCTAGCACGCAGACCTGGGTTGCACGAGACACGCAGGCCTGGGCTGCACTAACATGCACCTCGAGCCAAACGACGGAGCCTGTTGGGGCACTATAGGTGTTAATTCTCTTCTTAAACTGAGTCCAACAGCATAGGCAAATGCATTTTTACCTCTCCACTCGACACTATTCACGTTAAGCATCCCCTCCAACAGACAACGCATACCCGAGAGGAAAAATGCATCGGAGGAGAGCTTTTTGAATGCATCCGCAGGGGAGGGAGGGCCAGGGAGGCCGGCCAGGGGAGGAGGGAGCTCCGGTGTAGGGAGGAAGCGCGCAGGCTGCGATGCGCTGGCGCCGAAGATCTGCGGGAGGGGAACGGAGGAGAGGGGAAGGGAGCTCCGACGGCCGGCGCGGGAAGGGAGGGCGGAGCTCCGCCATCGCCAGACAGAGAGCGCTGAGGCCGCCGTCTCCGAGCCCACTCTGCCACACTGCCATCTTCTCCCACACCCATCACTGTCGCTCCGCCTACCTCCTTCCCCGAACGGTGCGCGGCGCTACCCCTCCTTCCCTGCACGATGCGCGGGAGGGGCTGGACCCAGCCTCGATGGCGGTGAAGCTCAAATTGGCACGAGTGGAGCTTGAATCGGCGCCTGCAGAGTCGATTCGGCGAGCCCGCGGTGAGGAGCAGCCAGGCGAGCTCGTTGCGGGAGCGGCAAGTCCAACCCACGGCATTGAGCGGCTGACGCTGCCAGGCGTGTCTGCGGTGGGGGTGCAAGGGATGCGGAGGCGGAGGAGCACAGGACGCGGAGGCGCGGGAGAGGCGGAGGAACGAGAGAGGTGGAGCTACTGCCTCTCCCCCTCCTTGTCGTCTTCCTCGCCGCTGCAGGGTCGGCATGGTAGGGGACGACGAGCAGGAGATGGCCGTGGGCGAGTCCGCCGGTGGGGGTGAACCGCCGCGCTGGAAGAGGAAGCAGGCCCACGCCGCCACGCGAGCTCCTCCACCACCTCGATGCGCCGCTGCCGTGTTGGAGGAGAATGCAGCCCCGCGCCACCACACCACCACCGCCGCGTGAGCTCTCGACTGCCATGGCCTTCGCGCAACCCACTTCCTCTCTCTCCTCCGGCTCGCTGGAAGAGGTGCATGGGATCGGAGTCCCCACGGCTCGCCGGTAGAGGAGGAGCAGGGGAGGGACCGCACCGTTCCCCATCAACAAGGATGTAGTCCCCCCGACCTAGTAAGAAGAAAACATAGAAATGTCAGCACATACATGAATATTAGCACCGGTGTCTATCCACCACTCTGGTGAAGAACATACTGAAAGAACTGTAGGTAAGAAATTACCATACCCCGATGTTCCTCCACCCTCGCTAACAACCATGTTCGCTGTCTTGGGGGCCTTGCGATCTTTGCGATCCAGGCACTTTGCAGCAAAGTGATCCGGACTGCCACATGTATAGCAACCACCCCCCAGCTTTCTCTTCTTCTTATCAGGCCCGTCGGCTTGCTTAGACTTGGGCGGGTTCTGTGAAGGCTTCTTCCTCTTGTTCTGGTTGTTCTAGAACTTGGGATTGCCCCTCTGCACAAAGTTTGCGCTTGAGGAGCCGGCTATTGTCTTTCCACATGTGTCCTTTGCTCTCGCCTTCTCTTCAACATCAAGAGTCGCAACAAGATCATCAAAAGTGAATTCCTTTCTCTTGTGTTTTAGAGAGGTAGCAAAGTCCCTCCAAGAATGTGGCAGCTTAGCAATAATAGCTTCAGCCACAAACTTCTCGGGCAACACACATGGGACCTCTCTGCTGTAGTTCTCAAGCTCCTTAGCCAACGCCTGTACTTCATGGGCCTGTTCCACCACAGGACGGTCTTCAACCATCCTGTAGTCTAGGAATAGTTCCATTACGTACAGCTCACCGCCGGCGTCAGAAGCTCTGTACTGAGCCTCAAGAGCCTCCCAAATGTCCTTCCCCGTTTTGTAACGGAGATAGGTATCCACCAGATTGTCAATCAGAACGCTGATGACGGCACCCCGGAATAGATTATCATCTGAATTAAACTTTTCCCCCGAGACACCCTCGGGAGCCTTTCCGGTGATGACGTACATCACGTTCATGGCGGTGAGCCACAGGGTGGCCAACTCACGCCACCTCTTAAAATTGGAACCATCGAAAGGCTTTGGTTTAATTGCATTTGCAAAACTAGTGACACCAAACATATTGCTATCAACATAATAAGGTTTTTGGATTGTTAGATGAAAGGCAATATTCTGGTATATTTTAATTCCATAATTAAATAGATATTTCAATATTACGGTGAGTGAAACAATTCATGTGCAAATGTTCATGTTTAAACAACAATTAAACATAAACATATTCATGATTATACAACTAATAAGCATGAATACCAGTTTAAGAATGTACCCCGTGGAAGGTCGGGTGACGGAGTCACCCGAACTTCCGATATCACTCGGATCAGTCATACTGATCATAGAGTGACCTCAGTCGATGTAGCCGTACGAATTCGGTGCAGGAAGATGATCGTAGTGAAGACCCGGCTGTAGAGGAAGTAGTCGTTCGGAGTCGATGTAGAGGAAGTAGTCGTACGGGAGCGAGCAGTCGCGTGAAGACGCTCCCCAAAAACCTTATTGCCCGTCTATCCCGAGCAGGACGAGGTTCCGGAGGCTCTGCTCTCGCCGGTACCGTGCGCGCGGTGCAGGCGATGGGAATGCAAAAGAAGCAGTAAACAGAGGCAGAGGTCTCCTGAACAGGAGTACCTGAGTGTGAATTGGTAATCCGAGCAGGAGGAGCAAACAGAGGGAGAGAGGGAGAGGTCTCCTGAACAGGAGTACCTGAGTGTGAATTGGTAATCCGAGCAGGAGGAGAAGGAGCGTCTTATATAGGCGAGCAGGCGCGGGGGGATGAACCTGGACGTCGCGATTAAGGCACCTCTGGTAGTAACGGTCGCGGTTAAGGCACCGTGGTTAAGGCTCACATCACGTCCGTCCGCACCGCTCGTCTCGTCACGTCCATGGCCTCAGCGCGGCGCAGCACGGCGAGCGAGCGCGCGGGCGCACGTGTGGCACGCATATCTCCTTTATTCAACTTCACAAGAGGTGTACCGAAAGGCTACCTCATAAGTTGGATGGGAGACTCCTCAACTACCCATTTGGTATTTCTCACTTTTCTCTAGTATTAAATAAACTAGGAACGATGCACGTGCAGCACGCACGTGTTGTAGTACATAGATAAAATCAGTACTCTAAAATTCAATAGATAAAAAGTTCAATAGATTGAATTACTAAGAAATTTTAGGATTCGATTACTTTTAGAAGATGTTTCTAAATTACTTTAAAGATGTATGTTACTTTTATTTGTTCTTAATTGCAACAGCAAGGAATTGTTATGTCAATTTCACCTAGGTCGACTGGTCATTTTACAAAGAGTCGCATGATGAAAAACACAGCGAACTGTGTCAACATGTCAGGCTCTCATATGAGCCAATGTACTAAAAATCAAGCATTGAGCAGAATGCAAGTTTTAAGACACCGATGGACAACCCAAGTAATGGATTAAGCACTTTTTGAAGAGTTCAGTAATTATTTAGAAAAGCACATGTTCAAAAAAGAATGCTTAATAACATAGCACTGTCCAGGCATGAAATGGTGAGATCAGATCCTTACAGACAATTAAAGATTGAAACAGCATAGCCCTGCATGATGAAATTACAATATTGTTGTACGATGACAGAAGCATGTCCTCGTATGTGGTATGGCTTCTAAAACCAAGCACGAAGCAATAAAATTATAAAATTAGTAGTGTATTAGAAAAGTAAATTAAACCAAGCACAATGCAATAAAATCTTACACTATATTGCTCGCCATTGTGAGAGGAGACCTACCTATTGTCTCTGTTAATTAGCTCCGAAACTTTACAAGGCAATATCTAAACCCATTAGAGTGTCTAAAGCAAAATTACCATATTATTGTAAGATGACATAAGCATGTCCTCGTATCACGTATGTGGTATGGCTTCTAAAACCAAGCACAAAGTAATAAAATTATAAGATTAGCATTGTGTTGGAAAAGTAAATTAAACCAAGCATGATGCAATAAAATCTTACACTACATATATTTCAGTTTCATGCCGGCAGAAAAGGCATGGATAACTGGAAGATAAAATGTTCAGGTATATTTCATCAGAAAATAGAAGTTCAGATAAAGATCTAGCAGACCTACAGATCATAAGACTACATGTATACCTGATGTGACAATGAGGCGAAGGAGACGTTGAAGATATCAACCGTACTCCTCTCCTTCGGGCTCGAGCTGAGCTATTGCACAGAGAGATTGAAACAGGTGAAGAACATTTACAAATAGAGAAGGGAATGAATCAAACTGTGTGCAGTGAAAGGGAAGCAATTCACGATGGACGAGGAAAAACTAACCTTGGAGAAAGCTGCATTGATGTTCTGCACCCACTGGGCATCTGTAGTTGGACCCAGGACGTTGCTCGCGGCAATCACAGATCATCCTTGTCAATGGCCTGCCTAACTTTGCTCAGCTGGTACATGAGGTCCTGCAAGTACCATGTGGTTTGTAGACTTGTAGTCAAACTACAACATTACTGCTACTGCAATTGCAAAGATACAGAGATTGATCTCTCTTTTTCAGGATATTTTTGTAAAAACAATTGCATGAGAAGAACTGCAGGTAAATCAATTCACTAACTGACCAGTCTCTTTGCTTGAGGAACTGATGATCCCTTGCTTCTCCATACACTTCTTCCTGTCCTCCTTCATGCGCTCCAGCAGCTCGATGTCGTCGTCCTTCTCAAGGACAAGGGCCCGCGCGCGGCGATCGGGGAGAATGACGCCGCTAGGGCAGCGAGCACGCATGACGCCAGATCGCTCCGCCGGCCAATGACGACGGCGGCCTCGCCACGGTCCTGGCCTCCGTTGTTGCTGTTCTTGAGGAGGAGGCCGTTGCGGCTGTCTCACTCGCCGGCGTCGTCCGGCTCGGCGTAGCTCTCAACACGCCGTCGGGAGGAGGCCGTTGCGGCTGTCCCATTCGCCGGCGTCGTCCGGCTCGGCGCTGCTCTAGGCACGCCGTCGGGCGGAGCATGAGTGGTCCGTCCGTCCCCGTCCTCGTGCCTGCCGACCAGGTGGGGTGCCATCGGAGGAGGAGAAGGCCCATCGAAAGATTTGTTTTTTTCCTTTCGGAGATGGGACGTCACGTGTGGGCCCAGCGGGTACGCGGTGGGTAGAAAAGTTCCTGGTGAGAAAAATAATTCGTTTTTGGCAGAAACGCTCTCAAATTGCGATTTTTCGGTCCTTCCATAGTCCTTCCACCCTATCCACCCCTAAAAACATATGACGGGTGGGTCCGATATGAGGGGTACGACGGGTCCGATTTGGGTGATAAAAGTTTTCAATTATCTTCGCTCCTTATAGTATAGATGAGCTTTAATTCTTTCATTATTGTAATAAATGGCTCTAGGCATATTTATTCTAACAATATATACGACCCCATCACGGTTTCCACTTGTGAATCGACTCTTAATCGTGCCCCGACCAAACTTGAGTGCACCAACATCCATATCAGCGCGTTAGAAGAGAGGATGCAAGATTACATATGAAAAAACAATAGGTGACACGGTTGAGGATTCTCACCGTGGCATGGGAATGGGCGGCGTCGAGGAAGATGGATCAATGTACACTCTCTCAACGGCATCCGTAAGCTAGGGAACACCCGCTTCCCAGCTTCGTCACAACACAGGGTGGATACTTCAAGGCGCGATGAACCTCGAAGAGGGAGTGGAGAAAGGCAGGGGCTAACGTGCGCCTCGAGCCAAAGCCTGTTGGGGTAGTATATAGGTGTTAATTCTTTTAATATTCTTTTAACGTGCGCAGTATATTGAAGAAATTGCAAATCAAGAGTGTGGTCATCATTTTACCAGTTTTTAATTCGTACCCACTATAAGAAACTATTTAATCTGTGACGCATTCTTCGCGGCATTTTCAGAGAACATCACGAAGAGCACTGCGTCTGCGACGTATTCCTGTTTTCGTTACGGATGTGCACTGATGGATATTGAAGCCCAGAACACTACGACGATTTGTTAAATTCGTCGCAATCCGGCCCAAACACTGCGATGTTTTAGCAGATTCATCGCGATCAACAAATAACAAATTGTCATGTTATGAATGGAAAAAAATGGAAAAAATCTGAAAGGATCAACAAATAAAAAATAGTCATGTTATGAACGGAAAAAATTAAAAAATTAAAAAAATGGCAGCGGTCAGTTGCAACCACGCCCCAGCCAGCCGCGGCCACGGCCGGCCGCACCCCGGCCACAGCCGGCTGCACCACAGCCACGGCCGCATCCGGATGCACCCCGGCCAGCCACGGCCGACCACAGCCGCTGCTGCACCCCTGCCAACCACAGCCGCGGCCGGCCGCGCCCAGCCACTTGGAAGCCACGCTGGCCCGGGTCGCGCTAGCCCATCGCCTCCAAAAAATAATCCGGCACTGCAAAAAATTGGGGCGGACAAGGGACTCAAACCCGCGACGTGGGGGAAAGGAGGAGGATGTGTTACCACTGAGCTACAAATGAAGTTACATCTCTTTGCAGAAGTTTTTTTTACATATCCTTTCACCCATCGCCTCTAGGAAAGTAGAAAAAAATAGCACGCGAGGATGGGATTCGAACCCACGACCTCACGCATCAAGAGGGCAATTGCTACCGCTAGGACACTTCATGAGTTGTGGTAAATTGAGGATAACTTTGTTTATATACATATCGTTTGAATCGTTTGAACTTCGGGACCACGTGGCAGTAAGGGGTTGGTCGAGTTGCTTCGCCGCGACCACGTGGCGCACGCTGAGCTCGTTTGCCCCATCATTTTTTCTTTTTAATCTATAATTAAAATTTGAAACTAGCGTTTCTCGGTCATAATAACTCCAAATTCATTGATTCTTTTTTCTGATTTTTTTGTAAAATCACGATCTTTCATGTAATATCGTTCGTTTTCATATTAATTCCTATTTCATTTATCTTTTTTATACAACTTCTTTTCTTATACCGAAAGAGAATAAATAAAAGATATTTTTCAATAACAAATGGTAACATAACTTCATATTTTCTAATGTTATGATAAATATAAGGTTGTAGCCAAGTTTGAGATGCATACGACTTTGAAAATGTAAATCACCACTCAAATCTCAAAGTTTGTGTTGAGTTATTAGAAACTATGTCACACATGTATCCATTTGTGAGCAGTGTATGTCGTCACTTCCTTGAAATCACTTAAATTTTTTATGGCAAGATTGTGGACAAAAACATGTTGTTGTGCCAATTTGTAGAATTTTCTGGCCAAATTTAGAAATTATTGTAAATATTATGTTGTACTTTTGAGATAAAAGTATGAATGTTCCTTATAACTCGAATTGAATTTGTCATCAATCTGCAAAACATGGACTAGAATGGAACATAGAAACTTAAATATGATTTTTGTGAAATTTTTCCAGTTTTATTTGTGGTACACATAGGTCAACTAGGAATTACTCTCAGTAAGCACGCAGAAATTCAATTAAATGATAGAAAATAGCAAATCTATTCGAAAAATCTTGAAACACTTAGAAGAAAACTTAAATGTTGTCTTCTACATGTGAAAAATGTATTAGGGGGTATATAAGGTAATTAATTTAAGTTACTTCATAAAGGTATCTTAATTAGGTATTTAAAAATAGAAAACCAATTTTTTTAAGAATAAATGGTAATATAACTTCATATTTGCTAATTTTATGGTCAACATAAGGTTGTGTCCAAAATTTAGATGTATACAATTCCAAAATAATCATGAGGTATTCAAATCTCAAAGTTTGATTCTAAGTTTTAGAAAACTATAAGAGAGATGTATCCATTTGTAAACAAAGTAGGTTCCGCCATTACCGAAATCATTTGAAAATTTTATGTAAAGTTTAAACATCCATAAAATGATTCCATGTCATTTTTTAGAATTTTCGGAGAAGTTTTAGATATTATTATCATTATTTTATAACAAGGTGACTAGTACAAGTTTAAATTATCCTAAGTATACACTTGAAAATTTGATCTATTTTTAGGATATGAGCTACACTAGAGCAAATGTACTCTAAATATATTTTTTAGGAATTTTATAAATTTTATTTGATATACATGTAGTTCAAATTTTTATTATTTTCAATAACTCTGCAGAAATTCATTTAAACTGTAGAAAATGGTAAATGAGTGAGTAAATTACTGGAACTTCTTAATAACAACTTATGTGTAGTATATTATATTTAAAAAATATAATAATACATATAAGATTATTATTTGTGTGTGCTACTTCACAATGGTGCATAAAACGAAAAAAGAAAAAGAAAAATGCTAAGTAGAGCAGGAATGAAACAAAGCCCATTTAGGCCCAAACAGCCCATTCATTTTGAGTCGTTCATCAGCGAACGGACGGCTGAAATCGTGTTTCCTTCCTATAAAAGGAAGCTGCATCCATCAAACCCTAGCACCTCTATTCCACTTCCTCCCTCCCCTCAGCCTCCTCCCGTCGCCCCCACCGCCCGCTCCCTCTCCCTCAGATCCACCCGGCCGTCCCCCTCAATTTCCACAACTCTTCGCTCTCTTTCCACAGCCTGCCGCCCCCTCCCTCCTCGTCTCCCTCGCCCCAAACCGCTCTCCTCAAATTCCAATCCGCCCCCATGGCAGCCGCCGCCGCCTCGTCCACGGATGAGGCCATCAAGGTGAGTGACGGTATCTGTTCGCCTGCGCGCGGGACTGATTCGGTATCTGTTTGTCGTGGTATGCGTGCCCGTGTCGGCGCGGCTATGCAGGCGGCGAAGGTGCTGATGGTCAGCGCGGTAGGCATCGGCTGCGAGCTGCTCAAGACGCTCGCGCTCTCCGGATTCAGCGACATACACATCGTGAGTACCTGCTGCTCGCTTTTGCTGCTCGGGGTCTAGGGTTTGCTGTCTCGCATTGCTCGGGTTGGTCCTCCGCATTGTAGACGGAAGCGCAGCCGCTGGTGTGGTATGGGCTGGTAGTGGGATCTATGATAGCGATAGCGTTGACCCAGAGCTGAGAAGTCGCCATGTACAGTTCAACCAACCAGCTGGCAATCCGCTGCACTGGAGTATATATGTAGTGATGAGGACTCCAGAGTTGTGCTTGGTCGGGGACTGCATTGCATTTTAGGTCACCCCTTGTTGGAATTATGCTAAGCATCTTGCTCTTCTCCTGCTGATTAGTGAATAATTGTTGAGATTGTTCCTGTCGTACACTGGTATATGGATCTGTTTCTTTTTTGCCATATGCATGCTTCAGAGAATCGAATTTCATAATTGAAGTTTAGTGTCAGTTTGCTTCGAGCTGATTTGGACTGGGTCACTCATCTATTCAGTACTTGTACTTCTCTTTTCAACATATAATTTCGATTGCCATATGGTGTTAGCATCCATTTTATATTGGTACCTTGGCATTACATTGAATTACCTCCTTTGAATGTTCTTTCAGATTTTTGCACACAAGTTGTTAGAAAATGTGCACAGCAAAAAATAGGCATGGTACATGTACAATGCACACTGCAGAAAATAACTATCATATAGTTAGATTGTTTGGCTGTGCACAACAATTTATCATATGAAGTTGTCTCCTTTGAATTGAACTGGTCCTTAGTGGTTCATAGCCTAAAAATTCTAGCATTTGCATTCTGTTACATTTTTTCCCTTCTAGACTGCTTGTGCCATGTAATGATGCTCTGAAAGTCTTTAGTGCAACCCCTGAAAAATGAAGGTATAAGTTCCTGAAAATGTTTTCCTGGCTTTGCAACCCCTCTGTTCAGCACAAGCTTAAAGAAGCTTGTTTTATGCCTCTGTTCTTATACATGTGAAGTGAACATTTCAGATGCTTCATTATCTATATTTTGGATATTAATATGGCCGTTAGATTCTCCTCTCTTTATTTAGACATTTATATTAGGATTATGATCATGCATACTCCTTTGTTTGAACTGTTGTTGATCTGGTCGTGCTCTTTCTTTATTCATAATTCAGTGTTTTTGCAATTCTAATGCATGCTTTCTCCTTTTGATTTTCAGCTTCTTTCTGTTGTTTCTAGAAAGTGTGGCAGGTGTTTCTGGAACCAAAGTGTTGGCAGGTGGTTTCTAAAACCAAAGATGAAATATGAAAGCAATTTGACAATTTGTTTCTATTATCATGAATGTAAACCAGAGATTGTATTTGTGATCCCTTTTATGCTCTATTCAGTTTGTTGTAAACCAGAGATTGTATTTGTGATGCCTTTTCTGCTCTAGTAAAGAGATGCTTAATCTTATTTGATTACATGGGTTGGTTTTTGTTTTGATTTGGGCTGAAATGTAAATGGATTGATTTAATGGGCTGAAATGAAAATGAATTAATTTAAATCAAATTTCACATGCAAAAAAAAATCCACATCGGCATGCCACGTCAGTGTACTCATCACTGTCCACATCATCAGCCATGTCAGTAGCCACGTCAGCAGCCAAATCAGCAGTCACGACACATCCAAGTCAGCTGCCACATCACATCCAAGTCAGCAGCAATCGTGACGATTTGTTTTGTCGCGGATAGTGGGCTTTGGGTTGGGCTGCATGGGCCTCAGGCTACTCCGTGACGATCCAGATACGTCACAGACCGTGACGTTTATTAAGAAACGTCGACCGATTTAATCAATGACGCCCATTCCACCACGAAAATTTAAATTGTCGCGGACATTGATTTGCGACGAATTTTCAAAGATCCGTGACAAAATGATTGTGTCACAAATTAAATAGTTTCTTGTAGTGACCTCACAAATTATACATATGCAATTATTTTTACTTTGGTTAGGTACTTTGGTTTGTGATTAAGAAGGCTTATGTTTTTTCTTGTATTTCAGCTACATCATTCTATTATCTACCAGTGCATTTGTATCTGTTCATCCTTTGCGTCCTGCACAGTTTTAAAAGAGTCGCGTTATAATCGGCCTCCTATGTACGTAGCAGAATTTAAATTTTGCATGTACTCCATAGAGTACTATTTGTATATTTTCTAGCTTTCGTGTAAGCTACATGCTCATATACGTCTTATTCCTGAATTCAATTAAAAGTTTATTTGATGATGAACTGACTAATAGTAATAGGTACACAACCAACAGTGGATCCAGAAAAGCATAGTATGTCTCTGGTTGAACCGTGTGCCATCACAACCTGTGTAGTCGCATTGTATGTGGAATGGTCGAAATGGAAGCATTAGGCATAAAATTATTTCAGCTTTTCTTTAATCGTTAACGCTTTCGTGAACTGCGACAAGATAGATTGGTTCCAAAATCTTTACCTCTACCATGCTTTTCACTCCAGTGTGGTCGCGTTGTATGTGGAATAGTCGAAATAGAAGGAGTAGGCATAAAAATTAACGCTTTCATGACAATATCGATTGGTTCCAAAATCTTTACCTCTACCATGTTTTTCACTTTGATGCGTTGGCATTGGTCGTTCAGATGTTAGGGAAGAATTTGACTGGATTGGAGGATATTGTCAACTTTTCGGTCTAGACGTCTAGTACACACAAGATTTCTTCTTTTTTTTTTCCAAATCCAATTTGCAATGTGGCTTTGTAGGTACATATTGTGGTGTAACTTACACGTCTACATAATAATCCCACCACACCAGGATGCTTGAACGTGAACTCGTTTCATTTTGATCCGAATGGCTCAAAGCCTCAAATTAAGTCACCGTGCCCACTGCTCACAACTGGCTCTAATCCTCCATCTTGAATGCACACGAGTCTACCTAATATGAAACATTATTCTTTTTAATTGCTGAGTGATTATGAATGGTAGAGTGCACGTGGATTTACGTGCACATGAGCAAAATTTACCCTCTCGCGCGCCTTCATCATAACTCCACCGACCACACTTTGAGTTCACGTGGTGTTGCTCTACAAAAGCAAGCAGGGGCACAAAACGCCTCCATTTAGGAACCAGACTCCCTAACTCCCACACCACAGAGTGCACCAGCATCCATGCCAGCGGTAGGCGAGAACACACAAGAACACAAATGGGCAAGAAAATGGATGATGATCGAGGAGAAGTAAAATGGTGGGGTGGTGGAATGGGAATGGGTGGCGCCGAGGAAGATGTTAGATATTGTGTCGAATATATGTACAGTCCGGTTACAATAAGATTTGAGTTGTATTTGGCAGTATAGGGTAGAGTTCGTGTCATACTATGTAACCCGAGTCTCCTCGTAAATATGAGAGGGGCTGCTGTTGTAACCATGACGACATAGCAACAGGCTCGCACAGGGGAAGGCAGCGTGATGATGCCGGGATCCTAAAGCGGTCCGTGTTGCGGTTGGGGAGGAGGAGCGCCCATAGTCATGCCCCGGGATGTAGGCTTCGGCTGAACCTCGTTAACAAAGATCGTGTCTCTGTTGTCGCCTGTGATCATGCAGTTTCGTCTCGTTAGATCCGATCGTCGCTCCGTTACGTGAAGATTAGCAGGCGACTCGTCGTCGCGCGGAGGGCTAATTTCTTACAGTTGGTATCAAGAGCTATGGTTAGATTGGATTAAGAGGCAGTGCAGAAAATCACTTAGAGATTCAAGAGTTATGCATCTACAAGACGTAGTGCAACGTGCGTTGGTACGACGTAAGGTGGAGCATAGTCATGATCACAATGTATGATTGCGGCGGGTCGACGTGAACGTCGGCTATGGCTAAAGGTTCTAACCTGATGTGTTATCGTCTAAGGGTATCGCGACGAGGCAGCTTTGAGGTGCATTACGAAACCTGTGGTTGGATCGTGAGGGAGTCGGTCAGGAGATGGTGCCGTGTGTTTGGCATGGACTTTGGAGTTAATCTCGTATGAATCGAGTGGATCACGTGGGCAAGCCGAGCAAGACTAGTTGGTACGTCAGGCACATGAGTTGGAGATAGTTAACAGTCTTGACACGGAAGGAGATCAAGTGAGGCATGATTTGCAACAAATCGTGAAAAAAAATACTCGAGGATTTCCATGGAGGTGCATGCATGGTGCAATGGTGCGTGGATCCTAGTACAGCTGTATTTTTTTGTTTGGTTGATTTGTCAGAAGCATACATGTTTTGTGGTTTGTTTTTTTTGTTGTTCAGGAATCGACTATGGTTACAACTCGTGTATAATGGACATGGTAGCGAGCTAGATTGCTGCAGTCTGGTGGTGGCCTGTACGGTATTTTGGCGACGACAACGGGGTTCGGTGACTAGAACAGACAATTCACGATAAGAGTGGATAGTCTGGTGATCAACAAGCCAAGTTGATCGGATCAGTTTGTTAGGCTCGAGCACGGGTTGGGCCAAAACCAGTCAACCCGCCAGCCCAACCCAGACCAAATCAATTAATTAGGATTGAGTGGGCTAGCTGGTGTTCAGGTCCAGCGCCCACTCACCTAGGAAAAGTTACAGTTCAGTTGGTTTATAAACCCATCAAAAACAGTTAACCCAACAGCCCAATTATTCCTAGGTCAAGAACACAGCGATGCAGCATCCTCTCCATTTGCCACCGCCGGCGGCGGCGCCAAGGGTCGCGACGACAGCCGGGGTTGAGCTCGGGTCTTCTCCCAGCAGGGGCGGCGAACTTGTAGATGAAGATAGCCCTGTGGTGCGAGTTCCTTGTCATCGGCAGCTTCTCTGTGCGGCGACTGCAGAAGATGAGGAGGTTGTGCCTACTCGTGCGTTCGATCTTCGCGGCGCAAACGCATGTGCAGGATGGCGGAGGAGCGCGCGGTGCTGCCGCTGGAGCACGCTGCTGTGATACGGGCCATCATCAGCAATCACGACGAGGACTACCGGCCCCAGATGCAGCCATGCAGGGAAGCCGAAAGCGCATCTGCTATCTCAAGGCTGTTGCTTGATAAGTGGAAGGGAATTCCAGTGGCCAAAATTGATACAAATTGAGTCGGGATCTTAAAAATTGGTTTATACACTTATTATTCGAAGAAGGAATTGAACTAAGGAGTCAAAATTGTGGAATCGAAGTTGTTCTCGCGCATGTACAGGAGGAGGTGAGGAGCAGGGACTGTTTGTGATGGATACGTTGACTTGGAGCGGAGTTTTTGAAGAACAAATGTAGAACGGAGCGGCCAGCGTACTCCGGCTCTAGATAAGACGCTGGGTAGTGGAGGGAGAGATCCGGACGGATAAGTGAAATCAAAGAGGAGGGGCATGCAGCGTTGGGAGGTAGACGAAGGGCGCAACGACGGCGTGACACCGTCCAAACCGTAAGACCAGACCAGTCCAACCCAGTAACACTCAGGTCTATGTAACAGTAGAACCGCACCAGCCCAGTCAAAACCGCTCATTATGGGTTGGATTCAAAAACCAGTGGAAACAGGCCTAACCCGCAGATGCACAGGGCTACAATTTGTAATGATGAGGTGTGTTGTGCAGAGTTAGCAGGTTGTGCACACAACAGAGCTACAAGACACGACATGTCACATAAAGCTGATGGAGATTGCAACAGGCGATGAGGAGAGGTAGCGATTGGCAGACCAGACCTCATGCCGGGTGTTGCGGGCTCGTTGGCAATGAGCGGATGCTATCGACAGTTTTCAGTTGTGGTGCACATGGCAACTGATAGGAGTTCGATGACGGTTTAGTGGGTGCTCAGGAGCAGCGGAGTCAGGTGGCAGGCTGACAGGGTCGAGGTGTGGAGCAATTCACTGAGATCTACCTGTGATGGATAGATTGGGCCGAATAGTTTGCGCGGCACATAGCGGATAGTTCAAGATGGCTGGCGAACAATTCACTTAGGGTGAACATACCATGGTGCATAGCGGAGAGACTAGTGTTTACAGGTTAGTCAGACCGTGGTCAGAGGCAACGGCAGGATCAGCGATGACGACATAGGAGTGTGGCGGCTAATAGGGTTGTTGTTCTCTGTAGCGTGGTGACACGTGGCGCGAGCTCAAAATGCATGTATGCACAGGGAAGAGTTTGCGTGCTTCCAAATCAGCAAGGGCGCGGATCGATTCGAGTTGCACATGCGGGTTACTAAAGCATGAATCGAAAGGCGTGGTGGTACCAAAGGACTGAACTGGAAGGAAGTATAGATTGTGGTGTCTGTACTTGCAACTAGAGTAATCTGGTTGGACATATGGCTGCAGGAGACTACAGTGTAAAGCGCCAGGCATAGTATGGCAGCGGTAACAGAAGAGCAATACTAATGTGACAATTCTGATATGTGACTCAGTGGCAATTGTGAAGTTCTCAGTATCATGGGTGCAGTTTGGTAGAGCATGGTGTTAGATTCAGTTGCTGTTTAGCTGGAGATGAATCTAATTTTGCTTGGTAGATATTGTGGTGATAGAAGAGAAGGGTGCACAGTTGCGGGTGGAGTCACGGAGTTGGGAATTGCAGCGATAGCAATGTTTCTTCGGGCAACACTTGATAGAGCGGCAAAGGTGGTAGCTCAGGTCCAGTGTACATGGAGGTTCGCGCAAGACAGCTTCAAGATGGTAGAATATTCGCTAAGGTGGAGTTTGTTAGTTATTATGTCAAATATTTGTACAACTTGGTTACAATGGGACTTGAGTTGTATTTGGCAGTATATGGTAGAGTCCATGTCGTACTCTGTAACCCGAGCCTTCTCATAAATATGAGAGGAGGGTTGCTGTTGTAACCATGACGACATAACGACATGCTTGCAAGGGGAAGGTGGCGTGACATCAGGATCCTAAAGCGTCTAGTGTTGTGGTTGGGGAGGAGCGCCCGTAGTCATGCTCCGGAGATGTAGGCTTCGGCTAAACCTCGTTAACAAATATCGTATCTCTGTTGTCTTCTGTGATCGTACAGGTTCGTCTCGGTAGATCCAATTGTCGTTCCACTGTGTGGAGATTAGCAGACGTCTTGCCGCTCCGGAAAGCTAATTTCTTACAGAAGATACATCAACTTTTGTTGCCTCATTGGTATGCGTCTGATCGAGATCACCGGCTTCTCAGCCGCATCATAAAAGAATCACGACACGTCTTAGGCACGGGTAGGGCTCCGAGGGGACTCGGAGAACAAAAACCCGTAAGGACATCCATTGAATTTGTGAATGTCCCTACACAAATGGGCAGAACGAGCTTGTATGCAGACCTGAGCTATACTAAGCTGCCCCTGGAACAAAAATGAGCTAGGTCGTACTCCTTCCGTTCCAAATTATAAGTCATTTTGACTTTTCTAGATTCATAAAAACTATTATGCATCTAGACATACACTATATATATCTAAATGCATAACAACAACTATAAACCTAAAAAAGCCAAAACGACTTAGAATTAGGAACGAGGGAGTATTAAGTGTTAATGGTCTCATGTATGGTCCTGGATGATTCACAGAAATTGCATGACCACACAATCATTGTACCAGTTGTTTATTGGTGGCTCATAAATTACACCTCCAATTATTTGATAACTTGTTTCTTCCGCGTAACAGATCGAAGACTTGAATTCTTTCCTTTTTTAGGAACAAAGAGTTGAATTCTTGTGTCTCCTTGTGGGAAACGCAAGTGAAAAATATTTCCATTTTGTTATTACGTCCCCGATCTGTCGTCATGTGCATAGTTTTACTCACCTGTTGGCTGTTGTGATGGTTTTGCACCACACGACCACACCATTATTATAGGTCTTAATTTTCTCACTAGTGTTCCTGGATGATTTTATAGGATTCGCATGAGTGCATTCATTTTACTAGTTTTTATTCACACCTCACAAATTCTACATGAATTTATTGTTACTTAAGTTTGGTTTGTGATCGAAATATATGGCTCATGTTTTTTCTTGTATTTGAGCTACATCATTCTACTGTTTACCAATGTATATATTCATTCTTTGTATTTCCCTCAAATTTTAAAGATTGCCATTATACAATCCAGAATGTATATTTTCTATGTAGAGTACTATTTATATATATTTAGCTTTTATGTAAGCCAAATACTCAAGTCTCCTGAGTTCAAGTAATTAAAAGTTTCTTTGAATGAAATATATGACTCTTTTGTTTGTATTTGAGCTACATCACTCTACTGTTTACCATTGTATATATGTTCATTCTTTGCGCTTCCCTCATTTTTTCAAGATTACAGTTTGTACAGTCCACAGTAACCCCACCAACCACACTTGAGCCCACACGTTGTCGCTCTACAAAAGCAAGCAGCGGGCCGGGGGGCACCACAAAACGCCTCCATCTCAGTTTTCATTTAGGAGCCTCCTCAGACACACTTGGCTGCATCGGCATCTATATCAGCGGTAGGGATAACATTAACAAATGTGCAAGAAAATGGATAATGATCGAGGAATAGTAAAATGGCCGGGCGGCACGGGAATGGGTGGCGTCGAGGAAGAAGCATCAAGCCTCATTAGTATGCGTTGGATCAGGATCATCGGCTTCTCAGCAGCCTCTCACGTCCCAACAGAATGTTGACAAAGGTGAAGTGGACAACACGTATCAGTAGCTAGGACTTTCACGCGAGCAGTGGAATGTTCTTACATGTCATTTATCTCAACAGGGCACAGAACAGAATGTTGCTTAGGTTTATTTTCTCTTTTTGTGTATTCTTTCTTCTTTTATTTATTTTCTTTGATCAACTATAAGAATTTGGTTGTATGCATTTATCGCAGAGACCGGATATATTTACATTTTTTTAAAAAATTATCTCAACAAGCGACCTAGTACACAATATCGGGCTATACTAAAGTGTGCGCCCGGAGTGAAATGAGTCGGCCCTAATCTTGTTGAGATATTTGAAGAGTTAATTTTCACATTAATGTTCCTGGATGATTTTACAGGAGTGCTATCATTTTACTAGTTTCATTCGTAGTACTTCACAAATTCAACCTGCAATTATTTGATAACTTGCTTCTTCTTCTTCTTCACTGTAATAGATCAAATGATAGTTCAATTCTTGTGTCTCCTTGTGGGAAGCGCAAGTGAAAAATAGTTCCACTTTTGTTATTATGTCCTCGATCCATCATGTGCATAGCTTCACGTAGTGTTGGCTCTTGTGATGTTTTCAGCTCCACCACACAATTCACTGCACGCTGACTCGCTGAGATATGTATGCAACTTTTTATTGTTGCATGTACCAAACTAATCCTGGTAAACTTTGAATGCACATGAGCAAACTTTGTCTAACTTAACATAAAAACACTGGTAGGTGCAAATAAGTGATCATGAACACTGGCTGGTGCAATTGTACCCTCGTGCCATCATAACCCCACCAAGAGATACCTCGTCCATGAACACACGAGTTCACAACTTCGTTCACATGCTCACATCATGGTGTTGCTTTGCTCTACAAAAGCAAGCAATGCAAGGCGGCAGCACAAAACTACAAAAGGCCTCCTTCACAGTTTTTTAGAAGTAGACGTCGACTCTTTTTTAGTCCCCCGTCCCCGCGCACCAGCAATCCAGCATCCATATTTCCGTATCCATAGCAGCGGTATGCGAGAGAAGATGCTAGGTGGCAAACGGGGAAGAAAAACGTAACGGATGGCGGTCGAGGAAGGGTAAAATGGCTGGGTGCCACGGGAATTGGAGGCGTCGGGGAAGAAGAAGCAGCGGCGGCGGCATGCGCACGGTACGAGAAGCAGCAGCTCGGGATCTCAACAGAAACTGACACTTGAAAGGCTCGATCAGGGCTGACAACACCATTCCTCATCGCCACAACACCATTCAACTCAACAGAAACTGACACACCATTCGCCATTCTTGTTCACGGACGGTGTGGGTCTTTGGAGAAATGTTTCTGTATCTCCTGGATCTCATGGGCCCGGTCCACCGAAGTTCTTGTATTGTGGACTGTGGTTGGGCCATTAAGCCCATGTCGGGTCTGGTATCCCACCGTTCCCGTCTATAAAAACGAAGGGCGCAAATGCGCAATCGCCCCTCTCTTCCACCGCCGCCGTCACACACGCAATCGCTTTTTCTCTTCTCTTTGGGCGCCGAGTTCACACGTCTGCCTATGTTTTGTTTTCGATTTCTCCGTTGCTTCTGTTTTGATTTTCGATTCGAGCTATTATTAGATGAATAGTGTTGTGGCGATGAGGAAAGAAATCCGTGTGCCGGAGGCGTCCACCGGGCGCCGCTGTCGGTTCCACAAATCCTCTAAGAAGTTCTGAGCCACTTGATTTGTTTGCCCTTCATCTTCCCCTCTCAGATCTAGAGATCCAATCTTGTTTCTCGTATTTGAGATCTTGATTTTGTGGGTCGTGCGAACTGTGAAGTGCGTTCAATGTTGATGCGAGGTGATGATTCATGTATGGAAGTCTGTCAATCCCCTGATGTCACAAAGTGATGACTCCTCATACATCCCGACAGCTGATCGCATCGTCTTTCAGCTCGTACCTTTTGGGCTCTATTTATTTGGGATCTGTTTCATTAGTTCGCTGTTTATTTCTTTCTTTTCTACCTCGTACACAGCCAGCGTATGCAAGGGATTGTCTTTTTTTAATTATACATTATATATGTTTCGTCAGTTTCAATTAGCTTCTTGTGTCCGCAGTTCTTGGGACCCCGAGTAGAGATGGTAGTGGAAAATGGTTATGATTTCAGTATGTACCTTTTTACTTCAGCTTAAAAACCATGCTTGTGATGCATCAATACTATACGATGAAATTTTTTGTAGTGACTACATGCTTATTCACGGAAGAACTACTATAATTTTTAGGAGAGAATAGCCAGTGTATCGGTTAAAATGATTACAATCGTTGGATTTTATTACGACCGGATTCTCAATGTTAGATCCTATTCAACAATGAATAATGTTTATCTGGACACGAGACTCCTTTACCATGGAACTGAGTACTATTGAAGAGCATCCATGATCTATTGTAAGGAATCGGATGTCCGCAGCTTAAGAGGGGGAGGTGGTGAATTAGGCAACTTAAAACCTTAACATGTGGTTTATCACTATTTGCATCAAATATAAACTAGAACATACTATCTAGATGTGCAACTAGGTTGTTCTAGTGTGAAACTCCCATCCCAAAACAATTTTTGCAACCTATAGTCAATCCTAGCAAGATACTACTCTAGGTAAGTAAAGGCAAACAAGGATTGCAAGAATATAATACGGAAACGTAAATGGGGATGAGAGGAAGCAAACTCTTGACACGCGATTTATCCCGTGCTATCGGTACGCACTAAGCCACCTCTAGTCCACGTTGTTCAAGCACTCTACACAAGAGTATTGCTTCCCGGTCACCAAGTCTCTCCCAAGAGCACCACTTGACTTGCCACAAAGGCTCGCCACTAAGGCACTTGTCAAGCTCCATTGGTCACCTTGATGCCGCCTCCACTAAGGAGCTTCTCCACCAAGAGAAGGGGGTCTCTACGTCCCCCGCACAAAGTGTCCTCGCCGCTCCACACCAAGCCGGAGGGTCGAAGATGTTTGTCGGAGAGCCACCTAGTCTCCAAGGCTTCCGGCGCACCTCGTACAACTTGATCCACTCGAGAATCACCTCACAAGGTAAGCACACCTTGCACTCACTTAGCTCTAAGCTAAACCTAACACTAAGCACACACACAAAGCATGTGCAAGTCTATGGATGAACAATTTAGCACTTGAATGGCTTGGATATGATCTTCTACGAGTCTTGAACTCCTCTGCACTTCAACACTCTCCAGCAACTCCAAATGTCGGGGTGGAAGGGGTATAAATAGGCCAAGACATCAAACTAGCCGTTGGGCCAAAGCTCCTGAAAATAGTATTATCGAATGATCCGACACTGTCTTTTTTTCTGGCGTCGGTTCATCCGGTGCTACTGACCGTTGCCTTCCACCGCACTTAGCCGTTGAATCTTGCTGACGTCATTCATCCGACGCTTCAACCGACGGTGTGTCAGTTCATCCGGTGTTGAAGGAAATCTTCTCCGGGCGTCTCTGTTAGCTAAAACGCGGCCGCCGGATGAACCGCTGCTTGACTTCTTTTGACCGTCGGTTCATCCGGTGCTGAAGAGCTTCGCTCCCGGACCTCTCTGTTAGCTGATTTGAAGCCATCGGATGAACCGCTGCTTAGCCATCGGTTCATCCGGTGCTACTGATTCCTGCAGGCTTGGTCTCTTGATTCATTCGGCGCAATTAGAAATGGGGGCGTCGGTTGATCCGGTGATCATCATGTTGTCTTGAGTCTTCGCGCAGTATACCACTTCATCCGGTGATTGCACCGACGCTGCTTCCAAGGGTACCGTCGGTTCATCCGACGATGGCAGTTCTTTTCTTTTTCTTCCACGTTTTTTACCCTTGAAAAATATATTATCTTCTCATTTTGGCATATGGTATTTTTGCATCTTTGAGACCTAGAAGTGTCTACAAAGACATGCTAGACAATATGGTTAGTCCCATTGATCATGTTGTCATTAATCACCAAAATTAAGTTTTGAACAAATGGCATATGAGGCCATGTTCGCTACATCCATCAGTGAAGTGGTTAACAGAGATATGCTTTCACATTTCTGTGCGTGACTATGAGAAGGAAAGCGGTTGGGTTGAAATGTTCTGCTGTGTGTTTTTCAAAGCCTAATTGTTCTTCACCTGTTGCCCCCCAATCCTAAAAACTATGTTTCATTCCATTTCATATTTGAAGCACACCCTGATCTTTCAAATACAGTTGTGGAGTAGCTTAATAAAATGCCTCACAAGTCCCCCATTTACACTAAACTTAAATACTGTCTTTACAAAATGAAACCCACAACTCTTACCATTAGCTTATAAAAGGGGACAATGGACAACGGAACGGTAGGGGGAAATGGTTATGATTACAGTATCTAGTTTTTCCCCTTCCAACTTAAAAACTATAATTGTGATGCATTAATGTGAGCTCAACATGATCATATCTGCGAGATATTATGCTTATTTATGGAAGAAAGTGTTTCGGATAAAATGATTACAACAATTGGATTCTCAATGCTAGATTTTATTACAATCTTTACCTTAGCTCCAACTCTGGCTGTTTACGGGTTGAGATCGACTGCAATAATGAATAATGTTAACATTGTCCAGAGCATAAATTGCTTAGCAGTACATCACAAGCATGTGTTGACGAGCTTACTTACCCAGAGATCTGAGTTGCAAATGCTTGTCCACATTTCCCTGCGTGCCTAAATGTTCTGCAGTGTGCTATTGAAGATCTACTTGTTCTTTTCCTGTTGCCCCCCAATCCTAATAAAACTATGGCCCATTTCATTTCAAAACTGAAACACAGCCTGATCTTTCAAATGCATTTGTGGAGTAGGTGTAGCCAGACTTTGAAAATCAGTTGCAAAGTGATGAAAGAAATCTTCAGTAAAATGCCTCACAAGTCCCCCAAGCACACTGAACTCAGTGAAATGATACACAGCTCACTTCACTGGTGGAAAAACAGCCTTCCGTCCCGGGTGGGAAAGGCTTTAAGTCTCTAAAGCCCACCCGGGACGAAAAGGGAGAGACAAAAGCCCCCCCCTTTGTCACCGGGTGGGCAACCGGGAATAAAGGGTGACCTTTATTCTCGGGTGGTAGCCCCGCCCGGGACAAAAGGGGAGGGCACACCAGCGCCTGTGCGCTACCCCTTTAGTCCCGGGTGGTAGCCCCGCTCGGGACAAAAGGGGAGGGCACACCCGCGCCTGTGCGCCACCCCTTTAGTCCCGGGTGGTATTACCACCCGGGACTAAAGACCCCGCTGTCATTTTTTTTGTTTCAATTCCAATTGTTCTAATAATGTTATACACGTATATTCTCACGTATTTGGGTGTAATTTACGTGTACGTATAAATGTTTGTACTAATTATATGTGTCTACTATACGTACTATATGAAGAGAATAAACTTATAAATAAATATATACACACATTATATTACATCGAAAGCATAGATAGTATTTTCTGAAAGTAGTATATATATACATCAAAATACAATTTCATTCTAATTGTAGTCTAAAGTTCCACCGGAGGTGCTAATTAAACTTTATCAATTCGATGACCGTTATAGTGATTTCTGCCTTGTGGATTAATCACCTGGTCCATTATGAATCCGCAGAGACTTTCTTGAATCGCCAAGAATCAGTCCTTCTCAATGATTGCATCCCTAATCATATTGTTCTGTAATGTGCAAATAATTTAATATATTACACACAAGAATTAAATATATAAGTGGTTAGAAAAAATGTATTATTAACTGGTTTAAAATAATACTTATAGTATAATCTGACGGGTCTGCCTCGCAGAAATTGTGGATGAACTCACACACATAGTATGCACATAAATGTGTCCCTTGTTCCTGTCTCATACACTAAATTGAAGAAGATAATTATGAAAAATTAGTGTTATACATTTTTAATTTGCCCAAGCTGAAGTTGTTATTTGGTTTACATACCGGAAAATTTGTAGAGAAGTTTATTCTAGGTCTCCATTGTCCAGAGTTGACAGCCTTGAATTTTTCCCAAGCTCTGGCAGAAAATAATGAAAGTTAGAGCTAGATAGTGTTAGTAAAAGCACACTATTGCATAAAAGGGAACGTATGGATAGAATTATTACTCTTGAAAAATATCTTGAAGGTCCAAATATTTGTTCGGATCTCTTCTCAACGAATCAAAGACAAGGACGTTGCTTCTGTTGACATCAATTATGAGAAGAATCCAGTGGAAACTGTATATACATAGAAGCTCAAAAGATTAGAACTAAATAATGTTAACTAAGATAATTAGAAATGTGAACCCTTAGCAATTAAGATGGTAATCACACTTACTCGAAGTTGTAAGGTAGAAGTATCAAATCCTTGTAATGCAAATTACACAAGGTCCTTAGGATTGTTTTGAATGTTGTTTCTGGTTGGAGCTTTACTTGATCTTGATTAACTAAAGATGGGTCCATGAAACCTATTCGTTGGTAACCATTCTTCCGCATGTAATGCATTTCCAGGCTACAGAAAATGAAAGACAAAGTTAATAATTAGAGTATGCATTAATTTGTTAATTAGGGTATGTATTGCACTGTCACTTACAGGCACCAGACCATGACAAGATCGGTATTCAAGGAGTCAAGATGGTAAATTTCATAAATATCCTTGAATTGCAGCCAGACCAACTTCTCGCCTTCACCAGCAAAATCTCCCGGTTTAACAAGTATGCCAATCATCTCCAGGCCCGCCTTAGACGTCTTCATGTAGAAGTCATGCAATCTGCGCATCTGAGTAGGGAGTTTCTTCACCAACTCAGGCTTGACAAAAGATTTCCCATGCTCGTAGTGCCATCTAGGTACGAAGTTTTTGTCCCGAGGAGGTGATTCGTGGCCGAGAACATATTCTAGTGGGAGCCCTGTTGCTTCTTGCATTTGAATGACATTTGCTAGTTGTTCTGTGTCCATAAGTGCAAGAGCTCGTTCAGTTGCAGTGAGGTCGGAGGTGACGTAAGTCTGTACTCCCGACGTCGATGCTTCTGTTGCCTTCTTCGTTGAAGGCTCTTTCGCTGATGTCGACGTTTGTGTTGCCTTCTTCGTTGAAGGCTCTTTCGCCGACGTCGACGTTTGTGTTGCCTTCTTCGTTGAAGGCTCTTTCGTCGACGTCGACGTTTGTGTTGCCTTCTTCGTTGAAGGCTCTTTCGCCGACGTCGATGTTTGTGTTGCCTTCTTCGTTGAAGGCTCTTTCGTCGACGTCGACGCTTCTGTTGCCTTCTTCTTCTTCCTATAATCCTGTGGTATCGTCGACCCCGGTACTTGGTCGATGTAACTATTTGGTGACCCTCCTTGTCTCTTCTTCTTTAGGGACTTGTGCAGCGACCGGTCATAATCACTTAGTAGGGGTTTTATAATTTCTTGTCTCTTTTCTGCTTCCTTCTTCTCTATGAAAGCTTTGAGTTTCTGCGGACGATCTTTATTCTTTTCTGCTTCCTTTTCTTCGAGCAGTTTTTGTCTAGCAGCCTCTTTATTCCCTTCAATCCACGCCTTGAGTTGCTTATCACACTCCGCCTCATTTTCTGATGCTGTCATGTCATATGGCAGCTTCCTTTTAATAGGCAGCTTTTTCCCTTTCTTCTTCGGCGGATTCGGATTTGGCACGGGCATAGACGCGGTAGATTTTGATCGGGACCGCCTCTTGGCAGGCTTTGGTGAAGGCTGCTTTGGTGGTGATTGATGCTTTGGTGGTGATTGCTGACGACCGCCATCGCTCGCGGCAGGAGAATTCCCCCGTTGTGGAGACGGTGAGCTCCAATCATTCGGCGACGACCGGCCCGGTGATAGCCCGGGAGATGGTGGCTGCTGCTCGGCAACACTCGGAGGGATCGTTGACAGCCCAGGAGATAGTGGCTGCTGCTCGGCAACACTCGGAGGGATCGATGGCGGCATGTTAGGTATTATGATGTAACGTTTGGGCCACAATATGATACTGTGAAGCGCATCGTGGAGTGTCCTTTCCCCGTCACCTCCTTGGATGTCTAGCTCTATGTCGTTAAACTTTGGGTCAACAATCTCCTCTAAACCAACTGAGGCGTAGCCAGCTGGAATCTCCATGTCGTGGCTTGTACGTCCTGGGAGATGTGCTAAAGCCATTCCGTACGCCACCTATATATATATGTAGAGAAATGATGAAGTTATTAAATGCCTGAGACATGCATCAAAGGTTGAGATAATTGCACGTATAATCAGGTTTATACCATCATTGTGATGTTGCCGATCGGCTTGTGCAGCTCACATGCGGTGCGCTGACAGAGTTCATCCACAGGGTACCGTTCGTTGTCCTCTACTTGAACTTCTTCTTGGTTTGCCGCCCTTTGTTCTTCGGGGGCCTCTGTGGAAGCACAACTGCTTTTGCGAGCAGAAGGGCTAATGACGGGATCCACCGGTGCTTGGGGCAGTGCTCCGGCAGGGGTGATCTGAGCTACCGCGGCGGCCACTCGTCGTTCAATCTCTGCATTCATACGTTCTTCTTGATCTTTAAGTCTCTGCTCCATCATTTCACGCCACCGCCCCTCTTCATGCTCCCTTCTTCTTTTGCGGCTTCTGTAGGTGTCGGCGCTTCCCTTGAAAGCAAAGTTCTACGGGACTACCCCGTAGCCCCTGCAACGTCCTGGGTGTTCCGGATTCTCGAGCGCCAAAGTGAGCTCATCCATGTCTCTGTCAGGAACCAATCTGCTTGCTTTGATGTCTTTATTCTTTTTGATTATCTCATGTGCCGCCTCCCGTAACGTGGGTGGGAATTCGAGGGAACCATCATCAGGGTTCAATCTTCCACCGCAGGCATAATACCAATTCTTCGATCGTTCTTCCCAGTCAAAGACCGCTGGTACGATACCTTTGTTGAGGAGGTCTTGTTCAATCTTTCGCCACTTGGGTGCTGCAACCGCGTAACCACCGCGACCAAGACGATGGTTGTAATCCGTCTTCTTACTGGCACTTTTTTGAGCTCGTGCGCTCTTGTTGGCGAATTCTTCACTATTCTTGTAATCCACAAAGGACTGCCAGTGATCCTTTAGCTTGGGATAATCATCAAAATTTGGAGTTCGATTCTGCTTGATATAATCTCTGTGTAGCTGCTTCTTGAAACTCTACAATTGAGTTGCCATCTTCGTGAGAGTCCACTACTTCACAAGGTTTGCGTTCACGCCCGGTGGAAGTGTGAAGTGTTTTAGGATATCATCACATAACATATTCTTAAGTGAATCCAGAACCACCCATTTCCCTTCCATTCTCTATATGATATGGGCACGTTGTCCCTGACAATAGCACCGCATTGGGACACAAACTTGTCCCTGACCTTCTTTGGTTCCCATGGCTGGCCAAGCTCGTTGACTTTAGTGATATGAAACTTCACGTCATGATCGACGATTACTTTTGTACGGCCTCTCTTAGTCTTTTTGCTTGTCGAGGTTGAAGCCTACAAGTTGCGGATTTGTTATTCACGCGGGGTTCCATAATGATATATATACCTCGTTGTTAATGCATTTATAGATTTGTTAATGCATGATATATATACCTCGTTGGAACCTTCTGCATTAACTATGAAAAGGTCTTCATTATTGTCCTCGGTGCGGCTGTCGATGTCCATGGTGCGGGAGTCGATGTCCGCGGTGCGGGTGTCGATGTCCCCGGTTATGTTGAGGAACGCGTCCGCCTGGCTACGCTCCTCCTTGGTGAAGGTTGGGACCTCGGTATTTGGACCCCCAGCAATAAGACTCTCCATCAGCCGCTCCTCGTCCTCATTGTTATCCATAACTAGAAATTTCTGAAAACATAAATGATTTTCTGAGCACATAAATGATTTTCTGAGCACATAAATGAATTTCTGAATACATAAATGAATTTCTGAGCACATAAATGATTTTCTGAGCACATAAATGAATTTCTGAATACATAAATGAATTTCTGAATACATAAATGAATTCCTGAGCACATAAATGATTTTCTGAGCACATAAATGATTTTCTGAATACATAAATGAATTTCTGAATACATAAATGATTTTCTGAATACATAAATGATTTTCTGAGCACATAAATGATTTTCTGAATACATAAATGATTTTTTGAGCACATAAATGAATTTCTGAATACATAAATGATTTTCTGAATACATAAATGAATTTCTGAGCACATAAATGATTTTCTGAATACATAAATGAATTTCTGAATACATAAATGATTTTCTGAGCACATAAATGAATTTCTGAATACGTCATGACCTAAGTGTCGGGCGGGAGTCGAGCGAGACTACCTAAGTGTCGGGCGGGAGTGGAGCGAGTCGGGCGGGAGTGGAGCGTGTCGGGCGGGAGTGGAGTGTGTCGGGCGGGAGTCGAGCGAGTCGAGCGAGACTACCTAAGTGTCGGGCGGGAGTCGACCGAGTCGGGCGAGAGTCGAGTGAGACTACCTAAGTGTCGGGCGTGTAACACCCCAGATTTTCGGTGAGGAAAACCCGAGTCTCTGTACCTTTGCGATAGTCCCGGGATCAGTGGCTATCGCGTACAGATCTCATCACAGAAGCTAAATCACAACCATACATCACATCACACAAATATTAGTACATAATTTATTACATGTCCATAATGGAGTACAACATTACAAGCCTCTTGGCTGAATCAGAGTGAAATTCTACGTAGCGGTAGCTAGCATCTCAGAAGGGTCTCCATCTTTTATTCTTCACGCCCACAGGCATCCTTGAGCGCAGCGACGCATCCCTCAGTCGTACCACCCGTCGGCGTTGTTGTCGAAGTCAGACTCGTACCCTGCACACCCAAAGTCAATCCCCAAGGAGTGGGATAGGTTCACGTCACCGACTGTATGCAGCTTTAAGTGGCCTATCTTCTATAGGGTAAGAAAAGAGACAAGGTAGAAGCTCGGGTTTCCTATGCAGCAGCAGCAAAGTATAACAGAAAACATCTCCATATAAGTCCCAAACCCTACTCTCAAACACAGCTCGGAAACACCTGGTGCCCCAGGGCCCCGTCTCCACATCCTATCTCCATCTAGGGTCGGTGTGAGAACTTCCTCTCCTCGCACCTCAATGATTGCAATCGGATCGACGAGGTAGAGGGAGCCACTCTCCTCTAGCCGACTGCAACCACGGCTCACCACACTCTCAACTACAGGGGGAGGTAGAAATCCCAAAACATGAGAACCAACAATCCACTGGGCTCGTCCATGACCGAGGACACGGCTATACGTATAGATCTAAACTCTGCAGAGCGTGTACACCTGTACCCAACTCGGGATGGCACCCGGCGGTGATCAGCCAGCCGAGCCCACCCTACCGTGCGAACTCTCGGTAGTTACGGTCCCATCCTGCATCCGACCCTCAAAACGATCCCCCCTCGGAAGGGATTGCACCGGAACTGTGAAATGCCCCCGTGTGGCCACACGGGAGTCGCTCTGAGAGGGTGGTCTCACTCCCACCTCTCCCCCACTGATACCCCGCTATCCTGCTGGCAGGTATGGTTCCGCACTTGCCGAGCTCAACTCGGCCCTAACCCCACTCTCGGCGAGGTGGTGTGTACGAAAAGTCCCGTGAAGCGGTTGGCCCACTCGGTTTCAGACCGGGGCGAGCTCATGTCCTCCAAACGTCAGTAAAAACCCCAACACCTGTGCTCCGAAAACCGTACAAGCGGGAATGCACTGAGGAGTGCACCCTCATCCCCGATCCCAGATCGGTTGTTTCGAGCTCACCCCCGCCAAAGTACCCAAAACGCCTTCTCCTGCCGGTTTTTACCCCACTCACGCCAAGAACCACTATTCCCATCCCAACACATGCATCGCGAAGCTCAGTGTATATACACACTTATAAACATATATAGTAGTAGGGCAATCAAGGACAGGATAATTAAAGAAGGCAGTGCAAGGTTCATCAACATGCATTTAAAGTAAAGCGCTAGCATACTACATTGCAATGTCTAATAGGCATTCAAAGTCAGTCGGGCGTGAACACCTGCGTGCGAGTAGTCGTCGGCGGCGTAGTCGTCGGTGTAGTCGATCTCCGAGCTCAGCTCCCCGGCTCCAGCTGCTCCTATTGACGCGTAAATAAAATAAAGACGGATCCTATTGCAATTAACTCCAACTGAACAACAACTAAGAGCCAAAAGAGAGCGAACACTAGCCTAACATAGAGTTTATAATTTTAGAAGAGTTTTGGAAAAGGTTTCACAATTTTCGGAGTTGAAATGGATTTTCTAGGATTTTCCAAAGGCAAAATACATTTTCTGAAATTAAAATACGCATACACAATACACTTAACTATAAGCTATCTACAGGTTAGCTCTAAAGGGCTTTAAGCTAGCTCTAGGCTGGCTGCAGGCCGGCTCTTCATGCACACATGGCTGCCACGTGGGCGGCTTAAAGCCAGCCCCAGCACATGTGGCGGCCACATGGCTGCTTGCGGGGCCGGCACACGGGATCCCGGCCGGATCCACTGCGGCCAGGGGCGGTGGAGGCCTGTGTGTGGCTCGGCTGTGGTAGGTCGGGTGCAAAAGATCCCCTGGATCCGGTGCGGTTCGGCTTTGAGCAGGCGGTGTTGTGGCGGGTTCGTGATAGGTCAGCCGCATGGGATCCACGGGATCCACAGCGGCGAGATCGACATTTGCCCCTACGTGTGCGAGAAAACCCCACCGGGTACCTAAGGTCGGCCGGAACGTGCTCGACACTATGCCCCAACGGAGCGGCGGACCGGCAGAAGATCGCCGGCGGTGAGGTGCTCTGGTGGCTGGCCAACAAGCGACCTGGCGCGGTTTAAGGGTTCCTAAGGATCCAACTGGCAAAGAAAAGGGTTGGCCTTGACTAGGCTTAGGCACAACGGCGGCGAGCTGCAGATTGGCTCGGCGGGGTAGAACAGAGGATTCCGGTGACAGGGCTGAGGTGTCCAGCGCCGGAAGAGGTTGCATGTGCGCGCGTGCTCAAGAGCGACTGCATGCACGAGGTTGGCCCGGCGCTCACGCGCCTAGGTGGAAAGGATGCCCACGGCGGCGAGATTTCGACTGCGGCGGACGGAACGGAGATCCGCGGTGGCGCGAAGGAACGAGCTCCACGGCGTCGAGACTGAGGTGTCTGTGCCGGGGAGGTGGCTAGCTTGTGAGAGCGGGTGTGTGTGCGTGTGCACGTGAGTGCGCACGGTCATACGGCTGCGAACAGGTGCACCCGGCGTCGAGCAACGACTGAAGAGCGACGGCTCGGTGCGGCGGAGGTCGACCGAGACGGCGCACTACGCGGCAGGGATGCCGTCTTGCGAACAGAAGAACGAGGTCAAGGACGGGGCTTGCCCGGTGATGGCTCGGTCGCGTGAACGCGCGTGCATCTGGCCGAGAGACAAGGCCCCGGCCGGCACGACGGCACGGCGGAAAACAGGGGAATATCCCAGGTGAACAGAAGAGCGAGGCTGCGAGAAGGGGGTCGAGACGGCCAGAAGGCCCGGCCTTGTGTGCATCCGCACAACGTGTGCGCGTGTGCCGACGCGCTGGGGTGCACGACAGCGAACAAGACCAGGGGAAGGACCGGGAGGTGAGGTTCGACACGGGCGACACGACGGCGAGTACTGGGGTGTCTGCACCAGTGTGCTCGCCCACTCGCGCGCGTGCGTGCATGCACAGGTTGGACAGGAAAAGCAAAGCCTTGGGCCCGGCGGTGGCGTGCACGGGCATGTGTGCGCCGGCGACGAAGCGCGGCGGGAGCGACGCTCCAGGCGGCGAGGGACGGTTCGGCGGCACCAGCGCCCGGGCTCGCTGTGGTGTGTGTGCGCGTTGGCCATGAGTCCCTGCCCAGAAAAGGTAGGACTTTGGGCCTCGAGAGTGCACGTGCGGGTGCGTGAAGAACGACGGCGGCCCTAGCTCTGAGAGCGCACGCCGGAACGAAAGGAACAACACAGTTGCAAGGCAAGGGAGAGAGCGCGCGGCGATGTCGGCAGTGGCACCTGCAAGAAGCGTCCGGCTCGGCTCGATGGCCGGCTCACAGGCGACGGCGGGTCTGCGCGGCGGCGCGGTGTGGGCAACAGGCGACCGGACAACACGCGAGCGCACAAGGCTCGTTCATCCACGGCTCGAAGGCTGGGTCCACAGCACGGTGAAGGGGTTGGCAAGGCTCACCTTGTGCTTCCGGACACGGCGGCGAGGTGGTGGTGAAGAACTCGGAGAAGCGGGATATAGAACAGGGGTACGGCGGCGGTTCGGCTTGGAGCAGAGGAACGGCGCGGTGAAGAGGAAGCAGGGGGAAGCAGGGCGGCGTCGAGGTTCTTGCACGGGTGGCTCCACAGACGGCCTCGGCTTCGCGGTCCTCGCACGAGCTGCTTCCGGGACGGCGTCGTCTTCAGGTCCGCGCGGCGGCGTTGGCGTCCCCGGCATGCGCGGCTCCGGCTCCTCTCTGGTGAACGGCGCCGACTCCCTCTCCCTTCTTCCTTCTTCCTACCCCTGGTGGTGGCTGCGGCAGATTTGGGGACAAATCCCCCAGGGCGGCGACACGGTACAGGGAAGGCCGGCGGGAGCAGGATTTATAGGGCGGCGCGGTCTAGGGTTCCGGGGTGAGCGATGGACGACGGAGGGCGTTTCCAGGCGGCGTGGCACGCATCTGCGATGCCAGCGCAGCAGGGCGGCGGCCATGGGGGCCGGCGCGGCTTGCGTCGCCTTCCTGCCCCACGGCGTCGTCACGGGTAAAGCAGAGAAGGGAAAAAGGTAGGAGAAAGGAGGGCTGACCGACTGGGCCCACATGGCGGTGAGACAAGGAGAGGGGTAGGTGGTATGCGGGCTGGCTGGCTGTGCTGGGCCGAAAGATTGGATGGGCCGCGAGACTGGGTGGCTGGCGGAAAAAGACAGAGGAGGTCCGGCAGACCTTGAGAACTGGCTGAGGCCCAACAAAGGTTTATGGTTTTTCCTATTATCCTATTACCTTAGCTCCTATTTGAACTATTGATTCAAACTTGAATTTGAATTCAAATTTGAATCCCACACAAGTAAGATCCAAAATAAATCCAATAAAACCCAAAGTTCACACACTAGCAGTTTATAATTCCTAAATTTAATTATTTTACTCAAAATAAATCTAGGAATTTAGGGAAGAATCAAAGAAGACATCCTTATATTTTTAATTATGCACTCAATTTCAAATCGAAATTTTGAAATCCACATTTTTGCATTGCTAACATTCCGAAGAAAATTCCAAGATGTTACAGGGCGGGAGTGGAGCGAGTCGGGCGGGAGTGGAGCGTGTCGGGCGGGAGTCGAGCGAGTCGGGCGGGAGTCGAGCGAGTTGAGCGAGAAAACCTAAGTGTCGGACGGGGTCGAGCGAGTCGGGAAAGAATCGAGCGTGTCGAGCGATACTATCTAATTGTCGAGCGAGCGAAAAAATTAATATCTCTAAATACATATTTCATCTCTAAATACATTTCATCTAAAAACACTAATTAAATTCAAATCTAAATCTCTAAATTCAAATCTAAAATCTCTAAATTCAAATCTAAAATCTCTAAATTCAAATCTAAATTCATAAATAAATTAATTGAAAACATTAAAAAAATTGCTGACGTCAGCCATCAGGGGCTGACGTCAGCAGATCCCCTCACCGGCCGGCAGCGACGGCGGGCTCAGGGGCGACGTCGGCGGCCGGGAGCGGCGGCGGGCGACAGCCGGGCGCGGGGCCGGACGTGTCGACGGCCAGGCGCGGGCTGGGACGGCGGGGTGCGACGGGGTCGACGACGGCGGGGTGCGAGCTGCGACGACGGCGGAGGTAGGGGCGACGGCGTGGGAAGACGATGACGGCCGGCGGAGATCACGGCCGACGGACGACGGCGGGGTGCGAGCTGTGTGAAGTGGAGGAGTTGGGGAAAAAGAGGGGTGGATCCGTGGGATATATATCCCCCCTCTTTAGTCTCGGGTCGTAATCAGACCCGGGAGCAAAGAGCCTTTAGTCCCGGGTGGTGATACGACCCGAGACTAAAGGACCCCCTATTGTCCCGGGTCGTATCTCTACCCGGGACTAAAGGCCCCTTTCGCGCGGAAGGGCCGCAAGGGCAAAATTTCGGCCTTTAGTCCCGAGTGGTGTTACCACCCGAGACTAAAAGACCCCCTTTAGTCTAAGGTCGTAACACCACCCGGGACTAAAGTGTAATTTTCGGCGGGAACTATTTTTCCCCTCCCATTTCTTTTCTCATTTTCACATTCTATCTCTTTGAAATCATAAAAAGTATAATAACTTTTACTATTTTTTCCATGCAAAATTATATTTAGTTAAATTATAATAAACTGTACTTTGCTATGCAAAATTATATTTTAGAGTTGTAAACATTCACTTCCAATTTTCATTAGCAATATTGATGTGCATTCCCAATAAAATTCAATTAAAACGAAAAAATAGTAAATTAATTCAGAAAAATCTCAAACTTGGCGGGTCAATCTCACATGACATATTCAAGCTTCATAAAAATTTTGAGACCGATACAACACTGCAAAGTGCATGGGCTTCATAATCGTTAAGACATAAGTGGTATAGACATGGTTCGATGAAAGGTTCTATATAGTTTTGTGAATCACGTGTACTCCATCTATGTCGAAATGGTCTAAAATTTTTTTGGTTGTCATTTACACTCAAAACATTAGCTCACGCAAGATCTTAGATTTTTCTGATGACTAAATGTATTTTAAGTTTTTTCTTCGTGCTAAAGGAGCTAGAATATTGTGAATTACACATCAATAACTCAAGAATTATGATTCGGCTTCCAGATAAATTAGACTCCTAAGGCACAAGAGAAGTTGTGGCCAAGTTTGGCTCCATTCTGGATCATTTCAGGGGTGCTCTAAGCTCAACTTTTAATTTCTAGGTGATGTCGCACGGAAATTCAATTAAACCGAAAAAATAGTAAATTAATTCAGAAAAATCTCAAACTTGGTGGGTGAATCTCACATGACATATTCAAGCTTCATAAAAATTTTGAGACCGATACAACACTGCAAAGTGCATGGGCTTCAGAATCGTTAAGACATAAGTGGTATAGACATGGTTCGATGAAAGGTTCTATATAGCTTTGTGAAGCACGTGTACTCAATCTATGTCGAAATGGTCTGAAATTTTTTTGGTTGTCATTTACACACAAAATATTAGCTCACGCAAGATCTTAGATTTTTCTGATGACTAAATGTATTTTATATTTTTTTTCGTGCTAAAGGAGCTAGAATATTGTGAATTACACATCAATAACTCAAGAATTATAATTCGGCTTCTAGATAAATTAGACTCCTAAGGCACAAGAGAACTTGTGGCCAAGTTTGGCTCCATTCTGGATCGTTTCAGGGGTGCTCTCAGCTCAACTTTTAATTTCTAGGTGAGTTCGCACAGAAATTCAATTAAGCCGAAAAATAGTAAATTCATTCAGAAAAATCTCAAACTTGGTGGGTCAATCTCACATGACATATTCAAGCTTCATAAAAATTTTGAGACCGATACAACACTGCAAAGTGCATGGACTTCAGAATCGTTAAGACATAAGTGGTATAGACATGGTTCGATGAAAGGTTCTATATAGCTTTGTGAAGCACGTGTACTCCATCTATGTCGAAATGGTCTGAAATTTTTTTGGTTGTCATTTACACTCAAAATATTAGCTCACGCAAGATCTTAGATTTTTCTGATGACTAAATGTATTTTATGTTTTTTCTTCGTGCTAAAGGAGCTAGAATATTGTGAATTACACATCAATAACTCAAGAATTATGATTCGACTTCCAGATAAATTAGACTCCTAAGGCACAAGAGAACTTGTGGCCAAGTTTGGCTCCATTCTGGATCATTTCAGGGGTGCTCTCAGCTCAACTTTTAATTTCTAGGTGATGTCGCACGGAAATTCAATTAAACCGAAAAATAGTAAATTAATTCAGAAAAATCTCAAACTTGGTGGGTCAATCTCACATGACATATTCAAGCTTCATAAAAATTTTGAGACCGATACAACACTGCAAAGTGCATGGACTTCAGAATCGTTAACTTGTTGGAGACCAATAAAAGAGTTGATCACATTAGCATTACACAATTGATTTGATCAGTAATCATTACATTACGACATTAATCTCAAGCACGTAAGTACGATGTCTCTTCACGTCCAAGCAATATGCTTGGGTCAACTTCAACAGGGAACGGAGGCATGCCATCAAACTGATCATAATCATCGGATTGATCTGTTTTGTCCTCGACTCCCACGATTACTCTTTTACCTGGAAGAACTATGTGACACTTTGCCTCTTGTGGTCCTGCTTCTTGGGGATTTTTATTTTTTGGTATGCTAGTCATATCCTTGACATAGAATACCTGATGCACATCTTTGGCAAGTACGAATGGATCATCTTTGAACCCAATCTTGGTAAGGTCCACTATTGTCATTCCATATTCGTCTTTCTTTACGCCATTCAGGTTTACCCATTGGCAAAAAAACAGAGGGACGTTCATTGTACCGTACTCAAGCTCCCATATCTCTTCTATGATACCATAATAGCAGGTCTTGCCCCCATCTTTTCCGATGACGTCCATACGGACACCACTATTTTGGTTTGTGCTTTTGCGATCTTGAGCTCTCGTGTAAAAATTGTGACCATTCATATCGTAAGCTTGAAATCTTGTAATTGTGCTACAAGGTCCCCTGGCTAACAAAGCTAGTTGTGGATGAATCGTTGAGTTTCCGATGAGTTGTTCACTCAACCATGAGGGAAATGTTTCCAAGTGACGGTGTGCAATCCAGACTGGAGATTTGGTTGGATTTTGAGAAACAATAATCTGCTCGTGTTCCATCCTATACGGAGTCACCAGTGATGATTGTTGCAGGACTGTTAGGTGTGCTTTATGGAACAAATCAGTATTATTGCTCAAACTTGATTTCCTTCCAATGGTATGATTTCCCTGTAGCCTCCCCTCGTGTCGTGATACTGGAAGCCCAATCGAGTCAATTGTGTCGACAAAATCAACACAAACTCAATGACCTCCTCAGTTCCATATCCCTTAGCAATGCTTCCTTCCGGACGGGCACGGTTAAGAACATATTTCTTGAGGATCGACATGAACCTCTCAAATGCCACATGTTGTGATGGTATACTGGACCGAGAATAGTAATTTCTTTCACAAGGTGTACCAGGAGGTGCGTCATAATATCGAGGAAGGAAGGTGGAAATGCCAACTCAAAGCCGACAAGACATTGAACCGCATCATTCTGTAGCTTTCTTAGCTTGGCTAGATCGATTGTCTTCTGTGAAATTGCATTGAGAAATGCACAAAGCTTTACGACCAGTAATCGTACATTCTCTGATAGAACACCCCTCAAAGCAACTGGAAGCAACTGTGTCATCAACATGTGACAGTCGTGGGCCTTTAGATTTGTGAACTTCTTCTCTTTCATATTTATGATCCCCTTTAAATTCGACGAGTAGGCAGACGGAACCTTAATACTATTCAGGCAATCAAACATGCTTTCCTTCTCTTTCTTGGTGAGAGTGTAACTAGCAGGACCAAAGTAATCAACATCATCATCATCCTCTTCCGGATCAGTTTCATCATCACCCTCCCGCGGAACTTTGGGAATCTTATGAAATTCTTTCAGGTCCTCTCGTGCTTCGTTGGTATCCTTCGGGTTACCGTAACAACCCATGAAGCCTAGCACATTCATGCAAAGATTCTTCATAAGGTGCATCACGTCAATTGCGTGTCGGACCTCAAGGCTACGCCAATAAGGTAGCTCCCAAAATATAGATTTCTTCTTCCACATTGGTGCACGCCCGTTGGTGTCAGTTGGAACAGGTTCACTACCGGCACCCTTTCCAAAGACTACCCGTAGATCATTTACCATCTCAAATACGGCATCCCATTAAAATGGGGTGGATTCGTACGATGGTCAGCCTTCCCTTTCCAATGCATCCCTTTCTTCCGTAAGGGGTGATTAGTTGGAAGGAAACAACGGTGACCATTATACACGACCTTCTTACAGTTTTTGAGATGAATACCTTGTATTCTATGTAAATAGTGCGTGCATGCCCGATATCCCTTGTTTGTCTGCCCAGAAAGGTTACTTAAGGCAGGCCAATCGTTGATGGTTATGAACAACAATGCTCGTAGATCGAAGTTCTCTTGCCTATCCTCATCCCACACACTACGCCCTCTTCCCGCCATAGCAGTAATAGTTCATCGACCAACAGTCTTAGGTACACATCAATGTCGTTGCCGAGTTGTTTTGGACCTTGGATGAGCACCGGCATCATAATGAACTTTCGCTTCATGCACATCCAACCAGGAAGGTTGAACATGCATAGGGTCACAGGCCAAGTGCTATGACCACTGCTAAACTCCCTGAATGGATTGAAACCATCCGTACTTAAACCAAACCTTATGTTCCTTTCCCCGTCCTCAGAAAATGTCTTGAATTCTCTATCAATCTTTCTCCACTGAGACCCATCAGCCGGATGTCTCAGTAGGTTGTCTTGCTTACGTTCCTCGGCGTGCCATCTCATCAACTTAGCATGTGCTTTGTTCCGGAACAAACGCTTCAAACGTGGTATTATAGGAAAATACCACATAACCTTGGCCGGAACTTTCTTCGTCTTGTCACGGTGCCCCTAGAGATCACTAGCATCTTCATCTCGCTGAATCTTCCTGTAGAACCTGGCCGAGATCATCAGCAGGCCCGTCATCATGTGCTGGTAACTCTTCTTCGTCAGCATCTTCCATTAAAGTATCTGCAAAAGCTTGACCTGCGGCCCAGTCCGGAATACCCTCCTCCTCTTCTTCGTCGTCTTCCATCACAACCCCTCTTTCACCGTGCTTGGTCCAAACCACATAGTTCGGCATGAATCCGTATTTCAACAAGTGGAGGTGAAGTGTGCCCGGGTCATGGTAGTCTCTTTCGTTTCTGCAATCGGAGCATGGACAACACATGAACCCACTCGCATCCTTGTTTTTTCGCCACTTTGAGAAAACCATGCATGCCGGTAATGTACTCCGCTGACCGTCTGTCGGTGTTGTACATCCATTGTCGGTTCATCTGCATCATATTAAGTGAAAAATATCCATGTTAATTCTACAACACTATCCCTAGGTATCCTTTTCTAATAAATAAATTCTATTTTCTCTAATATTAAATATAGCTAGCTAAAAGTAAAATTTATATAAAAACAAAAAAAATCTTAGTACAAATGAATGAAAGAAGATAATCATAACAAATTAAAACTACTTACTACCAAATCTAAAGTATACTAATATAAAAACTACATCTCTTAGCTCTTAAATCAAATTTTCTATTTTCTTAATTGTGGCATAAATTTTAAGTATAAAAAATATACACTATCCATAGGTCTCATTTTCTAATAACCAAATTAATAAATTCTATTTTCTCTAATAATAAATAAAGCTAGCTAAAAGTAAAATTTTTATAAAAACAAAAAAATCTTAGTACAAATGAACGATAGAAGATTATCATAACAAATGATAACTACTTATTACTAAATCTAAGGTATACTAAAAACCTCATCTCTTAGCTCTTAAATCAAAATTTCTATTTTCTCCTTCTCTAAATCATAACACGAAATTTAAACACAACAAATGAATGAAGGATGAAGAATAATACCTTAGCAACACCTTAGAGGTGAGAAAACTCCACAAATTGATGACGAAGAATTTGGGCAGCACCGCCCTAGGTTTGAGGCGCCATGGAGCTGAGAGGAGCTTGCTCTTTGCGCTCTCAGTGAAAAATGGTCGGGCAGGGAAGATGGGTGCGTGCTGTCGATTTTGTATAGGGGAGGCCTTTTGTCCCGGTTGGTAAAACCAACTGGGACGAAAGGGTAGGGGCCTCTGAAGGCCGGCCCCGCCTACCCTTTAGTCCCGGGTTGGTTTACCACCCAGGACTAAAGGCCGGCCGTAATCATTGCAGCCGTGGAGGGCTGGCCTTTAGTCCCGGGTTGGTTTACCAACCGAGACTAAAGGGTCGCCCCCAATAACCCTGTTGTTTTTTATTTTAATATATATTAACGTCTCCAAATTTTGTGATAAAGGCTAATATTAAGGCTTACTCAATACTTTGGAGGTGAGAACCCTAATATTAAGGTTTCTAATAAATTAGTCACTGGCCTAACATCAATACTTAAGGTATTAACAAAAAACATAAAAAAGTTCATACATTAATACTTAATTAAGGTCTTACAAACATACAAAGTTCATACATGAATACTTAAGGTACGGTCTTAACAAAGGTAGAGGGGTGCATCAATGCACGACACATATTTCATACTTCATTCTTCTTCCTTAGATAGTTCATATAGTTGAAGTCTCCGATCTTGAAGTCGAGAACTTCATCGATATATGCCAGAGAATGGATCAGTGCACTCTCCATCGCTTCACAATAACGGTCACATGGACTTCCATAAATTTCAAATAGTGGCGACGAAAACTGATATGGCCTGAAAAATGTAAGATTTGCCTGATACTTCGAGCCTCTTGTAAGTGTAGGATTTGAATCTGCGTAAGAAAATCCCACAACATACAACACTTGCTCTAGAATTGCATGAAAGCTCTTTGCCGCAAAGGTTTGACCAAACATATCCTACAGTTAAGAATAATGTTATTACGACTCACAAAAAATGTTAAATAAGAAGATTAAAATAACATTAAATGATGCTCCATACTATGTCATGTTCATTCAGCCGACAAAGTCTCTCTGCAGTCGTGGTCACACTTCCTCCCTCCTCGAGTGTCTTGATTAGAAAATAAGAGTAATCCAGCACAAAGTACCCATTAGCGTAAAGTTGTTCTAAGCATGCCTGCACAGCGGTCCTTTCATAAGTCCTCCTAACCAGGGCTGGGGTTCCCCACCCAACAATTGAGACCATTTGGATGGGTTCTGAAGACAGTGAGGAGCGAATTTGTCCTCGAACGGGTATGTCAGACGAGATTTTTAATTGTATGCAATTGTTTGGACCGACAATGGCACATTGTCAAACAGGAGGGGTACCACCTAAATTTTCAACAACATGTGCGAGCCACTGCAAATGATTGAGAACCTGCATTGTTTGAAAATAATATTATTATACGTGTGTAGTACGTAAACATCAAATTTATACAAGGAAACAATATTACTATGTTGGGACGAGATCCCTGGCTTCGATCACCAGTAGGTAAGTCAATCACACCATGGGTGAAGTGTATGCCTGGACGACGAGCATAAGGTGGCCGTTCATCACGGCGACCGCCACGGTGACCACCGTGACCAGAATAGCTTGCCATAATTTTCCAAAACTATTACAATCTCTGCAGGAAAATAAGAGAATGATTAAATTTATTCTATATAAAAACAAAATATATAAGACCTATTTTCTCATATTCTAATAACTAAACAGATAAGTGCAAGAGTTCGTTCCATTGCAGTGAGGCCGGAGGCGACGTAAGTCTGTACTATACCTATTCTAATGACCCTGATCATTTAGGAAGTACAGCCTCACCTCACCATCATATACACGCACCTCGCTCTCCCACTTACAGTACATCGCCAAGCTACAGCCCTGCATCTCCTACCTGGCTACAACCCAACATCACCGAGCCACGTATAGCCCCAGCTCGTAGGTGATGTTGGACTGTAGCTAGCTAGGATGTAAGGCTACTGGTACAGAACGTCCAACCTACTGTATATATGGAAATAAGAAAAAAATAAGAGAATGCCTAAATGTATTTTAAATAAATACAAGAAATACTTAACAAAAATGAATTAAATAGGTAGGTAGTATATTTTCATTTGGTAATGACCATTTTTTTAATAAACTAACTTCTAATAAATTAAGCTAAATGTAAAATTAAATGCATCTCTGATCTTAAAGTTAAAATCAATTATCTCTATAGCAAAAACTATAAAATTAGAGGATAAATCCTTATGGGAAACAATGCTTAAAAAATATGTGAAACTAAATACAATGTTAGCTAAATCTAAAACATCTGAAAACATCATCTCTTAGCTCCTCCTACCACCTAAAAATCTAAATCCATATTTTCTCCATTTCTAATCATAAAAACGAAATTTAATCATAAAAAATGAAGGAAGGATGAAGAATCAAACCTTAGCAACACTTTGGAGGAGAGAAATCTTCACAAATTGATGACGAAAAAATTGGACATCACCTCCCTAGGAGAAGAACTAGCTAGCTCTTCACAAACTATCTCTTAAGCTCTCAGGTGAAAATGTGAGCTCGGGCAGAGGAAAAAGAAGTGAGGCAGGGATATATAGGCACACCCTTTAGTCCCGGGTGGTATTACCACCCTGGACTAAAGATGAGACTTTAGTCTCGGGTGGTAATACCACCAGGGACAAAAACTTTAGTCCCGGGTGGTGTTACGACCCGGGACTAAAGACTCACCCTTTAGTCTCGAGTCGCAATACCACCCGGGACTAAAGTCTGGCGCCAATAATTATGGCTCGGAGCCGTTGGACGCCAGGGATTACCACCCGGGACTAAAGGGGGGCGGCGCAAACAGCCTTCCGAGGCCACGTCACCCCAAAAGCATTTGTCCCGGTTCCAAAGTTGAACCGAGACAAATACTTGGGAACAAAGGTCGTTTTTTCACTAGTGCTTTGATCTTTTTTGGTGCGTTCGTGGAGGAATGGATGGTTTTGAAAATGAAAGCCAGCTCCTACCATTTTGCTTATAAAAGGGGACAATGGGCTAACTATCTATGAACTTATTGTGAGAAGCTGATTTTTGAATCAGGCCCCTGTGCCACCAAAAAAAAAATCTCAATTGAATGGCTATCACTAACCCAAACTTTTTTTTTGGTAGATGAATGTCTTCCATTCTATTTATGTTGAAACAGAATAAGATGCATCCAATTAAATCTTATAACATCAAATCTTTTATAAAGTCGCGTAATTACAATTGAATATCCCAACTAACCATGGCATGCATCTCAATATACATAGTACATTCTACTCTGAAGCAACATGACGTATAGTCAGTTGTTCACCATATTTCTCACCGCCTAATATTACTAAGCGTATTGTTCATACTAAACATTTAGATGCATGTGATACTGGACATGCGATGGGAATGAGAAGCACACGGGAAGAAGCAAACGGATATCCAGCCCGGTACGATGCCGCATCGTCAGTTCACCTAAGTCACATGCGCTGGATGCACCTGGCTGTTAAACCAAATCGGAGCATATGTTTGTGACAACTATCATGAGTAAAAACATATGTTTGTGACAAATGATGATCAAGTGACAAAAATTAAACCTTTATTATGATGATTAAGCTCAGCATGTTCCCTAGTGTTGACGCTTTTCTGGTCAACACACACGAGCGCTAGATCGCACGGAACGTCGAAACGCTGAACTCGCCGAGCTCCTGCCCGGACCGGTCTGACCGGTCAGGGGCACCGGTCTGACCGGTGTATGCAGAGGCACGGTGAAAACCTAAGATCGCCGCCTCGGGAGGGACCCCGTCGGAGGTGGCACGCCTAGGGTTGCTTTGAGGTCGGCAAGGCCACTCAGAACGTCCCTGATCGTCGTCGAGACAAGCAAGGAAAGCATGAGGTTGGAAAAGCTAGGGTTTGAGAGATAAAAGTTGTAAAAAGTAATAATCGATTGGGTGATTCCACCTCAAACGGCCGTGACCCTTTATATTTATAGGGTGGGGAGGTCTTGCCCCGCAAGGAATCCTTTTACAACTCGAAATTCGCTAGGACTCCTCAATTCTACTCGGACTCGGGGTCCACCGGTCAGACCGGTGTGGCCGTTGCCGGATCGGCTACAGGACGCCCGACCGGTCAGACCGTCGAGGGACACCAGTCCGACCGGTGGCGTCAGCCTGATCGGCTCTGTGCCAATTTTGGGTGCGAACATATGCCCCCCTGTTTTTTTAGTAAAGCTTGCTGTCTAAAAAATAATTCTAAGGTTGATGTGACACTTCACCGACCATTTTTTTGTCTAAGGGCGATTTTTCTTTAAATCGGCCATACCCTATCAAGCGTCTTGCCAAACACTTAGATGAAATTTCTTCAAGTATCTCCCGTTGAGAGCCCTTGGAAGCCGCTGTCCTTGCAAAGTTTCCACCATGTAAGAATTCCTAGAATAAACCTTGACAACCTTGTACGGACCTTCCCAACTTGGAGACCACTTGCCGAACTTGTTACTCTTAGATCCAATAGGTAAAATCGTCTTCCAAACCAAGTCACCTACCTGAAAAGATTTGGCTTTTACCTTCTTGTTGTATGCTCTAGCAACTCGCCTGTTGTCCTTTTCAATTTCCTCCAAAGCCTCCATACGCTTGTCGGTCACTTCATCAATATTGTCCATCATCAAAGCATAATATGACTCAACATCAAGATTATTTTGCTTTGCAAGTCTATATGCGCCTAGATTCACCTCAACGGGCAAAACGTCCTCTTGACCATACACAAGCTCAAAAGGAGTAACTTTAGTAGCACCATGTCTAGAAATACAATGAGCCCATAAAGCTTCAGATAATACCTCATGCCATCTTCTAGGATTGTCTTCTATCGTCTTCTTGATGAGCTTTACCAAAGTTTTGTTGCTAGACTCGGCTTGACCATTGGCTTGAGCATAATATGGAGATGAATTGAGCAATTTAATACTATAGGAATCAACAAATTCACGCACCTCTTTGGATATGAACGAAGTCCCTTGATCCGTAGTCAAAGTCTGCAGAATGCCAAACCTATGTATGATATGTCTAGTAATAAACTCAATCACCTCTCTATGTGTCATATTCTTCAAAGGAATAGCTTCAGTCCACTTGGTAAAGTAATCAGTAGCCACTATCACAAAACAATGCCCCTTTGATGACGAAGGATGAATCTTGCCAATAAAATCCAAACCCCATCCTCTAAAAGGCCAAGGCTTGATAATCGGATGCATCAACGTAGCAGGTACCAACTGAACATCTCCATGTCTTTGACACTCTTCACAACCTTTGTAGTACCTAAAACAATCGGCTATCATGGTAGGCCAATAAAAGCAAGCTCGCCTGAGGAGCCACTTCATCTTGGGAGCCGATTGATGAGTACCACAAATACCTTCATGAACCTCTGTCATAGCCAACCTAGCTTGATCGGGACCCAAACACTTTAAAAGCAAATCATCCGCGGTCCGACGATACAATTCACCATTATCAAGAACAAACTTAAGAGCCCATCGTCGGACTTTTCTATCAACTGAACTGCTAGGATTATGCAAATAATGAACCAGAGGTTTTCTCTAATCCTCCACCTCATCTTTGTCATGAAAAACTGAGGAGGAACTTTTACCAGAGGACCGGTCAGACCGGTCATGAGCATCGGTTAGACCGGTGCCGTTAGCCGACCTAGAACCAGGGGACCGGTCAGACCGGTCGGTGACATCGGTCAGACCGGTGTCACCGGTTAGACCGATCGGCTGCGTCGGCCTCCGGTGCCTTCAGAGCAAAACACTCGGCAGCAAGCAACGGTTTGTGTTCTTGAAAATTTCTTTTTTGAACATTGTAACCAGATGCTTGCTAGGTCAGAGCATTAGCTCTAGGATTTTCCTCTCGTGGCACATGATAGATTACAAATTCATCCATACAAGATATGATGTCTAAACATTTATCAAGATAAGCATTTAAAAAGCCATTTAGACATTGACATACCTTGGATACTTGCTGCACCACCAATAAAGAATCTCCATATGCCTCCACATGTTTTACTCCCATGTCATACAAAATCTCCAATCCAAATAGAAGAGCCTCATATTCGGTTTGCTTGTTAGTACAATCATGATCCAATCGGTTAAGAGCTTCAAAAACAGCCCCACTTGGCGAAATAATGACGATCCCAACACCACAACCATCTTTGCAAACCGATCCATCAAAATGCAACTTGCATGGAGTAAAAGTAACATAACCGACATTCAAATCAAGTTGCTTATCTACTCTATGTCCAACAATAAAGTTGGCAACAATTTGACCTTTCATTGAACTTAATGGCTCACAATGCAAATCATACTCAACTAAAGCATAAGCCCATTTGCCGACTCTACCACTTAAAATTGGTTTATGCAACATGTATTTGATTATGTCGGTTTGACATGCTACTATGCAAGTACTCGGTAATAGATAATGCCTCAACTTGGTACAAGTATGATATAGTGATAAACACAACTTTTCAATAAAAGTGTACCTTGTTTCGGTGTCCAGCAATCTTCTACTCTCATATGCAACAATGTACTCCTTGCCTTTGGTTTCTTGAGTCAAAACACCTCCAATGACATCCTTCTCAGCCGCTACATACAACTTGAAAGGAATACCACTCTTGGGCGCTTGAAGAACGGGTGGCGAAGTCAAATAGCTCTTAATCTCATCAAATGCCTCTTGTTGCTTTGCCCTCCAAGTGAAGTCAACATCATTTTTCAACCGAAGTAAAGGAGTAAAAGCATTCACCTTCCCGTACAAGTTACAAATGAACCTCCTCAAGTAATTTACCTTGCCCAAGAACTTTTGCAAATCCTTTTTACAAGTAGGTGCTTTAACATTTCGGATTGCCTCAATCTTTTTAGGATCTATCTCTATGCCTTTCTCATTCACAATGAAGCCTAAAAACTTCCCAGCCAATACACCAAAAGCACATTTGAGTGGGTTCATCTTTAATTTGTACCGACGCATTTTTTCAAATGCATGTCTTAAATCAGCTAAATGAGAATCATCTCCAGCCGATTTGACAACAATGTCGTCGATATAAACCTGTACTATGATGCCAAGCAAATCATAAAAGATTAAATTCAAAGCCCTTTGATAAGTAGCACCCACATTTTTCAATCCAAAAGTCATAACAACCCACTCAAATAAGCCAACAAAACCCGGACAAATGAAAGCCGTTTTGGATATATCCTCATCGGCCCATAAAGATTTGATTGTAACCAGTATTACCATCAAGAAAGCTAAGAATTCTATGTCCGGATGCAGTATTAACAAGAAAATCGGCAATAGGCATAGGATATTCATCTTTAGGAGTAGCTCTATTAAGATCTCTAAAATTAATGCAAACACGAAGCTTTTTTGTTCCTTTTTTCTCAACAGGCACAATGTTAGAGATCCAATCAGCATAACGACAAGGCCTAATAAACTTTGCATCAAGTAACCGATTGACTTCTTCTTTCACTCGGTCATAAATATCAAGATTAAAGTTTCTACGAGGTTGTTTATAAGGCCTAAAACTAGGTTTAATAGGTAAACGATGTTCAACTAGATCACGACTTAAACCAGGCATTTCATTGTAATTCCATGCAAAGCAATCAACATACTCTTTTAACAGCTTTATTAAATCAGATTTAAACAAAGGATCAAGATTCTTGTTTACAAATGTCGGCCTAGGTATAGTGCCATCACCAATATCTACCTCCTCCAAAGGATCAGCCGACGTAAACCCTTGTCCTAACTTGCTCAAATCATCAAAGTCTTCAATGGCCTCACACATATAATTCTTATGTGCCCGATAGTGCTCTCGCCTTTGTTGCAACCACTCCAGATTTGCATCCATCAAATCAAAAGAGAGGTTCTAGCCTGATCAACGATCGGCTTCATGACAACAGTAGCAAAGCCATCTTTGGTAGAATCAATAAGCCTTAAATTAGATAAATCTAAACCAGTTAAGCACTTAAGATTCTCATGATTATCCATAGTAGGACTATCGGCCACTGCAACACAAGCCGATGTATCACCATGAACAATCTCTACCTCGTCGCCTACCCATTGGATTAAAAATTGATGCAAGGTAGAAGGCACACACTGATTTGCATGAATCCAATCACGACCAAGGATGAGACTGAAGTTACCTTGTGTCTCAGCGACGAAGAATGCCGTAGCCAACGTCTTGCTCCCAACGGTGAGCTCCATAGAGACGACGCCTTTAGCTCCCATCGGCTCGCCTCCTCCCACACCACTGACGGTCATGTTGGTCTTGATCAGCTCATCATCTGAACCTCCCAGCTTCTTGAACAAAGAATACGGCATCAAGTTAACGATCGCTCCTCCGTCCACCAGCATAAGAGAGATAGGCTTCCCATTGATGTGTCCCTTCATGTACAAAGCCTCCAGATGATTTTCAGTAGTTTTAGGCTTCTGGAAAATAGCTTCCTTTGGCCCAAAGTCAAGATGCGCGACGTCCTCCTCCGAGAGCAAATACCCATCCATAGACATATGGATCACGTTGATGTCCAAATTCATGCGCTCGGGCGAAGAACTGTAGTCAACAAGCTCCTCATCGTCTTCTAGTGTAGGATCCGATGCAGACTTGTCATCACAAACCATGGGAACCGAAGAAGAGAAACCGGGTGGTGTCTCTGGGTCATCAGTCTGACCGTTGACCTCCACCGGTCTGACCGGTGTGACCGGTTTGACCGACCCCTCCACCGGTCAGACCGGTGTTGGCTGGGAGCTGGTCTTGACTCTCCATTCTTTTCCCTGAGGTACCATAGGCCTGTACTAGTTGAAAGCTTCATCCCTTTGCTTCTCTTGCTCCTTCTCCCTCTTCTCTTGAAACCTCAGGCGTTGAAGCTTCCTCCTTTGTGTGCGAGTCAAACCGGGAGGACACCACCTTGGCAAGAAGTACTTGGAGTTGGAGCCACTTCCACTGGCCTCATGGTCATTAGCAGCAGTAAATACCTCTGGAGTTGATGTCACAACCTTATTGTTTGGAACAATCGGTCTTTTGCAATCCCCTCCAATGTGAACATCCATTGACCCAATCTGGATAATATCTTGATTTGTAGTCCTCTCTGGATCAATATCCATCTTCTACACCTTCTCCTTTTGCTTCGGCCTGTAAACTTGCTTCACGGGAGGTGGCACAGTTTTTCTGGCTGCACCGGTCTGACCGGTGGTAGCGATCGGTCTGACCGATCGGGTCTGGTGACCCTGACCAGAACGGCGAGAAGCCAATCGGTCTTGGGCAGGCCTGGAGATTCTGTCAAAAGCTGATTTCTGTCCTCCCCATCCAGGATGAAAGGCTTGTTGATAAGGCACCCACATCACTCCATTGTCATCATATATCGGGCGTGGTGCATTTGAACTTGATGACGCCCATGGTGGAGTAAAGAGTTGCCCTTGCTGCGATGATTCACCCTTGAGTCTTGTAGCAGCCCTTGGAGGTGAAGATGACCCTCCTTGGTGTGTAGGTGACCTCATCCTTTTTTTAATGGCCGATCACTTGTAATGGCCTTTTGCTTGGAATACTTATCAAATAGCATGTCGAAAGTGACCTTTAGCTTAGGACCACTCCCCTGATTTTTTGCTACATTAAGTTTCCAGTTTCCAATCTCCGGACGGCTTGGATTGATCATCCTCGGACGGCCTGGGGGTGCACCGGTCTGACCGGTCACCTCCACCGGTCTGACCGGTCTGGCCAGAGATGGCTCAGACGGTCGCTGATCGGCGGGTGTGGACGACCCTTGCCCCCCATGTCCAGAGGCACTCACTGTAACCTTGAAGGTCCCTTTGCCATCAGGAGTCTTCTCATACTCAACTTTGCGAACCAGCTCCTTTCCTCTCAAATCGGGCTTAGCCTCCCCGATTACCACGTTCTTGCCTTTAGTTGCTTCAGCTTGATGTGGCCGAACCAGTACCTTAGGCTGCTGTAAATCCATGGTGTTGATTGGAAAAGGAGCTTTATCCACTTGCATCTCATGAAAAGTCAAACGACCTTCATTTATGGCCGATTAAACCTGTCGACGAAACACATTGCAATCATTAATAGCATGAGAAAATGAATTATGAAATTTGCAACATGCGCGTCTTTTCAACTCTTCAAGTGGAGGAATAGTATGAGTTAATTTGATATTTCCAAATTTAAGCAATTCATCAAATATGCAATAACATTTGGAAACATCAAAAGTAAATTTAATTTTTTCTTGCAGACCTTTACTAGCCGGCTTAGGAGATGAACCAGAATAAGATTTTTCTTTAGAGGGCCAAACAAATTCAGCAGCATAAATTTCTTTATCACTATCGTCCGAACTATCAGAATCATAATCAATAACATGAACATTAGAACGACGTGATTTAAAGTTATCTTTCTCTTTATTCATTCGGTTTTCAACAACTAAAGCTCTTACTTGAACTTGTGCAACCGAAAGAAAATCAGAGCCCTCTATCTTATCCCTAATGGATGACCTTAAACCCTTCAGACAAATGTCTGCAAGGTCCATATCAGTGATTGACAAATTAAAGCATCGATTTTTAGTTTCTTTAAACCTTTTAATGTAAGCAGAGACAGTCTCATCTCTTCCTTGCCTAACCGATGTTAAATCTGTCAATTTTAATTGTATGCTCTCACTATAAAAGTGATCATGAAACTTACGTTCTAACATATCCCAAGATATAATAGAACCGGGAGCAAGCGAAGAAAACCAAGCAAAAGCGGTGCCAGTCAAAGATAGAGAAAATAAACGTACTTTCAAAGCATTATAGACACCAGCTTCACCTAGTTGTGCAGTGTATTGACTAATATGCTCCCATGTAGTTTGGTCATCATCACCACTAATTTAATTAAATTGGGCATACGCCAACCACGTGGGAGAGGAAATCTATCAAACTCGGGATCGTATGGTTTTTGATACAAATTAGTATTACCAATGTCAACACCAAGTTTGGTTTTTTACCACATTAGCCAAATCTTCCTTAAATCTATTAAATTCCGCCCAATTAGGATTATTTGGCTGCTGTGGTTGAGGATTCTCCAAATTTATCTTATTTAAATAGGGAGCTATCTTAGCTTGAGCTAGCCTGTAACTTTCAAACACATCGTCCGGAATAATTTTTTTGGAGGCCGATGTATTCATTGTCGTACTATAATGAGGTCCAACATTACTGATTGTATTAGAAAAAGTAGGGACCATCTGATTTGGCATGACAGAAATTGGCAAAGGCTGGTCGGGCACCAACTCCATTGCACCGGTCTGACCGGTACCCTGCGTCGGTTCGACCGGTGCGGCCATGTTTGGCCTGTGCGGTTGAAACTGAGGATACTGACCAGATGTTGGATTTGGTGTCAAACCATATGCATAATTACCATTATTTATAGGCAGAGGTGCTAAGCTAGGATGGGACCCTTGAGGATTAGCTTTAGGAGTACTACTATTAGTTTCATTATTAGCATAACCTAAAGCCCTATCTTTTTCAAGATCCTCTAACCGTTCTAAACGAGCAATATATGAAGCAAGTAATTCATCGCTTTCCTCTGTAGATTTCATAGGAGAAGTTTCAGGTGGGGATTTCTTACTTATAGTGGGAATTACCTCAACATTGCTGTCATTTAGCTTGATCGCCAGCAGCTCGAACTCTTTCAATCTTGCCACCTTGCCGGATTGATCCTTCTTGACGCCAGCTAGGAATTATACTTGCAAGTACTCTTGTAGCGCCTTGAACTTCTGCTGCTCCTCCGGAGAGAGATCTTCCAGCGATGCGGTGACAATGTTGTTCATGTCAAGTTCACACCGAGCACCCATCTGGCTGAGGTTAGATTGAACGGTTTTAGCAACCTGATCTTTCTTCCCCAGTGGAGTCGCCAAAAGTATGTTGACGCTTTTCTGGTCAACACACACGAGCGCTAGATCGCGCGGAACGTCGAAACGCTGAACTCGCCGAGCTCCTGCCCAGACTGGTCTGACCAGTCAGGGGCACCGGTCTGACCGGTGTATGCAGAGGCACGGTGAAAACCTAAGATCGCCGCCTCAGGAGGGACCCCGTCGGAGGTGGCGCGCCTAGGGTTGCTCTGAGGTCAGCAAGGCCACTCAGAACGTCCCTGATCGTCGTCGAGACAAGCAAGGAAAGCATGAGGTTGGAAAAGCTAGGGTTTGAGAGATAAAAGTTGTAAAAAGTAATAATCGATTGGGTAATTCCACCTCAAACGGCCGTGGCCCTTTATATTTATAGGGTCGGGAGGTCTTGCCCCGTAAGGAATCCTTTTACAACTCGAAATTCGCTAGGACTACTCAATTCTACTCGGACTCGGGGTCCACCGGTCAGACTGGTCAGGCCCACCGGTCAGACCAGTGTGGCCGTTGCCGAATCGGCTACAGGACGCCCGACCGGTCAGACCGTCGAGGGACACCGGTCTGACCTGTGGCGTCAGCCTGATCGGCTCTGTGCCAATTTTGGGTGCGAACACCTAGCTACATGCATGTAAACATTAGTGAGTTTTAAGTCTCGGTGAAGAAGGCTCAATAGAAGAAAAATCACCAGTCCGCACCAATCGCCGGTCCGCACCACTAGAGCTCGTTCAGTTCGCTAAACAGAATAGTTAGACTGACGGGATGGACTGGATTAGTGGACTGCACCAAGCGGCACTAGACTGACGGACGCCCAAATACATGCAAGCAGCGGCAGTATGGTTCTAGAACTGACACTAAATTCCCCTTTCATGGATTGATGAATAAGCTCAATCATGTTGCCTTGCGAGCAAACATATCAATGTTGCAAATCGCGGGCTATAGAATTTAGCGGAGTCCTTCCGGAAAAGCTATGAGAGCTATAGCGTAGCTATAGCGGAAGCTATAGCCTTTAGCGGTATGCAAAAAAGTAGTAAAGTTTAGACTCAAACATTATTAATTTTATAAATTTCAACTCATATTTCATATATATGTGTAGGCATTAGTGAAAACATAAGTAAATCAGTCATGATTCAGAAGATAAGTCATAAATCATAACGCATAGTTCATAAATCTCAAGTATATAAGTTCGTAGTTGAACCATAGCAGTGTTAGCGGTGCTAGGCTATTGAATTTAGCGGAGCTATTTCATGATATAGCGAAGTTATTGGCATTTGCGGTAAAATATGCAATATCGTAGCGGCACCTGTCTCAAAAAGCTATAGCGGAGCTATATCAAAGCTATAGCGTGCTATTTGCATCAATGAAACATATCCTTCAAAAATTTGGGTTCTATAGTTTCCTAGAAAAGCATCAAGATTCCAGTCTGCTGAGCGAGACCATCCATAACGCTTGTGATTGGATGGGCATCACAACCGATATAAGGATGAGCTCGAGGAGGAAGATACTTGATCGATTTTCCACTGTTGCTGACTTCCGGAGGATTGACAGAATCATTCTAGAATAGAGGAGAGAAATGAATACAAAACATATAAAAGGGGAAAAAACAAGAGATGCTGTCAGAAGTTACCTCATCTAGGAGAGCGATGTATTCATTACCAAGTTTCACACAATAAACTCTCGGAGACACATAGAAAAGATGTCCATGCCATTCTCTCCACCAAGCCTTAAAAAGTGGGGAAGCAAACGACACGGTTTTCCATGAATCAAGAGTCACAGTGGCAGAGTCTGGAGCCAAATCCATGAGATAAAGATAATGGAGAGCTCCAGGGATTGTTTCTCTCCGCCTAATAAGATTGGTAAAATAGAGACCGATTGGTAACTGAACCAATTTTAACTGATAGGCGGCCACAACAGGATTATAGAATTCATATGACGGCGGGAGAGTTTTCCCAAAGAAGTTAGCAGGAAGAATCCTAGGTTTTATGATTACTTCAAAAGCCTCTTTGTTGTCATCATCGGTAAGATTCTCAAAACTATAAAGATGCTCGAAGATATTATCAGGATCTGAGTATGCAAATGAGATGATGGCTTCCTTTTTGAGGCTAATATAAAAAATCCTAAAGAATTCAGACCTTTGTGAGCATCCTGTTTTCGGCCTGGGAACATAGAGACTACTTCTCCAAAATTGATGCATCGACGAGTCCCTAGGGGTGTATCTTCTGGTTCATCTCTTGAAAAAGACATCGAGAAGACATCTTTATGCAAGATGGTGCGAAAGTAAAGGTTCAACCACATGTTGACAAACCACCCAGAGCCCCCAGACTTCCTACAGGTTTACCAGCTAACAGATTGACTGAGACATGTTGAAGTAGATTGTAAACAACTCAAAGAAGATGTTTTCCCAAAGGAATTTCAGTCCTTGCAACCAGAAGCTCAGCAACATTTTGATAGTTGGAGGTTGGACTGACTGATTTCTTGCAGAACACAAATTTCTCAAGCCACATGGTGAGGAAAATCACATGCTCTCTGTCAGTAATTGTGCCTGTTCTCGCATAACTCTCAACATATTTTGACCAACCTCTGGCATGCTTGGTCTCAATCCGATGTGTTGGTTTCACGGTTCGACGAGAAAATAGAGTATCATCAGATGTGATATCCAATCTTGTCAGCAAAAGTACATCGACCAGAGTAGGTGTCATCAGCCCATGACCGAATAAAAAGGCATCCAGGGCATCTGACTAGAAGTATGAAGCAGCTATAAGCGGAGGTTCATGCCGGGACATATTTGACAAAGAGAGATTGATGCATTGGCCGATCTTGTATTTATCCTAGTGTCCTCTGAGTTTAGAGGCCATCCTATGATGCCAACCTTTCCAACCAGGAGTATATCCTGTCTAAGTCCTAAAGGCATTATTCTAGTCATCCAAATCCATGGATGCATGCTTGAAGGGGATTCTGTCAGTTTCAAGGTTAATAAATTCTGAGGGATCTGGATCACCCATTGGCCCTAAGAAAGTTACTCCAGGTCTATCGCTTAAAGGGATTGTGATATGGTTCCTAAGTTCCTGTACAATAATCTGGATCTAAGAACAGAGAACGACAGATGTAGGGATTTGCAGAAAAGAAGAAAGAAGGGAATCTGAAAGATACCTCAAGAACCGAATGAAGAGTTGCTGCAGGAGGTTGATTCGAAGTCTTTTGTTTGATTCCGGCAGTCGAACTTGAAGCGGAAGCCATGATCGATGAATGCGGAAATCCGATGAACTCAAGATAGGTGTGGAGCTAAGATGGCAAGTTGAGAGGAGTCCAATGGCTAGGGCAAGCCGATTATTTATAAGTTTTTCTTCCCCTAGGTTTCTTTTGGAAATATATCCATTGGATGCGCACGACTCAGAAGAAGGAACCCGGATTCGAGAGAATTTCGGAGAGAAAAGATATTCACTCCTAAACTAGGGGGCATGTGTTGGTACTTTTTTTGCCACACGACAGAGATAAGGTGAAGAAGCATCAGGTGCTCAACCGACCGATTGAACGCCAGCTGATAAGAAATAACCAATTGGGTCGATCGATGTTTGATAGAGGACAGCCGATGGTCAAAGAGGGGAGTCAGCTGATCAAGGAAGAAAAGCAGCAAGTAAAGAATACACCAAGGAGTGGCGCAGTGGAGGCGGGTCAAGGATTCGTTGGCAACAGGTCAAAGTCACTTTAGGGAGTCCGACTCTTGCATGAGTCATTTTAAATATAGTAGTTTTGTTTTCTTTAGATACAAGTACGCATTGTCGTAAGTGACTAGGAGTCAAATCATCCGTGGGATATCAATAGCGACCCTACGCGATTGGAAATAGTTTGTACACACCATAATCAACAAAACTTTCGCCTCTGGGCACCCCTTTACATTTTCTGCTTTACATTACACGATTTAAATTCAGCGGCTTGGCCACCTACGATTTTCTCTTTTCAAGCGTCATCCTTTGAGTTTGTCGGGCTGCATCAATCGACCTCCGACTAAGCTTGTAAGGACCATTTTACTGAGTAAATCCTAGGCTTTAAACATCTAGGCGCATCATTGTGGTTTTCGTCTAGTTTTTTTATTCAAAACCCATTGATATAGGTTAGATCTGCAAGTTTTCGTACCAATTCTTGTAGTTTTAACTTTTATCAACCTATCCAGTTTGAAATCAGGTTCTGTCGGCGCCTACCTGGAATAGCCGATCTAGATTGGTTTTGAATGCTGTCACGTAGCTTTGAGTAGGTCGCTTTCGTAGCTTACGATCTGCTTACATCACTCGAAATCGGTTGACATAGTCGATTTCAACATACTTGCACTTCGGTTGCTCCTAAGCCCGCTGATCCTACTTTGCTTTGTATCGGTCGATCCGACAGTTACACATACTGAAGACACATCGGTTCTCTAGCCGATCTACCCAAATTTAACTACTTTTTCCCTATCTTCCTTGTCAATCAATAGGTCAGATTGACTAGCACGTTTCGCACCAACTGGGGAGTCACGTGTGTTGTTGCGCAGGGGTCACGTCCGATTTTTGCGTCAACACCAAGCTAGCCTTCAGATGTCACCCTTTGAAGCACTCCACAGGAGAAAGTGTAGGACATTATTGATGTGGTCAGAAGTTGGAGAAAGAACACCCTTTGGTCCGGATATCATAAAAGAAGTTGAAGAGAAAGTGGAGAAGGTCTGAGAGAACCTGAAGATTGCCCAAAGCTGTCAGAAGAGCTATGCTGACCCCAAGAGAAGGGACTTGTCGTTTGGAGTGGGAGACTATGTATACCTCAGGGTGTCACCACTTCGAGGAACCAAGAGGTTTTTGGTGAAAGGGAAACTTTCCCCAAGATATGTTGGGCCGTACCAGATAACCGAGCAGAAAGCTTGCCTACCGACTCGCCTTGCTGGAGCAAATGGCTGGAGTGCACCATGTGTTTCACGTGTCTCAGCTACGGAAGAGTGAGAAAGAAGTGGAGACCAAGAAAGTTCCCGTTGAGACGCTTGACCTACAAGGCACCCTCGAGTATGTGGAATACCCCGAGAAGATTCTAGACTAAGCAGCCAAAGAAACCAGAAGAACCACCATTCCTTATTGCAAAGTGTTGTGGAGTAACCATACCGAGCGAGAAGCTACATGGGAGAAGGAAGCCGACCTTCGGAAGGAGTTCCCTCACTTGTTCGAGGAGGAGGATGAAGCCTAAGTCTCGAGGACGAGATTCTCGGTGGTGGGGGAGAATGTGACAGACCAGGTTTTCAAAGGTGTGAATTTTCTAATAATTTAAAACTTTTTGTTTGCATATGTGTGCTACCAAGTTTGGACCAAAATTGCTAACCTCTCCCTTGAATTCTGCACAAATAAGACCAAATATAAAAAATCTAAATTCAAATTACAATTTAAATATGTGAGTTGGATTTATTGGTTTTATTTATTTAAATATGTGAGTTGGATTTATTGGTTTTATTTAGAGTTAACTGAGTGTTGTTTGAATTTGAAAGTAATTCAAATTCAAACTATATTTAAAACCTATTTCAAAAGCTAACAACTAACTTGGGTTGAAGCTCAGTAGCCGAAGTCTATCGCAGCCCCATTAATTTTTCAGCGAAGCACTAGGAACACCCCTTAGCTTTGCGTCGGCCCGATCAGCTTTCAGCCCAGCAGCGGCCCACTGAACCCGCAGCACCGCACACCCTTTTCTCCCGCTAATGTGCTAGGCCCGCTCGTCAGACGACACTGTGCGCCTTTCCCCTACCTCCGGCCATACAGTGTCGCGCTGCGGGGAGGATCAGGGTGCCACGCCTGCGTCCACACACGCGCCCGTGACCGATCAAGACCTTCCGGAGCGTTTTGCCCGGGGAGAATCCCCATCTTGCCCTTGCGCCTTGCGTCTCTGCACCTAGGCATGCGCGGCGGAGCCGAGCATCACACCGTCTGTTGACATTTCTTAACGTCAATACTAATGACACCGGGTTAGAGCAAGCGTCAAGAACGACCAGTGGTAATCCTAATGATCATGAACTAATCTACAAGCGTACGGATATACCATTGTAGCATTTCTTCAGGGAAGGGAGTATTCCAAGGGTATCATATTTGTGGAAGGCAATGGTGGATATCAAGACTTATGCTATTGCATTGAATATAAACCATGAGACAGGGGAAGAAACAACATCTCAAGTGTAGGGGTAAGATAAATGATATGGATAAGGGTGGTGTGACACACACATTGATTCATCTCCTACTAAAGAACACTATGACGTAGGGGGGGACTATACGGAGTTAACTCTAGGTTCTATGGTACTAAACATACAAGAGTTAGCTGATAAAGAAAGATACACAAAGTATTGCATGATCGTAGGTCTAGCACCCAGGTACAAACGGGGAGAGAGCTCCGTGATGCTCAGCATACAAGTGGAACTACACATTTTTAGACTCCTACAACAGTACCCCAGCGGGGAGGAGTACAAAGGGTCCAACGGCTGTCACTACCGCGGCCTACCTCTATCTATAAGGGGGTCAAGCTCATAACTAACGCAGCTACACAACCAGGCACCATGCCTGCATTGCTGTTGGACTCCGCCTGGCCTGGGCTGTTGTGACCCAGGGTGAAGCCACCAGATAACTGGTAGACTTAGACCGAGTATCATAGCTTAAATGCAAACCTGATGCAACGCAATAGTGTAATCTAACTGGATGAAACAAGAGCTAGTCATACAAACGAATACAGACTTTCCTATGTTTGATCAATAGGATCAAAGGGTCGTGTTCGTGAAGAACATGTGCCTCTAAGTTGCGAACAAACATGAAAGACACGAGTAAGTCATCCTTCAACTAGATTGAAGGGTCGTGTTCTTGATGAACACGAGCCCCTAAATGATGAATGAACGAAGAACTCAAGAACATATCGATCACATGAACTACCTTAACTTTATACAAAATAGATAAATAACAGAAGTAGATCAAAGTCGTACAAAGAAGTAAAGATACAAGAGAACTCATACCTAGATCCCAAAGTAGACTTGGAACCAGAATAAGAGCTACTCTAGCCTACCCCTAGCCTTTGAAACTAAAAGTGAGAGAGGAGAGTCAAGTGTGGGTGTGAGAAATGGAGCCCCTCCCCTTCTATTTACAGGCCAAGGACCTCAAGGCTCCAGGCACCAAATGTCTCCAAAACACCCGGGGATGCAGCAAGGGACCAATGAGCAAGCACCACGTGGAAGGCCAGGATGAACCGACACAAGGTCGGTTTGGCCGATCCTAGGATCAACCGATCCCTAGGGTCCATGTGGCACTTTGTGCTTTCTCCAGGTGGCTGGCAGGTCGGTCCCATGATCTGTTCCAGGTGCATGGCGAGTTTGGAGGCAGTTTGGGTCCCTGGTAGCCCATGGATCCATGTGACATTCATGTGTCGCTCTCTGATTCGTCGACGAGTGTCTCTATTGGATGAGTCACATGTTTGCCACCTAAGATCCATGTGGCAGCCATGTCCTCAGCTGAGGTGGCATGGATCACTTCATAGAAGGTGGTGTTTCCACTTCTTTTCATGCTTATTTTATCTACAATCAAATAATCTCCAAGGATAAGTGGAACTACATTATTCTTAACAAAATGCGTGCAAGAAATGCATTTGCTTCCATTTATGTGAGAATATTGACAGCTAAAAGTGGTACTTAACAGCCGTCAACACTGTCTCCCTCGGATTCGAAGGCAGGGGCACTCGGGGCATTTCGCGTGTCCTTGCTGCGGCCGTCGTGCTTTCAAAAGGGAGGGCAAAGCCCTAGTCACCGCATCCTACCAACCCAGTTGGGGTTTTCCCCATTCCCCTATTTCACCACTGGGAGAGAAAGAAGGGAGGAGAAAAGAAGGAGAAGGGAGAAGGAGAAGAGGAGGAGGAGCACCTCATCGTCGCTGTCGCGCCACGAAGCCGGAGCCTAGCGCCGGAGCTGCGGGGGCCGTTTGAGTGAGCCGCACTGGGACGTCACCGCCAAGGAGAAGAAGAGCTCGTCGAGACACATCGGTAACACATACGCCGCGCCGACCGCTTCACCGAGCCTGCGACGCCTACATTGCCGATCCACAGTGAGCCTCACCGTCTCTCTCGTCTCCCCTTGCTTTCTTGCCTATGATGTCAGAGGAGCGCCTGCCAGCGCCTATTGTCCAGCCTTCGAGCCGCGGAAGCTCATGATCATCGTTGTAACCTGTCCGGCTGTCGCGTAGTGGCCATCTTTCTGAAGGAGCCGCGCTTGTTCCTTTACCTCTCTCCCTTGAACCCTGCCGCCGCGAACCCTGCCGCAGCCATGCCATCGGATGTTGCCGCCGCATCGTGTCTCGGTTGTAGAGGCTCCAAGGTCCAGCCTTGGCCGAACAAGCTGCGATCGTCATTGTTCTGCAGCCTCAAACCTCGCCGTCATGCACCCACATGCGTAAAGGTAGGACCTTTAGCCGCTAACCGTCATGCCACGTCCCGCCGGCGGAGCTCTGCGTCGTCACCACACTGTGCGCCAACCGTAGGTCCAAAGACTGGACCTTGGCCGTACAAGGCTACAGCCGTAACCCAGCTCCGCTCCGCCTCACTGTTGCCGCCTCGCTGACGAAGCTCGCCGCGCCACCGCACCGGCTGACACCGCATGGAACCAAGGAGCGCCACCGAATCCCAGTAGAGATCGGGGTGCAGCTTCGAACCCCAGAATAGTTGGAGGAGCAGATCTGAACTTCTGTGAAGTAAACCCTAGCTGGGCCTTGTTTGGGATTTGACCCATAAAAGCCCACCGAAGCCCATCGGAACCCAACCGAGCTGTAGGGTAGAGTTCAGGGTGGTTTTGTGGACTTGGTTCACTAGGTCATGTTGAGCCAGGTGCATTGGGCCTATTTGGCCCACTAACACTTTTGGCCCAGTAACGGCCCACTAACCCACTGACCGTTGACTGGTCAATGCTGACATCAGTGAGGTTTTTAATAAATCTTTTTCTGATTTACTAAAGGTTTTAATAAATGCTTTATAAATCCTTTCAACTTTGAAAATTCATAACTAATTATCAGAAGCTCCGAAAAATATGAAACCAAATGCATTATTTTTGTAATTTTGAACCCGTGCTATTTGTAGCTAGTTTGGAGTTGTTTGATTCTTCTAAAATTGGTGTTCCTTGGAGTTTTTGCTTAGTTGTTTGCTGGTATATTTATCACGTCTCGTACCTCGTGTTGAGCAGGCCCGAGCTACGATCCGGAGGATGACAACGACCCTGACTACAATGAGTAGGAGTACTTAGACAACGACTGTCACACAGGTGTCATGTCACTCCCAACCATGTAGATCCTATGCATGCTATTAGTTGCTAGTGCTCCATTTATGTTAATTAGTTGTTGAATTGCATAGCTAATCTTTTAGCCACACCTTGGTAATTGATATATCTTGATTGCTTGAACTACCTACCCCTGGGACTAGCTACAGACCCCTATCTAGTCCCCTATACTTACTATTCATACATTTATGCTTTTGAGATATGGATGGATTTCTGGTTTGGACCGAGATTGGGATATTTTTGTATACTCTGGCGTGAGTCTTGGGTGAGTGTGACCCCCTTGACGTGTTTTGGTAGGAGCAAACCGTGTGGTTATTTATGAACATCTGTCTAGGGGAGGTGTGTTATGGGCCCTCTCGCTAGCGGCGTGTCGGACGATGGAGATGGTAGAGTGCTCGCTCCTTGCCCTTAAGGACTGATCGATAGTTTAACCATGTTTCATTGAGCTATTTTCGTATAAACCATTCGCTCACTTATGGGCAGGGTTCGGTCACCTAGTGGGTGGATAGCATTCAGCCTGTAGGCGGATCAGTGTGATTGTGTTAGGAGGTGCGGCTTCGACCTACTCCGAGAAGGTGTCGCCCGTCTCGACTGGGGATGGTCTCACAGCTTCGAGGACTTCAGCTGGCAGACGTGCTCTACAGTTGTAGACGGTTCCAGTCTCGAGGAAGTAGGAGAGCACAATCCACTACTAGGTCTCCGCCCATTAGGCAGGGTTTGAAACAGATGATCCCCATTTCGGCCCTATCCGGCGGGTCCAGTTGTACAACCTCTGTAAAGTATTAAACCTATAGCTATAGTCTGTGTCCACTGGTTTGAACAGCCCTTTGATCTGTTACTCTGGCTAGACTTTTCTGGTGCTTCTTTTCTCCCTCGAGTGAGTGAGCTCGACTTCGGCTGTTAAGATGTGGGGATAGGAGCTGGTGACCCCACATTGCAGATGAGAGTTGGATGCTCAGTCTTGAAATAAGATTCGATGATTTGTGATATATTCCTTGACTTGGGGTGTTAACCCCGGAGGCATTGGACTCGGAGGTGTGAACCTCCTCGAAGGTGATGACCTCCCCACTAATTCTGCAATCCTTATTATTGCTGCCACCGCTGCTTTTGCATAAGCTTACTATAGCCACATATAGGCTTACCCATGCATATTAGAATCCAACCACTGCTTTTGCTCTTTGTTGGGAAGCTGACATGACCTACCCACTTATCGTGTAGATGGTGGCATTTCAGACTCAGAACACAACTACGACTTCGAGAATGATGGATGGGAAGACTAGGCTGGTCGTTTGCTTGAGCTGCCTGAGGAGATGGTGTCTACTCCGCCTCATATGTTCTGCTGCGTAGATGTTTACCTTGCTTGATTCGGTCCAGATGGACTTGTACCCGGCATGTGCCGAAGAGTTGTACTATTAATATTATTATGTGGAGCTAATATTTGTTCTGTGTTGTATGATTTTGTTGCCGCTGAGACAGAGATTGCACGTGATAGTCTTCCTTAGACAATCACAGAGGCGCAGAGAATTAGGTTCTCAGTCGCGGGAATCCGGTTCATTTCAACGGCGCTCAGGGCAAGGCGGCACGGAGGACCACACCCGAGTAGGACAGTCGCAGCCGCGAGGATTCCGTCTGTGCGCGCCCCAAGCCCCACAACCACGCCATGGATCCCGGTGCCGCCGAGGTAAGTTACCGATCTTTGGTTCCCTTTTACACAATTCACCATGCTCTTGCGGTGCCCGGTCGACGCCGGAGTCCTCCAAATATGATTCCCACCAGGGAGCAAGGTCACCGCCGGCAGCCAAACATGGCCCACACGCTCGTGTCATCGGAAGATATCCCTAGTCCCTATGAGCACCTCTCTTTTCCTGAATTTCTTCTGCATTGTTGTGATTTTTTTTTGTGACGATTGCATTGTGAATTGAGATTCGAAGTAATGATTTGGCATGGTGATTATCTCCTAACAACTGACTTGATCGTGTTTCTGAGGAGCCGTATGGAAAGAGTGATGGTAGCGAACAATCATAGGGAGAATCTTGTGGGGATGCTGCATCACGCAGGGATGAACGAGGTTGTAGTCCTGTGTGATGGCTTCACAACTTGCAAATATTGTCCCGTGATTGGAGAATACATATATTGTTAGAGATCTGTTCCTTTCCTCTGCAGGACATGGTTAGAAAATACATATATTAGCGAAAGAGTCTGTACCCTAGTGATTACAAGAGTCCCGGTAACACTTCAGATCCTGGGTTCGACTCCTTAGGGGAGCGAATTTATCAGGATTTAACAACGTTTGTGCTTTCAGTGGTATAGGCGACGTTCCCGTCAACAGTGAGACGCATGTGGTGATTTCGTCAATCTTAAGAATTTGCCGGCTCAATCTTCGAAGATGCTCATAGGCAGCGCCGGCCCTGTGGGGGCGGCAGGTTGTGCTGTGGCCTAGGGCCCATGCCAAGAGGGGGCCCAATCCCAGGTATGCAGCAACACCCACACCGTATGTGCTTGGCCCCAAAAAATAACCACGAAACCACAAACCAGCAAGCCGCCAGCGGCTGTGCGTGAGGCACGTATTGGACTTCCTGATCGGGATCGCCTCCTCTCCCTCTCAAGCCCTCGACTCCTGCAGGTCAGCAGGTGCTGCCGGACTATTTCGACTTCCTCGCGATCGCCAATCACCGGATCACGCATCGCGCTAAGCCGTCGTCCATCAAATCAAACGTATGTGGTCATCTGTTCTTCCGTTCAGTTCCTCTATTGGATCCTTCAGTGCACTAATTCATTTTTTCTAATTTAGGTCTTCAAATTTCAGAATGCCACCTAAACATTTGTCGGGGCTGCAAAACGAAAAAGAAAAAGACAAGAAGGATATCCTGGACACTCTTGATCTCAATGCTGTCCTGGATGATTTTGCATCAAGAAATGTCCGGCGTAAAATCTTTTCATGAGAATCGATGAATATATATTATTTTTTAAGATAATCATATTAGTTCTGCAAGTACAAGTACGCATGTTTATTTTTTTTGCGTATATTGTTTCTCAATAATTATCAGACATGCTAAAGTACAATATATTTTTGTGACCACACCATTGCGCTTTTTCTATATGACAATATATTATAAGATATATAATAGTCTATAGGGGCCTTCGCTCTGTCTTCGCCCTAGGGTCCTCAAAAACATAGGGCCGGCACTGCTCATAGGGATAGGGTTTACGTGCGCGTGTTCATAGGGATGAGTATGCGTGCGTTATGAGTGGTCTCCGATATACTGTGTAATTCATGAAAAAATACATATATTGTTTTGTGATTTAATCAATTGTAAAACTGTTTTTCCGGATGATAGCATCATGATTGATCTTGCGTCTGCCTTGACAAAGCAACGGATGTGCATTTCGCTTTGACTTCAGTGGAAATGGGTAGGTTTGCTCGTGTTATATTGCACCAACCTTTATGCTTCCTATTTATGAGTGTTACTGCAGTACGTTACTTCGATATCAGATTTTACATTTGCCTTAGACCTTCATTTTTTAACATATAGAGACCCATATTTATTCTCAAAAGAAATTATACAAAACATTTGCATAATGATTTTTTTTATGCATTGAAAATGTCTGAATCGGTATCGCTTGGCACATTGTTTTGTACTGTCTATTTTTAATTTGAATAGCAAACATGGTCCATAGCTTACACCACATGTTGCCTTTCATTACGCTTTTCAGAGAAAGTGAAGGTGAATTCCAGTTTGGCAACTATAATGAGGCTGACGACTTGCATTCTGTAATCTCATATCTTTACCAGGAGAAGCTCAAGAACAACCTCGAGCAGGAGCAGGCCCATATGCCGACAAGGTACGGTAGCGTCATTCTCTGTATACCTATGGAATTTGGCGACACAGATACCTCTCTAGTTGGTATGTGAAAACTGCATTTATATTTGCAATCGACACTCGAGTCAGTTGATTGTTTTCACTACAGGAAAAACAACTATATGTACCCGTTTTAAAACCCTATTAGTACCGGTTTTGGAACCGTACAGGCCAGCCGGTACTAATGTGGAGGCCAATGTGGAGGCCACATTAGTACCGGTTCTTGACGTGGCGGCCTCCACATTAGTACCGGTTGGGCTAGCCAACCGGTACTAATGTGTTTTTTCTTAATTTTCTATTTCCATTTCTTTTTAGTTTGTTTCGTATTTGAACGTATTTAGACATATTTGTTTGGTTCGTTTATACTAATCAAATACACAATGTTATAAAGTCGTTTGTGCATATATAAAGTGACATCATACATACATACATATATATATATACACACACGGAATCAAATGTTAGAAGTGTGACGTCATCGTTTTAAGCCTCTCCTCGTCGCTGATGTGCTCTCGTAGTGACCCTAGAAGAAGCTCCTACTTTCTCGACGTCTTTCTTCTTGTCCTTAGAAGAAGTTGCTTCTTTGTCGCCCTCCTTCTTCTTGTCCTTAGAAGAAGTTGCTTCTTTCTTGCCCTCCTTCTTATTGTCCTTAGTAGAAGTTGCTTCTTTCTCGATGTCCTTCTTCTTATCCTTAGCAGAAGTTGCTTCTTTCTCGACGTCTTTGTCCTTGTCCTTAGAAGAAGATCCTTCTTTATCGACGTCATTGTCCTTGTTCTTGTCGGTGCTTTGCTGAGCTTCATTAGCAATGCTAGCAGTGTCTTCTTTGCTCATTGTTACCATTGAGTCACCGACATGAAACTCTTCTGCGGGATTAATCACCTCGTCTAGAATAAATCCGCAGAGTTGTTCTTGAATTAATCGGATTCTTTGCGTCTCGAGTAATCCTTCCTTGATGTTAGAAATCTACAAAAGAAGTTATTAATTGTTAGAAAAAAGAATATGAACAATAAGAACTAGGGATATGTTTGTCAGCATTTTTGTGTACGCACCTTCTCACTGAAGGGGCCCAAGCTACCACTTGCAAAGTGATGGATGAACTCACATACATAGAATCTTGATAGATTGGTACCGGGTGGCTGTTTCAGGCACTGCACATATGTGAAAATAAAAATTAAGATATATTTGTTAACTTGTATTGAAAAATGTGACATGAGATTAGCGAAGAAAACACGTACCGGGAAATCATGATAGAATTGAAGTTTCTCTTTCAAGCCCCCCCCCACTTTACACGGAACATATCCCATGCAGCATTCAACAATACTACGAGAGGTTCGTACCATTGACTATATCTGCCAATAGAGTCAAAGAAGTGGGCAAGACTTAAATCAGGTACAATAATAATGAGAATCCAGTGGAAGCTGTCAATATATTTTAGAGAAGAATCAGTTAATTGAAACATTGAATGTATTTTGAAAAAGATAAAGAGTTGAGAAAAATGCTGCTCACTGGCAGTTGTATGGAATAAGTATGCAGTCCTTGAACCATTGAAGGTCCAGAAATGTGAATAAGGTCTCCACAGTAGGCGCTGGGAAATCACGGACAAGCGTCTCGTTTAGCATTTGAGGATCCATGAAGCCGATGTCGTGCACTCCAAGCCTCCGGCAAGCTTGCATCTCCATGCTGCATGATACAAAATAAAGAAGTTCAGGTACGGTCTAAAATGGCTAGAGCGGTGATTCTAAGATTATGGTACAACAAATACTTACAGAACCCAGCAAGTGACGAAGGAAACGTCCACTGCATCCATATTGAATAGGAACCAGAACTCCTTCATGGGAATAGGGAAAGTGGTGCGACCTCAGAAAAAATGATGGTCTTTAACTTCGATAAATTCAACCCCTCGTCCTGCCGTTTGCATGTACCATTTGTGCAGAGCATACATCCTAGTTGGAAGGTCCTGCAACAATCGCTCCCAGAGAAGCGGCATCCCAGGCACATAATCACATCTACCTGACCCTGGGTGCTTTTCAATTTCAGCAATGCCTAGAATTTGAGCAGGTGTCATTTTTGCTTCCAAACCGAATTCAAGCAATCCACGCTCCGCATCTGAGAGTACCTGTAGGTCCGGGACTTATTGCTTTGATTGGGTCCCTAGTTGTGGAACAATTTTCCCAACTTTCTGAGCCTTATTGGCTTTATGGAATTTGAGCGCCGTGCGATCATAGTCAGACAACGTAGGTCGCTCCGGCTTTTTCCTTTTTTCTTCCTCCATTTTTTTCGTGAAGCGGTGAAATTTGTACATGTCAAATGGTTTCTCAGGTGCAGGCGTCTTCTTTTTGAATATTTGTCTGTCCAGCTCCTCCCGCACTGACGCATCTAGTTCCTCTTAGTCTTCTCATAAGATAATTTTGCTAGAGGTGGCTTCTCCTTGGGTATCCTCTGCTTCTTTGGAGGAGGAGGAGGAGGATTTCCTCGTCTGGAACCCTGCTTCTTTGGAGGAGGAGAAGGATGTCCTCGTTTGGAACCCTGTTTCTTTGAAGGAGAAGGAGGAGGAGGAGTAGCATGTTCCGGACTGCCCCTGTCAGTTGCATCATGTTCTGGACTCCTGCTGTGTTCCCTTCTAGCTGGTGAAGGTGGTACCTGATCTTGGACTGCGGTTGTGTTCTCTTCCGTTATCTCTATGAGATCCTTGGGTCACAAAATCCAAGTGTGCAATGCTTCCCCTAGAGTATTTGCATCATCAGCTCCCGGAAACTCCAAGTCGAGGTCATCCCAGGTATCAACCACTCGATCTAGAAAGACTTTGGCGCACCCGTGACTGGAATAATCGACGTTCAAAAATATTTCCCCTGGCTGAGGTAAACTTACTAATAGGTTATTTTGGTCAAAAATTCATGTTGAATTTTTAAATCGAACGAAAATATATTTTACCATGCAAAATTATATATAACTTGTACATGTCATGTTATTAGCATGTATGCCTCGATTTAGTATTGTTTGTTTATATTTTCACGTTAAATTATTTATTTAATAATAAATGATGTCTATAAAATTAAAATAATTAATATTTTTACCGATAAAACACAATTTCTTGTTACTAAATATTACAGTACTTTGTTACAGGACCATAAGTTATTAATAAAACTTATTATACATCATCATCATTATCTAATGGAACGTTAATAACCTTCCTCTTCATGAACATCCCCTGCTTGTGATCATGGCGTAAATATGGAGCGTCCTCTTGTGCTAACAGGATGCTTGGGTCAACCTTGACTGAAAATGGAGGAAGATCATCGAATTGGTCATAATCATCTGAAATGTCAGTCTTGTCCTCAACTCCAATGATTTTTCTTTTTCCTGGTAGAACAATGTGACGCTTCAGCTCTTCAGCAACCGACTTCTCGGCACCCTTCTTTATCGGTGGTTTGCTCGACATGTCTTTCACATAGAAAACTTGTGTCACATCATTGGCTAGGACGAATGGTTCATCTTTGTATCCAATCTTGTTGAGATCCACAATTGTCATCCCAAATTTGTCTGTCGTTAAACCTCCTCTGGTATTGTTGATCCATTGGCACTTCAGAAGAGGGACTTTTAAAGCTCCGTAGTCCAATTCCCGTATCTCTTCAATGAAACCATAGTATGTTTGTATGTTCCCTTCCTTGTTTGCTACATCCATACGAGCACCACTGTTTTGGTTTACACTCTTCTTATCTTGGGCTCTCGTGTAGAATGTGTAGCCGTTTATCTCGTATCCTTGGAATGTATCTACTGTGATAGATGGCCTCCTAGCCAACCATAGCAGTATCTCATCAACAATTTTATCACCCCTCACTTTTTTCCACAGCCAGGACGTGAAGTTATCAATGTGGTGTCATGTAATCTAGGGTTCAGACTTCCCTTCATTTGCAGCACGAAGAATGGACTTGTGCTCTTCCAAGTATGGAGCCACATGTGATGATTGATGCAGGACAATGTAATGTGCTTGATCATATAACATTGCATCCATGTCCATCTGAGATTTTTTCCCTATTGTGCCCTTTCCTCTAAGCCTCCCCTCATGGCGTGATACAGGGAGTCCAATTGGACACATGTCATCCATAAAGTCGACACAAAACTCTATGACCTCCTCTGTAGCATATCCCTTTGCGATGCTTCCTTCGGGACGAGCACGATTGCAAACATACTTCTTAAAATAGGACATCAACCTCTCAAAAGGGAACATGTTGTGCAAATATACATGCCCGAGGATAATAACCTCTTCAACCAGATGGACCAAAAGGCGGGTCATGATATTAAAGAATGAAGGTGGAAAGATCATCTCAAAGCTGATGAGGCATTGCACGACATCATTCTGCATCTTCACTAGAGTTTCTGGACGGATTGCCTTCTGACAAAGCTGGTTGAGGAATGCACACAACTTAGTGATTGCTAATCTCACATTCTCTGGCAGAATACCCCTTAGTGCAACAGGCAGCAGTTGTGTCATCAACTCATGGCAGTCATGAGCCTTCAGATTTATGAATTTCTTCTCTTTCATATTTATTATTCATTGTATGTTTGAGGAGTAGCCCGTTGGGACCTTCATACTATTCAAGCAATCAAACATTCTCTGCTTCTCTTCCTTGCTTAGGGTGTAACTAGCAGGAGCCAAGTAATTACCTTTTTCTCTCTTTTCGGGATGTAGGCCTTTTCGTTGGTTCATAGCTTTCAGATCCCTATGTGCTTCAATTGTATCTTTTGTCTTTCCATATACACCTAGGTGGCCAAGTAAGTTCACGCAGAAATTCTTCGTCACATGCATCACATCAATTGCATTGCGAACCTCAAGGATTTCCCAATAAGGTAGCTCCCAAAATATCGACTTCTTCTTCCACATAGGTGCCTGACCAGCGGTGTCCTTTGGAACTTGTACACTACCAGAACCCTTGCCAAACACTACCTTCAAATCTTTCACCATGGCAAATATGAGTTTACCACCACGGTGAATGGAATTCTTACGTTTTTCTTTGACACCTTCAAAGTGCTTTCCTTTTTCTCTTAACGGGTGTTTAGGAGGAAGAAAGTGACGATGGCCCAAATACACAACCTTTTTACTGTGTTTTAGATACACGCAGCAAGTATCATCTAGACAGTGCGTGCATGCTCCATATCCCTTGTTTGATTATCCTGATAGATTACCAAGTGTTGGCCAATCATTGATGGTGACGAACAGCAATGCTCGTAGATTGAAGGTCTCCTGTTTGTCCTCATCCCACACGGGTACACCTTCTTTCTTCCATAATGTTTTAAGATCCTCAATCAATTGTCTTAGATACACATTGATGTCATTGCCTGGCTGCTTTGGGCCTTGGATGATTATTGGCATCATAATGAACTTCCGCTTCATGCACAACCAGGGAGGAAGGTTGAACATACATAAGGTGACATGCCAAGTGCTATGACCACTACTAAACTCACCGAATGGATTGAATCCATCTGTACTTAAACCAAACCGAATGTTCCTTGGATCCCTGCAAATTCCTTACATTCTTCAAATCTATCAATTGGTCTCCACTGGGACCCATCAGCGAGGTGCCTGATATGGTCATCTTGTTTGCGTTCTTCTTTGTGCCAATGCATCAAATTTGCGTTGGTCTTGCACCTAAATAAATGCTTCAGTCGTGGTATAACTGGAAAATACCACATTACCTTCTCAGGTATTTTCTTCTTCTTCTGCCCACCCTGAACTTCATTAGCCTCATTGCATGGGATCTTATAACGCTACGCTTCGCACACAAGACAAGCCTCCAAATTCTCATATTCGTCACCTCGGTAGAGGATACAGTCATTAGGACATGCATGTATCTTTTCTACCTCTAAACCTAGAGGACAAACAACCTTTTTAGCTTCGTACGTGGACTCTGGCAATTCATTCCCCTCGGGAAGCATGTCCTTGACGATCATCATCAACTCATCAAATCCCTTGTCTGAAAGTCCATGTTTAGTCTTCCATTGCAGCATTTCCAAAGTGGTACCCAACTTCTTCTGCCCCTCTTTGCAACCTGGGAACAACAGTTTCTTGTGATCTTCCAACATACGTTCAAACTTCTTTGACTCCTTCACCTTTTCGCAATCTCCCTTTACATCGTGCAACACCTGACCTAGATCGTCGAGAGGTTCATCTGCAGTTGTTAGAGCTTCTTGTCTTGCATGTGATCCTCTCCCATTGGATCATCTGCAAAGGCACCTTCTTGAGTCCAATCTGGAATACGATCATCTTCCTCTTCATCATCTTCCATTATAACCCCCCTTTCCCCATGCTTTGTCCAAACAAAATAATTTGGCATGAATCCCCATTTGTATAGGAGATCGTGAAGACTCTTTATCGATGAGAAATCCTTCTCATTTTTGCACATTTTGCATAGACAAATAATGAAACCAGATGGCTGCTTGTTTGCTTCCGCGACATCTAGAAATCCACGCAACCCATTAATGTATTCACTGGAAATTCTCTTGTCGGGGTACATCCATTGCCGATTCATCTATAAAGCACCACCAAACAATCTTTAAGTATTTTGTAACAAAAGTCACACACAAATTTAAAGTCTTCATTTACAATCCACGTTATACAATATGACAAACTTAAATAGAGTTCTTACACACGAAATTAATGTGTTCATACCGAATTCACAAGATACAATACAACAATTAAACTTAAGTCAATGTCTTACATAAATTTAAAGTACGACATATAAAACACTACTAATACATGAAACAATACGAGAAACTTTAGCCATTCTTGTGACGTGACGACGAAGGTTTAGCTTTCTTGGAATCGCCCTATGGTTTAGTACTAATCGGTGGATCTCCAACAACATGGTATGCTGGTGGAGCATAAATGCCACCAAAAGGAGGTTCCTGCCCCGCTGCAACATCTATCTGTTTTCCTTGCAAATAACGAAGCATTCCTCTAGCCAATGTGCTCATTTTCTTCGGTTTATCAAGAAGTCCTACTTTGGTTTTCTCCTGGCTGTGTGAGGAACGACGATCACCACTGCCGTCATCCCTATTACCTCCGGCAGCAGTAGACATCTATACTAATGACAATAAATTATTTGACCCATCTATGAAATTCTAGCATTTCTAATAATTCTAAAACTATTTCTACTAATTCTAAAACAAATCCTATCATTCCTAGCCTTTCTAACATTTTGAGTAATTTTAAAATTATTTATATATTTGATTATGTCATATGCTCAAATAAAAAATTATTTTGAAAAAATCAATTCTAAAACTATGTCTAGTAATTCTAAAATCAATTATAGCTTTCCTAGCCTTTCTAGTAATTCTAAAACTATTTATATATCTAATTATGACATATGCTCAAATAAATAATTATTATTAAAAAAATAAATTGTCACATACAACATCTCATCCAACTAACACGACACATCCTTTGCAATCAACTATATAGAACGTATACAAAAAAGCATATAAATAGAAAAAAAACCTCATTCCTAGCTCATTATAAAGTGCCAAAATACTCCAATTTCAACCGATAAAACTCAACAAAATAAGCATGAATCAAGGGAGGATGAAGTAACTAACCTCTAGACCACTTCAATGAGTCAAATCATCGAGAAATCGTCACAAATCAGGCAAAAACTCCCCTAGGGTGCCATGGATGAGTGAGAGCTCGAGTTGGAGAGTGGAGGGGAGAGTGGCTCGGGCTGGAAGAAGGAGCTGACTTTTTATGCGGGGAACATTAGTACCGGTTCCTGGCTAAAGCCGGTACTAATGTTGATACATTAGTACCGGGCCTGGACAGGAGCCGGTACTAATGTGCGGCACCCACATTAGTACCGGTCCTTAGTACCACCCGGTACTAATGTCGCACATTAGTACCGGCTCTAGCCAAGGACCGGTACTAATGTGGCACTCTGGCGGGCTACTAGGGGACCCCCCTTCCGAGCCGGTACTAATGTACACATTAGTACCGGTTCCAATAGGAACCGGTACTAATGTGTTTTTCCCCAGGACAAAAGGTTCATTCCCTAGTAGTGTTTTGCGTAGCAAATTTGTAGTTCCCTCTTCATTGTTATTTTGTGACTACAATACACTGCGGCATCCACCCCATGAGATTATTGTGCATAAATTTGGTAGAGGCTTTCACTATGTTTGTTGTGTTAGTGTGAAAACTAATCCAAATTGTAGTTTGCTATTACGTATAATTGTCGCATATGTATATGATGCTTATCTCTGTATATCTATTAGGAGGAGCCAGAGCTCTACCAAAGAGTCTCTACTAAAGAGGGCCTTTATCAAGTTTTGACTTCTGAAAATACTGAATTGTTCTTTGTCCATGTGTTGTAGTCACGAGATCACCAGAGTGGTGATGGAGGTGAGCAAGAACCTACCAGTTGGTGCTCAACAGCATCAACTACGACCCCAACCCAAGAGGCAAGTGATCCTTCACCTCATTAGCTGCTAACTTATTTTTGGTCTTATTGTATGCCATTCACTTCATTCTACTATTGCTCGTGCTTACTTTAGGATGGTAAATCCATTGAAATGTAAATGTTATTTATGGTTCGAATCATTTAAAGATAGAGATACGCCATCTTTAACTGAGAATACACGAGTGTTAGGAAGTAGTATACCCAACCATGCTTAACCAAATTTCTACATAGAAATGTTAGTGGTTAGATTAAGTTATGTTGAAATAGTTTGATTGATAGGTTCTGCAAATATAATAGCAGCGCTATAGATTGCTGGAATTATGTGGTTCCTTAATTGTTTTTTAAGGTAGGATCCTGAATTAGCACGCCTCTTTAGTTCTATTTACTGGTGGCTCTGTGATCCTGCTAAGCATCAAGGATATCCCTGTCGTCCACTATGCAATGTTATTAGGAAGTATTACTGAAGTATACAGTTAAAAGAATGTTCTGTCCTCCTAATATTAAAGAGTATTTGTGGGGACCACCCTCTTATATACTTTTAATATGTATATATGAGCTCCCGGTTGCCAATAGTACCATTCCCTGGATCGGCTGATGGTACCGGCACTTCACAAGAAGTATCAGATCCATATATCGTAAAGCAAGCAAAGCATTATTTAATGAAGTTTGAGGGTAAGAGAAGAATTCTAGCAAAGGTGAAACCTCAAACTTGCAGCGGAGTCCTACGTAGCAAGACCATAACCCCAGGCAGCTTGTCCAGAAACGGGTCGGGTAGACCCTCCCCTGCGGCGAAGCTCGTCCTCTCTTTCTTCTGAATTGAAGGGATAAGGGAAACAAGAGTGAGCACCTAAAATAGGTACTCAACAAATCCCAGCGAATAGGAAATTAACCTATGTCTACATGCAAGATTTCCAACAGAAAGGAAATAGGTCTTGATTATTATGGAAGTAAATAAATGCAAGCGAAGTAAATTTTGAAGAAAAGCGGAAGGTAAAGCCGGTATAATAAGTAGGTTGGTCCTGGAGGGGGAACACGTAGTTTCCCCTACCAGTCCCCAAGTTTTATTAAACTCAGCGACCGTCAGGGTCCACTGAGCCGGCATCCGCCGTATCACTTTCTAAGGGCCACAGCCCTATCTCACCATCTCCATCCTTACCAGAAAAGTGTAGACTAATCAACGGGAGCTTTTACCAAGAGTGCTCATAACCGAGAGCCACGACTATTCGAATAGATTAAACTCTGCGCAGAGGCGTACACTATACCCATACGTCTGACCAGCCCATACCATGGCCTTGGCGGTACTGGCCACATGAACCATACCCACCGACGTCTTCATGTGGACTACATTCTCATCCACCCGTAGACAACATTCCCTAGCTCCATCCACGTCCACGCTGGGGCCTAAGTAGGGGTCATTCCACCACCACCTACCTCGCGGGTCCACGTCCCGGGACAAAAGCATATATACTCCCTCCATACCCATAAAACAAGTCATTTTGGACAAGGTTTCAGTCAAATATTGGGAACATAAATCATGAATAACTTTTAAGTTGTTGAGTTTGAAAATGTGAAAACTACATGGATAGATTTGTCTTGCAAAATATTTTCATAAAAGTATACATATGTCAGTTTTTAATAAATATTTTTATAACAAAAGAAGTCAAAATTATACTTTGAAGACCGTGTCGTTGTCCTAAACGACTTGTTTTATGAGTATGGAGGGAGTATGCATATAAAATGTGGTATACAATACCACCGCACCATTCCGGGTGCCATAACATTCCTAATGACCCATACCGGCCAGACCTGGGACTCTGCGAAGGTCCTGCTCTAGCGTATCTGTTGCCCACCATGGCCCCTTGGGATAGTTTACTAGGTTCAGTGGTGGGGTGTGATTCAAGGCCGCACATAAACAGGCATTCCCGACAGGCTATGCCTTTTTGGCTACATATGGTCATACTAAAACACTGGAAAGACTTTCCCGTGAACCGATCGTTATATGACCGGAGTAAGCATGGACAGAATCCTCCACCGAGGCTGCCCCCATACTCCCATGTCCATCCTTAAGGAGTCTAACTCACTTTAGTGGGTTCATTTTATTATCAACTATCCCTATCTACCTCTCCCTACCCACAGAGATTCTTCCATGTGCATGTGAATAAGTAAAACTAAAGATGATGCTCGATCATCGACTGAGTCAAGATCGAGACCATCGAGTCCTTTAAGCAGAATGCACGTCAAGTTATTATCTTGGTTCTTTTTAATTCAAAAACAAAGTGGATAAAGTATGATCAAGGAGGTGTTACTGGGACTTGCCTTAATCCAAAGAGGGGGAAAACTATAGAGTTGTCTTGAGCTTCCTTGTCTTGATCTCGATCGTCTTCTGAGCTTTGCTTGATCTTCCGATGGATCACACTCGATCTATAGTAACGTAGTTATACGCGTAAATATAAATCAATCAACAATCATAGCAATCATCAAGCATAGGTTAAAGAGATAAGAACGTGATCCAGAAGCTAGAGCGAGATCTTAATATCAAGGGTGATGATCGTGACGAGGTAAACTTATAACGGCCACATAAAATATGGACCTTTTGGTATAAAGAGCGGGTGCCTAAGTGATCTAGGGCTAAGAAAGGTGGTTTTTCTTGTGGCTAAGATAGGATTTGGCTTCTAAGAGCTCCTAGTATTTTTAGGAATTTTGGTGGAATTTTTGGAGCTAAGGATATGAAAAGGGGATTTTTTGTGTACACTAGATGGGCTTTTCTATTGGTTGAAAAAGAGCAAAATAAAATCTAATACCTAGAAATGTGCCAAAGTGAATTGCACAGCATTTCTAGGATTTTTAGGGCCTCTAAGATTTATGGTGAATTTTTGGGAATTTTTGGAAGTTTCTAAGATAGCAAACTAAGACTTGGTGTACACTATGCTGGGTGGTTGTAGCAAAAAGGAGGGCGTCGAGCGGCTGACAGGCGAGGCCGGGGGCTGACGTGGCATGGTGTTGGCGCGGCTGGCGTGGGTGTCCACGTGGTCGTCCACGTGGTGGACCGTGCCGGCGTGGCACGCATGTGCCTGCGGTCCATGTGGACTAGGTGCACGCATGAGGAAGAGAAGAGGCAGACGGCGGGGTGAACAGCATCCCGGCCGGGCCCATGCATCAGCGAAGGGGGGGTGGGACAGCGACGGACGGCGATAGGCGACGCCGCCCAAGATGGCTCGGGCGCGGCGGCGACGCAGAGGAGTTCGCCGGAGTTCTCGCCGCCGGCCGCCAGAGGGGATGTCCGACAACGGCAAGCGGCTCTACAGCTTCGGGAGGGCACGGCGAACCCTCTAGAGGTGATGTGGAGCTCGGAGAGGGCACGGCAGCGCAATGCGAGTTTGCCGGAGTGGTGGCGGCACGCGGCCGTTTACGGGAATCGCCCAGGAGGGCGTTTGGTGCCCAAAGGAGTGTGTGTGTGTGCGCCTGGTGAGGGGAGTCGAGTGCCTAGTGGAGGCTATGGTGGCCGGAGCACGGCCGGAGGCTCGCCGGTGCGGCGGTGGCACGGCCTTCATTCGACAGCGCGGCTAGGAAGGGGAAGAGAGGGGAGAGATGGTACAGGCAGCACAACAGCTTACTTAAGGAGCACTTCGATGCGATGGCTGGTCTAATTTTGGCAGCATAACAGACGGAGTTGGCCTTTGCCGGCGATGGTGGGTGGCGGAGGGGGATGAGCGGTGGCGTGATTTCCTATAGCACTATGGCGAGATATGGCTGCGGCGGAGCAAGGCCTTGGTGGCTAGGGGCTCATTGGAGTCCCCTTGACCTCAGTCAGGGCTAGTGTAACATCCCGGAGTTTTCTAGAATGTTAGTTTTTGTAAAAATGTGGATTTCAAAATTTCTGCTTGGATTTGAGTGCATGCTTAAAATTATAAGGATGTCTTCCATGACCCTTCTCTAATTCCTAGATTTAATTTCAGCTAAATAATAAATTTTAGGATTTATAAATGTTAGAGTGATCTTTTTTGGAGTTTAATTGTCTTTATTTGGATCTTATTTGTGTGTGGTTCAAATTTGAATTTTGAATTCAAATTTGAATTGAAATAGTTTAAGGAATAGGAGTTAAAGAAAAAATAGGAAAAGTCCAAACCCTCTGTTGGGCCTTAACATCTTCGAAGAAGTCTACCGAACCACCTCCTAGTCCAGGCCCCGGTCCGCTCTTTCGCCGGCCTGCTTAACCTCGTCGGCGCATCTAACCACTCCGGTCCACCAGCCTTTCAGCTCCGCCGGCCTGCTTACACCTTTTCAGCCCACCTAGGCCTGCTTCCCTCTTACCACGCTGCTGTCACCACCACGCGGGCCCCAGCGGTCATACCTTTCCCCTCCACCTTTTCTCCCCTTCCTCCCGCTGACGCACGCGATGGGGACAGGCGAGCGCTGCACCGCTGCTGCCTCGCTCCGCCTCGCGCCCCCGCTGATGCGTGCCGCGTGGCTCTAGCACAGACGTCGAGGATCCCTGCCGTCCGCAGCTGACCCGGGTGCCCTAGCCCTCTCGTATATGAAGCCGCGCCGCACCCTCTTCTCCCCAGGATCCGCCGCCGCTCTTGGGGCCTTCCCCTGTCCTCACCCAGAGAAGAGAAGAAGGGGAGAGGAGCACCCGAGGGAGCTGCCGCCGTTTGTCGTGAAGACAGACCCACCCGTGCCGAGGACGTCCAGGAGCCGGAGCCGCTCGAGCCATGAACCGTGACACCGGGATTACTCTGCTCTGCTCCGATCTACTCTGCGTCTTCACCGCCGTCCTTCCGCCAACCCACAGCTCAGGTGAGCCCCTTCTCACCTCACCTGATGGTTGTGGTGGTGGCCTTCGAGCCGTAACGCTGGGACGTCACCCGGGGCACGCCCCTGAACCTGCTCGCCTGCTCTGCACCGCGCCACAATGCATACCACCGTCACCATGTGAGCCAGCCTTCGAGCTGAGCATTTTCGCTTGCACGTGCCGCTGCCAACATTCCGCACGCGCGCCTTCGCCTGAACCCCCTTGTCCTCCGTTTCGCCTCCAAGCACGTCACCCAAACCAAGCCGCCGCGCCGACCTGCACCAGGAGCGCCAGGGCGCCGCACACCAGCACGACTGTGCGGTGGCCGTGGCCCAACCTCTAGGTCGCGCGCCTGCGTGTGCAAGCCAAGGCCTTGCTTTTGGCCAACCGTGCGCACCCATGCCGTGCCCCTCACCCGCTCATCGCGCGCGCACTTCTGTCGCTGTTGAGCGTGTCACCCTGCTCGCCACACCGTCGCGGCCAAGCCGCCGGCATCCGCATGAACACGTGCACACGCTGGAGGGTGAAGGCCCCGTTTTCTGGGGTTCTTTCTCCACAACCGTTCCGCACTCCATCACATTGAAGCACACCCCGGCGCACTCGCGCGCTCTCGTGCATGCGCCGGCGATCGAACCGCCGCTCTTGTCATCTCGTCGTCCTGTCTTTGTGCGTCGTGGACAAGTTCCCGGCTTGCACAGGTGCACACCTACGCAGGAAGGCACCGCCTTTGCCTTGCACGGCTCTATCGAGCCCGAGGCGTGCAGCTCGCACACCAGCATTAGCACCCGCGCAGCCGCGCCACCGTCACATCTTTCTTCGCCACCATACCCGATCGAGGCGCTGCCTCCCGGTCGAACGCCCGCGCACGCGTAAAGCTGAAGCCCCGCCTTTTTCTTACCCGGGACAAACCAGAGCGCCCTGTTCGCTCACCTGCGCGCACACGCCGTTCGCACGGCCGCCCTGCCTTGCCTCGCCGCGCCGCTCCTCCCTGCTCGCCGATTCGTGTCAAGGCCAAGAAGCAGCCTTGCGGCCGTGCACCGTATCCTCTCGCTACGGTCGAGGGCCGAGCCTCGAAACCACGCACGCACACGCTCTTGCACACGAGCTAGCACGACGGTGCCCGCGCACGAACCAGCGCCGCCGCCCTGTTTCTCACTGCCGCCCGTGTCTCTGCCCAAGGCCAGCCAAGATCGAGCCTTCTGTTGCCCTAGATGTTTCCCCAGGTCGTCACGAGCCTTGTGGTTGCTCCTTCCCGCCGGCCGCTGAAGAAACTCGCCGCCGGCCTAGCTTTGCCACCGCGGAACGCCTCTCGGGCATTTGCACGAACACCTGGCGCCCGTCCCAACCCTGTTGGGGTTTTTCTTGCACATGTGCAGCCACACCGCCGTTTACCACACCGGATCGCTAGGATCTTTGCAGCCCCCTGTTGAGCCACGTGTTCGCCCACACACTCCTGAGCTGCACCGGATCCGAGCCGTGATCCCGTGTGTCGGCCGCGTCAGCCGCCACTTGGCTGCCACCTCCCCTTGCAGCTAGCTTTTAGCTACTGCATGGCCACCACCTCAGCGGCTAGAGCCGGCCTATAGCTAGCCTGTAGTTAGTTTAGAGCCAGCTAGAGCCAGTTTATAGCTAAGTTATAGATATATATATTGTGGATGCGCAATTTAATTTCAGAAATTGTTTTAATCTTTGAAAATTCATAACTAATTCATACGAGCTCCGAAAAATATGAAACCACTTTCATAATATTTCTAAAATCACGACGCACCCGTTAGTTAGGTATTTGCTACCTTCTGGCTCTTATTGCTTCTTCTTTTGGTGTTAAATGCAATTAGCTCTAGTATTTATTTATATTCGCGAATCTAGGAGCTACCGGAGCCGGAGAGCCGACCCAGGACTACGCCGACGACTTCGCCTTCGATGACTACCCTCACGCAGGTTCACGCCCGACCTACTTTGAATGCCCATTAGGCATTGCTTTAGAACTGCTAGCGCTTTACTTATGCATGATGATGGATATGATGAAACCCTTGCACTGCCCTTTTAAATACCTTGTCCTTGATTGACCTACCACTACTATTATATTTTTGCGTGATTATACGCTGAGCTTTGCTGTGCATGTGTTGGGAATTATGTGGTAGTATTCTTGGCATGTGGGGGAATACTGGCAGGAGAAGGTGTTTTTGGGCGACTTGGCGGGGGTGAGCTTGAGACAACCCGATCCGAGATCGGGGGCTAGGGTTCGTCTTCTCGGGTGATTCCCATTTTCGTACCTATGGCGGGTACACGGTTTTAGGAGCACAGGTGTTGGGGTTTTGTGATGACTTGGAGGATAGGAGCTCGCCCCGGTCTGAAACCGAGTGGGTCGTTTTGTTTTCACGGGACTTTCGTACACACCACCTCGCCGAGAGTGGGGATAGGGCCGGGTCGACCCTGGCAAGTGCGATTCCATACCTGCTAGTAGGATAGAGGGTATCAGTGGGAGGGAAGTGGGTGAGGACCCTTTCCCTTTGCAGTCGCACCCCGTGTGGCCACACGGGGGCATGTTCACAGTTCTGGGGCGGTCCTCTGCGGGGGACTGCATCGAGACCCGGATGCAGGGTGGAATCGTAACTCCTAGGTGTTCATCTGGTAGGATGGGCTTGGTTGGCTGATCACCGTCGGGTGCCATTCCGAGTTGGGTACAGGTGTACACGCTCTGCAGAGTTTGGATCTATACGTATAGCCGCATCCTCGGTTATGGATTGCCCGATGTTTACTCCGACTCTCATGTTTTGGGATTTCTACCTCTCCTTATAGGATTCGAGTGCTTGGTGAGCTGTGATTGTACTCGGGGAGAGGGGAGTTACTCCCTCTGCCTCGCGGATCCGGGTGCAATCATTGAGGTGCGAGGAGTGGGAGTTCTCGCACCGACCCTAGTTGGAGATAGGTTCTGGTGAGGGTGATCTGGGTGTCCAGGTGTAACCGTTTGTGGATGAGAGACTTGGGAAAATGGTGGGATTTGGAGATGTTACTCTATATATGTTGCTGTTGCTGCTTAGGAAAACACTAGCCTTTACCTTGAACCTTTTTATACCATTAGAAGTAGGTCACTTAAAGCTTGCATACGGTTGGTGACGTGGACCTATCCCAATCCTTGGGGATAGCCCCTGAGCCTGCAGGGTACGAGTCAGACTTCGACAACAACGCCGACGGTTGGTACGATTGAAGGGCGCGACGCTACGCTCAAGGATGCCTGTGGGAGAGAAGAATGAAGCTGGAGACATCTTCTAGAAGCTAGCTACTACTGCGTAGGCTCTTATTCTTGTTATTCCGCCAAGAGGTGTGTAATGATGTACCCCTTTAATGGACTTGTAATAAAAGTAATACTTTTGGATGATTATTTCTGTTGTATGGTTGTGTTATTTATTTGTGATAGAGTTCTATACGCGATAGCATTTGATCCAGGGACTATCGCAAGGTACAGGGTGACGGGTTTTCCTCCCCGAAAACCCGGGTCGTTACAGCTAGCTCCGGCGAGCGAGTGACAGCAGCGGTGTGCTCCTGCCGGCGGAGCAGAGCTTCACCAAGAGGGAGGAAAGGAGGGGCTGTGGTGGTGTGGCGTGTGGGGTGAGGATGTGAGGAGCTCGGTGAGGCTCCGGGTCCTATTTATAGGTCGGAGAGGGGAGGGAGGTGGCCAGAGGAGCTTGGATAAGCTCAACGGCGGATGAGGACCATGGCACCAAGGCGGTGGGTGCGGCGCAAGGGGCAAGGACGGGAGGAGGCGAGATAGGAGGGGGATGTGAGCGCGGCGGCTTCTGGTGGTGCGGGTGAGTGCGGCGCTCGCCTCAGCCGCAATCTTGGAGTGGCGGAGGGTCAGATCGAGCAGCGGCGGCGCTCTGGAGCTCGCTCGTGGCCGTTGATCCTGGCGCGGGGAGTGCGAGCGGATGAGGGGATGCGGTGGAGTTCAAGTGGCACGGGGAGTTGCCTTGGTGCTGGGGTTTGCGGTGCGCGTCTTGGGTGGATAAGTGAGGCACCAGGCGAGGAGATCGGGCGGAGTACGGCCGCCGTGGAGCTCCGGGGAGCGGTACGACATCGTGGCGGATGGCGGCGCTGGGGCTCGGCAAGCTCCTCGAGTCATCAAAAGTTGCGGCGGAGCGGCTGGCGAGTGCGGCGCGCGCGCGAGCAAGGCGGTGGGAGATGAAAAACGCGGTGCGTGGGAGAAAATGGCGGCGACGCTGTGGCGTGTCAGGAGGATAGGGGGCAGCACGGGATGGGGAAGATGACGTGACGTCAGCACGTCGTCAGCGAGGCGGGGATAGGGTGGGCCGTGTGCTGGGCTGAGCTGGGCCGCATGTGGGAAAAGAGAGGGGGACGGCCTGCGCAAGAAAAAGAGGAGGTGGTGGGACGGACTTGGTTGGGCTGAAGGTTTGGATGCCGGCCCACTAGAGTTTGAAAGGGTTTTTCTAATTGTTTGAACATGAGTTTGAGTTCAAATTTGAATTTGGATTTCAAATTTAAATGGACCAAGATGTGTAGGTATTCTAGAAATTCCTTAGAAAAAGTTAGAGAAGAAATTTTGGGGTGAGAAATGGATGTTAGCCACTCAAATGCATATGAAACCTAGGGTTTAATTTAAAGAGTGCATTGAATATAAACTAAAATGCAAGGGTTTTTGTGTAAAGTTGCTATATGTTTTTAGAAAAAAAATTTGGGGCTATTTTTAAAGGTTTTGAAAAACCGGGATGTGACAGTATTGGAGCCATTTAGAGTCTGTAAGAATATCTGAATTTTTATTTTGTACCGCAGAGGAAAAACATAGGCAATCCGTTGAGTTTGAAACCAAAAGGGGATGTTAGATTGATGAGTCTAATTCTTACATATTAAAGAGTTATCAAATTAGACATAGAAATGCATATGAAAATTGAGAACGTCTTGTAGATAGTGTGATTTCTTAAATTTCTCCTTTTAATTTTACAAGACGAGGACAATGTGTAAAGGAGAGAAGGCCCGGTACTCATTTTAGAAAACGCGAGAGGCAAGATGCAAAAAATTACATGATGCACAACTCTTTGCTGTGTACTGTGGATCTGATGGATGCAAGTGGACAGGAGCACCCCAAGCCCCAGGAGTATCAAAACTTCTTTGTGGAAGCAAGTATACATTGCGTGTGTTTGTTATACAATTCGGGAGTTGAGATGAGATCTCAACTTTGTTTTATTTAGAAGGTGCGAGAACAAGGGTTGAGACTGATTTTTTAGGATTTTGGGCTCTAACGGCTAGCAAGTAAGACAAGCAAGGTGGGTTGTGGTGGTCAGTCTAGCTGTGTCGCACCGCTAGCCAGGTTGTGGAGGATTTTCACAAGTGGTGCCTGAGGGAGTGTGAGTGATAGCAGTTGTCAGTGTTTTAGACACCGAGCCTACCACAGGGTACCCGAAGTAGTAGATTGTGCGGTGGGGCTCGCCGAGATCAGGAACACGATGGTGAGACACGGGGCACACAATTAGACAGGTTCGGGCCGCAATGTGTGTAATACCCTACGTCCTGTATGTTGTGTGGCTCTGTATTGATTGCGTATGTTTTGAGAGGGGTCCCTGCCTCGCCTTATATGCCACGGAAGGCAGGGTTACAAGTCAGATTGGTACAAGAGTACTATTCGAGTAGGACTAGGAGTAGCCTATACGAGTTATAGAAAGCTATCCTAATCTTAGTACAAGTCCTTATTCGTCTTGTCTTGCCTTGTGGCTCACGGTAATCTTGCACCGTGGCCCACTAATCAAGTAGTCCAGGTGTGTAGGTCTTTATCTCCGGGGTATGGCCCACATGTGTGGTGGGCCCAGGGATGCCCGGTCGACAGCAGTGGTTAGTGAAAGGCGTAGTAGAGGCGTATAGCACAAGGAACATATAAGTAACGATGCAATTTCAATTGTATTTCTTTGACAAAGTCAACACTTGCATACAAGTTTAATTATTACTCGTTAATAAAAAATCTTTGTATAAGTTATTGGATCTTAATTCAGTTGTTTTAATATTTTTTGCAAAATATTTTATTTCTTGTAAATACTTACACTCTGACTAGATATTGCTCACACAATGAAATATGATGGTTTGAAGTATATAATGCCAAATTGTAGAGTACTACATATATTGATATGGATTCAACAATATAATAATATTCAATATATATATATATATAATATTATCGATGAGTCTTGTAGTGATTTATGTGATAGGATGTAAACAAGTTCATAATCAATTACGGAAGAATATTAGCATATCAATAACTATGGGTCTTATAATTATATAAACATGTTGTATTTAATTTCTTTTTATCGTGCACGTGTCGTGCGTGTACTTCCACTAGTTATGAGTAGTAGTCTGAGCAACTTCTCCAACCCAATCAAACCAAATCAGCCCAAACTTTATTTAGAGCAGAGGGATGTCAAAGCAACATCGTTCGCCGTGGTGTGCTATGTGAGTCCCGCTGGGGTGTTGTGCACGGTTGACAACATCGCTAGAGCAGAGGGGTTGGATTTGCCGAGCATGTTGTGAGGAGATTACTCTACTCCATGCTTCTTCATCCTCCTTTGTGTTCTATCTCCTCACACTATTTCTCAATAAGGAAGCAACTTAGTACGTGAGATCTACAATGGGGCAAACGAGAACTGGTGCAACCGCTCCCTAGTTGAATATATGTGGCCGTCAACATCAAAATTTTCATTTGCTGGATGATTAGGCATGATTATATTGCATTTCTTCACACAATGAGACCTAAAGAGATCCAGAAGACAGTAAGCGGGGGACTGGGGACAGAGGTGAGGGAGCGATGGTGAGCGAGGTGAGGGAGCGATGGGTGAGTGAGGACGAGAAGCGACGGCGGTGGCTCACCCTCTCTTTCAGGCAGGGCGGTGAGTTGGACGGTGCAGTCTCGAAGGAAGTGGCCACGGAGGAGGCTAGCGAGCCTTCTCCGCTAGCGAGCGGCGTGAATGGCAGGAGGCACTCGACGTCGGTGGTGCTATCGCCGCCGGTGACGGGGCAGCGCTGGGCGGGCTCTGGCTCCCGCTTCTGGGCACTGTCGGAGGATGACAGTTCAGAAGAGGGCGAGGAGGAGCAGGTCGTCCCACTATCGCCGGAGTCCGGGGGCAACAGTAAGTTTCTTAGGGACGCTTTCTGTGCAGGTTTCTCGGCGGACGAGGTGAGAAGGGCGGAGATGCTGGCAGCGAGCGGGATTTCTCCTGTCTTCAGCTCGGCTAATGCCGATGCTGGACAGGCCAGACATCCTCGGACCTTGGCTCGTCGGATCGTGGACGCGGTGGCGGACCAGCGTATGGGAACCTGTAAACCATGGAAGGGCCCTTTACCCCCTGTGAGATCCTCCCCAAAGTTGTCACTAGGGGACATTTGGGTGAATGATGCTCGTTCCTTGGGGAAGTAGGGCGGAAAGTGCCTTTTTTCTCGGAGCTCCTGGATGGCGGCCGGTCGTCGGAATATGTGACGCCGTCGCCGGTGGCAGAGACGAAGCGTTGTGATGAGATTTTGAATTTTGAAACCACTGGCCAGCGGTGTGTGGTTGTTGGGCTCGGTGGGCCGACTGTTTGCAGCAAAACAAGTATGTTTGTGGCCCATATGGCCCGTGTTTTCACTTGCGAAGGGGATTTGGGAAGGCTCCTGTTGGGTGCCGGTCGCCCTGTTTCCCATCCGAAAACGAATTGCCTTCCCCGTGCTCGCGTGACGCCTGAGTTCCCGCGTGCTGCAGCGGTGGCGGCGGCAGCGACCTTGCCCTCGGCCATGGCAAGTGGACCCAGGAGATAGAGAGACCAAGGTTATGCTTCGAGGGAGGGAAGGGAAGGTCGTTTTGCTGGCAGAAGTGTTGGGGATCACCACCGGGAGAGGAGCACTGAAGGTTATGGAGGGCACCATGGCGAATGGCGCCAGGGCAGTGGTTTCGATGCTGGCAGAGAAGATGATGGTGGGCGGGGGTTTCCCCGGGGCGGCGGTTTCTTCGTCCCCAGGGGGAGAGGCCCCGCTAATGGGGGGCGGTTTGGTCCTGGTGGCTTCGCCGGCGGACACCGCTGTATGCCCGGCGGGCTGGTAAGGCGATTTGGCGGCCGGCAGCACCCCAATGAGCAGTCTCTGGATCGTGTTAAGAGCTATAAGGAAGTGGTTTCGACCCAGGAGGGTGCTGAGACAGGGAAGCTTCAGTCAAAGGTGCCAGTGGAATCCTGTATGGATGCTGGTGGTGGAGGCAGGATGCATAGTGATGTGGAGATGATGACAGTGCCAGAGAAAGAAGTAGCAAATGGAGAGGAGATCAAGGTGTTCTAAAAAGGGGCATGTGGCAGCAAATTGTACCAGTGAGTTGTACTGTGTGATTTGTGATAAATACGATCACATTGTTCGCACCCAAATTTGGCACAAGGCCGATCAGGCTAGCGCCACCGGTCAGACCGGTGTACCCGGACGGTCTGACCGGTCAGGCCCTGTAGCCGATCCGGCAAAGGCCACACCGGTCTGACCGGTGGGGCTGACCGGTCTGACCGTTGGACCCCGAGTCCGAGTAGAATTGAGGAGTTCTGGTTGTTTTCGAGTTGTAAAGGACTTCCTTGCGGGGCAAGACCTCCTCACCCTATAAATATAAAGGGCCACGGCCGGTTGAGGGCTTATCACCCAATCGATCATATCTTTTTACAACTTTTGTCTCTCAAACCCTAGCTTTTCCAACCCCTTTGCTTTCCTTGTTTGTCTCGACGGCGATCAAGGACGTTCTGAGTGGCCTGCCGATCTCAGAGCAACCCTAGACGCACCACCTCCGACGGGGTCCCTCCCGAGGCGGTGCTCATAGGCATTCACCGGCGCCCCGACGCCCACCGGTCAGACCGGTGGACTTGACCGGTCAGACCGGTCAAGACAGGAGTTCCGGCGAGTTCAGTTCCTGCTGCAGCACGATCTAGCGCTCCCATGTTGTTGACCAGAAAAGCATCAACAAATTGGCGACTCTGCTGGGGAAGAAAGATCAGGTTTTGAAGACCGTTCAATCTGACCTAGCTCAAATGGGTTCTCGTTGCGACCTCGACATGAACAACATCGTTACAGCTTCAATGGAGGATCTCTCTCTCTGGAGGAGCAACAGAAGTTCAAAGCGTTGCAAGAGTACCTTCAAGTCCAAGTCCAATTCCTCGCAGGTGTCAAGAAGGATCGTCACGGCAAGGTAGCAAGATTGAAAGAATTCGAGCTGCCGCCGATCAAGCTAAACGACAATATGGTTGAGGTAGTAACCAATGTAAGCAAACCACCCCCTACTTCATCTCCTCAGAAATCTACTACTGATAATGATGGTTTGGTTGCATCTTATATTGCTCGTTTAGAATGCTTAGAGGACCTAGAAAAAGAAAGGAGCATTACTGGCTTTAATAATAATGAAACTAATAGCAGTGGTCCTATGTTTAATACTAATAAAGGGATTCATCCTAGCTTAGCACCTTTGCCTGTTACTAATAACATGAATTGTCAGTATGGCATGCCACATGATTCTAATGGTTAAACCCTACCGTTTCAACCGTTCAGGCCAAATATGGCCGCACCGGTCGAACCGGTGTAGGATACCGGTCAGACCAGTGCTCTAGATCTTGTGTATGAACAGCCTGAGCCGATTTCTGTCGTGCCAAATTTTAATAATACTTTTAATCCTGGACCATATTATAGCACGACTGTTAATTCAATGGCTCAAAAGAACATAATTCCTGATGATGTTTTTGAAACTTATAGGCTTGCTCATGCTAAGATGTCTCCCTATTTGAATAAAATGAACATGGTGAATCCAGCTCCACAACAGCCAAATAATCCTAATTGGGCGGAATTTAGCAAATTTAAGGAAGATTTGGCTAATGTGGTAAAAACTAAATTTGGTGTTGATATTGGTAATACTAATTTGTACCAAAAACCATATGATCCCGAGTTTGATAAATTTCCTCTCCCACGTGGTTGGCGTATGCCTGACTTAATTAAATTTAGTGGTGATGATGATCGAACCACGTGGGAACACATTAGTCAGTATACAGCTCAGCTGGGCGAAGCAGGTGCTTTTAATGCTTTGAAAGTACGTTTATTTTCTTTATCTTTGACTGGCACTGCTTTTGCTTGGTTTTCATCACTTGCTCCTGGTTCCATTATATCATGGGATATGTTAGAATGTAAGTTTCATGATCACTTCTATAGTGGGAGCATGCAATTGAAATTGACAGATTTAACATCGGTTAGACAAGGAAGGGATGAAAACGTCTCTTCTTACATTAAAAGGTTTAAAGAAACCAAGAACCGTTGCTTTAATTTGTCAATTACTGATATGGATCTTGCTGATATTTGCTTAAAAGGTTTAAGATCTGCTATTAGAGATAAAATAGAGGGTTCAGACTTTCTTTCGGTTGCACAAGTTCAAGTAGGGGCTTTAATTGTTGAAAACCGATTGAAGAAAGAAAAAGATAATTTTAAATCACGTCATTCTAATGTGCATCACATTGTCTATGATTCTGATAGTTCGAGTGATGGGGATAAAGAAATTTATGCTGCTAAATTTATATGGCCCTCTAAAGAAAAATCCTATTCTTGCTCATCTCTTAAGCCGGCTAGTAAAGGTCGGCAAGAAGAAGTCAAATTTACTTTTGATGTTTCTAAATGTGATCGTATATTTGATGAATTACATAAGTCTGGAAACATTAAATTGACTCATACTTTGCCTCCACTTGATGAATTAAAAAGGCGTGCATATTTCAAGTTTCATAATTCTTATTCTCATGCTACTAATGATTGCAATGTGTTCCGTCGACAGGTTCAATTGGCCATAAATGAAGGTCGTTTGACGTTTCATGAAATGCAAGTGGACAAGGCTCCTTTTCCTATCAACACTCTGGAATTACAACAGCCTAAGGTATTGGTTCGGCCGAGTCAAGCTGAAGCAACTAAAGGCAAAAACATGGTGATCGGGGAAGCTAAGCCCGATTTGAGAGGAAAGGAGCTAGTTCGAGCAGTTGCTTATGAAAAGACTCCTGATGGCAAGGAAACTTTCAAGGTTACTGTTAGAGCCTCTGGACATGGGGGGCAAGGGTCGTCCACACCTGTCGAGCAGCGACTGTCTGAGCCTGATCAGTCCAAACCGGTCAGACCGGTGGTGCTAACCGGTCGGACCGGTGTGCCCCAGAGCCGTCCGAGGATGATCAAACCAAGCCGTCCAGAGATTGGTAATTAGAAGCTTAATGTAGCAAAGAATCAGGGAAGTGGTCCTAAGCCAAAAGTCACCTTCGACATGCTATTTGACAAGTATTCCAAGCAAAAGGCTGTTACAAGTGATCGGCCATTAAAAAAGGATGAGGTCACCTACACATCAAGGAGGATCATCTTCACCTCCAAGAGCTGCTATAAAGTTTAAGGGTGAATCATCTCAGCAAAGGCAACATTTTACTCCATCATGGGCGCCGTCAAGTTCAAATTCACCTCGCCCAATTTATGATGATAATGGAGTTATGTGGGTGCCTTTTCAGCAAGCTTTTCATCCTGGATGGGGAGGACCAAGATCTGCTATGGACAGAATTTCCAGACCGTTCTAGGACCGATTGATACCTCGTCATTCTGGTCAGGGGTATCAGACCCCACCGGTCTGACCGGTGCTCCCAGGAGGATTGTACCATCTCCTATGAAGCAAGTCTACATGCCAAAACAGGAGGTGCAGAAGATGGATATCAACTCAGAGAGGACTACGAGCAGAGACATTATCCAAATTGGGTCTATGGATGTTCCTATTGAAAAAGGTGGCAAAAGACCAATTGTTTCAAACAATAAGGTTGTGACACTGATATTGGGAACATCTGCTGCTACAAATAACCATGAGGCCAGCGGGAGTGGTTCTAACTCCAAATACTTCTTACCAAGGTGGTGTCCTCCCGGATTGACTCGCACACAAAGGAGGAAGCTTCAACGCCTGAGGTTCAAGGAAAATAAGGAGAAAGAGCTAGAAAAATAGAGGGACGAGACATTCAACTGGTACAGGCCCATGATACCACAAGGCAAAGAGTGGAGGATCAAGACCAGCTCACAGGCAGCACCGGTCAGACCGGTGGAGCTGACGGTCAGACCGGTCACACCAGTCAGACCGGTGGAGGTCGACGGTCAGACCGATGACACAGAGGTGCCGCCCGGTTTTTCTTCCTCGGCTTCTATGGTTTGTGATGACAAGTCTACATCGGTTCCTGCTCCAGAAGACGATGAAGAGCTTGTTGATTACAGTTCGTCTCCTGAGCACATGAATTTGGACATCAATGTGGTGCATATGTCAATGGATGGTTATGTGCTTTCAGAGGAGGATGTTGCTCATCTCGATTTCGGGCCAAAGGAAGCTATTTTCCAGAAGCCCAAGACCACTAACAATCATCTTAAAGCTCTGTACATGAAGGGTCACATCAACGGGAAGCCTGTCTCTCGCATGCTAGTGGATGGAGGAGTGATCGTCAACTTGATGCCGTATTCTTTGTTCAAGAAGCTGGGATGTGTGGACGAAGAGTTGATTAAGAACAACATGACGATCAGTGGTGTATCGGGAGACAAGCCAATAGGCGCCAAAGGTGTTGTGTCGATGGAACTCACCGTCGGAAGCAAGACATTGGCTACTGCTTTCTTCGTCGCTGAGACCCAAGGTAACTTCAGTTTGATCCTTGGTCGTGATTGGATTCATGCAAATCAATGTGTGCCTTCTACTTTGCATCAATTTTTAATCCAATGGGTAGGCGACGAGGTAGAGGTTGTTCATGGTGATACGTCGGCTTGTGTTGCAGTGGCTGATAGTACCTCTGTGAATGATCATGAAAATCTTAAATGCTTATCTGGTCTGGATTTATCTGGATTGGAACTTATTGCTTCTACCAAAGATGGTTTTACTACTGCTCTTATGAAGCCGGTTGAAGATCAGGCTACATCACTTTTTGGGATTTGATGGATGCAAATCTAGAGTGGTTACAGTGGAGGCGTGAACACTATCGGGCGCATAAGAACAATATGTGTGAGGCCATCGAAGATTTTGATGATTTGAGCAAGTTAGGACAAGGGTTTACGTCGGTTGATCCTCTAGAGGAGGTAGACATTGGTGATGGCACTGTACCTAGGCCGACATTTGTAAACAAGAATCTTGATCCTTTGTTTAAATCTGAATTAATAAAGTTATTAAAGGAGTATGTTGATTGCTTTGCATGGAGTTACAATGAAATGCTTGGTTTAAGTAGGGATTTAGTAGAACATTGTTTACCTATTAAACCTAGTTTTAGGCCTTATAAACAACCATGTAGAAACTTTAATCCTGACATTTATGACCGAGTGAAAGAAGAAATCAATCGGTTGTTGGATGCTAAGTTTATTAGGCCTTGTCGTTATGCTGATTGGATCTCTAATATTGTGCCTGTTGAGAAAAAAGGAACAAAAAAGCTTCATGTTTGCATTGACTTTAGAGATCTTAATAAAGCTACTCCTAAAGATGAATATCCTATGCCTATAGCTGATTTTCTTGTTAATGCTGCATCCGAACATAGAATTCTTAGTTTTCTTGATGGTAATGCTGGTTACAATCAAATCTTTATGGCCGAAGAGGATATATCCAAAACGGCTTTCATATGTCCGGGTTTTGTGGGATTATTTGAGTGGGTGGTTATGACCTTTGGATTAAAAAATGTGGGAGCTACTTACCAACGAGCTATGAATTTAATCTTTCATGATTTACTTGGCATTATAGTAGAAGTTTATATCGATGATATTGTTGTCAAATAGGCTGCAGTAGATTCTCATTTAGCTGATTGAAGGCTTGCATTTGAGAGAATGCGTCGATATAAATTGAAGATGAATCCACTCAAATGTGCATTTGGTGTATCGGCTGGACAATTCTTGGGTTTCATTGTACATGAGAAAGGTATAGAGATAGATCCTAAGAAGATCGAAGCTATTAAAAATGTAAAGGCTCCTGCTTGCAAGAAAGATTTGCAAAAGTTCTTGGGTAAGGTAAATTACTTGAGGAGGTTCATTTGTAACTTGTCTGGGAAGGTGAATGCTTTTACTCCTTTACTTCGGTTAAAAAGTGATACTGATTTTACTTGGGGAGCAAAACAACAAGAGGCATTTGATGAGATTATGCATTATTTATCTTCGCCGCCCGTCCTTCAAGCACCCAGAAGTGGTATTCCTTTTAAATTATATGTGGCGGCTGAGAAGGATGTCATTGGAGGTGTTTTGACTCAAGAGACCGAAGGAAAGGAACATATTGTTTATTATGAAAGTAGAAGACTATTGGACACCGAAACAAGGTACACTCCTATTGAAAAGTTGTGTTTATCACTATATCATACTTGTACCAAGTTGAGGCATTATTTGTTACCTAGCACTTGTATAGTAGCATGTCAAACCGACATTATTAAATATATGTTGCATAAACCAATTTTAAGTGGTAGAGTCGGCAAATGGGCTTATGCTTTAGTTGAATATGATTTACATTGTGAGCCATTAAGTTCAATGAAATATCAAATTGTTGCCGACTTTATTGTTGGACATAGAGTGGATAAGCAACTTAATTTAAATGTTGGCTATGTTACTCTTACCCCATGGAAATTACATTTTGATGGATCAGTTTGCAAAGATGGTTGTGGTGTTGGAATTATCTTTATTTCACCAAGTGGGGCTGTTTTTGAAGCTCTTAACCGATTGGATCATAAGTGTACTAATAACCAAACCGAATATGAGGCTCTTCTATTTGGATTGGAGATTTTGCATAGCATGGGAGTGAAACATGTGGAAGCTTATGGTGATTCTTTATTAGTGGTACAGCAAGTTTCCAAGGTATGTCAATGTTTGAATGGTTTCTTAAATGCATATCTTGATAAATGCTTAGATATCATATCTTGTATGGATGAGTTTGTTATTTATCATGTACCACGAGAAGAGAATCCGAGGGCTAATGCTCTGGCACAGCAAGCATCTGGTTATAATGTTCCGAAAAGAAATTTTCAAGAACACAAACTGATGCTTATGGCCGAGTGTTTTGCTCCGGAGGCACCGGTCCAACCGGTACCTCTGACCGGTCTGACCAGTGACACCGGTCTGACCGATGAGACCGACCGATCTGACCGGTCCCTTGGTCAGAAATCTTCTTCGGCTATTATTCATTCTAAAGGTAATAAGGACGAAGTGGATGATTGGAGAAGGCCTCTGGTAAATTATTTGCAGGATCCTAACAGTTCAGTTGATAAAAAAGTTTGACGCTAGGCTCTTAAGTTTATTCTTGATGATGGTGAATTATATCGTCGGACAATGGATGATTTGTTTCTCAAATGCTTGGGTCCTGATCAAGCTAGATTGGCTATGGTAGAGGTTCATGAAGGGATTTGTGGTACTCATCAATCGGCTCCTAAGATGAAGTGGCTTCTTAAGCGAGCGTGCTTTTATTAGCCTACTATGATAGCTGATTGTTTTAGATACTACAAGGGATGTGAAGAGTGTCAGAAACATGGAGATATTCAGTTGGTACCTGCTGCGTTGATGCATCCAATCATTAAGCCTTGGCCTTTTAGAGGATGGGGTTTGGATTTTGTCGGTAAGATTCACCCTCCTTCGTCGAAGGGACATTGTTTTGTGATTGTGGCGACTGATTATTTTACCAAGTGGACGGAGGCAATTCCTTTGAAGAATATGACACATAGAGAGGTGATTGAGTTTATTACAGAGCATATCATACATAGATTTGGCATTCCACAAACTTTGACTACAGATCAAGGGACTTCGTTTGTTTCAAAAGAGGTGCGTGAGTTTGTTAATTCTTATGGTATTAAATTGCTCAATTCATCTCCATATTATGCTCAAGCAAATGGTCAAGCCGAGTCTAGCAACAAAATTTTAATTAAGCTCATTAAGAAGAAGATAGAGGACAATCCTAGAAGATGGCATGAGGTATTATCTGAAGCTTTGTGGGCTCATCGTATTTCTAGACATGGTGCTACTAAAGTTACTCCTTATGAGCTTGTATATGGTCAAGAGGCCGTTTTGCCCGTTGAGGTGAATCTAGGCGCATATAGACTTGCAAAGCAGAATAATCTTGATGTTAGAACTTATGATGCTTTGATGATGGATAATATTGATGAGGTGACCGACAAGCGCTTGGAGGCTCTAGAGGAGATTGAAAAGGACAAGAGGCGAGTTGCTAGAGCTTATAACAAAAAGGTAAAGGCCAAATCTTTTCAGGTAGGTGATCTGGTTTGGAAGACGATTTTGCCTATTGGGGCTAAGAGCAATAAATTTGGTAAATGGTCTCCAAGTTGGGAAGGACCGTATAAGATTGTAGAAGTATGTTCTGGAAATTCTTACGTGGTGGAGACTTTGCAAGGACAGCAACTTCCGAGGGCTCTCAACGGGAGATACTTCAAGAAATTTTACCCAAGTGTTTGGCAAGATGCTTGATAGCACTATGGCCGATTTATTCAAAAATCACCCTTAGGACAAAAATGGCCGGTGAAATCTGTCACATCGACATAAGAAATATTTTTTAATACGCAAGCTTTACTAAAAAACAGAGGGGCATATTTTCGCACCCAAATTTGGCACAAGGCCGATCAGGCTAGCGCCACCGGTCAGACCGGTGTACCCGGACGGTCTGACCGGCCAGGCCCTGTAGCCGATCCAGCAAAGACCACACCGGTCTGACCGGTGGGGCTGACCGGTCTAACCGGTGGACCCCGAGTCCGAGTAGAATTGAGGAGTTCTGGTTGTTTTCGAGTTGTAAAGGACTTCCTTGCGGGGCAAGACCTCCCCACCCTATAAATATAAAGGGAAACGGCCAGTTGAGGGCTTATCACCCAATCGATCATATCTTTTTACAACTTTTGTCTCTCAAACCCTAGTTTTTCCAACCCCTTTGCTTTCCTTGTTTGTCTCGATGGCGATCAAGGACATTCTGAGTGGCCTGCCGATCTCAGAGCAACCCTAGACGCACCACCTCCGACGGGGTCCCTCCCGAGGTGGTGCTCGTAGGCATTCACCAGCGCCCCGACGCCCACCGGTCAGACCGGTGGACTTGACCGGTCAGACCGGTCAAGACAGGAGTTCCGGCGAGTTCAGTTCCTGTTGCAGCGCGATCTAGTGCTCCCGTGTTGTTGACCAGAAAAGCGTCAACACACATGAACTTCAGGTGCCTGATCTTGAAGATGCCACGTCCGGTGGCTCATGTTGTAGGCTATGCAGTGCATGGGTTGGGGTTCTACCACATCCCTCACCCCCCTTTGCCTCGTGCCAAGAAGGATTCCAGGATGGCTTTAATCACTGTGGATGGAGGTGTTCTGTCTTTGGAGCAGACTCAGGTGCAGTTGGAGAGGTTATTCCCTGGTAAATGGAAGTGGGAGTTGAGGGCACGCGGGGATAGCTCCTTTGTGGCCAAATTTCCTTCTAAGATTGAGTTGCAAAGGGCAGTGGCTTCTGGAGGAGCGGATGCTAGAGGTGAGGGGGGTCCTGTTGGAGTGCGTTTATGTTTTGAGCAGTGGCCGGAAAAATTGGAGGGTTACTTGTTGCCTAAGGTTTGGGTGAAGGTGTTCGGTGTGAGACCGGAGTTGAGGGATTTCCTTACCTTGTGGGCTGTAGGATCCATATTGGGATCTACCCAGTTGGTGGATATGGAAACGACCAGAAAAAGCAATTTTGGGCGGGTTTTCATTGCTGTGCTCAACCCGAAGATTATCCTGGCTCATAGGGATGTTGTCATTGGAGACCATTACTTTGAGTTGGATTTTGAAGTGGAAAAGATGGGAGTGAATGGATTTGGGGAGGAGGCCGAGATAGAATGGAGTGGGGAAGGAGAGGGAGATGGAGATGGAGAGGGCAGGGAAGAGGAGGAAGATATAGGAGGGGACCCCATAGGGGAGTTTCAGGAGAGGAGCCCTAAAAGGCAGAAGGGTGATGCACAGGTTGAGGATGATAGTGGCACTGAGAAGGGTGTGTTGCAAGGTCAAAAGCAAGTTGGTTTTGGTGTTACTAAAGAGCAAATTTAGAACATGACAGTAGAGGAGTTTAACTCGTTCCTTAGACAGAAAGCTGAGGAAATCATTGGGTGTGCTAGGGATAAGGTTTTGGATGAAATAGTGGACAAAGTAATGGAGGAAGAAAGCACTGAGGAGGCCGATCAGATCCAGGGGCAGCGGGTTGAAGGTATGGAAGTGGAGAAGGCAGTGGGGGAACCTCTCTTGATGGAGAAGGCAAAAATTCTGGAAGCGGTAATCTCTCCTTCGCGCTCGAGCCCGAGGTTGCAGAAATCTAAGGATGAGCACACTCTGGCGAGAGCAACAGAGAGGGCGGCTAGAAGGAACTTGGAGCACCTGGGAGGTATGCCTTTATGTCCTTCTGTTTTCCCCCTTGATGTTAATTCTGCAATCCTTAATTTTGAGAGTGTGGGCCTTTGTTGTGGGGAATCTGCTAAAGAAAAAATAGACAATATTCATAAACTTTTTGCTTTAGATAGAAAGTGGGTGGAAAAAGAAAATAACTGGGATAATGGATCTTGGGTGGGTGATAGTGAAGATGAAAGTGAGGAGTTGTTTGGTCTACAGGCAGTTAAAGAGTTATGTGGAGAACTTACAGAGGAGGTTTCTGAGGATGACAGCTGGCACCTAAGTTGTGACTCAAAGGCTATGTCATCTAAGGGCAAGTCTCACGCTAAGTTGTGCTTTGGGAAGACTTGCAAAGTAAGGATACCTAATAAATCTCGCAAGGTTTCAAAATGAAAGGAATTTTTTGGAATAGCAGAGGTCTAAGTGACTTGGCAAAATCCAGGTTCCTAGCTGATTCCTCCAAAGAGCAGAACTTATATTTCATTGCTCTTTTGGAAACTGGCAAAAAAGATTTCTCTCTGTCCACTCTAGATAATTATTGTGGAGGAAGGAATTTTATTTGGCACTGGACCGCACCCCATGGGAGATCGGGAGGGATTCTCTTAGGAATTAACTTAGATGTTCTAGACATAGGAAGTATTGAGGACGGAGACTTTTTTGTCAAGTTTCGACTAAGAAATAGGAAGGATGATTTCCATTAGATTTTGGTGGCAGTGTATGGTGCTGCCCAGAAAGAGTTCAAAGAGCAGTTTGTTACGGAGTTAGTGCAAACCTGTAGAAAAGAGGACCTTCCTCTTTGTGTTGGTGGAGATTTCAATATTATCAGGTCGGCCAAAGATAAAAATAATGATAGATATGATGGAAGATGGCCTTTTCTTTTTAATGCCATCATTGACGGTTTGGATTTAAGAGAAATAGAGATGTCTGGCAGGAAATATACTTGGGCCAATTCCCTCAAAACACCAACTTATGAAAAGTTGGATAGGGTATTGGTTAGTACGGAATGGGAGCAGCATTTCCCCTTGGCCTCCGTGGTTGCTCTTAATAGAGAAATTTCCGGCCACACGCCGCTTTTGTTAAGCACGGAGGAGGCCCCAAAGCAATCCAAGTAGCCACAGTTCAAATTTGAGCTGGGTTGGTTGATGTGTGAGGATTTTTTTGACATTGTCCAAGAGGTTTGGAACAAGGAGAATAAAGGTAATACTTCGCTGCTAAGATGGCAGAATAAGATTAGGAGGCTCAGGCAATTTCTTAGAGGGTGGGCAAAAAATATGCGAGGGGCATACAAGAAAGAAAAGCAAGAACTCATCAGGAAAGCGAATGAGTTAGATAAAAGAGCGGAGGTTCAGCTGCTAAGCCAGCAAGAAATGGACCTTAAGCAAAGTATTAAAGAAAGGCTGGCCCAACTCCTTAGAGAGGAGGAAATTGCCTGGTTCCAGAGGGCTAAGACTACAAAGATGATTCATGGGGATAGTAATACAAAATACTTCCAGTTGGTCGCGAATGGCAAATGCAGGAAAACTAGAATTTTTAAACTAGAGCAAGATGAGGCATAATTTAAGGAGAAGACAATTTGAAGAAATACATTACTGATTTCTACAAAAACCTTTTTGGTAAGCAAAAGAAGAACAACTTCTCTCTTGTAGAATCGATGAATGGGGATATCCCACAGGTCTCTACAGAAGAGAATGAAGCCTTGACTGTTGAGTTCTCGGAAAAGGAAGTGAGAGATGCCATTTTCCAAATTAAGCATAACAAGGCTCCGGGTCCGGATGGGTTCCCGGCTGAATTTTATCAGGTTTTTTGGAGTCTCATCAAGGATGACCTAATGGCTATGTTCCGAGATTTTCATGCGGAAAACCTTAGGCTGTTTAGCCTCAATTTTGGGATTATTACGCTGGTTCCGAAATTGAGCGAGGCTACGAAAATTGAGCAGTACCGTCCAATTTGCATGCTCAATGTGAGCTTTAAAATTTTTACCAAAGTGATAGCCAATCGTTTGTCCCTGGTGGCTAATAAAGTCATTGGGCCCTCACAATCGGCTTTTCTTCCGGGACGGTATATTCTCGATGGAGCTGTTATCTTGCATGAGACGTTGCATGAACTTAAGAAAAAAGGTGGGATGGGATTGTTCTCAAAATCGATTTTGAGAAGGCCTATGATAAAGTCAACTGGCATTTTTTGCAGCAGGTTATGAGAATGAAAGGCTTTTCACATAAATGGGGGAGATGGATAGAGCAAATAGTGTCGGGGGGAAGTGTGAGTGTTAAGGTGAACGACGAGTTGGGTCACTTCTTCCAGACCAAAAAAGGTTTGAGGCAGGATGACCCTCTTTCACCTGTTTTGTTTAACATTTTGGTGGACATGCTTGCGGTCCTAATCGAGAGATCCAAAGACCAAGACCTCGTCAGGGGACTAGTGCCCCATTTAGTGGATGGTGGTCTCTCTATTCTGCAATATGCAGATGACACTATCCTCTTTCTGGAGGATGATGTCGGGAAGGCCAATAACCTAAAGCAAATTCTTTGTGCCTTCGAAAATTTGACAGGTCTTAAGATAAACTTTCATAAGAGTGAGGTCTTTTGCTTTGGCAAAACAAAGGAGAAAGCGGACCAATATGTGGGTCTATTTGGCTGTAAGGAGGGAAAGATGCCCTTCAGGTATCTGGGGATCCCGATGAGCCACAAAAAGATTGCGAACAGTGATTGGAGAGAGGTTGAGGATAGATTCCAAAAGAAGCTAAGTAGTTGGAAAGGCAAAATGCTGTCAGTGGGGGGTAGGCTGGTGCTGATTAATTCAGTGCTCTCCAGTCTACCAATGTACCTCATGTCCTTTTTCAGGATTCCTAAGGGTGTGCGTGAAAAATTGGACAATTATAGGTCAAGGTTCTTTTGGCAAAGCGACGGACATAAAAAGAAATATCATCTTGCGAAGTGGAGTATCCTAAACAAACCTAGATGTGTAGGAGGTTTAGGAATTCTCGACTTAGATGTGCAGAACATTTGCTTGCTTAGTAAGTGGTTGTACAAACTCCTAAATGAGAATGGAGTTTGGCAAAGTATGATAAAGAAAAAGTATCTTCAGAACAAAACTTTGTCTCAGGTGAACAAGAGGAAGGGGGACTCACATTTTTGGAAGGGTCTGATGGATGTTAAAGACCACTTCCTAGGGAGAGGGCGTTTCTACGTCCATAGTGGACATCAGACAAGTTTCTTGAGTGATTTATGGATTGGCAATGAACCCTTGATGAAGGTTTACCCATCCTTGTATAACCTAGCGTGTAACAAAAAGGTCTCGGTTGCGAAGGTCCTCTCAACGTCCCCACTCAACATATCTTTTCGAAGAGCCTTGGTGGGGGCTAATTGGGACAAATGGATGGAGCTGGTTGGGTCTGTACAACATGTACAGTTAGATGACCAGGATGATGAGTTCAGGTGGGGCCTTGGTAACAAGGTTTTCTTTACGCAATCGATGTACAAGGACATAATGAGCAGGGAAGGTATTCCCCGTAGCTGTTTCAGCTGGAAGGTAAAACTTCCTTTAAAAATCAAGATTTTTCTTTGGTACCTTAATAGGGGGGTGGTGCTTACTAAAGATAACCTTGTTAAAATAAACTGAAAGGGGATGAGAGATGCGTTTTTTGTGATGCAAAAGAAAGCATTCAACATCTATTTTTTGACTGTCAAATGGCCAGATTAGTGTGGGGTGCGGTCTCCATTTCCTTTGGGTTTAGACCGCCATCTTCGATGTGCTTCATGTGTTGGGTGTTGGATGAAAACTTTTCACTCAAATGTGAGGAAAATGATGTTGATTGGAGTAGCAGCGGTGTGCTGGTCTTTATGGCTCACTAGAAATGATGTTGCTTTTCAGAGAACAACTCCTAAATCCTTTTTGCAGGTGGTGTTTAGAGCGACGCATTGGATCAGAAGCTGGGAGATTCTCTCTAAAGAGGAAGCAAATGTCCAGCTGAGGGATGGTGCGCGATGGATGGAGGTTCAAACGTTGAGTTTCTTCTCTAAGGCGGGCTGGAATTTATGCAAACGTATCGAGTTTCCGACACCTTAGTTTTTTTTTATGTTGTTTGTTGAACTGTCTTCACAGCCTGCGTGCTGTTGCTTCTGGGTGTACTGTTTAGTTGTTGTCCGGGGCTTGTTCCCGTAATTGCTACAGCCTATGTGCTGTTAGGGTCGGTGTCAGTCTATGGTTGTAAGCTTGCAAAGCTTTGCAAGTGGAAACCGGAACAATTCATTTATCTAAAAACTTCATACAATGCTTAATGGATAATGGAAACAATGAAGAATCTTTCAGGTAGAACGAAAACAAGATGAATGGTCAGAATAATAATTCATGTTTGATACTTTCAGTTCCAGGTTTCAATTGTTTATTTACCGATCAAAGACTGTATTTTTAAAACGGTGGTACTTTAGGAATATATTTGAATACAATTGATCCAGCAGTGCCCCGGTGCAAACAATTTTGGTAGCCTCAGGCTGCTTGCGGCCTCTGTTCATTTTGTTACAGTATTAGCATATTATCAGGAAGTTGAAGTGAATTGCCTTTCATTCAGTTTTTTTTTTAGATCATGAGATTATATTACTCTGAAGCAAGATTACAATCACTGATGGCTATACCAAGCAACAAAGCTGGAAAGGCCTCAGTCCACACACACTCCGAGAGAGACACAGGAAGCAGCTTCACACACTGATGAGCTGCTTCGTTACCCTCCCGATTAACAAAAGAAACGTTAAAAGAAATAAAGTCCTTGCTTAATTCACTAATCTCATGCCAAAGGCCTGCAATCTGGCTCCTTTCGCCTGCCACCGATCGGAGGAAGTTCACAAGCGTAAGGTTGTCAAGATCCAGAACCACTCTATCAAAACCACCTGATTGTGCTAACAGTAGGCCGTCCCTTGCCGCCAGGGCCTCGGCTGTCAGGGCATCTGGAATATGATCGTAACGTTTTGCCGCTGCCATTAAAAGGTTGCCCTCTTCATCTCTGATAACGGCTCCGCTCGAACCAAAGAAAGAGGACACATCAAAGGAGCCATCCGTATTCACCTTCCTCCAACCTGATTCCAGTTTCTTCCAAACTCCTCTACATCGGGAAGTTGCTACTGGAGGTTTATGAGTTAGGCAGATCAAATCTTCAATCATCTTAGATTCATGCTTCGCCGCTGCAATAGGGCTCCAACTAATTCTGCCATGGTTGCGCCCATTCCGTCCTGTCCAAAGCGACCAGGCACCGCAAATGTACACTGTGGCTTCCTCTAGTGTACAAAAACCCTCTGTAACAAATCAGTAGCCCATGACTCTGGGTGCAGCAAAGGTAATTTGCACCCAGTGATGACCCTGATTTCTTTCCAAAAACGAACTGCTAGTGGGCATCTAACCATCACATGATACAAGGATTCACCAGCCGAGCCACAAGCCTCACAGTGATCTTCCTTTGCTACATGTCTTCTTTTAAGCTCGGATTTAGACGGTAGGAAATTATTTAGGACTCTCCACCAGAAAATACGTATCTTTGGAAGAACTGTAAGCTTCCAAATACTCTTCCACCATCTATGATTCCCTGTCGAGCTGGTTTCATTCCTGCCGAAGTCTTCCTTTTGGTCACTTTCATGCTTAAGCATTCTATAGCAGGAATGAACAGAGTACCAGCCATTCCTCTCAAAAGCCTAAGCTTCTATATCCTCATCCAACCTCCCACCTGGCTTTAGTCTCAGAATTGCTTCAGCATCGAGTGTAGAAAAATAAGCACGGACAAGCCCTTCATCCCACTGACGCAAACCTGGCAAGAACAGATCGCACACCCTTTCCTATAGCACATCCAGCAAACAAAATAAAGGCTTCATTGTGGATGTACCTGCAATCCAATTGTCCGTCCAGATATTAGTGGAATCCCCCGGTCCTGCCTTTCATTCAGTTTTGTTGGCACAAGAGTATCAGGAAGCACTACATAGTCAAATTTCAGCAACCTTTATTTTCTGAAGCTCAAGCAAAACACATTTGTTGGTGAAAGGATTCCCCAGACACATCGAATTGCAACAAGGAGAATGAAAATGGGGAACAGACCATCCGCCACCTCCTCCAAGCCTCTCTCCTTTATATACATGGAGGAGGTGTGCCTTTACATTTTCTCCACTAACAAAGTCTCAAATTACATATGGGTCCCCAAATTTTACAATGACACCCTCAGACCCTCCTTTTGGCCTCTTTTACACATATGGGGTCCTAGCCTTACGTCTCCTAAGGCGCACCCCCAACAGTAGCCCCTCACCTATTCGGTCTTGGTCGGCACAATAAGACCTAATAGTTGCTCATGTTTAAAAGAGGCCCAAATACAACTCTAACTCAGGTTGCAAGGAACGCCCTTAGCAACCTACCCATGTGCGCCTCGCTAAAAACTCCATCCCAAAAACCCAATGGGAAAAAAGGGCATGGAGAAAAGAGTACGCACAATCTTGGGTTTACATATACTGACTCCAGTTCATTTTCCTCCAAGTGACTTGAGCGACAGGCTTTGATCTTTGAGCAGCTTCACTCTTTGCTTCAAGAGTTGATGTGGCTGAAGTACTTGTCGTTGTGCTAGCTGCAACATCTTCAAATTTTCTCTTACGAGCACCGGACAATGATGATGTACTAGTCCTCCAGTGCAGCCCCAGTCCCTCTTGGCCGGTGTTCGTGAGAGAAGCTTCGCGTGTAGTCGAAGTAGTCGAGGTGGTCGAGGTGGAATCGCACTTGAAGTAGATGATGTCGTCGAAGTTGATGGCGTGGTACATGTAGATGATGTTGCCGAAGTTGATGGCGAGGTACATGGCAGTACCAAAGCTGACGGTGATGACGAGGGTGAGCCCCTTGAGCCGACGTAGTAGAAGATGCGAAGTTGAGGATGATGCCGAGTTGAGCTCCTCGATCCGATGTAGCGGAAGACACGAAGTTGTGGAAGATGATGAGGTCGAGACCCTCTAGCGCCGAGCCTTATCGAATCTGCAACTTAGGTCAGGTTGGCACGACTGCTTTCACCTGAAAGGAGGTTGTATGTATATAGCGCAAAGAACAGTGCAATCATCATTCCACATAAGCATCCTTAGATCCAAATCATATAGGTAATGTCAAACATATGGTACTAGATGATTACTGTCATATCTCACAACTCTTCTTTGCTTCCACTATGTAATTTTAAATCCTGCAAGGTTAGAGGGATAAACAAGTGTAGGTTGAAATGAAAGTAAGCACAAGAATGAAATTTTCATTTTTTGGGATATAGCCGCAACATCATGTTGCCTCGTGGTTTTTCTGGGTAACCACACTCTTTTTGGGATATGGCCGCAACTTCCCATTGCATCCTGGCCTCGTGGTTTTCTGGGTAACCACACTCTTTTGGGATATGGCCGCAACTTCCCGTTGCATCCTGACCTCGTGGTTTTCTGGGTAACCACACTCTTTTGGGATATGGCCGCAACTTCTCGTTGCATCCTGGCCTCGTGGTTTTCTGGGTAACCATACTCTTTTGGGATATGGCCGCAACTTCTCGTTGCCTTTGACTCAACTTGGAAAGTAAAACTGAGAATAACTCGTGCAATGCAATGCTTTTGATGCATGCCTTGATGCAAATGACATGAATGAAATGCATGCATATGCAGAGATATATTTCATAGTTGGTCGTATCATCAAGATATGAAGGATCCAAGAGATTGATACTATCGCACGTGACAGAGTAGTAGATTTGCCCATTCAAGAATTTGCATAGGCATACGAATCGAGATAGAAGGATCGAATTATCACTTGAAACATATATTGACAGGCTGAAAATGGTTAAGTTTTTCTATGAGGGTTAACTCAGATTAAGGTATTTTGACAACGGTAAAAAGTAGTAAAAATGTTGCCCTGCAAAAGAAATATGTCCCTTGTTAGGAGGAAGGGGACGGAAGCAGTTACCTTGTTTGTTGATGAAGGCCGAAGGTGTAGATAGAGCTAGTGCTTTTTGAGAACCATTATAGTGAGTGACCAATGATTGATGAATGCGAATAGAGGTAATTTCAATAGATGATGATATCCACATATTGAGAATGTCCATATGGTATATTATGTGATGAAAACCATGGCACCATGAAAACCAATATGTCATGCACTAATTTTTAACTTAGGAGATGAAAACCAATATACCTGCAAAGGAAAAGACAAAGTCTAGTATATACGGGTTAATCTTGAGCAGGTGAAGAGATACTTACAGTGATGAGATCCTGCAAGAAAAGAGATTTTGAAATATACGATATAATAATTTGTATTTTCGGAAGGATGTCTCAATCGAAGGTCACATGCCTCATCTAACATCGGTATAGTAACAACACAAATAAACAGATAAGTCGACAAAAGTTTGATCGAAAGCTTTTGTGGACTTACTTTCAGCTTTAGTCGATATAGCAACTCTTGGTTGCTTTCGACTATTAAATTTGGACATAGTTTCATAGAGTATACAACATTGCATTGAAAAAGGGTCATAGTTTGAATATGGTAGAGACATGTTGGTAAAAGACATGTAGGATATACGAACAATGTAAGAGTAATCACATGATTAACAAAGTTAGCCTGTATCGGTAAAGCAATACTGACATTGTCTAAGTGTTGCAAGTTAGAGGAATTCCTAAAGGGCAAAAAAGAGTTTTCATGATTAGCCCCTCTAGGACTCTCGGAATAGTACACAGTAACCACCTAAGTTGCAACAAGTATCTCAATTCATGTTAGTTATGCTCACATCTAATGTACTAGGGCAAAAACATAGCTTCTACCAGCCGGCAGCCAAAAGTGGTTGTTTATTGTACTTACTTCTAACACGAGTTTTCAAATCAAGTGAACAAAACAGCAGGAAAGAAATAAATAAATAACGCCTACGCATATGGGCCTCTTTTAAACATGAGCAACTATTAGGTCTTGTTGTGCCGACCAAGACTAAATAGTTGAGGGGCTACTGTTGGGGGTGCGCCTTAGGAGGCCTAAGGCTAGGACCCCCATGTGTGTAAAAGAGGCCAAAAAGAGGGTCTAAGGGCATCGTTGTAAAATTTGAGGACCATTATGCAATTTGAGACTTTGTTAGTGGAGAAAATGTAAAGGCACACCTCCTCCATGTATATAAAGGAGAGAGGCTTGGAGGAGGGGGCTGATGGTCTGTTCCCCATTTTCATTCTCCTTGTTGCAATTCGATGTGTCTGGGGAATCCTTTCACCAATAGTGGCGCCCACCGTGGGGCTCGAACCCACGACCACAAAGTCTCAAATTACATATGGATCCCCAAATTTTACAACGACGCCCTCAAACCCTCCTTTTGGCCTCTTTTACACATATGTGGGTCCTAGCCTTACGCCTCCTAAGGCGCACCCCCAACAACATTGACTGTACACATTCCAAAACATCACTAGCTCTTTTGTGATACCAAATAGCCATGAATGAATGCTAAGATAACCTGAAATACATATTTCCCATGCGGTCCTGTTTAGTTCGCCAAAAGTTTCCAAAATTTTCGCATTGCAGACCGTGCTATCTCTCACAGAACACGTTTTCTAATGCAAAAATTTCACCACTTTCACCAAAAATTTCACCAACTAAACGGGGCCGATCACAGTCTGTGTGTCCATATGCTGGTAAATTAATCATTTTCCAAACTCTTAGCTAAAGTACAGTTTTTAGTAGATGAAATGAAATGTGTTCCATTCTATTTATGTTGAAAAATAATTAGATATATTAACAGAAGTGATGATGCAGTCAAAACATCACTCTTTTATAACAAATTGGCCTTGCTCTCACTAACTCAAAGCATGAATCGGAATAAAAAACTGTCTGTGTACACGGGCAGCATCTTGCTGGTGCGTTGTTATAAATAAACTTTACCACGTGACAATAAAAAGGGAAATGAAATCCTGATCCATCTCCATCAGTGCATGCAGGCCTTAAGGGTCTTAACTAACAAAGAAAACATCTGCATTTTGCTGTGCTTCCTCTGTAGGGTGGAGTAACATGGTATAAGACAGTTTGTGTGTGTGCGCGCGCACTAGTCTCATTGTGCCACAATATCACTCCACTCCATTCACCGGAAAAATTTGCTAATAGTGTCAAATAACAACAAACGAATTATAAGGTTGTGCGCTAACCGGAAGGCGGCGGCTATCGGACTAAGATTTATAGTGGAGGTCAGTCATGAAGCCTTGCAGCTGGCACCCCGAGATGCGGACCTGGGCGCAGTGGCGGCAGACCGTGTCAGCGCAAATACCGTCGCCAAAAAGCGAATACGTAGTTGGGGAGGAGCAGGTTGTGGTCAGATCGTCAGAGTGAGAAGGTGGTGTACCGCCGTACCGGGCCAGAACGATCAGAGACCCTGACTCAGAAAGGGGGGCAGCTGTACTGGAGTTTATAATAAATATATCATCCTCCTCTCCTGTCCATTCGAATTCATTTGAACTTTTCTTTTCTCTCTCCTCGTTTTCCCCTGTCCCGCCGCGGTATGGTGAGGGCGCGGAGGAGGGCGGCGGCGAGGTTCTCCTTCTGTGGAGCTCCCGCAGTGGACGACGACATCGACAGCACCTGCTCCACCACTCGAGCGCAGGAGCTCTAACCGCGGCGGCGCTATTTGTTTTTTTCCTTTTCTTCTTCTCGTGGCCTCGCGTTGTTTTTTTTTTGTTGCTTTTTCCCCAGCACCGATCGAGAGTATGCAACCTCGCACGGGAGCTATTCTCTTGTTGAATCGATTTTTTTTGTCGTCGGCAATTTCTCTTGCTCCGCATCTGCTCTGCACGGGAGCTGCCACTGGGCGCTGGGACGGAAAGGCCCGAGGGCGTGTTCGTGGCCACCGGCGTCCCCGCCCGAGCGCCCCGCTCACTACGTGAAAACCTCACATAGGTGACGCAGTATTTGTAACGAATCCTTAACACTTATTACATAGACCCCATCTGTAACGGTTGTTGTTTGGCGCCCGTTACGCATAAACGCGGCAGGGTCGACCACTACCTCGCCCTGACCTCGCCACCATAACGCCCGTTACCAATGAGGACTTCTGGTAACGGACTTCTTAAACGTCCATTACATATTTTCTTTGTAACGGACGTTAATATGCGTCCGTTACGAAAGTAAAACCTATCGGTAACGGGCTCTTTAAGTCCGTTACCGATGACTTTCCTATTGGAGACGTGTTGTTTTTAGGACGCGTATCATTTTATGACGACCCAATTGGCGATGCTTGTTTGGAGCTAGCATCTCCTTTGTTTTCTCACAATAGAGACGTGTGTTGTTATTACGCGTCGTTGTTTTTGCGTTTCGACCACTCTGCTATCTCGAACAACTACACTCGCTCTCTCTAATCTGAGGGCCCCACTCGCTCTCTCCCCGCCGTTGCTGCAGCAGCATTTTCGCGCGCTTTCTGAAGGCCCCACTCGTTGCGCACGCGCTCTCTCTCTCCTCAGAAAGCCAGCGCTGCAGCAGGCCGCGTGGCCGCGTGCGCAACGGCGAAAGGTGCCGGCGGACGTCGACCGCGGCGCGGCGTCCCTCCGCGTCGTACGTCATCCAACGCAGCAGCTTATCCTCCTCCTCGGGCTCGGCGCCGTCCTCCGCGCCATCGCCGTCGCCGTCACCGCGGCCGCGATGCCTCGTCCTCCTCCTCGGAAGCGCTCGCCTCGTAGACAGTCCTCGTCAAGGTGGAAATTGCCCCCTTTTATTGAACTTCGCTGTCTTAATCCTCTTACTCATTGATTTTGGTGATGCATTATGCTCATTTGATGTATGAAAATTGCAGATGGCTGCTGCTGCTCGGGCTTGGATGTACAGTAGTAAGTCCCGAGATTGGGCCAGTTTCTTAATGGGGGTCAATGGTTTTCTAGATCAAGCAGAGGCGGATATGAGAAACCGTGGTGTTCAGGCAATGGTTTGCCCCTGTAAAGATTGTCTCAACGAGAAGAAGTTCGGACAACGGGGTAACATTTTTCATCATTTGATTACACGTGGTTTCAAAGAAAATTACACGTGTTGGAATAAATATGGTGAGGAAGGGCTTAATGAAGTCGAAACAGGATGCCTAAATGAAGGTGAAGCACGACACCATGCTACAGGATGTCATGATGAAGAGCCTGATGAAGGTGGAGTTTTTGATGAGGAAAATGAACCATTCCCACCAATTGTGATGAGGCCTGAGGATATCACTGATCAAGAAGTTACAGGCTTCAATGATGGTGAGTTGTTGCAACATGTGCACAATGTTGATCAAATATTGCGGGATGTTGAGTTTCAAGGAGTGTATACAGCTTCTGAATTAGCGAGGATGAAGCAGTTCGTTGAAGATTCAAAGAAATCCCTCTATCCTGGTTGCAAGAAGTACTCTCGCCTTTCTGGTGATCTAAAACTTCTGTAGCTTAAGGCAGATCATGGTTGGAGCAACAAAAGTTTCAAACAACTATTGGATCTCCTTAAGGACATGCTACCTGAGGGAAACCAAATAGCCGAATCTGTCTATGAGGCAAAGAAGATAATTTGTCCTCTGGGAATAGAGGTTGAAAAATTTTATGCTTGCAAAAATAGTTATGTATTGTTCCGTGGAGATTATGCAGACCTTGACAAATGCCCCAAGTGTGGGTTCAATTGGTACAAGAGGAAAAAAGATGGTGGTGATGATAACAATGCTGATGATGACGAGAACGAGCCCGTGGAGATCACAGGCAAGAAGAAGAAGAAGAAGAAGGTTAAAGGGGCTCCTGTGAGGATAGCATGGTATTTTTGCATCATTCCTCGGTTGAGAAGATGGTTCGCCACACGAAAAGAGGCCCAACTCTTGCGTTGGCATAAGACACGAACGAAGGAAGTTGGCAAGATTAAGCACCCCGCAGATGGTCAACAATGGCAAAACATTGATTCCCACTTTAAGGATTTTGCCGGTGAAAGCAGAAACATTCGGTTCGCTATGAGCACAGATGGCGTGAACCCATTCGGTAACCAGAGCTCAACACATAGCACCTGGCATGTCGTGCTGTCAATGTACAACCTTCCACCCTGGTTATGCAAGAAACGGAAATACATGATGCTGACAATATTGGTCTTCGGGCCAAAGCAACCTGGCGACCGTATTGATGTCTACTTGAGGCCACTAGTTGATGACTTGAAGATACTTTGAAAGCCTGGTGTGAAGGAGGTTTGCGATGAGTTCGGCCGTGAGGAGTTCACATTGCACGCCATGTTGTTCACCACTATCAATGACAACCCGGCTCATCACAACCTTTCTGGCCAGAGTAAAAGGAAAGGTGCAGCTTGCCCACACTGCTTGGAAGAAACTTGTGCAGTGTGGCAAAGAAATTCAAAAAAATTCTCATTTATGGGGCACTGTCGTTTCCTCAGCAAGAAACATGCCTACCGGGACATGGATTGTCAGTTTAATGGGGAAAAGGAGAATCTGCTCCACTTGCAAGTCAAGGATGTCGAAACTATCGAGGAGTTACCCAAATTGTCTGAAAAGAAACTTCGCAAAAGAAAGAAATGAGATGGTGAAGAAGAAGAAGAAGATGGGTGAGGAATGTGGAACAAGAAATCAATTCTATGGGAGCTAGAGTATTGGCCGCTTTTGGATGTGCGTCATTCGATTGACAACATGCACGTCAAGAAGAATGTGTGTGAAGCTACTTTGGGAGCATTACTACAACAGAAGTCGAAAGGAAAGATCATAAAAATGCAAGGGAGGATCTTAAAGAAATGGGCATTAGGCCGCAGCTCTATGCAGAGGAAACAGACACAGGGATGGACCTTCCCGTTGCTGCAACCACCTTGTCAAAGGCAGAGAGAAAAGAATTTTGTGAGTTTTTGCATAGTTTGAAAGTACCTTTAGGCTACTCATTGAACTTCAAGAGGCTAGTGTCAGATGGTGAGATCTGAACAGCCCACGGGGGTGTTAATCCCTGTGGTTTAGTTGTTCGGCGGGGTGGAATCTAAGACTAAGAACTCGATGGTTGTGCTCGATCACACGGAACACAAAGAACACGTTGAGTTTATACTGGTTCGGGCCTCCGGAGAGTAAAACCCTACATCCAGTTGTTGGTGTAGATTGCTTGAGGATTGCGTATTGATACAAGGGGTCGCCCTGCCCGCCTTATATTGGCCAGCGGACAAGGTCGGTTCCCAGATTCCAGGTCGGACACGACCAGGAGACCTAAATCTAGCTGACTATGACACTTGCCATATCCGTCGATCTGCTTTGGTCGAAATCCACCGATGTCTTGTCTTGTACGCCAAGTCTTGAGGTCGTTCTAGATGAGGTCATCTAGAGAATCTTCTGGAAGGACTTCAGGAGGTCGTGTGGGCCGCCAACTAGGTCAGTTGGGCCCACTGACAGGTCGGCGGGTCTTCTGGTAGGCCGGACCCACTTGTCGGGGACGGCCGTGAGCCTGGTCGGTGGGGACCCAGGGGTACCCATGTCTCACAAGCCCCCGAGCGAGGTGTATGCGCAGCGATCTTAGAAAGGTCATGACGGAGTCATGGGGCTATCAACAAGTCGAATAGCATGCACGTCGGTCAAAAAAGAACAAATCAGCGTAGCAGCCGACCTGTTATAGTCTTGCCGAATGAAGAGAGGTCGAGTGACGACCTATAGGAAGCAGGCTTCCGATAGATCGAAACAATGATGAAAAAATTCAGAGGGCGCCTAGGACGCACTCATAGAGTAGTATCTGAGCATCGTGGCGGGCATGATGGCCGGTATGATGATCCAAAAAAGAAATAGAAGAGAAAGAAGGTAGGTCGAGTAACGACGTGATGAGAAATAGGTTTCCCAACAGGTTGGTACGATGAGGGAAATTAAGAGGGCGTCGAAGATGCACTCGTAGAGTAGTCCCCGAGCATTGAAGCAGACAGTATGGCTGGTTTGATGCTCAAAGAAGAGAAGAAAACTGAGTCATGGTCTTGATCGAACGAAGTGTAGAGACACCTAGATCTCCCGGCGTGGCTGCAAGGAGTCTGGCGGAGCTAACCTCAGGGATGCCTCAAATCAACAATGCCCAGTATCTGAGGATACCCAGCAAGGTCTTGGAGCGCACGTCGCATGAAGAGGTCGTTGGTTACGTCGTATCTTGAAGCTGTGATGTCCGGAACTGTTGCTGACGAAACCGTGAAAATATGTAGATCTTGAACGTATGGAGTGTAGAGACACCTAGATATCTTGCATTACTGCAAAGAGTTTGGCAGAGCCACTCGAGGCATGCCGACCTCAAGAAGGTCTCAAATCAAAAAGCGCCCAAGCACCCGGAGATACTTGGCAGTGCCATTAGGCGCGCACCCCACAGGGAGGCCTTCATTCCCGACGTAAAATAATGGGTGTCCAGAGCGGGCTGACAGGGCTACAAGAGCACACCGACCTCAGGAAGGTCACACATCCAGGGCGTCCAACTAGGTTGGCAGAGCCGTAGAGGTACCGAGGTATTGCAAGACCTAGGTATTAAGGCATGCCGACCTCAGGGAGGTCATTTTGGTGCCCAGACGACCAACATAGCTGCTGACCATCCAGCGGAGCCATGGCACTAAGGTATTGACGACCTCAGCAATAGGCACACCGACCGCGGGGGCCCGACGAAAATCGTAGATGTGAAGCTCCTGATCTCCAGGCGCCCAGACGGATCTGGCAGAGCAGCGAGGCACGCCTACCCCGGAAGGTCTTCAATCGAACCTACGACCATTTTGCTCAGGGAACAAAAAATAGGCTGATTGGAATAGATCCGTTTACATGCAGAGCCATAGCAGGTGCACCAGGATGCAGAGCCTAGCGGGTGCAATGAAGACGCAGAGCCGTAAAGGGTGCGTATAATTATCGACATCATCCGTAGATGTAGTAAGGCGCCGGGCCCTCTGACGCAGAGTTAGGCTTTGTCTTGTTCCGTAGACTGCAGGGTCACGAGTCAACAGTGGTCGGAGATACTCTTGCTACCCAGAAAACGACAAACTGCCCACGAATCAAGGAGCGCACTGTAACCTTGTGATTCTGCGGCGGGCTCAGGCATCATTGATGCGCTAGCGACAAAGACGTCACAAGTTAGGTATAAAGTCATCGCCTTTAATTACTCACATGTCTGCAGGCCTACTGGACCCATGCGGTTTCAGTGTCATTACTTCGCCAGCTGCCCGAGGCCTGGCTTTTGGCTATAAATAGCACCGTGAAGCTTGAGGGGGGCAAGCACCGAGCATTGCTGAGCTATGAAGCCGCAGAGGAGTTTAGAGGCCATGCCATGGGCATGTGTCCGTCCACCAGATTGTAGGATGTTGTGTCTGTAGAGGCTTGGAGCTAGAAGAATTCTTGCGAAATGTAGGCAGCACCCCCACTTTTTGTACCGTGCCTCTGCGTGGTTCCAGGTAGAGTTTGGAGGTGATGCTGTAGAGGCCCGAGGTGAAGCTGTAGAACCTCGACGACCGTGTGGTGCTCGTTGAGGTCCTGCAGTCCGCGCCGAAGAGCAAGCTCGTATCTGCATTCCATAGTCAGGCACAAAGTGTGCCCAACTACATGCAGCGTCGTGCAGTTGTTCACCACAAGGCCACCATCGAGGTCCTGAGGCTAGAAGAATTCTTGCGATGTGCTCTATTGTATCGGAGTACACCTCAAGGATTGCTCTAGGTCAATCAGGTCTTCGAGTACGTTTATATTTTTGTGCCGGGTTCTAGATCCAATGAGGTCGCAGGCGACCTGTGTACCTTCGGAGGACCCGTGTAATGTTCGCTCTCTTCTGTCATGTACTGGTCGGTTTGACGAATTGATTCGTCAAAGACCTGAATGTCATTATTTTGGGGGCTTGTCGACCTTGTGAGGACCGAATTGTGAAATCAGGACGACCTGACATTTTTGTGATGTTTACGACCTAAACTCAGAGTGTAGGTCTTCGTCTATTAAGTAGATATCCATTGACGCAAAATCCGGCGTGATCAACGTGCAAAATTATCGGCACGGAGCTGTTGCGGTGATCTCCGTACAGTGGAAGGAGCCGCAACGGGCAGACCCAGTGGGGCTCGTATAAATAGAGCGGTGGGGACCATCGTTGACCGGTCCCTTCATCTTCTTCCTCCCGTCGCCGTCACTGCTAGAGCTACCGCGCCATAGCCGCCACGGTTCCGTCTCCAACCTCCGCCCTAACTTCTCCAATCCGCCACCATCTCTAGCCGGTAGCGCATCAGCTCTGCCATCTGCGCCCTGCGCCACCGCGCATGCACATCAAAACCCTAGTGTCCTTTAGATCCAGATCCATTAAAGCTCGAGAAATGGCGGCGCCGGCCCGTGCGATTCCCGACCCGTAGACGGTGTGGGAGTCTTCAACGATGACAGAGGTGAAGATTCAAGCCCTGGTGGACCGCGGGCTGTTGAGGCCTAAGGCGGAAGTGGAGTGGAAGGTGCCGACAGGCGAGGCTTTCCCGATGGAAGACGTCAGGGAGCAGGTCGTCTTTGGTTCTTTCTTCGAATGTGGGTTCAACATCCCCGTCGGGGATTTCTTCCGAGGGCTTCTCTTCTACTACAAGTTGGAGCTGGTACACCTCGTCCCCAACTCCATCACTGTAGTGTCAACGTTTATACATTTCTGTGAGGCGTATCTGGGGATATCGCCCCACTTCCTTCTCTGGCGACATCTCTTCTGCGTGAAGACCACCGGCAAACGTGCTGGTGTTGTTGGTGCTGTGATGTTCTGCTTAAGGTCGGGCCTCAAGTCAGAGTGGATTGATTCGGATCTGCTAGATAACAACGCTGGGTGGAGGTCGGATTGGTTCTACATCGCCGATCAAAAGTCGGCGCTCCCGAAGCGGACTGGGCACAAGCCCGTGAAGATACCGGAGTGGGATCTGCCGTTGACGTCGCACGAGATGGACGATGTCAAGGAAGTGCTTGCGCTAGTCACCGACCTCAAGGAGAGGGGTGTGACAGGGGGTTCGGTTGCTAGGTCGTTCTGCCGACGCCTGATCCAGCCGATCAAGGATCGGGTGCACCCAGTGTACTAGTACTGGGGACAATCAGACCCCACTCGTGAGGTGAACCGCAAGGTTTCCAAGGAGGAGATGGCGGCTAGGGTGTCACAGATCTATGCTGGGAAGGCACGGATCAAGAAGTGCCCAAAGGCGTACTCGTTGAGCCGTCCGGCTGACCCAGTAAGTCCTGGAACTACTAGGTCGTTTGCTATGTTCTTTTGCTCTTATGTCGTTCTTACTTCCTTGCTCTTCATCCATCGCAGGAACGGGAGAGGCAGTTCTGGTGTCCGGCACCTCTTGCGGAAGGTGAAGAACCTCGTCGGAAGCTAAGGTCGGACAAATACCAACCTCCAGCAGCTAGGCTATTGGAGAATTATGAGTCAGACTCATCGGTGGAAGCTGATGAAGACACTGACCAAGAGGTCGGTGACGACGTGGGAAGCCACCCAGAGGCGAGCAGTGCTGCCAAGCCCAGGCGCAGAACGAGGGCAGCGACGGCCAAGCAGCCGGTCTCGAAGGCTACTGCACAGGCTGAGGTGGCTAAAACCGCCGAACTGGAGGCAGAGAAGAAGAAGAAGAGGAAGGTGAGTCCTCCACCGGCGGTTGAGACGCCGGTGATTCCTACACCTCCATCTAGGGAGGTCGAGTCTGATGAGGAAGATGAAGATGAGGCCACCGATGAGCCGCCGGTTGTTGAAGATCGAACAGTGAGGAGGTCGTTGAGTCCCGCGGCCAAGATGCAGCGGGAGTTGACGCAGAAGACGACGGAGGACGACCTCCGTCAAGGGATAGAGGCGCAGCGAGCTGCTGCAGGAGCGCAGGCGTGGATGCCTGTGCTGGTGAAAGTGCGGCCTTTTAGGCCTAAGTTACGCGCCCCAGCTATTGTGAGGTAGGGTCGTTTTTCTAAAGATCTTTCATTTAATTGTTGCTGGATCTTGATGATGGTCTCTGCAGGTCGGGTGCACGGCCCCAGCGCGACCTGAGTGCCCAGGCATCACCTTCACGAATGAGGTCGCCCGACCATGAGGTCGGGGCGCAGACGCTGGTTGATGATGCGAGGACGGCAACTCCTCCACCTGCTGCTAATGTCGGAGCACAGGGCTCTATTGACGACGTCGGAGCGTCGACCTCTCCCCCCGTCACCGACGTGGACCCTATCAATGCGGTGCCCAGCACGTCAGATCAGGACTTTACTGGGGACCCGATTCAACTCGAGCAGCCGCCGAAGAATCCAGAAACATCCGGCGCGCAGGTACCGAGTTCGCCATCAACAGGGCCAACGTTGAGACGTAGAGAGATTGACTGGAATGGTACTCCTTGGCAGGAGGATATCTTCGACGATAATGAGGATATGCGGGCAGCCCGGAACGCGATCTTGACGCTTAACGAAGCGTTGATAGTAAGCCTTTCTCCTGTGCTGTTAGTGAAGACGTAGTTGCAAACTTGTAACTGATGACCTGATTCCTTGGAGCAGTCGCTGGCTGATCGTGCGAAGGGCAGGTCCGACCTGCTAAAGAATGCCGCAGCCACACAGCTGCGGGTGGTCGAGCTTGAGCAAGAGCTTAAGCAGGTCCGTGAAGCGGCGGCGGCAGATAAGAGGAGGCTCGAGGACAAGCTGGCCGAAGAGAAGCGCAAGACCCAGGAGGCCAACGCGCAATTTAACACCGCAAACATTGGTAAGTTTTATTTGCTTACATGTTTTTCGCCATTGTTGTCTTGTGCTGCTGAGGGCTTTGACCATAGAGTGTTTACCCGTATGTTGTAGACTTTCACAGGCGTGAGGATGACCTCAAAAACGACCTGAAGAACACTAAGGAAAGGGTTCGAAACTTGGAGGTGAACCTGCGAGAGGCCGAGCCTGGTGCCAACGAGCTCAAGCGGGTGATGAAGGAGAAAATAGACAGTGAGTTGGTCGTGACTCAAAAGCTGACTTATGAGAAACAGGCTCGGCAAGATCTCGAGGTCAGCCTCGAGGTAGCTTTGAAGTCATTGCAGAATGACCAAGTAATCATTGCAGGGCAAGAGGTGGAGCTGAACGACCTGAAGAACGCTGCCCATTATGCTATGGACATGATAGCGTCGCAGGTCGAGGGCGAGGAGCTGAAGTCTACCCTTGATCGTCTTATAGACATACCCGAGAGGCTTCTCGATCTGCTGAGGGCGACAAGCTTGGCGGCAGCCACAGAGGCGTTAATGCGGGTGAAGTCGCACTACCCCGAGGTTGACATGGTCAAGGTCGGGGAGAGTTCTGATACGATGAAAGACCTCAAGGCCTTGGAGCTCGAAGTGCACGATGCTGCTACAGTAGTGATTGATGCTCTTGACTATGAAGGCGACGATGGCGAAGAGTAGTCGTTGTCTCCGAGTTGTACCCCCTTTTCCTTCGGTCATGTAAACATTACTTAATAACTTGCTTTATGGCCTGCACGACGTACTTATTTTGTGTTTGCACGAACTTGGTAGCCTTGTAGTATCTTGCTTTGTTTTGTAGACCGCTAACCACTTCTCACGGAAAGGCTGGCTTACCGACCACCATAGCTCAGCGGGGAGGCTTACATGTGATCGGCGCGCGGGAAGGAGTCAGGGACTCAGGTTTTGCAACCTTTACGACCAAGCAGGCTCACAACAACACATAATCGGTAGTCATGAGAGACGGCATCCTCAGGTCAATTTGACCCTTAGGTTGGCTTTGAGCCAAGCCCCCGAGCATGTCGAGGGGGAGGAACAGAAGAATTTAATCCCCAGGTCTTACGACCCTTGTATTGGCTTTAGCCAAGCCCCCGAGCATGTCGAGGGCAAGGGTTTATGACATGGAAGGAGAGGAGGTAGGACTCGAGACACAGTAGATGACTGCGTTAACTAATATTTATTAAAGCTGAAAAAGTACAAAGATGAGAAATACATAGCTGTTAAAAAAACTATTCTACGGGTAGAATCGTCGTAGGTGCTCCACGTTCCAAGGATTGGGTACTCCTTGCCCATCACCCCATTGGAGGCGATATGTAGATGGGTTGACGACTTCGGTGACAATGAAGGGTCCTTCCCAAGGGGAAGAGAGCTTATGCATGCCATCTGTTTTCTGGATACGCCTTAGTACTAGGTCTCCGACGTTAAAGGATGTCTCTTTAACGTTGCGGTCGTGGTATCGACGAAGTTGCTGGTCGTGACGAGCTTGACGCATGGCGGCAGCCAGTCTTTGTTCCTCGAGGCTGTCGAGGTCGACACAACGAGTCTGCTTGGCTTCTCCCTCCTTGTAGAACTGTATGCGTGGAGCTCCGAAGGTGACGTCGGTAGGTAGAATGGCTTCGGAGCCGTAGACCAAGAAAAAGGGGGAGAAGCCTGTAGCAGAGCTGACTTGAGTCCTCAGGCCCCAGATTACGTGTGGTAGCTCGGCTAACCATCGTGTAGCGTAGTTTGAGGCGTCGGCAAAGATACGTTCTTTGAGGGATTGAAGAACCATGCCATTGGCACGTTCGACCTGGGCGTTACACCTAGGGTGGGCGACTAAAGAGTAGTAGACGTCGATCATGTTGTCTTGGCAAAAATCCCAAAAGGCAGAGCCTGTAAAGGCTGTCCCAAGGTCGGTGATGATCCTATTGGGCACACCGAAGCGATGTGTTATGTCTTGTATGAACTTGGCCGCTTCTTCCGACTTGACTTTTGCGACAGGTCGGACTTCGATCCACTTTGTAAATTTGTCGATGGCCACGAGGATATATCTGTAGCCGCCCGGGGCAGTTTTGAACGGACCCACAGAGTTGAGGCCCCACATGGCGAAGGGCCACGATGGGGGAATTGTGCGCAGGGCCTGAGCTGGTAGGTGCTGCTGTTTGGTAAAGAATTGGCATCCTTTGCACCTTTTTACGAGGTCTTTAGCATCAGCCATGGCCGTGGGCCAGTAGAAACCAGATCGGTAAGCTTTACCGACCAGATTGGCGGATGCCGCGTGGCAGCCACACTCTCCACCGTGAATCTCAGCCAGGAGCTGTAGACCCTCTGATCGTAGAATACATTTCATCAAGACGCCAGTGGAGGCGGCTTTTCTGTATAGGTCGGTACCAATCATGATGTAGTTAGCACTTCGTCGTGTGATACGTTCTCATTTTGCTTTGTCTTTCGGGACTCGTTGGTCGAGTAGGAAGGCTAAGAAAGGCTCGCGCCAATCATCCTCCTTTTCTGTCATCAGCACGTCACGGGGAGGTGCTGGAGTTTGGTCGTGTTGAGCTAGGTTTGGATTATCTGGATCCAGCAGCTTGATCGAAGGCTTGCGTAGGTCTTGGACGAACACACCCGCCGGAACTAGAGCCCTCTTGGAGCCTAGTTTGGAGAGTACGTCGACAGCAACATTGTTGTTGCGTGGCACGTACTGAAACTCAATTCCCTCAAAGTGGCCTTTGAGCTTGCGGATCTCAGCACAGTATGCATCCATTGTGTTTTTGACACAATCCCACTCTTTATTGACTTGTTCGATGACGACCTTGAAATCACCAAAAGCCAGTAGTCGCTTGATGCCAAGGGACACTTCTATGCGGAGCCCGTGAATTAGAGCTTCGTACTCTGCCTCGTTGTTGGAGGCCTTGTAGTGTATCTGCAGGACGTACTTAAGCTGCTCTCCCTGGGGAGAGATGACTAGCACACCTGCTCCTGCGCCTTCGAGGTTTAGGGCGTCATCGAAGTACATTATCCAGTGTTCAGGCCGCTCCTTGGGAGGGGGCATCTGGATTTCTATCCATTCCGACACAAAGTCAGCGAGGATCTGTGACTTGATCGCCTGCCTGGGGCAGAATTCGATGTCGAACTCCCCAAGCTCTACCGACCACTTGACGATGTGGCCATTGGCGTCACGGTTGTGGATGATCTCTCCTAGAGGGAACGACGAAGGCACCGTGATCTTGTGGGCTTGGAAGTAGTGACGAAGCTTTCTCGACGTAATCAGGAGTGCATAGAGCAACTTCTGAGGTTGTGAATACCGTGTTTTAGCGTCGGCCAGGACCTCGCTTACGTAGTACACAAGTCGCTGAACAGGATAGGCCTGCCCTTCTTCTGCTCGTTCAGTGACGAGAACCTTGCTGACCACATGAGTGGTGGCGGAGATGTATAGTAGGAGGGTTTCCCCCGCTACAGGTGGTGTCATGACTGGAGGTGAGGTCAAGGACTCTTTGAGAGCCTCGAAAACCTTCTGTGCTTCGTCATCCCATACGAACTTATCTGCCTTCTTCAATAGCTTGAAGAAGGGCAGACCTTTCTCGCCGAGCTTGCTGATGAAACGATCTAGGGCCGCCATCATACCTGTAAGCTTCATGATGTCTTTCTTGCAAGATGGCTTGGCCATGTTGCGTATTGCGTCGACTTTCACGGGGTTGGCTTCAATGCCTCGGTGCCCGACCATGAAGCCCAAGAGCAATCCGGAGGGAACACCGAAGACACACTTGGTCGGGTTGAGCTTCCACTTGAATTCCCGTAAGTTGGCAAATGTTTCGGCGAGGTCGGTGATGAGCTGTTCTTCCTCGGTGGTCTTGACGACCACATCATCGACGTAGGCTTCAACGTTCTTCCTGATCTGCGATTTCAGGCACTTCTGTATCGCCTTTTGGTATGTTGCTCCCGTATTTTTGAGGCCAAAGGTCATGACCTTGTAGCAGTAGATGCCATTGGGTGTTATGAACACCGTCTTATCTTCGTCGTCGGGATTCAAAGCTATCTGATGATAACCTGAGTAGCAGTCGAGAAAGCATAGTAAAACACTGCCAGCCGTGGAGTCCACGACCTGGTCGATGCGAGGAAGAGGGAAGGGATCTTTTGGGCAGTGCTTGTTGAGGTCGGTGTAATCGATACACATCCTTAAACCGCCAGTCTTTTTGGGTACAAGAACCGGGTTTGCAAGCCAAACCGGGTGTTTACATTCGCGAATAAAGCCTGCAGCTAAGAGCTTGCAAACTTCGGTTTCTATAGCCTGTTTTCTATCTTTTGCAAATCGCCGGAGCTTTTGCTTGATAGGTCGTGAAGTCTTGTTTACTTCAAGGGCGTGCTCAGCCAGCTCCCTGGGGACACCGGGCATGTCGGATGGACTCCATGCGAAGATGTTGGTGTTGTCCCAGAGGAAACTGGTGAGCGCGAGTTCCTATTTGGGGTCGAGGTTGGCCCCGATGACGACTTCCTTGGATGCGTCGGGCAGGCCGAGGCACACTTTCTTCACAGCAGGACTAGGGCCCAGGGCTGTAGCTGTACGCTTCTGTTCTGGTACCTCCAGAGTGGTTTGGTCCATCTTGGCAGCCTGGGCGACCATGACCGTAGCTGCGGCTTTGTAGGCGGAGTCTTTGGCGAGCTCGACGGTGGAGCTCTCGCAGTTGTAGGAGACCATGATGTCTCCCAGGATGGAAAGGATTCCGTTAGGCGCTGGCATCTTCATGATTAAGTAGGTGTGGTGTGGTATAGCCATAAACTTGGCCAACGTAGGTCGACCAAGGATGGCATGGTAGGAGGAGCGGAAGTCCGCGACCTCGAACGTCAGGTACTCCGTTCGGAAATTGTCCTATGTACCAAAGGTGACCGGGAGGTAGACACGACCTATGGGGTACGCGGCCTTGCCAGGCACCACGCCATAGAAGGGTTCGTCACAGGCAGTCATCTTGTTGAGGTCGAAGTCCATCTTTCTGAGCGTCTCTGTGAAGATGATATTCAGGCTGCTGCCCCCATCGATGAGGGTCTTAGGCAGGAACGCGCCGTCGACTATGGGGTTGACGACCAGCGGGTAGGTCCCGGGGTCTGGTATGTGGACCCAGTGGTCTTTTCTTGAGAACGTAATGGGGAACTCCGACCAACGCAGAGGTTGTGCAGTTTCAGTGTTGACGTGCCCGATCTCTCTTGCGTTTGATCGAAGCTGCCTGTTGCTTTTGGTCGCTTGGCGACCGCCCACGATGAAGTTGATCTCGCGGTTGGCTGTCTGAAACACGCCGTTGGGGTTGCCCCCTTTTGGCGGAGGTGGTGGAGAACGCTCGTTGCGGTTGTTGTCATTCTAGCGGCGGTGATCGTCGCGTCGGTCGTTGCGTTGGTCGTCGCGGTTGTCTTCACGGTGATCATTACGCCGGTAGTCATCACGTCTATCATCACGTCGGTTATCGCGGCGATAGTCGCGGCGGTAATCCCGACGGTTCCTATCATCGTTGCGACGGTAGGGTCGGTGATCTTGGTAATCGCGTCGATCAGGTCGACGATTACGATTGTCATAGCGACGGCCGCTATTTTGGTCGTCGTTGCTATTGCTCTTGGTTTTCTTAGGCTCTGGGGGAACCCCTAGAGCCCGCTTGAGCTGCTCGCACTCCCTCATGGTGTGCTTGGCGTCGCGGTGGAACTGGCACTGGTCGTCCATGACCATGTTGAAGTCGCCTTCAAGGAAGGTTGAAGGTCAGGGTGGATCAGTCACATAGGCCTCGCCAGATCGCTTGCGCGACCTGTTGCCTCCATCGTCGTGGTCTTCTCCCTTGAAGTCGTGCATCACCGCGTCTTGAGTGTCAACAAGCTTGTTGACATAAGCCATGAGGTCGCCGATGGTATGTGTGTCAGCTTCGTGGATCTTCTCGAAGAGCTTGATGTAGGTTATCCCCTTCTTGTAGTATGCTATGACGTCTTCATCTTTAACACCTGCGAGAGTGTTGCGGTATTCGAAGTAGCGATTAGTGTACTCTCGGAGAGTTTCATCATGCTGCATCCGTACTCTGGCGAGGTGGTGCGTGTTGCCCGGTCGGTTGTAGGTCGCCTGGTAGTTGGTCGTGAAAAGACGCGACAAGGTCACCCACGAGGTAATGCATTCTGCAGGAAGATTGTCGAGCCACAGGAGTGGCGCTTTACCCATCACAAGGGGGAAGTATCCCGCCATGTGGTCTTCGTTGCCTCTAGAGGCGCATGCCGCAATACTGTACATCTTGAGCCAAATACTTGGGTCGGAGCGACTGTCGTATTTTTCAATGGCTGGCTTGAAGTCCTTGGTGTATCTGATCGTCCTGAGACGTCGTGAGAACGCTGGGAAGTTGTTGACCGCTCCCGGGCTGGCTGACGGGGCATAAGTCGTTGGGATAATGTAGAGATCGTCTGGCGGGCCATTATCTTGGTCATACTGGGCACGTCGGAGGAGCTCTTGGTCGTGCATGTTCCATAGTTCCGTTGCTTGGATTGGATTATTGGCGTTGAGGGGATCGGGGACCCTGTTGACGCGGTCATAGTTAGCACGACGTGCTATCTCCACTTCATCTCGTATCCGTCGACGCTGGCTTCCTTCAGCATGGTTGGCTTGTACTGGCGGAGGTTGAGCTCCGACGTTTTGTTGGGTGCCAACAGCATTAGCTGCATTATTAGCAACATTGCCTGCAGCGTTGGCGGCAGGGTTGGCTGCGGTGTTAGCAGCATTGGCAGCGGGGTTGACCGGTTGTACCACTTCGTTTTCGCCACCTCCTTCTTCAGGCACCGGCTGAAGAGGAGCGTTGGCGTTGGAGCGACGTCGTTGCCGAGGGTTGTCCGACCTACTCCTGGAGTAGGAGCTTGCGGCCGATCTGCTGTACCCTGGGCCTCGTTCTTCGACCTGAGCGGTGGCGACGCGGATGTGGGCTTGAAGACGCCGTATTGCCGGAGTATCCTCAAGCTGACCTAGTGCAGCGAGAGCGCCCAGGTTTGCTTGAGGAGAATTGTAGACTTCGTGGCCATCTTGCTCAAAGTCCCTGAGGAGGTCTCTGGCATGTAAGCGGTTCTGACGAGGCTCGTTGCGTTGTTGGGCAGCTACTGGAGCTGCGGGTGCTTGCGGTCCGTTGTTGACGACGTTGCCTCCGGGTTGGTCGCCGGCACCTTGTCCCACATTAGCTGCGGCTGCTTCGACTTCTTGTTGACGACGTGCAGCTCGTGCAGCGTTGGTGTTTCCACGTTCGATACATTGCTCGTCCGTCTCGCTAACTTGAGGAGGTACATCCGCAGAGACAACCAAGACCTCTCGATCTGGAGTCTCGAACGCTTCTCCCGGATAGTTCGGGGAGATGGTCGTGCGGGCGATCTGGAACGCGAGGCGGTCCGGGGACGGCTCTCGGTTGATCTGGCGGCGATGAGCCGCGGTGAGAGGTCGTCGAAGCTTCTTGAGCACACGGCACTGGCGAGCCGTGTGTTTGGGGTTCTCGTGGATGGGGCAAGGGACGTCGAGGTGACTCCTGCAGTTTCCACGATCTGGTGACTTGGGTCCAGATTCGATCTGGATCTTGCGCTTCATGTAGCGAGACGCTACGTGAATTACGTTCTGCAGGCCAAGAGGCATGCTAGGTGAAGACGGAGGGGTCCCGCGAGGGCGTTTGACGCGTTCGCAGACCTTGATCATGTCGGAAAGCATGCCTTCGACACGATTGAGTTCCGCGATCAGGTCGCTAGGAGTGGGTGGGTGAGTTTCCGCCGGCAGATCTGTACCGACCTGCTGGTCGGAAGTGACCGCATTGTTCTCGATGACGAGGCAGGCGGCTGGAACGGTGGATTTCGCCGGTATCGAACCGAAGCAGATGTTGACGGGATTGGCGAGGATGTTCGCCATGCTCTCTGGGAAGATGACACCGTTGGTCGGAGCCATCGAGTTGCACGAAGAACCTTGGATTCCCCCCTAACTGGCGCGCCAACTGTCAGATGGTGAGATCTGGACAGCCCACGGGGGTGTTAATCCCTGTGGTTTAGTTGTTCGGTGGGGTGGAATCTAAGGCTAAGAACTCGATGGTTGTGTTCGAGCACACGGAACACAAAGAACACGGCGAGTTTATACTGGTTCGGGCCTCCGGAGAGTAAAACCCTACGTCCAGTTGTTGGTGTAGATTGCTTGAGGATTGCGTATTGATACAAGGGGTCGCCCTGCCCGCCTTATATTGGCCAGCGGACAAGGTCGGTTCCCAGATTCCAGGTCGGACACGACCAGGAGACCTAAATCTAGCTGACTATGACACTTGCCATATCCGTCGATCTGCTTTGGTCGAAATCCACCGATGTCTTGTCTTGTACGCCAAGTCTTGAGGTCGTTCTAGATGAGGTCGTCTAGAGAATCTTCTGGAAGGACTTCAGGAGGTCGTGTGGGCCGCCAACTAGGTCAGTTGGGCCCACTGACAGGTCGGCGGGTCTTCTGGTAGGCCGAACCCACTTGTCGGGGACGGCCGTGAGCCTGGTCGGTGGGGACCCAGGGGTACCCATGTCTCACAGCTAGTGTCGGTGAAGGACATGAAAATGAATTTCAACTTGATGAAATCTCATGATTGCCATGTGTTGATGACATCTATTCTTCCTGTTGCACTAAGAGGTATCAAGACAGAACTAGTTCGCGACGCAGTCACGAGCTTGTGTTTATTCTTCAATGAAATAGAACAGAAGGTGATTGATGAGAAAAAAACTATTGGACTTAGAGAGGAGGCATTTCGAGACCCTATGCCTGCTTGAAGCTACCTTCCCACCATCATTCTTTGATCTCATGCTGCATCTAACAACACACCTCGCGAGGGAGATCTGGTACCTTGGCCCATCTTACCTTCATCAGATGTTTCCATATGGGAGGTACTTTGGATTCCTCAAATCATTGGTACATAACAGGTCATTTCCGGAGGGAGCCATTGTTCGTGGCTATGAGACCATCGAAACAGTGGAGTGGGCCATGGGTTATATGGACCCCCAAAACCCCATTGGTGTGCCTCGTTCACGGCATGAAGGTAGGCTTTCAGGTGTTGGGACCCTGGGGAAAAAATCAATCACTCCGCACCCAGAGGACTTCAGGAAGGCTCATTTCACCGTGATAGAACAGAGCGTAGAGGTTACACCATTTGGCAATGAGAACAAGAAACAACTACGTGAACAAAACCCTGGCTGTACTGAGGATTGGGTTGCAAAGAGGCACATGCAATGCTTCAACAGGTGGCTCCGAGATTATGTCCAGCAGAGTGGCAGTGCTACTATAACCGACGATCTAAGAAAACTAGCAGCAGGGCCATTATTCACTGTTACAACATATCAAGCAATGGATATCAATGGATACACGTTCTACACCATGGCCCAGGATGCCAAGAGCATCTATCAAAATAGTGGTGTTCGTGTACGGGCCGTCGACAATAAGAAGAACACAGCCACATATTATGGTCAAATAGAGGAAATTTGGGAGCTCGATTATGTAGGATTCAAGGTAGCCTTGTTTCGGTGTAGATGGGTCACCAATGCGAAGAGAGCTATGATCAAGGACAAATTTGGTTATGTTAGTGTTGATCTCTGGGTCTTTGGTTACAAAACCGAACCGTTTGTCTTCGCCAAGGATGTTGAGCAAGTGTTCTATGTACCTGACCTTGCAAAGAATAACTAGAGTGTGGTTTTGCCTGAAAAAAAAAGGATTGTTGAGGTTGAAAATGTTGTTGAGGAGGAGGAATACAACCAGTTTGACGAAAGTCCATCCTTTCACACTTCATACATGCGCCGAGTCTTGGGAGCTGACAAAACACCATACTTGCGAAGCGACCATCGTGAAAAGATCCATATACAAAAATCAAAGAAGAAAAAGAAGCAAGATTGATTTCTGCTGAATCCGATCCTTTTTGTAAAATGCAGGGATGTCTATTGCAGGAAATGGAATCCTTTTTGTAATATATATAGGATGTGTATTGGTGAAATTTGAATATCCTTTCTGTAATATATGATGCCTATATATTCTGCCTAAGATACTGCATAAGATGCCTAAGATACTGCCTAAGATGCCTAAGATACTGCCTAAGATGCCTAAGACGCGTCACCTGTATCTTCTCTCCAAAATAAATAACCGTTGCCCCAACCCCTTCATCTACCCGCGAGAAAACCACAACTGCCTACACTCCTCGTCGTGCCCCTCCGCCGCACTCATGGCATCGAGGGAGCACCTGCGGTCGCTCGCGGAACTCCCAGCGGAGGTGCTGGCGATCATCGTTGGCCGAGTCGGTGCGACATCGAATCGGCCTAAGGAGGACCTCTGCAGCCTACGGGCAACCTGCAAGGACATGCTCTGCCCCTGCCGCGACAGAGACGTCGGTAGGCGCCTGGCACTAGATCGGGTTCCAGTCGAGCAGATGCAGAATAACGACCCCGTCGGCTACGACGTCTTCCTTCGTAGCCTGGCTGCAGCCGGCAACCTAGTGGCCTGCTTCCTCACCGGGATGGACGACATCTTCAGCAGGAACCGCAGCCCTCAGCCTCCCCTCGACGAGCTCCACTGCGCTGCCAAAGACGGGCACAGAGGGGCGGCCTATGTGGCCGCCGTCTTCCTCTACAGAGCCAACAGCGGGGCCGACGCTGATGCCACTGCAATTGTGTACATGAAACAGATTGAGGGCGAGGAGCAAGGGCAGTGGCGTCCGCGTTTGATCAGCAATGTGCAATCCCTAGATTTCCGGCATCGTGGGGTCAATCTGGCTTGGCAAATTAGGAGTGTCGCCCTCCGCCGTGGCCTCCGCCGGCCGACGCTGCCAACGGCGGCGGCGCGAGGCAACATTCAACATTGCACAGGCAAAGCATTCTGCGGTACAGCACCGAGCCGGAGGGGGTTTTGCATGTATTTCTGTAGTGATGAATGTAGGCTTCGTTATGAATTTAATGTCTTCTTCTATCGTGTAAAGTATCGTCCAATCGGTTATTGATAGACAAGATTTGATTTCTCACATTTCTGAGTCAAATCCAAGGTTGTGGCGCCCTCTGCTTCCTCCTCTATTCTATTGGAATGAAGAACAGTTTGTGTGGGAAAATGAGACGAGGATTAACCATCCCGCGTCTCTAATAGGAGTGGGGCCCAGTTCTATTGGAACGAAGAACAGTTCTCATTTCTCCTTTTAATCTGCAGTCAAATTTTGTAACATGTATTTCTCCGTCGTGCTTAGTCCAAATTTGATGATTTTTTTCCTAGTTTTTTCTAAAATCCCCATCTTTTCATTAATTTCATTGTTTAGTGTATATTCCGTTTCGTGAATAATGTTTATATGCCTTTATCTTGTTCTTTGTAAGTACAACATAGAAATAATATTTGTTTTCCACAACCATTAGTAATGAAATATTGCATTTCGTGATCTTAAGGTGAACACATGCTTGTGTTAAAATTTCAAATGCGTACGAGATCGAACATGTTCCAAAGTGTGGAAAACTTCAATGTTCAAGCAACGTTCTAGGAAACTATGTGAGAGATGTAGCCATTTGTACACAAGTATATTCTTCCTTTATCAAAACCATTTGAATTTTTTATGACAAGTTTAGGTACCAAAATTATGATTCCACGTAAATTGGTAGAATTTTCGGAGCAAACTAAGATGTTATTAGAATTATTATATCACAATCATGAGATGTATATTCGAATTATAAGAATGTTAGGTATACAAGTGTGACTGTTGATATTTTATTAAAATACTAAATGTCCAAATATGAATTGATGTTATTTTTAATGAATTTTTAGGTGCTGTTTTACCGGCTCTAATATTTGATGGATGTGAGTTTCAGTTCTAAAAAATAGTGTCGGGCCCACGCGTCAGTGTCAGCAGCCTATATAAAGAAGATAACCACCTAGACCTACCTGCCAACGAGGCGACGCGATTTTTCTAACCAGCGTCGGCGATGAGTATCCATTGTCTCCACGATCGAGTTCATCACAGGAGGAACAGATACTGTAGGCGACGCGGATGGATCTGCCCCCGTCTCTTAGATCAAGTTCATGACATATATACAAAATCCAACAACCAAACTAACCAGTTCATGATCGACAAACAAACTAAGCAGTTCATGATCGACAAACTAAGCAGTCCAACAACCTGACGGACAAACTGACGAACACACAATAATCACAAACACATTATTAATGGTACAGGAGTGGATCAATTAGTCGGTCGCCGCTGTCGGAGTCCCGCCGTCGGAGCCGTCGTCGCCGCCGTCGGAGCCGTCGTCACCGCCATCATCGCCGAGAAGAGACCGCTGGACCACGGGGAGCTTCTCAAGCTTTTCAGCCAACACGTGGATCCTGAAGGCGAGACCCTTGACGCTGCCATCCTTGTTATGGTCAGGCGCCTCGATCTTGAACGCTTGGCCAACATCTCGGAGCTTCATGAACGCGCCCTGGAGCAGTTCGACGGTGAAGCTGATGTTGGCGGCCTCATTCTTCTCCTTCTCCTTGGGCGCCACCGGCTCCTTCCCCTTCTCCTTGATGGTCAACTTCCTCCGACGGCGGCTTTCGTCGTCGTCATCCTCTCTTCGTCCCCGCTTCGCCGACGGGTCACTCGACGCTATGCTCTTCTCACTCCTAGCTTGTTGGTGTGATCTCTCGTTGACCGGAGGTTGTGGTTTTTTGATGGCGAGGGGGAAGAAGATGAAGCGAAAGAAACGATATGATTACAGAGCAACCAGCAGTCGGGGATTTATGATGACAAGACGTGAACCATCAGGGCGCCTTCCTCCCCACGCCCCACGTCCCCCTACGCCTCGGGAACCATTTTTTGGGAGCAAAACCGTCCAAAAACACGCGTCGCATTTCAATTTCGCGAGAAGGTGGAGGGGCAGGGGCAGTTGTCAGGCCCACACGTCAGCAGCCAAACCGCGTCGCATTTCAAGTTCCATATTATTAGTAATGGGTTCTTATAAATGGTCGCGTCGCATTTCAATTTCCAAACCCTGTCGCATTTCAGTTTCCAGATCCCGTCGGCTTTCCATTTCCTTCCATTCTCCTTCATGGCCGCAGTGTGCTTCATGGAGCTGCTGCCAAATGAACTGGTCACCCAGATCATCCTCCGCTGCATCAAGGGTGAGCCCGTCATTCATTTCCTGATCCTTCGTAATCGGGTCTGCGGCACCTTCTGGCGCATCTGCGACTCGGATGAGGTACTCCTGCAGGTGTCGCTGCGTGAGCTTCGTCAAGAGTGCAAGAATCGCTACGTCAGGTCCTTGTTGGAGGAGCGCTTCCACCTCGCCAAACATCCGGAGGCATTATGCTTCGAGGGGATGGAGAGGTTGATGAGGCAGCGGAATCCCGATGAGGGTCTGGAGCTCGTCGGAAAGGCCGCTGCCAAAGACGCCAGTGCGAAGTACTTCTTAGCGATGCTGAAGTACCGTCACAACCCTGCGGACCCCGAAGCGATGGCACTACTCCACGAAATCAGCGGCGGGCCGTCGCCCCCTGATGAGCGCTAGAAGAACCACAACCTGCACCGGCTGCGCTACCTCGTCCACCGGGATCTCCATAACATTGCGTGGTGGTACTGGCTTCGTGATGGCAATGATGACATTCCGTTGCTGCCCGTCCAGAATCCCCACGTCTGCATTTGGGCAGTGGGATGTAGGCGCTACGGGCCGGAGACCCCAGGGATCATCCACTACTGCAGCGCCGAGGGTCGCATCCGTCATGAGTTCGACCTCTGGACGCGTGGATTCAGCGTCGCGGTGGAGTACGCCGTCAGCAGGATGAACATCGGGATGTAGGCGGAAGCATCAATAAAAATTATGTATCTTGAATGTAAATTATTACATATTCTGTGTCGCATCCACAAGATTTGATTTGTCACGTTTCTGAGTCAAATCGAAGGTTGCGGTGGTCTTATTTGCCGCATTAGAGGCCTAGGGTGCCCTCTTGGATGTCAAAGCGGGCACGACGGCGGCAGCGGTGGCCTCTGCTAGTCTGCTTCCTCCTCTGTTCTATTGGGTGGGCGTAGGAGACGAGGATTGAAGGGGCAAATGAGACGCGGTTTAACCACCCCCTCAGTTCTATTAGAATGAAGAACAGTTCTCATTTCTCCTTTTAATCTGCAGTCAAAATTTGTAACATGTATTTCTCCGTCATGCTTAGTCCAAATTTGATGATTTTTTTCCTAGTTTTTTCTAAAATCCCCATCTTTTCATTAATTTCATTGTTTAATGTATATTCCGTTTTGTGAATAATGTTTATATGCCTTTATCTTGTTCTTTGTAAGTATAACATAGAAATAATATTTGTTTTCCACAACCATTAGTAATGAAACTTTGCATTTCGTGATCTTAAGGTGAACACATGCTTGTGTTAAAATTTCAAATGCGTACGAGATCGAACATATTGCAAAGTGTGGAAAACTTCAATGTTCAAGCAACATTCTTGGAAACTATGTGAGAGATGTAGCCATTTGTACACAAGTATATTCTTCCTTTATCAAAATCATTTGAATTTTTTTTGACAAGTTTAGGTACCAAGATTATGTTTCCACGTAAATTTGTAGAATTTTTGGAGCAAACTAAGATGTTATTAGAATTATTATATCACAATCATGAGATGTATATTCGAATTATAAGAATGTTAGGTACACAAGTGTGACTGTTGATATTTTATTAAAATACTAAATGTCCAAATATGAATTGATGTTATTTTTAATGAATTTTTAGGTGCTGTTTTACCGGCTCTAATATTTGATGGATGCGAGTTTCATTTCTAAAAAATAGTGTCGGGCCCACGCGTCAGTGTCAGCAGCCTATATAAAGAAGATACCTGCCGACGAAGCGATGCGGGTTTACTAACCAGCGTCGGCGATGACTATCCATTGTCAGCGTCAGCAGGCAAACCTTGCGCGTGCTGTTCAAAATTTCACACCTATATTGACTATAATGCCCATGGAATTCCAATTCCACAACAGAGCCGTTCAAGGGCACGCTAGTAATTTCTGTGAACATACTAATGCGCGCAGGGGACATATACTCGGGAGTCTAATTCAGACAGATCCACCACGCCTGCACTCTCCCCGCCGCCGCCCTGCTCCTTCTCCAGCCCGAGCCCGCCGCCGCCGCTCTCCCTGCCACAGCCCTGCTCTTCTCCAGCCCCACCGTTCCCGGCGTGACGTCGGCGAAGCGGCTCCAGCCGTGATGACGGTGACGAGGACGCGGTTACTGGTGTGCGGACGGTGTCCCGGCCAACCTAGAGACGGTGACGCGGATCCGGCATCCCCGGCCACGACGACGAGCTGGCCACCTCAGGCAACAAGGCGACGCGGATCGGGCCTCTCTGACCACCACGAGAACAACTACTTCATTCGCGACAGAGGTTAGTGCTGCTTGAACCCCCAACGCCCTCTCTCTGCTCGGCCACCCAATCTGCTATTCCTGTCAAGGTGGATTAGGGAGACATGCTACTTTACGGTTGTTCACAAAGGATTATTCTCCTGGAATTGCCTGCATTAGTACATCATGCCTTAATAGTTCATTTTTAATTGATTGGCTGTGGATTTGACGGATGAATTTTGTTGCTCCAAGTCTGTTTGAATAAATTGTTGCTAACAGATGAACTTATATGAACTGTTGAAATTCTGTTATGCTTCGAATGTACCAGATCGACAGTTATGCTTTGGACCTGTTAGCATACTTTAATTCTAATTGCTTTGTCCTCTTGTTGCATGTACACATGGAACACACAATTCATTGCTGCTGAATTTGGACAAGGAAGCAGTTGAAGGAATTTAGTCTCTGCTTTGATATATAAGCATATTGCTTCACCCTGTCAAAATGGTTAGCACCTATCCCCAACCTGTATGCTAATATCAACTATTTTGCCTGTCAGAGAATAAGAATTTATCTTATTTTGTTTAGGTTTTCAGTCTAGCTTATGTTTCTCTACTGACGACCTGACATATCATCTATGCAGTCTCCCACAACACCAAACTCCTCTACCTCTAGTGCACCATCACAGCCCATCGATGGTGAACCTTGTTCACAGCCTATCAACGGTGTTCCTTCTTCACAGGGTCACTCAGCACATACTGCTGCGAGTAGTACTCGATCCCGCAGGTCAAGGACACAAACCAAATGGCCAGAAGACAAGTTGACCGCAACTGGACTTGATAACAATTATTGGCCTACCCCAGATGCTGCGAGAGATAGATTTGTATTGGTCTGTGGCCTCATTGCTCGAGAGAGGGTGTCAATCAACAAGGCAGTTGAAGATCTCTCAGCAACTGAGAAGGAAGAGTTGTTTACAGTTTTAGAGGAAAAGCTAGATTACCCAGCTAATCTGGCTGAATCTGTTCGCAAGAAGGCAGTTAAGGCAGCTATGTCAAAGATTGGAACCTTGCAACGGCGGTTCAAGACCCATTTAAGAAAAAAATTTGTGAGCCAAGAGGAGACTCCCTTTGTGAAGCATGCCTTTTTGCAGCCAGAAGACTGGACCGTGTTTGTGCAGGAAACCAATTCTCCTAGATTTCAATGATTGAGCCAGGGGATGAAAGAAAAGAGAGCATTGCATAATAAGCCACACAGGACAGGCAGAAAAGGTTATGTTCGTAAAAGGAAAGAGTGGGAGGAGGAGGATGCAAAGCTTGCTGAAGAAGGAAAACAGAACCCTTGGGGCCAATTTCCTGGACGTTCGAGGCCTTATCTGCAGGCAAGGGTAGGGAAGAGGAAGACCACTAGTGAAGGAAGTGGGGACATAACATTCAGTAACCCTGCGGTGGTGGGGGTAGCAACTAGGGTGAAAACACTTGCAGCTCAGGCTAGCGATGGTTCTTTCAATGGGGTTAGGGAGAATGATATCCTCACTGCAGCACTTGAGACTCCAGAGCATCGAGGTCGGGTCCGAGGCGTGTCTAGTTCACTTGGCTGGGGTAAAGGGTTTGGTGAAGAGTTTGCTGGAATGTACAGGAAGAAGAGGAACAAGAAGGCTGGACCGCGGATGGAAGACCTAGTTGGTGAAGCAGTCACCAGAATTGTCTCCATTCTAGAAGAATCAGGCTTTGATATACGGAAAAATGTACTTCATTGTCCTCCCCAATCACCACCTGTCAGTAGCAGCGAGGAAGAAGATGTGCATGGCCTCGAGGAAGAAGATGTGCATGGCAGTGAGGAAGAAGAAGCATGTGGCAGAGAGGAAGACCATTGGCATGTCAGCGAGGACGAAGGTAATCAACAGCACATTGATAGTCGATCACCTATGCTGGACACAATAGATAAGCTGACAGAGCCAACCAAGTGCAGCCTTTTGGATGGCTCCGGGAATAAAGTGGAGCTCGCACTAGCCACTGTCTTTCCATTGCAAAAGACTCTCCATACAATACCAGTGCAGGATGGGTATGCTGTGGTGCAACCTAGTTATGTGTGGGGCAATACGGGTCACTACCCTCTGCTTGTACCAATTGGGGGGGATGAAGTAACAACCCTAGCTGAGGCTCTCTGTCAAAGGATCCAATGGTCAAAGAACAGGATCCATGTACCACCCAATACGAGAAATACCAACCCTGCTCCCACATCAGGTAGCAGGGGTACAGCATCAGATGGAGGTACTGCAGCTCAGCGTCAGTAAGAGAAAGCTCAGCAGCAGCAGCAGATCAGCATAACTACGCAGCAGGAGCATCGACAACAGCAGGAGGACAGGCAATCTCCGCCTAAGAAGCAGCAGCAGATCAGCAAAACTACGCAGCAGGAGGAGCATCGACAACAGCAGGAGGAGGACAGGCAATCTCCGCCTAAGAAGCAGCAGCAGATCAGCAAAACTACGCAGCAGGAGCATCGACAATAGCAGGAGGAGGACAGGCAATCTCCGCCTAAGCAGCAGCAGCGACAGGCGGAGTACAGGCAATCTCCGCCTGAGCAGCAGCCACCGCAGAAGAAGGGGGCCAGGAAACCTCTGCCTAGAGATGAGCTTCTTAACTGTTTTTGGTCAAAACCGGATCCAAAATACAAGCCTGTTGTGCCTATGTTACAAGAAGTGGACTTACAGGCTGCTGGACCGAATTGTGCCAGGTTGCATGCTTACGCCATGGAACACAGTAAGGATAAACTTAGTTTTCCAGTAAAGTTGCCTGAAGACTCCTTTCATGTTCCTGGTGATTTAATGTTAAACATTGCATTAAGCCACGTGTATGACCTTATAACCCTGGTTGCTCTGGATGAGACCTTCTTGAGGTTGTGGACATTGTAAGTGCCTTAAAACCAAAATAGATATTTCTTTAATTTTGACCACAAAGTTCATGCATGCTAACATTTGGATTTTTTGTTGGAAAATGATGGACAAGGCAGCGGAGATGAAGATCAGTGTTGGGTTTTTGGATCCACAGCTTCTCACGACCACAAAGATTGAAAAGCAGTCTACCCTTGTAACAAAAGCATTGACAAATGCAATGACGAATGACTACGTGGTGGGTGCCTTCTGCACCGGTGGCCACTATGTAACACTGATCATCTGTATGAAGTTCAAAGAGGTTTGGTATCTAGATTCTGCAAAACATCATCCCGCGTGAAAGTTCGAAGACCTCCGAGCGCTTGTGAATTGGTCCGTACCTTGTAGGTTTTGTTCACAAAATTCAATCTCTTAGTGTTTCTAATCGGTATTGCTGATCATGCAGGGCCTCTCCCTGCCCAAAGGACGAAGTGATGAAAGGAAACAAGAAAAAGCTAAAATCCAATCTGACATTCAAGCACAAGCCAAATATCACTGTAAGACCCAGGTTTTTTTATGGTCCCTTCATACCAATTTGGTACTGCATTAACTTGTCATTTTGGTACCTCGATGCGCAGTGTGCTCAGCAGCCATCGGGGTCCTTTTTGCATGGATTCCATGTGGCATTCAATATGTTCAAACTACTCGAAGACATACCTCACATCAAGAAGGCTGTTGTAAGTAGATAATGCTCTCACCCTTGTCTCTGCTCATATTCTCCATTTGATTTTAGAAACTGATTTGTACTTGTATTCTCATAATTATTTTATTATTTTGCAGGATTTCAAACCTGCCCTAAATGTTTCTACAGAAGATCTAAAGCCGGTCCGAGAGATGCTATGCGAGTACATTATTAAGGAGATCCTCGACCGAAACGGCAACCTCTATAATGGTGCACCGTGAGTTCGTTGTACGGCCTGACAAACTTGAAACTTGCTACATTCAGGCTTGTTAGTACTACCTGAGAAACCTGCTTGGCTGGGGTCAGATGCATGTTGCCTGGTTTAGACAGTTTTCTCAGGACTCCATCCAAACAAAAAGCACCGATGACGAACTTGAAACTTTAGCATGCATGTCGATCTGATTAGGAACTTGATGTGATCTCGCATTATTGTGTATATATATGTGATCTTGCTTGTGTATATATGTGATGAGAATGTGTTTGTGATGTCTCCTAGCATTGTTGTGGTGGCTGCCAAATCCTGGCTGTGTCCAGGATGCAGCCCCTGATCTGGTGGCTGCCAAATCCTGGCTGGTTCCGGGATGCAGCCAGAAAATGGATAGGTTACTGTAGGTGCCCTACGTATCGGTCACGGGCGTTAAGTAAGGCACGTTACAAAAACAGATCCGTGAGTAACGGGCTTCACTTGGAACGCCCGTTACAAGTATGAAAACACTGTAACGGGCCGCATAAAGGCCCGTTACTAATACTGACCGGTGGGCCCTACAAGTTGATGTTTTCGTCGAGACAGAGGAGACGCGCTTACAGAGCACGCGTCTCCTGTCGTCGAGACAGACGTGACGCGTGTCCAGAGCACACGTCTCCTTTCGTGGAGACAGACGAGACGCGCGTCCAGAGCACGCGTCTCCTGTCGTCCAGACAGAGAAGACGCGCGTACAAAAAATGCGTCTCCTTACGTGCAGACGTGTGTCCACAGCAAACGTCTCCGATAGTGAGTTCATGTAACGGGCTAGGTTTCTGTGCCCGTTACCAAAGGTCCATGGGGGCCCAGAGAAACAGACATTTCAGGTGACCGGTAACTTGTTTCGGTAATGACCTTTGTTAGACGCCCGTTACAATTACGTGTTATCAGTAATGGGCATCCGCCCGTTACCTTTCTTGGCTTATTTGTAACGCTTGATCGGTAACGGGCGTTTTGCCCGTTACCAATGGTCATCCGTGCCCGTTACCAATGTCTGTTTTTCACGTAGTGGCTTGTCATCCTCTTCCCCGCAGGCCGCCAGCTCGAGGTGGCGCAGGGGCGGTCGCGTCGTCATGCGATTGATTCGGGGGTGGTGCAGGGACGGTGAGGCAGCCAGGCTCAGGTATGCCGAGGACCGGGGCGGGCCCACATCACGGCCAAGCGCCATCCCGTAGCTCCGCGACAGCGTCCTCGCGCTCGACGCCGAGCGCACTGCGATGGCGGCAGGAGCAGCAGTTGTAGCAGCTCGCCTCTGCACCTTCGTCTCAGAATGCGGAGCCGCAACAAGTGCCCGCGCGGCGACGAGCTCGGTTCCAGGCGACGACGACGAGCTCCGGCGAAGGCGCGGGTTCCAGCCGAGCCCGGAGGATGACGAGCTCGGTTCCATGGCGAGCTCCGGCACGGTGCGGGTTCCAGGCGGTGGACAGCGTGGTGCAGCGACGGGGAGCTGTGTCACAGTGCCAGGTACCGGTGCGGGTGACGGAGGTCGATCTTCCAATTGTTGCAGTGCCAGTTTTTTATGTTGTTCATGAGATGTGCTGGTGATTAGCATTAGGTGTTCGCTGAGTTTCAAAAACTTTTGATTTTTCTTTCTTTTTCATGAGATGACATGCTCTCCTAGTAATTGTACTCAGGATTTTTTTCAAAGATTGCACTTAGATTAGGCCGCTGGTGATTGTTGTGCATAGCATGCGGAATGAACAAAATTGATATAATCTTTTTGCTTTTATTTGCTCATTTTTTTCTTTTCGATTCATACGCATATCGAATGCCCATGACATGAGTTCCATAAAAATTATGATTTGTAGCTTTGTAAAGGAGAACAACATGAATTTATTTCGTTCTATTCTTCCACTCGTTTAATTGTTCAAATGATCATCCCACGGTACATGTGCAATGCGAAATTTTGATCTAATCTTTTTGGTGGATCTGCTCAACACATGAGCATTGTATGAACCTATGATGTCCCTTATATGATCAACGTGTGTACCTTAAAAAAAGAAGTATAAGCATCATGATGTAAAAAATTTAGTGTACTAGTGCTATGGTACAGGGTGTGTGAGATGTTAGTACATGGGATGCTCAAGTAGATAGTGAGATGCACAGGTTGGGTGGAAGAGGTATTTAAAAAGTGAAGCATTAAAAGATGGTACAGCATAAGACCGTGACCCGTCCATATTCTATTGGCTTGGGGGCTTGAATGGGGTGCCAAAAAGTCAAAAAGGTGTTGTCGTGCGGCAGCTTTTCCCAATCCCCCACCACCTTTACCATCCGATCCCTGACGCATACGGACTATTTTAAACCGAATACCTATTCATACGGTGGGATAAGACAAAAACACACGGAGCACGAGAGCAGATGAGCGGCTCCGGTTGAATCCTTCATGACTGACACCCACCAAACGGAATTTTCGACGGCTATCGCCTTCCACCGACACCTTGATGCAAGTGTTGGACCCGCCGGCCCCAACAGGACGCTGCCCGATGAGAGCACACGGGTGACGGCGGGCGGACACCTCACGATGGAACACCTCCGCAGTGAAATCAGCACCTGGGGTGATATTCCAATTTAGAAATATGACGAGGCTCTAACTAAAAAATCATCCAAAATCATTTCCTCATAATACCCTTATACCATTGATAGTACTCATATATACCACCTATAAGACTAATGAAAATTTTAATAGTATACAATTAATCTGAACTGTCAGATGCTTTTATATTGGTCTTTTTCCAACACTAGTATAGCCTAGCCTAGTATAAGTACCCAAAAAAGACCTCGTCATACTCAGCTCGTACATGCAACAAAGACTAGTGTTATCCATGGAAACGAATCCTTTGAAGTAGCAGCTCACAAGATCTCATTGTTCTACAGATATTGTTCAATCCCACCAACTGAATGTGTGAATGAGAATCATGTTGGAGATATGCCCTAGAGCCAACTGGATTAGATCCATTAGTGGGTTCAGATGGATTTGATCCATTGGGTTGTAAAAGTCATAATGAACCACAATTGTTGTAAAGCCCATTAGCGTTAGAAAAGGGGTACACCATCTATTAGTCCTGTATTGCTAATAGACGATGGTGTGGAGGATTTTCCACTCATAAATATGAATCATACCCCCCTGACTTGGATGACTCTTGAGCAACAGCCACGCCGCCGCGCCGCCCACTCCTCGTCGCGCCCGCGGACCTAGAAGTCTGGTGTGCGACACTTCCTTCCCGTACGTGTGGATACCTTGGAGGTGCTACGTTTGGAGCACAAGGACGAACTGCACGTGAAGGACCAGGCGGACGTGAGCAACTGCACTGCCCGCTACCCTCGACGCGTTCATCTACATCGAGACGGTTCCGCTGCATCTGCGCGTCTAGTGGTAATCCCATGATCTTTGACAGCTGTAGTTCTTGTTTTATGGGGAAATTTTGTTTTGCGCTAGCGTAGCCTCCCCGTATCCCATCAGTGGTACCAGAGCCATAGCTGCTAAGTTCTAGAATCGGGATGTGTGCATATGATGATATGCGTGGACGTAGATCAAAAATTGTGATCGGTTTCGTGTTCTTGTCGTGATGGTCGTGTAACGAATTACTCCTACCGGTCGGAATTCCGCCATCGGAGTTAAGTGATACACGTAAACCCAGTCATGACGAGGAGGAGATCAATTGGATTGGTCGAATCGAAACTAGGTCAAGTGTCATGCGCATGGGATGTGCGGCGGCGGCGGATTAGATCCACTACCGGTCCCGAGAAAATCAGAAAACATGATGTTCGGTAAAACAGTCGTAACTTTCTGTTGTTAACTCGGATGGAGACATTTTCTATATGAAAATTGATCTACAGAAAATTTTATACATGAGATATACTAGCATTGCTAGTCTCGGTGAAATTAGATTTCCCAAAATCGGCTTGTAAGATGGGTTTTTCGACGGTTTAAGTTTAGACGTCGGAAGTATGATAATCTATTTTGCAGGTTTTGTGATCGGTATGGCCCATATGTGTATGTGATGCATGTGTGTAATTTATTTGTGACCTGCATGTCACGCGTACGGCAATACAGCTGGAGCCACATGTGTTGTCAAAATTGATGTAATGGTCTGCGTACCAATTTGTGATGATCTAATGCGCAATTGTGTAACTTAGTGTACTATCACGCGTTAGATAGTTCTTGGAGGACTCATCACATGAAGGATGGCGCACACAGATCATGGAGATGGAGATCAACATGATGGGTCCTTCAATTGGTATCAGAGCCGGTTCGGGTCTTTATTGACTCTTACCAGTCTAAGATCCAAAGATGGCGTACCAGGAACGGGGTTCGGGTCCTCCGCACTTCGATGGGAAGAACTACCAGATGTGGCAAAGGCGGATGGCGGCGTTCCTCCGCGGAAAGGGTCAGATCCTTTGGGATGTCACGGTGAACACAGCTTATGTTCATCCGATGAACTTCCTTGCTCCAGGATCGAGGGATATGTTCGAAGCCAACAACAAGGCTGTCGACTACTTGTTTCGTGCTCTGTGTCAGCCTGAATTCGATCGGGTTCAGACAGAGGACTTAGCTTGTAGGATTTGGGAGCAGTTGAAGGATGCTCATGCTGGGAATGCTCAGGTTCAGGCTCGGATGTACGCGACTTACCGGAGAGAGTACGAGAACTTCACTCATCTCCCCGGCGAGTCCGTCGATGCCCTTTTCCAGCGATTTACGGTCGTTGTGAACAACATGAGAGCCAATGTGGACGTCCTCCCATACAATGATCATGATAGAGCCGTGAAGCTCTTGCACTCGTTGGATCGTACCGTATGGGACGGGTAGTTTGAGGCTATTGTTGAGTCCGAGAAGTATGACACCTTGACGGTGAACGAGCTGTTCTCGAAGCTCAAGTCGGCTGAGTTGGACCGTGGTATGACAGCCAAGATCGAGAGCCCGACTGATTCTCATAGTCTCGCTCTCGTTAGTGGCAAAGGAGCTAAGTCTAACGCTAACGCATCCTCCAGGATGTACTCTCTGTCTTCTTTGATGTCTTTGCCAGATGAGGAGTTCGACGTGCTTGGAGAGGACGAGCTGGCGTTGCTGACCAGGCGGTTCGAGAGGCTGCACGAGAACCGGGTGAACACGAGGAGGACAGCACGGACGTGTTTTCAGTGCGGCAAGCCAGGACACTTCGTTGCCGACTGCCCGGAGAAGACGGAGAACAAGGACGGCTACAAGGACGGCTACAGGCACCGATCGAGCAAGGATGGCAAGTACCGATCGAGGCGCAATCATAAGCACAAGAACAAGCACAAGGACGAGCGACGGTCGAGGAAGAAGGATGGCCGCGGCAGGAAGGCCCGAGCAATGGTCGGAGCGAGCGACGTCGACTCCAGCTCCGCCTACTCTTCCTCAAGCTCGAGTAGCAGTGAAGATGAAGGTGATCGGCGCAAGAACAAGAAGTCATCCAGGAACTTGAGCGGGTTGAGCTGCTTCGCGAGAGATGGCTTCTGCGGCATGGCCCGTAGCTCCGGCAGCAAGAAGAGCCACCAGAGTGACTCGGACTCTGACTCCGAGGATGAGGTATGTGATGAGCTCTCTTCTTTGCGCAAGGAGAATGATGAGTTGGTTGACTTGCTTGATAACCGCGATCACATGCTTAGAGAGGCCAAGAAAATGAGGAAAGAGCTTAGGGCCTCACTAGAAGATGCTAGGAACCGTGTGGCTGAGCTAGAAACCCAGAACCTAGATGCTAAGCTTGAGATTGATTCGCTTAAGGCTTCTCCTATGGTTTCTGATGAGATTGATTGCTGTGATTGCTCTGTGTACCTAGCTGATCTTACTGCTCTTAAGGATAAGCATGCTTCTACTTGTGATGAACTAGATATGCTTAGGGTTGAAGTGGCTGAGCTTAAGTCTAGACCTGCTTTGCTAGGTGCTTGCACTTCTTGCCCTGTTTTGCATGGAAAGATTGATGAGATGCATGCTTACACTGTTTCACTTGAGGCTAAGTTGAAAGAGCCTATTCCCACTTCTTGCTCTACTTGTGAATTGCATGCGGTTAAGAATTTGGAGCTTGCACATTATGTTGATCGCCTGCAGGATGAAAATGATGAGCTGAGAAAATGTATGAGCTGGTTGTCGGGTCAGGAGCCTCAGCTCGGTATCATGATAGCGGCTTTCAAACGCTATGATGGTCAGGCACTTGGGGCTGACAAGCTTGGAGAGAACTGTGGTGAGGGAGTTGAGAGAGTTGGAGAGATTCCTATCCCACCACCAAACAGACACAAGAACAAGTTTGAGCCCAAGCCCAACCATCTCAGAAACAAACTTGACACTACTCCAGATCCACCCATATTCCCTCACCCAACAAATGATTTTCAGAAACCGGTGAAGTTTGTGAGCCCAAAGGGAGGTGAGGAAGGAGAGAAGAAGGGTGAGAAGCCGAGTGGGCAGCCCCAACCCAAGCCTAAGCCTAAGCCACAGCCCATAAAGTTCCATTGTGGGTATTGTGGGAGAGATGGTCACAAGGATGAGTTTTGCTTCAAGAGGAAGCGTGAGGAGAGAATGGCTAGAGAGTGGGCTAACAGGGACAGGTACCACCCCTCTAATGGTGTACCTGAGCCTCGTATGCAGATGCCCAGGGCCAAGGCGATTGTGAGGACGGTTCCGGCTTGGGGAGACCGGAAGGCTGCAGGTGTTGCTGCTGGCCGAGCCACACCGGTCAGACCGGTGTACTACACCGGTCAGACCGGTGCAGGTCTGGGCAGACAGCGAGTCGGGTTTCGTGCTCGTGAGGATGCTCGGTTTGGTTCTGGAGGTCGTGGTTCTGGTGGTTGGTCTGGAAAGTTTGCAGGTGGTCAGTTTGCTAGGCGTCTTCCACCTCGTGCTCAATATGAGGGTGAGAAGAGTCGTAGCTTTGAGATGGAGCGGAGGTACGATCCACGGTTTCCCTTTCGTGGTTTTCGTCCTCCTCCAGCTAGAGAGGGTTGGTTCCCTCGTGGTGGTTACCGTGGTGGTAGCTTTGATAGGCGTGATGATTTGGTTTGTGCTAACCCCACTTTGGAGCAGATGGCTCGGCACTGGTTTTACTCTTTTGGTACTAACCCCAGTGCTGAGTCATTTGTTCACTCACGTGCTCGCTTTTGAATTTCAGGTGGGAGACTTGAAGAACATTTGGTTGATTGACTCCGGTTGCTCGAGGCATATGACCGGAGACAAGGGGTGGTTCTCAAGTCTCGTCCCGGTGGTGACAAAGAAGTACATCACCTTTGGGGACAATGGGCGAGGGCGTGTGCTGTCAGAAGGTGAGATTAAGGTAAGTGACAAGATCACTCTCAGGCGTGTTGCTCTTGTTCAATCGCTTGGTTACAATTTGCTTTCTGTGTCCCAGTTGTTGGATGAGGGTTTTGAGGTGTTGTTTTGGCCTGGTGGTTCTCGGATTTTAGATTCTCGGGGGGATCTTGTTTGCATGGTCGTTCCCGAGGGTCAGGTGTTCCGAGCTGATTTTTCTCAGTCTTCTGGTGTGGAGCGTTGCTTCTTGGCTGGTTCTTCGAGTGAGTTGTGGAAGTGGCATAGGAAGTTGGGTCACTTGAGCTTTGACCTTTTGTCTCGCTTGAGTAAACTCAATTTGGTCCGAGGATTGCCACGATTGAGGTTTGAGAAAGAGTTGGTTTGTGCGCCGTGTAGGCATGCCAAGATGGTAGCCTCTTCTCACCCGCCTCTCACCGATGTGATGACTGAGCGTCCATGCGAGCTGCTCCATATGGACCTTGTTGGCCCAGCTCGTGTGCGATCTGCGGGTGGGAAGTGGTATGTCCTTGTTGTGGTGGACGACTACTCTCGGTATGCGTGGGTGTTCTTTCTTGAGGAGAAGGGGGAGACGTTTGGTTTTGTTCGAGATCTTGTCTTGAGGTTAAGAAACGAGAGGCACGGAGATGCCATACGAGCGATCCGTAGTGACAATGGCTCGGAATTCAAAAACTCTCGCTTCGAAACCTTTTGCCATGACTTGGGTCTTGAACATCAGCTTTCGAGTCCGTATACGCCTCCCCAGAATGGCGTGGTGGAAAGGAAAAACAGGACCTTGTGCGAGATGGCTCGGACGATGCTCGACGAGCATAGGACTCCGAGAAGGTTCTGGGCTGAGGCGGTCAATACCGCGTGCCATGTGTCGAACAGGATCTACCTCAGGGTTCACAAGAAGAAAACCTGTTACGAGTTGATGCACGGTCGCACACCCAAGGTGAGTCACTTCCATGTCTTTGGTTGTAAATGCTTCATTCTGAAGAAAGGGAAGAAGTTGGACAAGTTCGAGGCTAGGTCTGTCGATGGTATTTTCTTTGGTTATGCATCTCATTCCAGAGCATTTCGTGTGCTCAATCTTGAGACTAACCAAATCGTGGAGACTTGCGAGGTAACCTTCGACGAGACACAGCCACGTAGTCAGCTTGTTTTTGAGTGTGCAGGTAACGACGAACTTGGCGAGGAGATCTTTCAGGAGGAGGAGCATGAACATGGAGATGATGAAGATGGCGGTGTGATGCCCGCGGCTGAACATGTACCTACTACTTCGACGACGATCGAGAATGGACCCTCTCCCACACCTACAACGACAAACCCAGATCAAGGCGAAGCTGCTGTTGAGGGGGAGGTAGCATCAAGGCGAGAACCTCCCCGACGAGTGCAAGTGGATCACCCAGCTTCGAGAATCATCGGCGACATGAATGAACGTACTACACGGTCGAGGGTTCGGAACAATTCTCATTTCGCTCATGCTGCTTTTGTTGCCACTTTTGAGCCCAAAGACATTGGACATGCGTTAACTGATCATAATTGGGTTAACTCGATGCATGAGGAGTTGGAGAATTTTGAGAGGAACCAAGTTTGGGTGTTGGTTGACCCTCCCCCAGGGTGTAAGCCGATTGGGACAAAATGGGTGTGGAAAAATAAAGAGGGAGAGAAAGGAGAAGTGGTGAGGAACAAGTCGAGACTTGTTGCTCAGGGGTACAGTCAGAAAGAGGGGATCGACTACGAGGAGACTTTCGCTCCTGTAGCTCGTTTGGAGGCGATCAGGATCCTTCTAGCTTTTTCCGTGGCTAAAGGGTTCAAGTTGTACCAGATGGATGTGAAGAGTGCTTTTCTGAACGGTGTTTTGGAGGAAGAGGTGTTTGTGAGGCAACCACCGGGGTTTGAGAGTGAGAAGTACCCTCACCGGGTATACAAGTTGAGGAAGGCGCTGTATGGGTTGAAGCAGGCGCCTAGAGCTTGGTATGGTAGGTTGAGGGGGTTCCTGTTTGAGAGAGGGTTTGAGATGGGGAAGGTCGACCAGACCTTGTTTCTCCTCAGGCAGGGCAGAGATATCCTGATTGTGCAGGTATACGTGGATGATATTGTCTTTGGTGGCTCGTCTAACTCTCTTGTTGCAAGGTTTGCAGAAGACATGAGCAGGGAATTTGAGATGAGCATGATGGGCGAGTTGCAGTTCTTCCTCGGGCTACAAATCAAGCAATCAAAGGAAGGAACATTTGTGCACCAAGCTAAGTACACCAAGGACATTGTGAGGAAGTTCAAGATGGAGGACTCCAAGGCCATGGCGACGCCTATGAGTACGACTACAGTTCTTGATGCGGACGAGGAAGGTGAACACGTGGACCAGAAGGAGTACCGGAGCATGATCGGGTCACTCCTCTACTTGACGGCGACGAGGCCGGACATTCAATTCTCGGTGTGTCTGTGCGCTCGTTTTCAAGCTTCTCCGAGGACTTCGCATCGGCAAGCAGTCAAGCGCATTTTTAGGTATTTGCGACACACTCCCGACTTCGGCCTTTGGTACTCTGCGTCTTCTTCTTTGGCGCTTCATGGATTTTCAGACGCGGATTTTGCCGGGTGTCGGTTGGATAGGAAGTCCACTTCTGGGACTTGCCAGTTCTTGGGTTCTTCTTTGGTATCTTGGTCTTCCCGCAAACAGTCGAGTTAAAGGTCAATGGAGATGGAGATCACCATGTTATAATGGGCCATACCATGTTACAACTGTGTGAATGTCATTCTTACCGTTCTACTTTTACATGCGACAATAGTTATTTTCTTACGTGTGATGTTACGAGTAGAACGATCCCTTTGAAATTTTAAGCTAACATGCCCTCCCAACACTTGCCACCATCCCACGTCTCGTACAATTAGTGGTGGGTCTATAAAATTAGGGTGCCACTAGTTTTCCTTGACTAGACGGGTTTGTATCGGATACTTACACACGTAAGTGTTGGTTTGCTTATCAAAGTCATCTTAATGGTTAAGAACTTTGGGGCATAAAGGTTGGGAGCCAAGACATAGAGATGTCACCCAACAACAAGAGTCATATGTGATATGATTAGCAAAGAGTTGCTTACCAATCTACCTTGTTTGCTAGCGGTGATGCAAAAGCTCACTAGTAGACTTGTTAGTTGTGGATTCTGAATCACTAAGTATCAACACGGGGATATTGATTTTAGTGGGAGTAAATTCTTTTATTTTACTCAGTCATAGATATTTTGTCTTAGTATTTTGTATTATTATTTTGTTGTAGTTCAATGGCACCAAGCAACACCACTTTGTTTTCTTTACGTACGGTCCTTGAGAAGGACAAATTGAATGGAACGAACTATACAGATTGGATCCGTAACTTGAGAATTGTTCTCAGGGTAGAGAAAAAGGAAGAGGTTCTGGACACCCCATTACCAGATGAGCCTGCTGATGATGCAACAGCTGCTGAAAAGAATGCTTACAAGAAGGCATGTGATGCTAATCTTGAAGTGAGCTGCCTTATGCTTGCTTGCATGGAGCCTGAGCTGCAGATGCAGTTTGAGACTAACCATGAGGCGCACGATATGATTGTGGTGCTCAAAGACATGTTCGCCACATAGGCTAGGACTGAAAGGTTCAATGTCTCTAAGTCCTTTGTGCAGAGCAAGTTGGCAGAAGGTGCAGCAGTTGGGCCACATGTGATCAAGATGGTTGGTTACACTCAAAGGTTGGAGAAGCTGGGCTTCCCACTTGGCCAAGAGTTGGCCACTGATTTCATTCTTTCATCTCTTCCGCCTAGTTATGGGAACTTCATCTCAAACTACCATATGCATGGGGTGGAGAAGGGTTTGAATGAGCTGTGTGGCATGCTTAAGACAGCAGAGAGTGACATCAAGAAAAGTGCTGGCAGTAGCCATGTGATGGTGATTCAAAACAAGCCGACCTTTAAGAGGAAGGGCAAATCTTGGAAGAAGAAAGGCAAGGCCAAGGATATGATCCTCACGCCAAACTAGGCACCCAAGGCTAGTCCAACTGCCAAGGCTGAGTGTTTTCACTGTAGGGAAATTGGTCACTGGAAAAGAAACTGCAAGCTGTACCTAGCTTCTTTGAAGAACAAGGGAAGTAAGGGTACTTCCACTTCAGGTACACTTCATGTTTATATTACAGATCATATTTTCCTCGCTGATACAATTATCAATTCTTGGGTATTTGATACCAGATCAATTGCTCATATTTGGAATTCGATGCAGGGAATGATAAGAAGTAGAAGCATGGAAAGAGGAGAAGTTGATTTCCACGTGGGCAATAATGCAAGAGTTTCTGCATTGACCATCGGGACGATGCAACTCCACCTCCCATCAGGATTTATTATGGAGTTGAATAATTGTTATTTTGTTCCTAGTTTGAGTCGAAATATTTTATCTCCTTCATGTTTGATGAAGGATGGTTATTCATTTGTGACTGAAAACAATGGATGTGTGATCTCTAAGAATAATATGTTTGTGGCTTATGCATTCATTGTGAATGGTTTATTTGTTTTAAATCTTGATGATTCACCTGTCTATAACATAAGTGCTAAAAGGTCTTAACCTAATGATTTGTGTCCTACCTACATGTGGCATTATCGTTTGGGTCATATAAGTGAAAAGCGCATGAAGAAGCTCCATACTGATGGACTTTTAACTTCGTTTGATTTTGAATCTTACAAGACATGTGAGGCTTGTTTGCTCGGAAGATGACCAAGATGCCTTTCTCAGGTTTTCCTGAGAGAGCTTCAGACTTGTTGGAAATCATACATACGGATGTGTGCGGACCAATGAGCACGACAGCTAGAGGTGGATACGAATACTTCATAACGTTCACTGATGATCTAAGTAGATATGGCTATGTCTACCTAATGAGGCACAAGTCTGAAACATTTGAAAAGTTCAAAGAATTTCAGAATGAAGTAGAAAATCAGCGTGGCAAGAAAATTAAGGCCTTACGATCTGATCGTGGAGGCGAGTATTTGAGTCACGAGTTTGGCAGTCATCTGAAAAGTTGCGGAATTGTTCCACAGCTTACGCCACCTGGAACACCTCAGAGAAATGGTGTATCCGAGCGACGTAATCGAACTTTGTTGGACATGGTTCGATCAATGATGAGCCAGTCAGACCTACCATTATCATTTTGGGGTTACGCTCTAAAAACCGCAACTTTCACATTAAATAGGGTACCATCTAAGTCCGTAGATAAGACACCATATGCGATATGGACTGGTAAGACTCCAGTTTGTCTTTTCTTAAAATTTGGGGTTGTGAAGTCTTTGTCAAGCGACTTCAGTCGGACAAGCTTACATCCAAGTCGGACAAGTGCATATTCATGGGATATCCTAAGGAGACTTTAGGGTATTATTTCTACAACTGCTCAGAGGGCAAAGTGTTTGTCGCTCGGAATGGTGTTTTCCTAGAGAAAGAGTTTCTCAAACGAGAGAAAAGTGGACAAAAGGTGTATCTTGAAGAAGTTCAAGATGAGCCGCTCGGGTAAGAGTTCACAAATGATGCTAATGTAGCTGAACGAGTTGAGATATCTGTGGCAAGAGAAACACCATCGTAACCACGAAGGTCTGAAAGGGCACGTCGCGCAACTAATAAGCTCAATCTCATGATTGCGGGAGAGCGCGACATATTGTTGTTGAACAATGATGAGCCTATGACATATACGGAAGCAATGATGGACCCAGATTCCGAGAAATGGCAAAGTGCCATGAGATCCGAGATAGATTCCATAGGTGACAATCAAGTTTGGAACTTGGTTGACCCACCAGATGGTATTAAACCTATAAAGTGCAAATGGATCTATAAAAGGAAGAGAGATATGGATGGAAATGTTCATATCTATAAAGCTCGACTTGTTGCAAAAGGTTTTCGACAAGTTCAAGGGGTTGACTACGATGAGACATTCTCGCCCGTAGCGATGCTTAAATCTATTCAGATTATTCTAGCTATAGCTGCATATTTCGATTATGAGATATGGTAGATGGATGTCAAGACAACTTTTCTAAATGGGAATCTGACTGAGGATGTGTATATGACACAGCCTGAGGGATTTGTCGATCCGACCAATGCTGGAAAGGTATGCAAACTTCAGAAGTCCATTTATGGATTGAAGCAAGCATCTCGGAGTTGGAACCTTCGCTTTGATGAAGTGGTCAAAGGGTTTGGCTTCATTCAAAGTGAAGAAGAACCTTGTGTTTACAAGAAGGCAAGTGGGAGCTCTGTAGTATTTCTAATCTTATATGTAGATGACATATTGCTGATTGGAAATAACATTCCTATGCTGGAGGCCGCTAAGACATCATTGAAAAATAGTTTTTTGATGAAGGACTTAGGTGAGGCAGCATACATTTTGGGCATCAAAATCTATAGAGATAGATCAAAAAGGCTTATAGGATTAAGCCAAGACACTTACATTGACAAAGTGTTGAAACAGTTCAACATGGAAGAGGTGAAGAAAGGGTTCTTACCTATGTCACATGGCATACATCTTAGCAAGACTCAGTGTCCTTCGACTGCTAATGAGCGGGAACGCATGAGTAGAATACCGTATGCTTCGGCTATCGGATCTATTATGTATGCAATGATATGTACACGTCTAGATATTTCGTATGCGCATAGTGTTACAAGCAGATACCAATCTGATCCAGGTGAAGGTCACTAGATAGCGGTTAAAAATGTTTTTAAGCATTTTAGAAGGACTAAAGACATGTTCCTAGTCTATGGTGGTGAGGAGGAGCTCGTTGTAACGGGTTACACCGATGCTAGTTTCCAAACTGACCAAGACGATTCAAAGTCGCAATCAGGATACGTATTTACGATAAACGGTGGTGTTGTGAGCTGGAAGAGTACCAAGCAGGAGACGGTGGCTGATTCTACAATAGAAGCCGAGTACATCGCGGCTTCGGAAGCTGCGAAGGAGGGTGTTTGGATAAGAAAGTTCCTTACTGAACTTGGTGTGTTTCCAAATGTCTCCAGCCCATTGGATCTCTACTGTGACAACAATGGGGCTATTGCGCAAGCAAAGGAGCCTAGGAATCATCAAAAGAACAAACATGTACTACGGAAATTTCATCTGATACGAGAGATCGTTAGACGAGGTGATATCAAGATATGCAAAGTACACACGGATTTGAATGTTGCAGATCCTTTGACAAAACCCCTTCCACAGCCTAAGCATGAGGCGCACAAGATAGCTATGGGTATTAGATACATTCTAAATTAGCTCAAGTGCAAGTGGAAGAATGTTAGAAATATGTCCTAGATGGAATCATAGAGATGATTATATTTCATTATATCCATGACACATTATTCTCTTATTGAATATCCATGAAAGGCGACTTGTATTTGATTGGCAATTATGTGAATTGTTTGTGCAACTCTTTTACTTGTATGGTTATTCAAAAGTTGTCCCTAGTATAAGTTAATGACTAGCACATTTATTAGTTGATGACTATGTTTCACAAGTCATGAACATAGAGATGTATAACTAATAATGTGGGCACATGTATGACATGGGGCTGGACTGACCCAATTTGAGATTTTGTTACATAGTTATCTCTTTACACAACGTGTACGCTATGTCCTTAGACTTGAGATTGTCGCATGTACTCAAGATGTGAATTGACCTACTTAGGGGCTATCAACCGCTACTCCATAAATGGGTAGTTATAAAGGTGGCTTTCGGGTTTGTTAGGAAGCATGATGTGAGGCATGGTCAATTAAGATGGAATTTACCCCTCTCTACTTGAGAGAGATATCTTTGGGCCCCTCGAGTGATCGGATCAAGAAATGCATGGCCGTGCTGGGTTAAGTGTTAACCTATGAAAGGATCTGAATCACGGTATCGAGAAAGAGAGGTCAGCTTGGAGCTAGATCAAATATCGTGAGGCAAAGGGAATAGCATGTATGCTACGATGTGATGGTTCGTCTGATATGATCTTTACGTATGCAAAGGAGTTTACACATCTTGCTAGAGGCCGCTATCAACTATTGGTCGAGTAGGAGTACTCGAGCCATGTCTATGTATATGTGAACCCGTAGGGTCACACACTTAAGGGATTGGAAGTCGAATGAGGACGTACTTGCATAGTTGACTCTAGTGCAAGTGGGAGACTGTTTGAGATATGCCCTAGAGCCAACTGGATTAGATCCATTAGTGGGTTCAGATGGATTTGATCCATTGGGTTGTAAAAGTCATAATGGGCCACAATCGTTGTAAAGCCCATTAGCGTTGGAAAAGGGGTACACCATCTATTAGTCCCGTATTGCTAATAGACGATGGTGTGGGGGATTTTCCCCTCATAAATATGAATCATACCCCCCCCACTGACATGGATGTCTCTTGAGCAACAACCGCATCACCGCGCCGCCCACTCCTCGTCGCGCCAGCGGACCTAGCAGTCCGGTGTGTGACACTTCCTTCCCGTACATGTGGATACCTTGGAGGTGCTACGTTTGGAGCACAAGGACGAACTGCACGTGAAGGACCAGGCGGACGTGAGCAACTGCACTGCCCGCTACCCTCGACACGTTCGTCTACATCGAGACGGTTCCGCTGCATCTGCGCGTCTAGTGGTAATCATGTGGTCTTTGACAGCAGCAGTTCCTATTTTATGGAGAAATTTTGTTTTGCGCTAGCGTAGCCTCCCCGTATCCCATCAAATCAAAAGCTCACCGTGCATGTGTTGCTTAAAGTTTGCTACGTGTGATTCTGATCCATCACTCCTTGAGAGCCTTAATAACGACTGATGAAAACAACTGAAGTTTTCGGCTTCCTTCTGGATCTGTCTACAACATTCGAGTAATGTGGTTATAAGTGAATGTTGCCACCTAGTTTAATGCACCCGTGTGGCAACATAACCTCACAACCCTTCATCTACCAGAAATTCATTTAGATGTGCGGAAAAGGAGAATGTTATTCTCACTGAGAGAGGTCGAGAAAATATAGATATGGGTATGAAAAGTGTAGGAACGCATTATGAGTTTAGAGTTTATGGTTTAGAATTTAGAATCTATTGTTGCCGTGAATGTCGTCAGGAAGATTACTCCTTGAATCTGTGCATCTCCATCATCTTGGTTTGCTTTTTGCTGTCTCGTACTATTTCTCAATCAGACAACAACTTAGTATGTGAGATCTACAATGGCTCGAATGAGCACTGATGCAACATTGAATTTTCATTTGTTGGATGATTTAGCACCATAACTGCTTTATAAATTTAGTCAAGACTATATATCTTGCATTTTCTATTGTCAAACAATTAACTTCTAAAAGGCTTAGTTGAGTATGGAAACAATGAAGAATCTTTCTGAAATTCGTGAGAGCAAAAACATGATGAATGGTCGCAATACCACCGGCTTGGGGGCCTGCCGGATAAAGGTCTGGCGGTGATGGGGACCAAGAACTGGCGGTGACACAGTTAGGCCTTTGATGTCGCTAACCCAGACTGCTTTTTACTAGGTGAAGGAAGTCCAAGGAAGTCATCACCAACCTATTTGGGTGCTCAAGGAAGTCATCACCAACATGAAGGGGCCTCAAATAGTTTGGGTTCCTAAGGCCACATGAAGGCCATAAGGACGGGGACATGGGAGGCTTGGCACAAAGAATATGAGAAGATTCAAGTCTAGAAGCCAAGCTTGCAAGATTGGACACGTGTTGCCCAAGCTCCCCGGTTGAGGTAATAGAAATTAGAACTCATCTCATTTATCTTTGTAGCTCCATTGTCTTGTTTAGGTTGTATTTATTGCTATGCCTAGTTGTTTACATATGGTAGGTTGCTTGTGTCATGTACTAACCCATGAGCAACCTACAAGGTTTGATTAGTGTGTAGGAAAGCTATACTTGTTTCTTTCATGATGCATGTTTTCATATATATCTCTTTGCATCATGATCAGCTATAGGGTTAGCTTCCCTTTGTTGTCATAAACAATGTGCATACACTTGATTGGTGATTCAAACACTAAATACACACATTTAGGGGGAGCTCATCATATGGTTTGTTTGTGGGACTAACATTGTTTCAAGATTATTTTGTGTAGTTCCTTGGTGACGCATTCCGGTGCGGTACTTCATTCTAAGAGAATGATATTTCACTCTAAATGTGATCTAACATCTCTAAGAGAGTGAATATAGCAATATGAGCTTCATGCTATTGAGTCATGTCCTTACGAGCTTATGTCTCTATATAAGTTCAAAGGCAATAAACTCATACATTCCTAATCTTTGTGGTACCCCAAGTGTCTTCTTTGCAAGTTTCTTTCAAGTGATGTCATCTCTAAATGATGTCATTTCCAAGTGGCTTATCTCAACGTGGTGCCAACAAGGTAAAGAGGAAAAACCCCCGCTATGCAATGCTCAAAATCTACAAGTGGTAATATTACAAGAACTCTTGTCTTCTAAGCTACCTCCTTGCATGATATGCTTTAAGCTTCCTTATCTTACAAATGTTTGTAGTTGTACACTTGATTTTCACACTATCATTTTGTGCACACACTTAGAGGGAGCTTAGTTTGTATCATACTAATCTCATGAGCTTATGATCCACCTTAGTTATCCACATATGTGGTATCTTCATTGATATCATACATATGGATCATTGTTCATGCGGCTTTCTCCTTTGTATTTAACATTTCTTTTTGGGCTATGAATGCTAGGACTTGCTAAATTTCCTTTGGAGACCCTTTTGTTTTGGAAACTTTTTGGAGATTTTATTCCAAAGGGGGAGAATTTGGAGCCAAAGCAAGCTAATGTTTCCAAAGGGAGAAGTAGCAAGCTATATGTGAAGAGAAGATCATGGAAGAGAGAGAACGCATCTAGGGGGAGTTGGATGATGGTAAGCATCCAAGTAAGTGTAGGTAGTTCAATTTTGTCAATTTTTGCAAATTTATGCTTGCTTTGCATGTGTTGTCATAAATCACCAAAAAGGGGGAGATTGTAGCGAACATGGCCTCATATGCCATTGGTTCAAAGTTGATTTTGGTGATTCATGATAACATAAGCAATGGGACTAACCATATTGTTTAGCATGTCCTTATAGACATTTCTAGGTCCCATGGATGCAAAAATACCACATGCCAAAATGAGAAGATAGTATATATTTTGAGGGTCTAAACCGTGGAAGAAGAAGAAGAGAAATGACATCGTCGGATGAACCGACGGTACCTTGGAAGGAGGCGTCGGTGCAATGGCCGGATGAAGTGGTACAATACGGAGGAAGACTCAAGTCAGCATGCACTACCGGATGAACCGACGCCCCCAGTTTTACTTGCGTCGGATGAATTCAAGAGACCAAGCAACAGTCAGCTCGTAGGAATCAAAAGCACCGGATGAACTGACGGTGTAGCAGCGGTTCATCCGACTGCCATTTGTTTGCTAACAGTAAGGTTCTGGCCGCGAAGTCTTCAGCACCGGATGAACCGATGGTCACAAGGATACAAGCAACGGTTCATCTGACGGCTACAAAGAATCTAACAATAAGGTTTTGGCGAAGAACCCTTCAGCACCGGATGAACCGACGGTGCGTCGGTTGAAGCGTTGGATAATTTGTGTCAACAGTCATGTGCGGTGGAAGGCAACGGCTAGTAGCACCGGATGAACCGACGCCCAGAAAAAGCATAGTGTCAGATCATCCGATGATACTACTTTCTGCAGCTTTGGCCCAACGGCTAGTTTGATGCCTTGACCTATTTATACCCCTTCCACCCCACCATTTGAGGTAGCTGGAGTGTGTGAAAGTTCAGAGGAGTCCAAGACACATTGAAGATCATATCCAAGCCAACCAAGTGTTAAATTGCTCATCCATAGACTTGCACATGCGTTGTGTGTGTGCTTAGTGCTAGGCTTAGCTTAGAGTTGAGTGAGTGCAAGGTGTGCCTACCTTGTGAGGTGATTCTTGAGTGGATCAAGTTGTACAATGTGCGCCGGAAGCTTTGGAGCCCAAGGGGCTCTCCGGTAATCGTCTTCGACCCTCCGGCTTGGTGTGGAATGGTGAGGACACTTTGTGCGGGGGACGTGGAGACCCCCTTCCTTGGTGGAGAAGCTCCTTAGTGGAGACGGCATCAAGGTGACTAAGAGAGCTTGACGAGTGCCTTTGTGGGCGAGCCTTTGTGGCAAGTCAAGTGATGCTCTTGGGAGAGACTTGGTGACCGGGAAGCAATACTCTTGTGTGGAGTGTTTCAACAACGTGGATTAGGGGTGGCTTAGTACCTACCGATACCACGAGATAAATTGCATGTCAAGAGTTTGCTTCCTCTCATCCTCATTTACGTTTCCGCATTACTATCTTGCAATCCTTATTTGTCTTTACCTTCCTAGAGTAGTATCTTGCTAGGATTGGCTATAGGTTGCAAAACTTGTTTTAGGATGGGAGTTTCACAATAGAACAACCATAGTTGCACATCTAGGTAGTATGTTCTAGTTTATGTTTTGAGCAAATAGTGATAACCCTAGGCTTAAAGTTTTAAGTTGCCTAATTCACCCCCTCTTAAGCTACGAGCATCCGATTCCTTACACACTTGAGTGTCCAACTAATCCACACACGAAGTCCATACTGTGGTTTAGCTTAGCGTACATCAACATAATCTCATCAGGAGATGCTTGAACATGAAGTCGTTTCATTTGATCCGAATAGCTCAAAGCCTGTCACCGTGTCGACAAGTAGCTCCAATCCGTCTTGAATGCACATGAGTTTACCTAGGGTCTGTTTAGATCCTAATTTTTTTCCCAATTACCCGTCACATCAATCTTCGGACACTGATTAGCAGTATTAAATGTGAATTAATGACAAAACCCATTCCATAACCCTACCTAATTTTTCGATACGAATCTAACGAGCCTAATTATGCCATGATTAGACAACGTCATGCTACAGTAAACAATCTCTAATGATGGATTAATTAGACTTAATGAATTCGTCTCGTGATTTCCCGTCCATTCATGTAATTAATTTTGTAATTAGTCTATATTTAATCCTCCTAATAGGCCTCCAAAAAGACTCCAAATTTTTTGTTTGGGAACTAAACAAGCTCCTAATACTCCCTCGGCTTTAAATTAGAGATCGTTTGACTTTTTCAACTTCAAATCAAACGACCATTTTGATTAATATAGTAGGTGGGGAACCCCTATTCTAAAAAAAAGCATAAGAGTGAATTTCACTGCAGGTCCATGAACTTTTCTCACGATCTCATCTAGGTCCACAAACTAAAAAACGGTCATCTAGGTTCATAAATTTTTTCTGAGGTCTCATCTAGGTCCGCAAACTAAATAATTAGTCATCTAGGTCCATGAACTTTTAAAAAGTGGTCGTCTAGGTCCAAGGTGGTGGCGACGAGCCAAGTGCGGCCACGGGTAGGGACACGGTGCAGCCCGCTCCTCCACCGTCGAAGATGCACCACCTCCGCGCCTCCCGATGTCAGGAGGCTCGTCGCCATCGTCTTGGACATAGATGACTGCTCTTTAAAAGTTCATGGACCTAGATGACCGCTCTTTAAAAATTAATTGACCTAGATGACCGTTTATTTAGTTTGCGGACTTAGATGAGACATCGGGAAAAGTTTACGGACCTAGATGATTGTTTTTTAGTTTGCGGACCTAGATAAGATCAAAGTTCATGAACCTATAGTAAAATTCACTCAAAACAGAAACAGCACGACTGCTATCATTTTACTGATTTTTAATTCGTGCCTCACAATTCTACATGCACTTATTTTTAGTTTAGTTCGGTTGGAGAGTGAAAAAGCTCATTTGATCCGGATGGCTCAAGCCTCAACCTCAAAGTCACCATGTCCACCGGTAGCTCTGCTCCCGTTTTGAATGTGCATGAGCAAACTTTGGTCTAACATACAAACATTATATCTTAATTACAAATTGACTCATAAACAGTTATACGCGCAATTATAACCTCCGCCCATAAACACATGAGTCGACATGCCCGCAGCCCACGTGGTGTTGCTTTGCTCTACAAAAGCAAACAGGCGGCACCACAAACAAACGCCTCCATCATGGTTTCCGTCTAGACTCCTCGTTCCCGGACCATACTTGATCGAGAGAGCGCCAGGATCCATATCAAGTTATCAACGGTAGGCAAGACCACGCAACATGGCAAACAGATGATGATCGAGAAACAGAAGAATGACCATATGGCATGGGAATGGGCGGCGTCAAGGAAGAAGCATCAACAACTGAACAGCCTTCCAGTCAGGCAGTCAGCCGAGCAGGAAGTCCAGCGTGTGAGGATATCTGGGCTGGAGTGGGGTGAGTGAGACCCATGTAAGTGTGCACGAGGTGTGAGCAACTCTGTAACTGGGTGAGTTAAAGAGAGCAGAACGGGAGGAGAACATGAACTTGTAAATCAATTCCTTGTACTCGAATCTAAGCATTCCTCCTTGATCCCTCTTGTTGTTCGTCCTCCCAATATTTTTTTCTTCCTCTCAATCATCGTGCTGCTAGCATATCTGGTATAAGAGACAATTTCGCATCCTGGACACGATTTCTCCTCATGAACACTTCACTCGACTCCAGAGAAAGCTAAGGCGCCATGAATCCCGACACTAATATGATGCTGGAAGAGATCCAGAAGCAATTCGCCGAGCAGATTGCAATACTCAACAATCGCTTCACCGACAGTGAGGCGATTTGGGAAAAGAAGTCCACGGATCTTGAGAATCAAGATGAAGAATGGGTGTCTAAGGCACCGTTTAGTTCGGTGAAATTTTGGGAAAAGTGGTGAAATTTTTGCATTGGGAAGCGTGTTCTGTGAGAGGTGGTACGGTCTGTGATGCGAAAAATTTTGGGAATCTTAGGGAACTAAACGGTGCCTAAGACCATCTGCACTTATTGCGGCATCGGTTACGGTAAGCCGCGTGCCGTAAAGGATGCCGTAAAATTCGCTGTAGCGGTCGACGGTAAGAGCAATGGCAAACAAGCGCAAAACCAAATTCACGGTACAGCAAGCGTAATCCTGGCGCTACGGCACAGCCGCCGCAACCCAACGACCCTTCCCTCGCGCGCACAGACGAAACGCCCCGAGCTGGATCTGACCACCGACTATCGGTGTTTTGGACCGGCGACCTACCAAGGGGAGTACCCGAGGTAGATGAATGTGACCTCGTCGAGATCGGTAACTCGAAGGAGAGGCACGTGGCACACAATTTAGACAGGTTCGGGCCGCGAGGTGCGTAATACCCTACGTCCTGTATGCTGCGTAGCTCTGGATTGATTGGGTGTGTTTACAAGATGATGCGGATGAAGAGATAGAGGTCCCTGCCTCGCCTTATATAGTCCGGGAGGCAGGGTTACAAGTCGGTTTGAGGGGAGAGTACTAGTCGGGTACGGCTAGGAGTCCTTTACATGGATCCGGACATGTGTGGCTTCCTATCCGAGTACTATCCCTCTGCAATCCTTGCGCCCCACGCCAGCAGGTGCCGTGTTACCCAAGTTGAGTAGTCCCAGGGGCCCACCGAGTAGTCGGTCCTGGTACCCACCGGAGTAGTGGGCCCAAGGATGTCCATACGACAAGCCCCCGAGTACTTTGTAGTCGAGCAGGATGTTCTTCTAGTAGTCTTGATGGCCTTGGCGAGTAGTCCTTGAGCGTCCCCGAGTTCCACAAGCCGAAAGTCCTCAAGAGTGCTTGAATCATCCCGAGGCTGGAAGGTACTCCAGCTGATCTTTGAGTAGTCTTGAAGTCTTCTCGAGTAGTCCCCAAGCGTCCCCGAGTGCTTCTCTCGAAGGTCTTCAATAATACTCGCGATGTCTTGATGAAGAGACCATATGGAAAATGCGATTCGGAGAATCGCATTCCATGTGGAATGTAGCCCCCGAGCCTTAGGTCGAATCGTAGATTCAAGCTGAGGGTCAATCTGAAGTTCTGCCAATCTTATCCCAAAAATCCGGAAAAAAAACCGAAGGACACGTGGCACGGAGCCCCCGAGCCTTGAGTCGAGTACTTCCTCTCGAATTAAAGGGTCATCTTGACTGTAGAATGTGTCCTGAGTGGGTCTTGAATCTGGTTGTGTCCCACTGAGGCCATCTAAGGTAGTCGAGCCCCCGAGATGGAGAGCATCGAGTACTGGAAGTTGAAGAGTCACGCTGCTGCCGCTAGGTCACCCGTCTGGCGCCGTATCTGCCCGCTGAGAACCGAGCCGCCAGGGCCGGTTATAAATAACCGGTGAGTCCCTTAGGGTTTTTCACGCCTAGCCGTTGCATTCCTCAAATTAGATCTGAATCGCCGCCTCCTCTGCTCCTCCGCTGCCGCCGCCGCCGCGCAGAGACTTAGATCCATTTGCTCGCGCCGCCGCCGTTCACCCGCTGCTGTAGCCCCCGAGCGAATGCGAGTGAAGACACCCGTCACTTGGAGAATGAAGAGATCCCCAGCGAAGGGCAAGAAGACCGGCGCGTCGAAGAAAAGAAGCCGTGATGAAGAAACCAGGGATGCCGGCCAGTCGTCAACGTCGCCACCTCCGTCCCCTCGCCCTAATCCGGTGAAGGAGTGGAAGAAGGCGAAACTGAAAACCAAGGACCTCCTCGCCTTGGTCAATAGTGGGTTCCTTCGTGAGAAGGAGGTGGATCTATGGCGCACCGCCACCGGCGATCCATACCCGATGGAGAAAAACCCGGACGAAATCCCAATGTTCGCCCGGTTCGTAGAGCGCGGATTGGCGCTCCCCGCCAGTGATTTCTTCAAGGGTCTGCTCAGGTACTACGGCATCGAGTACCTTAATCTCAACCCCAATGGTATCTTCCACGTCTCCATCTTTGTACACTTCTGCGAAGCCTTTGTGGGGATCAAGCCCCACTGGATCTTGTTTCGGAGGTTCTTCCGGTTGAAGCCGCAACCGAGCACCAACGATACACGAGTAGTCGGAGGTGCCGGTATCCAGATGCGTGAAGATGCCGCCGACCAGTACCTGCCGTACAAGTTGATAGACTCCAACCAGGACTGGAAGGCTAAGTGGTTCTACATCAGCAACCACCATCCTGAGCTGCCGAAGCCGAGCGGGTGTCAACCAAAGCACAAGCCGTGGTGGAACGCAGAGCCCACCATGCAAGAGGGTATTCAGCTACCCGAGTTGCTGAAGAAGATCAAGGCTTTGCGAGAAGCCGGGCTGAGGGCCGAACACGTGGCCTTCAGCTTCATGAAGAGGAAGGTGCAGCCACTGATGGCACGAGACACCCTCGGGTACCAGTACACCGACGACAAGGATACGTCCCGGTTGCCTGGCTTCGAATTCGAGGACCACGTCATCGTCGAGAGGCTAGGCAAGATCTTCAAGGACATACTGCCATACACTCCTTGCCCGGTTTCCGAGTACTCCGCAGCTCGGCCGCCAAGCTAGGTTAGTAGTCGTGACAGAAGCCCCCGAGTACTGATTAGCTTGATGTAGTCGTACTCATATGTGCTACATGTTGTAGGATGACATGGCGAAATACGTCTCAGTCCCGACTTCTCCTCCGCGACTTGTGGAGCAACGGGAGGAGAAGGGCAAGAAGAAGGAACGCCACGTGGTCGGTGAAGGTACTGATGCCGTTGTCATCGAGTCTGGCTCTGATGACGATGAAGATGAAGAAACACTGCAGCAAAGGTTCCAGTTGCGCTCCAGGTTCAGCTGAGCTGGGATGCCAGACGTCCCAGTCATCGAGAAGCCATCCAGCCTCGAGGCTAGTTTGCCGGCGCCGTCCAGGAGGCCACGCAACGTGGCACGGAAATGCGCCGTCAAGAAGCTGAAGATCTCCGAGACGACCAGCCAAGAGGTAAACACCGCGACTAGTGTAGTCGAGCACAGCTGATGAGTAGTCGTGTGCTGATGAGTTGTCTTGTAATGTTGCAGGATATCCCCTCCCCGGACCTTGTAGACTAGGGCGACGAGGGGGTCCTGGACACCGTGGGGGGCAGCAGCTGATAGGAGTATCAGCCCGCCTCTGTCAACCGAAGAAGTCATGCCAACAGCGGCACGGCAGGAGACCGGCGCTGCGGAGCCGCAGCCGTCGGTTGAAGAAGGACGAAACCCTCTGCCGGCCGCAACAGAAGAGCAACCGGAAGAGGCGCCTATTGAGGCCGGAGCTGCCACCGAGGCTGGCATAGTTGATATTGCCAGTATACTAGGTGCTCCAACTGTGACCGTGGTGCGGTCAACACTATAAGTTCTTATGAACTTTCAAGTAGTCGTATAGACGGCAGACTTGTCTTGCTGACTTGAGGACTTCGTGCTGCAGGAAATCCACGGACCTGTCATGGGATGGTGAGGAGACCAGCACTCCAGCCGACGGAGAGGGCCGCTCGGCGGAGGAGCGCGAACCCACGCCGCCGCCACAGACTGAAGTCGCGGTGGATTCGACGTTGAAGGAAGCCACCTTGGTTGAAGGTATGTATCCTGTCACCACTGGTAGTCATCATGCATAGTAGTCATAGCCACTGAGATTGGCTGCATGTACTCATTGTGCCAGGAGCACAAGCTGAGGGAACCTCGATTCCTGAAGCCGTGGCCATGGAGATGGCTACTGTGGAGTCAGAGCCCACAGGACCGATGGCCGGGACGGCGGAAGAAACAGCCCCTGAGTTGGGGACTGCGGTGGCCCTCGAGTCGGGTGCGGAAGTGCAGGACGATCCGCTCCACGGAACGAGCACGGACGTAGTCGTTCGCTCGCCCATCATAGAGGAAGCCGCGCCGATCCGTTCGGCTGCCATGGCAGAGGAGGCATCGTCGAGCCGCGAGGGTCTTGAGCTGCTGGAAGACAATCTTGTCGATTCGGCCATTGTTGCTCTAAATATGGAGTCATGGCGGCGTACCCAGCAGTGGGTCAAGGTACGTTGCGAGTACCTCGGGTAGTCTTGCACGACGAAATACAAAGTACCTGTTTGACTGTTCTGTCTGCACAGGATATTATTGAGAGATCCTGTGAGAAGTCCGAGCTGCTGAAGGGGTACGGCGACACAGTCCTTCGTGCCAAAGCCTTGGAGAAGGAGCTCGACAAGTCGAAGAAACATTCTGCGCTGCTCCAATCCAAGCTTGATGGTACCTTCGCCTAATATCATAACGAAGTGCAAGAGATGCAGGCGAAGAGGGACGACTTGATTCGGAAAAACAAGTTGCTGCGCCAGAAGAATAAAGGTATGCTTCTCGCCAAAGCCTTTGAGTACTTATTAGGGTACCTTGGTGTAATCTGGCAATGTGATGAGTTGTCTGCAGAGCTTGAGGAAAGGGTCGACCAGCTGAAGGCATCGGAGACGGACTTGAAGAACATCGTGTACCGTGAGACTGACAAAAGAGAGGTACTTGAGTATGAGTACGCTCAGTTGCGCCATGAGTGTATCAAGCACATGGAGCTTCGTGAAGCCTCAGACCGTGACCTTGTCAATTGCTATAAATCTCTGCAGAAGCTCAACGAAGATTGCGAGAAGCTGCGGGGCCAGCTGAAGGAACTTGAGGAAGCCGCGCTACCCATTGCAAGGCTGCTGGTGCCACACACGGGCGGGCTGAAGATTGCTCCACTGGTGGACCGGTTGAAGGAAGCCCCCGGGCGTCTGGCGACGTATATCAAGCACTTGGCGAAGTCGATCCCGAACCAAGTCTTGGCATACATGAAGTCATATTTCCATAAGGCTCCAGTGTACGTAGTCGCTGGTGGACTTGCAGTGAACTGTATTGACGATCAGTACAAGACCCTCCTGGAGGAGATGGCGCCCATTGCTGAACAAGTGGCGGAAAAGCTCAACCTTCAGTAGGAGTACCTGTAGGAGTAGCTTAGAGTAGTTGATGTAAAACAAACAGAGTTGTTAGTAACTTGTTTGAATTATCAATGAAAGTTGTCCACTGCTTGTATATATAATGAGGACTCGTGGCCGCCACTTGCAGTGAAGTGTGCGGAGTACCAAACCGTGGTGGAGCTTGTGAGTAGTAGTACTCAGTAGGAGATGCCTGATTGGAAGGCACAGTAAATAAGTTGAGTGAAAATCAAACTTTATTACTGATGAATAAGTACACGTGGATGGTCAGAGCCATTTACAAGTGTAGTCGCCAGGACCCGGAGGCCGCCTACGGCTAAGTGGCGCTAGGACCCTTAGGCTGCTTACAGCTAGAGATCCGTTAGTAGTCGTATAGACTGGATCTAGAGTACATGGTCGTGCAGACCGCCGCTAGAGCTCTCAGCGCTCTAAGCAGCCCAAGATCCGTTAGTAGCCGTTGACGCTGGATCTTGGAGAAGAGTAGTCCGGAGACTAGTGCCAGGACCGAAAGGCCGCTTACAGCGAGGAGTCTGTGAGTAGTCGTGTAGACCTGGACCCGTAGAGTAGTCGAGTGACTACGCATAGAAGCGACACAGTTGGTCGACGTTCCACGAGTTGTTGATGTCGTCGCCTTTAAGTGTTTGGAGGCGGTAGGAGCCAGGTCCGGTCACCTTGAAGATTGAGAAGGGACCTTCCCATGGTGAGCTGAGCTTGTGTAGTTCATTCGTGTTCTGGATACGACGAAGGACTAGATCGCCGACGTTGAAGGAGTGTTCCTTGACGTTGCGATCATGGTAGCGTCGGAAAACCTCGAGGTGCCTTGCTGATTGGACGAGGGCAGCGCAGCGGGCTTCTTCGAGACTGTCGATGTCAACCCGTCTGCTATCTTCTGAGATGCCTTCGTCGTATTGCTCTACTGCCGGGGATTCCCACATCACGTCGGCAGGTAAAATAGCTTCGGAGCCGTAGACCAGGAAGTAGGGCGACTGCCCCATTGGCTTGGTAGGCTGAGTACGAAGCCCCCAGAGTGCGTTGGGTAGTTCCTTGATCCACTTGCCTCCTTTGGTGTTAGCTGCGTCGTGCAATCGCTTCTTGAGGGCGTCGAGTACCATCCCGTTGGAGCGCTCAACTTGGCCGTTGGCGCGGGGATGGGCGACTGAGACGTACCGGACGTCGATCCCGCTGTTCTCGCAGTACTCCCAGAATTGATGGTTGTTGAAGTTGGAACCCAAGTCTGTGATGATGCTATGGGGCAGCCCGTAGCGATGCACGAGTTCATCCAAGAAGTCGAGTACTCTGTCAGCCTTTGGGCAGGTGACCGGCTTGACTTCGATCCACTTGGTGAACTTGTCGATGGCCACCAAGACTCTATTGAATCCTTCTGGCGCAGTTGGCAGAGGCCCAATCATGTCGAGCCCCCAGCAGGCAAAGGGCCAGGTTGGTGGTATGGTGACTAGCTTGTAGGCCGGGACGCGTTGCTGCTTGGTGAAGAATTGACATCCTTGGCACTTTCTGACGAGTTCTTCAGCGTCGGCCAGAGCTGTGGGCCAGTAGAAAGCTCGTCGGAAAGCCTTGCTCACCAGCGTTTGAGAAGACGCATGGTTGCCGCAGACGCCTTTGTGGATCTCCTCCAAGATATCCTTGCCTTCTTCTCGAGGTATGCACTTCATGAGTACTCCAGAAGTGGCACCTCACCTGTAGAGCTTGTCTCCGACTAGTATGTAGGTCTTGGCTCGGCAGACGAGTTGTTCAGCCAAGTTCTTGTCGGATGGGACCTTCTGCTCGCGGATGTAGTCGATGAAGGATTGTCTCCAGTCTACGTCAATCATCATGACCTCCTGGCCAGACGGTAGTGGCGCAGGGTCAGTGGCCATTGGCACCGACTCCGGGATGGATGGCGCGTGAAGCTCGTGGACGAAGACTCCAGCAGGTACTTGCGCACGAGTAGAACCAAACTTCGACAGGACATCTGCGGCAACATTGTTGTCGCGGACGACGTGGTGGAACTCGAGACCATAGAACTTGTTCTCGAGCTTGTAGACTTCCAGACAGTAGGCGTTCATGTTCTCCTTGTTGCGATCCCAAGACTTGTTGACTTGGTTGATGACCACTGCGGAGTCGCCGTAGACTAGTAGCCGCTTGATGCCCAAAGATATTGCGAGGCGGAGCCCGTGAAGTAGGGCTTCATACTCGGCTTCGTTGTTTGAGACCTTCCAGAAGATCTGCAGGACGTACTTGAGTTGTTCGCCCTTTGGAGAGATCAGGAGTACTCCTGCACCTGCGCCCTCGAGCTTGAGTGATCCGTCAAAGTACATCACCCAGTGTTCTGGCCGCTCGGTTGGAGTTGGTAGCTGATTCTCCCGCCACTCTGCCATGAAGTCGACTAGTGCCTGGGACTTGATAGCAGTACGTGGCTTGAAGTCGATGTTGAGGCCGCTGAGTTCGACTGCCCACTTGGAGATTCTTCTAGTAGCATCCTGGTTGCGGAGTATGTCACCGAGCGGGTAGTCGGAGATAACAACAATCGAGTACTCCTGGAAGTAGTAGCTTCCACGAGGTGATGAGAACTGCGTAGAGTAGCTTCTGGACCGGCTGGTACCGTGCCTTTGACTCTGACAGAACCTCGCTGACGAAGTAGACTGGTCGCTGGACTGGGTAGGCGTGGCCTTCTTCCTGCCGCTCGACGACGATGGCAGTGCTGACCACATGAGTAGTCGCAGCGAGGTAGAGCAGTAGCTGCTCCTTTTTGCGAGGAGCCGTGAGGACTGGTGGCTTAGACAGGAAGTCTTTAAGCTGCGCCAGAGCTTGATCAGCCTCCGCGGTCCACGCGAACTTCTCTTGATGCTTGAGTAGTTTGAAGAAGGGTAGTCCCCGTTCTCCAAGCTTCGAGATAAATCTGTTCAGGACCGCCATGCACTCGGTCAGCTTCTGGACATCCTTGATGCAGGTTGGAGCTTTCATGTTGGTGATGGCGGAGATCTTCTCTGGGTTGGCTTCGATGCCGCGATGGCTGATGATGAAGCCGAGTAGTTTCCCAGATGATACGCCGACGACGCACTTGTTGCGATTGAGCTTCCATTGGTACTCTCGCAAGGATGCGAAAGTCTCTTCAAGATCAGCAATGAGCGTATCGGAGTTTCTGGTCTTGACGACCACGTCATCCACGTAGGCTTCGACGTTCTTGTTGAGCTGCTTCTTGAAGCAGGCCTGGATAGCTCGTTGGTAGGTGGCGCCGGCGTTCTTCAACCCGAACGACATTGTCGTGTAGAAATAGGACCCGAACGGGGTGATGAACACGGTCTTCTCCTGGTCTTCTTCCTTGATAGCGATCTGGTGGTACCCGGAGTAGCAGTCGAGGAAGCAGAGCAGGTCGCAGCCCGCCGTGGAGTCGATGACTTGATCAATCCGCGGCAGCCCGAAGGGGTCTTTGGGGCAGTGCTTATTGAGGTCGGTGTAGTCGACACACATCCTCCACTCGTTGGTGTTCTTCTTGCAGACGAGGACAGGGTTGGCGAGCCACTCAGGATGGAAGACTTCATGGATGAAGCCCGCCGCGAGTAGTTTGGCGAGTTCCTTCTTGATGGCATCCCGTCGGTCGTCGGCGAAACGGCGAAGGTGTTGTCGTTTGGGGGTAGCTTTAGGGTCGACATTGAGTGACTGCTCGATCAGCCTCCTGGGTACCCCTGGCATGTCCGCCGGCTTCCATGCGAAGATGTCTCGGTTAGCCCGGAGGAAGCTGACGAGCGCGTCTTCCTATTTCGGGTCAAGACCCGCCTCGATCATGGTAGTCTTGCTGCTGTCGCCCGTCCCAAGGTCGATGGCCTTCACTTGGACTTCCTCTGATAGCTGAGGCTTGTTTGCGGTGTCGGTCTTCTCGAGAATCTCGAGTTCAGTTGGGGCGAGCTTCTTGGACGCAGCAAAGATCTCCATCATTGCATTGAGTACTTGGTTGGTTGCTGCGAGTTCCACGGCTTCGGTGTCGCAGTCGAACGAGATCCTAAAGTCCCCTTGCAATGTGAGTACTCCGGCAGGACTTGGCATCTTGAGTACCAAGTAGGTGTAGTGTGGTACCGCCATGAACTTAGCGATAGCTGGTCTGCCGAGGATGGCATGGTAGGAGGTTTCGAAGTCCGCAACCTCGAACTTGATGTACTCGGTGCGGTAGTTCTCCCTTGTCTCCCCGAAGGTAACTGGCAGGACCACTGAGCCCAGTGGAATAGCCGCATTACCGGGGACAATGCCGTAGAAGGGTGACGCGCTCTTGGTGAGCATGTCGGTGATATCGAGCTTCATCTTCTTCAAGGTCTTGGTGAAGAGGACGTTGAGTCCTCTCCCGCCGTCGATGAGGACCTTGTTGAGTCTGGAGCCCGCGACTACAGGTTTCTGGACGAGTGGGAAACGTCCTGGTTCGGAGAAGCTTGTCCATTGATCCGCGCGGGAGAAGGTGATGGGTACCTCCGACCACCTCAGAGGTGTCGGCACTGCTGGTTCGATGTTCAAGACTTCCCGTCGGGTGGCCTTCTGAGACCGTCTGGTGGGTAGTCCACCGAAGAGGACATTCACCGTCTTGTCAGGTTCCTGGAAGTCACCGTTGCCCTCGTCGACTTTTTTCTTGCCCGTCTTATCGCGAGGAGGCCGTGGGTGGGGAGTATCCTTGAGTGCTCGCCGGAGCTGGTAGCACTACTCGGTGGTGTGATTACTATCCAGATGCCACGGGCACTTCTCTTTGAGCAAATCTCTGAAGCCGCCTGAGGTCTTTTTCGAGTTGTCCTTTGCAGGGCGCTGTATAGTCGCGACTATGTTGTCTGGCTTGCGCTTGCGGTTGGAGCTCGAGTAGTTGTTCTTGTGGCGACCCCCTTGATCTTTGTTGTTATTGTTGTTGTTGCCGCCCGTGTTGCTCTTGTTCTTGCCGCGAATGGAGTCGTACTTAGCGTTCGTCTTGTCCTCTTCATCAGCCCATGACGTGATCGTGTCTTTGAGCTTGGTGATGGAGCTCGGGCGGCGGCGACCGAAGTCTTCGAAGGTGCGACGGTGATAGCGTCCGTCTTGGAAGAGGTCGATGACTTCTTTGTCGGTGACGTCGACTACGGTCGCGCGCTTGTCGAAGAAGCGCCGCATGTACTAGCAAAGCGTCTCGTCTTGTTCCTGCTTGACCATCGCCAGGTCCATGCAAGTACCCGAGCACCCCATGGCGCCTGCGAAGTTGCTGGTGAACTGAGCCTTCAGCTGGTCCCACTGGTCGATCGAGTTCTTTTTGAGTGACTCGAGCCATGTGAGTGGAGCCTGATCCAGACAGAAGGGGAAGAAGAGGCACTTCGCGTCGTTGTTGCCACCAGCATTTTCGATGGCCAAGGCGTAGCACCTGAGCCACTGAACTGGATCTTGCTTCGCGTCATACTTGGAGATCCCGAGAGGTTTGAATTTCTCAGGAAGAAGCAGGTTGCGAAGTCTTGCAGAGTATGCGGGGAAGCCGTCGCTGTCGCTTGCTTCAGTAGCCTTCTTGCGGCGGATCTCGTCGATCTTGTGGCAGGCATCGTAGCCGCCACGTGCGTTGCCGGTGGTGTGGCTAGTCGCGTGGCCTCGGCCGTCGCGATCGCCGCCGCCACCAGCTCTTCTGCCGGCGTCATGGGATGAGCTCCCGCCGCTGCTGCCACCACCGCTGCCGCCGCCGCAACTACCTCTGGTGCCACCCTGGCTGATGCCGCCCTGTGAGGGTCCTCCACCTGAGGCCCTAGAGCGGTTGGGATTTGGCTGGTGTTCACCACGAACACGGTTGCGTCCGCCGTCTGCCGGGCTGCGACTAGTAGCTTCGTTGTTTCTGGCGTCGTGAGTTCTGACGGGGGGTACTTGAGCAACCCTGTTGTCGACCCGCATGAAGTAGGCGTCTTCAGCGAGTTTGGCGATGACTTCGCCCGCGCGTATCCCCTGGGCCTGCCGTGCTATCGTGGTGATAGACGTAAGGTACTGCTCAGGAGTAGAGTGTACCCGGTTGGCAACTTGCTCCAGGGCCTCATTGAGGTTCCGGATGGGGAGAGTTTCCCGGAGACGTCTACGTCGATCGTTCCGCTTCCTGTTGCAGTCACGCCGAGCGTTCTTGTCTTCGGTGGTCTCGTTCGGAGGTGCGTTGGCAGACAACTCATCCTCTGAGATGTCGTCAAGGTACCGGTCGGGTCGGTTCTCCGAAGTCCCAACATCTGTGGCCGTCATGAAGACTTCATGGTCGGGAGTACAGAGACTAGAGTCAGTAGTCGCCACCTCGGTGGGGGTGTGCTCGTCGTTTAGAGCCAGCGGGGTCCCCTCCTGGAAGGGGAGTGAATCGAGGTAGGCGACGCAGCGTGAGTTGTCGTCCGTCAGGTCTGCAGGCTTGCGGTCAGGCCAGTAGACGAATCTGCCGGCGGGAGTGGATGTAATGACCAGGCCAGTGGCAGGACCTGACAGCGGTTCCTCAGTCATGTTGAGCTCGGACTCGGACTCGACTGGGTCCGATCCGAAGTCGAACTCGTAGGAGGAGTCCGAGTAGTAGCCGGTTGCGGTGTTGGAGTCCGAGGAGTACTCGGAGGCGATTTCCTTGCCGGCCCGGCGTGCAGCGAGAGCTTCCGCGTGGGCCCTGCTAGCATTGCAGAGACCGTATGGGAAGTGCTCGTGGAGAGGGGCCGCTTCACACGATGGCTCAGGAGCCGGCTCGTATGAGGCGATCCAGGGTGACGTCGAGTTCGAGTTGGAGGCGGATCCGAGCTCGAAATCGGCGACTTGGTTGTAGAGCGAAATTTCGCTGAATTTTTCGACGAGTGGGCCCGTGGCGACTTCGGGAAGCATCACGAGCCCGGTCTCTGGGTCCGGGGTCATGGTGAGGTAGTGCTGGAACGATCCAGCGCCGTCAGCGGTGCAGACCCAGGAGCTGAAGACGAAGGTGTCGCCGCGGTTGAAGGCGACGGTTGGCTTGATGACGATCAAAGCCGTCGAGTTCGCCATGTGATCTTCGGCGAGATCACCTACCTGGCGCGCCAGCTGTCGGTGTTTTGGACCGGCAACCTACCAAGGGGAGTACCCGAGGTAGATGAATGTGGCCTCGCCGAGATCGGTAACTCGAAGGAGAGGCACGTGGCACACAATTTAGACAGGTTCGGGCCGCGAGGTACGTAATACCCTACATTCTGTATGCTGCGTAGCTCTGTATTGATTGGGTGTGTTTACAAGATGATGCGGATGAAGAGATAGGGGTCCCTGCCTCGCCTTATATAGTCCGGGAGGCAGGGTTACAAGTCGGTTTGAGGGGAGAGTACTAGTCGGGTACGGCTAGGAGTCCTTTACATGGATCCGGACATGTGTGGCTTCCTATCCGAGTACTATCCCTCTGCAATCCTTGCGCCCCACGCCAGCAGGTGCCGTGTTGCCCAAGTTGAGTAGTCCCAGGGGCCCACCGAGTAGTCGATCCTGGTACCCACCGGAGTAGTGGGCCCAGGGATGTCCATACGACACCGACGCACGCGTACCTCTGCACCGCCGCGTTGCCATCGGACCTCCCTCCGCACCACCGCGCCTTGCCGCAACTCTGCTTGTCCTCGCCGGCCAGGGAGGGCGGGGCCGTGACCGCGACCGCCGGATCTCGAGAGGGAGGCGCCGTGGTCGGGGGAAGGAGGGGCCGCAGTTGCCGGAGCTTGAGGAGAGGAGCGGCACCGGAGATGATGAGGAGCCTCCGGAGAGGACGAGCGCCGGCAGACGGAACCGCTGGGGAGGACGAGGGTCGCGCCGTGCCGGACGGAGAGGGAGGGGCCGCGACGGCTGGAGCTCGAGGGGAGGAGCGGCGTCGGAGATGGGGAGGAGCTCATCGCCGTGCCGAGCTCGCCCGTCGAGGAGGCGCGACGCGGGGAGGAGCGCGACTGACGCCGGTCGCCGGGTAACCGAGGAGAGAGGTGAGAGACAGGCGAGGCGAGAAAGGGAGACCGAGTAGGAGATAAGGTTTGGTTGTTTTTCATTTTGCTCCTTTTGTTTTTCGGTTATTATTTTTTTAGTCCCTAGAGTTTCTATTTCTTCACATTTTAATCCTTAGATATTTATTCGCTCACATTTTAGTCCTTATAGAGGTAATAAATGAATTTCTTAATTGAGATGGTAGTTGGAGGTGGATGAATAAAATATATAGTGGTTGGATATAGAGTAAATGTATAGAGCAACATGAGTGCGGGAGATGATGAGGTAGAGTAAAGATTCTTGCTGACGTGGCTAGAATATTCCTTTTAGAGTAAAGTTATAGAGCAATAGCAGTGCAGATGGTCTAAGGTCGAGAAGGTCGCAGGCGATCTAGAGGATTGGAAGTCCCAATTTTTCGATGACATCAAGCTCAAAGTAAGAGCAACTCCAGCAGCCTCCCTACTTGAGCCCCTACTCAAAAAGTAGGGGCTCGGAGCAAAAAAACACACTCCAGCAGAGTCCCAACTCCAGCCCCCAACACTATTCACACCCCCTACTCCCCCCTCCGGCCCCTTCTCCCACGGGTGGAGAAGGGAGCCCCCATCCGGTGGTTGACCGTTCCCCACCGCGCGCCACCAAGCCGAAGCCTCGGCACGACAGCCGCCGCCCGTCGAGCTCCACCCGCCGCCGCCACCTGTCGAGCTCCACCCGTCGCCGCCGCCTGTTGTGCTCCCCCGCGCCGCGCGAAGCTCATGCTCGGGCGGATCCGCGCCAGCTCGTGACGGACCGGAGGTCAAGCTTCCCCGCGTCGCGCCTGGGCAGAGGTCCGGCCGGCCCGAGCTGGACCTTGAGCTCTTCCGCCGCTGCCTCCACGCCCGCCTCCGCCCCCAGACGTCGACCTCCTCCGCCGCCCTGAGAGAACTCTGCGAGCGCCATGGGCGAGATCTGCGGGCGCCGCCTCCCGCCCGGCTTGAGCTCGATTCGCTCGGCCGGAGCTCGATTCACGCACCCTGGACTTCGATTCGCGCGCCCTGAAGCTCGATTTGCGCACCCTGCGACTGCGAGCCCCGCAGAGACGCCGCCTCGCCGGCCGGAGCCGCTCCGCCGCACTGTGCAACCTCGATTCGCCGCCTCCTCGAATCGCCAGTCCGGGCGGAGCCACCGCGCCGCACGCGGGCGGAGGTGGCGCGCCGCACGCGGGCGGAGCTCTTGCGCCACACGCGGCCGGAGCCACCGCGCCCGGGAAAGAGTTTGGGCACGGGGAGATGCGGGAGAGAGGAGAGGAGGAAGGAGATAAGGATGACCCACTGACGGGTGGGTCCCACTTGTTGGACCAAAGTAAGGGCTTCCAAGTTGGGTCTATTGCTGGAGTTGAGCACGAAATTGGAGCCCCAAAAAGTTAGAAGGAGCCCCTACTCATCCAAATAGGGGCTCTAGATAGGTGCCATTGCTAGAGATGCTCTAAGCTCACCAAACATTGGGGGCGCACCGTTCGTGAGAGCGCGATGGATCACCCTGGCCTCATCGCGCCACCCGGGTTGGCTTCCGCGTGCCCATCTGGCAGAGACCAAGCCGATTGGCCCACCCGGTCACATGCGTCTCAGTGCGGACGCGAAGATTTGGCGGGGGCACATTTTATTGGGTGCGCGAAAATCAAGGATAGTTGGTTAATGTTATTCAAACACCAATATCTTTTTAATAGTTCAATTAAATTATAATCCGATTGTATATTAATGATCTTTGCAATTAAATCTACGAAACATGATATCACTTGACTATGTTTCGTCACAAAAATAAAAATAGCATAATTACCATGTTTGATCACAAAATTGAAAATGACATACTTGACTATGTTTCGTCACAAAAATAAAAATAACATAGTTGCTACTTTTATTTTGTGACGAAACATAGTTAAGTAATATCTTATTTCATATACTAAAATTCAAATATAACTTACCTATAATTTTATCATTCTAATGAATCGATCATAATCAAAATTTGACATGACTGAATCCAAACATTTAAGAAATTTTGTTATATATTATTTTTGTTTGTGACGAAACATAGTCAAGTGATATCTTGTTTTGTAGATTTAATTACAAGAAATATTAATATGGAATCGGATTTTAATTTAGTTAAATCTTTAAAAAGATATTAGTGTTTGAATACAATTAGTCACTTATTTTCGAAATCTGTGCCACCCAATCCCATCACGCCGGGACACCTCCGCCCGGGATCACCTATGCCTAATTGAATATCCGGTCTCAGTGCAAAGCTCCCAAGAAGAAAGAGCCCGTGCATCTCACACATGTTGGACTTAACCCCTGATCGTGTCACCTTGTACATAGCCTATTCGTTTCTTTGTTTTGCTTATCAGTTAGTGGATCCTTGAATGTTCTGCACGTTCTGTGAGCTCGCGCGCTTCGCGGCAGGCGCGTCCGCGTCGTAGGGACGACGTGTGGTGGCGCGAAGGTCTCGGGATGGCGAGACCCAGTAGTCGCGCGCGCACCAGTGGCACCACGCGTTCCGGGCACCTAGTGGCCCATCTGCTTTGTATTTCCTTTATATACTTTGCTTAATCAATGAAAACCGCTGCTAGTTGTTGCGGCACCAAAACACAGACTCCATTGCTGTTCTTGCGTGCGCTCCTTAGCTCGCCGGCGACTCACGTCCGGCGACTCTCTGCTTATTTACGACAACACAGGCCCGATAACACAAAGCTATTCCTCTTGCAGTGTTTGAGGAGCTGGCACCGGTACTGCAAGAGCACCAAGATTTTGTGTTCCTCAATGAAGAAAAAGTGTGCCCGGAGCTGCATGCAGAGGAGCATGGAGCAAGCAACCACATGTCTGGAGACAAGATGAAGTTTTGTGAACTTGATGAATCTGTCACCAATAATGTCAAATTTGGCGATGGTCCACAGTGCAAAATTTGGGCAAAGGCTCAATTATGTTTGCATGCAAGAATGGCAAGCACTGTACTACATCCCTAAATTACGCAGCAATCTTGCGAGTATTGATCAACTCACCGAAACTTGTCACTAGATTGTCATGGTTGAAGATGAGCTTGAGGTGTTTAAAAATAATCCCCTGGCGTCTTTTGATGAAAATTAGTTAAACGGAAACCGAACCGCGTGTATCACATTGACTTATGCCTTTTTGGCAAGGTTGGAGAAACCAGCAGGGTTGTGACGTGTTGAGTATTCAAAAAGATTCAAACACTCAAACAGAAAAGTGTAAAGTGGAAAAATATGAAGGCGGTTGTGTATTCGAGAAAAAGAGATGCTCTGCTTTACAAGGGGGCTGGGGCTCTTCTTTTATAGTGATCGCATGACACTTTTATATTCCGAGAATACCCTCACAACCCTAGCATCTTTGAGGAATATATTTTGTACAAAAATGTCCAAACTAATCACATTTATTGCGTGATCACCCCCTAAATTACAGTAATGACCCTGAGAGTTCACACCTCTCATGTGTTCTCTTTCTTCTTCAACATGACATTGACTTATTCTAACTCTGAAGATCACCATATTACTTGGAATTCTGCGAGCTTTCTCTTGATGATCCTCGCACGAAACAGGAGGCAACTTGTTTTGGAGTCTTAGCTCCTCTGGCAGTTGGGAAAATCTCTAGGTTTTTGACGACTGTTTCATGATGACGTCAAACTCTTTCAAACTAGCTCCTGGGAGAACAAAAAACGTCATTTATTTTATCATCCGAGGCTCACTCAAGTTTGTAGGATGTATGAAAATAGCCTTTCAAGACCGATGTAAAAAAATTAATCATGTGAAACCTGTTCATATGAAAAAAAAACTCATGATTTCAGTTAACCAATGAACGATCTAAAAAGGAACCGAGCACTTAATTATTTAGGGTACGAAGCTCCATTGACTCTAAACATGATTGATTTTCCATACGTGAGCCTCGCATATGATTTTGGTGCTTTGTTTAGAAAATTTGAGAAAATATAAAATTTTTGTGTTTCTTCCGACGTCCCGAGGGTGTTAGGATTTGGTCGATTCCCCAATAACGTGCAAGACTCAGACATGTCAACTTTCAAGCTCTAAAACTACTTGTCGACAGCTTAATTTATGAGGTCTTTTATGGTGCATAGTACTACTCTATATTACTGTTTGAAAAGAACTCGTATGAAATACAAAAGAATCTATATAGAAGAATCCGACAGTTAAGATTAATTCTATACTACTTTTTTTTACTGTAGTATAAGTAGTATCTATAGATAGTATAGGTAGTACAAGAGTAAAATTGGAATTATGTCACCCGCGGTGGCCATGGGCCGGAGCCGCGTCGAGATCGCCGACGGCCGGCAGGACGGTGAGCTCCGGCGGTCCTGCAGCTTTCGTGTACTCCGGTGCTGTTGTTAATTGTTGGGAGGCCGGAGGTGCACGTTGGTCTGGAAGACTGGAACGTCCTCGCGGCAGTGACTGGCATGGAGGAACGGCGACCGTGAGGAAGTGCTCGGCAACGATGAAGAAAGGCTCGTCATTGGTGAGCGGCGAGCCTCGTGCTGATGATACAGAGCAGGTACGTCCTGCCGTGCTCCTCCACGATGGCCTTGAAGGTGCCGTCCTTGGAGCACACAAGAACAGGTCGCCGTGCCGGCCATTGATGGTGTTGGCCGGCGTCCGAGGCGTTGACGTCGCTGCCGGTCCGCTTCAGCAACTACTCCACGTCGACATTCCACCACTCGCCTGCATCATATCAGCGGCGGCCTGGAAAGGCCAGAGGCGGCGGCGGCTGCATCAGAACAGCAGCGGTCTGGAATGGCCACACTGGTGGAAAAACAACTTTTGTTCCCAAGCATTTGTCCCGGTTCAACTTTAGAACCGAGACAAATGCTTTTGGGACGACGTGGCCTCGGAAGGCTGTTTGCGCCGCCCCCCTTTAGTTTCGGGTGGTAATACCACCCGGGACTAAAGGCCTAGCGTCCAACGGCTTCGAGCCGCAATTATTGGCGTCAGACTTTAATCCTGGTGGTATTGCGACCCGAGACTAAAGGGTGAGCCTTTAGTCCCGGGTCGTAACACCACCCGGGATTAACGTTTTTGTCCCGGGTGGTATTACCACCCGAGACTAAAGTCTCATCTTTAGTCCAAGGTGGTAATACCACCCGGGACTAAAGGGTGCGTCTATATATCCCTGCCTCCCTTCTTTTTTCCTCTGCCCGAGCCCACATTTTCACCCGAGAGCTTAAGAGATAGTTTGTGAAGAGCTAGCTAGTTCTTCTCCTAGGGAGGTGATGTCCAATTTTTTCGTCATCAATTTGTGAAGATTTCTCTTCTCCAAAGTGTTGCTAAGGTTTGATTTTTCATCCTTCCTTCATTTGTTATGATTAAATTTCGTTTTTATGATTAAAAATGGAGAAAATATGGATTTAGATTTTTAGGTGATAGGAGGAGCTAAGAGATGATGTTTTCAGATGTTTTAGATTTAACTAACACTGTATTTAGTTTCACATATTTTTTAAGCATAGTTTCACAGGGATTTATCCTCTAATTTTATAGTTTTTGTTATAGAGATAATTGATTTTAACTTTTAGATGAGAGATGCATTTAATTTTACATTTAGCTTAATTTATTAAAAGTTAGTTTATTAAAAAAATGGTCATTACCAAATGAAAATATACTACCTACCTATTTAATTCATTTTTGTTAAGTATTTCTTGTATTTATTTAGAATACATTTAGGCATTCTCTTTTTTTTTCTTTTTTCCATATATACAGTCGGTTGGACGTTCTGTACCAGTAGCCTTACATCCTAGCTAGTTACAGTCCAACATCACCTACGAGCTGGGGCTATACGTGGCTCGGTGATGTTGGGCTGTAGCCAGGTAGGAGATGCAGGGCTGTAGCTTGGCGATGTACTGTAAGTGGGAGAGCGAGGTGCGTGTATATGATGGTGAGGTGAGGCTGTACTTCCTAAATGATCAGGGTCATTAGAAAAGGTATAGTACAGATTTACGTCGCCTCCGGCCTCACTGCAAGGGAACGAACTCTTGCACTTATCTGTTTAGTTATTAGAAAATGAGAAAATATGTCTTATATATTTTGTTTTTATATAGAATAAATTTAATCATTCTCTTATTTTCCTGCAGAGATTGCAATAGTTTTGAAAAACTATAGCAAGCTATTCTGGTCACGGTGGTCACCGTGGTGGTCGCCGTGATGAACGGCCACCTTATGCTCGTCGTCCAGGCATACACTTCACTCATGGTGTGATTGACTTACCTACTGGTGATCGAAGCCAGAGATCTCGTCCCAACATAGTAATATTGTTTCCTTGTATAAATTTGATGTTTACGTACTGCACACGTATAATAATATTATTTTCAAACAATGCAGGTTCTCAATCATTTGCAGTGGCTCGCACATGTTGTTGAAAATTTAGGTGGTACCCCTCCTGTTTCACAATGTGCCATTGTCGGTCCAAACAATTGCATACAATTAAAAATCTCGTTTGACATACCCGTTCGAGGACAAATTCGCTCCTCGCTGTCTTCAGAACCCATCCAAATGGTCTCAATTGTTGGGTGGGGTACCCCTGCCCTGGTTATGAGGACTTATGAAAGAGCCGCTGTGCAGGCATGCTTAGAACAACTTTACGCTAATGGGTACTTTGTGCCGGATTACTCTTATTTTCTAATCAAGACACTCGAGGAGGGAGGAAGTGTGACCACGACCGCAGAGAGACTTTGTCGGCTGAATGAACATGACATAGTATGGAGCATCATTTAATGTTATTTTAATCTTCTTATTTAACATTTTTTATGAGTCGTAATAGCATTATTCTTAACTGTAGGATATGTTTGGTCAAACCTTTGCGGCAAAGAGTTTTCATGCAATTCTAGAGCAAGTGTTGGATGTTGTGGGAATTTCTTACGCAGATTCAAATCCTACACTTACAAGAGGCTCGAAGTATCAGGCAAATCTTACATTTTTCAGGCCATATCAGTTTTCGTCGCCACTGTTTGAAATTTATGAAAGTCCATGTGACCGTAATTGTGAAGCGATAGAGAGTGCACTGATCCATTCTCTGGCATATTTCGCTGAAGTTCTCGACTTCAAGATCAGAGACTTCAACTATATGGACTATCTAAGGAAGAAGAATGAAGTATGAAATATGTGTCGTGCATTGATGCACCCCTCTATCTTTGTTAAGACCGTACCTTAAGTATTCATGTATGAACTTTTTATGTTTGTAAGACCTTAATTAAGTATTGATGTATAAACTTTTTTATATTTTTTGTTAAGACTTTAAGTATTGATGTTAGGCCAGTGACTAATTTATTGGAAACCTTAATATTAGGGTTCTCACCTCTAAAGTATTGATTAAGCCTTAATATTAGTCTTTATCACAAATTTTGGAGACCTTAATATATATTAAACTAAAAAAACAACAGGGTCATTGGGGGACGACCCTTTAGTCTCAGTTGGTAATCCAACCCGGGACTAAAGGTCAGCCCTCCACGGCCGCAATGATTGGGGCCGGCCTTTAGTCTCGGGTGGTAAACCAACCCGGGACTAAAGGGTTGGCGGGGCCGGTCTTCAAAGGTCTTTTGTCCCGGTTGGTAAAAGGTCTCCCCTATACAAAATCGACAGAACGCTCCCTTCTTCTTCCCTGCGCGACCATTTTTCACCGAGATCTCAAAGAGCAAGCTCCTCTCAGCTCCATGGCGCCTCAAACCTAGGGAGGTGCTGCCCAAATTTTTCGTGATCAAATTGTGGAGTTTTCTCACCTCCAAGGTGTTGCTAAGGTATTATTCTTCATCCTCCATTCATTTGTTGTGTTTAAATTTCGTGTTATGATTTAGAGAAGGAGAAAATAGAAATTTTGATTTAAGAGCTAAGAGATGAGATTTTTAGTATACTTTAGATTTAGTAATAAGTAGTTATCATTTGTTATTATAATCTTCTATCATTCATTTGTACAAAAAAAATGACAGCGGGGTCTTTAATCCCGGGTGGTAATACCACCCGGGACTAAAGGGGTGGCGTACAGGCGCTGGTGTGCCCTCCCTTTTGTCCCGGGCGGGGCTACCACCCGGGACTAAAGGGGTGGCGCACAGGCGCTGGTGTGCCCTCCCCTTTTGTCCCGGGCGGGGCTACCACCCGGGAATAAAGACCACCCTTTATTCCCGGTTGCCCACCCGGTGACAAAAGGGGGCCTTTTGTCTCTCCCTTTTCGTCCCGGGTGGGCTTTAAAGACTTAAAGTCTTTCCCACCCGGGACAAAAGGCTGTTTTTCCACCAGTGCCAGAGGCGGCGGCGGCGACATCTGGAAGATTGACGAAACAATCGGGAGGAGGCGCGTGTGGGGAAAAATATCAGATATAAAAATAACATAATTTGTGTTATACAAATCGAAAATCACTTTGTGAGCATAGGGGTAGGTGTCCACTCGTACTCTCAGCCATCGGATCGGCATCCGAGGACTGAGATTGAGCCACGTCAGCTCAAGTAACGTGGCTCAACCTCAGCCCTCCAATGATGATCCGATGGCTGAGAGTGCACCACGTCATAGGGTGAGCATCTGCCTCTATGCTCATAAAATCCACTTTCCAAATCGAATTTACCAACATAAAAAATCAATTATACCATATGACAGGATTATGTATTGTAAAAGAGCTTTAATTTACAATGTATGTGGACGACAGTGTACGTGCACGTGAGCAAAATTTACCCTCTGTGTGTTTCACGCACCTTCATCATAACCCCACCAACCACACATAAGTGCACGTGGTGTACTGTTGTTGCTCTACAAAAGCAAGGAGCGGGCACCGCAAAACGCCTCCATCTGAGCCTGCATTGTTCCCACACGCACTTGAGTAGTGAGTGCAACAGCATCGTTGTCAGCAGTAGCCAGTAGGCAAGAACATGCAAGAATACAAATGGACAAGAAAATGGATGATGATCGAGAAAGAGTAAAAATGGTCGGTTGGCATGAGAATTGCCGAATGGGTGGCGTCCAAGAAGAAGAATCAACTTTTGTTTAGATTCTCCCTAGAAAAGGAACCTTAGTACTAAATAAAGTTTATTTGTAAAAAAAATTCTCATGAGTGCAATTTTACGCGACGAATCTAATAAGCACAATTAATTCATGATTTGCTACAGTAATACTATAGTATAACCATTCTCTAATCATGTGACCAAACCCTTATTAGATTCGTCTCGCGAATTAACGCAGAATTGTAAAGATAGTTTTGTAAACTGACTTTATTTGATACCCCTAATTAGCGTCAAAAGGGGTTGAAAAAATTTTCAAAGCCATCTAAACACAGCGCGGTCAAAGGGTAGAGCTCCCGGGGGTAGACCTGGGTAGTATAAGTGTTGATTTTCCCATGTACGTTCCTGGATGAATTCACAGAAATTGCATGTATGTTCCTGGATGAATACACAAAAATTGCATGACTGCAATCATTTTACTAGTTTTTATTTTTTTGCGAATTATACAATACAACGGAGACACTCACAATGCACGCACACTCATCTTTATGAACACAAGCGCGCAAACTCTACCCCTATGAGCATCTTCGAAAGACTGGCCGACGGATCAGTGCAACGAAGACACAATGCGCACATACTCGTCCCTATGAACACAAGGGCGCAAACCCTACCATTATGAGCATCTTCGAAAACTAGGCTGGCAGATCCTCATCAAGATTGAGGAAGTCACTCGCTGTCGACGAAAACACCGCTTACCACTGAAAGCACTTTCGTTAAATCTTGAGAAATTCGCTTTGACTAGGAGTCGAACCTAGAATCTTAGGTGCTACTGAGGCTCTTGTAAGTTGTAACCACTAGGCTAACCCTTTCGCTACCTGTTCTTTATTGGTGCCTCAAAAATTATACCTCCAATTATTTATTTTTTTGACGAACATTATACCTCCAATTATTTGTTAACTTGTTTCTTCTTCTCGGCGTAACATATCAAAGAGTTGAATTCTTTCTTCTTTTTGTTTTGAGGAACAAAGAGTTTTTGAATGGGAAATACAAGTGAAAAAATTTCGACGTTGTTATTATGTCCTCGATCCGTCATAATGTGCATAGTTTCACTCACCTGTTTTTTTTTTTTGGAACCTTACCTGTTGGCTGTTGTGATGGTTTCAGGTCCACCACACCATTCACTGCACGCTGAGATATGTATCTGCAACTTTTTATTGTTGCAGGTACCAAACTATAGTCTTGGTATCCTGTCAAAAAAAAAAACTAGTCTTGGTAATAAGATGATTATTGGATTATTTAAATTGATACTGGTAAGGATCAAGTGGTTGAGGAAACAGCACTTCAAATGACATCAATCAGGTGGTCATTAGTAACTTATAATAATGTTATTAGTAATTCCTCTTGAGACATTATAGGTCTTAATTTTCTCATTAGTGTTCCTGGGTGATTTTATAGAATTTGCATGAGTGCAGTCATTTTACTAGTTTTGTATTCACACCTCAAATTATACATGCATTTATTTTTACTTTAGTTTAGTTTAGGATTGAAAAATATGGCTCATGTTTTTTCTTGTATTTGTTGAGCTACATCATTCTACTGTTTACCATTGTATATGTTGATTCTTTGTGTTTCCCTCAGTTTTTTAAAGATTACAGTCATACAGTCCAGAATGCATATTTCCTATGTAGAGCACTATTTATATATTTTTAGCTTGAGTGTAAGCCAAATACTCATGTCTTATTCCTGAGTTCAAGTAATTAAAATTTTCTTTGAATGACTTAGTCGGACACAATATTGTTTCTAGCATATGTGAATTCACTAGTCCACAGTACGAAACACCAACCTACAGTTCAAGCACATGTGGGTGTGTGTGTAATGTGCGAGTGAGGCTGCATATGCCACGCGCGAGCTTTCGCGAGCAGACCAGGGTGTAGCCCACACACTACTCACTATTCAGTGATAATACCATCTGATTATGCTTCTAGTAGGCGAATGGTATGTCTTTTTTTAATTACACAGTACAATGCAAGCGTTCACAACACGCATGCACACTCACCCCTATGAATACATGTACACAAACTCTATTTTTATGAGTACCTCCGAAGGACTAAGTACCCGACAGATCTGAAGATTCCCGAAGTCACCATTTACGCCTCATTATCTTTTTCTTTTTTTAAGACAGCACACAAGATTATTAGTCTGATCAAAACTCCATCACGAGCTCAGTTTTTTTTTATCATAATCAAGAGCTCAGTTAGTAACCTAACCGTGAACCTAACCGAGAAGTGAATGCCCGGTTGTTACGGGAATTAATTAAACAGTAGAGGCCTGATCGATTGGAATTTTTTTAGATAAGGGATTACAGAATCCGGCATCTACATCTAGGGATGTACACAGTCACAAAAGACAACCGTTCTGGAAAAAATAGACCAAAGTCTTTAAATGACAAAAAGGACTAAAGCAAACGATATAAGTGCTTCCACCCTCTGTTTGAAATTTCTAGAGCAATAATCTCTAATTTCTTGCTCATCCGAATGAGGTCATCCTTGGTTTGGTCATCACGCTGGAATTGGGCCCAGGAGCGTAGCCAGTATGCTCCCCTGAAAATAACCTGCATAATGGAGTTAGTTTTCAGTTTGTTAAAAATCACATCATTTCGGCAGCGCCAAATGGCCCAACATAACGCAGCTGTTCCCACCCAGATTAACCCTTGCAATTTTTTAGGTTGATTATTCAACCAAGTACCAAACAAATGGCTTATAGATCTGGGTTGGTTAAGATTAGTAGCAAAAAAAGATGATCCTCCAAATCGTTTTAGCAAAGGGACAGTCGAGGAAGAGATGTTGGATATTCTCATTCCTATTACAGCTGATACACTTCTGACTGCCTTTCCAATTTTTCCTAGTCAGATTGTCTTTGGTTAGAACAATCTTCCTTTGCAGAAACCAAAGAAATATTTTTATTTTTAGTGGAATCCTCATCTTCCAGATCTTCTTATGATGAAAAGGTGGTAAAGTATCAATGAGATGAAGATAAAAAGACCGGACGGTGTATAAGCCTGATCTGCTTAGGCTCCATTTGAAATAATCTGAGCCTTCCACCAATTCTACATGTGAGATCTGTGCCACTAAACTAATCCAATCTCTAAGTTTGTCACCGACCAAAGCCCTTCTGAAAGAGATATTAAGAGGTCTTGTAGCCAAAACTTTGGAGACAATTGCGTGATGATCCCTCGCAATATTAAATAAGTTTGGATAAATAACTTTGAGGGGTTTGTCACCTACCCAAGTATCATCCCAGAACCTCGCATTGGTCCCATCTTTAATTTTGAAGGAACCTTTTTTCAATACCTCATCTTTTATATGCATGAGACGTCTCCAAAAATGAGAGTCATAAGGTTTGGCAGTCACTTGAGTTAAGGATTTGGATCTTAAGTATTTGTTCCTAAGCAACGATTGCCAAATACCATCTGTGTTTAGCAAATTAACTAACCACTTGGCAAGAAGGCATTTATTTTGTAGTTTCAAATCAAGGATACCTAGACCCCTTGTTCTTTAGGACGACATAAGATGTCCCATTTGGAAAGTCTGTATCTATGCTTCTCTGAAGATCCTTGCCAAAAAAATCTTGATCTAAAATGATCCAAGTTTTTAAGAACTCCTTTCGGTAATTCAAAAAAGGACATTATAAACATAGGTAAGCTGCTTAAGACTGAGTTTAGTAAGACAAGTTTTCCCCCATATGAAAGGTATTTCGCCTTCCAGCAAAAGAGTTTTTGCTCAAAGCGTTGTTCTACCTTTTTCCATTCAGAATTCAAGAGTTGTCTATGGTGCATTGGGATCCCCAAGTATCTGAAAGGGTATTCCCCTGTATTACAACCAAAGAGAGAAGTATAGAAATCCTCCATCTCTTTAGCTGCCCCATAGCAGAAGATCTCACTCTTATGGAAATTTATCTTAAGACCAGATAATTGCTCGAAAGCGCATAGCAAAAGTTTTAGATTCTTTGCTTGCTCAGGATCATGGTCAATGAAGATAATGGTGTCATCTGCATATTGTAAGATTGACAAACCATCATCAATGAGATGGGGGAGGACTCCTCTTATTTGACCATCGGCTTTCGCTCTATTAATGAGAAGCGGGAGCATATCAGCAACGATGTTAAATAAGATTGGTGACATAGGATCACCTTGTCTGAGACCACGTTTGGTTTGGAAGTAAGGACCAATTTCATCGTTTACTTTAATTCCCACACTTCCACCAGTGACCATACTTTGAATCCACCTACACCATTTAGGTGAGAAGCCTTTCATGCGAAGGGTTTGTTGTAGGAAAGACCATTTAACCTTGTCATAAGCCTTCTCAAAATCAATTTTGAAGATGATACCGTCCCTTTTCTTAGTATGAAGCTCATGGATAGTTTCGTGTAGTATAACTACTCCTTCCATGATGTTCCTACCAGGCATAAAGGCGGTTTGAGTTGGGCTGACCACCTTGTTTGCTACAGTATTAAGCCTATTCGTTCCCACTTTAGTGAAGATTTTGAAACTAACATTGAGAACACAAATCGGTCTATATTGCTGGATTTTGGTCGCATTGTGAATCTTTGGAATTAACGAGATGATTCCAAAGTTTAAACTGTACAAATCTAGAGCCTCCCTATGCAGATCAGCAAAGAGAGATAGAAGATCGTCTTTAATGATCCCCCAAAAGACCTGATAAAATTCCGCAGGAAATCCATCAGGACCTGGAGTTTTATTATGCTCCATTTGGAAGACTGCAGTTCTCACTTCGGATTCAGTGAAAGGGCCAATGAGGATTTCATTTTTCTCATGAGATACCTGTGGAATATCCATGATTTGATCTTCCAATAAGGAGGTACCAGAGGTCTCTGGTTGTCCAAAAAGGTTTTTATAATAATTAGTAATATGGCTTTTAAGGCAGTCATCTCCAACAACAACACCTTGATCATCCTCAAGTTTAAAGATACGTTGTTTTCGATGTCTGCCATTCGCTACCAGATGAAAGAATCTAGTATTTGCATCACCCTCCAAAAGAGTTTTAACTTTGACCCTCTCATACCATTTTAATTCCTCTTCTCTCAACAGAGAAACTAGACGTTCCTTAAGATAGTGTTTTAGATTAATTTCTTGATCAGATAACTGGCCAATCTCAGCCTTCTTATCAAAATTATCTAAAAGAGACAACAAGGTCTTCTTCTCTTTTCTGTAAGACCCTGCTGTGTGTCTGGCCCAACCCCTTAAATGTTGCCTGAGTCTATAAACGATTGGAAATTTGGAAGTCTATAAAAGAAAGGGCGCGTCAAGGTTCTGTCCCTGGCTATCATTTTCTTCTGGTGCGAACGAAAACAGACGATGATATCTCAGGTACACTAGGATCACAAAAAGCCGAAAACGTATGACTGGGAGTTGGAGGCCTCAAGGAAAAAGCAGTCGGGTAGAGTTTTCGATACATTTCTTTGGGGTTTGTGGTGACTGGCCATTGATTCATCCGTAGTAATCATAAGCCCTAAGGGCATGTACAACGCATAGACGACAGGTCGTCCGCAGAACCTCGAACTTAACGTACAGACAAATGTACAAACAACTCATACAATTCATAGACGGAGAGAGTATTTGTAAGGTGTTTAATGCTTTGCATGTAACTTAAGATCAACTACAAATGTATTTGTGGATACCATTGTGTGGTTATTTAAATCAATCATGGAAAAATGATCAAATATACATTTGATATTTATATGTTATTTGTGGTTTGTTTCAAAGAATGTATATGCATGAAATACAATCTTGGAAAGACTAAATTATAATTTTTTATTTACAATGTTTAATGTTTTGCATAAAACTAAAGATCAACTATAAATATATTTGTTATATTTATGTATGGCTAGTGGTGTAAACTCCGGCCGCAAAGATCATAGAAATTAGCTATACAATTTAGGGTATCATGTTTATACAAAGCTATCGTCCACACATCCATCCGCAGCACCGTTCTCATCCACATCTCCAATTTTCTCTTGCTCCTGTGCTCGAGCCACCGACGGAGGCAGCAAGCGCGCCCGTGCTCGAGCAGCCGACGGAGGCAGCGAGTGCTCCCGTGCTTGAGCTCCTCCGGTCCTCTCCTCCATCCCGTGCTCGAAGTCTTGCTCTCGTGCCGCGGCGCTCCTCCCCGCCGGGGAGCTCCTTTAACGCCCGACGCAAGGATCTCTGTCCTAGCTCGTCGAATCGGCCTCACCGCTGTCGATTCGAGGCTCGCTGCCACCGGATCGAGAATTGCAGCCGCCGAAGGCCTCGTCGTCGTCGATTCGAGGCCCGCTGCCACCAGATCGAGCTGCGGGGCGAGGTAAGGCAAGCAACGGCAAGGGAAGCAGGTGCAGGCGCCTCGAAGGTGTGCAGCTCATGGTTGTCAGCGGCTCCTCTGCGGAGTAGAGGCGGTAGCACGGGTGCGAAGCAGAGGCCCACCTCGCCGTCCTGGAGCTCGAGCTCGGGCCGACAGTGGCGGTGGCGGATCTGCGAGGTCATTCACAACGTGGAGCTCGTGGATGACGACGACGACGACGGTGTCCTGGCAGTGGTGCGGAGCGGCTTCCCTCTCATCCACGTCCTCTTCCTCCTCTAGCAGCCTCGGGGTGCGACGGTAGGCCCCGGTGAGCTTATGGTGCGGCGGTGAGTCCAGGGGGGAGCGGCGGCGCTGGGTCGCGGTGAGCTTGCGGATCCCGCGCGGCGGCGGAGCTCCGGCACCGCTGTCTTCCCCAACCTCCGTCGCACCCACCCCCTCCTGCATCCTCTGCTTCTTCCACGTGACCTCGGCGAGCCACCGTGACTCCTCGCGGATTCGGGGTGGCCGTGGCCAGATTTCCTCTTCCCGGCCGCATCATGCGGTTGTGAGCGTGCCGACAACCGTGGTTTTGGCGCGGAGGGGGGTGTGGGGGATGCACGCGCGCAGCGTCGATGCGAGACGACGCCCTCTACAACACGTCGGTGCGCCTCGACTCCGCCTCTGGGAACGGGACGGAGGCGTCGCCTCCGGAGGCGACGCGCAGGCGTCGGTTTGCGCAGACAGGGTTTTTTTTTTGTAAAATAGCCACTATACAGACGCCTCATATAGACGGGATATACATGCCCTAAGGGCATGTACAATTCACAGACGACAGGTCGTCTGCAAATCTCGAACTTAGCATACGGTACTGACAGCTTATGCAACCCATAGACGGAGAGGGCGTCTGTAAGCTTTTTAATGCTTTGCATGTAGTTTAAGATCAACTACAAATGTATTTGTGCATAACATTGTGTGGCTATTTAAATCAATCATGAAAAGATGATCAAATGTACATTTGATATTTATATGTTATTTGTGGTTTGTTCCAAAGAATGTATATGCAGGAAATACAATCTTATTGAAAAGGCTAAATTGTAATTTTTTATTTACAATATTTAATATTTTGCATGAGACTAAATATCAACTATAAATATATTTGTGTATGGCTAGTGGTGTAAACTCCAACCGCAAAGATCATCTTTAATTAGCTATACTGTTTAGGGTACCCTGTTTATACTATAAATAAAAATATCAGAAATATCAAAACCTATCGTCCACACATCCATCAGCAGCACTGTTCTCATCCACATCTCCAATTTTCTCTCGCTCCTGTGCTCGAGCCGCCGACAGAGGCAGCGAGCGCGCCCGTGCTCGAGCAGCCGGCGGAGGCAACGAGCACTCCCGTGCTTGAGCTCCTCCGGTCCTCCCTCCCGTACTCGAAGTCTTGCTCCTGTGCTGTGGCTCCGCTTCCCGGTCTCGCCCCTGCCGCGGCGCTCCTCCCAGCCAGGGAGCTCCTTCAACACCCGGCGCAAGGAGCTCTGTCCCAGCTCGACGAATCGGCCTCGCCGTCGTCGATTCGAAGCCCGCTACCACCGGATCGAGAATCGCAGCCACCAAATCGGCCTCGCCGCCATCGATTCGAGGCCCGCTGCCACCGGATCGAGCTGCGGGGCGAGGCAAGGCAAGGCAAGGCAAGTAGCGGCAAGGGAAGCATGTGCATGCGCCTCGAAGGTGTGCGGCTCATGGTTGTCGGCGACTCCTCTGCGGAGTAGAGACGGCAGCGTGGGTGCGAAGCAGAGGCCCACCTCGCCGTCCTGGAGCTCGAGCTCGGACCGACAGTAGCGGATCTGCAAGGTCATTCACAGCGTGGAGCTCGTGGACGACGATGACGACGGCGTCCGGGCAGTGGTGCGGCACGGCCTCCCTGTCCTCCACATCCTCTTCCTCCTCCAGCAGCCTCGGAGTGCGACGGCAGGCCCGGGCGAGCTCATGGTGCGGCGGCGAATCCGGGGTGGAGCCACGACGCTGGGTCGCGGTGAGCTTGCGGATCCCGCGCGGCGGCGGAGCTCCGGCACCGCTGTCTTCCCCAACCACCGCCGCACCCACCCCCTCCTGCATCCTCTGCTTCTTCCACGCGACCTCGGCGAGCCACCGGGACTCCTCGCGCAGCCACCGCTGCTCGATTCGGGATGGTCGTGGCCGGATTTTCTCTTCCTCCGGCCGGATTAGGCAGAGGAGCCGCTCGGGATCCGGCGCGTAGAGGCAATGCGAGACGACGCCCTCTACAACGCGTCGGCGCGTGTTGACTCCGCCTCTGGGAACGGGACGGAGGCGTCGCCTCCGGAGACGACGCGCAGGCCGTCGGTTTGGGCAGGCCAGGGTTTTTCGCAAAATACCCACTATACAGACGCCTCATATAGACGGGCTGTACATGCCCTAAGAAGCCGGCTGTTGTGACAGTAACATAATCAACTACTGTTCAGTCTGTCGGCTGGCTAATCTAAAGTTCTCCAAAAGTCTCCAAAATTTCGCATCGCAGACCGTGTCATCTCTCACAGAACATGTTTTCTAATGCAAAAATTTCACTACTTTCACCAAAAATTTCACCAACTAAATGGTGCCTATATCGCAGAACTGTTATTGTTAAAGAAAAGTGGGTGTTTTTTAGCCTCAACAACTACCGTACAATGTAGTATTTAAACGTATTAACAAACACATACTACACCAATACACGTCCCAAAGGACACCCCTACCTGTAAACTTTACACAATGTTATTCCAGATATCGACGAAGTCGTAGGTGATGAGCACGTCATAGTTACCATTTTATCATTATAGCTCCACACATAATTATATTGTGGATGCGCTCCCCACTAGGATTTATTGTAGTAGAGACCATGATTAGTGTTGTTCATCGGTAATATTAATTACTGGGTATTTGTCCAATCTGTTGTGTTATTTTTTTTCAAAAAACCCAAAATAATTGTCGTGTTATATTAACAGATGGAAAAAAGAAAGAAAACAAAAGTAAAAGAGTCAAGAACTTTTTTTTTGAGGGCATAAAAGAGACAAGAACTAAACAGATGTGGAGAGACCTAAAGAACACTACACATACAACCAGACAAAACACTTTACCTTTTTAATTGCAGAATGCATAGTGATCGTGTTTTGATAGTGCACATGACAAAAATTTACCCTCACGCGCGCCGTTATCATAAATCCACAATCCACTAACCACACTTTGAGCGCACCGGGGATGCTCTACAAAAGCAAGCAGCAGGGGCAAGAAAACCGCACTTGAGTGGCTTGTTCGCCTAACTTATCAGCTGCTAGCCAACAATAATTTTCTCTCACTACAAATCAGCACCAACCACAGCTACCAATCAGTCAGTGGTATTTTTCTCTTACAACAAATTAGCATCAACGACCAACCACGTGATTAAGGAATAGTAAAATGGTTGGGTGGCATGAGAATGGGTGGCATCGAGGAAGAAGCATAAACTTTTGCTGCCTCAGATATATGCGTCGGATCAAGATCATCGGCTTCTCAACCGCTTTTCACAACAGAATGTCGACACATCTTAGGTGCGGGGCAGGGCTCAAAGGTGAAGTGGAAAATTAAACACAGATCAGTAGGGACTTTTACCGTTTCACCCAAGCAGTGAAATGTTCCGACATGTCATTTATCTCAACAAAGCGACTTCACACGTACAATCAGGCCATACTAAAGTGCGCCTATAGCGAATGAGTCGGCCCTAATCTTACTGAGATAGTATTAGAGTTAATTTCACATTAATGTTCCTGGATGATTTTAAAGAAATTGAAAGAGTGCTGTCATTTTACTAGTTTTTCATTCGTACCTCACTACCTCACAAAGTCTACCTGCAACTGCAATTATCTGATAACTTGCTTCTTCTGCTTCGCCGTAACAGATCAAAGAATAGTTGAATTCTTGTATCTCCTTGTGGGAAACGCAAGTGAAAAATATTTCCATTTAGTTATTATGCCCTCTATACATCATGTGCATGGCTTCACGTACCTGTTGGTTGTTGTGATATGTATCTGCATCTCTTTATCGTTGCAGAAACTAGTCTTGATAAACTTTGAATGCACATGAGCAAATCCTGTCTAACATAAAAACATTTTAATGGTTTGTTCGGCAGATCTTGTGCTGATTTGTATGGCAGATTTATTCTGAAAGAAAAGTGTTGTGTGCTGATTTGTACGGTAGATTTGTTCTGAAAGATAGGTACTGCACAAAAAGCAGAGAAAAGGCAAGCCGAACACTCTAAATCACAAACTGACCCATGAACACTGGTAGGTGCGGTGCCATCATAACCCCACGGCCCACCAAGGCACCAAGGGATACCTCCATGAACACACGAGTTCACAACTTCGTTCACATGCATACATGGAAGTTGTTCAGCTGGTAGAATGAATAGTACTCAGCTGGTAGATTGAATAGTATTGTGTGAGAGAAGATAAACCAAAATAAGCTGAGATAAGCCAAGTTAAGATAAGCCGAAAAAGAGTATGGTGTTGCTTTGCTCTACAAAAGCAAGCAGGGTGGCAGCAGAAAAGGCCTCCTTCACAGTTTTGGACACTTTTGGAGTAGACGTCGACTCTTTTTTGTCCCCCGTCCGGCGTGTGCGCGCACCAGCATCCAAAATTCTGTATCCCTATCAGCGGTAGCCGGTAGGCTAGAGAATCGAAGATGCAAGGTGAGAAATCGGGAAGGTAGAATGATGGCGGTCGAGGAAGGGTAAACTGGTTGGGTGGCACGGGAATTGGGGGATATTTAACTTTTTACCATTATAACAGATGACCACTCTCCGATGGTCACTCTAACGGTGACAAATATTTCTAGGTCAGCAATGTTGCGTTTTGGATACAATTTTACCACTTTTGTCAACGTGGCATACCACCGCAGCATTCCACGCTGGATCGAGGCCAGGTGAGCGTGCAAAAAGACCTCGGCTGCCCCTGCCCAGAGATGGAGGTCACGGCAGAGTCACTCACGCGGGAGGAGGTCTTCCTTCGGCGGCGCCGCCGCGCGGCTTGGCTCGCGGGCGTGTACTACCGGCTGTACTGGGCCATGGCCGAGGAGGTGCGCAGTGGCACCGGCAGTACGTCTGGGACCTTGCCAGAGCCCGCTCGACAGTCGCCGCCCCCTCCCGGAGCCCCTGTCCCCGCGGTCGGGGAGCCGCCGCGGCCGACGCTAGTGCCGAGGAGGAAGACGTGCACGTTCACGGGGTGCAAGGAGGTCCAGCTGAAGCTCTGCCACCCGGTCCCATCGTCGTCCTGCCCCCGGAGCGCCGCCACGACCTGGAGATCGAGCTACCTCCGCTGGTCAACGCCGTGTGCCAAGTTCCGGCACCACCACGGTCGTCCGCCTCCAATGCCGGTGAGCGCCCTGGCCGCCGCGCGCGCCGCAGGTGAGCTCCGCAGCCCCGCGGTCCCCGGGCGTTGTGCCGCCGCGGGTGAGCTCCGCAGCCCCATGAGCTCGAGCTCGACGAGCCGGAGTAGCGAGGAATCGATCAGCGAGCGCGGTGACCAGAGCTCCTCCCCGTGCGCAACGGCCACCGAGCTCCTTGGGCGGAGCTGCGCTCGCTCGCCCGACCCCCGAGCCGCGGCGGTCTCCCTGGGCGGCCACCGGCGGAGCTCCCCCATGGCAGACCGGCGGCCACTGGCGGAGCTCGGGCGAATCACCCGCGCGAATTGAAGGCTCCGCGTGCGGAGGAGAGAGTGGGGAAGACGATGGTGGGTGGCGGATTTCCTGCGGCTCCTCCCGTGGGCGGCGATTCTCATGCAACCTGCGCGGGCGCGACCTCCGACGACGGCGGTGCAAGAACGCTTCGGCGGCGGCGTGACGCACGACGAGAGGGGGCAGCTCGGGGATCCAGCGGAGGCACATGGGCGGTGGCGTGGTGTGGCTGCGGCGGCGACACTTCAAGCTGGAGGTAGGAGATAACCTTGCACATCGGTCCCACCTGGAAGTGATAGGGGAGAGAGAGATGAAGGAAGAAGACAGGGGCAGACGAGGCCATTTTCCCCGCATAGAGCCTCTCGATCCAGCCTGGACTGCTTATTTGGCATGCCATATCAGCATAAGTGGTAAATTTGTATCTCTTTCGCAACATCAAGGGTAAAAAAATAGTGACAACCGGTAGAGTGATATCTGGAGAGTGATCATCCGTTATAATGATAAAAAATTAAATATCCCGGGAATCGGAGGCGTCGAGAAAAGAAAGAAGCAGCAGCGGCATGCGTAGGATACGAGAAGCAGCAGCTCGGGGGATCTCCAAGGCTCGACCTCTAAAGACCTCCATCTCTTGGGCCTGATGGGCCCGGTCCACCGAAGTTCTCGTATTGTGGTTGGGCCTTCAAGCCCATATCATCTAGGGTTTGGTACCCCACCGTTCCGGTCTATAAAAACGAAGGGCGCAATCAACTCTTCTTCCACCGCCGCCGTCACGCACGCAATGGCTTCTTCGCTTCTCTCATCCGTCTGCCTATGTTCGGTTTTCGATTCCTCCGCTGCTTCTGTTTGGTTTTCGATTCGAGTTGTTATTAGCGGAAGAGATGAATGGTGTTGGTTTTCGATTCGAGTTGTTATTAGGGATGATATGAATGGTGTTGTGGCGATGAGGAAAGAAATCATTGTGCCGGAGGTGTCCACCGGGCGCCGCTGTCGGTTCCACAAATCCTCTAAGAAGTTCTGAGCCACTTGGTTTTATTTGCCCTTCATCTTCCCCTCTTGGATCTAGACATTTCTCTCGTTTTCGTCCCCTCCCTCTCTGCTGATTCAGTATTGTTTTAGTCTTGGTTTTTCTTATTTTGGATCTTGTTTTTTGTAGGTCGTGCTGGCGTTTAGTGTTGATGCGAGGTGATGATGCATGTATGATAGTCTGTCAATCCCCTGATGTCACAAAGTGATGACTCCTCATACATCCCGACAGGCTCTGATCGCATCTTCTTTCTGCCCTACAATTCTTATGATTTGGGATCTTATCTATTCGTTCGCTGTTTATTTTTTTCTTTCTACCTCATAACACATAGCATCGTTCCTTTTTGGTCATCTTAACATTATGCATGTCTCTTGTTTTTTAATCTGTTGTTTTGGGAACGCAGTGCTAGGGGAAAGTTATGATTTCAAAATGTCACTTTTCTTCAGCTGAAAACTATAATTGTGATGCTTTACTACAATCTCGAAACGATCAAATAATTGTACAGTGACAGCATGAATGCATGATTATATCTGCAACAATAAGCCTTTTCTACAAAAAAAACAATAGGCCTTATTCATGGAAGAATTGATATAATTTTTCAGAGAAAAAATGGATAATTGTATTGAACAGAATGATTACAATAATTGGATTTCATTACTATCAGATTCTCAATGCTAGATAATCTTTTCTTTAGTGCTGACTGTCTGTTTACTGGTTGAGATCCTGACAATGAACAAGGTTAACTCACAAATGGTTTATCTGGACACGAGATTCCATTACAATTGAACTGATTTTTCAATATCATGCATCAGTTGCAAATGCTTGTCAACATTTTTGTGCTTGCCTGTGGGAAGGAAATTGGTTGGGTCGAAATGTTGTCTTTCAAAGCCTACTTGTTCTTCATCTGTTGCCCCCCAATCCTAACAATCTATTTACTTCAAAAAGTTCTAAAAATCTATATGTTCCGTTTCATTCATTTCATAATTAAAGCACACTCTGATCTTTCAAATGCATTTGTGGAGTAGGTTAGACTTGAAAACGAGTTGCAAAAGCATACAGTAAAATGCCTCACAAGTCCCCCATGTACACTGAACTGAAAAACTTGTCTTTTGAAAATGAAAGCCACAGCTACTTCCATTTTTTGCTATGAAAAGGGGACAATGGTTTAACTATTTTTGAACTTTCGATCGCAAGACATGTATCTGCAACTTGTTATTGTTGATGTGAGGTGATGATGCATGTATGGAAGTCTGTCAACCCCCTGATGTCACAAAGTGATGACTCCTCATACATCCCGACAGGCTCTGATCACATCATCTTTCTGCTCTATCTCGTGTGCTCTACTGTATTAATCTGCGATCTGATTCATTGGTTTATTTAATTTTTTTTCTAACCTGGCCGTGCAGCTTGTTTCTTGTTTTTCATTCTCTTGTTTCTTGTGGACGCAGCTTGTAGGGGGAAATGGTTATGATTTCATTATGTACTTATTTTCTTCAGCTTAAAAACCGTGATTGTGATGCATTAATACAGCTCTAAACAATCAAATAATTTAGTGACTACATGATTATATCTGTGAGATATTGCGCTTTTTCATGGAAGAATTTCTGTAAATTTTCGGAGAAAAAGAATGGCTAGTGTATCGGATAAAATGATTACAATCATTAATCATTGAAGAAATGAAAATGGGATTTCATTACGATAGGATTCCCAATGCTAGATAACTCCAAATATTTTATTAGTGGCAAATGTCTGTTTACGTGTTGATCCTATTCAATAATGATCCATCTTAACATGTTCTCCAGAGCATAAATGGCTTATCCAGACGCTAGAATCAGTTACCATGGAACTGAAGATTCAGAACATGCTTCAGTCAAACGGTTAACAAGACGGTATTGACGAGCTCTCTGATGGAGAGATATGCTTGTCAAATGCTTGTCAACATTTCTCTGGGTGCCTATGGGAAGGATAGCGGGTGGGTCGAAATGTTCTGCTACGTGGTCTCCAGGGTCTACTTGTTCTTCTCCTGTTGCCTGTTCTTCTCCTGTTGCCCCCCAATCCTAATACAACAATATGTTCAATTTCATTTCAAATGCATTTGTGGAGTAGGTAAAGAGAGACTTTGAAAATGAGTTGCAAAGCGATGAAAGAAACCTATAGTAAAATGCCTCATAAGCCCCTCGTGTACACTGAACTTGTGAACTCAATGAAAATGGAGGAATGGATGGTTTTGAAAACGAAAGCCACTACCATTTCAAATCCCAAACTATTTTTTTGTAGATGAAATGTCTTCCATTCTATTTATGTTGATGAAACAGAATAAGATGCATCTAATTAACATTCCTCTCAAATTAAAGTGCAACCCAAACATCTATATTTTATAACTACAGTTGAATGTCCCAACTAACCTTGGCATGTATCTTGACATATATAATTCTACTCTCAAGCAACATGCCACATCATCGTCCGTACCCGTACCAAATACATAGTAGGGAGATAGATGCATGGAATACTTGTCATGCGATGGGAATGAGAAGCACGAAGATGCAAAGGGCTTTCCTCTGTAACTAATAGCTGAAGGCTTTCATGTGACTATCCAGTTCTAGTCTGGATACAGTCAAGTTTGCATCTCAGTCCTGTATGTTAGCATCGACCTGTATCACTGTATGTTAGCATCGACCTTCCCGTATGACAGCATCTCAGAAGCACAACACTCTGTAGCACTAAAGGTGCGCAATCTTTTGGGTTTCAACGACGTTTTTGCTTCTATGCTGTGGCAGGTAGGTGCTTCATTCTTTATAGTAATTTGAATGCAGCTAGCTGTTTAGAACCAAATTGGAGCATATGAAAACACTTGTTTCTGACATTATGCACGCTGCCTTAATTAGTGTCCCAAGTGATCAGGTGATGAAAACCCTCATTATGATGATTAAGAGCACATCATGTTCCGTAGGTAGCCGTAGACATAGTGAGCTCAGTCTCGAGGAAGAAGGCCCAAGAGAAGAAATTTCCAGTCAGCACCACTAGCACTGGATTCACAGGATGGTGGCGCCGCTATCAGTCGGTGGTATAGGCAAAAATGCCGGTGATGTTCGAACTGTTGGCCTGCACGGGCAAGGTGGAGACTGGTTCAGATTCAGACATCTTGACTATGGAGAAAATCGATAGGACCACACACCTGGGCCATGTGTTATCATAATATCATCGTTTAGGCAAAATTGTGATATCGTAAATACAGGCAAGCATAGCGGCCATATGGTTCTAGAACTGACACTAAATTCCCCTTTCCATGGATTAATGAATAAGCTCAATCATGTTGTCTTGCGAGCAAATATATCCTTAAAAAAATTGGATTCTATAGTTGCCTAGAAAAGCATCAAGATTATTATTTCCATCATTCCTTCTTTATTTCCTTTATTTACTTCTACCTCTGATTCGAGTTCCATTCTTTTCCTTTTCAATAGCCTGAATTGAGGAAAACAAGATAGGTGCTCTACCTTTTCATTATAGAAGAAACAACAGATGTGTACCTTTTTTACATGCCCGGACCGGACTGGGTGTTTTTTATATCCAAGCTACAGCTAGGTGCATTGCACAGGTCTGTTACAACAGTTATATACCTCTCACCGTTCCCTATTCCACGACTCTGTTCGCCTCTCTGTACGCGAGGACGTCCTGTTTGATCAGTCCCGCTAGTTGGTCAGCAGTGATGGCTGTGTTCTGAAAAACTCTACAGCACCTCTCTTTCCACACATTCCAGACGGTGTAGATGATCACCTGTAGATGCTCATTCCTGTCAGCAGCACCTTGTGGAAGCAGCGTTCGCCACCACCGTCGCATTGTTCTTGCAGATGTTGTTGGCGTCGGGAAGTTGAAGCAGTAAGCGATTCGTTGCCAGACTGCGGTCGTGTAGGAGCACTTGGCCGTCATGTGGAGGTGTGTTTCTGAACTTGTGCGGTAGACGAAGCAAACAGGGTTTGTCTGTCGACCGTGCTTGATGATTCTGTCCGCCGTTGGCAACTTGGATTGCAGTAACAACCACATGAAGAAACATCATTTGTTCTCCACCTTGGCCTTCCAAACTGTGTTACATGGCCCATCCTTGACGGCCCCCATGAACTGCACATTATAGGCCGACTTCGCGAGTATTTGCCGTGTGCCATGAAGCACAAACAGAACGTATCCTCCTCAGAGCTAAGTTGCACTTGAGATAGTTGGGACCAGAGCTCAACAAACTGCCGCACCCAACTTCAGAGTTCAATCTGCGCAGCCCTCTCATCCATCTTCTAGTAGGTAGCGCTGCAGCCACCATATGATTTTTCCGCCATGCTAACCTGAAGTATTCAGGAGCAATGTCCCGCGGCGCATGGCCATTGAGCCACCTATCTTTCCAGAAACTTGTCTTTGCTCCGTTCCCGATTGTGATTGCAATGCATAATTTGAAAAGGTCCCATTCAGTTTTAGTGAGCTTGATTTCCATTGCTACCCAAGTCCTGGCCGACTCTGTCCATTTCAGCCAAGGCCACCGTAACCACAGTGCCCTGTTAAAACACGACAAATCCTTGATGCCTAAGCCACCCAAGTGCTTGGCCCTGCATGCTCTGATCCAATTGACCGGACAGTGACCCTTCCTTGGATCGTCCTTCCCTTTCCATAAGAAGTTCCTACGGATGCGGCCGATCCTTTATGATCACCCATTTGGACAGCGGAAAGGAAGTCATGTGGTAGACTGGGATTGAAGTCAGAATAGAATTTACCAGCGCCGGCCGCCCCGCCCGGTTGAGCAGCGTCCTTTCCACCCCGGCAGTCGCCCACCAATATTGTCTATTAGAGCTTTGTTCATCTGCCCTTCTAATTTTGCCAATATGCAGCAGCAATCCCAAGTACTTGGTTGGTAGATGTCCGATCGCTCCTCGGAAGTTGGCTGTAAGCTACGCTGTATCCATAGCGTGTGTCTGGATGAAGTACATGGCCGATTTTTGCATGTTTGTATGCAAGCCTGTTGCTGCACCAAAGGCCGCTAGTATCTGTTGCACATGTGTGATGTCAAGAATCGTGGGCATGATAAACAGAGTTGCATCATCTGCATAGAGACTCGTTCACATTCGGATCGGATCAGCACCAATGGGACTTAGAAGGCCGTGTTCAGTTGCTTTGTCTAGTAATCTCTGCAAAGGGTCCATTGTTAGGATAAACAACATCGGAGAGAGGGGACCCCCCTGCCGTAACCCACGACGATGCTTGATTGGCCTCACCGGTGTGCCATTCAGTAGGATTCTCGATGTGGTGCTCTCCCATAGGATGCAGATTAGATTCCTCCATCTCTGGCCGAAACCCATACGTTGCATTACCTCAAGCATATATTCCCATCTGACGCTGCCAAAGGTCTTGGTAATGTCGAGTTTGAGAAACAGCATCGGCGTCTTGGATCGATGGAAATGATTGATCGCCCCTTGTATATACTGGAAGTTGTCCTGTATGCTACCAGGGCCGTCCCGGCTACATCGGAGGCCTTGTACGAAACTAAAAAAAATGAGGCCTACTAGTTTGAAAAAAATAGAACGAATAAAATGTACGACATAATATATTACATTGCAATGAGCTATGTTAAGAATTGTACCTATGTTGCATAATTTTTACTTGAATAACATCATTTTTTAGTGTTTTTTGAAATAAAATCTTCAATAATATGCTATCTTCTCCGGTGTTCTGCTCTCAAGTGCTATTATAGTCAAATCATTAAGTCTTTCTTGTGTCATTGTAGAACGCAAATAGTCTTCAACAGCTTCAATTTTGAAAAGCTTCGCTCCGCTGATGCAACAGTCACAGGAATGATCAATAGAACTCTATATGCAATAATTGCATGCGGAAAACAACCACGCTCCTTTAAAAACTGCAAAATTTCAATAGGTCCCATTTTTTCTTTAGGAATCAAATCTAGTACAAACTTCAACTCCATAAAGAGTTCTTTGGCAGCATATCGGATTTTCCATCCTTTTTAAGGACAGCCTCAAGATTATCACAAGAACATGCTGATCGACAACTAATTGAATTAAAATAAAATATGAGTGATTAGTATTATCTATAGCTAGATCTCGTCCGTCACCTAGATGTGCCTCGTCTAGTCGCCAGTTGCCACCGCGACCGTCAGGCGTCACTCATCAGGTAGGTTTGTTTCGTCGGCGTCGCACTCACAGATAAGTCAAAGGGATCGCAGATAAGTCGAAGGGATGCAGACAGTCAGGCAGGCCTCCAACGCACGGAAGGAGAAAAAATGTTGGCGTCCAGGACTCTCTAATGTCTATTGGGTTATTGGTTGATAAATGGGCAATGATGTTTTGATAATGGGCCAACCATTTAGCTTACGTATGTACTAATATGGGTAATGAAGGAGTAAATATTGATTTTTTTTAAATATATTTATTTTTTCATAATTTTTCAAAAATATATAGCAGATTCAAAAATTTGCAAAAGTAATCTCCAACCACCATGGTAAAGGGGTGGTAGGGACCTACCGCCACCGGGAACGACGGCAAGGGGTACTGTAGCACCATACCGCCGCTTCAACCTGTGGCAGTTGCTACAGTACCCCCCGCCGCCGGTACTGTAGCGTTTCTACCGCCGTTTCGCGTGGCGGCAGGGACAGCTTCTGTTCAAAAAATTATAATTTTTTGGTATGAACTCGGATGAAGATAAAATTTATACGAAAATTGTAGCTTTCAATGATATCTACAACTTTGTAGTTCAAACTTTTTTCATTTGAAGTCATCTTTGGACTCAAACAATCGATATACTATCCAGATCTCAGTTTACGGTATCCAGATCTGGATAGTATATCAATTTTTTGAGTCCAAAGATGACTTCAAATGAAAAAAGTTTGAACTACAAAGTTGTAGATCTCGTCGAAAGCTACAATTTTCGTATAAACTTTATCCTCATCCGAGTTCAAACCAAAAAGTTATGATTTTTTAAAGCTGTCCCTGCTGCCACGGGAAACGGCGGTAGGAACCGCTACAGTACCCGGTTGAAATGGCGGTAGGGGCACTGTGCCCCTACCGTCGTTCCCGGTGGCGTTAGGTCCCTGCCGTCATTTACCACGGCGGTTGGAGGCTACTTTTGCAAATTTTTGGATCCGCTATATATTTTCGGAAAATCGTGAAAAAATAAATATAAAAAATAAAAAATTCGTAAATATTTGGAGGCCTATCTGAGTTGGAGGCCCTGATCGATCGCCCATGCTGCACACCCTCATGGACGGCCCTGATGCTACGACCTTTTATGAACGCACTTTGACCAGGGGCACCTACGTCGGCCTGAACATTTTGCGTTTTTTAATTTTAATTCTCTTGTTAACGTATCAGAAAATGGTTCAATTTGTAATCTTTTTCCTTACGAATCATTGTGGTGCTTAAATCGATTTTTCAATAGGAATTGAAATATCAATTACTTGCATGTGAAGTCGTGACATGTTTTCTGTTTCGATTGCGAGATACTACCCAACAACTGCGATGAAACCGGCGACGACCCTAGCCCTGCAGATTTATGGTCAATGTATGGTTGTACTTGTGAGTGAAATGTAACCTTGTGATTGACATGTGTGCTACAGATTCATGTCTCTAGTTTTTTAGACGCATTTCAATATTGTTGCAGTGCTACGGGAAAAGTCACTCATTGAAAAAATAATAAGCAACACTAAGCAATGTTCTGGACCGGGAACATAAAAAGTATCCCAGCTGGACGGGAGAATCCATTAGCATTGAAGTGTAGATTCAAGAACATGCTTGCATGGTATGAACAAGTGCATTCAACACATGATATTAGCTCACACTGGTGTGAACTGACTGAGAGAAAACTTAGGACTGGCCGACGAACTAGTTTGCAAATGCTTGTCAACATTTCTCTGTCTGCCTACGGGAATGGGGCTGAGTCGAAATATGTGTTCTGCATTGTGATGGACTGAACTTCAAATCCGTTTGTTCTTCTCCTGTTGCCCCCCAAATCTAAAAAACTCAAAGATGCTCCATTTCATTTCAAAGTTCAAACACAAGGTGATCCTTTTGTGGAGGTACTTAGAAAATGAGTTGCGAAGTGGTGGAAGAATCCTATATTACAATGCCTCACCAGTCCCATGTACCCTGTGAACTTAAAAATGCAATGACCACATGGTTCACTCAGGTTATGGAGGGTTTTGAAAAGGAAAGGCAGCTCCTACCAATTAATAATATGGACAATGGTGTAGATTATATATGAACTTTGAGTGAACCGAAGATATGGCCTATTGCTTGATAGTAGAATCTATATATGTCGACACCCATGTCAAGGTTAGTTGGGACATTCAATTGAGGTTACTTGATCGATGTTATAAATGACTGATGCATGCAACAAGTAACAATACTACCCGTACTGTCCAATCCATGCCGGTAGCAAATGTATGTATAGTATCGAAAAGAGAGACAGCAAATAGATAGAATACAAGTTCTACGATGGGAATGAGAAGCACACGGGAAAAAGCAAACGATTTTTCACTGTAATTGAGAGCTGAATTTTGGCAGACCAGAGAGTCCATCTGGTTCTAGTCTGGATACATCCCTGCAATTGGTACCTAGAGGACCATTCAGACGATGGGAAAGCATCGAACTGACTAAGTGAATAGAATTCTCTCATATGCGAGTTAAGAAGAAGCAGAAGGCATGCGTAACATCTGCATTCCGTAGCAGAAGAGGTGGGCAAATCTGTTGCATGGCTGGGTTGGATTCACTCACTACTGTAGTACTGTTGTTTCGGGCGCTTAACTTTAGGATTGGGATATGTGGCTGGTGGCCGTAGCCCGTATCCACGATTTCTCTTCAAGGCTCTGGCTGTCTGGCATATGGCAGGCTTCATTTTATTTATTTATTTCTGGAACGGAGAGTGTACTATGCTTGTGCTTATAGGAAGCGTCGTCACTGAATTCTTCATTTAAGACAATTATAACTTCGTAAGTACTATATTTGATTACATTCTGATCTGCACCTATGCTTATAGGCTGCTTGGTGGTGTTGTTGGCCTAAAGGTTTTCAAATGCATTTGGGAACTAGGTGCAACGAGCCTTTGAAAATGAAGTACTCGATGAAAGATGCACGGACTCACTCAGGTCTTCTTGGTGCGTTGGTGGAGTGTTGGTATGGATGATTTTCAAAATGACAGGAAGGTCCTACAGATTTAGATCCTCTGCAGTCGGGTGCAGAGGCTGCCATGTGGGGCCGACTATTACCTGGGCCCGCACGTAGTGGCAGCTCCTCTCTGCAGTCGACTGCAGAGGGACTGAGCCCGGTCCTACCGGTTTGCTCAAAAGAGCGGACACTGGTCTAGACTAATAAACTAATGTATCATATATATACGAAGTTTGAAACAATATTATACATAATAAGAAATGTTGCACATTTAAATCAGAATACGATCGATGGCAATAACCAATTTGTGGGTTGTGTGGAACTCTCTAAGAGTGAGAACAATGTTTAACCAAAGCTCTAATTCTATGTGGACATATAGAATTAGAGCTTTGGTTATGTTGAGCGGATATGTTGAGAAAGGATAATTTCGAACCAGGGTCCGACGCCACCAAAAGATAATCAATTAAATGTCAATCACCAAACCAAACTATTTTCAAGTGTCTCCATTGTATTTATGTTGAAACAGAGTGTTGATGTAGTTAAATCTTATATCAATGTCTTCAATTGTTCAATCAAAACATCACTCTTTAATAGCATCCGGTAGCAACAATTGAATGTCCCAACTAACGTGGACATGGGTCTGAGCAATTTGTCCAACCCAACCAAACCAAATCAGCCCAAACTTTATTAGAGCAGAGGGATGTCAAACCAACATCGTTCGCCGTGGTGCGCTATGCGAGTCCCACTGGGGTGTTGTGCACGGTCGACAACATCGCTAGAGATTTGCCCAGCGTGTCGTCAGGAGATTACTCCATGCTTCTTCATCCTCTTGGGTTTCCTTTGTGTTCTATCTGTACTGTTTCTCAATAAGTGTAGAAAGGGATATGATCAACCGTGATTTGCATTGATCAAGGCATTGCCTTATATAGATGTACAACACTCAGCTAAGGATCAAAACTGTCCTAGATTACAGGAGAGACGATGGCGATCCGGGATGTGCGGTCGTGGGCGCCATCGTCCGAGTCCTGCGCGAGTCCGTGGCGAGCGCGCGCACCGTGCAGGAGAAGCTGAGGACGCGTCGTGCGCGTGAGCCACGACCGCGTCGTGCGCGCACTGGACGGCGAGTCAAGTGCTCTGCTAACACAACCCCCCTCCCCCCCGCAGTCTCAGCTCGTCGACCCGACGCAGAGACTGGAACGGAAGTCTTGGAAGAGCGCCATCGGTAGCCCCTTCGTGAAGATGTCCGCGAACTGCCGGGCGCTCGGGATCTGCAGAACACGGAGTTCCCCGATGGCGACTTTCTCCCGAACAAAGTGAATGTCGATCCCGATGTGTTTGGTGCGGCGATGGTGAACCGGGTTCCTCGCCATGTACACACTGGAGATGTTGTCGCAGTATGCAATCGTCGCCTTCGGCGTGTCGCAGTGGAATTTGCGGAGTAGCTGCCGTAGCCAAGTACACTCAGACACAGCGTTCGCCACGCCGCGGTATTCGGCCTCGGCACTGGATCGAGACACCGTGGACTGGCGCTTGGAGCTCCACGACACCAGAGAATCACCAAGGAAGATCGCGAAACCGGACGTCGAACGTCGAGTGTCGGGGCAGCCGGCCCAGTCGGCGTCGGTGTAGGCGGTGATGGTTGGCGTTGGCGAGGCGAATAGATGCAGCCCAAGCGACGTTGTCCCCTTGAGGTAGCGCAGGATACGTTTGAGGAGCGCGTAGTGCGACACCGTCGGCGCATGCATGTGCAGGCAGACTTGTTGAACGGCGTAGGCGATGTCCGGCCGCGTCAAGGTTAGGTACTGTAGGGCCCCAGCCATGCTGCGGTACCAGGATGCCTCGGTCTGCCCAAGCGGCACACCATCAGAGCTGGAAGCTTTGGAGGAAGTGTCAGCCGGTGTCGCGACGGGCTTGCAGTTCGCCATGCCGGTGCGCTCGAGGACGTCGATGGTGTAGGAGGACCGAGAAAGCATGAAGCCGTCGCGTGTACGCTTGACGTCGAGGCCGAGGAAGTACCGGACCGGCCTCATGTCTTTGACAGCGAACGCGCGCTTCAAGCCGTGGACAAGGTGCTGGAGAAGTTCCTAGGATGACGTAGACAATATCATGTTGTCGACGTAGAGCAGGAGATACTCCATGGTGTTCCCGCGTGTGTAGATGAACAAGGAGCTATCCGTGCGTGACTGCTTGAAGCCGAGGGAGACAACGTGTTCGACGAACCGGTGGAACCACGCCCGCGGTGCCTGTCGTAGGCCTGAGAGCGAACGCAAGAGGAGGCAGACGTCGTGCGGTCGGGCGGGATCCTCGAAGCCGGGCGGCTGCTGACAGTATACTCGCTCGGTGAGATTCCCATGGAGAAAAGCGTTCGAGACATCTAGCTGATGCGCTGGCCACTGCTTGGAGGCGATGATCGACAGCACGGTGCGAATGGTGGCCGGCTTGACAACCGGGGAGAAGGTTTCGTCGAAGTCGATCCCCGGTTGCTGACGGTCGCCGCGAACCACCCAACGAGCTTTGCATCGCTCGAACACACCATCGGAGCCGGTCTTGATCTTCCATACCCATTTGCCAGAGAGCACGCGTGCGCCGGGCGGACGAGGAACAAGGGTCCAGGTGTTGTTGCGCTGAAGTGCGTCGAACTCCAGTTGCATGGTGTCGCGCCAGTGCGTGTCGCTCAGCGCGGCACGGACGGACTATGGAATGGCCGAGACCGGAGACGTGCTGGTGAGGGCGTATCTGAGGTGGGGTTTAAAGATCCCGGCGCGCACGCGCGAGTGACCATGGGGTGCTGAATTGGTGGCGGTGGTGCTTGTGCTGGTGGTGAAGTGGGCGGCGTGAGCACAGGGGGCGCATGATGGAGCTGTGGAGGCGAACTGGGAATCGATGGTGAAGGATCCCAAACAGGCGTGGTGGCGGTGCTGGCTGGATGCGGCGAACGGGCCGGCGTAGAAGCTGGCGTAGGTGAACGAGCGAGCTCCGGTGTGACGCCGTTGGCGGAGGACGGGGATGGGGACGGCGTGGGCGCGTCGGGCGACCGAGAGGTCGAGCACGGCGTGTGTGCTGCTGGTGGAGAACGCTGCTGAGGGCGACGTCGGCCTGTTGCCGGTGGAGGGGCAGGCGTTGCGGGAGTGTCGTCGTCGAGCGAAGCGGGTGTTGGCGACGGCGTTCGGGCGACCACGTCACGGAACAGGAAGACGTGTTCCACGAACGTGACGTGCCGGGACGTGTAGATGCGGCCACTTGCGACGTTGTAGCACCTGTAGCCGCGATGGTCGGTGGGGTACCCAAGAAAGACACAGGCCACGGAGCGGGGGCTGAGCTTGTGCGCCGTCATCGCGGTAGTGTTGGGGTAGCAGAGACAGCCGAAGACGCGAAGCTCGTCGTAGCGGGGCGGAACGCCGAGGAGCAGGTGGTGGGGCGTGGCGGACCCAGTAGCGCGACACGGACGCCGGTTGATGAGGAAGGTCGCCGTGTTGAGGGCCTCTGCCCAGAACGAGAGTGGAGCTGCACTATGAATCAACAAAGTTCGAATGCAATCGTTAATGGTTCTTAAGATACGCTCGGCCTTGCCATTTTGCTGGGAAGTGTATGGGCAAGAGAGCCGGAACGCCGTGCCCTGAGCGAGGAAGAAAGATCGTAGAGCGGTGTTGTCAAACTCAGTGCCATTATCGGATTGAAAAGCAACAATGGGGAGTCTGAACTAAGTCTGAACATAAGAGAAGAAAGTGCGAATCACATGAGGAACGTCTGATTTTTGTCGAACTGGGAAAGTCCAAATGTAATGTGTCTAAGCATCAATCAAAACAACGTAGTACTTGTAACCGGAATGACTATAAATTGGAGACGTCCAAACATCAGAATGCATGAGTTGAAAAGGAAAATAAGCAGGTGAATCTGAATTTTGAAAGGGGAGACGGGCATGCTTGCCTACACTGCAATGGTGGCAAGAATGAGGTGCCGTTTTATTACATTGTGTAACACCTTAAAATTCCATCAATAAAATAATGTAGCAACATGGTGTTTTAGTTTTTGTTTTCTAAGGAAATAATAATTTATCAATTAAATTTGGCTCTAAAATATTTAAATATCATTTTGAATAATTTTAGAAACAATAAGTGCTTGTGCATCATATTTTGGTTGCATAGTGTTTTTATGTGATGAAGTGAAGTTTTAAAAGTTTTTTTTAAAATGATTTGAAAATCTTGAAAAGGTTTGAAAAAAAAGAAAAGAATAAAGAAAAACCCCCAAACCCCCTTCACTCCCTCCCTTTCGGCCCGGTGGCCTGCTTTCTTCCCCGCCGGCCCACCTTCCCTCCGCTGGCCCGTCTTTTCGTCTGGCCCATCAGTGCCCGCCGGCCCAACACTCCCCTTCCCCCTTCTCTCACCGCCAACCCGGCCCCACCTGGCAGATCCTCCTCCCACCTCCGGCTCCCCTCCCCTGCTCCACACCGCCGTGCGCCGCCCGCTCTCCGGCGTATCCGTCGCCGTGCGCTGCTCATACGCCACCTCAGCCGCTGGATCGGGCACCAACGGCCCAGATCGCGTACCCCTTCGCCCTTATGCAACCGGTCCACCATGGACCAGTGGACCTGGTCCACAGCGAGGTCCACGGCCACGTCTGCGCCACGTCAGCGTACCCAGCCAACCACAGCTCGCCGCGTGGCACCACATCAGCCAAGCTGCTCCGTCAGCCGCTGCTTTGCAAAAAGGCCCCTGTCCTTTCTAAAATCACAACCAAGCCCTTCCACCTTATAAAACTCTTACAACCAAGTCCAGGTTTTCTCGTTTTAGCCCCTAAACTCTCTGGTTTTTCCGCCCAAGGTTTATCTTTGATCTTTTGCACTATAGACCTTCAGTTTATATGCATATTTATGTTTTAGCCCCTGGTTTCTTGTAGTTAAGCCCCTGGAAGCCCTATTTCTTCACAGAAAAGTCCTTGAACCTTGTTTTGCCCGTATCTTTTGCGTTTTAGCTCCGTTTCCACCATTTCAAGTTGCGTTAGGTTCATATCAACTCAAACTACGTGATAGGACCAATGTTGAACATGTTCTTTGTTTTATAATTTATTTAAATATTAAATATGATTAAATCCTTATACACAAGCTTTTCTAATTAAAATCTAATTAGAGTTCAACACGTGTTTTCATAAGAAAGTTAATATGAGTAATACTAGTTAAATATTTCTTATAATTAAAAGTTAATTAGATGTACACCTCGGTTTTCATAATCAAACTTAATTTGATTAATGTTTATGCAATTTGCTTTCTAAATAAAAGCAACATAGGTTATATCCCGAGTTTTCTTAATTAAATGTTAATTTGATTAATATGAATATAAATGTGTTTTTGAATTATAATTTGATTAGAATAACTCGAAATATAAAGATAAACGCCTAGATGCTTTTACATGCTTCTTTTAAATTAAATGTTTAATTTGCATAAATAATACTTGAATATTTATAAGTAAAATTTGAATAAGTTCTACATCGTTCGTTTTCATCTAATTATAACTTGCTTAATTATAAATAGGGTATTTCTCTAAAATAACCTATGCACATGATTTTACTTAATTAAAAGATACCTAGCACATAGCTAGCTCTTGTATGTGATCACCCAAAGCTCCCGATAGTTCCGAGTGTTTTTGTGTTAGCGTTCCTAGAGCCAAACCTTACCCTCTCTTTAAGCTTTTCATGCTTGATGTGTTGTTTTATTTATTGAATGCTTTCTTGTGTGCTCGTAGACATCGTGCCAGTTGCAAGTGAGCAGCCAGTTGGAGTGGATCAAGAGCAAATTTTTGAAGAAGAAGAACCCCAGTGTTTAAGCAAGGAAGGCAAGTGGACTTCTCCCTCTGCATATTCCTCTTTGTCCTAAATAATTGTATGTTAATTAATATTTACATTTAAATGTTGTATTGCATAAACTTGATGGGAAATCACCTTTTTAAGGACATGACTAGAATTTTATTCCCTTTACCTTGGACAACCCTTTTAAATAAATGTTTTGGGTAGAAATGCTTAGTTGCTATACCTTGGGATGGTTCAAATGAATCTTTGCAATATGATGAATGTTGATCATGATAACTATGGTGAAGATGATGCTTATGGTTAATAATAAGATCATATGTTTTAATTGGAACATGGAGAACCACCTAGGAAAACAGTGCAACCACTGTCCATATGGCTCTGGCTTAGCCAGTTAATTAGATGTGTGGAATTATCTGACAGCCTTATCCGAAAGGAGCACAGGGGGCCGGAGTTGTAGGGGTATAGCCCGGTTCTTTTGGAGTAGCAGCCTTTGCTAAGGTGCTGACCACTGGGGAGGGTTATGGTCCGCTCCGCTGCTGTAACTGTCGCGGGTTGTTGGTCTTCTGCATATCTTTGTAAAGGCTTCGTAGTGGACCCCTAGCCACTCACCTCGGAAGTGTTTAAGGGTCTGATCAACCCAGGCAACATGGGGAACACGAGCTGTGGTGAAAGTGTACAACCTCTGCAGAGTTAAAACTGATCGATCAGCCGTGCTCACGGTCAAGAGCGGCCTGGACCCTCACATGATTAATGAACTTGAAGATGGAATTAAATTGTGGTTTATGTATGGTTTGAGATGGAAAGTTTTCTAAAAGTCTTTTTAAGTGGGATGGTATAAACTTACACCTAGTAAATAGGTGCTTGGTAATAAAATTTGACCAACATTAAAATGCTAACCGCAGCAAACTCTTAGCCTATCCTTGAGAGCCTTGCATCTTCCCCCACTTGCTGAGCTCCAACCATAAGTGTTCTCACCCTTGCTTACCCGCTGTTCAGAGGAGAACACTGGAGAAGAGTACTTCAGCGACTTCGATGAGTTCTGAGGCTTGCGTGCCCTCAGTCATGTGCCTGTGGAAGCTAAAGACGGAGTTGCTTCGTCTAGTTATCGTTTGTTCGTTTTAAAGACCTTCGAGTCTAACGTCTGAGTGTAATAAAGAGATAATGTAATGGTTTAACTCTTGTACGTTTTTATTACTGTTTATTGATATTTCACTCATGACGTCTATCATATGTGTGTAAATTTGATCCTGGCACACATATGAGATGCATTTGGTTTTCTTTGGAAAATCAGGTGTGACACATTGAAAGTTCAAATTATGAAGGACCTGCTGTAGAATTGTGGAGCCAGGATGTCCAAGGCGGTTGTGCCAGAGCTCGATGGATGCCGGTGAAGACACCGTGAGAGCTTGAGGAGGAGACAGACGGAGAGGATAGAGATCCCCCTGGCTATCACAGCGGAGCGTCACCGTGCGGGTTGGCAGATCCTTGATGTAGAAACCGACGGGGTCAAATTCAATCGAAACATTATTGTCACGAGTTAGCTGTCGAACGGAAACAAGGTTCTTGATGATTGAAGGAGTAACAAGGACATTGTTCAGATGCTGAGGAGCAGATGATGTAGGAATGGCACCGGCGGCCGTGTGAGTGACCGGCAGCCGTGCACTGTTTCCAACAGTGACAAAGGAATGAAAAGGAGTCAAGGAAGGTGGAGATATACCAAAGCCACTGGACATGTGGGAAGAGGCGCCGGTGTCGAAGTACCACTCGCTGGAGCTCGGTGGCTGAGTTGCGACGCCGACGTTGTTGAGGGTGGCATACAGAGCGCTGGTGTCCCACGCTGGCGAGCTGTAGTGGGCTGAATTCACCGCCGGATGCTAAGCCACCATGGCCTATTGGGCCGAAGGACGAGGGCCCAACACTCTGGATCCCAGCGCGCGAAAGGGCATCGACAATGCCTGAACGAGCTCGGTCCATGGATTGTAGTTGGCCGTCCATGGACCAGGCGGACGCGAAGGAGCGTCGCCGCCGCCGGTGGAGGGAGCGGAGCCGCCGTTGGGACCGTGACCGCGACGCTTGGTCTTGGGCTTGAATCCGCGATTGCCGCCGACGTCGCTGGCAGAAGAGGCACCGGGGGCGGAGGAGCCGCCCGAAGCCAGGGACCCGCCTGTGGCAGCAGATCCGCCAGAGGCGGCAGAGCTGCCGGGGCTGGCGAGAAGCGCCTGGCCGGCCTCGGTCTTGTCGTCCTGCTGCAGCTGGAGCTCTTCGAGAAGAAGGTACGACCTCGCGCTCATGAAGGTGTGGGATTTGGAGGTGAGCACCGGCTTGACATGGTAGAATTTGGGATTCAGGCCACGGAGAAGATTGAAGACTTGGCTGGGCTCGGAGACGGGATGACCGACGTCGTGGAGGTTGTCGGAGAGCTTCTTCAACTTGGTGCAGTAGTCAGCGACGGTGAGATCGCCCTGAACGACGTTGTGGAATTCAGCTTCTAGAAGAACAGCGCGTTGGAGTTCATTGTCGCGGAAGAGGCCTTCATCTCGGACCAAATGGTGAAGGCGGATGCGTCGGGCTTGTACACGAGATCGAAGACGCTCTTGTTGACGGTTGTGTAGAGCTAGTTGACGACGCAGCAGTCGACCTGGCGCCACTCGGCGTCACGCTCGTGGAGGAGCGACGGCGAGCGGACATGGCCGAGGAGACCAAACTTGCCAAGAACGGAATCGAGGAGGCAGCGCCACTGGCTATAGTTGGAATCAGAGAAATCAAGGAAAATGGGAACGTGGTTGCGAATGTTCACTGTCTGCACTACAGAGAGAGAAGCGGCCTGCGGCGCGTCAAGGAAATCAGAGACGCCAGAGTCAGAGGAGGAAGAGGAGTGCGGCGGAGACGCCATGGCGACAGTGGAGAAGAGCGGAAGCAGGAAAGTAGGATCTAGAGGGTAACTGATACCATGTAGAAAGGGATATGATCAACCGTGATTTGCATTGATCAAGGCATTGCCTTATATAGATGTACAACACTCAGCTAAGGATTAAAACTGTCCTAGATTACAGGAGAGACGATGGTGATCCGGGATGTGCGGTCGTGGGCGCCGTCATCCAAGTCCTGCGCGAGTCCGTGGCGAGCGCGCGCGCCGTGCAGGAGAAGCTGAGGACGCGTCGTGCGCGTGAGCCACGACCGCGTCGTGCGTGCACTGGACGGCGAGTCAAGTGCTCCGCTAACAATAAGGAAGCAACTTAGTATGTGAGATCTACAATGGCGCAAATGAGAACTGGTGCAACCGCTCCCTAGTTGAATTTCTGTGGCCATTAACATCGAGATTATCATTTGCTGGATGATTAGGCATGATTATATTGCATTTTTGAATTGTGAAGCAATTAACGTCGTACAATGCTTAATGGATAATGGAAACAACGAAGAATCTTTCAGGTTTTCTTGAGAACGAAAACAAGATGAATGGTCAGAATACTAATTCATGTTTGATACTTTCAGTTCCAGGTTTCAATTGTGTAGAAGAAGATTGGAACAAGGCTCAATCGTATTCATGTGTATGTGCTTACATATATAGAGTACAACAGGGTGCAGATCCTAGTGAGCTGCGGCGGAGTGCGGCGCAGGCGCGGCAAGCGAGTCTCGCGGAGCGGCTGTTGGATCGTGCGTGCGGAGCGATGTCGTGGAGCCGGTGGGTGCGGAGCATCACTGCGGAACGCGTCGTGCGCGCGCTTGGCGCGGAGCGTCGAGGCTGGCATCGCGGGTGCGATGGACCCGGTGTGGTATGTAACATCCGCTCAACACCCTCCCCTCCCCCCCGCAGACTCAGCGGCGGCATTGCTGACGCAGAGGCTGTCTTGGAAGTCGAAGAAGAGCGACGACGGCAGTCCCTTCGTGAAAACGTCGGCGAACTGGCGAGCACTAGGAACGTGCAGCACACGGACGTCGCCGACGACCACCTTTTCCCGGACGAAATGTATATCGAGCTCAATGTTCTTGGTCCTCTTGTGATGCACCGGGTTCCGACTCATGTAGATGGTGGAAACGTTGTCGCAGAAGACGATGGTCGCGGAAGGTAGCGGGCACCCGAGCTCGCCAAGGAGAGAACGCAACCACGAACACTCGGCGACGGCGTTCGCCACTCCACGGTACTCAACCTCGGCGCTTGAACGTGACACCGTCGTCTACCGCTTGGAGGACCACGAGACGAGGGCGTCGCCGATGAACACGCAGAAGCTGGAGGTTGAGCGCCGCGTGTCCGGTGTACACCGTGAGCGTCGGAGAAGTCATGGCGCAAAGTTGAATCCCGATGGACGGTGTGCCCTTGACGTAGCGCAACACACACTTCAGCATGGCGACATGGACGTCGTGTGGCGCGTGCATGTGAAGGCACAACTGCTGAACGACGTACACGATGTCTGGCCTTGTCAGGGTTAGGTACTGGAGCATGCCCGGGATGCTGCGGAAGAAGGATGCGTCGGTTGTGCTGACGGGCTTGCCGTCGGTGAGTGACGGCTTCGGCTTGGTGTCGGTGGGAGTTGCGACGGGCTTGCAATTCGTCATGCCGGAGCGGTCGAGGAGGTCTTCGACGTACTGCGCCTTGGAAAGGAAGAAGCCGTCGGGCGTGCTACGCACATCAACTCCGAGGAAGTACACGAGGACGCCCATGTCCTTGATGGCGAACGTGCTCTTCAACTTGGTGATGATGGCGTGGAGGAGAGCTGGCGTCTTCGCGGCGAGCACCATGTCGTCCACGTACAGCAGGAGGTAGGCAACGACGCCGGTGGAGTCGCGAAGAAGGAATATAGAAGAGTCGGACCGTGTCTGGACGAAGCCAATGCGCTTGACGAAGTCGGTGAAGCTGTTGAACCATGCCCTTGGCGCCTGGCAGAGGCCGTAGAGGGATCGGTCGAGGAGGCAGATGGCGTCCGGCCGGTCAGGATCGAGGAACCCGACGGGCTGTTGGCAGTAGACCTTCTTGTGGAGATGACCGTGGAGGAATGTGTTGGACACGTCCAGTTGGTTGGCCGGCCACTTCTTGCTCGCGATGAGGGTGAGGACAGCACGAATCGTGGCTGGCTTGACAACAGGCGTGAAGGTCTCACCGAAGTCGATGCCGGGACGCTGCTGGTCACCGCGTAGCACCCACCGAGCTTTATGGCATTCCAGTGTGCCGTCGGAGCGTAGCTTGTGTTTGAACACCCACTTCCCGCTAAGAACGCGGATGCCTGGAGGTCGATCGACCAGCGTCCATGTTCTGTTTCGTTGCAGGGCATCGAATTCCGCTTGCATAGCGGCGGTCCAGGCGGGATCGCGGAGCGTCACGCGCGCGGATGTTGGTAGCGGGGGCAGTGCAGGCGGCGCAGGCGTGGCAGTAGTGGTGAGAGCGTACTTGGGGTTGGGACACCAAATCCCAGCCTTGGCGCGGGTCACCATGTGGTGGCGAGGCTGGGCACGGTCGGGCTGAGGTGTTGCTGCGCGTGGTGGAGGACTGGGCGAGGTGGGCTGTGGCCAGGGCGAGCGTGGCGGTGGGGAGCAGGAGCGGGGACGCGGTGATGGTGCAGGCTGGGAGTGCTGGCGCGGCAACTGGGAGCTGGAGCGCGGGCTGGCCGAGGCGTGCCGCGGAGCAGATGGTGGTTGTCGCGACGCGGGCGTTGATGCATGTGGCGGAGACGCAGTAACCACCGGCGGTGGAGATCGTGTCGGAGAAGGTGATGGCTCCCGCGCGCCGTGTCGCGGCTGTTGAACCGGAGCTCGATGGAGATAGAGGGCGAGGTCGTCGTCGTCCGTTGAGGCGGCTGGCGGTGCAGGTGAAGATGCCGGGCCGGAGAGCGACCGGAACAGGAACACGTTCTCGTCGAACGTCACATGCTGAGACGTGATCACGCGCTTGGTGGAGAGGTCGTAGCAGTGAAACCCGTGGTGGTCGGCGGGGTACTCGATGAAGACGCATGCCGTCGAGTGAGGACACAACTTGTGCGACGTCATGGCGGTGAGGTTGGGGTAGCACAGGGAGCCGAAGACGCGGAGGAAGCTGTAGTCGGGCGGGCAACCGAACAGGAGCTTGAACGGAGTGGTGGCGCCGGTGGATGTGCAGGGACGTCTGTTGAGCAGGAACGCCGCCACGGACAGAGCTTCGGCCCAGAATGCCGTCGGAGCTGCATTATGGATTAGTAGTGTGCGCACACAATCGTTCAGAGTACGGAGGATCCGTTCGGCCTTCCCGTTCTGTTGCGAAGTATAAGGGCACGAGAGATGGAAGGCAATGCCGTGCGAGGACAGGAAGGTGTGCATAGCGGCAGAATCGAATTCCTTGCCATTGTTAGTCTGTAAAGCAACGAGAGGGAGACGAAACTGTGTGTATATGTATGCATGGAAAGAACGAATCAGAGGTAGCACATCAGATTTCAGGCGTAGGGGAAATGTCCAAACATAATGAGTAAAGTCATCAAGCAAGACAAGATAATATTTGAATCCAGAAAAACTTTGCACTGGAGAAGTCCATACATCAGCGTGAACTAACTGAAAGGGAAAATATGTTCGTGATTCAGAGGTAGAGAATGGGAGACGAACATGTTTTCCAAGCTGACAAGAATGACAAGAATGGTGGAAGGACTTATTGAAATCAAACTCAAAAGAACGCAAAATCGTAGACAATGTTTTATTTCCAGGGTGCCCGAGACGCTGATGCCACAGCTCGACGGACGACAAAGCGCTGAAGGCGATCTGTGGATGCAGCTGTAGCGGGTAGAGATCCCCGGAGCTCTCACATCGGAGCTTCACCTGATGAGTTGGAAGATCCTTGATAGAGAAACCATGGGGGTCAAATTCAATTGAAACATTGTTGTCACGAGTCAATTTGCGAACAGAAATGAGATTGCTAACAAGGGAGGGGGAAATCGGTACATTGTTCAGCAGGAGAGGTGAAGATGTCATCGGAATGGTTGTGGCGGCCGTATGGGAAACCGGCAGCCGAGCGCCATTGCCAACAGTGATGTAGGAAGGTAGAAGAGAAGGGAGAGGGTGAGTGAAGTTACCAGGCACGTGTGACATGTGTGATGATGTGCCGGTGTCGAGGAACCACTCGGTGGAGCTCGGTGGCGCGTCGCCGGTACCGGAGTTCTGGAGGGCGGCCATCAGGGCGGAGGTGTCCCAGGCGGAAGGAGACGTCGTGGCGGGCCGGGGAGCTGCAACTGATGGTGGGCCGTCATGGCCTGCTGGGCGTTGACGGGCGGGCGAGGGCCCAAGACGCCAGCGCCGGGAGCCCGGAACGACATCGGCCAGGCCTGGACAACGCCAGTCCAAGGATTATAGCCGGCAGCCAGGGGAGTTGGGGAGCAGAGGAGGAGCCGGTCTGGAGAGATCCAGATCCGTTGGCGCCACCACCGCGGCCGCGCTTCTTCTGAGTGCGCGGCTTGGAGCGAGAGGAGGAGTCATTGGCGCCGGAGGAGTTGCCGGCGGAGGAGTGGCCGGTGGAGGAGTTGCCGGCGGAGTGCCTGGCGTAGAGCGCCTGACCGGCGTCCATCTTGGCGTCGTTGTCGGCGGTGAGCTCCTCCAGAAGAAGGAAGGAGTGCGCGGTGCGGAAGGTGTGTGGCGGAGACTTGCCGGCGATGACGGGCTTGAGATAACGATACTTGGGGTTCAGACCCCGCAGCATGTTCAGTACTTGGCTCGGCTCGGAGACGAGCTGCCCAACATCACGGAGGCCGTCGGCGAGTTTCTTGAGTTTGGTTGTGTAATCCGTCATGGAGAGATCACCTTGCTGCACGCTCCGGAACTCAGCTTCGAGGAGGACGGCGCGCTGGAGCTCGTTGTCGCAGAAGAAGCCCTCGACGTCGCCCCAGACGGTGAACGCGAAGGCGCGCGGTTGTTGATAGACAATGTCGAAGATTGTCTTGGAGATGGTGGTGTAGATCCAATTCACCACAGTGTGGTCGAGGCGCGTCCATTCGGCGTCACGATCAGCGATCAAAGCAGGGGAGGCAACATGCGCCGTGAAGCCGAACTTGCCGAGGGTGGACTCGAACTGGTTGTAGTTGGACTCGGCCAAATCGAGGAAGACCGGGACATGGGAACGAATGTTGATGGTTTGGACGACGTGAGCAGCCGCTGGAGGAAGGACATGCTCATCGTCGGAGGAAGAGGAAGAGTGAGCAGGGGAGGCCATGGAGGACTCGGAGGCGGAAGCAAAAGGGTTTTTCAGGATGGAGAACTCGGTCACTGATACCATGTAGAAGAAGATTGGATCAAGGTTCAATTGTATTCATGTGTATGTGCTTACATATATAGAGTACAACAGGGTGCAGATCCTAGTGAGCTGCGGCGGAGTGCGGCGCAGGCGCGGCGAGCGAGTCTCGCGGAGCGACGTCGTGGAGCCGGCAGGTGCGGAGCGTCGCTGCGGAACGCGTCGTGCGCGCACTTGGCGCGGAGCGTCGAGGCTGGCGTCGCGGGTGGGATGGACCCGGAGCGGTATGTGACATCCGCTCAACAAATTGTTTATTGACCGATCAAAGACTGAATTTTTAAAACGGTGGTACTTCAAGAATATATTTGAATACAATCTGATCCAGCAGTGCCCCGGTGCAAATAATTTCGATAACCTCAGGCTGCTTGGGGCCTCTGTTCATTTTGTTACAATATTAGATAGTATCAGGAAGGGTGGTGGATTGCCTTTCATTCAGTTTTGTTGGCAGACGAGTATCAGGAAGCACTACACAGTCAAATTTCAGCAACGTTTATTTTTTGGAAGCTCAAGCAAAACGCATTGACTGTACACCTTCCTAAACATCACTAGCTCTTTTATGATACCAAATAGCCATGAATGAATGCCAAGCTGACCCTGACATGCAGATGCCCCATGCAGGAAATCAAATATTTTTTGCATAATAAATCAGTAAATTCAGAAAGATATGAGTTGAAAAGTAAAAAAAAAAATTCCAGTAGTACCAAGTAACTAGGAACATAAATGTTCCGGCAAACTTCCGCATGCTTTTGCCTACTTAAGAAAAGTTGGATGATGTCAGTGGATGATAACCTAGCATGGGGGGTTTGCTGGGGATGGGAGGCACCTAGGAAGGTCTTGCAGCTTATCCTTTCTAAAAGGCTAGAAGCCTCAGGAAATTGATTTGGCTGCACGCGGACACTGCTGGTAACGTGGACTTGCCATCCACGCGTAGGACTCCATGCTTGCCCATCATCACCGACCGGCATGGCCTCAACTTCGCAGCTCGCAACTTCGCATGCTACCGGATGGCAGCGCATCACTCTGCCAGCTTCGTAGGATATATCTTCACTGCCTTCCAGCACGAACGCGGTTGCTGAAGTTATGGAGGACGAGTGCTGGGAGGCCTCACGGAGACACGGACTCCGTTGGTGTGTGGAAGACGACGATCCTTTTCAGTGCCATCACCAATTATTGGGTGTCCGACCACATCATTCGTCCATTTGTGCAGACGTTCCCAACCCTCCTTGCCAAATGGGCGAGGCCAGGCATAAGGGTGCTCAGTGCTCTTGTTCCAGGCTCCTGATCGCAAAGCCCAGAACAAATGTGACATGAACTTGGGAACAATATTATAGTACATATGCTGCTAAATTAAGCATTTTCCAAACTGTTGTTAGCTAAAGTGTTGTTTTTAGTAGACGAAATGTCTTCCATTCTCTTTATGTCGAAATATAATAATTAAGATATATTGCCAAAAGTGCTGATGCAGTCGAAACATCACTCTTATAACACTGAGTAACTACAATTGAGCGTCAAACTACTATGAAGAAGCAACATATGCTTCTGGGTCCTTGCTAAAATGCTACTGATATCATTGGAGTTTCTTTCACCAACTGAATGCGTGGATCATAATCAGAAACTATCTGTACATGGGCAGCATGCATGTAGTTGTGTTGCTATAAAGTTTACCACATGACAACCAAAAGGAATATGCGGTCCTGATCCGTGTCCAGCAGTGAATGCAGACCTTAAGGGCATTATCTGACGAACACATCTGCAGTTTTCTTTGCTCCCTTCTTGATCCGCAGCGTGGAGTGACGTGGTATAAGACAATGTTGCAATCATACATATGTTCACGCTAGTGCCATTTGTGCAACATCATCACTCCACTCCATTCACCAGAAGGAAATTTTAGGAGTCCTAAATGATACCGGCGAGTAACAAACCAAATGATAGTTCAAAATTTTTCTCTGAAGCCAATAGCAATTTTTGGAAGCAGGGTCGCATGGACCATGTCGGAACAAGTTCAGTGAATGTGGGTATGGAAGGCGTACGGAAGCATAACATTACATGTGTGGGCTTAAGCGGTCTTAAAAACACATTCAACCCACCTACTATCATCCATGTCAGAGCAATTCCGTGCCAACTCGGACTAGATAGGCCATTCGCTGTGCGCACCACCAATTGCCGCTAGGCCATTCACTGCGGTTTCCTTTTTGTTCTGTCACTACTTGTCGTGCTAGCTCCCTCTATCTTCATATAGTATGAGCTTCTTCTTTTGGTTTCTGCCTTTATCCATACTAGCAAAGGCGCCCGTGCGGCACGCACGGACGAAAAGAATGAGTAAACAAAAATTTCAAGTCTAAAGTAAGTGTGTCCAAACAACACATCAACAAATGGAATGAACTCTACTCAACATCGTCTTCAACAGTAAGAAATACAGGAGAAACACATTAACATCATAACTCATTGTATTATGACATAAGAAATGCATACTTTTGTAAATATTTTTGTTCGCACAAGTTGCAAGGTTCTCATTTCCGTGCGCCATTTCCACGAACGGGTCATCCCTTGTCTGCTCCTAGAAACGCTTCTCCAGGGACGAGTGATAGCGTCACCCATGTCCGGATATATAGCAATGAGTTTTTCATCACAATTAACTTGCGTCACCATTTCAATCGAGGGTGCGCCGTCAAGTTGTCCGATTTCCCCCAGCCCCCCTGCTTGCTGCCGCAATTTGTCTCTCGTGGCCACGCCTTCACACGTTGATCGCCCCAAATCGCGGTGCCTCGGGCTCCACCGCGCGCCCGTCTGGCCCCTCCACTGCGCCGGCCTCCTCCACCCCGCCCCCAATTGTGGCAGCGCCTGATCTCTCCCTCTCCGCGCAGGCCGGCCACCCGTCCACGAGCGACCTGTCCTCCGCGCCTCATACCCTGCGTAACTATAATTTTTTAATTTAGTTTTTGCACGTATCCGTTATCTGAAAATTAGTAATTCATCTTCAAGTAGATGTAGTACATGACTATATGAGGCATTTTTTATAACCGACTATATGAGGCATTGTGGAACAGCAAAAAAAGAAAGTTTGCGTAAAAGTTTTTTTGGGACCCACAAACAATAAAAGGGGACATCCTTTATCTTCTTCCTGGTGGTTCTCCGCCTCTTTCGTTCCTTCAGAGCCACACGCACATCGAAGGTGTCGCCCGAGCTGCGAGGTGAGCAGCGCACTCTGGCACAACACGTCAACACCGATCCACTTCGCTTCAGACCCCCACCAGCGGCGGCGACGCTGGAGACCACCACGCGCGGCACCTGCTGCGGCCACAGCGACTTCAATCACCACGAACGGCAGCTGTGGCAGTTCGACTCCTCCCCGCACGGCTACGGGGCTCTGGACCCCCACGGGAGGCGGCGCCAGTTCCGCTCCTAACCCCCGCGGCTACAGTGGTTCCACTCTTGCTCCGACCGTGTGGCGCGGCACCGTCCCGGATTCATTCGACGGAGTGCTCGTGCCAGAGCTTTCCTCTTCACCATGCCGCGACCCCGACTGCGGCGGAACTGGCCGCACCGCTCGGTGGCCGGCAACCAGCGGACCAGGGCTGGCGTTGGCGTGGTGGCGCGACAGACGGAGCGGCATGGGTCCATGCGGTAGCGCACGGGGCTCGCGGTGGTCGCACCAGACGCCGTGCACGACACCCGCGGTGGCCGGCGCAGCATACACCCGCGGTGGCCGGCGCAACATACACGGGAGTGCGGGGGCCGTCGCGGTCGCGGCCGTGCACAGCACACGGTGCCTCGCGGCGGTCGGCGCAGCGCACGTCTCCGCGGTGACCGGCGTGGCACGCTTCGGACTCCGGAGGCGAGTTTTTGGTTGAGCGAATTATTCTTTACATATTCATTACGCGTGGGTCCACAAAGTGGGTACAAGGGGCGGGTAGATGTGCGGTAGGTGAGAAAAACATTATGTTTTTTGCAGAAACGCTTCTCAAATTGCGATTTCTATGATTGTTTCACCTTTTTGGTCATCATGCAACCTGACAGGTGGGTCCGGCGTGACAGGTACGGCGAACCCGAATTAGGTGAGAATTGTTTTTAGTTGTCTTCGCTCCTTATAATATAGATATACGTGCTTGATAACAAGTAGTATTAATTGCAAAAAAATGAAGAGACAAAGAAATAAGTTTATATCAGAAACAAACAACACTTTTAAATCTGACGGTTCAGCTCCAAATTGTGGCCCGAACAAGCAATGCAAATCTACAAATACAGGCAAGCAGCAGTGCACCGGCAAACAGCAGGCCGCGGCATGAATGGAATGAAAGAACAGATGCATTTGGTGGAAGCGTCGGCTGGAAACTCGATCAGATTCGGAACTACGTCTTGAGAAAATAAGATAACTTGTAAAAAAAAAAGAGAACCAATAAGATTACACCATGTAATCTCGAACAGAAGTTGTGCTATCATTCTGGATCCTACATGCAACAAAGACTATGTTATCGATGTAAACGAATCCTTTGAAGTAGGAGCTCACAAGATTTCATCGTTCTACTGATATTGTTCAATCCCACCAACTGAATGCGTGGATGACAATCAAAAGCTCGCCGTGCACGGCCAGCAGGTGCGCTGCTTAAAGTTTACCACGTGTGGTTCTGATCCATCACTCTCTCGGTAGATGCATGCATCATGCATGCCTTGAGGGCCTTAACGACTGACGAAAACATGTTCATTTTTCTCTTCTTCCTTCCTAGATCTGTCTACAGGGTTATAAGTGAATGTTGCCACCTACTAATCCACCCATGCCTCCACGCATATATTGAGCAACACGAACTCGCCATCCTTAAATGTCCGAAAAATGAGAAATGTTATTCTTCCTGAGAGAGGTTGAGGAAATATGTATGTGGGTATGGAAGGTGTACAGGAAGCAGCAGATTATGAGTAGTTCATGGTCTGAGCTAACCCTTTCAAACCAACCACTGTCTCATACACTGTTTCCCAATCAGACAGCAACTTCTGATCGATTCTTTTTCATTTGCTGGATGATTAAGCACCAGACCTGCTGTAACACTTTAGTCATGATTATATTGCATTTTGTACTGTCAAACAAAAGGCTTAGTTGAGAATAGAAACAATGAAGAATCTTTCAAAGTTTCTTGAGAATAAAAACATGTAAGATGAATGGTCGGAATACTAATTCATGTTTGATACACTACGACAGAGCCCTAAATCATCACCAGCTTGGGGCCCATCGGATAAAGGTCTGTCCGTGATGGAGATCAAGAACCGGCGATAAAATAATAAGAAAAGAAATCCCCCGCTGTCATCGCCACCACCGCAGCACCTCGCGCTTGTCGTCACCACAGCAGCCCCAGGACCATCTGTAAGCATCAAGGCCCCACCGCACCTTTGGTAAGAGTGTGTTTCGGTGATAAATGACAATCATATACTTGTGACTAACCTTTGTTTTGTAACGGATTTATTCTTGAGTTATTGTTATGAGATATAAGTGAAATGAGACCCCTCAATTGAAATTATGGATGATCAATGGACAAAGACTATAAGGCTAAGAACATTCTTAGTTCAAGTGTCACAAGGAGATGAAGGACACTTGAATTTGCTAGTTTGTAGTGTTTGACCGTACTATTAAGAGGGGTTCACACTCTAGTAGCTTGACCATGCCAAATGCTATGCTATATTCATACACTATCAAGTTCCTTGGTTACTAAACAACTCAAAGTACTCATGGAATCACATTGGAAGCAAAAGAATTGAAGAAAAACTCAAAGGCGATTGAATTGGATGAGTTGAATTGCAAAGGGACGCGTCGGATAAACCGACGCTATCTTTTCTAGTTGCACCGGATGATTTATGTGACAGTTTTAGAGAATAAACAGCACCGCCGGATGAAACGACGGTGTATCATCAGTTCATCCGGTGAGTTAGGGTTTGGTAACAGTAAGGATTGGAGTCAAGTGCCTTCAGCACCGGATGAAACGACGGTCCAAGCATCGGTTCATTCGGCGCATGCATATAAATCATAGAGAGACGCACCGAGAGGAATTGCTTCAACACCGGATGAAACGACGCTACTGAGAAGATCCATCGGTTCATCCGGCGCCTACGTATATTTCACACAGAGACACACTGAGTGCTAAGGCTTCAGCACCGGATAAACCGACGCAGCATCAGTGCATGCGTCGGATGAAGTGGTACAGCGTTTGGGTTCAACGGCTATATTTCTTCAGACAGAGTGACCGGATGATCCGACGCTGTCGCAGGGGGAACCGTCGGTTCATCCGACGGTACTACTTTTCAAAAGACTTTTCTGACGGCTAGCCACCCTTGCTAGGCCTATAAATTGGACCCCAGCGTCTCTTGAGCTTCCTTTGCCACTCTGAAGAACAACAACAGCCAATGAGAGAAGGAGTTAGTGCTTTGATCATTTGGATTTCATCTTCCTAGCCAAGAGGGATTCTTTCTTGGTGATCAAGAGTAGGCCTGCTAATGGGGATTAACCCGCCCCTACCCACTGCTAATGACCCATCGGCCGATTTGTCAGCCCACCCCGCCCCGTTTATGCACCAACCCACCCCGCCCCGCCCCATCCGTGCGGGTTCGATGCGGGTTCGACACTTTCGCTTGTCCAGTCGTTGTTCGTGCGAACCCAGGTCCAGCCGCCGCCCGCCGCAGCTCCGCGGCGTCGGCTCCCACGCCACTGCCGCCGCCGCTTCCGCCAACCTTTGTCTTCAGTCGGCGCCGGTGTCTTGATCGGCATGCGCCTAGTGCTTGAGCGTGAGAAACCTGCTCAAGCTGTCCAACTACTCTTTTGTTTCCAAGGAGAGGCTTCGAAACTCAAATTGGCATGAGTATGCATGCTAGGCAAAGGTTAGGACACCAGATCAAATAGCAGAGACAATGAACATTTAGAATCAAAGGAACCAAAACAAATTAAAAGTACAATACACGGCAGGCTGATTTCATAAAGCACGAAATGCACGGCAAGATCACATGCACACAACAAAATAGGGATGCAAACAACACAGTGTCACCTCACATCTCCTCGACCGAACTCTCGAGCTTGGCAGGCCGCCATGGACGTCATGTACGCCGGCCTGCACAAGCAGCTAGTGTGAGCCCCCACGAGCACCATGAAGGACCTGATTTGCTTGGGTCTGCAGCGGCTCCACCCGATCTGCTCTTCTTCATGGTCTAATTTCTTGATTCATCAATGGATTTGGAAGAATAGATAGGAGAAAGGAAGGGGATCGAGACGTTCGCAAGACTGCGGGAGGAGGAAGACGACACCCTGTGGTAGAGGATTCCCCCTTGTGTGTGGGCCCCACGAACCGGCCCCGTTGCCTTTTCCTTGGACGACTCGCGTGCTGTAGAGGCGGATGGGCACACGACTACAGCACCCCGGTTCCAACCCGCCCCGACCCGCATCTCAGTAGCCCCGCCCCGACCCGCCCCGCCAGCCTCTCATACCCATTCCAACCCATCTTAGTGAATCACCGCACGTGGACCCGCCCCGAAATGCCCGATTCGCCCCGCCCCATTACCAGGCCTAATCAAGAGTTTCAAGGTGCTTTCAATGGCATAGCTGAGTGCATTGGTCAAGTGAAAGTGAGTGAGCTTGTTACTCTTGGAGTTTGATGGCTCCTAGACGGTCTCGGTGATTGGGGGTTCTTGGTGAGCTCTTGGAGATTGTGGGAGCCCCGGGAAGTTCTTGGTGTAAATGGATTGAGACCCACTATTCCGGAGATGGAGAACGGGTACTCTTAGTGAGCACTCAAGTCTAAGTGGCTTGAGGGAGAGCAAAACTCTTTGTGAGTGCTCCAACGTGGATTAGGGAGAAGCGTCAACTTCTCGATACCACGGGAAAAAATTCGGTTGTCTCTTGTCCACTTGCTCTACCTTCTTGCACTTATTTCCGCATTTACTTTCAGCTCTTAAGTTCCTTTGCTCTAGTTTTCTTCTAGTGTGCTTTGCTTGTTGCTTATCTTGACTAGGGTGCTTTTCTCATGTTTGTGTGAATCTTGCTAAGGAACTTTGTTGCTAGTGTGCTTAGTTGGTAGAAAGAAACCTTTTTAGATGGGTAACACTAGAGATATATGTTAAGGTTTGCTTTATGTTCTAGAAATTTGAAGAAGGCCCATATTCAACCCCCCCTTCTATAGGCCATCGATCCTACAAGTGGTATCAGAGCCTAGGCTCTCTTTTTGGTGGCTTAACCGTCTAGAGAGATGGGCAAGGGTAGTGGCAATGGCCCTCCCAAGTTGGCGGGGAAACGGTTCACTTTTTGGGCATATAGAATGCCTAGCTTTCTTCAAGCACAACACCATGATGCACGGATCACCACCATGTATCCTTTTCCAAATGTTCCCACCGAAAGTGAACCAAGTGGAACTATCGTGCTAGAAACTTTATCTTTGAGACTCTTGAGGAGGATTTGTTTGATAGGGTGTTTTCCTTGGATACCGCTCATCAGGTTTGGATGGAGCTCAAAAGAATTCATGTATGCAACAAGAAAATCCGTGAGGAGAAGTATAAGTTGCTTAAGGTTGAGATCAATGAGTTTAAGATGAAGGATGATGAGTGTGTAGAGGAAATGTATTCTAGGATGGGTGTTCTTATTCAAAATATCAATGCTCTCGATGTTGCTAACGTGTCCGAGTAGGAAATTATTCAGAAAATCCTTCAAACGCTTCCCAAGCCCAAGTACAACATCGTCAAGGCACTCATCTTTGAGAAGGACTTCGAAACTCTCACCACCACCGAAGTTGCGAACAAGATTCGGTCTCATGAGATGTTCTTGATGGGTCAAATTGAATCATCTACTTTCACATCAAGCTCCAAGAAGGATCTTGCACTCAAGGCTAGTGACAAGACCAAGCCCAAGCCAAAGTCAAAAGCAAAGCCTCCTCCCTCATCAAGTGAAAGTGAAGACAAGAGTGACTCAAGTGATGAAGATGATGGTGAACTTGCTTTCCTCATGAGGAGGACTACCAAATTGCTCTCCAAGATTGGCAAGAAAGGCTACAACTATGATCCTAAGAAGAACAAGTTTCGCTCATCAAGAAGAAGTGGTGAAGGTGGCAAGAGGAAGTGCTACAATTGCTAAAGCTATGATCATCTATCATATGATTGCCCCAAACCCGACAAGCGAGTGTCAAGCTCAAGCAAGAAGAACGACAATGATGATGATAATGAGAAAGATGACAAACACTCTAAGAAGGACTCATACAAGAAGAAGTCTTCTAACAAGCCCTACAACAAGAAGAAGGGTGGTCATCGTTCTCTCTTGGCAAATGAGTGGATCACGGATGGTGAAACTTCAAGTGAATCAAGCGGTAGTGAAGATGAGAAAAACAAGAAGTTTGCCGGTCTTGTGATCATGGATGATGAAGAACCTCCTCTTCCTCCACCACCTATGTGCTTCATGGCTAAACACTCCAAGGTGAGCGATAGTGAAGATAGTGACTCCTCAGATAGTGATAATGAACTTTCACCTCATGCTCTTAAATGACTTCTAGATCAATACACCGATATGATCAAGAAACAAAAGAGTAAACTCAAGGCTCTTGAAGAGACACATGAGAAGCTTAAGCTATCCAATGATGAGTTGCTTGTGAAACACAATGACCTTAGCAAAGAACATGAAGCTTTGATAGTGTCTAACAAGTTACTTAGAGATGACCACAACAAGTTACTTGATAAGTACAATGAGCTAATCGTCAAACATGATGATATAATCGTGCTTAACAAGTCTCTTGAGTCAAGTCAAAAGATGCTTAAGAAAGATCATGTGGTCTTAGAGATGAAGTATCAAAAGATTGAGCTTGCTTATGAGGCTATTTGTTCTAGTGGGTAAGAAATTGCTAAAGACATCACTAAGACAAATGCTTCTACTTCTTGTGATGATTTGATTTAAGAACCTAAGATCTTGCTACATGATGAGAATATTGCCTCGTCTTCCAAGACTAACCATGCTAGGGTGAAAGCACTTGAAGAGAAAGTAAGAAGCATAAGATCTTGTGTGAAGAATTTGGCCAAGGGTGAAGAATTGCATAAGGAGATCCTCTATTATAATGCAAGAGATTATGGCTCTAAGGGACTTGGCTCCTTCCCTCAACACATCAAAGAGACTCCCAAATCAAAAGAACTCTATGGGTGCTTTGTGAAGGAAGTTGGGTCTTATTGCCAACATTACAAGATCACCGGTCATCACACAAGGGAGTGTCCTATACCTTCACGTCCATTGCCTATCTTACCTTGCAACTATCGTTCCATGTTCAACAATAACCATTTCTTGTTGTTCAAGAATAGAAAAGGCAAGGTGGCGGCAATGTTCATAGGGACCAAGGCTAAAGTGAATCATCCGAGGCAAATTTGGGTTCCCAAAGCTTTAGTAACTCATGTGATTGGACCCAAACTTGCTTGGGTTCCTAAATCTTCAACTTGATCTATTTGTGTGTAGGTGAACTACAAGGCCGGGGGAAGTCATTGGGTCCTTGATAGTGGATGTACTCAACACATGATCGGCTAAGTTAAAATGTTCACCTCTCTAGTGGATGATGCAGGGAATCATGAGCAAGTTACTTTTGGTGATAATTCTAAAGGAAGTGTCTCCGGTTTGGGTGACATAACCATTGCAAAAGATCTCTCTCTTCCAATGTTTTATTTGTGGACTCTTGTAGTTATAACTTACTTTCCATTGCTCAATTTTGTGATCTTGGTTTATCTTGCTTATTTGATGATGAGGGAGTTATCATTACTAACAAGAAATCTAATGAAGTTGTGTTCAAAGGTTTTCGCCATGGGAACATCTATCTTGTAGACTTCTCCTCTCATGAAGCGAACTTGACTAGTTGCCTTTTCACCAAGACATCCAAGGGTTGGCTATGGCATCGTCGTATTGCACATATAGGCATGAGTCAACTCAAGAAGGCTTTCAAAAGGGGTTTAGTTCTTGGTGTGCAGGATGTCTCATTTGAGAAGGACAAGTTCTGTGGAGCGTATCAAGCCGGCAAGCAAGTAGCAAGTCACCATCCTATGAAGGCTTATGTTTCTACCTCAAGACCATTAGAAATCTTACACATGGACCTCTTCGGCCCTACTACATACAAAAGTCTTGGTGGTAATCTCGATTGCCTTGACATTGTTGATGATTACTCACGCTACACTTGGACATTCTTTTTGGAGAACAAGAGCAAAACGTTCAGGATCTTCAAGAACTTTGCTACAAGGGCTCAAAATGAATTTGAGTCATCTATTGTGAAGATCCGGAGTGACAATGGATCAGAATTCCGGAACACTAAAGTGGAAGAGTATTAAGATGAGCTAGGCATCAAGCATGAATTCTCTTCAACCTACACACCACAACAAAATGGTGTGATAGAAAGGAAGAACAAGACTCTCATCACCTTGGCTAGAGCAATGTTGGATGATTATGGTGTCTCTCAAAGGTTTTGGGCGGAAGCTATCAACACGGTGTGTCATGCTTCAAATAGGGTGTATCTCCACCGACTATTAATGAATACACCTTATGAGCTTCTCATTAGGAGGAAGCCCAACATCTCCTACTTCCGAGTCTTTGGGTGTAAGTGTTTAATTTACAAGAAGAGGAAGCACCTAGGGAAGTTTGAGAGTAGGGTAGATGAGGGCATGTTTCTTGGTTATGCATCCAACTCCAAGGCATATAGAGTATTCAACAACACTACACGTGCCGTTGAAGAAACATGTGACGTGGAGTTTGATGAATCTAATGGCTTCCAAGGAGATGGCTATTGTTGTGATGATGTAGGAAAAGAACCTCTACGAGAAGCAATGAAGAAGATGGCTATTGGGGACATCAAGCCTAAGGAGGATGATGATAAACCTTCTACTTCCCACAACCATGAAGACTCATCCTCTTCCGATGATAATAATGATGACCATCAAAGGCGCACAAGACAAGAAAGCCCATCTTCCTCACATGGACCACCTCCTACATCACAAGACACCCAAGATCAAGAAGAAGAAGAATCGGAAGTAGTGCAACCTCAAGATGACCCAACTTCTACCACACTTGAAAGGCGTACAAGGACTTCATCAACCACCCCATCGATCTTGTCTTGGGTGATCCCAAGGGTGGTACACGTACTCGCCGCAAACAATATGCTTCTTTTTGCAAACATCATGCATTTATTTCTTTTGTAGAACCCACTACTATAGAGGAAGCTCTCGAGGACCCGGATTGGATCTTGGCTATGTAAGAAGAGCTCAACAACTTCACAAGAAATGAAGTTTGGGTCCTAGTAGAGTGCCCCAAGAACAAGAACGTGATTGGCATCAAGTAGGTCTACCGAAACAAGCAAGATGAACATAGAGTTGTGGTGAAGAACAAGGCAAGACTTGTCGCCAAGGGTTACTCTCAAGTAGAAGGCTTGGACTATGGAGAGACCTTTGCTCTGGTTGCACGTCTTGAAGCAATCCGTTTCCTTCTTGCTTATGCTTCTTGTCACAAAATGAAATTGTTCCAAATGGATGTCAAGAGTGCCTTCTTAAATGGCTTCATCAATGAAGAAGTCTATGTTGAGCAACCTCCCGGTTTTGAGGATCCCACACATACTAACCATGTCTATAGGTTGATCAAGGCTTTGTATGGACTCAAGCAAGCTCCTAGGGCATGGTATGAGAGGCTCCGGGACTTTCTCATCAAGGAAGGCTTCAAGACTGGGAGAGTGGACAATACTCTATTCACCAAGATCATCAATGGGGAGCTCTTCATTTGTCAAATCTATGTTGATGATATCATCTTTGTCTCTACCAATCTCAAAGTGTGCAAGGACTTTAGTGATCTCGTGACTAGCGAATTCGAGATGTCTATGATTGGAGAGCTCAACTTCTTCCTTGGGTTTCAAATCAAGTAATTAAAGGAAGGGACTTTCATCCATCAAGAAAAGTACACTAATGATATTCTCAAGAAATTTAAGATGGATGATTGCAAGCCAATTAAGACACCAATGCCTACCAATGGACATCTCGACTTAGATGAGGGAGGTAAACCGGTTGACCAAAAGCTTTACCGTTCTATGATCAGCTCTCTTCTTTACCTTACCGCATCTAGGCCCGATATCATGTTTAGTGCTTGCATGTGTGCTCGGTTTCAAGCCAACCCTAAAGAATCTCACCTAAGTGCTTTGAAAAGGATCCTTAGATACTTAACATACACACCTAGCATTGGCTTGTGGTACCCCCATGGTACTTGTTTTGAGCTCTTGGGTTATTCAGATTCGGATGTTGTCGGATGTCGAGTAGACCACAAGAGCACTTCGGGTGGGTGCCATTTGCTAGGTCGATCTTTGGTTGCTTGGTCCTCTAAGAAGCAAAACTCTGTGGCCTTATCCACCGCGGAGGCGGAATACATTTCCGCCGGGGCTTGTTGTGCTCAAATCCTCTATATGAAGCAAAGCCTCTTGGATTATGGTGTGGTTCTAGATAGGGTTCCTCTCCTTTGTGACAATGAAAGTGCTGTAAAAATTGCTAACAACCCGGTTCAACATTCACGCACCAAGCACATTGATATCCGCCATCACTTCTTGCGAGACCATGTGGCTAAAGGTGATATTCTCCTTTGTGGTGTTCGCTCCGAGGAGCAATTGGCGGATATATTCACTAAGCCTCTTGATGAAAACACCTTTTGTAGGCTAAGGAGTGAATTAAATGTGCTTGATGCATCTAACATCATGTGATGCTTGTCATATAGTTTGCATTTGCATATGTACATGGTGTAGGGGCTTGTCTAACCTTGTTAAGATAGTGGTGAGTATGGGTCTTGCTTGAGGCGGTGGTTCTCAAGTTTCGCTCAAGGCATGTTGAAAGGCTCACCATGAGTAAGCTTAACAAGGGCTCAAACTTGGCAAGATTGTTTATCTTTCCGCTTTGCATCTTTGCTTGTCATATAGAATGCATCCATGCTTAATTTCATGCATTTGTTCTTGCATTGCATTGCGTGAGAGGTGTCACAAAGGAAAATCACACTATGAGAAAGTTGCTTAGCGTTCAATGCAAATCAATAACTCCAAAGTGTGATGAGACAAATGATTGTGCTTAATGCCTATTGAGTTATGTCCTAACGAGCTTAAAGTTTCTGTCTCTAAGTTCAAAGGCAATAACTCATACATTCCCTTTTTGGATCTTATTTCACCTATTTTTCTAAAAATTTATAAGGTCTATCCCTTGTAGGGAATCTATGGTTTATATATTTGTATTTTGCAAAGGAGTGCTTGAGGGGTGAGGTTGTCACTCAGAATTGGTCCAAAAATGTGCTTGTGTTGGCTTGTGTTTGACTTTTGTTGGATCAAAAATGAGCTTTAGATCAGCATTCTGTTTTTGTCACCGTAGGATGAACCGCTGCAATGTAGGTTCCAAGCGTCGGTTCATCCGGTGGCCGGGCCAGTTTGAAATTTGCTCAACGCGCCACTGGTTCCTATCGTCGGATGAACCGACACTCACCTGTGTGGAAGCAACGGTTCATCCGGTGCTATTGAGTTTGAAGGCAAAATCAGACCCGTGAAGAATTCATTCGACGAATCTAAAAACCAGGCCATCGGTTCATCCGGTGATACCTTTCTCTGATCTGCTCACTTCATCTAGTGGTTCGACCGACGCTGTGCTCTTTTCTACCGTCGGTTCATCCGGTGCTTCTCTGCGACGCGGTCCCACATGTCACAACCGCTCTTGACCGTTTCATCCCCAATTTCCAAATCACGCGCCGCCATCTGTTGCGCCTGTACGCTGCCGCATCCGCCGCCTCCGGCCATCGATCTGCCCAGGCTCTATCTCCAGCGACCTCCGCCCACCTCCGACCTCGCCGGTGGTCTGCTCCGCCGCTGCACCACCGCTTCCTCCGTGCAGACTCGCACGTGCGGCTCTGCGAAACCCAAGTTAGGGTTGCGGCCGCCGTTGCCGTTTCCGGCCGGTCGCCGCCGACTCAGCTCGTCGGAGCTCGTCTAGTGCCACGCAGGTTTTGACATTTCTTAACGCAATCACCTAAGAACAGGTTTGGAACCCATCCTGGTAATAGCGCCAGAAATGCTGGTTGGTAAATCTTAACGCTACATGAGTCCGCAAGTGCACGAAAGTACCATTGTAGCATTTCCCCAAAGGAGTACTCCAAAGGGTATCGAATCCAAGGAAGGCATTGGCGGAATGACAAGATCAACTCTATTGCAATGAGTATAGATTATAGACGGAAATAAATCAGACACTCAAGTGCAGGGGTAAAATATGATAATGGGGGTAGTGTGATCACACACACACTCACTCTCTCTCTAAAGAGTCCTAGGCATAGGAGGCGACATACGAGTTAGTTCTAGGTTCTTATGTACTATACACATAAAACTGGTAGGAACGAGTTAGATACACTAGCATTGAAGAACATTGACTTAAGCACCCAGGTACCACGGGGAGATAACCTCCCGCGTTGCTTCCGCACAACTCCGGTTGTTATATTTTAGACTCCTACAGCTTATCCGAACGTGGGGGATTTCAGAGGGACCAACGGCTGTCACTACAGCGGCCTACCCCAAGACAAACCGTGGGATAAACTCATAAGTAAGGTAGCTACGCAACCCAAGCACCATGCTTACGTTGTTAGCCGGACTTGACCGGCCCGGGCTATTGTGACCCAGGTCAAGCCACCAGATAAACCAGCCAATTACACCGAGTACCGTAGCTTAAGCACAGACTTCATACAACGCAGTCATGTCATCTAATTAGATCAAACCAGGTTATGTACACAAACAGATTCATGTTTTTCTATGTCTATTCAACTGGATCAAAGGGTCGTGTTCGCGAAGAACACGAGCCTCTAACTTATGAACAAACACCAGAAACATGTGAAAGTCACCCGTCAAGTGGATCGAAAGGCCTTGTTCATCAAGAACAGGAGCCTCTAAATGATGAACAGATGAAGAACACATGAACAAATCACTCATGTATACTAACACAACTTTATATGAAATATATAAATAACTGAAGTAGATCAAAGTCATACAAATGAAATAAGATACAATAGAACTCATACCTAGATCCCAAAGTAGACTTGGAACCTGAATTAGAACTACTCTAGCCTACATCCTAGCCTTGAGACTAAAAGTGAGAGAGGTGTTGCAAGTGTGGATGGTTCATAAGTGAGCCCCCTCTCCTTCTATTTGTAGTCCCGTGCACCAGCGAGGAATGGCTGCAAACACCCCGAGGATGGCGCCTAGGACCAATAGGGAAGCACCACGTGGAAGCATAGGAGGAGCCGAGCCAAGGTCAGTTCGACCGACCTGTGGGGTCAGCCGACCCCCTGGTGGGCCCCCCTGGCTCGTGCTTTCTCCTGGTGGCTATCGTGTGGGTCCTTAGGTCGGTTCCCAGTGTCCACCCTATTTTGACGCGGTTTGCATGCCTTTGTGGGCCCATGGATCCATGTGATGTCCACGTGTCACACTTTGATTCATCGGGGGTTGCTTCACTTGGATTGCTTGCATGGCATGCATGCATGGCTCCCTAGCTGGCAGGTTTGCATGCATGGCATCCTTTTTGGTAGCCCACCTGGGATGAGGTGATGTGGCATGGACCATAGAAGTTGAGTTTGTCACTCTTTTCCTGCTTATTTTCCTGCAATCAAATAATCTCCAAGGACAAGTGGAACTACATTATTCTTAACTAAATACGTGTAAGAAATGCCTTATGCTCCTTTATTCATGAGTATATTGACGGCTAAAGTAGGCACTTAATAGCCGTCAACAACTCCCCCAAGCTAGGCTCTTGCTCGTCCCGAGCAAGAGATTAAGGACTTAGGTTGGATGATCAGGAGTTGCTACGATGTCGTATTCCTAATGTATAACAAGATACAACTAGGTACTCTATCAAGAGTTAAAGAAGTTGGCATTAATCCTACCTTACACTCGATTGATATGGGGCGTGTAGCTTCACCTGCCTTGGGCGGTTGAAAGATAGAATGGTTGTATAAAGATTACTAATCACATGTACCTTGATCAGTTATCAATCTGGAGGTTTTGCAGGTTTTTCAAAAAGAAATCAAAGTTCCTCAAATGATACTCTCGGATCGCTCAATGTGTATGGTTCCTCACCAAGGCTTTGATTTGCCTTCTTTCACTACCTACTCCTAATAAGATGATATATGGAGCTGTAGGTAGGGAAAACATGTGGCATACCTGTTTCTCATATATTGTCGAGTCGAAAACCGGATCCTTGGGAGAACAAGTCATACACCGTGATCAAGATGTGCAAAAGTGTGTGTATGGTGGATGGATATTGAACTCCTATTTGCATGATTTTACTCTCCTCCTTTTCAGAATTTTTGAGACTTGGGCTATGTCTCTTTATTCCCTCTTTTTTTCTTTTTTTTCTTTTTTTACATAGCCCATAGTCCTTGCTGAATATTTTTGGAGGGAGAGTAATCATGGAACATGCGCGGAGCTTTATTTTGTGGAATGGATGGGAAATGGATGAAATGATGGTTGCTAACTTCCAGTGTAGAAGTTTCGCATATGGTGGTGTGTACGTGATCTTGATCATAGGAGTATGACAAGTTTACTCGTCGAGGGTCACAACAATTCGACAAGACTCAATGAAGAAATCAAGTAGCATATGTGGAGGTTAACAGAAGCTAAAATCTACATACGGCCTTGGAAGGAATTTCTTATCATTGAGGAACTTATCATTTTATCATTTTTCAAAAGAAAACTTCGGGTATCAAACATCACTTAGTACTAGCTCATAGCAACTCTATTATACCATATCATACCTCGCAACAACTTAGGCAAAGATCATGCTTTTTGCTACCCACAAATTTCAAGCTCAGGCTCGATCATACTAGCCAACAAACTCAAAACTTGGATAGGATACTAAGTTGTAAACAAGGCATACAAGAGGAATAAACAGAGTAACTATTCATCATTTCAACCATGGAGAATAAGAACACTCTTACCGCGCATATGAAAACAAACTAATTTAAGAAAGCAAATAAATATTTTTGGTCTTTTTAACTTTTTCAGATTTTTATGTGTTTTTAGCATATGGGGTTCTGAAAATAATAGAAGATACAAGTTACCTCAGAATGGGGGTCCTCCCCTAAGCTAGCTTCAGGCTCATTGCTGTGGAGGGTGGTATCTCAACCATGCGTAGTAAGCCCGCTGCTCCTCCAGCTGTCGCAGCTATCTCTAGTACAGTTTAGACTCAAGGGAGTTGTCCGGATGGAGTCCACCTTTGAGCTCGTACTTTGACAACACGTGAACAGAATGGAGCAAGGATACCTTGATTCTTTTTAGAGGTCAGAACTTTTATTGAATAAAATTACTTACCGATCTTACCTGTCGGCGAAGGGCTCTCTTTGTTTTAAGTCTTCCAGAGCCAGACTATCTCCCCCATTACTTACCTTAGTGTAGGGTGAGCCGCTCTTGGAGATGAGGGTGTCGGCTCCCTGTCCACTCTTTTCCACACCTTCTTGGTCGTCTGTGGTATACGAGGTGCGGGGAGTGGTGCCTTGGACTGGGACTTGGATTTTCAATATGATTTCTGTCCCGCACTCATTTGCTCTTTCTCTTGCTTCCAGAAATTGTTCATAAAGGCAATGAGGCTGTCCACTTGTGGTTGCGTAGTTTCACTCCGTTGGGCAGGAGTGCCCGTTCCTGGTGTGCCTTCAACCATTGAGCATTGTTCCTTATGTGGGCGGAATTCAAACCTTTCTTCCTTGTCATTGATGTGGAGACGGATTACTCCAGCGCCAACATCAATTTGTGCATCAGCCATACTCAGAAATGGACGCCCTAGAATGAGTGGTACTTCATTACCAATGTCCATGTCAAGTACTACAAAGTCCACTGGAATGAAGCAGTCTCGGACCTTCACCGGGATGTCTTCGGCTATCCCCGCTGGATACCAGACTGAGGAATCGGCTAGCTGCAGCTGCAAGGTAGTTGGGGATAATTCCGTATAATTAAGTTGGTCGAAAACTACCTTTGGCATGATGCTAACACTGGCGCCAAGATCGCAGAGAGCATGGTCGAATCTCTGTGTTCCAATTGTGCATGTGATCGTGGGGCACCCTGGGTCCTTCTTCTTTTCGGGAAGACGATTGAGTATAGCTGCGCTACACTCTTCTATGAGCTTTACCACCTCCGAGATGGGTAGAGCGTGCTTCTTGGTGAGGACATCCTTGAGGTAACGTGCGTACGTGGGTACACGCATTGCCTCGAGGAGTGGAACATTGATATATACCTTTTGAATCATGTCTACGAAACGAGTGAATTGCTCATCCACTGTTGTCTTCCTATTTCGATGAGGGAATGGCAATAAATTTGTTTCAATAAACTCAGGTTTATCTACCCTGTCTTCAGGTGCTCTTGCTTGTGTGGGCACCCCCATGCCAAATGGTTCTCCACTGAGCTCTTCATCCCCTCTTGTGCTTTTCTTTGTTCCTGCATGGTTAGGATAAGGCGGATCGCGAGTGGTCTTACCCCCTCTCGTGACTACTGTGTTTGCATTTTCAACTGGTGGAACTGAAGCGACTAGTTGAGCCAACTGGGTTTCTATCATCTTATTAAAGCTCAACTGGTCTTTAAGAGCAGAAGAAAGGCTATCAATTTTAACATTAAGGCTCTCAAAAGCCTTATCATAGGCAGCTATTTTCTTATTAAAGCCTTCATTAATCTTAGCTTGCCCAAAGACTAGATCTTTCAAGGAAGGTTGGTTTGGGTTGAAAGAATTACCTTGATTACCTCCTTGATAATAAGGGCGTGATTGATTCCACGTTTGACCTCCTTGTGGACGATAACCGTTATTGTTGTCGTTCATGTACATCACATCCTCCTGAGTAGTAGGGCAGTAATTCCCTGAATGCCTAGTATTACCATAGACTTCGCAAGTCATGCGAGCATCCATAGCTTGAGTAGTGGTGGCCATGGCGGCCTTCTCATTGGCTAGATCATCCATTCTATTCATCATTAGGTCCATCTTGGCATGCAACATATCCGCTTCCTTAACGGTATGTGTACCCCTTTGACGTGGCTGGAGTCGATCATCACTCCACCCTTGATTGGTAACCATCTTCTCAATCAGTGTAGTAGCTTCAGTGATAGTAAGAGAGAAGAAAGCCCCTCCAGCTGCAGCATCAATATGGCCTCGGGCTGTCGGAGTCAGCCCATTATAGAAACTTTGAAGAATCAGCCAGTTGTCCATCCCATGATGAGGACAAGCCAGGATGTACTCCTGGAGTCTCTCCCAAGCTTTTGGGATAGTCTCATTTGCCGCTTGCTGCAAACTTGAAATTCGCCCCCGAAGGACATTAGTTTTGCCCAATGGAAAGAATTTCGCGAGGAATGCTGCGGAGCACTTTGCCCAAGTGTTAATCTCTGCACGGTTAACATAGAACCACTACTTCGCCTTTCCCAAGAGGGAGAAGGGAAACAGTCGCAGACGAATAGCATCTTCCTCCACTCCTCGTATAGTGAAGGTACTGCATAGTTCCAGGAACTGCTGCAGGTGGGCGCTCGCGTCTTCATTAGGCTTGCCACAGAATGGGCTAGCCTGTACCATTGTAATTAAGCCAGTCTTGATCTCGAAGTTTCCATTCCCAGTGTTGATCACAGGACCTGTCGGCACCTGGTCAGCAGAGGGAGCGGAGTACTCGCGGAGAGTCTTCTCGACAGGGTTGGCCATGGAAGTTGATGCGGATGGCACAAAGGAAGCTGGATCGACTTCCGAACGTTCACGTGAAGGAGAACCGAAATGATTTGGTGCCTCCCTCTCGAGTGACTCAGGATCTTCAGTAAAATTCAATGGCAAGTCGAAACCAGTCCTGCACTACCTGTCTTCATCATCAATAGACAAAGAAGACAATCCAAGTTAGCCTGCATTGAGAACTGTTTTATTCCTATCATGATTATAATCAAATGCAAAGTGTTGAGATGTCATCCTTAAGCCTTCCCCAGCAACAGCGCCAGAAATGCTTGTTGACATTTCTTAACGCAATCACCTAAGAACAGGTTTTGATTCCATCCTGGTAATAGCGCCAGAAATGCTGGTTGGTAAATCTTAACGCGACAGGAGTCCGCAAGCACACGGAAGTACCATTATAGCATTTCCCCAAAGGAGTATTCCAAAGGGTATCGAATCCAAGGAAGGCATTGGCGGAATGACAAGATCAACTCTATTGCAATGAGTATAGATCATAGACGGAAATAAATCAGACACTCAAGTGAGGGGTAAAATATGATAATGGGGGTAGTGTGATCACACACACACTCACTCTCTCTCTAAAGGGTCCTAGGCATAGGAGGCGACATACGAGTTAGTTCTAGGTTCTTATATACTATACACATAAAGCTGGTAGGAACGAGTTATATACACTAGCGTTGAAGAACATTGACTTAAGCACCCAGGTACCACGGGGAGATAACCTCCCGCGTTGCTTCCGCACAACTCCGGTTGTTATATTTTAGACTCCTACAACTTATCCGAACGTGGGGGATTTCAGAGGGACCAACGGCTATCACTACCGCGGCCTACCCCAAGACAAACCGTGGGATAAACTCATAAGTAAGGTAGCTATGCAACCCAAGCACCATGCTTATGTTGTTAGCCGGACTTGACCGGCCCGGGCTATTGTGACCCAGGTCAAGCCACCAGATAAACCAGACAATTACACCGAGTACCATAGCTTAAGCACAGACTTCATACAATGCAATCAAGTCATCTAATTAGATCAAACCAGGTTATGTACACAAACAGATTCGTGTTTTCCTATGTCTGTTCAACTGGATCAAAGGGCCGTGTTCGCGAAGAACACGAGCCTCTAACTTATGAACAAACACCAGAAACATGTGAAAGTCACCCATCAAGTGGATCGAAAGGCCTTGTTCATCAAGAACAGGAGCCTCTAACTGATGAACAGATGAAGAACACATGAACAAATCACTCATGTATACTAACACAACTTTATATGAAATAGATAAATAACTGAAGTAGATCAAAGTCATACAAATGATATAAGATACAAGAGAACTCATACCTAGATCCCAAAGTAGACTTGGAACCTGAATTAGAACTACTCTAGCCTACCTCCTAGCCTTGAGACTAAAAGTGAGAGAGGTGTTGCAAGTGTCGATGGTTCATAAGTGAGCCCCCTCTCCTTCTATTTATAGGCCCGTGCACCAGCGAGGAATGGCTGCAAACACCCCGGGGATGGCGCCTAGGACCAATAGGGAAGCACCACGTGGAAGCACAGGAGGAGCCGAGCCAAGGTCGGTTCGGCCGACCTGTGGGGTCGGCCGACCCCCTGGTGGGCCCCCTGGCTCGTGCTTTCTCCTGTGGCTGTCCTGTGGGTCCTTAGGTCGGTTCCCGGTGTCCACCCTGTTTTGGCGCGGTTTGCATGCCTTTGTGGGCCCATGGATCCATGTGATGTCCACGTGTCACACTCTGATTCGTCGGGGGTTGCTTCACTTGGATTGCTTGCATGGCATGCATGCATGGCTCCCTAGTTGGCAGGTTTGCATGCATGGCATCCTTGTTGGCAGCCCACCTAGGATGAGGTGATGTGGCATGGACCATAGAAGGTGAGTTTGTCACTCTTTTCCTGCTTATTTTCCTGCAATCAAATAATCTCCAAGGACAAGTGGAACTACATTATTCTTAACTAAATACGTGTAAGAAATACCTTATGCTCCTTTATTCATGAGTATATTGACGACTAAAGTAGGCACTTAATAGCTGTCAACAGCAGGAGCTTCCTCCACCACCACTGCTTCTTCTCCTCTTCAATTTTGAGCAGTGGTGAGCATCTCCAGTTTTCCCCTGTCTTGTACATGCAGTTCATGTTTATAGGGGAATTTATTGATGTTTGTGTGGTTTTTGTCTATGATTATGAGCATTATGACATCTATCTTCATCAATTTGCTCATTTGTTCATAGCTTTGCTCAAATTCCTATAGTTTTTGCTATATCTCATGGTCTTTGAGCATGTTTTCTACTGTTGAGCCCTGTTAAGTCCAAATTTCTTGACTGTAGCATGCATTCCTATTCTATCACTCACACGTACACATCCTGCAGCACATAAGGACTTTCCTAGATCATACCTTTCTTTATCTTGTGACATGTCCATCTACTAGCATTTTATGAATAGGCTCCATCTTTTTCATATGATTTGCTTAAGGACCTCTCACCTTTAGATATTTATCTTGTTTATATTCTCCGCTCGCCATTCTATAATCTTCCACTATTTCTTTGGCAGATGGCCGGAGACAAGAGGAAGGGCAAGGCTGTCCTTGAGCCGAAGATGAAGAAGAGCAAGCAGGACAAGGAGTGGGAGCGTGTGCTCTGAGTGCCCGACACCCAGGGACAGCCACAGAGGGGCATTCGGATTGGGAGCAGTGCACAGAGTCAGGGGGAGTAGCCCATTAGCAGCAGGCGTTACGGCGTTCAGGCCGTACAGGTACACGTCCGACCGAGACAGAGTCACCACCATCTGCACCACGTACAGGCCCTCGGACTCGTGGTGGACACACTCAACCGACTCCTAGGTAGAGGAGGACAGCAGCAAAGCAGCAGGTTGAGCAGGAGCAGCAGGATCAGCCACCTGAGGGCCCTGAGGTTCGGATTGGAGCACAGAGAGCAGAGGCCTTCGGGGTCTATCTCCGTGATCTGAGGAGCCTTTCCGCGCCAAAGATTCGGAAGCTGAGGTTTGTCGAGGAGGATGAGTGGTTTCCTTGATGCAGAGAGGATTGTGACCGTAGGTTTTGGACGATCCTTCAGGAGAGCTTCTACGCCTCCTATGTCAGGAAGGGGTCACAGCTGAGCCAGCACAAGATGCTTCAGTGGACAGCACTCAAAGCAACAGCAGCTAGAGTCTCGATTCTCCCACACTTTGACTACATACCGGGACTTGCAGCTTTGGTCAGTGAAAGGCCGAGATATGTGCCTGAGTAGGTCCGAGTCTTCTACGCCACCGTATGCGTTGAGGATGCCCGACTTTCTATCAGGTTCATGTTCATGGGGCAGCAGTTGTTGACGGCTGTTAATTTCCTACTTTAGCCGTCAATATACTCATGAATAAAGGAGCACAAGGCATTTCTTACACGTATTTAGTTAACAATAATGTAGTTCCACTTGTCTTTGGAGATTATTTGATTACAGGAAAATAAGCAGGAAAAGAGTGGCAAACTCACGTTCTATGATCCATGCCACATCACCTCATCCTAGGTGGGCTGCCAACAAGGATGCCATGCATGCAAAGCTGCCAACCAGGGCGCCATGCATGAATGCCATGCAAGCAATCCAAGTGAAGCACGCCTCGACGAATCAGAGTGTGACACGTGGACGTCACATGGATCCATGGGCCCACAAAAGTTTGCAAATCGTGCCAAAACAGGGTGGACACCGGGAACCGACCTAAGGACCCACAGGACAGCCACCAGGAGGAAGCACACCCCGAGTGGGGCCCACAGGGGGTCGGCCGACCCCACAGGTCGGCCGAACCGACCTTGAGGCCGCCACTCAGGGGCTTCCATGTGGTGCTTCCCAACTGGTCCTAGAGGCCATTCTCGGGGTGTTTGCATCCACTCCTCGCCGGTGCTCGGGCCTACAAATAGAAGGAGAGGGGGCTCACTTATGAACAATCCACACTTGCAACACCTCTCTCACTTTTAGTCTCAAGGCTAGGAGGTAGGCTAGAGTAGTTCTAATTCAGGTTCCATGTCTACTTTGGGATCTAGGTATGAGTTCTCTTGTATCTTACTTCATTTATATGACTTTGATCTACTTCAGTTATTCAGCTATTTCATATAAAGTTGTGTTAGTATACATGGGTGATTTGTTCATATGTTCTTCACCTGTTCATCATTTAGAGGCTCCTATTCTTGATGAACAAGGCCTTGCGATCCACTTGACGGGTGACTTTCACATGTTTCTGGTGTTTGTTCATAAGTTAGAGACTCGTGTTCTTCGCGAACACGATCCTTTGATCCAGATGAATAGACATAGGAAAACACGAATACGTTTGTGTACCTAACCTGGTTTGATCTAATTAGATGACACGACTGCGTTGTATGAAGTCTGTGCTTAAGCTACGGTACTCGGTGTAATTGGCTGATTTATCTGGTGGCTTGACCTGGGTCACAATAGCCCGGGCCGGTCAAGTCCAGCTAACAATATAAGCATGGTGCTTGGGTTGTGTAGCTACCTTACTTATGAGTTTATCCCACGGTTTGTTTTGGGGTAGGTCGCGGTAGTGACAGCTGTTGGTGCCTTTGAAATCTCCCACGTTCGGATAAGCTGTAGGAGTCTAAAATCTAACAACCGGAGTTGTGCGGAAGCAACACGGGAGGTTAGCTCCCCGTGGTACCTGTGTGCTTAAGTCAATGTTCTTCAACGCTAGTGTATGTAACTCGTTCCTACCAGCTTTGTGTGTGTAGTACATAAGAACCTAGAACTAACTCGTATGTTGCCTCCTATGCCTAGGACCCCTTAGAGAGAGAGTTAGTGTGTGTGTGATCACACTACCCCTATTATCATTTCTTACCCCTACACTTGAGTGTGTGATTTATTTCCGTCTATGATCTATACTCATTGCAATAGTGTTGAGCTTGTCAATCCACTAATGCCTTCCTTGGATTCGATACCCTTTGGAGTACTCCTTTGGGGAAATGCTACAATGGTACTTCTGTGCGCTTGCGGACTCCTGTAACGTTAAGAATTACCAACCAGCATTTCTGGTGTTATTACCAGGGTGGGTTCCAAACCCGTTCTTAGGTGATTGCGTTAAGAAATGTCAACAAGCATTTCTGGCACCGTTGCCGGGGAAGGATTAAGGATGACATATCAACACTTTGCATTTATTTATAATCATGACAGGAATAAAATAGTTCTCAATGCAGGCTAACTTGGATTGACTTCTTTGTCTATTGATGATGAAGACAGGTAGTGCATGACTGGTTTCGACTTATCGCCGAATTTTACTGAAGATCTTGAGTCACTTGTAAGGAAGGTACGAACTCATTTCGGCCCTCCTTTGTGTGAACGTTCGGAAGTCGATCCAGCTTCCGTTGTGCCATCCGCATCAACTTCCATGGCCAACACTATTGTCGAGAAGACTCTCCGCAAGTACTCCGCTCCCTCTGCTGACCAGGTGCCGACAAGCCCTGCGATCAACACCGGGAATGGAAACTTCGAGATCAAGACTGGCCTAATCACGATGGTACAGGCAGCCCATTCTGTGGCAAGCCTAATGAAGACGCGAGCGCCCACTTGCAGCTGTTCCTGGAACTGTGCAGTACCTTCACTATACGAGGAGTGGAGGAAGATGCTATTCGTCTGTGATTGTTTCCCTTCTCACTCCTGGGAAAGGTGAAGCAGTGGTTCTATGCTAACCGTGCAGAAATTAACACTTGGGCAAGGTGCTCCGTAGCATTCCTCGCGAAGTTCTTTCCGTTGGGCAAAACCAATGTCCTTCGGGGGCGAATTTCAAGTTTCCAGCAAGCAGCAAATGAGACTATCCCAGAAGGTTGGGAGAGACTCCAGGAGTACATCCTGGCTTATCCTCATCATGGGATGGACAACTGGCTTATTCTTCAGAGTTTCTATAATGGGCTGACTCCGACAGCCCGAGGCCATATTGATGCTGCAGCTGGAGGAGCCTTCTTCTCTCTTACTATTACTGAAGCTACTACACTGATTGAGAAGATGGTTACCAATCAAGGGTGGTGTGATGATTAACTCCAGCCACGTCAAAGGGGTACACATACCATCAAGGAAGGGGATATGTTGCACGCCAAGATGGACCTAATGATGAAAAGAATGGATGATCTAGCTAATGAGAAGGCCGCCATGGCCACCACTACTCAAGCTATGGATGCTTGCATGACTTGCGAAGTCTGTGGTAATACTGGGCATTCAGGGAATTACTGCCCTGCTACTCAGGAGGATGTGATGTACATGAACGACAACAACAACAGTTATCGTCCACAAGGAGGTCAAACGTGGAATCAATCACGCCCTTATTATCAAGGAGGTAATCAAGGTAATTCTTTCAACCCAAACCAATCTTCCTTGAAAGATCTAGTCTTTAGGCAAGCTAAGATTAATGAAGGTTTTAATAAGAAAACAACTGCCTATGATAAGGATTTTGAGAGCCTTAATGTTAAAATTGATAGTCCTTCTTCTGCTCTTAAGAACCAGTTGAGCTTTAATAAGATGATAGAAACCCAGTTGGCTCAATTAGCTGCTTTGGTTCCCTCTGCTGAAGATGGGAAGATTCCGGGGCAACCTGTATCTTCCTGTGAAAATATTTGTGTAGTGTCCACCAGATGGGGTAAGCCATCTGGGCGGGCACGAGCCACTGACTATGCAGGGAAGCCTATACAGCAAGTACTTGACTCATGGGAATCTTCAACAATCACACACAAGAAAGATCTTGGTTATCCGGCTATCACCTGCAAGATATATTGCCAGAAGATTAAGCATGCTCTCTGCGACCTTGGTGCAAGTGTTAATCTTATGTCCAAGGCCATGTTTGAACAATTAGGATAGCCAGCTCTAACTCCAACTGCGATGATCGTCCAACTTGCTGATGCATCGATCCGATATCCGGAGGGGATAGTAGAGAACTTATTGATATTCATCCAAGGTTCATGCATCTTTGCGGACTTCGTGGTCCTTGATATGCAAGATGATGAGGGAATGCCCCTCATTATTGGGTTACCATTCCTAAGTGACGCCAACGCAAGGATCAATGTCGGAGTCAGAACAATCTGATTCCGCATTGGGAAGAGGAACCTGATGTTCCGATTTTAGGCAGCAGAAGAGAAATGTTATACACTGCAGGGCAAAAATGAGCAATCAGGGGCATGGACGGAGCCACAGCCCCAGTGACTTCCCACCACTCCAACAAAGCCTAAGAAAACAAGGAAAATGTGGCGGGAAATATAGAGGTCATCTCCATCTATTTCTCGAGAATGGGGTGATGAGTGGAATTGATCGCCAAGAAAAGTCTCGCTCTCAGACTTAAAAAGATGAGTCCTTTTTACCAAAAGGTAAAATTGGTAGTTATCTCATATTTCCCTTTCAAAATTTTATTTGATTTTTCCAAATGCATATTTGAATTTTCCAACCTTGCATCTGCATGCTAGATTTTTCTAGCCAAATTTCCCTTTTTCAAATAAAAAAATCTGAAAATAAATTTTTGAGTTGGAAAATCCTAGAAAAATTGTTCGAGCAAAATTTTGGGCGAATCTGGACCTAGACATCTGGGCAGGACATTAGGTAGCAGTTAGAGAGCCGTTGCAAAAAGTTGGAGGCAGGCGGGCCTGGCAGGGGCTCGGCCGACCCCTGGGGTCGGCCGACCCAGGCCAACGGTCATGTAGGCCCGGCCTCCTCCAACGGCTCGTAGTCGTTGCTCTTGTCCCTTCCCCCGGTGCCTGGCTCGGTTGCCTATAAATAGAAGGGGGCTTGAGGGGTTTCTTCACCCATTCACTCATTTCCATCACCCTCTCTCACTCTTTGCCCTTGCTCTTTGGTTTTCTTGGATTTCTTGCTCAAGTTGAAGTGTCAAGCACTCTCTCCAATTTGTCGCTGAATATTGAATATTGGTGGAGCAAGCTCGGTAAGGATTTCATTTTGATTTCACTAACCCATCACCGAGTTGCTTGTGTTGTCCCATTGTTGTGCAAGATGAGTTGGATCATTGGTGCGTACCGGGTGACCCGCTCACGCTGTTCGAGAGACGGGGAGGGCTCGTCTCACCACTCCAGAGCTACACCGAGTCCAATGTCAACCGACCGTGAAGAAGGGGAAGAAGAGGAGCAATCCACGCCACAAGCCGAAGGAGTGTTCGACGCCGATGCCGCCTTCATCGACTTGAGGGACGACCGGGAGGGACAAGCTTACACTCTCATCAAGGATTGAGTCTTCGCCAACACCAAGGAGTTTGACTCGGCCCTTCTCGAGAAAACAGGTATGGACTCCGAGTTCGATTCAATTTGGTATGCTCTTGGTTGGGAGAACTTTGTTCCGGTGTGGGAGATCGGTTCTAGGCCTCTCACCATCCAGTTCCTCTGTACTCTTCGGGAGGATGAGACCGGTATTACATTTCATTTCCATGGAACGTCGTATCGAGTCTCATGGCTAGATCTTAGTCGCGCTCTCGGTTTTCATCGTCGTTGTGTTATTTCTCTCGATCAAGCTTGCAGTGATTTTATTCGAGATAGTTTTTGGGAAGAGCTTTCTGGTCGGCCTGTCCGTGGCAAGTTAGCACCACGGTGCAATGATATCACACATCCCACTCTCCGACTGTTGCACAAGTGGCTCGCCGTCACTCTCTTTCCAAGGGATGACGTTCGAACCGTGCGCACGGACGAGATGAGGATATTATATGCCGCGGTCAGACGGATCAGAATCTCCCCAGTGCAAGCTATGATTCGGCAGTGGTTGACAAATTTTAGGATGACGGGTTCTATTGAGTGTACGTCTTTGATCACACGTATCATTTCGAGTCTCGGGATTACACAAGAGGCTAACATTCCCTACATTGATTCTCCCCGGGCCGTGATAGATGAGGCGTATTTGATTCAAGGACATATTCTTAAGAAGGGCCCGGATGATTCTTTGGTTTTCTTTTACCCTGGCCATGCAAACCAGATTCGGTTACCTAACCCAGATTTCCATTTGTACGGCCAAGGCCCACTGACCGTTCCTCGTGAGGAACCTCGTCGTTCTAGTGTTTCTGGAGACAGGGTCACTAGGAGTGCATCGAGGCGGGCAGCGACAGCACAACAACCGCCACAACATCTGTCGTCACAGCCATCACCACAACCATCACCTCAGCCACAGCCTCAGCATACCACACTGCCGTCTGGCGCATGGGCCTCGGTCGGGTACATGTCTGGAGTTACACCCGGATGTGCCCCCGGTTGGGACCAGCCCATGTGTCAGTCGGGTGCGAGTAGCTCGACTTGGGCTAGTGTAGGGAGTGGTGAGTGGATTAGGCCCGCCGGTGCTACCTACAGGGATGACACGTCTTCATCGTCCGGGTTGCGCTCGTCATCTCGTGGGGCCACCCTCACTCAGTAGATGAGCGAGCTCAACATCCGTGTCGGTACCATGGAGGAGACAATGCATTAGCAGGCTGAGTCCACTCGAGACTGGCAGCATATGACTGGCGAGAGACTTCACACCATGGAGTAGAGACAGCAGAGACAACAGCGACAGCTGGTGGAGCAGAGGGCTTACTACGCTTGGATGGGATACCACCCTCCACAGCAGTGAGCCTGAAGCTAGCTTGGGGGAGGACCCCCATTCTGAGGTAACTTGTATCTTCTATTGTTTCCAGAACCCCATATGCTAAAAACACATAAAAATCTGAAAAGTTAAAAAGACCAAAAATATTTATTTGCTTTCTTAAATTAGTTTGTTTTCATATGCGCGGTAAGAGTGTTCTTATTCTCCATGGTTGAAATGATGAATAGTTGCTCTGTTTATTCCTCTTGTATGCCTTGTTTACAACTTAGTACCCTATTTAAGTTTTGAGTTTGTTGGCTAGTATGATCGAACCTGAGCTTGAAATTTGTGGGTAGCAAAAGCATGATCTTTGCCTAAGTTGTTGTGAGGTATGATATGGTATAATAGAGTTGCTATGAGCTAGTACTAAGTGATGTTTGATATCCGGAGTTTTTTTTTGAAAAATGTTAAAATGATAAGCTCCTCAATGATAAGAAATTCCTATCCAAGGCCATATGTAGATCTTAGCTTCTGTTAACCTCCACATATGCTACCTGATTTCTTCATTGAGTCCTGTCGAATTGTTGTGACCCTCGGCGAGTAAACTTGTCATTACTCCCATGATCAAGATCACGTACACACCACCATATGCGAAACTTCTACACTGGAAGTTAGCAACCATCATTCATCCATCCCCCATCCATTCCATAAAATAAAGCTCCGTGCATGTTCCATGATTACTCTCCCTCCAAAAATATTAAGCAAGGACTATGGGCTATGTAAAAAAAGAAAAAAAAGAAAGAAAGAATAAAGAGACATAACCCAAGTCTCAAAAATTTCAAAAAGGAGGAGAGTAAAATCATGCAAAAAGGAGTTCATCATCCATCCACCATACACACACATTTGCACATCTTGATCAGGGTGTATGACTTGTTCTCCCAAGGATCTGGTTTTTGACTCGACAATACATGAGAAACAGGTATGCCACATGTTTTCCCTACCTACAGCTCCACATATCAGCTTATTAGAAGTAGGTGGTGAAAAAAGGCAAAACAGTGCCTTGGTGAGGAATCATACACATTGAGCGATCCGAGAGTATCATTTGAGGAACTTTGATTTCTTTTTGAAAAACCTGCAAAACCTCCGGATTGATAACTGATCAAAGTACATGTGATTGGTAATCTTTATACAACCATTCTATCTTTCAACCACCCAAGGCAGGTGAAGCTACACGCCCCATATCAATCGAGTGTAAGGTAAGATCAATGCCAACTTCTTCAATCCTTGATAGAGTACCTAGCTGTATCTTGTTATACATTAGGAATACAACATCGTAGCAACTTCTGATCAACCAACCTAAGTCCTTAATCTCTTGCTCGGGATGAGCAAGAGGCTAGCTTGGGGGAGTTGTTGACGGCTGTTAAGTGCCTACTTTAGCTGTCAATATACTCATGAATAAAGGAGCATAAGGCATTTCTTACACGTATTTAGTTAAGAATAATGTAGTTCCACTTGTCCTTGGAGATTATTTGAATGCAGGAAAATAAGCAGGAAAAGAGTGGCAAACTCACCTTCTATGATCCATGCCACATCACCTCATCCTAGGTGGGCTGCCAACAAGGATGCCATGCATGCAAAGCTGCCAACCAGGGCGCCATGCATGCATGCCATGCAAGCAATCCAAGTGAAGCACCCCCCGACAAATCTGAGTGTGACATGTGGACGTCACATGGATCCATGGGCCCACAAAAGCATGCAAATCGCGCCAAAACAGGGTGGACACCTGGAACCGACCTAAGGACCTATAGGACAGCCACTAGGAGGAAGCACACCCCGAGTGGGGCCCACAGGGGGTCGGCCGACCCCACAGGTCGGCTGAACCGACCTTGAGACTGCCACTCAGGGGCTTCCACGTGGTGCTTCCCTACTGGTCCTAGAGGCCATTCCCTACTGGTACTGGTGCTTCCTCCACCACCACTTCTTCTTCTCCTCTTCAATTTTGAGCAGTGGTGAGCATCTCCAGTTTTCCCCTGTCCTGTTCATGCAGTTCATGTTTTTAGGGGAATTTGTTGATGTTTGTGTGGTTTTTGTCTATGATTATGAGCATTATAACATCTATCTTCATCAATTTGCTCATTTTTTCATAGCTTTGCTCAAATTCCTATAGTTTTAGCTATATCTCATGGTCTTTGAGCATGTTTGCTACTGTTGAGCCCTGTTAAGTCCAAATTTCTTGACAGTAGCATGCATTCCTGTTCTATCACTCATACGTACACATCCAGCAGCACATAAGGACTTTCCTAGATCATACCTTTCTTTATCTTTGACATGTCCATCTACTAGCAATTCATGAATAGGCTCCATCTTTTTCATTGCTTTGCTTAAGGACCTCTCACCTTTAGATATTTATCTTGTTTATATTCTCCGCTCGCCATTCTATAATCTTCCACCATTTCTTTGGCAGATGGCAGGAAACAAGAGGAAAGGCAAGGCCGTCCTTGAGCCGAAGAAGAAGAAGAGCAAGCAGGACAAGGAGTGGGAGCGTGTGCTCCAAGTGCCCGACACCCAGGGACAACCACAGAGGGGCATTCAGATTGGGAGCAGTGCACAAAGTCAGGGGGAGCAGCCCCATGAGCAGCAGCCGTTACGGCATTTAGGCCGTACATGTACACGTCCGACCGAGACAGAGTCACCTCCATCTGCATCACGTACCGGTCCTCGGACTTGTGGTGGACACACTCAGCCGACTCCTAGGCAGAGGAGGACAGCAGCAGAGCAGCAGGTTGAGCAGGAGCAGTAGGATCAACCACCTGAGGGCCTTGATGTTCGTATTGGAGCACAGAGGGCAGAGGCCTTCGGGGTCTATCTCCATGATCTGAGAAGCCTTTCCGGGCCTCAAGATCCGGAAGCTGAGGTTTGTCGAGGACGATGAGTGGTTTCCTCGTTGCAGAGAGGATTGTGACCGCAGGTTTTGGACGATCCTTCAGGAGAGCTTCTACACCTCCTATGTCAGGAAGGGGTCACAGCAGAGCCAGCACAGGATGCTTCAGTGGACAACACTCAGAGCAGCAGCAGCTGGAGTCCCGATTTTCCCACACTTTGACTACATACCAGGACTTGCAGCTTTGGTCAGTGAAAGGCTGAGATATGTGCCTGAGTGGGTCTGAGTCTTCTACGCCACCGTATGCGTTGAGGATGCCCGACTTTCTATCAGGTTCATGTTCATGGGGCAGCAGTTGTTGACGGCTGTTAAGTGCCTACTTTAGCCGTCAATATACTCATGAATAAAGGAGCACAAGGCATTTCTTACACGTATTTAGTTAAGGATAATGTAGTTCCACTTGTCCTTGGAGATTATTTGATTGCAGGAAAATAAGCAGGAAAAGAGTGGCAAACTCACGTTCTATGATCCATGCTACATCACCTCATCCTAGGTGGGCTGCCAACAAGGATGCCATGCATGCAAAGCTGCCAACCAGGGCGCCATGCATGCATGCCATGCAAGCAATCCAAGTGAAGGACCCCTCGACGAATCAGAGTGTGACACGTGGACGTCACATGGATCCATGGGCCCACAAAAGTATGCAAATCATGCCAAAATAGTGTGGACACCGGGAACCGACCTAAGGACCCACAGGACAGCCACCAGGAGGAAGCACACCCCGAGTGGGGCCCACAGGGGGTCGGCCGAACCGACCTTGAGGCCGCCACTCAGGGGCTTCCACGTGGTGCTTCCCTACTGGTCCTAGAGGCCATTCCCGAGGTGTTTGCATCCACTCCTCGCTGGTGCTCAGGCCTATAAATAGAAGGAGAGGGGGCTCACTTATGAACCATCCACACTTGCAACACCTCTCTCACTTTTAGTCTCATGGCTAGGAGGTAGGCTAGAGTAGTTCTAATTCAGGTTCCAAGTCTACTTTAGGATCTAGGTATGAGTTCTCTTGTATCTTATTTCATTTGTATGACTTTGATCTACTTCAGTTATTCAGCTATTTCATATAAAGTTGTGTTAGTATACATGGGTGATTTGTTCATGTGTTCTTCACCTGTTCATCATTTAGAGGCTCCTGTTCTTGATGAACAAGGCCTTTCGATCCACTTGACGGGTGACTTTCACATGTTTATGGTGTTTGTTCATAAGTTAGAGGCTCGTGTTCTTCGCGAACACGACCCTTTGATCTAGTTGAACAGACATAGGAAAACACGAATACGTTTGTGTACCTAACTTGGTTTGATCTAATTAGATGACATGACTGCGTTGTATGAAGTCTGTGCTTAAGCTACGGTACTCGGTGTAATTGGCTGGTTTATCTGGTGGCTTGACCTGGGTCACAATAGCTCCGGCCGGTCAAGTCCAGCTAACAACGTAAGCATGGTGCTTGGGTTGTGTAGCTACCTTACTTATGAGTTTATCCCACGGTTTGTCTTGGCGTAGGCCGCGGTAGTGACAGCCGTTGGTCTCTCTGAAATCCCCCACGTTCGGATAAGCTGTAGGAGTCAAAAATCTAACAACCGGAGTTGTGCGGAAGCAACGCGGGAGGTTAGCTCCCCGTGGTACCTGGGTGCTTAAGTCAATGTTCTTCAACGCTAGTGTATCTAACTCGTTCCTATCAGCTTTGTGTGTGTAGTACATAAGAACCTAGAACTAACTCGTATGTTGCCTCCTATGCCTAGGACCCCTTAGAGAGAGAGAGAGAGAGTGAGTGTGTGTGTGTGATCACGCTACCCCTATTATCATTTCTTACCCCTGCACTTGAGTGTGTGATTTATTTCCGTCTATGATCTATACTCATTGCAATAGTGTTGAGCTTGTCAATCCACCAATGCCTTCCTTGGATTCGATACCCTTTGGAGTATTCCTTTAGGGAAATGCTACAATGGTACTTCCGTGCGCTTGCGGACTCCTGTAACGTTAAGAATTACCAACCAGTATTTCTGGCGTTGTTACCAGGATGGGTTCCAAACCCGTTCTCAGGTGATTGCGTTAAGAAATGTCAACAGCAGTTCAGATTCACCAGAGAGGGGATAACTTAGTTGCTTGGGGTGGCACTCGACGACACTTCGATTCACTACCTGGCCTACCCCAACGTTGAGGCTCCTCATCATGATCATACTCCGATAGTTACGTCAGACGAGGAGATTAGCTTTCTGTTCCAGCAGTCGTTCCTCCCCGGCACCCCTCGGACCCCTGACCGGTTGACACGTGAGGCCTACGTGGTCCACTTTGCTCTCAGGAGGTCCTTACTCTTCAGGATGGGGAATGCCGAGTCGATCACCGGAGTTCAGCAGTGGCTACTTCTTTATATCATGACTCACCGACCGTTCGACATTGTGGATATTCTGCTCAGTGAGATCGAGGACGCGATCATGGATTGTATGGGGATGACCTGACAGTTTCCTTTCGCTCACTGGATCAGCTGGATGCTATCTCAGCTAGAGTCTCAGCGCTATATCTCTGTCTTCGAGCGATCCAAGTACGTGTTCAAGACTTATCAGCCACAGATGCTAGGGGACAGGAGGCAGGGACCCAGAGGACGGAGGAGAGCTGTTGTGGACCTTCAGGCTCGTGCTGTAGCTGAGGCAGCTATGGACGAGGCCGCACGTCAGGACGAGCTTTTTGCTCTAGCTGAGGGGCCCCTACCTCAGTACCTCGCCACCGACACCGAGGACTCCAGCGAGGATGAGGACTTTGAACCCGAGCTATAGCCCATCTTTCGCGTCCGTCGTACACATGACGACGAGGCTGGCGGCTCGAGTTTGCCAGGACAGCGAGAGGCTGAGTCACCGATACCTCCGATATCTACCTCTCAGGTTACTCAGCCCGACTCTTTGGCTTCAGTGATCCAGTCCTTGGCAGACCAGTCCAAGGCCACGATGGAGATTCAGCGCGAGGTGCTGGCGCAGTTTCAGCGGTAGCAGGAGGCTCAATAGGTTATACTTGACAGTATTCGCCAGCAGCAGGAGGCTTAGAGGCAGCAGATGATGACCGCTCAGATGTTCTCCTTCATGTCCACCTGCTTGGGTCAGCTTTTCCAGCACACGGGGCTTCAGCTTCCGACACTTCCTACCCAGCAGCTACTTCAGCCTGAGCCGGCAGTCTCTCTTCCTCCAGCCAGTGTTGTGAGCCTTCTCGTCCTGACTGTCCCAATCTTATCGCTACTTCAGACGGGACCTTTTGCCACTCAGCCACTCTCCACTCCACAGACTTCTTTTCTTGAGCGCCTCAGGGCGGGTCAGTTCTCCCAGACTCCTTCGACCCAGCTGATGTCTCCATTCCCGACAGGTCCTCTTATCTTTGAGACACCGGCACGACCTTCCCTGGGATTCACCTCGCCTATGCCGACTATGGATACTCCTCAGACAGAGAGACTCGATCAGGAGGATACCACACTTCGTACGATCACTCAGCAGATCGAGTCAGAGATGGCAGTGGCGAGCTCTCAGGCGCTTCCTACCTCTACCGGCACCGACACCGCTCTAGCTTCATCGCCAGTACGTTCTTCAGAGCTGTCGGGGTTCGAGTCCGATGACGGCGACGCCTCCGAGTACCACATCGCACCTTCGGTCACCGTTACTTCCTCGACGCCTCCGGCTTCCCCTCCACCTCAGCAGGACTAGGTCCTTTTTTAGTGCTTGTTGCCAAAGGGGGAGATAGATAGGGAAGAGTAGAGATAGGGGGAGCTTGGGAGTGTGCTTTGAGAGCTTTTGTGCCCCTTGTGTGTTTTGTGGAGTTCATGATGAGACATGTATTTGGATCTTGTGTATGTTGATGGTTTACATGTTTACTCAAGCTTGTGTGTTTGTTTAATTAATGCATGTGTGCTTCTTTATATCTTTTCCACGCATTAGTTGTAGAGTTTATGCTTTAATTTCAAATTCTCGTATATCTCTACTTGTGTTGTCATCTATCACCAAAAAGGGGGAGATTGTAAGCATCAAGGCCCCACCGCACCTTTGGTAAGGGTGTGTTCCAGTGATAAATGACAACCATATACTTGTGACTAACCTTTGTTTTGTAGCGGATTTATTCTTGGGTTATTATCATGAGATATAAGTGAAATGAGACCCCTCAATTGAAATTATGGATGATCAATGGACAAAGATTACAAGGCTAAGGACATTCTTAGTTCCAAGTGTCACAAGGAGATGAAGGACACTTGGATTTGCTAGTTTGTAGTGTTTGACCGTACTATTAAGAGGGGTTCACACTCTAATAGCTTGACCATGCCAAATGCTATGCTATATTCATGCACTATCAAGCTCCTTGGTTACTAAATAGCTCAAAGTACTCACGGAATCACATTGGAAGCAAAAGAATTGAAGAAAAACTCAAAGGCGATTGAATTGGATGAGTTGAATTGCAAATGGACGCGTCGGATAAACCGACGCTATCTTTTCTAGTGGCACCAGATGATTTATGTGATAGTTTCAGAGAAAACAGCACCACCGGATGAAACGATGGTGCATCATCGGTTCATCCGGTGACCTAGGGTTTGGTAACAGTAAGGATTGGAGTCAAGTGCCTTCAGCACCGGATGAAACGACGGTCCAAGCATCGGTTCATCCGGCGCATGCATATAAATCATACAGAGACGCACCGAGAGGAATTGCTTCAGCACCGGATGAAACGACGCTACTGAGAAGATCCAGCGGTTCATCCGGCGCCTACGTATATTTCACACAGAGACGCACTGAGTGCTAAGGCTTCAGCACCGGATAAACCGACGCAGCATCGGTGCATGCGTCGGATGAAGTGGTACAGCATTTGGGTTCAACAGCTATATTTCTTCAGATAGAGTGACAGGATGATCCGACGCTGTCGTAGGGGGAACCGTCGGTTCATCCGACGGTACTACTTTTCAGAGGACTTTTCTAACGGCTAGCCACCCTTGCTAGGCCTATAAATTGGACCCCCCAGCGTCTCTTGAGCTGCCTTTGCCACTCTGAAGAACCACATCAGTCAAGGAGAGAAGGAGTTAGTTCTTTGATCATTTGGATTTCATCTTCCTAACCAAGAGGGATTCTTTCTTGGTGATCAAGAGTTTCAAGGTGCTTTCAATGGCATAGCTGAGTGCATTGGTCAAGTGAAAGTGTGTGAGCTTGTTACTCTTGGAGTTTGACGGCTCCTAGACGATCTCGGTGATTGGGGGTTCTTGGTGAGCTCTTGGAGATTGTGGGAGCCCCGGGAAGTTCTTAGTGTAAATGGATTGAGACCCACCATTCCGGAGATGGAGAACGAGTACTCTTAGTGAGCACTCAAGTCTAAGTGGCTTGAGGGGGAGCAAAACTCTTTGTGAGTGCTCCAACGTGGATTAGGGAGAAGCGTCAACTTCTCGATATCACGGGAAAAAATTCGGTTATCTCTTGTCCACTTGCTCTACCTTCTTGTACTTATTTCCGCATTTACTTTCAGCTCTTAAGTTCCTTTGCTCTAGTTTTCTTCTAGTGTGCTTTGCTTGTTGCTTATCTTGACTAGGGTGCTTTTCTCATGTTAGTGTGAATCTTGCTAAGGAACTTTGTTGCTAGTTGTGCTTAGTTGGTAGAAAGAAACCTTTTTAGATGGGCAACACTAGAGATATAGGTTAAGGTTTGCTTTATGTTCTAGAAATTTGAAGAAGGCCCATATTCAAACCTCCCCTTCTATAGGCCATCGATCCTACACCATCACTTACACAAACTGTTCTTTTACTAGATGAAATGTCTTCCATTTTGTTTATGTTCAAACACAATAATATACGGAGTATATTACCACACTTGAGTGTCCAACTAACTCAGACACAAAGTCCAACCATATGGAGTACGTTTTACTATGAAGCAACCTGCTTCTGGCTCTGGGTCTTTGCTTCAATGCTACTGATACAATTGGCCTTTCTTTCACCAACTTAATGCTTGGATCAGAATCAAAAGCTTTTTGTGCATGGGCAGCATGTGCGTTGTTATAAAGTTTACCACATGTGATCCTGATCCATTTCCATTTTCCAGCACTGGTGCATGCCTTAAGGGCCTTAACTTACGAGATTTTGCTCTGCTCCCTTGATCCGTAGCGTGGAGTAACGTGGTATAAGACAACGTAGGCACTGAGGCACCGAACACACCTATGCCTCCATATATGCACACTACGTCATTAACATTACCACTCAAACTTTATTCACCATAAAAAAATAAGAGTGCCAAATAACAACACACAATTGTCACAAGACAAATATTCTATGAAGCCAAGAGCAATTTTTGGAAATAGGGTTTGGATGGACCATGCCAGAGAGAGTTCAAGGAATATGAATGTGGGTATGGAAGGCGTACGGAAGCATCACATTATGGGTCTGCTTGGTTCTACGGGCAAAGCTTGCCTTGCTTTGCCTGCACAGAAAACGAAGCTAGGTGCCAGTTTGGTTGGCTTGCCTTGCTATGTCTGCCGAAGCCAACGAGCCGGATTCGCTCTCCGCCGGCGTGACAAAACTTGTCTGGCAAAGCAAGGCCAGGCAAGGCTCGCGCTGCAACCAAGCGCGCCCTACAATAATGGTCTTAGGATCTTTGAGAAACCTTGGCGACTTGTTCTGCTTGGCTCCGATGGTAAACACTGAAGAAACTGAATGTTGTGATTACATTCAGATTTGGACTACCTAAAACTAAGCCGGTGGGGGTAAGACCGCCCCCACGGTTTTCATTAAGAGAACAAACACTACTAGAAAATGGGGCTTCCGTCCCGGACATCAGTACCGGGTGTTTTGCCTCCCCGGTACTGATGTCCACATCTGTACCGGGTGGGAAGGGAGGACCCCGACGCACCCCCAGAGAGCCACATCAGTACCGGTCCGTGGCTGGAGCCGGTACTGCTGTGGCGCATCAGTGCCGGGCAGGGGCTAGGACCGGCACTAATGTGGAGCTGCCACATTAGTACCGGCTCCAGTCACGGACCGATACTGATGTGGGCCACATCAGTACCGGCGCCAGCCACGGACCGGTACTGATGTGGAGCGGCTCACATTAGTACCGGCTCCAGACACGGCCTGGTACTAATTGCCTCGCGTTTAAATATCCCAGCCTTCTTCTTCCTCTAGCCCGAGCCACTCACTCACTCTCCCCATCTCGAGCTGCCCCATCTCCATGGCGCCCTAGAGGAGGTTTTGCCGAATTTACGACGATTTCACCTATTGAAGTGGTGTAGAGGTTAGTTACTTCATCCTCCCTCGATATATGCAACTTATTTCGAGTTTTAATGGTTGAAATAGGAGTATTTTGTGATATTTAAAATGAGCTAAAGATGGGAACTTTTTCTTATTTCCATGCATTAATGTGTATATTCAATTAGAATGTTGTAGAGGTTAGTTGGATGAGATATTGTATGTGATGGTAGAATTTTTTTAGTTTGATCTATTTGAACATATGATTTACTTTTTCAAATTAAACTAGCATTAAATAATATTTTAGAAATGATAGTTAAATTAATTCTTAAAATAATATTTTAGAAATAATACTTTTAGATTCCATTAAATAATATTTTAAAAATAATACTTTTAGAAATACTTGAAATGCTAGAGTTAGTTTAGAAATATTAGAAATTTGTCTACAGTTACTCTTCTGGAAATATGAAACATCGGTTAATTAGCATTGATTTTATTTAGTTTTTCATATATATGTCGCACTTTAAATTTCTGTAAGGCGGTCATTTAAGTTTGTCGTATTGTGTATTGTGGGTTGGATATGAACACCGGGTGATTTTTTGGTGATACTTTGTAGATGAATCGGCAATGGATGTACTCGGACAAGAGAATCTCCATGGAATACATTAATGGGTTGCGTGAATTTCTAGCTGTGGCGGAAGCAAACAAGCCCCCGTCTGGTTTTATTATTTGTCCATGCAAAAAGTGCAATAATCTGAAGGATTACTCATCGATAAAGAGTCTTCACGACCACCTATACAAATGAGGATTCATGCCGAATTATTTTGTTTGGACAAAGCATGGGGAAAGGGGGGGTCATAATGGAAGATGATGAAGAAGATGATGATCAGATTTCAGATTGGACTCAAGAAGGTGCCTTTGCAGATGATCCAATGGGAGAGGATTACATGGGCGACACTCAAGGAGCTGCTCCGGCTGATGAGCCTCTCGACGAACTCGGTGAGATGTTACGCGGTGAAAAGCAAGATTGCGAAAATGTGAAGGAGTCGAAGAAGTTTGAGCGTATGTTGGAAGATCACAAGAAACCGTTGTACCCAGATTGCAAAGAGGGGCAAAAGAAGTTGGGTAGCACACTGAAAATGTTGCAATGGAAGGCTAGACATGGACTTTCAGACAAGGGCTTTGATGATTTGATGCAGATCGTAAAGGATATGCTTCCCGAGGGAAACGAATTGCCAGCGTCAACGTACGAAGCTAAAAGGGTTGTTTGTCCTCTGGCTTTGGAGGTACAAAAGATACACGCATGCCCTAATGATTGTATCCTCTACCGAGGTGACGATTATGAGAAATTGGAGGCTTGTCCTGTGTGCGAAGCGAAGCGTTATAAGATCCCACGCAATGAGGGTGATGAAGTTGAGGGGGGTAAGAAGAAGAAAATTCCTGCGAAGGTAATGTGATATTTTCCAGTGATACCACGACTGAAGCGTTTATTCAGGTGTGCGGCCAATGCAAAGTTGATGAGTTGGCACAAAAAAGAACGCAAAGCAGATGCAAAGATCAGGCATCCTGCTGACGGGTCACAGTGGAGATTAATTGACACAGAATTTAAAGACTATGCAGGGGAAGCAAGGAACATTCGGTTCGGTTTAAGTACGGATGGATTCAATCCATTTGGTGAGTTTAGTAGCGGTCATAGCACTTGGCCTGTGACCTTATACATGTTCAACCTTCCTGGTTGGTTGTGCCTGAAGCGGAAGTTCATTATGATGCCAATAATCATCCAAGGTCCAAAGCAGGCAGGCAATGACATCGATGTGTATCTAAGACCGTTGATTGAAGATCTGCAAAAGTTCTGGAAGAAAGAAGGTGTACCAGTGTGGGATGAGGACAAAAAGGAGGTCTTCAATCTACGAGCATTGCTGTTCGTAACCATCAATGATTGGCCAGTACTTGATAATCTATCAGGACAAACAAACAAGGGATATCGAGCATGCACCCACTGTTTAGATGATACTTGCAGCATGTATCTAAAACACAGTAAAAAGATTGTGTATTTGGGTCATCGTCGATTTCTTCCTCCTAAGCACCCGTTAAGAGAAGAAGGAAAGCATTTTGAAGGTGTTGGAGAAAAACGTAAGAAGCCCTTGCACCATGCTGGTAAAATTGTATTTTCTATGGTGAAAGATTTGAAGGTAGTGTTTGGCTAGGGTTCTGGTAGCCAACATGTACCAAACGACGCTGACGGACATGCACCCATATGGAAGAAGAAGTCGATATTTTGGGAGCTACCTTATTGGGAAGTACTTGAGGTTCGCAATGCAATTGATGTGATGCACGTGATGAAGAATTTTTGTGTGAACTTACTTGGCCACCTAGGTGTATATGGAAAGGCAAAAGATACAATTGAAGCACGTAGGGACCTGAAAAATATGAAGCAACGAGAAAGCCTACATCCCGAGAAGAGAGATAAAGAAAATTACTTGGCTCCTGCTAGTTACACCCTAAGCAAGGAAGAGAAGCAGAGAATGTTTGATTGCTTGAACAGCATGAAGGTCCCAATGGGCTACTCCTCAAATATACAACGAATAATAAATTTTAAACAGAAAAAATTCATAAATCTAAAGGCTCACGACTGCCACGTGTTGATGACACAACTCCTGCCTGTTGCACTAAGGGGTATTCTACCAGAGAATGTGAGACTAGCGATCGTTAAGGTGTGTGCATTACTCAACCAGATCTCTCAGAAGGCAATCCATCCACGCAATCTATTGAAGCTACAGAATGATGTCGTGGAATGCCTCGTCAGCTTTGAGATGATCTTTCCACCTTCGTTCTTTAATATCATGACCCACCTTCTGGTCCATCTAGTTGAAGAGATTTTTATCCTCAGACCTGTATATATGCACAACATGTTCCCTTTTGAGAGGTTGATGTCTGTTTTTAAGATGTATGTCCACAATCGCGCCCGTCCTGAAGGAAGCATCGCAAAGGGATATGCTACGGAGGAGGTGATAGAGTTTTGTGTCGACTTTATTGATGACATGTCTCCGATTAGACTGCCTGTATCACGCCATGAGGGGAGACTCAGAGGAAAGGGAACACTAGGGAAGAAAGCTCGGATGGACATGGATGCAGAGTTATACGATAAATCACATTACACTGTCCTGAAACAATCATCCCTTGTGTCTCCATACTTGGAGGAGCACAAGTCCATTGTTCGGGCCTCAAATATAGGGAAGACAGAAGTTTGGATGACACGTAAGCACATTGATACTTTCGCGTCTTAGTTTTGGCAGAAAATAAGGGGTGATAAAACTGTACAGATGTGAGCCCACATCTGTACCGGCTGGTAACACAGTCCGGCACTAATGTGGCCGCCCACATTAGTGCCGGGTCACACGACCCGACACTAATGTGGGCGGCCACATTAGTGCCGCCTTAGCTGTACCGGGTGGCCACCCGGTACTAATGTGGGTTGCCACCCGGTATAGATGCCCCTTTCCCTAGTAGTGAAAGTCTCCTACCGACTTAGAAAACTCCCGAACTCTACTTCACCGGCAAGGGAATTTTTTTTCAGAGATAAACTCTGACGAGGAAAACCTGCGCCGAGTGAGTCTCGAACTCAGGATGTGGGTGCTACATCCAACTGCTCCACCAACCGGGTTAGTGCCCGTCCTCAGATTTGGACTACCTTGTAGCGGATGACCGCCATTCACTTTGGTGCACTAGGAGATCGCTACTGGCACGATGTTCGCACTACCAAGATCATCGCAGAATGGAGAGGGGCCGCCGCTGCCAGGATTCCACAACTAGTCGTGCTCCCTCTATCTTGATAGTATTAGCTTCTTTTGGTTCTGATCTAATGGTAACTTATACGTGATGTAGAGGAAAGTTCTTATTTGACACTAGAAGATGACTGATTTCTTTTTTTACACTTAAAAATTTCCCATCCCTTATGTGACATCGAGTTCTATCTTCTATTCCTTATTTCACACTTTCTTCACTTTTGTCACATAAGCTGAACAAAACAACAATAAAATAGCAGAAAAGTTCATGATATTTTTATAATAGAACAAATGAAGATGAGTTCATATTGATAAAAATGTGATGTACCTTCCCATTTTTAAATTAAACTCACTGAACTGACTACCTTTGTAGCTTATTTGATTTTTATGGTACCAATTTTAAAAATGGGAAAACAACTAATATTTATTAAATGAGATGTAGTCATTTAAAAAATTATTTCTACCATAAGTTACATAGAAAATTGCTAGGTTCTTTAAAATGTTCACAAATTTATGTTTCTCCATAATTCTTTATGTAAATTTTTCTATGAAATAATTTAATAAGTTCCAACATATTATGTGAAAAATATTAGTTATTTTCTTATAAGCTTTAAAAATGTGTTAGTGCCATAAAATTTAAATAATTTATAAATGTAGCCTAAGTTGGTGAATTTTAACCTAAAGATATATGTTTCGTTTTAATAAATATGGGTTCATATTGATGTATTGTATCACTACAAAAGTTTCATGATTTTTAGAGGTAATTTGGAAATCAACTCACTTGACTTAACTAACACAAGTGATGAAAATTTCAAATGAGGAATGAAAGTTAAAATCCGGTGTCATATTAGGAAGGAAAACCTTTTCAAGGTGAAGAAAAAATAACAATTTATCAGTATCAAATAATGAATTTCGAACGTGTTTGGATCATTGAGTTAAAGTTTAGGTCTTGTCCATTGAATGTTTTGGATGCTAATTACGAATACTAAATATGAGTTAATTATAAAACTATTTATAGAAGTCCTATTAGGTTTAATAGATTCGTCTCGTGAATTACCCTCCATTTGTGCAATTAATTTTATAATTAGATGATGTTTAATACTTCTAATTAGTATCCACATATTCGATGTGATAGAGGTTGAAGTTTAGCACCTAGTATCAAACAAGACCTTCCCCTAACAAGTATTTTGATAACGAGTGAGAAAGAGAGACAAGTGCTCGAGAAACAAGCCTTCACATATCCGACGGCTGAGCTCAGATTGTGGCCTGAACAAACACTGCATACATTACAGTACAGGCAAGACTTGTGTTATGGGTGGATTTGTGCTATTTGAATTTTGCTATGTAGTTGCACATGCAGCAAGACTTGTGTTATGGGTGGATTTGTGCTATTTGAATTTTGCTATGTAGTCGCACATGCAGCAAGACTGTGTTATGGGTGGAATCCTTAGCTGGTAACAAGATTTCATTGTGCTACTAACATCATATTAGCCTTTCTTTAACCGCACCAACTGAATGCGTGGTGCAGGGATCAGAATCAAAAGCTCGCCTTACATGACCAGCAGCTGCATTGCTTGAAGTTTACCACGTGTGTGGTTCTGATCCATCACTCTCGGTAAATGCTCAAATGCCTTGAGGGCCTTAATAAAGACTGACCAAAACATTTGCATTCTGCTCTGCTTCAATTGCTTCTCGATTTGCCTGTATCGTCTGAGTAACATGGTTATACGTGAATGTACTTTGTCACATAATCCATCCGTGCCTCTAGCATATATTGAGCAACACGACCTCACCACCTCGTCGTTTACCAGAAATTCGTTTAAGAGTGCAAAAAGGAGCAATGTTATTTTTTTTCTGAAACCATGCCATTTTATAAAAACAGGGTTAGATGGCCATAGCAGAGCAAGGTCGAGGAATATGAATGTGGGTATGGAAGGTGTACAGGAAGCAGGGCATTGTAAGTAGAGGGACTGTACATGGTCTCAGGAACAAATTAGTATGTGAGATTACTCCTTGATTCCGTGCATCTATATCTTATTGTTTTCCTTTCTGTTCTATCTGGCACTGTTTCTCAATCAGACAACAACTTAGTACTCCTATGTGAGATCTCCAATGACACGAACGACGACCAGGGGCGGAGCCGGGGGGGGGGGGGGGGGCGCAATGCTCCCGGGACACCACTACAGGTTTAAAAAAAACTTCAATTAGTGCTAATCAACAGGAAGGAAGTTAGCTATATTGGCCCCTCAATTAGCACCAAGGCCCATTATGATCAATACTTCCCACCGGCCCATGCGAAAGGCAGCCACGCAGGCCTGCTGAATTCAGGCCACGGAATACGTACGTCCTCAACTCTGCTAGTCGAATACATCTAAAAAAACTCTGCTAGTCGTCGAATCACATTCCGTGCCGGATCAGGCCTGCGGCAGACTGACCAACGCGGCGCGACGCTCCAACTTTTCAGTTCTCATCTCATCGCGATTCGTCGGCAGACTGAACCGACGCAGGAGGCGGCGCCGGCACTGCGGCAGGGGCGCAGGGCACAGCACGCCGCGCAGGTCGCCGGCCAGGGTCGTCCTCCCTACTGGCTGCTCCAACTGCAACACTCTAGGTAAGATTTCTTCTAATCTAATTGCAATTTGATTGATCAGTTGTTTTCTTTTCCCCCAAATTGTAGAACGTATTTTTCGATTCGAGTTAGCATGTGTATATATCTACATATCGTGTCGTATATCTGTCACTTCTACCATTGCCCATTGGTGGCTGCGGCTCGGCCCCCCCAATGCTGAAATCCTGGCTACGCCCCTGACGACGACCACTGGTGCAACCGCTCCCTAGTTGAACTTCAGTGACCGTCAACATCAACTTTTCATTTGCTGGATGATTGAGCACCAGAACTGCTATGAAATTTTAGTTATGCATGAGTATATATATTGCCTTTTAGTTGTCCAACAATTAACTTCATAAAATGCTTAGCTGAGAATGGAAGCAATAAAGAATCTTTCAGGTTATCTTGAGAACGAAAACAAGTAAAATAAATGGTCAGAATACTAATTCATGTTTCATACTTCTCGATTTCCAGGTTTAATTTCACTGTTTATTGACTGATTAATTGGAGAATGAATTTTTAGAACTTTGGTACTTCAGTAATATATATGATTACATTCTGACCCAGCAGTGCCCCGGTGTAAATACTCCCTCCGTCCCAAAATATAAGGTCATTCAAACTTAAAAAACAACAGTGGGAGGAAATGACCTCTATACCCCTCATTTTACACTACTCATCAACTCTCCACCTACTCACCAATCTCATTTAATTTTGTCTTATCCCTCCAGAATCTTATATTTTGGTACAAAATTTGAATCCTTCAGGATCTTATATTCTAGGACGGAGGGAGTAGTTTCAGTAACCACAGGCTGTTTGCGCACGCAGGTGCGTTGCTTAAAGTTCACGGCGTACACGACATCAGGTGCGGTGCTTAAAGTTGAGGACGTGCTGTTATGATCCATCATTCTCAGTGAATACTGAATGCACGCCTGCCTTAAAAGGCCTTCAAGTACATCTTAAACCTGGAGCTAATGAAAACGTCGGCATTTTGCTCTTCTCGATCTGTAGGGTCAAGTACATCCAGTTGCCACCTACTCCACCCATGCATCCATATATATTGAGCAAGCAAGACCTCACCACACCGTTAAGAGTGAGAAATTAAAAAATAACAAAAATGGACTATTACGAGAAAAATTTTCTTAAACCAAGCAATTTTAGAAAAACAGGGCCGGATCGCCATGACAAAATGAGGTAATATGGTTTTGGGGTGTGGAAGGCATACAGGAAGCAACCCAATATGAGTAGGGCTTTTATATGGTCTGAGCAACCCGTCGTCCAGCCCACCCGACCCAAACAAGGGGGTTGCTAATCAACGCGCGCGCTAGCAACGATCACTTTCGGACAACTCCTGCAGCAGTATGAGCCCCGCTATCTATTCTGCCCCCGCAGCACATCATTTCCTTTCTGCTGACCACGCCCACCACACGTGGTCTAGCTGCCCCTTCCCACTCCCAAGTCCCAACGTCACTGGTCCCCACTGCATACCGGAACATGTAATCTTTGTTACAAATAATAATTTTCAATTTCATACAAAAATGGTAAGACATAAATCTCCCGTTATCTGAACAGGTATAGGCACCGAACTAGCAATCATGATGAAACAAAACTGAAGAAGCAAACATCCGAAGTCAACATCTTAAGAAACAAGCAGCTATAGGTTCAGATTCTTTGATTTCAGAACACATAGGTGATCTTCCAGCAACCCAAAGTACAGAGGTGCCTTATAAAAAAATTTCCAGCTCAAAGCATTGTGAAAATGAGGAGCAGGGAAATTATAACATTTAACAATGTTTGGAAATCCAAAGCTTCAAAACATTTTGATTGATTTGCAAAGTATATTGATCCAAACTTATAAAATATCAGACAATAAAACTAATGAGGTCTGCACCTAGCAGGCTAGCAGATTTGGATTGCCAAATCTGATTAGTATATACTCCGTATATCTTAGGAGCCGTGGCATTAGCTATGATATTTCTTTCAGGATACCATGCTAATGTTAAGATGGAGATAATATACGTTCAAGCACAGGGAAACAAAAGAAAACAAAAGATAAGCGACCCCTGGTTCTGGCAAACTATCGTTATTATTCTAATATCATTATGCATCTGAATAATCTGAATAGAAGTAGCTTTTCAGGAAAGAAACCTTATCAGATATTGTTTACGTCTCTAAAAGTAAACATGTTGAATACCTAATTGAGTTTCATTTAAGCAAATTACTAATGAAGAAACAACAGTGATGCCACTGATTTGGAATATCAGCTAAAGATAAGCTGATAAGACACTGACATGCTGTGTAGCTCATGAAATTCGGTAGCATTCATATGGACATAAAGTTATAAAACATGCTAGCTTAACTAGGCAACTAAGCTCACCTCCACCTCAGTTATTGACAAAAAGTAAAAGAGTAGTGCAAAGTTCAGGAATAATCTATCAATGTTATGAAGGAACTCAAAGCTGCATATAACATTATCAAAAAGGAATAATTTCCAACATTTCTAAATCTTGTTCAGGAAATGAAAGATGCAATTATTTTCTTATGACATAATCCTAGAATAATTAATAGAATAGCTACACGAAACTAGCAGCACAAACCAGGAATTATGAGTATATAGAAATCATTTGCAGAATAAAAGAAGGAAATCAGGACATGGAAAAAACAAAACAAGCAGTGCTTCATCTCGGTGTTGTTGTGATTTCCTCTGGCAAACAACTTATTCTAATTAGAATTTCTAATTCAGAATTAGAGAATATACTTTGTATTTAGCAATCCTGAATACACATGGATAGGGATGCATAAGCTCACCTGAAGCCATCAGAAGGCCCCATCATGGTCAGAACTATCACACGATTTGAAAGGCAGAGATTCGAGCTTAAGAGCTCAAGCAGGCAGGGTCCTGCAGTGGACACGAAGAGTCTTGAGGTAGGCGAAGGACATGAAGCAATTGCCCAAACCACCATCAGGAATCTCGTCGACGACCCTAACTTGTGCTTCTCCCGTTCTTCTTCCGTCAGGAACCTCATCCCCCCATCCTGCCGATGCTCCCGTTCTTCTTCCGTCAGGAACCTCATCCCCCCATCCTGCCGATGCGGATGCCGAGCACCCCCATAAGCTGCTGCTACGCCATAACCTTGCCAGCCAACAGCCGCTACCATCCTGCAAGCTGCGACTGTTGTGGCTAAAAATCAGAAGAAATCAGAAATTAAGCCTTGTAAATTGCAATACAAGATCTAATCCCCAACAAAAAAAAAATACACGAAACCTCATCCTCCGATTACCTGCATCTAATTGGGAGAGGATTGGAGGACAGCTTGCCGACGAGCACGAGCTGAGGTTAAAAGCACAGATTGGTGGAGGCCACGCCGGCGACGTTGGTGCGCAGAGAATCGGGCGGCCGAGAACAATTGGGAGACCTAATGCCGGAAGGTTATCGCGGCATCGAGGGAAAAGGTGAGGGGCGGTGGCGACGCCGCGCCTGCACGCAGAGGTTGGGTGACGGTGCGGTGTCTGTTGCGCCGGCGGCAACGCGTCGAGACTGGGCGGCGTCGACGGCGAGGGGAACTCAAGGGCGGACGGTGGCTACAGAGCTGAAACTGGCGAAACTGCATCTGGCGACGGGACCCACGATCTATTCGCAACGTGGTGGGGATCGAGCTGCTAAAAAACCAGAAAAACACCAACGATGTCGTGGCCGCGCGAGTCTGGCTCGGTGGGAGGGCTCGGGTACTGAATACCTTATTCGGTACCCAGGGTACTGTATAATATAACTATATATATATATATATATAATTTTTGTACTTAAAACAAATTTATAAAGCATAATTTCTTACCAACGATTTAAGTGCATAATTTTTTTTCTACGATACTTTATGCACATACTTTTCTCTAACAATAATTTATACACATAATTTTTTAAGAAAGACAATTTATGCTCATAACCTTTTTCTAACGATAAATTATGTGTATTTTTTCCTCTAATGACGAGTTATACATATAAATTTTTCAGCGACGAGTTGTGTGCATAATTTTTTCACTAGCGACGAGTTATGCGCATAAATTTTTATCTTAATGACGAGTTATGCGTATAACTTTTTCCCTAGTGACGAGTTCGTAGCGAACATGGCGTCATACGCCATTTGTTCAAGTTTGATTTTGGTGATTAATGACAACATGATCAATGGGACTAACCATATTGTTGAGCATGTCTTTGTAGACATTTCTAGGTCCCAAGGATGCAAAAATACTACATGCCAAAATGAGAAGATAATATATTTTTCATCCATAAACTTGCACATGCTTTGTGTGTGTGCTTAGTGTTAGGCTTAGCTTAGAGCTGAGTGAGTGCAAGGTGTGCCTACCTTGTGAGGTGATTCTCGAGTGAATCAAGCTGTACGAGGTGCGTCGGAAGCCTTGGAGCCTAGGTGGCTCTCCGGTAAACGTCTTCGACCCTTCGGCTTGGTGTGGAGCGGTGAGGACACTTTGTGCGGGGGACGTGGAGACCCCCTTCCCTTGGTGGAGAAGCTCCTTAGTGAAGGCGGCATCAAGGTGACCAAGGGAGCTTAGCGAGAGCCTTTGTGACAAGTCAAGTGGTGCTCTTGGAAGAGACTTGGTGACCAGGAAGCAATACTCTTGTGTGGAGTGCTTCAACAACGTGGACTAGGGGTGGCTTAGTGCCTACCGATACCACGGAATAAATCACGTGTCAAGAGTTTGCTTCCTCTCATCCCCTTTACGTTTACGCATTACTCTCTTGCACTCCTTGCTTGCCTTTACTTTCCTAGAGTAGTATCTTGCTAGGATTGACTATAGGTTGCAAAACTTATTTTGGGATGGGAGTTTCACACTAGAACAACCGTAGTTGCACATCTACATAGCATGTTCTAGTTTATGTTTTATGCAAAGTAGTGAAAGCCATAGGTTAAGTTTTTAAGTTTTCTAATTCACCACCTCCCCCTCTTAGGCTACGAGCATCTGATTCCTTACAAGTGGTATCAGAGACGGGACTCACTTCCTTCACAAGGATACGCTAATTCGATTGGTAATTTGTGAAAACCGGCTCATTGGATCGGTTAGGCTTCACCGCCTAGTGAGTTGCTCTTTAGAGGATGAAAGGGGTGGATACCATAGGTTTGGCTTCACATTTCGATGGCAGGTTCTATTTATATATTCATGAGTATTTATTGGAGTATTTATTTGTGGATGAATGTTATATGGCTCACATTGGAGAAGACAAATATATGGATGATCCTAATACATAAGTGACAAATATCAAGCAATAAAGAAAGATAAACATTGGGATAATTTGAGAAGGTTAATTCATGTTCTCCCATAGCTAGACATAGCTTGATTAAAATTACAGGGATCATAAAAGAAAAGATAGTAATTCTCTAAGTCAAGTGCAAGGCTTCATGTGGTTATTAAAAGAGGACACAAGGATGAGTGTACACGTTATGGTTCTAATTTGGAAGCTTGCACATTCGTTGTCAATCAAGATCAAGCATTTGAAGCGGGTTTTCAAATAAAGGTTAAACTTGTATGAAGTAAAGTGGAACTCAAAAGTGGATTGGATAAGTGATGAAGAGATCAACCGAGATGTCTAGGGTGGGGGACTAAGCAATCTTTGGGGCCGTAGCTAAGCCGCCATTAGTGTTTTACTAGGGTGAAGTTCTAGCATCCGTGGGGTCTCCAAGTATCATATCCAAACCTTAACCGAGGGAAGCATTACAAGTCATCAACATGTTATGATTGACAATATGGAGTGACTTATGGATCCAAGTGTGCATTCCTATGCTAAATGGAAAGATCCTAAGTCATTAGCTCAAGTATGGACAAGCTCAAGTCAAAGGCTATGTTGAAAGCCCTCAAGTGAATATTGATCAAGTATGGCAAGATTGAAGACATTCAAGCTCAAGAAGTCAACAAGGTGTTTTTATTTATTCTTGAGTATAGGTATGCCGTACTATCAAGAGGGATGCAACATTAGCAAGTTGACCAAGTCAAAGTGCTCATTAGTTGACCTAAGTGAGATCTAGCCTTGAGAGCCTTAGAGTGTGCTAACAAACCCTCCTAACCTAACCTGAGCCACTTCATCTCCTTGGTGAAGTGTTAGAATCATAGAAATAGTTTTGGGGGTGTTTCGGGCCTGACCGGTCTGACCGGTCAGGGGCACCGGTCGCTAGTATTTCGAACACCGGTCTGACCGGTGTGGAGCACCGGTCTGACCGGTGCCGCCCGAGGGCTAACGGCTAGTTTTCTCCTTTGAGGGGTATAAATACCCCAAGCCTTCTTCAGTTGAAGGCTGCTGTTTCTTGTGGTGTTGCTGAGGTTCTAAGCCATTTCTTGCAAGCCCTAAGCCTTAGTGGCTCTCCCCAACCCTCTCTTTGTGAGATTTGTGGATTCAAGCCACATTCTTTGTGTTGGGTTGAGAGAGTGAGCTCAAGAGCATCTTTGTGAGCTAACAAGAGCTTTCCATAGTTTGAGCACTTTGGTTTCGCGTCTACAAGCTTTGAAGCGTTTGTTACTCTTAGAGGTTTGCCTCCTAGACGGCTAAGCGTCGCCGGCTAGCTCCCAAGGTTGTGGTGTGCAGCAGGAAGTTTGTGAGGGCTGTGATCTTGCCTCTTCGTGGAAAAGATCGTCTTAGTGGAAAGGAGGAAAGTGGTTGAAAGCAATGTTTTTCTAGACGCAAGACGAAAACAAACGACGGTCAGACGACTAGCGTCTAGGCAGTTTAGACAGCGTCTAGACATTTTAGACGTATTAGACGTGTTGGACGTATTAAACACCGTCTAGACACTCTAGTCACACTAGACATCATAGTTTACAAACCACTATAGATCTTGTATAGACTGATAATATAAATATATTTCAACACAAATATTCCATAATTAAATATTTGATTGAAACCTAAACGTCAAAGGCCCTGGTTGGCTTTATATAGCAGGTAACCCTAAACGTTTGGCTTTCCTTGGGCGCGCGCGTGATCGATTGAAATTCTGAGTCCAACGTCGAAACGTTCTCATACTCAAAACGCGCGTCCAGACGTATGTTTAACCGAGTAAACGCGTCTAAAACTCGTCTAGCAGCATTGTCTAGACCATTGTTGACCGTCTAAGACCCTCTAGACGATATTTTCGTCTAGAGCAGTGACTAGGGGGTAAACTCGACGCCATCCCCACGTCTTGCATCTAGACGTCGTCTAGACGCATTAAACATGCGTCTAGAAAAACACTGGTTGAAAGAGACCCGGCTTGTTGTGGGAATTGTCCCTTACAAGCTCCTCAACGGAGGCATAGCCGTTCCTTGCTTCTTTGTGTGGTTCGCCTCTCTAAGTTGTTTTTCTAGCATATTTGATTTACTTCCGCTTCGATCTACTCGGGTGTGCTACTTGTGTGTGCAGGGCTCATTACCCTGCTTGTGATCATCTACAAAGGCCACTCACCAAGTTTGGTTCATGCTAGAAGTCAAGAGGAGCTTGAAGTTGTTTTTGCAGGTGCTCTGTGCTACACCGGTCTGACCGGTGCTAGGCAACGGTCTGACCGGTGCCTCCTGTGAAGTCCAGTGAGCGACCGGTCTGACCGGTCACCACCACCGGTCTGACCGGTGGTCACTGTCAGCTCAAGTTTTTGGGGAAGAAAAGTTTTATTCGGTCGTCTCGCCTATTCACCCCCCCTCTAGGCGACATCAAGGTCCTTTCACGGAGGCACGCCCTTGATGCCCACCCACACCTGGTAGCGCAGCGCCGCGTCGACCGCCCAGTTCTCCGGCCGCCACCGGCGAAAGGTGAGGCGAAAGGGCCCGTCTGGGGTGGGCGCCTGAAGAACCCGCAGCATCTCAGAGGCGTCGTGGAAGACGATGAGGAAGTCCTCGGGGTGGTAAGGGTAGGGCATGTACGTCCCCGGCTGGACGCCCAAGCAACCGGTGAGGTAGGCAACCACGTCCGTCGTAGTGGCGGACGAACGAGTGCCCGTGACCATAGCGACCAGAGCGCGCTCCAGAGCGACCTCGTTGGCCTCGACCTCAGGAATGCGTGCTACAATGCATGACTCCAGCTGCGGGCGATGCGAAGGGTGCCCCAGGGGCGCCGGGGGGGAGGTGGCGGAGGCGGGAGGCGGCGGTCCGCGGCACCCAGCGCGGGGACGGTAGCGGGGGCCCCCGCGGGAATCGGAGGAGGGGGCGGCGCCCCCCAAGCCACCTCGCCCGCCCTGGTCACGGCACGTCGAGGCGGCGGCGGCGCCTCTTCCCGAGGCGCCGCATCGAGGCGCGCCGCGGTGGGGGGGGGGCACGCCCGTAGGCCACCTGGGGCGGTGGAGGCAGGGCGTCACGGGCCGCCGGAGGGGGGCGACGACGCCCCTCCGTCGGGGGAGGCGGCGGAGAGTTGCGGGCCGCCGGAGCAGGGCGACGACGAGGCTCCGGGGGTGGCAGCGGCCGCGCCTCCCACCGCTGCAGTAGAGGCGGAGGTGGAGGTGGTCGGGCGCCCCTCCCCTGCGCAGCGCGGGGTGGGGACGGAGAGCGGCCGGTCGGGCGCGAAGCGACCAGGGGTGGGGAGGGGGTGCGACCTCCCGGACGCGGACGGGCGCCCAACACCGTCACCAGGCAGACCTTCGGGCGCCCACACGAGCTCTCGTGGTGTCCGAGCTAGTGGCACCGGAAGCAGCGCGGCGCGTGAGGGCAGGAGGCGGCGATGTGGTCCTCCCAGAAGCAGTTGAAGCATTTACCCTCCAGATCTGGGGAAACGGAGGACGGGGGTGGAGGCGGCGTAGGCGGTGGCGACCGCTCCGCACGCAGCTGCTTACGTGACCGCACCTCGACGAAGCCGTCGGCGTCCACCCGTGGCCCCCACGCGTGGCCGCCGGGAGGCGGTGGCGGCCCCACGGCAGCCCCCCTCCACGGCGAGGCACGGCCGCGGGCTGCACAGCGGGACGGCCAACACGGCCGCCCCCCGCCTTGGCGCGCCGACGGGGATTGGGCGGAGGCGGTGGAGGAGGGGACAGTGGCCGCTTGCCCAGGATCCCCCTGGCGGAAGTGTCCACGGGCCGCGGCGCGGTCGTCGACGAAAACTTGGCAGCGGCGGAGGGAGCACGGAGGAGCGACCGAGACGGGTGCGGAGGTGGGGAGGGGGTGCGCCCGGGCACCGGGATGCCGGCCGCCCGCACCTGCTCCGAGAAGGTGGGGGAGGGGGAGCGACCGCGCGGCACCGGGGAGGAGCCCGAGGCGGAGGAGCCCGAAGCCTCAAGGTCCTAGAGCTCCCTAGAGGAGGGAATGGAGGGGCCTGGCTCCAACCTCCCCACCGGCGCGACCGGAGGCAGACGGTGGCCCGAGGAGCCGCCAACCCCCTGCCCAGCAGAATGCGCCCCAGCACCTGCAGCAGAGACAAGCGGCAAAGCGGTCGGTGCCCGCTGCCTCCAGGGGACGCGGCCAGGCAGCGGGGGTGGCGGGAGAGGGCGGCGCCTTGCCGCCAACGAGCCCCGCGCACGTCTCCAGCTCACGGAGAGGACGCGGCCAGGCAGAGGGGGTGGAGGTGGAGGGCGGCACCTTGCCGCCGCCGTGCCCCGCGCACGCCTCCAGCACACGGAGGGCGGAGGCAACCGCGGCCGGCCCGGCGGCGGCGAGCGCGGCGGCTGTGGCGGGGGAGAGGCCCGGGACGGCAGCGAGGGCGGCGAGGGTGTGCCCCGCGCACACAGGCGCCACCACCGGGAAGAGGGGAGGTGGCGAGCACCAACAGCCACCTGGCCGGGGAGAGCAGCGACCGGGAGGCGAGCCTGCGAGGGGGAGAGGGAGGCCAGGGCAGCCGGCTGAGCGGCGCGGCCAGCCACCGCCGCCGGGGCGGCTAGGCCACGGCTGGCCATGTCCAGGCCGCTGGCCGCCGGCAGCGCCGAGCCCAGCCGGCCGGAGCAGGCCACGGAGAGGGCCGGCGGGAGCGGCAGGGACGGGGAGGTCGTGGCGCAGACGATGTCCAGCCCGTCATCGACCTCGTCGAAGCGGTCCGCGGCGGCCAGGCCCGGGAGGCCAGCGACAGCGGCGGCATGCAGAGTAGCAGCGACATGGGGCCCGGGCGGAGCAGCAAGTCGGGGGATTAGAGCGGCCGGCGCAGGGAGCTACTTGGCCCCGGGAGGCTCCTGCACGGTCCCGGCAGGCCCCTCGTCGGGCAGCTCGACGAGCCACATGGCCCCGGGCGGCCGGCGATCCGGCGGCCGGGGGTCTGGGGGGAGCCGCAGCGACCGTCAACCGGCGACGGCCGGAGCACAGCGCGGAGCAGAAGGCAGGCGCAGGGAGGGGCCGGAGACCGAGGGAGGGCGGGGCACCGTCGGCCGCCGGTGGCGGTGTCGCCGGCAGGGACGGGAAGGGCGGTCGCGACCCGATCTCCACGCACACGGCACGAGAGGAGCTGCAGCGGGGACCAGCGTGGAGAGGAGGGTGGCGGAAGGCCGGATCCGCTCCCGGCTTGGCGGGGGACGGCCGGAGGCGGGAGGAATCGGTGGCGGCGGCGGCGGCGGCGGGTTGACGGGGGCGCGAGGGGCGCCCCGAGGTCGCGGGTCGGGGGAGCTTGAGATTCCACCTCCACCCACATACTCCCTCCGTCCCAAAAAGAATGTCATTCTAGAAATTTTAGGACAGATTATTAAGGAGGTGTAATGATCTCGATTGCCCCTATTTATTTGCCATATTAGGTGCTAATTGATTTTTGCATGCCTACATGCACATGCACACATGCCAAATTAAGTAAAACGTCATTCTTTTTGGGACAAAATTTGAATCCCAAAACGTCATTCTTTTTGGGACGGAGGGAGTAGACAGTTCTCGAAGGACGCTCGCGGGATGAATTATCCGGTCTAACACCTAATGTCATCCATTGCTGATCTACGGAGCAGTACCTTGCCTGTTTAGTTTGCATAATTCATCATTTGCGTATAGGTTACAGCATATGCCACGAAAGCAATGGAGATCCATTTCGTGAGTTCTTTGGTGTGCTAATTGCTAGCTAGTCTCATTTTAAGTTTAGATGATCAGTCAATTGTTTTAAGGTCGTGATTATTTGCCTGAGGTACAGATAAATACCTGCTGCTTAGGTTTTTAGTGCATTGTTGAGTGGATACGGTGATTTTAGTTACAAGGAAGGGGCATACTCCAGTTGGCTTCAAAGGGGTAAGTGGTAAACTACGGGCATGGGGCAAACTGTGCCAAAGAGGATCCTTTGCCAAAGCCCATCCATGTGCTAGCTATCTGTACTGATGGGAGGACCAGGAGAAAAAGTAAAACTAAAGAAGCTACTTTTGCTTCAAATTCTTTTCTTGTGTTGGTAACTTGGCATTTCACAAAGGGTGGGATCATTGGCTCAAGTGCAGAATCATTTGATTCGCTTTAATTAAAAAGTCATCCTTTGTTGTTTTTCCCTTCTAACCTGGCAGATCTGAGATGGCTCCCTCCACCCCAATTCCGCGCGGCCGCCATCCTCCCTTCTCCCCCCGCTACGCGCGGGTCAGCCCTCCCTCGGCTCAGCTCCCAATTTTTCCTCCGCGGTGGATCACCCATCTGCGAGCCTGCTCCCCTCGCGATCGTTCCCTGGCCCTGCAGTCCGCCTCCACCTCGCGATCCTCACGCCGTTTCCCTGCACGTCCGCGTCCTCGACCCGCAAAACGCAGGCAGCAGTTGCCCTCGTGGTGTGTCACCGCCAGCGCCAAAGGACCTCCAGGAGGCCACGCCACCGAATCTCGTCGTCGTTCTGTAGCAGTAGGCGAGGAACCGAGCCCATAGTGAGCACCAGCAACCACTCCGCCTCTCTCGGTCCTGCATCTTTGCCAAGGCGCTACTGCCCTCCACGACAACCTAGGTGAGATCCTCATCCCGAGGGCTTTCGTTTTTGCCGCTTCCCGTCGAATTACGTGCAGCGTAGGCCAATCTAACGTTCACCGGTGATGCTCCGGCCATGCACATGCGTGTGTCCATGGCGCTGCCGTACGTCGTCGTCATTCTATGGGTTGCATCATGAAGATGATCTGGTGGCCCTTAGATCTGAAATCCATGATCCATATTAGATGCACTACATACCCCTTCTTGTAGACCCGGTTCACCATAGACCGTAGACCAATCTCCTCTTGGTCCATGGTCTTGTAGACTGGGTTCGCCGCATAGTACCCACCACATCAGCACCGCACCAACAGCTGAGCGCAGTCAGCCTCTTTCTTGCATTCCATTCCCTATCCATACTGTTAACCGTGAACATTATGTTCTTTGCATGTTTATCTTGCACTCTAACATCTAAATGTCTTGATCGTGAACCTATACCTTGTACTTTATTTAGCACTAAAATCATTGTCCTTACTCTTGTTTATTCATTGTTATAATTCCGTTCAAGCCCTTCTTGAGTTGAGATAATTACATATCTTTATGGCCTTTTTTGCTCTCCTTCATTCCTCATCCATTTAATTGAGTCTATCCATGACGTGCCGCCGCCGTCGTCGATCCAGGGCTCACCGTCATCACCAGAGCCATCTTGTCTCTCGATCTTCCCGACGACTCCGGGTAGGCCATGATTTACGTTGCCCCGTTCCTGGACTCCCAATTAAAATGCAGTATTTTTGTTGTCATAAGGAACTGGTGTGTTCCAAGATGTCATAGGAACTGGTGTGTTCGTATGGGTATGATAATATATATATGTTGATCCGTAGTATTTGTACCAATAGCTAATATTCATGTATCCGCCTGAAGCAAACAATACCAGGGAGCCTCTTTGGGATATCACTAACACCAATACCCAAGGTACATAACGAACACTATGTAATGTTCTGTCGGTGTGCCGTAGATTGTTTTTTAATAGCGTAATGTTGTCGTGCTTCAAGGAGGAGATAGTCAGCAGCGTCAAGAAAATGGTCCTAAATCTGCTAAGAGGTTGCGGAATAAACAATATTTTGCTTCCATGTCGAATGAGAAGAGGAATGAGTGTAACATGAAAAAACGTGAGAGGAGGTTAAAGAAAAAACTTCAGCAGGGAGGTATGACCAGCTTTCCTGGTAATTTTGTTTTAATTACACAGTTCTATTTAATTTAATTTATTTATATATCTATGATTTTCCATAGTTGTGGATGATGGATTGGTCGATGGGGAGGGAAATCTAAATGGGAGAATTCAGCTCGGCACATGACCATCAGGTGCGCCTCCACATATTGCATCATTAGTTTGTTTGACATAATTGATAATATGAATTATATATATATATATGTATGCTTTTACATAGTTCTCGATGGATTGGTCGATGGGGAGGGTAATCTAAATGTGAGAATTCAGCTTGGCACAAGACCACCAGGTGCGTCTCCATATTACATCTTTAGTTTGTGGAGGGAAATCTAAATGGGGAAATTCAGCTTGGCATAGGACCATGAAGTGTGTTTCCACATATTAAATGTTTAGTTTGTTTGACATAGTTGATAATATAATTAATTTATATATCTATGCTTTTCCATAGTTCTAGACGATGGATTGGTCAATGTGGAGGCTAATCTAAATGAGGGAATCCAGCTTGCCACAGGAGCATCAGGTGTGTCCCCCCATATTACATCCTTAGTTTGTTTTAATAATAGTTGATAATAAAATTAATTTATACTAATTTATATGATCTATATAGTGAATTAGGTGGGTCTTCAAATAATAAATCTTGGCACAAAAGTACTATTAGGATTCTGTTATGATCCATTTCAATTTAGTAGTGTAGTCTCTGAATAACAACATGTAAATATGGAGCAATGTATGTAGCAACCAAGATTTGTGCGTTAGTGACCCTTCAGTAAAGTATCATAGTTTCATCTGCGATATGTTATCTCTTAGTTTTATCAACATTGTTCCTCTTGATGACTATATCAATTTTGAAACGAAATCATTGTTATGGATGCTTTGGTCAAAGTAGTGTATACTCTGACAAAAGAGTATAATCATATTAAATCTTTAGTTTGTTTGAATAGTTGCTTTACCGGCTTGCTGTATGTGGCCTAAAACATGGCCTGTTTCAGTTTAGTAATGTAGTTCCTAAACTAAATTGATTGATCAAGGTAGGCTACTCAAGCTTTTTTACAACACGACAATTAAAATTCAGTGTTTTGGTCCTTTCAAATTAAGTAGTGTAGTATCTGAATAACATCAATATAAGAACCAATGCATCAAGCAATAATTGTGTGTTATATATATAGTTTCCACAGTTCAGCACTCATAATTGAGGATGCAATTTGTTTTCCTATATTTTTAAGGCATTGATACTCTTGACTAAAATTTTTTTGAAATGACTGAATCATTGATGTTATATTGTGCATAATATTTTATTTACCCATATTGTGGCATGCCATTTTAGGACTAGTAATTGACCTCACCCCTGTGGACGATAAAATGGTCTCTCCTAGAGAACAGAGGAATCAGAAGGCTAGGGAACGTTATGCAGCAATGTCTCCTGAACAAAGGGCTATGTTAAATAAGAGGCGGCGGGATTCCTATGCTGCAAAAAATGTTGCAAAGAGGCTATTTAGTACGCCTCGGGAGAAGAAGGAGAAACGAAGGCAGATAAACAACAACTATCAAAAAGCAATGAAAGAACATCGAGCAAACACCTTGCATCCCGACTCCATCGCCATGGCAAACCCTCAATGGAAACCAGAACTTTTATTCCCTCCTGGTGATAGCCTCCCTCAAGAGTAACGGACCAGATGGAAATCCCCGAATTTGGTGGCCTGCCTATTTATGTCGATGCAGATGTACAGGAACCTCCTCAACAAGTTGATACCCCGGAGACATTTCTATCCAACACTATCCACACAGGTCACCTAACTCCAGGATTGCGACATTCTAGACGAAAGCATCGTAATCAAGAGTTTGAATCAACCATTAGAAGAAACATCAAAGGGACCACTGGTGAAAATGAGAACATTGTGAGTCAGCCGACACAGTCGTGTATCATTAACAATGGTACACTACTTGACAACCTATATATTACAATTGATAAGTTAATACACAATTAACCAAACTATGTTAAAATGCTATATAAAGGTGCAACGCAGACATACCCTCGGGGTGACGGAACATCGGATTTGTTAGGAGCAGGTGACAACATTACTTCCTCAATGCTTGGTCGGTTGGCACTATTTCTGTGTCTCACCCACCATTCAATCTCTGCAGGTACTTCTGGTAATGCAGCTTGTAATGAAAGGTGTACTCAGACACAACCATCTGTTGTTGATGGGCCTGGTTCTATGCCACAACACGATTTGCACAGATACCCTTGTCAAGGTATGTGTCCATGACGGTATGCTCTTCCTATTCATATTGTACATAATCACCTATGTCCGTCTCACCACTCATGTGACATGTGTTGCGTCAGATGGTGATGAGAACATTGATTTCGATGAGGACGAGGAAGCGGATGAAGGGTTCCTTTTTGCGGGACAAGGTAAACCTTGCTGCAATTATCTCACATTAATATTCCATTTAGCACCCTTGACCTATGCTAAATATTACCAGAGGATGATGATGATGATGATGATGATGTCGTGGTGGATGTCAACCTCATGAGGAGTGATGAAGATACCATTGAACCTGATGCACAGGATCTGTTCGGTACAGTTTACGATAATGTCCCAGCAGAGGGTCACGCGCTAAAGCCAGTGGATAATTGCGAGTTCTGTAATGCAAAGAAGTTTGAGTACGAACCACCGGGATTCTGCTGCCGTAGTGGAGCTATTCATCTATCCACCCCCGACACGCCCCCGAATGAACTCATGCGATTGTGGACGGCCTCAGACGCTAATGCCAGACATTTTCGCGATCACATCAAATATTTTAATGGGCACTTCTCATTCACTTCTCTGCACTGTAATCTTGATAGTGCGACCACCGACACTCAGAAGTGTCCTATTTACACCTTCCATGCGCATGGAGCCCTTTACCATAATCTTAAAAACTTTGGCAAAGAAGAGAGTTATGAACCTAATCACCTCGAACTTTATTTCTACGACGATGATCCAGATCTTGATTTTAGGCTCAGCAAGTGCCGTGAGAAGACTGAACATAAAGACAGAGAGGTCATTCGTACCCTTGTAAACATCTTCAATACTGGTGTTAATCCCTACTCGGAACATCTTCGCACTATGGGAGAGGTAGAGGATTTTTCGGATTACCATATTGAGTTCAACCTTGATCAACAACTTGACCAGAGAACATACAACAAGCCTCTAACGTCAGAGGTTGCAGCCGTTTAAGTTGAGGGGAGCGAGCATCGGGGTCAATTTGAAACTAGTGTCATTCTCCACGGGAAGGATAGGTCATGGAAAGGCATCCATTCGTATCATGGCTACTACGACCCCCTCTCGTACCCGCTCTTCTTTCCAAGGGGAGAGTTTGGGTGGCACAACTGCATTCCCAAAGTTGGTGTGACTGAGGCGCAGGTTAACAAAGCTCGAGGGATACGCAAGACACGTCCTCAGGGGGTGGTGATGATGAAGGTTCTGCTGGGAATAAATGTGTTTCCGTGCGTGATTACTATTGCTACAGAATGCAGATGCGACCTGGGATTTTCAATCCAATACTATATGGCAAGCGACTGTTCCAGCAGTTTGCTGTCGACACCTACGTGAAGATTGAAAGCTCGCGTCTTGACTTCATCAGATACAATCAGGATACTGTGAGGGCTGACCTATACCAGGGTTTGGTTGACAGCTATCGTACAGGGGTGGAAGAAGCGAATGAGGTTGGGAAGCGTACCGTGCTATCACCGACGTTCATTGGTGGTCCCCGTGATATGAGGCATCGGTACATGGATGCGATGGCTCTGGTGCGAAAGTATGGCAAACCGGATATCTTCCTCACCATGATGTGCAATCCGAATTGGGATGAGATTAAAAATGAGTTATATCCAGGATAGTGCGCGCAGGACCGTCCAGATCTCGTGGCTCGAGTGTTCAGAGCCAAGTTGGAGGAGTTGAGGCGACGGTTGATGTACAAGGACATACTTGGGAAGGTAAAAGCCTACGTATATGTCGTTGAGTTCCAGAAGAGGGGCTTGCCGCATGCACACTGGCTGCTGATAATGCAGAGAAAGTTCAAGATCACCTGCCCTGAGCAGTACGACGCGATTATCTTTGAAGAGCTACCTAACAAGAAGAAGTACCCTGAGCTCTACAAGATGGTCACGAAGCATATGATGCACGGACCATGGGGGTGCTTAATCCAAACAGCCCATGCACAAAGGATCGTACTTCGTGCAAGAACTATTACCCATGACCATTTTGCGATTCAACATCGCAAGGCAAGGATTCGTACCCAGTGTACAGGCGGTGTGATGATGGTCGTAAGGAGATGGTTCGAGGTCACATGCTAGACAATCGATGGGTTGTCCCGTACAACCCGTATCTCATACGTACTTTCAGCTGCCACATTAATGTTGAGGCATGCAGCAGCATTAAGTCCATGAAATATTTGTTCAAGTATATCTACAAGGGCCATGACAAAGCATCTGTGGCTGTTAGGGAGAATGGAAAAAAAGATGCCAAAGGGAACGTTGATGAGATCGCGGATTACAAAGAGGCTCGGTGGGTGGGGCCTCCAGAAGCAATGTGGAGGATATACGGCTTTGACTTACACGAGTGTCACCCACCGGTGCTGGCGCTGCAATGTCATCTCCCCGGCCAGCATATGGTTTCATTTTATGCACGGGACAATGTTGAACGAGTTTTAAAAAAACCACGTATCGAGGACTCGATGCTCACAGAATGGTTTAACTACAACTACCATCATTCGGAAGCTCGCGGAATCTTGTATCATGACTTTCCAAAGTATTATACTTGGAACGTCAAAGATAAATGTTGGCAACCTAGGAAAAACTCAAGATACCATGTCGGGAGACTTGTGTCTGCGAATCCGGCAGAGGGTGAACGCTATTTTCTTCGAGTCCTCCTAAACCATGTTCCGGGAGCGACATCATGGAGGGATCTTAGGACTGTGAATGGTGTGCATTATGATTTGTTCCGTGACGCTGCTTGTGCTGTTGGTCTGATCGAAGATGACAACACGCTCGATGATTGTCTTACTGAGAGTACTATGTTCCAGATGCCATCCTCACTGCGTAGGCTATTCATTACAATATTGGTGTTCTATGCACCGAAAGATGTGGCCGGTTTGTGGACAAAACACTTTGATGCAATGGCAGAAGACTACAAGCGCACCAATCCAAACCCGAGATGGGTGGAACAGATGGTTTTGATTGACATCAGGAACATGGTGGAATCTATGGCTAAAGAGTTTGAGAAGTTGCCCCTACCAAAAATAGATGATGCATACGATGATGCTAGCGCGGTCCCTCGTGAGATATTTGAGGAGGCCAGCATTGAGACAAATCCAGAAGATGTGGGGCTATCGTCTCTACTAAATGAGGAGCAGAGGGTTGCCTATGATGAGATAATGTCCACAGTTGACTCCAAACGAGGTGGCTTATTCTTTGTAGATGGACCAGGCGGCACAGGAAAGACTTTTTTGTACAGAGCGCTTCTCAGAACCGTTCGCAGTCAGAACAAGCTTGCCATTGCTACAGCTACATCTGGTGTCGCAGCATCTATAATGCCTGGTGGGAGGACAGCCCACTCACATTTCAAGATTCCCCTAACGCTCGACGATAAACAAGGATGCGGCTTCACCAAACAGTGTGGAACTGCCAAGCTGCTGCAGCAAGTGTCTCTCATCATTTGGGACGAGGCATCTATGACAAAGAGGCAGGCTGTGGAGGCGCTAGACTATAGTATGTGTGATATAATGGGATGGAAGGATCTTCTGTTCGGTGGGAAGATAGTTGTATTTGGTGGAGATTTCAGACAGGTCCTCCCTGTTGTACGTAAAGGATCTAGAGCTCCAATTGTCGGTGCTTCCTTGCGAAAGTCAGATCTTTGGGCATCCATGCGACATCTTAAGCTTGTGAGCAACATGAGGGCCCAGAGTGACCGAGCGTTCGCGGATTACCTTTTGCGCATTGGTAATGGCACAGAGGAGGTTAATGAAGATGGTGATGTACGCATTCCTGACGAAATATGTGTCCCGTACACTGGGGATTCCGAGAAAGATCTTGACACACTAATGTTGAGAAGTAGAATAGGGGGAAACACCACACACCCAATGGGGGGGGTGACCTCTCATAATCACCTATACTAGGAAAGATATAATCCACCTATACAAGGCAATGTATAGCCAGCTATACATATCTGGCTGATACATATCTAATACTCACCCGCAGTCACAGTGGGAGGATCGCGGACGCAAAGACTGGATCTAAACTCAGTAAACAACTGTACAGATAAGCCTTTGGTCATGATGTCCGCGAATTGGTGAGTCAAAGGAACATGTAGAACCCGGACTTGTCCTAGAGCGACCTTCTCGCGGACGAAGTGGATGTCCATCTCGATATGCTTCGTGCGTCGATGGTGAACCGGATTGGCTGTCATGTAGACAGCACTGACGTCGTCACAAAAAACAACCGTCGCTGAAGGGATCGAGACGTGGAGCTCCTGGAGAAGCTGCCGCAGCCAGCAGCACTCGGCAACAACATGTGCCATAGCCTGGTACTCTGCCTCAGCACTTGAGCGGGAGACTGTAGTCTATCTCTTGGACGCCCAAGAGATGAGGTTGTCGCCGAGGTAGACGCAGTAGCCGGAAGTGGAGCGTCGAGAGTTGGGGCAGCCAGCCCAGTCCGCATCCGAGTATGCGGTGAGGGACTGGACAGGGCCAACACCAATGTGAAGGCTGAAGGAGAGGGTGCCCTTCAGGTACCGAAGAATCCTCTTGAGCAACGCCAGGTGGGGCTCACGAGGATCATGCATCAAGAGGCACACCTGTTGTACCGCATATGCCAAGTCAGGGCGAGTCAATGTGAGGTACTGGAGGGTGCTGGTGATGCTCCTGTATTCCATCGAGTTGGCGACAGGGGCACCATCTGTCGCAGAGAGCTTTTGTCGGGTGTCAACAGGGGTCGTTGTAGAGTGACACTCGGCCATGCCAGCCCGCTGGAGCAGCTCGACAGCGTACTGGCGCTGGGACAGGAACAACCCATCGGAGGAGCGCGTGACGGTGATGTTGAGGAAGTGATGCAGGTCCCCGAGGTCCGTCATGGCGAACTCGAAGTGGAGCTGATCAATGATGCGCTGAAGGAGTACTGGTGACGAAGAGGTGATGACGATGTCGTCGACGTACAACAATAGGTAGGCAAGATGATCACCCTCTTTAAGCACGAAGAGGGAGACGTCGGAGGCTGAAGGAACGAACCCAAGCTGTCGAAGGTACGTGGCGAGTCGCTGGTACCAAGCACGTGGGGCCTGCTTAAGACCATAGAGAGACCTCTAGAGGAGGCAAACATGGTCAGGAGCAGCAGGATCGATGAAGCCAGGCGGCTGCTAGCAGTAGACAGTCTCCTCAAGGTTGCCGTGAAGGAAGGCGTTCTTCACGTCTAGTTGGCGCATGGGCCAACAGCGAGAAGTAGCGATGCTGAGGACAGTCTGGATGGTCGCCGGTTTGACCACGGGGCTGAACATCTCATCGTAGTCGATGCCATGTTGTTGGGAACAGCCCCGAACAACCTAGCGCGCCTTGTGACGAGCGAGAGTGCCATCAGAATGTGTCTTGACTTTGAAGAGCCACTTCCGTGTCAAAACATTGGTGCCGGGCGGTCGTGGAATGAGGTGCCAGGTGCCGTTGTCGATGAGGGCCTTGTACTCCTCAGCCATGGCCGCATGCCAGTTCGGGTCAGCCAACCCACTGCGGTAGTTGGCTGGAACAGGTGACGGAACTGTGGTAGTGCTGAGCCCCTTGTACTGCACGCGCTGTATGGTCCCAGACTGTGTGCGTGTCATAGGCCAAGACGAAGCGGGGGCAGCAGCAGGTACAGGTCCCGAGGTGGACGTCTCAGCTGCTGAGGTCACAGCCGAAGTAGGTGCTGGTGCGGCGGGGCGACGCGTGTAGAAGCGCGGTAGGGCGGGAACAAGCCCGGCGGCATCGCGTGGTGCGTCTTGTCGTGGAGGCGGAAGTCCAGACGGGGGCACGGAGCCACGCTCGCCCGGTCCAGCAGAGGGAGATAGCGGCTGCTCAACGTCCGCCTGGGACGGAGCGACCGCTGGCGCCGGCTGAACAGGTGGAGCCGGTGGAGGGCTAGCTGCAATGTTAGTGGCACAGGGTATAGTATCCACAGTTTCGTCAACCAGAAAATCGAGGGAGGATCTGTCTGGTGCGGGCGAAGAATCTGCAAACGGAAACCGAAATTCGTCGACGATGACGTGACGGGAGATTATAATGCGGCGCGTCGATATGTCAAGGCAGCGATAACCTTTGTGAGAGGAGGGGTATCTGAGAAACATGCACGTCGTAGAGCGAGGAGCTAGCTTACGCGGCGAGGTGGCCTGTAGATTGGGGTAGCATAGGCACCCAAACACCCGAAGGTGGTCATATGTAGGCGGTACGCGATACAGACGTGTGTGGGGTACTTCACTATTGATGGAGGAGGACGGTCACCTGTTTAGCAGATAACATGCAGTAGCAAGAGCCTCTGCCCAATATGATGGTGGCATGGATGCATGAAAAAGGAGGGTTCGTACAGAATTGTTGAGGGTACGCAGGACCCGTTCGGCCTTGCCGTTTTGTGCAGAGGTATATGGGCAGGAAAGGCGCAACATGTTGCCATGTGCCGCCAGGAAGGTGGTTGTGGCGTTGTTGACAAATTCCGTGCCATTGTCAGCCTGAAAGCATTTTATGGGGAGACCAAACTGGGTACGAACGTAGGCAACAAAATCAACAATTGTCTGGTGGACATCAGACTTGCGCCTGAGGGGGAAGGTCCAACAGAAATGAGTATAATCATCCAAAATCACTAGATAATAAGAAAAACCAGATATGCTAGTGACAGGCGAGGTCCAAACATCACAGTGAACTAAATCAAAAGCTCCAGCAGTATGGGATGTTGACGAACTAAAAGGCAGGTGCGCGTGCTTTCCAAGTTGACAGGAATGGCAAAGTGAGCGGCCTGCTTTATTACAAGAAATCAAGTTGTTTTTATTTAGACGAACTAAGGCTGCTGGAGACGGATGACCAAGACGCTGATGCCACAAAGTGGAGGAGGCAGCCAGAAGAGCGGACGAGCTGGGTGTGGACTGCGGCAAAGTGTAGAGATCCCCGTCGCTATTGCAGTGAAGAATCACGCGCCCCATCGGAATGTCCTTAACAGAAAAACCGAAAGCATCAAACTCAATGGAGCAATGGTTGTCGCGAGTAAATTGATGAATAGAAAGTAAGTTCTGAACTATCGAGGGAACTACAAGGACATTGTTAAGAGCAAAATTTGACATTTTGGTGGACAGGATGGAGTGGCTGTGAGACGTTACTGGGATACTACTACCATTGCCAACTAAAATTGAAGAGACAGAGGTGGGAAGGCGCTTGAGTAGTATACCATCCGATGAAGACATGTGGGAGGAAGTGCCGGAGTCGACCACCCAGGGAGAGGCTCCTTGCATGGACATGTTCTGCAAAGTGGCGATCAGACCAGCCTGATCCCAAGACTGCCCCGGTGGCTGTGCATAGGTAGCAGGCGGCGAGACTTGAAGAGGGGCAAAGGCAGTGTGTGCCTGGCCGGGAGCAGAGCCCAGGAGACCCTGGTTGGAGCGCCAGGGCTGTCCGCTGCTATGCTGACCACCAGCCCAGTACTGGCCGCCTGGGGATAGGCACACCCACAGCCCAGAGGGGATGGGTGGGCGGATGTGCTGGCCGCCACCTGCGCCGTAGCCACCGTTGCCTCCACCGTAGCCGCCGCCGCCGTAGAATTTCTTGCCACCCTTCTTGTTGTTCTGCCTCTGCCCGTCGTTGCGTGGTGGCTGCTGCTTGTGCTGGCCGCCGCCAGAGGACTGGCAGCCGAAACCACCGCAGGAGGAGGAAGGGCCGGCGAGGAGCGCTGTGCCTGTCGCAACCTTCGCCCCGTTGGCGAGACGCAGCTCCTTGAGAATGAGCTGGTCCCGCGCGTAGGAGAAGGTGAGGTTGGTGGCAGCGATGTGGTCGGCAGTGTTGGTGTAGGGCTCGTTCAGCCCGCGGAGCATGTTGAGGATGAGGGTGGGCTCGGAGACGGGTTGGCCGACGTCGCGCAGCTTGTCGGCGGTGGTCTTGACGCGAAGGCAGTAGTCATTGATGGATGAATCTCCCTGGGTCATGGAATGGAATTCATGACCCAGGAAGATCGCCCTGGGGGCCTTGTTCGCCTGGAAGAGGGCTTCAATGGCGACCCACAGCTGACGAGCCGTCTGAGTGGTGCCGTCCATGGCCATGTCAAGAACAGGTTCTGCGACAGACCCGAAAATCCAACTGCGGACGCAACAGTCCACCTGCTCCCAGGCAGCGTCGACGGCATCAGCGGCTGGAACAGGGCCGTCGAGGTGCCAGAGAAGGCCGAATTTCCCACACATTGCGCGGAAATATGCTGACCACTTGGTGAAGTTGGAGGTCTTCAACTCAAGAGTCATGGGCACATGGGATTTGACGGCGACAGAGGCATAGGAGGCGACGAAGATGGGGGTCTGGGCGCCTGGACCAGATGAGTTGGCCAGGGCGGAGGAGGTGTTGGAGGACGTCATGGTGAAGGCGTCCAGGGAGGGGAAACCAACCGGTCCTAGAGACTGGATCGGTGGGAGGCAATGCAACCGAGAGGAATCGGTGGCAGGGAGGGGAAATCGCGGCCAGGAGGAGTGACGGTGATTGGCAGGGCACGGCGGCCTGGGATGTGGCGGCGCCTGGTGGGTGTAGGGTAGGGGAGGGCGCCCGCCCAGGTAGGGACGGCGGCGCGGAAAGAGGGTGGCGTCGCGCGGTACAGAGGAGCCGCGCGAGGAGACTCGCGATGCACGGAAAACAGGGGAGCCGCGCGCCACGCGAGACAGGGGAGGGCAGCGGAAGGGATTGGAAAGGAACCAAAGAATTAGGCCTGGTCTCTCATAATCACCTATACTAGGAAAGATATAATCCACCTATACAAGGCAATGTACAACCAGCTATACATATCTGGCTGATACATATCTAATAACTAATCGAGAGCATCTTTCCAAATCTCAATGAAAACATGACAAACAAAGATTACATCACCTCCAGAGCCATTTTATCAACACGTAATGACTGGGTGGATGATATTAATTTGAAGATGATCAACAAGTTCCAGGGTGGGGAGGTGGTGTACCATAGTTTCGACGAAGCGGTTGATGATCCACATAACTACTATCCTTAGGAGTTTCTTAACACATTGACTCCCAACGGGATAGCTCCACATGTTCTAAAGCTAAAGATCGGCTGTCCAGTAATATTGCTTAGAAATTTAGACTCTGCAAACGGACTTTGCAACGGAACGAGGCTTGTAGTTAGAGCGTGCCAAAGAAACTCAATAGATGCTGAAATTGTTTTGGGACAACATGCCGGGAAGAAAGTTTTCCTCCCTCGGATACCCTTGTGCCCCTCTAATGATCAGATGTTCCCATTTCAATTCAAGAGGAAGCAGTTCCCAATTAGGCTCAGCTTCGCCATGACGGTCAACAAGTCACAGGGTCAAACAATACCAAACGTAGGAGTGTACTTGCCCGCACCTGTGTTCTCCCATGGACAGTTGTATGTTGCTATGTCTAGAGCCACAGCCAGAATGAACATCAAGATCCTCGCCCTCCCGCCTAATGCAGAGGCAGAGGAGGAAGAAGCTCGAAGATAGGAAAAGAATGATGCAAAAAAGACGGCAAAGGGCAAGGGTAAAAAAAATGATGTGGTCAAAAAACAGAAAAGAGTACTACCGGTGAATGGCACGTATACGAAGAATATTGTGTACAAAGAGGTTTTGACATTGTAGTCAGGTAATATTATGATATTTGTTATTTATGCGTATCTTACTGATTAGTGTGTATGTGGAATAGAATGATGCCATTTAATGGTTCTTGCTTTCTCTTCAGGTAAAATTATATGCTTTACGATACTGTGCATGGGATGGTGTTTCAGCTTCACATGATTTATCTCAATTTAATCATCCAAGTAAACAAAAGTCTAATTTATGCTATGGTATTTACTCTTATTTTCTTGTACAGAGCTACAATTAGTGAAAATGATGATGTGAGTCAAATAATGTTCTGTCTTATTTAATTGCCCCTGAATATATAGAGATAAAATATGGAAAGTTTTTTACATGATTGAGAAGTTTGCTTTTAGCATATTATTTGGGCTCATGAGTTATTCATTCTATTCCGCACATGGCGACTGGAGCTTAATCTTTAAAATGAATAGGTAACTGGAACTATATTATTTGGGCTCATGAGTTATTATTTGCACTACTGCTTCATATGTCTACTCTTTTTGTGCACTTCTTTATGAGCCATCAATGCATCATTGGTTCAACCTGTGTTGTAATCTTAAATATGTAAAGCTTTTATTGGGCAACATAGTGGTGTGGGTTTGTAAATGAGCTTGCGAAGAGTGCATTGATCCATTGCTTACTTCGTATTAATTATCGGTTATCTGTACTATCAACCTATGGTGTATATACTTTGTTTCAAAAAAAACCTGTTCTGAGGTGTTAGTAACCGTCAATTTGTGATACTTCCTTTTCTATTTGGTAGGACCGTATGAGATAGTTACTTGTATTCACACAGGATGGTGAGATCGCTAAATGAATGGCTTGCCAAATGTGTAGAGTGGTCACAATGGTGATAAGAAAAAACTGTTGGAAGTACTAATATGCAGGAACAACTGCTATAATTTGTTTCTTATACTATTTCGTTGTATACCAAATCTTTTCTTTATTAATCGACTATTTACAATTCTCAGGTTGCTACAACAGGATATTAGGTGTTGAGGTGTGTTGTGCTTCAGAGGAGTGTGGTTGCACTTAAATTACTTTCGCCAGTCAACTTAAGGTGACGATTATGTACTTATGCAACAGTGGTACTGATAACTTAAGGTGATAATTATCTTTTCTTCTATTGAGAATTTTTTTTATGATTTGAGTATTGCGCTATAAATAATTGGATGCCCGTAGCAACGCACGGGCACGAACCTAGTACTAGTACTAGGTAGGAGGCATCTGGGAAGATCATGCAACTTGCTTGGGTCGTTGTCCGGAAGCCTCATCCAATTCATTTACCCTCTGTTTAGTTCACCAAAAGTCCTCAAAATTTTCGCATTGCAGATCATGCTACCTCTCACAGAACACGTTTCTTAATGTAAAAATTTTACCATTTTCACCAAAATTTCACGGAACTAAACGGGGGAATTTCAGGCTCGTGCGTCCTTACGCCACCTCGAGAGGCCCTTAAGCACCAGGATCTTTGAAGGCAACAGCAAACGAATTATAAGGAGAAAAAAGATTCCTCTTTGAAGGCAACAGCAAACGAATTATAAGGAGAAAAAAGATTCTTTGAAGCCAAAAGCAATTTTGGGAAACAGGGTCGGATGGACATGGAGCATGTTATCGTGAGTTCAAGGAATGTGAATGTGGGAATTAAAGGTGTACGGAAGCATCACATTACAAGCATGCCTTTGTGTGGTACTCCCTCCGTATCGAAATATTTATCGCTTTTAATTTTTTCTTGCAACTTTAATTATTCATCTTATTCAAAAAATTATTGCAAATATGTAAAAGGTACAATAGTAAAGCATGTAACAAAAAAATAGATGGAACTCACATAATTTTTTTTAACAAGACGAACGGTCCAAGTTGTAAAAAAAAGTCAATAACGACAAACATTTTGATACAGATGAAGTATCAAAGATCCTTTCAACCCATCTCTCATCCGATCCCTTGCCACTTGCTCTGCTTAGCTCTGTCGGTAAACACTGACCAAACTGTAAGTTGCTCCTCCACTTCGACTTGGACTACCTAGTACTAGGCTGCAGCCATTCACTGTGGGGCACTAGGGGAGCGATACTGGCGGGCTGTGCGCACCGCTAAGATCATCACCGAAAGGAAAGGGGACGCCGCTGCCGAGGGTGTCGCCACTTGTGCCATGAACAAACACTGTAATACAGGCAAGCAGCAGTGCACCAGCAAGCCACGACACGAATGGAATGAAAGATTCGATGTATTTGGTGGAAGCTTCGGTTGGAGACTTGATCAGCTGATTCATTAAGACTTCTTGAGAAAATCAATAAGATTAAACATCTTATTGGGTTATCCCGAAGCCATGTAATCCCGAAGCAGAATTGGGTTATCATACTTGTACATCATGTACATGCATCAAAGGCTAGTGTTATCGATGGAAACGAATCCTTTGAAGTAGCACAATTAACTAGATTTCACCGTTCTACAGATATTGTTTAATCCCACAACTGAATGCGTGGATGAGAATCAAAAGTTATCGCCGTGCACGTCGTCCAGCAGGTGCGTTGCTTGAAGTTTACCACGTGCGGTTCTGATCCATCACTGTCTCGGTAAATGCATGCCGTCAGAGGCGCCTTAACAACGACTTACGACTGATGAAAACATCTGCATTTTCCTGCTTCCTACTAGACTAGATCTGTCTACAACGTTCAAGTAGTTCAAGTAACGTGTTATAAGTGAATGTTGCCACCTAATCCACCCATGCCGATCCATGCATATAATCGAGCAATACGACCTCACCACCCCCTTGTTTACAAGAAGAGATCTTTTTCGGTGCCTTATACCACCAATGAGTAGTATGAAGTATAAAGAACATCCAGCTATCCATTTAAAAGGGTAATTTTGTAATCATATTTATAATAACTAATTACCTCATTTTTTTTACATGTATACCCACCGCAGCATTCTCCCCAACCCCGATCACCCATCCGCCGCCTTCCCGCCGCCTATCGATCTCCCTGGCCGCTCCTCCTCTTGCGCTTCTTCTCCCTACTCCTTCTCGATTTGCATGTGCACACGCCGTGCCCGCGCCACGACCTCGTCGACGGCCTTCGTGCGCACACCGACGCCGGCGGCATCCTGCTGTTCCAGGACGACCAGGTGAGCGGCCTGCAGCTCCTCAAGGACGGGGAGTGGGTGGACATGCCGCCCATGTGCCACGCCATCGTCGTCAACATCGGAGACCAGCTGCAGCAGGTGATCACCGGCCCAGTCCGGCCCCCCTCCTCCTGTGCTTCCACTGCGAGTTTTTTTTTGAAACTGAGTCTTTAAATTAGTTCTTGATTAGTAACAGCCTAAAAGGAGCCTGTAAACGTTCTGTAGGGTGTGGTGCTTGAGCACATGTCATGTTACTGTGTAAGCATCAAGGCCCCACCGCACTTTTGGTAAGAGTGTGTTTCGGTAATAAATGACAACCATATACTTGTGACTAACCTTGGTTTTGTAACGGATTTATTCTTGGGTTATTGTCATAAGTAATAAATGAAAAGAGACCCCTCAATTTGAATTTATGGATGATCAATGGACAAAGACTACAAGGCTAAGAACATTCGTAGTTCCATGTGTCACAAGGAGATGAAGGACACTTGGATTTGCTAGTTTGTAGTGTTTGACCGTACTATTAAGAGGGATTCATACTTGAGTAGCTTGACCATGCCAAATGCTATGCCATATTTATGCACTATCAAGCTCCTTGGTCACTAAATAGCTCAAGACACTTATGGAAATACATTGAAAGCAAAAGACTTGAAGAAAAACTCAAAGGTGATAGAATTGGATGAGTTGAAATGGAAAATGGCGCGTCGGATGATCCGACGCTATCATTCCTAGTTGCACCGGATGATTAATGTGAAAGATTCAGCAGAATTCAGCACCGCCGGATGAACCGACGGTGTATCAGCAGAAGCATCGGTTCATCCGGTGACCTAGGGTTTGGTAACAGTGACAAATCAAGTCAGAGCCTTTAGCACCGGATGAAGCGACGGTACCAGCAGCGGTTCATCCGGCGCACGCATATATTTCATACAGAGACGCACCGAGTGAACTTGCTTCAGCACCGGATGAACCGACGCAGATGGAGACTACCAGCGGTTCATCCAGCGACCGTGTTTATTCTACGCAGAGATGTTTTGAGTGAAGTTGCTTCAGCACCGGATAAACCGACGCTACAACGGTGTATGCGTCAGATGAAGTGGTACAGCGTTCGTGTTCAACGGCTATATTTGGAGACTCAGTGACACCGGATGAACCGACGTTGTCGTAGGGGGAACCGTCGGTTCATCCGACGGTACTACTTTTCAGAGGACTTTTCCAACGGCTAGCCTCCCTTGCTAGGCCTATAAATTGGACCCCCCTGCGTCTCTTGAGCTGCCTTTGCCACTCTTAAGACCTACTGCAGCCAAGGAGAAGGAGAGTTAGTGCTTTGATCAATTGGATTTCTTCTTCCTAGCCAAGAGGGATTCTTTCTTGGTGATCAAGAGTTTCAAGGTGCTTTCAATGACATAGCTGAGTACATTGGTCAAGTGAAAGGTTGTGAGCTTGTTACTCTTGGAGTTTGACAGCTCCTAGACGGTCTCGGTGATTTGGGGTTCTTGATGAGCTCTTGGAGATTGTGGGACCCCCGAAAAGTTCTTGGTGTAAATGGATTGAGACCCACCATTCCGGAGATGGAGAACGGGTACTCTTAGTGAGCACTCAAGTCTAAGTGCTTGAGGGGGAGCAAAACTCTTTGTGAGTGCTCCAACGTGGATTAGGGAGAAGCGTCAACTTCTCGATACCACGAGAAAAAATTCGGTTGTCTCGTGTCCTCTCTTTCTACCTTCTTGCACTTAATTCCGCATATACTTTCAGGTCTTAAGTTTGCTTGCTCTTGTTTCCCTATAGTTTGCTTTGCTTGTTGCATATCTGGACTAGGGTGCTTTTCTCTTGTTAGTGTGAACATTGCTAAGGAACTTTGTTGTTAGTGTGCTTAGTTGGTAGGAAGAAAGCTTTTTTAGATGGGCAACACTAGAGATATAGGTTAAGGTTTACTTCTTGTACTAGAAATTTGAAGAAGGCCCATATTCAACCCCCCCCTCTATAGGCTATCGATCCTACAAGTGGTATCAGAGCTTAGGCTCTCTTTTTGGTGGCTTAACCGCCTAGAGAGATGGGCAAGGGGAGTGGAAATGGCCCTCCCAAGTTGGCGGGGAAACGGTTCACTTTTTGGGCTCATAGAATGACTATCTTTCTCCAAGCACAACACCATGATGCATGGACCACTACCATGTATCCTATGCCTAATGAACCCACAGAAAGTGAAGTCAAGTGGAACTATCGTGCTAGAAACTTTATCTTTGAGACTCTTGAGGAGAATTTGTTTGATAGGGTGTTTGCCTTGGATACCGCTCATGAGGTTTGGATGGAGCTCAAAACCATTCATGTAGGCAACAAGAAAATCCGTGAGGAGAAGTATGAGTTGCTTAAGGTTGAGCTTAATGAGTTTAAGATGAAGGATGATGAGTGTGTAGAGGAAATGTATTCTAGGATGGGTGTTCTCATTCAAAATATCAATGCTCTCGATGTTGCTAACGTGTCCGAGCAGGAAATTATTCGAAAAATTCTTCAAACGCTACCCAAGCCCAAGTACAACATCGTGAAGGCACTCATCTTTGAGAAGGACTTCGAAACTCTCACCATCACCGAAGTTGTGAACAAGATTCGATCTCATGAGATGTTCTTGATGGGACAAATTGAATCATCTACTTCCACATCAAGCTCCAAGAAGGATCTTGCACTCAAGGCTAGTGACAAGATCAAGCCCAAGTCAAAGTCAAAGACAAAGCCTCCACCCTCTTCAACTGAAAGTGATGACAAGAGTGACTCAAGTGATGAAGACGATGGTGAACTTGCTTTCCTCATGAGGAGGACTACCAAATTGCTCTCCAAGATTGGCAAGAAAGGCTACAACTATGATCCTAAGAAGAACAAGTTTCGCTCATCAAGAAGAAGTAGTGAAGGTGGAAAGAGGAAGTGCTACAATTGCCAAAGCTATGATCATCTATCATATGATTGCCCCAAGCCCGACAAGCGAGTGTCAAGCTCAAGCAAGAAGAACGACCATGAAGATGATCATGAGAAAGATGACAAGCACTCTAGCAAGGACTCATACAAGAAGAAGTCTTCTAGCAAGCCCTACAACAAGAAGAAGGGTGGTCATCGTTCTCTCTTGGCAAATGAGTGGATCACGGATGGTGAAACTTCAAGTGAATCAAGCGGTAGTGAAGATGAGAAGAACAAGAAGTTTGCCGGTCTAGTGATCATGGATGATGAAGAACCTCCTCTTCCTCCACCACCTATGTGCTTCATGGCTAAACACTCCAAGGTGAGCGATAGTGAAGATAGTGACTCCTCGGATAGTGATAATAAACTTTCACCTCAAGTTCTTAAGGGACTTCTAGATCAATACACCGATATGATCAAGAAACAAAAGAGTAAGCTCAAGGCTTTTGAGGAGACCCATGAGAAGCTTAAGCTATCCAATGATGAGTTACTTGTGAAACACAATGACCTTAGCAAAGAGCATGAAGCTTTGGTAGTGTCTAACAAGTCACTTAGAGATGACCACAATAAGTTACCTGATAAGCACAATGAGCTAATCGTCAAACATGATGATATAACTGTGCTTAACAAGTCTCTCGAGTCAAGTCAAAAGATGCTTAAGAAAGATCATGTGGTCTTAGAGATGAAGTATCAAGAGATTGAGCTTGCTTATGAGGCTATTTGTGCTAGTGGGCAAGAAATTGCTAGAGACATCACTAAAACAAATGCTTCTACTTCTTGTGATGACTTGATTGAAGAACCTAAGATCTTGCCAAATGATGAGAATATTGCCTCCTCTTCCAAGACTAACCATGATAGGGTGAAAGCACTTGAAGAGGAAGTAAGAAGCCTAAGATCTTGTGTGAAGAATATGGCCAAGGGTGAAGCATTACATAAGGAGATTCTCTATCACAATGCAAGAGATTATGGCTCTAGGGGACTTGACTCCTTCCCTCAACCCATCAAAAAGACTCGCAAGTCAAAAGAACTTTATGGGTGCTTTGTGAAGGAAGTTGGGTCTTATTGCCAACATTGCAACATCACCGGTCATCACACAAGGGAGTGTCCTTTACCTTCACTTCCATTGCCTAAATTACCTTGCAACTATCGTTCCATGTTCAACAATAATCATTTCTTGTTATTGAAGAATAGCAAGGGCAAGGTGGCGGCAAGGTTCATAGGGACCAAGGCTAAAGTGAATCATCCTAGGCAAATTTGGGTTCCCAAAGCTTTAGTAACTCATGTGATTGAACCCAAACTTGCTTGGGTTCCTAAATCTTCAACTTGATCTCTTTGTGTGTAGGTGAACTACAAGGCCGGGGGAAGTCATTGGGTCCTTGATAGTGGATGTACTCAACACATGACCGGCCAAAGTAAAATATTCACATCTCTAGTGGATGATGCGGGGAATCATGAGCAAGTCACCTTTGGTGATAATTCTAAAGGAAGAGTTTCTGGTTTGGGTGACATAACCATTACAAAAGATGTCTCTCTTTCTAATGTTTTGTTTGTAGACTCTTGTAGTTATAACTTGCTTTCCATTGCTTAATTTTGTGATCTTGGCTTATCTTGCTTGTTTGATGATGAGGGAGTTATCATTACTAACAAGAAATCTAATAAAGTTGTGTTCAAAGGTTTTCGTCATGGGAACATCTATCTTGTGGACTTCTCCTCTCATGAAGCAAACTTGACTACTTGTCTTTTCACCAAGACATCCAAAGGTTGGCTATGGCATCACCGTATTGCACATATAAGCATGAGTCAACTCAAGAAAGCTTTCAAAAGAGGTTTAGTTCTTGGTGTGAAGGATGTCACATTTGACAAGGACAAGTTGTGTGGAGCCTGTCAAGCCGGCAAGCAAGTTGCAAGTCACCATCCTATGAAGGCTTATGTATCTACCACAAGACCTTTGGAAATCTTGCACATAGACCTCTGCGGCCCTACTACATACAAGAGTCTTGGTGGTAATCTCTATTACCTTGTCATTGTTGATGATTACTCACGCTACACTTGGACATTCTTTTTGGAGGACAAGAGCAAGACCTTCGGGATCTTCAAGAACTTTGCTACTAGGGCTCAAAATGAATTTGAGTCATCTATTGTGAAGATCCGGAGTGACAATGGATCGGAATTCCGGAACACTAAAGTGGAAGAATATTGTGATGAGCTAGGCATCAAGCATGAATTCTCTTCAACCTACAAAATGGTGTGGTAGAGAGGAAGAACAAGACTCTCATCACATTGGCTAGAGCTGTGTTGGATGATTATGGTATCTCTCAAAGATTTTGGGTGGAAGCAATCAACACGGCGTGTCATGATTCAAATAGGGTGTATCTCCACCAACTATTAATGAAGACACCCTATGAGCTTCTCATTGGGAGGAAGCCCAACATCTCCTACTTCCGAGTCTTTGGGTGTAAGTGTTTCATTTACAAGAAGAGGAAGCACGTAGGGAAGTTTGAGAGTAGGGTAGATGAGGGCATGTTTCTTGGTTATGCATCAAACTCCAAGGCATATAGAGTATTCAACAACACTACACGTGCCGTTGAAGAAACATGTGACGTGGAGTTTGATGAATCTAATGGCTCCCAAGGAGATGGCTATTGTTGTGATGATGTAGGAAAAGAACCTCTATGAGAAGCAATGAAGAAGATGGCTATTGGGGATATCAAGCCCAAAGAGGATGATGATGCACCTTCTACTTCCCACAACCATGAAGACTCATCCTCTTCCGATGATGATAATGATGACCATCAAAGGCGCACAAGACAAGAAAGCCCAACTTCCTCAAATGGACCACCTCCTACATCACAAGACACCCAAGATCAAGAGGAAGAAGAACCGGAAGTAGTGCAACCTCAAGATGATCCAACTTCTACCACACTTGAAAGGCGTACAAGGACTTCATCAAACCACCCCATCGATCTTGTCTTGGGTGATCCCAAGGGTGGTACACGTACTCGCCGCAAACAATATGCTTCGTTTTGCAAACATCATGCATTTGTTTCTTTTGTAGAACCCACTACTATAGAGCAAGCTCTTGAGGACCCAGATTGGATCTTGGCTATGCAAGAAGAGCTCAACAACTTCACAAGAAATGAAGTTTGGGTCCTAGTAGAGTGCCCCAAGAACAAGAACGTGATTGGCACTAAGTGGGTTTACCGAAACAAGCAAGATGAACATGGAGTCATGGTGAAGAACAAGGCAAGGCTTGTCGCCAAGGGCTACTCACAAGTAGAAGGCTTGACTATGGAGAGACCTTTGCTCTGGTTGCACGTCTTGAAGCAATCCGTATCCTTCTTGCTTATGCTTCTTGTCACAAAATGAAATTGTTCCAAATAGATGTCAAGAGTGCCTTCTTAAACGGCTTCATCAATGAAGAAATCTATGTTGAGCAACCTCCCGGTTTTGAAGATACCACACATACTAACCATGTCTATAGGTTGATCAAGGCTTTGTATGGACTCAAGCAAGCTCCTAGGGCATGGTATGAGAGGCTCCGGGACTTTCTCATCAAGGAAGGCTTCAAGATTGGGAGAGTGGACAATACTCTATTCACCAAGATCATCAGCGGAGAACTCTTCATTTGTCAAATCTATGTTGATGATATCATCTTTGGCTCTACCAATTTCAAAGTGTGCAAGGACTTTAGTGAGCTCATGACTAGGGAATTCGAGATGTCTATGATTGGGGAGCTCAACTTCTTCCTTGGGTTTCAAATCAAGCAATTGAAGGAAGGGACTTTCATCCATCAAGAAAAGTACACTAATGATATTTTCAAGAAGTTCAAGATGGATGATTGCAAACCAATCAAGACACCAATGCCTACCAATGGACATCTCGACTTAGACGAGGGAGGTAAACCGGTTGACCAAAAGCTTTACCGTTCTATAATCGGCTCTCTTCTTTACCTTACCGCATCTAGGCCCGATATCATGTTTAGTGTTTGCATGTGTGCTCGATTTCAAGCCAACCCTAAAGAATCTCACCTAAGGGCTTTAAAAAGGATCCTTAGATACTTAAAATACACACCTAGCATTGGCTTGTGGTACCCTCATGGTGCTTGTTTTGAGCTCTTGGGTTATTCGGATTCGGATTTTGCCGGATGTCGAGTAGACCACAAGAGCACTTCGAGTGGGTGCCATTCGCTAGGTCGATCTTTGGTTGCTTGGTCCTCTAAAAAGCAAAACTCCGTAGCCTTATCCACCGCGGAGGCGGAATACATTTCCGCCGGGGCTTGTTGTGCTCAAATCCTCTATATGAAGCAAAGCCTCTTGGATTATGGTGTGGTTCTAGACAGGGTTCCCCTCCTTTGTGATAATGAAAGTGCCGTAAAAATTGCTAACAACCCGGTTCAACACTCACGCACCAAGCACATTGATATCCGCCATCACTTCTTGCGAGACCATGTGGCTAAAGGTGATATTCTCCTTTGTGGTGTTCGCTCTGAGGAGCAATTGGCAGATATATTCACTAAGCCTCTTGATGAAAACACCTTTTGTAGGCTAAGGAGTGAATTAAATGTGCTTGATGCGTCTAACATCATGTGATGCTTGTCATATAGTTTGCATTTGCATATGTACATGGTGTAGGGGCTTGTCTAACCTTGTTAAGATAGTGGTGAGTATGGGTCTTACTTGAGCCGGTGGTTCCAAAGTTTCTCTCAAGGCATGTTGAAAGGCTCACCATGAGTAAGCTTAACAAGGGCTCAAACTTGACAAGATAGTTTCTCTTTCCGCTTTGCATCTTTGCTTGTCGTATAGAATGCATTCATGTTTAATTTCATGCATTTGTTCTTGCATTGCATTGTGTGAGAGGTGTCACAAAGGAAAATCACACTATGAGAAAGTTGCTTAGCGTTCAATGCAAATCAACATCTCCAAAAGTGTGATAAGACAAATGATGGTGCTTAATGCCTATTGAGTTATGTCGTAACGAGCTTAAAGTTTCTATCTCTAAGTTCAAAGGCAATAACTCATACATTCCCTTTTTGGATCTTATTCGCCTATTTTTTCTAAAAATTTATAAGGTCTATCCCTTGTAGGGAATCTATGGTGTATATACTTGTATTTTGCAAAGGAGTGCTTGAGGGGTGAGGTTGTCACTCAGGATTGATCAAAAAATGTGCTTGTGTTGGCTTGTGCGTGACATTTGTCAGATCAAAAATGAGCTTTAGTTCAACATTCTATTTTTATCACCATCGGATGAACCGCTGCTAAGTAGGTTCCAGCGTCGGTTCATCCGGTGGCCGGGTCAGTTTGAATTTTGCTCAGCGCCCCTCTGTTACCTATCGTCGGATGAACCGACGCTCACCTCTGTGGACGCAGCGGTTCATCCGGTGCTACTGAAATCTGAGGCAATTTCAGACCCGCGCAATATTCATCCGACGAATCTAAAAACAAGGCCATCGGATCATCCGGTGATGTATTTCACAGATCCACCCATATCGTCCGACGGTTCGACCGACGCTGCATGTTTTCTCACCGTCGGTTCATCCGATGCTTCTCTGCAGCGTGGTCCCACATGTCATAACGGTTCACAGACGTCTTCTTCCCCATTTCGAATCACCGTACCGTCACGTTCGTGCCTGTACACCGCCGATTCCGCCGCCTCCAGCCACCGCTGCTCGCGCCACAGCCACCTGCGCCTCCTCCGGCCCCAGGCCCTCACCGCCGGCCACCTCCGCCGCCGTGCCACCGCCCTGTCCGCGAGTATTTCGTGTGCGCGCGCCCGCTAACCCTAGGTTAGGGTTCCGCCGCCGCCGCCGTTTCCGGCCAGCCGGCATCGCCGCTACTCGTCGGCGCTCATCCACGGACGCGCAGGAGTCTCCTTCTCCACCACTGCCTCTTCTCCTCTCCATCTTCGTGCAGTGGTGAGACTCAGATGCTTTTCCCCCCTTCTTCTCTGTTTGATGAATTCAATCTGTGGGAAATTAAGTGATGTCTCTGAGGATTAAGACCATGATTAGGAGCTATACTTCATATCTTGCTCATTTAATCACAGTTCTTATTCAAAATTATCTAGACCTTGCTAATCTCATGATTTCTGAGCACTATTGCTACTGTTTGGCACTGTTCATGCCCTGTTCACCACTTACAGTAGCCTGTGATCCTACTCTAGTTCACATATCCTGCTCATGATGTTCATGCCATGCTCTATCTCTAGGATTTCAAGTTTTTGAGCTACTGTTCATATGACATATCTTTATCACAGAAGCTCCATTCATGTTCTAGCACTTACACACACATCCTGTTGCACTTAAGGACTGTCCTAGATTTCATCCTTTCATGTGCCATGATCTTCTCATAGGATTCATACATAGGCTCTATCTACTCATATGCTTTGCTTAAGGACCTCTTCCCTTAGATATTTATCTTGTTTACATACTTCGCTCGCCATTCTATAATCTTCCATCTTTTCTCTGACAGATGGCAGGTGACAAGAGGAAAGACAAGGCCGTTCTTGAGCCCAAGAAGAAGAAGAGCAAGCAGGATAAGGAGTGGGAGCGTGTGCTCCAAGTGCCCGACACCCAGGGTCAGCCACAGAGGGGCATACGGATTGGGAGCAGTACACAGGGTGGTAGCAGTGCACAGGGTCAGGGGGAGCAGTCCCATGAGCAGCCACCGTTGCGGCGTTCAGGCCGTACTGGTACACGACAGGCAGAGACACGTCCTTCTGCACCACGTACCGGTCCGAGGACTCGTGGAGGTCACACTCAGACTCAGCCGACTCCGAGGCAGAGGAGGACAGCAGCAGGTGGAGCAGGAGCAGGAGGATCAATCGAGAGAGGGGCCTGAGGTTCGTATTGGAGCTCAGCGAGCAGAGGCCTTCGGGGTCTATCTCTGTGATCTGAGGAGCCTTTCTGGTTCGAAGATCCGAAAGTTGAGGTTCGTGGAGGAGGACGAGTGGTTCCCTCCTCAGAGAGAGGATTGTGACCCCCGGTTCTGGACTATCCTTCAGGAGAGCTTCTATGCCTCCTATGTCCGAAAGGGATCACAGCTGAGCCAGCACAGGATGTTGCAGTGGACAGCGCTCAGAGCAGCAGCAGCTGGAGTCCTGATACTCCCACACTTCGACTACCTACTGAGACTAGCAGCTTTGGTCAGTGAGAGGCCACGTTACGTGCCGGAGTGGGTCAGAGTGTTCTACTCTACAGTCTACGTTGAGGATGCCCGGCTCTCGATCAGGTTTATGTTTATGGGGCAGCAGTTCAGGCTCACTCAAGAGGGGATAGCAGAGCTACTTGGGGTTCAGGTCGACGACACTTCGATTCACTACCTGGCCTACCCCGACGTTGAGGCTCCTCGTCGTGCTCACACTCCTATTGTTCCGACAGACGAGCAGATCAGCTTTCTCGTTCAGCAGCCTTTCCTCGCCGGCACCCCTCGGACTCCTGGCAGGTTGACACGTGAGGCCTACGTGGTCCATTTCGCACTCAAGAGGTCCCTTCTCTTCAGGATGGGGAATGCAGAGTCGATCACCGGGGTCCAGCAGTGGTTACTTCTGTACATCATGACCCACCAGCCGTTCGACATCGTGGACATACTGCTCAGCGAGATCGAGGATGCTATTATGGATGGGATGGGGATGACCCGGCAGTTCCCCTTTGCCCACTGGATCAGTTGGATGCTCTCACGGTTGGAGTCTCAGCGATATATCTCAGTCTTGGAGCGATCCAAGTATGTGTTCAAGACTTACCAGCCGCCGATGCCAGGGGACAGGAGGCAGGGACCCAGGGGACGGAGACGAGCAGTTGAGGACCTTCAGGCTCGTGCTGCAACTGAGGCAGTTATGGACGAGGCCGCACGTCAGGACAAGCTTCTTGCTCTAGCTGAGGGGCCTCTACCTGCGTACCTCGCTACTGACACCGAGGACTCGAGCGAGGACGAGGACTTTGAGCCCGAGCACCAGCCCGTCTTCCGTGTTCGTCGTACTCACGACGACGAGGCTGGGGGCTCCAGCCTGCCAGGACAGAGAGAGGCCGAGTCACCGATTCCACAGATCTCCTCTTCTCAGATCACTCAGCCCGACACTTTAGCTTCAGTGATCCAGTCCTTGGCTGACCAGACCAAGGCTATGATGGAGATTCAGCGCGAGATGCAGGCGCAGTTCCAGAGGCAGCAGGAGGCACAGCAGGTGATGCTGGACAGTATACGCCAGCAGCAGGAGGCACAGAGGCAGCAGTTCCAGCAGCAGCAGGAGGCTCAGAGGTAGAAGCTATAGCAGCACCAGATGATGGCTGCCCAGATGTTCTCGTTTATGTCTACTTGTTTGGGTCAGCTCTTTCAGCACACGGGGCTTCAGCTTCCGACACTCCCGACCTAGCAGTTCCTTCAGCCTGAGCCAGCCATCTCTCTACCTCCTGTCAGTATTGTGAGCCTCCCGATCCCGATGGCCTCGATCTCGACTTCACCACTCCTTCCGTCAGGGACGTTTACTACTCAGCAGCTCTCAACTCCACAGATGACTACTTTGCTTGAGCAGCTCAAAGCAGGACAGTTCTCTCAGACCCTGTCGACTCAGCTGATGTCTCCCTTCAAGACAGGACCACTGATCTTTGAGACACCAGCACGACCTTCACTGGGATTCACCTCGCCCATGCCTTCCATGGCTACTCCTCAGGCAGAGCGACTCGATCAGGAGGATACCACACTTCGCTCTATCACTCAGCAGATCGAGTCCGAGATGGCAGCAGCGAGCACTCAGGCACTTCCTACCTCTACCGGCATCGACACAACTCGTATCTCTTCACCTGTCCGGTCTTCACCAGTCCAATCTTCAGAGCTGTCCGGGTTTGAGTCCGACGACAGTGACACCTCAGAGTACCACGTCGCACCTTCAGTGGTTGTTACCTCAACGCCGCCGACTTCTCCTCCACCTCAGCAGGATTAGGACCCTTTTTGGTGCTTGTTGCCAAAGGGGGAGATAGATAGGGGAGTAGAGATAGGGGGAGCTTGGGAGTGTGATTTGAGAGCTTTTGTGCCCCTTGTATGTTTTGTGGAGTTCATGATGAGACATGTATTTGGATCTTGTGTATGTTGATGGTTTACATGTCTACTCATGCTTGTGTGTTTGTTTAATTAATGCATGTGTGCTTGTGTTTATCCTTTCCATGCATTAGTTGTAGAGTTTACGCTTTAAATTCAAATTCTCGTTTATCTCTACTTGTGTTGTCATCTATCACCAAAAAGGGGGAGATTGTAAGCATCAAGGCCCCACCGCACCTTTGGTAAGGGTGTGTTTCGGTGATAAATGACAACCATATACTTGTGACTAACCTTGGTTTTGTAGCAGATTTATTCTTGGGTTATTGTCATAAGTAATAAATGAAAAGAGACCCCCTCAATTTGAATTTATGGATGATCAATGGACAAAGACTACAAGGCTAAGAACATTCTTAGTTCCAAGTGTCACAAGGAGATGAAAGACACTTGGATTTGCTAGTTTGTAGTGTTTGACCGTACTATTAAGAGGGGTTCATACTTGAGTAGCTTGACCATGCCAAATGCTATGCCATATTTATGCACTATCAAGCTCCTTGGTCACTAAACAGCTCAAGACACTCATGGAAATACATTGAAAGCAAAAAACTTGAAGAAAAACTCAAAGGTGATTGAATTGGATGAGTTGAAATGCAAAAGGGCGCATCGGATGATCCGACGCTATCATTCCTAGTTGCACCGGATGATTAATGTGAAAGATTCAGCTGAATTCAGCACCGCCGGATGAACCGACGGTGTATCAGCAGAAGCATCGGTTCATCCGGTGACCTAGGGTTTGGTAACAGTGACAAATCAAGTCAGAGCCTTCAGCACCGGATGAAGCGACAGTACCAGCAGCGGTTCATCCGGTGCACGCATATATTTCGTACAGAGACGCACCGAGTGAACTTGCTTCAGCACCGGATGAACTGACACACATGGAGACTACCAGCGGTTCATCCGGCGATCGTGTTTATTCTACGCAGAGACGTTTTGAGTGAAGTTGCTTCAGCACCGGATAAACTGACACTACAACGGTGTATGCGTCGGATGAAGTGGTACAACGTTCGTGTTCAACGGCTATATTTGGAGACTCAGTGACACCGGATGAACCGACGTTGTCGTAGGGGGAACCGTCGGTTCATCCGACGGTACTACTTTTCGGAGGACTTTTCCAACGGCTAGCCTCCCTTGCTAGGCCTATAAATTGGACCCTCCTGTGTCTCTTGAGCTGCCTTTGCCACTCTTAAGACCTACTGCAGCCAAGGAGAAGGAGAGTTAGTACTTTGATCAATTGGATTTCTTCTTCCTAACCAAGAGGGATTCTTTCTTGGTGATCAAGAGTTTCAAGGTGCTTTCAATGGCATAGCTGAGTGCATTGGTCAAGTGAAAGGTTGTGAGCTTGTTACTCTTGGAGTTTGATGACTCCTAGACGGTCTCGGTGATTTGGGGTTCTTGGTGAGCTCATGGAGATTGTGGGAGCCTCGGGAAGTTCTTGGTGTAAATAGATTGAGACCCACCATTCCGGAGATGGAGAACAGGTACTCTTAGTGAGCACTCAAGTCTAAGTGGCTTGAGGGGGAGCAAAACTCTTTGTGAGTGCTCCAACGTGGATTAGGGAGAAGCGTCAACTTCTCGATACCACGGGAAAAAATTCGGTTGTCTCGTGTGTTCTCTTTCTACCTTCTTGCACTTAATTCGGCATTTACTTTCAGTTCTTAAGTTTCCTTGCTCTTGTTTCCCTCTAGTTTGCTTTGCTTGTTGCATATCTTGACTAGGGTGCTTTTCTCTTGTTAGTGTGAACATTACTAAGGAACTTTGTTGTTAGTGTGCTTAGTTGGTAGGAAGAATCCTTTTTAGATGGGCAACACTAGAGATATAGGTTAAGGTTTACTTCTTGTACTAGAAATTTGAAGAAGGCCCGTATTCAACCCCTTTTATAGGCCATCGATCCTACATACTGTCCTGAATTCTGATTGCTGGCACTATTTTGTGTTTTTTTTATCTTCCTCAATTCTTTTGGTTTGTTTATTGTCACTCATGTTTTAATCACTTATCCTCTCAGGCAAAATGGTTTACAACTTGAGAAAAAGAACAGATGGAGAAGGAGCTGTGTGCCCAAATAATTGATGAAGCTGAATTATTCATGATAACTTTCTGTGAGAAGTTGATACAGAATTGGGACAAATAAGGTCCACAACAGAGAAAGGGAGAAGGTACGTGGGGAAATCTGAGTTATTAGTGCATTTCACCATATCTATAATCTAATATGTGTTTATTACTAATTTCTTTACTGCGGGCAGCTTTTTTGTATCCAGTTTGGAGAAATCCCATGCTAGCGTGGAGCCGTGGACAAGCAGTACTGCAAATCAATTTCAGAGCTCATTCCATGATTTTTGTAGTTTGTCAAATTAAGTTCACTACATGATGTATTTTTCTTAATGATTAGATAAGGTCCACAACAGAGAAAGGGAGAAGGTACGTGGGGAAATCTGAGTTATTAGTGCATTTCACCATATCTATAAGCTAATATGTGTTTATTACTAATTTCTTTACTGCGGGCAGCTTTTTTGTATCCAGTTTGGAGAAATCCCATGTTAAGCGTGGACAAGCAGTACTGCAAATCAATTTCAGAGCTCATTCCATGATTTTTGTAGTTTGTCAAATTAAGTTCACTACATGATGTATTTTTCTTAATGATTAGATATTAGCTAGTGTGTCAAGTACTGATGTGCACATATGAAGTGAGAATCATTCGCAAAGGGAATAATTGCTGATGACAACATGTGTATGAATCATATGTGGAGTACTTTAGTGAAACTTTATTTATGAACACATACTGTACTCACTGACAGAAAGCCATATCTTGTCGCATATGTACAAATAATTACATCATGACTATCAGGCGCTGAAGCTGACAATGATTCACTAACATAGGTCGATTCTGTCTCGGAGGTTTCTGGTAGAAACTGATCATGTTCAGGCATTGATCGTCATGGAAGTACCTGAGAAGAAATAAATGTTCAGTTCAAAACTGGTTTTCAGTACCTACTACTACAAAGAATAAGCACTGCAATATGTGTGGATTGGAATAATTATACATTGTGTGTTTCCTAGTTGTGTGCTCTAAAATGTCCCTGCACCAGAGCATGCACTGTAAATCTATACTGATTATTTTCAACAACACATGTAATTCCTCCCTGTCATCACTTGTAACAATGTGAGACCCAAGCTATATGATTGAAATAATTATCCAATTCAAATCAGAAATTAGGTGCACATACACTAATCAAATAGTACAAATATGCAATTTTCAACTAACTGATAATATGCTAACACTTAAATCTTTGGCATGAAACCATTAGTTGGTCTACACAGTAAACATGTGGCAAGATAAATCCAGGGAAGGACTCGCTGAAAGCTCTGATGGAGATCATCGTGGTCATCAAAACATATATATTTTTTTAACATTGAGGCTGTGAACAACATATTGCAAGATGAAAATTATGATCGAAGGGGACCTTCGTTGCGGCGCTTGTCATCGTCCTGCGCCACCAGCACTGTGGTACACAGCCGGAGGAGCAGCGGGAACGACGCCCGGTGTTGGAATGAGATCGAGGGCCCTGTGGATGTGGAACAAGAGGATGGCCGCTCCTTCATGCCCGAAGCCACCACCGAAGAGCAGGAATCTGCAGCCACCGCAGCAACGCGAATTGGGTTAGGTGAACTCGTTGTTATTCATACGGATATGGAATTTTGCAGAGTGAGCTTCTCCGATTTGGTGTGCCATATTTAAAAAGTAAATATTGATTACCAATTCAGATAAGCTTATTTTTAACAATGGTAACCTCTCGAACGCAAATACAGTCTTGAACTAATGGTATCTCACCGAATTGCTCATCATTTATCTGTCGCTGGTGATCCAGTCACCCACCTCCTATGTGAAAGCAAAACTTAACGAAACCAGGAAATGATTCTCAACGATAGATGAAGAAATCGTTGCCATGACCAAGTTGCTCGCTGCATGCATGAAGTAGAGCCAGAGGAGGCATGTGCAGCAAACGGATCCGGCCACTCCAACCTGCGCATCCACCACTCGACGCATGTCCCCCGCGGTTGGTCACCGTTCGCGCGAGGAAGCTCGTCAGCGCCCACGCGGTCTTCACTGCCGTCGCCGCCGCCCGCCGCCGGTTGTCGCTGCTCGCGCGGGCTCGAGCGCCGCCGCCGAGGATGAGAGAGGAAGAGAGGAGAGGGAGACGGGATCCAGAGAATACATTGATTTCAAATGAATCCTTTAAAGTTTTTGATTGTAATAAGTAGAATTTCAATTCACAAGTTATACAAGGTTGTAATAATAAAAAGTCGTTTAATTTTTTATTCCAGTAATACCCTTATACTACCTTATACACCTATCCATACTACCTCATACTACCGATGAGTTTTACGAAGTATACAATTAATCTGAGCCGTTGGATGTCTGCATACTAGTCCTTTCTTAATGATGGTATAACCTAGTATAAGGTACCGGAAAAGAGCTCAAGAAGAAATTGGTTTAAATGTGCGAAAAAGGATAAATGTTATTATTCCCAAGAGAGAATGAGGAAATATGGATGTGGGTATGGAAGGTGTATAGGAAGCAGCGCATTATGAGTAGTACATGATCTGAGCTAATCTTTTAGAACCAACCGACCCAAATCAGCCCAAGCTTTATTTACAACAGGGGATGTCAAACCATTGCAGTTCGCCGTGGTCTGCTATGTGAGTGCTACTGCAGTGTTGTGCATGGTCGACAACATCACTTAAGAGAGGGGCCAGAGTTGCCGAGAATGTCGTCGTCAGGAGATTACTCGACTCCCTGCATCTTCATTGTTTTGGTTTCCTTTTTGTTCTGTCTCATACTGTGTCTCAACTATACAACAACTTCTGATTTTTTTTTCTTCTTTTTTTGCATTTGCTGGATGATTAAGCATCAGAACCGCTGTAAAACTGTAGTCATGATTATATTGCATTTTCTAGTGTCAACAATTAACTTCTAAAATGCTTAGTTGAGAATTGAAACAATTAATAATCTTTCAGAGTTTCTTGAGAACGAAAACATGATGAAAGATCGGAATACTAATTCATGTTTGATACACTACTACGGAGTCCTATATCACCGCCAGCTTGGGGCTCATCGGATAAAGGTCTGTCCGTGATTTGGATCAAGAACCGGGATGATGGATATTTAAAAATAATAAGAAAGGAAAACCCCGTCATTAATACCACCAGCGCAGCACCTCGCGCTTGTCGTCACCACCGCAGCCCCAACACCATCACTGACCCAAACTGTTCTCTTTTTTTTTTTTGAGAGCGACCCAAACTACATGTCTTCCATTTTTTATATGTTGAAAGATAATAAGATATATTACCAAAAGTGCTGATGCGTCCAAACATCACTCTGTTATACTACCTCCGTCCTTAAATATGACGTTTAGGACAAGAAAGTTAGTTAATTTTGAACTAAATTTCTTGTTCTAAACGTCATATATTTAAGAACGGAGGGAATAACATTGAGTAACTACATTTGAGTGTCCCGCTAACCCAGACACAAAGTCTCACCATATATCATTTTACTATGAAGCAACCTCTGCTTCTGAATGTGGGTCTTTGCTTCAATGGTACTGATACAATTGGCTTTTCTTTCACCAACTTAATGCGTGGATTAGAATCAAAAGCTATCTGTACATGGCAGCAGGTGTGCGTTGTTATAAAGTTTACCACATGTGATCCTAATCCATTTCCAGCAGTGATTGCAGGCCTTAAGGGCCTTTACCTAGGAGATTTTGCTCTGCTCCCTTGATCTGTCGCCTGGAGTAACGTGGTATAAGACAACGTTGCCACTGAGGCACCAAACCCACCCGTGCCTCCATATATGTGTGCACCCTAGTGTCATTAACATTACCACTCCACTCCATTCACCATAAAAAAAATTAAGACTGCCAAATAACAACACATGAATTGTTAGAAAAGAAATTCTCTACGAAGCCTAGAGCAATTTCTGGAAACAGGGTTGGATGGACCATGTGAGAGCGAGTTCAAGAAATATAAATGTGGGTATGGAAGGGGTACGGAAGCATCACATTACAGGTATGGTCTTACTAGCTTTGAGAAACCCTACCGACTTGTTCTGCTTGGCTCCGTTGGTAAACACCGAAGAAACTGAATGTTGTGATTCCATTCAGATTTGAACCACCTTGCAGCGGATGACCACCATTCACTTTGGCGCACTAGGAGATCGCTACTGGCGCAGTGCCGGTCATGTGGTTTTGGGGGCCAGGGCGATCTAAAAATTCTCACCTAGATTACTGTTTGATCATTGCATTTTACTACCTCAATCATGGACTTCTGATCGTTGTATTCAATCTCTACCAAAAATAGGATTGCAGAGGACTCATGTCTCTGGACAAACTTACACTGATGTATAATTGTGCTAGTATATTTTGTATACTATACTGTTTATAGATACTTGGGAAGGGGCCTCCTTGATTTGGGGGCCTGGAGCGGCCGCCTCTCTCGCCCCCCTCCAGGACCGGCCCTGCTGGCGCGCTGCGTGCACTGCCAGATCATCGCCGAATGGATAGGGGCCGCCGCTGCCGAGGATCCCACCACTACCTCTATGTTGATACCATTGGCTTCTTTTGGTTCTAAATCTGATGGCAACTTATTGCATGATGTAGAGAAAAGTCCTTATTTGACACTAGAAGATGACTAAAATTTTTTTACACTAGAAAATCTCCCATCCCTTTTGTGACATTGATTTCTATCTTCTATTCCTATTTGGTAGTTTCTTCACTTTTGTCACATAAATCAAACAAAACAGCAACCAAATAAATCAGCAGGAAATTTCATGATTTTTTTTAATAATAGAACAAATGAAGATGAGCCCATATTGATAACAAATGTGGATGTACCTTTCCCATTTTAAAATTAATATTCACCAAATATGACTACCTTGTAGCTTATTTGAATTTATATGGTACCAATTCAAAAAAATTGGAAAAATAACTAATATTTATTAAATGAGATGTAGTCATTTATAAAATTATTTCTACCATAAGTTACATAGAGAATTACAAGGTTCTTCGAAATATTCCCAAATTTATGTTTCTTCATAATTCTTTATGTAATTTTTTTAGAAATAATTTGATAAGTTCTTGCATGTTATGTGAGAACTACTAGCGATTTTGTTGTAAACTTTAAAAATGTTTTAGTGCCATAAAGTTCAAATAATTTATAAATGTAGCCTAAGTTGGCGAATTTTAACCTAAAGTTATATGTTTCCTTTTAATAAATATGAGTTCATATTGATTTATTGTATCACTACCAAAGTTTCATGATTTTTGGAGGTAATTTGGAAATCAACTCACTTGACTTAACTAACACAAGTGATGGAAATATCAAATGAGGAATGAAAGTTAGAAGCTGGTGTCGTATATTTGGAAGGAAAAACTTTTCAACATCAAGAAAAAAGTAACTAATCTTCCGGTATCAAATAATGAATTTCGAATGTGTTTGGATCCTTGGTTTAAAGTTTAGGTCTTGTCATATTGAATGTTTTGATGGTAATTAGGAGTACTAAACATGAGTTAATTATAAAACTATTGGTAGAATCTCTATTAGGCTTAATAGATTCGTTTTATAATTAGTTGAGGCTTGATACTCCTAAACAGTATCCAAACATGCAATGTGATAGAGGTTGAAGTTTAGCACCTAGTATCCAAACAGGACTCTAACAAGTATTATGATGACGAGTGAGAGTTGAGCTCCAAATTGTGGCCCGAACAAACACTGCAGTACATTACCCTCCATCTGTGCAATTAATTTTATAATTAGACAATGTTTAATACTTCTAATTAGTATCCTTACATTTGATGTGATAGAGGTTGAAGTTTAGCACCTAGTATCCTCTAACAACAACTATTGTGGTAATGAGTGAGACAGAGAGACAAGTGCCAGAGAAACAAGCAGCGCCTTCACATAACCTTCCATACAAATAAATGCGTTAAGGAGTATTGTATTAATGAAAAGCTTTGGATAATAGAGCTGATGTAGCATTGCACTGGCCTGTAGAAATATCTGACACGTGGGGCAGATTGTGACCCATCAGTGCAAATCATAGTAGTAACTTCTCCCACGTTACTGCAGATGAGCTTGCACCGCTATGCTCCCCTCTTCGTCGCACTTCGAAGTACAAATACATACCCACTATACATGTAACTGTTGAGCAAGATCATTTAATTTGTGCATATATACCATCCTTTTCCAACCGTATCCGTATGAGAGCCATTGCAGCAGAAAGGATTAAAGGAAACACATCTATATTGTTGAAGAACGCAATAGTGAACTGGGATTGGGTATGGGAGGCACACAGGAAGCGGTAGGCAGTCTGTGCATTGTTGCTCTTGAAGAATCAGGGTGCATTGTTGCTCCCATTCTATCCATGCCCATCGTCCTCAAGCTACCATATCGACGGTATATCTGGACACAGCAGACAGGAGAAGGATACGGGAACCGGATGCACACGACGCGATGACACAACATGCTTCATGTGCGATCAGTCCAACGGAACAGTAGACCACCTGCTGGTCTCCTGTCCAGTGGAAAAGGAGGTATGATGGCTCGCGTTCTCCTCGGCACAGTATCAATGTACCTTAAGATCAGAGATGACACTGTACGTTAAGATTGAACAGGACATGTACGTTTGAACCCACATCTAATGCCTTGCTACTTGCACAAAAGCAATGCGACCTAAAATCCAGTAGTTCATTTCTTCGGTCATGTACAGTTTTAAAACTCCTCACTATGAAGAATACATGTGGGGCACTAATGCTGGTCGTTTCAAAAAAAAGAAAAAATCCAGTAGTACGAGTCAACTCTGAGGCCTGAACACTTATTTTCTTTTTCTTAGGTTGAATTAGACATCCCAAATGATATATATAGACATATAGAGTTTTCAAAAAAAAACACATGAGTACTTTTGTTTATTCCTATTGGGAATGCCAATTATATGCTCTGGGACAGGATCAAATTATTCTTCTTTGAAAACATCATTTTTCTGCTCCAGCTAACACGGTTGATTATTCAGATCTGTTTTGGATCTTCATTCAAGTTGCATGGTAGGTTACGGATATAATATACGTCTTTTTATGGTATGCAGCATATACTGAATGACTCAGATCGAGCTGTCGATTCATTAGTTGATACATTTGGCTGGAAACCTCAAGTGTTTTATTTATCTATAACAACTATATATGTGAGACCCACTACAAGTCATGGATAGACTTCTCTCAACATGAAAGCTGTCCACATCACCATCCACTAAAATCATGAATTTATGTCGTCTACCGATTTTCTGCGGCTATGCATTACGTTAGTATTTGCGAATATCATACTACAAATTTCTAAGTAGTTCTCTCTCAATAAAATGAATGTGTTTTCATTTATATTGTTGCTTGAAAAAATATTGCGATGCAATTATTTTAGTGTTTCTACTTTCAAATTGTACCTTCAAATTTTGTTGAAATTCTCGCAGCAACGCGCGGGGTATCACCTAGTATTTTATAGAACTTGGCTGTTTTTTCTCTCTTATGTTATTACACTTTGAATATGTCGTGTCTACTGTATGCCGTGTTACCATGTAGTGACAGCCTACATTAATTTGGTTTAGTACTTTACTTAATGGATACTTAATTTTTGTTGGCATAATACATTTCGAGATAATGGTTAACTACTCCCTCCAATTTGGTAAATAAAGTCGTTTATGATAGCGATACGGTCTCCAAAGCACAATTTTGACTTTTATTTTTTATAAAAATATTTATTGAAAAGTTATATATGTATACTTATATGAAAATATTTTTCAATACAAATCTATTGATATGGTTTTCACATTTCCAAACTCAACGACTTAAAAGTTATTCATGATTTATATTTCTAATGTTTGACTCAAATCTCGTCCAAAACGACTTCTTTTACCAAACTAGAGGGAGTATCTCTAATCAATAATCTACTGCTACGATCGTATTCTTGGCAATTTCTTGCTGATCTTCTCTTCATTCGGAGCCTACCAAATTTTAGAGACATAATACAACTGTATCATTAGGAAACTATGATGTCACTGTCATTATCAAATCTAACATCTTTTTTTTGAGACAATAATCTAACATCTTTTTTGAAGTTGAATCAAAACATTGGAATATGATTAGGCATAAATAACCACCATACACCCCAGAAGATCTCACTCTGTTTTCAAATGTACCTAACAGTACTGATGACATGGTGTAACTGGCAACCACAAATGTCCCAGCTAACCTTGTTCAAAAAAAAAGTCCCAGCTAACCTCACATGCATCTCGCTACATATAGTGCGTCAGCAACATGCTTGTGTAATCTTCTTTACCACATTTCGAAGTCCATATCAATACTAGGCAGATAGTAACAATGAAAAAAGGTGAATGTTGGGTAGTGTTAGGGGAGGACAGACATATATGATGTGAGGTTGCTGGGAATGGGAGGCGCCTAGAAAGATCATGCAGCCTTTGCCATCTGTTTAGCTGGAAGCCTCAGCCAATTGTTCGCATTGTAGCCATACACAGCAGTATAGGCTCCTGTATCATCACGCCACATCGATCACAACTCCAGCTACTAGTCTCATCACAGAACACAACGGGAAACAAGCCCTTTGCCGTGCGTAGGGCACACGACAGCATTTGGCACGGTAAAGTTCTTTTGCTGTGCGTCTTGTTTCGCCACGCACAGCAAAGCACCTTTGTCGTGCGTCTTTCACAGCTCACGGCAAAATAAAGTAACACGAACACAGACGGCATGCACGGCGCGGGATTTGCTGTGCGCTAACTCCAACGCACGGCAAAGTTTTACTTAAAAAATAAAAAACATCACGGGCCCGCCGGCCGGCCTCCTCGACGGCCGTATCCCTGCCTCGGCCGCGGGGTCACGCCGCCGCGCGCCTGGGGGCCGCCGCCGTGCTTGGGGAAGTGGCTGCCTCGCCGGTTACTGCACCCGCACCGCCGGACCTCGGACGCCGCCGGATCTCCGTGCCGCCGGATCTTCTTGCGCTGCAGGGCCTCTTCTCGCACCGCCGGGATCTCCTCGCGCAGCAGGGCCTCCGCCTCCGCCTCCGCGGCGGGAACGCCTTCGCGGCCGGACCGGCGCCTTCGAGCTCGGACCGCCGGCGAACGCTTGGAGCTCGGACCGCCGCCTCCGCGCCTGGATCTGAAGCCCCCCCCACCCGCTGTTGTCGCCTGGATCCGCGCCCCAACCGGATCTCAAGCCCCGCCGCGCCGTGGGAGAGGAGGAGGAGGTGGCCGGCGGCGGGGTAGAGGGGAGGGGGACGGGGGTGGGGCGCGGGGGAGAGGTGGGGGACCGGCGGTGTGGCGGGAACCTCCACCAGGCCGCCACCGCGCCAGGAGAGGAGGGGAGGTAGGGCGCCGGCGGGAGGGAGAGGAGGGGAGGTAGGGCGCCGGCGGGAGGGAGATGAGGGGTTGGGGGCGGAGGGAGAGGAGGGGACGGGGAGGGAGTCAGGGGGAGGAGGGTGTGCGTGCGGCTGGTGGGGGTGTGCGGCCGGGTAGGGTTTGAAGGTGCGGGGTGGGTTAGGGTTTAGGCTTTTATACGGAGGGAGGAGCGGGTGATGATTTTTGGGCGTCGCATAGGATCCGACGGCTGGTGGAGTTCGGCGGATGGGCCGGCGGGAGTGCATGGGCCGGTGGACCTTTGCCGTGCGTTTCAAAAGAGGCGCACGACAAAGATTTTTCTTTGCCGTGCACCAGTTGCAAAACGCACAGCAAAGCTATTTCTTTGCCGTGCATTTCGCAAGAAGCGCACGGTAAAGTAGTTTTCTACAATTTTGTAAAATTCATAAAAATTATCAAATGAATTTAAAAATATTTATAAAATTAATACAAACTAAGTTATGTTGTCTATTACTTATAGAAACAAGATTTGAAGTCAAAACGCAATTTGAATATCGCGTTAGCTACAAATCTAATCATGTCTTTTTTTAATAAATTCTAAATTTAAATAGAAAAACACTAAAATTATCAAATGACTTCGAAAAAATACCAAACTTTTACATAGAACAACTTATATTGTCTATTGGTTATAGAAAAAAATTGAATTCAAATTCAAATTTGATCGTCGCTTTTCATTCAAACCTAATCATCTACTTCTCAACTCCCTAAAACTTCTTCAGAGATGTTTCGATTTGTAAGCACAGTACATGACAAAATGTTCAAAACTTGTTCAAATTTTTACTACAGCCTCCACGCATTATATCATGAGCCCTTGACGAATCTTATAATTTTCGGACATTATTTGTATTTTTTCGAATTTTTAAATCTTTTGGACACACGATCATGGTCGTGTTTTCTAGTGAAGATGTTCAAAATTTCTTTTGATTTCATGGAAGAGGTCTTAAATTAGGCTAAATAACATGAATATTATTTTTTTCACTCATTTTACTCTATTATTTGAATCACTTGTAGTTCAAATTTGGCTTCTTTGAAAAAATTACTGAAAATGTAATTAATTAGTTAAATATAGCAAATTAATACAAAAATCTACCAAATTTTACCATGAAGTATCACATGTTGTATGTACAGAGTAGAAAAAATTTCAAAGTGAGGAGAATTTGTTTTGAGATGCTATTGAATTTGAGGCTTAGGAGGACATATATATAGAAAAAATATCTTTGTCGTGCGTTTTTCAGAGACGCACAACAAAGAAGTATCTTTGCCGTGCGCCGGACTGAAAAACGCATGGCAAAGAGGACAATAAAAAATTGTTCGCCTCCCCGTAACGGCCGGTGCGAAAAAAATGTTTGCCGTGCGCCGGAGGGAAACGCACGGCAAAGGGAATGCCTTTGCCGCGTGCCACGAAATAAAACGCACAACAAAACGCACGGCAAAGAATCTTTGCTGTGCGTTTTTCACAGCGCACGGCAAAATGAGCCCTTTGCCGTGCGCCCGATAGAAAGCGCACGGCAAAAATTGTAACGCACGGCAAACGTCGGTTTTCCCGCAGTGGAAGGTGGTCTGTGCGAGGAGTCGTACTACTCACCATGATATGCAGATTAGTGTCGACCTCATGTCCCTGTACGAGGATTGCCATGTCGTGTGGAGGAATAGTTTGTGTGGGAAGAAACTTGATTTCCCAAGTCTCTAGGCTCTGCTATCTTGTGCGAGAGGATAGGAGATCTATAAGGCATGTTTGAACTTTATCCAAGATAGCCCTGACGATCCTCACCACGCCAATTACCTCGGGGAAGATTCTACCACCAGCATTTTGTCCATCAGAAGAATAAATTATCTGCCGATGTGTGGACGTTGGCTTGCCAAATCCTTGCGCTAATCCAAACCAGAGCACTCAGTGATGTTTTGATGGGGCAGATACTGGCCTTGATCCAAACTAAAGATGGGTGTGGGTCAACCTTGGATGCTCCATTGGAGCACCATGCACTACCGGAACGCGTGACTTTGCCGAGAGCGAGATGCTCTCGGCAGAGGACCTTATACTCTCGGCACAGGCTGTGCCGAGAGCGAACTCTCGGCAAAGGGCTCTCGGCACGGCTGGGCCGGCAAAGCGAGCTTTGCCGAGAGCCGGACAAATCCCTCTCGGCACAGCCTGTGGCTCACAGCACAAGCTGCGAATCCGGTAGTGATGTGATCTATTTAGTAAATCTGGAACTATGGATCGAACCAAAGACTGCTCCATAAGCACCAAAGGAACTTGCGGGTCGAACCATATGCCAAACAGCCAAGGTACTGCTATTAGCTAGCTAGCTAGCTTACCTGTACGCGACTCTCTCGTGCTCCTGGGAACGCCAGCTCCGGCCTCCGCTCGTGGAGAAGAGGAGGTTAGGCTTTGACGACGGTTATCATGCGCTTGAACTCCTCGAAGCTGACCATGCCGTCGTCATTGCTGTCGACGAGGCGTATCATGTCACGGCACGGCGGGCGTGCCGGCGCCGACGTAGCACAGGCCTAGAGAGCACGGTGCCGACGTAGCACAGGCCTAGAGAGCACGGTGCCGAGCTCCTCGAAGATGTCGAACGCCTCCTGCAGTCCCTCTCCGCCTTCTCCTCTCGACGAGACGTTGAATGTAAGTTTCCGACGAGGTTGAGGCCCGGAAACGTATGGCAAGTTGAGCAGCCGAATGTAACGAGCGCGCCTCAGCTTGCAAGGACCCGCGCCAGCGTGGCCCGCGGTCACCATCGGCACCAACACTTAGGGTCTGTTTGGCACCGCTCTCTTCAGCTCTAGCCACTTGACGTAGCACTGTTCACAAGAGCTACTTTTCTCTTTCATATCTCCCTCTCTCACTGACACACGCGGAGCCGGAGGAGCTCTTTTTGTGGCTCCTGCCGCTCCTCTTCTGGTTGTGAGAGGGAGGGAAGGGGGGAGGAGGAAGACTCCGGTGAACAGTGAAAAGCAGTACTGCATCAGAAGGAGCTGAAATCTTGCGGAGGGCTACCAAACTGGCCCTTAGTGCGGCGTCAAGTCGGTAGCGGCCACGACGGCCAAGCTAATGTCCTGCGACATGACTGGCATAGCCAGCCGGCATGTGGCTAAATGGAAGTCTTGTTCGATATTTTGCGTGATTGCATTTGCTACTCACGTCGAAGATGTCGATCAGCCTGTGGATTAAAAAAAAAGAGCCCGGTAGGTTTATTTTTTAGGATCAGTTCGGCAAACCGTTGGGTCGAACCGAACCATGCCTATCCTTAATCCAAACATCCCCTTCAGCCGGGTATGCCCTTCACTATATCATCATGATATAACAAGCGACACTGCACGCAAATATGAATATCTCAACAATTAAGTTTGAGATCTGCACATTTCTTGTATTGCACATACATGTTAGTGGCAGGCACGATTGTTATAGCAATGAAATAAACAAAAAAAGAATTTTAAAGATTGTACTACCTTCAGTCAAGATCGTTTGACGTTCAGACAGGAAGAACAGTACACTTCATAAAACAAGATGTACTGCTGGTCTGAACCGTTATCAGTGACCGTGTAACTAGAAATTAAATTGTTCTCGTGCGAATGTATGGTTCCTGTGGGGCTGAAATGTCTTCGTGCTCTCAGCTCGCTTACTCTCCTGCTGCCTTCAGTAATGAAGAAAAGATTCTGGCTGTGTGTTGTTGGCTTGTGGCTACGCATTTGATCAGTGAATGCAAGTACGAATCCTGTTGTTGTGGCTGCTCTGGCGAGGCCTCGTCAGATTCATTTATTGCGTCAAGCTGAATGAATGAAAGAAGACCTCACCTAGCCGGCCCTCCACGTTGGCCCCATTGGAGTCCTTTCCTATATACTCCCTTCGTCCCTAAATATAAGTATTTGTTGACTTTTTTCGTCTCTATTTGACTGTTCGTCTTATTTAAAAAGTTTATGAAAATATTATTTATTTTGTTATGACATGTTTTATCATCGTATATATTTTAAGTATATCATAATTGTTTTTCTATTTTCACAAATTTTTTGAATAAGACGAACAGTGAAAGGCGTATCACGGAAACCGAAGAATGCTTATATTTAGGGACGGAAGGAGTATTACTAAGAACAAACTTAGAGGGAATTGCACTACCTTGATCAAAACCGCACATGAATCCCTCAACCAAATGCGATGCGTACTCAAGCTCTCGCTCATTCACTGATACCATACAGCTATAAATGTGTCAACGAGGTAAATGTAGCAATACGAGATATAGTAGTATACATTGCTGAAGTATACTCATGACCATACTCCTCCCTTTAAAAGATGAAAGCTTTAACCAATAGAGATCATGTGGCATTGGCTTGTAGAAGATCTGATGTGTGGGGGCAGATTGTGACCCATCAATGCAAATCACTTTAACCTCTCCCCCGTTGGACGTTGGTCCTTATTACAGATGACCTTGGACCATCTCCAGCAGCAGATGAGCTGCTGCATCTTCAAAATGAAGATCAAAAGGCTAATGTAACCTCTCCAGCAGATTCTGCATCCATCTCTTCATTTTGCAGACACCCCCTCCTCCACCCCCATTTTTGGGATTCTCTCTCTTCTCTTCATCTCCCCCATCTCAACCCCCACCTCCTCCACCCTCCACCTCGTCGGCTCCTCCAACCCCGCCAGCCGTCTCCAGGGTGCGCGCCTCCCTGCTCCCTCCCTCTCCTTCCCTCTCCAGCGCCACCACCTTGCATGTTCCCTCCCTCCCCAGGTCGACGGCGCTCCTTCCCTGCTCCCTCTGTCCCTTGACCGCCGCCGCCGCCGCCGCGAGCCCCGCGTCGATCTCCTCCGGCGAGGCCCGCGCGCGGCAGTTTCTACGCGGGCTCCGAGTTCTCGATGGGCTCTCCTTTGACGCCGCCGGCCGGCGACCGCGCACCAGCACCTCCGGCGGGCGGCCACGAGAGCAGAGGAGCGGCGGCGTGAACCGGAGCAGGGGTCGGCGCGTAGGAGCTGCATGCCGGCTCGAGCTCCGTCGCACGCCTGCACTCCCCTGCGACGCAGATCCGGCCGGCGGCCTCGGGAGCGGAGCTCGCCGGCGCGGAGGCGTTCTCGGCGGCCGCACCCTCGATCTGTGCGTGGACGACGACGGGGCTCGATTCGGCCGGCGGCGACCTCCCTCTCCCCTTCCCAGACCCGATCCAGCGAGTCCGCACGGCGGAGGCGTGTAGCTGCGGCGGTGGCCTCTTCTAGCTCTACCTGCGGCCCCTCTCTCACCTCGCTCTCTCCTCCCAGGCTCGGCGCCTCCTCCGCCTGCCGCTGCCACACGTCGGGAACAGGCGCGCCGACGGCCGCATCACTCTCCCTCGCGCGGGAACCAACTGTCGCCGGTACATGCGCGACGGAGTTGCGCGAGCTGCTGGAAGCCTGTCTGGTTGCAGAACCAGATTGTTCTCTCTCTTTTGCGCGCACAGAGGTGTTTGCACATGGGGATGGGGAATATTGCTGGAGATGGTCTTACTCAGTTTTCCTTTTAAAAAAGAACATGCCCTGCTCTCCCCCCTCCCTTCTTCATAGCCAAGGATTGAGCAAGATCACTCGTGTACCTCATAATATTCCTTCCCAAGCACTTCATGGTATAAATTCCCACCATCCTTTGCCAATCATACGAAAGCGATGCAGAAAAGAAACGCATCCATAGTGTTGAGTAGCAAACATGTGATGGGATTGGCAATGGGAAGCATGCGGGAAGCAATAGTCTGGCAGTCTGCTTTCTTCCCCACGAAGAAGCAGAATGCAGATCGTAGGGTGGATTCGGCTTGTGTGTAAAGGTCGCATTAGCTCCCATTTTACTTTCGTCACTCTCCGAGTATTTGTTCAGAACGCAATGATACTACTTTCAAACACTCTGTAGAGAATGCAATGATACTATGAATTGATTCAAGAACCGAACTCATTTGCAAAATATGCAACCATCTTATTACTTGACGGGTGCAAACTCCAGTACTTACATAGAGGATAATATATACAAGAAACAAACATCAATAAATGAAAAATGAAGATGAAGTGTCAATGGCTAATACAAGCAAATTAAGGGCCCCTTTGGGTTAAAAGGATTCATCGAAGAATTCTGTAGGATTCGATTATTATAGGAATATTTCCATTTGTATCCACTTGAAACACAGGATTGGTGTTGACACCTTTTAGGATCAATACACGAGAGCACTAGAGCATGCGGGTCACGAACGAACCGAAAAGGCAAAGATGCTGCCAAGGGAGGTTAGACCGTCCTGGCTATGAGGTTAGACCGCCCTGGCTCAAGATGGTCGTTCGAGGAGGTAAATACCACACTTACGTGATGGAGGACGGCTAGGTTTACGAGCAAACCAGCAAAGGATAACCGACGCACTTACGTGATGAAGAACGACTAGTTTACGAGCAAACTAGCAAAAACCGTCGAAGCTCTCGCCCGGGAGGGACCCCGTCAGGGTGAGAACGTCGCCGGCGTGCCCTAGGTTGACCAGCGAGCCTTAGGACGTCATCTATGACCGTGGAGATCAGTAGATGAGCAGCATGGAGGTTGGAAAAGCTAGGGTTTGAGGATAAAAAGTAAAGGTAATGGATTGATTCGATTGTGTTTCCTCAATCGGCCGTGGCCCTTCATAAATATAGGGTGGGGAGGTCTTGCCCCAGTAGGAGTCGAAGTTTATACAAATCTTGTGTCAAAATACAACTCCTAACTCGGATTTGACAGGGTAGGCCGGTCTAACCGAGTCCCAGGGGCGGTTAGACCGCGTGTCCGACGTGCAGGTCTTCTCGAAGCCATATCTCCCTCATCCGGAGTCCGAATCGGACGTTCTACATATGCATCTTGATCTACTCGACGAGAACTATCCAATGGTAAAGTCCAAATTTCCTTTTGAGGAATTTGACCAGGGCAGTCAAACCGCCCTAGGGATGAGGTCTGACCTCCTGTTGCCAGACCGGCTACAGGGACCGCGGTCAGACCGCCTGGTAACCCGGTCTGACCGCCTGGTCCAGCCTGATCTGGCTTAGTTGCCAATTTTGAGTGTCAACATATGCCTCCCTATTTCTTAGTAAAGCTTACGTACTAAGAAATACTTATCAGCACCAAAACTGCACAAGAACAATGCTAAGCACAAAAATAACAAACAAGCTTTACTTTTCAAGGACGATAGAATCTATCGGCCATATTACTTGAATTTGTGGGATATGAAGAATGCAACTTGTTGTTGCTGTTTATGCATATTGTTGCATGAGATAAACATGAGCACACACTAGCTCGGTTGTGGGTTATTGAAATATTAATTCAAACTCATTTCACACTTGAAAGTTTTTATAGATGCTTAAAGCGACCAAATTACTATTATGTCAATTGGTCATTGCAACACTTCTCAATTTTACAAAAGAGAAGGATAGAAAAATTCAGTATGGCATCCATATTTAATTTTAACCATAAGCAAAGTAAGGTGAGTAATCAGCCTCTAAAAGCTGAATATGATACAATTATCTTAGAATTGGCAATGGCCAGATTATTCTTAAACCCCTCTTGCTTGTCTTTTGATGTATCTTAAATTATGCAAATATATGACAATAAACTTTAGCACTAATAATCTTGGCCTATTCAAGTCTAAAAACTTCAAAGCCAAAATCGTAGCTATACCGGTCAAACCGGTTGCACGCGGTCAGACCGGCCTCAATGGCAGTCAGACCGGCCTATCCAGGATGTGCCCTCTGACATTGCTACACATCGGCTCTTCTTATGAGAATGTATTATGGACATAGTGACCTGATGTTTACAATTGCAGAGTGACAATCCTGAATTTTGATGCTTAGAGAAATTATGCACAATAAAATTGAGATGATCATCTAAACATCTATCAAGAATACACATAGTGACTTATTCAAAGATAAATACTCGATGCACCTTCAGCATTAAATCACCTAAATGTCTCTGTATGATTTTGCAACCATGGATCAACAAAATTTTAGCCTGAACAGAAAACTTTCATATTCGGCTTGCTTATTGAGACTAAATACTCCAAACGACTAAAAATCTCAAAACACCATCACTTAGTGAAATACAGACATCACCAATGTCGTGAGAAATTTTCTAAGCCAGTCTAGTAAATAGAAACTCCATGGTAGCAAATTATTCTTTTATTAATACCTTGCCCCCAAGCACTTAAGGCACCAAAAAGGTCATAAGAAACCTCCATCGGGAAGCTATTGCTTTAGGACGATGATTAAAGAGATTCATCGGCCATGTATTTTGTCAAGAACGATAATTCAATATCATCCATAATTAATCCATCCATAAGAGTATGCACAACCGAAATAGAAGGGTAGAGATATGTAAATTCAAAAATTAAAATTATTTCTAAGAAATAAATATTTCGGCTATTGTTATTGATTAATATGCATAGCAATATGGTGATGACCCTCTATGATATAAAGATGATCCATGTGGAACCCAAGGAACAAAATAAGAGTATGAGGGATAATCAAGCATACTTAAAGATGAATTCCAAAACATAGGCATATGTGACATTTGTGAAGTAAATGAGTTAGGCAATGACCAATAATTTTGATGATTTGGTGCAAACCTTAGTTTTGAAGGCCGTCTTTCATATCTCTTCTTCTCCCTAAAATGTGCCACACCTTTTTCTTGATCATCACCCTTGCCTTGAATGCTTCCTTTAGGAACCCATGCCATGCCTCTCCTTTTCAACTCTTGAGCACTAAACCTTTGTAGCTCCTTTTTCTGCCAATTTGAAAAACCAAGTGTAGGACTTGACTTTGTTCTGGTTTTGGACAGCGGTGCTCTTTTCTTGTTCTTCGATCTCTTCAACTTCTTTTGTTCAGATTTGGCACTTGGAAGATCGACGGTTGAGTTTTCCTTTCCTTTGCCATTAGTAACCGAAGTGCTTGACTCATTAATCGGCTTTCCATTAACTGAATCCATATCTGAATTTTTATCTTTCCGGTAATCTCTTTTTACTCGGTAAACTTGCTTGACAACTTTTTTCTTATTTTGAACTCTAGACCAATCTTTATGCTCAAAACGGTCATTTTTGAAATATGGTTGCCTTGCACATGATGGTTGTCTTGGAGCTGCATACTCAACATGATATGGTCTGAAATATGGAGGAGTATGTGCCCATGAATCACTCCACCCCCATGATGAGAAAGGATGAACATTAGTGGGATATGGAGCATATGAAACCGACATTGATGGCTCAAAAGAAGAATATGACGCTGCTGATTGAAAACCCTTTCTTTGCCGATTCCAGTTCCCATACTTATGTTTAGAAGGCAATTTTGATGACTTAACACCATTTGACCGATTAGCATGCTTGGCCTCATTCTCCTTTTGATACTTAGCCAGAAGTTCATCAAAAGTGAGCTTCGACTTTTTACCATGGTGCTTGACATGATCTCTACCTTCATTAGCTGTAGGACACTCAGGTCTCAAGATTTTTAGACTTTTCAGACCTGAACCAACCGGTTTGACCTGTTGCTCCAACCCGGTTAAACCTCCTTGCCTGGGTGGTCTGACCGCCTGTCCCAGCACAGCGGCAGCAACAGGTTCTTGGTTTGATGGAGAAAAATCCATTTGCCCCCTAGTAACTTCTGAGATTTTGATAGGCTCATCGTCCTCAATAATTACTTAATCTTGCAAGTCATGAACGATGTCCTTCTCATCACTTGGGAGCTTTGAATCTTCGTCTTTGGCAACTAAATTTAAATCATTGGATAAACCGGCTGATGCTAGCCGATTTAATGATCTATTGCCACCAAAACCAATTGTAGACAATTGGTCATCCTCTTGTGTTTGAGAAAATCTCAATCGTCCAGAATTAATGGCCAATTGTATAAATTGGCGAAAAATATTGCAATCACTAGTATTATGATCAAATGAATTATGCCACTTGCAATATTTTCTATCTCCTAACTCAAGAGGTGATGAATTAACTTTGTGATCAGAGAGTTTAATAAAATTATTCTCTAGCAAGATATCAAATAAATCATCACACAAAGTTAAATCAAAGGTATACTTAATTTTCTTCAACCGATGCTTTTGTGGAGAAGGCTTTAAGGCCAAGCAAACGAACGGTTCAGATTTCTCATCGACCCATTCGGCTATACCTTTCTTTGCACTTCTCATACCCGATGCTTTAGAGTTGGTTGCTATATCAGTATCGGACTTCACAATGGCTCTCGGTTTTGATCTCTTACTTTTAAGTCCAGAATATCCATAAGTACACCATGAAGAGAAAAACTTTGACAATGATGATGTAGAAAATTTAAATGTCAAAGTATTTTTATGTTCAGCCTTTTTAATTTTTACAATGCATTGGCTGATAGAATCTGAAGGTATACTGTTGCTAACAAGTAAATTATCATCCTCAATCGATCTTCTAGAATTATTTATGATAGAATCACTAATAAATAAATTAACTGAAAATACACGATCTGATTGGGAATTACTTGTAAAACATACCTTATCAAATAAATTGGAGAGGCGAGGAACCTTGATGTGGATAATGTCGTATGTCTCCTCCAGATGGCAGCCAACAGTCACACTTTGTTCAGGCCGGTCAGACTGGGTCATAGGGCCGGTTAGACCGGGTCTTCCAGGTTTCTTGGAAATCACCTCATGTCGACATGCTAATGTTTCCTTCTCGCCTCCTTTGTCATGGTTTTCAACAATTTGATGTTCTGAACTTTTTTCAGCTTGAACTTGTCGTTTAATAGCACGATAATCACCATAAAGGTGCACGACACCTTCGGCTTTAGAAAAATCAAGTATTGCTGTTTTGTTATGCTTAACATACTCTTGTGCAGCAAGACATGACTCTTTTAATGTAACAAATTCAGAATGTATATTGATCAAATTTGAATTGTTTATATTTTCTTCTTTCATTCTTAATTCATGTGCCATAGCCCTTATAAGCACACTAGCAAGTGAATGAAACTCTATGCCTTGCAACCTATCTCTAAGTGATGATTTTAAGCCTCTAAAAGCAAGGTTAGCTACATTTGAATCAGATATAGATAAATTAAAACATCGATTTTTTGTTTCTTTGAATCGTTCTAAGTATTTAAAAACCAATTCATCGCTATCTTGCTGAATATTATAGAGATTAGTTGCACATGATGTTTGAGAATAACTGGTCTGATGGCTAGAATTAGCATGGCCAATTCTCTCATTCACCAACACGTTGCTGAATTCTCATTAATTTGGCTATGGTTATGAATAACACTTGGAGCCAAATTATGATTATTAGCATTTGTATATGGTGCTGAAATTATAGGTGCAACTCCCACTCTATTAATGATTTGTGAAGCATATGATGGTTGAGAATAACTGGCCAGACAACTAGAATTAGTATAGCCAATTTTCTCATTCACTGACATGTTTTGTGATGTAATCACATATTGTGAATTTCCTGCCGATGAATAAATAGATGAAACACATTGCTGAAAATTAGTAGAATTACTAACATGTGGTGTTCCATAAGAATTGGCCAAACTCACCATGTTAGTTTGGCCTTGATACATGTTAAGCGACTTTTGAACTTGTTGCACAACCGGTGTGTGAGAGTAATGTTGTATGTTGCTAGTATCATTAAAATTTAAAGTATGCATATTATTTGACAATGGCTTTTGCATATTAAATTCAGAATTATAATTTGCATAATTAAAACCATCTGAACAACTACTAGCCGATGCAATATGCCTACTAGTATCATATCTAGCAACATCAACATAAGGATTTATGGTACTTACAAAATAACTATTAACATTAGACATAGATAATGTATTTGCAAATTGTACCTTGGGCTCGTCGTAGTAGGACTGATGTGAAGTATATGAATAGCCCGCCATAATAAGTCTTGATGCTTCTGATCTTGTAATAGATAAATCCAGAAATCCAAGCAATCAATGACCAAAATCTTGCTTCTCTTCTAGTCTTCAATATGTAGTAGCAAGCAAGACACAATACAAACGGCTTGAGAAGCCTGATGCAATGTCACAATTATAGATGCAATCGGTCCCGAAAGACCTAATTGTACTATAGTGATGAATCAAGATAATAATAGATCAATTAGGTAAAAGGATAGGGATTGATAGAATGGTTTGAGCAACCGGATCTTTCTCCCCAGCGGAGTCGCCAATTTGTTGACACCTTTTAGGGCCAACACACGAGAGCACTAGAGCGCGCGGGTCACGAACGAACCGAAAAAGTAAAGATGCTGCCAAGGGAGGTTAGACCGCCCTGGCTATGAGGTTAGACCTGGCTCAAGATGGTCGTTCGAGGAGGTAAATACCACACTTACATGTTGGAGGACGGCTAGGTTTACGAGCAAACCAGCAAAGGATAACCGACGCACTTACGTGACGAAGAACGACTAGTTTACGAGCAAACTAGCAAAGACCGTCGAAGCTCTCGCCCGGGAGGGACCCCGTCAGGGTGAGGACGTCGCCGCCGTGCCCTAGGTCGACCAGCGAGCCTTAGGACGTCATCTATGACCATGGAGATCAGTAGAGAAGCAGCATGGAGGTTGGAAAAGCTAGGGTTTGAGGATAAAAAAGTAAAGGTAATGGATTGATTCGATTGTGTTTCCTCAATCGGCCGTGGCCCTTCATAAATATAGGGTGGGGAGGTCTTGCCCCAATAGGAGTCGAAGTTTATACAAATCTTGTGTCAAAATATAACTCCTAACTCGGATTTGGCAGGGTAGGCCGGTCGAACCGAGTCCTAGGGGCGGTTAGACCGCGTGTCTGACGTGCAGGTCTTCTCGAAGCTATATCTCCCTCATCCGGAGTCCGAATCGGATGTTCTACATATGCATCTTGATCTACTCGACGAGAACTATCCAATGGTGAAGTCCAAATTTCCTTTTGAGGAATTTTACCAGGGCGGTCAAACTGCCCTAGGGACGAGATCTGACCTCCTGTTGCCAGACCGGCTACAGGGACCGCGGTCAGACCGCCTGGTTACCCGGTCTGACCGCCTGGTCCAGCCTGATCTGGCTTAGCTGCCAATTTTGAGTGTCAACAATTGGACATCCTAAAATCCTACAAAATCTCTATGGAATGCCTCAGTCCATATGAATTTTGGAGTAAACCTAACATGAGGTGAAAAAAATTGGATTTTTTGACGGTCACCGGGGGAGAGCATCTCCACCTGAATTTTCATTAAAGTGCTTGTGGAAAGCCAAAAAGCCTTACAGAGATTGATTCAATAATAAAAGATAAAGACAAAGAGAAGGGTACAACACAAGAATACAACACACCGCTCACTAACAAAAACAAGAACAAAGCATGACACATCTAATTGATCACCGCCGATTGTTGAATAGCGTCACCGTCGAAAAACATACTTGCCGACTCCTTCATGGCCTTTGCACCCTACACCACCCCTTGTAGCTACGTCGCCCCGCTACTTACCCTCCATCTGAGGCCTAACAAGCGGAATGGGGACTAAAGGTGGCAAAAGGTACGCAAGCCAAGGTTCACCAGAAACGATGACCTCCCTTGAAGGTTGAAGCTAATGGCGACACCTCCACCGTATCCGGGCTCCATGTACCATCATCTAACGCCATTCAAGGGGAGGAATCCTTGAAGACAAATGACGGAAGCGGTGAATTACCACCCGGCAATTGATTTACTGTCACCACCAACAAGGAGAACGTTGACGAAGCAGAGGTGCCGACGGTAGAAACTTTTCAAACCACAATTGCAACCAATCATCGGTGTTGGCCTCACCCATGAAGAGTAGGGAGGGTGTAGAAGCACGACTGGCAAGAGACACCAGAGGACCGAGCAACAGAGTAGAGAGTGACATCTCGTCAATGCCTCTAGGAAGGATAGCGGCTCCCAAGGGGTGTCGCCATTGACCGCACCAGCACAAAGCCAAGCTAGGATTTCTCCTGATGGTCACACATCTGAACTAGCAGTTCCTCTTGATTTGGGAATCACCTCAGAACAACACCTCCAAGGAGGAAGAACGGCACCTGAAGGTGTCGACGTTGCCGGCACTGGCACAAAGCCAAGCTAGGATTTCCCCCGGTGATTCGTAGCCCACCTGCTGCAGCACACGTACCGTGGAATCCAGGCACACGACCAGCCACAACAGAGAGCACCGAGCGGAGCCCATACCTGACCACTGTTGACGGTTCAATAACGCGTCAAGATTCACCGCAAGCGTACGGATCGCTTGTAGCCTTTTTCACCTAGGGGAGTCCCAAGGTTCTTGTCAACCCAAGGAGCAAGGGGATTACTAGCGTTTAACCTAACACTAACTTAGTTGATTAAAGACTTTATGATGTAAATATTAATCTATAAAGTAAAGACAATCTAACCCTATATTATGTTAAAGGGAGATGAGAGGTTCACAAGTATGAAGAACGTATGCCCATGGAGTCTAGGTACTTGAAGATGCAATCACCCAAAACATGATAAACCCCCGATCCAATCTATCTAAGCATGTGAATAAAGAATTAGACGTTTCACTTCCCTCGTACATGTCACTACACAAAGGTAATCGGTACTAACCCTAATGAACACGGTATGTTGACGTGATCTATGGGAGCAACCCCGAAAGCATGGTAGCTAGCCTTAAACATTAACCATTATCAACAAAGGTATGATAGACATATGATCCAAACAAGAGTGGGTGACTACACATCAAGATCCATTACAACTCCATGGACAAACGATAACTTTACCCCATCAAGACGCTAGGCATGACACTGTTGAGCATGGTGGATGCCTCCGATGGAGCTCGTTTCTTAGTGTCCTTCAACTCCGGCGGCGCCGTGGCAGGGCCTCGGCGTCCTCCTTCCTCATGGTGACCTCCCTTGATCGCGGCGTTGATTCTCTTGAATGCTTACTCCCTCGATCAACCATCTCACTTGTGGTCGATCTCCCAAGACTTCTCTGTTCGTCTTTCGCGAATGGCTCTCCTCGGCAAGCGATTAGGGGTCCACGTACTTAACACCGAAGAAAGGGGGCCGCGAACCGACGTCATAAGGGGGTGGGCCGGCCGGCCTGGGCCCTCTTCGGCCCGGTTCCAGTCCTTCTTGCTCCACGCTCCATCTTTTGCACTTTGGGTCTTTTGTTCCTTCAATTGTGGACTTTGGACGTCGTTGTCCCCACAACCAAGTTAAGGAGTCTTTATGCATGATCTTCCGGTCTTTTCATCTTGGTCCTCGAAGATTCATCATTGAAGCATATTGGTCCTTGCCACCTTTGGAGGCAAGTTCGCACACGGTCGGAGCTCCTTGATTGACTTGCAAATCATCCTCCGAACTAAGTGCTTCTCTCCTCATTTAGCACATGAATTCCTGCAAAAACACTATACTCCAAAATGCACATCCAACGGTGAACTTGTTATATCATTAGTATGCCTAGTGGCGGGTTAGTTCCAAAATGATATTCAAACTATAACATAACAAGTGTTCTTTATTGACGAAAATCGACCGCCAACAACCACCGTGGCAGCTGCTAAGGGGACGCAAGGACAAGTTGGAGGCGAGACGGCCGCTGTCCAGACCCTTGGAGCACCACGGCTGCAAGGACATGTTGGAGGCGCTGGCGGCCGCATGTTCCGTCGCCGGAGTCTGCGTCGAGCGCTGAGCAGCCGATTGTGAGGCCCCCGCCGAGTGGAAGGACCGGTTGGCGCAGGTGGCCGCAAGCTCCGCCGCTGCAGGGTGCGCCCGGCGCCGAGCAGCCGGCTGCCAGGCCCCCGCCGTGTGGCGCTGCACTGCCGACCAACGAGCTCCAGCCCTAGGGGGCGAAAGGGACCCAAAGAACTCCAGATCCGGGCTCACAGAAGACGGATCCGGCACCGGGAGGTGTAGATCCGATGACCGGAGGGCCGGATTAGCACCGGCGACAGAGAGGAGATGGGGGCACCTGCTGGTGTGGTTGGGTGAGGTGAGAGGGAGGGAGGGAGGGAGGGAGGGAAGGGGAACAAGGAGCGCGAGCGACATTGGTTTTTTGGCCCGCCGCTGCCGCCGCCGGCCACCAGAGCTAGGGTTTGAGGGGTGAGTGGCGGCTTTGGGGTGTCACCCCCCGACGCGCCCAAGGAAAATTTCATTTGTCTCTCTCTCTCTCTCTCTACTCGAATTCTTGTGTTGCATCCAAATGTTTCCTGCATTCTGAATATGTGTAGAATTTCAATTGATATTGATAGGTAACTCAATTCGTGCTTTGTCTTTCTATTCCTGTATTTTGATAATCCCATGTTCCAGAGGCCTAAAAACATTTTCAGTTAACTAAGATGTTCAAATGATTAAAACGTGTGCTTCTTTTTTCCGAGAATGAAATTGTACGCTTCTAATTGGAGGTTGAAGCAACCATGAAAATTGAAAAGACGATATTATTCTCCATCTTTGAACCATAGAAGCCAGCAAAAGTTTGGAACATGGTAATTTACTGAGGTACATCAATCCTCGCCAAAAAAAAAATACTGAGATACATCAACAGTTTGATGGTCCCATGGGTGGATGCAGCGCCGATTCCCGGTGAAATATTGATCTGAAGGCTGCAGCCACAGTGTCCTTGGCTTCCTGGGGTTTGTGTTCTAGTAATCAGCTTTAGCTGACCAGCAGAAACAAATTTCATTATTAGAAAAAGAGGAAACAAATTTCAGCATACTGTTGTACATGTGCATCATTTCCTTGTGAGATTTTTGTACAGATGTTTGCAGCGGCACCTAAAATCCAGTAAGCATGCAGTTAATTGCCTTCAATTCAGTTTTTATTGGAACACTAGTAGTATCACAGAGTACTGATGCAATCGATCTCAACGAACTTTATGTTAGGCTCAATAAAAAACTGTACACCTCCCACAATATAATTCTTTTTTATACCAAGTGGTAATGAATGAATACCAAACTAACCTATGGATATCCTTTATATAAAGAAAAACTCTTGATACACACAACTCACTAAACTGATAGCAACACTGAACTGGTAGCAATGGAAAAACAACAAATACATAATGATATAAGAGAAACGCATAGTTTTAGGTTTGGAAGGCAGCAGGAGAAGATCGTGAGGGTAGAAGTAACCTGAATGCTCAACATCTTGCATTGTGTGTTGCTCTTTGTATCTCATGAGCAGCCAGGGAAATTCGTGCGAACAATTGCTCTTCATCTCTCGCTGGAGCAGAGGCCGCAACATTCAGATCAAACCAGTGTTGCATACTAACATGGTTGCAGGAAAAAGTCTACATCACCCCCTCAATTATGGGAGGTGGACTACATAACCTCCAACCTATGAAACGGTCTATATCACCCTGAACTTTTCAAAACTGATCAAATTACCTCTTGAAGTAGTTTTGAAAAATCATAGTAAATCACAGAAAAATCATAAAATCGAAAATTCAATTGTGTTGAACTCCAAATGAGTAGATCAACACGGTGAACATATAATATGATATGATTTAGTATATTTTTTGGTTGTAGCTTTAGATTTATGCTTTTCTTCATGGCTATAAAAAATGTACTAAAGCATATCATATTATATGTTCATTGTGTAGATCTACTCATTTCAAGTCCAACACAATTGGATTTTCTATTTTATGATTTTTCTGTAATTTATTATGATTTTTCAAAACTGCTTCAAGAGGTAATTTGACTAATTTTGAAAAGTTCAGAGAGTCATATAAATCGTTTCATAGGTTGGGAGTTATGTAGTCCACCCCTTATAGATTGGGGGTGATACAGACTTTTTTTCATGGTTGCATAACTAGATCCAGTTCCCCATCATACGCATATTGGCCTATCAATTTGAATTGTAAACCTTTTACTGAGGGAGTGGAAGGCATGTTGGACGAACCAAACAATTTCACCCCAAGTTCCAGGGTTTGCACTTGTCATACATAGGGCAAAGAAGAAATACCATCCTAACAGACATCTGCCTTTCTTATTTGTAATTCTCCTTTCTTTTCTTCTCCTTTTTTTTCTGCTTTGTACGTACTCTTTTATTTTAATATATGACTAGACACTAGTAGGTGCAGGCCGCTCCTTCACTTATATTAGTTAAGTCAGCTGAAATGATATCCGAACCATCTCCAAAAATCATGCCTTAAAAAACACATGTACATTTTTTTTCATATAAAAGATTGAAAAAATTTTAGGACCAAGAAAAGAATTGAGTAATCTCATCGTCAAGTAAAGAATTTTCTTCCCATTTGACATGTAGATCCCAGTTGGAGCTGATCTTCTTGAAAGCTTGAGTGAATTGAGGCCTTTGATTACAAACAGTAAAAATAAATAGAGTGATTCATGGTTTCCATCATATTAGACAATCAAAATTTGTAGTCTCGTTCTTGACAAAAATAACACGGTCTTCATGCGCGTGGTCCAACAGAAACTATTGTTCAATGAGGTTCTCGTGTACCAAAGGTTCTCTAGCCTAATTTAAAAGTATGGTCGCAAGTAGAAGACTTAGGTTCATTGTTGGAGCGGATTTATCTGACTAGATTAAAAAAACCCGTATTGTTGCTGCCGCTGCTATTGCATAAGCTTACTGCAGCCATATTGTTACACCTGTTTTTCCAAAGAAAACCAATTGCAATCCTATATGCATGTCAGGATCAAGTTTCATGCATATAGTTGACATAAGTGAATAACAGTACAGTATCACGTAAAGAAAGAGAAAGATTATCAGATTATTACGCTAAATCCTGGAAACGAAGGCTCCAAACATCCACAAGCAGTCGACTGGGGGTTGCGTATGCCTAGCACCAGCAACATCTTCACAACGACTTCATAGCAGCTTCCTCTTTCTGAGCAACATTGTTTATAGCAAGGGTGAGCACATGTCGTACTCAGCAAGTGTGGGGAAAGTATGGATGCAAAGGCTTAACAAGGAAAGGCTGACAGATTAACTGCAATAAGCACTTTTAATTGGTCAAATTTTATTAGCACCTGATTACTAAGATATAAGTATATACTAACCCATAATTAACATAAAGAGATACGCCATAAGCATATGGCTAACACAACCATACCAATGATTTAAGTCCATCTTCAAGTTCAATTATCATGTGAGGGTCCAGGCCGCTCTTGACCGTGAGCACGACTAATCGATTAGTTTTAAACACTCTACAAAGGTTGCACATCTTTACCCACAAGTCGCGTAAAAGTTCTAGGAACTTTGAACCCAACCATGCGATGCCGGCCAAGCATCATACCACACTACCGAGGTGTGATTGCATAGGGACACTACGAGGCCTTTACAAAGAGTCCTCTCATGTGTATTAGTCCATAGTAGCATATGCCATAGAGGCTATCTTTCATACCACACTTCTATTCACGGACGGTCAGCCATAGAGTACTTCCGTTCCAATACCTATCCGGAATAGAAGAGCCATAAAAGCATTCCTCAGTACTGTAAGGAATCGGATGCCCGTAGCCTAAGAGGGGGAGGGGGTGAATTAGGCAACTTAAAACCTTAACCTATGGCTTATCACTATTTGCATCAAACATAAACTAGAACATACTATCTAGATGTGCAACTAGGTTGTTCTAGTGTGAAACTCCCATCCCAAAACAAGTTTTGCAACCTATAGCCAATCCTAACAAGATACTACTCTAGGAAAGTAAAGGCAAACAAGGATTGCAAGAATGTAATGCGGAAACGTAAAGAGGGATGGGATGAAGCAAACTCTTGACACGTGATTTATCCTGTGGTATCGGTAGGTACTAAGCCACCCCTAGTCCACGTTGTTGAAGCACTCTACACAAGAGTATTGCTTCCCGGTCACCAAGTCTCTTCCAAGGGCACCACTTGACTTGCCACAAAGGCTCGCCACGAAGGCACTCGCCAAGCTCCCTTGGTCACCTTGATGCCGCCTCCACTAAGGAGCTTCTCCACCAAGGAAAGGGGGTCTCCACGTCCCCCGCACAAAGTGTCCTCGCCGCTCCACACCAAGTCGGAGGGTCGAAGACGTTTGCCGGAGAGCCACCTAGGCTCCAAGGCTTCCGGCGCACCTCGTACAACTTGATCCACTCGAGAATCACCTCACAAGGTAGGCACACCTTGCACTCACTTAGCTCTAAGCTAAACCTAGCACTAAGCACACACACAAAGCATGTGCAAGTCTATTGATGAGCAATCTAGCACTTGGATGGATTGGATATGATCTTCAATGTGTCTTGAACTCCTCTGCACTTCCACACAATCCAACCACACCAAACGGGTGAGTGGAGGAGGGTATAAATAGCCCAAGGCATCCAAAGAGCCGTTGGCTAATGACCACGGAAAACCATAGCGTCGAATGAACCGATGCTAGAATTCCAGGGCCATCGGTTCATCCGGTGCCCTCCACGTCACCTAGCCGTTGCATCCCTTCTGACACATATCCTCTGACGCTTGCACCGACGGTCTCCTTACTTAACCGTCGGTTCATCCGGTGCTGATGGGTTCGCGGCCAAAACCTCTCTGTTAGCAATTTCGCAGCCATCGGATGAACCGTCGCTCAAAGCCTTATACCCATCGGTTCATCCGGTGCCGAAGGACTTTGCGCCTGAACGTCTCTGTTAGCAAATACATGGTCGCCGGATGAACTGTCGCTACACCATCGGTTCATCCGGTGCTGAAGGTTCCTGCTTGCTTGGTCTTTTGATTCATCCGGCGCAACTGAAAATGGGGGCGTCGGATGATCCGGTGATCTTCATGTTGTCTTGAGTCTTCTCATAGTGTACTACTTCATCCGGTGATTGCACCGATGCCGCTTCCAAAGGTACCATCGGTTCATCCGACGGTGGCATTCCTTTTCTTTTTCTTCCGCGGTTTTGACCCTTGAAAAATATACTATCTTCTCATTTTGGCATATGGTATTTTTGCATCCTTGGGACCTAGAAGTGTCTACAAAGACATGCTAGACAATATGGTTAGTCCCATTGATCATGTTGTCATTAATCACCAAATTAAGCTTTGAACAAATGGCATATGAGACCATGTTCGCTACAAGTACCCAAGCTACCATGCGAGTAATGACCACACAAGACTTCCCTAATTACTCAGCCAAGACCAGAGCCATATAGTCCTTGTGGTTGCACTGTTGTCCTGGGTGGTCACTCCATGTTCCAATTAATCATTGTGATCTTATATTAACCAGAGATACATAGCATAAAGTAAAGCAAGTTCATCTTTAAGTTCATTAACCACCATAACCTGAGTATAGCAGCTAAGCAATACTACCCAACAGAAAGATAAACCTAGGTTGACAAGGAATGATCATAAAGACTAGGAAAATCCTTAATAGGACCCATCAAATTAAATGCAAGCATGTGCAATGTGATTAAACACAGTTATTAGGACAAAAGAACAAGGACACACTTGCCTTTAACCAAAGTAATGTTGTTGCTCAGAGTGTCTTCACCTTCAAGCTCTTCAATGCTCTCGAACGACATTCACTCTACTCGCATCAGTCATCGGGCACAAGCATACAAAGCAGACAAACAAGAAAACTAAGAACAATACACCAGTCAAAAGAAAAGTTTTAAAAGAACGCACTAAAGGATAGGATCGATTCTATGGAACACTGAAGCACACTGATCATGCTGAGAAAAGGAAAGGCTTAGTTAGCTTTATGAAAGACACTAGGTTAGAGCATGAACTAGGATCAAAAGATCTAGATCTTGAAAGAAGATTAGCTCTACAACAGAGACACACTCAAACAGAGCTTGATCAAGAACGACTACCGATCGATTTGCATATATGAGAGAACAAAACCATGAGTTGGGTTCATTTTAATTAACAAACGATATGTAAAGGATATTTCATAAAGAAAATACCCTAAGTTAGAATTAATACAACATTATATTTTATTTGCAAAGACCGAAGTAAAGAACTAGTCAAGTTTTATTTATAAAAATTCATATATAGATTATACTAATTAAACATTTAACTTAGAAAAGGTATACTATATGAATCTTCTAAACGTAACTTTATGATTCGAGTGGATCATATTATTATTGCAAACATCATGGCATTGGTATTAATCAAATTAACATTTATTTATAAAACCGATGTAAAAGCCTATTCAACTTTTAATTATGAAAGGTTAATTAAATATTAATCAAATTAACATTTGGTTTATGAAAAACCGAGGTAAAGATCTAATTAACTTTTATTTACAAAAAACATATGGAGTAATCATTAATCAAATTAATATTGATTAAAAAAATGATATATAGCACTATATTGCTTTTATTTATAAAAGGCATGTATAACTAAGCATTAATCAAAATTAATATTAATTAATTGTTCAGAAAACAAACATGATAAAAACTCATCACTAACGTGTACTTTATTTCATTATGAACCTAACGCAACTTGAATGGATAAAAACGGAGCTAAAACATAAAAGATATGACTTATCAAAGGTCTAGGGACTTGCTGGCAAAGTTTCTGAACTTCCAGGGGTATATCTGCAAGAAACCAAGGGCATAAACATAAATACGCATATAAACCTGAGGGCATATGCGCCAAAACTTCAGGGTGGACTGGATCTAAGGAATCTATTAGATCTAGGGGGGTTATTTGTGAAAAGAGCAAGACACAAGAAAACGAAAAGATTAGGTAACTCTGCAGGGACCTAATCGCAAAACGACTTCTTCTTCTTCCACCTCTGGACAGAGGCGCACGGCGGCCACTAGCCGGCGGGATTGGGGGTGTTTCGGCGGCCAAGGGCTCGGGAGGCTGGCGCATCGGGTGGAGGAGAGGCAAGGGAGCATAGGGGGGTCCTCACCGGCGATGAAGACGGAGGGGAACGATCGGAATCGGCCGGCGGCGGCGGCGGACGGCTCGGCTCCAAGTGGCGGCGGTGCTCCAGTGCGCCTCCGGCGATGGAAACCAGCAGAGAAAGTGCGGCACGATGAGGCGAAGCTCCTAGTGGCGCTCGTTTGCCCAGAAGGTCAATAGAGGCGGCGAAAACAGCGGTGGCGGCCGGCGGCTCAGCGCTCGGCTCCGGCGGTGCTTGCGGCGGCGCTACGCAGGGCAGCGGTGAGCGGCGGCTAGGGAGTGCGAGGAACAAGGCGGCAGCTTTATAGGCGCGAGACCCCCTGGCCTGGCGTGGCACGCACGTTGAGGGGAGGCGGCGGCGCGCCGGCCGTGGTGGCCTCGGCCTCTGGCCGTGCGGCCGTGGTGGCCGGGCCCAGATGGGCCTGCGTGGGCCAGACCGGGCTGGGTCGGAGCGGGTCGAGCCCATGGGCTCGGCCCGGTAGGATAGGATTGGATTTCTTTTCTTTTCCGAAATACCTTTTCAGTGCAAAAAGAATTCCAGAAAAATCTAAATAATTCATTTAAAGCACGAAAAATACTCAAAAAATCCCAAAAATTCCAGGAAAATTTCCAGAGATAGATTGAGACACAAACAATCCAAATAAAATGTTTAGAGTTTATGAAAAGAATTTTAGAGCCTTCTAATAAATAGAAATAGCTCAAGAAAAATGAGAATAATATCCAGAAAAAGCTGGAAAATTCTCGGAAGGGTTTGGTCAGCACCTAAGCGCATTTAAAAACCTTTTACACTCAAAAACATCAGGATGCATAGGCATGAATGCAACACTCACATAATCATTTTATTTAATTTAGAAAAACAAATAATACCTTTTTCCTATACTATATTTCATGTGAAGAAAATAAATGTTAGATTTTTTTTTTAAATTATGAGAAAATCGTTGTTTAATTATTCTTTCTATTCACATTCTGAAATTGGAAATTTCAGGGTGTGACACATATATAGGCTTATTCATGCATACTAGAATTCAATCACCGTTTTTGCATAGGTTTATCCATGCATACTAGAATTCAACCACCTCTTTTGCTCTTTGTTGGGAAGCTGACATGACCTACCCGCTTATTGGGTAGATGGTGGCCTTTCAGACTCGTAGCCCGACTACGACTTCGAGAGCGACAGCTGGGAAGACTAGGTTGGTCCTTCGCTTGAGCTGCCTGAGGAGATGGCGTCTACTTGGCTTCATTTGTCCTGCTGCATAGATGTTTACTCTGCTTGATTCAGTCCAGATGGACTTGTACCCAGCATGTGCCAAAGAGTTGTACTCTGATAATGTTGTTATTATTATTATTATTATTATTATTATTATTATTATTATTATTATTATTACTATTATGTGGAGCTATTATTATTTCTTCTGTGTTGTATGGATTTGTTGCCTCTGAGATAGGGATTGCACGTGATAGCCTTCCTGAGACTATCACCGAGGTGCAAAGGGTTGGATTCTACGTCGCGGGAATCTGGTTCGTTTCAGTTGGAGTTCGTGTTTCCTTTATAACTCCATGTCTTAGGGATTTTCCTAAGGTTGTTTAACTGTATTTCACCTCTTCTTAATAAAATACGTGTTATGCACGTTCTCTGTAAACATGCATGATGCGGTTCAAGAATGGGAGGGGCTAGGAAGATCATGCAACTTTCTCACCATACTTTATAGTTAGCATGCATTTTGGGCTCATGCATCAGAGACGAATGCTAGATCGGTTAGCTGGTGCGGCACATGAGCTCGCCAGCCGCCCATGTTCGACTCTTTGTCGATGCGGATTTTCCCTCCGAGGGTTTATCCCCCGAAAAAATCTCCTTGCCAGTGAAGCTGGCACTGGTAGAGAAACAACCTTTGATTCAACCCTTTTGTCCCGGTTAAATTTTGGAGCCTAGACTAAAGCTTTTGCTTCGACGTGGCCACGAGTGGTAGGAGAGCTCGGACCCTTTTGTCCCGGTTCGTAATACGAACCTAGACTAAAGGGGGGCCTTTTGTCTCAGTTCGTAACACGAACCTAGACTAAAGGGTCTCGGGCCTTTAGCCTAGGTTGGTGTTACGAACCGAGACTAAAGGCCCCCCCTTTTGTCTCAGTTCGTGTTACGAACCGAGACAAAAGGGTCTCCCACGAGTTACTATAAGAGGATTGCATCCTCTACTCAGTCAGATATGCTGTGTAGGTGAGATGGTAAGGAAGGTACGCGCGAGGCTAGAGGTCACGAGTTCGAATCCCCGCACTGCGCACGCGCATATTTCGCGTGAAAAAATCGTGTGACTTGTGACGTGTGCGTGTGTGAGGGCCTCCCGGGAATTTTCAATTTTTTTTGACGCTGGCGTGCTCCCCCCTTTAGTCCCGGATGGTATTACCAACCGAGACTAAAGGCCCCCCTTTAGTCCCGGTTGCCCACCCGGGACAAAAGGGGGGCCTTTTGTCTCTCACCTTTCGTCCCGGTTGGGCCTTAGGGAGATTACGCCCTTCCCAACCGGGACGAAAGGCTCCCTCTCCACCAGTGTGGGGTTTGGGGGTTTTCTAAGTCGGGAGTTGGTTTTCTTCTCTTAATGAAAACCGTGGGGGCGGTCTTTGCCTCACCAGCTTAGTTTTGGGCTCATGCATCATCACGCCACATCGATCACAACTTTAGATCGCCAGGACTCGGTTCTCAGAAGAAGATCAGCCTGAGTAAGACGAAGAAGGATGCCTGGATGAGTGAGGACTGAGGAGTTGAGCTCGTTGTGTTGTGCAGCTTATTATTAGCCTTGATCTCGTCTGAGGACTACCAGACCTTGTGGACGACACCGCATAATCTTTGTTATGTAGCACTTACAAGAAAATACTATCAGTGTCTTTTTTAAGACGTGCAAAACACGTTTTTCATTAAGAGAGGAGAAAAAAGGTTTGCCGATTTAGGTTACAACAAGCACGGGGCTCAACGAGAAGAGACAAAAAGGTTTACACCGCCCTCACCGGGTGAACACCTAACAGCCTAGCGAGCGGGAGGAAGCCCGCGCGCGCCTAAGTCCTATCCTCATCTAGGATCGCCGGTACGAGCGCCACCGGCATGAGAGCTTCCTTGTCATGAATGTGCCTGTTCCACTCCGTCCAAAGCGACCAAGCGACCAGCCAGACGAAGGAATCGAAGCCTTTCCTCCGCGCCTTAGCGACCTGTTTTCTGGCGGAGCACCACCACTCTGCGAATCTCACCGGGCGATCCAGAGCCAGGTTCTGAAGGAGAATATGCCTGAGCGCCAAGAACCAGGCCTCTCTAGAGAAGACACAGTCCACAATCAGGTGGTCCAACATTTCAGATTCCTGAGTGCAGAGCGCGCAGGTGTCCAAATCCCTTAGCCCGTGACGGTGGAGTCGGTCCGATGTCCAGCACCGGCCGTACAAGACCAGCCAGGCGAAAAACTTGCACTTCCCCGGCATGTGAACCTTCCAGATCTGGTGTGCTCTGAGGATCTCTACGCGACCAAGAAAGAGGGCGGAGTAGGCTGAAGCCGAGGAGTTAACTCCGCTAGGCGACCACTTCCAGATGAACCTGTCAGGCTCCGACGTGAGCCTAACCTCCTGCAGCAGGTCCCAGATGACAAGGTCCTGCAAGACCAGCAGCACAATCTGGGCGTGGGTGACATCCGCGACCCAATGAATCCCAGCCTCCCCCACCTGCAGTGCCTCGGCTACAGTGCGGGACCGACGCACCCTCGGCGAGACTGCTGCCCGGAGGTTGGGTGCCAAGGACTTAACGAAACACCCGGAGATCTAGCTGTCCTCCTAGAAGAGTGCGCGAGTACCATCCCCAACCTCCACAGAGATGGAGGCGTTGAAGAAGGCCTGAGTGGCCTGGTCAACAGTGAAACGGAACGCTGCCCACGTCTGGTCCGGGTCAGTCCTCGCTAGCCAGAGCCAGCGAAGGTGTAACGTCGTACCAAAGGCACGGAGGTTGGGCAGGCCGGGTCCCCCGCAGCGTGTGGGGCAGGTGACATTCACCCAAGTGACTAGACAGCGACCGCCCGAGGCCACCTCTGTGACGGACCAGAGGAAGCCACGGATGAGCGTTTCGACCGCGCGTAGTGCCTAAGGGAAGATGGAGATCGCCATCGAAATATGTACCGGGATGGCAGAGAGGGTGGATTTAGCGAGGACGAGGCGACCACTACGGCTCAGTAGTCTGCCCTGCCAAGGAGGCAGGCGCCTAGCGACCTTATCGACCAGAGGCTGCAAAGCCGCCTTGGGTAGCCTTTTCATAGATAGGGGTACCCCAAGGTAGGTGCAAGGGAAGTCGGCGATGGTGCAGGAGAGGATAGAGAGGACCAAGGACAAGTGATCCTCGGAGCAGTTGATGGGATAGACCTGGCTCTTGGTGTAGTTTGCCGCCAAGCCAGCCGCGCTCTCGAAGAGCGATAACACCGCCTTGACGACCCGCAGATCGAGCTCGACCGGAGAGAAGAAAGCGACCACATCATCTGTGTAGAGAGAAGCACGAAAGCAGATGCTCCTCCCTAGGTCCAGAAGGAGACCACGGGATTCCGCCTTGCGGAAGAGGGCATGGAAGCATTCCATGACCAGCACGAAAAGCATGAGGAAGAGGGGGTCTCCCTGGCGCAGGCCTCGACCGTGGCAGATCTGCTACCCAGGGGCACCATTAAGCAAAACCTGGTGCTAGCAGTGGACAGAATAACTGAGATCCGGTCAGTCCATCTGCGTGGGCAGCCGACTGCCGAAAGGAGCTTAAGAAGAAAAACCCAACCGACCGAGTCGAAGGCTTTGGCTAGATCAATCTTGAACATGATCCTAGGAAGCTTTCGACTAGAGAGCGTTCTTGCCGTGCCAAGAATGTAGCGGAAGTTATCATGGATGAGGCGACCTTTGATGAAAGCACTTTGGTTGGGCAAGATTAGAGAGGAGAGGTGCGGGGCGAAACGGTTAGCTGCTGCTTTGGAAAAGATTTTCCCAAAGCTATGAATTAGACTGATGGGTTGAAAATCAGAGAGAGCAACTGGGTTTGGTTTTTTGGGTAAGAGTGTGAGGAGAGCACCATTCAGGTGGTGGAAGCTACGGAAGTCCATGTCAGAGAGAGCGTTGAAAGCTCGTAGCACATCACCCCTGATGATCGACTAGCAAGATCTGTAGAAGCGACCCGTGAAACCATCCGGGCCGGGGGCCTTGCCCAACAGGAGGACTTTGACCACCTCCCAGACCTCGGCCTCAGAGAAGGGAAGGGTGAGGTCCTCTAGGTCCAGTCGTAGGAGACCCAACTCCTCAAAGTCGAGGATGCGGGAACGCTCGTGGTTAGTACCCAGAATTCTGTCGATGTAGTCAAAGGCTGTCGTGGCCTTATCCTCTTCCCAAAAAATAGGGCAACCATCGACCAGAAGGGAGGGGATGAAATTTTTTCTCCTGCGGTGGTTGGCATGGAGGTGGAAAAGTTTAGTGTTAGCGTCCCCCTCATGGAGCCACCTGAGGCTAGACTTTTGCCGAGCGATCGTTCGCTGTAGCGAAGTCAGACCTAAGTAGCGGAGTTTGAGGAATCGCCGTAAAGAAAGCTCCTCAGGAGAGAGCGACCGTGAATCCTGTGCGACCTCTAGATGGAAAATGACCTCTTTGGCAATCTAGATCTGCAGGCGAATGCTACCGATCGTCTTGGAACTCCACTTTACCAGCGCATTCGCCGTCTCACGAAGTAGGTGGTCGATCATACATATCGGGTCTGGATCGGGGCGTGGCCCCTACCAGACCGTCTTAACGGTGTCTAAGAAACCTTCGACCTTGGGCCAGAAGGCCTGGAAGGTGAAGCGTTTCTTGGAGTGCACCCCACAGTCGAGAAGGAGGAGAAGGGGCATGATCGGAGCACCTGGAAGAGATAGCATGCAGAGCGGAGGAGGGGAAAAGAAGCTCCCAGTCCTAGGAGACAAAGACTCTGTCAATACGCTCAAGTGTAGGATGCGACCTCTCATTGCTCCAGGTGAAGAGACGGCCCTGAAAGTGAAGTTCAAGTAGCTCGAGGTCATTAAGGAAACGGCGGAAGCGACCCATCATTCTGCGCAAAAGGCGGCCATTGTTCTTGTCGGCCGCCTGATAGATCAGGTTAAAGTCTCCGCAGAGAACCCACGGTCTAGAGAGCGTTGGACGGAGGGTACGAAGCTCTGCTAAGAAGGAGACTTTATCCGCATCTGATTGCGGGCCGTAAACGGACGAGAGCCACTAGGACTGAGAGGGTGTGGAGAGCAGCGCGACCTTCACCTTAACGTGGTGAAGGCCAAGGGAGGGGGAGGACACGATCCAAGTATCTTTGCGCCAAGCGACCAAAATGCCACCGCGAGTGCCCACTGTTGGCAACGCAACATAGTCAAAGTCGAGGCCTAACATATCAAGCATGAAGGAGGGGGGTACAACCGTGAGCTTAGTCTCTTGCAGACAAAGAAGAGAGACACACTCAGAAGCTACCAACTCACGGACCGTCGAGTGTTTAGCACGCTTGTTAAGTCCACGGATATTCCAAACAGTTAGGTTTACATCCATTAAAACACGAAAAGAGACGACCACACGACTAACGCAGACTCAGGCCTGCGCGTCGACGACCAGCTGCTCCTCGGGGAAGAGCTCTCGAACTGCCGCTTGGAACTCGTCGTCCTCCAGCACGGAGCACTAGAACGACCCCTCGACCTGGGCACCGAAGAGCTCTCGGATAGCTCTGCAGTGCTCCTCCGACAGGCCCACCGCGAAGAGCCTGGTGTAACGCTGGAACGCGTCAGCGTGGGGCGCCTCGTGCGGCCCGACCACCCCCAGCTTCCGCATCAGCAGGTTCTGCCCCGCGGTGACCAGGTTCGGGCCCCGGGCCTTCGAAACCGCGGCGAGACGACTACTGCGGTGGAGCGTGGTGAGTGGAGGGCAAACTTTCGCTCGGCGGCGGCGCAGGGCCCCCAGAACCGGAGGCGGAGGTGGCCGCTGCAGGGAGGCGCAGAAGTCTGCCACCAGCGACTCGAGGTCACCCTGAGAGGGTCCCTCAGCCGCAGCGGGGGGTGAGGAGCGCGACCTGAGTGCCGGGGAGGAAGGAGGCAACTCCGCGTTCACCGGAGAGACGTCGGGCGGTCGCTGAGGAGGAGTGGTACACGACCCGGAGGGGGCCGGAGAAGGCGACCGGAGCGAAGGAGAGGCGACCACAGGGGAGGAGCCGGACAGAGGGTCCTCGGCTAGTCCACCCAGCAACAGCAGTCGGGGGGCGACAGAGGGGAGAGCAACCTGCGAAAGACATCCACCACCGGCACCACACGTGCGGAGGCAGGAGAGCGAGCGACCACGGAGGAGCCCTCCACCCCGCACGCGGAGGCTGACACAACGGCACCCCCATCAGGGCCGCGGCAGGTGGAGGCCGGCGAGGGGGGTGGCGGCCAGGCCGGTGCCAGCCACGGCGGGGTCATGGTCAGCTGCAGCCGCGCCGTGGCCAGCCGTAGCCAGGCCGTGGCCAACGGCGTCCATGCCGGGGCCAGCAGCAGGCCGGCCGCGGCCAGGCCGCCAGCGGCTGCCAGATCAGGGCTAGCCGCAGCCAAGCCGTGGCCGTCAGCGGCCAGGCTGCGGCCAGCAGGGACCGGCCGACGGCCAGCAGTGGCCGGGACTTGGCTGGCAGCGGCCGGGTCCTGGCTGGCACCGACCAGGATGTGGCGTGGCCGGCGGCGGCCACGGCCCCAGCAGCGCCCACAACACGTGGAGGCGAAGCACAAGAAGCGACCAAGAGCGCCGCCTCAAGCAGCATCGGATCGTCGGCGAAGTCCCTGGGCGGCGACGACACACGAAGGGGAGGGAGGTGCTCCGGCCGCGGCATCTCGTCACGGCAGAGGTGCCGCGCGACCAGAACCGAAGATGTGGCAGAGGAGGCCCTAGCGAGCGGGGCCGCCACCGTCGGCGTGCGTACCTCGGCCGCAGGTCGACGATCCGCTCGGGCAGAGGAGGGCGTGGTACGAGTGACGAACGGTGCAGCGGCGGCAGAAAGGCGAGACGACCAAGGCGGGATGACAGGCGGGCAGTGGATGCCCTGCAGCGCCCAGTAGGGGTAGGAAGGAGCCGGAGGGACGAGCGGAGGAGCAGAGGTGGGGGCACCCTAGCAGGCGGGTCCCTGCCCCTCACCTGCGACGCGACCAGACTGGCCGCCGGACGAGGGTGGAGTCCCCCCCCCCTCGGGGCCTGTGACGGCGGAGCGACACCTCCGGCGGCCGAGGGCCCCGGTGGCGGGGGAGCAAAAGAGCGACCGGAAGCACCAGAGGGGCCACCATCCGGCCCTCCCGACTGAGAGGCACCGTCCGCCGGGGGAGCCTGAGTGTCGATGATCTCGACGATGTCGATCGTCGCCCGGTAGCGTAGGTAGGGCTGGGTGGTGCCCAACCCGGTGAACTCGATCGGCGCCGGCACGTCCTTCTGCACCGGGATCAAGTCCGGGTCGATGCAGCCAGCCAGGACGTAGAGCTCCTTGAGGTTGGCCTTCGACTCAGACTCAGGAGCCAGAGTGATGACCGCACAGGAGCTCCTTGAGGTTGGCCTTCGACTCAGACTCAGGAGCCAGAGTGATGACTGCACAGGAGGAGCCGAGGACGTCCTGCGTCGTGGTCTGCAGCAACAGGTGTGCAGGCACGTCCTTGATGCCCACCTACACCTGGTAGCGCATCGGCGCGTCGACCGCCCAGTTCTCCCGCCACCACCGGCGAAAGTTGAGGCGAAGGGGCCCATCCAGAATGGGTTCCTGGAGAACCCACAGCATCACAGAGGAGTCCTGGAAGATGATGAGGAAGTCCTCTAGGTGGTAGGGGTAGGTCATGAACGACCCCGGCTGAACGCCAAAGCGACCGGTGAGGTAGGCAGCTACGTCCGCCGTAGAGGCGAACGGACGAGTGCCCGCGACCATCGCGACCAGAGCGCGCTCCAAAACGACCTCATTCGCCACAACATCAGGGATACGGGGGACGATGCACCTCTCCAGCCGCGGGCGACGCGAGGGGTGCCCCAAGGGCGCCGGTGGGGGAGGGGGCGGAGGCGGAGGGCGGTGATCCGCGGCACCGAACGCGGGGGCACCAGCGTTGACTCCTGCGGGAAGCGGAGGAGGGGGCGGCGCCACCCAGGCCACCTCGCCCGCCCTAGCCGCGGGGCGACGATACTGCGGCAGCACCCCTCCCGAGGTGCCGCGTCGCGGCGCGTCGCGGAGGGGGGGCCCGCCACGGCTCGCCTGCAGCGGAGGAGACGGGGCGTCACGGGCCGCCGGAGGGGGGCGACGACACCCCTCCGGCGGAGGAGGCGGCGGAGGGTTGCGGGCCACCGGAGCAGGGTGACGACGGGGCTCCGAAGGCGGCGGCAGCCGCGCATCCCGCCTAGGCTGGAGCGGCAGAGGCGGAGGCGACCAGGCGCCCCTCCCCTGCGCAGCCAGAGGTGGTGGCGGGGAGCGACCGGCAGGGCGTGAAGCTACCAGAGGTGGGGAGGGGGTGCGACCCCCCGGACATGGGCGGGCGCCCTCCACCATCACCAGACAAACCTTCAGGCGCCAGCACGAGATCTCGTAGTGGCTGAGCTGGTGGCACTGGAAGCAGTGTGGTGCGTGAGGGCAAGAGGCGGCGATGTGATCTTCCCCCAAGCAGTTGAAGCATTTATCCACCAGATCCGAGGGGACGGAGGACGGGGGTGGAGGCGGCAGCGGCGGCGGCGAGCGCTTCGCACGCAGCTGCTTGCGCGACCGCACCTCGACAAAGCCGTCGGTGTCCACCTGGGGCCCCCGGGCGTGCCTGTCGGGAGGCGGTGGCAGCCCCACGGCCGCCCCAGCACGGTGGGGCGCAGCCGCGGGCGGCCCAGCAGGACGGCTTGGCGCGCCAACGAGGGGGCGGCGGCGGCGAAGGTGGGGACAGCGGCCGCTTGCCAGGATCCCCCTGGAGGAACCGACCACGGGCCGCGGAGCGGCCGTCGATGAAAGATCGGCGGCGGCGGAGGCGACCGGGGCGGGGGGAGCACGGAGGAGCCCTGGCACCGGGATGCCGGCCGCCCGCACCTACTCCGAGAAGGTGGGAGAGGGGGAGCGACCACGCGGCACCGGGGAGTACGAGCCCGAGGCGGAGGAGCCCGAAGCCTCAAGGTCCCAGAGCTCCCGGGAGGAGGGAATGGAGGGGCCAGGCTCCGCCGAGCCCGGCTCCAACATCTCCACCGGCGCGACCGGAGGCAGACGAGAGCCGGAGGGGACAGCGAGGCCACCCCGGCCGTCACCCGCCGGCACCACCGTGCGCGCCCCAACAACACCTGCAGCAGAGACGAGCGGCAGACGGTCGTTGCCCGCCGCCACCAGAGGTCGCGGCCAGGCGGAGGGGGTGGAGGGGGAAGACGGAACCTTGCCGCCGCCGTGCCCCGCACACGCCACCAGCACGCGGAGGGCGGAGGCGACAGTGGCCGGCCCGGCAGCGGCGAGCGCGGCGGCCGTGGCGGGGGAGAGGCCCAGGATGGTGGCGAGGGCGGCGAGGGCATCCCCGGCGCACACAGGCACCACCGTCGGGGAGGGAAGCAGCGGGGCACCAGGAGGCACCGGGCCGGAGACGGGTGGGAGAGCAGCGACCGGGGAAAGGGAGACCGGGGCAGCCGGCGGAACGGCACCGGCGCCAGCAGGGGGAGAGCCGAGAGGGGGCGCAACCGACCGCGGCCGCCGGGCAGCAGCGGCTGCAGCGGGCATCGGGGCCCCCACAAGGAGGAGGCGCGCCGGCGGCACGGCGGCAGGCGGCGGGCCGGTGGCCGGCCGGGCAGGGCTGGGCCCTCCGCACCGGTGCGGCTGGCGGCCAGGGGCGAGGTGCCGCGCACAGCGGCCGCGGCCGGCCGGGGAGCAGCGGCATTGGCCGGCCGAGGCGAGGCCACCCCTCCCGCGCCGGGGCGGCCGGCGGAGCCGCACGCAGCGGCCACGGCCGGCTGGGCAGCGGCCGCAGCCGCGGCGGTAGCAGCAGCGGCCGGCCATGCCGCGGCCAGACCCTCCGCTCCGGGGCGGCCGATGGCGCCTCCCCGGCGGCGAGGGGGCCGGGCGCACCGAGGAGGAGGAGGTGCACGCTGGCCGAGGAGGGGTTCAGAGGGTGGGGCCGAGTCAAGGAGCTCCTCCCCAAGGAGGTCGTCGTCATCCATGGCTTCTTGGAGCTCAAGAAGCACCATTGGAGCACCACGTCGATCTCCCTGCAGAGGACACGGGAGGGGAAGAGAAGGGGGGATGGAATGAGCGTGGCGAGCTGAGCACGTATCCGGCGGCGGAGGAGGCCGCGCCGCCCGGAGCAGGGAGATCCTGCTCCGGTGGCCGGCGGTGGGTGTGATGCCCCAGGTTTTTAATTAGCATCATTAGTGCTAATGACCGAATCAACCGAGTCAAACACTATTGACTTTGGTCAAACCTTGGTCAACCTGGGTCATCACCCCGAAAACCGAGTCAACAATCCCTAATGACCCTCTTGATCAAGTCAACACCCACTTGTGGTCAAACCTTGGTCAACCCTTGGTCAAAACCCCGGTCAAACCCCTTTGTCGTTGAACTCCCTCCGGAACTTTTGCCGCGTTCTCCAAATTTCACCCAAACACTTCAAAATCGGCCAATGTAAAAGTTGTTCGTCTTTTCGAGGGACACACTTTTCATAATTGGCGGCATTTGAGATTTGGAGTGGAAATTGGTGAAATTCTCAACCAAACTCAGTTTTTACTATTCACCAGAGTCATAAAAACCATCAACTTTGCGTGCAGTTTATGCAAAATCCGTTGCTCAAAACCCCTATGAGCCTTTGTAAAAGTTGTAGAGGGCCACTTGATCTACAACTTTGCTGTTTACACTACAGTGCACTTCTATTCAAATTTTTGGAGAACCGGGCAGTCAAACGTGCGTTGACCGGCGTCCAAACAGCTGCTGGCGATCTAGAGCGCGGCGACGCGCGCGACGCCGCCCGACCGGCGCCCGCGTCGTCTGCGTCGCGTGTCGCCCCTGCCCCCTCGGCGTCCGGGTCCCCCGACCCATGTCTCCCGAGGACGCGCAAGCCGAGGCCGCACACGGCCCGAGAGCTTCGAAGCCCGCGCCACCGCGTGCTGCTCCTCCCCGCGCCTGCGCCGGGCCCCTCCCGCGCCGCCCGCCGGCAAGAGGCCGCCCGCGCCCCAACGCGCCGGCCGGACCCCCCTTGCCCCGTTGGTCGCTTCAAGATGTGGGAGAGCCGCCTATAAAACGCCACCGGCCTCCTCCTCGCGCGCGCCTGCCTGTTCCACCCCCTGACCTCGCTACCGCCCCGCCATTGGCACCGCCGCGACGAGCTCCAGCCCCCGGTCGCCTCCACCCCTAACTGACGCCCCTGGCGCCTTCGCCACACCACACTCGAGCTCCCACCACCCTCAATCGCCTAGCTCCGCCCCTGCATTCGCCGGACTTCAAGCCGCCGCGGCCGACGCTGCCTGGCTCCGCCGCGCAGCCTCACCGGCGCCGCCACAGCCCCAACTCCGGCCGCGGATCAACCCTAGGTGAGCTCGCACGCCTCCCCGACCCCTTACCTGGCCGTCTCCGCCGCCGGCCTCGCCGAATTCCGGCGAGCCGCGCGGCCCCCTTGGCCCAAGGACCCAATTGCGAGGGGGAAATTGTTTCTAGGGACTTTAGCGCAAACCAGGGGTCTTTCTGTAAACATTTAAAACTTTCCAGGGACCTCTTCGAAAATCTGGATCTCCAATAGTAAAGCAGATTTGCTGGATTTTGTAAAATTCGTAGAAACTCATAGAAACATTAGAAAAATGCAAACTCAATTTTGTTGGGATCCTCGTGAAAAACCCTACAACTTTTTTAAAGCATGACCATAGTTTTTCCTGGTAGTTTTTGCATCAAAAATAGAAAACTGTAAAACCTAGATCTATTGTATCTCAAAATCTACATGTGCTATGTAGCTGCATTTTGGATGTGTTGTGTGTTATGCCATGCCTAGCTTCTGTACCAAAAATTGCACAAAGTTACTAAGTAAATCTTTTTATATGATTTATTTTGTATTTATGCAGAATCTATCTAAATGATTTTTGTAGCCAAACATATATAGATTTTTGTACTCAACTTCTGCATGTGATCTTTTTATGACTAAATGCATCTCTAGTGCATTAATCACAATTTTATATCTGCCAGAAATATTTATTCTTGAAATTTTCTTGCTTTTCTTTGTAAATGCATAACCCAAGATATATAGTATTTTTAGGTGTATATGTTGCATGACTAGCTTAGTTTTGGACCAAAGACCATGTGTGAGAAAGTTGTAATCATTTTGATGTGTATTTATTTTTGTATGCATTTCTCTTGTTATGGTGGCTAGACTTTGTTATTTTCGGTATATTTAATTTCATAGCTCTCCTAGGTGTGCATGTGTGTTCAGTGGCTTTGTATAGGTGTTTAGTGCTTAATAAACCCTTCCACTGAATTTTATTAAATTATTTTGGGAATAAAAGCAATGGTAGCCTTTTTAAGCTTAATATTAAAGTTAAATTGGAAAATCATCAACTCCACACTAAATGACCTTGTGTATGTGATGTTAATCTTGCTAAGAAACTAAGTGACACCACCCCTTGCTATTTGTGAAATTTAAGTTAATTTATTTACATAAATATGTACACCGTCACTTTTAAAAAGATTAATTAATAAAGAACCGCATATTGTTCCTTTATTGGAAGAGTATGCTAAATGTGTGTTATCTAGGTGAATGTGGTCAACCATGCACCCCATGGTTGTCATGTGTTGCTTTATAATTAATTAAATTAAAAACCGTCAATTAAATCTTGCATTTGCATCCTCGTGTAGATCTTCCCGACGGTAGCTGTACGCGTGTGCCGGAAGGAGGAGATGGCGGAGTTGACAGAGATGTGCACGACGTCGCTGTAGAGCAAGACCTGGACCAAAGTCCAGAAGGGCCCAAGGCCAACCTTGCCAGCGAAGGCAAGCCCCAGATCATTAACCCCGTCTTCTAAAATAATGCAACTATCCTTGCTATGTTTGTGCATTTACGTTTCAGGAATTGAATTGAAACCCTAGATGCATGATCCCTAGGTACCTATGTCTTTTACTAGTATGTTAGGTCGATAGATGCTATGCTATAGGACCGGTACAAGTCGAGTGAGGGTCGTCACTCGCGAGAATAGGTTCTTATGTTGGAATCATAAGATCTTGATAAATGGATTGCTCATGTGGTAAGAGCATGGGATTTGAGCTCCGGTCCAGTGGCTTTCGTGGGCTAAGCTTTTGAACGTACTAAGCACTTGTCGGGAATGGGACCGGTAAGCCTAGTACCTTAATGAGACGGTGCGGGAACTTACTATTACTAATCTCGAGTAATCACCGCCTGGCTAGCTACCGGGAGAGGGGGTACATGTGCGAAGCTGGGTGCCTTGCGGGGTATGCCAGATAGCCTTGTACCCGGGACAGTAATCTTCGATCCCAAGCCGAGGACTTTTGGGAACCGCCTGGTGGTTGTCCTCGCGGGGGCACCCTACCGTGTGTTTAGGTCTACCTTGCAAGGTTTAAATCAATCGATTGTCGGCCTCTCACCGTTATCTGAGACTGCTTAATCAACTGGCTATGATATCCCTTAATGATGGAATTTGATGAAGTTTACTGCTTGAATTAATTATTTGTACAATTCTTGATTGAATTAGTTGGCACACTTAGAAATGGTAATCAACTAGAACTTGTGCTAAAATATGAAAAGGACATACTCTTTGTTCCTTTTCAGCAAAAGAACTCCACCGGCCAAAAAGCCTCTCATGTCTAGAGTTAGGTGATGTAGTTATCACCCGACGGTTAAGTCTTGCTGAGTATTAGTATACTCAGCCTTGCTTTAAAACTGTTGTTGCAGGTGTTGTTTGACCTGGTGAGATTCCACCCGGCTGGGAGCAGGGATGGGTGGATGACGATGAGTGTCGGCATCACGGACGGCCTCCTGTGATGATTACCGTTGCGCTAGATTATCTTATTTCCGCTGTTTTCGAACTCTGAACCTTTACTCCTGTCATGAACAATGGTTGTAATAATTAAACCCGTAGGGGTAATTTGGATTTAATGTGTGTTTGTACTCTGGACTCGCCTTCGCGTGAGTTTTAATGCATATGTTCGATCCTCTGTGTGAATTTCCAAGTGATTTACCGGGTGTAAACCCGGCAACTAACGACAGGATGATACTTTACTGTCACTTAATGGCCAAAGTGGATTGGTTTAGGCGATAGTACGGTATTTTTCTGGGCGGGTTGTCACAGTGGGGAGGGGTCGGGGGAGGGGGACGGATCACGGGAGCCAGACAAGACAATATCATTTTCGTAATTTAACCAATACATTCAGAAATATATGAGTTGAAAAGTTAAAAAATACCATACTCTAGTACCGACCAAGTAGCAGCTGGGTACATAAACGTCCCGGTAAACTTCCACAAGCTGGCCTACTTGTACTGGGTGTGGTGCTTCCCATTGAGCAACACCCTCCATCATTTGCATATAACATCTCATAGCCCACAAGTTTTTTTTAAGACATGTAAAGCACGTTTTTCATTAAGAGAGGAGAAAAAGCATCTGGTTAAGTTTACAACAAGGCACGAGGCCTAACGAAAAGAAGGCGAAAGCATTACACCGCCCTCACCGGGCGAACACCTAGCAACCTAGCGAGCGGGAGGAAGCCCGCACGCGCCCAAGTCCTAGCCTCATCTAGGATCGCTGGAACGAGCGCCACCGGCATGAGAGCCTCCTTGTCATGAACGCGCCTGTTCTGCTCCCTCCAAAGCGACCAAGCGACTAGCCAAACGAAGGAGTCGAAACCTTTCCTCCGTGCTTTAGCGACCTGCTTCCTGGCGGAGCACCACCACTCTACGAACCTCACCGGGCGATCCGGAGCCAGGCTCGGAAGGAGAATGTGCCTGAGAGCCAATAGCCAGGTCTCTCGAGAGAAGACACAGTCCACCGTCAGGTGGTCCAGTGTTTCGGATTCCTGGGCGCAAAGCACGCAAGTGTCCGAGTCCCTAAGCCCATGACGGTGTAGCCTGTCCGATGTCCAGCAACGGCCGTGCAAGACCAGCCATGCGAAGAACCTGCACTTCCCCGGTAAGTGAACCTTCCAGATCTGTCGTGCTTCGAGGATGTTGACGCGACCAAGAAAGAGGGCGGAGTAGGCCGAAGCCGAGGAGTAAACTCCGCTAGGCAACCACTTCCAGATGAACCGGTCAGGTTCGGATGTGAGCCTGACCTCCTGCAGTAGGTCCCAGATGACAAGGTACTGCAGGACCACCTGCACAGTCCGGGCGTGGGTTACATCTGCAACCCAACGGATCCCGGCTGCCCCCGTCTGCAAGGCCTCAGCGACAGTGTGTGATCGATGCACCCTTGGCGAGACCGCGGCCCAGAGGTTTGGCGCCAAGGATTTGACGGAGCACCCGGAGATCCAGCTATCCTCCCAGAAAAGTGCATGAGTACCGTCCCCAACCTCCACGGAGATGGAGGCATTGAAAAAAGCCTGAGTGGCCTGGTCAACAGGGAAGCGGAACGCCGCCCATGTCCTGTCCGGGTCAGTCCTCGCCAGCCACAGCCAATGGAGGCGCAACGCTGTACCAAAGACACGAAGGTTGGGCAGGCCGAGCCCTCCGCAGCGAGTGGGGTAGGTGACGTTTACCCAAGTGACCAGACAACAACCGTCCGAGGCCACCTCTGTGCCGGACCAGAGGAAGCCACGGATGAGGGTTTCGATCGCGCGCAGTGCCCAGGGGGAGATGGAAATCACCATCGAAATGTGAACCGAGATGGCAGAGAGGGTGGACTTGGCAAGAACGAGGCGGCCACTGCGGCTCAACAGCCTGCCCTGCCAAGGGGGCAGGCGCCTAGCGACCTTATCGACCAGTGGCTGCAGAGCCGTTTTGGGTAACCTTTTGATAGAAAGGGGTACCCCAAGGTAGGTGCAGGGGAAGTCGGCGATCGTGCAGGAGAGAATGGATCAGACCAAAGACAAGTGAGCCTCGGAGCAGTTTATGGGGTAGACCTGGCTCTTGGTGTAGTTTGCCGCCAGTCCAGCCGCGCTCTCGAAGAGCGACAACACCGCCTTGACGACCCGCAGATCGAGCTCGACCGAAGAGAAGAAGGCGACCACATCGTCAGCGTAGAGAGAGGCGCGAAAGCGGATACTCCTCCCTAGATCAAGAAGGAGACCGCGGGATTCCGCCTTGCGGAAGAGGGCATGGAAGCATTCCATGACCAGCACGAAGAGCATGGGGGATAGGGGGTCTCCCTGACGCAGGCCTCGACCGTGGCAGATCCGCTGCCCAGGGGCACCATTAAGCAACACCCTGGTGCTACCGGTGGACAGAATGACCGAGATCCAATCGGTCCATCTGCGAGGGCAGCCGACCACCGAAAGGAGCTCAAGAAGGAAAACCCAGCCGACCGAGTCGAAAGCTTTGGCTAGATCAATTTTGAACATGATCCTTGGGAGCTTTCGACTATAGAGAGCTCTCGCCGTGCCAAGGACGTAGCAGAAGTTATCATGGATGAGGCGACCTTTGATGAAGGCACTTTGGTTGGGCGAGATTAGAGAAGAGAGGTGTGGGGCGAAGCGGTTAGCAGCTGCTTTGGAAAAAAGTTTCCCAAAGCTATGGATTAGACTGATGGGTCGGAAATCAGAAAGAGCGACCGGGTCTGATTTTTTGGGTAAGAGTGTGAGGAGAGCACTGTTCAGGTGGTGAAAGCTGCGGAAGTCCATATCAGAGAGGGCGTTGAACGCCCGCGGCACATCACCCCTGATGATCGACCAGCAAGATCTGTAGAAGCGACCCGTGAAACCATCCGGGCCGGGGACCTTGTCCAGTGGGAGGTCTTTGATCACCTCCCAGACCTCGAACTCCGAGAAGGGAAGACCGAGGTCCTCCAGGTCTAGCCGCGGGAGTCCCAGTTCCTCGAAATCGAGGGCTACGGAACGCTCATGGTGGGTACCCAGATTTCAGTCGAAGTAGTCAAAGGCTGTTGTAGTCTTGTTCTCTTCCCGAAAAACTGGACGACCATCGACCAAAAGGGGGGGGATGAAATTTTTCCTTCTGCGGTAGTTGGCATGGAGGTGGAAAAGTTTAGTGTTAGCGTCCCCCTCACGCAGCCATCTAAGGCTAGACTTTTGCCGAGCGATCGTTCGCTGCAGCGAAGTCAGGCCTAAGTAGCGTAGTTTGAGGAAGCGTCATAAGGAAATCTCCTCAGGGGAGAGCGACCGTGAATCCTGTGCAACCTCAAGACGGAAGAATCCTGTGCCATAAGTCAATACTAGTACTAGGTAGTAATAGGTAGGCGGACAACAATGAGAAAAGTTGAATGATATCAGAGGAGATAACATAGAATGGGGGGTTGCTGGGAATGGGAGGCGCCTGGGAAGATCATGCAACATTCCTTCTGTCCTCTTCTGGAAGCCTCAGCCATTTCATTTGGCTGTACACTTACACTGCTCACCACACTTGGGATTTCAGGCTTCTGCATCCTTACGCCACCTCCAGCAGCCCTTCAGCTCCAGGATCTATGAAGAAATCTGGCCCCGCAGAGTCGAAGAAATCGGCAGTCTATGTTACAAGGAGTACGGCTTTGTCGACGCGAAGAGTCGACTGCCTCACGTAGGAGTCATGCATGCTTGCCATCACCGGCGTAGAAGCATGCAGCAACATCGCCAGTTATCTTAGAGGAGTTGGGGATTTTCATTTCAATAAAAAATCAAAACAGGATTGAAGATGATTACTGATTTCTACAAGCATGCGACCGGATGAAAAAATTGAATCGGTGGCACATTGGCATATATGGAGCAAAAATTTTGGAAGACATGATCTAAGCTAGCTTCACATCTGCACATGTATCTACTATCTATAGGCAAACATGCATGTGTGCTTATACTACTTGTTAGTGCAGGTGAAATTGACGTTCAGATCGACAAGAAGATCGAGCGGTATAAAACAAGATGCACTGCCCGTCTGAAACACCATGTTTTCTGATGTGCATCTATATTTTCTTTCCTATTATATTGAGAACACAGTTAGTGGGAAATAATGTACTACCTTGATCACAACCACGCATGAATCTCTCAATCTAATGAGATGCATGTTCGAGCCATCATTCACTCTTTGGTATACCTTACAAATAAATGCACCGAGGAGGTATTATTGCATTAATGAATGAAAAGCTTTGGATAATAGAGATGATGTAGCATTGCACTGGCCTGTAGAATATCTTGACGCGTGGGCACTACTAGGGAAACGAATATCTGTACCGGTTTATAACCCTCATTAGTACCGATTTTCAAACCGGTATTGTTCGATCGGTACTAATGTGAAGTCACATTAGTACCGGTTTTGGAAACCGGTACTAATGTGGACATTAGTACCAGCTGGTATTGGGAGCCGGTACTAATGTGCCCGCCCTAGGCGACGTGGCATGGTACACATTAGTACCGGTTCTTGATGCCAACCGGTACTAAATTTTTTTTGTTTTTTGTTTTTCTTTATTGTTTTCTGGTTTATTAATTCTATCGTATTTACGTATACTAATCCTAATGCATGATACGTACTAATATATATTCGTGTGCCATATAAAATATTTAAGATAATACTGTACATGCATATGTATATATGTACTAGTATAATATCTAATATTATACTAGTACATATATTTGTATGCATGTATTATCTCAAATCCGGTAGTTGATCCAATGCAAAGAACATATATAATATTGTGCATGCAGAAATACGAAAAATATATATTAGTGTATATAATACATTGCATCAAAGGTTAGCAAAGTTTAATATTAGTTTTTTTTGCTTCCTGACGATTGGTCCTTTGCAGAGCTTTTTCCTCTCTTGCTCCCCTGCTTAGTCGACTCTGCTTGTTCCGTCGACTTCCCAGTTGCTTTTGCAGTGGACGTCCCCGATGTTTCTTCCATGGACTTCCTCGTTACAATCACAGATGATAAGCCTGAGTAGAATTCTCCACCTGGCGTAATCACCTCATCTAGAAGAAATCCGCAAAGTTGTTCTTGAATTAACCGGATTCTTTCCGACTCGAGGAACCCCTGCTTGATGTCATCAATCTACGAAAGAATATGAACAAAGAATAAGAACTAGTACAAAAAAGAACATGGACAAATAAGAACTACATGCACGTGTCGTTTAGTTTAGTGGACGCATCCTGTCTTCAAGGTTGGTACCTCTTCTGATGCTTGAAAAGGTATGCATGAACTCGCATACATAGTATCCGCACAGATTGGTACCTGAAGGTTGTGTCAAACACTACACATGTGCGAAAATAAGGTTATGAAATATGTTTAATTATATTGGAAGACATGAGATATGCGGACTAGCAGAATACACATACAGAGAAATCATAGTGGAAATAAAGGTTCTCTTTGTATCTTCCCGGGTGCTCTACACAGAGGCGAGTCCATGCAAGTTTGATCATCTCTACGACATCTTGATATGCGCTTTTGTCTGATGTTGCCCTCAAAGAGTCGAAGATGAAGACCTTGCTTAGAGACGGACAGAATGCAAAAAGAATCCAGTGGAAGCTGTGCATACATGTAGAAGTATTAGTTTCTTGAAATATATATGCAATATCATTTGAAACAGATAAAATAGATGAGATACACGTTGCTCACCCGAAGTTGTATGGCAGAAGTATGATACCCTTCTTATGGTGTTTTTCTAGATACAAATATATATAGTCCAATGTGTCCAGCTCCCATTTTCTGACACAAGTCTGATTTATCATTAGTGGATCCATGAAGCCGACGTCCATTATTCCTCTCCTCTTGCACCGCTGCATCTCAAAGCTGCATGATTGAAATTAAATTCAAGTTAAACACAAGTTAAGATAAGGTAGAATGTCTAGATCATTGTTTTCGAGACTTACAGAGTCCAGCAAGCGATGAGTCCTGAGTCAATTGCATCTTGATTGAATAAGTACCAAAATTGGTCAAATTCCACACCAAAAGTTTGTCGACCACAGAAATAATGTTGATCATCTATGGTAATTTCCACACAGGTTACACCGCTGGCTGACGCAGCCATGTACCAATCGTACAGTTCATGCATTCTCGTTGGAAGAAACGGCACCAACTGCGGCCACACAAGAGGTTTACCCAACTCATACTTCGGTCTACTTGCCCCTTCATGCTTTGGGATTGGTTCGTCCCCTCAGATTTGACCAGGAGTCAGACCTGATTCCTTATTGAATACAAGCATATGCTGCTCAAGCGAAGAAAGCACCTTGATGGGGGAGACAGATTGCTTTGACTGGGTGCCCAGTTGTGGAATTGTAGATTTAGCTTTATTCGCCAACTTCTTCTGTTTGTCCATCTTGAGTGCCTGTCGGTCATAGTCACTCAAAGGAGGTGTCTAGGCATTTATTCGTTTCTCCTCCTCCATTTTTTCATGAAGCAATGAAATTTGACCCGGTCAATTGGTTTCTCAACAGATGGCTTCTTCGTTTTGAATATTTGTCTATCAAGTTCAGCCCGTACTGAAGCATCTAGCTCCTCCTGAGTCTTCTTGTAAGATAATTTCGGTTGAGGCTTCTTTGGCCTGGGCTTCGTCTGCTTCTTTGGAGGAGGGGACGGAGGATGATGCGTAGCTCGTTGTTTGGTACCCTTGCCCTTAACAGACTCATCATGCTGAGGGGGCGGACTCTCGCTTGGGTCCCGATCAACTAGAGGACTCATGCTTCCTGTTGGAGATGACGGTAGCTGATGAAGAGTCTTTGTCATTGAGAAATCCTTCAAATTCCTGCACTTTCTGCATGGACAAATAATGAAATCGGACGGGGGCTTATTCGATTCTGCTACTTCTAGAAATCCACGAAGCCCATTAAAGAATTCATTAGATATTCTCTTGTCGGTGTACATCCATTGCCGGTCCATCTACAGATAAAGAATATATAACCGAACAAAATGTATTATTATCATGTAACAAGTTCAAGATTATATGTGTTACACTAATTCGTAGTGTTCAAATCCATATTCCACATGAAATATAAACGTTTAAATGAAGGCAAGTGATTATGTTACATAAATCCAATCTGTTCAAATCCATATTCCACATGAAATATAAACATTTTACTAATTTTCTAATGAGCAAACAATTTTTCTAATGAAGAAAACTATTTTTCTAACTAAGAAATAACTATTGTAATGAGAAAACCATTTTTGACTCGGTACTAGTGTTTAAATAATGAATAGAAGACTATGTTACACAAATTCAAACTACTTAAATCCACATTTCACATCAATTAAATCCATATTCTACATCAAGTATAAACTTATTCCTAATTTTCTAATGAGAAAAAACCATTTTGATGGTATTGAAGAAAACTTTTTCCTAATAAAGAAACTTTTTTTCTTAAGAAAATGTTTTTCTTATAAGAAAACATTTTTTATAATGAGAAAACTATATTTCAATTTAAATTATTATTATTATAAGCAAACTATTTTTTTGACTAATAAATTATTTCTCTAATTCTAATATTAATATTCTAGTCGTTTCTCTTAGTAAGTACATCTAAAGCATTTAATATATTTATTTCTATAAAAAATAATGCAAAAAAATTAATTTGTATCATCATATAGAACATCTCATCCAACAAACACGGCACATCCATTTCAATCAATTCTATTAGAACATACTCCTATTTCAAAGTGCTAAAATCCCTTATTCTTAGTTCATTTTAAAGTGCTAAAATACTCCTATTTCAACCAATGAAACTCAAGAAAATAAGTATGAATCAAGGGAGGATGAAGTAACTAACCTCTAGACCACTTCAACGAGTGAAATCGTCGAGAAATGGTCGCAAATCCGGCAAAAGCTCCTCTAGGGCGCCATGGAGAAGAATGAGCTCGAAGTGGAGAAAGAATGTGGGGGCTCGGGCTGGAGGAGGAAGAAGCTGAGATATAGCCGTTGGACATTAGTACCGGGCCTTATTAAGAGCCGGTACTAATGTAGCCACATTAGTACCGGCTCTTAATACGGGCCGGTACTAATGTCCCGCCCACACATTAGTACCGGCCCATATTGAGCACCGGTACTAATGTGGGACATTAGTACCGGTGCTCAATAAGAGTCGGTACTAATGTTTGCCACGGGATGGCTCCGCCCGCCTCCTTTTTTGCACGGGACATTAGTACCGGTTCTTGCAACATTAGTACCGGGGGAGGCAAACTGAACCGGTACTAATGTTAATTTTGCCCTGGGACGAAAGTCTTTTTCCCTAGTAGTGGGGGCAGATTGTGACCCATCAGTGCAAATCATAGTAATTTATCCCACGTGATGTTGGTCTTTACTGCAGAAGCGTGCTTGCACCGCTCATCGTTTCCTCCCCTCTTCATCGCACTTCATAGTACAAATACATAACCACTAGTCACTAGATGTGTAACTATATTGAGCAATATCTCCATAGCATCCTTCTTCAACCGTGCGAAAGCCATGTAGTAGAAAGGAAACACATCCATAGTGTTGAAGAAGGGGAAGCTGCGTATCGCAGCTGGTTAGGCTCCTTGGGGAGGAGGCTACCGGCCAGGGATCGAACCTGGCCTCCGTTGCCCAACACTCTTTTTTTTTTAGTGTTGAAGAAGAAAAACATGAACTGAGATTGCTTGGGTATGGGAGGCACGGAGGAAGCAGTAAGCAGTCTGCATTGTTGTTCTTGAAGAATCAGGGTGCAAATCCTCACCTGGTGGTGAAGTTAAACCAAATTAGAGGGGGTGCATCTGCCTTGTGCATGCATAGAGATGTGTCACGGGTGCAAATATAGTGAAAATTTGATTATATCTACTACTTTTTCATTTTCAGGGGGTGCAATAGCAGGTTCGGACCCAGAGTTAAAACTGAGAGAGGGCACACCTTAAGAAGCTTCTAGATGATGAAGCTTTAACATGGTGGAAATGTATCTATTACCTTGTAATGAAAAGTTTGAGTGAGGGCCTGTGCCCTCGCTAGCATCAACGTAGGTCCACCCCTGCATTAGCACCCCTAATCAACATGTAGCTTGGCCCCGGTGGAGTGTATTGGTTTGCAAAGGCTTTTCCAGTGCCTTATATACCACTAATAAGTGGTATGAAGTATATTGAACATCCAACCCTCCATTAGTAGGGATAGTTTAGTAATTGTACTCATAATTATTAATTACTTCAGTTTTTATATTTCACCCTGGATTTTCCATGCCGGAGGCGGCTCGTGTTGTCCGGCGTCGGCCGCCCAGCCGGTGATGGATTGCTTGGCGGTGTTTTGGCCAGGGTTCTTTAATTTGGCTTAGGGATCAATTCGATGGGAGCAACGATCTGCTAGTTGTGCCTGCCTAGGCCCGTGCCTTCCTTGTAGTTCATGTGCTTCATCTTCTTCACCACCGTGAAGAGGAAGAGAGATCGATGACGGGAGAGGAGCGAACGTGATTCTAATTTCTGAATGAACTGCGTGTGATTTCAATATTCGAATGCACGTATGGTGCACAGCATATACTGAATGACTCAGAGCTGTCAATTCATTAGTTATGTTACATTTGGCTGGAGACCTCGAGTGTTTTATTTTATTTTTGAGAACTTGACTGTATTATTTCCCTTATGTTATACTAACATTTTGAATATGCCGTGTCTACCATGTAGTGACAGGCTACATTAATTTAACAGTACTGACATGGTGTAACTGGCAACCACAAATGTCCCAGCTAACCTCACATGCACCTCGCTACATATATAGTGCATCAGCAACATCCTTGTGCAATCTGCTTTACCACATTTCAAAGTCCATATCAATACTAGGCAGATAATAACAATGAGAAAGGGTAAATGTTGGATAATGTTAGGGGAGAACAGACACGGGGTGCTGGGAATGGGAGGCGCCTAGGAAGATCCTGCAGCCTCTTCCATCAGTTGAACTGGAAGCTCAGCCAATTGTTGGCAATATTGTAGCCACAGATGGCAGTTTAGGCTCCTGCACCGTCACACCACATCGATCACAACTCCAACCGGACAGATCGCAGAAGGTCTGTGCAAACTCAGGATGGAGAGATGAGCGAGGAGTCGGACTCACCAATTCACCATGATATGCAGATTAGCGTCGACCTCGTGTCCTTGTGGGAGCGAGGATTACCATGTCGTGTGGGCTCGAGGACGCCATTATTGGCTTGAAGACAAGAGCACTATTTGGGATCGAAGTGGACTGAAATTATTCGGTCGCTTCCCCAAGATCAGTAGGGTCTCTCTCTCTGCTTGTGGATCTTACTAGGCTCAAATCAGTCTCCTTCCAAAATATGCCAAGATGGAGCTGTCTAGAAACTTGCTTTCCCAAGTCTCTAGACTCTAGCTTGTGTGTGAGTCTAGGAGATCTAAGGCATGTTAGTCTACCCTCAAGATAGCCCTGCCGATCCTCACCACGCAAATTATTTGGAGGATTCTACCACCAGCAGTTTGGCCATCCGTTGACACAAAATTAAACTGTCTGGCGATGCGTGGACGTTGGCCTGCCAAATCCTTGGCTAATCCAAACATCCTAGTTGGGTACGCCTCACTATATATCACCATGATGTATAAAGCGACACGCAAATATGAATATCTCAAACAATTAATTAATTGAGATCTGCACATTTATATGTAGGCAATGCAAACATATATTTCAACACATTTCTTGTATTGCACATACATGTTAGTGCAGGCACGATTGTTATAGCAATGAAACAAAGTTCGACTTCATCTCCGCCGCTTCTGTTGTTGTGTTCCGGTCTGTGGACCTATGTGTAATACAACCTTCTCTGAAGGACTGTTTTGTAAAACGGCTGCTTAATATATATAAGTTGTTGTAAAAAAACAAAAAAAAAACTAAAATGAATTTTAAAGATGGTACTACCTTCAGTCAAGAGGACTTGACGATCAGACAAGGAGAACAGTATATACTCCATAAAACAAGTTGGTCTGAACTGTCATTTCAGTGACCGTGTAACTAGAACATTGAGATTGTTCTCGTGCGAACGTATGGCTCCTGCGGGGAACTGGATCCTCTAACATTCAACTTCTGCCATTGAGTCACAGACATGCGGGACCCACAGCCCCTAGGCCCACATGGCGGTCACTCAATGGCAGGGGGAGCAATGTTAGAGGATCTCATTCCTCCTGCGGGGCTGAAATGTCTTCATGCTCTTCGCTTACTCTCCTGCTTCCCTTCAGTCATAAGAAGAACATATATTCTGGCTGTGTTGTGGGCTTGTCGCTACACATTCGATCAATGAATTCAAGTACGAACATCGTGTTATTGTGAATGTTCTGGCGAGGCCTCGGCAGATTCATGTATTGTATCAAACTCAAAGAAGACCTCACCTTGCCGGCCCTCCACGTTGGACCCATTGGAGTTGCTCAGTTCAGGGTGTCTCTTCACTCACACTAGAACAGTAGGCGCGCGTTGTGCGCCCTACAATGTGTATAGGTAAATTGTATAGAATTAATGCAGATAAAAGCACGAGTACCATTAAAAAAACATATGAGATACAATCAAACTCCATTTACAATCAATATAAAAAACATATGAAATACAATCAAACTCCATTTACAATCAATATCGTATAGAACTTGCAATACGTAAACAAATGAAAGCCACTGATATCTCTTAATAGCATCCTATGGAACTGTAATTCAAGCCAATAAGCCAATAGAGAATTACACAGTTTGTTGACCGGTAGGAAAAAAAGGATACAAAGTACCACGCAGTTCTTTTTGCATCTACAATTGCATTAATTTCAACCTGCAATCGAGCTATCTCCTCTCCAATTTTTGTCTTCTCATGGAAATCAATAGCGCACCTATAGTAAGCTTCTGAATTGAAGAAAGCAGCCTTCAATTGGATCTGGGACACCCAGGATCTTTCAAAGTGGTTCTGAAGTGGAGCGATAAGTGCAGAATAAGCTTCTTCATAGAACAAGGTAGCCTGCAAATAGCCAGACATAATATTAATCTTTTCCCTAAGTGCATGTTTTTTGTCTAACATAAGAAACACTATATACTGTGAACACTGAGCACCACATATATACGTATTCATTTTGCCACTTCAATAAAATGATGAACAAATCATGCACAGCTATTAGAAAAAAAAAATGCCTAGAAAAAAATGCCAAATTGTAGCAGTAGCATCATCAACATAAGCAGTTAGGATCATTCATTTAATTTCTTTATAGTTCAGGCAAGCCTTTATTTAATGAAGCAAAATCTAAATTAGTTCCAAGTCTCTATAGGTTTCATCTTACGATCGGTTGGGAAGCAACGTTGTGCCTTTTTCTATATATTCATAACCATTGGTGGAAGGAGTTCAGAACCCTGAAATGGAACTCAGGGAGCTGGGTCTTTGCTTACATATACACATAACGGGGCAATATAAGTTGTGATTTATGCAGTTGTGCTAACCACCCCACAAGAGGGGAGTAACCAGCGAAGAATCTAGGAAAGATATATAGATTTGTGATAAGTTCCTTGTCCACCATTTGGTTGGCAAATACACAAAAAGAGAGAAATGCTAACAACTTAACATAATAGGATAATTAAACAGACCATAATAAACCAAGGCCACCCAGCAATATGCATTGAGACTTGAGTGAAATAAAACTGTCTCGTTGTCAACAGAGCTCACCCAATTTTGTGCCTACCGCCACAACAGGCACCCCAGATGCACAATGCTGAAGCTCCGGTTATCCACTGAAGAGGAAAGAACAAAAAATAAACATTCAAAACTCTAGGAATTCAAAACCATGAACTGTTAGAACAAGTTTTAAGACAGGAAGAAGCCAAGAAAGTGCATTTTGTCTGCACCTTCTTCATGATATTCTCGTAGCCAGCTCGGCTCACAAGTGAAAAGGCAAGCACAAAGACATCAGCACCACGGTAGCTTAGAGGCCTCAGTCGGTTGTAATCTTCCTGCCCTGCAAAGGATGCGAGCATGTGAGCTTTAAGTTATCCAAAGAAATTTGTAGAAGCAAACTTGTCAACTATACTGTTGAGATCGAGTAGAACAAAACATAGAGTCGCAGGTACATTAGAACAGATAAAAATCACTCAAAATATTAACTGCAGTATTCCAAAGGCCCAAATTCACCATGATGCCATCCACAATGATGTTTGCGCTGAAATTGTGGAATACAGTAGGTATGCAGTTCTGCACAACACAAATTTGATGAATCAGCGACAAGCAATCAAAATTTTCTCGTAGAAGCCAACGATCTAGTACAGGAGTCAAGAAAGCAGCCCAAAGTAAAACTGAAAAAGTTCGGGCGTTTGCACAGTACAGCCCTCTCAAGATAATAGAATCAGCGAATACTGAAAAAATCATGGCATGGAATGAAAGCTCCTAACTTCACACCCTGACACTGAACCCAGAACCCAGTCTTCACTCTTCACACCCTGAGACTGGTGTATCAGAGTAAGTGTTAGAATTATATATCCACAAAGTACTAAGATTCACATGTTTCATAACACTACATCATGCCATTTGGTTCAGAATTTCAGGATTGTAAAGGCTTCCGGAAAAATCTGACAATCGCTAGCTTGGCTCAGGATTGTGTTCTCAGAAAAATAACAACCGACTGAAATCGCAGTCTTCTTTTGATTCTAACATGCCACGAGAACACAACAGCAATAGAAAATTAAGCTGACATGACAAGCCTGTACTTTTTTTTTTGAAACTTACCTGCACTTCCATTTTGTGATTCTTGATTATAGTACTGGAAGCTCCATGTGAAGAACCAGAATGGCGACCAGAGAGGGGGGAGTGAATGGAAGCCGATAAAAATTCTTCTCCGAAGAGTAGAACTCGGCCTATGGTCCCAAACGCAACTCCAAGATCCTCGACACCCTGTTAGCCAAATCCACGCAGCCACTAGAGTGCTACTGGACCTAGGAACTAGCACACCACCGAAAACACTCGAGAACGCAGCGGAAGACAACTCGAGCAACACTCCCAGACCCAAACCGGTCAGACCGGATACTCAAACCGGTCAGACCGGTTTGCTCAGACTTAGCCTCTCACAGGGCAGGGAAAACCGGTTGGACCTCTTTCCCAAACCGGTCAGACCGGTTTTGCCAGACTTAGCCAAAAACTCGAAACACCAAACCGGTCAGACCTCTTTCCCAAACCGGTCAGACCTGTTTCGCCCAGAGAACTCCAACCCAAAAACTCAAAACTAGAGCAAACCAACTCAAAACACAACGAAACTTGGACCAGAGCTTCTTCTACCAAAGGAAAACTTGTTACCATAAGATCTCCTCAAAAACACACCTTTGACCAAACCGGTTAGACCAGTTTGGCAAACCGGTCAGACAGGTTTTGCCCAGAAACACACCTTTGACCAAACCGGTCAGCCCGGTTTGGCAAACCGGGCAGACCGGTTTTGCCCAGAAATCCCTCAAAGATCAACAAGGCCAAAAACCAAGCAAACGAACTCCAAACGCGATGAAACTTGGACCAGAGGACTTCCTAGACAGAGAGCAACGCGCCTGCCAAAAATCTCTCCGAACGGCCACCGTGACCAAAACCGGTCAGACCGGTTTCCCAAACAGGTCAGACCGGTTTCGCCCAGACAGACGGGAAAAACGCAGCCCGCGGAAACCACCTCTTCTTCCAACCAACCGATCTCCCGATTCACCCAACGGATTGCAACCAAACTTCGGGGGAAGGTGGATTACCTCTTGGGCAACCTCTATCTCAAAGGATCCATCCCGAAATGCATCCAAAAGGGAGGAATTGAAAGTCAACCGCCAAGAACACCTTTTCCCGAGTTCATCCAAAAACCATCAAATCCAAGGGATTCCGGGGAGTTTGTGGGGCAAAGATCACCAAGCAAAGGTACCCAAGGTACTCATACGTGATCCCCACAAACAAAACCCAAAGGAAACACCCTCAAATCCTCTCCACGAAAATCCAAAGAAAAGTCTCCGAAAATCACTAAAAAGGAAAACGGGGGAGACACCGAGAACACTTGAGGAACCACGCCGAATCTTCTATACATACCATGAAAGGTTCATACAAGGTCTAGCATCCGCCCGTACATCCATCACTCTCACAAGATCTCACCATGAAGCTCTCATGTTAGCCTAAGGAGAAAATAGAAAGCTAAAAAGAGAAATTGTCTAGAGTAAATGAAAACCCTAAAGCCCAAGAGATAGCTGCCACAACCCTTCCACTCGGTTTATATATGAGGTCCTCCGGTGGGGGTAAATGACTAGAATGCCCTCTAGGTGATACAACCCCTCGAAGGGCATATTAGGAAATTTGACAGCCTTTCCATTGGACGGACGCCCAGCAGTCACACCTCGCGTAACCTCGACGCCAAGCTTGCGACCCCGACGCGTGTCCTCCGTTTCGACGACTTCCAGCCACGCCACGACCAAATCGGTCAGACCGGTTTCCCAAACCGGTCAGACCGGTTCAGGTGCCTCGGCCACACCGGAACCTCGGGTCGGCTTTCTGGAGCAACCGACGAACCCAGCGATCTTTTGGCAAACCGCTGCAAACCCCACGAGCTTGGTGCAGCCTCCACGCCGAGCTCCTCGACTTGGCTGCCACGTCCGCTCCGGCTCCATGTTGGCTTTCGGATCAACCAACGAACCCGCTATCCGACTTCGACTTGCTCTTCTCGCACCATGTGACTCGTACTTGATCTCGTCTGACCACCGAGTCCATCGAACCAAGCCTACTTGTCCCTCCAGTCCTTCGGAGGCCCCGCAAGGCTAAGACCTTTCACGCTTGTTCTTCACCTGCACCAACGCAAATCAAGCCGTAGCCTACATCCACAAGATAGAGCACAGCGTCAGTCCACACAATGTTGTTAATCACTCATCACTAGAGAGTGGCCAACCACTAGCCATCGGACACTCTGGTCCTCAATCTCCCCCTTAATGAGTGCATTGACAACACACCACATAATCATAAAATAAAGAAAAGTAAAAACAAAAGACAAACGAAAACCTCCAAACAAGTGATCCAACAACCAAACAAAACCAAACCTTGATCACTTGCAATCCAAAGTCTTGGTCCCCTAAGGCAAGGGTAACGGCTCAACACAACCGAGACAAACCACCAAAGCTCTCAAAGAGCAAACCAAAGCTCACACAGAGCAAACCACCAAAGCAAGAACTCAAACGACACAAGGAGCTCCCCCTAAACACAAGCAGCTCCCCCTGAGCAAATGCAACTCCCCCTGAACCAATATGTGCAATCTTACCGAGCATCAGCAACCAAACCGGTCAGACCGGATTTCCAAACCGGTCAAACCGGTTTCTGACCAACTTCCAAACCGGTCTCCAAACCGGTCCGACCGGTTTCCAGACCGGTTTTCCTCTCAGAAAAAAATTGCTCCAATGCAGCCCGAAAATGCATGAAAACCTTCTAAATGCTTCCAGAAAACTTTTCCATGCCCAAACTTTTCCCCCTTGTTGACAATGCATGAATCAAGGCATTTCTACAAAAATTTCAACTAAAGGCTTCTCAAATGGACATAGAGCCATAAAATGTGCTAGGAGCAAGCAAATGAACTACTTAGAGTTGACAAAGGTCCGAAATAGCACAGCCATCAAGAGTGTTTAGTTGCATACACACAAGTTCAAGCCATGGTAAAATTTAGCATTTTTGCGAAAAATTTCCCTCTCATGAGCAAAGATCTAAACATGAGCAAAACATGACAAAGTGAATCTAAATCACACAAACTTCATGCTAGGTCACATATCCTTGACACAAGTTCATTACAAACACCCATAAGTATCTCATGTCATGTTAAAGCCACCGAGCCATGTGTCTACTTCTTAAAATGAGACTTCTCATGGTAGACAACATGCAACGGTTTAGCACCCATATTAAATTCAGATTTAAAGCATTTATGACATGGAACACATGAGAGCATAACTTCAAGCACAAACATTTCATACCAATTTTATTTTTCATTTTTTAAGCACAAAATGGTATATGAAGTGCCTTTGCGGCAAAAAGAAGCTTATGCTCCCCCACAAGGTAACACATGGGCTAAACATTCATAATGACACATGTGTCTTTGACCCCAAGCGAAAAGCACATGATATCCAACCATGAATTAAGCATGATATAAACCACCAAAGCACACTAAGATCATGCAAAGCCTTAAACTCACAAGAGAGAGCCTATCTAGCATTTTGATAAAAGTAAGCTATCTCATTATGGATATACAACCAAACTATCAAGAGCATAGTTTATCATCCCAAATATCAATCAAGCATATCCACAGGCTCAAACGTAGTATATCATAGGGATCAATGTACATATGAGAAGCCATTCCTAACCAAATGCATATGATACAAATGCAACAAGCTCATCTTACAAAGATGCAAAGCTATACATCAAGATACAAAGATGGCTACTCTATGAATTGAAACATACATGCTATACATCAAAGTAAACATGTATGATACATATGCTACAAAGTGAGCTCCCAAGAACCAACTCAACACCAAAAGAGGCAAAAAGCAAGGAACCCTAGCAAGCTCCTCCTACACACATGCACAAGAGTCAAAGAGCATACAAAGCTCACCCAAGATACATGTGATAGAGTAAAGAGCAAGCAAGCTCACTAGCTCCCCCTAAACACATGCATTAGGCTCAAAGAGCATACGAAGCTCATCCTAAACACTTGTGATAGATCAAAGCCTCAAACTAAAAGGGCAACTCACAAAGACCCCAAGAACCAACACAAAACAAAAAGCTTTCCACTTACTTGATGCACTTGTTTGGTCCACACTTGTCCATTCTCCCAAGAAGTGATGTGCTCCAAAGACACCACTAGGATGAGGATAGAGAACCACCCCCGGACTCCGATCATGAAACAAACAACCGGAGTCAATCTGCCGAATGTTCTCCAAGCCTCCCACCTGCATAATCAAAAACGAGAACGAGAACGAGCAAACATCTCAACACTGGGGTTAGCACAAAAGAAGTCAAACCAGTGTCGAGCCATTTGCTCAAACGTGGGGTTAGCACCATACATCCTATCACATCCTCCAAAGCTACGACCCCCACTCTGCACCATCTCTCGTCTCACTGGAGGAGTACGATCACCACGAAAGGGGAATTGTGGCTCGTAGCCCCTCTGAGACTCAAAGCTGCGACGGCCTCTTCCATCCTCATATCGACCCCGAGATGGAGAACGTCCAGCAAACCAACCACGACCTGACTCAACACACCTACCACCTGTATCACGACCACCAGAACCAAACCAATCAACACCACAGTCACGAAAACCAAACTAACCACCTCTCTGGGGTGAAACGGTCTGACCGGTTTCCCTAACCGGTCTGACCGGTTTCCTCCTGTCATCATCCCGGTCCCGATCAGCAACTCTCTTACCACCCCAAGCTGGTATAGACCTCACTACAACCTCTCCTCTAGGTAGTGGCATACGAGGCTCAGGCACACCATGAAAAGAGTGGTACCTGTCCTTGTTCGCCCATTCCTTAGCCAACCTCTCATCTTTCTTTTTCTTGTAGCAAAACCCATCCTTGTGACCACTCTTCCCACAATACCCACACTGAAACCTCACTAGTTTTGGGTTCTCTTGTGGCTTAGTTTCTCTCGACTTCTCACAAGGTTTCTTCTCATTTTTCTCACTCGGCCGGGTGTTGTGTGGGATAGGTTTGGTAGGTATCTCCTTCTCTTTCTTACCATCGCTCTCACCAAACTTCTCAAAACCAAAACCAAGACCACGACCATCTGCTCTCTTAAACTTAGCCACCAACATGCCCAGTTGTGGCTCCTGTGACCTCAACCAACCCACCAACTTGCACAACCCATCATTCTCATCCTGCAGCCTGTGAACAATTTGTGCAAGCTCTAGATTTTCTCAGCATGCAAATCACATGTAGAACAAGAAGTAGCAACAGGAGCTTTCAAAGCCGCTTCAAGAGAGACAATTCTAGCATGTGATTCATCTAGTTTTTCATGCAACATAGGACAAGAAGTGCAGGCATCAAGCAAAGCAGACCTAGACTTCAATTCAACCAATTCAACCCTAGCCACATCTAGTTCCTCAACCGTGAGGGCATGCTTCTCTTTCAGAGCAGTCAAGTTAGACAAGAAAACTGAACAATCACTGCAATCAACTTCATCGGTAACAACAGGGGTAGATTTCAAAGCATCAATAGCAAGCATGTCATCCAAATGCCTAGCCTCCAACTCAGCTACTTTCTCCCTAGCTTCCTCAAGCGAGGCCCTAAGCTCTTTTCTCATTTTCTTTGCATCCCTAAGCACACTATCCCTATTATCAAGCAATTCATTCAACTCCGCATTCTCCTTAAGCAGGAAAGCAAGGTTAGGAGTTACCTCTTCATCAGAGTCGGAGTCGATGTCTGACTTGCCCTGGCCACTCTTCTTGCTTGACTTGCTACCGGTGCTATGACCCATCACACACAAGCCGGTGAGGAGGAAGCCTTCTTCTTCTTACGCTTGCCGCGGTCCTCTTCTTCGCTGCTCGAGCTTGAGGAAGTGTCATCAGAGTCGAGGTCCGTGTCACTTGGTTCTTCGATCTTCACTCGAGCCCTTTCCTTCTTCTTGTCACCACCCTTCCTCGATCTCTGCTCGTCCTTGTCCTCGTGCTTGTGCCTGTGTTCACACCTCGAGCGATGCATGTTCTCAATCTTCGGGCGGTGCTTGTACTCGTTCTTGGACTCGATCTCCTGAGGGCACTCGGCGATGAAGTGCACGCGCTTCCCACACTTGTAGCAGATCCTAGAGTTCCGCCTGAAGTTCTTCCTGTTCTCGTTTAGGAGCTCGAACCGCTTGGTCAGCAAAGCAAGATCCTCATCATCCAAAGCCTCGAACTCCTCATCTGGCAAAGACACAAGAGCAGACAGAGAGAACATCCTAGAGGATTGATTAGAGTTAGTTCTCAGTCTAGTCACAAGTGCAAGACTATCATCAGCAGGACCCTTGCCCTTCTTGGCTCTCAGGTCTCGGTCCACCTCGGACGACTTGAGCTTAGAGAACAGCTCGTCCACCGTCAGGGTCTCATACACACTGGACTCCTGAATAGCCTCAACCTTCACTCCCCATACATCAAGATCCAACACGTGTAAGAGCTTGATAGCTCTATCATGATCATCGTATGGAAGCTCGGTGATGTTGGCTCTCATGTTGTTCACAATCAGCGTGAAGCGCTCGAACATGGCATCCACAGACTCTCCGGGGAGGTGAGTGAAGTTCTCGTACTCTCTCCGGTAGGTCATAAAGCGACGCGCCTTCACCTGACTATTTCCTCCATGTGCATTTCTCAACTGTGTCCATATCCGATTTGCCAACTTCTCTCCATACACCCTACGGAACTCAGATGCACAAAGAGCACGATAGAGATAGCCCACTGCCTTCTTGTTGGCTTCGAACATATCCCTACTCTCGGGCAACAAGAACGTCTCCGGTATGACATAGTTCTCGTCAACCGTGACATCCCAAATCAGCTGAGCCTTTCCACGCATGAACGTGCCCATCCGGGCTTCCCACATCTGGTAGTTCTTCCCATCGAAGTGAGGAGGACCCGAACCCTTCCCATAGTCCGCCATCTTTGGATCTCAACCGGTCAAGGTCTCAATGATCCGTATCCGGCTCTGATACCAATTGAAGGACCAGAATGGCGACCAGAGCGGGGAGGGAGTGAATGGGAGCTGATAAAAATTCTTCTCCGAAGAGTAGAACTCGGCCTATGGTCCCAAACGTAACTCCAAGATCCTCGACACCCTGTTAGCCAAATCCACGCAGCCACTAGAGTGCTATTGGACCTAGGAACTAGCACACCACCGAAAACACTCGAGAACGCAGCAGAAGACAACTCGAGCAACACTCCCAGACCCAAACCAGTCAGACCGGTTTGCTCAGACTTAGCCTCTCACAGGGCAGGGAAAACCGGTCAGACCTCTTTCCCAAACCGGTCAGACCGGTTTTGCCAGACTTAGCCAAAAACTCGAAACACCAAACCGGTCAGACCTCTTTCCCAAACCGGTCAGACCGGTTTTGCCAGACTTAGCCAAAAACTCGAAACACCAAACCGGTCAGACCTCTTTCCCAAACCGGTCAGACCTGTTTCGCCCAGAGAGCTCCAACCCAAAAACTCAAAACTAGAGCAAACGAACTCGAAATACAACGAAACTTAGACCAGAGCTTCTTCTACCAAAGGAAAACTTGTTCCCAGAAGATCTCCTCAAAAACACACCTTTGACCAAACCGGTCAGACCGATTTTGCCCAGAAATCCCCCAAATATCAACAAGGCCAAAAACCAAGCAAACGAACTCCAAACGTGATGAAACTTGGACCAGAGGACTTATTAGACAGAGAGCAACGCGCCTGCCAAAAATCTTCCCGAACAGCCACTGTGACCAAAACCGGTCAGACCGGTTTCCCAAACAGGTCAGACCGGTTTCGCCCAGACAGACGGGAAAAACGCAGCCCGCGGAAACCACCTCTTCTTCCAACCAACCGATCTCCCGATTCACCCAACGGATTGTAACCAAACTTCGGGGGAAGGTGGATTACCTCTTGGGCAACCTCTACCTCAAAGGATCCATCCCGAAATGCATCCAAAAGGGAGGAATCGAAAGTCAACCGCCAAGAACACCTTTTCCCGAGTTCATCCAAAAACCACTAAATCCAAGGGATTCCGGGGAGTTTGTGGGGCAAAGATCACCAAGCAAAGGTACCCAAGGTACTCATACGTGATCCCCACAAACAAAACCCAAAGGAAACACCCTCAAATCCTCTCCACGAAAATCCAAAGAAAAGGCTCCGAAAATCACCAAAAAGGAAAACGGGGGAGACACCAAGAACACTTGAGGAACCACGCCGAATCTTCTATACATATTATGAAAGGTTCATACAAGGTCTAGCATCCGCCCGTACATCCATCCCTCTCACAAGATCTCACCATGAAGCTCTCATGCTAGCCTAAGGAGAAAATAGGAAGCTAAAAAGAGAAATTGTCTAGAGTAAATGAAAACCCTAAAGCCCAAGAGATAGCTGCCACAACCCTTCCACTCGGTTTATATATGAGGTCCTCCGGTGGGGGTAAATGACTAGAATGCCCTCTAGGTGATACAACCTCTCGAAGGGCATATTTGGAAATTTGACAGCCTTTCCATCGGACGGACGCCCAGCAGTCACACCTCGCGTAACCTCGACGCCAAGCATGCGATCCCGACGCGTGTCCTCCGTTTCGACGACTGCCGGCCGCGTCACGACCAAACCGGTCAGACCGGTTCTGGTGCCTTGGCCACACCGGAACCTCGGGTCGGCTTTCTGGAGCAACCGACGAACCCAGCGATCTTTTGGCAAACCGTTGCAAACCCCGCGAGCTTGGTGCAGCCTCCACACCGAGCTCCTCGAATTGGCCGCCACATCCGCTCCAGCTCCATGTTGGCTTTCGGATCGACCAACGAACCCGCTATCCGACTTCGACTTGCTCTTCTCGCACCATGTGACTCGCACTTGATCTCGTCTGGCCACCGGGTCCATCGAACCAAGCCTACTTGTCCCTCCAGTCCTTCGGAGGCTCCGCAAGGCTAAGACCTTTCGCGCTTGTTCTTCACCTGCACCAACGCAAATCAAGACGCAACCTACATCCACAAGATAGAGCACTGCATCAGTCCACACAACGTTGTCAATCACTCATCACTAGAGAGTGGCCAACCACTAGCCATCGGACACTCTGGTCCTCACCATGTAACTCTGCATGCACATACCTATTACAAAAAAAATAATCAACCAGCAGCCTCCACAAGATTCATGGAACAAAAATGAACATTTGATAGCACTACAAAACTTATGAGGCGTTATAGTGGAAGCATGTTTTCTGTTATCAACTGCAGAATTCGACAAACTGAGGAAAAAACTATCAAAATTGTTTGCAAATTATAATAGATATAAGGGTGCTTACAGATCTCCTTTAGACATATAACGCTTGACAATCAACTCATTTTGCTGAGCATCTTGGCCACTGATAATCAGGTAATTTTCACTGCTGATGAGCCAATTGAATTTTTCAAACCAGTGAACTTTGCGCATATGAGTGATTGCAGCCACAGTTTTTTCCTAAAAATGTCCAGATATGAAAGTTATGTTTACAACTGAACAGTAAAGGACATTGAACCAAGTCGAATTTTTGAAACCATTAGCAAACATATGGCATCATTTATATAAACAAAAAAAAACAAAATAATTGATTCCAATAAAAGCCTTCCATTTAATTAACAACCTTTCTTACGCATTATGCCTCCATGCTAGCAAAAAAGAAAAGACAAATGAATGTGACAGTTTTCTGAAGACAAACATATACTCCCTTTGTTCCAAATTGTAGGTCATTTTAGATTATCTAGGTAGTTTTTACTATACACCTAGATATTATGCATGTCTAGACGCGTAATAATATATATGAACCTAGAAAAGCCAAAATGACCTATAATTTGGAACGAAGGGAGTATGATATAAAGCTTGTTCAAGCAGTGTTAATTAACAACAATTCCCAAAAACCTAAAACCCTAGGCCAAGTGGGCCGACAGCATGGCCCAACACATAGGCCCTGTACATCCAGGATGTAGTCACATACAGCAGGAGCAGCCATGATCCCATCATACAACAAGCCTCAAGGGATCACTGCATAGCCTGCCTGGAGTACTTAAAAGTGTACAGGTGGTGCCTAAGCAACTTGCCTAGCCATACTGCTTTCATAACCATGAATACAAGTTATGTTATCTAAGGTACCTGAGCAAGCTGAAGACGTGTCTTCTTCTCAGCTGCTTTGAATGCTTTTTCGTGAGCTGTGACCGTCTTCTCTTGTTTGCTTTCCTGTTTCTTCTTCATTTCATACCACCGCCTTGCATTTGCATGTGCAGAAAGTGATATATCAACCTCTACCTAAAAGAACGAAAAAGGTAGTGTCAGATTGATAAGAAAACAAGGTGAAGATTGATAGTGAAATATAGGTACACATAACAAGACCAAAATGCATCATGAATTTGTGAGGCAGCATAAAATTTGTGACAGGTAGAGCACAACAGGACCATCTGGGTAGGTGTTGATTGATTAAGTAAATGCACTTCACATGGCTGTCCGAGAAAACAGAAGGCAAGGAATTTCAACTCATTCCAAAAAAAGAGACAATTAATATTAGGTCCAAGTAACCATACAGTAAAAGGTGTCAACATGTTTCAAAATGATTCTTTAAAAAAAAACATATGTTCCATGCTACAGACAGCATCCATGGAGACAAACCAGTAACTTGTGCAACATACCTTTTCCACAGGTGCTGTTATCTCATCCTCGTCCATGTCATCAAGATTATTGCTCAAGAGTAGGGTAATGCAATTTCTTTCAAAATTTAGCTTATCAATAAGACCTGCTACTGGGTTTCCGGCCTTTCTCTCCTCTTTAATCATGCGAGTAAGAGCTTCCCAACTCATTTCATTTGCAAGAGAAACACGCACAGCCAAAATTGCTGCATCTACATCCTCTAAATTGTACTCAATCAGTTCTGCCATTTTGACAGAATGGTCCACTTCCTTTTTCAATGTATGTACACGATTCTCCTGCATGGCAGAGAAGAATGGACTATCGATGAAAAGAACAACCTATCGTTGATCGGAGCAGCATAATAAAGATCAACAGAAGGACAAACTCACCGTGAGATCCTGATCTGACCCCCTCCACCGCATGGGAGGAGACCGCCGCGGAGGCCAGCCCGCCGCGCGGAAGGGAGGAGGGCGCCGTGGAGGCCAGCACGGTGCGTGGAAGGGAGGGGCGCCTTGGATGCCAGGTCACCGCGCCGGAGGGAGAGGGTGCCGCGGAGGCCGGCACCGCCGCACCCGAGGGAGGAGGGCACCATGGAGGCCAGGTTGCCGCGCTGGTGAGAGGACCGCGGCGGAGGCCGGCACCGTCGCGCCACATCTGGAGAGAGGGAGGAGAGGGGTGGAGGAGGAGGTGGTGGCCGAGGTGGGGGAGGAGCAGGAGAGAGGGAGAGGGCGGCGGCGGAGGAGGAGAGAGGGAGCAGGAGAAGGGGAGGAGAGGGGCGGCGGCGCGAGCAGGGGGAGGGAGAGGGCGGCCGTGGGGACTGGGGAGAAGGAGAGAGAGGGGCGGGCTAGGGTTTGGGGGCGGGCGGGTGGTATTAGGTGGGGGCGGGGGTGGTGGGAGGGGGTGTTCGTAAAATTGTTTCGGGGGTGTTTGTAAAAACGCAATTCGTCTCTGTACAAAATAAATGAACGTGTTCACTGTACAATGTGGACCTTGTGGACTGTTTCGTGATTTACAAAAATTGGAGGACTTTTTCGCAAAATGACCGAACACGGCGCTGCACGCCACGTACCCTGGGAACGCGGAGAGGAGCGCAAAGGGTTGTGGCTTTTAAGAAAAGAGATTTCACTTCAATTTACTATTCATCTCATCACATTCCTACTATTTTTCATCCATCTAAACACCTTCAATCCAAATATTTATTATGCCTCATCATTTCACTCATCACGTCCTCGCATCTTCTCTCACTTTCACTATGCACTCATCACATCAATCAAATCTTCTCTCAAAAAACACTATTTCATCACTATTCATACACACTTTTCACCATCTTTTCACTCATCCAAACACCTTCAATCTAATTTCCATTATTCTTCCATCACATCCCCACCACTTTACCCGCTAAACACCTTCACCTATTTTCACTATTCATTCCACCTCTTTTTACCCATCTAAACAGACCCTCATCCCTTAAGTGCATCTAATCTTTCCTTTCCTATATATATTACTGAGAACAAACTTATAGGGAATGGCACTACCTTGATCAAAACCACACATGAATCCCTCAAGCAAATGCAATGCATACTCAAGCCCTCACTCATTCACTGATAGCCGATAGGTAAATGTAGTAATGCGAGATACTAGTATACATTGCTAAAGTATACTCATGGATCATACTCCCCTTTAAAAGAGGAGAGGACAAGCTGAAAGCTATTGTTAGGTTTAGTCTCACATCGAAAATTGATGGGGAGGAGCACAACATAAAGGTGGGGGCAAGCCTCACCCATCAGGCTAGTCTTTTGGGTTGAGTTAGACCTAGGCTCGTGGGTATAGCGGGCCAGACCGGATTCCGCTACGCCACTCTAATAGCTTTGACAGATCATGTGTCTGTCATTGGCTTGTAGAAGACGATCTGGTGTGTGGGGCAGATTGTGACCCATCAATGCAAATCACAGTAACCTCCCTTGGGCGTTGGTCATTAATGCAGATGACCTTACTCAGTTTTCGTTTTTAAAAGGAACTTCCCTACTCTTACCTTCCTTCTTCATATAGCCAAGGATTGAGCAAGATCATCCGTGTACCTCATAATGTTCATTACCAAGCACTTCATAGTATACATTTCCACCACCATCCTTTGCCAATCATACGAAAGCGATGTTGAAGAGAAACGCATCCATAGTGTTGAGGAGCAAACAGCATGTACTGTGGGATTGGGCATGGGAGGCATGCAGGAAGCAGTAGCCTTGCATTCTGCTTTCTTCTCCGTGAAGAAGAAGAATGCAGATCGTCTGGTGGGTTCGGCTGGTGTGTAAAGGTCCCATTAGCTCCCATTTTACCCTCATCCATCTCTGTGTAGCTGTTCAGGTGCTCGACGGCAGAGGAAGTGCATCATATACCCAACAAGTATATGCTAGTGTGACCAAACTTCGTCGTCTCTGATAATCACACATGGTGGGGTTGCTCTTGAGCTTTAATTCCTTGTGTCCCAAATAGGATAAGCATCCTCTGTGACATTGTGAGGAATGCGACACTACTTTCAAACACCGTATAGATAATGCAACAATACTATAAATTGATTCAAGAACCAAACTCATTTGCAAAATACGCAACGATTTTATTACTTCACGGGTACAAACTTCAGAACTCTACACTATAACAAACGGATAAAATATTTACAAGAAACAAACATCAAAACTAAGCCGGTGAGGGTAAGACTGTCCCACTGTTTCATTAAGAGAAAAAAGTCTTCTCCCAGTTTAGAAAACCTCCGAATCCCGACTTCACCGGCGAGGAAATTTTTTTCGAGGATAAATCTCGGTGAGATAAGCCTACGTCCATAGGGATTCGAACGCAGGCCGGCAGCGCTAACCAACCAAGCCAAAGCTCGTTCTCTACAAGAAACAAACATCGATAAATGAAAATGGAGATGACGTGTCAATGGCTTACAAGCAAATTAAGGGTCACTATTTTTTCGTGGAGGAATTTTATAGGATTTGGTTCCTCCAGAAATTTTTTCTTTTATATCCCTTTGGAGCTCAGGATTAGACATCCTAAAATCCTACAAAATGTCTACGTAATGTCTCAATCCATAGGAATTTGGGAGTAAATCTAACATGAGGTGAAATCTTTCCTTTGTGTCTATCTCTCTACTCAAATTATTGTGTTGCATCCAAATGTTCCATTGGAAAGTTTCCTGCATTCTGAATCCATGTAGAATTGCAATTGATAGCCGACTCAATTCATGCAAAAAAAATTTACAATCCTATGTTCCACAGGCATAAATACATTTACGGCTGTCTAAGATGTTCAGATGATTAAAACGTGCGCTTCTTTTTTCCAAGAATCAAATTGTACGCTTCAAATTGGAGGTTTATATTAAACAAGCAACCACTAAAAGACAATATGATTCTCTATCTTTGAACCATAAGAGCCAGCTTGGAACATGGTAATCTATACTATAAGGAGCGAAGACAATTAAAAATCTTTCTCACCCAATTTGGGCCCGTCTTACCCCTCACGCCGGACCCACCCGTCAGGTTGCGTGATGACAAAAAAGGTGGAACGACCATAAAAATCGCAATTTGGAGAGCGTTTCTGCCAAAAAGATAATTCTTTTCTCACCCGCCCCTATCATACCCACCCACGATACCCGCGGGGCCCACCCGCGTTTATAGCGAGCGTCGCTGACTCCCCCTGCTGGATGCGGATTCAGTAACTGCCTTCGGCACGTCACCATGAGCCTTACCTACCTACATCCGCCATCCAAAATCCATCTAACGGCAGCTGAGGAAAACCTTGTCCCTTTCACCAGGGCCCGCAGGAGTCTGACTCACAGTCTCCTCCTTTCTCGTTTTCTCCGCCCATCCCCCCATCGCGTGTCGCGTCGGGCCAGGCTGACGCCGGCAGCGCGAATCCGGCACAGGGCTGGCTCCAGGCCGCAGCGCATCCTCGCACGCGACGAGGGTGCTTCGGTGCCGCAGGCCAGCGGCACAGCCTCGGCGTAACGGCGGCGGCGGCCCGCCCTGGCCGCATGCGGACGAAAGCCGCAGCTGGCCCGCTAGCCCGCGGGAGAACTCGTGCGGGCGCCTAGGCAGCAGGCACCGCCGCCCGCCGGGAGCTCACGCCGCCGGTCATGGCCGCCTCCACCCGCGGCGCCCGTCCCGGTCTCATGTGCGCTATCCTCCCTCCCTCCCGACGCTGATGTGGCCGGCGGCAGCCCGTCCTGGCCGCGCGCGTAGCAGTGGCCTCCGCGACTGGCTCGCCTCTCGTGGCGCCGCTGCGGCACGCGGACGACAGCGGAGAAGCAATGGCGGGCACACGGTAGTGACCGAGCGCCAAATCCCTCGCCGCCGCGGCCGGCGTCCTCGCGGTGTCCGTCTACGACGACTGCCGGGCCGCACTCCGTTGGGCGTCGGCCGCGCAGGACAGTTGGCACGCCGAGCACGGCGACGCGTCCCGCTTCTTCATCACCGGTGACAGCGCAGGTGGCAACATCGTGCACAACGTCCTGCTAAGGGCGGCGGCGTCGGAGCCCGGATGCAGCGGGCAGGGATCAAGGGGGTCCTGCTCCACCCGTACTTCGTCAGAGCACGATTGTTGAAGGGGAGTCGGAGATAGAGGCCACGGCCATTGCGAAGCCCAAAAAACTTGCTCCCTGTGGCTTTGTCGCCTCCGTGGGGCTGTACTCCCCAGCTTTCCCCTGGGTGCTGTCAGTGTAGGCTTGGTGCTTGATGGTGATGGTGCGGGCTCGGAACGGTCGGAGGACGGCGGCGCGGCGTGCGCGCGGGGACGGAGGACGGTGGGGGCGCAACATTAGCTGATTAGCAGCATCGAATGTGCAGGGAAGCTCGCGAGATGGACCGTGCGGCTGTGTGCACAAAGAAGGAACAGATAAGGATGCTCAACTAAAAGAAGCAAGAAAAAAAGACAGGGGGTGCAGGGGGAGTGGACCGGATCACGGCATGAGAGGAAAAGGGGGGGAAAGTAAAAAGAGGGAAAAGGAAAAAATATGTACTAAAAAGAGAATTAATTCAAATTTGCAAACAAATATTAATCATTTGATTAATTTATTCAAATAACTCACATAGTCAAAGCCATATGCCATTTGATGTCTCACAACCATTTTTAAGATTATAGAAGAATCTATTTTGCCAAACACTTTTCAAAATGGCTTCAGCTCAACTGAAGGAGACGCTCCCCCAAACAGCCGCAACCGCATCCGTTTCAACCATAGCCCTATCAAAGAGGCCCTAAAGCACTTTGTTGTAGTCTGATGCATGTTGATGTTGTATGCATCTCAAATTTAGTTCATGTTTGCTTGCCATATTCATGCACCATCTCCTTAGACGTACTTCTGATGGATGTTGATGATGTCTAATATGGAGACATAGAAGTCCCTAAAGGATGTCAGGATTTACTCATAAACCGAGTTGATTGGTTGTCACGTACGGATTGCTCTCCTTAGCCTCAGTGTGCACAAAATTATCCTTTCTTGTTCAAGGGACCTTATATTTAATATTGCCTTGGGGTAATTTCTCCCTTTTCACTGCATACCGCAACTTGCATGTTGGCTAATTGCTTGAATACACTGTTGAGGTAAGTTAATGTACCAACTATATATTAAAAAATTAACTTCAAAAAGGAAAGATTACAAATTATAATAGTTTGTTTCATTAAAAAATAATTTTTTTATGTTATTAGTCTTTCTATTCACATTTAAAGTTTGAACATTTTTTGACTTTGAAAAGTCTAAATGTAACTATATTCTAATCTATGATAAAAGGAGTATTTTTGAACTAAAATTGAAACTTAAATAATTTTTCTAAAAAAACGTGTGTGCCGCATGTACATCTGTGCTATGTACTATAAAGAAAACATGATATGTGAAAAAAAGGAGGAGCGCCCCATAAGTTCTAAGAATATAATACAAGTATTAAAAAATTAAACACGTGCGTGTCGTACGTGCATTTTACTAGTTTACTAAAGTACATCAACAGTTTGATGGTCCGATGGATAGAAGCAGCGCCCATTGCCGGTGAAATATTGATCTGAAGGCTGCAGCCACAGTGTCCTAGGCTTCTTGGGGTTTGTGTTCTAGTAATCAGCTTTAGCTGACGAGCGGAAACAAATTTCATTACTAAAAGAAAAAGGAAACAAATTTCAGCACACTGTCGCACATGTGCATTATTTTCTTGTGAGATTTTTGTACAGATGTTTGCAATCGCACCTAAAATCTAGTAAGTATGCAATTAATTGCCTTCAATTCAATTTTGAGAAATTTTAGAGTGCTTATTTTTTTATGAGCCGTTCATTCGACGAAATCTAAATGTGGAAGTACCAGAAAGTACCAAGAAGTTCCTACAGAGAAGTATCAGAAAGTACTAAGAAGTTCCTACAGAGAAGTATCAGAAAATACAAATTCGGTGAGATCCACAACAAGTTCTAATTACTATTTTTTAATTAAGAAAGGGGATACGAGTAATTTCGACTCCATCGGCTCTGCTATGGTCGCAAAATTAACGTGGGCTCGGCTGCAGATACAGGAACTAGAACGGCAGCGTCGCTCCTCAGGAGAAGGTCGAGGCATCCGGAGAAGTTAGGGATGATCCAGTCCCGGTGGTCGGACATGGCCGAATCTTGTTCGCCCGCCGTCATAGTCTCCACACAAAAGCAGAGGACATGGCAGTGGCACTCGCACCGGTCCAGCAGGGCGCCAAGCAGCAACAGGAGGTGGAACACCCGCCAGTTGTCGCTGACCATAATGCCATTTTCTTAATTAATTTAATTTTTTAGTTAATTAAGTGGTGGAAAAATCAAAACACTTAGTACTTCTTGGTACTTTCAGGTACTACGCAAGCACCGTAAAAACGGTCTTCAGTTTTTATTGGAACACTAAGTAGTATCACAGAGTACCGATGTAATCGATCTCAACGAACTTTGTGTTAAGCTTAATAAAAAATTGTACACCTCCCACAATATAATTCTTTTTTATACCAAATGGTAATGAATGAATACCAAAAATAACCTATTGACATCCTTTCTCAAAAAAAAAAACTCTTGACACACACACGTCTCACTAAGCCGCTATATATACAAGGTTGTAGATGGTCCATACCAACACTGAACTGATAGCAATGGAAAAACAAGAAATACATAATGATATAAGAGAAACGCATAGTTTTAGGTTTGGAAGGCAGCAGGAGAAGATCATGCGGGCAGCGGGTAGAAGTAACCTGAATGCTCAACTCTTTTATTTTAATATATAACTAGTAGGGGCACCCCGCTCCTGTTACATAAAAAAAGGTTCCTTCACTTATATTAGTTAAGTCAGCTAAAATGATATCCGAACCACCTCCAAAAATCATGCCTTTAAAACCACATGTAAATTTTTTCATATAAAGGATTGAAAAAATTTAGGGGCAAGAAAAGAATTGAGTAATCTCAGCTTCAAGTAAAGATTTTTTTTTCCATTTTGACTTGTAGATCCCAGTTGGAGCTGATATTCTTCTTGAAAGCTTGAGTGAATTGAGGCCTTTGATTACAAACAGTAAAAATAAATAGAGTGCTTCATGGTTTCCATCATATTAGGAGCCTGTTTAGTTGGCCAAAAATTTTGGCAAAAATTTTTGGACCCTCTTATCAAAGATGATTAGGAGGACTAAACAAAGACTAATTACAAAACTAATTACACGAATGAAAGGGAAATCGCGAGATGAATTCATGAAGTCTAATTAATCCGTTATTATAGATTGTTTACTGTAGCATGACGTTGTCTAATCATGGCATAATTAGGCTCGTTAGATTCGTCTCGAAAAATTAGGTAGGGGTTATAGAATGGGTTTTGTCATTAATTCATATTTAATACTCCTAATCAGTGTCTGAAGATTGATGTGACGGGTAGTTGGGAAAAATTTTGGGAACTAGATAATCAAAATTTATAGTTTTGTTCTTGGACAAGAATAACACTGTCTGCATGCGCGTGGCCCAACAGAAACGGTTGTTCAATGAAATTCTCGTGTACCAAAGGTCCTCTAGCCTCGTTAGTTGGAGTAGACTGAAGTATGGTTGCAACCAGGAGACTCAAGTTCGATTTCTCGTTGGAGCGAATTTATGTGACTAGTTTAAAAAAATCCTTAGTGGTGAAGTCGGGGTTCGGAGATTTTATAAGTCAAGATTAGGTTTTGTTCTCTTAAAAAAACGTGGGCAATCTTAACCCCACCGGCTTAGATTTTCTAAATCAGGATTATATTCCCTTCTCTTAATGAAAACCGTGGGGCGGTCTTAAGGTGAAGTCGGGGTTCGAAGATTTTCAAAGTCAGGATTTAGCTCTGTTCTCTTAATGAAAACCGTGAGGCAGTCTTAACCCTACTGGCTTAGATTTTCTAAACCAGGATTATGTTCTCTTCTCTTAATGAAAACTATGAGGCGGTTTTAATCCCACCGGGTTTGCTTTGCGACGAGGTTCTCGTGTATGTTCGCGAGTTGAGTTCTCCCCTCTGTTTTTTCTTTCTTTCTCAGAACGCTGAAAATTAACGAGTTCTTCAATTCTGAGAGAAGCTAATTAATCTTGAAGGATGTTCAGTGTCTTGCTGCCACAGTATACAGTATGCAGCAACTGTCGGCAATAGTCACCTTTCATGAGCATATTATTGTTTTGGGGTTCAAACTTCAAACAAAATTTTAAAATGTAGCACTAGAAGAATAAAAAATAGTGCTAGTTTCAAATTTATCCCAACAGCATTCTGCACGTTCAAGAATGCACTTAGAAAGATATGAGTTGACAAAGTCTAAAAAATTATAACCGTGCACGCCAAAAAGTCATTCTATTTTATAATAGCACCGAGCAACTAGGAACATAAATTTCCCATCCAACCTCTGCATATGCCTCCCTACATATACATGGTATTGAACAACACATCTATCATCGCAGTCCAGGTCAGTACTAATAAGGTAGTAGGCATACAACAATGAACAAAAGGTTCATGTTGGGGCGTTGTTGGGAATGGGAGGCACTTAGGAAGATCGTATAGCTTCGCTCAATCCTTCTTTAGCTTGGGAGGCCAATCGACTGCGTCGAGCTGTCGAAGGAAAACCAAACAGAGAATGCATGGAAGGAGTCTATATCAATCAATGTATTCCAGCGTAGAAAATGCAAAACACATGTCTGGATCGCACGTTTTGTGAAGGCCAGTTTGTTTAATCTTTTTGTGTTAACCTAACAACCAAGAAAACTTTGTTCGGCAACAGGATCTGCACAGAAGGCGGTGGTGCAGATCCCAGTTATTCCGCTAGAGATCAAGATAAAACATAAAGCAGTTTTTTACACTATGTCAGTATGTCACACAACACAACTAAGTTTCCTCAAAGCTCAAAACAACTATAAGACGGGGTTTCCTGAAAATCCTCTGGAAACTTGTATACATAAAACGAAATTTATTTATACAGTCCAAGCAATCACTATTAATTGCTTCAATAGCTAAATGGCAAGTAGAACTGAATTGAACTCGTCACCAAAATAATCAATGATTCCTTCTAACCAATCTTACTTCCCAGCACAACCAATTCTTACAAACTCAAGTACAGCATCAAAATAAAACGAGCTGCTCAACAATCTGGAAATGGACTGGCAAGGGTGAAACAGGGCGAAATGCAAACAAGAAACAAACCCTGATAAGGAGATGTCAATGGCTAACAGTTTGTCATTCACAAGAAAATTACAGGTGCATAGAGCATTTGCAGAGATGACGTATCAGGCAGAGTAAACATTATGGTAGCAACTCCCTATCACATGCACCACTATGACCAACACAATAACATCAAGCTACACAAGCTGAGATAGCCCATTCACAAAATCCAATATCTCGGAGGACCTGATGAAGGATTCTTCACATTATGGTGCAACGACCCCTTTCTTCAGCCCGAGGTGTACCATTCTGCTGATACCTGCTTGGGTCTGAAGGGTTGTAGGTGAACTGGCTCGTGTCCAGACCATACTGCATTAGGCACAAATATAATGATTATCATGAGAACAGACCAAGGATTAGCACATATTAACCAACGATGCTGAAAATGATCCAACAAGTAATGTACCTTCTCTCGCATCCTTTGGCTCCATGCATCGTGTCTGCTTGTACGTTGATCAAGTGTTGGGACAGGAACACCAGTGGCAGTAACATTTTGTCCATGGACCAATGGCTGCCGCAAGGTAGGGCTTCTGCCAATTGCGATGATTTCATCATCACTGTCATACTCAGCAGGTTTGTTCATTGCCCTGACAACCAGAGCTAAGAGGAAAAGCACTGCCTGTTGCATGTCAGTCAGCATCAGGTTTTTAGTGACATTTACTACTTACTGGACAAGGTACAGAAAGGATGGCGATACAGAATTAAGTTGTCAATAGTTTCCCAGGCCATTAATTATCATGCTGATTTTAAAATTGGCTACAATTTTGTATATAATAGATGATTACAACAAACACAAGGGCAGGACATATCAGCATTGGGCAAACATGTAAGCATCTTAAAATATTAAGACAGAAAGCGATCGTACTTGAGCAAAACATACAGTTTGGGATGATGGAAAATTAGAAAGGGAGGATGGGTTCAGAGGAGGAAAACATTTACATGAATATTAGGATGACGACCTACGGATTAGGATTAGCTCAAAAAATAAATTCCTAGTGGCTTTGGGGAAAAAATGACAGATGAGCGCGTGATTAGTTGACTCATCACCCACCTCAAAAACAACAACGCCAAGAGCAACCCATCTTGCAATCTCCCAGTTGTCCTTCAGAAAGTCATACATGACATCAAAGTTATGTGTCTTGTCCTTTGGAATTACCTGTAAAATAAGTTTATGGATAACTACAGAAACTCGAGAAAATGGTAAAATAGTTACATTGTATTGTTATAGTTCCCAAACTAACAACCAAAAAATATACTCACATCTTTCCAGCTATTGTCAAAGAAAATGAACGCAGCAGCTCCAGCCTCAGCAAGGATCAATAACAAGACCAAGAAAGAGTACTTTCTAGAAGTCAAAGGAAACAAACATACTAAAGTATCGATTCCTATGATTCTATCAGTTACTGACTTGGATGAGACATCATGTGCTCCAGAAATAATTAAAAACATAATGCCTACTGCTACTACTGTTTTCTAGATTGGTGTTCATAGTGAAGAATTTTTTTTTAAAATGTTGGTTTAGCATGTTCCGTGACTAATAGCTCGTGCAGAAATTTGATGTTGAACATAATTACAAGTATTTTTTTAGCATCCGGTACATCGAAAATGGCATCTTCTTCAAAAAGGAGAACAGAGTGATGTCTAATAGGCACCCAAAACAGGATACGAAGCACAAGCAGCAGGTGTTTCTTGTCCCTGCTCCGATGCAGCCAAACAGAGACACGAGAAAGACGATAGCACCAACACCAATGAACAAATAAATAAACCTGCAGGAAACAGAGGAGATTCCATGTCAAACACGCTCGTCTATCTAGGCAGTAAAAATAAACAAAGAACAAACCCATGCTTGCCAGGCTAGAGTCAATCCAAAGGAAAGGAGGAATGACTTCAGACAGAATTAACCCCCTACTCCGTACTACCTCCCTAGGCTCGTCAATCCAAAGGAATGCAAAAATAGATAAAACTTCATGAATTTCGGCTATCATGGCATGTTGTTTCACGTTAGCGTCTCAGGGCATCCATGAAACAGAAAATCAGAGTAACGCCTGTCCCGTTTAGAATCCCGATTGCCGCCCCTACTCAACAAACCTTAAAGTTCCTCAAATCCTCTAATCACTGGTATAATTGAAGGGACTAAACGACAGCAACATCGATTTATCAGAGATTCGGACATAAAAAAGAAAATCGGTTCATGCGCATGCAACGTCTTACCATGCTTTGGGCAGCTTGTCGAGGAAGCTGTCACCGAGCGCGACAGCCCCGAGCAACGGCCTGCCGAGGAGGAGCACCTCCGCGGGCGATCCCCCGCCGCCGCCGCCGCCCTTGGATATATTCATCCACTCGACGAGCAGGTAGATCCCGTAGCCGACCATGGCGAGGCCGGCGACGGTGAGGACGAAATTGAGCAGCCTGAGCAGGCACTCGAAGAATCCCCGGCACGCCGCCATCTCCCCACCACCTCCTCCCTCCCTCCCTCCCGCCCCTTCCTCCGCCTCCGATCAACCAACCGATCGATCGACCAAACCAATCTACCAGTCAAAAAAAGCTCCGATTCTCAGGGGAATCCCGCCCGAATCGCGCAGAATTTCCGCGCGGCGGACGAGGAGGGGACGAAGGAGGAGGACAGGAGAAGGCGGAGGAGGGGGTGATTACCTGGTGATGCTTCTTCGGGTGCAGTTCTAATTCCTTTTTTTTTCTTTTCTGCGCGTGAATAAAAATTATTCGGGTGGATTGGGGAAAGCAGGCGGCGGACGTGGGACCCACCAAGTGGCGCGAAGGCAGCCGTCGGCGGCCCGCGATGGACGGCACGGATCGGTTGGGCCTGCTGGGTTAGGAATTCCAATTCCGGCTCGGGAATTTTTTTTCCTTTTTTATATCGCTACGGCGGCCGTGCTGAGGTGTAGGCGGGGACGGGTGCGCTGGCGGGTAGTGCCCGCCATTAATTATCCCCCGTGCTCGGAGGATATGCGCTGGCGGTCGGGTGGAACGGGAAAGGTCCGAACTGCCCCCGGGCGTTTCTTCTGTTGAACTTGAACCAGCTGGTCAGGCAGTCAGTCTATCTACTACACAGCCAAGGATATAATTAAATAAATTCAGGTGGATTATCGAAAGAATACTAAATTGGGGGTGGATGAAGGATGATGGCAACTTTTGGAGGTTGATTAGTGTTTCTGATTAGCGCACTGTTCGTTTGGTTTATCAGCCACCAGCTAGCAGTACTATTCTCTCAACACAAATCAACCACCAGCTACCAGCCAGCGGTACTTTTATCTCAGAACAAATCAATACCAGTCATCAGCCACCAGCCAGCTGAACATGCCGTAAGAAGAGCTTTGGCCCGACCTGACACAGCGACGGCTTGGTTTGGCATTGTGCAGTTTTTGTTTGAGCTGAGGAACTCGATCGAATAGAACAAGCTAGATGATCACGAGTCATGTTCGGCCTCTCAGCAAAATTTTATATTCCTATGTGAACAGGATAAACAGGCACAGCCGCACAGGGCGCACGGCTTCATGGGAACTCGGGAAAGATGCGCTTGTTCTTTTTTTTTGCTTCGATCGGGATACGCTTGTTTCAGAAAAAAAAAAGAAAGGTGTCTCTTGATCTCCTCTCTTCATGCAGTGACGCAGCCATGGCCACGATCCAGGAGTAACAAGTGAAGCAAGAAAAGTTTGCATCAATGCTTCTGACTACGCTCTGCCTCTAATAAGCAGAATATGCAATGAGAGCTGGAGAGGGTCATTAATTTGATTGGCGAAAACGATGGTTGAAAACGTAATGCCATGTTAGTATGTTGACAACCAGGACGCGAAGATGCCAACAACCTACTCGTATGGTCACCGGATGTAATAACAAAGGCACATGCATACGATTCGGCTAGGATGTACAGTGCTGCTAGCTGTCTTATTCTATTTCACCGAGGATCTCGGAAGCACAACTGTTCCACGTCATTCTCCCAAATGCAAAGCACATAGCCCCGCCACCCTTTGGTCCACTTGTCCAAATAACTTGTTTGAATAGTAGTGAATTGAAGTGGAATAAGTGAGACTGAAGGTAAATTAGTTCGATTTTTACTCAATACTCTTTATTCCACTCAATCATCTGCTATTCACATCTTCTCTCACAAAAAAAACATGTATGGTTCTTTTCCTGGCCTTGCGACCATAATTCATTTAATGCTCTCCTAGATAGGGATGTTTAATTTTGAAGTAAAGTTATTTGATTCTGAAAATTAAATATGCATCAGAAATCTATGATCTTCAGAGCTTTCATCTGCTGCATGCAAATTTTACATCACGGTGCTTGTGAAATTTATTTGCAGAGAGCATACAGTCCCCACCATTTATTTTGCAAATCCAGACGCTGTGGTGCTTTGATATGCAATCAGAAAGAACAAAAAGAATCAAAACAACGGTGGATAAGCGTGTTACTTGATAACAGGGTCAAATCAGGTACTAAAAAAATATAGAGTTGCCATTTTAACAATATTGGCTCCATTCATTTCTCTCTGAATTGTTTTTGGGCTGACAATAGTGTTGGATGTAATCTATTAGTCCTAATAGGTCAACCTAATTCTTTTACAGTTCATAGCAGTGAATATTTAGGTTATAGTATCTTTTTCTCAAATAACTTTAGTTTCGCGTTATTTAGTATTTGTTCTAATATTAATATGATTCCAGGCATCATGTAATTTTTATTTCCTCCCTACTAGACTCGACGAAGACCGGGTGACAACCGAGAATGGATTTGGTGAAATTTTTATTTTTTTTATATTATTTTTTTCGATTTTTCAAAAATATACGTGGATCTCAAATTTAGCAAAACTATACTACAACCGCCGTACCTCATGGCGGTAGGCACCAACCGCCATGGGGCACGGCGGTTGGAGGTGCTACAGTGTCCAACCGTCGTAGGCTACGGCAGTTGTGAATAGTACCCTCTGCGCAGGTACTATAGCACCTGCAACCGCCGTGCCCCATGGTGGTAGGGTCAGTCTGTTTTCAAAAAATCGTAACTTTTTTGTATGAATTCGGATGGAGATAAACTTTATATGAAAATCGACGAGATCTATAACTTTATAGTTCAAACTTTTTTCATTTGAAGTCATCTTGTGAAGAAGGACTGCCCATCGGCGGGGGGCAGCAGAGGCACCCGAGGCGCTTTCACCCGGGTGGAAGGACCGTGCGATGCGTCGGTTGGAGAAGGGACCTTCGAGCTCACCTAGGCCATGCGCACCAACGACCAAAAGATGTTGTTGTCGACGTCGCCAGAGATTGAAGAAAGAGCTCGAGCCAGGATTCCATGTGGAGGTGGAGCAGTCGATTCGGCACTGGAGACGAAGTTGCAAAGATGTAGAGGTCCATAGGAAGACCAAAGCTGCTGGCACGAGAGCGAGGCGGGCAGTGGTGGGGGATGGAATCGTGGGAAAGCAGATCCCGTCGGGGGTGAAAAGATGAGGCGGCGGTGGCGAAGATGAGGGAAAGGGGATCTGCAGGCTAGACGGAGGCGAGCGTCAGTGGAGGCGGGTCGGCGGAGCCCAGATCTTGAAGGCGTGAAGAAGATGGCGGGGCAGAGCGGAGGCGGGACGGAGCAGAGGTGGTGGCGGAGATGTGACTGAGCGGTGGAGGAGGTGAGGTGCGCCAGCTCAGTGTTGGGGGGGGGGTCCGAAAATCGGATGGGATCCCCGAACACAAGATACCGAAATAAACACGCGAAGGTAAGAATGAAAGGGGGGACAAGGAATCTCCGAAAGTCTGTACTCGCCTCAAAAGTTGTGAATCCCTTTACACGTGCCCTCGGATCTCCTTTTATAGGGAGATGAAGGGACTTTTACATTTCGAGATTACCCTCGAATCTAGAGAATATTCCTAGTGTGAACATGTACATAAATGTCTTTTACATCCCGTGATTTGCGGGGCTAATTTCATACATTTACAAGCCTGCCACTAGTTCACACTTCAAACCCGGACTTTTTGAGATGACGTCTTTGACTTGGCTTCCTATCGACTCCCGAAACCTCATTCATGAAGATCATCACTTATCAAGACTTACGAACTGAGATCCCTTGGGCTGCCCGAAGTTCGCAGGTTCATGATTTCCTGAATTCGCCAGATCCCAGACGTCCTGAAACAGAGAGCAGGCTTGCGATCCAAGGTTAATTCGGCGATTATTTCGCATGATGTTAGAAGATCAGCGAATTATGTAAAATTAACAGAACACCTCTACGAACGTTTCCTTGCCACGAAACAGATTTTCCGCCCTGAGGCATATTCACGAAAATATTCACGAAAATATTCACGAATTCGGCAACTTCGACGTTTCGAGGGTGAAAGGTTTTTGCCCAATTCCCCAACACTAGCCCCTCGGGGAAGCGGGTTGACTCCGACGATCCGTTTCCACGAAAAATATCCCGAATTCTGGTAAAAAATGTCACCCTCGGAACGTCGGAGTGGACACGCGTCCCCCTGAAAACTCGCAACGGTCATATCGAGGTGGTTTCTTGAAACTACCCCCCTCTCCCTATAAATAGAGGGTGGGTGCAGTAAGTTTTTTTCACCGTTCCATCGCTTTCTTCAAAAGTTTCAAGGCATTTTCGCGGAAGAACTCTTCGTCTGAGGACATCCGAAGTTCGGCGACTTCTTCTGTTTTCGAAGGTATTATTTTCTTCTTTCTTATACGCTTTTGTTATTAGTCATATATTTTGGTATATTTTTGTTTCTTATGAGTTGATTCACGTTTCGTATTTTCCTTATTATCAAGCAGGTGGCTCGTACCAAAAGTACTGCTAGACCCATGACTTCGGAGGAATTAGCCGCTGCTGGTGTCCTGCCCAGTGAGGGAAACGTTCGTGATTCTGAGAACGCTCCGTCTCGCACAGACGACCCTGTTGCCGAAACCGTTCATGATTCTGGTAGTCACGAAGACGGTGAGATAAGATCTGACGGTGAAGAGGATCTCTCCAACGTCGATGCTGATGTGAGTGATCTTGTTGTCATGAAGACTAAGTCTTATCCTCCGGCCTTCGTGTTCGGCGAATCAAAAGTTACAGCCAATCTTATCAAGGTGTATGAGGGAGCCGGGTTTTTCCCTGTTGGTGATGGACGCCCTCCCTCTGGCGAACAAGTCCCTGCTCCCGAAGCAAATGAAGTTGTTGTTTTCAGAGATTTTTTTACTTGTGGACTCAGATTCCCCTGTGATCCCCTTCTGCCTTGCATACTTGAGAAGTTCTCTGTGAAGATGCATCAGTTGACGCCAAATTCCTTCTTGGAACTTTCAAAGTTCTTCTGGATCATGAAAACCTTTGAGTGTAACTTTGGTGCTGATATCTTCGCTCGTTTGTTCGAGCTTGTGATCGAGAAGGACATTATTAAGCTTGACGATAGGAAGTACTACGATGCGCACTACGCATGTTGTACTTTTAATACGCGAAGACAAAATTCACGAAGGGGCCTCAACCGGATCCAACTTGCACCCTGCAGCAAGACCAACCTTTCCAAAGATTGGAGCTCTTACTGGTTTTACGTGAAGGTGGACATGTCTAAGGTTTCTGGCTACACCGGGCCAGCTTACCCCTTCTATTCGCCAATGGCGCCGGTGACTGCAGTGTGTACCGCTTCATACAACAAGCGTATTGCCAACTTCAAGAACTGCGAAAATGCTTTTTTGTTGGCCAGCACCATTCTCGGCGGTCACGATGTCATTGAAGAGTTTATTGCAGCCGAAGTTTGGCCCATATCTGCTGGATGGCGGCCTGCTAGTATCGTTTCCTTGAGTGTGGATTGGGCGACGCAGCAAGTGCCTTTTCCTAGATTTAATTTGCGACTTAAAGAAGGCCAAAGTGTCGAAGACTTTATTTCCGAAGTCGAGAAAAAAGTTGATACCATGGTTGGCGAGTCAACTCTTAACGAGTACAAGTCTTTCAAAGCCCTTGTGAAGCATAAGAGAAGAGTGAATCGAGTATTTTCTGAGCTTGGTGCTGAGACTGCACTTCGCTCCCGTCCTCCGGGCATTGATAAGAAGGTCCCAGCTATTGCCGTTGCAGTTTGTTCGGCTGCTCCTCCCAAAGCTCCACGGAAAAAATCTTTGAAGAAAGGAAAGGGAAAGAACGATGCAGGGGACATTTCTTCTGTTACTATTTGTCCTGAAAAGACTAAGTCTCTGGAGTCTAGCAAGAGAAAACGGAAAGCCTCTGAAGATGTTTCTGATGCTGAAGTTCAAGCGGCCTCAAGTCTTGCTCAGCTGGGCCAGAAAAAAGCTAAGAAAGTCGTAAAGAAGATCGCTGTTGCCACAGTTCAGCGTGTTCCTTCGGCTTTCTCTGACGATGAAATCACTGAAGAACCCCTTCCCATAGGTTTCTCCTCTTTCTTATGGTGTGATTTGAGATTTGGCATTCGTCGCAACTATAGTCCAGGTTCTGAGAATGAATTTGTTGATGTTGAAACTTTTTCAGAAGAAATGCCCGAAGTTCAGGCTGCTCCTGTTGAGTCTGCTGCTAAAATTGGGGCCGGTACTTCTTAGTCTTTTGCTTCCAAGGACAAGGCTTCCCCGGAATTCACTAAAGATCTAGAGCTGACTGTTCAAAGAGGCGATGATCCTATCGAAAACCCTTCTTTGATTGAGGGGCACGAAGAACTTCCCGAAGGTCAAGATCCTTGTCCTTCAATTACTGCTTACAATGAAAGCTTTGGTACGTCTTTTAGAGGCGAATTACTAAGTGTTAGGGGTGAAGTGGTTGATTCGGATGATGACGCTCCTAAATTTGCCTTGCTATGGGCATCCCCTGAATTTGTGGATGAAACAGGAGAGGGAGTGCCGAAGAAAAAAACTCGGTTAACTGGCGAGGCATCATCCGTTGTTGAAAAGCATTCCTCTGTTGTTGAGAAGCACGTCTCCTCGTCTGTTCAGAAATCTCTGACGATTTCTGAGCCCGCAAACGAGATTCCTTTGATAAAGTTGAACCCAGCAGGTTCGCACATTTCTTCCATCTCTTTGTACTCTGATGGTTTCTTTATATTTCTTGAGTTTTCGTTACTTTAGGCTTTATATCTTTCGCAGTTTTCGAAGAAAATGCTCGGAAACTCTCATCTTCGGAGCTTGCCAGTTTTCAGAAGACTTATGACTTGAAGGCGTCAATTGTTGGCAAGGTGGTCTCTGAATGGCTCCTTGAAAAGGATGAGGTTATTAAGAAGCTCTCTGGCGAATCTAAGAAGCTAAAGCGCGAACTCAACAAGAGTCAAGTTTCAAGTATTGAATTAGAGCAGCGGATCTCTGAGCTTGCTGACTCTCTGAAGAAGTGTCAAGATGAAAAGAAACTTGCTGAAGCTACCCTCAACGATTCAAAGAAAGATCTCGAGAAGCTAAACAAGACTCATGAAGATGATCTGAAAATGATCGAAAACCTTCGCAAGGATTCTGACAAGAATGCTAAAACTGTTGATGAGCTTCGTGTTAGCAATGCTGAGCTTTCGACAAAGAATTCTGATCTTGTAAAGACTCTGAACAGTAAAGAACAAAAGATTCAAGATCTTGAGAAGGCCTTATCCGAGCGAAGCAAAGCTTCAGTACAGGATGTTGATGAAATCAAGAAAAAATTGAAACTCTTGTTCGAAGAGTACAGAGAGGCCCTAAAAAACTTTGGTGTTCGTCCCGGTCCATTCCCCGAAAGCGAAGAAATCTCCGATCTGATGGATTGGATTGAAGCAGAGTTCCATGCTCTTCCTGATGTTATTTCAGGAGCTAGCGACTTCGCGGCTACTTTTTCAGTAGAGAGCATTCTGAAGCTTCTCTACGATTTCGATTGCGTTGATCTCGTGAAGTTTCGTGAGAAACTTTCGCACTTTCCCGATGCCGGGAGCACGTCGATTATTCGCCCCAATGAAGACGTCCAGGCTATAAAGATTAAATTCGCAAGGGAGTTTTGGTTTGCAAGCGGCAAGGAGTTCGCTAAAAAGATTGCTCGCGCAAAGCTTGACAAGGTTGGTTTTGGGAAATCTTGCCCGATTTTTGATACCTCATGGATGTTTCTATCTTGATTTTTATTAACTCTTCCTTTTTTTTATGTTTCTTCAGATGATTCAGAAAGAGGAACGTGGTAAAGCAGTAGAAAGCCAAGAATCACCCTCCGGATCTGAAGAAGATGACGATGCTACTGATGATGAAGATGGTTCGGAGGAAGCTGGCATTGGTGACGGCAACAGCAGTGGTGATGGTCAAGACGACGGGGGTGAAGAGAGCTCCGATCGTCAAACTAGCTCCCCGAAGGTTGACATCGATGGATGAAATTACACTTGTCCGAACATTACTCTTGATGTCGAAAACTATATACTTGTATATTTGTGGGCTGCGAGCCCCCTTCTGAACTTTTGTCTTGTAAATTTTAACCTGCGCAGGTCCTGCAAGGTGGGCCTGTGCAGGATGTGATACCTTTGCGAATCCATCACCAGGATCAAATAGTTAGTGGTGAAGCTTGGCGATTGTACAAAGAAGCTAATCCTAGATGCAGATTTACTGACTTTTGGGCCGAATGTTGTCAGTATTATTCGATGCGTAGTTTTCAACTTAGTTGGTTTTTCCTTCAACGAGACGGTTATGCTCTTACCAGCGAAGCCTCAAGTTCGCGGACCTTGGTGAAGATGGAGTCCCTTAGCCCTACAACTGGCGATTGTAGCCTCGCTTATGCTAGTGATATTGCCGAAGAAAGGGGTCGTAAACCAGGCCGTATCGTCGAAGTTCCTTTCTGAAATTCTCAGCTCTTGGAAGCTTTGTAATTTTGATTTTATGAAATTTTGTATGAAACTAAGGCAATAAGCTCGTTTTTTAAGAAAAAATGTCACCCTCCCCACCTTGCTGTTTTCATGCAAAATTTCGTGGATGCCTAGAATTGATAACTCCTTTCGAATGTAGGTCGACAAAATTTGTTTCACGAATTTTGTGGACTTATGCCCGCTTGGCATACTTGCCCTGGTTGATATCGCAACCTTCAGTTGCTTCAACCATCCTTTATGAACTCCAACCTTCGGAGATGATTGAGCCCCTTGGCCATTGGAAGAAGATTTTCCTAAAAAAGTTTGTATAACTCTTCTCTACTATTCTTATTTGTTCTTTCAACCGAGGTAACTTTGACTTTTACTTTATAACTTTTCACACATAAAATTCTGAACAGAAACGCTTGTATTTTCTGGGCCACAACCTTCAGTTGTTCCCGTGCTTTTTGGTAGGATGTCCCTTCAAGGTGGGATCTAGGCCACAACTTGTTGTTGTCTCTGGCCTTTCAGTAGGAAATCCCTTTTAAGGTGGGATTTAGGCCACAACTTGTTGTTGTCTCAGCCCTTTCGGTAGGAAATCCCTTTGAAGGTGGGATTTTAGGCCGCAACTTGTTGTTGTCTCAGGCCTTTTGGTAGGAAATCCCTTTAAGGTGGGGTTTAGGCTTTCACGGAGCCTTTGGCTATCAAGGAGCCTCTTTCACAGAACTTTTCTTTTCTTTTGTTTAATCTCGACTTTCACGAAGCCCTTTCACGATTTCTTCTTTCACATGATGGAATTCGGGCTATAACAGAGCCTTTTCTCAAGAACTTTTTCTTTCTCACGATGGAACTTCTTTCTCACATTGGAACTTAGGCTATCGCGAAGCCTTTTCACGAACTTTTCCTTTCTCACGATGGGATTCAGGCTATCACGAAGCCTTTTTCACGAACTTTCTTTCTCACGATGGAATTCAGGCTATCACGAAGCCTTTTTCACGAACTTTTCCTTTCTCACGATGGGATTCAGGCTATCACGAAGCCTTTTTCACGAACTTTCTTTCTCACGATGGAATTCAGGCTATCACGAAGCCATTTTCACGAACTTTCTTTCTCACGATAGAATTTCTCAAGACACGATAGTATTTACATAGGATCCGCTCGTTAAAAACCTTGCCCCTTGATTCAGGGCCCCCTTTGCAAGGAAAAGAGTACGGTCCTTCTTATTCTAACTTAAACGCGAGAAGTAAATGTTTTTGTTCCCGAAACCACTTATAGATCCGTGGTTCGGAAGTTTTACAATTTTATGAAATTTAAACTTGCGAAGAGAAATGCTGAAAAATGAATCTAACTACTTTCATGATTTTTAAGGGTAGTACCTCTTTAAGCTGTCGGCATTCCACGAATGCGGCAGCTCTTCGCCGGTTTGATCTATCAAGCGGAAAGCCCCTGGCATGTTTGTTTCTTTTGCTATGTATGGCCCCTCCCATGGTTCTTGGAGTTTCCCGGGGTTCTCCCAATTTTTCTTCCTTTTCAGAACCAAATCGCCAGACTTGATGTCTTTCCTGACCACTTTTCTATCCTTCCATGCCTTGGTTTCTTTTTGGTATTTCTCGATGTTTTCGGCAGCTTCTAGGATCGTTAGCTCTATCATGTCTTTCTCTACCTTCATATCAACTTCTTCAATCTCTCTTGCTTTCTGCACTCTCATGCTCTTATTCTTGATCTCTTCTGGTGTCATTGTTTCGGTGCCAAACAGTAAGCGAAAAGGTGTGAAACCCGTTGCTCTTGACACTGTGGTATTATGAGACCAGATCACTTTCGGCAATTCATCCGTCCACTTGCCCTTCTTTTGATCATACAAACACTTTTTGATTCCCGAAAATATCAGCCCATTTGCTCTTTCAACAGCCCCATTTGACTGCGGATGATAAACTGAGGAGAACTTCGCATGAGTTCCCAAAGTTCTGCAATATTCCTTGAAAGAGTAACAGTCAAACTGCTTTCCATTATGAACGGTCAGCTCTCTTGGTACTCCGAATCTGCAGATTATGTTCTGCCAGAAGAATTTTTGAATTGTTGGTGCTGTGATATTCGCCAGCGCCTTTGCTTCTACCCACTTGGTGAAGTAGTCAACTGCTACTGCTGTGAATTTGCAGTTTCCTTGAGCTGTTGGCAATGGGCCGACCAGATCCATTCCCCACCTTTGCAGAGGCCATGAAGGAGGAATTAGATGAACTGGCATAGACGGCAAGTTTTGCTGATTCGCTGTTTTCTGGCATGCTTCACATTCCCGAACTAGCTTCTTTGCGTCAACATTTATCGAAGGCCAGAAAAATCCTTGCTTTATAGCTTTGCTTGCTAGAGCCCTTGTGCCTATGTGTGCACCACAAAATCCGCTATGGATTTCCTTGAGGAGTTCCACGCCTTTTTCGGAGGTTATGCATCTCAACCATGGTTCGGTAACCCCTGATTTGTACAGCTCTCCGTCCACTACGGCATAGCCCCTTGCCCTTTGCTTTAGCCTTTTTTCCTCCAATTCGTCTTGTGGTTCATAGTGACCCCTCAGGTATGCCATGATTTCGGCTCTCCAGTCGCAAGCTTCCACAATATTCACTGCTTGTGACTTTGGTTCTTTGACGGACGGTTCTTTGATGACTTCGAAGAACACATCTGGGGTAATGCATGATTCTGGGCTGCTGCTTTCGCCAGTTTGTCTGCTTCGTTATTGTCATTTCTTGGTATGTGTTGAACTGAATAGCCCTTGAAGTGCCTTTCCATCTCTCTGACTTTCTCGAGATACTTCATCAGCACAGGATTCCTTGCTTCACTCGCTTTCTCGATGTGTTCTTGAATGACCTTAGAATCTGTCTTGATGATGAAGGTTTGCTGACCCAGAGCTTTCATCTTCCTCAAAGCTAGGAGTAGAGCCTCATATTCGGTTGTGTTGTTTATGGAATGCACATCATCCGCGAAAACGAGCCGAGCAGTGTATCTTATCACGATTCCTGCCGGGGATGTTACGATTGCTGATATTCCAATTCCTCTATCGCACCAGGCCCCAATGCACTACCCAAGGTGTGACTATGTCTTCGCTAGGATTATGTGTTGGCGATGTCCAGTCTACGACAAAATCTGCCAGGACTTGCGATTTGATTGCACTTCTTCTCTCGAAATCAACTGCATATTCTGAGAGTTCAGCAGCCCATTTGATGATTTGGGTTGATGCCTCTTTGTTCGTGAAGAGGTCATTCAGCGGTTGGTTTGTGATAACCCTTATTCTATGACCCTCGAAGTAATGCCTTAGTTTTCTTGCAGCCATCACAACAGCATACGCTATCTTCTCTAATTCAGAGTAAAAGAGTTTAGAGCCTGAAAGAGCTTCGGAAGCAAAATATACGGGAATTTGTTTCAGCTTTCCTTCTTCTTCTTTCTCTTGCACTAGCACAGCGCTTACTGCCGAATTTGAAGCAGACAAGTACAGCAGAAGTGGCGATTTTGGCTCTGGAGGGCATAACTTAGTCATATTTGACAGATAGTCTTTGAGTTCTTGGAAAGCTTGTTTCTGAGATTCGGACCACTGAAAGTTCTTGGAACTTCGGAGAACTTGGAAGAAAGGCAAGCTTCTCTCTGCAGCTCTAGGGATGAACCTGTTAAGGGCAGCAACTCTTCCTGTCAACTTTTGCACGTCTTTCACTGAAACGGGATCTTGCATTTCGATTAGAGCCTTGATTTTGTCAGGATTTGCTTCGATGCCTTTTGTTGAAACAAGACATCCCAGAACTTTTCCCTTGTGGATGCCGAAGACGCATTTTTCGGGATTCAACTTAAGATTCGCTGCTCTGAGGTTCGCGAAGGTTTCTGCCAGATCGCTCATGTGGTCTTTCCTTTGAATGTTCTTGACGACTATATCGTCGACATATGCAAGAATATTTCTCCGAAGCTGGGGATGGAGAACTATTGCTATCATTGTTGAGAAAGTGCATCCTGCATTTTTCAGTCCCTCTGGCATTCTGACAAAGCAGAAGGTTCCGAAAGGAGTGATGAAACTTGTTTTCTCCTCATCTTCTTTTCGTACCCTTATTTGATGATATCCTGAGAACATGTCCAGGTGTGATAGCATTTCACTATTCGCGGCATTGTCAACAACTTTGTCCACCCTTTCTAAGGGGAAGTCATCCTTTTTGCAAGCTTTATTTAGATCTGTGAAGTCCACACACATTCTCCACTTTCCATTTTTTTTCTTAACTGGTACAGTATTGGCCAGCCATACAGGATACATGACTTCTCTGATCACCTTGGCGTCCTGAAGTCTCTGCACCTCAGCTTCTACTGCCTTGGCTTTTTCTTCGGACATCTTTCTGAGTTTCTGCTTTTTCGGGGTTATTCTTTCGTCTGTTTCTAGGGCATGCTCAATGATATCCCTATCAACACCCTACAGATCTTTGGCTGACCATGCAAAAACATCCTTGTTCCTATTGAGGAACTGAACAGTTCTTTCTCTTCTTTGGGACTGAGATGAGCCCCTATCACGACTGCTTTGTCTGGCATACCATCTAAGTACACTTTCTTCGTTTCACCATCAGCAGCTATTTCAACTTTTTCTTTATCTCTCTTGGCCTCAACATATGGTTCTTTCTTCTCTTCGGCAGAGTTTAGGTGATGCACATTGGTTTGTCCCGGTGTGTGACCCTTTTCAATGTTTCGGGCCTCTTGCTGATCGCCGAATACAGTGATGACTCCCTTTGGTGCCGGCATTTTCATGCATAGGAACTGTTGCCTTATCACCGCATCGAACTTGTTAATGAATCCTCTACCGAAAATCGTGAAGTATGGATGGTACATGTCGACCACGTCGAAGGTGAGAGTTTTGGTTCTGGCGTTGTCAAGATCTCCAAAGGATACGGGCAGAGCTATCTTTCCCGCTGGCTTGATTGGTTTTCCTCCGAAACCCAGCAGTGGGTACTCTAGTGGCTGTAGCATGTGTGGACTCAAGCTCATCTTCTCGAAAGTTTTCATGAATAAGATGTCTGCCGAACTTCCATTATCCACCAGAACTTTTCCAATAACCCATCCGGTTATATTCACCTCGTTGACCATGGCATCGTTGTGGTCCGTCGATTTCAATCTGAAATCCTGTTCTGTGAATGTTATCGGCACCTTAGCCCATTCTGGTCGCGCTGCTGGACCGTCATTGATGACTGTGTTCACAGATCTGAAGTAATTGTTTCTTTGTCTTTTTGTCTCAAACTCCATGGCTGAACCTCCTGTTATAGGCATGATAGTTCTGAAGGAAGGTAAGGCTTTCGGATTATGGCCTCTCGAACTCGACTCTTGTCTTGATGAATTGTCGGGTGGTGGTGGCAACATTTCTTGAATTGGTTGTGGTTGCTGAATGGCTTGAATCGCCTGAGACTGAGGATGGAACTGTTGGGAAGGCTGCCAGGACGACTGCGCCTGCTGAAACTGCTGAATTGAGACTGGATTTGGTTGGGGATTCATGAGTTGTGGTTGCCAGAAGTTTGGACGGAACTGGTTCGGCGTCGTGGAGGCAATACTCATCATAGTTTTCTCTTGTTGGATTCTTGCAATGTTTTTTTTGTTTCTGGGCACGCTTCGGTGCTATAGCCTCTTCCGTGATATCGGCAGTAGAAGTATGGATCTCTTGGATCGTGGTTCTGAATTTTCGGGGGTCCTCTTCCCCTTCCTCTTCCTCTTGACGAAAAACCTCCTCTTGTGCTCAGTCTGTTGTCCTGGCTAAACTGAGGATTTTCCACATTGTTGATATTTCATGGGTTTTGAGAATGAGGTTTCGATGTTGTTCCTCTATTGCCTTGCCTTGCCTCATTTCGTTCAGTAACTCTTCTTCGATGATCTTCATCAGACTTAATGTATTCTTCTAGTTTGTGAAAGAGTTCGCCAATAGTTTTGGGCTCTTTTCGGGACAAGTATGAGGCTGTTGGTCCCGGAGTCAGGCCTTTGATCAGCGCTTGTATTGTTGTCTTGTCGTCTGCTTCCGGGATCTGAGATCTTTGTTGCATGAATCTTCTTACGAAGCTCTGTAATGGCTCTCTATCTTTCTGCTTGCAACTGTACAGGTCTGATGATTTTGCCGCATTTTCATGGAATATCTGGAAAGCTTGGATGAATTTTGTCTTGAGGTCAATCCAGCTGCAAATTGAGTGTGGTTGTAGCAGAGAGTACCAGTTGAGGACGGGGCCTTCACAAGCAATGATGAATGATTTGGCCAGTGCGACATCATCTCCTCCCGCTGAATTCACAGCTGATTCATATCTCATGAGGAACTGTCTAGAGTTTCCATACCTATTGTACTTTGGGAGAGAAACTGGTTTGAATTTCAGTGGCTACGGTGCTGTTTGCAACCCAAGTGAGAGTGGTGAATCTGGATCCGCGAACTGTGAGATTCTGTTACCCGCGAAAAAGTTTTCTCTTGAAGTTCTTCTGTTCTGGCCAGAGTTCTGGTGTGGTGAATTACGCCACAGTGAACTGTTTTCTTGTTCTTTCATTTCATCAATTTCTCTTTGTATTCTTTCTATTTGCTCTTTTGCCTGGTTAAGTTTCTCCAGCTTCTCCGAAACTCTTCTTTTTGTTTCCAGTTGGTTCGCGAATTTTTCTTTCTCTTTCTGTAGTTGCAGTACTTTCTGGTGCACTCTTTCCAGTTCTCTATCAACGGCCTGGTCATCTTCGTCATCGGCTTCCTCTTCAGTGAGTGGTTCCAGAGTGTGCGCCGTTTTCTCAGCTCGTGCCTTCTGGAGAGCCTCGAGCTTCGCCCTCCTTTCTTGGTCTGAAATCTGTGAAGGTTCTGCAGTGAGGGAGTTTCCGTTGTCTTCTTCAGTATAATGATCTTCCTGGTTGGCTTCTGTGGGTGTGCTCTTCTTGGACTTCTTCTGTGGAGGCATCTTGGATTGTCCGTCGGCTGAAGCCACGGTGGGCGCCAATGTTGGGGGGGGTCCGAAAATCGGATGGGATCCCCGAACACAAGATACCAAAATAAACACGCGAAGGTAAGAATGAAAGGGGGGACAAGGAATCCCCGAAAGTCTGTACTCGCCTCAAAAGTTGTGAATCCCTTTACACGTGCCCTCGGATCTCCTTTTATAGGGAGACGAAGGGACTTTTACATTCCGAGATTACCCTCGAATCTAGAGAATATTCCTAGTGTGAACATGTACATGAATGTCTTTTACATCCCGTGATTTGCGGGGCTAATTTCACACATTTACAAGCCTGCCACTAGTTCACACTTCAAACCCGGACTTTTTGAGATGACGTCTTTGACTTGGCTTCCTATCGACTCCCGAAACCTCATTCATGAAGATCATCACTTATCAAGACTTACGAACTGAGATCCCTTGGGCTGCCCGAAGTTCGCAGGTTCATGATTTCCTGAATTCGCCAGATCCCAGACGTCCTGAAACAGAGAGCAGGCTTGCGATCGAAGGTTAATTCGGTGATTATTTCGCATGATGTTAGAAGATCAGCGAATTATGTAAAATTAGCAGAACACCTCTACGAACGTTTCCTTGCCACGAAACAGATTTTCCGCCCTGAGGCATATTCACGAAAATATTCACGAAAATATTCACGAATTCGGCAACTTCGACGTTTCGAGGGTGAAAGGTTTTTGCCCAATTCCCCAACACTCAGATCTGGCGAGGTGAAGAGGAGCGAAAGATCCAAGCAGGGGCAGGGGGAGAGGCGAGGGATAGGAGGAGGAGAGGTTATTTTATTTAGCCATACCTGGGCGACGAGGACGATAACGGTGGCGGCGACGGTGATAGCACGATGCGGGAGGAAGAAGCCACGAAGGGCAGAAGCCATTAAAGCACAAACTAATACTAGAATATCTACAAGCTACCAGAGACGAGCCCTGCTCCCGGCGCTCTCCGGCGAGCTCGCCGGAGCCGGACAGGAGGCGGAGGAGGGGTAAGGATGGCAGTTTTACCCACGGGTAAGGGTACCCACGGGTACCCTACCCTGTTGGGTAAGGGTAAGGGTATAGAATTCTACCCGCGGGTAAGGGTACGGGTATAAAATTCTACCCGCGGGCAAGAGTAAGGGTATGAAACTCTACCCATGGGTTACCCAAGGGTACCCGCACTAAAGAAGCCCATAGAAATATTTGACCCAAGTAGGCCCATATATCCTAACCCTAGCAGCACATCCCTTCCACCATTGGTATGTACTGACTTCACATGTTCCACTTTCTTTCCAAAGTATAACTTGAATTGATCTAATGTCTATTATTTTGTGTTCTCAGAATGATGTTGAGTCTGACATCATTGATCTATGACTCATTGACTCGCAAGAATGCAAGATAGCCATCAGCTCATCACAATTTGATCTTATTTCTTAAGTTGGGATGTTGTAATTTCTTATTTGACTTATTTATGTATCAATAAGTGTGTGATTGTGAAGTTTGAGACTTATTTAGCTATCAAATGATTATTGTACTCTTAGATATGAACTTAATGACATGTTTATGTTAATACCCATCGGGTACCCTTTTACCCTGCGGGTAAGGGTAAGGGTAATGATTTTTACCCGTTACGTTTGGCGGGTAAAGGTACAAAAGAGATAGACGGGTATGCCAACGGACGGGTAAATGCTTTATCCTTACCCTACCCTGCCCATTGCCATCCCTAAGGAGGGGCTGTTTCGCAGAGACGCTCGCTTTCTTCCATCTCAATGGTTTGGAGTAGTAAAAGAGAGAGAGGGGATACTGAAAAGGTCCAGAGAGCACGGAGAGAAGGTGTAGGAGGAAAGTCTATTTTTCTATTCTCAGCTTTTTTTTTAACATGGTTCACGGTTTCCAAGAAAAAGGTGATGCACAGACATCCGCCTCAACCGTACCCCGCGGCACCTATGATTTCCCGGTGACTACCTCTCTATACTTTCAAAATTGTTCAATTTACCTTTGTACCCTGCTTATAAGTAATTTTTATAGGCAATTTTTCCATTTTTAATTAAAAATAAGTCTTATAAATACTTAATGATGTTATCAAATTAAGAATAATATTAAGCTTTTAAACATTATGAGAAAAATCTTAGAGTTGTCAAGAAATCTAAATAAAATATTTAAAATTAGTGAAAATGTCTATAACATTTTATAAAATTTATATTTAGCCCTAAAAATGGATAAACATTTCCAAAAAAATTAAAGTATATATTAAAATATTTAATCTACATATATAATTGCATCTTGAATGATTTTTGTACTAAAAACATGAAATGAAGCCGACATGAAATGAAATCTCTATTCGATCGACTTTCCAGTCCTAAATAGAAATGATTGTGCTTCTATTGCGAAATTATTCCAGATGCAATTAGAAAATTTTATGATGATTTATAATTTTTTACATATTTTCATTTTCTAGAACTACATTTAAATTTTAGAAAAAATTTTAGACAGTTTCGCTAGTTTGAAATATTTTATTTAGATTTATTGCATCTCGATACATCTCTAGGATTTTTCTCATAATTTTCAAAAGCTTAAGGATATTTTCGTGGTTTAAAAAGTATTTGTAAGATTTATTTTTAATTGAAAAAACAAAACTGCCTTTGGAAACCGTTTATAATCCAGTCAGGAACGTAAAGTAAACGGTTTTGAAACTTGAGGGAGGTGGTTCACACGGTTTTTGAGTCTAGACAAAAATTATGAACTCGGCGCACCGTTTAGAGAGGTAAAACAGACTTTTTTTTTCTTTTTCTGGTCACACTTCTTGATGTGTGCACGCGCGCTTTTCACAAAACTTACTTAAACACGAACTCTGTATATGTACCGACAAATTAAAATTTACTTAAACATGAATCATATCGAGAACCGACGACGTTGTACAAACTTTGCCTCGATGCAAACTGAGCATTATTTCAGGGTTTAAATTAAAGCACGTACTACACATGCATGAGTACACACAAGAAAGCCACACAGACAATTCAGATAGGCTTTTACATCATTTTTACCTCCCAAGTACAGTACTTACTCCCTCCGTCCCAAAAAGAATGTCATTCTAGAAATTTTAGGACAGATTATTAAGGAGGTGAAATGACCTCGATTGCCCCTATTTATTTGCCATATTAGGTGCTAATTGATTGTTGCATGGCTACATGCACATGCACACATGTCAAATTAAGTAAAACGTCATTCTTTTTGGGACAAATTTTGAATCCTAAAACGTCATTCTTTTTGGGACGGAGGGAGTATGTACTACTACTAGCTTACCATGTTTGGGATTATTCACTGTCTTATATATTCCATGCCAACTGAGAACAAATATATAGTTTCATCAGAAGCATGCATGCAGTACACACAGACTCTGTTCAGCGTTGCGTTCCGTCCGTCGATTGGCCGGACGAAGACCCAGTGTATTACAGGACTAGCCGGTCCAAGCTGTCACTAGAACGAAAAAATGCTCATGGCGTTGCAGCAGTAGTTGCAGGCGGGTCTGGGCACTGGTAGATGTGTTTGCATCCGGGCCTGGTGTATGGACGGCCTGGATCCGCAGAAGGCGTGGCGCCTGGGTTCAGCGGGTCCAAGCCAATCGAGGTTCTCCCTGCACGACCACGACGACGCACCACACCAACGGTGGTTACGGAAAGAGATGAAACGATATTGGATGGCCCATGTGGCCACTGCGTGACTGTAATTGTAACCTACCTGCCCCTGCGGGGACGGCGTGCATGGCCGAGACGAGGAGCAAGGCGAACAGGAACGCCGTGCAAAGGGCCAGAGCATGCTGCTGCTGCTTCGCCATTGATATCTTCTTGATTGATCTCCAGCTGATTAATAATTAATGGTGCGCTAGCTGTGGGCGATGTGCAAGCTATTCAGGCTCTGTTTGCCATTATATAGAGGCGTGCCGCCTGCAGCAAGCGCTTGCTGGACCTAGAGATCAATATGCCAGCCGGGGTGGACCCAACTCGTCGATGTGTCAAGCTGGGTGCTTCACCTTTAAGTTGTTCTCCGACTACTGTGACAGTGTCCTAATTTCCTTGACCAATGTTTTCACTCCTGCCGCCTAATCTTTCTATGTCATCCGATGTAGTGCTTCTTTCTGTTGGTGCCATTCTTATCAACCGCTCCATCCTGCAGGTGGATTGACTAACTACAGTGGAATCCACTACACTCGTAAATGACGGATAACAATGTCCAATTAATATTAGGATTTGAGAGTTTGATTGCGAGCTAGGTCGATCTTATGGGTGCGAAACATGCAGCATCATGGAGGACATATCATGCATATATCTGGTACTTTTGGGAAAGATAGTGTGCTACACCTCAAAAGATGCATGCTAACAGAATTTTGCTTATCCTTTCTTTTTTTGATTTCGCGGTAATGAACTTTTATCACATTTCACTGTCCTTGGAGTTTTCATGATAAGAAAGAAACATCTCGATCACATAGTGGCGTTGATCCTCCAAGGTAATAAGCTCTTTGTGTTTCTGGTTTCATATATTCACATAATCACAACGTAGACTTTTTTTTCTTTTTGAAATACTAGGCGGAGCAATGCTTAATTAATTAATTACTAAGAAGGGAAGCATGCAAGAATTTACATTATATGGGTCTATTGCAGTGCCAAAAGGATCTCACGCTCAAGCACGAAAGACAGTTTTTTTTTGTGCAGTACACATGCAGCAGCTTATTATTGGCAGCAGCTCAGCTTGTTTGAAATATATACTTTACTACATAACTAGTACAATTTACATGAGTGAAAATAATGTAATCCCAATTCTTGATCAGAGGGAAAATACTGATACATTTGTAAACTCCATTAGAAGTAGACTAATAGGTTTTGCTAGTCCATTTTCATTTATAAGTGACCAACAACACCAAGTGGTGGTTTGGTGCCTTTTATCTCTTTTTTGAAGGAAACAGCAGGGGAGGCCCCTACTGGTATGGTGCCTTTTATCTCTTGGTTGTAGAGATGTACAAATGAGTTGTATATGTACAATGCAACTCAATCTTGAGAAAGTGCGACAATGAGTAGTTTTAAGATCTGCACCGCAATCTCCATGTCTACATATTCACCTTTGTTCCTCTCTTCCAGGGGGCATATATTTCTCATGTATCATATATGGAGACAGTGTGTGCATAAATTTATCTCAAGAAATTCCTTCCATAGCATAGTATAAGTTTCTCCAAGAGGAGCATGCATGTGCGTATCCAAAATGGATTTGTCAGATGCCACCAAATTACTCCATCCGTCTCATAAAACATACGATCCTAACTTTTGAAATAAATCTCACAAAAGTGCAATCGTAAAAAATAGATCTAATTATATGCATAATTAAGTAGTCAGATCTGATCTGCATGTCAAAACTTACTGCATATGGCCAACAAATGAGAGTATTAGAGTGTTTTTCATGCAACTACTAATCTGTCTTAGAAAAAATTAGAATCGCACTCTTCGTGAGACGGATGGAGTATATATATGAGAGAGAGTGGGAGACGACAGGTGAAACTTATTGAAATCTTTTACAGTAGGTTCACTTGATCCACTGGAACTAGATAACTTGCCTGGATATCACCGGATTTCAGGACATGCTCACATACACAAGTACATATAACATAAACTGCACGGGCAGCTAGCACGGCTAGAATAACATTCACTAGATACACGTCTAGGACACACCTTTCGTGGCTGTCTTATTCTATTTCGGCCGAGGATGATCATCTCCGGAGACAAATAAAGCTGCTCCAGCGCTATACATTCTTCAAGTTCCAAGGCTCATTCTTCACGCTCATGGCTCTCCTGGGGGGCAGTGGTAGCTACTTATGCACCCACGGCCACGACCGGTGTACGGCTCGCCGGCGGGATTGTTCGGGTCCAGCGGATAATAGCGGGGTATGTTTGGGTTCAGCGATCCGCGGCTGATCGACGACCCATCAGCTAGCGCTCTCCCCCCTGCAGGCACGACCGCACGCATGGTTAATAATCATAAAAACCATATTGTTTGTGTTATTGTGTACCAGAATATCAACTTGATTTCTTTTTAAAAAACGAAAGTCCATTTGATTTCTTTCTTTAAAAGAAGATTAGTGCATTTGGTTTCGAAATTTAGATTGCAAAACTCTTCGCATGTGTGGACGTTTTGATTCATGGAAGCTGGTACGGGAATGCTTGTAAGTTTATCTTGACAGAAAGAACTGGTTCACAGATGTGGAGATACACACGCACCTGCTGCCTGGGCTGGGGCAGCGTGCATGGCGGAGATGACAAGCAGGAAGGCCATCAGGAACACCGCCATTCCATCAAGAGGCCGCTTCTCCATCTCGATAGCACACCTGAGTCCTGCCTGACCACTCTGCACCCGCGTGCTCACCCCCGTTTGCTGCCTCTCTCGAGCTGCTCAGCTCCGGCTTTATAGTGGGAAAGGCCGAGTGAGCCTCCGGCCTCCATGGCCACCGCAAGACGCCTGTGCACCTGAGTCAACGTCAAGTCAATTGAGAAGTTGAGTGCCCCACCTTCGTGAATTGTGACTGACCCCGTCAATCGTGACAGCCTCTTGTAAAATTTCGAGTTTGAAAAACAAAGTCACCTAGTGGGTGATGGATGAAGACATTCCACTTATTAAGACTTACTCGAGACCAGCAGTAAACCGGACCTTTTGAGTAAAAGAGAGAGAAGAAATCCAACATGCAAAAGAGCTGATCTTCCAGCAGCACACGGTTCCCGTTGCACATCCTCTCAGCGGTAGTTGGCTCTCGCCAGGAGGGAGAGGGCCGCGGCCGGTGTTGGGGCCGTAGAAAACCTCACCTATGGGCACCGGGAGTTTGCCAAAAGCTAAATAAACCACTAGGCGTCGGATCCGTTCTAGGCAAAATAAAAGCTGTGGGCTTCGCTAACGTTTTCTTTGAAACTAGAAGCTGTCTCACGGAAAAGTAATGGACACCAGAGGTTTGCCAAAGTTAAATAAACTTTTGGGCTTCGGGTTCTTCTTAGTTAGGCTTCGCAAACGTTTTCCAGGAGACTAGAGGTCGTTTCGTGTTCGTGAGCACAAGGAGCCGACAGGTAAAGGAAGTTAGGCTCCGGGGCGGTTTTTGTTACTCTACTAATGTATGATCTCTGCTTGTTTCCTTCAGGAACAACCGTTGAGTCGGGGCTCCGGTATCTTCTTCATCTGACAATTAATTACGAGGTTTAACACTATTACGAGGTGTGTCATTGCAGGAAACTGCCCGGAGCTCCCAATCAAAAGCTGTAAGGGGCGATGGTCCCAGCTTCGTCTAAGGGTCAAACCAGTTCGCTATTCTCCACTTCATAGACTCCGAAGCCTCGAGTTACAGCAAGAATGAAGCGCCAAGATGAGCAAGATGGTGAAGTCCGGGGCTTCTCGAAGATTCAACCACAAAGACTCGGTCAAAAGCTGTTCTAACACGGAACCGTCTCCGGTCTTCGCGGCGCATCTTCCGCTCCGCTGTCTCCGGCGTAACTTGCGCTCCGCAAACTACGACGTTAAATCCGCAACGTGTGTAAAAAGCCAAGTTTGCCCCTGCGTATTTCTTGTTAGGTGTTAGGGTTTCGGGGGTATACTTGGAATGTAAATTTAGTCTTTTGGCACTATAAAAGGAGGCCCCCTCCTCATTGTAAAGAGGTCGCCATTTTGGAAAGTAAAGTGTGTAAAGTGTTGGGAAGAGCTAATTCTTTAATGCAAGTGATTTGAATATACTGCTTGTGAAGTATTCATTGAGTAATCCTATCACTGTTTGGGGTTTTTTTGTGTCCCCAACCGAGGCGCCCACCGTGGGGCTCGAACCCACGAGGCTAAACCCAGGGCAAACAGCATCACACCTCTCGAGGAAAAAGCCAAAAACAATGCAAACACTCTTGGCGGAGCTCGAAGAGTATTGTAGATCAGACGAGGATCACAGGAGACGAGTGGCCGAGAGAAATCGCCTAAGGCAAGCACAGAGAGCAAGAGTGGGTTCCTTCTCACCAAAGTGTGCAAAACAATAGAGCTCCGTATCCACCGAACCAAGTGCTTCCAATCGAGGCCGCGCCACACACCCAAAATCAAAACCCAAACCCACCACAAAACCAACCTCCGCAGCAGGCTCCGCAAGCTTCGAACCGCAGAGGTCATAACCAAAGAGGAAGAGGGAGGGGCAATGGACCGTCTCCTCAAAACCAAAACTCTCGTCCACGCTTGTTTTACTGTTCGTTCCACGGAAAACAACCTCACCATTCCACAGACAACTGTCCCGAAACCAAAAGAACTTTAGAAAGAATGACCGAAGAAAAGAGGGCCGCCCAAGCCCAACACCAACCTCCACCCCCTAAACCTGTCAATCACACCTGGCCTCACCAACCTTTCCACCAAAACTCATATCCCACCGCACCTCCGCTCCTTTCCTACAACCAAGGAAACCCAGGCTATTTCCAAACCAGCGCATATAGCCAACCACAGCCAGCATGGCAAGCACCAACACCACAACAATACCAGCCACAAAACCAACAAAACACTCAGCCAATGCAGCAGATCCCACCTCCGCCACCCGGCATCCCAAACGTAATTCCAAAGGCGGAGCCGCCAAACCCAAGAAATGATCCTAGAGCCTTACCAACCTTCGGCTCGATCATGGCCATTTCCCAAACCGAAGCTCAAAACCAGGAAAATTCCTATCACCACGTGTTCCCAATAGTGGGGGATCATCCCTCGAATTCGAAAACAAAAGGATGAGAAGGAATTATTTCAGAGAGGTGCACACCATAGTCCAAGATGGACCTCCGGTAAAGCCACCTTGGGCGCATGTGCCCATCACCTTCACAGAGGAAGATTTGAAACTGAAAACAGTTGCACATAACGACGTCATGGTCATCAAGACAATTATCGCAGGCTGGGAAATTGGGGAGGTCCTGGTAGACAATGGCAGCTCCGCAGACATTCTTTTCGCCAAAACTTTTAGAGAAATGAAGATAGACCCACACTTGCTACAAGAAGCAGACGTTCCACTTCTGGGCTTCGGGGGGAAGCCCGTCAGAGCGTTGGGAAAAATCACGTTGCCCGTCTCCTTCGGAAACCTTGACAACCCAAGAACGGAGTTAATCACCTTCGATGTGGTGGAAATGCACTATCCTTACCTGGCCGTCTTAGGCAGAGGCTTCATCAACAAGTTCGATGCAGCGGTCCGACAACTGTTTCTATGCATGAAAATCCCAGCGCTCAAAGGAGTCATCACTGTGTTTGGAGACCAACAAACAGCAAGAGACATTGAGAAAAGCATATCACCAGGCCAAAGAAGCATCCACCATCTCACCCAGGTCGAGGCTGACGAAGCTAAGGAGAAAGAGAGGAAGAAAAAGTTCGTGGAGCCCAAAAGAGACAAGGAGAAAGTAAACATCAGCGCCGATGGCGAAACAAAAAGGATCCCGCTGGACGCACACGTCCCAGATAGGGCTGTAACAATCGGAGCCGAATTAAGCATAGAGGAAGAATGAGAATTGCTAACATTTCTGGCCAAAAATCAAGATGTGTTCGCATGGTCAGCCCAAGACCTAAAAGGAGTTGACCGAGGCATCATCGAACACAGGCTAGAGATGGACAAGAACATCAGGCCCAAAAAGCAAAAGCTTCGCAAAATGTCAGACGAAAAAGCCGAAGCCGTGAAAGCCGAGGTGCAAAGGCTGTTGGACGCCAACGTAATCCGCGAAGCCAAATATTCAACCTGGCTCGCAAACACAGTTCCTGTAAAGAAGAAAAATGGAAAGTGGAGAATGTGTATAGATTTCACAGACTTGAACAAAGCTTGCCCAAAAGATGATTACCCACTAGAAAGAGTGGATAAAATAGTGGATGATGCGGCAAACAGTGAGATGTTATCACTACTTGACATGTTTTCGGGCTACCATCAAGTCAGGATCAGAAAAGAGGATGAGGACAAAACCAGCTTCATTACCCCCTTCGGCTTCTTTTGTTTCTTACGGATGCCTGAGGGGCTTAAGAACGCAGGTCCAACTTTCACCAGAATGACAGCTTCGGTGTTTCCCGACCAGTTGCGCCGGAATCTACTGGCATACGTCGACGACATAGTCGTCAAAAGCAACAAGCGCGGTGACCACATCTTGGACCTCGCAGAAACTTTCGCGAACATGAGAGCCGCAAACCTACGATTGAACCCTGAAAAGTGCGTGTTCGGAGTTCGCCGAGGAAAAGTGCTTGGATGCCTGGTAGAGACAAAGGGAATACAAGCTAATCCCGACAAAATTCAGGCAATAATAAAAATGGAGGAGCCCAGGTCTCTGAAAGATGTGCAGAAACTCACTGGGAGAATCGCAGCGTTGAACAGATTTGTGTCCAAGGCTGCGGAGCGAAGCCTCCATTTCTTCCAAGTACTCAGAAACAACAAGAAATTTGAATGGGGGCCCGATCAGAGCAAAGCATTTGCGGAGCTCAAAGTCTATCTCACCAAGTTAACCAAGTTGTGCCCACTGGAGCCTGGCTCCCCCTTGTTACTCTACATCTCGGCTTCGCGAACTGCCGTCTACGCAACATTAATACAAGAAAAAGAGAGAGAAGGGAAGCCAACTCAAGTCCCAGTTTACTTTGTCTCCGAAACTCTCACGGGGTCAAAACTTTTTTATTCAGAACTTGAAAAAATTGCGTATGCAGTCGTTATGGCAGCACAGAAACTCAGGCATTATTTTGAGTCCCATAGAATCATAGTTGTGATAGATCAACCTTTGCATGAGCTTTTCAACAACAGGGAAGCTTTGGGGAGAATCTCCAAATGGGCTCTCGAGTTATCAGAGCATGTGGTTGACTTTGAAAGAAGAAGCGCCATCAAATCTCAAGTCTTGGCAGATTTTGTCGTGGATTGGACTTCTCCAGCTAGTTCGAGATCCTCAGACATTGAACAGCCATGGATCGCATATTGCGAAGGGGCCTATGGCCACAAAGGAGCCGGAGCTTCGGCAATCATAACCTCTCCAGTAGGAGTCAAAATGCGATTCGCAGTCAGATTGGATTTCCCAGAGAATGAGAGAGCAACCAACAACACAACTGAATACGAAGCTTTGTTCCTTGCCCTGAGAAAAATGAAAGCACTAGGCTAGCAAAGTTTTATTGTGAGATCAGACTCCAAAGTCATTCAAGGCCATGTAGAAAAAGACAGCGAAGCCAGAGAGCCAGAGTTGATCAAATATCTTACTGCAGTAAGATCCATGGAAAAGCATTTCAAGGGATTCACAGTTGAGCACGTTCCAAGGAACTCAAACAATGAGGCAGACGCGCTAGCAAAGGCCGCTGCACAAAATCAAGCCTTACCTCTGGATGTTTTCTATGAGGTTCTCACCACGCCTGCTGTGAAAGAGCCCAAGGCCAAAACAATCAATGTCATAGAGAAATACGACTAGAGGGCCCCGATCTTGGCTTTCCTAAGGGGTCACTATGAACCTACCAAGGAAGTTTCTCTAAACCGCATGAGACAAAGAGCCCGAGGCTACGAGATAATTGATGGAGAATTGTACAAATCTGGCATATCAGCTCCAACCTTGAGATGCATCAGCTTCGACGCAGGAAAAGAGTTGTTGAAAGAAATTCACTTAGGTTTTTGCGGTGCTCACATAGGCTCTAGAGCTTTGGCTCAAAAAGCACTAAGGCAAGGTTTCTATTGGCCATCTATTATTGACGATGCCCACCACTTGGTAAAAACATGCGAAGCTTGCCAGAAGAATGCAAACAATCAGAAAAGCCCATCGATGCCAACACAACTAATACCACCCTCCTGGCCATTGCAAAGATGGGGAATGAACCTAGTTGGGCCCCTCCCAGCAGCGCAAGGAAACTGCAGATTTGCAGCTGTCGCCGTAGACTACTTCACCAAATGGGTCGAAGCCAAGCCACTGGCTAGCATCACATCTCGCAACATCCAAAAGTTTTTTTGGCAAGGCATAATTTGCAAATTTGGGGTTCCTAGGGAATTAACTGTGGACAATGGAAAGCAATTTGATTGCAATGATTTCAGGGAATTCTGCCTCACCATAGGGACCAAGTTAAAATTCGCTTCCGTATATCACCCGCAATCTAATGGTGCGGTAGAAAGAGCAAATGGCCAAATATTCTCCAGCATAAAGAAATGCTTGTTCAACCAGAGAAAAGGAAAATGGGTAGACGAGCTGCCGAAGGTAACTTGGTCTCACAACACCAGTGTCTCAAGAACTACAGGTTTCTCACCTTTTAAGTTGCTATTTGGTTCCGAAGCCATGACACCAGAAGAGATCAAGAACCAAAGCTTACGAGTATTAAAAGTACAAGATGTGGGCTTCGAGGAGGCCGAGAAAGATTTAATCGAAGTAGACATACTTCAAGCTGCTGAGAACTTAGAAAAATATCAACAAGAAACCAAGAAATGGAGGGACAAGAAAGTTGTAAGAAAAGAAATACAGGTGGGGGACTTGGTCATCAAGAAGAAGAAAAGTTTTGACAACCCAGGGAAGCTACAAGAACCTTGGGAGGGCCCATTCATTGTAACAAAGAGCAACAGACCGGGATCTTTTCACTTGGCAGATCAGTTGGGCAACGCGTTGCCACACACTTGGAACGCGGACAGCCTTCTCAAGTACTACCCATAGAAACAAAGACAATGTAAAGCTCCAGCTTCGTAAACTTATAAACGGAGCCAGAGCTCAGTTGACTCACATTTTTTCTTTTTCTTTACATTTCCCAGTACTTTACGTTTCTGAGATCCGTACTCTTTTCCTTGCAAAAAGGGGACTCCAAATCAGGAGGCAAGGTTTTTAATGAGGCGGATCTATGTATTAAATTTCAGTCTTAATGAAATTACATTCCCTTGAAAATCCTGTGTTGCTTACTTTCAGCAAATTACTTCCAGTCATTTACTTATTGCAAAGGGGGTTTCTGCCCAAAAGAGCAACAAAAAGCAACAAGCTTACACGCGTTGTCTCATTAAAATCTTAGCATTCATGCCTAAGTAACAAAAAATCCCACAAGCAATAGACTAAGTTGCGGGATCAGTTATTCTCTTCAAAAAAGAGTACTAAAGACTCGAAAGCAAACAAGATTGCTGATTGTTCGTTCATAAAAGAAAAGGTCTACGAAGCTCGGAGCAAGCTTCGCTAGATTATGACCTTTTCATAAGGCATATCTATCCTAAAGAAAATGTTATCCCATACAGCCACAGAAAAAGTTGGAGGATCGTTCGCAAACATGCAAAGCAAATCTCTGTCGAAAAAGCAACAAGATTGCTAATATTCGACCTTCGGAAAGAAAGTCTGCGAAGCTCGGAGCAAGCTTCGCTAGACTTTGAGCTTTTTTAGAAAGCGCACCATTCCTACGGAAAAGCTGAAGGCCTCACGAGCACCTCTCCAGCTAGGGGCTTCGGGAAAAAAGACCAAAAAGGGGGGGGGTGACGTTTTCTTCAAAAACAAAGTTAGTTTTTTTGCTCTTTTTCCCGAAGCTAAAAGTATAGAAATCGACCTCAGAGAAATCGTTCTCAGAAAGGAGGTGACGTTTTCTTCAAAAACAAAGTTAGTTTTTTTGTTCTTTTTCACGAAGCTAAAAATATAGAAATCGACCTCCGAGAAATCGTTCTCAGAAAGGAGGTGACGTTTTCTTCAAATAAGGTAAACAAAAGTCAGAGCCTAAGAATAAAAAGAGAAAGTGGCAACGAAGCCAACAACTTTTTACAATAAGTCTTTTTACCCCAAAGTTTACTCGCCACGCAGGGCGTCACAAAAAAGAACAGTTCAGAAAAGTCTTCAAGCTTCGGCATCTTTATCTTTAGCGTCATCGTTTGCCGCATCTTTATGGACGTCAGAGCCCAAACCGCCAGGGGCTGCGCTCGCAGGGGATCCATCACCTTCGCTGTCGTCTTCGCTCGAGTCCGTTCCCAGCGCCTCCTTTTCCTTAGCCTACTAAGCAGAAGAATAAGTACTCCAAAAAGAGAAAAGAAAGAAAACACGAGTGAAAAATCACCGATGCAATCCATTAACTCCACCAAAAGCCAACGCGCCACGGCCTTAGCATGTTCTTGCCCAGATGCCTCCCAAAACAAGGTCAAGAAAATCTTCTTAATCACCTGAACATTCTTCGAAGCTACCTCACACTCAAGTTCTTCTGCGGTCGGAAACTTGTAGTTCCTAGCTCCCAAGGCCAAGAAGTCTGAACATCCTGATTTCTGGAGCAGCCCAAGCAAGGTTTCTACGTACATCGAAGCGGCGTAGTCGCTAACACGGTCATCACGCCGGGGAGATGATCAAACTCTTGTTCCATCCAATCGAATATAGTCTTAGCATCTTCATCACCAGGGAAAGGCAGGGGCTCCACACCTAATTCACCAAGAGCGCGAGAGTACTTTTCATGCAGAACTTTGAAGTTTTTCTTCAAAACCTCTTCAGCTTCTTCAATAAACTTGTCGCGCCCGTTAACTTCTTTTTTGAGTTCTTCAATCTTGGTTTTTTGCGCTTGTTTTTCCTTCTTTAAAGACTCGATAGTCCGGCTGTCATCTTCGACTATCTTCTTGAACTCCTCAAGCAGGCTATCACGCTTCTCGGCATCTTCATTTAGCTTTTCCGCCGCAACTTGATAGGTCTTGATGCTATCTTTCAAAATTTCAATATTTTCCTCTTGTAGCTTATGAATCTCGGCCAGAGTCGCGTTCTCCTTTTTCAACCTCTTAATTTCACGACTCATTTCAGCGTTCTCAGCTTCAGAAACCAGAAACTCTTTCTTAGGAGCGGTACTTTTCAAGAAGTTTCTGACTTGAGATCATCGCTTTGTAACAGAGCTCAGCTGATAGGCCAGCTAGACGGCCGGCTTCCATATCTTCGACAGACTTCTCATAAGCTGCAGAAAACAGCATGATTCAATCCAATATAAGAGCTCAACCAGCAAAAACGAAAGGAACAAAAAACAAAGAGGTTAGGAACTAACCTTTGGGATCAAAAGGCGCCGAAGGTTCAACGGTATAACTGGTGCCTGGTTGTCTCACAATCAAAGAAGGAGTCGGAGCTCCGGGAATTTCCCCCTCCTCCAAAGCTTGACCGGCAAGGGCGCCGCCTTCCACCTGCGGAGCGTCTTTGGATGTGGCTCCTGCAGGCTGAGCAGAATCCCCTAGCTCCCAGAGCACATGAGATTCGATCACCCTACTCTCTCTATAAAATGGCAAATGAACAGATAATAAAGTTTGTAAATCCCTCATACCAACAGCCTTGTTGTAAGAATAAGTTGAAGGGTCGAAAGAACTTTTCTTTGCAAGCACCATCTCCAAAGTATGCCCTTCCACAATGCTAGATGAACTCACAGTCTCGGCCAGGGATTGCATAAACTTAGGCGATGCCCTGGTATCCTCCGGGGCTTCGGGATGATCTCCAAGGCGCGAAGAACTCTTTCCTTTGTCTTGAACTTTCTCGGCTCCGGGGAGTTTCGCACCTTCGCCAGCCAAATCCGTACTACCAGCATTCTCCAGGACAAGAGGATCCGTGGCGATCTCCTTAGGGCTCGGAATGACGGCTTTTTCCACTCCAGGCTCAGGGTCGGCTGCGCGTTCCTTATTCCCGGCATCTTCAGCCCCCGAGTCAAGAAACTCCAGGTTGTCAGAGGACCCAAGGATATTCACTATGCGGCATTGATTAGTGACAACCAAAGCAACTCGGTGATGGATTAGTGAAATCGAATGAAATTCTTACCGAGCTTGCTCCACCAATAGCAATACTTTTAGCAACACAATAGAGAGAACACTTGATGATCCAATCTCGAGCAAGAAATCCAAGAAAACCAAGAGAGCAAGGAGTAGAGGGGGGAGTGTGAGTGAATGGGTGAAGAACACCCCCTCTCGGATCCAATTTATAGAGCAAATGGGCAGCACACCGCGGACTAGCCGTTGCACAACGGCTAGGAGCCGTTGGCCAAAGCTGGGCCGACATGACCGTTGCTAAGGTTCGGCCGAACCCTGGTTCGGCCGGCCCGGCTGTGGGCCCGGGACTAGCCCCCTTTGGCAGGCGTGCCACCAATAGCTATATAGAGATATGCCCAAGTGCACCGGCCAAAGTTTGCTACAGAAATTGCCCAAATGATTTTTTTAAGGTTTTCAAACTCAGAAATTATTTTCAGAAATTTTATTTGAAAAAGGGAAAAAGGGCTAGATAAATCTAGCATGCACATGCAAAGTTTTGGAAAATCAAATATGCAATTTTGGAAATAGAATTTTAGAAAGGGAAATATGAGATAAGTACCAGCTTTAACCTTTTTGGTAGAAAGGACCCATCATTTTTAGTCTGACGAGTTGGACTCTTCTCAGTGATCAATTCCACTTAGCACCCCACTCCTGAGAAGTAGAGGGTGGTGTCATCTCAATCTTCCGCCATTCTTTCTGAATTTTCTTTTGCTTCTTTAACGGAGATTTCTTCCTTGGAGGTAATGGCTCTGTCCTTCCCCCAAGCTGCTCAACACTATCTTGCACCAAATAGCATTGCTCTTTTTTGTTCTGAAACTTGAACTTGAAGTTCCTCTTCTCGATGCGGAAGTGGATTATTCCGGACCCCACATTAATTCTAGCTCGGACATCACTGAGAAATGGTCGCCCAAGGATGAGCGACATTCCTCCCTCGTCATCGATATCAAGGACCACGAAATCCGCGAAGACGTAAGAGTCCTTGACCTTAACCAATATGCTCTCAACAATTCCTTCTGGATATCGTATCGTTGAATCGGCGAGTTGGACAGTCCGTGCTGTTGGAGAGAGAGCTGGATATCCCAGTTGCTCGAACATGGTCTTGGACATGAGATTAACACTTGCACCAAGGTCACAAAGGGCATGCCTGATTTTCTTGTAATAGATTGTGCAAGTAATAGTCGGATAGCCTGGATCTTTCTTGTGCACAACTGCTGATTCCTCCCATGGATCTAGAATTTGATGTATGGGCTTTCCTGCATAGTTAGAAGCATGTGTCTTCCTAGGTGGCTTACCCCACCTGGTTGACACTACACTAACATTTTCACAAGAGGATACGGGTTGCCTCGGGATCCTCCCGTTATCAGGAGATGGAACCAAAGCAGCCAGCTGAGCCAACTGGGTTTCTAACATTTTGTTAAAACTCAGCTGACTCTTCTGAGTAGAAGAAAAACTATCAAGGTTAGCGTTGAGACTTTCCATAGTTTTATCAAGGGCAGCTAGCTTTTTGTTAACACCTTCATTAATCTTAGTTTGCCCAAAAACGAGATCTCTCAAGGAAGGTTGGTTAGAATTGTAAGAATTACCTTGGTTACCTCCTTGATAATAAAGGCGTTGTTGATTCCACGATTGGCCTCCTTGTTGAGGTGGACGATAACCATTGTTGTTTTCGTTCATGTACATCACTTCCTCCTGAGACTCCGGACAGTAATTTCCTGAGTGCCCAGTGTTGCCACAGACTTCACAAGTCATATGAGAATCCATAGGCAGAGTGGTGGTGGCCATGGCAGCCTTCTCGCTGGTGTAGTCATCCAATCTCTTCATAAGAAGATTCAACTTGGCAGTAATCATATCTGCTTCCTTGACAGTATGAGTACCTCTCGGTCACGGTTGGATTCTTTCATCACTCCACCCTTAGTTGGAAACCATCTTCTCAATGAGTAATTTAGCATTATCGACAATGAGTGAGAAGAATGCTCCCTGAGCAGCAGCATCAATATGGCCTCGGGCTGTCGGAGTCAACCCATTATAAAAGTTTTGAAGAATGAGCCAATCCTCCATCCCATGGTGAGGACAGGCCAGGACATACTCCTGAAGCCTCTCCCAAGCCTCTGGAATGGATTCACTTGTTGCTTGCTGGAAACCAGAAATTCTCCCATAAAGAGCATTGGTTTTACCCAATGGGAAGAACTTCTTGAGAAATGCCTCTGAACACTTACTCCAAGTGTTAATAGCATCACGATTCGCATAGAACCATTGCTTGGCTTTCCCTAGGAGAGAGAATGGAAATAATCGAAGATGAACAACATCCATATTTGCACCCCTGATGATGAAAGTGCTGCATAGCTCTAGGAATTACTGCAAATGGGCATTGGCATCCTCATTTGGCTTGCCACAGAATGGGCTAGCTTGTACCATCGTGATTAGACCCGTCTTGATCTCAAAATTTTCAGTCCCCATTGCCACCTCAGGGCCTTGCAGCACCTGGTCAGCGGAAGGAGCTGAGTACTCACGAAGTGTCTTCTGGGCCATAGTGTTTGACGTGGATGGTACAAAGGAAGCTGGTTCGCCTTCCGGACGAGTGCAACGAGGTGAGTCGAAATGAATTCGAGCTCTCCTCACAAGTGACTCGGGATCTTCAGTAAAATTCTCCGGTAAGTCGAAACCAGTCATACACTACCTGTCTTCATCATCCAAAGATAAAAGAAGACAATTAAGGTTAGCCTACATTGAGAGTTGTCTTAACCTATTTAGAGTTTATAAACAGATGTAAAGCATAGTCATGATCATCCTGTGCCTTCCCCGGCAACGGCGCCAGAAATGCTTGTTGGCATTTCGTAGCGCCGTCATCTTAAGAACAGATCTGGAATCCATCCTTAGTGACAACACCAAGAAACACCTTGTAGGCACCTCTCAACATCACAACTAATGACGCCGAGTTAGCGTGAACATCAAGACTTGCTAAAGGTTAATCTAGACAATCATGAACGAATCCGCAAGCGCACAGATAAACCATTGTAGCATTTCCCCAAGGAAGGAGAATATTCTAAGGGTATCGTATCCGTGGAAGGCAATGACGGATATCTTAGACTTATGCTTTTGCTCTGAATGTAAACTAAGAGATAGATATAGGAAACAACAAACTTAAAGGCAGGGGTAAGATAAAAGATATAAAGGGTAGTGCGACACACACACACACACACTCAAATCTACCTCTACTCTAGCACACTATGGCTTAGGGGGAACAAACGAGTTAGCTCTAGGTTCTAATGTACTAAACATACAAAGCTAGAAGATACAGGAGATAGACATGAGTATTGCATGAGAGGGTAAGGTTCAGCACCCAGGTACAAACGGGGAACTAGCCCGCGACGACCAGCACTCTGCGAAACTAGACTTTAGACTCCTACAGCAGGTACCCCAACGCGGAGGGTTGCACATGATCCAACAGCTATCACCACTGCGGACCTACCTCTATCGTTATGGGGGTATGCTCATAACTAACGTAGCCAGACAACCCCGGCACCATGCCTGTGTTGCTGCTAGACTCCACTCGGCCCGGGCTATTGTGACCCAAGGTTTGAGCCACCAGAAAACTGGTCAACTTAGACTGAGTACCGTAGCTTGAACACAAACCTCATGCAATACTCTCATGCCATCTAACAAGATCGACTAAGGCTAGACATACGAACGGATACGAACTCTCTTATGTCTAGTCAATAAGATCAAAGGGTCGTGTTCGTGAAGAACACGAGCCTCTAACTTATGAACAAACACATAAGGAATGAGTTTATCATCCTTCAAGTGGATCAAAAGGTAGTGTTCATGAAGAACACAAGCCTCTAAATGATGAACAAAGGATGAACTCAAGAACATATCAAGCATATGATCTACCATGACTTTATATGAAATAGCTGAATAACTGAAGTAGATCAAAGTCATACAATGAAATAAAGATAAAAGAGAACTCATACCTAGACTCCAAAGAAGACTTGGAACCTGAATAAGAGCTACTCTAGCCTACCCCCTAGCCTTGGAAACTAAAAGTGAGAGGAGAACTCATACCAGGCTTGCTCGGAGGCTCAAAGTGCTCCAAAACACCCCGGGATGCAGCAAGTGACCAATGAGCAACCACCACATGGAGGGACCAGATGGGCGCCCCCTAGGTTGGTTCGGCCGATCCTAGGGTCGGGCGGCCCCCTAGGGTGGCCCCACCTAGTGTGCTTCCTCTAGTTGGCTGCCTTGTGGGCCCTCTGATCCATCCCCGGTGTATGGCTTGATTTGGTATCCGAGGTGGGCCCCTTGATCCATGTGAAGTCCATGTGGCGCTCTCTGATTCGTCGGTGAGTGCCTCTCTTGGATCGATGATGTGGAATGCCATGTTTCCCTTGGTGGCAGCCACCTCCTCAGCTGAGTTGGCATGGTTTCTCCATAGAAGGTGGGTTTCCTTCCCTTTTAAGGGGTATTTCACCTACATACAAATAATCTCCAAGGACAAGTGGAACTACATTATTCAAACAAAAATGCAAGTAAATAATGCATATGCCTCCATTTATGTGAGAATATTGAGGGCTGAAAGTGGTACTTATCAGCCGTCAACAGTGGCGTGGCGCAGGCGGCGTGGGTGCGCCTTTTCAGGCGAAATGGCACGGGTGCCATGTGAATGCGAAAGGACGTGGCGCCGTTGCTCCTGGTTTACCGTGTGGTAATTATTATACACACGCGCACGCGTGGCAGTTTCGAGGTGGTGGGGCCCCGCTGTCGGCGACAGGCGGCACCCACCGCATTAACTGCGGTTGCCCGCCGCACCGCCGGGTAACCCGTCCCCTCCCTACTCTATAAAAGCAAAGGACGGTCGCTGACTTTACCTTAGCCATTCGCGAGCGCCACTTCCTCTTCGCCCTTTCCGTCATAGTGTGCTCCGCCGCTCCAGATCCGCGCGCGCACGCCCGCTCCACTTCGCTCCTCGGCACCCACCTCGCCCCTTCCGCCTATGGCCGTGATTAGGGTACTGGAGGCTGCACCGTGGCCCCGGTCGTCGGTGGACCAGCAGGCCATGGAGGGGCTTGTCCTCGGCGGTCAACTGGCGCCGGTCGGCGATGAGGCGAACCCGGCGTGGATAATCCCGCTGGCGTCACACCGGGAGCCGTCTCCGCCGCCGGGTTATGTCGTCAGTTTCGTGCGGCTACACGAGCGCGAATTCAACACCCCCGCAAGCAAGTTTATGTGGGGATTGTGCTACCACTTCGGGGTGGAGCTTCACAACTTCGCCCCTAACGCCATCTTGCAGGCGGCGTCTTTCATTGTCGTCTGCGAGAGATTCCTAGGAATCGAGGCGCACTGGGACCTGTGGATCCACCTCTTTCGAGGTGAACTCCACACACTCGCCACGGGGGAGAGGAGGACGCGCAGGGCCGTCCGTGCCGGCGGTCTCACGTTCACGGCGCGTGAATCCAGGAGGGATCTGTACCTGCCCTGCACCATGACGACGAACAACTCCGACTGGGAGAAGAGGTGGTTCTACCTGCGCAACGACGACGCCGTGTGTTGACGGCTGTTAGGTGCCAACTTTAGCTGTCAATATACTCATAAATAAAGGAGCATAAGGCATCTTCTGTGGCAATCCTAATGAAGACGCGAGCGTCCACCTGCAGCAGTTCCTGGAACTGTGCAGTACCTTCAGTATACGAGGAGTGAAGGAAGATGCTATTCGTCTGCGACTGTTTCCCTTATCACTCTTGGGAAAGGCGAAGCAGTGGTTCTACGCGAACTGTGCAGAAATTAACACTTGGGCAAAGTGCTCCGCAGCATTCCTCGCGAAGTTCTTTCCGTTGGGCAAAACCAATGTCCTTCGGGGGCGAATTTCAAGTTTCCAGCAAGCAGCAAGTGAGACTATCCCAGAAGCTTGGGAGAGGCTCCAGGAGTACATCCTGGCTTGTCCTCATCATGGGGTGGACAACTGGATTATTCTTCAAAGTTTCTATAATGGGCTGACTCCGACAGCCCGAGGCCATATTGATGCTGTAGCTGGAGGAGCCTTCTCCTCTCTTACTATTACTGAAGCTACTACACTGATTGAGAAGATGGTTACCAACCAAGGGTGGAGTGATGATCGACTCCAACCACGTCAAAGGGGTACACATACCGTCAAGGAAAAGGATATGTTGCACGCCAAGATGGACCTGATGATGAAGAAAATATATGATCTAACCAATGAGAAGGCCTCCATGGCCACCACTACTCAATCTATGGATGCTCGCATGACTTGCGAAGTCTGTGGTAGTACTGGGCATTCAGGGAATTACTGCCCTGCTACTCAGGAGGATGTGATGTACACGAACAGCAACAACAACGGTTATCGTCCACAAGGAGGTCAAATGTTGAATCAATCGCACCCCTATTATCAAGGAGGTAATCAAGGTAATTCTTTCAACCCAAACCAACCTTCCTTGAAAGATCTAGTCTTTGGGCAAGTTAAGATTAATGAAGGCTTTAATAAGAAAATAGCTGCCTATGATAAGGCTTTTGAGAGCCTTAATGTTAAAATTGATAGCCTTTCAGCTGCTCTTAAGAACCAGTTGAGTTTTAATAAGATGATAGAAACCCAGTTGGCTCAATTAGCTGCTTTAGTTCCCTCTGCTGAAGACGGGAAGATTCATGGGCAACCCGTATCTTCCTGTGAAAATGTTTGTGTATTGTCCACCAGATGGGGTAAGCCATCTGGATGGGCACCAGCCACTGACTATGCAGGGAAGCCTATACAGCAAGTACTTGACTCGTGGGAATCTTCAACAATCATACACAAGAAAGATCCTGGTTATCCGGCTATCACCTGCAAGATATATTATCAGAAGATTAAGCATGCTCTCTTTGACCTTGGTGCAAGTGTTAATCTCATGTCCAAGGCCATGTTCGAACAATTGGGATATCCAGCTCTAACTCCAACTGCGACGACCTTCCAACTTGCTGATGCATCGATCTGATATCCAGAGGGGATAGTAGAGAACTTATTGGTATTCATCCAAGGTTCATGCATCTTTGCGGACTTCGTGGTCCTTGATATGCAAGATGATGAGGGAATGCCCCTCATTCTTGGGAGACCGTTCCTAAGTGACGCCAACGCAAGGATCAATGTCGGAGCCGGAATGATCCGATTCCACATTGGGAAGAAGAACTTGATGTTCCGATTTCAGGCAGCAGAAGAGAAATGTTATACACTGGAGGGCAAGAATGAGCAATCAGGGGCATGGACGGAGCCACAGCCCCAACGACTTCCCACCACTCCAACAAAGCCTAAGAAAACAAGAAAGGTGTGGCAGGAAATACAGAAGTCATCTCCATCTATTTCTCGGGAATGGGGTGATGAGTGGAATTGATCACCGAGAAAAGTCTCGCTCTCAGACTTAAAACGATGAGTCCTTTTTGCCAAAAGGTAAAAATTGGTAGTTATCTCATATTTACCTTTCCAAAATTTTATTTGATTTTTCCAAATGCATATTTGAATTTTCCAACCTTGCATCTGCATTCTAGATTTTTCTAGCCAAATTTCCCTTTTCAAATATAAATTCTGAAAATAAATTTTTGAGTTGGAAAATCCTAGAAAAATTATTCGAGCAACATTTTGGGCGAATTTGGACCTAGACATCTGGGCAGGACATCATGCAGCCGTTGGAGAGCCATTGCAAAAAGCTGGAAGCAGGCGGGCCCGGCAGGGGTTCGGTCGACCCAGGCCAACAGTCCTGTGGGCCCGGCCTCCTCCAACGGCTCCTAGCCGTTGCTAATGTCCCTTCCCCTGGTGCCTGTCTCAGTTGCCTATAAATAGAAGGGGGGTTGAGGGGTTTCTTCACCCATCTACTCATTTCCATCACCCTCTCTCCCTCTTTGCTCTTGCTCTTTGGATTTCTTGGATTTCTTGCTCAAGGTTGAAGTGTCAAGCACTCTCTCCAATTTGTGGCTGAATATTGAATATTGGTGGAGCAAGCTCGGTAAGGATTTCATTTTGATTTCACTAACCCATCACCGAGTTGCTCGTGTTGTCCCATTGTTGTGCAAGATGAGTTGGATCGCCGATGCATACCGGAAGGTGACCCGCTCACGCCGTTCGAGAGACGGAGAGGGCTCGTCTCACCACTCCGGAGCTACACCGAGTCCAATGTCAACCGACTGTGAAGAAGAGGAAGAAGAGGAGCGAACCACGCCACGAGCTGAAGGAGTGTACGACGCCGATGCCGCCTTCATCAACTTGAGGGACGACCAGGAGAGACAAGCCTACGCTCTCATCAAGGATCGAGTCTTCGCCAACACCAAGGAGTTCGACTCGGCCCTTCTCGAGAAAACAGGTATGGACTCCGAGTTCGATTCCATTTGGCGTGCTCTTGGTTGGGAGAACTTTGTTCCGGTGTGGGAGATCGGTTCTAGGCCTCTCACCATCCATTTTCTCTGTACTCTTCGGGAGGATGAGGCCGATATTACGTTTCGTTTCCATGGAACGTCGTATCGAGTCTCATGGCCAGATCGTCGCACCCTTGGTTTTCATCGTCGTTGTGTTATTTCTCTCGATCTGGCTTGCAAGGATTTTATTCGAGATAGTTTTTGGGAAGAACTTTCTGGTCGGCCTGTCCGTGGCAAGTTAGCACCTCGGTGCAACGATATCACACATCCCACTCTCCAACTGTGGCACAAGTGGCTAGTTGTCACTCTCTTTCCAAGGGATGACGTTCGACCCATGCGCATGGACGAGATGAGGATATTATATGCCGCGGTCAAACGGATCAGAATCTCCCCAGTGCAAGCTATGATCCGGCAGTGGTTGACAAATTTTACGATGACGGGTTCTATTGAGTGTACGTCTTTAATCACACGTATCATTTCCAGTCTCAGGACTACGCAAGGGACTAACATTCCCTACATTGATTCTCCCCAGGCTGTGATAGATGAGGTGTATTTGATTCAAGGACATACTCTTAAAAAGGGCCCGGATGATTCATTGGTTTTCTTTTACCCTGGCCATGCAAACTAGATTCGGTTACCTAACCCGGATTTCCGTTTGTATGGCCAAGGGCCACTAACCGTTCTTTGTGAGGAGCCTCATCGTTCTAGTGTTTCTGATGATAGGGTCACTAGGAGTGCATCGAGGAGGGCAGCGACTGCACAGCAACCGCCACAACGTCCGCTGCCACAGCCGTTACCACAGCGATCGCCTCAGCCTCAGCATACCACACCGCTGTGTGGCGCATGGGCCTCGACTGGGTACATGTATGGAGTTACACCTGGATATGCCCCCGGTTGGGACCAGCCCATGTGTCAGCAGGGTGCGAGTAGCTCGACTTGGGCTAGTGTAGGGAGTGGCGATTGGATTAGGCCCGCCGGTGCTACCTACGGAGATGACACGTCTTCATCATCCGGGTTGTGCTCGTCATCTCGTGGGGCCACCCTCACTCAGCAGATGAGCGAGCTCAACATCCGTGTCAGTAGCATGGAGGAGACAATGCACCAGTAGGCTGAGTCCACTCGAGACTGGCAGCGTATGACTGGCGAGAGACTTCACACCATGGAGTAGAGACAGCAGCGACAGCTGGAGGAGTAGAGGGCTTACTACGCGTGGATGGGATATCCCCCTCCACAGGAGTGAGCCTGAAGCTAGCTTGGGGGAGGACCCCCATTCTGAGGTAACTTGTATCTTCTATTGTTTTCAGAACCCCATATGATAAAAACACATAAAAATCTGAAAAGTTAAAAAGATCAAAAAAATATTTATTTGCTTTCTTCAATTAGTTTGTTTTCATATGCGCGGTAAGAGTGTTCTTATTCTCCATGGTTGAAATGATGAATAGTTGCTCTGTTTACTCCTCTTGTATGCCTTGTTTACAGCTTAGTATCCTATTTAAGTTTTGAGTTTGTTGGCTAGTATGATCGAACCTGAGCTTGAAATTTGTGGATAGCAAAAGCATGATCTTTGCCTAAGTTGTTGTGAGGTATGATATGGTGTAATAGAGTTGCTATGAGCTAGTACTAAGTGATGTTTGATATCCGGAGTTTTCTTTTGAAAAATATTAAAATGATAAGTTCCTCAATGATAAGAAATTCCTATCCAAGGCCATATGTAGATCTTAGCTTCTGTTAACCTCCACATATGCTACCTGATTTCTTCATTGAGTCTTGTCGAATTGTTGTGACCCTCGGCGAGTAAACTTGTCATTACTCCCATGATCAAGATCACGTACACACCACCATATGCGAAACTTCTACACTGGAAGTTAGCAACCATCATTTCATCCATCCCCCATCCAATCCACAAAATAAAGCTCCGCGCATTGTTCCATGATTACTCACCCTCCAAAAATATTTAGCAAGGACTATGGGCTATGTAAAAAAATGCTCAAGGGCATGCATAAAAAAAGATAGAATAAAGAGACATAGCCCAAGTCTCAAAAATTTCAAAGAGAAGGGGAGTATAATCATGCAAAAAGGAGTTCCTCATCCATCCACCATACACACACATTTGCACATCTTGATCAGGCTGTATGACTTGTTCTCCCAAGGATCCGGTTTTCGACTCGACAATACATGAGAAACAGGTATGCCACATGTTTTCCCTACCTACAGCTCCACATATCAGCTTATTAGAAGTAGGTGGTGAAAGAAGGCAAAACAGTGCCTTGGTGAGGAATCATACACATTGAGCGATCCAAAAGTATCATTTGAGGAACTTTGATTTCTTTTTGAAAAAACTTGCAAAACCTCCGGATTGATAACTGATCAAGGTACATGTGATTGGTAATCTTTATACAACCATTCTATCTTTCAACCGCCCAAGGCAGGTGAAGCTACACACCCCATATCAATCGAGTGTAAGGTAAGATCAATGCCAACTTCTTCAATCCTTGATAGAGTACCTAGTTGTATCTTGTTATACATTAGGAATACAACATCGTAGCAACTCCTGATCAACCAACCTAAGTCCTTAATATCTTGCTCGGGACGAGCAAGAGGCTAGCTTGGGGGAGTTGTTGACGGCTGTTAAGTGCCTACTTTAGCCGTCAATATACTCATAAATAAAGGAGCATAAGGCATTTCTTACACGTATTTAGTTAAGAATAATGTAGTTCCACTTGTCTTTGGAGATTATTTGATTGCAGGAAAATAAGCAAGAAAAGAGTGGCAAACTCACCTTCTATGATCCATGCCACATCACCTCATCCTAGGAGGGCTGCTAACAAGGATGCCACGCATGCAAAGCTGCCAACAAGGGCACCATGCATGCATGCCATGCAAGCAATCCAAGTGAAGCACACTCCGATGAATCAGGGCGTGACACGTGGACGTCACATGGATCCATGGGCCCACAAAACATGCAAATCGCGCCAAAACAGGGTGGACACCGGGAACCGATCTAAGAACCCACAGAACAGTCACCAGGAGAAAGCACACCCCGAGTGGGGCCCACAGAACCGACCCTGAGGCCTCCACTCAGGGGCTTCCACGTGGTGCTTCCCTATTGGTCCTAGAAGCCATTCCCTGGGTGTTTGCATCCACTCCTCGCCGGTGCTCGGGCCTATAAATAGAAGGGGAGGGGGCTCATTCTTAGACATCCACACTTGCAACACCTCTCTCACTTTTAGTCTCAAGGCTAGGAGGTAGGCTAGAGTAGTTCTACTTCAGGTTTCAAGTCTACTTTGGGATCTAGGTATGAGTTCTCTTGTATCTTATTTCATTTGTATAACTTTGATCTACTTCAGTTATTCAGCTATTTCATATAAAGTCGTGTTAGTATACATGGGTGATTTGTTCATGTGTCCTTCACCTGTTCATCATTTAGAGGATCCTGTTCTTGATGAATAAGGCCTATCGATCCACTTGACAGGTGATTTTCACATGTTTTTAGTGTTTGTTCATAAGTTAGAGGCTCGTGTTCTTCGCGAACATGACCCTTTGATCCAGTTGAACAGACATAGGAAAACACAAATACGTTTGTGTACCTAACCTGGTTTGATCTAATTAGATGACATGACTACGTTGTATGAAGTCTGTACTTAATCTACGGTACTCGGTATAATTGGCTGGTTTATCTGGTGGCTTGACCTGGGTCACAATCCTGGGCCGGTCAAGTCCGGCTAACAACGTAAGCATGGTGCTTGGGTTGCGTAGCTACCTTACTTATGAGTTTATCCCACGGTTTGTCTTGGGTAGGCCGCGGTAGTGACAGCCGTTGGACCCTCTGAAATCCCCCACGTTCGGATAAGCTGTAGGAGTCTAAAATCTAACAACCGGAGTTGTGCGGAAGCAACACGGGAGGTTAGCTCCCTGTGGTACCTGGGTGCTTAAGTCAATGTTCTTCAATGCTAGTGTATCTAACTCGTTCTTACCAGCTTTATGTGTATAGTACATAAGAACCTAGAACTAACTCGTATGTTGCCTCCTATGCCTAGGACCCCTTAGAGAGAGAGTGAGTGAGTGAGTGTGTGTGTGATCATACTACCCCATTATCATTTCTTACCCCTACACTTGAGTGTCTGATTTATTTCTGTCTATGATCTATACTCATTGCAATAGTGTTGTGCTTGTTAATCCACCAAAGCCTTCCTTGGATTCGATACCCTTTGGAATACTCCTTTGGGGAAATGCTACAATGGTACTTCCGTGCGCTTGCGGACTCCTGTAATGATAAGAATTACCAACCAGCATTTCTGGCGCTGTTACCAGGATGGGTTCCAAACCTGTTCATTGGTAGTTGCATTAAGAAATGTCAACACCGGGCTCCCGCTGTACACCGGGAAGGTGTTGACGGTGAAGCCGGATGCGTGGGTGCACGAGGTGTCGCCTCAGGCGAGGCAAAGGAAGCTCGAGCCCCTCACCGACGCCTGTTGACGGTTGAAATTCACCATTTCCAACCCTCAATATTCTCACATAAATGGAGGCATATGCATTATTTACAAGCATTTTGGTTTGAATAATGTAGTTCCACTTGTCCATGGAGATTATTTGTATGTAGGTGATTTACCCCTTAAAAGAGATGAAAACCCACCTTCTATGAAGAAACCATGCCAACTCAGTTAAGGAGGTGGCTGCCACCAAGCGAAACATGGCATTCCACGTCATCGATCCAGGGGAGGCACTCACCGACGAATCAGAGGACGCCACATGGACTTCACATGGATCAAAGGGCCCACCTCGGATACCAAATCAAGCCATGCACCGGGGATGGATCAGAGGGCCCACAGGGCAGCCACCCACTGGAAAACCACCAGGTGGGGCCACCCTAGAGGGCCAGCTGATCCTAGGATCGGCCGAACCGACCTAGGGGGCTCCATCCTGGCCCTCCACGTGGCAGCTCCCTATTGGTCCATTGCCTCACTCCCGGGTGTTTTGGAGCACTTTGAACCTCCGAGCAAGCCTTGTCCTCGCCTATAAATAGAAGGGGAGGGTCTCCCATTTCCCACACAGCACTCTCTCACACAGCACTCTCTCATTCTCCTCTCACTTTTAGTTTCCAAGGCTAGGGGGTAGGCTAGAGTAGCTCTTATTCAGGTTCCAAGTCCTCTTGGAAGTCTAGGTATGAGTTCTCTTTTATCTTTATTTCTTTGTATGACTTTGATCTACTTCAGTTATTCAGCTATTTCATATAAAGTTATGGTAGATCATATGTTTGATATGTTCTTGAGTTCATCCTCTGTTCATCATTTAGAGGTCGGTCCTCAGGTGGTGACTGAAGGACCGAATCGGGCGACCAGAGAGGGGGGGGGGAGTGAATGGGAGCCGATAAAAATTCTTCCCTAAAGTCGAACTCGACCTATACCCCGATTGCCACTCCACGAATCCGTGCACACAAAAGAAGCTCCAAACACGGCACACACAAGCCTAGAAGATCAATCAAGAAGCCTAGAAGCAAAGAGCGGAAGCACCGAAGCAAGAATCAAAGAACTTGAGCACTGCTGCGAAGTCCAAGTCGGACAGTCCGCCTGGCTGCTGCGGACAGTCCGCCAGGGTAGCGCGGACGGTCCATGATGCAGGCGCGGACGGTCCGTGATGCAGGAGCGGGCGGTCCGAAATTGACTCAGAGGCAAACAGAAACTCCGGGGGAAAAACCTCTCCACACGGACAGTCCGGCACGGGCTCGCGGACGGTCCGCCAAATCCACTGGAAACCCCAGACAAAAGACAAGCCACCCCAGACGAAATCTAAAGGCCGCGCGGACAGTCCGCCAGGACCACGCGGACGGTCCGCGAACTGCCTGCAAAATAAAAGCCCAAAACCAACAGATCAAAACGGTCCTCGTGAAGAAAAAACGAAGAACACGATGAACAGCCGCGCTGTCGACACCTCGCGGACAGTCCGCACGAAACCCGCGGACGGTCCACCGGGCTCAAATAGAGCAGAAAAAGCTCGAGCTCGGAAGTCAACCCAACCTTTCCATCACCGGATCTCCCAAACGGTTGAAGCTCTTGAGACAAGATTTTGGGGAGGTGAAAAGCGTCACACAAGGATGCTATGCCCAAAAATCTCGACTTCTAAGCCACTAAATCATCAGGAATCGCGGATCAACCAAACCACCACCATGAACTCGGGCACCAACCAAAAACGCACGAATCAAAGGCCCGTAGTCTATCTGAGACCCAAAGCTCCGATCGCGCCTCCCAAACTCGTAACGGTCACGAGAAGGAGCACGTCGAGCCAACTCACCACGCCCAAACCCAACTCGCCTATCTCTCCGAGGGAACACACCTCCACCTCCACCTCCACGAGTGGGAACTGTCCTCACAAACACATCACCCCTAGGCAGAGGCCCTCTACGAGGCTCAGGTACACCACGAGCAAGGTGGTACCTGTCCTTGTTTGCCATCTCCCTAGCAAACCTCTCATCCCTCTTCCTCCGGGAACAGAATTCATCCTTGTGCCCGTCCCTCCCACAATACTCACAATGGAAGCGGATTGGCACTGGCTTAGGCTGTGGCTTCTATACAAGCTTCTCTCCAGCTTTTCCTCCTGTCTTCCCATCAAAGACACTCCCCTTGGGTGCTCACAAACTTGATGGGTTTTTGGTAGGTTTCAGCTTTGTGGGGGAACACTGGAAGATCTAGGGTTGTGTCTAGCTTGTTTCTAAGATGGTTTGGCTTGGGTGCAAATTTGTTCATTGGTGTGGTATGTGGTGGAATGGGGATCTCTCCGGCTTTCTCTTCTCCCTCACTACTCTTCTCACCACACTTGTCAGCCCCCAACGCCTGACCATCAAACCTCTTGAACTGAGCCAACATCATACTCAATTGTGGCTCATGCCCAGACAACCACCCCATCATTTTTCTCAATTCATCATTTTCATCCTGCAGACGATCAACATAGTTTGCCAGTTCCATGTTTTTCAAAGCATGCATTTCACAGGTTGAACATGATGTAGGAAGAGGAGCTTTCAAAGCCGCCTCAAGAGAAACAATTCTAGTGTGAGAATCATCTAGCCTAGCATGCAAAATAGGACATGATGTACAAGCTCCTAACAAAGCTGGCCTAGACTTCAATTCATCACACTCAATCCTAACCACATCTAGTTCCTCAAGAACAGAGGCATGTTTCTCCTTGAGAGCAGTCAAGTCAGCAAGAAAAACTGAACAATCACCACAATCAATTTCATCTGACACAACAGGAGTAGACTTCAAAGCAGCTATCTCATTTCTAGCATCCAGAAGCAAGGATTCAAGTTCAGCTACTTTGTCCTTAGCATCACCCAACAAAGACCTGAATTCCCTCTTCTCCTTGTTGGTCTTTCTAAGCACATCATCACGATTGTCAAGCAACTCATTCAGCCTAGCATTCTCCTCTAGCAAGAAGTTGGGATCTTGTCGTACCTCTTCATCAGAGTCGGAGTTCGAATCCGAGCTGTGCTTCCCACCCTTCTTTGCCGCAAAAGCCTCCGTGCGCGACGAAGCTCAGGCCGGTGATGTTCTTGCCCGTGTGCCGCTTGTCCTTGCGCCTTTCTTGCTCTTCCTCGCTGCTCGAGTCAGAAGAAGCATCACTTGATGTCGAGTCGATGTCGCTCGCTCCGGCCACCATCGCTCGAGCGGTCTTCTTCTTGTAGCCGCCACCCTTCTTGTGCCTTCTCTCGCCCTTGTTCTTGTGCTTGTCCTTGTAGTCGTTCCGAGACCGGTGCTTGTTGTAGTCATGCTTGGGCTTGCCCTTGTAGTCATTCTTGATCTCCATGGCTTCAGGGCATTCGGCGATGAAGTGCCCGTGCTTCCCGCACTAATAGCACGTCCCCGAGCTCCGCCTTGCATTCTTGCGGTTCTCGTACATCCGCCCAAACCTCTTGCTCAACAAGGCGAGATCATCCTCGCTCAGCACATCAAAGTCCTCATCTGGCAAGGACACAAGACAAGACAGAGAGAAACCACCAGAGTTAGCGTTAGTCCTCGATCTTGAGACGAGAGCCAAACTATGTGGATCAGTGGGGCTCTCGCTCTTGGCTCTCAGGCCACGATCGACCTCTGAAGACCTGTGCTTGGAAAATAGCTCATCAAGCGAAAGCGTATCATACGCGCTCGACTCCTCAATGGCCTCGATCTTGGCTTCCCACACGGACCTATCCAGGGCATGCAAAAGCTTGATAGCTTGATCATGATCCGTGTATGGGAGCACTGTCACATTGGCCCTCATGTTGTTGACGATGCAAGTGAAGCGCTGAAACATAGCATCGGCCGACTCACCAGGGAGATGAGTGAAGTTCTCGTACTCTCTCCGGTAAGTGGTAAACATCCGGGCTTGCACTTGGGCATTGCCAACATGAGCATTCTTCAACTTGAGCCAAATCTTTCCGGCCACATCCTCTCCGTACACTCGATCAAACTCCGAGGCACAGAGAGCACGGAACAAGTAATCAACGGCCTTTGCTGTTGGCCTCAAACATGTCCCGCGATCCTGGAAGCAGAAAACTGTCTGGGATGACATAATGAGGATTCTGAGTGACCTCCCAGATAAGAGTTCCCTTCCCTCGCAAAAACACGCCCATGCGCCTCTCCCACATCGGGTAATTCTTGCCATCAAAGTGCGGAGGACCCGACCCCTTGTCGTAATCGCCCATCTTTGGATCTTAGACTGGTTAGAATCACGAAGATCCGTAACCGGCTCTGATACCAATTGAAGGACCGAATCGGGCGACCAGAGAGGGGGGGAGTGAATGGGAGCCGATAAAAACTCTTCCCTAAAGTCGAACTCGGCCTATACCCCGATTGCCACTCCACGAATCCGTGCACACAAAAGAAGCTCCAAACACAGCACACACAAGCCTAGAAGATCAATCAAGAAGCCTAGAAGCAAAGAGCGGAAGCACCGAAGCAAGAATCAAAGAACTTGAGCACTGCTGCGAAGTCTAAGTCGGACAGTCCGCCTGGCTGCCGCGGACAGTCCGCCAGGGTAGCGCGGACGGTCTGTGATGCAGGCGCGGACGGTCCGAAATTGACTCAGAGGCAAACAGAAACTCCGGGGGAAAACCTCTCCACGCGGACAGTCCGGCACGGGCTCGCGGATGGTCCGCCAAATCCACTGGAAACCCCAGACAAAAGACAAGCCACCCCAGATGAAATCTAAAGGCCGCGCGGACAGTCTGCCAGGACCACGCGGACGGTCCGCGAACTGCCTGCAAAATAAAAGCCCAAAACCAACAGATCGAAACGGTCCTCGTGAAGAACAAATGAAGAACACGATGAACAGCCGCGCTATCGACACCTCGCGGACAGTCCGCACGAGACCCGCGGACGGTCCGCCGGGCTCGAATAGAGCAGAAAAAGCTCGAGCTCAGAAGTCAACCCAACCTTTCCATCACTGGATCTCCCAAACGGTTGAAGCTCTTGAGACAAGATTTTGGGGAGGTGAAAAGCGTCACACAAGGATGCTATGCCTCAAAAATCTCGACTTCTAAGCCACTAAATCATCGGGAATCGCGGATCAATCGAACCACCACCATGAACTCGGGCACCAACCAAAAACGCACGAATCAAAGGCTCTCCACAGCGTTTGAGGGGTCAAGATCACACACAAAGATGCGCAAGGCATCCACCCATGATCCCCTCAAAGAAATCCGCGAAGAAACGCCTCCAAAATCACGAATCGAGCCAAGAACGAAAACTCCCAAAAATAGTCCCAAAAATGACACGAAAATCACAGAGGACTAGGAGATCACCGGGACGCCGAATGCTTCCATACATCCAGAGGTCAGATTCTGTACAAGAGTCTAGCCTAAGGAATCCAGAGGGAAAAGAAGTAGTTCAGAGAAAATCTACCGGGGGAGAAAACCCTAGGGAGCAAGAGAGAGAGATGCCATCCACCTCTCCGCTATTTATATGAAGTTCATCGGAGTGAGGTAAATGACCACGCTACCCCTACCGCTTGAAATGAAGATACAACCCCTCAGGGGCATTTTGGTCAAGTGTTCATCGAGCAGACACGCTTCCACCACGGACTTGCTTAGCTTCGACGCAAGCCCCGCGATCACGCCACGTGCCCCCCGCCTCAAAGCTTCCCGAAGCTCCCGGATCACCGTCTCCGTCGCCTCGGGCCTCCGGGCTTGGTTTTGCGGCCCAAACGAAGAAACCGTCCACTAGATGATTTTGTGGGCAAACCACCAAACCCCGCGTGCAAGCTTCGGGCTTCAACCACTACCTTGCACCGGCCCATGTTCATGACTTCAGCCCGCCTGTCTTGCACCGCACGGCTCGCACTTGACCCCATCGGCCACCGGGTCCATCGAACCAAGCCTACTTACCTCTCCATCACCCGGAGGCCGCCACGGCTAAGGCCTTTCGCGCTTGTTCTTCAACTGCACCGACACGAGTCAAGCCGCAACCTGTACCTGCACACTTAGCCAACCATCAGTCCACACAACGTTGTCAATCACTCATCACTAAGGAGCGACCCTCCACTGGTCCTCGGACACACCTGGTCCTCAATCTCCCCCTTGATGAGTGCATTGACAACACCCATAGTAACCATGATAGAGAAAAAAGAAAAGAAAACAACAAACCTCCAAGCAAGTGATCCAAAGCTAAAGAACAAGCAAAAACAAGATCACTTGCCAATCCAAGTCTCGGCCACCTAAGACAAGGGCAACGGCTCGACACAGCCGAGACAAAACAAAACTCTCAAAGAGCACATCACAAAGCACAAAACTCAGGAAAATCAAAGGAGCTCCCCCTGCACATGTGCAAACTCCCCCTGAGCAAATGCAACCTCTTCTTCTCAAATTTTTCTCCTCACATGCCACACATGCATACCAATTTTGCATAAAAACTCCCAAAGCATGAAAAGAAAAATTCTCCCAAATTCTCCCCTTATCATACAAACCTCCCCCCCTTGTTGACAATGCATGAATCAAGGTATATGAAACTCGCCCCCTTATTTTCATGAAAAATGCATGTCAAAGCACATAGACAGTCTACCAAGCTTCTCAAATATACAAAGAGCACAACAAAATGCTACACATGAGACATAGAGCAAGCAAGATAGACATGGTGTATCTAGCACATTGCCATCAAGAAGGTTGAGACATATAAGCATGTGACATGGCTAAAAGCAATTTTAAGCAATTTTCACAGAGAAACATGCATCTCATGAGTAAGATCCTACCCATACCAATTTGAACAGAAAGGCACTAGATCATTCAAAGTTTATGCAAGATCACAAATTCTCATCACAAGATCATTATAAACGCCCACAAGCTACTCAAGTCATGTTAAAGCCACCGAGCCATGTGTCTACTTCTTAAAATGAGATTTCTCATGGTAGACAAGCATGCTACGGTTTAGCACCCAAGATATGAATATCAAAAACATAAAAACATGATTAGGAACTCATTTTTCAAGCATAAAGCAATTCATACACCAATTTCATTTTCATGATTAAACATGGTATATGAAGTGCCTTTGCGGCAAAAAGAAGCTTATGCTCCTCCCCAAGCAAGCAAAAGGGCTAAACATTTACAATGACAAAAAGGTCTTTGACCCCAAGCAAAGAGAATATGATCCTCAAGCACAAACAGAGCATGATATAAGGATTTAAGCACAAATTGAGTATAGATAAGTATCTACTCATGAGAGAGGCAGTTTTATCATTTTCACAACCAAAATGCTATCTCATCATACATATATAGCAAAACCATCAAGAGCATAGCATTTACATCCACAAGCTACCAATCATGCCCATATGTCATCCATAGCACATCAGTGATCAATGTATATAAGAGAAGCTCATTCCTAGCTCAAGTGATCCAAAGATGGCTATCCTACCAGGTTTTATACAGAAATTAAAATGCATGAAGGAAATGCAACACACTGAACATATGACACATATATACATGAGAAGCTTCAAGACCCAAGCTAGAAAGGAAAGCATACCCCAAGCTCACCCCGCAAGCGAGTGAAAGTGGCTTGGTCAAGCGGTTTGGTGAAAATGTCAGCTAGCTGGTCTTGGGTAGGAACATAGGACAAAGATATGTTTCCCTTCTCCACATTGTCTCTCAGGAAGTGGTACCTCACTTCTATGTGTTTCGTTTTGGAGTGGAGGACAGGATTTTTGGCTACGCTTATGGCACTGGTGCTGTCACCGAAAAGTGGAACCTGGGAGCACTACTCACCAAAGTCACTCATGGTGTAGGTCATCCAAAGCAGCTGGGAACAACAACTAGCAGCAGCTACATACTCAGCCTTGGTGGTGGACTGAGCTACACTCGATTGCTTGTGAGATGACCAAGAGACCAAAGAAGAACCCAGGAACTGACAACACCCAGAAGTGAACTTGCGATCCAACCGACACCCAGCAAAATCCGCATCAGAAAAACCATGAAGCTTGAGTGTCAAGGAGGCAGAGTACCACAGGCCAAACTCAGGAGTGTAATTCAAGTACCTGAAGATCCGCTTGACGGCCTGTCGATATGAAGTTCTCGGTGAAGCCTGAAAACGAGCGCACAGACACACGCTGAACTGTATGTCTGGCCTCGTCGCCATCAAGTAGAGGAGGGAGCCGATCATGCTCCGGTACTCCTTCTAGTCCACGGGTTCACCGTCCTTGTCCACATCCAAAGCCGTAGTCGTACGCATCGGTGTAGTCAGCGGCTTGGAGTCGTTCATGCCAAACTTCTTCACCATGTTCCTGGTGTACTTCGCCTGATGTACAAAGGTCCTGTTCTTGCACTACTTGATCTGGAGACCCAAGAAAAACTGCAGCTTGCCCATCATGGACATCTCAAACTCCCTGCTCATGTCATCTGCAAATCTGGCAACAAGATCATGAGAAGAGCCACCAAAGATTATGTCATTTACGTATATCTGAACAATCAAAAGGTCATTCCCATGCTTAAGGAGGAAAAGGGTCTTATCAACTGTGCCCATCACAAACCCCTTACTCAGCAAAAAGCCTCTCAACCTGCCATACCAAGCTCTAGGTGCCTGTTTCAACCCATAGAGCGCTCTCTGGAGTTTGTATACACGGTGTGGGTGTTTTTCACTATCAAACCCCGGGGGTTGCCTCACATACACTTCTTCCTCTATCACCCAATTCAAGAAAGCACTCTTGACATCCATTTGGTACAACTTGAACCCTTTAGCCACGGCAAAGGCTAGAAGGATCCTAATTGCCTCCAAATGGGCCACAGGAGCAAATGTCTCCTCATAGTCTATGCCCTCTTTCTGGTTGTACCCCTGCGCCACCAACCTCGACTTGTTTCTCACAACCATCCCATTCTCACCCTCTTTGTTCTTCCACAACCACTTGGTTCCTATGGGACGGCAATTTGGCGGTGGATCGATTAACACCCAGACTTGGTTTCTCTCAAAGTTTTCCAACTCCTCATGCATGGAATTCACCCAATTCTCATCAGACAAAGCATGTCGAATATCTTTGGGCTCGAAAGAAGCAACAAACGCAGAATGAGCGAAATGAGAAGTATTCCTTGACCTCGACCATGTAGTGCGTTCATGAAGGTCACCAATGATGGTCGTTGGTGGGTGATCAACTTGTACTCACCGGGGAGCCTCTCGCCTGGACACAATCTCCCCCTCAGCAGCAGGCTCCACTCGAACAGCCTCAGTCGTAGTGGGAGTAGGGGATGCTTCGTCCTCAATCGTCGTCGTAGTAGTGGAAGTAGTACGTACACGATCAGCCGCTGGAGCATCACCACCATCATCATCCTCGTCTCCATCACCATCCTTCTCATCCTCAAAGATCCTGGCACCAATCTCCTCGTCACCTGCACACTCAAAAGCAGAAGAGCTACATGCCTGTGTCTCGTCGAAGGTAACCTCGCAAATCTTCATGGTTTGGTTAGTGTCAAGGTTGAGCACACGATATGCTCTGGAATGAATCGCATAACCAAGGAAAATTCCATCCGAACATCGAGACTCAAACTTATTCAACTTGCCCTTCTTCAGAATGAAACACTTGCAACCAAAAGCTCCAAAGTGACTCACCTTGGGTTGTCGGCCATGCATCAGCTCATAAGAGGTCTTCTTCTTAAAGGCACGAAGGAAGATGCGATTTGAGACATAGCAAGCGGTATTGACCGCCTCGGCCCAGAAATGCCTAGGAGTCCTATGCTCATCGAGCATCGTCCTGGCCATCTCACAAAGGGTCTGGTTTTTCCTCTCCATTACACCATTCTGGCAAGCGATGTATGGAGAAGAGTACTGATGATCAAGACCAAGATCACTGCAAAAGACATCCAAATGAGAGTTCTTGAATTCCGTGCCATTGTCACTGCGTATAGCTCGAATGGCATCACCATGTCTCTCATTCTTCAACCTCAAGATCAAGTCTCGAACAAAGCCAAATGTCTCACTCTTATCCTCCAAAAAGAAAACCCAAGAGTACCTCGAAAAGTCATCAACAACCACAAGAACATACCACTTCCCACCAGCAGAGCGAACACGAGCTGGCCCAACCAAATCCATGTGCAACAGCTCACAAGGTCGCTCGGTCATGACAGAAGTCAGAGGGGCGTGAGAAGCGGCAACCATCTTTCCATGCCGACAAGAACCACAAACCAAATCCTTCTCGAATTTCAACTTAGGCAATCCTCGGACAAGATCAAGACCACTCAAGCGGGAAAGCAACTCAAAACTCAAGTGTCCCAATCTCCTATGCCATTTCCAAAGCTCAGCCGAAACGCCAGCAACAAAGCATCGAGGAGGACCAATAGACTGGGAAAAATCGGCACGAAAGATTTGACCCTCGGGGACGATCGTACAGACAAGATCGCCTCGAGAATCAAGTACACAAGAAGCACTCAACTTGAAACGAACCTCAAAACCTTCGTTAAGTAATTGAGATACTGACAACAGGTTGAAACCAAGTGACTTGACCAGGGCCACACTTCTTAAGGTCACCTTGCAACTCACTTTCACCATACCTTCAGCAAGCACTCGTCCTCTCCCATTGTCCCCGAAAGTGATGTACTCCCTCGTACTCACCGGGGTGAGGCTGGAAAACCACCCACGATCTCCGGTCATGTGTCTTGAGCAACCGGAGTCGATCAACCAAAAGTTCTCCAAGCCTCCCACCTGCAATCAAAAACGAGGACGAGAGTGAGCAAGCGACTCAACACTGGGTTAGTACCAAAAGAGTCAAACCAGTGCTGAGCCATTTGCTCAAAATAAGGGTTACCAAAATCCATCCTCCCAAAGCCTCTAGGCGGAGCCCTCTCACGCCTACCACCGAAGGACCTGTCACGTCTCACTGGAGGAGTACGCCCACCACGAGGGGGAAAACGTAGCCCGTAGTCCATCTGAGACCCAAAGCTCCAATCGTGCCTCCCAAACTCGTAACGGTCACGAGAAGGAGCACGTCGAGCCAACTCACCACGCCCAAACCCAACTCGCCTATCTCTCTGAGGGAACACACCTCCACCTCCACCTCCACGAGTGGGAACTGTCCTCACAAACACATCACCCCTAGGCAGAGGCCCTCTACGAGGCTCAGGTACACCACGAGCAAGGTGGTACCTGTCCTTGTTTGCCATCTCCCTAGCAAACCTCTCATCCCTCTTCCTCCGGGAACAGAATTCATCCTTGTGCCCGTCCCTCCCACAATACTCACAATGGAAGCGGATTGGCACTGGCTTAGGCTGTGGCTTCTCTCCAGCTTTCCCTCCTGTCTTCCCATCAAAGACACTCCCCTGGGTGCTCACAAACTTGATGGGTTTTTGGTAGTTTTCAGCTTTGTGGGGGAACACTGGAGGATCTGGGGTTGTGTCTAGCTTGTTTCTGAGATAGTTTGGCTTGGGTGCAAATTTGTTCATTGGTGTGGTATGTGGTGGAATGGGGATCTCTCCGGCTTTCTCTTCTCCCTCACCACTCTTCTCACCACACTTGTCAGCCCCCAATGCCTGACCATCAAACCTCTTGAACTAAGCCAACATCATACTCAATTGTGGCTCATGCCCAGACAACCACCCCATCATTTTTCCCAATTCATCATTTTCATCCTTCAGACGATCAACATAGTTTGCCAGTTCCATGTTTTTCAAAGCATGCATTTCACAGGTTGAACATGATGTAGGAAGAGGAGCTTTCAAAGCCGCCTCAAGAGAAACAATTCTAGTGTGAGATTCATCTAGCCTAGCATGCAAAATACGACATGATGTACAAGCTCCAAACAAAGCTGGCCTAGACTTCAATTCATCACACTCAATCCTAACCACATCTAGTTCCTCAAGAACAGAGGCATGTTTCTCCTTGAGAGTAGTCAAGTCAGCAAGAAAAACTGAACAATCACCACAATCAATTTCATCCGACACAACAGGAGCAGACTTCAAAGCAGCTATCTCATTTCTAGCATCCACAAGCAAGGATTCAAGTTCAGCTACTTTGTCCTTAGCATCACCCAACAAAGACCTGAATTCCCTCTTCTCCTTGTTGGTCTTTCTAAGCACATCATCACGATTGTCAAGCAACTCATTCAGCCTAGCATTCTCCTCCAGCAAGAAGTTGGGATCTTGTCGACCTCTTCATCAGAGTCGGAGTTCGAATCCGAGCTGTGCTTCCCACCCTTCTTGGAGTGCGCCATGCCTCAAAAGCCTCCTTGCGCGACGAAGCTCAGGCCGGTGATGTTCTTGCCTGTGTGCCGCTTGTCCTTGCGCCTTTCTTGCTCTTCCTCGCTGCTCTAGTCAGAAGAAGCGTCGCTTGATGTCGAGTCGATGTCGCTCGCTCCGGCCACCATCGCTCGAGCAGTCTTCTTCTTGTAGCCACCACCCTTCTTGTGCCTTCTCTCGCCCTTGTCCTTGTGCTTGTCCTTGTAGTCGTTCCGGGACCGGTGCTTGTTGTAGTCGTGCTTGGGCTTGCCCTTGTAGTCATTCTTGATCTCCATGGCTTCAGGGCATTTGGTGATGATGTGCCCGTGCTTCCCGCACCGATAGCACATCCCCGAGCTCCGCCTTGCATTCTTGTGGTTCTCGTACATCCGCCCAAACCTCTTGCTCAACAAGGCGAGATCGTCCTCGCTCAGCACATCAAAGTCCTCATCTGGCAAGGACACAAGACAAGACAGAGAGAAACCACCAGAGTTAGCGTTAGTCCTCAATCCTGAGACGAGAGCCAAACTATGAGGATCAGTGGGGCTCACGCTCTTGGCTCTGAGGCCACGATCGACCTCTAAAGACCTGAGCTTGGAAAACAGCTCATCAAGCGAAAGCGTATCATACGCGCTCGACTCCTCAATGGCCTCGATCTTGGCTTCCCACACGGACCTATCCAGGGCATGCAAAAGCTTGATAGCTTGATCATGATCCGTGTATGGGAGCACTGTCACATTGGCCCTCGTGTTGTTGACGATGCAAGTGAAGCGCTGAAACATAGCATCGGTTGACTCACCAGGGAGATGAGTGAAGTTCTCGTACTCTCTCCGATAAGTGGTAAACATCCGGGCTTGCACTTGGGCATTGCCAACATGAGCATTCTTCAACTTGAGCCAAATCTTTCCGGCCACATCCTCTTCGTACACTCGATCAAACTCCGAGGCACAGAGAGCACGGAACAAGTAATCAACAGCCTTGTTGTTGGCCTCAAACATGTCCCGCGATCCTGGAAGCAGAAAACTATATGGGATGACATAATGAGGATTCTGAGTGACCTCCCAGATAAGAGTTCCCTTCCCTCGGAAAAACGCGCCTATGCGCCTCTCCCACATCGGGTAATTCTTGCCATCATAGTGCGGAGGACCCGACCCCTTGTCGTAATCGCCCATCTTTGGATCTTAGACTGGTTAGAATCACGAAGATCTGTAACCGGCTCTGATACCAATTGAAGGACCGAATCGGGCGACCAGAGAGGGGGGAGTGAATGGGAGCCGATAAAAATTCTTCCCTAAAGTCGAACTCGGCCTATACCCCGATTGCCACTCCACGAATCCGTGCACACAAAAGAAGCTCCAAACACGGCACACACAAGCCTAGAAGATCAATCAAGAAGCCTAGAAGCAAAGAGCGGAAGCACCGAAGCAAGAATCAATGAACTTGAGCACTGCTGCGAAGTCCAAGTCGGACAGTCCGCCTGGCTGCCATGGACAGTCCGCCAGGGTAGCGCTGACGGTCTGTGATGTAGGCTCGGATGGTCCGAAATTGACTCAGAGGCAAACAGAAACTCCGGGGGAAAAACCTCTCCACGCGGACAGTCCGGCACGGGCTCGCGGACGGTCCGCCAAATCCACTGGAAACCCCAGACAAAAGACAAGCCACCCCAGATGAAATCTAAAGGCCGCGCGGACAGTCCGCCAGGACCACGCGGACGGTCCGCGAACTACCTGTAAAATAAAAGCCGAAAACCAACAGATCGAAACGGTCCTCATGTTGAACAAATGAAGAACACAATGAACAGCCGTGCTGTCGACACCTCACGGACAGTCCGCACGAGACCCGCAGAGGGTCCGCCGGGCTCGAATAGAGCAGAAAAAGCTCGAGCTCAGAAGTCAACCCAACCTTTCCATCACCGGATCTCCCAAACGGTTGAAGCTCTTGAGACAAGATTTTGGGGAGGTGAAAAGCGTCACACAAGGATGCTATGCCCCAAAAATCTCGACTTCTAAGCCACTAAATCATCGGGAATCGCGGATCAACCGAACCACCCCCATGAACTCGGGCACCAACCAAAAACGCACGAATCAAAGGCTCTCCACAGCGTTTAAGGGGTCAAGATCACACACAAAGATGCGCAAGGCATCCACCCATATCCCCTCAAAGAAATCCGTGAAGAAACGCCTCCAAAATCACGAATCGAGCCAAGAACGAAAACTCCCAAAAATAGTCCCAAAAATGACACGAAAATCACAGAGGACTAGGAGATCACCGGGATGCCGAATGCTTCCATACATCCAGAGGTCAGATTCTGTACAAGAGTCTAGCCTAAGGAATCCAGAGGGAAAAGAAGCAGTTCAGAGAAAATCTACCGGGGGAGAAAACCCTAGGGAGCAAGAGAGAGAGAGATGACATCCACCTCTCCGCTATTTATATGAAGTTCATCGGAGGGAGGTAAATGACCACGCTACCCCTACTGCTTGAAATGAAGATACAACCCCTCAGGGGCATTTTGGTCAAGTGTTCATCGAGCAGACACGCTTCCACCACGGCCTTGCTTAGCTTCGACGCAAGCCCCGCGATCACGCCACGTGCCCCCGCCTCGAAGCTTCCCGAAGCTCCCGAATCACCGTCTCCGTCACCTCGGGCCTCCGGGCTTGGTTTTGCGGCCCAAACCAAGAAACCGTCCACTAGATGGTTTTGTGGGCAAACCACCAAACCCCGCGTGCAAGCTTCGGGCTTCAACCGCTACCTTGCACCGGCCCATGTTCACAACTTCAGCCCTCCAGTCTTGCACCGCACGGCTCGCACTTGACCCCATCGGCTACAGGGTCCATCGAACCAAGTCTACTTGCCTCTCCATCACCCGGAGGCCACCACGGCTAAGGCTTTTCGCGCTTGTTCTTCACCTGCACCGACACGAGTCAAGTCGCAACCTGTACCTGCACACTTAGCCAAGCATCAGTCCACACAACGTTGTCAATCACTCATCACTAAGGAGCGACCCTCCACTGGTCCTCGGACACACCTGGTCCTCAGTGACAACCCTGTTGGATCCTTGGGCAACCTCCACGCTGGGGTACCTGCTGTAGGAGTCTAAAGTTTAGTTTCGCAGAGTGCTGGTCATCGCGGGCTAGCTCCCCATTTGTACCTGGGTGCTGAATCTTATCTCTCTCATGCAATACTCATGCCCATCTCTTGTATCTTCTAGCTTTGTATGTTTAGTACATTAGAACCTAGAGCTAACTCGTATGTTCCCCCTAAGCCGTAGTGTGCTAGAGTAGAGGTAGATCTGAGTGTGTGTGTCACACTACCCTTATATCTTTTATCTTTCCCCTGTCTTTGAGTGTATTGTTCCCTATATCTATCTCTTGGTTTACATTCAGAGCAAAAGCATAAGTCTAAGATATCCGCTATTGCCTTCCACGGATTCGATACCCGTGGAATACTCTCCTTCCTTGGGAAAATGTTACAATGGTTTATCTGTGCGCTTGCGGATTCGTTCATGATCGTTTAGATTAACCTTTGGCAAGTCTCAATGTTCACGCTAACCTGACGCCATTAGTTGTGACATTGAGAGGTGCATAAAAGGCGTTTCCTGGTGTTGTCACTAAGGACGGGTCCCAGATCTGTTCTTAAGATGACAACGCTACGAAACGCCAACAAGCATTTCTGGCGCCGTTGCCGGGGAAGGCACAGGTTTATAAACTCTGAGTAGGTTAGGACAACTCTCAATGCAGGCTAACCTTGATTGTCTTCTTTTATCTTTGGATGATGAAGACAGGTAGTGTATGACTGGTTTTGACCTACCGGGGAATTTTACTGAAGATCCCGAGTCACTTGTGAGGAAAGCTCGAATTCATTTTGGCTCACCTCGTCGTACTCATCCGGAAGGCGATCCAGCTTCCTTTGTACCATCCACGTCCAACGCTATGGCCCAGAAGACACTTCGTGAGTACTCAGCTACTTCCGCGGACCAGGTGCTGCAAGGCCCTACGGTGGTAATGGGGACTGAAAATTTTGAGATCAAGATGGGTCTAATCACGATGGTACAGGCTAGCTCATTCTGTGGCAAGCCGAATGAGGATGCCAATGCTCATCTGCAGCAATTCCTAGAGCTATGTAGCACTTTCGTCATCAAGGGTGCAAATATGGATGTTGTTCGTCTATGGCTATTTCCACTCTCCCTCCTGGGGAAAGCTAAGCAATGGTTCTACGCGAATCGTGAGGCTATTAACACTTGGAGTAAGTGTTCAGAGGCATTTCTCAAGAAGTTCTTCCCATTGGGTAAAACTAATGCTCTTCGTGGAAGGATTTCTGGTTTTCAGGAAGCAGCAAGTGAATCTATTCCAGAGGCTTGGGAAAGGCTTCAGGTTTACGTCCTGGCCTGTCCTCACCATGGGATGGAGTATTGGCTCATTCTTCAGAGCTTTTATAATGGGTTGACTCCGACAGCCCGAGGCCATATTGATGCTGCTGCTCAAGGAGCATTCTTCTCACTCACTGTTGATGATGTTAAATTACTCATTGAGAAGATGGTCTCCAACCAAGGGTGGAGTGATGAAAGACTCCAACCGCGACCGAGGGGTACTCATACAGTCAAGGAAGCAGACATGATTACTGCCAAGATGGATCTTCTTATGAAGAGATTGGATGACTACACCAGCGAGAAGGCTGCCGTGGCCACCACTATTCTGCCTATGGACTCTCACATGACTTGTGAAGTCTGTGACAACACTGGGCACTCAGGCAACTACTGTTCAGAAACTCAGGAGGAAGTGATGTACATGAGTGGCAACAACAATGGTTATCGTCCACCTCAACAAGGAGGCCAATCGTGGAATCAACAACACCCTTATTATCAAGGAGGTAACCAAGGTAATTCTTACAATCCCAACCAACCTTCCTTGAGAGACCTCATTTTCGGGCAAGCTAAGATTAATGAAGGTGTTAACAAGAAGCTAGCTGCCCTTGATAAAACTTTAGAAAGTCTCAACGTTAAGCTTGATAGCTTTTCATCTGCCCAGAAGAGTCAGCTAAGTTTCAACAAAATGTTAGAAACTCAGTTGGCCCAGCTGGCCGCTTCTGTTCCCTCTGTTGAAAATGCAAATGCGGTAACCACGAGAGGAGGTAAATCCACTCGGGATCCACTGTATCCTAACCATGCAGGGACAGACAAGAAAGGCATAACAGAAGTTGAGAACATCCATGAGGATTCATCCGACTCGGAAGAGTCCCCCCAGGTAAGGAAGGTGCCACCAACGGATAAAGCACCTGTAGGAGTGACGGCACATCCGGATTTCATAGAAGCCAATGTGATGTCGTTCCCTCAAAAGAGCAGGAAGGCAACAATAGATGAACAGTTCAATCGCTTCGTGGACATGATTCAGAAGGTTTATATCAACGTCCCATTGCTTGAGGCAACACGCGTTCCCACTTACGCACGTTATCTCAAGGACATCCTAACCAAGAAGCGAGCTCTTCCCACAACCGAAGTAGTACAACTCACGGAGGAGTGCAGTGCTGCCATACTCAACCGCCTTCCTGAGAAGAAGAAGGATCCAGGGTGTCCCATAATCACTTGTATGATTGGGACCCAACGTTTCGACCATGCTCTCTGTGACTTAGGGGCCAGCGTCAGCGTCATGCCTAAGGTAGTCTTTGATCAACTTAACTACACGAGTCTATCTCCAACCACTTTGCAGCCGCAACTGGCCGATTCTTCAGTCCGATACCCAGCGGGGATAGCTGAGGACATTCCAGTGAAAGTCCAAGATTGCTTTATTCCCGTTGACTTTGTGGTGCTGGACATGGAGATCGCCAAGGAGGTGCCGCTCATACTTGGGCAACCATTTCTAAGCACAGCTGATGCACAAATTGATGTGGGGGCTGGTGTGATCCATCTCTACATCAATGGCAAAGAGGAGAGGTTCGAGTTTCGTCCAAGAAAAGAACAATGCTCGATGATCAAGGATTTACCAACTTCCGACACCCCGGCACGAGAGGTCGAAGTGCCACCACGGCAAGGGGACAGTCTCATTGCTTTCATGAAGAATTTTTGGAAGGAAGAACGCCAACTCATGGGCATGGGACAGAAACAGTATTGGAAGTCTCAGTCCCAGCCCAAGAAACCACCTCCTACACATCACAACCTACACAACACTCAGAAGATGTGGCGGAGGGTGAGTAGGAAGCCGACTTCTCCTCCAAAGGGAACGACTACCCCACTGCCTAGGTGAGAACCTTGGAACCAAGTCTAGCTCTAAAGACTCAAAATAATGAGCTCTGCGCCGACAGGTAAGATCGGTAAGTTATCCTTATTTTCCATACAATAAAATTCTGGTTCAGGAAAAGCAATCTACTTCTACTTTGTGTTCTCTGCATTCTCGCTGTGGCGAGCTCAGGAGTGATGTCCACCCGGACATTCCTTGAGCTTGCACCATGGTATTAACTTGTCACAGCCACCACCACCACCACAGCCATAGCCTGCTACGCCACCAGTGGCAGGAGGGGCCCCTGCGGGGTATATGTTTGGGGTTACCCCTGGATATACACCTGGCTGGGACCAGCCCACCTACCAGCCGAGTGCGAGTGGCATGGCTTGGGCGGGTGCGAGCAGTACTCAGTGGGCTACACCCGCTAGTTCCAGCTCCGGTGGTCCACCTCCATCTTCGTCCTTCCGGAGGCACTCCTCAGCCTCCGCACGCGATGCTCAGCTCGTGCAGCAGATGGGAGAGCTCACCGTCCAGGTCACGGGATTGGAGGAGATGTTGAACACCCACGTCGAGTCTACCTCAGCGTGGTAGTGTCAGGCTGGTGAGAGGACAGCAGCCATGCAGCAGGATCAACAGCGGTACATGGAGGAGCAGAGGGCTTACTACGCGAGTCAGGGTTTCTTCTACCCTCCTCCGTAGTGAGCCTGAAGCTAGCTTGGGGGAGGACCCCCATCCTGAGGTATCTTGTATCTTCCTTTGTTTTCAGAATACCTTATAAATGAAAGTCCAAAAAAATCTGCAAAAATAAAAAGACCAAAAATATTTATTTGCTTTCATCATCATTTGCTTAGTTTGCTTTGATATGCTTAGTAAGAATGCTTTGCCTCTATGGTTGAAATGATGAATAGTTGCTCTGTTTATTTTCCTCGTATGTCTTGCTTACAACGTTGTATCCTACCTAAGTTTTGAGCTTGTTGGCTTGTATGTTCAAACCCTAGCTTGATAACTGTGGGTAGCAAAAAGCATGAACCTTGCCTAAGTTGTTGTTAGACATGACATGGTAGAATAGAGTGCTATGATCTTGTGCTTAGTGATGCTTGACATCCGGAGTTTTCCTTTTTGAAAAATCAAAACATGTTGAGTTCCTCAATGATGAGAATTTCCCATCCAAGGCCATATGTAGATTCTAGTTCTTAGCCTCCACATATGCAACTTGTTCTCTCATTGAGCTTTGTCAAATTGTTGTGACCCTTGTTAGAACTCATGCTCCCCTGATCAAGATCACGTACACGTTCATGCTAAACTTCTACACTAGAAGTTAAGCACTCATCATTTGTTCCATATGCTTGTGCATTCATCCACAAATAAAACTCTATGTATCTTTGTATCATTCATCCCTCTCCAAATATCTCCAATAGGGACAAGGGGCTAGCTGAAAAAAAGAGAAAAAAAAAGGAAAAGAAAAGCATGCTCAAAAGCATGGCAAAAATAAAATAAAGAGAGCTAGCCCAAGTCTCGAAAATTTCAAAAGGTGAAAAAGGGATTGATATGTGCAAGAGAAAGAGTTCCACCATATAGATTGTAATAACTAGTACCCACTCCAGGGCTAGTATCCACCTTACCATCAATGCCTCATTCCCTCTTATAAAACATGGCAATATCTGGCACCCATTTCCGGGCCTAGTATCCACCTTGCCGTGCTCATATCCATCACACACATATGCACATCTTGATCAGGATGTATGTTTGTTTCTTCCAAGGATCCGGTTTTTGACTTAGCAATATATGAGAGATAAGTATGCCACATCTTCCCTACCTACAGCTCCACATACAGCCTATTAGGAGTAGGAAGTGAATAAAGGCAACATTAATGCCTTGGTGAGGAACCATACACTTTTGAGCGATCCAAGAGTATCATTTGAGGAACTCTGATTTTTTTTGAAAAATTTGTAAAACCTCCGGATTGATAGCTGATCAAGGTATGAGAGATTATGCACATGCTATATAACCATTCTGTCTCTCAACCGCCCAAGGCAGGTGAAGCTATATGCCCCACGTTATCAGGTGAAAGGTAAGAACATTACCAACTTGTTCAACTCTTGGTAGAGTACTTTGCTGTATGTTTGCCATAAGTTGAGAATACAACATTGTAGCAACTCCTGATCAACCAACCTAAGTCGCTAATGTCTTGCTTCAAGACGAGCAAGAGGTTAGCTTGGGGGAGTTTGTTGACGGTTGAAATTAACCAGTTCTAACCCTCAATATTCTCACATAAATGGAGGCATATGCATTATTTACTAGCATTTTGGTTTGAATAATGTAGTTCCACTTGTCCTTGGAGATTATTTGTATGTAGGTGATTTACCCCTTAAAAGAGATGGAAACCCACCTTCTATGAAGAAACCATGCCAACTCAGCTGAGGAGGTGGCTGCCACCAAGGGAAACATGGCATTCCACGTCATCGATCCAGGGGAGGCACTCACCGATGAATCAGAGGACGCCACATGGACTTCACATGGATCAAAGGGCCCACCTCGGATACCAAATCAAGCCATGCACCGGAGATGGATCAGAGGGCCCACAGGGCAGCCACCCAGTGGAAAACCACCAGGTGGGGCCACCTTAGAGGGCCGGCCGATCCTAGGATCGGCCGAACCGACCTAGGGGGCTCCATCCTGGCCCTCCACGTGGCAGCTCCATATTGGTCCATTGCCTCACTCCCGGGTGTTTTGGAGCACTTTGAGCCTCCGAGCAAGCCTTGTCCTCGCCTATAACTAGAAGGGGAGGGGCTCCCATTTCCCACACACCACTCTCTCATTTTCCTCTCACTTTTAGTTTCCAAGGCTAGGGGGTAGGCTAGAGTAGCTCTTATTCAGGTTCCAAGTCCTCTTGGAAGTCTAGGTATGAGTTCTCTTTTATCTTTATTTCTTTGTATGACTTTGATCTACTTCAGTTATTCAGCTATTTCATATAAAGTTATGGTAGATCATATGTTTGATATGTTCTTGAGTTCATCCTCTGTTCATCATTTAGAGGCTTGTGTTCTTCGTGAACACTACCTTTTGATCCACTTGAAGGGTGATAAACTCCTTCCTTATGTGTTTGTTCATAAGTTAGAGGCTCGTGTTCTTCACGAACACGGCCCTTTGATCTTATTGATTAGACATAAGAGAGTTCGTATCTGTTTGTATGTCCAGCCTTAGTTGATCTTGTTAGATGGCATGAGAGTGTTGCATGAGATCTGTGTTCAAGCTACGGTACTTGGTCTAGTTGACCAGTCTTCTGGTGGCTCTCACCCTGGGTCACAATAGCCCGGGCCAGGTGGAGTCTAGCAGCAATGTAGGCATGGTGCCTGGTTTGTCTGGCTACGATAGTATGAGCATACCCCCCATAACGATAGAGGTCGGTCCTCAGGTGGTGACAGCCCTGTTAGATCCTTGGGCAACCTCCACGCTGGGGTACCTACTGTAGGAGTCTAAAGTCTAGTTTCGCAGAGTGCTGGTCGTCGCGGGCTAGCTCCCCGTTTGTACCTGGGTGCTGAACCTTATCTCTCTCATGCAATACTCATGCCCATCTCTTGTATCTTCTAGCTTTGTATGTTTAGTACATTAGAACCTAGAGCTAACTCGTATGGTCCCCCTAATCCATAGTGTGCTAGAGTAGAGGTAGATCTGAGTGTGTGTGCCACACTACCCTTATATCTTTTATCTTACCCCTGTCCTTGAGTGTGTTGTTCCCTATATCTATCTCTTGGTTTACATTCAGAGCAAAAGCATAAGTCTAAGATATCCGCCATTGCCTTCCACGGATTCGATACCCTTGGAATACTCTCCTTCCTTGGGGAAATGCTACAATGGTTTATCTGTGCGCTTGCGGATTCGTTCATGATCGTTTAGACTAACCTTTGGCAAGTCTCGATGTTCATGCTAACCCGACGCCATTAGTTGTGACATTGAGAGGTGCCTAAAAGGCGTTTCCTGGTGTTGTCACTAAGGACGGGTCCCAGATCTATTCTTAAGATGACGACACTACGAAACGCCAACAACGCCCTGCGCAAGTTGGCAGACGCTGGGTTGGCCGTGGCGGCCGTCACCGCGAACTTCCACCTCCGTCGGGTGATCCCCCTCATGGAGAGGGCGCTCCCCATCTTCGTGATGGGGAGCGACGCCGATCCCGCGACCCTGGCGAGCTCGCAGCTGTTGGAGAAACCACTCGCCCAGGCGTACGCGGCTACGAGGGTGAGGCGTGCGGTAAACCTCAAGGCGGTGGCTCACAGCGACGACGACTTGTGGTCGTTCGCGATGTGCCCCAATCCGGGCCACCGCGAGCTTGTAAGATTCGACTTCCTGCTTCGTTCGCTTTGTCCCAGTATTTGCTCTAACGGCAGGCGTGGTGACAGGGAGTGCGCCTCAACGTCCCCTCATCAGACCCACCGACGCCCAGGTCGCACGCCGCCAATCATGCCAAGCAACAAAGGTAGAAAGATAAGGCGGACCGGGCGAGGGCGAGGAAGGCGAGGAAGTAGGAGCGCATCGATGCGTTCAACGAGGAATACCTGTGGCGGGAGCAGCGGGGCCTCCCCTCCCCCTCCGGATCCGATACACTCGGACGAGGACGAGGACGACACCGACGAGGAGCGGACCATCTCGGATAGGGAGGAGGAGGCGCCTGCCTCGATGTTGAGGGACGAGGAGACCCTCATTGCGCCCGCCTCTGAGGTGGGCCCGACGCCCCTCGGCGAGGGTGTGTCATCGAGGACGCCAGCTGGTTCAGGGGCGGTGCCCCCGGACCCCTCGAGGAAGCGCAAGCGGCACGTCACTGGCCTGCGGTGAGTCGTGTTCAGCTCTCCGTGTTCTTGATATCGTAGATTAGTTTGCCGACCCTTCCTTTCTGATTTCACTAGTGTGGCGCCGGCCATCCCAAGGCGCTCAAGGCGGGGGCGCAAGATGCGCCGCGCACAACGAGGCCTCGTTCGGCGAGGGTGTCGCGGTCGGCGGCGGCTGCGGTGGTGACGAGTGGGACACCACATTCGGAGGTTGCGGCCGCGGGACTGCAGTGGCGAGAGGAGGCGGCGGCAGAAGCCCTCCGCGCGGCGATGGTCCGAGAGACCCAGCGGCGGCGGGAGCAGGCCCGCGCCGCAAGCCGGGAAGCAGGGAGCCGCGGGAAGGATGTGGCTCCTGCTGATGGTGATTCGACCCCCACTGGGGGTCTGGTGATGGTGGTAGCGGCGCCAGCCCCTGGGCCCGTACCCGAGGTGTTGCTGGTTGTAACATCCCGGAGTTTTCCGGAATGTTATTTTATTCAAAAATGTGGATTTCAAAATTTTTGCCTGGATTTGAGTGCATGCTTAAAACTATAAGGATGTTTTCTTTGATCCTTCCCTAAATTCTTAGATTTATTTTGAGCTAAATAATAATTTTTAGGAATTATGTGTGTTAGTGTGATCTTTTTGGAGTTCATTGCTTTTATTTGGATCTTATTTGTGTGTAGTTGAAATTTGAATTCTAAATTCAAATTTGAATTGAAATAGTTATAAGGAATAGGAGTTATGGAAATATAGAAAAGAGCCAAACCTCTGCTGGGCCTTAAACCTCATCACCAGAGTCCGCCGGACCTCTTCTTTCTCCTAGCCTAGGTTTACTCGTCTGCCGGCCCGCCTTAGCTTTCCGGCCCACCTGAGCCTGCCTCCCACCTACCGCGGCCTTGTGAGGCCGACGCGCGGGACCCACCCGTCAGTCGCATCCCTCTCACCCCTTTTTCCCCTTCGTCTGACGCACAAAGCAAAAAAGCACGGCGAGCTCAGGGGGGCCCTCCCATGGCCGCCTCCCGGATGCCGTCCGTGCCCCGCCCGAGCATCCCAGCCATCCGCACGCGCTTGCCCTCATGGGTGCTCCCTATAAAAAACCACCGCCGCAGCCTCTCCTCCCTGACCTAGCCGCCCCTTGGGGTTTTCTCCCCCGCATCCGCCTCTGCCGCCGAAGAAGAAGAAGGGGGGAGAAGAAGGAACCCGGCTCCGTCGCACCGGGGAGAAGCCAAAGCACGCCGCCGTCCGCACGTGTACCACGACGCCAACCTGGAGCTCGAGCCGCCTGTGCCAGGACGCCGATGCCGCCGCGACGTCCCAGTTCTACTCCTCTGCTCCAAGCCGAGTCTGCTCTGCTCCACCTCTCCACCGCCGCACCTCGCTCCGACCAGGGTCACCAGGTGAGCCCGTCACCCTCCTTTCCTGCTGTGAACCCAGCCTTCACACCATGGAGGTGGTGATCCCTGCTCTGGCCGCTCTACTCCACGCTGCCATGCAAAACGCCGATGCCATGTTGCCGGTCTTCGAGCCGTGCCGAACGATCGCAGGTACCACAACCGTCGTCGCCACGCGTCGCTCTCCTCGCTAGACCTCACCGCCCTTCTGTTTTTCTCTGAGCCGCACGAACGCACGGGCCGTGCCGCCGGTCCCTGACAAGGGCGCCACCATCGTCAAACACCGGCCAAGCCCCGGTCTTGCTCCCTTCTACACCTACCTGTGTCAGCCCCGGCACACTCGCGCACTCACGCGCACGCGCCGGTGACCGCACTGCCGTTTCTCCCTGTTCCGCCCGTGTTTGTTGCCGCCCTGTCCATCGCGCCACCGTGGCCGTCACCGGCATCCATGCGTGCGTGTGCACGAATGAGAGGGCCAAGCCTTCTCTTTTTGGGCCGACCCACACCTGTGCACACACCCAACACGCATGCACACACTGGCCACGCCGCCGCCCTATTTCTGGTCGTGTCGCCGGTCTCTGACCTTAGCGCCGCCGTCGCCTGGGACTGGCCAAGCTCTGGCCTTTATCCCTTCTGCTCGTGTCTGTGCATGCCCCGGCACACTCGCACACCCACGCACGCACGCCGGCGTCCTTTCTCACGAGCCCGCACGGTCGTCTTACCCATGACCCCCGCCACGTTTTGCTCCTGTTGTCCGCCATGCCGATCCCCGACCTGCTCCGCCACCCTGTTCGCCGCGCTCGCACGCGCACAACAGGGAGGCAAGGCCCCCCCTTTCTGGGTTCGTCTCCACACCAAGCGCACCCTTTGCACGGCCAGGGGCACGCGAGCACCTACGCACGCGCGTTGTTCGCGCCGCCGCCCTGGTTGGCCTCGCCGCCGCGTGCTGCATCTCTCTTAGCTCGCTGTTGCCCAACCCCCTGGTCACACGCCTACGCGTACAAGGCCAGGCCTCACCTTTGCCGCAACCAAGCACAACTCCAGCCCAGCACACACCCCGACGTGCTTGTGCGCTCGTCGTCCGGCCGTCCTCTGTTTCGCGCTGCCGCACCGCTTCACGCCGCTGTCTGCGCCTCCGCCGAAGCCGGTCAAGGCCGAGCCTCGAAACCTGCACACGAACCTGACGTGCACATACGCTCCTGCATACGAGCTAGGACACCGGTGCCTATGCACAAACTCGCGGCCCCGGCGTTTGCGTTCGCCGCCGCTCTCTGTTTTCCGCCGGCATGAGGCCGCCGTGCCCGGTATCCGGCCAAGCTCAGGCCTTTGACCTCCCAAGATGCTCCCTAGGACGTCTAAAGCCCCACCGCCATTTCCCTTTGCCGGTCGCCGGGAAGCTCGCCGTCGGCCAAACCTCGCCGCACCGCCACTCCTCTGGCGCATTTCGCTGAGCACCTGGCGACCGTCTGATCCCAGTTGGGGTTTTTGTAGCACGTGCAGGACCACACCGTCGCCAGCCACGTTGGATCGCTGGGATCCTTTTTGCGCCTAGCTAATCCCCTGCTGCGCCATGCCACCATCCACACACACGCGAGCCGCACCGGATCCCTCTGGATCTTGTGCACCCTGCCACGGATGCGGCTCCGTCAGCTGCCGCGTGGACAGCAGTTGGCTTAAACCCAGCTGCGTGGCCGCCACCTCGGCGACAAGAGCCGGTGTGTAGCTAGCCTACAGTTAGTTTAGAGTCAGCTAGAGTTAGCTAGTAGCTAACCTAAAGTCAGTGCTATTGTGCATGCGCAATTTAATTTCAGAAATGGTTTTAACCTTTGAAAAATCATAACTAATTCTTTAGAGCTCTGAAAGATATGAAACCACTTTCATAATTCTTCTAAAATCATGATGCACCCGTTAGATAGGTGTTTGCTCCCTTTTGGCTCTTATTGCTTCTTCTTTTGGTGTTATTTGCATTTAGCACCAGTATTTATTTGTATTTGCGAATCTAGGGGCTACCGGAGCCGGAGAGCCGACCCAGGACTACGACGACGACTTCGCCTTCGATGACTACCCTCACGCAGGTTCACGCCCGACCAACTTTGAATGCCCATTAGGCATTGCTTATAGAACTGCTAGCGCTTTACTTATGCATGATGATGGATATAATGAAACCTTGCACTGCCCCTTTTAAATACCTTGTCCTTGATTGACCTACTACTACTACTACTACTACTACTACTATATTTATACGTGATTATATGCTGAGCTTCGCTGTGCATGTGTTGGGACCATGTGGTAGTTTTCTTGGCGTGTGTGGGGAAAAACTGGCAGGAGAAGGTGTTTTGAGTGACTTGGCGGGGGTGAGCTCAAGACAACCCGATCCGGCATCGGGGGCCAGGGTTCGTCTTCTCGGGCGATCCCCATTTTGCACCTATGGCGGGTACACGGTTTTTTTTAGGAGCACAGGTGTTGGGGTTTTTGTGATGACTTGGAAGTTAGGAGCTCGCCCCGGTCTGAAACTGAGTGGGTCGCTTTGTTTTCACGAGACTTTTGTACACACCACCTCATCGAGAGTGGGGATAGGGCCGGGTCGACCCTGGCAAGTGCGATTCCATACCTGCTAGTAGGATAGAGGGTATCAGTGGGAGGTAAGTGGGTGACGACCCTTTCCCTTTGCAGTCGCTCCCCGTGTGGCCACACGGGGGCATGTTCACAGTTCTGGGGCGGTCCTCTGCGCTGGACTGCATCGAGACCCGGATGTAGGGTGGAATCGTAACTCCTAGGTGTTCGTCCGGTAGGATGGGCTTGGTTGGCTGATCACTACCGGGTGCCATTCCGAGTTGGGTACAGGTGTACACGCTCTGCAAAGTTTAGATCTATACGTATAGCCGCGTCCTCGGTTATGGACATGCATGATGTTTACTCCGACTCTTACGTTTTAGGATTTCTACCTCCCCCTATAGGTTTTGAGTGTATGGTGAGCCGTGGTTGCATTCGGGGAGAGGGGAGTTGCTCCCTCTGCCTCGCGGATCCGGGTGCAAACATTGAGGTGCGAGGAGTGGGAGTTCTCGCACTGACCCTAGATGGAGATAGGACCTGGTGACGGTGATCTGGGTGTCCAGGTGTAACCGTTTATGGATAAGAGACTTGGGAAATGGTGGGATTTGGAGATGTTACTCTTTATATATTGCTGCCGCTGCTTAGGAAAACAATAGCCTTTTCCTTGAACCTTTTTATACCTCTAGAAGTAGGCCACTTAAAGCTTGCATACGGTTGGTGACGTGGACCTATTCCGATCCTTGGGGATAGCCCCTGAGCTTGCAGGGTATGAGTCAGACTTCGACAACAACGCCGATGGATGGTACGATTGAAGGGCGCGACGCTACCCTCAAGGATGCCTGTGGGAGAGAAGAATGAAGCTGGAGACATCTTCTGGAAGCTAGCTACCGCTGTGTAGGCTCTTATTCATGTTATTCCGCCAAGAGGCGTGTAATGATGTGCTCCTTTAATGGATTTGTAATAAAAGTAATACTTTTGGATGCTTATTTCCGCTGTATGGTTGTGTTATTTATCTGTGATGGAATTCTATACGTGATAGCGTCTGATTCAGGGACTATCGCAAGGTACAGGGTGACGGGTTTTCCTCCCTGAAAACCCAGGTCGTCACACTGGTGCGGCCTGATGGTTGTGTGGTGGCGCCAGCGCCGACGACTAGCGCCGGGGCGTCAACGTCTGGTGCTGGGGCCCCAACGACTAGTGCCGGGGCGACGCAGTGAAAGGACATAATGAAGCTGCGCCGTCCCAACGATATTGAGGGTTACCGCCCGTGGGAGCTGAAGCTTGACTTCCCCGGAGTTCCACCGAGCCTGGTAGAAGAAGCGAGGTCGGAGAGGGATCTGTGGTAGGAGTTCAACAACCTCGGCTCCTCCCTGCAGAATACCCTTAACGCCGCCCTCCAGATTCATGGGGGCAGGTCGCTCCAGGTCTTCTGGGTAAGCGTGCTTATGTGAGTGCCGCTTATCTCTTTCTTCTTCGTTTGTGTGACTTTCATTCGACTCCCTTTCTTTTTTCTTTTCCCCCATCTACAAGAACTGCAAATGCAGGTAGGTGACAAGATCACCTATATGGCCGAGCTGTGCTCCGAGATCGACTGGCTCCAGACACAGAACGAAGGCCTGGACGCGATGCTGGAGGGGCTGCGGACGGACAACGGCTGGTTCGAGTATGACCTGATCCGTGCGGAAAAGGAGTGTGATGTCCAGCGGACCGCGGCGGCGCAGAAGGCCAGGGAGGCCGAGGCGCTGAGCGCCACGCTCCAGGGGAAGGAGGAGGCATTGGCGGCAGTGAACGAAGAGCTTCGGAAGGCACGCGCAGGTTGAGGCATGTTGACGGTCGATATTTGCCATTTTTATGACCGTCAACTCCTGCAAATTGGAGCATGAATTGCACATTCACACTAGAATAGGTGCTTAAACTCATACTTTCCACCAGTGTCGATGTCTATTCGAATGCAGGTATTTGGCATAAGAAATGGGAGGAATTCATCCACTTTCACTCCACTCCAATCCAAGGCACTCAAATGCTGGCTAATCAGGGACTGCCACATGGATTCTTCTGGATCCATGATGTCACCAATCCATGTGAGGGACTCTCGACGAATCATACGCTGCCACATCAACATCACATGGATCCATGGGCCCACTTTGCCAACTAAACAGCCAGGAAACGTGCCATGCACGGAGGAGAGGCACTAGGGCCCACATGGAAGCGAGCCAGAGGAAGCACAGGCCAGATGGCCGGCCAGGGGTTTCGGCCGACCCTAGGATCGGCCGAACCGACCTAGGGTCAGTTGATCCTCCCCGTCCACGTGTCGCTTGCTCATTGGTCCTTGGCTGCATTCCCAGGTGTTTAGGGGCACTTTGAGCCCCGGAGCAAGCCTCCTCCTTGTCTATAATTAGGAGGGGAGGGGCTCCATTTCACACACACCACCAAGCTCTCAAGTTCCACTTCTCTCTTGTGTAGCTCTCTCTCCCTCTCTCCAATTCTGCCCATGAGAGGTGATTCTCACCTCTATGTGGTAGAATGGTGATGAGGAGAGATCTAGATTAGGATTAGTTGAGAGGTAGAGTAGGGGTGAGGAGTGAGTTGATGTCCTCGTGGATGCTTGTTCTTCATTTAGATCAAAGTGAGTATTTCAGCATTTCTTATTTAGACTATAGTGGACATCATGCATGATTGTTTTGTTCTTGTGTTCGTGGCTCGTTCATAAGTTAGAGGCTTGTGTTCTTCATGACACAAGGCTTCGATCCTTTAGAGCCAGAGCAGTAGTTCACATACTTGTTTGCATGCTCTGATCCTGTTTAGTTAAGTAAGTCCGCTGTATCTCGTTTAGCTGCATCCATAGCTTCCTTTCTGCTCCATAGCTCAATGAATAAATCTGATTCCGATCTTTCCCTTGTTCGTGGGACAGTATCTATACGGTTGCTATAGTGTAGTTAGCGGGTCGATAGACGTAACCGCACTATAGTATATTATCTGGGGTACAGACGTGGTGTCTGGGCCCTGGTTTTCCAGCGAAGACCACGTACGATCGTAGCGTAGAGGTAGGTCACAGTGGTGACAGCCTGTTGGACCCTTTGTCAACCCTCTACGTCGCGTACCGAGTTGGGCTCGCTTGCCAGCACCTTGGAGTGTTGTCGCCCCGCGGGGATGACTGAGACCTGACAGAATACATCTTGAGAGCTAAGTCCCTTAAGGAAGTGCTTCTTGTATCCCGACCTATCCCAGCGAAAGCTGGTGTCCTTGGATAGACCCTCTCTAGTTACTCTTCGTCCTAGGAACGAAACCCGACGGGAATACTCATTTTCCTAGGGAGAAGTGCTACAGCGGTGTATCCGTGCGCTTGCGGATTTGTTCGCACTCGTCACTGTACCCGGTAGTTTCTTACACGCCCACACTGCCACGGCGCCCAGTGTTGAGATTAAGAAACGCCAACAAGTATTTCTGGCGCCGTTGCCGGGGACGGCTGTTGTTAACCTTCGAGCCCGTCTATCCTCGTATTTATCTTTTTCCTTTTTCTTCTACCTTCACCCCCGTTACCCTTTTTGAGATATCCCTTTTGTTTTCTTTACTTCTACCTCTACCCCGCTACCCAAGGAAGGTTATCCTTGTAAACACCTTCCACCTTCGAGGAGTGAACCCTCAGAGCCATCTTCGTCAAGATCCACTCTTACATCTGGCTTTTGGATTCGCCCCTCTCTCATGAAGCTAATTCAGGACCTATCCTTCTCGGGGTTGAGTCATGAGAACCCCTTTGATCATGTGAGAGACTACGAGCATCTGATTGAAACTCAGGGTAAAACCGGAGAATCACCGGATGCTCGGAAAAGAGAGTTTTGCCCGCTATCCCTCTCCGGGGAAGCACGGGATTGGCACCGTTGTTTTGGTAGAGACTACCTTACTTGGGAAAGGTTGAGAGCATCTTTTTGCTCCCACTTTTTCCCAATACGACGTGTCATCTCGGTAAGGGCAAACATTCTCTGTTTCAAGCAATGTGAGGAGGAATCACTAGGAATGGCATGGAATCGTTTCGCCTCCGCGGTGGAAGATTGCCCAGTCCTCTACATTCCCGATTGGATGTTGCTTCAGCACTTCTGGTTTGGATTGCAGAAGGATGATGCCATGAGGCTTAATGCTCTCTCCGGAGGATCCTTTGTGCACCTAGATGCCGTCGAGGGAAAAGAGATCATGGATGATCTCCGGGATTTCAGCTCCCCTTGCATCCCGGTCAATGAGGCACCCACCAGAGGAAATGTTGAGCCACCTAGATCCATCGTCAGCCAAGTCCGAGATTTCATATCCATTCTTTCTGAGCTCTGGCTGAAGATGTCATTCCTGAATGGCAGGAGTCTAAGGGAAAGATTTCATGGCGCGAGGTCTACCCTTGGGTTCCCCTCTCATGCATCTTCTTAGACCTTCTCCCCGAGACTTTGTCTCGTGGGAGGACAGAGAGAGTAGTTCGGAAGGAACGACCATTCCCGGCCAGGATGACTTGTTCGATCCTCACTACTGTCTCCTAAGGAGGGTATGAGAGGCCTATCGTGTTTCTACGTCGTGGTTTGAGCTGAAGTGCTTCGCACTGAAGTTTCGTATAAACCAAGACATCAGTCTCTGTGTTATAATCCATTGGGTTCATCCATCAGACCGAAGGAGCACGATCATTTACCGATCGAATTGAGTGCATTCACTTTTCATCTCGAGCACATCGATTGATGCCGATCAATCAGGAGAAGCTAGCACTTCATATCTTATGCCTGACTTGATCGATGCCCAATGGGAGGTGCACCTTCCAGTTTATCCATAACCCCCCCATTGGAAGCTTAGGCCAGACTTCGGAATGTTTTCATCACCCTGATGAGGACATTGAACCCTCTACCTAAGGTAAGAGCGAGTAAATCTTGCTCTTCGTCCGAACTCTGGTTCCCGAACGTACACCGGCCTCTAGAAGTCCATGCTCTATCCTCTTTGAAGGCCGAGTGTCTTTCTGAGCTTGAGTTCACTCAGAGATCGGTACCCATTGGTGAAGCACTAGCCTTAGTGCTCGATCTTTTCGTCTCCGAGTTTCGCGACCCCAGTGCTATAGTCCTCGAGTCCCATGACCACCTCAGGGAATGCCTCGGCCTCTCTGGGATGATCATGCTTGCCCTCAGCCTTGATATACCTTCTTGGGCTCGAGTTCGTATATGCACTGCCCTTGCAGATCAGAGCTTATCATCACATCAACATTATCTACAAGAAGATGGTCATAAGTTGAGATAGGAGATCACAAGACACCCGCATCCTGAGTACTCTTGGGACTCATTTCGTTTCCCCAGGAAGAATTATCCCTCGAGTATCTTGTGGACCACGGTCATGCAGGAGAAAGAAATTAACAAGATGAAGAGAAGTAGGCAAAAGGTCCACAGGAAGGCAGCACCATTGTGGCGACCCGACCACTTCGTGATTACCGTCAGAGGTGCCCTCACTTTTGACGAACCGAGTATGTCGCCAAGGTGACTTCCCCCAGATTCTCTATGGTTATATCATGGTTTGGCCAAGGTTGGTATATAGGGGAGGATGAATTTTCAACCTCAACATTATCCTAGCCTTAAGCCTAAGCCAATCTTTCCATCTCGGGGAATCCACCTGGGCCGTCGATCCTGAGACTTGCTGGAGCCCACACGAGAAAGGGGAGGACCAGAAGGGCCCACAGGGGGCCGGCCGAACCCAGGTTCGGCGGAAACCCTGGTGCCGCCTCTCCCATTCTTCTTTCGTGTGTGCAACTCTTTCTCCTCCAGAAACCATCTCCTTGCCGCCCGACGAGTTTTCGCATCGTGAGATCCATCTCCTCCACCTCACCATCCTCAGCTCATCGCTGCATCCATGGCCAGAAGGAGTGTTGTCCCTTTCGACGGCTCCACCTCATCCACCGGTCCTGAGGCAGGAGGCAACCCCTCTGTCGTTGCTGCCCCTGCTGCGGACCTCGCAATGGTGGCCGATGTCCTGGATGTTCCTCCACTCGCCACCATCCCACCGGGCGGGAGGATTCTAGGCACACCGCCCTCAAGGCGCTCCGCCTCACTTGGGAAGAGGCACATGAGACGGGCGGCCAGCCCCTACGGCAGGCCGACCACGGCTCAGCTTCGCCCCAGGGGGTTGCCGCTCGCTCCACCTAGCACACCTGGGTCATCGCTAGCTGGAGGGCAGACGAGCTCAGTGCAGTCCGCTCCTTCACCGCAGCCGCCGGTGACCATAAAGCCGGCACTGCCCAAGGAGAAGGCTCCTGAGGCATGCCCAGCTCCAGTTCTGCCAAAAGAGGAGAAGGACTTTGGCCTGGACGACGGGTTTCCACCGCCACCCTACACTAGGAGGTCTAGGGAGAGGACTCGGGCAACCGAGCAACTCCCTAAGCTCTCCTCAGTGGCCAAGCTGACCCCGCTGATGAAGGAATTGGAGGCCAGCAACGAGAACCTCAGAGCTGCTTACTCAGAGCAGAAGTTGGACCTGGCTGAGCTGAGAGACGACATACGTGATCTTCGCCGTGGCCTTTGTGCGAAGATGAGGAGACTGTTCTCGGTTACGGGGCATGCAGCTCTCTATGATGCCGAGTAGTGGGGATTAGCCCCAGCTTTAGTTCATTAGGCGCTAGTCTAGGTCTAGGTCAAATTTCCCTTTGTTTCCCTTTATTTCATTTATTTCCTTTGCATGTGTGTAAAGCGCCTAATCACTTCGTTTAAAACATTTGGATTTGAATAAAGTGACTCACCGGTCATGTAACCCGATTTAGCCACCCTTTGTGTCATTACTTTGGTCTCTTTGATTTAGAGGACATCTAGGTTCGAGACAGTGTGGGGGAAGAGCCACGACTCTCCCAATACAGGCACGACGTTTCCCGTACGTACCCACTGCGAGCACTCTGCGCTAGCCGATCGATCACCTACCGAGAACCTGAACGGGACCCGCACGAGTTCGCTCCTGTGGAGAGCCTCTATCGGTTCGTCTCCCATGCATAGCACTGGTTTGCATCTCGACAACTCACTCTCTATCATTCCTGAGTTTTATAAGCTATATCTGTCTATCTCTAAACTAAAACTCGAATGATGATGCTAAAGATCACCCAGCTCGCCTATACCTGAGTAGACTCACATATGTTTTATTCCTTGTTATCTACCTGATGCTTGTGAACCATAATCTTCTTAAGGACAAGCATGTTCACCTAAGTTATTAACAAGTATGATATGGCTGGATGATATGATCTATTGCTCTGATGACTAACTCTCTTGGGGAATTTATTTTTGAAAACTCAAAACCTCCTGGAAAGGCTCCTCTTTGATATGCCTCCGTCCCATTAGAGCCATATGATCTTTGTAGGTAAAAAACCTTTGATTCTTATGCCGCTTATTATTACTTTGAGCTTTGTCAAATCCTGTGACCCTTGTGAGAATTCTTCTCATCCCTTTCATGATCAAGATATATGAGCACCCCACCTATTTCCCCCTTGCTATGCTTCTACACTAGAAGTTAGCATTGTATCATTAATCCATTTCACAAAAAAAAAGCTCCATATGTGGTGTGACCTCTCTCTCCAGAAGGATCCTTCAAAAAGGGGCATGGGCTATGAAAAAAAGAAAAGAAAGACACATGCTCAAGGCATGATGAAAAAAAAGAGAGAGAGAAAGAATAGCCCATGACCAAAATAAAGGAGGAATAGGAGAGAGATGAGATCATGCAAAAAGGAGTTCCATATCATAGATGGTAATATCTAGCACCCATTCCGGGCCTAGTATCCACCTTACCATACACACCATAGCCATACCGGTGCACATCTTGATCTGATGGTATGATTTGATTTTCTCTGTGGATCCAGTCTTTGACATTGCAAAATATGTGATTCAAGTATGCTTTCTCTTTATCCTACCCTGAGCTCCACATATAGCCATCATTAGAAGTAGGATGAAGAAAGGCAAATGCCTTAGTGAGGACATATACACATTGAGTGATCTGAGAGAATCAAATGAGGAAGCCACCCAGAGTTTTGTTTATAAAATCTTCCAAAACCCCAAGGTGTTTATCATCAGGTGCATAAGTGACTTGATTCACAATTGTTCTACTCTTCAATCACCATAGGGAACATGATAGCCACTACACAGAGGTTCATAGGAGCAAGGTATGACTTGGAATATCTCTTATGTCTGTCTTACTCTTTGGTATTCGTGACCCACTTGGCTTTGTTTCCCCTTCACTCGGGACGAGCAAAGGTCAAGTGTAGGGGTGTTGTTGACGGTCGATATTTGCCATTTTTATGACCGTCAACTCCTACAAATTGGAGCATGAATTGCATATTCACACTAGAATAGGTGCTTAAACTCATACTTTCCACCAGTGTCGATGTCTATTCGAATGCAGGTATTTAGCATAACAAATAGGAGGAATTCATGCACTTTCACTCCACTCCAATCCAAGGCACTCAAATTCTGACCAATCAGGGGCTGCCACATGGATTTTCCTGGATCCATGATGTCACCAATCCATGTGAGGGACTCTCGACGAATCATACGCTACCACGTCAGCATCACATGGATCCATGGGCCCACTTTGCCAACTAAATAGCCAGGAAACGTGCCATGCACGGAGGAGAGGCACTAGGGCCCACATGGAAGCGAGCCAGAGGAAGCACAGGCCAGATGGCCGGCCAGGGGTTTTGGCTGACCCTAGGATCGGCCGAACCGACCTAGGGTCGATTGATCCTCCCCGTCCACGTGTCGCTCGCTCATTGGTCCTTGGCTGCATTCCCAGGTGTTTAGGGGCACTTTGAGCCCCGGAGCAAGCCTCCTCCTTGTCTATAAATAGGAGGGGAGGGGCTATATTTCACACACACCACCAAGCTCTCAAGTTCCACTTCTCTCTTGTGTAGCTCTCTCTCCCTCTCTCTAATTCTGCCCATGAGAGGTGATTCTCACCTCTATGTGATAGAATGGTGATAAGGAGAGATCTAGATTAGGATTAGTTTAGAGGTAGAGTAGGGGTGAGGAGTGAGTTGATGTCCTCGTGGATGCTTGTTCTTCAATTAGATCAAAGTGAGTATTTCAGCATTTCTTATTTAGACTATAGTGGACATCATGCATGATTGTTTTGTTCTTGTGTTCATGGCTCGTTCATAAGTTAGAGGCTTGTGTTCTTCATGACACAAGGCTTCGATCCTTTAGAGCCGGAGCAGTAGTTCACATACTTGTTTGCATGCTCTGATCCTGTTTAGTTAAGTAAGTCTGCTGTATCTCGTTTAGCTGCATCCATAGCTTCCTTTCTGCTCCATAGCTCAATGAATAGATCTGATTCTGATCTTTCCCTTGTTCGTGGGACCGTATCTATACGGTTGCTATAGTGTAGTTAGCGGGTCGACAGACGTAACCGCACTATAGTATATTATTTGGGGTACAGACGTGGTGTCTGGGCCCTGGTTTTCCTGCGAAGACCACGTACGATCATAGCGTAGAGGTAGGCCGCAGTGGTGACAGCCTGTTGGACCCTTTGTCAACCCTCTACGTCGCGTACCGAGTTGGGCTCGCTTGCCAGCACCTTGGAGTGTTGTCGCCCCGCGGGGATGACTGAGACCTGACAGAATACATCTTGAGAGCTAAGTCCCTTAAGGAAGTGCTTCTTGTATCCCAACCTATCCCAGTGAAAGCTGGTGTCCTTGGATAGACCCTCTCTGGTTACTCTCCGTCCTAGGAATGAAACCCAACAGGAATACTTATTCTCCTAGGGAGAAGTGCTACAGCGGTGTATCCGTGTGCTTGCGGATTCGTTTGCATCATCAGTGTACCCGGGAGTTACTTACACACTCACGCTACCACGGCGCCCAATGTTGAGATTAAGAAACGCCAACAAGGCCCAGTCCCTGCTCGCACAGAGGGAGACGGCCCTTACCGAGGCGCAGGCTAAACTTCAGCAGGACTGCGTGACCCTCGAGGGAGCAAGGTCCTGACAGACCCAGGCCGAGCAAAAGACCCAAGAGGTCAAGCAGCTGGGCGCTTCTCTACGGGAGAAGTGCGAGGTGTTTATGGGGGTCGAGAACCAGCTCCAGAAGGAGCGCGCGGTGCGCGAGGAGGCGCAGACCCAGCTTCAACAAGAGCGCGCAACGCTTGAGGAGGCTAGGTTCGCGCTCCAGCAAGAGCGTGTGACGCACGAGGAGGCGCAGTCCCAGCTCCGGCAAGAGCATGCGGCGCTTGAGGAGGCCAGGTCTATGCTCTAGCAGCGGAACGCGGAGGTGGCAGCACCGAACACCCAGGTCCAGCTCCGGCAAGTGGCGACCGAGCTGCTCACTCGGGCTCTAGTTCGGGAGTGCGCTACCACTGACACCCTTCGGGCCGCTGTTGAGGAGAAGGACGCCTCGATCCTGCAGCTGCAGCAAGGGGCTGAAGCCGTGTGTGCAGAGCTCGAGACGGACAAGAGGCAGACCGAGGGTAAGTCGTAGCCCCTGAGTCCTTAGATGTCTTAAGTTCATCAAGATCCGCTCTTGACGCACCTTTCCATGTTTCAGGGCTGCGGAAGGCCCTGGGGAGTTGCTGACGCAGGCGGAAGCACTCCAGGTCGCCTACACCTCAGCTCAGCGGGAGCTTGAAGCCTTGGAGCGAGCGGCCCTCGAAGTGTGCCGGGAGATTGAGGGGGCGCCGGCTCGTCGGGGAGCTCGCTAGCGAGCCGTCTCAGGGCTCTGGGCAACCGTGTCGTCGAGTGCGTGAAGGGTGCTCTCTGACTTGGCGTCCAGAAGACCCTACGCGTGGTGTCGACGCATTACATCGTTGATCACGCGGCGTTGGCGACAGGCTATGTCGTTGCGGACGACCTTGATGACGACAGGGTGAACGCCGCCCTGGATCAGGCCGATGCTGCCGCCGCCGGTGCCGCCGCTGAGCTTGCCGACATGTTTGAGGAAGACCTCTTCCCGGATGCTGCTGAGGGCAGGGACGGCGCCGCCGCAAGCCCCCGTGCTCCCTGAAAGAAGTCAGGCGCGAAAGCCTTTAGGTTGTGACTAGGATTCGAGCCGAGCGGCTCCTATAATTAAACAAATTGTCTTTTAAGTATGTGAACTTATATACGACTTGTTTGTGTGTGCTATTGTGCTTTCCTCGTAGCTTAGAGAAACCTTGGCCGGGGTCGATCACTCTCGCGAGTAACTTGGGGGTAAAGTGGCGAGAGAGAGGCCATATCCTGCTGGAGGCGTAGGCGTTCCCGGACTCAACCGACCCTAACCTTAGTTACTCGCGCTCTGCTTCTGTTTTTCTAAGTATTTTTCGAGGCCTAACACATGTAGCATTTTTCGAAACAAAAGGCGTTTGGGAAAAATGGGACTGCTTAGGGGGGTGCCCCCCGTAGTAGCCCCCGAGGGGGACTTAGTTTTTAGAAGAAAGCCGAGTCTCCCTGATATTTATTCACGACCTTAGTGTATATACAACTGACTTGGGCGTCAGATATGTACAAAATGACTTGGAACTTTTAGGGGTAAAAGCGACGTAGCTGTTGGATGTTCCAAGCGTTGGTGAAGATTTCGCCCTTCTCGTTTGCGAGCTTGTACGTGTCGGGCTTGAGGACCTCGGCGATGATGTATGGCCCTTCCCACGGCGGCGTGAGCTTGTGACGGCCCTCATTCTTCTGCCGAAGTCTGCGTACCAAGTCTCCCTTGCTGAGGTCTCGAGGCCGGACCTTTCACGCTTGATAGCGTCGCAGGGATTGCTGGTACTTCTCTGAGTGCAGGAACGCCACATCCCGGGCCTCGTCGATGCAGTCCAGCGAGTCTTCGCGATCTTGCTGGTTCTGTTCCTCTTGGTAGGCTTTGACCCTTGGGGACCCATAATCCAAGTCTGTGGGGAGGACGGCCTCAGCGCCATAGACCAGGAAGAATGGGGTAAAACCCGTGGCTCTGCTCGGGGTGTTCCTGAGGCTCCAAACAACCGACGGCAGCTCCTGGATCCATTTTCGGCCAAATTGATTGAACTTGTTGAAGATTCTTGGCTTTAGGCCTTTTAAAATCATGTCGTTGGCACGTTCTACTTGGCCGTTGGTATGTGGGTGTTCCACGTGGATGTGGTAGCTGTCGTAGAATTCTAGGAACTTTTTGCCGGTGAATTGAGTGTCATTGTCCGTTATGATGGAGTTTGGTACCCCGAACCGGTGGATGATGTTCGTGAAGAATAGCACGGCCTGCTCAGACCTGAGACTGCTGATGAGGCGGACCTCGATCCACTTCGAGAACTTTTCAGTGGTCACCAATACGTGGGTGAAGCCCCCGGGCGCCTTCCGTAAGGGCCCGACCATGTCCAGTCCCCACACGGCGAAAGGCCACGTGATGGGGATGGTCTGCAGCGCATGGGCTAGGAGGTGAGTCTTGCGGGCGTAGTACTGGCACCCTTCGCAGGTGCGTACGACCTCGTTGGCATCGGCGACCGCCGTCAGCCAGTAGAAATGCTGGCGGAATGACTTGCCAATGAGGGTGCGCGGTGCGGCGTGGTGGCCGCACTCGCCAGCGAGGACGTCTTGAATCAACTCACGGCCTTCAGGGATGGAGATACACTGTTGCATGATCCCCGAGGTGCTAAGCTTGTATTGCTCGTCGTCAATGACGACGAAGGACTTGGCCTTCCGGGCGATTCGTCTTGCCTCGGTTCGGTCCGGCGGCAACTCCCCCGGTCGAGCCAGGCGAGATAGTCGTCGCGCCAGTCCCATGGAGGAGGCGCAAGTTCATCGATCCCCATCGCCTTGGCTTCATCCGCCTGGGACCCTTCGAGGTCCGAGGCCTCGAGCTCCCCGTTCGAGGGGTCCTCGTCCATGGGCTCGACGCCCGTGGCCTTCAAGGGGCCAGCCCCTGAGGCCTTGCCAGAAACCTTGGCGGGTTTGTTGAGGTCGATGGAGGGCTCGGTGAGGTCGCGGGCGAAGACATTCGGGGAATGATGATTCGCCCTGACGCAATCTTGGTCAGCTCGTTCGCCTCCTTGTTATACTTGCACGTAATGTGATTGAGCTCGAAGCCAAAGAACTTGTCCTCGAGGTTGCGCACCGCGGCACAGTATGCCTCCATCTTCTCGTCGTGGTAGCTTGCGTCCTTCATCACCTAGTCTATGACCAATTGAGAGTCTCCCCGGATATCAAGGCGCTTGATGCCGAGCTCGACGGTGATGTGTAGGCCGCTGAGAAGTGCTTCGTACTCTGCTATGTTGTTCGACGCGGGGAGGTGCAAGCGCACCAAGTATCGCATGTGTTCTCCAAGGGGTGAAACAAAGAGCAGGCCCGCACCTGCACCCGTTTTCATCACCGAACCATCAAAGTACATGGTCCAGCACTCAGCCTGGATCTAAGGTGTGGGCAGTTGAACGTCGGTCCACTCAGCCACGAAATCTGCCAAGACCTGCGATTTGATCGCCTTTCGTGGCGCGTAGGTGAGAGCTTCACCCATGAGTTCCACGGACCATTTTGCTATTCTACCTGAGACGTCCTGATTGTGAACTATCTCTCCCAAGGGGAAAGAGGAGACCACGGTGATAGGGTGAGCCTCGAAGTAGTGTCGCAGCTTTCGCCGCGCGAGCACCACCGTGTAGAGCAGCTTCTGGATCTAAGGATATCGCGTCTTGGTTTCGGACAACACTTGGCTGATGTAGTACACCGGCCTCTGGACAGGCAAGGTGTGTCCCTCCTCCGTTCTCTCCACGACGATGACCGCGCTGACCACCTGGTTGGTCGCGGTGACGCAAAGATAGAGGGCCTCGCCTTCTTAGGGCGGCGTCAATATCGGAGCGTGGGTGAGTGTTGCCTTCAGCTTGTCGAGGGCCTCCTAGGCCTCCGTGGTCCAGGAGAAATGCTCGCTCTTCCTTAGAAGTCAGTACAGGGGTAAGCCCCTCTCACCGAGGTGTGAGATAAAGCGACTTAGAGCTGCAAGGCAGTCCAGGACCCTCTGTACTCCCTTCAGATTACATATCGGCCCCATCCGCTCAAGGGCTGATACCTTCTCTGGGTTGGGTTCTATGCCTCGCTGGGAGACGATGAAACCCAAGAGCATGCCACGCGGCACCCCGAAGATGCATTTTTCGGGATTTAACTTAACCCTGTTCGCCCGGAGGCAATCGAACACAATGCGCAAATCATTCACCAGATCGTCCGCCTTCCTAGATTTCACTACGATATCATCGACATATGCCTCAACGGTCTGCCCGATGTGATCTCCGAAGACGTGGAGCATACACTGCTGGTATGTTGCCCCGGTGTTTCAGAGACCAAATGGCATTGTCACGTAGCAAAACATACCAAATGGCGTGATAAAAGAAGTCGCGAGCTGATCGGACTCTTTCATCTTGATTTGGTGATAACCGGAATACGCATCAAGGAAGCATAACAATTCACACCCGTAGTGGAATCAACTATCTGATCAATTCGTGGCAAAGGAAAGGGAACCTTGGGACATGCTTTATTTAAACCGATATAATCTACGCACATCCTCCACTTCCCATTCTTTTTCTTAACTAGTACAGGATTAGCTAGCCACTCGGGATGGAATACCTCCTTGATGAATCCGGCCTCCAAGAGCTTGCGCAGCTCCTCTCCGATAACCCAGCGCTTCTCCTCGTCAAAACATCACAGACGTTGAGACACCGGCTTGGAGTTGGGCAGGATATCAAGTGAGTGCTCGGTGACCTCCCTCGGAATGCCCGGCATGTCCGCGGGACTCCACGCAAAGATGCCAGCGTTGGTGCGGAGAAAGTCGACGAGCACCACTTCCTATTTCGGGTTGAGGGTGGAGCTGACCCGCAACACCTTGCCCTCGGGGGCACTGGGGTCGAGGGGTACGGTCTTGGTGTGCTCTGCAGCCTCGAAGCTACCGGCGTGCTTCTTGGGGGAGTTGAGAGCCTCGTTGGCCATCTTCTCCAGGTCTGCCACAAGGGCCTCGTCATGTGCGAGCGCCTCGGCGTGCTCAACACACTCGATGTCACTTTCGAACACGTGCTCGAACAACGGGCCCACCGTGATGACGCCCTTTGGCCCCGGCATCTTGAGCTTGAGGTAGGTGTAGTTCGGGACCGCCATGAACTTGGCGTAGCAGGGCCGGCCAAGAATGGCATGGTACGCTCCCCGAAACCCCACCACCTCGAAGGTGAGGACTTCCTTGCAGAAGTTGCTCGGTGTGCCGAAGCAGACGGGCAGGTCGATCTGCCCGAGAGGCTGGACTCGCTTACCCGGCGCGACGCCATGGAATGGCGACTTGCTGGGCCGCAGCTTGTCCAGGCCGATCCCCATGAGCTCCAAGGTGGAGTACATCATGTTGAGGCTGCTGCCCCCGTCCATCAGCACCTTAGAGAACCGCGTGTTGCCGATGATTGGATCGACAACAAGCGGGTACTGTCCCGGATTGGAGATGTGATCCGGGTGGTCTTCATGGCCAAAGGAGATCATCTCCTCTGACCAGTCGAGGTACGACGGCATGGCCGGGTGAACGGAGTAGACCTCTCAACGTTCACGCCTGCGCTACTGGGACGTCATATCGACCGTTGTTGGTATTTCTTAACGTCACCACTATGACGCCGGGATAGCGTGAGCGTGTAGGAATCACCCGGGTATACAGACGGGTGCGAACGAATCCGCAAGCGCACGGATACACCGTTGTAGCACTTCACCTTAGGAGTATTCCCAAGGGTATCGAATCCAAGGAACGGTATGGGGGACTCTACGAGTGACTGTCCAAGGGAACACAATCTCTGCTGAGGTAGGTGAGTGATGTGAAGTCTCCTGTTGGTTCTCGACTCTAGAGAGGAACAAACTCAGATAAGATCTCGCTTCGGACACCGGCCCCTCCTGACTATAACAGTTGGTTCACGGCAAAGGGTTGCCTACACGCTGTATCCGAACGTGGGGGATTTCAGAGGGTCCAACGGCTGTCACTACCGCGGCCTACCCCAAGACAAACCGTGGGATACAGGGCATTCGAAGGATAACCAGCAGTCTGGACACCACGTCCACACCGTCGACTACTACTATAGCACGGCTACGTCTGACGTCCCGTAGAAACACTATAGCACTCCGTATAAATACGAAGCGACGAACCCGCAAGGTTGAGCTAGACCTTACTCGTCACTGAATCGATTCGCGCGAGGAGATATGATTGATACTTGGTCTAAATCAGATATGCATGAGCTCACTATACTCTAATAGACAGGCAATCATACAAACGAGATGCAAACTTATGTGATGATAACAGAAGATCTAGGGTCGTGTTCGTGAAGAACACGAGCCTCTAACTTATGAACAAACGCAAAAGTATGAATTACTTGTTCGTCAACTAGATCGAGGAGGCACGTTCACGAAGAATGTGAGCCTCTAAATGATGAATGAACGAAGAACTCAAGAACAACTCATTCATGCATGAGAGCCACTATAGTCTAAATAGAAAATACTGAAATACTCACTTTAGTCTAAATGAAGAACAGCATCGCTCACGAGGTACAAGGGGACGGTGGATGATAAACGGATCATCACCACCTCACCTCTACTCATCCACACACTCCTCTCTACCCAGCACCACCCAGTCTAGATCCTCCACACACACACACTCATGGTGGGATGAGGTTTCACCTCCACCAAGAGAGAATGAGAGAGGGAGAAAGAGGCAAAGGTGATAAATGGCTTCAAGTGTGCTCCACCTCTTCTTACCCCCCCCCCCTCTCCTCCTATTTATAGGCCTGTGCAACCGGCGTGAGAGCACCCAAACACCCCGGGGATGGCCTCTAGGACCAATAGCCGAGCACCACGTGGAAGCCCCTGAGTGGGTGCCACAAGGTCGGTTCGGCCGACCTGTGGGGTCGGCCGACCCCCTGTGGGCCCCACTCAGGGTGTGCTTTCGCGTGGTGGCTGCCATGTGGGTCCTGAGGTCGATTCCTGGTGTCCACGTGGTTTGGAGGCGGTTTAGGCGCTCTGGTGGGTCATAGGATCCCTGTGACGCCTGCATGGCGGCTTCTGATTCGCCGAGGCTTCCTTCCTTGGATTAGTGATGTCATGGATCCAGGGGATGCTTGCATGCAGCCCCTCATTGGTTGAGCCTAACTTGCTAGGATCGTGAGGGTATCTTTTCTCTTCATTTCTTATGTCAAACCCCTGCATTCAACTTAGCATAGCCACTGGTGGAAATAATCCGTTTAAACCCCTATTCTAGTGTGGATGCTTAGTTCTTATGATAAAATGCAGAGATTGACGGCCCTAAATTAGGTACTTAACAGCCATCAACAACTCCCCCACACTTGCCCTTTGCTCATCCCTGAGCGAAAAGGGAAGATCACATGGGTTTAAACTAAAGGTATAAGACAAGCATAGGAGTTATTCCAGGTCATACCTTGCTCTTGTGAACTCTGTGGATTGGCTACAATGCCATCTTGCGTAGTTGACAAGAGGAATGACCATGAATCGAGTCTCTCAAGCACCTATTGGTCAGCACTCGGGGTTTTCCTGATAATTTTTTTTAAGAAAAAGAACTGTTCTGCCCTCCTTCTTTGATTCTCTCGGATCGCTCAATGTGTATATGTCCTCACTCAGGCATTAGATTGCCTTTCTTCACCCTACTTCTAATACTGGCTGTACTTGGAGCTCAGGGTAGGATAAAGGTAAAGCATACTTGTATTACATATATTGCAAAGCCAAAAACTGGATCCACAGAGAAAATCAAATCATACAATCAGATCAAGATGTGCACATGTATGGGTACGGTGAGTATGGTAAGGTGGATACTAGGCTCGGGATGGGTGATAGATATTACCATACATATATGATGAACGTTGATTGATGGTGAGGTGGACACTAGCCCCGGAATGGATACTAGTTATCACCATCTAGATTATGGAACTCCTTTTTTCATGATTCTCCCTTTTCTATAAGAAATTTTTTTGAGAGCATGGCTATCTTATACTTTCTCTATCTCTTTTTTTTAACACTGGACCTTCATGTGTCCATATATATATATTTATTTATTTATTTATTTATTTATTTATTTATTTCGATAGTCATGTCTCTTTATGTAGCAAAAACTTGGAGGGAGAGATCAACACATATGGAGCTTTTATTTTCATGGAATGGATGAATAATACAATGCTACCTTCCAGGGTTGAAGCATAGCAAGGGCAATGAGGTGGTGTGCACATGAATCTTGACCATGAAAGTAATGAAAAGAATTCTCACAAGGGTCACAGAATTTGACAAAGCTCAATGAAATAACAAGCAGCATATGAGTATAAGGTTTTCAACTAGAAGCATCATATGGCTTTGGTAGGACGGTGACACATCAAAGAGGAGCTTTGCAAGAGCATTTTTTTCGAAAACAAAATTATCCCAAGGGCCGGAACCAACAGAGTTAAGATCATGTCATCAAATCATATCTCACTTGCCAACTACTTAGATAAGCATGTTGTCCTCATGATGATATTGTTCACAAGCCTCAAGGTTATAAACGAGGAATAAAACTTACGCATGTCAACCCTAGGCATGGAGTAAGCATTTCCATAGATTTCTTGAGTTAATTTATGGAGAATTTATCAAGCATGAGCGTACAAACTTAGAAATCATGGTGAAATGAGGAAGAGATGCAAACCAGCGCTGGTTTCTGTGTGGACCAGACGGGGATTCCTGTGATGCGCACGAATGCATGTCCCGTTCAGGTTCTCTAAGCATGGTCGATCGTAAGCGCTGTGTGAGCGTAGTGTGGGTGCAATAATGATCTGTCGTGTTCGCGTTTGGAGAGTGCAGCTCTCCCCCACACTGTTTTGTACCTGGGTGCAGTTCTTCGATACAAAAAGCAAAAACAAAAATAACTAACACACGAGTGACTCAACCGGGTTACATGACCGGTGGAGTCAAAATTTATTCATTCAAGTTCACTAATAATAAAGAAATAGGCGCTTACACAAATGATGGAATAAAGGAAATAAATGGAAGGGAAATAAATTAAACCTAACTAAGCGCCTATGAAGGGAAATAAGAGCGGGGCACAACCCTCTACTCAGCAAAGAGAGCTTCCAAACCCTCGACCTCAATCAACCACTGCAGCTTGGCATTCATCTCCTCACGGGTCTTGAGGAGGAGGTTCCTGAGCTGTCGATATTCTGCCCGCTGCCTTCTCACAGTCTTCATTAAAAGGTCAAACTCAAAGTATGCCTCTGTCAGATCATCTGCCATCTTGCCCACACGGAGGTTCTTCCTGTTAGGCAATGAAGCTAGGATGTCGCCAAGCTCTGTCTCTCAATTTGGCGGGTATGGCTTGGGCACCCCGCAGCTGTCCTTAGGGGTCCTCACTCCAAAGACGCGAAACCTGGTCTACAGTTGCGGGACTTCATCCCACACATCCTGCTCATACTTATGGCAAAAGGAGTCGCCATCTTCGTCAAATAGAGATCCTGAGTAGCGTTCTCCAGCCTTTAGTGGCGGCCCTGGCCAATCATCAAACAGCACCTTATTGCTCGATCCAGGGGCTGGCTTCTTTCCTAGGATGTTGAACAGGGAGCAATGACTGGCGAAGGTAGGAGGTGAGGATGAGCCGTGCCTAGCTGGGGGCTCTACCGAGTCTCCAGTAGGGTTCTCCCCTTCCTCCCTCGCTCCGGAGTCATCAAATCATCCTGAGTTCCTTCCCATGGATGAAGCTCGCTGCCTCCGAGGTCGCTGAAGCAGAAGGACTTCTCTCCCTCGAAGCCAGCGGAAGCCATCGGGCAGAGGTGAGCAAGGCGGCGGAGCGGTGGCCGAGAGGAGGATCGAGCAGAGGAGATGGGGTTCAGCGCGACGCAATATTCCGTCACGCGGCGAGGAAAGAGTTTCTGGAGGACGAAAGAGTGCACACGCGAAAAACGAGAGGCGGTGGCGGCCCTAGTGGGTCGGCCGACCTAGGGAGTCGGCCGAGCCCATCTGGGCTCTGCAGGGCCTCTGCTTCGGCGTGTGGGCTCTAGCGGGGCTCAAGGTCTCTGGGTCAGGTGGCCCACCAATTCTAAGGTCGGAGGCTTCAGCAAGGGCTAGAATGGAATTTCAGGCATGATACTGCCTTCTACCCCAAACAACTTTACTTAAACCTCTTTATACCATAATAGCTCAACTTGGGGATTTTACGTGAACCCATACCTGGATGAAGAGTCATTGTTGCCCTCTTGCTCATATCGCCCATTTTCTCCTGATGATATCCTCCTACTCTGCCCTGTGGTCCTCCTTGCAGGTTTCTTTATGATAGGATGTATTTTCTTTCCTGCATGGTTAGTGCATATGTACGATGCAAGCTGTATATATGGTGAAACAGAGATAATCCTCACAACCATCCTAAGGGGACTATGATGGGTAACCTTAGGAAAGATGCGCAGCTAGCAAGGCTATAGCACTACGGATGAGAGATGATAGAGGTTTGGAGTTGAGCACAAAATCCGAGCCTAAGGCCTAGAGTGCTCTAAAAGTGAAGCTTTCACCTCTAGAACTCAATGTTGATCGGACCCCAGATTGAGTGAGTGAAAGTTTATGGGTTGAACGATCATTTGAGCTGAAGGTCGAGAGTGACGGACTTGCTAGTTCATCCTCTCCTTGGGTTGACAAAGGACCTCACCCTCACCTAAGTGGGATGACACATAAGTTAACCCAAGCTTCCAACGGAAGTGTAAAGGATAGGTGTGTAACCACACTCCCGCAGGGCATCGATCAGGTCAAGAAGTGAAAAGTAGGATTTACATCCACTTGACTTGATCGGCATCGGTCTTAGCTGAACTTAAGATGATGAGATGGATTGCTCAGCTAGACTGGATATAAGTTCGTGCTTCCGCAAGCCAAAGATATGGAAGTTTTACTGCGCCAGGGCTCGTGTCTTAGCATAACCATCAGTGTGGCGGCACTTCGGCTTGAGCCTTGACATGAAGCACGAAAAATATCCATCGTGACCTCCCCTGGAGAGTTGCGGGCAAGGTTGAAGTGATCGTCCCCGCCAGGAACGATTCTTCTTCCTCGACTACTACCCTCCTGTTGACATTTCTTAACGCAATCACCTAAGAACAGGTTTGGAACCCATCCTGGTAATAGCGCCAGAAATGCTGGTTGGTAAATCTTAACGTTACAGAGATCCGCAAGCGCACAGAAGTACCATTGTAGCATTTCCCCAAAGGAGTATTCCAAAGGGTATCGAATCCAAGGAAGGCATTGGCGGAATGACACGATCAACTCTATTGCAATGAGTATAGATCATAGACGGAAATAAATCAGACACTCAAGTGCAGGGGTAAAGGTATGATAATGGGGGTAGTGTGATCACACACACACTCACTCTCTCTCTCTCTAAGGGTCCTAGGCATAGGAGGCGGCACACGAGTTAGTTCTAGGTTCTTATGTACTATACACATAAAGCTGGTAGGAATGAGTTAGATACACTAGTGTTGAAGAACATTTACTTAAGCACCCAGGTACCACGGGGAGATAACCTCCCGCGTTGCTTCCGCACAACTCCGGTTGTTATATTTTAGGCTCCTACAGCTTATCCGAATGTGGGGGATTTCAGAGGACCAACGGCTGTCACTACCGCGGCCTACCCCAAGACAAACCGTGGGATAAACTCATAAGTAAGGTAGCTATGCAACCCAAGCACCATGCTTACGTTGTTAGCCGGACTTGACCGGCCCGGGCTATTGTGACCCAGGTCAAGCCACCAGATAAACCAGCTAATTACACCGAGTACTGTAGCTTAAGCACAGACTTCATACAATGCAATCATGTCATCTAATTAGATCAAACCAGGTTAGGTACACAAACAGATTCGTGTTTTCCTATGTCTGTTCAACTGGATCAAAGGGTCGTGTTCGCGAAGAACACGATCCTCTAACTTACGAACAAACACCAAAAACATGTAAAAGTCACTCGTCAAGTGGATCGAAAGGCCTTGTTCATTAAGAACAGGAGCCTCTAAATGATGAACAGGTGAAGAACACATGAACAAATCACTCATGTATACTAACACAACTTTATATGAAATAGATAAATAACGGAAGTAGATCAAAGTCATACAAATGAAATAAGATACAAGAGAACTCATACCTAGATCCCAAAGTAGACTTGGAACCTGAATTAGAACTACTCTAGCCTACCTCCTAGCCTTGAGACTAAAAGTGAGAGAGGTGTTGCAAGTGTGGATGTCTCATAAGTGAGCCCCCTCTCCTTCTATTTATAGGTCCGTGCACCGACGAAGAATGGAGGCAAACACCCCGGGGAAGGCGCTTAGGACCAATAGGGAACCACCATGTGGAAGCCCCTGAGTGGCGGCCACAAGGTCGGTTCGGCCGACCTGTGGGGTCGGCCGACCCCCTGTGGGCCCCACTCGGGGTGTGCTTCCTCCTGGAGGCTGCCCTGTGGGTCCTTAGGTTGGTTCCCGGTGTCCACCCTGTTTTGGCGCGATTTGCTTGCCTTTGTGGGCCCATGGATCTATGAGAAGTTCACGTGTCACACTCTGATTCGTCGGGGGTTGCTTCACTTGGATTGCATGCATGGCATGCATGCATGGCTCCCTAGTTGGCAGGTTTGCATGCATGGCATCCTTGTTGGCAGCCCACCTAGGATGAGGTGATGTGGCATGGACCATAGAAGGTGAGTTTGGCACTCTTTTCCTGCTTATTTTCCTGCAATCAAATAATCTCCAAGGACAAGTGGAACTACATTATTCTTAACTAAATACGTGTAAGAAATGCCTTATGCTCCTTTATTCATGAGTATATTGACGGCTAAAGTAGGTACTTAACAGCCGTCAACAACTCCCCCAAGCTAGCCTCTTGCTCGTCCCGAGCAAGAGATTAAGGACTTAGGTTGGTTGATCAGGAGTTGCTACGATAATGTATTCCTAATGTATAACAAGATACAGCTAGGTACTATATCAAGAGTTGAAGAAGTTGGCATTGATCTTACCTTACACTCAATTGATATGGGGCATGTAGCTTCACCTGCCTTGGGCGGTTGAAAGATAGAATGGTTGTATAAAGATTACTAATCACATGTACCTTGATCAGTTATCAATCCGGAGGTTTTGCAGGTTTTTCAAAAGAAATCAAAGTTCCTCAAATGATACTCTCGGATCGCTCAATGTGTATGATTCCTCACCAAGGCTTTGGTTTGCCTTCTTTCACTACCTACTCCTAATAAGCTGATATGTGGAGCTGTATGTAGGGAAAACATGTGGCATACCTATTTCTCATATATTGTCAAGTCGAAAACCGGATCCTTGGAAGAACAAGTCATACACCCTGATCAAGATGTGCAAAAGTGTGTGTATGGTGGATGGATAATGCACTCCTCTTTGCATGATTTTTACTCTCCTCCTTTTTGAAATTTTTGAGACTTGGGCTATGTCTCTTTATTCTTTCTTTTTCTTTTTTTTATGCATGCCCTTGAGCATGTTTCTTTTCTCTCTTTTTTTAACATAACCCATAGTCCTTGCTGAATATTTTTGGAGGGAGAGTAATCATGGAACATGCGCGGAGCTTTATTTTGTGGAATGGATGGGAAATGGATGAAATGATGGTTGCTAACTTCCAGTGTAGAAGTTTCGCATATGGTGGTGTGTACGTGATCTTGATCATAGGAGTATGACAAGTTACTCGCCGAGGGTCACAACAATTCGACAAAACTCAATGAAGAAATCAAGTAGCATATGTGGAGGTTAACAGAAGCTAAGATCTACATATGGCCTTGGATAGGAATTGCTTATCATTGAGGAACTTATCATTTTAACATTTTTCAAAAGAAAACTCCGGATATCAAACATCACTTAGTACTAGCTCATAGCAACTCTATTATACCATATCATACCTCGCAACAACTTAGGCAAAGATCATGCTTTTTGCTACCCACAAATTTCAAGCTCAGGTTCGATCATACTAGCCAGCAAACTCAAAACTTGGATAGGATACTAAGTTGTAAACAAGGCATACAAGAGGAATAAACAGAGCAACTATTCATCATTTCGACCATGGAGAATAAGAACAATCTTACCGCGCATATGAAAACAAACTAATTTAAGAAAGCGAATAAATATTTTTGGTCTTTTTCAACTTTTTTTCAGATTTTTATGTGTTTTTAGCATATGGGGTTCTGAAAACAATGAAAGATACAAGTTACCTTAGAATGGGGGTCCTCCCCCAAGCTAGCTTCAGGCTCACTGCTGTGGAGGGTGGTATCCCAACCACACGTAGTAAGCCCTCTGCTCCTCCATCTGTCACAATTGTCTCTAGTACAGTTTAGACTCAAGGGAGTTGTCCAGATGGAGTTCACCTATGAGCTCGTATTTCGACAAAGCGCGAACAGAATGGAGCAAGGATATCTTGATTCTTTTTAGGGGTCAGAACTTTTATTGAATAGGATAACTTACCGATCTTACCTGTCGGCGAAGGGCTCTTTTGTTTTAAGTCTTCCAGAGCCAGACTATCTCCCACATTACTTACCTTAGTGTAGGGTCAGCCGCTCTTGGGGACGAGGGAGTCGGCTCCCTGTCCACTCTTTTCCACACCTTTTTGGTCGTCTGTGGTTTACGAGGTGCGGGGAGTGGTGCCATGGACTAGGACTTGGATTTCCAATATGATTTCCATCCTGCACTCATTTGCTCTTGCTCTTGCTTCCAGAAATTCTTCATAAAGGCAATGAGGCTGTCCACTTGTGGTTGCGTAGTTTCACTTCTTTGGGCAGGAGTGCCCGTTCCTGGTGTGCCTTCAACCATTGAGCATTGTTGCTTACGTGGGCGGAATTCAAACATTTCTTCCTTGCCATTGATGTGGAGACGGATTACTCCAGCGCCAACATCAATTTGTGCATCGGCCGTGCTCAGGAATGGACGTCCCAGGATGAGTGGTACTTCATTACCAATGTCCATGTCAAGTACTACAAAGTCCACTGGAATGAAGCAGTCTCGGACCTTCACCGGAATGTCCTCGGCTATCCCCGCTGGATACCGGACTGAGGAATCGGCTAGCTGCAGCTGCAAAGTAGTTGGGGATAATTCTGTATAATTGAGTTGGTCGAAAACTACCTTTGGCATGACGCTAACACTGGCGCTAAGATCACAGAGAGCATGGTCGAATCTCTGTGTTCCAATTGTGCATGTGATCGTGGGGCACCCTGGGTCCTTTTTCTTTTCTGGAAGACGATTGAGTATAGCCGCGCTACACTCTTCTGTGAGCTTTACCACCTCCGAAATGGGTAGAGCTCGCTTCTTGGTGAGGATATCCTTGAGGTAACGTGCGTACGTAGGTACACGCATTGCCTCAAGGAGTGGAACATTGATATATACCTTTTGAATCATGTCCACGAAACGAGTGAATTGTTCATCCACTGTTGTCTTCCTATTTCGTTGAGGGAATGGCAATAAATTTGTTTCAATGAACTCAGGTTTATCCGCCCTATCTTCAAGTGTTCTTGCTTGTGAGGGCTCCCTCATACCAAGTGGCTCTCCACTGGACTCTTCATCCCCTCTTGTGCTTCTCTTTGTTCCTGCATGGTTAGGATAGGGCGGATCGCGAGTGGTCTTACCCCCTCTCGTGACTACCGCTTTTCCATTTTCAATTGGTGGAACTGAAGCGACTAGTTGAGCCAACTATGTTTCTATCATCTTATTAAAGCTCAACTGGTCTTTAAGAGTAGAAGAAAGGCTATCAATTTTAACATTAAGGCTCTCAAAGGCCTTATCATAGGCAGCTATTTTCTTATTAAAACATTCATTAATCTTAGCTTTCCCAATGACTAGATCTTTCAAGGAAGGTTGGTTTGGGTTGAAAGAATTACCTTGATTACCTCCTTGATAATAAGGGCATGATTGATTCCACGTTTGACCTCCTTGTGGACGATAACTGTTGTTGTTGCCGTTCATGTACATCACATCATCCTGAGTAGTAGGGCAGTAATTCCCTGAATGCCCAGTATTACCACAGACTTCGCAAGTCATGCGAGCATCCATAGCTTGAGTAGTGGTGGCCATGGCAGCCTTCTCATTGGCTAGATCATCCATTCTCTTCATCATTAGGTCCATCTTGGCATGCAACATATCCGCTTCCTTGACGGTATGTGTACCCCTTTGACGTGGCTGGAGTCGATCATCACTCCACCCTTGATTGGTAACCATCTTCTCAATCAATGTAGTAGCTTCAGTGATAGTAAGAGAGAAGAAAGCCCCTCCAGCTGCAGCATCAATATGGCCTCGGGCTGTCGGAGTCAGCCCATTATAGAAACTCTGAAGAATAAACCAGTTGTCCATCCCATGATGAGGACAAACCAGGATGTACTCCTGGAGTCTCTCCCAAGCTTCTGGGATAGTCTCATTTGTTGCCTGCTGGAAACTTGAAATTCGCCCTCGAAGGACATTGGTTTTGCCCAATGGAAAGAACTTCGCGAGGAATGCTGCGGAGCACTTTGCCCAAGTGTTAATCTCTGCATGGTTAGCATAAAACAACTGCTTTGCCTTCCCCAAGAGAGAGAAGGGAAACAGCCCCAGACGAATAGCATCTTCCTCCACTCCTCGTATAGTGAAGGTACTGCATAGTTCCAGGAACTGCTGCAGGTGGGCGCTCGCGTCTTCATTAGGCTTGCCACAGAATGGGCTAGCCTGTACCATCGTAATTAAGCTAGTCTTGATCTCGAAGTTTCCATTCCCAGTGTTGATCACAGGGCCTGTCGGCACATGGTCAGCAGAGGGAGCGGAGTACTCGCGGAGAGTCTTCTCGACAGGGTTGGCCATGGAAGTTGATGCGGATGGCACAAAGGAAACTGGATCGACTTCCGAACGTTCACGAGAAGGAGAGCCGAAATGATTTCGTGCCTTCCTTACTAGTGACTCAGGATCTTCAGTAAAATTCGATGGCAAGTCAAAACCAGTCATGCACTACCTGTCTTCATCATCAATAGACAAAGAAGACAATCCAAGTTAGCCTGCATTGAGAACTGTTTTATTCCTGTCATGACTATAAACATATGCAAAGTGTTGATATGTCATCCTTAAGCCTTCCCCGGTAACGGCGCCAGAAATGCTTGTTGACATTTCTTAACGCAATCACCTAAGAACAGGTTTGGAACCCATCCTGGTAATAGTGCTAGAAATCCTGGTTGGTAAATCTTAACATTACAGAGATCCGCAAGCGCACAGACGTACCATTGTAGCATTTCCCCAAAGGAGTATTCCAAAGGGTATCAAATCCAAGAAAGGCATTGGCGGAATGACAAGATCAACTCTATTGCAATGAGTATAGATCATAGACGGAAATAAATCAGACACTCAAGTGCAGGGGTAAAGATGTGATAATGGGGGTAGTGTGATCACACACACACACTCACTCTCTCTCTCTCTAAGGGTCCTAGGCATAGGAGGCGACACACGAGTTAGTTCTAGGTTCTTATGTACTATACACATAAAGCTGGTAGGAACGAGTTAGATACACTAGCGTTGAAGAACATTGACTTAAGCACCCAGGTACCACGGGGAGATAACCTCCCGCGTTGCTTCCGCACAACTCCGGTTGTTATATTTTAGACTCCTACAGCTTATCCGAACGTGGGGGATTTCAGAGGACCAACGGCTGTCACTACCGCGGCCTATCCCAAGACAAACCGTGGGATAAACTCATAAGTAAGGTAGCTACGCAACCCAAGCACCATGCTTACGTTGTTAGCCGGACTTGACCGGCCCGGGCTTTTGTGACCCAGGTTAAGCCACTAGATAAACCAGCCAATTACACTGAGTACCGTAGCTTAAGCACAGACTTCATACAACGCAATCATGTCATCTAATTAGATCAAACCAGGTTAGGTACACAAACGGATTCGTGTTTTCCTATGTCTGTTCAAGTGGATCAAAGGGTCGTGTTCGCGAAGAACATGATCCTCTAACTTATGAACAAACACCAGAAATATGTAAAAGTCACCTGTCAAGTGGATCGAAAGGCCTTGTTCATCAAGAACAGGAGCCTCTAAATGATGAACAGGTGAAGAACACATGAACAAATCACTCATGTATACTAACACAACTTTATATGAAATAGATAAATAACTGAAGTAGATCAAAGTCATACAAATGAAATAAGATACAAGAGAACTCATACCTAAATCCCAAAGTAGACTTGGAACCTGAATTAGAACTACTCTAGCCTACCTCCTAGCCTTGAGACTAAAAGTGAGAGAGGTGTTGCAAGTGTGGATGTCTCATAAGTGAGCCCTCTCTCCTTCTATTTATAGGCCCGTGCACCGGCGAAGAATGAAGGCAAACACCCCGGGGAAGGCGCCTAGGACCAATAGGGAACCACCACGTGGAAGCCCCTGAGTGGCGGCCACAAGGTCGGTTCGGCCGACCTGTGGGGTCGACCGACCCCCTGTGGGCCCCACTCGGGGTGTGCTTCCTCCTGGAGGCTGCCCTGTGGGTCCTTAGGTCGGTTCCCGGTGTCCACCCTGTTTTGGCGCGATTTGCTTGCCTTTGTGGGCCCATGGATCCGTGTGAAGTCCACGTGTCACACTCTGATTCATTGGGGGTTGCTTTACTTGGATTGCTTGCATGGCTCCCTAGTTGGCAGGTTTGCATGCATGGCATCCTTGTTGGCAGCCCACCTAGGATGAGGTGATGTGGCATGGACCATAGAAGGTGAGTTTGGCACTCTTATCCTGCTTATTTTCCTGCAATCAAATAATCTCCAAGGACAAGTGGAACTACATTATTCTTAACTAAATACGTGTAAGAAATGCCTTATGCTCCTTTATTCATGAGTATATTGACAGCTAAAGTAGGTACTTAACAGCTGTCAACACCTCCTCCTTCCCTCGAGACTAAGTCTCGAAGGCCGGGTTTTTAAGAGAACAAACGATAGGGGAATCTAGGGGCAGAATTTGCACTAAGTGCTCTTTCCCATAGATTCCTGCCAGTGAGGAGTGATATCTTCGACCAGAGCACAGAGAATTTTGGCATGTAAGCTCGGGCTCTCTCGAAGATTGGCTTAGGCATTTCGACATTTTCTCGTTTGGCTACCTCGTCAGTCGAGTCAGGTGGGGAGCTGAAATCTCGGATTTCTCCTAGAATTTCCAGTCCCTGTTCTGGCCCTAAGAGCACAAAGGCGCCTCCCGAAATGGCATCAAGCATCATACCACAATCTCTTCGTAAACCAAACCGAAAATGCTGCAAGAGCACTGGGTCGGGTAGACCAAGGATCGGGCACGTTTCAACCAAAGAGGCAAAACGATGCCATTCCATGCCTAAGGTTTCCTTCTCTCTTTGTTTGAAACCGAGGATTGCCATTCTCAAGGAAACGACACGCCATAGCGGAAAGAATCGAGTGCAAAAAGATGCTCTGAATTCCTCCCAGCGTAGGTGGTTGCAACCGAAACAATGGTACAAAGATTTCGCTTCCCCAGAGAGGGAAAATGAAAACAGGTTCCTCTTAAGAACATCTTGTGTTGCCCCAGTTTTACCCTGGGTAGAATACAATTGCTCAAAGTCTCTTACGTGATCATAGGGATTCTCATGACTCATCCCCGAGAAGGGTTTTTCCTCAACTAGCTTCATGAGAGATGGGTGAACCATACAAGGTGTTAGAAGAGCGGGTTGTCTCCAGAAACTTGATTCCATGGTTTCACTCATAATGGGCGAAAGGTGTGTACAAGGATAACCTTCCTGGGATAGCGGGGGTAAAGGTAGAAACAAAAGAAAACAAAAGATACGAGGATAGTCGGGTTCGTAGATTCTCGACAACCGTTCCCCAGCAACGGTGCCAGAAATGCTTGTTGGTATTTCTTAACGTCACCACTATGGCGCCGGGGTAGCGTGAGAGTGTCAGAATCACCCGGGTATATTGACAGGTGCGAACGAATCCGCAAGCGCATGGATACACAGTTGTAGCACTTCACCTCAGGAGTATTCCCAAGGGTATCGAATCCAACGAACGGTATGGGGGACTCTACGAGTGACTGTCCAAGGGAACACAATCTCTGCTGAGGTAGGTGAGTGATGTGAAGTCTCCTGTTGGTTCTTGACTCTAGAGAGGAACAAACTCGGATAAGATCTCGCTTCAGACACCGGCCCCTCCTGACTATAACAGTTGGTTCACGGCAAAGGGTTGCCTACACGCTGTATCCGAATGTGGGGGGTTTCAGAGGGTCCAACAGCTGTCACTACCGCGGTCTACCCCAAGACAAACCGTGGGACACAGGGCATTCGAAGGATAACCAGCAGTCTGGACACCACGTCCACACCGCCGACTACTACTATAGCACGGCTACGTCTGACGTCCCGCAGAAACACTATAGCACTCCGTATAAATACGAAGCGACGAACCCGCGAGGTTGAGCTAGACCTTACTCGTCACTGAATCGATTCGCGCGAGGAGATATGATTGATACTTGGTCTAAATCAGATATGCATGAGCTCACTATACTCTAATAGACAGGCAATCATACAAACGAGATGCAAACTTATGCGATGATAACAGAAGATCTAGGGTCATGTTCGTGAAGAACACAAGCCTCTAACTTATGAACAAACGCAAAAGTATGAATTATTTGTTCGTCAACTAGATCGAGGAGGCACGTTCATGAAGAACGTGAGCCTCTAAATGATGAACGAACGAAGAACTCAAGAACAACTCATTCATGCATGAGAGTCACTTTAGTCTAAATAGAAAATACTGAAATACTCACTTTAGTCTACATGAAGAACAGCATCGCTCACAAGGTACAAGGGGACGGTGGATGATGAACGGATCATCACCACCTCACCTCTACTCATCCACTCACTCCTCTCTACCCAGCACCACCTAGTCTAGATCCTCCACACACACACTCATGGTGGGATGAGGTTTCACCTCCACCAAGAGAGAATGAGAGAGGGAGAAAGAGGCAAAGGTGAGAAATGGCTTCAAGTGTGCTCCACCTCTTCTTACCCCCCTCTCCTCCTATTTATAGGCCTGTGCAACCGGTGTGAGAGCACCCAAACACCCCGGGGATGGCCTCTAGGACTAATGGCCGAGCACCACGTGGAAGCCCCTGAGTGGGCGCCACAAGGTCGGTTCGGCCGACCTGTGGGGTCAGCCGACCCCCTGTGGGCCCCACTCGGGGTGTGCTTTCGCGTGGTGTCTGCCTTGTGGGTCCTGAGGTCGGTTCCCGGTGTCCACGTGGTTTGGAGGCGGTTTAGGCGCTCTGGTGGGCCATAGGATCCATGTGACGCATGCATGGTGGCTTCTGATTCGCCGAGGCTTCCTTCCTTGGTTTGGTGATGTCATGGATCCAGGGGATGCTTGCATGCAGCCCCTCATTGGCTGAGCCTAACTTGCTGGGATCGTGAGGGAATCTTTTCTCTTCATTTCTTATGTCAAACACCTGCATTCAACTTAGCATAGCCACTGGTGGAAATAATCAGTTTAAACCCCTATTCTAGTGTGGATGCTTAGTTCTTATGATAAAATGCAGGGATTGACGGCCCTAAATTAGGTACTTAACAGCCGTCAACAACCGTCGGCCCCCCAAAGATGAAGAATACGTTCTCCACCTCCAGGAAGCCGTCCTTGCCCCTGTCGCCCGCATCCTTCTTGGTGTTGTCCTCCTTCGTGGTGACTCGGTTGTAGTACTTCTTGAGCATGTCGCACTGCTCGAGGGTGTGAGCGACCGGGGTCTTGTGGTACGGGCAGGGCTTCTTCAGCATGTCGTCGAACACTCTGCCTCGAGGGGGGCCTCGAGCCCCCTTGTTGGCAGCATCGACTGCGTGGACCTCTTCAGAGCCCTCGCCTTGCTCCATGGCCTTCTTGCCCTGGTTCTTCTTGCCCTTTTTGCCCTGCTTCTGCTTCTTTGAGGCATCCTTGGGCTTGCTGCCCTCCGCGGGCACATCCTCTGCTCACTTGCCCTTCTTGTCGTCGAAGATCGCCCCCACCGCCTCTTCTCCAGAAGCGTAGCTGGTGGCGATGTCGAACAGCTTGTTGAAGCTGGTGGGAGGGTTCCGCCCCAACTCGCGCACAAGGTCCCGGCAAGTCGTGCCTTCCAAGAAGGTGTGCACGACCTCGGACTCCGACGCTCGGGAGCTCGGTGCAGCGCTTGGAGAAACGACGGATGAATTCCTTCAACGACTCACCGACCTTCTGGGAACAGCCTCGAAGGTCCTAGGAGTTCCCGGGGTGCACGTACGTGCTCTGGAAATTGCCCACGAATGTCCTGACCAGGTCGTCCCAGTCGTGGATCTGGTTTGCGGGCAAGTGCTCGAGCCACGTCCACGCAGAATCTGCGAGGTGCAGAGGCAAGTTGCGGATGATCATGGCGTCGTCAGTGGTGCCGCCCATCTGGCACGCTAGGCGGTAGTCGTTGATCCATACCTGAGGGTCCGTCTCCCCCGAGTACTTGTTCACGGTCGTTGGTTGCCGGAAGTGTGGGGGATGGGTGCCGTTCGGATTGTCCGGCCGAACACACGTGTGCCCGGTGGCTCTGGCGACGGGCTCTTGTCTTCCCGGCTGTCGTAACAGCCACCACACCGGGGGTGGTAGCCATGTGTCACCGCTGTGGCGGCGTCCTGCTTCTTCTTATTCAGGATGTTGTAGGCGTCGCCATCGTCGGCCTTGCTGCGCGTATCCCGAATCCGCTCCTTGGCAGGCGTCCTTTGGTTGCCTTCGTGAACTGTGGGTGCCTAATGCGGAGTGTGGACCGAGGCCTCTTGGTCCCTACCGCCTCCGCCAGTTCTTACGCTAGACTGGTGGCGCATGCGGGATGCGGAGCTCTTGGCTTGCTGTACCGCAACCAACTCGATGAGGGCCTGCGTCTCGCGGCGCAAGTTGCATCGCTCGGGCGTTGATGGTTCAGGCATGGCCCGAATCAACGTTGCCGCAGCAACGAGCTTCTGACTGGCCCTTCCTAAGGTCGGCAGGCCGTCCACGTCGGCGTCGGTTTTGATGCGTTCGCGGGCTATGCGCCCCGCGGCGCGCGCCCTGTGCGATAATGGGCTGGCCTAATCTCTCCCGAGCGTGGCCTTTAGCTGCCGCACTTGCTCGCGCTCCACGTCAAGCTTCGCCTCCAGCTCGCGGACCTGGGCTAACTGTGCAGCATGCGTCGCGTCATGCGGTGGTGTCCCTATCGGAGGGTTTGCCACTTGGTTGTTGCGAACTGCTGCGTCGCCCGCCCCTCCTCCTCCGTCTTCGCCTTCGCTGATGACGACGACGAAGCACTCGCGGGTGGGATCGTAATCCCCCTCGCTAGAGTCGTCGGAGCAGGTGAGGCAGTAGTCGGCTGCGGCCTGAAACCGTCTGAGGGCGACAGGGTCCTGAAGCCCAGAGTAGTCCCACTCTGGTTCCCCGCGCCCGTGCTCGCGTTCCTTGCTATCGGAGTCGCGGTAGGACTCACCGGGCGAGGTGGCGATGAGGTTCCGGATCGACATGAGGTGGTGACCCGGAAGATCCTCGTACGCGGCCAGATTGGTACTGACCGACGAGGAGTACGCCATGGATGCGCTATGCATCCCGCAGGGAAACTGTGGCTGCGCAGCCATGGCTTCCCCGGCAGGACGCGTCGCCGAGTCCGCCAGTGGAGGTGCGTCTCCTGGCGCTGCGGCAATGGGTGGGAGCCCACCGGCTTCGACCCACTGGGGGGAGCCAGCGCGCGCCGCCCGGTGCCGCTCTGCACGCGCTCGTCGCGAGCGCTTGCCTGAACGCTTGCGGTGTCGGGGTGGCGGTGAAGCTGGTACTGGTACCGGCGCGGTCGCTGTCCTTGGCGGCGCTGCCATGATTGCGTCCCTGTTGAGGATACGCATCAGGTAGCCGTTGTCAGTCGCCTGGTAGTGGATGCTCCCGAACCAGATTTCGAATCCGGCTGAGAACGGGTCGGATTGACCCCAGGCGGGCCTCTCCGACGTGTGCTCGGTGATGATCACCATCGAGAGAACAGGTGGATGATCTCAGCGCAGCCCCTACCTGGCGCGCCAACTGTCGGTGTCCGGATTAGCACCGGTACCAACTAGTAATTAGCGCTGCGATCAGTCTCTCGATGGTCGGTGCTAAGCTAAAGGGAGACAAGGGTTTATCCTGGTTCCGGCCACGCGGTCGTACGTCTAGCAGGGTGTGCTTGCTCACTGTATTAACTTGCACCGGTGGTGCCTGTAGAGGGGGGCTACATGCAAGGCGGGAGAGGAGGCAAGTCCCCCAGGTCTCAACTATGATGATTGAGGCTAGTGCCAATATCAGGAACGGAGTGGTGTGAGGTGAGCGAGAGAGTATGAGAGTATGAGGGTGTCTCCCCGCGCAGGGGCGCCTGCCTCTCCCTTTTATAGACCAAGGGAGGACGGATTACAATGAAGTGGTATAGTGGCCGTGTACTAACAGGCATGGCACCGGAGGTCTTGTCATCGCACGTTCTGGCCCCTGGTGCGAGTTGGTGGCGAGCTCCGGCTTCTGCGGGCGGCATGGCGGCTCCTGTCGCTTGTCCGGGTGTGACTTCGACGGGGCGCTTCTGCTAACTCGAGGGTCAGACGGGAGTTGGCGACGTAGGATCGTGGAACATCATCGGTTTGTCCACACAGTGCTGCGCAGTCTGTTGCACAGTGGCAGGAATGACGACACAGCGCCAGGGATGGTGGTACAGCACCGGGGATGGCAGCACAGCGCCGGGGATGGCTGCATGACGTCGGAGTTGGTGGAGGAGACGCGGCGCACGCCGTTCGTACGATGGCCCTGCTCAGCACGTGCGTCGGCATGCCGCCCGAACATGTTTCGAGGGTGCCCCCATGTACGTTCAAGGGCCTCTCCGCCGGGGGAGGACGGGAGTAGGTGGCACAGTGGCGCGGAATGGCGTCGGCCTGTTCGCATAGTGCCGCGCGACGCCTTCATAGGACCGGGAGTGGCCACACAGCGGTGGATTAGGTTGTACAGTGGCGTGGACAGACGTCGGCCTATCCGCACAGGGACGGGGATGGCTACGCAGTGGCGGTGTCAGGTGCTCAGGTCGTGTCAGCCGCGCGGCGTGGAGGGGACTTGCCATTGACTTGGATGTCCCGTCGCGGATCCTGGCATTGAATGTCGTTGTCGGAGGAGAGACGGGGCGGGGTTCTACCGATTGAGGGGCGGCCTCGAGCGAGGCGGAGACGGTCGCCCGCTCGAGGGGGGTCGAGCCCCTCGAGCGAGGAGGAAACCCGCTCGAGGGACCGGAACCCTCGGGCGAGGCGGAAACCCGCTCGAGGGGCCGGGACCCTCGAGCGAGACGGAAACCTGCTCGAGGGGCCGGGACCCTCGAGTGAGACGGAAACCCGCTCGAGGGTCCGGGGCCCTCGAGCGAGGCGGGGAATGGGGGGCGCGCGAGTGGGCCTTCTTGAAGAGGGTTGCTGCCGGGCTGTTAGATCGCCATGGGCCTGCGGCATCCCGTACTTCCCCTTTGGATTCGTGGGGGTTTGTCCGTACGTGATTGCGTTTAACGAGGATGATTATCTCCTTAGTTAGGGGACCCCTAATGACTGTCCCCGACACTTGCCTTCCTACAGGCGGCTCAAATTACGGGCTGCCTGCGGATCGTGTTAAGGGGGGTGTTTGGATGAGGGGTAAATGAGGCAAATGGGGTAAATTTACTCCTAAAATACCAAACATGTGGGGCAAATGTGGTGGGGTAAATATTTTGCCCCCTAATTCCATTTACCCCTAAAAATTAGTAAATTGGAGCAAATTGTGGTGGACCATATCCCTCTCTCTCACATCCACATCTACATTTACCTTTTAATCCAAACACCCCAAGAAGTAAATATTATTAGAAGCAAATGGAAGGGGCAAACATTTACCTTGGGGTAAACATTTACCCCTTGCATCCAAACAGACCCAAGATCCACTGTACAGGTGCATTTCCACAGTTCAGGAAGTTCTGATAACTTTTGGGATGGAACGATTTACAGAGCGGTCCAATTATGAAACTGCATGAGGAGGAAATGCCATTTGCACTTGCACGGGAAGTTATTTATGTGAACCTTGCACGGGAAGTTATTTATGTGAACCGCCTCTTAAAATCATTACATAAAATTGAGAACTAATATGTCATCTCTGTATCTTTTTGAGTGTAGCCATGAAAATTGTAGAGGTGCATATCATGTCCAAAAATACAAAGTACAGTAATACCATCCAACTAGAACAATCCGGCGCGCGATGCGCGCCCTATCGAAAGTGCACTACATCGTGATCAGAATTAACAGAGTCAAAAGAATATCAGTAGGGAAAGTGTACTAATAGATCATTTGTCCCGACCAAATTGATTAAATAGAATGAATCGGTGTTGTCATTGCTAATAATCTGACCTTTTCAGCCCATAGGGTATGTCTAGCCACGATCAAATGATATTGGCATGCACAAAGCGCGCCCTATTGTTTCAGCAATCAAATCTATCAATACGATCAAATGATATTTAAGAAAACAGAAATTCTTCGCAACCGAATGACAAATGGATGTTATCAAATGATAACATATTATCAATTAGATACATTCCTATAATCATCATGTTTTAACAAATAGTCATCTCTCAATAGCAGTATAGTACACAATCCCTTGCCATGGTTTCACCTCATTCTAGCACAAATGAATGACAAATGGAAATAAATTCCATGTTTGTTTCCTTTTTTATCCAAAAAGGTGTTTCTGAAGCTTCCATTGAAGCCATCCATTCAAGCGAATTGATCAAAAAATCATGTCAGCACTTCTGTAGCCTTGGAAACAGGCTCCAATAATGACCTAGGCCAAAAAGGCAGAACAATATGTTAGGGAATACCGCAAAAAAGGCACCACAAAGAATACCTCACAAATATCTGAACAAAATAAATGTCAATAATTGTACAGCAAAACCTAAGTTATCCTTTTATTTGATAACTTCAGGATATCATAGGTAAACTCTATTTGTTGTAACATTTTGGAAAGAAACAAACTTTTTGTATTAAAACCAGCTGGCTGTAGGTATCTTAAAATAAAACACTTGCTTCCCCAATCAAAATTCAGAAAGGTAAACTCAGGACAGCGTCATTCATTTTAACAGTTCATTGGTTCATTTTGCATTTTTATTAATAAAATGACTGCAATGACTAAAGATGAAGCAGCAGTCAGCACAAGCAATCATGCAAAATAAACACATTTAGTGAAAGATCTGCAATCACATACTTGTTCTGTCACAACTAAATAAGAGGCTAAAGGGACTTATTCATGGTGGTAACTGGTAAGTAGTAGTAACAGGGACAAGCTGATCAATTTTACATATAACATTTGTCCTCAGTAAAGGTTACCACAGGAAAATACGAATATACAAGCAGAGTGATACCTAGGAAAATTGGTGGTTCGAAAGAAACAAAATACCTAAGGAAATCTGGGGGCTATTCTTGTTGCTTCCTCGGCATCCTCAATGGCGCACCAGATATCTCCCCTATTGCCAGTCCCCTCTTAGACCTGCATAATTTTCACAAATCGTCACACGGCAAACATACATGAAGCACACTATTTGAGTTAGGATGAAGCACACTGCATGATTTCCACAAATCATCACACGGCGTATTCAAACAATTAGGATGGAAAATTATCACTGGAGTAGCATAACCCATACCAAGGCTCTTCATGTGAGTTTAATTTTTTTTATGTAGGCAGTGACTATCAGGTAGATTTTAGACACTGAAATTTGCTATTTATGAGAACAATTTTCAGGTAGATCTATCTGTTATATTCACCTGAACCGATCCATCCATTTCTAATGTAAATGAATCGCGTGACAACCTCTTTAATCATTATAGAACAATAGTAAAGCTTTAGGCAAAATGAAGTATAGGTTCAAGCATAGTCAAATGAGAACACTCAAGACACATAGAAAGGGGAAATAATCCAGACCATAAATATGAAGTCCGGCGCGCATCGCATGTATGGTATATGGTATAAGCTAAATTCGCATCGCATCACGCACCCTACTGTTTGAACAAAGTACAAGCAGATGTGAAAGGCATCAAATCGCATGTATGGTATATGGTATAAGCTAAATTCAATACAAGACTACAGAAACTGTAAATTCCAGCATCACAGCATAAAAAATTATAGAATGATAATGAGTACGATAACGAAGCAATCAGAAAAACTAAATCGCCGAGAGGTAGATAATGCATTACCACCTTGCGTAACCTCTTGATGAGAGCCATCAACTTCCTCTTCAGGCCCCTCTTGAACCTAAATCCATACAAAAACACAAACGGAGTCAGAACTTTGATCAAACAATCTACCCGCCAGCATCAAACAATCAAACAATTAAATAAGGCATTCGTTCAGTAAATGATTCAATTTGCTAAATCCCACCAACATCATATAAGAGAAAAAAAGATCATGGTTAAATGCAGGATAATATCATTTTTTACAACTTGCAAAGACATAAATAAGCTAGATAATTTGTGCCAGAGAAAAGCAACCGGCAACTCTCAGACCACCAACCATGAGTCAGTCAATGGTTAGTCTGCTTGTAGAATTACTACCATAAATTAAGCATGACAGTAATATGGTGTCCTTAGATTCTAACAGATCTTCTGATCTAGGTGGTATACACATTCAAGCATTGCAACAGAGTCAAGTTCTCATATAAAGTGTTTCAAAGGGCATAAATTCCATAAGTTGTATGAGAAGTTGCAGGCCATTTCAAATTACCAAGTCGTTTAGCTTTGTTACCTTGCTCCTTCTCAAGACGCATCGCACCAAAATCTTTCTCCATAGCAGCTATATACCGCCTCATCTTTTTAGCCTCCACTTACATCGCTTTATTTAATGTATCTACTTTCTTTTCTAACATCTGCAGACAACAGATGATAAGATAAACCATAATACTACAGATGATGTTCCCTCAAATACAATAACAAGAAATACAGCCATTCTGGTTTAGTTGTTTTGGACAATGGCATTGCCTCCAGTTATATGCCAGCCAAAAAATTATGGGTCAATGAACACACTATTAAACAATTTCATGCGAGAATTCTAGAAACACTACATAGGCTGGTGATAAAAGTTGTAAGACACTGCATGCATACATCCTAGAACAACAATTAAAAGAGAATGGAAATAGTACTAATTATTAAATGAAAAGGCAGCATCTTTCAAGATTAGGGAAGCATCATACCTCTATTGCATCGTCCTTGTCCTTTAGACTTTGGTCTTTCTCATGGCATGCCTTTCTCAAAGAAAAGCTCCAATTTTACAGGAAAAATAAAACATTTTTCAAATAGATCTATCAACTATATTCACCTGATTTGATTCATCTATTTCTAATGTAATATGTTGCCAGTCAAAAAGGTCAACCAGAACCCTTTTTTCATCGTCTCATTATAGATCAAAAGTAAATCTCTAGACAAAATCAACTACAGGTTTAAACAAAGGTCAATTAAGAAAACTCATTCACGCATAATAGGGAAGAAATGCAGACCTTAGGATGAGAATGATTTACAAGGGAGCTCCTAGACCCAATTGCGGGCGCACCTGCAATGGCAAGAAGCAAGAAAAGAAATTCATCAGAGGGTCAATTTTAGATCAATCATACAATACCACACTCAACTACACTCCGTAACACTCAGTCAGTTGCATCGGAGAAGCACCAGAGGCCCTCTATGTAATTAGCACTAACAGCCGACAGTGCACAAAAGTTGCAGAAACTATTCAAAGCAGAGTAGCTCGTAGCTTATTTCCCTAGTGGGTAGTAGGTGTCTGGTCAAAAGTGGAGAAGAGATTGAAGATGCTGCCGGCGCAGTCCCAGCAGGAAGAGAGGGGGAAGGAGTGTTGGGAATATGGAGATGGAGGAGGTTTACCTCAATCCACCGCCGTAGCTGGAGGACGTTGCGCGGGAGTGGTGGCCGGCGGCGGCGACGGCGGCAGCGGCGCCTTTCTTGGTAGAGTGTGGAAACCTCAGCTCCTGTACGCGGTTGTCCCCTGCAGATCTAGCAAGAAGGAGAAGGGGTGAGCTGATGAGGAGAACTGGAGAAGACGGTGATGCGGGGGAAATTGAGGGAAGTACTTGAATATGCCGCTGCTGTTGGAGGAGAGCGGCGGGGCAGCGGCCGACGGTAGCGGCGGCGGCGCGTCGCCTTTCCTGAGAGAGCACAGCAACCACCTTGCTGCTAATGGGCTGCGGAGAGGGAGAAGGGGACGGGAGGCCGCGGCGGAGATCGGGAAGAGAGAGGGAGGCGGCGAGGAGCGCTCCTCGCGTGGGGCCGTGGCCGGCCAGAAGCGCTCGCCCGCGCCGCAGGTGGGGAGAGGGGCGGCGGGGACACCGGGGAGGAGAGCAGGGGGCGGGGAAGGGAACTGAGTTTAGGCCTTTAGGGTTCGCCGGTTCGGGGGGCGAGCGGGGGTGGGTGATGGGGGGTATTAGGTGGGGGTAGGGTGGTGGGAGGGGGTGTTCATAAAAGTGGCTCGGAGTGTTTGAAAAAACGACACCATCTCTTCTTTGTGTTGAAAGAAAGTTTAGATTGAGGGCTTGTCTATAAAATAAATCAACACGTTTACTGTTTGATCTTGATGTGGTGAGCTGATGCGCGATTTGTAGAAAAATGAAGGGTTTTTCTGCAAAATGACCGACCGCGGGGAGGGTAACAGAGACGGGGACGTGTCGATCAGCGAACGAGCCACCGAGGCTCGGATCGCTCTCGTGCGAGGAATTGGTAGGAGCTTTTCATTTCCCTGACTAGAACATTCGACGCGCGTTGCGCCCTATAATGGAACAATCAAATGGAAGTAACCATAATAAAATTAAAGATAACAAATTATATGTGTGATATAAGATAAGCACATCCGATTACATCTGAGCACAAATCTATCCTATATATTATCATGTGTCTGTTCAGCATTTGGAGAATCGATATTGTAATATATTCATCATTCGAGCACTGTAAATCTACATGGAAAAGGTGGGCATTAGCTATGAAACAACCTAGCTGGTAGCTACCAAGACACTCACACTTGCTACATTTCTACATTTCACTAACTGTTTCTAAAAACATGATGACAATAGCAAAATTCACAATGCAAAGTGGGCAGCATCAGATATTTGCAATCAAGTGACCAGTTCCGTATAATTATTGCTGGGGCGGTAGGAAGTCAACAAAGAGATAAAATCAGACGACCAAAAGTAATTATTGTTGCATCACCTTGTACAGGCTTAGATCGATGCTGAGGCACTCACCCTTGAAGACCGCCGCGAGCCCCTTGTCCAACTCATCGGACTTGACATGCCAGTCTGTTTGGAGGTGCCATGCTTCCTTACCCACCTGAAAGCAGGTCGCACGGTGAGCTGAAACCAGGAGGCAGCCTGTGCAAACAACATGTAACATCAGTTAAATAAATATGCATGAACACATATATGCTTCCTAGATGTTGAGCTTTCTACCTGCGGCTCTATAAGCTTGAGCCGAGAAAAAAAGATAGTTGATTATAAGTTCAGAGTTTACAGAAATCTATTAATCTTAACAGTTACTTCTCTATGCTTGGTGAGGTTTTCCCTATCCATTTTTAAGAATGAAGACAATTCTACATTTCTTAAACAGATGACGGACTTCCGACTTAATATATTTGACAATTTGTTTTGTATTAGTGTACTACTGTGAAATGGCAAGTTTCAAATTGCAACAACACAATGAAATTTGATTAACAAAGCATTTCACCAGAATCACATCTAGTACCATACTACAACTCAAAACGCCACAACACAGAAAAAATAAATACTACAAAGGAAAGCTCACATTTTGCAACCCTAGATGCATGACAACAAGCACGGTTCATAGAACCTATATTATCTGTGCAAAAGAGTTCAGGATGTGGAAAGCTCACCCTGAAATCTTGCTGACCCAACCTGCAACTTTTACTACAGCCACCACGAAGAGGACATGGTGTTAGTCAAAGTCCGCTACAGATTATTTTCATCGAAAGAATGGATAGAGCTGACATTTAGTTTACTTCCCATGATATCAAATTTATTTTTGTACTTATATACGTATACTCCCTATTAACATAGTCCAGATGGTTTTGACTATTATTAAAGGTTCTCTCCTATGGATTCATATTGTTTGCATCTCAATTAGGTCTTGAGAAAGGACAAAAACTAAGGTGAAAAGAGATAAGCACAGGGGAGAGGCATCTAGATAAGGAACGAAGCATATTAGCATGTATAAGCATAACATGTTTTTCCCAAGCCAAAGCCTCACCAGAATCTTAAGCACACATCTCCAACCCAAATCGAGTCTGCATAATACACACAGAACCACTGCCAAGCTAATCCCATTCAAGCATGCCACCACAAAGCAAAGGATCAAAATTCAACAGTAAATGTAAGAAATAGCAGAGAATCGTCGCACCCAACAGATAGTCAATGCAACATACCTCCTTGAGACGAGCTCGAAATCAGCATATCAGCAGCTCAAACCCTCACAAAATCTGCAGCCCAAAATCACGATTATCCCAATCCAAATGGAGTACACCTACACTGAAGGTAAAAAAATTACCATACAACAAGAACATGAATAACAAGGTTCCCATATTCCTCTACAGTGCACATAGAATCATTCTCAGTTTGCACGAATCTCAGGTATTACTGCTACGATTAGCCCGCCTGATTCCAACACAGGAGAGTGACAACAACACGAGGGGGGAGCAAGGCTCACCACGGCAGTCGGCGTCGACAGGGCGGGGGAGCTGGCGTCGGAGCCGGAGGAGGCCGCCATGCGGATCGGCAGCGGGTGGGTCGTGGAGCGCACGAGCGGGGGCGGGAGTGCGTCGCGGCGGAGGAGCAGGCATAAAGGACATTGTAGCAATTGGCAAACAAAACCCAGTCTTACAGTCACTTGCTGCGATTAACCAAATCAATAATCGTGTGCAACCAATGGGAACAACTGCCGGGAATCCCAACGAAATCAAGCGACACCAGGCTGATTCAGAGATGGGATTTTTCTGCCCATGAACGAATTGGACTAGTACCCAAACGAAATCCAAAATTTTTGGCCAAACGGAAACACCCAAGCGTGGATCTAACAAAAAACCAATGCGAAGGTAGTTTTGAGCGCAGCAGGATGGAATTCGCAAAGAGGATGGCTCAGAAACTGAACTCGGATCGAGAAGCAGTCAAAGGATACTGAATAGGCACCGCTCCCACCAATCGAGCATGTAGAGGCCCATGGTGACGTCCGCGGGGAGGACAGGCGCGCGGCGTGGTGGAGGAGCGGGCGGGATCTGAGGAGGGAGAGGAGCATGGTGGCGGAGGAGGTGGTGCTGGGTGCGGCTCGGCTTTAGTAGCCGGAGGGGAGCGCGCGGGGCAGGGGGGTTGGTGGCGCGGTAGGGTGGGGAGCCAGGGAGGGCGAGGGCAATGGCGACTCGGGGAGGCCGACGGGGGGAAGGGAGGTCGGTGCGGGGCGAGAAAGGAGCACGACGCGGGGCGAGAGAGGGTAGGGTTTGGCCGCAGGGGTTTCTCTGTAATTTCTGAATCCTCAGGGTTTTTTTACAAAACGATCAGCGGGAGTGCGGGAGCGAGCGCTACGCGCCACGCATCCCATTTCTCCTGTGAAGTGCGGGCGTGGGAGGAATTGGTAGGAGCTTTTCATTTCCCCGATGTGAGGCATACGGATGGACCCTAAGACCACAGGTCAACGCTACCGATTCAGGTCGATGCTAAGTAGACGGTATTCATCAATTCAGGTTATTTTTTTAGATGATGCTAAGCAGCTCTAGTTCTCTTCATCCTCCCTTTGATTCCTCACTTTCCAGAAACTCATAAGAAACTTGGATCATGTTTGGTTTGGACCAAAGCGTTCATGATATGTTAAAAGCCTTCGCAATTACATCTCCAATGCTCAGTCTCTTGCAGGTACTGAATTCATATCAGATAAGGTCGAAATGGCCTCCCTTGATGTTGATCAGGTCCTTGAATCCTTGATTATGGACTTGTACAGAAGAACATGTAGGTCCAATACAAACGGCTACACAACGCAGTACAGCCACCATGTATTTATTATACACTCCGTAGTAGTTACTACTGTATTATACAGCCACCATATATGCAGTTACTCTCGTAGTGGTAGGCGTCTTGGTCTGCACCGGAAATTTTCAGTCGTGGGAGCGGCGGGGTCATGGCGCCCCAGAACCAGGTGGTGGTTTACATCCGTAGATCCTGGAGCACCCGCGGCCAGTGTACGGCTCGCCACGAGGCACGGACGGCGTGCCGCCGGGGTTCAGGGCTCCGTAGCTCACCTGTGCCAGCGCCCTCCCTGCATGTCAGAGTTTAGTTGCAGAATGCAGATTGCAACTATCGTAAAGCTGAGCATAAGATGCCTACCTGCGTCCACGTGGACAGCGTTCATGGCAGAGACGACGAGGAACGCCATCAGGAGCGCCACGCAAAGCTGCTGCTGCTGCGCCATCTCCACTGCTGCTGGTTATGCGGGGTGATGAGATGATGCGCACGCTTCGCCAAGCCTTTATATAGACGAAAATGCTGTTTGGTGGGCGTCAGTCATAGACGAATCAATCCGGGCTGCTCATCTGGTCTCGGCACCCGTGTAATCTTGTCTTTTCCTACCGTATGCAAATGTATTCAGAATAAAATATCTAGTGTATGCGTCAGAGCTCTGGTGGTAAAGGTGATTGGGTTTGGGAAAAGCTGACCCATGTACTTACCTTTTTGACTATTTGGCCACTCCCGTACATGGCCACCACCTGACCCTCGCAAGTGGATGTTGTACAAATCATGACTCTCTGCCTTTTTTTTCTTTCAATATTTATTTAATAATACTTTTGACTTTTTTATTTTGGATTCTGCCCGTTAAAACCTACAACAGGATACGCTCTGTACCGGGTGGAACAGCCTATGCTCATCGGGTCAGAACAAGGCACGCTCGGTACCCGGGTGGAACAGCCTATGCTCACCGGGTGAGCACACCAATTTTATACATGCACATATCATTCTTTACATTATTACTCATGCACATATCATTCTTTGCAAAAAAAGGCATACCATTGCACACGGTGAGTACTCTACATGCTCACTAAATAGCATCTAATTATGCGCGTACAGAGCCAGGACTACACATGCTCATATGTGTACACCGTGATTTTATAAGCAACATTTTTCTTTCCACGCAGCATTATCACTTAACTATATGCGTACAGAGCCAGTACCGCACATGAGCTCCATTTTTTAATACATATATTTCTATCGTTTTTTCCAATTTCGAGCTAATAAAAGGAAAAAATATATCTTAATTTCCATTGCGCATGACATGTACACTAATCACCGATATCATGAACTGAGAAAAATTAAACAAGGAAAAAAAATAGAAGAACGAAAAAGGAGAAAAACAGGAGCCTGGATCGACTTCTTTGTTTCTGATCGTCGACGCGTACGTGTGCAGACGATGGCGTGCTGGTGCTGGAGTTCGCGCCGAACGAGAACCTCCACGACCAGCTCCACGGCCGCGGCAAGGGCGCCGTGGCGATGCCGTGGCCACGGCGGGTGTCGGTGGCGCTGCAGGTCGCCCGCGCCCTCGAGTACCTCCACGACCGGTGCGAGCCGCAGGTGGTGCACGGCGACGTCAAGGCCTCCAACGTCCTGCTCGACGCCACCATGAGCGCCAGGCTCTGTGACTTCGGGTCGGCGCGCGCCGGGTTCTCGGCGGCGGTCGCCGGCGCACGCACCCCGCGGCTGTTGGCCTCGGCGCGCGCCGTGCTGGGCTCCCCCGGGTACGTGGAACCGCACTACCTCCGGTCCGGCGTGGTCACCAAGAAGAGCGACGTCTACAGCTTCGGCGTGCTGCTGCTGGAGCTGCTCACCGGCGTCCAGGCGTTCTGCGACGGCGGGCTCCTGACGGCGGCCGTCGCGCCGAGGATCAGAGCGGCTTGCGACGCTGGAGAGCTCGTGGACCAGAGCGCCCCCTCCCGCTCCTCGGCGCCCCCTCCCGCGTCCTTCCCGTGCCGCCGCACCGGGGGAGGCCCACGCGACCGGGACCCGGGGGAGGCAGGCGCCCAGGCGGCGCGCGGCGGAGTTGATGGCGCGGCTGATGTGCGCGAACGGGACTGGCCGGCCGCCGTCAGACCATCCCCGTCGGAGGCTGCGGACCACGAGAAGGTCATCGGGGAGAAGAGGGAGGGTGGAGAAGGACCCGCTGCCCGGGGCGAGGAAGTAGGCGATGCGTTGTCGGCACCGCGACGTCGTGCCAGATCTGGGAGGAGCGGCAGGCGCCGGTCACGAGGGGTCCACCTCGCCGCGCTGCTGGCGTCCCCGCCGCCGAGCTCAGGCCCACCGGAGGACAGGCAAGACCCGGTGTAGATCCGGCCGCCGCGTCCACAACCTCCCCGCGGTCGCGTTGCGCTACCACCTCCTCCTTGATGCGCCGCCGGCCTCCTTACGTCGCGTTGCGCTGCAACCTCCTCCTCGCCACCGCGGCTGCGACGGGCGGCCGCGCCGTGACATATCTATAGGAGGAAGAGGCGGCTCGAGGGAAGGAGGCCGCAGACGGCCCGTCGTCGACGTGGAGGAGGAGGCTCGGGGGAAGGCCACCGCGCCCGCACGCCGGAGGTGGATTCGGGGCCGAGCCGGAGCTGGATTCCCGTGTCGAGCCACAGTTGTCGCGCCGTTGTCCCGCGGAGGATCCGTGCGCCGCCTGTAACACCCCATGTTTTAATTAGTGCTAATTACCTTCCTAATCAAGTCATGATCATTAGTTCTTAAACACTTGGTCAAAGATCTAGTCAAACCCTTTGCCATCAACACTCTGTATGGAACTTTAGTCGCGTTCTCCAAATTTCGTCTAAACACTTCAAAATCCGCCAATATGAAAGTTGTGCATCATGTTGAGGGACACATTTTTCTTGTTGGTCGGCATTGCAAATTTGGAGTGGAGATTAGTTGAAATTATGGTCAATGCATCATGTTGAGGGACACATTTTTCTTGTTGGTCGGCATTGCAAATTTGGAGTGGAGGTTAGTTGAAATTATGGTCAACGAGCAAAGTACCAACTTGGCATGCTTTTGGTGCACGATCCATTGATCAAAACACCTATGTGCTTTTGTGAAAGTTGTAGAGGGTACTTGGATCTTCAACTTTGATATAGGCCGATTAGTGCACTTTAGTTGGAAGTTTTGGAGAAAAACCTTGGTCAACTGTGCTAAACCGAATTGGTCCCTGCAACTCGCACTTTAGAGCGCACTGCCGTGTGACGTCGTCGGCGTCGGGCAGCGCGCACGCGCCACGTGCATGCGCCGCCGCTGGGCCCTCACACCGAGGGGCGCGCCTCCCCGTGCGTGCGCGTGGGCCCCAAGGTCCAAACCGAGTTCCAGCACCCTCTCCTTGGACGCCAAGTGTCGCCCCACCACCGGCGCGCCGCGCCGCCCAACCGCGCCGCCCGGCCACTCCCACGCGCGCCGTACGCCCCGCGCAGAGCGCTCCATGCTGCCCCCCTCGCGACTTGCTCTCCAAGACTTCGTGGTCATCAAGTCGTCGCCGCGCTCCTTTAAAAGCCCCCTGAGCCCCTCGCTCGCACGCGCACCACCGCTGTGCTCTGCTTCCGCCGCCGGTCCACCATTGGCGCTCACGGTGAGCTCCATCTCCCGGCTGCCCTCACCACCGCTTGAGCCTCCTCGCACATCCACAAGCACCCCCTAGACCTGCTGGGACCGCCACTTTCCCCTGGCCGAGCCCCTGTTCGCCGGCATTCAGCCCGCAGCGGCCGCCGCCGCAGGGCGCCGCTGAGCCCCCTCGCCGGCATGTTCCCCAGCCTCGCCAAGCACCAGAATCGAGTCCCGGGACGTCCACGGCCATTTTCCCCTCACGTGTTGCCCAGGCCGAGCATCCCCCTCGCCGGATTCCGGCCATCTTCGCCGGCCGGCGCGCCAAGGACCTGATTGTGAGGTTTATTTTCTGGCCAAGGGCATATCTGTGAACCAGGGACTGTTTTGTAATGATCTTCTTCTTAGTTTTCTCACAACTCAGTCCTGCACCTTCTAGAATCGATAGAAAATCGTAGAAAAATCAGAAAATGCAAATAAGGACTTTTTGGAATCCTCGTGAGGAGCACTGCATTTCCTAGAAAGCATGTATATAGTTTTTCTAAATAGTTTTTGAATAATTTTGAAAACTCAGTTTGAACTATTTTTGCTGTAGTTTAATTTCTAGATGTGAGTTTGACTTGAATTTTGGATATGTTGTGCAACATGATGTTCATGAGCTCTGGATAAAATTTGGTACAAAGTTACTGATTATATTTTGAGTTATGATTTATTTAGCCTTTATGCTAGTAGTAGTTTCATCTTTTTGCCTAGCACTGCATAGGTTTGCTCTGTGGCTACTTTTTATATCTTGAACTGTGTATGATGATTTGAGCCTCTGGTAATTTTTATGTGCTGGTTTGACTCTGTTAAAATAGGTTTTTGATTTATGCATGCTAGAGGAGCTTATGTGTATTTTTGAAGTTATGTGTAGATTTATGACTTGAGCCTTGGTGTAGGCCCTTGTTTTGGTGATGTTGCCCTCTGGTGAAAAATTGAAGTCCTTTGCATGAGTAGTTTTGCCTAGAATAAATTATGTTTTAATTACTAGGCTGGTGTTGTTATTTTTGTTAGATTTAATCTAGATTTTTCCTATGCATGATTTTTGGTGTGAGAGCATGTTTTGTGGTCATCTTGCTGTATGAGAAAAATCAGGACCAGAGGAGCTATATTTATTTTTTATATGCTTAGTGGTAGTTTGAATAGTTATAAAATGCTTAATAAAGTATGTTATATACATGTTAATCTTGAGATATTTCATTTAGTGGCTTGTTAATAAAATTAAGTGGATATGTAAAAGTTTATTTACTGTTGTGAAGGGATTTTGTTTTGTTTGTATAAATATGCACACAATCACCATCAAAAAGTATATTAATAAATGATTGTTTGCCTTTTACCTCTTCTTGAAAAAGTATGTTGGATATATGTGTTTCTAAGTGAATGTGACCAACCATACATGATGTTTTGTCAGTAAAGAATGAAATTTCACCAATTAATTTTTGCATGTGCATCTCCGTGTAGAACCTTCAGACGATAGCAGCGAGCTTGTCTCGGAAAGAGGTGACGAACCGCTCGAGGGAGAAGTGAACCACGTGGAAGTGCAGCAAAACCCGAACCAAAGTTCAGAAGACTTTCCTACTAACATTGCCAGTGAAGGCAAGACCCGGTTTATCATTTACCTATGTGTTTTCTTTTTAACTTCTGAATTATGTTTGAATATCTATGTGCATTTACGTTCAGGAGTTGAATTGGAACCCTCGTTGCATGATTCCCTAAGTACCTATGATCTTTTACTAGTATGATAGGTCGCTAGTTGCTATGCACTAAGGACCCGGTACAAGTCGAGTGATGTACTTCGCTCGCGAGAATGGGTTCTTATGTTGGAATCATAAGATGGATAAAATGGATTGCTCACGTGGTAAGAGCATGGGATTCTGGGCTCCGGTCCAGTGGTTAAGAGATTAAGCGTTTGAACGTACTAAACACTTGTCGAAAATGGACACGGTAAGCCTAGTACCCGATTGACGCGGCAAGGGAACCTTTCCCTACTACCCTGGGGCATACGCCTCCCTGCCTACAGCAGTGTGGTACCGGGAGAGTCTGGACGTTCGTGTAAGGGCGATCCAGTAATCCTTGTATCAAGGGATGTAGGTTCCGCTCCCGAACTGAAGATTGACGGGAACCGCTTGGTTGGTGTGTACCCTGGGGGTATGCATTCTTCCTTGTGTTTAGGTCCACCTTGCAAGGTTATTAATCAATCGATCATCAGTCTCTCACCCTATCTGAGATTGCTTAACCCTCTAGCCATTGTGATCCCTCTATGATGAAATGTTGATAAACTTGATGTTTGATTAATTGTTTGCACAAGTATGCTTGAATTAGTTGCTTATCTAGTAACAATTGACCTACTAGAACTTGAGCTAAAATATTGAAAGTAAGGATTAACTCCTTAGTTGCTTTTTGGCAAAACCAACCCAACAGCCAAAAGCCATGCATGATTAGAAGGATAAGTCTTTTATTCAGACGGGTAAGCCTTGTTGAGTATTAGTATACTCAACCTTGCTATAAATGTTGTTTTCAGGTGAAATTGTTTGGCCTGGAGAAATCCCACCCGGCTGGGAGCTGGAATGGGTGGATGACGATGAATAATGGTATTATGGGTGGCCTCCCATGATGTCAAGTTATCGTTAGTTTAATTCCGCTGTCTTTTGAAAACTCCTAACCATGGTTTATTATTTTATGAGCTATGATTTGTAATAGTTTACCCTACGAGGAAGATTAGTATTAAATTGTAAGGTACTCTACACTCTCCTTCATGGGAGTTTTAATGTATGCGTTTCGATCCTCTGTGTGGTTTACAAGTGATTTACCGGGCTATGACCCGGCAACACTCAACGGGATGATTCTTTATTATCGCTTAATGACCAAAAGGGATTGGCTTAAGTGATAGTACGGACTTATCTCGGATGGGGTTGTCACAGTTGGTATCAAAGCATCCGTATACACCAGAGTAATTTGTTTAATCATTAATTATAATGATTTACAATTAAAACTTGCCAAGATTGATTGGATTTTGAAAATACATTGGATCGTTAAGGAAATGTTTAGACCGAAAGGCCCTAGAGGGAATTTTTGGGTTCTTTAAGGTGGCTAGTAATTATGGTTTATTTATGCTAACTTCCAGCACTTCTTAAACCACGTGTTTTATACGTGTGTGATACCGCATCACGAGTATGCGAGGGTCGATAGGGCAATCTATTCCACGGATCCTATCTTCTCGGTTGGATGTGCACGTGTTTTATACGTGTGCTACCGTATGCAAGTCATACGAAGGATGGCGTGTTCTATTCAAGATGAACATGTCATGGGTTGTGATGTCGCCACGTTTTGCCAGACATGTGCATGATTCTGCATTACGAACATACGAAGGGGGACACCCTCCATTCAAAAGGGGCGTGTCTCAGGTTGGACGCTGTCCATGCGGTGCAAAATGCATGGGTACCATTTCTATAGTGAATGGTAATGTTTGTGGACGCTTCCGTGACGTGCTGGCACGGAAGGTTCTTTTCTGCAGGTACACTAACCACGTTATGCGATCGTATGTGAATGACGTGTAGCTCCGACTAGTTATTATAGGGAGAGTCAATTATAAGCCTTGCCACCGGCACTAACTACGTCTTTCTAGATCCATGGTTTGTGAGGTCGTTTAAGACGTGTGCATGCATGATAAAATTTTGTTGAACCTAAAACCTTGTTGTTCTAACCTTGTGCTATGCTTCTAAATATGTTGCTTACTCTTAGGAAAGGGTTTTATCTCACTTTGATCATAAGTAGTTTTCTACCAAAATTTTCTGCAGTCAACTCATGATTTTCTTGAGCCAAATCCAAGATGTTCTGACTAGGCAACTTTTACAGAAGTTGTTCCTCATCAAGTCAAGCATCTGTTGTGAATTTTTCACGTTTTTAGGATGTCTCAATCCAGAGTTATGCTCAAAATAGTGAACCTCTGTCTTGCTGTTCTCCCTGGTTAACCTCACTCCGAAGCTTGATTTTTCAAGCATGTTCCTATCTGATCTAGATCTACCCTTGAATACCAAAAATGTGCATAACTATCTCACTGATATGTTGTAAAAATTTGGGGATTTTTGGGGCTCTAGTTTTTGAGTTGTGAATTTTTGTTTGCAACCGTCAAAGACCAGCCCTAGTTTCCAAATTGCTGTGGTTCTCGAGTCATGATCATATGCTAGAAATTCGGTTGTTTTAGTTTTCGTCGTGCATGTTCTACTTGTTTACCTTCGTATGAACAAGCTTATGAATATGCGTTTAATGAAAGCTCAACCCTTTTTCAGATGGTAGGCTCAACCAGCAGTACTCCTGGTGGTTTCGGTGATTCTTGTGGCAGTAATCAACCTCCACCGCCCCCGAACATAAATCTTTCGGAGACGTGCATTGCTACTCCAACTGAGTTGCTGCGCCAAATTCTTCTATATCTACAGCAGCAACAGCAGCCCCCGGTGAATCAAAATGATGCACCAAATCAAATGGCAACGTATCAACATTTTCGGACCATGGAGCCACCGCAGTTCACTAGGGTGGAAGAACCCCTTGATGCGGATGCTTGGGTCCGAGCCATTGAAGCCATGTTCACGGTGTTCACTTTACCATGCTCAGAAGAATGCAAGGCCAGCTTTGCGGCATTGCAGTTGCGTGGTCTTGCTTTGATGTGGTGGGAACACTACAAGTCCATGCAGCAGTCCGGGCATGAAATCACCTGGTCTGAGTTCAAAAAGACTTTTAGAGACCATCACATCCCTAAAGCACTCACAGACAAAAAATAAGAGAGTTGCTAGCTCTCAAGCAAGGGTCAGATACCATATATCAATATGCACAGAAGTTCAGCAGCCTATGCCAATATGGAGGATATCATGTGGATACTGAGGCGAAGAAGATGGAGCTTTTCCGGGATGGCCTAAATAGTTGTTGGCGGTCGATTTCCGTCAACCAAGAACACTTGTTATGTTATAGTTTGGATTTCATTTTGGAACTAACCCACCACTAGGCATACTAATGATATAACAAGTTCATCATTGGATGTGTGTTTTGGAGTTTAATGTTTACGCAGGAATTCATGCACTAAATGAGAAGAAATACATACGGTTCGGAGGACGATTTACATGATGATCAAGAGGCTCCGACCGTGCGTGAACTTGACTCCAAAGGTGGCAAGGACCAATGAGCTTCGAAGAAGAATCTCCGAGGACCAAGATGAAAAGACCGGAAGATCATGCATAAACACCCCTTAACTTGGTCACGGAGATAACGACGTCCAAAGCCCATATCCGAAGGAGGAAAAACCCCAAAGTGCAAGAAACAACACGTGGCAAAAAATGGGGTCGAACTGGGCCGAGATTGGGTCAGGCCGGCCGGCCCAGGCCGGCCGGCCCACCCCCTCTCTGCCTCGGTTCGGCACCGCCTTTCTTCGGTGATATATTCGCGGAACCCTAATTGTTTGGGGAGAGGATCCATTCGCGAAAGACGACTAGAGAAGCCTCGGGAGATCAAACACAAAGGAGAGGGTTGATCTTGAGGGTGAAGATCGAGGAGGATCATCACCTAGGTCAACGGAGTCCACCACGAGGAAGGAGGACGCCGAGGCCTTGCCACGGTGCTGCCGAAGTTGAAGGACACCGAGAGACGGACTCCATCGGAGGCATCCACCATGTTCAACGGTGCCATGCCTAGCGTCTTGATGGGGTAAAGTAATCGTTTGTCCATGAAGTTGTAATGGATCTTGACATGTAGTCACCCACTCTTTGTTTGGATCTTTATCTATCATACCTTCATGTTGATGATGCTTAATATTTAAGGTTCACTACCATTGCCATCGGGGTTGCTCCCGTAGATCACGTCAACATACCGTGCTCATTAGGGTTAGAGACGATTACCTTCGCGTAGTGACTAGTACGAGGGAAGGGAAACGCTTAACTCTTTGTTCACATCCTTAGATAGATTGGATCAGGGTTTTACCATGTTTTGGGTCATTGCATCTGAGAGCCAGGTGTGGTTCGAGGACCGGTGGATGGTCGCTTCCTGGTGTGATGAGTGATTGACAACGTGGTGTGGACTGATTCTTGGCTAAGTATTGCAGGTGCAGGTTGTGGCTTGACTGGTGCAGGTGCAGGTGAAGAACAAGCGCGAAAGGTCGTTGCCGGTGAGACCTCCAGGTGTGGAGAAGACAAGTAGGCTTGGTTCGAGGGACCCGGTGGCCAGCGGGGTCAAGTGCGGGCCGCATGGTGGCAAGAACGGCAAGATGAAGTCATGGACGGTTTCTTGGTTGAGCCTCAAAACCAAGGTCGAGCCGGGACTACGTGGGAGCCAAGTCATGAGTGGTGATTGGCGGAGGCTACACCGAGTTCGCGGGGTTTCCGGTGGTTCACCAGAAAACCACTGGGTTCCTTGGTTGATCCACAAAGCTAAGACCGAAAAACCGAAGACGGAGGTGCAGCAGCTCCAGACCGGTCTGACCGGTGGGTCTGACCGGTCTGACCGGTGGGTACCGGTCTGACCGGTCTGACCGGTGGGTACCGGTCTGACCGGTGAGGAGCACCGGTCTGACCGGTGTGCGACGACGCAGTCCGGAATCTTCGAAGCGGAGGACACGCGTTGGGATCGCAAGGCTTGCGTCAAGGCTAAGCAAGTTTGTGGTCGCTGGGCATCCGTCCGATGGAGCGAAGACAAAGATTTCCGAATTCGCCCTTGAGGGGCATGTATCCCTAGTTAGCTAGTAAGGGTATTTTCGTCTTTCGGTTGCCTCCATATAACCCAAGTGGTGAGAGGATGGCAGCCACCTCTTGGAACCCTAGCTCATTTGCTTTCCTATTTTCTCTTCCTATTTTCCTTAGGATTTTCTTAGGACTAGCTTGAGAGCTTCATGGTGAGATCTTGTGAGAGGGAAGGATGATCGGGCGGCAAGCTAGACCTTGTATGAACCTCTTTGGTATGTATAGATGATTCGACGTGGTTCCTCAAGGCTTGGATGTGTCTTTCCCGTTTCTCCTTTTTGGTGATTTTCGGAGCCCTTTCTTGGCGATTTTCTTGGAGCGATTTCGAGGCCTTTCTCTTTGGGATTTGGTGGGGGATGTATGCATGAACCCTTCGTGGTTCTTTTCCCTTTGATTCCCCTCCCAAATCAGTGAGTAAAGGGGCTCGATTTTGGGGTTTTCGTGGCTCTAGGGTTAGAGGCATTCTTGGTGGGATTTCATCGATTCCTCTTGATTTAGCAAGTTTTGGTGGACCAAATCTTGGCTATGGAGTGCCCATGAGGTGTTCCTACTATCCCCAAAGTCTTGCACAAATCCGTGGAGTGATTCGGGAGATCGGGAGTTGGATTTGGGGGAGTTGACCCGCGGGTGCTGTTCATCCCCGAGCGGCCCAGCCTGACCGGTCTGACCAGTGCTGCTCACCGGTCTGACCGGTGCAGAGGCTCTGTGGGTTTTGCCTCGGGTGAACGTTCTGGTGAGTTCGTTGTTGTCCCGTGGGGCTGCTGTTTCGAGTTTGGATCTGTTTGGAGCTCGGTAGGCCTGTTTGGTAGATTTGAGGTTTCCTGGCTTGAACCGGTCTGACCGGTGAGCTACACCGGCTTGACCGGTGTAGGGGTCTTCTGTGGAAGTTCCCAGGTTGTACCAGCAGGGACCGGTCTGACCGGTGGTGCTCACCGGCCTGACCGGTGTAAGTCAGTAGCGCTCGAGTTGCTAGTTCCGCTGCGTTCTCGAGTCCGTGAAGGTGGTTGTTGGTTCCTAGGACCAGTAGCACTTCAGTGGATGCGTGGTCTTGGCCAACTTGGGTAGTTGGGTCGGAGACGTGATTTGGAAGCCGTGTTCGTCTTGTTGGAGTTCTCATCTCCTTCGAGAAGAATTTTTATCGGCTCCCATTCACTCCCCCCTCTCTAGTTCGCCTAATCGGTCCTTCAATTGGTATCAGAGCCGGTTCGGGTCTTTATTGACTCTTACCAGTCTAAGATCCAAAGATGGCGTACCAGGAACGAGGTTCGGGTCCTCCGCACTTCGATGGGAAGAACTACCAGATGTGGCAGAGGCGGATGGCGGCGTTCCTCCGCGGAAAGGGTCAGATCCTTTGGGACGTCACGGTGAACACAACTTATGTTCATCCAATGAACTTCCTTGCTCCAGGATTGAGGGATATGTTCGAAGCCAACAACAAGGCTGTCGACTACTTGTTTCGTGCTCTGTGTCAGCCTGAATTCGATCGGGTACAGACAGAGGACTTAGCTTGTAGGATTTGGGAGCAGTTAAAGGATGCTCATGCTGGGAATGCTCAGGTTCAGGCTCAGATGTACGCGACTTACCGGAGAGAGTACGAGAACTTCACTCATCTCCCCGGCGAGTCCGTCAATGCCCTTTTCCAGCGGTTTACGGTCGTTGTGAACAACATGAGAGCCAATGTGGATGTGCTCCCATACGATGATCATGATAGAGCCGTGAAGCTCTTGCACTCGTTGGATCGTACCGTATGGGACGGGAAGTTTGAGGCTATTGTTGAGTCCGAAAAGTATGACACCTTGACGGTGAACGAGCTGTTCTCGAAGCACAAGTCGGCTGAGTTGGACCGTGGTATGACAGCCAAGATCGAGAGCCTGACTGATTCTCATAGTCTCGCTCTCGTTGGTGGCAAAGGAGCTAAGTCTAACGCTAACACATCCTCCAGGATGTACTCTCTGTCTTCTTTGATGTCTTTGCCAGACGAGGAGTTCGACGTGCTTGGAGAGGACGAGCTGGCGCTGTTGACCAGGTGGTTCGAGAGGCTGCACGAGAACCGGGTGAACACGAGGAGGACAGCACGGACGTGCTTTCAGTGCGGCAAGCCAGGACACTTCGTCGCCGACTGCCCGGAGAAGATGGAGAACAAGGACGGCTACAAGGACAGCTACAGGCACCGGTCGAGCAAGGACGGCAAGTACCGATCGAGGCGCGATCACAAGCACAAGAACAAGCACAAGGACGAGCGACAGTCGAGGAAGAAGGACGGCCGCGGCAGGAAGGCCCGAGCGATGGTCGGAGCGAGCGACGTCGACTCCAGCTCCGCCTACTCTTCCTCGAGCTCGAGTAGCAGTGAAGATGAAGGTGATCGGCGCAAGAACAAGAAGTCATCCAGGAACTTGAGCGGGTTGAGCTGCTTCGCGGGAGATGGCTTCTGCGGCATGGCTCGTAACTCCGACAGCAAGAAGAGTCACCAGAGCGACTCAGACTCCGACTCCGAGGATGAGGTATGTGATGAGCTCTCTTCTTTGCGCAAGGAGAATGATGAGTTGGTTGACTTGCTTGATAATCGCGATCACATGCTTAGAGAGGCCAAGAAGATGAGGAAAGAGCTTAGGGCCTCACTAGAAGATGCTAGGAATCGTGTGGCTGAGCTAGAAACCTAGAACCTAGATGCTAAGCTTGAGATTGATTCGCTTAAGGCTTCTCCTGTGGTTTCTGATGAGATTGATTGCTGTGATTGCTCTGTGTACCTAGCTGATCTTACTGCTCTTAAGGATAAGCATGCTTCTACTTGTGATGAACTAGATATGCTTAGGGTTGAAGTGGCTGAGCTTAAATCTAGACTTGCTTTGCTAGGTGCTTATACTTCTTGCCCTGTTTTGCATGGAAAGATTGATGAGATGCATGCTTACACTGTTTCGCTTGAGGCTAAGTTGAAAGAGCCTATTCCCACTTCTTGCTCTACTTGTGAATTGCATGCGGTTAAGAATTTGGAGCTTGCACACTATGTTGATCGCTTGCAGGATGAGAATGATGAGCTGAGAAAATGTATGAGCTGGTTGTCGGGTCAGGAGCCTCAGCTTGGTATCATGATAGCGGCTTTCAAACGCTATGATGGTCAGGCACTTGGGGCTGACAAGCTTGGAGAGAACAGTGGTGAGGGAGTGGAGAGAGTTGGAGAGATTCCTATCCCACCACCAAACAGATACAAGAACAAGTTTGAGCCCAAGCCTAACCATCTCAGAAACAAACTTGACACTACTCCAGATCCACCCATATTCCCTCACCCAACAAATGATTTCCAGAAACCGGTGAAGTTTGTGAGCCCAAAGGGAGGTGAGGAAGGAGAGAAGAAGGGTGAGAAACCGAGTGGGCAGCCCCAACCCAAGCCGAAGCCTAAGCCACAGCCCATAAAGTTCCATTGTGGGTATTGTGGGAGAGCTGGTCACAAGGATGAGTTTTGCTTCAAGAGGAAGCGTGAGGAGAGAATGGCTAGAGAGTGGGCTAACAAGGACAGGTACCACCCCTCCAATGGTGTACCTGAGCCTCGTATGCAGATGCCCAGGGCCAAGGCGATTGTGAGGACGGTTCCGGCTTGGGGAGACCGGAAGGCTGCAGGTCTGGGCAGACAGCGAGTTGGGTTTCGTGCTCGTGAGGATGCTCGGTTTGGTTCTGGTGGTTGTGGTTCTAGTGGTTGGTCTGAAAAGTTTGCAGGTGGTCAGTTTGCTAGACGTTCTCCACCTCGTGCTCAATACGGGGGTGGGAGGAGTCGTAGCTTTGAGATGGAGAGGAGGAATGATCCACGGTTTTCCTTTCGTGGTTTTCGTCCTCCTCCAGCTAGAGAGGGTTGGTTCCCTCGTAGTGGTTACCATAGTGGTGTTCGTGGTGGTAGCTTTGATAGGCGTGATGATTTGGTTTGTGCTAACCCCACTTTGGAGCAAATGGCTCGGCACTGGTTTTACTCTTTTGGTACTAACCCCAGTGCTGAGTCGTTTGTTCACTCACGTGCTCGCTTTTGAATTTCAGGTGGGAGACTTGAAGAACATTTGGTTGATTGACTCCAGTTGCTCGAGGCATATGACCGGAGACAAGGGGTGGTTCTCAAGTCTCGTCCCGGTGGTGACAAAGAAGTAGATCACCTTTGGGGACAATGGGCGAGGGCGTGTGCTGTCAGAAGGTGAGATTAAGGTAAGTGACAAGATCACTCTCAGGCGTGTTGCTCTTGTTCAATCGCTTGGATAAAATTTGCTTTCTGTGTCCCAGTTGTTGGATGAGGGCTTTGAGGTGTTGTTTCGGCCTAGTGGTTCTCGGATTTTAGATTCTCGAGGGGACCTTGTTTGCATGGTCATTCCCGAGGGTCAGGTGTTTCGAGCTGATTTCTCTCAGTCTTCTGGTGTGGAGCGTTGCTTTTTGGCTGGTTCTTCGAGTGAGTTGTGGAAGTGGCATAGGAAGTTGGGTCACTTGAGCTTTGACCTTTTGTCTCGCTTGAGTAAACTCAATTTGGTCCGAGGATTGCCACGGTTGAGGTTTGAGAAAGAGTTGGTTTGTGCGCCGTGTAGGCATGCCAAGATGGTAGCCTCTTCTCACCCGCCTCACACCGATGTGATGACTGAGCGTCCATGCGAGCTGCTCCATATGGACCTTGTTGGCCCAGCTCGTGTGCGATCTGCGGGTGGGAAGTGGTATGTCCTTGTTGTGGTGGACGACTACTCTCGGTATGCGTGGGTGTTCTTTCTTGAGGAGAAAGGGGAGACGTTTGGTTTTGTTCGAGATCTTGTCTTGAGGTTAAGAAACGAGAGGCACGGAGATGCCATACGAGTGATCCGCAGTGACAATGGCTCGGAATTCAAAAACTCTCGCTTCGAAACCTTTTGCCATGACTTGGGTCTTGAACACCAGTTTTCGAGTCCGTATACACCTCCCCAGAATGGCATGGTGGAAAGGAAAAACAAGACCTTATGCGAGATGGCTCGGACGATGCTCGACGAGCATAGGACTCCGAGAAGGTTCTGGGTTGAGGCGGTCAATACCGCGTGTTATGTGTCGAACAGGATCTACCTCAGGGTTCATAAGAAGAAAACCTGTTACGAGTTGATGCACGGTCGCACACCCAAGGTGAGTCACTTCCATGTCTTTGGTTGTAAATGCTTCATTCTGAAGAAAGGGAAGAAGTTGGACAAGTTCGAGGCTAGGTCTGTCGATGGCATTTTCTTTGGTTATGCATCTCATTCTAGAGCATTTCGTGTGCTCAATCTTGAAACTAACCAAATCGTGGAGACTTGCGAGGTAACCTTCGACGAGACACAGCCACGTAGTCAGCTTGTTTTTGAGTGTGCAGGTGACGACGAACTTGGCGAGGAGATCTTTCAGGAGGAGGAGCATGAACATGGAGATGATGAAGATGGCGGTGTGGTGCCCGCAGCTGAACATGTACCTACTACTTCGACGACGATCGAGAACGGGCCCTCTCCCACACCTACAACGACAAACCCAGATCAGGGCGAAGCTGCTGTTGAGGGGGAGGTAGCATCAAGGCGAGAACCTCCCCAGCGAGTGCAAGTGGATCACCCAGCTTCGAGAATCATCGGCGACATGAATGAACGTACTACACGGTCGAGGGTTCGGAACAATTCTCATTTCGCTCATGCTGCTTTTGTTGCCACCTTTGAGTGCAAAGACATTGGACACGCGTTATCTGATCATAATTGGGTTAACTCGATGCATGAGGAGTTGGAGAATTTTGAGAGGAACCAAGTTTGGGTGTTGGTTGACCCTCCTCCAGGGTGTAAGCCGATTGGGACAAAATGGGTGTGGAAAAATAAAGAGGGAGAGAAAGGAGAAGTGGTGAGGAACAAGTCGAGACTTGTTGCTCAGGGGTACGGTCAGAAAGAGGGGATCGACTACGAGGAGACTTTCGCTCCTGTAGCTCGTTTGGAGGCGATCAGGATCCTTCTAGCCTTTTCTGTGGCTAAAGTGTTCAAGTTGTACCAGATGGATGTGAAGAGTGCTTTCCTGAACGGTGTGTTGGAGGAAGAGGTGTTTGTGAGGCAACCACCGGGGTTTGAGAGTGAGAAGTACCCTCACCGGGTGTACAAGTTGAGGAAGGCGCTGTATGGGTTAAAGCAGGCGCCTAGAGCTTGGTATGGTAGGTTGAGGGGGTTCCTGTTTGAGAGAGGGTTTGAGATGGGGAAGGTCGACCAGAAATTGTTTCTCCTCAGGCAGGGCAGAGATATCCTGATTGTGCAGGTATACGTGGATGATATTGTCTTTGGTGGCTCGTCTAACTCTCTTGTTGCAAGGTTTGCAGAAGACATGAGCAGGGAATTTGAGATGAGCATGATGGGCGAGTTGCAGTTCTTCCTCGGGCTACAAATCAAGCAATCAAAGGAAGGAACATTTGTGCACCAAGCTAAGTACACCAAGGACATTGTGAGGAAGTTCAAGATGGAGGACTCCAAGGCCATGGCGACACCCATGAGTACGACTACAGCTCTTGATGCGGACGAGGAAGGTGAACACGTGGACCAGAAGGAGTACCGGAGCATGATCGGGTCACTCCTCTACTTGACGGTGACGAGGCCGGACATCCAATTCTCGGTATGTCTGTGCGCTCGTTTTCAAGCGTCTCCGAGGACTTCGCATCGGCAAGCAGTCAAGCGCATTTTCAGGTATTTGCGACACACTCCCGACTTCGGCCTTTGGTACTCTGCGTCTTCTTCTTTGGCGCTTCATGGATTTTCAGACGCGGATTTTGCCGGGTGTCGGTTGGATAGGAAGTCCACTTCTGGGACTTGCCAGTTCTTGGGTTCTTCTTTGGTGTCTTGGTCTTCCCGCAAACAGTCGAGTGTTGCTCAATCCACTACCGAGGCAGAGTATGTGGCTGCAGCTAGTTGTTGCTCTCAGCTCCTTTGGATCACATACACCATGAGTGACTTTGGTGAGGAGTATACCCATGTCCCACTTCAATGTGATAGCACCAGTGCCATAAGCGTTGCAAAGAACCCAGTGCTCCATTCCAAAACCAAGCACATAGAAGTGAGGTATCATTTCTTAAGAGACAACGTAGAGAAAGGGAAGATAGCCTTGATCCATGTACCCACACATGACCAACTAGCCGATATTTTCACCAAACCCCTAGATCAAACAACTTTCACTCGTTTGCGGGGGGAGCTTGGTGTTTGTTTGATTTCTTGAGTTGGCGTGTGGGAGCTCCTTTGTAGCATATGTATAGCTTTCCTTTGTGCATTTCTTGCATTTGGCATGGCATATGTATCATGATGTATAGGCATCTTTGTATCTTAGGTTGCATGCATTTTGTATCATATGCATTGTTTAGGAAAGGCTTCTCCTATATACATTGTTCACCATGGAATAATATATATGTCTTTGTGAGCTAATTTGGTAAGCTATGGTTAGTTTGGCTTAGCTCTTGATAATCTTGGTTTATATCCATGGTTGATGGCTATGCTTTTAAAAAATATCACTTGTATGCTCTCTTGTGAGTAAATGCCTTTACATGATCTTGACATGTTTTTGTGGCTTGGCTATGCTTAATTTGTGGTTGGATAGCTTATTTTGATCATATGGGGCCAAAGGCTCATTTGCCATCATGAATGTTTAGCCCCCATGCTTCATCTTGTGGAGGGGCATAAGTTCCTTTTTGTCGCAAAGACATTTCATGTACCAATTATAAATCTGAAAATGAAATGTAAATTGCTTGAAAAATGTGCTCCCATGTCATATGTGCTAATTTTAAATTTGCTTTGGGTGCTAAACCGTTGCATGATGCCTACCAATGAGAAGTCTCATATATAGAAGTAGGCACATGGCTCGGTGACTTTGACATGACATGAGGTGCTTGTGGGTGTTTATGATGGTCTTATGCTTAGAATGGTTGTCCTAGCATGAAGTTTGTGTGGCTTTGCCATTTTGACATGTTTTGCTCATGTTTAGGACTTTGCTCATGAGAGGGTGATTTTTCGCAAAATTGCTCAATTCTATCTTAGCTTCGCCCAATGGTTGTGAAACTTGGTGATCTTGTAGTTGATGTCATTACGAAGCTATAGAGTATCTAACTTGCTCATTTGGACATGTGTAGCATCCTTTGTTGAATTTTGTCTATTTGAGAAGCTCTAGGTTGCATTTTTTGCAGTTTTGGCTTGATTCATGCATTGTCAACAAGGGGGAGAAAGTTGAGCATGTTTTGGCTTGCTGCATGTATTTAGAAGGTTTCCAAGTGGTTTCGAGCTATTTTTGAGCTCTGGCAGTTTCCCAGGTGGCATCGGCCTGACCGGTGAGGTACACCGGTCTGACCGGTGTAGTTCCCAGGTGCTGGACGATCTTGTCCACCGGTCTGACCGGTGAGGGTGACCGGTCTGACCGGTAAGAGCAAAGCTGAAGCAGCTGCTCTGTTTTGCGAGGTGGTTTGCATGGATTCATCCAGGGGGAGTTGCATTGGTTCAGGGGGAGCTTGCATGTGTGCAGGGGGAGCTCTTTGTGGTTTTCGAGCTTTGGATCGTTGGCTTGTGCTCTTTGCTTGAGCATGTTTTGTCTCGGATGTGTCGAGCCGTTGCCCTTGCCTAAGGGGTCCGAGACTTGTCTTCTTCAAGTGATCTTGCTCTTTGCCTTTTCTTTGGCTTTCGATCGCTTGTTGGAGTTTCTTTTAGTCATTTCTTTTCTTTTCCTTTTCTCTTGGTTACCAAAACGTGTGTGTTGTCAATGCACTCATCAAGGGGGAGATTGAGAGCCAGGTGTGGTTCGAGGACCGGTGGATGGTCGCTTCCTGGTGTGATGAGTGATTGACAACGTGGTGTGGACTGATTCTTGGCTAAGTATTGCAGGTGCAGGTTGCGGCTTGACTGGTGCAGGTGCAGGTTAAGAACAAGCGCGAAAGGTCGTTGCCGGTGAGGCCTCCAGGTGTGGAGAAGACAAGTAGGCTTGGTTCGAGGGACCCGGTGGCCAGCGGGGTCAAGTGCGGGCCGCATGGTGGCAAGAACGGCAAGATGAAGTCATGGACGGTTTCTTGGTTGAGCCTCAAAACCAAGGTCGAGCCGGGACTACGTGGGAGCCGAGTCATGAGTGGTGATTGGCGGAGGCTACACCGAGTTCGCAGGGTTTCCGGTGGTTCACCAGAAAACCACTGGGTTCCTTGGTTGATCCACAAAGCCAAGACCGAAGAACCGAAGGCGGAGGTGCAGCAGCTCCAGACCGGTCTAACCGGTGGGTCTGACCGGTCTGACCGGTGGGTACCGGTCTGACCGGTGTGCGACGACGCAGTCCGGAATCTTCGAAGCGGAGGACACGCATCGGGATCGCAAGGCTTGCGTCGAGGCTAAGCAAGTTTGCGGTCGCTGGGCATCCGTCCGATGGAGCGAAGACAAAGATTTCCGAATTCGCCCTTGAGGGGCATGTATCCCTAGTTAGCTAGTAAGGGTATTTTGGTCTTTCGGTTGCCTCCATATAACCCAAGTGGTGAGAGGATGGCAGCCACCTCTTGGAACCCTAGTTCATTTGCTTTCCTATTTTCTCTTCCTATTTTCCTTAGGATTTTCTTAGGACTAGCTTGAGAGCTTCATGGTGAGATCTTGTGAGAGGGAAGGATGATCGGGCGGCAAGCTAGACCTTGTATGAACCTCTTTGGTATGTATAGATGATTCGGCGTAGTTCCTCAAGGCTTGGATGTGTCTTTCCCGTTTCTCCTTTTTGGTGATTTTCGGAGCCCTTTCTTGGCGATTTTCTTGGAGCGATTTCGAGGCCTTTCTCTTTGGGATTTGGTGGGGGATGTATGCATGAACCCTTCGTGGTTCTTTTCCCTTTGATTCCCTCCAAAATCAGTGAGTAAAGGGGCTCGATTTTGGGGTTTTCGTGGCTCTAGGGTTAGAGGCGTTCTTAGTGGGATTTCTTTGATTCCTCTTGATTTAGCAAGTTTTGGTGGACCAAATCTTGGCTATGGAGTGCCCATGAGGTGTTCCTACTATCCCCAAAGTCTTGCACAAATCCGTGGAGTGATTCGGGAGATCGGGAGTTGGATTTGGGGGAGTTGACCCGCGGGTGCTGTTCATCCCGGAGCGGCCCAGCCTGACCGGTCTGACCGGTGCTGCTCACCGGTCTGACCGGTGCAGAGGCTCTGTGGGTTTTGCCTCGGGTGAACGTTCTGGTGGGTTCGTTGTTGTCCCGTGGTGCTGCTGTTTCGAGTTTGGATCTGTTTGGAGCTCGGTAGGCCTGTTTGGTAGATTTGAGGTTTCCTGGCTTGAACCGGTCTGACCGGTGAGCTACACCGGCCTGACCGGTGTAGGGGTCTTCTGTGGAAGTTCCCAGGTTGTACCAGCAGGGACCGGTCTGACCGGTGGTGCTCACCGGCCTGACCGGTGTAAGTCAGTAGCGCTCGAGTTGCTAGTTCCGCTGCGTTCTCGAGTCCGTGAAGGTGGTTGTTGGTTCCTAGGACCAGTAGCACTTCAGTGGCTGCGTGGTCTTGGCCAACTTGGGTAGTTGCGTCGGAGACATGATTTGGAAGCCGTGTTCGTCTTGTTGGAGTTCTCATCTCCTTCGAGAAGAATTTTTATCAGCTCCCATTCACTCCCCCCTCTCTGGTTCGCCTAATCGGTCCTTCAGCATCTCAAGTACCTAGACTCCATGAGCATACGTCTTTCATACTCGTGAACCACCTTTGTCTTTCTCTTAACGTAATCTAGGGTTAGTGTGTCTTTACTTTATAGATTCATCTTTACATCAAAAAGTCTTTAATCAACTAAGTTAGTGTTAGGTTAAACGCAAGTAATTCCCTTGCTCCGTGGATTGACAAGAACCTAGGGGGTCCCCTCTCTTGGTGAAAAAGGCACCAAGTCACTCCGTGGACTTGTGGTGAAGTTGAACATGGTTTTGAACCATCAACAAGCCCCTTTTTCTGGCGCTGTTGCCGGGGAGCAAGCCAGTTTACTTCGTTTAATCTCTCATTAATTTTGTTGATTACTAACATCTAACCTTTGTATTCTAGAAAAACACACTCTTTTGTTTTTGTTTTTGATTGTCTAGATGGCGCTCGTTGGAAATCCTTTGGAGGAACCGGAAAAATGATTAAGAGACTATGCTAGCCCTCGATGTGAGGACATCAAGGTACAAGAGTCGGATTCGATTCTCGAAGCGACAAGGTACGAAATTAGAGTTCAAATCATCAAGATGGCAGCAACTAATCCATTCCGAGGGATAGAGACGGACAATCCATATAGACATATCCAGCGCTTCACGACATTGTGCAATACGGTGCGACAAGAGGGAGTTCCCGACACTTGGTTTAAATGGAATCTTTTTCCTTTCTCACTTGCCGATGAAGCAACAAAGTGGTATTCATTTGCGTCATTCGAAGCCGAGGGAAATTGGGATCAATTGGTAAAGAAATTTTGTGCCAAGTTCTTCCCTATAACCAAGGTTCAACATATATGGATGCAAGTGATGACTATCAAGCAAGGAGAAGAAGAGGGGATTGATCAAGCATGGAATCGATTCAACGAACTAGTTGAACAAGGACCAAGACTCGGATTCCCGGGTGACGTACTATTGCATACATTCTTTTTTTCCCTAACCCCTAGTTGCATGGAATATGTTCAAATGTGTGCAGGAGGGGATCTCATGGAGAAAACACTCACGGAAGCTGCCAAACTTCTACAAAAAATAAGTAAAGCGGCAGCCATGCGAAGAGATTGGGAAATATGACTTTCGGAAAAGCCGGAATGCGACACAAGTGTGGCACCCCTTGCTGCAATTTTCAGAAATATGACTCCGGAAGAGAAGAAAGAGGAACCAATCCTTGAAAAGGTTGAAGAAGCCAAACATGAGGAAGCTAGAACTATACCGGAGAGTGATCACGCCGAGACAAGCAAAGCAAATGAAAGAACTATGTCAAGCGCGAAGCCACTAAGGGAGTTTGAGCAAATGGATTGGATCCCACTTGATTTTGGAGAAATCTTTGACAAGAGGAGACTGTTCCCTAATCAAAAAGGGATGGCAAAAGCTTTGGAGATAGACTTCCCGCCGGAAAAATAAGTGGAACACTCATACAACATAGAGACAACCGGGGAGGTCCTTCAAAAACTCTTTAGCGAAGAAGAAGTTAATCCGGACCATGTGGCCGAAGCTAAAAGAATCATGGGAATCAAGCCCGAGGCGTCACCATTTGCCCGCCTCGCTGAAATTTTTGCCATAGGATCCGATGAAGAAGAGAAGACATCGCCGCGTATAGATTGCAAGGTTAACAACATTAATTGCAAAGCGTTATGCGACATTGGAGCACAAGTAAGTGTCTTGTCTTCTAAGATTTTTGATAAAATTCATGATCATACCATTGACCTAGTTCCACCTCTACTAAATTAATTATGGGAGATGGTAGAATTGTTAAACCTCTAGGAATTGCTCGTGACCTAGAAGTTTTAATTTCCGAAAAATGCATTCCAACTGATTTCTTCATTGTTGATGTCTAATATGATAAGAATGATCATGTGATTCTTGGTAGACCTTTTCTCAAGTTGGTTAATGCCGTTTTAGATGCCGGAAAAGGAAAAGTAATTATTAATCTTGATGGAAATAATCACACATACAATTTTCTTCCCGCTTCTAGAATTGCCTCACCTCTACCTCTTGATGACGAAGAGGTAGGAAGCCTTCGTTTTGTTGAAACTTTCAGGGATCCGCTACAAAGAGCTATGGAGAATCAATCTAACGATGAGTTGGATGAAGAGTTAGCGGAAGCAACCAAGGGACTAGAACCGCAAGACAGAAGCTTAGAGGAGGATAAATTTGAAGATCTTGGAGAAATTATACATAAGGAACCACAAGCACCGGAGGTGGATCTTAAGCCATTGCCCAAGGGATTGAAATATGAATTTTTGGGGCCGGACAAGACTTATCCCGTGATTGTGAGTGATGAATTGAGTCCCGAGGAGAATGATATGTTGCTGAATTTATTGAAGAAGCACAAGAAAGTGATTGGATATTCGATAAATGATATTAAAGGACTCAGCCCAGCATTTTGCACTCACCGCATACCTATGGAGGATCAATGCAAACCCGTAGTGGACCATCAAAGGAGGTTAACCCATGCCATGCGAGAGGTAGTGAAGAAGGAGGTTATCAAGTTATCGGACGCCGGAATCATCTACCCGGTGCCGCATAGCGAATGGGTGAGCCCCGTACATTGTGTGCCTAAGAAAGGAGGTTTGACCGTGGTGAAAAATGAGAAGAATGAATTGATACTGCAAAGAACCGTGACCGGATGGAGGATGTGTATTGACTATCAAAAATTGAACAAAGCAACAAAGAAAGATCACTTCCCCCTACCGTTCATCGACGAGATGCTTGAGAGGTTAGCAAATCATGCATATTTTTGCTTTCTTGATGGGTACTCGGGGTTCATGCAAATACCTATTCACCCGGATGATCAACATAAGACAACATTCACATGCCCTTATGGAACATTTGCGTATAGAAGAATGCCTTTTGGTTTATGCAATGCTCCAACCTCTTTTCAACGATGTATGATGGCGGTATTTTCGGAGTTCATCGAGGAAATTGTTGAGGTATTTATGGATGATTTCTCTATTTATGGTAAATCTTTTGCGGTTTGCTTGGCAAACTTGGATAAAGTTCTCACTAAATGTTCAGAGGTTGATTTGGTGCTAAATTGGGAGAAGTGTCACTTCATGGTGAAACAAGGTATAGTGTTGGGACACGTGATATCCGAGAGAGGGATTGAGGTGGACGAAGCTAAGGTTGAAACAGTTGAAAAACTTCCACCCCCAACGGATGTCAAATCTTTGAGGAGTTTCTTAGGCCATGCGGGTTTCTATAGAAGATTCATCAAGGATTTCTCAAAAATTACCAAGCCATTGACCAATCTTCTCCAAAAAGATGTGCCATTTAATTTTAATGAGAAGTGCTTGGCGGCATTCCGAACATTGAAGAGAGCACTTGTAACCGCACCCGTCATCCAACCACCTGATTGGAATCAACCTTTTGAGATAATGTGCGACGCTAGTGACTATGTCGTTGGAGCGGTGTTGGGACAAAGAAAAGAAGGCAAGGTACATGCTATTTACTATGCTAGCAAAACCCTCAATGGAGCTCAATTAAATTATGCAACAACGGAGAAGGAATTGCTCGCCGTAGTGTTTGCCTTTGAAAAATTTAGATCGTATATTGTGAATTATAAGATGATTGTCTACACCGATCATGCGGCAATCAAGTATCTCTTGTCTAAAAAAGATGTCAAACCAAGGTTGATTCGATGGATACTTCTCTTGCAAGAATTTGATGTGGAAATTAGAGATAAGAAGGGGGTGGAAAATGTTGTGGCCGACCATTTATCAAGGATGAATCGTGAGGATGATAAAGAGCCTATTGAAGATAAGATGAGAGATGATCATCTCTATCACATCCTTGACAAAGATACTTGGATGATCAACATTATTCAAGCCATACGAAAAATGACACTTGATCATTTGGATAGGAACGCTCAAAGGAGAGTGATCGCCGAGATCTGAAAATATTATTGGGATGCACCTTACCTCTTTAGACTTGGAGCGGATGGAGTCTTACGAAGGTGTATACCAAGAGATGAAAGAGGCGAAATATTGAGGAAGTGTCACTCAGGCGAATATGGAGGACACTATGGACATTTTAGGACTCGAGCAAAGGTATGGGCTAGTGGATTTTATTGGCCAGAGATGCATGAAGATTCGAAAAGGTATGTTGCTTCTTGTCTGAAATGTCAAAGAACGGGGAATATAAATCAAAGAAATGCTATGCCCTTGAATTACAACTTGCAAATTGATCTATTCGACGTATGGGGAATTGACTTCATGGGACCTTTCACTAGTTCAAATGGATATGAGCATATCTTGGTTATGGTTGATTATGTATCCAAATGGGTGGAGGCTATCCCTTATCGAAGAGCTTCAACGGAAGAATCCATATCCATGATAAAAAATACTATATTCCCACGCTATGGAGTCCCGCGAATATTGATAAGTGATGGAGGAACACACTTCACGGGAATAGCTTCAGAAAATGCTTGTCCAAGTTGGGGATTGAGCATAGAGTAGCCACGGCTTTCCACCCACAAACCAATGGTCAAGCGGAAACTTCAAATAGGCAGCTCAAGAGCATTCTTAACCAGACCGTTGAAAAGGGAGGTAAAGATTGGTCAAAGAAATTAGTTGGAGCATTGTGGGCATATCGAACGGCATACAAGACACCCATAGGTATGACACCATATCAATTTGTCTATGGAAAATTGTGTCATCTACCTTTGGAGTTGGAACATAAAGCGTATTGGGCAATCAAAGAGATGAATCTTGACCTTGATGCCGCGGGAATCAAACGGAAAATTCAAATAAGTGAATTAGAAGAGATGAGTCTCAAAGCTTATGAGAGTGCAACCATCTACAAGGAAAGAATGAAGAGGTGGTATGATAAAAGGCTTCGAGCAAAGGAATTCAAAGAAGGTGACAAGGTTCTCCTCTATAATTCAAGGTTCAAAATATTTGGGAAAGGAAAATTGAAGAGCAAATGGGATGGACCGTATATTGTTCACTCGGTCTCGCCAAATAGAGCGGTCACAATCATGGACGTGAAAGGAGATCAATATGTGGTTAATGGTCAACGGTTAAAGGTTTTTCTTGAACAAGACATCGTGCCTGTTGACTACATTGATATATATCACATGGAGGATGAGCCCGAGCGTCAAGCCTAAGACGTAAAACGAGGTACATTTTCTGTAAATAAGTTTTTGTTTTTAGTTTTCGTATTTATTTCGAGTCCTTTCTATAATTTTTAGTTGGACCCTACCACCACCTAGGCTAGTATTCATGAAACACCGAGGGCCGCAAAAGTTGGGTCGCGGGGGCCCAAAACAGGGGGTAGGCCGGCCGGCCCATGCCGACCGGCCCACTACATCCCTTCGCCCGTTTTCGCTCGCTTTTTTCTGGGACACGGTTCGGTGCATTTCCTTTTCCTGTCTTCCCTTTTTGGGGCGACAAAAATAGGTAAGGGAGGTTTTCGGCCGAATCTTTCCAGGGATATTTAAGGATGCCTGGGGAGCTCGAGGTTTGCATCTCAATTGCAATCTCCAACCTCCACGAAAGCACCCAAGCACCCATGGCATCCTCGAGAAGCACCAAGGACAAGGAGGAGGTGAAGGCGACCATGGAAGAAGAAGTACGCCTCCCCTCTCCAACCCTGACGATGGAGGAGCTTCGCCGGTGCGACGTGCCAAAACCCAAGAAGCAAGTGAAGAGAACCGCAAGGATTCAATGCGGAGGGCATGGTCCAAGAGGGCGCGTCGCTAGCCCAAATCCCTGGGTTGAGGAGAAGAAGGAGAAGCCCGCTTCTCCCATTCGCCGCTCAGAGAGGCTCCTTGGGAAGAAGAGGAAGGACTACAAGGAGAAGACCCCCGAGCCAGCGGATTTCTACAGAGATAGTGATTACTCCGATGATCGAAGCCCTGGCTCGTGGGGAGCCGGCGGTAGTATTGACAATGATCCCTATTTTTGGGAGGAGGTGCCCAAGGAGGAGCCGGAGGAGCATTCGGAAGGGCAAGGCGAAGGAGGCAACCCAGGCGGCGGTAATGATCCGGACGGTGGAGACCATGGAGATGATGATCCGGAGGAAGAGCACAATGTGTGTTGCGCGGCATGTCGCAACGCCATTGCGGAACTCTTCTCATCCCTTGATGAGTGTTTCCACACCATCAACGCCATGCAACAGTGAATTGAGCATTGGGAGCGCATGGCGGAAGATGACTTCAAGTACCTCAACCACAACATAAGGAAGCTCTTCGGGATGAATAAAAATTTCAAGAAGAAGGAGTGGTGCAACTCGTGCGGAAAGTACCACTAGGTGTCGTAGTTAGATAGTTCTCTCCCCTTGTGCCTTTTGTAAAGTTACGACGAGGACGTCGTAAGATCTAAGCGTGGGGGGGTGCTAGCTAGCTACCTTTTAAATTTTTGCTTTAAGTGGTGTGAGAGTCTAGTTTTTAATTTTTGAGTCGAGTGTGAGAGTGTGTGAGTCTTTGTTTTATCTTTTTAGCTTGAAAGAGTCTTAAATTAGCGTTGAGTCAAAGAAAAAGAAATAAAAAGTATCTTATGCAAAGTCTCATGTTTCTTTTCTTGTTATATCTTTTAATTTATCTTTCTTATTTGAGCATGAGCTTTTTGATTAATTGTTTATGTGGTGCTTAGTGGAAACCTACCTTTGTAAAGTACCCATACTCAAAATTTAATCTAGGACTTTGCTTCGTCCATGCTCTTAGTATTGCTAAACTTTGGAGGTTTTATTTTTGAAAATTAAGAAAAACATCTTCCTATGAAGGCTAGCAAGTTCTTTCTCCAAGTTGAGAGTAATATCTATCCTATATAAAGCCTTTACATACATACATGAGCTCCACCATAAGTGTTGATTAGCATGATGAGTTAAGTTAGGATTCTACTCTCTTGGGAGGTCTAATTCCAAGCAATTGTCATGTCGTTGATATATACCTTTTGTTGCTAGCCTCTTCGTGTATTCAGTAACGGGAATTTCACATTGAAATGCCACGTACATCGCCGGATTCCTTACCCAAACCTATATACATCCTTTTATCATCTTACTCCTTGAACACAACCTATATTCAAAGATTCGTTCAATCTCTAGGCATATTTATATTTAAAATTCAGATTGTGATCATGTTTGAAAGTTGAGCGAAAAGCATGAGAGAAGAAGGTAAAGAGGTGGAAAGAAAAAGAAAAAAATATGTGTATGTGTGTAGTGCGCACACAAGAGAGAAAAAAGAGGAAGAAAAAAAGAAGAAAAAGAAAAAAAAAGAGAAGAGAAAAGGAAGGGAGAAGGAAAAGAAAGGAAAGGAAATCCAAGGCAAGGCAAGAAAGGTGAAGTAAGGGATGACAAGTCAAGTGAAGATCAAATGAAGTGCAAAGAATGATTCCACGATGTTAGGAACGAATCTTATTCCATACCATGTGCAATCCGACATCTAGGACATCATTAGTGCCTTGAAGTCATTATTCTTTTTCCCTTTGCACATGTCCACCAATCTAAATCTTCTCATCCTTGACACCCCTACATTATGGATAATTCTCAGGATCATTGGCTTGGAAGGTGAACAACCACTAGAGGATTCTCTTAGCTTGACAACACTTGTGCTAACTTCACTAGCCTCACCTATAGCTCTACTTACATCACACATGAGAGACTTGTGGGAGGTGAGAGTTTATAAAATTATCTAGGATAGCCACCTTATTGAGTGACATGAAAGAACTTGGAGAAGGGATTTGTCTAATGCTTTGTGCAGGAATTTTATTTAAAAACTTGCAAAAAACCCTCCAAAGGAAGTAAGAAAGCAAGTATGGATGAAGTTGAAGATCTCTAGAGAAAAGGTAAGAGTTGTGAGGTAAGTCTTTAATTAGTAGTTTCTAAACACCCATGTTTACATTATGATTTTTGTTTCATGTCTCTTATATTAAAGATGAATGATTGACTAACTTGAAAGGAAGGATTTGACGAAGCATGTTTTCAAACTCCATGGATGATCAACTTTTGAGCAACTTGCTCGAGGACGCGCAAGATCTAAGCGTGGGGGGATGTTGGCGGTCGATTTCCGTCAACCAAGAACACTTGTTATGTTATAGTTTGGATTTCATTTTGGAACTAACCCGCCACTAGGCATACTAATGATATAACAAGTTCATCGTTGGATGTGTGTTTTGGAGTTTAATGTTTATGCAGGAATTCATGCACTAAATGAGAAGAAATACATACGGTTCGGAGGACGATTTACATGATGATCAAGAGGCTCCGACCGTGCATGAACTTGACTTCAAAGGTGGCAAGGACCAATGAGCTTCGAAGAAGAATCTCCGAGGACCAAGATGAAAAGACCAGAAGATCATGCATAAACACCCCTTAACTTGGTCGCGGAGATAACGACGTCCAAAGCCCATATCCGAAGGAGGAAAAACCCCAAAGTGCATGAAACAACACGTGGCAAAAGACGGGGCCGAACTGGGCCAAGATTGGACCAGGCCGGCCGGCCCACCCCCTCTCTGCCTCGGTTCGGCGCCGCCTTTCTTCGGTGATATATTCGCGAAACCCTAATTGTTTGGGGAGAGGATCCATTCGCGAAAGATGACCAGAGAAGCCTCGGGAGATCAAACACAAAGGAGAGGGTTGATCTTGAGGGTGAAGATCGAGGAGGATCATCACCTAGGTCAACGGAGGCCACCACGAGGAAGGAGGACGCCGGGGCCTTCCCACGGCGCCGCCAGAGTTGAAGGACACCGAGAGACGGACTCCATCGGAGGCATCCACCATGTTCAACGGTGCCATGCCTAGCGTCTTGATGGGGTAAAGTAATCGTTTGTCCATGGAGTTGTAATGGATCTTGACATGTAGTCACCCACTCTTTGTTTGGATCTGTATCTATCATACCTTCATGTTGATGATGCTTAATGTTTAAGGTTCGCTACCATTGCCATCGGGGTTGCTCCCGTAGATCACGTCAACATACCGTGCTCATTAGGGTTAGAGACGATTACCTTCGCGTAGTGACTAGTACGAGGGAAGGGAAACGCTTAACTCTTTGTTCACATCCTTAGATAGATTGGATCAGGGTTTTACCATGTTTTGGGTGATTGCATCTCAAGTACCTAGACTCCATGAGCATACGTCTTTCATACTCGTGAACCACCTTTGTCTTTCTCTTAACGTAATCTAGGGTTAGTGTGTCTTTACTTTATAGATTCATCTTTACATCATAAAGTCTTTAATCAACTAAGTTAGTGTTAGGTTAAACGCAAGTAATTCCCGTGCTCCGTGGATTGAAAAGAACCTAGGGGTCCTCTCCCTTGGTGAAAAAGGCACCAAGTCACTCTGTGGACTTGCGGTGAAGTTGAATGCGGTTTTGAACTGTGACGTCCCAGGTTTTTAGTTAACCCTAATTGCTGGTCAAAGCAGTTGACTGTGGCCAGGTCATGGTCAACCTGGGCCCTCACCTTGAAAACCTCCCTAAACCCCCTTAACACTCACCCTTGAGCACCTTAGGCAAGTCAACTTGAGCCACATTGGTCGAAACCCTAGCTAAGGGGGACAAACCCCTGATGTCAATATGACATTCTGGAACTTTGGCCACGTTCTCCAAATTTTGTCCAAACACTCAAAATTCTACCAATATGAAAGTTGTGTAGAATTGTGAGGGACACATTTCGTCTTCAGAGTGGCATTTGAAATTCAGAGGAGAAATAGCTCAAAAACTCAAGTCAACCCTGTCGGCCACTGTTCACCAGGGCCGAGATTTTCCTCAGATTGGCATCGGATTTTCTCCATCAATTCGAGATCAATTTGAGCTCGGTTAGGGCCTATTGTGTAGAGCATTGATCCAACTACAGGAGTCCTATTCATAGGTTCTGGAGTTTATGTTTGAAAATTTAAAGTTTGAAGCATGCAAACATGGGCAGTTCAATTTGAATCCAGGCTGTCGGCGCCAAAGCGCGCGCACGCGCGCCGGCGCGTCGCGCCCTCGTCGCCACGCGGCGTCTCGGCGTCTGGGCCCCCTGCCGCCAGCTGGACGGCCGCGCGCCCAAGGCCGACGCCATCATTGGCTTCCCGCGCCCCAAGCTGCCTGGGAACGCGTTCCCACTCGCGCCCGCGCTCGCCCGTGCTCCCGGCCGGACCTCCCGCCGCGCCTCCCGCCGGCGAGGCCTGTGCGCCTCGGCCGTTGCACGCCGCACCTTAATTTCCCCGCCCTTCCTTCGAGACGACGCCCGCATGCCTCCTCGGTCGCGCCCGCGCCTATAAAAGGGCAGCCCGAGCCTCCCCGCGCGCGCACACCGCACCGCCGCCCGCCATTGCCGCCGCCGCGGTGAAGTCGCCCGTGTGCCCTTCGCCGCCGCCGACCAAGCTACTCTACTCCGCCCCTAAGACCTATAGAAGCTTCCACGGCCATTTGTTCACGTGCTTTTCGCCTCCTCTCGCCGGAATCCGAGCCGAGGCGGGAGCGCCGCCGCCGCTCGCCGGAGCCGTCTCCGACCAAACCGCCGCCGCCAATCGAACCCCGGTGAGCCCAATCGCACCTCTGTGCTGCTTGTTCATCTCCTCCGCCCACCGTTCGCCACCGACGAGCTCACCCCGCCGCCGGAGGGCACATTTGTGAAAGCTGAGGGTATAGTTGTGAACCCAGGGACCTAGATGCAAAGTTTTGAAACTTAGTTTTCTAGCAGATTAGTCCAGTGACTTAGGAAAATCCTAGAAATTTGTAGAAAAATTAGAAAAATGCAAAACAAATTTTGCTGGGTTCAGTGAGACTAGACCTACAACTTTTGCAAAGCATGACCATAGTTTTGACTTATGGATTTTGAATGAAAATTTAAATTCAGTTTGACAACATTTTGTTGTAGTTCAAAATCTAGAAGGGCTATGGAGCTAAACTTTGGATATGTTGCTAGTTATGTCATTTGTAGGGTCTGGTCATAAATTTGCACAAAGTTACTGTGTAGATCTTTTTATATGAATTACTTTGTATTTATGCCATTCCTGTCTTATTGATTTTTGTAGCAAAATGTAAATTGATTTTTGTGCTCAACTTGTGGCTATGTTCATGTTATGCCTAGATGCAACTTTCCTGTATTTATCATGATTTTATCTCTGCTAGAAATATTTAATCTTGATTTATGCTTAGATTTGCATTTAAATGCATAGTTCAAATTTCAAATGTGTTTGTGATGAACATGCTGGTTTCCTAGACTTGTTTTAGGCCAGAGAAGCTGTAGGGTTGAGTTTGGGTGCAGGAGCTCTTCATTTAATTAGTTATGCTTTTCTCCTAATTTTGGGTAGCTACGAAATGTCATTTTGGGTATAATTAATTTGTGGCTCTTTTAAACTTGAAGTTTGGTCCAGTGGCATGTTTAGAATCTTTTGGGCCAGCAAGGACCCTTGTCCCTGTTTTTAAAGTTTGTTTTGCATTTAAAAGTTAGAGTGCACATAAGCTTTCTATTAAAATTTTGATTAGGAAAAATTAATCCTTGTTTCTTTGTGACCCCATTAAATGGTGGCCTAGCTTAATTAGGGTATATAAGCACACCCTTGCTGTTTTGTGAAATTGAATTAATTTATTTGCTTAAATATGTACACAGTCACTATTAAAATGATTAAAAGAATAAGCCTTCACATATAATAACTTAAATGAAAAGAATTAGTAAATAAATGTTTGTTAAGGTGAATATGGCCAACAAGAGTTGGATAAAATAAATAACCTTTCACTCCACCTGAACCCTGCATTGCATTCCGTGTAGAACTCCATGACGGTAACTACGCTCTCGTGCCGGAAGCCGAGGAAGGAGGAGCTGACACGGAGCTGCAGTACGTGGAAGTGAGCGAGGACATCGAGGACCCTCAGGCTAACTTTGCTAACGAAGGCAAGCCCCGGTGCATTAACCCAAGAGTTTTTGAAATCTTATGCAACTATCTGTGGATGTGTGTGCATTTACGTTCAGGAGTTGAAATGAAACCCTAGATGCATGATCCCTAGGTACCTATGTCTATACTAGTATGTCGGGCGATAGCTGCCATGCTATAGGACCGTTACAAGTCGAGTGATGCTTGTCACTCGCGAGAATAGGTTCTTATGTTGGAATCATAAGATCTTTATAAATGGATTGCTCATGTGGTAAGAGCATGGGATGTGGGCTCTGGTCCAATGGCTTTCATGGGTTAAGTGTTTGAACGTACAAAACACTTGTCGAAAATGGGTACGGTAAGCCTAGTACCTTAATGAGGCGGTAAGGGATTTTACTGTGACTAATCTTGGGATGCGTCCCCCGGCTAGCTACCGGTGGTGCATGTGCGATTCTGGGTGCCTTGCGGGGTATACCAGATAGCATGTACCGAAGACTGTGGCCTTTTATCCCGAACCGAGGATTTTTGGGAACCGCCTGGTGGTTGTCCTCGCGGGGGCACCCTACCGTGTGTTTAGGTCTACCTTGCAAGGTTTAAATCAATTGGTTGTCGGCCTCTCACCGTTATCTGAGACTACTTATCCTGCTGGCCATGAGATCCCTAATGATGGAAGTTGATGAATATTTATGCTTGATTAATTGTTTGCACAACTTATGCTTGCACTAGCTTGCTAATTTAGAAAGGAATAATCAACTAGATCTTGTGCTAAAATATTGAAAGTAAGGACATACTCCTTGTTGCTTTTCAGCAAAAGAAACCCCTTTGGCCAAAAAGCCTTTCATGTCTAGAGTTGGTGACGTAGTGGTCACCGACGGGTAAGTCTTGCTGAGTATTAGTATACTCAGCCTTGCTATAATCTGTTGATCCAGGTAATGCGTTTGCTGACGTGTGGCCTGGAGAGATCCTGCCTGCCTGGGAGCTGGAGTGGATTGAAGACGATGAATGAAGGCATCATGGCAGGCCTCCTGTGATGTTCCTCGTGCCGTTTAGTTTAATTCTGCTGTTTTCCAAACTCTGAACTTCGTTATCATGTCAAAGAACTCCGGTTTGTAATAATTAAACCCTTCGGGGTAGATTTGGATGTTATTTATGTGTTGTTCTCTGGACTCGCCTTCACGTGAGTTTTAATGCATATATGTCGATCCTTGTTGCTATGTAAGTGATTCTACCGAGCGTTAACCCGGCAACTAACGATAGGATAATACTTTACTGTCGCTTAATGGCCAAAGTGGATTGGTTTAGGCGATGGTACGGTATTTTCCTGGGCGGGTTGTCACATGAACCGTCGACAATAGTGATTTGTATGAACGGCTGAATCTAGTAGAGCTCGACAGCTATTCTGAGATGGTGAATAAGGCTATCTCGCAAGAAGATGCCATGAAGAGGGCTCAAGCTGAGAAGAAGAGGAAGACTAACTTCACGCCCAATAATGCGCAGATTAGAAAGTTTCGTTTGATGGAGCAACCCACACTAGACCCCCGGCTAACTTCCCAGTCGGAAAGGTGGGTAGTTAAGCAATCCTAGGATCCACTTCAGGAGAAGTTTCTTTTCCCAAATCCCCAGCAGCTTCTCCCAAAGCCTCCTATACCTACACCTCCTAGTGGTTGCAACGGGCATAGTTGTTTCAAATGTGGTAGTCCAGAACACTTTGCGAAGAGATGTCCACACCTTCGCCAGACCCATAAACATAACAAGCCAAATCAGCTGAACCAGAAACAAGATTCCAAACCTAGCAACAAGGGCAAGAAATAGATTGCCCAAGTCAAGCAGAGCAGACTCAATTTCACGTCTGTGGTGGATATTCCAGAAGGAGCACCAGTGATGATGGACACATTTTCTATTCGAGGCAAACCTATCAAGATCTTGTTTGATTCTGGTGCTACCCATAGTTTCCTGAATGAAAAGACACTAAGCAATTTGGGACTAAAGTCTTGCAACACCAATAAGGCATTTATGATAAAGACAGCTGGAGGACAAATTTCTTCTGAGCTGGTGACTAGAGGAGTACCATTGGAATTAGGCAGCAGAACAGTTAACACAGACCTTATCATTCTGGGTTTGGAAGGCATGGATGTCATCCTAGGGATGGATTGGATGGAACGACATAAAGTTATCCTGGATATTTCTGAAAGGGTAATAGAGATCCGCTCCCCAACCGTTGGTCACACCACCTTGTACTTACCTAGTAAGGAAGGTGTACACCCGTGTTCGTATGTGACCGTTATCAACCTTTTAGAAGAGATTCCCGTGGTACGGGAGTACCCGGATGTTTTTCCCGATGACTTGCCTGGCATGCCACCAGACAGGGACATCGAATTCATGATAGAGCTTCAACCTGGTACTGCACCTATCTCAAAAAGACCTTACCGTATGCCACCCAAAGAGTTAGCCAAGTTGAAAACCCAATTGCAAGAATTGCTTGATAAGGGGTATATTCGCCCAAGTTCTTCTCCTTGGGGAAGGCCCGCCCTTTTTGTGAAGAAGAAAGATGGTAGTCTGTGGATGTGCGTTGACTATCGTCCTCTCAATGCAGTGACCATCAAGAATAAATATCCTTTACCCCGCATTGATGTTCTCTTCGATTAATTCGCTGGTGCTAAAGTCTTTTCTAAGATCGATCTTCGATCTGGTTATCATCAAATCAAGATTCGACCAAGTGATATTCTGAAGACAGCTTTCTCCACCAGATATGGTCTTTATGAATTTCTGGTGATGTCCTTTGGTCTCACAAATGCACCTGCCTATTTCATGTACCTTATGAACTCTGTCTTCATGACTAAATTTCGTATTGGTTTTCATTGATGATATTCTGATTTATTCCAAGAATGAAGAAGAACATGCAGAACATCTTCGAATTGTTTTACAACGTTTGAGAGATCATAAGCTTTATGCTAAATTCTCCAAATGTGAATTCTGGCTGGATAGTGTGAAATTCTTGGGCCACACTATTTCCAAGGATGGTATCTCCGTGGATCCTAGCAAAGTGCAGGAGGTCATGGATTGGAAGCCACCCAAGTCTGTGCATTAGATTCGCAGTTTACTCCGGCTATTAGTGCTGGCTATTATCGTCGATTTATTCCGGATTTCTCTAGAAAAGCTAACCTATGACTGAACTGTTGAAGAAAGGTGTCAAGTATGTGTGGGATGAAGCTTGTGACAAGGCCTTTCACACCTTAAGGGAACATCTCACATCAGCACCAGTGCTAGCGCAGCCAGATATGATGAAACCATTTGATGTGTTTTGTGACGCTTCTGGCACTGGCCTTGGTTGTGTACTTATGCAAGACAACAGGGTTATTGCCTATGCCTCACGAGCACTTCGACCTCATGAGAAAAATTATCCTACCCATGATCTTGAGCTAGCAGCGGTTGTGCATGCCTTAAAGATTTGGCGGCATTATCTGATGGGAAATCGCTGCAATATCTTCACCGATCACAAGAGCCTTAAGTATATTTTTACCCAATCGGATCTGAATATGAGGCAAAGAAGGTGGTTGGAATTGATAAAGGATTATGATCTGGACGTCCAATATCACCCCGGCAAAGCCAACGTGGTTGTAGATGCGCTTAGCCGCAAGCATTGCAACTACATGACGGTAGAGCCGTATAATGAGACTTTATGTGAAGAGATGAGAAAGCTTAACCTAGACGTGGTCGAGCACGGAAATCTATATGCCATCTCCACAGAATCTCCTCTCCATGAGAGAATTGCCTTAGCTCAACTCAATGATGAAGGTGTCCAGACAATCAAACAGAAGTTATCTGAGGGAGACTCCAAGTACAATTGTTTCCGGAAGGATGAACAAGGAGTAATATGGTTTGATCAGAGATTGGTCATTCCCCAGGATCCGGAAATAAAGAAGGAGATTTAGATGAGGCTCACCTCTCTAAATTCACCATTCACCCTGGTAGTACCAAGATGTACAGAGACCTTAGGGAGAATTTCTGGTGGTCAAACATGAAGGGTGAAATAGCCCAATATGTGTCCGGTTGTGATACATGTCAAAGGATCAAGGCTAGTCACTTGAAGACAGCAAGTCAAATGCAACCCTTGTCTATACCCGCTTGGAAGTGGGATGACATCAGCATGGATTTCATTGTAGGTTTACCCCTCACTCCCAGGAAGCATGATTCCATTTGGGTTATAGTGGACAGACTCACCAAGACCGCTCATTTCATTGCTGTCCACACTACCTATTCAGCTGAGCGTTATGCAGAGATTTATGTTGATCTCATTATGTGTTTGCACGGTGTTCCGAAGACTATCCTATCTGATAGAGGCACCCAATTTCTTGCTTGCTTTTGGGCACAAGTGCATGAATCCTTAGGTACCAAATTGATCCATAGCTCCAGCTATCATCCTCAGACCGATGGTCAGACCGAAAGAGTAAATCAAATAGTGGAAGATATCTTGAGGGCTTGTGTCATTCATTTTGACAAAACTTGGGACAAATGCTTAGCTTTGGCAGAGTTTGCTTATAACAATAGCTACCAAGCTAGTTTGAAAATGGCTCCTTTCGAAGCCTTGTATGGATGAAGATGTCGCACCCCCTTGAATTGGTCACAAGCAGGGGAGAGAACCTTATTTGGTCCTAAGCTAGTACAAGAAGCCGAAGAGAGAGTGGAAGTAATCAGAGAAAATTTGAGAGCCACTCAAATGAGACAAAAGAGCTATCATGACAAGACTAAGGCACCCAGAGAATTTGAAGTTGGTGATTGTGTGTACTTAAAGGTATCACCAACCAAAGGTGTACAAAGATTTGGAGTAAAAGGGAAGTTAGCTCCACGCTACATCGGCCCTTATGAAGTCACTGAGAAGTTCGGTACGGTTGCATATCATATTAGACTCCTAGACAAACTCTCCGCAGTACATGATGTGTTTCACGTCTCCCAGTTGAAGAAGTGTAATCAAATACCAGAAGCGCAAATAATCACTGAGACCAACGCAGAGATAGAACTTGACCTATCACTAGTGGAATATCCAATGAGAGTGCTAGATCAAAAAGAAAGACAAACCAGAAGACAAACAGTGAAGATGTACAAGATACAATGGAGTCACCACACTGAAGAAGAAGCCACGTGGGAAACCGAGCAGTTTCTCAACACCAAGTACCCGGGTTTTCTTCAAAGCCAACATCGTACGTAACCTTTCCCCGCCTATCTTTTAAATTCGAATCTCGGGACGAGATTCCTTTTAAGGGGGTAGGCTGTAACACCCCGTGTTTTAATTAGTGCCCATTAGTGCTAATTACCTTCCTAATCAAGTCATGATCATTATTTCTTAAACACTTCGTCAAAGATCTAGTCAAACACCTAGTCAAACCCTTTGCCATCAACACTCTGTCCAGAACTTTTGCCGCGTTCTCCAAATTCGTCTAAACACTTCAAAATCTGCCAATATGAAAGTTGTGCATCTTATTGAGGGACACATTTTTCCTGTTGGTCGGCATTGCAAATTTGGAGTGGAGATTGGTTAAAATTATGGTCAACAGCAAGAACCATCTTTCCCTGGCGCCGAGCAAAGTACCAACTTGGCATGCTTTTGGTGCACGATCCATTGATCAAAACACCTATGTGCTTTTGTGAAAGTTGTAGAGGGTACTTGGATCTTCAACTTTGATATAGGCCGATTAGTGCACTTTAGTTGGAAGTTTTGGAGAAAAACCTTGGTCAACTGTGCTAAACCGAATTGGTCCCTGCAACTCGCGCTCTAGAGTGCGCTGCCGCGCGATGTCATCGACACCGGGCAGCGCGCACACGCCACGCGCATGTGCCGCCGCTGGGCCCGCACACCGAGGGGCGCGCCTCCCCGTGCGTGCGTGTGGGCCCCAAGGTCCAAACCGACCTCCAGCACCCTCTCCTTGGACGTGTGGCATGTTTTGTCAGTAAAGAACGAAATTTCACCAATTAATTTCTGCAGGTGCATCTCCGTGTAGAACCTTCTGACGATAGTAGCGAGCTTGTCTCGGAAAGAGGAGATGAACCGCTCGAGGGAGAAGTGAACCACGTGGAAGTGCAGCAAGACCCGAATTAAAGTTCGGAAGACTTTCCTACTAACATTGCTAGTGAAGGCAAGCCCCGGTTTATCATTTACCTATGTGTTTTCTTTTTAACTTCTGAATTATGTTTGAATATCTATGTGCATTTACGTTCAGGAGTTGAATTGGAATCCTCGTTGCATGATTCCCTAAGTACCTATGATCTTTTACTAGTATGATAGGTCGCTAGTTGCTATGCACTAAGGACTCGGTACAAGTCGAGTGATGTACTTCGCTCGCGAGAATAGGTTCTTATATTGGAATCATAAGATGGATAAAATGGATTGCTCACGTGATAAGAGCATGGGATTCTGGGCTCCGGTCCAGTGGTTAAGAGATTAAGCGTTTGAACGTACTAAACACTTGTCGAAAATGGGCACGGTAAGCCTAGTACCTGATTGACGCGGCAAGGGAACCTTTCCCTACTACCCTGGGGCATACGCCTCCCTGCCTGCAGCAGTGTGGTACCAGGAGAGTCTGGACGTTCGTGTAAGGGCGATCCAGTAATCCTTGTATCAAGGGATGTAGGTTCCGCTCCCGAATTGAAGATTGACGGGAACCGCCTGGTTGGTGTGTACCCTGGGGGTATGCATTCTTCCTTGTGTTTAGGTCCACCTTGCAAGGTTATTAATCGATTGATCGTCGGTCTCTCACCGTTATCTGAGATTGCTTAACCCTCTAGCCATTGTGATCCCTCTATGATGAAATGTTGATAAACTTGATGTTTGATTAATTGTTTGCACAAGTATGCTTGAATTAGTTGCTTATCTAGTAACAATTGACCTACTAGAACTTGAGCTAAAATATTGAAAGTAAGGATTAACTCCTTAGTTGCTTTTTAGCAAAACCAACCCAACAGCCAAAAGCCATGCATGATTAGAGGGATAAGTCTTTTATTCAGACGGGCAAGCCTTGCTGAGTATTAGTATACTCAGCCTTGCTATAAATGTTGTTTTCAGGTGAAATTATTTGGCCTGGAGAAATCACACCCGACTGGGAGCTGGAATGGGTGGATGGCGATGAATAATGGTATTATGGGTGGCCTCCCATGATGTCAAGTTATCGTTAGTTTAATTCCGCTGTCTTTTGAAAACTCTGAACCATGGTTTATTATTTTATGAGCTATGATTTGTAATAGTTTACCCTACGGGGAAGATTAGTATTAAATTGTAAGGTACTCTGGGCTCTCCTTCGTGGAAGTTTTAATGTATGCATTTCGATCCTCTGTGTGGTTTACAAGTGATTTACCGGGCTATGACCGGGCAACACTCAACGGGATGATTCTTTATTATCGCTTAATGACCAAAAGGGATTGGCTTAAGTGATAGTACGGACTTATCTCGGATGGGGTTGTCACACCGCCGGCCGTCTTGTCGCCGCCCTGCGTTGGATCCACGCGCCGCCGGTCGCTTCATGCGCCCCGCCTTCTCCCACCACCGGCTGCACCTTCCTCTACGCGCACCACTGCCCATGTCCTGCACCGGCGGCCGGGGTGCTGCCGGTGTCGCGGGGCCAACCCAACGCGACGTCTCCTGGATCTAGAATGGGGGAGGAGAGAGGAAAGGAGGATTCAAATGAAATTGAATAGGTAGGGGAAGGAGGAGGGGTAGATATTTAGGCATATGTCCGGTGCGGGTTCGGACCACCTGAGCCAGGGCCTTTGAACATGTCCAGGACATGACTCCCTTTCGTACTTGGTCCGGTACACCAGCATCCCACTCTGAACACCTGACCCCAACCCGCTCCTCCCCATCTATGTATTCGCTTTTTAGCACTGTATTCGCGCTGACACGTCCGGCCGCCCCTACGCCCAGACCCGGATCTCGGGGTGCCAGCTGCGCGGATCCTATGGTCCGGATGGCATCCTTCATGACTGCACTCCACTATAAATCTTAGTCCTTATATAGAGAAGAGAGAACAACCTCTGCTGCCATTCGCCAAGGCGTGCGTGGACCCTGAGTCAACCCCGATCCGATTTCTTCGTCGACTCGTCGTCACCCCTCATCGGTAAGTCTTGGGGGGCGTGACTTTCTACAGACTCGCGGCAACATCCACCGCTGCATTGGATTTGAAATTGCAAGTGTCTTCAAGGGATGCTTCTAGTCGTCGCTGAAGCGACAAAAAAACAGAGTATCAGACCATCCACACCGGTGTCGTTATCCCTCTCCTTGAGGAGAGGGATAACGTTTTTTGCCCTGCAGCGGGGACGGGAGAACCCACGCCATTTCCCCGTCCCCCTCCCGTTTCCTCTGGATTCGGAGGAATACAGGAGCTCCTCCAGGGGCAGGCGCGGGCCCCACGCACGCCACCACCTCTCTCGCGCTCACGTTCAGAAGGGACAGAGCGAGCTCGGGGGAGGGAGGCTGGCGCCCGTCGACATCGCCATCGGAGGACGAGGAGTAGGGGCGGGCGGCGCCGAGCGGCCTCCGAGCTCGATTCAATCCCTGTCGTCGTCGCGCCGCCTCTGGAGACCCGGCCGCCGCGCCCTTGCTTGGCCGGTAAGGAAGAAGGGAGGGAGGAGGGCCACGACGTGCAGGCGGCAGAGGTCCGGGGGCAGGTGGAGCAGAGCAGGGGAGGGGTCGCCGGGATGGCCGGATCCCCTCGCGCCGCCCCCTCTGCTGGAGGACACCCGCCGCCGGGAGGGAGGATGCCGCCGTGGATGTTGACCTCCAGCATCCGGCGCGCCCGCTCCTTTGTGCCGCCATCCAGCCTCGCCGAGCTCCAGCCGCCGGGGACGACGTCAGCGACTACCTGGGCGAGCTGCTGGCCGGCGCCTCGCCGTCCTCCTCCAACCTCCAGTCTGTGGCGGTGCGCGCGCTGCGGACCTCCGTCGCGCGTCCACGCTCGCCGAGGAGGTGGCGCCGCCCGCGGACCCGGCAGACGCCGGGGACGCGGCCGCGTTCATCGGCTGCGTGGACCAGCTCCGCGACGCCATCGAGGAGGTCGTGGCGCGCGTGGACCAGCTCCGCGATGCCATCGAGAGCTCTGAGCCGCCACTGCTCGAGCTCGAGGTCGGTCGCCGGTCGCGGAGAGGAAGGGCGGGGATCCACGGCACCTGGCTGGACGTGCCCGCGCCGTCGGCGGCCGAGCCCGCCGTGGATGCGCGCGCGACAGGGGAGGTCGCCGACGGAAGAATCAAGGAGGGAGGGGCCGCCGCCGCGCGAGCTGGAGGACGAGTCCGCTCCACCCCACGCCACGATGGTCGACGTGCCGCTGGACGCGGCTCCTTCCTCGGTGCACCGGCGGACGAAGGGATGGGCGGGCGAGCTCGACGAAGAGAGCAGAGCAGAGGAGGTGTGTGGTGGTGGTGGTGGGGGTCGGGTGGGGTGGGGTGGGTGGGGAGGGATAAAAAATTGGAGTGGGCCCGAGTTGTTGGGATGAAGGAGAGAGATAAAGAAAGATGGATGCGAGAAAAGTAAATATAAAGGAGAGAATCTTGCTGACTAGATAAGAATATTCTGTTTTGAAGAAGAATATAAAGGAGAACCGGTGTGGGTGGTCTCACGCTGCCACGGGCGTGCGGCGCGTGGGGGCGGGGGCATCGGCGTGCACGGGCCCACGGCGTGCGGAGCGTGAGGGTAGGAGGGCACGTAGTCCGACTAATCTATTACGAAAACTAAAAGAAGCTATAAATACTAAACAACGAAAACTAAAAAAAGCTATAAATACTAAACCGTGCGTCTAAATTAAACTTCAATTTCAAAAATGGGTTTCTTGCACTGAGATCTTCAAAACAAGATCCCACTTGACTATATTTTGACAAACAAAAATTTTTCGAATTTTTTTAATTAAGGTTATATATTCTATTGTAGGCAGAACAAAACAAATAAAGTGTCAGAACAAACAAGAACAACTGTCAGAACAATATCCTATTATAGCCAGAATAAGTTTGTATGTCATCTCTAATAAAAAAATGTAGTGTCAGAACAAAGGTCAGAACAAGTTATTGTTATAGACAGAACAAGTTATTATTAAAGCCAGAAGAAGATATTACTATATAGTCAGAATAATTTATTATTATAGCCAGAACAAGTATGTATGTCATCTCGAACAAACAAAATAAAAGTGTCAGAACAAACGAGAACAACTGTCAGAACAAGTTTGTATGTCATCCCGAACAAAATAAATAAAGTGTCACAACAAATCAGAAAAAGGGTCAGAACAAGTTATTATTACAGACGGAACAAATTATTATTATAGTTAGAACAAGATATTATTATAGCCGGAACAACTTATTATTATATGTCATCTCGAACAAACAAAATAAAGTGTTAGAACAAATGAGAGCAAATGTAGAACAAGATTCTATTATAGCTGGAACAAGTTTGTATGTCATCTTGAAAAAATAAATAAAGTGTAAGAATAAATAAATAAACTAAGTGAATAAAAATAAAAACTAGAAAGAGAGAAAGGAAAAGAACGTAAAAACAATTTAAAATGTTATGTAACTCTATGTGGTCACGAAGTGTTGTGTGGTGCAATGGTTGCTAACTATCTTATTTAGTTAAACGTCTGAGGTTCAAAACTTGTGATTGTTGTATGTAAAAAAAGACGGGAAGAAACCGAAAAAAGATCGGAAGAAAAAATCCGAGAAATTAGGACCTTCTTTTAGTTGTGAGAATAAATAAATTTTGAAGTCAACAGTTGTGCATGACAAACTTTTGCTTTGCAATGATGGGGAGACGCGTAACAATCAGCTCACAGAATAGTTCAATGATCTCATTGGCTGCCATGAAGTTCTGTTCTCTAATTACATGTTCAACCTGTAAAATTGCCAAGTATATTATGAATTAATAATTATATGAAATTCTGGTTGCATTAAAATTTACATATCTTACGCAAATGATAGCACATGAGTGAAGGAGTCAAAAGAACCTCAAGGTACACAATGCAATTTGCAGATGTTAGAGCAACTTCAAGAGACTAGCTATCTTGGCTTGACTAGTTAAAAAATAAAAAATTTGTCCAAAAACTCAACCCAACAGACTAGTTAAAGTTGCCCTCGCTATCATCCGCTAGCTAAACCGGGAGCTTCGCTAGGCATCTTTGGCTAGCCAGTTCCGCTAGCTATCCTCTCTCTCGCGCCCTTCCGGTCCCAAAAGAAGGAAAGACCGGCGTGATAGGGAGCGAAACTGTCATTGAAGGGACGCATATGAACCGCCGTCTTCAAGAGAGCTCCTCAAAAGGAAAACAACGCAACTCCCTTATAATTGTGTCCTCTACTCCTCTGTCAGAATAGTGTGGAGGAGTCTGTTCTACACTTATTTCTCATTAATTATCTCTTCTGCCCCTTCTCCAAACAGTGCTGGAGCTCAATTGGCATTCACCTTATCTGGATATCAAACTCTAGAATTTTCCAGAATGCAGATTGCCAAAGCTTTCTTCATGGAGGTAATAACCATCATGTCTTGGAGCATATGGACACCAAGAAACAACTTAATCTTTGAAACTCAATCAGCCTCTGTTCAAGGATGCAAAGATATATTCATCAAGGAGTTCTCATGTGTTCTCCACAAGGCCAAGGCCGAGTACTTTCCAGCAATTAGTGTTTGGTTTTCAGTCAATGCTGTAATTTCCGTTTATTTTTTCCTTCGTTCTTTTTTCTTTTTCTAGCCCCTTGGAGCCCTGTAAATTTCTTTGCTCTTTAATTATATCCAGTAGGGGGGCAACCCCCTCCTGTTCTGTCCAAAAAAAACATCCACCACTGCAGGATCGATCACAAAGGATGTAATGCAAGAATCCGTAGTGCTTCTGTACCTAGCAGTAGGTTCTTTTGCTCAAATGCTCTAGGCTGTTATCGAGGTGCTGTCTTGTATCATGATATCAGTATGATCTCTTTCGTGTACGATGTTTTACCACACAAAAAAAAGAGTTGGAAATATCGACTACAACATGATCTAGCTTAAGTGGAAGTGCCAAAGATATATCATCAGCCCAAGAAAACTTCATCCTTTGGAACACCTATAAGCTCATGCAGAAAAACACTGCAAGTGAACGGTTCAAAATGATCTCATCATCAAAAGAGAGTGTGCAGAAACAGTAAAAGAAAACTTTCTGTATACATCTGTAAAACGAATCCCCGCACAATGAAGCATGTTAAGTTACTGTCGTTCATGCCTATAAAACATGTACCGGCAAATCGCCAATGTTTCCGTTAATGCTCTGGTACTAAGTATGCACAACACAAAAAGAATAGGGTGCCCAAATCCTGATCTGTCTATGGGGCGAATGGCGAGGTCTGGGTCTGTAGCACTATACCGTATGGAGTATGAACATAATCTATTAACTGACAGAACAGCATCAGGGGTTCGCATCACAGTGAAAGATGCTGTCGTGAAGTACCATCAAGCATCAGGGGTTGTGTATCTATCAACTGTTCTCTTCTTCGATGCCAACCCAATACTCTTTGACTGCAATCAGAATCTTCTCAGGAACGTGAGGGCCATCTTCGTGATCAAGTAACTTGGACTTCCACCGCATTCCCGCCACTGTGCTTCTAACCTTGTTCAGTACGTCAACACTGTCCCGAAGTACGACTGCACCCTCAGGCCGTAAAATCCTATCCATCTCCAAGAGAATGTCTTCCACATCACACCTGGCGATTTTGACATAAACATATTAACGGACAACATGAATTGCCTTTGTATTACCAAGATGGATGAAAGAACAGAGAACACCTACTTGTTCTGATATAAACTGAAGATGCCATAGCCATGTATCAGGTCATATGTCCTAGGGTATGTAGAGAAGGCTTCGCACCTGCCAATGATGACAACATCACAAAGAACACAGGATCAGTTTTCATACAAGTATCTCATCTGACAGTGAATGACAGATCAGAAAGCATCAAAACACACCAATCATGGTATATGCCGATGAGACCTCGCTCATAGATGATACCGAGAGTGTTCCTCTCTGATATAGTGGGCACAACGTTCATCACCCAGGACCTGAGAGAATCAAGGGCTGCAGCAAAACTTCCAAGGCCTGCATTCATGTCCATGACATTCCTGTACCTCGAAGAACCTATCAGCTTGTTCACCCTCTTGTAAGTATTGACATGCTTCCTCCACAACTTATTATCCTCCTCATAGTCTTCTTCTGTAACACCTGGGGCATGGCCTTCCAGAATTCTGGGAGGGATGGCAGATAGTCTCTCTGGAAACTTCTTCAATTGCGCTGCCTCTCTGGGAAGTGTTATACAAGATTCCATTTCCTTATACCTGAAATGATAAACCAAATTTTTTTAAAAAAAATCAGAAACTGGTGTAATCAGACTATCAGAGTAAAGGAAATTGACCAAATCTAGAAGCATGCTTCCACTATGAAGAGCATACGTATCAGTAATAGTTGCTGTAACATGCAATCACTACTCATCTCAACTCGCCCTACAAAAAAGAAATCAATTCTTGACCCTATACTCTTTTGCCGCGTCAAAATATTAACTCTTATATGTATGGATTTTCTTATGAGGATTTTGTAGCTGTGTATGACTATGGCTTAGTCAAGTTCACACAAAATTGACAATAGAAGTTGCAAACATGCAAATAAAGCTTTCAGATAACTTAAAGAATGCAAAAATTTGTATGAACAAGAGGCCATACCAGACGTCATCTGCATCTTGAACTTTGCACATATTGCTAGCATGACCACTCATTTGATGGCATGAATGTGAATTTGCTTTTTTCTGCCAAATAGCAATATCCTCCTTCTCATGGATTTTATCCCAGCAAAGCATTTTAGCAATGTTTTCAATTCTTTGCTGATCTTCCTCCGCGTCTTGTTTAGACCTTTTCCACGTTTGGTAGTATTTATTCCAGTTGATGGGAGGTCCAGAAAGTATCCAATAACCCCCAGGCCTCAGAACCCGGTCTACTTCCATCATGTACATCCCACCTGCAGGAAGGAAAATAGCATAGCTCATTAGTCATTACATATATAAACAAAAAGGTCGGCACAAATATTGCAGTCTTAGGAATATGAATATTTGAAACTACTCACCATTTGATTCCCATGGGATCAAGCAGCGTGAGCAACGGGCCATATCAAAAGATCTAGAGGGGTATGGGAGCTTTATAGTTCCCAGTACTCCAATTACTGCAGGAACACCTCGCTCCAAAGCAAATTGAACCTGAGCTTCATGTGAGTCTCGGGGTGCAAATGACATGGTTAATATATTCCTATCCATTAGGTATGCTCCAAAGCTTGCAACCTGTACGTGATCAGAAATGTTACTCCCAGCTATGGAGGGGATCAAGAAATTAAGGTAAATTTATGTGAAGATGCAGAGAAGTCTTACTAAGACTAACATCTAAGTTCCTGGGAACTATGAAGCATATTAGCTATATGCTAGCACATTGTCGAGAGAGTAAATGTTAACAAGATTTAGTTAGATGACATACCCCACATCCAGTATCAAGTGCAGTTCTTATGGTACCATCAGCAAGTGGGATGATGGATGCAAGTTCGTCAAGGTAAGCACTTGCTCCATTGGGAAACATCGTCCCTCCTCCTGGAAATTTGAACACATCTCCCTGAAACTGGATCCAGTTCTGAACAGCTTTCTCGACTGTCAGACTCTTATATGGAGCATTCGCAAACGGGACATAGTCACGGCTCTTGGGCCAAGGGAAAGGGGTGACATAGCCTTTTGGTGCTGGGATTAGACAGTGCAGTTTCTCATTCTCAGCAGGGCAATGCCTTTCTCTGTATGTCATATTTTCTCTAGGAAAGGCCATTGCTCGGTTCTGGTCTTGACAAGGAGTATAGTCACTGTATCGGATGTGGCATGGCTCAATCACTTTGTGGGTCATGATCAATGGATTGCCACTTAGGCTGTGATGGGTCTCAAAGTGCAAATTTGGCAAGATTGTACAGTCGGTTTCTTGGTTGACCCTCAAGGCTATACTATCACCCCGTCCTGTCCCACTTTTCTGCCAAGCACCTAATATGTAAAAGAAGCAGCACAAACCCATCACAATTACTATTGTCATTGTGCTCCGCGCTCTACGGTCGCCTGGATTCATTCTTGAGCCCCTCATGAATCTGAATCATCAACAGCAAAAACATTAGGCGACTTTGAATGATTTGAACCACTTTGGTATATGGTTACTTTATGAACAAGATATTCAGATCAAACAAATGAGACATCAAAAACATAAGTGATGGATCAATTAAATGTAACATTAATTAGATCTGAAAATTTTAGGTGAGGCATGATCCCCCTGATTCTGCTCTTGTTCCGACAGATCATGGTCAACAACAAATTAGTGAATGGGCTGTTAGTGCCAGAATAAATATTAACAGTTGGTAACTTGAGCCCCTCATAAATCTGATATTGTCACAGGAAAATCATTAGGCACTTATTTCAAATGAAGCCGGCATTTGTGTTAAACCTATGAAGGAGATACCAATGTCTAATAAATTAAATTTCAAAAAGACAATCAACAGGCAAATGAAATGAACCATGAACTAAGTACTAGATCTGGATCTTATGTGAGGTGTCAACTCTTTGACTTCACTCTTGTTCCAATAGGGTGGTTCTGACTATAAACTAGTGAATCACCTTATCTTACTATCAAACACATGTTATCAGACGATGACTTGAGATGCCAAGTCCCATGTATGCTGAACTCCCACGAGAGAAGCGTCTGGGACAACTATAAATGATGATATACCCAGCAAAGCCAGCACACTAGTTCTGAGCACCATGTTTGGCACTCTGCCATGTGCATCAACACCATCCATGTGACTACGCCTAACCATATGAGATCCCTATATCATTTGTTTAGCCCTGTAGCAAGCAGTCAGCCCATCCTGGAGTTTTTCACTTTTAAAAGAGCACGAAGCCATGAACTAGTAATCGATTGATCCACGGAATTCTAATTGGAGGTAAACAAGCGCAAATTGCGGATACTTGCTTTGCAGGCGATCGAAACCCGATTGGAACGGAAGCAAAACAGTAGCAGCAGCAGGCCAGCAGCCTCTCAGTGATGCCTAAGCGACCACGCGCCTAGGCTACCATTACCAACCCCTACTACACGCACCGCCCGATGCTATGCGGATCGAAGCAAGAAGCCAGGAACAGAAAGTAAAACAAGGCGAATCGCAGGGCGGAGCTACAGCTAGAACCCAACGGACGAGGCAGCCGAAGAGCCAAACGAGCCGGATCGAATTTCAAAACGGAGGGGCGCGGGAGGAGGAGGAAGCAAACCTCTCTCTATGCAGGGAGCGGCGGGGGACTGGTTGAGCGGGGGCAGCTTCGAGCTCGCCTCGGCGGCGGCGGGGACGCCTGCAAGCTCGCCGCTCCTGCCTGCGGCGGGCGGAGAGGGGGCGGCCCGGACGGGTTGGGCTGCGATTTGGTGGGGTTGGTCGCGGCCGGCGCGCTGAGGCTTTGACTCTCTATTGACGCGCGCTGCTGCTGCAGCACCGCGGCGTCATCATGGAGCGAGTCGTCGTGTGGTGCTCCCCTCCCCTCCGACGCCGAGACAGAAGGGGGGCAAGGAAAGGAAAAGGGAGGGGAACGAAACGAATCGCTGTGTCGAGGCGGACGCGGCGGGAATGGACGAGGAGGAAGGCGAGCCGGACGTGCTTGGCGTGGCCCGGCCCGACCGAGACTCGAGTTGGTTCGGTTGGTTGCAGTTGCAGACGTGTCTTCCTGGTCAGTTGTCCCGCGCGCCTCTGCCTCGCGGTATACCGCGGCACACCGCACACGGCCAATCACCACGGCCATGTCGCCATCTACCCCATAGTTTATATGAAGTCTGAACCTTGCTTTGCACACTGGGTGGCCACGATTAGACGCTGCCGGCCGGCTGAAGCGTCAGGTGACTGAATGTGATACAAATACCAATCCTAAGAGGCTGGTACCACATTTATTACATCAGATGGTTCATTACCGTACAACACGTCGAGGCTGTGGGCACGGAAGCGCCACTGCCACAAGAAGTAACATAAGAACTACAGACCAAACTACAATAGCAAAGACATCTAAGATATCTTCAGAGTCTTGCACCATGGAAGCTTCCTGTGGAGACCCTGAATCCACAGGCACGGGTTGGGTGCAGGACAGCAACCTACTCAACATCTTCGGGGACAAAGTCGGGATCCTCCTCTGAAAAACAGTTAATCAAGCAAGGTGAGTACATACGTACTCAACAAGTTCAACCCCACCCACGGAGGGGCTAAAAAGCAGATCATGCACAAGATATATCAAGGATCAGGATAAGGTTTATTTTGCAAACACATTCACTCATGTAAGAGTTTGTTTTCGAAAAGGTTTTCGCAAACAGTTTTTATAACCAAGTAACTCAGTTGTTTTGATAAAATCAGTTGAGGACTACCGGACTCCCCGTCCGCAGTAGCCCAGGCACACAGCCTCACTTTAACAGAAATCAACTCACGCCATGAAAATCATCCCAAACCCGAACACTAGTTTTGTGACCACACCGTGAGTCCAATACCGTGGGCACGGCTATTCGAATAGGTTTTACACTCTGCAGAGGTTGTACATCTTTACCCACAAGTAGGGTACCGCCACACGAACACCTTAGTGTCGGCGCGGATCCTATCAAAGCCATTACCCACCTTAGCTAACCCTACTAGCCACTATGGAAGCAACCAAGGGGTTATCTCACATAACCAGGGCGTAACTCACACAGATCGTACCCCCGCTCCTTGATCTCCCGCTGCTCACCCGCACTCCTGGTGGCAAGTATATTAACTAGTGGGATTTATGCTAAGCCGTTACCACATACAACGGTCGAGTGGTTGTACGATAATTGGGCCAGGTGAGATGTCACGCAACCCGGTCCTTAACGACAAGATGGACATCTCCCAACACGCTCAACCACAAAGGTACGAGCTCCTTCAACTCCTGACACACACGTCCACCTCGTCCACCCAGTTCTTTACTCGTTTTCCAAAATACTCAATCCCCATTTTTAAAGCACTCACACATTTTTAAAGCAATCATTTAGGTCACACAAGGTTCAATCATAGCAATCAAGGATGGCTATCCTACCAGGTTTTTGCAGTAAAACAATATGCAATTTATAAAACGGGTCATAGGGTTGTGTTTATAAAACTGGGACCAAAGCATGCATCAAAGGATGAGATTGAACTTGCCGTCTTCGAAGTCCTCGGGAAGCTCCTGTCCGCGATTCGGGTCCTCGGGCTCCTGTGCGCAGTACACGGCTCCGAACTCCTCCTGGGGCTCTTCCTCGTTCACTCCGTCAGCTATCGCGCACACAATCAACGCAAGCACACAAGGTTTACCGACTGAGCTCGAGGAGAAAGAAGAATAGTTGTAATAGATAGAATATGATTTTAGATGAATTTAGGAAAAAAGAATCAAGTGAATTGGAGTTGGAACGTGTGAGATATGGCTTTGTAAAGATTGGGTGCTAAATAAATTTCGAAAATGAATTAACATAATGGAAACCCTTAATCCAGTAGGGTGGACGTGGGCCTTTGTTGGGCTGACTATTATTTTACTTGCGCTGGTTTGGGCTTTACGAGAGTGTATGGATGGCTTTGGTTGCTTTCCTTGGACCGGAAAAGAATAGGAACATGATGAGGGACAGCAGAGCAGGCGTCGTGCTCGTCCGCCATGGAGGGGCGACCGAAGCTCCCTCGAGCTTCGCTGCATGGCGATTCCGACCACCAAACTCAAATCCAAGAGTATGGGGAGAGGGAGGAGGTCGAGGGGAGTCGATTCCCCTCCTCACCTCGGGCTGATGCGGCGCGTGGAGGTAGATCGACGGTGGCGGGCGGAGAGCGGCGACGGCGGCTCTGGTGGTGGCGCGGTGGAGTACGGGAAGGGGAGGCAGGTGGTTGGGAGGTGCGCGGCGAGGCGGAGAACGGCGGGGGTCCTTTTATAGCTACGGGGAAGGCGGTACCTCGGCCGAGCCGAGCACGCGGAGCTCGTGCGGCTGTCAATGGCGGTTCGGGCCGTGTGGCCGTGGTTGGCCGGCCGGGATTCGCGGTGGAGTAATGGCGTCGCTGCGTCCGAGCTGTTGGACGGGACTCGTCGGGCAGCGATGCGGTGGCGGGCGAGCTGGCAGGCGTGAGGCGGCGCGAGGCGGGCGGCGTCGAGCGGCAGTGATGGTGGCGCGGAGGTGACGGGTCGCGCAGGCGAGTTAATGGCCGCGGCGTCGACGCGGTGGTGTTGTGCAGCCGAGGTGACGGCTCGACGGCAGCGGCGCCGGTGGCGGGGTGCGGCGTGCGCGGCAGTGGAGGTGACCGGTCGAGCAGGTGAAGTTAATGGCGGCCGTGTCATCGGGCGGCAGGGCGCGGTCACGTCGTGGGCCAGCGCGGTGTGCCGAGCAGAGAGGTGGCCGGGCGTGCGGAGCTTGCACGCGGTGTCGAGCTGATGTTGCTGCGTGCTGTGCTTTGCTCTGTACTCATGCTGAAGGTTGCAGGACGATGAGTTGTGCACAGCAAGGAGCCTGCAGGCGAGGCTTGCTTCTGTACGTCTGGTGTATGTATGCTTGCATGCTGTGTACGTATGTGCTCAAGCTAGGAGACGAAATATGATAGAGATGGGAGGAGCACACGTGAAGGAAAAGATTAGCTGGTTAAAGGCCTAGAGAGAGATAGCAAGGTTTTTTAAAAAAACATCTTTGGCACTGATTTGAAGGGAGTTATGTGAAGACTAAGCTTGGGATGAATTTTGGATAAACAAGAATAATTGAGCTCAAAACCATGGAAAAGATTGTGATTTATTTAGAGAGATTTTTTTTCAGGTTTCGAGCGCCCACGCAACGTCGCGCGATTTCCGGGTCGGCGATGATTGCGGGGCCGGCGAATCCGAGGCACTTGCGGGGGATGCGGGCCGGAGAGATTCCCGGTGTCGGGTGACTGCAGGGGTGGCTCGGGTCGGGAAGGGGAAAACGGGAATGATGATCGGTGTTTAGGAATTGATCGAGCTCAGCGGAAAAGATTTTGAAAATACACGTGATTTAGCAGGTGATTTATTAGAGGCTAAAACGCGAGCGTTACACCGGCCCCGGCCGGCAAGTACCCTTATCGCAACTCACTAGGAGTATAAACAAACCGGCATAGTAAATTAGTAACGCGACATTCCTACAACATTTGTGCATATGCGGTGGTTAGGTGGTCGCCAACTACAACGACATACTCCGTATATGCAAACTCAAAGCGGGGGCAAGATGTGGTGGTGTGCATTTGAGAGCCTGAAACGAACTTTGGTAGGTTACTCAGTCTTACGCACAATATAACGTAGACATTCACAACATGTACGCACACTCAGAGTGCGTTTGACAGGGCTCCAACTTTGGTTGTGGCTGTGTTGGTGGAGCGGATTATGTGGTGGGGTTGAATCCGTTTTGTAAAAACGTTTGGCAAAATAGTTTTTTCTGACTGTGTAAGATGGATAAAATAGTGAAAAGTCCATGATACCCTTCCTTTTTTCTTTTCTATTTCCTTTTCTATTTTCTTTTTTCTTCTCTATTATTGTTTTCCCTCTCCCTTCTTATTCTTCCTTTTTTTCTCTCTCCTTCTCTCCACCGACTCTTTTTTTTTCCACCAGCTCCACCTTCTCTCATTCGCTCTATTATTTCCTTTCTTTTTTTTCTTTTTCCCTCTCCCTTCTCCTTATCCTTATCGCCACCGACTCCCGTCCTCCACGCTCCACCTCGCATCCTCCGCGTCCGCTCCCCCCTTCTCCACCGCACCTCCACCGCGCCGCCGTCCGCCTCCATCGCATCGCGCCGCCGGATTGAGCTCCTCCGCCCCGGATCGAAACCCGTCGACCCGGATCGAGCGCGGAGATCCCCGGCCAGCCATGGAGGCGGCCTCTGCGCCCTGTCGCGGGCCCTCTCACCGGCACTAGCGTGCGACCGAGTCGCGTGTGGCTCCGTCGAGGGGCTCCGCCGCCGGGTGATGATGGTGAGGCAGACGCATGCAAGGCGAGCGGTGGTACCGGCCTGGCGACGGCGACAGCGGCCTCCGCCTCCTTCCCCTGGCTCTGTCGCCGGCCTCTGCGTCTGTCTCCATCGTTGGCGGCCTCCTCCGCGGCGCCGCCCTTGTCAGGTACGCTGTCGGTCACCTTCTTCCCGTGCCCAACCGTCGGCCGCCTTCCCGCACCCCTGGAACCGCCGGGGGCAGGCCTGGGAAAAGGAGGGGAGGAGCCGTGGGAGCTGCGGAGGAGCCGGTTTTTCCAACTCCCCGCTGTGACAGAACCGCCAAAATAAATTCGGATTATCACCTAAGCCAGTCCACTTGGCTCATAAGCGATAACCAGGATGTATTTTGTCGCCTCTGCCGGGTCATGTCCGGTAAATCACTTACACAGGATCAAGATATGCGCTAAGCCCACACGAAGGCGGGACCAGAGTACAACATTACATTACATAAAAGTCCATAAGTACTTAATATTACAAACCGGGTTTTCATACATAAAAGTAAACATGGTTCAGAGTTAAACAGCGGAAATTAAACTACACGCGTGGTACATATGGGAGGCCATCCACAACATATCACTCCTCATCATCGTTTGCCCATTCAATCTCCCATCCATCTGAAATAACACCAGGCCAGATAGGATTACCTGAAAACAACAATTTAATAAGCAAGGCTAAGTATACTAATACTCAGCAAGACTGACCCGTCAAAATAAAAGACACAGCTAGACATGCAAGGCTTTTTGGCTGGTGGGTTTGTTTTGCCAAAAGCAACTAAGAGTTGATCCTTATTTTCAAATTTTAGATCAAATTCTAGTATGTTAACCATTCTAGGTAAGCACCTAGCTAAACAAGCATGGTTGTACGAACAAGATTAATCAGCCAACAATATTAATCCAAAAGTTTCATAAATAAACATGGGCAGCCAGTGGTCAAGCCGACTCAGATAACGGCGAGTGACCGACGATCGATCGATTTATATCCTTGCAAGGTAAACACAAGATACACGGAAGAAGGTAGACCCCAAAGAATCCAAAGAAAAACAAATGCATGGTCTACCCCGACCAGGTGATTCCCGTCACTCCCCAGATTAGAGACAGATGCCACAGTGCTAAGTACAAGGTTACTGGGACGCCCTCACACGGCACGCCCAGACTCACACTTGCACTACCGGAATCAAACCGGGAGACGCATCTCAAGATTAGTAGCGATAAAGTCCCCGCACTGGTTCATTAGGTACTAGACTTACCGGTTCCATTCCCGACAAGCACTTGGTACGTTCAATAGCTTAAACCAGCACCATGCTACTCGGTCGAGACCGAACCCATTGCTCTTACCACATGAGCGAGTCAATTTAACCAACTTATGATTCCAACATAAGCATCCTATATCTCGCGAGCAATGAGTCATTACTCGACTTGTACCGTATCCTTAGAGCATGGCACTAGCGTTCCTAACATACTAGTAAAAGAGCATAGGAGTCCTAAGGATCATGTATCTAGGTTTCAAAACAACTCCTGAAACTTAAATGCACAAGTAAACAATAAATACTGAAAAGGTGAAAGATATGAGATTTAATCTAAAAAAGTTATATGTGACTCCGGTGCTTGCCTTCCTCTGTCTCGACACTAGCCTTGGGCTCTTCTAGACTTTGGTCCAGGTCTTGCTGCCCACTAGCTTGATTTAGCTCTCCACTAGCGGATCTCTCCTCCTCCTGAGTAAGCGTGTACGTCCCGTCGGGAAGATCTACACGTTATGCATATGCATTAGTTATGGTGTGAAGGTGAGAGATTTTACAAATAAACCCAACTATTGTTGGCCACATTCATCAAAACAAACAAGAAAACTCACAAAAGTATGGTGTGTGGTGAGAGTGAGCTAATCAACTAATTTAATGGGGTTTGTGTGCACATTTAGACAAATTAGCTTACTAACTTCATTAAGGGTATGGGTGAGTGATGATGAAGTAGCTCTTACTTTGATGGTGATTGCGTGCACATCTAAGCAAATTAAATTATTAAACTTCATTAAAATTAAGGGGTGGATGATGATGGACTAACTATGCCTTTGATGATGATTGTGTGCATATCTAAGAAAGTTAAACTCAAAAACTTCACCAACAGCATGGGGGTGTGCTTAAATTCATTTTAACCAGCAACTGAACTTAAACACCTCCTATTCAAATTAAAAGATAAAATAAATTTTTTTATTCCATTATAAGTAGTCATTCATCCCTAATTCATAATAATTAAAATAAGACTCCAACTGGCATGAAAATTTTACCACAGTAGCATATGACCAAAATAAACTTAAATATAAATTTTCAGCTCAAGATCATTTATACATTATTTTAAATGAAAAAGACAAAAGACAACCTAGATAAACTTCATTAATTTATACAAAAAGATTCACTAGTCCTTTTGACCTCAAATTTTTCCTACAGTTCCAATATGCCAAAAATAAGTTCCAACCCAACACATTCAAGTGGATTCATCATATTTTTCAAGTTATGAATTTGACGTCCTTCACAAACATAAATACCAAACCCTATTCAAACAAGCTCCTAAAATCACCATTATTTTTCCAGAGGTGCTTAACAACATGACAAAAGTCTAGGGTGCATTGATGCTTAAGGAATTTATATTTTGAGGGGACTATAAAAAGCATCAAGCTTAAACTAACATTAAACTTCCAAAAATCATAACTAGAGTTCTACACAACAAAAATGTGTGAAACTTGGTCACAAATTTGAACATGGAGCCCACAACAACATATCCAAATTTCATTTCATTTGCATGAGTACATTTTGAATTACAATAAAAAGATCTCAAACTGAGTTTGAATTTATATTTAAAAACTAATCAGAAAAACCCTATACAACTTTTGTAAAAGTTGTAGATCTGCTCACAAGGATTCTAGAACAGTTGGATTTCCATTTTTCTGATTTTTCTACAATATTTCATGGATTTTTGAAGTTGCTGCCTAGACCCTAATGTATATTTAAAAAGGGACCCTCGACTTAAGTTTCCGAAATCACACATATGACCTCGGTTTTCGGATTGAACCCTGGAATAAACTCAATCTTTACACCCATGCCCTCGCCGACGCAGGGGAGCACTCCGGCCGACGAGGTAGGGCCGGCCCCGGCCGGTTGAGTGGCCTGAGGCCTTGAAGGAGCCTACCTGCTCCTCTGGGTGGCGACGGCCGGCCGGTTGCTGGGCCGGCGAGCCCCCTCGGCGGCGCGCAGAGACGACGTCCGCCGGGGCTCGGCGCTCCGGCGATGGCGGCCAAAATGCAGGGCCGCGAGGGGCGGGAAGTGCTACGGGGGGCTAAGGGTTCGCGCTGGAGGGCAGGAGAGGCTGCGAGGCTGGCCGGAGATTGAAGTGCGGCGGCGGCGAGCAATGGCGACCGGCGGACCGGCGAAACACGACGGCGCGCGGGAAAATGATGATGCCGGCTCGGGCTGTGCTTAAATAGGTGACGACGCACGCGACGAAGTCGAGGGCGAGGCGTCCGGCGCGTGCGCGGGCCAGCTGGAGGCCTGCATGCGCGCAGGTATAGCGACGCGTGGCCACGCTGGGCCCTTTGGCAGGCCGTGGCGGCTCGCCTGGGCGCGGCGTACGGCGCCACGGGTGTGCGGAGCAACCTAAGCCGCGCTTGGGTCCACAGCGGGGCAGCCGTACGCCGGAGTCGCCCGTGCACCACACGTGGCCGGCTGAAAGGATCAAGACAAGTGGCCTAGAGGGGGTGAATAGACCTGCAAAACAAATTCAAATTATTTTTGCCAAGTCACTGTCAGAGTCCAGAACCTCTGAGGTATTTCTCGGAACCTCCAAGAAATACAGCTCAGAACCTCTGGGGATTTTCCTGCAACCTCCGGGAACTGCAGAAACTTCACATGCAGTAAGCAATTTCTAGAACTCCTGCAGATAACAAGTAGATAACCAAATCTCGAACTGCAGAGATGATTGACAGGATATGAATTGAAGATCTACACACTACAAAAGCCCTAGAGCACAAGTAGTAAGCAGATCTACAACAAACCCTAATAGTTCTAGAGCATGCAAGCAAGAGCACTCAAACAAGGTATATGAAATGTAAAGCACGAGAGAAACCAAATTTAACCCGTGGTTCAGCTCACCACAAAGGCTAGCCTACGTCCACGTTGTTGAGGTAAGCCACAAAGGCTTTGGGATCTCTTTCAATCCTCTCCTCTCTCTCTCACCTATCACCAAAGCAATAGGTGGAGGGTTCCACTAAGCACACGGGGGTAATACAAACTCCTTGGGGCTGCCACACCAATCTTGGAAGCTCCCAAGTACCTCTAGCCGTCTAGGAGCAAAGCTCCAAAAGTAAAAGATCCACCAAGCAAGCTAGGGTTTCACCAAGTGCACTAGAACACTAAGGGGGAGTGGATTTGCTCTTTTCTCACAAGGAAATCACTCAACTTGAATGCAAGGACCAAATCTTGGCTTCAAGTTGGTAGGAGTCGATGCAATGGAGAGAGAGTGAGCACGGAGCAGTCTCAGCGCAGGGGAGAAGGAGAAGATGACCGTTAGGTCGGGGAAGGGGATAAATACCCAGATCCAGATCTGCAACGGTTGGAAAGGTAAGTTCAGAACCTCTGGGAAAAACTCCGGAGGTTCCAAGGTCTGGAACTTAAGCTAGCTGTCTGAAGAGAGTCCAGAACCTCCGGGGTTGAACCTCGAAACTTCTGGGAACAGGGAGAACAACAGCAAGACAGCAAGTGAAAGAAGTTTCTTTGTGGCTGGGATGATTTTGATTAAGATGGTTTTTTATGCACTTGGTTTCACCTTTGCCACCATTAGAATCCCTCTTGATAGTACGACTGATCCTAAACTCAATTTCAAAGTATAAAATAAATTAATCTTCATCTTGAGCCAAGGAAAGCCATCACTTAAAAATTGGGGGTTCTCCTTTTTACCTTTTGCACCTATCTCTCAATGTAAACCTGTCACAAATACTCAAAAGTTAATCAATCCTTTAATTGTGTGGTCAACATCACCAAAACCCACTAGGGCTTGATTGCACTTACAATCTCCCCCTTTTTGGTAAATGTTGACAACCCAATTAAAGCATATATAAAATTGAAAAGATTAAGCTTTTGATGACATGAATACAATGCTCCCCCTCAATATATGCATTTTTCATTTTGAATAGAAGTTCTTAGTCTCCTCAAGACATCATTTGCATATATTGTGAGCAAATACAAAAGATACATTGTATTAATACCATCGTGGGGTGCACAAACAGTGGTGTGAGATGAAAACCGTGATGCATATGACAGTTACATCAAGCAGAGAGTTGTCTGTTGTCAGAACCTTGAACCTCTGAGAAATTCCTCAGAACCTCCGGGGTCTGGCAACAGAACCCAGAACCTTTGAGAAATTTCCCAGAACCTCCGAGGTCTGGTAACCAGCAACTCCAACAATCATCACAGGCATGAATAAACAACAACATATAGGTACTAGAGAAAGATTAGCAGCAACAACACATCTAGCCCTATTACAGCTCATCACAAAGGTTTGAAAGTTTTCACATCCACAAATTTTGTCCACAACCACAACTAAAAGTACCAACAGAGAGTACCAAATATTACAGACCAAGAGTTTTAAGGTTTGCTCTCTCACAGCTCACAAAAGAATAGATCTGGATCAAGTTCACATTCAGCACAGCCCACAAGTTACCATCAAAAGTTACCCAACAAGATACATCTCAATCTTCCTTTCTCCCCCTTTGGCAACAGTTAACAAAAAGGGAAGAAAGAGAGAGAGGAAAATCAAATTTGAACCTGACCATCAGCTTCACTCATCACCACTCCAAGAGTCTTCCTCTTCCTCAGATTCATCACTACCAGCAGATTTTTCTTCTTCAGAGATAGCAGCCCTGCTAGGTGGTTTTGTAGGAGTTTTGAGTGTCCTCCTGATGCCTATCTTGGGACCCTTAGCCTTCCTGAAGGAGGTACTTAGCAGCTCATCATCATCAGGCACCTGCACTTCTTCCTCTTCACTAGAGGTAGAGTCTGGAAAGAACACGAGAGGAGGTGGAATCTGCTGAGTTTGAAGACCATGAAACTGCAGCAGCCTGTTGATGTCCTTTCTACACTCAAATACTTGAGTGGCTGAGTACCAGCACATGGAGAACGTGTCCCTGACCATCTGTCTAAATTTCTTAGCTTTTGATCTTTCTTTCTTGGAACAGCTAGGACTAGCACCTTCATGTGACTGACCAGCGGGGGTTGCTGGCTCTATAAAAGCTTTCATTGCATCCTCCTTTTTCTGGTGCTCCCATTGTTTGACATGATAGGGTGTATGCTCACAATCCTTAGTGTAGATTTTTTCACTGACCATCTCTATGACATACATAACATAAGGTGCACAAGGAAAGTTATTGACCCCATTTTCCATAGCAAGGATGAGTGAAAGCCAAATGAACTTGCTAACTGAAAATTTAGGAGCATCTGGAAGCATTCTAAACATAAGATTGACAGCAAACTTCCTTAAGGAGGTGGAGTCACTTTTCCCTTTAGGATAGATAGTCACCCTCAACAAATTTTTCAGCACATAGTATACTGGCTTCAACCCAAGTGTTGTGCCATCTGCCATAGCATCAATCTCATACACATCAGCTATTTGGTTGGACTTCATAGGATTCTCAAAGTTGATGATTTCAGCCTCTCTATCCTCTCTACCAAATCCCAAAAGCCTAGCAAAAGTGGTGAAGTCAATCTTATAATGGACCCCCTCTGTCATCCAATGAATACTATCAGCTGTGTCCTCAAAGAAGAAAGTAGCATGGAACTGACCAATGATTTCTTCATTCCAATCATATTTAAACCCCATCAAGTCTCTCATCTTGTACTTGTCAACTACTTCCAAAACTTCCTCAACCTCAGGCCTATCAAGGCTCAAAAAATGCTCCCAGTCCACCCATTTCATGCTTGTGATCTTGTTTTTCTTATAGGGGACAGTGTGGTAGAAGTTGAAGTGAAAGGCAGACCAAAACCTTTTGTCAAGTCCCGCAAGTCTAGGTAAGGCATAAGGATTGTCTTCTCTTGCTAACTTGACTTGGGTTACAATTCCCTCGTAATTTTGATGCTCAATGGTCACTAAGCTGTCATCCTTGGTAGGTGGCCTTTTCTTTGGATTTCCTGTGTACTGCACAAGATAGGAGTTGTTAATTCTCCCAAGATTAATTGTTGCATCGACAACAATAGGAATAGTTTTTCCTTCTGTCCCTCCATCATCCTCTGCCTGTGACTCTGCTACAGATCCACTCCCAGAAATATTGTTGTCAGTTCCTCTGCCACCAACAGACCCTCCTCTACTACTAGAACCGGCACCTCTTCCTCTCTTAGGCTTTAATTTCCTCAGTCCTTGCTCTTTGCACATCTTCATTCTGTCAGCCAAGGGGAGAGTATCTCCTTCATCAGAATCTTCTGAGGACATCCTCCTCTTCTCATTCCCCTTTGAAATCCCACCGGCCATCTAGAGATAAAGTTGTAGATAATGAGAAACCAGTGAAAATGGAATAGAAACATTAAGGCAAAGTTTAGTGGAATTTTGAATCAAGAACAAAACTGATGTTCCTATACTGTTAGTGACACAGTTCATGAATTTGATTCAATCTTCAACTAAAATCTGACCACAATGTACTACTACATCAACACTAGAAAGCATCAAGGAGCATATCTACAAGGAGTTTCAGGATAGGAACTGATTTTGAAAGTAGATCGAGAAAGATTAGGTATTCACCTCTGATCTGCAGAAGAAAGAGGAGCACGAGACTTGGGCACACGGGAGTTGGAGACGCGGCCGGCACCACCATAGGAGGGCCCCTTGACCGCCTACATAGGAGCGGCGGCAGGACCAGAGAGGGCCGGCAGCCGGGCGTCACAGGGCGAAGTAGTACGCGCGGTAGGAGTCCCGCGACAGACTGCTCCCCCTCGAGATGCGAGCAGCGCCGCAGGGGTCCGCGAGTAGATAGATGCGCGGCACGATGGAGCGAGAGAGGGGGGATGCAGCGGTCCAGCGGCGTGCGCGACACGGCTGGGAGGCGCGAGAGCCGCGGCCTAGCGGTGCGGGTCGAGCGAAGCGAGGGCCGAGGGGGAGGCCGCGGTTTCACCATGTGAGGGATGCGGTGAATTTTTTTCTTTAACTGATAGATGAGCCGCAGGGGGGAGGCCGCGGTTTCACAGTGAGGGAAGGTAGATTTTTTTATTTAGGAAGCGGTGGAATTGAAGGGATGGGGTTGAGACCGCCTGGGGATATCTGGTTACCACAGACATGTCTGGGTCATGTCTGGTCTCTCCAGAGTTTTTCCTTTTCTTCTTTTGATAAGCTTAAGTCCCGAACCTCTAAGGAATTCTTCAGAACCTCCGGACTATGAGACTAAACTGAACTTCTGAAGAGCTGACAGATAAGGTTCGGAACCTCCGGGAAATACCCCGGAACCTCCGAGAACTGGTAACCAGAGACAGAACCACTTCCAGAGCTGAGAGATTTTCCAAGGATAAGAACTTTTGGCATGCAACAGTTTTAGAGCTATGGTTGTGAACAGCTTGTCCCAGGTGGCTAGCCAGCAATCAATCAACCATAACTATAGCCACTTGGAACAAGTTTGGATATAAGAACCATAAATTTTGAAAGACAAAAATACAAGATATTGCAAACTTATCTAGAAAAGAAGATAACAATCATAGGTGTGCAAGAGATCAAGCCACATAACGAGAATCAAGAATATTTAGCTCATTCCTTAAACTACAAAACCTTGACTCATCGAGGGGCTTTGTGAAGATATCGGCTAGTTGTTTATCGGTGCTCACATGACTTAGAGCGATATCTCCTTTGGCTTCGTGGTCTCTCAAGAAGTGATGACGGATGTCTATGTGTTTTGTTCTTGAATGACTGACGGGATTGTTTGCAAGTTTTATGGCACTTTCGTTGTCACACAAAAGTGGGATATGGGTAAAATGACATCCGTAATCTTTTAGGGTTTGCCTCATCCAAAGTAGTTGTGCACAACAAGCGCCGACCGCAACATACTCGGCCTCAGCGGTGGAGAGGGCTACTGAGTTTTGCTTTTTAGAACTCCAAGACACTAGAGACCTACAAAGAAATTGGTAAGTCCCCGATGTACTCTTTCTATCTACATTACAACCGGCATAATCGGAATCCGAGTAACCAAGTAGATCGAAAGTGGAGCCCTTAGGATACCACAAGCCAAGGTTAGGGGTATGTACTAGATATCTCAAGATTCTCTTTATGGCCATGAGATGACACTCTTTCGGGTTAGCTTGAAATCTAGCACACATGCACATACTAAGCATAATATCCGGCCTAGATGCACATAAGTAAAGAAGAGAGCCGATCATGGAGCGATATACCTTTTGATCCACGGATTTCCCTTCTTCATCAAGATCTAAGTGTCCATTGGTAGGCATTGGAGTATTGATGAGCTTGGCCTTGTCCATGTCAAACTTCTTAAGCATGTCCCTTGTGTACTTAGTTTGATATATGAAAGTCCCTTCCTTTGCTTGTTTGATTTGAAATCCAAGGAAGTACTTTAGCTCACCCATCATGGACATCTCAAATCTCTTCGTCATAATCCTACTAAACTCTTCACAAAAAGCTTCATTAGTACTACCAAATATTATGTCATCGACATATATTTGGCACACAAAGATATGACCATCAACTTTATGAGTAAAGAGTGTAGCATCGGCTTTGCCTATTTCAAAGCCTTGAGCAAGAAATCCTTAAGGCATTCATACCATGCTCTTGGTACTTGCTTAAGCCCATAGAGCGCCTTATGGAGCTTGTACACGTGATTCGGACGCTTGGGATCTTCAAAACCCAGTGGTTGCTCAACATAGACTAGCTCGGAGAGTGGTCCATTGAGAAAAGCACTCTTGACATCCATTTGATATAGCTTGAAGTCATGATAGGCAGCAAAGGCAAGAAGAATCCGAATGGCTTCAAGTCTTGCTACCGGTGCAAATGTCTCTTCAAAGTCTAGTCCTTCAACTTGAGTGTAACCTTGAGCAACCAATCTTGCTTTATTCCTAATCACAATGCCAAACTCATCTTACTTGTTTCGGAAGACCCATTTGGTGCCAATCACATTTATCTTGGGTCTTTCCACCAACTCCCACACTTGATTTCTCTCAAAGTTGTTCAACTCCTCTTGCATAGCCATCACCCAATCCGGATCCTCGAGAGCTTGTTCTACCTTGACGGGTTCAAGAGAGAAAACAAATGAGTAAAGTGCACAAAAATTCTTAAGACGAGATCGTGTTGTTACCCCTCTCCTTATGCTCCCTAGAATGTTGTCAACGTGGTGATCCCATTGAGTGGATTGATGCACACGAGGGTGTGATGGTCCAAGAGGTTGGTGTAGGGGTTGTTCTTGCTCATTTTCATCAGCTTGAGACTCTTGAGAAGCTTCATGATCATTTTCATGTTGATGTTGATCCTGGTTTGCAGGGACTTCAGGTGCTATATTCCCAAACTCCGGAACCTCCGGGGAATTTCTCAGAAGTTCTGCTCTGGCGACAGTGCTCGGAACCTCCGGAGATTTCTTCAGAACCTCCGGGGTCTGCACCTCTGCAGAACCAGTGAGGTTAGGCCCTTCGAGTGGTGTTGAAGCTTGATGTTGTAGCTCATCTTCCTCTTGTTCTTCAACTGGTCTAACATCACCAATGGCCAATTGCTTGATTGCTTCACAAGCTGGCTTCTCTGTACCTACAACATTTAGATCAACTTGCTCCACTTGAGAGCCATTAGATTCATCAAATGTCACATCTACCGTGGTTTCAACCCTATCGGAGGTTAGTTGAAAACTCGGTAGGCATGCTCGTTTGGATCATAACCAAGAAGAAATCATTCATCAACCTTTGGTGCAAACTTAGAGCTTCGGGGCTTTTTGTTGAGAATGAAACACTTGCACCCAAATACCCTAAAGTAAGACACATTAGGCTTTTTACCGGTGATTAGCTCATAGCAAGTCTTCTTGTGAAACTTGTGAAGATAGAGGCGGTTGATGGCATGGCAATCCGTGTTGATAGCTTCGGCCCAAAAGATATCTTGTGTCTTGTACTCATCCAACATGGTTCTTACCATTTCAATAAGTGTCCGATTCTTCCTCTCAAGCACCCCATTTGTTGAGGGGTATAAGGACCTGAAAATTCATGCTTGATGCCCTCTTCATCAAGAAACTCTTCAACGTTGGTGTTGCGAAATTCGAAGCCATTGTCACTTCTTACTTTCTTGATGGGTAATCCGAATTCCCTTTGTGCTCTTCTTATGAAGGTCTTCACCTTCCCTTGAACCTCACCTTTGTCAAACACAAAGAACACCCACGTGAAGCGAGAAAAATCATCAACAATAACCAAGTCATATTTATTACCACCAATGCTTATGTAGGTCACCGGTCCAAATAGATCTATGTGAATGAGCTCCAATGGGCTTGTTGTAGTGAGGATGCTATTTGGTGGGTGAGGTGCACCTACTTGTTTCCCGGCTTGGCATGCTTGACATACCCTATCTTTCTCAAATTGAACATTAGTTAGTCCAAGGATGTGCTCATCTTTCAAGAGTTTGGCCAAGTTCCTCATCCCAACATGGGCTAGTCGGCGATGTCATAGCCAACCCATGCTAGATTTTGTCACTAAACAAGTCTTAGGAGAAGCTTTACTTTTGTTGAGATCAACTAGGTAAAGCCTACCATTCAAGCGACCTGTAAGGACAACAGAGGAATCCTCCCTCTTTATGATGGACACACCCTTATCCGAAAAGTGACAATCAAATCCAATCTCACTAAGTTGTGAAACGGATAATAGATTGTAACCCAACGGATCAACATGAAGCACATTAGTAATTGAATATTTAGAAGAGATATGAATATCACCAACGCCAATGACTTCTCCACTAGCATCACCTCCATAAGCAATTCTTTCTCTTGTACCTTCTAGATGGAGGTAGGTAGAGAACATACTCCTTTCTCCGGTCATATGATGTGTACATCCACTATCAAGCACCCAACTTGATCCACCGGAGGAGTATGCCTACAAAACAAGTTTAGTTCCTTCTTTTAGGTCCCCAACTAGCATTGGGGCCTTCCACGTTAGCAACCAAGATTTTAGGAACCCACAAGGATCTCTTCACATATATGTTGGATTGGGTTCCAACATATGTGGCAATAACTTTACCAAGATTGTTGCGTCTCAATACATAGCTAAGGGGGTCTTCATTTGAAGCTTGAGTCTTGTTCTTGTGGATATACTTGTTTCTTCTAGGCAAGATGGGATTGTTCTTGACTTCTTGGTGATTACGTGATGCCTTGGTAATAGATGCCTTGGAAGTAGGAGTCTTGGGGACAGGTTGAGGTTTGATTCCTCTCTTCTTTAGTGCTCTGTTCAGCCATCCTCCAGCACTTCCACTCTTGTTCTCTAGAACTTCTGAGGTCTGATGTTTCTTCAGAACCTCTGAAGATTTCTTCAGAACCTCCGAAGTCTACTTTGACTGAGCAGTTGGCTTCCAAACTCCGGAACCTCTGGTGATAGAGGCCGGAACCTCCAAGGTCTGGGCAAGCAGAACACCCTTGCTGTCAAACTTGATACACTCCTTGTTCTTGATGATCTTCCTTTCATTGATTTTTCCACCTTCAACATAGCCAAAGTCATTTCTCTTGGTGGGTGCATCTTTTCCCTTTGTAGCCTTGCTATTCTTGTTTTTGTTCTCATCACTTGAATGCCCCATAGCTATGATTGAGGTAAGCCTAGCAATTTCTTTCTTCGTAGCTTCCATATTGGCAAGGTTAGTAGCATAGGCATCAATATCAAAATTATAACATCTTTCACAACCCTTGCTAGTAGAAGCGCTAGAGTCACCTTTTGCTTTCAAAGGATTTGAGGTGCTACTCCAAAGAAGGCTATATTGCTCCTCAAGCTCTTCATTCCTCGTCTTGAGAGAATTACATTGAGCTTGAGAAGCATCTAAATCCTTTTTGAGAGTAGCATTGATGCTCTCCACTTGGTCAACTTCCAAGCGCAAAGCCTCAACCTCACTTCTCTCCGACGCAAGAGAATCTTTAGCTTTCTCTAATTCCTCTATCATTTTGGCTATAAAAGCTCTAGATTTTTTTATCCATTTTATCAACAAGGTTATCAATTTCATCACTACTAGATTCATCACTAGAGTCTATTTCTGACTCTTCACTAGATGGAGGAGGAGGGGGTTTGGATTTAGATTTTACCTTCTCACCCTTGGCCATGAGGCAATGAATGGTTGATCCTTCCTCATCATCGGTCAAGTTGTTGAAGAGCCTTGATGTAGAGGTTGGTTTCTTGGTAGCAACGGTGGCAACCTTCTTTTCCTCTTCATCACTTGAGCTTTCATCACAAGAGTTCCACTCATGACTAATGTGAGCTTCTCCACCATAATTCTTCTTCTTGTGAAAGGTCTTTTGATTTCTCTTGTAGTTGCCTTTCTTATCATTTTTGTTGTCTTTCTTCTCATTGGGGCAATCCGCAATGAAATGCTCCGTGCTCCCACAATTATAGCACGTTCTCTTCTTCTTGTCGGGAAACTTCCTCTTGGAGAACATGTAACCTTGCTTCTTTAGGCCTTTCCTATATCTTCTCATGAATAATGTCACATCTCCAATCTCAACTGGAGAGTCTTCATCTTCATCATCACTTGACTCACTAGATGAGCTTTCTACTTCAACTTTTCTTGTTTTTGACTTGGATGGCTTTGATGAAGTAGAGGGCTTGGATGAAGTGGATGGCTTGCTTGACTTGTTTGCCTTGAGAGCAACATCTTTGATCTTCACATTGTTCATCTTGGCTTCTAGCTCTCCAATCTTCTTCCTATGTTGGATTTCCTTATCCATAAGATCATGTGTGAGAATTCTCCTAAGAACATCATTGGGGGAGAACTCCTCAAACCTCTTCTTTTCTCTAATCAATGTGACTAGAGTGGGGTTCCTTGGTGCAAATGCTTCCAACATCACTTTCACTACATATTGATCATCCAACTCATCACCACCAAGCCTCTAATCTTGCCAATGATCACCATCAATCTATCAAACATCTCTTGGGGGCCTTCACCATCAAAGATTGTGAATCTATTGAGCTCGGCCATCAATATGTTGATCTTGGATTTCTTCACTTTATCGACACCCTCATGAGCAATGAGAAGGATGTCCCATATCTCTTTGGCAATCTCTAATCCATTCACCCTATTGTACTCTTGAGCATTCAAGGCACTAAGGAGAATGCTTGTAGCTTGGGCATTTCTCTTAACGTTGCGGCAATCAAGAGGTGTAAGGTTCAATTCATCTTCGGGGTCTTCAAAACCTACACACACAATATTCCACAACTCTAAGCTTAGACCGGTTAGATAGGCCTTCATCAAGTGCTTCCACTTAGCAAAGTTAGTCTCATCAAATTGGGGTAACTTGCCAACGGGCACTGTAACATGGTCCTTAGAAGAAGTATGCAATGAATTATAATTAAAGGATATGTTCTTGAATGTCTTCTTTGGCTTGGATTTGGGCTTGAGAGTTCTCTTGGGAATCCTTGTGCCATAGTACTCATCATCATCATCTCCATTCTCACTAGATGAGGATGAAGATGAGGAGGAGGATGATGGTGGAGGTGATGGAGATGGTGTTCTCTTTCTTCTACTCGTCTCATCTTTCTTCTTCTTCTTTTCTTTGTCACCCTTCTTCTTTTGTTCTCTTTTCTTCCTTCTTCTTCTCTTTTTCTTCTTTCTTTTTCTTGTCTTTCTTGCTTTGCTTGCTATCATCCTTTGATGCGTCCTTCACAGCCTTCTTGAGCTTCTCAAGCTCTTGATCTTCAGCTTGTTCCTCTTCTACCTCGGATGATTCAACACCATCATCCCTAGGTAGTTCCTCAAAGCTTTCATCCTCTTCCCCATCGGGCCTTTCATCTTCACTTGCAATATCCTCACACGGTTAAGTGCAAACGAGGATAACCGGCTCTGATACCAATTGAATGGATCAAGACAAGTGGCCTAGAGGGGGGTGAATAGGCTTGCAAAACAAATTCAAATTCTTTTTGCCAAGTCGCTGTCAGAGTCCAGAACCTCTGAGGTATTTCCCGGAACCTCCAAGAAATACAGCTCAGAACCTCTGGGGATTTTCCTGCAACCTCCGGGAACTACAGAAACTTCACATGCAGTAAGCAATTTCTAAAACTCCTGCGGATAACAAGTAGATAACCAAATCTCGAACTGCAGAGATGATTGACAGGATATGAATTGAAGATCTACACACTACAAAAGCCCTAGAGCACAAGTAGTAAGCAGATCTACAACAAACCCTAATAGTTCTAGAGCATGCAAGCAAGAGCACTCAAACAAGGTATATGAAATGTAAAGCATGAGAGACACCAAATTTAACCCGTGGTTCAGCTCACCGCAAAGGCTAGCCTACATCCACGTTGTTGAGATAAGCCACAAAGGCTTTGGGATCTCTTTCAATCCTCTCCTCTCTCTCACCTATCACCAAAGCAATAGGTGGAGGGTTCCACTAAGCACACGAGGGTAATACAAACTCCTTGGGGCTGCCACACCAATCTTGGAAGCTCCCAAGTACCTCTAGCCGTCTAGGAGCAAAACTCCAAGCGTAAAAGGTCCACCAAGCAAACTAGAGTTTCACCAAGTGCACTAGAACACTAAGGGGAGTGGATTTGCTCTTTTCTCACAAGGAAATCACTCAACTTGAATGCAAGGATCAAATCTTGGCTTCAAGTTGGTAGGAGTCAATGCAATGGAGAGAGAGTGAGCAGGGAGCAGTCTGAGCACAGGGGAGAAGGAGAAGATGACCGTTAGGTCGGGGAAGGGTATAAATACCCAGATCCAGATCTGCAACGATTGGAAAGGTAAGTTCAGAATCTCTGGGAAAAACTCCGGAGGTTCCAAGGTCTGGAACTTAAGCTAGCTGTCTGAAGAGAGTCCAGAACCTCCGAGGTTGAACCTCGAAACTTCTGGGAACAGGGAGAACAACAGCAAGACAGCAAGTGAAAGGAGTTTCTTTGTGGCTGAGATGGTTTTGATTAAGATGGTTTTTTATGCACTTGGTTTCACCTTTGCCACCATTAGAATCCCTCTTGATAGTACGGCTGATCCTAAACTCAATTTCAAAGTATAAAATAAATTAATCTTCATCTTGAGCCAAGGAAAGCCATCACTTAAAAATTGGGGGTTCTCCTTTTTACCTTTTGCACCTATCTCTCAATGTAAACCTGTCACATATACTCAAAAGCTAATCAGTTCTTTAATTGTGTGGTCAACATCACCAAAACCCACTAGGGCTTGATTGCACTTACACCGACGCGACGGCGCAGCGCTCTGGCGCGCCGGGACGCGGGAGTACCTGCGCAGGGCTTCGTTTTATTTCGCAGTAACCACTTTCGAAATTGCATATCTTCAAAAAGTGCCAACTAAGTGAAAAATCTCCAAAATAAAAGTTGTAGAGGAGTTATAGACCTACAACTTTCACAAAGGGCGACATATGTTTTGATCCTTAGATTTGTGGGAAAAAGTGATGAAAATCCAGAAAATCTCGGACCCCAAATACTGTGCGCAGGAACTTCGTCTCCAATTTAAGCAACTTTGCACTCAAAATTTGAATGTCCGCCAATTATGAAAAATGTGTTCCCAGAAATAAGGAACAACTTTTATATTGGCCGATTTTGAACTTCTATAGTGAAATTTGGAGAACGCGCAAGAAAACCAAATCAACATTTTTGGATCTATAGGGGTTTGACCTAGAATTTGAACTTTGACCAAGGGCCTTTGTGCAAATATGTGCCAAATCATGTCAAACATGCTTAAAAACTAATTAACCATAATTAGCACCTCTAATTAAGATCATTAGCATAAACAAACATCAGGGATGTTACACCTCCCGACCTCCCCGCTCCAGAGTCGGGGTTCCCGAGGTGCTCCTCCCGCGGAGCCGTTTCTGGAGGCCGTTTGGCAGGACTCCGTCTAAAATGGCTCCCGGAGCTGCAGGAGAAGCCCTGCCAAACACACTCTCACCCTTATGAACACACGTACGCAGAAACGCAGACTAAAAAAAGAAACTAAAAGATTGGAGCCCAAGGCGAGCTCGATGCTCTAGATTTTGAAAAGTTGTGAAATCTTACATTTTAAGACAAATAATCTACTTCATTATGTAGAGTTCAATTTCTTCAAAATGAAGGGATCCAAAGAGGATCTAAGGTTGTTTCATTGTTCGTCCAAAGACGAACTTCACCACACTTTGCTAAGGCGAGTTTTACAAGTTCATAGCTGTTTGATTGTAGCCACAAATTATGTACTATCTCGATCTAATATGTTAGTAACAAACAAATGTGTGGTAAGATTTCCCTGTGATAGTAAGTTGTGCAAGTACTTGCAAACTTAGTGTAGCTTAGTAGGTAAGATTTCCTGTAGTTGAAATTGCCCATCCGGATTCGAGTCTTTGACTCAGTACGTGCGCTCGCACTTTTCTGAATTTATTACAAGATTTACCTTGTGTTTAGTCCGGTAGAAATTTTTTGAGTTCCCTTTCAAGATCTATTAGGAGTATTAAACATAGACTAATTAAAAAACTAATTACATGACGAGAAATCACGAGACGAATCCATTACGACTAATTAATCCATTATTAGATATTATTTACTGTAGCACGACGTTGTCTAATCATGACATGATTAGGCTCGTTAGATGTGTTGAAAAAAATAAGAGGGTTATGAAATAGGTTTTGTCATTAATCCATATTTAATACTACTAATTAGTGTCCGAAGATTGATGTTGGAGAAATTTTTGCGAACTAAACAGTAGGTGACATGTTCGTTGATAACGAGACGTCAATGTTGACTTTGTCAATCTCGAGAATTTACCGGCTCAGTTTTTCTAAGATGCTCTTAGAAGTAGGATTTTATGGACATGTTCGTAGGGGCAAATGGGCTTGTGTGTACGAGTACATGTGTCTCTAGTGTGTGGTTACAAAAGTTTAAGTGTGCAGATACTTGATAAATTTTATTCTATTTAAGTGTAATAAGAAAACATGTAGTCTGCCAACTCAGATCCTGTTCTTTTCATTGAAAAGGAACAGTGAAAAAGCACTATTACCCATCACATATTCTCTCACGAAAAATACTATTCCAATACTATTCATTTGTAAGTTCACCATTTCTTTTCACCCAAAAGAACGAGTCCTCAATAGGAGAAGAGTTTTTTTAGGAGACTCAATAAGAGTTTTTTTTAGCAGACTCAATAGAACGGGCTCTTAGGGTGCTCCTGATGCGTTGATTGAACCTATGCGTTATTTCCCAGAAGGTTTGAGGTCTGAAATGCAAAAGTGCAGTCCAACACTCAACCTCTGTTTAGTTGGTGAAATTTTGGTAAAATAGATAAAATTTTTTGCATTGAGTTGTGTGTATAGAGAGAAAAAAATAAATTGACACGGTCCTCTAGATGAAAATTTTGGTGAGAATTTCGGGAACTGTTGGCCTCAAGATGTACACCTAATGACTACTCTGTAACTGGATTCGAGCTTAGAGCATGACATTTTTCTCTCTTTCACTCCTTTCATTCATTTATATTTATATTTTTATGTTTGACAAATAATAAGCGAATGAAGTTGCTTTTGCATTTTTCGCGTTATTGTAAAGGTATAGAGGACGAAAGTTTCCATAATTTCTGACATGCTAAATTCAAAGTAATTCAAGGATTCTAACGAAACTTTCCGAAGAAGAGCCGAGAGGCGACGAGGGTTGAGGTCTTGAGGATCCTCTACATGGCCCACCTGTCGGCTCGGAGTCATAAGAAGAGGCCTCCTCGCGACTCCAACCAAAACCCCAGCTCCATCTATTCCAGCCCTACACACCTCCTCTCCCCCCGCGCCGCCGCCACCGCCGCCGCCACACAGCGCGAGCACCCCCACCTCCTCCTCTCTCGTTCTAGCAGAGGGTTTGAAGCGTCGCATGTAGGAGAAGATGGCGCTGGCAATCTCCATGGAAGGGATCGAGGCGCGGGCGCGGGACCTCGGGATAGACCTCTCCGCCGTCGATCTGGACTCCATCACCCTCCCCGCCGGCGAGGACTTCGGCATCCTCAGGTAGACCCATGCGCTGCTTCTCGCTGTATCCCAATCCGTCCCAAACACTAGCTCATCGGGGTTGTAGCATGTAGTGGCCTTGGTTGCCCTAATTTTGCTTTACCCAGATGCGAACGTCTGCGGTGGAATTTTTTAGATTCGGTGCAATATGAGTGTTGTTCCGTACGTTCCGGTAGCAGTTTGTGTGCAGGGCAGATTTTAGGGATTTTTTCCCATCTTGATTGATATGCTTCTGCTGCTATTGAACTGGTACTCATATGTTCTGTTGTTGTTGCGAAATATGCTTTTAAATTTACGTGTTTTGTAGTGTTATATAGTTTTTTCACCGTCCACATACTCGAGTCTGTCTATTGCTAAAGAATCTACCAACTATGCAGTGTTAATTTTATCTCTGCAGCTGCAAACTTTTGTAGTGAGTTTGTTGATTTGTCTTGTTTGTTGGTGTTGCTACATGCTGCTTTTTGTGTACATGGAAGCTATGATATAGGTTAATCAGATGAGGTTAATATTTATCAGCACAGATATTTCCTTTGCTTGCTTCCGGCAAGAATCTGTAGCGTTATGAGATATGCAAATTGGTTTCGAATTACTTGATTGTGCTTTTCTTAGTTGCAGTACTTGATTTGTTTTCATTGTTGCTGATTGCTTATAATTTGCAGTGACGACGAGGAGGTACTTCGGGATGAGGACCCTCCTGAACTTGAAATGGGTTTATCCAACATTGTTGTCGTGGACAATCTGCCGGTTGTTCCTCCAGAAAAGTTTGAGAAGCTGGAGAATGTTATTCGCAAGATCTACAGCCAGATTGGAGCGATAAAAGAAAATGGTCTATGGATGCCGGTGAACCCAGAGACAAAGAAGACATATGGCTACTGTTTCATCGAGTATAATACCCCTCAGGTAGTTCTTGTTAGTTGCATTTCTCTTTTTATCATCACAATGATTCTTTAAGTTTTAGCAATGTTTTAGTGAAATCATTTTATCCAAACATAGTATCTCATATTGGAAAATTTTCACACTCCCTGCATCTGGTTGCTTTCGTGATGTTGCAACACCTTTAAGAAAATGTTCTGATAACCATGATACTTTTCCTATCGTTTTAGGCCCCTCTGTAACCCCTTGAGTTGATTGAAACAGAAAAAACATCTTATAATTATCTTTGTTTCACATACTGCCAGGAGGCTGAGCTTGCAAGGGAAAAAACAAATGGGTACAAACTCGACAAATCTCACATCTTTGCAGTTAATATGCTTGATGATTTTGAGAAGTACATGAAGGTTCCTGACACATGGACGCCCGCTGAAATAAAGCCATACACTCCTGGAGTAAGTTTCTATTGCTTCTCCACTCCCTGATAGCCTGTTTGCTTTTTAGTGCTAACATTTTTGAAGCAGCTAATTATCATGCAACCTTACTGTCTTGATTTTGCATTGCAGGAAAATCTTCTGAAGTGGCTAACTGATGAAAAGGCCCGTGATCAATTTGTCATCCGTGCTGGTACATTGACCGAAGTTTACTGGAATGATGCTAGAAAGCAGGCACCAGAACTTGTGTTTCAAAAACCGGTATGCATTTACTTGTAGCTGATTAAAAAATTAAGTTGATGTTTGTCAACTTCCATTTAGAAGAAAATCCATGTTGATACTTATCCTGTTCCTTCATTCTCTTTGCAGTACTGGACAGATAGTTTCATTCAGTGGTCCCCTCTTGGAACATACTTGGCTACCGTTCATAGGCAGGGAGCACAGGTGTGGGGTGGTGAAAATGGCTTTGAGCGGTTGATGCGTTTTGCTCATCCAATGGTACTGGTTTTCACCACTCTAAATTCTACCCAATGTTTCATGTTGTAGCTGACAGTGGTTTGTATCAGGTAAAACTGATTGACTTTTCTCCTGGTGAGAGATATTTGATTACATACAGCAGCCATGAGCCCAGCAACCCTCGAGACACACATGTAAGAGATTGTCAGTTTTCAGACTTTATATATCTTCCTTAACTTTGATTTTCTTTTCTGACTACTGCTCTTAATTTTGTAGAGGGTTGTCCTGAATATCTTTGATGTAAGGACTGGGAAAGTGATGCGAGACTTCAAGGGAAGTGCTGATGAGTTTGCCGCTGGCAGTAATATTGGTGTTTCGGGTGTCTCATGGCCCATATTTAGGTGAAATTGCAGTGCAGCATTTGTGAAACAATGCATACATCTTTGTTTAGTTGTCCTGGTTAGATGCTTATACTATATTTGTTTTCATAGGTGGGGTGGTGGAAAAGATGATAAATATTTTGCAAGGCTTGGGAAGAACATAATATCTGTATATGAAACTGATACGTTCTCCCTTCTTGATAAGAAGTCCCTGAAGATAGAAAATGTAGTGGACTTCATCTGGTCTCCCGCGGATCCAATCATATCCCTTTTTGTGCCTGAAATGGGTGGTGGTAATCAGCCTGCGAGGGTGAGCAGAGATTTCTGCACTAAATCTCATTATCATATGATGTTATTCAATATTTTGTCGTGAAGCTAAAATTTATCTTTCTGTTGGAAGGTGAGCCTTGTTCAAATTCCAGGCAAAGAGGAGCTGCGGCAGAAAAACCTTTTCAGTGTTAGTGACTGCAAGATGTATTGGCAGAATAATGGAGAATATCTTGCTGTCCAGGTTGATAGGTATACAAAAACAAAGAAGAGCATCTACACTGGGTTTGAGTTGTTTAGAATCAAGGAGAGAGACATCCCAATTGAGGTCCTTGAACTTGAGAACAAGAATGACAAGATTATAGCATTCGCCTGGGAACCTAAAGGGCATCGCTTTGCTATCATTCATGGTGATGGCCCTAAGCCTGATGTCAGTTTCTACACCATGCGAACAGCGAACAACACTAGCCGTGTCTCAAAGCTCACGACTCTCAAGGGCAAGCAAGCTAATGCATTGTTTTGGTCTCCTGCTGGCCGCTTCATTGTTCTTGCTGGGCTGAAGGGATTTAATGGGCAGCTAGAATTCTACAATGTTGATGAGCTTGAAACTATGGCAACAGGAGAGCATTTTATGGCAACAGACATAATGTGGGATCCTACTGGAAGGTGAGCTAATAACTGGGTTTAGAAACTCGCTGATTCTTCCTTTGGCACTGGTATGTCTATTATCATGTGAAAGTTGAAACATTAGTCAGTTTTTTACACCATCAGATTGCCTCCATGTTAAAAGAAGTTAATAGAATTTGTGAAATCCCATGCCTTTTGTATGCATGAAGTTCTATTTCTAAACTTTGGCCAAACATTAAGTGCCAAAGATAATGAACTGAAATGGTTTTGCAATTCCTTTTGTTCAGGTATCTTGCAACTGCAGTTACCTCAGTCCATGAGATGGAGAATGGATTTCAAATATGGTCCTTCAATGGCAAGCACCTTTACAAGGTGTCAAAGGATCACTTCTATCAGGTTTGTTCAGTAACTTTCTGCTTGGAATGATGTATGATTGTCCTTTTGTTGTAATGTTTGTCTTGTACACGGACTGAATGATGCAGTTTATATGGCGTCCGAGACCACCATCACTTTTGACTCCCGAGAAGGAAGAGGAGATCTCGAAGAACCTGAAGAAGTACAGCAAGAAGTACGAGCAAGAAGACCAGGATGCATTCAACCAGCTTAGTGAGCAGGATCGCAAGAGGCGGACACAGCTCCAGGAAGAATGGGACTCATGGGTTGCCAAGTGGAAGAAGATGCATGAGGAGGAGCGTGCATATAGGATGGACCTTAGGGATGGGGAGGCCAGTGACGAGGAGGAAGTGTACGAGGCCAAGGAGGTTGAGGTGGAGGAAGTGGTGGATGTCATGGAAGAAGTTCTCGCATTCGACCTGGATCAGGAGTAAAAGGCTTATGATAGAATCTGTTGAGTTACTTTTAGTTTTCTGTTGTGTCAAAGTTCATCGCTGCTGCTTTGCATAATAGGCTCAGTGATCAAGCTCACAGTTCGCTGATCGTTTTACTTGTCTGTACACTTGCTGCTTCAATTTGCGGATCATGTATTCAGATATCAAATTTTGCTGCTGGATTACTAATCTGTCTGGCTTTGGCACTGTTAACAATGTGTTTGGTCACAACTAAGGTATCAATTTGATTGATCTTATCGATCTCAAGCCTTTTTTGAAACTAGTAAAATGCACGTGCTACACGCACGTGGTATAAGAAAAGACTGAAGTTTTTTTTTGAATCCATCAACTTATCATTCTTACATTTAAAAATATTATAATTATTAAAAAACTAAAATACACTATAGTTATTTTTATCCATACATCATAATGTGCATGAAACCTAAATTACTAAAAAAACTGCATGAACAAAAAAAGTAAATAATGGTCTGAATCTTTGAAGCCTCCAACTCCTACATAGACAATAGATATTTTGCTATAATAAAATATCCGAGAATAACTCTAAAACTCTAGACACACAAAATCATTTGATTTAAGAATGGTTTTAATTCTTAGATGTAAATGTACAGACATGAAAGCCTAGATACAGATATTTACATATAAAAGCAGTCATACAGAAACAGAAAAATAAGGTCAGGCACCTGCATAACAGTGATCACGCATCAAGCAGCTTAATCTAAGATTATATGACAAATTGGATTGCAAACTACTTTGGCAACCATAGCCAATTAACCTTCTCATAAAACTTGTGGGGGCTCCACCTGCTGGTTGAAGCTTTTGAACAGCTTGGGTTTTACAAAGAAAAAAGTTAAAACTAAACAACAAGAATAATGCAGATCGTAAATCAAATATGGGCATCACCCCCATATGTTTGTAACATAGAACAAAACAAAGTGAAGCATTCTGCAGTATACCATGGAGCTCCTTTGTTTGGAGATAGGGAAAATAAGTTGTTGCCGAGAATGATGCCAATTATTAGGTGTGCAGTACATAAGAATCAGATTAAAGAAAAAAAATCAAACTACAGAACAACTTAAACTGGTACAGTTCTAAACTGTAACATCGCAAAATTCTGAATATTTCTTTTAAGCACCAGATTAGTAGTAAGCATCGTTTTGTAGTTTTGCTAATTGAGAGCAAGAATGTTGCAAGGCAATCAAACTTCTTGATTTCAGCCCTATGTTTGTTGCAAGGCGCGTACTTGTACTATCGATCATTGTTCAGGTACCTTGACAGAGCATCAATAGTGCAAGTACGCCGTCAAATCAAAAGACTCCCTTATCGCCGCCACCATCGGTGCTCTGCTGCTGCGACACTCGGGCATGCGGCTAGCCCAATGACGGCGGCTGCGGCGGCAGAGATGAATCCAGTTGGAGCTCAACCGCCCCCGCGGTCTGTCCTTGTGGCGCCGGCTACTGCTTGACAAGGAACGCCGCCGTCGCGCCGGAGCCGTTCCCGTGATCACCGTCCGCGTAGGCCGCGATATGCTGCACCAACGTCGCCGTGTTCGGCTCCCCGGCGACTACCACCGCACCGGACAGCAGCTGCTCCTGCAGCATCTGCCTGCACGGGTGGCCTTGCCCCAGCGACGACATGCCGAGCTCTGTCTCAGAGTACTCTGCCACGGGTCCTGCTGCGTCGCGGCCGAGGCGGCCTGCAGAAGGAGCGTCATCTCCTGCTCTCCGGCGAGGTCTGCCGCGGCGACCAACTGCAGCACCTGCATGATCTACTGGCCGAGCCCAAGGGTGATGTCGAGCTCCGCCGGGTGGTGCCATTGCCGCGTGCCCGCGGCCAGTTGCCCCACAAGCTCCGCGGCGGCGATGGTGTGCTGCATATGTCCTGCTCTCCGGCGATGTCCCCTACCGCGGCGGCGGCCACCCCCTGCGCCTCCGTTATCTGTTGCAGCTGCACTGTCTCCCGGTGCATGTCCTGGTGGACGTACACTAGCGTAACGCTTCCATGTCGTCGTCCTACGCGGCAAGCCGTGAGGTTGCCGTACCGAGAAGCGCCCGCGGCAAGCCGCGAGCAGTGGCAGCATCATGTCCTTCTCCTCTATCGGTAGACGAGGCAGCTGCTGGAGCCCCGGCGTGACGTCAGCACCCATCGACGCGTAGCGAGCCGCCGTAAGATCCTGGTGGTACTGCTGCGCTGCGGTGAATTGTTGTATCATGGTGTCCAGCTTCTTAGCGAGCACCTCCGCGGCAGCCCGCTTCTCCCCGTCCAGGAAGCTTGTCCCAACTCCGGCGAGCTGCGTCGCTACAGATTTACAGAATCGTGGTGCGGGACTGCGGGCGTGCGGGGACGCGGCGACGGGGGCCTTCCCTGACGCCATTGTCGCCTCCCTCGCTGCCTCTGCTGCGGCCATCGACGACTGCTTGTCCTCCAGTACCTTCTGGTGGAGCTGCCCGTGCCTCGGCCCCCGGGATGCCCTCCGTCCCAGCGTACGCCACGGTGAGGTCAGAGGTGGCGGTGCTGATATACGGCTGCGAGCCTGCGACCGTTGGCGTCAACAACTCAACATCTCTGGCTCCCTCTCGGCCACAACCGCAGCACCGGCTCCTCCGTCTCGGCCATCTGCGGGCGAGGGCGCCCATTCCCTTACGAGGAGTCCAGCTCCGTCCCATCCTCAGCCTTCGGCAACCATTGTCTGCTCGCTAGACGACTCCCCTGCGGCGGCAGCAGCATCGGCGCCGGCCGTGTTCTCTGTCTTCACCACCTGCTCGTCCCGTGTTCCAGTCCCCGATGACGTGATGATTCTCCGCTCGTTCATGCGGCGGGAGAAGCGGGGCGGCGGGCAGACGACAGATCGGCATGACGCGGGGAACCTGCGCGGGTAAGGAGACCGTCGGGGATACGCCTGAGATATATTTGGACGAGGGTGCCGCGTGGGTGGGCACGATGTGGGTATGCAGGGTGGGTAAGAAGACACCAGGTAACAAAATCTAAATCTTTTCATTTTTGACAGAAACACTCTCCAAATTACGATTTTACGGATCTTCCACCATATCCACTCCCCCAATTAATTGGCAGGCGGGTCCGGCGTGAGGGGTACGGTGGCGGGCTTTGCTTAGATACTCTCAAATGATCGTGGACCGTCGATTTAATAACATATTACTTGTGATGAGGTAATAGAAATAATAATTATTATATGCATATTTAAATAAAAAAATTGAAGAGGATCTTAACCGCAAGCAAACCACGCACGAACCCACCAGGCCACGACGCGCGCCATGGATGCATGCTTGAGTTGATCGATGTGCCCTGTATGTGTCACACATTCTTAAGATGGATCCTCGCCGTGCCATGCCTGGGCGTACCTACGGAAAGGAACGGATAGGAACAAATCGGAAGAACAACATGACACGGCAACCTGTACGACAATTGAACTGCTCGTTTTTTTTTTAACATTATGCTATGTATCTTATTTAAGCCCCTCACGGTGCGGTTTGGGGAAGAACTGAATCGAATCCTCGATCGGTCCTGTGATTTGTTCTAAGATTGCTTCCTTATATTAGCGTGAGGGACACCGGCACCATGGAATGCCCCAGACAAAGAAGAACGGATAGGGAGGTTGCGGGCGTGCGGCCGCAAGAGGTGCCGTGATTCCCGTATCTATTTGTTTTCTCAATATTTTAATTTATTCTGAGATATTACCTCGTACCAGGTAATGGGAGTACCTAAGCAAAGCCCTACGGTGGGGCCAAATTGGGTGAGAAAGATTTTTCAAATTAATCGATCTTTATAGTATAGAAGAACACATTATTTGAAACGGTTATCTGTTATTTCGATTGCCAACTCCGGAACGGTTCCATTTGTTTCCCACTTTATTTATTATAATTTTCCTTTTTTCGAAACATTGTGCCACACTTGACCGTAATTAATGTAACTCCTGTGAGCACATCACTAACTCGACCGTAATTAATGTAACTCTTGTGAGCACATCACTAAGGTATTGGCACCACGAGAAGAGTAGCGTAAGACCACGAGAAGATTATTTAAGTGCGTAACACGCGTGCTTGTCAGCCGATGATGAACGGTAAGATCTCAGACCGAAAACGCTCCATTCGATTCAGCGTCCGATTGCAACCAAAAATTCAATTAAGATGTAGATTTAACTAATTATTTTGGTCAATAATATTAGCATTAACATGCTTGGCAAAATTGGCATCACGGAGGGTGTACAGCGTCTTCCTTTAGTTTATTTTACGCGCAACACCGACCATTTTCCCCCCCAAAGGAGCACATAATGTACAACACATACTGAAACATCTACAAACAGCCCAGAAACGCGCAGCCTGTGTCTAAGCCCTGCTTCTTCCGCCCCCTGATTAATGGTGTGCCAAAATGATGTTACTTCTCCTCGTATTCTACATCAATCACATCAGCTTCTGCTCTTCGTGAACTTCTAGCACCACCAGAGGAGCTGTTATTTGGCTGCCATACAATGTTTTGGCAGTTCATGCACCGGATCACTTGGTTGCGGTAGCCCACAAACCGCCTTTTGCATGCTGGGCATGTTCCCTGCAAATGAAACCTGCTGCATCAGTAACTAGGAACAGCTTGTATGTTCAAAGCACAATTGGCTTCTAGTTGACTACTCCCTTCGTTCCAAATTGTATGTCGTTTTGGCTTTCCTAGCTATATAGTTTTTGTTATATCGTTTTTTTTTTGTTTTTGTTGCCCTCAAAAAAAGAAGCTATATAGTTTTTGTTATACACCTAAGATATGCGTTATGTCAAAAGCCAAAATGACTTACAAACTGGAACAGAGGGAGTACTACAGAAGGATATGAAGATTTAAGACAAAGAGTAGCTATGATGCTAATGCATGAACTGATGCTGACATGGTTACTTCAACCATCGAAAAAAGACATAACAAGCAAGCCCAAAGTAAGAGCAAGCAGTGACCATCAATATTACTGAACTCTATGCAACAGATCAAATGGCTAATCATACGAGACAATTTGCATTCAACTTCAACATATTTATTAAATGCCAGGGAAGCTGGGAACCCGATTCAAATAACAGTATAGCCAGAGGTATGACAAAACTCTTGCTCAATTAGTTGTCACTAGAGACAAAATAAGCTAATGGAAATTTAGAGCATGGTGCAAATTAAAATGCAATGGTTGGAGAATATTTCCAAGACTCCTTCAAAAAGCATCTAAAACATGATCACTGCCATGACTCTCAGTAGGCTTGCACAATATTCTGCCATGACTCTCAGTAGGCTTGCACAATAAGCCAATAACACATTCAATTCAGAAGGAAGTGCGGTGTTACCTCAATGGCAACCCTGTTACCAAAGGTCCGAAGGAGAAGAGGGGCAGCAATAGGCAACACAAATGTACCAAAAATGAAAATTCTGAATAGCCACCCTGACAGTGCAAGCCATAGAAAAAACAGTGTCTGCATAAAAAGGGATAGTTAAAGCACATCAGATATAATGAAAATGATATACTATTATTGGCATAAGGATAATCAAATGTAATGACGAAACAAAATTGTACTATGATAGATGGCATTCTGATCATATACAGAGTGATACAAGTATATGTGAGTTAAAGCAACATCTGACTTTATGCCCTAGAGTTTTATATAGTTTCATTTTCTAGACAGCTGTAAGGCTTAACATCTGTGTTGAACTGTTGATGCAAATTTTTCACAGCTTTGTATCAATCATATCCCTCTTTCATGATCATTTTCCCTTATACAAGTTACAAAGCACAAAGAGAGAAAAATAATAGTTCAACATTAGTAGCCCATCAGAACACATTTCCTGGTGCCACAATGAAACTCGCGGAATTTTCAGGTTCTCATGAGTTATGATTACATTTCGATTTAATCAAGCTTCTAATATACAGAAGAAATTCTGGGCTCCAAAAGATGGTTATCACTAACCTCAGTCAGACTAATCAATAATCATTGCTAGGCCGCAATATCATTGTTCATCATTGCTTGCAAACATACTGCAGTAACAATTATTCGTACACTAATTAAGACCTAGAAATGAGACCACAAGTGATAGTTTTTGTATAATCAGATGGGAGACATGAACGAGCTAGCAAGGAGTAGCAACTAGCAAAACATCAAAATGCCACAATAATGTAAGCTATGATCTCTTTGATCAAGTATTAAGAACCTTAATTTGAGCTATGTCAGCAAGCTAATCTAAGTGAATTTGAGCTACCAGTCAACTCACAGCGAAGGCTCTCCCGATGGGAGTTGCCATGAAGTCATTGAGCTCCCTCCGATACTGCACATCAGAAACCAAATTAGCCGCAGATTAGAGCGCGACCAAGTAATACACAGCTCGACACGGCTAGAGAGCGTAGAGAATCCGAACCCTGGGCCAGTTGCGGGAGAAATCGACGGAGAAGGTGCGCCACCGCCGGCCGATGCCGAGCTCGGCGTCGATCTCCACGGCGCGCTCGCGGGCGGCGCGGGAGGCCTCCGCGATCCTCCGGGAGATCGAGAACCTCTCCTCCAGGCGCTGCGCGGCCTGCTGCGCCTCGAAGGCGAGCCGCTCGGCGCCCGCGTTGGCGCCCTGCCACGCGCGCCGCACGAAGCCGTCGAAGTCCGCGCGGCCGAACGCGCGCGGGGAGACCACGGTCGCGGCCCGGCGCGGGATCCGACGGCGAGAGAGGGGGCGGGCAGCAGGAGCGGCGGCGGCGGGACCAGCGGCCGGTGGGGCTGGTGGTGGTGGAAGCCACCGCGCGAGCGTCGCCATTGCCGGCGCGTGAGAGTGCGAGGAAATGTGCTAAGGGAAGTCGCTGGATTTTCGTGCGGATGGGGTTGCTCGGTTCGTGGGCTGTGTGGGGGGCACTTGTTGGGCCTATTCTTCTCGTTCGTGGTCTAATTTTTGGGCTTCTCGTGTGACCCAACAAAATCTTGGGTTATTTGGTTCTAAGCATTACAATTTTCCGTTGTTGGAGAAACGCCATTACTATTCGTCTATTTTGAAATTTGCCACTACAATTCTTTTTCTACCCGATTCTTGCCATTTTCTACGTCTTCCAACCGTTGGGTCCCATTGTCAGAACGTATTTGTACACACATGTTTCGTATCGTTCCCTCTTCACTTGCTGACATGTGGGCCCCACATGTCAGCTTCTTCCTCAACCTCCAGTCATCCAGGGGTAGTCCGTGGGCAGCGGACCACGACCGGCGGAGACGGCGCCGCCTCCTCATCTTCCTCTCCGTCGTGGGCTTGTGGCCGGTCTCGTCCGCCGCTGCGTCCATGGAGGAGAAGGAGCAGGGGTGCAACAGCCGCTGCCGGAGATCTGCCGAGGGCGAACTGGCCGGCTGGTGGCGTCCTCTGGCGCGCAGAGGCCTCATCCTCGCCCCTCCCTTCTCCCAGCTGCGGCGGCTGCATCGATAGCTAGGGTGAAAATCCGCTCAAATCCCGGGCGATTCGGCTGCGTGCTGGTCAGGCTGGCCGCCTCCTCGCCCTTCCCCTGCTCCACGCGCCTCTGGTAGCGGGCGCGAGGTGCGGCGTGGTAGCGGATGGAGCGCGGTGCCGACGGTGTCCTGCTTCTCTCTATCTCTGTGCAGGCCGGAGCTCCGCCGCTCCGCTCTTCTCCCCGCTATGCCGACCACCGGGACCTCCACGGACGAGGAGGCAACGAGGAAGACAAGGAGGCGGCCTCCGCCGCGGAGGGAGGCCGGCCGCCATGGAGCGCGGTGCCTCGCCGCGCCGCTCACCGGCGGAGGAAGGGGCCGCCGCGGCCCGAGCCCCACCCCACCCCCGGACCGCTTCGAGATAGATGGAGGTTGAGGAAGAAGCTGACCTGTGGGGCCCACATGTCAGCGAGTGGAGAGGGAACCATACGAAACATGTGTACACAAATACGGTCTGACACTAGGGCCCAACGTTTGGAAGACGTAGAAAATGGCGACAATCAGGTAGAAGAAGAATTGCAGTGGCAAATTTCGAAATAGACGAATAGTAATGACGTTTCTCCAACTCTGAAAATTTGTAATGACTTAGAACCAAATAACCCCCAAAATCTTTGAGGAAAACAACCGGGGGTTTGCCGAATGGAAACGTTTCCGCGTGTGTTCTTTTTGCAAAATTTTGAAGAACTGAAGAAGTGAAGTTGTTGATCATGTTTATCCTGAAAGAGTTTAGTTTTGACAAGAAGTTTACCTTTGTGCAGAACAGATCATGCACGGAAAGTTTTAGTAGTCCACACAGGAATTGCTTGCATGATCTTTTTGACTTCTTCAGATAGAAGAGGGGGAGGGGAGGGTGACAGTAAAGCACAAGTAGAGATGGCAATAGGTGTCCGAAACCCGAAATCCGATGGGTTTTTCTCCATTAAGGCGCGGATTTGGGTCGATTTTTATACCCATGAGTCTACTAATGGGTAAAAAATGAGACCCAGTGGGTTTGTGGGCATGGGTTTGGGAACATAAAACCCAAACCTGTGAACCCATGGGTTTTTTTAGACCCGACTATATATCACTAAATAAGCCAATATTCTTAGCTTACACCTCAATTTTAATGGTTAAACCTCAACTCTTACATGCATGTATTATTTCTTATCATGAGTTTAATTGTTAAACGATTTATACTATACTTTATGTCACTCATATGAAGTGCTTTGTTAACATGTGGTGTTATGATTGGATAGCTAATACTACATTTTCGTTAATTTACATCAATATTGAATGTGTATGTTTCAAATTGTGAAGATATACATGTATATTACTTTTTCTTGTTGAATTGTGAGCACATGTATAGACGTATATGTCGATTTTCTTGTTTGATTTGATACCCACGGGCGACCCGTGGGTACCCGTTAACCCGATGGGTATGAGTTTGGACACAAAATTAAACCCGTCACGAGTCATAAGTTTTTTAATGGGCGAGTTTTGTATTTGCGGGTATGAATTTGGGATGTTGCCCGTTGCCATCTCTAAGCACAGGTAGCAGCAGTCAACAGAGAGGCCACTCCGCTGCCACTTGTTACAGTCACAAGCCCACACGCCGGGACCTGAGGAGGACAAGCCGCCGACGCCTCCCCCGCTCCCCGCGGTGGTCGTGGCACGCAGCCTCCATTTCCACCGTCAGATGTTGCCGCGCGCCTCCTGCTGAGCCACTCGTCGTCGAACGGAGATTGAATTATTAATAAAAAACAGGGATTGAGCAGAAAGCGACCCGTCGGTGGGAAAGGAACGAAGCTCCGACGAATTCAATTCGAGCATCGCATCGCATGCTGTCTCCGCGTGCACCTGCCCCTCTTCCTCGCCGCCGCCTGATTTCTATATCAGCGCCGTCTCCAGGTAGAATCGGCATCGGCAACAGCGACGGTATCAGCTTCAGCGGAGGAGAGGACAAGAGGCGCCGCCGCATTTCTTGGACGAGGAGGAGCGCGGCAGACATGGCGACCGACAGGTGAGCCGCCGGAACACCTCTGGTCGTGGCGACCTCGTTCTCTTGCTGTACCGCGGGGTCATCTGTTTCGCTCTGTGGTCTGAACTCTTTGGCTGCAGCGCCCTGACGAAGCTGGCGCCGCTGGAAGGCATCCTCTTCGACATCGACGGCACCCTCTGCGACTCCGACCCCATCCACTTCTGCGCCTTCCGCGAGCTCCTGCAGCAGGTACGTACCGCTGTCCGGCGTCTCTTTCGATGCTTGATACCTCTCAACTGTTTGTGCTATTGCCTACCTTGAGTGTGTCTGAATGTCTGATCCAAGCGTCTCCGGTGTGGCTGCAGATCGGTTTCAACGGCGGCATTCCAATCACCGAGGAGTTCTACAGCGCCAACATCAGCGGGTGGCACAACGACAACCTCGCCCGGTCTCTGTTCCCGGACATGGACCACGACAAGGCTATGCAGTTCATGGACGACAAGGAAGCGTTGTTCAGAAAGTAGGCCACTCGTTTTATCACTCCCAGTGCTAGTACTACCCTGTCTGATATCTTCTTTCATATCAATTCCTTTTTTCAGAATTTTTGTTGGCATGTTTAGTTATATTTAAAATTCTAATGCGAGCTTTTCTCAGAATTTTAATGTGCAGGTTTACGTTTCTTCATGCTTTTAACCTTTTCAGATTTAGTTGTCTTGCCTGACATCTCTAAATGTTCCTAGGCTTTAGCATACAAACTCAAGTACAATCCCTCATGTTTTGGTACAATACAATCTCAACATTCTCGAATTTGTAGCACTAAAGGCACTCAAGGTTGCTGTCTTTTCACTGCATGGTCACGTCAATTGGTCAACGCCAAACAAAACTGCAATCTTGTGCTACTTGGATGTTTTTTTTTTGGTTGTTGACAGCACTTGGATGCTAACCTGAAGCTGAAAGCCACGCAGGTTGGCACCAGGGCAGTTGAAGGCCTTGGATGGGCTGCACGACCTCTGCAAGTGGATGGAAGGCCGCAACCTGAAGCGCGCGGCGGTGACGAACGCTCCCAGGGCGAACGCCGAGCTGATGCTGTCGCTGCTCGGCCTCGCCGACTTCTTCCCGGTGCTCGTCATCGGCAGCGAGTGCGACCGGGCCAAGCCCTTCCCGGACCCCTACCTCAAGGCCCTCGAGCTCATCGGCGCATCGCCTGACCACACCTTCATATTCGAAGTATACGCGTTTGTTTTTCTGTTTCAGAATAGATAGATTTCTGAGAAGTTTCCGGTAAACCTTGTGCTCATTTGGTTGCTGTGATGTCAAGGACTCCGCGTCAGGGATCCGAGCTGGTGTGGCTGCAGGCGTGCCTGTGGTTGGCCTGACGACTAGGAACCCTGGGAAGGTGCTAAGCGATGCAGGAGCGAGCTTGCTGATCGAAGATTTCCAGGACCCGAAGCTGCTGTCAGTGCTGGAAGAGATCAAACCCGCGACGGCGAATGGGCAGGTCTGATCGGTGATTGCAGTCATAATAAGAAGCTCATGCTGGGCAATTAGATTCCAGTAGAGAATAGTAACTCTGAACCCTGGGCTGGAACCTGGACTAGAAGTGACAAGTGAGCATGGATCTGTGCAGAAGTTGGTGCCTGCAGCCTGCTGTATTGGTTCTTAGCATGCAGCCGACATTTCTGGGGAAGCTCCTGCTCCAACATGTTATCACCTTATTTCGCAACCATTTTTTAATAATGTATTGGTCTAAAGGCTGTGTGTGATTTAATTAAAGGAGGACCTCCTGTACTAAACACCAATACCCTACTTGGAGGATGGAATAGTTCCTCATGGAATCTGGAATTTTTATTTCCTCAGATCAGGATTCTGATGCTCTCTTCTTCTTTATCGTGCTTGGTTCAGTTCATATGTTGCTGCATTTTCTCTATCAGAAAACAGATGCACGTATTCCAGCAGGACAATTTTTTAATCTGCCCCTGAACCCTACATGTTAAACTGAACAGAAGGCCGTCCTCCTGGCAATCCTGAATAACAAATGTCTAGTTTTGTTTGTTTGTTTGTTTTTGCCGTCAAACAGTAAAGATTCGGTAGCAAAATATTCCATCTTCGTGATGAACTCGTTGGAGCGCAGACATTATCAAATTGTTGGGCGTCAGCGGATGAGATTACTGCTGGCGGCTGTTTGAATTGAACAACAACGTAGTAGAATAGTAGATCTTTTGCAGACAGAGAAACTCTTTATGATGACAGAGGGATTGGGTTTGAGCATGTCGCTGTAACACTTATCTTTCTTGGACACCTGAAGAACAGGTTCCTGAAGGTTTCACTTGTTTACGTCGTCAACTGTCAGTACTCAGTACTCAATTGCTTGCTACCGTGCTACGGCGACGTACTCCTTGTGTACGGCAGTTGCATGCGCGGTCTCGATGCGATGATCCAGAAGAAGCTTCTCCCGCAGAAATCTTTTGAGCTGAGTACTGACAGTTGCACAGGGATGGAAGAAGCTTCTCCTGCAGAAATGGGGCGTGACAGCAACACCTCTTCAAAAACACTCACTCTTCTCTTTAGTGGCGAAGTTGGCGTGAATTGGAGGGGTGCATTTACCTTGTAGATGCATAAATTTTAATTTTTATATGGTGAAATTTTGAATTTTTACACTGTCAAGCACACTATAGATTCGCCACTGCTTCTCTTGCCAGAAAAATGGAGCCGTGGAGTTGCCACTATAGAGGAGAACACACCGGTCGGTCGGTCAGTCAGACATGGCCATGTGGGCCGGCCCCCCGTTTCTTTCTGAATCTCTCCGAGAAACGGCCACACGATTCCGTGCCCTGAAACCCGCGATTACGGCAACGATTAGAAATTAATACCCGGTTTTGATTTTTCACAAGTGTAACCGCGCTGCCTGGCCCTGCTTCGCTTCGCCACTCCATCCCAACAAGCAGCAGCAGCAGCAGAGATTCACCGAGGGCGAGGAGGGCATTCCTCGATCATCTGAACAATCCGATCCGCTCGCAAAGGGAGAAGCCGAGGTCAGTCCCCATTCCTCCCCTTCTTTCACCCTGGAGACGCGGATTAAGAATTGGCCAATTAGGAGGAGACAGATGATCCCTGCTGATCTCCAGGAGACGCGTCGATTAGGGCGCAGGGGCCATGTGATTTCGCCCAGATCGCTGGATCACGAGCCGCGCTGATCCAGTGACCTCCCTGAACAACAGTGCTGCAGTCTTTAGGAAACTATTTCGCCTCCCTCGGTTTTGGGTACTTCCAGGTTGCAACTAGTGCTACCCGGTTGCAACTGATCACACCGTAAATAGGATACTAGTATATACCACAAGTAGGAAGCTTCGAAGCTTAACAAGATCACCACTGGCCATAGATGCCCTGCCAGATTGACGGTATGCTTTGAATTTTTTTCCCCTCCACTTGGGTGGATCATGGAATATCCCTGCTTGTATAGTGGAGCTCACTAGCTAGTTCATCGCCTCTTCTGTTCAATTTTTTTGTCTGTTAAAAAATTGGTTAATTGCTTTCGGCAAAAGCTATCGTTATGGCTCTCTCTTCACCTTTTGGCTGCACACTCATTTACAATCACTGCTAATCCATTATTCTCCATTCGGCATCACAATCATTATCCCCGTCTTGTAAATTTCTCCACATCAACTTACTGTTAGAACTTGTGGACTGATTCCCACGTAGTGTGAGTGTGACGTGCATCCCATTTACTATGATTTTTTCCCAGACACGCGAACGGCTTTAGACATTTTTCACTACTCATTTGCTATAAGTGGCGATCATAAACCATCCCCAATTGCCATTAGCAGGACCATCTCCTCGATCCATCCACATTAGTTTAGTTCTAGTTGGTTAGTTTTGGCAACGTCCATTCCAAAACAAGCAATGTGCTTCACCTCATTATTGCCGTTTACTAGTCTACCTGGGCAGCACGAGTTCTCAAAGGGGAAATTCTAGCCCGAGAGATATATCCAAGCCATAAGTGCTCGGAGTATAATACATCGAAGAGAGATTTTGTGGGGATGGTAATTATAATACTGAATCCTTCTGACTCTGAGTGCATTGTGAATGCCGCATGCTTCTGCTTTTTTGGGTATGTTACCTCAATATAAAGACTTGGAGCCATGCAGGTGTCACAAGGTCAGTCCATCCAGGGCTTCCTACTAAGGTAACCTCCTCTCCTCCCCCTCCTCCTCTCTCTGGAGTGCTTATCTTCAGGCTAGCTTCATTTGCCTGATACTGTACTCTATTTGTCCTTTATTTCTCTTCCACTTTGTTTGTCTTTTTGTTTCCTTGCAAATTAGTTTATCGCTAAATCGTCTGAACAATATGTGGTTTGTAGTTATTATAGACTTCTGAAGCTGCTGGAAATAGTTCCTTTTAGCTTCGTCCAGTCCATCTTAACATGGGAAAGCAGAGTCTTCTAACATGAAACAAACTTCTTAAACCATACTGTGCTTACAGTCAATTAGGAAATGCCTTTTTGATTCAATAATTGCCATTGTTGTCTACTGGTTGTTTCCTAGTGGATTGTCCAGAGTAACGAATGCGAATCGCCAAACAGTGAAGAACTCACACTGCAGGTAGGACTTTGATATCACATTTAGTGGACGATAGGAACCTGCCCCCCCATGGATCAAATATCAACTATAAATAGACGGCGGCAGGGTGATTTTTCTCGTCACTACTTTCTCATTGAACCGTTTCTGTTTTATCGCTCAGCGCAGACGCCAGCCTGATTTGAGCAGTCCTGATGGAGCATTTCAGGAGAGGCGTGGAGCTTGGGATGACCTCCTTCCAGAGATGCCATCCGCTGTCATGTCAAATGGTTGGTGATCATGCAAAACCTTTGTTTTACGATTCTTAGTTAGTTAGCTATACAATAGAACCGACCATAGATGTCGGCTAAGGCTACAATAATCCGACCAATATCAGTTTTCAGCACTGTTATGTCTTTGGCTTAACTATATACCTTGTGACAAATTCAGAGAAAGACTAAACTTCTGTTCTAATCAGCTCCTAGTGCCTACATGCATATGTTTTTGCATCATGCTGCTGCATCTCTATAACTCTCTCTTTTAGATTTGTTTTGGGTCCTCTTTCATTTGGTGTGAATATATCGCCGTTGCTGAATGTTCAAACAGTCAGAGAGCGCACCGTTCGATGCGCAGAAGGCGGCTATGCGCTGTAAAGAGAAGTCACGGCGCTCCAAGTACCGCCAGCCCGAAGAGATGCCGGTCATCCCTGAGCAGGCCATGGAGTTCCTCTCTCGGACATGGAGCCCCACCTCCTCGGATCTCTTCCAAATACTCTCCCCCAGTGTATGTTTGTGTACATGGACCACAGCTTCAGTTTTCTTTTCAGTATTCACCAACAGAGTGCCGACACCTGCTCTCAAGTAACATCATTGTTTTACAATCCACATACATACAAAGTAATACTTGCACAAGCTCAGAACACAGTACTAGGTCACTACATCTTTATCTATTAGGTGTATACATCTCCATAGATAAGTACACCCTTTTTTCACGTTTTCATTGTAAAAGATGTTCTTACCTTGTAACTCTGACTCTTGTGCTAATCCAGAGCCTGGGATTGTCACCGGAGGACTCTGAGCAAGACGAATCAAGAGGAGACAGAGGCGAAGACGAAGAGAATTGTCTTGACACGATTCATTCCAATGGAGGAACAGGCCAATTGTTCAATCAGACTTGGGTTAGCTTGCCATTGAGCTCACGTCCCAGCAATTATCTACAGAAACTTTGTCTCAGTATGATTGATCACTTAATTCTTTGCCTGACAGAGAGTTCTAGCCAATGGCAAGCCTAGCTCCAGACAGCACCGGCACAAGCTTGTCCAGCCTGCCTGGGTAAGCAAGGACATTGCACAAGGCACTAATCAAATGCGAGGTTTCGTTTGCAACCTTTTCGCGTTCGAAACTGGTCCACATGGCATAGAAGAGTAGTAGACTGAAATAGCACACCTCACTGTAACTGCAGTAACAGAACAGTGTAGCACAGTTGGTATCTTGTCGGAATTGGCACAGTGATTGCTTTGTCTGATTCCACTGGCTCAAAAAATAATTTGCAGCTCAACGTCGGGAACATGAAGGCGATGCTGCGAGGGTTCATTCTGGACAGCGTTCCGGTCACCGGAAGCCGGCGCAGGAAGCGGAGGGACGAGCTCCGGCTGCACGCGGCGCAGGCGCACGCGGCCGTGTCGGTGGCGCAGCTCGCCGCGGCGGTCGCGGGCATCGTGTCGGTCTATGACCTGAGGCCGTCCGCCCCGGCCAGCGCCGGCGACAGGAGGCTGGGCACGGTGCTCGCGTCCGCCGCGGCGCTGGTGGCCACCGTGTGCGCCGAGGCCGCGGAGACCGCCGGCGCCAACCGCGGACGCCTCACGTCCGCCGTGAGGACGGGCCTCGAGAGCCGCTCCTCCGCGGAGCTACTCACCCTCACGGCCACCGCCGCCACATGTAAGCAATTGCAAACCAGGGCTAGAAGCTAGAACAACGGAAGAATTCAACGTGGAACTTGGGAATCCATTGGTGTTAATTGCGTGTTCTTGGCTTATTGTCCTATGCTTCTGTCAGGTCTGAGGGGAGCTGCAGCGCTGAAGCGGAGGGCAGCCGACCTCCGGGGGATCAGCAGCAGCAGCACCAGCAGCAACGCCATGGCCATTAGCATCAGCGCTGGCATCCAGAAGGGCACGACTCTCAGAGTCTGCCTGCCTTGTGGTGAGAAACATCAAATCATATACTACATAGTACTTGCAGGTTGCATCGTTGCGCCGTACGTTCAGATTGACACTGCAAGTCTGCAACTGATGATTGCTTTTGCATATATGCAGGGAGGGTGCGGGTGAGGACGGTGTCCGTCTTCCCTCAGCGCCGCGGCGGCGGCGGCGCGGTGGCGCTGAGGCTGGGGAAGAAGCGGCTGGGCGGCGTGTTCGCCACCTACAAGGACTGTAAGTAACAGCTCGTCAGCTCGTGCGCGCGCAGTCACAAACGCTATTCGTCGTCGTCGCGCGCACGCGCATGCGCGTGGGTGCGGCGCCAGCTAGCGCACCATTTGTCGCCTCGCGCGCGTCGCCCCTGGGCCCTGGCTCGCCGGGGAATGAAGACGGCGACGAGGCGCTCCCCCCCGTACCGCGGCAGCACTGCACCGTAAGAGCAAGGCTAATGGTTTAGCAGGCAGCGGGCGGTAAAAGATCTTCAACACATGCAAATAGTGGTGGGTCCCACCAGCTTTTAATGCTCTTTGTGGACAGGCAGCCAATGAAATGCGGGAGCAGCACAGCGCACATCGCCGACTCGAGCGGGCGTCTCCGAACTCGTCCGCTTCCTTCTCTTTCCTACTTTCTCTCTCCGCCACGCCAGACTCAGCCTGCTAGTCGCCGATCATTATACTTGCTCTAACACCTGAGCCGTTTGGCCGGTTGCCCCGGCCGACACGCTTGTCTCTTAACGACCCAATGATCAATCGACACACTAGGGCCGGCCGGTCCGGTCCCATCAGTCCATCACGTTGTTGTGTTTACCTTCGTACTGGCGGCGCTGTCGTGATTTGGCTCCGAGCTGCTTGGCCGCACACTGTGTTGGTACCAGGCTTCATTGACCGGGAACATGATCGATCTGCCGTTTTTTGTGGTGATTTCCAGATGTGGTCTCGGCGGTCGGGGAGGGCGGCGGCGAGGCGGTGGTGGAGGGGCGGCCGGCGTTCCCGGTGGCGCTGGTCATGGAGGGGGAGGGGGCGACGGTGCAGCTGCTGTTCGAGCACCAGACGCACTGCAAGGTCTGGAAGGCCGCCATCGAGGGCATGCTGGCCGAGCAGAAGCTCAAGCGCGACGGCAACTGATGGGATCGCAAAGATTACTTGGGAACATGTACGAATCGACCACGCATCCGTACTGTACTAGCTGCACCGATCTTTCTACACTTGTACTTGATGGCTAGACTTGGAAAGCAGTTGCTCTTTCTATAGTTGCACACTTGCACTGAAGTTGTTCTTTGTATACTTGTACCGAGTGTAATATGTACGAGAGAATTCCCTATAGCACTTAAAAAAAAACTGCTTTCCCATATGGCATTGAAAAATATTTACGTCTCATCTTACTGTTACTAATTACTAATTAGAGACTCTTTTTGAAACCTCCAGGTGAAGCAACATAGGATCCTAGACACTCTAGAAAAAGAGAGAAATCCAAAAAATTCTCAGAAAAAAGCAAAAATAACTTCAAATAACATTTTAAGTTTGCACCAAAATAACATGAGGTAACCTTAAATTTAATCCAAATGATCTATATTAAAAATATAAATCCAAATATGATTCTAAAACAATCTTCTAATTCTTGAACTATTAAAATGGTATAATAATTAAGGTATACATAAATGGTGTGTGTTATAATTTATAAAAAATATAGCCTGTGCGGGAGCACGGGCTAATGGACTAGTTGTCCCAATTTGACACCCAAAAATAATTTTCCTTCCTTTCTCAGCATTTCAGTTAGATCTGTTAGCTAATTCCGTTAAAAATCACTATTTAACACATTTCATGGACCAAAATACCCCTCAGCAAAAAACACCCTCACCCTCGTGACCTACTCATCACCCACGATCGTGCATCCCCGATCTCGCCCATCTCCCTAAGTCTTTCTCTCATCTCTGACCTCCCCAAACCCTAGATCCACCACAAGAGGCAGCGGTAGCCATACCACACCTACGGGCGGCGCAGGCCTCAAGAAGGTTTTTGGGTGACACGTTTATCCCTCCCCATGGGGAGTGGTAGGCAAGGGGCGTCGGGCAGGTCGGTGTCCTCCGAGGGCCGAGCCGACAGGCAGAACGTGATTGAGGATGGCGTAGGGGCAGGCTCGCCCGAGGATGAGGATGCATGGAGGGTGAGAGCGGATGGAGGCTCGGCCGAGCGTGAGGGCAAAAATGTGGTTGCTTGATGAGATGAGGGGCAAAAATGTCTTTTTAGGATACACTTAATAACAAATCTGCCGGAAGGGCCAAGAAAGGAAGGAAAGGAAATTTTAGGTGTCAAAGAACATATTTTTCTGTGCCATATAGGAAAGAATGATTTTTTTCTATATATGAAAATTTCTCAATATGAATCGAAAGTTCATAAAAGAAATGGAAGAGGGAAAACGAAAAGGTTGTATTGGACCGGACAGCTGTACAAATGCGTCATTTCGGCCCAGTCTTGCTTTGCACAGGCACGACGTATGTTTCGTTTAGGCCCAATTTGGCCCCCTCGCCTTCTGAGGGTGGTGGCCCACCGTCCACTAACAAAAGGTTTTTGAAATCTTTGGGGCAGGAATTTTAAAAGACATTCGAACCGACCGTTCGGTCTCTGTCACCCACTGTGCTAGGCCCGCCGTCCTTATCCGCCCGCCGTCTCGTCATCTTTTGATTCCGAAACTATCCTTGCGACTTCTAGCGTTGCTGAAGCCTAGAGAAAACTCACGCAAAGAGAGTAAGAGACAGTCTTTTTATGCGCTCCATTTCCACTCCTGAGGTGACCACCACTGTAAAACAATTACTAGCACCAAAATCTCACTGCGTAAGGAACTAGTAAGGATAAAATAGTACGGGCACATGACATAAATAATGTTTTTTTTAGGAAATGCGATCCAAATGTCACCTCATTCTAGGCTAGTTAAAAGGTATTTTTTTGCGAGAAAGCTAAAATATGATATACCGAATGCTTTTATTGATTATTCCATACTCATACACAAAGCAAGTTTGGAAGCAAAATGTAAAAAAAATATACGTTGAAATTTCATCATGCCGATAGTGTACATTTTTATAGCGTAGTGCGTAGTTCAACTGTTAAGATTTCTTGTGGTAGAATCTGCCCACCCATGTTTGAGTCTCGAATGTGTGCATTTTTATCAAAATTATTTCAAAATTTAACTAGATATTAGTGTGTCTGTGTATTCGTAAGGATGAGTGTGCACGTTTGCTTCTGTATTGTGTACTCCCTCCATTATTTTTTTGATAGACATATTTCATCTAACACAATGACAATAAAAACAATTTTACTTATCACTTATTTAATGCAAACGAGCTTTTCTCAGCAGTATTCCAATAGTTGCCTCCGTGGCTCATCCTTATTGATGCAGGCTCACAATGTTGGCAAACAGAACTATTATTTCATTATTTGTGAGTTTATACCTATCAAAAGATAATTCGAAAAAATAGCATAATTCCTACAGGGATCATGTATGGAGTCATGTTTAACAGCATCTCTTTCTGCTCTCAGGAAATTCAATAAGTTTTTTTTCTTTTGAAGATGCAGCGCAAAAGAAAAACTTTCCGTGAACCAAGCCAGTTCCCGCCCGACGACTTGAAAAAGGAGGGGGCAAAATCGGAAGATGAATGGCAAAAACTAGGGTGGCAGTTACCACCACAGCAGTGACGCCCTCTATCTGCTCGGTGCTCGGACACACCTCAGAGACAGCGGAGCGGCTCTCCCCCTCCTCGAGGCCTCGATCCTTTTGCTTTCTTCTAGAATCTTCGGCGCCCCTCCGTCCCAGCACAGCGATTCCTCCCGCCCCGAGATGGCGACCATGGAGAACGTGATCGTGCTCGTCAACCGCATCCAGCGCGCCTGCACCGTCCTCGGCGACCACGGCGGCGGGGACGGCGCCGCCTCCCTCCCCACCCTGTGGGAAGCGCTCCCGTCCGTCGCCGTCGTCGGTGGCCAGGTCTGCGTCTTCCTACCACCTCATAGTCTCTAGGCGATTGCGCACCTAGGTTATTGTTCCGCCGCTTAATTGCGCGGTGACGCTACAGAGTTCGGGGAAATCGTCGGTGCTGGAGAGCATCGTGGGACGGGACTTCCTGCCTCGAGGGTCAGGTAGGCCCTGAATTTTGGGTTCGTCGCTGATTTTATTGGCTTTTGGTGATGGATTGTTTTATGGTATTGTGTTTTGGGCCAAAGGGATCGTGACGCGGAGGCCACTGGTGCTGCAGCTGCACAAGACACAGGACGGGGCGCAAGAGTACGCCGAGTTCCTGCACATGCCTAGACGCCGTTTCACTGATTTTGGTGAGCACCCTTTGCCGTCTTCAGTGATATGTAGTTGTTGGGGGGTTATTCTGAAGTCTGGACACATCTGCTTTGAAATTGATTTATTGGTAATGGTAACTAGATTGCTATACTAGAATGCATGTTTGCCCACTTTTGCTGTCAGGAATTGTGAAATGATTACGGATTAGTATTTCTGCCTGCGGAAGCTGTGTACTACCATCTGCTTCACATAAGTTCTGTTAGAGAGATGCGCAATTGTATTGCCTACTTATTTAGGTTCTCTTCTAATTTCTACTCCACAAGGATAATGTTTTCTTGCCTTGCCTACTTGCTGTGTTACATTTTCAGTTGACACCATCTGTAGGGATCTAGGAAGATTGAAATGCTTTTTATTTGGCTGTAGCACAAATGGAACGATCAACATTCTGTTCCACATATTGTGCTGCTAGTCTAGATATTATGTTTATCAGACTTTACAACATGTATGCAAGACTAACATACAACAAGAAGTCAACAATGACTACCAAACCTTTGAATCTGAAGCACTTTAGCGCAGGCTAGAGGTCAAACCCAACAAGTGTCACTGATAAAGACGGTAAAAAAGCAGCATATGGAACATTATCGAGGCATTTGTCATTAGTGATCTCAATATAGATTTTGAATATTTCAGTACATGGAAATGACTGAAGGTATATACTTACAACAGATGCCAACAACAATTATTTCATGCAGCTCTTGTGCGAAAGGAAATCGAAGACGAAACTGACAGGTTGACAGGAAAGACAAAGCAGATATCTCCAGTTCCGATTCATCTCAGCATATATTCTCCAAATGGTATTGAGGCCCTGGCCACAACCTACTGTTGTTTCCCTTTTAGAAAAATTGTCGTTTAGAGAATATTAATGGTCCCTTTATTTGATATAAATATAATCTGAATATTTCCATGGCACTATATTGTTTCTGTTTGACAAAAGTAGCATTGCATTATTTTTGTATTTTCTTTTATTTCATAGACTGTTTCCGTACTTGATAATTACACTAGTAGAAGTCTCTTGTTGACTCCTACTTTGTAGGGCAGTTGAATCTTTATGACAAATATTTACTCAATTCAGTTGATTGTTGCAGTCGTCAACTTAACATTGATTGACCTGCCGGGTCTGACAAAAGTTGCTGTAGGTATGTAAATGATTAAATTGCTTTTTTTTGTTCACAAATTTTGGTAATTTCTGTCAGGAAAATGTTTCACTGAGCATGTTTTCTTTTTCAGAGGGGCAGCCTGAAACAATCGTCCAGGATATTGAGAATATGGTGCGCTCATATGTTGACAAGGTATGAATGATGCAGACATCCATAGAAGTAACTATGACTTTGACATATTGTATATGATGAAAATGATGTAATACTTACAGCATTTATAACAGCACCTCTGGTTGTCCTTCCAATACTATTCCAAGCTTCAGCTTTAACACCTAAGTCCTATGGTTTCAATTTATTAGATATCTCATCTCGATGTCTTAGTAGTACACTAGTACTTAGTGCTGACAGGTCTACTAAGAACAGATTTGAAAGCACATCTGTTTCACCTTGTATTTATTTGAGAAGAGTCAGCAAATACCTCTGTGTCAATTCAATATCAGTTAATTACAATATTTGAGCTCACAGTCATGTAATCATTCAGTGTAAGACTGAGTTCTTGCCACCTCTTCATCCCAATTAGTTGCATGTTTTGCAGCCCCTTGCCTCCTTTGATTTTTTTTCCATTTCAAAACCTCTAGTTTGAAACAAATTTCCTCAATAATGGACCATATTTTAATGCTCACTCTCAATTCAGTTTCCTATGTACGCCCAATGTTTTTGCTTGCATATTGAATATGGGTATACTCTATGTTACAGGAACAAGGTGTCCAAATTAATTTTTTTACTTATGCGGTTCTATTTCATATTTTATTTTGTAGCCAAATTGTATTATATTGGCTATATCTCCCGCCAACCAAGATATAGCAACATCGGATGCCATCAAGCTTGCTCGGGATGTTGATCCAACTGGTACATATCAAGATTTTACACTTATTTTGCTGTGATATATTATTGCTATTAGCTGTTGATACCTGCTTTGATTGTGAGGTTGAATACTTATTTATTTGCATATGCCTTATAAAATTGTCTACTAGTTTGCTTCAAACTTCTCCACATCATCTGTGCTTGGCAGCAGTAATTGCGTGTATGTTTTTGAGGACAGACAACATTTGCATTTCAGTGTCAGTGTGTTGGACATAACCTGAAGTGCTTTTGCGGTGAGCATTTCCCTAGGTTGAAATAAACTGTGTCCCAGCTGCTACGCCATATGGGGAGTTTTGTAGTTTGCACCTGACTAACTGATTTTAGACTTCCCTTCCTCCTAGTCATTTCTAAATGAGTATCATTATGTCCCCTTCCATTTGTACACTAGAAAAATTGGAGAACTTGCTAACCTCGTTCGCAGTATAATTGTTGTCTTCATGTTTGCAAATCCAGAACACTTAGTTTTTATTGAGGCCAGCTGAAACTTTGTTTATAATGGATATGGTATGATCGGCATGAAACATGCAGGTCGGAAACATCAATAGGATAAGAGAATGGAAAATCAAATGTCAGCTACCAGATCAGCTTTGGATGTTCTGTTATGTATATAAATGCAGAATGATAATTGATAAGGTCTAACTTTGGTAGGACTTAAGACTAGAGAAGCATAATTCAGGTCTTCAGGAGCCTTTTGGAGTGTCAGTGACTTTGTGGCTGATGTCACTACGTCAGCTAATTTAGCCAATGGCTAAATTACTGTTTGCTATTTCCTGGATTAAGTATACTTTTCATTTGAGATGTTATCCATACCAACACAATTCCATTTTTTTGCTAGTTATTTCTTAACCGGGGGGTTATCTTAAGGTGGTGTTTGATTGGGAAAACTGTAACACAATAGGATTATGGATGCTAATGAATTGCATTACAGCTATTTGTTTGCACCCATCAGTAATTGGTTAATGCTGCAATCAAATCCCACCACTATACAAGCCTGTTACCACCCCTTCCCCTCCATAACCAGAAAACATATTATCTGATTGCATTACCATGCTTGAACCAAACAAAGAGTGTAATTGCCCATTATGTATTTTTGCAGTTGAAAGCACTACGATCCCATTCCATTTACGTTTACATTACCGTTCTCCGAACCAAACACCATCTAAATTTCTTCAGGTGAAAGGACATTTGGAGTGTTGACTAAGCTTGATTTGATGGACAAGGGAACAAATGCACTTGATGTAAGTGTTCATTGCTCTTTTGGTCTTGCTCTATGTGGATTTTGAATGTAATTAGAAACTTTATTGCCTTTGGACTCTGTAACCATCGATGCTTCTTTTCTCTCGCTCAGGTTCTTGAAGGAAGAGCTTACAGACTGCAGCATCCTTGGGTGGGAATTGTAAACCGTTCACAAGCAGATATCAACAAGAATGTTGACATGATTATTGCTAGGAGGAAAGAGCAGGAGTTCTTTGCTTCTAGTCCTGACTACTCCCATCTAGCCAGCAGGATGGGTTCAGAATATCTTGCTAAACTTCTTTCACAGGTTTAAAAATTCTTCTGTTCTTTTCATTTCTATTGTTTGTGAGCTAAAAATGGAGGAGTGATCTAATGTTGTTTCCAATATTCAGGAATTAGAGGCTGTGATCAGAGCACGCATTCCAAGCATAACATCTTTGATAAACAAAACAATTGATGAGCTTGAATCCGAGATGGATCACCTTGGTAGACCTATTGCCTCTGATGCTGGGGTAAGCTTACTGAACATTTGAGCTAGATTGAATTAAATTCAATTGGACAAAGGAACATCATGCCTTGCTTTTGCAGGCTCAACTGTACCTCATATTGGAGCTTTGCCGTGCATTTGACAAAATATTTAAGGAACATCTTGACGGAGGGTAACTGCACTTACATTATTTCATTCTTTTTATTTTTATAGACCATGCCCATCTATTGGTTGTTCAAGACTGCCTGGACGTCTGAAATGTGAATGTAAATATCGCAGACGTCCTGGTGGTGATCGAATTTATGGAGTTTTTGACAATCAACTCCCTTCTGCTCTGCGGAAGCTTCCATTTGACCGTCACCTCTCCGTGCAAAATGTTAAGCGGGTTGTTTCACAAGCAGACGGATATCAGCCTCATTTAGTTGCTCCTGAGCAAGGGTACCGTCATCTGATTGAATCTTCTCTCAATTACTTTAGAGGACCAGCTGAAGCTTCTGTAGACGCTGTAAGAAATCTTCTTCCTGCGCTGATTACATTAGTACTTCCTTTCATCAACTGAAGACTCTCTTACCCTCGCTGCAGGTGCATTTTGTTTTGAAAGAGTTGGTCAGAATTTCCATTGGGGAGACTCAGGTTGGTCCTTTTGTTTCTTGGATACCAAAGTATTAGTTACACCCTTTCCCCGTGTACTTCAGTTGCAAAAGTTACTATACTATATCTTTAGGAGTTGAAAAGATTTCCAACTCTTCAAGCGGAGCTTGCTGCTGCATGCTATGCGGCCCTCGAGAGATTCCGTGAAGATGGACGGAAAACTACTCTGCGGTTGGTTGATATGGAGTCGGCATATCTGACGGTGGAGTTCTTCCGCAAGCTCCCGCAGGAAGTTGATAAGACTGTACCTGGAAATCCCAGAACGGCAAACCCTCCTCCTACTCCTTCAGATGATCGTTACACCGATGCACACTTCAGGAGGATTGCTTCTAATGTGTCCTCATACATTGGCATGGTGTCTGAAACGCTGAAGAATACTATCCCCAAGTCTGTTGTTCACTGTCAAGTCCGTGAAGCTAAGCGGTCCTTGCTTAACTATTTCTATACTCAAGTGGGCAGGAAAGATGTGAGTTAACCTTCTTTGTTATCATACTCTCTTCATCTCTCCTTAGCAAAACCTTCTGATGATAAAATTTGTTCTTGCAGGCTAAGCAACTTGCAGTACTCCTCGACGAGGATCCTGCACTCATGGAGCGCAGGATGCAATGCTTCAAGAGGCTTGAGCTGTACAAGTCTGCACGTGATGAGATCGATGCCGTGGCATGGACACGATGAAGGTAACATCTGACATGCTTGTCAGTCAGTCTCCTTATTAATCAGATGTGTTGTGATTTAACAAATGCAGAATTAACTGCCTGCTATTCTGCACTTTTGTTGTGGAATCTTAGTAGACTGATCACCTGTCTTGCTTATTAGCCTGTTAATATCAGTTGTTATTTGCTTGTGTTGTATATATGTCTCAGCTCTCAACCGCTCTGAAGAAACGTAAATCTAATAGTCTTTTGTGACCCATGTGCAGACTTGTCTGCACGAATGAGAATGAAGTCTGTTCTTGATACCTAGATTCTGTAGGATGCACATGTTGATTCTTCAGCCATAGTGGTTCCATTCAGTGGTAGGTGTAGCCGTGTAGACTGCAGAATTTGGACTTCCAGGTAATGCATTTTTGGTGCAGGTTCAGTATCGTTTTATGCAACTTGCCGCCAGTCAAACATAGATAACAAATTGGAACTGTTGGCTGCGAGCACTACCATGCAACTGAATCAGGGAAGTTATCAGGCGCGGTCCACCGTTAACATAAACTATTAGGAGTTGGATAAGAGCCGTCCGATAAACAATACAGACATTGCGTCTGAACATCCTTGGCCTGCTCGACCCGTCTGCCGTCTACTACGTTTATTTGTTAGCATTTCTGACATCTTCCACTTCCGGGATGCATGACGCGTGCAGGAGCAGAGCCATCCGAAACGGGGCTCAGGTAGTCAGTCAGGTCAGTCAGCTCCGGCGCAAGCCTCTGTCAATTTCTCACGGTCCGCCGCCCCGCCTGCGTTCTTTCTTTCAGCAAGCAGTATACAAAATACAAATCAGTGGCGTGTTCTTTTCTGGTCAGTTGTGCACTCCCGTTGATCTGACCCTTGGGTTCATCCGGGAATTAATTCCTCGCCTGCTGGCCACGGATTCACGCTTTCTAGACGACGTTTTTTTCCGCACCGTGTGACCTTCCATGAGTTCCCCGCATATGCACAGAACAGGTCTTCTGGAACTGAAATGCAGAACGCATGACGTGTTGTCCGGATTTTTGACAAGTTCAGGCACATTCAGCTGACCGGAAATAGTCGTGCGGAGAGCAACAGACTGCGAAGCATACACGTCATATGCTAGAGTTTCCGGTTGAAGTTTTTTCCTGGCTAGTCAGAAGAAATGCTGCTGGCGCACTCGCCCACGCACTTGTAGGCGAGCCGCCGCTCTCGATCGCCCCCTCGACCACGCCTTTAAACTAGAGTTGGTCGCACATCACATGTAATCCCGTGGCGCGCCTGCCTGCTTGCCACATGCCGGGCAGGGACGGCGCACACTCCGACGGGATGGGCGACCGCGGCTTGATTGTGATGCCCCCCGATGGAACAAGCGAAATGATGCGACGATCCCCCATCCCCCCTGCCTCTCTGCCTTCCTCTCCGTCGTGTGCGTGTCTGGTGTGTCGGCGTCCCCCCGGTCATCCGCCGCCGCTCTCCTCGGAACAGGAGGCTCTGCTTCCCGCGTCAGCTCCTGTTGCTGTCCACCGTCAAAACCTGGACAAGGGCGTGGTTTACTGTACGCGTGGGCCACTGACGTGTACCCACATAGTACGCGTATAGTAGGAAGCTTCTCCCGTCGCCCCCATCTCTCTCGGCCATTTGGCACTGTTCAGGGAGACCCTGAGACTATGGAAAAAGTCTACTTCACCCCTAACCTTTGAAGGGTGGAACGTATCACCCCTCAACCTATGAAAATAGATTTTTTTAGCTCCTGAACTTTCTAAAACAGGACAAATCACCCCCTGAATCAGTTTTGAAAAATCATAGTAAATCACAGAAAAATCATAAAATGAAAAATCAAATTGTGTTGGACTTCAAATTAGTAGTTCTACGTAGTGAACATACAATATGGAATGCTTTAGTACATATTTTTTGTTGTACCTTTAGATCTATGCTTTTCTCCATAACTGTAAAAAAATGTACTAAACATATCATATTATATGTTCATTGTGTAGATGTACTCATTTAGAATCCAACACAATTGGATTTTCCATTTTATGATTTTTCTGTGATTTACTATGATTTTTCAAAACTGCTTTCGGGAGTGATTTGTCCTGTTTTAGAAAGTTCAGGGGGTAAAAAATCTATTTTCATAGGTTGGAGGGTGATGTGTTCCAGCCCTCGTAAGTTGGGGAGTGAAGTAGACTTTTTCCCTGAGACTATATAGCGATTAGCGACTGGAAAATGCACGGCAAAAATTCGATGGTGAAAACGGCTCCGTCTCAAAAGCAATTTCACAGAAAATAGCATTTGCTCTCCAGCAACTTTCTGTACCGGCAGTGTGTTGATGGCATCCGCGGGCGTTTTGTGCGCCATATTTTCGGCGTCTGACTTGAGCCCAATCGACCTAGGACTAGGCGTATACGTAGCGAGTAGAGCTGTGGCGATGCCAGCACCACTGCACCACCCTCCCTAGTCCCTATATGCGCGCAGGACATGAATTTCGATCCCAAACCAAACCCTCCAAAAGGACAGGGACAGCGAGAGGGGATGATAAAAACCGTTGCCCCCATGATTCCTCCTCCTCACCAAAGAGCATGCTGTGTGTGCCCCTCCGCGCATTGAAAACCTGTCCCTTCGGTGAGAACGAACGCGGGCAATAAATCCCGTCCATATGGACGTCCTAGGGAGCAATAACTCCGGGTTTCGTTTTGGATCGTAGCGATTTTCATGCAAAACGTACAGCGTGATTTTCCATCGGACGAGAAATCTCATGTCACGCTGTGGTACTGAACGAGTAGGTTGACAATGTCAGCCACCGGGATGGTGTAAATACTGGTTTTGTTCAGCTTTTCTTCTTACGTAGTATTTTTTTTTGCGAATTTACGTAGTATTTTTCTCTCAGAACAAATTTGTTGTACCTTATGAGGAGAGTGAAAATTCACCGTACATGCATAAAAAACATAGTAGTATTGTGCCACGTGCGCCAATTATGTTATTTTTGGGCCAATTGGTTTACTTTTTTTTTCAATTGTGCAATTCGTGGGAAATAAAGCACATAGACATGCCATTTGCAAATTTGTACAAGTACAACAGACCGTCTAAACGTACTCCAGGGTCTCTAGGAAGACCGATTATTGTTGGAGTTGAAAATATTTTTATAACCCTTAGAAAATAATAGAGATCTACAATTAATCTTTAAAAGCTTTTGTTGAGGGCTACGGATGGAGTTGCTCTTACGGGAGTCCATTCTTGCTAAATGTGGTCTCTAAATATGTGCTTCCACAAGACCAGGTAGATAATCAAGACTAGACTGCGCTGGGGCCCACCGCACACCGTTTCTTTCCTACAGTGGCCAGGGTCACCCGCACCCCCCGCGTCCTCCCCTCCTCCCCCAAATAAATCCCCAGCCATTACGGCGCCATTGCCCAGCCCAACCACTCTCTCCCCTCCTTTCCTTCGCCTACAGCGCGGAGCGGAGGCCGGAGGGACGAACGGGGAAAAAAAAAGAAGAAAGGCCAAGGAAAATCCAAGTTGCACAGCGCGGTACAACGCTGGTATACAAAGCCACGCCAAAAATCCGAAACCCAACCAACCCAACCAACCAACCAACCGCGCCGCTCCTGTCCCTGCTTCTTCTGGTGGTGCGCCTCGTGCAGCAGGAGCGGCCTCGCGATCTGCCTCCGTTGTCCCCGGCCGGCCGCCGTGATGAGCGCGGGGAGATGAGGTGCAAGCTCCACCCCTACGCCAACGCGGTGGGCGTCTGCGCGCCCTGCCTCCGCGACCGCCTCCTCGCGCTCGCCGCAGAGCGCGCGCAGGCCGCCTCGGGGGCCAGCAGCGACGGCGGCGCCTGCGGGAGCAGCCGCAGCAGCCGCGGAAGCTCGCCCCCGCACCTGCCCTCGCGGCGGCACCACCACCACCACCACCAGCAAGCGGAGGCCGCCGCAGGGTTGTTCCCGCGCTCCGTCTCGCCGTACGCCGCGCAACGCCGCTCCGACGCGGGCGCGTACGCGACCTCCTCGTCGTCGCAGCAGCACCAGCCGAACCTGCTCTTCTTCCGCACGCCGCAGGTCGGCCCCGCCGCGGCGTCCTCCGCCTTCCGCGCTGACGAGCCCGCGGGGGAGAAGAAGGCCCCGCGCAGGCGGTCCTTCCTGTCGGCGATCTTCGGCGGCGGCGGAGGCAGGCGGCACGGCCGGGAGGAGGCGGGCAGGAAGGAGAAGGACCCTCCCCGGCGGTCCACCTCGTGGCTCTCCGCGATCATCCGCCGCAAGCGGAGGCCGGTGGACCTTTCCGCGGCGGCGTCCTTCCCGGCGCCGCCGGACGAGGAGCCCGAGTCCCCCGGCGGTGGCAGCAGCAGCAGCAGCTGGTGGTTCCCCTCGCCGTCGCCGGCCAGGCAGCACCACCGGCGCGGCCGGCACGGCGTCGGCGGCGGCGCGGGCGCCAGCGGGGACGGGATCTCGGGGTTCGCGGTGTGCCTGAGCCCGCTGGTCCGGCCGAGCTCCGCGGGGGGAAGGCGCCGGTGCCAGCCCCCCGACCCGTCATCCCTCGGGGATAGCCACCGGCGCCGCGCGTCGGCCGGTGGCGCCGCGTCCTTCGGCCGCAACACCTCCCGCAAGCTCGCCGATATGGGCAGGTTCCGATGACGCGCGCGGCCTCGCCTCGCCGGCCGGTCAAAAAATCTCCTCCTCTTCTTTGTGCTTTTTCTCCGATCTTCTTTTCTTCTTGGCTACAAATCAAAATTGGCCGACCTTTTGTTAATCTCCAAGATGATACTATGATATTGATGATGTATGTTATTTGGGCACTAGCTGCTAGGCGGCATGAGAGCGAAAGCAAATTGAAAAAACAAAAGAAGTTCAATGGTGATTTGGGTGGATTTGTTTTTTTGGTTCGTACTAGCTACTAATCTTGTCAGTTCTCTAGCAGCACATTCGCTCGTGGCATTTGGATTTGGATTAGCTCGAACAGTTAAAAAACTTGGTGCGAGCTTTGAAATCTGTTGGGGGAGGAAGACGTCAATTGCGACGACTTGGGAGTTTGGGAGGCATCGATGGATGGCTCTGACCTCCGGCACGCGACTCCAATTTTGTCCGCTGCTGTGCTGCGCCTGTGTCTGTGTGGGTTCAGTAGGAGTAATTCGGTTGCGCGTGATGAGTTGTCAGCCGCTGATGAGCTCGGCCGGCCTGGCCGGCGTCTGCTCGCAGCTCGCGCATTCACTCGCTGGGGTGGTTGTCGGTTGCGGCGACGGTGGCCTCTGCTGCTCTCTTGGACTTGGATCCTTCCTCATCCGTCAGCGGCGTACTTGTTTCTGCTCGTCAATGGTTTTCTTCAGACAGTTCGATCTGCAGACCTCCTGCTGCTGTAGCAGTCTGTAGCGGGCCGACTAGCAGCCATGTGTAGGTGTGCAGGAGAGTTTATGGTTTACGGTTGCCCTGCCATGTGGAATGCAAAACGTGCTGCAGAGATTTTTTTATTTTTTTTGCCACACGACCTGCTGTGAGCCACTGGCGACAATTGGCCTGGGCTAGTGTGTTACGAGAGAGAGGGTCGGATGGATGTTCGTTGCGGATGAGTACGTGTTTTGTTCTGAAATCTAATAATGTTCGAATGAGTAGGGAGGAGCTCGTGGTCGTATGCGGCGGAGCGGACGCGGCAGCGCACGATATTAGCTAGGGATGCCCGATGATCAATCAGCTAATGAACTTAACACCCCTGCCGTGTGGCCACATGGTCCAACTAGTTAACTACTCCCTCCGTCCATTAATAATAGATGACGCTGAACAATTCAATTTAGAGCTGGCCGGCGTCAATGTGTACAAGAGCGGAGGTAGTACTCCGTAGTATACGCTTGCTGACACGGCCACGCGTCCTGAGCCGCGGTCGTCGCGTGTGTTGCCCCCCTTGTCAAAGCAGAGCTGCAGAACGGAGAGACGATCGTTTTCAGGGGAGCGACGAAATGATATACTCCGTGGTTGACGCTCCGACAGCGTACGTACCCGCGAGCCGCAGGTGCCGCGGCACGAACGAGCGATCGGCAGCTCTTCACGTTGCCATCCCCATGTAATCCAAGCCGGAGTCCAACCAATGAACCAACTGCAGGCGATCCGACGAGCAAATATCCGTATCCAACGCCATGGCAGATCTAGCGATGCACACCTGCATGAGTACGTACAGTATGAATTGTTCATATGATGCGATTAGGCCCGGCCGGCCCTGATGATGGGCGCATGAGATGGTCGGGCACGGCGGAGGTCGAGGCGGGGCATGGTGTTGGTGGTGCCCTCCGCCGCATCAAAAAGGAGGGAGCGAGCGTGTGGGCGATCGATGCCGTTGCCGCGAGGAGGCGAGGCCTCTGTGATTTTGCTCGCGGTGTAGTGTAGGATAGGGTAGCCTAGCATTTAGCAGCGCCATGGGAATATGCGAGACGGGGAGATGATGGAAAGGGCCGCACGCCCTCCCTGGTGCGCGGATCATGACGGCCACCGTCGCTCACGCATGGCAACGGCTCCATCATCATCCGCCCGCCCATTAGCGGGAAAATACAGCAGCAAGATTACCAAAAGCTCGACCTAGAAGCTCGCGCCGGAGGATCGGAGCCTCGGGCTGCCTGGGCGACAGCTCGCTCCGCCGCCCCGACGTCTCCGTCGACCGTCGGATCACCCGGTCAGTCAGTGTTGGGGTACAGTACAGCAGCATCAGGTTCGTCCGTCCCAGCTGCATGCCTACCTCGGCGTTCGGTGCCAGTCGATTCCGTTCTTCGTCGCTTCTGATCACGTCTCGCTTTTTTTTGCCCCCCGGTCACGATCAACAGGCGAGCCACACGACACTGCAAGCAGATACCGTATGCCATTGGCCCTTTTATTATCGGTGCGCCGACTGCTACCCTACCGACTGAGTCCTTCTTTCTCACCTCAGACTGTGAACTGCTGAAAAGAGTGAGACGACTCGCCTCGACTCGGCCTTGTTGCATGCACGGCTTGGTGGCGGTACCAACACAAAGACACGGTCAAATTGCGCTCGGCGTTTCCCATCGCTTTTCCCCGTCTTTCTCCGGCTGCCGGCCGGATCCGCCCATGCCAAAAAGCTCGTCTTCGACGTCGGCGAAAGCAACCTTACCCTCCCCTGGGCAAACACACACACACAGACAGCTCATGTAAAACAAATTTTTAGCGGCGCAAAGTTTCTGGCCTTCTGGGGACGGACCGGAGGAATGCATAGCTGTAGCAGCCCGTCCAGCACGCGGTCGTTGATGGCGATCGGTGCCCGCGGTAAAGGTCCAGTAAAGGAGAGACATATACTCACGTACATGGAGGTGTAGCTGCGCCGCACTTTTCCTCGTCAGCTTGCCCCTCGCACATAGGACGGCAGCAGTCTGTATATTCATGTTGCAGACTCGCGTGAAGTTCAGGTTTTGTCTGCCATTCCTGCATCATCAGCAATATCTTGTACTCACTGCATCATCAGCAATTCAGCATCCAGCAATTTAGCATCTGAAAGCATTTCATACGAACTGCTGCTCATTGGTGAAACGCAAGATTTCGAAGCGAATAAAAAATTATGCAAAATGCTCATGTAGTACCCATGGAAACCATGGGAAAAAAAAAGAAACTGTACAGTGTGAAATATCCTACAGTTTGCTCTCGTGTTAGTGCTGCACGGTGCAAGTCAACTGTGCAGTGTGCAGTGGGGCAGCAGCCAGGGTGCTCAGCTTTTAGGCGTTGAAAGAAACTTCGACACAGCAGGATGAAACCTACTGTGAGCAGCGGGTAGTGGTTGGTGCTCGATGGCATGCTGGAACAACAAATAAATAAAGCTGGGCAGACATCCAACATCTACTTGCTCTCCTCTACCAACCGCGAAAAAATATGAAGCCCAAAACATTATATACGAAGACTGAAACGACCAATGAGTGGGAGCGTCTTGTCAAAGGGAATATTAGTGGTAGATTGCCAGTCTTTCCACATAAGTAACCACCCTTCCTCCTCACGCGAAAGTGCCAGGCTAAAAGCCTGATTTCATAGCAAGTTGGTGCTGGTCAGATACCAAACTTGCAGGGGAGCAATCTACCAGTGGTGGCCTGAGACTCAGAGTGATGGCACTGGATTGATCAAGCAATCAGATGGCCCGACTATTGAAAGCTCTATTGAGAATCATGGTATAGATAGTCAAGGCGATACAGAACCTTGATGTCCGCACCCTTGTTAGATGCTAGGTCGCAAATTTGATTCCCGCTGATCTGTGGGGCCTACCTCTATTTGTCTAAACTAAAAAAACTTCTAGAAATTGTAAAATACTCTCTCCATCCTAAATTGTAAGTCGTTTTAAGATTTCTAGGACTAAAGTTTTTGCTATTCATCTAGATATATGACATGTTTAGATATATAATAAACAATACAGTATGAATCTAAAAATACCAAAACGACCTACAATTTGGGACGGAAGAAATACTAAGAGACAAGCTATTCCATTTTTCAAAACCCAAGGGTAGATGCAAAACTTATAGTTTGTTAAACATTGATCAGCAAACCATGTTGTGTTAAATCAGGAAACTTCAGACTCTGACCTATAAGAGGGTTTTCTAGAACTGAATAAAAACAGTCATAAAAAGGTAACATTGGACAACTCTAAAGACTGGATCACAAGTGCCTCACATGACACATCAGTCTATAGTGGGAAACAATATCATGGCAGCTGTTGAGAGCCTTCATGTCCGCCACCATATCGATTGGCACAACAGAAAACTAGTGCCTGTTTAGTTCTTAAAAATTTTCCCAACTACCCATCACATCAATCTTCCGACACTAATTAGAAGTATTAAATGTGAATTAATAACAAAACCCATTCCATAACCTCTACCTAATTGTTCGATACGAATCTAACGAGACTAATTATGTCATGATTAGACAACATCATGCTACAGTAAACAATCTCTAATGATAGATTAATTAGGCTTAATGGATTCGTCTCGCGATTTCCCGTCCATTCGTGTAATTAGTTTTGTAATTAGTCTAAATTTTTTACCTCTAATAGACCTTCAAACGGGCTGCCAAATTTTTTTGCCAAAAATTTTGACAACTAAACAGGCTTAAAGTTAGGCGATTGTCATACCTCAATGTGCTCCATGGGACCCAAGTTTTATGTCAAAATCCATACTGGCATTTAGATCTGGAAGTGGATGTTAACATCAATGTTAGGCAGATTGGTACAGCAATACGGTAACATGGAGCAAAATAACCCGCAAATAAACTGCAAACAGTAACAGGAAGCACAAACTACAGCATGCAGGCACCAGTCTCCTGTAGTGTAAAACAAAGAAGACGACAACAACAACGACAACAACAACATAGCCTTTTGTCCCAAGCAAGTTAGGGTAGGCTAGAGATGAAACCCAAAAGAAACAAGGATAGGAGAAATAAAAAAAACAAAAGATAGCAAGTAGAGTTAAGGATAAACAGAGAGAAGAAATAGAGGTCATGGTTCAGGTATGTTGATTGCTAGCCTCCAAACACTCCTATCCATAGCTAACTCCTTGGAGATGCTCCACTCCTTAAGGTCTTTCTTAACCATCTTGTCCTAGGCACCAGTCTCCAGTAGTGTAAAACACAAAAAGGAAATTATTAAAATATAAACTTTTTGGTGACTGAAGGAATTTTGAAACACTACAAATTGGTATAACTTGGGAGCTCAGATACCTATGTGCACTACTAAAGATATGTTTTGCAGATATAAATTATCATAATAATACCACAAGCTACTTTTACACAGCCTGATTTATCAGAATTCACCAAAGGAAGAGAACATTATTTTATTCTTTGTGGTCACTGAAACAACTGTAGAAAATGACATATGTGATCCCCATATATCACTATATATTGGAGAGAACAGTAAGGATAACAAGCACATAGCTGAAATAAAACATTAATTATCACTGAACATTGCTGGTAATGTGATACATGTTCTTCAGTGCTATTCTGCAAGCCAGTTTGTCCCACTTATAATATTACACTGGTGTCATCATGCTATGATGCAATCCTGGACAATGTTCTTAAAAAACAGTATACATTACAAAGTCAGACTTAGGATTAGTAGTATAACGTCCTGTATGGCTTCTACCTCTTGAGTTCCTTTGCTTTCCCAGCACTTTTTCAGAATACAGTTGAAACTATGGTCAGTCCAGCGCTGATTACAAGATATAATGACAATAACACAAACTTTTCCCTGAAAACTGATGGAATGAACAAAAGAACAGAATTGCAAAAATTATGCAAGAAATTATTGCTCCAAAGAGCAAAATTATGACTTTGCAGCTGATATGCATTCCTTGCGGCTATTCAAGTATTAGCCAAAAATAGAATATTGCCTGTACCAACAAATTTTGTTGATCATAAACCTTGTTCAGCACATTGAAATATGGCTAACAACAAGACAGTTTTGGAACAGTACTATTTACCAAACTATTTGGCAAACAGTAGACTTCAGTAAAGAAAATTAACAGTTAAACACAATCAACTGACAGAAATGCATAAGTGAACAATGAAACACAAGCCAAGGAAATACGAGCAATTATCAGGGGCTCTGAACACATCATAAGGCTCATAAATGCTATGAACACCAGGCTTCTTTTCCTCTTCATTGCAAGGTCTGCTTCTGATAAAAGATTATGCAGACAAACAATTTGCACAAGCAGGGCACGTGGACACGATGATTTCTTTTTCTATGTAACTTTTTAAATGCATGAATAGGCTTGGTAAAATCTTGCTAAACATCAGGATTGATATATGAGCAGCTAGCTCTGCATGTAGCACACAATTTGTCGCCAAAATGCAATGTAATCTCCACTAGTTCCATGAATGTTATGCTGGGTCAAAGCTCATGGTTGAGCACCAGACATAATTCACCATAGTCTCCAGCATTAAGGAATGGACTTGGCTGATGCAGCTGCACAACTGTCATCTCTTTGAGCAGGAAGCGGCAATCTAGGCTACCATGAACCGGTCAACCAAGAGACATCGATGGGCTTGGCAAATGCAGGTGTCATCTCCTTGAGCATGAAGCAGTGAAGCATTTGGTTTCATGTAATTTCATTATCACCATCCAGTCAAATGTTTCTTGGGAAGTTTACAGAGATCATCAATACTCATGACATCTCGGCAAACTTGAGGAAACCCTGACGGCCCTCGTTTCCTAGCTCTTTTTCACCCAATTCATCAGTATCTGAACCAAGGTCCTCCGTAGATCCTTGGGCGTCACTCTCTTTTGATGAAGGAAGTAAAACTGCATTTTTCTTGTAGCCCCATACAAGCATTGAAATATAGTCCTGTGGCGTTATAAGCCCCTCCTCTCTAATGCAAGTTCGCTGCTCCTCCAACGTCTGTTGATCTGTGAGCTTTATATACTCCAGCAAAATCTTCTCATGGTCAGGACGCCATCCGCTAGGTAACGGTGTATAATCAGGATCAGGAACCATCGACATTCTTGTATACTGAAGACCATCAATTGAATCCACAAGGCCCATTCTCAGCAAATTGTGATACTCTGGTGACTGCCCTTTCTTATCTTTCAATGGCCGACTAAGGTTCCTTGATGCAATCTTGTAGACCTTTGCCCTTGACCGCAGCTTGTACTTGGCAGCATATAGCTTCGCCAAAGACCCCCTTATAATATAAGAGCAGAAGTTGACCACCTTCTTGCGGTTATCAGCGTAGCGGTACCACTCCGCCATTGTCAGCAAAAGCTTATTCATCTGAGAATTTGTGTGAGCTTGTGTGGCATGGAACATACGGAAGCATGGTTGTGGATCTGGTTCTCGGTCTCCTTTTAAAAACTCGAGCTTTCGGAACTGTTTGATGCACTGCTTCAGACTAGCTGTCACAGATAGTAGTGTACCAACACCCTTCTCACTTATGATCTTGCCACCCGTGGCTGTGTAACGCAGCGTTGGGTACACAACTCGACGACACAGCACATGATCAAGGAACATGATCCCTTTAGTGATGTGCTCAATAGGGAGGCTTTCGTTATCAAGTTTGACCCGGAACCGCTGATCACAAAATTCAACTAACTGCTTCCGGAGCACTGCCGCATCAGCTCTTGGCCCCCTCACACCGATCAAGAAATGCCCGCCATATCGAATGTAGTCCACCTTCCTTGTCTTGTCAGGTCCACTCGTGGGAACAAACTCTGGCCACGATGTATTACCTTGCTCAATACCATCACCCCCTCCCACAACATCCGATTTGGATGGTTTGTAAAATTCCTTAATCTTCTCTTCCATCCACTTATCAAGCTCATCCAGGCATACATTGGCAAGCAATGGACTCAGAACCCCACAATGTCCCCAATCAGGCTGCGTCATCGCCTCCTCTGGTGCAAACCCGAAGAATGTCTGCAACCAGTAAGGGTCAGGCTTCGGCTCCCCCTCTGGCAGCACCTTCTTCTTCTGGTACTTCCTCTTTGTCTTCTTCTTCTTTATCGCAGCATCATCATTTGCAGTCACCACTGGGGTGAGCAACGCCAAACGGATCAAATCCACCACCTTCTTATCACGCACATCATGGATTAGCGCGCCGACGACAAGTGCAGGATCAGGCGAGTGCAGGAGTGGGGAGAGGTCGCCCTTGATATACCAGAGGTATGGAGCAAAACTGCGGCGTATGGTGCGGATCGCGGCATGAGGGGATCGACCGGGGCGGAAGGCAAAGGACTTCGGCGAGAACCTGGCCTCGTAGACGGGCTCGAGCAGGAGCAAGAGCAGCTCCTGCACGACGCGGTCCTGGAATGGTGACGGACCGGGGGTTGTGAGGAGGGCGCGGAGCTTACGCTTGGAGAGGGTGGCGGGGTCCGGAGCGTTGGCGGCGCGCGGGGACTGGATGAAGGGGGTGAGGCGGTTGCCGAAGCGGAAGCGGGCGTCGAGGACGGCGTTGCGGAGCGTGAGGAGGGAGGTGAGCGTGGAGGACGGGATGGAGGAGCGCGGCAGGTAGGAGCCGGTCTCGTCGGCGTACGCCTTCTGGTAGGCGAGCACCCACAGCTCGAGGCGCGAGAGGAAGGGGGCGAGTGACTGCGGCGGCGCGGGGGTGGACGAGGCGGAGACGGAATCCGCGGCGGCGGCGGCGGCGCGGAAGGAGGAGACCCAGAGGGAGGCGGTGATTGCCACCGGGTCGTCGCGGAGGAGCTGCGTCGGGTCCAAGGGGTTCCCGCTCCCGGCACCGGCGCCACCGATGCCCCCGAGGACGCTTCGGCTTGTGGAGGGGGCGGGGTCGGCGACGAACTGGTGCCGCCGCAGGGGAGCGGGTGGGTGGGGGCGAGGGTGGGGAGAGGCGAAGGAGGAGAAGGCGCGGAGGCGGAGGAGGGAGGTGAGAAGCGCGCGGCGAGGCGGCGGCATCGGAGGAGGATAAAACCCTCTCGGTGGCCGGCGGCGTGGTGAGGTTTTGGCCGTGTTTGGCGGGGTGGGGAAGTGCCGAATGGGTGGCGTGTGCACGGCGACGGCGGCGCGGCGGGCGGAGCAGCGGGGAGGGATGCCGGGCCAGTGGAGGAGGGACAGAGGGATTTTGGGCTTTGATGGGTGGCGGTCCAGTGGGCTTTTGCCCCCAAAATGACCCGACATACGAATGACCCTAACGAACGAGCCACAGCCAGTAGATTGAATAATGTTGTGTGAGAGGAAATAAATCGAACACACTATCTATCTCCAGTCGGCATCAAACTGATGAATTAAAAAAAGAAAAACAATCTCTGCATATAGATGAATCATCAGCTTATGTACATAAAAAAATAGAGCAACTCAGAAAACCTCTGGTTTCGAGGCACATGATCGCTGATGTTACTGTTAGTTCTGATTTCTAAAGCAACTAGATCTTGTTAGTACGACGACATCCTCTCTTTGTACAGGGTAACAACAGGCTTACAGGCAACAGATGTTATGTGCTATATATGCTCTTTGGATGACGATGAGTTTGGATGCAGTGAGCCGCTGACCCTCTTCTCATTGCTCATGGCATCCAGACTCGGGTTCTTGGATCATCTCCGGATAGCGGTTGGGAGCCGATCAACCCTGCATTTGAATGGAATTGGAATGAGAACAGCTTTAATCGTTTTGCAAGTACTGTACCGGAAGGAGCAGCACCTGCGAAGAGTTTAGAATGCTTTACCTGCCCAATTGCGATAGTTCAGGTTCCTGCAGCAGCAAATCTTGCAGGTTCTCAGCCCTAGCAACACTGTGTCCAGTAGAAAACGAGTAAGATTCAGCAGCTTTACTGCCAACAGAATATAGAGGTCAGGGAAACATGCCAATCATAACACACCTGGAATCAAGAGAGAGTAGCCTATGATGAATCGAGTTATCAAAGCCTATGTAGGTAACAACCAGGTTTCCTGCATCTGGATGTGGCCAGCTTCGGGTGGTAGGAAATCTGAGAACAAACGTTCCTGGCTCCTTCAGTAGTTCCCTGGAACTTCTTAATGCATTCTCAGCTTCCTGTACAGTAATCAATCCCTCTATCCATCTTGGTGATGTGCAATCCCACAGCTTTTTAATTTTGTCTCTTGTCAACGAAGCAGCCACTGGGTATAACCAGCACCATAGCCGATCAAATTCGTCTCTTCCGATATCCTCACCACAACCAGCAATTCCTCTCAAGACCTCCAGGTCCTGAAGCAGTAAACAGTAGGCAATTGAACTTTTTATTTCTTGTGCTAATTACAAAAGTAGAGAGTAGGGGTACAGAGGCCATGTGTAGGGGTACATTTCTACCTGCTCTGACAAACCCCGATTCACAGAATGGGAAATGTCCGTAAATTTTGTTATGATCCCAGGAATGGCAGATGACCAGAGAGCACGTTCATTGTTCTTTGAGATCATGCTCCAAGTATCAGCACCCTCTCTGAGCAATCGCTTAGACATTAATATTTGGTTCCTGGAAGGGCAGAAGAAAATAAAAAAATAATTACAATGATACAAGGAATGAGGAAACACTTTTAAAAAAGTGTAGGGCCCAAGAATTTAGTTACCTGTGGTGGGAGCATCCACTGTACAATGAGACCTGATCTGCAAACTTTACTAAGTCATCTTTATTAAAAGTAGGAGCTGCAACTCTAAGAAACTTTGACCGGTCATAGGTGCTATCCAGACAGTATCTGAAAACTACAGCATCTGAAAAGGTTTCGACATCATCTCCATCTGACCCACTCCAAGAACTTCCTGAATCAAAGCTGTCATAGTTGGATGTTGAAGAGTCTGTCACCATGACATCCTGTGCTTCTTTGCTTACCACCATATTTCTGGCATGCTTATTCTGTAAGCCAATGATAACTATCAAATCAAGAAATCACAAACTAAACACAACTGAGAAAGTACTTTAATCTAGCTGATTCATTACCTGTGATAGTATTTTGTTTGACTCTACTACCTTTACCATTCCATTACCTTCTATCTTCGAAAACTTGGGCTTATGAAAACGCACAACTGAACTTTGGCCATGAGAATGTAGGCATACTCTGTCAGCACTAACTAAACCTTGGCCATTATTGAGCATGTCAGTTTCATCTGCCATTGTAGAATTCACCCGCTTTCCAGAACCCAATGGGCGGATGTTGCGGGTTCGAGATATACATCGAATTGTTTTGGAATATGCCACCAGAAAAGGATATCTCCGCATGTGCAGTGTAGAGAATTGAATACGGAAGAGCTTATTATCGCATTTGGAGGAGAGCTGTAAAGAATCAGACTTATGTCATGGACAAAAATCAAGCGACTAAAAATAAGTATGGATATGCATGTGCTTTAAGCGCAATGGGCTCAACTCTTTTTTTTTATGGATATGAGCATCACTTGTAAAATTGTGGATGCTGTCGTGGGTATGTGCAATTGCTTGGCTGCATGCAGGTACTGCTATTGTAAAAAAAGAACATTTTATCTTCTTTAGCAGTCAAATTTGATACTGGAGACTCAAAAGTTTTTTCATTGCACCTAAAACCAAACTTTACAGAAGTAGTTGATATGTAGTATTAGCGTGCCATACTAGGTATAGCATATCACAACCCTTTTTATGCTGTTTCCAACCACCAAGTTTCTCTACCTGCTCATTATTAATGATCTAACAGCTACAGCTGTGCTGGATGGATCTAAAACGTATCAATGATGACATACATAGCACTATGTCGAGTTGTTTTATTTATAAATTTAGCATCGGATGGCCACTATATTGGATCTTTGGAGGCCACATTGCTCCTAGGGAATGGATAGAGGAGATAAGCTGAGAGTAGAGAACCTCATTTGGAATTATGTAATATTTATCAACCACATACAGGAATGGGAACCATATTGTGGCACCGAGCCAGGTTTCATGAACAGTTTGGGTGACCATTTAACACAGACATGAAACATGCCAAACAGGTAACTGCCGTAGAGCAGTTGGTAGAGGCTCCTGGTGAGAGCCCAACCACCCAGGTTCGAACCGGGCTGCTCACAAATTTAGGACGGAGCAAATCATCCTTTGACACCTCAAAAAGAAACAAGGTATAAAAGGGATGGGCATTTCTTCATACGCAAGTGTCATTCTGCAGCTATTTCTAGCAATTGGCACTGTTGAAGCGAACCATTCAAAACTCTGCTTCCAACAGTGACACAGCAAAGACGAAAACTGTATGCTCCACCAGGGGACATTCAGATAATTAAATGCAATTCCTTTTTTGCGTTGAACGTGAACTGAAGTCGGCTGCATATATGTACTCAATAAATTTTACATCCGGGGAAACCCACCTGTGATATTTTGAGTTTAAATATTGCACGTCCACGAATAATTGGTAGAGGCCTGCTTACAGCTGGGTATTCAAGTCCTTCAGAAGTAATAAGCAAGGGAGGCTCTGAATCATCCCTTGATTTTTCAACAGCTGTTCCATTGTCAGCATAGACAAGCGAAGCAACAACCTAGCAGATGTATAAACTGATAAGAACACTATACAAACAAATAAAACAGTATGCAATTTTGAAATTATTAAGCAAACAAAGAACCTCTTTATCCTTCACAGGTTCACCAAAAGCATTGATTAGTACTACTTCCAATATGAAGTTTCTCCTGCAAGATGCCTGCATCAATAAGTTTCCATAATTAGGGAATGTTGTGTTGTTATTTTTGATTGAATACATAATTCGATATATGGAAACAAATAATATTAATTATTATTTTCTTCAACACAAGTGTTATTTCTCAGGCTGTTTGGCATATTTTACTGAAACACAGATGATTTTCTTGATTTGTATAACATAATTAAAACAAACAGAGACCAAATCCCTCCAGGAAATGACATTACATGCATCTTCCTTACCTTCCCACCCACAATGTTCCAAATGCCATCATCACCCTCTTCGATTCCATCGCAGCTTGAGTAGTCAATAGATAACTTAATTGGTGGGTTCTGCAATTCAGTGAGAATATTACAAAATCAGCACCTTCACAGGCAAAATACTGGCCATGGTATTAGCTTTGATGAATCACCTTTGCATGTTGTTCTTTTGTAGTTCCTGGTACAGATGATACCTCAATATTATAGATATAACCTTCAAGCTTGGTATTTCCAACTAAGCTAATTTTGTTTGTATGATCATCATGATGGTGCTGCTCATCAGATAGGGAACAAAGATGAGTCTCAGCAATTAGGTTACCATTGATGTGAAGACGCATAAAATTTTCAGTAACCTGGCACAGGTAGATACAAAACAATGTTAAATAAATCCACTGTTCTGAAAGGTGGAGGAAAGACTAACATTTGGACACAGCAGGAAACAAAGCTCTTGACACATGCTACATGTAACAATTTTTCAATAAATACATCTACACAAAAGAAATAAGAGCGAGGGAAAATATCAACTGCGTGGTCAACCTGTCATGCATATTTTCATCTGGGGCTACAAATGCAGAGGTATAAAATAGGGGGGAGTCTATGGTTGTTTATCATACCTCACACCCAATGTGGAACCATTTCTCAAGAGGGCATTCACTTGTAGATGATAGATTGGTTGTGTCAGTCCATGGATAGGAACTAGCAGGACCGGGAGCTTCTCTGTGCAGCTTCATCAAAGGGAAGAGAAGCAGTTTATTCCCTTCGCCTAAAGCAAGAAATGGATACTTATTGTCATCTCCCGCGGTTACCTGCGCAATCAAGAAATCCAACCAAATTAGCACCGATTCTGAAACTGAAACTTCATGACAAAAATCCAGGAATACCCTTTCAACGAAGAAATTTCCCCTGAAACTGTAAACACGAAATTCCCTCAAACTAACACATACTGGAAAATTACAGTACTCGCTCCTGATGAAGATTTTGCTATGCACAGTGCACTGCTGAAAGAACAGCCAAAATCGAACATCAACCGAGTGATTTTGAGCGATATAACCGCACTTAACACCTAAGAAATGTAACACTCGACACAGCAATTCAGACCACAAAAGCAGCACACTGTTGGAGTCTCTTTCTTCTCCTAAGGAAACAATTCCTACAGAAGCCATCGCCTGGAAACCGCGCGAAACCGGTGGAGGGGGGAGAATCCATCCAACCTGCTGGAGGATCACCGAGGACGGCCTCGCGGAGCTGGACAGGTAGAGCCAGAAGCAGACGGCGAAGCCTCCTCCCCCGCCGCCTCGGGCCGTTCCCGAGTCTACCTCAACGCTCACGTCGCGGAGGTCTTGGTAGCCGGCGTCGCCCCCGCCGCATTCCGATCCCGGCGCCGCCATCACGCCCAGGGGGTCGCGGGTGAGGGTTTGCTTGCCCCCTTTCGGCGCGTCGGCTCGGGCGATGAACTGAAAGATGGTCCGTTAACGGTTTGCTCTTCTTCGGCGATGACAGGTGGGGTTGGGGTTGGGGTTGGGGGGAGTGGGTGTGGAGAAAGAAATCTGGAGCGGTCGGTTTGCGGTCGGGCTGCTCCTGTTCGTCGGATCGGACGAACAAAAATATGTTGTTTTTTTCTTTTTATTACATATATAAATACATAGAGAGAAATGTTCATTTGCCTTACAATTTATTTACAAAGCTGAAAAGAGATTGTGAAAGAATGAATTAGTAATTTGATAAAATATCACCCAATCTCACAGTCGCAAAATCACTTATTTTGGGTGAAAGTATTTAACTTATTTATCGAATTTGTACCTCAGTGCACTTGTATCTCGTGCAGTGCATGATAGCACGTTTGAAATTAAAGGTTCTTTTGGTAGGCTTGTGGTTGCTCTCATGAAGTGGCTGCTTCTCTGAAGGAGTTGAAGTCATTTTGATAAGTATTTAGTAACGATTTTCTTAATGGCAATATGAATAATTTTATAGTCAATTAATACTAAAAGCAGGATGAAAAGTAAAAAAAAACTACTTTTTTCTTATCCTCCTTAGTGTAGCCTGTTTTGTGGGTTCTCTCTAGGTTCTTTGGTGGTGCAGCAGTTTTAAAATTGGTCTTTTGGTAAGATTTCACCAAACATCGTTAGAAAAAAACTTTTAAGAAGTCCTTACAAAGGGCCTCTAAGTACTTCAACTTTCTACGTTTTTGATACCATGGCATTTCCTCTCTGAACTTTCATGTACCAATTTTTCTTATGGATTCTTGTAATTCTTGATGTGATTGTGACTATGTGATAGGTGTATTTTTGATGGATTCATGTGTAGTTCAATCACTTGTGAATGTGAAATTTTGTGATAAAATATTGAGATAACATTGTAGCTGTGTGCTAGGCGAGATGAGAAAAAAGAAAAAAAAAAGGAAAAGAGGCACTGGCGGAGAGGAACGGAGGGTACATTAGTACCAGCTCTCAACTCCACCCGGTAAGGCGAACCGGTACTAATGTGGACTCCACATTAGTACCGGCTGGCCAGTACCGGTTCCAAAACCGGTACTAATAAAATTTTGGAACCGGTACAAAAAGTCATTTCTCTAGTAGTGAGTTGAAGATGACACAGACTACACACCTCGAGAATTCAGTGTGGCACATAGCAACTAACACATGGAGTCACTGACGCAGACTACACACGCCGCAATATATTGCAATAGATGTTGAACCAATGCAAGACCGAGCTCATAGTTCCATTAATATTTTCACTTTACAATCATTAATTCATAGTCCGTACTACATCACTACTCCCTCCGTCTCTAAAAGACCGTCGTTTTCGTTTCTCGAGAAACAATAGACCGTCGTTTTCGTTTCTCGAGAAACAATTTTGACTGAATATATATAAAAAAATATTAATATTAATGATACAAAATTAATATAGTTAGATAGATATTTGCATCTAGTTTTTAAATAAATTTATTTAGAGATGCAAATATTGCACGTATTTTTACAAATTCGGTCAAATTTGTGACACGAAAATCAACAGGGACACTCTTTTGAGGACGGAGAGAGTATGTTGTAACTGCCGCTTTTGATTTTATGTGCACCACCGTCTAGGGTCATTAAGCTTTGTCGATTATTAGCCTTATATATGTGACACGGGTAGGACGTAATTTTGTAAGAGAATCCTACACGAGTACCCAAAAGGGAAAAGAAAAGGGTGCTGGTTCTGGGGATTTTATAATTTACAATAAGACTAAAATTCCACATTACGACCCGCTAGTCTGAGAAAGAGAAAAGGCGGAAAGAATTGAAAAACGCTTCTCACCCAACGGAAACATACCCACCTCTCACAAAGACCCCACTTGTCAGGCCAGGGTTACCCAAAAGAGCTAGACGAAAGGTGGGATGACCAAAAAACTGCACGATAGAAAATGATTCCGCCGGAAACTGCTGTTTTTTCTCATCGCGCCTCCCGCTTACCCGCCCGCGTACCCGCGGCCAATCCCGCCCGCGAATCACGCTTCGCTCGTCGATTCTTTCCTCCTATGCTGCCGCTCCTTCCTTCTACATCACACTGCCACCCTCTCCTTCCCATCCTTCCGTGCCGTGCCACCCTCCCCTGCGCTGCCCGTCCCTTCCATCCCCATCCCTACCTCGGGTCTCGAAAATCCCCTCCCCCAGATCCGGAGCCGGCCGAGGGCGCGCACGAATGGCGGCGAAGGCCGCGAACAGAACCTGCCCCGCCCGCCGCGGACCCACGAGGCGGAGGCTTCCATGGCGCTGGAGAAGCGCGCCCCTCCGGCGGACTGTGACGAGGGGGAGCAGGGCGGAGAGGAGCTGCCGGAGCCCAAGCGGCAGCACGAAGGAGGATGCAGGCGGCGGCAACAATCCAAGCCCCCAGGGATTTGGAAGGCGGCGATGGCAATGGCGGCGAAGAAGTCGGCTCGGATGCGTGTGCTCTACTGCAGCATCTATGGCCTCCCCGCGGAAAAACAACAACTTCATCCCCGACCTCGAGCATTGCAAGCCTGGCACCGAAGGTCTACCCAATGAGTCGTCGCCCTTCCTCATCCGGTCCATCCTGTGGCATTCCTTTCCCTCCCTTCTGTAACACCCCAGGTGTTTATTAAAGATAAATACCTCAATTAGTTGTGTTAATCATGATTAATTAGTTTCTAAGCATGTTTTGCTTGATTGTGAACACATTTGCACAAAAGCCCTTAGTCAAAGTCAAAATACATGGTCAAACCCCTATGGATCCAAAAGGCTGAATCGGTTTTCTTGTGTGTTCTCCAAATTTCACTATATAAGTTCAAAATCCGCCAATATAAAAGTTGTTCCTTATTTCCGGGAACACATTTTTCATAATTGGCGGACATTCAAATTTTGAGTGCAAAGCCGCTTAAATTTGAGATGAACGCGCTGTGCACAGTAATTCCGGGCCGAGTTTTCCTGCAAGTTCAACACGTTTTTCCCGCAAATCTGTTCATCAAAACATATGTCGCCCTTTGTGAAAGTTGTAGGTCTATAGCTCCTCTACAACTTTTATTTTTAGAGATTTTCGAGTATGTTGACACTTTTTGGAGTTTCGTAATTTCGAATACTGGATCACGAAATGAGTTGTGTCGCCGGCGTCGCCGTGGCCGCGCTCCAGAGCGTTCGCGCGCGCGCCCGCCTGTCCGCCACGCGTTGCCTCTTTGTCGCTCCGGTGTACGGACGTCCCGGGAGTCTCCGTTATGGACCCACGACCCGCCGTGGACCCTCCGCCCGTGTTCCTCCCGTGCGCCGCGCCTAGCAGGCCGACCGCACCGCGGACAGAGCCACGTGCTCGCGTGTGCGCGCGTCCGTGCGCATGCAGCGGCCAGCTGGCCCCGCCTTGTGGTCGAGCGCCTTAAACCCTTCCCCGTCGTTTGCTTCGTCGTGCCGTCGCCCAGAAATCGAGCCACGCACACGCCACCATCTTTTTCTAGAGCTCCGCCGCCGTTCCAGTGCTGCGCCGGCGCCCCTTCCTTCTCCGGCCGGCTGCTCGAATCCTCATCCTTCTCCACGTGAACCCGGTGCCCTCCTCCGCTCGGCCAAGCCGCTGCCGGACCCACCGGCCGCGCCGTCGCCGGCCAGCGGCGGTCGCAGCGGGCACGCAGGGGCTTCACACCGCAGGCCACCAGCGCCGTCCTCCCGAGCCCGACCGAAGCCATCTACCACCCCTAGCAAGGTCAGTATAGCCATCCCCGGCCGCCAATCCCGCCGCCGGCGAGGTACAGACCCGCCCAGGGACCAAATTGCAGTGATTGCAATCTTTTCAGGGTCCTTTGTGTAAACCGAGGGCTGATTTGTAATTTCCGAAAGTTCATTCGAGGGTTTCTCTGCAAATGAGTTTTAGGGTTTAGACAACAACTTCAAAAATCCATGAAAAATTGTAGAAAAATTAGAAAAATGTAAATCTAACTGTTCTGGAATCCTTGTGAGTAGATCTACAACTTTTACAAAAGTTGTATAGTGTTTTTATGATTAGTTTTTAAATGTAAATTCAAATTCAGTTTGAGACCTTTTCATTGTAATTCAAAATGTATTCATGCAAATGAAATGAAATTTGGATATGTTGTTGTGTGCTCTATTTTCAGATCTGTGACCAAGTTTCACACATTTTTGTTGTGTAGAATTCTAGTTATGATTTTTGGAAGTTTAATGTTAGTTTAAGATTGATGCTTTTTATAGTCCCCTCAAAATATAAAATCCTTAAGCACCAATGCACCCTAGGCTTTAGCCATGGTGTTTAGCACCTTTGGAAAAATAATGGTGATTTTAGGAGCTTGTTTGAATAGGGTTTGGTATTTATGTTTGTGAAAGATGTCAAATTCATAACTTAAAAAATATGATGAATCCACTTGAATGTGTTGGGTTGGAACTTAGTTTTGGCATATTGGAATTGTAGGAAAAATTTGAGGTCAAAAAGATTAGTGAATCTTTTTGTATGAATTAATCAAGTTTACCTAGGCTGAATATTGTCTTTTTCATTTAAATTAATGTATAAATGATCTTGAGCTGAAAATTTATATTTAAGTTTGTTTTGGTCATATGCTACTGTGGTAAAATTTTCATGCCAGTTGGAGTCTTAGTTTAATTATTATGAATTAAGGTTGAATGGCTAGTTATAATGGAATAAATAAATTTATTTTAGCTTTTATTTTAAATAGAAATTTCCTTAAGTTTAGTTGCTGTTTAAAATAGTTTTAAGCACCCCCATGCTAATGGTGAAGTTTATTAGTTTAACTTTCTTAGATATGCACACAATCACCATCAAAGGCATAGTTAGTCCATCATCATCCACCTCTTAATTTTAATGGAGTTTAATAATTTAACATAGATGTGCACGCAATCACCATCAAAGTAAGAGTTACTTCATCATCACTCACCCATACCCTTAATGAAGTATTAGTGAGCTAATTTGATTAAATGTGCACACAATCCCCATTTAAATAATTGTTAGCTCACTCTCACCACACACCATACTTTTGTGAGTTTTCTTGTTTGTTTTGATGAATGTGGCCAACAATAGTTGTGTTTGTTTGTAAAATCTCCCACTTTCACCCCATAACTAATGCATATGCATAACGTGTAGATCTTCCCGACGGGACGCACACGCTTACTCAGGAGGAGGAGGGATCCGCTAGTGGGGAGCTAAATCAAGCTAGTGGGCAGCAAGACCTGGACCAAAGTCCAGAAGAGCCCAAGGCTAGTGTAGAGTCAGAGGAAGGCAGGCACCGGAGTCATCTAACCTTTTTCTAAACTCACACCTTTACTTTTCAGCATTTATTGTTACTTTGTGCATTTAAATTTCAGGAGTTGCTTTGAAACCTAGATGCATGATACTTAGGACTCCTATGCTCTTTTACTAGTATGTTAGGAACGCTAGTGCTATGCTCTAAGGATACGGTACAAGTCGAGTAATGACTCATTGCTCGCGAGATATAGGATGCTTATGTTGGAATCATAAGTTGGTTAAATTGACTCGCTCATGTGGTAAGAGCAATGGGTTCGGTCTCGACCGAGTAGCATGGTGCTGGTCTAAGCTATTGAACGTACCAAGTGCTTGTCGGGAATGAGACCGGTAAGCCTAGTACCTAATGAACCAGTGCAGGGACTTTATCGCTACTAATCTTGAGATGCGTCTCTCGGTTTGATTCCGGTAGTACAAGTGTGAGTCTGGGCGTGCCGTGTGAGGGCGTCCCAGTAACCTTGTACTTAGGACTGTGGCATCTGTCCCTAATCTGGGGAGTGACGGGAACCGCCTGGTCGGGGTAGATCCCGCATTTGTTTTTCTTTGGATTCTTTTGGGGTCTACCTTCTTCCGTGTATCTTGGGTTTACCTTGCAAGGATATAAATCGATCGATCGTCGGTCACTCGCCGTTATCTGAGTCGGCTTGACCACTGGCTACCCCATGTTTATTTATGAAACATCTTGGATTAATTTTGTTGACTGATTAATCTTGTTTGTACAACCATGCTTGTTTAGCTAGGTGCTTACCTAGAATGGTTAACATCCTAGAACTTGAGCTAAAATTTGAAAGTAAGGATCAACTCTTAGATGCTTTCGGCAAAACAAACCCACCAGTCAAAAAGTCTTGCATGTCTAGCTGTGTCTTTTATTTTGACGGGTCAGTCTTGCTGAGTATTAGTATACTCAGCCTTGCTTAATTTGTTGTTTTCAGGTAATCCTATCTGGCCTGATGTTATTCCAGAGGGATGGGAGATTGAATGGGAGAACGATGATGAGGAGTGATATACTTGGATGGCCTCCCTTGTGTATCCCGCGTTTAGTTTAATTTCTGCTGTTTAACTCTGAACCATGTTTACTTTTATGTACTGAAAAACCTGATTTGTAATATTAAGTACTTATGGACTTTTATGTAATGTAATGATGTACTTTGGTCCCGCCTTCGTGTGGGCTTAGCGCATATCTCGATCCTGTGTAAGTGATTTACCGGGCATGACCCGGCAAAGACGACAAAATAACTCTTGATTATCGCTTATGATCCAAGTGGACCGGCTTAAGTGATAATCCCGAATTTATTTTGAGCGGTTCTGTCACAACTTCGCAGTCCCACAATCACTGGTTTGACCTAATCTAATTTGTGGTTGATCTGGTCAGGTACATAGGCAGCGCGGCGGTGGCGGCAACAAGGATGTTGACGAGGTCGACGTCTCGAAGAACACCACTAGGGTTGGGGATCCCGAACAGCTCCACTAGCAGCGCTGCAAGTTTTGTTTATCTCGTATATGTCTTGCTTTGTTCAGTCTGTAGAATTTTTTAGTGATTTGAGATTTCGAACACTAATGGATAGTAACCTTTGAGCCGTAATAAGTAGGGCATGAGCATAGTAGTGGCAGCTGCCTACATCCCCAGGCAGTTGAGGTCTCGAGGATTCAGCACAATCGGAGGCGGCCATGGAGTAGGTGGACATGGAGTAATTTCCTAGCAGGGCAACGACCTCATCACCCTTTGGCAACTATATGTTTTGAGGTGCGTTCTTCCCTTTTGATGTAGCTAGCTGATTAAAGTCCGTATTGAGTAATACTATATGATATGATTTTTCCTTCTACATGAACCTCTCTCTATAACTCATGTTGGAAAAAAATTATTGCATTGAGGTCTATTACTTATTTCAGCAATGTGGGTATGTTATTACTTATTTCAGCAATGTGGGTATGTTAAAAGCAGTTAGCTACTGGCTTGATTTTCCATTATACCTTCTTGAGGCGACATTAAGTTTTCTTATACCTCTCCTTTTCCTTCTCTCTGACTGCAGCAGCGAACTGAGACAAAACCTTCCTAAAGACTGGTGAAGATGTCATTTGATTTAGTATTTAAATGCCCCTAAATCAGGTTAGTTTGTTACCTTTTAGGAAGGTTTTGTCTCCGTTCCTATTGCGTGCTGAAAATTTGTGGCTTTGCGGATGCTTGTCGAATGTGTTCTTCTCAGCTTAATAAGTATGTTTCAAAAGCATCGTCTCAGGCGGATCGGACCCAGCTCGCCTTGTGGAACAGGTCCGGCTAGATAGTACTTAATAGTATTTTATGTTCTCTTATTTTCTAAATTTTGGATTGTTTTTTCTTGTATTTCTTTGCTCCTAAATAAAGTTATTTTTAAAGAAAGATTGTGAGACAATAAATTAGCGGGTTTGTTTGATGCCTCCAGTTTTATGTTATATAGGTGGTTGTATTGTGTTGTTCAGTTACTGGCTAGAAGAGTGCTTTGCTGAATCGTTTTGTGATTTACTTACAGGAAGGATGTGAATCTATCTGAACTGCATCCTTTTATATTGTGTTTCTGGTTAACTGCTTGATGCATGAATCTGATGTGTGTTGCACAGGTATGTTCTTCTTCTCCAATTTGACAACTATGCAATTAGAGTTAGACCTTTAAGCTCTCAACATTTCCTTCATAAATATCAATCTTGTACAGTTGTTATTTATTTCAAAATGTATACTTGTACTTTGCAAGGTGATGGATGATACTTGTACTCTTTTATTATGGATGTCGATGGCAAGATTATTTGAAGCTGAATTATTTTGAAAGAATTAAATTCAACCGCTTTCAGTTGTAGCATATGTTGCTAAGATTCTTGACTTAAGATAAATGACATCATTTATTTAGTGATGCTCGGTTGTGGGCAATTGAAAGGCTTCTAGCACTGGTTTCTTGTGGGCACGGTACGTGTTGGGTTTTTCTCAATTTTAGGGGACTTCGTGTGAACAATGGTGAGGATAAATTATTTTGGTAATGATTGGTGCCTCAATCAAGAAATTCTTCTTTCCCCTCCAGTAGTGGTCGATATAAACTTCATTCAAGACTTCAAAGCGATTGGTCTGATAACATGAGCATTGGCTTGTCAGCAGTCCTTTTGCCCTGTGATATTCTACTACTACTAGAAAAAAAATATTTTTTTTAATGAAGATTACCTAGGTATTAGCTCGACAGTTTCAGTCATTGGTTCATTTTTTATGCATGCAACTTATTATTTATTTAATTATGATTCTCCAAAATTTATTATCTTAATATGAATTTCATTTCATCTTTTGCCTAAGCACCTCAATGAACTGCCCTGTTCTAACGGCTCGGCAGGATCTCTTGGGCCTATTTTATTTTTCCATGGTTTCAGTTTTCAAAAGCCCAGAAGCATCACATCTCTTTGCATTTTCAATTTCTACACCATTTTGATTTGAGCAACTTGGCTTCCTCTCTCTGATTGCAGTGTCAAGCCCACCACGGCAAGGTTATCAAGCTGAAAAGCTTTGTACGTGTTGAAATTGAGGAAAGTGGTTTTAGCGCTAGAGGTCGTAAGGGATGGCATTGCCCATCTGCTTTGTTCAGTTTCAGATGCAGGTGTTGATAGAGTCCGCCTGGTGACTGACCAAGTGACTGAGTTTTTATTTAATTTTTATGCAATCCTTTCGATGCTATTTTTCTAAATCAGGATCTTTTAATGGTATTTTTCCAAAGTTTGGGATCTTTTGATGGTATGAATCTAATTCTCCCCATAGAAAAAATTGTACTCTGTTGTGGATTACTGCTTGTCACCATCCTAGGTATCCTTCCAATTTTAATTATCTTTTTTACAAAATTTCTCAGTGTCTTTAAATAACTTCCATTTTTTCTTTTGCTTGACTTGATCAATCTTTGGGATTATTTCAGGTTGCCTCATTATCAGTTTGAATGGAACTCTAATTCAACATCACCAATGATTTTAGGATTTTTTAGAACCTGATAAAGCAGAATTTAAAGAGGTGAACTCAATCTATTGCTTTGTTCTATGGATTTATATGCTATACATGTAGTACATGAACATGTTGGTTTCCTTTCTTTAGGAGTTAGATCACGATTTATGAATAATGTCTCAGTTTGTTCCTATGAAATTTGGATATTAGGCATCCATGTTGGACTTTTAAAAAAAGGCATCCACGTTGGCATTTTTGTACAAATTCTCATCACTAGCTGTCCTCGACATACATTATTTCTGAAGTCCTGTAGGTCAGCTAAAAATTGGCCCAACACTGCTAATATGCTTCAAGCCTCCAATTATTAATTGAAATTTGAATGTGTGTATTTCTTAACAGGAAATTGTTATGTAGTATTTTTACTTGCTGGTTTGAAGGAAGCTGACTTTAAAATAGCTGAATCAAATTAGATATTAAAAAGCAATTATGATGTCGGAATGTACTTCAAATGCCATCTCAAGTATAACTGATTTGTATGCTTCCTGGTTTATAACACTCATGATGTGTTTTATGATGTGTACTGGTTCATAAAAGAATGAATGAATGATCTTTACTCAACTGCCAGGCAATTGTTCTTGTTAATTAAAGAACAATAATCTTGTTCGTGTTTGTTTTTGTACTTCCTGACGGATGTTTTGCATTAGTGACTATTTAATTCTTAATGTTTGTCAGCCTATCAGTTTACACAATTTATGTTAGGTAGTGGATGAAAGATTTCGAGTACCAGCCTATATACATGTATCTCAAAATCTGAACAATACAGTTAGGAATGTAGCGAAGGCAAGTAGGTAAACAACCATGTAACTCTTTGCAGGTACCGGCTCCAAAGTGAACCTGAAGTCCTGGTTTTATCCTTCGGATATTCTAGGCCACAAAAGCTATTTTACAATGCTTGATAAAAACTTTGCTTTGTTCTCTAATGGTTTTGCTTGTTAATTGGAATGCAGGTTGGCACATAGACTACATTGTTGTGTCCGAGAAGGATGAGAAGCAGAAACTGAGGTAGGAGGACGATAGCCAGTGGTGGTCGACGAGTGGTACCACGCCAGCCTGATGTTCTAGGCTCATAACTCATTCCAACAGATGAGTTATTTTTGTGGTGAGTTCATTTTGAACCTTGTAGATATTAGTGAGCTTAGCCCACAAAAGATCACCTCAATTTCTCATTCCAATAGTTGTTTACCCTTCCAATCCACTTTGGTCCAAGCCAGGAATTGTGTTTGATTTCAGATTTGTATCTGTTGTTCTCCTATGCCTCCGTTCAGTGATGTTCACGCACCACTAACCTCTCTGTTGGTGGCATTGGCATCTTCCTGAATTAATCTAATAAACAAGTAAAAAATTAGTTTTTTTCATGTTTACCCTATGAGTTGAAATGCATGTCCAAGGGAAAGGCAAAGCATTGATACTTCTATCTTTGGTTGTTTCATGCAGGATCTTCATCATTTTTCTTCCTTGAAGGCCACTTTCTTATAATTAGTTGGAGCATGTTTCTAGTTTCTTTAACGAGTTGCTTCAAAAGCTTTTTAATTAGTGGCAATGTTTCAGAAAAGGATTAATCCAAATAAAAGGTTAGAAAAGGTATCTTTTCTTTCTTTAATGAGTTGTGGTCTGATTTAATCTCAATTGCCAAATGATTTAACGAATTGTGGTTTCTTATTGTTTTCTTTCCCAACTATATGCTTCGTAATGCCTTTGATGCCTTAAAGCACGAAAATATCTATGTAAGTGCCTTATTTATTTTTTCTATTTTCCCTATGAGTTACAATCCATGTCTTACGGGAAGGCTAAAAGTATCTTGCCTTTTCTCTGCATCTCCCCCTCTCATTTTATTTTGTTTTAAGAATTATGCTCTGCGTGATGTTGATTTCCCTGCAGGCTTTTCTCAGATTCTACTTGCGCTTGTGCGGAACAAGTTGGAGGGGTTGATCGCGCAGCACACAGATTTGCTCGAGAGCCTCGCTCCTAAGGTCATGAAGCGCGTTGACACGCTCAGAGGAGTCTAGGTAATTCAAAGTGAATCTTTGATGCTCTACTCGGTTTTGTGTTGAGTCAATAGCCACATATTGTTAATCAGAGATGTTGTGATCAACATGTTTTAAATGTCAGTTAGTGTCTGCAACTGTGCAAGTACGATCCTTTTGATGTGTTATTTAAACTAGCATGTGATAGTCACTACTACTCATTTTTGAATCATTATTGGTGTGTTTTTGCATTGTCTACACTTGACTCTCATGACTTGCTAAGCGTCTAGCTCCGAGTCAAACCATAATAAATTCATTAAAAAATATTTTTAGTAGCATATGTATGTCTGGAAGTCGAGAAATCACTGAGCCCAATTAATATATTTGATTCACATCCCTGGACCGTGGTGATGATTGTGAAATTGACATGCCTATTCATTAAGCTTCTTATATTCTCTGAAGAATGAATAGCTCCTAAGAACTGATACATGATTTTTCTAAGAAAGTTGTGATATTTTCCAAAGCAAAATTCTCACTTTTGCGTTGGCCTATTTCTGTCTTTTTCGGAACGGTTTCAGAGCAAACATGATGAAATGGAAGCAAAGTTGATCAAGGAAAGAGTTGTACTAGAAGCTAAATACTGGTGGATTTGAGATCACAAATATATTTGGGGGGGGGGGTCATGGCAGACTGCTCCGAATATGTTTGGTCATAACTATCAGTTTTTAATAAGTTGTCAAAAGCTCGAGCCAATAGTCTCATAGATATTATGCTTAAGTAAGTAATCATTTAACGTGAAGATGGTCAACACTTGTAGATGTTAGGAATCCAAAACTGACGTTTGTCAGGGCTATAATTTAAATCTTCTTCTCTAATATGCCTGTATATTATTCAGGGATTCAAGAAAATGTAGATGTTGAAGTTCTCGTTGCAAGGGCTTCATGAGGACATTTGTAGCTTTTCATTTTCTTTGCGGTGATTTATTTAAACTATGTATACAGATTTAGAGAAATATTGTGTGGCCTCTTAGGTGGTGATGTGAAAGCCATTGGATTTGATCTGAACATGTGGTGTAAAGTGTCATGAAGAAGCAGAGCATCAAAGGTACATGTAGAGCTGGTTGAGATGTTCTGAGGTGTCAGTGCATTGTTCCTAATTGCCTATAAACACACACTGTTAATCTCTTTTGTTTTCAGCTCAAATGGACATATTTGATAATTGCTTCATGAAATGGCTCTATGGTTTTACAACTGAGGGACAATAGAGCATCCATCTCTACTGGAGCGTCAATGATATCCTTTGTTTTACAATGTTGGTAACTGATAAATTTTATCTGTAGTTTGCTCAGGATTGTGGTATAAAATCCCACAAGTTTTTCTCACAAAACTCTACCAATGAGGAATGTGCAATGCTCCAACATCTGTCTCAAGAACAGAAATGTTTAACATTTAGGTGTGTTTGTTCTCATTAACAATGGTTTCGGGCTCTGCACGGTAGAGACGGCCTCTTTGTCCATAGGAGTGTCGTGCTGGATTTTAATAATTGAATTTCATCACACCGTTTGTTGCTTGTAGTTTGAAGTTACAACCGAATTTCGGAGATTTTAGCATTTGTGCTTGTTAATTCTAATCACAGTTGGATCTGTGCTCATCAGATTTTTTGGATCTTTTGATCCCTTCATGTAATATTTCTATGCAAAATTTCTTGTAATTTTGGTTTGCCTACATTAATGAAAGTGGACCAGTGCATGTGCTAAGTGCGTTTTCTATGTCAAAATCCTTGTTAGCTTTCAACATTTTCTTCTTATATTGTTTTTCATCTTGAAAGGAGAACGAAATACGCTGATTTGAAATACAATGCCAAATTATAGAGTACTATAGATATTCTTCTTATTTTCTTAGAAAAAGGATTACAAATCCGACCTCTTTCATTAATGTAGGCAAACTAAATGTTCAAGATATTCTTCTTATGAATATCAATAATATAGTAATATTCTATATATGGTTGGAACCTTTTGGTTTGATGTAGTTTTTTATACCACGCACTGTCGTGCGTGCACTTCCACTAGTCTGAGAAAGAGAAAAAACACGCGGAGTCTCAGAAAAAACCGAGGACGGCCTCGCGGAGCTGGACAGGTAGAGCCAGAAGCAGATGGCGAAGCCTCCTCCCCCGCCGCCTCGGGCCGTTCCCGAGTCTACCTCGACGCTCACGTCGCGGAGGTCTTGGTAGCCGGTGTCGCCCCCGCCGCATTCCGATCCCGGCGCCGCCATCGCGCCCAGGGGGTCGCGGGTGAGGGTTTGCTTGCCCCCTTTCGGCGCGTCGGCTCGGGCGACGAATTGAAGGATGGTCCGTTAACGGTTTGCTCTTCTTCGGCGATGACAGGTGAGGTTGGGGTTGGGGGGAGTGGGTGGGAGAAATAAATCTGGAGCGGTCGGTTTGGGGTTGGGCTGCTCCTGTTCGCCAGATAGGACGAACAAAATTATGTTGTTGTTTTTTCTTTTTATTTATTATTACATAAATACATAGAGAGAAATGTTCATTTGCCTTACAATTTATTTAAATTTGATAAAATATCACCCAATCTCACAGTCGTAAAATCACTTATTTTGGGTGAAAATATTTAACTTATTTATCGAATTTGTACCTCAGTGCACTTGTATCTCGTGCAGTGCATGATTGCACGTTTGAAATTAAAGGTTCTTTTGGTAGGCTTGCGGTTGCTCTCATGAAGTGGCTGCTTCTCTGAAGGAGTTGATGTTGTTTTGATAAGTATTTAGTAACGATTTTCTTAATGGCAATATGAATAATTTTATAGTCAATTAATACTAAAAGCATGATGAAAAGTCGAAAAAAACTATTTTTTTCTTATCCTCCTTAGTGTAACCTGTTTTGTGGTTCTCCCTAGGTTCTTTGGTGGTGCAGCAGTTTTAAAATTGATATTTTGGTAAGATTTCACCAAACATCGGTAGAAAAAACCTTTTAAGAAGTCCTTACAAAGGGCCTCTAAGTACTTCAGCTTTCCACGTTTTTGACACCATGGCATTTCCTCTCTGAACTTTCATGCAAATTTAAAAATCATAGTTCCATTAATATTTTCACTTTACAATCATTAATTCATAGTTCGTACTATATCACTACTCTCTCCGTCCCTAAAAGATCGTCATTTTCGCTTCTCGAGAAACAATTTTGACTAAATATATATAAAAATATATTAATATTAATAGTACAAAATTAATATAGTTAGATAGATATTTACATCTAGTTTTTTCACAAATTTATTTAGAGATACAAATATTGAATGTATTTTTACAAATCCTGTCAAACTCGTGACACGGAAACCAACGGCGACACTCTTTTGGGGACGGAGGAAGTATATTGTAACTGACGCTTTTTGATTTTATGTGCACCACGGTCTAGGGTCATTAAGCTTTGTCGATTATTAGCCTTATATATGTGACACGAGTAGTATGTACTTCCTCTGTTCTTAAATAGATGACGTCTAGGACAAAAAATTTAGTTCAACGTACCCATCTGTTCTTAAATAAATGACGTCTAGAACAAATAATTTAGTTCGTTTTGAACTAAATTTCTTATCCTAAACGTCATTTATTCAAAAAACGGAGGTAGTAATTTTGTAAGAGAATCCTACACAAGTACGAAAAAGGAAAAGAAAAGGGTGCTTACAATAATATTAAAATTGCACACTACTACGTCCGGCTAGTCTGAGAAAGAGAAAAAAACACGTTGAGATAGACATCAAGAGCACGCCCGTGGAAAATACTTTCCCGAAATTAAAAAATAAAATAAATAATATGGAGATGCGGGGTATCGATCCCCGTACCTCTCGCATGCTAAGCGAGCGCTCTACCATCTGAGCTACATCCCCTTTTGTATGTTTGAGAACATTAAATAGTAACTTTATTTCTTGTCTATTTCATTCATGACCCCAATAAATTCTATGCCGACGCGGGCCCATTAGTAACTGAGTCTGTCGCTCTAGCATCTAGCCACTGATTCTCGTCCTCGGTAAGTACTGTAATTAACAAGCTCCAACAATGTAAGACCGTAAGAACAATTCTAGCTCTGTACCATTTCCCCAGGCCGTGTTTGGGTCATAAAAATGAAATGAAATCTCCCTTTTCCATTGACTAAAAAAACTCCAACAATAGTGGTGACTCACCTTTCCTTCTCGATACGTTTGTTTGAGTTGCAATTTGAACTTTCTACTTGTTTTTCTCCTAAAAAGTTAACACAAGCTTTTAAACATGTGTTTAGCTTTCTAAGCTCAAAAGGCTAGGCTTATATAATTAAGCTTTTTCAAATTTTCATATAAATTCAATTTTTTTGAGCTTCCAACCTTTCAGAAACTACCCCAGAAGTTCGTTGTTTGTTTGACTTCTAACTTTTCACGCCGAAAATCTAGTCAAGAAGCTCAAACAAATAGAGCTTTTTGCATCATTGTTCGTGAAACCATCTATCTGATGAAGAGGTGGTCGCATTATATGATTACAAAGTTCGTGTACGAGTGCTTAGAGTAATAAACTAGAGTGCCTGGTTATTCATCAATTTGTTTCCCCGGGCGTAAATGATCACAAAAACCTCTCCGTCGTTGAGCTAACGTCAAATATCAGATGATGGAGGTAGTGAAAACTCAAATAGAACACAAAGTAACTTGTATATATTTTTTTATGAAACTGGAGTCAGACCCCTACTGGTTATATATTAGAAGAAAAAAGAAATGTATGTACAAAATAGCAAAGAGGGAAAAAGGGACAAGGAAAAAGGAGAAAAGAAAAGAAGAAAGAAAGAAAGATTACAAATGAGCCAGCCAATTGCTTATATTGGGGCAATATTTCTATTTTGCTCGATGGATAACCATAGCAAATTCTCTTCTGAAGATTTCTATGCTGCTTGATTTTTGAAATGAGATTGTTTCTTGATGTTCATATACTCCATGTCATAATGATGATTACCTCCACGAAGAAAGGACTGGCAATCTGCTTAGGTTATCATCAATAGAAAGGCTTACTCGCTCCCAACACATCTTTGCGAATGGGCACCATAAAGGAAGAGATGAAGTATGGTTTCCAGAATATTCCAATTGCACAGGACATAGTTGTAGCTTTGGAGGTTCATATTTTTTCTCTGTAAGATGTCTCTTGTATTTAGCCTATTTTTTAGCAGCAGCCGGAAAAATACTTTGTGTTTCATTTGACAGCAACTATTCCAAATCCATTTGTATGTTGAATGTATTTCCGAGTGCCCTTTCAAATGTTTGTAATTTGTGAACTGTACGAATTAGAACTCCGTATATATGTCCATGAATCATTTTCCTCCCTTTGCTGAACAGCATCAATATATCTTTTTTTTTATGACTGAGGCCATCGTTTCATTTGGTTCCCATGTGCACCAAACCAAACATAAACAAAACAGCTCAAACTTGTGCTTCTGCTGTCATACAGGTTGGCGAATCATTGCAACTTACAAGTAGGAATACTTCTTTCTTTACCACTAATACTTGTTTAAGGGGGTAATTCTAAAAAAATTTACTTGTTTAAGGGGGAAAAGAAAAGGGCAGTAGCATATATAAAACCTGCCGTGCCTAGTGACAACCTTTGGGTCGTCGTGGGTAGGGATGAAATCGGTCGGAAACGATCAAAAATATTATCATTTCCTACCATATCTTTTTTACTCGAAAATGATACGGAAACGATATGTTTGAAAACGATAACGATAACGGAATAGCTTGTACATCGGAAATGAAACTTTTCAATCGAAATTATGTCGATATCGGTCGGTACGGTAACTCAAATCGGAACTGACACAAGCATGAATACACAAAATTGAGAACAATTTCATTAACCAACACTCTACTATAATGAATCATACATCATAGAAATAATTTCTAAGTTTTTCTGTTGGGTCTCCTAAAATGCTTTCTACCACTATTAAGGGCTATACTGTTAAATGGCAAAGGATATTTTATTTCCATCTTACTCCCTTCGTATCAAAATACTTGTCACCATTGACTTTTTTTCACAACTTTGACCATTCGTCTTATTCAAAAAATTATGCAAGTATCATTTACTTTGCTTGGTACATGCTTTATTATTGAAAATATTTTGAACTTAACTTATCCTTTTACACATTTGCGATAATTTTTTTAATAAGACGAATAGTCAAAGTCAGAAGAAAAAATCAACGGCGATAAGTATTTCGTTACGGAGGGAGTATATCATTTCTCTCCCGTGTTGCGTTGACCATGATTCTCAATCTCCCCGTGATCCAATCTCTTCCGTTCCTCTCTCTACGATTTGGTGCCAGGAACTAACTTGCTATTGGAATTCACCTCGATCCCTTTCCCCTTTTGCTGTTCCTCACATCCGGCAAGCAATCGCAGCTCGCAGGCTTGCAGCCTCGCAGCAGCGGCTGGCCAGGTCGGCGGCGGCGCAGGCAGGCGACTAACCAGCGGACGGTGCCTGAGAGACATGGGTACCCATGGGTCCCCACCGGTCAGGGTCTCAGAGGCCCCTGTCAAGTGGACCTGACCTTTCAGAAGACTCGCCTACCTTACAAGTGGACCCAGCGACCTAGTCAAGCTCCCGGAAGACCCGCAATGCTTGACGTGCAAGCCAAGACACTACGACGTAGCGTGCCGCTGCCTGTAGACTCCGAGTATCACGGGATACTCCTTGTAATTCGGGAGATAAGCTTCCCACAGTTGTAACCGACCCCGACATGGGTCAGCCGACCTGCGCATGCAAACCCTAGCCCGTCCCCCCATATAAGGCGGCCTAGGGCTCCATGCACAGGGAGAACTCATCTTCATCCTCGCATAATCCACCACAACTGGACGTAGGGTTTTACTCTCCGGAGGCCTGAACCAGTATAAACCCTTGTCTCCTTGTTCTTCGCCGCCATACTCGCCTAGTTTCGTGTGCACAACGTGCATAACCACCTACGCTCTTAGGCCCCGATCCTCCATTAACCTGCAAACCTCTAGGGTAACCCCCTAGCGGATCTGTCCAGGTCTCACCCCCTGACAGTTGGCGCGCCAGGTAGGGGCGATCGGGAACTCGCTGTGCAGCATGGTGGCCCAATCTGGCGTTGTCTTCCCGGCAAGCATGGCGCCCTTCCTCGCCGACCCCGTGGAGATCTGCTTTGGATCCTTCACGGCGACCTCACCTGCCCCGGCAGCCTCGACTCCTCCAGTGACCTCTGAGAAGGTCATCACGGCGCCCGCCGCCGATCCTGTTCCCGATCTAGTATCGGAGACCCACCCGCCCAAACCCTGTGACCTCGTCCAGGGGATGGACAACATCATCGGCTCGATGAGGGAAACCCTGGAGATCTGCGAACGAGCTCAACGCTCGGCGCAGACAGCGTTGCGCCACGACACCTTCCCCTTCGGCCTGAAGTCTGCGCCCAGTCTTAGTCTGAGCCAACTCTCCACGCCTCCTCAGATCCGATTTGAGCGGCGACCTTCGCGCAACCTAAGGCTGGCTCCTCGCGCTCGGCACGACCCCTCGACGTGCCCTGCACTTACCACAAGGGTGCACAGCACACCCTCCGTGGGTGCCGCCTGCGGAAGAAGATCGACAACGAGCTCCCCCGCCGAGCTAAGCGACCTACCCAGTCTCTGGACTGTGGGAAGTTCCAGAAGGTCCGGGTTCGCATCGCTCCGAATGACCCGGAAATCGTCTTCCGTCAGGTGATGGTGATCTCGGAGAACGAGCCACCACGCTTGGGCGCGACCAACTCCCAGGAGGCAGCTCGCATCCAAGCAAACGCCCGCCGCGCTGAGCGACGTGCGGAAGAGCAGCAGCGCGCCTTGCCCTGCGCTCGCGATCTGCGCCTCGAGTTCGAGGAAGCTGGGATCCCGACCTTCAACAGCCCCCAGGCCAACCTGGGCGCAGCCATCACCCGGCTCCAGCAAGTCCAGTCGCCTGAAGCCGAGCAGGCCCTTGCGTGCCTCCGGGTCGCCAACGCCCTGGTGGAAGAGAAGAGTGCGGCCTCTAGGTCTGCCGCGTCGTCCTCCACTCGCCACTCGCGCAGTCGTTCACATCGACCTGCGCGTAGTCATCTCTCCCCCGTCCAGGAGGAGGTCGCTCAGCAAAACCCCGAGCAACCCGCCCAGCAGCCTGCTGCTGCCCGGGACCTTCGCGTCAACCTCGACACCAACAGGCACGCTCGCGACGCCCGCACCGTCGTCGACCAATGCCACCGCGAGCGAGAGGAGCGCGAGCTCCGTCGCCGCCTGGACTACGACCGCGAGTACGGCGCCCCTGGCGGCGTCCACCGCATCATGGAGCGCGTGCTCCGCGATCAGCACGAGATCGAGAACCAGCGACGTGCCAAGTACAACACTGATCACGGCGATCCTGCCATCGTCCAGGTTGACAGGGATCGGCAGCCACGCTCCCAGGTTGTCGTCCCAGAGCGCAGCGTCCACTCTGCGCCTCGAGATGCCGCCCCGGCAAGGGGCACCAGCGAAGACCTTGTGCTCAACGCCTTCCCAGCGCTAGATGCCCGCTTCAAGAGGGTGGAGTACCCCGACAACTTCAAGCCCAACATCAAGCCATATGACGGACGCTCCGACCCTAACATCTGGCTATCGACCTACTACGTCGCCGTCAAGGCGGCTGGTGGTGATTTCGACCACATGACGGCCTACTTCCCGTTGGTCATGGGCAAGTCCCCTTCGCTGTGGCTCAACAACCTTGAGCCCGGCAGCATCAAGACTTGGGCCGATCTGTCCCAGACCTTCACATCGAACTTCCAGGCGACCTACGATCGCCCTGGGAACGCCTTCAGCCTGGGACGGGTCGTGCAGAAGCCCAAGGAGCGTCTCCGCGACTACAACAACCGGTTCTTCGAGAATTGGAGCGAGTGCGTTGGCGTCAGGGACGACCAGATCGTCGACAGCTACAAAAAGGGCCTCAAAGACCCTAAGATCTTCGAGAAGATCCATGACTCCAGCGCCACCAACGTCAAGGAGCTGATGATCATCGTCAACAAGTTGATGGACACGGAAGACGCCCTCCAGAACCAGTTCGACGCTGGTAACGCTGGTACATCTAGTACCGCGGCGGATAAACTCCGCAATCGACCTTCCGAGGTCCTGGCAGCCGAAGGGCGGCGAAACTCGTCCTTCAACCAAGCTGAGTTCGACCTGACGCTCGACAGCATCTGCGGGTTCCACGAGGGAGCCACCCATACTCTCCGCGAGTGCTCTCAGTTTAAGAGAGCCTTCAGCTCCTCCGCGGATCCCAAGCGACCCAGGAACGACGGCAGGAGACGCGACAACCGCCCCTACAACAACAACTACCGCCGCGACGACCGGCGAGATCGCCGCGACGACCGCCGCGACGAGCGATACGACGATCGCCGCGAGCCACCTCGCAACGACTCCGCCCCAGCGGCTCCTCGCGATGAGACGAACTTGCCCCCTCCGCCGGCGTCGGGCAACCCCAATGGGCCTTTCCAGGCCGCAACCCGCGCGATCAACATGATCGTCGGTGGGATCAAGTCCAGTGCCAGAAGGAGGCGCTACCAGAAGGACAAGCGTGACGTCCACCTCGTCCACACTCACCCAATCGTACCCTTACGATGGTCTGAGCAGCCAATCACGTTCTCCAGAGCTGATCACTGGGTTCATATCCCAGACCCCGGGTCCTACCCGCTCGTCATCGAGCCCACGGTGGATGGAGCCCTGCTCTCCCAGACCTTGATTGACGGCGGCAGTGGGCTCAACATCATCTTTGTTGACACCCTCAAGAAGATGGGCTTCGACTTCAACAAGATGACGGAGTGCGACGAGCCTTTCTATGGCATTGTCCCTGGGAAGGCGGCCCAACCGCTGGGTCGGGTCTCCCTCCCGGTGACTTTTGGTACAGAGGTGAACTTCCGCACAGAGTACCTCAACTTCGAGGTCGCAAACTTCAAGTCCTCCTACCACGCGATCCTAGGTCGCCCAATGTTGGCCAGATTCATGGCCATCCCACACTACACCTACTTGGTGTTGAAGATGCCCGCTCCGCGAGGGGTCCTCTCCGTCAAAGGGGACCTCGTTATCTCCTTCAGGTGCAACACGGAGGCCCTCGACCTCGCTGCGACCTCCGCCGCTGCCGAGGCCTCCGCGGTCTTGGTGGCTGAGGCCGAAAAAGTCGACCCCGTCGACCAATCCGTCCCGGAGCAGAAGCGCACTGAGACCGCCCTCGACGCGGCTCCATCGACGAAGAAGGTCTACCTCGGCCTTGCCGACCCAGAGAAGACGGTGGTGATCGGCGACGGGCTCGACCCCAAATAGGAACTCGCGCTCACCAGCTTCCTCCGAGATAACGCCGACATATTCGCTTGGAGTCCATCGGATATGCCAGGTGTTCCTAGGGAGCTGGCTGAGCACGCCTTGGATGTAAGCAAAACGGCAAAGCCTGTCAAGCAGAAGCTTCGCCGCTTTGCGAAAGATCGCAAGGACATCATTAGGGTAGAGCTAATAAAGCTCCTAGCTGCCGGATTCATCCGAGAGTGTAAAAACCCGGTTTGGCTCGCCAACCCGGTTCTTATACCAAAGAAAACCGGTCAATGGAGAATGTGTATCGATTACACCGACCTCAACAGGCACTGCCCTAAAGACCCCTTCCCTCTTCCGCGAATCGACCAGGTTGTGGACTCCACGGCCGGGAGCGTCCTCCTCTCCTTCCTCGACTGCTACTCAGGGTATCACCAGATAGCCTTGAAGGTCTCTGACCAAGACAAAATGGCGTTCGTAACACCCCATGACATCTACTGCTATACGGCCATGACCTTCGGCCTCAAAAACGCTGGTGCGACCTACCAGAAGGCAATACAGAGGTGTCTGGTCAGCCAGATCAACAAGAACGTAGAAGCCTACGTCGATGACGTGGTCGTCAAGACCACCCATGAGGACCAGCTCATAGCCGACCTTGCAGAGACATTCGCTAACCTCCGCACTTACCGCTGGAAGCTCAACCCAGAGAAGTGCGTCTTCGGTGTCCCGTCCGGCAAGCTCCTGGGCTTCATGGTCAGCAACCGGGGCATCGAAGTTAATCCCACCAAGGTGGATGCCATCCTCAAGATGAAGCGACCTACTGGCAAGAAGGACGTCATGAAACTCACAGGCATGATGGCGGCCTTAGGCCGATTCATTAGCAAGCTCGGAGAGAAACGCCTGCCCTTCTTCAAGCTGCTAAAAAGGCGGACAAGTTCGTCTGGACCGAGGAGGCGGACCAAGCTCTTGATCAACTCAAGACCTTCCTTATGACGCCCGCGGTGATGGGGCCCCCGGCGCCCAAGGAGCCCTTACTGCTATACATCTCGGCAACCACCCTGGTGGTTAGCGCCGTCCTGGTGGCTGAGCGACCTGAAGAGGGACGACCTTACTCTGTCCAGCGACCTATCTACTACGTCAGCGAGGTCCTGTCTGACAGCAAGACTAGGTACAGCCAGCCCCAGAAGATGCTCTACGCGCTACTCATGACTTCGCGAAAGCTCCGGCACTACTTCCAATCCCACAAGATTAAGGTGAAAGGATCTTGATGTCGTCTAGAGGGGGGGTGAATAGACGAATCTGCACTTATTAAAAACTTCAACCCTCTGTTAGTACTAAAACCGGTTAGACCGGTTTCCAAAACCGGTCAGACCGGTTTTGCTAGGCAGCAAACCAACAAACAAGTATATGCCCTCTACGAGTTCTAGCACAAACCAAACTTGGTGTAGGACTTCCACAGGTGTTTCCAAGAGTATCAATGAAGTCCCTGCACACCAAAGTAGATCGAAGCGGAAGCACAAGGTATATGCTAGAGATAGAGATAAAACAATAAGCAAGATATATATGAAGTAAATGCACAAAAGACACAAAGATTTAATCCGTGGTTCGGCCCACCACTAAGGTTAGCCTACCTCCACGTTGTTGAGGTATCCACACAAGGATAGGCTCGCCACACAAGGCTTGCCCTTGACCTCGGTCTCAAGTCAAGAGAATGAACCCTTGAGATGAGAAGGTTTCCACTAGAATCACAGGGGTAATACAAACTTCTTGGAGCTTCCACAATCTCGGATTGGAGAGCTTCCAAGTGACTTCTAGCCGTCTAGGAGCAAGGCTCCAAGAGTAAAAGATGCTTCAAAGGATCTTCAACAAAAATCAGCAGGTGCTCAAGTGTGGGATGCTCACTAGGCTTCTCAAAGCTCTCTAAAGCTCTCACACAAGTCACTCTCTCAACCCAACACAAGAATAGGGCACTAAAGGCTTGAATCTCACTTAGAGAGGTTGGGGAGAGCTTAACTGGGGTTCAAGAAAGCATAGGAGGCGCAGGGAACCAGCAGCCCCTCAAAGAGGAGCTCATGGGTATAAATACCCATCCTCCCAAAAACTAGCCGTTAGTCTGTCAGACAAAACCGGTCAGACCGGTTTGCCAAACCGGTCAGACCGGTTTTCAAACCAACTAGCCGTTGGACGGTGTCAGTGCCCAAACCGGTCAGACCGGTTTTCCAAACCGGTCAGACCGGTTTGGGCCAGAGAGCTCTACTAAGGTTTGAACTCCAGGGTTAGTCTCTCTTGGGTTCACTTGAGCACTTTTTGATGTTTGTTGTCCAACCAATGATTCATCCCTCTTGATAGTACGGCATACCTAAACTCAAGATAAAAGATAAACCCTAATTAATCTACTTGAGCTTGAACCATCAAGGTACGCCGGTAATTGATCTTCAATGATTCGAGGGCTTCCAATGTTGTATACCAACTGAGCACATGTTATAGATATAAATAGATGCATGTGCTTGAGCATATCCACCTTGAGCTAGTGACTTAGAATTCTTCCATAGAGTAGAGAATCAATCACTTTGAATTCTAGAGCCACTCCAAATTATCAATCATGACACTAGATGCAATTTATCACTTTCCTCGGTAGGCTTGGATATGATACTTCGAAATCCTTGACGCTCTCAACTTCACCCTAGCACCTTGCTTATGGTCGCTATCCATAGCCTTTGCTTAGTTCCTCGTTTTAGCCATCTTGATCTCTTCATCACTTATCCTTGCCACTATTGAGTCAAGCCTTGCACCATAGAGAGAATTCCATTTGAGATGCCACTCAAATAATTGTCCTTTTGATTGATAACAAACATCCTTGCCTTGCAAGCTTCCATTTAGGTCCATTACAATAGAGGTAACCACATGACCTTTGTCAACGCTATATTTGAAGTCTTGCAACTAGCTTCTTTGTAAGAGTCAATATCTTCCACTTGATGTAAGAGTGAAATCCATTTGATATTATACTCGGTGAACTCATTGTATAGCTCATCAAGTTCCATGTTGTATCAATAGTGAAATCCCTTTGATGCCATACTCATCTTTAACTTAGTTCTCCCATTTTTACATCACAAGCTTCTCCTTTCTTCACAATATGCTTTGCTTTGACATAGAGAGGCCAACTAAGTACCATATATAATCATGCCTCTATATTTGCTTTTCTTTAGCTTAGGATCACTTGTTGTATGTCTTATATAGACTCCAATGGGAAGAACACATTAACCAACTCATGACATTCATCTTTAGTAGTTTGCATACATTCCATGTATAATGCCATGATCCACCCTTGTCATCTTTGCAATATGAGCCAAAAACATGATCTTACACATAAATATCATTTATCAATAATCAACAACCTGCTCACATGCTTTACAAGAGTGTTAGTGATTCAATCAAGTTGTCACTCAACTCACCAAAACCCACTTAGGGCTTGATTGCACTTACAATCTCCCCCTTTTTGGTGATTGATGACAACCTTGATTAAAGCTTACAAAAGATATATAAATGAAGCTTATAAATACTAAGATTTAGGTAAAGCTCCCCCTCAATGTGTGCAAATGAATGGAATTCATCAATTTGGCCTCAAAATGCCAATTTGCACATTTTCAAGAAAAACATGGAGCTCCCCCTAAATCTCAGCAAAGTGGGGTGCAACAAGTGTGTGTGACAAGATAAAATAAATGTGTGATGCATATGTCAAGAGTTATCACAAACAAGAGACAAAACACAAAGAGGTGTGTGCTGTCTGGGGCAAAACCGGTCAGACCGGTTTTGGAAACCGGTCAGACCGGTTTCACCCAGTCAGTACACAAAAACAGGGAAAAACTCAAAAACAACTCATTCACCATACAAACATGCATCACAAACTAACATTAAGTCACTTAGAATATTTAGAGTACATTACACACATTGTAGCACATAATACAAGAGTTCTCAAGTCCAACACCTAGATAAGGTTCAACAGACGATTATTACAGATCCAAATCTCTCAACAAGTCTCTAAGATAAAAGATAACTGGATACATAGGAGCTTGGGAGTGCTCAGCACAAACCGGTCAGACCGGTTTGAGAAACCGGTTAGACCTGTTTCACTACACAGCACACAAGCAGATAGGCTTTAATCACTTTTCTTCTCCCCTTTGTCATCCATCACTAAAAACTTGGAGAAGATAGGCTGCTGAGCATCACTGATCACCATACTCCGGAGGAGCACCACCATGCGGAGGAGGGTAAACTAAGAGAGAGTTTATAAGAAATGGAATTAAGAACTTGAGAAGAAATGGTAGATGCTAAAGTATAAGAATTTGAGACTCATCATACCATCGTCGTTGCCAAAGAGCGACTGATACGCTTGAGATACAAGATTTTGACCGCTAGTAGACGGACCCATAGGAGGAGGTGGAGGAGGAGGTACTTGATATCCATAGTGATGAGCATATTGTTGAAAATAGCCTTCGGAACCCAGCTGTGCCACCATGCTATCCACTGAAGGGATCTCGGGCTCCTCCGTCTCGGGAGAGGGTGGAGATCTAGGAGGTTCAAAACCATGGTGATTGTGCAATAATTTGAGAGTGTCCTTCATTTGTTTCCTCTCTCTCCTAGACCTCTGCTGCTCGACCAATACATCCCTCTGGTTCCTACACATAGATGTGAAAAAGTTCAAAAGCTTGCGAATAGGAGAGGGAGGCTTGTCCCTAGGCTGGCTGCTGCTGCCAGCCCCGAACCGGTCAGGCCGGTTTTCCAAACCGGTCAGACCGGTTTGGTCCTGACCAGTGGCTGCTGCTGGCTGATGCTGCTCCTGTTGCTGTCCTTCTCCTTCCTCCATTTCTATTTCATCATATCTTCTAGGTGAGGGAGTCCTTATCCTCTTGGGTACCGGGACTTTGAAGGGCTCAAGCTTAGTATCCTTTAGAAACTTTCTTTTTGCCACCTTTTCAATGATATGCATGATATAAGGTGCATACCCACACAACCTCTGGGGGCTCTCGCTAATGGTCTTGATCTCCTCCCAAATGAAATCGCTCACTGAGAACGGAAGTCCGGGAGGCCTCATATGAACGAGCAAGTCCTTAGCATAGTTAGAGATGTCCGCCGGGTTTCCGCCCCTAGGTGTGAGTGTCAACCGGAACATGCGGTTAAGCATGCTATAGTAGGAGTAAAGCCCCGCTGCATATCCCGCATTTGCTTGCTTGTTTCTTGGATACATGAACTTCATCGCAGAAGGCTCCATCGGACGAATACCACGGTGAATGCAAGGAAGAGTCAAATCCGCCGGGCTAGCTCCAAGGAACCTAGCAAAGTGTGTGAAAGTGACACTGTATCTAGTCCCCTCAGTCATCCAATGCATCTTCCTTGTACTCTCATTTTCCTCAAAAGCGACAGTGGCATAGAATTGTGCAATGACCTCTGTGTTCCAACTGTGCCTGGATCCCATCAGAGGCTTGATCCTCAAAGTAGTACAAACATCAATGATATCTCTGAAAATAGCATTGTTTGCCTTTTCCATGTAGCCCCAATCTATCCACCGAGCCTCTGCAATAATGCCCTTTTTCTTAGCTATGATGGCAGTGGAATAGTAGTCCTGCTGAAAGAAAGTGTGAAATCTGTAATCTATCCCACTAGCCATGTCCTTAGGCTTACCATAGGGCCACTCCCTTCTCTTCCGCCTAGCTGCCTCAGTCTTACCCATGCCAAGATAATTCACTATGCGATGAGTGCCGGGATTGACTGGCCTCCTAATCTCAAGCATGACCTGCTCTTCTTCTTCATCTTCTTCTTCCTCAACTCCTCTTTCCCTTCCACCATAATCCTCTTCTTCATCATCATCATCATCTGCAGCTGGTCCTTTCCCATGCCATTCCATTCTATAGTTCTCATTACTCTCATCATCATCACTAGAAGTCTCATGCCCTTCTTCCACAATTTTGTCCACAACATTTGACTGAGATGCCCTAGACGTCCTAGGCCTCAAGACAGGGCCATTGGAGGCACCGGACGGCTCAAACGGATCGGGATTGCCTTCGGACTCATCAACCCTCTTTTTCTTCTTTGACCTTGTGTAGGTCCTCGAGAAGTCCGACATGTTATTCCTGACCACAAATAAGTGACAAAGTATATATAAGGTTCATAGGAATTGATTCGAGACTCGACGAGAATTGAATTCGAAGTTTTGGAAGAAAATCAGGGTTGCTGTCCTAATAAAACCGGTCAGACCGGTTTCAGAAACCGGTCAGACCGGTTTCGTTGGCTGAAACCCTAGATCATGGAATTCGAAATATAGCCATCCAAATTGATTCAAAACTTAAAGATAGCTTTCTGGGCATACTAGTTGATGATTGCTCAAAGGAATCCGAGAGATATGCAAGGAGCTAAGAGATCGGGCAAAGAGAACCTTTGAATACCTTGAGAGGATGGGAGAAGATGAGTAAAGCTTCAAAAACGGTCTCCAATCCGGTCAAGCCGAAGTTTAGCACCTCTAGCCCTTAATCTCCAAAGGGAAAACCTTCTCCTTGGTCCAATCTCAAGATCCCATGGTGGGGAGAGTGAGAGGGAGAGGGAGCACGGGATGGAGAGGAGGACCACGGGTCTTGGCTGGTGGGAATGAAGTGAAGGGATGAAGAGGAATATTCCACACGAGATACCCTTAAAGAGGTGGACCCGGGGTAAAACCGGTCAGACCGGTTTCCCTCAGGAAACCTGCTGAAGCTAGAATTTGAGATATTAAAGCTTGATTTGAGAACTAATATGAGAGATAAGTTCAAGATATGTCCAGATACTAGTTCCTTTTCTGAAAAGCCTGAAGCTTCAACTCTTTATCCAAAGACCCCTTTTTCTCCGCGAGAGGTGAATAGAGGAAAAGATAAGATATTGAAAGAATTTTGCTCCTTTTCCTTTTGAGATAGATCTAGTGAGATAAAGAGATAAAGCAATGAACTTTGGTCACTAGATGACTCCCATAGAGAAATTTTCCAATTAGGTCCAAAAGCTCCTTGATACTTCCAAGAAACTTAGAGAGAGATAGATATGAAGAATATGTTGGACTTAAGAAAATCTCACCACTTGTGACTAGCCATCACTCAAGCAAGGTTAACCATAGTCACAAGTGGGTCGATCGGGTCATAAAGACCAATAACCAAATTTTTCAAAATTCACACAAATCCTATCATGCTAGTTAAGTTTTTCAAAAATCTAACCTATGTCACGCAAACATGTGGCTAAACAAGTTTTAGGACCATATTGGGATATTTAACTCATGCCTCTCACATTATAACAAGTATTTGACAAAGTCAATATAAAGGTAGGCATCAATTAAATATCCAATAGGCACACACGAGAGAACCTTGAATAGATCACATGCTAAGAAAATGCACACACTAGCATGAATAAATCCTAGATGATAAAGGTAGAAGAAGAGTGAGTGTGAACCATACCTTTGCCTCTAGCTTATCACATTTTCACATTGGTGAATTGTGATTTTTCCTTGACTTGTGCATTGCTATGTTAAGACAAAGTTCTAGCTCTCATTTTGATAGACCTTTTAAACACAACACGAGAGAGACACTTAAATAGCACAAGCACTAGTTTCAATCCTTAGTGACCTTTCGGGTTAGAGAGACAAGAGGTCCACCAAAAATTGAAACCTCACAATATAGATCAAATTCCCTTTGTTTATGGAGCATATGAAATAATGTGAACGACTAGGGTCACATGCACCATTTTGGCAATTAAGTCCAACTCGAGGAATTTAAACTATATTGTGGTGAGTAGCTATGCTTGAGGTTAGTTTCATAATCCAATGAGAAAGATTAGGTCAATATTACCACTTTGGACTCAAAGATCATAGCATACTCCATGGAGAGAGACAAGCTCTCATTTTGAGACTACAAAAAACACTAGATGAAAGCATTAGTCTCAAAGACACAAATTGTAGAGTGATCTCCCCCTAAATAGGTGCATCATGAGTTTGAGTTGCATGAAACGAGCACTTAGTCAATTTAATGAACTAGGAGAGGTCACTTCACAATTTGGTCAAGGCACACAAGAAAAATAATTTACAAATATTGAAATTGTGCCAAGAATGCTTACCATCACCAAGATAGTGTTTGTCTGATGCTAAGTAAGAGCTGAGGATATATATTTGAATTTCTTGAGTTAATCTTGAAGTACATTACTTAGTCGGGCTGCACTGGGCCAAAACCGGTCAGACCGGTTTGGCAAACCGGTCAGACCGGTTTTGCCAGTCAGTCCAACTGAAGCTTTTCTTCAAGACTCCATCAGCTCCCGATGTAGGTGTATCTTCATGTATCTTCAATTGCTGACAATCACCCTGATCCCAGAAGTTCTATAGGTCTGAATTCCAGATCCCAGAACCTCCGAAGAAATTCCCAGAGGTTGAGTTTCTGCAGCAATTCCCGGAACCTCCGGAGAATTTCCCGGAACCTCTGAGGTCTGCACTTCTAGAGAGACAGGAATGTTTGGCCCTTGGAGTTGGTGTTGAAGCTTGGAAATTTTCTTCATCTTTTCTTATGCTTCAACTTGGTCTAACATTGCCTATGGTCAAACACTTGATTGACTTACAATTTTACTTCTTCTTTTAACCTGCACCATTTAAACCAATATGCTCTACTAGAGAGCGGTTACAAGCATCATATGGTAAGAGGAGCATATATGTACACCAAAATACTTAGTCAAGCCAAGTGCACAAAACCAAGGTCTTGAGCACAAGTATCCACTTAGGATCAATCGACTAAGATGAAAGATGAAGCTTATGTTACCGAGATGTCATTGGAATAGAGATTAAAAGTTTATTCTTGACACTTGGCATTATTCTAGCTCATGGACCATTTCTTGAGTTTTGCCAAGCCTCCAATGCATCTCCATGCTCCTGCAATCTTAGCAAGCTCTTTTTGGTACCCAAACCATGTTGGGTCCTTTAGGGTTAGTCACAAGAGATTTGGGAATCCAAATGGCTCTTATGCTAGTTTGAGGTGAACTAATCACTCTAGTAGCATAGATACCATTCTTGTCATCCCTAAGTCTAGAAAATGAATGATCGACGAGTTTTGACTTAGGAATGTTACCATTTGGACAATTATTACTCTCATGTCCCTTTGACCGACAAGTGTAGCAAATACGGCTTTTGATCTTGATTGCTGAAGTCTTGCTCTTGTTTTTGCTTACTTGTTGCTTCTTGGTTTTGTGGCTTGCTGTAGAAGCTTGATTGCGCTTGATATGCTCTTGAGGCACTGCAGTTGCCAAAACCCGGTCAGACCGGTTTGGTGCAGACAGCACCTCAGTCACTTGTGGACAAGTCTCAATGAAGTGTCCATGTTGCTTGCATTTGTAGCATATCCTTCTCCTTAGCTTCCTTTACCTTTTCTTGCTGCCTTTGAGCTGAGGAGAGCACATGGATGCATAGTGCCCCATCTTTGAGCACTTGATGCATTGTATGTGATCAAGCTTCTTTTTCTTGATTTCTTGAGTCTTGTGATTATTTCCTTGCTTCTTCGGTTGGAGGGTTGAGCTAGCACGGTTTGAACCCTTCTCAAGCTTCTTCACCATGTTGTCACGGTTATCTTGAGAAGGTTGCACTTGACTCTTTCCCTTCAACTTACTCAAGTCTTCTTTAAGCTTTTCAACCTCTTGCATGAGTTGATCATTTTCTTTCGCAATGAGATCATCACAAGTCTCTACAAATACATGCTCAATGCTAGATTGGCTTGCTTGAGAACAACAAGGTTTAGTACAAGACAATTCAATATTGACATGTGAGCATGTGCATGTGTGTGAGAGAGGTTGAGTGGATGTTACCGATGAAAGCACAACCTCGTGAGCTACTTCTAGACAAGTATATGATTCTACAAGCTTGTCATGAGAGCACTCAAGCTCCTTGTGACATGCTTGTAACGTCACATGCTCGCTAGTGAGCTTTTCAAGCTTATCATTGAGCACCTTCTTTTCTTGCTCCAAAGATGCTACACATGTAGACAAGTTAGTAGCACAAGCAACTTTATTAAGCAAGATATCATATTTATTGACCAAGGTAGAGTGTGAGAGTTTGAAGGCTTCAAGCTTTTGAGTTAAAGATTTTATGGTGTCAACTTGATCTTCAACTCTCTTTGCCATTTGATCTTCCTTGGTTTCCTTGCTCTTCTTGGCCATCAAGCACTTGTGATCATCAACACTAGGAGTTGAGGACCTATAAACCGCCGATTCTTGTCTTGATCGCCTTCTTGAACGCTTGTCAGCCTTCACTGCGTTCATCCTGTGAAAACCGGTCAGACCGGTTTTGGAAACCGGTTGGACCGGTTTCCCCACAGGGTCACCCGACTTGCTTTTCTTGCCTTGTTGATCCATGGGTGTGGTCACTTGAGGATCAGTGTATGCTTCTGAGGTAGAGCACTCTTCTAAGGATACTCTTGTCACTTGATCCTCACTAGTTGACGGCTTGTTATACTCAAACCCCAAATCTTCATTTTGGCTTTTGATTTCTCTTCTCTCATCATCCTTGGCCAAGATGTCATCATGAGCACATGAAGATGAGTGGTTTGCAGCTGTGACTTCACTTTGCATGCTTGCTCTTTGATCTTGATCTTCGCATTTGGGCATATCATAGAGATCTTGAAAAATCTCCCAAATGTCATGTGCATCAATTATGTCATCACAAATTAATTCCTGCACATCACAACTCAAGGTACTACGAATGTAGTTAGTAACTTGAGAGTTGAGTTCCCAACATTCTAACTCCTCTAGAGATAAGTTCGACAAGTCAATGTTGTCGACTCTAGTGTGAGGAGGAAGAATACTAGCAACTACAACCTGCTCAGCAAGTGAACCAAAGGTCCTAATTCTATTAAGTACATGAGCTGACCAAGAATTGTAGTTTGAGCCACCTAGAGCCAATGGCTCAAAAGATACCTCATATGTTGTCGACATCTTTTCTCCAAGCGGTTAAGCTCGAATCGGAGTTCCTAGCTCTGATACCAATTGAAAGGATCTTGATGTCGTCTAGAGGGGGGGTGAATAGACGAATCCGCACTTATTAAAAACTTCAACCCTCTGTTAGTACTAAAACCGGTTAGACCGGTTTCCAAAACTGGTCAGACCGGTTTTGCTAGGCAGCAAACCAACAAACAAGTATATGCCCTCTACGAGTTCTAGCACAAACCAAACTTGGTGTAGGACTTCCACAGGTGTTTCCAAGAGTATCAATGAAGTCCCTGCACACCAAAGTAGATCGAAGCGGAAGCACAAGGTATATGCTAGAGATAGAGATAAAACAATAAGCAAGATATATATGAAGTAAATGCACAAAAGACACAAAGATTTATCCCGTGGTTCGGCCCACCACTAAGGTTAGCCTACCTCCACGTTGTTGAGGTATCCACACAAGGATAGGCTCGCCACACAAGGCTTGCCCTTGACCTCGGTCTCAAGTCAAGAGAATGAACCCTTGAGATGAGAAGGTTTCCACTAGAATCACAGGGGTAATACAAACTTCTTGGAGCTTCCACAATCTCGGATTGGAGAGCTTCCAAGTGACTTCTAGCCGTCTAGGAGCAAGGCTCCAAGAGTAAAAGATGCTTCAAAGGATCTTCAACAAAAATCAGCAGGTGCTCAAGTGTGGGATGCTCACTAGGCTTCTCAAAGCTCTCTAAAGCTCTCACACAAGTCACTCTCTCAACCCAACACAAGAATAGGGCACTAAAGGCTTGAATCTCACTTAGAGAGGTTGGGGAGAGCTTAGCTGGGGTTCAAGAAAGCATAGGAGGCGCAGGGAACCAGCAGCCCCTCAAAGAGGAGCTCATGGGTATAAATACCCATCCTCCCAAAAACTAGCCGTTAGTCTGTCAGACAAAACCGGTCAGACCGGTTTGCCAAACCGGTCAGACCGGTTTTCAAACCAACTAGCCGTTGGACGGTGTCAGTGCCCAAACCGGTCAGACCGGTTTGCCAAACCGGTCAGACCGGTTTGGGCCAGAGAGCTCTACTAAGGTTTGAACTCCAGGGTTAGTCTCTCTTGGGTTCACTTGAGCACTTTTTGATGTTTGTTGTCCAACCAATGATTCATCCCTCTTGATAGTACGGCATACCTAAACTCAAGATAAAAGATAAACCCTAATTAATCTACTTGAGCTTGAACCATCAAGGTACGCCGGTAATTGATCTTCAATGATTCGAGGGCTTCCAATGTTGTATACCAACTGAGCACATGTTATAGATATAAATAGATGCATGTGCTTGAGCATATCCACCTTGAGCTAGTGACTTAGAATTCTTCCATAGAGTAGAGAATCAATCACTTTGAATTCTAGAGCCACTCCAAATTATCAATCATGACACTAGATGCAATTTATCACTTTCCTCGGTAGGCTTGGATATGATACTTCGAAATCCTTGACGCTCTCAACTTCACCCTAGCACCTTGCTTATGGTCGCTATCCATAGCCTTTGCTTAGTTCCTCGTTTTAGCCATCTTGATCTCTTCATCACTTATCCTTGCCACTATTGAGTCAAGCCTTGCACCATAGAGAGAATTCCATTTGAGATGCCACTCAAATAATTGTCCTTTTGATTGATAACAAACATCCTTGCCTTGCAAGCTTCCATTTAGGTCCATTACAATAGAGGTAACCACATGACCTTTGTCAACGCTATATTTGAAGTCTTGCAACTAGCTTCTTTGTAAGAGTCAATATCTTCCACTTGATGTAAGAGTGAAATCCATTTGATATTATACTCGGTGAACTCATTGTATAGCTCATCAAGTTCCATGTTGTATCAATAGTGAAATCCCTTTGATGCCATACTCATCTTTAACTTAGTTCTCCCATTTTTACATCACAAGCTTCTCCTTTCTTCACAATATGCTTTGCTTTGACATAGAGAGGCCAACTAAGTACCATATATAATCATGCCTCTATATTTGCTTTTCTTTAGCTTAGGATCACTTGTTGTATGTCTTATATAGACTCCAATGGGAAGAACACATTAACCAACTCATGACATTCATCTTTAGTAGTTTGCATACATTCCATGTATAATGCCATGATCCACCCTTGTCATCTTTGCAATATGAGCCAAAAACATGATCTTACACATAAATATCATTTATCAATAATCAACAACCTGCTCACATGCTTTACAAGAGTGTTAGTGATTCAATCAAGTTGTCACTCAACTCACCAAAACCCACTTAGGGCTTGATTGCACTTACATAAGGTCATCTCGGCCTTTCCCCATGGCGAGATTCTACGGAGTCGTGACACCTCCGGGCGTGTCGTCAAGTGGTCTATCGAACTAGGTGAGTTCGACCTGGAGTTCTGCCCCAGGCAGGCCATCAAGTCCCAAGTCATCGCAGACTTCGTCTCAGAGTGGATAGAGATCCAGCAGCCTCCGCCGCCGGAGCGACCTGAGCATTGGAAGATGTACTTCGACGGTTCCCTGAACCTCGAAGGAGCTGGCGCGGGAGTTCTATTCATCTCCCCTAAGGGCGACTACCTCAAGTACGTCCTGCAGATCCACTACAAGGCGTCCAACAATGGCGCCGAGTATGAAGCCCTCATCCATGGGCTCCGCATCGCCGTCTCCCTTGGGATCAAGCGCCTCTTGGCCTACGGCAACTCCAAGGTCGTCATCGACCAAGTCAACAAAGACTCCGAAGCCAGGAAGGATACGATGGATGCCTACTGTGCTGAGGTGCGCAAGCTTGAGCGTCACTTCTAGGGGCTCGAGTTCCACCATGTCTGCCGCAACAATAACGTTGCCGCGGATGTCCTCTCCAAGCTTGGATCCAAGCGTGCACTGGTTCCGGCCGGCGTGTTCGTCCAAGACCTACGAAAGCCGTCCATCAAGCTCATCCCCGACTCAGAGTCGCCCGATGACGAGGTTACCTCGCCCGCAGGTCGCGAGATCCTCATGGTCGACGTAGAAGATGACTGGCCCCTCGACTTCATTGCCTTCCTCCTCGGGCATCAAGTACCTGAGGATATGGCGGAGAGAGAAAAGATCACGAGGCATAGTGCCAACTACGTCGTCGTTGGTCAGGAACTCTACCGGAGGTCCGCCTCTACTGGAGTACTGATGAAGTGCATCCTGCGATCCGAGGGCCTCAGGCTCTTGGAGGAGATCCACGGTGGTGAGTGTGGCAACCACGCCGCCTCTGCCAACCTGGTGGGCAAGGCCTTCAGATCCGGGTTCTACTGGCCCACTGCTGTGACTGATGCCCAAGAACTTGTACGTCGTTGCAAGGGGTGCCAGTTCTTCGCTAAGCAGCAACACCTCCCGGCTCAGGCCCTGAGGACCATCCCTCCGTCGTGGCCCTTCGCAGTTTGGGGTCTCGACTCTGTGGGACCTTTCAAGACCGCCCCCAGCGGCTACAAGCACATACTCATGGCGGTGGATAAGTTCACCAAGTGGATTGAGGTCTGTGCCGTATCCAGCGTCACGTCGAAAGAAGCGGCCAAATTCATCGAGGAGATTACCCATCGCTTCGGGGTGCCAAACAGGATCGTCACCGACCTTGGCACGGCCTTTACAGGGGCCGAATTCTGGGACTTCTGTCAGGACAGCCTGATCGACGTATACTACTCCTCGGTGGCACACCCGCGGTGTAACAGCCAGGTCGAGCGTGCCAACGACATGGTCCTACAGGCCATAAAAGATCGTATCTTCGACGGCTCAGCGCCTTACGCCACGAGGTGGCTCTCAGAGCTCCCTCATGTCCTCAGGGGCCTCAGGACCCAGGTCAGCTCAGCTACAGGGTACTCACCCTTTTTCCTGGTCTACGGATCAGAGGCTATCCTCCCCACCGATGTGGCCTTTGGTGCTCCTCGCATCCAGCACTTCGATGAAGGAGAAGTAGAGCAAACACGCCGCCTCGACCTCGACAGTGTCGAGGAACACCGTGTGGCCGCGCTCATGCGCCACACTCACCACGAGCAGCAGCTACGTCGCTACCACGACCGCAACGTGTGGGAGCATTCCTTCAACGTTGGCGACCTAGTCCTACGGCGGATTCAGAACACCAAGGACATGCACAAACTCTCTGCACCTTGGGAAGGCCCCTTCATAGTCAAGGAGGTCATTGGACCGGCGACCTATCGCCTCCAATGGGCTGATGGCCAGGGTGTTCCTAACCCCTGGAACATCGAGCACTTACGTCGCTTCTATCCTTAGGAGCATTGTATCACAATAAAGCTATGTATTCTACTCCTTGTAATTCAATATATATATATATAAGGATGTCTCTTTCTGCTTGTTCGTTTTCTGTTTACCCCTCCCCTTCGACACGCTCGGGGGCTTGGCTCTAAGCTCGACCCTTCACGCTCGGGGGCTTGGCTCTGCCAACCACAGGGTCGCTCGACCTGGGGTCTTTACCTTTTTATTTACCAGTGTTCCCTTATAATAACGTCTCATGCACTTTATAAGCACTCCTAAGTCGCGGGGTTGCCTAACCTTGGGTCCCTGACCTCCTCCGCGCACCGGCCACACCTAAGTCTCCAACGTCGAGCCGTGTGGTCGGCAAGCCGTTCCTCCACCGAGTTGGGTTAGCGGAGGAAAAGGGGTCTCCCAACTTCGTTACCTTTGCGTTCTTATAACGAGTATATTAAGTCAAATAAGGGATCACAGGACACGCCTTTTTTCATTCATGCAATGTTTATATTACATCAAAAGGGGTTCACAACCCTTCATTGTTACTAACTATTTCCCCGACCAAAGCTACTACTGCAGGTCTATTTTCTTCATAACTTCCTCCGCGGCGGCCTGAATGTCTTCGCTGCCCACCGCCTGCGTCAAGTCGATCTCCTCCTTGACCCTCTCAAGGTCGAACGACGGCTCGTGGTGCTTCACCACGGCCAGCGCGGTAGCGGCAGCAAGCTTGTCACCGTCCATCAGCAAGGTCTTTATGCGACCTACCGCGCCGTCCAACCGCTCCACGAGCCCTTGTGGTTCGCCCTCGACCTTAGGGGTGTAAACGTCCACAAGGTACTCGGCGACCTCCTTGAGGTCGTCCAGCTCCTTCTCCAGATCTGCAGTCATCTCTTGATGATCAATAAGAGTTTGCATCGCCCGGCCAAGGTCGATCTCTAGATCCGATCCCTGCGCGCCCCAAATTCATAAGCAGCTTTCCGGGTGAAGTAATACTCACTGGCGACGACCTCCTGGTGTTTCTCCTTGAGGATCTTCACTTACTCCTTCGACTCTTTGAGGTCCTTCCTTAAGGCAGTCTCCCTCTTCTTGGCCTCTGTACACGGTGAGGTCAAGAGTGGGTCACCACGACGTGCTTACATAACAACACAAGGGCGTCCTACGACGTACCTTCAGCGGCGACCTTCAGTTCGTCCTCCGCCTCCTTCGCCTTCAGCTTTGTAGCTTCAAACTCCCGCTTCAAGGCCTCGATGGCCTGATCCTTCGAGATTGCCTCGTCCTTGAGGCTCCTTACTTCCTTCGCGGCCTCCACCTTGGCCTGAAGCATGGCCTCCCGGGTCGTTGCCAGCTCCGCGTGAAGATTGGCGCCCTCCTTCAGCAGGGTCGCCCTTTTCTGCGCGCGCTCAGCAAGAGTCTGCAACCATTCTTTGACATTGTTAACACATTGCGTCGGGGCGAACCCAAGATGCAGCTACAAAGGCAATGCAAACTTACCGCGAGCGTTCTGCCAATGGTCACCTGCGCCGCCTTGAAGTCTTCAAGATCCTTGGCGTCGGCCCAGACGTCGTCCTCCCATGGAGTACCTTCGTACAAGCAGGGTTGCTCGTCGACTCCTCCGCTTGCACCTCCGGTTTCCGCCTGCCGTATACCCGGCAGACTTGACTCCGGCAGGTCCTGCTGACGCGGGCCCTCCACCTGCTGCACGGCCTCCGCAGTGACCTTGGCTGCTGTCGACGGAGTTGTCTCCACGATCTCAGGGGCCTTACTGGTGAAGTCCCCGCCTGAGGTTGCTGGCGACTGCCCCACCGGCAACTTCTCGACCTTCCAGCCAAACGCCTCTTGGCCTGAGGCGTTCTTGCTGCTGCCAGAAATAACAGGAGTCCCCCTGCCCAAGGTGCATATATTTGTCAGCACCGACATGCTTGACAGAACCGCATAGACGAAGAACAACATAAGTCAAGCTTGGCAACATACCCGCTGCCAGTCTTCAGCTTCATCGACATTGGCCTGGGCGGCTCCCGTCTCGGCTTCTTTTGCGACCCTTGGTCGCTCACGCCCCCTGCGCTCGCCTTCTGCTGCTGCTCGCCGGTAGCCGCGGGCGGGGCATTGCTTTCTCCTACGGCCGCCGTGTCGCCCGACCCTCCGGTGATGTCGCGCGACCCCGCGTCATCACGCTCCTCGAGGACGACCTCGGTGTCAGTTGTTGTCGTCTCCGACGACGCAACGACGACCTTCCTCTTCCTCTTCTTCTTCTCCGCTTCAATGGTGGCGGAGATGATCTTGACGCCCTTGTGCGCCGGAATCTTCGCGGTGGCCTGCCGCGTACGACGAGTTGTCGGCGCGGAGGTCGCCACGGGCGGATCCTCGTCATCGCTACCCCCCACCGATGAGTCGGAAAGGTAGTTCTCCAACAACTCCGGCGGTGGAGCCCTTACGTTCTCCGCCGCCCGGACCTTGAAACTACGCTCCCCCTCGTCCGCGAGGGGAGCTGGACACCAGAACAGACCTTCACGACCCTGCGACACCAGTCGGCCTTCGTTTCAGCACAAGAAGAATACAACAACAAAGAAATCAAGGTCGATTAGCGACATACCACGTCTGCGGGCCGTGTGAGAGAGAATGCCTTGGGGCATGTCCGGTTCCGGATCACCCCGTTGAAGAGCTCCTTCACCCGCGCCACCATCTCCTGCTTGGAGACCTTCTGTTGCTGCACGCGGGTCGGGTCGGTCTACCCCCAGTATTCGTAGGCTGGGTGCACCCGATCTTGGATCGGCTGCAGTAGCCTCCGGCTGAAGCTAATGGCCACCGCTCCGCTGGTTAGCCCTTCTTCCTTGCGTTGCTTGAGGTCCTCCAGCAGTGGCTTGATGGTGTCCATCTCCCGCGACGTCAGCTGGTTGGTCCACTCAGGCACCGGGACCGGCGCAAGCCCCGACCTGGTCGGCAGTGCTGGCTTGGGGTTGTCGATGTAGAACCAGCCCCGCCGCCAGCCCTGGGTGTTATCCGGCAGCTCCATGTCGATGTACACCGTCTTCATGTGACGACGTAGCATGAAGCCAACGGCGCCGACGACGCCGTTCTTCCCCGTCTTCTTCACCTCAAAGAAATACCGCCACAGATCGAAATGCAGCGGTATCCCAAGGTATGCCTCGCACAGGTGCATGAACGAGGATACCGTGGTGATGGCGTTGGGGACGAGGTGCGCGAGGTCGATGCGGTAGAAGTGCAGCAGCCCGCGGAAGAAGTCGCCCGCCGGGACTCCAAAGCCGCGCTCGACGTGTGCGACGAAGGCGACGGTTTCCCCAGTTCCCTCGGACGGGAACGCTTCGGCGACGGCGAGCCTCCAGCCCACCTGCTCCCTGGGCTTCAGCAGCCCGCGCTCCACCAGCTCATTCAGATGCGCCTCCGTCACCACCGAGTGCTCCCACGCCTTCTCCGGGGCCGGCGCAAGCTCCGGGGCCATTTCCTCTTCCTCGAAGCCGGTGGATCTAGCTCTAAAAACCACCAGGGTCTTTTGGCGCATACGGCGGCGCTAGGCGCGGCGGATCTAAGCACGGCGGCGCCGGCGAATCTACGCGCTAAAGCTCCTAGCGGCGGATCGGGAACCCTAGCTCTTGCGGGGAATGGAAGCGAGTGGGGTCCTCGACCCCTCACTCGGCCTTTTATAACTAGGCCGCGTCAGCGCGGTGGGCCGCGGCACCCCAACACCCCCTCAAATTCGGCGACATCACCGGCGACCCAACGGTTACATTGCATAACGACTATTTCGGCCTAATGGCTCCAGGCAGTGACGGCTCGAGCCGTGCGGGAATCCATGCCCGTTGGCTTTCCGCCCAACGGTCTGATGTCCATGGACTCGCTATGCCTTAGTTCAAGCCCCTCCCCATAATTCTCCTCAAGGTCTCCTGGCCTCTGACGACCTTCGGGTCTATGACAACACTTTCTTAAGGTCGACAGGTACTACCGCTTGGTAGGTCGCCTCAGCTTTCATTAGCAAGTTCACCTCCCTGGCTCTACTGCCCGTGCACGACCTCCGGGCCAAGTAGCACCTCCTTGAGGTCGCTAAAGGTCCTGCTACCTATTAACATTGCCTTCATAGCTATACCGACGGCCTCGTGCTTAATGGCTCCACTGCTCGTTGGCGACCTCTTGGTCAAGTGGCACCTCCCTGAGGTTGCTAAGGCCCCACTGCCTCCTAGGTCGTACAGACCTAGGTTTTCCAGGTTGACTACCTGCGTTGTGTCACTGCACAACGGCCGTGCCGACCCAGGTCGACACGGATCCCTTGTCTCTACGGAAGGCCTTCTGAAGGTCGGCGTGCTATTTTAGCCCCGCTAGGACCTTGGTATCCGTACCATTGCAGCCCGGGCGCCCTTACAAACTACCTAAGCCATGACACTGCTCATGCAAAACTATATTTACAACTTCATAAGCTACAAGGAGTTTGACTCTTGACCAAATTACAAGATACAAAGATCTTAAAGGTCCTGAATCACCTTCCAAAGTGCTTACGACTAAGTCTACACTAATAAGGCTTGTCGCAAGCTTTCTTCTGGCTTCAGGGCCTACTCGACGACCTCTACAGCTACTGTGGAGGCAGCTGCCACACAGCCACCTCTACTCGCGGCGGACACAAGCCTACGGCGTGGCGATATTACTACACTGGGTCATCTTGGATCTCCTCTGAAGATTGGTGCGGTTTGCCTCGAGCTCTTGGCACCTATTTATACTCCAGCACCTATCGTTGGGCGTTCATCCGCAAGCCGGCTTGCGTGGCGTCCTTATCCTCGAAGACACTGTGCCCTCATGGAGCACGAGGCCACTGTCGCCTGCGAAAGGCATCGGCGCGCCTGACCCCTACCTGACTGCACACAGCGGCACCTTTGTCCTTTGCGGGTGGCAGCAACATGTGCTTCATGCGCGCACCTGCCCGTGATCGTACAGTGCACTCGTGACCCTGGTCATGACAGACCTGTCGCCTGCTACCCTCTGCAAGATTCTGGAGCTCTTGTCCTCTAGCGTCGACCCTAACAAGAGCATCTGTTTCCTAAGCAGAAGGTCGTAGGTTCGGCTAATTCTTCCTTTTCTTCTTTAGAGCATCAAACCGGCCATACTGATCGCTTTACTGCTCGGGGGCTACTACACTAGTGCGTTTTCGACGCCCTATTTTCTTTGGGTCCCCTCGATCTAATGGAAGCCTGCTTCCATCACATCTCTGCTCGACCTACCATTGGTAGGCTTGTTGACCTTTCTGAAGGTCGTGACTGCTGCTACAACATGCCTGATTCAAGTCAGGTCGGCGGTTCTGCAAGATCTACGCCTCGTCTTCACTACGACCTTGTGGTCATTCGACCCAGAAGCTCAGCGTTCAACTTCGTGCGCGCATCGGAGGGGTTTTCTTTTCTTTTTTGATCCCCGTGCACCCTTCACGACCTCGACGGTGCCGCGCCTCTGCTGCTCTTCGACACGACCCCGCCTCGGCCGCTACGCCTACACGTCGATTGGGGTTTGAGAGACATGGGTACCCATGGGTCCCCACCGGCCAGGGTCCCAGAGGCCCCTGTCAAGTGGACCCGACCTTTCAGAAGACTCGCCGACCTTACAAGTGGGCCCAGCGACCTAGTCACGCTCCCGGAAGACCCGCAATGCTTGACGTGCAAGTCAAGACACTACGACGTAGCGCGCCGCTGCCTGTAGACTCCGAGTATCACGGGATACTCCTTGTAATTCGGGAGATAAGCTTCCCACAGTTGTAACCGACCCCGACACGGGTCAACCGACTTGCGCATGCAAACCCTAGCCCGTCCCCCCATATAAGGCGGCCTAGGGCTCCATGCACAGGGAGAACTCATTTTCATCCTCGTATAATCCACTACAACTGGACGTAGGGTTTTACTCTCCGGAGACCTGAACCAGTATAAACCCTTGTCTCCTTGTTCTTCGCTGCCATACTCGCCTAGTTTCGTGTGCATCACGTGCATAACCACCTACGCTCTTAAGTCCTCATCCTAGGGTAACCTCTAGCGCATCTGTCCAGATCTCACCCGCTGACAGTACCTCTTCCTGCGGTAACCTGTGCAAGCGAGTAGATCGACGACCGACCAGCAGCGTTGCGCAACCAGCCCCGCACCCGGCGCGTCCATGTCGACAGGAGGATAAGGTCAGCTTCGAAAATACCGATGGGGAGCTCAATTCGAAATTCCGACGGAAATTTTCGAGAAAATTCGGTCGGAAGGGCTAGTCGGTTCCGTTTCATCATTTCTTGAATTCTTCGGAAATGAAACGTGGTTGATCGGGAATTTGCGGAACTGTTTTCATCCCTAGTCGTGGACGGAGGCTGGACGAGCCTGAAGTCCTCAACGCCAGACGAGAGAGGTGAGGAGACGGGAAGAAAACCAACCAACTTCTCTTTCGCGGTTTCGTCTCACCGGCCGCGCCGCCCAACCGTCGTCGCCTCGGCTCCTCCCTCCTCTCCGAATCCCCAACCAAGGTAACAATTTCTCCCCATCACCTTCCCTGTTCTCTCCTCTTCCCCATCCTTCCAGCCGCTCCGAAGATCTCACGGATCTTCTTCCCCCCACCTCTCTCGCTCTCCATGCATGAATGAACAAAGAGATGAGGGAGATAGATGCATGCGTCGACGGTCGAAGCTGTAGCCGCGGGCGCGGGGTCCTTCTCCGTCCACCGTCCTGCTGATCTTTCTCCCACCTTTGTTGACCGCGGAAGGCGGAACCTTTGCAGCTAAAAGCCTAAAAGGCCCTTTAGATTTATCAGACTAGCCTAGTTGTTGCTAATTAACAATTTGTATCGAGATTAGACTAAAGTCATTAGTAACCATCAGCGTCGAGATGTCAAAGGCCGGCACCTTCCTCACGGGATTGATACTTTTCTATAGTTTATTCAGTAGCAGCCTAATCAGCAAACGCCACTTGTTTCTGTTTCCTCATCGCACCGGCGCCTGTCACTGTTCTGGACACGCTCGTTTCTTCTTCTTTCCCCCCTTTTTCCACACTACTTTTTGATTCATGCAAATACTAGTTATTTTCTGGCCTTCGTTCATTTTGTTCTCTCACTCGTACACGTTTTTGCCTTGTGCCATTTGTGTCCCAGCGAAAGTTTCCTGTACCTTTCAAGAACTCTGGACGGCCCCCATTTTTCTTTCTTTCATAAATGTTCCATTTGGATGCTTGGGGAGGACAGTACTATTACTTGTAGAAATATTCGGTTTAGATATGTGGAGGAGAGCACTGTGAACTAATTGATACTGACTCCAGGGGGAAACAACTATATATCTGCAAGATTTTGAACACAAATCTCCAGTCTCCTCAGCCATGTATTGAGCTGACCTGTGATGTGATTTGTCCAGATAGAGCCTACAAAAACGCATCAAATCTTATCTATTTGTCCTATTCATTGTTTGGTTCCCATGCTTCCTGATTTTATATGGCAAGCAATTTTTATATGAAGAGAAGGAAGGAAATTTATGAGTCATGAAGTCATACTTACTGATGCCGTAAGTAAGACTTTCTGACTTTTCGTTGATGGCTGTTACCAGGCTTTGTAGCTGAAGAAACAATCCTGCAACACAAATGGAGAGCTCGTCAGCTAGGAGCCATAATGCTTCTGCAGAGATCCGCTTGGGTTATACAAGAAGTGCATCCATGGATTCAGCAGATCCTCCTTTAGCTGTTAGGTCTGGCTCAATGTTAAGTAGGAGAAGCAGCAGACAGGGATCAAGGGGATCCATCAGCCTCTCCCGCGAGATGGGAGACTCCATACTGAACTCAATGAGGCATTCTCTGCAGTCAGCGGATCAATTATTAGGAGATGTCGATAGCTCAGTTCTAGCTCAGCTCATTGAAAGTGGTCGAATTTTAGCACCTGATGATGCTAATGAGGATATAGCAAATGGCTCGAAGCATCATAAGGTTGGTCTGCTTCCAGATGATGCAACGATGCGAAGCAATGGCAGAATTGCAGCAGCACCTGTATCTTCAGTTGAAACAAAAGATATAGATTCATCTACCAAGGTACATATAATAGAGCAGTTTCTCATCGTTCTCAAACAAATGATTGCTCTGTTGATGAACTGCTTAAAGTCTGTATTTTTTTGCTAGAGGCACTAACATGAAATTTCCTTGGTTTTCCTGTAGGTTGAACCATATAAGCTTTCTCTGAGGCTTGACTATGCTGCTTACATGATCCATTTAGCTGTCTTTGGATTTTTCGGGGTAACTTTTCTATATCCTTCATGAGGTTGTTTGTGGTAATCGTTGATTAACCTATGCTTATCTAATGAAATACAGCAATACTTGCTGTTTCATGCTATTACTCATGGAAGTTAGACTGAAGAATCTGATAAGGGTGCTATTACAGCATGACTACCTATGATGCATTATTCCGGATTTCCTTGGAGTAATTATGCTTTTGATAATGATAAGGTATTCACAAGGTATGGACTCCAAAAGCTGTTTGGCCCAGATTGCTTGGCACTCACCTCAGACCAAAGCCCACTATACCCTGATCTTCCTTCCAATATGGTATGTTCTATCCTTTTAGTGTTCAAGTCACAACACTACATCGAGTCACAGAATTCTTGTACTAACTCATGATGGTTGCTAAATTGCATGGGCCAGCTCGGATCTTTCCTGATGGGCTGGTTTGGGATAATCTTCAAGGCTGATATACGGCACATATCTGATCATCTTATCGTCGGAATCACAACGGGCTACATGGGAAGCTTAACCACTTTCAGTGGGTGGAACCAGAAAATGGTGGGCTTGTCTTCCAAAGGTCACTGGGTATATGCTATAGCAGGCATAGTACTAGGTATGCCATCATATTTTTATGATAAAGTGCAATATGCCATAGATTAGATGTTATCTAACCAAATTAGAACGAAAGTCATCCTTCTGATGGTTAACAGCACTGATTCAGGAATGTTCATTGTCAACGAGTCCATCACGGTTGGTGCCGAGACAGGCGAGCGCCTACGGAGTTTGATCGTGAAATACATCAGGGAGAGGAGTTCAATAGGTCAAAAATATGATTGGGAGCAGTGGAGGGTTGATACCAGGACTAAGCAGTCTGTGCTTCTGTCAGTGATGATGATTTTGATGTCTTTCTTATGGATTCTGAGCATTGCGTTGGCTGTAGTAAAGGTCCGTAGTCTTGCTGATGGTGCTGTACTCTGGACGGGCTGCTCGGTAGTACCTCCAGGTGTTTGGCTACGCTGGTACCTGGCAAGGCTCAATGGACAGGGAATTGGAAAGCAGCAATCCTTCAAATGGCTGCCCATTGGAACCCTTGCAGCCAATGTTCTTGCTGCAGGCGTCATGGCAGCACTTGCTGTAACATCCAAAGCGGTATGACCAAACAATTTTGCTGCATAAGTTAACACCATGGGAAGAAGTGGGTATATCTGATTCATTTGATTTTTCTTACAGGTACATACAAAACAAGTGACAACAATTCTTAGTGGCATACAGCTTGGTTTCCTTGGTTGCTTAAGCACAGTGTCTACTTTTGCTGCTGAAGTTTACACCATGAGAAGAAGTGGACAGATTGCAAGGGCCTTTGTTTATGCTGCATCCACCTTCTTGCTCTCTTTTGTGCTGGGAACTCTAATATACTCTGTGCCAGTTTGGGAAAAGCATTATGGATGACCTTTGGCAACTTCTGGATACATTGTGTTAGAAGATGGCTTAAATACGCAATGCAACTTTTGAGAACATGTAAGATTGTGGCATTGTACTTAGAACGTCAAAACCTAAACAGGAGTACAAGGCGCGGAGCCAAAGAGCTTGAAGGTTCATGGCTACATGAGAGAAACATGGTCAAATATATAATTTAGCTGCACATTTATGCAGAATAGACCAAGAATCACAATGCATATATATACCTGGCTAGGGAAAATGAGTTCAGATTTACCAGTAGAATTCATGTAGTGTGGATCAATTTTTGACTTGGAGAATGAAGCATATGTATGTTCAAAACGTGCACATCTGTATCTATGAACCAAATGGTACCATTAATATGTGAGATGTACATATATGGTGCTTCAATTAGTGTGGGATTAGCTCCAGTTGTGTTGTGTTGCTGTCTCATAGCATTGCATCTGGATATGTCGTTTTAGGTGAAGGCCTGTTAGTCTAATTAGTTTTCAGCAGAAAAAAAGATATATTTTTTACGTCGCCATGTACTCTTGCAAAAAGAAACAGTATGTACTGAAATGAAAAGATATGTTGTTTTTGTGATGTTCAACATTCTTACATTCCATATATATGTATATGCCTGTTTGGCTCAGCGAGCAATGTGCTGTCACATCACATATAATGCATCATCTGTAATCTGTTGAACAGAAGAACAATATTCCTCCTTGAGGTTATTTCTGGAGAGTACATTTGTCACCATTCTTTTCCTAGGGCCAGTAGCTTTGTCACAATCTTTCCCTTATTGAAAACAAAAAATTTATGCAAATGGCTCAGACCCAGAAGCATATCATATGATATTTTGCAATCAAAGTGACTTTGTTCCATACACAACAAAATAATTATTTTTTCTTGCTGTAATGAGAGTAATTGAGAATCTGTACACCATTCCTGAATAGGAGTGTTGGAATACATACACCTGTAATGTCTATGAAACCATTGAATACAAAATTGAAACGGCCGCATCATTCTTAAGAAGATTAGTTGAAAGATAGTGCAAATTTCCTGTTTCATATGTCTTTTTTTTGGGGGGGGGGACTCAGACTATTTCGTATATCCGTTGGCATGCGATGCGACAGCACATTGTTTGCTTGAGAAAACATAAAAATCCACCTTTTTTTCATCAACTGGACAGAAAAACAGCAGAACATTATTCACTTGAGAATATTCTGTGAACAATGCTTACAATGATCTAGACCTTCAATTGTGCCAAACACATTATAACGAAGTCCACTTGACCCCCTCATTGCCATTTCTTTAAGAATGAAGCTACAATAATGGACTCAGTGAAGGGGTACAGCTATAGTTGTCTTATCTCTGCTTTACCAAAATGAATGGCTCCTGTGCAACGAACAAGTAGCCTGACCATGCCAAAAGCCCTTGAAAGCATGACCATCATTCAGCCTCACAAAACAAAGTAAGAACAACCGTCCATTTATTATGGATGGTCCAATTCTGCCAGTTGATCCTTTATCTTATTCAACAATTCTCTGTTCCCATGTATGGTGCAATTCCTAACCAGAATTTCCCAAACTTGTTTGTTAAAACTAAACGGTGAGCTTTTGATCCATTCAACTACTTTATCATCAGATGATGTGTGGCTAACCAAATCCACCATACACAAACAGTGATATTGTCCTGGCACAATCCTGTATCTCTCGTTCATCAAATCAAAGAATTTCATCCCTTCTTCAACTAGGCTGCAATGGCAGCAAGCTGTCAAAACCAGCACGAATGTATTAGCATCAGGCTTTTGTTTCTCACGAATCATCTGAACAAACATTGCAATCGCATCCTTTGAATGCCCATGATGACACAGAGCAGACAGCATGCCGTTCCATGACATAGCACTCTTCATTCCCCTGCCTGTTAGCTCAAACACCTGTATGGCGCCATCCAAATAGCCACATTTTGAATACATGTCGATGAGTGAGCTAATGATGATTACACTTAGATCAAAGCCACTACTTAGTAACATTCCATGGATCTGCTGCCCAAGTTTCAGTGAATGCATAGGCATGGCTGCACAAGCACTCAGACAACTACCAAAGGTGAACTGATCTGGCTGCAAACATTCCCTCATCGAGTGTTGAAATATATCCAGTGCTTCCACAGGCTTCCCGTGGCAAACATATCCCTTGATGAGGGCATTCCATGAAGATACATTCTTCTCTGGCATCTGATCGAAAAGCTGACGAGCAGTATCCAATTGGCCATCTTCAGCACACGCACAAACTATCGTTGTCCACATACGCCCATCTTTGATAAGCATTTCGTCAAACAGATTCCTAGCATCATCAACACAACCACATTTGCTGTACACATCAAGAAGAGAGCTGGCAATTTTGACATCAGACAAGAATCCGAGAACCACCAAATGGCCATGGAATTGCCTGGCAAGCTCCCTGTCCATGAGCTCAGCACAGGCCACAAGGAGTGCGAAGAAGGTGTGATGATTGTACCCAAGGGAAGGGTACATGTTCCGGAGCTCGGAGTACAGCTCCACGGCTCCCCATGCCTCACCACCGCGGCCCAGCGCAAGCATAACGGTGTTGTAGGAGACGAGCTCCCGGTGCGGCATAGCAGCAAAAACCTCAGCAGCGGGTGCCGCGAGTGCCAGACGCGCGTACCCGGCGAGCATGGCGTTGTAGGAGTGGGCGCTGGGGCAGGGCATTTTGGCGAACAGCCGGCGGGCGTCGCGCGGGCGGCCGAGGAGGAAGTGCAGCGACAGGAGGCGGTCGGCCAGCTGAGTGGAGCAGGGGACGAGGCGCTTGAGACCCGCGAGGCGGACGTAGAGGACGAGGCGGCTAGCCAGGGACGGGAAGGACGGCGCGGATGGGCGGAGAAGGAGCAGGCCCGCGAGGGAGGAGAGGAGCGGGAACGGCGCGCGCAGGCCTGCGCGGGCGAGGGTGGGCAGGAGGGAGACGGCGGCGGGGGCGTTGCCGCCCGATATGCAGTGGTGGAGCGCGCCGAGGAGGCCGGAGTAGTACCGTGGCGAGGCCGGAGGAGGCGGCTCGCCGGGGACGCGCATTGGGAGGGATCGTGGCCTCGTGGTCGTGGGGTTGGTGAAGCCAGCTGAGCTCGCTGTCGCTGGGGAGGCGGCGGTGCTGGCTGGCTGCCGCGAACGTGCGTCGTCCAATTCAAAAACGGACGGCTGTGATCAGTGCCGATCGGATCATGCTGAGAAAGAAATACAAGCTTCAGTAAATCTGATGTAGAGGAAGGAATGCCATTGCGTTTGTGATCTCATGAAGAACCGCAGCTGTTTGCTCTCGTAAATCTGTTTGCGATCTTGCGTTGCAAATTTTGCATTGTCGTTTCCATCAGGGGGACGTTATGCCTAAGTGCAGTTCATCGTATATCCATACCACTTTTCAAGTGATAGCAAGTCATTCTACAAGCATAACATTTGAGGCGGTGGCGCCAGGACATGACAGCTTCATCTATCACATCACCTCACATCACCTCTCACTATTCATCTGCATTTACACCAATTCTTCCCTAATTCTTCCCTAATTCAGCCAATTCATCTGGATCTAAACACACCCTTCATAGAACAATCCAATGTGCCTTTCAAATAATTTACAGAGGTGCATTACAACAGGCACTGCGAAGATACCCAATGCAACAAAGAAAACAATATATGGTAAATGAGGAAATGAGAAATACGAATAGTTGCAACATAATGGTGTTCTTGGTCTGTGCTGGGGCATGCAAATTTCATGCAAATATTCCATGTGTTTGTACCTGCAGTTGGTCTACCAGACTATCACTGTATATTGCTGAGATCCCGAGATTCAACACCATACCAAGTGGCATAAGACGTCATTTGCAATATGGTATAAACTATAATGTAGATTGGCTTCCTATGCTTCAGAAGTTATCCATGGCAGCTCCAAGTCTTCAACCACTGTTTGCTCATGTAAACAAAGGCACTACTTCCATGTCTTCAATCACTGTTGTTGCTGGAAACAAAGACACGGCTTGGTTGCACTGCTTCAACAATCAGGTTTATTGAAAATGGAGTTTCAGACTGAATGAGGCATCATTTGGGTGGGCAGCTTGATAAGAACATAGGGCCCAAGGCTTTTGACAATTCAAATACGAGTTGGTTAACAAATTTCATCTGCAAATATAACGTCAAATATGGATTGAACTGCAAAATAAAAGAATGTAACAGTCAGCTCTGTATTTGGACACTTACAATGGCATTACTGGATAATCCATTTTTTGTTCTATTTATATCCATTCCTTACCTTCGTCTTTTGGTATGTTTGGCTGGTCTACTAAGAGTTGCCGGAGTACAGCAATGTCACTGGAACTGCAAATGAATGAATACCACCAAGCTCTAGTTAATAAAGCACCAATGAAAATGTATGAATTGCAAGTGTTCTAAGTACTAAATTAAGAAATAATCATCACAATTATTTACAAGAAGCTCAAGGGAGAATGAATCCAGAGAGAATAATATATATGAATTGAATAGGGTAAGCCGAGTCATCAAACTTGCCTGCTCTTCCATGTCAACAAGGAGATAATGGATGATTTTAGTGCAAACCTGTCAAATGGAAGTCAGGATAAGTTCAGAGGAAAGCAAAAGGGAATGCAAAATCTACTGCAGGAAAACTAAGGTTACATACATTGCGAGAGTGGTGGCAGGACAAATATCCGACATCTTAAACATATTATTAAAGATAAAGAATATAAATCATGTCTCAATTGGTAGATTGGCAAACCAAACTTAGAAGTTGGAAATAGCTCTATATCAACTGAATGTACAAATCAGCATGAACTGAACTTCCAAGTCACAGTTACTGCTATGCTTGCATTGGGTCATAAGGATTCAGGTCCAGAAAGATGATGTTATGAAACACAACTTAAGATGTACCAACATAACAGCAATCATAAGAGCAAATACCATCTACACATGGTTAATTGGGAAATTGCAGATGGGGCCTAAAAATAATTCCTTTCTTACTCAGCCTGGTGCATCTCGCATAATGTTCGAAGCCCATCCAAGCATTCTGCAATAGTTGGCAAAATTCCCAATTGTAACTGCATCTGTTTTGCGGTGAGTGCCGACCCACCTCTCACCATCTGGTTGGTATCACGCAGAGCCTTATTTAGAGATTTCACAACACCATTTAACTTCTCCCTGAGCAATTGGCAGCATTATCATCAGATGAAATTAAATTAAAAATTTCCCTTTGCTTGCTCACACCAAAATTGACGGGAACTGCAACAAAAGTGAAGCAGCTTACAGTGTCTCTCTCATAGAAACGAAGATGAGTTCGAGACTCTCTATCTGCTTCCCCATGAGGTCCTCTTGGATGTTAGCCACACCACGCAAGGCACCATAATTCTTGTCCTCTCCAAGCACCTTTCATCAAATGATGCAAGAGATCAACTTTTAGTTGCCCCAGATAGTTGGGAAGTTAACATCACAACACAACCGCATGTCTGCAAGTTATAAATTTTCAACAGTCCAAGGACACTAGTAACTCGCCGTCTTGCTCGCAGAGTCACAATCACAAAATTGCAAACTACCATTAGTAAACAGAATTGCTACAGGTTCTACGAAGCCTTAAAATGTGCTGTTGCAATCTCATAAAAATGGCGCGGAACAATTACGATAATAAAAACTCTCCAATTGCATTGCTGTTGTAAAACCTTGCCCTGCAAAACCAGCTGTCACAAATTGGGATTGCTCAAGAGCATGATCCAAGAAGGTACCGGAAGGCGATCGATGACCGAGGTGGCCCTGTTGAAGTTAGTGAGGAGGCGAGAGTTGAGGTCGTCCCACAGGTCCATCTCCTACCGCGCCTTCCTAACCCGCTGCTGCACCTTCCGCACTACCGCCTCCATCTAGTTGTTCGCTCGCTTGTCCGGCTCCCTTCGTCCCCAACGACTTCTTGACGCCTGTGGAGTGACGCGTCGGGGCGTCGGGCGGCAGGAGCACAGGCAGGATCCTCTCCTGGAGTTGGAAACGGAGGGACGGGCGGCGCCCCGGCTGCGTCGCCGGCGCGTCGGGCGGCTGCCGGAGTGGAGGAAGAGGAGTCGGCGGCGTCTCAGCGATTGGGCGGCTGGCGGACTGGGCCGTTGGCCGTGCAATTCCTTTCAGGAAAGTGGGCCGGCTTGCGAGGCCCAAGTCACTTCTGGATTGGGCTTCGATCAAGAGTGCTATGGAAAGTGGAGGCCCATAAGATCAATTGCTAAGCCCAATTGATTGAGCCTGTATTGTTATATGGAAAAAGTCCTTTTGACGTCCCTCATATATTGTCGAAGTCCAACTTTCATCCTCCATCTGTGTAAAACCGGGTATCTAGCATTCTTAATCTCTTAAATCCATTTGTTTTTAGTCTCTTGCTGGTTTTGACCGGGATTTTGCTGGTTTTGACTGTGGCTGCCACATGTCAAACTGGGCCCCACGGTGACCTTTCTTCTTCTCATCTCCGCTTCCTCGTTCCCTCTATCGCGACGGCTCCAATACGCCGCAGTAGCGACGGTGGCGGCGGCACCGTCCTCGGGCACAGGGGCTGTAGCCAGGCACCACCTCGTCAACTTGGCGTGGGACCTCTCGTGCGTGCGCTTCCCGGCCTCCAGCTCTCCCGAGTTGTCCTCGAGCTAGTCGTTGTCGTGCTCGGGGCTCGCGCAATGGAGCTCCACCGCCGGACAGGGAGCTCTGTTGCGGGCTGAGGCGCACTCGGGGGCCTCCCTAGGGAGCTCCACTGTCGGCCAGGGAGCAAGCTCGGAGGTCACCCATGGGAGCTCCTTCACCGATGGGCGAGCTTAGGCTCCGCCTAGGGGAGATTCGCCGCCGGGCAACTGGAGCGTAGCAGGGCAAGGGAGGCAGGGCTGGAGCAGGACAAGGCTGTCGGTTGTCACGACAAGCGGCGGAGCAAGTGGAGCGGGACGACAGCGGGCAGGTGCGGCAGAGCGAGGCAGCACAACGGAGCAAGAGAAGAAGCGGAGAGGGGAAGAAGAACGGCAACCGTAGGGCCCACCCTGACATGTGGGGCCCACAGTAACAACCAGCAAAACCCCTGTCAAAACCAGTAAGGGATTAAAAACAACCGGATTTGAGAGATGTCAGATACCCAGTTTTATGGATGGAGGATGAAACTTGGACTTCAGCAATACATGAGGGACGTCAAAAAGGCTTTTTCCTTGTTATATTGTCTAGGAAAAGGGTATGTTTTACCCCTTGGATACTGTGACAAGTTCATGATTTCTCTCTAAATTCGAAAACTGTGAACCATCTTCCTCAAGTTTCAAAACCAAATTTACCTCCTTACCCTGTTTATAAGCGGTTTTCAAAAGTGGTTTTGTCTTTTTAATTAAAAATAAATGTTGTAAATATTTATTAAACCAAAAAATATTTCTAAGCTTTTAAAAAATATAATAAAAATCCTAGAGATGGTTTGGGAGGCAAGAGATCTAAATAAAATATTGTAAACTAGTGAAGTTGTCTATAAATTTTCTAAAATTTAAATTTAGCTCTAGTAAAACGAAAAATATATCAAAAAATTAATAGATATTTTATGGACATTTTCAATAGTTTTATTTTGATTTATTGCATCCCAATCCATCTCTATATTTTTTCTCAAAACTTTTAAAATTTAGAATTTTTTTGTTAGCTTAATAACCTCATTAAGTATTTACAAAATTTATTTTTAATTGAAAATGATAAAACCGTCTTTGAAAACTGCTTATAACCAGAGTATGGAGGTGAATTAATCAGTTTGAAAGTTGAGGGAGGTTGTTCATCCGTTTTTTTGTCTTGGAGGAAACGTGGACTCGACGGTGTGTTCAGAAAGGTAAAACAGACTTTTTCATGTTGTCTATGGTGTGTGTGGGCCACGCAATGAAGTTTCACAGCGACTACGATGTTTGAACAGAGACAGATCATGGCTTGCACGTGGTGAGTTTCTTGGAAATGGGACGGTGCTCACATTCACAATATGGAATGAATTTTTCATCTAACTACTGACATCGTGCATAAACGGGGCACATTAACGCAAAACTAATTCCACAATCATGCGTTCCTAGCGATCAATTTTGTTGTGCTGCCGCACGCGACAGGCAGGAGTCAGGACAAGATGTCTGCAGCTGGCCCACGCGGGAATGCAACACGCCAGTTTTTCTTTTTCTTTTTTTCCATACCAAGTAGAGATTATATAAATGTATAAGATATCTATATAATTTGTTGTAGGAAAAAAATTATACATCTAAATTATAAATTATGCGCATAACTCGTTGTTATGAAAAAAATAATGAACATAATTCGTCTTTAAGAAAAAAGTTATGCACATAACTCATCGTTAGAGAAAAAGTTATGTGCATAACTCGTTGTTAGAGAAAAAGTTATGCACATAACTCGTTGTTAGAGAAAAGTTATGCACATAACTCATTATTAGAGAAAAATTTATGTGCATAACTCGTCATTAGAGAAAAATTATGTGCATAACTCGTTGTTAGAGAAAAAATTATGTACATAACTTGTCGTTAGAGAAAAAAAATATGTGCTTGTCGTTGGGAAAAAAATTATGTGCATAAATTATCGTTAGGAAAAGTTATGTGCATAAATTATGGTAGAAAAAATTATGTGCACAAATTGTTCATAGAAAAAGTTATATATATTAAATTTATAAGTATCAGTTATGATAGTTCAAAAATGAAAAAAATTATATGCAAAATATGTATGTGCGTATGAGTTTTGAATGCATTTTTTTATTGTGAAAGAGAATGGACAAGACAGTGGATGACCTCATCTCCCACTGCAAGCCTTTATTTAAAAGGGTAGAGCAACCGGAAAAAATAGGAATTCTCCGTACGTACGTGCATAACTCTACAGGAATTCGATCGCTTGGTGGCCTCCTAGCGAGCGCATTAGTCAGGATCCGTCGTGTATGTTTATGTTATTATTATTTATTTTTTTTTGGCTACAAATCGGCACGTTACAGAAAGAATGAATCAAACTTCACGTACAAATTAACGAACTCATTCTCAAGGATAATATAATGGCGCAGCGTGAGACGATCAAACAAAACCAGGCATGAAAACAAAGGATGCTGCGCTGAACAATGGCCGCCGGCCGGGTCGATCTGTATCAGTTGAACCTGTTGCAGACCTTGCGGATCTCCCCCAGCGTGCCGGTGAGCACGTTGACCTCGCTGAGCTTCATGAGCGCCTGCGGGAAGGCCCAGGTGAAGAGGCCGTTGTTGTTGGCGAGCAGATCCACGATCCACTTCGTGGAGCCGTCGTTGTACAGGTTCTGGTCACAGGGGAGCACCCCCCGCCGGAGCTGGATGTTCTTGTAGTAGTGGTTGTCCACCTTGAGCGCGCTCCTCTGGTCGTCCAGGAACACGGCGTTGTTGTCCGACGACGGCACGTTGGGGCACACGTACCTCTTGTACACGGACGCGAGGACCGGGTCCATGCCGGGGTCCGTCGCGCCGGGCCGGCCGCCGTACCCGTAGAGCCTGCTCTTGATGACGCTGCAGCGCGTGGCGCCGACGGTGTGCGCGCCCAGCAGCAACACCGTGTCGAACGCGCCCAGACCCAGCCGCCCGTAGTACGCCGTCGTCTGCTGCGCCGTGTACTCGGGCGCCGGGAGCTTCACGTCGGAGGCCTGCGACCGGCGGCGGTCCCTCCGCCCCGTGCGCACCTGGTAGGCGGCGCCGCCGGCGAGCGCGACGGCGTCCCTGGTGGCGAGGATCTGGATGTCGGCGCAGGACACCACGCCGGGGCACCGCCGCTCCAGCTCCGCCTTGATGGCCGCGATCACGTCGTAGCCCTTGACGCTCAGGTTTGGCGGCGCCGTCTTCTCCGTGCCGGGGCCGTCGATCAGGAGACCGCCGTCGCAGCCCTGCGTGCAGTTGTCATGTTAGTATATGTCTACGTGTGCGACAAGCGAAATGGCCTAGCAAGCTTGCTCGTTGGCACGTACGTTGATGACGCACTCGTGGAACTGCATGCGGAGGAGGTAGGCGACGATGGGGTTCTCGCGCGCGAACCGGGCCCTGACGATGCTCTGCACCACCGCCTCCACGTCGCTGCCGTTGCACTTGCCCTTGTAGAACCCGTGCTGCAGCTGGGCGCTGCCGCCGCCGGCGAGGGCCAGCACGGCGACGGCCACCATTAGCGCCGCCGCCGCGGCACCATTGCGCGCTGCCGAGGCCATACCGATCCTTGCTTTCACTAGCTAGCTAGATTGATTTGCTGTTCGGAGTCCAGCCCGGATCGGTATGGTGAGAAGGAAATGGACCATGGCTAGCCTATTTATAGGTGATCGTCGTTGGAAAGATATAGTTGACACAGGACAGGGGTAATGCGGCCTTAGTTGTTTACTGTTTTTCATGGTCATGGAGATCACGTACTAGCTGTGCCAGAAAAATGCAGTATGATCGTTTGGGTGTTTTGTTCAACTGACCTGGCTGGAATTCAGGGTTTTTTAATTTGCGTGCGCGCTTCAATGTTGAGGCTGTTCGGTTGGTCAAGTGAACAGTGCTCGGCTGGTTTGTTTCGACTTATTTCTTCTCACATAATACTATTCATTCTACCAGCCGAACACTATTCATTCTACCAGCCCAACAACCTTGTTAATTGAATAGCATATGCGCTAGATAGATACTGCATTAGTGGGCTTGCACTAACCCACTCGTACGAATTGGATTGCTGAACATCGTTGTGTAGCAGTGCTTTCAAACATTCTTTTTATGCTCTGGCAGACGAGCGTTCTGCATTCAAAATTCCCGAAGACTATGCATGAGAAAGAAAAAGTAGTTGACAACATCCACTTTGCATTTTCTGTCGTTCTTTTAAGTTATCCCTCTTTCTGTTCCTTGTAGGAAAAACAGATATTGCATTATGAGAAGTGAAGTCAAAACCTTCACGGTGCCCTTCAAAAGAACCTTCACGGTCAACCCACACAACTATCTGAAACGTTCAATCTGGATAGTGAAGCACAAGTTGCATCGTCTGTTTGCTCTGCTCAGCTGTTGTACAGTGTTTCTGTTTTTTCCTTTTGTTGGTCAATGTTTGATATTTTTGTCATCTTGTGAGGGATTTAACACGCCGTTGCGCTTAATCAAAACGTATGACATGACCTGCCACGTCTTTGTAACGATCCAGCACAGAGAAAACGGCTAATGTCCACTCCGCAACTTACTTACGCTTTCGTCATCGCGTAAAAGGATTAATCCAAAGACAAAGTTTTAAGATCAGACTTTCCTGATGATGCACGCACATATAGTGCCGTCGCATATGCCATACCGTGTTCACACCAGGGCGGGCTCACGTGTCATGCACACTATGCCTGCGCATGTGACCACGACACAACGAAAGTGACATACCAATTGTCATGACCCAACATAAAAAAAATAGCTCATAACCACTCTGCATGTTGAATAGATCACACATCTACACTGCAATGTTGTAATGAGGAATGGTCGCAACTAGTAGATCGAGATTCAAATCCTCACATATGCGAATCTAGGGCACTGATTTAAAAAGGTAGCTATTTCATTCTGTAAATTGGTCTCACTTGGCCCCGTCGAGCGCCAATGACACACTAGGTCCCTCTTTTGGGCAATTGGAGAGCTGGAAACCCGTAGCCCTAATCTAGGCTGTTGACGTCGTCGTCATCTCCAAACCTGATGCATTGCTGCAGGAATTGGTAAGCATGCTATTTGTACTCCTTATTAGACCTCATGTCAAAACTAGAGCCATGTCCCCTGAAAGACCTAAGAGTGTGGTTATAGTTTTTCCGAAGTGCTGAGTTAGTTTATTTTGAAATGTCGAGTCGGTTTAACAAAATCACAGAATATGGTTTTACTATGATTAGAGGATTAAAATAGAAAAACATAAGAAAATATAAGAAAACGTGCTCATTGATGAAGTGACCCGAAACCTGCCAAATGACAAGTCCCCAGTCCTCATGATTTTAGTACAGATTTTGTCAAAAGGTACTGGTCAATTATCAAACAAGATTTTTATGACCTATGTGCAGATTTTCAATCTGGTAATGTTTGCTTGCAAAGTATCAATGGTTCTCACATCACTCTTCTGCCAAAAGTGGATAATCCAACCAAAGTGTCAGATTTCAGGCCTATTTCTTTGTTAAACACATCTGTGAAAATTATCACAAAGTTGTTGGCTAATAGGCTTCAAAATGTTATTATGAATCTTATTCACAGAAATCAATATGGTTTCATACAGTCAAGAACAATTCAAGACTGTCTTGCTTGGGCTTTTGAATATCTCCACCTTTGTCACAAGTTAAGAAAGGAGTTGATCATCCTAAAGTTGGACTTTGAGAAAGCCTTTGAGCATCAGACAATGCTACAAATCATGGAACACAAAGGTTTTAATAGTACTTGGCTACAATGGATGAGGTCCTTCTTTAATCCAGGAATTTCAGCCGTGCTTCTACATGGAGTGCCAGGGAAAACTTTCCATTACAGGAGGGGTGTAAGGCAAAGGGACCCTCTCTCTCCCCACTTTTGTTTGTGCTAGCAGCTGATTTCCTGCAAACCTTGCTTAACAGGGCAAAGGACCAAAACTTGATCAAGTTACATGTGCATCAAAATTATACTACAGACTTCCCTATCATTCAATGTGCAGATGACACGCTAATCATCATGGAGGGTTGTGCCAGCCATCTCTTCTTCTTGAAAAGCCTTTTACAAACATATGTAACATCCACTGGACTCAAAGTTAACTTCTCCAAATCAATGATGGTACCTATCAACATAGATGCCTCAAAAATGGAAACCCCGACACAAACTTTTGGCTGCTCTATATGTGCTATACCTTTCACTTATCTTGGTCTGCCCTTGGGAATTACTAAACCAAAAATTGAGGACTTTGTACATCTAATCAGCAAGTGTGAAAGAAAGCTAGTCAGCACAACCACTTTTCTCTCTGAGGCCGACAGGTTACAGATGACTAATGCAGTTCTTTCGGCCTTGCCAACTTTTTACATGTGCACTTTCAAGGTTCATAAGACTGTTTTCAAGCAGATTGACAAATTTAGAAAACATTGTCTATGGAGGGGAGCTGACTTGAATGTTAAAACACCACCCAAGACTACTTTTGAAATGGTTTGCTTACGAAAATCTAAGGGTGATTTGGGAATTATTAAGCTTGAAACTCACAATGAAGCCTTGCTACTCAAGAACTTTCACAAATTCTTTACTAAGGTTGATATACCTTGGGTACATCTCATTTGGGAGAACTATTACAATATTGGTAAACTACCCAACCATACTCTGAAGGGATCATTCTGGTGGCGTGATATCTGTTTTGGCCAATAAAGGGGGCACTTGCTATCTTTGGTTGGATCAATCCCAAGTAAAGACTTCCCAAAGCTTTTCCCTTTTGCAAAGAATAAGAGCATAACTCTCCAAAGAGCCAAACAAGTAGAGCATATTGGTGTTATCTTTAACTTGCCCCTCTCAAATGCCAAAGGGTGTTAGACTAGTTGGTCAAAGCACGTCAACGACACCCCACAGGTCGTGAGTTCGAACCCCGGGTGGGGTGAATTTTCGTCTGTGGGTAAAAAGATCCCCTCGCTGGCCCCGTGTGCCAAAGCACTGGTTAAAAGACGGTCCATGTCGGCCTGAGGACCGTGTATGGCCCAGGTGTAGTTTCCCACGGGTTACGACTCCTAGTGTTAGAATGGGACCAGGGTTCTAGGATTTTCTCGGTCGGGGAAGCCGATGCTTCTTCTTAGTTAATACCGTGGGGACGGTCTTTCCCTCACCGGCCGAGTTTTTTTTGACTCTCTCAAATGAGGCATATGTTCAGTTACTATAGCTAGCTCAGATGATTCAAAACCTCCCAGGAGGAGATCAAGATGACATTTGGTTCTATATTTGGGGTTCTCCTTACTTTTCCTCAATAAAGGCTTATAAACAACTTCTGGGTTTCAGATTTGTGCACCCCTGCTATAACTGGCTTTGGAAGTCAGCAGCCCAGAAGAACCGCAAGGTCTTTTTTTTCTCTTGCTAAAAGACAGACTTAGCACAAGGAATGTTCTTCGATGGAAAAATATGGCCTTACCATCCTATGAATGTGTCCTATGCTCTTTGGCTTATGAAGAGACAATAGAACATTTGTTTTTGGGGTGTCCATTCGCTGAAAGCTGTTGGTCCATCTTCCATCTGAACATTCTGCCAGGTGATTCATTTCAGGTGCTCTCCTCCTTTAGAGGTCAATTAAATGTACCTTTCTTCATGGACATCATCATTATAATGAGTTGGTGTATTTGGATGACACACAATGACCTCATCTTTCAAGGGCTTCAGCCGGATTTTCTCAGTCAGGCAAAGGTTTCGAAAGGAGTTTGTCTTAGTTATTCTAAGAGCAAAGACATCACTCAAAAATCCCATGTCTTCATGGCTGGCTGCATCTCTGTAATTGAACACGATGTAACTTTGTTTCTATATCCTTTATAAATATATATAATCAGTAGGAGCTCTTGCTCCTCCTGTTTCCTAAAAAAAAAGAAAAAAAAAGAAAGAAAGAAACGAAAAACAAAACACAATGCTCGTGGGCTGACTCTCCACCTTGCTGTTTGCTAGTTGGGCTATGGTGGGCCATACGATATGCTTTATTCAGCCCATTTCTACACCAATCACAGCTAGACACGGCCTTTTTTTTTATCTTCAGTAATGTAATGTCATCATCAAGCCCAATACAGGCCCCATTTCGATCAAGTTTTCGCCACCTGTCTGTCGGTCCGTGTTGATTGCTGAGAATAGAAGCCTGGGTGTCCGTTTGACTTGGCTACTCCGCTGCACATGACAGTGTTGCTTAACCTGCAATGCTCTTTGCCTTGTCCAGCAGCTAGGTAGGCAGCTGGATCAGCGGCTTGAAAAGAGCCAGCATATGAGAATATATGTGTGCAGCTGATCGCTCCGATCGATCCGGTTTGTATGGCCATCATCAACTGAATGTCTGGTTGCTTCAACTGCAGAAAACTTTTCTCACAGCATGGATGCCATTCAGGTCAAATCAGATAAAGGTATACTCTATTATGCAGGTAGGTAGAGCCATAGGATATGTAGGAGATTAACTTGCTTGTAGACTGGATAACATCTGAATTGAAGCAAGGCTAGCTCCAAATGGGAACAGTAGCTAGTAGAGGAGGTATCACTTCAGTCCATGGTAGACCTGAGCATTCCACGGGCCGGGCCGGGTCGAAAAAAACTCGGGTTTTTCGGGCCGAGAAAATCCTGCCCATGACCGTCCCATGGGACGTGTCGGGCCTCAGTTTTCGGGCCGGGCTCGGGCCGGGCCCGGGCTTGGGCGGGCCGCCCGCGCATTTTATAGTGTAAAGTAACTAAAAACAGCATTTCGGGCTGGGCTCGAGCCGGCCCCGGGCTTGGGCGGGCCGCCCGCGCATTTTATAGTGTAAAGTAACTAAAAACAGCATTTCGGGCCGGGCTCGGGCCAAAAAAAATTTTCGCGGGCTTCAAGATCTCTGCCCACGCCCGTCTAGTAAGGTCCGTGGGCGGGCCTGACGCGGGCCGGGCCCGGGCGGGGCCAGCGGGCCGGGTCGGGCCGGGCCAAAAATGCTATAGTCCATGGCAACAGGAACATGCCTGCCGTTCCACTCATCTTGTAACATGCCCTGGGTCGTCGATGTTTCTAGGTTTGGAGACCCTACGAAATATGCAGGCTCTGGAGTTATCTTTTGCTTTAAAAACAGGTACGGTACTAAAAACATACTCACTTGCTTGCTGAAGTTTTGTAGAGACCTGATGAATTTTCCTGTTGCTGCCTACTATACGGTGGCCAAGATCAACCCGCCGGCAAGTTGCTGTCGGCTCGATCGTCATGGAAAGGAAATATGCTGGAGGCCGGTCCGAGTGAAGCAAGGTTTCCAGCAACTTTCTGCTTAAAGAACCACAAGAAGGCTTCCTGAAAGATTGAGAAGTCAGAAAAGGACACGTTTTACAGTGCTACAGCTAGCATGCGATGATTCTATATATCCTTTAATTTGCATTGGAGAAACTCGATCGCGCGGCAATCTAGGCGGTAAACGTGACCAAACCTTGAACTACTGCAGAATACGATGACAGTTATAGGTCACCCACAAATCAGACGCAGACACAAAGAGGTCACACCCTCTCTTTTGGGGACCTGCATTTTGAATTTGCCAGCGCATCGGAAGGGTCGGTCCATGTCTTGAATCTGAGCAAATGCCCAACCAATGAAAGCACTTGATCAGCACATGTTTCGTGTTTACTGATCAGAGGTGCGAGCGAGAGAGCGCGCGCGAGACCTCTCTTCGATGAATATAGTGCGGAATCCATATGTAACAATTTGACTAGCCGGATTTTATTAAATGTGGCCTCGCTTAAGTATTTTAATAACTCCTCCATAATCAACGAAGCAAATTCACATATATGTTCTAGGTTTTAGCAGAAGAAAAGAGCTTTATTTGCTCAAGTACTTAATAATAATCAGATGCATTAGCTACTTGCACAGTTGCATGTGGTTTTTATTTTGCTGATCTGGCTACGGTGGTGATTGGGGAATATAGTGTGCATATGCTATGCAGCAGGGGATTTGCTAGATAGCGCGTACATGATCGATCGAGCAGTCGATGATTATCATTTGTTCCTTCATTCGCGGATCTTGTGTGTGTACAGTACATGGGTCAAATGATTAGGCGATTTGTGCATCATTTGTACTCGATCATGTTGAGGTTGGTGTCTGTCCAATGAGGTGCCTGGAAAGTGCGTATATGTATGGGGAAATAGCTACACTGGTTGGTAAGAACAATATTTCTCTAAAGACCTTTAGAGACTAATTCATAGAGACAAAAGACCCCCTCTCTTTCTTACCGGGTGCCCAACCGGGACTAAAGGGGGGCATTTAGTCCCGGTTGATATTACCAACCGAGACAAAAGGGGGAGGGGCACGCCAACGTCAAAAAAAATTGGAAATTCCTGGAAAAAAAATTGGAAGTCACGCGATTTTTTCACGCGTGCGCGGTGCGGGGATTTGAACTCGTGACCTGTAGCCTCGCGTGTAGCTTTCTTACCATCTCACCTATACAGCACATGTAATCGAGTAGAGAATGCAATCCTCTTATAGTAACTCGTGAGAGACCCTTTAGTATCGGTTCGTAACACCAACCTAGACTAAAGGCCCGAGACCCTTTAGTCTAGGTTCATGTTACGAACCGGGACTAAGGGGGGGGTCTCCTTTAGTCTCGGTTCGTAACACCAACCTAGACTAAAGGGTTTAGTCTAGGTTGGTGTTACGAACCGAGACTAAAGGCCCCCTTTTAGTCTCGGTTCGTGTTACGAACCGAGACTAAAGGGTCTGAGCTCTCCTACCACTCATGGCCACGTCGCCCCAAAACCTTTAGTCTCGGCTCCAAAATTCAACCGGGACTAATGTGTAGGAACAAAGGTCGTTTTTCCACCAGTGCTAGCACAGGTGAAATGGAGAGAAATTGGTCAATGCAGGAGCATCGTCAACCAGTAGGAAAAAAAACTAGAGGTGAACATTATTCCCGACCCCATACCATTACATTGATCTTATGATGGACTTCTCTCTGAGGTCTTTTACGGCGCACAATACGACATATACTACCGATTGAAAAATAACTCGTATGTAATAGAAAATTAATAACCTATATGTAAGGATCTGACGGTTGAGATCAATTCTATACTACCGGTTTTTTAGCTGTAGTACGGTAGTATTCATAGGTCGTATGTTTAGTATAAGGGTACTATCAGAAATGTAAAGTGATATTGTTGTAATATAGGAAATGAAATATATGAATCAGGTGCGTCTCGGCTGAATGGCAGCGGAGAAATTTTTTCCAAATAATATATTTTGAGGAAATTACCATTTTACTCATAGTAAAAACCGGTAATACTACCGTACTACCGCAGAGTCGTATTGTGCGCTGTAAAAACCTCTCTCTATGGTTCATACTTCATACAGTAATTCTTCCTTTTCTTCGTCAGCTAGGTTACGCTGGGTACTCCGATCCCTCCATTTTATTTTAATTGATAGGCATATTTTCTAAAAAGTTCCTTGTCATAGTTTTATTTCAGTGTAACTATCGGTCACTTAATGGTTATTTTGGACCTGACGCGCGACTTTCATTCTTCTACACGCGAGATTAGCTACATGAGCATAGATTTTAAACGAATTAGGGAAACATATAGAGACTAATCTAGAGTTGCAGTATCCGTGTAGTATTAGAGATGAGTATTACAGATTATAGCTTATTCAAGCGCAAGCTGAGCTGAGCTGCCTGAGCACCGGCCGGACTGCAGGCACGTGTGGCTGCACGGCTACTCAAGCGCAAGCGCACCGATCATGAGCCCTAGCCGCACAGGATCCGAACGACGCCGCACGACTCACCACGCAATCTCACTGACTCCTCTGCTCCCCCGTGGTCCGCGATCTCTATGTGCCATGCCAGCTTCTTCTCTGCCAGTGACAGGTCCTCCGATCCTGCTCTGAGCCTCTGACCTATATAGCCCACCACCATTCTGCGTGCGGCGTCTATCCTAGAGAGAGACGCAGAGGAGACAGAAGCAAAGAGAAGAGCTAAGCGCCTGTTCTTTTGAGTGAAAAGAAATAGTAAAATTGTAAATGAATAGTGTTAGAATAATGTTTTTTGTGAGAGAAGATGTGATGAAAGTGATGAGTGAATAGTGTTTTTCACTGTTCTTTTGTAAGGAAAAGAACAAGCCCTGAAGAAGAGAGGAGAGAGCTGCCCACCAATACTCTCTCCCTGCGAAGGCCCTCAAGGGTTACAGGCTGCACATGCCCCGTGCTGTGCTGGCCACACTTCCATTCTTTCTTGTACACAGCCAGGATCCAGCAGCATAGAAGCCAACTTCGATCGGCCGAGACCGGAAGATGCAGCCGGCCCGCTCCGCCGCGCTGCTCGCCGCCGTCGCCATCGTCGTGCTGGCTTCCGCCGCGAGCTGCCGCGGCCAGCTCGCCAACAACTACTACGCCGGCAAGTGCGGCAACGCCAGCGTGGAGGCCATCATCCGGGACGCCGTCAAGGCCCGCCTCGTCTGGGACAAGCGGATGGTCGCCGGCCTCCTCCACCTGCAGTTCCACGACTGCTTCGTCGCCGTACGCACACACACCACTGCCTGCTAATACTAGTACTATTATTAGCAGCTTCTTCGTTCTTCAATCGCGCCATCTGTTTGATTTGATTTGTTGCTGAGCTATTCGCACTTCGATTGTCTGATTAATGAAGGGGTGCGACGCGTCGATCCTGCTGGACGGGCCCAACACGGAGAAGACGGCAGTGCAGAACAGCGGCATCTTCGGCTACGACTTCATCGACGACGTCAAGACGGCGCTCGAGAACGTGTGCCCCGGCGTCGTCTCCTGCGCCGACATCATCATCGCCGCAACAAGGGACGCCGTTTCCATGGTGAGTCGTCGCCGGACACATTGTGTATATGCTAGTGCTCTTGCCGTGCAGCAATTAAGCAATGCCGATTGATTTTTCTTTTCTGAGGTAATGTGGAATGATGACTTGATTTGCTTCTTGGCATTTAATTTTCCTTTACTTTCCAATTTGCTCTCTGTTTTAGAAGCGAAGCAGATAATTATTGTAATCCTAATTTAACATTAGGTTATATCACAAATTATCCATGTACTAACCCCTATGTGTTCACAACAAGTCCAGTGTGGAGGCCCGAACTACCAAGTGCAACTGGGAAGAAGGGACGGCATGGTGTCACAAGCGTCCATGGCGAGCATTCTGCCAGGCCCCAACGTCGACATCCCCACCGCCATCAGTATGTTCTCCAAGAAGGGCCTCAACAGCTTCGACATGGCCATCCTCATGGGTACGCTGCCGCCTACGCCACGCTGCCATTTCTCAATTAAATCTGATGACCTAAAAAAACAGCGAAAAACACAACTGGTTTTAATTATTTACTAGCTTTGTTGCCACAATAATATTGCTGCAGCTGAAAGTTTTACCACGACACATTGACACATGTGTCCTCCTCGACTACCTCAAGACTGTGGTTTTACTAAGTTAGCCTCTTTTTGACCTAGAACACAGCTAAGCTTATTGACTCAACAACGTGCATACTCCTAGATCGAGAGGCTCAACACATGGAATGTCACGTACATTAGAGTTGGTGTACATAAATTAACAGTTAAGTATATTTAGAAATGCGTTAATTTATTGAGCTACTTGCGGGTCTTAACGTTATACTAATGTACTAGATATGTCATATTTATTACGTCGTTCTTTCCCCTTTCAATGTACCATCATGATGATCAGCCAGATTCGAATTTATATATGTGCTAAATCAGGTCGATAGAGATCTTAGACTGACATTGGTATGTGGGAAGAGTAAAAGCTAAGAACCACATGCTTCTAGTTCTAGGCAGTGTAGGCACAATGCAACAGTTAGTAAAAAAAAAATCGGTGATCCACCTGCAGTTCTACATTAGTTTGTCGAAAATTTCTCCTTACGAATCCTGTTTCCCCCCCTTCTTTCTGTCAGGCGCGCACACTGTGGGGGTGACACACTGCTCGGTGATCCACGACCGGCTCTACGACTTCAACGGCACGGGGTTGCCGGACCCGGCCATGGATCCGCTGTACGTGTGGATCCTGACGACGTTCGCGTGCCCCAAGGGGCAGGCCTTCGACAACATCGTCTACCTCGACGACCCCTCCAGCATCCTCCTCGTCGACAAGAGCTACTACGCGCAGATCATGAAGCGCCACGGCGTGCTCGCCGTCGACCAGGCGCTGTGCGACCACAGCTCCACCGCGTGGATGGTCAACTTCTTGGCCACCACCGACTTCTTCCCCTCCATGTTCAGCTACGCGCTCAACAAGCTCGCCGCGCTCGACGTCCTCACCGGCACCGCCGGCGAGATCAGGACAAACTGCCGGAGGACCAACTGATCGATCGATCGATCTGGCAAATTGCAATATACAAAACCTAGCTAGGTTAATTAATTACCAGTAGCTTGCTTGCTAGCTAGCTTAGGCGGCCGGGCAGCTGCTGCAAGAGAAACAGAGAAACGATTGGGAGCATATTATCGTCGGTGATAGAAGAATGTGGTTTTACCATAGTTCATTGAGTAAAGATTCAATTTACTGGAGTAGCACACAAGGGTCATTTTTTTTCGTTTGTGTACTTTGATTCTTTTGTACGTGGCTCGTATAAAAATAAACGTTCCATGCATGATGTAACAGTACACTAGCTTGTCCTTTGAGTAAAATTCATGAGCGGTCCCTAAATTTGTATGGTGGTGTCATCTGGGTCCCAAACTCAGGATTTTAGATATTTGGGTCCCTAAACTTGCATCGTTGTGTCATTTAGGTCCCAAACTCCTGATCTCTCATATTTGGTCTCTAAACTTGCATGATAGTGTCATCTATGTCTCAAAACTTAACACACACATAAAAACTTTTGTACAGGTTTCATATTTTTTATTAAAAATGAATTAAGTATGATTTTTAGATTAACATAAATCTATTCGAAGTTCCGCATATAGGTGTAAATCGGACTTTTTTGAATAAAAAATATTGACTTTGGGATCTAGGTGACACTACCATGTAAGTTTAGGGACCTGAATATCAGGGGTGGTGAGTTTGAGACCTAAATGACACAACGATGCAAGTTTAGGGACCCAAATATCTAAAATCCTGAGTTTGGGACCCAGATGACACCACCATACAAGTTTAGGGACCACCAATGAAATTTACTCTTGTCCTTTTTTCTCCCAGAATGAGGCATATACAGCACTACACTGGTAGAAAAAGAGCCTTCGGTCCCGGTCGGTAAGAGCAATAGGTCTCTAAAGACCTCTAGAGACTAATATCTAGAGACAAAAGGCCCAACCTTTATTCCCGGGTGACCAACCGGGAATAAAGGGTACCCTTTAGTCTCGGGTGGGATTCCCACCCGGGACTAAAGAATTTTTTCAGCAAACAAAAAAAAAAGCCTACCCTACCGTGGCCCTGTCCCCCATCCCCATCCTCTCCTCTCTGCTTGCTCATCTCAAGAACATCAAACAATTTCTCAAGAACACGAAACAAGAAAACTCATCTCACAGTCATATATGCTCATCTTGTATAAACTTCAATTCACAACACATGAGTTCGATTCGATTTGATTCACACATGTTGAACTCCATTCATGCAGAAAAATTACATCATCATACAATTCATCTTCATACAACTCGATTTATCATCGTAGAACCGATCCATCACCAGAAAAATCCCCATCACAATACAACTCCATTCATGCAGAAAAAATCAAAAAAAAAACTTGCCTCCCGCCGGGGCCGCGCGCCGCCAGTCGCTGGGGGCCGCACGCCCCGCTCCGCCGCCGGCCGCGCCTCCCCGCGCGGGGGCCGCGGGAGGCGCGCCGGGGGCCGCTACGAGGGACTCCGCCTCCACTGCAAGGAAGAAGAAGGAGATGAGATAGAGATGAGAGAAGAAAAGAGAAGTTGACTGGATGTGTGGGAGAGAAGAAGATAAAAAGAGAGAGGAAGGGGGCATCGGGGTGGGCACCGGCTTTTAGCCTCGGGTGGTGTCTCCACCCGGGACTAAAGGATGCCCTTTTGTCTCGGGTGGAAATACCACCCGGGACAAAAGATTTTGTCCCGGGTGGTGTTTTCACCCGGGACTAAAGGATTCTCCTTTTGTCCCGGGTGGTGTTTCCACCTGGGACTAAAGCCCAGTACCAATAATTGAGACAACTAGCTGTTGGGTGTCAAGCCTTTAGTCTCGGTTGGTAATACCAACCGGGACTAAAGGGTAGGGGGCATCCAAGACCATTTCGGGTCACGTCGACGAAAAAGCTTTAGTCTCGGGTCCAAACTTTAACCGGGACAAATGTAGTGGAACAAAGGGTGTTTTTCCACCGGTGCTAGTTTATATTAGGATTTTCAAATATTTGATAGCGCTTCAATAAAAGGAGAAACCTATTTTATTTTGTAGTGCTGCAATAATAGAAAGATAAGAGAAATGCAAACTAAAAGGCTTCAGGCTTTCCTCCCATCAGTTTATAGTACTAGCAGCTAGAAATGCAGCTATGGGTTACTAGTATTCATTTGCATTGCGAGCTTAATTAAGGCCAAGCAGTTAGGTCAAATTATGAGCACCTTGGAGAGAGCGTCAGCCAGCCTATGACTAAGCAGGGTAGAGTGCATCCCGAGAGGGCTTTGCCCCCTCTCCGGGATGCCGACGGGGCTCCCGTTTCGTGCAGCTCTGCTCTGGAATCTTCGGCTTCACGGAAGATCAGGACATTTTCTTATTCCAAGTCGCCTTGAATCAGCCGCCGCACGCGCCATGGCATCCTGCTACAGTAGTAGCAGCAGCAGTATTCCCTCCGCCTCTGTACGTAGTACAGTACGTGTGAGTAAGCTAGATACGCTAATAACCAGCTCCAGTATTCATCTTCTTATTCCGTGTTGACCTCTCGTCTCGCTTATCAGCCACCAGTCAGCGGTACTTTTCTCTCAGAACAAAGCAGCTCTCAGCTACCAGCTAACGGTACTTTTCTCTCAGAACAAATCAGTACCAGCCACTAGTCGTCAGCCAGACAAACAGGGTGTGACTTTTCATTTCTTAGTAGTACTTGAGCTTCTCGCTAGTGACTTTTACATCCGTAAGCAAGAGAGAAACGGACCCGCCAGTCGTTTACTTTCCTTAATATAATTGGCGGTTATGATGCATATAGGATGAGAAAAGGCGAGATGTTAGCCACTCCAAAACCCCAAAGGCATGACAAAAGTTTAGGAATAGTCACGACGATGCATACCGAAAAGAGAAACCATACATATCCTACAATATTAGCTCTTGCTCAGGCCAGATTTTTAGTCCACATCATTTCCCGTGATGACCAAAGTTTTATGCATAGGGGTGTTGGCAGCTATTATGTCATGATCAACAACATTTCATGAAAATGCATCATGTTCAGTGTTGATCAGAGATCCCGAACACGTTATTATGAGAGTAGGAGAAGGGAGAAAACAAGCCATGTTAACAAGTAGCCTGATGAACAAATGGTCAAAAGTTCTCTTCTTAAGTCCTAGGACTCTATTTATAAGGAGGATGTGGCTATTTATATTAACTAGAGTCTGAGGCACGCCTCTGATGTACCATTCATTCCTTCCATTTTCAAGCAACCAGACAATTTGCTGCGTGCATATTTTTCGTAATACTTGTCACTAACAATTGCACAAAAAAACATCCCATTTATGCATAAACCTGGTAATAACCGGCATCATCCAATCTAGGAAAAATTACAACAAAATTTATTTTGGAAAGTATGAAGTGGAAACAAAAGGTATCCAGTAGTATGGAAATAAGTCCTCACGATCCATTTGAATGGTCTAACAAAATATAAATGTACATAATACACATCAAGACTCAAATCATAAATGAGAAACTATGATATACACTGAGCATTCTGTGCCATATTCCCATGAACCAACAACTATATTATGTATTTAAATAGTTGGACCATTTAATGCATTTCAACAAACTATCCACAGATTCGCTCGATCGGACGGATGGGAAACCGTGATGACGTAGCACGCGCGAGATCGCGCCTGGGTGCTGAAATAGAGGATCTCGATTTCATTAGTGGGATCAAATATTACATATAGATCCCTAGACTTTATAAAAATATCCATGTATGTTACTATTGTTCGTCTAAATGTTCCTTTTTTGTTTAAATGGTAAACAAAAGCAACCCATGTTGTTTAGACCCTAGACGGTAAATTAAATAGTTGGACCATTTAATGCCGTTTGAATTGTTTAAAACCATCTAAACGGTTTAAGTAGAGTTGAGTCAAACATGATTAAATGAGTTAAACAAACATTCAAATCAATATTTTTAGCCGAGAAGAGGATTACAACTAATAAATTTGATACCAAATTAGTTAATATTGTAAGTATATGAGGTTGAGTGAGATTTATTTTTCTTTCCAAAATTATTCAGTAGATAATTTATTTCTTACATACATAAATGTATATACTTTAAGTATATTTGACTTTTACACACATAAATATGTATATTTTAGAGTTCTTGTTTCAAATCGTAGACCGTTTAATTCCGTTTAAACATTGCCTAAACGGTCCAAATGTTAAACAAAAGGTGATAGACTATTTGGCGTTTTTTTGTTTAAACTATTTGGCGTTTAACATTTAGGATAACACTAATTGCTACAACTAACTCCCTAAACTTCACAAAGAAGTACTTAAACTATCATTTCGGGTTTTTTAATATATAAAGGGGGTCCCTAGCTTTAGCCCACCTAATGCACACTCCCAACATTCACCAAGTTCTTTCAAGTTAGATTTGATTTAAATTAATGGATTGCACAAGTTTTGTTGGCAAGAGCCAACTGGACGAATTTGGGCTTCATCGAGTAATATCATACTCATACACGGGCTAGACTAGCCTAGGCCAACTAGCTTGGCTTAGTAGTTCTTTTTTGTTTTTTTACAGTTTTGTATAGTGAAACTCACCAAGAGAGCCATCCACTACAAGAGAATTGTTGACTAGTGACGTAACCACATTTTAGCATCATTGAGTTATGACGTTTCTGGCTGACCTCGTCATTAAATTTCACTTCCGAGCAAATTTAGTGACAAAAAACTTTGCTTATAACGGTCGTTACTGTAGCCGAGCATTCCCTGTTCGAAGCTAGTTTTGTGATGCCATAAGCTCCGCAACAGCATCATAAACCAACTTTAGTCCCACATGTAAGAATTATTTTAAAAATAGAGTGTTCCAAGTCGTCATAAAATTCAGAAGGGTCCCACATGTAAGCATTCTTTCGAAAATAGAGTGTTCCAACTCGTCATAAAATTTAATGAGGTCCCACAAATCAGTCTAAAAAGGGAGGAAAATTAAAAGGACACAATGTCAATAGCTGGGGTCGAACCCGAGACCTTTGATTCTGAAGGGGAAGGCAACACTACCACTGAGACATGATACAGTTTGGGTTATTTGAGCCAAGAAGATTCTTTATATTTGTTTATTTGTGTTTATATTATTTTGCATGACCCATGTAAGTTAAAGCAGATAAATATGACGGTAAAACAAGGAGAAAATGTGCTCCTCCCGTGGTTCGAACCTATTACCACTCGAAGGAGAATTTTTTACATTGACCAGGTCCCACCTGTGAATTCAGGTGAGTCTTTAATATAAATCGGTAATTCGAAGGCGAAATGCTTCACTACCTTCGCAAAGACTCTCGACTTTTGCTACTCAGATCAATAATTCGAAGGTGAGACTTTTGGCATGAATGGCAGATCCTAGTGGCAACAGGAAGGTGGTTGCGCCGCCACATCCAAGCAACGAGAGGATGAAACAGCACGACGAGGTCAGTCCTCTGGTTTGAGCCGCTATATGTTCTCCTATCTTCCTAGGTTTGGGGATATTGAGATTTAGGGATCTGGAGGATTGATGATCATATATGTTAGATTCAGATTTCATCGTACCTTTAGATTTGTACTTCGATTGATGTTAGAAGTTGATAGGCTATATACAATTCATATGTGTTAGTTTTCAATTTACATCGTCTTACGATATGTTCTTGTATTTTAGTAGCTTCTGGATGTTCTTCATGCCACTCGTTTTATGGATTTTTCTGGAGGTGCACAGTTGATAGGATTGATAGGTCATCGTTTTATGGATTGATCGATTGAAGAGACTATCTCTGAGCTGCAGACTGTGAAGGGACATCTGAATTCTGCCATGATTCTTATCCTTTGCACAACTCATAGGTGTTAGATTCAGTTAGTTTTCAATTTGCATCGTTTGATGGATTTATAGGTTCTTGTATTTTACTAGATTCTTCAGGAGCTTCAAGCCAATGCCAATGAGCTAAAAGCACTACAAGAGGCTGTACTATACAAGGGCCTATATAAGCAAACGTTACAGCAGCTGTTACAACAGGAGAAAGCTGCAATGGAAAAATATAATGAGTTACAGAACGATCATATTGACTTGTTAAAAGTGGCTTGCAAATTGATGGAAGAGAATATATCCATGTTGAAAAAAGAGAACATGAACCTCAAAGCTGCAGGAGGTCAAAAATGAGCTGGAGAAGTTCCAGCAATTGTTATGATTATAAATAGGTAGCCTCGGTGGCAAGGCTAATTAGATGTTTGTGAACATTGTGTCGATCATGTATTCTGCAAGTGTCATTTATTTTCGTATTCTGAACATTGTGTCGATCATGTATTCTGAAAATTGTGCCTTATTCTTGTATTTTGGTGTTGGCTACTCTTGAGCTCATCAGTGCGCAGGCGGCCTCTGCTTCAAGATGAGGTGGGAAGAATGATTACTATTGAGCTCTTACGATCTTTGCTACTCATAGGATAGCAAAAACTTGCTACTACTACTACTACTACTACTACTACTACTACTACTACTACTACTACTACTACTACTACTACTACTACTACTGCTGCTGCTGCTGCTGCTGCTGCTGCTACTACTACTGCTGCTGCTACTACTACTGCTACTGCTACTGCTACTGCTGCTGCTGCTACTGCTACTGCTGCTGCTACTGCTACTGCTGCTGCTGCTGCTGCTGCTGCTGCTACTGCTACTGCTGCTGCTACTGCTGCTGCTGCTGCTGCTGCTGCTGCTGCTACTGCTACTGCTACTGCTACTGCTACTACTACTACTACTACTACTACTACTGCTGCTACTACTACTACTGCTACTGCTACTACTACTACTACTACTACTACTGCTAGTTATGTATCCTCCGCCCATCCCTGCCCACCCCTCTTTTTTGAGGAAACAAGAGGGTTTTGCCCCTACTAGTTATATATTAATAGATATTTAAAAAGGTTACATAAAGAGCTGAAGTTGTTCACCCCTCTTTCCTCCCCCTCTTTTCATTCTTTCCTTCTCAGATCCTCACTGTAGTCACCATCACCATGTTCCTCCCTCTCGGTCAACAGGAAGAAGAAGCTAGCCCTGGCACTGTCCTCCATATTCACGTTCTCCATCGATATCGTATTGACTTCGTTCTCCAAGGTATGAAAAGCCCTAGGGCCCTCACCTAGGCGTATGTATATGCGTGTTCGATCTGATCCATGAAACATATGTGGGATTGGTTTTGCATCTATTATGTCTTTCTATTTTCTAAATGAATACATGTGTTCAATAATTTTGGTAGTGCTTTATTGAGATGTGTGCAGTGTTGACACATCTTATCCTATATATTTATAAGTCAACTAAACATGAGAAAAGGGCATAAATGTTAATATCAACTTAGAATAGGGTGCCACTAACAGTTTTTCTGGAGATTTGGTAAATTATATAAATCCAGGAACCATTCGGGAAAAGTGCTAAAAGAATCGAATCTAGAAGACTCCAGAAGGCTCCGGAACTCAACGTGACTTGGCACCCAAGAAAGAAGCATCTAGAAGAAGCGACGGACCACCTGGCCGAAGTGGGCCCCGAGGGGGGCCCACCCCAGCCCGATCGGCCTGGTGGTGGGGCCGGTCGGCCTCCCCCGGGCGCCACCTCAGCCCTACTTCCAGAAGGTTCTTCCACCGCCTATGAGGATCAATCTAAACCACTCGTTAGGTCGGTTTGATCAAACGGCGCACGTCTACCCCTCAGGGCTATATAAGCAGCCCCTCTGCCCCCTGGCAGAGGCATCTGGAAACCTGAGTTTGCATACACCAGATCAAGTCATCAAGTCAGAGATACTACGCCCTAGAAACACCATATAGCAGAGTAGCTAGCTAGTCTAGATCTAGGAGGAGGCAAGGCGTCTACTTGGCTCCTGATCGTCTAGACGCTGATCGAGATACTGATCTAGCTTCGCTCTTGTAAGTTCTTATCTAGTTCCTTACATTTGTTATACAGACATATGTTCTTATCAATGATTATATTCGACATTATATGCTTTGGTGTTTATTATGATTACATGTTTAGCATAGTTGATTTGCCTTTATATTCATGTATGGAGTTGTATAGCCCTCACCTAGATCATTTGTTAACATGGGTGAACGGTAAAGACAGTGTAAGCGTGGTGCTTATATTGTATTTATCTGCGATTGCACCCTATATGCCGGGTCGTGTGGTAGATCGTGGTGGTGACAGCACTATTGAGTCCTTCGCAGTCCACCCCCCGTGTATAGGACTAGTGGAGCCTTATACTGTTTGGGTTGTTTCAAGTTTCGGCCTTGATCCTCCTGGATAGTCTCCCCATGCATTGATATAATAGTTCTTCTTCCACGATTGTTAAATGTTTGCACTAATCATAGTTTGCATTGACATATAGTTTAGAGTTACCGAGGAGTATCCTCTCTAACTAGACTTTGCTATGTTTCTCTTGCTATAATGACACTTTCTAGCTGCTCATGATGTTATGACTTGAATAATGCTATCAATATCTTTATCTTTATGTGACTTACCCCTGTTTATAGCAATTGATATATTTTGGCCACTCTACATTATAAAACTGAGAGATGAGCATGTATTAGCTATTATGGATTAGAAAGACTTCTTTCCCTGTGGTAGAATATAAATACGATACCTGGTTTTACTCCTGGTTAGAATGCTACAATGGTATATTCATATCTGTGCGCTTGCGGATTCCATGTTTATATATATCTTCTTTTCTAGAGATCCAAGGCATATGTAAGAGTACCATATCCATGCGTTTTCTGGCACACCTGTCAGGGCTGACAACCTATATCGAGTTGTGCTATGAATCGTGTCGGAGTTCACCTTTTAGTTTAATCTGAAAGCAACATCTGATATACACTTAGCATCATGTTAAGATATACCTTTGCATTTCTGGTGCCGTCGATAGAGATGGATCTTATATCCGTTTCTAGTCGATGACGTTAGCAATGTCAACATGCAGTAGGATTGAAAAATTGTTTTTGATGTGCTTGCATATGCTGTACTGGTAGTAGTTGGTGGTATGTTGGCATGAATTTCATATGCTAAATAGACATACCTCGTTCATGTCAATGGAAATTTTCTTTGGTTTTTGTATAATAGATGGATCGAAAACTAAGGTTATAACTTGTACTGCTGCTGCATATATGTTGTTATCAATGATGGCCATGGATATTATTGAGTCTAGAAAACATAAGCAAGCTACAAGGAGAGAAGGTATATACTTATGGGTCAATCAATGAAAGGGATTGTGGGACATGGGTACCCCTGGGTCTGTAAGGAATCAGATGCTCGTAGCCTAAGAGGGGGAGGGGGTGAATTAGGCAACTTAAAAACTTAACCTATGGTTTTCACTACTTTGCATAAAACATAAACTAGAACATACTATCTAGATGTGCAACTAAGGTTGTTCTAGTGTGAAACTCCCATCCCAAAACAAGTTTTGCAACCTATAGCCAATCCTAGCATGATACTACTCTAGGAAAGTAAAGGTAAGCAAGGATTGCAAGAAAGTAATGCGGAAACGTAAAGGGGGATGAGAGGAAGCAAACTCTTGACACACGATTTATCCCGTGGTATCGGTAGGCACTAAGCCACCCCTAGTCCACGTTGTTGAAGCACTCCACACAAGAGTATTGCTTCCCGGTCACCAAGTCTCTCCCAAGAGCACCACTTGACTAGACATAAAGGCTTGCCACAAAGGCACTCGCCAAGCTCCCTTGGTCACCTTGATGTCGCCTCCACTAAGGAGCTTCTCCACCAAGGGAAGGGGGGGGTCTCCACGTCCCCCGCACAAAGTGTCCTTGCCGCTCCACACCAAGCCGGAGGGTCGAAGACGTTTGCCGGAGAGCCACCTAGGCTCCAAGGCTTCCGGCACACCTCATACAGCTTGATCCACTCAAGAATCACCTCACAAGGTAGGCACACCTTGCACTCACTCAGCTCTAAGCTAAGCCTAACACTAAGCACATACACAAAGCATGTGCAAGTCTATGGATGAGCAATTTAGCACTTGGATGGCTTGGATATGATCTTCTATGTGTCTTGAACTCCTCTGGTTTTCCTCAGCATCCAAAAACTTCAAATGGGTGAGTGGAGGGGGTATAAATAGCCCAAGGCGTCCAAAGAGCCGTTGGCTAACGGCCACTGAAAATTATAGCGTCAGATGAACTGATGCTAGTATTCCAGGGCCATCAGTTCATCCAGTGCCCCATCCACGTCACTTAGCCGTTGGAATCCACTGACACAGTTGTTCCGACACATAGTCCGACGGGTTCCTCACTTAACCGTCGGTTCATCCGGTGCTGAAGGATTTCTTTCCAGAACCTTACTGTTAGCTTCTTTGGTGCCGTCGGATGAACCGTTGCTTATATCCTCGTGACCATCGGTTCATCCGGTGCTTAAGAGTTTCACACCAGAACCTCTCTGTTAGCAAACACACGGCCGCCGAATGAACCGCTTCTACACCATCGGTTCATCCGGTGCTACTAACCCAACTGCTTCTTCACTGGCAATCATTCGGTGAAACTAGAATATCCACCTTCGGTTCATCTGGTGGTCATCATGTTGACTCGAGTCTTCACACAGTGTACTACTTCATCCAGCCATTGCACCGACGCTTCTTTCTACGGTACCGTCGGTTCATCCGACGGTGTCTTTCCCTTTTCGTCTTCTTTCACGGTTTAGACCCTCAAAATATATATTATCTTCTCATTTTGGCATGTGGTATTTTTTGCATCCATGGGACCTAGAAATGTCTACAAGGACATGCTAGACAATATGGTTAGTCCCATTGATCATGTTGTCATTAATCACCAAAATCAAACTTGAACAAATGGCGTATGAGGCCATGTTCGCTACAATCTCCCCCTTTTTGGTGATTTATGACAACACAATCAAATCAAGCATAAATTTGCAAAAATTGACAAAATTGAACCACTTACACTTGCTTGGATGCTTACCATCATCCAACTTCCCCTAGATGTGTTCTCCCTTTTTCATGATCTTCTCTTCTCATATAGCTTGCTACTTCACCCTTTGGAAACATTGGCTTGCTTTGGCTCCAAATTCTCCCCCTTTGGAATAAAATCTCCAAAAAGTGTCCAAAACAAAAGGTTCTCCAAAGGAAATTTAGCAAGTCTTAGCAATCATAGCTCAAAGAGAAATGTTAAGTACAAGAGAGAAAGCCGCATGAACCATGATCCATATGTATGATATCAATGAAGATACCACATGTGCGAATAACTAAGGTGAATCATAAGTTCATGAGACTAGCATGATACAAAATAAGCTCCCCCTAAGTGTGTGCACAAAATGATAGTGAGAAAATCAAGTGCACAACTACAAACACTTGTAAGATTAAGGAAGCTTAGAGCATATCATGCAAGGAGGTAGCTTAAAAGACAAGAGAGTTCTTGTAACATTACCACTTGTAGATTTTGAGCATTGCATACCTCCGGGGGTTGTTCCACTTCTACCTTGTTGGCACCACATTTGAGATAAGCCACTTGGAAATGATATCACTTGGAGGTGACACCATTTTGAAAGAAGCTTCCAAAGAAGACACTTGGGGTACCGCAAGGATTAGGAATGTCTGAGTTCATTGCCTTTGAACTTATATAGAGACATAAGCTCGCAAGGACATGACTCAATAGCAAGAAGCTCGTATTGCTATATTCACTCTCTTAGAGATGTTAGATCACATTTTAGAGTGAAATAGCATTCTCTGAGAATGAAGTACCGCACCGAACGCGTCACCAAGGGACTACACAAGATAAGCTTGAAACAATGTTAGTCCCACAAACAAACCATAGGATGAGCTCCCCCTAAATGTGTGCATTTAGTGTTTGAATCACCAACCAAATGTATGCACATTGTTTATGACAACAAAGAGGGAAGCTAACCCTATAGCTTGCTCATGATGCAAAGAGATATATATGAAAACATGCATCATGAAAGAAATAAGTGTAGCTTTCCTACACACTAATCAAATCATGTAGGCTGCTCATGGGTTAGCACATGACACAAGCAACCTACCATATGTAAACAACTAGGCATAGCAACAAATGCAACCTAAACAAGACAATGGAGCTACAATGATACTTGAGATGAGTTCTAGTTTCCATTACCTCAACCGGGGAGCTTGGGCAACATATGTCCAATCTTGCAAGCTTGGCTTCTAGACTTGAATCTTCTCATCTTCTTTGTGCCAAGCCTCCCAAGTCCCCGCACTCATAGCCTTCACGTGGCCTTAGGAACCCAAACCATTTGAGGCCCCTTCATGTTGGTGATGACTTCCTTGGACACCCAAATGGATTGGTTCCAACCCCACTCCTTTATCTTCCCAACCTTGTGTGCAACCACCTTGCCATTAGCCTTCTTCTTGATGACATAGGAGTTGCTCTTGGTCTTGTTCTTGCGGTTGGGCTTGGTGTAGATGAGAGAGCTCTTGATGGTGGTGTTCATCTTCTTTTTCTCACCCTTGTCCATCTTCTTGATGAATTGAGGGCATTTGTAGAACTTGTGCCCTTCTTCATGACACTTGTAGCAAGTACGGTTGATCCCTTCTCAAGCTTCTTCACAATGTCATCACAATTATCTTGAGAAGGTTGGACGTTACCCTTCATGTCTTGAGAGGCTTCTACTTGTTCCTCATTGTTCTTGCCCTTGCCCATCAAGCTAATCAACTTCTCTCGGAGCCATTTTACTTCTTGCTTGAGCTCATCATTCTTCATGCTCATAATAACAACATTCTCATTGCAAGATGGTGAGCAAGATTCATCAATTAAATCAATGCAAGAAGTTGAAGCATCTACCTTGGATATAGGAATTGCACAAGGGATAGATGATTCATTAAGCTCAAAGGAATCACTAGTTTTAATCTCAATGGTCTCAAGCTTAGATTTTAGCTCATCACACTCCTTGCTAAGCAAGTTGAATTTGCACAACAAATGTTCATAATTTGTAGCAAGGGTGGCACTAAGATCATTGAGAGCATTAAGTTCTTTAATTTTTTTAGCTTGTTTTTCTAGCATCCCTTTTTGCTCATTTACTAGCTCAACAAGATCATCAATTGAGGTGGCATCGGATTCATCATCACTTACATTGCTTTCCATACCTTGGGCCATAAGGCACATGTGTGATGATGATAGGGGATCTTGTATGAAGTGGGTGGTGAAGTTCTTGCTTGATTCATCACTTGAGCTACAAGGACTTGATTCTCCACCACTTATCCACTCATGGATGGCGGTGAGTGCTTCTTGCTTTGGCTTCCTCTCCTTGACCACCTTCTTCTTGCGCTTGATCTTGGAAAACTTGATGTGTTGATGATGACGCCCTTCTCTCAAGTGGATGTTATAGCCGTACATGTTGACTTTCTTCACATACTTGAAGATCTTCTTCACGTACATGGCAACCATTGACTCGACCTCTTCATCACTTGAGGAGCCTTTCATGAATTGACATCTTTCTCATCTTCTTCTCTTGTCGGCTTGAGAGAGCATGGCTTGCGGTTGGAGAAGATGGTTTTTGGGGTGTTGGCTTGAGCTCAACTTTTGGTTCTTCCTTTGTCTTAGAGCTCATCCTTGGAAGCTTTCTTGGACTTGGGCATGATTTTTAATTCATGTGTCATGATCTTGCTCAAGATTTGAGATGGCTTCAACTCTTCAAGCTTCTTCTCATAAATGATAGCTTTCACCAAGTCATAGTCGGGCTTCCGGAGACTTTGAAGGATCTTGCGGTTCATGTTCAAGTCCTTGATGTCCTTCACACCTAAAGCATTAATCTCATTGACAAGAACATTTAGGCGTGAGTACATAGATTCGGCATTTTCATTCTCAAGTTGCTCAAAACTATTGAATTCCTCAAGGAGACAACCGTAGCGTTCATTAGCTACTTCTTTTGAACCCTCATTTTGTTCCTTGATGGTATTCCATAACACATGAGCATTTTCACTAGTAAAAACTGTATTGAAAACACCTACATCTAGAGAGGATAAAATGATACTCTTTGCAATAACATCAAATTGCTTCTCCTTCCTAGTACCATTTCTAAAACCCTCATTGGTGACCCTCCAAACATCAAGATCCTTAGCTTGTAAATAAGCTTCCATGAGGACCTTCCAACGAGAATAACCAGTTCCATCGAAATGTGGAGCCAAACCTAAGGTATCCACCCCTTTCATCCTCTAAAGAGCAACTCACTAGGCGGTGAAGCCTAACCGATCCAATGAGCTGGTTTTCACAAATTGCCAATCGAATTGGCGTATCCTTGTGAAGGAAGTGAGTCCCGGCTCTGATACCACTTGTAAGGAATCAGATGCTCGTAGCCTAAGAGGGGGAGGGAGTGAATTAGGCAACTTAAAAACTTAACCTATGGCTTTCACTACTTTGCATAAAACATAAACTAGAACAAACTATCTAGATGTGCAACTAAGGTTGTTCTAGTGTGAAACTCCCATCCCAAAACAAGTTTTGCAACCTATAGCCAATCCTAGCATGATACTACTCTAGGAAAGTAAAGGTAAGCAAGGATTGCAAAAAGTAATGCGGAAACGTAAAGGGGGATGAGAGGAAGCAAACTCTTGACACGCGATTTATCCCGTGGTATCATTAGGCACTAAGCCACCCCTAGTCCACGTTGTTGAAGCACTCCACACAAGAGTATTGCTTCCCGGTCACCAAGTCTCTCCCAAGAGCACCACTTGACTAGCCACAAAGGCTTGCCACAAAGGCACTCGCCAAGCTCCCTTGGTCACCTTGATACCGCCTCCACTAAGGAGCTTCTCCACCAAGGGAAGGGGGGGTCTCCACATCCCCCGCACAAAGTATCCTCTCCGCTCCACACCACACCGGAGGGTCGAAGATGTTTGCCGGAGAGCCACCTAGGCTCCAAGGCTTCCGGCGCACCTCGTACAACTTGATCCACTCAAGAATCACCTCACAAGGTAGGCACACCTTGCACTCACTCAGCTCTAAGCTAAGCCTAACACTAAGCACATACACAAAGCATGTGCAAGTCTATGGATGACCAATTTAGCACTTGGATGGTTTGGATATGATCTTCTATATGTTATGAACTCCTCTGGTTTTCCTCAGCATCCAACAACTTCAAATAGGTGAGTGGAAGGGGTATAAATAGCCTAAGGCGTCCAAAGAGCCGTTGGCTAACAACCACTGAAAAATATAGTGTCGGATGAACTGATGCTAGTATTCCAGGGCCATCGGTTCATCCGGTGCCCCATCCACGTCACTTAGCCGTTGCAATCCACTGACACAGTTGTTCCGACGCATAGACCGACGGGTTCCTCACTTAACCGTCGGTTCATCCGATGCTGAAGGATTTCTTCCCAAAACCTTACTGTTAGCTTCTTTGGTGCCATCGGATGAACCGTTGCTTATATCCTCGTGACTATCGGTTCATCCGGTGCTTAAGAGTTTCACGCCAGAGCCTCTCTGTTAGCAATCACACGACCGCTGGATGAACTGCTGCTACACCGTCGGTTCATCCGGTGCTACTAACCCAGCTGCTTCTTCACTGACAATCATCTGGTGAAACTAGAATATCCACCGTCGGTTCATCCGGTGGTCATCATGTTGACTCGAGTCTTCACGCAGTGTACTACTTCATCCGGCCATTGCACCGACGCTTCTTTCTACGGTACCGTCGGTTCATCCGACGGTGTCTTTTCCCTTTTCTTCTTCTGTCACGATTTAGACCCTCAAAATATATATTATCTTCTCATTTTGGCATGTGGTATTTTTGCATCCATGGGACCTAGAAATGTCTACAAGGACATGCTAGACAATATGGTTAGTCCCATTGATCATGTTGTCATTAATCACCAAAATCAAACTTGAACAAATGGTGTATTAGGCCATGTTCGCTACAGGGTCCCCACCGACCAGTCTCACGGTCGTCCCTGACAAGTGGGTCCGGCCCACCAAAAGGCCAACCGACCTGGTTGTGGGCCCAACAGACCTAATCTGTGGCCCACACGACCTCCTGAAGACCTAATCCGGAACGACTACAAGACTTGGAACGCAAGACAAGACGGCGACGGATCCGACAGGTAGTCCGGAGAATATGGAAATAGTTGTAATCAACTAGACTTAGGTCTCCTGGTCGTAACCGATCAGGACTCTGGGTGCCAACCTTGTCCGCTGGCCAATATAAGGCGGGCAGGGTGCCCCCTTGTAACCACACAATCCTCAAGCAATCTACACCAACAACTAGACGTAGGGTTTTACTCTCCAGAGGTCTGAACCAGTATAAACTCACCGTGTTCCGTGTGCTTTCGCGTAACCATCAAGAGCTTAGCTCTAGATCGCCCCCATCCGAATCTAAACCATCTAGGTTGACCCCCCTGTGGACTGTGTGGAACTAAACCTCTGACAGTTGGCGTGCCAGGTAGGGGCAGATTCAGAGTTCTCCGTGCGACTTCGATGGCTTTGTTCAACGGCGTCATCTTCCCCGCCAGCATGGCGGACTTCCTCTCCAATCCTGTCGACATAAGCTTCGGCTCCATGCCGTTGAGATCCACTGCTCCAGCAGCCAGCCAAGTCGTCCTCGACAACATCGCGGTCAAGACCGTTCAGCAGGTCGAATCCAGCTCACTGACGGAAACCCACCCACCCACACCTCCTGATCTCGTCACGGGGCTCGATCGTGTCGCAACCATGCTTGCGGACACAATCAAGATCTGCGAAAGTGTCCATCGCTCTAGCAGTACGAAACTGACTCCAACTCGCATGCCTTTTGGCTTGCGCAGCACAGCCCATGTGGTGTCCGACCACATGAGGAAGAAGATCCAGATCCAATCTGGTTCGGACTCGACTACCCCCAGGCTCCGGTCTGTGGGCACCGCAGGGACCTTACAAATGACCCTTGCCCTCTCCACAAGCAAACTAAGCACACTACACATGAGTGACGTGCTTTGAAGAAGCTCCACCGATCTACACCTCCTGCAACAACCCCAAGTCGCCTGACCCATCCTCCCGTGCAATCTCCGGACTGTGGCGAGTTCCAGGTCGCCCGTGTCATCCTCACGCCTAACACCTACAGCGACGAGGTCTTGACACCTCGCGGTCTCTCCAATCACGAGGTCCTCACAGTCTCAGCGGATGTGCTAGCCCAGGCTGGTGAAACCGACGCTCAGCGCGCACAACGTGAAGCTGACAATGCCAATCGAGCTGTACGCCCCTAGATCGAGGCTGATCAAGCCAATGCAACAGCTCAGGCTGCCGCCGCGACAGCTGGTGGTGGTGCGGTGCCTCAGGTCTACACATAGAACAATGCCAATGGCCCACCTCCAACAGGTCAAGGTGTGGCCCAGCATCAGCAACAGGAGCAGCAACAGAAGATGCCACCACCTCGACACCGCATGCGTGCGCGCGACCTGCAGAAGGACTTTGAAGAAGCTGGCCATGAAGTCTTCGGCTCCCCCAAGCCAACTTGGGGGCAGCCCTAGCGGAGATCCAACTCATGGCTGATACTCCACAAATACGGTGAGCTATCACTAAGATCAGGGTGGCCACGACCTAGGTCGAAGAAAGAAGCCAAGGCTATAGTAGGTCGGCGCGCACCGCACATTCACGGAGTAGGTCGGTGCGAGACCAAAACAACAACAATGCTGGGCAAGCCCCTCAATAGCCCGCGACTGTGGAGGGAGGAGGCGAGAACGAGGTGGTGCAGCAACCCAACCCAAGACCTCAAAATGGAGGACCTCGGTTGACGCAAAAATAGGACGTCACCCTTGCGCGCGACACACGTGACTCCCCGGTCTGTAACGAGGCGTGCCAGCCAATCTGACCTATTGATTGACAATGGAAAATATTAAGGATCGGCTAGAGAACCGATGGCCTTGCAGCGACACGTGTACCAGCCAATCGGCCGATACGAGTAAAGCGGGATCGGCCGGCTCGAAAGCGACCGAAGCGCGGGTGTGATCGGCTGGATCGGCCGATCGTGACGTCAGCACTCGAGTAGATCAGAATCGGCTGCGGTGTTAGAAGCCGATGGGATCTAGATCGAGCGGGATAAAGGTGATAATAGCTAAAACTACAAGAATTTGGTACGAAAACTTGTAGATCTAGCTAATATCGGTAAGGGGTGAATAAAGAACTAGACGAAACCTCAGCGATGCGCCCAGAGGTTAAAGCCTAGGGTTATTCGGTAAAACGGTACTCACAAGCTTGTCGGAGATCAGCTGATGCAGCCCGACGAACCCGAAGCACGGCGTTGTAGAAAAGAGAAAAAACGCAATGGCGAAGTCGCCGAAAAGTAGATGCTGTAAAGGTAGATGCTGTAAAGTATATGCAGTAAAAGTAAAGGGTTTGCCCGGAGGCGGTTTGTTTGATATTGGTGTGTACAAATTTTCTGACCACGCAGGGTCGCTATTTATGTCCTGAGGACAACCCAGACTCCTAGCCGATCACGGCACTGTTTTCTTGCATCTAAAGACAAAAAGACTAAAGATAGAAAAGGACTCTCGCAGGAGTCAAAAGACCTTCTAAGAACTGACTCTTGACCCGTTGTCAATCGTGGATTGACTCGCCTCCACCGTGCTTTCCTTTTGGCGTATCCCTTTGAATACCGCCTTCTTCACGCCCATCGGCCGATCTTCTGGTTAGTCATCGGCCGATCGCTCTGACCTGCTGGCCCACTGTCAGGGCTGAACTCTTCTGACCATCAGCGGATCTCGTTGATTGCTCTGTTCCCCCTTCAATCGGCCGATCGCACTCGGTTGTTTCTCCTTATCCCCTTTTGACCCTGTTTTTCCAAAAAACGGTGTCAACACATGCCCCCCAGTTTCGGAGTAAATAATCCTTTTGCTCCGAAATTTGCTTGATATCTTTTGAATAATAGTCAAATCTCCCCGTGATCGTCCTGATCAATCTCCATTGATATGTCTTGTCCTTTCCATCTGCCTTTTCTCGGGATTATTCACCATGTGACTCTTTGGCATCTCTCGTTCCCCTTCCCTATAAGACTCATTCTTTTACCCGTTGGTTCTTATTAACCTTGGGTTCTTCCTGATGTAGATGTTAACTCTTTTAGTCTTATGGGTATGAGAGGCATCTTCCCCTGGAAAATTCTGCGAGCGCCGATGATCCTTACTGGCCATTGACAGACTCCAGCTCAAAATAGCATTCCTCCTGAGTACTGCTAGTGAGCTAGTAAACTATGTCTGTAATTTTGGGCAGAAGATTTCTGTGAGCTATGCTCTGCAGTTTGTGGACGTGACAGAGGAGCTTCCCATCGTCTTGTATCCTTTATTTTGGGGGTGATTCCTTTGAATCGGTCATTCCTTGGAAACTGAGCCATTCACGGGTTATCTGTTTCCCTCTTTGCTGGATCTGGCATCTTCGGTTTCCGTCTTCTTCGGCTTCTTCATCTTTATCTCTTCTGGCGCTCTGGCTATAAATAAACATCCTTATACCTTCGCGGAAACCACATCTTCTTTCGACTATGGCTCGAGATATAGGTCCAGGGAGCTTTAGACTCTTGCTCTTCGATTCTTTCTTTCTCCCCTGACTCAAGATGGCTAGAAGAATTCTTGTGAAACAGTCCAGAATATACTCCTCTCTCTAGTCTCCTTTTGTGAAGCCAGGAGGTCCAACAGCTAGAAGAATCCTTGTGATGCAACTTAGGTGCATCAGCTGGTGGAGGAGGGTGGAGGTTGCCCCTGGGCGTTGCGGAAAGAAGAACAACCCTATGTCTTCTTTCCCAACAAATTTGACGGGGAGAGTTACCGCATCTGGTGATTCATCTTCGTCAAATCTATTCTTTTTTGTTTTTCTCTTTCTTCATCCTCATCACTTGTCCAGTGATGACCAATGTAATCGATCTGTAATGAATTGTTCAAGTTTGTCCTCCCAATGTATTCTTTCAGATCTGCATTGTAATGTCACCATTGTAATTGAAGATAAGAGAATATATATATATATATATATATATTGTTCTAAGGGCGATTTGTACATCGGCCATAACCTGAAACCGAACATGCTTCGATGATTTGGCTTTTTGCTATTAAAGACGACTTTATTCACAATCGGCTGTAACTTGAGTCTCGAATCGGCCGCTTTTAGGCTCTGATTAGACTAAGCATCTACCCATATGCTTGGATAGTACTTCTTCAAATATTTCCCGTTCAATGCTCTGGCAAACTTCTCTCCTTCCAATGTCTCTAGAATATATGCATTTCCAGGTATGCATTGGCTGATCCGATATGGTCCTTCCCAATTAGGTGACCACTTCCCATATTTAGGATCCCTTGAGCCGATTGGCAATATGAGCTTCCAGACCAGATCTCCTTCAGCAAATTCTTTACCTTTGACTTTCTTGTCATACCATCTGGCTACCCTTCTTTTATTCTTTTCGATATTCTCTAAAGCTCTCAGCCGATTACCTGCAAGATCTTCTAATTCCTCCTTCATCATAGCTGAATAATCATCGGCCGATAGCTGATCTTGTAAAGAAGTTCTCCTGGATCCGGCTCTCAGTTCCCAAGGTAGTACAACATCATGACCATACACTAGTTGATACGGTGATACCTTGGTCGCTCCGTGGCATGCCATCCTGTATGCCCATAGTGCTTCATTAAGGACCGTATGCCATCGCTTGGGACTTTCATCAATCTTGCGTTTGATCAATTTGATGATGCCCTTGTTTGCCGCTTCTGCCTGTCCATTTGCCTGAGCATAATAGGGAGATGAGTTTAACAGTTTGATTCCCAAAGAATTTGCATATTCTTTGAATTCCCCTGAGGTAAATTGACTTCCTTGATCGGTTGTGATAGTTTGAGGTATACCAAACCGATAGACAATATGTTCATTGACAAAATCGATCATATTGCCTGACGTCACAGTCTTGATTGGGATGGCTTCAACCCACTTTGTGAAATAATCCGTAGCCACCAGCACGAATTTATGACCTTTGCTCGATGGTGGATATATCTGCCCAATCAAATCAATTGCCCAACCTCTGAACGGCCACGGCTTGATTATTGGGTTCATTGCTGATGCCGAAACCCTTTGAATGCTTCCAAACTTCTGACACTCTTGGCATCCTTTGTAATACTTGAAGCAATCTTCCAATATCGTTGGCCAATAATAATTATTGTTCCTGATCATCCACTTCATCTTGAATGCTGATTGATGAGCTCCGCAGACTCCCTCATGAATTTCTCCCATTAAAATTTTAGCTTCTTCTTCACCGAGACATTTGAGTAGGACTCCATCGATGGTACGATAATATAGCTCATCTTCTAGCAGAACATACTTAATGGCCCTGTACCTCAGTTGTTTATCAACCTTCTTGGATGGATTTTTCAGATAATCTATTATTTCTTTCCTCCAATCCTCAGCTGATAATTCCACAGTCAGAATCGGCCGATATCCTGATGCCCCTTGGGCCAGCCGATTAGCTTCACTATTATGACACTTAGGGATATGTTCAAGTTTTACTATCTTGAATTCTCGGAGTAACTGAAGACATTCTTCATGATAAACCCTCAATATGCCATCTTTGCATTCATATTCCCCTGCCAACTGATTTATCACGAGTTGAGAATCTCCAAATATCTCAACAACTTCAGCATTGACTTCTCGTAGTAGCTTTATCCCTTTTAATACTGCCTGGTACTCAGCTTGATTGTTTGTCGAAGTCTTCTCAATTGGGATGGAAAATTCATAATTTGCTCCTTGAGGTGAGATGAGAACGATTCCGATCCCAGCTCCTACTCCACATGATGATCCATCAAAGAACATAGTCCATGGAATAGGTTCTACAACTGTAACTTCAGGTCCACAATGCTGAGTTACCAGATCGGCCATTACTTGCCCTTTGATTGCTTTGGCCGATTGATAGGTCAAATCAAATTCTAACAAAGCTAAGATCCATTTTCCGATCCTGCCTTTCAAGATTGGTAATGACAACATATATTTGACCACATCATCCTTGCACACCACAGTGCATTCAGCAGTTAATAGGTAGGGCCTCAACTTTGTGCATGAGAAATATAAGCACAAGCACAGTCTCTCCACCGCCGAATATCTCGTTTCTGCGTCCAAGAGTCTTCTGCTCACAAAATATATCACTCGCTCTTCTCCTTCAAACTCTTGCACGAGGGCCGATCCAATAGCCTGCTCACTAGCCGATAAGTATAACTTGAACGGCTTCTTGTCTTGAGGAGGCATTAAGACAGGAGGAGATTTTAGGTAATGCTTGACATTATCTAAAGCCTTTTGCTGTTCTTCTCCCCATACGAATTTCTAATCGGCCTTGAGCTTCAGTAGAGGTGTAAACGGCTGAATCCTTTTCGACAGGTTAGATATAAACCTTCTGATGAAATTGATCTTGCCAATTAATGATTGAAGCTCTTTCTTGTTTGATGGCGCTTTCATATTGTCAATTGCGCTGATTGATTTCTGGCCCACTTCGATTCCTCTCTCGTGTATTAAGAAACCCAAGAATTGGCCCACTGAAACACCAAAAGCACATTTGTTGGGGTTCATTTTAAAACCATGTTTCCTTGTGCATTCCAGCATTCTTCGTAGGTCTGCCAAGTGTCCCTTGTAGCCCTTTGACTTGACAACTACATCATCAATGTAGATTTCTACTATCTTGCCGATGAGTTCATGGAATATGTAATTCATGGCTCTTTGATATGTGGCGCCAGCATTCTTCTACCCAAAGGTCATGACAATCCACTCATATAATCCGACGTGGCCCGGGCACCTGAAAGCAGTCTTTGCAATGTCTTCTATGCCCATGAATATTTGATTGTATCCAGCATTACCATCCATGAAGCTGATGACTCTGTGCCCTGCAGCAGCATTGACCAGTGCATCGGCTACTGGCATTGGATATCCATCCATCGGTATTGCTTTGTTCAAGTCCCTGAAATCAATGCACACACGTAGTTTGCCATTTTTCTTGTAGACAGGGACTATATTAGAGATCCACTCGGCATATCGACATTGCCGAATAAAACCAGCTTCGAGTAACTTTGTTATCTCGGCTTTTATATCAAGATAAATCTTCGGATTACACTGCCTTGGGTGCTGTTGAAATGGTCGATATCCTGGTTTAATGGCAATCAATGCTCAACAATGGATCGGTCTAAGCCAGGCATCTCATAATACTCCCAAGCAAAGCAATCCTTGAATTCTTTCAATAATGCGATCAATTCTTTTTGGTAATCTGCTTCTAGCTTGGCACTGATGTATGTAGGCCTTGGTTTGATTCCATCTCCAAGATCTATCTTTTCTAATTCATTGCTGATGTGAACCCATGCCCAAGCTTTCCTTCATCTTCAATGAATTGATCCATTAAATCTTGTCATCAGAGCCGACTGCTTGAACCGGCTTTAGTCCAAAATCGGACACTCTGAGATATTTGGTATCCCAGGCTTTTCCAGATATGCAGCTCACTTGATCATAAGTCCATCCTTGTGCTTCTGTAGCTGCTACTGTCAAGGAGGTTTCTCCTTGCACCACCTCCACTGAATCTCCAATCCATTGGATGATGCATTGATGCATTGTAGATGGTATGCAACAATTGGCATGTATCCAATCCCGACCCAGCAGTAGATTATAAGATCCCCTCCCTTTAATGACAAAGAAAGCGGTCGGAAGGGTCTTACTGCTGATGGTGAGCTCCACGCAAATGGCTCCTTGAGCCGGAGAGACATTGCCTTCGAAGTCCACCAACATCATGTCGGTTTGGGTCAAATCTTCATCAGATTTCCCGATCATGCGCAGCATGGTGTACGGCATTAGGTTGACTGCTGCTCCTCCATCTACGAGCATCCTGGTGACTGGCTTGCCATTGACAAATCCTTTGAGAAACAAGGCCTTCAAGTGTTGTCTTTTCTCATCTTCTGGTTTCTCAAAGATGGCTTGTTTAGGTTCCAGTGTCAATTGAGCCATGCTAAGTTCTTCATCGGACAGATCCGAATCAATTGGAGCCATGAACTCTTTTGGTAGGAAGACAACCATATTTATATCAGCTCGGGGTTTGTCATCTTCCTCACCATCAGCCTTAGGCTTTAGGCGCCAAACTTTAGACCGAACCTTCTTCTTGTCCAGCACAAGTCTCTCTGCTTCTTCATGCTGTTCTAGCTGACGTAGGCGCTGGACTCTTCTCTTCTGGGACTTAGTCAAGCCATCTGGACACCACTGTGGATTAGGCTTCTTACGTGTTTGGCTTGACCCTTCATCATCCAATTGCAATGTGCGTCGACGTTCAGGAGCTCGGCACATGATGTCCTCGTCAGGGACCAGAGAATCGGCCATCTCTTCTAGCTGATCGTTTGACTCTTCATTGACTCGGCCTCCCAGCCGATCATGAATGCTAGCCTTGCCCCCCAGCCGATCGTTGACATTGGCTTTGCCCCCCAGCCGATCGTGAACCGAGATTCATTGATTGTTGAATCCACGGTGATCCTTGGCTACAGGTTTTCTGTCATCAAAGCAAACCCTTTTGGATGAGTTGCCATTATTGTAAGCCCCGTTGCACTCTGGACAGTTTCCTACCGCCGGTAGCTTGATTCCTTCTTCCCAACAGTACTTGAAGAACGGACATCTCCAATGTCCTTCATTACGCTGTGCCCACTCCTCTCTTTCCTTTGCCTTCTCTTGTCGGCGCTGGAACTTCTTGATCAGCATCTGTGATGTGACGGGCCGGCGTGGCTTTGATTCTTCTTCTCCAAGTAGTAACCCTTTTCCTTTGACATCGGCCGCGGTTACTTGTACTTTGGGATCAACGGCTCCTTTATTTTGAGCCGAATCAGATGTCAGCAACTTAACTCGTGACGTGTCTTTGCCAGACACTTCAACTGTGTTAGCTGGGAAGGGGTGCTGATCAATCTTCATTGGCTTTTCAGCTTTGGTAGGAGTTTCAAATTTAAGCCTCCCTTGCTCAATAGCTGATTGGATCTGTTGTCTGAAGATCTTGCAATCATTAGTATCATACGATGTTGCATTGTGCCACTTGCAATACTTCATCCTCTTCAGCTCTTCTGCAGATGGTATGGTATGGAACTGGGAGAGTTTAATCTGCCCTTGCTGAAGCAACAGATCGAATATTTTATCAGCCTTAGTAATATCAAAGCCGAATTTCTCTGGCTCTTTCTTGCCAAAGGGACATGACACTGTTTTCTTGCCTTTGACCCACTCTGCGAGCCCTATCATATTATCTTCATCTTCTGAGTCGGAGTAGTCCACATACGACACCTTCTTCTGAAAATTCCTTCTAGGCTCATAGGACTTTGCAGTTTCTTGACTCATTTGGCTGACCAACTGGCTGAGGCTTTCAAAGTCATGTGATGCATATTTCTCCCTTAAGATCGGCAAGAGACCTTGGAAAGCCAACTCAGCTAGTTGCTTGTCTCCCAAGTTCAGACTATAGCACTTATTTCTGACCTCTCTGAATCTTTGAACGAATCCAGCTACTGTTTCATCGTTCCTTTGCTTGAGTCTGGTCAGATCAGTGATCTTCATCTCGTTCATGCTAGAGAAGAAGTAGTTATGGAACTGCTGTTCCAAATTGGACCACTTGATGATGGAATTAGCTGGCAGTGAGGTGAACCATGAGGATGCTGGCCCTGACAGAGATGAAGAGAACAACCGTATCCTGAGTGCATCAACTTTCCCTGCTTCCCCACATTGGATGATAAACCGAGTGATGTGCTCCATAGTGGATGTTTCATCTTGTCCAGAGAACTTGGTGAAGTCTGGCACTTCGAACCTTGGAGGAAACGGTATCTGATCATAGCCAGAGGGATACGGTGTCCTGTACATGCAGGACTGCTGCTTGGGTTTTATCCCATATTGCTTCGATAGCATCTCCGAGAAGTGGTCGATCAACTCCTGCTTCACATGAGATTTCAACTCTGTAGCCACTTGCTCAATTGCTTGTATCTCAGCTGGAGTTTCTAGAGGTCGTTCTTCTAAGATTCTTGTCTTTGGATCTGGAACTGTCCTTGCTTCAGCAGAACCTTGAGTGTTTGAATGACCTGTAATAGGTGTAGCCTGTTCAATCGGCTGACTAGCCGATGGGGCTGGTTGCTGCGTATTCAACTGGTTTGAAATAGCCAATTGATTTAGAAGTGTTTGCAGCAATTGCGCTGAATCCACTTGTGGAAACACTGGCTGCCCTGCTGCTCCTTGGTTGATCGGCTGTTGAGGTGAAGATCTTGTATGAGCCACCGTATTAGCTGGGGTTAAGACAGCCTGCATTGTCGTTGACTGTTGAGGCGGGGCTGTCTGCATGGGCATCCCGAGCGTTGGTTGTTGTAGCGGAGCAGTTGGTATGGGCATCCCGAGTATCGGCTGCTGAGCCGAACTCTTTGGTGGAGTAGGATTTGGCCTCTGTGGTGGAATAGGGGGTCTTTTCTCTGTCGGTATGACCATGTGAGCATGAGCTGGACTAATCTTGACTCTTTCAAAGTTCTTGCTCCCATGATTGAAGTAGACAAACACCACTCCTTCCCCATTCATGTGCACAGTCCCTGGAGTACCTCCAAATGTAGCTTGGTAAGACTGTGGGTATTTTACTTCTGGAACTTCCTCAGGCACAGGCTCAAAGAAATTTGAGATGTTAGTCTCAAAGTGATCACGAGGTAAGTCCCATCCTGCAAGCTTCCCATCTGAATCTCTCATAGCAGGATATTTATGTTGATTCTGCACTGGAAGCATTTGATCCTGGACAACAGATTGTACTGGTGTTGTGACAGCAGGATCTTTATCTTTACCATCACCACTCTGATTCTGAATCGGCTGAGAGTCCGATGAAGAACTAGTGGCAGCTTGTGGAGATGGTGTAGCTTTTGCTGTTGGATCATCAATCGGCGGGTTGGCCGATTGGTTTTGCTGGGACACAAGAGGAGTACGCCTTGGTTGAAAGTATGCAGGTCCCAGATATCCTGCCTCTGCTCCTTGCTTGAGTGCATCAATTATGGCATTCTGAATAGTATTTGCGAATACCTTGGATTGATCAATCATTGTCTGATGCATGGCTTTGGTCATCATGTGTTGAAGCCCTTCATGATCGGCTGAAAAAGTGACTTGTTTAGGCGTTGGCAGCGGATTCTTCTTGAAGACTCCACTTTTAGTCTGACCGTATGATGCCAGACAAAGCTCTTCATAATGCTTCATGTGAGCCTCTAACTCAGCTTTGTCTGAATCTTTCAGCTGATCCTTGGTGATTGGTTGGACGTTGTCCAGATCGACTTCATGAGGACCAGTCTTCGTAGGCTTCGTCATTGTTGACTTTTTTCGTGTCCCACCAGGTGTGCCAAAAGTGTGTTGACGCAAAAATAGGACGTCACCCTTGCGCGTGACACACGTGACTCCCCGGTCTGTAGCGAGGCGTGCCAGCCAATCTGACCTGTTGATTGACAATGGAAAATATTAAGGATCGGCTAGAGAACCGATGGCCTTGCAGCGACACGTGTACCAACCAATCGGCCGATACGAGTAAAACGGGATCGGCCGGCTCGAAAGCGACCGAAGCGCGGGTGCGATCGGCTGGATCGGCCGATCGTGACGTCAGCACTCGAGTAGATCAGAATCGGCTACGGTGTTAGAAGCCGATGGGATCTAGATCGAGCGGGATAAAGGTGATAATAGCTAAAACTACAAGAATTTGGTACGAAAACTTGTAGATCTAGCTAATATCGGTAAGGGGTGAATAAAGAACTAGACGAAACCTCAGTGATGCGCCCGGAGGTTAAAGCCTAGGGTCATTCGGTAAAATGGTACTCACAAGCTTGTCGGAGATCAGCTGATGCAGCCCGACGAACCCGAAGCACGGCGTTGTAGAAAAGAGAAAAAACGCAATGGCGAAGTCGCCGAAAAGTAGATGCTGTAAAGGTAGATGCTGTAAAGTAGATGCGGTAAAAGTAAAGGGTTTGCCCGGAGGCGGTTTGTTTGATATTGGTGTGTACAGATTTTCCGACCACGCAGGGTCGCTATTTATGTCCTGAGGACAACCCAGACTCCTAGCCGATCACGGCACTGTTTTCTTGCATCTAAAGACAAAAAGACTAAAGATAGAAAAGGACTCTCGCAGGAGTCAAAAGACCTTCTAAAAACTGACTCTTGACCCGTTGTCAATCGTGGATTGACCCGCCTCCACCGTGCTTTCCTTTTGGCGTATCCCTTTGAATACCGCCTTCTTCACGCCCGTCGGCCGATCTTCTGGTTAGTCATTGGCCGATCGCTCTGACCTGCTGGCCCACTGTCAGGGCTGAACTCTTCTGACCATCGGCGGATCTCGTTGATTGCTCTGTTCCCCCTTCAATCGGCCGATCGCACTCGGTTGTTTCTCCTTATCCCCTTTTGACCCTGTTTTTCCAAAAAACGGTGTCAACAACCTCAAGCTGCAGGGAACGTGCTGCCCCAGATTGCACAGGCTCCCTCAACCAACCTACAACAGCCACGACGAGACGAGCACGAAATCCAGCACTGTGCAAACTACGATCGCATTAATGGTCGCCCAGACCCTCTTAATGCTGACAACCCGCTGCAAGCAACTAACCTCCGGGCGATGCATCATGCAGAGCTAGAACGTCATGCCAACTACGACCAGATCAATGGCGCACCCGACAATCTGTACGTTGTCCCCTCGGGACCTCGCATAGCCAACCAGCCAGGCTCCTACAACGTCAACAACTTTGCGGCCTTCTCACGACGTCTCCGGAAATTGAGCTATCCAAAGGAGTTCAAGCCCAACATCGACAAGTACGACGGTTGCTCCAACCCGAGTATCTGGCTCAAGATGTACACCATTGCTGCTCAAGCAGCAGGAGGCAATGAAGACCACATGGCAGGCTACTTCCCCTTGGCAATGGGCAAAGCACCACTCTTGTGGCTCAATAACTTACCAGGCGAGTGCATCTCCTCCTGAGCAAGTTTGTCACGGTTGTTCACTACGAACTACCAGTCGACCTACAACCGACCCGGCAACACGCATCACCTTGAAAGGGTGACCATGAAGACTGGTGAAACCCTCTGGGATTACACCAATCGGTTCTTCGAGAACCGCAACAAGCTGGCTAGAGTCAAGGACGATGACATCATCGACGTGTACAAGAAAGGCATCACAAACATGAAGGTCTTCGAAAAGATCCACGAGGCCGGAGCCAAGACTATCACCGACCTCATGGCGTACGTCGACATGCTCATGAATACACAAGATGCGGTGGTCCATGACTTCAAAGGGGTCAGAACCGACGAGATGTCTGGGGCCCTGGCCTCCGACGGTACTGGAAAGTCGCGCAAGCGCTACAACGAGGTCTTAATGGCCAACTCCAGCTTCATGCGTGCTGAGTTCCAGTCAACTCTCGACGACGTGTGCCAGTTCCACCACAGAGCAAAGCACTCTATGCATGATTGCGTAGAGCTGAAGCGCGTCCTTGGCGTGCCAGAAGAGCCCAAGCCGACGAAGAAGACCAACAGCAGTGACAACCGCTACAACAATAACCGGTGATACGACAACTGGAATCGCTGACCTGATTGGCGTGATGACCGAGACAGGCGACCTTATCGCCGGGACGATCGCCGTGACGACAGAGACTGCCGCGATGATCGTCACGACAACCGTCGTGAGGATCACCGCGACAATCATCGTGATGATCGCAACAACGACCGTCGCAACGACGGTGATCGGCGCAAGGAAAGGACGCCCCCACCACCACCTCCGAGTGGCAACCCTAACGGTGCCTACCAGGCACCCAACAGGGAAATCAACTTCATCGTGGGAGGTCGCAGAGCTGCCCAAACCCACAGACAACAACGTGCCGGAGCTCGAGAGATCGGCCTTGTCAACACAGAGAATTTGAAACCTCTGAGGTGGTCGGAGTCTCCCATAACCTTCTTCAGGGAAGACCATTGGGTGCACATACCAGACCCCAGGACCTACCCGCTGGTCGTCAATCCCACGGTGGATGGAGCCGTGCTCCCCAAGATGCTCATCGACGGAGGCAGCAGCCTCAACATCATATTCACCGAGACGCTGAAGAAGATGAAGTCCGACTTCAACAAGATGACAACCTACGATGAGCCCTTCTATGGGGTCGTGCCTGGCAAGGTAGCATATCCCCTGGGACGTGTTTGCCTCCCAGTCACCTTTGGAACTGAAACTAACTACCACATAGAGAGGCTAATGTTCGAGGTCGCAGACTTCCGCTCCTCCTACCACGCCATCCTAGGTCGTCCGATGCTGGCTCGGTTCATGGCCATCCCGCATCACACGTACCTCATCATGAAGATGCCGGCGCCCAACGGAATTCTTTCCGTCCTTGGGGACATCATGGTCTCCTACAGATGCGAAGACGAGACTCTCGACCTCGCCTCGACGTCTGCCTACGCCGCTGCTGGTTCAATCATGGTCGCTGAGGCCGCCAAGGTCGACACCACTACCCTCACGGTGCCTGAGCAAAAACACACTCCAACTGCTTTGGATGCTAATCCTGCAGTGAAGAAGGTTTGTCTCGGCCTGCCCGACACAACGAAGGAAGTCACCATCGGGACCAAATGGCAGGTTAGTATAAGATTATGCATGAAAACACTAGTTAAATTACACGAAAAGTGTGTAAATAAGGAGTGCCAACATTCCCCTTGCTTCACTCTTGCTCATACAAAACATGCATGTTATAAATAACGACAATACAACAAGGAAATGACATATATTAAATTAAAATTCACATCATATAGTAAACTAATTAATTTGACCTCAAATCAAATTAAAAAGGAAGGGAACCTTTGAGATGACCCAATTCGAGATGGTATGATTGGTTGAACTTGTTGTGGAAGTAGTATTTACACGTGGCCATCAAAATAATGCACAAATCAAATATATGGATAATACAAACACAAAAAGTACAAAATATACAAATAAAAAATGACACAAGGTCGACGACCTTAATTTCTTTATTACAGAAATTTCTCATACACGATGTTTTTGTTCTTATAAAAAACAATGGTACCAAATGGAATAAACCAAACATCGCATCCAATTCAACTGAATTAGATCAAACCAAATTTAGAAGAAATTAGGCAACATTTTGGATGACCCAGCGCGGGATGAAATATAATGCATTCAATAAGAACCTTGATTTCCTCATTGCTGATATCAGCTTGCTCATACAGTACATGCATGTTATTACAAAAATCGATACAAGAAACATATGAAATAAATTGAAGATCACATCAAAATAAATAAACTAAAACTTGATCTCAAATAAAATTAAAAAGGAATGCAACATTTGAGATATATGGCCGAATAGAAGGCAGAGAGATGGAGTAACAATGATCAGATCGAGATGTCGTCGGTTTAGTTGAACTTGTTGCAGACCTTACGGATTTCACCCTGCGTGCCTGTGCCAGTGAGGACGCCGACCTCGCTGAGCTTGGCGAGCACCTGCCCGAACGCGGAGAGGAAGATGCCGTTGTTGGTAGCCAGCTGATCGATGATGCGCTTGGTGGAGCCATCATTGTATAGGTTCTGGTCGCAGGGGAGCACACCGCGGCGGAGCTGGACGTTCCTGTAGTAGTGGTTGTCCACCTTGAGCGCGCTCCACTGGTCGTCCAGGAACACGGCGTTGTTGTCCGAGGACGGCACGTTGGGGCACACGTACTTCTTGTACACGGACGCGACAGTCGGGTCCATGCTGGGGTCCGTCGCGCCGGGCCGGCCGCCGTACCCGTAGAGGCGGCTGTTCTTGATGGCCTTGCAGCGCGTGGCGCCCACAGTGTGCGCGCCGAGCAGCACCATCGTCTCAAACGGACTCATTCCAAGCCTGGAGAAATACGCAGTCGTCTGCGCCGCCGTGAAGTCGGCCCCCGGGAGCCGCACGTCGGAGGACCGCGACTGGCGGCGGTCCCTGCGCCCGGTGCGCACCGCGTACGCCGGCCCGCCGGCGAGCTTGACCGCGTCCCGAGTGGCGAGGATCTCGATGTCGGAGCAGGACACGACACCGGGGCACCTGCGCTCAAGCTCCGTCTTGATGGCGGCGATGAGGTCGTAGCCCTTGACGCTCAGGTTCGGCTCCGCCGTCTTCTCCGTGCCGGGGCCGTCGATGAGCAGACCGCCGTCGCATCCCTGCAATTATAATCTCATCTTGCCACATGTTAATGAACACACACGTGCGCACGGATCAAAGTAGCTTGCTCAACTGGTTGTGTACGTACATTGACGGCGCACTCGTGGAATTGCAGGCGGAGGAGATGGGCGACGAGGGGGGCCTCGCGGGCGAAGCGGGCCTTGACGATGCCCTGCACCACCGCCTCCACGTCGCTGGAGTTGCACCTGCCCTTGTAGAACCCGTACCGCAGCTGCGCGCTGCCGCTGGCGGCCAGCGACAAAACCGCGAGGACCACCACTAGCGCCGCCGTCCCCATGCTCGCTGCTGAGGCCATCGATCGTCTGACTTGATAACTACTAGTAATGGTTAGCTTACTTAGCTCTTTCTTGAACGTCAGAGATCAGTCTGGGGGTGAGAATCAGATGGCACATTGCCAAGCTTATTTATAGGTGATTCATCATTGAGGATATATGAGTAATTCGAATACAGTTGTTTGCTGTTTGCATCATCGTGGGGTTTATGGATACCACGTACATCTGCAAGCAGGCTGGATGCTTCTCTTTCTTTCCTTTTTCAAGAAAATAAAAAGACTTCTTCGCCAGCTTTGCCTGAAAGAAAACATGCACAGTAAGTTGAAACTGGTTTTTCCTTTTTGTGGAATTGATTGACTTTGAAGAATTCAGGATTGTAATAATATATCTAGCTAGGTTAGCTCCTCGATGTTACTCTTTTTTTTTTGGCAAAACCTCGATGTTATCCATTGACTTGACGGAATTCAAGCAATCGAACAATAAGTTGAACGTGTCAAGCTGGATAATTTAGCTCAACTCGTATAACATTATGCATCTGCACAACTGTTGGACACATTAGGAAAATCAGCTTACCTACAAATGTAATTTTTCAACAGGCTTAGATAATGGAAGTCAAATGGATAAAATGAGTGCTGTTTAATAAATTATTTTAGTACAACAGAGCACCACAGACCTCAAATCCACTTGTACTTATGAATGAGGCCTATCCTCCGATGTGGATGAGGCCGGCACTACGAAACATGCTATGAGAGGATGCCCGACAAATATAGTGCGGGTCAAATATCCAATATCTTTCCTTAGTAAGACTGTAATAAGGCCTAGAAGTATGGGTTGCCCATCCTACAATAGGTGGTTATTGGGGTCCGCTAGCCTTTGTTTTTTCTTGAGCAAATTGCATAACTGCCCTCATTTTGAACTCCAACTGCACGTTTACCCCTCTTTTTTTGACTTTGCACGTTTGCCCCTGCTTTTTGAATTTGAGACGTCCGTTTGCCCTCGTTTCTTAACGCCATGAGGGAGGACCGAATAAAGTCAGAAGAAAAACGCCTGCAAAAGAAAATGTAGCATGGAATGACTTTATTGCCCCTGACTTATCCTAAAGGCCATGCACTCCCCTCCAACCATCCCGTGGCCAATCCGCTCTCCCTGTCATTGGAGGCGGCGACAGGAGCACGAACAGCGGCCGATAGGGAGGGGCAGGCGAATATCCATTGCTACCCACGGTTTGGTTGGGTAATGGCGAATATCCATTACTCACCGAAACGGAGGACCTGTTCAAATTATGCACTACAATCACTGTGGGTAATGGTACCAGGATCAATTTTTGGAAGGACAGATGGCTTGATGGCCGGGCACCGCAAGATATTGCCCCTGACTGTTTCAGGCTAGCATGGCGGAAAAATCAAACTGTGGCCACCGCTCTGCCGAGTCGACACTGGATGAGAGGGGCTGCGGAGAATTGATTCAGAGGATGCCTTGCGACAATTTCTTGACCTCTGGGCGAGATTAGCACAGATACGCCTCAGCCACGACGATGATATGATTTCCTGGAGGTTCAAGGCTGATGGTTGCTACACGGCACGTTCAACGTACAATGTACAATTCCAAGGAGCCGTAAGAGATGTGTCATGGAACACAGTTTGGAAGGCGAAGGTGGAGAACAAATGCCGCTTCTTCGTCTGGTTGTTATTGCAACATAAGCTTCCGACGGCAGACCGCATCATCGCCCACGGCGGTCAGGCAAATCCGATATGCACACTTTGCCACACAGGGCCTGAATCACACCTCCACATGGTTGCCAAATGCTCCTACACGAAGTTGGTCTGGCAACAGATAAGCCTCCATTTCACCATGCAGCAGCCACCACAGCGAAGAACACTACGTCATTGGTGGCGTTCGGCGATCCAACAAGGCGCTGTCGATAGGGACAACCACCTACAGGTGATCATCTACACTATCTGGAATATCTGGAAGGAAAGATATCGCCGGGTGTTTCAGCAAATCGCCCTCAATACTGACCAGCTCGCCAGCCGCACTAGGCACGACATCCAAGCTTATCGAGTAGCTAACAGAATTGTTGAGTAGTCACCACCAAGTCATACTTATCCTGTTGCTAATGTAGCCTCCCAGTATACTATGCCTGGTCCTTCCGGGTTTGTAAAAACAAAATTGCTGCTCCTCTATTAATGAAACGGTAGAGCACCTACCAAGTTTTCCTCAAAAAACGGGGAGGGGCAGGGATCTGGGCGGTGCATGGCTACGGCTCGCCTCGCGGGCGGAAGGTGGCGCAGGGCACAGGCCACAGGCTACAGGGCCACAGCTCGCCTCGCGAGCAGCCGGCGACGCAGAGCCTCAGCGGCCGGCGCGGGGCATCGAGCAGCGGCAAGGCTTGTGGGTGACCGGCGCGCGCCACCGACACAGGGCATCAAGCAGCTGCAGTTTGCCTCGACGGGCCGCACGAGCGCATCGGGCTTCGGCGACCTTGGCTTGCGGCACCTGCCCGCGGGCCCGACGACGGAGATGCTCCGACGAGCGTGAGGCCGAAACTCACGATTCGTGCGGACACCCTCAGCTAGCAACTAGCATCGAGAGCTGCGTCCATTAGAATGCAAAGTATGGGCAAAAAAAGATTAATGTGTGGTTGCAAAATTACATCTTATCATTTAAAGTAAAATATTTGCTGCTGTTTGATCCTCAGCGTATATCCAAAACATGCCCAGATATGCAAATCTCTACTGTTTATGGTGTCGTTCATGCTAGGGATATATGTGTCTTTTCAGCCTTTGGTTGACACTGTTAGCTTCACTTAGCAGAATAGGGGCAAATGACTCCCTGGATCTCAAAAAATTGGGGCAAACATGCAAACTCTAGAAAAGAGGGGTAAACGTGCAGTTAAGGATGAAAGTGAGGGCAGTTATGCAATTGGCCCTTTTTTCTTTTGCAAAGTTCCAGAATCTCTCAGCACATAATTAAGGAACCTCATAACATCCCTGCAAAATGATTGAAAGTACATCTTAGCCTAAGTGTGTTTTGGTGTCGATGACGTATGCAATTAATGGACTAATGATTTCTATTGAGAAATTGGTAGCCTTAAGCAAAGGAAGTGCAAAGCTATGGACAAAGTGCCGGAATTCCTATAAAGTGCAGCTTAAACCGATGTTGGAAGTTCAACCGACATGCACTTTGCAGCACACTAGTCTTGGGGGTGGGGGGGTGGGGGGGGGGCATTTATACCCTTTCACCTGTTGTTCATTTGCTGTTGGTAGATGTAACCTGGGATAAATATGTACTAACGAAAATGGATCTAGTTAGGCCAATAGTAATTTTGGTGACTGTGTGTCAACACTAACTCACGGTCTAAAAATGTTTGCGAGTATAACAAAGATTAGTCTCATGGATACCCACAAAATAAAAAGATTTGTCTCATGAACACAAGAGACGAACTTGGGGAATCAAAAAACATTAACAAAGGTCAAGAGGACATATACAAGATCCTACAAGACTTAAAAAGCAACCCAAGAGGAAGAACGGCTGAGATGGCCAGATGAGTAGCGATAACAACATAACCATGAGAAACCTGGAGAGAGCCTCCGTGTCCTCCCTCCCTCCTCTCGTCCCCCTCGCCCCCTGAGCCATGAGAGACCTTAGCTTCTCCTATGGATCTCCCGCTACTGGACGGCCAGATTGGCTGCGCTTTCAGCGAGAAGGTCTCTAATCTCCTTGGTGTTCCTGTGGCTTACGGTGAAGATGGTCCCTCTTCAGCTTTCCTCCTCCTGGTCTCCTTCAGTCGTTTTCACTTCAGGCTTTCCCCGGATTCTGTTGGGGCCTGTTTCTCTTCAATTCTAGGAGGTACGTCAAGCAACTTTGCTGTCATTCAACTAGATGACCAAGTCTTTCGGTTTTCTGTCTCCTGCAAATGAGTTGGTTTTCTGGTGCTACGCTTGGATTCCTTTGCTTGCGACTCTTTCAAGCTGGCCTTTCATCTTTGCAATGACTTGGGTTTTCAAACTGCTCGGGATTTCACTAAAGTGGATTCTGGTCCTTCCTTCTCTTGGACACCGGTGATTCACAAGAAGAAAAGCAATGCCTCTTATGCGGATGTGGTTCGGTCTAATCGCACACCGCTCACTGGTGCCAACACTGTTCCATTGTGGTGGAGTGGATGAATGAGTCGATCATCAAGGTTGAACGGGCGGCTCCTCCTTGTGCCCTTGTGGTTCGGTGTACCGCATGGACGAGCTTCGTGTACCCCTCATACCATTAAGGAGCATCGTGTCGCTCCTTTGTGGTGCCATGTCCTCCATGCTTCACGGGACTCAGAGATGGAGTGCCTCCATGAAGAGCTTGTTGATGGCGCCTTCGATGACGACGACCGTGTCTTCCTTCCAAAGACGACGTTCATGGCCTTCCTCATTGTACCTTGCTGCACAAATTCACAAACAACTCTCCCGGGGGTTTCTTACCGGTAGAAAAATGCACAAAAAAAGTATAGGGAAAGACAAGAATTTATAGTCTAGAGACCTCACGAACCACCCAGAAAAATTCAAGATGCTTGTCCGTTGCATGTGCCCAAGATGCTTTGATGATAAGGCCCTCTCGTGATGCATCATGAAGCACTAGGTGTTAAATCAAGCTCAAAATCTTCCCTTAATCATGTTTAGATGCTAATTACTCCTCTAATTTCAGAAATTAGAAATTAACTCAGAGCTATCAATGAGTTCAAATATATTCTTAGAGGAGTTTTTAGGCATCAAAAACATTTGTAAGTCGAAATTTTCCGACTACATTGATTTTGGTTACACCGGGATCACTTGCTTTCATTGATTGATAGTAAGCTCCCCCGGCTTGACCGTGGGGTTATGGGTTTAGGTTCTAATTTTGGCCAAACATGAGAGAGATGTTTTGAATAAACAAAATAAATGAGGCTTGGAAAAATTCTAGTTCTAGAGAAACCGGTGGATATCAAGTTAAATGAAACCAAAAATCAAGTTTCTTAGGTTCACACGAGTCCTACCATGCGTCAAAGATTAAAAATTATTAAGGAACAACGCGGGACTCTACTCGTGTGTTTTTAACATGTAAAACAAGCCAACCTTAACATCATGAAGAGGATGAAAGGCTTGGATAGGTTCTGAATTTTTGGTACTAGTTTCTCGATAAGAGGCAAATAAAACATAGGATGGCTCATGTCATTAGTTTATGATCGAATGAAATCAAAATGAAACAACCGAGTAATTTAAATGTCTCAAAAATAAGTTCAACCAATTAAGAGTTTATACCATGTCTTGGTAGCAAATTCTATGACCAACTTACTTGAAATTCGGAAATATTCCGGGTTGCCTTCCAAGTAGCTTTATTCTTGATTGGGTTGTCCTTCCGGTAGCTTATTCTTGACTCGACGAACGGGTTGCCTCCCACCCAGCGCTTTGTTTATAGTCCATAGCTAGACTTCTTCTGTTCTTCACTTCAGATCAATGCTCTTTGTGCGCGTTGCAATCTTAGGTACCCACTTCTGCACCATCCTTTGCTTGGGCGCAGGCTTATTCTTCAGCTTAGTCATCTTTTTGGTCTTCACATGCGACTTTTGTTCCTTGGTCTTGACGGATGCAACAACTTCCTTGATCTCCTTTGCTTCCTTCTTTTTGGGCTCTTCTTTCTTCTTTGGCTCTTCCTTGCTAAAGCGACGATGAGGTGGAACATATTTAACAATGATCATGTTGCATACCACGAAACGTGGCTGAAACTTGAATATGCTCCTTGTGCCATTGACGTCGAACTTGATCTCCCCTTGCCCACTGAGGACCTGTGTGGTCCGAGGACCGGTGGATGGTCGCTCCTTAGTGATGAGTGATTGACAATGTTGTGTGGACTGACTCTTGGCCTAGTATTGCAGGTACAGGTTGTGGCTTGATTCGCGTGGTGCAGGTGAAGATCAAGTGCGAAAGGTCTATATCTGTGTGACCTCCCAGGACGGAGAGACAAGTAGGCTTCGATCGAGGTACCCGGTGGCCGATGGGATCAAGTGCGGACCGTACGCTGGCAAGAAGTGAAAGACGACATCGAGAGTGATGGAGCCGGTGCGAGGTAGCAGCTGACGACTGAAGCTTGCACGCAGGGTTTGCAGTGGTTTGGCCACAAAACCACTGGGTTACTTGGCTGAGACACAAAGCCAAGGCCGGAGTTCGGAGCGTGGTGGTTCTGCACCGGACCTGTCTGACCGGTGGGTCTGACCGGCCTGACCGGTGGGTCCCGTGGGCGTTCGGAAGCTTCAAAGCGGAGGACACGCGGCGGGATCACAAAACTTGCGTGGAGTTGAAGCTGCTTGCGGTCTGCGGGCGTCCGTCTGATGGAGATGTCGACCAAAGTTCCCAAAGTGCCCTTGGTGGGTGTGTGGCTTAAGTTAAGTAAGTAGGGGTAGTTTGGTCATTCGGCACCCTCCATATATACTCACTTGAGTGGGAGATGGCAGCCAACTCTTGGAACCCTAGACCATTTGCTCTTTTCTTTTTCCTAGTTTTTCCTAGGCTAGCTTGAGAGCTTCATGTTGCATCTAGAGAGAGGGATGGATGTTCGGGCGGCTTGCTAGACCTTGTATGAACCTTTCATGGTGTGTATAGAAGCTTCAGCGTGGTTCCTCAAGTGCTCTAGTTGTCCCCCTCCGTCTTTCCTTTTTGGTGATTTTTGGAGCCCTTTCTTTGGATTTTCGTGGTGAGATTTTGGGGGTGTTTTCCCACGGGTTTTGTGGTGGTTTCACTCATGAGGATGTTGGATTTACTAGAGGGTTATCTATAAAAATTGCAGAAATTTAGGAGTTATATACAGAGAATATACACGAAACCCTCTATATAAGTTTCGTGTGCCTCTTTTCTTGGTGATTTCTCCACTCCAAATCCGTGGAAAGGCCTTCGATTTTGGAGTTTTCGGAGTTCCTTGAGTTCTTGGGGTTAGAGCACGAGATTTGTGATTCCTCCTATTCTAAAGAGATTTGGGGCATATGCTTCGAGCTAGAGGTCACCCATGAGGTGTTCCTACCTTCCCCAAAGTTTCTCTTAAATCTGTGGAGCGAATCAGGAGATCGGGTGAAGGGAATCAAGGGGTTGACCCGCGGGTGAGGACTAGGTGTGTCCGAGGACCAGTGGAGGGTCGCTCCTTAGTGATGAGTGATTGACAACGTTGTGTGGACTGATGCTTGGCTCAGTGTGCAGGTACAGGTTGCGGCTTGACTCTTGTTGGTGCAGGTGAAGAACAAGCGCGAAAGACCTTAGCCGTGGTGGCCTCCGGGTGATGGAGAGGCAAGTAGGCTTGGTTAGATGGACCCGGTGGCCGATGGGGTCAAGTGCGAGCCGTGCGGTGCAAGACTAGCAAGTTGAAGTCATGGACATGGGCTGGTGCAAGGTGGCGGTTCGAGGCTGAAGCTTGCATGCGGGGTTTAGTGGTTTGCACACAAAACCATCGGTGGGCGGTTTCTTGGTTTGGGCCTCAAAACCAAGTCCGGAGGCATGATACGACGGAGACAGTGATCCAGGAGCATCGGGAAGCTTCGAGGCGGGGGGGGGGGCACGTGGCGTGATCGCGGGGCTTGCGTCGAGGCTAAGCAAGTCCGCGGTGGAAGCGTGTCCGCTCGATGGGAATACCTGAAGACTTGACCAAATTGCCCCTGAGGGGTGTGTATCTTCATTTTAAGTTGTAGGGGTAGCGTGGTCATTTGCCTCCTCCGGTGGACTTCGTATAAATAGCGGAGAGGTGGATGGCATCTCTCTCTCTTGGAAGAGCATGAGTTCTTAGAGGTGGTTCGTGTGATCCGTGATTCCCGGTGATTTAGTGAGGTAGAGGTCGAGATTTTTGGGGCATAGCTTCATCTAGTGACGCTTCTCATCTCCCCCAAATCTTGTCTCAAGAGCTCAAGTGGTTTGGGAGATCCGGTGATGGATAAGAGGAGTTGACCTCACGGGGTCGAGCGTTTTCTGCTCTTTTCGTGCTGTGCGAACAGTTCGCAGGCGTGTTGCGGACGGTCCGCGAGGCCCTGAACAGTTTAGGTGTTCTTCGTGTTCTTCGCAAGTTCTTGCGTGCCCGTGTTTCGATCCGTTGCCTCAGGGGTTTTTGGTTGCACGGAGTTTGCGAACGGTCCGTACTTGAGTGCCGGACGGTCCATGAAGGGACGGACAGTCCGTGGGTCCCTCGCGGATAGTCCGATTTTTCAGGGCACTGCTGGAGGTTCTGTTCGCTTTTGCGGACAGTCCGCATAGGCCTTGCGGACAGTCCGTCCAGGCCGTCCGGACAGTCCGCCTGGTCTGTTGCAGACTTGCTTCCTTTCCTTCGATTCTTGTCTTGTGCTTCCGCTCTTTGATCCGTGGCTTGTCTCTAGGACTTGTAGGCTTGTGTGTGCCTAGTCTACAGCTTCCTTGGTGTGTGCGAGTGATCGGAGTGGCAATTGGGGTATAGGCCGAGTTCATCCTTCGGGAAGAATTTTTATCGGCTCCCATTCACCCCCCCTCTCTGGTCGCCTATTCGGTACTTCAACGGGTGGAGTTCTTCCCGAGCTGCCCAGGCCTGACCGGTCTGACCGGTGCCTTCCACCGGTCTGACCGTTGCGAGCCCTTGTGGGTCTTTTGCTCGGGTGAACATGTGGATCAGTGGGGATTGGCTTGTGTTTTCCCAGGTTTGCCCCTCCTTGGCTAGGTTGAAGTAGCTTCTTGTCACTCGTGGTTTCTTGGTTTGAGGTGGTTTTGGTTCCAAGGCCTAGAGATCTCGTTGAGGCTCTCCGGAACATTTCTGTGTGTGTTGCTGTGCACACCGGCCTGACCGGTGCAGCTCACTGGCCTGACCGGTGCCATTAGTCTGACCGGTGCTCCCCATCGGCCTGACCGGTGTAGCACAGACAGTAGGCGGCACAGATTTTCCGCTGTAGTTTTCGGTTGCGTGTTTGGGTGGAGATACTTGCTCCTAGGATCAGTAGCACCTCCAGTGGCTACGTGATCTTGGCAAGGTGTGCGCGGGATTGCTCGGAAGTGAAATCGGGGTATAGGCCGAGGTTCTTCTTGGGAAGAATTTTTATCAGCTCCCATTCAGTCCCCCCCTCTCTAGTCGCCAATCTGGTCCTTCAATTGGTATTAGAGCTGGTTATGGATCTCCTTGATTCTATCCAATCTAAGATCAAAAGATGGGTGACTATGGAAAGGGGTCGGGTCCTCTGCACTTTGATGGAAAGAACTACCAGATGTGGGAGTGGCGCATGGGCGCATTTTTGTGTGGGAAAGGACAACTGATCTGGGAAGTGACACAAAATGCAAACTATGTCATTCCTGACAGGTTCATGCTTCTAGGTGCTCGGGACATGTTTGGGGCCAACAGCAAGGCCGTAGATTACTTGTGCCGTGCTCTTTGTTCTGCGGAGTTCAATCGTGTGTACGGAGAGGATGTGGTCGACAAGATTTGGGTTAAGCTGAGGAATGCTCATGTTGGGAATGTGTTGGCGGTTGATTTCTGTCAACTAAGAACACTTGTTATGTTATGCTTTGAACTTCATTTTGGAACTCACCCACCACTAGGCATACTAATGATATAACAAGTTCACCGTTGGATGTGTGTTTTGGAGTATAATATTTACGTAGGAATTCATGCACTAAATGAGAAGAGATGTACTCGGCTCGGAGGACGATTTACATGATGATCAAAAGGCTCTGACCGTGCGTGAACTTGACTCCAAAGGTGGCAAGGACCAATGTGCTTCAATGAAGAATCTTTGAGGACAAGATGAAAAGACCGGAAGATCATGCGCAAAGACCCCTTAACTTGGTCGCGGGGATAATGACGTCCAAAGCCCACATCCGAAGGAGGAAAAACCCCAAAGTGCGAAAGATGACATGTGGCAAAAGACGGGGGCGAACCGGACCGGGAATGGCCCAGGCCGATCGACCTAGGCTAGCCGGCCTACCCTCAGTCGAGGTCGGCTCGCCGCCACCTTTCTTCGGTGATAAGTTCGTGCAACCCTAATTATTTGGGTAGAGGAGCCATTCGCGAGAGATGCACAGAGAAGCCTCGGGAGATCAACCACAAGGAAGAGGGTTGATCGAGGGAGTGAGCATTCAAGAGGATCATCACCGAGGTCAAGGAAGGCCACCACAAGGAAGGAGGACGCCGAGGCCCTGCCACGGCACTGCCGGAGTTGAAGGACACCGAGAAATGAGCTCCATCGGAGGCATCCACCATATTCGTCGGTGCTATGCCTAGAGTCATGGTGGGGTAAATCTATCGTTTGTCCATGTAGTTGTAATGGATCTTGATATGTAGTCACCCACTCTTGTTTGGATCTTATGTCTATCATACCTTTTGTTGATGATGCTTAATGTTTAAGGCTAGCTACCATGCTTTCGGGGTTGCTCCCGTAGATCACGTCAACATACTGTGTTCATTAGAGTTAGTATCGATTACCTTTGTGTAGTGACATGTACGAGGGAAGGGAAACATCTAGTTCTTTGTTCACATGCCTAGATAGATTGGATCGGGATTTTATCATGTTTTGGGTGATTGCATCTTCAAGTCCCTAGACTCCATGGGCATACGTTCTTCATACTCGTGAACCTCCTATTTCTCTTTAACATAATCTAGGGTTAGATTGTCTTTACTTTATAGATTAATCTTTTCATCATAAAGTCCTTAATCAACTAAGTTAGTGTTAGGTTAAACGCTAGTAATCCCCTTGCTCTGTGGATTGACAAGAACCTTGGGGGTCCCCTCCCTTGGTGAAAAAGGCACCAAGTCACTCTGTGTACTTGCGGTGAACTTGAACGCGGTTTTGAACCGTCAACAAGCCCCTTTTTCTGGCGCTGTTGCCGGGGAGCAAGCCAATTTACTTCATTTAATCTCTCATTGATTTTGTTGGTTACTAACACCTAACCTTTGTGTTCTAGAAAAACACTCTTTTTGTTTTTGTTTTTGATTGTCTAGATGGCGTTCGTTGGAAATCCTTTGGAGGAACCGGAAAAATCGCTAAGAGACTATGCTAGCCCTCGATGTGAGGACATCAAGGTACAAGAGTCGGATTCGATTCTCGAAGCGACAAGGTACGAAATCAAGGCTCGAATCATCGAGATGGCAGCAACTAATCCGTTCCGAGGGATGGAGACGGACAATCCATATAGGCATATCCAGCGCTTCACGACACTTGCAATACGGTACGACAGAGGGAGTCCCTGATGCTTGGTTTAAATGGAATCTTTTTCCCTACTCACTTGCCGATGAAGCAACAAGTGGTATTCATTTGCGTCCTTCGAAGCTGAGGGAAATTGGAATCAATTGATAAAGAAATTTTGTGCCAAGTTCTTCCTTATAAGCAAGATTCAACATATAAGGAGGCAAGTGATAACTTTCAAGCAAGGAGAAGAAGAAGGGATTGATCAAGCGTGGAATCGTTTCAACGAGCTAGTTGAACAAGGACCAAGACTCAGATTTCCCGGTGACGTACTCTTGCATACATTCTTCTTTTCCCTAACCCCTAGTTGCATGGAACACGTTCAAATGTGTGCAGGAGGGGACCTCATGGAGAAAACACTCACGGAAGCTGCCCAACTTCTACAAAAAATAAGCAAAGCGGCAGCCATGCGAAGAGATTGGGAAACACGACTTTCGGGAAAGCCGGAATACGACACAAGTGTAAGACCACTTGCTGCAATTTTCTGAAATACGGCTCGGAAGAGAAGAAAGAGGAGCCAATACCGAAAAAGGTTGAAGAAGCCAAACATTAGGAAACTAGAACTATCTCGGAGAGTGATCACGCCGAGACAAGCAAAGGAAGTGAAAGAACTATGTCGAACGCGAAGCCACTAAGGGAGTTCGAGCAAATGGATTGGATCCCAATTGATTTTGGAGAAATCTTTGACAAGAGAAGACTGTTCCCTAATCGATAGGGGATGGCAAAAGCTTTGGAGATAGACTTCCTGCCGGAAAAGCAAGTGGAACATCCTTACAACCTAGAAACAACCGGGGAGGTCCTTCAAAAACTCTTTAGCGAAGAAGAAGTTGATCCGGACCATGTGGCCGAAGCTAAAAGAATCATGGGAATCAAGCCCGAGGCATCACCATTCGCTCGCCTCACTGAAATTTTTGCCATAGGATCCGATGAAGAAGAAAAGATATCACCGCGTATAGATTGCAAGGTCAACAACATTAATTGCAAGGCGTTATGCGACATTGGAGCACAAGTAAGTGTCTTATCTTCTAAAATCTTTGATGAAATTCATGATCACACCATTGACCTAGTTCCAACCTCTACTGAATTGATTATGGGAGATGGTAGAATTGTTAAACCTCTAGGAATTGCCAGTGACCTAGAAGTTTTAATTTTCGGAAAATGCATTCCAACCGATTTCTTCATTGTTGATGTCTACTATGATAAAAATGATCATGTAATTCTTGGTAGACCGTTTCTTAAGTTGGTTAATGCCGTTTTAGATGCCGAAAAAGGAAAAGTGACCATTAATCTTGATGGGGATAATCACACATACAATTTTCTTCCTGCTTCTAGAATTGCCTCACCCCTACCTCTTGATGACGAAGAGGTAGGGAGCCTTCATTTTGTTGAAACTTTCAGGGATCTGCTACAAAGAGCAATGGAGAATGAATCTAATGATGAGCTAGATGAAGAGTTAGCGGAGGCAACAAAAGCACTAGAACCGCAAGATGAAAGCTTAGAGGAAGATAAATTTGAAGACCTTGGAGAAATTGTATATGAGGAACCACAAGTACCGGAGGTGGATCTTAAGCCATTGCCCAAAGGATTGAAATATGAATTTTTGGGGCTGGACAATACTTATCCCGTGATTGTGAGTGATGAATTGAGTCTCGAGGAAAATGATTATGTTGCTGAAATTATTGAAGAAACACAAGAAGGTGATGGGATATTCGATAAATGACCTTAAAGGACTCAGCCTAACATTTTGCACTCACCGCATACCTATGGAGGATCAATGCAAGCCTGTAGTGAACCATCAAAGGAGGTTAACCCATACCATACGAGAGGCAGGGGCGGAGCCAGGATTCGAGGATAGGGGGGGGCAATAGACAAAGCAAAGTAGGACAACAGACAAAGCAAAGTAGGACCGATAGGTAAGTCATATGGTTTTAATCATGAGTGGATCCATAAAAGGTGCGGCCGTGCCAATTTTTTTTTCCAAAAAACAGTGATTATGTGCAATTTTTCATCATATATGCACTCATATGATACAACAAAAAGTTATGCACCCACAAAGCAAGTGCACCTCTTTCGAATTTTTTCTAACTCCGTCTCTGATTTTAATACATATACAATAGTAGTATGTTTCATAAATCTTGACCAAAACAAAATTATATATTAATCAAATTAATTTAGCTCTACGACTAGTAGAAAGGAGAAATTTAGATATGAATCATCAGTTCATCATAGATTAGATAAGAGAAAATGGTAAATGGAGCACGTAATAGCACCTTACCTCTCCTGTGCGATGCGACCTCTCGGGTATATATCCAAGACGCATGGTCACATTCGGCTTCCGGCGAGTCCGAGCAAGCGGAGAGGCGGAGAGCGGAGACATGATCGCATGGAGGCAGACCGCAGACAGCTGGAAGAGGCGCAAAGCTATGGAGGATTGGAGGGTGGAGGTGCAACTGCACAAGCTATAAATCGAAGAAGACGAACAAACTAGTGACGGTGCGAGATGAATAGACGATTGGCATTTCGTACTTCCTTTTGTGAGCAGCCGAACAGGCACACGTACAGGGCTCAAAGCAAAATGTGCTGCATACACATACACGTAACTAGCCAATTAGGCCTCAAACTTGATTATTTGGGCTAGATTAGAAGGAGCTAAGTAGCTATTTGATACATATATTAAATATATAATAGTAGAACTAGCAGAGCATTGGGGTGTGCCAGGCCCCTCCCAGCCCCCCTCCCTCCGCCTCTGGCGAGATGTGGTGAAGAAGGAGGTTATCAAGTTGTTGGATGCCGGAATCATCTACCCGGTGCCGCATAGCGAATGGGTGAGCCCCGTACATTGTGTGCCTAAGAAAGGAGGTTTAACCGTGGTGAAAAATGAGAAGAATGAATTGATACCTCAAAGAACCGTGACCGGATGGAGGATGTGTATTGACTATCGAAAATTGAACAAAGCAACAAAGAAGGATCACTTCCCCCTACCGTTCATCGACGAGATGCTTGAGAGGTTAGCAAATCATGCATACTTTTGCTTTCTTGATGGCTACTCGGGGTTCATGCAAATACCTATTCACCCGAATGATCAACATAAGACAACATTTACTTGCCCTTATGGAACATTTGCGTATAGAAGAATGCCTTTTGGTTTATGCAATGCTCCAGCCTCTTTTCAACGATGTATGATGGCGGTATTTTCGGAGTTCATCGAGGAAATTATTGAGGTATTTATAGCTAACTTCTCCGTCTATGGCAAAACTTTTGCAGACTGTTTGGCAAAGTTGGATAAAGTTCTCACTAAGTGTGCAGAGGTTGATTTGATGCTAAATTGGGAGAAGTGTCACTTCATGGTGAAACAAGGAATAGTGTTGGGACACGTGATATCCGAGAGGGATTGAGGTGGACAAGGCTAAGGTCGAAACGGTTGAAAAGTTTCCACCACCGACGGATGTCAAGTCTTTGAGGAGTTTCTTAGGCCATGCAGGATTCTATAGAAGATTTATCAATGATTTCTCAAAGATCACCAAGCCGTTGACTAATCTTCTCCAAAAAGATGTACCATTCAATTTCAATAAGAAGTGCTTGGCGGCATTCCGGACACTAAAGAGAGCTCTCGTAACCACACCTATTATTCAACCGCCCGATTGGAGTCAACCTTTTGAGATCATGTGCGACGCTGGCGACTATGCCATTGGAGCCGTGTTGGGACAACGAAAAGAAGGCAAGGTACATGCTATTTATTATGCTAGCAAAACCCTTATTGGAGGTCAATTGAATTATGCAACAACGGAGAAGGAATTGCTTGCGGTAGTGTTTGCCTTTGAAAAATTCAGATCATATATTGTGAATTCTAAAGTGATTGTCTACACCGATCATGCGGTGATCAAGTATCTCTTGTCTAAAAAAGATGCCAAGCCAAGGTTGATTCGATGGATCCTTCTCTTGCAAGAATTTGATGTGGAAATTCGGGACAAAAAGGGGTCGGAAAATGTTGTGGCCGACCATCTATCAAGGATGAATCGTGAGGATGATAAAGAGCCTATTGAAGATAAGATGAGGGACGATCACCTTTATCATATCCTTGACAAAGATACCTGGATGATCAACATTATTCGAGCCATACGAAGGATGCCACTTGATCATTTAGATAGGAACGCTCAAAGGAGAGTGATCGTCGAGAGCCGAAAATATTATTGGGATGCACCTTACCTCTTTAGACTTGGAGCGGATGGAGTCTTACGAAGGTGTATACCAAGAGATGAAAGAGGTGAAATATTAAGGAAGTGCCACTCGGGCGAATATGGAGGACACTATGGACAATTCAGGACTCAAGCAAAAGTATGGGCTAGTGGATTCTATTGGCCAGAAATGCATGAAGACTCAAAAAGGTATGTTGCTTCTTGTCTGGAATGTCAAAGAGTGGGAAATATAAATCAAAGGAATGCTATGCCTTTAAATTATAACTTGCAAATTGATCTATTTGACGTATGGGGAATTGACTTCATGGTGGCCTTCACTAATTCAAATGGATATGAGCATATTTTAGTTATGGTTGATTATGTATCTAAATGGGTAGAGGCCATCCCTTGTCGAAGAGCTTCAACGGAGGAATCCATATCAATGATCAAAAATATTATATTCCCATGCTATGGAGTCCCGTGAGTCTTGATAAGTGATGGAGGAACACACTTTACGAAAAATAGTTTCAGAAAATGCTTGTCCAAGTTGGGGATCGAGCATAGAGTGGCTATGGCTTACCACCCACAAACCAATGGTCAAGAGGAAACTTTAAATAGGCAACTCAAGAGTATTCTTAACAAGACCGTTGAAAAGGGAGGTAAAGATTGGTCGAAAAAGTTGGACGGAGCATTATGAGCATATCGGACGGCACACAAGACACCAATAGGTATGACACCATATCAATTCATTTGTGGTAAATCATGTCATTTGCCTTTGGAGTTAGAACATAAAGCATATTAGGCGATCAAGGAGATGAATCTCGATTTCGATGCCGCGGGAATCAAATAGAGAATTCAAATAAGCGAATTGGAAGAGATGAGGCTCAAAGCTTATGAGAGTGCAACCATCTACAAGGAAAGAATGAAGAGATGGTATGATAAAAGGCTTCGAGCAAAGGAATTCAAAGAAGGTGACAAGGTTCTCCTCTATAACTCATGGTTCAAGATATTTGGAAAAGGGAAGTTAAAAAGCAAATGGGATGGACCGTATGTCATTCACTCGGTCTCGCCAAACGGAGCGGTAATAATCATGGACGTGAAAGGAGATCAATATGTGGTTAATGGTCAACGATTGAAGGTTTCTCTTGAACAAGACATCGTGCCCATCGACTACATCGATATATACCACATGGAGGACGAGCCCGAGCGTCAATCCTAAGACATAAAACAAGGTAATTTTTCTATAAATTAGTATTTGTTTTTCTTTTCATATTTATTTCGAGTCCTTTTCACAATTTTTAGCTAGATCTTTTCACCACCTAGGCTAGTATACACAAAACATAGAGACCCGCAAAAGATGAGCCACGGGGGCCCGAAACAGAGGGCAGGCCGGCTGGCCAAGGCCGACCGGACCAGGCCCCCTGCCTTGGTTTCCACCCGTTTTTCTCTGGGACGCGGTTTGGGTTATTTCCTTCTCTTGCCTACCTTTTTAGGAGCTACAAAATTAGGCAAGGAGGGGTTTCGGCTGAATCCTTCCAGGGATATTTAACGACGCATGGGGAGCTCGAGAATTGCATCTCATTTCCAATCTCTCACCTCCACGAAAACACCCTAGCACCCATGGTGATCTCGAGCAGCACCAAGGGGAAGGAAGCATTGAAGGCGACAATGGAAGAAGAAGCACGCCTCCCCTCTCCAACACCGGCAACCGAAGAACTTCGTCGGTGTGTGTCACACACGAATTTAAAGGCAAATTCAAATGGTCATATTATATGTGTGCCAGGATCAAAGTTCACACATATGATGACTCAGTGAATACCAAAACACAGTGCCAAATCGTAAAGAGAGTATTAAACTTTATTACAGACCAAATGTCTCATAAACGAACTAATAATAACGAATAGCTACATAGCGGAAAGGGTCAACACCACAGGCAGTTGACTGGTGACACGACCACCTAGTATTCGTTGAAGTCTCCAGGGAAATCTTCAAACCTCTCCAAGTCTGAATAGCATCCGGGTAGTGTCGTTGCAATAATGAAAACAAGCGTGAGCACATGCCGTACTCAGCAAGCGGAAACATAATACAACATGCAAGGCTATTTGGTGGAAGACTGATGGTTTAAGCATTCAACATTTTAGTTGGTCATGTTTTATTAACAGCAGAATTACTAGCAAGTGTAAGTTTATACCAAACCCACAAATATCATAAGAGATAAATAACATAAATAAAGATAGATGCATCAAGTTAATCATTGTCTTTCATAGATTAATCATGTGAGGGTCCAGGCCGCTCTTGACCGTGAGCACGGCTAATCGATTAGTTTTAAATACTCTGTAGAGGTTGTTCACTTTCACCACAAGTCACGTAAAAGTTCAAAAGAACTTTAAACCCAACCATGCGATGCCGGCCAAGCATCATACCACACTACCTAGGTGTGATTGCATAGGGACGCTACGAGGCCTTTACAAAGTTTCCCTAGTGTGAAGCAACCCGCGAAGGTTCCGAGCCACCGTAAAGTATAAAGTCCCCTAGTAGGTACCGTGTCTTAGCAAAGCCCAACTCCCTACTAGAGCGAGTCTATACCTCAACTAACGCTCCCCCTTGCCCTTATCAGGTAAGATCATCTCAACACTAGAGTCCCTAATTAATTAGCCAAGCCAGAGCCATATGGCCTTGTGGTTGCACTATTGTCCTAGGTGGTCGCTCCATGTTCCAATTAAGCAAGGTGATCTTGTATTAATGAAGGTATAATATAAATAAATCAAGTTCCATAATGTTTCATTAATACCATCCACCAAGTTAAGCATAGCAAGAGCTACCCAACAATAAATTAAAACCCAGGTTGTTCAAGGTATAGGGATAAAAATTGATCTAGTCAAATCCTTAATTGGGTCCCATCAATTTAATGCAAGCAAAAAGTAAATATAGTGAATTAAATGCATGTTGTATAGGTAAGCGGGTATGCATCAAGGAAAACTTGCCTTCAACAAATCCCTGTTGCTGTTCAGACACTTCAGCTTCTGGGTCCTCAAATCCTTCAGCCCAAACGTTCTCTACGCATCACATCAAGGTACATACAAGCACACAATAGAATAAAATAAGAAACAATCACCAAATAGTATTATCAAAGCAAAACAGAGGCAAAAAAACTATTCTACTCTTCGATATGATCGTTTGGACATAAAGAACGCTAAAAACGGAGCTAAAACGAAGAAGATATGATTAACTGTGAAGAAACTAGGGTTACAGGGGCCTAACAGTAAGAAACCGAGGACTATTACGTAATTAAACATATAAACCAAAGGGTTTGGGTGAAAAACTAAAGATCTGGACCTCGGGCGCTAAATCTACAAAGCTGAGGGGCAAAACAAACGAAAAAGGACCAAACTGTAAAGATCTTTTCAAGGTGGAAGGACCGGATTGCGATATTTAAAAGACCAGGGGCTTTTATGCAAAATGTTTTAAAAATGCGGCTGTTGACCGGTGTGCTGACCGGTTGACTCCAGTTGGGGTGGATCTGATCCGTCGGATCTCGATCGGGTGGCTGAGGAGCGCTGCAAGCGAAGGCGACGACGCGAGCGACGGCGAGCGGCAACGCTACGGGGAAGACGCCGGCGAACTCACCCCATCTCGAGCTGGCAAAGTGAAGAGGCCGGGGAGGTTGCTGGCGAGACAGTGGATCGATCTAGGGGCTCGGGGAGTTGGTACTGACAACGACGACGGCGCAGCGCTGGGCGAGGCGGCGGCGGCAGAAGAACAAACTCCAGCGAGTCCAAACACACGATGTAGGGCACCCAAACGCAAACAAGCGGCACTGGGAGGTTCCTCACCTCCTTGCAGTTCTCCTGGTGACCTTCTCGATGACGGAACGGCGGCGAGGTGGCGGATCAGCAACAGCGGCGGCTAGGGTTTCGAGGCGCGGCTAGGGTTTCGAGGCGCGGGCGCGAGAGCTCAAGGCGGCTAGACTAGGGTTTGAGGGTTCGGCCAGGAGTGGTGGCATCTTTAAATAGGGCCTAGGGCACCTTGGCGTGCGCTCCACGCTGACACCGAGACGGGGCGTGCTCGGCCGGGACTCGACCGCGGCGGGAGTCCGAAGCGGAGACGGGAGGTTGGGGATGACAGGGCGGTCCCACTGGTCAGTGGCTGCGGGCGGAGGCGGAGCTACGCGGGCTGCGCTGGGCCAGATCTTGCTGAGCCGAGACGAGAAGCGAGCGGCGCAGGGAGATAGAGGGGCACAAACTGACTTCTGCGGCTGGGCCGAAACACAAACCGGGCCAGAAAGAGGATAAAGGGTTGAGGATAAAAAGAAAAGGGTTTTGAAATTTTGAAAAGGAGACCAAACACTTGAATTCAAATTCAAATTTGAATTCAACCAACCAAAAATAATGCACCAGCATGAAATGCAACAATAAACTCCTATATTTATTTCATTAATTTTCAAAAATATATTAAATGCCTAAAAATTTAAATACACCTTATAATCCTTAAACACAACCATGCTTCTATCAAATTTTATTGAAAGCAAATTTTTGTAAAATAAGGGTGTTACAAATCCTACCCCCCTTAAAATGAATCTCGTCCTCGAGATTCGAAAAGATTGAGAAAAAGATTGGGAGACTCTTCTTCAACCTATCCTATCTTTCCTATGCTTCTCGATCAAGTGGCATACCTGACATCCTATCTGGAAGAAGATCTGAATGATCAGACCTTACTATAATATCTTCCAAAACTTTCCCATTGATCTGGTTCACTGTACCCTCAGAAGATGGTGATGATGTAGCTGGAAATTCAATCCTTTCTCCAGTAGGACTAGTGAGTAGCACGGATCTCTCAGAGCACTAGATCACTGCATCACACGCAGCTAACCATCCCATCCCAAGTATCACATCAATCCCTCTTGATTCCAACACTATGAGATTAGCCCAAAAATCTTTTCCCATAATTTTGAGACTGACCTTCTCACACTGATAAGATGCCTTCAATTCCCCCCCAGGTGAACTAACTAGCATGTTGCGAGTCATGGGACTAATGGGTATATTATGCCGAGCTACGAACTGGGAAGTAATGAAAGAATGGGATGCTCCAGAATCAAACAAGACAGATGCGGGGGTGGAGTTAATAAGGAACATACCAAGCACCACTTGCGGATTCTCCTGAGCGGATTCTACACTCACATGATTCACCCTGCCACGTGCATAGTTCTGCTGTCCTTGGTTGCTTTGTGGTGTCTGCCCTCCATTCTTTGTGGGTGTGCCCTGTACGGGAGTGCTGGGAATAGTCCTCTTAGGGCAACTGTTGGCATAGTGGCCAACCTCTCCACACTTGAAACATGTGTTACTCCTAGGAGTGTATGGTCCACTAGGCCTCATAGGGGTACCGATTGGGGCGGTCTGCTGATTCTACTGATAAGCGGGGGTAGTGGTCTGCTGAACTAGACGTTGAGTCTGCGGAGCTGAGCGCTGATACTGCTGCTACCCATAACTCCCACTTGAGCCTCCAAAGTGAGATGGTGTCCACTGCTGAGTGCTAAAGTGAGGGCGAGTGCTGCTTCCTGATGGTCCTGAAGTAGTAGCCTTCCTCTTCATATCTCCCAACTCTCCGCGCTTAGATTCCAAGCATATCGCCCTATCAATCAGCTCTTGGAAAGTTGGAAAAGTGTGGGACATGAGCTGGTACTGAAGCGGTCCAGCTAACCCATCTAAGAATAGCTCTTGCTTCTTTCTATTAGTATCAACATCCTCAGGCGCGTAGCAAGACAACTCCATGAACTTGTTCCTGAATTCTGGCACGGACATCCTTTCCTGTTTGAGAGCAAGAAACTCCTTCTTTAGCTTCATTAAACCAGCAGGGATGTAATGGCTCCTGAAGTTAGTAGTGAATTCCTGCCAAGTGATAGCATTTGGGTTGGCATGAGTGGCAACAAAAGCATCCCACCATGCTGAAGCAGATCCCTGGAGTCGTCCTGAAGCATATAGGACCTTCTCCATATCATCACATTGAGCAATTGTGAGCATCTTCTCAATGGTTTTCATCCAGTCTTCAACTTCCAACGGATCAGTAGCATGAGAGAACACTGGAGGCTGGTGGCTCATAAACACCCTGTGCCTGTTCATTGGAGCTTGCTATTGTGCATGGGGTGGATTGTTGGCTTGGGCCTGCAGATTGGCCACTGTGTTGGTCAGGTTCTGGAGGAGCTGAGTCTGGGCCTGCAGGAATTGCTGCATCACTGGATCCATCTGTGGTTGTTGGGATGTACTGTTGGAATTACTACTTCTCCCTTGGCGAATCACTGGTGATTGATCAACTCCGGATCCTGACCTGGTTTTCACCATCTGAGTGTTAGGAACCTTACTTTAGATGATTGCACTAAGAGTAAAACTCTGAAAGATAAGGCAACAAAGACTTTCAATTTTGAACAGATTCTGTTGGCTCCAAACAATCATATTTAACTCTCAGTATAGGAATCCAAAAATTATGAAATTTTAACCAGAGAAGTATATTGAAATTACGGAACTATTCCAACTGGAATCACCTCAATCCAAGGTCTGTAGCTTTAGTTATGAAATAAACAAGACGTCTGGGTCGGCTGAGTTTACAGATTCTGATAGCTCCAAAGTTTCATGTATATTCTCTGTATATAACTCCTAAATTTCTGCAATTTTTATAGATAACCCTCTATATAATTTCTGAACCTTTTCAATTGGATTTACTGTATTTGGAGTTCTGTAGCTCGAGATAAAATTAGAACAGTACTGCTGACTCAGAAAACTGTGCGAGCAGATTGAGGACTACTAGATTGTATTAGGGATAAAGCCTAGGGATTAAGATATTAAGACCAGAGAGATATAGATTGAGACAGAGATAAACCCAACTAACACTTTACTAAAGAACCAATTTTATTGTGGTCATCACTCCACAACACATTGCACTCAAACAAAATTCCAACTCAATCATTAACACAAGATCAAGCATCCAAACACACCACTAGACTAAGCAAACTTAAACGATCGTTTAGAATTTAACGATTACAAAGACACTAACTGAAACCTAAGGACTCCTATCCTCTGCAAGGGGTTCAGTGCGAGCTTCAGGAGAGTCGTAGCGGGGCCTCTTGGGTGATGGAGAGGAGTGGGGTTCTTCATCTTCAAGAATCACTAGTTAGGCCTTGTTGAATAGGGAAGCTTCCAATGCACGCTTCTCAGCTTCTAAGGTGAAGATCTTCCTCTGAGCCTCAGCGAGAGTGTTGTTGGTGTCATCCAAGGTAGTGTTGACAGCGGCCAGTAATCCTCGGATGTTGTTCAGCGTTCCTTCATAAGCTGGAGCTGGAGCGATGTAGGTCTTGGCTTCACCACTAGCTCTGTAAGGAGTGTATCTGCTGTAGGTGTCCTCCAGTTTACACCACGCATTGTGAGAGAGTACATAGAGTGCTCTCTGTGCAGCTTCTGCGATTCCAGCATCCATGGTAGTCCTGTAGGCAACATCCTTGTGCTTTGATATCTCTTTGTTCCCTTGGAAAGGTTCATCATCGTAGAGGATGGCTGTGACCTCCCATTGGGGCTCAAACCATGGGTGAGCCCACAGCTCGCAGTGGTAGGCTGGTGGCACATGGTAACCCAGGTGGAACACTGTTGCCCTTACGTTGTCTGCCGTGGGAATGCCTATCCCCTCTTGGTTGTAGTAGAACACCTTCCATGCCACTTCCTCAGCTGACTCTCTTCCCTCTTCAGCTTGCTCCTCTTGCTCCTCCTCCTGATCTTGATGATCCCCTTGATCACCATCTTGTGCTTGCTCTTCTTCCTCTCCCTCTGGGATCACCTCCTCTGGGTCTTCTTCTTCTTCTAGGATCACCTCTTCTAGGTCTTCTTCTTCTTCCGGGATCACCTCTTCTGGGTCTTCTTCTTCCTCATCTGACATAGTGATGAGCTCTAGAGCAAGTGCAGGGACAGTCTATGCTGGGGGTGCTTCCATCTCAATTTCCTCATCCATGTCACCGACGTGGAAGGCATTGTAGTCCTCCTGAGGTGCGTACCGGTGAGTGGATCCCACGCGAGTTGTCCTCAACTGACGAACCATCTAAAAAGAAACATGTGTTGGATGAGATAGATGCCAAGAATAGATACTAAAAGGAGAGAGCCAAGTAGAGATCAAGGATGGGATAAAGCAAGGATGAAATTATTAGAAATAAAGCAAGCATAGGGCAAGAATGGCTTCTAAGATATTATAATCCTTAAATCCAACCATTGCTAACTAGGCTAACGTCCTACAGTCAACACGGCTCTGGTACCACTTTGTCACACCCGAATTTAAAGGCAAATTCGAATGCTCATATTATATGTGTGCCAGGATCAAAGTTCACACATGTAACGACTCAGTGAATACCAAACCACAGTACCAAATCGTAAAGAGAGTATTAAACTTTAGTACATACCAAATGTCTCATAAACGAACTAATAATAACGAATAGCTACGCAGCGGAAAGGGTCAACACCACAGGCAGTTGACTGGTGACACGCCTGCCTAGTATTTGTCGAAGTCTCCAGGGAAATCTTCAAACCTCTCCAAGTCTGAACAACATCCGGGTAGTGTCGTTGCAATAGTGAAAATAAGTGTGAGCACATGCCGTACTCAGCAAGCGGAAACATAATACAACATGCAAGGCTGTTTGGTGGAAGGCTGATAGTTTAAGCATTCAACATTTTGCTGCGGGGAAGACGCCGGGGAACTCGCCCTGTCTTGAGCTGGCGAGACGGTGGATCGATCTAGGGGCTCGGGGAGGCGGTACTGGCAACGACAACGGCGCAGCACTCGGCGAGGCGGCGGCGGCGGAAGAACAAACTCCGGCGAGTCCAAACTTCGGCGGGTACCCAGACGCAAACAAGCAGCACTGGGAGGTTCCTCACCTCCTTGCAGTTCTCCTGGTGACCTTCTCGACAACGGAACGGCGGCGAGGCGGCGGATCAGCAACGGCGACGGCTAGGGTTTCGCGACGCGGGCGCGGGAGCTCAAGGCGGCTGGACTAGGGTTTGAGGTTTCGGCCAGGCGTGGTGGCGTCTTTAAGTAGGGCCTAGGGCACCTTGGCGTGCGCTCCACGCCGACACGGAGGCGGGACGTGCTCGGTCGGGACTCGGCCGCGACGGGAGTCCGAAGCAGAGACGGGAGGTTGGGGATGACATGGCGGTCCCACTGGTCAGTGACTGCGGGCAGAGGCGGAGCTACGCGGGTTGCGCTGGGCCGAGACGAGAAGCGAATGTCGCAGGGAGATAGAGGGGCACAAACGGACTTCTGCGGCTGGGCTGAAACACAAACCAGGCCAGAAAGAGGATAAAGGGTTAAGGATAAAAAGAAAAGGGTTTTGAATTTTTGAAAAGGAGACCAAACACTTGAATTCAAATTCAAATTTGAATTCAACCAACCAAAAATAATGCACCAGCATGAAATGCAACAATAAAATCCTATATTTATTTAATTAATTTTCAAAAATATATTAAATGCCTAAAAGTTTAAATACACCTTATAATCCTTAAACACAACCATGTTTCTATCAAATTTTATTGAAAGCAAATTTTTGTAAAATTAGGGTGTTATAGTGTGCTATGGTGCCCAAGCTCAAGGAGGAAGTGAGAGAGGACCGCGTGGTTTCGTTGCAGAGGGCGTGTTCCAACAAGGCAAATGGCTAGCCGAAATCCGTGGGTTGAAGAGAAGAAGGAGAAGCCCGCTACTCCCGTACGCCGTTCGAAGAGGCTCTTAGGGATGAAGAGAAAGAATTACAAAGAGAAGACCTCCGAGCTGGCGGAGATATACGGAGATAGCGACTACTCCGATGACCGGAGCCCTAGCTCGTGGGCAGCCGGCGATAGAGATGATAAGGACCTCTATGTTTGGGATTAGGTGCCCAAGGAGGAGCCAGAATACCACCACGAGCATGGCGAAGGAGGCAACCCAGACGACGGCGACGATCCAGACGAGGAGATGATGGAAGCAACAACGATCCGGCGGAAGAGCACCATATGTGTTGTGCGGCTTGCCGCAATGCTATTGCGGAGCTCTTCTCTTCCCTTGATGACTGCTTCCACACCATCAACGCCATGCAACAAAGGATTGAAGATTTAGAGCGTGTGGTGGAAGATGACTTTAAGTTCCTTAACCGGAATATAAGGAAGCTCTTCGGGATGAACAAGAACTTCAAGAAGGAGTGGTGCACCTCATGCGGAAAGTTTCACTAGGTGTTGTAGTTAGTGTGTTTCCCTCTTTGTACTTTTTGTAAAGATATGACGAGGACGTCGTATTATCTAAGCGTGGGGGGGGGGGAGCTAGCTAGCTACCTTTTTAAATTTTTTGCTTAAAGCGGTGTTAGGTCGAGTCTTTAAATCGAGTCTAGTTTGAGTCAAGTGTGAGTTTTGCTTTATCTTTTTAGCTTGAAAGTGTCTTAATTTAGTGTTGAGTCAAGAAAAAAAAGTGTCTTATGCAAGCCTCTTGTTTCTTTTCTTGTTATGTCTTTACTTTATCTTTGTTATTCGAGCATGAGCTTGGTGATTAATCGTTTACCGTGGTGCTTAGTGGAAATTTACTTTTGTAAATAACCCATATTCAAACTTTGATCTAAGACTTCGCTTCATATATGGTTTTAGTAATGCTAACATTGGAGGCTTTAATTTCTGAAAATTAAGAAAAACACCTTGCTATGATGGTTAGCGATCTCTTTCTCCAAGTTGAGAGGTAAAATTTATCCTATACAAGGCCTATATATATATATATATATATATATAGGACAAGGATATTCACCACGCAGCGTGGTGAATATTATTCAACACCCACCGTCCAGGCTAACGGAGGTCCTGCAAGCCACGGTAATCATAGAATTATTTGTTTTCACTTCGGAGTAGTAAAAACGGATCTCAATTACTTTTTCGCATCTGTTTATTGCGTTTCGAGATTTATCAATGTGGGACGTGCAGGCGGCACCATGGTCGGAGCTCCGACGAGACCTTGTAATCACATAATTACTCTATTTTCATCACCAAGTAGTAAAATCTTCCGTTATAGAACATGATTGTGAAAATTAGTTGGGAGGGGTTTTGCATCACCGCTGTTGAGTCCTTCCTTCGTCTACCATCTCCTACTATGCGGAGCGCGGCGCCGCCATCGACGATGCCATTGTGCCGACAAACCACATTAACTGTATTTTTATCTCGCTGAGGCGGCTGAGCCATCTCTCCTGCTCGGTGCAATGATAGGGGCACCAACAATTCGTAGGCGGTAGTGGTTTGCAAGTGAAATATGATTCCGTCAATGGAGTTCTAGCTATGTGAAATTTGCTTCTTCTGGTGATGTGATCGTAAAAACCGTGTAGGGTGTTTAGTTTCCACAGCTGTTTTGACGTGTCGATGATCCATCTTGTGCTTCCTGGTCCAGCAAGCGATCTAGTTGTTTTATGCTTTTATGCCCCCCCCCCCATGCATGGAAGATTGAAGAAATAAGTGATTATTCTCAATTGATTAGAAGACTACGAACTTTCAATTGAAGCGTTGACTGTAGTATTTTGTATTGACATATAAATGCGGGTTGAGAGGGGGATTTTATGCAGTTAGCCTCGGCTAGCAGGTTCATGATTTTAGTCATTAATTTAGGCATGCGTACACACAGGCTAGGGCGTGCTGGATTTCGAGAGAGAAAAATAACTAGCTTTGCATGCATGCAAAACATTGATTGCAAGGTGCAATACTGATTGACACTTAAATATGTTTCACCTTGCATGGAACGTTGGGTCCTGCAGTGTTTTGAAATTATTTCTCGTTTGTATGGACTATTACTCTCTTTGTCTATATAAGTATAGTTAGTCAAATTATTACTACTTTATAAGATTACTTCTTACTCCTCCTTGGGCTGACAAATTACTTCTTTGTTCTCTAATATTCAATGCATTGGCTAAGCTCCGGCGAGCCCACCAAGCAACAAAATTACTCCATTTGATCTCCAAGTAACTAAATTACTCCATTTGATCGAATGCCAGCTATGTTGAGCATCTATTTTAATGTGCACTGGAACCCATCGGCGCTAGTTACACGATGACCCCACAGGAATGTAGCTCATTTAATCCTTCTACTGGGTACGAGTACCTGTTTGATGAGGATTCACGACCATCAACGGTAGTGGAACATTTGTATGACCTCTAGCGAGCCCCATCTTGATAGCTTACCTACTACCTTTTCATCAATAGATAGTAAAACTCAAAACTCACTAGACCAATTCGAAAGGTAGTAAAGAATGTATGTGTGTAATTTTCAAAACCGTCTACACCATGAGTCACGGTTAACACATATTTACTCCTTTTCATTCCCGAGAAGTGAAAATCGAGCATACGTCAAATTATTTATTATTTTGGCTGACAAATTACTTCTTTGGTCTCTAATTTGTACATGGTTGTTTACTCCTTCCCAACAATACGACATTATTATTGTTGACATTATTTTTCATGTATCCTCCAGAAGTAATTTTCATTCTTTGATAATTACTTTGTAGTTATTCTAAGAAGTAATAATTGCATAATGCTCTAATCAACTCCTTATATTTGCAAACAAGTTCTAATTATGGTGCTTATTATGTCTTGGCCTGCCATCAAGAACAAAATTCAGCACGCAAAGTACGAGAATGCTTTCGTACATACCTGAATGAGAAGATAAGACCGAACCTAGAATTATGACTGCTTTGCAAGATGATAGAACAGAGAAGATTGGTGCGAGAGCTGCTCTGAACACCTTAAGGGCGGGACCAAGGGAATCGATCTTGTCGAGGAGGGTGCATGGATTTAGCACCATGCCATGGATGACAAGCACCACGAGCGTGAGGCATATATCAACTCTGCTTTGCGAGCTGCCACATTTGTGGAGTCGTGTGGGCTATGGTCCAACAGTCATGGCCTCGCCGTGCACGTCAGGGGGAGGGTCATAGTCGTTTCTCTGTGTCACCATGTACACCGGTCCTGCAGGTAGAAGAAGAGTCGAGAGCGTCAGGGTGTCACCGTGTGTGAGGCAGCAGAAGAGCGACGAAGACTAGACGATCCCGTGCCCATTGCTGACTCGTACCGCTGCCACCTGCCCTAGAGGAGCTTGTGCACGTCTAGGACGCCGCCTTACCAACAAGGCAACAACCATTGCAGCGACGACCCTTAATTGGATCAACAGAAGTTGGCCTATGGTGTAGTATATATTTGTAGCTACAAATTTATTTCAAAACTGACCAACAATGTTGACTGCGGTACAAATTTTGGAAAAAGCAAACTCCCTGTGCATTAGTATGTGCTAATTGGTAATTATTCTATTAATTATGTTGATAACTGAAATACTACTCGTGCATGCATGCAGGTGAATGCTAGTAATTATTATGTCAATTAACATGGACTCAATTAATTCCATTGTTGATGTGTGTGCCTGCATGAACTCATAGTTATTGGTCTATGCAATTAATTTATGGAGTAGTACTTGGTAGTAAATATTAGAATCATTTTACTTCACGAACGGAGGTGCAGCACACCGTGAGTGTTGAATATTATTCAACACACTGGTTGATGAATAGCAGTTCCATATATATATATATACTGTATATATATTATGCACCTGGGTGCATTCTCTATAGAGAATGCACCCAGGCCCAACTGACCGAACCGTCCCAAGCCAACCAGGCTTCCAGGGGCGCGCGGGAGCGCGCGCGCGGACCCGTTGACCGCGGCAACCGCACCCCACTCCCTAATAGGCCGCGGCAACCGCACCCCACTCCCCAATCGGTAACCACCCACCCGGGCCCGCACCATACAATCCCCCTCCCCGTCACCCTCTCATTCAATTCTCTGACCTGTTACCACTCTCTCCACTTTCTCCACTTCCCCCACACCGCTTCAGCGCTCGCCGGCGAAGAGAAGCGTAGCGGAGTTCTCGCCGTCGAGAAGCGGAGCGCTCGCCGTCGAGAAGCGGAGCGCTCGCCGGGATTTCGAGTGGCGAATCACCCCCGCGCGCGACGACCCGTGTTTCGCCCCTGTTTCCGCGCGCATCGGCTTCATCGTCGTCTCCCTCTCCGACTGCGCTGCGGTTCCCGTCGTCTCCCTCTTCTCCGGTGAGGCGAAACCGCGGCGACCGCGGGAGGGGGGGGGGACCCCTAGCGGTGAATCTCCACCGCACGGACGACACATCCTCGTAGCATTTCCTTGCAGGTATGCCGTCCATTATCTCGAATCCCCCCCTCCATCCCCCCCTTCCGCGCGCCCCCGTTTTCCGCTAGGGTTATTTGGCTGTTTCGTTGCGTGATTATCCATGTTTTTCACGGAATTTTTTGAGAGCTCCCGTTGGTGCGATTGTTGTTCATTCTCGTGCGCTGCTCCTACCTTTTTCAGTTAGGGTTTTGACTGACTTATTTTGCATTTTCCCCTCATTAGACATTCAACGGAGTACATGCGGCTAGGTGTAAAAATCGTATGCATTCCCGTGCGGTCATTTTATTTTTTCAGTTAGGGTTTTGATTGATTTATTGTTTGCAACCGCCCTATCACATAAGTTGCAATCGTCTCATCGCTGAAGTTGCAACCGGTCCAGTACATGAGCAACACTTTTCCTTTGTAGGTGTTGTAGTTTGTTACGTTTGCAACCGTTGAATTGTAGAAGTTGCAACCATCTCACGCAGAAGTTGCAATCGTCTTAGTACACAGCAACTTTTCATTATATATGTGTTGTAGTTGTTATTGTTGCAATTGTTGCATCACACTAGTTGCAACTGTGTCCCATGATAGGTTTCAATTTGGTTTCAGTAACACTAGCCGTTGTTCTCATATAGGGTGCGGTAGTAATTTTGCCATCGTTGCAACTGGTTCATCATAGTAGTTGCAACTGCTTCATTACATAAGTTGCAACTGTGTATATAGATCTGTTCTTTTTGTGTTATTCTTGTAATCGTTTCAGTACACAAGCAACCTTTTCATTATATATGTGTAGTAGTTGTTATTGTTGCAACTGTTGCATTACAGGAGTTGCAACTGTGTCTCATGAGAGGTTGCAATTTGTTTTTAGTAGCACTAGCAGTTGTTCTCATATTGTGGTAGTAATTTTGCCATTGTTTTTGCAACTGGTGGATTATAGGAGTTGTAACTGCCCTATTACAGAAGTTGCAAACTGTGCATATATAGATGTAGTAATTTGTGTTAAGTTTTAATGTGTTTTTTGCAATCTTTTGGCAGATGAATACTAGTTGTAATTTATGTGTAGTAGTTGTTATTTTTTGTTGCAACTGTTGCATTACAGGAGTTGCAACTGTGTCTCATGAGAGGTTGCAATTTGGTTTTCAGCAACACTAGCAGTTGTTCTCATATAGTTTTGGTAGTATTTTGATGATTCTTATGTTCATCTCCTATTTTCAGTTGTATTTTTTTATAATGGAGCAAGGTCGGAATGATGGAGGACAGCAACGTGGTCAGCAAGGTGGCCAGAATATTCGTTCTTCTCCTCGCTTGCATGGGAAGAGGAAGGCAGATGATTTAGAAAGACTTCGTGAGAGGAGGAAAAGGCTCAGGTTGCCAACCCAGCCATCGGCTAGTGCTGCTGAAGAGCAAGAACACGAAGAAGAGCACGATGATGATTTTGTCCCTGATGGTGAAGGCTCTGGATATGACGATGGAGCTGCTGGTGACGATGACGTCGCGGTGGATGCTGCTGGCGATGGCGACAAGGGAAATCCAAGGTGCAATCTATGCGATGCTCTCCGGCGAAATTTATAAAGATTCTCAATGCTTTACCAGATGATCTTAAAGGTCAAGTAGTTGCAAAGGGATTTGGGGGGCTTCTGAATTTCAAGCCGAATTACCTGAGGAGGGACGTGAGCAGCTGGGTGATGCGGAAGTTCAATCCAGAGACAATGAAGCTGGAGATTGGTGGTGGCAAAGAGATAAACGTCAGTGATCATGCTGTTTGGTGTGCCATGCAGATACCAAACGCTGGCGGCGACCCGCTGCCCATGTCTGATGCAGATGCCCGTGCCGAGCGGGATCGGCTTGGCTTACAGATCGTTGGTCTTTCTTATATTTCCAGAAGGGGCATCACACTAAAACACATAATTGCTAGACTGAAGAACCATTCATTGACTGGGGAGCTGGTCCTAAGAGCCTTTTTTATGGGTGCTTTTTAGTGCTTGCTGTTCTCCAACACTGACACCAAGATCAGGCTTGATGATGTGAGATACACCCAGGATATTCAGAACATTGGCACTAGGAATTGGTGCAAGGCAGTTGTCGACAGGCTTAGTGTAGCTGCTCGCTTATACAAGTTGGATTATGCTCAGAAAGGCATCAATGCACCCATTAGCGGATGCGCGATCTTTCTAGTGGTAAGCTCAAGTCAGATATCCATTTTTCCTGTATTTTTATTCCCTTTTTTTGTGCAACTGTGTGCATATACTGGTAGCAATCATTTATTTGTCACTGTTGCAACTGTCATTGCCAGAAGTTTGCAATTAGTTTTTGTTTTACCTGTGTTTCATTCTTTTTTTTGGACTTGCAGATGTTATATGTCGAGAACTTGCATCACGGATTTCAGACAAGCCCTTTTTCCATCCCCCGGTGTTCTTTTCTGGACTCGAAGATGATTCAAGCTATAATCAACGAGGATCGCAGGGGAGATGTCGCTGGTGACAATGTTGAGTTTGGACATCTCAGGGTAGGTTTTTTGCAATCACACTTTTTTTTGTGCAAATGTCGCAACTGTTACTGCAACTATGTTTTTGCAATTTGTTATTTTGTTAACATTCATTCTCTTTTTTTCTGTCCCTCTTTTTTAGTGACTTGCAGCTGAGAAGTATTGCGGACATGTGCTATGGTGTCCCGGTTGGGTCTTTAACAGTATTACCCCTCCCCAGATTTGCACCTGCCCAAGCTGCAGATGGTGAAGAAGCTCTTCCGGAAGTAGGAGCTGCCCAACCCGCAGCTGGCGCCCAGGACGCTGCAGTAGGTCCCCGCGCCGCAGCAGCAGCTGCTGCTGGGGCTAGCACATGCTCCGCTGCAGCAGCCGCTGCTACTGCCAGTCTGCTCCTGGGCCCAGCACCTTCCATGATCCTGGCGGCCATCGGCCCATAGCATTTTCCCTCCTGTTTATTACGAGTACCCAAGTTTATGTACCGCATTTAGTCAGCGCATATCTGGTTTGGTTGGAAGGAGCAGGAAGGAAGATGCGCTGACTATTTTGAAGGAGTTTGATCAAAGCACCAAACGTGCACAGGAGTACGCAAAAAGGCTGCTGAGTACGCAACAAGGTCACGTGACCTTATGGCGTCAGCTCATCAGGAGTGCGTCAGCAGCATGAACAAGCTGCTTGCGGATGCTGCAGCTGCCAAGGGTCGCAGGAGGAAGGCTACGAATGTCACCCAACCAGCAGTCGGTATGTCTTTTTTGTTTCACAATCATGTTGCTATCACATGTAACTAGAAGTTGCAATCACACACTAACCATTTTGCAAACATACATCTCATAATACCTTTTGTTCTGCTGCAAGAAACCAAACTGTGTTTTGAACCAGTTAAAAAAATGAGCTGTTTTTGCAAACACACACTAATATTTGTTGCAATCACATGTAAACTGAAGTTGCAATCTTACTTTATCCAGGTTGCAATCACATATCCAGGTTGCAAACATGTTTCACAATCATATTACTATCACATGTAACCAGAAATTGCAATCACACACTAACCATTTTGCAAACATACATCTCAGAATACTTTTTTTCCTACTACAAAAAACCAACTATGTTTTGAACCAGTTAAAAAAATTTAGCTGTCTCTTGCAAACACACACTAATCTTTGTTTGCAATCACATGTAAACTGTAGTTGCAATCATACTTTATCCAAGTTGCAATCACACACCCAGATTGCAAACATGTTCCACAATCATGTTGCTATCACATGTAACCAGAAATTGCAATCACACACTAACTATTTTTGCAAACATACATCTCATAATACTTTTTTTCTTTCTGCAAAAAAACCAACTGTGTTTTGAACCAGTTAAAAAAAATTAACTGTTTCCTTTTTGCAAACACACACTAATCTTTGTTGCAATCACATGTAAACTATAGTTGCAATCACATGTAAACTGCAGTTGCAATCAGCAAGTATGAGCTGCTTGCAAACACACATTATCATTTTTGTTGCAATTACCTGTAACCAGTACTTGTAATCACGCACACCCAGGGTTGCAAACATGCTCCACAATCTTGTTTCTATCACACATAATTAGTAGTTGCAATCAAACACTAACCAGGGTTGCAAACACTCTATTTTTGTGTTTAACAGCAGCAGCAACAGCAAGCATGGAAGACAATTCTGGAGCAGACATGGATGACGACGTTTTTGAGGCTCCCAGCCCAATTGAAATGGAGCTCCACGGAGATGGTGCGCACTCCGAAAATCCTGCACAGGATGATGATGATAGCAGACACGTTCAGCAAACACCACCTCACGGACATGATAGTGAACAGGGTATTTTTGATAGAAGTAAGAATATATATGCACTTTTCATTTTTTTATAAAATGTTTTATATCATCCTCAAGAATCCGTATCTTATTTTACTTACATACCATCCTTCTTTTCTTTTATTTTGCAGCACCTCCACATCTTTCTGGCAACATTTCTAATGTTGATGATATTCTGGGATTCTTTGATTCGCCATCGCGCGCAAGCAACAATGAAGATGAGCACCCGCGTGAGCCGCGACATACTATTGCAAAGAGGAGGGCTTCCTCAAGATCTCCTGCCCCCCATCAGCCTGATGTAAGCTCATTTTGACACACTGGTTGCAATCCCCCCTCAGTTTTTGTAGCAGTCACACCATATGCCAAGTTGTAATTAGCGACTCAATGTAGTAACCACAAGCATTCACTGTTTTTCCAAATTTTGATTTGTGTGTTTTTTCCTCAATCTTCTCATCCTCAGCCTCAGCAGCAGCAGGAGCGGCAGCAGAAGCAGCAGTAGCAGCAAGTTGTAACCCACAGATTACCAATATTGCAGTTGGATTGTGCTTGAAGTTGCAATTTGTATCTTTTTTTACTGTCTAAAACATAACTGTATTATTTGTCATAATACAGTTTGCTAGAACTTACACAAGGAGGCCTGATAGGGCTGAGAAGAGGCAGAAAATGAAAGGGACTCAGGATGATGTTGAGAAAAGCAATGCAGAGGAGGAGAGAAGAAAGGCTGAACAAGAGGAAGCATTGAAGAGGAAGGCCGAAGCAGACGAAGCTGAGAATAAAAGGGCCGAAGACGAGGAAGCATTGAGGAAAAAGGCTGAAGACGAGGAATCTGAGAAAAAGAGGTTGGAAGATGAGAGGATGAAAGAAGTTGAGAAGAAGAGGTTGGAGGACGAACAGAGGAAGAAGGAGGAAGACGAGAGGACGAAAGCAGCAGTAGCAGCAGGTTGTAATCCACTCATTACCAGCATTGCAGTTTGATTGTACTTATAGTTACAATTTGTGTCCTTTTCTTTGTTTTTTTTGTATTATCTAAAACATAACTGATTTCACTGCAATAATTGATGAAATATGTAGCAGAAGGAGAAGCAAACCGAAAGGCAGAAGAAGAACAGAAGAAAAAGGCTGCTGAAGAGGAAGCTTCGAAGATGGCTGCAGCTGAGGCAGCAGCAGCAGGTTGTAACCCACACATCACCAACATTGCAGTTTGTTTGTACTTATAGTTGCAATTTTGTGTCCTTTTTTGCTTTTTGTACTATCTAAATTATAACTGATTTTTTTACTGCCATATCGGATGAACTCTGCAGCTGAAGCAGAAGCTAAGCGAAAGGCTGATGAGGAAGAGAAGGAAAAGGCTGCAGCTGAAGAACAGAAGAAAAAGGTTGCTGCTGAGGAAGTTTTGAAGAGGCCTGCAGCTGAACAAGCTGAGAAGTAAAAAGCTAATGATGAACAAGCAGCAGCAGGTTGTAACCAACACATTACCAACATTGTAGTTTTGGTGTATTTTATAGTTGCATTTTTGTGTCTTTTTTTTATTTTTTTGCTAAAACATAACTGATTCACTGCCATAAATTATGAAAACTTCAGTGGAACAAGCAGCAAAGGAAAAGGCAGATGCTGAACAAGCAGAGAAGCTTAAGGCTGCAGCGGCAGAAGACGAAAGGATGAAAGCAGCACCAGCAGCAGGTTTGTAACCCACTCATTACCAACATTGCAGTTTGTTTGTACTTATAGTTGCAATTTGTATCTCTTCTTTTTATTTACTAGCTTAAACATAGCTGATTCACTATTACATTTTGATGAAAGCTGCAGATGAACAAGCAAAACAAGCTGAGCTGAGGGAGAGTGCTGAAGCTGAAAAAGCCAAACAAGTAGCAGCCGAACAAGCCGAGTCGAAGAAGAGGGCTGAAGCCCAAAAAGGCAAGCAAGCAGCAAATGAAGAACCTCAGAGCCAGAGGGATGACCTTGAGAGGAACAAAAAGGCTCCAGCTGATGAAACTCAGAGGAAGAAGGCTGAGGTCGAGAATAAGAGAAATCTCGGTGCTACTAGGAAGCTTGAACTTCAGAGGCGAAAGGCTGGAGCCACCCAAGCTGAGAAAGCTGCTGCCCAAGAAGCTGAGTTGAAGAAAAAGGCTGCAGCTGACAAGAAGGCTGAAGAGAAGGAGAAGAAGATCATAGCAGAAATCCAGAAAAAGTTGGATGCGAACATGGCTGCTCTGCAGAAGGAGCCGTCCGTTTCAAAGATCAACAAGCAGGTGGAGATGCAACTGTCAAGGGCATACGCTAAGAAGTGTAGTGAATATGAGCAAAAGTTAGAAATGCTTTGCTAGGAGGCCAATGCTGTGCTGGAATCTGTGGAGGCACCCATGCAGGCAGCATCTCCCTCATCAGTTGACGATATCCAGTTTCCTGTGGAGTCTGAGGACGACATTGCGAATTTGACCCCACCGATCCGTCTTTCGCAAGACGAAGTGTCCGAAGGGCTTGTTGATTATGGCAAGGTTCAGAGGCTGATTTTCAAGCGCCTAGGTGACAGAGTCATGAGGAGGCCTGCTGAGTTCTTATCTCCGTTCCAGATCACTCGCAAGCGTCCCGATATACCTGTTTCCAAGGCTGTTTATCTGAGGCAGAAGATTATATCCGAACATGAGCTTCAACAGTATGTGTTCTTTACTGTGTTTTTTCATGTTGCAATTGTTTCTATACTAGTATTGCAACTATCATATGCCTAGTCTTGCAATTTGTTGTTTATGCAAATTCAGATCACTGTCCTTTCTCTTTAACCAGGGTGCACCCACAGCCTTTTTTTTGTTTGTTTGCAATCACACACATATATTAGATGTAATTTTTTTCAGGTTGCATGTTGCAATCACACATTTAGCATTTTTGCAACCATTCACACAACCAAGTTGCAATCAGATATTTGTCAACCTAGTTGCAAACACGTGTAAGCAGGAGTTGCAACTGCACTGTAACCGTGTGTGCAATCATACATATGCATGGGGGTTGCAAACACAGGGTGTTCTTAGAAGTTGCAATCACAGCTAACAAGTGGGTTGGAACCATACACTAACTATGTTTGGAATCACACACACACAGGTGTTGCAACCACTGGAAAAGTTTGCACCACATTTTTTCATGCATTTTATACTGTACACACACCTTATCTTTTTTCATTGCATTATTTTGGTGCAGGAGGACTTTATTGGAGTTTGGCATTCTTGTTGAATTCACTGGACAGCAACTTGTTGATAGTTTCTCCAATGACAAACTGGGAGAGTCTTGCCTAATTGATTTTTTGGTGCATTGCATGCGACATGATGACATTATGCACAAGCTTGATTCGTTCGGGTACAGGGTGATTGTCACCATGGGGTTCTTTGTAAGTCCTCCTTTTTTTTTCCTTGTTTCAACTGCACGGTTTTTTTTATACTGTTGTAGGTTTTGTTGTGATTGAACTAGTTTTTAATGGTCCTTTTTTCCTGTGCGCAGTGGAACGTTGAGAGGTGTAACGCAGTCCTCAATGAGGATAAATCTGAGACAGAAGAATTCAAAGTTGTTTGGAACCACCTGATGACCGAGTGCATAAACTATGATCTGTCAAGAGCAAAACTGGTTAGCAGATATCTTTTTCCCAATCCATTCTGTTTTTCTCAAATCCATCTTTTTTCATAGTTGCAACTGGAAATCATAATCTGCAAGCCTTTTTTTTCATATTTTGTTGAGTAGTTGCAATCACAATCACAATCAAGTTGCAATCACACAATAGCAGTAGATGCAATCATACACTAATTATTCTGCACTCCTGCCTTGCACCAGATTTTTGTTCCTATCCAAGATGGAGGACATTACTTTGTGTATTGCTTCAACTTCATGCACAATCGTATTGATGTGCTAGACTCGAATGACTACTTCATGAAATGCACAGATCCTGTAGAACGTCACAAGCATGTGTTTGCCAAAATTCCAATCATAGATGCAGCCTTCCAGAAGGTGTCCAACTTCAAGCTGCCCAGGGTCAGTGGGTGGAGGAAGCCTTTCATCGGAGTGCCCAAGCAAGCCGGCCCCAATGATTGCCTGTTTTTTGTCTGGAAGTACATGGAGTACTATGACGGGAACAAGGTGACGGAGGAAATCAATCCGGCAATACGTGATGTCAACTGATTCATTTTTTTTGGTATGCGTGCTCACGATCACACTGTGAAATGACCATTATGTTTGTTTTTTATGCTGCTGTAGTTCAATGGCATCATATACAGATGTGAAATGCTGCACTATCAAATCTTCCACCCCCTCAACCAAGCTGAGCTCCCTGCAACGCTGGACAAGTTCAGAATTGGCGGACGCCCTCTGGATTTCGACGATGATAGCAGCCCGTCTGTGAACTTTTAGAATCAGTTGCAAAAAAACTTATTATTTGTGTGTGCAGTCTGAAACTTTTTATGGTGGTTTTTTGTTTGGACGTGTTGTAACTGAATACTCTCTTGCGATGTGCAACTTTTATGTTCTTTGTTGAATTGGTGAATCGGAATGGTCAATGAGTTTGTGCACTCTACATTCTTATGATTTTTTTCTGCGGCATGGTGAAGTTGAAATCGGTGCTTTTGCAACCACACGATTGCAAGGTTTGCAAACTCACTGGTTTTCAACTGTTTGCAATCACAGCTTACCAGTAGTTGCAACCACACTGTAAATAGTTTTGCAATCATACACATGGTTGGGTGTTGCAAAACACACAGGGTTTTGTTTTCAGAAGTTGCAATCACAGCTAACCAGGTTGCAATCACACAAATTAGATGCAATTTTTTCAGCTAACATGTTTGTAATCCACATTCACCAGTTTTTGCAAGCACACACTAACCTAGTTGCAATCCGACAGTGTCATCCAGCAGTTTTGCAAACTCATGTAAGCGGCAGTAGCAACCACACTGTAACTATGTTGCAATGACACACATTCGTCGGGGTTGCAAACACACAGCGTAACTAGGTTTACAATCACACACACCCAGTATGATTGTAACTTGTATATTGCAATCACATATTCATCAGTTTTGCAATCGCACACTAAAGAAGTTGCAATCAGATAGTGTTTATCCAGAAGCTGCAAACACATGTAAACAATAGTTTTTGCAACCACACTGTAAACTAGGTTGCAGTCATACTCATGATTGGGTTACAAACAGAGAGGGGTTTTCAGAAGTTGCAATCAGATCTAACAAGTAGTTTGTTATCACAGCGTAACCAGGTTTGCAATCACACACATTTTTGGTAATGTGTGGGTTACAACCACAGCTAACCAGGTGTTTCGCAATCACAATGTGATAAGGTTGCAGTCACACACCCCTACAAGATTTTATTTTACTCAACTAGTATATTGCAATCACGCTTTCACTAGTTTGCAACCACAACCTAACGAAGTTGCAATCAGATAGTGTTATCCAGAATCATTTCAGCAATCACATGCAAGTAGCAGTTTTTGCAATCACAGCTAACCAGAATCTTTTCAGCTAATATGTTGCAATCAACATTCTCCAGTGTTGCAAGCACACACTATCCAAGTTGCAATCATACACACATGCATCGGTGGTTGCAAACACACATGAACTAGGAGTTTTTGCAATCACACCGTGACAAGGTTGCAATCACACACATGCAGTGTCAGGCGATTTATTACATCCACCCAGATTTTTATACCAACCGAATATGACTAGGTACATTTTTTTGTTTAACTTATTTAGGAGTTTAAAACAAGATAAAATGGATAAATTACATTGGATTCATTCAGATTCAGTCATCCCTGTAGTTAACATTGCGCGATGTCGCTCTTCTGATTCTTGCAATCGCGCCGTGCGCTTGCGACTGCTGCACAACTATACTGCACTCAGATTGCTGTGTTTCATCCGCTTCACTTTGTCCTTCTCGATCCCCGTCCTGTCCGTTTTTTATTCTTGGGCGGCCTCTTTTTCTTGGAGCCCAACCTTCAGTTTTTGCACCTCTTTTTTTGGCCTTGTTTTCTGCTGCCTTGCTTCGGTTTGGGTTTTGAGGGCACGTTGTGCTGTAGTGCCCCCTAACATGGCAGGTTTGGCACTTCTTTACACCCTTACCTCCACTGTACGTGCTGTATGGATTATCAGGTCTCATACTAGTTTTGGAGGATTTTGCTGCGCTTACAGACTTTCTACCTTTTGTGCTTGACACGGGTGGTTCAGTCAATGTCATACCACCCAGGAAGCTTGCTGAACCAGGTTCATGGTTTGGTTTTGGTGTGGCAGGGTTACTAGGCTTCACAGCAGGTTGCATAGTATTTTCACCACTATCATGTGTTGGTGGAACACGAACAATACCCCTCTCGTCATCCCCATTTTCATGTAAATCACCACTTTCCATCTCATCAGCAGCACTCTCTATTGTTTGTAGAAGCTCAATACCAGGAGTTATCATGTCGATGTGCCTGACAGTCTCAGCGTAAGCACGGTTAGATTTGCTTCCTGCTCTACCCAGGCGCATTAACTTGGGCAGCAGCTTCGACATCCTCGTTTGCTCCGTGTCAGCATAAGTTGCAACCCGAACATCGTGCCTGTCCCATGGAACCACAGATCTCGCATTACGTGTGTAGAATCTCAGAATGTACTTCTTTGGTATGTTCTGGACTTGCAGGTGGGTGAACGCCTTAATTACGTGCATGCAAAACAAACCTGTGTGCTCCCATTGCATGCATTCGCATTTATATATACCCGCTGCTTTGTCAGCTAGTACCTTGAATGCGTGTTGTGCCCAACAGAATGCTCCGGTTCCTTTTTCATGCTTCACCAAGTAACCGCATTCCACATCTGGATCAGGCTCAATCACAAATGCTGTGCTGTTAGCATATTCCCTCTTGTATTCATTATACACAGCCCTCGTGTACATCCTGCTGAGCTGCTCATCAAACCGTGATTTGCATGCCCTGACAACCTCGGCCTGCACATAAAAATTTTAAATTTTGGCTTCATAATCACAGGTTGCAACCACACACATACCATGGTGCAATCACATGTAACCAGTGGTTGCAAACAGACACAGGTTCATTCACTAGTTGCAATCAGACATTTTTTATTTCTGCAGACGCAAGCACATTGACTAGATTGCAATCACAAATAAACCAAGTTGCAATCACAACCTAACAGGTTTTGCAATCACCAACTAACAGAAATTTTAATTGCTGGTTTTCATAATCACAGGTTGCAATCACACACTTAACATGCTGCAATCACATGTAACCAGTGGTTGCAACTGACAGGTTCATCACTAGTTGCAATCAGACATACCTTTTTTATTTTTCCAGAGGCAAGCACACACTGACCAGGTTTGCAATCACATTAACCAGTGGATGCAATCACAAACTAACAGGTTTTGCAATCAAAAACTAACAGAAATTTTTAATTGTTGATTTCATAATCATAGGTCCTACAAATCACACACCCACCATGTGTGCAATCACATTAACCAGTGGTTGCAAATAGACACAGGTTCATTCACTAGTTTGCAATCAAACATATTTTTATTCCTGTAGACGCAAGCACACTGACTAGGTTGCAATCACAAACTAACAGGTTTTGCAATCACAGGTTGCAATCACACACCTAACATGCTGCAATCATTTGTAACCAGAGGTTTGCAAACTGACACAGGTTCATTCACTAGTTCCAATCAGGCATACCTTTTTATTTTTTTAGATGCAGGCACACACTGACTAGGTTCGCAATCACAAATGAACCATATTGGAACTAGGTTGCAATCACAAGACTAACAGAAATTTTAATTGTTGATTTCATAATCACAGGTTTTGCAATCACAAACCCACCATGTGTGCAATCACATTAAGCAGTAGTTGCAAACTGACACATGTTCATTCAGTAGTTGCAATCACACACTGACTAGGTTTGCAATCACAAAAGGGTGGGTAGCAGCTGCAGAATACCTGTGAGTAGTGCGACTCCCCAGCAACCATGTAGTCCGTGTGCTGAATCGAGTCAAGCACCCTCTTTGCAAACATATGCAAGGTTGTCACACTGCCAACATATCCATCTTTCAATACTCTGTTCTGGCTTTCAGATCTCTGGGTTGAAGTCATTCTCCCGTAGTACATGCCCTTAAAATATGCTGCAATCCATCTTTTCCTTTTCTGCCACAATGCTACAATCGTTGGGTGTTCCCCGATGCCACATTCATCCACTAGCTTTTCCCACTCCACCTCAAACTGTGTAGGACCCAGAGGATAATTTATCAGAGACTCCAGCCTTTCCTTCAGATTTTTGTCCTTGTGCAACTTGTACAACTCCTCGAGTTCATAATCCCATATCCTTATTATGTGCCACCGGCAATTTCTGTGTTGTGATTTGTTAAACACAATTTTTATTGCCTCCCTCATTGCTGGATCTTCATATGCGGAAAACATCAAAATTTAAATCAGCAAAAACAGATTTCTGTGAACCTAATGTTGCAATTCATAACAGATAATGGTTGCAACCAAATAGAGATCAATGTTGCAAATGTTGCAACCACACTACATTCTCCAGTTGCAATTTGACAGCAATCATTTTTTGCAACATGATTACAGAAAAAATCAGAAGTGATTTCCCCCCAAAAAATGTACCTGTTAGAATCACGAAAGGCTGTCGGCCGCCCATGCAGCTTATGAATGACTCGAAGAGCCACCTGAAAGTGTCAGTTGTCTCATCCCGAAGAAGCGCTTGCCCAAACGACACATTTTTCAGATTGTTGCTGCATCCGACAAACATCACCAGTGGCATTTTCTTGCTGTTAGTTTTGTGGGTAGTGTCAAAAGTGATGACATCCCCAAAATCCACGTACTCCGCACGCTGACTTGCATGGCTCCAAAAAATGCTTCTTAGGACTTTTGTCTTTGGGTCAAAATCAACATCCCAGTAGAATGCTTCATTGTTCTGCTTACACTCCCTGAAAAATTGGAACAGCTTCTCTATGTCACCATCCCTGTCCTCTCGTGTTTGTCCAGCTTTCCTGGACCACAAGTGAATGAAAAAACAATTAAATTTGACACACTAATTGCAAAAAGTTGCAAACACACAGTCAGGTCGCAACCACATATAACGAGTAGTTGCAATGACACACTAAAAGCGTTGCAAACACACACTATTCAGGCTTGCAATCACAAAGAACCAGTAGTTTTTTTATACACAGTCAGGTTGCAACCACACATAACGAGTAGTTGCAATCACACAAAAATAGTTGCAAACATACACTGTTCAGGCTTTTTGCAATCACAACGAACCATCTCTTGTAATCACACACAGTCAGGTTGCAACCACAACGAGTAGCTGCAATGACACACTCAAAGAGTTGCAAACACACACTATTCAGGCTTGCAATCATAAATAACCAAGTAGTTTTAACCACACACAGTCAGGTTGCAACCACACATAACCAGTTGATGCAATCACACACTAAAAATGCTTTTGCAACCAGACATATGACTTACATGTTTTGGATATCCTTCTCGGTGAATGGCCAGTTTTGACGCCCTCCATACAACTCTGACATGACATTCATAGCAGCCTGGTTTGGCACACCACTCCTTGACATGATTGCAAACAAGTCATCCATAGCTGCATCCCTTTGCTTATGAGCATGCATATATCTAACCATCCTGGCTGATGGCTGAAGCCTATGGTTGTGTGCTTCCTCTATTTTGTCGAAGTACCAGATTTTGCATTTTTTGTCCTCCTTCACCTTAGCATAGGCTGGGCAACCAATTCTCATCGATCTTTTATCAGTCTGTGGCTCCTCATTTTCTTTGCCAGGCTTCATAAAACCCTGACGATTGCAAACCCAGTGTTTAGTCTCTTTACTGTTCCTCATGGTTCTCACACTAAATCCAGCCATTTTTGCATAATCATGGTAAAACTGGTGTGCTGCTTCCATGGAATCAAACTCTTGCCGCACCCTCGGGACAAACACACCAAACATGTTTGCATCCTGTGGAAGAAATTAATCAACCATAAGTTTTATAATCTCTGTTTTTAATCAAATAAAAACCAAGTTGCAACCAATAGGAGCTTTTGCGTGCAATCAACAACAATCAAACTTTGCAACTGGAACAATATGTATTCTTTTCTTTTTTTACAGGGGGGTGCAAACCTTTTTTTCCTGTTTGCAACCACACTAGTGTCTCCGGTTGCAACCATGCAGGAACCAACATTGCAAACTATCAAAACAAAATAATATCAGTTGCAATCCATCAACGAAGATAAAATGAAGATTTGCATGAGCCTTTTTGGTTGCAAAACAAACAACAACCGACTTTTTGTGCAACACAGACACATCCCACGGTGCAACCAGACAGCATCTCACGTTGCAAACTAGCGCAACAAAATAATTCCAGCATGAGCCAACCAACAGACAATGATTTTTGCAATCCACACGAACTTCTGGTTGCAACCAGACAGCATCACACATTGTAAACTAGCGCAACAAAATAATTCCAGCATCAGCCCACCAGCAGACAATGATTTTTTTGCAATCCACACGGACATCTGGTTGCAACCAGAGGGCACCCCACGTTGCAAACTAGCGCGACAAAATAATTCCAGCAGCAATCTATACAACACAGACAATGAAGTTTTTTGCAATCCACACGAGCCCCTGGTTGCAACCAGAACAGCAACCCACGTTGCAAACTTGCGCAACCACCAAAATTCACCAGCAATCTACCAACACAGACAATGAAGCTGCAAATCGTCATGGATCTTGGGTTGCATCCAGACAGCAACCCATGTTGCAAACTAGTTTGCAACAACCAAATTTTCAGCAGCAATCTACCAATGAGGTTGCAATCAACATAGACACTAGGCGAGCAACCAGCAATGAAAGTTGCAACCAACAGCAACTAAATAGCAGAAACGAGCAGAACGTTTTTTTGTGATTTTTTTTGTTACCGGGATGAACATATCTGTCGGATCAGGCGTGATCATTGAGCCAGGCGGAGTCGATGGCGGAGGCGTCAGCAATGTCGCGTGATGCAAGGGATCACCCGATCCGAGGCCGCTACGCGGCCCTGCTGTAGGCGTGACTGACGCAGGAGCTGCCGCCGGCGCAGATGCAATCGGCGGCGGTGCCGACGATATCGGTTGAGCCCCAGTCGTTGGAACAACCGCCATCTGTTCCGGAATCACGGGCTGCCCCGTCGGAGGTGATTCCAGGCGCGGAAGCGACGGCGGAGCCATGGGTTTGGGCGAGGAGCGGCTAGGCGATTCGAGGCGCGGAAGCGATGGCGGAGCCATGGGTTTTGCGGAGGGGGGGAGGAGAGACTATCCCGACGTTGATTTTGTGAGAGAGGGTCTGACTTGCGAGAGAGGTTGATGAGGACCGAGGTGGGGGGGGAGGTGGGGGGGTGTCGGAGGTGGGGAAGCGCGCTCGGTGGGGTCTCCTGGTCGGACCCGGTCGGGTCGGGAAAGCTAGGCGCGGTGGGGGGGTCTGTGCATCAGCGAACTAAAATGCACCCAGGTGCATTTTAGTGTCGTCGTATAAATATATATATATATATATATATATATATATATATATATATATATATATATATATATATATATATATATATATATATATATATATACACACGACGAGTCTAAAATGCAATAAGATGTAATTGCCATAGCAAATGCACAGACCCATTATTGTATAGCGCACCGCGTCCCTCCCACCCGCCGGTCCAGCCCGCACACCTCCCGCAGGTGGGCCACATGCCTCCTGCACATGGGCTGCACACCTCCACCCGTGCCCGCATGCAACTAGCAGAAATCGGTGCCATTTGCAACACAAGAGGTTGCCCGTTGCAACATGTTTTATGTACTAGCTGCAACTTAAATTTTAGAACCTCACGTTAAGCCTGTGCACGACTCGCACCCACACATCAAGCATGCAGAGAATCTTTTCTTGATTCGGATTGAAAAAATGAATTAACTTCTAAACTCTAACTCTGATTCCAGATCTATTTGCATCAAGTTGTTGGAAAAAATGTGCTTAACAAACTGAGATCCATCAAGAGTATATTTGATTAACTTTTTTTTCAAGTACGTAATACAACTTCACTGCACTATGAGTTACCATCACAACTACAACACAATTGCAACATGAGTGTAGCATAATCAGTGCTTGTTGCAATTACTAGAAACTTAGTTTTTACCGATTTGCTAGTGTAATTAGTTACTACTTATTGCAAGAAAAACATAAACACAAATTAGTTCAAGGACTTCAAAGGAGCAAGACACCCACACTAAAAGACTTCCTTACCAAGACCCTCAAGTAATTTACAACATTGAGCATCACATGGTCCATCAACAGAGTTCTTACAAGTACAGGGCAAATGAAATGAAAAGAAAATGGATAAGGTTCAGCAGCACACGCACTGGCCTTGGCCCTACAACCTTCTTTTGGTGGAGATGGCAGGTATAAAAAAAGAGCAAAATGCCATGAAAAGTGGAAATGGCTAAGAGTTAGGTAATTAGGTTTGTACAGCGACAATCGCAGAGCTAGGCTTCTCCAGGTTCACAGAGGTGATTTGGCACGAGTAGGAGGCACCTTTACAGAACAGAAGACAAAACTAAAATTTACCACCAAAACCATCAATATAATATTATAATGGGAAAAAATAGCTAAGTGTACTAATATTTCACACAATATAATTCATGCTACAAAGCAACAATCATGCATTTCGATTTTTCTCACAAATTAGAGGGAGTGTGCAGTGGGTCATATTTTGTTGTGAAAGGTCAGACAATTGCACAAGAAAAAACATAAACTCAAATGGGTACCAAGCTACATAAACAAAATATGTGAAAGCAATAACTCATCAACATGTGAAGGTTCAAAGTTAGGGATATAGTGTAATTTCCAGTCGTACAAAATAAAACAATTGCTATGATACGTGTAACCAGCACATGAGACCAATTGCAATTATGGAGACTGAGCAATTACAAGTCCTGCAGTGATCCAATTCCTACATGAGGCTAAATGTTCTAGTTCTTATTGAAAAATGAAACAAATTGCCATTGATAAATATTCTAGTTGGAAACAATAAATCTAAACCAATTAGTATTGTGTATATGGGTACAATTGCATCATATATAACTATAAGAAATGTGTTGGTGGAGCTCTGATAAAAAATAAGTCAAATTGAAATGAATTACCACTGATGCAATAGGCTAGTTGAAAACAATACATCTAAACTAATGTATCTAAAGTATGGTTGCAACTAAGATCCTGTTCCATTTGCAAACTCTTGAGGGTGTCAGTTGCAAACATTCCTCTAGGTATGGTAAAACAGATTACAAACAAAACAAAGAATAAAAAATTGGAAAAATAGTAGTACGGACCGATTGCAACACCTCAATTCCAAGATTGCAACTTAGGTGTCGTGTCAGTTGCAACCAATTGACATAAGCCACTTGTAACTGGATAAATAAATCCCATGACCACTTGCAACCATTTAGATCGGGCACTGATGCTCTCAAAACAACAATTAAAATTAGATCACAATTCCCATAGAGCCTCCAATCTGCATAAGGCAAAGAAATGGAATTCAAAATAATTAGTAATTCGCAAGATCCACTAGATAGAACTGAATTACTCATTACACTGCACCAAATTCCAGCCACCCCTTAAGAATAATTTGCCCCTTATGCTGCAATTGGAATTATCACTGTCGACCACCAGAGCATCTTGAATTGAAGCCAGCTGCAATTGAGGCCAAAGAATTATCAATTAGGATTTAAAATCAAACAATATTTTGGAATAAAATCGCTTGGTATGTAAAATACACCCCAAAAGGCCTTGCAGCAGCAGCCTGATGCAAAATTTGGAAATGAATTGCCACTGATGCAATGAGCCAGTTGCAACAAAATAAATCGAAACCAATTACTATTGTGTATATAGACACATTTCCAAAACGCATGAATGTGGGGTTGAGCTCTGATAAAAAAAATCAATAGTGAAATGAAGTGTCACTAATGCAATGGGCCAGTTCCATCAATAAATCTAAACCAACTACTACTGTGTATACAAGCACATTTCCAACACAAATTAATGTGTAGGTTGAGCTCTAATAAAAAAATGTCAAAGTGAATCTAATTACCACTGGTGCCATGGCCAATTGCAACAAAACTACTAAAACATTACTACTATGTATATGGGCACAGTTACAGGGAAAGTATAACATAAACACAAATGAGTACCAAGCTACATAATTGAACTAGAACCATTTGATACAATATTACCCTTATCAAAGCATGGATTCAGGATCATGAAAATTACAGAAATACATGAATGTCCCTTTTGAGTTCATTCAGATCAATCAAAGCTAAGATGCATGTAACCAATATTTAATCGACACTGCAAAAACTGAAAAGATATATGAAACCAACCAAAATCAAGACATGAGGTCAATTGCAAGCATAATTGCAATGCAATTTTCAGTCATAAATTAAAAAAATTGCTAATCATACACAACCACCACATAAGGCCAATTGCAACCATGAAGATAACCCATTGCAACCATGGAGACATAACAATTGCGAGTCCTGCAGTAACCCAATTCCTACATGACTACATGAGGCCGATCAGAAAAATGTGTGATGACAAATTTGGGACAATGGACGATGGAAACAGAAAAAAACATCTGAAAAATTCAATTGCTTGAAGACATGACATGACAAGCATGAAAGAGAAAATCAAACAATTGAGTTACATTTCTTACCCTAGTTGCTTTTATATTTTTCCTCTAAATAAGGTGTTGGGGTAACTTTTAGGGATCTTTAAGAGCTGCCCTTAATGGTTGCAACTGGTGCCCTGGGCTAATTGCAACAAAAAACTAAACCAAATGCTACCATGTGAATGTGCAATGTTGCAACAATTAAAAAAGGTGTGCGAATAAAAAATTGTCACCGGTAAAAAAAAGTAACATTCAGGATGTATCATGATGTTTCAGACATTAATACCATCGCAGCTATTTTTTCACAACCATGCTGCTACGTAATCTTCTAGGTGTTAGTGAGTTCACCTACTTGATGCACATGACTTAATGAAACTGCTCATCATCATCCTCACCTGTGTTCATTAGTAAAATGCATGTAGATTCCTATGAAGTTGATAAAAATGTGGCACCATTTTTGTTGGACTTGTTATCGTATGTTTTACACACGAAAGTACTATATCTGGTAGAATGCCCATTTTTCCCTAAGAAAAAACATGAATATGCAACTAAAACAATAACCTAAGTGCAATTGCACTAGGGTGCAACCGGGGGCATGTCACACTCGATTTTCCGAAGAAAACCAAGTGATAGCTATATGTATGTCATGATCTAGTTTCATACATATAGTGACATCATAGTGAATAACAGAAACAATATCACGTAAAGAAAAAGAGATTATCAGAGATTTACAGCGGAATCCTGGGAAGCAAAGGCTCCAACTTCACAGGCAAACGACTGGGGGTTGCGGATATCATACACCTTCTTCTTCTGAGCAGCGGTTAGCAAGGGTGAGTACACTTATGGTTGGTACTCAGCAAGGCCACGAAAATTAACCGGAAAGCAAATTAAAGTCCATCTTTAAGTATATTAATCATGTGAGGGTCCAGGCCGCTCTTGACCGTGAGCACGGCTGTTATAACAGTTTTACACTCTGCAGAGGTTGTACACTTTCACCACAAGTCGCGTAAAAGTTTTGAAGAACTTTGAACCCAACCATGCTGTGCAAAAGTAGGCACAATACCACACTTCCGAGGTGTGGTTGCATAGGGACGCTACGAGGCCTTTACAAAGAGTCCTCCTATGTGTATTAGTCCATAGTAGCACGTCCTAGAGGCTATCTTTCGTACCCTCCTTCTACTCTCAGACCAGGTTAGCCTAGAAGAGCACTTCCATTCCAAAACTTGTCCAGAGTAGAAGAGTCATAAAAGCATTCCTCCGTACCACAAGCTACCATGACTAATAGCCACACAAGACTTCCCTAATTAATTAGCCAAGACAGAGCCATATGTCTTGTGGTTGTACTGTTTTCCTGGGTGGTTCTCAATGTTCCAATTAATTCATAATATTCTTGTATAAAGCATAGGTAGAAGGATGGTTAGGGTCACTTGCTTTTCTCAACAAAAAGCTACTCTTGCTCTTCTGCTCTTGCTCTCTTGATCTTCAAGACTTCTAATCAGCAGCTCGATCTTCTACTCGAAGCAAACATCGAGCACAACATGCAGAGCAGACAAACAAGAACAACTAAGAACAATACACCAAGCATGAAAAGCTTAAAAAGAGGACAAGGTTTGGCTCTCGGACCGCGAACGCAAAAACACTCGGAACTATCGAGAGATTAGGATTATATCACACAAAGCTATGTGCTTGGTATATTTTAATTCAATAAAGATGTGCATAGGTTATTTCAGAGAAATACCCTATTTAGAATTAAGCAAGTTATCATTATATATAAAAGGACGGTGTAGGACTTAGTCAAATTTTATTTATGAATATTCAAGTATTATTTATGCAAATTAAACATTTAATTTCGAAGAAAGCATGTAAAAGCAACTAAGTGTGTAACTTTATATTTCGAGTTGTAGTAATCAAATTATAATTCAAAAACACATTTATGTTCATATTAATCAAATTAACATTTAATTAAGAAAACTCGAGATAGAACCTATATTGCTTTTATTTAGAAAGCAAATTGCATAATCATTAATCAATTTAAGTTTGATTATCAAAACCGAGGTATATCTCTAATTAACTTTTAATTGAAATAAATATTTAATAAGTATTAATCATATTAACTTTCTTATGAAAACACATGTTGAACTCTAATTAGATTTTAATTAGAAAAACATGTGTATAAGGGTTTAATCACATTTAAATATTTAAATTAATTATAAAACAAGGAACATGTTCAACATTGCTCCTAACACGTACTTTGAGTTGATATGAACCTAACGCAAGGTTTAAGGGCTAAACTGTGAAGAAACTTGGCCTCCAGGGGCTAAACCGTAAATACCAGGGGCCTAAACTTAATTACACGTATAACCCGAAGGTCCAACGTGTAAAAGGGCAGGCTAAGGACGGCGGGTGGGAGAAACTAGAAAGGTTAGGGGCCTACTCATAAAAGAAAGGACCTAACTGAAAGGGTTCTTATAGGTGGAAGGGTATACTTGTGATATTAGAAAGCACAGGGGTTTTTTGCAAAGTGGCAGAGGAGACTCAGGGTTGACCGGTATGGGATTGTTTGACTTGGAGAGGGAGCTGATCTGGACCGTCGGTCCCTTGATGAATGGCTGCAGGCGACTGCGAGCGGATGAGCGGCGGCGGACGGCGGCGCTGCGGCGGCGGAACGGCCGGAACTTCGCCGGAGTTACTCGAATTGGACCTCCCGTGCACCATCCGCGACGGGGAGAGCACCTGGAGAAAGCTGAGGAGCAAAGGAACTTACAGAGAGGCTTGAAACGGCGAGCAAGACGGCGGAGAAGGAGATCGACGTGGCGCGGCGGAGCTCCGGCAGCTTCTCCGGGGCGGCGGCGCTGCGGAGGCGGAGAAGAGAGGAGGAGAGGTGCGAGGAGTAGAGGATCTCGGGGCGCCCTTTTATAGGGTAGAAGGAGGAAGAGGAGGGGCCGGCAAGGCGGTGCCCGGTGGGGATTCCGGCGGCCGGCCATTAATGGCCACGAGCTCGGTGGGGTGGCCGTTTCGGGAGAGAGAAGGGGTGGGGTGGTGCGTGGATGAGTGCGCGGCGCACTCACGCACAGTAGAGGGAGGAGAGGAGGCGCAGGAGCGAGGGGGGAAGCACCGGGGAGGCGGCGGTGCACGGCCGGCGCGGCAGCCAGAGTGGAGGTGGGTGGCTGGAGGTAGGAGACGGCCATGACACGTGGGTCCCGACTGTCAGCTGCTGTGAGAGGGGAGGAGAAAGGTGGGCCGACAGTGTTGAGTGGGCCGGAAGGGAGATGGCGGGCTGCCGGGGGAAAAAAAAGAGGAAAGAGGGCAGCTGGGCCAGCGGTGAGAAACGCCGAGTTGGGCCGCGGGGAGAAAAAGAAAAAGGGAAAAGGAAGGAGGGTTGGGCCGCGATGCCTGCTAGGCCTGCGCGGGGAAAAACAAGAAGAGGGCCGCCGGCTAGGCTAAAGGAAGAAGAGAAGGAAATTGGGGTGGGGTTTTGGACTTTTTCTTTCTTTTTTTCTTTTCTTTCTTTTTCAACACACATCTAACAAGAACAAATGCATACCAAATTATGAATGCACCACACATACATATTCATTTTATAAAAACAATCAATTGATTTTTCCTATACTAAATTTCCTGTAAAGAGAATAAAAGTTTAGGCAAATTTTAAAATTATGAGAAATTATTGCTTAATTATTTATCCTAATAACATCCTGTAATTTTCAAAATTTCAGGGTGTTACAGGGCACTTAACCAGTGCTAATTGCAACCATCGCACTTTGCTGATTGCGAATAGTATCAATTGCAACTAGGATCATTTGCTAATTACAACCAATGCACTGGACAATTGCAAAATAGAGCTAATTGCAACAAGGGCACGTATCTGATTGCAACTAGTGCCAGTTGCAACCAAACCCCTTAACCGATTGCAACAAGAGCACTAGCCACTTGCGATCCTCCACTTGCAACTAGGACAATAATCTAATTACAATCACATTAGGGTGCAACCGAGGACACTTAACTGTTGCAACTAGTACTAATTGCAATCATCGCACTTGGCTGATTGCAACTAGTGCCAACTGCAATTGGGATCATTTACTGATTACAACCAATGCACTAGCCAATTACAACTAGAGCACTTACCTGATTGCAACTAGTACCAGTTGCAACTAGACTCCTTAACTAATTGCAACAAGAGCACTGGCCAGTTGCGACTAGTTCCATGAGGTACATAGCAGCTAAGTACCTCATTAACAAGCAAGACATGAAGCACTATTACCTGAAACTTGGCAGCGCAAACAGGTTAGTGTCCAAACCATAGTGCAAGTTATCATCTATCAACATACAACATTTGCATGTATAAAAAAATCAACATGTAGTTCCATCTTTTATTAAAAAATAAAAATGAGGTAAAAACTAGAACCAATTGCAATATGTTGTAGTAGAGTGATTGCAACACAACCTTAAAAGAAATTACTATGAAAGGGGTGGATAAGTTGCAACATGTGAAAAATGGTGTGTTTTTGCTAAACTTCTAGTACAAAATTGAGACAAATTGCCGCTAATGCAATGATCTAGTTGCAACAATAAATATAAACAAATTACTACTGTGTATATGGGCATGATTGCAACCCATGAGTGTACAGGTCCGAGCTCCGATAAAAAAGTAAGTCAAAAATAAAATAAATTGCCACTAAATATAATGCAATGGGCCAGTTGCAACAATAAATCTAAACCAGTTACTACTGTGTATATGAGCATAGTTCCAACACACATGAATCCGTGGGTTGAGCTCCAATTAGAAAAAAATCAAACTGAACCAAATTGCAATAGGTGTCATGGGCTAGTTGCAACAAAACTAGGAAAACAATTACTACTATGTATATAGGCACAAAGATGATTGAATGAAAATTGGCACTGGTTGGTGGGGAAGGGGCTAACCGTTAGGAATATGGATGGGAATGGGCCAGGCTGGACCTGGCCCCTCATGGCCTCAAGTTCAAGTTGTGGACAGGGGTGGGCCTAAGTGTATTCAAGGGTATTCATATATAGCCTATCACTACTAGAAAAACAACCTTCCGTCCTGGACATCAGTACCGGGTATTTTGCCCCCCGGTACTGATGTCCACATCTGTACCGGGTGGGAAGGGAATGCCCCGACGCGCCTCTGTAAAGGCACATTAGTACCGGGGCTAGAAGGGAATGCCCTGACGCGCCTCCGTAAAGGCACATTAGTACCGGGTGGGAACTAGCCCCGGTACTAATGTGGGCGCATTAGTACCGGGGCTAGTTCCCACCCGGTACTAATGTGGCCAGAGTACATTAATACCGGGTGTAAAGAAGCACCGGTATCAAAAAGAAGTACATCAGTACTGGGGCAAAAGAAACCCCGGTACTGATGCCCACCACCGCAGACTGCTGTGCATCCTCACTTAGAAAAATATCACTGGCCTCCTCTCTCCCACGCACTGCGCCTCTCTCTCATTCTCTTCTTCTATGTTCGATCTTATCCTCTGCTCTGCCTCACCTCTCTCTTCCTCTTCTGCAGGCGGCCGTCTAGGGCTTCTGCTGGCGCAGCGGCCGTCCAGAGCCGACGCAGCGGCCGACGGGGAGGATCCCTGAGCGGATCCGGTGGCGCCGGGCTGGGGTGCTCGCGGCCTGCCTCCCTCCCGGGCGTGGGGGGAGGGTCGCGGCCTCCCAAGATGCGGCATTGCTGGCGTGGGGGCGCGTGGCCTCCCAAGCTGAGGGCGCACGGCCTCCGGGGCGTGGGGGCGCGCGGCCTCCCGGCTGGAATCTAAGCGGCGGCAGGCGGCGTCGGCGTGGGGGCGCGCGGCCTCCAGGCGCCGGCGGAGGTGAGGCAAGGGCCATGGCGGCCAGCGGCGGGCGGCAGGAGCAAAGCGGCGCGGGCTCTGCAGACGGGGATCTAGGGTGAGGATTGAATTTGATAGTTTGGATTGTGGTGGTGTTGTTGATTGAGTGGTGAACTGATGATATTGTCGTGATGTGAGCTCTTGTTCATGTGCTTCTTGCGAATTTGTGATTGTAAATCCTGTTGTGAGCTCTATGTTGTGATTCATGTGGAATGGTGACTTATGAGATGAGATGAAACTTGTAGTGATTTGTGTTGTGATTTGTGAATGAATGAATCAATGAATGAGAGATGAGATGAGATGAATGAATGAGAGATGAGATGAGATGAAGAAAAGAAAAGAAAAGAAAAGAGGAGAGAGGAGGGGAGAGAAAATAGCTCACGGGGTGCATTAGTACCCACCCGGTACTAATGTGGGCGGCCACATTAATACCGGGTCACACGACCCGGCACTAATGTGGCTGCCCACATTAGTGCCGCCTTAGCTGTACCGGGTGGCCACCCGGCACTAATGTGGGTTGCCACCCGGTACAGAAGCCGTTTTCCCTAGTAGTGTATATCTTATGTATATCCATAAAAACAAAAGGATCAGGCGAAATTCAGTCCAAACTGAGCAAAAACCCACACATAGTCCTTCCCTAATTTCCTTCCCCGCGTACCCCTCGCTGGACTGCCCAATAGCCCAATGGCCCAGTCGGCCAACTCCCCTCCTCCTCCTCCTTGCCTCCTCTCCGAATCAGGGTCTCAGACTCTCAAGCAGGCACACACAACTGCATGGTGCACGCCACTAAACCTAGCACAAGGCCAGGAGCGGCGGCCGGTGGGCAGACTGCCGGCGGGTAGGGCGAGAGGCTGGACGGCGATCGGCGGCGGTCTGCGAGGGCAGAGGCGTAGCACCACCCTTGGTGCATGGCGGACTGCGTGCGTGTATAGCCGCAACGGCAGGCTAGGCAGTTTAGGCAACGGCCGGTGGCCGGCATAGCTGGAGCAAGCACGGGAGCAGCTGCCGAGCAAGGACCAGCAAGCATATTGCGTGGTAACCAAAACTAAGCTCACTCCTCTATCTAAATTATACTAGACACCAAAGCAGCCACACATGTCGAATGGAATCACCAACTTGTACATAAATCTATGTACTGGATGTCACGGCAGAATTATGATGGTAACAATTGCAATAGTTACTAGCTTTGAGTGAGAAAATATAGTGTACCGAAGTCACCTGTGGATTTTTCACAATAAGTCGACAAAAAAGTCATTGAGCTCTTCATGCAAACCTGCATTTGAAAACACAGATGTAATTTTCGAAAAAAATAATAGAGATGTTCAATCGAGAGCTAAGCAACACGAAGATGCATTCCTGAGGAGCTGTAACTATGAAACACGGATACGCCATCAGGGTAGCGTATCCCGTATCCGATACGTATCGGACACGGATACACCGCGGATACGCCTTAGATACGTATCCAATCCATATCGGGGTATTGGGCCGTATTGGGCCTGAAAACTCAAGATTGGATACGTATCTGCATGTGATACGGCCCAACAGCCCACCTTAAGAGTAGATGCACCACAGAAAGAACGAGTGGCATTCTACGCCGGAGATGAAGCAGCCATGGCGCCAGCTCTTTGTGAAATCTGTATCAATGGAGATGGCTCTTGGTGAAATCGAGGACAGCAGAGTGAAGAGGAGGTTGCTTGCTGTTGATTTGACTTATCTCTTGTGCGAGATGTTGGTCGGTGGCGAGCAATCGGCGGCGACGGTGGCGCTGACCTGCGAGGAGAGCGGAGCAGCGAGGAAGGAGAAGAGTTGCAGCGGCGGCCAGTGTTGGAATTGTGGGGTATATACGGGGGCATCTGGGATTGAAGGGGAAGAGCTCTTTAGGTCAAGTAGTGGGCTGGCTGGGCCTGGAAAGAGCAGGCCGGTGGCCCATCTATTTCTAATTTACTTTTTCTTTTTCTTTTTCTTTTATTATATATTTATTTTAAAAAATAGGTAAATGTATCCGCGTATCAGGTTTTTTTGGAAAACGAAGTATCCGCGTATCCGTATCCTTCCGATACCAATACACGTATCCGTATCCGTGCTGCTTAGGCTGTAAGTTAATAGTTGCTACTGAATCGAACGAAAGGAAATGAGGACTAGCAGAACATACGCACTCAGGCAAGTAAACGAACTCTTCAGATCTGAGACATCCTTGCACTGCATCGCAGATTCGCAGTGTGAAGGAACGCCACACGACACCGAAAGTGCTCATTGCTCCTTTCATCGAGACTGCAGACACTCCAGAAGGCCACAAGCTTCCTCGCCACCTATCGAGCCGCATTCCCCTCCGCTGCCCTCCGTGTACCCCGGCAAGATGCACCCCCGTCGCCAACCCTCACCGAGGGAAGCTGCAGCCGCACACCGCAGGGTTCGGTAAGCTAGCAGATCTACGCGAGTGCGCGATGCTCCACCTGCTCCCATCGCCGCCCCCGTGGCGAATTCCACCGCACATGGCCGTGCTCGCGCGCAGAACTCTACCACCTACCTCCTCCGCTTGCTGCCCCAGATAGGGAGCCTCGAGCAACCTCACTCCCTACGGGAGTCGTGCAGGATCCGCGGCGGCGAACGCGTCACCGATCTGGCTGCTCCTCCCCTTTTTCGCATCGGTTTGAGAGAGAGAGAGGGGGGAAATGGCAGAATAAAAAAATTGGGCAGGACGGTAGGGAAGAGATAAAGGTCAGCCACGACATGGAGCCTGTTCGTTTGGCTTATCAGCCACCAGCCAGCAGTACTATTCTCTCAGAACAAATCAGTCACCAGCTACCAGTCAGTGGTACTTTTCTCTCAGAACAAATCAGCGCCAGCCATCAGCCACCAGCCAGCCAAACAGGGCGACGGTAGCACGTCGAGATGGTGCGCCCGCGGGGTAGGGTGTATTCTCTATAGCAAATACACCAAGGTGCATAGTATACACACACTCCACCATAAGTGTTGTTTAGCATGATGAATTGGGTTAGGACTTTACTCTCTTGGGAGGTCTAATTTCGAGCAATGATCATGTCCTTAATGTATATCTTTTATTGCTAGCCTCGTGATACATTCGGTAACGGGAATTTCACATTAAATGCCTCGTACATCGCCGGATTCCATACCCAAACCCATAAACATCTTTTATCATCTTATTCCATGAACACAACCCATGACTGAAGATTCGTTCAATTTTTAGGCAAGATTTTATTTTAAATTCAGATTGGTATTTATGTCAAAAAGATGAGCGAAAAGCTTCGGAGAAGAAGGTAAAGACGTGGAAAGAAGGAATATATATATGTGTATATGTGTGGGCGTGCACACAAGAAAGAAAAAAAAGAGAGAAGAAAAAGAGAAAAAGAAAAAGAAAAAGAAAAGAAAAGAAGGAAAAGGAGAAAAATCCAAGGCAAAGCAAGAGAGGTATAGTGAGGGATGATGAGTCAAATGAAGATCAAAAGAAGTGCAAGGAAGGATGTGACGATGTTGAGAATGAATCTTTGATATTCCATACCATGTGCAATCCGACATCGAGGACATCATTAGTGCCTTGAAGTCATTATTCTTTTTCCCTTTGCACATGTCTACCATTCTAAATCTTCTCATCTTTGATACCCTTACATTATGGTTTAATTCTCATGATAATTGGCTTGGAAGGTGAACAACCACTAGAGGATTTTCCTAGCTTGATAATACTTGTGCTAGCTTCACTAGCTACACCTATAGCTCCACCTTACATTATAAATGAGAGACTTGTGGGAGGTGAGAGATTATGAAATTATCTAGGATAGTCACTTCAAATGAGTGACATGTGAGAACTTAGAGAAGGACTTTCTCTAATGCTTTGTGCAGGAATTTTATAGCTAAAAGTTTGTAAAAACCCTCCAATGGAAGTAAGAAAGCGAGTATGGATGAAGTTGAAGATCTCTAGTGAAAAGGTATGAGTTGAGGGGTAAGTCTTGAATTGGTAATTTCTAAACGCCCATGTTTACATTATGATCTTTGTTTCATGTTTCTTATATTAAAGATGAATGATTGACTAACTTGAAAGAAAAGAATTGACGAAGCATGTTTCAACTCATTGGATAAATAATTTGTGAGCAACTTGCTCGAGGACGCACAAGATCTAAGTGTGGGGGGATGTTGGCAGTCGATTTTCGTCAACCAAGAACACTTGTTATGTTATGGTTTGAACTTCATTTTGGAACTAACCCGCCACTAGGCATACTAATGATATAACAAGTTCACCGTTGGATGTGTGTTTTGAAGTATAATGTTTACGCAGGAATTCATGCACTAAATGAGAAGAGTTGTACTGGGTTCGAAGGACGATTTACATGATGATCAAAAGGCTCCGACCGTGCGTGAACATGACTCCAAAGGTGGCAAGGACCAATGTGCTTCAATGAAGAATCTCCGAGGACCAAGATGAAAAGACCGGAAGATCATGCGCAAAGACCCTTAACATGGTCGCGGGGATAATGACGTCCAAAGCCCACATCCAAAGGAGGAAAAATCCCAAAGTGCGAAAGATGGCACGTGGCAAAAGACGGGGGCGAACCGGGCCGGGAATGGCCCAAGCCGATCGACCCAAGCCGGGCGGCCTATCCCCATTCGGGGTCAGTTCACTGCCGCCTTTCTTCGGTGATAAGTCCGTGCAACCCTAATTGTTTGGGTAGAGGAGCTATTCGCGAGAGACGCACAGAGAAGCCTCGGGAGATCAACCACAAGGAAGAGGGTTGATCGAGGGAGTGAGCATTCAAGAGGATCATCACCGTGGTCAAGGGAGGCCACCACGAGGAAGGAGGACGCCGAGGTCCTACCACGGCGCCGCCGGAGTTGAAGGACACCGAGAAACGAGCTCCATCGGAGGCTTCCACCATGTTCATCGGTGCTATGCCTAGCATCATGATGGGGTAAATCTATCGTTTGTCCATGGAGTTGTAATGGATCTTGATATGTAGTCACCCACTCTTATTTGGATCTTATGTCTATCATACCTTTTGTTGATGATGCTTAATGTTTAAGGCTAGCTACCATGCTTTCGGGATTGCTCCCGTAGATCACATCAACATACCGTGTTCATTAGAGTTAGTATCGATTACCTTCGCGTAGTGACATGTACGAGGGAAGGGAAACGTCTAGTTCTTTGCTCACATGCTTAGATAGACTGGATCGGGGTTTTATCATGTTTTGGGTGATTGCATCTTCAAGTCCCTAGACTCTATGGGCATACGTTCTTCATACTCGTGAACCTCCTATTTCTCTTTAACATAATCTAGGGTTAGATTGTCTTTACTTTATAGATTAATCTTTTCATCATAAAGTCCTTAATCAACTAAGTTAGTGTTAGGTCAAACGCTAGTAATCCCCTTGCTCCGTGGATTGACAAGAACCTTGGGGGTCCCCTCCCTTGGTGAAAAAGGCACCAAGTCACTCTGTGTACTTGCGGTGAACTTGAACACGGTTTTGAACCGTCAATAGAATGCTCAGTTGCAGGCTCGGTTATTTGCCACTCACCGAAGAGAGTACGAGAATTTCACTCATCTGCCCGGTTAGTCAATTGATGCCATGTTCGAGCACTTCACCTGTATTGTGAACAACATGAGGGCCAATGTCATGGTGCTCCCTTACACGGATCATGATAGAGCTATCAAGCTCTTGCACTCACTTGGCAGATCCGTGTGGAGTGCCAAGGTCGAGGCCATCTTGGAGTCCGGTGTGTATGAGACGTTGACTGAGGATGAGCTGTTCTCTAAGCTCAAGTCGTCTGAGGTGGATCGTGGCCTGAGAGCCAAGGCTGAGAGCTCGACTGAGTCACATAGTCTTGCTCTTGTCTCTGGATCTGGCGGAAGGACTAACACTAACTCCTCTACGAGGTTGTTTTCTCTGTCTTCCTTTGTGTCCTTGCCAGATGAGGAGTTCGACGAGCTTGGAGAGGATGAGCTGGCCCTGCTGACCAGGAAGTTCAAGAGGCTGCACGAGAACCGCGTCAACATGAGGAGGACCACGACATGCTACAGATGTGGCAAGCAGGGACACTTCATCGCCGAGTGCCCGCAGGAGATTGAGCCTAAGAACGAGTTCAAGCACCGCCCAAGGATCGAGAACAAGCACCACTCGAGGCGAGAGCACAAGCACAAGTACAAGGACAAGGACGAGCGGAGGTCGAGGAAGGGTGGCGGCTACGAAAAGAAGAAGGCTTGGGTGATGGTGGGAGCAAGCGACGTCGACTCCAGTTCCTTCTACACCTTGTCGAGTTCCAACGACAGCGACGACGACGACAAGCGCAAGAGCAAGAAGCACGATTCCAAGAACCTGAGTGGCCTGAGTTGCTTTGCACAAGAGGAAGGCTTCTGCGGCATGGCCCACAGCTCCGGCAGCTAGAAGAGCCAGAAGGATGACTTGGGATCAGAATCCGAGGATGAGGTATGTGATGAGCTCTCTTCCTTGCACTAGGAGAATGCTGAGTTGGTTCCTTTGCTTGACAATCGTGATAGCATGCTTAGAGAGGCAACAAAGCTTAGGAAAGAGCTGAGGGCCTCGCTAGAAGAAGCTAGGGAGAAGATAGCTAAGATAGAATCTGTGAATCTTGATGCTAGACTTAAGATTGATTCCCTTAAGATTGCTCCTGTTGTTGTTGATGCTGCTGATTGTGATGACTGCAATGCTTTCTTGGCTGATTTGGCTGTGCTTAAGGAAAAGCATGCCTCTAAGTTGGAGGAACTAGATTTGCTTAGGGCTGAGCTTGATGAGATGAAGTCTAGGTCTGCTTTACTAGGTGCTTGCACTTCTTGTCCTGTGTTTCATGCTAGGCTAGATGAATCTCATGATAGAATTGTTTCTTTGGAGGCTGCTTTGAAAGTTTCTATTCCTACATCATGCTCTACATGTGAATTACATTCCATTAAGAATATGGAGCTTGCACATTATGTTGATCACTTGCAGGATGAAAATGATGAGTCGAGAAAATTGATGAGTTGGTTGTCTAGGCATGAGCCACAACTGAGTTTGATGATGGCTGAGTTTAAGAGGTTTGATAGTCAGGCGTTGGGCTCTGACAAGATTGGTGAGAGCAGTGGTGAGGGAGGAGAGAAAATTGGAGAGATCCTTGTTCTACCACAAACTATACCTATGAACAAATTTGCACCCAAGCCCAACCGCCTGAGAAACAAGCTAGACACCACTCCAGATCCACCAGTGTTCCCCCACAAAACAGATAACTTCCAGAAACTGGTGAATTTTGTGAGCACCATTGGGAACGTGTTTGGGGGGAAGCCAGGAGAGAAAGTGGTTGAGAAACTGAGAGAAGCTCCAAAGCCAAAACTAGTTGCTTCCATTGTGAGTATTGTGGGAGGGATGGTCATGTGAGCAAGTTTTGCTACAAGAAGAAGAGGGATGATAGGATGGCTAAGGAGTGGGCTAACAAGGACATGTATCATTCTTCTCATGATATACCTGAGCCTCATATGCCACTACCTAGAGGAGAGGCTGTGGTGAGGTCTGTTCCAGCTTGGGGTGCTAGGGGCTTTGCTGATCGGGACAGAGGTGCTGGCCGGGGTGCGCCGGTCAGGGGCACCGGTCAGACCGGTGCAGCCCAGAGAGATGGCCGTTTTGGGTTTCGTGATCGTGGTGGCTCCTATGGTCGTGGTACAGGTAGTAGAGGGTTTGTTTCTGGATGGATGTTGCTAACCCCACTTTTGAGCAAATGGCTCGACACTGGTTTGATTCCTTTTATGCTAACCCTAGTGTTGAGTCGCTTGCTCATTCTCGTTTTTGTTTTTGATTTGCAGGTGGGAGGCATGGAGAATGTTTGGTTGATTGACTCCAGTTGTTCGCGACACATGACCGAAGACAGGGGGTGGTTCTCCAGCCTCACCCCAGTGGTGTCAAAGGTGTACATCACTTTCAGGGATAATGGACGAGGACGAGTGCTTTCAGAAGGTGAGGTTAAGGTGAGCAGCATGGTGACCTTAAAGCATGTGGCTCTAGTCAATTCACTTGGGTATAACCTATTTTCAGTATCTCAGTTACTGGACGAGGGTTATGAGGTTCATTTTAAGTTGGGGGCTTCTCGTGTTCTTGACTCTCGAGGCGATCTTGTTTGTACGATCGTGCCCGAGGGACAGATCTTTCGCGTTGATTTTTTTTAGTCTTTTGGTCCCTCGAGGTGTTTGGTTGCTGGTCCTTCTTCCGAGTTGTGGAGGTGGCATAGGATGTTGGGGAGCTTGAGCTTTGAGTTGCTTTCCCGCTTGAGTGCGCTCGATCTTGTCGGAGGATTGCCCAGGTTGCGTTTTGAGAAGGATTTGGTTTGTGCGCCTTGTAGGCACGGCAAGATGGTAGCCACTCCCCATCCACTCCTGACTGCTATCATGACGGAGCGTCCGACAGAGCTGTTGCATATGGACCTTGTTGGGCCAGCTCGAGTTTGCTCGGTGGGTGGGAAGTGGTATATCCTTGTGGTTGTGGATGATTACTCTCGCTATGCCTGGGTGTTTTTCTTGGAGGATGTTGGCGGTCGATTTCCGTCAACCTAGCCACTTGTTTACCTTCTATGTTGGTATTCATTTGATATTCACACTAACGATCCTAACCCCCATTATATGCTATGTTCGCACTCGTGCACGGTTTTTGGAGTTTGTTGTTTACACAGGAATCAAGAGCTTAAATGAGGACTTCCGGGTAAAGTTCATCAAGGGATTTACAAGGTGATCATGGACCCCGGAACAAGTCAAGATACAAGATGAACATGACTCCAAACAAGCCAAGGACTAAAGCGTGAAGCCGAGAAGTGCGGAGGACCTAGACGGAAGATGCGGGAGTTCATACGCAAAGCCCCCTTATCTAAACCGCGAGGAAAATGACGTCAAGGGCCCACATGCAACTCTCCAAAAAGTCAAGAAGTCGCGAGAAGCATCCGGAAGAAAGGCAGCACTGAATAGGGCTAGAATGGGCCCAAGCCGGCCGGCCCAGGCCGGTCGGCCCAGCCCATTCTGGGCCCTGTTCGCTGCCCCCTTTGACCTAGCTGATCCTTAGGCTATTTATAGCCCCGGTACCCCGAGCCACGTATCAAGCCATTCGTCATTCGCCGCCAAGGAGCAGAGGAGCTTGAGGGACACCACCTCGGAGAGGAGGGTCGTGTTAGTCGTCTAGGGTTTGCCTAGCCGGCGTGGGAACCTTGCAAGGAAGACCACGTCGGAGATCCGGAGGCGTGAATCAAGGTCAAGGTAGGATCCCGATTGGATCTTATTCATGTATTCATACTTTTGATGGAGTTTTAATGGATCCGATTCTTAGCGATCAAGTACCTTTGTTTGCAATTCTTGTTCTTGCTTGGGAGTTTTCTTCCTCAATCTATTCTTGAGATAGATTGCTTGGGATGTTCTTGTAGCTGCGGTGGCTAAAGGTGCATACCCGATCTACCAAGTAATTCAACGCACTCCTTGTGGGTGTGCTCTAAGATTGGACCGCGAAGAAAGGGGAACATCATGACAGGATGTTGACACCGAGTACGGCGGGGCAACTTAGGGGGTTTGACCGAAGGTCATGGTTTAAAAAAGCTTTCAATGAGATTCATTTTACTCTCTCTTTATCATGCTCGGAACGATGACATAAACACGATCTAGACCCTCTCTAGATCGGTACCTCAATGCTTTCTCTTGCTACCTCTTTTGATCTTAGTAGATTAGATGCAATTCGAAACCTCTCAAAGAAGCAAGTGTTTCTCGGTTATTAGATTGATTTTACATTACATATTGTTCCACGGATTCGATACCTTAGGTTCACCACTCAAGGGAAGCAGGGTTCCTTAACTACGACGAGGGATTTGTCCGCTTGCAAGTCCAAACGAACTTTGCAACGATAATCAAACGTCAACAAGCCCCTTTTTCTGGCGTCGTTGCCAGGGAACAAGTAATTAAGATCCAATCTAATATCTCGTTTATAAGTATTTTTAGTTTCTTTTTTATTTTTCTATTGCATCTACTAAACTTTGATCATCCTCAAAAACCAATCTAATCTAGTTTTTGACTAACCCTTTTTATAGTTTTCTTTTCTTTTTAGATCTTTTTTATATTTTGTTTATCGCTAACCCTAATAGGAGATGGACGGCCACCTCTCCAACAAACCAAAAAATTTTGTGGATGATCCAGAAAAACTTTACAGGCAAGGGAGATGCGAAGCACGATCTAGGAAGCTGGGGATTGTAGATACAAACATCGGAGACGAAGGAACATCGGGATCTCCAAAGGAATCTCCACCCACAAGTCCGAAGAAAGAATCACCACCTACAAGTCCAAGGAGAGATCAACCTCAACCGCCACCAATGGGAGAGGAGAGGAAGATCGGGGAGCTTTGCATCCCAGAGCTTGGTGATCTACCCATCCTCAACCTAGCCGACATTGGAAGGCCGTTTGAGATCAAGACTTCAACCATCCGCATGGTGCAACATACACCTTTCACCGGTAAAGAGGATCCTAACCTTCACATCCAAGCATTCATTCAACTTTGTCAGACATTCACGATGGAAGGGCTGGATCAAAATCAATTGAGGCCAAGACTTTTTCCGTTCTCACTTCTCAGAAAAGCTTTGAAATGGTTCTATACTCTACCGGTGGAGACGGTGCAAAATTGGGAAGCATTGATGAGAGCTTTCATGAAGGAGTATTATTCGACGGGTAAGACTCAAAGCTTGCGTAATAAGATTGCTACTTTTGCTCAATATCCTACGGAGACTATCGCGGAAGCTTTTGAGTGTTTCAATGAGTACACCCGAGCCGTGCCACATCACAAGTTCCCGAAGGAGGGCCTAGTTCAAAAGTTCTATCAAGGTCTCAATCTAGCATCAAGGACCGTAATTGACGCATCAGCGGGAGGATCTATTATTGAGCTAACTCCGACGGAGGCATTCACTCTTTTCAAGAAGGTTGCGTATAATGATACATGGGCATCATCAGGATGTCTACTTCCAGTTCAACCGACAGGCAATGTTAAAGGTGTTTTGCAGGTTGAAAAGGAAGAACTTCTAGAAGGTAAAATTGATTCGCTCATGAGAAGGTCGGAAAAGATGGAGCTAGAAAAGAAGGCCGCCCAAGACTTGAAGGCCGCCGAAGCAAGATCCACGTGTGAAGAATGTGGGGAGTACTGCCATGTCCAAAAAGATTGTCCGGAGGAAGCAAAGGTGCTTGACTACATGAGAAAAGGAGATTTGGTGAACTTCCGCTACGGGCAAGGTGGACCTCAATTTAATGCAAGTTCGTCTATTCAAAATTCGGTGCCTCTTCGTATACAATTGAAGGATTTCATGGACGAACAAGCAAAGATCAACAAGGACACCATCACTAAGTTCAAGACTATGGATAAAATCTTGGAGAACATTGATGGCAAGGTGACGGAGGTCGGAAGCTCCAACCTACAAGTGCTCAACATAACGAAGATATTGGAGATGCAAGTGGGACAACTTGCCAGGCGCTTAACCGCTAGTGAAGGAAGATTGCTGGGGCAACCCCAAGGTCCCGAGACGGCAAAGGCTATTCAAACTCGGTCGGGAAAGGAAACTGAGGATCCCGAACTTCCAGCCGGAGCAAGGAAGCCTAAGCCAACTGTTGAAGCGGATGATCACACTAAGGAGAAAGTATTCCGGAGATTGCTGCCGAAGATCCGGAATTCGAAATGCCAAGTGATGACACGAAGATGACAACACGAAAGACACACTACTTTCGAGGTAAAATTGATAATCATTTTGTAAAGTTTGTGAAAGTGGTGCGCAGGTTAAGCATCAACATGCCGCTATTGGACGCTCTCCAAGTTCCTACATATTCTCGCTACTTCAAAGACATACTTGCAAACAAGTATGAGATGGCAACACTTGGAGCAGACCATGTCAAGATGTCCGAACAATGTAGTGCCTCCATCGCAAATCAAGGGCCCGAGAAGCAAAGAGACCCTGGATGTCCAACTATCCCATGTTCTATTGGCTCATTCACGTTCGAGAAGGCATTATGCGTCCTTGGAGCAAGCGTGTGTGTCATGCCAAGAGATGTGTTCGAGAAGCTACGCTTACCACTTGAGCCTACGGGTATGTGTTTAGAGTTGGGCATCAACTCCATCCGCTATCCCGTGGGAATTGCCGAAGATGTGCCCGTGAAAGTTGGAGATCACTTTGTTCCCGTCGACTTCGTGGTACTTGAGATGGGAGAAAGGGAGAAGGCGCCCCTTATCCTAGGGAGGCCCTTCCTCAAGACTGTCAGGACGATCGACGTTGGAAAGGGGGAGATTAAGTTCGACGTCAATGGCACACGAAGCATATTCAAGTTTCGTCCACGTTTTCGAGGTATGCAACATGATCAATGCTAAATATGTTCCACCTCATCGTCATTTTTGAAAGGAAGAGCCAAAGAAGAAAGAGGAGCTCAAGATGAAGGAAGCGAAAGTGATCAAAGAAGTCGTTGCATCCGTCAAGACCAAAGAACAAAAGCTGCCTGTGAAGACCAAAAAGATGACTACGCCGGAGAATAAGCCCGTGCCCAAGATGGTGCGGAAGTGGGAACCTAAGATTGCAATGCTCGCAAAGAGTGTTGATCCGAAGTGAAGAAGACAAGAAGTCTAGCCATGGACTATAAACGAAGCGCTAGGCGGGAGGCAACCCGTTCATCGAGTCAAGAATAAGCTGCCGGGAGGACAACCCGTTGAAGAATTAAGCTGCCGGGAGGGCAACCCGGATTATTTTTCTGATTTTCAAGTAAGTTTGTCTTAGAATTTGCTACGCAAGACTTGGTATAAACTCTTAAGTGGTTGAACTTATTTTTGAGACATTTAAGTTGTTCGGATGTTTCATTTGAATTTTATTTGACATAAACCTTTGACATGAGCCATCCTATGATTTATTTGCCTCTTTTCGAGGAACCAACTCCAAAAATTCAGAACCTACCCACACCTTTCATCCTCCTCATGATGATAAGGTTGGTTTGTTTTACATCATAAAAACACATGAGTAGAGCCCCAAGTTGTTCCTTAATGATTTTTAATCTTTAACGCATGCTAGGACTCGCGTGAACATAGGTTTCTCTAGAATTAGAATTTTTCTAAGCCTCATTTATTTTTGTTCATTCAAAACATCTCTCTCAATTTTTAGCCAAAATTAGAACCTAAACCTATACCCCCACGGTCAAGCCGGAGGAGCTCGCTATCAATTAATGAAAGCAATTGATCCCGGTGTAACCAAAATCAATGTAGTCAGAAAGTTTCGACTTACAAATGTTTTTGATGCCTAAAAACTCCTCTAAAAATACATTTGAACTCATTGATATCTCTGAATTAATTTTTAATTTTCGAAATTAGAGGAGTGATTAGCATCTAAACATGATCAAGGGAAGGTTTTGATCTTAATTGAACCCCTAATGACCCATGATGCATCACGGGAACACATCATCATTCAAATATCTTTTGGCATGCATGGGACAAGCATGGGGGGCAGCATGGCTTTGATTTTTGCAGGTTATGTGTGCAAGCATGGGAGGCAAGGAGGCATGGAAGTGACACAAAGGAAATGATCAAGATGAGGACTTGACCATGAAAGAAAAAGGAATGGCTGAGAGAGTTTGGGCGGTGGATCAGCGTGGAGCACGAGGACACAAGGTCATAATGCAACAAACATCAAGTGGGAGGAAGCTGGAGCCGAGGCAGGGGGCAAGGACCCCAGGCCGGTCGGCCCAGGCCGACCGGCCTGCCCTATATTTTCGCCCCCCCTGCCTCCATCTTTCACAGGTGAGTCTCTTGCTTGCTTGCTAGTTCGTGTTCTTGAGCTCTCAGTCCAGAACCTCCAGAAACTCTCCAGAAAAATTCGTTCTCCTCTCTTGAGTCCAAAAATTCAGAGAATTGCATCACAAACCTTACTCTTCCATATACTTCTTTTGTGTGTATTTCTACTGGCAAGAAACCCCCGGGAGAGTTTGTTTGTGATTTGTGCAGCAACTACAAGATGAAGAAGGTCTTTGGCAAGGTCCTTGGGTGGAAGACGCAATCATCATCATCGAAGCCGGCTTCAACAAGTTCTTCGCGGAGGCACTCAATCTCCGAGTCGCCACGAAGCATGGAAGAGGATGTGGTGCCATCAAGGAGTGATACCATGCTCCTTAGTGGAAGGAGAGACACCCGAAGCTCGTCTATGCGGTACACCAAACCGCAAGGGCGAACGGAGGAGCCACCTGTTCTACCTCGTCGTTCGACTCGTTCATCCGCTCCACCACCATACACTCCTCGACGTTGCAAGTATGGATTTCTTATGATGTCGGAGGAGGAGGAGGAGAGGCTTGGGCGCCTAGAGAAGAGGGTTGTGCCCAATGTTGACTTTGATGATGATGCCCTCCAAGTGTTGGGATTTGCCCCGGATATTTATCAAATGATGCACCACCTTGGATGGGGGCAGTTCTCCGATGGAGTAGGAGTGAATTTTCATTTGGAGCTTGTCATGGAAATTCTCATGACCATGACACCTGTTATTAATGAAGGGGTGCCATCCCTCTCATTTCGACTGAAGGATGATGAGCAAATAATTCCTTATGAGCAAATTAGAGAGTTGATCGGTTTTCAGAGGGAGGCCCCAGAGCAAGTTAATGCTAGTGAAAGTGTGTTGGAAGGATTTTGGAGTATGATTTCAGAGGAAGATAACCGGCAAAGAAATAGCATCCGGAATCCCATCATCCGGATATTTCATTCTTGGATGAGCAAGAGGATTTTGGGAAGAATGAGAGTGTTGGCTTTATGGAAGTTAATTGGCTTTATTCGGCATTGATTGCAAGGCAAGCCATTGATCCGTCATATATCATGATAAATCGATGGTGTTGTGAGGCAATATCGGGGAGTGGACAAATTGGTTCGGGATGCTATCTCTCTATGATAGCAATTTCTGTGAAGCCGGGTATTACAAGAAATCCAAAATTCATCCTTGCAGGAAATTCACTTGGAATTGATTATATGAAGCAAGGAAAATATATTAGTGGAGATGAGAAGAGAGGGTACAAGGTGGCAAAAGTCAATGTTCCTCTCCCAAACATGAAGCTGAAATTATTTATTGAAGGGAGAGAGAATTGGTTAGAAGAAGGAATTCTCGTACCGGCCAAGAAGAACAAGAGGGGAAGAATCGTGGAAGAAGGTTCATCCTCCGCAGCCCAAGAGCAAGGCGGAGCGGCCTACCATCAACCCTATGGTGGAATTCCTATGCCACCACCCCACTACGGAAGTGTGCCAACGCAAGCATGGGGGAGTGGTGCAGCCATGCCACCACCTCCTCCATCATATTATCCACCAAATTTTGTTGTGCCCAATGAAGCATTTATGGCACCCTATGCAAGCATGCCCCAGCCCCAACAAAGTGCAGCCATTATTGGGGTGTATATGCAAAGGAACGAACAAGACGTCGAGAGGATTCGAAGCCATGTCAACCATTGGCATGAAGGAACGGCGGGAATCGCCCATCAATTGGGACGTCTTCAACTCATGCCGCCTCATCAATTTCATGGAGGGGCCATGCAACAATATTATGAGCAAGGATTCAATGAAAGCCAACCAATAGAGCAAGGACAATTGGATGAAGAATGAAGAAAGAAGAAAGGGACAGAGTTTTTAAGTGTGGTTTGATTTTTCCTTTTCCTTTTCTTTATTTTCATCTTGTGTGCGTTTATGTTTGCGTAGTATTTTCTTGTTTTTATTTAATTTCAGCATGTGTGGTAGTAGTAGTTTGTTATCCATCTTTATGAATAAGTTCCACCGTTGCTTTTATGATCTCAATATGGATGGAGAATTTGTACCATGATGATATGTGATGACCGTTGCCACTTTGCTCAATCTTATGCTTGATTTATGCATGTTTAAGCTAGTGCTCTCTTTTAATATGAATCTGAATTTTAAATTAAATGCTAGCTTAATCTCGTGTGGAGGTTATGATAACTCAAGTCCCATAGTTCATTTCGTTGCTCTCAACTTTGAATGAATCAAAGAACATTTTTATTCTCAAAAAGTTATGCTAACCTTGTCACAAGTACCGCTTGCATTTTGCTCTACCCATCCAAAGCCTAAGTTTACTTGAGTGCAAAACCTTAGTATATACAAGATTTATTTTAGGGTGCATTGATTCAAGGCCTGATTTCTCTGGCCCGAGACTAAGAAGCTGGTCATTCTGTTTTTGTGTATCGTTCTTTATGCTAGCCTTTCTATCCGTGCATTATGAGTTTCCACATTGGGAATTTCGCAAACCTCACCGGATATCCAACCAAAAACCCAAATATATCTTTTTTGTGTTCACCTCCTTGACCACAACTCAATATATGAGTATGGATGAATATTATGGAGAAGATTACAAGGAAGGTACTTCAAGTGAGAAAGGGAAACTTCCAAAAGGACCCCTAGAAGATTTTTTGAGTGTCTCTCTCTAAGAAAAAAATGAGAGCTTCAATTCCCACCTTGGCATATTTATCACCTCTTTTGCCTGAGGACGAGCAAACACCTAAGCATGGGGGGGTTGCCATGGAAGTGCTAGTATGGTCTAGAGTTCAAGGGGAGCAAATAAAAAAATGATGAAAGAAAAAAATGATGATAAAGAAGAAAAATGAGGAAAAAGAAAGAAAGAAAGAAGAAAGAAAAAAAATAAAAAATATATAATAAAGCTCCCCGGTCCTCTAGCTATGTTAGTGCTTTTTGAGTTTTCAAGAGGATTCAAGATCAAGACCCATACTCATCTTTCCAACCATGTGCAATCCTATATCGAGGACTTCGTTTGTGCCTTGGGATCACTCTTTGCCACTTGCACATGTCCACCTATCTAAAAAGTGTGTTCATCTCTCCCCCCTCCTTGATAACATTATTTTTCCAATGACCTTTTTGACTTGTCTCGGTAAGACCATGAGAAGCTAGTCTTGTTTTAATAATATCTCAACTATAATATCTTGGTAGGACTAAACTTTCCTATAGCTTCACATAAAGCTTTCCACCATATACTATGAGAGAGGAAAGGAGTAGTACAAGTAGGCTTGAGAGACAAGTGAGATGAGAGTACATGAGCAAAGTGCAAGATGGTTATTTTTTATCTTGGTAAAGCAATTTTTCTCTTTATCTCATTCTTTATTTTTCAAAATTTCTGAGATTTGTTGAAAAGTTTGAGAGCTTGATCAAGTATTTGTGGAAAGATCTTGAATGATATCTACCCTCCATAAAGATAAAAGTTAGTACATATGGAACTTTAACGAGTATAAAACTAGAGAGCATTATGTTTTCTCATGTATGATCAAGTGTAGGGTTTGAACATCAAAGGGCAACGCTGATATCCATAGAAGGCTTACTCGAGGACGATCAAGGTTTAAGCATGGGGGGATGTTGGCGGTCGATTTCCGTCAACCTAGCCACTTGTTTACCTTCTATGTTGGTATTGATTTGATATTCACACTAACGATCCTAACCCCCATTATATGCTATGTTCGCACTCGTGCACGGTTTTTGGAGTTTGTTGTTTACACAGGAATCAAGAGCTTAAATGAGGACTTACGGGTAAAGTTCATCAAGGGATTTACAAGGTGATCATGGACCCCGGGACAAGTCAAGATACAAGATGAACATGACTCCAAACAAGCCAAGGACTAAAGCGTGAAGCCGAGAAGTGCGGAGGACCGAGACGGAAGATGCGGGAGTTCATACGCAAAGCCCCCTTATCCAAACCGTGAGGAAAATGACGTCAAGGGCCCACATGCAACTCGGCAAAAAGTCAAGAAGTCGCGAGAAGCATCTGGAAGAAAGGCGGCACCGAACTGGGCCAGAATGGGCCCAGGCGAGCCGGCCCAGGCCGGTCGGCCCAGCCCATTCTGGGCCCTGTTCGCTGCCCCTTTGACCTAGATGATCCTCGGGCAATTTATAGCCCCGGTGCCCCGAGCCACGTATCAAGCCATTCGTCATTCACCGCCGAGGAGCAGAGGAGCTTGAGGGACACCACCTCGGAGAGGAGGGTCGTGTTAGTCGTCTAGGGTTTGCCTAGCCGGCATGGGAACCTTGCAAGCAAGACCACGTCGGAGTTCCGGAGGTGTGAATCAAGGTCAAGGTAGGATCCCGGTTGGATCTTATTCATGTATTCATACTTTTGATGGAGTTTTAATGGATCCGATTCTTAGCAAGTACCTTTGTTTGCAATTCTTGTTCTTGCTTGGGTGTTCTCTTCCTCAATCTATTCTCGAGATAGATTTCTTGGGATGTTCTTGTAGCCGCGGTGGCTAAAGGTGCATACCCGATCTACCAAGTAATTCAACGCACTCCTTGTGGGTGTGCTCTAAGATTTGACCGTGAAGAAAGGGGAACATCGTGACAGGATGTTGACACCGAGTACGGCGGGGCAACTTAGGGGGTTTGACCGAAGGTCATGGTTTAAAAAAGCTTTCAATGAGATTCGTTTTACTCTCTCTTTATCATGCTCGGAACAACGACATAAACACGATCTAGACCCTCTCTAGATCGGTACCTCAATGCTTTCTCTTGCTACCTCTTTTGATCTTAGTAGATTAAATGCAATTCAAAACCTCTCAAAGAAGCAAGTGTTTCTCGGTTATTAGATTGATTTTACATTACATATTGTTCCACGGATTCGATACCTTGGGTTCACCACTCAAGGGAAGAAGGGTTCCTTAACTACGACGAGGGATTTGTCCGCTTGCAAGTCCAAATGAACTTTGCAACGATAATCAAACGTCAACAGAGGATAAGGATGAGACGTTTGGTTTTGTTCGAGACCTGATCTTGAGGTTGAAGAACGAGAGACGTGGGGATGCCATTAGAGCTATACGCAGTGACAATGGTAGGGAATTCAGGAACTCTCATTTTGAGACCTTTTGTCGTGATCTTGGTCTTGAGCATTAGGTTTCGCCTCTGTACACCCCTCCTCAGAATAGTGTTGTGGAAAGGAAGAATCGGACCCTGTGTGAAATGGCTAGGACGATGCTCGATGAGAACATGACTCCTAGGAGGTATTGGGCCGAGGTGGTGAATACCGCATGCTATGTGTCGAACAGGATTCTCCTCCGAGCTTTCAAGAAGAAAACCTGCTACGAGCTGATGCATGGGAGAGTACCCAAAGTCAGTCACTTTCATGTAGCTGCGGGTGGAGTTCTTCCCGAGCTGCCCAGGCCTGACCGGTCTGACCGGTGCCTTCCACCGGTCTGACCAATGCGAGCCTGTGTGGGTCTTTTGCTCGGGTGAACGTGTGGATCAGTGGGGATTGGCTTGTGTTTTCCTAGGGTCAGTTCTTGGTGAGTTTCTCCTTGGTTTGCCCCTTCTTGGCTAGGTTGGAGTAGCTTCTTGTTGCTGGTGGTTTCTTGGTTTGAGGTGGTTTGGGTTCTAGAGCCTAGAGATCTCGTTGAGGCTCTCTTGAAGATTTCTGTGCGTGTTGTTGTGGACACCGGCCCGACCGGTGCTCCCCATCGGCCTGACCGGTGTAGCACATACAGCAGGCAGCACAGATTTTCCGCTGTAGTTTTTGGTTGCGTGTTTGGGTGGAGATACTTGCTCCTAGGATCAGTAGCACCTCCAGTGGCTACGTGATCTTGGCATGGTGTGCGCGGGATTGCTCAGAAGTGAAATCGGGGTATAGGCCGAGGTTCTTCTTGGGAAGAATTTTTTATCGGCTCTCATTCACTCCCCCCTCTCTGGTCGCCAATCCAGTCCTTCACCCACGTCAATTGTCGCTCCGACGGTCCTGAGGAATGGCCTCCCTAGGATGAGGGGCGGCTTCTCCCTTTCTCCCATCTCGAGCACCACAAAATCAATTGGGACAAAGTGATCTCCAACTTTCACGGGCACATCTTCGGCGATTCCCACGGGATAGCAAATAGAGTTGTCACCCAACTCTAAACACATGCTCGTAGGCTCTAGCGGTAGGCATAGCTTCTCGAACACATCTCTTGGCATGACACTCACACTTGCTCCAAGGTCGCATAATGCCTTCTCGAACGTGAATGAGCCAATAGAACATGGGATGGTCGGACATCCGGGGTCTCTTTGCTTCTCGGGCCCTTGATTTTCAATGGCGGCACTACATTGGTCGGACATATTGATGTGATCCGTCCCGAGTGTTGCCATCTCAGACTTGTTCGCAAGTATATCTTTGAAGTAGCGAGAGTATGTAGGAACATGGAGAGCGCCCAATAGCGACATGTTGATGATTAACCTGCGCACCACTTCCACAAACTTTTCAAAATGACTATCAAGTTTACCTCAAAAGTAGTGTGGCTTTAGTGGAGGCATCTTTGTGTCATCACTTGGCATCTCGAACTCCGGCTCTTCGGTAGCGATCTCCGGAATAGTAGTCACCTTCTCCTTAGTGTGATCCTCTGCCTCGGCGGTTGGCTTAGGCTTCCTTACTCCGGCTGGATATTCAGGGTCCTCCATCTCCTTTCTCGAGTGAGTTTGAATGGCCTTCGCCGTCTCGGGACCTTGGGGCTGTCCTGGCAATCTCCCTTCATTAGCGATTAGGCACCTGGCAAGTTGCCCCACTTGTGTTTCTAGTATCTTCATCATGTTGAGCACTTGATGATTGGAGCTTCCGACCTCTGTCACCTTGCCATCTATGTTCTCTAACACTTTGTTCATGGCCTTGAACTTAGTGACGGTGTCCTTGTTGATCTTAGCTTGCTCATCCATGAAATCCTTCAACTGTAGATGAAGAGGAATCGAGTTTTGAATGGATGAACTTGCATTAAATTGAGGTCTACCTTGTCCGTAGCAGAAGTTTGGCAAATCCCCTTTCCTCATGTAGTTGAGCACCTTTGCTTCCTCCAGACAATCTCTTTGGACATGGCCGTACTCCCACACTCTCCACACGTGGATCTTGCTTCGGCAGCCTTTAGGTCTTGGGCTGTTTTCTTTTCTACCTCCATCTTTTCCAACCTCCTCATGAGTGAGTCGATTTTTCCTTCTAGAAGTTCCTCCTTCTCCACCTGCAAAACACCTTTAACATTTTCTCGTGGTTTGAACCGGAAGTAAGCATTTGGATGACGCCCATGTGTCATTATCTGCAACCTTCTTGAATAAAGTGAACGCTTCGGTCGCAGTAAGCTCGATGATGGATCCTCCCGCCGAAGTATCAATTACGGTCCTCGATGCTAAATTGAGCCCTTGATAGAACTTTTGAACGAGGTCCTCCTTCGGGAACTTGTGATGTGGCACGGCTCGGGTATATTCATTGAAACGCTCAAATGCTTCCGCGATCATCTCCGTTGGAAATTGAGCAAATATATCAATACTGTTACGCAAGCTTTGAGTCTTACCCGGTGAATAATACTCCTTCATGAAAGCTCTCATTAATGCTTCCCAATTTTGCACCATCTCCACCGGTAAAGTGTAGAACCATTGCAAGGCTTTTCCAAGTAGCGAGAACGGAAAAAGCCTCGCCCTCATTTGATTTTGATCCAGCCCTTTCATTGTGAATGTTTGACAAAGTTGGACGAATGCTTGAATGTGAAGGTTAGGATCCTCTTTACCGGTGAAAGGTGAATGTTGCACCATGCGGATGGTTGAAGTCTTGATCTCGAACGGTCTTCCGATGTCATGTAGGTTGAGGATGGGTAGATCAACAAGCTCCGAAATGCATAGCTCCCCGATCTTTCACTCCGGTTGTGCCATCGGTGGCGGTTGGATTGGATCTTCCTTCAGACTTAGAGGTGGTGATTCCTTTGGAAATTCCGACTATCCTTCAGCCTTGGCTTTTGGATCTACAATCCCCAGCTTCCTAGCTTGTGCTTCACGTCTTCTTTGCCTGTAAAGTTTTTCTGGACCATCCACAAAATTTTTCGGTTTGTTGGAGAGGTAGCTGTCCATCTCCTGTTAGGGTTAGCAATAAACAAAATATACAAAGATCTAAAAAAGAGAAAACTATAAAGAAAAAAGTTAGTCAAAAACTTAGATTATGTTGATTTTCGAGGATGATCAAAGTTTAATAGATGCTAAAAAAATCAAAAAGAAAACTGAAAGTACTTAAAAACGAGATACTAGATCGGATCTTGATTACTTGTTCCCCGGCAACAGCGCTAGAAAAAGGGGCTTGTTGATGGTTCAATAACGTGTCAAGATTCACCACAAGCTTATGGATCATGTAGTACCCTTTTTCCCCTGAGTATTACCCAAGGTTATCGAATCCGTGGATTATGTGCAATGCAAGATTCATTCTAATAACCGAGAAAACACTTTCATCTTGAAGGGTTTCGAATGCATCTAATCTACTAAACATGAGAGGTAGCGAGAGAAAGCGTAGAGATAACTGATCTAGAGAGCCTAGATCATGCTTGTTGTAGCTCCGAGCAAGATAGATGAAGAAAACCATGCGAATCTCATAAAAAGCATCTTTAAATCTTGACCTTCGGTCAAACCCCCTTAGTCACTCGCCATACTTGGTGTCGACATCATGTCATGATGTCCCCCTTTCTTCGCGGATGAATCATAGAGCACACTCACAAGGAACGTGTTGAACCACTTGGTAGATCCGTATGCACCTCTAGCCACCGCGGCTACAAGAACACCCCATGCAATCTATCTCGAGAATAGATTGAGGAAGAAGCAAACCCAAGGGAGAACAAAATCATAGAAGAAGGCACTTGACGCTAGAAATCGGATTCACAAAAGACTTCACCATAAATATTTACATGAACAAGATCACCACTGGGATCCTATCTCGATCTTGATCCTAGCTCCAGAACTCCGACGCGGTCTTTCTTGCAAGGTTCCCATGCCAGCTAGGGTAACCCAAGACAACTAGCACGACCCTCCTCTCTGAGATGGTGTCCCTCTAGCTTCTCTGCTTCTCGGCGGTGAATGACGAATGGCTTGATGCGTGGCTCTTCGCGTGGGGGCTATAAATAGCCCGAGGGGGTACTAGGTCAAAGAGGCCGGCGCACCAGGCCCGAAATGGGCTGGGCCGGCCGGCCTGGGCTCACCGTTCGCCCCCGGTTTTCTTCCCAAAGCTTCTCGCGTCTTGAATTTCCACCTCTCTGCATGTGGGTCCTTGATGTCGTTTTCCCCGCGGTTTAGATAAGGGTGCTTGGCACGCAAGCTCCCACATCTTTTGTTTAGGTCCCCGAAGATTTACGGCTTCACGCTTCAGTCCTCGGGTCATTTGGAGTCATGTTCACTTCGTATCTTGACTTGTGCCGGACTTCATGATCTTCTCATAAAGTGCTCGATGAACTTTGCCGGGAAGTCCTCATTTAGGCGCTTAAATCCTGCGTAAACAACATACTCTAAAAACCACATACGAGTGCGAACTTGGCATATCACGGGGGTTAGGATCATTAGTTTGAATATCAAATTAATACCAACATTGAAGGTAAACTTATGGCTATGTTGACGAAAATTGACTACCAACAATGAGCTTCCGTACTTATGTTGTTGTATATGCTAAAGCTGACCTCCTAAGAGGTGTCACCGAATACATTATGCTTAAACAGCTGGCTCCTATTGGTCTAATATTCTCATAACTGAAAAGTAAAATTCTATTTTCTCTAACAACAAAGCACAATATAAAGGTTAATATAAATAAATAAAGAAAAAAACAATGCAAGTACGTAGTCTATTTTTTGCAATCTTAAAAGAACTTAAATGGTTCAATTTATCTACGTCTCATTCTACCTAAATGTAAAATTCAATTTTCTTTATTTTTATATAATTTTTTAATAAAAATGAATGAAAGAAGATACAATGTTAATAGCTAAATAACTACTTGTTACTAAATCTAAAGTATAAAAAACCTCATCTCTTAGCTCCTCCTACTAGCAAATTAAAACTTCTATTTTCTCCATTTATAAATCATAAAACGAAATTTAATCATAACAAATGAAAGGAGGATGAAGAATCAAACCTTAGCAACACTTTGGAGGTGAGAAATCTCAACAAATTGATGAGAAAAAATTTGGGCAACACCTCTCTAACCTTGAGGCACGCTTCACCATCATATGCACCTGGCTCTCCGACTTATAATCCTACATCTCCTAACTAGCTACAGTCCTACATCACCGAGCTACAGCCCCACCTCACCGATGATGTAGAACCATAACTAGCTAGGATCTAGGGCTGTATATCAAAAACAAGAAAATAAGAGAATGCTTTAATTTATTATATATAAAAACAAAAAAAATTACTAAAAATGAATGAAAGTAGAAACAATGCAACTAACTAAATAACTACTTGTTTCTAAATCTAAAGTATATAAAAAAATCTCTATAGCTACCTAGAAATAAAATTTCTATTTTCTCTATCTCTAAACGATAAAACAATGGAAGTACCTTATCTCATTTCTTAATGAGCACATTTTTTATAAACTAACTTCAAATAAAATTAGCTAAATGGAAAATTAATTATGTCTCTCATTATATCTAAAACTAAAATTCAATTTTCTCTATATCAAAAACAAGAAAATTAGAGAATGCTTAATAAAAAATTAATGAAAGAAAGAACAATGCTAGTATCATCCTAACTACTTGTTTCTAAATCTAAAGTATAAAAAGACCTCATCTCTTAGCTCCTCCTACTAGCAAATTAAAATTTCTATTTTCTCCATCTCTAAATCATAAAATAAATTTAATCACAAAAAATGATGAGAGGATGAAGAATCAAACCTTAACAACGTTTTGGAGAAGAGAAATCTCAACAAATTGATGAGGAAAAATTTGGGCAGCACCTCCCTAGGCTTGAGGTGCCATGGGAGGAGCTTGTGCTCTCGGGTAAAGAATGGCTTGGGCAAGGAAGAAGGAAGAAGGAGCTGGTAATTTTATAGATGCACGACCTTTTGTCCCAGTTGGTAATACAACCCTGGACTAAAGGAAGACCTTTAGTCTCGGGTTGTAAAACCACCAGGGGCTAAAGCTTTTGTCTCGGGTGGTAAAACCACCTGGGATAAAAGGCTGACGCCAATTATTGCGGTCAATCCTTTAGTCTCGGGTGGTCTTACCACCCGAGACTAAAAGGAGGGTGGCGTCTGCGGCCTTTTTCAGGTCACGTCACCCCAAACTTTTTGTCCCGACTCCAAACTTCAACGAGAAAAAAAGTGGAACGAATGTTGGTTCTCTGCTAGTGGAAGAGCGTGAGCCTGGGTACGATAGCGTCGCTTGTTCCTTGACTATGTGTTCTGTCGCTACTTTTAAGTGAAGCATGTGAAATGTTGACAACTCGTGTTGCTCCGATCCTGTCCTATTATGACTGAAGCTTGCTGCACGAGCAATGACGTACATATAAAACATGGCCCTGTTTAGTTCTCCATCTAAAAAACTTCCATCCGTCACATTAGATATTTTCATCCTAATTAGAAGTATTAAATATGATTTAATGATAAAACCCATTCCATACCCCAGCTAAAATCGAGAGATGAATCTAATGAGCCTAACTATGCTATGATTAGACAATATCTTGTTACAGTAAAATCTCTAATAACAGATTAATTTGGCTTAATAGATTCGTCTGGTGATTTCCCATTCATCTGTATAATTAGTTTCATAATTAATCTATATTTAATACTCCTAATTAGTGTTGAAAAACCTCAAAACTTTTCACCCAAATTTTTTTTCAACTAAACAAGGTCATTAAAAATAAAAACATGGTTTTAGGATGACTCGTTAATGAAAATTCTTTTTTTCTGCATCATGGCTCGCCTTATCTCCAAACTGCAATAGCCGCCGCCATGCCCCTCGTCACCGCCCCGTCAGTCCCCCTTCTTTGTCTCTCAGGTGGCCTCTCCAGTAGGGCAGTAGGGTAGGCAGAGGAGGGGGATCCATTCCCTTAACAGTTTAGTCTTTAATTTTCTTCTAAATTTGGTTTCTAGCGACATCGAAAAGGTTGTGGTGACGATAACACTATGGAATAAGGTCTCTCCAGCCGCTCCCTACCTCGATAATGTCCGATCCAGTGTCGACGAAAAGCCAGTGAGAGTTAGTTTTTCCAGATCTGTAAGTTCTCTCCAGATCTATGCAGTTGGTGTGTCAGTTAAGAAATTCAGTTGGCTATCCTTTGTTGTGGTGACTTTGATCTCTTTCTTCGATGTGTTCTACGTCGAGATCTGGTTTCTTTGACCCTCTATTTTGGTGACGAAGGATTGCAAGCCTGCGTTGCTTGGGGTGTTGCCCCTGCCAATGTTCTATCAGCGGTTGCTAGATCTCGTTGTAAGCAGCGAGTGGTTTTTGCGGTCTTCAAAGGCTTGTGTGGTGATGGCATTTGTAGATGCTCATTTCTCTTGTTGTCTTTCCGGTGTATTTTTCACACTCCGGTGGACAACAAACAAGAAGATGACCACAAAGCTCTACAATGTAATTGTATTTTCTTTGAGTCGTTTTGTGTCAGCTTGTCCTTCCTTTGTACTGTCGATTGTTTTCCTTGATATGAATTAGATATGAGACATATTTTTGTGTCTTTATAAAAAACATTTCTATATGTGTGGGGTTGGGGTGGGTAGGGGGGCATAACAGTTGTATGCGGTTTTATTTGCTGCTAATAAACGAGCATCTAGGATTCGGAAGAAACATGTGAGGCAAATGATAACTGAAGGGACATTAACACCCTAAAAGGGGGGAGAATTACATGTCTAAAAACCTAAAGCTCAAATTCACATATAAAAAAATCATATATAGATGTGCACTAGATTTTTCTATATCTCTACCAAGAGCTTTACAGCCTACTTTCCAATCTTACTAGCAGATGCACCCGTGTGACACGCACGGATTAAAAAATAAAGTAAAAGATGAAAAACTATTTTTAAGAAACAAAACAAAATAAAAATATCAGCATTCAAGATGATCTTTTGGCAATACATGAAGAAACTATTTTTATAAGAAAACATCAGTGTGAACATGTCGAAACGCGAGTAAGGGGAAAATACATGAATGAAAGTATTGACAAAATTTCAGGATTAAAAAACAAAACACTCAAAATGGTAGCAATTGCACAAAAACTACCTTTGGAATATCCTGGAACAAAATTTGTCTACTCATAATGACAATATACGATGGATAGATAAACAAAATTGATGGAACCACGTCAAATAACAATAAAAAAATTGATGTAAGCAGTAGATTGAAATGAAGAACAAATCAACTTACATGGGTACTGCATCTGAGAAGTCATGCTTCCAAAACAATATTTTCATCATCTTGGGAATTGAGTTTTATAGGGAACACGAGGTGTCGGGGTTTGTTACCGCCGGCAAGTAAATTTATAAGAACGCATGTACGGATCCGCACGGTTGCACAAGAGACACTCAAGATTATACTGGTTCGGGCCTCCGGAGAGTAATACCCTACGTCCAGTCAGAGAGGGGGTGTTCTTTATGCTTAGGAGTTTGTAGTAGGGGATACAAACAAATCGGGAGAGGGTTTCGAGCCCAAGTCCCTGGTGTGTATGTGGTTCTTGTAGCAGAGTTCTGCGTACATGAGTGCGAATGTGTCTATGGGGGTCTATGAGATGAGATATCGATACTAAGTGCGTGTGGGGGTGAAAACGAACGTGCCCTGCAAATGCCCCATTCCTCCCCTTTTATAGTCATAAGGGAGAGGTTCATGGGGGTTACATCGAGAGTGTAAACTAATCTACAGCGTAGGACATCCTCCTCCCGCGTCGGGCTTGTTAGGGCGGAGCAGCGAAGAACTATTAAGACACCACAGGTGACGGTATAGGTCTTCCTGGAATCGTGCGTCCCAAGTAGCTGTTCCTGGGGCTTCCCGCACCCTTCTCCGAGTAGTTAGTCGGGCACAGGAAGTAGGATTCGTATCCTACTCCTGTCAGCGGAACAGGGGCCTGTCTTTTCTGGGTATTGTGGAGATGGAGTGGTCTATGCCACAGCGTTCGAGATCTAGGGGGTGGCGAACACTGTGCAGTTCGTGGCACAGCATTTCCCGTGCCGCCCGTGGTACGACGCGCGCTGCCCCGTTCGTGGAGCAGCGGACGGATCCGCCCTCTGACACCAAATCAACCTCGTCAGGGCGGACCGACGTGGAGGGGCCGACACGTGGCGGGGCGCGGGTTATCACGCCCGGATATTACAGGATCCGGACGGGGTCCGTGTACCCGCAGCCTTGGCAGTGAAGTCTTGAACTAGTCGGAGGCGGTGAAACTACTCGTGCGAGCAGGTGGTCTATGCCACATCTTCCGATGCTTTGGGCGTAGCGTGTACTGTGTCGTTCGTCGCTCAGCACTTTTCACGCCGTTCGCAGTATGATGGCCACTGTGCCGTTCGTGGCAGGGTTGATGGATCCGTCCCCTGACACAGAATCAGCCAGGCCCGGGTGGGCCGCTGCAGTGGAGCGGATGCATGGCAGTGCGCGGGGGGACGTGCACGGAGATCTCGGGATCTGGATCAGGAGGGGACCACGCACCCTTTGCCTTCTGCGCGAAGCCCGCGCAGGTCGACGACGGAAACTGCTCGTGCGAACGAGTAGTCGGGGACGGGGAGCGGTAACTACTCGTACGAGCGAGTAGTCGGAGGCGGAGGTGAAGCCTCGTTGTATGGGCCGCCATGTACTCGGAGGAGAAGGCACTGGTGGCCGTGGGCCATCTGCCTTCTGGCCCATGACGGAAATAGGTCGTACGGACTCTCGGGTACTCGGGGGCTTAATACTCGTTGTATTAGCCGTCAAGTATGTCGTATGTGGGTCCGTACTGTGTTTTTTAGAGGTCCTGGTGGGGCCTGGTCCATGGCCTCGTCAGTAGCCCCCGAGCCTGGTGAGGGAGTCAAGGACTCGCTCCCAGGCTCAGTTGCCATGGAAACGAAAAGGCCAGTCGTGTTTTCTCTAGCGGGGACGCGCGAGCGGACCCGCGGGTAGTAGCCCCCGAGCCAACGGACAAGTCGGAGACTTGTGCGTGGGGTTAAATGTTGAACTCTTGAATTTGGAGAAGTTGGCTGCTTGCTGCGCAATGCGCGTCGTGGGATGAATGGCGGAGATCCCGTGCCGGGTGTGAGATTCGTGTGACGGCACAGTCGTGGGCGGTTGACAGTAGCGAGCGCGTCTTTTGAGGGACGACGCTTCGACGAGTGGAGGACGTGGCTCGAGGAGGCCCAGGCATTAACTGCTAGGGGGGTAATCATTTCTCCCCTTTTATACCGCGGCCGCCGGCTAAAATCTTTCCCCTTCCTCCTTCTCGTGCACTTCGCCGCTGTCACTTCTGCCTTTACCTCCGCACCCACCATGCGCAAGCTACCGAGCCCTCCTCACCTCCAAACGCCAGCTAGCTCTGTCCGCCACCACCGCCACGGCCGCCGCCATGACAAACTGGGCATCCTCGATGGCGACCTGGTCCAAGCTCCATCGCCTCGTCGTCGACGGCATGCTGCCGCCGCAGACCGAAGCGGAGGAGTGCAAAGTTCCCAGAGCCGAGAGTAGCCCCGAGCCCCCGGAGGGATACGTGGTCTCATTCATGATCTTCCACGAGCGCGGCTTCTCCGTTCCGGCAGAGCGGTTCATCCGCGCCGTCCTCGAGGAGTACGACCTCGAGCTCCACAACTTGAATCCGAACGGCGTCCAGCAGATGGCGGCATTCGAAGCTCTGTACGAGGGGTATTTGGGACAGGGAGCCCACTGGGACCTATTTCGATACTTCTACAACTTCGTCTGCCTGAAGGACGAGGGCACCGCAGCGGCGATTGGGTGCGCCGGACTTCGCGGGAAGTAGGGGAGGATGGATGAGTACATCCCTACCCCCCTGTCAAGCTCCAATAGCGGGTGGCACCGGGATTGGTTCTACCTCAAGAACGATCTCGAGAACCCGCTGTCCGAGTTCACCAACCGCTGGCACGACCGGGCGCCGGCGAAGTGGAAGTACGGTCCGCAGAAGAAGGATCAACCCCGGTTCCTTTCGGACGCCCTCGACGCCCTCAAGATACTCCGCGACAACGACATGGACTTCATCACCGTGATTGGCGGCTACCACGTGAGAGGGATCGTCCCGCTCCGCCATCGCGCTCTGCGCCTTTCTCAGATGACGGACGACCGGGCTCCCTTCGTGGGGACGGTGACGGCAGACCCCCTGCCCTCGATGGACGAGGTCCAGTGCCGGGTGTCCCAGGGCATCAGGGTCACTCATTTGTTCTGGCCGCCGCCGAATGTGCTGCCAATGCTTCCTTCCCTGACCACCGCGGCCCTGGTACACCTCTCTCGATTTCTTTTTGACTTGCTTGCTGTGACTGTGGATGATGATTTTCTTGTGTTTGCCCAGATGAGGTTGATGCGCATCCTCACCTCGCGTCCTCCGCTGGAAGAGGACCGGTCGCTCACTCGGGAGATCGCCGCGCGGCAGAGGCGGTGGGCGGACCATAGGAGGTCCCATCAGCAAAAGGAGATCGACAAGCGATCGAGGAACGACGGCCGTGCTTCGCGCCGGCATGCCGGGGAGGCCAACGTCTCCGAGAACGAGGACCCCTCGTCGTTGCCACCGAACACGAACGAGGCCGAGTCCGAGTTCGAGTGGACTGACGACGAGGCGGCGACGACGTCGCAGCCACGCGGCGGGTCGGTGCCTGCCTCAACCATGGCTGGTGCCAGCTCGAGCCAACAAGCGCCGCCCCAACCCTCCAGAGCAGGTCGTCCTGGGACGAGCGGCCGCACTTCCCAGCGGAGCCACCGCGAGAGGAGTAGGAGTTCCCCGCAGCGTAGCGACCCTACTCGCCACACGTCGAGGCGCGACACCTCGCACCACCATTCTTCGCGTCGGAGGTCACATTCTCCCTCGGCACGCTCGTCACGGGACTGACAGAATGCGCTGGGGGTTTCCCCTCTGTCTGCAGCCCAGAGGGGGGACTGGCCCGGAGCCAGCGGCGTCTTCCGTCATTCGTCGTGGCTGGGAGCGGAGCGGCACCTTCCTCGACCTCTGCTCCGTCTGCAGGAAGCAAGAGGGCGGCGTCTCCCCCGAACCCGACTTTTGGCTCCAAGCGGCCCCACAACATTGCAGAAAGGTAAGCTTCGAGTTGTGACCTCTGACCATCTCTTCATGTTTATGGGAAGCACACCTTTTACTTGTTGTCGTTGCGACATTCTTCTCGTTTCAGGGCGCCCGACCGCCATACGATGAGACCAGTGCCCGTGAAGTCATTGCGCCGCCCGGCTCAGGTGGTCGGGAATACGCTGCCGTCGGGCGGTCCGCCGCCCTCCCTCCAGTCGGGGGCAGTGGTCGAAGAGACAAGAGGGTCCGGGACCCAGGAGATGACCGTCCCACCGCGGGGAGCTGGGAGCCCAGCTCGCAGCGACCTGTCAATGGGGACGATGGGTTTGGGGGTGAGGCCCCCACGGAAGAAGCGCTCTCGGCCCAGACAGCCGAGTTAGCGAGGTGCCTATCCGGCCCCCTGGAGCAACCTCAGGAAGACCCTGCTCCTGAGACGCGGGCAGGCGACACTGAACAACCAGCCCCCGAGTCGTCGATGGGGGCGGGCGACGACGCTACAGTCATCGAGCGGCCAGCCCCCGAGTCATTCAAGGGGACGGGTGGTGCCGCGGCGGACTCCGAGACCCCAGCCCCCGAGTTGCTGGCGGGAACGGGAAGCGCTGCAGCGGAGGTGGAGACGGCCACCCTTGACTCCGAGGAGGCCCCGGCTGCGATGGTCGTTGGAGTGACTGAGGAGGTCGTTCTGATTTCATCAGCCGCCGCGTCTGTGAGCGACGCCGCCCCCCCCTACCGAGCCTCGTGGAAGTGGTTGTCATCCCGGAGTTGCCTTCTCCGGTCGCCTCTCCCCTTGCAGCGGACGAGCAGACGCTCCCTCCGACCTCGGAGGTCAGGGAGAGCTCGAGGGGCTCGGGGTTGACTATGTCGATGGTGGAGGAAGAAACGGAGGCCCCGGCGCTCTGGCTGGTGCCTGTCTCGCGAGTCCAGAGCTCCGTCGGTTTGGATGCCGGTGACGACGCGAAGTTCCTGGCCCGCCGTAATTTGGAGCGGGGCCTGCGTCTAAGCGAACGGGCGCTGCGCCAGTCGGAGCGGGCGATCATGGAGCTGGTCCTACCCGCCTCGAGGGTGAGTCAGGGCCCTCATTTTCTATTTTTTTCGTCTTCCATACCTATTTTCCTATTTTCCTTGACCGTGGAGCTCATGTATGGCTCAGGAGCTCATTGGGCGTTGCGACGACAAATCCCGGGCCCTCAAGGCGCTCCGCGCGGAGAAGACCCAGCTGGAAGCGCAGCTGGCCACGACCTGTCTTGCTGTGGCGGCCAGCGAGGTCAACCGGGCGACTGAGCGCGTGGCCCTTGAGGCGAGGACGAAGACTGCTGAGGACCGCGTGGCCGCAGTGCAGGCGGAGAAGACCGCCTTGGAGGAGAAACTGGCCGCGGCGGAGCAGGTAGCAGCGAAGTTGTGTTCCAATGCCGAGGCCGCTGCCCGTGCTGCCCACCAAGAGAAAATAGAGCTCGAGGCACGGGCGGGCCGGGCCGAGTCCGACCTCCAGGTGGTCCGTGAGAGAGTAATTGCTCTCGAGGCCCAGGTCAGCAGCGTGAACACCGAGAAGGGCCAGCTCGAGGAAGTCACCCAGAAGTGTGAGGAGGAGATTGTCGGTGAGTGCCTCACGACCTGTTGCCCTCGCTTTTTGCTTGCGTGTGGTCGCTTGATTCGTGACGTTATCTCGTTTTTTGGAATGGACAACTCTCCGCGTGGCCCGCACTAACTTGGAAAAGAAGGTCGCGGATCAGGAGAGCACCACAGCCACTCGTCTCGTCGAGAACGAGAAACTGGCGGAGCTTGCTCGCGAGTCCACCGAGAGGCTCAACAGTAAGGCCGTGTCTTCTTTCTGATTTGCCTTCTTTGATCGAGACATCCTTTGCTAACATTGGTCTCTCTTTTTCTTCAGAGGTCGTGCCCGAGCTCGAGGAGGAACGGAGGTTGCACGGGGCGACCCAGACCAACCTCACACGGGTGCAGACGATTCATGACAGGATGGCCATGGTCATCACCAAGGCGATGGACGACCTTGGGGTTCCTTCCGGCCTCAACATGAAGGATTTCCTGGAACAGGCCGCCACGACAGCTCACCGGCAGTCAATGGATGTGGCTCGCGACATCATCCGCAAGGTGGTGGCCATCTTCTTGTCACATTATCCGGAAATGGACAGGGAGCTGTTGGGCCAAGGATGGTGTTCGGGTTATGACAACGACGAGTACTGTTGACGGTCGAACAGTTCTACTTTTACACCATCAATATCTGCATAAAACAAATGCAAAAGGATCATCAACACTAGAATAGGGTTTGATACTGATAGTTTCCACAAGTGTTGGTGTTTCTAGCTTTTGTTGTAGGATGCACCGAAATACGTGCCAAATCGTACAGTTGAGAGCAAGTAGTCCAATGGCTATTAAAGGACATCATCATAAACATCCTCAAATGCCAATTTGGACTACACCATTGCGACGGGCTCGTCGCGACGATCGAAATGGACATATTATATGCCTACATCGGAGTCCGGATGAGAAAGATATGCACAAGACAAGATATCTTGTGAGCTCGGTGGGACCCACACCAGACCACGTGGCGACGTGTGCCACATTGGATGCGATATGTCCATGACACCTCATCAATCCATGTGAAGCAACTCTCGACGAATCAGACACCGCCACGTGTGCAGCACAAGGATCCAAGGGCCCACCAGGGACCCAAACCACCTCCAAACTCGGCATGCACCTAGAACCGTCATAAGGGCCCACATATCAGTCACCCAGAGAAAGAACAAGCGAGAAGGAGGTGGGCCAGGGTCGCCCGAACCCAGGTTCGGCCGAACCCTTTTTGCCACAGTTCGCCATCTGCTTCCACGTGTTGCTTCCTTGTTGATCCCTTACAACGCCCCGGGGTGGATTGGTGACATGGCGCCCGTTTATTGGCCGAAAGAAGGTCGGTTTGGTTCCTTCCCCTGGAAGCTAGAGAAGAGTGCATTGCAAGATTCCTCGCCACGTGTCACTCTCCTATTGGTGGCGCCCAAGGATGGCTGAAAAAGTGGAGGCAAATGGTACCAAAGGCAAGCCTCTCCCTCCTCTATAAATAGGAGGGGAGGGGCTCCATTTTGGAACACACACTTCTCCTCCTCTTCATTTTGGCTTGGAGCCTCTCTCTTTAGGAGAGGAGAGCTCTTTGTATAGGATTAGTGCTAGGAAGTGAGGTGGGAGGCTTGAGGCCATGTCATGTTCATGACATCTTCCTCAAGAACGATCCTCAGCGGTGCCTTTGTTCTTCAACTAGACTAAAGTGAGTATTTTGATATTTCCTATTTAGACTAAAGTCGTATGCATGCTTAGTTGTTGTGTTCTTGTGTTCTTCGTTTATTCTTGGTTTAGAGGCTTGTGTTCTTCGAACACAACCCTTTCGATCCAGTAGACTTAGATCATAAGTTTGCATCTAGTTTGCTAGCTTGTCTATTAGAGTAAAGTGAAGCTCCTGCATGTTTCTAGTTAGATCAAAGTGCATTCGTGATCTTGCATGAGTGATAGAGCATACCTTGAGCTAGTGCCAGTATCTCCCTCGCGGATTCGTAGGAATAGTGAGTGGTGTAGACGAGGTGTCTGGACCATAAGCTACCCTTCGAAGGCCACGTATGATCGTAGCGTAGAGGTAGGCCGCAGTGGTGACAGCCTGTTGGACCCTTTGTCAACCCTCCTACGTCGCGTACCGAGTTGGGCTCGAGCCAGCACAAAGGCCGTGTGCCTGGTGCCCGAAGTGAGTGTTATACCTGAGAGAACGTTACTAGACTCTGTGCTCGGTCCGAGCAGATCCTTTCTACCTATCCTATCCATCAGAGTTGTGTCCTTGGATCATCTATACTAGAAGTAGGAGATAGTGCACACCGTTCCTTGGATTCGATACCCTTGGAATACTCTCCTTCCTTGGGGAAGTGCTACAGCGGTATTTCCGTGCGCTTGCGGTATACCCGGTTGTTCTTATCCACTCCCTCTAGGTGTACAACTAGTGGTGACGTTAAGAAACGCCAACAAGTACGACCGCATCGAGGAAGGCACCGTCAACTTCACCCAGATTATGATGAATCATGCCCTCCACGACCTGGGCCTGTAGAAAAAACGAAAGTTGCCTCGCGAGGGCTTTTGATCATGCTTGATTTGTAACAAACTTATGGGGCAAGTACTTGTGACAAACTCGTGGGTCCAGGGCCCATTTTTATTTCAAGTAAAGCACTTCGTTTGTTTGTTCGTTAACCTTTTCTCGAGTAGTTAGGGAATTTGCGAACCCAAGCGGTGTAGCTTAAAACCTTGCTGGCGGTGTCTTGCTCTGTAGCCGTAGGGGCGTAGGAACCTAGCGACTCAACCGGGCTTAGCCTTGAAGCGGCACTACTTGGGCGGGCAACCCCCGAGTACTTTGAGAAGGATAGGCGTGTGTGTGCATATATTTGCAAACAAGAAAACTCTTCGGAGTTCATAGCTTAGACGGTTACCCGGCAACCTTTCGAGGGGCGAGTGAACTACAACCTGAGGTCGCGAACTTTGCTCGTGGGTCTTTGTACCGTAGCGGCGGGGGCGTAAGTACTCGGGGCCCAGACGAGTGCAGGTTTGTAACTGCTGGAGCCGTCGCTCATCTCCCTCTAAGGAATGCAGGCGTACCGCAATGATCGTACGAGAAACCGTAGATGGTTTTTGATCGAAAAAAGATTTCGAAACATTTGGGGGAGGGGTGTCGTGGCCCGGGTAGCCCCCGAGCCCATGGACAAGTCAGAGACTTGCCCATGGGATGAGACAAGCATAACAGACGTTTTACTCGAGTAAAAGATGCAAGCTTGAGGAAGATATCATCTCACGAAAAAAGAAAGTAGCTCGGAGCTCTTGCATTATCATAAGATGAAACAAAGGAAATACTTAAGGGTAAAAATGACGTAGCTGCTCTATGTTCCAGGCGTTGGAGATGACCCTGCTGTCCTCGTACTTGAGCTTGAAAGTTCCCGGACGCAGTACTTAGTCGACGATGAACAGTCCCTCCCATGGCGGTGAGAGCTCATGTCACCCCTCGTTGCTTTGAACTCGTCGGAGGACGAGGTCGCCGACTTGGAACTCGCGTTCCCATATATTACGCTTGTGGTAGCGACTTAGAGCCTGCTGGTACTGTGCCGAGTGGAGAAGAGCGACGCTGCGCGCTTCGTCCAGCTGGTCGATGGCGTTTTCGAGGGCGACCTGGTTGCCTTCTTCGGTGTAGGCCTGGACCCGTGGGCTGCCGTACTCGATGTCCGTCGGGAGGATTGCCTCCGACCCGTGGACCAGGAAGAAAGGCGTGCAGCCAGTGGCCCGACTAGGCATGGTGCGTAGGCTCCATAGGACAGACAGGAGCTCTGCGGCCCACGTTGACCAAAACTTTTCGAGGCGCTTGAAGAATCGCGGCTTCAGACCTTGCAAGATCATGCCGTTCGCCCGCTCCACTTGTCCATTGGTCCTCGGGTGGCTGACAGCGGCCCAGTCCACACAGATGTTGTTGTCGTCACAGAACTTAAGGAATTTCTTGCTGGTGAACTGGGTACCATTATCGGTAATGATAGAGTTTGGGATCCCGAAGTGATAGATGATATCGGTGAAGAACGCAACAGCCTCCTCGAAGCGGACATTTGTTATGGGCTTGGCCTCGATCCACTTCGAAAACTTGTCGATGGTAACGAGCATGTGGGTGTAGCCCCCAGGCCCCTTTCTCAGTGGTCCGACCATGTCTAACCCCCAGACCGCGAAAGGCCAAGTGATAGGGATGGTTTGTAGCGCCTGCATCGGGAGATGAGTTTGTCGTGCATAGAATTGACAGCCTTCGCAGCTGCGCACAATCCGAGTTGCGTCGGCAACTGTGGTTCGCTAGTAAAAACCTTGTCGGAAAACCTTCCCGACAATGGTCTTTGGACCGGTGTGATGCCCGCACGTGTCTGCATGAATTTCTTGCAGCAGCTCTTTGCCTTGATCGGCTAGGATGCAACGCATGAGTATGCCTTCAGCACCCTTTCGTCGGAGCTCGCCGTCGACCAGTTTGTACGACTTGGCCATGCGAGCGATCCGTCGAGCTTTCTCTTTGTCTGGTGGTAACTTTCGTTCCACCATCCACTCGAGGAGCGGGATCCTCCAGTCTGGGTCTTCGAGGTTGGGCTCTCGCACCTCATCAATCTCCATGACTTCTTGTGTCGTCGGCTCTGGTGACTTGTCCTCCTCGGAGCGGATGGACGGCTCGTACTGATCAATGGCGAAGACCCCATGTGGGATGGGTTTTCGATTTGATGCTGCTTTTGCGAGGGTGTCTGCTGCCTTGTTGTACTCTCGCAGCACATGATTGAGCTCGAGCCCATGGAACTTGTCCTCCAACTCGTGCACCGCTCGGCAGTATGCGGCCATTTTTGGGCTCAAGCAATTTTTCTCTTTCATCACCTAGCCTACGACCAGGTCGGAGTCTCCTCGGATCTCGAGACGTCGGATCCCAAGCTCGAGCGCGATACGGAGACCGTTGACGAGTGCCTCATACTCTACGACGTTGTTGGAGGACGAGAAATGTAGTCGGACCATGTACTCCATTCGCACGCCCAGAGGCGAGATGAAGACAAGTCCGACTCTGGCTCCTTCTTTCATAAGTGACTCGTCAAAGTACATGAGCCACGTTTCGTGTTCGATTGGAGTAGGGAGAGTTTGGATCTCTGTCCATTCGGCGACGAAATCGGCCAATGCCTGCGACTTGATGGCGGTGCGGGGCGCGTACTCGATGTTCTATCCCATCAATTCGAGGGCCCACTTAGCAATTCTTCCTTCTGCCTCTGGGCTCTGTATAACCTCACCAAGCGTGAGTCGAAATAGTGCTGGAGCTTCTGCTTAGTGATGAGGACAGCATAGATCAACTTTTGGATTTGCGGGTAGCGCGTTTTTGAGTCGGAGAGGACCTCGCTCACAAAGTAGACTGGGCGCTGCACTTTCTGCGTCTTCCCGGGTTCGTCTCGCTCGACTACCAGCACTGCGCTCACGACCTGGGTCATTGCGGTGATGTATAGGAGCATCGGCTCCTCCTCCGCTGGTGCGGTGAGTACTGGTGGGCTCTCGAGTAGCTTTTTGAGCGAATCGAGTGCTTCTTGCGCTTCAGGCGTCCACACGAAGTGCTCCAACTTCTTCATGAGTTGGTGTAGTGGCAAGCTGTGTTCCCCTAGTCGAGCGATGAACCTGCTGAGAGCAGCGAGGCATCCGGTGACGCGTTGCACTCCCTTTAGGTTTTTGATGGGCCCCATGCTCGTGATCACAGAGATCTTCTCGAGGTTGGCCTCGATGCCGCGCTCTGACACGATGAAGCCGAGTAGCATGCCTCTAGGGACACCGAAAACACACTTCTCGGGGTTTAACGGGGATCAGGTCGCCCACCTTTTTCGACTTAACCACGATATCATCTACATAGGCCTCGATTAGCCGACCGATGAGGTCTCCAAAGACGCGTCGCATGCATCTCTGGAACGTGGCCCCTGCATTCTTCAACCCAAACGGCATGGAGGCGTAGCAGTACGCGCCGAACAGGGTGACGAATGAGGTCGCGAGCTGGTCGATCAGGCTCATCGCGATTTGATGGTAACCGAAGTAGGTGTCGAGAAAATAGAGGGTTTCGCATCCCGGCCGTTGAATCGACTACTTGATCTATACGCGGTAAAGGAAATGAATCTTTTGGGCACGCCTTGTTCAGGCTCGTGTAATCAACGCACATCCTCCATTTTCCATTCTTCTTCTTAATGAGTACAGGGTTTGCTAACCACTCGTGGCGGTACACTTCACGAAAAAACCCTGCACTAAGGAGCTTCTTGATTTCCTCACCAATGGCCTTGCACTTTGTTGATGGTTATTATTCACCCACTTTTTACCCGTCAAACATGTACCTTTTGGCATGGAAAATGATTATCAACACTAGAATAGGGCTTAAACTAATCATTTCCATAAGTGTTGGTGATTATGCAAATACAGGTGATTAGCACTAGAAAGAGGAGTAAAAGCACAAGTCTTTGATCCAAGTAATTCAAGCTCAGCCAATGAGGGGATGCCACCTAGGATTCCCTTGGATCACTGACGTCATCAATCCAAGAAAGGCAAGCTCGACGAATCACGCATCGCCACATGGACATCACATGGATTCAAGGGCCCACTTATCCCCCCAAAACCGTCGAGAAACTTGGCATGCACAGGGGAGTGACCTCAGGGCCCACCAGTCAGCCACCAGGAGAAAGCACGAGGCGCCACGTGGCCCGGGGGTTTCGGCCGAACCCAGGATCGGCCGAACCGACCTTGGTTCGGCTCATCCTGTCCCTCCACGTGGCAGCCCTTGATTGGTCCCATGTTGCAATCCCGAGCGTTTTGGGGCACTTTGAGCCTCCGAGCAAGCCACCCCCTCCTCTATAAATAGGAGGGGAGGGGCTCTCATTTGGGACACACACTTCTCCTCCTCCTCTTCATTTTGGCTTGGAGCCTCTCTCTTTAGGAGAGGAGAGCTCTTTGTATAGGATTAGTGCTAGGAAGTGAGGTGGGAGGCTTGGGGACATGTCATGTTCATGACATCTTCCTCAAGAACGATCCTCAGTGGCGCCTCTGTTCTTCAACTAGACTAAAGTGAGTATTTCGACATTTCCTATTTAGACTAAAGTCATATGCATGCTTAGTTGCTCTGTTCTTATGTTCTTCGTTTGATCTTAGTTTAGAGGCTTGTGTTCTTCGAACACAACACTTTCGATCTAGTAGACTTAGATCATAAGTTTGCATCTAGTTTGCCAGCTTGTCTATTAGAGTAAAGTGAAGCTCCTGCACATCTCTAGTTAGATCAAAGTGCATTCATGATCTTGCATGAGTGATAGAGCATACCTTGAGCTAGTGCCAGTATCTCCCTCGCGGATTCGTAGTTCCGTATTTATACGGAGTGCTATAGTCGAGTTATCGGGACGTCAGACGGTGTCCGGCTATTGTAGTAGTCAGTGGTGTAGATGTGGTGTCTGGACCATAGGTTACCCTTCGAAGACCACGTACGTTCGTAGTGTAGACGTAGGCCGCAGTGGTGAGAGCCTGTTGGACCCTTTGCAAACCCTCTGCGTCGCGTACCGAGTTGGGCTCATTGCCAGCACATTGGCCTCTCCCTAAAAAGTTAGGATGTGTCTGGCACCCGAAGTGAGTGTTATACCTGAGAGACTGTAACTAGACTCTGCGCTCAGTCGAGGCAGATCCTTTCTACCTATCCTATCAATCAGTGTTGTGTCCTTGGACCATCTTTACTAGAGTAGGAGATAGTGTGCATCGTTCCTTGGATTCGATACCCTTGGAATACTCTCCTTCCTTAGGGAAGTGCTACAGTGGTATTTCCGTGCGCTTGCGGTATACCCGGTTGCTCTTATACGCTCCCTCTAGGTGATCAACTAGTGGTGACATTAAGAAACACCAACAAGCATTTCTGGTGCCATTGCCGGGGACCGGTTGCTGTATCTATCTCCGAGCATAGTGGTCCTCGTAGTTACCTTCATCGTTTTTATTCTACCCTTACCCCAGTTACCATGGAGCAAACTTCTATCCAAAACATTTCTGCTCCCAAACCTGAGTTGTTAGAGCCTTCGCCATCAGAACACCCAATTACCACACCTAGCTATCAACTCAGTACTGATCTTATCTCTTTGATTGGGGAATCGTATTCCTTTTCCGGGGACCGTCAAAACCCCTACGATCATTTGCGAGAATTTGAGCTGTTGTGTTCATGTTACGCCTTTGCTGGCATGACACACGATACCGTTCGTTGGAAATTGTTTCCTTTTTCCCTCACGGGAAGCGCGAGGCAATGGTATAACGAATACGTGGGCTCTGTTGGCGGCAGCTGGTCGGAACTGGTTGGTAAATTCTGCCAACGGTTTTTTCCACCTGCTCGTCTCATCGCCCTGTAAAAGAATGTGCTCGGATTTAAGCAAAATGATAAGGAAACCTTGGGTGCAGCGTGGGAAAGACTCTTACGTTTAGTAAATTCGGGTCCCACGCTGTCAATACCCGACCATGTGCTCTATCAGCATTTTTATGCAGGATTGGACGTCAAGTCCGCCGGGCTCCTTGACGATGCCTCGGGAGGTTCCTTCCCGGATAAGACTCTAAGTGAGGGAAGGAAGATCCTTGACCTTATAGCAGCTAATGACTCCTTCACAACCGAGCCAGAAGAGCCTCAAGAGGAAACACCTGAAGAAGAGATCACTCCTGAACCTGAGCCCGAACCTTCATCATCCAAATCCATAAGCCCAGTTCAGGAGGCCACGACACCGGAGGAAGAGGCAATTCAATCTCCGGAGTCCCTTCCGAAGTTTGAGGATGATATAATTGGCGATAATGGAAACATCTCAAAGTATTGTTGCGAGAGAAAACCACCATCACCCGTGACTCCCCCAGATCCCATGGATGTTGCCTTCCTTAGGGACAACGTTCGGGAGTTAACAGCCATCATGACCCAAGAGTGGTTGAGAGAGTCGGAATCAACAGCCGGAATCTTCCAGCTCCTTCCGCCTCGATCAACCCTTCCTTGTGTCATGAATGGAAAGGTAGTGAAAGTTCTCTACAACCTGCTGGTGGGAGTCAATATCATGTCCAACACTTATGCTCTGAGGAACTTTGCGGACGAACCTTTGACTCCTACCCAGACGTCTATCATGACTCCTGAAGGAGAAATCCTAGAAGGAGTAGGGATCTTGAAGGCTATCCCTATCATGTATAAGGAGGCCGACTTTGCTCTAGACTTCCACACCTATGACGTCCTTAGTTTCTACCTCATGATAGGATTGCCCCTCAAGAAATTTCTCCTAGAGGCCCCTACCCAAGGTAAGCTTAACGTTTGCCTTGGGAAGGAGGTTTTCTCTGTAGAAATCTCGAGAGCGAAAAATGCAAGAACTGATCCTCCTGATGATTCTACACAAATCGAGGAGGTTAAGGCAATCATTCTGGGAGATTCACTAGAATCCCTCCTCGACGAGTGGGGACCTGAGTTCATAGATGAGATAGAGGAGCCTGATGAGCCTATAGATATATACGAATCCCAGGCTCCACCTAAGCCTCCTATCAAACTCAAGCCTCTGCCCACCAGCCTTCGATATGTTTTCCTCCATGGGGACACGGAGTCTCCAGTGATCATTAACGACAATCTCTCTGACGAGGAATCCAGAAGGCTCATCTCCGTCCTAGAGAAGCACCGATCTGTTTGGATACTCTCTTCAGGATCTAAAAGGGATAAGCCCGACTCTCTGCACTCATCGCATCCCCGTAGATTCAGACATTCCACCAACAAGGGAACCGCAGAGAAGGCTGAACAATGCGATGAGAGATGTCGTGAAGAAAGAAGTTCTCAAACTTCTTCACTCTGGGATCGTTTACCCAGTTCCCTATAGTGAATGGGTGAGTCTCGTTCAATGCGTACCCAAGAAGGGAGGAATGACGACAGCCCCCAATGAGTTAGGCGAGCAGATCGCTCAACGCCTTCCCATAGGATGGAGAATGTGCAAAGATTATAGGAAGCTCAACAAGGCTACAAAGAAGGATCACTTTCCGCTCCTGTTCATCGATGAGATGCTCGGGCGGCTGGCAAATCACTCCTTTTGTTTTCTTGATGGATATTCTGGTTACCATCAAATCCCTATCCACCCTGATGACCAAAACAAGACCACTTTCACCTGCCCTTACGGAACCTATGCTTATCAGAGAATGTCTTTCAGGTTGTGCAATGCACTCGCATCTTTCCAAATGTGCATGATGTCTATCTTCTCAGACATGATCGAGCAAATCATGGAGGTTTTCATGGACGATTTCTCCGTCTATGGTAAAACTTTCGATGAATGCCTCAGGAATTTAGACAAGGTCTTGCAAAGGTGTCATGAGAAGGACTTGGTACTCAATTGGGAGAAATGCCATTTCATGGTGAGAGAGGGCATCGTTCTAGGACACCTCGTGTCCGAACGGGGGATAGAAGTGGATCGTGCCAAGATCGAGGTAATAGAAAAGCTTCCCCCTCCGTTTAATGTCAAGGGCATCCGTAGATTCCTTGGCCATGCTGGGTTCTACCGACGGTTCATTAAGGACTTCTCACAGGTAGCTAGACCCCTTACCAATCTTTTAGCCAAGGATGCGCCCTTTGAATTCATAGAGGAGTGTATGGAATCTTTCCTTACCCTCAAGAAGGCACTCATCTCTGCCCTAGTTATCCAGCCTCCCGACTGGACGCTGCCTTTTGAGATCATGTGTGATGCTAGTGATTACGCTGTAGGGGCCGTCTTAGGCCAAACTAAGGATAAGAAACATCACACTATAGCCTATGCTAGCAAAACCATGACAGGAGCTCAGCTAAACTATGCTACTACTGAGAAAGAGCTCCTTGCTGTTGTCTTTGCTATAGACAAGTTTAGATCCTACTTAGTGGGAGCCAAGGTAATAGTTTATACTGATCATGCTGCTCTCAAACACCTACTCACTAAGAAAGATGCTAAATCCTGCCTGATTAGATGGATTCTGCTCCTTCAAGAATTTGATTTAGAAATAAGGGATAAAAAGGGAGTAGAAAATTCTGTTGCGGATCATTTGTCTCGTATGTGTACTACTAACCCGCAGGAAGCACCCTTCAATGATTCCCTACGAGACGACATGTTGCTGAAGGTCACGGATAGCAACCCCTGGTATTCAAACATTGTGAATTATCTGGTTACTGGGTACATACCCTCAGGAGCCGATAGGAAGAAACTGATTCATGAGGCAAAAAGACACATATGGGATGATTCGTACCTCTATAAAGTCTGCACTGATGGGTTGCTGAGAAGATGTGTACCACGTGCTGAAGGAATACAAATCATTGAAAAGTGCCATGTCAGGTCATATGGTGGCCTGTAACACCCTAATTTTTCAAAAATTTGTTTTCAATAAAATTTGTTAGAAACAATGTTTGAATTTAAGGAAGATAGGGTGTATTTGAATTTTTTTAGGCATTTAAATGTATTTTTGAAAATTAAATAAATAAATATAGGAGTTTATTGTTGCATTTCATGCTGGTGCATTATTTACGTTTGGTTGAATTCTAATTTGAATTTGAATTCTATGTTTGAAACTCCTTTTCAAAAAGTTCAAAAGCTTTTCCTAAATTCTTTTTCTCTCTCACCTTTCTGGCCCAGCTTTTGTTTAAAAGCCCAGCAGCAATAGTCCGCCCGAGCCCCCTTTTCTCTCCTACGCCGTCCGCTTCATGCCTCGGCCCAGCAAGTTTCGGCCCACGGCCGGCCCACGTAACCCCGCCCGTTCTCCTTCGCCTACAGCCGCTGGAAGGTGGGGTCGAGATGTCATCCCCGACCTCCAGCCGTGCCCAAGCCGGACTTCGCCCGCGCGCAAGTCCCGTGGCTGCACACGTGCCCCTCCACCTTGGACTCATGGCCTGCGCGTCAAGGCACGGCACCAGCCCTACTTAAGGACGCTGCCTTCCCCGTCCTCGAACCCTAGATCGAGCCGTCTCATCTCACCAGCGCTGCCGCTTCGCCAAACCCTAGGGTTGGAGCCGCTGTGCCGATCTCCGCCGCCAGCACCGTCCCATCGCCAAGGAGGCCACCAGGAGTTTCGCAAGGAGGTGAGGGAACCCTCGGTGCTGTTTGTTCTCGTCCAGACGCTCTACATCGCGTGCACAACCTCGCCGGAGTTCGAGCTCCGCCCCGCCGAGCCTAGCGCCGCCGTCGTTGCCCTAGCCATCTCCCTGAGGCCCTAGTTGAGTTCGCCGGCTCGCCCGTGACCCTCAAGGCCAAACCCCAAAACCAATCGTGCATCCTAGCTCTAGATCGATTCAGCTCGCCGGAGCTCTGCTCAGCGCCGCCGCTCGCCGTGTTCGCCGCCGCCGGGTCGCGTCGGTGAATGACCGTGGCCGTTGGATTTTGATTCAATGGATGGGATCCAATCTAATTGAGTCAGCGTACTGGTCAACCGATCTAAACTCCCGCGTGACCATGCTGTTTTGCAGAAAAACCCCTGCGCTTTCAAAAATCCCAAGCCGGTCCTTCCACCTCAAAGAACCCTTACGCTTTAGTCCTTTTTCCTTGCAGTTTAGACCCTGAGCTTTGTAGTTATAGTGCCCGAGGTCCAGCCTTGTGTTTTTACACTGCAGCCCTTAAGTTTTTATGTTTAATTATGTTTTAGCCCCTGTTTTCTTGCAGTTAAGCCCCTGTAACCCTAGTTTCTTCACAGATATGCCCCTGCACCTTCTTTTAGCCATAACTTCTCCGTTTTAGCTCCGTTTTTCACGTTCTTTATGTCCAAACGATCGTATTGAAGAGTAGAATAGCCTTTTGCCCCTGTTTTGCTTTGATCAAACTGTTTGGTGATTGTTTCTTATTTTATTCTATTGTGTGCTTGTATGTACTTGATGTGATGCGTAGAGAACGTTTGGGCTGAAGGATTTGAAGACCAAGAAGCTCAAGTGTCTGAATAGCAATAGGGATCTGTTGAAGGCAAGTCTTCCTTGATGCATACCCGTTTACCTATACAACATGCATTTAATTCACTGTTCTTACTTTTGCTTGCATTAAATTGATGGGACCCTTTTAAGGACATGACTAGATTACTTTTATCCCTTTATCTTGAACAACCTGGGTTTTTACTTTATTGTTGGGTAGTTCTCGCTATGCTTTATCTGGTTACATGGTGGTATTAATGAACTTTATGAACTTGATTTATTTATGTTATACCTTCATTAATACAAGATCACCTTGTTTAATTGGAACATGGAGAACCAGCCAGGACAACAGTGCAACCACAAGAGCTAAATGGCTCTGGCCTTGGCTAATTAATTATTGACCCTGGTTAGGAGTGGCTTTACCTGATAAGGACAAGGGGCGGCGGTACTGTGGGGTATGGACTCGCTCTAGCGGGGAGTTGGGCTTTGCTAAGACACGGTACCCGCTAGGGGACTTCATACCTTGCTAACTGATCCGGTAACCTTGTGGGTTGCAACTTCCTGGGGAAACTTTGTAAAGGCCTCATAGCGTCCCTATGCAATCACACCTAGGTAGTGTGGTATGATGCTTGGTCGGCATCGCATGGTTGGGTTTAAAGTTCCTAGAACTTTTACGCGACTTGTGGTGAAAGTGTACAACCTCTGCAGAGTGTAAAACTAATCGATTAGCCGTGCTCACGGTCAAGAGCGGCCTGGACCCTCACATGAGTAAACTATGGAAGTCAATGATTAACTTGATGCATCTATCTTTATTTATGTTGTTATTCTCTTATGTTAATTGTGGGTTTGGTATAAACTTACACTTGCTAGTATTTATGTTGCTAATAAAACTTGACCAACTAAAACGCTGAATGCTTAAACCCGTCAGCCTCCACTATAAAGCCTTGCATGTTATATTATGGTTCTGCTTGCTGAGTACGGCATGTGCTCACGCTTGTTTTCATTATTGCAACGACACTACCCGGATGCTGTCGAGACTTGGAGAGGTTTGAAGATTTCCCTGGAGACTTCGACGACTTCTAGGCGGGCGTACCACCAGTCAGCTGCTTGTGGTGTTGTTCCTATCCGCTGCGTTGCTACTCGTTAATAATTAGTTTGTTTATGAGACATTTTGGTCTGTAATAAAGTTTAATACTCTCTTTACGTTTTGGCACTGTGTTTTGGATATCACTGAGTCATTATATATGTGAACTTTGATCCTGACGCACATATAATATGAGCATTCGAATTTGCCTTTAAATTCGGGTGTGACATGGCCACTATAGCACTTACCGTACACATGCAAAGATATGGCAAAGTGGGTTCTTCTGGCCGACTATGTATGATGACACGAGAACTTTCATCCGAAGATGTAAAGCTTGCCAGAAGCACGGAGGAATTACTACTAGAGATGCAATGCCCTTACATGATAATCTGCAAGTGGAGCTTTTTGACGTATGGGGTATTGATTTCATGGGCTCATTCCCAAAGTCTGATGGAGCTGAATATATCTTAGTGGCAGTCGACCATGTGTCGAAATGGGTGGAAGCTATAGCTTGCAAGTCGGCCGATGCCAAGCACTCCAAAGGATGTTCAACGAAGTGATATTCCCTCGCTTCGGCATTCCAAGGATGGTAACTAGCTATGGGGGATCCCACTTCACTGATACCGATTTTAGAAGATTCTTGAAGAAACAAGGGATCCAACACAGTGTTGCTACACCATACCACCCTAAGACTAATGGCCAAGCAGAGACCTCCAATAAGCAGATCAAGAATATTCTACAGAAAATAGTGCAGGAGGCTGGCACAATTTGGAAGAAGCATCTCGCTGATGCCTTATGGGCCTATCAAACAGCTTACAAAACTCCATTGGGCATGTCTCCGTATCAATTGGTATATGGAAAGACGTGCCACCTACCAGTGGAAGTGGAACATAAAGCTCATTGGGCAATCAAAAGGTTTAATCTGGATTTCCAGAAGTCTGGAAGGAATAGACAGAAGCAATTAGCAGAATTGGAAGAATGGAGAGAAAAAGCCTATCACAGTGCAAAGATTTATAAAGAGAGAACCAAGAGGTGGCATGATAAGAAAATCAAGAAGAAAGAATTTGCACTGGGTGATAAAGTGCCACTTTTCAACTCTTGATTCAAGCTATTCGGAAAAGGGAAATTGCGCAGCAAATGGGAAGGACCATTCACAGTAATAGAGGTAGCCCCTCATGGAGCTATCACTCTGCAAAATGATGAAGGCAACTGTTTTAAGGTGAATGGCCATCGATTGAAGATCTTCCTCGAGCCAGACGACGTTGAATATGAAGTGATCAACTTCATCGAGAATGGGTACAATAAGTAAGAGTGTGCCCAACACCAGGTAAGTCCTATTTTCCCTACTCTCTTTATCTTTTCAAGCTTATTTTCATTTCTTAGAAGAAGACAGTGTGGGGGAGATCCCCACCCTGCAGAATAAAAAGAAGGACCTAAGGTACGCAGCTTCCCTATCTCACTTCCCTGTACCTTTGAGTTTGTTTTGAATTTCAAAAATCAATCTTTTATATCAAACTCAGGAGGTAATTTTTCTATGTCATCCATGATTCCTGTGGTTGGCTTGCATATGTTTTATTCCTTACTCATCATCTTGATGCTTGTGAACAAATATCATTAGGGAACTCATGCTTATCTAAGTAGTTGACGTTTGTGATATGGTTTGATGATATGACCTTCGCTCTGAATGTTTGAGTGCTTGGGAATTTTATTTGAAAACTTGAAAACCCTTTGCAAAGCTCCTCTTTGACATGCCACCGTCCCACTAGAGCCATATGATGTTATAGTTGAAAACCTTCTACTCATATGCTACTTGTTATTGTATTGAGCTTTGTCAAAGTCTGTGACCCTTGTGATAATTCTTTTCATTACTCTCATGATCAAGATTCATGTGCACACCATCATATCCCCCTCGCTATGCTTCTACACTGGAAGTTGGCATTGTATCATTCATCTGTTTCATGAAAATAAAGCTCCATAAGTGGTGTGACGTCTCTCTCCAAAAGTATCCTTCAAAAAGAGACATGGGCTATAAAAAAAGAAAAAAAAAGAGACAGATGCTCAAGGCATGATGAAAAAAAGAGAAAGGAAAAAATAGCCCATGTCCAAAATAAAGGAGAAATATGAGAGAGATGAGATCATGCAAAAAGGAGTTCCATATCATAGATGGTAATAACTAGTATCCATTCCGGAGCTAGTGTCCACCTTACCATCAACCTCAGCTTTCATCATATATGTATGGTAATATCTAGCACCCATTCCGGGCCTAGTATCCACCTTACCATACTCATCATACCCATACACGTGCACATCTTGATCTGATCGTATGAATTGATTTTCTCTGAGGATCCAGTCTTTGACTTTGCAATATATGTGATACAAGTATGCCTTATCCTTTGTCCTACCCTGAGCTCCACATATAGCCATTATTAGAAGTAGGATGAAGAAAGGCAACCAAATGCTTTGGTGAGGACATATACACATTGAGCGATCTGAGAGACTCTAAGCAAGGTTTGTTTTGAAAATTTATTGCAAAACCCCAAGTTACTTGACATGATGAGCAGGAGTGATTTGATTCATGGCCGTTCCTTTCCTCAACCACCCAAGATAGCATGATAGACACTTCATAGAGTTCACAAGTGCAAGGTATGGTTCGGAATATCTCTTATGCTTACTTCATACCAATGGATATCATTTCCCATTTTGATCTTGTTCTTCCCTTCACTCGGGACGAGCAAAGGTCGAGTGTGGGGGTATTTGTTGACGGCTATTATCAACATGGAAAATGATTATCAACACTAGAATAGGGATTAAACTAATCATTTCCACAAGTGTTGGCGATTATGCAAATACAGGCTACGACTAGCGGGTAGTTGTCCAGTCGTGGGACGTGGTCGGGGTGATCGCGACGGTCAAACGTGACTGGTGTCTCCGACCACTTCAGGTACGTCAAAGTTGCGTGCTCGGTGTGGTAATCTTCTCGCCGGATCAGCTTCTCCTGACGTCTGGGTGGTCGCGCCTCCGATCCCCCGAAGATCATCATAACGGCTCCGTCTTCGCGGGGGTAGCCGGCCTCGTCGTTGCCCTTGTCCTTCCCTCCATCACCGGTCGGAGCAGTGTTACGCTTCTTCAGCGTGCCGGAGAGATAGGACTTCATCAGGTTACAGTCTTTGAAGGCATGTTTGACTGGGCCCTCATGGTTGGGGCACGGAGCCTCCAGCAGCTTCTCGAAGTGATCTTTTGGTGGGTCGCTCCTGGGTCTTGCTGTCTTCCGGTCGACAGCCGCTACCAGGGTGTCATCACGGTACCGCTTATCCTCGTTCTTCTTTTTCTTGTTGGTTGGCGCGGACGGACCGTCGTCAGCCTCGACCGGCTGCTTCCCCTTGCTGGTACTGGGACTAAGCGTCGCGGCTACAGCTTCCTCCCCGTTGGCGTGGTCGGTTGCGATGTCGAGCAGCTCCCTAGTAGATCGCGGCTTCCGCCACCCAATCTGATGGATCAACGTGGCACACGTGGTACCGTTCTGGAAGGCCGAGACGATGTCCGTGTCGGTGGTGCTGGGCAACTCGGTGCATCGCTTCGAGAAGCGCCGGATGTAGTCGCGCAGGCTTTCACCCTTCATCTGCTTACAGTTGCGCAAATCCCATGAGTTCCCTGGTCGGTCGTACATACCCTGGAAGTTACCGATGAAGGCGTCACGCAGCTATGACCAGCTGTCGATCTTGCTTCGTGGCAAGTGCTCGAGCCACGTGCGAGCCGAGTCCCCGAGGTGTAGCGAAAGATTCTTGATGATGAACAGGTCGTCCCGCGCTCCTCCGGTGTTGCACGCCAGCCGGTAATCTTCCAACCAAACGCCAGGGTTGGTTTCACCATCATACTTAGGTACGGAGGTCGGAGCTCGGAAGCGCGAAGGGAAACGGGCGCTACGCACATTCCTTCCGAAGGCGCGAGGCCCCTGGGTGTCGGGCGAGTTGCTTCGGCTTCGGTCTTCGTCGCTATCGTAACGGCCCATGCGTCGCCGGTTGTACTCCTTACGAGGCTGCTGCTCGTAATCATCATCTTGGCCTGCGTCCGCCCGTCGCCGCGCCTTGATGGTATCGCGCGCGTCGTGGTGGGGACCCAGGCAGCTCTTGACCAACACGTTAACTTCCTCAGATCGTCGTGGCTGCTACGATGGTGCCGCAGGTTGTCGTGGCTCGGAGTGCCCGCGACCCTGCGAGCCTCGTTGTCGAGAAGAGGAGCTCTCCACCTGTTGCACGGTAGCGGTCTCGAGGAGCGTCTTGATTTGCTTGTGCATTTCCTTCTTCTGAGGGGTGGCAGGCTCCGGTATCTTCCAGAGAAGAACTGCGACTGCCGCCAGATTCTGCGACGCCCTCTTGAAGACGGGCGTGCCGTTGATGACCTCTCGGTCGTCGTTGATGATGTGTTGCTGGACATCCCTCGTGCGTACACAGGCGGGAGTTGGATTCTGGTCCTACCAGAGTTGTTGGTGGAGCTGAGCCCGCTCATCGTCGAGCTGGCGTTGTGCGTCCTCCAACACGTCAAGTCACGCTCGTTGCGAGGCTCCATTGGGCGGGACCTGTGCCTCAGCCACACTATCCTCAGTCGAGCTGTGGGCAGAGTGGACCACCCCCTCCAGGGTGTTGGCCGGTGCTGGCGCGACCGGGGCGTTGCCGACAACGAAGCACTCGTGCGAGGGGTCGTATCCCCCGGTGTCAGAATCGTCGGAGTAGTCGAAACAGTAGTCCGCCGCTGTTTGGAAACGACGGAAAGCGCTGGGGTCCTGGAGCCCGGAGTAGTCCCACTCCGAGCTCAAGAGCTCATCCGTGCCATCGGAGTCGAGGTACTGCTCATCGGGCGAGGTGGCCGGAAGTTTCCGGTTACACCAGAGGCGATGGCTGGGGTAGTTCTCGTACGCGGCCAGGTCCGTGCCTGACGAAGAGGAATATGTCGCTGCTGTGTAGCGCGTCCCTCGGGGGAGTGTTGGCATCAACGCGCTCTCCCTGGCGATGCGCTCCGTCGAGTCCGACGGCAGGGAGTCCTCCGCCGCGTCGGTGGGTGATGGTGCGCCAGCTTCGACCCGCGGAGGGGAGCTAGTACGCGTTGCTCTGCGTCACTCCGCCTTGGCCTATCGCGAGCGTTTGCCCAAGCGCCTCTTGTGTCGGGGCGAGCGTGGAGCAATGGCCGGAGCGGGAGCCGGTGTAGGTGCGTTGGTGGTCTCGCCGACGATGTTCATGAGATAGCCGTCTCCAGTCGCCCGGAAGTTCAGGCTCCCGAAACGGATCTCGAGCCCAGCCAAAAGCGGGTCGGATGATCCCATGGGGTAGCTCATCAGTAACAGCTTGGTGATGACTACCGCAGAAGAAAACGATGGAAGTGCCGTGCAGACCCTGAAAGGAACGTCGAAAACACGCGAAGGCCCCTACCTGGCGCGCCAACTGTCGGGGTTTGTTACCGCCGGCAAGTAAATTTATAAGAACGCGTGTACGGATCCTCACGATTGCACAAGAGACACTCGAGATTATACTGGTTCGGGTCTCCGGAGAGTAATACCCTACGTCCAGTCAGAGAGGGGGTGTCCTTTATGCTCAAGAGTTTGTAGTAGGGGATACAGACATGTCGGGAGAGGGTTTTGAGCCCAAGTCCCTGGTGTGTATGTGGTTCTTGTAGCAGAGTTCTGCGTACGTGAGTACGAATGTGTCTCTGGGGGTGTATGAGATGAGATATCGATACTAAGTGCGTGTGGGGGTGAAAACGAACGTGCCCTGCAAGTGCCCCATTCCTCCCCCTTTTATAGTCATAAGGGAGAGGTTCATGGGGGTTATATCGATGGTGTAAGCTAATCTACAGCGTAGGACATCCTCCTCCCGCGTCGGGCTTGTCAGGGCGGAGCGGCGAAGAACTGTTACGACGCCACAGGTGACGGTGTAGGTCTTCCTGGAATCGTGCGTCCCAAGTAGCTGTTCCTGGGGCTTCCCGCACCCTTCTCCGAGTAGTTAGTCGGGCACGGGAAGTAGGATTCGTATCCTACTCCTGTCAGCGGAACATGGGCCTGTCTTTTCCGGAAACTATGGAGATGGAGTGGTCTATGCCACAGCGTTTGAGAGCTAGGGGGTGGCGTACACTGTGCAGTTCGTGGCACAGTGTTTCCCGTGCCGCCCGTGGTACGACGCGTGCTGCCCCGTTCGTGGAGCAGCGGACGGATCCGCCCTCTGACACCAGATCGACCTGGTCAGAGCAGACCGGCGCGGAGGGGTCGGCACGTGGCGGGGCGCGGGTTATCACGCCCGGATATTACGGGATCCGGATGGGGCCCGTGTACCCGCAGCCTTGGCGGTGAAGTCTTGAACTAGTCGGAGGTGGTGAAACTACTCGTGCGAGCAGGTGGTCTATGCCGCATCTTCCAATGCTTAGGGCGTAGCGTGTACTGTGCCGTTTGTCGCTCAGCACTTTTCACACTGTTCGCAGTACGATGGCCACTGTGCCGTTTGTGGCAGGGTTGATGGATCCGTCCCCTGACACCGAATCAGCCAGGCCCGGGTGGGCCGCTGCGGTGGAGCGGATGCGTGGCAGTGCGCGGGGGGACGTGTGCGGAGATCCCGGGATCTCGATCAGGAGGGGCCCACGCACCCTTTGCCTTCTGCGCGAAGCCCGCGCAGGTCGACGACGGAAACTACTCGTGCGAACGAGTAGTCGGGGACGGGGAGCGGTAACTACTCGTACGAGCGAGTAGTTGGAGGCGGAGGTGAAGCCCCGTTGTATGTGCCGCCATGTACTTGGAGGAGAAGGCGCTGGCGGCCGTGGGCCATCTGCCTTCCGGCCCGTGAAGGAAACAGGTCGTACGGACTCTCAGGTACTTGGGGGCTCAATACTCGTTGTATTAGCCGTCAAGTATGCCGTATGTGGGTCCGTACTGTGTTTTTTAGAGGTCCTGGTGGGCCCTGGTCCATGGCCTCGTCACGGGGTGTGAAAAGGAAGAAGTATTAATTGGTGTGATTGAGGGCATTGAACTCAAAAGGAAATAGTCAAGGGCTCAAAACATTATTTACATACAAATGGCATCGATCTAATTGCATTTGAATGTCATCGATCTAATCACGTAGTGATTCTTTCCTTAATTGATATTTTCTTGTTTTCCCTTTCCTTGCTAACAATTTATGAATGGCGCACTACCATTGACAAAATGACGCAACAATTCTTTCCTGAGTTCACCTAATCACATAGTGATTCTTTCCTTACTTGATCTTTACTTGTTTTTCCCTTCCTTGATGTGTCATCAATCACACCAATCAATTTTACTTTACTTTGCACATCAATATCTCTTTCTTTTTAGTCATGTCATCAATCACGCCAATTAATTTATCTTTCCTTCAAAAAGAATGAAGAAAGGAAACAATAACAGTGATTGTCTCCAACGTTTGAAAAAATAATGAAGAAAGGAAACAACATTCGTGATTGAGGTGTGTGGGTACCAGCGCGTGGTGATTAAGGAAACAAACCAATCGTGATTGAGGCATGTGGGTACAGGAGGGCGGGTAAGTGGGAGGGTGCGGTGAAAAAAATGGAGAAAAAGGCAGAAACATTTTAGATCATCAATTTTTTTCGTCGTTTCGCTGTCGTCATTGTTGTTTCGTCTAACTTTTGGTGGGCCTCGCCTGACAGGTGGGTCCTCTGTGAGAGGTAGGTATGTTTCCCCTTGGGTGAGAATTATTTTCAATTCTTTCTATTTTTATAGTATAGATAAAATTACACATGACTATTTTAGAAATGGTAAAAGTGAAAAGTAGGTGCAAAATAAGTGTGAAAGTAATAAAAAATAATAGCCTCTCATTATTGTAACACCCAAAAATTCCATCAACCTTAAAATCAATGTAGCAACATTGTTTATATTTTAATTTAAAAGGACTAAATAAATTGACCAATTAAATTTGCCTTTTAAATGAATGCATTCATGCTGATGCATTGGTTTCGCTTGGTTGTGTGTTTTAGTTTGCAAAACAAAAGTTCATAAACCCACATCAAACTCCTATCCCTATCTTTCTCTCTTCCTCAGCCCAACCTGATTTTTCCCCTCTCTTTCAGTTCAGTAGGCCCCCTTTCTCTTTTTCTTTTTCCCTGCGACCCAGCCTTCTTCCGGCCTAGTTCGGCCCACCGCCAGCCTAGCTGCTCCCCCTCTCTCCCAGTCACTGACACCGCGACCCCACCCGTCAGATCCTTCCCCCACCTCGCGCCACCACCTTTCTCCACCATGGCGCCCCACCGTACCACCCCGGCGCCCGCGCCTTTCCCTCTCCCCTCCACCGAGCATTCCCATCAATGTGTAGTGGCGCACTCCCGCATCCCCTCGCCTTCTCCCCCGTAACCCCCTCCACTCGAGTTCCACCGAGCCTCAATGGTAGCCTCCACCGCCGGAGCTCGACCACCGCCCTACCGCCCCTTCTCCCCTACCCCTCTCCACCCTATAAAAGGCGCCCCCGAACCCCTGGTCCTCCCGCACCTCTCCTCTGCTCTCTCCCTCGCGCACATCGCAGTCGCCGTCGAAGCTTGGAGCACCGCCGGGAGCCGCCAGCGTCGATCTCCGTCGGTGCTTCTTTAGGGCCGCCCCTTCTTCACCTGAGGCTTTGCATCGAGGTGAGGACCCTGCATGTTCCCTTTTCCTTACGTGCCTGATCCTGTAGAAGTCATGCTGCTTGTCGGAGTTGCACAGCCCACCCTGCCTACAGAGGTGCCCCGTCTGCCACCCAAGCCGCTTCCTCAACCCCCTAACCATATTCACCAGCTAATTAGCTTTGTGTAGAAGCAAACTGCGCTCAAAACTGAGGTCGAATGCTCGTTTTCGAGCATCACCGGCAAGCTCCGCCGCGCGCCGCCGCTGGGCGCTGTCGCTCTGGTGCCGCCCGCTCCATCGATGCGGTCCGCAGCCGCCCAATTGCGAGCCAACAACTTGGATCGAGTCTATGCCCGGGTCAATCGTTGAAATAATGGTCAACCCGAGCCGCCGGCGGCCTTTTTCCTTAAGAGCCCCTTAAGTTTCCCTGTTTCACAACCATACCCTTCCACCTGTAAAGATATTTTTGGTTAAGTCCTTTCTATTTTGTTTAGGCCCCTGAGTTTCTCTGTTTTTCCCTCTCGCCGTCCTTGGCTGTTGTCACACCCTGAAATTTCCAAATTTCAGGATGTGAATAGGAAAAAAATTAAACAACAATTTTTTCATAATTTTAAAATTTCCCAACATTTATTTTACAGGAAATATAATATAGGAAAAAGACATTGTTTGTTTTTCTGCATTAAATAAAATGATTATGTGAGTGTTGCATTCATGCCAATGCATCTTGGTGTTTCATGAGTGCAAAATGTTTTAAAAACACGCTTAGGTGCTGACCAAGACCTTCTGAGAATTTTCCAGCTTTTTCTGGAACTAGGGGAACCTCACCCGCGCGTTGCTCCGGGAATTAAGAAAATGCAATGATTTTAAGGAAAATTTACCATGGTATCATCTCTCGACGACAAGGACATGAGCATATTATGTAAAGTTGAAATACCCGGGTAATGAGTATCACTATTTATTTAAACTAAAGTGGCAAGCTATTTGAACTGAAGTTTCTTATCCGAGTATAAACAAAACTGGCGACCGAGCCGGGCGACGATAATGAAAGGCGGCAGGCCAATGTCTTCATTGAGGGCGTCAAGATCGGAGGGGAATAGGCGGAGCCGGGGAGAGGGGAAGAGGCACACCCGAGGGACTGCAAACGGCCGCACAGCCGGCGCCGGGTGGATGGGGATAAGGTCGACGAAGGCGCATGACCAACAGAGAAGAGATGGTTCTAACCGGACGCGCTCGAACGTAGCCCACGACGCGCTCGAACGTAGCTTTTCTATGTTTCAGTTACCACTCACAGCAGCTAATCAGAGGCCTTTTCTCGGGCGCGAGGCTCATCGGGGAGGGGCAGCACGCCATGGTCTACCGGGCGTCCATGCGCACCGGCCGTGCCGCCGCCGCCAAGAGGTTCATTGGCAGGGGCTGGCGTGCGTGCTACAACGACCTCGCGGCGGCGGCTGTCGGCGGCGTCGAGACTGCGGCACCCCAACGTGGTCCGCCTGCTCGGGTACACCGCCACCCCGGACCTCCGCGTGCTCCTCTACGAGTTCGCCGACATGGGCACCCTCCACGACGCCCTGCACGGCGGCGGCGCGCTGAGCTGGGCGCAGCGGGTGCGGATCGCGCTCGACGCGGCGAGGGGCCTGGCGTACCTGCACGGCGCGGCGGTGACGCACGGGGGCGTGCGCTCCAGCAAGGTGCTCCTGTTCCCGGGGTTCAGGGCCAAGATCGCCCACCACGACGTGCTCCGTGAGCCGGATGACGACGACCACGCACAGTTCGCGCACGCGTCGACCTTCGCGTACCTACCGCTGGAGTGCGTGCGCTACAGCTTCTCGATCTCGTCTTGCTTCCTCTTGCTTGCCCGCAGTATACATGCATGATGCACGGTTGGTGATCCCATCGATGGGTTATCACTACAGGTCCATCTACGGGGGCCCGCGCAAGACGACGCCCATGTCGGAGTCGTGCTTCTCGAGCTCCTGACGGGGAGCAAGTCTTACGACGACACAACGCGGCCAACTGCTGCTCCATGTTGTGGTGCTTTTCTATGTTTCAGTTCAGTGGCGGAGTCAGAAAAAATATATAGCTGGGGCGAATTCTAATCTAGAGAGGAATCAAAATCAAAAGCGTGCAGAACTGTGCCAATTCATACCGCATTCACCTATTGCAATAGCATAAGTTATAGAAAAGAAAAGTGAACGAGTGACACAAGGTAAGTCTCAAGATGTTGCCTTCAATTTGAAAATAAATTAATAGTTCTTGCATTATACAATGCAAAATAGAAAAAAATGAAAAAGGATAAACATGTAGATAGATTACAACGAGTGACTTGTAAGTAATAATAAAGTGACTAACAAAACAATACTCAGCTGAACTCCTAATGCAAATAAGTACGTGTGGCCATATGGCTATATGGGCTTTACCCATGGGCTGCTGGGAACTTTGAGCTGCACCCTAGGCCACAATAGGCCCAGCTGTGTGTCCGTGTGTGACTATCTGCTCGTTGGGTTCTTCGTCTCTGCAGCAATGGCGGCACCCAGACGGCCAGACCGCAGATGAACGGATGGGAGAGAAGCGGGGATTGACAGAGAAGAAGAGAGGAGTCTTGAGCAAGCACGATTCTAGCTGGGGCGGCCGCCCCACCCCGCCGATAGGGTGGCTCCGCCACTGTTTCAGTTACCACTCACAGCAGTCAATCAGAGGCCTGAGAACTCCTTAAGGAGAGCTAGTGGGGAGCTCCTGTATAAGAGTTATAGATCTATTCACATTTTCCTTGAGCTATTTTTATTTATTAGAAGGCTCTAAAATCTTTTTAAATGAGCTCCAAATATTTTATTTGGATTGTTCGTGTCTCAATCCATCTCTGAGAATTTTCTTAGAATTTTAGAAATTTTCAGAGTATTTTTCGTGCTTCAAATGAATCATCTAGACTTTTCTGCAATTTTCTTTACACGAGAAATTATTTCTGAAAAAATAATCTTTTCTTTTCTTACCGGCCGAGCCCGAAGACCCGACCCGCACTGACCCATGTCAGCTCGCTCCGGCCCATTCGAGGCCCATCTGGGCCAAAGGCCGCAGCTCGGCTGCGCCGCTGCCGTCTCGGCGTGCGTGCCGCGCACGCCAGGCGCGCCTCCCGTGACCCTATAAAGGGCGAATGCCCTGGCCGCTCGCGTGCCCTAGCCGCCATCTCTACCTCGCCTTGCCGCCCCTGCGCAACACAGCGTCGTCGCACGTCGTCCGCCGCGGAGCCGTGCGCCATGGCCGCTTCCGCCGCTCGATCGCCGCCCACGAGCACTGCCGGAGCAAGCCATATGTTCCAGGAGCTTAAGTATTTTATTTAGCTCTACCGTGTCCTATATCATGGCAACCTATTTTTCTAACTGCTCCATCTTCTTTTCAAGATCCTACTATACATATAGTACTCCATGACTACTTGTATAATTATCTTTTGGTTTATCTCTATTTATTTATCTATCTGTATTTATCCAGTACATCCTTTTGGAGTACGAGAGCAACAATCTGCCTGGCGGCCTGGCCAGGGCTAATATCATCACCGTGTTTTTTTTTCTCTTGGCCTGAACCAATCCGACTCGAGGCTGAGTCCAAGCTAGCACGACCCTGCGTCGATCAGAGGCCCGCACGCAATAGCCACCTTGGCATATGCCGCTGCCTTCGCCCGTTTCTTTTTTCAGCTGCCCTAGCTTATGTCCTGTGCCGCGCCGCCGCCCAAACTCGCGAGCCGCTGCCTTGCCCCAGCGCCGCCTTCACCGGGAGATCATCCGCAGCACCAAAGGAAGCCCCACTTCGATTCATCGTCTCCGTTCAGTACTAGAGAATAAGGCTTTCATCCTAGGTCAATTTTTACATTAGTACCGGTTTTTTCAGCGCTCGGTACTAATGTGAATATAAACTGGTACTAATGTATGAGTGAGAAGGAAGAGTCTCGCTGCGCACTCGTGAGGGCACATTAGTACCGAGTGTAAACTAGCCCCGGTATTAATGTGAACACATTAATACCGGGGGAAAGAACACCCGGTACCAATGCGCGGTCCCCCATGACGCCGTGTCCGTGCCGTCCGGCCCTGCCCCCTCCCCGTTTTCATCTGTTCGCGCGGGCCTATACACTTAGAAAAAATCCATCCCCATCTCCATCTCCTTATCCTCTTCTCTCCTATATCCTCTCTTTTTTTCTCTCTCCCCAGGACGCGGCAGGCCGGCGGGCGAGACGAGCTTGGCCGGCGGGCGGGACGAGCTTGGCCGGCGGGAGCCGCGGCCGCCCCCAGGTCGGCGGCCACGGTGCGGGAGGGCCGGCGGGATCCGCAGCCACGGCTCGCGGGAGGCCAGGCCGCGGCAGGCGCCGCTCCCCGGCGCGCGGAGGCCGGCTCGCCGGCGCGGCGAGCCGCGGCGGCGGGCGCCGCTCCCCGGCGAGCGGCGGAGGCAGGCGGGGTCAGCGGGAGGCCAGCAGGCGAGCGGCGGATGGATCGATCTGTGTGAGTTTTTTTGTGTTGTTCCTCCTCTGGATTGAATGGGATGAGATGGAGATGAATTTTGTGATTTATGTGTTGTGAATGAGATGAGATGGAGATGAATTTTGTGATTTTTGTGTTGTAAATCTTGTGAATTTTGGGTGGTGATTTGTTTTGTTGTGAATGAGATAAGATGATAAAAATGGCTGTGATATGATCGATTTGAGTTTGTGTTAGTGAGATGGGATGAGAATATAGAAAAAAGGAAAGAAAAAGGAAAAGTAAAAGGAAAAAGAAAGAGAAAAGGAGGGAGGGGACGGGATGGAGGGGGACGGACGAAAGGAGAGGCAAACGGACTGTGACGGAGAGAAGGCATTAGTACCGGTTTTTCACCCCGGTACTAATGCGACTTCACATTAGTACCGGGAGAATAATACCGGTTTCAAAACCGGTACTAAAGGGGGTTTACAACCGGTACAAAAGCCACTATCCCTAGTAGTGGTTGTTGAGCCTCTGCTGGAGGAGAACGTCCACGACGTGTTGATCCACCGCACAACCGTCATCATCGAAGTTATTTTGGTCTATCCGCTGCCGTCACATCCATGATCCATCCTCGTTTGCCGCAGCGTCGCGGGCAGAGAGGCTTGTCCGCCGGGCACACTGTCGTCGTTTCACCCTCCGAACATGTAACACCCTGAAATTTTCCGATTTTAGGATGTTATTAGGAAAAATAATAATAACGATTTCTCGTAATTTCTAAAATTTTCCCAACATTTTTTTTCTTTACAGGAAATTTAGTACAGGAAAATAATTGATTGGTTTTAAAAATTAAATAAAATGGTTCTCCGAGTGTTGCATTCATTTCGATTGCATTTGTTTTGCTTGAGTTAGTGTTTTGAAAATCAAAGAAAGATCAAACCCAAATCTCTCCCTGACGAGGGCCCAGATTAGGGTCCCCTTTGACGGTAAGATTATCTTCCTAAAAAACGGCAAAACCACAACCCTCGAGGTGGAGTCAACCGTTTGCTGGCAAGTAGCTCGAGGATGGTCGTACCCTTGCTGACAACAACATCTAGAAGGAGTCCACCCTTCACCTGGAGCTGTGTCTCAGGGAAGGCATGCAGATCTTCGTCAAGACCCTCACTGGCAAGTCGACCAGTCCTTGGCCGGACGGCTGCATCTCCGACTAGTTTCCCACTAGAGGAACCCTCGCACGACAAGTCTCCGCCTCGCACGACAAGTCTCCGCCTCGCACGAGTACTCTCCGCCTCGCACGACAAGTCCAGGCTCCGACTGGTACGTGGACCCGGGCGCACTACTCGGGCGGCGCTACCGATGCGCGGAGAGGAGCGAATCTCCACGTCACGCGGAAACAACAGCTGGAGGCCATGCAAGCGGCCCGCCCGGCAAGAGCCTTAGTGCAGGTCTGACAAGCCGCTCAGCCATCACATCGCCATCATCTCCTACTCTGTCACACGCAAGACTCAACCCGAGGCACTCAAGCACCCTCTACGACGCGCACGAGCCTAGGCTTAGGAAAGCCTAAGCAAGCTAGGCAAGTACTCGGGAAGACTAAGACAAGCCCAAACTACTCGGGGAGAAGGCCAAGCGTCCCGGAGGGAACAGTCCAACCCGCCCACGCGGCGGCTTCCCCGACAAGGCATCGCGACTCGGCTTCAATGCGCCCCGGCGGACAGCGACGTACGACGGGACGTAGACGTACGACGGGACGTACCAGCTGCCAAGCACTGTAACTCTTTTGTATTCCCCCTTGTGCCCCTCCCCTTGAGACTATAAAAGGGAGAGGAGGGCAACGGTCACAGGGGTTAGACCTTCACATGACCAGACACCACCACCCGGGACTTGGGAACGAACTCCCTCTCCCGACTAGCTTGTAACCCCTACTACGAGCACACTTGGCTCAGGAACACGGCTGCAACACACTGGACGTAGGGTATTACTCCTCGGAGGCCCGAACTAGTATAAACCCCGTCGTCTCCTGCGCTAACCATCCGAGCCCGACACACGATCGATAAAAATTCATTGCCGGCGGTAGAGAACCCCGACACTCCCCATCTCTCTCTATCTTTTTATGGTACATCCAACTCATTCTCTCTTTGTCTATGTTTCCAACCCATCCGGCTATCTTCCTTTCCTCGGCCCAGGAGCAATCACAAGCTGTTGGCCCGTAATCCATCGGCCGGCCCAACTCACCCTCTCCCTCTTTCGTACTGCTGACGGGTGGACCCCACCTGTCATCCCTCCCTTTCTGATCTGACCCGAGCAAGACTCGAGTCCGAGCACTTGCTCGGCTCCCGTGCATGTGCCCTGCCCACGCTGCTTGGCCTCCCCGACCTTGCGCCCGCTCGCCTTCCCGTGACGTTCGCTGTCCGTCTTACCTGCCAGCTCATCATTCCCCTCTATCTCGCTGCCAGCCGAGCCCCGCCCGCCAAGCTCGTCTCGCACACACGACCGTGTCGGGCCGAGCCGTGTGCCGCCGCATCTGCCCGGCTCTGCTCACCCGTGCCCGAGCTAATCAGCTCACGCGCACTCATCCGCTTTCACGGCCGTGTCGCTTCCTCTCCATCTACATGTAAGCGCTGCACGTCACGCCTCCTCCCACCTCTGGCCAACGCTGTCTCGAGCCCACGCTCTCACGCGCCCGTGCGTTACGCCGGTGCTCTTGTCACACTCACCTGTGCACTGCGCTCGTATGCCACGCTCGCACTGTTCGGCCATCTGTACTCGCATGCCTGTCCGCCTCTCTTGATGCACCTCCTCACCATCCTGCGCGGCTGCACCCCTGCCCGCACGCACCCGTGCGTTGTGCCCAAGCCGAACCGACACCGTCTCGGCGTGTGCGCCCAGCCACCGCCGCTCGCACGCCGCCCGCCTGGCTCTCACGCACGCAGCGTCCCTCTCCCCTTTCAGCAGTAACACAATCCACCTCCATCACGTCATTAATGGCGCTGCTCACCTTCTGCTCCACCAGTAAACGTTCCACCTCCTTCGGCCAGTTAATAGCCTAGCGTGTTCACCTCTCACGCATGCATGCATGTCGCCTTCAGTAACGTCGTTGCTGCTAAGGCCATCAATTGCCAGCCGTTACCTTCTTTTAATCCTCATCAGTACTGCCTCCGCTTCCCAGGTGTACCCCTATAAAGCCTGTTGCGGAGGAGCGGGTGCACGAGCTGGCTGAGGTGGAAGCACGACTCGAGGTTGGTCGCCATGAGCTGCGCATACTCCTCCGCTGTGTACTCCGCCGCCGGCTTGAACAACAGCATCCCGGCGTTGTTCATCTACAGTCCAGCTCATAGATTTTCGTGCTAAACAGAGCATCGTCGAGCTAGGGTTCAGTGTTCACCTTCGCCTTACCAGGATGTCGAGCTTGCCGTCGAAGGTCTCCTTTACGGTGCCCATCAGCTGCACCCGGTCGGCGCGCACCACGACGTCGCAGACGGAGACGGTGACGGTGAGGCCCTTCTGGGCCCACCGCCGGCGGCACTCCTCGAGGTCCGCCGCGCTGCGCGAGCACGTGTGCACCCTCGCGCCGAACTTTGCAAGCTCCTCCACGATGGCGTGCCCGATCCCGTTGTTGCTGCCGGTCACCAGCGCTGTTGCGCCGGCCAGGCTCCACCGCTCGCCAGTGCTGCTCCCGCCGGGCGCTGCCGCCATGGTCCTCGACCTCTATTCCTTGGAGACTGGAGAGAGGGAGAAATCCTTCAAACAAACAGGTAAACAAACCACAGGCTAGGCAGGGAAGAAGACACTACCGCGGCGTCGTTTTCGTCCGAGGCTGGCCACACGACGCTACCGGCCACCACAGATGGTTGTTTTAATTCGTGCCGTGAACCCGATGGAGATGGGCGCTCTATTCCCTGCCACTAATTCCCTTGCGCCATTTCTGAACACAAGATCACTTTTCCTCAAACAGGTGAACACAGATAAATGACGTAGTGTTGATCCTGTCAGCGTGCTTCCTTGCGCGCGCGAGGCGAAAGGAGCTCGAGGTCCCTCGCGCCCCTGCTGCTCACAGCGCCCATGCCTCGTCTTTCGCTCTGCACCGCACGTGTCAGAGCTGAGCGCCGCAGCCTCGTGCACAGGGTGCCCTGACCTGCTTCAGAACGTCGTCGTCTTGAAGCTGCCGGAGCAGACCATCGTAGCCAGGAGCCTCGCCTCGTCGAGCTGCACCTGTTTGACCGGTTCCCGTCGCTGTTTCGCCACAGCCGTCCTCCCTTGCAGCAAGACGGTGCCACCGTGAGGATCACAACGTCAAGCCACAGCACCCGAGCCGGCTGCTGTCCTCCATCGCTCTTGCCGTTTCCGGCTACCCCGTCGTCCGTTCACCATCAGTCACAACATCAGAGGTGAGAAGCTAGCCTCATGCTGATCTTGTTCTGTTTTGCGTTCAAGTGCCCTCATTAGCATGTTATCTCAGTTTCTCGCTGGCCACCACATGCACTACATGCATGCAAACCTCAATAGTTAATTTAGTTCTTGATCGACCTGAATAATGCTTATAGTTTTCATCCTTTGCCATATGCACTCGTGATCACTAACTAAAGTTGCCAATGTTCTTTGATTTGTTGTCCATCATCACTCTACTGTCAACCATGCATCACGCAAGGCAGCACAATATTCTACACATGCTAGCACCCTGTTAAATCCATGCTTGTGTTTGCCATAGCCAAGTACACACGCCTAGAAAGCAAGTAATCAGTACACATACAACTTCATGATGTAAGCATTACATAATGCTTATGTCATATATATTTGTTATTCCTTCAAAATACAATTCCAGTAATTCCAGCATGCATGTGTATTTCAGCAACATATATAGCCTATATCTTTTCTTTTATCTTGATCTATCTGTTATCTCTCGTGTCCCGTGAATCTTCTTTGATAGGCCTTCCGATCTGCAGTTAATCGTGATTAGATCCCTAATTCTTGTTTAATCCATAGATCTCACGTGTTACCCGTTTAAGCTCATCCTTGTTGCGTTAGTTTCGTCTCACAATAAAATACGCGCTAGTGCTAATGTTTACCATAAAATGTGTTTTACGAATTTATTTTATTTTAAACTTGGTTAATATCTACTAAACTTGTTTTCTAAATAAAATTTAATTAGAGCTACCTTTCGGCTTTTCATAATATAAATGTTAAATTGATTAATGGATATTCAATTTGCTTTCTAAATAAAAGTAACATAGGTTCTATCCGGAGTTTTCCTAATTAAATGTTAATTTGACTAATATGAATATAAATGTGTTTTGAATTATAATTTGCTTAGTTGAACTCGAAATATAAAGTTATACGCTTAGATGCTTTACATGCTTCTTTTGAAATCAAATGTTTAAATTGAATAAATTGTACTTAAATAATTACAAATAAAATTGGACTAGGTTCTACATCGTCTTTTTATTATAAATGTAACTTGCTTAATTCTAAATAGGTTATTTCTCTGAAATAACCTATTATTCAATTAAAATATATCTAGCTTATAGTCTTTGTGTGTAATAATTCAAATCTCTCCATAGTTCCGCTTTAAGCGTTTCTTACGTTCGCGATCCTAGAACCAAACCTTGTCCTCTTTTTAAGCATTTCATGCTTGGTGTATTGTTCTTAGTTGTTCTCGTTTGCTTTTGCATGTTTGTGCCTCATGCTTGTTTCGTTGGAGCAAGGCAAGTGGATTTCTTCCTCTGCATATTCTTCTTTGTCCTAAATAATTGCCTATTAAATTAATATCTAGTTTTATTTGTTGTTATGCATAAATTTATTGGAAAATTACCTTTTTAAGGACATGACTAGAATTTAATCCCCTTTACCTTGAACAACCCCTTTTAAATAAATGTTTTGGGTAGAAATGCTTAGTTGCTATACTTTGTGATGGTTCAAATGAATCTTTGCAAAAATGATGAATGTTGATCATGATAACTTTGGTGAAAGATGATGCTATGTTGATAACAAGATCATATGTTTTAATTGGAACATGGAGAACCACCCAGGAAAACAGTGCAACCACAGTCCATATGGCTTTGGCTTAGCCTATTAATTAGGTGTCTGGAATTGTCTGACAACCTTATCCGAAGGGAGCACAGGGGGTTGGAGTTGAAGGGGTATAGTCCGGTTCTTTTGGGGTAGCAGCCTTTGCTAAGGTGCTGACCAATAGGGAGGGTTATGGTCCGCTCCGCTGCTGTAACTGTCGCGGGTTGTTGGTCTTATGCATATCATTGTAAAGGCTTCGTAGTGGACCCCTAGCCACTCACCTCGGAAGTGTTTAAAGGTTTGGCCAACCCGGGTAACATGGGGAACACGAACTGTGGGTAAAGAGTACGACCTCTGCAAAGTGAAAACTGATCGATCAGCCGTGCTCACAGTCAAGAGCGGCCTGGACCCTCACATGATAAGTGAACTTGAAGATGGAATTAAATCATGGTTTTATATGGTTTTGAGATAATGTTTTCTAAATGCTTAAGTGGGTTGGTATGAACTTGCATCTAGTAAATAGGTGCTTGCTAATAAAATTTGACCAACATTAAAATGCTAACCGCTGCAAAAACTTTAGCCTATCCTTGATAGTCTTGCAACTTCCCCCACTTGCTGAGCTCCTACCATAAGTGTGCTCACCCTTGCTAAACCGCTGCTCAGAAAAAGAAGAAGAAGGTGTATGAAGTTCAGAAGATGGTGCTAGGCGTACGCAACCCCCAGTTCGTTTGCCTGTGAAGTTTGGAGCCTTTCTTTCCCAGGATTCCGCTGTAAATCTCTGATAAACTCTCTTTCTTTACGTGATATTGTTTCTGTTATTCACTATGATGTCACTATATGTATGAAACTAGATCCTGACATACATATAGGTAGCACTTGGTTTTCTTCAGAAAATCGGGTGTGACAGAACACCTGGTCGACGTGAAGCCGATCAATTTACACGTTACATCCCCTTTGCTCCAGCTTCTGTTTGCACCTTGGTGAGCACGACATCATGATCGTCGTCCTGCACTCGTTCCGTTTTAATGCTTACACACATCTTTCGTCTCTAAGTACCGTCGCCTGCTGTTGCTTTTTCATGCAGTCGATCTACAGTGCAGAGACCTGGCCGGTCATGGAGGTTGCAGCTGCTCGACCCCTCCATGGTGGCCCAGTTATATGCATCGTTCCCACGATCGCGTGCCAGTCCGTGTGTTATCGCGATCCGTGCCAGCAGATGTTCTCTTGGTCGCCGTTCGTCTCTCTCCACCGTCGGTGAGAACCTGCCGTTTCTCTATCTCGTTTCACCATGATGCCATCGCCGCGCAGGCAACGATCATTGTCTCCAGGAGTTTCACCAGGGACACACGATGATCTCACTCGTGACCAGCCACCGTCTCCAGCCCTCCTCGTCCAGTTCGATCTTCGCCGTCGCCGTTGGTCCGTCGTCATCGTTGGCCCTGGCCACACGTGAGCATACCATCATGTTTCAGGTTTCTCGTTCAGCTTTCTTCCCGTTTTGCTGCTCTCACCCATATCCCGGTCTGCCTGGTGCTTTGCAGCGCTGCCGTCTTGCTCTTTCCCTGGCAACAACTACAAGATGTACTACTTTGTATGTACATGTACTTCAGCGATGGCCATAGTCACCAGGAGAAGCACAGCCACCAGCACCTCAACGCCGTCGTCGTTGCTACATGCATGACATCTTAGCCACGAGCTTGCTGGGGCTTTTGTCTTGCCGAGCTCGCTGTCAACGCCGCTGGTGAGAATCTCCCCATGCACCCTACAGAGCCATGCATTATGCATGTACGAGGAAAGCTAATAGAAAGAAGGTCACATTCTTGTACAAAAGCAAACAAGACATGCATCGTTCATACTTGCTCTTGCCGGTGATGACATCATGGTGGCATCATGCTTATGTGGTAATTAGGACTTATCCTTTAACAAAATAATCAGCACTTCTACATTTTTTCGGTAATGTGAAATTTCATTGATCATTAGGCCTTGCAAATCTTTGATCTATAGAATGATTATTTATTCATCCATAAACTCCTTGCTCACATCAGTCAATCTATCTATCATTTAATTTCTTTTCTTCATTATTGCGCATGGTGACATCATCTTTATGGCATATTCAATCAGCTATCCTTTTTTCTTGTTAAAATCCATATCTTATTCAATTCAATTCCAATTTCAGCAATTCTTCCGTCCACGTGTTCATCTCAATGTGTAGATTAGTTTAGTACCGTTTTTAGTACGTTTTATGATGATTGGTGTACTGTTTCTTATTTATTCCATTTGTTTGCTAGTATATGTGTGCTTCAGATGTTTGCTTTGGATGATTGAGCGAGTAGATGAACGTTGTTCGGAAGCTTTGAAGAGCAAGAAGTGAAGACATTCTGAGCAACATCACTACTCTGGTTAAAGGCAAGTGTGTCCTTGTTCTTTTGCGCCAATAATTATTTCATCACTCATTGCATTGCTTTGCATTAATATTGATGGGTCCTATTAAGACTTATCCTAGTTTTTAATATCATTCCTTGCCAACTTGGGTTTATCTTTATTTATGTTGGGTAGCTCTGCTTAGCTGCTATACTTTGTGTTATGGTGGTTTTAATGAACAACAATGATGAACTTGCTTTATCTTTATGCTATATATATCTCCGGTTAATACAAGATCATATGCTTAATTGGAACATGGAGAACCACCCAGGACAACAGTACAACCATGAGAACTAAATGGCTCTGGTCTTGGCTAATTAATTAGGGACACTAGTTAGAAGTGGCCTTACCTGATAAGGACAAGGGGCAGCGGTACTGTGGGGTATGGATTCGCTCTAGCGGGGAGTTGGGCTTTGCTAAGACACGGTACCCGCTAGAGGACTTTATACCTTGCTAACTGATCCGGTAACCTTGTGGGTCGCAACTTTCTGGAGAAACTTTGCAAAGGCCTCGTAGCGTCCCTATGCAATCACACCTCGGTAGTGTGGTATGATGCTTGGCCGGCATTGCATGGTTGGGTTCAAAGTTCTTCGGAACTTTTACGCGACTTGTGGGTAAAGATGTACAACCTCTGCAGAGTTTTCAAAACTAATCGATTAGTCGTGCTCACAGTCAAGAGCAGCCTGGTGTTGGTATTTCTTAATGTCACCACTATAGCGCCGGGATAGCGTGAGAGTGTAAGAATCACCCGGGTATACTGACGGGTGCGAACGAATCCGCAAGCGCACGGATACACCGTTGTAGCACTTCACCTCAGGAGTATTCCCAAGGGTATCGAATTCAAGGAACGGTATGGGGGACTCTACGAGTGACTATCCAAGGGTACACAGTCCCTGCTGAGGTAGGTGAGTGATGTGAAGTCTCCTGTAGGTTCTCGACTCTAGAGAGGAACAAGCTCGGATAAGATCTCGCTTCGGACACCGACCCCTCCTGACTATAACAGTTGGTTCACGGCAAAGGGTTGCCTACAAGCTGTATCCGAACGTGGGGGATTTTAGAGGGTCCAACAGCTGTCACTACCGCGGCCTACCCCAAGACAAACTGTGGGATACATGGCATTCAAAGGATAACCAGCAGTCTAGACACCACGTCCACACCTCCGACTACTACTATAGCACGGCTACGTCTGACGTCCCGTAGAAACACTATAGCACTCTGTATAAATACGAAGTGACGAACCCGCGAGTTTGAGCTAAACCTTACTCGTCATTGAATCGATTCGCGCGAGGAGATATGATTGATACTTGATCTAAATCATATATGCATGAGTTTCACTATATTCTAATAGACAGGCAATCACACAAACGAGATGCAAACTTATGCGATGATAACAGAAGATCTAGGGTCGTGTTCGTGAAGAACACGAGCCTCTAACTTATGAACAAACGCAAAAGTATGAATTACTTGTTCGTCAACTAGATCGAGGAGACACGTTCATGAAGAATGTGAGCCTCTAAATGATGAACGAACGAAGAACTCAAGAACAACTCATTCATGCATGAGAGCCACTTTAGTCTAAATAGGAAATAATGAAATACTCACTTTAGTCTAAATGAAGAACATCATCGCTCACGAGGTACAAGGGAACGACGGATGATGAACGGATCATCACCACCTCACCTTTACTCATCCACACACTCCTCTGTACCTAGCACCACCTAGTCTAGATCCTCCACACACACATACTCATGGTGGGATGAGGTTTCACCTCCACCAAGAGAGAATGAGAGAGGGAGAAAGAGGCAAAGGTGAGAAATGGCTTCAAGTGTGCTCCACCTCTTCTTACCCCCCTCTTCTCCTATATTATAGGCTTGTGCAACCGGCGTGAGAGCACCCAAACACCCCGGCGGTGGCCTCTAGAACCAATGACCGAGCACCACGTGGAAGCCCCTGAGTGGGCGCCACAAGGTCGGTTCGGCCGACCCCCTGTGGGCCCCACTCGGGGTGTGCTTTCGCGTGGTGGATTCCTGTGGGTCCTGAGGTCAATTCCCGGTGTCCACGTGGTTTGGAGGCGGTTTAGGCGCTCTAGTGGGCCATGGGATCCATGTGATGCCTGCATGGCGGCTTCTGATTCGCCAAGGCTTCCTTCCTTGGACTGGTGATGTCATGGATCCGGGGGATGCTTGCATGCAGCCCCTCATTGGCTGAGCCTAACTTGTTAGGATCATGAGGGTGTCTTTTCTCTTCATTTCTTATGCTAAACACCTGCATTCAACTTAGCATAGCCACTGGTGGAAATTGTCAGTTTAAACCCCTATTCTAGTGTGGATGCTTAGTTCTTATGATAAAATGCAGGGATTGACGACCCTAAATTAGGTACTTAACAGCCGTCAACAACTCCCCCACACTTGCCCTTTGCTCGTCCCAAGCGAAAGGGAAGATTACATGGGTTTAAACCAAAGGTATAAGACAAGCATAGGAGTTATTCCAGGTCATACCTTGCTCTTGTGAACTCTGTGGATTGGCTACAATGCCATCTTGGGTAGTTAATAAGAGGAATGACCATGAATCGAGTCTCTTAAGCACCTGTTGGTCAGCACTTGGGGTTTTCCTGATAATTTTTAAAGAAAAAGAACTGCTCTGCCCTCCTTCTTTGATTCTCTCGGATCACTCAATGTGTATATGTCCTCACCAAGGCATTAAATTACCTTTCTTCACCCTACTTCTAATAATGGCTGTATTTGGAGCTCAGGGTAGGATAAAGGTAAAGCATACTTGTATTACATATATTGCAAAGTCGAAAACTGGATCCACAGAGAAAAACAAATCATACAATCAGATCAAGATGTGCACATGTATGGGTACGGTGAGTATGGTAAGGTGGATACTAGGCCCGGGATGGGTGCTAGATATTACTATACATGTATGATGAATGTTGATTGATGGTGAGGTGAACACTAGCCCCGGAATGGATACTAGTTATCACCATCTAAATTATGGAACTCCTTTTTGCATGATTCTCCCTTTTGTATAAGAAATCTTTTGAGAGCATGGCTATCTCTATACTTTCTCTTTTTTTTCAACACTGGACCTTCATGTGGTCACACACACACACACACACACACACACACACACACACACACACACACACACACACACACACACATATATATATATTAGATAGCCATGTCTCTTATGTAGCAAAAACTAGGAGTGAGAGATCAACACATATGGAGCTTTATTCTTACGGAATGGATGAATAATACAATGCTAACTTCCAAGGTAGAAGCATAACAAGGGAAATAAGGTGGCGTGCACATGAATCTTGACCATGAGAGTATTGAAAAGAATTCTCACAAGGGTCACATAATTTGACAAAGCTCAATGCAATAACAAGCAGCATATGAGTATAAGGTTTTCAACTAAAAACATCATATGGCTTTGGTAGGACGGTGGTACATCAAAGAGGAGCTTTGCAAGAGTATTTTTTTTCGAAAACAAAATTATCCCAAGGGCCAGAACCAACAGAGTTAAGATCATGTCATCAAGTCATATCTCACTTGCCAACTACTTAGATAAGCATGTTGTCCTTATGATGATATTGTTCACAAGCCTCAAGGTTATAAACGAGGAATAAAACTTACGCATGTCAACCCTAGGCATGGAGTAAGCATTTCCATAGATTTCTTAAGTTGATTTATGGAGAATTTATCAAGCATGAGCGTACAAACTCAGAAATCATGGTGAAATGAGGAAGAGATGCAAACCAGTGCTGGTTTCTGTGTGGACCAGACGGGGATTCCTGTGATGCGCACGAATGCATGTCCCGTTCAGGTTCTCTAAGCGTGGTCGATCGTAAGCGCTGTGTGAGCATAGTGTGGGTGCAATAATGATCTGTCGTGTTTGCGTTTGGAGAGTGCAACTCTCTCCCCACACTGTTTTGTACCTGGGTGTAGTTCTTCGATACAAAAAGCGAAAACAAAAATAACTAACACATGAGTGACTCAACCGGGTTACATGACCTGTGGAGCCAAGATTTATTCATTCAAGTTCACTAATAAAGAAATAGGCACTTACACCAATGATGGGAATAAAGGAAATAAATGGAAGGGAAATAAATGGAAGGGAAATAAATTAAGGGAAATAAATTAAACCTAACTAAGCGCCTATGAAGGGAAATAAGAGTGGGGCACAACCCTCTACTCAGCAAAGAGAGCTTCCAAACCCTCGACCTCAATCAACCGCTGCAGCTTGGCATTCATCTCCTCATGGGTCTTGAGGAGGAGGTTCCTAAACAGTCGATATTCTGCCCGCTGCCTTCTCACAGTCTTCATTAAAAGGTCAAACTCAAAGTATACCTCTGTCAGATCATCTGCCATCTTGCCCACACGGAGGTTCTTCCTGTTAGGCAATGAAGCTAGGATGTCGCCAAGCTCTGTCTCCCAATTTGGCGGGTATGGCTTGGGCACCCCGCAGCTGTCCTTAGGGGTCCTCACTCCAAAGACGCGAAACCTGGTCTGCGGTTGCGGGACTTCATCCCACACATCCTGCTCATACTTATGGCAAAAGGAGTCGCCATCTTCGTCAAACAGAGATCCTGAGTAGCGTTCTCCAGCCTTTAGTGGCGGCCCTGGCCAATCATCAAACAACACCTTCTTGCTCGATCCAGGGGCCGGCTTCTTTCCTAGGATGTTGAACAGGGAGCAATGACTGGCGAAGGTAGGAGGTGAGGATGAGCCGCGCCTAGCTGGGGGCTCTACCGAGTCTCCAGTAGGGCTTCTCCCCTTCCTCCCTCGCTCCGGAGTCATCAAATCGTCCTGAGTTCCATCCCATGGATGAAGCTCGCTGCCTCCAAGGTCGCTGAAGCAGAAGGACTTCTCCCCCTCGAAGCTAGCGGAAGCCATCGGGCAGAGGTGAGCAAGGCGGCAGAGCGGTGACCGAGAGGAGGATCGAGGAGATGGGGTTCGACGCGACGCAAAATTCTGTCACGCAGCGAGGAAAGGGTTTCTGGAGGACAAAAGAGTGCGCACACGAAAAACGAGAGGCGGCGGCGGCCCTAGTGGGTCGGCCGACCTAGTGGGTCGGCCGAGCCCATCTGGGCTCCGCTGGGCCTCTGCTTCGGCGTGTGGGCTCTGGAGGGGCTCAAGGTCTCTGGGTCAGGTGGCCCACCAATTTTAAGGTCGGAGGCTTCAGCAAGGGCTAGAATGGAATTTCGGGCATAATATTGCCTTCTACCCCAAACAACTTTACTTAAACCTCTTTGTACCTTAATAGCTCAACTTGGGGATTTTACCTGAACCCATACCTGGATGAAGAGTCATTGTTGCCCTCTTGCTCATATCGTCCATTTTCTCCTGATGATATCCTCCTACTCTGCCCTGTGGTCCTCCTTGCAGGTTTCTTTATGATAGGATGTATTTTCTTTCCTGCATGGTTAGTGCCTATGTACGATGGAAGTTGTATATATGGTGAAACAGAGATGATCCTCACAACCATCCTACGGGGACTATGATGGGTAACCTTAGGAAAGAAGCGCAGCTAGCAAGGCTATAGCACTACGGATGAGAGATGACAGAGGTGTTGGAGTTGAGCACAAAATCCGGGCCTAAGGCCTAGAGTGCTCTAAGAGTGAAGCTTTCACCTCTAGAACTCAATGATGATCGGACCCCAGATTGAGTGAGTGAAAGTTTATGGGTCGAACGATCATTTGAGCTGAAGGCCGAGAGTGACGGACTTGCTAGTTCATCCTCTCCTTGGGTTGACAAAGGACCTCACCCTCACCTAAGTGGGATGGCACATAAGTTAACCCAAGCTTCCAACGGAAGTGTAAAGGATAGGTGTGTAACCACACTCCCACAGGGCATCGATCAGGTCAAGAAGTGAAAAGTAGGATTTACATCCACTTGACTTGATCGGCATCGGTCTTAGCTGAACTTAAGATGATGAGATGGATTGCTCAGCTAGACCGGATATAAGTTCGCACTTCCGCAAGCCAAAGATATGGAAGTTTTACTGCGCCAGGGCTCATGTCTTAGCATAACCCTCAGTGTGGCGGCACTTCGGATTGAGCCTTGACATGAAGCACGAAAAACATCCATCGTGACCTCCCCTGGAGAGTTGCGGGCAAGGTTGAAGTGATCGTCCCCGCCAGGAATGATTCTTCTTCCTCGACTACTACCCTCCTCCTTCCCTCGAGACTAAGTCTCGAAGGCTAGGTTTTTAAGAGAAGAAACAATAGGGTAATCTAGGGGCAGAATTGCCAGCGAGGAGTGATATCTTCGACCAGAGCACAGAGAAATTTGGCATGTTAGCTCGGGCTCTCTCGAGGATTGGCTTAGGCATTTCGTCATTTTCTCGTTTGGCTACCTCGTCACTCGAGTCAGGTGGGGAGCTGATATCTCAGATTTCTCCTAGAATTTCCAGTCCCTGTTCTAGCTCTAAGAACACAAAGGCACCTCCCGAAATGGCATCAAGCATCATGCCACAGTCTCTTCGTAAACCAAACCAGAAATGCTGCAAGAGCACTGGGTCGGGTAGACCAAGGATCAGGCAAGTTTCAACCAAAGAGGCAAAACGATGCCATGCCATGCCTAAGGTTTGCTTCTCTCTTTGTTTGAAACTGAGGATCGCCATTCTTAAGGAAACGATACGCCGTAGCGGAAAGATTCGAGTGCAAAAAGATGCTCTTAATTCCTCCCAGCGTAGGTGGTTGCAACCGAAACAATGGTACCAAGATTTCGCTTCCCCAGAGAGGGAGAACGGGAACAAGTTCCTCTTAAGAACATCTTGTGTTGCCCCGGTTTTACCCTGGGTGGAACACAATTGCTCAAAGTCTCTTGCGTGATCATAGGGATTCTCATGACTCATCCCCGAGAAGGATTTTTCTCAACTAGCTTCATGAGAGATGGGTGAACCATACAAGGTGTTAGAAGAGCGGGTTGTCTCCAGAGAGTTGATTCCATGGTTTCACTCATAATGGGTGGAAGGTGTGTACAAGGATAACCTTCTTGGGATAGCGGGGGTAAAGGTAGAAACAAAAAGAAAAACAAAAGATAAAAGGATAGTCGGGTTCGTAGATTCTCGACAACCGTTCCCCGGCAATGGCGCCAGAAATGCTTGTTGGTATTTCTTAACGTCACCACTATGGCGTCGGGATAGCGTGAGCGTGTAAGAATCACCCGGGTATACTGACGGGTGCGAACGAATCCGCAAGCGCACGGATACACCATTGTAGCACTTCACCTCAGGAGTATTCCCAAGGGTATCGAATCCAAGGAACGGTATGGGGGACTCTACGAGTGACTATCCAAGGGTACACAGTCCCTGCTGAGGTAGGTGAGTGATGTGAAGTCTCCTGTAGGTTCTCGACTCTAGAGAGGAACAAGCTCGGATAAGATCTCGCTTCGGACACCGGCCCCTCCTGACTATAATAGTTGGTTCACGGCAAAGGGTTGCCTACACGCTGTATCCGAACATGGGGGATTTCAGAGGGTCCAACGGCTGTCACTACCGCGGCCTACCCCAAGACAAATCGTGGGATACAGGGCATTCGAAGGATAACCAGCAGTCTAGACACCACATCCACACCGCCGACTACTACTATAGCACGGCTACGTCTGACGTCCCGTAGAAACACTATAGCACTCCGTATAAATACGAAATGACGAACCCGCGAGGTTGAGCTAGACCTTACTCGTAATTGAATCGATTCGCGTGAGGAGATATGATTGATACTTGATCTAAATTAGATATGCATGAGCTTCACTATATTCTAATAGACAGGCAATCACACAAACGAGATGCAAACTTATGCGATGATAACAGAAGATCTAGGGTCGTGTTCGTGAAGAACACGAGCCTCTAACTTATGAACAAACGCAAAAGTATGAATTACTTGTTCGTCAACTAGATCGAGGAGACACGTTAATGAAGAACGTGAGCCTCTAAATGATGAACGAACAAAGAACTCAAGAACAACTCATTCATGCATGAGAGACACTTTAGTCTAAATAGGAAATAATGAAATACTCACTTTAGTCTAAATGAAGAACATCATCGCTCACGAGGTACAAGAGAATGATGGATGATGAACGGATCATCACCACCTCACCTCTACTCATCCACACACTCCTCTCTACCTAGCACCACCTAGTCTAGATCCTCCACACACACACACTCATGGTGGGATGAGGTTTCACCTCCACCAAGAGAGAATGAGAGAGGGAGAAAGAGGCAAAGGTGAGAAATGGCTTCAAGTATGCTCCACCTCTTCTTACCCCCTCTTCTCCTATTTATAGGCTTGTGCAACTGGCGTGAGAGCACCCAAACACCCCGGGGATGGCCTCTGGAACCAATGACCGAGCACCACGTGGAAGCCCCTTAGTGGGCGCCACAAGGCCGGTTCGGCCGACCCCCTGTGGGCCCCACTCGGGGTGTACTTTCGCGTGGTGGCTGTCCTGTGGGTCGTGAGGTCGGTTCCCGGTGTCCACGTGGTTTGGAGGCGGTTTAGGCACTCTGGTGGGCCATGGGATCCATGTGATGCCTGCATGGCAGCTTCTGATTCGCCGAGGCTTCCTTCCTTGGATTGGTGATGTCATGGATCCAGGGGATGCTTGCATGCAGCCCCTCATTGGCTGAGCCTAACTTGCTTGGATCATGAGGGTGTCTTTTCTCTTCATTTCTTGTGCTAAACACCTGCATTCAACTTAGCATAGCCACTGGTGGAAATTGTCAGTTTAAACCCCTATTCTAGTGTGGATGCTTAGTTCTTATGATAAAATGTAGGGATTGACGGCCCTAAATTAGGTACTTAACAGCCGTCAACACCTGAACCCTCACATGATAATTGAACTTGAAGATGGACTTAAATCGTTGTTATGGTTATGTTAGCCATATGCTTATGGCGTATCTCTTTATGTTAATAGTGGGTTGGTATATACTTATATACTTTATTAGTAATCAAGTGCTAATAAAATTTGACCAACTAGAATTGCTTAATGCAGTCAACCTGTCAGCCTTTCCTCGTTAAGCCTCTGCATTCATACTTTCCCCACACTTGCTGAGTACGACATGTGCTCACCCTTGCTATAAACAATGTTGCTCAGAATGAGGAAGCTGCTATGAAGTCATTGTGAAGATGTTGCTGGTGCTAGGTGTACGCAACCCCCAGTCAACTGCTTGTGGATGTTTGGTGCCTTCGTTTCCAGGATATAGCGTAATACTCTGATAATATCTCTTTTTCTTACGTGATATTGTGTCTGTTATTCACTTATGTCAACTATATGTGTGAAACTTGATCCTGACATGCATATAGATTTGCACTTGGTTTTCTTTGGAAAAACATGTGTGACAGAGTGATATCAAAGCTGTATCGACTGTAGGACGTAAGCCTAGATAGCAATGGTCGTTCCTTAAGGTTTTTTTTATCTAAAATTCATCACTACCCTTCCCTTGAGCTCTGTGATGAATATTCTCACTCCTTGACCAATATCCTTCCTCAATCCTTTTTGATAACTTACCTTTCTGACTTGACTCCTTTTCATTTCCACTCCATTCTTTTGCAAATGATAATTCTCTACCCTTGCCTATTTGTTTTCTCTCCCGTTGATCTTGATCTTGCATTTATTTTGTGTTAAATGATCTTATCTGTTTCATGCAATACACCTCCTTGATTTATTGGTGTTATTGTTACCCTCTCATCTCTGATTCGTCTGATACTTCTTCTTTCTTATCTCCTTATTCTTTAAACCTATCTATTTCTCGATTTTATCAAGTTGTGTATACATCTTGCCCATCCTACCTCTCCTTGCTTTTCAAACAATGTCGCTTTGGGTTCTTTTCTTGAATTTTGATTCCAAAGTGTCCTTTCTAATTCAACATCCCTAGACGATTCGTGCCACGTACCCTGAAGCATGCCCACCCAAGTCACTCGAAGAATGGAGCTATTGATTCATCGCTTGAAGTCAAGCCTCGTGACCGATGAAGCAAGCTATGCCCATGCTTAGGAGGATCCCCTTTGACTCTATTAACAACGGGTAGCATCGTTTCTTTGGTTTTGTGTTGAGTGGTGAAATTCAGTGCTTGCATGATCATGATTGTTTATGGCAATGTTTGAGTTGGTTCTTTGTAGTGAGTGTTGGTGTATTGTGGGTCTTATATCTGCAATAACATCAGTTGCTTAGTTGGGTTCTTCCTTTGTGCCTTTCACATCCTTGTTATCTCTATTTCTCTCTACCTGATCGAATGAAGGACATCAGAAGAAGGAATTGAAGCCCACATCAAAGCCAACAAGCAAATGCTACTGTCACTGTCATTATTTAGAAGAGAGCAAGTTGAAGAAAAGAATACCTCACTCTACTTTCTTTTCTACCTTGTGCTTGCTATTATCCCATCTAGCTCACTCTGATGAAGACCCCAACGACCAAGAAAGATGAATATTGAAGATCCTACACACAGACCACAAAGGAGGATGACCACCCACCTATCTCGGTACAAATATTCTTGTTTATCTCCCTTCTCCTTGTTTCTTCTTTCTTCGAATCTCGGGACGAGATTCCGTTTAGGGGGGTAGATTTGTCACACCCTGAAATTTCCAAATTTCAGGATGTGAATAGGAAAAAAAATAAACAACGATTTTCTCATAATATTAAAATTTTCCAACATTTATTTTACAGGAAATATAGTATAGGAAAAAGACATTGTTTGTTTTTCTGCATTAAATAAAATGATTATGTGAGTGTTGCATTCATGCTGATGCATCTTGGTGTTTCATGAGTGCAAAATGTTTTAAAAACAAGCTTAGGTGCTGACTAAGACCTTCTGAGAATTTTCCAGCTTTTTCTGGAGTCTATTCTCATTTTCTTTGAGCTATTTCTATTTATTAGAAGGCTCTAAAATCTTTTTAAATGAGCTCCAAATATTTTATTTGGATTGTTCGTGTCTCAATCCAACTCTGAGAATTTTCTTAGAATTTTAGGAATTTTCAGAGTATTTTTCGTGCTTCAAATGAATCATCTAGACTTTTCTGCATTTTTCTTTACACGAGAAATTATTTCTGAAAAAAATAATCTTTTCTTTTCTTACCGGGCTGAGCCCGAAGGCCCGACCCGCACTAACCCACGTCAGCTCGCTCCGTCCCATGCGAGGCCCATCTGGGCCGAAGACCGCAGCTCGGCTACGCCACCGCCGCCGTCTCGACGTGTGTGCCGCGCACGCCAGGCGTGCCTCCCACGCCCCTATAAAGGGCGCGTGCCCTAGCCGCCGTCTCTACCTCGCCTCGCCGCCCCTGCGCAACACAGCGCTGTCGCACGTCGTCCGCCGCGGAGCCGTGCGCCATGGCCGCTTCCGCCGCTCGATTCGTCGCCCACGAGCACTGCCGGAGCAAGCCATATGTTCCAGGAGCTTAAGTATTTTATTTAGCTCTACCGTGTCCTATATCATGGCAACCTATTTTTCTAACTGCTCCATCTTCTTTTCAAGATCCTACTATACATATAGTACTCCATGACTACTTGTATAATTATCTTTTGGTTTATCTCTATTTATCCTATACATCTTTTGGAGTACGAGAGCAACAATCTGCCTGGCGCCCTGGCCAGGGCTAATATCATCACCGTGTTTTTTCCTCTTGGCCTGAACCAATCCGACTCGAGGCTGAGTGCAAGCTAGCACGACCCTGCGTCGATCAGAGGCCCGCACGCAATAGCCACCCTGGCATATGCCGCTGCCTTCGCCCGTCTCTTTTTACAGCATCCCTAGCTTATGCCCTGTGCCGCGCCGCCGCCCAAACTCGCGAACCGCTGCCTTGCCCCAGCGCCGCCTTCGCCGGGAGATCATCCGCAGCACCAAAGGAAGCCCCACTTCGATTCATCGTCTCCGTTGCTGAGCCTCTGCTGGAGGAGAACGTCCACGACGTGTTGATGCACCGCACAGCCGTCATCATCGAAGTTATTTTGGTCTATCTGCTGCCGTCACATCCATGATCCATCCTCGTTTGTCGCAGCGTCGCCGGCAGAGAGGCTTGTCCGCCGGGCACGCTGTCGTCGTTTCACCCTCCGAACACCTGGTCGACGTGAAGCCGATCGAGCTACACGTTACATCCCCTTTGCTCCAGCTTCTGTTTGCACCTTGGTGAGCACGCCATCATGAACGTCGTCCTGCACTCGTTCCGTTTTAATGCTTACACACGTCTTTCGTCTCTAAGTACCGTCGCGCCTACTGTTACTTTTTCATGCAGTCGATCTGCAGTGCAGAGTCCTGGCCGGTCATCTAGGTTGCAGCTGCTCGACCCCTCCATGGTGGCCCAGTTATATGCATCGTTCCCACGATCGCGTGCCAGTCCGTGTGTTGCCGCGATCCGTGCCAGCAGATGTTCTCTTGGTCGCCGTTCGTCTCTCTCCACCGTTGGTGAGAACCTGCCGTTTCTCTATCTCGTTTCACTGTGATGCCGTCGCCGCGCAGGCAACGATCATCGTCTCCAGGAGTTTCACCAGGGACACACGATGATCTCACTCGTGATCAGCCACCGTCTCTAGCCCTCCTCGTCCAGTTCGATCTTCGCCGTCGTCGTTGGTCTGTCGTCATCATTGGCCCTGGCCACACGTGATCATACCATCATGTTTCATGTTTCTCGTTCAGCTTTCTTCCCGTTTGCTGCTCTCACCCGTATCCCGGTCTGCCTGGTGCCTTGCAGCGCTGCCGTCTGTTGTTCTTTCCCTGGCAACAACTACAAGGTGTACTACTTTGTATGTACATGTACTTCAGCGATGGCTACAGTCACCAGGAGAAGCACAGCCACCAACACCTCAACGCCGTCGTCATTGCTATATGCATGACATCTTAGCCACGAGCTTGCTGGTGCTTTTGTCTTGCTGAGCTCGCCGTCGACGCCGCTGGTGAGAATCTCCCCATGCACCCTACAGAGCCATGCATTATGCATGTACGAGGAAAGCTATAGAAAGAAGGTCACATTCTTGTACAAAAGCAAACAAGCCATGCTTCGTTCATACTTGCTCTTGCCGGTGATGACATCATGGTGACATCATGCTTATGTGGTAATTAGGACTTTTCCTTTCACAAAATAATCAACACTTCTCCTACATTTTTTCGTTAATGTGAAATTTCATTGATCATTAGGCCTTGCAAATCTTTGATCTATAGAATGATTATTTATTCATCCATAAACTCCTTGCTCACGTCAGCCAATCTATCTATCATTTAATTTCTTTTCTTCATTATTGCGCATGGTGACATCATCTTTATGTCATATTCAATCAGCTATCCCTTTTTCTTGTTAAAATTCATATCTTATTCAATTCAATTCTGATTTCACCAATTGTTTCGTCCACGTGTTCATCTCAATGTGTAGATTAGTTTATTACCGTTTTTAGTATGTTTTATGATGATTGGTGTAATATTTCTTATTTATTCCATTTGTTTGCTAATATATGTGTGCTTTGGATGTTTGCTTTGGATGATTGATGCGAGTAGATGAACGTTGTTCGAAAGCTATGAAGAGCAAGAAGTGAAGACATTCTTAGCAACATCACTACTCTGGTTAAAGGAAAGTTTGTCCTTGTTCTATTGTCCCAATAATTATTTAATCACTCATTGCATTGCTTTGCATTAATATTGATGGGTCCTATAAAGGTTTATCCTAGTTTTTAATATCTTTCCTTGCCAACCTGGGTTTATCTTTATGTTGGGTAGCTCTGCTTAGCTGCTATACCTTGGGTTATGGTGGTTTTAATGAACAACAATGGTGAACTTGCTTTATCTTTATGCTATATATATCTCTGGTTAATACAAGATCATATGCTTAATTGGAACATGGAGAACCACCCAGGACAACAGTATAGCCATGAGAACTAAATGGCTCTGGTCTTGGCTAATTAATTAGGAACTCTGGTTAGAAGTGGCCTTACCTGATAAGGACAAGGGGCGGCGGTACTGTGGGGTATGGACTCGCTCTAGCGGGGAGTTGGGCTTTGCTAAGACACGGTACCCGCTAGGGGACTTTATACCTTGCTAACTGATCCGGTAACCTTGTGGATCGCAACTTTCTGGAGAAACTTTGTAAAGGTCTTGTAGCGTCCCTATGCAATCACACCTCGGTAGTGTGGTATGATGCTTGGCCGGCATCGGATGGTTGGGTTCAAAGTTTTTCGGAACTTTTACATGACTTGTGGGTAAAGATGTACAACCTCTGCAGAGTGTTCAAAACTAATCGATTAGCCGTGCTCACGGTCAGAGCAGCTGGACCCTCACATGATAATTGAACTTGAAGATGGACTTAAATCGTTGTTATGGTTATGTTGGCCATATACTTATGGCGTATCTCTTCATGTTAATTGTGGGTTGGTATATACTTATACTTTATTAGTAATCAAGTGCTAATAAAATTTGACCAACTAAAATTGCTTAATGCAGTTAACCTGTCAGCCTTTCCTTGTTAAGCCTCTGCATTCATACTTTCCCCACACTTGCTGAGTACGACATGTGCTCACCCTTGCTATAAACAATATTGCTCAGAAAGAGGAATCTGCTATGAAGTCGTTGTGAAGATGTTGCTGGTGCTAGGCATACGCAATCCCCAGTCGACTGCTTGTGGATGTTTGGTGCCTTCGTTTCCAGGATTTAGCGTAATACTCTGATAATATCTCTTTTCCTTACGTGATATTATTTCTGTTATTCACTTATGTCAACTATATGTGTGAAACTTGATTCTGGCATGCATATAGATTTGCACTTGGTTTTCCTTGGAAAAACAGGTGTGACAACTGTGAGTTTTAGACCATAGCCCTTCGGGTTATATGTGTAATTATGTTTTTAGCCCTCGGTTCTTTCAGTTTAGTCCCTGGAGGTTTAGTTTTCTCGTAGTTTAGCCCCTAGAGGTTGTATAGGGTATATCTTTTGCGTCTCTTATCCGTTTTTAGGCGTTCATGGTGTCCTTGCAATCGTCTTTCCATGCTCATTAGTTCTAGCAGCTTATTTTAGTCTTTGGTAATGTTTGATGTACTGTTTTTATTTATTGTATGTTTTATATGTGTGTTCGTAGATGACGTGTCGTTCGAGGGAGAAGAGCAGTTGTTCGAGGAAGACGAGCAACAGTTTTTAGGCGAGGAAGGCAAGTGGTTTTCTCCCTCAGCATATTCTATTTTATCCTAATAACAAGCATGCTATCACACTTTATATTTATATCATTGCATAAAAATGCCGGGATAACCTTTTTAAGGACATACTAGACTTTATCCTTAATCCCTTGAACACCTTGGTTTTAAATAAATGCTTTTGGGTAGAATATGCTTAGTCGCTTAACTTGGGATGGTTGAAATGAATCTTTACAAAAATGTTGAATGTTGAGCAAGATTTTGGTGAACTTTGGAAAACACAAGATCATATGATTTAAACAGAACATGGAGAACCACCTAGGAAAACAGTGCAACCACAGTCCGTAAGGCTCTGGCTTAGCCAATTAATTAGGCATGTGAATTATTATCTGATAACCTTATCTGAAAAGAGAAGAGGGGGATTGGGGTTGCAGGGTTATAGCCCGGTCCTCTTGGCCGCAACCTTTGCTAAGGTGCTGTCCACTAGGGAGGGTTATGGTCCGTCATGAACTGAATCTCTTGCGTGTTGTTGGTACTTTGCATGCCTTTGTAAAGGCTTCGTAGTGGACCCCTAGCCACTCACCTCGGAAGTGTTTAAGGGCTTTGCAAACCTGGGCGACATGGGGAACACGAGCTGTGGTGAAAGTGTACAACCTCTGCAGAGTGTAAAACTGATCGATCAGTCGTGCTCACAATCAAGAGTGACCTAGACCCTCACATGATAAGTGAACTTGAAGATGGAATTGAATCATGATTTTATATGATTTTGAGATAATGTTTTCTAAATGCTTAATTTTGGGTTGGTATAAATTTACACTTAGTAAAAAGGCGCTTGCTAATAAAATTTGATCAACTCAAAAATGCCAACCGCTGCAAAACCTTAGCCTATCCTTCCTTGCATTTTCCCCCACTGGTTGAGTACCAACCATAAGTGTACTCATACTTGCATAAATATTGTTCCGAGGAGAACCCTAGAGAGGAGTACTTCAGCGACTATGACGGGTTTTGAGGCATGTGTTTCCCCCAGTCAGACGCCTATGGATGATGAAGACGGAGTTGCATCGTCATAGCTATCGATGTTCATGTAAAGACCTACGAGTCTATCCATATGAGTGTAATAAAGTTAATAAACATCTCTTGTACGTTTTGAGCATTGTATGTGATATTATACTTGTTATGTCTATCAGATGTGTGAAATTATGATCCTGGCAACATATGAGATGCATTTGGTTTCTCTTCAGAAATCATGTGTGACAATTATCACTAATGGGTACACCACCACACTTGACGGTTGATTTGGATTTGTCACGCAAATTAAATATGTAGTAGTAGTAAAGAAAGTACCCCTTGTATTTTTAGGAATTTGGTGTTGTATTTTTATGAATCTTGTGTGCTGAATAAGTTTGAATTGAAATTTGTTCCTTGTTACTAGCTCGTGAACAACCACTACTAGGAAAACAGCCTTTTGTATCGGTTCTTAACCCCCTTTTAGTACCGGTTTTCAAACCGATATTATTATTTCGGTACTAGTGTGGGAGAGACATTAGTACCAGGTCACATACCCGGTCACATACCCGGTACTAATGCTCCTTCTCCGTCATCTCCGTTCCTCCCCTCCTTCCGTCCGTCTCTCTCCCCTCCGTCTCCGTCACCTTCTCTTTCCTTTTCTTTTTCTTTTTCTTTTTTTTCTTTTCTTTTCTTTTCTTTCACACATTCACATTCACATTCACAATATATATCACAAATTTACGACCACATGCTGCAAAAGCTTAGTTTGGTAACGAAGATTTTAGTTTTCTTAGACCATTACCAGTTTACGACCATGACGATTCTATAGAAGTACGTACCTACTTAAAATATCTATTTTTTAGAACACAGTTCGACTGACCTAGAAAACATGAGTACACAGACGATATAATAAATGCAGCTTTATGCAATCTTCGTTACGGTATTAATATGATATAAAAAAAGACCGAGTCAAATGAAGCTTTCCCTGCCAATCTGTCCGTGTGGTAGGTGGTAGCCACTTTATTGACCAGATGAAATAACCGGAACATGTGTTTTATCTTTTTCTCTACCTACCTAAACAATCAAAAGCATCTTGTTATTACACGTTTCTGTTAGCGTGGAGTTGTGCTCGTCTGTTAGTAATTTTCGTTCACGTGATAGGAAAACCAGCATGGTTTTGGACTCGGCAGGCTGCTCTGCTTGGTTTTCGAGTTGCCTTTTGGACCTGTCCAATTCACAGCAGGAAAAACGGCGTAAAAGCAGAGTAAAATCTTGAAGGAAGGACTGAAAATGAGACTGAAGGAACAGACCGTTGCAACCAGCAGGTACGGTGCGCCCGTCGCTACGCATGCAGGCAAGGAGATGTCTAATTCCTTATAAGGGAAGTTACAGCCGGCACGACATTGAATTTGAAGAATTAGAAATTAAGCATGATGTGGGCGTGGTAGTTAGGCTGAATCAAAGTAGCTGATCCTGATGCGTCACCATTCAAAACAGCACACGTACGTTGCCGCATGTCTTTAGTACTGTTGCTTCGAGTGGAACGAAACACCTAACTCCAAGTCAATGGAATCTTTTCTTTGCTTTGACCTCCGCTTCAAATTACAAATCAACAACACATTATAATAGCAAAAACAAATAGCAAAGCATATCCCGCTATTACCTCACTATATTTTTTTTAGAGAGGTGACGCTACACTAGTGTTAATTGTTCCGCTATGGCCGCTAATAATGACACTTTAGCTCCGCTAAACACCGCTATTTGACTAACTCACGAAACCTATTTAGAACCGCTAATCTTATTTTCCACTATGTGGGTTGATGATGCTTTATTTTCTCAACACTAGAGCCCTCAAAGTTCATTAGTTGTTACAAACAATGATTAGTTGCACGAATCCTAGCTGTAATCTTTAATCTTCAAATAATAGATGTGAAGACATGTTCTCATGTAGTTCTGGACATGCATAGTATTCATTAAATTTCCTTACATTCATGTTTCTATGCTATGATTAATTGAAATTTTTTCATATTTATATAAGATCGCTAAATGAAATAGCTTCCGCTATATCCCGCTATAGCTTTTTATAGCTTTTGAAAGAAAGCCGTCCCTAAATGACTTAGCCCGCTATTTATTAATATTTTCTAGTGGATTTCATGAAGATAATTGGATGTTGTAAATGTAGGTCATTTATCTAATAAATTTAGTCCAAGTTAAATAAGTTTAAATTAGAACTAAACTAGAGTTAATTTGATAATGTGCAAACACTGTGAGCAAGGATCCGATGGACCCCCTTTAGAGATTCGTCGGCCTGGGGGTTAGTCCTCATGCATGTAGAGATTCAGGAGAGTTGGGCTGGTCATAGCACTCCTTTTTGTGCTGATAATCAAGAGAGTTAGGGATGAAAGTGGTACGGATATTATCCGTTCGCTCGTCCGATCGGAGCGGGTTAGACACTCAAATGGATATAGTTTGTATCCAAATTCGAGCTTTCATTATTCATACTTATTATCTGTATTGTATCCATATCTGGATACTTAAAGTTGGATTTCTAAGATCTAAAAGGAATATCACTCATCCACCAACGTGCAAAAGCAACTAACCATGCATGCAGCCACACCTACCATGCAAACACATGTCAACATCTCCACCCATACAAGCCTTAGCGCCCACGGCCATATGGTTCTATCATTGTTTTGCGCACGAATCCAAACAGTGGAGGACAGGTTGACTAAGTTGGTCAGGAAGATGGATAGGAATCCCAATGTACACGTGCTAAGGAACGGCCTGTTGAAACTAATAAAGCAAGCCCATTGCATATATCTTGATGTCATTTTGTTTTTCATCCCGTTTATCATCTCTTGCTGGATGAAACAGCTGAGCTATGAAGTTATAATTTTTCAAGAAAGACATCAGTACATCACAACACAACACGTATATGTGTGATATTTTGTTATGCTAACTGTATATTTCAGAAGTTGGTTTTCCTGGCTGTGTTCCAAGCGGTAACAAACCAAGTACGTACTATTGTAGGTAGGTAGTGCTCGACGTCCGAAGGCACATGGAGACTATAATATATGCAATTTCTCCTGAATTACGTTGTTTGTCAGTTGTCTTCCAGATGACGACGGCTGTTTTTATACGGTGACAGCGACGACACACTAGTTTTCTCTAGTTTTGGGCGTTTTAGCAGGATACTAGAGTAACAAGTCCGCTCACGCAGGTGCCTTTAGGAATGGCTCAATGAGAAATTTGTTACCACACTCGACTATAAATAGCTAGGCCATTGATCGACCATGGCATTCCACCCTAAAGCTACAAGCTGGTACGCTAAAGCTTGCAAGCTATACCTCGCTGCTTGCTGCATTTTGTTTCCCGCAGAATCGGTCGACAGATGGCAGCGAAGGTGACGGTTGATGAGGTGAGGAAGGCGCAGCGGGCCGAGGGCCCGGCGACGGTGCTGGCCATCGGCACAACGACGCCGCCAAACTGCGTGTACCAGGCGGATTACGCGGACTACTATTTCCGGGTCACCAAGAGCGAGCACATGAAGGAGCTCAAGGAGAAATTCCACAGAATATGTGCGTATGCAACACTCTACTTCCTACCATAATCGCATGCGTCATGCTAAATATGCTTGCTAGTATGCATGTCGTATATGCTAAACATGTTTTCTAGTTTGCATGCACGTCATCCTAAACATGTTTCGATCGTCATGCCCACGTCATGTGCTGAGACAACCTGGTAAATGGCGGCCGGCCACCAGAAGTTCATTATTTTATTGGCAAAGCTCGACCTCTTTCTCTAACTTTTTCCCTATTCGTCGATTGTATGACAATGTCATTTGCAAATATTTAATTAGCTCTGGGATGCTTTGAATAAATAAATAAAGTAAAATTGAATTTCAAACGCTGTTGGTGTGGGACTGTGGGTGCAGGCCACAAGTCCATGATCAAGAAGCGTTACCTGCACTTGACGGAGGACATCCTGGTGGAGAACCCTAACATGGCCTCCTACTCGGCACCGTCCCTGAACGCACGGCAGGACATCCTGGTGGAGGAGGTGCCCAAGATGGGTGCCGTTGCGGCGGAGAAGGCGCTCAAAGAGTGGGGCCAGCCGCGTTCCCAAATCACCCACATCATTTTCTGCACCACCTCTGGTGTCGACATGCCCGGCGCCGACTCCCGGACCATCAAGCTCCTCGGCCTGAACCCCTCTGTGAAGCGGGTCATGCTGTACCACCAGGGATGCTTCGCCGGTGGGATGGTGCTCCGCATCGCCAAGGACCTCGCCGAGAACAACCGCGGTGCCCGGGTGCTGATCGTTTGCTCCGAGATCACCGTGGTAACGTTCCGCGGTCCCTCTGAGGATCACCTCGACTCGCTAGTCGGCCAGGCTCTCTTTGGCGATGGTGCGGCTGCTGTGATAGTGGGTGCTGACCCCGACGAGCATCTGGAGCGACCATTGTTCCAGATGGTATCAGCGTCGGAGACCATTCTGCCTAACTCAGACGGCGCCATTGAGGGCCACCTCCGTGAGGTTGGGCTCACATTCCATCTCCAGGAAAGAGTGCCGGAGCTCATCTCCTCCAACATTGAGCGCCTGCTCGAGGAGTCCTTCAAGCCGCTCGGCATCTCCGATTGGAACTCCATCTTTTGGGTGGCGCACCCCGGCGGCCCGGCCATACTGAACGCAGTGGAGAAGAAGGCTGGAATTGACAAGGCCAGGCTCCGCGCCACCCGCCAGGTCCTTTCTGAGTATGGCAACATGTCAAGTGCCTGTGTGCTCTTCATCCTCGACGAGATGCGCAAGTGCTCCGTCGAAGATGGGAGAACTACAACCGGCGAGGGTATGGATTGGGGTGTGCTCTTTGGCTTCGGTCCAGGGCTCACTGTCGAGACCATAGTGCTGCATAGCGTCCCAGTCGCAACTGGTCATGCCGCATAACTGTTACCATTACACATATAAGAAATAAATAATAGCCTCTCATTATCACTAATGGGGTATGGCTACGCACACCACCACACTTTATGGTTGATTTGGATTAGTGACGCAAATATTGTAGGAGTACTAAAGGAAGTACCCCTGTATTTTTTTAAGAATTTTGTATTGTACCGTGCATTTGAGCTGGGCTTGTAATAAACATCTTGTGTGTTATTATGAGAATTGTATCTACCTCCATTATCCCTTAATTTATCTCTCTTAACAAAGCAGTATAACAAAAATAAGTTTTTAAATGAACCACAAGAAAATAAGTGTAAGGCTATATCTGGTGGAAACCATAGTCTTTGTGAAAACCCGTGCAAACCATGACAAAAAAAAGTTGTCTAAATTCACCAAAACAATCACACACGTAAATGATATGATGATACACAACCTCTCTTCGCCACTCAGGCTGAGGCCCAAGAACAAGAACATGCTATACTAGCTAGCTTCACAGCTTTTTCATAACACTATTATAGGTACATGTGCTTAAATACTATAGCATTCTGCACTATATATATCACAATATATGTCTCTAATATAGCGAGTTCACCGCATAATTGAAGCGTGTAACCCGTCCTGGTAGTTCAACTTCCAGATTGTATGTTAGCAACCGGAACTGATAGCAAATGGATCGTCCCTTTTCTGAGTTTCTGTCATTATAAAAAAAAAAGAAAAACACAAGACCCGTGGATGGGCTTGCACAGAATCATATCTCCCATTCACAGAAGCAGCAACGACTAACAAGAGGGACACGTGATGATTTTTTATAATTTTTTCTTGGATTTTTTCAAAAATAAATGGGCGCAACACTACTAGGGAAATAACCTTTTGTACCGGTGCGTAACCCCCTTTAGTACCGATTCTCAAACCGGTATTGTTCTTTCGGTACTAATGAGAGTGAACATTTGTCCGGGTATTTCACCCGGTACTAAGGAGACATTAGTACCGGATGGTTTTTTTGACCCGGTACTAATGGGGTGTGCCACCTCCGGCGTCATCTTTCCTCCTCTCTTGTTCTTTTCCTTTTGCTTTTTCTTTTTTCTATTCTTTTTCCATCACATAATCACATAATGTTATGAATCTCAAGAATCACATGGTCCATTTCACAATCTCACAAGAATACTATCGCATAATCATAATCTCACAATCTGAGAATACATCTACAAGTTACAATCCCAGATTTCACAAGAAATCAAATGTCACAAAAATACACATCTCTTATTCTCACAAGAATCATCATCCCAAATTTCACAACAACCAAAATCAAAATCCCAAATTTCACAAGAATGATTCAACCTGCGCCCGCCTGCCTCTCGCGTCCCGCCCGCCACCCGGGACTCTGCACCGCAAGCCTCCGGCGCCTGCGCCTCCGCATGGGGCTGCGCCAGCAGGCCGGCCTGCGCCGCCACGCTCTAGGCTGACTGGCATCCAGCTCCACCGCCCGGGAGGCCGCGCGCCCCCGCGGATGGAGCTCCGCCGCCCGGGAGGCCATCGCGCCGCCGCGCCACCCGAGCGAGCGAGGCAGGCCCCGGCTCCCGGCCCCACGCACCCAGCCTCCCGCCGACAAGCGACCAAGCCTCCGGCCCCGTGGCTCCCGGCGCCGCCGCGCCCGTGTGCCCGTCTGGCCGGCGGGCCGCCTGGCGTGCCGCCCGCCTGGCTCCGACCTTTAGCGAGAGAAGACAGAGGGTGAGCTCGAGATCCAAAATGAGAGAGGGAGAAGAAAATGAGAGAGGGTGAGTGAGCTCGAGATCCAGAATGAGAGGGTGGAGGACACGGAGTTGCGATTTTTTTCTAAGTGTTGGGAAGGTCGACGGGGTGCACAGCATTAGTACCGGGGTATATTTTGACCCGGTACTAATGTGCCTCCGTGAGTACCGGGCCTTCTTTACACCCGATACAAATGTGCAGTGTTCACATTAGAACCGATTTGTAATACTCACCGGTACTAATGTGTGTCACGCGAGGGCTCCGCCAAGCTCTCCCTTCGCACCGCACATTAGTACCGGTTTTTGTTCACATTAGTACCGGTTTTTGTTCACATTAGTACGGAGTGCCAAAATAACCGGTACTAATGTGAAAATCATCCTGGGATGGAAGCCTGTTTCCCTAGTAGTGCAACCAAATTTGATGAAACTATATACCTACCGTCGTATGACACGGCGGTAGGCCTCAACAGCCGTACCATAAGGCGGCAAGAGAGGCCAACCGCTATGCCACACGGCGTTTAGGCACACAGCCAACAGTCGGGGGAAGCGGCTGGGCTGCCAGTAGGCCAGGGACCCTACAACCGTATCACATGGTAGTTCGAAGCCAATCATCGCGCGACAAGGCGCTTGATGGTCAACAGCCATATGTCATGACGATAGTGTTGGCAGTCGATTTTTGTCAACCTAGCCACTTGTTTACCTTCTATGTTGGTATTAATTTGATATTCACACTAACGATCCTAACCCCCATTATATGTTATGTTCGCACTCGTGCATGGTTTCTGGAGTTTATTGTTTACATAGGAATCAAGAGCTTAAATGAGGACTTCCGGGTAAAGTTCATCAAGGATTTACAAGGTAATCACAGACCCCAGGATAAGTCAAGATACAAGATGAACATGACTCCAAATGAACCAAGGACTAAAGCGTGAAGCTGAGAAATGCTGAGGACCTAGACGGACGATGCGGGAGTTCATACACAAAGCCCCCTTATATAAACCGCGAGGAAAATGACGTCAAGAGCCCACATGCATCTCGGCAAAAACTCAGGAAGTCGCGAGAAGCTTCACGAAGAAAACCGGGGACGAACCGGGCCGAGGAGGCCCTGGGCCGGTCGGCCCAGGCTAGCCGGCCTGGCCCATCCCCGGGGCGGTTCGTTGCCCCCTTTGACCTAGATGATGCTCGGGCTATTTATAGCCCCCGTGCGAAGTTGCAACCATTAAGCCATTCGTCATTCGCCGCCGAGGAGTAGAGGAGCTTGAGGGACACCACCCCGGAGAGGAGGGTCGTGTTAGTCGTCTAGGGTTTGCCTAGTCGGCGTGGGTACCTTGCAAGGAAGACCACGTCGGAGTTCCGGAGGCGTGAATCAAGATCAAGGTAGGATCCCGGTTGGATCTTATTCATGTATGCATACTTTTGATGGAGTTTTAATGGATCCGATTCCTAGCGATCGAGTACCTTTGTTTGCAATTCTTGTTCTTGCTTGGGTGTTTTCTTCCTCAATCTATTATTGAGATAGATTGCATGGGATGTTCTTGTAGCCCCGGTGGCTAGAGGTGCATACCCGATCTACCAAGTAGTTCAACACACTCCTTGCGGGTGTGCTCTAAGATTCGACCGTGAAGAAAGAGGAACATCATGACAGGATGTTGACACCGAGTACGGCGGGGAGACTTAGAGGGTTTGATCGAAGGTCAAGGTTTAAAGACGCGTTCAATGAGATTCGTTTTACTCTCTCTTCTATCTTGCTCGGAATGACGACATAAACACGATCTAGACCCTCTCTTGATCGGTACCTCAGTGCTTTCTCTTGCTACCTCTTTTGATCTTGGTAGATTAGATGCAATTCGAAACCTCTTAAAGAAGCAAGTGTTTCTCGGTTATTAGATTGATCTTGCATTACACATTGTTCCACGGATTCGATACCTTGGGTTCACCACTCAAGGGAATAAGAGTCCCTTGACTACGACGGAGGATTTGTCTGCTTGCAAGTCGAAACGAACTTTGCAACGATAATCAAACGTCAACAAACCCCTTTTTCTGGCGCTGTTGCCGGGGAACAAGTAATTAAGATCCAATCTAATATCTCGTTTGTAAGTATTTTCAGTTTCTTTTTGATTTTTCTTTTGCATCTACTAAACTTTGATCATCCTCAAAAACCAATCTAATCTAGTTTTTGACTAACCCTTCTTATAGTTTTCTTTTCTTTTTAGATCTTTTGTATATTTTGTTTATCGCTAACCCTAATAGGAGATGGACGGCCACCTCTCCAACAAACCAAAAAATTTTGTGGATGATCCAGAAAAACTTTACAGGCAAGGGAGATGTGAAGCATAATCTAGGAAGCTGGGGATTGTAGATCCAAACACCGGAGACGAAGGAACGTCGTGATCTCCGAAGAAGGAATCACCACCTACAAGTCCAAGGAGAGATCAACCTCGACCGCCACCAATGGGAGAAGAGAGGAAGATTGGGGAGCTTTGCATCCCAAAGCTTGCTGATCTCCCCATCCTCAACCTAGCCGACATCGGGAGACCGTTCGAGATCAAGACTTCAACCATCCGCATGGTGCAACATACACCTTTCACCGGTAAAGAGGATCCTAACCTTCACATCCAAGCATTCATTCAACTTTGTCAGACATTCACGATGGAAGGGCTGGATCAAAATCAAGTAAGGGCAAGACTTTTCCGTTTTCACTTCTCGAAAAAGCCTTGCAATGGTTCTACACTCTACCGGTGGAGACGGTGCAAAATTGCGAAGCATTGATGAGAGCTTTCATGAAGGAGTACTATTCGCCGGGTAAGACTCAAAGCTTGCGTAATAAGATTGCTACATTTGCTCAATATCCTACAGAGACTATCGCAGAAGCCTTCGAGCGTTTCAATGAGTACACCTGAGCCGTGCCACATCACAAGTTCCCGAAGGAGGACCTTGTTCAAAAGTTCTATCAAGGTCTCAATCTAGCATCGAGGACCGTAATTGACGCATTGGCGGGAGGATCTATTATTGAGCTAACTCCGACGGAGGCATTCACTCTTTTCAAGTAGGTTGCGGATAATGATACATGGGCATCATCGGGACGTTTACTTTCGGTTCAATCGACGGGCAATGTTAAAGGTGTTTTGCAGGTTGAAAAGGAAGAACTTCTAGAAGGGAAGATTGACTCGCTCATGAGGAGGTTGGAAAATATGGAGCTAGAAAAGAAGGCCGCCCAAGACTTGAAGGCCGCCGAAGCAAGATCCACGTGTGAAGAATGTGGGGAGTACGACCATGTCCAAAAAGATTGTCCGGAGGAACCAAAGGTGCTCGACTACATGAGGAAAGGAGATTTGGCGAACTTCCGCTACGGACAAGGTAGACCTCAATTTAATGCAAGTTCGTCTATTCAAAATTTGGTGCCTCTTCGTATACAATTGAAGGATTTTATGGACGAGCAAGCAAAGATCAACAAGGACACCGTCACTAAGTTCAAGACTATGGATAAAATTTTGGAGAACATTGATGGCAAGGTGACGGAGGTCAGAAGCTCCAACCAACAAGTGCTCAACATAATGAAGATATTGGAGACACAAGTGGGACAACTTGCCAGGCACTTAACCGCTAGTGAAGGAAGATTGCCGAGGCAACCCCAAGGTCCCGAGACGGCAAAGGCTATTCAAACTCGGTCGGGAAAGGAGACGGAGGATCTCGAACTTCCAGCCGGTGCAAGGAAGCCTAAGCCAACTATTGAAATGTTAGATTACACTAAGGAGAAAGTGACTACTATTCCGGAGATTGCTACCGAAGAGCCGGAATTCGAAATGCCAAGTGACGACACAAAGATGCCTACACTAAAGACACGCTACTTTCGAGGTAAAATTGATAATCATTTTGAAAAGTTTGTGGAAGTGGTGCGCAGGTTAAGCATCAACATGCCGCTATTGGACGCTCTCCAAGTTCCTACATATTCTCGCTACTTCAAAGACATACTTGCAAACAAGTATGAGATGGCAACACTTGGAGCAGACCATGTCAAGATGTCCGAACAATGTAGTGCCGCCATCACAAATCAAGGGTCTGAGAAGCAAAGAGACCCTGGATATCCGACTATCCCATGTTCTATTGGCTCATTCACATTCGAGAAGGCATTATGCGACCTTGGAGCAAGCATGAGTGTCATGCCAAGAGATGTGTTCGAGAAGCTACGCTTACCACTTGAGCCTACAGGTATGTGTTTTAAGTTGGGCGACAACTATATCCACTATCTCGTGGGAATTGCCGAAGATGTGCCCGTGAAAGTTGGAGATCACTTCATTCCCGTCGACTTCGTGGTACTTGAGATGGGAGAAAGGGAGAAGCCGCCCCTTATCCTAGGGAGGCCCTTCCTCAAGACCGTCGGGGCAACAATCGACATTGGCAAGGGCGAGATCAAGTTCGACGTCAATGGCACATGAAGCATATTCAAGTTTCATCCACGTTTTGAGGTATGCAACATGATCAATGCTAAATATGTTCCACCTCATCGTCGTTTTAACAAGGAAGAGCCAAAGAAGGAGGAGCCCAAGAAGAAGGAGGTGAAGGTGATCAAAGAAGTCGTTGCATCCGTCAAGACCAAAGAACAAAAGCCGCCTGTGAAGACCAAAAAGATGACTAGGCCAAAAAATAAGCCCGTGCCCAAGATGGTGCGGAAGTGGGTACCCAAGATTGCAACGCCCGCAAAGAGCATTGATCCGAAGTGAAGAAGACAAGAAGTCTAGCCATGGACTATAAATGAAGCGCTAGGCGGGAGGCAACCCGTTCGTCGAGTCAAGAATAAGCTACCGGGAGGACAACCCGTTCAAGAATAAAGCTGCTGGGAGGGTAACCCGGATTATTTCCGATTTTCAAGTAAGTTGGCCTTAGAATTTGCTACGCAAGACTTGGTATAAACTCTTAAGTGGTTGACCTTATTTTTGAGACATTTAAAGTTGCTCGGATGTTTCATTTGGATTTTATTTGACATAAACCTTTGACATGAGCTATCCTACGATTTTTTTGCCTCTTTTCGAGAAACCTACACCAAAAATTCAGAACCTACCCACACCTTTCATCCTCCTCATGATGATAAGGTTGGTTTGTTTTACATCATAAAAACACATGAGTAGAGCCCCGCGTTGTTCCTTAATGATTTTAATCTTTGACGCATGCTAGGACTCGCGTAAACTTAGATTTTTGGTTTCTTTCAACTTGATATCTACTGGTTTCTCTAGAGTTAGAATTTTTCCAAGCCCATTTATTTTTGTTTATTCAAAACATCTCTCTCATGTTTGGCCAAAATTAGAACCTAAACCTATACCCCCACGGTCAAGCCGGAGGAGCACGTTATCAATTAATGAAAGCAAGTGATCCCGGTGTAACCAAAATTATTGAAGTCGGAAAAGTTTCGACTTACAAATGTTTTTGACGCCTAAAAACTCCTCTAAAAATATATTTGAACTCATTGATATTTCTGAGTTAATTTTTAATTTTCAAAATTAGAGGAGTAATTAGCATCTAAACATGATCAAGGGAAGGTTTTGAGCTTAATTGAACTTCTAATGACCCATGGTGCATCACAGGAACACATCATCATTCAAGCATCTTTTGGCATGCATGGGACAAGCATGGGGGGCAGCAAGGCTTTGATTTTTGTAGGTTATGAGTGCAAGCATGGGAGGCAAGGAAGCATGGAAGTGACACAAAGGAAATGATCAACATGGAGGACTTGACCATGAAAGAAAAAGGGTGGCTGAGAGAGTTTGGGCGGTGGATCAGCATGGAACACGAGGACACAAGGTCATAATGCACCAAACATCAAGTGGGAGGAAGCTGGAGCCGAGGCAGGGGGCAGAGACCCCAGGCCGGCCGGCCTGGCCTATATCTTCACCCTCCCGCGTCTATCTTTCACAGGTGAGTCTCTTGCTTGCTTGCTAGTTCGTGTTCTTGAGCTCTCAGTCCAAAACTTCCAGAAACTCTCCAGAAAAATTCGTTCTCCATTCTTGAGTCCAAAAATTCAGAGAAATACGTCACAATTCTTGCCCTTCCATATACTTCTTTTGTGTGTATTTCTACCAGCAAGAAACCCTTGGGAGAGTTTGTTTGTGATTTGTGCAGCAACTACAAGATGAAGAAGGTTTTGGCAAGGTCCTTAGAAGGAAGATGCAATCGTCATCATCAAAGCCGGCATCAACAAGTTCTTCGCGGAGGCACTCAATCTCCGAGTCGCCGCGAAGCATGGAAGAGGACGTGGCGCCACCAAGGAGCGACACCATGCTCCTTAGTGGAAGGGGAGACACGCGAAGCTCATCCATGCAGTTCACCGAACCGCAAGAGTGAACGGAGGAACCACCCGTCCAACCTCGTCGCTCGACTCGTTCATCCGCTCCACCACCATACACTCCGCGACGTTGCAAGTATGGATTTCTTATGATGTCGGAGGAGGAGGAGGAGGAGGAGGAGAAGCTTGGGCGCCTAGAGAAGAGGGTTGTGCCCAATGTTGACTTTGATGATGATGCCCTCCAAGTGTTGGGATTTTCCTCGGATATCTATCAAATGATGAACCACCTTGGGTGGGGGCAATTTTCCGATGGAGTAGGAGTGAGTTTTCATATGGAGCTTGCCATGGAGATTCTCATGACCATGGCACCGGTTATTAATGAAGGGGTACCATCCCTCTCATTTCGACTGAAGGATGATGAGCAAATAATTCCTTATGAGCAAATTAGAGAGTTGCTCGGTTTTCAGAGGGAAGCCCCGGAGCAAGTTGATGCTAATGAAAGTGTATTGGAAGGATTTTGGAGTATGATTTCAGGGGAAGATAACCGGCAAAGAAATAGCATCCGGAATCCCATCATCTGGATATTTCATTCTTGGATGAGCAAGAGGATTTTGGGAAGAATGAGGGAGTCCAAGGTCACCGACATGGAAGTTAATTAGCTTTATTCGGCATTGATTGCAAGGCAAGCCATTGATCCGTCATATATCATGATCAATCGGTGGTGTTCTGAGGCAATATCGAGGAGTGGACAAATTGGTTCGGGATGCTATCTCACTATGATAGCAATTTCTGTGAAGCCGGGTTTTTCAAGGAATCCAAAATTCATACTTGCGGGGAATTGACTTGGGATTGACTACATGAAGCAAGAAAAATATATTAGTGGAGATGACAAGAGAGGGTACAAGGTGGCGAAAGTCAATGTTCCTCTCCCAAATATGAAGCTGGAATTATTTATTGAAGGGAGAGAGAATTGGTTAGAGGAAGGAATTCTCGTACCGGCTAAGAAGAACAAGAGAGGAAGAATTATAGAAGAAGGTTCGTCTTCCGCAGCCCAAGACCAAGGAGGGGCTGCTTACCATCAACCTTATGGCGGGATTCCTATGCCACCACCCTACTACGGAAATGTGTCAATGCAAGCATGGGGGAGTGGTGCAGCCATGCCACCACCTCCTCCAACATATTTTCCACCAACTTTTGTTATGCCCAATGAAGCATTTGTGGCACCCTATGCAAGCATGCCCCAGCCCCAACAAAGCGCACGCATTATTGGGGCATATATGCGATGGAATGAAGAAGACGTCGAGAGGATCCGAAGCCATGTCAACCATTTGCATGAAGGAACGGCGGGAATCGCCCATCAATTGGGGTGTCTTCAAATCGTGCCGCCGCATCAATTTCATGGAGGGGCTATGCAACAATACTTTGAGCAAGGATTCAATGAAAGTCAACCAACAGAGCAAGAGCAATCGGATGAGGAATAAAGAAAGAAGGAAGGGACGGAGCTTTTTAAGTGTGGTTTGATTTTTCCTTTTCTTTTTCTTTATTTTCATCTTGTGTGCGTAGTATTTTCTTCTTTTTATTTAATTTCAGCATGTGTGGTAGTTTGTTATCCATCATCATGAATAAGTTTCACTGTTGCTTTTATGATTTTATTATGGATGGAAATTTTGTACCATGATGATATGTGATGATCGTTGCCGCTTTGCTCGATCTTATGCTTGTTTTATGCATGTTTAAGCTAGTGCTCTCTTTTAATATGAATCTGAAATTTAATTAAATGCTAGCTTAATCTTGTGTGGAGGTTATGATAACTCGAGTCCCATAGTTCTTTTTCATTGCTCTCAACTTTGGATGAATTAAAGAACCTTTTTTTTCTCAAAAAGTTATGCTAACTTTGTCACAACTACGGCTTGCATTTTGCTCTACCCATCCAAAGCCTAAGTTCACTTGAGTGCAAAACCTTAGTATATACAAGATTTATTTTTGGGTGCATTAATTCAAGGCCTGATTTCTCTGGCCCGAGACTAAGAAGCTGGTCATTCCGTTTTTGCGTATCGTTCTTTATGCTAGCCTCTTCTATCCGTGCATTGTGAGTTTCCACATTGGGAATTTCGCAAACCTCGTCGGATATCCAACCAAAACCCAAATATATCTTTTTTGTGTTCACCTCCTTGACCACAACCCAATATATGAGTATGGATGAATATTTTGGAGAAGATTACAAGGAAGGTTCTTCAAGTAAGAAAGGGAGACTCCCAAAAGGATCCCTAGAAGATTTTTCGAGTGTCTCTCTCTAAGAAAAAAAATGAGAGCTTCATCTACCTTGGCATATTTATCACCTCTTTTGCCCGAGGACGAGCAAACGTCTAAGCATGGGGGGGTTGCCAAGGAAGTACTAGTATAGTCTAGAGATCATGGGGAGCAAATAAAAAAAGAAAAAATAGAAGAAGAAAAAAGTATGGTGAATGAAAAAATGATAAAGAAGAAAAAAATATCATGAGAAAAAGAAAGAAAGAAAGAAAGAAAGAAAGAAAAAATATATATAATAAAGCTCCCCAATTCCCTAGCTATGATTAGTGCTTTCTGAGTTTTCAAGAGGATTCAAGGTCAAGACCCATACTCATCTTTCCAACCATGTGCAATCTGATAACGAGGACTTCGTTTGTGCCTTGGGATCACTCTTTACCATTTGCACATGTCCACCGATCTAAAAAAGTGTGTGTTCATCTCTCCCCCTCCTTGATAAACATTATTTTTCCAATGACCTTTTTGACGAGTCTCGGTAAGACCATGAGAAGCTAGTCTTGTTTTAATATAATATCTCAACTATAATATCTTGGTAGGACTAAACTTTCTTATAGCTCTACATAAAGCTTTCCACCATATACTTTGAGAGAGGAAAGGAGTAGAACAAGTAGGCTTGAGAGACAAGATAAGATGAGAGTACATGGGCAAAGTGCAAGATGGTTATTTTTGATCTTGGTAAAGCAATTTTTCTCTTTATCTCATTCTTTATTTTTCAAAATTTCTGAGATTTGTTTAAAAGTTTGAGAGCATGATCAAGTACTTGTGGAAAGAGCTTGAATGATATCTACCCTCCATAGAGATAAAAGTTAGTACATTATGGAACTTTAATGAATAAATCTAGAGAGCATTATATTTTCTCATGTATGATCAAGTGTAGGGTTTGAACATAGAAGGGCAACGCTGATATCCATAGAAGGCTTACTCGAGGACTTGCAATGTTTAAGCATGGGGGGATGTTGGTGGTCGATTTCCGTCAACCTAGCCACTTGTTTACCTTCTATGTTGGTATTAATTTGATATTCACACTAACGATCCTAACCCCCATTATATGTTATGTTCGCACTCGTGCATGGTTTTTGGAGTTTATTGTTTACACAGGAATCAAGAGCCTAAATAAGGGCTTCCGGGTAAAGTTCATCAAGGATTTACAAGGTGACCACGGACCTCGGGACAAGTCAAGATGCAAGATGAACATGACTCCAAATGAACCAAGGACTAAAGCGTGAAGCCGAGAAATGCTGAGGACCTAGACGAAAGATGCGGGAGTTCATACGCAAAGCCCCCTTATCTAAACCGTGAGGATAATGACGTCAAGGGTCCACATGCATCTCGGCAAAAACTCAGGAAGTCGCGAGAAGCTTCACGAAGAAAACCAGGGACGAACCGGACCGAGGAGGCCCTGGGTCGGTCAGCCCAGGCCGGCCTGGCCCATCCTCGGGGCGGTTCATCACCCCCTTTGACCTAGATGATGCTCGGGCTATTTATAGCCCCCGTGCGAAGTTGCAACCGTCAAGCCATTCGTCATTCGCCGCCGAGGAGCATAGGAGCTTGAGGGACACCACCCCGGAGAGGAGGGTCGTGTTAGTCGTCTAGGGTTTGCCTAGCCAGTGTGGGAACCTTGCAAGGAAGACCACGTCGGAGTTCCGGAGGCGTGAATCAAGATCAAGGTAGGATCCCGGTTGGATCTTATTCATGTATGCATACTTTTGATGGAGTTTTAATGGATCCGATTCCTAGTGATCGAGTACCTTCGTTTGCAATTCTTATTCTTGCTTGGCTGTTTTCTTCCTCAATCTATTCTCGAGATAGATTGCATGGGATGTTCTTGTAGCCGCGGTGGCTAGAGGTGCATACCCGATCTACCAAGTAGTTCAACGCACTCCTTGTGGGTGTGCTCTAAGATTCGACCGCGAAGAAAGGGGAACATCGTGACAGGATGTTGACACCGAGTACGGCGGGGCGACTTAGAGGGTTTGACCGAAGGTCAAGGTTTAAAGACGCTTTCAATGAGATTCGTTTTACTCTCTCTTCTATCTTGCTCGGAACGACGACATAAACACGATCTAGACCCTCTCTAGATCGGTACCTCAGTGCTTTCTCTTGCTACCTCTTTTGATCTTGGTAGATTAGATGCAATTCGAAACCTCTTAAAGAAGCAAGTGTTTCTCAGTTATTAGATTGATCTTGCATTACACATTGTTCCACGGATTCGATACCCTGGGTTCACCACTCAAGGGAATAAGGGTCCCTTGACTACGAGAGAGGATTTGTGCGCTTCCAAGTCCAAACGAACTTTGCAACGATAATCAAACGTCAACAGATAGGTGCCTCGAGGGCAAAAGTTCCATGCCACACGGCGGCAGCCTCACCCGTATATAAAGAGCCGGGGGTTGCTGCCATCTTGGCCTCCCTCTCTGTTCCTCTCATCCATCTAGAGCTACGGAGCACTTCAGACTCAGGTATTCTTCTAACTATGTAGCTACTTTAGTTTAGAAATAGTAGAATTAATTAGTTTATAAATTAGTTTGAAATTTTAGAAAATTGAGAAATTAGTTTATAAATACTATAATTACTTTAGGAATAGAAGAAATAGTTTATAAATATTAGAAATTACTTTAGAAATTGTATAAATAGTAGAAATAGTACATAAATATTAGAAATTAGTTTAGAAATACTAGAATTACTTTAAGAATAGTAGAAATAGTTTAGAATTATTAGAAATTGGTTTAAAAATTTTAAAAATTGCTAGAAATTCTTATAAATAGCTAGAAAATTCTGATTTTTTTAGAAAATGCTAAAAACTTGATTTGTTTTAGGAATTTTTTGGATTTTAGTAGGAATTACTGTAATTTTTAAGAAATTGCTGGATACTCTTAGAAATTGCTAGAAATTCAGGAATTCCTTAGAAATTGCTAGAAATTGCTGGAAAAAGTGTTCACAGTAATGTCCTTTGGATTGACCAATGCTCCAACATACTTTATGTACATGATGAACAAGGTGTTTATGGAGTACCTTGACAAGTTTGTGGTAGTGTTCATCGATGATATTTTAGTGTTCTCTCAGAATGAAAAAGAACATGACGAGCATATGAGACTTGTGTTGCAAAAGCTTCGGGAACATCAGTTGTATGCCAAGTTTAGTAAATGCGATTTTTGGTTGAAAGTAGTTTCTTTTCTTGGACATATTATCACTGATGGAGGAATTGCAGTGGATCCAAGCAAGGTTCAGGATGTGTTGAACTGGAATCCACCTAGGAATGTGTTCGAGATCAGGATTTTCTTGGATTGGCAGGTTATTACCATAGGTTTATTGAAGGGTTCTCGAAGATAGTTTTGAAGAACTTAGGAACCACAGCCCCCATGTTGATAATGCCCAACATTCACAAGGGTTTTGATGTATATTGTGATGCTTCACTTCAAGGTCTTGGATGTGTTTTGATGCAAGAAGGAAGAGTGGTAGCTTATGCCTCTAGGAAATTGAAAATGCATGAACAAAACTACCCTACTCATGATCTGGAGTTGGCTGCCATTGTGCACGCACTAAAGATTTGGAGACAATATATGATTGGAAATAAGTGTCAGATCCTTACCGATCATAAAAGTTGAAATATATCTTCACCCAAAAAGATCTCAATCTTCGACAACGAAGGTGGTTAGAATTAATCAAGGACTATGATTTGGATATTCAATACCACCTCGGCAAAGCTAATGTTGTAGCAGATGCTTTGAGTCGTAAGGGTCGAGCAAATATGTTTGAGGACCAAGTGTGTCTGAGGACCAGTGGAGGGTCACTCCTTAGTGATGAGTGACTGACAATGTTGTGTGGACTGATGCTTGGCTCAGTGTGCAGGTACAGGTTGTGGCTTGACTCGTGTTGGTGCAGGTGAAGAACAAGCGCGAAAGGCCTTAGCCGTGGTGGCCTCCGGGTGATGGAGATGCAAGTAGGCTTGGTTCGATGGACCCGGTGGCCGATGGGGTCAAGTGCGAGCCATGCAGTGCAAGACTAGCAAGTTGAAGTCGTGAAAATAGGTCGGCTAAAGGTGGCGGTTCGAGAACGAAGCTTGCACGCGGGGTTTGGTGGTTTGCCCACAAAACCATCGGTGGACGGTTTCTTTGTTTGGGTCTCAAAACCAAGTCCGGAGGCCCGATGCGACGGAGACGGTGATCCGGGAGTGTCGGGAAGCTTCAAGGCGGGGGCACGTGGCGTGATCATGGGGCTTGTGTCGAGGCTAAGCAAGTCCGAGGTGGAAGCATGTCCGCTCGATGGGAATATCCGAAGACTTGACCATATTGGCCCTGAGGGGTGTGTATCTTCATTTTAAGTGGTAGGGGTAGCGTGGTCATTTGCCTCCTCTGGTGGACATCGTATAAATAGCGAAGAGGTGGATGGCATCTCTCTCTCTTGGACTCTAGGGTTTCCTCCCCCGGTAGATCGCTCTGGACTGCTTCTTTTCCCACTACTTTCTTAGGCTAGATTCTTGTATAGACTCTGACCTCTGGATGTATGGAAGCATTCAGCGTTGTGATGATCTCCTAGCTCTTTGTGATTTTCATGTCATTTTCGGGGCTATTTTTGGGGTGTTTCGTTCTTCACTCAATTCGTTGATTTGAGAGCGTTTTCTCTTGGATTTCTTTGAGGGGGTCATGGGTGGATGCCTTGCGCATCTTTGTGTGTGATCTTGACCCCTCAAACGCCGGGAAATCCCTTCGATTCGTGAGTTTTGGTTGGAGTCCGAGTTCTTGGTGGTGGTTCGTGTGATCCGCAATTCCCGATGATTTAGTGAGTTAGAGACCGAGATTTTTGGGGCATAGCTCTCTCTAGTGACACTTCTCATCTCCCCCAAATCTTGTCTCAAGAGCTCAAGTCGTTTGGGAGATCTGGTGATGGATAGGTGGAGTTGACTTCGCACGGGGGGCGTTTTTTGCTTCTGTCCGAGTCGTGCGGACAGTCCACGGGCCTCGTACGGACGGTCCGCGAGACCTGGAACAGTGTAGGTGTTCTTCGTGTTCTTGCGTGTTCGTGTTTTGATCTGTTGCCACAGGTGGTTTTGGTTGCACGGAGTTTGCGGACGGTCCGTACTTGAGTGACGTATGGTCCGTGAAGGGCCAGACAGTCCGCGGGACCCTCGCGGACAGTCTGATTTTTCGGGGTGCGCTTCTAGAGGTTCTGTCCGCTTTTGCGGACAATACGCAAGGGCTGTGCGGATAGTCCGCCTAGGCCTCACAGATAGTCCGCCTGTACACTACAGACTGTCCGCCAGGTCTGTTGCAGACTTGCCTCTTTTGATTTGATTCTTGTCTTATGCTTCTGCTCTTTGATTCGTGGGTTGTCTCTAGGACTCGTAGGCTTGTGTGTGCCTAGTCTACAACTTCTTTGGTGTGTGCGAGTGATCAGAGTGGCAATCGGGGTATAGGCCGAGTTCATCCTTCGGGAAGAATTTTTAGCGGCTCCCATTCACTCCCCCCTCTCTAGTCGCCTATTCGGTCCTTCAATGTTCATAGCTCGTTTGATGCCTCAAGAGTTGTGTTGGGAAATGGCGCAGGTAAATTTAGGAATTGTTGCCTAGAATGGAGCCATGACTTTAAAAGTGGAATCTACACTCGAATAAGAGATCCGAAAAGGGCAGCTGACAGATGAAAAGATTAAAGAATACAAGACATTGATTGATAGAGGCAATGTCCCAGAATCCAGGAAGGATGAACAAGGAACTATTTGGTTGAAGAATAGGATTTGTGTGCCTGAAATTGACCATCTTCATGAAACTATACTAAAGGAAGCACATGACTCAACTTAGTCCATTCACCTCGGTAGTACCAAGATGTATCAAGATTTGAAACAGAAATATTGGTGGTATGTGATGAAAAAGGATGTAGCAAGTCATGTTGCTTTGTGTGATATATGCCAGAGAGTAAAGGTAGAGCACCAGACACCAGCAGGTTTGCTTCAGCCACTGAAAGTGCCTGAGTGGAAATGGGAAGAGATTGGAATGGACTTTATTGTGGGATTACCTCGTACACGTTATGGATATGATTCCATATGGGTCATTGTGGATAGGTTAACTAAGGTTGCTCATTTCATACCCATCAAGAAAACTTATACAAGAGCTAAGTTGGTAGAGTTATATACGTCAAGAATTGTTTGCCTACATGGAGTTCCAAAGAAGATAGTATCCGATAGAGGTACCCAGTTCACGTCACGTTTCTGGGAGAAGTTGCATGAATCAATGGATACAGAGCTTAATTTCAGTTCTGCATATCAACCAAGATTGATGGTCAAACTGAATGAATAAATCAGATTTTAGAAGATATGCTAAGGGCTTGCACTTTAAAGTATGGAGTTAGTTGGGATAAGAGTTTGTCGTATGCAGAGTTTTCTTATAACAATAGCTATCAAGCTAGTCTCAAGATGGTCCCTTTTGAAGCTTTATACAGGAGAAAGTGCAGGACACCATTGTATTGGAATCCAACAGGGGAGAGTCAAGTCTTTGGACCAGAGATTCTTAAAGAAGCTGAAAGATAGGTTCAGATAATTCGAGAAAATCTTAAAATTGCACAGTCACGATAGAAGAGTTATGCAAACAAACGAATAAGGGATTTGACATTTGAAGTAGGAGATTATGTGTATCTCAAGGTGTCACCTATGAAGGGCCTTCGAAGATTCAAGCTTAAGGGAAAGTTGTCACCCCGATATATTGGTCCTTTTCAAATCTTAGAAAGGAAAGGAGAAGTGGATTATCGATTAGAATTACCTGCTCGATTGTCAGACGTTCATGATGTGTTTCATGTCTCTTAGTTGAAAAGTGTTCAAAGAAAGTTTAGGGAAAACAATTACCCTTGGAAGAGGTCGATGTGAAAGATGACTTGACTTATAAAGAGCATCTTGTGAAAATTTTGGAAACTCACATAGAGTCACTCGGAGCAAAATCATTAAAATGTGTAAGGTTTAGTGGAGTCACCATTCGGAGGATGAAGTACTTGGGAAAGAAAATGTAACATCCCTGATGTTTATGTTGCTTAATCATAGGTTTATGTGCTAATCATGATCACAAGTTGCTAATGATAAGTACAAGATGCTAATTGGGGTCAACTCTTAAGACTAAACCCTAATCACCTTGGTCAACCTAGTCAAAGGGGTCAAACCCTATACCCTTTATAACCTTGTTTTGGTGTCTCAAGTAGATCTCCAAATTTTCCTTAAATACTCAAAAATTTGCCAAACTAAAAGTTGCTCAGAATTAGGAGGGACACATTTCATCTAATTAGTGGCATTTCAAATTTTGAGAGGAAAGGCTTCAAAAACTAGTTTGAAGTGCAGATTGCATTGTTCTCGGAGCCAAGAAAATCCTCAATTTCAAGCCTTTCTCCTGTTCAATCCTTTGATCTAAACACTGGTCAACCTTTGCAAAAGTTCTAGAGCTATACCCCCTCTACAACTTCTACATTGGCCGATTTTGAACTTCTATTCAAATTTGAAATGTTTGAACCGGTCAAAGTAGCCTACTCCGAAATTGTTTGCTGCGCTGCCGCTCTGGGTGCGCGCTCTGGCCGCGACGTCGCCCGCGCGACCGCGCCGAGACCGCGTCCCGGCGTCCGCGCCAGGCACGCGCGCCCCCTGCCGTACGCCGTCGTTTGGTGGGCCCGCGCCGAGCCGTCCCGTCACGTGAGTACGTGGCAACCCAAGACCACGGGCCGCCCACCATTTTACCCCGCGCCTCCTCCCTCCTCTGTGAATCGTGTCGACACACGCCGCCACGTCTCCGCCTGGCGCCGCCCCTAGCAAAACGACCAGGCACGCCGGGAAGCAAGCCGTCGGGCCTTGGCCGTTTCCTTGTGTCCCCGAACCTCCTCCTCGCCTAGGCACTCGATGCCCCTCACCCCTACGCCGGCTAGCAGGCGCACGCGCCGCTCCGCCGAGCGCCAGAGCACCATGCGTGCTGCGCCGCCAGCCAGCTGGCCTGCCCGGTGTGCAAGCTGCATGACGGCCACATCACACCTCTCTTCTCCCTCTGCCCCACTATAAAAGCCCAGCCCCGGCGCGCTCGCACGGAAGCTCTGCTCCGCCGCCCGCCATGGCCGCCATCTAGGTGAGCTCCACCCTCTGCCCCTCCCCTTCGACCACACGTGGCACAGACACACCTCCAGTGGCCCCATGAAGCTATCCCCGAGCCCACATTGCAAGATCGCGCCGTCGACTCATCGTCATTTGGACCGCAGCGGCTGCTCCGCCGGCTCCTCGCTGCCGGCCATCGCTGGAGTGCGCTCCACCGCCACCAACCCCGCCAAGCCGTCGAGGGAAAGCCCAAACCTCCTCCTAGCCCTTCACCCGACCAAGTCCGGTCACTAGTTCGCCGCCGGCGAGCTCCCCTGGCCGCGAGCCCAGATTTGTGAAAGCCCAATTAGTTCCAGGGTTCAGATCATAAATACCAGGACCTGTCTGTAATAGTAAAGGCACAGTTGTGAATAAGAAACTTGGACTAAGGACCTAAGTGAAAGAAGATTCTTCCAGTTTTGTTTTAAATCTATAAGACCTTGTAAAATTCATTATAAATCAAATAAAAATCTGAAAAATACAAGCTCAACGGTTCTGTGATCCTTATGAACAGATGCAACTTTTCTAGAAAGAAAGTTTGTAAATTTCTTTCTAGGATTTGAATAATTTAAAAATGATCAGTTTAGCTAGATTTGAAATAATTTGAAATCTATAGCTGCTCTGTATGTGAATTTTGGATATGTTGCTAGTATAGCCATGATTGACTCTGTGTAGAAAAATAGCACATAGATCTGTTATAGTTTTGCAGTTATGAATTTATTTTGATATATGGCAGTTTAAATGTTCCTGTTTTATATGTAAATTCTGTTTCAGAAACTAGGGTTGATCTTTTTGCAGTAGCATGAGTATGACTAGATGTATCCATGATAAATATATGGATAGCTATTGACATGTGTAAATAGTTTAAATTAATTTATGGCTTAAATAGGAGTTATTTTGATCGAGCATGTTAAGCTATGTTTCTGGCCCTGATAAATTTTGAGTAACTTTGATATGTCATGGTATGGCTCTGTGTGAAATCCTGAACCTAGATGGTATATATAACTGTCTGTATAAAAATGTTAAATTTATGATAGCTAGTGCTTTATAGAATTTTCTTGTGCAATCTATAGCTTAGTTTAAAGTAATTTTTGGTCAGTAGCCTGATCAGTATGTCATGTGTTGTGTGAATTTTATCTCGGTTTATTGATGTATGGAACATCCAAAAATAAATTCTAAAGTAAATCAATCTTTATAAGTGGAATAAAAAGATTAACCAAGTATGCTTTGGGTTATAATTTAAATTCAATTAATAAGCTTCACCAAAACACACCCTATACAACACCCTTACTTTGGTGAAGTAAAATGAATCAAACCATTTATATGTGCACACAATCACCGTCAAATAAGAATAATAACCTTCACCTAATTACCCACTTTTCTAGTGTAAAGAAAAGTTGGATAAAACCTTATCCAGGTGAATGTGCCCAACAATACACCCCCTGTTTATCTCTGAAATTTCAGAAGCACTTCACTCCCTAAACTTGAATAATTAAAGTTATGCATATGCATATCGTGTAGAACTTCCGAACGGGAACTACGAGCTGGTGCTGGACGCTGAAGGAGAACCAGCTGAGGGAGAAGTGAACACCATAGAAGTGCAGCAAGACCCGAACTCAGCTTTGGAGGACTTCCCTACTGACTGTGCTAGTGAAGGCACACCCCGGTGCATAACCTATGTTTTAACATATGCAACTCTCTTTGTTATGATTGTGCATTTAAGTTCAGGAGTTGATTTGAGACCCTAGATGCGTGATCCTAGGTTCCTATGTTCAGATTTACTAGTATGCTAGGTCGATAGTTGCCATGCTCTAAGGACCCGGTAGAAGTCGAGTGATGGTCGTCACTCGCGAGCTATAGGTTTCTTATGTTGGAATCATAAGATTGTTGAACCTACCCGCTCATGTGGTAAGAGCATGGGACAGGCTCCGGAAAGGTCTGTGGTTAAGCGTTTGAACGTACTAAGCATTTGCCGGGAGTGGGACCGGTAAGCCTAGTACCTTTTTGATCCGGTAAGGGAACTCTCTACCACTACCCCGGGAGTAGTCCCCAGGTTCTAGGCAGTGGTGCATGTGTGGATCCGGGTGGCAAAAGATGTAAGTCCGTGACCTGACCAACTGTACCAGGGACTGTGGACATTGTTCCTGAACCGAGGATGATTGGGAACCGCCTGGTTTGTGTGTACCCTGCCCTGTAGGGGCTGTGGTCGGATGATGGGGTATGCATTCTCCCGTGTGTTTAGGTCCACCTTGCAAGGTTACCAATCGATCGATTGTCGGCCTCTCACCGTTACCCGAGAGTGCTTAACCATACACTCTATGTCCCTTAATGATGGAATGGAGAAGAATATTGCTGTATGCTTAATTGTTTGCACAACTTATGCTTGCGGTAGTTGCTTACCTAGTAATGGATAATCAACTAGAATTTGGAGCTAAAACTTGAAAGTAAGGACATACTCTTTGTTGCTTTTCAGCAAAAAGGAACCCACTTGCCATAAAGCTTACATGTCTAGAGAGTTGGTGATGTCTCATCACCCGACGGTTAAGTCTTGCTGAGTATTAGTATACTCAGACTTGCTTTGTTGATGTTTTCAGGTAATGATGTGTATGATGATGGGTTTCCGATGCCTAGTTCTCTCCCACCCGGTTGGGAAGTTGAGTGGGAGGATGACAGTGCTTAGTGGCATCACTAACGGCCTCTAGTGATGTTACCTACCTCGTAGTAGTTTATTTCCGCTGTGTTTCGAACTCTGAACTCGTTTACTTTATGCAAAAGACTCGGTTTGTAATAATGAACCTGTAACGGTCCTGATGTAATAAATTAGGACTTGTTTATCTCTGGACTCGCCTTCGTGTGAGTTTTGATGTACAATCTTTCGATCCTTTGTCTTAAGTGATTTACCGGGCTTGACCCGGCAGATATCGACAAGTTAACTCCTCTTTAACGCATAATGACCAAGATGGGTTATATGTGTTAAATGGGATTTAATTTGGACGGTTCTGTCACAGCTGGCATCAGAGCTCGATTGTGCACCAGGGATCTTAATACACCCTTAATATCATGTTTTTGAAATAAAACTTGCAAGATTAAGGTGTGTTTTCAAATTTGCGTTAGGAACGCTAAGGATTTACTAGTCCGAGAGGCCCTAAAGGGATTTTCGGGTTCTTTCAGGTGGCTAGTAATTTATGGTGAATCTAAAGTAACTACTAGCACATTTTTAAACCCACGTGTCTCATACGTGGTTATGCCGCATCACGAGTTTGCGAGGGTCGATAGGGCAATCTATTCCACAGATCCTATCTTCTCGGTTGGATGCCCACGTGTTTCATACGTGCGCTTTCCGTGTGCAATGCATGCGAAGGATGATATGTTCTATTCCACATGAATATATCATGGGTTGTGATGTCGCCACGTTTTGCCATACGTGTGCATGATTCCGCATTACGAACATGTGAAGGGGGATACCCTCCAATCAAAAGGAGCGTATCTCAGGTTGGACGCTGTCCATGCAGTGTTAAACGCATGGGTGCGGTTTCTATAGTGAACGGTAATGTATGAGGATGCTTCCGTGACATGCTGGCACGAAAGGTTCATTTTCTGCAGGTACACTAACCGCGATTCGTAAGAACGAGCATCGAATAGATATTCGACTAGCTATTATAGGGAGAGACGTACATTTTGTCAAGCCACCGGCATTAACTTCGCTTTTAGGCATGGATTTGCCTTGTGAGAATGATTAGGACGTTTTGCATCATGCTAAGTCTACCAACAAAATATAAATCGTTCCTAAAATCCATGATAAAAATCACCTCACCCAAAAGGTAATCCAACCCTTCCCTACCTTGCTGTCTTCTCTGTTCTAAATCAGGTCACTCGGCTGGTCCGAATTTTTGGACTCCCTAAACAGATCTTTCTGGAGAAAAGTTAGATAGGAAAGTTGTAGCAAACTTAGTCAAGATCCTGCTGTAAAAATTTCAGAATTTTTGAGCAAGAGAATCTGGAGTTATGCTCAGTTTGGTGCCGGTCTGTTTGCTGCTTTTCCTGGGAGACAGTAAACTGAACTTCGGTCTTTTTGAGCAGGTTCCTGTGATTTTTAGCTCAACCCTTGAATACCAATCTTGGTCCAAATAATGTAACCCAGCAGCTGTTAAAATTTGAGCACTTTTGTCCTATCAGTTTGTGAGTTACATGCATTTTTATGCACTGGACAGAATCTGTCATCTTCTCAACTCATGCTAATCAGTGGGAGTTTTGTGGATGCAGATGGCTGGACAGGTGTTCTGGGAGGTACGCCCGGATGGTACGATCTGCACTGACGAACTGCACATCGAGGGGTTTGCCCGCATTTTGTGGGACACTCTTCGCTCTTCGGGCTACACCGCTCCTCCGACGTACGAGGCTTTGGAGACTACTCAGCTTGGAGTACCTCGTTGCTGTGTTCGTGTTACCGTGCAGCTTCACCCCGCTCACCCCGAGTGGAAGGACCTGAGCACGGATGTGAGGAGTATTCAGTTGATGGAGACCCTTGAGGTTGCCGCCTTGAGTGTGTTGAACACCTTCGGTGATCAGCACCCTCACGAGGTGTCGTCGACCCTAGTGGGACTACTTCCGACCATGGACCCTGAGGACCCCGCGTGGAGGGGCCGTATGGGGAACATGGCCGCAATTCTGACGAATAGGACCCCACTTGACGTACTGCAGGAGATGGCTCGGTGCATGCAGGCACTGTACCGTCTTCAGGCTCTCCGCAGTACGGCTACCGCTGCTACGTCTTCGGTTGCTCTCGACACCACTGGAGTGTTGGGAGTGCGCACTCACCACCTTCGCTCTATCTCCGTTAGCCACATGGGGCTAGAGCGAGACCTTGCAGAGGCACGTCTGAGGATCACCGCACTAGAGGAGAGAGTGGCTCATTGGGTGAACCGTGAGTTTGGGTGGATCAGCTTGCTGCCCGTGTTCAGACCATTGTGGGACTTCAGGAGCAGCGAGAGTAGATGAGAGTGGAGATGGACCAGATGAGAGATGAGCGCTTTCAGCACATACAGGCACTGGCCCAGATGCAGGAGCAGCTGGAGCTGATGGACGACGACCTAGAGGCCGCTAATGGTCTGATCCTTGTGCTGCAGCAGCCACCACCACCGCCACAGCCACCGGTTCCGGGAGCCATGGAGGGCAACCCGGAGGACGCTCAGTCTATGGTGGATAGTGAGAGGGAGTCACCGCAGCCCGCACCTATGGAGATTGGTTCGCCCGCTGTGAGCGTCTCTTCCGTGGGTAACCTAGATGACTTCTAGATGCTAGTCGTCAGTGTAGTGTGCAAACTCCTACGGGTGGCCTGATTTTGGTCCGTGAAGGATAGGCTGACGTAGACAGAGTATCTCTTTTGTGTGGCGTGTGCTACACATTAACCACTATGTATGTGATCCAAGACTTTGGGTGTGTTGCAACCATGTGTTGTAAAAATATGGTGTGACCTAATTGTTGCAAGACTTTCTGCAGCAGCTCGTGTAATATGTAATTTGAACCTTCTTATGGTCAGAACTGGCTTATTGAATGAATATCAATGTTGTTGGAAATTTCATGGTGTACATACTCGTAAAATTTCAGCCTCTTTGCCCCTATGAACTGAGAGCTATGCATGTTTTTGTAACCCTCGGTTTGCTGAAAATCAGACTGGACAGAGAGTCAGGAAATGAATTTTTCGGGTATGTTAATTTAAAAATTGGAATTTCAGTTGAATACCAATGTTGTAGAGCACGAAATTATGCTTCTCGTGTCCGAAATTGAGCATTATCCGTTAAGCGAGTTGGGAGCTATGAATTTTATACTTCAGCGTGTTGTTGCTAACTCCACTGAAAAATTCTGCGGTTGAGAGGAATTATTTCACATGTTCTTATTGATTATGCTTATTGGCAAGATTATGAGTATGTGACTAATCCCTGCTCCAACGATTTTTCAGATGGTTAGCCACACTCGCAACACTCCCCATGGGTTTGGTGATGCCAGTGGCAGCAACCCACCGCCACCGCCATCCCCCATGACGCCGATGGAGACGTATCTGCTGGCTGAAGCGGATATGATGCGCCAGATCCTGCTCAACCAGCAGCAACGCGCCCCTCATCGGGATGAACAGCCCAATGTGGCCAAGAATGAGCACTTCACGGCATTGAAGCCGCCGATCTTTTCCAAGGCTGATGAACCCCTGGAGGTAGATGCCTAGATTCGTGCTATTGAGGCTAGGTTTGAGGCTCTCATCGTTCCATGCCCGGAAGAGTGCAAGGCCAGCTTTGCAGCTCTGCAACTCCGTGGCCTTGCCTTGATCTGGTGGGAACATTTCAAGATGACCCAACCTGCTGGACATGTCGTCACCTGGAATGAGTTCAAGACGGCATTCAAGACTCATCACATTCCCTAGGGAATGGTGGATAGGAAGATCAGTGAGTTACTGGCACTAAAGCAAGGTTCTGATTCTGTGTACTAGTATGCACAGAAATTCAACAATCTGTGTCAGTATGGGGGATACCATGTGGACAATGATGAGAAGAAGATGTATCGTTTCCGACGTGGTCTGGATCCCAAGCTTTATGAAAGGCTTAACCCCATCAAGACCGAGACCTATCATGAGATAGTGAACTTGGCCATTTCTCAGGAAGATGCTATGAAGAAGGTGAGGAATGACAAGAAGAGGAAAGCCCCTCCCAGCTCTAGCAACACTCCCAATAGGAAGTTTCGCATAGTAAAGAAAGTTTCCCAGAGTTCCACTGGGAACCAGCGTTCTGGACGTTGGGTGGCCAAGCCTCCCCAGAATCAGCAGAGGGGAGACTACCATTCTTCTGCTTCCCAGCAGCAGAACTACAAGTCCAATGCTTTCCAGCAAAACCGCAATGCTAGAGATGGCAAGTGCTACAATTGTGGAGAGCCAGGACACTATGCTAGTGAGTGCAACCGTCCTAAGAAGCAAAACCAGTCTAACCACCAGAATCAAGGACGTGGAGCAAACCAAAACAACAAGGACAAGGGAAAGAAGCAGACCGTGCAAGTCAAGCAGGGTCTCCTCAACTTCACCACCATGATGGGAATTCCTGAGGGAGCAGCAGTCATGACTGGTACCTTTCCTATCCAAGGAAAACCTATTAAGATATTGTTTGATTCTAGTGCTATGCATAATTTTATGAACAAGCAAACACAAACTAAGTTGGGTTTAAGGGTATTGCAAATTAAGAGCAACTATCAGATTGCAACACCCGGGGGAAAAATCCTTACCAACACTATAGTTCGTGGGGTGCCACTGAAACTGGGTAGCAAAATGATTCAGACCAACCTTATAACTTTGGGGCTAAACGGTATTGATGTCATTTTAGGAATGGACTGGATGACTCAACATAAGGTGACCCTGGATATTGCCGAGAGGCGAATAGAAATCAACTCACCGGCTGTAGGAATTTCAACGCTCTACTTACCCCATAGAGAGCCTGTGAATCCTTGTGCTTATGTGGCCATAACCTTACCGGTAGAGGAAATCCCAGTGGTCTGCGAGTATTCGGATGTGTTTCCTGATGAACTACCGGGTATGCCACCAGACCGTGATGTTGAATTCGTTATCGAATTGCATCCTGGTACGGCTCCTATCTCCAAAAGAGCCTACCAGATGCCACCCAAGGAGCTGGCTGGGTTAAAGACACAGCTTCAGGAATTATTGGATAAGGGTTTTATTCGCCCGAGTTCTTCTCCTTGGGGATGCCCCGCTCTTTTCGTTAAGAAGAAGGACGACAGTTTGAGGCTATGTGTGGATTATAGACCTCTCAATGCGGTTACCATCAAAAATAAGTACCCCCTTCCCCGCATTGATGTGTTATTTGATCAGCTATCGGGAGCAAAGGTCTTTTCCAAGACTGATCTTAGGTCTGGTTATCATCAGATAAAGATTCGACCTTGTGATATCCCCAAGACTGCTTTCTCCACACGCTATGGACTCTATGAGTACTTAGTCATGTCCTTCGGGTTGACTAATGCACCTACCTACTTCATGTACCTCATGAATTCCGTATTCATGAACGCGCTAGACAAGATCGTGGTGGTATTCATTGATGACATTTTAATCTATTCCAAGAGTGAAGAAGAACATGCTCAACATCTTCGCATTGTTCTGCAACGCTTAAGAGACCACCAACTTTATGCTAAATTCTCAAAATGTGAATTTTGGTTGGATAGTGTGAAATTCTTGGGTCACACTATTTCTAGCGATGGTATTTCAGTAGATCCAAGTAAAGTAGAAGAAGTGATGGATTGGAAACCACCTAAGTCCGTTCATCAAATCCGAAGCTTTCTTGGGCTAGCTGGTTACTATCGGCGATTCGTTCTGGATTTTTCCAGAATTGCCAAACCCATGACTGAACTTTTGAAGAAAGGGGTGAAGTTTGTGTGGGATGAGAAATGTGAGAAAGCCTTCCACACCCTTAAGCAACACTTGACTTCAGCACCTGTGTTGGCTCAACCAGATAACTCTAAACCATATGAGGTTTATTGTGATGCCTCAAGTACGGGTCTCGGTTGTGTGCTAATGCAAGAAAATAGAGTCATTGCATATGCTTCCCGAGCACTTCGACCCCATGAAAAGAATTACCCCACCCATGATCTTGAATTAGCAGCGGTTGTTCATGCTCTCAAAATTTGGAGGCATTACTTAATGGGAACCCGATGCAATATATTCACGGATCATAAGAGCCTCAAGTATATCTTCACCTAGGCTGATTTAAACATGCGACAACGGAGATGGTTGGAGCTTATCAAAGACTATGATTTAGAGGTACATTATCACCCCGGCAAGGTAAATGTTGTTGCAGATGCTCTTAGCCGCAAGGCTCACTGCAACTGCTTGTCCGTGGAAGCATATAATGATACCTTATGCAGCGAGTTGAGTAAACTTCGTTTGGAGATTGTTCCACAAGGCATGATGAATGCTATAACTATTGAATCTACCTTGTGGGATAGAATCGTCACGACTCAATCTAGTGATGAGGGAATCAAAACCATTAAGCGGAAATTGTCAGAAAATAATGCCAAGGTCAGTTGCTTTCGCCAAGATCCTAATGGGACGATCTGGTTTGGACAACGTCTTGTTGTTCCAGAGAATCCAGATCTTCGCAAAGAGATCATGGACGAGGCACATCTTTCTAAATTTTCAATTCATCCTAGAAGTAGTAAGATGTATCAAGTCCTAAAGGAAAATTTTTGGTGGTCCAACATGAAAGTGGACATCGCCAAATATGTCTCAGAATGTGACACTTGTGCAAGAATCAAAGCGAGTCATTTGAAAACAATGGGTACTCTTCAACCCTTGCCCATACCCTCCTGGAAATGGGATGACATAAGTATGGACTTCATCGTAGGCTTACCCCTTACCTCTAAGCACCATGACTCAGTGTGGGTAATTGTGGATAGACTCACCAAGACCGCACATTTTATTCCAGTGCACACTTCATACTCAGCCAAACAATATGCGGACATTTATTTTGAACGCATTATGAGATTACACGGAGTTCCTAGGACTATCATTTCGGATAGAGGCTCACAATTCATGGCACGTTTTTGGCAACACCTACATGACTCTTTGGGAACTAAATTAATTCACAATTCTGCTTGTCATCCTCAAACGGATGGTCAAACTGAGAGGGTTAATCAAGTCCTGGAAGACATGTTGAGGGCTTGCATCATCCATTTCGACAAGAATTGGGATTCTTGCCTAGCTTTACCTGAGTTCTCTTATAATAACAGCTACCAAGCTAGTTTAAAAATGGCACCGTTCGAAGCTCTTTATGAACGGAGGTGTCGCACCCCGTTGAATTGGTCCCAAACGAGAGAACGGAAATTCTTTGGACCTGTCTTAGTTAGGGAGGCCGAAGAGAAGGTGGAAGTGATACACGAGAACTTAAAAGCCTCACAGATGAGGCAGAAAAGTTACCATGATGAAGGGAAAGCAATTAGAGAATACCAGGTTGGCGAAAAAGTGTACTTGAAAGTCTCACCCACCAAAGGAGTACAGAGATTTGGTGTCAAAGGGAAACTGGCTCCATGATACATCGGACCCTATGAGATCATTGAGACCTGTGGACTGGTTGCTTATCGCATCTGTCTTCCGGATCGGCTTGCTACTGTCCACAATGTGTTTCATGTGTCTCAATTAAGAAAGTGTGTCCATGAGCCGGAGAAAAGAGTTATAAATGAAGCAAATGCGTGGATCGAGTCCGATCTATCAGTGGTGGAAAATCCTCTGAGAATTCTTGATCGGAAGGAGAGAAAAACCAGGAGAAAGTCCGTAACCATGTACAAGATACAATGGAGTCACCATTCCGAGGAGGAAGCTACATGGGAAACGGAGCACTATCTAAATACCAACTATCCCGGTTTTCTCCAAGCTCGAAATCGTAAGACTTTTACCCTACCTTTGTCTTTAATTTCCGAATCTCGGGACGAGATTCTGTTTAAGGGGGGTAGGTTGTAACATCCCTGATGTTTATGTTGCTTAATCATAGGTTTATGTGCTAATCATGATCACAAGTTGCTAATGATAAGTACAAGATGCTAATTGGGGTCAACTCTTAAGACTAAACCCTAATCACCTTGGTCAACCTAGTCAAAGGGGTCAAACCCTATACCCTTTATAACCTTGTTTTGGTGTCTCAAGTAGATCTCCAAATTTTCCTTAAATACTCAAAAATCTGCCAAACTAAAAGTTGCTCAGAATTAGGTGGGACACATTTCATCTAATTAGTGGCATTTCAAATTTTGAGAGGAAAGGCTTCAAAAACTAGTTTGTAGTGCAGATTGCACTGTTCTCGGGGCTGAGAAAATCCTCAATTTCAAGCTTTTCTCCTGCTCAATCCTTTGATCTAAACACTGGTCAACCTTTGCAAAAGTTCTAGAGCTATACCCCCTCTACAACTTCTACATTGGCCGATTTTGAACTTCTATTCAAATTTGAATTGTTTGAACCGGTCAAAGTAGCCTACTCCGAAATTGTTTGGTGCGCTGCCGCTCTGGGTGCGCGCTCTGGCCGTGACGTCGCCCGCGCGACCGCGCCGAGACCGCGTCCCGGCGTCCGCGCCCGGCACGAGCGCCCCCTGCCGTACACCGTCATTTGTTGGGCCCGCGCCGAGCCGTCCCGTCACGTGAGTACGTGGCAACCCAAGACCACAGGCCGCCTACCGTTTTACCCCGCGCCTCCTCCCTCCTCAGTGAATCGCGTCGACACGCGCCGCTGCGTCTCCGCCGTGGCGCCGCCCCTGGCAAAACGACCAGGCACACCGGGAAGCAAGCCGTTGGGCCTTGGCCGTTTCCTTGTGTCCCCGAACCTCCTCCTCGCCCAGGCACTCGATGCCCCTTGCCCCTACGCCGGCTAGCAGGCGCACACGCCGCTCCGCCGAGCACCAGAGCACCATGCGTGCTGCGCCACCAGCCAGCTGGCCTGCCCGGTGTGCAAGCTGCATGACGGCCACCTCACACCTCTCTTCTCCCTCCGCCCCTCTATAAAAGCCCAGCCCCAGCGCGCTCGCGCGGAAGTTCTACTCCGCCGCCCGCCATGGCCGCCATCTAGGTGAGCTCCACCCTCCGCCCCTCCCCTTCGACCACACGTGGCACAGACACACCTCCAGTGACCCCGTGAAGCTATCCCCGAGCCCACATTGCAAGAACGCGCCGTCGACTCGCCGGCATTTGGACCGCAGCGGCTGCTCCGCCTGCTCCTTGCCGCCGGCCATCGCCGGAGTGCACTCCGCCGCCACCAACTCCGCCAAGCCGTCGAGAGTAAGCCCAAACCTCCTCCTAGCCCTTCACCCGACCAAGTCCGGTCACCAGTTCGCCGCCGGCGAGCTCCCCTGGCCGCGATCCCGGAATTGTGAAAGCCCAATTAGTTCTAGGGTTCAAATCATAAATACCAGGACCTATCTGTAATAGTAAGGGCACAGTTGTGAATAAGAAACTTGGACTAAGGACCTAAGTGAAAGAAGATTCTTCTAGTTTTGTTTTAAATCTATAAGACCTTGTAAAATTCATTATAAATCGAATAAAAATCTGAAAAATACAAACTCAACGGTTCTGTGATCCTTATGAACAGATGCAACTTTTCTAGAAAGAAAGTTTGTAAATTTCTTTCTAGGATTTGAATAATTTTAAAATGATCAGTGTAGCTTGATTTGAAATAATTTGAAATCTATAGCTGCTCTGTATGTGAATTTTCTATATGTTGCTAGTATAGCCATGATTGACCCTGTGTAGAAAAATGGCACATAGATCTGTTATAGTTTTGTAGTTATGAATTTATTTTGACATATGGCAGTTTAAATGTTCCTGTTTTATATGTAAATTCTGTTTCAGAAACTAGGGTTGATCTTTTTGCAGTAGCATGAGTATGACTAGATGTATCCATGATAAATATATGGATAGCTTTTGACATGTGTAAATAGTTTATATTAATTTATGGCTTAAATAGGAGTTATTTTGATCAAGCATGTTAGGCTATGTTTCTGGACCTGATAAATTTTGAGTAACATAGATATGTCATGGTATGGCTCTGTGTGAAATCCTGAACCTAGATGGTATATATATCTGTCTGTATAAAAATGTTAAGTTTATGATAGCTAGTGCTTTATAGAATTTTCTTGTGCAATCTATAGCTTAGTTTAAAGTAATTTTTGGTCAGTAGCCTGATCAGTATGTCATGTGCTTGTGTGAATTTTATCTCGGTTTATTGATGTATGGAACATCAAGAAATAAATTCTAAAGTAAATCAATCTTTATAAGTGGAATAAAAAGATTAACCAAGTATGCTTTGGGATATAATTTAAATTCAATTAATAATCTTCACCAAAACACACCCTATACAGCACCCTTACTTTGGTGAAGTAAAATGAATTAAACCATTTATATGTGCACACAATCACCGTCAAATAAGAATAATAACCTTCACCTAATTACCCACTTTTCTAGTGTAAAGAAAAGTTGGATAAAACCTTATCCAGGTGAATGTGCCCAACAATACACCCCCTGTTTATCTCTGAAATTTCAGAAGCACTTCACTCCCTAAACTTGAATAATTAAAGTTATGCATATGCATATCGTGTAGAACTTCCGGACGGGAACTACGAGCTGGTGCTGGACGCTGAAGGAGAACCAGCTGAGGGAGAAGTGAACACCGTAGAAGTGCAGCAAGACCCGAACTCAACTTCGGAGGACTTCCCTACAGACTGTGCTAGTGAAGGCAAGCCCCGGAGCATAACCTATGTTTTTAACCTATGCAACTCTCTTTGTTATGATTGTGCATTTAAGTTCAGGAGTTGATTTGAGACCCTAGATGCATGATCCTAGGTTCCTATGTTCAGATTTACTAGTATGCTAGGTCGATAGTTGCCATGCTCTAAGGACCCGGTAGAAGTCGAGTGATGGTCGTCACTCGCGAGCTATAGGTTTCTTATGTTCGAATCATAAGATTGTTGAACCTACCCACTCATGTGGTAAGAGCATGGGACCGGCTCCGGCCAAGTAGGTCTGTGGTTAAGCGTTTGAATGTACTAAGCATTTGCCGGGAGTGGGACCGGTAAGCCTAGTACCTTTTCGATCCGGAAAGGGAATTCTCTACCACTACCCCGGGAGTAGTCCCCAGGTTCTAGGCAGTGGTGCATGTGTGGATCCGGGTGGCAAAAGATGTAAGTCCGTGACCTGACCAACTGTACCAGGGACTGTGGACATTGTTCCTGAACCGAGGATGATTGGGAACTGCCTGGTTGGTGTGTACCCCGCCCTGTAGGGGCTGTGGTCGGATGATGGGGTATGCATTCTGTAACATCCCGGATTTTCCCGGAATGTTAATGTTTACAAAAATGTGAATTTCAAAATTTTTGTTTGAATTTGAGTGCTCAAATAATTTGTAAGGATGTCTTCTTTGATCCTTCCATAAAATTCCTAGAATTTTTGTGAGCAAAATAATAAATTTAGGAATTATAAAATGCTAGTGAGAGAACTTTGAAGTTTAATGGATTTATTTGGATTTTACTTGAGTGTGGTTCAAATTTGAATCCTAAATTCAAATTTGTATTGTGTATGTATAAGGTTTAAGGGAAATAGAATATAGGAAAAACCCTCTACTCCTGCTGGGCCATAACCACAGCTGCTAAAGTCTGCCGGAGGCCCCTCAGTTCTCTCTGCCGATCTGCCCAACCACGTGGCCCACCTTTTCTTTTCGGCCCACTTAGACCAGCTGAACTCCCCACCAGCCACACCTCTTTGTATCGCTGCCAAGTGGGGCCCGCACGTCAGCCGACCCCATCCACCTTTCCCTTTCCTCTCTGTCTCCCTCCCGTGACGCATCGTGGGGCAGGGCGCCGCGCCGCCCCCATGGCCGACACCCACACCGCCGGATGCACGCCGCGTGGCCGAGGTGCGGACGCCGAGAATCCCCACCGCTCGCCTGCACACAAACCCTAGCCGGCCGCCCTATAAATCCCCTCCAATCCGCCGGCCTCAACTCCCTGTCCGTCGCCGCCTGGGAGCTTCCCCATCCAAATTCGCCGCTACCGGTTGAAGAGAAGGGGGGGGGAGGAGATGGAGGCGGGGAGATGAAGGAGCCCTGTGCCCCCGTGCCGGGGAGAAGCCGAAGTTGTTGCTCCAGGGAGCTGCGCCGGGCCGTGGCGTCGTCGTCATCCTTCCCTGCCACCGCCGCCCCTGGGGGAAAATTCCTCCCTGTCCACCGCTGCTGCCTGTGGAGAAGAGGAGAAGGGTCTAGAGGGGGCGCGCGCACCGGAGCCCCGCCAAGGTACTGGAGCCGCGCTGTGGGGCCATCCCGGAGCCACTATCCCGGAGGCGCAGTCGCTGTTCGTGAAGAAGAGGGAGGAAGGAAGGAGAAGTGGGGGAAGAAGAAGAGAAGAGGAAGAGGGAGCCGGGGTCGCCACCGACCCGCGAAGCCGGAGCCGCCGCATACCGCACGTCCACGCCGCCCAGCCCAGAGTTGTCCGTGCGCGAACCTCGACGTCGCCCCGCGCCGCCGTCCTGAGGCCGTGAAGTGCAGTCGTGAAGCTGGAGCTGTGCGAGCCACGGACCGCGACGACAGGAACCGGAGCTGTTGAAGACCGAGGGGACGTCGCCGCACTTCTACACTAGTTCGCCCTGCCCTGCATTCTCTGCACCGAGCCGCAGCCTCTGGTCCACTTCGCCGCCATTCGCCGCTGCAGCCAGGATCACTAGGTGAGCATGCCGTGTTCCCCTGTCCGCTTTGTGTGCCGGCCGTCGTGCCGTGGGAAGGAACTGGGCCAAGCCCGTGGAGACAAAGCTTTGTCCTGTGCCTGCATGCCTCGCGCCGCCGTGCAGACGCCGTCGCTTGTGTGCCGACCTTCGAGTCGAGCCTTACGCCTGCAGGTGCCGCTGCCGACGTTCCGCGCGCGCGTCCCGCTGTCCTTCACCGTATCCCGACCTTGTAGCCGCGCATCGCTCCGCTGTGTCGCCGCCATGACCTCCCACGCGTCAGCGCACGCGCGTTCGTCATGCTGGTGGAACTAAAGTCGGGCCTTTTAGCCATCCTAGAAGGTCGTGGACCTTGTCGATGCTTCTGTTGGTCAGCAGCTGCGACATCCCACCGCCAGCAAGCTTTGCCGCTTCGCCACCCCTTTGTGGCGTTTCGTCGAACACCTCCTGACCATGCCCAAAAGCCCTGTGGGTTTTCTTGCACACGCGTCCATACATGCGCCGCAAGGCAAAAGGGTTTCACCTTTGGCCGTCGTGCCCAAGCTTCAGTCGTGCACTCGCCTGTGTGCGCACAAACCCGACCAAGCCGTTCTTTCCGTTCCGCCGTCGTGTGCACGCCGGGCCGAGATGCCGCTGTGGCCTCGTCGCCGGTTGGCACCGCACATTTTCACCTAAGGGAGCCGAGGCCTCCCCTTTAGGCCTTGGTCCTCATCCCAAAACACACGCACGCTTGCAAGCGAACACGTCGGCGCTAGCACCCTGGCCAGTGCCGCCGATCTTCTCTGCTTCGTCGCCTTGATGTTCTCGCTGTCGAGCACGCCGCCCTGCTTGTGTCGCCGTCGCGGTCAAGCCGCCGGCTTGCACACGCGTGCACGCACGCGCATGGAGGCGGAAGGTTTTGCCTTTAGCTCGCCACGCCCAGCTGAACCGCCGTTCCTTCCATGTCTCGTTGTCGTGCGCTCACCGGGTTGAGGTGCCACCGTGTGCTTTGTACACGCGTCGTCGCCCAGCTCGCCGCCGAGGTCAAGCCATTGGCTTGCGCATGCTCACACGCTTGGAGGCAAGGCATCGCCTTTAGGGGCTCTTAGCCACACTCGTGCACATCCTGGCGCGCTTATGCGCCGGTGCGAGCACGCCGGCAACCTGAACGCAGCACCGCCGCTCTGGTGTTTCACCGTCGTGCGAGCTGCGCCCAGAAACCGACCAAGGCTCCACCGTTAACCGTGCTATCCTTTGTTGAGAGCGCGCAAGGTCGAGCTGTTGCCTTTTTCCGTCCCGCCTGGAGCTCGCCGCCGAGGGTCTCCCTTTGGCATACACACGCGAGCGCTAGCATGAACCTGTGCACACGTTTGTCCGCACGCACGCACGTGAGCAAGCACGTCGGCGCTGGCACCCCAGCCAGCGACGCCGTCCTGCTTTGCTCTGCCGCCTGGATACCAGTCACTGCCGTTGAGCCGGATTCCGGCCAAAGACCGTGCCTTTCTGTGCCAAGTCTGAAACCTTAGGTGCATCCCTAAGCTACCTGAAGCTCTTTAATCCCTCAGTCGACCTTCTAATCTTTCCCCGTCTAATCTTTTTCAAGTACTCTAGAATTTCATAAATGAATGATGGAATTATTTTCCGACTCTTCGAATTAATCATTTGCAATTGATTTGATTTCGGGGAGCAAGCTATAATTTGTTGGATTAATCCTCCCACGAGCTCATTTGAATTATGACGATGTTTTTCGGCTTCTCGATTTAATACTTTGTTATTTAATTCGTTCCCGGAAAAATAGTCTAATTCATTTGTTCCCGTCCCGCGAAGTGAACCGCTATCGATTTATTTCGCTAGCAGCTGCTCCCTTCCTCCTTCGTCAAAGCAACATAGCACAGCAAGCACACCCTTCCAATCTTCCATCCACCAAATCCAAGCTGCGGCTTTCCCTATCTCTTGGTGCATCACGCAAGAGGCAAAACAGCAGCAATCCTCCTCTCTCCTATCTCTTTTCTTTCTCCACCAAGCAAGCATTCACTACCAGCCACCAATCCTTTCTCTCCTAAATCAGCTAGCAGCTACGAGCTCCAAATTCTAAGCCATAGCCTGCCACTCCTCTTCTTCTCTGCTGAACCAGCAAGCAGTCAGCTTGGCTCTCTGATCTCCCGCAAGGAGCAGCAACCTTTCTCTGCTGCAATCCAAGCAGTAGCCGCGGCTACAGCCACACCGCTGTCCCGCATGTTGGCGCATCAAAGACCTTTGCCTTGCATGCTAACTCATGCCACACTTGCACGAACCGGTTGACCACAAGCATGCTTTAGCAGCAAGTTAATCCCCTGTTCTCCTCATGCATACAAGCAGCCTTCATGTGGATGCCATTGTGGCATTTCAGCAAGCAGTCTGCTTGCCGGCCTAATTTCTTTCGCCTATGGCTGAACCTGCACAAACCGTGAATGAACAGTCATCTTTTGACTGGTTCGCTGCAGCCACAGTACCTTGCAGGGATGCTGGTAGGCTTGAGGCCAAATTAGGTTGGTGCGCCTTAACTCAAGTGCGTGCTAGTCGAGAAGAATTAGGCTGAAATAATTCTTTGTGCCATCCTAGGTCATATGCAAGACCGACTCTGTTGATCCACGTTCTTTACATAAATTGCACTTGCAACTTATGCAATACCAAGGCCTTGCTACACGGTGTTTCCAAGAACCCGTGCGTTCCAAAGTCTGATCTATCTAAGCCTTCCACCCTTTCGCTGCAAACAAACATATGGGGCTTTTAGCTACAACTGTTGAACCCATATAGTGCTGGGCTGCTAGCTTGTACGCAGACCACCATCAAGCGGGTTGTAGCCGCCGTATGTGTGCTGGAAGGCCATGTCATTTCTATCTATCTTGGTCCTTAATCCATCTGGTCCGTGCGATGCTCGCTAGTAGCAGCACTTGTCCCTTTTTCCATCGAGCTTTAATATGTGAACCAGGTATCTATTCTTGATCTTTCAAGTCCCGACCATACCTTTCGCCACGGCCGTGTCACGCCTTCGCCGTGCAGGACGCGTGCGCTAACCAAGCCGACAACCATGTCACACCCATGCCATGTTCCAGCTTGAGCCGAGTTTCTCAACCACACCATATCTCTTCTAGCTGATCTACCATGCTTAATCTCTCTAATCTGACCAAAGGAGCCTACGGACTTACCGTTGGGATCCACTAACATGAGAGCTTCTAACTATCCAGTCTGGTCCCATCTGACCTACGGGACCCACAGGGTGACTTGTGGGGTCCGGTTGACCTTTGACCTTTCTTTTTGACTCGGTCAACACTGATCGTTGACTAGTCAACTTACCATGCAGACCAACCCAAAACCTAGCTTGTGGTTTCCTAACTTGCTGACTTGTGTTTTTTGTGCTTTATCGCAATTAACTAAATTCATAAAATATTTCTTTATTTGAAAATACATAATAAATTGTTTCTACCTTAGAAAAATATGAAATCAGTTTCTTTAATTCTTCTAAAATCATGAAGCACCCGTTAGACTAGGTTTTGGAGTTATTTGGTTCTTTATTGCTTCTCTTTGGAGTTATTTGCATCTAGACAACGTGTTTATTTATATTTGCGAATCTAGGAATTCCCGGAGCTGAGGAGTCGAGCCAGAAGATCAAGTACAACTACGGAAACTCCGACGACTACTTGCACACAGGTGTTCACGCCCGACTGATTCTGAATACCTATTAGGCATTGCTATGTAGTAAGCTAGCGCTTTACTTTAAATGCATGATGATGAACCTTGCACTGCCTTCTTTAATTACCCTGTCCTTGATTGCTCTACTACTACTATGTTATATATAAGCGTGTATATACGCTGAGCTTCGCGATGCATGTGTTGGGATGGGAATAGTGGTTCTTGGTGTGAGTGGGGTAAAACCGGCAGGAGAAGGCGTTTTGGGTACTTTGGCGGGGGTGAGCTCGAAACAACCGATCTGGGATCGGGGATGGGAGTGCACTCCTCAGTGCATTTCCGCTTGTACGGTTTTCGGAGCACAGGTGTTGGGGTTTTACTGACGTTTGGAGGACATGAGCTCGCCCCGGTCTGAAACCGAGTGGGCCAACCGCTTCACGGGACTTTTCGTACACACCACCTCGCCGAGAGTGGGGTTAGGGCCGAGTTGAGCTCGGCAAGTGCGGAACCATACCTGCCAGCAGGATAGCGGGGTATCAGTGGGGGAGAGGTGGGAGTGAGACCACCCTCTCAGAGCGACTCCCGTGTGGCCACACGGGAGCATTTCACAGTTCCGGTGCAATTCCTTCCGAAGGGGGAATCGTTTTGAGGGCCGGATACAGGATGGGACCGTAACTACCGAGAGTTCGCACGGTAGGATGGGCTCGGTTGGCTGATCACCGCCGGGTGCCATCCCGAGTTGGGTACAGGTGTACACGCTCTGCAGAGTTTAGATCTATACGTATAGCCGCGTCCTCGGTCATGGACGAGCCCAGTGGATTGTTGGTTCTCATGTTTTGGGATTTCTACCTCCCCCTATAGTTGAGAGTGTGGTGAGCCGTGGTTGCAGTCGGTTAGAGGAGAGTTGCTCCCTCTACCTCGCGGATCCGATTGCAATCATTGAGGTGCGAGGAGAGGAAGTTCTCGCATCGACCCTAGATGGAGATAGGATGTGGAGACAGGGCCCTGGGGCACCAGGTGTTTCCGAGCTGTGTTGAGAGTTTGGTTTGGGACTTATATGGAGATGATTTCTTTTTATGCTTCGCTGCTGCTGCATAGGAAACCTGAGCTGTTACCTTGCCACTTTTCTTACCCTTTAAAGATAGGCCACTTAAAGCTGCATACAGTCGGTGACGTGAACCTATCCCATTCCTTGGGGATAGATTTGTGAGTGTGTAGGATTGGACTTGGAGTGAGAGTCCAAGTTTGAGGAATCCATGAAGGATGGGTTGCGTTGCTTCGCTCAAGGATGCCTGTGGTGAAGATTGAAGATGAAGACTTGAAGCCCTAGCTACCGCTACGCAGGATTTCTACTTGTCGCTTAGCCCAAGGGGCTTGTACTAAAATTCGTGTACCGAGTTGTTTCGGATGTAAATATTATGATTTGTACTCTGATTTCGTTGTATGGAAATGATATTATTCTGTAATGAGTTCTGTACGTGATAGCTACTGATCTAGGGACTATCACAAGGGTACAGGGAGTCGGGTTTTCCTCACCGAAAACCCGGGTCGTTACACATTCTCTCGTGTGTTTAGGTCCACCTTGCAATGTTACCAATCGATCGATCGTCGTCCTCTCACCGTTACCCGAGGGTGCTTAACCATACACTCTATGTCCCTTAATGATGGAATGGAGAAGAATATTTTTGTATGCTTAATTGTTTGCACAACTTATGCTTGCGGTAGTTGCTTACCTAGTAATGGATAATCAACTAGAGTTTGGAGCTAAAACTTGAAAGTAAGGACATACTCTTTGTTGCTTTTCAGCAAAAAGGAACCCACTTGCCATAAAGCTTACATGTCTAGAGAGTTGGTGATGTCTCATCACCCGACGGTTAAGTCTTGCTGAGTATTAGTATACTCAGCCTTGCTTTGTTGATGTTTTTAGGTAATGATGTGTATGATGATGGGTTTCCGATGCCTGGTTCTCTCCCACCCAGTTGGGAAGTTGAGTGGGAGGATGACAGTGCTTAGTGGCATCACTAACGGCCTCTAGTGATGTTACCTACCTCGTAGTAGTTTATTTCTGCTGTGTTTCGAACTCTAAACTCGTTTACTTTATGCAAAAGACTCGGGTTGTAATAATGAACCTGTAATGGTCCTGATGTAATAAATTAAGACTTGTTTATCTCTGGACTCGCCTTCGTGTGAGTTTTGATGTACAATCTTTCGATCCTTTGTCTTAAGTGATTTACCGGGCTTCACCCGGCAGATATCGACAAGTTAACTCCTCTTTAACACATAATGACCAAGATGGGTTATATGTGTTAAATGAGATTTAATTTGGATGGTTCTGTCATAGATAAGATGAACTTATGGAAGATTTCCCTCAGCTGTTCTCCAATCTTTCCGAATCTCGAGGACGAGATTCTCTTTAAGGGGGTTGGATTTGTAACAACCAAAAATTCCAGCACCTTAAAAGCAATGTAGCAACATGGTTTAGATTTTAATTTCTAAGGACTAAATAAATTGACCAAATAATTTTGCATTTTAAATATTTAAAAATCATTTAAATAATTTAGAATCACTAAGTGTTTGAATGCATTCATGTTGATGCATTGGTTTTGCTTGGTTGTGTGTTTTAGTTTGCAAAACAGAAGTTCATAAACCCACCTCAGACTCCCCTCCCTATCTTTCTCTATTCCTCAGCCCAACCTGGTTTTCCCCTCTCTTTCAGCTCATCAGGTCCCCTTTCTCTTTTTCTTTTCCCCCGTGGCGAAGCTGCTCTCCCCCTCTCTCCCAGTCACTAACACCGCGACCCCACCTGTCAGCTCCTTCCCCTACCTCCCGACACCACCTTCCTCCACCATGGTGTCCCACCGTACCACCAGGGTGCCCTCGCCCTTCCCTCTCTCCCCTCCACCGAGTGCTCCCATCAGTGCATAGTGGCACACTCCTGCATCTCCTCACCTTCTCTCACATAACCCCCTGCAATCGAGCTCGACCGAGCTTTAATGGCGGCCTCCACCACCGGAGCTCCACCACCACCCTACTGCCCCTTCCCCAACCCCTCTCCACCCCATAAAAGGTTCCCCCGAACCCCTGCTCCTCCTGCACCTCACCTCCGCTCTCTCCCTCACTCACAGCGTAGTCGTCGTCAAAGCTCGGAGCACCGCCGGGAGCCGCCAACGTCAATCTCTGCCGGTGCTTCTTCCCCGTCGCCCTCTTCTTCACCTGATGCTGCGCATCAAGGTGAGGACCCTGTCTGTGCCCTTTTTCCTTAAGAGCCCCTTAATTGGCAGTCGATTTCTGTCAACCAAGAACACTTGTTATGTTATGGTTTGAACATCATTTTGAAACAAACCCGCCACTAGGCATACTAATGATATAACAAGTTCACCATTGGATGTGCATTTTAGAGTATAGTGTTTTTGTAGGAATTCATGTACTAAATGAGGAGAGATGCTCTTAGTTCGGAGGACGATTTGCAAGTCAATCAAGGAGCTCTGACCGTGTGCGAACTTGCCTCCAAAGGTGGCAAGGAGCAATATGCTTCAATGAAGAATTCCCGAGGACCGAGATGAAAAGATCGGAAGTTCATGCATAAAGACCCCTTAACATGGTCGCAGGGTTAACAACGTCCAAAGTCCACAATTGAAGGAGCAAAAGACCCAAAGTGCAAAAGATGAAGCGTGGAGCAAGATGGACCGGAACCGGGCCGAAGAGGGCCCAGGTCGGCTGGCCCACCCTCTTCTGGTGTCGGTTCGCTACCCCGTTTCTTCGGTGATAAGTACGTGGAACCCTAGTTGTTGGAGATAGCCACCATTCACGAAAGATGAACAAAGAAGCCATGGAGATCGAGGGAGAGAGCATTCAAGAGAAATCATCACCGAGGTCAAGGGAGGCCATCACGAGGAAGGAGGACACCGAGGCCCTGCCACGGTGCCGCCGGGGTTGAAGGACAACGAGGAACGAGCTCCATCCGAGGCATCCACCATGCTAAACGGTGCCATGCGTAGCATCTTGATGGGGTAAAGTTATCGTTTGTCCATGGAGCTATAATGGAACTTGATGTGTAGTCACCCACTCTTGTTTGGATCATTTGTATATCATTCCTTTGTTGATGATGCTTAATGTTTAAGGCTAGCTACCATGCTTTCGGGGTTGCTCCCATAGATCGCGTCAACATACTTTGTTCATTAGGATTAGTATCAATTACCTTCGCTTAGTGACATGTACGAGGGAAGGGAAACGCCTAATTCTTTGTCCACATGCTTAGATAGATTGGATCAGGGCTTTATCATGTTTTGAGTGATTGCATCTTCAAGTACCTAGACTCCATGGGCATACATTCTTCATACTTGTGAACCTCTCATATCTCATTAACATAATCTAGGGTTAGATTGTCTTTACTTTATGGATTAATCTTTCTATCATAAGTCTTCAATCAACTAGGTTAGTGTTAGGTTAAATTCTAGTAATCCCCTTGCTCCTTGGGTCGACAAGAACCTTGGGACTCCCCTAGGTGAAAAAGGCTACAAGCGATCCTTGCACTTGCGTTGAACCTTGACGCGTTATTAAACCGTCAACAAGCCCTTTTTCTGACACCGTTGCCGGGGAGCAAGCTAGTTTACTTTGTTTAATCTTTCATTAATTTTGTTGATTACTAACACCTAACCCTTGTGTTCTAGAAAAACACTCTTTTTGTTTTTTGTTTTTGATTGTCTAGATGCTGTTCGTTGGAAATCCTTTGGAGAAACCATAAAAATCACTAAGAGACGATGCTAGCCCTCGATGTGAGGACATCAAGGTACAAAATCGGATTCGGTTCTCGAAGCAACAAGGTACGAAATCAAGGCTCGAATCATCGAGATGGCAGCAACTAATCCGTTTTGAGGGGTGGAGACGGACAACCCATATAGACATATCTAGCACTTCATGACACTATGCAATACGGTACGACAAGAGGGAGTCCCCGATGCTTGGTTTAAATGGAATCTTTTCCCCTACGCACTTACCGATGAAGCAACGAAGTGGTATTCATTTGCGTCCTTCGAAGTCAAGGAAAATTGGAATCAATTGATAAAGAAATTTTGTGTCAAGTTCTTCCCTATAAGCAAGATTCAACATATAAGACTGACTCCAACAACAATAGGCAAATTTGGAAGGCAAATTGGCCTTTACCTTGCGGCTACAGTGTTTTTCATCTCCTCCTCATCCCATCGTCTCCAACAGAGCAAAAGGCAATTGCATTTGCAATCTTCCTCTACACCCACCGGCGATGAAGCTGAAGCTCCGCCATCCCGCCGTGCGCCACCCACGAGTCGAGCACCAGCCCGCGCCTGCACCTCGCCTTCTCCGCCGGATGAGAGGGAGGCCCACCGCTGTCGCAAGAGGAGGGGAGCACAGCACCGTCGGATCTCACCGCCGTCAGATCTTCTCGCGTGCCAGCAGAGGGCGCAAAGGAGGGGGAGAAGGGAGGCGCCGCAGGAGGGGTGAGGCCGCGACGGCCCGCCGCCACAGTTGGCTCGCTGCTCCGCGCCCGTCGCCCATGGACAATGACGGATGCGCCACCCGTGGGAGGGAGAAGTGGCGCCGCCCGTGGCTCCCTCTTGCATCCCAAGTCACCGCCGCTGCCGCCTCCTCTTCTCCCAGGTCGCGCCGCCTCCTCCTTCCTTCCCACGGCTGGTGGCGGGGGTTGAGGCCGGCGCGTGCAACTTCCTCCTCCTGGGTCGCCGCCTCCTCCACCTTCTCCCGAGCTGCCGCCGCCTCCTTCTCCCGGGCCACCATGTCCTCATTCTTCTCCAGCGCGTGACAGGCCCTCTCCCTCCCTGTTGCGGATGCCTTCGAGGAGAGAGGGGATGCAATTTTGCATCCCCTCTCTCCTCCATAGACAGTTTGCATCGTGCTTTGCCTGCTCTGTTGGAGCACTCCTGAGCGTGCACAGTAGCTATTCGAGAGGCATAATTGCATTTGCCTCACCTTGTTGGACTCAGTCTAAGGAGGCAAGTGATTACTTTCAAGTAAGGAGAAGAAGAAGAAGGGATCGATCAAGCATGGAATCGTTTCAATGAGCTAGTTGAACAAGGACCAAGACTCGTATTTCTTGGTGACATACTTTTGCATACATTTTTCTTTTCCCTAACCCCTAGTTGCATGGAATACGTTCAAATGTGTGCAGGAGGGGATCTCATGGAGAAAACACTCACGGAAGCTGCCCAACTACTACAAAAAATAAGCAAAGCGGCGGCCATGCGAAGAGATTGGGAAACATGACTTTCGGGAAAGCTGGAATGTGACACAAGTGCGAGGCCACTTGCAATTTTCAGAAATACGGCCCCGGAAGAGAAGAAAGAGGAGCCAATCCTGAAAAAGGTTGAAGAAGCCAAACATGAGGAAACTAGAACTACCCCGGAGAGTGATCACGCCGAGACAAGCAAAGCAAGTGAAAGGACTATGTCAAGCACGAAACCACTAAGGGAGTTCGAGCAAATAGATTGGGTCCCAATTGATTTTGGAGAAATTTTTGACAAGAGAAGATCGTTCCCTAATCAAAAGGGGATGGCAAAAGCTTTGGAGATAGACTTTCCGTCGGAGAAACAAGTGGAACATCCATACAACCTAGAGACAACCGGGGAGGTCCTTCAAAAACTCTTTAGCGAAGAAGAAGTGGATCCGGACCATGTGGCCGAAGCTAAAAGAATTATGGGAATCAAGCTCGAGGCATCACCTTTCGCTCGCCTCGCTGAAATTTTTGCCATAGGATCCGATGAAGAAGAAAAGACATCGCCGCGTATAGATTGCAAAGTTAACGACATTGATTGCAAGGCGTTATGCGACATTGGAGTACAAGTAAGTGTCTTGTCTTCTAAAATTTTTGATGAAATTCATGATCACACCATTGACTTAGTTCCAACCTCTACTAAATTAATCATGGGAGATGGTAGAATGGTTAAACCTCTAGGAATTTCCCGTGACCTAGAAGTTTTAATTTCTAGAAAATACATTCCATCCGATTTCTTCATTGTTGATGTCTACTATGATATAAAATGATCATGTAATTCTTGGTAGACCGTTTCTCAAGTTGGTTAATGTTGTTTTAGATGCCAGAAAAGGAAAAGTAACCATTAATCCTGATGGGGATAACCACACTCATAATTTTCTTCCCGCTTCTAGAATTGCCTCACCCCTACCTCTTGATGACGAAGAGGTAGGGAGCCTTCGTTTTGTTGAAACTTTCAGGGATCCGCTACAAAGAGCAAAGGAGAATGAATCTTATGATGAGCTAGATGAAGAATTAGCAGAAGCAACCACAGGACTAGAACCACAAGACGGAAGCTTGGAGGAAGATAAATTTGAAGACCTTGGGGAAATTGAACACGAGGAACCACAAGTACCGGAGGTGGATCTCAAACCATTGCCCAATGGATTGAAATATGATATTTTGGGGCCGGACAAGACTTATCTCGTGATTGTGAGCGATGAATTGAGTCCCGAGGAGAACGATATGTTGCTGAATTTATTGACGAAACACAAGAAGGTGATGGGATATTCGATAAATGACCTTAAAGGACTTAGCCTAGCATTTTGCACTCACCGCATACCTATGGAGGATCAATGCAAGCCCATAGTGGACCATCAAAGGAGGTTAACCCATGCCATGCGATAGGTGGTGAAGAAGGAGGTTATCAAGTTGTTGGATGCCGGAATCATCTACCCGGTGCTGCATAGCGAATGGGTGAGCCCCGTACATTGTGTGCCTAAGATGGGAGGTTTGACTGTGGTGAAGAATGAATTAATACCGCAAAGAACCGTGACCAGATGGAGGATGTGTATTGACTATCGAAAATGGAACAAAGCAACGAAGAAGGATCACTTCCCCCTACCGTTCATCGACGAGATGCTTGAGAGGTTAGCAAATCATGCATATTTTTGCTTTCTTGATGGATATTCGGGGTTCATGCAAATACTTATTCACACGGATGATGAACATAAGACAACATTCACTTGCCCTTATGGAACATTTGCGTATAGAAGAATGCCTTTTGGTTTATGCAATGCTCCAGCCTCTTTTCAACGATGCATGATGGTGGTATTTTCGGAGTTCATCGAGGAAATTGTTGAGGTATTTATGGATGACTTCTCTGTTTATGGTAAAACTTTTGTGGATCATTTGCCAAATTTGGATAAAGTTCTCACGAAGTGTGCAGAGGCTGATTTGGTGCTAAATTGGTAGAGTGTCACTTCATGGTGAAACAAGGAATAGTGTTGGGACATGTGATATCCGAGAGGGGGATTGAGGTGGACAAGGCTAAGGTTGAAACGGTCGAAAAACTTCCACCACCAACGGATATCAAGTCTTTGAGGAGTTTCTTAGGCCATGCGGGATTCTATGGAAGATTTATCAAGGATTTCTCAAAGATTACCAAGCCGTTGGCTAATCTTCTCCAAAAAGATGTGCCATTCAATTTCAATTAGAAGTGCTTGGCGGCATTCCGGACACTAAAGAGAGCTCTCATAACCGCACCAATGATTCAACCGCCTGATTGGAGTCAACCCTTTGAGATCATGTGCGACGCTAGCGACTATGCCGTTGGAGCTGTGTTGGGATAATGAAAAGAAGGCAAGGTACATGCTATTTATTATGTTAGCAAAACCCTTAATGGAGCTCAATTGAATTACGCAACAACGGAGAAGGAATTGCTTGCGGTAGTATTTGCCTTTGAAAAATTCAGATCATATATTGTGAATTCTAAAGTAATTGTCTACACCGATCATGCGGCAATCAAGTATCTCTTGTCTAAGAAAGATGCCAAGCCAAGGTTGATTCGGTGGATCCTTCTCTTGCAAGAATTTGATGTGGAGATTCGGGACAAAAAGGGGTCAGAAAATGTTGTGGCGGACCATCTATCAAGGATGAATAGTGAGGATGATAAAGAGCCCATTGAAGACAAGATGAGAGGCGATCACCTTTATCATATCCTCGACAAAGACACTTGGATGATCAACATTATTTGAGCCATACGAAGGATGCCACTTGATCATTTAGATAAGAATGCTCAAAGAAGGGTGATCACCGAGAGCCGAAAATATTATTGGGATGCACCTTACCTCTTTAGACTTGGAGCGGATGGAGTCTTACGAAGGTGCATACCAAGGGAAGAAAGAGGCGAAATATTAAGGAAGTGTCACTCGGGCGAATATGGAAGACACTATGGACATTTTAGGACTCAAGCAAAAGTATGGGCTAGTGGATTCTATTGGCCGGAGATGCATGAAGACTCAAAAAGGTATGTTGCTTCTTTTCAGAATGTCAAAGAACGAGGAATATATCTCAAAGGAATGCTATGCCTTTAAATTACAACTTGCAAATTGATCTATTCGACGTGTGGGAATTGACTTCATGGGGCCTTTCACTAATTCAAATGGATATGAGCATATTTTAGTCATGGTTGATTATGTATCCAAATGGGTAGAGGCCATCCCTTGTCGAAGAGCTTCAACGGAGGTATCTATATCAATGATCAAGAATTTTATATTCCCATGCTATGGAGTCCCGTGAGTTTTGATAAGTGATGGAGGAACACACTTTATGAGAAATAGTTTCCGAAAGTGCTTGTCCAAGTTGGGGATCGAGCATAGAGTGGCCACTGCTTACCACCCACAAATTAATGGTCAAGCGGAAACTTCAAATAGGCAACTCAAGAGTATTCTTAACAAGACCATTGAAAAGGGAGGTAAAGATTGGTCGAAAAAGTTGAATGGAGCATTATGGGCATATAGGACGACACACAAGACACCAATAGATATGACACCATATCAATTCGTTTATGGTAAATCTTGTCATTTGCCTTTGGAACTAGAGCATAAAGCATATTGGGTGATCAAGGAGATGAATCTCGATATCGCTACCGCGAGAATCAAACAGGGAATTCAAATAAGTGAATAGAAGAGATGAGGCTTAAAGCTTACAAGAGTGCAACCATCAACAAAGAAAGAATGAAGCGACGGTACACTACAAGAAACTATTTAATCTGTGATGCAATCATTCTGTCACGGATCGTTGAAAATTCGTCGCAAATTAGCGTCTGTGATGATTTAAATTTTTGTGGTGGAATGGGCGTCATTGATTAAATCGGTCGACGTTTCTTAATAAACGTCACGGTCTGTGACGTATCTGAATCGTCACGGAGCAGCCCGAGGCCCATGCAACCCAACCCAAAGCCCAGTTTTAGCAACGAAAATAATCGTCACGGATTGCTGCTGACATGGATCATTATGTGGCTGCCAACATGGATGCTGATGTGGCTGCCTACATGGATGACACGTGGATGCCTACGTGGATGACACGTGGTAGCCTACGTGGATGACACGTGGCAGCCTACGCGGATGATGATGTGGCACCTACACAGACGATGACGTGGCACCTACACAGACGATGACGTGGCACCTATGTGGATGATGATGTGGCACCTACATGGACGATGATGTGTCACCTACGTGGATGATGACGTCACCATAGTTGCCGCCCACCCGGCCCATAAAAAATCAGGCCCACTATTTTTCCAAACCATTTCAAATTACAATTCCAGGACATGAAGCCCAATTCCAATATAACAATTCCATACATCTGCATAATTTTGTACCCACAACAAACTGAAGAGAACATAAAGGCATCACACAAATACAATCATGTCCAAGTTTTCATCCAACATTACAGTTAAAACTATAGAAAATAGATCATTAGGTCTTAGCACACAAGGACTTCTCACTGCCAGCCCCTCTTTGTTTTGTTCTAATTCTCCCGGTTTTTCCTGAAATTAAGAGGCCAAATGTAACATCAGTGTTTATGGCACGAGCTTGAATCTAGTAATAAGCAATGTATCCATATTGCAAGAACTTTAGTTTCAGTGTGTTACAAAAAAACCTCTCAATAATCACCAAAAAAGCTCATGCATTTAGGATATATATAGTTAACTAATCATTCCAAAGATTAAGCACATTGTCTCAAACCAACAAGATAGAATCGAACAATTGAGAAACATTTCTACTCCAGAAACACTAACCAGGCAACCAGGTTTGTATACAAGTAAATGTAGGTAAAGATCAGGAATAGAATATATGAACTTTAGGACATAAGCACATACCGTTGAAGGTAAGGAATCACTCACTTGATGCAGATCCAGGATTCAGAGTTGCAATTCTAGGATTCAGCTCCCTGCTGCACCACAACACCTTCACAACAAAAAACTCAAAAAGATCAGAGTCACAGTCAGGTCAGTCCAAGCTGACCACAACACCAGATAATTTACAAATCAGACTGTATGTACAAAGAATACTAAACACATATGTTGATTCATAAAACTATAAAAGAAGTTGCCAATTTTACTTCCTAATGAACCAATCAGACTGTATGTACAAAGAGACAAGCAGAGGATTCTATATTGTTTCAAATTAGCATTGGACAGTTTCAGGGAGGCTGTGCTTGATTGAAATCTGTCTTGCTAGAGCCGCATACACTACTTGTTTTTACAGACAAATCAAAATAAAAGCACAAAGGCCTTACAGCAGAAGCACTTCCTCCATTTTAAAGTATATAATGCACAGTTTTCTAATTATTGCACATAGCATGACTGAATTAGATGTGGATACACAACTGCCTTTATTTAATTTAACTTTCAGAGGCCTATCATGATTATTCAGACTTTCAGTGGCCTACAACAGAACTAGCAGATTAGCAAAATCTAACTGAGCTAGCTTAAACTTACCAGCTAGCAAAATAGCAGTTGAGAGCAATTCTGATCCGAAGTTCTAAACATAGGCATAGCAAAGTCATGCAGGAGCATATTAGGAAATACTTCTTAGATTCAATCCATGCTAAACATAGAAATGCTACTCATTCAAAACCACCAGTAATTATACTCCTAACATGAAAAGGTGCAGAGCTCAGGGAACCCAGCATACTGATTTTGTTTTAATAATTGTGCTATACAGTAACCTGCAAAATAAATTGATTTCCTGATCTATTGATATGTGCACATAAGATTGGATATTGACATATTGCCCAAGGAATAGACTGAACTTGTAAGGTACAAGATTATCAGGAAAAAAGGGTCAGTCTAGTCGAGTAAGTAGTGACATATAAACACATGTTTTATACACTACAGCCTACAGAGGTGGCAGCAATCCTCAAATAAATTGTAATCTAGCATCAACAAATAAAACAATATGTTCAAATAAATTGTACCATGTAAACTACAAGATGGTTCAAGCACTGTTGAACCAATGACTGGGAGACAGGCAATATTAAACAGATAAAGTGATAAACCCATATGTTCAGAACCTGGCAGTGAGCAACAGAACCCAAGCATCTAAAGTCTGGCTGGTCAAAAAATTAACCTTTCTTACGATCACAGCACAATAAGAAATGATGATAGGTGCTACTAAGTCAACAATTCAAGGGACGAACTGAACTCCTAGCACACCACCAGACAAATCAGCCAAGCCCCCCTACTAAAACTTCCTGGTTCCGCCACTGGTTTGCAAAGGTTTGCACAACAAATTAAATAGAACATAAAAGGCAGAGGTGGTTCCGCCACTGGTTCCTGCTTCAACTACACGATTCACACAAGTTATGGCAAGATTCACACAAGAACCACGACGACAAGCATCACACAAGACAGAAGAGCCCCATCTATGAGTACAACCGTGACCAATCTATGAGCACAAGCATCACACAAGACACCAAATCATATCACACAGAATCCAGACTCGAGAGAAATAACTGCAACCTATTAACAAAGAGAGGACAACTCCATTCATAGCCTAATCAGAGAATTACTACAACTCCAACAGTAAGGCCATCAATCACTTAGTTCTCTGGTTAAATCATCTAGAAACACATGAATAAGTGAATTGGGGGATTGAGGTTGGAGCTCTTATCTGTGAATCTTGATCTTGAGACTGGCAGTGGGGTGAGGCCGCAGCCCAGTAGTAGCTCAGCATCCCCCCAAGTGGTCCATACCCTAGATTGGGATCTACAGAAATTCGAGGCGAAATCAGAAAACAAGTGCAAGAGAGTGAGGGAGATGAGAGAGCGAGACACATACGCATCAGAAAGAACTGAAGGGCGACAGGCGTGGAGGTGCGTCGATGCCGGCCATGGATGGGATCCGAGCGACTCCGGGGGCAGCCTCCACCCTGCCCCCTGTACACCACTGTCCCTTGTAGGCCGACCGAGGGAGGCAGGCAAGCCCCCACGCTGTGCCGCTAGGAGGCCGACCAGCCGCGGAGCACGGTGCAGCAGCAGCAGCCGCTGCTTCTCCCCACGAAGTGCCCACCCCCTCGCGGCCGCCTTCCTCTCGCCACCACCGAGCTTGGGCCGCGAGGGAGCCGTAGCTCGCGGACAGCAACCCCAGCAAGATCCGCGATTTGCGGAGGAGAGGGCGGCGGATCAGAGGTTCCTCTCGCCGCCATCGAGCTCGGGGGAGCATCGCGGGCCGCGGGGTCGTGGGTGGCGTTGGTGGGGATTGGGAGGGGAGGGGGGCTGCGAGCGCGGATCTGAGGAGGCGGTGGCGGTGAGGAAGAGGAGGAAGAGGGATGGTGGCAGCGGTGGATTCGCAAAGGAGGGTGGCGGCGTGAGGGTGGTAGCGGTGGATCCGCAGAGAAGGGGGTAGGGTTTCGTCTGGGGTAGTATATATAGTATGTCAATGCAATCAGATCCGTCGAATTCGCAATGGACGGCTGAGAATAATCGGGCCGTTTGGGCCAAAGCGGGCCTTATTTCATTCCTTGTCTGTTTAACATTTTTCTTTTTCTTTTTTATTTTATTGTACCATTGTGAAGTAACACATAAAAATAATCATCTTATATGCACCAATATATTTTTATATACAATAGACTACAGATAAGTTATATTGAAGAAGTTTCAATAATTATAGAACTTATTTACTATTCTCAACAATTTAAATGAATTTCTGTGGGTTTATTGAAAGTAAATGTTGTTTGAACTACATGTATCTCAAATTGTATTTTAAAAAATAATCAAAAATATATTTCAAGTATCTCTGTTCCTTTATAGCTCATATCCTGAAAATAACTGAAAAGTTCAAAGGTTTTATATGGACCATTCAAACTTCTATTAGCAACGTCATTATAAAATAATGATAATAATACCTTAAACTCCTCTGGAAATCATATAAATTGGCATGGAATCATTTTATTGATGTAAAAGGTTGACATAAAAGTTTCATTAGGTTTTGCTAAAAATTGGTTTACATGGTTCACAAAATGGATGGATCTCTCACATTCTTTCATACAACTCAACTTAAACTTTGAAGTTTATACACTCTAAAGTATTTTCTTACTCATATACACATCAAACTTGGATGCAAACTTACCTTTAGTCTCCTATTAACATTTGAGGAGTTACATTGCCACTTGTTGTGCAAAAAAATTATTTTTCTATTTTTTAAATACCTAAATAACACACCCTTTGAGAAACACTCAAAATTTAGTTATCTTAAATACCACCAATCCATTTTTCACATGTAGAAGACAACATATAAGTTGCAACCTATGAGTTTCAGAATTTGTGGAAGAGATTTACTATTTTCTATCATATAAATGAATTTCTATGTGTCTACCGAAAATAATTCCAAATTGACCTATATGTACCTCTAATAAGATTAAAAAAAATTCAAAAAACTATATTTAGGCGCCTATGGTTCATTCAAGCCCACATCTAGGAGATTGACGAAAAATTCAATTTACTTATATGGAAAACTCGAACTTGTACAAGTCACATTGTTATAAAATAATGATAATAATATTTTAAACTTCTCCAAAAATTCTAAAAATTGACATGGAATCATTTTATGGATGTTTAAACTTGGCATAAAATTTTCAAATGATTTCGATAACGGAGGAACCTACATTGTTTAGAAAAGGATACATCCCTCTTATAGTTTTCTAAAACTCAAAGTCAAACTTTGAGATTTGAATACCTCATAATTATTTTGAACTCGTATGCATCTAAATTTTGGACACAACCTTATGTTGACCATAACATTAGCAAATATGAAGTTACATTACCATTTTTTCTTAAAAAAGGTTGGTTTTCTATTTTCAAATACAAAATTAAGACACCTTTATGAAGTAACTTGAAAATTAATTACCTTATATACCCCCAATACATTTTTCACATGTAGCAGACAACATTTAAGTTTCCTTCTAGGTGTTTCAAGATTTTTTGAATAGATTTGTTATTTTCTATCATTTAATTGAATTTCCGCGTGCTTACCGAGAGTAATTCCTAGTTGACCTATGTCTACCACCAATAAAGCTGGAAAAAATTCACAAAAATCATATTTAAGCTTCTATGTTCCATTCTAGTCCATGTCTAAAATATTGGCGAAAAATTAAATTGACTTGTACGGAAAACTCGAACTTTTACTAGTCATCTTGTTATAAAATAATGATAATAAAACCTAAACATTATCAAAAATTATGTAAATTGGCATAGAATCATTTTATGGATGTAAAATCTTGACCAAAAAGTTTCATAAGATTTTGTAAATATTGGAGTATACATTGTTCATAAACTAGATAGTTCATCACATTGTTTATGAAACTATGTTAGAGACTTGTCAAATTTGTACTACATGTTATTAGCACTTTTGAAAATGACAAAATGACCTAAATAAAGGTCGTAGATCTTGATGAGATATGAAACTTTGGTATTCATCACTTTTCCATTTGACATCATCTAGTGTAAAAAAATCTTGCTTGTAGTTATGACTTTTTGGAAGAAATGCAAGTTGCATACAAAAATTTCGATAAATAACAATTTCTATACAAACAAAACATCCTTGAAGGAAAGTTCGATTTTAGTAAAATTTGAAAAAAAGAACCATCCAATTTGAAGATCTTACATGGGAGAAAAACTAGTTACAAGATTTAATTCTAGATTAAAAAAAGAAATACGATAATAACGTGTTCTTCATCTCCACCTGGCCACATGGCGAAACATGATTGGCTAAGCGTGCGCCACTCGATTTATCGATATATCAGACAAACTATCATCAACCAACACAATTGACAAAGTGGTGCAGTGGTAGTAGTGACGCTCTGGTCTTGCGAGGTCGTGGGTTCGAGTGCCATGCGTCTCATCATTTGTTGTCTTTTTTTTCATTTTTGCTGACAAAGTTTTTAAGTATATATAAACAAACTTCTGCAAACAAACACAACTTGACTTGTAGCTCAGTGGTAAAACATCAACCTCCTTTCCCACAGGTCGCGGGTTCGAGTCCCCCATTCGCCTAATTTTTTTGGTAGCACACGATTTTATTCGAAATGTGAATGGGCCAGTGCGGCGCATATGGCCCGTGCGCCGGCTGGGCCTTCCGGAGGTGATGGGCCAGCGTGGCGCAGGTGGCACTTGCAACGGCTGGGCCAGTTTGGGTGTGTGTCTCCAGCGTGGCATCCGGCTGAGGTGGCGCTCGTGACCACCATGTGGCATCCAGGGGTGAGGTGGCGTTGAGGTGGTGCTCACGGGGGTTGAGGTGGCTTCCAGGGCTGCACTGCTAAGTGTACATATCAGAGGTGAAATCATGTTCAAAAGAGTTGAAAACCATAGTTGTGCATAAAAAATCTTGTAGCTCAACGGTTTACGCATTTGCAAGGTGATGAAGAGGTCATGAGTTCAAATCTTTGTCTCTCCCTATTTTTCTGTTTTTTAATTTAATTTATCAATTTTTCCCATCCATAATATTACTATTTTTTATTATTTATTGATCGCGACGAATGTATTTTTAACGTCGCGGCATTGTGGGCCAAATCGCGACGAATTTAACAAATCGTCGCAATGTTTTGGGCTTCAATATCCATCAATGCACATCCATGACAAAAAATAGTAACACGTCGTAGAATCGCGATGAATTTAACAATTCGTCGCAGTGTTCTGGGCTTCAATATCCATTAGTGCACATCCGTGACGAAAAACAGGAATACGTCGCAGATGTAGTGCTCTTCGTGATGTTCTTTGAGAACGTCGCAGAAAGTTCGTCACAGATTAAATACTTTCTTGTAGTGGTATGATAAAAGGCTTCGAGCAAAGGAATTCAAAGAAGGCGACAAGGTCCTCCTCTACAACTCTAAGTTCAAGATATTTGGAAAAGGCAAATTGAAAAGCAAATGGGATGGACCGTATGTCGTTCACTCGGTCTCGCCAAGCGGAGCGGTAGTGATTATGGATATACATCTTTTTATCATCTTATTCCTTGAACACAACTATCGGGGTTTGTTACCGCCGGCAAGTAAATTTATACGAGGGGGTGTGTTCTGATCCGCACGGTAGCACAGGAGACACTCGGAGTTATACTGGTTCGGGCCTCCGGAGAGTAATACCCTACGTCCAGTCTGAGAAGGGGTGTTCCTTATGCTCAGGGGTTTGCAATAGGGAGTACAAACAGGTCGGGAGAGGGTGTAGAGCCCAAGTCCCTGGTGTGTGAGTGGTTTAAGTAGCATAAGTCTGCATACGTAAGTGAGTGTGTATGAATGCTTGCGTTATATGAGATGGGATATCGAAGCTATGTGCGTGTGGGGGTGGAAATGAACATGTCTTGAGAGTGCCTCTGCCCCTCCCTTTTATAGTCACAAGGGAGGAGTCCAGGGCGGTTACATCGAGCGTATATGAACTAATCTATAGTGCGAGACGTCATTTTCTGCTCCGGGTTGTCAGACGACAGAAGCGGCGAAGCACTGTTATGGGGCCTTGGGTGACGGTGCAGATCCCGTGCGTCCCAAGCATCCGTCCCGGCGCCCCCCGTGCCCTCCTCCGAGTAGTTAGTCGGGTACGGGAGGTAGTGTACGTGTCCTAACTCTGTCAGTGGATCAGGGTCTTGTCTTTTCTTGATTTTGTAGGAACGGAGTAGCCTGCACCACGGATAGGTGACGGCTTGCACTGTGTCGTTGGTGGCACAGCGTTCCCCGTGCCCTTCCGTGGTACGATGCATACCGCCTCAGCTGGGGGGCGGCAGGAGGATCCGTCGTCTGACATAGGATCAACCTGGTCAGGGCGGACCCGCACGGAGAGGCGAACACGTGGCAGACCGTGTACCAGGGTGTCACGGGACGCCAACGGGGCCTACGTACTTGTGGCCTTGACGGCCAAGTCTTGGACTGGTCGAAGACGGGAAACTACTCGAGTGAGTAGGCGGTCTACACCACGTCTCCCAATGCTTAGGGTGTAGTGTGTACTGTACCGTACGCTGCTCAGCATCCATTACGCCGTCCACGGTACGCTGGCCACTGTGCCGTTGGTGGTAGGGTTTGACGAATTTGTTCCCTGACACCGAATCAGCCTGGCCCGGGCGGACCGCTGTGGCGGGGTGGACACATGGCGGTGCGCGGGGGAGCGTGCGTGGAGTTCCCAGGATCCCGATCTGAGGGCCTCGCGTGCCCCATGCCTTCTCCGCGAAGCCCGCTCGAGGCGACGGCGGGACGGAGACTACTCGTGCGAGTGAGTTTCCGCGACCGTGAGGCGGAAACTACTCGTACGAGTCGAGTAGTCGGGAGCGAAGGCGGAAACTTGTCGTACGGGCCGCCGTGTACTCAGGGAAAAGGTACGAGCGGCCGTGGGCCGCCTGTCTTCTGGCCCATGGCGGAAACTAGTCGTACGGGACCTCATGTACTCGGGCAGCATAACACTCATCGTGTTAGCCGCCGGAGCAAGCCGTACGTGGGCCCGTGCTGTGTTTTTCAAGTGTCTTGGTGAGCCCTGGTCCATGGCCTCGTCAGTAGCCCCCGAGCCTGGTGATGGAGTCGGAGACTCGCTCCCAGGAACAACTGTCACGGAGACGAGGAGATTTTGTTGTGTTTTCTCTGGTGGGGACGCGCGAGCGGACCCGCGGGTAGTAGCCCCCGAGCCCACGGACAAGTCAGAGACTTGTGCGTGGGGTTAATTATTGGAGTCTTGAACAAGTCGGAGACTGGTGTCTTGCCACGTGGCGCGAGTCGTGGGGTGTCCGGCGGAGATCTCGCGCCGGTTGCGAGATTGCCGGGTCCCACTTTGGGTGACGTGGCGGCTCGGTCGTGGGCAGCGAGTAGGAGTGGGGCGCGCCTTTTGAGGGGCGACGCTTCCTTGTGGACGTGGCCCGAGGCGACGCAGTCATTTACTGCGGGGGTAGATGTAATCATTCCCCCGTTTATATACCGCGGGCGCCGGCCAGTTTTTTCCCCTTCTGCTTCCTTGTGTCTTCTGCCGCCACCGTCTCTTGCCTTCGTCTTTGCACTCACTGCGCACACCATAGAGTTTGTCCCGCCTTCTTTCGCAAGCCAGGGTTGCCCACCGTCACCACCATAGCCGACGTGATGTCGAATTGGGCATCTTCGACGGTGACCTGGTCCGAGCTCGACCGCCTCGCCTCCGACGGCATGCTGCCGCCACTGACCGCGGCGGAGGAGTGGAAGGTTCCTTGGCTGGAGAGCAGCCCTCAGCCCCCGGCGGGGTACGTGGTCTCATTCGTGCTGTTCCACGAGCGAGGCTTCTCCGTCCCGGCGGGAAGGTTCATCCGCGCCGTGCTCCAGGAGTATGGCTTGGAGCTTCAGAACCTCAACCCGAACGGCGTCCAGCAGATGGCGGCGTTCGAGGCCTTGTGTGAAGGATACCTGGCGCAGGGAGCCCATTGGGACCTGTTCCGGTACTTTTACAAGTTCATCGTCGTCAAGGACCACAACAGCGCGGTGGTCATCGGGTGCGCCGGCCTCCGCGAGAAGCAGGAGAGCATGGATGAGTACATCCCCACCTACCTGATCACTTCCAACAGCAGGTGGCACCGAGGGTGGTTCTACCTCAAGAACGACCCCGAGAATCCGCTGCCGGAGTTCACCAACCGGTGGTACGATCAGGCGCCGGCGAAATGGAGCTACGGGCCAGAGAAGAAAGATCGTCCCCGGTTCCTCGACAGCGCCCTCACCGCCCTCACAAGACTCCGCGACAACGGGGTGAACTTCATCACCCTGATCGGCGGCTACCACACCCGGGGGGTCGTCCCGCTCTGTTGCCGCGCGCTGCACCTCTGGGAGATGACGGACGACCGTGCTCCCTTCGAGGGGAACATGACCGCTCGTTTGCTGCCTTCGCTGGACGAGGTCCAGCGCCGGGTGTCTCTGGCCACCGGGGTCACCTGGATGTTCTGGCCGCCGCTAGGCCTGCTGCAGATGCTCCCCTTGCCGGCCACTGCGGAGCTGGTACGTCTTCCCTCGACTTCCTTTTGATTTGTCCTTTGCGGTTGCGGGTAGCAATCGTTCTTGTGCTTGCGCAGATGAAGGATGTGCGCATCCTCACCTCCCGTCCTCCACTGGAGGAGGACCGGACGATCACCCGCGACACCGCCGCATGGCAGCAGCGGTGGGGGGAACGCCGTAGGACCCACCAACAGAAGGAGGTCACGAAACGGGAGAGGAACGACAATCGCGCCTCACGCCGACGCAACGGGGAGAGGGACGTCTCCGATGATGAGGATCCCTCATCAGCGCAGCGGACACGGATGAGGACGAGTCCCCTTTCGAGTGGACTGATGAGGAGACGACGCCGTCCTCACAGCCGCGCGGCGGATCGATGCCCGCCTCGACCGCAGCCGGTGCCAGTTCGAGCCGGCGGGCGCCCCCTCCTCTTCCAGGGCTGATCAGCCCGGAACGAGCAGCCGCGCCTCCCGGCGGGACAGTCATGAGAGGGACAGGAGCTCTCTGCGACGCGGCGACTCCAGCCGCCATGAGTCACGGCGCGATGGCTCGCGCCGCCACTCCTCGCGTCGGCGGTCTCACTCGCCCTCCACGCGCCCATCGCGGGAGCCGCGGAGCGTGTCGGCGGCCTCCCCGCCACCAGCGACTCAGAGCGGGGGACCGCCGCTGACCCAACAACGTCTCGCCTCGACCGTTGTTGCCAGGGGCGGACCGATCTCTTCCCCGGCGTCAGCTCCGACAGCGGGGGGCAAGAGGGCGGCGTCCCCGCGCAATCCCGCGATTGGCTCCAAACTGCCCCGTCGCGTCGCAGAAGGGTGAGCTCCGAGTTGCGGTTTTCTAGTTCTTGTTTCATGTTTCTGCTTATCGTCATGATGTTCTTCTTGGTTCAGGGCGCCCGCTGCACCATGAGGCCGGCGCCTGTCAAGGCATTGCGCCGCCCTGCTTAGGCGGCCGGGAACACGCCGACGGCGACCAACCCGCCGCCCTCCCTTCAGTCGGGGGCAGCGGTAGAAGAAACAAGCGGGTCTGGGACCCAGGTGATGACCGTCCCTGTTGACGGCTGTTAAGCACCACTTTTATGCCGTCAACTCCTGCATAAAATGAATGAAAAGTGATCATCAACACTAGAATAGGGCTTTATACTGACAAGTTCCACAAGTGTTGGTGTTTCTAGCTTTTGTTGCAGGATGCACCTGAATACGTGATAAATGATACAATTGAGAGCAAGTGATCCAATGGCTTATATAGGACGTCATCCATAACAACCTCAAATGCCAATTTGGACTGCACCATTGCGACGGGCTCATCGAGACGATCAAAATGAATATATCATTTGTCTACTTCTGAGCCCGGATGAAAGAGATATGCACAAGACAAGATCACCATCTTGCACATGTGGGCCTGGTGGGACCCACACCAGACCACGTGGCGACGTGTTGCCATGTTGGATGCCATGTGTCCATGACACATCACCAATCCAAGGAAACACACCTTCGACCAATCAGGAGCCAGTACGCGGATTCAAGGGCCCACATCCCCACGGAAACAAGCTAAAAACACCGCATACACACCCATACACACCTGAGGACCCACCTGGCAGTCACCTGGACGAAAGGCGGTGGAAACGGACCCACCTGGGGGTCGGCCGAACCCCAGTATGGCCGAACCCTTCGGAGGTGCTCTCGTCCTCAGCCGACGCGTGGCAGCTCTCCATTGGTTCCTCAAGGCATCCCGGGGTGTTTTGGAGTCGTTTGGCACTCCGAGCAAGCCACCCCCTTGCCTATAAATAGAAGGGGAGGGGGTAGGAAATGGGACACACTCCACCCATCCAAGGCTCCTCTGCTATCTAGTGTTAGAGTAGAGAGGGAGAGAGAGAGAGGCATGTGCCTCTACGATGTTGCTGTTCTTCATTTAGACTAAAGTGAGTATTCTTGTATTTTTCTATTTAGACTAAAGTAGCATTCATGCATAGGTGATATGTTCTTGTGTTCTTCGTGTGTTCTTGATTTAGAGGCTTGTGTTCTTCGCGAACACAACCCTTTGATCTTGTGGCACAAGTTCATAGTTCTCATATCCGTTTGTATGTGTGTTCGTCTATTAGAATATAGTGGAAATTCCTACATGTTCCATTTAGACCAAAGTGACATTCGTGATTCCTTCTAGTTTATGCTTGGTTGCATGAGTAGTCTTTTTCCTCTGCTAGTGCGTAGATCCTGGGTTTATGCGTTCGTCTGCTGCAAGTCATTCGTATACGTTGGAAGCATAGTACGGGGTCGAGTACTCTCCTGTATGCCTTTAGTATAAGTTAGTAGTACATATAGTGAGTGAGATCAGTTCTCTTCTGTGGTCGTAGTTCTATAAGTACAGAGTGCCGTAGTCTGTTGGCTATGGCAGTAACCACAGCGTAGATGTTGTGTCACGCTACTAGTTATCATTCGTTCGGCTTATCCCAAGGTTAGGTAGAGGCAGTCCAGGTGGTGGTGACAGCCCGTCTGGCCCTCGTTGATCCTCCGCAGCTGGATATAGTCAGAGCTTCGTTCCACATAGATCCGCGTGCCGTAGTCGCCTGTTAAGTCAGGGCTATCGGTACCCTAAGCCAAGTTCTATCTAGAGATCGACCTTTAATCTCATCTATAGTGCTATCTTTAGGAATCCTCTCTATCCTTGCCTCTTATCTGGTGTGTCCTTGGACCGACTAGTACGGAGTTAGTACACACACGTTCCCTTGGATTCGATGCCCTTGGAATACTCTAAGGTGAAAGCTACAACGGTATTCGTGCGCTTGCGGATTTATTTCGTGTGGCGCTAAAATACCCAACAATCCCCCGCTGGGAGCTGCGAGCCCGGCTCGTAGCGACCTGTCGATGGGGACGATGGGTTTGGGGGGCGAAGCCCCCACTGAAGAAGCGCTCTCGGCCCATGCGGCCAAGTTGGCGAGGTGCCTGTCTAGTGCCCCAGAGCAGGACCAGGAGGACCCTACTCCCGAGGCGCGGGCGGGCGATGACGGACTGCCAGCCCCCGAGTCGTCGACGGGGGCGGGTGATGATGCAGACGCCGAGCGGCCGGCCCCCGAGTCGCTGGAGGGGACGCCCCCTGTCGCCGCGGGCTTCGAGGTCTCAGCCCCTGAGCCGCTGAGGGGGGCGGGGAGCGGCACGGCAGAGATGGAGATGGAGCCTCGAGCCCCCGAGTCGGCGGGGGGCTCGGGGAACGCTGTGGAGATGGTGGTGGAGGCGGGCGACCACGCCTCCGAGGACGTCTCCGCCGTGGCGGCAATCGTGGTGACTGAGGGGGTCATCCCCATTTCGTCGGTCGCCGCGTCGGACGTCGCCCCTGCGGAGGTGATCGTCATCCTAGCGTCACCTTCGCCGGCCGCCTCTCCCGCTGAGGTGGCGGGCGAGCAGCTGCCTCCCCCAATCGTGGAGATTGCGGAGAGCTCGAGGGAGCGACGCCCGGCCACTTCGACGGCGGAGGAGGAGGAGGAGACGGAGACCCCGCCGCTCTGGCTGGTGTCCGTGTCGCCGGTTCAGGCCTCAGTAGGCCCGGACCTCGACAGCGATGCCGAGGTGGCGGCCCGCCGCTGCCTGGAGCGCGGCCTGCGTCTGATCGAGATGACGCAGCGCCAGTCGGAGCGAGCGATCAACGACCTAGTCCCCGCCTCGAGGGTGAGTCCTCTTTCTTCCTCTTCCTCTCTCATGCTTGTTTTCCCTTAGTTCTTAGCCGTGTGACTTGTATGTGATTCAGGAGCTCGTCGGGCGCTCAGAGGATAAGGCGCGGGCTTTTGATGCGCTCCGCGCTGAGAAAGTCCAGCTGGAGACGCAGCTGGCCGCGGCCCGCCTTGCAGCGGCGGACGGCGAGGCCAGCTGGGCAACGGAGCGCGCGTCTCTTGAGGTGAGGACGAAGGCCGCTGAGGACCACGCGACCTCGGCGCAGGCGGAAAAGGCCTCCCTGGAGGAGAAACTGGCCGCGTCGGAGCAGGCGGCGGCGGTGCTTTGTTCCAACGCTGAGGCCGCTGCCCGCACCGCCCGCCAAGAGAGGACGGAGCTCTAGACCAGAGCGGGCCGGGCCGAGTCCGACCTCCGGGTGGCTCGCGAGCGGGTGACGACGCTCGAGGCCCAAGTCGGCACCATTACTGCCGAGAAGGGCCGTCTGGAGGAGGTTGCTCAAAAGCGAGAAAATGACATCCTTGGTGAGTACCCTACGACCTGCTATCTCTGCTTCTTGCTTCTGTGCGGTTTCTCGATTCGAGGCGGCGTCTTTCTTCTGGGTGTACAGCTCTTCGCGTGGAGCGCACCGACTTGCAGAAATAGGTCGCGGAGCACAAGAGCGCCGCGACCACCCGCCTCGTCGAGAACCAGAAGCTAGTGGAGCTGGTCAAGGAGGCCAACGAGAAACTCAACAGTAAGAGTTGTGTCCTCTTCATCTTTTGCCTTCCTTGGACTGGCTCATTTTTTGCTGACATCTGTCTCCTTGCTTCTCTCCAGAGGTCGTGACCGAGCTCGAGCAGGAGTGAAAGTCGGTCGGGGAGGCTCAGGCTGAGATCAAGCAGCAGGAGACAATCCGCAACAGGATGGGTGCGGCCATCATCAAGGTGTGTGACGAGATCGGTGTTCCTCCCGGCCAATTGAGAGAACGCTTGGAGTTGGCACCTGTGACAGCTCGTCAACGGTCGATAGATACGGCTGGCGACGCCGTCCGCAAGGTGGTGGTCATCTTCTTGTCGCATTACCCAGACTTGGACAGGAGGCTGCTTGGCCAGGGATGGTGCCCGGGCTACACCAACGAGCAATATGACAAGATCAAAGAAGACGCCATTGACTTCGCCAAAGCCATGCTGAGTCACGCCCTTTACGACCTGGTCCTGTAAAGAAAACCAAGTTGCCTCGCCGAGGCTTTTTTAATCATGCTTGTAAAAAACTTGTGGGCCGGATGTTTGTGGCAAACTCGAGGGTTAAGAACCCATCTTTGTTTCAAGTTTTAAGCATTTTGATTGTTTGTTGCCCTTTTCTCGAGTAGTTAGAGGACTTGTACGCCGAGTGTGTCCACTTAAAACTTTGCTGACGGTGTCTTGCTCCGTAGCCGCGGAAGCGTAGGAACTAGGCGACTCGACCGAGCTTAGTTTAGAAGTGTTACCACTCGAGCGGGCAGCCCCCGAGTACTTCGAAGAGAGATAGGTGCACGTACATGTTTTTGCAAACAAGAAAACTCTTGAGAGTTTGAAACAGTTACTCGGAGTCCCTTTGAAGGGGTGAGTGATCCATAACTTGAGATCACAGACTTTGCTTGTGGGTCTTTGTACCGTAGCCGCGGAGGCGTAAGTACTCGGGGCCCGGACGAGCGCATGTTCGTGACCGCTGGAGTCATCGTTCATCTCCCTTTAAGGAAAGTGAGTGTACCGTGATGATCATACGAGAAACCACAGACGGTTTTTGATCGAAAAAAAGGTTTCGCAACGATCAGGGGAGGGGGCCGTAGCCCCCGGGTAGCCCCCGAGCCCATGGACAAGTCGGAGACTTGCCCATGGGATGAGACAAGCATAGAGACATTTTACTCGAGTAAAAGATGTAAGCTTGCGAAAAGAGATCATTTCATGAAAGGAAAAGTAGCTCAGAGCTCTTGCATTGTCATAAAATGAGAACAGAATAAATACTTAAGGGTAAAAACGGCATAACTGCTCTATGTTCCAGGCGTTGGAGATGACCCTGCCGTCCTCGTGCTTGAGCTTCAAGGTTCCCGGACGGAGTACTTGATCGACAATGAACGACCCCTCCCATGGAGGCGATAGCTTGTGTCGCGCTTCATTGCTCTGAACTCGTCGGAGGACGAGGTCGCCGACTTGGAACTCACGCTCCCGTATGTTGCGTTCGTGGTAGTGGCGTAGAGCTTGCTGGTATTGCGCTGAGTGGAGGAGGGCGATGCTGCGCGCCTCATCCAACTGGTTTATGGCGTCCTCGAGGGCGACCTGGTTGCCCTCTTCCGTGTAGGCCTGAACCCGTGGGCTGCCGTAGTCGATGTCCGTTGGGAGGATCGCTTCTGACCCGTGGACAAGAAAGAAAGGCGTACAGCCAGTAGCCCGACTTGGCATGGTGCATAGGCTCCACAGGACGGACGGGAGCTCTGCAGCCCATGTCGCTCGAAACTTCTCGAGACGCTTGAATATCCGCGGCTTCAGACCCTGCAAGATCATGCCGTTGGCCCTTTCGACTTGCCCGTTGGTTCTTGGATGGCTGACGGCGGCCCAATCCACAAGGATGTGGTTGTCATCGCAGAACTTGAGGAATTTCTTGCCGGTGAACTGCGTGCCATTGTCGGTGATGATGGAGTTCAGGATCCCGAACCGATAGAAGATGTTGGTGAAGAACGCGACGGCTTCCTCGGAATAGACGTTCGTTATGGGCTTGGCCTCGATCCACTTCGAGAACTTGTTGATGGCGACGAGCACGTGGGTGTAGCCCTCGGGTGCTTTTCTTAATGGTCCAACCATATCCAACCCCCAGACCGCGAAGGGCCAGGTGATGGGAATGGTCTGCGGTGCCTGCGCCGGGAGATGGGTCTGTCGTGCGTAGAACTGGCAGCCTTCGCAGCTGTGCACGATTTGAGTCACGTCGGCTATTGCGGTAGGCCAATAGAAACCTTGTCGGAAAGCCTTTTCGACAATGGTTTTGGGGCCGGTGTGATGCCCGTAGGTGACTGCATGGATTTCTTGCAAAAGCTCCTTGCCCTGGTCGGCCAGGATGCACTACATGAACATGCCTTTGGCGCCCTTTCGACGGAGCTCACCGTCGACCAGTTTGTACGACTTGGCCATGTGGGCGATGCGTCGAGCCGTCTCCTTGTCGGATGGTAATTTTCCTTCCACCATCCATTCGAGGATCGGAACCCTCCAGTCAGGGTCTTCGAGGTTGGGCTCTTGCGCCTTGTCGATCTCCATGACCTCTTGTGTTGACGGCTCTGGCGTCTTGTCTTCCTCGGAACGAACAGACGGTTTGTACTGGTCACTGGCGAAGACCCTGTGCGGAACAGGTTTTCGATTCGACACTGCCTTCGCGAGGGTATCGGCCGCCTTGTTGTACTCGCGCAGCACATGATTGAGTTCGAGCCCATGGAACTTGACCTCCAATTCACACACCGCCCGGCAATAAGCGGCCATCTTCGGATTTATGAAGTTTTTCTCCTTCATGACCTGTTCCACGACCAGGTCAGAGTCCCTCCTGACGTTGAGGCGTCGAATTCCCAGCTCGAGGGCGATCCGGAGACCGTTGATGAGCGCCTCAGACTCAGCGACGTTGTTGGAGGCCGCAAAATGTAGTCGGACCATGTATTCCATTCGCACGCCCAGAGGCGAGATGAACACAAGTCTGACCCCGGCTCCTTCCTTCATGAGGGATCCATCGAAGTACATAAGCCACGTCTCGTGCTCGATGGGAGCAGGAGGGGTTTGGATCTCCGCCCATTCAGCGACGAAGTCAACCAGCGCTTGCGACTTGATGGCAGTGCGAGGCACATACTCGATGTTTTGCCCCATCAGCTCAAGGGCCCACTTGGCGATTCTGCCTTCCGCCTCCGGGCTCTGTATGATTTCGTCGAGCGGAAACTTGGACACCACCGTGATGCGGTGTGAGTGAAGTAATGCCGGAGGTTCCGCTTAGTGATGAGAACAGCGTAGATCAGCTTCTGTATCTGAGGATATCGTGTCTTCGAGTCAGAGAGGACTTCGCTCACGAAGTAGACTGGGCACTGTACTTTCTACGTCTTGCCGGGCTCGTCTCGCTCAACTATCAGCGCTGCGCTCACGACCTGGGTCGTTGCAGCGATGTACAGAAGCATCGGCTCTTCCTCGGGCGGTGCGGTGAGCACCGGCGGGCTTTCGAGTAGCTTCTTGAGCGAGTCGAGCGCTTCCTGTGCTTCTGGCGTCCACTGAAAGTGCTCTGACTTCTTCATGAGCTGGTCAGTGGTAGGCTGTGCTCTCCTAGTCGGGCGATGAACCTGCTGAGAGCAGCGAGGCATCCGGTGACACGCTGAACCCCCTTCAGATTCTTGATGGGCCCCATGCCCGTAATCGCAGAGACCTTGTCGGGGTTTGCCTCGATGCTGCGCTCCGATATGATGAACCCAAGTAGCATGCCCCTGGGGACCCCGAAGACACACTTCTCGGGGTTCAGCTTCACGCCGTGCTCCCTCAGCTTCTCGAAGACCGCGGTAAGGTCGGGTATCAGGTCACCCACCTTCTTTGACTTGACCACGATATCATCGACGTAGGCCTCAATCAGCCGTCCGATGAGATCTCCAAAGACGCGACACATGCATCTCTGGAATGTGGCCCCTGCATTCTTCAACCCGAAGGGCATGGAAACGTAACAGTACGCGCCAAACGGGGTGATGAACGAGGTGGCGAGCTGGTCGATCAGATCCATCGCGATCTGATGATATCCTGAATAAGCGTCGAGAAAACATAGGGTTTCACACCCGGCCATCGAGTCGACCACTTGATCTATGTGTGGTAAGGGAAAAGGATCTTTCGGACACGCCTTGTTCAGGCTCGTGTAATCAACGCACATCCTCCATTTTCCATTCTTCTTTCTAATGAGGACAGGGTTTGCTAGCCACTCAGGGTGGTAGACTTCACAGATGAAACCTGCACTAATAAGCTTCTTGATTTCTTCTCCGATAGCCTTGCACTTGTCGGAGTTGAAGCGGCGCAGACGCTGCTTGATTGGCTTCGAGCCGGGCTTAATGTTAAGCTTGTGCTCGACGACTTCCCTTGGAATCCCCGGCATGTCGGAGGGCTTCCATGCAAACACATCGAGGTTCACGCGGAGAAAGTCGACGAGCACGCTTTCCTAGTCGGAACCGAGTGCCGTCCCGATACGGAGTGTGCGGCCGTCGTCGGAGACGGGCACTTCCTTGGCGTCCTTGGCGGGCTCGAAAGAGTAGGCCGCACGCTTGGACGTCTCGGGGATTTCTTGGTCCTCGGAGGTTGGCTTAGCAGCGAGCTTCTCAGACCGGATCAGTGCTTCAGCGAACTGGAAGCACTCAGCATCGCATTCGTATGCGTACTGGAAAGTTGTACCAGCTGTGATGATGCCTTTCGGGCCGGGCATCTTCAGCTTGAGGTACGTGTAGTTGGGGACGGCCATGAACTTAGCGTAAGCTGGCCTTCCGAGTATCGCGTGATACGTCCCCGGGAACCCCACCACCTCGAAGGTGAGGGTTTCCGTTCGGAAGTTGTTCGGAGCTCCGAATGTGATGGGCAGATCGATCTACCTGAGTGGGACCGCCTCCATCCCGGGTACGACCCCGTGGAAAGGCGCCTTAGACGGCCGCAGTCGGGACCGCGGGATCCCCATGTCGTCCAGGGTCGACATGTAGATGACGTTGAGGCCGCTGCCTCCGTCCATCAGAACCTTGTGCACACGCTTGGTGCCGAACAAGGGTGACACGACAAGCGGGTAGCTACCTGGTCGTGGTATGTGATCAGGCTGATCGTCTCGGTCAAATGTAACCGGCGTCTCCGACCAGTTCAGGTAGGTTGGAGCCGCGTGCTCGAGTTGGTAGACTTCTCATCGTACCACCTTCTCTTGGCGCCTGGGCAGCCGTGCCTCCGAGCCTCTGAAAATCATCATCACGGCTCCGTCCTCCCGGGGGTAGGCGGCGTCATCGTTGCCCTTGTCCTTTCCTCCGTCGCCGGTCGGAGCATCACTCCGCTTCTTCAGCGTGCCGGCGAGGTAGGCCTTCATCAGGTTGCAATCCTTGAAGGCATGTTTGACCGGGCCCTCGTGGTTGGGGCACGGGGCGTCCAGCAGCCTCTCGAAATGGCCCGACGGAGGGTTGCCCCTAGGTTTTGCTGTCTTTCGGTCGACAGCGGCCACCAAGGTATCCTCACGGTACCTCTTATCTTTGTTTTTCTTTTTTCTTGATTGATGCGGACGGACCGTCACCAGCTTCGACTGGCTGCTTTCCTTTGCTTGCGACAGCGCTGAGCGTCGCGGCTATGGCTTCCTCCCTGTTGGCGTGGTCGGTCGCGATGTCGAGCAGCTCCCGAGTAGATCGCGACTTCCGCCGTCCGATCTGGTGGATCAGCGTGGCACACGCGGTGCCGTTCTGGAAGGCCGAGATGACATCCGTGTCGGTGGTGCTGGGCAACTCGGTGCACCGCTTGGAGAAGCGTCGGATGTAGTCGCGCAGGCTCTCGCCCTTCATCTGCTTGCAGTTGCGCAGGTCCCAGGGGTTCCCCGGTCGGGCGTACGTGCCCTGGAAGTTGCCGATGAAGGCATCGCGTAGTTGCGACCAGCTATCGATCTTGCCCTGCGGCAAGTGCTCGAGCCACGTGCGGGCCGAGTCCGCGAGATGTAGCGGCAGGTTCTTGATGATGAACAGGTCGTCCCGTGCTCCGCCGGTATTACATGCCAGTCGGTAGTCTTCCAACCAGACGCTGGAGTTGGTCTCGCCGTCGTACTTGGGCACGGAGGTTAGAGCCCTGAAGCGTGAAGGGAAGCGGGTGCTACGCACATTCTTCCCAAAGGCACGAGGCCCTTGGGCGTCAGGCGAACCGCTCCTGCTCCGGTCCTCGTCGCTGTCGTACCGGCCTCCGCGTCGCCGGTTGTACTCCTTGCGAGGCCGCTCCTCGTAGTCATCGTGCTGACTCGCATCAGCCCTCCGTCGCGCCTTGATGGTGTTGCGTGCGTCGCGGTGGGGCCCCAGTCGGCTCTTGACTGGTACGTTGACTTCCTCGGACCGTCGCAGCTGCTGTGATGGCGCCGCGGGCCGTCGTGGCTCGGAGTGCCCGTGACCCTGTGAGCCCCGCTATCGAGAAGCGGAGCTCTCTGCCTGCTGCACGGCGGCAGTCTCGAGGAGATTCTTGATCTGCTTATGCATCTCCTTCTCTTGAGGCGTGGCCGGCTCTGGTACTTTCCGGAGAAGGATCGCAGCCGCCGCCAGGTTCTGCGACGCCCTTTTGAAGACGGGCGTGCCGTCGACGACGTCTCGGTCGTCGTTGATGATGCGCTGCTGAACGTCCCTTGCCCGTGCACGAGCGGGAGTCGGGTTCGGGTCTTGCCCGAGTTGCTGGTGGAGCCGTGCCCGCTCGTCGTCGAGCTGTCGCTGCGCGTCCTCCAGCTCGTCCAGTCGAGCGCGCTGTGCGGCGGGGTTGGGAGGAACCTGGGCCTCAGCCGCACTGTCCGCCGTCGAGCTGTGGGCGGAGTGAAGTGCTCCATCCGGGGTGTGGGCCGGTGCTGGCGCTACCGGGGCATTGCCAATGACGAAGCACTCGCGTGAGGGGTCGTAACCCCCGTTGTCAGAGTCGTCGGAGTAGCCGAAGCAATAGTCGGCCGTCGTCAGGAAACGACGGAAGGCGTCAGCGTCACGAAGCCCGGAGTAATCCCACTCCAGACCCGAGATGTCATCGGTACCGTCGGTCATGAGGTACTGCTCGTCGGGCGAGGTTGCTGGCAGCTTCATGTTGCCCAACAGACGATGGCTCGGGTAGTTGGCGTACACGGCCGGGTCCGTGCTTGATGAAGAGGAATATGCTGCCGCCGCGTAGGGCCCTCCTCCATAGATCAGTGGCGTCGGGGCGCTCTCCCTGGCGATGCGCTCCGTCGAGTCCGACGGCAGAGAGTCCTCTGCTGCGCCGGCGGGCTGCGATGCACCAGCTTCGACCCGCGGAGGGGAGCTAGCACGTGCTGCCCTACGCCGCTCCACCTTGGCACGCTTCGAGCGCTTGCCTGAGCGCCTCTTGCGTCGAGGCGAGCGTGGCAGGGCGGTCAGAGCGGGAGTCGGGGCAGGTGCGTTGGTGACCTCGCTGACGAGGCGCATGTCGTAACCGTCTCCGGTCGCTCGGAAGTTCAGGCTTCCGAACCAGAGGTCAAGCCCAACCATGAGCGACTCTGATGATCCCACGGGGGAATCCATCAGCAGCGGCTCAGTGGAGGCTTTGTCGAAGTGGATGATGAGAGGGCCGTGCGGACCCTAAAAAGAATGTCGAAAACACGCGAAGGACCCTACCTGGCGCGCCAACTGTCGGGGTTTGTTACCGCCGGCAAGTAAATTTATACGAGGGGGCGTGTTCTGATCTGCACGGTAGCACAGGAGACACTCGGAGTTATACTGGTTCGGGCCTCCGGAGAGTAATACCCTACGTCCAGTCTGAGAAGGGGTGTTCCTTATGCTCAGGGGTTTGCAACAGGGAGTACAAACAGGTCGGGAGAGGGTGTAGAGCCCAAGTCCCTGGTGTGCGAGTGGTTCAAGTAGCAGAAGTCTGCGTACGTAAGTGAGTGTGTATGAATGCTTGCGTTATATGAGATGGGATATCGATGCTAAGTGCGTGTGGGGGTGGAAACGAACGTGTCTTGAGAGTGCCTCTGCCCCTCCCTTTTATAGTCGCAAGGGAGGAGTCCAGGGTGGTTACATCGAGCGTATATGAACTAATCTATAGTGTGAGATGTCCTTTTCTGCTCCGGGTTGTCAGACGACAGAAGCGGCGAAGCACTATTACGGGGCCTTGGGTGACGGTGCAGATCCTGTGCGTCCCAAGCATCCGTCCCGGGGCCCCTCGTGCCCTCCTCCGAGTAGTTAGTTGGGTACGGGAGGCAGTGTATGTGTCCTGACTCCGTCAGTGGATCAGGGGCTTGTCTTTTCTTGATTTTGTAGGAACGGAGTAGCCTGCACCACGGATAGGTGATGGCTTGCACTGTGCCGTTGGTGGCACAGCGTTCCCCGTGCCCTTCCGTGGTACGATGCGTACCGCCTCAGCTGGGGGGCAGCAGGAAGATCCGTCCTCTGACACAGGATCAACCTGGTCAGGGCAGAACCGCACGGAGAGGCGAACACGTGGCGGACCGCGTACCAGGGTGTCACGGGTTGCCAACGGGGCCTACGTACTTGTGGCCTTGACGGCCAAGTCTTGGACTGGTCGGAGACGGGAAACTACTCGAGTGAGTAGGCGGTCTACACCGCGTCTCCCAATGCTTAGGGTGTAGTGTGTACTATACCGTACGCTGCTCAGCATCCATTACGCCGTCCACGGTACGCTGGCCACTGTGCCGTTGGTGGCAGGGTTTGACGAATTCGTTCCCTGACACCGAATCGGCCTGGCCCGGGCGGACCGCTGTGGCAGGGCGGACACATGGTGGTGCACGGGGGAGCGTGCGTGGAGTTCCCGGGATCCTGATCTGAGGGGCCCGCGTGCCCCATGCCTTCTTCGCGAAGCCCGCTCGAGCGGGTGACGGAAACTACTCGTGCGAACAAGTAGTCGCGACGGCGGGATGGAGACTACTCGTGCGAGCGAGTTTCCGCGACGGTGAGGCGGAAACTACTCGTACGAGTCGAATAGTCGGGAGCGAAGGCGGAAACTTGTCGTACGGGCCGCCGCGTACTCGGGGAAGAGGTACGGGCGGCCGTGGGCCTCCTGTCTTCTGGCCCATGGCGGAAACTAGTCGTACGGGACCTCACATACTCGGGCAGTGTAACACTCGTCGTGTTAGCCACCGGAGCAAGCCATACGTGGGCCCGTGCTGCGTTTTTCAAGGGTCTTGGTGGGCCCTGGTCCATGGCCTCATCAACAACCCATGTCCGAAGATTTGTTCCAATTTTAGGCAAGGTTTTATTTAAAATTCAGATTGGTACATGTCAAAAAGATGGGCGAATGGCTTCGGAAAAGAAAATAAAGATGTGGAAAGAAGAAGAAAAAAATATATATGTGTATATGTGTGTGCGCACCCACAAGAGAGAGAGAGAGAGAGAAGAAAGAAAAAGAAAAAAAGAGAAGAAAAGAAAAGAAGAAAAAGGAGAAAAATCCAAGGCAAAGCAAGAAAGGTATAATGAGTGATGATAAGTCAAGTGAAGGTCAAGAGAAGTGCAAAGAAGGTTGTGACAATGTTTACAATGAATCTTTGATATTCCATACCATGTGCAATCAGACATCGAGGACATCATTAGTGCCTTGAAGTCATTATTCTTTTTCCCTTTGCACATGTCCACCATTCTAAATCTTCTCATCCTTGACACCCTTACATTATGGCTTAATTCTCATGATCATTGGCTTGGAAGCTGAACAACCACTAGAGAATTTTCCTAGCTTGATAATACTTGTGCTAGCTTCACTAGCCACACCTATAGCTCCACCTTAGATTATAAATGAGAGACTTGTGGGAGGTGAGAGTTTATAAAATTATCTAGGATAGCCACTTTAAATGTGTGACATGTGAGAACTTGGAGAAGGACTTTGTCTAATACTTCTAAACGCCTATGTTTACATTATGATCTTTGTTTCATGTATCTTATATTAAAGATAAATGATTGACTAACTTGTAAGGAAAGAATTGATGAAGCATGTTTCAACTCCTTGGATGAACAACTTGTGAGCAACTTGCTCAAGGATGAACAAGATCTAAGCATGGGGGATGTTGGCGGTCGATTTCCGTCAACCAAGAACACTTGTTATGTTATGGTTTGAACATCATTTTGGAACTAACCCGCCACTAGGCATACTAATGATATAACAAGTTCACCATTGGATGTGCATTTTGGAGTATAGTGTTTTTACATGAATTCATGTACTAAATGAGGAGAGATGCACTTAGTTCGGAGGACGATTTGCAAGTCAATCAAGGAGCTCTGACCATGTGCGAACTTGCCTCTAAAGCTGGCAAGGACCAATATGCTTCAATGAAGAATTCCCGAGGACCTAGATGAAAAGACTGGAAGTTCATGCATAAAGACCCCTTAACTTGGTCGCAGGGATAACGACGTCCAAAGTCCACAATTGAAGGAGCAAAAGACGCAATGTGCAAAAGATGAAGCGTGGAGCAAGATGGACCGGAACCGAGCCGAAGAGGGCCCAGGCTGGCCGGCCCACCCTCTTCTGGCATCGGTTCGCTGCACCCTTTCTTTGGTGTTAAGTACGTGGAACCCTAATTGTTGGAGGGAGCCGCCATTCGCAAAAGACGAACAGATAAGCCTCGGAGATCGACCACAAGTGAGAGAGTCGATCAAGACAGAGAGCATTCAAAAGAAATCATCACCAAGGTCAAGGGAGGCCATCACGAGGAAGGAGGACGTCGAGGCCCTGCCACGGCGCCGCCGGAGTTGAAGGACAATGAGGAACGAGCTCCATTGGAGGCATCCACCATGCTCAACGGTGCCATGCCTAGTGTCTTGATGGGGTAAAGTTATCGTTTGTCCATGGAGTTGCAATGGAACTTGACGTGTAGTCACCCACTCTTGTTTGGATCATATGTCTATAATTCCTTTGCTGATGATGCTCAATGTTTAAGGCTAGCTACCATGCTTTTGGGGTTGCTCCCGTAGATCGTGTCAACATACCGTGTTCATTAGGATTAGTATCAATTACCTTCGCGTAATGACATGTACGAGGGAAGGGAAACACCTAATTCTTTGTCCACATGCTTAGATAGATTAGATCGAGGCTTTATCATGTTTTGGGTGAATGCATCTTCAAGTACCTAGACTCCATGGGCATACGTTCTTCATACTTGTGAACATCTCATCTCCCGTTAACATAATCTAGGGTTAGATTGTCTTTACTTTATAGATTAATCTTTCTATCATAAGTCTTCAATCAACTAGGTTAATGTTTGGTTAGATGCTAGTAATCCCCTTGCTCCTTGGGTTGACAATGTAACATCCCGCATTTTCAATACGGAATGTTAATAGTAAAATTGAGGATTTAAAAATTTTTGGTGAATTGTTTGGTGGCTTGATAATTTAATTAAGGATGTCTTCTATTCTCTCTCCTAAATTCCTAGATTTATTTTTGAGCTAATTAAAAATTTCTAGGAAATATAAAATGCTAGTGTGAGAACCTTGGAGTTTATTTGAATTTTATTTGGATTTAATTGAGTGGGATTCAAATTTGAATTCAATTTCAAATTTGAATCAATTTAGAAAGAGGGTTAAGGATAAAAGAAAAAGGGGAGGGAGAGATCACTCAAGCTTGGGCCTCTGGTCCAGCTACAAAAGTCTGCCGGAAGCCCCCCTACTCTTCTTTCGAAACCAGCGCGCGCCCTTGCTCTTCTCCGCAGCCCAGCTCCTCCCGGCCCAAGCAGGCCCGCCTACCACCTACTGTACTGTGACGCAGGAAAGCGGGCCCGGTCGGCGTCGTCACCGTGCCTCTTTCCCGCTTTTGCTGACGCCGCCGCGCCAAAGCACCGGAGCGCCGCCCATGGTGCCGTCACGATGCGCCCGCGCGCTCACCTTTACCATCCGGCCGTCCACGTACCCCCGCGTCGTGCCCTGCCCTATAAGTAGGCCACCACCGCGACCCCAGATGCTCCCAACCCGAGCCGCCGGGGATTTTTCCCCATTGCCGCACACCGCTACCTCACCGGAGAAGAAGGAGAAGGGGGAGAGGAGGAGGAAGCCCGGAGGCCGTCCGGGAGCTCGCCGTCACTGCCGTGAGGACAGGGGGCCGTCCGTGGAAGCCCCTGGACGCATTGAAGCCACGGACCGCGACGCCCTGCTTCCTCTACTCTGCGCCGCGCTGCTTCCTCACGCCGACGACCCTGCTCCGGCCAGCTTCCCCAACGCCTTCACGCCGACCTATGGTCACCGAGGTGAGGCCGAGCTCTCTCTCTCATCTGTTGTGGCCCGGCCTTCGTGCCGAGGGGGGAAAATGCACCTCACCGTGCCGCCATGCCGCCGCGCACGCGCCGTCGCCTGAGATGCCGGCCTTCGTGCTGTGCCTGTCATTTGCAGGAGCCGCCGCCGTCGTCACGCGCGCGCACGCCTCCGCTTATCCCCTTGACTCGTGGCCGCCCGTCGCCGTCACGCATTGCCGCTCCGCCGTGCACCGGCGTGTTTCGCCGTCGGCCTGCACCCCGGCACATGCACGCGCAGGAGTCACCCCGTCCCCTTTTTGCACATCTTCGCACTCGCCTCACGGCCAAGGGCACCGCGCACCCACGCGTGACGCTGCTTCGTGGCGGGAACCTACACCTCGTCGTCGCCGCGCCGGCGCTGTACACACGGGCGAGTGGGCAAAATCCCGGCTTTTGGTTCGATTGCGTTTCCTTGATGCACGCACGCTCTCATCTGATGTTTTGGCTCACCCGCACACCGTCGCTGGTGCTCGCCGCTCTGCGCCCGCGCAACCGCGCCGCCGCCGTCCCCCTGTCTCGCCGCCTCCGCGCCGTACCCCGGCCAAAAGGCCGACCTTTTTACACGAACATGATCCCCTGGTGCACGTCGTTCACCCCTGTCGCTTGTTGCCATGGACGGACACACCTCGCCGCCGGCAACCCCTTTTCCGCGCCACTGCTCCTTAGGGGCAATCCGTCGAACACGTTCCGGCGCCATCTCCAAAACCCCAGGGGTTTAGTTTCACATACAAGACCTCAGGCGCCACACACCACAGAGAATCCGGGTGGATCCCGTGAGGCCGGCCAACCACGGCCCGGCCACACGCCGGACTGCACCGCGCTGCGCCGCAGCAAGCGCGCCCGGGATCTCTCGTGCCGCGCCACGCAAGCCGCCACACAGGCCGCCACGTTTGCTGGCGATGGCTTAGGGCCACACCGTGGCAGCCACGTGGCCGGCAGGAGTCAGCCTGCCGCCGACTTAACGCCCAGTTAGAGTCAGCTAGAGTTAGGTAAAAGCTAGCCTAAAGTCTGCAATATTGTATATGCGTATTTGATTTTCAGAAATCTATTTTCTCTTTGGAAATTCGTATTAAATCCGTTTTAACTCCGAAAAATACAAAACTTCTTCTGAAAATCTTCTAAAATTCCAAACTCCGCGCTAGGCTAGAGTTTGCCTCTTTTTGGGTCTTATTTGTTCTTCGTCTTGGATTTAATTGCATAGCACCCATGTTTATTTATTTAAATTCGATTCTAGGAGCCGCCGGAGCCGGAGAGCTGAACCAGGACTACGACGACGACCTCGGCTACGACGACTACTCACACCCAGGTTCACGCCCGACCTACTTTGAATGCCCATTAGGCATTGCTTTAGAACTGCTAGCGCTTTACTTATGCATGATGATGAGTATGACGAAACCCTGCATTGCCCCTTTTAAATACCTTATCCTTGATTGACCTACTACTACTATATTTAAGCGTGACGATACGCTGAGCTTGTTGTGCATGTGTTGGGAAATTATGGTAGTATTCTTGGTGTGTGTGGGGAAAAACCGGCAGGAGAAGGTGTTTTTGGGATACTTGGCGGGGGTGAGCTCAAGACAACCCGATCCGGGATCGGGGGCCAGGGATCGTCTTCTCGGGCGATGCCCAGTTTGGTACCTATGGCGGGTACACTGTTTTAGGAGCACAGGTGTTGGGGTTTTTGTGATGACTTGGAGGATAGGAGCTCGCCCCGGTCTGAAACCGAGTGTGTCGCTTTGTTACACGGGACTTTCGTACACACCACCTCACCGAGAGTGGGGATAGGGCCATTTCGACCCTAGCAAGTGCGATGCCATACCTACTAGTAGGATAGAGGGTATCAGTGATGAGGGTGTAGGGTGGTGTCCCTTCCCTCTTGGGCGCTCCCCGTGCGGCCACACGGGGGCATGTTCACAGTTCTGGGGTGGTCCTTTGCGAAGGACCGCATCGAGACCCGGATGCAGGATGGAATCGTAACTCCTAGGTGTTCGTTCGGTTGGGTAGGCTCGATCGGCCGTACACCGTTCGGGTGCTATTCCGAGTTGGGTACTGGTGTACACGCTCTGCAGAGTTTAGATCTATACGTATAGCCGCGTCCTCGGTTATGGACATGCCCGTTGTTTACTCCGACTCTTACGTTTTGGGATTTCTACCTTCCCCCTTATAGGATGAGAGTGTATGGTGAGCCGTGGTTGTATTCGGGGAGAGGAGAGTTGCTCCCTCTGCCTCGCGGATCCGGGTGCAACCATTGAGGTGCGAGGAATGCGAGTTCTCGCACCGACCCTAGCTGGAGACAGGTGATGGTGACGGCGATCTGGGTGACCAGGTGTAACCGTTTGTGGTTGAGTGATATGGGATTTGGTGGGATTATGGACATATTATCCTTTTTATGTTGATGCGGCTGCTGCTTAGGAAACCTAGCCTCTACCTTGTTCCTCTCTTTACCTTTAGAAGTAGGCCACTTAAAGCTTGCATACGGTTGGTGACGTGGACCTATCTCGAACCTTGGGGATAGCCCCTGAGCTTGCAGCGTATGAGTCAGACTTCGACAATAACGCCGACGGATGGTACGACTGAGGGGCACGATGCTTCGCTCAAGGATGCCTGTGGGAGAAGAATAAAGACGGAGACACCTTCTGGAAGCTAGCTACCGCTGCGTAGGCTCTTATTCTTGTTATTCCACTAAGAGGCGTGTATTGATGTACTCCGATTATTCAGGACATTTAATAATAAGATTATATTTGTAGTCTGATGCTTTATTTCGATGTATGACTGTGATATTTGTCTGTGATGAATGCCTATGCGTGGTAGCGTCTGATCCAGGGACTATCACGAGACAGAATGACAGGTTTTCCATTTTTGAAAACCCAGGGCGTTACAGACAAGAACCTTGGGACCCCCCTAGGTGAAAAAGGCTACAAGCGATGCTTGCACTTGCGATGAACCTTGACGCGTTATTGAACCATAAACAGTATCCCTATTTCACACCCATCTCTACAAGTCCTTTTTCTTTTGTTTAGGCCCCTGAGTTTCTTCGTTTTTCCCACCTGCCGTCCTTGGCCATGAATTTTACACCATAGCCCTTCGGGTTATATGTGTAATTAGGTTTTTAGCCCTCGGTTCTTTCAGTTTAGTCCCTGGAGGCTTAGTTTTCTCGCAGTTTAGCCCCTAGAGCTTGTATAGGGTGTATCTTTTGCGTCTCTTATATGTTTTGGGCGTTCTTGGTGTCCTTGCGATCGTCTTTCCATGCTCATTAGTTCTAGCAGCTTGTTTTAGTCTTTCGTAATGTTTGATGTACTATTTTTATTTATTATATGTTTTATATGTGTTCGTAGACGACGTGCCGTTCGAGGGAGAAGAGCAGTTGTTCGAGGAAGACGAGCAGCAGTTTTTAGACGAGGAAGGCAAGTGGTTTTCTCTCTCAGAATATTCTATTTTATCCTAATAACAAGCATGCTATCACACTTTATATTTATATCATTGCGTAAAAATGTCGGGATAACCTTTTTAAGGACATACTAGACTTTATCCTTAATCTCTTGAACACCTTGGTTTTAAATAAATGTTTTTGGGGAGAATATGCTTAGTCGCTAAACTTGGGATGGTTGAAATGAATCTTTACAAAACTGTTGAATGTTGAGCAAGATTTTGGTGAACTTTGGAAAACACAAGATCATATGATTTAATTGAATCGGAACATGGAGAACCACCCAGGAAAATAGTGCAACCACAATCCATATGGCTCTGGCTTAGCCAGTTAATTAGGTGTGTGAATTATTATCCGATAATCTTATATAAAAGGAGTAGAGGGGGTCGGGGTTGCAGGGGTATAGCCCGGTCCTCTTGGCCGCAGCCTTTGCTAAGGTGTTGTCCACTAGGGAGGGTTATGGTCCGCCCTGAACTGAAACTCTTGCGGATTCTTGGTACTTTGCATGCCTTTGTGAAGGCTTCGTAGTGGACCCCTAGCCACTCACATTGGAAGTGTTTAAGGGGCTTCGCAAACCCAGGCGACATGGGGAACATGAGCTGTGGTGAAAGTGTACAACCTCTACAGAGTGTAAAACTGATCAATCAGCCATGCTCGCGGTCAAGAGTGGCCTAGACCCTCACATGATAAGTGAACTTGAAGATGGCATTAAACCATGGTTTTATATGGTTTTGAGATAATGTTTTATAAATGCTTAATTTTGGGTTGGTATAAATTTACACTTAGTAAAAAGGTGCTTGCTAATTAAATTTGATCAACTCAAAAATGCTAACCACTACAAAACCTTAGCCTATCCTTGAGAGTCTTGCATTTTTCCCCAACTGGCTGTGTACCAACCATAAGCGTACTCATCATTGTCGTTGACGGTAGGGAGGCACGAGAGGCAGCAGAGGTCAGGGGTGGCAGTTGTAGAGAGGGTGCGTATGTGAGGTGGTGTGGAGGGCAGGCAGGCGGCGGGAGAGAGCCAGAGAGGCGCACGAGGTTATGTAGATGGAAGAAAATGTTTAATGGGCTTAATTTTGCACCTCCTGTAGCTGTTTCCATAAGAGAAGGTGGACAAATGGAAACACACGAGGGAGATGTGTTGATTGATTGAAACGTGAAAGGAAAAAAGAAACTTGATCAAGGGGGTATATCTTGTTTGAAAGTAATAATTAAAGAAAGCAATTTGAAGACACCAATCACGTTCATAAATACACAACGTAATTATCAAGAAAAGCAATTTCAGCATGGCATGATTAGTGGCCACACAAGGAAAGTAATTTCAGGACAGCATGATTAGAGGCCACACAAGGAAACTATATTTGTCAATTCGAGAACAGGATTGGGAGTCCATAATTACCGTGCGCTTGCAATGAAAGATGGTTGTGATGGTGATTAACCTTCTAAAACTTGAGAACCTCAATCACGACAAGTCTGGATGTGGGTGAAAAGAATTCGGGGGAAGGAAGGGGTCGTGAGGGGGGACGACCAAATGTGGGACTGACAGGTACAAAATGAGGTAGAAAAGCTTGCAGTAACAAAAAAAACAGGGTGGGAGAGCGATTTACAACGTGGGACTGACTCTCCCCCTCCCTTCATCCTCAATTTTTGGTATCTTAAGTGAGGTCGCGCATGACATGTGGAGCTCTTTGTGAGGGGTACACGGGTACAACTTTGGGTTAGAATTGTATTCAATTCTTTCTACTTTTATAGTATAGATAAACTACGTATGACTATTTTAGAAATGGTAAAAGCGAAAAGTAGGTGCAAAATAAGTGTGAAAGTAATAAAAAATAATAGCCTCTCATTATTGTAACACCCAAAAATTCCATTACCTTAAAAACAATGTAGCAACATGGTTTAGATTTTAATTTAAAAGAACTAAATAAATTTACCAAATAAATTTTCCTTTTAAATGAATGCATTCATGCTGATGTGTTGGTTTTGCTTGGTTGTGTGTTTTAGTTTGCAAAACAAAAGTTCATAAACCCACCTCAAACTCCTCTACCTATCTTTCTCTCTTCCTCAGCCCAACCCGATTTTCCCTTCTCTTTCAGACCAACAGGCCCCCTTTCTCTTTTTCTTTTTCCCCGCGGCCCAGCCTTCTTCCGGCTCAGTTCGACCCACCACCAGCCCAGCTGCTCTCCCCCTCTCTTCGAGTCACTAACACCGCGACCCACCTGTCAGCTCCTTCCCTACCTCCTGCCACCACCTTCCTCCACCATGGCGTCCCATCGTACCACCCTGGTGCCCTCGCCCTTCCCTCTCCCCTCCACCGAGCCATCCCATCAATGCGCAGTGGTGCACTCCCGCATCCCCTCGCCTTCTCTCCCGTAACCCCCTCCACCCGAGCTCCACCGAGCCTTAATGGTGGCCTCCACCACTGGAACTCCAACACCACCCTACTGTCCCTTCCTCTACCCCTCTCCGCCCTATAAAAGACGCCCCTGAACCCCTGCTCCTCCTGCACCTCTCCTCCGCTCTCTCCCTCGCGCACAGCGCAGTCACCGTCAAAGCTCAAAGCGCTGCCAGGAGCCGCCAGCGTTGATCTCCGCTGATGCTTCTTCCTCGCCGCCCCCTTCTTCACCTGAGGCTTCGCATCAAGGTGAGGACCCCGCCTGTGCCCTTGTTCCTTACGCACCCGATCCTGTAGAAGTCGTGCCCGCTCGCCGGAGTTGCACTGCCCGCGCCGCCTGTCCAAGTGCCCCACCTGCCACACAAGTCGCTTCCTCAACCCCCTAGCCATGTTCACCAGCTCATTAGCTTCGTGCAAACTGTGCTCAAAACTGAGATCAAATGCTCATTTTCGAGCATCACCGGCGAGCTCTACCGGCCGCCGCCACGCGCCGTCGCTCCGCTGCCACCCGCTCCACCGGTGTAGTTCGCAGCCGCCCAATTGCGAGAGCCAATGGTTCGAATCAAGTCTAAGGCCTGGTCAACCGTTGAAATAACGGTCAACCCGAGCCTCCGCCAGCCTTTTTCCTTAAGAGCCCCTTAATTTTCCCTATTTCACAACCTTACCCTTCCACCTGTAAAGATCTTTTCAGTTAAGTTGTTTTTCTTTTGTTTAGCCCCCGAGTTTCTCTGTTTTTACTACACGCCGTCCTTGGCCGTGAGTTTTAGACCACAACACTTCAGGTTATATGTGTAATTAGGGTTTTAGCCGTCGGTTCTTTAAGTTTAGTCCCTGGATGCTTAGTTTTCTCGTAGTTTAGCCCCTAGAGCTTGTATAGGGTGTATCTTTTGCATCTCTTATCTGTTTTAGGCATTCTTGGTGTCCTTGTGATCGTCTTTCCATGCCCATTAGTTCTAGCAGCTTGTTTTAGTCTTTGTTAATGTTTGATGTAATGTTTTTATTTGTTGTATGTTTTATATGTGTGTTCGTAGATGACGTGTCATTCGAGGGAGAAGAGCAGGTGTTCGAGGAAGACGAGCAACAATTTTTAGGTGAGGAAGGCAAGTGGTTTTCTCCCTCAGCATAGTCTACTTTATCCTAATAACAAGTGTTGGTGTTTCTTAGCGTTGTCACTTTAAGAACAGATTTAGAATCCATCCTTAGTGGCAACACCAAGGAATGCCTGTTGGCACCTCTTAACGTCACAACTAACGACGTCGAGTTAGCGTGAACATCAAGACTTGCCAAAGGTAAATCTAAACGACAAGGTTTTTAATCGCGGGCTATGAAAAATAGCGGCGTCCTAGTCTGGCCGCTATTTGGTGCTATTGCGCCGCTATAACGCCGCTATGGCGCCGCTATAGCGGCAGCTATGTGCAGTAGCGCCAGCTTGCTGCTGCTGCTATATCACCGCTATAGCGCGCTATTTGATTGAAACAGCAACAACAACATGACAGTGTTGAACTAGCCTTAATAAGTTAATAATTCAAATAGCCATGACAATGGACAACATAATATGATAAGCTCTCAACCTCAAAGCAAATACCAAATAGCCATGAAGGCATCAAGTCAACACTTGAAGTTGAAGTACATAAGCAAACAACCATGGACCACACAACCATAAAGTTCACAAATCACAATTCAAACAGCAACAGCCATGGTTCAGTAAAGTAAAAACCTAAGGCCAATTGGGCCGGGCCACTTTTTTTAAAATTATAGTCCACTTGTCTTGGTTTTTTTTGCATGAGCCTATAGCGGCAAAATAGCGGCGATATGACGCTATTCTGGAATAGTGGCGCAATAGTGCGATATAGCGACAATAGCGCCGATAGCGCAAAAAAGAAGAATAGCTTTGCATCGAGAGCTACGGGCCGCTATAGCGCGCTATTTATAACAAGATTGACTAAGGCTAGACATACGAACGGATACGAACTCTCTTATGTCTAGTCAACAAGATCAAAGGGTCGTGTTCGTGAAGAACACGAACCTCTAACTTATGAACAAACACATAAGGAATGAGTTTATCATCCTTCAAGTGGATCAAAAGGTAGTGTTCATGAAGAACACAAGCCTCTAAATGATGAACAAAGGACGAACTCAAGAACATATCAAGCATATGATCTACCATGACTTTATATGAAATAGCTGAATAACTGAAGTAGATCAAAGTCATACAATGAAATAAAGATAAAAGAGAACTCATACATAGACTCCAAAGAAGACTTGGAACCTGAAGAAGAGCTACTCTAGCCTACCCCTTAGCCTTGGAAACTAAAAGTGACAGAAGAATGAGAGAGTGGTGTGTGAGAAATGGGAGCCCCTCCCCTTCTATTTATAGGCAAGGAGGAGGCTTGCCTCGGGCACCAAATGGCCTCAAAACACCCGGGAGTGAGGTAAGTGACCAATGAGTAGCTGCCACGTGTAGGGGCGAGATGGGGCAAGCCAGAGGTGGTTCGGCCGATCCAAGGATCGGCCGGCCCCCTAGGTCCCCACTCGGAGTGGTTTTCCTCTGGGTGGCTGCCCTGTGGGCCCTCTGATCCATCCCCGGTGCATGGCTTGATTTGGTATCCGAGGTGGGCCCTTTGATCTGTGTGAAGTCCATGTGGCGCTCTCTGATTCGTCGGTGAGTGCCTCCTTTGGATCAATGATGTGGAATGCCATGTGTTTCCATGGTGGCAGCCACCTCTTCAGCTGAGTTGGCATGGTTCTTCCATAGAAGGTGGGTTTCCATCTCTTTTAATGGGTATTTCACCTACATACAAATAATCTCCAAGGACAAGTGGAACTACATTATTCAAACCAAAATGCAAGTAAATAATGCATATGCCTCCATTTATGTGAGAATATTGAGGGCTAAAAGTAGTACTTAACAGCCGTCAACAAACTCCCCCAAGCTAACCTCTTGCTCGTCTCGAAGCATGGCATTAGGGACTTAGATTGGTTGATCAGGAGTTGCTACGATGTTGTATTCCCAACTTATGGCAGACATACAACAAAGTATTCTACCAAGAGTTGAACAAGTTGGCAATGTTCTTACCTTTCACCTGATGACGTGGGGCATATAGCTTCACCTGCCTTAGGCGGTTGAGAAACAGAATGGTTACATAGCATGTGCATAATCACTCATACCTTGATCAGCTATCAATCCGGAGGTTTTGCAAATTTTTCAAAAGAAAAAATAGAGTTCCTCAAATGATACTCTCGGATCACTCAAAAGTGTATGGTTCCTCACCAAGGCATCAATGTTGCCTTTGTTCACATCCTACTCCTAATAGGCTTATGTGGAGCTGTAGGTAGGGAAGAAATGTGGCATACTTGTCTCTCATATTTTGCTAAGTCAAAGACCGGATCCTTGGAAGAAACAAACATACATCCTGATCAAGATGTGCATATGTGTGTGATGGATATGAGCATGGTAAGGTGGATACTAGGCCCGGAAATGAGTACTAGATATTACCATGCTTTATATGAGGAAATGAGGGATTGATGGTAAGGTGGATGTTGACATTGCTAACGTCATCGACTAGAAACGGATATAAGATCCATCTCTATCGACGGTGCCAGAAATGCAAAGGTATATCTTAACATGATGCTAAGTGTATATCATATGTTGCTTTCAGATAAACTAAAAGATAAATCCGCTACGGGTCATAGCACAACTCGATCTAGGTTGTCATCCCTGACAGAAGTGCTACTAAAATGCATGGATTGGTACTCTTACATATGCCTTGGATCTCTAGATAAGAAAATATATATAAACGGGTATCCGCAAGCGCACAGATATGATTATACCATTGTAGCATTTTAACCAGGAGTAAAACCAGGTATTGTATTTATATTCCACCACAGGGAAAGAAGTCTTCTATCTATAATAACAATACATGTACATCTCTCAGTTGTGTAATGTAGAGTGACCAAAATATATCAATTACTATAAACAGGTGTAAGTCACATAAAGATAATGATAATGATATCATTGGTCAAGTCATAACATAGTGAACCAGCAGAAAGTGTCAATATAGAAAGAAAAGCGTATTCACAGCCTAGTTAGCGAGGATACTCCTCGGTAACCCTAAACTATATGTTAATGCATACTATGATTAGTGCAATACATTTAACAATCATGGAAGAAGAACTATTATACTTATGCATTGGGAGACTATCCAGGAGGATCAAGGCCGAAACTTGAAACAACCCAAATAGTATAAGGCTCCACTAGTCCTACACACAGGGGGTGGATTGCAAAGGACTCAATAGTGCTGTCACCACCACGATCTACCACATGAACCGACATGTTGGGTGCAATCGCAGGTAAATACAGTATAAGCACCACGCTTACACTATCTTTACCACTCACCCATGTTAACATATGATCTAGGTGAGGGCTATATGACTCCATACACGAATATAAAGGTAAATCAACTATGCTAAACATGTAATCATAATAAACACCAAAGCATATAATCTCGAATATAATCATTGATAAGAACATATGTCTCTATAGCAAATGTAAAAGAACTTATAAAGAACTTACAAGTGCGAAGCTAGATCAGTATCTCGATCAACTTCTAGACGATCAGGAGCCAAGTAGACATCTTGCCTCCCCCTAGATCTAGACTAGTTAGCTACTCTCTCTATATGGTGTTTCTAGGGCGTAGTATCTCTGACTTGATGACTTGATCTGATGTATTCCTCAGGTTAGATCCTCTTTTCCAGGGGGGTCACGGGGGCTGCTTATATAGTCCTGAGGAGGTGCCATGCGCCGTACGATCAAACCGACCTAACATACGGTTTAGATTGATCCTCATAGGCGGTGGAAGAACCTTCTGGAAGTAGGGCTGAGGTGGCACCTGGGGGGGCCGACCGGCCCCACCACCAGGCCGACCGGCCTGGAGTGGGCCCCCCTCGGGGTCCGCTTTGTCGTGGTCGGTTCTTGCCCCTTCTAGATGCTTCTTTCTTGGATGGCAAGTCACGTTGAGTTCCAGATTCTTCTGGAGTCTTCTAGAAGTGTTCCTTATCCTGTTTTTCTGATTAGTCCCTGTTAAACATATAATTCTCCAAAACTCCAGGAAAACTGTTAGTGACACCCTATTCTAAGTTGGTATTAACAATTATGCCCTTTTCTCATGTTTGGTTGACTTATAAATATATAAGATAAGATGTGTCAACAAACTCCCCCAAGCTTACCCTTTGCTAGTCCCTAGCAAAGCTATGCTATAGCAGGATCAGGAGTTGCTACAATGCTTTCACACCTCAAAAGTACTATGGTTTTCAAAAATAAATTCTCCTCAACAAAATTACTCCATCTTACCTTTAACCATGGTGCGTAGCCTTTTCATAAATCTTAAGCAATTAAAAGACAGAACAATCAAGTCAAGCAGTATTCTCAAATTCTTTGATCATCTATCATCCTGGGGTTTTGCAAAATTTTTCAAATAAAACTCAGAGATCCTGTGTATGACCCTCTCAAGTATGGAGTCACACTTGGCAAGATATGTATGGTGGGATGATAGTGTTGAATGTATGAGGGTGAAAGGTGATAAGCCTTTAGCCTTTTTCTAATATCTTTTCTTTTTCTCAAGCTCTTGGACTACATCTCTCTTTCTAAGACTTTAAGATCTGGGCTTTCCATTCTTGGAGAGGTGGGCTCTACTCGCCCCGGACTTTTGTCCATTTTTCTCTCTCCTTAGATATGTGGGCTCTTCTCACCCTCGGACTTGTGTCCATTATTCATCTCTAAATTTATTATTTAGGGAGGTAGGCCCTTCTCGCCTAGTATGACACTTGTCCTTTTCTCTCCCTCTCTCATCTCACTTTTTCTTCTCTCTTTTCTTTCTTTTTTTCGAATGTAGCCCCAGAATCTTTTTGACATATTCAGATAGACATATCCAAGAGTTGCATGAGCTATTTTATAACATGGCTTGTGGCTTGATGGAAATGCGTACTTCCGGGTTAGAAGCAGCATAATTGGTGGAGTGAAATGATCTTGATGTGTATGACAAGCTCTCAAGGATCATAAACACAGGAACTCATCATGTAAAATTTTTCATGATTTTAAAAGGAAAACCAGGAATCAAGCATCTCTAGGAATATGATAAACAGCAGTTCAACTTTTCATGAATCATCTTTCAAAGCCTAGACTCAGATTAAGCATGTACTTCCCACAGGTTTTGGGTTTAGAGCAAATTAAGCATTTTAAAGCTTTAGGAGAATCTAGGTCTGAAAACTAAGTATTTAAGAGGAATTACAGCGGAGCAACTATTCATCATTTCCAAGCATAAATCATCAAGATCATTATTAAAGAGAAAAGCCGACTAGGAGACTCTAGCATTTATTCACACTAAGGCTTTTAACTAAGACTCTTTACTCCAGGCAAACATATAACTAGCTAATATTAAAAGCATAGGATAATGATACTTATCGTGATAACTAGGGGTGCTCTCCCCCAAGCTGGATCTTGAAGTAGTCCTTGATTCATCCTTGGAACTTGTTTGCCTTCAGGTCTTTCTTAATTTCTCCCTGTAAATATTAATCTCGAACATACCCGAAGGAACAAATTCTAGGATTAGGTTGTGAGCCTTCATGTGCCCACTTCTTTTTCGTTTTTTTTTTAAAAGTGTGGACCTTCATGTGCCCACATATTTTTTTTTAAAATTTTTATATGCAAAAGGGATGCTAAAGCAGAATCATGCGAATGCAATATTTATTTTTTTATGCCACCACAGTACGGAGTACATGGGGCCTTAAGGAACAGATGCAGATGCAAGAAAACATATTTATGGTTTTTTTCTAATGCAGGTATATGTAAGTAAATATGCTAAAGGAAATATGCTAATTTAAATATGCAGTGCAGAAAATAAACATTCAGATAAATACCGAGTTACCTCTTGGCGAGAATTTCGAGTACTTACTCCCATGGTGTGCTATCATCTATGACACCTCGTCAGAATGTCGTGTCTGCTATGGTGCCTTCCATGATCTCAATGAGTGGTGTAGATGCAGTAGCCAATGATTGATCAATTGGTGACGCGGGTAGTGGTTGGTCTTCCGAAGGTGTACTCTTGTCTTTCTTCCTCCATACTTGTTTCTTCAGTGAAGACCTTTCTGGGGTAACCGGTCTAGAGTTCTTGACTGGTAGGAGTTGAACAGACTTCTCTTTAATCTCTTCTTCAACATTCTTGATGTCCGTCAACTTCGTGTTCAGCTTGCATTGCAATTTCTAAAGGCGTCTCCGCGTCTTGTTCTTCTTGGGCTGTCCAGAGTCAGTATAAGTATTAAAGTAGCTGGTTACCTTCTCAGTTTTGAACTAGAAGTGGATCTCACCCGTCCTGATGCAGGTGATTGCTCTTGTGGTGTTCAGGAACGGTCTCCCGAGTACTATGGGAGGATCTTGCTCTTCATCTCCCATGTCCATGACTACAAAGTCAGTTAAGACATAGTGATCCTTTATCTTGACAGGTACATCTCGTGCAATTCCCTCCGGGAATTAGTGTGATTGATCCGCCATCTGCAGCATTATATAGGTGGAATACAAAGGTAGGTTTCCGTATATTAATTCATAAGTTACCATAGACATTAAGTTGATGCCCGATCCCGTGTCGCAGACAACTCGCTGGAAGTTCCATTGATTGATGGAGCAGTGGATTGATGGCACTCTAGGGTCGTCTAGGTTTGGTAGCAGTGGTGAAGGAAACAGGTTCTCATTTTCTCTGGATCTGAAACGAAGTTTTCTGGAAGATTCTTATTCATACATTACCCTGAAATCAGATAGACAAAAGTGGAAAGAACAAGGGTAAGCCTGTTTAAGCAATGATAATTTGGGTTCTCGATACATTACATGTGAGAGATGCATGGATGCTATTACTAAATTTATTTTTTTAGGCTATAGACTATCTTTCCCCGGCAACGGCGCAAAAAATGCTTGTTGACATAGCTAACGTCATCGACTAAAAACGGATATAAGATCCATCTCTATCGACGGCGCCAGAAATGCAAAGGTATATCTTAACATGATGCTAAGTGTATATCAGATGTTGCTTTCAGATAAACTAAAAGATAAATCCACTATGGGTCATAGCACAATTCGATCTAGGTTGTCATCCCTGACAGAAGTGCCACTAAAACGCATGGATTGGTACTCTTACATATGCCTTGGATCTCTAGATAAGAAAATATATAAAAACGGGTATCCGCAAGCGCACAGATATGATTATACCATTGTAGCATTTTAACCAGGAGTAAAACCAGGTATCGTATTTATATTCTACCACAGGGAAAGAAGTCTTCTATCTATAATAATAATAAATGTACATCTCTCAGTTGTGTAATGTAGAGTGACCAAAATATATCAATTACTATAAACAGGTGTAAGTCACATAAAGATAATGATAATGATAGCATTGATCAAGTCATAACATAGTGAACCACGAGAAAGTGTCAATATAGAAAGAAAAGCGTATTCACAGCCTAGTTAGCGAGGATACTCCTCGGTAACCCTAAACTATATGTTAATGCATACTATGATTAGTGCAATACATTTTACAATCATGGAAGAAGAACTATTATACTTATGCATGGGGAGACTATCCAGGAGGATCAAGGCCGAAACTTGAAACAACCCAAATAGTATAAGGCTCCACTAGTCCTACACACGGGGGGTGGATTGCAAAGGACTCAATAGTGCTGTCACCACCACGATCTACCACACGACCCGGCATGTAGGGTGCAATCGCAGGTAAATACAGTATAAGCACCACGCTTACACTATCTTTACCACTCACCCATGTTAACATATGATCTAGGTGAGGGCTATACGACTCCATACACGAATATAAAGGTAAATCAACTATGCTAAACATGTAATCATAATAAACACCAAAGCATATAATCTCTAATATAATCATTGATAAGACCATATGTCTCTACAGCAAATGTAAAAGAACTTATAAAGAACTTACAAGAGCGAAGCTAGATCAGTATCTCGATCAGCTTCTAGACGATTAGGAGCCAAGTAGATGCCTTGCCTCCCCCTAGATCTAGACTAGTTAGCTACTCTCTCTATATGGTGTTTCTAGGGTGTAGTATCTCTGACTTGATGACGGTGTAGTATCTCTGACTTGATGACTTGATCGGATGTATTCCTCAGGTGCCATGCGCCGTACGATCAAACCGACCTAACATACGGTTTAGATTGATCCTCATAGGTGGTGGAAGAACCTTCTGGAAGTAGGGCTGAGGTGGCACCTGGGGGGGCTGACCGGCCCCACCACCTGGCCGACCGGCCTGGGGTGGGCCCCCCTCGGGGTCCGCTTCGTCATGGTCGGTTCTTGCCCCTTCTAGATGCTTCTTTCTTGGATGCCAAGTCACGTTGAGTTCTAGATTCTTCTGGAGTCTTCTAGAAGTGTTCCTTATCCTATTTTTCTGATTAGTCCCTGCTAAACATATAATTCTCCAAAACTCCAGGAAAACTGTTAGTGACACCCTATTCTAAGTTGGTATTAACAATTATGCCCTTTTCTCATGTTTGGTCGACTTATAAATATATAAGATAAGATGTGTCAACAGTGGACACTAGCCCCAGAGTAGATACTAGTTATTACCATCTATATGGTGGAACTCTTTATCTTGCACATATCAATCCCTTTTTCTCCTTTAGGAATTTTCGAGACTTGGGCTAGCTCTCTTTATTTAGTTCTGCCATGCTTTTGAGCATGCTTTTCTTTTTCTTTCTCTTTTTTCTTCTCTTTTTTTTAGCTAGCCCTTTGTCTCTAGTGGAGATATTTGGAGAGGGATGAATGATGCAAAGATACATAGAGTTTTATTTTGCGGAAGAATGCATAAGCAAAATGGAACAAATGATGAATGCTCACTTCCAGTGTAGAAGTTTGAGCATAACTGTGTACGTGATCTTGATCAGGGGAGTATGAGTTCTAACAAGGGTCACAACAATTTGACAAAGCAAAATGAGCGAACAAGTTGCATATGTGGAGGCTAAGAGCTAGAATCTACATATGGCCTTGGATAGGAAATTCTCATCATTGAGGAACTCATCATGTTTTGATTTTTTTCAAAAAGGAAAACTCCGGATGTCAAGCATCACTAAGCACAAGATCATAAAACTCTATTATACCATATCATGTCTCACAACAACTTAGGCAAGGATCATGCATTTTGCTACCCACAGTTTTTCAAGCTAAGGTTTGAACATACAAGCCAACAAACTCAAAACTTAGGTAGGATACAAAGTTGTAAGCAAGACATACGAGAAGAATAAACAGAGCAACTATTCATCATTTCAACCATAGTGGCAAAGCATTCTTACTTATGCATATCAAAGCAAACTAAGCAAACGATTATGATGAAAGAAAATAAATATTTTTGGTCTTTTTATTTTTGCAGATTTTTTTGGGTTTTCATTTATAAGATATTCTGAAAACAAAGGAAGATACAAGTTACCTCAGGATGGGGGTCGCCCCCCAAGCTAGCTTCAGGCTCACTGCAAAGGAGGGTCGAAGAAACCCTGACTCGCGTAGTAAGCCCTCTGCTCCTCCATGTATCGCTGCTGGTTCTGCTGCATGGCTTCGATCCTTTCACCAGCCTGACGCTGCCACGCTGAGGTAGACTCGACGTGGGTGTTCAGCGTCTCCTCCAGTCCTGTGACCTGGACGGGGACGGTGAGCTCTCCCATCTGTTGCGCAAGCTGAGCATCACGTGCAGAGGCTGAGGAGTGCCGCCGGAAGGACGATGATGGAGGTGGACCACCGGAGCTAGAACTAGCGAGTGTAGCCCACTGAGCACCGCTCGCACTCGCCCAAGCTGCGCCACTCGCACTCGGGTGGTAGGTGGGCTGATCCCAACTAGGTGCATATCCAGGGGTAACCCCGAACATGTACCCCGCAGGGGCCCTTCCTACCACCGGTGGTGTAGCAGGCTGTGGCTGTGGTGGTGGCTATGACTACTGCTGCTGCTGCTGCATGTGTGCTCTCTTCGCCGTGCTTCTAGTGGGCCTATCTGAAACACTAGCACGACGGCTTTCCTCTTGTGTAACAAGGGGAATGGTTAGTGACTCTGAGCTATACAATCGAAACCCCGGGTTAGGTAACGGGATTTGATTTTCATAACCCGGAAAGAAGAAAGTCAAAGAATCATTTGGGCCCCTCTTGAGTATATGCCCTTGGATCAAGTATGCCTCATCAATGAGAACTCGGGGCGTCCCAATGAAGGGTACGGGATTCCCGCTAAGAACCCCGAGTCTGAGAGCAATACGAGTCACCAAAGATGTACACTCAATAGGACCTATCATCTTGAAATTCATCATCCACTGCCGAATCATAGCTTTAACGGGAGAGACCTTGATCTGGTTAACAACGGCATATAATAGCATCATCTCATCGCTGCGCACGGGCCGAACATCATCTCGTGGAAAGAGAGTAATGGCAAGCCACTTGTGCCACAAACGGAGAGTGGGATGCACAATATCATTGCATCGAGGCACAAACTTGCCACTGTAAACAAGACCAAAGATGTCTGCCTAGAAAGAGTCTCGAACAAAACGCTCACAAGCCTTCTTCAAAGAAACAGCACAACGAGGATTAAAACCAAGAAGACGACTAAGTTCCTTCCAAGAAACACGATAATCGGTCCCAAAAAGACGAAACTAAATGCCATCCGGAATCTCAGAAAGAGAGCAAAGAAACTGGATGGTGAGGGGCCGAGAGCCAAGCTCTGTAACCGGCGCAAACTCCTCCCAACCAAGAGCATGCCAAATGGAAGCGAAATCGAGATTCATACCTATTTTCTCCATGAGGGCCAGGTCGAAGTCCCGGGTGTGGGCAAAGACTCGGTCGTTCAGGAGAGTGTAGGCTTGCTCCTCTCGAGCACCCCGCAAGCTGAGGTAGGGGGTGTCGTCGACGACCTCCTCCGTGGCTTGTGGCTCGGCTTGCTCTTCTTGCTCTTCTTCATAATCCATCGTCGATGGGCTCGGCGTCGGCTCGGCGGGGTCGGATGAACTCGCGCTTGCCCGCGAACGGGAGCGTGTCACCCTCCGGAGAGTGTTCGCCGCCCAATTCATGCTAGCACAACAACAAGAGCAACTTGGTGATGGATTAGTAAAATCGAATGAAATTCTTACCGAGCTTGCTCCACCAATGGCAATACTTTTAGCAACACAATAGAGAGAATACTTGATGATCCAATTCTTAAGCAAGAAATCCAAGAAAACCAAGAGAGCAAAGAAGTAGAGAGGGGAGTGTGAATGAAATGAGTTGAATGGGTGAAGAACACCCCCTCTCCCTCTGCTATTTATAGGCAAATGCGCCGGGCATCCACACATAGCCGTTGGGCAACGGCTAGGAGCCGTTGGAGCAAGGTGGGGCCCAGTAGCCGTTGGGCTGCTTCGGCCGAACCTGGGGTCGGCCGACCCCAAGTCGGGCCCACTTGCCCTCTGCCTTGGCCAGTGGCTCCCCAACGGCTAGCTGGGGGCCGCCTGAGTGCCTCGGCCCAAATTCCCTCGAAATATTTTTCAAATGATTTTTTTCAAGAATTTTCAGACTCAGAAATTATTTTCAGAAATTTTATTTTGAAAAGGGAAAAGGGCTAGATTAATCTAGCATGCAGATGCAAGGTTTTGGAAAATCAAATATGCAATTTTGAAAATAAAATTTTGGAAAGGGAAATATGAGATAAATACCAGCTTTAACCTTTTTGGTAGAAAGGACCCATCATTTTTAGACTGACAAGTTGGACTCTTCTCAGCGATCAATTCCACTCAGCACCCCACTCCTGAGAAGTAGAGGGTGGTGCCTTCTCGATCTTCTGCCATTCTTTCTGAACTTTCTTTTGCTTCTTGGACGGAGATTTCTTCTTTAGGGGTGAAGGCTCCCTCCTTCCCCCAAGCTGCTCAACACTATCCTGCACCAAATAGCACTGCTCTTCCTTGTCCTGAAACTTGAACTTCAAGTTCCTCTTCCCAATGCGGAAATGGATTATTCCGGACCCCACATTGATTCTAGCCCGGACATCACTGAGAAATGGTCACCCAAGGATGAGCGGCATTCCTCCTTCGTCGTCCATATCAAGGACCACAAAATCCGCGAAGACATAAGAGTTCTTGACCTTAACCAATAAGCTCTCAGCAATTCCTTCTGGATATCGTATCGTTGAATCAGCGAGTTAGATAGTCCGTGCTGTTGGATTGAGAGCTGGATATCCCAGTTGCTCGAACATGGCATTGGACATGAGATTAACACTTGCACCAAGGTCACAAAGGGCATGCCTGATCGTCTTGTAATAGATTGTGCAAGTGATAGTTGGGTAGCCTGGATCTTTCTTGTGCACAATTGCTGATTCCTCCCATGGATCTAGGATTTGTTGTATGGGCTTTCCTGCATAGTTAGAAGCAAGTGTCTTCCTAGGTGGCTTAACCCACCTAGTTGACACTACACTAACATTTTCACAAGAGGATACGGGTTGCCCGGGATCCTCCTGTTATCAGCAGATGGAACTAAAGCAGCTAACTGAGCTAACTGGGTTTCTAACATTTTGTTGAAACTCAGCTGGCTCTTCTGAGCAGAAGAAAAACTATCAAGCTTAACGTTGAGACTTTCCAAAGTTTTATCAAGGGCAGCTAGCTTTTTGCTAACACCTTCATTAATCTTAGCTTGCCCAAAAACAACATCTCTCATGGAGGGTTGGTTAGGATTGTAAGAATTACCTTGGTTACCTCCTTGATAATAATGGTGTTGTTGATTTCACGATTGGTCTCCTTGTTGAGGTGGATGATAACCATTGTTGTTGCCATTCATGTACATCACTTCCTCCTGAGTCTCCGGACAATAATTTCCTGAGTGCCGAGTGTTGCCACAGACTTCACAAGTCATATGAGAATCCATAGGCAGAGTAGTGGTGGCCATGGCAGCCTTCTCACTGGTGTAGTCATCCAATCTCTTCATAAGAAGATCCAACTTGGCAGTAATCATGTCTGCTTCCTTGACAGTATGAGTACCCCTCAGTCATGGTTGGAGTCGTTCATCACTCCACCCTTGGTTGGAAACCATCTTCTCAATGAGTGATTTAGCATTATCAACCGTGAGTGAGAAGAATGCTCCCTGAGCAGCAGCATCAATATGGCCTCGGGCTGTCGGAGTCAACCCATTATAAAAGCTTTGAAGAATAAGCCAATCCTCCATCCCATAGTGAGGATAGGCCAGGACATACTCCTGAAGCCTTTCCCAAGCCTCTGGAATAGATTCACTTGGTACTTGTTGAAAACCAGAAATTCTTCCACGAAGAGCATTGGTTTTACCCAATGGGAAGAACTTCTTGAGGAATGCCTCTGAACACTTATCCCAAGTGTTAATAGCATCACGATTCGCATAGAACCATTGCTTGGCCTTCCCCACGAGATAAAATGGAAACAGTCGGAGACGAACAGCATCCATATTTGCACCCCTGATGATGAAAGTGCTGCATAGCTCTAGGAATTGCTGCAAATGGGCATTGGCATCCTCATTTGGCTTGCCATAGAATGGGCTAGCCTGTACCATCGTAATTAGACCCGTCTTGATCTCAAAATTTTCAGTCCCCTTTGCCACCTCAGGGCCTTGCAGCACCTGGTCAGCAGAAGGAGCTGAGTTCTCACGAAGTGTCTTCTGGGCCATAGCGTTTGACGTGGATGGTACAAAGGAAGCTGGTTCGCCTTCTATATGAGTACGACGAGGTGAGTCGAAATGAATTCGAGCTTTCCTCACAAGTGACTCGAGATCTTTAGTGAAATTCTCTGGTAAGTCAAAACCAGTCATACACTACCTGTCTTCATCATCCAAAGATAAAAGAAGACAATCAAGGTTAGCCTGCATTGAGAGTTGTCCTAACCTACTCATAGTTTATAAACAGATGCAAAGCATAGTCATGATAATCCTGTGCCTTCCCTGGCAACAGCACCAGAAATGCTTGTTGGCGTTTCTTAGCGTCGTCACTTTAAGAACAGATTTAGAATCCATCCTTAGTGGCAACACCAAGGGATGCCTGTTGGCACCTCTTAACGTCACAACTAATGACACTGAGTTAGCGTGAACATCAAGACTTGCCAAAGGTAAATCTAAATGATCATGAACGAATCCGCAAGCGCACAGATAAACCATTGTAGCATTTCCCCAAGGAAGGAGAATATTCCAAGGGTATCGTATCCGTGGAAGGCAATGGCGGATATCATAGACTTATGCTTTTGCACTGAATGTAAACTAAGAGATAGATATAGGAAACAACAAACTCAAAGGCAGGGGTAAGATAAAGATATAAAGGGTAGTGTGACACACACTCAGATCTACCTCTACTCTAGCACACTACGGCTTAGGGGGAACATACGAGTTAGCTCTAGGTTCTAATGTACTAAACATACAAAGCTAGAAGATACAGGAGATAGGCATGAGCATTGCATGAGAGGGTAAGGTTCAGCACCCAGGTACAAACGGGGAGCTAGCCCGCGACGACCAGCACTCTGCAAAACTAGACTTTAGATTCCTACAACAAGTACTGTTGACATTTCTTAACGCAATCACCTAAGAACAGGTTTGGAACCCATCCTGGTAACAGCGCCAGAAATGCTGGTTGGTACCATTGTAGCATTTCCCCAAAGGAGTATTCCAAAGGGTATCGAATCCAAGGAAGGCATTGGCGGAATGACAAGATCAACTCTATTGCAATGAGTATAGATCATAGACGGAAATAAATCAGACACTCAAGTGCAGGGGTAAAGATATGATAATGGGGGTAGTGTGATCACACACACACACTCACTCTCTCTCTCTAAGGGTCCTAGGCATAGGAGGCGACACATGAGTTAGTTCTAGGTTCTTATGTACTATACACATAAAGCTGGTAGGAACGAGTTAGATACACTAGCGTTGAAGAACATTGACTTAAGCACCCAGGTACCACGGGGAGATAACCTCCCGCGTTGCTTCTGCACAACTTCGGTTGTTATATTTTAGACACCTACAGCTTATCCGAACATGGGGGATTTTAGAGGACCAACGGCTGTCACTACCGCGGCCTACCCCAAGACAAACCGTGGGATAAACTCATAAGTAAGGTAGCTACGCAACCCAAGCACCATGCTTACGTTGTTAGCCAGACTTGACCGGCCCGGGCTATTGTGACCCAGGTCAAGCCACCAGATAAACCAGCCAATTACACCGAGTACCGTACCTTAAGCACAGACTTCATACAACGCAATCATGTCATCTAATTAGATCAAACCAGGTTAGGTACACAAACGGATTCATGTTTTGCTATGTTTGTTCAACTGGATCAAAGGGTCGTGTTCGCGAAGAACACGAGCCTCTAACTTATGAACAAACACCAGAAACATGTGAAAGTCACCCGTCAAGTGGATCGAAAGGCCTTGTTCATCAAGAATAGGAGCCTCTAAATGATGAATAGGTGAAGAACACATGAACAAATCACTCATGTATACTAACACAACTTTATATGAAATAGATAAATAACTGAAGTAGATCAAAGTCATACAAATGAAATAAGATACAAGAGAACTCATACCTAGATCCCAAAGTATACTTGGAACCTAAATTAGAACTACTCTAGCCTACCTCCTAGCCTTGAGACTAAAAGTGAGAGAGGTGTTGCAAGTGTGGATGTCTCATAAGTGAGCCCCCTCTCCTTCTATTTATAGCCTACCTCCTAGCCTTGAGACTAAAAGCGAAGAATGGAGGCAAGCACCCCGGGGAAGGCGCCTAGGACCAATAGGGAACCACCACGTGGAAGCCCCTGAGTGGCGGCCACAAGGTCGGTTCAGCTGACCTGTGGGGTCGGGCGACCCCCTGTGGGCCCCACTCGGGGTGTGCTTCCTCCTGGAGGCTGCCCTGTGGGTCCTTAGGTCGGTTCCCGGTGTCCACCCTGTTTTGGTGTGATTTGCTTGCCTTTGTGGGCCCATGGATCCATGTGAAGTCCACGTGTCACACTCTGATTCGTCGGGGTTGCTTCACTTGGATTGGTTGCATGGCATGCATGCATGGCTCCCTAGTTGGCAGGTTTGCATGCATGGCATCCTTGTTGGCAGCCCACCTAGGATGAGGTGATGTGGCATGGACCATAGAAGGTGAGTTTGGCACTCTTTTCCTGCTTATTTTCCTGCAATCAAATAATCTCCAAGGACAAGTGGAACTACATTATTCTTAACTAAATACGTGTAAGAAATGCCTTATGCTCCTTTATTCATGAGTATATTGATGGCTAAAGTAGGTACTTAACAGCCGTCAACAGTACCCCAGCACGGAGGGTTCCAAAGGGTCCAACAGCTGTCACCACTGTGGCCTATCTCTATCATTACGGGGGGTATGCTCATAACTAACATAGCCACACAACCCAGGCACCATGCCTACGTTGCTGCTAGACTTCATCCGGCTCGGGCTATTGTGACCCAGGGTTAGAGCCACCAGAAGACCGGTCAACTTAGACCAAGTACTGTAGCTTGAACACAAACCTCATGCAACACTCTCACGCCATCTAACAAGATCGACTAAGGCTAGACATACGAACGGATACGAACTTCCTTATGTCTAGTCAACAAGATCAAAGGGTCGTGTTCGTGAAGAACACGAGCCTCTAACTTATGAACAAGCACATAAGGAATGAGTTTATCATCCTTCAAGTGGATCAAAAGGTAGTGTTCATGAAGAACACAAGCCTCTAAATGATGAACAAACGATGAACTCAAGAACATGTCAAGCATATGATCTACCATGACTTTATATGAAATAGCTGAATAACTGAAGTAGATCAAAGTCATACAATGAAATAAAGATAAAAGAGAACTCATACCTAGACTCCAAAGAAGACTTGGAACCTGAATAAGAGCTACTCTAGCCTACCCCCTAGCCTTGGAAACTAAAAGTGAGAGGAGAATGAGAGTGTGGTGTGTGAGAAATGCCCCTTCTATTTATAGGCAAGGAGGAGGCTTGCCTCGGGCACCAAATGGCCACAAAACACCCGGGAGTGAGGTAAGTGACCAATGAGCAGCTGTCACGTGTAGGGGCGAGATGGGGCGAGCCAGAGGCGGTTCGGCCGATCCAAGGATCGGCCGGCCCCCTAGGCCCCCCACTCGGGGTGGTTTTCCTCTGGGTGGCTGCCCTGTGGGCCCTCTGATCCATCCCCGGTGCATGGCTTGATTTGGTATCCGAGGTGGGCCCTTTGATCCATGTGATGTCCATGTGGCGCTCTCTGATTCGTTAGTGAGTGCCTCCCTTGGGTCAATGATGTGGAATGCCATGTGTTTCCTTGGTGGCAGCCACCTCCTCAGCTGAGTTGGCATCGTTCTTCCATAGATAGTGGGTTTCTATCTCTTTTAATGGGTATTTCACCTACATACAAATAATCTCCAAGGATAAGTGGAACTACATTATTCAAACCAAAATGCAAGTAAATAATGCATATTCCTCCATTTATGTGAGAATATTGAGGGCTGAAAGTAGTACTTAACAGCCGTCAATAACAAGCATGCTATCACACTTTATATTTATATCATTGCATAAAAATGTCGCGATAACCTTTTTAAGGACGTACTAGACTTTATCCTTAATCCCTTGAACACCTTGGTTTTAAATAAATGCTTTTGGGTATAATATGCTTAGTCGCTTAACATGGGATGGTTGAAATGAATCTTTACAAAAATATTGAATGTTGAGCAAGATTTTTGTGAACTTTGGAAAACACAAGATCATGTGATTTAAACGGCACATGGAGAACCACCTAGGAAAATAGTGCAACCACAGTTCATATGGCCCTGGCTTAGCCAATTAAATAGGCGTGTGAATTATTATCCGATAACCTTATCTGAAAGGAGCAGAGGGGGATCAGGGTTGGAGGGGTATAGCCTATTCCCCTTAGCTGCAGCCTTTGCTAAGGTGCTGTCCACTAGGGAGGGTTATGATCCGCCATGAACTGAAACTCTTGCGGGTTGTTGGTACTTTGCATGCCTTTGTAAAGGCTTCGTAGTGGACCCCTAGCCACTCACCTCCGAAGTGTTTAAGGGCCTTGCAAACCCGGGCGACATGGGGAACACGAGCTGTGGTGAAAGTGTACAACCTCTGCAGAGTGTAAAACTGATTGATCAGTCGTGCTCATGGTCAAGAGTGGCCTAGAACCTCACATGATAAGTGAACTTGAAGATGGAATTAAATCATGGTTTTATATGGTTTTGAGATAATGTTTTCTAAATGCTTAATTTTGGGTTGGTATAAATTTACACTTAGTAAAAAGGTGCTTGCTAATAAAATTTGATCAACTTAAAAATGCTAACCACTGCAAAACCTTAGTCTATCCTTGATAGCTTTGCATTTTCCCCCCACTCGCTGAGTACCAACCATTAGTGTACTCATCCTTGCATAAATGCTGGTCAGAGGAGAACCCTGGAGAGGAGTACTTCAGCGACTATGACGGGTTTTGAGGCATGTGTTTTCCCCCAGTCAGACGCATGTGGATGATGAAGTTGGAGTTGCATCGTCATAGCAATCGATGTTCGTGTAAAGACCTACGAGTCTATCCATATGAGTGTAATAAAGTTAATAAACCACTCTCGTACATTTTGAGCATTGTATGTGATATTACACTTGTTATGTCTATCATATGTGTGAAATTATGATCCTGGCACACATATGAGATGCATTTGGTGTCTCTTCGGAAATCAGGTGTGACAATTATCACTAATGGGTACACAACCACACTTAAAAGTTGATTTGGATTTGTCATGCAAATTAAATATGTAGGAGTAGTAAAGGAAGTACCCCTTGTATTTTTATGAATTTGGTCTTGTATTTTTATGAATCTTGTGTGCTGAATAAGTTTGAATTCAAATTTGTTCCTTGTTACTAGCTGGTGAACAACTTAAAGGTTATATTCATGCAAATATATTTTCTTTGTACATAACTTCAATTTTCATTTTTTAAAAAAAATAAATTGGGTTGCTGTTTTGCCCCACAATATCTGGCGACCTGATAAAAAGGCGCGCATGCAGTGTTTTATGCCTACTTTCTCCGTCAAAAAGAAATCAAAAGCATCTTCAGCTTGGTCCGAATTACATTGCATGTAGCTCAGTTAACTGGAGCATTCTGCAACAGCCTAGTTTGGTAACGAAGATGTTAGTTTTCTTAGACCATTACCAGTTTACGACCATGACAATTCTATAGAAGTATATACCTACTTAAAATATCTATTTTTGAGAACACAGTTCGACTGACCTAGAAAAAATGAGTACATAGAAGATATAATAAATGGAGTTATATGCAATCTTCGTTACGATATTAATATAATATAAAAAAAAGATCGAGTCAAATGAAGCTTTCCCTGCCAATCTGTCCGTGTGTGGTTGGTGGTAAGTGGTAACCACTTTAGTGACCATGTGTTTTATCTTTTTCTCTACCTACCTGAAACAATCAAAAGCATCTTGTTATTACACGTTTCTGTTAGCGTGGAGTTGTGCTCATCTGTTAGTAATTTTCGTTCACGTGATAGGAAAACCAGCATGGTTTTGGACTCGGCAGGCTGCTCTGCTTGGTTTTCGAGTTGCCTTTTGGACCTGTCCAATTCACAGCAGGAAAAACGGCGTAAAAGCAGAGTAAAATCTTGAAGGAAGGACTGAAAATGAGACTGAAGGAACAGACCGTTGCAACCAGCAGGTACGGTGCGCCCGTCGCTACGCATGCACGCAAGGAGATGTCTAATTCCTGATAAGGAAGTTACTGCCGGCACGACATCGAATTTGAAGAATTAGAAATTAAGCATGATGTGGGCGTGGTAGTTAGGCTGCATCAAAGTAGCTGATCCTGATGCGTCACCATTCAAAACAGCACACGTACGTTGCCGTATGTCTTTAGTACTGTTGCTTCGAGTGGAACGAAACACCTCACTCCAAGTCAATGGAATCTTTTAATTCTATGCTATGACCTCCGCTTTAAATTACAAATCAACAACACATTAACGTCTATAATAGCAAAAACAAATAGCAAAGCATGCCCGCTATTACCTCACTATAGTTTTTTAGAGAGGTGACGCTACGCTATTGTTAGTTGTTCCGCTATGGCCGCTAACGACATTTTAACTCCGCTATTTGACTAACCTACGAAACATATTTAGAACCGTTAATCTTATTTTCCACTATGTGGGTTGATGATGCTTTATTTTCTCAACACTAGAGCCCCCAAATTAAGTTCATTAGTTGTTAAAAACAATGATTAGTTGTACGAATCCTAGCTGTAATCTTTAATCTTCAAATGATAGATGTGAAGACATGTTCTCAAGTAGTTCTGGACATGCATAGTATTCATTAAATTTCCTTACATTCATGTTTCTATGCTATGATTAATTGAAATTTTTTTCATATTTATATAAGATCGCTAAATGAAATAGCTTCCGCTATATCCCGCTATAGCTTTTTATAGCTTTTTGAAAGAAAGCCGTCGCTAAATGACTTAGCCCGCTATTTAAAACATTAATATTTTCTGGTGGATTTCATGAAGATAATTGGATGTTGTAAATGTAGGTCATTTATCTAATAAATTTAGTCCAAGTTAAATAAGTTTAAATTAGAAGTAAACTAGAGTTAATTTGACAATGTGCAAACACTGTGAGCAAGGATCCGATGGGACCCCCTCTAGAGATTCGTCAGCCTGGGGGTTAGTCCTCATGCATGTAGAGATTCAGGAGAGTTGGGCTGGTCATAGCACTCCTTTTTGTGCTGATAATCAAGAGAGTTAGAGATGAAAGTGGTACGGATATTATCCGTTCGCTCGTCCGATCGGAGCGGGTTAGACACTCAAATGGATATAGTTTGTATCCAAATTTGAGCTTTCAGTATTCATACTTATTATCCGTATTGTATCCATATCTGGATACTTAAAGTTGGATTTCTAAGATCTGAATAGTATGCTTATCAATATTCAACACATGATAATACTATTTGTATCCAAATTTGATCCAAAAAAATTAACTATCTGTATTTGTAATCGAATTTATCTGTTCGTATCCAATCCATTTTCATCCCTACCGGCTACGATAGGCCCATCGTGGTGGTAGTGGTTAATTGTAAGTGTCAACACTATGCATACCTATGTAAGGTGGTTAGTTAATCACCATACCCCTGCAAGATAATCATTTTCAATCATGTTATATTAACTTTATATTTCAGATGGTTGGTTTTCCTGGCTGTGTTCCAAGCTACCTTTAAGCCTGTAAACCCGCCGATTATATATTGTACCTAGGTGCTGGTCTCAAGGCACACATGAGCACACTATGACGAACTGTTGCGTGGCATAGAGAGTATTCGTTCTAATTTCTCCTGAGCAGTTTCTTAGTTATCTTCGAAATGACGATGGCTGTTTTATGTAAAAGTATTTTTCTTTAACTTTTTTTAGATTAATTAACATTATTTCTCAACAATTCTTTACATGCACACACTTTTTTTTGCATCCACCAACTTTTTTTTACCATTCACCAACTTCTTTTAGTAAAAAAGTATTGAGATATATAGTTCATCTATAAAATGTTGATTTTTGAGAATACAATGATACATAGTCATATTGGATCTCACTTTGAAGTATTAATTCAACAAATGTTACGCGGTTCAACCCAAATCCAAAACACAATTACGGTTTGAGAGGAAAATGAGATTAAAGTTTTGAATCTAAAAGGAATATCACTCATCCACCAACGTGCAAAAGCAACTAACCATGCATGCAGCCACACCTACCATGCAAACACATGTCAACATCTACACCCAAACAAGCCTTAGCGCCCACGGCCATTTGGTTCGCTCATTGTTTTGCGCACGAATCCAAACAGTGGAGGACAGGTTGACTAATTTGGTCAGGAAGATGGATAGGAATCCCAATGTACACGTGCTAAGGAACGGCCTGTTGAAACTAATAAAGCAAGCCCATTGCATATATCTTGATGTCATTTTGTTTTTCATCCCGTTTATCATCTCTTGCTGGATGAAACAGCTGAGCTATGAAGTTATAATTTTTCAAGAAAGACATCAGTACATCACAACACAACACGTATATGTGTGATATTTTGTTATGCTAACTGTATATTTCAGAAGTTGGTTTTCCTGGCTGCGTTCCAAGCTGTAACAAACCAAGTACGTACTATTGTAGGTAGGTAGTGCTCGAAGTCCGAAGGCACATGGAGACTATAATATATGCGTGCTAATTTCTCCTGAATTACGTTGTTTGTCAGTTGTCTTCCAGATGACGACGGCTGTTTTTACTAGCTAGTACAAGAATTTCATACGGTGACAGCGACGACACACTAGTTTTCTCTAGTTTTGGGCGTTTTAGCAGGATACTAGAGTAACAAGTCCGCTCACGCAGGTGCCTTTACGAATGGCTCAATGAGAAATTTGTTACCACACTCGACTATAAATAGCTAGGCCATTGATCGACCATGGCATTCCACCCTAAAGCTACAAGCTGGTACGCTAAAGCTTGCAAGCTATACCTCGCTGCTTGCTGCATTTTGTTTCCCGCAGAATCGGTCGACAGATGGCAGCGAAGGTGACGGTTGATGAGGTGAGGAAGGCGCAGCGGGCCGAGGGCCCGGCGACGGTGCTGGCCATCGGCACAACGACGCCGCCAAACTGCGTGTACCAGGCGGATTACGCGGACTACTATTTCCGGGTCACCAAGAGCGAGCACATGAAGGAGCTCAAGGAGAAATTCCACAGAATATGTGCGTATGCAACACTGTACTTCCTACCATAATCGCCTGCGTCATGCTAAATATGCTTGCTAGTTTGCATGTCGTATATGCTAAACATGTTTTCTAGTTTGCATGCACGTCATCCTAAACATGTTTCGATCGTCATGCCCACGTCATGTGCTGAGACAACCTGGTAAATGGCGGCCGGCCACCAGAAGTTCATTATTTTATTGGCAAAGCTCGACCTCTTTCTCTAACTTTTTCCCTATTCGTCGATTGTATTTATTGCTGACAATGTCATCTGCAAATATTTAATTAGCTCTGGGATGCTTTGAATAAATAAATAAAGTAAAATTGAATTTCAAACGCTGTTGGTGTGGGACTGTGGGTGCAGGCCACAAGTCCATGATCAAGAAGCGTTACCTGCACTTGACGGAGGACATCCTGGTGGAGAACCCTAACATGGCCTCCTACTCGGCACCGTCCCTGAACGCACGGCAGGACATCCTGGTGGAGGAGGTGCCCAAGATGGGTGCCGTTGCGGCGGAGAAGGCGCTCAAAGAGTGGGGCCAGCCGCGTTCCCAAATCACCCACATCATCTTCTGCACCACCTCTGGTGTTGACATGCCCGGCGCCGACTCCCGGACCATCAAGCTCCTCGGCCTGAACCCCTCTGTGAAGCGGGTCATGCTGTACCACCAGGGATGCTTCGCCGGTGGGATGGTGCTCCGCATCGCCAAGGACCTCGCCGAGAACAACCGCGGTGCCCGGGTGCTGATCGTTTGCTCCGAGATCACCGTGGTAACGTTCCGCGGTCCCTCTGAGGATCACCTCGACTCGCTGGTCGGCCAGGCTCTCTTTGGCGATGGCGCGGCTGCTGTGATAGTGGGTGCTGACCCCGACGAGCATCTAGAGCGGCCATTGTTCCAGATGGTATCAGCGTCGGAGACCATTCTGCCTAACTCGGACGGCGCCATTGAGGGCCACCTCCGTGAGGTTGGGCTCACATTCCATCTCCAGGAAAGAGTCCCGGAGCTCATCTCCTCCAACATCGAGCGCCTGCTCGAGGAGTCCTTCAAGCCGCTCGGCATCTCTGATTGGAACTCCATCTTTTGGGTGGCGCACCCCGGCGGCCCGGCCATACTGAACGCAGTGGAGAAGAAGGCTGGAATTGACAAGGCCAGGCTCCGCGCCACCCGCCAGGTCCTTTCTGAGTATGGCAACATGTCAAGTGCCTGTGTGCTCTTCATCCTCGACGAGATGCGCAAGTTCTCCGCCGAAGATGGGAGAACTACAACCGGCGAGGGTATGGATTGGGGTGTGCTCTTTGGCTTCGGTCCAGGGCTCACTGTCGAGACCATCGTGCTGCATAGCGTCCCAGTCGCAACTGGTCATGCCGCATAACTGTTACCATTACACATATAAGAAATAAATAATAGCCTCTCATTATCACTAATGGGGTATGGCTACGCACACCACCACACTTTGTGGTTGATTTGGATTAGTGACGCAAATATTGTAGGAGTACTAAAGGAAGTACCCCTGTATTTTTTAAGAATTTTGTATTGTACCGTGCATTTGAGCTGGGCTTGTAATAAACATCTTGTGTGTTATTATGAGAATTGTGTCTACCTCCATTATCCCTTAATTTATCTCTCTTAACAAAGCAGTATAACAAAAATAAGTTTTTAAATGAACCGCAAGAACATAAGTGTAAGGCTCACTACCCGAAACGGCTTCTTTGCCGTGAGCCGGTTCCTCACGGCAAAGAGCGGTCTACTCACGGCAAAGAGTTTGCCGTGAGCAGCCGCCGGTAAAGAGCTCACGACGAAGTTCTGCCGGCAAACAGCTCTTTGCCGTGAGCCGAAGCTCAAGCTCACGGCAATGGTTTGCCGTGAGTACCTTTATACTCTCGGCAAAGAGTTTTTCAAAAGAATAAAAAAACCAAAGGGCCGGGCCCACTGCCGGCCGCCGTCCCACCACCGCCCGCTGCCACCGCCGCTCCGCAGGGGATGAAGTGAAGGCAGCCGAGAAGAGGAGCTCGTCGCCGCCGTCCCACCACCGCCCGCTGCCACCGCCGTCCGCTGCGCCGGAGGGGATGAAGAGGAGGTCGCTGGGAAGAGGAGCTCGCCGCCGCAGATCCGGTGCCTGCCTTGCTCCACGCGCCGGATCCGCCGCCGGGTGCCCGAGGAAGAGGAAGCCGTCACCTCGTCTCCGCACCAGCCCCCGTATGCCACCACGAGGCCGCCGGGGAAGAGGAGCTCGCCGCAGATCCAGAGCCCGCCTCGCCGGAGGGGAGGAGGCCGACGGGGCACCTCGCCGGAGGGGAGGAAGAGGAAGCCGCCGGGTCACCTCGTCGGAGGGAGGAAGAGGGGGCTGTCGGGTCACCTCGTCGGAAGGGAGGAAGAGGGGGCTGCCGGGTCACCTCGTCAGAGGAGAGGAAGAGGGGGCCACCGGGTCCTCGATACGCCGCCGCCTTACCTCGCCCCGCCGCTGCTCCTCACCGCCGGTGAGGGGTGACAGGAGGGGGGAGGGGAGGGAAGGCAGAGGAGGGGCCGCCGCGCCGCCGATCCATGCGCCGCGCCGCCGATCCTTGCGCCGCGCAACCGAATCGGAGGGGAGGCGGAGGATCTGAGGGAGGGAGAAGAGGGAGGCGGGTGGGCGGATGCAGGGGAGGAGAGTGAGGAGGGTTAGGGTTTAGGGGGGAGGGAGTTTATATATGCCCAGTTAGATGGGCGGGCTGGCCCAGTAAGGCTTTGCCGTGAGCCCATGTTTGGCCCACAGCAAAGCGTTTTTTTAAATTGCAACAAATGCATTTAAATATTTAAACATAGCAAACAACTTCAAATTAAATAGTTGTCAAATACAAAGTTTCATAACTTTTTGAGATACACAACTTTCATATTATGAGTTTCTCCATTCGAGAACATTTACACAATTTGAATTTTCAAATTCAAAAAATTCACATGTACATTCCAACTTAGTTTTTCTTTTACAACATGATTTCAAATAAACAAGTGCTAAACAACAAAGTTTCATAACTTGTCAATATATACAACTTTTATTTACAATGTTTCTCCATTCGAGATCGTTTCAAAAATTCAAATTTTCAAATTCGAGAAATTCAGACGTACTTTTGGTTGACGAAAGTAATTCAAATTTGAAATGGTTGAACTACAAAGTTACATAAGTTCTCAAGACCGATAACTTTTATTTTGATCATTTGATTATCCGGTGTTGTGGTACTAACAATCTTCACAAATCATATACATCTCTCATATAGTTTCATGAAACTATATAAGAGATATTGGATTTGTGAACAAAATTATTTCAACTTTGTCGAATGAAGAAATGACCCTAATAAAAGTTGTTCATCTCAAGAACTAATGAAACTTTGTAATTGAAAGTTTTTTGATTTGAATTAATTTACTTCTTCAAAATTTGATTTCAATTTACGGCAAAGATAATTTTCCCGTCGACCAGAAAAAGGCTCACGGCAAAATACATCTTTGCCGTGAGCCGCTCTCGGCAAAATAGCATGTTGCCGTCAGCCACAAAAGGCTCACAGCAAAATACTTTTTTGCCGAGAGCCCCTCTCAGCAAACTTTTTTTGCCGTGAGCCCGACAAAAAGCTCACGGCAAAACACTGGGCTCACGGCAACTATAGATTTCCCGGTAGTGGCTATATCTGGTGGAAATCATAACTTTGTGAAAACCCGTGCAAACCACGACAAAAAAAAGTCGTCTAAATTCACCAAAACAATCACACACGTAAATGTTATGATGATAGACAACCTCTCTTCGCCACTCAGGCTGAGGCCCAAGAACAAGAGCATGCTATAATAGCTAGCTTCACAGCTTTTTCATAACACTATTATAGGTACATGTGCTTAAATACTATAGCATTCTGCACTATATATATCACAATATATGTTTCTAATATAGCGAGTTCACCGCATAATTGAAGCGTGTAATCCGTTCTGGTAGTTCAACTTTCAGATTGTATGTTAGCAACCGAAACTGATAGCAAATAGATCGTCCCTTTTTCTGAGTTTCTGTCATTATAAAAAAAGGAAAAACGCGAGACCCGTGGATGGGCTTGCACGGAATCATATCTCCCATTCACAGAAGCAGCAACAACTAACAAGAGGGACGCGTGAGGATTTTTTTATATAATTTTTTCTTCGATTTTTCAAAAATAAATGGACGCAACACTACTAAGGAAACAACCTTTTGTATCGGTGCGTAACCCCGTTTAGTACCGGTTTTCAAACCGATATTGTTCTTCCGGTACTAATGTGAGTGAACATTTGTCCGGTGAAATCTAATGTGAGTGAACATTTGTCCGGGTATTTCACCCGGTACTAATGGGGTGTGCCACCTCCGGCGTCATCTTTCCTCCTCTCCTGTTCTTTTTCTTCTCCTTTTTCTTTTTTCTATTCTTTTTCCATCACATAATCACATAATGTTATGAATCTCAAGAATCACATGATCCATTTCACAATCTCACAAGAATACTATCGCATAATCATAATCTCACAATCTGAGAATACATCTACAAGTTACAATCTCAGATATCACAAGAAATCAAATGTCACAAAAATACACATCTCATATTCTCACAAGAATCATCATCCCAAATTTCACAACAACCAAAATCAAAATCCCAAATTTCACAAGAATGATACAACCTGCGCCCGCCTGCCTCTCGCGTCCCGGCCGCCGCCCGGGCCTCTGCACCGCTAGCCTCCGGCGCCCGCGCCTCCGCGCGGGGCTGCGCCGACGCGCGCCAAGCCGGCCTGCGCCGCCACGCGCTAGGCCGACTGGCCTCCAGCTCCACCGCCCAGGAGGTCGCGCACCCCCGCGGATGGAGCTCCGCCATGCCACCGCGCCGCCGCGCCACCCGAGTGAGCGAGGCCGGCCCGGCTCTCGGCCCCGCCCGCCCGACCTCATGCCGCCGCGCTCGCGTGCCCGTCTGGCCGGCCGGCCGCCTGGCGCGCCGCCCGCCTGGCTCCGACCTGTAGGGAGAGAAGACTGAGGGTGAGCTTGAGATCCAGAATGAGAGAAGGAGAAGAAAATGAGACAGGGTGAGTGAGCTTGAAATCCAGAATGAGAGGGGGGAGGACGCGGGGTTGCGATTTTTTTCTAAGTGTTGGGAAGGGCGACGGGGTGCACAGCATTAGTACCGGGGTATATTTTGACCCGATACTATTGTGCCTCCGTGAGTACCGGGCCTTCTTTACACCCGGTACAAATGTGCAGCGTTCACATTAGTACCGATTTGTAATACTCACCGGTAGTAATGTGGGTAACACGAGGGTTCCGCCAAGCTCTCCCTTCGCACCGCACATTAGTATCAGTTTTTGTTCACATTAGTACCGAGTGCCAAAATAACTGGTACTAATGTGAAAATCAGCTTGGGATGGAAGCCTGTTTTCCTAGTAGTGCAACCAAATTTGCTGAAACTATATACCTACCGTCGTATGACACGGCAGTAGGTCTCAACAACCGTACCATAAGGTGGCAAGAGAGGCCAACCGCCATGCCACATGGCGTTTAGGCGTACAGCCAACGGTCAGGGGGAGCGGCTGGGCTGCCAGTAGGCCAGGGACCCTACAGCCGTATCACATGGCGGTTCGAAGCCAAACGTCACGCGACAGGGTGCTTGACGGTCAACAACCATATGTCACGATGATAGGTGCCTCCAGGGCAAAGTTCTGTGCCACACGGCGGCAGCCTCACCCGTATATAAAGAGCCGGGGGTTGCTGCCATCTCGCCCTCCCTCTCTCTTCCTCTAACTATGTAGCTACTTTAGTTTAGAAATAGTAGAATTAATTAGTTTATAAATTAGTTTGAAATTTTAGAAATTAGTTTAGAAATTTGAGAAATTAGTTAATAAATACTATAATTACTTTAGGAATAGTAGAAATAGTTTATAAATATTAGAAATTACTTTAGAAATTGTAGAAATAGTTTGGAAATATTAGAAATAGTTTATAAATATTAGAAATTAGTTTAGGAATACTAGAATGACTTTAAGAATAGTAGAAATAGTTTAGAATTATTAGAAATTAGTTTAAGAATTTTAAAAATTGCTAGAAATTCTTATAAATAGCTAGAAATTGCTGAATTTTTTTAGAAAATGCTAAAAACTCAATTTGTTTTAGGAATTTTTTTGATTTTAGTAGAAATTACTGTACTTTTTAAGAAATTGCTGGATACTCTTAGAAATTGCTAGACTTTGCTGGAAGAAGAGTTCACAATAATGTCCTTTGGATTGACCAAAGCCCCAGCATACTTTATGTACTTGATGAACAAGGTGTTTATGGAGTACCTTTACAAGTTTGTGGTAGTGTTCATTGATGATATTTTGGTGTTCTCTCAGAATGAAAAAGAACGTGACGAGCATATGAGACTTGTGTTGCAAAAGCTTCGGGAACATCAATTGTATGCCAAGTTTAGTAAATGCGGTTTTTGGTTGAAAGTAGTTTCTTTTCTTGGACATATTATCACTGATTGAGGAATTGCAGTGGATCCAAGCAAGGTTCAGGATGTGTTGAACTAGAATCCACCTAGGAATGTGTTCGAGATTAGGATTTTCTTGGATTGGCAGGTTATTACCGTAGGTTTATCGAAGGGTTCTCGAAGATAGTTTTGAAGAACTTAAGAAGATGTTAACCACAGCCCCCGTCTTGATAATGCCCAACATTCACAAGGGTTTTGATGTATATTGTGATGCTTCACTTCAAGGTCTTGGATGTGTTTTGATGCAAGAAGGAAGAGTGGTAGCTTATGCCTCTAGGAAATTGAAAAAGCATGAACAAAACTACCCTACTCATGATCTGGAGTTGGCTGCCATTGTGCACGCACTAAAGATTTGGAGACAATATATGATTGGAAATAAGTGTCAGATCTTTACCGATCATAAAAGTTGAAATATATCTTCACCCAAAAAGATCTCAATCTTCGACAACGAAGGTGGTTAGAATTAATCAAGGACTATGATTTGGATATTCAGTACCACCTCAGCAAAGCTAATGTCATAGCAGATGCTTTGAGTCGCAAGGGTCAAGCAAATATGTTCATAGCTCGTTTGATGCCTCATGAGTTGTGTTGGGAAATGGTGCAACTAAATTTAGGAATTGTTGCCCAGAATGGAGCCATGACTTTGGAAGTGGAATCTACACTCGAACAAGAGATTCAAAAAGGGCAGCTGACAGATGAAAAGATTAAAGAATACAAGACATTGATTGATAGAGACAAGGTCCCAAAATCCAGGGAGGATGAACAAGGAACTATTTGGTTGAAGAATAGGATTTGTGTGCCTGAAATTGACCATCTTTGTGAAACTATACTAAAGGAAGCACACGACTCAACTTAGTCCATTCACTCCGGTAGTACCAAGATGTATCAAGATTTGAAACAGAAATATTGGTGGTATGTGATGAAAAAGGATGTAGCAAGTCATGTTGCTTTGTGTGATATATGCCAGAGAGTAAAGGCAGAGCACCAGAGACCAGCAAGTTTGCTTCAGCCACTGAAAGTACCTGAGTGGAGATGGGAAGAGATTGGAATGGACTTTATTGTGGGATTACCTCGTACATGTGATGAATATGATTCCATATGGTCATTGTGGATAGGTTAACTAAGGTTGCTCATTTCATACCTGTCAAGAAAACTTATACAGGAGCTAAGTTGGTAGAGTTATATATGTCAAGAATTGTTTGCCTACATGGAGTTCCAAAGAAGATAGTATCCGATAGAGGTACCTAGTTCACGTCACGTTTCTAGGAGAAGTTGCATGAATCAATGGATAAAGAGCTTAATTTCAGTTCTGCATATCAATCAAGACAGATGGTCAAACTGAACGAATAAATCAGATTTTAGAAGATATGCTAAGGGCTTGCACTTTAAAGTATGGAGTTAGTTGGGATAAGAATTTGTCTAATGCAGAGTTTTCTTATAACAATAGCTATCAAGCTAGTCTCAAGATGGTCCCTTTTGAAGCTTTATACGGGAGAAAGTGCAGGACACCATTGTATTTGAATCCAATAGGGGAGAGTCTAGTCTTTGGACCAGAGATTATTAAAGAAGCTGAAAGACAGGTTTAGATAATTCAAGAAAATCTTAAAATTGCACAGTCACGACAGAAGAGTTATGCAGACAAACGAATAAGGGATTTGGCATTTGAAGTAGGCGATTATGTGTATCTCAAGGTATCACCTATGAAGGGCCTTCGAAGATTCAAGCTTAAGGGAGAGTTGTCACCCCGATACATTGGTCCTTTTCAAATCTTAGAAAGGAAAGGAGAAGTGGAGTATCAATTATAATTACCTGCTCGATTGTCAGACATTCATGATGTTTTTCATGTGTCTTAGTTGGAAAATGTTCAAAGGAAGTTTAGGGAAAAAATTACCCTTGGAAGAGGTCGATGTGAAAGATGACTTGACTTATAAAGAGCATCCTGTGAAAATTTTGGAAACTCATAGAGAGTCACTCGGAGAAAAATCATTAAAATGTGCAAGGTTTAGTGGAGTCACCATTCGGAGGATGAAGCTACTTGGGAAAGATAAGATGAACTTATGGAAGATTTCTCTCAGTTGTTTTCCAATCTTTCCGAATCTCGAGGACGAGATTCTCTTTAAGGGGGTTGGATTTGTAACAACCAAAAATTCCATCACCTTAAAAGCAATGTAGCAACATGGTTTAGATTTTAATTTCTAAGGACTAAATAAATTGACCAAATAATTTTGCCTTTTAAATATTTAAACATCATTTAAATAATTTAGAATCAGTAAGTGTTTTAATACATTCATGTTGATGCATAGGTTTTGCTTGGTTGTGTGTTTTAGTTTGCAAAACAAAAGTACATAAACCCACCTCAGACTCCTCTCCCGATCTTTCTCTATTCCTCAGCCCAACCTGGTTTTCCCCTCTCTTTCAGCCCAGCAGGCCCCCTTTCTCTTTTTCTTTTCCCTCGTGGCCCAGCTGCTATCCCCCTCTCTCCCAGTCACTAACACCGCGACCCCACCTGTCAGCTCCTTCCCCTACCTCCCGCCACCACCTTCCTCCACCATGCCGTCCCACCGTACCACCCCGGTGCCCTCGCCCTTCTCTCTCTCCCCTCCACCGAGTGCTCCCATCAATGCGTAGTGGCGCACTCCCACATCTCCTCACCTTCTCTCACGTAACCCCCTTCAATCGAGCTCCACCAAGCTTTAATGGCGGCCTCCACCGCCAGAACTCCACCACTACCCTACTGCCCCTTCCGTGCTACACCCTGAAATTTCCGAAATTTAGGATGTGAATTAGAAGAAAAATTAAACAACAATTTTCACTCAATTTTAAATTTCTTCCAACATTTATATTCTTTACAGGGAATATAGTATAGGAAAAAGCTTTTGTTTGTTTTTTTGAATTAAATAAAATGATTATGTGATTGTTGCATTCATGCTGATGCATTTGGGTGTTCATGAGTGAAAAAGGTTTTAAAATGCTCTTAGGTGCTGACCAAATCCTTCTGAGATTTTTTTACAGTTTTTTTTGGAAATTATTCTCACCTTTCTTGAGCTATTTCTGTTTATTAGAAGGCTCTAAAATTTTTTTCATGAGCTCCAAACATTTTATTTGGGTTGTTCGTGTCTCAATCTATCTCTGCGAATTTTTCTAGAATTGTTTGGATTTTCAGAGTATTTTTCGTGGCTTTAATGAATTATCAAGCTACTTCTAGATTTTTCTATTCACGAAAATATTTTTTGAAAATAAAAAGAAATCCTTTTTCTTTTCTTTTGGGCCTAGACCGCATCCGAGCCCGACCCATGTTCGCTGACCAGCTCCAGCCCAGCCTCAGGCCCGCCAGGCCCATCTGGCTAGCGGCCATGGCCTAGCCGAGTGCACGGCGCCGCCGCCACCCTTCCTTGGCGTGCGCGGCAGGGCCTCGTGCGCTGGGCCTATTTAGTCGCCGCCACCGTGGCCCCGCGCGCCCCTGCCTCCACTGTCGCCTCGCGCTGTACCGCCTCGCCATCGCACAGCGCCGCCGCCAGCCGAGAGCCGCCGCCGGAGTTCGCCGCTCGCTCACCGGCTTGAAGCACCGTCGGAGAAGGCGTTCTCCGCCACCAGCTTCACCGGGGTGAGCCGCACGCCCAGCGGCCCTGCCCATCGCCGGAAGATCACCGGACCACCGCTGCCGCCTGGAGCCGAGCCGGCGTTGTCCGCTGCCATCATCCTCCGAAATCCGTCCGCCTTCCTTCTTCCCCATCGCTGGTGAGCACGTGTCCGTAACCCCCTTCCTCTTCTCCATCTCCTGCACCAACCGCCTGAGACCCTAGCTGCCCGAGTCGCCGGCAATTGGAGCCGGTAGAGCCGCCGTCCGCTCCAGACCAGAGGTGGAAGAAGGCCCGTCTATTTTTGCATTTTGGCCCCTGAGGAAATCTGTAATCTGTAGATTATTTTATGAGTCATGGCTTAACTTTGGATAACCCCCTAGATCTTTAGGTCTTTACAACCGAGTCCTACCCCTGTGCTTTTTCGGATCTAACCCTGGAGATTCATCTATTTGCAGTGACTATTCACTGAGTCTGAGTTTTCTTCTCAGCCAGCCGTGTTAACTTTGGATAATCGCATATAGGTCCTTATCATATTGTTTAGCCCATAGTTTCCACATTTTAGCTCCGTTTTAATCTGTTCAAGTTGCGTTAGGTTCATAATGAAATAAAGTACACATTAGTGGTGAGTTTTCTTTATGCATGTTTTCTAAAAATTAATTTTATATTAATTTTGATTAATGCTTATATAAACATGTCTTTTCTAAATAAAAGTTATATAGTGGTATACACCGTTTTTGATTATCAATGTTAATTTGATTAATGTTTATTTCATATGCTTTTATAAATAAAATCTAATTAGTGCCATATCTCGGTTTTTCATAAGAGATTTATTAATTTTCTTAATATTTAATTAACTTTTATAATTAAAAGTTGTTAGGCTTTTACACCCGCTTTTATAAGCAAATGTTAAATTGTTTAAATATCAACATGAATGAGTTTTTAATTATAACTTTATTAGTTTACTCAAATCATAAACTTACGTTTAGATGATTCATATAGTTTAGCTTTTCTAAATTAAATGTTTAATTAGTATAATTTATATATGAATCTTTATAGATAAAAGTTGACTAGTTCTTTACATCGGTTTTGTAAATAAATTTTAACTTGCTTTAATTTCAACTTAGAGTATGTTTTGTTAATTAAAACGAACCTAAGCTTATAGTCTTTCATGTTTATATATGCAAATCGTTCGTTAGACGCTCTCTGTCAAGCTCTGTCTCAGTGTGTCTCTGTTGTAGAGCTAGTCTTCTTTCAAGCTCTGGTTAATACAAGATCACCATGCATAATCGGAACATGGAGAACCACCCAGGACAACAGTGCAACCACAAGGCTATATGGCTCTGGCTTAGCTAATTAATTAGGGACTCTAGTGTTGGGGTGACCTTACTGAAAGGGCAAGAGGGAGCGTCAGTGGGGTATAGATTCGCTCTTGTCGGGAGTTGGGCTTGGCTAAGACACGGTACCTACTAGGGGACTTTATAAATATGATACACACAGCCAGCTCAGGCCTTTACAAAGTTTCCCTAGTGTGTAGCAATCCGGTAAGGTTCCGAGTCGCTGCAAGGTATAAAGTCCCCTAGTAGGTACATGTCTTAGCCAAGCCCAACTCCCTACTAGAGCGAGTCTATACCCCACTGACGCTCCCCCTTGCCCTTTCGGTAAGGTCACCCCAACAATAGAGTCCCTAATTAATTAGCCAAGCCAGAGCCATATAGCCTTGTGGTTGCACTGCTGTCTTAGGTGGTTCTCCATGTTCTGATTAGGCGTGGTGATGTTGTATTAACCAGAGATATATAGCCTGAAAGAAAGCAAGTTCATCATTAAGGTTCATTAAAACCACCATAACTCAGGTAGAGCAACTAAGCATAGCTACCTAACAGAAAGGTAAAACCCAGCTTGACAAGGAATAATGGTAATAAAGACTAGGATAAACCTTAATAGGACCCATCAATATTAATGCAAACATATGCAATGGTGATTAAACACAGTTATTGGGACAAAAGAACAAGGACACACTTGCCTTTAACCAGAGTAATGTTGCTGCTCAGAATATCTTCATCTTCTTACTCTCCAAAGCTCTCGAACCACATTCATTCTACTCGTATCAATCATCGGCACAAGCATACAAAGCAAACCTACAAGCAAACTAAGAACAATGCACCAATCAAAACAAAACTTTAAAAGAATGTGCTAAAGGATAGGCTCGATTCTATGGATCACTAAAGCACACAAACCATGCTGAGAAAAGGAAAGGCTTGGTTAGCTTTATGAAAGATACTAGGTTTGAGCATGAACTAGGGCCAACAAGATCTAGAGCTTGAAAGAAGACTAGCTCTACAACAGAGACACACTGAGACAGAGCTTGACGGAGAGTGTCTAACGAACGATTTGCATATATGAACATGAAAGACTATAAGCATAGGTTCGTTTTAATTAACAAAACATACTCTAAGTTGAAATTAAAGTAAGTTAAATTTTATTTACAAAACCGATGTAAAGAACTAGTCAACTTTTATCTATAAAGATTCATATATAAATTATACCAATTAAACATTTAATTTGGAAAAACTAAACTATATGAATCATCTAAACGTAAGTTTATGATTTGAGTAAACTAATAAAGTTATAATTAAGAACTCATTCATGTTGATATTTAAACAATTTAACATTTGTTTATAAAAGTCGGTGTAAAAGCCTAACAACTTTTAATTATAAAAGTTAATTAAGTATTAAGCAAATTAATATTTGGCTTATGAAAAACCGAGATATGGTACTGTTGACGGTTGTTAAGTACTACTTTTAGCCATCAATATTCTCACATAAATAGAGGCACATGCATTATTTACTTGCATTTTGGTTTGTGAAGGAACGGATTGGGCGACAAGAGAGGGGGGGGGGGAGTGAATGGGAGCCGATAAAAATTCTTTCTCGAGGGAGATAGCTCCTCCAACGAGATGAACACGGCCTTGATCCCAAAATCACTTGCCCCACTCTATCCGCACATTTGCCAAGACCACGTAGCCACTGGAGTGCTACTGATCCTAGGAGCAAACCTCACCAGCAAGCAACGAAACTACTCAAACACAACAGCGGAAACAACACACGGGAAATTTCCTGCCAGGGGCGGTTAGACCGCCTAGGCCGGGAAATTCCCCAAAACCACAACTCGAAGCTCACGACTCCAAAACGACCCAAGATTTCGCCTGGAAACTCCTCTGATCAAGGCAAACAAACTCTCAGAGAAAATCCCCGGAAAACTAACACTTTCCTCGCGAAACCCTCAGGGCGGTCAGACCGCGTGCCCTGGGCGGTCAGACCGCCTCCCCTCCAGAATCTGGCCGTAGGTCAACCCTCAACTTCCCTTCACCCGATCTCCCGATTCACTCCACGGATTGCAACGAAACTTCGGGGATAGCTGGGTCACCTCATGAATGACCTCTCCACCAAAGGATATCCACCGAAACCCATCCAATCAAGAGGAATCGCGAATCAAAGGTCTCTAGGTCATGAACTCCAAGAACTCCGAAATCCACCCAAATCGAAGGATTTCTCAAAGGATTTCTAGGACAAAATCACCAAGAAAAGAGCCACGAAGACATCATGTGTGATACCCAACAAGAATCCCTCCAAGAAACCCCTCAAACAAGCCACCACGAAAATCACCAAAAAGAGCTCCGAAAATCACCAAAAGGGAAAATGCCGGGAGACAAAGGGAGACTAGATGAACCACGTCGAAGCTTCTATACATACCATGAAGGGTTCATACAAGGTCTAGCAAGCCGCGCGAACATCCATCCCTCTCACAAGATCTCTCATGAAGCTCTCAAGCTAGGCCTAAGGAAAACAAAGGAGGAAAGCAAATGAACTAGGGTTCCTTGAGGTGGCTGCCATCTCCTCTCAACTGAGTTTATATGGAGGGCAACCAATGACCAAACTACCCCTACTTAACTTAAGATACAAGCCCACCGAGGGCACGTTGGGAACTTTGGTCGTTTTCTCCATCGGACGGACGCCCGCTGGCCACAATCCGCTTCATCTCCACGCAAGCCTCACGACCGCGCCACGCATCCTCCTCTTTGAAGCTTCTCGACGCGCTGCGGCCCACGCGGTCAGACTGACCATCTTGGGCGGTCAGACCGGCCTCCCCCGGTCACTCCTGGCCAGGGGGTCAGACCACCTCCCCTGGGCGGTCAGACCGGCTTGAGCAGGCTGGTCGCCCCGTCGAGCCTTCGACCTTGGCTTTGTGGCTCGGCCAAGTAACCCAGTGGTTTTGTGGCTAAACCACTGCAAACCCCGCGTACAAGCTTCAGTTGTTAGCTGCTACCTTGCACCGGCTCCATCCCTCTCGACGTCGTCTTGCTCTTCTTGCCAGCGTATGGTCCGCACTTGATCCCGTCGGCCACCGGGTACCTCGATCGAAGCCTACTTGTCTCTCCGCTCTTGGGAGGTCACACAGACATAGACCTTTCGCACTTGATCTTCACCTGCACCACGTGAATCAAGCCGCAACCTGTACCTGCAATACTAAGCCAAGAGTCAGTCCACACAACGTTGTCAATCACTCATCACTAAGGAACGACCATCCACCGGTCCTCGAACCACACAGGTCCTCAATCTCCCCCTTGATGAGTGCATTGACAACACCCACACACATAATAACCATCATAGGAAAAGAAAAGGAAAGAAACAACGAATAACCCATGAAGTGATCCAAAAACCAAACAACACAGACCCTGATCACTTGAAGCCAAAGTCTTGGTCCCCTAAGGCTAGGGCAATGACTCAACACAACCGAGACAAAAATTAAAGCTCACAAAGAGCAAACCGCCAAAGCAAAAACTCAAGCGACACAAGGAGCTCCTCCTGAACACATGCAGGCTCCCCCTGAGCAAATGCACTCCTCCTGAACACATCCATGCAAAGAACTACTGCAAATGCACGAAACCGAGAAAAACTTGCTCTCACTGACCCAGGCCGGTCAGACCGCCTGGGCCGGTCACATCACAGACAGGGCGGTCTGACCGCCCTATGTGACCGCCACCAGAAAAACATGTTCCGAACCAGTTCGAAACCAACCGAAAACCTTCTAAACATGCTCAGACCCATTTTCCATGCACAAACTTCTCCCCCTTGTTGACAATGCATGAATCAAGGCATTTCTACAAAAATTACAACCTAGAGCTTCTCAAATAGACAATGAGCACCACAAAACACTATGAGTGAGCAAATGAGCAAGCAAGACATTCCAAAGATTCGTATAAGCATTGCCATCATGATAGTAAAGCTATATGAGCAAAAGAGCAAGTCATGATCAAAATACACAATTTTGCGAAAAAATTCCCTCTCATGAGCTAAAGACCAAAACATGAGCAAAGTCTACCGAAGTGAATTTAAATCACACAAACTTCATGCTAGGTCACATATCCTTAACACAAGATCATTACAAACACCCATAAGCATCTCATGTCATGTTAAAGCCATCGAGCCATGTGTCTACTTCTTAAAATGAGACTTCTCATGGTAGACAACATGCAGCGATTTAGCACCCATAAAAATTCAGATTTAAATCATTTATGACATGGATCAAATTAGAGCACAATTTTGAGCAAGGCATTTCATACCAATTTAATTTTTCACATTTAGGCATAAAATGGTACATGAAGTGCCTTTGCGGCAAAAAGAAGCTTATGCTCCCCCACAAGGTAACACATGGGCTAAACATTCATAATGACAAATGGGTCTTTGACCCCAACTGAGAAGCACATGATATCCAACCATGAATTAAGTGTGACATAAACCACCAAAGCATACTAAGATCATGTCAAGCCTTAAACTCATAAGAGAGAGCCTATCTAAGCATTTCCAAAAGTTAGCCACCTCATCATGCAAATATGGCAAAACTATCAAGAGCATAGCTATCCTTCACAAGTCACATCAAACATGCTCACAATCTCACAACTAGCATATCATAGGAATCAATGTATATAGGAGAAGTTCATCCTACCATATGACACAAAAGTAAAAGCAACCTAAGATACAAAGATGACTATACATCATGTTACAAATGCAATGCCATGCATAAAATAAATATGATACATATGCTACAAAGGAGCTCCCACCACCAACTCAGGAAGGCAAACACACACCGAGCTCACCCCTAAGCGAGTGAAAGTAGCTTGGTCAAGTGGTTTGGTAAAGATATCGGCTAGTTGGTTCTCGGTGGGTACATGGATCAAAGCAATCTTTCCCTTCTCCACATTGTCTCTCAAGAAGTGATACCTCACCTCTATATGCTTGGTTTTAGAGTGGAGAACTGTGTTCTTTGCTACACTTATGGCACTGGTGCTATCACAAAAGAGTGGGACATGGGAACACTCCTCACCAAAGTCTCTCATAGTGTAGGTAATCCATAGGAGCTGGGAACAACAACTGGCTGCAGCAACATACTCGGCCTCTGTAGTGGACTAGGCTACAATCGACTGCTTGCGGGATGACCAAGAAACCAAAGAAGACCCAAGAAACTGACACCCACCAGAAGTAGACTTATAATCCAAACGACACCCAGCGAAGTCAGCATCCGCAAACCCGTGAAGGTTGAGTGTCGAGGTCGCAGAATACCAAAGACCAAACTCAGGGGTGTAGTTCAAGTACCTGAAAATCCTCTTGACGGCCTGCCAATGTGAAGTCCTCGGTGAAGCCTTAAAACGAGCGCACAGACACACACTGAACTGTATGTCCGGCCGCGTCGCCGTCAAGTAGAGGAGGGAGCCGATCATGCTCCGGTACGCCTTCTGGTCCACGGGCTCGCCATCAACATCCGCATCCAAAGCTGTAGTCGTACTCATCGGCGTAGCCATCGGCTTCGAGACATCCATCTTGAATTTCTTCACTATGTCCTTTGTGTACTTGCCTTGATGCACAAACGTCCCGTCCTTGCACTGCTTGATCTGGATCCCGAGAAAGAACTGCAGCTCACCCATCTTGGACATCTCGAATTCCCTGCTCATGTCATCTGCAAACTTGGCAACCAAAATGTGAGAAGAGCCACCAAAGATTATATCATCCACGTATATTTGCACGATCAGAATGTTGTCACCCTGCCTGAGGAGAAAGAGAGTCTGATCCACTTTCCCCATCACAAAACCCTTACTAAACAAGAACCCTCTCAACCTACCATACCACGCCCTGGGAGCTTGTTTAAGACCATATAGTGCTTTTCTGAGTTTGTATACCCGATGGGGAAATCTCTCACTCTCAAAGCCCGGGGGTTGCCTCACATACACTTCTTCCTCCAAATACCCATTTAGGAATGCACTCTTCACATCCATTTGGTACAACTTGAACCCTTTAGCAACTGAAAATGCTAGAAGGATCCTAATTGCCTCCAAACGGTCCACAGGAGAAAATGTCTCCTCATAGTCTATCCCTTCTTTCTGGCTATACCCCTGAGAAACCAACCTCGACTTGTTCCTCACAGTCTCCACATTTTCTCCCTCTTTGTTTTTCCACACCTATTTTGTCGCGATAGGTTTGCAGTTTGGTGGAGGCTCAACCAACTCCCACACCTGATTCCTCTCAAAATTCTCAAGCTCCTCATGCATAGAGTTCACCCAATCTGGATCAGAAAGTGCGTGTCCAATATCTTTGGGCTTGAAAGAAGCGACAAATGCAGAATGAGCAAAATGAGAATGCCTTTGTGACCTGGACCATGTAGTACGTTCATAAATTTCACCTATGATCGACGAAGGTGGGTGATCCACCTGAACACGCCGGGGAGACTCATGTCTAGAGACCACCTCCCCCTCAGCAGCAGCAACCTCTCGAACAGCCTCAGTCGTCGTCGGTGTAGGTGAAGGACCATCCTCGATCGTCGTCGTAGTCGTGGAAGTAGTATGTACACGGTCAGCTACGGGAGCACCACCACCATCATCTTCTTCACCATCTTCCTGCACCTCCTCCTCAAAGATCTCCTGGCCAAACTCCTCATCACCTGCACAATCAAAGACCAAAGAGCTACACGGCTGTGTCTCGTCGAAGGTAACCTCGCAAGTCTCCATGATTTGGTTAGTTTCCAAGTTGAGCACACGAAAGGCTCTAGAGTGAGTAGCATAACCAAAGAAAATACCATCGACCGACCTAGCCTCAAACTTGTCCAACTTTCTGCCCTTCTTAAGAATGAAACACTTGCAACCAAAGACATGAAAGTGACTCACCTTGGGTACTCGCCCATGCATCAGCTCATAGCAGGTTTTCTTCTTGAAAGCTCGGAGGAGGATCCGGTTTGACACATAGCATGCAGTATTCACCGCCTCAGCCCAATATCTCTTAGGAGTCCTGTGCTCATCGAGCATCGTCCTAGCCATCTCACATAGGGTCCGATTCTTCCTTTCCACAACACCATTCTGAGGAGGGGTGTACGGAGTCGAAAACTGATGCTCAAGACCAAGATCACGACAGAAGGTCTCGAAACGAGAGTTCTTGAATTCTGTGCCATTGTCACTGTGTATCGCTCTAATGGCATCCCCATGTCTCTCGTTCTTCAACCTCAAGATCAGGTCTCGAACAAAACCAAAAGTCTCACCCTTCTCCTCCAAGAAAAACACCCAGGCATAGCGAGAGTAATCGTCCACCACCACTAGGACATACCACTTCCCACCCACCAAGCGAACTCGAGCTGGCCCAACAAGGTCCATATGCAACAGCTCTGTCGGACGCTCTGTCATGACAACAGTCAGGGGTGAATGGGGAGTGGCTATCATCTTGCCATGCCTACAAGGCGCACAAACCAAATCCATCTCAAAACGCAACCTGGGCAATCCTCGGACAAGATCGAGCACACTCAAACGGGAAAGGAGCTCAAAGCTCAAGTGCCCCAACCTCCTATGCCACCTCCACAACTCAGAAGAAGGACCAGCAACCAAACACCTCGGGGGACCAAAAGACTGAGAGAAATCAGCGCGAAAGATCTGTCCCTCGGGCACGATCGTACAAACAAGATCGCCTCGAGAGTCAAGAACACGAGAAGCCCCCAACTTAAAACGCACCTCATAACCCTCGTCCAGCAACTGAGATACTGACAACAGGTTATACCGAAGTGACTTGACCAGAGCCACACGCTTTAGGGTCACCAACTTGCTCACCTTAACCTCACCTTCTGAAATCACCCGTCCTCGTCCATTATCCCCGAAAGTGATGTACACCTTTGACACCACCGGGGTGAGGCTGGAGAACCACCCCTTGTCTCCGGTCATGTGTCGTGAACTACCGGAGTCAATCAACCAAACGTTCTCCATGCCTCCCACCTGCAAATCAAAAACGAAAACGAGAATGAGCAAGCGACTCAACACTGGGGTTAGCACAAAAGGAATCAAACCAGTGTCGAGCCATTTGCTCAAAAGTGGGGTTAGCAACATCCATCATATCACGTCCAAAGCTACGACCACCATGCTGAACCACCTCACGCCTCGCTGGAGGAGAACGACTACCACGAAAAGGAAAGCGTGGCTCGTAGCCCCTCTGAAACCCAAAGCTGCGACGATCTCTACACCCTCATATCGATCACAAGGAGGAGAACGTCCAGCAAACACACCACCACCAGAAACAAACCCTCTACTGCCTGTACCACGACCATAGGAACCACCACGATCAATATTACGACCACGGGCATCAACACCCCTTGCTCCTAGCTGGGACGCGGTCAGACCGCCTGCCCAGGCCGGTCTGACCGCCCCCCTGGGCAGCAGCACGCGAACCTCCTCGGGTGGGAACTCCTCTCGTTCCCCAACCCGGAACTGTACGCACCTCCGCCTGACCCCTAGGCAGTGGCATACGAGGCTCAGGCACACCATGAGAGGGGTGGTACCTGTCCTTGTTCGCCCACTCCTTCGCCATCCTCTCATCCCTCTTCTTCTTGTAGCAGAACTCCCCGAGGTGACCATCCCTCCCACAATACTCACAATGGAAGCGAACTAGTTTAGGCTTTGGCTGTGGAATTTCTCTCGGTTTCTCTACCTCTTTTTCTCCTGATTTCCCCTCAAAGACATTCCTAAGGGTGCTCACAAACTTAACCAGTTTCTGAAAGTTATCGGTTTTGTGGGGGAACACTGGTGGATCGGGAGTGGTGTCTAGCTCGTTTCTCAGGTGGTTGGGTTTTGGAGCAAATTTGTTCATGGGTGTAGTTTCTGGTGGAATGGGAATCTCTCCAATTTTCTCTCCCTCACCACTGCTCTCACTAATCTTGTCAGAACCCAAAGCCTGACCATCCGACCTCTTAAACTCAGCCATCATCAAACTTAATTGTGGCTCATGCCCAGACAACCAACTCATAAGCTTTCTCAGCTCATCGTTCTCATCCTGCAGACGGTCAACATAGTGTGCCAATTCCATATTCTTAACAGAATGTAATTCACATGTAGAGCATGATGTAGGAATAGGAACTTTCAAAGCAGCCTCCAAAGAAACAATCCTATCATGAGATTCATCTAGTCTGGCATGCAACACAGGACAAGAAGTGCAAGCACCTAGTAAAGCAGACCTAGATTTCAACTCATCAATCTCAGCCCTAAGCAAGTCTAGTTCCTCTAACTTTGAGGCATGCTTTTCCTTAAGCAAAGTCAAATCAGCCAAGAAAGCATTGCAGTCATCACAATCAGGAGCATCAACAACAACAGGAGCAATCTTAAGGGAATCAATCTCAAGTCTAGCTTCAAGATTCATAGATTCTAGCTCAGCAATTTTCTCCCTAGCTTCTTCTAGTGAGGCTCTAAGTTCTTTCCTAAGTTTCTTAGCCTCTCTAAGCATGGTATCACGGTTGTCAAGCAAGGCAACCAACTCAGCATTCTCCTGGTGCAAAGAAGAGAGCTCATCACATACCTCATCCTCAGATTTTGATCCCGAGTCATCCTTCTGGCTTTTCTTGCTGCCAGAGCTGTGGGCCATGCCGCAGAAGCCGTCCTCTCGTGCGAAGCAACTCCAGCCACTCAGGTTCTTGGAACCGTGCTTCTTGTTCTTGCGCTTGCCGTCGTCGTCGCTGTCGCTAGAACTCAACGAGGTGTAGCAGGAACTGGAGTCGACGTCGCTCGCTCCCACCATCGCCCATGCCTTCTTCTTCTTGTCGTAGCTGCCGCCCTTCCTCGACCTCCGCTCATCCTTGTCCTTGTACTTGCTCTTGTGTTCACGCCTCGAGCGGTACTTGTTCTCGATCCTTGGGCGGTGCTTGTACTCGTTCTTGGGCTCGATCTCCTGTGGGCACTCGGCGATGAAGTGACCCTGTTTGCCACATCTGTAGCACGTACGAGTGGTTCTCCTCATGTTCACGTGGTTCTCGTGCAGCCTCTCAAACTTCATGGTCAGCAGGGCCAGCTCGTCCTCTCCAAGCTCGTCAAACTCCTCATCTGGCAAGGACACAAAGGAAGACAGAGAAAACATCCTCGAAGAGGAGTTAGTGTTAGTCCTTCCACCAGATCCAGACACAAGAGCGAGACTATGGGACTCAGTCGTGCTCTCAGTCTTGGTTCTCAGGTCACGATCCACCTCCGACGACATGAGCTTAGAGAACAGCTCATCCTCAGTCAACGTGTCATACACTCTCGACTCCTCAATGGCCTCGACCTTGGCACTCCACACAGATCTATCAAGTGCGTGCAAGAGCTTGATAGCTCTATCATGATCTGTGTATGGGAGTACCGCCACATTGGCCCTCATGTTGTTCACGATGCAGGTGAAGCGCCGGAACAAGGCATAAATCGACTCACTGGGGAGATGAGTGAAGTTCTCGTACTCTCTCCGGTGAGTGGCAAACAAGCACGCCTGAACCTGAGCGTTCCCAACATGAGAAATCCTCAACTTAGAATAAATCTTGCTAGCCACCTTCTCTGAGTACACGCGATCGAACTCCGCGGCACACAGAGCACGGAACAAGTAATCCACGGCCTTGCTGTTGGCCTCACACATGTCCCGAGCACCTGGGAGGATGAAATCGTCCGGGATGACATAGTGTTCATTTTGCGTCACATCCCAGATCAATTGTCCTTTCCCACGTAAGAACGTGCCCATGCGCCTCTCCCACATCTGGTAGTTCTTCCCATCGAAGTGCGGAGGACCCGACCCCTTTCCGTAGTCACCCATCTTTGGATCTTAGACTGGTTAGAATCAAAAAGATCCGTAACCGGCTCTGATACCAATTGAAGGACCGGATTGGGCGACCAGAGAGGGGGGGAGTGAATGGGAGCCGATAAAAATTCTTTCTTGAGGGAGATAGCTCCTCCAACAAGATGAACACGGCCTTGATCTCAAAATCACTTTCACCACTCTATCCGCACATTTGCCAAGACCACGTAGCCACTGGAGTGCTACTGATCCTAGGAGCAAACCTTACCAGCAAGCAACAAAACTACTCAAACACAACAGCGGAAACAACACACGGGAAATTTCCTGCCAGGGGCGGTCAGACCGCATGGACAGGGCGGTCAGACCGCCTAGGCCGGGAAATTCCCCAAAACCACAACTCGAAGCTCACGACTCCAAAACGACCCAAGATTTCGCCTGGAAACTCCTCTGATCAAGGCAAACAAGCTCTCAGAGAAAATACTCGGAAAACTAACACTTTCCTTGCGAAACCCCCGGGGCGGTCAGACCGCATGCCCTAGGCGGTTAGACCGCCTCCCCTCCAGAATCTGGCCGCGGGTCAACCCTCAACTTCCCTTCACCCGATCTCCCGATTCACTCCACGGATTGCAACGAAACTTCGGGGATAGCTGGGTCACCTCATGAATGACCTCTCCACCAAAGGATATCCACCGAAACCCATCCAATCAAGAGGAATAGCGAATCGAAGGTCTCTAGGTCATGAACTCCAAGAACTCCGAAATCCACCCAAATCGAAGGATTTCCCAAAGGATTTCTGGGTCAAAATCACCAAGAAAATAGGCACGAAGACCTCATGTGTGATACCCAACAAGAATCCCTCCAAGAAACCCCTCAAACAAGCCACCACAAAAATCACCGAAAGGGAAAACGCCGGGAGACAAAGGGAGACTAGATGAACCACGCCGAAGCTTCTATACATACCATGAAGGGTTCATACAAGGTCTAGCAAGCCGCGTGAACATCCATCCCTCTCACAAGATCTCTCATGAAGCTCTCAAGCTAGGCCTAAGGAAAACAAAGGAGGAAAGCAAATGAACTAGGTTTCCAAGAGGTGGCTGCCATCTCCTCTCAACTGAGTTTATATGGAGGGCAACCAATGACCAAACTACCCCTACTTACTTAACTTAAGATACAAGCCCACCGAGGGCACGTTGGGAACTTTGGTCGTTTTCTCCATCAGACGGACACCCGTTGGCCGCAATCCGCTTCATCTCCACGCAAGCCTCACGAACGCACCACGCGTCCTCCGCTTCGACGCTTCTCGACGCGATGCGGCCCACGTGGTCAAACCGCCCCTCCTGGGTGGTCAGACCGCGTCTCCTGGGCGGTCAGCCCGGCCTGAGCTGGCTGGTCGCCCCGTCGAGCCTTCGGCCTTGGCTTTGTGGCTCAGTCAAGTAACCCAGTGGTTTTGTGGCCAAACCACTGCAAACCCCGCGTACAAGCTTCAGTTGTTAGCTACTACCTTGCACCGGCTCCATCCCTCTCGACGTCATCTTGCTCTTCTTGCCAACGTACGGTCCGCACTTGATCCCGTCGGCCACCAGGTACCTCGATCGAAGCCTACTTGTTTCTCCGCTCCTGGGAGGTCACACAGACATAGACCTTTCGCACTTGATCTTCACCTGCACCACGCGAATCAAGCCGCAACATGTATCTGCAATACTAAGCCAAGAGCCAGTCCACACAACGTTGTCATTCACTCATCACTAAGGAGCGACCATCCACCGGTCCTCGAACCACACATGTCCTCAGTTTGAATAATGTAGTTCCACTTGTCCTTGGAGATTATTTGTATGTAGGTAAAATAAGCATAAAAGGGATGGAAACCCACCTTCTATGGAAGAATCATGCCAACTCAGCTGAGGAGGTGGCTGCCACCAAGGAAACACATGGCAATCCACATCACTGATCCAACGGAGGCACTCACCGACGAATCAGAGAGGGCCACATGGACTTCACATGGATCAAGGGGCCCACCTCGGATACCAAAACAAGCCATGCATCGGGGATGGATCAGAGGGCCCACAGGGTAGCCACCCAGAGGAAAACCACCCAGAGTTGGGGGCCTAGGTGGCCGGCTAAACCTTGGATCAGCCGAACCGCCTTAGGCTCCCCCCATCTCATCCCTACACGTGGCAGCTGCTCATTGGTCCATTGCTTCACTCCCGGGTGTTTTGAGGCCATTTGGTGCCCGAGGCAAGCCTCCTCCTTGCCTATAAATAGAAGAGGAGGGGCTCCCATTTCACACACACCACTCTCTCAGTCTCCTCTCACTTTTAGTCTTCAAGGCTAGGGGGTAGGTTAGAGTAGCTCTTATTCAGGTTCCAAGTCTACTTTGGAGTCTAGGTATTAGTTCTCTTTTATCTTTATTTCATTGTATGACTTTGATCTACTTCAGTTATTCAGCTATTTCATATAAAGTCATGGTAGATCATATGCTTGATATGTTCTTGAGTTCATCTCTTGTTCATCATTTAGAGGCTCGTGTTCTTTGTGAACACTACCTTTTGATCCACTTGAAGGATGATTTACTCATTCCTTATGTGTTTGTTCATAAGTTAGAGGCTCGTGTTCTTCACCAACACGACCCTTTGATCTTGTTGACTAGACATAAGAGAGTTCGTATCCGTTCATATGTCTAGCCTTAGTTGATCTTGTTAGATGGCATGATAGTGTTGCATGAGGTTTGTGTTCAAGCTATGGTACTCGGTCTAAGTTAACCAGTCATCTGGTGGCTCTCACCCTGGGTCACAATAGCCCGGGCCGGGTGAAGTCTAGCAACAACGCAGGCATGGTGCTTGGGTTGTGTGGCTATGTTAGTTATGAGCATACCCCCATAACGATAGAGGTAGGCCGCAGTGGTGACAGCTGTTGGACCCTTTGGAACCCTCCGCGCTGGGGTATTGCTGCAGGAGTCTAAAGTATAGTTTCGCAGAGTGCTGGTCGTCACGACCTATCTCCCCGTTTGTACCTGGGTGCTGAATCTTACCCTCTCATGCAATGCTCATGCCTATCTCTTGTATCTTCTAGCTTTGTATGTTTACTACATTAGGACCTAGAGCTAACTCGTATGTTCCCCCTATACCGTAGAGTACTAGAGTAGAGGTAGATCTGAGTGTGTGTCACACTACCCTATCATATCTTTATTTTACCCCTGCCTTTGAGTTGTTGTTTCCTATATCTATCTCTTGGTTTACATCCAGTGCAAAAGCATAAGTCTATGATATCCTCCATTACCTTCCACAGATAAGATACCCTTGGAATATTCTCCTTCCATGGGGAAATGCTACAATGGTTTATCTGTGCGCTTGCGGATTCGTTCATGATCATTTAGATTTACCTCTGGCAAGTCTTGGTGTTCACGCTAACTCGGCGTCATTAGTAGTGATGCTAAGAAATGCCAATAAGCATTTCTGGCGCCGTTATCGGGGAAGGCACAGAATTATCATGACTATGCTTTGTATCTATTTATAAATCATGAGTAGGTTAGGGCAACTCTCAATGCAAGCTAACCTTGATTGTCTTCTTTTATCTTTGGATGACGAACACAGGTAGTGTATGACTGGTTTCGACTTACCGGAGAATTTTACTGAAGATCCCGAGTCACTAGTGAGGAAAGCTCGAATTCATTTCGACTCATCTCGTCGTACTCATCTGGAAGGTGAACCAGCTTCCTTTGTACCATCCACGTCAAACACTATGGCCCAGAAGACACTTCATGAGTACTCAGCTCCTGCTGACCAGGTGCTGCAAGGCCCTGAGGTGGCAATGGGGACTAAAAATTTTGAGATCAATACGGGTCTAATGACGATGGTATAGGCTAGCCCATTCTGTGGCAAGCCAAATGAGGATGCCAATGCCCATTTGCAGCAATTCCTAGAGCTATGCAATACTTTCATCATCAGGGGTGCAAATATGGATGTTGTTCATCTCCAACTGTTTCCATTTTCTCTCCTGGGGAAGGCCAAGCAATGGTTCTATGCGAATCGTGATGCCATTAATACTTGGGATAAATGTTCAGAGGCATTCCTCAAGAAGTTCTTCCCATTGGGTAAAACCAATGCTCTTTGTGGGAGAATTTTTTATTTTTAGCAAGCAACAAGTGAATCCATTCCAGAGGATTGGGAAAGGCTTCAAGAGTATGTCCTGGCCTGTCCTCACCATGGGATGGAGGATTGGCTTATTCTTCAGAGCTTTTATAATGGGTTGACTCCGACAGTCCGAGGCCATATTGATGTTGCTGCTCAGGGAGCATTCTTCTCACACACTATTGATAAAGCTAAATTACTCATTGAGAAGATGGTATCCAACCAAGGGTGGAGTGATGAAAGACTCCAACCACGTCCGAGGGGTACTCATTGATGAGGACATGGCGCCCATGCATATGTCCATGAGTGGTGCATGGAGTGAAGAAGAAGGAGTCCAATAATGTTTTCCAAGTCAAGAGGGAGGTCCGAGGCTAATCCGGTTCGAGTCCCCAAGGTGGAGGCCCAAAGCAAGTCAAGTTCGAGCCCAGTTCGGAGTCCAGGAGCAGCACGCACTACAAACGATGCCCCTGTCACATACAGAGTCCGTTTTGGATGTTCTTTATATGGGTGGAACGAGAATTTCATAAAGCTTCCAATGGCTCTAGTTTCAGGCCCAAATTCGTTTGGAGTCAACGGGAATCGTCGAAAGAAGTTGACGTCCAGAATCTGTCAAGCTGCTACGTCACCAGTTTGTCGGGCCTTTAGCCCAAGTTGTGGGCGCCCCACCCTTGGTCGCCCCCAACCCTAGAACGCCCCTCCTCTCATATACTCAGTAGCTGTCGCCTTAGAAACTTGGGTTTTGTTTAATAGGTTTGTGATTTTCGTCGAGGATCAAACTTTCGTCATAGCCACTGTACCGCCGAGGTCTTTTGCTGTGATTCAGGGCCCCCATTCTTGTTCGTCACCACTGTGTCGATTAGTATTTTGTGATCAGAACTTGAACCCCATACTCTTTTACTTCATTCATATCTGCAATATCGATTGCGTGTTTACCGTTTTCTTGCTTGTGTTCTCGATTCGCTTGCAGGGAAAAGCCTTCGTGGCGAGGTCAATCAAGTTGTGCTTGGTTAATAACCAACGGAGCAGTGGTGTAGCGGTTGCAGGGTTCGAATCGTGCTGATTCGAAGCCGGATCGTCAACGTCGAGTTCTCCACCCAATCGAGTTTACCATCTACCTCTCGGAAGATCAGGCCATCGCCTATCATTTGGTATCAGATTCCTAGGTTTCCCGTGAGGTACTCTCGTGTTTCCCTTTAGATTCGTTTGTGTTCATCACCTATCGTCCACAAAAACCCCAAAAACATTTACTTTTCCGCTGTCCTACCGCCCTGTTTAGCCTTGCAATTTCGTTTTCAGATTGCTTTGTTGAGTTTGTGTCCGTGGTCGAGTCTTGTTGCTGGTTTAGGTTGTGTTCGTCGTCGTAGTTCAACGTGCCCGTCGCTATTATTTTGTTTTCGCTGCTAGCCCATCCACCATTAGCCATACAACAAGTCAAGCCACAACATTACTCGATTTGCCATCGCTAGCCGCCTTGCGTGAATTCTCGCAGTGCAAGGCCTAGATAGGTTGCAAGCCGCTTGATCGCTTTTTGCATCGCATACTTGATCCTTGATTCTTTATCTGGTGAATACCTATTGCTTTGCATCTTCTACCAGGGAGGATCGTGCCCCTGTGCTTGTTTGTGCCGCCGCTAGGAGGAAGTTTTACCCTAGCCGCCGCTGCATTCTCTGCCGTTTTGTGCCTTTGAAAAACATAGGTTGAGGTACCTTCCTTAAAACAGGCATAACTTTTCACTCGGTGCTCCGTTTCTTCTCAAATTTTTACAGGAGCTTGTCAACAAAAAGTTGGGTAGACATCTACCCACTTCATCGGTCAGGACGTTCTCAAAAAATTCAAAAAAACCGGGAAGATAAATAAAAAAATTGTTTAAGTGTTTTGAGGGGTTTTCAGAGTTTGTTCCTGATTTTCCCTAGGCCGCAATACACCTCTGTTTCAGGTGAAATTTTGTGTGCTTTCATCCTCTATGATTTTGGATCAGTGGTAAAAAATTCAGAAAAAGTTGAGTTCATTTGTTGATACTTCTTTGGAAACGTATCTTTGCTCTCTACTAGTGCCTTTTGGGTAAGGTTTTCAGCATTAACTACACAACTGCCATTCTGCTATTTTTCAGAGTTTTCTGTCCATCTTTCCTTATTACTTTTACCTTGTTGTGCTACGACTAGAACACGTCTTAGCCAGCAATTGTGACTTGTGCTTTGGACATTTATTGAACTTTGCTAATCTGCATCCGTTATTTGCTAATCCTTGCTACCATATTGTGCCTACCCATAGCTCCACAGATACTTTTATCAGCACAGGTTCACCTTGCAACTGTTACACCCGAGCTCAACAACAGATTGTCTCGCCCTATTGGCTTTGGTAAGAACACTTGCAAGATGGTGGTAAGCCGCTTGAGATATTGCATTCCACTTCCACCACCACCCAGTAGTTGCTAGTTGATAGGGATAATACTTTTGTGTTGTCTTTTTCTGTCTTCTAGCCATGACAGGTTCTTCATACCCACCAACATACAATGGTGTGGGTGATGATGCATACATGGAGTGGGAAATTGCCATAGAAGAAATATTTGCTACTCGTTTTATGTGTCCAAGGAGGAAGGTAAAACATGCAGCTAGTGTTTTGCGACACTCAGCTTTAACTTGGTGGGAGTCTAAATAATTCTGATAAACCTCAAATTTGGAATGATATGAAAATTCTTATGAGAGAAACATTTGTTCATCCACCTTCTACATTGAATTCAAATGATGAGGTGACTAATTTAGAAGATCGGTCCATTGTTGTATATCTTGCTCCACCTAACCTTTTTGCAGGATTCTGAACAAAAGCAAGAGGACAAGGATGACATGGAAGAAAATGTGGAGCTCACATCCTCATGTGAAAATTCAGAACTACCACTTCACAATGCACCTGATACTGACCATGGCGCTATACTCACGGAAGGTGAGAATTGTCATAATATGCTGAATTTTTCCACACACCATGCTATCAAAGAGCAATTGTTAGTGGAACCCTCTCTAGATTTATCTTTGTCACATGATGATTTGCTTGATGTTCCTTGTGATAAAGATGAATTGTTTGATAATGCTTCAGTTTTACATGCTTTGGAACCAAACACTTCTACTGAAAATAAACATGTTATTCCTATTGCTAGTGCACGTGACGAGCAAAAATTGTTGTCTTCTTTGCATACTTTGGGTTACATTGAATTTGATTATTTGTGTAATCTAGATTGTTTAGAAGAGAGACTTTTTGCATATGCTGATTTTCCATGGTTGTCTAGACTTTCATATCATGTTATTGGCAAATATAACAACAAAGGACAATATCTGATACATCAGGTTTACATTTGTACAGATCTGACTTCTCCTTTTGTTGTGCAAGATTGTGATCGATTAGAGGGCAATCATCATACAAACATATTCACATGTTCCTCTAGTGGCTTTGTTTTAAAGAAAAAGGTTCACTCTCGAGAAGGGAAGCGTTGTTGTTTACTACCATCTATTCCCGCATTATCGTTTGCCGGTGCTAATCTTTTGCAGGATGGTGTTGACGTACAATGTGTGCCTTCCGATCAAGAAGCTTGCATACTTGCTGAATTTTTCATACAAGATGACAAACTAGAAAATTGGAAACAAGGTTATGTCCCTCTTCACAATTATTTTAGTTTCATTTGTTTTTGCAACCCCGTTCTCCTTTGTGCTTTACAGGATCGGTTTCGAGTACAATCGACGCCGAGGATGACTTTTCATCAAGAAGGGGAGGATGATGAGGACATGGCGCCCATACATATGTCCATGAGTGGTGCATGGAGTGAAGAAGAAGGAGTCCAACAATGTTTTCCAAGTCAAGAGGGAGGTTCAAGGCTAATCCGGTTCGAGCCCCCAAGGTGGAGGCCCAAAGTAACTCAAGTTCGAGCCCAGTTCGGAGTCCAGGAGCAGCACACACTAAAAACGATGCCCCGGTCGCATACGGAGTCTGTTTTAGACGTTCTTTATATGGGTGGAACGAGAATTTCATAAAGCTTCCAATGGCACTGGTTTCAGGCCTAAATTCTTTCGGAGTCAACAGGAATCGTCAAAAGAAGTTGATGTCCAGAATCTGCCAAGCTGCTGCGTCACCAGTTTGTCGGGCCTTTAGCCCAAGTTGTGGGCGCCCCACCCTTGGTCGCCCCCAACCCTAGAACGCCCCTCCTCTCATATACTCAGTAGCCACCGCCTTAGAAACTTGGGTTTTGTTTAATAGGTTTGTGATTTCCGTCGAGGATCAAACTTTCGTCATAGCCACTGTACCGCTGAGGTCTTTTGCTGTGATTCAGGGCCCCCGTTCTTGTTCGTCACCACTGTGTCAATTAGTCCTTTTGTGATCAGAACTTGAACCCCATACTCTTTCGCTTCATTCATATCTACAATATCGATTGTTTGTTTATCGTTTTGTTGCTTGTGTTCTTGATTCGCTTGCAGGGAAAAGCCTTCGTGGCGAGGTCAATCAAGTTGTGCTTGGTTGATAACCAGCGGAGCAGTGGTGTAGCGGTTGCAGGGTCCGAATCATGCTGATTCGAAGCCGGATCGTCAACGTCGAGTTCTCCACCCAATTGAGTTTACCATCTACCTCTCGGAAGATCAGGCCAGCGCCTATCACTCATACTGTCAAGGAAGCAGACATGATTACTGTCAAGCTGAATCTTCTTATGAAGAGATTGGATGACTACACCAGCGAGAAGGCTGCCATGGCCACCACTACTCTGCCTATGTATTCTCATATGACTTGTGAGGTCTGTGGCAACACTAGGCATTCGGGAAACTACTGTCCTGAAACTCAGGAGGAAGTGATGTACATGAACGGCAACAACAATAGTTATCGTCCACCTCAACAAGGAGGCCAAACGTGGAATTAACAACGCACTTGTTATCAAGGAGGTAACCAAGGTAACTCGTACAATCCTTACCAACCCTCCTTGAGAGATCTTGTTTTCAGGCAAGCTAAGATTAATGAAGGAGTTAACAAAAAGCTAGCTGCCCTCGATAAAACCTTGGAAAGTCTCAATGTTAACATTGATAGTTTCTCTTCTGCTCATAAGAGTCAGCTGAGTTTTAACAAAATATTAGAAACCCAGTTAGCTCAGTGAGCTGCTTTGGTTTCGTCTGCTGATAACGGGAGGATCCCGGGGCAACCCGTATCCTCTTGTGAAAATGTTAGTGTAGTGTCGACTAGGTGGGGTAAGCCACCTAGAAAGACACATGCTCCTAACTATGCAGGAAAGCCCATACAATAAATTCTATATCCATGGGAGGAATCAATAGTTGTGCACAAGAAAGATCCTAGCTATCCAGCTATCACGTGCACTATTTATTACAAGACAATCAAGCATGCCCTTTGTGACGTGGTGCAAGTGTCAATCTCATGTCCAAGGTCATGTTCGAGCAACTGGGATATCCAGCTCTCTCTCCAACAACATAGACTATCCAACTCGCTGACTCAACGATACGATATCCAGAAGGAATTGTTGAGAGTTTATTGGTCAAGGTCAAGAACTCTTATGTCTTCGCGGATTTCGTGGTTTTTGATATGGACGACGAGGGAGGAATGCCACTCATCCTTGGGCGACCGTTTCTCAGTGATGTCTGAGCTAGAATCAATGTGGGGGCCGGAGTAATCCGTTTCCGCATTGGGAAGAGGAACTTGAAGTTCAAGTTTCAAGACAAAGAAGAGCAATGCTATTTGGTGTAGGATAGTGTTGAGCAGCTTGGGGGAAGGAAGGAGCCTTCAACCCCAAAGAAGAAATCTCTGTCAAAGAAGCAAAAGAAAATTTATAAGGAATGGCGGAAGGTTGAGAAGGCACCACCCTCTATTTCTCAGGAATGGGGTGCCGAGTGGAATTAACCGCTGAGAAGAGTCCAACTCGTCGGACTAAAAATGATGAGTCCTTTTTACCAAAAACGTTAAAGCTCGTATTTATCTCATATTTCCCTTTCCAAAGTTTTATTTGATTTCCAAAAGTGCATATTTGATTTTTCCAAACCTTGCATCTGCATGCTAGATTTATCTAGCCTTTTCCCTTTTTAAAATAAAAATTTCTGAAAATAGTTTCTGAGTTTGAAAATTCTAGAAAAAATTATTTGAAAATATTTTGGGCTGAAGCACTGAGGCAGGTCCCCAGCTAGCTGTTGGGGAGCCACTGGCCAGGGGAGAGGGCAGGTGGGCCCGGCTTGGGGTTGGCCGACCCCAGGTATGGCCGAAGTAGCCCACCGGCTGCTAGGCCCCACCTTGCTCCAACGGATCCTAGCCGTTGCCCAACGGCCATGTCTGAATGCCTGGCGCATTTGCCTGTAAATAGCAGGGGGAGAGGGGGTGTTCTTCACCCATTCAACTCATTTCACTCACACTCCCCTCTCTACTCTTTGCTCTCTTGGTTTTCTTGGATTTCTTGCTCAAGTTTAGATCATCAGGTATTCTCTCTATTGTGTTGCTGAAAGTATTGCTATTGGTGGAGCAAGCTCGATAAGAATTTCATTCGATTTCACTAACCCATCACCGAGTTGCTCTTGTTGTCCCATTGTTGTGCTAGCATGAATTGGGTGACGAACACTCTCCGGAAGGTGACACGCTCCTGTTCGCGGGCAAGCGCTAGTTCATCCATTCCCGCCGAGCCGACGCCGAGCCCATCAACGATGGATTATGAAGAAGAGCAGGAAGAGCAAGCCGAACCTCAAGCGGCGGAGGAGGTCGTCGACCACACCCCCTACCTCAGCTTGCAGGGCGCTCGAGAGGAGCAAGCCTATGCTATCCTGAAGGATCGAGTCTTCGCCCACACCTGGGGTTTCGACCCGACTCTCATGGAGAAAACAGGTATGAATCTCGAGTTCGCTTCCATTTGGTATGCTCTTGGTTGGGAGGAGTTTGCGCTAGTTACAAAGCTTGGCTCTCGGCCCATCACCATCCAGTTTGTTTGCTCTCTTGCCGAGGTGGCTGATGGTATTGAGTTTCGTCTTTTCGGGACCGATTACCATGTTTCTTGGAAGGAACTTAGTCGTCTCCTTGGTTTTAGTCCTCGTTGTGTTGTTTCTTTGAAGAAGGCTTGTGAGGGTTTTGTTCGACACTCTTTCTGGGCAGACATCTCTAGTCTTGTTTACAGTGGCAAATTTGTGCCTCGGTGCAATGATATTGTGCATCCCACTCTCCGTTTGTGGCACAAGTGGCTCGCCATTACTCTCTTTCCACGAGAGGATGTTCGGCCCATGCGCAGTGATGAGTTGATGCTATTATATGCCACTGTTAAATAGATCAAGGTCTCTCCCGTTAAAGCTATGATTCGGTAGTGGTTAACGAATTTCAAGATGATAGGTACTATTGAGTGTACGTCTTTGGTGACTCGTATTGCTCTCAGACTCGGGGTTCTTAGCGGGAATCCCGTACCCTTCATCGGGACGCCCCGAGTTCTCATTGATGAGGCATACTTGATCCAAGGGCATATACTTAAGAGAGGCCTAAATGATTCTTTGACTTTCTTCTTCCCGAGTTATGCAAATCAAATCCCGTTACCTAACCCAGGGTTTAGATTGTATGGCTCGGAGTCACTGACTGAGAGACATGGGTACCCATGGGTCCCCACCGGCCAGGGTCCCAGGGGCCCCTGACAAGTGGACCCGACCTTCCAGAAGACCCGCCGACCTGTCAAGTGGGCCCGACAACCTTATCTGCTTCTCCGATGACCGCGGGCGACCTGATCAGGATCCCGGAAGACCCGCGAAGCCTTGGCGTGCAAGACAAGACACGGCGACCTGGCGCGCCGCTGCCTGTAGCTCTGAGTTTCACAGGATACTCCTTGTAATCCGGGAGATATGCTTCCTGCAGTTGTAACCGACCCCGACACGGGTCAACCGACCTGCGCATGCAAACCCTAGCCCGTCCCCCCATATAAGGCGGCCTAGGGCTCCATGCACAGGGAGAACTCATCTTCAACCTCCCGCATAATCCACCACAACTGGACGTAGGGTATTACTCTCCGGAGGCCCGAACCAGTATAAACCCTTGTCTCCTTGCTCCTCGCCGCTCCGGAGTTCCGTGTGCATCCCGTGCATAACCACCTACGCTCTTGGGTCCCGATCCTCCATTAACCTGCAAACCTCTAGGGTAACCCCCTAGCGGATCTGTCTAGGTCTCACCCCCTGACAGTTGGCGCGCCAGGTAGGGGCTGTCAGGAACTCGCTGTGCAGCATGGTGGCCCAATCTCACGGCGTCTTCCCGGCGAGCTTGGCGGACTTCCTCGCCAACCCTGTGGAGATCTGCTTCGGATCTTTCACGTCGACCTCTCCAGCTCCAGCAGCCTCGACTCCCTCGGCGACCTCGAAGCAGGTCATCACGGCGCCCGTCACCGTCCCCGTTCCCGATCTAGTATCGGAGACCCACCCACCCAGACCCTGTGACCTCGTCCAGGGGATGGAAAGCGTCATCGGCTCGATGCAGTAAACCTTGGAGATCTGTGAACGAGCTCAGCGCTCGGCGCAGACTGCGCTACGCCACGACACGTTCCCCTTCGGCCTGAAGTCAGCGCCCGGCCTTCGCCTCAGCCAGCTGCTTAGGCCTCCCCAGATCCAATCTGGGTGGCGACCTCCTCGCGACCCAAGGCTAGCACCTCGCACAAGGCGCGACCCCCTCGACGTGACCTGCACCTACCACAAGGGTGCGAAGCACACCCTCCGCGGGTGCCGCCTGCGGAAGAAGATCGACAATGAGCTCCCTCGCCGAGCTAAGCGACCTAACCAGTCTTTGGACTGCGAGGAGATCACCCACCACTTTGGGGTGCCAAACAGGATCGTCACCGACCTTGGCACGGCCTTCACAGGAGCCGATTTCTGGGACTTCTGCCAGGACAACCTGATCGACGTATACTACTCCTCGGTGGCGCACCCACGGTGCAATGGCCAGGTCAAGCGCGCCAACGGCATGGTCCTACAAGCCATCAAAGACCGCATCTTCGACGGCTCAGCACCCTACGCAATCAGTGGCTCTCAGAGCTCCCTCACGTGATCTGGGGTCTCAGGACCCAGGTTAGCTCGGCTACAGGGTATTCACCCTTCTTCCTGGTCTACGGGTCAAAGGCTATCCTCCCCACTGACGAGGCCTTCGGGGCTCCACGCATCCAGAACTTCGACGAAGGAGAAGTAGAGCAAACTCGCCGGCTCGACCTCGACAGCATCGAGGAACATCGTGTGGCTGCGCTCATGCGCCACACCCGTCATGAGCAGCAGCTACATCGCTACCATGACCGTAACGTGCGGGAACGTTCCTTCAACGTTGGCGACCTAGTCTTGCGACGGATCCAGAACACCAAGGATATGCACAAGCTCTCTGCGCCTTGGGAAGGCCCCTACATAGTTAAGGAGGTCATTGGACCAGCGACCTATCGCCTCCAATGGGCCGATGGCCAGGGTGTCCCGAACCCCTGGAACATTGAGCACTTATGTCGCTTCTATCCTTAGGAGCCTTGTATCAATAAAAAGCTATGTACTCTACCCTTTATACTTCGATATATAAAAAAGTTTGCCATTTCGACCTGCTTTTATGTGTTTTTATCTGCTTCCCCCTCCCCTTCGACACGCTCAGGGGCTTGGTTTAAATCGGACCCCTCATGCTCGGGGGCTTGGTGTTAAGCTCGGCTCTTCACGCTCGGGGGCTTGGCTTTGCCAACCTAAGGGTCGTTCGACCTAGGGGTTTCTGCTTTGCTTTTTAACACAACAACTTTTTGTACACCTTATAAGTATTCCTAGGTCGTGGGGTTGCTCGACCTTGGGTCCCTGACCCCCCTCCGCGCGCCGGCTGCACGTAAGTCTCCACGCCGAGCCGTGTAGTCGGCAAGCCGTTCCTCCACTGAGTTGGGTTAGCGGGGGGAAAGGGTTCTTGCAACCTCATTACTTTTGCATTCTTATAAGGAGTATATGGGTCAAATAAGGGATCGCACCAACTGAATTAAACATGCCTTTTCGGTTCATGCAAAGTTTATCTTACATCAAAAGGGTCCACGACCCATTGGCACTAACAGTTTGCTACGTCCTAAGTTACACTCTACAGATCTATCTTCTTCACGATCTCCTCCGCAGCGGCCTGGATATCTTCAAGACCCACCAGCGGGGCCAGGTCGAGCCCTTCCTTGACCTTCTCAAGGTCGAACGACGGCACATGGTGCCTCACTGTGGCCAGCACGGCGGCAGCGGCGAGCTTGCTGCTATCCATCAGCAGGGTCTTCATGCGACCTTCAGCTTCCTCCAGCCACGCGACGAGCTCCTGCAGCCCGCCCTCGACCTTGGGGACGTACACGTCCACAAGGTACTCGGCGGCCTCCTTGAGGTCGTCCAGCTCCTTCTGAAGATCTGTAGTCATCTCTTGATGATCAATGAGGGTTTGCATCGCCCGGCCAAGGTCGATCTCTAGATCCCTGCGCACGCCAAATTCATATGCAGCTTTTCGGGTGATGTAATACTCACTGGCGACGACCTCCTTGTGCTTCTCCTTGAGGATCTTCACCTGATCTTTGGACTCCTTGAGGTCCTTCTTCAAGGCAGACTCCCTCTTCTAGGCCTCTGCAAATGTCAAAGTCAAGAAAGGGTACACCATGATGTAAACTCCAGGCACAAAGACTAAGGGCGTTCCCAGAACGTACCCGTGGCGGCGACCTTCAGCTCGTCCTCCACTTCCTTCGCCTTCCGCTTGGCAGCCTCAAGCTCCTGCTTCAGGGCCTCCATTGCCTTGTCCTTCAAGGCCGCCTCGTCCTCGAGACGCCTTATTTCCTTCGCGACCTCAATCTTGGCCTGGAGCACAGCCTCTCGCGTCGTGGACAGCTCCGCGTGAAGCTTGGCGCCCTCCGTAAGCAGGTTCGCCCTGCCCTGCGCCCGCTCGGCAAGAGTCGGCACCCATACATTATGAAAGATCATCAAATCAAGGCGCCTAAGTGAATTAAAAACTTAGCCCTAAAGGCAATGTTGACTCACCATGAGTGTCCTGCCGATCGTCTTCGCCGCCTCCTTGATCGTCGCCTGTGCCGACTTGAAGTCGGCAAGGTCTTTGGCGTCGGCGAGGATGTCCTCCTCCCACGGAGTGCCGACATAGAGGCACCGGTCCCGATCGTCCTCCTCGCCTCCTCCTCTGGTCTCCGCCAATTGCGCCTATGGCAGGCTCGACTCGAGCAGGTCTCGCTGGTGGAGGCCGTCCCCCTGCTGAGCGCTGTCAGCAGCGACCTTGGCCGCCGTCGGCGATGTTGCCCCCACAGTCTCAGGGACCTTGCTAGTAACATCCCCGCCCGAGGTCGCCGGCGATTACCCCACCGGCACTTTCTCGAGCTTCCGCCCAAAAGCCTCTTGGCCTGAGGCATTCTTGCTGGTACCCGATACAACGGGAGTCCCCCTGCCCAAAGCGCACAAATTTGTCAGCTCGACGTACTCAATCAACCAGGAAGATCAAGCAAAGCAAGAAAATCAAGCTCGGCAATGTACCCGCTACCAGCCTTCAATCGAAGCGACACCGGCCTGGGTGGCGCCCGCCTCGGCTTCTTCTGCGACCCCCGGTCGCTCACATCTTTCGCGCTCGGCTTCGGCTGCTGCTCGCTCATAACCCTGAGCATGGTGTCATCGCCTCCTGCGGCCACCGCGACGCCCGACCCCGTGCCGACGTCATGCGACCGCGTGTCATCCTGCTCCTCAAAGATGACCTCGGTGCTAGTTGTTGCCGTCTCCGATGATGCAGTGGTGTCCTTCCTCTTCCTCTTCTTCTTCTCCACCTCGATGGTGGCGGAGACGATCTTGATGCCCTTGTGCACCAGGATCTTGCCAGCGACCTGCCGCGTGCGCCGGGTCGTTGGTGCCGAACTCACCGTAGGTGGATCCTCCTCATCACTACCTCCCACCAATGAGTCGGAGAGGTAGTTCTCAACTAACTCTGGCGGCGGAGCCTGCAAGTCCTCAGCCGCGTGGACCTTAAAGCTGTGCTCACCCTCGTCAGCGAGGGGAGCCGGGCACCAGAACAAGCCCTCGCGACCCTGCAACAGGCGACCTTCATCTCAGTTCAAAGTAAATCAAGCCCAACCACAAGTAAAAACAAGGTCGATCAGCGACTTACCACTTCGGTGGGCCGCTTGAGGGAGAACACCTTGGGGCACGTCCGGTTCCGGATCACCCCGTTGAAGAGCTCCCTCACCCGCGCCACCATCTCTTGCTTGGAGACCTTGCATTGCTGCGCGGGTCGGGTCGGTCTGGCCCCAATACTCGTAGGCCGGGTGCACCCGATCTTGGATCGGTTGCAGCAGCCTCCGGCTGAAACTGATGGCCACCGCGCCACCCGTAAGCCCTTCTTCCTTGCGTGCCTTGAGGTCTTCCAGCAGCGGCTTGATGGCGTCCATCTCTCGCGGTGTTAGCTGGTTGGTCCACTCAGGCACCGGGACCGGCGCGAGCCCCGACCTGGTGGCCAGCGCCGACTTCGGGTTGTCAATATAGAACCACCCTCGCCTCCAGCCCTGGGTGTTGTCCGGCAGCTCGATGTCGATGTACACCGTCTTCATTTGACGGCGTAGCATGAAGCCGACGGCCCCGATGATGCCATTCTTGCCTGTCTTCTTCACCTTGAAGAAGTACCACCACAGGTCGAAGTGTGGCGGTATCCCCAAATACGCCTCGCACAAATGGATCAACAAGGAAATGGTGGTGACGGCGTTGGGGACGAGGTGTACCAAGTCAATGCGGTAGAAGTGGAGCAGCCCGCGGAAGTAGTCGCCCGCCGGGACTCCAAATCCGCGCTCGATGTATGCGACGAAGGCGACAGTCTCCCCGGCCCCCTCGGAGGGGAAGGCTTCGCCGGCGGCTGGCCTCCAGCCCACCTGCTCCTTGGGCTTCAGCAGCCCGCGCTCCACTAAACCTTGGAGCTGCGCCTCCGTCACCGTCGAGTGTTCCCAAACCTTCTCCGGGGGCGGCGCAAGCTCCGGGGCCTTTTCTTCTTCGCTGAAGCCAGTGGATCTAGCTCTAAACACTACCAAGGACTTCTGGCGCATACGGCGGCGCTGGGCGCAGTGGATCTAAGCACGGCGGCACTGGCGAATCTGCGCACTAAAGCTCTTGGCGACGGAATGGAAACCCTAGCTGTTGCGGGGGAATGGAAGTGAGTGGGGTCCCTGACCCTTCACTCAGCCTTTTATAACTGGGCCGCATCAGTGCGGTGGGCCGCAACACTCCAGATGCCCCTTCGGATTCGGCGACATTCCCGGCGACCCAACGGATACATCGCCAACAGCTATTTCAGCCTAACAGCCACAGGCAGTAACGGCTCGTGCCGTGCGGGAATCCATGCCTGTTGGCCTTCTGCCCAACGGCCTGGCGTCCATGGACTCGTTATGCCCTACTTCAAGCCCCTTCCCCATCATTTTCTTCAAGGTCTCCTGGCCTCTGACGACCTCCGGGTCTATGATAACACCTTGACAAGGTCGATGGGTACCACTTCTTGGTATGTCGCCTCAGCTTTCATTAGCGGGTTCACACCCCTAACTCCTAGGTCCTGCTACCTACTGGATGCCCTTAGCCTTCGTGGCTGGTTCAACACCAACGGCCCCGTGCTTAAAGGCTCCACTGCCCGTTGGCGACCTCCGGGTCAAGTAGCACCTCCCTGAGGTCGCTAAGGTCCTGCTACCTACTAAATTGCCCTAATGGCTATACCAACGGCCCTGTGCTTAATGGCTCCACTGCCCGTTGGTGACCTCCTGGTCAAGTAGCACCTCCCTGAGGTCGCTAAGGCTCTGCTGCCTCCTAGGTCGCGTAGACCTAGAGTTTCCAGGCTGACTACCTGCGTTGTGTCACTGCACAATGGCCGTGTCGATTCAGGTCGAGACGGGCTCCTTGTCCCTACGAAAGGCCTCCCGAAGGTCGGCGTGCTATATCAGCCCTACCGGGACCTTGGTAGCCATACCATTGTAGCCCGGGCGCCCTTACAACCACTGTAATCATGGCATTCCTCATGCAAAACTATATTTACAGCTTCATAAGCTACAAGGAGTTTGGCCCTTGGCCAGTTACAAGATACAAAGACATTAAAGGTCCTGAATTACCTTCCAAAGTGCTTACGACTCAGTCTACACTAATAAGGCTTGCCGCAAGCTTTCTTCTAGCTTCAGGACCTACTCGACGACCTCTACAGCCACTATGGAGGCTGCTGCCACACAGCCACCTCTACTCGTGCACCAACCGGTCTCCTGCGGCGTCCAGCGTCAAGTCTGAGCTTCCCCACAAGATTGCAGAAGGTCCGAGCTTTAACACCAACCTCACCGGGTGGAGCGCAGCATTCACCAGCATCACATCAGGCCTACAAGTGTCAGGGCCGACGATGCAATTGCTGCTTCATACTCCTCCTGGGTTCCTCGGCGGGACTGGGAGAAGAGGCCAATCGAGTTCTTCGAGCCTCGCAAGCATTCTTCTAGCTCCAAGCATGAACTACACCAACCTATGCTCTGGTGGACGGACACACATCCATGGCGTAACAATATTACTACATTGGATCATCGTGGCTTTCCTTTGGAGATTGCGCACTTCTCTTTGAAGTATGGGTGCCTATTCATACCCCAGCACCTGCCATTAGGTGTTATCCGCAAGCCAGCTTGTGTGGCGTCCTTGTCCGCCAGGTCACTATACCCTCGTGGAACACGAGGTCACTGTTCGCCCGTAGGAGGCATTTGCGCGCCTGTCCCCTACCTGACTACATCCTGGAGAACCTTTGTCTTCAACGAGTGATAGCGACCTGAGCTTCATCTGGAAGCCGGCCCGTGACCGTACAGTGCACTTGTGACTCTGGCTGCGCCAGACCTGTCTCCTGCTGACCTCTGCAAGGTTCTGGAGCTTTTGTCCTATAGCGTCGGCATTGCAAGGGCATCTGTTTCCTAAGCAGAAGGTCGTAGGTTCGGATTATTTTTCTCTTCTTCTTCTTTGGAGCATCAAACCGGCCATCCTGGTCGCTTTACTGCTCGGGGGCTACTACACTAGTGCGTCTTCGACGCCCTATTTTCTTCAGGTCACCTCGACCTAATGGAAGCCTGCTTCCATCACATCTCTGCTCGACCTACCCCTGGTAGGCTTGATGACCTTTCTAAAGGTCGTGGCTGCTACTACAACATGCTTGACTCAGGTCAAGTAAGCGGTTCTGCAAGATCTACGCCTCGTCTTCACTTCGACCTCATGTTCCTTCGACCCAGGAGCTCGATGTTCAACTTCGTGCGCGCATCGGAGGGGTTTCTTTTCTATCTTGATCCCCATGCACCCTTCACGACCTCGACGGTGCCACGCCTTTGTCACACTTAAAATTCCATCACTTTCAAAAAATGCTAGCAACAAGTTTAGTTTTTTATTTTCTAAGGGTTTATTAATTTTGACTAATTAAACTTGCTTTTAAAGTATTAAATAATATTTAATTAATTTAGAAATATCCAAGTGTTTGATGCATTCATGCCTTGCATTTGCTTTTGTTTGTTGTGTGTGGTTTAAAAAGTTTTTAAAAATAATTTTGAAAACTTGATAAAGTTTTAAGTGTTTAAGGTTTGAAAAGTTTTGAAAAAAAGGTTTGAAAAAAAGAAAAAAAAACCCTTTAACCCCGAACCTTACCCTCTTTCCCTCTCTCCTTTCCCGCGGCCCAATTCCTTTCCCTCCCCTTTTCTTCCTCAGCCGGCCCACGTACTCTCTCTTTCGGCGCACGCAGGCGCCCACCGGCCCATCTTCTCCAGCCCCTCTCTTCTCTCCGCCTCCCACCGACAGGCGGGCCCCACCTGTCGGGGGCGTCCCCTACCTCCCGCCGCTGCCTGCTCATCACCTGGCCGCCGGCCGCCCGCCTCCCCGGCGCCCTCCGGCCTCCCCCGCGCCTCCCCCTCTTACCCACCGAGTGGCAGTAAGTGCGCCGTAGCCCCACACCGCCTCGCCCCGTCGTCTCCCCTCCCGAAACTCCCCCTCCACCGGCTCCATCACCATTAATGGCGGCCCCGCCGGTGCGCCCGCCGCCCACCGCCTCTGCGCCGCCTCCTCTCCCCCTCCTCTACCCTATAAAAGGCGGCATAGCCCCTAGCTCCTCCCGCACCTCTTCCGGAGCTCCTCCCCTCTTCCTCGCCCCCGCAGCGCCACCACCCAAGGAAGCTGCCGGAGCTCCACCGTGCCGCCTCGATCTCCCTCCTCTTCGTCGTGGTCGCCCGTCCAAGCTTCTCAGTAAGTTCACCTTCATCCCCTCTTCGAGTAGAGCCCTTCCGTGTTCAAATCCGAGCTCTCTAGCTCCCTTTTGGCCGTCTCCGGCGAACATCCGGCCGTGCGCCGCCGGGCGCCGCCGTCCCGCCGCCGGCAACCGCTCGCGGGCCATGGTGGCCGTTGATCGCGAGATCAACGGTTGAGATCGCGCCTCGCCCGGGTCAAACACCAAGATAACGGTCAACCCCAGGCCGGCCGTGGTCTTTTTGCAAATAAGCCCCCGAAGTTTTAATATCACAGAAGTACCCTCCCAGCTCTAAAGATCCTTACACAGAGGTCCTTCTTTTTATGTTTAGGCCCCTAAGCTTTCAAGTTTCTCTCACCCGAGGTCCAGCCCTGTCCTTTTACGCTATAAACCTTGAGTTTATACATGTAATTATGTTTAGGTCCCTGGTTCCTTGCAGATAAGCCCCTGGAGCCTAAGTTTTCTTACAATCTAGCCCCTAAACCAAGTTTTAGCCATATCTTTTCCGTCTTTTATCCGTTTTAGGCGTTCTTGGTGTCCACGCGACCGTCTCTTTGAGCTCGTCAGTTTTAGAACCTTGTTTTGGTCTTTTGTAATGTTTGATGTATTGTTTTTATTTATTGTATGATTTTTGTTGTGCGTGTAGATATCGTGCCAGTGGGTGCTGAGCTACCGATCGAAGCTCAAGAACAAGTTTTTGAAGAAGAAGAACCCCAGTGTTTAAGCAAGGAAGGCAAGTGGATTTCCTCCCCTGCATACTCTATTTTGTCCCACACAACATGCATGATAACTAAGTTTACATTTAAATATTGCTATGCATAAATTGATGGGAAAATCACCTTTTTAAGGACATGACTAGATTTTTATCCCCATTACCTTGAACAACCCTTTGAAATAAATGTTTTGGGTAGAAATGCTTAGTTGCTATACCTTGGGATGCTTCTAATGGAATTTTACAAAATGATGAATGATGATCATGATAACTATGGTGAAGATGATGCTTTTGGTTAATAACAAGATCATATGTTTTAATTAGAACATGGAGAACCACCCAGGAAAACAGTGCAACCACAGTCCATATGGCTCTGGCTTAGCCAATTAATTAGGTGTGTGGAATTATCTGACAACCTTATCCGAAAGGAGCACAGGGGGCCGGAGTTGAAGGGGTATAGCCCGGTTCTTTTGGGATAGCAGCCTTTGCTAAGGTGCTGACCACTAGGGAGGGTTATGGTCCGCTCCGCTGCTGTAACTGTCGCGGGTTGTTGGTCTTCTGCATATCTTTGTAAAGGCTTCATAGTGGACCCCTAGCCACTCACCTCAGAAGTGTTTAAGGGTCTGATCAACCCAGGCAACATGGGGAACACGAACTGTGGGTAAAGTGTACGATCTCTACAGAGTGAAAACTGATCGATCAGCCGTGCTCACGGTCAAGAGCGGCCTGGACCCTCACATGATAAGTGAACTTAAACTTGGAAATTAAATCATGGATGTATATATGGTTTTTGGGATAATGTTTCAAATGCTTAATCTTTGGGGATGGTATAAACTTACACTTAGTAAATAGGCGCTTGTTAATAAAATTTGACCAACTTAAAATGCTAACCGCTGCAAAACTCTTATCCTATCCTTGATAGCCTTGCACTTTCACCCCACTTGCTGAGCTCCAACCATAAGTGTGCTCACCCTTGCTTATCCGCTGTTCAGAGGAGAACACTGGAGAAGAGTACTTCAGCGACTTCGATGAATTCTAAGGATGCGTTTCCCCCAGTCAGATGCCTGTGGAGTTGAAGATGGTGTTGGATCGTCTTAGCTATCGATGTTCATGTAAAGACCTTTGTGTCTATCCATGAGTGTAATAAAAGTTAATAAACCTCTTCTTGTACGTTTTTAGCATTGTTTCTGTTATTACACTCATTATGTCTATCGTACGTGTGAAATTGAGATCCTGGCACACATATGAGATGCATTCGGTTTCCTTCGGAAAATCAGGTGTGACAGAGTGGTACCAGAGCTATGCTGACTGTAGGACGCAGCCTTAGATAGAAATGGTCGTTATAATGACTCATTTTCTAGAAAGCCGTGTCAGCTCTTCAAAATAAATCTTAATTGCATCTAAAAATCTATCTTATTTGTCTTTTGTTAAAATTGTACCCCTTTGTTTTATTCTGCTCTAAGTTCAGCTTTGTTCTATCAGATGGCCGGGTTTCAGCCGTACGCCAACAACGGAATGGAGTTGCCCCCATTTGCTGAGCCAGTCATGGAGAACCCCAGTGATGGCAGTGACGGTGATGCAGAAGAGTACTACTACGACGGTCCTCGTGAAGGGGATCCGGCCTGTCGCATTCATTCCTCGGAGGATGAGCAAGGCTACTTTCCCTACCTGCTTCGACAGACACTGCGGGAGTTGGGAAACATGGTGAAGCCGCTCTACGTCACCCACAGTTGGACAGAACCACCACTTGGTACCTTCTACATGACTCGAGTCCACGTCAGACCTTTTGAGGAGACTACCAGAGGCTACCCAACGATCAAGGCACATGACTCCACCACACCTCACTCCACCTACAGTGCTTCTGTCAGCAATGCTGCAAGAAGAGCTTTATGGTCCCTTCGTTCCGGGCACAACCATGAGCTGAATATTAGTGACTTCCGGCACGTTCCTCGATGCATCAGTGGCACTGAGCATACAGTGGTTCAAGTTGGATATCCCGGGGATAATTGTATCAACATCCTTGTTCAGGTCGTTGCAGGACTCAACACCGACTTGGAAGTTGCTACTGCTGAGTTGGACCAGACCCACGTGATGCTGAAGGATGCCTATGAAAGGATCGCACGGTTGGAAGCCGAGCGTGATGGCACGGATCCACCAGCGCAGCCCGCTGAGTTTTCTTACGCTGCGATGTCACCACCCCGCAAGAGGCTCCGCTATGGCTCGTCCATCGCCACAACCGGTCTTCTTGAATAGGATGCCTACCTTTTTCAGTTGATCGTTAGATCCGTTCCTGTGAGGACGTAATCGATGTAATAATGTTTGGTGGATGAAAACATGTTTGATTTGGATCTTTGTGATGATTGGAATGCTTTATGGAGTGATGGCCATAAGTGCATTAATAAAATAATTAGTTTAAATTTAAAGTCTTTACCCCCTGTTCATCTTTATCAGTTCAACTTCCTATCTGAAAATCTTCTCCTAACAATCAGATGGTAAACACCAGGTCAGGAGGAGGACAGGACATTCCGCCTGTGATTCGTGCTCACATCGCTAATCGGCGAAATCCAGTACCACATCCACCACATAATCAAGCAATGGATCCAGTAATGCAGCAATTCTTGGCAGCCCAGACACAGTTGTTGCAGGCACTCACTGCTACTGTTCAGAACATGCAAGCTCAACCGAACCAGCCATTACCTCAAGCACCTCCACCACTTGCAAACAAACACAGAGAATTTATGAGCCACCACCCACCTACCTACTCCCATTCAGTGGAACCCCTCGATGTTGATGACTGGCTTAAGATTATTAACAAGAAGCTAGACATAGTACAATGCACTGATCGTGAGAAAGTCTTGTACGCTGTAGGACGCCTGGAGGGTGCAGCAGCCGATTGGTGGGATGCATATACTGTTGCACATGCCGCTCCTAACACCATCACCTGGCAGGAGTTCCAGGATAGTTTTCGTACACATCACATCCCAGCTGGTGTGATCAAGCTCAAGCAGAAGGAGTTTCTAGCTTTGAAGCAAGGCAACATGTCTGTTAGTGAGTATCAGGATAAATTCACTCAGCTATCTCGTTATGCTCCAGATAAGGTAGACACAGACCCAAAGAGGCAAGAACGTTTCTTGGATGGTCTCATTGGCCCACTCAACTACCAGCTCCAGAGTCACACTTTTCCTAATTTCCAGACTTTGCTAGACAAGGCTATTGTCTTGGAAAGCAAACGTGCAGAACCTGTTGAAAGCAAGCGCAAGTTTCGGTCTCAGGGACAATCTAGCCATAACACTCACCCTCATTTCAGTTCATCACAAGGATCTCAGTTCCATTCCCGTGAACAAGGAAGAAGTTATCAAGAGAATCAACAGTTTCAGCGCTCATATCAAGAACCTGAAGATTTCAGCCAAATAACCCCTCGTGCTCCAAATCCTTCTCAGAATCGTTCAAATGCACCAGTGAGGAACAACACCCCAGTTCGACCTAGTGGTTGTTTTAACTGCGGAGAATTGGGACACTATGCTAGCATTTGTCCCCAGCACACACCTCAGAAGGGTAATGGTCAGAGACTCGGACAGTCATCATCTCAAGTACGCACTGGGAATCCAAATTTTCAAGGTAACAGAGGCCAACAAAACTACATGCGTGGTAGGGTGAACCACGTGACAGCTGAGCAAGCCCAAGGAGCCAAAGATGTTGTTCTTGGTATGTTTCTTCTCAACTCTGTACCTGCAACAGTTTTATTTGATTCCGGGGCATTGCATTCATTTATTACTGAACAATTCGTGACAAAACATGATGTACCCATGAGTTCTATGAAGACACATTTGCTAGTTGGTTCCCCGAATGGTGAAATGAAATCCACCCATGTATGCCCACAGGTCAATCTTAAGATCGGAGAGATAGATTTTCAGGCTGACTTAGTAATTCTAACATCCAGTGGAATAGATGTGATTCTTGGAATGGATTGGTTAGGCAAACATGATGGGATTATTCTGTGTGCCAAGAAGTCGGTGCTCTTAACAAGCCCACAAGGAGATAGGATTGAGTTTGCTACCACCACAAGCCCAAAGAAGGAGAAGTGAATCAAGCTCTGTGGTTGTACCCCATCACCTTTCAAGATCAGCTTGTATCTCCTCGAGTTGTTTTCCAATCACTCCGAATCTCGGGACGAGATTCTTTTTAAGAGGGTAGGATTTGTCACACCTAAAATTCCATCACTTTTAAAAAATGCTAGCAACAAGTTTAGTTTTTTATTTTCTAAGGGTTTATTAATTTTGACTAATTAAACTTGCTTTTAAAGTATTAAATAATATTTAATTAATTTAGAAATATCCAAGTGTTTGATGCATTCATGCCTTGCATTTGCTTTTGTTTGTTGTGTGTGGTTTAAAAAGTTTTTAAAAATAATTATGAAAACTTGAAAAAGTTTTAAGTGTTTAAGGTTTGAAAAGTTTTGAAAAAAGGTTTGAAAAAAAAAGAAAAAAAACCCTTTAACCCCAAACCTTACCCTCTTTCCCTCTTTCCCTCTCTCCTTTCCCGCGGCCCAATTCCTTTCCCTCCCCTTTTCTTCCTTAGCCGGCCCACGTACTCTCTCTTCCGGCCCACGCAGGCGCCCACCGGCCCATCTTCTCTAGCCCCTCTCCTCTCTCCGCCTCCCACCGACAGGCGGGCCCCACCTGTCGGGGGCGTCCCCTACCTCCCGCCGCCGCCTGCTCCTCACCTGGCCGCCGGGCGCCCGCCTCCCCGGCGCCCTCCGGCCTCCCCCGCGCCTCTCCCTCTTCCCCACCGAGCAGCAGTAAGTGCGCCGCAGCCCCACGCCGCCTCGCCCCGTCGTCTCCCCTCCCGAAACTCCCCCTCCACCGGCTCCATCACCATTAATGGCGGCCCCGACGGTGTGCCCGCCGCCCACCGCCTCTGCGCCGCCTCCTCTCCCCCTCCTCTACCCTATAAAAGGCGGCATAGCCCCCAGCTCTTCCCGCACCTCTTCTGGAGCTCCTCCCCTCTTCCTCGCCCCCGCAGCGCCGCCACGCCAAGGAAGCCACCGGAGCTCCGCAGCGCCGCCTCGATCTCCCTCCTCTTCGCCGTGGTCGCCCGTCCAAGCTTCTCAGTAAGTTCAGCTTCGTCCCCTCTTCGAGTAGAGCCCTTCTGTGTTCAAATCTGAGCTCTCTAGCTCCCTTTTGGCCGTCTCCGGCGAACCTCCGGCCGTGCGCCGCCGGGCGCCGCCGTCCCGCCGCCGGCAGCCGCTCGTAGGCCACGGTGGCCGTTGATCGCGAGATCAATGGCTGAGATCGCGCCCCGCCCGGGTCAAACACCAAGGTAACGGTCAACCCCAGGCCGGCCGTGGTCTTTTTGCAAATAAGCCCCCGAAATCTTTAATATCACAGAAGTACCCTCCCACCTCTAAAGATCCTTACACAGAGGTCCTTCTTTTTATGTTTAGGCCCCTAAGCTTTCAAGTTTGTCTCACCCGCGGTCCAGCCCTGTCCTTTTACGCTATAAACCTTGAGTTTATACGCGTAATTATGTTTAGGTCCCTGGTTTCTTGCAGATAAGCCCCTGGAGCCTAAGTTTTCTTACAATCTAGCCCCTAAACCATGTTTTAGCCATATCTTTTCCGTCTTTTATCCGTTTTAGGCGTTCTTGGTGTCCACGCGACCGTCTCTTTGAGCTCGTCAGTTTTAGAACCTTGTTTTGGTCTTTTGTAATGTTTGATGTATTGTTTTTATTTATTGTATGATTTTTGCTGTGCGTGTAGATATCGTGCCAGTGGGTGCTGAGCTACCGATCGAAGCTCAAGAACAAGTTTTTGAAGAAGAAGAACCCCAGTGTTTAAGCAAGGAAGGCAAGTGGATTTACTCCCTTGCATACTCTATTTTGTCCCACACAACATGCATGATAACTAAGTTTACATTTAAATATTGCTATGCATAAATTGATGGGAAAATCACCTTTTTAAGGACATGACTAGACTTTTATCCCCATTACCTTGAACAACCCTTTTAAATAAATGTTTTGGGTAGAAATGCTTAGTTGCTATACCTTGGGATGGTTCTAATGGAATTTTACAAAATGATGAATGATGATCATGATAACTATGGTGAAGATGATGCTTTTGGTTAATAACAAGATCATATGTTTTAATTGGAACATGGAGAACCACCCAGGAAAACAGTGCAACCACAGTCCATATGGCTCTGGCTTAGCCAACTAATTAGGTGTGTGGAATTATCTGACAACCTTATCCGAAAGGAGCACAGGGGGCCGGAGTTGAAGGGGTATAGCCCGGTTCTTTTGGGATAGCAGCCTTTGCTAAGGTGCTGACCACTAGGGAGGGTTATGGTCCGCTCCGCTGCTGTAACTGTCGCGGGTTGTTGGTCTTCTGCATATCTTTGTAAAGGCTTTGTAGTGGACCCCTAGCCACTCACCTCGGAAGTGTTTAAGGGTCTGATCAACCCGGGCAACATGGGGAACACGAACTGTGGGTAAAGTGTACGATCTCTGCAGAGTGAAAACTGATCGATCAGCCGTGCTCACGGTCAAGAGCGGCTTGGACCCTCACATGATAAGTGAACTTGAACTTGGAAATTAAATCATGGATGTATATATGGTTTTTGGGATAATGTTTCAAATGCTTAATCTTTGGGGATGGTATAAACTTACACTTAGTAAATAGGCGCTTGTTAATAAAATTTGACCAACTTAAAATGCTAACCGCTGCAAAACTCTTAGCCTATCCTTGATAGCCTTGCACTTTCACCCCACTTGCTGAGCTCCAACCATAAGTGTGCTCACCCTTGCTTATCCGCTGTTCAGAGGAGAACACTGGAGAAGAGTACTTCAGTGACTTCGATGAATTCTAAGGATGCGTTTCCCCCAGTCAGATGCCTGTGGAGTTGAAGATGGTGTTGGATCGTCTTAGCTATCGATGTTCGTGTAAAGACCTTCGTGTCTATCCATGAGTGTAATAAAAGTTAATAAACCACTTCTTGTACGTTTTTAGCATTGTTTCTGCTATTACACTCATTATGTCTATCATATGTGTGAAATTGAGATCCTGGCACACATATGAGATGCATTCGGTTTCCTTCGGAAAATCGGGTGTGACAGCCTTGCTACTCTTCGACACAACCACGCCTCGGTCGCTACACCTACATGTCGATCGGGGGCTTGAGAGACATGGGTACCCATGGGTCCCCACCGGCCAGGGTCCCAGGGGCCCCTGACAAGTGGACCCGACCTTCCAGAAGACCCGCCGACCTGGCAAGTGGGCCCGGCGACCTTATCTGCATCTCCGATGACCGCGGGCGACCTGATCAGGATCCCGAAAGACCCGCGAAGCCTTGGCGTGCAAGACAAGACACGGCGACCTGGCGTGCCGCTGCCTGTAGCTCCGAGTATCACGGGATACTCCTTGTAATCTGGGAGATATGCTTCCCGTAGTTGTAACCGACCCCGACACGGGTCAACCGACCTGCGCATGCAAACCCTAGCCCATCCCCCCATATAAGGCGGCATAGGGCCCCATGCACAGGGAGAACTCATCTTCAACCTCCCGCATAATCCACCACAACTGGACGTAGGGTATTACTCTCCGAAGACCCGAACTAGTATAAACCCTTGTCTCCTTGTTACTCACCGCCATACTCGCCTAGTTCCGTGTGCATCCCGTGCATAACCACCTACGCTCTTAGGTCCCGATCCTCCATTAACCTGCAAACCTCTAGGCTAACCCCCTAGCGGATCTGTCCAGGTCTCACCTCCTGACACTGACCATTCCCCTTGTTACACAAGAGGAAAGCTGTCGTGCTAGTGTTTCAGGCAGGTCCACCAGAAGCGCGGCGAAGAGAGCACACATGCAGTAGCAGCAGCAGTCACAGCCACCAGCACAGCCACAGCCTGCTACACCACTGGTGGTAGGAGGGGCCCCTGCGGGGTACATGTTTGGGGTTACCCCTGGATATGCACCTGGTTGGGATCAGCCCACCTACCAGCCGAGTGCGAGTGGCGCGGCTTGGGCGCGTGCGAGCGGTGCTCAGTGGGCAACACCCGCTAGTTCTAGCTCTGGTGGTCCGCCTCCGTCTTCGTCCTTTAAGTGACACTCCTCACCTCTACACGCGATGCTTAGCTCGCGCGGTAGATAGGAGAGCACACCATCTAGGTTACGGGATTGGAGGAGACGCTAAACACCCACGTCGAGTCTACCTCAGCGTGGCAGCGTCAGGCTGGTGAGGGGATTGAAGCCCATGCAGCTTGCTCAGCAGTGACACATGGAGGAGCAGAGGGCTTACTACGCGAGTCAGGGTTTCTTCTACCCTCCTCAGCAGTGAGCCTGAAGCTAGCTTGGGGGAGGACCCCCATCCTGAGGTAACTTGTATCTTCCTTTGTTTTCAGAATATCTTATAATGAAAACCCAAAAAAATCTACAAAAATAAAAAAGACCAAAAAGATTTATTTGCTTTTATCATCATCGTTTGCTTAGTTTGCTTTGATATGCATAGTAAGAATGCTTTGCCTCTAAGGTTGAAATGATGAATAGTTGCTCTGTTTATTCTTCTCATATGTCTTGCTTACAACTTTGTATCCTACTTAAGTTTTGAGTTTGTTGGCTTGCATGTTCAAACCTTAGCTTGGAAACTGTGGGTAGCAAAAAAGCATGATCCTTGCCTAAGTTGTTGTAAGACATGATATGGTATAATAGAGTGCTATGATTCTGTACCGAGTGATGCTTGACATCTGGAGTTTTCCTTTTTGAAAAATCAAAACATGATGAGTTCCTCAATATTGAGCATTTCCTATCCAAGGCCATATGTAGATTCTAGCTCTTGTTAGCCTCCACATATGCAACTTGTTCTCTCATTGAGCTTTGTTGAATTGTTGTGACCCTTGTTAGAACTCATACTCTCTTGATCAAGATCACGTACACGTTCATACTTAACTTCTACACTGGAAGTTAGCATTCATCATTTGTTCCATTTGCTTATGCATTCTTCCGCAAATAAAACTCTATGCATCTTTGTACCATTCATCCCTCTCCAAATATCTCCAATAGAGACAAAGGGCTAGCTAAAAAAAAGAGAAAAGCATGCTCAAAAGCATGGCAAAAATAAATAAAGAGAGCTAGCCCAAGTCTCGAAAATTCCAAAAGGAGAAAGGGATTGATATGTGCAAGAGAAAGAGTTCCACCATTTAGATGGTAATAACTAGTACCTACTCCGGGGCTACTGTCCACCTTACCATTAATCCCTCATTTCCTCATGAAAAGCTTGGTAATATCTAGCACCCATTTCCGGACCTAGTATCCACCTTACCATGGTCATCATCATCACACACATATGCACATCTTGATCAGGATGTATGTTTGTTTCTTCCAAGGATCTGGTTTTTGACTTAGCAAAATATGAGAGACAAGTATGACGCACTTCTTCCCTATCTACAGCTCCACATAAGCCTATTAGGAGTAGGGTGTGAAGAAAGGCAACATTGATGCCCTGGTGAGGAACCATACACTTTTGAGCGATCCGAGAGTATCATTTGAGGAACTCTGATTTTCTTTTGAAAAATTTGCAAAACCTCCGGATTGATAGCTGATCAAGGTATGAGTGATTATGCATTTGCTATATAACCATTCTGTCTCTCAACCTCCCAAGGCAGGTGAAGCTATATGCCCCATGTCATCAAGTGAATGGTAAGAACATTGTTAACTTGTTCAACTCTTGGTAGAGTACTTTGCTGTATGTTTGCCATAAGTTAAGAATACAACATTGTAGCAACTCCTGATCAACCAACCTAAGTCTTTAATGTCTTGCTTCGAGAGGAGCAAGAGGTTAGCTTGGGGGAGTTTGTTGACGGCTGTTAAGTACTACTTTCAGCCATCAATATTCTCACATAAATAGAGGCACATGCATTATTTACTTGCATTTTGGTTTGAATAATGTAGTTCCACTTGTCCTTGGAGATTATTTGTATGTAGGTAAAATAAGCATAAAAGAGATGGAAACCCACCTTTCATGGAAGAACCATGCCAACTCAGCTGAGGAGGTGGCTGCCACCAAGGAAACACATGGCAATCCACGTCACTGATCCAAGGGAGGCACTCACCGACGAATCAGAGAGCGCCACATGGACTTCACATGGATCAAGGGGCCCACCTCAGATACCAAAACAAGCCATGCACCGGGGATGGATCAAAGGGCCCACATGGTAGCCACCCAGAGGAAAACCACCCCAAGTTAGGGGCCTAGGGGGCCGGCCAAACCTTGGATCAGTCGAACCGCCTTAGGTTCCCCCCATATCATCACTACATGTGGCAGCTACTCATTGGTCCATTGCTTCACTCCCGGGTGTTTTGAGGCCATTTGGTGCCCGAGGCAAGCCTCCTCCTTGCCTATAAACAGAAGGGGAGGGGCTCCCATTTCACACACACCACTCTCTCATTCTCCTCTCACTTTTAGTCTTCAAGGCTAGGGGGTAGGCTAGAGTAGCACTTATTCAGGTTCCAAATCTACTTTGGAGTCTAGGTATGAGTTCTCTTTTATCTTTATTTCATTGTATGACTTTGATTTACTTCAGTTATTCAGCTATTTCATATAAAGTCATGGTAGATCATATGCTTGATATGTTCTTGAGTTCATCTCTTGTTCATCATTTAGAGGCTCATGTTCTTCATGAACACTACCTTTTGATCCACTTCAAGGATGATTTACTCATTCCTTATGTGTTTGTTCATAAGTTAGAGGCTCGTGTTCTTCACGAACACGACCCTTTGATCTTGTTGACTAGACATAAGAGAGTTCATATCCGTTCGTATGTCTAGCCTTAGTTGATCCTATTAGATGGCATGATAGTGTTGCATGAGGTTTGTGTTCAAGCTATGGTACTAGGTCTAAGTTGACCACTCATCTGGTGGCTCTCACCCTGGGTCACAATAGCCCGGGCCGGGTGAAGTCTAGCAGCAACGCAGGCATGGTGCCTGGGTTGTGTGGCTACGTTAGTTATGAGCATACCCTTGTAATGATAGTGGTAGGCCGCATTGGTGACAGCGGTTGGACCCTTTGGAACCCTCCACGCTGGGGTATTGCTGTAGGAGTCTAAAGTATAGTTTCGCAGGGTGCTGGTCGACGCGGGCTATCTCCCCGTTTGTACGTCGGTGCTGAACCTTACCCTCTCATGCAATGCTCATGCCTATCTCTTGTATCATCTAGCTTTGTATGTTTAGTACATTAGGACCTAGAGCTAACTCGTATGTTCCCCCTATGCCGTAGAGTACTAGAGTAGAGGTAGATCTGAGTGTGTGTCACACTACCCTATCATATCTTTATTTTACCCCTGCCTTTGAGTTGTTATTTCCTATATCTATCTCTTGGTTTACATCCAGTGCAAAAGCATAAGTCTATGATATCCGCCATTGCCTTCCACGGATACGATACCCTTGGAATATTCTGCTTCCATGGGGAAATGCTACAATGGTTTATCTGTGCGCTTGCGGATTTGTTCATGATCGTTTAGATTTACCTCTGGCAAGTCTTGGTGTTCACGCTAACTCGGCGTCGTTAGTCTTGATGCTAAGAAATGCCAACATGCACTAATTAGATTTTATTTATAAAATCATATGAAATAAACATTAATCAAATTGACATTGATAATAAAAAATGGTGTATACCACTATATAACTTTTATTTAGAAAAGACATGTTTATCAAAGCATTAATCAAAATTAATATCAAATTAATTTTTAGAAAACATGCATAAAGAAAACTCACCACTAACGTGTACTTTATTTCATTATGAACCTAACACAATTTAAACAGATTAAAACGGAGCTAAAACGTGGAAACTATGGGCTAAACAAGATGATAAGGACCTATATGCGATTATCCAAAGTTAACAGGGCTGGCTGAGAAGTAACCTCAGACTCAGTGAATAGTCACTGCAAATAGATGAATCTCCAGGGTTAGATTCAAAAAAGCACAGGGGTAGGACTCGGTTGTAAAGATCTAAAAGATCTAGGGGGTTATCCAAATTAAGCCATGACTCATAAACTAATCTACAGATTACAGATTTCCTGAGGGGCCAAAACGCAAAAACAGACGGGCCTTCTTCCACCTCTGGTCTGAAGCGGACAACGGCTCTGCCGGCTCCAATTTCTGGTGACTCGGGCAGCTAGGGGCTCGGGCGGTTGGTGCAGGATATGGAGAAGAGGAAGGGGGTTACGGACATGTGCTCACCAGCGATGGGGAAGAAGGAAGGCGGCCGAATTTCGGAGGATGACGGCAGCGGACAGCAGCTCGGCTCCAGGCGGTGGCGGCAGTCCAGTTATCTTCCGGCGATAGGCAAGGCCGCTGGGTGTGCGGCTCGCCCCGGTGAAGCTGGTGGCGGAGAATGCCTGCTCCGACGGTGCTTCAAGCCGGTGAACGAGCAGTGAACTCCGGCGACGGCTCTCGGCTGGCGGCGGTGCTGTGCAATGTTGAGGCGGCGCGACGCGAGGCAGCGGTGGAGGCAGGGGTGTACGGGGCCACGGTGGCGGTGACTAAATAGGCACAGCGCACGAGGCCCTGGCGCGCACGCCAAGGAAGGGTGGCGGCGGCGCCGTGCACTCGGCCATGCCATGGCCACTGGCCAGATGGGCCTAGCGGGCCTGAGGCTGGGCCGTAGTGGGTCAGCGGACATGGGTCGGGCTCGCGGATGCGGGCTCGGCCCAAAAGAAAAGAAAAAGGATTTCTTTTTATTTTCAGAAAATATTTTCGTGAATAGAAAAATCTAGAAATAGCTAGATAATTCATTAAAGCCACGAAAAATATTCTGAAAATCCCAAAAATTCTAGAAAAATTCCCAGAGATAGATTGAGACACGAACAACCCAAATAAAATGTTTGGAGCTGATGAAAAAGATTTTAGAGCCTTCTGATAAATAGAAATAGCTCAAGAAAGGTGAGAATAATTTCCAGAAAAAAACTGAAAAAAAATCTGGGAAGGATTTGGTCAGCACCTAAGCCCATTTGAAAACCTTTTTCACTCATGAACACAGAAATGCATCGGCATGGATGCAACAATCACATAATCATTTTATTTTATTCAGAAAAATAAACAAAAGCTTTTTCCTATACTATATTCCCTGTAAAGAAAATAAATGTTGGAAAAATTTTAAAATTGAGTGAAAGTTGTTGTTTAATTTTTCTTCTAATTCACATCCTGGAATTTAGAAATTTCATGGTGTGACATTCCCCAACCCCTCTCCACCCCATAAAAGGTGCCCCCGAACCCCTTCTTGAGGACCAGGTGTGTCCGAGGACCAGTGGAGGGTCGCCTTTAGTGATGAGTGATTGACAACGTTGTGTGGACTGATGCTTGGCTAAGTGTGCAGGTACATGTTGCGGCTTGACTTGTGTTGATGCAGGTGAAGAACAAGCGCGAAAGGCCTTAGCCGTGGCGACCTCCGGGTGATGGAGAGGCAAGTAGGCTTTGTTCGATGGACCCGGTGGCCGATGGGGTCAAGTGCGAGCCGTGCGGTGCAAGACTAGCAAGTTGAAGTCATGAACATCGGCCGGTGCAAGGTAATGGTTCGAGGCCGAAGCTTGCGCGCGGGGTTTCGTGGTTTGCCCACAAAACCATCGGTGGATGGTTTCTTGGTTTGGTCCACAAAACCAAGTCCGGAGGCCCGATGTGACGGAGACGGGGATCCGGGAGCGTCAGAAAGCTTCGAGGCGGGGGGCACGTGGCGTGATCGCGGGGCTTGCGTCGAGGCTAAGCAAGCCCGCGGTCGAAGCGTGTCCGCTCGATGAAGACTTGACCATATTGCCCCTGAGGGGTGTGTATCTTCATTTTAAGTTGTAGGGGTAGCGTGGTCATTTGCCTCCTCCGGTGGACTTCGTATAAATAGCGGAGAGGTGGATGGCATCTCCCTCTCTCTCTGGCTCTAGGGTTTCCTTCCCCGGTAGATCGCTCTGGACTGTTTCTTTTTCCTCTGCTTTCCTTAGGTTAGATTCTTGTATAGACTCTGACCTCTGGATGTATGGAATCATTCGGCGTTGTGGTGATCTCCTAGCTCTTTGTGATTTTCATGTCTTTGTCGGAGCTCTTTTTGGTTGGTTTCATTCTTCGCTCGATTCGTTGATTTGAGGGTGTTTTCTCTTGGATTTCTTTGAGGGGATCATGGGTGGATGCCTTGTGCATCTTTGTGGATGATCTTGACCCCTCAAACGCTGGGATTTTCCCTCGATTAGTGAGTTCTTGGTGGAACCCGAGTTCATGGTGATGGTTTCGTAGATTCTCGATTCCTCTCGTTTTAGTTGGTTTGAGACCATAAATTCGTAGGGATAGCATCTCCTAGAGATGCTTCACCTTCGCCTATGATTTGGTCGCAATCATTGGTTGAATCAGGAGATTGAGTGAGGGGAAGTTGTGTTCGTTCTCGTGGGCGATTTTTTCTGGGCTGTACCGGATGATCCAGCACTTCACCAGATGATCCGGCCTAGTTGACTTTTTCTGTGCTTAGTGCTTCTCTTGTTCTTGTCCTAAATCTCAAAGTTTTTAGTGAAGTCTTGATCTTTTGAGAAATATCTTTTGGACAAAGACTCACTAGGGTGTTGTGACCCTATGGTTAAAATTTCGTGATTTTAGGAGGTCATTTGTTTGAGTTTTGGATTTTTCTTTGTCTGTTCAGCAGGCTGTTTTTGGGTATTTCGGGTGATCCGGCATAACGTCAGATGATCCAGTAGGGAGACCCGGTGAATGTCCCAGAATTCACTATGAATGTCCCGAGTTAACCCAGGTGATCCGAGACTTTGCCGGATGACCCGAAAGGTCCCAGAAAGTTCCTGTTTTGGTCTCTCTCTTCTGTGTTAGCTTCCGTTTCGCTTTCGCGTGGTGTCTTAGCTTCTCTAAAGTCGTTCCTAAGGTCAGTAGGTCTGCTGTGACCATGTGATCTTGACGATTGGCTTGTGCTTTGTTCTCCCTCACTTGTGAGAGCCTTTTGGTGTTGATTTTGGGGCATAGTCGAGTTCATCTTCTTGAAGTGAATTTTTATCGGCTCCCATTCACTCGCCCCCTCTCTGGTCGCCTATTCGGTGCTTCAATTGTTATCAGAGCCGGTTAAGGATCTTTGTGATTCTAACCAGTCTAAGATCCAAAGATGAGTGACTATGGTAATGGGTCGGGTCCTCCGCACTTCGATGGCAAGAATTACCCGATGTGGGAGAGGCGCATGGGCGCATTTTTGCGTGGGAAGGGGACTCTGATTTGGGATGTCACTCAAAATCCCAACTATGTCATCCCAGATAGTTTCCTTCTTACAGGATCACGGGACATGTGTGAGGCCAACAGCAAGGCCGTTGATTACTTGTTCCGTGCTCTATGTGCCTCGGAGTTTGACCGAGTGTACCGAGAGAATGTGGCCGGAAAGATATGGCTTAAGCTCAGGAATGCTCATGTTGGCAATACCCAGGTGCAAGTCCGTTTGTTTTCTACTTACCGGAGAGAGTACGAGAACTTCACTCATCTCCCCGGTGAGTCGATCGATGCTATGTTTCAGCGCTTCACCAGCATAGTCAACAATGTTGACGGCTGTTAAGTGCCTACTTTAGCCGTCAATATACTCATGAATAAAGGAGCATAAGGCATTTCTTACACGTATTTAGTTAAGAATAATGTAGTTCCACTTGTCCTTGGAGATTATTTGATTGTAGGAAAATAAGCAAGAAAAGAGTGCCAAACTCACCTTCTAGGGTCCATGCCACATCACCTCATCCTAGGCGGGCTGCCAACAAGGATGCCATGCATGCAAACCTACCAACTAGGGAGCCAGGCATGCATGCCATGCAAGCAATCCAAGTGAAGCAACCCCCGATGAATCAGAGGGTGACACGTGGACTTCACATAGATCCGTGGGCCCACAAAGGCAAGCAAACCGCGCCAAAACAGGGTGGACGTCGGGAACCGACCTAAGGACCCACAGGGCAGCCACGAGGAGAAAGCACGAGCCAGGGGGGCCCACCAGGGGGTCGGCTGACCCCACAGGTCGGCCGAACCGACCTTGGCTCGGCCTCTCCTGTGCTTCCACGTGGTGGCTCTCCATTGGTCCTAGGCGCCATCCCCAGGGTGTTTGCCTCTGTTCCTCGCCGGTGCACGGGCCTATAAATAGAAGGAGAGGGGGCTCACTTATGAGACATCCACACTTGCAACACCTCTCTCACTTTTAGTCTCAAGGCTAGGAGGTAGGCTATAGTAGTTCTAATTCAGGTTCCAAGTCTACTTTGGGATCTAGGTATGAGTTGTCTTGTATCTTATTTCATTTGTATGACTTTGATCTACTTCAGTTATTTATCTATTTCATATAAAGTTGTGTTAGTATGCATGAGTGATTTGTTCATGTGTTCTTCACCTATTCATCATTTAGAGGCTCCTGTTCTTGATGAACAAGGCCTTTCGATCCACTTGACGGGTGACTTTCACATGTTTCTGGTGTTTGTTCATAAGTTAGAGGCTCGTGTTCTGCGCGAACATGACCCTTTGATCCAGTTGAACAGACATAGGAAAGCACGAATCCGTTTCTGTGCTTAACCTGGTTTGATCTAATTAGATGACATGATTGCGTTGTATGAAGTCTGTGCTTGAGCTACGGTACTCGGTGTAATTGGCTGGTTTATTTGGTGGCTTGACCTGGGTCACAATAGCTCAGGCCGGTCAAGTCCGGCTAACAACGTAAGCATGGTTCTTGGGTTGCGTAGCTACCTTACTTATGAGTTTATCCCACGGTTTGTCTTGGGGAAGGCCGCGGTAGTGACAGCCGTTGGTCCTCTGAAATCCCCCACGTTCGGATAAGCTGTAGGAGTCTAAAATATAACAACCGGAGTTGTGCAGAAGCAACGCGGGAGGTTATCTCCCCGTGGTACCTGGATGCTCAAGTCAATGTTCTTCAACGCTAGTGTATCTAACTCGTTCCTTCCAGCTTTATGTGTATAGTACATTAGAACCTAGAACTAACTCGTATGTCGCCTCCTATGCCTAGGACCCTTTAGAGAGAGAGTGAGTGTGTGTGATCACACTACCCCATTATCATATCTTTACCCCTGCACTTGAGTGTCTGGTTTGTTTCTGTCAATGATCTATACTCATTGCAATAGAGTTGATCTTGTCATTCCGCCAATGCCTTCCTTGGATTCGATACCCTTTGGAATACTCCTTTGGGGAAATGCTACAATGGTACTTCCGTGTGCTTGCGGATCTTTGTAAACGTTAAGATTTACCAACCAGCATTTCTGGTGCTATTACCAAGATGGGTTCCAAACCTGTTCTTAGGTGATTGCGTTAAGAAATGTCAACAAGCATTTCTGGCGTCGTTGCCGGGGAAGGCTTATGGATGACATATCAACACTTTGCATATGTTTATAATCATGACAGGAATAAAACAGTTCTCAATGTAGGCTAACTTGGATTGTCTTCTTTGTCTATTGATGATGAAGACAGGTAGTACATGACTGGTTTCGACTTGCCATCGAATTTTACTGAAGATCCTGAGTCACTCGTAAGGAAGGCACGAACTCATTTCGGCTCTCCTTCACGTGAACATTCGGAAGTCGATCCAACTTCCTTTGTGCCATCCGCATCAACTTCCATGGCCAACCCTGTCGAGAAGACTCTTCGTGAGTATTCCGCTCCCTCTGCTGACCAGGTGCCGACAGGCCCCGTGATCAACACTGGGAATGGAAACTTCGAGATCAAGACTGGCTTAATTACAATGGTACAGGATAGCCCATTCTGTGGCAAGCCTAATGAAGACGCGAGCGCCCACCTGCAGCAGTTCCTAGAACTATGCAATACCTTCACTATACAAGGAGTGGAGGAAGATGCTATTCGTCTGCGACTGTTTCCCTTCTCCCTCTTGGGAAAGGCAAAGTAGTGGTTTTATGCTAACCGTGCAGAGATTAACACTTGGGCAAAGTGCTCCGCAGCATTCCTCGCGAAATTCTTTCCGTTGGGCAAAACCAATGTCCTTCGGGGGCGAATTTCAAGTTTCCAGCAGACAGCAAATGAGACTATCCCTGAAGCTTGGGAGAGACTCCAGGAATACATCCTGGCTTGTCCTCATCATGGGATGGACAACTGGCTTATTCTTCAGAGTTTCTATAATGGGCTGACTCCGACAGCCCGAGGCCATATTGATGCTGCAGCTGGAGGGGCTTTCTTCTCTCTTACTATCACTGAAGCTACTACACTGATAGAGAAGATGGTTACCAATCAAGGGTGGAGTGATGATCGACTGCAGCCACGTCAAAGGGGTACACATACCATCAAGGAAGCGGATATGTTACACGCCAAGATGGACCTAATGATGAAGAGAATGGATGATCTAGCCAATGAGAAGGCTGCCATGGCCACCACTACTCAAGCTATGGATGCTCGCATGACTTGCGAAGTCTGTGGTAATACTGGGCATTCAGGGAATTACTACCCTACTACTCAGGAGGATGTGATGTACATGAACGGCAATAACAACGGTTACCGTCCACAAGGAGGTCAAACGTGGAATCAATCACGCCCTTACTATCAAGGGGGTAATCAAGGTAATTCTTTCAACACAAACCAACCTTCCTTGAAAGATCTAGTCTTTGGGCAAGCTAAGATTAATGAAGGCTTTAATAAGAAAACATCTGCCTATGATAAGGCCTTTGAGAGCCTTAATGTTAAAATTGATAGCCTTTCATCTGCTCTTAAAGACCAGTTGAGCTTTAATAAGATGATAGAAACCCAGTTGGCTCAGCTAGTCGCTTCAGTTCCACCAGTTGAAAATGCGAAAGCGGTAGTCATGAGAGGGGGTAAGACCACTCGCGATCCGCCTTATCCTAACCGTGCAGGAACAAAGAAAAGCACAAGAGAGGATGAAGAACTCAGTGGAGAACCACTTGGCATGAGGGAGCCCTCACAAGCAAGAGCACCTGAAGACAGGGCAGATAAACCTGAGTTTATTGAAACAAATTTATTGGCATTCCCTCAGCGAAACAGGAAGACAACAGTGGATGAGCAATTCACTCGTTTCGTGGACATGATTCCAAAGGTATATATTAATGTTCCACTCCTCGAGGCAATGTGTGTACCCACGTACGCACGTTACCTCAAGGATATCCTCACCAAGAAGTGAGCTCTACCCATCTCGGAGGTGGTAAAGCTCACAGAAGAGTGTAGCGCAGCTATACTCAATCGTCTTCCAGAAAAGAAGAAGGACCCAGGGTGCCCCACGATCACATGCACAATTGGAACACAGAGATTCGACCATGCTCTCTGTGATCTTGGCGCTAGTGTTAGCGTCATGCCAAAGGTAGTTTTCGACCAACTCAATTATACGGAATTATCTCCAACTACTTTGCAGCTGCAGCTAGCCGATTCCTCAGTCCGATATCCAGCGGGGATAGCCAAGGACATCCCGGTGAAGGTCCGAGACTGCTTCATTCCAGTGGACTTTGTAGTACTTGACATGGACATTGGTAATGAAGTACCCCTCATTCTGGGATGTCCATTCCCGAGCACGGCCGATGCACAAATTGATGTTGGTGCTGGAGTAATCCGTCTCCACATCAATGGCAAGGAAGAAAGGTTTGAATTCCGTCCACGTAAGGAACAATGCTCAATGGTTGAAGGCACACCAGGAATGGGCACTCCTGCCCAAAGAAGTGAAACTACGCAACCACAAGTGGACAGCCTCATTGCCTTTATGAAGACTTTCTGGAAGCAAGAGCAAGAGCAAATGAGTGCAAGACAAAAATCATATTGGAAATCCAAGTCCCAGTCCAAGGCACCATTCCCTGCACCTCGTATATCACAGACGACCAAGAAGGTGTGGAAAAGAGTGGACAGGGAGCCGACTCCCTCGTCTCCAAGAGCGGCTGACCCTACACTAAGGTAAGTAATGTGGGAGTTAGTCTGGCTCTGGAAGACTTAAAACAAAAAGAGCCCTTCAACGACAGGTAAGATCGGTAAGTAATCTTATTCAATAAAAGTTCTGACCTCTAAAAAGAATCAAGATATCCTTGCTCCATTCTGTTCGTGCTTGGTCGAGGTACGAGCTCATAGGTGTACTCCATCCGGACAACTCCCTTGAGTCCAAACTGTACTAGCGATAGCTGCGACAACTGGAGGAGCAGAGGGCTTACTACGTGTGGTTGGGATACCGCCCTCCGCAGCAGTGAGCCTGAAGCTAGCTTGGGGGAGGACCCCCATTCTGAGGTAACTTGTATCTTCTATTGTTTTCAGAACCCCATATGCTAAAAACACATAAAAATCTAAAAAAATTAAAAAGACCAAAAATATTTATTTGCTTTCTTAAATTAGTTTGTTTTTGTATGCGCGGTACGAGTGTTCTTATTCTCCATGGTTGAAATGATTAATAGTTGTTCTGTTTATTCCTCTTGTATGCTTTGTTTACAACTTAGTATCCTATCCAAGTTTTGAGTTTGTTGGCTAGTATGATCGAACCTGAGCTTGAAATTTGTGGGTAGCAAAAAGCATGATCTTTGCCTAAGTTGTTGCGAGGTATGATATGGTATAATAGAGTTGCTATGAGCTAGTACTGAGTGATGTTTGGTATCCGGAGTTTTCTTTTGAAAAATGTTAAAATGATAAGTTCCTCAATGATAAGAAATTCCTACCCAAGGCCATATGTAGATTTTAGCTTATGTTAAACCTCCACATATGCTACCTGATTTCTTCATTGAGTTTTGTCGAATTGTTGTGACCCTCGGCGAGTAACTTGTCATACTCCTATGATCAAGATCACGTACACACCACCATATGCGAAAGTTCTACACTGGAAGTTAGCAATCATCATTTCATCCATTTCCCATCCATTCCACAAAATAAAGCTCCGCGCATGTTCCATGATTACTCTCCCTCCAAAAATTTTTAGCAAGGGCTATGGGCTATGTTAAAAAAAAGCTCAAGGGCATGCATAAAAAAAAGAAAGAATAGTTTGCCAGCTTGTCTATTAGAGTAAAGTGAAGCTCTTGCATGTTTCTAGTTAGATCAAAGTGCATTCGTGATCTTGCATGAGTGATAGAGCATACCTTGAGCAAGTGCCAGTATCTCCCTCGCGGATTCGTAGTAATAATAAGTGGTGTAGACGAGGTGTCTGGACCATAAGCTATCCTTCGAAGACCACGTACGATCGTAGCGTAGAGGTAGGCCGCAGTGGTGACAGCCTGTTGGACCCTTTGTCAACCCTCTACGTCGCGTACCGAGTTGGGCTCGAGCCAACACATAGGCCTTGTGCTTGGTGCCCGAAGTGAGTGCTATACCTGAGAGACCGTAACTAGACTCTACGCTCGGTCGAGGCAGATCCTTTCTACCTATCCTATCAATAAGTGTTGTGTCCTTGGATCATCTATACTAGAGTAGGAGATAGTACACTCCGTTCCCTGGATTCGATACCCTTGGAATACTCTCCTTCCTTGGGGAAGTGCTACAACGGTATTTCCGTGCGCTTGTGGTATACCCGTTTGTTCTTATTTGCTCCCTCTAGGTGTACAACTAGTGGTGACGTTAAGAAACACCAACAAGCATTTCTGGCGCCATTGCCGGGGAATGGTTGCTGTATCTATCTTCGAACCTAGTGGTCCTCATATTTATCTTTTTCATTTTCTTCTACCTTCACAACTGTTACCCATCGATATATCCTTTTTTTGCTTCTTTTCTTCTACCTCTACCCCAGTTACCATGGAGCAAACTTCTATCCAAAACCTTTCTGCTCCCAAACCTGAGTTGTTAGAGACCCCGCCGTCGGAACACCCAATCACCACATCTAGCTATCAACTCAGTACCGATCTTATTTCTTTGATTGGGAAATCGTATTCCTTTTCCGGGGACTATCAAAACCCCTACGATCATTTGCGAGAGTTTGAGCATTTGTGTTCATGTTACGCCTTTGCTGGCATGACACACGATACCGTTCATTGGAAATTGTTTCCTTTTTCCCTCACAGGAAGTGCGAGGCAATGGTACAACGATCGCGTGAGTTGTGTTGGCGGCACTGGCCGAAACTTGTCGGTGAATTCTGCCGACAGTTCTTTCCACCTGCTTGGCTCATCGCGTTGTGAAAGGATGTGCTCGGATTTAAGCAAAATGATAAGGAGACCTTGGGTGCGGCGTGGGAAAGACTCTTACATTTAGTAAATTCGGGTCCCACACTGTCGATACCCGACCATGTGCTCTATCAGCATTTCTATGTGGGATTGGACGTCAAGTCCGCCGGGCACCTTGACGATGCCTCGGGAGGTTCTTTCCCGGATAAAACTCCAAGTGAGGGAAGAAAGATCCTTGATCTTATAGCAACTAATGACTCCTTCACAGCCAAGCCAAAAGAGCCTCAAGAGGAATGCACACCCGAAGAAGAGATCACTCCTGAACCTGAGCCTGAACCTTCGTCGCCCAAATCCGTAAGCTTAGTTCAGGAGGCCATGACACCGGAGGAAGAGACAATTCAACCTCCGGAGTCTCCTCCAAAGTTTGAGGATGATATAATTGGTGATTATGGAAACACCTCAAACTATTGTTGCAAGAGAAAACCGCCATCACCCGTGATTTCCCCAGATCCTTTGGATGTCGCTTTCCTCAGGGACAACATTCGGGAATTAACGGTCATCATGACCCAAGAGTGGTTGAGAGAGTCGGAATCAACAGCCGAAATTTTCCAACTCCTCCCGCCTCGATCAACCCTTCCTTGTGTCATGAATGGGAAGGTAGTGAAAGTTCTCTACAACCCTCTGGTGGGAGTCAATATCATGTCCAGCACTTATGCTCTGAGGAATTTTGCGGACGAACCTCTGACTCCTACCCAGATGTCTATCAGGACTCCTGAAGGAGAAATCCTAGAAGGAGTAGGGATCTTGAAGGCTATCCCCATCATATATAAGGAGGCCGACTTTGCTCTTGACTTCCACACCTATGACATCCTTAGCTTCGACCTCATGATAGGATTGCCCCTCGAAAAATTTCTCCTAGAGTCCCCTACCCAAGGTAAGATTAACATTTGCCTTGGGAAGGAGGTTTTCTCTGTAGAAATCTCGAGAGCAAAAAATGCGAGAACTGATCCTCCTGATGACTCTACACAAATTGAGGAGGTTAAGGCAATCATTCCGGGAGATTCGCCAGAATCCCTCCTCGACGAGTGGGCGCCCGAGTTCATAGATGAGATAGAGGAGCCTGATGAGCCTATAGATATATCAGAATCCCAGGCTCCACCTAAGCCTCCTATCGAACTCAAGCCTCTGCCCGCCAGCCTTTGATATGTTTTCCTCCATGGGGACACTGAGTCCCCAGTAATCATTAATGACAATCTCTCTAACGAAGAATCCAGAAGGCTCATCTCCGTCCTAGAGAGACACCGATCGGTGTTCGGATACTCTCTTCAGGATCTAAAAGGGATAAGCCCGACTCTCTGCACCCATCGCCTCCCTGTAGATTCAGATATTCCACCGACAAGGGAACCACAGAGAAGGCTGCACAACGCGATGAGACAAGTCATGAAGAAAGAGGTTCTTAAGCTTCTTCACGCTGGGATCATTTACCCAGTCCCTTATAGTGAATGGGTGAGCCCCGTTCAATGCGTTCCCAAGAAGGGAGGTATGACGACAGCCCCTAATTAGTTCAGCGAGCAGATTGCTCTACGTCTTCCCACAGGGTGGAGGATGTGCATAGATTATAGGAAGCTCAACAAGGCTACAAAGAAGGATCACTTTCCGCTCCCGTTCATCGATGAGATGCTTGAGCGGTTGGCGAATCACTCCTTCTTCTGTTTCCTTGATGGTTATTCTGGCTACCATCAAATCCCTATCCACCCTGATGACCAAAACAAGACCACTTTCACCTGCCCTTATGGAACCTATGCTTATCGGAGAATGTCTTTCGGGTTGTGAAATGCACCCGCGTCGTTCCAAAGGTGCATGATGTCTATCTTCTCAGACATGATCGAGCAAATCATGGAAGTTTTCATGGACGATTTCTCCGTTTATGGTAAAACTTTCGACGAGTGTCTCAGAAATTTAGACAGGGTCTTGCAAAGGTGTCATGAGAAGGACTTAGTCCTCAATTGGGAGAAATACCATTTCATGGTTAGAGAGGGCATCGTGTTAGGACACCTGGTGTCCGAACGAGGGATAGAAGTGGATCATGCCAAGATCGAGGTAATAGAAAAGCTTCCTCCTCCTGTAAATGTCAAGGGCATCCGTAGCTTCCTCGGCCATGCTGGGTTCTACCAACAGTTCATTAAGGACTTCTCACAGGTAGCTAGACCCCTTACCAATCTCTTAGCCAAGGATGCGCCCTTCGAATTCACAGAGGAATGTATGGAATTTTTCCTTACCCTCAAGAATGCACTCATCTCTGCCCCAGTCATCCAGCCTCCCGACTGGACGCTGCCTTTCGAGATCATGTGTGATGCTAGTGACTACGCTGTAGGGGCCGTCTTAGGCCAAACTAAGGATAAGAAACATCATGCTATAGTCTACGCTAGCAAAACCATGACAGGAGCTCAGTTGAACTATGCTACTACTGAGAAAGAGCTCCTTGCTGTTGTCTTTGCTATAGATAAATTTAGATCCTACTTAGTGGGAGCCAAGGTAATAGTTTACACTGATCATGCTGCTCTTAAATACCTGCTCACTAAGAAAGATGCTAAACCCTGCCTGATTAGATGGATTCTGCTCCTTCAAGAATTTGATTTAGAAATAAGGGATAAAAAGGGAGTAGAAAATTCTGTTGCGGATCATTTGTCTCGTATGCGTATTACTAACCCGCAGGAAGCAGCCATCAATGACTCTCTACGAGACGACATGTTGCTAAAGGTCACGGATAGTAACCCCTGGTATGCAAACATTGTAAATTATCTGGTGACCGGGTACATACCCCTAGGAGCCAATAGGAAGAAACTGCTTCATGAGGCAAAAAGACACATATGGGATGATCTGTACCTCTATAAAGTCTGCGCCGATAGATTGTTGAGAAGATGTGTACCGCGTACTAAAGGAATACAAATCATTGAGAAGTGCCATGCCGGATCTTATGGTGGCCACTATGGCACTTACCGTACACATGCAAAGATATGGCAAAGTGGGTTCTTCTGGCCGACTATGTATGACGACACAAGAAATTTTATCCGAAAATGCAAAGCTTGCCAGAAGCACGGAGGAATTACTACCAGAGATGCAATGCCCTTACATGATAATCTGCAAGTGGAGCTTTTTGACGTATGGGGTATTGATTTCATGGGCCCATTTCCAAAGTCTGATGGAGCTGAATACATCTTGGTGGCAGTCGACTATGTGTCAAAATGGGTAGAAGCTATAGCTTGCAAGTCGGCCGACGCCAAGCATTCCAAAAAGATGTTCAAGGAAGTGATATTCTCTCGCTTCGGCATTCCAAGGATGGTAATTAGTGATGGGGGGTCCCACTTTACTGATACCGATTTCTGAAGATTCCTGAAGAACCAAGGGATCCAACACAGCATTGCCACTCCGTACCACCCCCAAACTAATGGCCAAGCAGAAACCTCTAATAAGCAGATCAAGAATATTCTACAAAAAACAGTGCAGGAGGCTGGCCGAGGTTGGAAGAAGCATCTTGATGATGCCTTATGGGCCTATCGAACAACTTACAAAACTCCATTGGGAATGTCCCCATATCAATTGGTATACGGAAAGACGTGCCATCTACCAGTGGAAGTGGAGCATAAAGCTCATTGGGCAATGAAAAGGTTCAATTTGGATTTCCTGAAGTCCGGAAGGAATAGGTAAAAGCAGTTAGCAGAATTGGAAGAATGGAGAGAAAAAGCCTATCACAGTGCAAAGATCTATAAAGAGAGAACCAAGAGGTGGCATGATAAGAAAATCAAGAAGAAAGAATTTGCACCGGGTGATAGAGTGCTACTTTTCAACTCCCGATTCAAGCTATTCGGAAGAGGGAAATTGCACAGCAAATGGGAAGGACCATTCACAGTAGTAAAGGTAGCTCCTCATGGAGCTATCACTCTGCAAAATGATGAAGGCAATTGTTTTAAGGTGAATGGCCAGCGATTGAAAATCTTCCTCGAGCCGGACAACATTGAATATGAAGTGATCAACTTCATCGAGAATGGGTACAATAAGTAAGAGTGTGCCCAACACCAGGTAAGTCCTCTTTCCCCTACTTTCTTTATCCCTTCAAGCTTATTTTCATTTCTTAGAAAAAGACAGTGTGGGGGAAATCCCCACCCTGCAGAATAAAAAGAAGGACCTGAGGTACGCAACTTCCCTATCTCACTTCCATGTACCTTTGAGTTTGTTTTGAATCTCGACGTCAATCTTTTATATCAAACTCATGAGGTAATTTTTCTATGTCATACATGACTCCTGTGGTTGGCTTGCATATGTTTTATTCCTTATTCATCATCTTGATACTTGTGAACAAATATCATTAGGGAACTCATGCTTATCTAAGTAGTTGACGTTTGTGATATAGTTTGATGATATGATCTTCGCTCTTCATGTTCAAGTGCTTGGGAATTTTATTTGAAAATCATAAAAACTCTTTGCGAAGCTCCTCTTTGATATGCCACCGTCCTACTAGAGCCATATGATATTCATAGTTGAAAACCTTTTACTCATATGCTACTTGTTATTGTATTGAGCTTTGTCAAATCCTGTGACCCTTGTGAGAATTCTTCTCATTACTTTCATGATCAAGATTCATGTGCACACCCATTTTCCCCTTGCTATGCTTCTGCACTAGGAGTTAGCATTGTATCACTCATCCATTTCATATAAATAAGGATCCATATGTGGTGTGACATCTCTCTCCAAAAGTATCCATCAAAAGAGACATGGTTTATGAAAAAAATGAAAAAAAGAGAGAAAGAATAGCCCATGTCCAAAATAAAGGAGAAATAAGAGAGAGATGGTCATACAAAAAGAGTTCCATGTCATAGATGATAATAACTAGTATCCATTCCGGAGCTAGTGTCCACCTTACCATCACCTCAGCTTTCATCATATATGTATGGTAATATCTAGCACCCATTCCGGGCCTAGTATCCACCTTACCATACTCATCATACCCATACACGTGCACATATTGATCTGATAGTATGATTTGATTTTCTCTGTGGATCCAGTCTTTGACTTTGCAATATATGTGATACAAGTATGCGTTATCCTTTATCCTACCCTGAGCCCCACATATAGCCATCATTAGAAGTTGGATGAAGAAAGGCAATCTAATGCCTTGGTAAGGACATATACACATTGAGTGATCTGAGAGAATCAAATGAGGAGCTAAGCAAGGTTTGTTTTGAAAATTTATTGCAAAACCCCAAGTTACTTAACATGGTGAGCAGGAGTTATTTGATTCATGACCATTCCATTCTTCAACTACCCAAGATAGCATGATAGACACTTCAAAGAGTTCACAAGTGCAAGGTATGGTTTGGAATATCCCTTATGCTTACTTCATACCTATGGATAACATGTCTCACTTTGATCTTGTCCTTCCCTTCACTCGGGACGAGCAAAGGTCGAGTGTGGGGGTATTTGTTGACGGCTGATTTTCACTCACTTCTTACCCGTCAAACATGTACCTTTTGGCATGGAAATTGATCATCAACACTAGAATAGGGCTTAAACAAATCATTTCCACAAGTGTTGGTGATTATGCAAATACAGGTAAATAGCACTAGAAATAGGAGTAAAAGCACAAGTCTTTGATCCAAGCACTTCAAGACCAGCCAATGAGGGGATGCCACCTAGGATTCCCCTGGATCACTGACGTCATCAATCCAAGAGAGGCAAGACCAACGAATCACGAAGCGCCACATGGACATCACATGGATTCAAGGGCCCACTTATCCCCAAAACCGTCAGGAAACTTGGCATGCACGGAGGACAAGCATCAGGGCCCACCAGTCAGCCACCATGACGAAGCACAGGGCACCACGTGGCGCTGAGGTTTCGGCCGAACCCCAGGTTCGGCTAATCTCGGCCCTCCACGTGTCAGCTCCTGATTGGTCCCCTGCTGCTATCCCGGGCATTTTGGAGCACTTGGAGCCCCGAAGCAAGCCTCTCCCTCCTCTATAAATAGGAGCAGAGGGGCTCCATTTTGGAACACACACTTCTCCTCCTTCTCTTCATTTTGGCCTGGAGCCTCTCTCTTTAGGAGAGGAGAGCTCTTTGTATAGGATTAGTGCTAGGAAGTGAGGTGGGAGGCTTGAGGCCATGTCATGATTCATGACATCTTCCTCAAGAACGATCCTCAGCGGTGCCTTTGTTCTTCAACTAGACTAAAGTGAGTATTTCGACATTTCCTATTTAGACTAAAGTCGTATGCATGCTTAGTTGCCTTGTTCTTGTGTTCTTCGTTTGTTCTTGGTTTAGAGGCTTGTGTTCTTCGAACACAACCCTTTCGATCTAGTAGACTTAGATCATAAGTTTGCATCTAGTTTGCCAGCTTGTCTATTAGAGTAAAGTGAAACTCCTGCATGTTTCTAGTTAGATCAAAGTGCATTCGTGATCTTGCATGAGTGATAGAGCATACCTTGAGCTAGTGCCAGTATCTCCCTCGCGGATTCATAGTAATAGTAAGTGGTGTAGATGAGGTGTCTGGACCATAAGCTATCCTTCGAAAACCACGTACGATCGTAGCGTAGAGGTAGGCCGTAGTAGTGATAGCCTGTTGGACCCTTTGTCAACCCTCTATGTCGCATACCGAGTTGGGCTCGAGCCAACACATAGGCCTTGTGCTTGGTGCCCGAAGTGAGTGCTATACCTGAGAGACCGTAACTAGACTCTGCGCTCGGTCGAGGCAGATCCTTTCTACCTATCCTATCAATCAGTGTTGTGTCCTTGGATCATCTATACTAGAGTAGGAGATAGTACACTCCGTTCCTTAGATTCGATACCCTCGAAATACTCTCCTTCCTTGGGGAAGTGCTACAGCGGTATTTCCGTGCGCTTGTGGTATACCCGGTTGTTCTTATTCGCTCCCTCTAGGTGTACAACTAGTGGTGACGTTAAGAAACGCCAACAGGCGGTATTTTCGGAGTTCATCGAGGAAATTGTTGAGGTATTTATGGATGACTTCTCTGTTTATGGTAAAACTTGTGCGGATTGTTTGGCAAATTTGGATAAAGTTCTCACAAAGTGTGCGGAGGTTGATTTGGTCCTAAATTAGGAGAAGTGTCACTTCATGGTGAAACAAGGAATAGTGTTGGGACATGTGATATCCGAGAGGGGGATTGAGGTGGACAAGTCTAAGGTTGAAACAGTTGAAAAACTTCCACCACCAACGGATATCATGTCTTTGAGGAGTTTCTTAGGCCATGCGGGATTCTATAGAAGATTTATCAAGAATTTCTCAAAGATTACCAAGCCGTTGGCTAATCTTCTCCAAAAAGATGTGCCATTCAATTTCAATGAGAAGTGCTTGGCGGCATTCTGGACACTAAAGAGAGCTCTCATAACCGCACCAATCATTCAACCGCCTGATTGGAGTCAACCCTTTAAGATCATGTGCGACGCTAGCGACTATGCTGTTGGAGCTGTGTTGGGACAACGAAAAGAAGGCAAGGTACATGCTATTTATTATGCTAGCAAAACCCTTAATGGAGCTCAATTGAATTACGCAACAACGGAGAAGGAATTGCTTGTGGTAGTATTTGCCTTTGAAACATTTAGATCATATATTGTGAATTCTAAAGTAATTGTCTACACCGATCATGCGTCAATCAAGTATCTCTTGTCTAAGAAAGATGCCAAGCCAAGGTTGATTTGGTGGATCCTTCTCTTGCAAGAATTTGATGTGGAGATTCGGGACAAAAAGGGGTCGAAAAATGTTGTGGCGGACCATCTATCAAGGATGAATAGTGAGGATGGTAAAGAGCCCATTGAAGACAAGATGAGAGACGATCACCTTTATCATATCCTCGACAAAGACACTTGGATGATCAACATTATTCGAGCCATACGAAGGATGCCACTTGATCATTTAGATAAGAATGCTCAAAGAAGGGTGACCGCCGAGAGCCGAAAATATTATTGGGATGCACCTTACCTCTTTAGACTTGGAGCGGATGGAGTCTTACGAAGGTGCATACCAAGGGAAGAAAGAGGCGAAATATTAAGGAAGTGTCACTCGGGCGAATATGGAAGACACTATGGACATTTTAGGACTCAAGCAAAAGTATGGACTAGTGGATTCTATTGGCCGGAGATGCATGAAGACTCAAAAAGGTATGTTGCTTCTTGTCCGGAATGTCAAAGAATGGGGAATATATCTCAAAGGAATGCTATGCCTTTAAATTACAACTTGCAAATTGATCTATTCGACGTGTGGGGAATTGACTTCATGGGGCCTTTCACTAATTCAAATGGATATGAGCATATTTTAGTCATGGTTGATTATGTATCCAAATGGGTAGAGGCCATCCCTTGTCGAAGAGCTTCAACAGAGGAATCTATATCAATGATCAAGAATGTTGTATTCCCATGCTATGGAGTCCCGTGAGTTTTGGTAAGTGATGGAGGAACACACTTTACGGGAAATAGTATCCAAAAGTACTTGTCCAAGTTGAGGATCGAGCATAGAGTGGCCACGGCATACCACCCACAAACCAATTGTCAAGCGGAAACTTCAAATAGGCAACTCAAGAGTATTCTTAACAAGACCGTTGAAAAGGGAGGTAAAGATTGGTCGAAAAAGTTGAACGGAGCATTATAGGCATATAGGACGGCACACAAGACACCAATAGGTATGACACCATATCAATTCGTTTATGGTAAATCTTGTCATTTGCCTTTGGAACTAGAGCATAAAGCATATTGGGTGATCAAGGAGATGAATCTCGATATCGATGCCGCGAGACTCAAACGGAGAATTCAAATAAGTGAATAGAAGAGATGAGGCTTAAAGCTTACGAGAGTGCAACCATCTACAAAAAAAGAATGAAGCGATGGTACGATAAAATACTTCGAGCAAAGGAATTCAAAGAAGGCGACAAGGTCCTCCTCTACAACTCTAAATTCAAGATATTCGGAAAAGGCAAATTGAAAAGCAAATGGGATGGACCGTATGTCGTTCACTCGGTCTCGCCAAGCGGAGCGGTAATGATTATGGATATACATCTTTTTATCATCTTATTCCTTGAACACAACCCATGTCGAAGATTTGTTACAATTTTAGGCAACGTTCTATTTACAATTCAGATTGGTATTCATGTCAGAAAGATGGGCGAATGGCTTCGGAAAAGAAGATAAAGATGTGGAAAGAAGAAGAAATATATATGTATGTATATATATATAGGACGAGTTTTATCTACACGTGCGTGTAGCTACTCTCATCATCAGAATACCACCATGGGTATGTCTACATACACATTTATCACCTTGAGTATGTTTACATACTTATTGTAGGATAATTCAAAGGGATATGTCCGAAAAATTTCAAAAGCACCTCTACTTTTTGAAATATTTCTATTATACCTTTTTACTAGTATCTAAAAAATAGTATGCTCACATACTCTATGTATGATGACATACTCAACATATATACCACGATAGATAGTCTAGTATCATCACATACTACGTGTACATACTTTTCGTTTAGTCAAATTCAATGTATATCATGAGATATGAAGGTAGGAGTAGTTACACGCGCGTGTAGAATGGATTTTTCCTATATATATATATATATATATATATATATAGACACACACACATATGTGTGTATATGTGTGTGCGCACATACACAAGAGAGAGAGAAGAAATAAAAAGAAAAAAAGAGAAGAAAAGAAAAGAAGAAAAAGGAGAAAAATCCAAGGCAAAGCAAGAAAGGTATAATGAGTGATGATAAGTCAGGTGAAGGTCAAGAGAAGTGCAAGGAAGGATGTGATGATGTTGACAACGAATCTTTGATATTACATACCATGTGCAATCCGACATCGAGGACATCATTAGTGCCTTGAAGTCATTAATCCTTTTCCCTTTGCACATGTCCACCATTCTAAATCTTCTCATCCTTGATACCCTTACATTATGGTTTAATTCTCATGATCATTGGCTTGGAAGGTGAACAACCACTAGAGGATTTTCTTAGCTTGATAATACTTGTGCTAGCTTCAGTAGCCACACCTATAGCTCCACCTTACATTATAAATGAGAGACTTGTGGGAGGTGAGAGTTTATGAAATTATCTAGGATAGCCACTTTAAATATGTGACATGTGAGAACTTGGAGAAGGACTTTGTCTAATACTTTGTGCAGGAATTTTATTTCTAAAAGTTTGTAAAAACCCTCCAATGGAAGTAAGAAAGTAAGTATAGATGAAGTTGAGGATCTCTAGTGAAAAGGTATGAGTTGCGAGGTAAGTCTTGAATTGGTAAACTTCTAAACGCCCATGTTTACATTATGATCTTTGTTTCATGTATCTTATATTAAAGATAAATGATTGACTAACTTGTAAGGAAAGAATTGATGAAGCATCTTTCAACTCCTTGGATGAACAACTTGTGAGCAACTTGCTCGAGGACAAACAAGATCTAAGCGTGGGGGATGTCGGCGGTCGATTTTTGTCAACCAAGAACACTTGTTATGTTATGGTTTGAACATCATTTTGGAACTAACCCGCCACTAGGCATACTAATGATATAACAAGTTCACAGTTGGATGTGCATTTTGGAGTATAGTGTTTTTGCAGGAATTCATGTACTAAATGAGGAGAGATGCACTTAGTTCGGAGGATGATTTGCAAGTCAATCAAGGAGCTCCGACCGTGTGCGAACTTACCTCCAAAGGTGGCAAGGACCAATATGCTTCAATGAAGAATTCCTGAGGACCGAGATGAAAAGACCGGAAGTTCATTCTTAAAGACCCCTTAACTTGGTCACAGGGATAACGACGTCCAAAGTCCACAATTGAAGGAGCAAAAGACCCAAAGTGCAAAAGATGAAGCGTGGAGCAAGATGGACCAGAACCGAACCAAAGGGGGCCCAGGCCAGCCGACCCACCCTCTTATGGCGTCGGTTCGCTGCCCCCTTTCTTCGGTGTTAAGTACGTGGAACCCTAATTGTTGGAGAGAGCCGCCATTCGCGAAAGACGAACAGAGAAGCCTCGGAGATCGACCACATGTGAGAGAGTCGATCAAGAGAGAGATCATTCAAGAGAAATCATCACCGAGGTCAAGGGAGGCCATCACGAGGAAGGAGGACGCCGAGGCCCTGCCATGGCGCCGCCGGAGTTGAAGGGCAACAAGGAACGAGCTCCATTGGAGGCATCCACCATGCTCAATGGTGCCATGCCTAGCGTCTTGATGGGGTAAAGTTATTGTTTGTCCATGGAGTTATAATGGAACTTGATGTGTAGTCACCCACTCTTGTTTGGATCATATGTCTATCATTCCTTTGTTGATGATGCTTAATGTTTAAGGCTAGCTACCATGCTTTCGGGGTTTCTCCCGTAGATCACGTCAACATACCGTGTTCATTAGGATTAGTATCGATTACCTTCGCGTAGTGACATGTACACGGGAAGAGAAACGCCTAATTCTTTGTCCACATGCTTAGATAGATTGGATCGGGACTTTATCATGTTTTGGGTGATTGCATCTTCAAGTACCTAGACTCCATGGGCATACATTCTTCATACTTGTGAACCTCTCATCTCTCGTTAACATAATCTAGGGTTAGATTGTCTTTACTTTATAGATTAATCTTTCTACCATAAGTCTTCAATCAACTAGGTTAGTGTTAGGTTAAACGCTAGTAATCCCCTTGCTCCTTGGGTTGACAAGAACCTTGGGACTCCCCTAGGTGAAAAAGGCTACAAGCGATCCATGCGCTTGCGGTGAACCTTGACGCGTTATTGAACCATCAACAGTATCCCTATTTCACACACATACCCTTCCACCCATAAAGATCCTTTCAGTTAAGTCCTTTTCTTTTGTTTAGGCCCCTGAGTTTCTCTGTTTTTTCCACCCGCCGTCCTTGGTCGTGAGTTTTACACCATTGCCTATCGGGTTATATGTGTAATTAGGTTTTTAGCCCTCGGTTCTTTCAGTTTAGTCCCTGGAGGCTTAGTTTTCTCGCAGTTTAGCTCCTAGAGCTTGTATAGGGTGTATCTTTTGCGTCTCTTATCTGTTTTAGGCGTTCTTGGTGTCCTTGCGATCGTCTTTCCATGCTCGTTAGTTCTAGCAGCTTGTTTTAGTCTTTGGTAATGTTTTATGCACTGTTTTTATTTATTATATGTTTTATATGTGTGTTCGTAGACAATGTGTCGTTCGAGGGAGAAGAGCAGTTGTTTGAGGAAGACGAGCAGCAGTTTTTAGGCGAGGAAGGCAAGTGGTTTTCTCCCTCAGAATATTCTATTTTATCCTAATAACAAGCATGCTATCACACTTTATATTTATATCATTGCATAAAAATGTCGGGATAACCTACTTAAGGACATACTAGATTTTATCCTTAATCCCTTGAACACCTTGGTTTGAAATAAATGTTTTTGGGTAGAATATGCTTAGTCGCTTAACTTGGGATGGTTGAAATGAATCTTTACAAAAATGTTGAATGTTGAGCAAGATTTTGGTGAACTTTGGAAAACACAAGATCATATGATTTAAGGCCCTGTTCTTTTGCTTAGAAAGGAACAGTGAAAAGCACTATTTACCCGTCACATCCATCACATCTTCTCTCACAAAAAACACTATTCTAGCACTATTCATTTGTAACTTCACTATTCCTTTTCAACCAAAAGAACATGCCCTAATTTAATCAGAACAGGGGGAACCACCCAGGAAAACAGTGCAACCACAATCCATATGGCTCAGGCTTAGCCAAATAATTAGGCATGTGAATTATTATCCGATAACCTTATCTAAAAGGAGCAGAGGGGGACCGGGTTGCAAGGGTATAGCCTGGTCCTCTTGGCCGCAGCCTTTGCTAAGGTGCTGTCCACTAGGGAGGATTATGGTCCGCCCTGAACTGAAACTCTTGCGGATTGTTGGTACTTTGCATGCCTTTGTAAAGGATTCGTAGTGGACCCCTAGCCACTCACCTTGAAAGTGTTTAACGGGCTTTGCAAACCCGGGCGACATGGAGAACACGAGCTGTGGTGAAAGTGTACAACCTCTACAGAGTGTAAAACTGATCAATCAGCCATGCTTGCGATCAAGAGTGGCCTAGACCCTCACATGATAAGTGAACTTGAAGATGGAATTAATTCATGGTTTTATATGGTTTTGGGATAATGTTTTCTAAATGCTTAATTTTGGGTTGGTATAAATTTACACTTAGTAAAAAGGTGCTTGCTAATAAAATTTGATCAACTCAAAAATGCTAACCACTACAAAACCTTAGCCTATCCTTGAGAGTCTTGCATTTTCCCCCACTGGCTGTGTACTAACTATAAGCGTACTCATCCTTGCATAAATGTTGTTCACAGGAGAACCCTGGAGATGAGTACTTCAGTGACTACGACGGATTTTGAGGCATGCATTTTCCTCCAGTCAGACGCCTCTGGATGATGAAGATGAAGTTACGTCGTCATAGCTATCGATATTCGTGTGAAGACCTACGAGTCTATCCATATGAGTGTAATAAAGTTAATAAACCTCTCTTGTACGTTTTGAGCATTGTATCTGATATTACACTTGTTATGTCTATCATATGTGTGAAATTATGATCCTGTCACACATATGAGATGCATTTAGTTTCTCTTCGGAAATCACGTGTGACAATTATCACTAATGGGTACACCACCACACTTGACGGTTGATTTGGATTTGTCACGCGAATGAAATATGTAGGAGTAATAAAGGAAGTACCCCTTGTATTTTTATGAATTTGGTATTGTATTTTTATGAATCTTGTGTGCTGAATAAGTTTGAATTGAAAATTGTTCCTTGTTACTAGCTGGTGAACAACTTAAAGGTTATATTCATGCAAATATATTTTTTTTGTACATAACTTCCAATTTTCAATTTTTTTAAAAAATAAATTCAGTTGCTGTTTTGCCCCACAATATCTGGCGACCTGATAAAAAGGCTAGCACATGCAGTGTTTTATGCCTACTTTCTCCGTCAAAAAGAAATCAAAAGCATCTTCAGCTTGGTCCGACTTACATTGCATGTAGCCTACAGTTAACTGGAGCATTCTGCAAAAGCCTAGTTTGGTAATGAAGATGATAGTTTTCTTAGACCATTACCAGTTTACGACCATGACAATTTTATAGAAGTATATACCTACTTAAAATATCTATTTTTGAGAAAACACACTAGTGGAGAAGGGACATTTAGTCCCGGTTGGTAAGAGCAATATATCTCTAAAGACCAACAGAGACTAATATCCAGAGACAAAAGATCCCCCCTTTTATCCCGGGTGAGCAACCGGGACAAAAGGGAGCTTTTATCTCGGGTGGTAACACCACCCGAGAGTAAAGAGTTTCGAAAAAAACAAAAAAAAGCCACCTACGCCCTGTCCCCGCCCCCAATCCCCTGCGTCCCCCTATCCCTCATCTCTCGTCCCTCATCTTCTTCCATCTCCATCTCCATCAACTCGATCTCAAATTATAAACAGCTCGAGCACAAGTGTAAAAACTATAAAAGTTCAATTGCATTCACCACATATCCAAATCGAATCAAATCATACAAATCACACATGCTTATCTCATCATCATACAACACACAAGAGTTACATAAGCAAATTACAGAGCACAAGTTCACAAGATTCATCACAAATTACAGAGCACAAGTTCACAGATACATCACAACGGATGAGTTCAACTGGATTCCCAACTCGATTCATCCAAAAAAAACTTACTCTACAAAAGCCGCCCGCCCGCCAGGGCAGCGCGCCCGTCCGCCGAGGCCGCCGCGCGCTCGCCGGGGCAGCACGCCCGTCCACCGAGGCTGCCGCGCGCTTGCCGGGACGGGGCCGCCGCCCGTCACGGGAGGCCGCGGGCCCGTCCAATCCGGGGCAGCCCCGCCGCCTGCCGCGGGAGGCCGCGCCGTTGGAGCCGGGGCACCCGCGCCGCCGGCCGCGGGAGGCTGCATGCCGTCGGAGCCGAGGCAGCCCGCGCCGCCGCGTGACCTGCGATGGGGGAGGAAGGGGATGAGATAGAGCAGAGAGATTGAGAAGAGATAGGAGAGGAGATGACCGGCTGAGAGAAAAGACAAGGGAGGGGAGAGAAGGGAATGGGGGCGTCGGTGGGGGTTTTTTTTAGCGGGCGTCGGTGCTCAGATGCTTTAGTCTCGGGTGGAAACCCCACCCGAGAATAAAGCTCTGCGTTAATAATTGGAGGTAGAGAGCTGTTGGGCGCATGTTCTTTAGTCTCGGGTGTTTTTACCACCCGAGACTAAAGGGTGGGGGCGCCAACAATCTTTACGGGCCATGTCGTCTTAAATCCTTTTGTTCCGACTCCAAAGTTCAACCGGGATAAAAGAGATACATCAAAGGTCACCTCGGTACCAGTGACAGTTCGACTGACTTAGAAAAAATGAGTAGACAGAAGATATAATAAATGGAGCTTTATGCAATCTTCGTTACGATATTAATATAATATAAAAAAGATCGAGTCAAATGAAGCGTTTCCCTGCCAATCTGTCCGTGTGTGGTAGGTGGTAACCACTTTAGTGACCAGATGCAATAACCGGAACATGTGTTTTATCTTTTTCTCTACCTACCTGAAACAATCAAAAGCATCTTGTTATTACACGTTTCTGTTAGCGTGGAGTTGTGCTCATCTGTTAGTAATTTTCGTTCACGTGATAGGAAAACCAGCATGGTTTTGGACTTGGCAGGCTGCTCTGCTTGGTTTTCGAGTTGCCTTTTGGACCTGTCCAATTCACAGCAGGAAAAATGGCGTAAAAGCAGAGTAAAATCTTGAAGAAAGGACTGAAAATGAGACCGAAGGAACAGACCGTTGCAATGCATGCAGCCACACCTACCCATGCAAACACATGTCAACATCTCCACCCAAACAAGCCTTAGCGCCCACTGCCATATGGTTCGCTTATTGTTTTGCGCACGAATCCAAACAGTGGAGGACAAGTTGACTAATTTGGTCAGGAAGATGATAGAAATCCCGATGTACACGTGCTAAGGAACGGCATGTTGAAACTAAAGCAAGCCCATTGCATATATCTTGATGTCATTTTGCTTTGCATCCCCTTTATCATCTCGTGCTGGATGAATCAATGAATCAGCTGAGCTATCAAGTTATAGTTTATTGAGAAAGACATCAGTACATCACAACACAACACGTATATGTGTGATATTTTGTTATGCCAACTGTATAATTCAGAAGTTGGTTTTCCTGGCTCCGTTCCAAGCTGTAACAACCAAGTACCACTACGGGAAAACCGATGTTTGCCGTGCGTTACGATCTTATGCTTTCTATCGAGCGCACGGCAAAGAGCTCATTTTGCTGTGTGCTTTGAAAAACGCACGGTAAAGATTCTTTGCCGTGTGTTTTATTTCCGGCGCACGGCAAAGAATCTTTGCCATGCGTTTTGTTTCGTGGCGCATGGCAAAGATATTCCCTTTGCCGTGTGTTTCCCTCCGGCGCACGGCAAATATTTTTTTCCCACCGGCCGTTACCCACCGTTAGCAAGGGAGGGGAAAAGTTTTTTGTTGTCATCTTTGCCGTGCGTTTTTCAATCCGGCACACGGCAAAGATACCTCTTTGCCGTGTGTCTCTGAAAAAACGCACCGTAAAGTTTTTTTTCCATATATATGTCCTCCTAAGTCTCAAATTCAATAGCCTCTCAAAACAAATTCTCCTCACTTTGAAATTTTTTCTACTCTATACATACAACATGTGATACTTCATGTAAAATTTGGTAGATTTTTGTATTAATTTGCTATATTTAACTAATTAATTACATTTCAAGCAATTTTTTCAAAGAAGCCAAATTTGAGCTACAAGTGATTCAAATAATAGAGTAAAATCAGTGAAAAAATAATATTCATATTATTTAGCCTAATTTAAGACCTCTTCCATGAAATCAAAAGAAATTTTGAACATCTTGACTAGGAAACAAGACCATGATTGTGTGTCCAAATGATTTAAAAATTCTAAAAAATGCAAATGAAGTCTGAAAATTATAAGATTCGTCAAGGGCTCATGATATCATACGTGAAGGCTGTAGTAAAAATTTGAACAAGTTTTGAATATTTTGTCATGTACGGTGCTTACAAATCGAAATATCTTCGAAGAAGTTTCAGAGAGTTGAGAAGTAGATGATTAGGTTTGAATGAAAAATGACGATCAAATTTGAATTTGAATTCAATTTTTTTTATGTAAGCAATAGACAATATAAGTTGTTCTATATAAAAGTTTGGTGTTTTTTCGAAGTCATTTGATAATTTTACTATTTTTCTATGTCAAATTTAGATTTTTTTTAAAAAGTCTTTGCCGTGCGTTTTTGGAAAAACGCACAGCAAAGAGGTATCTTTGTCGTGCATTTTTAGTTTAGCGCACGGCAAAATTTTTTTTCCATATATATGTCCTCCTAAGCCCCAAATTCAATAGCCTCGAAAAACAAATTCTCCTCACTTTGAAATTTTTTCTACTCTACACATATAACATATGATACTTCATGGTAAAATTTGGTAGATTTTTGTATTAATTTGTTATATTTAACTAATTAATTGCATTTCAAGCAATTTTTTCAACATATATTTTTCGGATACATTTGATTATTATAGTAGGCAATATACAACATATATTGTCTAGTTCTAATTTGGTAGGCAATATACAACATATATTGTCTTATTCTAATTTATGTTAATTTTTCTGATCTATTTGATAATTTTAATACATTAACTCTAATTATGAGGTTTGCCGTGCGTCACGGGACCCTGACGCACGGCAAAAAATATTTGTCGTGCGTTTTTTTCTTTAGCGCACGGCAAATAGCAACATAACATGGACCAGCCGGCCCATTAATCCGCCGGCCCACCTCTCCCCCGCGCCCCCAACTAACCTAGGAATAAAACCCCCCACCTCCCTCACCTCCCCCCGCAGCCCCGTCGCCGCCCCCATCCCCCTCTCCCCCACGCGCCCACCGCCGCCACCAGTCCCCCTCCGCGGCCTCACCCCTCACATCTCCCCCGCGCCCCCACCCCAGTTCCCCTCCCCGGTATCTACCCCACCGTCGGCCACCTCCTCCTCCTCTCCCACATCCTCCTCCCCGACCCACGGCGCGCGCCCCCTCCTCGGCGGCACGACCGATGGCCCCTCCCTCCAGCGCGGCAGGCGGAGGTGGGACGGCGTCCTCGAGCTCCCGGCTGGGGAGGCGTTCTTCTCTCCCCCACGGCGGCACCTCTCCCCCACGGCCGCATCCGGCGGTGGCCGGTGGTCTCCTCCCCACAGGAGGTGGAACCAGTGGCGGCCACCTTCCTCCCGGCGTTGACGAGCGGCGGATGCTGGATCCGCTGCGTGGAGGCCGGATCCGGCAGTGGCCGGTGGTCTCCTCCCCACAGGCGGGGATCCCCTGCGGCCAGCTCTCCAGCGGCGGCGCGAGGAGGACGGATCCGGCTCCCCTCCACCACTGCTCGCGGCGGCCTCCACCACGGCGCGGCGGCCTCCACCACGGCGCGGCGGCGGCCTCCCCAGGCGTGGCAACGGCCTCCTCCACGGCACGGCGGCGGCCTCCGCAGGCGCGGCGGCGGCCTCCTCCCTAGGCACGGCGGTGCGAGTTGGGAGTCCAGCGTGGCAGCAGCCCCGGCGCGGAGTGGCCTGGCAGGCCCTGTCTTTTTTTTCTTTTTTTGTTCCTTTGCCGTGCGTCCTAGAGGGAGGTGCATGGCAAAGTTCTAATGTTAGCCGTGCACCTCCAGTCCCGATGCACGGCAAAGCGGATGGCCGCCGTCTCAAACGGGTGTGCCGTCAGGCAACTTCTTTTCGTCGTGCGCGGGCTATAACGCCCGACAAAGGGTCTTTGCCGTGCGTGCGATTAAAAGCGCACGGCAAAGACCCTTTGCCGTGCTAAACGCTGTCGTGTGCTCTTTGCTGTGCGTTTTCGAGAAAAACGCACGACAAAAACTTTGCCGTGTGTTTCTTGCCCTTTGTCATGCGCTCGAAACGCACAGCAAAGGCTGTCTTTCCCGTTGTGTACCTACTATTGTAGGTAGGTAGTGCTCGACGTCCGAAGGCACATGGAGACTATAATATATGCGTGCTAATTTCTCCTGAATTACGTTGTTTGTCAGTTGTCTTCCAGATGACGACGGCTGTTTTTACTAGCTAGTACAAGAATTTCATACGGTGACAGCGACGACACACTAGTTTTCTCCAGTTTTGGGCGTTTTAGCAGGATACTAGAGTAACAAGTCCACTCACGCAGGTGCCTTTACGAATGGCTCAACGAGAAATTTGTTACCACACTCGACTATAAATAGCTAGGCCATTGATCGACCATGGCATTCCACCCTAAAGCTACAAGCTGGTACGCTAAAGCTTGCAAGCTATACCTCGCTGCTTGCTGCATTTTGTTTCCCGCAGAATCGGTCGACAGATGGCAGCGAAGGTGACAGTTGATGAGGTGAGGAAGGCGCAGCGGGCCGAGGGCCCGGCGACGGTGCTGGCCATCGGCACAACGACGCCGCCAAACTGCGTGTACCAGGCGGATTACGCGGACTACTATTTCCGGGTCACCAAGAGCGAGCACATGAAGGAGCTCAAGGAGAAATTCCACAGAATATGTGCGTATGCAACACTCTACTTCCTACCATAATCGCATGCGTCATGCTAAATATGCTTGCTAGTTTGCATGTCGTATATGCTAAACATGTTTTCTAGTTTGCATGCACGTCATCCTAAACATGTTTCGATCGTCATGCCCACGTCATGTGCTGAGACAACCTGGTAAATAGCGGCCGGCCACCAGAAGTTCATTATTTTATTGGCAAAGCTCGACCTCTTTCTAACTTTTTCCCTATTCGTCGATTGTATTTATTGCTGACAATGTCATTTGCAAATATTTAATTAGCTCTGGGATGCTTTGAATAAATAAATAAAGTAAAATTGAATTTCAAACGCTGTTGGTGTGGGACTCTGGGTGCAGGCCACAAGTCCATGATCAAGAAGCGTTACCTGCACTTGACGGAGGACATCCTGGTGGAGAACCCTAACATGGCCTCCTACTCGGCACCGTCCCTGAACGCACGGCAGGACATCCTGGTGGAGGAGGTGCCCAAGATGGGTGCCGTTGCGGCGGAGAAGGCGCTCAAAGAGTGGGGCCAGCCGCGTTCCCAAATCACCCACATCATCTTCTGCACCACCTCTGGTGTCGACATGCCCGGCGCCGACTCCCGGACCATCAAGCTCCTCGGCCTGAACCCCTCTGTGAAGCGGGTCATGTTGTACCACCAGGGATGCTTCGCCGGTGGGATGGTGCTCCGCATCGCCAAGGACCTCGCCGAGAACAACCGCGGTGCCCGGGTGCTGATCATTTGCTCCGAGATCACCGTGGTAACGTTCCGCGGTCCCTCTGAGGATCACCTCGACTCGCTGGTCGGCCAGGCTCTCTTTGGCGATGGCGCGGCTGCTGTGATAGTGGGTGCTGACCCCGACGAGCATCTAGAGCGGCCATTGTTCCAGATGGTATCAGCGTCGGAAACCATTCTGCCTAACTCGGACGGCGCCATTGAGGGCCACCTCCGTGAAGTTGGGCTCACATTCCATCTCCAGGAAAGAGTCCCGGAGCTCATCTCCTCCAACATCGAGCGCCTGCTCGAGGAGTCCTTCAAGCCGCTCGGCATCTCCGATTGGAACTCCATCTTTTGGGTGGCGCACCCCGGCGGCCCGGCCATACTGAACGCAGTGGAGAAGAAGGCTGGAATTGACAAGGCCAGGCTCCGCGCCACCCGCCAGGTCCTTTCTGAGTATGGCAACATGTCAAGTGCCTGTGTGCTCTTCATCCTCGACGAGATGCGCAAGTTCTCTGCCGAAGATGGGAGAACTACAACCGGCGAGGGTATGGATTGGGGTGTGCTCTTTGGCTTCGGTCCAGGGCTCACTGTGGAGACCATCGTGCTGCACAGCGTCCCAGTCACAACTGGGCATGCCGCGTAACTGTTACCATTACACATATAAAAAATAAATAATAGCCTCTCATTATCACTAATGGGGTATGGCTACCCACACCACCACACTTTATGGTTGATTTGGATTTGTCACGCAAATATTGTAGGAGTACTAAAGAAAGTACCCCTGTATTTTTAAGAATTTTGTATTGTACCGTGCATTTGAGCTGGGCTAGTAATAAACATCTTGTGTGTTATTCTGAGAATTGTATCTACCTCCATTATCCCTTCAATTATCTCTCTTAACAAAGCGGTATAACAAAAATAAGTTTTTAAATGAACCGCAAGAAAATAAGTGTAAGGCTATATGCGGTGGAAACCATAGCCTTTGTGAAAATCCGTGCAAACCACGACAAAAAAAATCGTCTAAATTCACTAAAATAATCACACATGTAAATGATATAACCATACACAACCTCTCTTCGCCAAGGCCCAAGAAAAAGAACATGCCATACTAGCTAGCTTCACAGCTTTTTCATAACACTATTATAGGTACATGTGCTTAAATACTATAGCATTCTGCACTATATATATCACAATAATATATGTTTCTAATAGCGAGTTCACCTCATGATTGAAGCGAGTAATCCGACCTGGTAGTTCAACTTTCAGATTGTATGTTAGCAACCGGAACTGATAGCAAATGGATCGTCTCTTTCTGAGTTTCTGTCATTATGTAAAAAAACGGAAAAACGTGAGACCTGTGGATGGGCTTGCACGGAATCATATCTCCCATTCACAGAAGCAGTAACGACTAACAAGAGGGACACGTGAGGATTTTTTTAATATTTTTCCTTCGATTTTTTAAAAAGAAATGGACGCAACCAAATTTACTGAAACTATACACCTACCGACGTATGCCACGGCAGTAGGTCTCAACAGCGTACCATAAGGCGGCAAGAGAGGCCAACCGTCGTGCCACACGGCGTTTAGGCGTACCGCCAACGGTCGGGGGGAGCGGTTGGGCTGCCAGTGGGCCAGGGACTCTACAGCCGTATCACATGGCGGTTGGAAGCCAAGCAAACACCGCGCGACAGGGTGCTTGACGGTCAACAGCCATATGGCACGACGCTAGGTACCTCGAGGGCCCAACCGCCGTGCCACACGGCGGTAGGCTTATCCTTATATAAAGAGTCGGGGGCTGCTGCCAACTCGCCCTCCCTCTGTCTTCCTCTCTTCCATCTGGAGATGCAGAGCACTTCGGGCATTCTTCTAACTATGTAGCTACTTTAGTTTAGAAATGGTAGAATTAGTTTAGAAATTTTAGAAATTATTTTGAAATTAGTTTAGAAATACTATAATTACTTTAGGACTAGTAGATATAGTTTAGAAATATTAAAAATTAATTTAGAAATTGTAGAAATAGTTTAGAAATATTAGAAATTAGTTTAGAAATACTAGAATTACTTTAATAATAGTAGAAATAGTTTAAATGTTTAGAAATTAGTTTAAAATTTTAAAAATGTTTAGAAATTCTTATAAATAGCTAGAAATTGCTGAATTTTTTTAGAAAATGCTAAAAACTCGATTTGTTTTAGGAATTTCCTAGATTTTAGCAGAAATTACTGTAATTTTAAAGAATTGCTGGATACTCTTAGAAATTGTTAGAAATTCAGGAATTTCTTAGAAATTTCTAGAAATTGCTGGAATTTCTTAGAAATTGTTGGAATTCCTTAGAAATTCGTAGATACAATATAATGATTTTAGGAAATTTATGGATATTTTACGAAATTGTTATCATCTACTGGATATTCTTGGAAATTGCTAAAAATTTTGGATACTCTTAGAAATTAATAGAAATTGCAGGAATGTTTAACTATTTGTTTTAGAAATTGCGGAAATTTTTAGAAAATTCTTAGAAATTACTATAAATTGATGGAAATTCTAAGAAATTGCTGGAAATTCTTAGAAATTGCTAGATATTCTTAGAAATTGCTAGAAACATTACAATTTTTTAAGTTCCTACAAACATTACAATTTTTTTCTGTAGGTATGGCTCAGCCGCCGGTACACTACGTGCACCCTGAGTTATTCAAGGAGGCGGTGGAGCAGAAGCACCGCTCGTACCGGACGGCCGTTCTCGGAGTGGAGTTTTGCACTATACGTGCTAGGACTTCTCGCGTGCCCATACACGAGCTTTGGATCCCCAAGTACGTAAACCCTTTTTTTAGTTTACTTCTCTTTGTTTATAATAGTATTTGTAGTAACTAAATTGTATTTTGTTGGATTTTGTGTTTCGGTCTATGCGCAACAGAACTGCTGCCTCTCGCGCGATTAGTCGAGAGGGACAAGCTACGAGCTCAGGTTCTTGCGTCGCGGCGCATGACACGGTTCCATTACGACTTCTCTCTGCTTTGCACGCTTCTGGACCGGTGGCGGCCCGAGATGCACATGTTCCACTTCCTCATCGGCGAGATGATGGTGACTCTGCAGGATGTAGCGCTCTTGCTTGGCCTTCCGTGTGCCGGCCAGGCGATTGGGGCTATCGATATCGGCGACAGTTGGCGAGATGACTTTCTTCCTCGTTTCGCGAACGTTCCTCGGCACACTCATACCGCTGTGCTGCACCAGCCGTTTGACTACGTGCACGGACCCACCACCACCTAGTTGCAGCAGTTCAGCGTACGTACATTTACCTCTTCATTTTCATTGTTTCTCTACTTGTAAAAACAAATGTGACGATTGATTTTTATGTGCAGGCCGATTACATGTCGGACGATGCCCAGCCAGGGACAATCAATAGGTTTCTGGAGGTGTACCTGCTATGGTTGTTTGGGTACGTGATGTTCTGCGACTCTGCGGGAGACTTTGTGTCCAAGTTCTTGATCCCCTACGCTCGGATGATCGCCGATGCACCCTTGAACGTGGTCCCCTAGATCATCTAGGGCAACATTGTTCTATCAGCTACCTACAGGGGGTTGTGTATGGCCGTGTCAGAGGGGGAAGTAAGCAGGGGATCCTCCTCGGTTGTACTCTCCTTCTGCAGTTGTGGTGCTACGAGCGCTTCGACATCGGTTGGTCGAAGGTCGGCCTCTCCCAGTACGACCCACTGCCAGATGACATTGACCCCACAGACCGCCCTACCATGGGTTCGCTGTGGTGTCTCCGGAAGGTAATTCACCTTGACTTTCATTTTCTTTGCTTAATTAGCATCTTAGTTAGTCAGAATTAACTTTTTTGTTTGTATGCACCACACTTGGGTTGGGGAGCAGACGAAGAAGGCGTTGTTGGCGGTTGATTTCTGTCAACCTAGAGCACTTGTTACATTATGGTTTGAGCTTTATTATGGAACTAATCCGCCATTAGGCACCCGTCTTCCTATGTGCATTTTGAAGTATGTTGTATTTGTAGGAAAATGAGAGCTTAAAGGACGGATTCGTATCAAGTTCAAAAGGCTAATCAAGGAGTTCCGTTCATGCTCAAGTGCAAGTCGAATTCACTCCCAAAGGTGGCAAGGACCAAGGAGCTATGACGAAACATTCCTGAGGACCAAGACGAAAAGACCATACTTCATACGACAAGACACCCTAACTTGGTCGCAGGGATAATGACGCCAAAAAGCCACCTATGAAGGGGTAAAAAGTAAGAATGACAAGAGGAGCCGCGGGGAGGAAGGTCGGGCCGAACCGGGCCAAGGTAGGCCCAGACCGGCCGGCCTACCCCCTTCGGGCGTAGATTCGGGCCCTCGTTTCTCGAGCGTGAAGTTGATGGAATCCTCATTGCCTGTGTTGGTGTTTCTTAACGTTACCACTAGGCCCCGTGATAGCGTGAGCGTGTAAGAAACTCCCGGGTACACTCACGAGTGCGAACGAATCCGCAAGCGTACGGATACACTGTTGTAGCACTTCTCCCTAGGAGAATGAGTATTCCCGTCGGGTTTCGTTCCTAGGACGGGAGAGTAACCAGAGAGGGTCTATCCAAGGACACCACCTACTACTGAGATAGGTAGGGATGTGAGAAGCACTTTCTTAAGGAACTTAACTCTCGAGATGGATCTGTCTGCTATTAGTCCTCTACGTGGAGCGCTAGCCCATCCTAACTTTTTAGGGCTAGGTCAATGTTCTGGCAACAGGGCCCAACTCGGTACACAAGCGCGGAGGGTTTCAAAGGGTCCAACAGGCTATCACCACTGCGGCCTACCTCTATCATTACGCGAATGCACTTGGTCTTCGTAGGATAACCAGAGTCCAGACACCACGTCTGTACTCCCGATAACTACTATAGCACGGTTACATCTATCGAGTTAGAGAGAGAACGGATTAGATCATACTAGTCATCAAGTTACGGAGCAGCAAGAAAGATTTGGATGCAAACGAGATAAAACATACTTACTCAGCTAAACAGGATCAAAGCATACAAACAAACACTTGAACTAATGAACTAGCTCTAAAGAATCGAAGCCTTGTGTTACGAAGAACACAAGGCTCTAACTTATGAATGAGCCAAGAACACAAGAACATATCATTCATGCATGATGTCCACTATAGTCTAAATAAGAAATATCGAAAGACTCACTTTGATCTAAATGAAGAACAAGCATCCACGAGGACATGCTAGACAATGTGGTTAGTCCCATTGATCATGTTGTCATTAATCACCAAAACTAAGCTTTGAACAAATGGCATATGAGACCATGTTCGCTACAAACAAGCATCCACGAGGACATCAACTCACTCCTCACTCCTACTCTATCTATCAACTAATCCTAGTCTAGATCTCTTCTCAAACCCATTCTACCACATAGAGGTGAGAATCACCTCACATGGGCAGAATTAGAGAGAGGGAGAGAGAGCTACACAAGAGAGAAGTGGAACTTGAGAGCTTGGAAGTGTGTGTGAAAAGAGGCCCCTCCCCCTCTATTTATAGGCAAGGGAGTGGCTTTCTCCGGGGCTCCAAGTGCTCCAAAACACCCCGAGATGCAACCAAGAGCCAATAGGAGGAAGCCACGTGGAGGGCCAAGATCAACCGACCCTAGGTCAGTTCGGCCGAACCTAGGGTTGGCCGGCCCCTTCGGGTGGCCGCCTGGCCAGTGCTTCCTCTGTCTCACTTCCATGTGGGCCCTTATGCTTATCCTCTGTGCATGCCAAGTTTCCTGGCGGTTTGGTTAGCAAAGTGGGCCCATGGATCCATATGATGCTGACGTGGCAGCGTGTGATTCGTTGAGAGCTCTTCACATGGATTGGTGACATCATGGATCTAGGAGAATCCATGTGGCAGCCCCTCGTTGGCCAGAACTTGAGTGCCTTGGATTGAAGTGGAGTGAATGTGCATGGATTCTTCTCATTTCCTATGCTAAATACATGCATTCGAATAGACATCGACACTGGTGGAAAGTATTAGTTTAAGCTCCTATTCTAGTGTGGATGTGCATTTCATGCTTCAATTCGCAGGAGTTGACGACCATGAAAATGGTACTTAACTGTGACGCCCCAGGTTTTTAATTAGCATCATTAGTGCTAATGACCAGGTCAAGCACGCTGACTCTAGTCAAACCTGGGTCATCACCTCGAAAACCTAGACAGCAATCGCTAATGACCCCTTAAGCAAGTCAACACACACTTGTGGTCAAATCTCGGTCAAAGGCATGGTCAAACCCCTAATGCTTTTGAACCCCTCTGGAACTTTTGCCGCGTTCTCAAATTTTCACTTAAACACTTCAAAATCGGCCAATATAAAAGTTGTTTGTCTTTTTGAGGGACACAATTTTCATAATTAGCGGTATTTGAGATTTTGAGTGGAAATTGGTGAAAATATCAGTCAAACTTAGCTTTCACTGTTCACCAGCGCCATGAAAACCAGCAACTTTGCCTGCAGTTTATGCTCAAACCATTGAGCAAAACAGGGGTCGGCCTTTGTAAAACTTGTAGAGGGACCTTTGATCTACAACTTTGCAATTTGCACTTTAGTGCACTTCAGTTCAAGATATTTGAGTTATTCGTGGTCAAACTCGTGTAAATGGAACAAAAACTGGGACATGCCGCGTCGCGCCGCGACGCCGCGCTCCAGCGCGCCGCGCCCGAGCGCGCCCGCGCGCGCCGCCGCGTGGCGGCCGTCTGCCTCGGCGGCCGGGTCCCCCACGCCGCCCGCGCCGAACCGCGTTTCCCGAGGCCTCACGCGCCCCGAGCAGCGTTGGAACCCGCGCCCTCGCCGCGTGTCGTCCGCCCGCGTGCTCGCGCCGTGCCCCGGCCGCGCCGCACGCCGGTCAGCCGCGTGCATCCCCGCGCCGGCCGGACCCCCTCCCTCTTTTCCCTCCTGGCGTCGAAGCGAAGCTCCTCGTCGCCTATAAAGCCACCCGCGCCTCCCCTCACGCGCGCACACCCCCACCGTGCCCCTTCCCCGCGCGTGAGCCCACCGCCGCACGCCATTAGAGCGCCACCGCCGAGCTCCATCCTCCGCTCTCGTCCGTCGCCGGCCAACACCTCCAACGCCACCCCTAGGTCACCGTCGAGCTACCACTGCCACGCATTGCCCGGCATTGCCTCGCCCTCGTCGGAACTTCCACCCGTAGTGGCCGCCGCCGCCTTGCGCCGCTGTGCAAGCTCGCAGGAGCATCCCCGACCTCAACCCCGGCCACCAATCGCCCCTAGGTGAGTAGAATCGCACCCCTGGGCCGCTTGTTGTCCACCCCCGGCCCCACATCACCGCCGGCGAACTCGCCGCCGCCGCCAAGGGCTGTTTTGTGAGAAAAGTTGCCTCGAGGGCATTTCTGTGAAGGATAGAAAGTTTCCAGGGACTTCAGTGTAAATAGTTTCTTAAATAGTGAGTGGTGTTTTGCTGATTCTTGTAAAATTCATAGAAAATTGTAGAAAAGTCAGAAAAATGCAAACTCAATTTTGTTTGATTCCCTGTGAGGAACCCTACAATGTTTGTAAAGCATGACTCTACTTTTTCATGGTAGTGTTTGCATGAAAAATAGGAAACTGTTAAACCTAGATCTGTTGTAGTTCAAAATCCACGTGTGATCTATAGCTGAATTTTGGATATGTTATGTGTTATGCTATTCCTAGCTTCTGTACCAAAAATTGCACAAAGTTACAGTGTAGATCTTTTATTATGAATTGTTTTGTATTTATGCTGAATCTATCCAAATGATTTTTGTGCTCAACTTCTGCATGTGATCTTTTTGTGCCTAAATGCATCTCTGGTGAATTAATCACAATTTTATATCTGTCAGAAATATTTAATCTTGTTTTATGCCTAATTTTCTTTGTAAATGCATAGATCAAGATATTTAGTAGCTCTAGGTGTATATGTTGCATGCCTAGCTTAGTTTTAGACCAGAGGCCATGTGTGAGAAAGTTGGGATCCTTTTGATGCTTATTTATTTCTGATATGCTTTTATCTTGCTTTAGAAGCTAGATTTTGTTATTTTTGTGGTAATTAACTTTATAGCCCTTGTAAATGTGGAATCTTGTGCAGTGGCTTTGTTTTGATTTTTAGTGCTTCATAAAACACACCCACTGAATTTTATGAATTTATTTCATGAATGAAAGCAATGGAAGCCATTCTAAGCTTAATATTAAAATTAAATTGGAAAATCACCAACACCACATCTAATGACCCTAGGTTTGTGATGTTAATCTTGCTAAAAAGGTAAGTGTCACCACCCCTTGCTGTTTGTGAAATTAAATTAAATTATTTACATAAATGTGTACAGTCACTATCAAAAAGAATAATTAATAAAGAACCACATATTGTTCCTTTATTGGAAGAGTATGCTAAATGTATTCTTATCTAGGTGAATGTGGTCAACCATGCACCCCATGGTTGTCATTTGTTGTTTGTAATTAATTAAATTAAAAAACATCAATTAAACCTTGCATTTGCATCCTCGTGTAGATCTACCCGACGGTAGATACACGCTCGTGCCGGAAGGAGGAGACGAAGGTGCTGACGGTGAGCTGCGGTACGTGGACGTAGCTCAGGACTTGGACCAAAGTCCAGAAGGACCCAAGGCCAACCTTGCCAGTGAAGGCAAGCCCCAGATCATTAACCCTATCTTTTTAAAATTGTGCAATTATCCTTGCTATGATTGTGCATTTACGTTTCAGGAGTTGAATTGAAACCCTAGATGCATGATCCCTAGGTACCTATGTTCTTTTACTAGTATGCTAGGTCGATAGCTGCTATGCTAAAGGACCCGGTAGAAGTCGAGTGATGTTCGTCACTCGCGAGAATAGGTTCTTATGTTGGAATCATAAGATCTTTATAAATGGATAGCTCATGTGGTAAGAGCATGAGATTTGGGCTCCGGTCCAGTGGCTTTCGTGGGCTAAGCTTTTGAACGTACTAAGCACTTGTCGGGAACGAGACCGGTAAGCCTAGTACCTAATGGACACGGCAAGGGAACTTTTCCCTACTACCCCTAGGACACATGATGTGTCCCCCTGCCTGCAACAGTGGGGTACCTGTGCGAGTCTGGGTGGTCCGGCGTGACGTTCCAGTAAGCCTTGTACCAAGGATTGTAGGTCTGATCCCGACCCGAACAAAGATGGGAACCGCCTGGTGGTTGTCCAGTGTGAGGGCACCCTACCGTGTGTTTAGGTTTACCTTGCAAGGTTTATTAATCAATCGATTGTCGACCTCTCACCGTTATCTGAGATTGCTTAATCAACTGGCCATGATATCCCTTAATGATGGAACTTCGTGAATATTACTGCTTGAATTAATTGTATTGCACAATTCTTGATTGCAATAGATGGCTCACCTAGAAATGGTAATTAACTAGAAATTGAGCTAAAATATTGAAAGTAAGGACATACTCTTTGTTGCTTTTCAGCAAAAGAACTCCACCGGCCAAAAAGCCTCTCATGTCTAGAGTTTGGTGATGTAGTTATCACCCGACGGTTAAGTCTTGCTGATTATTAGTATACTCAGCCTAGCTTTAAAAATGTTGTTGCAGGTGTTGTTTGGCCTAGTGAGATTCCACCCGGCTGGGAGCTGGAATGGGTGGATGACGACGAGTGATGGTATCACGGACGGCCTCCTGTGATGTTTATCGTTGCGCTAGTTTATTTTATTCCGCTGTTTTCGAACTCTGAACCTTTACTTATCATGTCATGAACAATGGTTTGTAATAATTAAACCCTTAGGGGTAATTCGGATTTAATTTGTGTTTGTACTCTGGACTCGCCTTCGTGTGAGTTTTAATGCATATGTTCGATCCTCTGTGTGAAGTCCAAGTGATTTACCGGGCGTTAATCCGGCAACCAACGACGGGATGATACTTTACTGTCGCTTAATGGCCAAAGTGGATTGGTTTAGGCGATAGTATGGTATTTACTTGGGCGGGTTGTCACAGCTGGTACCAGAGTGATTATATGCACCAGAGTTTAATTAACAACCTTAATCACTGGTTTTTGAATAAAATTGCCAAGATTGTTTGGATTTGCAAAATACGTTGGTCCGTTAAGGATGGATATAGACCGAGAGGCCCTAGAGGGAATTTTTGAGGTGGCTTACAAATCTATGGTTTATTTTGCTAACTTCCAGCACATTTTATTCTGGTCACAACTTACTTTTTGTACAACCATACTAGTTCATCACGTTTTGCCATACGTGGTGGTGCCACAGGAAAGTCCTGTGAGGGATGGATGGGACCTATTCTAATGGGAACCCACGTCGCATCTGCGTCTCATCACGTTTTGCCATACGTGGTGGTACCGCATGGAAGTCATGTGAGGGATGGATGGGACCTAATCCAAAGGGAACCCACCGTCGCGTCTGTGTCTCGCCACGTTTTGCCATACGTGGACGTTCCGCATTGTGAATATGCGAGGTAAGGACGCACTCCATTCAAAAGGAGAGTGTCTGAGGTTGGACGCTGTCCATGCAGCGGCTTGATGCATGGATACCATTTCTATAATGAACGGTAATGTATGTGGACGCTTTCGTGAGTGCTGGCACGAAAGGTTCGTTGTGTTCTGTGATCTTCTGCAGGTACACTAACTACGTCTCGTAAGTCACTAAGTGAGCATCGACTAGTTATTATAGGGAGAAGCGTGTATATGCCTTGCCACCGACGCTAACTTCGATTTTTGGCTTGATTGCCTTGTGAGGACGAATAGTACGTCTTGCATCATGCTAAAAATTGTGGAACTTAAAACTGAACCCCTGTTTGTTTTATGTGCTCTCTAAGGTGAAATTTTGCTAGTGTGCATTGTCTTGCATAGCCTCTCGTGTGTAGGTGTGTTGCTGTCCAAGAATCTGATAGGGCTGTTTGCTTGATTTTTGCACCTTGTTCAAGAATCAATTTGCCTAGGTGATCTCTACCAAAGTTGCTCCATATCTAATCTAGTTCCTACTCGTAAAAGTTCACGGTCATAGCTTTTGTATATCTCAAGTTGTGCTCAGATGAGTGAACCTCTGTCCTGCTGTTTTTCCAGGAACCAATCTGAAACCTTGCTTAGTTGAAGCACCTTTTTAACCTTTCTAGCTCAACCTTTGAACACCAATTTTGCGGCCCATAACCTTGCTGAGTTGCTACAAAAATTTGGGAATTTTTGGAGCTCTGGTTTTTAAGTTATGAATTTTTGTTCACAACTGCCAGAACTTTATGTCATTATGTATGTATGCTCGCTTCAAGTTCTAACGTACAATTGTACCTTTGTACACATGACTACCCCAGTTTTTGCCCAGCATGAGAAAAGGACTTTTTCTGTTCTACCATGTCAGTTGGGTAATGTCTTGATCTTAGAGTTCAATCTTCAGTTGTAATCTTCTCCTGTCAACATGTGTCTCCATCGACCTGTACCCCTTCCAAACCCCCTTGTATTTATACATGTTGAAGCACTAAGCGATTCCTTGTATTCCTATCCTTGTCTGGATTACTTCGATCTTTCGATCTTGGACTGATTCTTCTTGATCTTGCTCACAACATTTTGAAAAAAATGTCACTTTTTGGGTATGCATTTGCATAGCACATGCATTTGGGAACCTTGGGTGAACTAACGTGCATACACATTAGACCTGAGCATTCCACGGGCCGGGCCGGGTTCGGGCCGGGTCGAAAAAAAATTCGGGTTTTTCGGGCTGAGAAAATCCTGCCCATGACCGTCCCATGGGACGTGTCGGACCTCAGTTTTCGGGCCGGGCCCGGGCTTGGGCGGGCCGCCCACGCGTTTTATAGTGTAAAGTAACTAAAAACAGCATTTCGGGCCGGGCTCGGGCAAAAAAAAATTTTCGCGAGCTTCAAAATCTCTGCCCACGCCCGTCCAGTAAGGTCCGTGGGCGGGCCTGGCGCGGGACGGGCCTGGGCCGGGCCAGCGGGCCGGGCCAAAAAATGCTCAGGTATAATACACATGGAAGATTTCAGCATTCCTACTCTATCCTTCTTATGATTGGTGATGTTGTTGTCCCATAACCAAAGGTGCGCGACAGAACCTAGGGCATCATGTGCGCTGCAGCCATATGATTGCCACTAGGAGCGTGCTAGGTATCTTGGTTGTGAGAATGCGACTCGCCACCCATATACTCCTTCTCAACCTATGATTGTCATCTCAATCACTAACTCATTCGGTGGGTAGCCGAGTCATGCTAACATGCATCATGCGCACCATACCGTATGAACATGTGCATCATGCCTTCACAAACATGTGCATCACCCCCAACTTTTAAAACCGTTGCATAACAAGGTGATTTCACCAAAGGTCTCAAACTAATTAACAAGGTGAGCAAGATTGTTCTGAAATTCCTATACCCACTCATATCTTCGTACTTTCCCCGCTTGCATCCGCAAGTAGACTCCCTGCAAAAGCTCTCCATGACTTGTCACCTTTGACTACTCGTGTGGGCTAACCTTGGACCGACGATGGTTATACTCTTTGACCTATAATCACATCGCGGTTGCCTCCCAAGGTAATTCAGAAATCTTAGAAAAACCATCCTCCCCTACCTTGTCCTTGGATTTTCGAATCTCGGGACGAGATTCCGCTTAAGGGGGGTAGGCTGTGAAGCCCCAGGTTTTTAATTAGCATCATTAGTGCTAATGACCAGGTCAAGCACGCTGACTCTAGTCAAACCGTGGTCAACCTGGGTCATCACCTCGAAAACCTAGCCAGCAATCGCTAATGACCCCTTAAGCAAGTCAACACACACTTGTGGTCAAATCTCGGTCAAAGGCATGGTCAAACCCCTAATGCTTTTGAACCCCTCTGGAACTTTTGCCGCGTTCTCAAATTTTCACTTAAACACTTCAAAATCGGCCAATATAAAAGTTGTTTGTCTTTTTGAGGGACACAATTTTCATAATTGGCAGCATTTGAGATTTTGAGTGGAAATTGGTGAAAATCTCAGTCAAACTCAGCTTTCACTGTTCACCGGTGCCATGAAAACCAGCAACTTTGCCTGCAGTTTATGCTCAAACCATTGAGCAAAACAGGGGTCGGCCTTTGTAAAAGTTGTAGAGGGACCTTTGATCTACAACTTTGCTATTTGCACTTTAGTGCACTTCAGTTCAAGATATTTGAGTTATTCGCGGTCAAACTCGTGTAAATGGAACAAAAACTGGGACATGCCGCGTCGCGCCACGACGCCGCGCTCCAGCGCGCCGCGCCCCCGCGCGCCGCCGCGTGGCGGCCGTCTGCCTCGGCGGCCGGGTCCCCCACACCGCCCGCGCCGAGTCGCGTTTCCCGAGGCCTCGCGCGCCCCGAGCAGCATTGGAATCCGCGCCCTCGCCGCATGTCGTCCGCCCGCGTGCTCGCGCCGTGCCCCGGCCGCGCCGCACGCCGGTCAGCCGCGTGCATCCCCACGCCAGCCGGACCCCACCCCCTATTTTCCCTCCTGGCGTCGAAGCGAAGCTCCTCATCGCCTATAAAGCCACCCGCGCCTCCCCTCGCGGGCGCACACACCCCCACCGTGCCCCCTTCCCCGCGTGTGAGCCCGCCGCCGCACGCCATTAGAGCACCGCCGCTGAGCTCCATCCTCCGCTCTCTTCCGTCACCGGCCAACACCTCCAGCGCCACCCCTAGGTCACCGTCGAGCTACCACTGCCACGCATTGCCCGGCATTGCCTCGCCCTCACCGGAACTTCCACCCGCAGTGGTCGCCGCCGCCTTGCGCCGCCGTGCAAGCTCGCCGGAGCATCCCCGACCTCAACTCTGGCCACCAATCGCCCCTAGGTGAGTGGAATCGCACCCCTGGGCCGCTTGTTGTCCACCCCCGACCCCACAACGCCACCGGCGAACTCGCCGCCGCCGCCAAGGGCTGTTTTGTGAGAAAAGTTGCCTCGAGGGCATTTCTGTGAAGGATAGAAAGTTTCCAGGGACTTCAGTGTAAATAGTTTCTTAAATAGTGAGTGGTGTTTGCTGATTCTTGTAAAATTCATAGAAAATTTTAGAAAAGTCAGAAAAATGCAAACTCAATTTTGTTGGATTCCTTGTGAAGAACCCTGCAACTTTTGTAAAGCATGACTCTACTTTTTCCTGGTAGTTTTTGTATGAAAAATAGGAAACTGTTAAACCTAGATGTGTTGTAGTTCAAAATCCACATGTGATCTGTAGCTGAATTTTGGATATGTTGTGTGTTATGCCATGCCTAGATTCTGTACCAAAAAGTGCACAAAGTTACTGTGTAGATCTTTTATTATGAATTGTTTTGTATTTATGCTGAATCTGTCCAAATGATTTTTGTAGCTAACAATAATTAGATTTTTGTGCTCAACTTATGCATGTTATCTTTTTATGCCCAAATGCATATCTGGTGAATTAATCACAATTTTATATCTATCAAAAATATTTAATCTTGTTTTATGTCTAATTTTCTTTGTAAATGCATAGCTCAAGATATTTAGTAGCTCTAGGTGTATATGTTGCATGCTTAGCTTAGTTTTGGACCAGAGGCCATGTGTGAGAAAGTTGGGATCCTTTTGATGCTTATTTATTTCTGATATGCTTTTATCTTGCTTTAGTAGCTAGATTTTGTTATTTTTGTGGTAATTAACTTTATAGCCCTTGTAAATGTGGAATCTTGTGCAGTGGCTTTGTTTTGATTTGTAGTGCTTCATAAAACACACCCACTGAATTTTATGAATTTATTTCATGAATGAAAGCAATGGAAGCCATTCTAAGCTTAATATTAAAATTAAATTGGAAAATCACCAACACCACATCTAATGACCCTAGGTTTGTGATGTTAATCTTGCTAAAAAGCTAAGTGTCACCACCCCTTGCTGTTTGTGAAATTAAATTAAATTATTTACATAAATGTGTACACAGTCACTATCAAAAAGAATAATTAATAAAGAACCACATATTGTTCCTTTATTGGAAGAGTATGCTAAATGTATTCTTATCTAGGTGAATGTGGTCAACCATGCACCCCATGGTTGTCATTTGTTGTTTGTAATTAATTAAATTAAAAACTGTCAATTAAACCTTGCATTTGCATCCTCGTGTAGATCTTCCCGACGGTAGATACACGCTCGTGCCGGAAGGAGGAGACGAAGGTGCTGACGGTGAGCTGCAGTATGTGGACGTAGCTCAGGACCTGGACCAAAGTCCAGAAGGGCCCAAGGCCAACCTTGCCAGCGAAGGCAAGCCCCGGATCATTAACCCTGTCTTCTTAAAATTGTGCAATTATCCTTGCTATGATTGTGCATTTACGTTTCAGGAGTTGAATTGAAACCCTAGATGCATGATCCCTAGGTACCTATGTTCTTTTACTAGTATGCTAGGTCGATAGCTGCTATGCTATAGGACCCGGTAAAAGTCGAGTGATGTTCGTCACTCGCGAGAATAGGTTCTTATGTTGGAATCATAAGATCTTTATAAATGGATTGCTCATGTGGTAAGAGCATGGGATTTGGGCTCCGGTCCAGTGGCTTTCGTGGGCTAAGCTTTTGAACGTACTAAGCACTTGTCGGGAATGAGACCGGTAAGCCTAGTACCTGATGGACACGGCAAGGGAACTTTTCCCAACTACCCCTAGGACACATGATGTGTCCCCCGGTCTGCAACAGTGGGGTACCTGTGCGAGTCTGGGCGGTCCGACGTGACGTTCCAGTAAGCCTTGTACCAAGGATTGTAGGTCTGATCCCGACCTGAAGAAAGATGGGAACCACCTGGTGGTTGTCCAGTGTGAGGGCACCCTACCATGTGTTTAGGTTTACCTTGCAAGGTTTATTAATCAATCGATTGTCGGCCTCTCACCGTTATCTGAGACTGCTTAATCAACTGGCCATGATATCCCTTAATGATGGAACTTCGTGAATATTACTACTTGAATTAATTGTATTGCACAATTCTTGATTGCAATAGATGGCTCACCTAGAAATGGTAATTAACTAGAAATTGAGCTAATATATTGAAAGTAAGGACATACTCTTTGTTGCTTTTCAGCAAAAGAACTCCACCAGCCAAAAAGCCTCTCATGTCTAGAGTTTGGTGATGTAGTAATCACCTGACGGTTAAGTCTTGCTGAGTATTAGTATACTCAGCCTTGCTTTAAAAATGTTGTTGCAGGTGTTGTTTGGCCTGGTGAGATTCCACCCGGCTGGGAGCTGGAATGGGTGGATGACGACGAGTGATGGCATCACGGACGACCTCCTGTGATGTTTATCGTTGTGCTAGTTTATTTTATTTCGCTGTTTTCGAACTCTGAACCTTTACTTATCATGTCATGAACAATGGTTTGTAATAATTAAACCCTTAGGGGTAATTCGGATTTAATTTGTGTTTGTACTCTGGACTCGCCTTCGTGTGAGTTTTAATGAATATGTTCGATCCTCTGTGTGAAGTCCAAGTGATTTACCGGGCGTTAACCCGGCAACCAACGACAGGATGATACTTTACTATCGCTTAATGGCCAAAGTGGATTGGTTTAGGTGATAGTACGGTATTTTCTTGGGTGGGTTGTCACATTAACAGCCGTCAACAACACCCCCGCACTTGACCTTTGCTCGTCCCGAGTGAAGGGAAAACAAAGCCAAGTGGTTCATGAATACCAAAGAGTAAGACAAACATAAGAGATATTCCAAGTCATACCTTGCTCCTGTGAACCTTTGTGGATTGGCTATCATGCCTCCTTGGGTGATTGAAAAGGAGAACAGCTGTGAATCAAGTCACTTATGCACCTGATGATAAACACCTTGGGGGTTTGCAAAGTTTTTCATAAACAAAGCTCTTGGCAACTTCCTCATTTGATTCTCTCGGATCACTCAATGTGTATATGTCCTCACCAAGGCATTAGATTGTTTTTCTTCACCCTACTTCTAATGATGGCTATATGTGGAGCTCAAGGTAGGATAGAAGATAAAGCATACTTGTATCACATATATTGCAAAGTCAAAAACTAGATCCAAAAGAGAAAATCAAATCATACAATCAGACCAAGATGTGCACTGGTATGGATATGGTGAGTATGGTAAGGTGGATACTAGGCCCGGAATGGGTGCTAGATATTAACATACATATATGATGAAAAATTGTGGTGATGGTAAGGTGGACACTAGCCCCGGAGTAGGTACTAGTTATTACCATCTGAAATGCGGAAAATGATTAACTCCTTTGCATGAGTCTCACTCTCTTATAAAAACTTGTGAGGGCATGGCTACCCTTCTTTAGGTGGACCTTCATGTGTCCACATTTTTTTAGCAAGGGACCTTCATGTGTCCCGATTTTTTTTATAGCCATGCCTCTTTAAGACTCGAGAGGAGAGAACTCCAATGCTTATGGCAGAGTTTAAATCATGGATGGGTGTACAATGCTGATCTCCAGGGTAGAGATTTAGCAAGGGGAATGATGGTGGTGGTGCACATACATCTTGATCATGAAAGTAACAAAAAGAATTCTCACTAGGGTCACAGAATTTGACAAAGCTCAAAGTAATAACAAGCAGCATATGAGTATAAGGTTTTCAACTATAAACATCATATGGCTTTGGTAGGACAGTGGTATATCAAAGAGGAGCCTTTCCAAGAGGTTTTGTGTTTTCAAAAATAAATAACCCAAGAGAGCTTAGTCATCAGAGCAACAGATCATATCATCAAGCCATATCATACTTGTCAATTACTTAGATGAACATGTTTGTCCTTAAGACGGTTATGGTTCACAAGCATCAAGATAGATAACGAGGAATAAAACATATGTGAGTCTACTCAGGCAACAAGGAAGCTGGGTGATCTTAGCAACAACATTCGAGTTTTAATTTAGATGAGATAGACAGTTATGGCTTATAAAACTCAGAAATGAGAGAGTGAGTTGTCGAGATGCAAACCGGCGCTATGCATAGAGGTTGAACCGTGAGAGGCTCTCCACAGGAGCGAACTCGTGCGGGTCCCGTTCAGGTTCTCTATAAATGATAGATCTTCTAGCGCAGAGTGCTCGCTGTGGGTACGTGAGAATGCATTGTGCCTGCTTTGGGAGAGTCGTGGCTCTCCCCCACACTGTCTCGAACCTAGATGTCCTTCTATAACAAATGACCAAAGTGATACACAAATGTGGCTTGACCGGGTTACATGACCGGTGAGCCAACTTTATTCAAATCCAAATGTTCTAAAATAAAATTATTAGGCGCTTACAAACATGAAGGGAAATAAATGAATGAAACGGAAATAAATAAATAAAGGGAAACAACCTAGACCTAGACTAGCACCTAACGGACTAAAGCTGGGGCGAATCCCCACTACTCGGCATCATAAAGAGTTGCGTGCCCTGTAGCCGAGAAAAGTCGCCTCATCTTCGCACAGAGGCCGCGGCGAAGGTCATGCACATCATCCGTCAGCTCAGCTAGGTCCATCTTCTGCTTTGAAAAGGCAGCCCGTAGCTTCTCGTTGCTGGCTTCCAAATCCTTTATCAGTGGAGTCAGCTTGGCCACTGAGGGGAGCTTAGGGAGTTGCTCAGCCTCCCGAGTCTTCTCCCAAGACCTCCTAGTGTAGGACGGCGGTGGTAGTCCGTCGTCCAGGCCAAGGTCTTCATCCTCTTCAGGTAGGACAAGTGCTGGTCGTGCTTCAGGAGCCTTCTCCTTGGGCGGTGCCGGCCTTATGGTAACCGGTGGCTATGGCGACTATGCGGACTGTGCTGCGCTCGTTTGCCCCCCAGCTAGCGAAGATCTAGGTGCGCTAGGTGGCACGAGCAGCATTCCCTTGCGGCGAAGCTGAGCCGTGGTCGGCCTGCCGTACGAGCTGACTGCTCGTCCCCTGTGCCTCTTCCTAGGCGAGGCGGAGCGCCTGAACGGTGGCGTGCCCGGAATCCTCTCACCCGGCGGGATGGAGGCTAGCGGAGCAACCTCCAGGACACCAGCCACCATCGCAACATCTGCTGCAGGGGCGGCAGCGATGGAGGGGTTACCCCTGCCCCGAGACCGGTGGACGAGATGGAGCCGCTGAAGGGAACGATGCTCTTTTCGGCCATAGGTTCGACGATGAGTTGAGGATGAAGAGGTGGAGGAGATGGGTTCTGCGCGACTCGAAACTCGTTGTGCGGTAGGGAAAGGGTTTCTAGAGGAGGAAGAGATGTGCACACAAAAGAAGGAAGGAGGCGGCGACACCCTGGCTTCGGCCGAACCAGGGTTCGGCCGGCCCCAGGTGGGCCCCTCTGGTCCTCCCCCTTCGCGTGTGGGCTCAAGCAGGCTTCAAGGCCACAAGCCCAGGTGGATGCCCCGAGATGGAAAGGTGGGCTTTGGCTAAAGCGAGGATAAGGTTGGGGTTGAATAATCAACCTTTACTTTATAATAACTTTGGCTAAGCCACTAATATAACCATAGGTATTCCGGGGGAACTCACCCTGACAACATACCTGGTCCATCATAGGTGTAGAAGCCACTGATGGGGATCATGAAGTGTCCACCGTGTTGCCACGATGGTGTTGTCTGTTGTGGACCTTTGCCTTACTTCTTCTATCTCTAATAATTTCTTTCTCCTGCATGGTTAGTGCTCACAAGATACCCGAAGGATAATTCTTAAGGAAACAAAAGAAATGAGACCCAAGAATACTCAGAATGCGGGTGTCTCATGATCTGTTGTCTCAACTCATGGTCATCTCCCTTGCAGATAGTGTGATGTGATGATAAGCTCTGATCTGCATGGTTAGTGCATATACAACACGAGTCCCAAAGGATAACAAAGCTAAAGGCAAGCATGATCATCCCAGAGAGCCGAGGCAGCTCTAGGGCGGTCACGAGACTCAAGAGCTATAGCACTGTGGTAGCGAAACTTGGAGATAAAAAGATCGAGCACTAAGGCTAGTGCTCCTACAACAGGAACTGATCTCCGAGTGAACTCAAGCTCAGAAAGACACTCGGCCTCCAAAGAGGGTAGAGCATAAACTCCGACGGCCGGTGTACATTCAAGAACCAGAGTTCGGGTGAAGAACGAGATTTAACTCGCTCTTGTCTTAGGCAGAGGGTCTGATGTTCTCATCAGAACGATGAAACATCCCGAGGTCTGGCCTAAGCTTCTAGTGGGAGGCTATGGATAAGCTGGAATGTGCAACTCCCATTGGGCATCGATCAAGTCAAGCATAAGGTATGAAGTTGAACTTCTCTTGACTGATCGGCATCGATCGATGGACTTAGGATAAGAAGTGAATGCACTCTATTTGGTCGGTAAGTGATCATGCTCCTTCGGTCTGATGAATGAATCCAATGGATTATAAAGCAGAGACCGATGTCTTGGTTTATACGTAACTTCAGTGCTAGGCACTTCAGCTCAAACCTCAACGTAGGAACACGATAAGCCTCTCATACCCTCCTTAGGAGATGGTAATTAGGCTCGAACAAGTCATCCTGGGCGGGAATGATCGTTCTTCCCCAACTACTCTCTCCATCGTCCCGCGAGACAAAGTCTCAGGGAGAAGGTCTAAGAAGATGTGCAAGAGGGGAGCCCAAGGGTAGATTTCGCACCACGAAATCTTTCCCTTAGACTCCTGCTATTCAGGAACGGCACCTTCAGCCAGAGCTCAGAAAGAGTGGATATGAAATCTCAGGCTCGGCTGATGATGGATCTAGGTGACTCAACATTTCCTCTGGTGGGTACCTCGTTGACCGGGATGCACGGGGAGCTGAAATCCCGGAGATTTTCCACGATCTCTTTTCCCTTAACAGCATCCAAGTACACAAAGGAACCTCCCGAGAGAGCATTAAGCCTCATGGCATCGTCCTTCCGCAATCCGAACTAGAAGTGCTGGAGCATCATCCAATCGGGAATGTAGAGGACTGGGCAATCTTCCACCGCAGAGGCGAAACGATTCCATGCCATTCCTTGTGATTCCTCCTCACATTGCTTGAAACTGAGAATCTTGGTCCTTAACAAAGTGACACATCGTATCGGGAAGAATCGGGAGCAGAAAGCTGCTCTCAAACTTTCCCAAGTAAGGTAGTCTCTTTTTGACATTTCGTAGCGCGATCACTTAAGAACAGATTTAGAATCCATCCTTGGCAACAGCATTAGAAATGCTTGTTGGCATTTCTTAACGTCACCACTAATGACGCCGAGTTAGCGTGAGCATCAAGACTTGCCAAAGGTAAATCTAACGATCATGAACGAATCTGCAAGCGCACAGATAAACCATTGTAGCATTTCCCCAAGGAAGGAGAATATTCCAAGGGTATCGTATCCGTGGAAGGCAATGGCAGATATCAAGACCTATGCTTTTGCACTGAATGTAAACCAAGAGATAGATATAAAAGACAACAGCTCAAAGACAGGGGTAAGAGAAATGATATGATAGGGTAGTGTGACACACACTCTCATCTACCTCTACTCTAGTACACTACGGCTTAGGGGGAACATATGAGTTAGCTCTAGGTTCTAATGTACTAAACATACAAAGCTAGAAGATACAAGAGATAAGCATAAAGCATTGCATGAAAGGGTAAGGTTCAGCACCCAGGTACAAACGGGGAGATAGCCCGCGACGACCAGCACTCAGCGAAACTACTCTTTAGACTCCTACAGCAATACCCCAGCGCGGAGGGTTTCAAAGGGTCCAACAGCTGTCACCACTGTGGCCTAGCTCAATCGTTACGGGGGGCATGCTCATAACTAACGTAGCCACACAACCAAGGCACCATGCCTGCATTGCTGCTAGACTTCACCCGGCCCGGGCTATTGTGACCCAGGGTGAAAGCCACCAGAAGGCTGGTCAACTTAGACCGAGTACCGTAGCTTGAACACAAACTTTATGCAACACTATCATGCTATCTAACAAGATCAAACTAGGGCTAGACATATGAACGGATACAAACTCTCTTATGTCTAGTCAACAAGATCAAAGGGTCGTGTTCGTGAAGAACACGAGCCTCTAACTTATGAACAAACACATAAGGAATGAGTAAATCATCCTTCAAGTGGATCAAAAGGTAGTGTTCATGAAGAACACGAGCCTCTAAATGATGAACAAGAGATGAACTCAAGAACATATCAATCATATGATCTACCACAACTTTATATGAAATAGCTGAATAACTGAAGTAGATCAAAGTCATATAAAGAAATAAAGATACAAGAGAACTCATACCTAGACTCCAAAGTAGACTTGGAACCTGAATAGGAGCTACTCTAGCCTACCCCCTAGCCTTCGAAACTAAAAGTGAGAGGAGAATGGAGAGAGTGGTGTGTGAGAAATGGAGCCCCTCCCCTTCTATTTATAGGCAAGGAGGAGGCTTGCTTCGGGGCTCAAACTCCACCAAAACACTCGGGGATGCAGCAAGTGACCAATGGGAAGCAACCACGTGGAGGGCCAGGATCAGAGGCCCCTAGGTCGGTTTGACCGATCCTAGGATTGGCCGGCCCCCTAGGGTGGCCCCCTAGCCCGTGCTTCCTCTGGGTGGCTGCCCTGTGGGCTCTTTGATCACTCCCCCGTGCATGTCTCGTTTTGGAATCCTAGGTGGGCCCATGGATCCATGTGAAGTCCATGTGTCGCTCTCTGATTCGTCGGTGAGTGCCTCTCTTGGATCAGTGACGTGGATTGCTATGTGTTTCCTTGGTGGCAGCCACCTCCTCAGCTTAGTTGGCATGGATCTTCTATAGAAGATGGGTTTCCATCTCTTTTCATGCTTATTTCACCTACATACAAATAATCTCCAAGGACAAGTGGAACTACATTATTCAAACCAAAATGCAAGTAAATAATGCATATGCCTCCATTTATGTGAGAATATTGATGCCTGAAAGTAGTACTTAACAGCCGTCAACATCTCTACCAAAACAACGGTGCTAATCCCGTGCTTTGCCAGAGAGGGATAGCGGGAAAAACTCTCTCTTCCGAGCATCCGGTGATTCTCCAGCTTTACCCAGAGTTTCAATCAGACGCTTGTAGTCTCTCACATGATCAAAGGGGTTCTCATGAATTAACCCCAAGAAGGATAGGTCCTGAATTAGCTTCATGAGAGAGGGGTGAAGCCGACAGCCAGATGTAAAAATGGGTCTTGGCAAAGATGGCTCTGAGGGTTCACTCCTCGAAGGTGGAAGGTGTTTACAAGGATAACCTTCCATGGATAGTGGGGGTAAAGGTAGAAGTAAAGAAAACAAAAAGGATATCTCGATGGGTAACGGGGGTGAAGGTAGAAGAAACGAAAAAAGATAAATACGAGGATAGACGGGTTCGAAAGGCTAACAACAGCCGTCCCCGGTAACGGCGCCAGAAATGCTTGTTGGCGTTTCTTAACGTCACCACTAGGCATCGTGATAGCGTGAGCGTGTAAGAAACTCCCGGTACACTGACGAGTGCGAACGAATCCGCAAGCGCACGGATACACCGTTGTAGCACTTCTCCCTAGGAGAATGAGTATTCCCGTCGGTTTTCGTTCCTAGGATGGGAGAGTAACCAGAGAGGGTTTATCCAAGGACACTAGCTACTACTGAGATAGGTAGGGATGTGAGAAGCACTTTCTTAAGGAACTTAACTCTCGAGATGGATCTGTCCGCTATTAGTCCTCTCCGTGGAGCGCCAGCCCATCCTAACTTTTTAGGGCTAGGCCAATGTTTTGGCAACGGGGCCCAACTCGGTACACAGGCGCGGAGGGTTTCAAAGGGTCCAACAGGCTATCACCACTGCGGCCTACCTCTATCATTACACGAATGCACTTGGTCTTCGTAAGATAACCAGAGTCCAGACACCACGTCTGTACTCCCGATAACTACTATAGCACGGTTACGTCTGTCGACCCGCTAACAACACTAAAGCAACCTGTATAAATACGGGACCACGAACTAGAGAGAGAACGGATCAGATCATACTAGTCATCAAGTTACGGAGCAACAAGAAAGATTTGGATGCAAACGAGATACAACAAACTTACTCAGCTAAACAGGATCAAAGCATACAAACAGACACTTGAACTAATGAACTAGCTCTAAAGGATCGAAGCCTTGTGTTACGAAGAACACAAGCCTCTAACTTATGAATTAGCCAAGAACACATGAACATATCATTCATGCATGATGTCCACTATAGTCTAAATAAGAAATGTCGAAATACTCACTTTGATCTAAATGAAGAACAATGTAAGGAATCGGATGCCCGTAGCCTAAGAGGGGGAGGGGGTGAATTAGGCAACTTAAAACCTTAACCTATGGCTTATCACTATTTGCATCAAACATAAACTAGAACATACTATCTAGATGTGCAACTAGGTTGTTCTAGTGTGAAACTCCCATCCCAAAACAAGTTTTGCAACCTATAGCCAATCCTAGCATGATACTACTCTAGGAAAGTAAAGGCAAGCAAGGATTGCAAGAAGGTAATGCGGAAACGTAAAGGGGATGAGAGGAAGCAAACTCTTGACACGCGATTTATCCTGTGGTATCGGTAGGCACTAAGCCACCCCTAGTCCACGTTGTTGAAGCACTCTACACAAGAGTATTGCTTCCCGGTCACCAAGTCTCTCCCAAGAGCACCACTTGACTTGCCACGGAGGCTCGCCACGAAGGCACTCGCCAAGCTCCCTTGGTCACCTTGATGCTGTCTCCACTAAGGAGCTTCTCCACCAAGGGAAGGGGGTCTCCACGTCCCCCGCACAAAGTGTCCTCGCCGCTCCACACCAAGCCGGAGGGTCGAAGATGTTTGCCGAAGAGCCACCTAGGCTCCAAGGCTTCCGGCACACCTCATACTACTTGATCCACTCGAGAATCACCTCACAAGGTAGGCACACCTTGCACTCACTTAGCTCTAAGCTAAACCTAACACTAAGCACACACACAAAGCATGTGCAAGTCTATAGTTGAGCAATCTAGCACTTGGATGGATTGGATATGATCTTCAATGTGTCTTGAACTCCTCTGCACTTCCACACAATCCAGCAACTCCAAATGGGTGAGTGGAGGGGGTATAAATAGCCCAAGGCGTCCAAAGAGCCGTTGGCTAAAAGCTGCTGAAATTGGTACCGTCGGATGAACCGCCGCTATGCTTTTCCCATGCGTCGGTTCATCCGGTGCCCTCCACGTCACATGACCGTTGCTTCCTTGTTGACACTTATCCTCCGACGCTTGCACCGACGGTCCTTCTCACGTGCCGTCGGTTTATCCGGTGCTGAAGGATTTCTTCCCAAAACCTTACTGGTAGCTTCTTTGCTGCCGTCGGATGAACCGCTGCTCAATCCCTTGTGTCCATCGGTTCATCCGGTGCTGATGACTTCGCGGCCAGAACCTTACTGTTAGTAAACACACGGCCGTCGGATGTACCGCTTAGTAAACACACGGCCGTCGGATGTACCGCTGCTACACCATTAGTTCATCCGGTGCTACTAACTCAGCTTGCTTCTTCACTGACAATCATCTGGCGCAACTAAAATGTGGGCCGTCGGTTGATCCGGTGATCACATGTTGACTTGAGTCTTCACGTAGTGTACCACTTCATCCGGTGATTGCACCGACGCTGTCTTCTAGTGTACCGTCGGTTCATCCGACGCTACTATTTTCTTTCTTTTTCTTCCACAGTTTTGACCCTTGAAAAATATGCTATCTTCTCATTTTGGCATATGGTATTTTTGCATCCTTGGGACCTAGAAGTGTCTACAAAGACATGCTAGACAATGTGGTTAGTCCCATTGATCATGTTGTCATTAATCACCAAAACTAAGCTTTGAACAAATGGCATATGAGACCATGTTCGCTACAAACAAGCATCCACGAGGACATTAACTCACTCCTTACTCCTACTCTATCTATCAACTAATCCTAGTCTAGATCTCTTCTCAACCCCATTCTACCATGTAGAGGTGAGAATCACCACGCATGGGCAGAATTAGAGAGAGGGAGAGAGAGCTACACAAGAGAGAAGTGGAACTTGAAAGCTTGGAAGTGTGTGTGAAATGAGGCCCCTCCCCCTCTATTTATAGGCAAGGGAGTGGCTTCCTCCGGGGCTCCAAGTGCTCCAAAGCACCCCTTGATGCAGCCAAGAGCCAATAGGAGGAAGCCACATGGAGGGCCAAGATCAACCGACCCTAGGTCGGTTCGGCCAAACCTAGGGTCGGCCGGCCCCTTCGGGTGGCCGCCTGGCCAGTGCTTCCTCTTGCTCGCTTCCATGTGGGCCCTTATGCTTATCCTCCATGCATGCCAAGTTTCCTGGCGGTTTGGTGTTGACGGTTCAAAACAGTGTTGAAGTTCACCGCAAGTACACGGGTGACTTGGTGCCTTTTTCACCAAGGGGGGATCCCCAAGGTTCTTGTCAATCCGCGGAGGAAGGGATATACTAGCATTTAATCTAGCACTTAGCTAGTTGATTGGAAAGCCTTTGAAAGAGATATTAATCTAAAGAAAAAGGAATCTAACCTATGTTGATCTAAGGCTAAACTAGATGGCAAAGGTTGGTACAAGAGAGAGATTAAAGTAGATAAGAGCTCCCTCCCTAGGGTCTAGGATCACAAAGACATGTATCTACTACATGAAAGAGGTCTTGCCTTCTCTAGCTTCACGGCGGTTATGCGGTCGCTAGGCCTTTTCCCTTCTCTCGTACATGTCACTACGCGAAGGTAATAGATCACTTCGCTAACGCATCTACATCTAAGCATCCATAGAGTTAAGCTAATCACCACAATTACCACAAACCCTACTAAGATCATATGTTGTGCACACATATGTAAATCAAGCATTTGCAAAGACATAGACCGTGAAGCATCAAGGCATAGGGTTCATGTAGCGATTACATATCAAAGATCCATCTAACCCTAGGGATGAACAGAGACATTACCCCATCATCTTACACAGATTGTAGCACATAGGGGTGATGGAGACTCCGGAGAACATCGTCGATGAAGATGGCGGTGAGGAGGCTTCGGAACACCCCTAGGCCGACGGCTTGGAGTCCTCCTCTTGCTTCCTTCCCTCCACCGGTGTTGATCCTCGCGACGAACTCATCTAACTCTATCCCTCATCTTGCGGAGGCGGCTTTCTGGTGAATGGGCGTCAGTAGAATGATTGGATGGATGGATCCCCCTCCCTTGGACGTCCAGGGGGTTGTACTTATGCTCTTGGAGAGCCTTGGGGCGTGCTCTACCTTTCCTTGCACGGGATCTTGCTTAGGAGCAAAGCAAAGTTGGTTTCCATAAAATCAGCCTCGTCCAGAATTTCCTGTTTCGCAGTCCTTCCTTTCCGATGACATATCTCCTAGGTACGGACTCCAAATAATGCAAATTCGGTGTCTAGATTGTGTGGCACGAAATTATCTCCAACTTTGGTATTCATTGCTTTCCTTAGAAACGAAGATAAGATCCCCAAAACGGTCTCGGAAGATAATCTGTCTGATTTCGGACTTGTCTACACAGCAGGTATTTCGAGGGCCATATCTCCTACCTCCCTGATCTGAATCGGGCCTTCCATATGTTCAAATTGAAGCTCTCAACAAGGCCGACAACTTTAGTATTCAACGTTTTGTCATTGGAGGCCGTTTAAGTCCCCGAATCTACGTCGGAAGATCATGCTGTTCTGAGCTACGCGAATATCAGGTTGAGTTGATCTCATGGGTATCTCCAAATCTCAAGGGCTTGGGCCCCTGGCCCACTCCAGCCCATCTTCCTCCTTGTGGTATTTCTCGATATTTTGACTTTTTGCTCCTTCGCATGTGGGTTTTAGCCGTCATTATCCCCGTGATCAAGATAGGGGGTCTTCTCGTATGAAGTCCGATCTTTACGTCTTAGTCCTCGGGGATGATCCGTCGTAGCACCTTGATCCTTACCACCTTTGGAAGTGATTTCACCTTGCACTTGAACACGAACGGAACTCCTCATTTGCTCCTTTGAACTTGTTGTAACTTCGTCCCTTTTGTCCATGTTCTCCTGCAAAAACACAACACTTCCAAATGCACATACAGAGTTGAACTTGTTATATCATTAGTGTGCCTAGTAGCAGGTTAGTTCCATAATGAAGCTCAAACCAAAGTGTAACGAATGCTCTAAGTTGACGGAAATCGTCTGCCAACATCCCCCCATGCTTAAATCTTGCTCATCCTCGAGTAAGTATTCCTTGCTTAAAGGGGAATCAGTGTTGCCTTTCAATGTTGTCCCTGCACTTAGTCATTCATGATAAGACATATTGCTCTCTCTTAAAAATTTAGTTTTAAAGTTCAAGTTGTGACCGGCTTCTTTTTCATTATGGAAGATAGACTAACAATAAAGAACAAGCCACAATTAATAAAAATGATGCTCTCAAACTTAAGTGAACTTGAAACCGTTACCTTGTACCATCGAAGAATTTTCAAAAAGATACGTATCCAACATAAGTGAAAATCTCTTGCAAAAGCTCATGGAAACACTCATCTCATCAAGTCACTCAAGCCTATACTAGATTATATTCAACCTATTCTACTCATATGTGATAGTGGAAGGCTTATGTGGAGCATGGTAGGTCAAAACAATCCTAGCAAAACATACATCCGAAATATTGTCAAATTAAGAGAGAGATCTACTGGAATTACCGAGACTCGTCAAAAGGGCTATGAAAAATAAATGTTGGAAAGAGAGAGGGATGAAACACACATATTTAGATAGGTGGACATGTGCAAGTGGCAAATGGATGATCACGAGGCACAAGTGAAGTCCTCGTTATCAGATTGCACATGGTTGGAAGATTTGAGTATGGATTTGTCTTTGAGGCACTTGAGAACTTATGAAGCAAAAAGAATCGAGGAGCATCTTTATATATATATATATTTCTTTCCTCTTTTTCTTATTTCTTATTTTCCTCCTTTTTTCATCTCTTTTTTTCATCTTTTTCCTTTTTTCTTTTCTCATCATTTTTTTCTTTTTGCTCCTCAGAACTTTTTCAACATAAAACTTACTTCGCATTTGTAAGAGATGATGCGATGACTCCTCCCCCCATGCTTGAATGATGCTCGTCCTCGAGCATAAGAGAGATGGGAAGGGACTACTGAAGTAAGCATGAATACATAATCTTTGCGGAATGTCTGAATTTCCGTCGAAAATTTTACTCCATACTCAAAATTGGGTTGTGGACAAGGAGGTAACCACAAAAAGATGTTTTTGGTTTAGGGTGGATGTTGTTGACGGTTCAAAACCGTGTTCAAGTTCACCGCAAGCCTACGGGTGACTTGGTGCCTTTTTCATCAAGGAGGGTTCCCCCCAAGGATTGTCAATCCAAGGATCGGAAGCAAACCGCTAGAGATCTCTACCTTGTCTAGCAAACTAACCTAACATTAAACATTGATTGCATATAAGGTAAACTTTGAGGGTGTATGTGTGGTGGCACAAGGTTGATCACGTACACAAACATAGGCAAAGTAAAGCGCCACCAAGGGGACGACTAAGCCTAGCGCCTTCTAGTTGTAGTTCCGGCAAACGAGCAACAAATCATGCATCTAATCTAAAAGCATCCTTAAACTCCTACCTCCGGCCTACCTCCCGAAGACATCTGCTCGTTCAGGGGAAATCATCCTGTCACGATGCTCCCTTAATGAAACGAGGGATCCACGGGTGTGCCCATACAAGGACAAGTCTACCAATCACGAAGGGTCAACATACTAGATCTAATCACCATGATTACATAAAGCATGCTATGTAGTCTAAACTAGCATTAGACTAAGGATCAAATCATATTCACGATAGGTAGAAAGTAAAGACGGAGACATGGAATCGCTTAAAGATCAAAAAACATGACTGTCATTACTCACATGAAAGTATGTATTACATCATCACCACCGAGATCATACCCTAGATGATGAACACGTAGCTCCGGAACTCCGCCATGGCACAACCACGCAGGGCGGCCATGGCGGCTAGCGTTGGCCTAGGCCACACCTTAGACAACTTCGAGGTCTCCACCGCCGTCGTCTCCCTCTGATGCTCACTTCTAGGTTTCGTCAAGTTCTGATGATTGGATGTGGCGGCCGTCGGAGGCAGGGGGTATAAATGAGCCGAGGAGCGTATAGGTCAAAGGGAGGCCGAACCAGGCCTGAAACCCCCTAGGCCGGTCAGCATGGGCCGGCCGGCCCAGGCCTTTTTCGGCCCGGTTCGGGCCTATCTTCCTCCACGATGCTTCTCGCGATTTCTTGAATATTTGACGAAGTCCATGTGGGTCCTTGACGTCGTTTTCCCTGCGGTTTAGATAAGGGTGTTTGGCGCGCAAACTCCCGCATCTTCTATTTGGGTCCTTGGAGTTTCACAGCTTCATGCTTCGGTCCTTGGGTCTTTTGGTGTCATGTCCACTTCGTGTCTTGACTTGTGCCGGGCTTCGTGAGCTTCTCACAAAGTGCTTGATGAACTCTTCCCGGAAGTCCTCATTTAGGTACTTAATTCCTGCGTAAACAACATACTCCAAAAACCACATGCATGTGTGAACTTGTTACATCATTAGTGTGCCTAGTGGCGGGTTAGTTATAATTCAAAGCTCAAGCCAAAGTGTAACAAGTGCTCTTGGTTGACGGAAATTGACCGTCAACATACCCCCATGCTTAAACCTTGCTCGTCCTCGAGTAAGCCTTTAATGGATGTCAGTATTGCCTTTCAATGTTCATACCCTGCACTTGTTCATACATGAGAAAACATAATGCTCTCCAAGTTTATATATGTTATAGTTTCATAATGTAACTAGCTTTCATCTCTATGGAGGGTAGATATTATTTAAGCTCTTCCCACAAGTAATTAATCATGCTCTCAAATTTTAAACAAATCTCAGAAATTTTGAAAATAAAGAGCGGGATGAAGAAAAATTTGCTTTACCAAGATCAATAAAAAACCTCCTTGCATCTTGCTCATGAACTCTCATCTCATCTTGTCTCTCAAGCCTACTTGTTCTACTCCTTTCCTCTCTCAAATATTTGGTGGAAGGCTTTATATGGAGCTATGGGAAAGTTTAGTCCTACCAAGATATTATAGTCGAGATATTATCAAAACAAGACAAGCTTCTCATGGACTTACTGAGACTAGTCAAAAAGGTCATTGGAAAAAAATAATGTTACAAGGAGGCGGGAGAGAAAAATACACACTTTGAGATAGGTGGACATGTGCAAATGGCAAAGAGTGATCCTGAGGCACAAACGAGGTCCTCGTTATCGGATTGCACATGGTTGGAAAGATGAGTATGGGCCTTGATCTTGAATCCTCTTGAAAACTCAAAAAGCACTAAACATAACTAGAGAACCGGGGAGCTTTATTTTATTATTTCTTCTTCTTCTTTCTTTCTTTTTCTCTTCATACTTTTTCTTCTTTATCATTTTTTTCTTTCATTTTTTTCTTTCATCATACTTTTTCTCTTTCTTTTTTCTTCTTTTTTATTTGCTCCCCTTGAACTCTAGACTATACTAGCACTTCCTTGGCAACTCCCCCATGCTTAGACATTTGCTCGTCCTCGGGCAAAAGAGGTGATAAATATGCCAAGGTGGAAATTGAAGCTCTCATATTTTCTTAGAGAGAGATACTTGAAAAATCTTCTAAGGGTCCTTTTGGAAGTCTCTCTTACTCACTTGAAGCACCTTAATCTTCCTCAAAATATTCATCCATACTCATATATTGGGTTGTGGTCAAGGAGGTGAACACAAAAAAGATATATTTGGGTTTTGGTTGGATATCCGGCGAGGTTTGCGAAATTCCCAATGTGGAAACTCACAATGCACGGAGAGAAGAGGCTAGCATAAAGAACGATACACAAAAATGGAATGACCAGATTCTTAGCCTCGGGCCAGAGAAATCAAGTCTTGAATCAATGCACCCAAAAATAAATCTTGTATATACTAATGTTTTGCACTCAAGTAAGTTTGGGCTTTGGATGGGTAGAGCAAAATGCAAGCGGTACTCATGACAAGGTTAGCATAACTTTTTGAGAATAAAAAGGTTCTTTGATTCATTCAAAGTTGAGAGCAACGAAAAAAAACTATGAGACTTAAGTTATCATAACCTCCACAAAAGATTAGGCTAGCATTAAATAAATTTCAGATTCATATTAAAAGAGAGAGCACTAGCTTAATCATATAAAAACCAAGCACAAGAATGATCAAAGTGGCAACAATCATCATATATCCATAAGTAAGAGCATACGAGATATCATCATGGTGAGCACAAGGTAACTATGATTATTATTGAAAACAAAAACAAACCTAGGTTGTACTCCTAGTAGCCATGTTATTCTATAGAGAGATATACAAAGGTTGCATCTAAGGTTGTTGAAGGCATATACATATGTACAGGCATATAGAAAGACGAGTACAAAAAGAGGGTTGAGGATTTGTTACCGTCCTTTGATGCTTGAAGTGTAGCGCGGCCTCCCCCATGCTTAAGCATTGTGCTTAACATGGAAGAAGAACCGTGATCCTTGCATGCGGTCTTCTCATGTCCACAAATCCTCCCCCATGCTTAGTATGTTGCGAGGCATGGAAGATGATGAACCATCTTGAAGTCCTACCGCCATGTGTGGATCATCACTCTTCACTTTGTTTTGATTGTCCTCCAACGTTTTTTCACAAGCCTCCGTCCCAATCGAATTTATGGGAGTGATTCACAATGCCTGCAAAACAATTTTAAAGCACAAAGTACCCCCGAGGTGACAGTCGGGAATACTCACTCTATGCCGACAAACCAAAGACATCCCCTAAGATCTTAACTTGTGGCATAGTTAATCTAGTGAAAAATTAAAAACCTAGTGGGTGTACATGTGTGCAAGGGTGCATGCAAAAGATAGGATGGTATAAAAACAAAACAATGTTTACACCAAATTCTAAGCTCCATGCTTACAAAGTGGTTGCCAAACTTCTCCCTTGCCATAAAGATTTATTAACCAAGGTCAAAACACCATGCTTATTCCAAGATTAACAATTCCTTATAGTGTAAGATAAGTAGGGCGCATTGCAAAGTTTATAAACCAACCAATGCAACAAGATAGCAAGGTATGTAAAACTGAATGATGGTGGTCTCCAATCATGTCTAAACACCATGTTTACACAAGATTGCAAAAAGGAGTAACGCATGTCGACAAGCATTAAATAGATATGAAAGCATTCATCATAAAGTTTCACAAAAAGACCAAGCTATCATAAAGCGGAAGATGACAATGAGGTGGATGCATAATGCAAATGCAAAGAGTTAGCACAAGCAAACGTTAGCAAGGGTTGAGAAGATCAAACAACTAAACTAACAAGGTTTTGATGGTAGGTTATGGGTATTGTAACACCCTAAAACTCCATCACCAAATTAATGTGAGCAACATGGTGTTTAGATTTAATTTTCTAAGGAAATAAATAATTTATCAAATAAATTTGGCTCTAAAATATTTAAATATCATTTTGAATAATTTTAGAAGCAACAAGTGCTTGTGCATCATGATTTGAAATGTATGGTTTTTGTTTGATTGTGTGAAGTTTAAAAAGTTTCAAAATTGTTTGAAAGTTGAAAAGGTTTGAAGGTGTTTAAAAGTTTGAAAAAGGTTTGATAGAAAAAGTTTTAAAAAGAAAAAAAACCCAAACCCTTCACCCCCTCCCTTTCGGCCCGAGCGGCCCAGCTCACCCGCTCAGCCCAAACTTGCCCCGCCGGCCCACTCCATCCCTTCCCCCCCCTCTCTCTCTCGGCCACCGACAGGTGGGGCCCACCTGTCGGGCCTTTCCCCAACCTCCAGCCCCCCACCTCTGTTTCGCCATCCGCTACGCTGGCCCGGCCAAATCCCGGTGCCCCTCACGCTCCCCTCTTCACATCCTCTCATCAAGGAGCAGTTGAAGCACCAACCGTTTCCCCCATCAATTCCCCTTCAGTTACCCCTCCGCCATCAAGCACCCACCCCCCTATTGAATGCCGTGAAGCCGCCAGCGCCCCCAATGGCCATTGATGGCCATTGCCCTCTGGCCGCCGCCCCCTCTCCCTCCTTTTGCCCTTTAAAAGCCGAGCTCGAGTCCCTGCGCACCCCTTTCCCTCTTCCGAGCTCCGCATCCCTCTCCACCTTCGTGTGCGCACTGCCGCCTTGAGTCCTCCCGCCGCCGCGCCATTGCCGGTGCTTGGAGCTCCTCGTCGCCAGTGGACCCCTCCCTCGAGCTCCTCTTCCTCCCTCGACGCTCAAGAAGCCTGCCCGAGGACCCTGCGCCCCGGACGCCGACTTCTTCCCCGCCGGACCGGAGCGCCCCGACCGCACCCGCCGCCGTCGATCTCTGCCACCACTACCACCCTGTCTCCGTTCTCTTCACCCAGGGCACCGCAGCAAGGTGAGGTACCTTTCCCCCCTTTTATCTCGCACAAACTGCACCATAGCCCCTGCCTTCGATCGCCGGAGTTGGCCAAGCCGCCTCGCCAGACGAGGTGCCGCCATGGCCGCCAGAGCTACCCCCTGGAGCCCCTAGTTGAGTTCTCCATCTCCCCAGCTTCGTGTAGGTGCTATCCGCATCGCGTTTGGTGACCAAAAGCTCGATTCCGGGCAAATTCCGGCGAGTCCCGCCGTCGGCGCCGCCGCGCACCGCCTCTCTCCGGCGCATGTGCCGCCGCGCATCGCTCACGTGCGTCCGCGGCCGTCCATCTGGAAATCAACGGCCCAGATGCGCCCGCCCACCGAGTCAAACTTCAACGTACCGGTCAACCCAGCCGGCCGCCGTTCTTTTTGCAAAAAGGCCCCTGTGCTTTCCAAAAAACACAATCATACCCTTCCACCAGTGAAAACCCTTGCAGTTAAGTCATTTTTCTTCCGTTTAGCCCCCTGAGCTTTTAGTTTTTCCCGCAGCTGTCCATCCGGAAACCAACGGCCCAGATCCACCCGATCGCGAGGTCAATCTTGACCGTAACGGTCAGTGCCGGCTGTTTTGCAAAAGAAACCTCGGGTTTCTTCCTTTTTGCAACCCAGTCCTCCCACCTATAAAGATCTATACAAACAGGTCCAGGTTTTTCTGTTTAAGCCCCAAGGTTCTTAGGTTTTTCCGTCTCGAGGTCTGTTGGCACATCTTATCCTATATATTTATAAGTCAAACAAACATGAGAAAAGGGCATAATTGTTAATACCAACTTAGAATAAGGTGTCACTAATAGTTTTCCTGGAGTTTTGGAGAATTCTATGTCTTGTAGGGACTAATCAGAAAAAATAGGAAAAGGAACAATTCTAGAAGACTCTAGAGGACTTTGGAACTCGACGTGACTTGGCATCCAAGAAAGAAGCATCTAGAAGGGGCGAGGACCCACCGAGCCGAAGCAGACCCTGAGGGGGGGGCCCCACCCCAGGCCGGTCGCCGCCCCCCCGGGCGCCACCTCAGCCCTACTTCCGGAAGGTTCTTCCACCGCCTATGAGGATCAATCTAAACCGTATGTTAGGTCAGTTTGATCGTACAGTGCATGGCACCTCCCCAGGACTATATAAGCAGCCCCCCTGACCCCCCTGGAGAAGGGGATCTGACCTGAGGAATCCCAGATCAAGTCATCAAGTCAGAGATACTATGCCCTAGAAACACCATATAGCGAGAGTAGCTAACTAGTCTAGATCTAGGGGCAGGCAAGGCATCTACTTGGCTCCCGATCGTCTAGAAGCTGGTCGAGATACTGATCTAGCTTCGCTCTTGTAAGTTCTTCTTCATAAGTTCTTTTACATTTGCTGTAGAGACATATGTTCTTATCAATGATTGTATTCGAGATTATATGCTTTGGTGTTTATTATGATTACATGTTTGGCATAGTTGATTTACCTTTATATTCGTGTATGGAGTCGTATAGCCCTCACCTAGATCATATGTTAACATGGGTGAGTGGTAAAGATAGTGTAAGCGTGGTGCTTATACTGTATTTACCTGCGATTGCACCCTACATACTGGGTCGTGTGGTAGATCGTGGTGGTGACAGCACTATTGAGTCCTTTGCAATCCACCCCTCGTGTGTAGGACTAGTGGAGCCTTATACTATTTGGGTTGTTTCAAGTTTCGGCCTTGATCCTCCTGGGTAGTCTCCCCATGCATAAGTATAATAGTTCTTCTTCCATGATTGTTAAATGTATTGCAATAATCATAGTATGCATTGACGTATAGTTCAGAGTTACTGAGGAGTATCATTACTAACTAAGCTGTGAATACGCTTCTCTTTCTATATTGACACTTTCTGGTGGTTCACTATGTTATGACTTGATCAATGCTATCATTATCATTATCTTTATGTGACTTACTGAGGACCAGGTGTGTCCGAAGACCAGTGGAGGGTCGCTCCTTAGTGATGAGTGATTGACAACATTGTGTGGACTGATGCTTGGCTAAGTGTGCAGGTACAGGTTGCGGTTTGATTCGTGTCAGTGCAGGTAAAGAACAAGCGCGAAAGGCCTTAGCCGTGGCGGCCTCCGGGTGATGGAGTGGCAAATAGGCTTGGTTCAATGGACCCGGTGGCCGATGGGGTCAAGTGCGAGCCGTGCAGTGCAAGACTGGCGGGCTGAAGTCGTGAACACAGGCCGGTGCAAGGTAGTGGATCGAGGCCGAAGCTTTCACGCGGGGTTTGGTGGTTCACCCACAAAACCATCAGTGGACGGTTTCTTGGTTTGGGCCTCAAAACCAAGCCCGGAGCCCGAGGCGACAGAGACGGTGATCTGGGAGCGTCGGGAAGCTTCGAGGCGGAGGGCACGTGGCGTGATCGCGGGGTTTGCGTCGATGTTAAGCGAAGCCGCGGTGGAAGCGTGTCCGTCCGATGAAGACTTGACCAAAATGCCCTTGAGGGGTTGTATCTTCATTTCAAGCAGTAGGGGTAGCGTGGTCATTTACCTCCCTCCGATGGACTTCGTATAAATAGCAGAGAGGTGGATGGCATCTCTCTCTCTTGGACTCTAGGGCTTCCTCCCCCGGTAGATTTCTCTGAACTGCTTCTTTTCCTCTGGATTCCTTAGGCTAGATTCTTGTACAGACTCTGACCTCTGGATGTATGGAAGCATTCGGCGTTGCGGTGATCTCCTAGTCCTTTGTGATTTTTGTGTCATTTTCGGGGCTATTTTTGGGGAGTTTTGTTCTTCGCTCGATTCATGATTTTGGGTGTGTTTCTTCTCGGATTTCTTTGAAGGGATCATGGGTGGATGCCTTGGGAATCTTTGTGTGTGATCTTGACCTCTCAAACACTGTGGAGAGCCTTCGATTTGTGCGTTTTTGGTTGGAGCCCGATTTCATAGTGGTGGTTCGTGCGATCCGCGATTCCCGGTGATTTAGGGAGTTAGAGGTCGAGATTTTTGGGGTATAGCATCCTTGTGTGACACTTTTCATCTCCCCAAAATCTTGTCTCAAGAGCTTCAACCGTTTGGGAGATCCAGTGATGAGTTCTTGGAGTTGACCCCGCGGGTCGGGCGTTTTTCTACTCCGTCCGCACCTGGCGGACAGTCCGCGAGGTCCGTGCGGACGGTCCGCGAGGCCCTGACAGTCCGACTGTTCTTCGTGTTCTTCGCATGTTCTTGAGCGTCTTTCATTCAATCCGTTGAGCCGGTTGGTTTTTAGTGCGCGAAGTTCGCGGACGGTCCGTACTATAGTGCCGGACGGTCCGTGACGAGGCGGACGGTCCGCGGGTCCATCACGGACGATCCGTTTTTCTTGGTGCGCCCCTGGAGGTTCGGGTTGCTTTTACGGATAGTCCGCCGTGACCTCTCGGACAGTCCACGTGCCTCCATACTTATACTGTATACTGTCCCTCACCTAGATCATATGTTAACATGGGTGAGTGGTAAAGATAGTGTAAGCGTGGTGCTTATACTGTATTTACCTGCGATTGCACCCTACTTGCTGGGTCGTGTGGTAGATCGTGGTGGTGACAGCACTATTGAGTCCTTTGCAATCCACCCCTCGTGTGTAGGACTAGTGGAGCCTTATACTATTTGGGTTGTTTCAAGTTTCGGCCTTGATCCTCCTGGGTAGTCTCCCCATGCATAAGTATAATTGTTCTTCTTTCATGATTGTTAAATGTATTGCACTAATCATAGTATGCATTGACGTATAGTTTAGAGTTACTGAGGAGTATCCTTACTAACTAGGCGGTGAATACCCTTCTCTTTCTATATTGACACTTTCTGGTGGTTCACTATGTTATGACTTGATCAATGCTATCATTATCATTATCTTTATGTGACTTACTGAGGACCAGGTGTGTCCGAAGACCAGTGGAGGGTCGCTCCTTAGTGATGAGTGATTGACAACATTGTGTGGACTGATGCTTGGCTAAGTGTGCAGGTACAGGTTGCGGTTTGACTCGTGTCAGTATAGGTGAAGAACAAGCGCGAAAGGCCTTAGCCGTGGCAGCCTCCGGGTGATGGAGTGGCAAGTAGGCTTGGTTCAATGGACCCGGTAGCCGATGGGGTCAAGTGCGAGCCGTGCAGTGCAAGACTGGCGGGCTGAAGTCATGAACATGGGCCGGTGCAAGGTAGTGGATCGAGGTCGAAGTTTGCACGCGGGGTTTGGTGGTTCACCCACAAAACCATCGGTGGACGGTTTCTTGGTTTGGGCCTCAAAACCAAGCCCGGAGGCCCGAGGCGACGGAGACGGTGATCTGGGAGCGTCGGGAAGCTTCGAGGCGGAGGGCACGTGGCGTGATCGCGGGGTTTGCGTCGATGTTAAGCGAAGCCGCGGTGGAAGCGTGTCCGTCCGATGAAGACTTGACCAAAATGCCCTTGAGGGGTTGTATCTTCATTTCAAGCAGTAGGGGTAGCGTGGTCATTTACCTCCCTCCGATGGACTTCGTATAAATAGCAGAGAGGTGGATGGCATCTCTCTCTCTTGGACTCTAGGGCTTCCTCCCCCGGTAGATTTCTCTGAACTGCTTCTTTTCCTCTGGATTCCTTAGGCTAGATTCTTGTACAGACTCTGACCTCTGGATGTATGGAAGCATTCGGCGTTGCGGTGATCTCCTAGTCCTTTGTGATTTTTGTTTCATTTTCGAGGCTATTTTTGGGGAGTTTTTTTCCTCGCTCGGTTCATGATTTTGGGTGTGTTTCTTCTCGGATTTCTTTGAGGGGATCATGGGTGGATGCCTTGGGAATCTTTGTGTGTGATCTTGACCCCTCAAACGCTGTGGAGAGCCTTCGATTTGTGCGTTTTTGGTTGGAGCCCGAGTTCATGGTGGTGGTTCGTGCGATCCGCGATTCCCGGTGATTTAGGGAGTTAGAGGTCGAGATTTTTGGGGCATAGCATCCTTGTGTGACACTTTTCATCTCCCCAAAATCTTGTCTCAAGAGCTTCAACCGTTTGGGAGATCCGGTGATGAGTTCTTGGAGTTGACCCCGCGGGTCGGGCGTTTTTCTACTCTGTCCGCACCTGGCGGACAGTCCGCGAGGTCCGTGCGGACGGTCCGCGAGGCCCTGACAGTCCGGCTGTTCTTCGTGTTCTTCGCGTGTTCTTGAGCGTCTTTCATTCAATCCGTTGAGCCGGTTGGTTTTTGGTGCGCGAAGTTCGCGGACGGTCCGTACTAGAGTGCCGGACGGTCCGTGACGAGGCGGACGGTCCGCGGGTCCATCACGGACGGTCCGTTTTTCTCGGTGCGCCCCTGGAGGTTCGGGTTGCTTTTACGGATAGTCCGCCGTGACCTCTCGGACAGTCCACGCCCTCCACGCGGATGGTCCGCCCGGTCACCCCGGACAGTCCGCCAGGGACTTCGCAGTAGTGCCTAAGTCCTTTGGTTCTTGCTTTGGTGCTTCCGCTCTTTCCTCCTAGGCTTGTTGGTTGCTCTTCTAGGCTTGTGTGTGCCTTGTTTGGAGCTTCCTTTGTGTGCGTGAGTACTTGGAGTGGCAATCGGGGCATAGGCCGAGTTCGACCTTTGGGAAGAATTTTTATCGGCTCCCATTCACTCCCCCCTTCTCTGGTCGCCCGATTCGGTCCTTTAATTGGTATCAGAGCCGGTTACGGATCTTCTTGATTCTAACCAGTCTAAGATCCAAAGATGGGCAATTACGACAAGGGGTCGGGTCCTCCGCACTTTGATGGCAAGAATTACCCGATGTGGGAGAGGCGCATGGGCGCGTTTTTGCGTGGGAAGGGAACTCTGATCTGGGAGGTCACTCAGAATCCTCATTATGTCATTCCAGACAGTATTCTGCTTCCAGGATCGCGGGACATATTTGAGGTCAATAGCAAGGCCGTTGATTACTTGTTACGTGCTCTTTGTGCCTCGAAGTTTGATCGAGTGTACAGAGAGGATGTGGCCGGAAAGATTTGGCTCAAGTTGAAGAATGCTCATGTTGGCAATGCCCAAGTGCAAGCCTGGATGTTTTCCACTTACCGGAGAGAGTATGAGAACTTCACTCATCTCCCCGGTGAGTCGACCGATGCTATGTTTCAGCACTTCACTTGCATAGTCAACAACATGAGGGCTAATGTGACAGTGCTCCCATACACGGATCATGATCAAGCTATCAAGCTTTTGCATGCCCTGGATAGGTTCGTGTGGAGTGCCAAGGTCGAGGCCATTGAGGAGTCGAGCGTGTATGATACGCTTACGCTGGATGAGCTGTTTTCCAAGCTCAGGTCTTCAGAGGTTGATCGTGGCTTGAGAGCCAAGAGCGAGAGCCCCACTGATTCTCATAGTTTGGCTCTTATCTCCGGGTCAAGGTCTAACGCTAACACCGGTGGTTTCTCTTTGTCTTGTCTTATGTCTTTGCCAGATGAGGACTTTGAGGTGCTGAGCGAGGACGATCTCGCCTTGTTGAGCAAGAGGTTTGGGCGGATGTACGAGAACCGCAAGAATGCAAGGCGGAGCTCGGGGATGTGCTATCGGTGCGGGAAGCACGGGCACTTCATCGCCGAATGCCCTGAAGCCATGGAGATCAAGAACGACTACAAGGGCAAGCCCAAGCACGACTACAACAAGTACCGGTCCCGGAACGACTACAAGGACAAGCACAAGGACAAGGGCGAGAGAAGGCACAAGAAGAGTGGCGGCCACAAGAAGAAGACCGCTCGAGCTATGGTGGCCAGAGCGAGCGACATCGACTCGACATCAAGTGATGCTTCTTCCGACACGAGCAGTGAGGAAGAGCAAGAGAAGCACAAGGACAAGCGGCACACGGGCAAGAACTTCACCGGCCTAAGCTTCGTCGCACAAGGAGGTTTTTGCGGCATGGCGCATTCCAAGAAGGGTGGGAAGCACAGCTCGGATTCGAACTCTGACTCCGATGAAGAGGTACGACAAGATCCCAACTTCTTGCTAGAGGAGAATGCTAGGCTCAATGATCTGCTTGATAACCGTGATGATGTGCTTAGAAAGACCAACAAGGAGAAGAGGGAATTTAGGTCTTTGTTGGGTGATGCTAAGGACAAGGTAGCTGAACTTGAATCCTTGCTTGTGGATGCTAGAAATGAAATAAGTGCTTTGAAATCTACTCCTGTGGTGTCGGATGAGATTGATTGTGGTGATTGTTCAGTTTTTCTTGCTGATCTGACTACTCTCAAGGAGAAGCATGCCTCTACCTTTGAGGAACTAGATGTGATTAGGATTGAGTGTGATGAATTGAAGTCTAGGCCAGCTTTACTAGGTGCTTGTACCTCATGTCCTGTTTTGCATGCTAGGCTAGATGAGTCTCACACTAGAATTGTTTCTCTTGAGGTGGCATTGAAAGCTCCTCTTCCTACATCATGTTCAACCTGTGAAATGCATGCTTTGAAAAACATGGAACTTGCACACTATGTTGATCATCTGCAGGATGAAAATGATGAATTGAGGAAAATGATGGGGTGGTTATCTGGGCATGAGCCACAATTGAGTTTGATGTTGGCTCAGTTCAAGAGGTTTGATGGTCAGGCGTTGGGGGCTGACAAGTGTGGTGAGAAGAGTGGTGAGGGAGAAGAGAAAGCTGGAGAGATTCCTATTCCACCACACACCACACCCATGAACAAATTTGCACCCAAGCCAAACCATCTCAGAAACAAGCTAGACACAACCCCAGATCCTCCAGTGTTCCCCCACAAATCTGAGAACTACCAGAAACCCATCAAGTTTATGAGCACCCAGGGGAGTGTCTTTGGTGGGAAGTTAGGAGAGAAAGCTGGAGAGAAGCTTTTAGAGAAGCCACAGCCTAAGCCAGTGCCAATTCGCTTCCATTGTGAGTATTGTGGGAGGGATGGGCATAAGGATGAGTTTTGTTTCCGGAGGAAGAGAGATGAGAGGTTTGCTAGGGAGATGGCAAACAAAGACAGGTACCACCTTGCTTGTGGCGTGCCTGAGCCTCGTAGAGGGCCTCTACCTAGGGGTGAGGTGTCTGTGCGGACAGTTCCCACTCGTGGAGGTGGAGGTGGAGGTGTGTTTCCTCAGAGAGATAGTCGTGTTGGGTTTGGGCGTGGTGAGTTGGCTCGACGTGCTCCTTCTCGTGACCGTTGCGAGTTTGGGAGGCACGATCGGAGCTTTGGGTCTCAGATGGACTACGAGCCATGTTTTCCCCCTCGTGGTGCGCGTACTCCTCCAGTGAGACGTGACAGGTCCTTTGGTGGTAGGCGTGAGAGGACTCCGCCTAGAGGTTTTGGTAGGATGGATTTTGCTAACCCTTCTTTTGAGCAAATGGCTCAGCACTGGTTTGACACTTTTGGTACTAACCCCAGTGTTGAGTCGCTTGCTCATTCTCGTCCTCGTTTTTGATTGTAGGTGGGAGGCTTAGAGGACTTTTGGTTGATCGACTCCGGTTGCTCACAACACATGACCGGAGATCGTGGGTGGTTCTCCAGCCTCACCCCGGTGAGTACGAGGGAGTACATCACTTTTGGGGACAATGGGAGAGGACGAGTGCTTGCTGAAGGTATGGTGAAGGTGAGCAGCAAGGTGACCTTAAGAAGTGTGGCCCTGGTCAAGTCACTTGGTTTTAACCTGTTGTCAGTATCTCAATTACTTGACAAAGGTTTTGAGGTTCGTTTTAAGTCTGGTGCTTCTCGTGTGCTTGATTCTCGAGGCGATTTTGTTTGTACGATCGTCCCCGAGGGTCAAATCTTTCGTGCCGACTTTTCCCAGTCTGTTGGTCCTTCTCGATGCTTTGTTGCTAGTGTTTCGGCCGAGCTTTGGAAATGGCATAGGAGGTTGGGACACTTGAGCTTTGAGTTGCTTTCCCGCTTGAGTGGTCTTGATCTTGTCTGAGGATTGCCTAAGTTGAAATTTGAGAATGATTTGGTTTGTGCTTCTTGTCGGCATGGAAAGATGGTTGCTGCTTCTCACGCCCCTCTGACTGCTGTCATGACTGAGCGACCTTGTGAGCTGTTGCACATGGATTTGGTTGGGCCAGCTCGTGTTCACTCTGCTGGTGGGAAGTGGTATGTTCTTGTGGTTGTTGATGATTTTTCGAGGTACTCTTGGGTCTTCTTTTTGGAGGATAAGAGTGAGACATTTGGCTTTGTTCGGGACTTGATCTTGAGGTTGAAGAATGAGAGACATGGTGATGCCATTCGAGCTATACGCAGTGACAATGGCACAGAGTTTAAGAACTCTCATTTTGATGCCTTTTGCAGTGATCTTGGTCTCGATCATCAGTACTCTTCTCCATATGTCGCTTGCCAGAATGGCGTAGTAGAGAGGAAGAAACGGACCCTTTGTGAGATGGCCAGGACGATGCTCGATGAGCATAGGACTCCTAGGCGTTTCTGGGCCGAGGCAGTCAATACCGCTTGCTATGTCTCAAATCGCATCTTCCTTCGTGCCTTTAAGAAGAGGACCTCTTATGAGCTGATGCATGGCCGACAACCCAAGGTGAGTGACTTTAGAGCTTTTGGTTGCAAGTGTTTCATTCTGAAGAAGGGCAAGTTGGATAAGTTTGAGTCTAGATGTTCAGATGGCATTTTCCTTGGTTATGCGATTCATTCTAGAGCATATCATGTGCTCAATCTTGACACTAACCGAATCATGGAGACTTGCGAGGTAACCTTCGACGAGACACAGCCATGTAGCTCTTCTGCTTTTGAGTGTGCAGGTGACGAGGAGATTGGAGCGAGGATCTTTGAGGATGAGAAGGATGGAGATGGAGACAATGACGATGATAGTGGTGATGCTCCCGTGTCTGATCGTGTACACGCTACTTCCACTACTACGACGACGATCGAGGATGGACCATCCCATACTCCTACTACGACTGAGGCTGTTCGAGTGGAGGCTGCTGCTGAGGGGGAGGTTGTGTCCAGGCGAGAGGCTCCCCGGCAAGTACAAGTTGATCAACCACCGACGACCATCATTGGTGACCTTCATGAACGCACTACACAGTCGAGGTCAAGGAATACCTCTCATTTCGCTCACTCTGCTTTTGTTGCATCATTTGAGCCCAAAGATATTTGACACGCTTTGTCTAACGAGAATTGGGTGAATTCCATGCATGAAGAGTTGGAAAACTTTGAGAGAAACAAAGTCTGGGAGTTAGCCGATCCACCGCCAAATTGCCGTCCCATAGGTACCAAGTGGGTGTGGAAGAACAAAGTGGGTGAGAATGGGATGGTTGTGAGAAACAAGTCGAGGTTGGTGGCGCAGGGGTTCAACCAGAAGGAGGGGATAGACTATGAGGAGACATTTGCTCCTGTGGCCCATTTGGAGGCAATTAGGATCCTTCTAGCCTTTGCCGTGGCTAAAGGGTTCAAGTTGTACCAAATGGATGTCAAGAGTGCTTTCTTGAATGGGGTGATAGAGGAAGAAGTGTATGTGAGGCAACCCCCGGGGTTTGAGAGTGAAAAATAACCACACCGTGTGTACAAACTCTAGAGAGTGCTCTATGGGTTGAAATAGGCACCTAGAGCTTGGTATGGCAGGTTGAGAGGCTTTTTGCTGAGTAAGGGGTTTGCGATGGGCACAGTTGATAAGACCCTGTTCCTCCTTAAGCATGGGAATGACCTGTTGATTGTTCATATATACGTGGATGACATAATCTTTGGTGGCTCTTCTCATGATCTTGTTGCCAGATTTGCAGATGACATGAGCAGGGAATTTGAGATGTCCATGATGGGCGAGCTGCAGTTTTTCTTGGGTCTCCATATCAAGCAGTGCAAGGACGGGATGTTTGTACATCAGGCAAAGTACACCAGGGACATGGTGAAGAAGTTTGGCATGAACGACTCCAAGCGCTGACTACACCGATGACTACAACTACAGCTTTGGACGCGGATGAGGACGGCGAACCCGTGGACCAGAAGGAGTACCGGAGCATGATCGGCTCCCTCCTCTACTTAACGGCGACAAGGCCGGACATACAGTTTAGTGTGTGTCTGTGCGCTCGTTTTCAGGCTTCACCGAGGACTTCACATCAGCAGGCCGTCAAGCGGATTTTCAGGTACTTGAACTACACTCCTGAGTTTGGTCTTTGGTACTCTGCCTCCTCGACACTCAGACTTCACGGGTTTTCCGATGCTGATTTCGCTGGGTGTCGATTGGACCGCAAGTCTACCTCTGGGTGTTGTCAGTTCCTTGGTTCTTCTTTGGTCTCTTAGTCATCTCGCAAGCAATCTAGTGTAGCCCAATCCACCACCGAGGCTGAGTATGTAGCTGCTGCTAGTTGTTGTTCCCAGCTGCTTTGGATGACCTACACCATGAGTGATTTTGGAGAGGAGTGCTCCCAGGTTCCACTTTTCTGTGACAGCACCAGTGCCATAAGCGTAGCCAAAAATCATGTCCTCCACTCCAAAACGAAACACATAGACGTGACGTACCACTTCCTGAGAGACAATGTTGAGAAGGGAAACATATCTTTGTCCTATGTCCCTACCCAAGACTAGCTAGTTGACATTTTCACCAAACCGCTTGACCAAGTCACTTTCACTCGCTTGCGGGGTGTGCTTTCCTTTCTAGCTGGGTCTTGGAGCTTCTCATGTATATATGTGTCATATGTTCATTTTGTTGCATTTCATTCATGCATTTTACTTTCTGTACAAAACCTGGTAGGATAGCCATCTTTGGATCACTTGAGCTAGGAATGAGCTTCTCTTATATACATTGATCACTGATGTGCTATTTGTGAGACTTGTGCATGCTTGGTAAATTGTGGATGTAAATGCTATGCTCTTGTTGGTTGTGCCCTATATGTATGATGACATAGCATTTTGTTTGTGAAAATGATAAAATTGCCTCTCTCATGAGTAGATGCTTGTCTATGCTCAATTTGTGCTCAAATGCTTATATCATGCTCAGTTTGTGCTTGAGGATCATATTCTCTTTGCTTGGGGTCAAAGACCCTTTGTCATTGTAAATGTGTAGCCCTTTTGCTTGCTTGGGGAGGAGCATAAGCTTCTTTTTGCAGCAAAAGCACTTCATGTACCATGTTTAATCTTGAAAATGAAATTGGTCTGTGAATTACCTTATGCTTGAAAAATGAGCTCCTAATCATGTTTTTCCGTTTTGATATTCATATCTTGGGTGCTAAACTGTAGCATGTTGTCTACCATGAGAAGTCTCATTTTAAGAAGCAGACACATGGCTCGATGGCTTTAACATGACTTGAGTAGCTTGTGGGCGTTTATAATGATCTTGTGATGAGAATTTGTGATCTTGTATAAACTTTGGATGATCTAGTGTATTTTTGCTCAAATGGCTATGGATAGGATCTTGCTCATGAGATGCATGTTTCTTTGTGAAAATTTTGCTTGAAATTGTTTTTGGTCATGTCACATGCTTATATGTCTTTACCTTCTTGATGGCAATGTGCAAACTACACCATATCTACTTTGCTTGCTCTATGTCTCATGTGTAGCATTTTGTTGTGCTCTTTGTATATTTGAGAAGCTTGGTAGACTGTCTATATGCTTTGACATGCATTTTTCATGAAAACAAAGGGAAGAGCATCATATACCTTGATTCATGCATTGTCAATAAGGGGGAGAATTTTGGGAGATATACATGCAAGGGGGAGATTTTTCATGCATTAGGAGATTTTGTGAAAAATTGGTATGCATCTGTGAGATGTTGCATGTGAGGAGAAAAATTGAGAAGAGGAGGTTGCATTTGCTCAGGGGGAGTTTGCATATGTGCAGGGGGAGCTCCTTTGGTTTGCCTGAGTTTTGTGCTTTGTGATGTGCTCCGTGTGAGCTTTGTTTTGTCTCGGCTGTGTCGAGCCGTTGCCCTTGTCTTAGGGGGGCGAGACTTGGTTTGGCGAGTGATCGGGTTTTCGCTTGTTCTTTGGCTTTGGATCACTTGCCTGGAGGTTTGTTGTTTCTTTTCTTTTTCTCTGATGGTTACTATGCAGGGGCGGGCCTAGGATTTGAGGTTTGGGTATTCAAAATTTTCAAAGGGCAAAATTTGTTTATGCAACCTAAAATTCAAATTATAGCTCATAATTAAGTACCAAAATTATAACATTTATCGTAATTTGAAATTGTTCGACGTGGAGAGATAATAGAGGTACTAGCAAAGGGTAAGATTGGGGGAGTTTGTTGACACATCTTATCCTATATATTTATAAGTCAAACAAACATGAGAAAAGGGCATAATTGTTAATACCAACTTAGAATAGGGTGTCACTAATAGTTTTCCTGGAGTTTTGGAGAATTCTATGTCTTGCAGGGACTAATCAGAAAAAACAGGAAAAGGAACAATTCTAGAAGACTCTAGAGGACTCCGGAACTCAACATGACTTGGCATCCAAGAAAGAAGCATCTAGAAGGGGCAAGGACCCACCGAGCCAAAGCAGACCCTGAGGGGGCCCACCCCAGGCCGGTCGGCCTGGTGGTGGGGTCGGTCGCCCCCCCCCCCCCCGGGCGCCACGTCAGCCCTACTTCCGAAAGGTTCTTCCACCGCCTATGAGGATCAATCCAAACTGTATGTTAGGTCGGTTTGATTGTACAACGCATGGCACCTCCTCAGGACTATATAAGCAGCCCCCTGACCCCCCTGGAGAAGGGGATCTGACCTGAGGAATCCCAGGTCAAGTCATCAAGTCACAGATACTACGCCCTAGAAACACCATATAGCGAGAGTAGCTAACTAGTCTAGATCTAGGGGGAGGCAAGGCGTCTACTTGGCTCCCGATCGTCTAGAAGCTGGTCGAGATACTGATCTAGCTTCGCTCTTGTAAGTTCTTCTTTATAAGTTCTTTTACATTTGCTGTAGAGACATATGTTCTTATCAATGATTATATTCGAGATTATATGCTTTGGTGTTTATTATGATTACATGTTTGGCATAGTTGATTTACCTTTATATTCGTGTATGGAGTCGTATAGCCCTCACCTAGATCATATGTTAACATGGGTGAGTGGTAAAGATAGTGTAAGCGTGGTGTTTATACTGTATTTACCTGCGATTGCACCCTACATGCCGGGTCGTGTGGTAGATCATGGTGGTGACAGCACTATTGAGTCCTTTGCAATCCACCCCCCGTATGTAGGACTAGTGGAGCCTTATACTATTTGGGTTGTTTCAAGTTTCGGCCTTGATCCTCCTAGGTAGTCTCCCCATGCATAAGTATAATAATTCTTCTTCCATGATTGTTGAATGTATTGCACTAATCATAGTATGCATTGACGTATAGTTTAGAGTTACTGAGGAGTATCCTCACTAACTAGGCTGTGAATACGCATCTCTTTCTATATTGACACTTTCTGGTGGTTCACTATGTTATGACTTGATCAATGCTATCATTATCTTTATGTGACTTACACCTGTTTATAGTAATTGATATATTTTGGCCACTCTACATTACACAACTGAGAGATGTGCATGTATTTGTTATTATAGATAGAAGACTTCTTTCCCTGTGGTAGAATATAAATACGATACCTGGTTTTACTCCTGGTTAAAATGCTATAATGGTATATTCATATCTGTGCGCTTGCGGATACCCATTTATATATATTTTCTTATCTAGAGATCCAAGGCATATGTAAGAGTACCAATCCATGCGTTTTAGTGGCAAATCTGTCAGGGATGACAACCTAGATCGAGTGTGCTATGACCCGTAGCGGATATATCTTTTAGTTTATCTGAAAGCAACATCTGATATACACTTAGCATCACGTTAAGATATACCTTTGCATTTCTGGCGCTGTCGATAGAGATGGATTTTATATCTGTTTCTAGTCGATGACGTTAGCAATGTCAACAAGGTCCAACCTTGTCTTGTTATGTTATAAACCTCTGGTTTATATACGTAATTATGTTTTAGCCCCTGGTTTCTTGCAGTTAAGCTCCTTGAAGCCTAGTTTCTTCACAAAAAGGTCCCTGAACCCTGTTTTGGCCGTATCTTTTGCGTTTTAGCTCCGTTTTTCGCATATAATATATCAAAATGATCGTCTCAGCATGTAGAACCTTTTTATCAGTGTGTTATTAATTTATAGTAATGTTTGGTGTACTGTTTTATTTATTTATTGTATGCTCATGTTTGTGCGTAGATCTCGTGCCTGTTTCAACTGAGCAACCTCTCGGAGAAGATCAAGAAGAACCTTTCTTTGAAGAAGAAGATTCCCTGTTTGTAGAGGAAGGCAAGTGGACTTCCCCCTCTGCATTTTCCTCTTTGTCCTAAATAACTGTATATTAAATAATATTTACCTTTATTTGTTGCTATGCATAATTTGATGGGAAAATTACCTTTTTAAGGACATGACTAGATTTTTATCCCCTTTACCTTGAACAACTCTTATAAATAAATGTTTTGGGTAGTAAATGCTTAGTTGCTATACCTTGGGATGGTTCAAATGGAATTTTACAAAATGATTAATGTTGATCATGATAATTTTGGTGAAAGATGATGCTTTATTAATATCAAGATCATACGTTTTAATTAGAACATGGAGAACCACCCAGGAAAACAGTGCAACCACAGTCCATATGGCTCTGGCTTAGCCAAATAATTAGGTGTCTGGAATTATCTGACAAACTTATCTGAAAGGAGCACAGGGGGCCGGAGTTGAAGGGGTATAGCCCGGTTCTTTTGGGGTAGCAGCCTTTGCTAAGGTACTGACCACTAGGGAGGGTTATGGTCCGTTCCGCTGCTGTAACTGTCGCGGGTTGTTGGTCTTCTTCATATCTTTGTAAAGGCTTCGTAGTGGACCCCTAGCCACTCACCTCGGAAGTGTTTAAGGGTCTGATCAACCCGGGCAACATGGGGAACACGAGCTGTGGTGAAAGTGTACAACCTCTGCAGAGTTAAAACTGATCGATCAGCCGTGCTCCGCCTGGACCCTCACATGATTAATGAACTTGAAGATGGAATCAAATTGTGGTTTTGTATGGTATTGAGATGGAAAGTTTTCTAAAGCTTAAGTCGGATGGTATAAACTTACACCTAGTAAATAGGTGCTTGCTAATAAAATTTGACCAACATTAAAAATGCTAACCGTTGTAAACCCTTAGCCTATCCTTGATAGCCTTGCATGTTTTCCCCCACTTGCAGAGCTCCAACCATAAGTGTGCTCACCCTTGCTTACCCGCTGTTCAGAGGAGAACAACGGTGAAGAGTACTTCAGCGACTACGATGAGTTCTGAGGCTTCCGTGCCCCAGTCAAGTGCTTGTGGAAGATGAAGACGGAGTTGCTTCGTCTAGTTATCGTATGTTCATTTTAAAGACCTTCGAGTCTAACGTCTGAGTGTAATAAAAGATAATGTAATGGTTTAACTCTTGTACGATTTTAATGTTGTTTATGGATATTTCACTCATGACGTCTATCATGTGTGTAAACTTGATCCTGGCGCACATATGAGATGCATTCGGTTTTCTTCTGAAAATCGGGTGTGACAGGTATCCTATATTTTTGGCTCAAATAAGAATTTTGAAGAGAGGGAGTCAAGTAAAGAAATTCTATCTAAGGTGGTGCTAAGAGTCTTTTCATGAAAAACAAACCTATGGTTTTAGCAAGGCTAAAGGTGTGAAAGATTTCCTCAAAGGAGGGCTAGTTAAAGCTTTTAGTTAGAGCAAGGGATAGAGGTGGGCTTGGCCAACCAGAATGGTGCAAGCCAATCAACACAAGTCAACCCTACCCTTGTTGGCTACAGCTTTTCGGTGGGGCTATAGGTAGGCTTAGGTTGGTTGGACAAAAAGTTAGATCAAAACAAAACATGGAATGCAATGCAATGTGGATGAACAAAATGATATGGTGGTTGTCTAAAACAAATGCAAGAGTTAGCCTAAATTAACTAGCCACAAGCTTAGAGTTAAAGGATGGTTCCAACTTCATATTTCTTGCTAAAAAGACACAAAAGAAAACGACACTAAACACTAATAGGCACACAAAAAGGTCTACAAGTTTTCCAAGATCAAGAACAAAGTGCTCCCTCAATAGCATTTAAATCAAACAACATGGTGTTGTGTTTTTTATTAGAGCAATGGTACAATGTTACTTGATGTTTCAGTTTAAGATCACAATGTAGACGGTCATATTATATATATATATATATATAAACATAAACAAAAGAAAACGGGTTGCCTCCCGCAAAGCGCTTCATTTAAAGTCATAGAGCTTGACTTTCTTACGTACCTTTTAGTGGTCGCGAAGCCATGGTTCTTCATGTAAGATTTGAAGATGTCCATGCAGCTTTGATCCACTCTCCATGTTTGACACGATCATTTACTTGATGTGAGGCTTGCCCGATCGTTTCCTTGCATCATCGTCACCTTCTCCTCCTTTGCTTCGGGGGAGGCGATGCACGAGCTTGCAATTCCTTAAGGGCATGGCTTTTCTTCTCTTTATTAAGGTTTAATGGCTTGCATGGTTAGTGAAACTCGGGTTTTCTCCCGACACACGCTCTTTTAAGGTCACGAGCTTGACCAAGCATGAAGCAAGTCCAAGATTCGCAAAGTGTGAAACAAACATATGCAACCATATCCACAATTTAAATTTGGTGAACAAAGCATGTTGTGATTAAAGGTAGCATAAGTTTCTTGCTCATCACTGAGGCTCTCATTAGGCATGGGTTCATTAGGAAAATAAATCAAAGGTGTTCAAGCACAACATAGCCTCTTTATCAAACTCAAGAACTTCTAGCCTATCAACATGATCATTAAAGGTGCAAGGCATAGAATCGAATCATACTTTTGGATAAGAACATGAATATATCAAAAGAAATATATCATATCCAAAAGTAACTTGAGAGATTAATGTGTACCTTAGCTTTCGAGCTTTTCATCGTGAGTGATCCACCGGAGTTGAAAGCGAACAATCCTTGATGATCGAAGGTGGCTCGTGTAGACTTTTCTCAATTTTTCCCATTGTGCCACATGTCATCAAGTTTGCCTTGAGTGGGATCACTCGTCTTATTCATTTGCGGGGCTTCACACATGTCTTAAATGTCTTCATGTAGTTCCATGATCCTTCATGTGAGAGCCCAAAAATATCTGCGCCATTGGATGTTGCCTTATGTGTGTAGTCCATTGTGGTCTTCTTCAAACATCTCCTTGCGTCGGATGCTGCCAACTCATGTCTTCATTTACCAATGCTTCAGGGTTCTTTGTTTTGTTCCAAGCCTCTGAATTTCTTCATGAGTGGTCTAGCAGAAGCATTCCCTAAGCTCTTCTTCGTTGTTGTCGTCCCCACCTTCGCCATCTTGTTCTCATCATATTGCAGCTTCCTCTTCTTTGGATTTCCCCCTGTATACATAACAGAATATATACCAAAATATAATTCTATTGAAAAATTTATAAAATTACCTTTCCAACGGGTACTCATCCATCTTAATCGGAGTCCAAATGAGGGAGTTATGGCTGTTTCACTTCAGCTTTGCTTGCTGTCCAGAAATTTTCAAGACGTGCAATCATCGGTAATTCGGCCATATCTGCTTGTAGGAACCTCCGATCGATTTGATTCTTAACTCGTTGGAAGCGTAACTTCGTGGGGCTTCTAAATATCCAAAGACATCCTGTTGTTCTTCCCATGAGACTGTGCAAAAATCGATGCGAACGGAAACTTCGAAGATGTTGAAGAGCTTGATCTTGTGATTTCGGGGGCATCGTGATTGCTTCCAATACCTATTGCTTGAACAAACAAATCTCCACAAAACATTAGTCTTAAAATTTTAATTGACATGTTGACTTACCTTGTTCACATGCTCTTGTGTAGGGTGTGGGCTCGATAGCGGATGATGGGCCACTAACGAAAGTTAGCACCTACCACTAAAGAGTGAATCTTGATGTCGCAATCATCTTGTTGGGGTGTGTATGTAGAAAACTCATTGAACGTCTTATGTCTAGCTTTTTACCTACTTTCAAGGACACAAACAAGAAAACAAGCGTGTATGCAATAATAAAAATTGGGGTTAGTCAAAGAAAGGTAGATCGCCCTAGGGTTCGAGTTGCCGATCCCCGGCAACGACGCCAAAAAAAGGGCTTGTTGACGGTTCAAAACCGTGTTGAAGTTCACCGCAAGCCTACGGGTGACTTGGTGCCTTTTTCACCAAGGAGGGTTCCCCCCAAGGATTGTCAATCCAAGGATCGGAAGCAAACTGCTAGAGATCTCTACCTTGTCTAGCAAACTAACCTAACATTAAACATTGATTGCATATAAGGTAACCTTTGAGGGTGTATGTGTGGTGGCACAAGTTTGATCACGTACACAAACATAGGCAAAGTAAAGCGCCACCAAGGGGACGACTAAGCCTAGCGCCTTCTAGTTGTAGTTCCGGCAAACGAGCAACAAATCATGCATCTCATCTAAAAGCATCCTTAAACTCCTACCTCCGGCCTACCTCCCGAAGACATCCGCTCGTTCGGGGGAAATCATCCTGTCACGATGCTCCCTTAATGAAACAGGGAATCCACGGGCGTGCCCATACATGAACAAGTCTACCAATCACGAAGGGTCAACATACTAGATCTAATCACCATGATTACATAAAGCATGCTATGTAGTCTAAACTAGCATTAGACTAAGGATCAAATCATATTCACGATAGGTAGAAAGTAAAGACGGAGACATGGAATCGCTTAAAGATCAGAAAACATGATTGTCATTACTCACATGAAAGTATGTATTACATCATCACCACCGAGATCATACCCTAGATGATGAACACGTAGCTCTGGAACTCCGCCATGGCACAACCACGCAGGGCGGCCATGGCGGCTAGGGTTGGCCTAGGCCATACCCTAGACAACTTCGAGGTCTCCGCCGCCGTCGTCTCCCTCCGATGCTCACTTCTAGGTTTCGCCGAGTTCTGATGATTGGATGTGGCGGCCGTCGGAGGCAGGGGGTATAAATGAGCCGAGGAGCGTGTAGGTCAAAGGGGAGGCCGAACCGGGCCCAAAACCCCCTAGGTCGGTCGGCATGGGCCGACCGGCCCAGGCCTTTTTCAGCCCGGTTCGGGCCCATCTTCCTCCACAATGCTTCTCGTGATTTCTTGAATATTTGCCGAAGTCCATGTGGGTCCTTGACGTCGTTTTCCCCGCGGTTTAGATAAGGGCGTTAGGTGTGCAAACTACCGCATCTTCCGTTTGGGTCCTTGGAGTTTCACGGCTTCATGCTTCGGTCCTTGGGTCATTTGGAGTCATGTCCACTTCGTGTCTTGACTTGTGCCGGGCTTCGTGAGCTTCTCACAAAGTGCTTGATGAACTCTTCCCATAAGTCCTCATTTAGGAATTTAATTCCTGCATAAACAACATACTCCAAAAACCACATGCAAGTGTGAACTTGTTACATCATTAGTGTGGCTAGTGGCGGGTTAGTTATAATTCAAAGCTCAAGCCAAAGTGTAACAAGTGCTCTTGGTTGACGGAAATTGACCGTCAACAGATGCCCAGCGAGGTTTGTGAAATTTTCGATGTGAAAACCCACAATGCATGGACAAAAAGGCTAGCAAAAAAAAGTTACACAAAGGAATGACCAGCTTCTTAGTCTCGAACCATAGAAATCAATCCTAATCCAACTCATCAAAACATATGTTTGCAATCTAAAGGTTTTATCATGATAGAACATATATGTATATGGCTTTGGTAGGTAGAACTTTGCAAGAGCATCACAAATATGTAGATAGCATAAAAGTTAAGTTTTCATAAAAACAACAAGTTATTCGGCTATCTGTAAACTTAAATCAAAGAGCAAAGATATATATGTGGGTCTAGAGTATAGTCATTTAACCTCCATAAATAAAAGAGCCGGTATTTAAAATTAATTTCAGATCATGTTATAGAGAGCAATTAGCCAAGACATGTATAACTTCATGTAGGTAAAACAAAGCGGCAACATTCATCCTTTTTGCATAAGCATAGGCATTATAAAACATCGAGGTGAACACATGGTCATGCTTATTTATTGAAAATAAAAAGAAATCTAGGTTTTCCTCCTAGTAGCCATGTTATTGTTAAAGAGAATAAACAAAAAGTTGCACCTAGGGTTGAAGGCATACTTACAAGCATTTATTTTCGGAAAAGAGAAGGTCCATGGAAGTGTTACCATCTTTTGTAGTTCTTCAGAATCTTCTCCCGACTTCTCCATGTATCGAATGTGGCTTTTCTTTTGTCTTGATTTTCCAATGCTCCTATACTTCTGAATTTGATCATGTATGCTTAATGGAGCCAATGGTTACCATTCTCTTCAATGTTGTCATCACCATCTCCTCTTTCTTGTTCTCATCATCTCCTTGCTGTCTCTTCTTCATGGATTTCCCCTCTGTCCAGAACAGAAAATATATAGAAATATAGATTTATTGAAAATTTTATGAAATTACCTTTCCAACGTGTGGTCATTCATCGAAAACGGAGTTCAGACAAGGGAGTTATGTCTGTTTTACTTCAGCGTTGTGTGCTGTCCAAAACTGATTTCAGGACATGTTGCACTCGGTAATTGGACCATAACTGCTTGTAGGAACCTCCGATTGTCTTGATTCTTGATTTGTTGGAATCGTAACTTCATGAGGCTTCTAAATATTCAAAAGTATTCAGTGTCTTCCCTTCGAGACCATGCGGAATTTTGATGAGATCGGTGGCTTCTTGCGTATCGATCCAGAGATGTTGATGATCTTGATCATTCTATCTCCTAGAGCGTCATGTTGCACTTCCGTGTTGAAGATTCAGGGCCTCCCCCATGCTTAGCATTTTGCTAGGCATGGAAGAAGAAGACAAAACATTTTTATGTTAGACATCCTTCAATTTTCTTGTCGTGAGAGTCTTTATCTTGCCTGCAAAACATTTTAAGTGCACATTCTACCCCCAAGGTGACGGTTGGGAGTACATAAATTGCCAACAATCCAAACATTTTTTTCAAGACTCTTAAATTGTGGCATAATTAATCTAATGAGGAATAAAAACCTAATGGGTGTACGTGGTGCAAAGTGTGTATGCCATGAGAGGAAAGCATATAAACAAAGACAATGATTACACCTAGTTCTAAACACCATGTTTACAACTAGGTTGCCGAATTTCTCCATAGCCATAAAGATTTATTTATCTAGGGTTAAAATACCATGTCTATCCTTAGATAAACAACTCCTTATAGCACAAGAAAAATAAAGTGCAATGCAATGTTTATAAACCAACCAATGCGACATGAAAACATAAGGAAAACTAGCAAGGTTTATTAGACTTAATGATGATGGTCCGCAATCATGTTTAAATACCACGTTTACACAAGATCACAAAAGGAAAAACACCCAGCTGGAGTGTTAAGAAGGAAAAGCATACATCATTAAGTCTTAAAACTACCAAGCCAACTATAAGCAAAACATGTATATGAAAAGAAACAAACATCACGTTGATGACATAATGCAATGCATGCAAATAAATAAATATGATCATGAACATGATGGTGGTTCTAAAAAAGAAAATTAAACTTAGATTAATTAGCCACAAGTTAATCATCAAAGGATGGTGCCATTTATTCTCTATAGGTAAAAAATAAAAACACAAAGGAACAGGTTGCCTCCCGAAAAGCGCTTCATTTAAAGTCATAGAGCTCGACTTTCTCACATACCTTCTTTTCGTCACATAGCCATGGCCCTTCATGCAAGAAGAAAAGGTTCCAATGCAGCTTTAATTCACTTCTCATGTTGTGCTTGATCACTTATACGAGACTTACCCAAGCTATCTGACATCATCGCTTTCTCCTTCTTTGTCGCCCTTCGGTGCTGCCTTTACTTCACAAATTTTTCTTTAATGTCCAGAACAGAATGTGTACCCAAACTCTACTCCATTGCACAGTGCACAAGTTTTCCTTTCCAACAAGTCTTTATTTGCCCAAATCGGACTACGAACAAGAGAGTTACGTCTGTTTTACTCCGGCGATGAAATCTCTCCTGAAATTTTCACAACGCGCAACGCTCAACGTTCTCTCCATAACTCCTTGCACGGGTCTCCAAATTCGTTGGTTCTTGATGCGTTGGAATGGAATCTTGATGGAGCTTCTGAACATATCATTTTCTTCATTTGTACACCTCTGAACAAGTGCACAAATTGATGAAGACAGCAGCATCTATCGCGGGATTTGGAGAGGTTGATGATTTATCTTGCAACTCTTTGGGCATGACTTCTCTTTTCATCATTCAAGCCATTGTATTCCTGCATGGTTAGCGAAAATCGGGCCTTCTCCTGACATATTCTTCTTTAAGGTTGTTAGCTTGACCAAGCGCAAAGCATGATCGAGATTTACAAAACTTATTGTAAACATACGCGTCCATAATCAACACCACATGCAAATTGTAGCAATAAGCCAAGGTGTAATTAAAAGAAGCATGTGTTTCATGCAAAGCACTTATCTTATCATTAGGCAAAGGTTCTTTAGGCGTGAAATTAATTGGTTCAAACATAAACATTGTCTCATCATCATTCTCAAGAAAGTCTAGCCTATCAACATGATCATCATTGGAACAAGGCATATAATTTAGACTATTATTCATACTATTGGTCCAACGTGAATATTTGAATATATCATCATCCATACCAATAATATATTGAGATTTCGGCGTGTACCTTAGCCTCAGAGCTTTCTCAACAAGAGTGATCCTTGGTTCATCTAGCGTTTTTGAAGGCAAATCAATCTCGACGACTGGAGGTGTCTCTTTGTTACCTTTTGGCATCCCCTTCATCTCATCATGTGGAACACATAATCCTTCAGCAATGTATGCATTCATCTCTTCTTTGAAGTCTTCATTATCACACTCTTCATCTTCAAAGTCTTGTACGTTGCTTTCTTTATCTTCCGAGTACCACATGTCGTCTAGATTGCTCATCATTGATTCACTCTTTTCTTCATCCTTGAGCACTTCCATGCCTTGATTTGCTAGTGTGTAGGCTTCAATAGCACACAAGCTATAACCTTGTGGAGAGGGGCCTTCTTGGAGTATTTTCTTTATGTCATCTCCTTCCCTTTCATCTCCTAGCTTGAATCGTATTTTCTCCCATTTATCCTTTGAGTCACTAGCTCTTCTTTTCATTTTCCTCGTCTCCATAGTAATGAATTCTTGCCCATGGTTGAACAGCCACGACCAATCAATTTCTTCAAGATCTTCTTCTTCAATTGGTGTGCACGGTGTTGTGGAGAGAGAACTTTTAGGCTCATCACGGTTGTACTCTTCTCGTCCTTCATTATGAATCTTCGAGTTGTCATATTGATCGACCCATCCTTCATCTTCTTCGTCTCTTTCTTCTTCAAACATATTTTGGATCGATTCTCCACTCATTTCTTGATCAAAAATATCTTCAACTTGTTTGGCAACGTGTCGATGTTCATCCTTCCTTCGGTGGTTGATTAGCGGGTCAAAATCAATTTGAATCCAATCGGATTGATTGAATTCCGCCAATGGTCTAGCATTCCCCGTGCTTCGGCCTACATTCATGTTAGTTTCAACATTTTTATCATGTGAAATGACTTTGCTTACCTTAGGAAGTGGTTCTTCAACTTCTTGTATGATTGGTCATCTTCCTTGACCTCTGGTTCATCTTTTTCAGAAATTTCAGCAAGCATCTCGGGCTTGCTTTTGTCCTTTTGATCCTCCCGACAACGTCTTTGCCAATCTCTTTGCGTTCTTTTTCCATTGCTTATCCTTTGTAAGATTTGTGCAGCTTCACTAATTGTTTTATCCATTAAATCACCGTCAACACACATGCTTACAAAACGAGAAGAGTTAGGGGTTAGTGAAAAATAAAAGGTATGCAACATCAAATCACCGGAAAATCTCAAGTCCAGGCCTTGCTCAAGTAGTTCATTAAAATGGTCCCATGCTTCATCAATTCCTTCATCCTCTCCTTGCTTGAAAGTGAGCACTTGCCTCCTTAAGCATTGGACCTTGCTTATGGGAAATAACTTCAAAAGAAACTCCTTCACTAGCTCATCCCAATTTCCTTTTGCTTCAATAGACGCAAGTGTGTACTATCTCCGCGCTTCATCCTCGAGAGAGAATGGAAAAAGATTCCACTTGAACCAAGCGGCCGGAACTCCTTCTTGTTGCATCATGTTGCATATCCTCGTGAATTGTTTAATGTGTCTATATGGGTTGCCATCCTCCAATCCTCTAAAGGGGTTTGTCGCCACTAACTTGATGATTCTAGGCTTCACTTCGTAGTGGGTTGTAGCAAGTGTCAAATCTGATTTTTGCATCTCGACGTCCTCCGTTGACAGCATTGCTAGCTCCCTTAGTGACATCTCTTTGCCTTCCAATCGTGAGGTGAACAAATCCATCTAAGCACTGAAAAAAAGGAAAAACACAAAAAGGGGTTTTCCTAGAAAACGAGGGTTAGATGTTAGTAATCAACAAAATTAATACAAGATAAAACGTAGAAAACTGGCTTGCTCCCCGGCAACGGCACCAGAAAAAGGAATTGTTGACAGTTCAAAACCGTGTTGAAGTTCACCGCAAGCACACGGGTGACTTGGTGCCTTTTTCACCAAGGAAGGGGATGCCCAAGGTTCTTGTCAATCCGCGGAGCAAGGGATATACTAGCGTTTAATCTAGCACTAATCTAGTTGATTGGAAAGCCTTTGAAAGAGATATTAATATGTTGATCTAAGGTTAAACTAGATGGCAAAGGTTGGTACAAGAGAGAGATTAAAGTAGATAAGAGCTCCCTCCCTAGGGTCTAGGATCACAAAGACATACATCTACTACATGAAAGAGGTCTTGCCTTCTTTAGCTTCACGGCGGTTATGCGGTCGCTAGGCCTTTTCCCTTCTCTCGTACATGTCACTACGCGAAGCTAATAGATCACTTCGCTAACGCATCTACATCTAAGCATCCATAGAGTTAAGCTAATCACCACGATTACCACAAACCCTACTAAGATCACATGTTGTGCACACATATGTAAATCAAGCATTTGCAAAGACATAGATCATGAAGCATCAAGGCATAGGGTTCATGTAGCGATTACATATCAAAGATCCATTTAACCCTAGGGATGAACGGAGACATTACCCCATCATCTTACACAGATTGTAGCACATAGGGGTGATGGAGACTCCGGAGAACGTCGTCGATGAAGATGGTGGTGAGGAGGCTTGGGAACACCCCTAGGCTAACGGCTTGGAGTCCTCCTCTTGCTTCCTTCCCTCCACCGGTGTTGATCCTCACGACGAACTCATCTAACTCTATCCCTCATCTTGCGGCGGCGGCTTTCTAGTGAATGGGCGTCGGTAGAATGATTGGATGGATGGATCCCCTCCCTTGGACGTCCAGGGGGTTGTACTTATGCTCTTGGAGAGCCTTGGGGCGTGCTCTACCTTTCCTTGCACGGGATCTTGCTTAGGAGCAAAGCAAACTTGATTTCCATAAAATCAGCCTCGTCCAGAATTTCCTGTTTCGCAGTCCTTCATTTCCGACGTCATATCTCTCACGTCCGTACTCCAAATAATACAAATTAGGTGTCTAGATTGTGTGGCACGAAATTATCTTCAACTTTGGTATTCATTGCTTTCCTTAGAAACGAAGATAAGATCCCCGAAACGGCCTCGGATGATAATATGTCTGATTTCGGACTTGTCTACGCAGTAGGTATTTCGAGGGCCATATCTCCTAGCTCCCTGATCCGAATCAGGCCTTCCACATGTTCAAATCAAAGCTCTCAACAAGACCGACAACTTTGGTATTTAACATTTTGTAATTGGAGGCCGTTTAAGTCCCCGAATCTGCATCGGAAGATCATGCTGTTCTGAGCGCGCGAATATCAAGTTGAGTTGATCTCATGGGTATCTCCAAATCTCAAGGGCTTGGGCCCCTGGCCCACTCCAGCCCATCTTCCTCCTTGTGGCATTTCTCGATATTTTAACTTTTTACTCATTCGCATTTGGGTTTTAGACGTCATTATCCCCGTGATCATGATAGGGGTCTTCTCGCATGAAGTCCGATCTTTACGTCTTAGTCCTCGGGGATGATCTGTTGTAGCACCTTGGTCCTTGCCACCTTTGGAAGTGATTTCGCCTTGCACTTGAACGTGAACAGAACTCCTCATTTGCTCCTTTGAACTTATTGTAACTCCGTCCCTTTTGTCTATGTTCTCCTGCAAAAACACAACACTTCCAAATGCACATACAGAGTTGAACTTGTTATATCATTAGTGTGCCTAGTGGCGGGTTAGTTCCATAATGAAGCTCAAAGCAAAGTGTAACGAATGCTCTAGGTTGACAGAAATCGACCGCCAACATTTGGTTAGCAAAGTGGGCCCATGGATCCATGTGATGCTCATGTGGCAGCGTGTGATTCGTTGAGAGCTCTTCACATGGATTGGTGACATCATGAATCCAGAAGAATCCATGTGGCAGCCCCTCATTGGCCAGAACTTGAGTGCCTTAGATTGGAGTGGAGTGAATGTGTATGGATTCTTCTCATTTCCTATGCTAAATACCTGCATTCGAATAGACATCGACACTGGTAGAAAGTATTAGTTTAAGCTCCTATTCTAGTGTGGATGTGCATTTCATGCTTCAATTCGCAGGAGTTGACGGCCATGAAAATGGTACTTAACAGCCGTCAATAGCCTGCCGAAGCCGCCATTCGCCAGAGACGCTAATAAATACCTCTGAGGTCGACCACAAGAGAGAGGAGGGAGAGGCGGTGGATGAGATCCACCGGAGAGCCAATAATTCGCTAAGTCCAAGGCCCTAAGGAGATCACCACAAGGAGGAGGACACCGAGGCCTTGCCGCGGCACCACCGGAGTTGGAGGATGTCGAGGATCAATCTTCATCGAAGGCGTCTACCATGTTCAATGGTATCATGCTTAGAATCTTGATGGAGTAGATTCATCGTTTGTCCATGGAGTTGTAATGGATCTTGGTTTGTAATCGCCGACTATTGTTTGGAGTTTAACTGTCACTTCCTCATTGATGATGCTTTAATGCTTAAGGTTGGCCGCCGTGCTTTTGGGGTTGCTCGAGCTCTCGTAGATCGCATCAACGTTTTGTGTTTATCTAGTCCTAGCATCGATTTTACCTTCGCGTAGTGAAAGTGCGAGGGAAGGGAAAAGGCTAAACCTAGTTCACATGCTTAGATTAGATCGGTTTTATCGTGCTTGGCGGTTGCATCTTCAAGTACCCATAGACTCCATGGGCAAATGTCCTCCATAACCTGTGTCTCTTACGATTCTCGTTTGACCTAGATTAGATTGGCTTTGCCTTGTCTTAGTTCATAGTCCTTAGTCTATAGTTAATCTCTCATCCAAAGGTTTGCATCAACTAGATTAGTGCTTGGTTAAACGCTACTATATCCCTTGCTCCGTGGATTGACAAGAACCTTGGGATCTCCCGAGGTGAGAAAGGCTATAGGTGATCTGTATGCTTGCGGATCGAAACTCTTTACGAGATTCAACCATCAACAGGCGTACAAGGACTTAATGGGCCAGTTCGACGTGATGTCGTACTCACAGGCTATTATCGACAGCCGCGCAGCACAAGGCCTCTCGTCGTTGTGCTTCCGAGACTAGCACTACTGGAAGATGACAAGACATTTGGTGTTCGACATCTACGTCGAGGACTACGCAGACCACAGGATGATGAGGTAGTTCGGCCTCTACCAGGCATCACTTGTGCCTGTTATGCACACTCTTTCGGCAGATGTGAATAATTAAGCTATCTAAATTTGTTAACATTTTAATGTGTTACAAGGTTGACTTCCTATTAAATTTGTTTAATTTGTGATATATGGTCGCATAAGGGCATTGGGGTGTCGACACAGTGGAAGATGCAGCCGTACGTGGATTAGTGGGCTGACACGCCGGATCACGTTGTCAGTTTGTCACCGAGGAGAGCCCCCACGACAACACGGCCTGGATAGCATACGTTATGTGGTACATATCGAGGACTCGGACGCGGGTGATGTACGTTCCTCCTGTCCCGCCACCACCACCGATCCCAGACCACCAGAGGCTGCTTCCGTCTGGCACGTACCAGGTGCGATGGGGTCAGAAAGCCAGCACAGGGCTGAGTTTGGGGAGTGCAATCATATTCTTTCATATTACTATTGATTATAATGTATGCTACTAATTTTGTGCATAGCACGACACACTTGCAGAGGTGGTGCGGATCGTGATGGACGCGAAGGCGAGGTTGCAGACCATGGGACCACAGGAGCACGACCAGACATACGACAACCTCCTCGTGATCGCCACGAGGTACAGTACTGTGGTTAACTACGGCGAGATCGAGGCCCTACCTCTTTTTCCATGTAACCCCGTGTCGTCCTCGAGCTCCACCTCGACTGGTCGTTCGTATCAGTACCCGACGACCTTTTCACGTCCATAGGATGCTTTCTCGGCTCCGTCGGCACCGCCTCAGGGTCCACAGATGTATGTGCAGCGGCCTTTTGCTTTCCATGGCTCAGGTACATTTACTTCTGTGCATTTTAACTAATACACGGAGTTGTTATGTGTTATTGTAATATTAACATAATCTTACAGGGCGACCTCCGATCTATCTGATGGGAGTTGGACCTTCCGCGTGGGCTCGACCAGCATATACAGTGCCACCTCCAGGAGCATATGTTCCTTCCTCGTCCACTACACTTGTTTTTCAGCCAGGTAACGTCCATAATTCTATTTGCAACATGATACACATCTAATACAGTAATACTATTTTTAAAATATGATAAATGCGATATGTGTTTAACTAATACTATTCATTACACGTTACGACATCGGTGGCACTCCTGAGTCCGCCCTAGACGACTCGCTACTGGGATTTGGCATTTGAATTAGGAGATTATGTGTATCTCAAGGTATCACCAATGAAGGGCCTTCGAAGATTCAAGCTTAAGGGAAAGTTGTCACCCCGATATATTGGTCCTTTTCAAAGCTTAGAAAGGAAAGGAGAAGTGGCGTATCGGTTAGAATTACCAGCTCGATCGCTAGACGTTCATGATGTGTTTCATGTCTCTCAGTTGAAAAGGTGTTCAAAGGAAGTTCAGGGAAAACAATTACCATTGGAAGAGGTCGATGTGAAATATGACTTGACTATTAAAGAGCATCCTGTGAAAATTTTGGAAACATCACAGAGAGTCACTAGGAGCAAAATCATTAAAATGTGCAAGGGTTCGATGGAGTCACCATTCGGAGGATGAAGCTACTTGGGAAAGAGAAGATGAACTTATGGAAGATTTTCCTCAGTAGTTCTCCAATCTTTTCGAATCTCGAGGACGAGATTCTCTTTAAGGGGGTAGGATTTGTAACTACAAAAAATTCCATCACCTTAAAAGCAATGTAGCAACATGGTTTAGATTTTAATTTCTAAGGACTAAATAAATTGACCAAATAAATTTGACTTTTAAATATTTAAACATCATTTAAATAATTTAGAATCACCAAGTGTTTGAATGCAATCAAGCTGATGCATTAGTTTTGCTTGGTTGTGTGTTTTAGTTTGCAAAACAAAAGTTCATAAACCCACCTCAAACTCCTCTCCCTATCTTTCTCTATTCCTCAGCCCAACCTGGTTTTCCCCTCTCTTTCAGCCTAGCAGGCCCCCTTTCTCTTTTTCTTTTTCCCCGCGGCCCAGCCTTCTTCCGGCCCAGTTCGGCCCTCCGCCAGCCCAGCTACTCTCCCCCTCTCTCGCAGTCACTAACACCACGACCCCACCTGTCAGCTCCTTCCCCTACCTCCCGCCACCACCTTCCTCCACCATGGCGTCCCATCGTACCACCCCGGTGCCCTTGCCCTTTCCTCTCCCCTCCACCGAGAGCTCCCATCAATGCGCAGTGGTGCACTCCCGCATCCCCTCGCCTTCTCTCCCGTAACCCCCTCCACCCGAGCTCCACCGAGCCTTAATGGCGGCCTCCACCGCCAGAGCTCCACCACCGCCCTACTGCCCCTTCCCCAACCACTCTCCGCCCTATAAAAGGCACCCCGAACCCCTGCTCCTCCTGCACCTCTCCTCCGCTCTCTCCCTCGCGCACAGCACAATCGCCGTCGAAGCTCGGAGCGCCGCCAGGAGCCGCCAGCATCGATCTCTGTCGGTGCTACTTCCCCGCCGCCCCCTTCTTCACCCGAGGCTTTGCATTGAGGTGAGGACCCCGCCTGTGCCCTTTTTCCTTACGCGCCCGATCCTGTAGAAGCTGTGCCTGCTCACCGAAGTTGCGCCACCCGCCCCGCCTCCCGAAGTGCCCCGCCTGCCACCCAAGTCACTTCCTTAACCCCCTATCTGTGTTCACCAGCTCATTAGCTTCGTGTAGGAGCAAACCGCACACAAAACTAAGACCGAATGCTCATTTTCGACCATCGTCGGCGAGCTCTGCCGCCGCGGGCCGTCGCTCCGCTGCCGCCCGCTCCACCGGCGTAGTTCGTAGCCGCCCAATCGCGAGAGCCAACGGCTCGGATTGAGTCTAAGGCCTGGTCAACCATTGAAATAAGGGTCAACCTGAGCCTTCGCCGGCCTTTTTTACTTAAGTGCCCCTTACGTTTCCCTGCTTCACAACCATACCCTTCCACCTATAAAGATCTTTTTAGTTAAGTTTTTTCTTTTGTTTAGGCCCCCGAGTTTCTTTTTTTGTCCACACACCATCCTTGGCCGTGAGTTTTAGACCACAACACTTCGGGTTATAAGTGTAATTAGGTTTTTAGCCCTCAGTTCTTTCAGTTTAGTCCATGGAGGCTTAGTTTTCTCGTAGTTTAGCCCCTAGAGCTTGTATAGGGTGTATCTTTTGCATCTCTTATCCGTTTTAGGTATTCTTGGTATCCTTGCAATCATCTTTCCATGATCGTTAGCTCTAGCAGCTTGTTATAGTCTTTGGTAATGTTTATTTTACTATTTTATTTATTGTATGTTATATATGTGTGTTAGTAGATGACGTGCCATTCGAGGGAGAAGAGTAGTCGTTCGAGGAAGACGAGCAACAAGTTTTAGGCGAGGAAGGCAAGTGGTTTTCTCCCTCAGCACATTCTATTTTATCCTAATAACAAGCATGCTATCACACTTTATATTTATATCATTGCATAAAAATGTCGGGATAACCTTTTTAAGGACATACTAGACTTTATCCTTAATCCCTTGAACACCTTGGTTTTAAATAAATGTTTTTGGGTAGAATATGCTTAGTCGCTTAACTTGGGATGGTTGAAATGAATCTTTACAAAAATGTTGAATGTTGAGCAAGATTTTGGTGAACTTTGGAGAACACAAGATCATATGATTTAAATAGAACGTGGAGAACCACTCATGAAAATAGTGCAACCACAGTCCATATGGTTGTGGCTTAGCCAATTAATTAGGCGTGTGAATTATTATCTGATAAACTTATCTGAAAGGAGTAGAGGGGGATCAGGGTTATAGGGTATAGCCTTTGCTAAGGTGCTGTCCACTAGGAGGGTTATGGTCCACCCTGAACTGAAACTCTTGCGGGTTGTTGGTACTTTGCATGCCTTTGTAAAAGCTTTGTAGTGACCCATAGCCACTCACCTCGGAAGGGCCTTGCAAATCCGCGCGACATGGGGAACACGAGCTATGGTGAAAGTGTATAACCTCTGCAGAGTGTAAAACTGATGATCAGCCGTCCTCACGATCAAGAGTGGCCTAGACCCTCACATGATAAGTGATCTTAAAGATGGAATTAAATCACGGTTTTATATGGTTTTGAGATAAATTTTTTAAATGCTTAATTTTGGGTTGGTATAAATTTACACTTAGTAAAAAGGCCCTTGCTAATAAAATTTGATCAACTTAAAAATGTTAACTGCTGCAAAACCTTAGCCTATCCTTGATAGCTTTGCATTTTTCCCCCACTGGCTGAGTACCAACCATTATTGTACTCATCCTTGCATAAATGCTGGTCAGAGGAGAACCCTGGAGAGGAGTACTTCAGTGACTACGACGGGTTTTGAGGCATGTGTTTCCCCTAGTCGGACACCTGTGGATGATGAAGTCAGAGTTGCGTCGTCATAGCAATCGATGTTCGTGTAAAGACCTATGAGTCTATCCATATGAGTGTAATAAAGTTAATAAACCTCTCTTGTACGTTTTGAGCATTGTATGTGATATTACACTTGTTATGTCTATCATATGTGTGAAATTATGATTCTGGCAACATATGAGATGCATTTGGTTTCTCTTCAGAAATCAGGTGTGACAATTATCACTAGTGGGTACACCACCACACTTGACGGTTGATTTGGATTTGTCACGCAAATTAAATATGTAGGAGTAGTAAAGTAAGTACCCCTTGTATTTTTATGAATCTGGTATTTTATTTTTATGAATCTTGTGTGCTGAATAAGTTTGAATTGAAATTTGTTCCTTGTTACTAGCTGGTGAACAACTTAAAGGTTATATTCATGCAAATATATTTTCTTTGTACATAACTTCCAATTTTCAATTTTTAAAAAAAAATAAACTCAGTTTCTGTTTTGCCCCACAATATCTGGCGACCTGATAAAAAGGTTAGTACATGCAGTGTTTTATGCCTACTTTCTTCGTCAAAAAGAAATCAAAAGCATCTTCAGCTTGGTCCCCATGGCATGTAGCTCAGTTAACTAGAGCATGCTGCAAAAGCCTAGTTTGGTAACAAAGATGTTAGTTTTCTTAGACCATTCACTATGGAAACATAGACTTTGCCGTGCGTTTCGGGCCCACAGCAAAGGTCAAAAAACACACGGCAACTTTGCCGTGTGTTTTCCTCAGGAACGCACGACAAAGGCCGCACGGCAGCGTTTTGCACAGCAAAGGTCCTTTACCATGCGTGCGACAAAAAGCGCACGGCAAAGTAAATGTACTGACGGCGGGGCGGTAGAAACGGCGTGGGCGTGCCTTTGCCGTGTGCCTACCTCTACAACTCACGGCAAAGATTGGGGTCTTTGCCGTGCGCTTCCCCCCGAGACGCACGGCAAACATTTTCTCAAAAAATTAAAAAAAAGGAGCTAAAGCCCCCGCCGACGCGCCGCCGGACAGGGAGGCCGCGCGACCCCACGGCTTGCCGGCGGAGGAGCCACGCCGAGGACGCCGGACGAACGCTGCACCAGGAAGGAGGGCCGCTGACGCCACCTCCACATCAATCTCTACCGTTGTCGCATCTTCGTAAGGACGAGGCAGCTGTCAGAGTAGCCAGTCGCACCGCCGTTGGAGGAGGCAGCCTCGCCGCTGACGGAGGAGTAGGCCGCGCCACCGTCGCAACCGCAGGCCGCCATAACGCCGCCACCACTGCAGGCCGCCGCCATCAATGACGCCACCACCACCACAACGCCATGGAAGAGGAGGAGGCCACGTGCCATGGATGAGGAGGTGGGGCGCGGGCGAGAGGAGGCGACAGCGCCGGCCACCACGCGCCGGATCTGGCCGCCACACGTCGCGCCATGGAGGAGGAGGAGACCGCGCACCATGGTGGAGGAGGTGGGGCGCGGGGGAGATGAGGTGACGGCGCCGGCCGCCACGCGCCGGATCCGGCCTCCACGCCATGGAGGAGGAGCCGACCCCGCCGCTTGTCGACGTCGGAGAGGAAGGTGGCCGCCGCGCCGAATCCTCACTGTCGCCGCACCTGTGGGGAGGTGCCCGCCGGCCACAGGGTCGTGTCACCGCGCGTAGTGGGGAGGAGCCTATCGGCCTCGGGGTAGCTCCGCCGCGCTTCATGGTGGCGGAGGCCATGTGGGGGAGACGAGGCGGCGACGTCGGGCCAGCGTTGGATCCATGGCCACCGGATCCTGCCGCTCGTCGGCACGGGTGACCCCTCACCGGCGCGCCGGTGAGGGAGGGAGGGAGGACGGACGCGCCGGTGAGAGAGGGGGGAGGGAGGACGGGCACACCACGCCCGCTGCCGGCCGCCGTAGCTGGAGAGAGGGAGGGAGGGAGGCGGCTGAGGAGGAGAGGGCGACGGGATCTGGGGGAAGGAGGGAGGGTGGTGCGTCTGCTGCGTGCGGGAGGGGTAGAGGGAGGGGGCGGCGGGGTAGAACGAGGGGTATTTATATTTAGGGTTAGGGGGTGTTTGGGGAAGGGGGCGCCAGCCCTATTCAGCTTTTGGGCAAGCCGGCCTAATTCGACTTTGTCGTGCGCCAGGTCTCTGAGCCGCACGACAAACATTCATTGTCGTGCGCCAGGGTCTCGTGGCGCACGGCAAACATTCTTTGCCGTGCGCCAGGGGTACAGGGCGCACCACAAAGTCTTTTTCCATTTACCTCTATTTCAACCTCATAATTAGAGTTAATGTACTAAAATTATCAAATGGATCTGAAACATTACCATAAATTAGGATGTGACAATCTATGTTGTATATTGCCTACATAAAAAACTTTAAATTCAAATTCAAATTTGAACTTTACTATGGCTACAAACCTAATCAAGTGGCTCTCAACACTCTAAAACTTCTAATGAGATACTTCGGTTTCTAAAGACTATCCATGATGACTTGCTCAAAACACTCTATATGATTTATCACAACCTTCACATAAGATATCATGAGCTTTTGACGAATCTCATGATTTTCAAACTTTGTTTGCATTTTATACAATTAAAAAACATTGCAACCTCATGTGGATTTTTATTATTTCGCGAATAAAATGTTCAAAGTTTCATCCAATTTCATGGATAAGGTCTTAAAAATGATTCAATTACATGAATATCATTTTTCCACAAACTTTACTCCATTACTTTATGCACTTGCAGTTCAAATTTGACGTATATGGCAAAAAAATCTTTAAGTGACACATAATTGTTTAAAAAATAAATTTATCGAGACATGTATAAAATTGAAATATAGAGTACAAAATAATGTTTTTGTAGTGTAGAAATAAAAAGAAGTACAAAAATCAAAATTTTTAAAAATACTTTGCGGTGCGCTTTATGAAAACGCATGACAAAGGTATATGATTGCCGTGCACCGGAGGAAAACACACGGCAAAGGGAATGTCTTTGCCGTGCGCCTCCGGGGCTCCTAGTCCCCTGTGATTTTCGTGTCATTTTCGGGGCTATTTTTGGGGGGTTTCGTTCTTCGCTCGATTCGTGATTTTGGGGGCGTTTCTTCACGGATTTCTTTGAGGGGATCATGGGTGGATGCCTTGCACATCTTTGTGTGTGATCTTGACCCCTCAAACGCTGTGGAGAGCCTTTGATTCGTGCGTTTTTGGTTGGTGCCCAAGTTCATGGTGGTGGTTCGTGTGATCCGCGATTCCTGGTGATTTAGTGGCTTAGGAGTCGAGATTTTTGGGGCATAGCTTCCTCTTGTGTTGCTTATCATCTCCCCGAAATCTTGTCTCAAGAGCTTTAGCCATTTGGGAGATCCGGTGATGGAAAGGTGGAGTTGACTCCAGAGGTCGGGCGTTTTTCTGCTCTGTTCGAGCCTGACGGACCGTCCGCGAGTCCCGTGCGGACTGTCCGCGAGGCATAGACAGCGCAACTGTTCTTCATGTTCTTCGTTTATTCTTCGCGTGGTTCTCTTCGATCCTTTGGCTCCAGGCTTTTGTTTTGCAGACGGTTCGCGGACCGTCCGCGAGATCCTGGCGGACTGTCCGCGTTGGCCGGATTTGTGTCTGGGGTGTGGCGTCCTTTTGTCTGGGGTGTCCAGTGATTTGGCAGACCGTCCGCGGTGCTCAATCAGACTGTCCGCGTGAAGAGGATCTTCTCCCGAACTCTCTGTTAGCTCCTGTGTCTATTTCGGACCGTCCGCGCCTACCCGTCGGACTGTCCGCGACTACCCGTCGGACCGTCCGCGGCAGCCTGGCGGACCGTCCGCGGCAGCCTGGCGGACCGCCCGCGGCAGCCTGGCGGACCGTCCGTCCTGGATGCAGGAACTAGCTCGAGTTGATCGGTTCCTTTGATTCCTCTCTTGTGCTTCCGTGTGTGCTTCAAGGAATCGTTCCTAAGACTTGTGGTTGATCAATAACCTTGTTGTCTTGGCGATTGGTGTTTGATTCGATCCATCTTTCGTGAGTGCTCAGATTTGAGTGGGGTCTTGGCCGAGTTCTTTCCGAAGAATTTTTATCGGCTCCCATTCACTCCCCCCCCCTCTCTGGTCGCCCTATTCGGTCCTTCAATTGGTATCAAAGCCGGTTACGGATCTTCTTGATTCTAACTAGTCTAAGATCCAAAGATGGGCGATTACGGCAAGGGGTCGGGTCCTCCGCACTTTGATGGCAAGAATTACCCGATGTGGGAGAGGCGCATAGGCGCGTTTTTGCGTGGGAAGGGAACTCTCATCTGGGAGGTCACTCAGAATCCTCATTATGTCATCCCAGAGAGTTTTCTGCTTCCAGGATCGCGGGACATGTTTGAGGCAAACAGCAAGGCCGTTGATTACTTATTCCGTGCTCTCTGTGCCTCGGAGTTTGATCGAGTGTACGGAGAGGATGTGGCCAGAAAGATTTGGCTCAAGTTGAAGAATGCTCATGTTGACAATGCCTAAGTACAAGCCCGTATGTTTACCACTTACCGGAGAGAGTACGAGAACTTCACTCATCTCCCCGGTGAGTCGACCGATGCTATGTTTCAGCGCTTCACTTGCATAGTCAACAACATGAGGGCCAATGTGACAGTGCTCCCATACACGGATCATGATCAAGCTATCAAGCTTTTGCATGCCCTGGATAGATCTGTGTGGGAAGCCAAGATCGAGGCCATTGAGGAGTCAAGCGCGTATGACACGCTATCGCTGGATGAGCTGTTCTCCAAGCTCAGGTCTTCAGAGGTCGATCGTGGGTTGAGAGCCAAGAGCGAGAGCCCCACTGATCCTCATAGTTTGGCTCTCGTCTCAGGATCGAGGACTAACGCTAACTCTGTTGGCTTTTCTTTGTCTTGTCTTGTGTCCTTGCCAGATGAGGACTTTGAGGTGCTGAGCGAGGATGATCTCGCCTTGTTGAGCAAGAGGTTTGGGCGGATGTACGAGAACCGCAAGAATGCAAGGCGGAGCTCGGGGATGTGCTATCGGTGCGGGAAGCACGGGCACTTCATCGCTGAATGCCCTGAAGCCATGGAGATCAAGAACGACTACAAGGGCAAGCCCAAGCACGACTACAACAAGCACCGCTCCCGGAACGACTACAAGGACAAGCACAAAGACAAGAGGGAGAGAAGGCACAAGAAGAGTGGCGGCCACAAGAAAAAGACCGCTCGAGCAATGGTGGTCGGAGCGAGCGACATCGACTCGACATCAAGCGATGCTTCTTCTGATTCAAGCAGCGAGGAAGAGCAAGAAAGGTGCAAGGACAAGCGGCACACGGGCAAGAACATCACCGGCCTGAGCTTCGTCGCGCAAGGAGGCTTTTGCGGCATGGTGCACTCCAAGAAGGGTGGGAAGCACAGCTCAGATTCGAACTCTGACTCCGAGGAAGAGGTACGGAATGATCCCAACTTCTTGCTAGAGGAGAATACTAGGCTGAATGAGTTGCTTGATAACCATGATGATGTGCTTAGAAAGACCAACAAGGAGAAGAGGGAATTTAGGTCTTTGTTGGGTGATGCTAAGGACAAGGTAGCTGAACTTGAATCCTTGCTTGTGGATGCTAGAAATGAGATAGCTGCTTTGAAGTCTGCTCCTGTGGTGTCTGATGAGATTGATTGTGGTGACTGCTCAATTTTTCTTGCTGATTTGACTGCTCTCAAGGAGAAGCATGCCTCTACTTTGGAGGAACTAGATGTTGTTAGGATTGAGTGTGATGAATTGAAGTCTATGCCAGCTTTGTTAGGACCTTGTACATCATATCCTATTTTGCATGCTAGGCTAGATGAATCTCACACTAGGATTGTTTCTCTTGAGGCGGCATTGAAAGCTCCTCTTTCTACATCATGTTCAACCTGTGAAATGCATGCTTTGAAGAACATGGAACTTGCACACTATGTTGATCGTCTGCAGGATGAAAACGATGAACTTAGGAAGTTGATGAGTTGGTTGTCTGGGCATGAGCCACAATTGAGTTTGATGTTGGCTCAGTTCAAGAGGTTTGATGGTCAGGCGTTGGGGGCTGAGAAGTGTGGTGAGAAGAGTGGTGAGGGAGAAGAGAAAATTGGAGAGATCCCTACTCAACCACACACCATACCCATGAATATGCACCCAAGCCAAACCACTTGAGAAACAAGCTTGACACAACTCCAGACCCACCAGTGTTCCCCCAGAAAACAGAGAAATACCAGAAACCCATCAAGTTTGTGAGCAACCTGGGTAATGTCTTTGAGGGGAAGTCAGGAGAGAAAGGTGTTGAGAAGCCCACAGAGAAGCCACCGCCTAAGCCAGTGCCAATCTGCTTCCATTGTGAGTATTGTGGGAGGGATGGGCACAAGGATGAGTTCTGTTTCCGGAGGAAGAAGGATGAGCGGTTTGCTAGGGAGATGGCAAACAAGGACAAGTACCACCTTGCTCGTGGTGTGCCTCAGCCTCGTAGAGGGCCTCTACCTCGGGGTGAGGTGTATGTGCGTACAGTTCCCACTCGTGGAGGTGGAGGTGGAGGTGTGTTCCCTCAGAAAGACAGGCGTGTTGGGTTTGGGTGTGGTGAGTTGGCTCGACGTGCTCCTTCTCGTGACCGTTACGAGTTTGGGAGGCACGATCGGAGCTTTGGGTCTCAGATGGACTTCGGGCCACGTTTTCCTCCTCGTGGTGCCCGTACTCCTCCAGTGAGACGTGACAGGTCCTTTGGTGGTAGGCGTGAGAGGGCTCCTCCTAGAGGTTTTGGGAGGATGGATTTTGCTAACCCTTCTTTTGAGCAAATGGCTCAGTACTGGTTTAACTCTTTTGGTACTAACCCCAGTGTTGAGTCGCTTGCTCATTCTCGTCCTCGTTTTTGATTGCAGGTGGGAGGCTTGGAGAACTTTTGGTTGATCGACTCCGGTTACTCAAGACACATGACCGGAGATCGTGGGTGGTTCTCCAGCCTCACCCCGGTGAGTACGAGGGAGTACATCACTTTCGGGGACAATGGAAGAGGACGAGTGCTTGTTGAAGGTATGGTGAAGGTGAGTAGCAAGGTGACCTTAAGAAGTGTGGCCCTGGTCAAGTCACTTGGTTTCAACCTGTTGTCAGTATCTCAATTACTTGACAAAGGTTTTGAGGTTCGTTTCAAGTCGGGTGCTTCTCGTGTGCTTGATTCTCGAGGCGATCTTGTCTGTACGATCATCCCCGAGGGTCAAATCTTTCGTGCTGATTTTTCCCAGTTTGTTGGTCCTCCTTAATGATTTGTTGCTGGCGTCTCGGCCGAGCTTTGGAAATGGCATAGGAGGTTGGGACACTTGAGCTTTGAGTTGCTTTCCCGCTTGAGTGGTCTTGATCTTGTCCGAGGATTGCCTAAGTTAAAATTCGAGAAGGATTTGGTTTGTGCTTCTTGTCGGCATGGAAAGATGGTTGCTGCTTCTCACGCCCCTTTGACTTCTGTCATGACCGAGCGACCTTGTGAGTTGTTGCACATGGATTTGGTTGGGCTAGCTCGTGTTCGCTCTGCTGGTGGGAAGTGGTATGATCTTTTGGTTGTTGATGATTTTTCGAGGTACTCTTGGGTTTTCTTTTTGGAGGATAAGAGCGAGACATTTGGTTTTGTTCGAGACTTGATCTTGAGGTTGAAGAATGAGAGACATGGTGATGCCATTCGAGCTATACGCAGTGACAATGGCACGGAATTTAAGAACTCTCATTTTGATGCCTTTTGCAGTGATCTTGGTCTTGATCATCGGTACTCTTCTCCATACATCGCTTGTCAGAATGGCGTTGTGGAGAGGAAGAACCAGACCCTTTGTGAGATGGCCAGGACGATGCTCGATGAGCATAGGACTCCTTGGCGCTTCTGGGCCGAGGCGGTCAATACCGCTTGCTATGTCTCAAATCGCATTTTCCTTCGTGCCTTTAAGAAGAAGACCTCTTATGAGCTGATGCATGGCCGACAACCCAAGGTGAGTCACTTTAGAGCCTTTGGTTGCAGGTGTTTCATTCTGAAGAAGGGCAAGTTGGATAAGTTTGAGTCTCGATGTTCGGATGGGATTTTCCTTGGTTATGCGATTCATTCTAGAGCATATCGTGTGCTCAACCTTGACACTCACCGAATCATGGAGACTTGCGAGGTTACCTTCGACGAGACACAGCCATGTAGCTCTTCTGCTTTTGAGTGTGCAGGTGACGAGGAGATTGGAGTGAGGATCTTTGAGGATGAGAAGGACGGAGATGGAGACGATGACGATGATGGTGGTGATGCTCCAGCGGCTGATCGTGTACGTGCTTCTTCCACTACTACGACGACGATCGAGGACGGACCATCCCCTACACCCACTATGACTGAGGCTGTTCGAGTGGAGGCTGCTGCTGAGGGGGAGGTTGTGTCCAGGCGAGAGGCTCCCTGGCGAGTACAAGTCGATCACCCACCGACGACCATCATTGGTGACCTGCATGAACGCACTACACGGTCGAGGTCAAGGAATACTTCTCATTTCGGTCACTCGGCTTTTGTCACCTCTTTCGAGCCAAAAGATATTCGACACGCTTTGTCTGATGAGAATTGGGTGAATTCCATGCATGAGGAGTTGGAAAACTTTGAGAGAAACTAAGTCTGGGTGTTAGTTGATCCACCGCCAAATTGTCATCCCATAGGTACCAAGTGGGTGTGGAAGAACAAAGAGGGTGAGAACGGGATGGTTGTGAGAAACAAGTCGAGGTTGGTGGCGCAGGGGTTCAACCAGAAGGAGGGGATAGACTATGAGGAGACATTTGCTCCTGTGGCCCGTTTGGAGGCAATTAGGATCCTTCTAGCCTTTGCCGTGGCTAAAGGGTTCAAGTTGTACCAAATGGATGTCAAGAGTGCTTTCTTGAATGGGGTGATAGAGGAAGAAGTGTATGTGAGGCAACCGCTGGGGTTTGAGAGTGAAAAATATCCACGTGTATACAAACTCCAGAGAGCGCTCTATGGGTTGAAGCAGGCACCTAGAGCTTGGTATGGCAGGTTGAGAGGCTTTTTGCTGAGTAAGGGGTTTGTGATGGGCACAGTTGATAAGACCCTGCTCCTCCTTAAACATGGGAAGGACCTTTTGATTGTTCAGATATACGTGGATGACATAATCTTTGGTGGCTCTTCTCATGATCTTGTTGCCAGATTTGCAGATGACATGAGCAGGGAATTTGAGATGTCCATGATGGGCGAGCTGCAGTTTTTCTTGGGTCTCCAGATCAAGCAGTGCAAGGACGGGACCTTTGTTCATCAGGCGAAGTACACCAGGGACATGGTGAAGAAGTTTGGGATGAACGACTCCGAGCCGCTGACTACACCGATGAGTACGACTACGGCTTTGGATGCGGACGAGGACGGCGAACCCGTGGACCAGAAGGAGTACCGGAGCATGATCGGCTCCCTCCTCTACTTGATGGCGACGAGGCCAGACATACAGTTCAGCGTGTGTCTGTGCGCTCGTTTTCAGGCTTCACCGAGAACTTCACATCGGCAGGCCGTCAAGCGGATCTTCAGGTACTTGAACTACACTCCTGAGTTTGGTCTTTGGTACTCTGCCTCCTCGACACTCGGGTTTCATGGTTTTTCTGATGCGGATTTCGCTGGGTGTCGATAGGATCGCAAGTCCACTTCTGGGTGTTGTCAGTTCCTTGGTTCTTCTTTGGTCTCTTGGTTATCTCGCAAGCAATCGAGTGTAGCCCAGTCCACCACCGAGGTTGAGTATGTAGCTGCTGCTAGTTGTTGTTCCCAGCTGCTTTGGATGACATATACCATGAGTGATTTTGGAGAGGAGTGCTCCCAGGTTCCACTTTTCTGTGACAGCACCAGTGCCATAAGTGTAGCCAAAAATTCTGTCCTCCACTCCAAAACGAAACACATAGAAGTGAGCTACCACTTTCTGAGGGACAATGTTGAGAAGGGAAACATATCTTTGTCCTATGTCCCTACCCAAGACCAGCTAGCTGACATTTTCACCAAACCGCTTGACCAAGCCACTTTCACTCGCTTGCGGGGTGAGCTTGGGGTGTGCTTTCCTTTCTAGCTTGGGTCTTGGAGCTTCTCATGTATAAATGTGCCATATGTCTCATTTTGTTGCATTTCCTTCATGCATTTTACTTTCTGTACAAAACCTGGTAGGATAGCCATCTTTGGATCACTTGAGCTAGATTTGAGCTTCTCTTATATACATTGATCACTGATGTGCTATGGATGAGATATGTGCATGTTTGGTAATTTGTGGATGTAAATGCTATGCTCTTGTTGGTTTTGCCATATATGTATGATGAGATAGCATTTTTGTTGTGAAAATGATAAAACTGCCTCTCTCATGAGTAGATACTCGTCTATGCTCAATTTGTGCTTAAATGCTTATATAATGCTCAGTTTGTGCTTGAGGATCATATTCTCTTTGCTTGGGGTCAAAGATCCTCTGTCATTATAAATGTTTAGCCCTTTTGCTTGCATGGGGAGGAGCATAAGCTTCTTTTTGCCGCAAAGGCACTTCATGTACCATGTTTAAACTCTTAAATGAAATTGGTGTATGAATTGCCTTATGCTTGAAAAATGAGCTCCTAATCATGTTTTTATGGTATGATATTCATATCTTGGGTGCTAAACCGTAGCATGTTGTCTACCATGAGAAGTCTCATTTTAAGAAGTAGACACATGGCTCGGTGGCTTTAACATGACTTGAGTAGCTTGTGGGCGTTTATAATGATCTTGTGATGAGAATTTGTGATCTTGCATAAATTTTGGATGATCTAGTGTATTTATGTTCAAATTGGCATAGATAAGGTCTTGCTCATGGGATGACTATTTTTTTGTGAAAATTGCTTAAAATTGCTTTTAGCCATGTCACATGCTTATATGTCTCTACCTTCTTGATGGCAATGTGCTAACTACACCATATCTACTTTGCTTGCTCTATGTCTCATGTGTAGCATTTTGTTGTGCTCTTTGTATATTTGAGAAGCTTGGTAGACTGTATATGTGCTTTGACATGCATTTTTTCATGAATACAAGGGGAAGAGTTTCATATACCTTGATTCTTGCATTGTCAACAAGGGGGGGGGAGTTTTGGGGAGAATTTTCATGCATTGGGAGTTTTTATGCAAATTGGTATGCTTTTGTGAGATGTTGCATGTAAGGAGAAAAATTGAGAAGAGGAGGTTGCATTTGCTCAGGGGGAGTTTGCATTTGTGCAGGGGGAGCTCCTTTGGTTTGCCTGAGTTTTGTGCTTTGTGGTGTGCTCCTTGTGAGCTTTGTTTTGTCTCGGCTGTGTCGAGCCGTTGCCCTTGTCTTAGGGGGCCGAGACTTGGATTGGCGAGTGATCTTGTTTTCACTCGTTCTTTAGCATTGGATCACTTGCTTTGGAGGTTTGTGTTCGTGGTTGTTTTCTTTTCTTTTTCTCTATCATTGTTACTATGGGTGTTGTCAATGCACTCATCAAGGGGGAGATTGAGGACCATGTGTGTCCGAGGACCAGTGGAGGGTCGCTCCTTAGTGATGAGTGATTGACAACGTTGTGTGGACTGATGCTTGGCTAAGTGTGCAGGTACAGGTTACGGCTTGACTCGTGTCGGTGCAGGTGAAGAACAAGCGCGAAAGGCCTTAGCCGTGGCGGCCTCCGGGTGATGGAGTGGCAAGTAGGCTTGGTTTGATGGACCCGGTGGCCGATGGGGTCAAGTGCGAGCCGTGCGGTGCAAGACTGGCGGGCTGAAGTCGTGAACATGGGCCGGTGCAAGGTAGCGGATGAAGCCCGAAGCTTGCACACGGGGTTTGGTGGTTTGCCCACAAAATCATCTGGTGGACGGTTTCTTGGTTTGGGCCGGAAAACCAAGCCCGGAGGCCCGAGGTGACGGTGACGGTGATCCGGGAGCTTCGGGAAGCTTCGAGGCGGGGGGCACGTGGAGTAATCGCGGGGCTTGCGTCGATGCTAAGCAAGGCCACGGTGGAAGCGTGTCCGCCCGATGAAGACTTGACCAAAATGCCCCTGAGGGGTTGTATCTTCATTTCAAGCACTAGGGGTAGCGTGGTCATTTTCCTCTCTCCGATGGACGTCGTATAAATAGCGGAGAGGTGGATGGCATCTCTCTCTCTTGGACTCTAGGGCTTTCTCCCCCGGTAGTTTTCTCTGAACTGCTTCTTTTCCCTCTGGATTCCTTAGGCTAGACTCTTGTACAGAATCTGACCTCTTGATGTATGGAAGCATTCGACGTCCCGGTGATCTCCTAGTCCCCTGTGATTTTCGTGTCATTTTCGGGGCTATTTTTGGGGGGTTTCGTTCTTCGCTCGATTCGTGATTTTGGGGGCGTTTCTTCACGGATTTCTTTGAGGGGATCATGGGTGGATGCCTTGCGCATCTTTGTGTGTGATCTTGACCCCTCAAACGCTGTGGAGAGCCTTCGATTCGTGCGTTTTTGGTTGGTGCCCAAGTTCATGGTGGTGGTTCGTGTGATCCGCGATTCCCGGTGATTTAGTGGCTTAGGAGTCGAGATTTTTGGGGCATAGCTTCCTCTTGTGTTGCTTATCATCTCCCCCAAATCTTGTCTCAAGAGCTTTAGCCGTTTGGGAGATCCGGTGATGGAAAGGTGGAGTTGACTCCCGAGGTCGGGCATTTTTCTACTCTGTTCGAGCCCGGCGGACCGTCCCCGAGTCCCGTGCGTACTGTCCGCGAGGCATAGACAGCGCAGCTGTTCTTCGTTTATTCTTCGCGTGGTTCGCTTCGATCCTTTGGCTCCAGGCTTTTGTTTTGCAGACGGTTCGCGGACCGTCCGCGGTGTTCAGTCGGACCGTCCACGTGAAGAGGATCTTCTCCCGAACTCTCTGTTAGCTCCTGTGTCTATTTCGGACCGTCCGTGCCTGCCCGGCGGACTGTCCGCGACTACCTGGCGGACCGTCTGCGGCAGCCTGGCAGACCGTCCGTCCTGGACGCAGAAACTAGCTCGATTTGATCGGTTCCTTTGATTCCTCTCTTGTGCTTCCATGTGTGCTTCAAGGACTCGTTCCTAAGACTTGTGGTTGATCAATAACCTTGTTGTCTTGGCGATTGGTGTTTGATTCGATCCATCTTTCGTGAGTGCTCGGATTTGAGTGGGGTCTTGGCCGAGTTGTTTCCGAAGAATTTTTATCGGCTCCCATTCACTCCCCCCCTCTCTGGTCGCCCTATTCGGTCCTTCACCCACGTCGCTTCTCCCCTCTTCTCCCCTTCCTAGTCGCGCCGCCACATGAAGACCGTGCCTCCGCTGCGCCGGTGAGCCTCCGGCCATGCTCCGGCCACCACACGCCCCGGTGCCACCTTCTCCGCACTCATGAGTCGCCTGCACACGTGCGCATCCACTCACAAGAGCACCAGATCCCTCCCAGCCTTGTTCCCCTTTTCCACCGAGCGCCGCCGCTACTCCGGTGATCTCGCACTGCGCCGCTGTGACCTCTCCGACCCCCATACCACCTCCATCTGCTCCGTCGTAGCCTGCTGGATCCCTAGGGCCATTTCTTGTTGTCAGGGATCCCACCTAGCGGCCGACGGCGAGAACTCCGGCGAGTTCTCTGTTTCCGCCGCCGCGCCTGCGTCGATCTAGTGCGGCGCCGCCTGTTGCCGTCCGCTGCCGTCGACGCCGTCCCGCCTCCCTTCGCTGACACCGTCCACCCCACCGTCCTCATCCCCACCCTTTCCCTCTGTGCACCCGGTGCACGTACACCACACACACTGGCCACGTGTGCAGCCATGCACACAATGGTTCACCATGTGGACGGCCACGCCAGCCGCGCTAGTGCCGCGCCGCGTCAGCCCCCGGCCCCGCCTGTCAATCGCACAGCCGTGGCATTTTTTCTACGTCCACACAGCTCAGTGCACACCAAGTGTTAGTTAGCCACCTTAGAAATTTCCAAAAATTCCCAAAAATTCATCATAAATCTCAGAAGCTCTAAAAACCCTAGAAATGATGTCCAATTCACTTTGGCACATTTCTAGGTATTAGATTTGATTTTGTTCTTCTCAACCTATAGAAAATCCCCTTTAGTGTACACAAAAATCCACTTTCTCATATCCTTTATTCCAAAAATTTCACCAAAATTCCTAAAAATACTAGGAGCTCATAGAAGCTAAACCCTATCTTAGCCACATGAAATATCATTTCCCTCTACCCTAGATAGCTTAGGCACCCCTTCTCTAAATAAGAGGGTCCATATTTTATGCGACCAATTCGATCATCTCTCGTCACGTTCATCACCGCCGATCCTAAGAACTCGCTCTAGTTTCTTAGATCACCTTTCCATATCCTTAACCCATATTTTGATGTTTGCTATGATTGTTGATTAATTTATTTTATGCATATAACTCCATTACTATAGATCGAGTGAGATTCGACGGAAGATCAAGTAAAGCTCCAGAAGACGATCGAGATCAAGACAATGAAGCTCAAGACAACTCTATAGTTTTCTCCCTCTTTGGATTAAGGCAAGTCCCAGTAACACCCCCTTGATCATATTCTTATCCACTGTTTCATGAATTAAAAAGAAACAAGATAATAACTTGACATGCATTCTACTTAAAGGACTCGATGATCCCGATCTTGACTCAGTCGATGATCGAGCATCATCTTTAGTTTAATTTTCACATATACTCATGAAAGAATCCTTGTTGGTAGGGAGAGGTAGATAGAGATGGTTGGTAATAAAATGAACCCACTAAAGTGAGTTAGACTCCCTAAGAACGGACATGGGAGTATGGGGACAGCCTCGGTGGAGGATCCTGTCCATGCTTACTCCGGTCGTATAAGGATCGGTTCACGGGAAAGTCTTTCCAGTGTTTTAGTACGACCATACGTAGCCAAAACGGCATAGCCTGTTGGGAATGCCTGTTTATGTGCGTCCTTGGATCGCACCCCGCCACTGAACCTAGTAAACCATCCCAAGGGGCCATGGTGGGCAACAGATGCGCTGGAGTAGGACCTTCGTAGAGTCCTAGGTCTGGCCGGTACGGGTCATCGGGAATGTTATGGCGCCCAGAATGGCGCGGTGGTATTGTATACCACATTTTATATGCATATGCTTTTGTCCCGGGACGTGGACCCGCGAGGCGGGTGGTGGTGGAATGACCGCTACTTAGGCCCTAGTGTAGACGTGGATGGAGCTAGGGAATGTTGTCTACGGGTGGATGAGAATGTAGTCCACACAACAATGTCGGTGGGTATGGTTCATGTGACCAGTACCGCCAAGGCCATGGTATGGGCTGGTCAGACGTATGGGTACAGTGTACGCCTCTGCCCAGAGTTTAATCTAGGCGAATAGCCATGGCTCTCGGTTATGAGCACTCTTTGTAAAATCTCCTGTTGATTAGATACATCTTTGGTAAGAATGGATAGGGTGAGACAGGGCTATGGCCCTTAGAGAAAGATACGACAGATGCCAGCTCAGTGGACCCCGACGGTCGCTGAGTTTAATAAAACTTGGGGACTGGTAGGGGAGGCTACGTGTTCCCCTCGAGGACCAACCTACTTATTTATACCTGCTTTACTTTCTGGTTTTCTTCAAAATTTACTTCACTTGCATTTATTTACTTTCATAATAATCAAGACTTATTTCCTTTCCGTTAGAAATCTTGCATGTAGACATAGGTTAATTTCCTATACACTGGGATTTGCTGAGTACCTATTTTAGGTGCTCACTCTTGCTTCCCTTGTCCCTTCAATTCAGAAGAATGAGAGGACGAGCTTCGTCGTAGGGGAGGGTCTACCTGACACGTTTCCGGACAAGCTGCTTGTGGTATTGGACCTGCTATGTAGGACTTCGCTGCGAGTTTGAGGATTCACCTTTGGTAAAATTCTTCTCTTACCCTCAAACTTCATTAAAATAATGTTTTTCTTGCTTTACGATATATGGATCTGATACTTCTTGTGAGAAGTGCCGGTACCATCAGCCGATTCAGGGAATGGTACTATTGGCAACAGGGCACCCAGATATACATATTTAAGTATATAAAAAAGGGTGGTCCCCACACAACAACGACTATCAAGAGGGACGCGTGAGGATTTTTTATATTTTTTCTTTGATTTTTCAAAAATAAATGGACGCAACCAAAATTGCTGAAACTATATACCTATCGTCATATGACACGGCGGTAGGTCTCAACAGACGTACCATAAGGCGGCAAGAGAGGCCAACTGCCGTGCCACACAGCGTTTAGGCGTACAGCCAATGGTCGGGAGGAGCGGCTGGGCTGCCAGTGGGCCAGGGACCCTACAGCCGTATCACATGGAGGTTGGAAGCCAAACGCCGCGCCACAGGGCGCTTGACGGTCAATAGCCATATGGCACGACGATAGGTGCCTCAAGGGCAAAACCATCGTGCCACACGGCGGCAGCCTCACCCGTATATAAAGAGTCGGGGGCTGCTGCCAACTCACCCTCCCGCTCTCTTCCTCTCATCCATCTGGAGCTGCGGAGCACTTCAGACTCACGTATTCTTCTAACTATGTATCTACTTTAGTTTAGAATTAGTAGAATTAATTAGTTTATAAATTAGTTTGAAATTTAAGATATTAGTTTACAAATTTGAGAAATTAGTTTAGAAATACTATAATTACTTTAGGAATAGTAGAAATATTAGAAATTGTAGAAATGGTAGAAATAGTTTACAAATATTAGAAATTAGTTTAGAAATACTAGAATTACTTTAAGAATAGTAGAAATAGCTTAGAATTATTAGTAATTATTTTAAAATTTTAAAAATTGCTAGAAATTCTTATAAATAGCTAGAAATTGCTATTTTTTAGAAAATGCTAAAAACTCGATTTGTTTTAGGAATTTTTTAGATTTTAGTAGAAATTACTGTAATTTTTAAGAAATTGCTGGATACTCTTAGAAATTCAGGAATTTCTTAAAAATTGCTGGAATTTCTTAGAAATTGCTGGAAGAGTTCACAGTAATGTCCTTTGGATTGACCAACGCCCCAGCATACTTGATGTACTTGATGAACAAGGTGTTTATGGAGTACCTTGATAAGTTTGTGGTAGTGTTCATCGATGATATTTTAGTGTTCTCTCAGAATGAAAAAGAACATGAAGAACATCTAAGACTTGTGTTGCAAAAGCTTCAGGAACATCAGTTGTATGCCAAGTTTAGTAAATGCGATTTTGGTTGAAAGAAGTTTATTTTCTTGGACATATTATCACTGATGGAGGAATTGCAGTGGATCCAAGCAAGGTTCAGGATGTGTTGAACTGGAATCTGCCTAGGAATGTGTCCGAGATCAGGAGTTTTCTTGGATTGGCAGGTTATTACCGTAGGTTTATCGAAGGGTTCTCGAAGATAGTGAAACTTCTCACATCTTTGTTGGAAAAAGGGAAACAATTTAAATGGGATGCCAAATATGTCAAGATAGTTTTGAATAACTTAAGAAGAGATTAACCACAGCCCCCGTAATGCCTGACATTCATAATAGTTTTGATGTATATTGTGATGCTTCACTTCAATGTCTTGGATGTGTTTTGATGCAAGAAGGAAGAGTGGTAGCTTATGCCTCTAGGAAATTGAAAAAGCATGAACAAAACTACCCTACTCATGATCTGGAGTTGGCTGGCATCAGGGGCGTAGCCAGGATTCCAACATAGGGGGGCTAATCAGCCATAAGAGGGGCCAAACAACTCAAAATGGACTAAGTTCACCATTTTTTCACTAATTTTGACCTAATCTTACACTAATCTTTCACTGATTCTTGAACCTTGGGGGGGCCAGGCCCCTGCTCACCCCCCCCTTGGCTCTGCCCCTGGCTGCCATTATGCATGCACTAAAGATTTGGAGACAATATATGATTGGAAATAAGTGTCAGATCTTTACCGATCATAAAAGTTGAAATATATCTTCACCCAAAAAGATCTCAATCTTCGACAATGAAGGTGGTTAGAATTAATCAAAGACTATCATTTGGATATTCAGTACCACCTTGTCGGCATACACCCCGAGTACCTATGCTGGCGCGCCAGGTAGGGGTGATCGTCAAGATCATCGGGCGAATTCTCAAAGTCTGCTCGGACGGCATCTAAAGTCGACTTCGGTCGCGTCTAAAGTATACTCTGGCGGCATCGCTAGTTCCCATACTCAGGGGCTCAACTTCAATCAGTACTCGACGTGGCTCATACGGCTCACTTGGCACATAATCTCGGGGGCTGGACGGTGCAAGAGTACTTGGATGATGTCTTTCACAAACTCTGAAGATCCTTGGATTGATTACCTAATCACTTCAAGGCTTGGGGGTTGCTATGCTACACCCATCAACTTCTTTTTCAAGACGGAAGATGCAGATTCTAGATTGACCCTCAGCATGATTCTTCGATTCAACCTCAGGCTCGGGGGCTACACTCCATATGGAGTGCGATTTTTGGCAAATCGCACTTCCATATAGATCAAGATTTTCAAGACAAGATGGGTATTTTTGGAGACTTCCTGGATTAGAACTCGGGGACGCCTGAGAACTACTCGGGGAGGATTCGAAAGTACTCGGAGATGAGCTAGAGCACATTCCACTCTTTCGGCAGTTCAAGTACTATTGAAGACTTCAGCTAGCAGTACTCGAGACGATCAAGAACTACTCGACGAAGCTTCAAGACTACTCAGACTCGCTGCTCAAGACTACAAAGTGCTAGGGGGCTTGTCGGCATACACCCCGGGTACCTATTCAAGGAAGGATGAAGACGGACTCCTACTAGAATTCCCGTGTAATCCTACTAGGACTCATACCATGCAATCCTACTAGGACTCCTACCTTGTAACTGACTAGTAACCCACCCCCTAGACTATATAAAGGAGGGCCGGGTTCCTAGCCGAGCAATCGACAATCCCTCAGGGGAACAACACCCAAGCGCAGGGCGCCATACATGATACTCCAAAAGGACGTAGGGTCCGCTACTCTGGCAGCCCGAACCTATAAATTTGTGTCTCGTGTCCTGCCTATACCTTTGAGTTACAAGTTTGGCGATCCTCCACCGCACAATCAACTACCTTAGGCACCCCCTGGGTAAGTTTGCCAGGTTAAAACACCGACACACCTCGGCAAAGCTAATGTTGTAGCAGATGCTTTGAGTCGTAAGGGTCAAGAAAATATGCTCATAGCTCGTTTGATGCCTCAAGAGTTGTGTTGGGAAATGGTGCAGCTAAATTTAGGAATTGTTGCCAGAATGGAGCCATGACTTTGGAAGTGGAATCTACACTCGAACAAGAGATCCGAAAAGGGCAGCTAACAGATGAAAAGATTAAAGAATACAAGACGTTGATTGATAGAGGCAAGGTCCCAGAATTTAGGGAGAATGAACAAGGAACTATTTGGTTGAAGAACAGGATTTGTGTGCCTGAAATTGACCATCTTCGTGAAACTATACTAAAGGAAGCACACAACTCAGCTTAGTCCATTCACCCCGGTAGTACCAAGATGTATCAAGATTTGAAACAAAAATATTGGTGGTACGGAATGAAAAAGGATGTAGCAAGTCAATTTGCTTTGTGTGATATATGCCAGAGAGTAAAGGTAGAGCACCAGAGACCAGCAAATTTGCTTCAGCCACTGAAAGTACCTGAGTGGAAATGGGAAGAGATTGGAATGGACATTATTGTGGGATTACCTCGTACACGTGATGGATATGATTCCATATGGGTCATTGTGGATAGGTTAACTAAGGTTACTCATTTCATACCCGTCAAGAAAACTTATACATGAGCTAAGTTGGTAGAGTTATATATGTCAAGAATTGTTTGCCTTCATGGAGTTCCAAAGAAGATGGTATCCGATAGAGGAACCCAGTTCACGTCACATTTCTGGGAGAAGTTGCATGAATCAATGGATACAGAGCTTAATTTCAGTTCTGCATATCATCCTAGACAGATGGTCAAACTGAATGAATAAATCAGATTTTAGAAGATATGCTAAGGGCTTGTGCTTTAAAGTATGGAGTTTGTTGGGATAAGAGTTTGTCGTATGCAGAGTTTTCTTATAACAATAGCTATCAAACTAGTCTCAAGATGGTCCCTTTTGAAGCTTAATACGGGAGAAAGTGCAGGACACCATTGTATTGGAATCCAACAGGGGAGAGACAAGTCTTTGGACCAGAGATTCTTAAAGAAGATGAAAGACAGGTTCAGATAATTTGAGAAAATCTTAAAATTGCACAATCACGACAGAAGAGTTATGCAGATAAACGAATAAGGGATTTGGCATTTGAAGTAGGAGATTATGTGTTTCTCAAGGTATCACCTATGAAGGGCCTTCGAAGATTCAAGCTAAAGGGAAAGTTGTCACCCCGATATATTGGTCCTTTTCAAATCTTAGAAAGGAAAAGTGGCGTGTCGGTTAGAATTACCTGCTCGATTGTCAGACGTTCATGATGTGTTTCATGTCTCTTAGTTGAAAAAGTGTTCAAAGGAAGTTTAGGGAAAACAATTACCCTTGGAAGAGGTCGATGTGAAAGATTACTTGACTTATAAAGAGCATCCTGTGAAAATTTTGGAAACTCACAGAGAGTCACTCGGAGCAAAATCATTAAAATGTGCAAGGTTCAGTGGAGTCACCATTCGGAGGATGAAGCTACTTGGGAAAGAGAAGATAAACTTATGGAAGATTTCCCTCAGTTGTTCTCCAATCTTTCCGAATCTCAAGGACGAGATTCTTTTTAAGGGGGTTGGATTTGTAACATCCAAAAATTCCATCACCTTACAAGAAATGTAGCAACATGGTTTAGATTTTAATTTCTAAGGACTAAATAAATTGACCAAATAAATTTGCCTTTTAAATATTTAAACATCATTTAAATAATTTAGAATCACCAAGTGTTTGAATGAATTCATGTTGATGCATTGGTTTTGCTTGGTTGTGTGTTTTAGTTTGCAATCGCCGTCGAAGCTCGGAGCACCGCCGGGAGCCACCGACGTCAATCTCTTCCGGTGCTTCTTCCACGTCGCCCTCTTCTTCACTTGATGCTTCGCATCAAGGTGAGGACCTGTCTGTGCCCTTTTCCTTACGTGCCTGATCCTGTAGAAGTCGTGCCCGCCTGCCGAAGTTGCGCCGCCCGCTCGCCTGCCGAGGTGCCCCACCTGCCACCCAAGCCGCTTCCTCAACCCCCTAGCTGTGTTCATCAGCTCATTAGCTTCGTGTAGGAGCAAACCACGCTCAAAACCAAGGCCGAATGCTCACTTTCGAGCATCGTTGGCGAGCTCTGCCACCCGCCGCCGCCGCACACAGTTCGTAGCCACCCGATCGCGAGCCAACAGCTCGGATCGAGTCTATGCCCTGGTCAACCATTGAAATAACGGTCAACCCGAGCCGCCACCGGCCTTTTTCCTTAAGAGCCCCTTAAGTTTCCCTATTTCACACCCATACCCTTCCACCTATAAAGATCCTTTCAGTTAAGTCCTTTTTCTTTTGTTTAGGCCCCCGAGTTTCTCTATTTTTCCCACCCGCCGTCCTTGGCTATGAGTTTTACACCATAGCCCTTCGGGTTATATGTGTAATTAGGTTTTTAGCCCTCGGTTCTTTCAGTTTAGTCCCTGGAGGCTTAGTTTTCTCGCAGTTTAGCCCCTAGAGCTTGTTTAGGGTGTATCTTTTACGTCTCTTATCCGTTTTAAGCGTTCTTTGTGTCCTTCTGATCGTCTTTCCATGCTCATTAGTTCTAGAAGCTTGTTTTAGTCTTTGGTAATGTTTGATGTACTATTTTTAATTATTGTATGTTTTATATGTGTGTTCGTAGACGACGTGCCGTTCGAGCGAGAAGAGCAGTTGTTCGAGGAAGATGAGCAGCAGTTTTTAGGCAAGGAAGGCAAGTGGTTTTCTCCCTCAGAATATTCTATTTTATCCTAATAACAAGCATGCTATCACACTTTATATTTATATCATTGCATAAAAATGTCGGGATAACCTTTTTAAGAACATACTAGACTTTAAATATATGTTTTTGGGTAGAATAAGCTTATTTGCTTAACTTGGGATGGTTGAAATGAATATTTACAAAAATGTTGAATGTTGAGCAAGATTTTGGTGAACTTTGGAAAACACAAGATCATATGATTTAATTTAATCGGAACATGGAGAACCACCCAGGAAAACAGTGCAACCACAGTCCATATGGCTCTGGCTTAGTCAATTAATTAGGCGTGTGAATTATTATCTGATAACCTTATCTGAAAGGAGTAGAGGGGGATCGGGGTTGCAGGGGTATAGCCCGGTCCTCTTGACCGCAGCCTTTGCTAAGGTGTTGTCCACTAGAGAGGGTTATGGTCCGCTCTAAAACGTAACTCTTGGGGGTTGTTGGTACTTTGCATGCCTTTGTAAATGCTTCGTATAGTGGACCCCTAGCCACTCACCTCGGAAGTGTTTAAGGGCTTTGCAAACTCCGGCGACAGGGGGAACACGAGTTGTGGTGAAAGTGTACAACCTCTGCAGAGTGTAAAACAGATCAATCAGTCGTGCTCGCGGTCAAGAGTGACCTAGACCCTCACATGATAAGTGAACATGAAGATGGAATTAAATCATAGTTTCATATAGTTTTGAGATAATGTTTTCTAAATGCTTAATTTTGGGTTGGTATAAATTTGCACTTAGTAAAAAGGCGCTTGCTAATAAAATTTGATCAACTCAAAAATGCTAACCACTACAAAATCTTAGCCTATCCTTGCATTTTTTCCCCACTGGCTGGGTACCAACCATAAGCGTACTTATCCTTGCATAAATGTTGTTCAGAGGAGAACCCTGGAGAGGAGTACTTCAGCGACCATGACGGATTTTGAGGCATGCATTTTCCCCCAATCAGACACCTCTGGATGATGAAGACGGAGTTGCGTCGTCATAGCTATCGATGTTGTTCGCGTAAAGACCTACAAGTCTATCCATATGACTGTAATAAAGTTAATAAACCTCTCTTGTACGTTTTGAGCATTGTATGTGATATTACACTTGTTATGTCTGTCATATGTGCGAAATTATGATCCTGGCACACATATGAGATGCATTTGATTTCTCTTCCGAAATCAGGTATGACAATTATCACTAATGGGTACACCACCACACGTACTAAAGGTTATATTCATGCAAATATATTTTCTTTGTACATAACTTCTAATTTTCATTTAAAAAAAATAAATTCAGTTGCTGTTTTGCCCCACAATATCTGGCGACCTGATAAAAAGCCTAGCACATGCAGTGTTTTATGCCTACTTTCTCCGTAAAAAAGAAATCAAAAGCATCTTCACCTTGGTCCGAATTACATTACATGTAGCTCAGTTAACTGGAGCATGCTGCAAAAGCCTAGTTTGGTAACGAAGATGTTAGTTTTCTTAGACCATTACCAGTTTACGACAATGACAATTCTATATAAGTATATACCTACTTAAAATATCTATTTTTGAGAACACAGTTCGACTGACCTAGAAAAAATGAGTACACAGAACATATAATAAATGGAGCTTTATGCAATCTTCGTACGATATTAATTTAATATATAAAAAAGACCGAGTCAAATGAAGCTTTCCCTGCCAATCTGTCCGTGTGGTAGGTGGTAACCACTTTAGTGACCAGATGAAATAACCGAAACATGTGTTTTATCTTTTTCTCTACCTACCTGAAACAATCAAAAACATCTTGTTATTACACGTTTCTGTTAGCGTGGAGTTGTGCTCATCTGTTAGTAATTTTCGTTCACGTGATAGGAAAACCAGCATGGTTTTGGACTTGGCAGGCTGCTCTGCTTGGTTTTCGAGTTGCCTTTTGGACCTGTCCAATTCACAGCAGGAAAAATGGCGTAAAAGCAGAGTAAAATCTTGAAGAAAGGACTGAAAATGAGACTGAAAGAACAGACCGTTGCAATGCATGCAGCCACACCTACCCATGCAAACACATGTCAACATCTCCACCCAAACATCTGTACCAGGTGGCAACCCACATTAGTGCCGGCTGGCCACCCGGTACAGCTAGGCGGCACTAATGTGGGCGGTACCGGGTTGCGATAGACCCGGTACTAATGTGGATCCTCCCGTCAGCTTGTTTCTCCCTCCTTTTTCTTTTTTTTCTTTTTCTTTTCTTCTCTTTCCTTTTTCTTTACTCATTTTCTTCTCCAACTTTGCATACAACGATTTCATTATACACTTCTACTCAATCACAGATTTCGCACGCACATCACAATCACACACATCCAAGATTTTACTTGTTTACAAGAATCACAAGATTCACCATCACAGGTCCATATCAAGAATCAAATGAACACATCAAGAATCACAATAATACATCAATAATCACAAGAATAGATCAAGAATTAATAGTTCAAGAACTCTCTCCTGCCGCTGGATCCCGGACTAGCCGCCGTGCATGCGCCCGCGCGCCACTGGCTCTGGCCGCTGTGCGCCCGCGCGCCGCCGGCTGCTGGCTCTGGCCGCCGTGAGCCCGCGCGCCGCTGGCCAATGGCTCCGGCCGTCGTGCGCCCGCGCGCTGCCGTGCACCCGCGCGCCCCCGTCCGCTGAGCGCCCAGGCCGCCGGCTCTGGCCTCCGCGCGCTCGGGCCGCCGGCCGTCGTGCGCCCGCGAGCACCCCAGCCCGGCGTCGCCGGATCGGATCCGCTCAGGGATCCTCCCCGCCGGCCGCTGATGCGTCGGCTCGAGCTTGATCTGGACGGCCGCCTGCATACAGATGAGGAAAAGAGAGAGAGGGGAGAGAGAGCTCGATCTGGACGGAACGAGAAGAAGATAGAATTGAATGAGAGAGAGCTGTGCGGGGGAGAGGCCACTATATTTTTCTAAGTGTGGGAGGTGCGCGCAGCAGTGCCAGCGGTGGAGGGCTTTAGTACCGGGGGTCCTTTCGCCCTGGTACTGATGTAGTTCGTTTGATACCGCTGCTTTTTTACACCTGGTATTAATGTACTCTGGCCACATTAGTACCGGGTGGGAACTAGCCCCGGTACTAATGTGTCCGCATTAGTACCGGGGTTAGTTCCCACCCGATACTAATGTGCCTTTACAGGAGCGCGTCAGGGCATTCTCTTCTCACCCGGTACTAATGTATATATTAGTTCCGGACGGCAAAAAAACCGGAATTAATGTCAAAATTGGTCTGGGACGAAAGCCTCATTCCCTAGTAGTGCCCATATGGTTCGCTCATTGTTTTGCGCACGAATCCAAACAGTGGAGGACAAGTTGACTAATTTTGTGAGGAAGATGGATAGGAATCCCGATGTACACGTGCTAAGGAACGGTCTGTTGAAACTAATAAAGCAAGCTCATTGCATATATCTTGATGTCATTTTGCTTTTCATCCCCTTTATCATCTCTTGCTGGATGAAACAGCTGAGCTATGAAGTTATTCCCTCTATTTTTAAAAATATGACACCGTTCACTTTTTACTTTAACTTTGACAACCAATATATAGTGAACAAATTAGTTAATTAAAGAAAAATGTATATCATTATATCCATTATCTAATGTACTTTAGATTTAACTAGTTGGTTTATCGATTTGCAAAAAAAAATTATAGAAAAGACGAATAGTCAAACGAACGAAAAAAGTCTATGGTGTCATATATTTAAGAACGGAGGTAGTATAATTTATCAAGAAAGACATTAGTACACATCACAACACAACACATATATGTGTGATATTTTGTTATGCTAACTGTATATTTGAGAAGTTGGTTTTCCTGGCTGCGTTCCAAGCTGTAACAACCAAGTACGTACTATTGTAGGTAGGTAGGTAGGTAGAGCTCGACGTCCGAAGGCACATCGAGGCTATATGCATGCTAATTTCTCCCGAATTACGTTGTTTGTCAGTTGTCTTCCAGATGACGATGGCTGTTTGTACTAGCTAGTACAAGAATTTCATACGGTGACAGCGACGACACACTAGTTTTCTCAAATTTTTGGCGTTTTAGCAGAATACTAGAGTAACAAGTCCGCTCACGCAGGTGGCTTTACGAATGGCTCAATGAGAAATTTGTTACCACGCACTCGACTATAAATAGCTAGGCCATTGATCGACCATGGCATTCCACCCTAAAGCTACAAGCTGGTACGCTAAAGCTTGCAAGCAATACCTCGCTGCTTGCTGCATTTTGTTTCCCGCAGAATCGGTCGACAGATGGCAGCGAAGGTGACGGTTGATGAGGTGAGGAAGGCGCAGCGGGCCGAGGGCCCGGCGACGGTGCTGGCCATCGGCACAACGACGCCGCCAAACTGCGTGTACCAGGCGGATTACGCGGACTACTATTTCCGGGTCACCAAGAGCGAGCACATGAAGGAGCTCAAGGAGAAATTCCACAGAATATGTGCGTATAGTATGCAACACTCTACTTCCTAACAATGCATAATCGCATGCGTCATGCCAAATAACCTTGCTAGTTTCCATGTCGTATATGCTAAACATGTTTTCTAGTTTGCACGTCGTCCTAAACCGGCCTGTTTGGATCATCATGCCCACGTCATGTGCTGAGACAACCTGGTAAACGGCGGCCACCAGAAGTTTATTATTTTATTGGCAAAGCTCGACCTCTTTCTCTAACTTTTTCCCTATTCGTCCATTGTATTTATTGACAATGTCATTTGCAAATATTTAATTAGCTCTGGGATGCTTTAAATAAATAAATAAAGTAAAATTGAATTTCAAACGCTGTTGGTGTGGGATGTGGGTGCAGGCCACAAGTCGATGATCAAGAAGCGTTACCTGCACTTGACGGAGGACATCCTGGTGGAGAACCCTAACATGGCCTCCTACTCGGCACCGTCCCTGAACGCACGGCAGGACATCCTGGTGGAGGAGGTGCCCAAGATGGGCGCCGTTGCGGCGGAGAAGGCGCTCAAAGAGTGGGGCCAGCCGCGGTCCCAAATCACCCACATCATCTTCTGCACCACCTCAGGCGTCGACATGCCCGGCGCCGACTCCCGGACCATCAAGCTTCTCGGCTTGAACCCCTCTGTGAAGCGGGTCATGCTGTACCACCAGGGCTGCTTCGCCGGCGGGATGGTGCTCCGCATCGCCAAGGACCTCGCCGAGAACAACCGCGGCGCCCGGGTGCTGATCGTCTGCTCCGAGATCACCGTGGTAACGTTCCGCGGTCCGTCTGAGGATCACCTCGACTCGCTGGTCGGCCAGGCTCTCTTTGGCGATGGCGCGGCTGCTGTGATAGTGGGTGCTGACCCCGACGAGCATCTAGAGCGGCCATTGTTCCAGATGGTATCAGCGTCAGAGACCATTCTTCCTAACTCGGATGGCGCCATTGAAGGCCACCTCCGTGAGGTTGGGCTCACATTCCATCTCCAGGAAAGAGTCCCGGAGCTCATCTCCTCCAACATCGAGCGCCTGCTCGAGGAGTCCTTCAAGCCGCTCGGCATCTCCGATTGGAACTCCATCTTTTGGGTGGCGCACCCCGGCGGACCGGCCATACTGAACGCAGTGGAGAAGAAGGCTGGAATTGACAAGGCCAGGCTCCGTGCCACCCGGCAGGTCCTTTCTGAGTATGGTAACATGTCAAGTGCCTGTGTGCTCTTCATCCTCGACGAGATGCGCAAGTTCTCCGCCGAAGATGGGAGAACTACAACCGGCGAGGGTATGGATTGGGGTGTGCTCTTTGGCTTCGGTCCAGGGCTCACTGTGGAGACCATCGTGCTGCACAGTGTCCCAGTCGCAACTGGGCATGCCGCGTAACTGTTACCATTACACATGTGAAAAATAAACAATAGCCTCTCATTATCACTAATGGGGTATGGCTACGCACACCACCACACTTTATGGTTGATTTGGATTTGTCACGCAAATATTGTAGGAGTACTAAAGGAAGTACCCCTGTATTTTTTAAGAATTTTGTATTGTACCGTGCATTTGAGCTGGGCTTGTAATTAACATCTTGTGTGTTATTATGAGAATTGTATCTACCTCCATTATCCCTTCATTTATCTCTCTTAACAAAGCAGTATAACAAACATTAGTTTTTAAATGAACCGCAGGAAAATAAGTGTAAGGCTATATCTGATTGAAACCATAGCTTTTGTGAAAACACGTGCAAATCACGACAAAAAAAGTCGTCTAAATTCACCAAAATAATCACACACGTAAATGATATGATGATACACAACCTCTCTTCGCCACTGAGGCTGAGGCCCAAGAACAAGAACATGCCATACTAGCTAGCTTCACAGCTTTTCCATGACACTATTATAGGTACATGTGCTTAAATACTATAGCATTCTGCACTGTATATATCACAATATATGTTTCTAATAGCGAGTTCACCACATGATTGAAGCGTGTAATCCGTCCTGGTAGTTCAACTTTCAGATTGTATGTTAGCAACCGGAACTGATAGCAAATGGATCGTCCCTTTCTGAGTTTCTGTCATTATTAAAAAAAGGAAAAACGTGAGACGGTGGATGAGCTTGCACGGAATCATATCTCCCATCATCATCATACAAAACTATATAAGAGCTCCTCACTAAGGAGTTCTCTCTACTCTCAGCGCGCCACATCACCGTCCACTATGTCTTCTCTCAACATGCAAGGTGTCAACATCACCATCCACTAAAATCAACAATTTATTTCTTCTATCAATTTTCTACGGCTAATAGCATCCATGTATGAATGTATTGTTTGCAGTAGAATGTTGCGATGATGCAATCACTTTAGTTTCTACTTTCAAATTTTATCTTCAAAATTTGTTAAAATTCACGCAGCAACACGCGGGGTATCACCTAGTTCACAGAAGCAGCATGTCACATCTCGGTTTTTCTAAACCTTTAAAAATAGCCCTTTAAATTTTTTTCTAAAAACATATAACAACTTTACACAAAAGACCTTGCATTTTATTTATTTTCCAATGCACCTTTGAAAATTAACCCTTGGATTCATATGCATTTTGAGTGGCTAACATCTTCTCTCACGCCAAATTTCTTTTCTAACTTTCCCTAAGGAATTTCTAGAGCACACACACTCTAAGGTTCATTCAAATTTGAAATCCAAATTCAAATTTGAATTCAAACTCAAGTCCAAACAATTAGAAATCCTTTTAAACCTCTAATGGGCGGGCTACCCCTTTTCCCAACCTAGCAAGTCCTTTCCACCTCCTCCATCTTCTTCTCCTTGCGCAGCCCGCCACCCTTTCCTTTTCCGCACGCTGCCCAGCTCGGCCCAAACTGGCGGCCCAACGCCCCCGCTGCGTCGACGGCATCTTCATCTTCCTCCCATCCCTCCATGTTCCCTCCTCCCCGACACGTCGCAACGCCGCCGCCTTTTCCTCACCCGCGTGCCACCTTTTCCATCTCCTGCCACCTTGCTCGTGCGCGCGCCGCACTCGCCCGACGCTCTGCCGCACCTTGTGACCTCCATCCCCATCTCCTCCCGTACGGACGCGCCCAGCCCCACACGCGCACACACGCGCCAGAGTGCCGCCGTCGGCCATCCTCACTCCGATCCACGCCTCCACCGCCGTACGCACCCTTCTCACGCGCGCGCCACACCCACTTGCACCAGGAGGAAAAGCATGCGCCATCTCCTTGCGCCCGCATCCCCTCACCCACTTGCAATCCCCGCGCCGCGATCGCCGTCCACGCCAAGCTCCAGAGTGCCGCCGCCGCTCGATCTCCCCTCCACTGCTCCAAGATCACCGCCACGATGAGCACCACACTCACCTACACCAAGAGAAAAGGCCTGCACCCTTTTCCGCTGCCCGTAGCCCCTATCGCCCTCTCCCCCTTGCGCCATACCCGCCGCCACGGCACCATGGCCCCTTCGCCGCCGAGCTTATCCGGCCACCTTCCCCCCTTCCCGAGCGACGTGGCACGACCACGAGCACCCACCTGAGCTATAAATAGCCCCGCGGCCACCCGGAACGCCTCACACCTCTCCACTCCACCTCGCCGGCATAAGGATTAGAGCGCTGCCGCTCAGCTGAGCGCCGCCGCCTGGCTGCGCCAAAGCCAAGACTCGCTCTGGTGAGCTCGCTAGCCACCGTGCATAAGCGAAGGCCTACTCCGCCGTAGCTGAGCCCCGCCGTAGCGCCCAGGGTAGTTCCACCGCTCGCCCCTGCCGCCGCCGCCCGCCGCCGCAGAGGAGCACGATTCTGGCCGTTACGCTATCGAAATTGGGTCAGCCGCCGCATCAAGATGCTCCCTAGGTGAGCTGTTATGCTGCCCACTGAGGACCAGGTGTGTCCGAGGACCAGTGGAGGGTCGCTCCTTAGTGATGAGTGATTGACAACGTTGTGTGGACTGATGCTTGGCTATGTGTGCAGGTACAGGTTACGGCTTGACTCATGTTGGTGCAGGTGAAGAACAAGCGCGAAAGAGCTTAGCCGTGGCGGCCTCCGGGTGATGGAGTGGCAAGTAGGCTTGGTTTGATGGACCCGGTGGCCGATGGGGTCAAGTGCGAGCCGTGCGGTGCAAGACTGGCGGGCTGAAGTCGTGAACATGGGCCGGTGCAAGGTAGCGGATGAAGCCCGAAGCTTGCACACGGGGTTTGGTGGTTTGCCCACAAAACCATCTGGTGGACGGTTTCTTGGTTTGGGCTGCAAAACCAAGCCCGGAGGCCCGAGGCGACGGAGACGGTGATCCGGGAGCTTCGGGAAGCTTCGAGGCGGGAGGCACGTGGCGTCATCGTGGGGCTTGCGTCGATGCTAAGCAAGGCCGCGGTGGAAGCATGTCCGCCCGATGAAGACTTGACCAAAATGCCCCTGAGGGGTTGTATCTTCATTTCAAGCAGTAGGGATAGCGTGGTCATTTACCTCCCTCCGATGGACGTCGTATAAATAGCGGAGAGGTGGATGGCATCTCTCTCTCTTGGACTCTAGGGCTTTCTCCCTCGGTAGTTTTCTCTGAACTGCTTCTTTTCCCTCTGGATTCCTTAGGCTAGACTCTTGTACAGAATCTGACCTCTAGATGTATGGAAGCATTCGGCATCCCGGTGATCTCCTAGTCTCCTGTGATTTTCGTGTCATTTTCGTGTCATTTTTGGGGGGTTTCGTTCTTCGCTCGATTCGTGATTTTGGGGGCATTTCTTCACGGATTTCTTTGAGGGGATCATGGGTGGATGCCTTGTGCATCTTTGTGTGTGATCTTGACCCATCAAACGCTGTGGAGAGCCTTCGATTCGTGCGTTTTTGGTTGGTGCCCATGTTCATGGTGGTGGTTCGTGTGATCCGCGATTCCTGGTGATTTAGTGGCTTAGGAGTCAAGATTTTTGGGGCATAGCTTCCTCTTATGTTGCTTATCATCTCCCTGAAATCTTGTCTCAAGAGCTTTAGCCGTTTGGGAGATCCGGTGATGGAAAGGTGGAGTTGACTCCAGAGGTCGGGCGTTTTTCTGCTCTGTTTGAGCCCGGCGGACCGTCCGCGAGTCCCGTGCGGACTGTCTGCAAGGCATAGACAGCGCAGCTGTTCTTCGTGTTCTTCGTTTATTCTTCACGTGGTTCGCTTCGATCCTTTGGCTCCAGGCTTTTGTTTTGCAGACGGATCGCGGACCGTCCGTGAGGTCCTGGCGGACTGTCCGCGTTGGGCGGATTTGTGTCTGGGGTGTGGCGTCCTTTTGTCTGGGGTGTCCAGTGATTTGGCAAACCGTCCGCGGTGCTCAGTCGGACCGTCCGTGTGAAGAGGATCTTCTCCCGAACTCTCTGTTAGCTCCTGTGTCTATTTCGGACCATCCGCGCCTGCCCGTCGGACTGTCTGCGACTACCTGGCGGACCGTTCGCGGCAGCCTGGCGGACCGTCCGTCCTCGACACAGAAACTAGCTCGAGTCGATCGGTTCCTTTGATTCCTCTCTTGTGCTTCCGTCTGTGCTTCAAGGAATCGTTCCTAAGACTTGTGGTTGATCAATAACCTTGTTGTCTTGGCGATTGGTGTTTGATTCGATCCATCTTTCGTGAGTGGTCGGATTTGAGTGGGGTCTTGGCCGAGTTCTTTTCGAAGAATTTTTATCGGCTCCCATTCACTCCCCCCTCTCTGGTCGTACTATTCGGTCCTTCAATTGGTATCAGAGCCGGTTACGGATCTTCTTGATTCTAACTAGTCTAAAATCCAAAGATGGGCGATTACGGCAAGGGGTCGGGTCCTCCGCACTTTGATGGCAAGAATTACCCGATGCGGGAGAGGCGCATGGGCGCGTTTTTGCGAGGGAAGGGAACTCTCATCTGGGAGGTCACTCAGAATCCTCATTATGTCATCCCAGAGAGTTTTCTGCTTCCAGGATCGCGGGACATGTTTGAAGCAAACAGCAAGGCCGTTGATTACTTGTTCCGTGCTCTCTGTGCCTCGGAGTTTGATCGAGTGTACGGAGAGGATGTGGCCGGAAAGATTTGGCTCAAGTTGAAGAATGCTCATGTTGACAATGCCCAAGTGCAAGCCCTTATGTTTACCACTTACCGGAGAGAGTACGAGAACTTCACTCATCTCCCTGGTGAGTCGACCGATGCTATGTTTCAGCGCTATCAAGCTTTTGCATGCCCTGGATAGGTCTGTGTGGGAAGCCAAGATCGAGGCCATTGAGGAGTCGAGCGCGTACGACACGCTATCGCTGGATGAGCTGTTATCCAAGCTCAGGTCTTCAGAGGTCGATCGTGGCTTGAGAGCCAAGAGCGAGAGTCCCATTGATCCTCATAGTTTGTCTCTCATCTCAGGATCGAGGACTAACGCTAACTTTGTTGGCTTTTCTTTGTCTTGTGTCCTTGCCAGATGAGGACTTTGAGGTGCTGAGCGAGGATGATCTCGCCTTGTTGAGCAAGAGGTTTGGGCGGATGTACGAGAACCGCAAGAATGCAAGGCGGAGCTCGTGGATGTGCTATCGGTGCAGGAAGCACAGGCACTTCATCGCCGAATGCCCTGAAGCCATGGAGATCAAGAATGACTACAAGGGCAAGCCCAAGCACGACTACAACAAGCACCACTCCCGGAATGACTACAAGGACAAGCACAAGGACAAGAGGGAGAGAAGGCACAAGAAGAGTGGCGGCCACAAGAAAAAGACCGCTCGAGCAATGGTGGCCGGAGCGAGCGACATCGACTCGACATCAAGCGATGCTTCTTCCGATTCAAGCAGCGAGGAAGAGCAAGAAAGGCGCAAGGACAAGCGGCACACGGGCAAGAACATCACCGGCCTGAGCTTCGTCGCGCAAGGAGGCTTTTGCGGCATGGCGCACTCCAAGAAGGGTGGGAAGCACAGCTCGGATTCGAACTCTGACTCCGAGGAAGAGGTACGGAATGATCCCAACTTCTTGCTAGAGGAGAATGCTAGGCTAAATGAGTTGCTTGATATCCGTGATGATGTGCTTAGAAAGACCAACAAGGAGAAGAGGGAATTTAGGTCTTTGTTGGGTGATGCTAAGGACAAGGTAGCTGAACTTGAATCCTTGCTTGTGGATGCTAGAAATGAGATAGCTACTTTGAAGCCTGCTCCTGTGGTGTCTGATGAGATTGATTGTGGTGACTGCTCAGTTTTTCTTGCTGATTTGACCGCTCTCCAGGAGAAGCATGCCTCTACTTTGGAGGAACTAGATGCTGTTAGGATTGAGTGTGATGAATTGAAGTCTAGGCCAGCTTTGTTAGGAGCTTGTACATCATGTCCTATTTTGCATGCTAGGCTAGATGAATCTCACACTAGGATTGTTTCTCTTGAGGCGGCATTGAAATCTCCTCTTTCTACATTATGTTCAACCTATGAAATGCATGCTTTGAAGAACATGGAACTTGCACACTATGTTGATCGTCTGCAGGATGAAAATGATGAACTTAGGAAGTTGATGAGTTGGTTGTTTGGGCATGAGCCACAATTGAGTTTGATGTTGGCTCAGTTCAAGAGGTTTGATGGTCAGGCGTTGGGGGCTGAGAAGTGTGGTGAGGGAGAAGAGAAAATTGGAGAGATCCCTACTCAACCACACACCATACCCATGAACAAATATGCACCCAAGCCAAATCACTTGAGAAACAAGCTTGACACAACTCCAGACCCACTAGTGTTCCCCCAGAAAACATAGAAATACCAGAAACCCATCAAGTTTGTGAGCAACCTGGGTAATGTCTTTGAGGGGATGTCAGGAGAGAAAGGTATTGAGAAGCCCACAGAGAAGCCACCACCTAAGCCAGTGCCAATCCGCTTCCATTGTGAGTATTGTGGGAGGGATGGGCACAAGGGTGAGTTATGTTTCCGGAGGAAGAAGGATGAGCAGTTTGCTAGGGAGATGGCAAACAAGGACAGGTACCACCTTGCTCGTGGTGTGCCTGAGCCTCGTAGAGGGCCTCTACCTAGGGGTGAGGTGTATGTGCGTACAGTTACCACTCGTGGAGGTGGAGGTGGAGGTGTGTTCCCTCAGAGAGACAGGCGTGTTGGGTTTGGGCGTGGTGAGTTGGCTCGACGTGCTCCTTCTCGTGACCGTTATGAGTTTGGGTAGCACGATCGGAGCTTTGTGTCTCAGATGGACTACGGGCCACGTTTTCCTCCTCGTGGTGCGCGTACTCCTCCAGTGAGACGTGACAGGTCCTTTGGTGGTAGGCGTGAGAGGGCTCCGCCTAGAGGTTTTGGGAGGATGGATTTTGCTAATCCTTCTTTTGAGCAAATGGCTCAGCACTGGTTTAACTCTTTTGGTACTAACCCCAGTGTTGAGTCGCTTGCTCATTCTCGTCCTCATTTTTTATTGCAGGTGGGAGGCTTGGAGAACTTTTGGTTGATCGACTCCGGTTGCTCAAGACACATGCCCAGAGATCGTGGGTGGTTCTCCAGCCTCACCCCGGTGAGTACGAGGGAGTACATCACTTTCGGGGACAATGGAAGAGGACGAGTGCTTGTTGAAGGTATGGTGAAGGTGAGTAGCAAGGTGACCTTAAGAAGTATGGCCCTGGTCAAGTCACTTGGTTTCAACCTGTTGTCAGTATCTCAATTACTTGACAAAGGTTTTGAGGTTTGTTTCAAGTCGGGTGCTTCTCGTGTGCTTGATTCTCGAGGCGATCTTGTCTGTACGATCGTCCCCAAGGGTCAAATCTTTCGTGCCGATTTTTCCCAGTCTGTTGGTCCTCCTCGATGCTTTGTTGCTGGCGTCTCGGCCGAGCTTTGGAAATGGCATAGGAGGTTGGGACACTTGAGCTTTGAGTTGCTTTCCCGCTTGAGTGGTCTTGATCTTGTCCGAGGATTGCCTAAGTTGAAATTCGAGAAGGATTTGGTTTGTACTTCTTGTCGGCATGCAAAGTTGGTTGCCGCTTCTCACACCCCTTTGACTTCTGTCATGACCGAGCGACCTTGTGAGTTGTTGCACATGGATTAGGTTGGGCCAGCTCGTGTTCGCTCTGCTGGTGGGAAGTGGTATGTTCTTGTGGTTGTTGATGATTTTTCGAGGTACTCTTGGGTTTTCTTTTTGGAGGATAAGAGCGAGACATTTGGTTTTGTTCGAGACTTGATCTTGAGGTTGAAGAATGAGAGACATGGTGATGCCATTCGAGCTATACGCAGAGAACTCTCATTTTGATGCCTTTTGCAGTGATCTTGGTCTTGATCATCGGTACTCTTCTCCATACGTCGCTTGTCAGAATGGCGTTGTGGAGAGGAAGAACCGGACCCTTTGTGAGATGGCCAGGACGATGCTCGATGAGCATAGGACTCCTTGGCGCTTCTGGGCCGAGGCGGTCAATACCACTTGCTGTGTCTCAAACCGCATTTTCCTTCGTGCCTTTAAGAAGAAGACCTCTTATGAGCTGATGCATGGCCGACAACCCAAGGTGAGTCACTTTAGAGCCTTTGGTTGCAGGTGTTTCATTCTAAAGAAGGGCAAGTTGGATAAGTTTGAGTCTCGATGTTCGGATGGGATTTTCCTTGGTTATGCGATTCATTCTAGAGCATATCGTGTGCTCAACCTTGACACTAACCGAATCATGGAGACTTGCGAGGTTACCTTCGATGAGACACAGCCATGTAGCTCTTTTGCTTTTGAGTGTGCAGGTGATGAGGAGATTGGAGCGAGGATCTTTGAGGATGAGAAGGACGGAGATGGAGACGACGACGATGATGGTGGTGATGCTCCAGCGGCTGATCGTGTACGTGCTGCTTCCACTACTACGACGATGATCGAGGACGGACCATCCCCTACACCCACTACGACTGAGGCTGTTCGAGTGGAGGCTGCTGCTAAGGGGGAGGTTGTGTCCAGGCGAGAGGCTCCCTGGCGAGTACAAGTCGATCACCCACCGACGACCATCATTGGTGACCTGCATGAACGCACTACACGGTCGACGTCAAGGAATACTTCTCATTTCGCTCACTCTGCTTTTGTCACCTCTTTCGAGCCCAAAGATATTCGACACGCTTTGTCTGATGAGAATTGGGTGAATTCCATGCATGAGGAGTTGGAAAACTTTGAGAGAAACTAAGTCTGGGTGTTAGTTGATCCACCGCCAAATTGCCGTCCCATAGGTCCCAAGTGGGTGTGGAAGAACAAAGAGGGTGAGAACGGGATGGTTGTGAGAAACAAGTCGAGGTTGGTGGCGCAGGGGTTCAACCAGAAGGAGGGGATAGACTATGAGGAGACATTTGCTCCTGTGGCCCGTTTGGAGGCAATTAGGATCCTTCTAGCCTTTGCCATGGCTAAAGGGTTCAAGTTGTACCAAATGGATGTCAATAGTGCTTTCTTGAATGGGGAGATAGAGGAAGAAGTGTATGTGAGGCAACCTCCGGGGTTTGAGAGTGAAAAATATCCATGTGTATACAAACTCCAGAGAGCGCTCTATGGGTTGAAGCAGGCACCTAGAGCTTGGTATGGCAGGTTGAGAGGCTTTTTGCTGAGTAAGGGGTTTGTGATGGGCACAGTTGATAAGACCCTGTTCCTCCTTAAGCATGGGAATGACCTTTTGATTGTTCAGATATACGTGGATAAAATAATCTTTGGTGGCTCTTCTCATGATCTTGTTGCCAGATTTGCAGATGACATGAGCAGGAAATTTGAGATGTCCATGAACGGCGAGCTGTAGTTTTTCTTGGGTCTCCAGATCAAGCAGTGCAAGGACGGGACCTTTGTACATCAGGCGAAGTACACCAGGGACATGGTGAAGAAGTTTTGGATGAATGACTCCAAGCCGCTGACTACACCGATGAGTACGACTACGGCTTTGGATGCGGACGAGGACGGCGAACCCGTGGACCAGAAGGAGTACCGGAGCATGATCAGCTCCCTCCTCTACTTGACGGCGACGAGGCCAGACATACAGTTCAGCGTGTGTCTGTGCGCTCATTTTCAGGCTTCACCAAGAACTTCACATCGGCAGGCCGTCAAGCGGATCTTTAGGTACTTGAACTACACTCCTGAGTTTGGTCTTTGGTACTCTGCCTCCTCGACACTCAGGTTTCATGGTTTTTCTGATGCGGATTTCGCTGGGTGTCGATTGGATCGCAAGTCCACTTCTGGGTGTTGTCAGTTCCTTGGTTCTTCTTTGGTCTCTTGGTCATCTCGCAAGCAATCAAGTGTAGCCCAGTCCACCACCGAGGCTGAATATGTAGCTGCTGCTAGTTGTTGTTCCCAGCTGCTTTGGATGACATATACCATGAGTGATTTTGGAGAGGAGTGCTCCCAGATTCCACTTTTCTGTGACAGCACCAGTGCCATAAGTGTAGCAAAAAATCATGTCCTCCACTCCAAAACGAAACACATAGAAGTGAGGTACCACTTTCTGAGGGACAATGTTGAGAAGGGAAACATATCTTTGTCCTATGTCCCTACCCAAGACCAGCTAGCTGACATTTTCACCAAACCGCTTGACCAAGCCACTTTCACTCGCTTGCGGGGTGAGCTTGGGGTGTACTTTCCTTTCTAGCTTGGGTCTTGGAGGTTCTCATGTATAAATGTGTCATATGTCTCATTTTGTTGCATTTCCTTCATGCATTTTACTTTCTGTACAAAACCTGGTAGGATAGCCATCTTTGGATCACTTGAGCTAGATTTGAGCTTCTCTTATATACATTGATCACTGATGTGCTATGGATGAGATATGTGCATGTTTGGTAATTTGTGGATGTAAATGCTATGCTCTTGTTGGTTTTGCCATATATGTATGATGAGATAGCATTTTGGTTGTGAAAATGATAAAACTGCCTCTCTCATGAGTAGATGCTCGTCTATGCTCAATTTGTGCTTAAATGCTTATATCATGCTCAGTTTGTGCTTGAGGATCATATTCTCTTTGCTTAGGGTCAAAGATCCTCTGTCATTATAAATGTTTAGCCCTTTTGCTTGCATGGGGAGGAGCATAAGCTTCTTTTTGCCGCAAAGGCACTTCATTTACCATGTTTAAACTCTTAAATGAAATTGGTGTATGAATTGCCTTATGCTTGAAAAATGAGCTCCTAATCTTGTTTTTATGGTATGATATTCATATCTTGGGTGCTAAACCGTAGCATGTTGAATACCATGAGAAGTCTCATTTTAAGAAGTAGACACATGGCTCGGTGGCTTTAACATGACTTGAGTAGCTTTTGGGCGTTTATAATGTTCTTGTGATGAGAATTTGTGATCTTGCATAAATTTTGGATGATCTAGTGTATTTATGTTCAAATTGGCATAGATAAGGTCTTGCTCATGGGATGACTATTTCTTTGTGAAAATTGCTTAAAATTGCTTTTAGCCATGTCACATGCTTATATGTCTCTACCTTCTTGATGGTAATGTGCTAACTACACCATATCTACTTTGCTTGCTCTATGTCTCATGTGTAGCATTTTGTTGTGCTCTTTGTATATTTGAGAAGCTTGGTAGACTGTATATGTGCTTTGACATGCATTTTTTCATGAATACAATGGGAAGAGTTTCATATACCTTGATTCTTGCATTGTCAACAAGGGGGAGAGTTTCGGGGAGAATTTTCATGCATTGAGAGTTTTTATGCAAATTGGTATGCTTTTGTGAGATGTTGCATGTGAGGAGAAAAATTGAGAAGAGGAGGTTGCATTTGCTCAGGGGGAGTTTGCATTTGTGCAGGGGGAGCTCCTTTGGTTTGCCTGAGTTTTGAGCTTTGTGGTGTGCTACTTGTGAGTTTTGTTTTGTCTCGGCTGTGTCGAGCCGTTGCCCTTGTCTTATGGGCCGAGACTTGGATTGGCGAGTGATCTTGTTTTCGCTCGTTCTTTAGCATTGGATCACTTGCTTTGGTGGTTTGTATTCGTGGTTGTTTTCTTTTCTTTTTCTCTATCATGGTTACTATGGGTGTTGTCAATGCACTCATCAAGGGGGAGATTGAGGACCAGGTGTGTCCGAGGACCAGTGGAGGATCACTCCTTAGTGAAGAGTGATTGACAACGTTGTGTGCACTCATGCTTGGCTAAGTGTGCAGGTACAGATTACGGCTTGACTCGTGTCGGTGCAGGTGAAGCGTGGCAGGTAGGCTTGGTTTGATGGACCCAGTGGCCAATGGGGTCAAGTGCGAGCCGTGCGGTGCAAGACTGGCGGGCTGAAGTCGTGAACATGGGCCGGTGCAAGGTAGCGGATGAAGTCCGAAGCTTGCACACAGGGTTTGGTGGTTTGCCCACAAAATCATCTGGTGGACGGTTTCTTGGTTTGGGCCGCAAAACCAAGCCCGGAGGCCCGAGGCGACGGAGACGGTGATCCGGGAGCTTCGCGAAGCTTCGAGGTGGGGGGCACGTGACGTGAACGCGGGGCTTGCGTCGATGCTAAGCAAGGCCGCGGTGGAAGCGTGTCCGCCCGATGAAGACTTGACCAAAATGCCACTGAGGGGTTGTATCTTCATTTCAAGCAGTAGGGGTAGCGTGGTCATTTACCTCCCTCCGATGGACGTCATATAAATAGCGGAGAGGTGGATGGCATCTCTCTCTCTTGGACTCTAGGGCTTTCTCCCCCGGTAGTTTTCTTTGAACTGCTTCTTTTCCCTCTGGATTCCTTAGGCTAGACTCTTGTACAGAATCTGACCTTTGGATGTATGGAAGCATTCGGCGTCCCGGGGATCTCCTAGTCCCCTGTGATTTTCGTGTCATTTTCGGGGCTATTTTTGGGGGGTTTCGTTCTTCGCTCGATTCGTGATTTTGGGGGCGTTTCTTCACGGATTTCTTTGAGGGGATCATGGGTGGATGCCTTGCGCATCTTTGTGTGTGATCTTGACCCCTCAAACGCTGTGGAGAGCCTTCGATTCGTGCGTTTTTGGTTGGTTCCCAAGTTCATGGTGGTGGTTCGTGTGATCCGTGATTCCCGGTGATTTAGTGGCGTAGGAGTCGAGATTTTGGGGGCATAGCTTCCTCTTGTGTTGCTTATCATCTCCCCCAAATCTTGTTTCAAGAGCTTTAGCCGTTTGGGAGATCCGGTGATGGAAAGGTGGATTTGACTCCCGAGGTCGGGCGTTCTTCTACTCTGTTCGAGCCCGGCGGACCGTCCGCGAGTCCCGTGCGGACTGTCCGCGAGGCATAGACAGCACAGCTGTTCTTCGTTTATTCTTCGCGTGGTTCGCTTCGATCCTTTGGCTCCAGGCTTTTCTTTTGCAGACAGTTCGCGGACCGTCTGCGAGGTCCTGGCGGACTGTCCGCGTTGGCCGGATTTGTGTCTGGGGTGTGGCGTCCTTTTGTTTGGGGTGTCCAGTGATTTGGCGGACCGTCCGCGTGAAGAGGATCTTCTCCCGAACTCTCTGTTAGCTCCTGTGTCTATTTCGGACCGTCCGCGCCTGCCCGTCGGACCGTCCGCGCCTGCCTGGCGGACCGTCCGCGGCAGCCTGGCGGACCGTCCGTCCTGGACGCAGAAACTAGCTCGAGTTGATCGGTTCCTTTGATTCCTCTCTTGTGCTTCCGTGTGTGCTTCAAGGAATCGTTCCTAAGACTTGTGGTTGATCAATAACCTTGTTGTCTTGGCAATTGGTGTTTGATTCGATCCATCTTTCGTGAGTGCTCGGATTTGAGTGGGGTCTTGGCCGAGTTGTTTCCGAAGAATTTTTATCGGCTCCCATTCACTCCCCCCCTCTCTGGTCGCCCTATTCGGTCCTTCACCCACATCGCCTCTCCCCTCTTCTCCCCTTCCTAGTCGCGCGGCCACATGAAGACCGTGCCTCCGCTGCGCCGGTGAGCCTCCGGCCATGCTCCGGCCACCACACGCCCCGGTGCCACCTTCTCCGCACTCATGAGTCGCCTCCGTGCACTCGGTGCACGTACACCACACACACTGGCCACGTGTGCAGCCATGCACACAACGGTTCACCATGTGGACGGCCACGCCAGCCGTGCTAGTGCCGTGCCACGTCAGCCCCCAGCCCCGCCTGTCAATCGCACTGACGTGGCATTTTTTCTACGTCCACACAGCTCAGTGCACACCAAGTGTTAGTTAGCCACCTTAGAAATTTCCAAAAATTCCCAAAAATTCATCATAAATCTCAGAAGCTCTAAAAACCCTAGAAATGATGTCCAATTCACTTTGGCACATTTCTAGGTATTAGATTTGATTTTGTTCTTCTCAACCTATAGAAAATCCCCTTTAGTGTACACAAAAATCCACTTTCTCATATCCTTGATTCCAAAAATTCCACCAAAATTCCTAAAAATACTAGGAGCTCAAAGAAGCTAAACCCTATCTTAGCCACATGAAATATCATTTCCCTCTACCCTAGATAGCTTAGGCACCCCTTCTCTAAATAAGAGGGTCCATATTTTATGCGACCGATTCGATCGTCTCTCGTCACGTTCATCACCTCCGATCCTAAGAACTCGCTCTAGTTTCTTAGATCACCTTTCCATATCCTTAACCCATATTTTGATGTTTGCTATGATTGTTGATTAATTTATTTTATGCGTATAACTCCATTACTATAGATCGAGTAAGATTCGTCGGAAGATCAAGTAAAGCTCCAGAAGACGATCGAGATCAAGACAATGAAGCTCAAGACAACTCTATTGTTTTCTCCCTCTTTGGATTAAGGCAAGTCCCAGTAACACCCCCTTGATCATATTCTTATCCACAGTTTCATGAATTAAAAAGAACCAAGATAATAACTTGACATGCATTCTACTTAAAGGACTCGATGATCCCGATCTCGACTCAGTCGATGATCGAGCATCATCTTTAGTTTAATTTTCACATATACTCATGAAAGAATCCTTGTTGGTAGGGAGAGGTAGATAGAGATGGTTGGTAATAAAATGAACCCACTAAAGTGAGTTAGACTCCCTAAGAACGGACATGGGAGTATGGGGACAGCCTCGGTGGAGGATCATGTCCATGCTTACTCCGGTCGTATAAGGATCGGTTCACGGGAAAGTCTTTCCAGTGTTTTAGTACGACCATACGTAGCCAAAATGGCATAGCCTGTCGGGAATGCCTGTTTATGTGCGTCCTTGGATCGCACCCCGCCACTGAACCTAGTAAACCATCCCAAGGGGCCATGGTGGGCAACAGATGCGCTAGAGCAGGACCTTCGTAGAGTCCTAGGTCTGGCCGGTACGGGTCATCGGGAATGTTATGGCGCCCGGAATGGCGCGGTGGTATTGTATACCACATTTTATATGCATATGCTTTTGTCCCGGGACGTGGACCCGCGAGACGGGTGGTGGTGGAATGACCGCTACTTAGGCCCTAGTGTAGACGTGGATGGAGCTAGGGAATGTTGTCTACGGGTGGATGAGAATGTAGTCCAGACAAAGACGTCGGTGGGTATGGTTCATGTGGCCAGTACCGCCAAGGCCATGGTATGGGCTGGTCAGACGTATGGGTACAGTGTACGCCTCTGCCCAGAGTTTCATCTATGCGAATAGCCATGGCTCTCGGTTATGAGCACTCTTTGTAAAATCTCCTGTTGATTAGATACATCTTTGGTAAGAATGGATAGGGTGAGACAGGGCTATGGCCCTTAGAGAAAGATACGACGGATGCCAGCTCAGTGGACCCCGACGGTCGCTGAGTTTAATAAAACTTGGGCACTGGTAGGGGAGGCTACGTGTTCCCCTCGAGGACCAACCTACTTATTTATACCTGCTTTACTTTCTGGTTTTCTTCAAAATTTACTTCACTTGCATTTATTTACTTTCATAATAATCAAGACTTGTTTCCTTTCCGTTAGAAATCTTGCATGTAGACATAGGTTAATTTCCTATACGCTGGGATTTGCTGAGTACCTATTTTAGGTGCTCACTCTTGCTTCCCTTGTCCCTTCAATTCAGAAGAATGAGAGGACGAGCTTCGTCGCAGGGGAGGGTCTACCTGACACGTTTCCGGACAAGCTGCCTGTGGTATTGGACCTGCTATGTAGGACTTCGCTGCGAGTTTGAGGATTCACCTTTGGTAAAATTCTTCTCTTACCCTCAAACTTCATTAAAATAATGTTTTGCTTGCTTTACGATATATGGATTTGAAACTTCTTGTGAGAAGTGCCGGTACCATCAGCTGATTCAGGGAATGCTACTATAAGCAACCGGGCACCCAGATATACATATTTAAGTATATAAAAAAGGGTGGTCCCCACACAACAACGACTAACAAGAGGGACGCGTGAGGATTTTTTTATATTTTTTCTTTGATTTTTCAAAAATAAATGGACGCAACCAAATTTGCTGAAACTATATACCTATCGTCATATGACACGGCAGTAGGTCTCAACAGCCGTACCATAAGGCGGGAAGAGAGGCCAACTGCCGTGCCACACAGCGTTTAGGCGTACAGCCAACGGTCGGGAGGAGCGGCTGGGCTGCCAGTGGGCTAGGGACCCTATAGCCGTATCACATGGAGGTTGGAAGCCAAACACCGCACGACAGGGCGCTTGACGGTCAATAGCCATATGGCACGACGATAGGTGCCTCAAGGGCAAAACCGTCGTGCCACACGGCGGCAGCCTCACCCGTATATAAAGAGTCGGGGGCTGCTGCCAACTCACCCTCCCTCTCTCTTCCTCTCATCCATCTGGAGCTGCGGAGCACTTCAGACTCACGTATTCTTCTAACTATGTATCTACTTTAGTTTAGAAATAGTAGAATTAATTAGTTTATAAATTAGTTTGAAATTTAAGATATTAGTTTACAAATTTGAGAAATTAGTTTAGAAATACTATAATTACTTTAGGAATAGTAGAAATATTAGAAATTGTAGAAATGGTAGAAGTAGTTTACCAATATTAGAAATTAGTTTAGAAATACTAGAATTACTTTAAGAATAGTAGAAATAGTTTAGAATTATTAGTAATTATTTTGAAATTTTAAAAATTGCTAGAAATTCTTATAAATAGCTAGAAATTGCTATTTTTTTAGAAAATGCTAAAAACTCGATTTCTTTTAGGAATTCTTTAGATTTTAGTAGAAATTACTGTAATTTTTAAGAAATTGCTGGATACTCTTAGAAAATCAGGATTTTCTTAAAAATTGCTGGAATTTCTTAGAAATTGCTGGAAGAGTTCACAGTAATGTCCTTTGGATTGACCAACGCCCCAGCATACTTTATGTACTTGATGAACAAGGTGTTTATGGAGTACTTTGATAAGTTTGTGGTAGTGTTCATCGATGATATTTTAGTGTTCTCTCAGAATGAAAAAGAACATGAAGAGCATCTAAGACTTGTGCTGCAAAAGCTTCAGGAACATCAGTTGTATGCCAAGTTTAGTAAATGCGATTTTGGTTGAAAGAAGTTTCTTTTCTTGGACATATTATCACTGATGGAGGAATTGCAGTGGATCCATGTAAGGTTCAGGATGTGTTGAACTGGAATCTGCCTAGGAATGTGTCCGAGATCCGGAGTTTTCTTGGATTGACAGGTTATTACCGTAGGTTTATCGAAGGGTTCTCGAAGATAGTGAAACTTCCCACATCTTTGTTGGAAAAAGGGAAACAATTTAAATGGGATGCCAAATATGTCAAGATAGTTTTGAATAACTTAAGAAGAGATTAACCACAGCCCCCGTAATGCCTGACATTCACAATAGTTTTGATGTATATTGTGATGCTTCACTTCAATGTCTTGGATGTGTTTTGATGCAAGAAGGAAGACTGGTAGCTTATGCCTCTAGGAAATTGAAAAAGCATGAACAAAACTACCCTCCTCATGATCTGGAGTTGGCTGCCATCAGGGGCGTAGCCAGGATTCCAACATAGGGGGGCTAATCAGTCATAAGAGGGGCCAAACAACTCAAAATGGACTAATTTCACCATTTTTCACTAATTTTGACATAATCTTACACTAATCTTTCACTGATTCTTGAACCTTGGGGGGGGCCAGGCCCCTGCTCGCCCCCCCTCCCCGTGGCTCTGCCCCTGGCTGCCATTATGCATGCACTAAAGATTTGGAGACAATATATGATTGGAAATAAGTGTCAGATCTTTACCGATCATAAAAGTTGTAATATATCTTCACCCAAAAAGATCTCAATCTTCGACAACGAAGGTGGTTAGAATTAATCAAAGACAATCATTTGGATATTCAGTACCACCTTGTCGGCATACACCCCGGGTACCTATGCTAGCACGCCAGGTAGGGGTGATCGTCAAGATCATCGGGCGAATTCTCAAAGTCTGCTCTGACGACATCTAAAGTCGACTTCGGTCGGGTCTAAAGTATGCTCTGGCGGCATGGCTAGTTCCCATACTCAGGGGCTCAACTTCAATCACTACTCGACGTGGCTCATACGGCTCACTTGGCATATAATCTCGGGGGCTGGACGGTGCTAGAGTACTTGGATGATGTCTTTCACAAACTCTGAAGATCCTTGGATTGATTACCTAATCACTTCAAGGCTCGGGGGTTGCTATGCTACACCCATCAACTTCTTTTACAAGACGGAAGATGCAGATTCTAGATTGACCCTCAGCATGATTCTTCGATTCAACCTCAGGCTCGGGGGCTACACTCCATATGGAGTGCGATTTTTGGCAAATCGCACTTCCATATAGATCAAGATTTTCAAAACAAGATGGGTATTTTTGGAGACTTCTTGGATTAGAACTCGGGGACGCCTGAGAACTACTCGGGGAGGATTCGAAAGTACTCGGAGATGAGCTAGAGCACATTCCACTCTTTCGGCAGTTCAAGTACTATTGAAGACTTCAGCTAGCAGTACTCGAGACGATCAAGAACTACTCGACGAAGCTTCAAGACTACTCGGACTCGCTGCTCAAGACTACAAAGTGCTCGGGGGCTTGTCGGCATACACCCCGGGTACCTATTCAAGGAAGGATGAAGACAGACTCCTACTAGAATTCTCGTGTAATCCTACTAGGACTCATACCATGCAATCCTACTAGGACTCCTACCTTGTAACTGACTAGTAACCCACCCCCTGGACTATATAAAGGAGGGCCGGGTTCCTAGCCGAGCAATCGACAATCCCTCAGGGGAACAACACCCAAGCGCAGGGCGCCATACATGATACTCCAAAAGGACATAGGGTCCGCTACTCTGGCAGCCCGAACCTATAAATTTGTGTCTCATGTCCTGCCTATACCTTTGAGTTACAAGTCTGGCGATCCTCCACCGCACAATCAACTACCTTAGGCACCCCCTGGGTAAGTTTGCCAGGTTAAAACACCGACACACCTCGGCAAAGCTAATGTTGTAGCATATGCTTTGAGTCGTAAGGGTCAAGAAAATATGCTCATAGCTCGTTTGATGCCTCAAGAGTTGTGTTGGGAAATGGTGCAGCTAAATTTAGGAATTGTTGCCCAGAATGGAGCCATGACTTTGGAAGTGCAATCTACACTCGAACAAGAGATCCGAAAAGGGCAGCTAACAGATGAAAAGATTAAAGAATACAAGATGTTGATTGATAGAGGCAAGGTCCCAGAATTTAGGGAGAATGAACAAGGAACTATTTGGTTGAAGAACAGGATTTGTGTGCCTGAAATTGACCATCTTCGTGAAACTATACTAAAGGAAGCACACAACTCAGCTTAGTCCATTCACCCCGGTAGTACCAAGATGTATCAAGATTTGAAACAAAAATATTGGTGGTACCGAATGAAAAAGGATGTAGCAAGTCATGTTGCTTTGTGTGATATATGCCAGAGAGTAAAGGTAGAGCACCAGAGACCAGCAAATTTGCTTCAGCCACTGAAAGTACCTGAGTGGAAATGGGAAGAGATTGGAATGGACTTTATTATGGGATTACCTCGTACACGTGATGGATATGATTCCATATGGGTCATTGTGGATAGGTTAACTAAGGTTACTCATTTCATACCCGTCAAGAAAACTTATACATGAGCTAAGTTGGTAGAGTTATATATGTCAAGAATTGTTTGCCTTCATGGAGTTCCAAAGAAGATGGTATCCGATAGAGGAACCCAGTTCACGTCACATTTCTAGGAGAAGTTGCATGAATCAATGGATACAGAGCTTAATTTCAGTTCTGCATATCATCCTAGACAGATGGTCAAACTGAACGAATAAATCAGATTTTAGAAGATATGCTAAGGGCTTGTGCTTTAAAATATGGAGTTTGTTGGGATAAGAGTTTGTCGTATGCAGAGTTTTCTTATAACAATAGCTATCAAACTAGTCTCAAGGTGGTCCCTTTTGAAGCTTAATACGGGAGAAAGTGCAGGACACCATTGTATTGGAATCCAACAGGGGAGAGACAAGTCTTTGGACCAGAGATTCTTAAAGAAGATGAAAGACAGGTTCAGATAATTTGAGAAAATCTTAAAATTGCACAATCACGACAGAAGAGTTATGCAGATAAACGAATAAGGGATTTGGCATTTGAAGTAGGAGATTATGTGTTTCTCAAGGTATCACCTATGAAGGGCCTTCGAAGATTCAAGCTTAAGGGAAAGTTGTCACCCCGATATATTGGTCCTTTTCAAATCTTAGAAAGGAAAAGTGGCGTGTCGGTTAGAATTACCTGCTCGATTGTCAGACGTTCATGATGTGTTTCATGTCTCTTAGTTGAAAAAGTGTTCAAAGGAAGTTTAGGGAAAACAATTACCCTTGGAAGAGGTCGATGTGAAAGATGACTTGACTTATAAAGAGCATCCTGTGAAAATTTTGGAAACTCACAGAGAGTCACTCGGAGCAAAATCATTAAAATGTGCAAGGTTCAGTGGAGTCACCATTCGGAGGATGAAGCTACTTGGGAAAGAGAAGATAAACTTATGGAAGATTTCCCTCAGTTGTTCTCCAATCTTTCCGAATCTCGAGGATGAGATTCTCTTTAAGGGGGTTGGATTTGTAACATCCAAAAATTCCATCACCTTACAAGAAATGTAGCAACATGGTTTAGATTTTAATTTCTAAGGACTAAATAAATTGACCAAATAAATTTGCCTTTTAAATATTTAAACATCATTTAAATAATTTAGAATCACCAAGTGTTTGAATGAATTCATGCTGATGCATTGGTTTTGCTTGGTTGTGTGTTTTAGTTTGCAAAACAAAAGTTCATAAACCCACCTCAAACTCCTCTCCCTATCTTTCTCTATTCCTCATCCCAACTTGGTTTTCCACTCTCTTTCAGCCCAGTAGGCCCCCTTGTTTCTTTTTCTTTCCCCCTTGGCCCAGCCTTCTTCCGGCCTAGTTCGGCCCACTGCCAACCCAGCTGCTCTCCCCCTCTCTCCCCGTCACTAACACCGCGACCCTACCTGTCAGCTCCTTCCCCTACCTCCCGCCACCACCTTCCTCCACCATGGCGTCCCACCGTACCACCCCGATGCCCTCGCCCTTCCCTCTCCCCTCTACCGAGCGCTCCCATCAATGCGCTATGGCGCACTCCCGCATCTCCTCACCTTCTCTCATGTAACCCCATCCAATCGAGCTCCACCGAGCTTTAATGGTGGCCTCCACCGCCGGAGCTCCACCACCACCCTACCGCCCCTTCCCCTACCCCTCTCCACCCCATAAAAGGCGCCCCCGAACCCCTTCTCCTCCCGCACCTCAACTCCGCTCTCTCCCTCGCGCATAGCGCAATCACCGTCGAAGCTCGGAGCACCGCCGGGAGCCACCGACGTCAATCTCTTCCGGTGCTTCTTCCACGTCGCCCTCTTCTTCACTTGATGCTTCGCATCAAGGTGAGGACCTGTCTGTGCCCTTTTCCTTACACGCCTGATCCTGTAGAAGTCGTGCCCGCCTGCCGAAGTTGCACCGCCCGCTCGCCTGCCGAGGTGCTCCACCTGCCACCCAAGCCGCTTCCTCTACCCCCTAGCTGTGTTCATCAGCTCATTAGCTTCGTGTAGGAGCAAACCACGCTCAAAACCAAGGCCGCATGCTCACTTTCGAGCATCGTTGGCGAGCTCTGCCACCCGCCGCCGCCGCACACAGTTCGTAGCCACCCGATCGCGAGCCAACAGCTCGGATCGAGTCTATGCCCTGGTCAACCATTGAAATAACGGTCAACCCGAGCCGCCACCGGCCTTTTTCCTTAAGAGCCCCTTAAGTTTCCCTATTTCACACCCATACCCTTCCACCTATAAAGATCCTTTCAGTTAAGTCCTTTTTCTTTTGTTTAGGCCCCTGAGTTTTTCTATTTTTCCCACCTGCCGTCCTTGGCTATGAGTTTTACACCATAGCCCTTCGGGTTATATGTGTAATTAGGTTTTTAGCCCTTGGTTATTTCAGTTTAGTCCCTGGAGGCTTAGTTTTCTCGCAGTTTAGCCCCTAGAGCTTGTTTAGGGTGTATCTTTTGCGTCTCTTATCCGTTTTAGGCGTTCTTGGTGTCCTTCTGATCGTCTTTCTATGCTCATTAGTTCTAGAAGCTTGTTTTAGTCTTTGGTAATGTTTGATGTACTGTTTTTATTTATTGTATGTTTTATATGTGTGTTCGTAGACGACGTGCCGTTCGAGGGAGAAGAGCAGTTGTTTGAGGAAGATGAGCAGCAGTTTTTAGGCAAGGAAGGCAAGTGGTTTTCTCCCTCAGAATATTCTATTTTATCCTAATAACAAGCATGCTATCACACTTTATATTTATATCATTGCATAAAAATGTCGGGATAACCTTTTTAAGAACATACTAGACTTTAAATATATGTTTTTGGGTAGAATAAGCTTATTTGCTTAACTTGGGATGGTTGAAATGAATATTTACAAAAATGTTGAATGTTGAGCAAGATTTTGGTGAACTTTGGAAAACACAAGATCATATGATTTAATTTAATCGGAACATGGAGAACCACCCAGGAAAACAGTGCAACCACAGTCCATATGGCTCTGGCTTAGTCAATTAATTAGGCGTGTGAATTATTATCTGATAACCTTATCTGAAAGGAGTAGAGGGGGATCGGGGTTGCAGGGGTATAGCCCGGTCCTCTTGACCGCAGTCTTTGCTAAGGTGTTGTCCACTAGGGAGGGTTATGGTCCGCCCTAAACCGAAACTCTTGGGGGTTGTTGGTACTTTACATGCCTTTGTAAATGCTTCGTATAGTGGACCCGTAGCCACTCACCTCGGAAGTGTTTAAGGGCTTTGCAAACTCGGGCGACAGGGGGAACACGAGTTGTGGTGAAAGTGTTCAACCTCTGTAGAGTGTAAAACAGATCAATCAGTCGTGCTCGCGGTCAAGAGTGGCCTAGACCCTCACATGATAAGTGAACATGAAGATGGAATTAAACCATGGTTTTATATGGTTTTGAGATAATGTTTTCTAAATGCTTAATTTTGGGTTGGTATAAATTTGCACTTAGTAAAAAGGCGCTTGCTAATAAAATTTGATCAACTCAAAAATGCTAACCACTACAAAATCTTAGCCTATCCTTGCATTTTTCCCCCACTGGCTGCGTACCAACCATAAGCGTACTTATCCTTGCATAAATGTTGTTCAGAGGAGAACCCTGGAGAGGAGTACTTCAGCGACCACGACGGATTTTGAGGCATGCATTTTCCCCCAATCAGACACCTCTGGATGATGAAGACGGAGTTGCGTCGTCATAGCTATCGATGTTGTTCGTGTAAAGACCTACAAGTCCATCCATATGAGTGTAATAAAGTTAATAAACCTCTCTTGTACGTTTTGAGGATTGTATGTGATATTACACTTGTTATGTCTGTCATATGTGCGAAATTATGATCCTGACACACATATGAGATGCATTTGGTTTCTCTTCCGAAATCAGGTATGACAATTATCACTAATGGGTACACCACCACACGTACTAAAGGTTATATTCATGCAAATATATTTTCTTTGTACATAACTTCCAATTTTCATTAAAAAAAATAAATTCAGTTGCTGTTTTGCCCCACAATATCTGGCGACCTGATAAAAAGCCTAGCACATGCAGTGTTTTATGCCTACTTTCTCCGTAAAAAAGAAATCAAAAGCATCTTCACCTTGGTCCGAATTACATTGCATGTAGCTCAGTTAACTGGAGCATGCTGCAAAAGCCTAGTTTGGTAACGAAGATGTTAGTTTTCTTAGACCATTACCAGTTTACGACAATGACAATTCTATATAAGTATATACCTACTTAAAATATCTATTTTTGAGAACACAGTTCGACTGACCTAGAAAAAATGAGTACACAGAACATATAATAAATGGAGCTTTATGCAATCTTCGTACGATATTAATTTAATATATAAAAAAGACCGAGTCAAATGAAGCTTTCCCTGCCAATCTGTCCGTGTGGTAGGTGGTAACCACTTTAGTGACCAGATGAAATAACCGAAACATGTGTTTTATCTTTTTCTCTACCTACCTGAAACAATCAAAAACATCTTGTTATTACACGTTTCTGTTAGCGTGGAGTTGTGCTCATCTGTTAGTAATTTTCGTTCACGTGATAGGAAAACCAGCATGGTTTTGGACTTGGCAGGCTGCTCTGCTTGGTTTTCGAGTTGCCTTTTGGACCTGTCCAATTCACAGCAGGAAAAATGGCGTAAAAGCAGAGTAAAATCTTGAAGAAAGGACTGAAAATGAGACTGAAAGAACAGACCGTTGCAATGCATGCAGCCACACCTACCCATGCAAACACATGTCAACATCTCCACCCAAACATCTGTACCAGGTGGCAACCCACATTAGTGCCGCCTAGCTGTACCCGGTACTAATGTGGGCGGTACCGGGTTGCGATAGACCCGGTACTAATGTGGATCCTCCCGTCAACTTGTTTCTCCCTCCTTTTTCTTTTTTTTCTTTTTCTTTTCTTCTCTTTCCTTTTTCTTTACTCATTTTCTTCTCCAACTTTGCATACAACGATTTCATTATACACTTCTCTTCAATCACAGATTTCGCACGCACATCACAATCACGCAAATCCAAGATTTTACATGTTTACAAGAATCACAAGATTCACCATCACAGATCCATATCAAGAATCAAATGAACACATCAAGAATCACAATAATACATCAATAATCACAAGAATAGATCAAGAATTAATAGTTCAAGAACTCTCCCCTACCGCTGGATCCCGGACTAGCCGTCGTGCATGCGCCCGCGCGCCACTGGCTCCGGCCGCTGTGCGCCCGCGCGCCGCCGGCTGCTGGCTCCGGCCGCCGTGCGCCCGTGCGCTGCTGGCCAATGGCTCCGGCCGTCGTGCGCCCGCGCACTGCCGTGCACCCGCGCGCCCCCGTCCGCCGAGCGCCCAGGCCGCCGGCTCTGGCCTCCGCGCGCTCGGGCCGCCGGCCGTCGTGCGCCCGCGAGCACCCCAGCCCGGCGTCACCGGATCGGATCCGCTCGGGGATCCTCCCCGCCGGCCGCTAATGCGTCGGCTCGAGCTTGATCTGGACGGCCGCCTGCATACAGATGAGGAAAAGAGAGAGAGGGGAGAGAGAGCTCGATCTGGACGGAACGAGAAGAAGATAGAATTGAATGAGAGAGAGCTGTGCGGGGGAGAGGCCACTATATTTTTCTAAGTGTGGGAGGTGCGCGCAGCAGTGCCGGCGGTGGAGGGCTTTAGTACCGGGGGTCCTTTCGCCCCGGTACTGATGTAGTTCGTTTGATACCGCTGCTTTTTTACACCTGGTATTAATGTACTCTGGCCACATTAGTACCAGGTGGGAACTAGCCCCGGTACTAATGCGTCCATATTAGTACCGGGGTTAGTTCCCACCCAATACTAATGTGCCTTTACAGGAGCGCGTCGGGGCATTCTCTTCTCACCCGGTACTAATGTATATATTAGTTCCGGACGGCAAAAAAACCGGTATTAATATCAAAATTGGTCTGGGACGAAAGCCTCATTCCCTAGTAGTGCCCATATGGTTCGCTCATTGTTTTGCGCACGAATCCAAACAGTGGAGGACAAGTTGACTAATTTTGTGAGGAAGATGGATAGGAATCCCGATGTACACGTGCTAAGGAACGGTCTGTTGAAACTAATAAAGCAAGCTCATTGCATATATCTTGATGTCATTTTGCTTTTCATCCCCTTTATCATCTCTTGCTGGATGAAACAGCTGAGCTATGAAGTTATTCCCTCTATTTTTAAAAATATGACACCGTTGACTTTTTACTTTAACTTTGACAACCAATATATAGTGAACAAATTAGTTAATTAAAGTAAAATGTATATCATTATATCCATTATCTAATGTACTTTAGATTTAACTAGTTGGTTTATCGATTTGCAAAAAAAAAAGTTATAGAAAAGACGAATAGTCAAACGAACGAAAAAAGTCTATGGTGTCATATATTTAAGAACGGAGGTAGTATAATTTATCAAGAAAGACATTAGTACACATCACAACACAACACATATATGTGTGATATTTTGTTATGCTAACTGTATATTTCAGAAGTTGGTTTTCCTGGCTGCGTTCCAAGCTGTAACAACCAAGTACGTACTATTGTAGGTAGGTAGGTAGAGCTCGACGTCCGAAGGCACATCGAGGCTATATGCATGCTAATTTCTCCCGAATTACGTTGTTTGTCAGTTGTCTTCCAGATGACGATGGCTGTTTGTACTAGCTAGTACAAGAATTTCATACGGTGACAGCGACGACACACTAGTTTTCTCACATTTTTGGCGTTTTAGCAGAATACTAGAGTAACAAGTCCGCTCACGCAGGTGGCTTTACGAATGGCTCAATGAGAAATTTGTTACCACGCACTCGACTATAAATAGCTAGGCCATTGATCGACCATGGCATTCCACCCTAAAGCTACAAGCTGGTACGCTAAAGCTTGCAAGCAATACCTCGCTGCTTGCTGCATTTTGTTTCCCGCAGAATCGGTCGACAGATGGCAGCGAAGGTGACGGTTGATGAGGTGAGGAAGGCGCAGCGGGCCGAGGGCCCGGCGACGGTGCTGGCCATCGGCACAACGACGCCGCCAAACTGCGTGTACCAGGCGGATTACGCGGACTACTATTTCCGGGTCACCAAGAGCGAGCACATGAAGGAGCTCAAGGAGAAATTCCACAGAATATGTGCGTATAGTATGCAACACTCTACTTCCTAACAATGCATAATCGCATGCGTCATGCCAAATAACCTTGCTAGTTTCCATGTCGTATATGCTAAACATGTTTTCTAGTTTGCACGTCGTCCTAAACCGGCCTGTTTGGATCATCATGCCCACGTCATGTGCTGAGACAACCTGGTAAACGGCGGCCACCAGAAGTTTATTATTTTATTGGCAAAGCTCGAGCTCTTTCTCTAACTTTTTCCCTATTCGTCCATTGTATTTATTGACAATGTCATTTGCAAATATTTAATTAGCTCTGGGATGCTTTAAATAAATAAATAAAGTAAAATTGAATTTCAAACGCTGTTGGTGTGGGATGTGGGTGCAGGCCACAAGTCGATGATCAAGAAGCGTTACCTGCACTTGACGGAGGACATCCTGGTGGAGAACCCTAACATGGCCTCCTACTCGGCACCGTCCCTGAACGCACGGCAGGACATCCTGGTGGAGGAGGTGCCCAAGATGGGCGCCGTTGCGGCGGAGAAGGCGCTCAAAGAGTGGGGCCAGCCGCGGTCCCAAATCACCCACATCATCTTCTGCACCACCTCAGGCGTCGACATGCCCGGCGCCGACTCCCGGACCATCAAGCTTCTCGGCTTGAACCCCTCTGTGAAGCGGGTCATGCTGTACCACCAGGGCTGCTTCGCCGGCGGGATGGTGCTCCGCATCGCCAAGGACCTCGCCGAGAACAACCGCGGCGCCCGGGTGCTGATCGTCTGCTCCGAGATCACCGTGGTAACGTTCCGCGGTCCGTCTGAGGATCACCTCGACTCGCTGGTCGGCCAGGCTCTCTTTGGCGATGGCGCGGCTGCTGTGATAGTGGGTGCTGACCCCGACGAGCATCTAGAGCGGCCATTGTTCCAGATGGTATCAGCGTCAGAGACCATTCTTCCTAACTCGGATGGCGCCATTGAAGGCCACCTCCGTGAGGTTGGGCTCACATTCCATCTCCAGGAAAGAGTCCCGGAGCTCATCTCCTCCAACATCGAGCGCCTGCTCGAGGAGTCCTTCAAGCCGCTCGGCATCTCCGATTGGAACTCCATCTTTTGGGTGGCGCACCCCGGCGGACCGGCCATACTGAACGCAGTGGAGAAGAAGGCTGGAATTGACAAGGCCAGGCTCCGTGCCACCCGGCAGGTCCTTTCTGAGTATGGTAACATGTCAAGTGCCTGTGTGCTCTTCATCCTCGACGAGATGCGCAAGTTCTCCGCCGAAGATGGGAGAACTACAACCGGCGAGGGTATGGATTGGGGTGTGCTCTTTGGCTTCGGTCCAGGGCTCACTGTGGAGACCATCGTGCTGCACAGTGTCCCAGTCGCAACTGGGCATGCCGCGTAACTGTTACCATTACACATGTGAAAAATAAACAATAGCCTCTCATTATCACTAATGGGGTATGGCTACGCACACCACCACACTTTATGGTTGATTTGGATTTGTCACGCAAATATTGTAGGAGTACTAAAGGAAGTACCCCTGTATTTTTTAAGAATTTTGTATTGTACCGTGCATTTGAGCTGGGCTTGTAATTAACATCTTGTGTGTTATTATGAGAATTGTATCTACCTCCATTATCCCTTCATTTATCTCTCTTAACAAAGCAGTATAACAAACATTAGTTTTTAAATGAACCGCAGGAAAATAAGTGTAAGGCTATATCTGATTGAAACCATAGCTTTTGTGAAAACACGTGCAAATCACGACAAAAAAAGTCGTCTAAATTCACCTAAATAATCACACACGTAAATGATACGATGATACACAACCTCTCTTCGCCACTGAGGATGAGGCCCAAGAACAAGAACATGCCATACTAGCTAGCTTCACAGCTTTTCCATGACACTATTATAGGTACATGTGCTTAAATACTATAGCATTCTGCACTGTATATATCACAATATATGTTTCTAATAGCGAGTTCACCACATGATTGAAGCGTGTAATCCGTCCTGGTAGTTCAACTTTCAGATTGTATGTTAGCAACCGGAACTGATAGCAAATGGATCGTCCCTTTCTGAGTTTCTGTCATTATTAAAAAAAGGAAAAACGTGAGACGGTGGATGGGCTTGCACGGAATCATATCTCCCATCATCATCATACAAAACTATATAAGAGCTCCCCACTAAGGAGTTCTCTCTACTCTCAGCGTGTCACATCACCGTCCACTATGTCTTCTCTCAACATGTAAGGTGTCAACATCACCATCCACTAAAATCATCAATTTATTTATTCTATCGATTTTCTACGGCTAATAGCATCCATGTATGAATGTATTGTTTGCAGTAGAATGTTGCGATGATGCAATCACTTTAGTTTCTACTTTCAAATTTTATCTTCGAAATTTGTTAAAATTCACGCAGCAACACGCGGGGTATCACCTAGTTCACAGAAGCAGCATGTCACATCTCGGTTTTTCTAAACCTTTAAAAATAGCCCTTTAAAATTTTCTTCTAAAAACATATAACAACTTTACACAAAAGACCTTGCATTTTATTTATTTTCCAATGCACCTTTGAAATTAACCCTAGGATTCATATGCATTTTGAGTGGCTAACATCTTCTCTCACGCCAAATTTCTTTTCTAACTTTCCCTAAGGAATTTCTAGAGCACACACACTCTAAGGTTCATTCAAATTTGAAATCCAAATTCAAATTTGAATTCATCCTCAAGTCCAAACAATTAGAAATCCTTTTAAACCTCTAATGGGCGGGCTACCCCTTTTCCCAACCCAGCAAGTCCTTTCCGCCTCCTCCATCTTCTTCTCCTTGCGCAGCCCGCCACCCTTTCCTTTCCGCACGCTGCCCAGCTCGGCCCAAACCGGCGGCCCAACGCCCCCGCTGCGTCGACGGCATCGTCATCTTCCTCCCATCCCTCCATGTTCCCTCCTCCCCGACACGCCGCGACGCCGCCGCCTTTTCCTCACCCGCGCGCCACCTTTTCCATCTCCTGCCACCTTGCTCGTGCGCGCACTGCACTCGCCCGACGCTCTACCGCACCTTTTGACCTCCATCCCCATCTCCTCCCGTACGGACGCGCCCAGCCCCGCACGCGCACACACGCGCCAGAGCGCCGCCGTCGGCCATCCTCACCCCGATCCACGCCTCCACCGCCGTACGCACCCTTCTCGCGCGCGCGCCACACCCACTTGCACCAGGCGGAAAAGCATGCGCCATCTCCTTGCGCCCGCATCCCCTCACCCACTTGCAATCCCCGCGCCGCGATCGCCGTCCACGCCAAGCTCCAGAGTGCCGCCGCCGCTCGATCTCCCCTCCACTGCTCCAAGATCACCGCCACGACGAGCGCCGCACTCACCTACACCAAGAGAAAAGGCCTGCACCCTTTTCCGCCACCCGTAGCCCCTATCACCCTCTCCCCCTTGCGCCATACCCGCCGCCACGGCACCATGGCCCCTTCGCCGCCGAGCTTATCCGGCCACCTTCCCCCCTTCCCGAGCGACGTGGCACGACCACGAGCACCCACCCGAGCTATAAATAGCCCCGCGCACCCACCCGAGCTATAAATAGCCCCGCGGCCACCCGGAACGCCTCACACCTCTCCACTCCACCTCGCCGGCATAAGGATTAGAGCGCCGCCGCTCAGCTGAGCGCCGCCGCCGGGCTGCGCCAAAGCCAAGACTCGCTCGGTGAGCTCGCTAGCCACCGTGCATAAGCGAAGGCCTACTCCGCCGTAGCTGAGCCCCGCCGTAGCGCCCAGGGTAGTTCCACCACTCGCCCCTGCCGCCGCCGTCGCAGAGGAGCACGATTCTGGCCGTTACGCTACCGAAATTGGGTCGACCGCCGCGTCGGGATGCTCCCTAGGTGAGCTGTTACGCTGCCCACTGAGGACCAGGTGTGTCCGAGGACCAGTGGAGGGTCGCTCCTTAGCGATGAGTGATTGACAACGTTGTGTGGACTGATGCTTGGCTAAGTGTGCAGGTACAGGTTACGGCTTGACTCGTGTTAGTGCAGGTGAAGAACAAGCGCGAAAGGCCTTAGCCGTGGTGTCCTCCGGGTGATGGAGTGGCAAGTAGGCTTGGTTTGATGGACCCGGTGGCCGATGGGGTCAAGTGCGAGCCGTGCGGTGCAAGACTGGCGGGCTGAAGTCGTGAACATGGGCCGGTGCAAGGTAGCGGATGAAGCCCGAAGCTTGCACGCGGGGTTTGGTGGTTTGCCCACAAAACCATGTGGTGGACGGTTTCTTGGTTTGGGCCGCAAAACCAAGCCCGGAGGCCCGAGACCCGAGGCGACGGAGACGGTGATCCGGGAGCTTCGGGAAGCTTCGACGTGGGAGGCACGTGGCATCATCGTGGGGCTTGCATCGATGCTAAGCAAGGCCGCGGTGGAAGCATGTCCGCCCGATGAAGACTTGACCAAAATGCCCCTGAGGGGTTGTATCTTCATTTCAAGCAGTAGGGATAGCGTGGTCATTTACCTCCCTCCGATGGACGTCGTATAAATAGCGGAGAGGTGGATGGCATCTCTCTCTCTTGGACTCTAGGGCTTTCTCCCCCGGTAGTTTTCTCTGAACTTCTTCTTTTCCCTCTGGATTCCTTAGGCTAGACTCTTGTACAGAATCTGACCTCTGGATGTATGGAAGCATTCGGCATCCCGGTGATCTCCTAGTCTCCTATGATTTTCGTGTCATTTTCGGGGCTATTTTTGGGGGGTTTCGTTCTTCGCTCGATTCGTGATTTTGCGGGCGTTTCTTCACGGATTTCTTTGAGGGGATAATGGGTGGATGCCTTGCGCATCTTTGTGTGTGATCTTGACCCCTCAAACGCTGTGGAGAGCCTTCGATTCGTGCGTTTTTGGTTGGTGCCCAAGTTCATGGTGGTGGTTCGTGTGATCCGCGATTCCTGGTGATTTAGTGGCTTAGGAGTCGAGATTTTTGGGGCATAGCTTCCTCTTGTGTTGCTTATCATCTCCCCGAAATCTTGTCTCAAGAGCTTTAGCCGTTTGGGAGATCCAGTGATGGAAAGGTGGAGTTGACTCCAGAGGTCGGGCGTTTTTCTGCTCTGTTCGAGCCCGGCGGACCGTCCGCGAGTCCCGTGCGGACTGTCCGCGAGGCATAGACAGCGCAGCTCTTCTTCGTGTTCTTCGTTTATTCTTCGCATGGATCGCTTCGATCCTTTGGCTCCGGGCTTTTGTTTTGCAGATGGTTCGCGGACCGTTCGCGAGGTCCTGGCAGACTGTCCGCGTTGGCCGGATTTGTGTCTGGGGTGTGGCGTCCTTTTGTCTGGGGTGTCCAGTGATTTGGCAAACCGTCCGCGGTGCTCAGTCGGACCGTCCGTGTGAAGAGGATCTTCTCCCGAACTCTCTGTTAGCTCCTGTGTCTATTTCGGACTGTCCGCGCCTGCCCGTCAGACTGTCCGCGACTACCTGGCGGACCGTCCGTGGCAGCCTGGCGGACCGTCCGTCCTGGACCCAGAAACTAGCTCGAGTTGTTCGGTTCCTTTGATTCCTCTCTTGTGCTTCCGTGTGTGCTTCAAGGAATCGTTCCTAAGACTTGTAGTTGATCAATAACCTTGTTGTCTTGGCGATTGGTGTTTGATTCGATCCATCTTTCGTGAGTGCTCGGATTTGAGTGGGGTCTTGGCTGAGTTCTTTCCGAAGAATTTTTATCGGCTCCCATTCACTCCCCCCCCCTCTCTGGTCGCCCTATTCGGTCCTTCAATTGGTATCAGAGCCGGTTATGGATCTTCTTGATTCTAACTAGTCTAAGATCCAAAGATGGGCGATTATGGCAAGGGGTCGGGTCCTCCGCACTTTGATGGCAAGAATTACCCGATGTGGGAGAGGCGCATGGGCGCGTTTTTGCGAGGGAAGGGAACTCTCATCTGGGAGGTCACTCAGAATCCTCATTATGTCATCTCAGAGAGTTTTCTGCTTCCAGGATCGCGGGACATGTTTAAGGCAAATAGCAAGGCCGTTGATTACTTGTTCCGTGCTCTCTGTGCCTCGGAGTTTGATCGAGTGTACGGAGAGGATGTGGCCGGAAAGATTTAGCTCAAGTTGAAGAATGCTCATGTTGACAATGCCCAAGTGCAAGCCCGTATGTTTACCACTTACCGGAGAGAGTACGAGAACTTCACTCATCTCCCTAGTGAGTCGACCGATGCTATGTTTCAGCGCATCACTTGCATAGTCAACAACATGAGGGCCAATGTGACAGTGCTCCCATACACGGATCATGATCAAGCTATCAAGCTTTTGCATGCCCTGGATAGGTCTGTGTGGGAAGCCAAGATCGAGGCCATTGAGGAGTCGAACGCGTATGACACGCTATCGCTGGATGAGCTGTTATCCAAGCTCAGGTCTTCAGAGGTCGATCGTGGCTTGAGAGCCAAGAGCGAGAGTCCCATTGATCCTCATAGTTTGGCTCTCGTCTCAGGATCAAGGACTAACGCTAACTTTATTGGCTTTTCTTTGTCTTGTCTTGTGTCCTTGCCAGGTGAGAACTTTGAGATGCTGAGCGAGGATGATCTCGCCTTGTTGAGCAAGAGGTTTGGGCGGATGTACGAGAACCGCAAGAATGCAAGGTGGAGCTCGGGGATGTGCTATCGGTGCGGGAAGCACAGGCACTTCATCGCCGAATGCCCTGAAGCCATGGAGATCAAGAACGACTACAAGGGCAAGCCCAAGCATGACTACAACAAGCACCACTCCCAGAATGACTACAAGGACAAGCACAAGGACAAGAGGGAGAGAAGGCACAAGAAGAGTGGCGGCCACAAGAAAAAGACCGCTCGAGCAATGGTGGCCGGAGCGAGCGACATCGACTCGACATCAAGCGATGCTTCTTCCGATTCAAGCAGCGAGGAAGAGCAAGAAAGGCGCAAGGACAAGCGGCACACGGGCAAGAACATCACCGGCCTGAGCTTCGTCGCGCAAGGAGCCTTTTGCGGCATGGCGCACTCCAAGAAGGGTGGGAAGTACAGCTCGGATTCGAACTCTGACTCCGAGGAAGAGGTACGGAATGATCCCAACTTCTTACTAGAGGAGAATGCTAGGCTGAATGAGTTGCTTGATAACCGTGATGATGTGCTTAGAAAGACTAACAAGGAGAAGAGGGAATTTAGGTCTTTGTTGGGTGATGCTAAGGACAAGGTAGTTGAACTTGAATCCTTGCTTGTGGATGCTAGAAATGAGATAGCTGATTTGAAGTCTGCTCCTGTGGTGTCTGATGAGATTGATTGTGGTGACTGCTCAGTTTTTCTTGCTGATTTGACTGCTCTCAAGGAGAAGCATGCCTCTACTTTGGAGGAACTAGATGTTGTTAGGATTGAGTATGATGAATTGAAGTCTAGGCCAGCTTTGTTAGGAGCTTGTACATCATGTCCTATTTTGCATGCTAGGCTAGATGAATCTCACACTAGGATTGTTTCTCTTGAGGCTGCATTGAAAGCTCCTCTTTCTACATCATGTTCAACCTGTGAAATGCATGCTTTGAAGAACATGGAACTTGCACACTATGTTGATCGTCTGCAGGATGAAAATGATGAACTTAGGAAGTTGATGAGTTGGTTGTCTGGGCATGAGCCACAATTGTGTTTGATGTTGGCTCAGTTCAAGAGGTTTGATGGTCAGGCGTTGGGGGCTGAGAAGTGTGGTGAGAAGAGTGGTGAGGGAGAAGAGAAAATTGGAGAGATCCCTACTCAACCACACACCATACCCATGAACAAATATGCACCCATGCCAAACCACTTGAGAAACAAGCTTGACACAACTCCAGACCCACCAGTGTTCCCCCAGAAAATAGAGAAATACCAAAAACCCATCAAGTTTGTGAGCAACCTGGGTAATGTCTTTGAGGGGATGTCTGGAGAGAAAGGTATTGAGAAGCCCACAGAGAAGCCACCGCCTAAGCCAGTGCCAATCTGCTACCATTGTGAGTATTGTGGGAGGGATGGGCACAAGGATGAGTTCTGTTTCCGGAGGAAGAAGGATGAGCGGTTTGCTAGGGAGATGGCAAACAAGGACAGGTACCACCTTGCTCGTGGTGTGACTGAGCCTCGTAGAGGGCCTCTACCTAGGGGTGAGGTGTATGTGCGTACAGTTACCACTCGTGGAGGTGGAGGTGGAGGTGTGTTCCCTCAGAGAGACAGGCGTGTTGGGTTTGGGCGTGGTGAGTTGGCTCGACGTGCTCCTTCTCGTGACCGTTACGAGTTTGGGAGGCACGATCGGAGCTTTGGGTCTCAAATGGACTACGGACCACGTTTTCCTCCTCGTGGTGCGCGTACTCCTCCAGTGAGACGTGACAGGTCCTTTGGTGGTAGGCGTGAGAGGGCTCCGCCTAGAGGTTTTGGGAGGATGGATTTTGCTAACCCTTCTTTTGAGCAAATGGCTCAGCACTGGTTTAACTCTTTTGGTACTAACCCCAGTGTTGAGTCGCTTGCTCATTCTCGTCCTCATTTTTTATTGCAGGTGGGAGACTTGGAGAACTTTTGGTTGATCGACTCCGGTTGCTCAAGACACATGATCGGAGATCGTGGGTGGTTCTCCAGCCTCACCCCGGTGAGTACGAGGGAGTACATCACTTTCGGGGACAATGGAAGAGGACGAGTGCTTGTTGAAGGTATGGTGAAGGTGAGTAGCAAGGTGACCTTAAGAAGTGTGGCCCTGGTCAAGTCACTTGGTTTCAACCTATTGTCAGTATCTCAATTACTTGACGAAGGTTTTGAGGTTCGTTTCAAGTCGGGTGCTTCTCGTGTGCTTGATTCTCGAGGCGATCTTGTCTGTACGATCGTCCCCACGGGTCAAATCTTTCGTGCCGATTTTTCCCAGTCTGTTGGTCCTCCTCAATGCTTTGTTGTTGGTGTCTTGGCCGAGCTTTGGAAATGGAATAGGAGGTTGGGACACTTGAGCTTTGAGTTGCTTTCCCGCTTGAGTGGTCTTGATCTTGTCCGAGGATTGCCTAAGTTGAAATTCGAGAAGGATTTGGTTTGTGCTTCTTGTCGGCATGGAAAGATGGTTGCCGCTTCTCACACCCCTTTGACTTCTGTCATGACCGAGCGACCTTGTGAGTTGTTGCACATGGATTTGGTTGGGCCAGCTCGTGTTCGCTCTGCTGGTGGGAAGTGGTATGTTCTTGTGGTTGTTGATGATTTTTCGAGGTACTCTTGGCTTTTCTTTTTGGAGGATAAGAGCGAGACATTTGGTTTTGTTCGAGACTTGATCTTGAGGTTGAAGAATGAGAGACATGGTGATGCCATTCGAGCTATACGCAGTGACAATGGCACGGAATTTAAGAACTCTCATTTTGATGCCTTTTGCAGTGATCTTGGTCTTGATCATTGGTACTCTTCTTCATACGTCGCTTGTCAGAATGGCGTTGTGGAGAGGAAGAACCGGACCCTTTGTGAGATGGCCAGGATGATGCTCGATGAGCATAGGACTCCTTGGCGCTTCTGGGCCGAGGCGGTCAATACCGCTTGCTGTGTCTCAAATCGCATTTTCCTTCGTGCCTTTAAGAAGAAGACCTCTTATGAGCTGATGCATGGCCGACAACCCAAGGTGAGTCACTTTAGAGCCTTTGGTTGCAGGTGTTTCATTCTGAAGAAGGGCAAGTTGGATAAGTTTGAGTCTCGATGTTCGGATGGGATTTTCCTTGGTTATGCGATTCATTCTAGAGCATATCGTGTGCTCAACCTTGACACTAACCGAATCATGGAGACTTGCGAGGTTACCTTCGATGAGACACAGCCATGTAGCTCTTCTGCTTTTGAGTGTGCAGGTGACGAGGAGATTGGAGCGAGGATCTTTGAGGATGAGAAGGACGGAGATGGAGACGACGACGATGATGGTGGTGATGCTCCAGCGGCTGATCGTGTACGTGCTGCTTCCACTACTACGACGACGATCGAGGACGGACCATCCCCTACACCCACTACGACTGAGGCTGTTCGAGTGGAGGCTGCTGCTAAGGGGGAGGTTGTGTCCAGGCGAGAGGCTCCCTGGCGAGTACAAGTCGATCACCCACCGACGACCATCATTGGTGACCTGCATGAACGCACTACACGGTCAAGGTCAAGGAATACTTGTCATTTTGCTCACTCTGCTTTTGTCACCTCTTTCGAGCCCAAAGATTTTCGACACACTTTGTCTGATGAGAATTGGGTGAATTCCATGCATGAGGAGTTGGAAAACTTTGAGAGAAACTAAATCTGGGTGTTAGTTGATCCACCGCCAAATTGCCGTCCCATAGGTACCAAGTGGGTGTGGAAGAACAAAGAGGGTGAGAACGGGATGGTTGTGAGAAACAAGTCGAGGTTGGTGGCGCAGGGGTTCAACCAGAAGGAGGGGATAGACTATGAGGAGACATTTGCTCCTGTGGCCCGTTTGGAGGCAATTAGGATCCTTCTAGCCTTTGTCGTGGCTAAAGGGTTCAAGTTGTACCAAATGGATGTCAAGAGTGCTTTCTTGAATGGGGTGATAGAGGAAGAAGTGTATGTGAGGCTACCCCTAGGGTTTGAGAGTGAAAAATATCCATGTGTATACAAACTCCAGAGAGCACTCTATGGGTTGAAGCAGGCACCTAGAGCTTGGTATGGCAGGTTGAGAGGCTTTTTGCTGAGTAAGGGGTTTGTGATGGGCACAGTTGATAAGACCCTATTCCTCCTTAAGTATGGGAATGACCTTTTGATTGTTCAGATATACGTGGATGACATAATCTTTGGTGGCTCTTCTCATGATCTTGTTGCCAGATTTGAAGATGACATGAGCAGGGAATTTGAGATGTCCATGAAGGGCGAGCTGCAGTTTTTCTTAGGTCTCCAGATCAAGCAGTGCAAGGATGGGACCTTTGTACATCAGGCGAAGTACACCAGGGACATGGTGAAGAAGTTTGGGATGAACGACTCCAAGCCGCTAACTACACCGATGAGTACGACTACGGCTTTGGATGCGGACGAGGACGGCGAACCCGTGGACCAGAAGAGGTACCGGAGCATAATCGGCTCCCTCCTCTACTTGACGGTGACGAGGCCAGACATACAGTTCTGCGTGTGTCTGTGCGCTCATTTACAGGCTTCACCAAGAACTTCACATCGGCAGGCCGTCAAGCGGATCTTCAGGTACTTGAACTACACTCCTGAGTTTGGTCTTTGGTACTCTGCCTCCTCGACACTCAGGTTTCATGGTTTTTCTGATGCGGATTTCGCTAGGTGTCGATTGGATCGCAAGTCCACTTCTGGGTGTTGTCAGTTCCTTGGTTCTTCTTTGGTCTCTTGGTCATCTCGCAAGCAATCGAGTGTAGCCCAGTCCACCACCGAGGCTGAATATGTAGCTGCTGCTAGTTGTTGTTCCCAGCTGCTTTGGATGACATATACCATGAGTGATTTTTGGAGAGGAGTGCTCCCAGATTCCACTTTTCTGTGACAGCACCAGTGCCATAAGTGTAGCCAAAAATCATGTCCTCCACTCCAAAACAAAACACATAGAAGTGAGGTACCACTTTCTGAGGGACAATGTTGAGAAGGGAAACATATCTTTGTCCTATGTCCCTACCCAAGACCAGCTAGCTGACATTTTCACCAAACCGCTTGACCAAGCCACTTTCACTCGCTTGCGGGGTGAGCTTGGGGTGTGCTTTCCTTTCTAGCTTGGGTCTTGGAGCTTCTCATGTATAAATGTGTCATATGTCTTATTTTGTTGCATTTCATTCATGCATTTTACTTTCTGTACAAAACCTGGTAGGATAGCCATCTTTGGATCACTTGAGCTAGATTTGAGCTTCTCTTATATACATTGATCACTGATGTGCTATGGATGAGATATGTGCATGTTTGGTAATTTGTGGATGTAAATGCTATGCTCTTGTTGGTTTTGCCATATACGTATGATGAGATAGCATTTTGGTTGTGAAAATGATAAAACTACCTCTCTCATGAGTAGATGCTCGTCTTTGCTCAATTTGTGCTTAAATGCTTATATCATTCTCAGTTTGTGCTTGAGGATCATATTCTCTTCGCTTGGGGTCAAAGATCCTCTGTCATTATAAATGTTTAGCCCTTTTGCTTGCATGGGGAGGAGCATAAGCTTCTTTTTGCCGCAAAGGCACTTCATGTACCATGTTTAAACTCTTAAATGAAATTGGTGTATGAATTACCTTATGCTTGAAAAATGAGCTCCTAATCTTGTTTTTATGGTATGCTATTCATATCTTGGGTGCTAAACCGTAGCATGTTGTCTACCATGAGAAGTCTCATTTTAAGAAGTAGACACATGGCTCGGTGGCTTTAACATGACTTGAGTAGCTTTTGGGCGTTTATAATGATCTTGTGATGAGAATTTGTGATCTTGCATAAATTTTGGATGATCTAGTGTATTTATGTTCAAATTGGCATAGATAAGGACTTGCTCATGGGATGACTATTTCTTTGTGAAAATTGCTTAAAATTGCTTTTAGCCATGTCACATGCTTATATGTCTCTACCTTCTTGATGGCAATGTGCTAACTACACCATATCTACTTTGCTTGCTCTATGTCTCATGTGTAGCATTTTGTTGTGCTCTTTGTATATTTGAGAAGCTTGGTAGACTGTATATGTGCTTTGACATGCATTTTTTCATGAATACAAGGGGAAGAGTTTCATATACCTTGATTCTTGCATTGTCAACAAGGGGGAGAGTTTTGGGGAGAATTTTCATGCATTGGGAGTTTTTATGCAAATTGGTATGCTTTTGTGAGATGTTGCATGTGAGGAGAAAAATTGAGAAGAGGAGGTTGCATTTGCTCAGGGGGAGTTTGCATTTGTGCAGGGGGAGCTCCTTTGGTTTGCCTGAGTTTTGTGCTTTGTGGTGTGCTACTTGTGAGCTTTGTTTTGTCTCGGCTGTGTCGAGTCGTTGCCCTTGTCTTAGGGGCCGAGACTTGGATTGGCGAGTGATCTTGTTTTCGCTCGTTCTTTAGCATTGGATCACTTGCTTTGGAGGTTTGTGTTCGTGGTTGTTTTCTTTTCTTTTTCTCTATCATGGTTACTATGGGTGTTGTCAATGCACTCATCAAGGGGGAGATTGAGGACCAGGTGTGTCCGAGGACCAGTGGAGGATCGCTCCTTAGTGATGAGTGATTGACAACGTTGTGTGGACTGATGCTTGGCTAAGTGTGCAGGTACAGGTTACGGCTTGACTCGTGTCGGTGCAGGTGAAGAACAAGCGTGAAAGGCCTTAGCCGTGGCAGCCTCCGGGTGATGGAGTGGCAAGTAGGCTTGGTTTGATGGACCCGGTGGCCGATGGGGTCAAGTGCGAGCCGTGCGGTGCAAGACTGGCGGGCTGAAGTCGTGAACATGGGCCGGTGCAAGGTAGCGGATGAAGCCCGAAGCTTGCACACGGGGTTTGGTGGTTTGCCCACAAAATCATCTGGTGGACGGTTTCTTGGTTTGGGCCGCAATACCAAGCCCGGAGGCCCGAGGCGACGGAGACGGTGATCCGGGAGCTTCGGGAAGCTTCGAGGCGGGGGGCACGTGGCGTGAACGTGGGGCTTGCGTCGATGCTGAGCAAGGCCGCGGTGGAAGCGTGTCCACCCGATGAAGACTTGACCAAAATGCCACTGAGGGGTTGTATCTTCATTTCAAGCAGTAGGGGTAGCGTGGTCATTTACCTCCCTCCGATGGACGTCGTATAAATAGCGGAGAGGTGGATGGCATCTCTCTCTCTTGGACTCTAGGGCTTTCTCCCCCGGTAGTTTTCTCTGAACTGCTTCTTTTCCCTCTGGATTCCTTAGGCTAGACTCTTGTACAGAATCTGACCTCTGGATGTATGGAAGCATTCGGCGTCCCGGTGATCTCCTAGTCCCCTGTGATTTTCGTGTCATTTTCGGGGCTATTTTTGGGGGGTTTCATTCTTCGCTCGATTCGTGATTTTGGGGGCGTTTCTTCACGGATTTCTTTGAGGGGATCATGGGTGGATGCCTTGCGCATCTTTGTGTGTGATCTTGACCCCTCAAACGCTGTGGAGAGCCTTCGATTCGTGCGTTTTTGGTTGGTGCCCAAGTTCATGGTGGTGGTTTGTGTGATCCGCGATTCCCGGTGATTTAGTGGCTTAGGAGTCGAGATTTTGGGGGCATAGCTTCCTCTTGTGTTGCTTATCATCTCCCCCAAATCTTGTTTCAAGAGCTTTAGCCGTTTGGGAGATCCGGTGATGGAAAGGTGGATTTGACTCCCGTGGTCGGGCGTTTTTCTACTCTGTTCGAGCCCGGCGGACCGTCCGTGAGTCCCGTGCGGACTGTCCGCGAGGCATAGACAGCGCAGCTGTTCTTCGTTTATTCTTCGCGTGGTTCGCTTCGATCCTTTGGCTCCAGGCTTTTGTTTTGCAGACGGTTCGCGGACCGTCTGCGAGGTCCTGGCGGACTGTCCGCGTTGGCTGGATTTGTGTCTGGGGTGTGGCGTCCATTTGTTTGGGGTGTCCAGTGATTTGGCGGACCATCCGCGGTGCTCAGTCGGACCGTCCGCGTGAAGAGGATCTTCTCCCGAACTCTCTGTTAGCTCCTGTGTCTATTTCGGACCGTCCGCGCCTGCCCGTCGGACTGTCCGCGACTACCTGGCGAACCGTCCGCGGCAGCCTGGCGGACCGTCCGTCCTGGACGCAGAAACTAGCTCGAGTTGATCGGTTCCTTTGATTCCTCTCTTGTGCTTCCGTGTGTGCTTCAAGGAATCGTTCCTAAGACTTGTGGTTGATCAATAACCTTGTTGTCTTGGCAATTGGTGTTTGATTCGATCCATCTTTCGTGAGTGCTCGGATTTGAGTGGGGTCTTGGCCGAGTTGTTTCCGAAGAATTTTTATCGGCTCCCATCCACTCCCCCCCTCTCTGGTCGCCCTATTCGGTCCTTCACCCACGTCACCTCTCCCCTCTTCTCCCCTTCCTAGTCGCGCGGCCACATGAAGACCGTGCCTCCGCTGCGCTGGTGAGCCTCCGGCCATGCTCCGGCCACCACACGCCTCGGTGCCACCTTCTCCGCACTCACGAGTCGCCTGCACACGTGCGCATCCACTCACAAGAGCACCAGATCCCTCCCAGCCTTGTTCCCCTTTTCCACCGAGCGCCGCCGCTACTCCGGCGATCTCGCACTGCGCCGCCGTGACCTCTCCGACCCCCATACCACCTCCATCTGCTCCGTCGTAGCCTGCTGGATCCCTAGGGCCATTTCTTGTTGTCGGGGATCCCTCCTAGCGGCCGGCGGCGAGAACTCCGGCGAGTTCTCTGTTTCCGCCGCCGCGCCTGCGTCGATCTAGTGCGGCACCACCCGTTGCCGTCTGCTGCCGTCGACGCTGTCCCGCCTCCCTTCGCTGACGTGTGGGCCCGGCCGAGACGCCGTCCACCCCACCGTCCTCATCCCCACCCTTTCCCTCTGTGCACCCGGTGCACGTACACCACACACACTGGCCACGTGTGCAGCCATGCACACAACGGTTCACCATGTGGACGGCCACGCCAGCCGCGCTAGTGCCGCACCGCGTCAGCCCCCGGCCCTGCCTGTCAATCGCACAGCCGTGGCATTTCTTCTACGTCCACACAGCTCAGTGCACACCAAGTGTTTGTTAGCCACCTTAGAAATTTCCAAAAATTCCCAAAAATTCATCATAAATCTCAGAAGCTCTAAAAACCCTAGAAATGATGTCCAATTCACTTTGGCACATTTCTAGGTATTAGATTTGATTTTGTTCTTATCAACCTATAGAAAATCCCCTTTAGTGTACACAAAAATCCACTTTCTCATATCCTTGATTCCAAAAATTCCACCAAAATTCCTAAAAATACTAGGAGCTCATTGAAGCTAAACCCTATCTTAGCCACATGAAATATCATTTCCCTCTACCCTAGATAGCTTAGGCACCCCTTCTCTAAATAAGAGGGTCCATATTTTATGCGACCGATTCGATCGTCTCTCATCACGTTCATCACCTCCGATCCTAAGAACTCGCTCTAGTTTCTTAGATCACCTTTCCATATCCTTAACCCATATTTTGATGTTTGCTATGATTGTTGATTAATTTATTTTATGCGTATAACTCCATTACTATAGATCGAGTGAGATTCGTCGGAAGATCAAGTAAAGCTCCAGAAGACGATCGAGATCAAGACAATGAAGCTCAAGACAACTCTATAGTTTTCTCCCTCTTTGGATTAAGGCAAGTCCCAGTAACACCCCCTTGATCATATTCTTATCCACTGTTTCATGAATTAAAAAGAACCAAGATAATAACTTGACATGCATTCTACTTAAAGGACTCGATGATCCCGATCTCGACTCAGTCGATGATTGAGCATCATCTTTAGTTTAATTTTCACATATACTCATGAAAGAATCCTTGTTGGTAGGGAGAGGTAGATAGAGATGGTTGGTAATAAAATGAACCCACTAAAGTGAGTTAGACTCCCTAAGAACGGACATGGAAGTATGGGGACAGCCTCGGTGGAGGATCCTGTCCATGCTTACTCCGGTCGTATAAGGATCGGTTCACGGGAAAGTCTTTCCAGTGTTTTAGTACGACCATACGTAGCCAAAACGGCATAGCCTGTCGGGAATGCCTGTTTATGTGCGTCCTTGGATCGCACCCCGCCACTGAACCTAGTAAACCATCCCAAGGGGCCATGGTGGGCAACAGATGTGCTGGAGCAGGACCTTCGTAGAGTCCTAGGTCTGGCCGGTACGGGTCATCGGGAATGTTATGGTGCCCGGAATGGCGCGGTGGTATTGTATACCACATTTTATATGCATATGCTTTTGTCCCGGGACGTCGACCCGCGAGGCGGGTGGTGGTGGAATGACTGCTACTTAGGCCCCAGTGTAGACGTGGATGGAGCTAGGGAATGTTGTCTATGGGTGGATGAGAATGTAGTCCACACAAAGACGTCGGTGGGTATGGTTCATGTGGCCAGTACCGCCAAGGCCATGGTATGGGCTGGTCAGACGTATGGGTACAGTGTACGCCTCTGCCCAAAGTTTCATCTATGCGAATAGCCATGGCTCTCGGTTATGAGCACTCTTTGTAAAATCTCCTGTTGATTAGATACATCTTTGGTAAGAATGGATAGGGTGAGACAGGGCTATGGCCCTTAGAGAAAGATACGACGGATGCCAGCTCAGTGGACCCCGACGGTCGCTGAGTTTAATAAAACTTGGGGACTGGTAGGGGAGGCTACGTGTTCCCCTCGAGGACCAACCTACTTATTTATACCTGCTTTACTTTCTGGTTTTCTTCAAAATTTACTTCACTTGCATTTATTTACTTTCATAATAATCAAGACTTGTTTCCTTTCCGTTAGAAATCTTGCATGTAGACATAGGTTAATTTCCTATACGCTGGGATTTGCTGAGTACCTATTTTAGGTGCTCACTCTTGCTTCCCTTGTCCCTTCAATTCAGAAGAATGAGAGGACAAGCTTCGTCGCAGGGGAGGGTCTACCTGACACGTTTCCGGACAAGCTGCCTGTGGTATTGGACCTGCTATGTAGGACTTCGCTGCGAGTTTGAGGATTCACCTTTGGTAAAATTCTTCTCTTACCCTCAAACTTCATTAAAATAATGTTTTTCTTGCTTTACGATATATGGATCTGAAACTTCTTGTGAGAAGTGCCGGTACCATCAGCCGATTCAGGGAATGCTACTATTGGCAACCGGGCACCCAGATATACATATTTAAGTATATAAAAAAGGGTGGTCCCCACACAACAACGACTAACAAGAGGGACGCGTGAGGATTTTTTTATATTTTTTCTTTGATTTTTCAAAAATAAATGGACGCAACCAAATTTGCTGAAACTATATACCTATCGTCATATGACACGGCGGTAGGTCTAAACAGCCGTACCATAAGGCGGCAAGAGAGGCCAACTGCCGTGCCGCATAGCGTTTAGGCGTACAGCCAACGGTTGGGAGGAGCGGCTGGGCTGCCAGTGGGCCAGGGACCCTACAGCCGTATCACATGGAGGTTGGAAGCCAAACGCCACACGACAGGGCGCTTGACGGTCAATAGCCATATGGCACGACGATAGGTGCCTCAAGGGCAAAACCGTCGTGCCACACGGCGGCAGCCTCACCCGTATATAAAGAGTCGGGGGCTGCTGCCAACTCACCCTCCCTCTCTCTTCCTCTCATCCATCTGGAGCTGCGGAGCACTTCAGACTCACGTATTCTTCTAACTATGTATCTACTTTAGTTTAGAAATATTAGAATTAATTAGTTTATAAATTAGTTTGAAATTTAAGATATTAGTTTACAAATTTGAGAAATTAGTTTAGAAATACTATAATTACTTTAGGAATAGTAGAAATATTAGAAATTGTAGAAATGGTAGAATTAGTTTACAAATATTAGAAATTAGTTTAGAAATACTAGAATTACTTTAAGAATAGTAGAAATAGTTCAGAATTATTAGTAATTATTTTAAAATTTTAAAAATTGCTAGAAATTCTTATAAATAGCTAGAAATTGCTATTTTTTTAGAAAATGCTAAAAACTCGATTTGTTTTAGGAATTTTTTAGATTTTAGTAGAAATTACTGTAATTTTTAAGAAATTGCTGGATACTCTTAGAAAATCAGGAATTTCTTAAAAATTGCTGGAATTTCTTAGAAATTGCTGGAAGAGTTCACAGTAATGTCCTTTGGATTGACCAACGCCCCAGCATACTTTATGTACTTGATGAACAAGGTGTTTATGGAGTACCTTGATAAGTTTGTGGTAGTGTTCATCGATGATATTTTAGTGTTCTCTCAGCATGAAAAAGAACATGAAGAGCTTCTAAGACTTGTGCTGCAAAAGCTTCAGGAACATCAGTTGTATGCCAAGTTTAGTAAATGCGATTTTGGTTGAAAGAAGTTTCTTTTCTTGGACATATTATCACTGATGGAGGAATTGCAGTGGATCCAAGCAAGGTTTAGGATGTGTTGAACTGGAATCTGCCTAGGAATGTGTCCGAGATCAGGAGTTTTCTTGGATTGGCGGGTTATTACCGTAGGTTTATCGAAGGGTTCTCGAAGATAGTGAAACTTCTCACATCTTTGTTGGAAAAAGGAAAACAATTTAAATGGGATGCCAAATATGTCAAGATAGTTTTGAATAACTTAAGAAGAGATTAACCACAGCCTCCGTAATGCCTGACATTCACAATAGTTTGGATGTATATTGTGATGCTTCACTTCAATGTCTTGGATGTGTTTTGATGCAAGAAGGAAGAGTGGTAGCTTATGCCTCTAGGAAATTGAAAAAGCATGAACAAAACTACCCTACTCATGATCTGGAGTTGGCTGCCATCAGGGGTGTAGCCAGGATTCCAACATAGGGGGGGCTAATCAGTCATAAGAGGGGCCAAACAACTCAAAATGGACTAATTTCACCATTTTTCACTAATTTTGACCTAATCTTACACTAATCTTTCACTGATTCTTGAACCTTGGGGGGGCCAGGCCCCTGCTCGCCCCCCCCCCTCCCCGTGGCTCCGCCCCTGGCTACCATTATGCATGCACTAAAGATTTGGAGACAATATATGATTGGAAATAAGTGTCAGATCTTTACCGATCATAAAAGTTGTAATATATCTTCACCCAAAAAGATCTCAATCTTCGACAACGAAGGTGGTTAGAATTAATCAAAGACTATCATTTGGATATTCAGTACCACCTTGTCGGCATACACCCCGGGTACCTATGCTAGCACGCCAGGTAGGGGTGATCGTCAAGATCATCGGGCGAATTCTCAAAGTCTGCTCTGACGACATCTAAAGTCGACTTCGGTCGCGTCTAAAGTATGCTCTGGAGGCATGGCTAGTTCCCATACTCAGGGGCTCAACTTCAATCACTACTCGACGTGGCTCATACGGCTCACTTGGCACATAATCTCGGGGGCTGGACGGTGCAAGAGTACTTGGATGATGTCTTTCACAAACTCTGAAGATCCTTGGATTGATTACCTAATAACTTCAAGGCTCAGGGGTTGCTATGCTACACCCATCAACTTCTTTTACAAGACGGAAGATGCAGATTCTAGATTGACCCTCAGCATGATTCTTGGATTCAACCTCAGGCTCGGGGGCTACACTCCATATGGAGTGCGATTTTTGGCAAATCGCACTTCCATATAGATCAAAATTTTCAAGACAAGATGGGTATTTTTGGAGACTTCTTGGATTAGAACTCGGTGACGCCTGAGAACTACTCGGGGAGGATTCGAAAGTACTCGGAGATGAGCTAGAGCACATTCCACTCTTTCGGCAGTTCAAGTACTATTGAAGACTTCAGCTAGCAGTACTCGAGACGATCAAGAACTACTCAACGAAGCTTCAAGACTACTCGGACTCGCTGCTCAAGACTACAAAGTGCTCGGGGGCTTGTCGACATACACCCCGGGTACCTATTCAAGGAAGGATGAAGACGGACTCCTACTAGAATTCTCGTGTAATCCTACTAGGACTCATACCATGCAATCCTACTAGGACTCCTACCTTGTAACTGACTAGTAACCCACCCCCTGGACTATATAAAGGAGGGCCGGGTTCCTAGCCGAGCAATCGACAATCCCTCAGGGGAACAACACCCAAGCGCAGGGCGCCATACATGATACTCCAAAAGGACATAGGGTCTGCTACTCTGGCAGCCCGAACCTATAAATTTGTGTCTCGTGTCCTGCCTATACCTTTGAGTTACAAGTCTGGCGATCCTCCACCGCACAATCAACTACCTTAGGCACCCCCTGGGTAAGTTTGCCAGGTTAAAACACCGACACACCTCGGCAAAGCTAATGTTGTAGCAGATGCTTTGAGTCGTAAGGGTCAAGAAAATATGCTCATAGCTCGTTTGATGCCTCAAGAGTTGTGTTGGGAAATGGTGCAGCTAAATTTAGGAATTGTTGCCCAGAATGGAGCCATGACTTTGGAAGTGGAATCTAGACTCGAACAAGAGATCCGAAAAGGGCAGCTAACAGATGAAAAGATTAAAGAATACAAGACGTTGATTGATAGAGGCAAGGTCCTAGAATTTAGGGAGAATGAACAAGGAACTATTTGGTTGAAGAACAGGATTTGTGTGCCTGAAATTGACCATCTTCGTGAAACTATACTAAAGGAAGCACACAACTCAGCTTAGTCCATTCACCCCGGTAGTACCAAGATGTATCAAGATTTGAAACAAAAATATTGGTGGTACCGAATGAAAAAGGATGTAGCAAGTCATGTTGCTTTGTGTGATATATGCCAGAGAGTAAAGGTAGAGCACCAGAGACCAGCAAATTTGCGTCAGCCACGGAAAGTATGGAGTTTGTTGGGATAAGAGTTTGTCGTATGCAGAGTTTTCTTATAACAATAGCTGTCAAACTAGTCTCAAGATGGTCCCTTTTGAAGCTTAATACGGGAGAAAGTGCAGGACACCATTGTATTGGAATCCAACATGGGAGAGACAAGTCTTTGGACCAGAGATTCTTAAAGAAGATGAAAGACAGGTTCAGATAATTTGAGAAAATCTTTAAATTGCACAATCACGACAGAAGAGTTATGCAGATAAACGAATAAGGGATTTGGCATTTGAAGTAGGAGATTATGTGTTTCTCAAGGTATCACCTATGAAGGGCCTTCGAAGATTCAAGCTTAAGGGAAAGTTGTCACCCCGATATATTGGTCCTTTTCAAATCTTAGAAAGGAAAAGTGGCGTGTCGGTTAGAATTACCTGCTCGATTGTCAGACGTTCATGATGTGTTTCATGTCTCTTAGTTGAAAAAGTGTTCAAAGGAAGTCTAGGGAAAACAATTACCCTTGGAAGAGGTCGATGTGAAAGATGACTTGACTTATAAAGAGCATCCTGTGAAAATTTTGGAAACTCACAGAGAGTCACTCGGAGCAAAATCATTAAAATGTGCAAGGTTCAGTGGAGTCACCATTCGGAGGATGAAGCTACTTGGGAAAGAGAAGATAAACTTATGGAAGATTTCCCTCAGTTGTTCTCCAATCTTTCCGAATCTCGAGGACGAGATTCTCTTTAAGGGGGTTGGATTTGTAACATCCAAAAATTCCATCACCTTACAAGAAATGTAGCAACATGGTTTAGATTTTAATTTCTAAGGACTAAATAAATTGACCAAATAAACTTGCCTTTTAAATATTTAAACATCATTTAAATAATTTAGAATCACCAAGTGTTTGAATGAATTCATGCTGATGCATTGGTTTTGCTTGGTTGTGTGTTTTAGTTTGCAAAACAAAAGTTCATAAACCCACCTCAAACTCCTCTCCCTATCTTTCTCTATTCCTCATCCCAACCTGGTTTTCCACTCTCTTTCAGCCCAGCAGGCCCCCTTTTTTCTTTTTCTTTCCCCCTTGGCCCAGCCTTCTTCTGGCCTAGTTCGGCCCACTGCCAGCCCAGCTGCTCTCCCCCTCTCTCCCCGTCACTAACACCGCGACCCCACCTGTCAGCTCCTTCCCCTACCTCCCGCCACCACCTTCCTCCACCATGGCGTCCCACCGTACCACCCCGGTGCCCTCGCCCTTCCCTCTCCCCTCTACCAAGCGCTCCCATCAATGCGCTATGGCGCACTCCCGCATCTCCTCACCTTCTCTCATGTAACCCCATCCAATCGAGCTCCACCGAGCTATAATGGTGGCCTCCACCGCCGGAGCTCCACCACCACCCTAACGCCCCTTCCTCTACCCCTCTCCACCCCATAAAAGGCGCCCCGGAACCCCTTCTCCTCCCGCACCTCAACTCCGCTCTCTCCCTCGCGCATAGCGCAATCACCGTCGAAGCTCGGAGCACCGCCGGGAGCCACCGACGTCAATCTCTTCCGGTGCTTCTTCCACATCGTCCTCTTCTTCACTTGATGCTTCGCATCAAAGTGAGGACCTGTCTGTGCCCTTTTTCCTTACGCGCCTGATCCTGTAGAAGTCGTTCCTGCCTGCCAAAGTTGCGCCGCCCGCTCGCCTGCCGAGGTGCCCCACCTGCCACCCAAGCCGCTTCCTCAACCCCCTAGCTGTGTTCATCAGCTCATTAGCTTCGTGTAGGAGCAAACCACGCTCAAAACCAAGGCCGAATGCTCACTTTCGAGCATCGTTGGCGAGCTCTGCCACCCGCCGCCGTCGCACATAGTTCGTAGCCACCCGATCGCGAGCCAACAGCTCGGATCGAGTCTATGCCCTGGTCAACCGTTGAAATAACGGTCAACCCGAGCCGCCACCAGCCTTATTCCTTAATAGCCCCTTAAGTTTCCCTATTTCACACCCATACCCTTCCACCTATAAAGATCCTTTCAGTTAAGTCCTTTTTCTTTTGTTTAGGCCCCCGAGTTTCTCTATTTTTCCCACCCGCCATCCTTGGCTATGAGTTTTAGACCATAGCCCTTCGGGTTACATGTGTAATTAGGTTTTTAGCCCTCGGTTCTTTCAGTTTAGTCCCTGGAGGCTTAGTTTTCTCGCAGTTTAGCCCCTAGAGCTTGTTTAGGGTGTATCTTTTGCGTCTCTTATCCGTTTTAGGCGTTCTTGGTGTCCTTCTGATCGTCTTTCCATGCTCATTAGTTCTAGAAGCTTGTTTTAGTCTTTGGTAATGTTTGATGTACTATTTTTATTTATTGTATGTTTTATATGTGTGTTCGTAGACGACGTGCCGTTCGATGGAGAAGAGCAGTTGTTCGAGGAAGATGAGCAGCAGTTTTTAGGCAAGGAAGGCAAGTGGTTTTCTCCCTCAGAATATTCTATTTTATCCTAATAACAAGCATGCTATCACACTTTATATTTATATCATTGCATAAAAATGTCGGGATAACCTTTTTAAGAACATACTAGACTTTAAATATATGTTTTTGGGTAGAATAAGCTTATTTGCTTAACTTGGGATGGTTGAAATGAATATTTACAAAAATGTTGAATGCTGAGCAAGATTTTGGTGAACTTTGGAAAACACAAGATCATATGATTTAATTTAATCGGAACATGGAGAACCACCCAGGAAAACAGTGCAACCACAGTCCATATGGCTCTGGCTTAGTCAATTAATTAGGCGTGTGAATTATTATCTGATAACCTTATCTGAAAGGAGTAGAGGGAGATCGGGGTTGTAGGGGTATAGCCCGGTCCTCTTGACCGCAGCCTTTGCTAAGGTGTTGTCCACTAGGGAGGGTTATGGTCCGCCCTAAACCGAAACAATTGGGGGTTGTTGGTACTTTGCATGCCTTTGTAAATGCTTCGTATAGTGGACCCCTAGCCACTCACCTCGGAAGTGTTTAAGGGCTTTGCAAACTCGGGCGACAGGGGGAACACGAGTTGTGGTGAAAGTGTACAACCTCTGAAGAGTGTAAAACAGATCAATCAGTCGTGCTCGCGGTCAAGAGTGGCCTAGACCCTCACATGATAAGTGAACATGAAGATGGAATTAAATCATGGTTCTATACGGTTTTGAGATAATGTTTTCTAAATGCTTAATTTTGGGTTGGTATAAATTTGCACTTAGTAAAAAGGCGCTTGCTAATAAAATTTGATCAACTCAAAAATGCTAACCACTACAAAATCTTAGCCTATCCTTGCATTTTTTCCCCCACTGGCTGCGTACCAACCATAAGCGTACTTATCCTTGCATAAATGTTGTTCAGAGGAGAACCCTGGAGAGGAGTACTTCAGCGACCACGACGGATTTTGAGGCATGCATTTTCCCCCAATCAGACACCTCTAGATGATGAAGACGGAGTTGCGTCGTCATAGCTATCGATGTTGTTCGTGTAAAGACCTACAAGGCTATCCATATGAGTGTAATAAAGTAAATAAACCTCTGAAGGACCGATTAGGCGAACCAGAGGGGGGAGTGAATGGGAGCCGATAAAAAATTCTTCTCGAAGGAGATGAGAACTCCAACAAGACGAACACGGCTTCCAAATCACGTCTCCGACTCAACTACCCAAGTTGGCCAAGACCACGCAGCCACTGGAGTGCTACTGGTCCTAGGAACCAACAACCACCTTCACGGACTCGAGAATGCAGCGAAACACCAACTCGAGCACCACTGACCTACACCGGTCAGGCCGGTGAGCGGCACCGGTCAGACCGGTCCCTACTGGTAAAACCTGGGAACTTCCACAGAAGGCTCCTACACCGGTCAGGCCGATGTAGCTCACCGGTCAGACCGGTTCAAGCCAGGAAACCCCAAATCCACCAAACAGGCCTACCGAGCTCCAAACTGACCCAAACTCGAAACAGCAGCAACACGGGACTGCAATGAACTCACCAGAACGTTCACCCGAGGCAAAACCCACAGAGCCTCTGCATCGGTCAGACCGGTGAGCAGCACCAGTCAGACCGGTCAGGCTGGGCCGCTCGGGGATGAACAGCACCCGCGGGTCAACTCCTCCAAATCTAACTCCCGATCTCCCGAATCGCTCCACGGATTTGTGCAAGATTTTGGGGATAGTAGGAACACCTCATGGGCACTCCATAGCCAAGATTTGGTCCACTAAAACTTGCTAAATCAAGAGGAATCGAAGAAATCCAACCAAGAACGCCTCAAACCCTAGAGCCACGAAAACCCCAAAATCGAGCCCTTTTGCTCACGGATTTGGGAGGGGAATCAAAGGGAAAAGAACCACGAAGGGTTCACGCATACATCCCCCACCAAATCCCAAAGAGAAAGGCCTCGAAACCGCTTCAAGAAAATCGCCAAGAAAGAGCTCCGAAAATCACCAAAAATGAGAAACGGGAAAGACACATCCAAGCCTTGAGGAACCACGCCGAATCATCTATACATACCAAAGAGGTTCATACAAGGTCTAGCTTGCCGCCCGATCATCCTTCCCTCTCACAAGATCTCACCATGAAGCTCTCAAGCTAGTCCTACGAAAATCCTAAGGAAAATAGGAAGAGAAAATAGGAAAGTAAATGAGCTAGGGTTCCAAGAGATGGCTGCCATCCTCTCACCCCTTGGGTTATATGGAGGCAACCGAAAGACGAAAATACCCTTACTAGCTAACTAGGGATACATGCCCCTCAAGGGCGAATTCGGAAATCTTTGTCTTCGCTCCATCGGACGGATGCCCAGCGACCGCAAACTTGCTTAGCCTTGACGCAAGCCTTGCGATCCCGACGCGTGTCCTCCGCTTCGAAGATTCCGGACTGCTTCATCGCACACCCGTCAGACCGGTGCTCCTCACCGGTCAGACCGGTACCCACCGGTCAAACCGGTCAGACCGGTCTGGAGCTGCCGCACCTCCGTCTTCGGTTCTTCGGTCTTGGCTTTGTGGATCAACCAAGGAACCCAGTAGTTTTCTGGTGAACCACTGGAAACCCCGCGAACTCGGTGTAGCCTCCGCCAATCACCACTCATGACTCGACTCCCACGTAGTCCCGGCTCGACCTTGGTTTTGAGGCTCAACTAAGAAACCGTCCATGACTTCATCTTGCTGTTCTTGCCACCATGCGGCCCGCACTTGACCCCGCTGGCCACCGGGTCCCTCGAACCAAGCCTACTTGTCTTCTCCACACCTGGAGGCCTCACCAGCAACGACCTTTCGCGTTTGTTCTTCACCTGCACCTGCACCAGTCAAGCCGCAACCTGCACCTGCAATACTTAGCCAAGAATCAGTCCACACCACGTTGTCAATCACTCATCACACCAGGAAGCGACCATCCACCGGTCCTCGAACCACACCTGGTTCTCAATTTCCCCCTTGATGAGTGCATTGACAACACACACGTTTTGGTAACCAAGAGAAAAGGAAAAGAAAAGAAACGACTAAAAGAAACTCCAACAAGCGATCGAAAGCCAAAGAAAAGGCAAAGAGCAAGATCACTTGAAGAAGACAAGTCTCGGACCCCTTAGGCAAGGCCAACGGCTCGACATATCCGAGACAAAAACCATGCTCAAGCAAAGAGCACAAACCATCAAACCAAAGCTCGAAAACCACAAAGAGCTCCCCCTGTACACATGCAAGCTCCCCCTGAACCAATGCAACTTCCCCTGGACGAATGCACGCAAACCACCTCGCAAAACAGAGCAGTTGCTTCAGCTTTGCTCTGACCGGTCAGACCGGTCAACCACACCGGTCAGACCGGTGTGCTAGATCGCCCAGCACCTGAACCTCACACCGGTCAGACCGGTGTACCTCACCGGTCAGGCCGATGACCACCTGGGAAAAACTGGGAACTGCACGAGCTCAAAAATAGCTCGAAACCACTTGGAAACCTTCTAAATGCATGCAGCAAGCCAAAACATGCTTAAACTTCTCCCCTTTGTTGACAATGCATGAATCAAGCCAAAAATGCAAAAATTGCAACCTAAAGCTTCTCAAATAGACAAAATTCAACAAAGGATGCTACACATGTCCAAATGAGCAAGTTAGATACTCTATAGCTTCGTAATGACATCAACTACAAGATCACCAAGTTTCACAACCATTGGGCGAAGCTAAGATAGAATTGAGCAATTTTGCGAAAATTTACCCTCTCATGAGCAAAGTCCTAAACATGAGCAAAACATGTCAAAATGGCAAAGCCACACAAACTTTATGCTAGGACAACCATTCTAAGCATAAGACCATCATAAACACCCACAAGCACCTCATGTCATGTCAAAGCCACCGAGCCATGTGCCTACTTCTAGATATGAGACTTCTGATTGGTAGGCATCATGCAACGGTTTAGCACCCAAAGCAAATTAAAATTAGCACATATGACATGGGAGCACATTTTCAAAGTAATTTACATTTCATTTTCAGATTTGAAATTGGTACATGAAATGTCTTTGCGACAAAAAGGAACTTATGCCCCTCCACAAGATCAAGCATGGGGGCTAAACATTCATGATGGCAAATGAGCCTTTGGCCCCATATGATCAAAATAAGCTATTCAACCACAAATTAAGCATAGCCAAGCCACAAAAATATGTCAAGATCATATAAAGGCATTTACTCACAAGAGAGCATACATATGAGATTTTTGAAAAACATAGCCATCAACCATGGATATAAATCAAGATCATCAAGAGCTAAGCCAAACTAACCATAGCTTACCACACTAGCTCACAAAGACATACATATCATTCCATGGTGAACAATGTATATAGGAGAAGCCTTTCCTAAACAATGCATATGATACAAAATGCATGCAACCTAAGATACAAAGATGCCTATACATCATGTTACATATGCCATGCCAAATGCAAGAAATGCACAAAGGAAAGCTATACATATGCTACAAAGGAGCTCCCACACACAAAGCTCACAAACGAACGGCTCCTCGAGGGGAGGCAAAAAGGGCTCGACACCACCGGCAAAAGAGCAAAGGAGCGCAAAACTCACAAGCTCCCCCTAAACACATGAACTAGGGCCAAAGAGCATACAAAGCTCACCCTTAGTACACATGATAGAGTAAAGAGCACACTAAGCACACAGGCTCCCCCTAAACTCATGCATTAAGGTCAAAGAGCATACAAAGTTCACCTTACACACATGAGATAGGGCAAGGAGCGAAACGAACCAAGTGGCTTGACCAAGGCCACACACTTGAAGGACACAAATTCACTTACCTTTATCATTTCTTCAGAATTCACCCGTCCTTGTCCACCATCCCCGAAAGTGATGTACCTCCATGTCATCACCGGGGTATGAGGCCGGAGAACCACCCCCGATATCAACCAAATGTTCTCCAGGCCTCCCACCTGCAACTCAAAACCAAGAGCGAGAGCGAGCAAATGACTCAACACTGGGGTTAGTACCAAAGGTGTCAAACCAGTGCCGAGCCATCTCCTCAAAAGTAGGATTAGCAACATCCATCCTACCGCGCCTATCAAAACTGCGATCCGTCCTATCAAACCTATCAAACCTGGAACCACCATGGGAAAACCACTCCCGTCTCACTGGAGGAGTACGAGTACCACAAAAAGGAAAATGTGGTCCGTAGCCCCTCTGAGACTCAAAACTGCGACCTCTCCCAAACTCGTATTGATCGCGAGGTGGAAAGTGTCCAGCAAACTCAACACCACCAGACTCAAAGCGCCTACTATCTGTTCCACGACCGAAAGGGCTGAACCCTCTAGCATCACGGCCTCGAAAACCAGACCGTCCAGCACTCTGCCTAGCACCGGTCTGACCGGTCACTCTGACCGGTCTGGCCGGTGGCCCTCGGCCAGTAAACTTGCCTCCACCTGAAGCTCTCCTATCTCTCCATGCTGGAACCGTATGCACAACACCCTTTCCCTTAGGTAGTGGCATACGAGGCTCAGGCACACCATGAGAAAGGTGGTACCTGTCCTTGTTTGCCCACTCCTTAGCCATTCTCACCTCTCTCCTTCTCTTATAGCAAAACTCTCTCTTGTGACCATCCTTTCCACAAAACTCACAATGGAAACGGATTGGTCTTGGCTTAGGCTTGGGGTGAGGCTCTTCACACGGCTTCTCACTAGGTTTCCCACTTGGTTTCTCACTAGGCTTTTCACTTGCCTTCTCACTTGGTTTTTCTCTCGGTTTAAGCAACTGGTTTGGATTGGGTGCAAACTTGTCTTTGGGCGTGGGTTGTGGTGGAACTGGAATATTCCCAAATTTCCCTTCTCTCTCACCACTGCTCTCACCAAACTTAACAGATCCCAAAGCCCAACCATCAAAACGCTTAAAACCGGCAATCATCATGCCAAGCTGAGGTTCCTGACTAGACAACCAACTCAGCACTTCACGCAACTTACTGTTCTCATCCTGCAAATGATCAACACATTGTGCAAGTTCCAAATTCTTCACAGCATGCAATTCACAGGTAGAGCAAGAAGTAGGAATAGGCATTTTCAAATCAGCCTCAAGTGAAACAATGCGAGATCGAAGCTCAGCAATTTTTTCATGCAAACCAGGGCAAGAAGTACATGCACCAAGCAAAGTGGGTCTAGATTGCAGCTCAGCCAACTCAACCCTAAGCACATCTAGTTCCTCACACTTGGAGGCATGCTTTTCCCTAAGAGCAGTCAAATCAGCTAGGAAAACAGAGCAATCAGTACAATCAACCTCATCAGAAACCACAGGGCTAGCCTTAAGCGAATCAATTTCAAGCTTGCCATCAAGAACCTGTGTTTCTAGGTCAGCCACTCTAGTCCTAGCATCTTCAAGCAAAGCTCTAAGCTCCCTCCTAAGCTTCTTAGCCTCTCTAAGCATGTGATCACGATTATCAAGCAAGTCAACCAACTCCTCATTCTCCTTGCGCAAAGAAGAGAGCTCATCACATACCTCATCCTCGGAGTCAGAGTCTGAATCCGAGGCGTTCTTCTGGCTTCTCTTGCTGCCGGAGCTGCGTGCCATGCCGCAAAGACCATCCTTCTTGTTGCAGCCTCTCGAAGTCTTGCTTGCGGTACAACAAAGGCTGTTCAAGTACTTGCCGAAGTCCTTCTTCTTCTTCTTCCTGTGTTTCCTCTTGCTGTCCTCTTCTTCTTCTTCACTCGAGCTTGATGACACGTCCTCAGAGTTAGAGTCGATGTCGCTCGATCTCTTGATCTTCTCTCGGGTCCGTGTCTTCCTCCCATGTTCATGTTCCTTCTTCTTGGATCTTCTTCCTTTGTCCTTGGACTTGTGCTTGTCGTGGTTGTTCACCTTCGGACACTCGGCGAAAAAGTGTCCGGTCTTGCCACACTTGAAGCACGTCCTCGAGTTCCTTCTTGAGTTCACCCGGTTCTCGTGCATCCTCTCGAATCTCCGTGTCAGCAACGCCAGCTCGTCCTCTCCAAGTACATCGAACTCCTCGTCTAGCAAAGACATCAAAGAGTACATCCTGGAGGATGGGTTAGCGTTAGTCTTAGCACCTGAGCCACCGACGAGAGCAAGACTATGAGGATCAGTCGGGCTCTCAAGACGGGCTGTCATACCATGGTCCAACTCAGCCGACTTGAGCTTCGAGAACAGCTCGTTCACGGTCAAGGTGTCATACTTCTCGGACTCAAGAATAGCCTCAAACTTCCCGTCCCATACGGTACGATCCAACGAGTGCAAGAGCTTCACGGCTCTGTCATGATCATCGTATGGGAGCACGGCCACATTGGCTCTCATGTTGTTCACCACGACTGTAAAACACTGGAAAAGGACATCGACAGACTCGCCAGGGAGATGAGTGAAGTTCTCGTACTCTCTCCGGTAAGTCGCGTACATCCGAGCCTGAACCTGAGCATTCCCAGCATGAGCATCCTTCAACTGCTCCCAAATCCTACAAGCTAAGTCCTCTGTCTGAACCCGATCGAATTCAGGCTGACACAGAGTACGAAATAAGTAGTCGACAGCCTTGTTGTTGGCTTCGAACATATCCCTCGATCCTGGAGCAAGGAAGTTCATCGGATGAACATAAGCTGTGTTCACCGTGACGTCCCAAAGGATCTGACCCTTTCCGCGGAGGAACGCTGCCATCCGCCTCTGCCACATCTGGTAGTTCTTCCCATCGAAGTGCGGAGGACCCGAACCCCGTTCCTGGTACGCCATCTTTGTATCTTAGACTGGTAAGAGTCAATAAAGATCCGAACCGGCTCTGATACCAATTGAAGGACCGACTAGGCGAACCAGAGAGGGGGGGAGTGAATGGGAGCCGATTAAAAATTCTTCTCGAAGGAGATGAGAACTCCAACAAGACGAACACGGCTTCCAAATCACGTCTCCGACTCAACTACCCAAGTTGGCCAAGACCACGCAGCCACTGGAGTGCTACTGGTCCTAGGAACCAACAACCACCTTCACGGACTTGAGAACGCAGCGGAACACCAACTCGAGCACCACTGACCTACACCGGTCAGGCCGGTGAGCAGCACCGGTCAGACCGGTCCCTACTGGTAAAACCTGGGAACTTCCACAGAAGGCCCCTACACCGGTCAGGCCGATGTAGCTCACCGGTCAGACCGGTTCAAGCCAGGAAACCCCAAATCCACCAAACAGGCCTACCGAGCTCCAAACTGACCCAAACTCGAAACAGCAGCAACACGGGACTGCAACGAACTCACCAGAACGTTCACCCGAGGCAAAATCCACAGAGCCTCTGCACCAGTCAGACCGGTGAGCAGCACCGGTCAGACCGGTCAGGCTGGGCCGCTCGGGGATGAACAGCACCCGCGGGTCAACTCCTCCAAATCCAACTCCCGATCTCCCGAATCGCTCCACGGATTTGTGCAAGACTTTGGGGATAGTAGGAACACCTCATGGGCACTCCATAGCCAAGATTTGGTCCACCAAAACTTGCTAAATCAAGAGGAATCGAAGAAATCCCACCAAGAATGCCTCTAACCCTAGAGCCACGAAAACCCCAAAATCGAGCCCCTTTGCTCACGGATTTGGGAGGGGAATCAAAGGGAAAAGAACCACGAAGGGTTCATGCATACATCCCCCACCAAATCCCAAAGAGAAAGGCCTCGAAACCGCTCCAAGAAAATCGCCAAGAAAGAGCTCCGAAAATCACCAAAAAGGAGAAACGGGAAAGACACATCCAAGCCTTGAGGAACCACGCCGAATCATCTATACATACCAAAGAGGTTCATACAAGGTCTAGCTTGCCGCCCGATCATCCTTCCCTCTCACAAGATCTCACCATGAAGCTCTCAAGCTAGTCCTACGAAAATCCTAAGGAGAATAGGAAGAGAAAATAGGAAAGCAAATGAGTTAGGGTTCCAAGAGATGGTTGCCATCCTCTCACCCCTTGGGTTATATGGAGGCAACTGAAAGACGAAAATACCCTTACTAGCTAACTAGGGATACATGCCCCTCAAGGGCGAATTCGGAAATCTTTGTCTTCGCTCCATCGGACGGATGCCCAGCGACCGCAAACTTGCTTAGCCTTGACGCAAGCCTTGCAATCCCGACGCGTGTCCTCCGCTTCGAAGATTCCGGACTGCGTCGTCGCACACCGGTCAGACCGGTGCTCCTCACCGGTCAGACCGGTCTGGAGCTGCTGCACCTCCGTCTTCGGTTCTTCGGTCTTAGCTTTGTGGATCAACCAAGGAACCCAGTGGTTTTCTGGTGAACCACTGGAAACCCCGCGAACTCGGTGTAGCCTCCGCCAATCACCACTCATGACTCGGCTCCCACGTAGTCCCGGCTCGACCTTGGTTTTGAGGCTCAACCAAGAAACCGTCCATGACTTCATCTTGCTGTTCTTGCCACCATGCGGCCCGCACTTGACCCCGCTGGCCACCGGGTCCCTCGAACCAAGCCTACTTGTCTTCTCCACACCTGGAGGCCTCACCGGCAACGACCTTTCGCGCTTGTTCTTCACCTGCACCTGCACCAGTCAAGCCACAACCTGCACCTGCAATACTTAGCCAAGAATCAGTCCACACCACGTTGTCAATCACTCATCACACCAGGAAGCGACCATCCACCGGTCCTCGAACCACACCTGGCTCTCAACCTCTCTTGTACGTTTTGAGCATTGTATGTGATATTACACTTGTTATGTCTGTCATATATGCGAAATTATGATCCTGGCACACATATGAGATGCATTTGATTTCTCTTCCGAAATCAAGTATGACAATTATCACTAATGGGTACACCACCACACGTACTAAAGGTTATATTCATGCAAATATATTTTCTTTGTACATAACTTCCAATTTTCATTTTAAAAAAAATAAATTCAGTTGCTGTTTTGCCCCACAATATCTGGCGACCTGATAAAAAGCCTAGCACATGCAGTGTTTTATGCCTACTTTCTCCGTAAAAAAGAAATCAAAAGCATCTTCACCTTGGTCCGAATTACATTGCATGTAGCTCAGTTAACTGGAGCATGCTGCAAAAGCCTAGTTTGGTAACGAAGATGTTAGTTTTCTTAGACCATTACCAGTTTACGACAATGACAATTCTATATAAGTATATACCTACTTAAAATATCTATTTTTGAGAACACAGTTCGACTGACCTAGAAAAAATGAGTACACAGAACATATAATAAATGGAGCTTTATGCAATCTTCGTACGATATTAATTTAATATATAAAAAAGACCGAGTCAAATGAAGCTTTCCCTGCCAATCTGTCCGTGTGGTAGGTGGTAACCACTTTAGTGACCAGATGAAATAACCGAAACATGTGTTTTATCTTTTTCTCTACCTACCTGAAACAATCAAAAACATCTTGTTATTACACGTTTCTGTTAGCGTGGAGTTGTGCTCATCTGTAAGTAATTTTCGTTCACGTGATAGGAAAACCAGCATGGTTTTGGACTTGGCAGGCTGCTCTGCTTGGTTTTCGAGTTGCCTTTTGGACCTGTCCAATTCACAGCAGGAAAAATGGCGTAAAAGCAGAGTAAAATCTTGAAGAAAGGACTGAAAATGAGACTGAAAGAACAGACCGTTGCAATGCATGCAGCCACACCTACCCATGCAAACACATGTCAACATCTCCACCCAAACATCTGTACCGGGTGGCAACCCACATTAGTGCCGGGTGGCCACCCGGTACAGCTAAGGCGGCACTAATGTGGGCGGTACCGGGTTGTGATAGACCCGGTACTAATGTAGATCCTCCCGTCAGCTTGTTTCTCCCTCCTTTTTCTTTTCTTCTCTTTCCTTTTTCTTTACTCATTTTCTTCTCCAACTTTGCATACAACGATTTCATTATACACTTCTACTCAATCACAGATTTCGCACGCACATCACAATCACACACATCCAAGATTTTACATGTTTACAAGAATCACAAGATTCACCATCACAGATCCATATCAAGAATCAAATGAACACATCAAGAATCACAATAATACATCAATAATCACAAGAATAGATCAAGAATTAATAGTTCAAGAACTCTCCCCTGCCGCTGGATCCCGCACTAGCCGCCGTGCATGCGCCCGCGCGCCGCTGGATCCGGCCGCTGTGCGCCCACGCGCCGCCGGCCGCTGGCTCTGGCCGCCGTGCACCCACGCGCCGCTGGCCAATGGCTCCGGCCGTCGTGCGCCCACGCGCTGCCGTGCACCCGCGCGCCCCCGTCTGCCGAGCGCCCAGGCCGCCGGCTCTGGCCTCCGCGCGCTCGGGCCGCCGGCCGTCGTGCGCCCGCGAGCACCCCAGCCCGGCGTCGCCGGATCGGATCCGCTCGGGGATCCTCCCCGCCGGACGCTGATGCGTCGGCTCGAGCTCGATTTGGACGGCCGCCTGCATACAGATGAGGAAAAGAGAGAGAGGGGAGAGAGAGCTCGATCTGGACGAAACGAGAAGAAGATAGAATTGAATGAGAGAGAGCTGTGCGGGGGAGAGGCCACTATATTTTTCTAAGTGTAGGAGGTGCGCGCAGTAGTGCCGGCGGTGGAGGGCTTTAGTACCGGGGGTCCTTTCGCCCCGGTACTGATGTAGTTCGTTTGATACCGCTGCTTTTTTACACCTGGTATTAATGTACTCTGGCCACATTAGTACTGGGTGGGAACTAGCCCCGGTACTAATGCGTCCGCATTAGTACCGGGGTTAGTTCCCACCCGATACTAATGTGCCTTTACAGGAGCGCGTCGGGGCATTCTCTTCTCACCCGGTACTAATGTATATATTAGTTCCGGACGGCAAAACAACCGGTATTAATGTCAAAATTGGTCTGGGACGAAAGCCTCATTCCCTGGTAGTGCCCATATGGTTCTCTCATTGTTTTGCGCACGAATCCAAACAGTGGAGGACAAGTTGACTAATTTTGTGAGGAAGATGGATAGGAATCCCGATGTACACGTGCTAAGGAACGGTCTGTTGAAACTAATAAAGCAAGCTCATTGCATATATCTTGATGTCATTTTGTTTTTCATCCCCTTTATCATCTCTTGCTGGATGAAACAGCTGAGCTATGAAGTTATTCCCTCCATTTTTAAATATATGATACCGTTGATTTTTTACTTTAACTTTGACAACTAATATAAATTAGTTAATTAAAGTAAAATGTATATCATTATATCAATTGTCCAATGTACTTTAGATTTAACTAGTTGGTTTATCGATTTGCAAAAAAGAAATTATAGAAAAGACGAATAGTCAAACGAACGAAGAAAAGTCTATGGTGTCATATATTTAAGAACGGAGGTAGTATAATTTATCAAGAAAGACATTAGTACACATCACAACACAACACATATATGTGTGATATTTTGTTATGCTAACTGTATATTTCAGAAGTTGGTTTTCCTGGCTGCGTTCCAAGCTGTAACAACCAAGTACGTACTATTGTAGGTAGGTAGGTAGAGCTCGACGTCCGAAGGCACATCGAGGCTATATGCATGCTAATTTCTCCCGAATTACGTTGTTTGTCAGTTGTCTTCCAGATGACGATGGCTGTTTGTACTAGCTAGTACAAGAATTTCATACGGTGACAGCGACGACACACTAGTTTTCTCAAATTTTTGGCGTTTTAGCAGAATACTATAGTAACAAGTCCGCTCACGCAGGTGCCTTTACGAATGGCTCAATGAGAAATTTGTTACCACGCACTCGACTATAAATAGCTAGGCCATTGATCGACCATGGCATTCCACCCTAAAGCTACAAGCTGGTACGCTAAAGCTTGCAAGCTATACCTCGCTGCTTGCTGCATTTTGTTTCCCGCAGAATCGGTCGACAGATGGCAGCGAAGGTGACGGTTGATGAGGTGAGGAAGGCGCAGCGGGCCGAGGGCCCGGCGACGGTGCTGGCCATCGGCACAACGACGCCGCCAAACTGCGTGTACCAGGCGGATTACGCGGACTACTATTTCCGGGTCACCAAGAGCGAGCACATGAAGGAGCTCAAGGAGAAATTCCACAGAATATGTGCGTATAGTATGCAACACTCTACTTCCTAACAATGCATAATCGCATGCGTCATGCCAAATAACCTAGCTAGTTTCCATGTCGTATATGCTAAACATGTTTTCTAGTTTGCACGTCGTCCTAAACCGGCCTGTTTGGATCATCATGCCCACGTCATGTGCTGAGACAACCTGGTAAACGGCGGCCACCAGAAGTTTATTATTTTATTGGCAAAGCTCGACCTCTTTCTCTAACGTTTTCCCTATTCGTCCATTGTATTTATTGACAATGTCATTTGCAAATATTTAATTAGCTCTGGGATGCTTTAAATAAATAAATAAAGTAAAATTGAATTTCAAACGCTGTTGGTGTGGGATGTGGGTGCAGGCCACAAGTCGATGATCAAGAAGCGTTACCTGCACTTGACGGAGGACATCCTGGTGGAGAACCCTAACATGGCCTCCTACTCGGCACCGTCCCTGAACGCACGGCAGGACATCCTCGTGGAGGAGGTGCCCAAGATGGGCGCCGTTGCGGCGGAGAAGGCCCTCAAAGAGTGGGGCCAGCCGCGGTCCCAAATCACCCACATCATCTTCTGCACCACCTCAGGCGTCGACATGCCCGGCGCCGACTCCTGGACCATCAAGCTTCTCGGCTTGAACCCCTCTGTGAAGCGGGTCATGCTGTACCACCAGGGCTGCTTCGCCGGCGGGATGGTGCTCCGCATCGCCAAGGACCTCGCCGAGAACAACCGCGGCGCCCGGGTGCTGATCGTCTGCTCCGAGATCACCGTGGTAACGTTCCGCGGTCCGTCTGAGGATCACCTCGACTCGCTGGTCGGCCAGGCTCTCTTTGGCGATGGCGCGGCTGCTGTGATAGTGGGTGCTGACCCCGACAAGCATCTAGAGCGGCCATTGTTCTAGATGGTATCAGCGTCAGAGACCATTCTTCCTAACTCGGACGGCGCCATTGAAGGCCACCTCCGTGAGGTTGTGCTCACATTCCATCTCCAGGAAAGAGTCCCGGCGCTCATCTCCTCCAACATCGAGCGCCTGCTCGAGGAGTCCTTCAAGCCGCTCGGCATCTCCGATTGGAACTCCATCTTTTGGGTGGCGCACCCCGGTGGCCCGGCCATACTGAACGCAGTGGAGAAGAAGGCTAGAATTGACAAGGCCAGGCTCCGTGCCACCCGTCAGGTCCTTTCTGAGTATGGTAACATGTCAAGTGCCTGTGTGCTCTTCATCCTCGACAAGATGCACAAGTTCTCCGCCGAAGATGGGAGAACTACAACCGGCGAGGGTATGGATTGGGGTGTGCTCTTTGGCTTCGGTCCAGGGCTCACTGTGGAGACCATCGTGCTGCACAGTGTCCCAGTCGCAACTGGGCATGCCGCGTAACTGTTACCATTACACATGTAAAAAGTAAACAATAGCCTCTCATTATCACTAATGGGGTATGGCTACGCACACCACCACACTTTATGGTTGATTTGGATTTGTCACGCAAATATTGTAGGAGTACTAAAGGAAGTACCCCTGTATTTTTAAGAATTTTGTATCGTACCGTGCATTTGAGCTGGGCTAGTAATAAACATCTTGTGTGTTATTCTGAGAATTGTATCTTCATTTCTCTCTCTTAACAAAGCAGTATAACAAAAATAAGTTTTTAAATGAACCGCAAGAAAATAAGTGTAAGGGTTATATCTGCCGGAAACTACAACCTTTGTGAAAACGTGTGTAAACCACGACAAAAAATCGTCTAAATTCACCAAAACAATCACACATGTAAATGATATTGTGATACACAACCTCTCTTCACCACTCCGGCTGAGGCCCAAGAACAAGAACATGCAATACAAGCTAGCTTCACATCTTTTTCATAACACTATTATAGGTACAGGTGCTTAAATACTATAGCATTCTGCACTATATATATCACAATATATGTTTCTAATAGCGAGTTCACCGCATGATTGAAGCGTGTAATCCGTCTTGGTAGTTCAACTTTCAGATTGTTTGTTAGCAACCAGAACTGATAGCAAATGGATCGTCCCTTTCTGAGTTTCTGTCATTATAAAAAAAAGGAAAAACGTGAGACTCGTGGATAGGCTTGCACGGAATCATCTCTCTCATTCACAGAAGCAGCAACGACTAACAAGAGGGACGCGTGAGACTTATGAAGAATGGTCCAGAAGAAGAGGGGCTGGGTTGCTTATGAAATGAGGCCCATTCCGCTAACTCGTGTAAGAATAACTGAACAGCTCAGGTCACTTGATAAGTGATTGCCAACGTGTTATGTACTGACGTTTGTCTGGGCTTAGTACATGCAGGTGTTTGATACATCCTGAATGATGTCGTTGCATGTGAAAAACAAGCCTGAAAGATCCGTAGTCAGGTGGCCGCCAGGAGGTGGGACACGTAGGTTTGGTTTGAGAGACTGGATGCATGGTGAGATAAAAGACAGTTCACACGGTGGGATCAATCTGCTCTTCACCGATTCTTGCGGTGCTACTTCTCAGTGAGCACCGCATAGATCGGTGGTGTGCAGACAGTGTGGTTTTTTTACCTCAGTTCCTTTGCGAGTTTCGTCGTGTTCACTTCTATAGGATCGATGGCCTATAGAAGGGGGGTTGAATATGGGCTTTTTTCAAGTTTCTAGTACAAGGAACAAACCTTAACCTATATCACTAGTGTTGCTCATCTAAAAAGGATTCTTTCTACCAACTAAGCACACTAGCAACAAAGTTCCTAAACAAGTTACACTAACAAGAGAAAATCACCTTAGTCAAGATATGCAACAAGCAAAGCACACAAGAGAAACTAGGACAAAGGAACTTAAGAGTCGAAAGTAAATGCTGAAATTAAGTGCACGAAGGTAGAGTAAGAGGACTAGAGACAACCAAATTTTTTTCCCGTGGTATTGAGAAGTTGACGCTTCTCCCTAGTCCACGTTGGAGCACTCACAAAGAGTTTTGTTCCCCCTCAAGCCACTTAGACTTGAGTGCTCACTAAGAGTACCCGTTCCCCATCTCCGGAATGGTGGGTCTCAATCCATGTACACCAAGCACTTCCCGGGGCTCCCACAATCTCCAAGAGCTCACCAAGAACCTCCAAACACCGAGACCGTCTAGGAGCTGTTAATCTCCAAGAGTAACAAGCTCACACACTTTCACTTGACCAATGCACTGAAACTAGCCATAGAAAACACCTTGAAACCCTTGATCACCAAGAAAGAATTCCCCTTGGAACAGGAAGATGAATTCCAAATGAACAAAGCACTAACTCCTTCTCTCCTTGGCTGTTGTAGGTCTTCAGAGTGGCAAAGGCAGCTCAAGAGACGCAGGAGGGTCACTTATATAGGCTAAGCAAGGGAGGCTAGCCGTTAGAAAAGTGTTGTAGAAAGTAGCACCGTCGGATGAACCGACGGTTCCCCCTGGCCATAGCGTCGGTTCATCCGGTCACTCTAGACAAGAAATATAGCCGTTGAACCTAGCCGCTGTATCGTATCATCCGACGCATGCACTGAGGCTACGTCGGTTTATCCGGTGCTGAAGCCCTATCACTTAGTGCGTCTCTGTATGATTTAAACATAAGGGTCGGATGAACCGCTGAGTGTCCTGTATAGCGTCGTTTCATCCGGAGCTGAAGCAAATCCCTCGGTGCGTCTTTGTATGATTTATATGCACGCGTCGGATGAACCGCTGCTCTGACCGCCGATTCATCCGGTGCTGAAGGCAATTGACTCCAAACCTTACTGTTGCGAAACCCTAGGTCATCGGATGAACCGATGCTTAACCGTCGTTTCATCCGACGGTGCTTTTTCTCTTTGTCTGCTGCTATAATCATCCGATGAATCTAGGATTTGGGGCGTCGGTTCATCCGACGCAACCCTTTGCAGTTTAACTCGTCCAATTCAATCGGCTTTGAGTTTTTCTTCGATTCTTTTGCTTCCATTGTAATTCCATGAGTACTTTGAGTTGTTTAACATCCAAGGAGGTTGAGAGTCCATATATTTCATGGCATTTGTCGCATGGTCAAGCTACTAGTGTGTGAACCCCTCTTAATAGTACGGTCAAACACTACAAACTAGCAAATCCAAGTGCCCTTCATCTCCTTGTGACACTTGGAACTAACAATGTCCTTAGACTTGTAGCATTTGTCCATTGGTCGCTTGTAATTTCAAATTGAGGGGTCTCATTTCACTTATATCTCATGGCAATAACCCAAGATTAAATCTGCTACAAAACAAAGGTTAGTCATAAGTATACGGTTGCCATTTATCACCGAAACACACCCTTACCAAAGGTGCGCAAAGGCCTAGATGCTTACAACTTCCATGTGTTTGTGTGTGACCTTTCAAGTTGTGATTGGGGTATAAGCTAAGTTCGTTCTCGTTAAGAAGAATTTTTATTAGCTTCCATTCAATCCCCCGTCTCTGGTCTCCTATATGGTCTTTCAAAAACCATCCCCGCGGCAGAGCTGGACGTTCCTGTCCCAGTGGTTGTCCACCTTGAGCGTGCTACACTGGTCGTCCAAGAACACGGCCTTGTTGTCCGAGGACGGCACGTTGGGGCACACAGAATTCTTGTACACAGACGTGACGGCCGGGTCCATGCCGGGCGGACCCCGTCGGGCCGGCTGCGTACCCATAGAAGCGGTTGTTCTTGATGGCCTTGCAGTGCATGGCGCCCACGGTGTGTGCGCCGAGTAGCACCATCGTCTCAAACGAACTCATCCCAAACCTGGAGAAATACGTGGTCGTCTGCGCCGTCATGAAGTTGGCCCCCAGGAGCCACACTCGGAGGCCGATGAGTGGCGGCGGTCCCTGCGCCCAGTGCGCACCGCGTACGCTGGCCCGCGGCGAGCTTGACCACGTCCCGGGTGGCGAGGATCTCGATGTCGGAGCAGGACACCATGCCGGGGCACGTGCGCTCGAGCTCCGCCTTGATGGCGGCGATGAGGTCGCAGCCTTTGACACTCAGGTTCGGCCCCGCCATCTTCTCCGTGCCGGAGCCGTCGATCAGCAGACCGCCGTCCCATCCCTACAATTGTAGTCGCTCCCCATGTTAATTTACACGCGTACACACATTCGCATGGAAGTCGTAGTAGCTTGCTTAGCTGGTTGCACGTACATTGACGGTGCACTCGTGGAATTGCAGACGGAAGAGATGGGCGATGATGGGGGCCTCGCGGGCGAAGCGGGCCTTGACGATGCCCTGCACCACCACCTCCACATCACTCGCGCCCCCATGCGTGCTGTTGAGGCCATCGATCGTCTGACTTGATAACTACTAGTAATGGTTAGCTTACTTAGCTCTTTCTTGAACGTCAGAGATTAGTCTGGGGTGAGAATCAGATGGCACATTTTTTAAGACGTGCGTAGCACGTATTTCATTAAGGAGAGGAGAAAGGTCTATTTACAAAAAGAGGTACAAACGCGAGACGACAACAAGCCCCAAACAAAAGAAAGAACAGCTACCAACATGAGACTACCTAAGTGCGCGGGGGCAACCTACGACGACCAAGCAAACCAATCCCAGCGAATCCAGCACGTGACCAACTCCGGGCTTCCTCCAGGATCAGCGTTGCCAGTGAGACCGGCTGGAGCGCCGCCCTGTCATGCACAAGCATATTCCTCTCTTTCCAGAGTGACCAGACGACCAAAAGAGCTAAGGAGTCAAAGCCTTTGCGCTGTGTCTTGTGAACCAGCTTCCTAGCATGTAGCCACCATGTGAAGTAAGGCACCTCCTCCTGCGGCGTCAGCCGATCCAAGCCGAAGTAACGGAGCACCCTAAACCAGGTTTCCCGACTGTGGACACATCTAAGTAGGAGGTGATCCAAGGTTTCGACCTCTTGTGCACAAAGGGCACAATCATCCGAGTCACGTAGACCATGCCGACGTAACCGGTTCGAAGTCCAACAACGACCATGCAGCACAAGCCAGCTAAAGAAGCGACACCGCCTAGGAGACTACACCTTCCAAATGCGCTTAGCTTCGGCTAGCGGGATCCTACCAAAGAACAGCGCTCGGTAAGCAGAGCTAGAGGAGAACTCCCTGGTAGACGACCATTTCTAGATAAACCTGTCCGGCTGGTTGGATAACTGGAAGTCCTGAACGAGGTCCCAAAGACGAAGGTATTGGACGATGTTGGCGGTCGATTTCTGTCAACCTAGCCACTTGTTTACCTTCTATGTTGGTATTAATTTGATATTCACACTAACGATCCTAACCCCCATTATATGTTATGTTCGCACTCGTCCATGGTTTTTGGAGTTTATTGTTTACACAGGAATCAAGAGCTTAAATAAGGACTTTCGGGTAAAGTTCATCAAGGGATTTACAAGGTGATCACGGACCCCGGGACAAGTCAAGATACAAGATGAACATGACTCCAAATGATCCAATGACTAAAGTGTGAAGCCGAGAAGTGCGGAGGACCTAGACGGAAGATGCGGGAGTTCATACGCAAAGCACCCTTATCCAAACCGCGAGGAAAATGACGTCAAGGACCCACATGCAACTCGGCAAAAACTCAGGAAGTCGCGAGAAGCTTCACAAAGAAAACCGGGGACAAACCGGGCCGAGGAGGCCCTGGGCCGGTCGGCCCAGGCCGGCCGGCCTGGCCCATCCCCGGGTCGGTTCGCCGCCCCCTTTGACCTAGATGATGCTCGGGCTATTTATAGCCCCCTTGCGAAGTTGCAACTATCAAGTCATTCGTCATTCGCCGCCGAGGAGCAGAGGAGCTTGAGGGACACCACCCCGAAGAGGAGGGTCGTGTTAGTCGTCTAGGGTTTGCCTAGCTGGCGTGGGAACCTTGCAAGGAAGACCACGTCGGAGTTTCGGAGGCGTGCATCAAGATCAAGGTAGGATCCCGGTTGGATCTTATTCATGTATACATATTTTTGATGAAGTTTTAATGAATCCGATTCCTAGCGATCGAGTACCTTTGTTTGCAATTCTTGTTCTTGCTTGGGTGTTTTCTTCCTCAATCTATTCTCGAGATAGATTGTATGGGATGTTCTTGTAGCCGCGGTGGCTAGAGGTGCATACCCGATCTACCAAGTAGTTCAACGCACTCCTTGCGAGTGTGCTCTAAGATTCGACTGCGAAGAAAGGGGAACATCGTGACAGGATGTTGACACCAAGTACGGCAGGGCGACTTAGGGGGTTTGACCGAAGGTCGAGGTTTAAAGACGCTTTCAATGAGATTTGTTTTACTCTCTCTTCTATCTTGCTCGGAACGACGACATAAACACGATCTAGATCCCTCTAGATCAGTACCTCAATGCTTTCTCTTGCTACCTCTTTTGATCTTAGTAGATTAGATGCATTCGAAACCTCTTTAAGATGCAAGTGTTTCTCGGTTATTGGATTGAGTCTTGCATTACACACTATTCCACGGATTCGATACATTGGGTGATACTCGAGGAAGAAGGTACTACATGATCCGTAAGCTTGCGGTGAACCTTGGCACATTATTGAACCGTCAACAAGCCCTTTTTTTGGCACCGTTGCCGGGGAACAAGTAATCAAGATCCAATTTAATATCTCATTTGTAAGTATTTTCAATTTCTTTTTTATTTTTCTTTTGCATCTATTAAACTTTGATCATCCTCAAAAACCAATCTAATCTAGTTTTTGACTAACCCTTTTTGTAGTTTTTTTTCTTTTTAGATCTTTTGTATATTTTGTTTATCGCTAACCCTAACAGGAGATGGACGGCCACCTCTCCAACAAACCAAAAAATTTTGTGGATGATCCAGAAAAACTTTACAGGCAAGGGAGACGCGAAGCACGATCTAGGAAGCTGGGGATTGTAGATCCAAAAGCCGGAGTCGAAGGATCGTCGGGATCTCCACAGGAATCACCACCTACAAGTCCGAAGAAGGAATCACCACCTCCAAGTCTGAGGAGAGATCAACCTCAACCGCCACCAAAGTCACAAGAAAGGAAGATTGGGGAGCTTTGCATCCCGGAACTTGTTGATCTCCCCATCCTCTGAGGACCAGGTGTGTCCGAGGACCAGTGGAGGGTCGCTCCTTAGTGATGAGTGATTGACTACATTGTGTGGACTGATGCTTGGCTAAGTGTGCAGGTACAGGTTGTGGCTTGACTCGTGTCGGTGCAGGTGAAGAACAAGCGCGAAAGACCTGAGCCGTGGTGGCCTCCGGGTGATGGAGAGGCAAGTAGGTTTGGTTCGATAGACCCGGTGGCCGATGGGGTCAAGTGCAAGCCATGCGGTGCAAGACTGGCGGGCTGAAGTCGTGAACATGGGCCGGTGCAAGGTAGCAGTTGGAGCCCGAAGCTTGCACGCGGGGTTTGTTGGTTTGCCCACAAAACCATCAGTGAACGGTTTCTTGGTTTGGGCCTCAAAACCAAGCCCGGAGGCCCGAGGCGACGGAGATGGTGATCCGAGAGCTTCGGGAAGCTTCGAGGCGGAGGGCACGTGGCGTGATCGCGGGGTTTGCGTCGAGGTGAAGTGAAGCCGCGGTGGAAGCGTGTCCGTCCGATTTAATCTTGACCAAAATGCCCCTGACGGGTTGTATCTTCATTTCAAGCAGTAGGGGTAGCGTGGTCATTTACCTCCCTCCGATGGACTTCGTATAAATAGTGGAGAGGTGGATGGCATCTCTCTCGCTTGGACTCTAGGGCTTTCTCTCCCGGTAGATTTCTCTGAACTGCTTCTTTTCCCTCTGGATTCCTTAGGCTAGACTCTTGTACAGACTCTGACCTCTGGATGTATGGAAGCATTCGGCGTTGCGGTGATCTCCTAGTCCTCTGTGATTTTCATGTCACTTTTGGGACTATTTTTAGGGAGTTTCGTTCTTCGCTCGATTCGTGATTTTGGAGGTGTTTCTTCTCGGATTTCTTTGAGGGGATCATGGGTGGATGCCTTGCGCATCTTTGTGTGTGATCTTGACCCCTCAAACATCATGGAGAGCCTTTGATTCGTGCGTTTTTGGTTGGAGCCCGAGTTCATGGTGGTGGTTCGGTTGATCCGCGATTCCCAGTGATTTAGTGGCTTAGGAGACGAGATTTTTGGGGCATAGCTTCCTCTTGTGTTGCTTATCATCTCCCCCAAATCTTGTCTTAAGAGCTTTAGCCGTTTGGGAGATCCGGTGATGGAAAGGTGGAGTTGACTCCCGAGCTCGAGCATTTTTCTGCTCTGTCCGCACCTGGCGGACGGTCCGCGAGTCCCGTGCGGACGGTCCGCGAGGCCCTGGCAGCGTAATCCTATCTCTGTTTGGGGGTTTCCGTGTCCCCAACATGGTCCTTTGGTGGTAGGCGTGAGAGGGTTCCGCCTAGAGGTTTTGGGAGGATGGATTTTGCTAACCCTTCTTTTGAGCAAATGGCTCAGCACTGGTTTGACTCTTTTGGTACTAACCCCAGTGTTGAGTCGCTTGCTCATTCTCGTCCTCGTTTTTTATTGCAGGTGGGAAGCTTGGAGAACTTTTGGTTGATCAACTCCGGTTGCTCACGACACATGACCGGAGATCGTGGCTGGTTCTCCAGCCTCACCCCGGTGAGTACGGGGAGTACATCACTTTCGGGGACAATGGGAGAGGACGAGTGCTTGCTGAAAGTATGGTGAAGGTGAGTAGCAAGGTGACCAGTGCCATAAGCGTAGCCAAAAATCCTGTCCTCCACTCCAAAACGAAACACATAGAAGTGAGGTACCACTTCCTGAGAGACAATGTGGAGAAGGGAAACATATCTTTGTCCTATGTCCCTACCCAAGACTAGCTAGCTGACATTTTCACCAAACCGCTTGACCAAGTCACTTTCACTCGCTTGCGGGGTGAGCTTGGGGTATGCTTTCCTTTCTAGCTGGGTCTTGGAGCCTCTCATGTATATATGTGTCATATGTTCATTTTATTGCATTCCTGTCATGCATTTTACTTTCTGTACAAAACCTGGTAGGATAGCCATCTTTGGATCACTTGAGCTAGATTTGAGCTTCTCTTATATACATTGATCACTGATGTGCTATGGATGAGATATGTGCATGTTTGGTAATTTGTGGTTGTATATGCTATGCTCTTGATGGTTGTGCCATATATGTATGATGAGATAGCATTTTGTTTGTGAAAATGATAAAATTGTCTCTCTCATGAGTAGATGCTTGTCTATGCTCAATTTGTGCTTAAATGCTTATATCATGCTCAGTTTGTGCTTGAGGATCATATTCTCTTTGCTTGGGGTCAAAGACCTTTTTGTCATTGTAAATGTTTAGCCCTTTTGCTTGCTTGGGGAGGAGCATAAGCTTCTTTTTGCCGCAAAGGCACTTCATGTACCATGTTTAATCTTGAAAATGAAATTAGTGTATAAATTGCCTTGTGCTTGAAAAATGAGCTCCTAATCATGTTTTATGCTTTGCTTTTCATATCTTGGGTGCTAAACCGTAGCATGTTGTCTACCATGAGAAGTCTCATTTTAAGAAGTAGACACATGGCTCGGTGGCTTTAACATGACTTGAGTAGCTTGTGGGCGTTTATAATGATCTTGTAATGAGAATTTGTGATCTTGTATAAACTTTGAATGATCTAGTGCATTTGCGTTCAAATTGCCATGGATAGGCTCTTGCTCATGAGATGAATGCTTATTTGTGAAAATATTGCTTAAAATTGCTTTTAGCCATGTCACATGCTTATATGTCTCTACCTTCTTGATGGCAATGTGCTAACTACACCATGTCTACTTTGCTTGCTCTATGTCTCATGTGTAGCATTTTGTTGTGCTCTTTGTATATTTTAGAAGCTTGGTAGACTGTATATATGCTTTGATATGCATTTTTCATGAAAACAAAGGGAAGAGTTTCATATATCTTGATTCATGCATTTTCAACAAGGGGGAGAGTTTTGTATGATAAGGGGAGAATTTGGGGAGATTTTTCATGTATTGGAAGCTTTTGTGAAAAATTGGTATGCATTTGTGAGATGTTGCATGTGAGGAGAAAAATTTTGAGAAGAAGAGGTCGCATTTGCTCAGGGGGTGTTTGCATATGTGCAGGGGGAGCTCCTTTGATTTTCCTGAGTTTTATGCTTTGTGGTGTGCTCCTTGTGAGCTTTGTTTTGTCTCGGCTGTGTCGAGCCGTTGCCCTTGTCTTAGGGGGCCGAGACTTGGATTGGCGAGTGATCTTGTTTTCGCTTGTTCTTTAGCTTTGGATCACTTGCTTTGGAGGTTTGTGTTCGTGGTTGTTTTCTTTTCTTTTTCTCAATCGTGGTTACTTTTGGTGTTGTCAATGCACTCATCAAGGGGGAGATTGAGGACCAGGTGTGTCCGAGGACCAGTGGAGGGTTGCTCCTTAGTGATGAGTGATTGACAACGTTGTGTGGACTGATGCTTGGCTAAGTGTGCAGGTACAGGTTGCGACTTGACTCGTGTCGGTGCAGGTGAAGAACAAGCGCGAAAGACCTGAGCCGTGGTGGCCTCCGGGTGATGGAGAGGCAAGTAGGCTTGGTTCGATGGACCCTGTGGCCGACGGGGTCAAGTGCGAGCCGTGCGGTGCAAGACAAGCGGGCTGAAGTCGTGAACATGGGCCGGTGCAAGGTAGCGGTTGGAGCCCGAAGCTTGCACGCGGGGTTTGTTGGTTTGCCCACAAAACCATCGGTGAACGGTTTCTTGGTTTGGGCCTCAAAACCAAGCCCGGAGGCCCGAGGCGACGGAGATGGTGATCTGGGAGCTTCGGGAAGCTTCGAGGCGGAGGGCACGTGGCGTGATCGCTGGGTTTGCGTCGAGGTGAAGCGAAGCTGCGGTGGAAGTGTGTCCGTCCGATGAAGTCTTGACCAAAAAGCCCCTGAGGGGTTGTATCTTCATTTCAAGCAGTAGGGGTAGCGTGGTCATTTACCTCCCTCCGATGGACTTCGTATAAATAGCGGAGAGGTAGATGGCATCTCTCTCGCTTGGACTCTAGGGCTTTCTCCCCCGTAGATTTATCTGAACTGCTTCTTTTCCCTCTGGATTCCTTAGGCTAGACTCTTGTACAGACTCTGACCTCTGGATGTATGGAAGCATTCGGCGTTGCGGTGATCTCCTAGTCCTCTGTGATTTTCGTGTCATTTTTTGAACTATTTTTGGGGAGTTTCGTTCTTCACTCGATTCGTGATTTTGGAGGCGTTTCTTCTCGGATTTCTTTGAGGGGATCATGGGTGGATGCCTTGTGCATCTTTGTGTGTGATCTTGACCCCTCAAACGTCGTGGAGGGCCTTCGATTCGTGCATTTTTGGTTGGAGCCCGAGTTCATGGTGGTGGTTCAGTTGATCCGCGATTCCCGGTGATTTAGTGGCTTAGGAGACGAGATTTTTGGGGCAAAGCTTCCTCTTGTGTTGCTTATCATCTCCCCCAAATCTTGTCTCAAGAGCTTTAGCCGTTTGGGAGATCCGGTGATGGAAAGGTGGAGTTGACTCCCGAGCTCGAGCATTTTTCTGCTCTGTCCGCACCTGGCGGACGGTCCGCGAGGCCCTGGCAGCGTTGGTGTTCTTCGCGTGTTCTTGAGCGCGTGAGTTTCGATCCGTTGAGTTGCTTTGGTTCGGTGGCAACGAGTTTGGAGGACAGTCCGCGAGGGTGTCCCGGACAGTCCGTGCTGGTCGGACGGTCCGCAGTGAGCCGCCGGACAGTCCGAATTTCGGGGGTGCGCTACTGGTGGTTCGAAGCGCTTTTGCGAACAGTCCGCCGTGACCTTCCGGACGGTCTGCGCCCTCCACGCGGACGGTCTGCCCGGTCACCCGGGACAGTCCGCCAGGGACTTCGCAGCAGTGCCTAAGTCCTTTGGTCCTTGCTTTGGTGCTTCCGCTCTTTGCTCCTAGGCATGTTGGTTGATCTTCTAGGTTTGTGTGTGCCTTGTTTGGAGCTTCCTTTGTGTGCGTGAGAATTTGGAGGGGCAATCGGGGTATAGGCCGAGTTCGGCCTTCGGGAAGAATTTTTATCGGCTCCCATTCACTCCCCCCCCCTCTCTGGTCGCCCAATTCGGTCCTTCATCCTCAACCTAGCCGACATCGGAAGACCATTCGAGATCAAGACTTCAACCATCCGCATGGTGCAACACACACCTTTCACCGGTAAAGAGGATCCTAACCTTCACATCCAAGCGTTCATTCAACTTTGTCAGACATTCACGATGGAAAGGCTGGATCAAAATCAATTGATGGCAAGACTTTTTCCGTTCTCACTTCTCGGAAAAGCCTTGCAATGGTTCTATACTCTACCGGTGGAGACGGTGCAAAATTGGGAAGCATTGATGAGAGCATTCATGAAGGAGTACTATTCGCCGGGTAAGACTCAAAGCTTGCGTAATAAGATTGCTACATTTGCTCAATATCCTACGGAAACTATCACGGAAGCTTTCGAGCGTTTTAATGAGTACACCCGAGCCGTGCCACATCACAAGTTCCTGAAGGAGGACCTTGTTCAAAAGTTCTATCAAGATCTCAATCTAGCATCGAGGACCGTAATTGACGCATCGGCGGGAGGATCTATTATTGAGCTAACTCCGACGGAGGCATTCACTCTTTTCAAGAAGGTTGCGGATAATGATACATGGGCGTCATCCGGACGCTTACTTCTGGTTCAACCGACGGGCAATGTTAAAGGTGTTTTGCAAGTTGAAAAGGAGGAACTTCTAGAAGGAAAGGTTGACTCGCTCATGAGGAGGTTGGAGAAGATGGAGCTAGAAAAGAAAGCCGCCCAAGACTTGAAGGCCGCCGAAGCAAGATCCACATGTGAAGAGTGTGGGGAGTACGGCCATGTCCAGAAAGATTATCCAGAGGAAGCAAAGGTGATCGACTACATGAGGAAAGGAGATTTGCCGAACTTCCGCTACGGGCAAGGTAGACCTCAATTTAATGCAAGTTCGTCTATTCAAAATACGGTGCCTCTTCGTATACAATTGAAGGACTTCATGGACGAGCAAGCAAAGATCAACAAGGACACCGTCACTAAGTTCAAGACTATGGATAAAATATTGGAGAACATCGATGGCAAGGTGACGGAGGTCGGGAGCTCCAACCAACAAGTGCTCAACATAATGAAGATATTGGAGACGCAAGTGGGACAACTTGCCGGGCGCTTAACCGTTAATAAAGGAAGATTGCCGGGGCAGCCCCAAGATCCCGAGACGGCGAAGGCTATTCAAACTCGATCGGGAAAGGAGACAGAGGATACCGAACTTCCAGCTGGTGCAAGGAAGCCTAAGCCAACCGTCAAAGCGGAAGATCACACTAAGGAGAAGGTGACTACTATTCCGGAGATTGCTACCGAAGAACCGGAATTTGAAATGCCAAGTGATGACACGAAGATGCCTACTCTAAAGACACTACTTTCGAGGTAAAATTAATAATCATTTTGAAAAGTTTGTGGAAGTGGTAAGCAGGTTAAGCATCAACATGCCGTTGTTGGACATTCTCCAAGTTCCTACATATTCTCGCTACTTCAAAGACATACTTGCAAACAAGTATGAGATGGCAACACTTGGGGCGGATCACGTCAAGATGTCCGAAAAATGTAGTGCCGCCATCGCAAATCAAGGGCCCGAGAAGCAAAGAGACCCTGGATGTCCGACCATCCCATGTTCTATTGGCTCATTCACATTCGAGAAGGCATTATGCGACCTTGGAGCAAGCGTGAGTGTCATGCCAAGAGATGTGTTCGAGAAGCTACACTTACCACTTGAGCCTACGGGTATGTGTTTGGAGTTGGGCGACAATTCTATCCGCTATCCTGTGGGAATCGCCGAAGATGTGCCTGTGAAAGTTGGAGATCACTTCATCCCCGTCGACTTCGTGGTACTTGAGATGGGAGAAAGGGAGAAGCCGCCCCTCATCCTAGGGAGGCCCTTCCTCAAGACCGTCGGGGCAACAATCGACGTTGGCAAAGGAGAGATTAAGTTCGACGTCAATGGCACACGAAGCATATTCAAGTTTCGTCCACGTTTCGAGGTATGCAACATGATCAATGCTAAATATGTTCCACCTCATCGTCGTTTTAGAAAGGAAGAGCCAAAGAAGAAGGAGGAGCCCAAGAAGAAGGAAGTGAAGGTGATCAAAGGAGTCGTTGCATCCGTCAAGACCAAAGAACAAAAGCCGCCTGTGAAGACCAAAAAGATGACTAGGCCAGAAAATAAGCACGTGCCCAAGATGGTGCAGAAGTGGGTACCCAAGATTGCAACGCTCACAAAGAGCATTGATCCGAAGTGAAGAAGACAAGTCTAGCCATGGACTATAAACGAAGCGCTAGGCGGGAGGCAACCTGTTCGTCGAGTCAAGAATAAGCTACCGGGAGGACAACCCGTTCAAGAATAAAGCTGTCGGGAGGGCAACCCGGATTATTTCCGATTTCAAGTAAGTTGGTCTTAGAATTTGCTACGCAAGACTTGGTATAAACTCTTAAGTGGTTGAACTTATTTTTTGAGACATTTAAGTTGCTCGGATGTTTCATTTGGATTTTACTTGACATAAACCTTTGACATGAGCCATCCTACGATTTATTTGCCTCTTTTCAAGAAAGCAACTCCAAAAATTCAGAACCGACCCACACCTTTCATCCTTCTCATGATGATAAGGTTGGTTTGTTTTACATCATAAAAACACACGAGTAGAGCCCCGCATTGTCCCTTAATGATTTTTAATCTTTGACGCATGCTAGGACTCGCGTAAACTTAGATTTTTGGTTTCTTTCAACTTGATATCTACCGGTTTCTCTAGAATTAGAATTTTTCCAAGCCCCATTTATTTTTGTTTATTCAAAACATCTCTCTCATGTTTGGCCAAAATTAGAACCTAAACCCATACCCCCACGGTCAAGCCAGAGGAGCTCGCTATCAATTAATGAAAGCAAGTGATCCCGGTGTAACCAAAATCAATGTTGTCAGAAAATTTCGACTTACAAATGTTTTTGATGCCTAAAAACTCCTCTAAAAATACATTTGAACTCATTGATATCTCTGAGTTAATTTTTAATTTTCAAAATTAGAGGAGTAATTAGCATCTAAACATGATCAAGGGAAGGTTTTGAGCTTAATTGAACTTCTAATGCTCCATGATGCATCGTGAGAAGGCTTCATCATTAAGGCATCTTGAGCACATGCAAGGACAAGCATGGGAGGGGCAGCAAGCTTTGATTTTTGCAGAATATGGATGAGATCATGGGAGGCAAGGAAGCATGGAAGTGATACAAAGTAAATGATCAAGATGGAGGACTTGACCATGAAAGAAAAAGGAGTGGCTGAGAAGAATTGGACGGTGGACGGCGTGGAGCACGAGTACACAGCACCATGATCAATTAAGCAACAAGTGGGAGAAAGAAGAGCCAGAAAAGAGGGGCAGGGGCCCTAGGCCGGTCAGCCCAAGCCGGCCGGCCTGGCCTATTTATTTGCCCCCCCCCCGGTGTTCGTCTTCCTCAGGTAAGCCACTTGCTTCGTTGCTAGTTCATATTCTTGAGTTCCTAGTCCAGAACCTCCAGAAACACCTTCGAAAAATTCGTTCTCCATTCTTGAGTCCAAAAATTCAGAAAAATACGTCACAATCCTTGCCCTTTCATATACTTCTTTTGTGTGTATTCTACTGGAAAGAAACCCCCGGGAGAGTTTGTTTGTGATTTGTGCAGCAACAACAAGATGAAGAAGGTTTTTGGCAAGGTCCTTGGAAGGAAGACGCAATCGTCATCATCAAAGCTGGCATCAACAAGTTCTTCGCGAAGGCACTCAATCTCCGAGTCGCCGCGAAGCATGGAAGAAGACGTGGCGCCATCAAGGAGCGACACCATGCTCCTTAGTGGAAGAAGAGACACGCGAAGCTCGTCCATGCGGTACACTGAACCGCAAGGGCGAACGGAGGAGCCACCCATCCAACCTCGTCGCTCGACTTGTTCATCCGCTCCACCACCGTACACTCCACGACGTTGCAAGTATGGATTTCTTATGATGTCGGAGGAGGAGGAGGAGAAGCTTGGGCGCCTAGAGAAGAGGGTTGTGCCCAATGTTGACTTTGATGATGATACCCTCCAAGTGTTAGGATTTTCTCCGGATCTCTATCAAATGATGAACCACCTTGGATAGGGGCAATTTTTCGATGGAGTAGGGGTGAGCTTTCATTTGGAACTTACGATGGAGATTCTCATGACCATGGGACCGGTTATTAATGAAGGGATGTCATCCCTCTCATTTCGACTAAAGGATGATGAGCAAATAATTCCTTATGAGCAAATTAGAGAGTTGCTCGGTTTTCAGAGTGAAGCCCCGGAGCAAGTTGTTAATGAAAGTATATTGGAGGGATTTTGGAGTATGATTTTAGGGGAAGACAACCGGCAGAGAAATAGCATCCAAAATCCCATCATCCGAATATTTCATTCTTGGATGAGCAAAAGGATTTTGGGAAGAATGAAGGAGTCCAAGGTCACCGACATGGAAGTTAATTGGCTTTATTCGGCATTGATTGCGAGACAAGCCATTGATCCATCATATATCATGATCAATCGGTGGTGTTGTGAGGCAATTTCGAGGACAGGACAAATTGGTTCGGGATGCTATCTCTCTATGATAGCAATTTCTGTGAAGCCGAGTATTACAAGGAACCCAAAATTCCTACTTGCGGGAAATTCACTTGGGATTGATTACATGAAGCAAGGAAAATACATTAGTGGAGATGAAAAGAGAGGGTACAAGGTGGCAAAAGTCAATGTTCCTCTCCCAAATATGAAGCTGAAATTATTTATTGAAGGGAGAGAGAATTGGTTAGAGGAAGGAATTCTTGTGCCGGCCAAGAAGAACAAAAGAGAAAGGATTATAGAAGAAGGATCATCTTCCGCAGCCCAAGAACGAGGGGCTGCATTCCATCAACCATATGGCGGGATTCCTATGCCACCACCCTACTACGGAAGTGTGCCGATGCAAGCATGGGGGAGTGGTGCAGCCATGCCGCCACCTCCTCCAACATATTTTCCACCAACTTTTGTTGTGCCCAATGAAGCATTTGTGGCACCTTATGAAAGCATGCCCCAATCCCAACAAAGTGCGGCCATCATTGGGGCGTATATGCAAAGGATTGAACAAGACATCGAGAGGATCCGAAGCCATGTCAACCATTTGCATGAAGGAACGGCGGGGATCGCCCATCAATTAGGACGCCATCAACTCGTGCCGCCGCATTAATTTCATGGAGGGGCCATGCAAACATATTTTGAGCAAGGATTCAATGAAAGTCAACCAACAGAGCAATAGCAATCGGATGAGGAGTAAAGAAAGAAGGAAGGGACGGAACTTTATAAGTGTGGTTTGATTTTTCCTTTTCTTTATTTTCATCTTGTGTGTGTTTATGTTTGCGTAGTATTTTCTTGTTTTTATTTAATTTCAGCATGTGTGGTAGTAGTAGTTTGCTATCCATCATCATGAATAAGTTTCACCGTTGCTTTTATGATCTTAATATGGATGGAAAATTTGTATCATGTTGATATGTAATGATCGTTGCCGCTTTGCTTGATCTTATGCTTGTTTTATGCATGTTTAAGCTAGTGCTCTCTTTTAATATGAATCTGAAATTTAATTAAAATGCTAGCTTAATCTCGTGTGGAGGTTATGATAACTCAAGTCCCATAGTTCTTTTTCGTTGCTCTCAACTTTGAATGAATCAAAGAACCTTTTTATTCTAAAAAAAGTTATGCTAACCTTGTCATAAGTACCACTTGCATTTTGCTCTACCCATCCAAAGCCTAAGTTTACTTGAGTGCAAAACCTTAGTATATATAAGATTTATTTTTGGGTGCATTAATTCAAGGCTTGATTTCTCTGGCCCGAGACTAAGAAGCTGGTCATTCCATTTTTGCGTATCGTTCTTTATGCTAGCCTCTTCTATCTGTGCATTGTGAGTTTCCACATTGGAAATTTCGCAAATATTACCGGATATCCAACCACAAAACCCAAACATATCTTTTTGTGTTCACCTCCTTCACCACAACCCAATATATGAGTATGGATGAATATTATGAGGAAGATTACAGGGAAGGTGCTTCAAGTGAGAAAGGGAGACTTCCAAAAGGATCCCTAGAAGATTTTTCGAGTGTCTCTCTCTAAGAAAAAATGAGAGCTTCAATTTCCACCTTGGCATATTTATCACCTCTTTTGCCCGAGGACGAGCAAATGTCTAAGCATGGGGGGTTGCCAAGTAAGTGCTAGTATAGTCTAGAGTTCAAGGGGAGCAAATATAAAAAAAGAAAAAGAAAAAGAAAAAGAAAAAAAGTATGATGAAAGAAAATGAAAAAAAGAGAAAAGTATGATGAGAAAAAGAAAGAAAGAAAATAAAGCTCCCCAGTTCTCTAGCTATGTTTAGTGCTTTTTGAGTTTTCAAGAGGATTCAAGATCAAGACACATACTCATCTTTCCAACCATGTGCAATCCGATAACGAGGACTTTATTTGTGCCTTGGGATCACTATCACTCTTTGTCATTTGCACATGTCCACCGATCTAAAAGTGTGTGTGTTCATCTCTCCCCCCTCCTTGATAAACATTATTTTTCCAATGACTTTTTTGACGAGTCTCGGTAAGACCATGAGAAGCTAGTCTTGTTTTAATAATATCTCAACTATAATATCTTGGTAGGACTAAACTTTCCCATAGCTCCATATAAAGCTTTCCACCATATACTTTGAGAGAGGAAAGGAGTAGAACAAGTAGGCTTGAGAGACAAGATGAGATGAGAGTACATGAGCAAAGTGCAAGATGGTTATTTTTTATCTTAGTAAAACAATTTTTCTCTTTATCTCATTCTTTATTTTTCAAAATTTCTGAGATTTGTCTACAAGTTTGAGAGCATGATCAAGTACTTGTGGAAAGAGCTTGAATGATATCTACCCTCCATAAAGATAAAAGTTAGTACATTATGGAACTTTAATGAATCTAGAGAGCATTATGTTTTCTCATGTATGATCAAGTGTAGGGTTTGAACATCGAAGGGCAACTCTGATATCCATTGAAGGCTTACTCGAGGACGAGCAAGGTTTAAGCATGAAGGGATGTTGGCGGTCGATTTCCGTCAACCTAGCCACTTGTTTACCTTCTATATTGGTATTAATTTGATATTCACACTAATGATCCTAACCCCCATTATATGTTATGTTCGCACTCGTGCATGGTTTTTGGAGTTTATTCTTTACACAGGAATCAAGAGCTTAAATAAGGACTTCCGGGTAAAGTTCATCAAGGGATTTACAAGGTGATCACGGACCCCGGGACAAGTCAAGATACAAGATGAACATGACTCCAAATGAACCAAGGACTAAAGTGTGAAGCCGAGAAGTGCGGAGGACCTAGACGGAAGATGCAGGAGTTCATACGCAAAGCACCCTTATCCAAACCGCGAGGAAAATGATGTCAAGGACCCACATGCAACTTGGCAAAAACTCAGGAAGTTGCGAGAAACTTCACGAAGAAAACCGCGGACGAACCGGGCCGAGGAGGCCCTCGACCGGTCGACCCAGGCCGGTCGGCCTAGGCCGGCTAGCCTGGCCCATCCCCGGGTCGGTTCGCCGCCCCCTTTGACCTAGATGATGCTCGGGCTATTTTTAGCCCCCGTGTGAAGTTGCAACTATCAAGCCATTCGTCATTTGCCACCGAGGAGCAGAGGAGCTTGAGGGACACCATCCCGGAGAGGAGGGTCGTGTTAGTCGTCTAGGGTTTGCCTAGCCGGCGTGGGAACCTTGCAAGGAAGACCACGTCAGAGTTCCGGAGGCGTGAATCAAGATCAAGGTAGGATCCCGGTTGGATCATATTCATGTATACATACTTTTGATGGAGTTTTAATGAATCTGATTCCTAGCGATCGAGTACCTTTGTTTGCAATTCTTGTTCTTGCTTGGGTGTTTTCTTCCTCAATCTATTCTCGAGATAGATTGCATGGGATATTCTTGTAGCTGCGGTGGCTAAAGGTGCATACCCGATCTACCAAGTAGTTCAACGCACTCCTTGCGAGTGTGCTCTAAGATTCGACCGCGAAGAAAGGGGAACATCGTGACAGGATGTTGACACCGAGTACAGCGGGGCGACTTAGGGGGTTTGACCGAAGGTCGAGGTTTAAAGACTCTTTCAATGAGATTCGTTTTACTCTCTCTTCTATCTTGCTCGGAACGACGACATAAACACGATCTAGATCCCTCTAGATCAGTACCTCAATGCTTTCTCTTGCTACCTCTTTTGATCTTAGTAGATTAGATGCATTCGAAACCTCTTTAAGATGCAAGTGTTTCTCAGTTATTGGATTGAGTCTTGCGTTACACACTGTTCCACGGATTCGATACCTTGGGTGATACTAGACAAAAAAAGGTACTACATGATCTGTAAGCTTGTGGTGAACCTTGGCGCATTATTGAACCGTCAACAGACGACCACGGGGACAGTGCGTGCGAAGGCAATGTCCCGGATCCACCGTCGGCCGGAAAGGGCGTCCCGAACCGAGCGGGATTTGCGAATTCTAGCCGGGACCGCGTTTCAAAGCTGAGGTGCTAGCTGAAGGATTGAGCACCCATTGATCCAGTGATCCATCCAGAATAAGGCGCGCGACCCATCTCCAACTTGCACTGTGACTGAAGCATCAAAAAAATTCTGAGATGACCGATCTGGCCGGAAGTGGTAACTTGACCAAGTCTTGTCGGAGTCAACCCTGGCCAGCCAAAGCCACCGTAGCCGTAACGCGAAGTCCATGAGATGCAGGTTGGGGATGCCAAGGCCGCCATAAGGGGTAGGGGAAGCCGCATTCACCCAAGCCACAGCACACTTCCCTCCCGCAGCCACCTCCGATCCGCACCACAAGAATCCACGTACCAACTTCTCGATAGCACAGATAGCCCATGGTGCGATCTTCGTGGCCATAGAGATGTGTACTGGTATAGCGCACAACGTAGACCGGGCAAGAATGAGACGACCACTTCTGTTCAGCATTCTACCCTTCCAGGGTGGAAGGTGTTTAGCAACCTTGTCAACTACCGGCTGCATAGCAGATTTAGGCAGACGCCAGGGCGAGAGCGGTACCCCAAGGTAGGTACACGGGAAGTCAGCACACTGACAGCCGAGAGTGTGAGAGATCAAACTTACTTGATCGTCTTCACACCGAATCGGGAAGGCCTTGCTCTTAAAAAGATTAGTGGCAAGGCCCGTCGCCCGGTGGAAAAGATCCAAGATCTCTCGAACCATAACTAGATCTAGCACGACCGGAGAGAGGAAGACGACCACATCATCCGCATAGAAGGAGACTCGCTGTCTGATAGAGCTGGGGCGCAGCATAGAAAAGAGACCCCTCGAATCAGCGAGCTTGATCATGGCGCTGAAGCACTCCATGACCAGGACAAAAAGCATGGGCGAGAGAGGATCACCCTGCCTGAGGCCACGACCATGACAAATACGACGACCGGGGTCTCCATTAAGAAGAACCTTAGTGCTTGCCATGGAAAGCAAAACAGAAATCCAATTAGACTAGTGTAGAGGGCAACCGACAACGGAGAGCAGCTCTAGAAGAAAAACCCAATTCACCGAATCAAAAGCCTTGGCCAGGCCAATCTTGAAGAGCACACTCGGGCTCTTCCTAATCGAGAGTGTCCTGACTGTACCCAAGACATATCTGAATTTTTCTTGAATCTGACGACCCTTAATGAAAGCACTCTGATTCGGTGAGATCAAGCATGGCAGAGCTGGCGCAGAACGGTTGGCCAGGACCTTAGCAAAGATCTTCCCAAAACTGTGAATTAGGCTGATGGGGCGATACTCAGCCAGACCCTCCGGGTTATCCACCTTTGGGAGCAGCGTGATCAACGCTTCATTTAGGTGGTGAAAGCTCTGGCAGTCCATCGAAGATATGGCCTGGAAAGCTCTCACCACGTCCACTTTGATAATCGACCACGACGACCTATAAAAATGACCGGTGAACCCGTCCGGTCCTAGAGCCTTATCGAGGGGGAGGTCGTGGATCATGGCCTACACCTCCTCCTTAGAAATCAGACGACCAAGCTCGGAGAGGTCCAACTGTGGGAGCCGTAGCTCACGAAAATCCAAGGCAGAGGTCCTTGGCAACTCCGAGCCAAGGATGGAATCGAAGTAACTAAAAGCTGCTTCAGCTTTGTCCGCCTCAGCAACCAGGGTGACGCCATCGACCAAGAGGGAGGCAATGTGATTCTTCCTCCGGTGATGATTCGCGTGGAGGTGGAAAAATTTAGTGCAAGCATCTCCCTCCTTTAGCCACCGCATGCTAGATCTCTCTCGCGCAATAGTGCGCTGAATAGAGGTTAAACCCAGGAACCGTAATTTCAAAAAATTTCGCAGCGCAAACTCTACACTGGACAACGATCAGTGGTCCTGAGCTGCATCCAAACAGAAAATGACCTCCATAGCAATCAGAACCTGGATACGAATGCTGCCAATGGATTTAGCGCTCCAAGCCTTCAACCCCTTCGCCGTCTCGCAGAGCCGTTGGTCGATGGTACGCAATGGGTCAGCGAGAGGCATCGGGGACAACCATGCAGCCTTCACGGTGTCAAGGTAGCCTTGAACCTGAGGCCAAAACACCCAGAAGCGGAAGCGCCGCTTGGGGTTGAACCCGTCATCGAACTGTAGCAGCAGAGGGGCATGATCCGAGCAACGAGAGGAGAGGGCTTGAAGATACGACCTGGGGTAGATGGACTCCCAGTCCTCGGAAACAAACATCCTATCAATGCGTTCCAAGGTAGGGTGCAACCGCTCACTACTCCATGTGAACAGACGACCACTGAGATGCAGCTCAGACAGCTCAAGGTCATTGAGTAACCTTCGAAAACGACCCACCATCCTCCTGGAGAGACGGCCATTATTCTTATCAGAGGCTTGGTAGATTAAGTTGAAATCCCCATAGATTATCCAGGGGCCCGACAGAGAGGGCCGGAGGTCGCGCAACTCCTGAAGAAAACCGACCTTAGCCGCATCCCCCTGATGGCCATACACATTAGTCAACCACCAAGAGGCCTCCAGGCAAGAGCAAGGAGCAACCTTTACCAATACCGAGTGAGAGCGAAAAACTGGAGAGGAAACCGACCAAGAGCTAGAAGCCCAAGCGACCAAGATACCACCACACGTATGCACAGCTGGGAGAGCGAAGTAATCAAAATCCAGACCAAGCATATCCTTAATCAAAGCATCATCAATTACATCAAGTTTGGTCTCCTGCAAGCAAGCGAGAGAAGCCCTCTCTGACCAGACGAGCTCCTGAACCGCCGTGCGCCGAGCACGCCAATTCAGGCCCCGCGCATTCCAGAGGACAAGATGTTCATCCATTAAAAAAACAAAAACATCGACCAACGACCTAGCGAGGTGGACTAGCACACCCTAGTCCCCTCAACCACACCTCCATCAGCGAACAACTCTGGAGCAGCTACTGGTGTGTCCTCATCCTCGAGAATACAAGCCTAGATGGCATCGTCCAGCACCCCCCCGAACAGCACCCGAATCGCCTGACAGTGGCTGTCCGAAAGACCCGTAGCAAACAACCGCAAGTACTCCTCGAAAGAGGTAGTGTCTGGGGCAGCGTCCGTACCAATCAGCCCAAGCTGGCGCATCACGACGTTCTAACCGCAAGTGATGGAGGGGGTACTCCCCCTCTTGGTCAAAACCGCAATGCGCCCGCTCCTACGAAGGGTAGACGGGTGAGGTAGAGGTTGTCTCGCACGATGTGCCCGCGGGCGTGTCGGGACAACCGACGGGGAAGGCTGCCTGGAGACGGTGGAGTGGAAGTCAGCTGCCAATCCCATGGCCTCCGCCCTAGCAGAGGGCGGGGAGTCGGGGATCAGAGCCGACCGGACGACCAGACGTGGCGAGACGACCTGTGCCTCTGCGGAGACCAAGTCACCGCGGAAGCCCGGCAGCTCAAGAGTCTGCCGCGGGACGTCAGCTACAGGAAAAATGACCTCGATCGCTGGCAGGCCCGTCGCATGAGGCGCACGGAACAGACAGGCTCCCAACCGTGTGAACACCGCAGAAAGAGGGATGGGCGTAAAGCCTGACTCCCCCGGACGACCGGCTGCAGAGGAAGGGCCACGACGACCAGAAGCGGAGTAGGTGACGAAACCTCGACGGGCTCGTCCACACCAGGGGCAGGAAGAACGACCTGCAGATCCACATCCGGTGGGCAGGAGTGGCACGAAGTAGAAGGCACCCCAGACGCCACCACGCCATTGTCTAGGCGTGGGGGTGGCGAAGACCCCTCCTGAGCTGGAGGGCGCACCTCAACCCTCACCGAACTAGAGGACGGACGACCGACAGCGCGCATGGTGGGGGTCCCCTCCTCCACTGACAACACACTAGAAGCAGCTCGAGCGGCACTGACGACCGACGCGGAGCTCGGGGGCTGTCGAGGAAGTCCGCGGCGCTGTGATCCCCTGCAGCCCCCACTCCGGGTAGGAGCGGGGACGCGGCGAGGGCGCAGGCGGATCCACCGGGGCGCCAAACGGGGTGGACGGGCCTAACTGCGCCCCCAAGCACCAAACGTCCCTCCCTGGAAGGATGCGGAGGGAGCCCCACACCAGAAGGCCGAGACGACGACAAAGAAGCACCACCAGCACCAACCGGTGGCTGGCGAGGTCCCGCTGCCCCCCCCCCCCAACCGCGGACAGGTCGTCACTAGCGGGTGGAGGAGGGGCATCAGGAGAGACAACCACGACCTCGAGAATGTCGAGGACCGCTCTGTAGCGGAAAACCGGCTGTGGGTGTCGCGCGTCGAAGGGGATGGGGGCCCACATGTCCTTCGCGCAGGGGACCAGATCCGGGTGTAGACAGGCGACCGTGACACAGAACTTCTTCAGCGAGGCCTTGGACTCGGTATCTGGTGCCATAGAGAGGAGGACACAGGAGGAGCCAAGGATCTCCTGAGCGGTGCTGCGGAGCCAGAGGTGGGCCGGCACCCCCTGAATAGCAATGTGCAGCCTGTAATCCATGGGCGACCAGACAGCGCACTCTCCTTCCTCCACCTCTTGAAGACCAGTCGAACTGAGGAGGAGGGAAGGGGGCATCCAAAATCTGCTGCTGCACATCATAATCCCGAAAGAGCACAAGAAAATCCTCCGGGTGGTGCACATGCACCGTGAACGACCCGAGCGCCAAGCCGAAGTGACCCATGATGTACGCCTAAACATCGGAGGGAGTCAACTCCGGCCGGGTGCCAGCGACCATAACGACCATTGCGCGTTCAAGCGCTATCTCATTCGCCGCAACCTCCACCGTACGAGGAATGATGCATGTCTCAAGCTGCGGCCGCCTGGAAGGGTGCCCCAGAGGAGGGTGGAAGGCGGCAGCATCCGCAGAAAGATGACCAGAGCTGCCAGAAGCCATCGACGACGTCGGGGCACCGCCAGGAGGCTCGACCGGCTCCCTGCCCTGCCGCCTCTCCTCGGCCACGTGCCGGTGTGGGAGAGGCGCCCCGCGACAGTCGTTGCCCCGAGGGGGGCCATCACCTGCGGCTGCAGCTCCCGCGGCTGCGGGCGGTGGCGGGGTGGGGGCGAGTCCTGCCGCGGCGGAGGCGGCGGAGGGGAGCCCCGCCGTGGGGGCGGAGGCAGTGGCGGAGGAGTCCAACGAGGTGGCGGAGGCGGTGGCGGAGGAGCCCGACGGGGTGGCAGAGAAGCCCGACGCGGCAGCGGCGGAGGTGGCGGCGAAGCAGCCCGACGCGGCGGAGGGGGACGGGTGGCCCGCCGCGGCGGGGGCGGTGGAGGCGGCGACTCGTGCTCCCGGCGACGTGCCGGCACGGGCACATAGCCCGGTAGACGCCGGCGAAGGACCCTCGGCAGCGTGCAGTCCTCCTCGCGGTGTCCAAGGCGGTGGCAACGGAAGCAACGAGCAGAGTGGGGGTACCTCGCGGCGAAGTGCGAGTCGCTGAAGCAGTTGAAGCACAGCCCGTTGAGGTCCACCGGGACCGGAGGGGCGGCGGAGGTGGTGGTGGCGGAGAGTGGGAGGCGCGCCGCTTGCGAGAGACGACCTCCTCCCACGGCCCGCCTCCATCATCGCCAACGACCGAAGCATCCGCTTGTGCCGCCACGGCCGGAATGACGACGACCGATCCCACCCGAACAGGCGCGGGCGGGGCTCCAGCACCGGAGGAACCAAACCCGGAGGGAGAAGAAGACGACCGGGTGGTGAACCACGAGCGACCGACGAGCGAAGAACGACCGGCGGCGACTGTGAGCGAGAAGCAGCCGCCTTGGAGCACTCAGGGTGGTCCTTGGCCTCCGCCCGACCGGCGGTCACGCGGGCGTCACCCCTCCGAGCAGGCACGTCGCGCTGACCAGCAGGCTAGGGCTGGCCCTGCCTCGGCAGAGGCGGAGGCGGCGGGGGGTCCCGACAGAGGAGTGCGGGGGAGGGCGCAGGAGCCACTGCCGGAGGAGTGCCGACCGGCGAGGGGGTCGCGCGGAACCTCGAAACCCAAGCGGCCCACCTTTGCGCTGAACGTAGGAGATGGAGAGCGCTCAGCCCGAGGCGACGGGGAGCCGAACGCCGGGAACTCCCACAGGTCCTGACCGGAAGGGATGGACACCTCGGCCTCCGCGGAGCCCGGCTCGAGAGCGGCGCCGACAGGGGTTGCAGGGGAGCCGGCGGGACGAGGGGCAGGGGAGAGCATCTCGTCGGCGTCGGCGAGCTCGAAGACCACCATGGCCACCGGCGGCGGCGGCGCTGGATAGCGGCGGCTGGACGGGGTGGCGGCGTGGGCATCGGAGGCGGCCCGGAGCGGCACCGCGTGCGGGGCCGAACCCCCACGCGTGCAGCCCGGAAGCGGCGGCGGCCGCCGCGGCCCCCCGCGGCGACGGTAGCGGCCGGGACCGGCGGGGCAGGGGGTGGCGGCACGGGCGTCGGAGGCAGCCCGAAACGGCAGCGCGTGCGGGGCCGAACCCCCACGCGTGTGGCCCGGAGGTGGCGGCGGCGGCCGCGGCCCCCCGCGGCGACGGCAGCGGCCGGGACCGGCGGGGCAGGCCGGAGCCGATCTCTTCACCCAGGCGACGAGAAGAGGAGCTGCAGGGATGGTTGGAGAGGGCGGCGCGTGAGGAGTGCGGATCCGCCGGAGGTTGGGGCTGGGGCGGCCGGAGCAGGGAGATCCTGCTCTGACACGTCGGCGGCGAGAGGGAGTCGGGGGCGGGGTCAGAGAGAGGGAGACAGGGATGGGGTCACGCAATCAGATGGCACATTGCCAAGCTTATTTATAGGTGATCCATCATTGAGGATATATGAGTAATTCGAATACAGTTGTTTGCTGTTTGCATCATCGTGGGGTTTATGGACACCACGTACATCTGCAAGCAGGCTGGATGCTTCTCTTTCTTTCTTTTTTCAAGACTAGCGATGACGCACGTGCGTGTCGCACGTGTTTGCTAACCGCTACTGTAAGTTAGTATAAGATGCCGTAGTTCAATGAATTCAATAATCATCAAATTTTCAGAATTTAATTACTTTTTAGATAATATTTATGATAACAAAGAATTGTCAATCTCAACATATTTGTGCATGGTATTTATATAATTTTCATGGAGGCTAAAACGATGACCAGCGCGGCCACGATGGAGGGGCCTCCTCGTGGCCAGTGGTATCTCCTCTGCTGGATTTCCTCACGCATGAACGGTACCCTCGCGTACGTGGTGTTTGCAGTTCCCGGTGCGGTGAAAAAAAAACTGTAAATGCTCCCTGGAGGGACCGGTTCCGGACGGGTAGCGTCCCCCGCTACGAAGAGTCTAAGGATGGTCGCACCGCATCATGTGTAAAGACACGTCTAAAATGGTATGACCCACACCACAATACTTCTCTTTAGAAACTAAAATGTGAGGTAATATAAGTTTTAAGGTTTAAACCGTAAGAAAATAAAAGTTCTAGGTATTAAATGTAATAATTCAAATGTAAAGGGGCAAAATAAAAATATTAACTTATCATTGCTTTTAACTTATCACAACATTGCAGTGTAACATTATCCAAAAAGGTACAAATAAATAACAAAATAAAATTCAACACCTAAGAGCTTCATCTTCTCCCCTTGATCTTCATATATCCTCTGTTTGTATCATTCTTGGTTAGCTACACCGATCTTCCAATGTTTCAAAAAAGAGCTACTGGGAAGGGACGATATGAGACGATTGGGATCGGATGCAGTAACTCAGGTGAAAAGTTTATGGGCATGGGATACTCAAATGCACTGGCAGAGCTAGAAATTCAAATTTTAGCTTTTAAGGGGACCAATAATATTAGAATTTCTAAAATTTAGTAAAAAATTGAAATATTTTCAAGCTCTTTCCCTGTTTATCACTTAGTTCTTATTACTACCAAGACCACAAATCCAAATACATGGTGATCTTATATTACCAAGGAGACCACGGCTTGGCAACCAAATTCAGCGTCGCCTTGAGCCGCACCGATAGCCCATTCAGCTCGTCCATCTCCAGCTTCGACGGCCCGCCGGCTGGCAGCTCCCAGTCGAAGTGGTACAACAGGCTCGCCAGCGCGAGCTCCATCGATGGCACGGCGAACCCGATCCCAGGACACCCTCTCCACCCGGTGCCGAACGACAGGAACCTGAAGTCCTGCCCGAGCAGGTAGTTCGTCGTGAGGTCGTCGCCGGCGAACCGCTCCGGCACGAACTCCTCGGGGCGCTCCCAGGCCGCCGGGTCCCGTGCGATGGCCCAGGCGTTGACGATCACCCGGGTGCGCGCCGGAACGTGGTAGCCGAGCAGCTCGGTGTCCTCCATTGTCTCCCGGGGCAGGAGGAGCGGCAGCGGCGTGCGCAACCAGAACGTCTCCTTGATCACGCACTTGAGGTAGCGGAGCTTCGGCAGGTGGTCCTCGGTGACGTTGTCGCCGCCGCCGCCGCCGCCGACGGCCGCGCGGATCTCGTCTTGGACCTTGCGCATCTCGTGCGGGTGGTTGATGAGCTCCGCCATGGCCCAGACCAACGTGGTGTAGGTCGTGTCCGTGGCGGCGGCGAACATGTCCTGGACATTATTCGTGCGTGATGTTACATGCAGTTCATCGACTCATCGTCCTCGATCATCAATCAGAACAATTAATAATAGGTATGCGTACCAGAATAATGACCTTGATGGTTACGTTGTCAAACACGACTTCCCCTCCACCGGCGTTCTTCTCTGCCTCCTCGTTGACGTCGAGGAAGTCCCGGTGGGCGGTGGCCGTCGTCCTCCCAGGGGCCGTCACGGCGCTTCTGGCGGTGTTCGGTGATGACTCGCTCGAGCAACGCGTCCATCCGCGCGGACGTGCGCGCCGCCCTGGCGTCGAGCCCCATGAGCGTGTCGACCCACGCCAGCCACAGCACGAAGTCCCCGATGGTGACCGTCCCGAGCAGCCCTCGAAGTCGGCGAACAGCTCGGTGAGCTCCTCGCTGCCGTCGTGGTGGCCGAAGCTCCTGTCGTCGCTGAACGCAGCGCGGGAGATGATGCCGTTGGTGTAGGAGATGATGAGCGCAGTGATGTTGACGACGGCATCATCATCACCGCTGCCGCCCGGCGAGGAGGCGCGTTGGCGGCGGACGCGATCGGCCATGGCGGCGGCCTCCTGCTCCCGGGCCTGGCGGAAGAAAGTGACGCGGCGGTGGCTGAGGAGGTGGAGCACACAGAGACGTGGTGCGCCTGGCGCCAATGCTCGCTGTAAGGGACGAAGGCCTTGTCGCAGCCGTAGACGAGGCGCTCGGCCATGCGAGGTGGGCCCAGCGGTATAAATGGCGGGTAGGCAAACCACATGGGTCACAGAAACGATACGTTTTTACCAGAAACACTCTAAATTACAATATTTATAGTTTTACCTATTTTTTGTCCTCCGATAACCTGACGGATGGGTCCGACGTGAAGGATAAGGCGAACCCGAATTAGGTGAGAAATGTTTTTCAGAATATTCGATCTTTATAGTATAGAAAATAAAAAGACTTCTTCGCCAGCTGTACCTGAAAGAAACATGCACAGTTAGTTCAAACTGGTTTTTTTTTTATGGAATTGATTGACTTTTGCAGAATTCAGGATTGTAATAATATGTCTTGCTAGGTTAGCTCCTCGATGTTACTCCTTTTCTTTTTTGCGAAACATCGATGTTATCCATTGACTTGACGGAATTCAAGCAATCGAACAATAAGTTGAACGTGTCAAGCTGGATAATTTAGCTCAACTCGTATAACATTATGCATCTGCACAACTGTTGGACACATTAGGAAAATCAGCTTACCTACAAATGTAATTTTTCAACAGGCTTTGATAATGGAAGTCAAATGGATAAAATGAGTGATGTTTAATAAATTATTTTAGTACAACAGAGCACCACAGACCTCAAATCCACTTGTACTTATGAATGATGCCTATCATCAAATAGGGATGGAAATATGGAAATGGAATCTGAATTATCCGATATCCGTATTCGCTAAAACATAAATATAGATATCCGTATCTGTATTCGAATTCAAATGTGGTAGTAAAGTGGATACATCCGAATTCGTTTTTGTCGATTTTCTCTATCCAATTCCACATCCGTATTCGGCAATATCCGGCACTATTCGTATTCGACTATATAAAACTGTCAGTTATCTCTATAACTAATAGCAAATTATGTTTCATAGAATACTAATAATGATAGTGTATAATTGAAAAACATTATATCCATAACTGATGATTATGACATTAATTTTAATATTTACAATATTGCATCCATAGAACAATTTAAAAGTTATATTTAAATTTAATGACCAATATCATTAATTTTAATAATTAAAATACATTAATATAAAGTTTAATTTTAATTAATCTAGTTTATTTATATATTGATGAAATTATTTTTTATGTATTTTTTATTATCTATTTGATAAATGTATATATATTAAAAATATGTACTTATTAATAGTTTTATTTGTTATATGATTAATTATTAAAATAAATATGGATGAATGTGATATTCTTAATGAGCGATATATGTCTAGACTTGTTATGTACTAATACTTTAGTCTTTACATGATTTTGCAATTGTAAATTATGAATAAAGAAAATTGGTAAATATTGTCTTTCAAAACGAGTAAATAAATAAGTTTTTTCTCTTTTCACTTTGAAACTTCTTCTACTCTCCACATACATGTGGTACTCCATATTAAAATTTGGTACATTTTTGTATTTGTTTGCTATATTTATTTATTAAATGCATTTCAAGTAATTTTTTGAATCAAGTAAAATTTGAACTGTAAGTAATTCAAATAATAGAAAAGAATAAGTAGAAAAATGATATTCATGTTATTTAGCCCTGTTTGAGGTCTTACCGGGGAAATGAAAAGAAATTTCAAACATATTGTCCAGGAAACACGACCACAAACGTGTGTTCGAAGGATTTTAAAATTATAATAAAATAATACTGAAAATCATGAGATTTGTTAATATATCATGATATCATATACATGGAGGATGTGGTAAAAAATTGAGTGGATTTCACACATTTTATCACGTACGATGCTTACAAACGAAAGCATCTCGGAAGAAGAACCATATAGTTGGCAAGGATGCGGTTATGTTTGGAGTGAAAGTGACGGTCGAATTTGGATTTGACTTCGAAACTTTTTCTACTCTTTATATACAACATGTGGTACTCCATGTTAAAATTTGGTAATTTTTGTATTTGTTTGTTTAACTAATTAAATGCATTTTCAAGCATTTTTTTGGAATCAAGCAAAATTGAATTGCAAGTAATTCAAATAATAGAATAAAATGATTAGAAAAAAAAGATATTCATGTTATTTAGCCCAATTTAATGCTTTACCCATGAATGAAAAGAAATTTGTAACAACTTATCCAGAAAACACTCCCACTAATGTTTTGGTAAAGAAGGAGAAGAAGGAAATTGAAACAAAAACTTTACCATGAGCCGGATCTTACGGACCGGCAAATCAAAACTTCGCCAGCCTATTAAGCCTAGGGAATCCTAACTATATAAGCCGCCTCCTTCCCCATCTCCTCCTCCATCCCATTGCCCCCTTCCCATCCCCCTCCGCTCGACGCGGCTTGCTCCTGCGCGGCGGCGGGTTGGCAACCAAGGCCGGGTAGCACAGCCTCCCATGGCGTGATGGGAGCTCTCCTAGACGCGTGACAGCCTCCATCCCTGGTGGCGCGGCGGCATGCTCCTGCGGGGCGGCAAGCATTGCCACCTCCCCCAGGCGGCCCAACGGCCTCCTCCGAGGCGTGCGGCGAGCTCCTTCGCCAGGCGAAGCGAGGAGGGCATGGAGTGGCAATGCAGCCTGCAGCAAACATTTTTTTTGTTCTTCAAAATTTTGTTTGAGAGTGCCAATTTTAGTACGATAGTAAAACTTTTGCCGTGTGTGCAACAAAGAATTTGCCGTGCAAATCTTTGCCATGTGCCCTTTGCCGTGGGCATTAGGAACATTGTGGTGTGCCCTAGGCACACGGCAAATCAGTTGATTCCAGTAGTGCATAAATCCCCCTTAGCTCACCGTAGCGTCCACCAGAATGTTGTTGAATAGATAAAACTCATTTATCTATTCAACATCATTCAGTTTATCCATTTGACTTCCGTTTTTAGAAGCTCATTGAAAATTTTACCAGTGTAGGTAAAGCTGATTTTTTAAATTTGGCCAACATTTGTGTGGCCTAACCTTTCTCTTTGCAAATCAAACAAGGTCCGAGTATTTTCGTAAAGGCAGTAAGCCATTTAATTTAGCGAAAGGCGGTCTTATTCACAATAAGAAGTTCTTTGTACATTAAGATACGAGTTCTGCTTAATCATCATGCTTGACGCGCTCAAACTATTCTTGGGCTGAATACTATTTTTGAATTACTTTTCGAGTACTTATAACTGGCCTAACCTTTCTCTTTGCAAATCAAACAAGGCCTGAGTATTTTCGTAAAGGCAGTAAGCCATTTAATTTAGCGAAAGGCGGTTTTATTCACAATAAGAAGTTCTTTGTACATTACAAGAGCCATTATAAAAAAATAGAATATTAGAGTACTTTTCCTTCGTGACCAATTTTCACTTGACATTCCTGCCGCTGTGAATCAAACAAATAAAGCGCAACCATGTTGTAGTAACTAAACACTGAGTACTTCTGGCTGGTGCGATTAGTGCAAACCCACTACTGCAGAACCAATAATATTGCACATATAATGGTCAATGAGTAACATCGAGGAGCTAAACTAGCTAGATTACTAGATTCAGCCAAGTCCGTCAATTCCGCAATCAAAAGTGTCGATCAACTGCAACTGAACATGTTTCTTTCATGCACAGCTGGCGAAGAAGTCTTTTTATTTTCTAGAAAAAAAAGAAAGAAATAGAAGCATCCAGCCTGCCTGCAAGCGTTCGTGGTGTCCATAAACCCCACGATGATGCAAGCAGCAATAAACAACTGTATTCGATACTCCTATATCCTCGATGATAGATCACCTATAAGGCTATAAATAGGCTTGGCATGGTGTCCTCTGATTCTCACCCCCACACTGATCTCTTTCGTTCAAGAAAAATCTTACTAATAGGCTAACAATTACTACTAGTAGTTAGCAAGTACGAGGTAATGGCCTCAGCAGCGCGCATGGGGGCGGGGGCGCTAGTGGTGGTTCTCGCCGTGTTGTGGCTGGCCGCCAGCGGCAGCGCGCAGCTGCGGTACGGGTTCTACAAGGGCAGGTGCAACTCCAGCGACGTGGAGGCGGTGGTGCAGGGCATCGTCAAGGCCCGCTTCGCCCGCGAGGCCCCCGTCGTCGCCCATCTCCTCCGCCTGCAATTCCACGAGTGCGCCGTCAATGTACGTACACAACCAGTTGAGCAAGCTACTTTGATCCGTGCGCACGTGTGTGTTCATTAACATGTGGCAAGATGAGATTATAATTGCAGGGATGCGACGGTGGTCTGCTCATCGACGGCCCCGGCACGGAGAAGACGGCGGAGCCGAACCTGAGCGTCAAGGGCTACGACCTCATCGCCGCCATCAAGACGGAGCTTGAGCGCAGGTGCCCCGGTGTCGTGTCCTGCTCCGACATCGAGATCCTCGCCACCCGGGACGCGGTCAAGCTCGCCGGCGGGCCGGCGTACGCGGTGCGCACTGGGCGCAGGGACCGCCGCCAGTCGCGGTCCTCCGACGTGCGGCTCCCGGGGGCCGACTTCACGGCGGCGCAGACGACTGCGTATTTCTCCAGGCTTGGAATGAGTCCGTTTGAGACGATGGTGCTGCTCGGCGCGCACACTGTGGGCGCCACGCGCTGCAAGGCCATCAAGAACAGCCGCCTCTACGGATACAGCGGCCGGCCCGGCGCGACGGACCCCAGCATGGACCCGGCTGTCGCGTCCGTGTATAAGAAGTACGTGTGCCCCAACGTGCCGTCCTCGGACAACAACGCCGTGTTCCTGGACGACCAGTGGAGCGCGCTCAAGGTGGACAACCACTACTACAGGAACGTCCAGCTCCGCCGCGGTGTGCTCCCCTGCGACCAGAACCTGTACAATGATGGCTCCACCAAGCGCATCATCGATCAGCTGGCTACCAACAACGGCATCTTCCTCTCCGCGTTCGGGCAGGTGCTCGCCAAGCTCAGCGAGGTAGGCGTCCTCACTGGCACGCAGGGTGAAATCCGCAAGGTCTGCAACAAGTTCAACTGAAGAAATGACGCATTGATCTGATCATTATTATTCGTCTCTCTGCCTTCTATTGGGCCATCTCAAATGTTGCACTCTTTTTTATTTTTGTTTAAGATTAAGTTTTAGTTTATTTTGATGTGTGGTTGGTTTTCAATTTATCTTATATGTTTCTTGTATCGATTTTTGGAATAACATACTGTATGAGCTAGCAAGCTGATCTGCAACGAGAAACTCAAGATCCTCATTGAATGCATTATATTCATCCCATCTGATGACTGGGCCACACAAAATGTTTTCTTTCTTTTAAATTTGATTTTTTATCTAATTTAGCTGGATTTGATGTGATGTTTAGTTTATTCCATTTGATTCCATCGTTTCTTATAAGAACATACGCATTGTGTATGAGCTATTTAAATTTATGTCATTGAACTAGTTACTGTTTTAGTTTCTATTTTTATACTACACATGTTGGTATTATCTACATACACTGGTGGAAAAACGACATTTGTTCCCAAGCATTTGTCCTGGTTCAACTTTGGAACCGGGACAAATGCTTTGGGGGCGACGTTGCCTCGGAAGGCTGTTTGCGCCGCCCCCCTTTAGTCTCGGGTGGTAATACCACCCGGGACTAAAGGCTTGGCGTCCAACGGCTCTGAGCCGCAATTATTTGCGCTAGACTTTAGTCCCAAGTGGTATTACGACCCGAGACTAAAGGGTGAGCCTTTAGTCTCGGGTCGTAACACCACCCGGGACTAAAGTTTTTGTCCCGGGTGGTATTACCACCCGAGACTAAAGGCTTATCTTTAGTCCAGGGTGGTAATACCACCCGGGACTAAAGGGTGCGCCTATATATCTCTGCCTCCCTTCTTCTTCCTCTGCCCGAGCTCATATTCACCCGAGAGCTTAGTTTGTGAAGAGCTAGCTAGTTCTTCTCCTAGGGAGGTGATGTCTAATTTTTTCGTCATCAATTTGTGAAGATTTCTCTCCTCCAAAGTGTTGCTAAGGTTTGATTCTTCATCCTTCCTTCATTTGTTATGATTAAATTTCGTTTTTATGGTTAGAAATAGAGAAAATATGGATTTAGATTTTTAGGTGGTAGGAGGAGATGATGTTTTCAGATGTTTTAGATTTAGCTAACATTGTATTTAGTTTCACATATTTTTTAAGCATAGTTTCACATAGGGATTTATCCTCTAATTTTATAGTTTTTGCTATAGAGATAATTGATTTTAACTTTTAGATGAGAGATGCATTTAATTTTACATTTAGCTTAATTTATTAGAAGTTAGTTTATTAAAATAATGGTCATTACCAAATGAAAATATACTACCTACCTATTTAATTCATTTTTGTTAAGTATTTCTTATTTTTATTTAGAATACATTTAGGCATTCTCTTTTTTTTCTTTTTTCCATATATACAATGGGTTAGACGTTCTGTACCAGTAGCCTTACATCCTAGCTAGCTACAGCCCAACATCACCAGCTCGTCGGTGATGTTGGGCTGTAGCTAGGTAGGAGATGCAGGACTGTAGCTTGGCGATGTACTGTAAGTGGGAGAGCGAGATGCGTGTATATGATGGTGAGGTGAGGTTGTACTTCCTAAATGATTAGGGTGATTAGAAAAGGTATAGTACAGACTTACGTCGCCTCCGGGCTCAATGCACCTGAACGAGCTCTTGCACTTATCTGTTTAGTTATTAGAAAATAAGAAAATAGGTCTTATATATTTTGTTTTTATATAGAATAGATTTAAGCATTCTCTTATTTAAGCATTGTTTTATATATATTACAGAGTAGTCCAGAATAACTATGGCAAGTTATTCTGGTCGCGGTGGTCGCCGTGGAGGTCGCCATGGCGGCGGTCGTGGAATCAGTTTTGATGACCGGCCACCTTTGGCTCGTCGTCCAGGCATACACTTCACCCATGGTGTGATTGAGTTACCTACTGGTGATCGAAGCCAGGGACCTCGTCCCAACATAGTAATATTCTTTCGTTGTATAAATTTGATGTTTACGTACTACACACGGATAATAACATTATTTTCATACAATGCAGGTTCTCAATCATTTGCAGTGGCTCGCACATGTTGTTGAAAATTTAGGTGGTACCCCTCTTGTTACACAATGCGCCATTGTCGGTCCAAACAATTACATACAATTAAAAATCTCGTTTGACATAGCCGTTCGAGGACAAAATAATTCCTCACTGACTTCAGAACCCATCCAAATGGTATCGATTGTTAGGTGGGGTACCCCTGCACTGGTTAAGAGGACTTATGAAAGGACCGCCGTGCAGGCATGCTTACAACAACTAAATGCTAATGGGTGTTTTGTGCCAGATTACTCTTATTTTCTAATAAAGTCACTCGAGGAAGGAGAAAGTGTCACCACGACCGCAGAGAGACTTTGTCGGCTAAATGAACATGACATGGTATGGAGCACCATTTAACTTTTTTTAATCTTCTTATTCAGCATTTTTAATGCGTCGTAATAACATTATTCTTAACTGTAGGATATGTTTGGTCAAACCTTTGCGGCAATGAGCTTTCATGCAATTCTAGAGCAAGTGATGGATGTTGTGGGATTTTCTTACAGAGCTTCAAATGCTACACGCACAAGAGATTGGAAGTATCAGGCTCATCTTTCATTTTGCATGCCATATCAGTTTTCCTCGCCACTGTTTGAAATTTATGGAAGTCCATGTGACCGTAATTGTGAAGCGATAGAGAGTGCACTGATCCATTCTCTGGCATATTTCGCTGAAGTTCTCGACTTCAAGATCGGAGACTTCAACTATATGGACTATCTAAGGAAGAAGAATGAAGTATGAAATATGTGTCGTGCATTGATGCACACCTCTATCTTTGTTAAGACCGTACCTTAAGTATTCATGTATGAACTTTTTATGTTTGTAAGACCTTAATTAAGTATTGATGTATGAACTTTTTTATATTTTTTGTTAAGACCTTACGTATTGATGTTAGGCCAGTGACTAATTTATTGGAAACCTTAATATTAGGGTTCTCACCTCAAAAGTATTGATTAAGCCATAATATTAACCTTTATCACAAATTTTGGAGACCTTAATATATATTAAACTAAAAAAACAACAGGGTCATTTGGGTGGGGGGTGACCCTTTAGTCTCGGTTGGTAAACTAACCCGGGACTAAAGGCCAGCCCTCGGCCAGCCCTCCACGGGCGCAATGATTGGGGCCGGCCTTTAGTCCCGGGTGGTAAACCAACCCGGGGCTAAAGGGTTGGCGAGGCCGGCCTTCAGAGGCCTTTTGTCCCGGTTGGTCTTACCAACCGGGACAAAAGGCGTCCCCTATACAAAATCGACAGCACACACCCTTCTTCTTCCCTGCCCGACCATTTTTCACCGAGAGCTCAAAGAGCAAGCTCCTCCCAGCTCCATGGCGCCTCAAACCTAGGGAGGTGCTGCCCAAATTTTTCCTCATCAATTTTTGGAGTTTTCTCACCTCCAAGGTGTTGCTAAGGTATTATTCTTCATCCTCCATTCATTTGTTGTGTTTAAATTTCGTTTTATGATTTAGAGAAGGAGAAAATAGAAATTTTGATTTAAGAGCTAAGAGATGAGGTTTTTAGTATACTTTAGATTTAGTAATAAGTAGTTATCATAATCTTCTATCGTTCATTTGTACTAAGATTTTTTTGTTTTTATAAAAAATTTACTTTTAGCTAGCTTTATTTATTATTAGAGAAAATAGAATTTATTAATTTAGTTATTAGAAAATGAGACCTAGGGATAGTGTATATTTTTTATACTTAAAATTTATACCACAATTAAGAAAATAGAAAATTTGATTTAAGAGCTAAGAGATGTAGTTTTTATATTAGTATACTTTAGATTTGGTAATAAGTAGTTTTCATTTGTTATGATTATCTTCTTTCATTCATTTGTACTAAGAATTGTTTTTTGTTTTTATATAAATTTTACTTTTAGCTAGCTATATTTAATATTAGAGAAAATAGAATTTATTAATTTAGTTATTAGAAAAGGATACCTAGGGATAGTGTTGTAGAATTAACATGGATATTTTTAACTTAATATGATGCAGATGAACCGGCAATGGATGTACAACACCGACAGACGGTCAGCGGAGTACATTACCGGCATGCATGGTTTTCTCGAAGTGGCGAAAAAAACAAGGATGCGAGTGGGTTCATGTGTTGTCCATGCTCCGATTGCAGAAACGAAAGAGACTACCATGACCCGGGCACACTTCACCTCCACTTGTTGAAATACTGATTCATGCCGAACTATGTGGTTTGGACCAAGCACGGTGAAAGAGGGGTTGTGATGGAAGACGACGAAGAAGAGGAGGAGGGTATTCCGGACTGGGCCGCAGGTCAAGCTTTTGCAGATACTTTAATGGAAGATGCTGACGAAGAAGAGTTACCAGCACATGCTGACGGGCCTGCTGATGATCTCGGCCAGGTTCTACAGGATGCACAAAGGGGCTGTGAAAACGAAAAAGAAAAGGCAAAGTTCCAACGTATGATCGAAGATAATAGAAAATCGTTATACCTAGATTGCAAGCCAGGTCACAAAAAACTTGGTACTATACTAGAAATGCTGCAATGAAAGGCAAAACATGGTGTGTCTGATAAGGCATTTGAAGGGATGCTAAAAATTGTGAAGGACAAGCTTCCAGAGAACAATGAATTACCGTCCACCACATATGAAGCAAAACAGACTGTGTGCCCTCTTGGGTTGGAGGTACAGAAGTTCCATGCATGCCCTAATGATTGCATCCTATATCGGGGTAAGGATTACGAGAATTTGGATGCTTGTCCTGTGTGCAAAGCACTACGTTATAAAATTCGGCGAGATGAAGATGCTAGTGATCTCCAGGGGTACCGTGACAAGACGAAGAAAGTTCCGGTGAAGGTTATGTGGTATTTTCCTATAATACCATGTTTGAAGCGTTTGTTCCGGAACAAAGCACATGCTAAGTTGATGAGATGGCACGCCGAGGAACGTAAGCAAGACAACCTGCTGAGACATCCGGCTGATGGGTCTCAGTGGAGAAAGATTGATAGAGAATTCAAGACATTTTTTGAGGACGGGGAAAGGAACATAAGGTTTGGTTTAAGTACGGATGGTTTCAATCCATTCGGGGAGTTTAGCAGTGGTCATAGCACTTGGCCTATGACCCTATGCATGTTCAACCTTCCTGGTTGGATGTGCATGAAGCGAAAGTTCATTATGATGTCGGTGCTCATCCAAGGTCCAAAACAACCCGGCAACGACATTGATGTGTACCTAAGACCGTTGGTCGATGAACTATTACTGCTATGGCGGGAAGAGGGCGTACGTGTGTGGGATGAGGATAGGCAAGAGAACTTCAATCTACGAGCATTGTTCTTCATAACCATCAACGATTGGCCTGCCCTAAGTAACCTTTCTGGGCAGACAAACAAGGGATATCGGGCATGCACACACTGTTTACATAGAACACAAGGTATTCATCTCAAAAACTGTAAGAAGGTTGTGTATAATGGTCACCGTTGTTTCCTTCCAACTAATCACCCCTTACGAAAGAAAGGGATGCACTGGAAAGGGAAGGCTGACTATCGTACGAAGGCACCCCATTTTAATGGAGATGCCGTATTTGAGATGGTAAATGATCTAAGGGTAGTCTTTGGAAAGGGTGCCGGTAGTGAACCTGTTCCAACTGACGCCAACGGGCGTGCACCAATGTGGAAGAAGAAATCTATATTTTGGGAGCTACCTTGTTGACGTAGCCTTGAGGTCCGACACGCAATTGACATGATGCACCTTACGAAGAATCTTTGCGTGAATGTGCTAGGCTTCATGGGTTGTTACGGTAACCCGAAGGATACCAACGAAGCACGAGAGGACCTGAAAGAATTTCATAAGATTCCCAAAGTTCCGCGGGAGGGTGATGATGAAACTGATCCGGAAGAGGATGATGATGATGTTGATTACTTTGGTCCTGCTAGTTACACTCTCACCAAGAAAGAGAAGGAAAGCGTGTTTGATTGCCTAAACAGTATTAAGGTTCCGTCTGGCTACTCGTCGAATTTAAAGGGGATCATAAATATGAAAGAGAAGAAGTTCACAAATCTAAAGGCCCACGACTGTCACATGTTGATGACACAGTTGCTTCCAGTTGCGTTGAGGGGTGTTCTATCAGAGAATGTACGATTACTGGTCATAAAGCTTTGTGCATTTCTCAATGCAATTTCACAGAAGGCAATCGATCCAGCCAAGCTAGGAAAGCTACAGAATGATGCGGTTCAATGTCTTGTCGGCTTTGAGTTGGCATTTCCACCTTCCTTCCTTGATGTTATGACGCACCTCCTGGTACACCTTGTGAAAGAAATTACTATTCTCGGTCCAGTATACCTTCACAACATGTGGCCTTTTGAGAGGTTCATGTCGATCCTCAAGAAATATGTTCTTAACCGTGCCCGTCCGGAAGGAAGCATTGCTAAGGGATATGGAACTGAGGAGGTCATTAAGTTTTGTGTTGATTTTGTCGACACAATTGACTCGATTGGGCTTCCAGTATCACGACACGAGGGGAGGCTACAGGGAAAGGGTACCATCGGAAGGAAATCAAGTTTGAGCAATAATACTGATTTGTTCCATAAAGCACACCTAACAGTCCTGCAACAATCATCACTGGTGACTTCGTATAGGACGGAACACGAGCAGATTATTGCTTCTCAAAATCCAACCAAATCCCCAGTCTGGATTGCACGCCGTCACTTGGAAACATTTCCCTCATGGTTGAGTGAACAACTCATCGGAAACTCAACGATTCATCCACAACTAGCTTTGTTAGCCAAGGGACCTTGTAGCACAATTACAAGATTTCAAGCTTACGATATGAATAATTTCAATTTTTACACGAGAGCTCAAGATCGCAAAAGCACAAACCAAAATAGTGGTGTCTGTATGGACGTCATCGGAAAAGATGGGGGCAAGACCTGCTATTATGGTATCATAGAAGAGATATGGGAGCTTGAGTACGGAGCGATGAACGTCCCTCTATTTTTTTGCCAATGGGTAAACCTGAATAGCGTAAAGAAAGATGAATATGGAATGACAATAGTGGATCTTACCAAGATTGGGTTCAACGATGATCCATTCGTGCTTGCCAAAGATGTGCATCAGGTTTTCTATGTCAAGGATATGACTAGCATACCGAAGAATAAAAATCCCCAAGAAGCAGGACCACAAGAGGCAAAGCGTCACATAGTTCTTCCAGGTAAAAGAGTAATCGTGGGAGTCGAGGACAAAACAGATCAACGTGAAGAGACACCGTACTTACGTGCTTGAGATTAATGTCGTAATGTAATGATTATTGATCAAATCAATTGTGTAATGCTAATGTGATCAACTCTTTTATTGGTCTCCAACAAGTTAACGATTCTGAAGTCCATGCACTTTGCAGTGTTGTATCAGTCTCAAAATTTTTATGATGCTTGAATATGTCATGTGAGATTGACCCACCAAGTTTGAGATTTTTCTAAATTAGTTTAGTATTTCTTTCGGTTTAATTGAATTTTCGTGCGACATCACCTAGAAATTAAAAGTTGAGCTGAGAGCACCCCTGAAACGATCCGGAATGGTGCCAAACTTGGCCACAAGTTCTCTTGTGCCTTAGGAGTCTAATTTATCTGGAAGCCGAATCATAATTCTTGAGTTATTGATGTGTAATTCACAATATTATAGCTCTTTTAGCATGAAGAAAAAACCTAAAATACATTTAGTCATCAGAAAAATCTAAGATCTTGCGTGAGCTAATATTTTAAGTGTAAATGACAACCAAAAAAATTTCAGACCATTTCGACATAGATGGAGTACACGTGCTTCACAAAGCTATATGGAACCTTTCATCGAACCATGTCTATACCACTTATGTTCTTAACGATTCTAAAGTCCATGCACTTTGCAGTGTTGTATCGGTCTCAAAAATTTTATGAAGCTTGAATATGTCATGTGAGATTGACCCACCAAGTTTGAGATTTTTCTGAATTAATTTACTATTTTTTTTGTTTAATTGAATTTCCGTGCGACATCACCTAGAAATTAAAAGTTGAGCTGAGAGCACCCCTGAAACGATCTGGAATGGTGCCAAACTTGACCACAAGTTCTCTTGTGCCTTAGGAGTCTAATTTATCTAGAAGCCGAATCATAATTCTTGAGTTATTGATGTGTAATTCACAATATTCTAGCTCCTTTAGCACGAAGAAAAAACCTAAAATACATTTAGTCATCAGAAAAATCTAAGATCTTGCGTGAGCTAATATTTTAAGTGTAAATGACAACCAAAAAAAATTCAGACCATTTCGACATAGACGGAGTGCACGTGCTTCACAAAGCTATATGGAACCTTTCATCGAACCATATCTATACCACTTATGTTCTTAACGATTCTGAAGTCCATGCAGTTTGCAGTGTTGTATCGGTCTCAAAATTTTTATGAAGCTTGAATATGTCATGTGAGATTGACCCACCAAGTTTGAGATTTTTCTGAATTAATTTACTATTTTTTTTGGTTTAATTGAATCTCCGTGCGACATCACCTAGAAATTAAAAGTTGAGCTGAGAGCACCCCTGAAACGATCCGGAATGGTGCCAAACTTGGCCACAAGTTCTCTTGTGCCTTAGGAGTCTAATTTATCTGGAAGCCGAATCATAATTCTTGAGTTATTGATGTGTAATTCACAATATTCTCGCTCCTTTAGCACGAAGAAAAAACCTAAAATACATTTATTCATCAGAAAAATCTAAGATCTTGCGTGAGCTAATATTTTGAGTGTAAATGACAACCAAAAAAATTTCATAGATGGAGTACACGTGCTTCACAAAACTATATGGAACCTTTCATCGAACCATGTCTATACCACTTATGTCTTAACGATTCTGAAGCCCATGCACTTTGCAGTGTTGTATCGGTCTCAAAAATTTTATGAAGCTTGAATATGTCATGTGAGATTGACCCACCAAGCTTGAGATTTTTCTGAATTAATTTACTATTTTTTCGGTTTAATTGAATTTTAGTGGGAATACACATCAATGTTGCAAATGAAAATTGAAAGTGAATGTTTACAACTCTAAAATATAATTTTGCATAGCAAAGTACAGTTTATTATATTTTAACTCAATATAATTTTGCATGAAAAAAATAGTAAAAGTTACTATATTTTTTTTGATTTCAAAGAGATAGAATGTGAAAATGAGAAAAGAAATGGGAGGACAAAAACAGTTCCCGCCGAAAATTACACTTTAGTTCCGGGTGGTGTTACGACCCTAGACTAAAGGGGGGCCTTTAGTCTCGGGTGGTAACACCACCCGGGACAAAAGGCCGAAATTTTGCGCTTGTGCCCCCTCCCGTGCGAAAGGGGCCTTTAGTCCCGAGTGGAGATACGACCCGAGACAAAAGGGGGGCCTTTTGTCTCGGGTCGTATCTCCACCCGGGACTAAAGGCTCTTTGCTCCCGGGTCTGGTTACGACCCGAGACTAAAGAGGGGGGATATATATCCCACGGATCCACCCCTCTTCTTCCCCAACTCCTCCACTTCATCACCACACTTCACTCGATCTCCGGCCGCCGTCTCGTCCCCCTGCTGATCTCCGCCGGCCGTCGTCGTCCCCCGCCGTCACCCCTACCTCCGTCGTCGTCACAGGTCGCACCCCGCCGTCGTCACCCCGCCGTCCCTGCCCGCGCCCGGCCGTCGACACATCCCCGCGCCCTCCGCCGCCGGAGCTCCCGGCTGCCGTGGATCTCCGTAGTCCGCACGCCGCCCGTCGACCCCGCCCGCGCCCGGCCGTCGTCCCCACGCCCGTCCACGTCTCCGCCGCGCCCGGCCGTTGCCCCTGCTCCGCTGCCGCCGCTCCCGGCCGCCCGTCGACCCCGCTCCGCCGCGCCTGGGCGTCGTCTCCGCGCCGGCCCCCACGCCCGGCCGCCGTCTCCGCCGCGCCCGGCCGCCGCCCGCCGCCGCTCCCGGCCGCCGACGTCGTCGCCCCCCTGAGGCTGCCGTCGCTCCCGGCCGGTGAGGCATCTGCTGACGTCAGCACCTGATGGCTGACGTCAGCACCTGACGGCTGACATCAGCAATTTTTTTAATGTTTTTAATTAATTTATTTATGAATTTAGATTACAATTAGAGATTTAGAATTGAATTTAGATTTTAGATTTGGATTTAGAGATTTTAGAATTGAATTTAGATATTTTAGAAATGAATTTAGAGATTTTAGAATTGAATTTAGATATTTTAGATTTGAATGTAGAGATTTAGATTTGAATTTAGAGATTTAGATTTGAATTTAATTAGTATTTTTAGATGAAATGTATTTAGAGATGAAATATGTATTTAGAGATATTAATTTTTTCGCTCGCCCGACAATTAGGTAGTATATATATCGCTCGACACGCTCGATTCTTTCCCGACTCGCTCGACCCCGCCCGACACTTAGGTTTTCTCGCTCGACTCCCGGCCGACATGCTCCACTCCCGCCGACACGCTCCACTCCCGCCCGACTCGCTCGACTCCCTCGACTCCCGCCCGGCACTTAGGTTTTCTCGCCCGACTCGCTCGACTCCCGCCCGACACGCTCCACTCCTGCCCGACTCGCTCGACTCCTGCCCGACTAGCTCGACACCGCCCGACACTTAGGTTTTCTCGCCCGACTCGCTCGACTCCCGCCCGACACTTAGGTAGTCTCGCTCGACTCCCGCCCGACACTCGCCCGACACTTAGAAATCATTTATGTATTCAGAAATCATTTATGTGCTCAGAAAATCATTTATGTATTCAGAAATTAATTTATGTATTCAGAAAATCATTTATGTGCTCAGAAAATCATTTATGTATTCAGAAATTCATTTATGTATTCAAAAATTTATTTATGTGCTCAGAAAATCATTTATGTATTCAGAAAATCATTTATGTGCTCAGAAAATCATTTATATATTCAGAAATTTATTTATGTATTCAGAAAATCATTTATGTGCTCAGAAAATCATTTATGTATTCAGAAAATCATTTATGTGCTCAGAAAATCATTTATGTATTCAGAAATTCATTTATGTATTCAGAAAATCATTTATGTGCTCAGAAAATCATTTATCTATTCAGAAAATCATTTATGTATTCAGAAATTCATTTATGTGCTCAGAAAATCATTTATGTGCTCAGAAATTCATTTATGTATTCAGAAAATCATTTATGTGCTCAGAAATTCATTTATGTTTTCAGAAATTTCTAGTTATGGATAACAATGAGGAGGAGGAGCGGCTGATGGAGAGCCTTATTGCTGGGGGTCCAAATACCAAGGTCCCAACCTTCATCGAGGAGGAGCGTATCCAGGCGGGCGCGTTCCTCAACATAACCGCGGACATCGACACCCGCGCCGAGGACAATAATGAAGACCTTTTCATAGTTAATGCAGAAGGTTCCAACGAGGTATATATATCATGCATTAACAAATCCATAAATGCATTAACAACGAGGTATATATATCATTCTGGAACCCCGCGTGAATAACAAATCCGCAACTTGTAGGCTTCAACCTCGACAAGCAAAAAGACTAAGAGAGGTCGTACAAAAGTAATCGTCGATCATGACGTGAAGTTTCGTATCACTGAAGTCAATGAGCTTGGCCAGCCATGGGAACCAAAGAAGGTCAGGGATATGTTTGTGTCCCAATGTGGTGCTATTGTGAGGGACAACGTGCCCATATCATATAGAGAATGGAAGGGAAGGGAAGATAATCCATGGGTGGTTCCAGATTCAGTTAAGAATATGTTATGGGATGATATCCTAAAACACTTCACACTTTCACCGGGCGTGAACGCAAACCTTGTGAAGCAGTGGACCCTCACGAAGATGGCAACTCAATTGCAGAGTTTCAAGAAGCAGCTGCACAGAGATTATATCAAGCAGAATCGAACTCGAAATTTTGATGATTATCCCAAACTAAAGGATCACTGGCAGTCCTTTGTGGATTACAAGAATAGTAAAGAATTCGCCAACAAGAGCGCATGAGCTCAGAAAAGTGCCAGTAAGAAGACGGATTACAACCATCATCTTGGTCGCGGTGGTTACGCAGTTGCAGCACCCAAGTGGCGGAAGATTGAACAAGACCTCCTCAACAAAGGTATCGTACCAGAGGTCTTTGACTGGGAAGAACGATCGAAGAATTGGTATTATGCCCGCGGTAGAAGATTGAACCCTGATGATGGTTCCCTCGAATTCCCACCCACGTTACGGGAGGCGGCACATGAGATAACAAAAAAAATGAAGACATCAAAGCGGGTAGATTGGTTCCTGACAGAGACATGGATGAGCTAACTTTGGCGCTCGGGAATCCGGAACACCCAGGACGTTGCAGGGGCTACGAGGTAGTCCCGTGGAAGTTTGCTTTCAAGAGAAGTGCCGACACCTACAGAAGCCGCAAAAGAAGAAGGGAGCGTGAAGAGGGGCGGTGGCGTGAAATGATGGAGCAGAGACTTAAAGAACAAGAAGAATGTATGAATGCAGAGATTGAACGACGAGTGGCCGCCGCGGTAGCTCAGATCACCCCTGCCGGAGCACTGCCCCAAGCACCGGTGGATCCCGTCATTAGCCCTTCCGCTCGCAAAAGCAGTTGTGCTTCCACAGAGGCCCCCAAAGAACAAAGGGCGGCAAACCAAGAAGAAGTTCAAGTAGAGGACAACGAACGGTACCCTGTGGATGAACTCTGTCAGCGCACCGCATGTGAGCTGCACAAGCCGATCGGCAACATCACAATGAAGGTATATATAAACCTGATTATACGTGCAATTATCTCAACCTTTGATGCATGTCTATTTAATAACTTCATCATTTCTCTACATATATATAGGTGGCGTACGGAATGGCTTTAGCACATCTCCCAAGATGTACAAGCCACGGCATGCAGATTCCAACTGGCTACGCCTCAGTTGGTTTGGAGGAGATTGCTGACTCAAAGTTTAACGACATAGAGCTAGACTTCGAAGGAGGTGACGGGGAAAGGACACTCCGCGATGCGTTTGCAGCAGCAAACCTTGTTTCCTTGGCCGTTTTTGCAGGTGCTGCATTGGGTCTCGCTCGGCTGGCGTTCGATGCAGGTGTTATTTCTGCATCGGTGATCTGTTTGGCTGCGTCCATCAGTTGTTGCTTACAGGCCTACAACTGCAAGGTTTTGGTTTCAGTTCTCTCCTGAGATTGATTTGGTCTTCTCTGTTGGCTAGTCAGTTTGCAATTTCTACAGCTCGGTGTGCTTGTTTGACTGGCTTGGCTTGGTTCAGAAACAGCAGCAGCTAGCTTTTCTTTGTTCTGCAGTCAGGCTAACGTTGACAGCTCTGGGTTCTTATCTCTGAAAGTGCAGGTACACTTAAATCTGAATGTGCAGATAGCAATTGCTAAAGCTTGGTGTGCAGGTTCAGATTGAAGCAGCTCAAGTAAGCAGAAAGGTGCAGATTGAGTTTTCAGTTCACGCAAGTAAAGCAGCTAGAGGTCATTAGCTTTTGCAATGTCACTTTCTTGCTACAGTATCCAATGATTAGGGAATCATTACTTGTTGAATTAGTTTATTCCTTAAGCATTGTTTTGGCCGACGGCAATAGTATGCATGTGCAATTAATTTATTTCTTTTAGCTGCTATCTCTTGCATGATTGGCCGGTCCCTTTTTAGTTCTGTAATAGCTCAATGTTTTTTTCTTGTCCTGTATGATCTATGGCAGCAGCGGTACAAAATTAAGCAGCAGCTTATGTTGGTTGTTTATTTATCCTGAGAATCAAATCATTAGTTCCTGGATAAATGTGGTAGTCAGCAAGTTAATAGCTTTTGTCTCTTGCTAATAATGCTTAGTGAAGTATCCTTTATTAAATTAATATGTGCATGCCATAGTTTGTGAGTACTTAACAGTGGTCCTGCAAATTCTTGTGTGCAAGCATTTCGACGTCGGGAGTACAGACTTACGTCGCCTCCGGTCTCACTGCAACTGAACGAGCTCTTGCACTTATGGACACAAAACAACTAGCGCATGTCATTCAAATGTAAGAAGCAACAGGGCTCCCACTACAATATGTTCTCGGTCACGAATCACCTCCTCGGGACAAAAACTTCGTACCTAGATGGCACTACGAGCATGGGAAATCTTTTGTCAGGCCTGAGTTAGTGAAGAAACTCCCTACTCAGATGCACAGATTGCATGACTTCTACATGAAGACGTCTAAGGCGGGCCTGGAGATGATTGACATGCTCGTTAAACCGGGAGATTTTGCTGGTGAAGGCGAGAAGTTGGTCTGGCTGCGATTCAAGGATATTTATGAAATTTACCATCTTGACTCCTTGAATACCAATCTTGTCATGGCCTGATGCCTGTAAGTGATGGTGCAATACATATCCTAATTAACAAATTAATGCATACTCTAATTATTAACTTTGTCTTTCATTTTCTGTAGCCTGGAAATGCATAACATGCGGAAGAATGGTTACCAACGAATAGGTTTCATGGACCCATCTTTAGTTAATCAAAATCAAGTAAAGCTCCAACCAGAAACAACATTCAAAACAATCCTAAGGACCTTGTGTAATTTGCATTACAAATATATAACAACTTCTCTACAAATTTTTCGGTACGTAAACCAAATAACAACTTCAGCTTGGACAAATTAAAAATATATAACACTAATTTTTCATAATTATCTTCTTCAATTTAGTGTATGAGACAGGAACCAGGGACACATTTATGTGCATACTATGTGTGTGAGTTCATCCACAATTTCTGCGAGGCAGACCCGTCAGATTATACTGTAAGTATTATTTTAAACCAATTAATAATACATTTTTTCTAACCGCTTATATATTTAATTCTTGTGTGTAATATATTAAATTATTTGCACATTACAGAACAATATGATTAGGGACGCAATCATTGAGAAGGACCGACTCTTGGCGATTCAAGAAAGTCTCTGCGGATTCATAATGGACCAGGTGATTAATCCACAAGGCAGAAATCACTATAACGGTCATCCAATTCATAAAGTTTAATTAGCACCTCCCGTGGAACTTTAGACTAGAATTAGAATGAAACGGTATTTTGATGTATATATATACTACTTTCAGAAAATACTATCTATGCTTTCGATGTAATATAAGGTGTGTATATATTTATTTATAAGTTTATTCTCTTCATATAGTACGTATAGTAGACACGTATAATTAGTGCAAACATTTATACATACACGTAAATTACACCCAAATACGTGAGAATATACGCGTATAACATTATTAGAATAATTGGAATTGAAACAAAAAAAATTCACAGCGGGGTCTTTAGTCCCGGGTGGTAATACCACCCGGGACTAAAGGGGTGGCGCACAGGCGCTGGTGTGCCCTCCCCTTTTGTCCCGGGCGGGGCTACCACCCGGGACTAAAGGCCACCCTTTATTCCCGGTTGCCCACCCGGTGAAGGGGGGGGGGGGGCTTTTGTCTCTCCCTTTTCGTCCCGGGTGGGCTTTAGAGACTTAAAGCCTTTACCAGCCAGGACGGAAGGGTGTTTTTCCACCAGTGATATTTGATTTGTGCGCTATTTCAATGGACATATATACGTAAATACTACTTCTGCAGCAAGTTCAACAGATCATACTATCTAGTGTTAGGTCATCTCAAATGATGCATGAGATCAAATTTTAATTTATTTATTTTGATGTGGTTTTTAATTTATCTCATCTTTTTTATCGATTTTTGTAATAACATACATATACTGTATGAGCAAGCTGATCTGCAATGAGGAAATTAAGGTCCTCGTTGAACTGAAAAAAGGTCCTCATCGAATGCATTATATTCATCGCATCTCATCACTAGGTCATCCAAAATGTTGTCTTCTTTCAAATTCGGTTTGATCCAATTTAGTTGAATTTGATGTGATGTTTAGTTTATTCCATTTTTTTCCATTTTTTATAGGTGTGTATTATGAGCAATTTCTATAATACAGAAATTTAGGTTGTTGAACTAGCGTCCTTTTTAGTTCCTATATATTTTTATACTACCTCTATTGGTATTATCTATATATTTGATTTGTGCACTATTTTAATTGCCATATATATGTAATACTACTTCTGCAACAAGTTCAACCGATTATCAAGTTCAACCGATTATACCATCTCGTACTGGGTCATCTCAAAGGTTGTCTTCCTTTTTAATTTGATTTGAGGTCAAATTAGTTGACTAGGACATGAATTTTAATATATTTCATTTCCTTGTTGTATTATTGTTTCATATAACATACATGTTCTATATAAGCAAGGGCTAAGCATGTGAATTGTTAATACTCGTTATTTACACACTTTTAGTGTAATTTAACTTGTGTGTTCATGCATGATCTTATACTAACCCACCACTTAGCATGCGAAATAACCCCATTATTGCATACACATTGTATTTTGGAGCATGTTGTGTTTTTGCAAAAAAAAAAAACTGATGTCAGAAGGTTTAAATGAATATTTGGACATGTGTTGTGAAGAGGAGCTAGCACGTGAAATGAATTTAATGTGATGTTGAGTTTATTCAATTTGACTCCGTCATTTTTATAAGAACATATACATTGTGGATGAACTAGAGACTTGATTACCTAAATATAGAAATATGGAGCTCTGGTCGTATAATTGAGTGCTTTGTGTACATAATAGTGAAGATACCCTAGAATATCTCTTTTTCCATTGTCAATTTGCTTGAGAATATGGTGGCGACTCCTAAACATTCATATCATGCTCACCGTTAATTTAACCTCTTGAGAATATCCTATGTTCTCATGTAGCACCTTGGAGTACCTATTTTCATGGAAATTATAATACTTATATGCTGGTGTATATGGATGTCCCGGAATAAAGAGACGTCCAACCATCTTTACAACCCTATCAAAGCCTCTTCAAGAAAGAATTTGCTCTAGTAGTTCACTAATTCTTAGCGCAAAGCCAAACCAAACACAACAAATATCACAATGGTTGTAGAACATAATGCAATTGCTCTCATGTTCGTCATTTACTTGTTTCTTTATTTTATTTGGATGTAATCCTCTTTATTTTTAATTAATATATAAAATCCAACAGGTGGACCCCCTTCATACAAAACATTATACAAAGTGTAACATTGAATATTGTTTTTATGTAGAAATAAAGGTGGTACGTTTACGGGGACATTCCAAGTTTGGACGAATTTATATAGTTTTATTGTACTTACATCAATTTGAATGAAATTGTGCCTTCCTTTAAGTTTGATTTGATCAGATCTAGTTTATTTTGATGTGTTTTTCATTTGTTTCTATCTATTTTGTAATAACATGTTCTAGCATGAGCAAGCATTGTAATGAGAAAATTATGGTTATGATTGAATGCATTATGCCTCTTTTCATAAATGTGTTCAATCAGAGTTCATTATCACTAATATGGATTATATACTGATTTATGTAACCATTTAGATGGATATGAATTGCAACATTGGATTTACCAAAAATAGTCATGAGCAAAACGTCGAGAATGTCACATGTGGCTTATAGTGCTGCTACTTGCAGCACATCTAAGAAAAAAAAGATTACACCGGGTTGCATGGGAAAATTTTGCATGTTGCTAATGTAGTCAAGATAAGAAAATGTGTGACTATAACAATACATGACTTCGTATCAACCAAATATTTTGGATTTTAAACATCTAAACATGTTTAATAATTGTGAAGTCATGGTCGGTGATCATATAGATCATGATTTCTTCGTATATCTCAACAAGGATTTTGATAATCATAAAATGACATCTAAGGATTATACAAAACCGTGGGTGAAGATTAAATATACCTACATATCCAGCCTATGGAACACTCATTGTTAGATTAAAATAATGAAGACCAATGAGGTGACCATCAATGATGTTGATTCTTCTTTTATTCATGGTTCTCATTTAATTTCCTTCTATCTAATTGCTTTATTTTGATCAGTTATCTTTTGGTATTTGTGTAATAGTTCATTAAAACTTTCCCTTTTTTATTTACTAGGATTTCTAGCAAACCTGGTCAAGCTAGTTTTATTGCTAATCAAGTCAGATTTCATGGTTGTCCGGGGATGGTGCTTGGACACCTCAGACTAGAATTTATTTTGCTCTGGGTCCTGATGTAGCTTGTATGATCTATCCGGTGATGTTGGTTCATCCTTTCCACAATTATGGGACATGGCACTGTGGCACATGTTGTGGATACCCCCATAGAGTGTCAATCAAGTCACCCGAGGTCGGCCATGCTTCCTGTTGGGCCCAAATCCCTCATTATGGGTCCTTGGGACTATGGCAAACATTGAAAATTTGAATGGTATCACAAGGTGAAGGGATGGCACTCGAGGCATGAGAGAAATCTCATGCACCATTGCATATGATTAGCGATTGTGTGTAGGTGCCCATCCGTCACCAAGGGGATACATGTTGGCCTAGAATCAAGGAGTCATGCAGTTTAAGGAAATTCCCTATGTTGTGGAACTTATGTGTTCTTCTGCTTCACGACGAGTGATACTTGGGGATATTTATGCCTCCTCTAGGTTGGTTCCAAGTAGGGTTGAGGGTATTGGTAAAGGTAATTAAGAGGTGGACGGACACATTCTCTAAGCCATTCTAGGAGAGGCCAATAGGCCTTTAGATATTTCTTGTTCCACCATCCATTCTTCCAACACTTGGGATTCCTCATAGATGGTGCTTGACAATTGAGCGCATACATTTGGCTGAAAGGTTAATCTGGTCAAGCTTGGATTAGTAATTAGGTAAAAATGTGGTCGATTTAACTCCATTTCCTCTGTGTGTAGGCATCCTCACCGGCACATAGAGTGAAATCCACAAGGTCTGCAATAAGTTCAGCTGACATCTGACCATTGTTTTGAGATCAAATTTAGTTTATTTTCATGTGGTTTTCAATCTATTTCATCATGTTCCATGTGTGCAAAAGGCTTTGTAATGAGGAAATTGAGGTCATTATATTCAAGGCATTCATCCCATCTCATCACTAGGTCATCTGAAATGTTCCCATCTCATCGTTAACTTGATCAAATTTAGTTGAATTGACATGATTTTTAATTTAATTATTCCACTCATTTCCATTTTTTAATAGGAGTGTACACATTGTGCATCAACAATTTCTAGAATTATTAAATTAAGGTCATTATTGAATGCATTATGCTGAATCCGATCAGTGTAAGCACGTGAGAATTACTGTCACTTTTTATTTCTAATTTTATACTATATCTGTTGGTATTATCTATATATTTGGTTTGTACACTGTTTTGATGGCTATATGTAAATACTATTTCTGGATTCACCATAATCTTTGTTATAGTTATAATTTATTTACATTCATTGTCATTTTGACGATTAAAATTAGCAAATAAAGTGGCATATTTGGAGATCAGACAACATGATGTAGACATGGCCCGATTCCGAAAGGTAATGATAGATTCGATTGGTGGAGACTCGACATTAACAATCTGGCTTCAAATCACACATGATTCAAACCATGCAACCTCTACACCACCGCTCTGTTGGTTATCAACTAAGCACAACTTGAATGACCTCGCCAAGAAGGCTTTTCCTGCAAGTGAATGAAAGAACACAAGTAAGAAAGGATAAACACAAAATCCAAAATTGCAAATATGGATGAAGCAAAGATTAATAAGGGGTTCAAGTTCTGATCACAATACCAATCGCCATAGTGGTGTAGGACAAGAACAGAGGCCCTAATTCACAGCAAAAGAACTTGTCATCAGAGTGGTGGTGAAGATAGTTGGTTTCTCAACCGAAATCTAAAACTCAAACAAAATTAAAACCCTAATGTGGTGGCGGCTAGTGAATATATGAGGGTTAGGTCATGGGTGACCTCCTCGGATGTGTTCCTATGGGCTCCCACACGATACACGAGCCAACATTCCAAAAGACCGCGATGCAACACCCTAACAGATTCTAGACGTCCACTTGTTTTGATAATTCCTGACGACTTAAAATAAATTTTGATGTGGGACCGGTACCATTCGAAGCACAATGAAATTCTGGTTCTACCCATATAAAGAATCTCCAAATGAACTTCAAATGCGACATGGCAGTCGTTTTCAGTGTGTGCTGCTCCTGGACTCCAAAGTGGACTCAAACTTGAGTTGCTTTGGGCCTCCACACCTTGGGGACTCGAACCAAATTAGCCTCAAGGCTCCTTCTCGACTTGGAGACCCTTACTGGACTCCTCCTACTCCATGCCATGCACCAATCATGGTCGTATGCATGTGTATCATGTCCTCATCACAACAGCTAATCCAAAAGCATCATATGTATTTAGAAACACAATAGTTTCAAACTTGTATCTAGTTTCACTGATATTCTTTTTACACCTACTATGTATTTTGTCTATGTCTCTTCAAGACAACTCCCAATACACAACTAGTCTCTCACATTCCAACGATGTTACTGTTGTAGGCACCGTATATGGTTATTTTCTTGTAACATTTTTGGGTTTCACTATGGTTTTTAGTATTGTGCTTAGAAAAATGATCATTACAAAAACATTGGGTGAGGCGAACAGAGTGTAACTAGTTAGATTTGTTTTGGTAGAACATGTCCACTATCGGTTCAAGTTCTCAATTCAGCACAAGTGCTTGTATTTTCCTACATTTATTCTAGGAATTGACGAGCATTGTTCTTATATTGGTGGATATGTGCCCATCAACAGCAAAATGTGTGTGGTGACTTCGTTAATCTCAAAATCTTCCGATTCAATCTCTCGAAGTTACTCATACGGATAGGTTGAGTGTGCATACTCATAATGCCTTGGGAGAGCTATGAATGTGAGCATTAAGACTTGATTACGATCCATGCTATATTATAATCTTGAACTATCTATATATGATATTCCAATTCTCATGGTTAGCAGGTACAAATTTGATAATACGACTGAAAACATATAGTATTTCCTAGCATATATAGTATAGTGGCCAATTCAGGAAATGTCATATTTCAAATGGGTCTACTTTTACATGACCTAGCTAACATGTCGATTGTCTACCTGCCAAGATGGCTTGCTTGGGTGGACATATCTCCATGGTGGTTAGTGATGGCAATGGTGCCCATGGGTGCGGGTGCAATTGCAAGTGTTGGGCACGGATGGCAGATTCCACCTGTGGATACCTATTGGGCCTCGAAACATAGGCTTGTCTAAGTATTATGCGTGACACTGTGTGATATGAATGATTTTTATATTAATAGCCGGATGGTTCAATGAAGAATGGTTGAGTCAATTTGGTGCGAAACTAGATGTTATTACATAAGTTGGACATTTGATGGCATAAGATTATGTTGGCCATTCTATGGATTGTAGCATAAGATTATGTGATATGAAATGTGACTGTGTGATCCATGACTCTACATTTGAGTTTTGTTGTTCTTTGTGCCATTGTTTCTATTTCGATGACAAATTATTTCTATATTCATGGATATGGTCATGATGATATTATTTATTATGCTATGATTAACACACATGCCTTTCACCACGAGAGCCTCTCGAGGGTGAGCATAGTAAGGTGTCGCGGTCTCAATGTGTTTAATCTGGTAGGTTTTTATTTCACCTGCACTCCACGTGTAAAGTTGCCATCCCTAGTGGTTGTGGGCGGTCGTTGTCTCATTGATTAGCTGTGGATCCTGTACACTTGAAAATTCTTAGCTAGCCAAAGCTGTCACCAGAATTGGGGAATCACAGATTCGATAGGGTTGCAATATATACCCTGTTGTAATTTTTTAGAAAAGGTCCAAGAAATAATTAAATAGCACTAATTTTTAGTTGCATATATGTCAAAGCCTGCCGTGAAAATACAGTGTATATTAAACTAATTTTAAAAATAAAGTAAATAGTTCACACAGTTGTGTCGATGCGTAATATGGCACAAGTTGTGCTTAATATTCCGTCTTAATAAAGCCCTCGACCCATTGTTGGGTTGGCAGCTATATATTTTACAAATTAGTAGAGTGTTCTCATCCTTCCTCCATCTCTTTGCACAAATGGTTGGTTTAATTTGTGGCCTGACCTCTCAGATTGCGAGGAAGCACTGTCTACTTTCCTATACAATATACTGATGGGCCAAATTAGGTAGTTTGTTTCAAACAAAAGAGGAGTTCACAACTGATCGTACTAATTTTCCTTGCACAAGTGAATTACCTTGCTCATCAAGTTGAAGTGCAACCGTGGTGTATAATTAATAAATTGCTGTTTTGCTTCCATCTATTCTGTTTAGGTGTTTTCTTGGCGTGAAATGGCCGGGAAAGGAGCTGAGGAATCTTGTATAGAAAAGTGAATCGAAATGTAGAGAGCTATGACTCGGATCCGAAATCTGAAGATTACAACTACATGCCAGACAATGATAGTTGGTGAGTGGGTTAGTGTAAACCCACTAACGCAGAACCATTCTAGCGATATTAGAGTCTTGGATTCTTTGACTGGACAATAGAACAAAAAGAATAACCAACAATAAATCAATAATCTCATATCATGTCCATAATATTCTCTTTTTTCGATTTGAATATATGCCCTTTAATTTCCGTCACAGCTAGGAGAGCAAGCTAGGGGGGGGGGGGGGGGGGGGGGCGAGCTAGGTGGGGAAAGGTGGAAACAAAGACTGCAACCTACGTGATCTCCATAACCAGTAAACAACTGGGCTTTGATTATTCCGGTGTCATCGCCCCGTCACCTATAGATAGGGCTTAGCCTGCTGCACCGTGATCTGCATCTCACCACAGAGCCGAGAATCATATCAAAGAGAGCTATTATTAGCAAGCCAAGCATTGCAAATTTGCAATCGCATTGGCATTATGGCCTCAGCAGAGCGCATGAGTGCGTCGTCGGCTCTAATGGTGACCCTGGCCGTGTTGGCATTCGTCGCCGGCGGCCACGCTCAGCTGCAATACGGGTTCTACAAGGGTAAGTGCAACGCTAACGACGTGGAGGCGGTGGTGAAGAGCCTCGTAAAGTCCCGCTTCGACCGCGAGGCTGCCATCGTCGCCTATCTCCTCCGTCTGCAATTCCACGAGTGCGCCGTCAATGTACGTACCACCAATTACTCCATGTCTCCATTATATTGTTATTACGAAGGATTCGTCGTTGGTTAATAACATGGCAAGAGATGATAACTGCAGGGGTGTGACGGCGGTCTGCTGATTGACGGCCCCGGCACGGAGAAGACGGCGCCGCCGAACCTGAGCGTCAAGGGCTACGACCTCATCGCCACCATCAAGACCGAGCTGGAAAAGAGGTGCCCCGGCGTGGTGTCCTGCTCCGACATCGAGATCCTCGCCACCCGGGACGCGGTCGCTTTCGCCGGCGGGCCGGAGTACCCGGTGCGCACGGGGCGCAGGGACCGCCGCCACTCCCGGGCCTACGACGTCAACCTCCCGGGGGCCGACTTCACAGCGGCGCAGGCCGTCGCGTACTATGCCAGGCTCGGGATGAACGCCTACGAGACGGTGGTGCTCCTCGGCGCGCACACCGTCGGCGCCACGCGCTGCAGCGCCATCAAGAACAGCCGCCTGTACAGGTACGGCGGCAAGCCCGGCGCGACGGACCCCGGCATGGACCCCAACACCGCGTGGGTGTACAAGAAGTACGTGTGCCCGGACGTGCCGTCATCGGACAACAACCCCGTGTACCTGGACGAGCAGGGGAGCGCCGCCAACAAGGTGGACAACCACTTCTACAAGAACCTGCAGCAACGCCGAGGCGTCCTCTCCGTTGACCAGAATCTCTACAAGGACAACTCCACACGTTGGATCGTCGACCAGCTCGCCAGCGATGCTGGCCTCTTCCAGTGGCATTTCGCCAGGGTTCTGGTAAAGCTCAGCGAGGTCAACGTGCTCACCGGCACCCAGGGAGAGATCCGCAAGGTCTGCAGCAAGTTTAACTGACCAACCGATTGTCCGGTTCTCTCCTCTGATCCGCTATCTATTCCTTGAAACTTTCCTCTTGGACCAAACTGTTGTCGCCTTCTACTTCTTATTCCTTTCCGGCTTGATTGATCCATGCAAGTGGCTTGGTTTTGATCAGATGATTGATTCATTTCAATTGAATTCTACTGTTTTTGTTAAGTTATAACTAGTGTAACAACATATCTGAATGTATCTTCGTGTGTACTCTTCTTATTTCTATTGGTTTGATCAAAGTTTGTTGATTTTGTTCTGATGCTAGATTCATTTTATTTGAAACCTAAAGTTTTTGTAATACGTAGTAATAGCATACATATGATGGATTGAATCATGAATGTATCATGTGCGTGATTTCTTTTGGGTGGCCATCATGTGTGTTGTGATGAAGTAACAACATATACACGATGGTGGCGTGATGCCACCACCACATGCCCGATGTTCGAGGCGGTCTAGCAGACTAGCACGATACGGAGGTAGTACTGTTTCGGAATTCGCATTTTCCACGTCGACGTCGGACGAGAAGTTCGGCTCGTAACAGATCCAATAAGTCCGATCCGATGAACCACACATCGCATATATACAGCAACCGCTCCTCGCAGATCGATCTCATCGTATACCGCTGCCAGCACGAACCGGCGGACGACGGCGGCGACGAGTGCGCGAGAGAGCGCGGACGACGACGATGGCGCGGCGGGGTACTGAGTTCTTCCCGGACCTGGGCGTGCCCTGCGACGAGCCCGAGTGCATCCAGCTGGACTTCCTCCCCTTCGTGTGCGACGGGTGCGGCGAAACATTCTGCGCGGCGCACCGCAAGTACCGCGACCACGGCTGCGCCAAGGCCGACGACCCGGGCCGCACCGTCGTGGTGTGCCCGGACTGCGGCGACTCCATCGAGCGGGCGTCGCCGGGGCAGGCCGACCGGGAGATCCTGGACGCGCACGCGCGGTCGCGCAGCTGCGACCCGAGGAGGAAGCGCGGGCCGCCGCCGCTGTGTCCGGTGCCGCGGTGCAGGGAGGCGCTCGCTTTCTCCAACGCGACGCAGTGCAAGGGGTGCGGCCTCAAGGTGTGCCTCAAGCATCGGTTCCCGGCGGACCACGACTGCGCCGGCGCGGCGGCGGGAGGCTGTACTGCCTCTTCGGCCTCCCACGGTGTAATTCGCGGTGTGCGTCGCCTATACAAGCGAGTGAAGTCCTTCTTCAGTTGCCACCGAGCCGGCTAATCGAGCAACTCTCGATTAATTTGGCATCGAAGAAATAGAGCAGAAATAATCCATTTTCTACTCGTGCATGCTTTTTTTGTCTTGTAGTTCTTCCTTTCTTTCTCCAAAAAAAATTGTTTGTTTCGAATTCGAATTGGCTACGAACAACGGAAGAATCATGCATAAGATATTGTTTCTTTCCAGACCGGAAGAATAATAATTTTTTTTCAAAAAGTCTAAAAGACCCAGCTTTGATTAAAGTTAAAATAAGACTATTCCTAGACACTAGATGATATCCTTGATGAATTGAGTGGTTTCATGATATTTTTCAAAATTGATTTACGTAGTGGATACCATCAAATTCGAATGAAAATTGGAGATGAATGAAAAACTGCTTTCAAACCAAAGTTTGGGTTGTATGAATGGTTGGTTATGTATTTTGGTTTGACTAATGTTTCTATTTCATGAGATTGATGAATCATGTCTTGAGAGCTTTCATTAGAAAATTTGTTGTTGTTTACTTTGATGATATCTTAATTTACAGCAAGACATTGGAGGAATATGCTGAACACATACAACAAGTTTTGGATGTGCTTAGAAAAGAGAAATTATTTGCTAACCTTGAGAAGTGCACCTTTTACACAGATCAAGTTGTTTTCCTTGGTTTTGTTGTCTCTGGATAGGGAATTTAAGTGGATGAGTCCAAAGTTGCAGCAATCGAGGAATGGCCAAAACCTAGAACGTAAATCAAGTGAGAAGTTATCATGGCCTTGCTGGTTTTTATACACTACTGGATTCTGAAGTTTTGCCGAGAGCCCAATCCCTGTCGACAAAAGCCCTTTTTCTCACGGTGAAGGCTTTGCCGAGAGGATGCTCTCGGCAAAGCCCTCACGACGCATTTGGGCCGGCAAAAAGGGTTTTGCCGAGAGCCGGCGGTACCCCTCTCGGCAGATATGTGCCGAGAGGCCCACCTAGCCCTCGGCACAGGCACTCACAGGCGCCCACCGGGTCACTCCGTTACGCGTGGGGCCCAGAGGCTTTGCCGAGAACTGGGGGCCAGGGCTCTCGGCAAAGGACGCGCCTGTGCCGAGAGCTGGGGCCCAGGGCTGTGGGATCCACCCTTTTATATACTTTAAATAAGTATATCCGGGTGCCTGGTTGCCCATTGTACCATTCCCAAGATCGGTTGATGGTACCGGCACTTCATCAGAAGTATCATATCCATATATCATAAAGCAAACAAGATATTATTTCAAGGAGTTTGAGGGTACGAGAAGAATTCTACCAAAAGTGAATCCTCAAACTTGCAGCGGAGATCTATGTAGCAGAACCATAACCCCAGGCAGCTTATCCGAAAACGGGTCAACAGACCCTCCCCTGCGACGAAGCTCATCCTCTCTTTCTTCTGAATAGAAGGGACAGGGAAGCAAGAGTGAGCACCTAAAATAGGTACTCAACAAATCCCAACGTATAGGAAATTAACCTATATCTGGAACAGGTCTTGATTATTATGAAAGTAAATAAATGCAAGTGTAGTAAATTCTCAGAGATAAGCAGAAAGTAAAATAAGTAGCCTCCCCTACCAGTCCCCAAGTTTTATTAAACTCAGCGACCATCGGGGTCCACTGAGCCGGCATCCACCGTATCACTTTCTAAGGGCCACAGCCCTATCTCACCACAACCATTCCCACCCAAAATGTATCTACTAAACGGTAGCTTTTACCAAGAGTGCTCATAACCGAGAGCCACAGCTATTCGAATAGATCAAACTCTGTACAGAGGCGTACACCATACCCATACGTCTGACCAGCCGATACCACGACCATGGCGGTACTGGCCACATGAACCATACCCACTGACGTCTCCATGTGGACTACATTATCATCCACTCATAGACAACATTCCATAGCTCCATCCACGTCTACGCTGGGACCTAAGTAGGGGTCACACCACCACCACCCGCCTCGCGGGTCCAGTTTCTTCAGGGAGATTGCATATGCAATAAAATGTGGCACACGTACCACCACGTCACCAAGACGCAAAAACATTCATAGTGACCCTTACCGGCCGGACCTGGGACTATACGAAGGTCCTGCTCCAGCGTATTCATTGCCCACCACGGTCCTTGGGATGGTTTACTAGGTTCAGTAGTGGGGTGCGATCCAAGGCCACACATGAACAGGCATTCCCGACAGGCTATGCCTTTTTGGCTACGTATGGTCGTACTAAACACTGGAAAGACTTTCCTGAGAACCGATCCTTATATGACCAGAGTAAGCATGGACAAGATCCTCCTCTGAGGCTGCCCCCATACTCCCATGTCCATCCTTAAGGAGTCTAACTCTCTTAAGTGGGTTCATTTTATTATCCCCAATCTATCTCTCTCTATCAACTGAGATCTTTTCATGAATAGTTGTGAAAAGTAAACTAAGATGATGCTCGATCATCAACTGTATGAAGATCGGGACCATCGAGTCCTTCAAGAAGAATGCATGTCAATTTATTATATGGGTTCATTTTAATTAAAAATAGTGGATAAGGTATGGTCAAGGGGGTGTTGCTGGGACTTGCCTTAATCCAATGAGGGAGAAAGACTATAGAGTTTGTCTTGAGCTTCCTTGTCTTGATGTCGATCGTCTTCTGAGTCTCGCTTGATCTTCCGACGATTCACACTCGATCTATAGCAACGCAGTTATACGCATAAATATAAATCAATCATCAATCATAACAATCATCAAACATATGTTAGAGAGATGAGATCGTGATCCAAGAATCTAGGGTGTGATCTTAGGATCGAAGGTGATGAACGTGTTAAGAGACAATCGAATTGGTCACATGAAATATGGACCCGTCGATAAAGAAAAAGATGTTTAAAAGAAACTTTGGCTAAAAATGGGAGATTTCATGTGCCAAAGATATGGTTTGGCTTCTATAGGCTTCTAATATTTTTAGGAATTTTGGTGGAATTTTTGGAATCAAGGATATGAAAAAGCGGATTTTTGGGTACACTAAAGGGGCTTTTCTATAGGTTGAAAAAGAACAAAAAGAAATCTAATATCTAGAAATGTGCCAAAATGAATTGGACAACATTTCTAGGGTTTTTGGGGCTTCTAAGATATATGGTGAATTTTTGGGAATTTTTGGGAATTTGTAAGGTGGCTAACTAAGCTTTTGTGTGCACTGGCTCAGGTGGACCTAGCAATAACAAGGTGATTGTGCGGTTGACAGGCGGGGTCGGGGCTGACGCGGCACGAGACGCTGACGCGGCTGACGTGGCGTACACGTGGGGCGCCACGCAGTGGACCGCGCTGGCGTGGAGTGCCGGCGTGGCACCCATGTGCCTATGGTCCACTGGACCGGGTGCACGCGGAAAGGGGAAAGGGAAGGGGAACGTCCCAGCTAGGCCCACACGGCAGTGGAAGAAGGTGGGACGGCGATGAGCGGTGCCGCCCAAGATGGCCTGGGCGCAGCGGCGGTGTAGAGGAACTCGCCGGAGTTCTCGCCGCCGGCCGCTACAGGGGATACCCGACGACGGCAAGCGGCTCTACGGACTCAGGGGAACACGGCGGAGACAGGAGGGGTACGTGTGGTTGTCGGGAGTGGCGCAGCGGTGGCGCAGCGGCTCGCCGGAGTAGCGGCGACGCTCGGTGGAAAAGGAAAGCGAGGCTGGGAGGGTTCTGGTGCTCGTGTGTGCGGATGTGCGTGCGTGCGGGCGACCCGTGAGTGCGAAGAGGGTGTCGCCGAGGCGTGCGATGGCCGGAGGCTCACCGGCGCAGCGGCGGCACAGCCTTCACGCGGCAGCGCGGCTAGGAAAAGAGAGAGAGAGAGAGAGAGAGAGGAGGGGCGGTGTGGGCAGCGTGACGGATGTACCTGGAGGGGTTTAGCACGGCGACGGGCTCAATTCCGGTAGCACAACAGCCGGAATCGAGTTTCACCGGCGATGGCGGGCGACGGAGGGGAAAGTGCAGTGGCCGGCTACCTGAGGCTCTACGGCGGAATCTAGCTGCGGCGGAGCAAAGCCTTGGTGGCCAGGAGGTCGTTGGAGTTCCCCTTGGCCTTGGCTAGGGCTAACTCCGGCGAGGGAGTGGCAGTGGCGTGGTGTTCCTACCGGCGGAGCAGGGCTTCGCCGGGAGGGAATGGAGGGGTTGTAGTGCTATGTGTGGGGGTGTGTGGAGCTCGGTGAGGCTCTCGGTGCTATTTATAGGCCGGAGAGAGGAGGGGAGCTTGGCTGTGGTGCGGTGGCAGCCATGGCAACGTCACCGGCGCTCGACGGATAAGGCCGCGGAGAGGGGGAGGTGGCAAGGGTGCAGGCGGAGCGGGTGCAGGCGGTGCAGGCATCTGTCGCGTGTGTGTCAGGCGCCTGGCACTGCTGCAGGAGAGGAGGCAGCCTGCGGCGGAGCTCTGCAGCGCGGCGCAGCACTGCGCCGGGGTGACGAGCACGGCACGAGGGGCTAGGGCTAGGGGGCGTGCTAGTGGTGAATGTGTGGGCGTGGCGGCTTCGGGTGGTGCAGGTAGATGTAGCGCTCGCCTCAGCGATGATCTTGGCGCAGCGGAGGGGAGGATCGGGTGGCAATGCCAGCGGCGGTGCTCTAGAGCTCACCAGCAGCCATCGATCGTGGCGCGGGGCGTGTGAGTGAATAAGGGGCCGTGGAAGTGTTCAAGCGGCTCGGGAAGGTTGATTTGATGCTGAGGATTGCGGCGCGCGTCTCGGCTGGATAAGGGAGGCTGCGGGGGAGGAGATCAAGTGTGGGGTGCGGTCGCCGTGGAGCTCGGGCGTGGTACGGCACTGCGGCAGGGTGCGGTGTTGGGCTCGGTCGGCCGCACGGGCAGTCAAAAGGTGCGGCGGTGGAGCTGGTGAGTGTAGCGCGCGCGAGCGAGGCGGCGGAGGAGGGGAAAGGAGGTAGAGACGGCGGAGCTGTCGCGGCAGAGGGGAGCAGCGTGGGATAGGCACGAGGTGGGGGATGACATGACGTCATGCTGACATCGGTGGCACGGGGTGAACTGGGCCGCGTGCTGGGCTGTGCTGGGCCGTGTGCAGAAGAGAGGAGGGTGACGGGATGCGTTGGGAGGCGGAGTAGGAGGGGGTGGGTTGGACTTCGACGACGGGTTGAATAGAGTTTGGCCCATCTAGAGTTTGAATTGGTTTTCCATTTATTTAAAAAGGGATTTGAATTCAAATTCGAATTTGGATTTCAAATTTGAATGAACCAAGATGTGTAGGTGCTCTAGAAAATCCTTAGAAAAAGTTAGAGAAGAATTTTGGGGTGAGAAAAGATGTTAGCCACTCAAATGCATATGAAACCTAGGGTTTAATTTAAAGGATGCATTTGTAAATAAATGAAAATGAAGGGCTTTTGTGTGAATTTGCTATATGTTTTTAGAAAAAAAAATTTAAGGGGCTATTTTTAAAGGTTTTGAAAAACCAGGATGTGACAAATCTACCCCACTTAAAATGAATCTCGTCCCCGAGATTCGTAGGGGATTCGTCGGGTTAAGGTTTCCTAGGGTTTCTGCTCTTACCGTTGTGTCTTGACTTGTTCCATCTGATACTTCCATCTTCTTCTTCTGGTGAAGCTGTCTTATTCTGTCTTGCTTTTCTAACTCTGTATGACCTTTCTAGTGCTATAGTGGCTCTTGTTGTCTCTGACATGTTCACTGCTCAATGTCCATTCTCTAACAAGTTGCATTGGCGTTGATGCCAGTTATCGATGTCTGTCTCCGAGGATTTTTCCTATGGTGAAGGGAGTTCTGACAAAGCAGTTGTCCCTTGAATACTTTCTGAGTACGATACTCTTAGTTGTTTATGAGATTTAGAAGAAATTCTTTTAAAGGTCCCTCGGGAATTATTATATTTCCCGAAACATCTTTTCTTGTGATTTCCTCTTTAATGTACCGTTTCTTGTGCAGGGTACACTCGAGTTAAACCTGAGGGTAACTTTTATGGATTTCTGTCTGTAGTGGGTTTAGGTTGGCTAATTATCTTGGTGATTCGGACGAGTTTGTCTGACAATAACAACATCTGACATTACTCCGGCTTAGTACTCTTCTGGTGGGGATCAAGTATCTCTGGGTTTAATGCTGATGGAGTGATTTAACGATTACTTTCCACTTCCTGATATGAATTTTGCCGGTATCGGTGTATATGGTTGCTGGCGTTTCTTAACCTCACCACTAGTTGTACACCAGTGAGAGCGTAAGATCCACCTGGGTATACCGACGGGTACGAAAGATTCCGCAAGCGCACGGAAATACCGCTGTAGCACTTCACCTCAGGAGTATTCCAAAGGGTATCGAATCCAAGGAACAATGTGTACTACCTTCTATCCTAGACGAATGGTCCAAGGACACCGAGCCCCTAGCTAAGGTTGAGAGATGATGAGGCGCTTCCTATGAATACTGATCCCAGAGGAGAAGAGCAAGCAATTATGCTCGCTTCGGACACCGGCCCCTCCTGGCTATAACAGTTGGTTCACGGCAAATGGTTGCCTACACGCTGTATCCGAACGTGGGGGATTTCAGAGGGTCCAATGGCTGTCACTACCGCGGCCTACCCCAAGACAAACCGTGGGATACAGAGCATTCGAAGGATAACCCGTAGTCTAGACACCACGTCTACACCACCGATTACTACTATAACACGGTTACGTCTGCCGGCCCGTAACAACACTATAGCACTTCGTACAAAGACGGAGCGACGAACCCGCGAGCTTTGAGCCAATCTCACTTACCACAGGATGACACAGATGATAGGAAGAACGAATGCCAACATATTAATGTACTCCAACAAGATCTAACGGGATAATTCACACAAACGAAATGCAAACTTATGCACTTGTAACAAAAGATCAAAGGGTCATGTTAGTGAAGAACACGAGCCTCTAACTTATGAACAAACGCAAAAGCGTGAGTATCTTGTTCGTCAACTAAATCGAGGAAGCGCGTTCATGAAGAACACGAGCCTCTAAATTATGAACGAACGAAGAACTCAAGAACATATCACTCATGCATGAATAACACTTTAGTCTAATTGGAAAATACAAGAATACTTACTTTGCTCTAATTGAAGAACATGACACCCTCACCAACACCACACTCTACCTAGCACCTACTCTCACCTACATGGATCAACTCATTTGATCCATGAGAGATCACATGAGAGAGGAAACAAGTGTTTCTAAAGAGGAGGAGGAGAATGGGATGTCTCTTTCTTTACCCTCTCCACTTCTATTTATAGGCCTGAGCACCGGCGTGGAGGCACCCCAAACACCCCGGGAATGAAGTCGGGAGCCAACCAGGAACCACCACGTGGAAGGCCAGGATTGGGCGCCACAAGGTCGGTTCGGCCGACCCGTGGGGTCGGCCGACCCCTTGTGGGCCTCACCTGCCTTGTGTTTTCTCCTGGTAACTGATATGTGGGCCCTTATGACGGTTCCCGATGTATGGGTCATTTTGTGGCAGTTTGCTCGGGTTGTGGGCCCTTAGATCCTTGTCCTGGACATGTGGCAGCGTTTGATTCGTCGGGCCTCTCTCCCTTGGATTGGTGACATCACCAATTTGTGGCACTTTGCATGGCAGCCCCTCATTGGCTGAGGTGGAGAGGCTTGGATTGATGAGGTGGATGGATAAGGTGTGCTTTTGCTCTATTTCTTGTGCTAATTGCCTGCATTCAAATATACATCACCACTTGTGGAATTTGTCAGTATAGGCCCTATTCTAGTGTTGATGATCCTTTTATATTTATTTTATGCAGGTATTGATGGTGTAAAAGTAGCACTTAACAGCCGTCAACAACTCCCCCACACTTGACCTTTGCTCGTCCCGAGTGAAGGGAGTCCGGTCAAGGTGAGACATGATATCCAAAGGTATGAAGCGAGCATAAGAGATATTCCAAATCATACCTTGTACTTGTGAACTCTGAAGTGTCTATCATGCTATCTTGGGTAGTTGAAGGATGGAATGGTCATGATTCAAATCACTCCTGCTCATCATGTTAAGTAACTTCGGGTTTTGCAATAAATTTTCAAAACAAACCTTGCTTAGCTCCTCATTTGATTCTCTCAGATCGCTCAATGTGTATATGTCCTCACAAAGGCATCATATTGCCTTTCTTCGCCCTACTTCTAATGATGGCTATATGTGGAGCTCAGGGTAGGATAAAAGATAAGGCATACTTGTATCACATATATTGCAAAGTCAAAGACTGGATCCACAGAGAAAATCAAATCATACAATTAGATCAAGATGTGCACGTGTATGGATATAGTGGGTATGGTAATGTGGATACTAGGCCCGGAATGGGTGCTAGATATTACCATACATGTATGATGAATGTTGGTTGATGGTGAGGTGGACACTAGCTCCGGAATGGATACTAATTATCACCATCTAAGTTTTGGAACTCCTTTTTGCATAATTCTCCCTCTTGTATAAAAATCTTTTGAGAACATGGCTATCTCTATTTTTTTTGTGGACCTTCATGTGTCCAACTTTTTTTTTCAATACCTGGACCTTCATGTGTCCATATTTTTTTTACGATAGCCATGTCTCTTGTGTAACAAGAACTAGGAGGGAGAGATCAACACATATGGAGCCTTATTTTCACGGAATGGATGAATGATACAATGCTAACTTCCAGTGTAGAAGCATAGCAAGGGGGAAATGGTGGTGTGCACATGAATCTTGATCATGAGAGTAATGAAAAGAATTCTCGCAAGGGTCACAGAATTTGACAAAGATCAATGCAATAACAAGCAGCATATGAGTATAAAGTTTCCAACTAGTAGCATCATATGGCTTTGGTAGGACTGTGGCGTATCAAAGAGAAGCTTTGCAAAGGGTTTTATGATTTTTCAAATAAAATTCCCAAGCACTCAAACATAAAGAGCGAAGATCATAAGATCAAAGCATATCACAAACATCAACTACTTAGATAAGCATGAGTTCCCTAATGATATTTGTTCACAAGCATCAAGATAATAAGTAAGGAATAAAACATATGCAAGCCAACCACAGGAATCATGGAGAGCAAACAAAACACCGATATTTGAGTTTGATTTATTGGATAAGAATTGAGGATCATTCAAACTCAGGTAGAGAGTGAGATGAAGGGTGCACGTACCATCGCTCCTGAAGGATATGAGGAACAAGGGAGACCAGTGGTGATTCGGCTGGCCAAAAGGTAGCCGGCTCACTCCGGTTTACCTTGCTCTTGTCATGAAGGCGTAGTCGATGTCGTGCAGCCCTTTGTGTGGGAGTTCTCAAGTGGATATGTCGATGATGAGCTTGAGAGAGCTCCCCCACACTGGTGCTTGTACTGGTGCTGTTCTTCAAGCAAAAGTGGAAACAAAAGATGGACTCTACTGGTTCGAGAACCATAGAGCCTTTATTCAAAAGCAAATATTTTTGGTTTTTATTTTATTTTATTTTCACCGTGTCATTTACTCGAAAGGGTTAGACCAATATTACATTTCATACACAAAGGGGAATATACTTACCTTGGACCTTTGAGAGGTCATATGTACCACCTTTGCATGTTGTGTAACATGAATCTGACACCTCAACTTACCTTCCCATTTGAATTTAGCTCAATGACTTACCCATTCAAATTTGACAATTTTCTGCAGGGGTTAGTCAGCATATATACAACCAAGATCTATGAAAATATAACTCTAAGGTTCATCAGTCAAAACTCGACACCATGTCTTGTTTTGACTGAACAAGACAATTTGAACCTAAGCACCATGCTTAATTTAAAACAGTCTATGAATGTATGCAATTGCTCACACATTCAAACCAGAGCACATGAACAAAGATAAAGGAAGCACAAAAGCATGATCAAGCTATCATCAACAAGGGACATAAGCATGAGCATAAGACGGTGAACCTCGGGAACCTCCCGGAAGGGCTTTGTTTAATGTCAAAAGCAGGACTTACCTAGCTAGTGGGCAAGATGCAAGAGCTGACATCATCACACCAGGATAAGATTTGGTAGAGGAGGAACTTTACTCAGGATGCTCACATACCTCCCTCACACTTGAAGTTTGCATTGCTAGGCAACAAAACTCAAGTGTGTGGTGATCAAGCTTCCTTTGTAAATGTTCCCTCACCAAAGCGTATCTAGGTGTTGTAAATGATGTGGCTCACATGTTCGTAGGCATCATCTATCCATCTTTCTTTTCAATCTCCACCTGAAAGGTTAGTGACAAAAAATACCCGAAGGACAACTTATCCTAAAAACATGTTCTTGCTTTTATTCGAAAAGGAAAATAAAAGCTAACCTAATCCAGGCTATCTCCTGGTAGTGCTTTGTTTATTTAAGGTCATAAGCTCGACCATGGGAACTTCATCTTGCAGCTATCGTTGGTGGTGCCATTCCCGTCTCACCACCAATCTTGATGTATCGGTGAAGCTTTAGCTGCAAGGTTAGTGCCACAATGCACACACGAAATCTGATATGCTTATGATAAACATATACATCCACAACCAACCTTCTGAACTTTCTACAAAAGAGGACCATAAGGTGATTGCAGCCCTCGAGCGTGCTCAGCGCACTAAGCATGGCCGGCTCTGGATAGGCATGATGCAAGCATGGTTCATGCGGTGTATCAAGAATGAAACTACCATGCTTATCTGTGTAACCTTTGCCCATGAACTCCAGAGTCGGTGCCTCACAAGATTCCATGGCCCATGAGTTCTCTATCTCAAGAGATGCATCGTGGAGGCATGATGTTGACTCTCGATCATAATCGAAAGCAACATAATACGGGCCAGCGGGAAGAGGCTGAAACTCGGTCGAGATAGATGATGATCGTTCGCCTCCACAGAGGTGAAGAGAATCTCCCGAGTCATTCCCTTGAGGCGTAGAGAAGTCTACAACCTCGATCGGAATAGGCTCGGATGATGCGAATGGAGATACATGCATTATCGTCTCGAGCGGGTTTTGCTCGGGAAGAGGCTCTACCATGGAATGTTCATGATAAGAGATGGACGTGGTAGAAGCGGCTTCCCTAAGCTCTACATCTAGGCTTCCTTGAGATTTATCAAGAAGTTCATCCAATGGGAAGCCCAGAAGAAGATTTAAATCCATGATGTCATAGATGTGAAAATCTAAGTGCACCTCAATCCTGTTTATGATGATTGGCACGTCCCTAGCAATCCCTCGACATGGGAAAATATATTTTTTCCACCTAGGACTTTGGAAATATCTATCAGTCGGGGTGAGGGGCATGTCACCCACCAGAGTGTCCAAAAGGCACTCCGATATGATGCAAACTCCAGCAGCAGGGTCATGAACAACATCTACGGTGTTTCCCCTCATGGAGCAATGGATGGTCGTGGAAGTTGAGCTAACCCAAATTACTTCAGAAATAGGCTTCAATGACCAATCCACTATTGTCCCATGATTCCAAACTTCATCGAGAATCTCATCAAAGTCCAACGATGTCGTAGGCTCCTCGTGCCAAGAACGATCTGAGGTATTTATGATGTTCCGAGAAGGATCACCCTCAAATTGAGAAGAGAACTCCAAAGGTTGAATTTCTTCTCCCTTTGGTGTTCGTGGTTCGGGAGAAGGCTCTCTAGACGAATCATTGGATGTGCAAGGTGAAAGCTCAAATTCGTCTATCAGGAGACTCCCTCGAATCGACTCTGATTCTTGGTGGAGATCATTGTATCTGGGATAGGAAGAAGAGGTTTCTAAGAAGTATTCTAGGGTCTCTCTTCTTTCCGTTGGAGTTTGGGTTCTGAATGAACCTCCAGCTACAAGGTCGAGCTCAAATGTAGATTCGATGTCTATCATCCCGTGAAAGATGGTCAACGACACATTATCAGGTATAGACAAGTCTGAGTTAAGCTCCAACAGGTGTGAGAACCTAGCCCAAGCTGCACCTATAGACTCGCACTCTAGTTGCTCAAATTCACGGAATTCACACGGTAGTGAATCTAAGTGTTCAAAAGGGGAGAACGAGTGACAAAAGTCATCTCGTAGTTCTTCCCAATTGTCTACACTCTCTATCATGCGGGTGTACCATTGTTCCGCTCTGTCTACAAGACAAAAAGGGAACAACTTCCACCTCAAAGTTTCCTATGTCATACCTGGGATTACCAAGCACGAACATAGTTCTTCGAACTCCTTTAAATGATCATGGGGATCATCACTGATGGCACCAGAGAAAGGTCGATTCTGAACCATGGCTATAAAGCCGGGACGAAGCTCGTAGCTAGATGTAGAAGTTGATGATTTCTCTAAGACGAACTCACCCCTAGGGGTAGAGATGCAATTACAGGAAAGCTTCTCCATGGGTAACGGGGGTAAAGATAGAAGGAAAGAAACAAAAAGAATATCTCGATGGGTAACGGGGCTAAAGGTAGAACAAAAAGGAAAAACAAAAGATACGAGGACCACTAGGTTCGAAGATAGATACAGCAACCGTCCCCGGCAACGGCGCCAGAAATGCTTGTTGGCGTTTCTTAACCTCACCACTAGTTGTACACCTAGCGAGAGCGTAAGATCCACCTGGGTATACCGACGGGTACGAAAGATTCCACAAGCACACGAAAATACCGCTGTAGCACTTCACCTCAGGAGTATTCCAAAGGGTATCGAATCCAAGGAACGATGTGTACTACCTTCTATCCTAGACGAATGGTCCAAGGACACCAAGCCCCTAGCTAAGGTTGAGAGATGATGAGGCACTTCCTATGAATACTGATCCCAGAGGAGAAGAGCAGGCAATTATGCTCGCTTCGAACACCGGCCCCTCCTGACTATAACAGTTGGTTCACGGCAAATGGTTGCCTACACGCTGTATCCGAACGTGGGGGATTTCAGAGGGTCCAATGGCTGTCACTACCGCGGCCTACCCCAAGACAAACCGTGGGATATAGGGCATTCGAAGGATAACCCGTAGTCTAGACACCACGTCTACACCACCGATTACTACTATAGCACGGTTACATCTGCCGGCCCGTAACAACACTATAGCACTCCGTACAAAGACACAGCGACGAACCCGCGAGCTTAGAGCTAATCTCACTTACCACAGGATCACATAGATGATAGGAAGAACGAATGCTAGCATATTAATGTACTCCAACAAGATCTAACGGGATAATTCACACAAACGAAATGCAAACTTATGCACTTGTAACAAAAGATCAAAGGGTCGTGTTCGTGAAGAACACGAGCCTCTAACTTATGAACAAATGCAAAAGCGTGAGTAACTTGTTCGTCAACTAAATTGAGGAAGCGCGTTCATGAAGAACACGAGCCTCTAAATGATGAACGAACGAATAACTCAAAAACATATCACTCATGCATGAATAACACTTTAGTCTAATTGGAAAATACAAGAATACTTACTTTGCTCTAATTGAAGAACATGACACCCTCACCAACACCACACTCTACCTAGCACCTATTCTCACCTACATGGATCAACTCATTTGATCCATGAGAGATGACATGAGAGAGGAAACAAGTATTTCTAAAGAGGAGGAGGAGAATGGGATGTCTCTTTCTTTACCCTCTCCACTTCTATTTATAGGCCTGAGCACCGACGTGGAGGCACCCCAAACACCTCGGGAATGAAGTCAGGAGCCAACTAGGAAACACCACGTGGAAGGCCAGGATTGGGCGCCACAAGGTCGGTTCGGCCGACCTGTGGGGTCGGCCGACCCCTTGTTGGCCCCACCTACTTTGTGTTTTCTCCTGGTGACTGATATGTGGGCCCTTATGATGGTTCCCGGTATATGGGTCATTTTGAGGCGGTTTGCTCAGGTTGTGGGCCCTTGGATCCTTGTTCTGGACACGTGGCAGCGTCTGATTCGTCGGGCCTCTCTCCCTTGGATTGGTGACATCACCAATTCGTGGCACTTTGCATGGCAGCCCCTCATTGGCTGAGGTGGAGAGGCTTGGATTGATGAGGTGGATGGATAAGGTGTGCTTTTGCTCTATTTCTTGTGCTAATTGCCTGCATTCAAATATACATCGTCACTTGTGGAATTTGTCTGTATTGGCCCTATTCTAGTGTTGATGATCCTTTTATATTTGTTTTATGCAGGTATTGACGGTGTAAAAGCAGCACTTAACAGCCGTCAACAATGGTCATGCTACGTATGCGTACGTTAGCATGTTCATATGTGACAGTTTCCCATCATTTCTGCCTTTACTCAAGAAAATTTTGTCACTCTACTGTAGAAGTATATATATGTTTCCACTATCATTCATTTGATTCCCAGGGTAATCATTCTCCTGAATATACAATTTCTGTATACCTTTCTCATGTTCACATTTCCACTAACTCACTCTGACGGTCAAGACTAGTCTTCTGCCTTCTGCCTTCTAGACTATAGCTTCTACCCCACTTAAAATAAGATTTTAAGTGCTAGGTTTTCAACTTTGACGTTGTTGCTCTCCTCGTGGTGACTTCAATACTGATGCTCTTGCGTACAGAAGGTGTTTTTCCGGAGTGTCTTCATGAAAATACTTGAATACTGGGAGTGGTCTTCGTCGTTCCCATTAATCTTTAGTTCTTCAAGAATGGTAGACTCTGGTTTTGGTTGGCTTCTGCTGACAATCGGACACTGATCTGGTTGCTGTTCAGTTTCTGATATCGGATGTGTTCTAACTTTGGTCAGTTGTACTGTCATTTTCGTTGGAATTCCTTCTTGTTTTGAACCTTCGGCTGGCCATGGCTGTTCTGGCTTGTACTGGTATCCTCGAATCTTGATCATCTTCCACTGACTTCCTTTTGCTGAGTGATTGGTGAGTTTTGAAAGGTGTTATGGTGTCATTGAGGTGTTGATCTTCATTAACTTGTCTAGATTTCTGACCGATAATACTTGGTGGCCTTTTATGTCCAAGGGATGAACATGCTATTTGAGAGGTGTCTTGATAATGGTTACATTGACTTTTCTTGAAATTTCGACTCTGACACTTCTCCTGTATCTTCTGATGGTGATGTTGATGCTTCTCCTGACTTGACGGAGTGTTGTTTTGGTCTTCCGCATTAACCTGAATTTGGTTGACTTTCTATTCTGACGGTAGATATATAGTGTTATTCGGGTGATAGGTGTGAGATCCTTCTCTTTTCCTTTTAGATACCCTGATTCGGTCTAGTAAATGCCGTCTTGATTTGTGCCTTTCTGAGGACCAGGTGTGTCGGAGGACCAGTGGAGGGTCGCTCCTTAGTGATGAGTGATTAACAACATTGTGTGGACTGATGCTTGGCTTAGTGTGCAGGTACAGGTTGCGACATGACTCGTGTTGGTGCAGGTGATGAACAAGTGCGAAAGGCCTTAGCTGTGGTGGCCTCTGGGTGATGGATAGGCAAGTAGGCTAGGTTCGATGGACCCGGTGGCCCATGGGGTCAAGTGCGAGCCGTGCAGTGCAAGACTAGCAAGTTGAAGTCATGGACATGGGCCGGTGCAAGGTGGCGGTTCGAGGCCAAAGCTTGCACGCGGGGTTTGGTGGTTTTCCGACAAAACCATCGGTGGACGGTTTCTTGGTTTGGGCCTCAAAACCAAGTCTGGAGGCCCGATGCGACAGAGACGGTGCTACGGGAGCTCAAGAAGCTTCGAGGCGGGGGGCACGTGACGTGATCGTGGGGCTTGCGTCGAGGCTAAGCATGTCCGCGGTGGAAGCGTGTCCGCTCGATGGGAATATCCGAAGACTTGACAAAAATGCCCCTGAGGGGTGTGTATCTTCATTTTAAGTTGTAGGGTTAGCGTGGTCATTTGCCTCCTCCGGTGGACTTCATATATATAGCGGAGAGGTGGATGGCATATCTCTCTCTCTGGCTCTAGGGTTTCCTCCCCCGGTAGATCGCTCTAGACTGCTTCTTTGCCCAGTATTGCCTTAGGCTAGATTCTTGTATAGACTCTGACCTCTAGATGTATGGAAGCATTCGGCGTTGTGATGATCTCCTAGCTCTTTGTGATTTTCGTATCATTTTCGGATCTATTTTTGGGTGTTTTCGTTGTTCGCTTGATTCGTTGATTTGAGGGCGTTTTCTATCGGATTTCTTTGAGGGGATCATGGGTGGATGCCTTGCACATCTTTGTGTGTGATCCGGGAAACCCCTTCGATTCGCTAGTTTTTGTAGGAGCCCGAGTTCTTGGTGGTGGTTCATGTGATCCGCGATTCCTGGTGATTTAACGAGTTAGAGGTCGAGATTTTTGGGGCATAGCTTCACCTAGTGACACTTCTCATCTCCCCCAAATCTTGTCTCAAGAGCTCAAGTGGTTTGGGAGATCCGGTGATGGATAGGAGAGTTTGACTTCGCGTTTTTGAGCTCTGGCTGAATAGTCCGTGCTTGGCAGACGGTCTGTGAGGCCCTGGCAGCATTGCAGTTCGTCGTGTTCTTCGCGTGTTCTTGAGGGCTCGAGTTTCGATCGGTTGAGTTGGTTTGTTTCGGTGGCAAGGTGTTTGGTGGACAGTCCGCAAGAGAGGCCCGCACGGTCCGTGACGGTCGGACGGTTCGCAGTGAAACGTCAGACAGTCCGATTTTTCCCGGTGCGCTACTGGAGGTTCGGTCTGCTATTTCAGACAGTCCACCGTGTGCTTGCGGACGGTCCGCCTGGTGTCCACGGACAGTCCGCGCTGTGCTTGTAGACGGTCCGCCTGGTGCCTCGTAGACTTGGCTAAGTGTTTCGATTCTTGTCTTGTGCTTCCGCTCTTTGTTTCGTGGCTTGTCTCTAGGACTCGTAGGCTCGTATGTGCCTAGTCTAGAGCTTCTTTGGTGTGTGTGAGTGATCGGAGTGACAATCGGGGTATAGGCCGAGTTCATCATTCGGGAAGAATTTTTATCGGCTCCCATTCACTCCCCCCTCTCTGGTCGCCTATTCGGTCCTTCAATTGGTATCAGAGTTGGTTACAGATCTTTGTGATTCTAACCAGTCTAAGATCCAAAGATGGGCAACTATGGTAAGGGGTCGTGTCCTCCGCACTTCGATGGCAAGAATTACCCGATGTGGGAGAGGCGCATGGGCGCGTTTTTGCGTGGGAAGGGGACTCTGATCTGGGATGTGACCCAAAATCCTAACTATGTCATTCCAGACAGTTTCCTTCTTCCAGGATTGCGGGGCATGTTTGAGGCCAACAACAAGGCTATTGATTACTTGTTCCGTGCTCTCTGTGCCTTGGAGTTCGATCGAGTGTATGGAGAGGATGTGGCTGGAAAGATATGGCTTAAGCTTAGAAATGCACATGTTGGCAATGCTCAGGTGCAAGCTCGTTTGTTTTCCACTTACCGGAGAGAGTATGAGAACTTCACTCATCTCCCCGGTGAGTCGACTGATGTGATGTTTCAGTGCTTCACTAGCATTGTGAACAATATGAGGGCCAATGTGATAGTGCTCCCATACACGGATCATCATCAAGCCATCAAGCTTTTGCATGCACTGGATAGGTATGTGTGGAGTGCTAAGGTCGAGGCTATTGAGGAGTCGAGCGTGTATGATACCTTGACACTGGATGAGCTGTTCTCTAAGCTCAGGTCTTTGGAGGTTGATCGTGGCTTGAGAGCCAAGAGCGAGAGCCCCACTGATCCTCATAGTTTGGCTCTTGTATCAGGATCAAGGACTAATGCTAACTCTGCTGGTTTTTCTTTGTCTTGTCTTGTGTCCATGCCAGATGAGGATTTTGAGGTGCTGAGCGAGGAGGATCTCGCCTTGTTGAGCAAGAGGTTTGGGTGGATGTACGAGAACCACAAGAATGCAAGGAGAAGCTCGGGGATGTGCTATCCGTGCGGGAAGCACAGGCACTTCATCGCCGAATGCCCTGAAGCTATGGAGATCAAGAACGACTACAAGGGCAAGCCCAAGGATGACTACAACAAGCACCGCTCCCGGAATGACTACAAGGACAAGCGCAAGGACAAGTGCGAGAGAAGGCTGAAGAAGAGCAGCAGGTACAAGAAGAAGACGGCAGGAGTGATGGTTGCCAGAGCGAGCGACATCGACTCCACTTCAAGCGACGCTTCTTCCGGTTCGAGTAGCGATGAAGAGCAAGATCGGCGCAAGGACAAGCGGCACACGGGCAAGAACTTCACCAACCTCAGCTTCGTCGCACAAGGTGGTTTTTGTGGCATGGCGCACTCCAAGAAGGGTGGGAAGCACAACTCGGATTCGAACTCCGACTCCGACAAAGAGGTACGACATGATCCCAACTTCTTGCTAGAGGAGAATGCTAGGCTGAATGAGTTGCTTGATAATCGTGATGATGTGCTTAGGAAGACCAACAAGGTGAAGAGAGAGTTTCGGTGTTTGCTAGGTAATGCTAAGGACAAGATAGTTGAGCTTGAGTCTTTGCTTGTTGATGCTAGAACTGAGATAGACTCTTTGAAAGCTGCTCCTGTTGTTTCTGATGAGATTGACTGTGGTGATTGCAATGTTTTCCTAGCTGACCTGACTGCTCTCAAGGAGAAGCATGCCTCAACTCTTGAGGAACTAGATGTGCTTAGGATTGAGCGTGATGAGTTGAAATCTAGACCTGCTTTGTTAGGTGCTTGCACTTCTTGTCCTGTGTTGCATGCTAGGCTAGATGAATCTCATACCAAGATAGTTTCTCTTGAGGCTACATTGAAAGCTCCTATTCCTACATCATGCTCTACCTGTGAAATGCATGCTTTTAAAAACATGGAACTTGCGCATTATGTTGACCGTTTGCAGGATGAGAATGATGAGTTGAGAAAATTGATGGGTTGGTTGTCTGGCATGAGTCACAGTTGAGTTTGATGTTGGCTGAGTTTAAGAGGTTTGATGGTCAGGCGTTGGGGGCTAGCAAGAGTGGTGAGAAGAGTGGTGAGGGAGGAGAGAAAGTTGGAGAGATTCCTATTCCACCACACACTACACCCCTGAACAAATTCGCACCCAAGCCAAACCACCTCAGAAACAAGCTAGACACAACCCTAGATCCACCAGTGTTCCCCCACAAGACAGAAAACTACCAGAAACCCATCAAGTTTGGGAGCACCCAGGGGAATGTCTTTGGTGAGAAATTAGGAGAGAAAGCTGCTGAGAAGCCCACAAAGAAGCCATAGCCTAAGCCACAGCTAGTCCGCTTCCATTGTGAGTATTGTGGGAGGGATGGACATAAGGAGGAGAAGGGATGAAAGGTTTGCTAGGGAGATGGCAAACAAGGACAGGTACCACCCTTCTCATGGTGTGCCTGAGCCTCGTAGAGGGCCTCTACCTCAGGGTGATGGGTTTGTGCGTACGGTTCCCACTCGTGGTGGTGGAGGTGGTTTTCCTCAGAGAGATAGGCGTGTTGGGTTTGGGCGTGGTGAGTTTGCTCGACGTGCTCCTGCTCGTGACCGTTATGAGTTTGGGAGGCACGATCGCAGTTTTGGTTCTCAGAGGTACTACGGGCCACGTTTTCCCCCTCGTGGTGCGCGTTCCCCTCCGGTGAGACGTGACAGGTTCTTTGGTGGTACGCGTGAGAGGGCTCCGCCTAGAGGTTTTGATAGGATGGATTTTGCTAACCCTTATTTTGAGCAATTGGCTCGACACTGGTTTGACTCCTTTGGTACTAACCCCAGTGTTGAGTCGCTTGCTCATTCTCATTCTCATTTTTGATTTGCAGGTGGGTGGTACTAACCCCAGTGACTTTTTGTTGACTGACTCCGGTTGTTCACGCCACATGACCGAAGATCGTGGGTGGTTCTCCAGCCTCACCTCGGTGAGTACGAGGGAGTACATCACTTTCAGGGACAATGGGAGAGGACGAGTGCTTGCTGAAGGTATGGTGAAGGTGAGTAGCAAGGTGACCTTGAAGAGTGTAGCTTTGGTCAAGTCACTTGGTTTTAACCTATTGTTAGTATCCCAGTAGCTTGACAAGGGTTTTGAGGTTCGTTTTAAGTTGGGTGCTTCTCGTGTGCTTCATTCTCAAGGTGATCTTGTCTGTACGATCGTCCCCAAGGGTCAAATCTTTCATTCCGATTTTCCCAGTCTGTTGGTCCTCATTGATGCTTTGTTGCTGGTGTTTCGGCTGAGCTTTGGAAGTGGCATAGGAGGCTAGGACACTTGAGGTTTGAGTTGCTTTTCCGCTTGAGTGGCCTAGACCTTGTCTGAGGATTGCCTAAGTTGAAATTCGAGAAGGATTTGGTTTGTGCTCTGTGTCGGCATGGAAAGATCGTTGCTGCTTCTCACGCCCCTCTAACCGCGGTCATAACCGAGCGACCTTGTGAGTTGTTGCACATGGATTTGGTTGGGCTAGCTCGTGTTCCCTCTGTGGGTGGGAAGTGGTATGTGTTGGTTGTGGTTGATGATTTCTCGAGGTACTCTTGGGTTTTCTTTTTGGAGGATAAGAGCGAGACATTTGGCTTTATTCGAGACTTGATCTTGAGGTTGAAGAATGAGAGACATGGTGATGCCATTCGAGCTATACGCAGTGACAATGGCACGGAGTTTAGGAACTCTCATTTTGATGCTTTTGTAGTGATCTTGGTCTCGATCATCAGTACTCTTCTCCATATGTCGCTTGCCAGAATGGCATAGTGGAGAGGAAGAACCGGACCCTTTGTGAGATGGCCAGGACGATGCTTGATGAGCATAGGACGCCTAGGTGTTTCTGGGCCGAGGCAGTCAATACCGCTTGCTATGTGTCGAATCGTATTTTCCTTCGTGCTTTCAAGAAGAGGACTTCGTATGAGCTGATGCATGGGCGAAAACCCAAGGTGAATCACTTTCGTGCTTTCAGATGCAAGTGCTTTATTCTGAAGAAGGGCAAGTTGGATAAGTTTGAGGCTAGATGTTCACATGATATTTTTCTCGGTTATGCGATTCACTCTAGAGCATATCGTGTGCTCAATCTTGACACTAACCGAATCATGGAGACTTGCGAGGTAACCTTCGACGAGACACAACCATGTAAATCTTCTGCTTTTGAGTGTGCAGGTGACGAGGAAATTGGTGCGAAGATCTTTGAGGATGGAGATGGAGACGAAGACGATGATGGTGCTGATGCTCCCGTGGCTAGTTGTGTACATGCTACTTCCACTACGACGACGACAATCGAGGATGGTCCATCTCCTACACCCACTACGACTGAGGCTGTTTGAGTGGAGGCTGCTGCTGAGGGGGAGGTTGTGTCCAGGCGAGAGGCTCCCTAGCGTGTACAGGTGGATTACCTACCATCTACGATCATAGGTGACCTTCATGAATGCACTACACGGTCGAGGTCAAGGAATACTTCTCATTTTGCTCACTCTGCATTTGTTACGTCGTTTGAGCCCAAAGATATTCGACACGCTTTATCTGATGCAAACTAGGTGAATTCCATGCATGAGGAGTTAGAGAATTTTGAGAGAAACCAAGTTTGGGTGTTAGTCGATCCACCACCAAATTGCCATCCTATAGGAACCAAGTGGTTGTGGAAGAACAAGGAAGGTGAGAATGTGATGGTTGTGAGAAACAAGTCGAGGTTGCTGGCTCAGGGGTTCAACCAGAAAGAGGGTATAGATTATGAGGAGACATTTGCTCCTGTGGCCCGTTTGGAGGCAATTAGGATCCTTCTAGCCTTTGCCGTAGCTAAAGGGTTCAAGTTGTTCCAAATTGACGTGAAGAGTGCTTTCTTGAATGGGGTGATAGAGGAAGAAGTGTATGTGAGGCAACCCCCAGGGTTTGAGAGTGAGAAATACCCACACCGTGTATACAAACTCCAGAGATCGCTTTATGGGTTGAAACAGGCATCGAGAGCTTGGTATGGCAGGTTGAGAGGCTTTTTGCCGAGTAAGGAGTTTGTGATGGGCACAGTTGATAAGACCCTGTGTAACAACCTAGGTGTTTATCTCTTTTTAATCAAGGAGTTAACTTAAGCTAATGGTGTTGAAGGAACAATCAATGCAAGTTTGGTGAAAACACCATTAGGAACAAAGTAAAGTTTGAACTTGATTCCAATTTCACTCAGAGATGGAACTTTTGCCAATATGAACATTGTCACCAAGATTCAAGAACATGACCATGAAGTTTGTCACTTTTGGAAATTAAGGATAAAAGGAGTTTAACCCTATCACACTTGGTCACCTTCTCTAAAGGAATTTCTGAGGACATTTGATGGATTGACCAGTAGTTTAAGATTTTGCCTAGAAACTTCGCAATCTACCAATATGAGAGTTGAGGTTTTTCTCATGCTTAACATTTCATCTTTAAGGTGGAAGTTGAAATTTTGAGTGAAAAGTATCCAAATCTTGAAGTCAAACCCCTTTATCAAGGTCAAACCCTTTAGTTCATATGCTCATCTCTAGAACTTTGCTCAAATCTCCAAAAATTCCCAAACACCGGAAAATCGACCAATACGAAAGTTGTGCAGTTTTTCCGGGGACACATTTTTCCCAATTGGCGGCATTTCAAATTCGGAGTGGAAAAGGCTCAAAATCTTGGTCAACTCTGTTTTAAACAGTAACTCGAGTTCTGCATTATGTCAATTTCAACAGACGTTCCCGGCCAAACCAGAGCTCAAAACATATGCCACCCTTTGCAAGAGTTGTTGCTGGTACTTCAGTCTACTATTTCTGTTTTTGGTGATTTTTGAGTTCAATTCAAATTTCTGAAGTTATCACCGGTCAAACGTGGCTTGACCACAGGCTGTTGGCGCTCTGGCGCCCTGGCTCTCGCGCCAGCGCGCGTCTGCCCGCGCCGACGTCGCACCGCGACTGCGCCCCGGCGCTCGTGCGTCGCACGTGCGCGCCATCCTGCCCGCGCCACCTGGCCTGCATGCCGAAGTGGGCCCCACCGCCGTCACGAGCCAGCTATGGCCGAGGATCCCGGTGCCACCTGGCCCTCCCACGCGTCGCGCCCAGCCTGTTATCTTCGCCACGCGCCGAGCCGCCGCCGTTCTGCCCGCCATGCGCGCCGCGGTGCTGCGCCACGCGGTGCTGGCCAGCCAGCTGGTCACCGTGCCGTGGCAACACAGCAGCGCCTCACGATCGCATATAAAAGGGGAAGGCTCCCCGAGCTCGCCGCACCACCGTCCGACGCCGCTAGGCTGCCGCAGCTGGCCGCCGGAGCATCGCCGCCGAGCTGCCTCGCCCGCTCCCTCTCGAGCTCGCCTGCACTTCTCAGCAGGACCACACGCACCACCAGAAGCTCCCAAGGCCACACATTGTCGAGCCCGGCCCCCAGTTCGCCGGTGATGAGCCGCCACGGCTGGAGGACTGCGCCGCTGGCGAGCCCTGGCTCCCGAGCCATTTCGTCCCCATCCAAGCACACGAGCAGCACCACCTCGCCCTCCTTGAGCTCCCCGTGCCGCACCTTGACGTGCCCGGCCGCCCTGCTCACCGGAGTTGGCCCGACAGCAGCCGGAGATCCACCCCGCCGCCAAACCTCACCGCCGGCAGTCCCTCCTCTGCGTCTGAGCATAGGAGCCGAACCAAGGTGAACCCAGACCAATCTCCGCCCGTTTCCCCTCCCTAGGTCGTCGTCCCTTCGCCGGAATACGGCCGGCCGTGCGGCGGCCCTGTCCGAGCCCTGATCTGTGAAGATCAAGATCTTCGCGGGGTTCGTTTTGTAAATGCGAGGGCCTAAGTATGAAGCTGAGGGTAGATTTGTGAAACAAATTCTTGGCTAAGGGTCTGGATGAAAGTAGATTCTTTAGGTCTAGTTTTAAATCTCTGAGATATTCTAAAATTCATAGTAAATCGAATAAAACTTAGAAAAATGCAAACTCTAATGTTCTGCGATCTACATGAACAGATGCAACTTTTCTAGAAAGGAATTTTGTAAATTTCTTTCTAGAATTTAAATAATGTTGAATTGATCAGTTTGAATAGATTTGCAATTATTTGAAATCTATAGCTTAGCTACTTGTGAATTTTTAATATGTTGTTAGTCTTGTCATGTTTGTTCTTGTGTAGAAAAATTGCACATAGATCTGTTATATATCTTTGGTTAAGATTTAATTTTGATATAAGGAAGCTTTTAAGTTCCTGTTTAGTTTTAAATAATTGATTAAGCAAATAAAGTTGATCTTTTTGCAGTAGCCTGTTTATGCCTAGATAAAGCTAGGGTTAATTTATGAGTAACTTCTAACATGTTTATCTAGCTCTAATTAATTTAGGTCTTTAATATGAGCCTTTTTAATAAAGCATGTTGTAAGTAGTTTCTGGCCATGATAATTTTTGAGTAGACTTGTTTTACCTTGATATAGCTGTGGTAAAAGTTGTAGCCTCAATGCATGCTTAAATATTGCCATGTGATTTATTTGTCTTTTCAGCAGTGTTTTAGTGTTGTAATTTTCATGCTAGATCTGTAGCTTAGTTTAATCTGAATTTCTGTGAGTAGCTCAATGATGCTATGTGTATTATTTGTGTAACTTCTTGAGGCTAGATCATGCATGGATCTTTCTATAGAATTTAAACATGTTTATGTCAGCTAGTTCTTTCTAGATTTTTCATGTGCAACATATAGCTTAGTTTGATCTAAAGTTTGGATAGTAACCTTGTTGCCATGATATGTGCTTGTGTTAATTTTATCTCTGTTGGTTTGTGTGTGGAACACCCAAAATTCATTTTGAAGTAATTCAAGCTTAATAATTGAATAAAAGGAAAACCAAAATCACCTTTAATGTGCCTTGAATTTAAATCACCAAGCTTCACCAAAGTACACCCTGAACAGCACCTGTTATCATGGTGAAGTTAAATAAGTTAATTAAATTAGATATGCACACAATCACCATCAAATAAGAAAGATAAATAACAAACATACAATTCCTTAATTAAGGAAGAGTATGCTGGATATATTCTTATCCAGGTGAATGTGCCCAACAATACACCTCATATTTATCCTTTAAATATGAACTAAGTTCTCCCTTCTTACAAACGGATGTTTAAAGTTATGCATATGCATGTCGTGTAGAACATCTGATCGAGAGCTACGAGTTGGTGTCGGAAGCTGAAGGAGAGCTAGTTGAAGGAGAAGGTGAACGTGTGGTTTTACAACAAGACCCGAACCAAGTTCGGAGGATCTCCAACTAACTTTGCTAGTAAAGGCAAGCCCCGGAGCATAACCTATGTTTTCACCTTTTGCAATTTATCTTTGCTATGTTTGTGCATTTAAGTTTCAGGAGTTGTATTGAAACCCTAGATGCATGATCTTAGGCTCCTATGTTCCAATACTAGAATGATAAGTCGCTAGTTACCATGCTCTAAGGACCCGGTAGAAGTCGAGTGATGTTCGTCACTCGCGAGTTATAGGTTTCTTATGTTGGAATCATAAGATTGTTGAACCAACCCGCTCATGTGGTAAGAGCATGGGACCGGCTCCGGCCAAGTAGGTCTGTGGTTAAGCGTTTGAACGTACTAAACATTTGTCGGGAATTAGACCGATAAGCCTAGTACCTTTTTGATCTGGCGAGGGAACTCTCTACCACTAATCTTGGGATTTGTTCCCCCGGCTTGCAACCGGTGGTGCATGTGTGAGACTGGAAGGACGTTGGGCCTTATGCCAGTGATCCTTGTACCGATGACTGTGGACATTGATCCCGAACTGAGGATGATTGGGAACCGTCTGGTTGGTGCGTACCCCGCCCGTTGGGCCGTGGTCGTGATGATGGGGTATGCATTCTCCCGTGTGTTTAGGTTTCCCTTGCAAGGTTATTTATCGATCGATCGTCGGCCTCTCACCGTTACCCGAGAGTGCTTAACCATACACTCTATGTCCCTTAATGATGGAATTGAGAAGTAATACTGTTGTATGCTTAATTGTTTGCACAATGATGCTTGTGTAGTTGCTTACCTAGTAATGAATAAACAACTAGAATTTTGAGCTAAAACTTGAAAGTAAGGACCTACTCTTTGTTGCTTTTCAGCAAAAGAAACCCACTAGCCAAAAAGCTTCCATGTCTAGAGAGTTGGTGATTTTCCATCGCCCGACGGTTAAGTCTTGCTGAGTATTAGTATACTCAGCCTTGCTTTGTTGATACCTTTTGCAGGTGTTGATGTGTTGATGGTATTCGTGGGCTGGTTCTCTCCCACCCTTTGGGAAGTGAGTGGGAGGACAACAGTGCTTAGTGATATCATGGATGGCCTCCCGTGATGTTGCTTATAACGTTTAGTATTTTATTTCCGCTGTGTTTTCAAACTCTGAACTGTTTACTTTCCTGTATGGAACTTGTTTTGTAATAATGAACCTTTGATGAATATGATGTATTAAGGTTGTATTAATTATCTCTGAACTCGCTGTTGCGTGAGTCTTAGTGTACAACCTTCGATCCTTTGTTATAAGTGATTTACCGGGCTTGACCCAGCAGATATCGACAAGTTAACTCCTCTTTGACGCATAATGACCAAGTGGAAGGGTTATGTGTGTTAAATGAGATTTAATTTGGACGGTTCTGTCACAGCTGGTATCAGAGCTTGGTTGTACATGAGAGGTGTTAATACACCATTAATAACATGTTTTCGGAATAAAACTTTCAAGATTAAGGTGTTTGCAAAATGCGTTAGGAACGCTAAGGATTAACTAGTCCGAGAGGCCCTAGAGGTATTTTTGGGTTCTTTCAGGTGGCTAGTACTCTATGGTTTATCTAAACTAACTCCTAGCACATTTTATTATCTGTTAAAACTTACTTTCTCGCACAACCATACTAGTTCGTCACGTTTTGCTATACGTGATGGTGCCACATGAAAGTCATGTGAGGGATAGATGGGACCTATTCCAAAGGAAACCCACAGTCGCGTCTGTGTCTTTCCACGTTTTGCCATACGTGAGCATGATCCCTCATCCTAAATATGTGAAGGGGGACGCCCTCCATTCAAAAGGAGCGTGTCTCAGGTTGGACACTGTCCATGCAGCGTTAAATGCATGGGTGCCGTTTCTATAGTAAACGGTAATGTTTGTGGACGCTTTCGTGAGTGCTGGCACGAAAGGTTCGGAATGTTCTGTGATTTTCTGCAGGTACCCAAACCATGATTCGTAAGTGCTAAGATCGAGTAGATTTTCAACTAGTTATTATAAGGAGAGTCGTATATGGTGCCATGCCACCGGCAGTAACTTCGATTTTGATAAGGAATTGTGTGTGAGGACGAATAGGTTTTGCATGCATCATGTTAAAATCTTTAAAACTGAATATCAAAGATAAGGAGTACAACTTGAAATCTCTTTCATCCAAGTTTTTGTCAAGTAGCTTAAGGTCTTTCTAGTCTTTGCTGAAAGATCTGCTGGTCTGAAATTCTTCGGGCTAGCAAAAGGAGTTCCTCCAGAGATCTCTTACCCAAAAGTTGTCTCCCATCTTGCAACGAAGATGTTGTAAAATTTTCATAAGCTTTGGATCAGCCAAACTCAAGAGATGATCTTTTCCTTATGGATTGATCTAGCTGTCAATCTGTTAGCCTCTTTGTTCTGAAATATTTCGACCCCCCAAGACAGTGTTTTCTGAAGAAAAGTTAGATATGAAAGTTGTTCCACATCTTGTCGAGCATCTGCTGTAAAAATTTCAAAAATTTTGGTGGAAGGAATTTTGAGTTATGACCAAAATAGTGCAGCACTGTTTGCTGTTTTTCTTGAAGGACAGCCATTGGAGTTTTAATTCTTTTGGCTATGTTCCTCTAGTTTTTAGCTCCACCTTTGAATACCAATTTGGTACGTCATAACCTTACCGAGTACCTGGTAAAGTTTCAGAATTTTTGGCTAAGCAGAATTTCAGTTACGCTAATTTGAGTAACTGCCTGTCTGCTGAAAATTTCTGAGCAATGGCAAACTGAAGTTTGGTTCAAGCACCCCTTTTCCCATCTGCCATAGCCCAATCTTGGAATACCAAAGTTGTTTGGGATTTCATATTCTGAATCCTCACAAAAATTCAGCAACTATGGACATACACAACCAGAAGTAGGGACGAAACAGTGACTGTTAGCCTGCTGAAACACAACCAGGACATATGGGCCAAGATTGGAATTTTTCGGCCCAAGTGAAGTTGATTTTGTTTGGGGTTGAATACCAAAAGTGGTAGCTCATAAATGTTTCTACCTAATACCCTAAGATGAGAAGTTCTTAGTTAAATAATTTGAGAGCTATGCAGTTGGAAGTTATTGTCCAGAAAGTGAACAACCTCATGAAAAGATCTATTGATCTTCGTTTTCACTTAGATTGGTCACCAAACAAAGATAATAAAGCCCAAAGCACTGCCACCTGTTTTCTCTTTCCTAGTTCCAGAACTTGCGTATGGAAGTTGGAGGATATTTTCTCCTGAAGATACCAAAAGGTTTTGACCTTCTGCAATAGACATTTAGAGGAAGGATTTAAGTTGGAAGATTCACAACCTGCTTCTACCTTCATAAGGATCTGATGGAAGTTAGGAACATTTAGTTCATGGTTTTCCAAATAAGATAATTTTGTATGACTGCTAAAATCTATCTCTTATGCACCTGCCTCTATCTGATTTCTTACTTATGTTACTCTCTTTAGATGGCCAATTCTGGACCTGAAATGGTTGATGAAGAAGGATGGACTCACGTTGATTACCCTCAAGAGAGTGGTTTTCCCCTGATTTTGTGGACCACTTTGAAGGACTTTGGATATACTACCCAACCACAGTATATGTACCGTGAGTTCATGAACGAAGGACAAATCCCTAGTTGCGAAGTGAAAGTGAAGATTTCAGCTTGTCCCACTGATCCAAATTGGGAAGCTTGGGAAAGTAAAGCACAAGGCTTAGAGTGGGCTGACACCTTGCAGAAGGCTGCTCTTGAAGCACTCACAACTTTTTGTGGGATGCATTCTGCATTGGTAGCTCACACTACAGCCAAGGTAATTCCCCTGCATGAGCATTCCCATGGACAATGGACTGAGCAGGAGTCTCTCATCTCTGTTCAGGAGAACTCACACCACAATCCTGATCTGATCACCTCAATTCGTTTCTCCAAAGCAATGTATGATACATACCAACTGCTGGTCAGAGAAAATACAATCTACAGACATCAAGTTAGAGAAATGGAAAGTAGCACACATGAGTTGAAGGAAGCTCAAGCCATGATAAAAGCCCTTAAGAAAGGAAGACGCAAGGATAAAGCAAGAATATTAGAACTACGTCAAGAAATTCAGGACCAGGACTATATGCTACATCAAGCCGACCTACACATGCTAGACATGGAGAATCAATTAGAAGCAGTAGCAGCTCCACCACCAGGACCTGTTATTCCCCCACCAGAAGATGGTGAGAATCACAATGAGATTCAAGGAGAATCTGGAGTAGAATCTGGATCTGCATCATCCTGAGCCTTTGTTTCAACTCAAGGAGAATCAGAAGGTTAGCATAGGCTAGCTAGTGGATCTAGTTTGAATGTTGTCACGAGTGTAATCAAATAAGGAGATGTAAGAGTACTATGGTTTAACCATATTAGTAATATGATAAAGACTTGATCTTCAGAGTTTATTCTTAGTTTGTAATCTTATCCTGGCATTGCAAGCATGATATCTCAGACGACCTGTTTCAATTCCACGGCGTGTTTGCATTCTGAAGCCTTCAGCTTTTTAGTAATGTTTATATCCCGGAGATGATCACTTTTGATCTCTCAACTTCAAAATCTTACATTTCTTAACCCTGCTCTCACAAATTTGAGTAAATGAGAACAATGTCACAAGTGGCAGAATCTCATTGGTATACATGTTAACCCTCATTCTTTCCAGAAATTTTGTCTTTTGTCAACTGAAAGTTGATACTTCCAAGCACATACTCTGAGTAAACATCTTGTTGTTTCCTAGCACAACTTCAGAAATTTCAGTAAACAAATTTAACAAATGTTTGTTTACTAGCCTTCCCTTTTTTCATAAGAAATCTCTATGGAACCATTCAATTGGGTCTTCTTCAGTCTCAATCTCACAGGTTAGCTAGTATCAAAATCAACCAAGTTATGTTGAAGGAGCATGAGCAGTCAATGTTCTCTAAAAGTCAAGTTATGAGGAGTTTATACCGATCAATGATCTATGATTCTTTTTCAGCTTCAACCAAATCTACAGACTCGGTATGTTTGAAAAGAAAGAATGGACAAAAGCCTTTGATAGTTTTCCCAGACAAAAATAAGTCTTAGTTTGAATTGGGGATGCCCAGGATCTTCTCGTGTTTCCCAAATTCATGGTCAATTTTCTCTCGAGAATCAATTTGACCCCTCCGTATCTGTGCTCTGTCTGCTCTGTGCTGTGCCGTCGCTCTGCCACCTTTGTACTGCAGCAGCTGATCGCCGCCTATGCACACCCTAAGATAGCCATCTTGTCACCATGGCATCTCGTGTCGGCTACCATCGTGCCACGTGCCAGTACCACTGCACCTCCATGCCTCCATACCCCCGGCCCCTACCCAAGTGGCGCGAGCACCACTGCCACTACACCATGGTGAGCATCCATAAATGGACCACCTTCCATTGGCTTCCACCGCCCTTTTTCCTTTGCATCCACTGGAGCCATCACCTCCCGTCGCCCTCCTTGCTCTCCTGCTCTTTTTCTTGAGCACACACCGGCCATTCTCATCATTTCCAACATTTCCTCCATCTTCTCCAACAAGGTGAAGGAGAATCAAGCCTCTTCAGAAGTTGAAGCCCGTGCAAGCATTTCTTCGAAGCTCGTCTACTAAAGGATTGGTGCCTACATCAAGAAGAAGAAGCTCAAGAAGAAGGTCACCAGAAGAAGCCAATCCTGCATCACTAGCTATGGATCGATCTCTCGAGATATGTGATTCAGATTGCTGGGATGCCTTGATGGTGTTGATTTGTTTTACACCTCTGCTATGTTTGTTTATAGCGTTTCATGTGCACATTCAGCGCCCGCTTCCTCATGAGTTAAATGGAAGTTTGGCATGAAGTTCGTGTATCTTTTATCGTCTTTGAGTTCTAGATCTTAGAGAGTTTAGCTTTGCTCTGTTAAGTTCCTCTATGTAATTTCTACCTTCCCCTGAGAAGTCTGTCAGGCTTGTTGTTGAATCTTGGGACGAGATTCTATTTAAGGGGGGTAGGTTGTAACACCCCAGGTGTTTATCTCTTTTTAATCAAGGAGTTAACTTAAGCTAATGGTGTTGAAGGAACAATCAATGCAAGTTTGGTGAAAACACCATTAGGAACAAAGTAAAGTTTGAACTTGATTCCAATTTCACTCAGAGATGGAACTTTTGCCAATATGAACATTGTCACCAAGATTCAAGAACATGACCATGAAGTTTGTCACTTTTGGAAATTAAGGATAAAAGAAGGAGTTTAACCCTATCACACTTGGTCACCTTCTCTAAAGGAATTTCTGAGGACATTTGATGGATTGACCAGTAGTTCAAGATTTTGCTTAGAAACTTTGAAATCTACCAATATGGGAGTTGTGGTTTTTCTCATGCTTAACATTTCATCTTTAAGGTGGAAGTTGAAATTTTGAGTGAAAAGTATCCAAATCTTGAAGTCAAACCCTTTTATCAAGGTCAAACCCTTTAGTTCATATGCTCATCTCTAGAACTTTGCTCAAATCTCCAAAAATTCCCAAAACAATGGAAAATCGGCCAATACGAAAGTTGTGCAGTTTTTCCGGGGACACATTTTTCCCAATTGGCGGCATTTCAAATTCAGAGTGGAAAAGGCTCAAAATCTTGGTCAACTCTTTTTTAAACAGTAACTCGAGTTCTGCATTCTGTCAATTTCAACAGACGTTCCCGGCCAAACCAGAGCTCAAAACATATGCCACCCTTTGCAAGAGTTGTTGCTGGTACTTCAGTCTATAGTTTCTCTTTTTTGGTGATTTTTGAGTTCAATTCAAATTTCTGAAATTATCACCGGTCACCGTCCCGCCCGCGCCACCTGGCCCGCATGCCGAGGTGGGCCCCACCACCGTCACGAGCCTACTGTGCCCGAGGATCCTCGTGCCACCTGGCCCTCCCATGCGTCGCGCCCGGCCTGTTATCTTTGCCACGCGCCGAGCCGCCGCCGTTCTGCCCGCCATGCGCGCCGCGGTGCTGCGCCACGCCGCCTCCCACGCCGCGCTAGCCAGCCAGCTGGTCACCGTGCCGTGGCAACACAGCAGCGCCTCACGATCGCATATAAAAGGGGGAGGCTCCCCAAGCTCGCTGCACCGCCGTCCGACGCCGCTAGGCTGCCGCAGCTTGCTGCCGGAGCACCGCCGCCGAGCTGCCTCGCCCGCTCCCTCTCGAGCTCGCCTGCACTTCTCAGCAGGACCACACGCATCACCAGAAGCTCGCAAGGCCACACATTGTCGAGCCCGGCCCCCAGTTCGCTGGTGACGAGCCGCCGCGGCTGGAGGTCTACGCCGCCGGCGAGCCCTGGCTCCCGAGCCATTTCGTCCCCGTCCAAGCACACGAGCAGCACCACCTCGCCCTCCTTGAGCTCCCCGTGCCGCACCTTGATGTGCCCGGCCGCCCTGCTCACCGGAGTTGGCCCGGCAGTGGCCGGAGATCCACCCCGCCGCCAAACCTCACCGCCGGCAGTCCCTCCTCCACGTCCGAGCACAGGAGCCGAACCAAGGTGAACCCCAAACCAATCTCCGCCCGTTTCCCCTCCCTAGGTCGCCGTCCCTTCACCGGAATCCGGCCGGCCGTGCGGCGGCCCTGTCCGAGCCCTGATCTGTGAAGATCAAGATCTTCGCGGGGTTCGTTTTGTAAATGCGAGGGCCTAAGTATAAAGCTGAGGGTAGATTTGTGAAACAAATTCTTGGCTAAGGGTCTGGATGAAAGTAGATTCTTTAGGTCTAGTTTCAAATCTCTGAGATATTCTAAAATTCGTAGTAAATCAAATAAAAATTAGAAAAATGCAAACTCTAATGTTCTGCGATCTACATGAACAGATGCAACTTTTCTAGAAAGGAATTTTGTAAATTTCTTTCTAGAATTTAAATAATTTTGAATTGATCAGTTTGAATAGATTTGCAATTATTTGAAATCTATAGCTTATCTGCCTGTGAATTTTTAATATGTTGTTAGTCTTGTCATGTTTGTTCTTGTGTAGAAAAATTGCACATAGATTTGTTATATATCTTTGGTTATGATTTAATTTTGATATAAGGAAGCTTTTAAGTTCCTGTTTAGTTTTAAATAATTGATTAAGCAAATAAAGTTGATCTTTTTGCAGTAGCCTGTTTATGCCTAGATAAAGCTATGGTTAATTTATGAGTAACTTCTAACATGTTTATCTAGCTCTAATTAATTTAGGTCTTTAATATGAGCCTTTTTAATAAAGCATGATGTAAGTAGTTTCTGGCCATGATAATTTTTGAGTAGACTTGTTTTACCTTGATATAGCTGTGGTAAAAGTTGTAGCCTCAATGCATGCTTAAATATTGCCATGTGATTTATTTGTCTTTTCAGCAGTGTTTTAGTGTTGTAATTTTCATGCTAGATCTGTAGCTTAGTTTAATCTGAATTTTTGTGAGTAGCTCAATGATGCTATGTGTATTATTTGTGTAACTTCTTGAGGCTAGATCATGCATGGATCTTTCTGTAGAATTTAAACATGTTTAAGTCAGCTAGTTCTTTCTAGATTTTTCATGTGCAACATATAGCTTAGTTTGATCTAAAGTTTGGATAGTAACCTTGTTGCCATGATATGTGCTTGTGTTAATTTTATCTCTTTTGGTTTGTGTGTGGAACACCCAAAATTCATTTTGAAGTAATTCAAGCTTAATAATTGAATAAAAGGAAAACCAAAATCACCTTTAATGTGCCTTGAATTTAAATCACCAAGCTTCACCAAAGTACACCCTGAACAGCACCTGTTATCATGGTGAAGTTAAATAAGTTAATTAAATTAGATATGCACACAATCACCATCAAATAAGAAAGATAAATAACAAACATACAATTCCTTAATTAAGGAAGAGTATGCTGGATATATTCTTATCCAGGTGAATGTGCCCAACAATACACCTCATGTTTATCCTTTAAATATGAACTAAGTTCTCCCTTCTTACAAACGGATGTTTAAAGTTATGCATATGCATGTCGTGTAGAACATCCGATCGAGAGCTACGAGTTGGTGTCGGAAGCTGAAGGAGAGCTAGTTGAAGGAGAAGGTGAACGTGTGGTTTTACAACAAGACCCGAACCAAGTTCGGAGGATCTCCAACTAACTTTGCTAGTAAAGGCAAGCCCCGGAGCATAACCTATGTTTTCAACTTTTGCAATTTACCTTTGCTATGTTTGTGCATTTAAGTTTCAGGAGTTGTATTGAAACCCTAGATGCATGATCTTAGGTTCCTATGTTCCTATACTAGAATGATAAGTCGCTAGTTACCATGCTCTAAGGACCCGGTAGAAGTCGAGTGATGTTCGTCACTCGCGAGTTATAGGTTTCTTATGTTGGAATCATAAGGTTGTTGAACCAACCCGCTCATGTGGTAAGAGCATGGGACCGGCTCCGGCCAAGTAGGTCTGTGGTTAAGTGTTTGAACATACTAAACATTTGTCGGGAATGGGACCGGTAAGCCTAGTACCTTTTTGATCCAACGAGGGAACTCTCTACCACTAATCTTGGGATTTGTTCCCCGGGCTTGCAACCGGTGGTTCATGTGTGAGACTGGAAGGACGTTGGGCCTTATGCCAGTGATCCTTGTACCGGTGACTGTGGACATTGATCCCGAACTGAGGATGATTGGGAACCGTCTGGTTGGTGCGTACCCCGCCCGTTGGGCCGTGGTCGTGATGATGGGGTATGCATTCTCCCGTGTGTTTAGGTTTTCCTTGCAAGGTTATTAGTCGATCGATCGTCGGCCTCTCACCGTTATCCGAGAGTGCTTAACCATACACTCTATGTCCCTTAATGATGGAATTGAGAAGTAATACTGTTGTATGCTTAATTGTTTGCACAATGATGCTTGTGTAGTTGCTTACCTAGTAATGAATAAACAACTAGAATTTTGAGCTAAAACTTGAAAGTAAGGACATATTCTTTGTTGCTTTTCAGTAAAAGAAACCCACTAGCCAAAAAGCTTGCATGTCTAGAGAGTTGGTGATTTTCCATCGCACGACGGTTAAGTTTTGCTGAGTATTAGTATACTCAGCCTTGCTTTGTTGATACCTTTTGCAGGTGTTGATGTGTTGATGGTATTCATGGGCTGGTTCTCTCCCACCCTTTGGGAAGTGAGTGAGAGGACAACAGTGCTTAGTGATATCATGGATGGCCTCCCGTGATGTTGCTTATAACGTTTAGTATTTTATTTCCGCTGTGTTTTCAAACTCTGAACTGTTTACTTTCCTGTATGGAACTTGTTTTGTAATAATGAACCTTTGATGAATATGATGTATTAAGGTTGTATTAATTATCTCTGAACTCGCCGTCGCGTGAGTCTTAGTGTACAACCTTTGATCCTTTGTTATAAGTGATTTACCGGGCTTGACCCGGCAGATATCGACAAGTTAACTCCTCTTTGACGCATAACGACCAAGTGGAAGGGTTATGTGTGTTAAATGGGATTTAATTTGGACGGTTCTGTCACACCCTGTTTCTCCTTAAGAATGGAAATGACCTGTTGATTATTCAGATTTACGTGGATGACATAATCTTTGGTGGGTCTTCTCATGATCTTGTTGCCAGATTTGCAGATGACATGAGCAGGGAATTTGACATGTCTATGATGGGCGAGCTGCAGTTTTTCCTAGGGCTCCAGATCAAGCTGTGCAAGATCGGGATGTTTGTACATCATGCGAAGTACACCAAGGACATGGTGAAGAAGTTTGGCATGAATGACTCCAAGCCACTGACTACACCAATGAGTACCACTACGGCTTTGGATGCAGATGAGGATGGCGAACCCGTGGACCAGAAGGAGAGCATGATTGGCTCCCTCCTCTACTTGACAGCGACGAGGCCGGGCATACAGTTCAGTGTGTGTCTGTGCACTCGTTTTCAAGCTTCACCGAGGACTTCACATCGGCAGACCGTCAAGAGGATTTTCAGATACTTGAACTACACTCCTGAGTTTGGTCTTTGGTATTCTACCTCCTCGACACTTAGACTTCACGGATTCTCTTATGCTGATTTTGCTTGGTGTCGTTTGGACCGCAATTCTACCTCGGGTTGTTGCCAATTTCTTGGTTCTTCTTTGGTCTCTTGGTCGTCTCGCAGGCAATCCAGTGTAGCCCAGTCCACTACAGAAGCCGAGTATGTTGCTGTAGCCAGTTGTTGTTCCCAGCTCTTATGGATGACCTACACTATGAGCGATTTTGGTGAGGAGTGCTCCAAGGTTCCACTCTTTTGTGACAGCACCAGTGCCATAAGTGTAGCCAAAAACCTAGTCCTTCACTCCAAAACGAAACATATCAAAGTGAGATACCACTTTCTGAGGGATAATGTTGAGAAAGGGAACATTTCTTTGTCCTATGTACCCACCCAAGATCAGCTAGCCGACATATTCACTAAACCACTTGACCAAGTTACCTTCACACGCTTGGGGGGTGAACTTGGAGTGTGTTTTCCTTTTTAGCTGGATCTTGGAGCTTCTCATGTATATATGTGTCATATGTATCATTTGTTGCATTCCATGCATGCATTTTACATTTCTGTACAAAACCTAGTAGGATAGCCATCTTTGGATCATTTGTGCTAGGATGAGCTTCTCTTATATTGTTTGATCACTATGATGTGCTATATGTGAGATATGTGTATGCTTTGGGAATGGTGATGTGAATGCTATGCTCTTGATGGTATTGTCATATGTTCATGATGAGATAGCTTCCTTTTTGTGAAAATGCTAAAAATGCGTCACTCATGAGTAGATTCTTTTTCATGCTCAATTTGTGCTCAAATGCCTATATCATGCTTAGTTTGTGCTTGAGTATCATGCTCTCTTTGCTTGGGGTCAAAGACCCATTTGTCATGGTGAATGTTTAGCCCATATGTTCACTTGTGGAGGAGCATAAGCTTCTTTTTGCCACAAAGGCATTTCATGTACCATGCTTAAAATTGAAAATGATATTGGTGTATGAATTTCCTTATGCTTGAAAAATGAGCTCTTAATCATGTCTTTATGCTTTGATGTATATATCTTGGGTGCTAAATCGTTGCATGATGTCTACCATGAGAAGTCTCATTTTAAGAAGTAGACACATGGCTCGGTGTCTTTGACATGACATTTAGTTGCTTATGGGCGTTTGCTATGATCTTGTGATGAGAACTTGTGATCTTGTATGAGATTTGTATGATCTAGTTTATTTTTGCTCAAATTGACCATGGATAGGGCTTTGCTCATGAGATGAATTTTGTTTGTAAAAATTGCTTTTGGCCATGTCCCATGTATCTATGTCTCTACTTTCTTGATGGCAATGCGCTAACTATACCGTGTCTACTTAGCTTTCTCTATGTCTCATTTGTAGCATTTTGTTGTGCTCTTTGTATATCTGAGAAGCTTGGTAGATTGTATATGCTTTGACATGCATTTTTCATGATAACAAGGGGGAGAGTTTCATGATACCTTGATTCGTGCATTGTCAACAAGGGGGAGAGTTTGTGGAGATTTTGGTGGGATTTTGCATGTTGGGGAGAAAAATTGAGAAAAGAGGTTGTATTTGCTCAGGGGGAGTTTGCATATGTGCAGGGGAGCTCCTTTGGTTTTGCCTGAGTTTTTGTGCTTTGTGGCGTGCTCTTTGTGAGCTTTGTTTTGTCTCGGCTGTGTGGAGCCGTTGCCCTTGCCTTAGGGGCCGAGACTTGGTTTGGCGAGTGATCGTGTTTTTCGCTTGTTCTTTGGCTTTGGATCACTTGCTTGGAGGTTTGTGTTCGTGGTTGTTTTCTTTTCTTTTTCTCTATGATGGTTACTATGGGTGTTGTCAATGCACTCATCAAGAGGGAGATTGATGACCTGGTGTGTCCGAGGACAAGTGGAGGGTCGCTCCTTAGTGATGAGTGATTGACAACGTTGTGTGGACTGATGCTTGGCTCAGTGTGTAGGTACAGGTTGCGACTTGACTCGTGTTGGTGCAGGTGAAGAACAAGCGCGAAAGGCCTTAGCCGTGGTGGCTTTCGGGTGATGGAGAGGCAAGTAGGCTTGGTTCGATGGACCCAGTGGCCGATGGGGTCAAGTGCGAGCCGTGCGGTGCAAGACTAGTAAGTTGAAGTCATGGACATGGGCGGCGCAAGGTGGCGGTTCGAGGCCGAAGCTTGCACGCGGGGTTTGGTGGTTTGCCCACAAAACCATCGATGGACGGTTTCTTGGTTTGGGCATCAAAACCAAGTCCGGAGGCCCGATGCGACGGAGACGGTGATCCGGGAGCGTCGTGAAGCTTCGAGGCGGGAGGGCACGTGGCGTGGTCGTGGGTCTTGCGTCGAGGCTAAGCAAGTCCGCGGTGGAAGCGTGTCCGCTCGATGGGAATATCCGAAGACTTTACCAAAATGCCCCTAAGGGGTGTGTATCTTCATTTTAAGTTGTAGGGGTAGCGTGGTCATTTGCCTCCTCCGGTGGACTTCATATATATAGCGGAGAGGTGGATGGCATATCTCTCCCTCTAGCTCTAGGGTTTCCTCCCCCGGTAGATCGCTCTGGTCTGCTTCTTTTCCTAGTATTTACTTAGGCTAGATTCTTGTATGGACTCTGACCTCTGGATGTATGGAAGCATTCAGCGTTGTGATCATCTCCTAGCTCTTCGTGATTTCGTGTCATTTTCGGAGCTATTTTTGGGTGTTTTCGTTCTTCGCTCGATTCGTTGATTTGAGGGCGTTTTCTATCAAATTTCTTTGAGGGGATCATGGATGGATGCCTTGCACATCTTTGTGTGTGATCTTGACCCCTCAAACGCCGGGAAACCCCTTCGATTCGCGAGTTTTTCTAGGAGCCCGAGTTTTTGGTGGTGGTTCATGTGATCCGCGATTTCTGGTGATTTAGCGAGTTAGAGGTCGAGATTTTTGGGGCATAGCTTCACCTAGTGACGCTTCCCATCTCCCCCAAATCTTGTCTCAAGAGCTCAAGTGGTTTGGGAGATCCGGTGATGGATAGGAGAGGTTGACTTCGCGTTTTCGAGCTCGGGTTGTTCTGTCTGTGCTTAGCGGACGGTCCGTGAGCCCTGTGCAGACGGTCCGCGAGGTCCTGCCAGCGTTGCAGTTCGTCGTGTTCTTTGCGTGTTCTTGAGGGTTCGAGTTTCGATCCGTTGAGTTGGTTTGTTTCGGTGGCAAGATGTTTGGCGGACAGTCCGCAAGAGAGGTCCGGACGGTCTGTGATGGTCGGACGGTCCGTAGTGAACCGTCGGACAGTCTGATTTTTCCCGGTGCGCTACTGGAGGTTCGGTCTGCTATTTCGGACAGTCCGCCGTGTGCTTGCGGATGGTCCGCCTAGGGTCCACGGACAGTCCGCCCTGTGCTTGCGGACGGCCCGCCTGGTGCCTCGTAGACTTGGCTAAGTGTTTCGATTCTTGTCTTGTGCTTCCGCTCTTTGTTTCGTGGCTGGTCTCTAAGACTCGTAGACTTGTGTGTACCTAGTCTAGAGCTTCTTTGGTGTGTGCAAGTGATCGGAGTGGCAATCGGGGTATAGGCCGAGTTCATCCTTCGGGAAGAATTTTTATCGGCTCCCATTCACTCCCCCTCTCTGGTCGCCTATTCGGTCCTTCACTTTCCTGTAAGAATCCCACTGATTTTCACCTACTTGACCATTATAGGCTTTGTATGTAACAATTCAAAATTCTAACTGTGACTTTAGGCCTTGCTTCTGGGTGATGTGTATCTTCTTTTCTGAAATCTTTTTTTATATCCTTTTTTTCCTTGCATTGCCTCAACTAATGCTGACCTATTTCTTCAAAATACCGTAGTGTCCTTCCTCTAGAGCAAGGTGTCCTTTTCCTCCTACTTGGTGTATAGTCTGAATTTCCTTCTGGACGATGATCTTTCACTTCATTAGCAATGAATATGGAAATTCCTAGCAATTGTTCTCACAATTTCAGACTTATCAGTAATGGATACTGAAATCCCATAGTAACTGTCTTGGATGATTTCTGACGAGGGGTTTTCAATCTTCCGACTTGATCCTATCTTGCATAAATCCACTGCTGATGTTGGTGTTGACGGCTGTTAAGTACTACTTTCAGCCATCAATATTCTCACATAAATGGAGGGCATAAGCATTACTTACTTGCATTTTGGTTTGAATAATGTAGTTCCACTTGTCCTTGGAGATTATTTGTATGTAGGTGAAATACCCATTAAAAGAGATAGAAACCCACCTTCTATGGAAGAACCTTGCCAACTCAGCTGAGGAGGTGGCTGCCACCAAGGAAACACGTGGCAATCCACGTCACTGATCCAAGGGAGGCACTCACCGACGAATCAGAGAGCGACACATGGACTTCACAATGATCCATGGGCCCACCAGAGATCCAACTTATCAGGAAACTTGGCATGCACGGGGGAAGGATCAAAGGGCCCACATGTCAGCCACCCAGAGAAAACACAAGCCAGGAGGCGACCCTAGGGGGCCGGCCGATCCTAGGATCGGCCGAACCGACCTAGTGGCCGTCCATCCTGGCCCTCCACGTGGTTGCTCCTCATTGGTCACTTGCTGCATCTCCGGGTGTTTTGGTGGAGTTTGAGCCCCGAAGCAAGCCTCCTCCTTGCCTATAAATAGAAGGAGAGGGGCTCCCATTTCTCACACACCACTCTCTCATTCTCCTCTCACCTTTAGTCTCCAAGGCTAGGGGGTAGTCTAGAGTAGCTCTTCTTCAGGTTCCAAGTCCAGTTTGGAGTCTAGGTATGAGTTCTCTTTTATCTTTATTTCATTGTATGACTTTGATCTACTTCAGTTATTCAACTATTTCATATAAAGTCATGGTGGATCATATGCTTGATATGTTCTTGAGTTCATCTCTTGTTCATCATTTAGGGGCTTGTGTTATTCATGAACATTACCTTTTGATCCACTTGAAGAATGATAAACTCATTCCTTATGTGTTTGTTCATAAGTTAGAGGCTTGTGTTCTTCATGAACACGACCCTTTGATCTTGTTGACTAGACATAAGAGAGTTCGTATCCGTTCGTATGTCTAGCCTTAGTTGATCTTGTTGGATGGCATGATAGTGTTGCATGAGGTTTGTGATCAAGCTACTGTAACATCCCAGATGTTTAGTTAAGCTAAGTACCTTAATTAGTCATGTTAATCAAGTGTAGTTAGTCCCAAAGCATACTTAGCTTAGTTTTAATCAACTTTGCAAAAGAACCCTTGGTCAAAATCTCAACACTTGATCAATTAGTACTTCTTCCAACATGAATTTAGGTATCTTCTTTTGAATTTTTAGAGATCATCTTGATGCCAAACAGTTTACCCAAAATCTCAAAAGTATACATCCGGGAAGATTTTTCTTTTGCAATCTACAATAGCTATGATGCCAGATCCAAGCTAAATGGGTTACTTATGATTTATATAATCTACCTAAAAAGTTTCATGATTTTTAGTGATCTCTAGATGAGTTATTTTTATTTTGCAAAAGAAGTATTTTTATCTTAAATCTAAAGCGGCCTGGCACCGATCCCCCTTGGCGGCCAAGTCGCCCTCTCCCCTCGCGCCTGTGCCTGTCGCGGACGCGCGTCGCCCTCCCTTCCACCCCTGCCTACGGACCCCGCACGGAAGGACACCGCGACGTCCCTTCTCGTTTTTTCCGTGACCCCTCTCTCTTCTGTTCCTTCTCCCTCTCCCTCGTTTCTTTCTCCATCTAGCGACGCAGGACGCTCCACCCTGCTCGTCCTTCTCGTCACCGGCAGCAGGCGCAGGCCGGCCAGATCCTGGTGGCCACCAAGGGTGAGCCCCTCATCCTCATCCTTCTCCTCTCCATGATTCCTTTCATCTCCTCAAGGTCAGACTGTTTTTCACAGGTTCTTCTTCAACTCCGGGAAGAGAAGCTCAAGCCCGATCTCCTCCATTGTTGAGTTCCCTCAACTTTAGAGCTTCTGAATCGTCTTTCCCCAACCTAGGTGAGGTTCTCCAATGGTTTTCCCCTCCTCTCTCCTCCATTGGAAGCTTCTCCTTTACTCTCCCATGGCGTCAGGGACCTATTTGTAATTTTTGAGGGCCTATCTGCAATATCCAGGGTTCTGGTTGTATTAAGGTTCTTTAGGGTTTCGGCTGCAACTTCGAAAATCCATTAAAAATCGTAGAAAAAACAGAAAAATATAAATCTAATTGTGTTGGTTTTCTTGTGATGAGACCTACATTTTCTAGAAAGTGTTTATAGGGTTTTTCTGTATAGTTTTGAAATGAAAAATCAAACTCAGTTTTATGTACTTTTGTTGTAGCTCAAAATATACACATGTTATGGAGTTGAAATTTGGATATGTTACTCTTTGTGCCAGTTTTAGATCTGTGACCAAATTTGACACATGTTTGATGTGTAGATTTGTAGTTATGAATTTTGTAAGTTTTATGTTAGGTTAAGACTGATGCTTTTTATAGTCCCCTCAAGAAATAATTTCTGTAAGCACCAATGCACCCTAGGACTTTGTCATGATGAATAGCATCTCTGGAAAAATAATTATGATTTTAGGAACTGATTTGAATGATGTTTTGTGTTTAACTTTGTGTACGATGTTAAATGGATAACTTGAAAAATATGATAGATCTATTTTTTTAAAATTTGTCAAGAGCTTAGATTTGACAAGAATGATCTGTAGGAAAAAGTTGAGATAAAAAATATTTGTAAATCTTTTTGTAGGATTTAATGAAGTTAAGCTAGGCTGAAATTTATCTTTTTCATATAAATTAATCTATAAATAATCTGAGGCTAATTTTTGGTATTTAAGCTTAGTATAGTTGTATTCTGCTGTGTGCAAAGTTTTAGATCAGTTGGAGTTATATTTCAATTAATATGAATTTTGGATGAAAAGCTAGCTAGGAATTGAATAAATGTGTTGATCCTTACTTATTTAAGTTTAATTAAGGTTTTTATGTTTAGTTTCTGTTTGAAATCATTTTTCACACACCCCTATACTGTTTGGTGAAGTTTACTAGTTTAATTTGCTTAGATGTGCACACCATCACCATCCAAGTCAAGTTTAGTTCACCCTCACACCACACCCATACTTTTTGTGAGTTTTAATAACTTTTTAGATAAATGTGGCCAACAAGAGTTGGTTTGGTGGTAATTCTACCACCCTCACCATAATCTAATGCATATTGAAGGACCGATTAGGCGAACTAGAGAGGGGGGAGTGAATGAGAGCCGATAAAAATTCTTCTCGAAGGAGATGGGAACTCCAACAAGACGAACACGGCTTCCGAAACACTTCTCCGACTCAACTACCCAAGTTGACCAAGACCACGCAGCCACTGGAGTGCTACTAGTCCTAGGAACCAACAACCACCTAACCGACTCGAGAACGCAGCGGAACTAGCAACTCGAGCACCACTGCACTACACCGGTCAGGCCGGTGAGCAGCACCAGTCAGACCGGTCCCTGCTGGCAAAATCTGAGAACTTCCACAGAAGGCCTCTACACCGGTCAGGCCGGTGTAGCTCACCGGTCAGACCGGTTTAAGCCAGGAAATCCCAAATCCACCAAACAGACCTACCGAGCTCCAAGCTGAACCAATCCGAAACAGCAACAACACGAGACAACAGGGAACTCACCAAGACGTTCACCCGAGCAAAACTCAACCAAGAGTCTGCACCGGTCAGACCGGTGTGACCTGAGCTCTAAGGATGAACAGCACCCGCGGGTCAACTCCCCAAAATCCAACTCCCGATCTCCCAAATCGCTCCACGGTTTTGCACAAGACTTTGGGGATAGTAGGAACACCTCATGGGTACTCCATAGCCAAGATTTGGTCCACCAAAACTTGCTAAACCGAGAGGAATCGAAGAAATCCCACCAAGAACGCCTCTAACCCTAGAGCCACGAAAGCCCCAATATCGAGCCCCTTTGTTCACGGATTTGGGAGGGGAATCAAAGGGAAAAGAACCACGAAGGGTTCAAGCATACATCCCCCACCAAATCCCAAAGAGAAAGGCCTCGAAATCGCTCCAAGAGAATCGCCAAGAAAGGGCTCCGAAAATCACCAAAAAGGAGAAACGGGAAAGACACATCCAAGCCTTGAGGAACCACGCCGAATCATCTATACATACCAAAGAGGTTCATACAAGGTCTAGCTTGCCGCTCGATCATCCTTCCCTCTCACAAGATCTCACCATGAAGCTCTCAAGCTAGTCCTATAGAAATCCTAAGGAAAATAGGAAGGGAAAATAGGAAAACAAAATGAGCTAGGGTTCCAAGAGATGGCTGCCATCCTCTCACCACTTGGGTTATATGGAGGCAACCGAAAGACTAAACTACCCTTACTAGCTAACTAGGGATACATGCCCCTCAAGGGCGAATTCGAAAGTCTTTGTCTTCGCACCATCGGACGGATGCCTAGCGACCGCAAACTTGCTTAGCCTCGATGCAGGCCTTGCGATCCCGACGCGTGTCCTCCGCTTCGAAGATTCCGGACTGCATCGTCGCACACCGGTAAGACCGGTGCACCTCACCGGTCAGACCGGTACCCACCGATCAGACCCACCGGTCAGACCGGTCCGATGCTGCTGCACCTCCGTCTTCGGTCTTCGGTCTTGCCTTTGTGGATCAACCAAGGAACCCAGTGGTTTTCTGGTGAACCACCGGAAACCCCGCGAACTCGGTGTAGCCTCCGCCAATCACCACTCGTGACTCGGCTCCCACGTAGTCTCGGCTCGATCTTGGCTTTGTGGCTCAACCAAGGAACCGTCCATGACTTCATCTTGCCGTTCTTGCCACCATGCGGCCCGCACTTGACCCCGCTAGCCACCGGGTCCCTCGAACCAAGCCTACTTGTCTTCTCCACACCTGGAGGCCTCACCGGCAACGACCTTTCGCGCTTGTTCTTCACCTGCACCAACACCAGTCAAGCCGCAACCTGCACCTACAATACTTAGCTAAGAATCAGTCTACACCACGTTGTCAATCACTCATCATACCAAGAAGTGACCATCCACCGGTCCTCGAACCACACATGGCTCTCAATCTCCCCCTTGATGAGTGCATTGACAACACACATGTTTTGTTAACCAAGAGAAAAGAAAAGAAAAGAAACGACTAAAAGAAACTCCAACAAGCGATCGAAAGCCAAAGAAAGGCAAAGAACAAGATCACTTGAAGAAGACAAGTCTCGGACCCCTTAGGCAAGGGCAACGGCTCGACACATCCGAGACAAAACCATGCTCAAGCAAATAGCACAAACCACCAATCCAAAGCTCGAAAAACCACAAAGAGCCCCCCCTGCACACATGCAAGCTCCCCCTGAACCAATGCAACTCCCCTTGGACGAATGCATGCAAACCACCTCGCAAAACAGAGCAGCTGCTTCAGCTTTTCTCTGACCGGTCAGACCGGTCAACCACACCGGTCAGATCGGTGTGCTAGATCGCCCAGCACCTGAACCTCACACCGGTCAGACCGGTGTACCTCACCGGTCAGGCCGATGACCACCTGGGAAAACTGGGAACTGCACGAGCTCAAAACTAGCTCGAAACCACTTGGAAACCTTCTAAATGCATGCAGCAAGCCAAAACATGCTCAAACTTCTCCCCCTTGTTGACAATGCTTGAATCAAGCCAAAAATGCAAAAAATGCAACCTAGAGCTTCTCAAATAGACAAAATTCAACATAGAATGCTACACATGTCCAAATGAGCAAGTTAGATACTCTATAGCTTCGTAATGACATCAACTACAAGATCACCAAGTTTCACAACCATTGGACGAAGCTAAGATAGAATTGAGCAATTTTGCGAAAATTTACCCTCTCATGAGCAAAGTCCTAAACATGAGCAAAACATGTCAAAATGGCAAAGCCACACAAACTTCATGCTAGGACAACCATTCTAATCATAAGACCATCATAAACACCCACAAGCACCTCATGTCATGTCAAAGCCACCGAGCCATGTGCTTACTTCTAAAAATGAGACTTCTCATTGGTAACCAACATGCAATGGTTTAGCACCCAAAAACAAGTAAATTAAGCACCTATGACATTGGAGCACATTTTCCAAGCAATTTACATTTCATTTTTAGATTTATAAATGGTACATGAAATGTCTTTGCGACAAAAAGGAACTTATGCCCCTCCACAAGATAAAGCATGGGGGCTAAACATTCATGATGGCAAATGAGCCTTTGGCCCCATATGATCAAAATAAGCTATCTAACCACAAATTAAGCATAGCCAAACCACTAAAACATGTCAAGATCATATAAAGGCATTTACTCTCAAGAGAGCATACAAGTGACATTTTTCAAAAACATAGCCATCAACCATGGATATAAACCAAGATTATCAAGAGCTAAGCCAAACTAACCATAGCTTACCAAACTAGCTCACAAAGACATACATATCATTCCATGGTGAACAATGTATATAGGAGGAGCTTTTCCTACACAACGCATATGATACAAAATGCATGCAACCTAAGATACAAAGATGCCCATACATCATGTTACCGTCCATGACTTCATCTTGCCGTTCTTGCCACCATGCGGCCCGCACTTGACCCCGCTAGCCACCGGGTCCCTCGAACCAAGCCTACTTGTCTTCTCCACACCTGGAGGCCTCACCGGCAACGACCTTTCGCGCTTGTTCTTCACCTGCACCAACACCAGTCAAGCCGCAACCTGCACCTGCAATACTTAGCCAAGAATCAGTCCACACCACGTTGTCAATCACTCATCACACCAGGAAGTGACCATCCACCGGTCCTCGAACCACACATGGCTCTCACATATGCATGTATACGTGTAGCTTTACCAGACGATATTTATACGCTCATCTAGGAAGGAGAAAGTGCGGTTGATGGAGGAGTGAACAAGTTGGGTACTCACCAAGACCTGGACCAAAGTCCAGAAGAGCCCAAGGCTGTTACTAACTCAGAGGAAGGCAAGCCCCAGAGTGCATATAACCTTTTTGGGATAAACTCATATCTTTTACTTTTCAGTATTTATCCTATGTTTTGTGCATTTAAGTTTCAGGAGTTGAATTAAAACCTAGATGCATGATCCTTAGGTTCCTATGCTCTTATACTAGTATGTTAGGACGCTAGTGCCATGCTTTAAGGACACGGTACAAGTCGAGTAATGACTCATTCCTCATGAGATATAGGATGCTTATGTTGGAATCATAAGTTGGATAAATTGCCTCGCTCATGTGGTAAGAGCAATGGGTTCGGTCTCGACCGAGTAGCATGGTGCTGGTCTAAGCTATTGAACGTACCAAGTGCTTGTCGGGAATGGGACCGGTAAGCCTAGTACCTAATGAACCAGTGCAGGGACTTTATCGCTACTACTCTTGAGATGCGTCTCCCGATTCGCTACTGGTAGTGCAAGTGTGAGTCTGGACGTGCCGTGTGAGGGCGTTCCAGTAACCTTGTACTTAGGACTATGGCATCTGTCCCTAATCTGGGGAATGACGGGAACCGCCTGGTCGGGGTAGACCCCGCATTCGCTTTTATTTGATTTCTTGGGGTCTACCTTCTTCCGTGTATCTTGGGTTTACCTTGCAAGGATATAAATCGATCGATCGTCGGTCACTCGCCGTTATCTGAGTCGGCTTGACCACTGGCTACCCCATATTTATTTATGGAACATTTGGATTAATATTGTTGCCTGTTTAATATTGTTTGCACAACATGCTTGTTTAGTATAGGTGCTTACCTAGAATGGTTAACATACTAGAACTTGAGCTAAAATTGGAAATTAAGGATCAACTCTTAGTCGCTTTTGGCAAAACAAACCCACCAGCCAAAAAGCCTTGCATGTCTAGTTGTTTTTTTGTCGGGTCAGTCTTGCTGAGTATTAGCATAGTCAGTCTTGCTTAATTTGTGGTTTTCAGGTAATCCCATCTGGCCTGGTTCTATTCGAGATGGTTGGGAACTTGAGTGGGAGCATGATGATGATGAGTGATACTTCATGGATGGCCTCCCATGTGTATCTTCCGCTAGTTTTTATTTCCGCTATTTAATCTCTGAAACTCTTTACTTTTATGTATGAAAACCTGGTTTGTAATAATATGACTTTATGAGCTTTTATGTAATGTTGAACTTGTACTCTGGTCCCGCCTTCATGTGGGCTTTGCGCATATCAGCGATCCAATTGTAGTGATTTACCGGGCATGACCCGGCAGAGGTGACAAAATAACTCTTGGTTATCGCTTATGAGCCAAGTGGACCGGTTTAGGTGATAATCCGGATTTATTTTGGACGGTTCTGTCACAGCTACGGTACTCGGTCTAAGTTGACCAGTCTTCTAGTGGCTCTCACCCTGGGTCACAATAGCCCGGGCCGGGTGAAGTCTAGCAGCAACACAGGCATGGTTCCTGGGTTGTGTGGCTACGTTAGTTATGAGCATACCCCCGTAACGATAGAGGTAGGCCGTAGTGGTGACAGCTGTTGGGCCCTTTGGAACCCTCCGCACTGGGGTATTGTTGTAGGAGTCTAAAGCATAGTTTCGCAGAGTGCTGGTCGTCGCGGGCTATCTCCCCGTTTGTACCTGGGTGCTGAACCTTACCCTCTCATGCAATGTTTCATGCCTATCTCTTGTATCTTCTAGCTTTGTATGTTTAGTACATTAGAACCTAGAGCTAACTCATATGTTCCCCCTATGTCGTAGAGTACTAGAGTAGAGGTAGATCTGAGTGTGTGTCACACTACCCTCTCATATCTTATCTTACCCCTACCTTTGAGTTGTTGTTTCCTATATCTATCTCTTGGTTTACATTCAGTGCAAAAGCATAAGTCTATGATATCCGCCATTCCCTTCCACGGATACGATACCCTTGGAATACTCTCCTTCCTTGGGGAAATGCTACAATGGTTTATCTGTGCGCTTGCGGATTCGTTCATGATCGTTTAGATTTACCTTTGGCAAGTCTTTATGTTCACGCTAACTCGGCGTCGTTAGTAGTGACGTTAAGGAATGCCAACAAGCATTTCTAGCGCTGTCGCTAAGGATGGATTCTAAATCTGTTCTTAAGTGAACGACGCTATGAAATGTCAACAAGCATTTCTGGCGCCATTGCCGGGGAAGGCACAGGATTATCATGACTATGCTTTGCATCTGTTTATAAATCATGAGTAGGTTAGGGCAACTCTCAATGCAGGCTAACCTTAATTGTCTACTTTTATCTTTGGATGATGAAGACAGGTAGTGTATGACTGGTTTTGACTTACCAGAGAATTTTACTGAAGATCCCAAGTCACTAGTGAGGAAGGCTCGAATTCATTTCGACTCACCTTGTCGTACTCGTCCGGAGGGCGATCCAGCTTCCTTTGTACCATCCCCGTCAAACGCTATGGCCCAGAAGACACTTCGTGAGTACTCAGCTCCTTCTGCTGACTAGGTGCTGCAAGGCCCTGAGGTGGCAATGGGGAGTGAAAATTTTGAGATCAAGACGGGTCTAATTACGATGGTATAGGCTAGCCCATTCTGTGGCAAGCCGAATGAGGATGCTAATGCCCATTTGCAGCAATTCCTAGAGCTATGCAGCACTTTCATCATCAGGGGTGCAAATATGAATGTTGTTCGTCTTCAACTGTTTCCATTTTCTCTCCTGGGGAAGGCCAAGCAACGGTTCTACGCGAATCGTGACGCTATCAATACTTGGGATAAGTGTTCAGAGGCATTCCTCAAGAAGTTCTTCCCATTGGGTAAAACCAATGCTCTCCGTGGAAGAATTTCTGGTTTTCAGCAAGCAGCAAGTGAATCCATTCCAGAGGCTTGGGAAAGGCTTCAGGAGTATGTCCTGGTCTGTCCTCACCATAGGATGGAGGATTAACTTATTCTTCAAAGCTTTTATAATGGGTTGATTCCGACAGCCCGAGGCCATATTGATGCTGCTGCTCAGGGAGCATTCTTCTCACTCACTATTGATAATGCTAAATTACTCATTGAGAAGATGGTTTCCAACCAAGGGTGGAGTGATGGAAGACTCCAACCACGTCCGAGGGGTACTCATACTGTCAAGGAAGCAGACATGATTACTGCCAAGTTGGATCTTCTTATGAAGAGATTGGATGACTACACCAGCGAGAAGGCTGCCATGGCCACCACTACTCTGCCTATGGATTCTCATATGACTTGTGAGGTCTGTGGCAACACTGGACACTCAGGAAATTATTGTCCGGAGACTCAGGAGGAAGTGATGTACATGAACGGCAATAACAATGGTTATCGTCCACCTCAACAAGGAGGCAACGTGGAATCAACAACGCCCTTATTATCAAGGAGGTAACCAAGGTAACTCTTACAATCCTAACCAACCCTCCTTGAGAGATCTTGTTTTCTGGCAAGCTAAGATTAATGAAGGTGTTAACAAAAAGCTAGCTGCCCTTGATAAAACCTTAGAAAGTCTCAATGTTAAGCTTGATAGTTTTTCTTCTGCTCAGAAGAGCCAGCTGAGCTTTAACAAAATGTTAGAAACCCAATTGGCTCAGCTAGCTGCTTTGGTTCCATCTGTTGATAACGGGAGGATCTCGGGGCAACCCGTATCCTCTTGTGAAAATGTTAGTGTAGTGTCGACTAGGTGGGATAAGACACCTAGGAAGACACATGCTCCTAACTATGTAGGGAAGCCCATACAACAGATTCTAGATCCATGGGAGGAATCAGCAGTTGTGCACAAGAAAGATCCTGGCTATCTATTGGCGTTTCTTAACCTCAACGCTAGGCACCGTGAAGGACCGAATAGGCGACCAGAGAGGGGGGGAGTGAATGGAAGCCGATAAAAATTCTTCCCGAAGGACGAACTTGGCCTATACCCCGATTTCCGCTCCGAGTACTCGCACACACTAGAGAAGCTCTCGACTAGGCACACACAAGCCTACAAGTCCTAGAGACAAGCCTCGAATCAAAAAGCGGAAGCACCGGACAAGAATCAAAGCAATGGAAGCAAGTTTGCAACAGACCTCGCGGACAGTCCGTGGTGTACGGGCAGACTGTCCATGGGGCCTGGGCGGACTATCCGCAAGAGCCTTGCGGACTGTTCGCTAAAGCGGACAGAACCTCCAGAGATGCACCCCGAAAAATCGGACTGTCCGGGCGAGCACCGCGGACTGTCCGCTCCTTCACGGACTGTCCGACACTTCAGTTCGGACCGTCCGCAAACTCTATGCAACCAAAACCACTTGTGGCACCGGATCAAAACACGAACACGGAAGAACTCACGAAGAACACGAAGAACACTCACGCTGACCTACAGCCCGCGGACAGTCTGCCAGGGACACGCGGACAGTCCGGGTGAAGCGGACAGAGCCAGAAATGCGCAACCGCGGGGGTCAACCCCTCCTATCCATCACCGGATCTCCCAAACGGCTAAAGCTCTTGAGACAAGATTTGTGGGAGGTGAGAAGCGTCACACAAGGAAGCTACTCCCCAAAAATCTCAGCCTCTAACTCACTAAAACACCGGGAATCGTGGATCACATGAACCACCCTCAAGAACTCGAGCTCCAACCAAAAACTCACGAATCGAAGGTGTTTCCCAGCGTTTGAGAGGTCAAAATCACAAACAAAGATGCACAAGGCATCCACCCAGGATCCCCTCAAAGAAATCCGAGAAGAAACACCCTCAAATCCACGAATTGAGCAAAGAACGAAACCCCCCAAAAATAGCCCCGAAAATGACACGAAAATCACAAGGAGATAGGAGATCACCGCAACGCTGAAAGCTTCCAGACATCCAGAGGTCAGAGTCTATACAAGAATCTAGCCTAAGGAATACAGAGGAAATGAAGCAATCCAGAGCAATCTACTGGGGGAGGAAACCCTAGAGTCCAAGAGAGAGAGATGCCATCCACCTCTCCGCTATTTATACGAAGTCCACCAGAGGAGGTAAATGACCACGCTACCCCTACAACTCAAATAGAAGATACACACCCCTCAGGGGCAATATGGTCTAGTCTTCATCGAGCGGACACGCTTCTACCTCCCGCAGCTTTGCTTCGCATCGACGCAAACCCCGCGATCACGACACGTGCCCCTCGCCTCGAAGCTTCCCGAAGCTCCCGGATCACTGTCTCCGTCGCATCGGGCCTCCGGGCTTGGTTTTGCGGCCCAAACCAAGAAACCATCCACCGATGGTTTTGTGGGCAAACCAATAAACCCCGCGTGCAAGCTTCGGCCTCGATCTGCTACCTTGCACCGGCCCATGTCCACGACTTCAGCCCGCTAGTCTTGCACTGCACGGCTCGCACTTGACCCCATCGGCCACCGGGTCCATCGAACCAAGCCTACTTGCCTCTCCATCACCCGGAGACTGCCACGGCTAAGGCCTTTGGCGCTTGTTCTTCACCTGCACCGACACGAGTCAAACCGCAACCTGTACCTACACACTTAGCCAAGCATCAGTCCACACAACGTTGTCAATCACTCATCACTAAGGAGCGACCCTCCACTGGTCTTCGGACACACCTGGTCCTCAATCTCGCCCTTGATGAGTGCATTGACAACACCCATAGTAACCATCATAGAGAAAAAGAAAAGAAAACAACCACGAACACCAACCTTCAGCAAGTGATCCAAACCCAAAGAACAAGCGAAAAACAATATCACTCGCCAGACCAAGTCTCGGCCCCCTAAGGCAAGGGCAACGACACAACACAGCCGAGACAAACCAAAGCTCACAAAGAGCACACCACAAAGCACAAAACTCAGGCAAACCAAAGGAGCTCCCCCTGCACATATGCAGAGTCCCCCTGAGCAATTGCAACCTCTTCTTCTAAATTTTTCTCCTCACATGAAACAACCTCACAAATGCATACCAATTTTCCACAAAATCTCCCAAAATGCATACAACTTCTCCCCCTTGTTGACAATGCATGAATCAAGGTATATGAACCTCTTCGCCTTGTTTTCATGAAAAAATGCATGTCAAAGCATCAACAATCTACCAAGCTTCTCAAATATACAAAGAGCACAACAATATGCTACAAATGAGACATAGAGCAAGCAAAGTAGATATGGTGTAGTTAGCACATTGCCATCAAGAAGGTAGAGACATATAAGCATGTGACATGGCCAAAAGCAATTTTAAGTAATTTTCATAAAGAAACTTTCATCTCATGAGTAAGACCCTATCCATGGCAATTTGAGCACAAATGCTCTAGATCATCCAAAGTTTATACAAGATCACAAATTCTCATCACAAGATCATTGTAAACACCCACAAGCTACTCAAGTCATGTTAAAGCCACCGAGCCATGTGTCTACTTCTTAAAAATGAGACTTCTCATGGTAGACATCATGCAACGGTTTAGCACCCAAGATATGTATATCAAAACATAAATACATGATTAAGAGCTCATTTTTCAAGCATAAGACAATTCATACACCAATTTCATTTGCAAGTTTAAACATGGTACATGAAATGCATTTGCGGCAAAAAGAAGCTTATGCTCCTCCACAAGTGAACAAATGGGCTAAACATTTACAATGACAAATGGGTTTTTGACCCCAAGCAAAAAGAACATGATACTCAAGCACAAACTAAGCATGATATAGGCATTTGAGCACAAATTGAGCATAGACAAGCATCTACTCATGAGTGAGGCAATTTTATCATTTTCATAAACAAAAAGCTATCTCATCATGAATATATGGCAAAACCAACAAGAGCATAGCATTCACATCACCATTTACTAACCATGCACATATCTCACACATAGCACATCAGTGATCAATGTATATAAGAGAAGCTTTTCCTAGCACAAGTGATCCAAAGATGGCTATCCTACCAGGTTTTGTACAGAAAGTAAAATGCATGCATGGAATGCAACAAAATGAAACATATATCACATATATACATGAGAAGCTCGAAGATCCAGCTAGAAAGGAAATCACACTCTAAGTTCACCTCGCAAGTGTGTGAAGGTAACTTGGTCAAGTGGTTTAGTGAAAATGTCGGCTAGCTGATCTTGGGTAGGTACATAGGACAAGGATATGTTTCCCTTCTCAACATTGTCGCTCAGAAAGTGGTATCTCACTTCTATGTGTTTCGTTTTGGAGTGAAGGACAGGGTTTTTGGCTACACTTATGGCACTGGTGCTGTCACAAAAGAGTGGAACCTTGAAGCACTCCTCACCAAAATCGCTCATAGTGTAGGTCATCCATAGGAGCTGGGAACAACAACTAGCAGCAGCTACATACTCAGCCTCTGTAGTGGACTGGGCTACACTGGATTGCTTGCGTGATGACCAAGAGACCAAAGAAGAACCGAGAAACTGACAACACCCAGAGGTAGACTTGCGGACCAATCAACACCCAACAAAATCAGCATCGGAGTACCCGTGAAGTCTGAGTGTCGAGGAGGCAGAATACCAAAGACCAAACTCAGGAGTGTAGTTCAAGTACCTGAAAATCCGCTTGACGGCCTGCCGATTTGAAGTCCTCGGTGAAGCCTGAAAATGAGCGCAAAGACACACATTGAACTGTATGTCCAACCTCGTCGCCGTCAAGTAGAGGAGGGAGCCGATCATGCTCCGGTACTCCTTCTGGTCCACGGTTTAGCCATCTTCATCCGTGTCAAAAGCCGTAGTGGTACCCATCGGTGTAGTCAGCGGCTTGAAGTCATTCATGCCAAACTTCTTCACCATGTCCCTGGTGTACTTCGCCTGATGTACAAACATCCCGTCCTTGAATTGCTTGATCTGGAGTCCTAAGAAAAACTGCAGCTCGCCCATCATGGACATCTCAAATTCCCTGCTCATGTCATCTGCAAATCTGGCAACAAGATCATGAGAAGAGCCACCAAAGATTATGTCATCCATGTATATATGAACAATCAAAAGGTCACTTCCATGCTTAAGGAGAAACATGGTCTTATCAACTGTGCCCATCACAAACCCCTTATTCAGCAAAAAGCCTCTCAACCTGCCATACCAAGCTCTAGGTGCCTGTTTCAACCCATAGAGCGCTCTATGGAGTTTGTACACACGGTGTGGGTATTTCTCGCTCTCAAACCCTGGGGGTTGCCTCACATACACTTCTTCCTCTATCACCCCATTCAAGAAAGCACTCTTTACGTCCATTTGATACAACTTGAACCCTTTAGCAACAGCAAAAGCTAGAAGGGTCCTAATTGCCTCCAAACGGGCCACATGAGCAAATGTCTCCTCATAAACTATACCCTCTTTCTGGTTGAACCTCTGAGCCACCAACCTCGACTTGTTTCTCACAACCATCCCATTCTCACCCTCTTTGTTCTTCCACACCCACTTGGTACCTATGGGATGGCAATTTGGTGGTCGATCGACTAACACCCAGACTTGGTTTCTCTCAAAGTTCTCCAACTCCTCATGCATGGAATTCACCCAATTCTCATCAGACAAAGTGTGTCGAATATCTTTGGGCTCAAAAGAAGTGACAAATGCAGAGTGAGCAAAATGAGAAGAATTCCTTGACCTCGACCGTGTAGTGCATTCATGAAGGTCACCTATGATCGTCGTCGGTGGATGATCAACTTGTACCCGCCGGGGAGCCTCTCGCCTGGACACGATCTCCCCCTTAGCAGCAGCCTCCACTCGAACAGCCTCAGTCGTAGTGGGTGTAGGGGATGGACCATCCTCGATCGTCGTCGTAGTAGTGGAAGTAGCACGTACACGATCAGCCACGGGAGCATCACCTCCATCATCATCTTCATCTCCATCTCCATCTTGCTCATCCTCAAAGAACCTTGCTCCAATCTCCTCATCACCTGCACACTCAAAAGCAGAAGAGCTACATGGCTGTGTCTCGTTGAAGGTTACCTCGCAAGTCTCCATGATTCGGTTAGTGTCAAGGTTGAGCACACGATATGCTCTAGAGTGAATCACATAATCAAGGAAAATACTATCCGAACATCTAGACTCAAACTTACCCAACTTACCCTTCTTCAGAATGAAACACTTGCAACCAAAGGCTCTAAAGTGACTCACCTTGGGTTGTCGCCTATGCATCAGCTCATAAGAGGTCTTCTTCTTGAAAGCACGAAGAAAGATGCGATTTGAGACATAGCAAGCGGTATTGACCGCCTCAGCCCAGAAACACCTAGGAGTCCTATGCTCATCGAGCATCGTCCTGGCCATCTCACAAAGGGTCCAGTTCTTCCTCTCCACTACACCATTCTGGCAAGCGACGTATGGAGAAGAGTATTGATGATCAAGACCAAGATCACTGCAAAAGGTATCGAAACGAGAGATTTTAAACTCTGTGCCATTGTCACTGCGTATAGCTCGAATGGCATCACCATGTCTCTCATTCTTCAACTTCAAGATCAAGTCCCGAACAAAGCCAAATGTCTCGCTCTTATCCTCCAGAAAGAAAACCCAAGAGTACCTCAAAAAATCATCAACCACAACAAGAACATACCACTTCCCACCCGCAGAGTGAACACGAGCTGGCCCAACCAAATCCATGTGCAACAGCTCACAAGGTCGCTCGGTCATGACCGCAGTCAGAGGGGCGTGAGAAGCAGCAACCATCTTCCCATGCCGCCAAGAAGCTCAAACCAAATCCTTCTCGAATTTCAACTTAGGCAATCCTCGGACAAGATCAAGACCACTCAAGCGGGAAAGCAACTCAAAGCTCAAGTGTCCCAACCTCCTATGCCATTTCCAAAGCTCGGCCGAAACACCAGCAACAAAGCAACGAGGAGGACCAACAGTTTGGGAAAAATCAGACCCTCGGGGACGATCGTACAGACAAGATCGCCTCGAGAATCAAGCACACGAGAAGAGCCTGACTTAAAATGAACCTCAAAAGCTTCGTCAAGTAACTGAGATACTGACAACAGGTTAAAACCAAGTGACTTGACCAAAGCCACACTTCTTAAGGTCACCTTGCTACTCACATTCACCATACCTTCAGCAAGCACTCATCCTCTCCCATTGTCCCCGAAAGTGATGTACTCCCTCATACTCACCGTGGTGAGGCTGGAGAACCACCCACGATCTCCGGTCATGTGTCGTGAGCAACCGGAGTCGATCCACCAAAAGTCCTCCAAGCCTCCCACCTGCGATAAAAAACGAGAACAAGAATGAGAAAGCGACTCAACACTGGGGTTAGTACCAAAAGAGTCAAACCAGTGTCGAGCCATTTGCTCAAAAGAAGGGTTAGCAAAGTCCATCCTACCAAACCCCTAGGCGGAACCCTCTCACGCCTATCACCAAAGAACCTGTCACGTCTCACTGGAGGAGTACACACACCACGAGGGGGAAAACGTGGCCCGTAGTCCATCTGAGACCCAAAGCTCCGATCGTGCCTCCCAAACTCGAAATAGTCACGAGAAGGAGCACGTCTAGCCAACTCACCACGCCCAAACCCAACATGCCTATCCCTCTGAGGAAACACACCTCCACCTCCACGAGTGGGAACTGACCGCACAAACACCTCACCCCTAGGTAGAGGCCCTCTACGAGGCTCAGGCATAGCATGAGGAAGGTGGTACCTGTCCGTGTTTGCCATCTCCCTAGCAAACCTCTCATCTCTCTTCCTCCTGAAACAAAACTCATCCTTATGCCCATCCCTCCCACAATACTGACAATGGAAGCGGATCGGCTGTGGCTTAGGCTGTGGCTTTTCTACAGGCTTCTCAACAGCCTTCTCTCCTGTCTTCCCTTCAAAGACATTCCCCTAGGTGCTCACAAACTTAATGGGTTTCTGGTAGTTTTCTATTTTGTGGGGGAACACTGGTGGGTCTGGAGTTGTATCAAGCTTGTTTCTGAGGTGGTTTGGCTTGGGTGCATATTTGTTCATGGGTATGGTGTGTGGTGAAGTAGGAATCTCTCCAACTTTCTCTTCTCCCTCACCACTCTTGCCAGCCCCCAACGCCTGACCATCAAACCTCTTGAACTCAGCCAACATCAAACTCAACTGTGGCTCATGCCGAGACAAAAAACTCATCAATTTCCTAAGCTCATCATTTTCATCCCGCAAACGGTCAACATAGTGTGCAAGTTCCATGTTTTTCAAAGCATGCGTTTCACAGGTAGAACATGATGTAGGAATGGGAGCTTTCAAAGCAGCCTCAAGAGAAACTATTCTAGTGTGAGATTCATCTAGCCTAGCATGCAACACAGGACAAGAAGTGCAAGCACCTAACAAAGCAGGTCTAGATTTCAATTCATCACACTCAACCCTAACCACATCTAGTTCCTCTAGAGTAGAGGCATGCTTCTCCTTGAGAGCAGTCAAGTCAGCAAGAAAAACATTGCAGTCACTACAATCAACCTCATCAAACACAACAGGAGCAGATTTCAAAGATCCTATCTCATTTCTAGCATCAACAAGCAAGGACTCAAGCTCAACTATCTTGTCCTTAGCATCACCCAACAAAGACCTAAATTCCCTCTTCTCCTTATTGGTCTTTGTTGGCACATTTTATCTATAAATATTTCCCCTCATATTTACTGGAAAGAGGACTAAAATATAATTAGATCACCTTATTAGGGTTTATATTGACAATTTCCACGAGTTTTGGTGAATCTATGAATTTACAGGGACTATTCAGAAAATATGCAAAGAAACCACTCTAGAAGACTCCAGAAGGCTCCGGAACTCAACGTGACTTAGCACCTAAGAAAGAAGCATCTAGAAGGATCAAGGACCCACCTGGCCGAAGTGGACCCCGAGGGGGGCCCACCCCAGCCCGATCGGCATGGCGGTGGGGCCGGTCGGCCCCCCCTGGCACCAAATGGGCCCAGCTTCCGGAATGTTCTTCCACCGCCTATGAGGATCAATCTAAACCACAAGTTAAGGTCGGTTTGATCGTATGGTGCACGTCATCTCCTCCGGGCTATATAAGCAGACCCCCTGACCCCAGGGCAGACAACAATTCATTCTATCAGATCCTCCATGCCTATCTGAGATTAGAGCTCTAGATTAGAATTAGATTTGGAGAGTTAGTATCAAGTTGAGAGATTAGAGCCACGATCTATTTAGATCTAGCTAATCTTGTTCGAGAGGATTAGAGAGCGGTAGAGGCGAAGCTGAAGGAAGTCCCGGACCTGTCGGTGTCTCCTCTTCATCTTCTACCTCTGGGATCAACTCCATTGGAGCCTGATCCTGAGATCTTGTGGAAAGATCGACTTCTTATTCAAGTGAGTAACATTGTTTTTATTGTTCTTACGGTTCATAACTCTCTGAGTACTTTAATTCCTGTCGCTCTTGAGTTAAAGTTGCATGTTTAGTGTAAGCGTGGTGCTTAGACTAGCTAGCTTATGAATGCCTTCTATATTCCGGATCGTGTGGTAGAAGCGGGAAGTGACCTTGTTCCCGTATTTCCTTTGCAGTCCACCTCCCGTCTATAGAAACCGTAGGACTCCCCCCATAGATTCTCGGGAGGTTCCCTTTCCTAAGTGTGCCTTCAGACAATCACCCCATAAGAACAATATAGACATAGCTTGTGAGAATAAGAACCAGACATCCTTAAGTTTTCCTTATCTCTCTTTCTGTCAAGTCCTTGATAGCTACTCAGTGATTAGTTATATACCTCAGATACTCTCTTTACCATTCTCCTTGTGGATTCGATATTTAAAACCCTCTCCTGGGTGGAATGCTCACCGGTATCCGTGCACTTGCGGATTATCCATCATAATATTTCTGTAGGCTTAACAAATACCAACAAGCATTTCTGGCGCCGTTGCCGGGGAGAACGGTTAAGAGAAAACTCTTCGAGTATAACTAATCTTGTATCTTTCTTTTTTCTTAGTTTTAGATTACCTACTGTCCTTATGGACACTACCCACATTAAAGACTTTTCGGCACCCTCAGAGCTCAGCCTTAGGCCTATGCCATCATCAAAACCAATCCTATCTGATGCCTATGAGCTGCGCCCATGGTTAATAGAGATGGTCCAAACCAACACTTTCTTAGGAATAGAAGACGAAGACCCTTATCATCATCTCCAGCAGTTTGAGCAAACTTGTGACTGCCTGCACATTGAGGGTATGTCAGTCGAGACTATCCGTTGGAAGCTTTTTCCATTCACTCTGAAAGGAAAAGCTCGCCAATGGTACGACCGGACCAAAGAGAAGATGAAAGGCGATTGGGGAACTCTCCGTGCAGATTTTTGCATGGATTTTTATCCCTTATCTAAAGTAGTCGACCTCAGAATCAAGATCATATCCTTCAAATAGGGGGATAATGAGTCTATGAGTTCATCCTGGGAACGTTTTGAACTCCTTTGCAAATCCGGACCAGATCTAAGCCTTCAAGACCATATTCTCCTTCAACATTTCTATATTGGTCTTAATAAGGAATCTAGAGCCTATTTGAATGTCTCCTCTCATGGATCATTCATACACCTTACATCTAGTGAAGCTAGAACTATCCTAGACAACATTCTAGCCAGCACTAATGATGGTCCTTTAGAAGAGAAAACTTTAGAAGAAGAGATTCCAGAGATAGCTACACCAGAACCTATGCCAGAAACATCTCAACCTATAGCTATCCAACATATAGAATCACCACAGGAAGAAATTCCTCTACCTGATTTTATAAATGATATCGAGGATGATTTATTTTCCGATTATGGAAACACCTCGAAATATCATAAAGAGAAGAGGCCTCGAAAGCACACATCTTCTTCACATGAGAAGATAGACCCTTTTGAGCAAACCTTCTCAAGAGAACACACTGTGGAGCTTGCATCCATCATGAGTGGGGAATGGTTAGAAGAGTCAGAGATTTCCTCTGATGTAGTCCATTTGGATTCACCTTCTATACCAATTCAATGTACAATCAATGGAACCCCCTTTGATGCCCTTTATAATCCAGTTGTGGGAATCAATATAATGGCCTTATCCTTTTTCCATCAGTTTATTAAAAACAAGCCATTATCTCCCACAATGAAATTATTAAAGTGCTCCTCAGGACAAATTATTCAAAGTTCGGGAATTCTCTATGTCTTACCTGTTTCAGTTTACGACATGTCAATTCACCTGAGCTTTCACATTTGTGATATTAAGGAGTTTGATCTTTTAATAGGCTATCCTTTAGAAAAACTCCTTAAGGAAGGACACACAGGGAAACTTGATGTTTGCCTAGGCAAAACCATTAAAGTTCCCTTACACTTCTCACATTCGATCCATACTAAGACCGAACCCAGTCCTGAACCTGACCCAATGGAAGAGGTGAATGAAGCATCTCTAGAACATTTCTTAGAATCCAATCAAGAAGATGTCACTGAATTCTTCATCGAGGAGGAAGAAGAAAATCCTACAGAATCTGAGCCCCTCGATGAAACCGAGGAACCCTCGAGACCTCCCATTGAGCTTAAACCTTTACCACCTGATCTTAGATATGCCTTTTTGCACAATGATTCTGAGTCTCCTGTGATCATTAATGACAAACTCACTAAGGAAGAGACTCATAGGTTGATAACCATCTTAGAACAACATCGCTCAGCCTTTGGCTACTCGCTCCAAGACCTTAAGGGCATCAGTCCTGCCCTTTGCACTCATCGCATTCCTACAAACCCTGATGTTCTACCATCTAGAGAGCCACAACGAAGACTCAACAATGCGATAAGAGAGGTAGTGAAGAAAGAAGTTCTGAAACTCTTACACGCCGGGATTATATATCTTGTGCCACATAGTGAGTGGGTAAGCCCCGTGCAAGTTGTGCCTAAAAAGGGAGGCATGACAGTTGTGAAAAATGAGAGGAATGAATTAATTCCTCAGAGAACCGTCACTGGTTGGCGTATGTGCATAGATTATAGAAAACTCAACAAAGCCACAAGGAAAGATCACTTTCCACTGTCCTTCATTGATGAAATGTTAGAGCGGTTGGCAAATCACTCTTTCTTTTGCTTTCTTGATGGATATTCTGGATATCACCAAATTCCAATCCATCCCAGTGACCAGAGCAAAACCACTTTTACATGCCCTTATGGAACTTATGCTTATCATAGAATGTCTTTTGGGCTATGTAATACTCCAGCTTCTTTTCAAAGATATATGATGTCTATATTCTCTGATATGATTGAAGAGATCATGAAAGTTTTCATGGATGATTTTTCTGTTTATGGAAAAACTTTTGATGATTGTCTAGAAAACTTGGATAAAGTTTTGCAAAGATGTGAAGAAAAGCACTTAGTCCTTAATTGAGAAAAATGTCATTTCATGGTTAGAGAAGGAATAGTGCTAGGCCATCTAATTTCTGAAAGAGGAATTGAGGTAGATAGAGCTAAAATAGAAGTAATTGAACAACTACCTCCACCTGTTAATGTCAAGGGAATCAGAAGTTTTCTTGGCCATGCTGGTTTCTATAGAAGGTTTATAAAAGATTTTTCTCATATTGCTAGACCTCTTACAAACTTGCTTGCCAAAGATGTTCCTTTTGACTTTGATGATGCTTGTCTTAAATCTTTTGAAACTCTAAAAAATGCTCTTATTTCTGCACCCATTATACAACCCCCTGATTGGTCTTTACCTTTTGAAATTATGTGTGATGCAAGTGATTATGCTGTGGGGGCTGTTTTGGGGCAAACAAAGGACAAGAAACATCATGCCATTGCTTATGCTAGTAAAACTTTGACAGGACCTCAACTCAATTATGCCACAACTGAAAAAGAACTGCTAGCTGTTGTTTATGCCATTGACAAGTTTAGATCTTACTTAGTAGGAGCAAAAGTTATTGTTTACACTGATCATATTGCTTTAAAATATTTGCTCACTAAGAAAGATGCTAAACCTAGATTAATAAGATGGATTCTACTTCTCCAAGAATTTGACTTAGAAATAAAAGATAAGAAGGGAGTAGAAAATTCTGTTGCCGATCATTTGTCTAGAATGTATTTTGAGAAACCACAGGAACTACCCATCAATGACGCAATGAGGGACGACATGCTCTATCGGATCGCCCGGTCAGACCCCTGGTACGCAGATATTGTTAATTTTATGGTTGCAGGGTATGTACGACCAGGAGCCGACAAGAAAAAGCTTATTTACGAGAGTTGCCATCACCTGTGGGATGAACCATACCTTTTTCGAGTATGCTCTGACGGGTTACTCAGGAGGTGTGTACCGGCAGAAGAAGGAATGAAGATCATTGAGAAGTGCCACTCATCACCATATGGAGGTCATTATGGAGCTTTCCGCACACATGCAAAGATCTGGCAAAGCAGATTTTTCTGGCCAACCATGTATCAAGACACAAAAGATTTCGTACGAAGGTGCAACTCCTGTCAGAGGCACGGAAACATCAATTCCAGAAATGCCATGCCACTGACAACCAACCTTCAGATCGAGCTCTTTGATGTCTGGGGAATTGACTACATGGGACCATTCCCAAAATCCGGAAAATTCGAGTACATCTTAGTGGCAGTTGACTATGTCTCCAAATGGGTTGAAGCCCTGCCATGTAGATCTGCTGACCACAAAAGCTCAATAAGAATGTTTGAAGAGACAATATTTCCGAGATTCGGTACGCCAAGGTTAGTGATAAGTGATGGAGGATCCCATTTCATCGACAAGCGCTTCGAGAAATACCTCATGAACCATGGGATCCAGCACAATGTCGCTACTCCTTACCACCCGCAAACAAGTGGTCAAGCAGAGACGTCCAATAAGTAGATCAAGAACATTCTACAGAAGACGGTGGACCAAATGGGGATAAAATGGAAAGACAAGCTACCCGAAGCACTTTGGGCTTATCGGACAGCTTATAAAACCCCCATTGGAATGTCTCCCTACCAACTGGTCTACGGGAAGACATGTCACTTGCCGGTTGAGCTAGAATTCAAGGCTCATTGGGCAATAAAGAGATGGAACATGGACTTTGAAGCAGCCGGAACAAAACGGAAAATGCAACTGTCCGAGCTAGAAGAATGGAGAGAGAAGGCGTATCACAGTGCCAAGATCTACAAGGAAAGAACCAAGAGATGGCACGACAAGAGAATCATAAAGAAAGAATTCAACCCAGGCGATCAGGTATTACTTTTTAACTCCAGGGTACGACTCTTTGGGCACCGGAAGCTACGAAGCAAGTGGGACGGACCATACAAGGTGGTGAATTCGTCGTCACACGGAGCCGTCACTCTTCAAGATGACGAAGGTACATTATTCAAGGTAAATGGTCAACGTCTTAAAATATTTTTAGAGCCCAATAAAGAGTCTGAGGATTTAGATGAAATAGATTTCTTTTGTTTTCCCACGAATATTAATTTTAGGCCATAATGGGCCGTCTTAGGGTTTTTAAGGATCAGCACACGGTTAGAGCACCCCGCGCCGAAGATCGTCGCGAGACGACGTGGTGGGGGGCCGACCGGCCTCCTCACTAGGCCGATCGGGCCCTGCCCGCCGCCTCGCGCCGCCAGCTTTCACGCACGCTATCTCTAAGGTGCTCAGTTTTGGAAGAACTTGTTCGGGGATCTTTTACTAGATATCTCGTAGCCTTTCCAAGCTAGGTCAACCCCCTCTGCAAGTCCGTGACCGATATATAAGCAGGGGTAGACCTCCACCTTTTTCTCATCCCAAAGCCTCCAAGTAGCAGCAATGGCCGACAAGCAGCTTGTCCCCTTTAGCTTTGAAGCCAAGGCGGTTGTTCCTTTCGAGAAGGAAGCAAAGCCGCTAGCCTTCTTGCCTCCTGATCACATCCCTCTCTCGCTGTTCCCGCCTAGTCGTCCACGTTCGCCGCCACCACCTAAAGAAAACAAGCAGGCATTGTACGCTCAGTCGTACGATCGCCGTCGTGAAGCAGCTCAGAAGAAGCCGATCCGTGTTCCTAGCTACATGGATCTGAAGAAACCAAGGGATGGTGAACGACTCGCTAATGTGCGCATGGACAAGCATGGCAACACAAGGGTGCATAAGTACACCACCTCCTCAAGCCGTGTCACCATCGATGGAGTTCGTGCCAAAGAACCTCAAATCAAGAGAATTCCGGTCATCGAAGCCAGCCAGCGGATGCCACAGAACAGAAGACCCGGAAGACCGTAGCTGAGCTAGCGCAGGAAGTAGCAAGCCTGGCAGAAACTTGCAAAGAGATCCACCGCGTCAACACTTCCCTCACCAAGACCGTCCTCAAACTGTTAGAATCAAAGAAGCGAAGGGATGATGAGGAAGACCATAGCCGCGACCTTAAGAAGGGCAAGCGCCCTTTGTAAACACCTTAGTTAGAGAGCACATCAGTGATAGTTAGTTCAAGTTAGTTAGTTTGCTTTAGTTGTTAGAGTTGTTTAATAAAGTGCTCTCTCCTTTAATAAAGAAGTATTCCACAAGTTGAGCTATTTTTGCCTATATATATATTTTCTGGATATGTTTTTGTCTCCACCATACTGTGCATGCAAGATAACTAAAAACAAGTGTGGGGGAGAAGAATAGACGACCAAACAGCATCTTCCATGACCAAAATCAAGAAAAACGGGAAAAGCACAGAACAAACGACTCGCACGACGAACCACGGCAGAACCCAGTTCGGCCACGTCTCGTCCACCACTCGGTTTGCTTCCTGAACTTTTTAAATTTTTTGCAATTTGCTTTCCGTTTCGAATTTGAACAAAGATGCCCTGCTAAAATGTCCTGATAACCTAAAAGATAAAGTTTCACATGTTTATGCTCTTAGAAATATTTATTGCTTTTGGGATGATCAGAATGAGGTTAGAATAATGAGAACCATCTTTCTTTTATCTTGTCTATGGAGAGTGCTTTATTTCAAAATCATTAGCTAAGTTTCTCCTTTGTGATTAATAATATATCCCAACAGAGCTTTCATTGAAAATAAATTTGATTAAATGCTGCTTACTTGTATTGAGCTTTGTCAAATCTAGAGCTATGTTGAAGTTTTGTCTAAGTCTATGATCAAGATCACATACACTGCTTTCACTAAAGTATCTATGCTCTAAGATTTTTGATCTCTGTCTCCCATATCATGAAAAAAGGTACAGCTAAAAAAAAGAAGAGAGAAAAAGCCAAAGAAAGAAAAGAAAAAAAAAATATGAGTGGAGAGAAAAGTGAGAGAGAGGAGAAAATGGACAAGTGTTCTACGGGTCAGAAGAACCCCCCTCTCAGAAAAAAAGGCATAAAAAAGAAAAGAATAATGGACATGTGTCCGAGGGTGAGTAGGGCCCACTTCTCTAAAATAATAAGTGAGAGAGTAATAATGGACGCGTGTCCGAGGGTGAGTAGAACCCAACTCTCCAAAAAATAGCTGAATACCTTGTTCTAAAAAATGGGAAAAGATAGAAGATTCTAAAGTCAGAGCAGTGGTTTTTAAAATTTGACACACGCACATATCTTGATCTACGACCTATGACAGGCCTCTTCATGGATACAGATTTTGACCCAGCAATATATGCAAAATAAGTCTGCTACATCTTTACATTCTAAAAACTTCACATATATTTGGGAGTATCACAAAGGAGTAAGCAAGGCTGCATTTTCTTTTTTAAAAAAAACTTATTCAAACTCTCTCCATTGACTTGATTTGAGAAATAAAGGTGATCTGTTTCTAACTATGCTCAGATATCCCCTAAGTACAAATATGACTAAGGAGTATAATTATGTTGATTCTTGTCTCTACGGTTGTAAACCATCCTTTTATCGAGGACGAGTAAAAGCCTAAGTGTGGGGGAGTTTGTTGGCACATTTTATCTATAAATATTTCCCCTCACATTTACTGGAAAAAGGACTAAAATATAATTAGATCACCTTATTAGGGTTTATATTGACAATTTCCACGAGTTTTGGTGAATCTATGAATTTACAGGGACTATTCAGAAAATATGCAAAGAAACCACTCTAGAAGACTCCAGAAGGCTCCGGAACTCAACGTGACTTAGCACCTAAGAAAGAAGCATCTAGAAGGATCAAGGACCCACCTGGCCGAAGTGGACCCCGAGGGGGGCCCACCCCAGCCCGATCGGCCTGGTAGTGGGGCCGGTCGGCCCCCCCTGGCGCCAAATGGGCCCAGCTTCCGGAATGTTCTTCCACCGCCTATGAGGATCAATCTAAACCACAAGTTAAGGTCAGTTTGATCGTACGGTGCACGTCATCTCCTCCGGGCTATATAAGCAGACCCCCTGACCCCAGGGCAGACAACAATTCATTCTATCAGATCCTCCATGCCTATCTGAGATTAGAGCTCTAGATTAGAATTAGAGTTGGAGAGTTAGTATCAAGTTGAGAGATTAGAGCCACGATCTATTTAGATCTAGCTAATCTGGTTCGAGAGGATTAGAGAGCGGTAGAGGCGAAGCTGAAGGAAGGCCCGGACCTGTCGGTGTCTCCTCTTCATCTTCTACCTCTGGGATCAACTCCATTGGAGCCTGATCCTGAGACCTTGTGGAAAGATCGACTTCTTATTCAAGTGAGTAACATTGTTTTTATTGTTCTTATGGTTCATAACTCTCTAAGTACTTTAATTCCTGTCGCTCTTGAGTTAAAGTTGCATGTTTAGTGTAAGCGTGGTGCTTAGACTAGCTAGCTTATGAATGCCTTCTATATTCCGGATCGTGTGGTAGAAGCGGGAAGTGACCTTGTTCCCGTCTGTCCTTTGCAGTCCACCTCCCATCTAAAGAAACCGTAGGACTCCCCCCATAGATTCTCGGGAGGTTCCCTTTCCTAAGTGTGCCTTTAGACAATCACCCTATAAGAACAATATAGACATAGCTTGTGAGAATAAGAACCAGACATCCTTAAGTTTTCCTTATCTCTCTTTCTGTCAAGTCCTTGATAGCTACTCAGTGATTAGTTATATACCTCAGATACTCTCTTTACCATTCTCCTTGTGGATTCAATATTTAAAACCCTCTCCCGGGTGGAATGCTCACCGGTATCCGTGCGCTTGCGGATTATCCATCATAATATTTCTGTAGGCATAACAAATACCAACAGTCTTCCTAAGCACATCATCACGGTTATCAAGCAACTTGTTGAGCCTATCATTCTCCTCTAGTAGGAAGTTGGGATCATGTCGTACCTCTTCCTCAGAGTCGGAGTTCGAATCCGAGTAGTGCTTCCCACCCTTCTTGGAGTGCGCCATGCCGCAAAAGCCTCCTTGTGCGGCGAAGTTGAGGCCGGTGAAGTTCTTGCCCGTGTGTCGCTTGTCTTTGCGCCGATCTTGCTCTTCATCGCTGCTCGAGTCGGAAGAAGCATCGCTTGATGTGGAGTCGATGTCGCTCGCTCCGGCAACCATCACTCGAGCCGTCTTCTTCTTGTACCCGCTACTCTTCTTCGGCCTTCTTTCGTCCTTGTCCTTCCGCTTGTCCTTGTAGTCGTTCCGGGAGCGGTGCTTGTTGTAGTCGTGCTTGGGCTTGCCCTTGCCCTTGTAGTTGTTCTTGATCTCCATGGCTTCAGGACATTCGGTGATGAAGTGCCCGTGCTTCCCGCACCGATAGCACATCCCCGAGCTCCACCTTGCATTCTTGCGGTTCTCGTACATCCGCCCAAACCTCTTGCTCAACAAAGCGAGATCATCCTCGCTCAGCACCTCAAAGTCCTCATCTGGCAAGGACACAAGACAAGACAAAGAAAAACCAACAGAGTTAGCGTTAGACCTTGATCCTGAGACAAGAGCCAAACTATGAGGATCAGTGGGGCTCTCGCTCTTGGCTCTCAAGCAACGATCAACCTCTGAAGACCTGAGCTTGGAAAATAGCTCATCAAGCGACAACGTGTCATACACGCTCGACTCCTCAATGGCCTCGACCTTGGCACACCACACAGACCTATCCAGAGCATGCAAAAGCTCGATAGCTTGATCATGATCGTGTATGGGAGCACTATCACATTGGCCCTCATGTTGTTGACGATACTGGTGAAGCGCTGGAACATTGCATCGGTCGACTCACCGGGGAGATGAGTGAAGTTCTCGTATTCTCTCCGGTAAGTGGAAAACAAACAAGCTTGGACTTGGGCATTGCCAACATGAGCATTTATCAGCTTAAGCCATATCTTTCAGGCCACATTCGCTCCTTACACTTGCTCAAACTCCGAGGCACAGAGAGCACGGAACAAGTAATCAACAGCCTTGCTATTGGCCTCACACATGTCCCACGATCCTAGAAGCAAAAAACTATCTGGGATGACATAATGAGGATTCTGAGTGACATTCCACATCAGAGTTCCCTTCCCTCACAAAAACGCGCTCATGTGCCTCTCCCACATCGGGTAATTCTTGCTATCGAAGTGCGGAGGACCCGACCCCTTGCCCTAATCGCCCATCTTTGGATCTTAGACTGGTTAGAATCAAGAAGATCCGTAACCGGCTCTGATACCAATTGAAGGACCGAATAGGCGACCAGAGAGGAGGGGGGAGTGAATGGGAGCCGATAAAAATTCTTCCCGAAGGATGAACTCGGCCTATACCCCGATTGCCACTCGGAGTACTCGCACACACTAGAGAAGCTCTAGACTAGGCACACACAAGCCTACAAGTCCTAGAGATAAGCCTTGAACCAAAGAGCGGAAGCACCGGACAAGAATCAAAGCAAAGGAAGCAAGTCTGCAACAGACCTCGCGGACAGTCCGTGGTGTACGGGCAGACTGTCTGTGGGGCCTGGGCGGACTGTCCGCAAGAGCCTTGCGGAGTGTCCGCTAAAGCAGACAGAACATCCAGAGACGCACCCCGAAAAATCGGACTGTCTGGGCGAGCACGCGGACTGTCCACTCCATCACGGACTGTTCGACACTTCAGTTCGGACCGTCCGCAAACTCTGTGCAACCAAAACCACTTGTGGCACCGGATCAAAACACGAAGACAGAAGAACTCACGAAGAACACTCGCACTGACCCACAGCCCACGGACAGTCCGCCAGGGACACACAGACAGTCCGCGTCAAGCGGACAGAGCTAGAAATGCGCGACCACGGGGTCAACCCCTCCTATCCATCACCGGATCTCCCAAACGGCTAAAGCTCTTGAGACAAGATTTGTGGGAGGTGAGAAGCGTCACACAAGGAAGCTATGCCCCAAAAATCTCAGCCTCTAAGTCACTAAAACACCAGGAATCGCGGATCACAGGAACCACCCTCAAGAACTCGAGCTCCAACCAAAAACTCACGAATCGAAGGTGTTTCCTAGCGTTTGAGAGGTCAAGATCACACACAAAGATGCGCAAGGCATCCACCCATGATCCCCTCAAAGAAATCTGAGAAGAAACGCCCTCAAATCCACGAATCGAGCAAATAACGACCCCCCCCAAAATAGGCCCGAAAATGACACGAAAATCACAAGGAGCTAGGAGATCACCGCAATGCCGAAAGCTTCCATACATACAGAGGTCAGAGTCTATACAAGAATCTAGCCTAAGGAATACAGAGAAAAAGAAGCAATCCAGAGCAATCTCCCGGGGGAGGAAACCCTAGAGTCCAAGAGAGAGAGAGATGCCATCCACCTTTCCGCTATTTATACGAAGTCCACCGGAGGAGGTAAATGACCACGCTACCCCTACAACTCAAATAGAAGATACACACCCCTCAGGGGTAATATGGTCTAGTCTTCATCGAGCGGACACGCTTCCACCACGGCTTTGCTTCGCATCGATGCAAACCCCGTGATCACGCCACGTGCCCCCCGCCTTGAAGCTTCCCGAAGCTCCCGGATCACCGTCTCCGTCGCATCGGGCCTCCAGGCTTGGTTTTGCGGCCCAAACCAAGAAACCGTCCACCGATGGTTTTGTGGGCAAACCAACAAACCCCAGGTCCAAGCTTCGACCTCGATCCGCTACCTTGCACCGGCCCATGTCCACGACTTTAGCCCACTAGTCTTGCACCGCACGGCTCGCACTTGACCCCATCAGCCACCGGGTCCATCGAACCAAGCCTACTTGCCTCTCCATCACCCGGAGGCCGCCACGGCTAAGGCCTTTCGCACTTGTTCTTCACCTGCACCGACACGAGTCAAACCGCAATCTGTACCTGCACACTTAGCCAAGCATCAGTCCACACAACGTTGTCAATCACTCATCACTAAGGAGCGACCCTCCACTGGTCTTCGAACACACCTGGTCCTCACACCGTAATAGCGTGAGCATGTAAGAGACTCCCGGGTACACTGACGAGTGTGAACGAATCCACAAGCGCACGGATACACCATTGTAGCACTTCTCCCTAAGAGAATGAGTATTCCCACAGGGTATCGAATCCAAGGACAGGAGAGTTCTGGCTCAAACCTAGCTGATGGTCTAAGGACACAACACTGATGATAGGATAGGTAGAAAGGATCTTCCTGACCGAGCGCAGAGTCTAGCACGGTCTCTCAGGTAAAACACTCGCCTTGGGCGCCAACCCACCCTAGCTTTTTAAGGCTAGGCAATATGTTCTGGCAATAGGGCCCTACTTGGTACACAGGCGCGGAGGGTTCCAAAGGGTCCAACAGGCTGTCACCACTGCGGCCTACCTCTATCCTTACGTGAATGTACTTGGTATTCGCAGGATAACCTATGGTGTAGACACCACGTCTACACGACTGACTACTACTATAGCCGGACACCGTCTGACGTCCCGATAGCCCGACTATAGCACTCCGTATAAATACGGAACTACGAATCCGTGAGGGAGATACTGGAACTAGCTCAAGGTATACTCTATCACTTATGCAAGATCACGAATGCACTTTGATCTAATTAGATAAATGCAGGAGCATCAACTTTACTCTAATAGACTAGCTAGCGAACAAGATGCAAACTTAGGATCTAAGTCTACTAGATCGAAAGGGTTGTGTTTGAAGAACACAAGCCTCTAAACCAAGAACAAACGAAGAACACAAGAACAAAGCAACTAAGCATGCATACGACTTTAGTCTAAATAGAAAATGTCGAAATACTCACTTTAGTCTAGATGAAGAATAAAGGCACCGCTGAGGATCATTCTTGAGGAAGATGTCATGAACATGACATGGCCCCAAGCCTCCCACCTCACTTCCTAGCACTAATCCTATACAAAGAGCTCTCCTCTCCTAAAGAGAGAGGCTCTAAGGCCAAAATGAAGCGGAGGAGGAGAAGTGTGTGTCTCAAATGGGAACCCCTCCCCTCCTATTTATAGAGGATGGGGTGGCTTGCTCGGAGGCTCATTTGTCATCAAAACACACCGGGCTGCGCCTTAGGACCAATGGGGGACGACCACGTGGAAGCAGGAGATGAACAGCGACAAAAGGGGAGCGGCCGAACCGGGGTTCGGCCGAACCTTCTTTGACACACTTCGTCGTGTGCTTACTCTGAGAGGCTGGTATGTGGGTCCCACGATCTTTCCCAGGTGTATGCAGACTTTTGAGGCGGTTTGGGTCCCCGGTGGGCCCTTGGATCCTTGTGCTGCACACGTGGTGGTGTCTGATTCGTCGGGAGTTGCTTCACATGGATTGATGAGGTGTCATGGACACATGGCATACAATGTGGCACACGTCGCCACGTGGTCTGGTGTGGGTCCCACCGGGTCCACATGATATCAAGAGGGTGATCTTGTCTTGTGCATATCTTTCCCATCTGGACTCTGAAGTATACAAATGATATATCCATTTCGATCGTCTCGACGAGCCCGTCGCAATGGTGCAGTCCAAATTGGCATTTGAGGATGTTTATGATGATGTCCTTTATTAGCCATTGGACTACTTGCTCTCAACTGTACCATTTGGAATGTATTTCGGTGCATCCTGCAACAAAAGCTAGAAACACCAACACTTGTGGAAACTATCAGTATCAAGCCCTATTCTAGTGTTGATGATCCTTTTACATTTATTTTATGCAGGTATTGATGGTGTAAAAGTAGCACTTAACAGCCGTCAACAACACCCCCACACTTGACCTTTGCTCGTCCTGAGTAAAGGGAGTCAGATCAAGGTGAGACATGATATCTAAAGGTATGAAGCGAGCATAAGAGATATTCCAAACCATACCTTGTACTTGTGAACTTTGTGAAGTGTCTATCATGCTATCTTGGGTAGTTGAGGAATGGAACGGTCATGAATCAAATCACTCTTGCTCATCATGTTAAGTAACTTGGGGTTTTGCAATAAATTTTCAAAACAAAACCTTGCTTAGCTCCTCATTTGATTCTCTCAGATCGCTCAATGTGTATATGTCCTCACCAAGGCATTAGATTGCCTTTCTTCATCCTACTTCTAATGATGGCTATATGTGGAGCTCAGGGTAGGATAAAGGATAAAGCATACTTGTATCACATATTTTGCTAAGTCAAAAACTGGATCCAAAGAGAAAATCAAATCACACAATCAGATCAAGATGTGCACGTGTATGGATATGGTGAGTATGGTAAGGTGGATACTAGGCCCGGAATGGGTGCTATATATTACCATACATATATGATGAATGTTGGTAGATGGTAAGGTGGACACTAGTCTTGAAATGGACACTAGTTATTACCATCTAAGATATGGAACTCCTTTTTGTATGACCATCTCTCTCTTATTTCTCCTTTATTTTGGACATGGGCTATTCTTTCTTTTTTTTTCTTTTTTTCTTTTTTCATCATGCCTTGAGCATGTGTCTCTTTTTTTCTTTTATAGCCCATGTCTCTTTCTGAAGGACACTTTTTGGAGAGAGATGTCACACCACATATGGAGCTTTATTTTTATGGAATGGATGAATGATACAATGCTATCTTCCAGTGTAGAAGCATAGCAAGGGGAATATGGTGGTGTGCACATGAATCTTGATCATGAAAGTAATGAAAAGACTTCTCACAAGGGTCACAGAATTTGACAAAGCTCAATGCAATAACAAGCAGCATATGAGTAGAAGGTTTTCAACTAAAACATCATAAGGCTTTGGTAGGTCGGTGGCATATCAAAGAGGAGCTTTGCAAAGGGTTTTATGATTTTTCAAATAAAATTCCCAAGCACTCCAACATAAAGAGCGAAGATCACATCATCAAACCATATCACAAACGCCAACTACTTAGATGAGCATGAGTTCCCTATAATGATATTTGTTCACAAGCATCAATACAATAAGTAAGGAATAAAACATATGCAAGCCAACCACAGGAATCATGTAGAGCAAGCATAGCACGAATTGCTGAGATTGATATAAAGGATATGAATTGAAATTCAAACAAACTCATGGATAGGATAGAGTGAGATAGAGGGTGCACATACCATCGCTTCTGAAGGATAAGAGATCAAGAAAGACCAGTGGTGATTCGGCTGACCAAAAGGCAGCCGGCTCACTCCAGTTTACCTTGCTCTTGTCATGAAGTCGTAGTCGATGTTGTGCAGCACCTATGTGGGAGTTCTCTAGTGGAAATGTCGATGATGAGCTCGAGAGAACTCCCCCACACTAATGGTTGAACCTAGTGTTGTTCTTCAAATAGAAAATGGAAACAAAAGATGGGCTCTACTGGTTCGAGAACCATAGAGCCTTTATTCAAATTCAAATATTTTTGTTGTTTTATTTTGCTTTCTTGTCACCATGTCATTTGCTCGAAAGGGTTAGACCAAAATTACACTTCATATGCAAAGGGGAATATACTTACCTTGGACCTTTGAGAGGTCATATGTACCACCTTTGCATGTTGTGCAACATGAATCTGACACCTCAACTTACCCTCCCGTTTGAATTTAGCTTGATGACTTACCCATTCAAATTTGTCAATTCTCTGCAGGGGTTAGTCATCATATATGCAACCAAGATCTATGAAAATATAACTCTAAGGTTCATCAATCAAAACTCGACACCATGTCTTGTTTTGATTGAAGAAGACAATTTTAACCTAAGCACCATGCTTAATTTAAAACAGTCGATGAATGTATGTTGCAACCATACATTCAAACCAGAGCATACAAATAAGATAAAAGAAGCATGAAAGCATGATCAAGCTATCATCAAAAAGGACATAAACATGAGCATAAGACGGTGAACCTCGGGCAACCTCTCGGAAGGGCTTTGTTTAAAGTCAAAAGCAGGACTTACCTAGCTAGTGGGCAAGATGCGAGAGCTGACATCATCACCACACTAGGATAAGATTTGGTAGAGGAGGAACTTTACTCAGGATGCTCACATACCTCCCCCACACTTGAAGTTTGCATTGCTAGGCAACAAAACTCAAGTGTGTGGTGATCAAACTTCCTTTTGTAAATGTTCCCTCACCAGAGCTTATCTAGGTGTTGCAGCTGATGTGGCTCACATGTTCGTAGGCATCATCTGTCCATCTTTCTTTTCAATCTCCACCTGAAAGGTTAGTGACCAAACATACCCGAAGGACGACTTATCCTAAAAATATGCTCTTGCTTTTATGCGAAAATGGAAATAAAACCTAAGCTAATCCAGGCTATCTCCTGGTAGTGCTTTGTTTATTTAAGGTCATAAGCTCGACCATGGGAACTTCATCTTGCAGCTATCGTTGGTGGTGTCATTCCCGTCTCACCACCAATCCTTGATGTGAAGCTTCAGCTGCAAGGTTAGTGCCACAGTGCACACATGAAATCTGATATGCTTATGATAGGCATATACATCTACAACCAACCTTCTGAACTTTCTACAAAAGAGGACCATAAGGTGATTGCAGCCCTCATGCATGCTCAGCGCACTAAGTAGGTCTAACTTTAGAGGGACATGATGCGAGCATGGTCTGTATGGTGACTCAAGAATGAAGCTACCATGCTCGTGCGTGGAGTCCTTTCCTCCGGACTCCAGAGTCAGTGCCTCAAAAGGTTCCATGGCCCATGAATTTTCCATCTCAAGAGAGTCATCGTGGAAGCTCGATGTTGACTCTCGATCATGATCGAAAGCAACATGATATGGGCCATCGGGAAGAGGCTGAAACTCAGTCGAGAATGGTGACGATCGTTCACCTTCACAAAGGTGAAGGGAGTCTCCCGAGCCATCCTCATGAGGGGTAGAACATTCTACAACCTTAATGAGAACAGGCTCAAATAATGCGAGCGGAGATGTAGGCGTCATCTCCTCGAGTGGGTTTTGTTGGAGAAGAGGCTTCACCATAGGATGTCCCTGATAAGGGGTAGCAGTGGCAGAAGCGACTCCTCTAAGCTTATTATCTAGGCTCCCTAAAGATGTATCGAAGAGCTACTCTAAAGGGGAGCCTAAGAGGAGATCGAGATCAAGGACATCGAAGATGTGAAAGTATAAGCTAGCCTCGATCCCGTCTATGATAAGTGGCATGGCACTTGCAATCCCCCGACATTCAAGAACGCATCCAAAGGGACAAGTTTTGAGGATCATGTCAGATGGTGCTAGCGGGACTCTGCCCAAAAGAGTATCCGCTAAGTGCCATGGCAAAATGTTAACCTCCAAGATGGGGTTACAATGGGCCTCTACGATAGTGCCTCTAATAGAGCAAGGGACAACCAGAGAAGGTGAACTATTCCAAATTGCTTCGAAAAATCATGTCACTCCCCCTGACCATTCCTCCCTCATGGCCTCCTCAAGATATGCTTCGTTAGGAGGATCAGGAGGTGGAGGTGGCATCGCAGGTCTAAGGGAAGGTTCTGTCGAAAGATATCTAGAATGATCGGTATGGACAGAATGAGGTTCCTCCCCTAATTGGGCATCGAAAGAATTCGAGGTGTCTGAAGGATTTCTAGATGGGTCATCCTCGAATTTGCAAGTTAACACCGAAGGTTGAATTTCTTCTTCCTTTGGTGTTCGGGGTTCGGAAGAGGTTTCAACAGACAAGTCTGGGGATATGGAAGATGCAAACTCTGACTTGGATGTTGAGGGACCCTCATGGCTCGACTCGAATTCTTGGTGGGGTTCATTATCATTAGCAGGGACATAAGAGTTTTCTAAGAGGGAATCTAGGATCTCTCTTCCTTCCATTGGATTTTTTTCCACAAACAAACCTCCAGCAATAACGTCTAGATAGAGGGCAGAATCCATGTCTAGACCCACACAAAAGATGTACAATGACACATCGATAGGTAAAGACGGACCAGGTGTCGACACCAAAAGGTGTAGGAACCTAGCCCATGCCACTCCTAGGGACTCCTCTAATTTCTCGAAATCGGATACTTATTGGAAGAGAAGCTACACGAGTGTACCATTGCTCCGTCCTTTCCATGAGAGAGAACGAGTGGCAAAAGTTATCTCGAAGTTCTCCCCAATCACCGTTCACACTTTCTATAGTGCGGGCGTACCATTGTTCCGCCTCTCCTATGAGGGCGAAAGGAAACAACTTCCACCTGTGTCCTGTGTCATGCCTAGCATAGCCAGACTAGAACACAGTTCCTCAAATTCCTCCAAATGGAGGTAGGGGTCTTCATTGATTGCTCCAAAGAATGGTCGATCTTGAACCATGGCTAAAAAGCCAGTGGGAGTTCATAGCTAGATGATGAAGATGATGATGGCTCTTTGAACTCACCCCTTGAGGTAGAGATTCTTTGAAAGGAAGGCATCTCAAAGGGTAACGGGGGTAAAGGTAGAATAAAAGAAAAAAATAAAAAAATACAAAGACCACTAGGCTCGAAGATAGAAACAGCAACCGTCCCCGGCAACAGCGCCAAAAATGCTTGTTGGCGTTTCTTAACCTCAACGCTAGGCACCGTAATAGCGTGAGCATGTAAGAGGCTCCCGGGTACACTGACGAGTGCGAACGAATTCGCAAGCGCATGGATACACTGTTGTAGCACTTCTCCCCAAGAGAAAGAGTATTCCCACAGGGTATCGAATCCAAGGACAGGAGAGTTCTGGCTCAAACCTAGCTGATGGTCTAAGGACACAACACTGATTGATAGGATAGGTAGAAAGGATCTGCCTGACCGAGCACAGAGTCTAGCACGGTCTCTCAGGTAAAACACTCGCCTTGGGCGCCAACCCACCCTAGCTGTTTAAGGCTAGGCAATATGTTCTGGCAATGGGGCCCTACTCGGTACACAGGCGCGGAGGGTTCCAAAGGGTCCAACAGGCTATCACCACTGCGGCCTACCTCTATCGTTACACGAATGTACTTGGTATTCGCAGGATAACCTATGGTCCAGACACCACGTCTACACCACTGACTACTACTATAGCCAGACACCGTCTGTCGTCCCGATAGCCCGACTATAGCACTCTGTATAAATACAAAACTACGAATCTACGAGGGAGATACTAGCACTAGCTCATGGTATACTCTATCACTTATGCAAGATCACGAATGCACTTTGATCTAATTAGATAAATGCAGGAGCATCAACTTTACTCTAATAGACTAGCTAGCAAACAAGATGCAAACTTATGATCTAAGTCTACTAGATCGAAAGGGTTGTGTTTGAAGAACACAAGCCTCTAAACCAAGAACAAACGAAGAACACAAGAACAAAGCAACTAAGCATGCATACGACTTTAGTCTAAATAGAAAATGTCGAAATACTCACTTTAGTCTAGATGAAGAACAAAGGCAATGCTGAGGATCATTCTTGAGGAAGATGTCATGAACATGACATGGCCCCAAGCCTCCCACCTCACTTCCTAGCACTAATCCTATACAAAGAGCTCTCCTCTCCTAAAGAGCGAGGCTCTAAGGCCAAAATGAAGAGGAGGAGAAGTGTGTGCCTCAAATGGGAACCCCTCCCCTCCTATTTATAGAGGAGGGGGTGGCTTGCTCAGAGGCTCATTTGTCACCAAAACACACCGAGCTGCACCTTAGGACCAATGGGGGACGACCACGTGGAAGCAGGAGATGAACAACGACAAAAGGGGAGTGGCCGAACCGGGGTTCGGCCGAACCTTCTTTGACACGCTTCGTCGTGTGCTTTCTCTGAGAGGCTGGTATGTGGGTCCCACGATCTTTCCCAGGTGTATGCGGAGTTTTGAGGCGGTTTGGGTCCCCGGTGGGCCCTTGGATCCTTGTGCTGCACACGTGGCGGTGTCTGATTCGTCGGGAGTTGCTTCACATGGATTGATGAGGTGTCATGGACACATGGCATCCAATGTGGCACACGTCGCCACGTGGTCTGGTGTGGGTCCTACCGGGTCCACATGATATCAAGAGGGTGATCTTGTCTTGTGCATATCTTTCCAATCTGGACTCTGAAGTATACAAATGGTATATCCATTTCGATCGTCTCGATGAGCCCATCGCAATGGTGCAGTCCAAATTAGCATTTGAGGATGTTTATGATGATGTACTTTAATAGCCATTGGACTATTTGCTCTCAACTGTACCATTTGACACGTATTTCGGTGCATCCTGCAACAAAAGTTAGAAACACCAACACTTGTGGAAACTATCAGTATCAAGCCCTATTCTAGTGTTGATGATCCTTCTACATTTATTTTATGTAGGTATTGACGGTGTAAAAGTAGCACTTAACAGCCGTCAACACTATCCGGCTATTACATGCACCATTTATTACAGGACGATCAAGCATGCCCTTTGTGACCATGGTGCAAGTGTTAATCTCATGTCCAAGGCCATGTTCAAGCAATTAGGATATTCAGCTCTCTCTCTCTCTCCGATAGCCCGGACTATCCAACTCGCCGATTCAACGATACGATATCCAGAAGGAATTGTTGAGAGCCTAGTGGTCAAGGTTAAGAACTCTTATGTCTTCGCGGATTTCATGGTCCTTGATGTGGATGACGAGGGAGGAATGCTGCTCATCCTTGGGCAACCATTTCTCAATGATGTCCGAGCCAGAATCAATGTGGGGACCGGAGTAATCCGTTTCCGCATTAGGAAGAGGAACTTGAAATTCAAGTTTCAAGACAAGGAAGAGCAATGCTATTTGGTGCAGGATAGTGTTGAGTAGCTTGGGGGAAGGACGGAGCCTTCACCCCCAAAGAAAAAATCTCCGTCAAAGAAGCAAAAGAAAATTCATAAAGAATGACGGAAGATTGAGAAGACACCAACCTCTACTTCTCAAGAGTGGGGTGCCGAGTGGAATTAACCATTGAGAGGAGTCCAACTCGTCGGAAGATTGAGAAGGCACCAACCTCTACTTCTCAGGAGTGGGGTGTCGAGTGGAATTAACCGCTAAGAGGAGTCCAACTCGTCGGACTAAAAATGATGAGTCCTTTCTACCAAAAAGGTTAAAGCTGGTATTTATCTCATATTTCCCTTTCCAAAATTTTATTTGATTTCCAAAATTGCATATTTGATTTTTCCAACCTTGCATCTGGATGCTAGATTTATCTAGCCCTTTTTCATTTCAAATAAAATTTTTGGAAATAATTTCTGAGTTTGGAAATTCTAGAAAAATCATTTGAAAAATATTTCGAGGGAATTTGGACCAAGGCACTCAGACAGTTATGCCCTTCTTATCTGTCCTTGCATGGTTAGGATATGGTGGATCTCGAGTGTACTTACCCCCTCTCGTGGTCACCGATTTGCATTTTCAACAGAGGGAACAGAAGTAGCCAGCCGAGCCAACTGAGCTTCTAACGTTTTGTAAAAACTCAGCTGGCTCTTCTGAGCAGAAGAAAAACTATCAAGATTAACGTTGAGACTTTCCAAAGTTTTATTAAGGGCAACTAGCTTTTTGTTAACACCTTCATTAATCTTAGCTTGCCCAAAAACGAGATCTCTCAAGGAAGGTTGGTTAGGATTGTAAGAATTACCTTGGTTACCTCCTTGATAATAAGGGCTTTGTTGATTCCACGATTGGCCTCCTTATTGAGGTGGACGATAACCATTGTTGTTGCCGTTCATGTACATCACTTCCTCCTGAGTCTCCGGACAATAATTGCCTGAGTGCCCATCTCCGGAAATTATTGTCCGGAGACTCAGGAGGAAGTGATGTATATGAACGACAATAACAATGGTTATCGTCCACCTCAACAAGGAGGCAACATGGAATCAACAATGCCCTTATTATCAAGGAGGTAACCAAGGTAACTCTTACAATCCTAACCAACCCTCCTTGAGAGATCTTGTTTTCGGGCAAGCTAAGATTAATGAAGGTGTTAACAAAAAGCTAGATGCCCTTGATAAAACCTTGGAAAGTCTCAATTTTAAGCTCGATAGTTTTTCTTCTGCTCAGAAGAGCCAGCTGAGCTTTAACAAAATGTTAGAAACCCAGTTCGCTCAGCTAGCTGCTTTGGTTCCATCTGCTGATAACGGGAGGATCCCGGGGCAACCCATATCCTCTTGTGAAAATGTTATTGTAGTGTCGACTAGGTGGGGTATGCCACCTAGGAAGACACATGCTCCTAACTATGCAGGGAAGCCCATACTACAGATTCTAGATCCATGGGAGGAATCAGCAGTTGTGCACAAGAAAGATCCTGGCTATCTGGCTATTACATGCACCATTTATTACAAGATGATCAAGCATGCCCTTTGTGACCTTGGTGCAAGTGTTAATCTCATGTCCAAGGCCATGTTCGAGCAGTTAGGATATCCAGCTCTCTCTCCGACAACCCGAACTATCCAACTCACCGATTCAATGATACGATATCCAGAAGGAATTGTTGAGAGCCTATTGGTCAAGGTCAAGAACTCTTATGTCTTCGCGGATTTCGTGGTCCTTGATATGGATGACGAGGGAGGAATGCCGCTCATCCTTGGGCGACCATTTCTCAGTGATGTCCGAGCTAGAATCAATGTGGGGACCAGAGTAATCTGTTTCCGTATTGGGAAGAGGAACTTGAAATTCAAGTTTCAAGACAAGGAAGAGCAATGCTATTTGGTGCAGGATAGTGTTGAGCAGCTTGGGGGAAGGACGGAGCCTTCACCCCCAAAGAAGAAATCTCCGTCATAGAAGCAAAAGAAAATTCATAAAGAATGGCGGAAGATTGAGAAGGCACCAACCTCTACTTCTCAGGAGTGGGGTGCCGAGTGGAATTAACCGCTGAGAGGAGTCCAACTCGTCGTACTAAAAATGATGAGTCCTTTCGACCAAAAAGGTTAAAGCTGGTATTTATCTCATATTTCCCTTTCTAAAATTTTATTTGATTTCCAAAATTGCATATTTGATTTTTCCAACCTTGCATCTGCATGCTAGATTTATCTAGCCCTTTTTCCCTTTCAAATAAAATTTCTGAAAATAACTTCTGAGTTTGAAAATTCTAGAAAAATCATTTGAAAAATATTTCAAGGGAATTTGGGCCAAGGCACTCAGACAGGCCAGGGCAAGGGGTAGGTGTGCCCGGCCTGGGGTCGGCCGACCCCAGGTTCGGCCGAAGCAGCCCAACGGCTGCTGGGCCCCACCTTGCTCCAATGGCTCCTAGCCGTCGCCCAACGGCCATGTCTGGATGCTCGGCGCATTTGCCTATAAATAGCAGGGGGAGAGGGGGTGTTCTTCACCCATTCAACTCATTTCACTCACAATCCCCTCTCTACTCCTTGCTCTCTTGGTTTTCTTGGATTTCTTGCTCAAGTTTGGATCATCAAGTACTCTCTCTATTGTGTTGATGAAAGTATTGCTATTGGTGGAGCAATCTCGGTAAGAATTTCATTCGATTTCACTAATCCATCACTGAGTTGCTCTTGTTATCCCGTTGTTGTGCTAGCATGAATTGGGTAGTGAACACTCTTCGGAGGGTGACACGCTCCCGTTCGCGGGCAAGCGCGAGTTCATCTGTCCCCGCCGAGCCGACGACGAGCCCATCAACGATGGATTATGAAGAAGAGAAAGAAGAGCAAGCCGAGCCACAAGCGGCAGAGGAGGTCGTCAATGATACCCCGTACCTCAGCTTGCAGTGCGCTCGAGAGGAGCAGGCCTATGCTCTCTTGAAGGATCAAGTCTTCGCCCACACCTGGGGCTTCGACCCGGCACTTATGGAGAAAACAGGTATGGACCTCGAGTTCGCTTCCATTTGGCATGCTCTTGGTTGGGAGGAGTTTGCGCCAGTTACAGAGCCTGGCTCTTGGACCCTCACCATCCAGTTTCTTTGCTCTCTTACCGAGGTTCCGGATGGTATTGAGTTTCGTCTTTTTGTGACCGATTATCGTGTTTCTTGGAAGGAACTTAGTCGTCTCCTTGGTTTTAGTCCTTGTTGTGCTGTTTCTTTGAAGAAGGCTTGTGAGGCTTTTGTTCGAGACTCTTTCTGGGTAGACAACTCTGGTCTTGTTTACAGTGGCAAATTTGTGCCTCGGTGCAATGATATTGTGCATCCCACTCTCCGTTTGTGGCACAAGTGGCTCGCCATTACTCTCGTTCCACGAGAGGATGTTCGGCCCATGCGCAGCGATGAGTTGATGCTATTATATGCCGCTATTAAACAGATCAAGGTCTCTCCCGTTAAAGCTACGATTCGGCAATGGATGATGAATTTCAAGATGATAGGTCCTATTGAGTGTACATCTTTGGTGACTCGTATTGCTCTCAGACTCGGGGTTCTTAGCAGGAATCCCGTACACTTCATTCGGGCTCCCCGAGTTCTCATTGAGGTGGCATACCCGATCCAGGGGCATATACTTAAGAGAGGCCCAAATGATTCTTTGACTTTCTTCTTCCCGGGTTATGCAAAGCAAATCCTGTTACCTAACCCAGGGTTTCGATTGTATAGCTCGGAGTCACTAACCATTCCCCTTGTTACACAAGAGGAAAGCCGTCGTGCTAGTGTTTCAGGCAGGTCCACCAGAAGCGCGGCAAAGAGAGCACACATACAGCAGCATCAGCACTCACAGCCACAACCACAGCCTGCTACACCACCAGTGGCAGGAGGGGCCCCTACGGGGTACATGTTCGAGGTTACCCCTGGATATGCACCTAGTTGGGATCAGCCCACCTACCAGCCAAGTGCGAGTGGCACGGCTTGGGTGAGTGCGAGCGGTGCTCAGTGGGCGACACCCACTAGTTCTAGCTCCGGTGGTCCGCCTCCATCTTCGTCCTTCAGGCGGCACTCCTCAGCCTCTGCACGTGATGCTCAGCTCATGCAGCAGATGGGAGAGCTCACCATCCAGGTCACGGGAATGGAGGAGACGCTAAACACCCACGTCGAGTCTACCTCAGCGTGGCAGCGTCAGGCTGGTGAAAGGATTGAAGCCATGCAGCAGGCTCAGCAGCGATACATGGAGGAGCAGAGGGCTTACTACGCGAGTCAAGGATTCTTCTTCCCTCCTCCGCAGTAAGCCTGAAGCTAGCTTGGGGGAGGACCCCCATCCTGAGGTAACTTGTATCTTCCTTTCTTTTCAGAATATCTTATAAATGAAAACCCAAAAAAATCTGCAAAAATAAAAAGACCAAAAACATTTATTTGCTTTTACCATCATCGTTTGCTTAGTTTGCTTTGATATGCATAGTAAGAATGCTTTGCCTCTATGGTTGAAATGATGAATAGTTGCTCTGTTTATTCTTCTCGTATGTCTTTCTTACAACTTTGTATCCTACCTAAGTTTTGAGTTTGTTGGCTTGCATGTTCAAACCTTAGCTTGAAAACTGTGGGTAGCTAAAAGCATGATCCTTGCCTAAGTTGTTGTCAGACATGATATGGTATAATAGAGTGCTATGATCTTGTACCTAGTGATGCTTGACATCCGAAGTTTTCCTTTTTGAAAAATCAAAACATGATGAGTTCCTCGATGATGAGCATTTCCTATCCAAGGCTATATGTAGATTCTAGCTATTATTAGCCTCCACATATGCAGCTTGTTCTCTCATTAAGCTTTGTCAAATTGTTGTGACCCTTGTTAGAACTCATACTCCCCTGATCAAGATCACGTACACGTTCATGCTAAACTTCTACACTAGAAGTTAGCATTCATCATTTGTTCCATTTGCTTATGCATTCTTCCACAAATAAAACACTATGCATCTTTGTATCATTCATCTCTCTCCAATTATCTCTGATAGAGACAAAGGGCTAGCTGAAAAAAAGAGAGAAAGAAAAAAAGCACGCTCAAAAGCATGACAAAAATAAAATAAAGAGAGCTAGCCCAAGTCTCAAAAATTTCCAAAAGGAGAAAGGGATTGATATGTGCAAGAGAAAGAGTTCCACCATATAGATGGTAATAACTAGTACCTACTCCGGGGCTAGTGTCGACCTTACCATCATTCCCTCATTTTTCATGAAAAGCATGGTAATATCTAGCACCCATTTCCGGGCCTAGTATCCACCTTACCATGCTCATTACCATCACACACATATGCACATCTTGATCAGGATGTATGTTTGTTTCCTCCAAGGATCCAGTTTTTGACTTAGCAAAATATGAGAGACAAGTGTGCCACATTTCTTCCCTACCTACAGCTCCACATAAGCCTATTAGGAGTAGGATGTGAAGAAAGGCAACATTGATGCCTTGGTGAGGAACCATACACCTTTGAGTGATCCGAGAGTATCATTTGAGGAACTTTGATTTTCTTTTGAAAAATTTGCAAAACCTACGGATTGATAGCTGATCGAGGTATGAGTGAATATGCATTTACTATCTAACCATTCTGTCTCTCAACCGCCTAAGGCAGGTGAAGCTATATGCCTCATGACATCAGGTGAATGGTAAGAACATTGCCAACTTGTTCAACTCTTGGTAGAATACTTTGTTGTATGTTTGCCATAAGTTAAGAATACAACATCGTAGCAACTCCTGATCAACCAACCTAAGTCCCTAATGTCTTGCTTCGAGACGAGGAAGAGGTTAGCTTGGGGGAGTTTGTTGACGACTGTTAAGTACTACTTTCAGGCATCAATATTCTCACATAAATGGAGGCATAAGCATTACTTACTTGCATTTTGGTTTGAATAATATAGTTCCACTTGTCCTTGGAGATTATTTGTATGTAGGTGAAATACCCATTAAAAGAGATGGAAACCCACCTTCTATGGAAGAATCGTGCCAACTCAGCTGAGGAGGTGGCTGCCACCAAGGAAACACGTGGCAATCCACGTCACTGATCCAAGGGAGGCACTTACCGACGAATCAGAGAGCGACACATGGACTTCACAAGGATCCATGGGCCCACCAGAGCTCCAACTTATCAGGAAACTTGGTATGCACGGGGGAAGGATCAAAGGGCCCACATGTCAGCCACCCAGAGAAAACACAGGCCAGGAGGCGACCCTAGGGGGCCGGCCAATCCTAGGATCGGCCGAACTGACCTAGTGGCCGTCCATCCTGGCCCTCCACGTGGTTGCTCCTCATTGGTCACTTGCTGCATCCCCAGGTGTTTTGGTGGAGTTTGAGCCCCGAAGAAAGCCTCCTCCTTGCCTATAAATAGAAGGGGAGGGGCTCCCATTTGTCACACACCACTCTCTTATTTTCTCTCACTTTTAGTCTCCAAGGCTAGGGGTAGGCTAGAGTAGCTCTTCTTCAGGTTCCAAGTCCACTTTGGAGTCTAGGTATGAGTTCTCTTTTATCTTTATTTCATTGTATGACTTTGATCTACTTCAGTTATTCATCTATTTCATATAAAGTCATGGTAGATCATATGCTTGATATGTTCTTGAGTTCATCTCTTGTTCATCATTTAGAGGCTTGTGTTCTTCATGAACACTACCTTTTGATCCACTTGAAGGATGATAAACTCATTCCTTATGTGTTTGTTCATAAGTTAGAGGCTCGTGTTCTTCACGAACATGACCCTTTGATCTTGTTGACTAGACATAAGAGAGTTCATATCCGTTCGTATGTCTAGCCTTAGTTGATCTTGTTAGATGGCATGATAGTGTAGCATGAGGTTTGTGTTCAAGCTACGGTACTCGGTCTAAGTTGACCATTCTTCTGGTGGCTCTCACCCTGGGTCACAATAGCCCAGGCCGGGTGATGTCTAGTAGCAACGCAAGCATGGTGCATGGGTTGTGTGGTTACGTTAGTTATGAGCATACCCCCCATAACGATAGAGGTAGGCCGTAGTGGTGACAGCTGTTAGACCCTTTGGAACCCTCTGCGCTGGGGTATTGTTGTTGGAGTCTATAGCATAGTTTTGCAGAGTACTGGTCGTCGCAGGCTATCTCCCCGTTTGTACCTGGGTGCTGAACCTTACCCTCTCATGCAATGTTTCATGCCTATCTCTTGTATCTTCTAGCTTTGTATGTTTAGTACATTAGAACCTAGAGCTAACTCGTATGTTCCCCCTATGCTGTAGAGTACTAGAGTAGAGGTAGATCTGAGTGTGTGTCACACTACCCTATCTTATCTTATCTTACCCCTGCCTTTGAGTTGTTATTTCTTACATCTATCTCTTGGTTTACATTCAGTGCAAAAGCATAAGTCTATGATATTCGCTAATGCCTTCCACGAATACGATACCCTTGGAATACTCTCCTTCCTTGGGGAAATGCTACAATGGTTTATCTATGCGCTTGCGGATTCGTTCATGATCGTTTAGATTTACCTTTGGCAAGTCTTGATGCTCACGCTAACTCGGCGTCGTTAGTAGTGACGTTAAGGAATGCCAACAAGCATTTCTAGCGCTGTCGCTAAGGATGGATTCTAAATCTGTTCTTAAGTGATCGACGCTACAAAATGTCAACAGTTGGTTGAATCCAGCTTCTCTGACTCTGGCTTGTAGCAACAAATTCCCTTATCCTCTGGCTCAGATTCGGAAATTCCTCTACTTCCAATGAACTCCTTGACTAAATTCTGGCAGCATTTTGTCTTGTCTCTGGCAGCATTCTGTCTGAATTCCGGTAGCATTCTGGGTTGACTGAAATCCAGCAGCATTCTGTCTTGACGTCCGGCTAGAAGGGGATGTGTATGTGTTCTATTTGAAGGGGATGAGTATATAGAGAACTATACTGCTATGATGCTCAAACAATACACTTTATTTATATCCAAGGAAGGGCTCACTGTCCCTCGTAGCCACACACAAGAAAAATACGTAGATACGTTGCTATACTCGGCCTATACTTTATTTATACTAATCTACAAACTAGGCCTTATAGGTATTTACTCCTTCTTCTTCACTGATCCCAGTTTCCATCTTCAGCAAAGTCTTGCCAAAAGTCTGCTCCTTTGAGAGTGTCTCTTGTTCGGGCTTCATCGGTATCCAGAGGTGTAGCTGATCTTCCCCAAGTTGCGACGAACTCTTCTATGTCTCTTTCAAAGTCTATGCTGGTCGGCGATGGGGGTGTTGGGTATTGTTGGGGTTCAACTGGTGACTTGGTTCCATCTATGTCCTGAATTTCTTCTGGAATAGGATTTGGATTGGTGGGGTTCAGGAGAATTCCTTTCTGCGGATTGATTCTGTTCTCTGGATAGTTTCTTGGTGGATTTCTGGCTATTATCGGTAAGGCGAGAGTTGTTGGGGCTTGAGGGTATGCTCTTTGTGGGGCTAATGGTTTTGACTTATTGAATGGGGTTCCTTCTAGACTTGTCCTTGCACACTTCTGGGTAAGGTACTGTAGGTCTTGTTCCATTCATTCGGTTGCATCCCTTGGTAGTTCCGGGGCTTCTCGTTCACGCTTCTCTCATGACGGAGGTACTTGTCCCAAGGCTTCCGCTAAGCAGGTTCTCATTGCTGCTATACATTCTTCATTCCTCTCGGCACGGTATATAGCACTTCAGTGGTTGAGCCTTTGCAATTCATATAACTTGTCCAGGGCTAGAAGGTAGTTCAGGGTTGTGGACAAGGTGAGCTGGTTGACTCTGACTGGCTTGGTGATCAAGTCTTTGACACGACAATTCCATGTTGTCCTCTCAGGTCCTCCTATTGGCAGGTATCGCAGGGAGGTCTTGGCAGTGGCTTTTACGGCATCATGACATAAGCTGACTAGGGCTTTTCTTGATACTTCTTGGATTGCGTCTTTAAATCGAGTGCCTAGGGTACTGGCTGGCCATGTCCTTCAGTTGGCATACGGTGGAGAGGGGCCCATGAATAAGTTCACTTCACATCGCTCTGAGCCATAAGCTGTGTATTCCTTGCCCTTATACACTGGTTGAGGACCAGGTGTGTCCGAAGACCAGTGGAGGGTCGCTCCTTAGTGATGAGTGATTGACAATGTTGTGTGGACTAATGCTTGGCTAAGTGTGCAGGTACAGGTTGCGGTTTGACTCGTGTTGGTGCAGGTGAAGAACAAGCGCGAAAGGCCTTAGCCGTGGTGGCCTCCGGGTGATAGAGAGGCAAGTAGGCTTGGTTCGATGGACCCGGTGGCCAATGGGGTCGAGTGCAAGCCGTGCGGTGCAAGACTAGCAGGCTGAAGTCGTGGACATGGGCCGGTGCAAGGTAGCGGATCGAGGCCGAAGCTTGCACGCTGTTGACGCAAAAATAGGACGTCACCTCCGCGCGCAGCACACGTGACTCCCCGGTCTGTAGCGAGGCGTGCCAGCCAATCTGACCTGTTGATTGACAATGGAAAATCGGCTGGAGAGCCGATGGCCTTTTGATAAAATCGTAACAGCTAGGTAGCCAATACGGGGCAGAGTAGATCGGCTAGATCAGCCGATATGATGATGTAGGCAGAGCGTAAGCTACCAGAAGCAACTTAAGCAGAGCTACGTGAGCAACACTTGAAACAGATCTAGCCGGCTATATGATAATAATGTGAGCCGACAGGAAACAGTCTCAAGCTGGATAATTGTTGATAAAAGCTAGAACAACAAGAATTAAGATAAAACTTGCTAATCTAGCTGATATCGATAAATTGTGAATAAATCTAGACGAAACCACAGTGATGCGCCTGGTGGTTAAAGCCTAGAATTTACTCGGTAAAGCGGAACTCACCAGCTAGCCGGAGATCGAAGCGATGCAGCCCGACGAGTTTGCGAGAACTCGTGAAAGAGAAAAGGTACGAAGGCGAAGTCGCCGAAAAGTAGATGCGGTAAAGTAGATGCAGTAAAGTAGATGCAATAATTGGTAAAGGGGTGCCCGGAGGCGGTTTTGCTATTGATCTTGTGATGATTCTATTACAATAGCCGGGGCTTATATTTATACCCTGGGCTCCTCTAGACTCCTGCAGCCGGAAGGGCTCAAAACTTCCTAATTAAAAACTCCTGACGAGTTACACAACGAACTCTCCTAATTATATGTCTTAATTAAAGGAAATACTAAGATACATGGACTCTATTTCCCTTTATGTAGAATCCTTTTCAATTAAGCTTCTTCTTTGACTTGTCCGGGAAGAGATCAACGCGCAGGCGCAATCAACTAGGACTCCTTTCCTTTTACGTGTGAATCTTTCCTTGCTTCTGCACTTGCATGTCCTGACGTCATCCTAGCCTCCTACCCAGCCGATCGTCACTGCCGGCCGATCGTCACTGCTGGCCGATTCGTGCCAATACATTGGTGGCCGATCATTCTCGTCGTTATCCAGGCGATTGTCTCGTGCATACTCTCACAATATAAGCCTTGTACTTATACGTGTCTTGACTATGCTAGCCTCTTTTCTCTCCTTTAGTGCTGATGACTCTCCAATGCATACATGTATACGCCTGCGTGCACTTGTCTCATGCATATGTGCTGACTTCATCGGCTAATATTTCCTTGCCCATCTCTTTCCCAGGTCCTTCTCTGCCGATTACCAAGCCAAAATATTTGACTCTGGATTTGGTCAAAATCCGGTGTCAACACAAGCCCCCCAGTTTCAGAGTATGAAGGATTCATGCTTTGAAATTCCATAAATCCAGAACTTCCACCTTCTGACTGATGCAAACTGCTCCATAAATTTTCTACTTCAACCTTCTCGGAGTTGCTTTCTCATAGCCGATATCTATACAATATCTTGGTCAATATGAATGATTAAGGTAACTCTACTCCTCCTGGTCGATCTCCATACTCTGCATTTGCAAGACTTAGCTGATGTCGAACTTGGAACTCCTCAGAATCAATGGTCCTTGTAAGCCAAAATGTTAAAGTCTCCTCTGGGATTGAAGCTTGGTACAACTCCCTCGTTCCCGTAGGCTTACTGTGGCATCAGTGGTAGCAGCAATACATGAGTTCCTTCTGCATCATTGACTGTCTTTGCTCCTTTCACATCTTCATGATGAAGATCAGGTTCTTGATAAATCTTCTTGTAGTATGTCATGAGTTGCAAACAATAAGTGTTGAGCCAATTCCTCATCATTCTTGTCGGTTTCCTCCTTTGCATCTCTGATACACCAGTTAAGAGTTGAGAGGTTTATGATACTGCCCAGCTTTAGTTGAATTAGTTGTTCGCCATCAACGATTCAAGTTCTGTCGATACTACTAGTGTCTTCATTGACTCTCGTTGTCGATCTTCCAAATATTTCTCAGCCGATATGCCATCGGCTCATCAGTAACCGAAACATAATTCGGCTATCTCTCTATCAATGTTTTCGTAGCGTCGTGTTTGTTGTTAATGTTGTCCTGCTGCCTTTGTGTATACTCCTGTTGATGGCTTCTGTCTTCAAATATGATTCTCATGCATCATGCATAACCTTGTATCCACTGGTATGCATTCAGAAAGGCATTGATCTTCTAGAACGTGCGCAGGTTTAACTGTCGGGTTCATCACCGGTGCTGGAACTCTCTGAACGCTTGCCTCTGACATCCTTTGTAATATTTGAAGCAATCATCCCAGATCGTTGGCCAATAATAACTGTTATTTCTTGAACGCCGATTGATTAGCCTTTAGCCGCTTATCAACTTTCTTGGATGGATCTTCCAAATAGCCAACTATCTCTTTTCTTCAACCATCGGCAGGTATCTCCCAAGCAAGAATCGGCCGATAGCCTGATGCATCTTGAGCTAATCGACTAACCTTTTTGTTGTGGTACTTGGGGATACGCTCGAATCTCACCATCTTGAACCTTTGAGTAATTGGAGGCACTCTTCATGATAAACCCCATTTAGTGTTGTCTGGTACTCAACTTGATTATTCTTTGAAGTCTTCTCAATTGGAATAGGGAATTCATAACTTTCCTCCCGAGGCAAGATGAGGACATTCCCAATTCCAGCTCCTACTCCATATGATGATCTGTTGAAGAATATGGTCCATGGGACGGGTTCAATGACTGCAATCTTGAGCCCGCAATACTGAGTTACCAGATCGGCCATTATTTGTCCTTTGATTGCTTTGGCCGATTGAGAAGTTAAATCAAATTCTGATAGAGCCAAGCTCTACTTTCCGGTACTACCCTCAGAATAGGCAACGACAGTATGTGCTTGACCACGTCATCTTTGCAAACCACGATGCACTCGACAGTTAATAAGTAGGCCCTTAACTTCGTGCATGAAAAGTATAAGCATAAGCATAACCTTTCTACTGTCGAATATCTCATTTCTGCATCCAGGAGTCTCCTACTCACAAAGTATATGACTCGCTCTTTTCCTTCAAACTTTTGTACAAGGGCCGATTCAATAGCTCACTCATTAGCCGATAAATATAATTTGAATGGCTTCTTGTCTTGAGGGGGCACTAGGACAGGAGGAGATTTTAGATACTGTTTGATGCTGCTCCAAAGCCTTTTGCTGCTCTTCTCCCATATAAATTTCTGATCGGCCTTGAGCTTCAACAAAGGTGTGGACGGCTGAGTTTTTTCTCAGATAGATTAGATATGAATCTTCTGATAAAATTAATCTTGCCGATCAATGATTGAAGCTCTTTCTTGTTTGATGGTGCTTCTATTTTGTCAATTGCACTGATTGACTTCTGACCAACTTCAATTCCCCTTTCATGTATCAAGAAACCCAAGAATTGATCAGCTGAAACACCAAAAGCACACTTGTTGGGGTTCATTTTTAAACCATGCTTCCTTGTGCATTCCAATGTTCTCCGTAGATCGGCGAGATGTTCTTTGTAGCCTTTTGACTTGACGACCACATCATCAATGTAGATTTCAACTACCTTGCCGTCGAGCTCGTGGAATATACAATTCATGGCCCTTTGATATAGAAGCTGATGACTTTGTGTCCTACAACAACCTTTACCAATCCATCAGCTACTAGCATTGGATAGCCATCCATCGGCGTCGTCTTGTTCAAATTCCTTCTCTAAGATTTATTTTTCTAGCTCATCTGCCGACGTGAATCCATGCCTGAGCTCTCCTTCATCTTCTATGAATTGATCCATTAAGCCTTGTCATTTGAGCCGACTGCTTTGAACCGGCTGTAGCCCGAAATCGGACACTCTGAGATACTTGGTATCCTATGCTTTTCCAGATATGCAGCTCACTCGATCATAGGTCCATCCTTGTGCTTCTGTAGCTGCTACTGTCAAGGAGGTTTCTCCTTGCACCACCTTCACTGAATCTCCAATCCATTGGATGATGCATTGATGCATTGTAGATGGTATGCAACAATTGGCATGTATCCAATCCCGACCCAGCAGTAGATTATAAGATCCCCTCCCTTTAATGACAAAGAAAGCGGTCGGAAGGGTCTTACTACCGATGGTGAGCTCCACGCAGATTGCTCTTTGAGCTGGAGAGACGTTGCCTTCGAAGTCCACCAACATCATGTCGGTTTGGGTCAAATCTTCATCAGATTTCCCAATCTTGCGCAGCACGGTGTATGGCATCAGATTGACTGCTGCTCCTCCATCTACTAGCATCCTGGTGATTGGCTTTCCGTTGACAAATCCCTTGAGAAACAAAGCCTTCAAGTGTTGTCTCTTCTCATCATCTGGTTTCTCAAAGATAGCTTGTGTAGGTTCCAGTGTTAACTGGGTCATCCCGAGTTCTTCATCGGACACATCCGAATCAACTGGGGCCATGAACTCCTTGGGTAGAAAGACGACCATGTTTATATCAGCTTGTGGTTTGTCATTCTTTCCACCATCGGCCTTAGGCTTTGGACGCCAAACTTTGGACCGAACCTTCTTCTTGTCCATCACGCGTCTCTCTGCTTCTTCTTGTTGTTTTAGTTGGTGTAGGCGCTGGACTCTTCTTTTCTGGGATTTGGTCAAGCCATCTGGACACCATTGTGGATTAGGCTTCTTGTATGTTTGTCTTGATCCTTCATCATCCAGTTGTAGAGTACGTCGACGTTCGGGAGCTTGGCATATGATATCTTCATCAGGGACCAGAGAATTTGCTATCTCTTTTAGCTGATTGTATGATTCTTCATTGACTCGGCCTCCCAGCCGATCATAAACACTGGCCTTGCCCCCCAGCCGATCGTGGACACCGGCCTAGCCCCCCAGCCGATCGTGGACACTGGCCTTGTCCCCCAGCCGATCCCGTTGATTGTTGAATTCACGGTGGTCCCCGCCTGAAGGTCTTCATTTATTGAAACAAACTCTCTTAGATGAGATGTTATTGTTGTAAGCCCCGTTGCATTCTGGACAATTCTCCGCTGTTGGTAGCTTGATCCCTTCTTCCCAGCAATACTTGAAGAACGGACATCTCTAATGTCCCTCATTGCCCCTGCTTTCTCCTGTCGACGTTGGAATTTGTTGATCAGCATCTGGGACGTGACAGGCTGGCGTGGCTTCAGCAACCCTTTTCCCTTGACATCGGCAGCGGTTGCTCGCACCTTGGGATCGACAGCTCCATCATTTTGAGCCGATTCAGACGTTAGCAGCTTAACACGTGACATGTCTTTGCTAGACACCTCAACTGTATTAGTTGGGAAGGGGTGCTGATCAATCTTCATCGGCTTTTCAACTTTGGTAGGGGTTTAGAACTTGAGTTTCCCTTGCTCAATAGCTGATTGGATCTGCTGTCTGAAGATCTTGCAATCGTTGGCGTTGTGAGACGTTGCATTGTGTCACTCGCAATACTTCATTCTCTTGAGCTCTTCTGCAGATGGTATGGTATGGAATTGCGAGAGCTTCATTTATCTTCTTGCCTTTAACTGATTCCGCAAGTCCTACCATGTTATCTTCATCTTCTGAATCAGAGTAATCTACATATGACACTTTCTTTTGGAAACTCCTCCCGCTTGTGCAAATCTTTCAACTATGTCTTTTTTCATCATTGTGGGTCAATTATGGCATCCCATTCATTTTAATAATGAGTAGCCGATTGATGGACACATTTCATCGGCTCTCTTTTACCATCGGCCAGAAGACGTGAAAAGATACTTGGCCGATTGGTTTTCTCTTTCTCTGGAGCTTTCATGGATTGTACCAAAATCTTCTGGACTTCCTGACGCATATGGTTCCTCTCATTTACATACGTACTCGACTTTGGTCTTTTAATTATGCTGATGAACCATGAGGTAGACTCCTGCTGCTTGCTAGCAGACCTTGAGGTGGCATCTTGAATAACATGTAGCCGATATATTTCTCGTCGGCTTTTCTATTTCACGCCACACGATATGTTCCTCCTGGCCCCAAGCAAGAACGCATAGGGCATTAGGCATTGTCGTAGACATGCCTGCTTGATGACGAGTCAATGCAGATTCGTTCGCTTAACAACTTTGATGTAGTCGTTGATGAAGTCGTCGGCGAGATCGTTGTCGTCGAGCTTGATGGCGAGGTCAACGAAGGGAGGTAGTGCTGCATTGGCTGACTCTGTTGCTCTTCTATCAGCTAGCTTCCATCAGCCATATTTTAAATAAAGCAGCCGATATATCTCATCTTTTGCAATGCCGGTTTTATCAATAAATAATCTGAAATAATATGATAGAATAATATGTAGCCAAAACATATATCTTTTTGGCTTTCCGTCACGAGGCAACATAATGATAGGATCAAATGACATGTGCCCCATCATCTAGCCGATTGGAGACATCAGCTTTAAAGTTTCGTACACAATTCTTGTCCTCCTGGATCCCATGGAAAATAAGTTCCAAGTGGCCAATGCTTCAGGGCAATATATCTGTGTTTTTGATCGCCCGGCTCCCATGCAACGTGTACTCTAATCAGCTAATACTTTTGCATAGTGATTTTTGGCTCTTGATCACCTGGCTCCCATGGAAAATATACTCCAAGCAGCCGATCTTCCAGTGTAATATTTCTGGGCATCGAGTAATAAATTATTTGAGAAGTTGTCTCTTGCCCAACCTCTGCTATCCATTCATCGGCCGCTTTGTCTTTCTTCAGTGGCCCATCAGCTTGTTTTTCTCTATCCTTGTAATTGGCTGGGACTTCATCTTCTTGGATTTCTTCAGATTCATGTTCTTCCCCATACTGATCTTCAAACTCCAACTCATCAACTGAGATCTGTATTTTCTGATATATTTCCTTAGTTATTTGGGAGCCTATTCCAAGATCAATCCTTAAGTTTTGATTCTTCGGTGATTCCTGAGAAGTGAACTGTCTCTGAATATTCTCATCCTCTAGTTGACAGCCTTCTTGATCCTGAGTGCTCATTTTGACGATTTCATCAGTTGCAAATGACTCTTCGTCACACTGAGCAAGCTCCTTTTGATCTGGTTGTTGTGTCCAAGCTGATAGCTAGGAAAATTGTAGCCCCCCAGGCGAAGGTTGCTGAACTGTTGGTCGTGTTTGCAGCCCCCCAGGCGAAGGTTGCTGAACTATTGGTCGTGTTTGCAGCCCCCCAGGCCGAGATTGTTGAGTCTTCGGCTGTGGTTGATAAGCTATCGGCTGTTGAACTAATACTTGTGGCAGATATGTCATCAGCTGTATAGCCGATACCGGCAACTGATAGCCCTCTGTCTGCCATGATCGGACTGATTGGGCAGATTGTAGCCCCCCAGACCAAGATGGTTGAGCTATCGATCGTGACTGGTGATCCATCAACTGCTCATCCATGGTTGGTAGCTGATAAATTTCTAGCTGATAAGCCATTGGTTGATGGACCGACATCCGTGGTTGATTCTCCATCGGCTGCAGAGCCGATACTTGTGGCCGATAGCTTTGCGATTGCTGACTTAGATTTGACGGTCGAGCATATGACGCCATTTGTTGGGAACCATAGGGAACAGACTGCAATCCTTGTCCAACACCTTTAATGCATGTCGATTCTTGAATTTGAATAGTACCCATAGGCGTATATCCAAGAATGTTGAACAAGTCCTTCTGTGCCAATGGCTGTGGCGTGTATCCAGGAGTGCTGAAAAAATTCCCCTGCACCAGCGGTAAAGATGTAGAGAGAACCGGTACAGTCTGAGGAATCTCCATCGGCTGATGAGAATTGTGCTGATGCAAGAGTGAGGGCATTAAACAATCATCGTAAGCCGATCCAGGGACTGTACTTATGCTTGCTGTTGCAGTACTTGACAACTCAGGATATACAAATGACGATTCTTCGTAAATTTGCTGCTGAATTGGACCGTATGAAAAAGCAGTATTAGCCGATGTCATCGGCTGTTGATAATATGTTCTCTCATACCTTTGTTGTTGGGCAAACTCAGAGAACGCGCTCTTTATGGCATTGCTTATAATATCCACCAATATTCCAGATTGACTGTCCATGACGATGTACTCCTCGAGCCACTCTAGATTCGTTGTGGATATTGTCTTCAAGTCTCACCAGACGATATAATATAGATTTAATATTCGGTCCCACTGGGCGTGCCAAAAGTGTGTTGACGCGAAAATAAGACGTCACCTCCGCGCGTAGCACACGTGACTCTCTGGTCTGTAGCGAGGCGTGCCAGCCAATCTGACCTGTTGATTGACAATGGAAAATCGGCTGGAGAGCCGATGGCCTTTTGATAAAATCGTAACAGCTAGGTAGCCGATACGGGGCAGAGTAGATCGGCTAGATCAGCCGATATGATGACGTAGGCAGAGCGTAAGCTACCAGAAGCAACTTAAGCAGAGCTACGTGAGCAACACTTGAAACAGATCTAGCCGGCTATATGATAACAATGTGAGCCGACAGGAAACAGTCTCAAGCTGGATAATTGTTGATAAAAGCTAGAACAACAAGAATTAAGATAAAACTTGCTAATCTAGCTGATATCGATAAATTGTGAATAAATCTAGACGAAACCACAGCGATGCGCCTAGTGGTTAAAGCCTAGAATTTACTCGGTAAAGCGGAACTCACCATCTAGCCGGAGATCGAAGCGATGTAGCCCAACGAGTTTGCGAGAACTCGTGAAAGAGAAAAGGTACGAAGGCGAAGTCGCCGAAAAGTAGATGCGGTAAAGTAGATGCGGTAAAGTAGATGCAGTAAAGTAGATGCAATAATTGGTAAAGGGGTGCCCGGAGGCGGTTTTGATATTGATCTTGTGATGATTCTATTACAATAGCCGGGGCTTATATTTATACCCTGGGCTCCTCTAGACTCCTACAGCCGGAAGGGCTCAAAACTTCCTAATTAAAAACTCCTGACGAGTTACACAACGAACTCTCCTAATTATATGTCTTAATTAAAGGAAATACTAAGATACATGGACTCTATTTCCCTTTATGTAGAATCCTTTTCAATTAAGCTTCTTCTTTGACTTGTCCGGGAAGAGATCAACGCGCAGGCGCAATCAACTAGGACTCCTTTCCTTTTACGTGTGAATCTTTCCTTGCTTCTGCACTTGCATGTCCTGACGTCATCCTAGCCTCCTACCCAGCCGATCGTCACTGCTGGCCGATTTGTGCCAATACATTGGTGGCCGATCATTCTCGTCGTTATCCAGGCGATTGTCTCGTGCATACTATCACAATATAAGCCTTGTACTTATACGTGTCTTGACTATGCTAGCCTCTTTTCTCTCCTTTAGTGCTGATGACTCTCCAATGCATACATGTATACGCCTGCGTGCACTTGTCCCATGCATATGTGCTGACTTCATCGGCTAATATTTCCTTGCCCATCTCTTTCCCAGGTCCTTCTCTGCCGATAACCAAGCCAAAATATTTGACTCTGGATTTGGTCAAAATCTGGTGTCAACACATGCGGGGTTTGTTGGTTTGCCCACAAAACCATCGGTGGACAGTTTCTTGGTTTGGGCCTCGAAAACCAAGACCAGAGGCCCGAGGCGACGGAGATGGTGATCTGGGAGCTTTGATACCACCCTGTGGGATCCACCCTTTTATATACTTTAAATAAGTATATCTGGGTGCCCGGTTGCTCATAGTACCATTCCCTGGATCGGCTGATGGTACCGGCACTTCACCAGAAGTATCAGATCCATATGTCATAAAGCAAACAAGATATTATTTCAAGGAGTTCTAGGGTAAGAGAAGAATTCTACCAAAAGTGAATCCTCAAACTTGCAGTGGAGATCTACGTAGAAGAACCATAACCACAGGCAGCTTGTCCAGAAACAGGTCAGCAGACCCTCCCCTGCGACGAAGCTCGTCCTCTCTTTCTTATGAATAGAAGGGACAGGGAAGCAAGAGTGAGCACCTAAAATAGGTACTCAGTAAATCCCAACGTATAGGAAATTAACCTATATCTATATGCAAGATTGCTGATGGAATGGAACAGGCCTTTATTATTATGAAAGTAAATAAATGCAAGTGTAGTAAATTCTCGGAGATAAGCAGAAAGTAAAACAAGTATAAATAATATGTAGGTTGGTCCTGGAGGGGGAACACGTAGCCTCCCCTACCAGTCCCCAAGTTTTATTAAACTCAGCGACCATCAGGGTCCACTGAGTCGGCATCCGCCGTATCACTTTCTAAGGGCCACAGCCCTATCTTACCACAACCATTCCCATCCAAAATGTATCTAATCAACAGGAGCTTTTACCAAGAGTGCTCATAACCGAGAGCCATGGCTATTCGAATAGATCAAACTCTGTACAGAGGCGTACACTGTACCCATACGTCTGACTAGCCCATACCACAGCCATGGCGGTACTGGCCACATGAACCATACCCACCGACGTCTCCGTGTGGACTACATTATCATCCACCCATAGACAACATTCCCTAGACCCATCCACGTCTACGCTGGGACCTAAGTAGGGGTCACACCACCACCACCCGCCTCGCGGGTCCAGTTTCCTCGGGGAGATTGCATATGCAATAAAATGTGGCACACATACCACCGCATCACGAAGACGCCAAAACATTCCTGGTGACCCGTACCTGCCGGACCTGGGACTATGCGAAGGTCCTACTCCAGCGCATCTGTTGCCCACCACGACCCTTGGGATGGTTTACTAGGTTTAGTAGTGGGGTGCGATCCAAGGCCGCACATGAACAGGCATTCCCGACAGGCTATGCCTTTTTGGCTACGTATGGTCATACTAAACACTGGAAAGACTTTCTCGAGAACCAATCCTTATATGACCGGAGTAAGCATGGACAGGATCCTCCACTGAGGCTGCCCCCATACTCCCATGTCCATCCTTAAGGAGTCTAACTCTCTTAAGTGAGTTCATTTTATTATCCCCAATCTATATCTCTCTATCAACTGAGATCCTTTCATGAATAGTTGTGAAAAGTAAACTAAGATGATGCTCGATCATCGACTGTATCAAGATTGGGACCATCGAGTCCTTAAAGCAGAATGCATGTCAATTTATTATCTGGGTTCATTTTAATTAAAAACAGTGGATAAGGTATGGTCAAGGGGGTGTTGCTGGGACTTGCCTTAATCCAATGAGGGAGAAAGACTATAGAGTTTGTCTTAAGCTTCCTTGTCTTGATCTCGATCGTCTTCTTAGTCTCGCTTGATCTTCCGATGATCCACACTCGATCTATAGCAATGCAGTTATACGCATAAATATAAATCAATCATCAATCATAACAATCATCAAACATATGTTAGAGAGACGAGATCGTGATCCAAGAATCTAGGGTGTGATCTTAGGATCGAAGGTGATGAACGTGTTAAGTGACGATCGAATCGGTCACATGAAATGTGGACCCGTCGATAAAGAAAAAGATTTTTAAAAGAAACTAGGGCTAAAATGGGAGATTTCATGTGCCTAAGATATGGTTTGGCTTCTATAGGCTTCTAATATTTTTAGGAATTTTGGTGGAATTTTTGGAATCAAGGATATGAAAAATGGATTTTTGGGTACACTAAAGGGGCTTTTCTATAGGTTGAAAAAGAACAAAAAGAAATCTAATATCTAGAAATGTGCCAAAATGAATTGTATAGCATTTCTAGGGTTTTTGGGGCTTCTAAGATTTATGGTGAATTTTTGGGAATTTGTAAGGTGGCTAACAAAGCTTTTGTGTGCACTGGCTCGGGTGGACCTAGCAATAATAAGTTGATTGTGCGGCTGACAGGCGGGGCCGGGGCTGATGCGGCGCGGGACGCTGACGCGGCTGGCGTGGCATACACGTGGGGCACCACGAGGTGGACCACGCTGGCATGGCGTGCCGGCGTGGCACCCATGTGCCTATGGTCCACTGGACCGGGTGCACGCGGAAAGGGGAAAGGGAGTGGGAACGGCGGGGTGTTGACGTCCCGGCTGCGCCCACACGGCAGTGGAAGAAGGTAGGACGGCGACGGACGGCGACGGGCGGCGCCGCCAAAGATGGCCTGGGCGAGGCGGCGATGCAGTGGAACTCGCCGGAGTTCTCGCCACCGACCGCTACAGGAGATGCCCGATGACGGCAAGCGGCTCTACGGACTCAGGGGGACACGGCAGAGATAGGAGAGGTATGTGTGGTCGTTGGGAGTGGCTGGCGGTGGCGCAGCGGCTCGCCGGAGTAGCGGCGACGCTCGGTGGAAAAGGGAAGCGAGGCTGGGAGGGTTCTGGTGCTCGTGTGTGCGGATGTGCGTGCGTGCGGGCGACCCATGAGTGCGAAGAGGGTGTCGCCGAGGCGTGCGATGGCCGGAGCATGGCCGGAGGCTCACCGGCACAGCTGCGACATGGCCTTCACGCGGCGGCACGGTTAGGGAAAGAGATAGAGAGGAGGGGCGGCATGGGTAGCATAACGGCTGTACCTAGAGGGGTTTAGCACGGCGACGGGCTCAATTCCGGCAGCACAACAGCCGGAATCGAGTTTCGCCGGCGAAGGCGGGCGGTGGAGGGCCGGCTACCTGAGGCTCTACGGCGGAATCTAGCTGCGGCGGAGCAAAGCCTTGTTGGCCAGGAGCTCGTCAGAGTTCCCCTTAGCCTTGGCCAGGGCTAACTCCGGCGAGGGAGTGGCGGCGGCGTGGTGTTCCTACCGGCAGAGTAGGGCTTCGCCGGGAGGGAAAGGAGGGGTTGTAGTGCTGTTTGTGTGTGGGGGTGTGTGGAGCTCGGTGAGGCTCCCGGTGCTATTTATAGGCCGGGGAGAGGAGGGGAGCTTGGCTGTGGCGCGGCGGCGGCCATGGCAACGTCATCGGCGCTCGGCGGATAAGGCCGCGGAGAGGGGGAGGTGGCAGGGGTGCAAGCGGAGCAGGTGCAGGCGGTGCAGGTGTCTGCCGCGTGCGTGTCAGGTGCCTGGAGCTGCTGCAGGAGTGGAGGCAGCCTGCAGCGGAGCTCTGCGGCGCGGCGCAGCGCTGCGCCGGGGCGACGAGCACGGCGCGAGGGGCTAGGGCTAGGGGGCGTGCTAGTGGTGAATGTATGGGCGTGGCGGCTTCGGGTGGTGCAGGTGGATGTAGCGCTCGCCTCATCGATGATCTTGGCGCAGCGGAGGGGAGGATCGGGCGGCTATGCCAGCGGCGGCGCTCTAGAGCTCGCCCGCAGCCGTCGATCGTGGTGCGGGGCGTGTGAGTGAATGAGGGGCCGTGGAAGTGTTCAAGCGGCTCGGGGAGGTTGATTTGGTGCTAAGGATTGCGGCGCACATCTCGGCTGGATAAGGGAGGCGGTGGGGGAGGAGATCAAGTGTTGGGTGCGCCCGGCGTGGAGCTCGGGTGCTGTACGGCGCTGCGGCGGGGTGCAGTGCTGGGCTCAACCGGCCGCGCGGGCGGTCAAATGGTGCGACGGTGGAGCTGGTGAGTGCGGCGCGTGTGCGAGCGAGGCGGCGAAGGAGGGAAAAAGGAGGCAGAGCGGCGGCGCTGTCACGGTGGAGGGGAGCAGCGTGAGGTGGGGGACGACATGACGTCGTGCTGACGTCAGCGGCGCGGGGTGAGCTGGGCCGTGTGTTGGGCTGTGCTGGGCCGTGTGCAGAAGAGAGGAGGGTGACGGGCTGCGTTGGGAGGCGGAGTAGGAGGGGGTGGGTTGTACTTCGACGACGGGTTGAATAGAGTTTGGCCCATCTAGAGTTTGAATTGATTTTCCATTTATTTGAAAAGGGATTTGAATTCAAATTCGAATTTGAATTTCAAAATTGAATGAACCATGATGTGTAGGTGCTCTAGAAAATCCTTAGAAAAAGTTAGAGTAGAACTTTGGGGTAAGAAAAGATGTTAGCCACTCAAATGCATATGAAACCTAGGGTTTAATTTAAAGGATGCATTTGTAAATAAATGAAAATGCAAGAGCTTTTGTGTGAATTCGCTATATGTTTTTAGAAAAAAATTAAGGGTCTATTTTTAAAGGTTTTGAAAAAGCGGGATGTGACAAGGGATCTCGGCAGAGAGCTGAGCAAGGCAGCCACGTCACGCGGCTTTGCCGAGAGCCCAGGCAAAGTGCTCTCGGTAAAGGAGGCAGCTTTGCCGAGAGTCGTGGCCCTGTGCTCTTGGCAGAGAGTGGCCCAGGGCAGCCACGTTACGCGGCTTTGCCGAGAGCTTGGTATTTAGCTCTCGGCAACCACGCGGCTTTTTAATTTAGCAGCAGCCTCAAAACAATCGTACAATCACAGAAATCATGGCAGGCATATTATAATCATCACAGGCAGCTAATATTCATCGCAGACATATTATAATCATCACAAGCAGCTAATATTCATCATATAGTGCACAAATGCAAATAACGAGTCCAAATGCAAGTACAAGTCACGAATGGAAGTCACAAAGGTCCAGCAAGTTACAAATGTCCAAATGCAAATAAAAGTTGCTAAGTCCACGAACTCACTCGTTCGGCTGTTGATCATGCGGCGACTGGGAACCCGACCCCCCCCCCCCGTCGGTGGCTGCTGTGGCCACAGCACCCACCCAGACGCCTGCAGCTGTGTCATCCTCAGCCAACTGTGAGGCGGCTGCTGAGGGCCAAACGACTGCTGAGGGCCAAGCGGCACCCACTAGCCCCACTGCATCCCGCCCTAAGGACTCTGCGGAACTGGCGGCGACCAGTCGTGTCCCATAGGCCCATCATTTGATGACGCTGATAGATTCTGCGTAGGTTTTAAAGTGAGGAATGATAATACAAGTCATTTGTACAAGTCATTTTCGATTTCTACGTCATTCTAGGTTTTGCTAACATTTATAAGTTGTATACCACAATGAGAAATGAATGTATAAGGTTTTGAGCATTTATATGAAGACATTGTAGGTCACTACGAGAAACAAAAAGAGGAGGGTTCGAAAGTAACTCACTGGAGAAATAGTAGCCGGTCGAGGGACTGGAGGCAAGTACACCTGTGGTAGTGGAGGGAGTTGCACCTGTGGCGCCACCGTGTGACCAAGGGTCTGCATGTACTGAAGCACAGAGGCATACTGCTAATTGTGGGCCTCTTGTATCGCTTCCCTATGCTTCTGGTGGGCCTCTTGCATCTGTCGCATCTGCTCCTGGGCGTGCCTATGCGCCTCTTCTACCTGCCTCTCCCGCTCGGCCCTCTCTGTCGCAATCTGGGCCTACAATATTTGATCCAAACATTACAATACAAAGCAAACATATGTAAATGTCAATGGACGACGAATAACAGAAATAACCTGGAACTGCTCGTGCAAACTCTCCGTAACGGTGGGTCGCTGTTGTATGGGCAGGGCTGAGCTCGTGCCCCTATCTCGAGATCGAACCATCGAGAGCGTCGGAACAGAGGACGAGACCAGGAGACTGTCACCAACATAGTACCGTCCATGCATCTTGCCGCCTCCACTCCTGACGATGCTTTCTCCATGAATAGGCTCTGTCACCGGATCGAAGTCTGGCCCACGAACCTCCCATGCCGTCGTGACGTACTTTGTGATGCAGGGCTGGATTGTCGGGTTGCTGTACTGTCACACCCTAAAATTTCCAATTTCAGGATGTGAATAGGAAGAATAATTAAAACAATGGTTTCTCTCAATTTTAAAATTTTCCAACATTTATTTTCTTTACAGGAAATATAGTATAAGAAAAATCCATTGTTTGATTTTCTAAATTAAATAAAATAAGTGTGTGAGTGTTGCATTCATGCATCTTGGTGTTTCTGAGTGCAAAAGGTTTTAAAACACGCTTAGGTGCTGACCAAAATCCTTCCGAGAATTTTTCCGGATTTTTCTGGAGCTTATTCTCATTTTCTTTGAGCATTTTCTATTTATTAGAAAGCTCTAAAATCTTTTCATGAGCTCCAAATATTTTATTTGGGTTGCTCATGCTCCGATCTATCTCTGGGAATTTTCCCAGAATTTTTGGAATTTTTGGAATATTTTTCGTGGCTTTTATGGATTATCCAGCTATTTCTGGATTATTCTTTTCACGAAAATATATTCCGAAAATAAAAAGAAATTCATTTTTTTTATCTTTTTTCCTTTCTTCCTTTTGGCCCATCCAAACTTTCAGCCCAGCCGACCGAAGTCTGCCCCCGCCCCCTCAAGCCTTCGGCCCTGTTCGCCTTTTCTCTATCCGCTTGGCCAGCAGCTCATCTTGGCGAAGTCCGCCCGTACCCGTTCAACTCCTCTTGGCCGCTCACATTTTCACCCTGACCCGGCTTGCTTCGGCCCGCTCCAGCCCTGCCACCGGCCCGCGCAGGCCCATCCGGCCACTGCCGTCCCAACCGCCGCCGGACACCGGAGTCCGGCGTTTCCCCGTTCTCGACGTCCGTGCCGGGCACGGCCGGGATTCCCTGACCGCGTCCCTATTTAGCGAACGCCGAGGACCCGCGCGTCCCTGTTCCACGTCGCCGCTCCGCCCTCGTCCGCCGCGCTGACTCGCCGCCCCCTCCCGTCGGAGCTACCACAAGGTCCAGGACGCCGAGCTACATCTCTTCCGCCGTTTTTCGTCGCCGACCGTTCACCGGAATCCCGCTGCCGCTTGGAGCCGCCGTCGGCCGCCGCAAGTCCACGATGCCGGCCGCTTGCCGTCTCTCCCCGTCCAAGGTGAGCACGCCCTTGAGTCCCCCTCGAGCTCCTCTTCCTTTTCCCCACCTCAGCCGAGTCCTAGGGGCGCCGGACCGCTCCAACCCCGCTGGCCAGCACTTCCCGCCCACCTGCTCTGTCCGCCGGAACGGGAGGAAGAAGAAGGCAGACTTGCTTTTGAGCCCCTGTGAAATCTTGTAATTATTTGATCCAATCGATGAGTCTTGGCAATCTGGCGAGAAACCCCCTGGACAGTTCAGTTTTCCTAGATCCAATCCATCCTGAAGCCTTTGCATGAAAGTCCTCGAGTTTATATGCATAATTATGTATATGCCCCTGGTTTTCGCAGTTAGGCCCCTGGTAGTTTCCAATCTTTCACAACAAGGTCCCTAAACCTTTGAACAACCATATCTTGATCGTTTTAGGTCCGTTTTCATCCGTTCAAGTTGCGTTAGGTTCATAATAATGTGATGTACATGTTAGTGGTGTGTTTTCATCATGGTTGTTTTCTGAAAATAAATTTAATATTAATTTTGTTTAATGCTTATTAAACATGCCTTTTATAAATAAAAGCAACATAGAGCCATACACCGTTTTTCGTAATTAAAATTAATTTGATTAATGTTTATTTCACACACTTTTGTAAATAAAATCTAAATAGATCTTTTACCTAGTTTTTCATAAGTCAAATATTAATTTGCTTAATATTTAATTACCTTTTCTAAGTAAAAGTGCTTAGGCTTTTACACCGGATTTATAAATAAATGTTAATTTGTTTAATACTAATGCTATGATGTTTTCAATAATAATATGATTCACTCGAATCATAAAGTTACGTTTAGATGACTCATATAGTTTAGTTTTTCTAAATTAAATGTTTAAATTGATATAATTTTATATATGAATCATTATAAATAAAATTTGACTAGTTCTTTACTTCGGTCTTTTGCAAATAAAATATAATGTTGCATTAATTCCAACATAGGGTATTTTCTTTATGAAATATCCTTTACATATCATTTGTTAATTAAAATGAACCTAGCTCATAGTTATGTTCTTTTATATGCAAATCAATCGGTAGACGTTCTTTATCGATCAAAGCTCTTTGTCTCAGTGTGTCTCTGTTGTAGAGCTAATCTCCTTTCAAGCTCCAGATCTTTTGATCCTAGTTCTTGTTCAAACCTAGTGCCATTCATAAAGCTAACCAAGCCTTCCCTTATCTCAGCATGGTTTGTGTGCTTCAGTGATCCATAGCATCGAGCCTATTCTTTAGTGCGTTCTTTTAAAACTTTTCTTTTGATTGGTGCATTGTTCTTAGTTATGCTTGTATGTTTGCTTTGTATGCTTGTGCCCGATGATTGATGCGAGTAGAATGAACGTGGTTCGAGAGCTTTGGAAGAGCAAGAAGTAAAGACATTCTGAGCAACAACATTACACTGGTTAAAGGCAAGTGTGTCCTTGATCTTTTGTCCCAATAACTGCGTTTAATCACATTGCATATGCTTGCATTAATATTGATGGGTCCTATTAAGGTTTATCCTAGTTTTTATTACCTATATTCCTTGTCAACCTGGGTTTTACCTTTATGTTGGGTAGCTATGCTTAGTTGCTCTATGTTGGGTTATGGTGGTTCTAATGAACAACAACAATGATGAACATGCTTTACTTTTATGCTATATATCTCTGGTTAATACAAGATCATATGCTTAATCGGAACATGGAGCGACCACCCAGGACAACAGTGCAACCACAAGGCTATATGGCTCTGGCTTGGCTAATTAATTAGGGACTCTAGTGTTGGGGTGACCTTACCTGATAAGGGCAAGGGGGAGCGCCAGTGGGGTATAGACTCGCTCTAGTAGGGAGTGGGCTTGGCTAAGACACGGCACCTACTAGGGGACTTCATACTCTGCAACGACTCGGAACCTTCGCGGGTTGTTTCGCACTGGGGAAACTTTGTAAAGGCCTCGTAGCGTCCCTATGCAATCACACCTCGGTAGTGTGGTATGATGGGTACAACCTCTGCAGAGTGTAAAACTAATCGATTAGCTGTGCTCACGGTCAAGAGCGGCCTGGACCCTCACATGATAATTGAACTTGAAGATTGACTTAAATCGTGGTTATGGTTATGTTAGCCATATGCTTATGGCGTATCTCTTTATGATGATTGTGGGTTGGTATATACTTGTACTTTATTAGTAATCAGGTGCTATTAAAATTTGACCAACTAAAAGTGCTTAATGCAGTCAACCTGTCAGCATTTCCTTGTTCAACCTTTGCATTCATACTTTCCCCACACAAGCTGAGTACGACATGTGCTCACCCTTGCTATAAACAATGTTGCTCAGAAAGAGGAAGCTGCTATGAAGTTGCTATGAAGATGTTGTTGGTGCTAGGCGTACGCAACCCCCAGTCGATTGCCTGTGATGGTTGGAGCCTTCGTTTTCAGGATAAAGCGTAAATCTCTTATAATCTTTGCTTTTCACACGTGATATTGTTTCTGTTATTCACTTATGTCAACTATATGCGTGGAACTTGATCCTGGCATGCATATAGATCTGCACTTGGTTTAATTTGGAAAAACAGGTGTGACATGTACGCCTCGGGCGGGTCGTCCACGTTGAAGGTGACGTCGGACGTCGCCTTGCCCTTGTGTGCCATGCCATATGCCTGGAGCTCGCTGCAAGGTCGATTCTGTTGACACTGTTTTTGACACGTGTCAGAGAATAGCCGAAGAGACATCAGGAAGACCTCAAAGCTGATGGAGAAAGGGAGAGAAGCGACCAGCTGATCTGGGATCAGCCGATTGATGGAGAAGAAACGTGGCAGAAGAAGAATACGCCAAAGGAAGGAAGACGAAGGCGGGTCAACAATCAAGTTGACATCGGGTCAAAGTCAGTTTAGAGAGTCTGATTCCTATGAGAATCGTTAAGTTTTTGGTAGTTTTATTTCTTTAGATTCAAGTAAACATTATCGTCATCGACTAGGAGTCAAGTTGTCCTCAGGACATAAATAGCGACCCTGCGTGGCTTGAGAAAGTTTGTACACACTAATATACACAACACCTTTACTTTTCAAGTCAGCGACTTCGCCAAAAGTTTTTACTTCTTCTTGTTTTCTTATTTCTTCAAACGTCGTTCTTCTAGCTCGTCGGGCTGCATCAATCGATCTCCGGCAAGCTTGTAAGTATCATTTTATCAAATATTAACTAGGCTTTAACCTCCGGGTGCATCGCTGTGGTTTCGTCTAGTTTTATTCACAATTTATCGATACTAGCTAGGTTTGCAAGGCTTTTCTTGTTTATTTAGCTTTTATCACCAATTTATCCAACTCGTGATCATATCATATCGGCTATTCTTCGCTCTTGCATCGTTTCACCACGATACAGCCGATTTAGATTGGTTCGAGTGTTGTCTCATAGCGCTTAGTTTGCTCTGCTTTTGCTTGCGCTTTGCCTACGTCATCAAATCGGCTGATCTAGCCATTTTGAATATACTTGCACTTCAGCTGCTGCAGCTAGCCGATTCGCTCTACAGTTGTATCGGCCGATCGGGCTATTACTTATTGAAGACCTACATCGGTTCTCTAGCCGATCTAACCCATATCTAACGCTTCCTATCTTTCCGTGCTGATCAACAAGTCAGGTCGGCTGGCACGCCTTGTTACATCTCAGGGATCCGTTACGTGTTGCCGTTGAAGAACTTAATTCCATTTTATTTTGCGTCAACACATCTTGGCACGCCTGGTGGGACACGAAGAACTATTCCACAATGTCAATTCCGTAACAGCCTAAAGCTGTTGATCAGGCCAACATCCAACCGATCGCATTGGATCAACTCCGTAAGGAAGATAAAGATGAATATGAAGAACGCATGGCAGAATATCAGCAGCTTTTATTGGGAAGTTTCGGTCTGAGTAAGGAAGGAGCATTCAAAAGGACTCCTCTTCTGAGGCTCAATCAATTGATAGTGCAGGCCGAACCAGAAAAGCTTCAAGACATGATGACAGAAGCTTTGCGGCAAACACTGGTGGATCAAGCCTCTGTTCTCAACAATACTATTCACAATAGTATAAAGGAGGTTGTCAGAGAACAGCTTGCAACTGGATTAGAAGAGTTGGGAACAACCGTGGAAGCACCTGGTCAATTAGAATCTCAAAGCTACAAATCTCCTACATCAGCTGCACCAGTATATCCAGCGATAAGGGATGCGAGTGGAAAATTGAGTGGATTTGATTTGCCGAAAGACTCTATAGAGGGATCAAAACAAAAATCAAAGGAATTTCCTCTCCCTTATTTAGTAGTCTTCAATAATCTAAGAGGATTGGCCAGTGAGCATGACAAGGGAATTTCATTCACGTACTTTAATCCTGAAGCTCAAATGTCTCAATGTGTTGAAGTAGCAGCTATACATGCTCACCTTGTCAAACCAATACAAGAGGATTCTTACGAAATTCCTACAGTATCTCAGCCTTCAACATTTGAGATAGTATCGGCTGAAAAGCTGATTTCCAGTTATCAGTTCATTCCAAAGCAGATGAGTCCAGCTGATAAAGCGTATGTAGTAAGGGTTTAGGCTGCAAAGATTCAAGATGATTATAACAAAGCAATGCATCAAGCCATGCTGCTCAATCAGATCGCTCAACCTATATCTTCAGTTTCTCAACACCCAAGACAGTCAAAAATCACAAATGAGCAACTCATACATCAAGAAACTTCGAATAGAATACTTCATTCAGCTGGATTTCCTCAATATACAGCTTTACATACTCCTTTGGCTTCAGAGCCAATTACGTATGAATAGCAGGAACAGTTGGAATTATGCAGAATCGGCCAAGTCCTTTGGCAGATAATCAGCCGATTGATCAAAATAAGAAATTTATGGCTGAGATTACAAATTGATACAAAAATAGTTTGGATTGAAACCGAAGCAACAAACTGATGCATATCGGACGCCTTACCCTGCCTATTTTGATCAAGTTCCATTCCCTCAAAGGTATAAGGTACCTGATTTCACCAAGTTCACTGGCCAGGATGACACCTCCACTATTGAGCACATCAGCTGATTCATCATCCAGTGTGGAGATGCAGGAACAAATGAATTATTGAGGGTACGTCTATTCTCATCTTCACTATTAGGGTCAGCCTTTGCTTGGTTTATATCATTACCAGCCGATTCCATTTAGAGTTGGGAGGATCTTGAAAGAAAATTTCATGAATATTTCTTCTCTGGAATACATGAGATGAAGATTACTAATTTGACCAGTCTGAAACAGAGAAATGATGAATCAGTGTCGAACTTCATCCAAAGGTTTAAAGAGACAAAGAACAAATGTTATAGCTTATCTCTGACCGGCAAGCAATTGGCAGAATTAGTTTTTCAAGGACTCTTACTCTCAATCAAAGAAAAATATGCTTCACAAGAGTTTGAAAGCATCAGCCAGATAGTGCATCGTTTGAGTCATGAAAGTGCTCAGCCTTACGAACCTAAGAAGAATTATCAGAAGAAGATATCTTATGTTGAGGATTCTGATTCAGAAAGAGATGTCGAGATTGATCTTGCTAAGTGGGTGTCAAACAAAAGGCTAATTGCATGTCCCTTCGGCAAAAAAGAAACTGAGTTGCTTGATTTTGATACAACAAAAGCTGATGAAATATTTGATTTTCTCCTTCAGCAAGGTCAGATCAAGCTCTCACAAGACCATACTATTCCAGATGCAGAAGAACTTGAAAGGGTGAAATACTGTAAATGGCACAATGCCACATCTCATAATACCAATGAGTGCAAGGTGTTTCGTCAGCAAATTCAGAATGCGATAAATCAAGGAAGGCTTAAGTTCGAAATACCTCCCAAAGTGACTAGACCAATAAAAACTGGTCAACACTCTTTTCCAACCAATATGGTTGAAGTAACCAGGGATTCAATCTCACAAGCAAGAAACTTGACATCTGAATTGGCCAAGAGCAAAGAAGTCGTCAATCCTCAAGATCGGTCAACTGCTGAAGAGTGGGCCCATCCAAGTGGCCAGTTGCAAAATTATGGTTTAATGGATCAGTTTATAAAAGATGAAGGAAAGCTTGGTGTTGGCGTTTCGTAGTGCCGTCATCCTAAGAACAGATCTGGGATCCATCCTTAGTGACAACACCAAGAAACGTCTTGTAGGCACCTCTCAATGTCACAATTAACGACGCCGAGTTAGCGTGAACATCAAGACTAGCCAAAGGTTAATCTAAACGATCATGAACGAATCCGCAAGCGCACAGATAAACCATTGTAGCATTTCCCCAAGGAAGGAGAATATTCCAAGGGTATCGTATCTGTGGAAGGCAATGGCGGATATCTTAGACTTATGCTTTTGCTTTGAATGTAAACTAAGAGATAGATATAGGAAACAACACACTCAAAGACAAGGGTAAGATAAAAGATATAAGGGTAGTGTGACACACACACTCAAATCTACCTCTACTCTAGAACACTACGGCTTAGGGGGAACATATGAGTTAGCTCTAGGTTCTAATGTACTAAACATACAAAGCTAGAAAATACAGGAGATAGGCATGAGTATTGCATGAGAGAGATAAGGTTCAGCACCCAGGTACAAACGGGGAGCTAGCTCGTGATGACCAGCACTCTGCGAAACTAGACTTTAGACTCCTACAGCAGGTACCTCAGCGCGGAGGCTTGCTCAAGGATCCAACAGGGCTGTCACTACATGCGGACCGACCTCTATCGTTACGGGGGGTATGCTCATAACTGTCGTAGACAGACAACCCAGGCACCATGCCTACGTTGCTGGTAGACACCACCCGGCCCGGGCTATTGTGACCCAGGGTGAGAGCCACCAGAAGACTGGTCAACTAGACCGAGTACCGTAGCTTGAACACAAACCTCATGCAACACTCTCATGCCATCTAACAAGATCAACTAAGGCTAGACATACAAATAGATACGAACTCTCTTATGTCTCGTCAATAAGATCAAAGGGTCGTGTTCGTGAAGAACACGAGACTCTAACTTATGAACAAACACATAAGGAAGGAGTTTATCACCCTTCAAGTGGATCAAAAGGTAGTGTTCACGAAGAACACAAGCCTCTAAACGATGAACAGAGGATGAACTCAAGACAATATCAAGCATATGATCTACCATGACTTTATATGAAATAGCTGAATAACTGAAGTAGATCAAAGTCATACAATTAAATAAAGATAAAAGAGAACTCATATCTAGACTCGAAAGAAGACTTGGAACCTGAATAAGAGCTACTCGAGCCTACCCCCTATCCTTGGAAACTAAAAGTGAGGAGAATGAGAGAGTGGTGTATGAGAAATGGGAGCCCCTCCCCTTCTATTTATAGGCAAGGACCAGGCTTGCTCGGGGGCTCAAAGTGCTCCAAAACACCCCGGGATGCAGCAAGTGACCAATGAGCGAGTGCCACATGTAGGGACTAGATGGGCGCCCCTAGGTCGGTTCGGCCGATCCTAGGATCGGCCGGCCCTCTAGGGTGGCCCCACCTGGTGGTTTTCCTCTGGGTGGCTGCCTTGTGGGCCCTCTGATCCACCCCCGGTGCATGGCTTGATTTGGTATCCGAGGTGGGCCCTTTGATCCATGTGAAGTGCATGTGGCGTCCTCTGATTCGTCGGTGAGTGCCTCCCTTGGATCGATGATGTGGAATGCCATGTTTCCCTTAGTGGCAGCCATCTCCTCAGCTGAGTTGGCATGGTTTCTTCATAGAAGGTGGGTTTCCATCTGTTTTTAGGGGTAAATCACCTACATACAAATAATCTCCAAGGACAAGTGGAACTCCATTATTCAAACCAAAATGCTCGTAAATAATGCATATGCCTCCATTTATGTGAGAATATTGAGGGTTGAAAGTGGTGAATTTCAACCGTCAACAAACTCCCCCAAGCTAACCTCTTGCTCATCTCGAAGCAAGACATTAGAGACTTAGGTTGGTTGATCAGGAGTTGCTACAATGTTGTATTCTCAACTTATGGCAAACATACAGCAAAGTACTCTACCAAGAGTTGAACAAGTTGGCAATGTTCTTACCTTTCACCTAATAACGTGGGGCATATAGCTTCACCTGCCTTGGGCGGTTGAGAGACAGAATGGTTATATAGAATGTGCATAATCACTCATATCTTGATCAGCTATCAATCCAGAGGTTTTGCAAATTTTTCAAAAGAAAATCAGAGTTCCTCAAATGATACTCTCGGATCGCTCAAAAGTGTGTGGTTCCTCACCAAGGCATCAATGTTGACTTTCTTCACATCCTACTCCTAATAGGCTTTATGTGGAGCTGTAGGTAGGGAAGATGTGGCATACTTGTCTCTCATGTATTGCTAAGTCAAAGACCAGATCCTTGGAAGAAACAAACATACATCCTGATCAAGATGTGCATATGTGTGTGATGGATATGAGCATGGCAAGGTGGATACTAGGCCCGGAAATGGGTGCTAGATATTACCATGCTTTATATGAGGAAATGAGGGATTGATGGTAAGGTGGACACTAGCCCCGGAGTAGGTACTAGTTATTACCATCTATATGGTGGAACTCTTTCTCTTGCACATATCAATCCCTTTTTCTCCTTTTGAAATTTTTCGATACTTGGGCTAGCTCTCTTTATTTTATTTTTGCCATGCTTTTGAGCATGCTTTTCTCTTTTTTTTAGCTAGCCCTTTGTCTCTATTGGAGATATTTGGAGAGGGATGAATGATACAAAGATACATAGAGTTTTATTTTATGGAAGAATGCATAGGTAGTATGGAGCAAATGATAAATGCTAACTTCTAGTGTAGAAGTTTAGCATGAACGTGTACGTGATCTTGATCAGGGGAGTATGAGTTATAACAAGGGTCACAACAATTTGACAAAGCTCAATGAGAGAACAAGCTGCATATGTGGAGGCTAAGAACTAGAATCTACATATGGCCTTGGATAGGAAATTCTCATCATTGAGGAACTCATCATGTTTGGATTCTTTTTCAAAAAGAAAAACTCCGGATGTCAAGCATCACTAAGCACAAGATCATAGCACTCTATTATACCATATCATGTCTCACAACAACTTAGGCAAGGATCATGCTTTCTGCTACCCACAGTTTTCAAGCTAAGGTTTGAACATACAAGCCACCAAACTCAAAACTTAGGTAGGATACAAAGTTGTAAGCAAGACATACGAGAAGAATAAACAGAGCAACTATTCATCATTTCAACCATAGAGGCAAAGCATTCTTACTATGCATATCAAAGCAAACTAAGCAAACGATGATGAAAGCAAATAAACATTTTTGGTCTTTTTATTCTTGCAGATTTTTTTAGATTTTCATTTATAAGATATTCTGAAAACAAAGGAAGATTCAAGTTACCTCAGGATGGGGGTCCTCCCCCAAGCTGGCTTCAGGCTCACTGCGGAGGAGGGTAGAAGAAACTCTGACTCGCGTAGTAAGCCCTTTGCGCCTCCATGTATCGCTGCTGATCCTGCTGCATGGCTGCTATCCTCTCACCAGCCTGACGCTGCCATGCTGAGGTAGACTCGACGTGGGTGTTCAGCGTCTCCTCCAATCCCGTGACCTGGATGGTGAGCTCTCCCATCTACTGCGTGAGCTGAGCATCGTGTGCAGAGGCTGAGGAGTGCCGCCGGAAGGATGAAGACGGAGGTGGACCACCGGAGTTAGAACTAGCGGGTGTGGCCCACTGAGCACTGCTCGCGCCCGCCCAAGCCGTGCCACTCGCACTCGGCTGGTAGGTGGGCTGATCCCAGCCAGGCGCATATCCAGGGGTGACCCCGAACATGTACCCCGCAGGGGCCCCTCCTGCCACTGGTGGTGTAGCAGGCTGTGGCTGAGGCTGAGGCTGTGGTGGTGGAGGTGGCTATGACTGCTGCTGCTGCATGTGTGCTCTTTGCGCTGCGCTTCTGGTGGACCTGCCTGAAACACTAGCACGACGGCTTTCCTCTTGTGTAACCAGGGGAATGGTTAGTGACTCCGAGTTATACAATCCAAACCCCGGGTTAGGTAACGGGATTTGATTTGCATAGCCCGTAAAGAAGAAAGTCAAAGAATCATTGGGCCCCTCTTGAGTATATGCCCTTGGGTCAAGTATGCCTCATCAATGAGAACTCGTGGCGTCCCGATGAAGGGTACGGAATTCCCGCTAAGAACCCCGAGTCTAAGAGCAATACGAGTCACCAAAGACATACACTCGATAGGACCTATCATCTTGAAATTCATCAACCACTGCCGAATCATAGCTTTAACGGGAGAGACCTTGATCTGGTTAACATCGGCGTATAATAGCATCATCTCATCGCTACGCACGGACCGAACATCCTCTCGTGGAAAGAGAGTAATGGCGAGCCACTTGTGCCACAGGCGGAGAGTGGGATGCACAATATCGTTGCACCGAGGTACAAACTTGCCACTGTAAACAAGACTAGAGATGTCTGACCAGAAAGAGTCTCGAACAAAACCCTCACAAGCCCACTTCAAAGAAACAGCACAACAAGGACTAAACCCAAGAAGACGACTAAGTTCCTTCCAAGAAACACGATAATCGGTCCCAAAGAGATGAAATTGAATGCCATCCGGAATCTCGGAAAGAGAGCAAAGAAACTGGATGGTGAGGGGCCGAGAGCCAAGCTCTGTAACCGGCGTAAACTCCTCCCAACCAAGAGCATGCCAAATGGAAGGGAACTCGAGATTCATACCTGTTTTCTCCATGAGAGCCGGGTCGAAGTCTCGGGTGTGAGCGAGGACTCGGTCCTTTAGGAGAGCGTAGGCTTGCTCCTCTTGAGCGCCCAGCAAGCTGAGGTAAGGGGTGTCGTCGACGACCTCCTCCGCGGCTTGTGGCTCGGCTTGCTCCTCTTGCTCTTCTTCATAATCCATCGTCGATGGGCTCGGCGTCGGCTCGGCGGGGGTGGATGAACTCGCGCTTGCCCGCGAATGGGAGTGTGAGCGTGTCACCCTCCGGAGAGTGTTCGCCGCTCAATTCATGCTAGCACAACAACAAGGGACAACAAGAGCAACTCGGTGATGGGTTAGTGAAATCGAATGAAGTTCTTACCGAGCTTGCTCCACCAATAGCAATACTTTCAGCAACACAATAGAGAGAACACTTGATGATCCAATCTCGAGCAAGAAATCCAAGAAAACCAAGAGAGCAAGGAGTAGAGAGGGCAGTGTGAGTGAAGAGTGTTGAATGGGTGAAGAACACCCCCTCTCCCCCTGCTTTTTATAGGCAAATGCGCCATGCATCCAGACATAGCCGTTGGGCAACGGCTAGGAGCCGTTGGAGCAAGGTGGGGCCCAACAGCCGTTGGGCTGCTTTGGCCGAACCTAGGGTCGGCCGACCCCAGGCCGGGCCCACCTGCCCTTTGCCCTGGTCAGTGGCTCCCCAACGGCTAGCTGGGGGCCTGCCTGAGTGCCTCGGTCCAAATTCCCTCGAAATATTTTTCAATTGATTTTTCTTGAATTTTCAAACTCAGAAATTATTTTCAGAAATTTTATTTTGGAAAGGGAAAAGGGCTAGATAAATGTAGCATGCAGATGCAGAGTTTTGGAAAATCAAATATGCAATTTTAGAAATAAAATTTTGAAAAGGGAAATATGAGATAAGTACCAGCTTTAACCTTTTTGGTAGAAAGGACCCATCATTTTTAGTCCGACGAGTTGGACTCTTCTCAGTGATCAAATCCACTCAGCACCCCACACCTGAGAAGTAGAGGGTGGTGCCATCTCAATCTTCCGCCATTCTTTCCGAATTTTCTTTAGCCTCTTTGACGGAGAATTCTTCCTTGGGGGTAAAGGCTCCGTCCTTCCCCCAAGCTGCTCAACACTATCTTGCACCAAATAGCATTGCTCTTCTTTGTCCTGAAACTTGAACTTCAAGTTCCTCTTCCCAATACGGAAACAGATGATTCCGGACCCCACATTGATTCTAGCCCGGACATCACTGAGAAATGGTTGCCCAAGGATGAGCGGCATTCCTCCCTCGTCGTCCATATCAAGGACCATGAAATCCGCGAAGACATAAGAACTCTTGATCTTGACCAATATACTCTCAACAATTCCTTCTGGATATCGTATCGTTGAATCGGCGAGTTGGATAGTCCGTGCTGTAGGAGAGAGAGCTGGATATCCCAGTTGCTCGAACATAGCCTTGGACATGAGATTAACACTTGCACCAAGGTCACAAAGGGCATGCCTGATCTTCTTGTAATAGATTATGCAAGTAATAGTCGGGTAGCCTGGATCTTTCTTGTGCACCACTGCTGATTCCTCCCGTGGATCTAGAATTTGTTGTATGGGCTTTCCTGCATAGTTAGAAGCATGTGTCTTCCTAGGTGGCTTACCCCACCTAGTGGACACTACACTAACATTCTCACAAGAGGATACGGGTTGCCCCGGGATCCTCCCGATATTAGGAGATGGAACCAAAGCAGCCAGCTGAGCCAACTGGGTTTCTAACATTTTGTTGAAACTCAGCTGACTCTTCTGAGCAGAAGAAAAACTATCAAGCTTGACGTTGAGACTTTCCAAAGTTTTATCAAGGGCAGCTAGCTTCTTGTTAACACCTTCATTAATCTTAGCTTGCCCAAAAACAAGATCTCTCAAGGAAGACTGGTTGAGATTGTAAGAATTACCTTGGTTACCTCCTTGATAATAAGGGCGTTGTTGATTCCACGATTGGCCTCCTTGTTGAGGTGGACGATAACCGTTGTTGTTGCTATTCATGTACATCACTTCCTCCTGAGTCTCCGGACAATAATTGCCTGAGTGTCTAGTGTTGCCACAGACTTCACAAGTCATATGGGAGTCCATAGGCAGAGTAGTGGTGGCCATGGCAGCCTTCTCGCTGGTTTAGTCATCCAATCTCTTCATGAGAAGATCCAACTTGGCAGTAATCATGTCTGCTTCCTTGACAGTATGAGTACCCCTCGGTCATGGTTGGAGTCTTTCATCACTCCACCCTTGGTTGGAGACCATCTTCTCAATGAGTACTTTAGGATCATCAACTGTGAGTGAGAAGAATGCTCCCTGTGCAGTAATATCAATATGGCCTCGGGCTATCGAAGTCAACCCATTATAAAAGTTTTGAAGAATGAGCCAATCCTCCATCCCGTGGTGAGGACAGGCCAGGACATACTCCTGAAGCCTTTCCCAAGCCTCTGGAATAGATTCACTTGCTGCTTGCTGAAAACCAGAAATTCTTCCATGAAGGCATTGGTTTTACCTAATGGGAAGAACTTCTTGAGAAATGCCTCTGAACACTTACTCCAAGTGTTAATAGCATCACGATTCGCGTAGAACCATTGCTTAGCTTTCCCCAGGAGAGAGAATGGAAACAGCCGTAGACGAACAACATCCATATTTGCACCCCTGATGATGAAAGTGCTGCATAGCTCTAGGAATGCTGCAGATGAGCATTGGCATCCTCATTTGGCTTGCCACAGAATGGGCTAGCCTGTACCATCGTGATTAGACCCGTCTTGATCTCAAAATTTTCAGTCCCCATTGCCACCTCAGGGCCTTGCAGCACCTGGTCAGCGGAAGGAGCTGAGTACTCACGAAGTGTCTTCTGGGCCATAGCGTTGGACGTGGATGGTACAAAGGAAGCTGGTTTGCCTTCCTGACGAGTATGACGAGGTGAGTCGAAATGAATTCGAGCTCTCCTCACAAGTGACTCGGGATCTTCAGTAAAATCCTCCGGTAAGTCGAAACCAGTCATACACTACCTGTCTTCATCATCCAAAGATAAAAGAGGACAATCAAGGTTAGCCTGCATTGAGAGTTGTCCTAACCTACTCATAGCTTATAAACAGATGTAAAGCATAGTCATGATAATCCTGTGCCTTCCCCGGCAACGGCGCCAGAAATGCTTGTTGGCGTTTCGTAGTGCCGTCATCCTAAGAATAGATCTGGGATCCATCCTTAGTGACAACACCAAGAAACGTATTGTAGGCATCTATCAATGTCACAACTAACGATGCCGGGTTAGCGTGAACATCAAGACTAGCCAAAGGTTAATCTAAACAATCATGAACGAATCCGCAAGAGCACAGATTAACCATTGTAGCATTTCCCTAATGAAGGAGAATATTCCAAGGGTATCGTATTCGTGGAAGGCAATTATGGATATCTTAGACTTATGCTTTTGCTCTAAATGTAAACTAAGAGATAGATATAGGAAACAACACACTCAAAGACAGGGGTAAGATAAAAGATATAAGGGTAGTGTGACACACACACTCAAATCTACCTCTACTCTAGCACACTACGGCTTAGGGGGAACATATGAGTTAGCTCTAGGTTCTAATGTACTAAACATACAAAGCTAGAAGATACAGGAGATAGGCATGAGTATTGCATGAGAGAGATAAGGTTCAGCACCCAGGTACAAACTGGGAGCTAGCCCGCGACGACCAGCACTCTGCGAAACTAGACTTTAGACTCCTACAGCAGGTACCCCAGCGCGAAGGCTTGCTCAAGGATCCAACAGGGCTGTCACTACACGCGGACCGACCTCAATCGTTACGGGGGTATGCTCATAACTGTCGTAGACAGACAACCCAGGCACCATGCCTACGTTGCTGCTAGACTCCACCCGGCCCGGGCTATTGTGACCCAGGGTGAGAGCCACCAGAAGACTGGTCAACTAGACCGAGTACCGTAGCTTGAACACAGACCTCATGCAACACTCTCATGCCATCTAACAAGATCAACTAAGGCTAGACATACAAACAGATACGAACTCTCTTATGTCTCGTCAATAAGATCAAAGGGTCGTGTTCGTGAAGAACACGAGCCTCTAACTTATGAACAAACACATAAGGAAGGAGTTTATCACCCTTCAAGTGGATCAAAAGGTAGTGTTCACGAAGAACACAAGCCTCTAAATGATGAACAGAGGATGAAATCAAGAACACATCAAGCATCTGATCTACCATGACTTTATATGAAATAGCTGAATAACTGAAGTAGATCAAAGTCATACAATGAAATAAAGATAAAAGAAAACTCATACCTAGACTCCAAAGAAGACTTGGAACCTGAATAAGAGCTACTCTAGCCTACCCCCTAGCCTTGGAAACTAAAAGTGAGAGGAGAATGAGAGAGTGGTGTGTGAGAAATGGGAGCCCCTCCCCTTCTATTTATAGGCAAGGACCAGGCTTGCTCGGGGGCTCAAAGTGCTCCAAAACACCTCGGGATGCAGCAAGTGACCAATGAGTGAGTGCCACGTGTAGGGACTAGATGGGCATCCCCTAGGTCAGTTCGGCCGATCCTAGGATCAGCTGGCCCTCTAGGATGGCCCCACCTGGTGGTTTTCCTCTGGGTGGCTGCCCTGTGGGCCCTCTGATCCATGTGAAGTCCATGTGGCGTCCTCTGATTCGTCGTTGAGTTCCTACCTTGGATCGATGACGTTGAATGCCATGTTTCCCTTAGTGGCAGCCACCTCCTCAGCTGAGTTGGCATGGTTTCTTCATAGAAGGTGGGTTTCCATCTCTTTTTAGGGGTAAATCACCTACATACAAATAATCTCTAAGGACAAGTGGAACTACATTATTCAAACCAAAATGCTAGTAAATAATGCATATGCCTCCATTTATGTGAGAATATTGAGGGTTGAAAGTGGTGAATTTCAACCGTCAACACTTGGGCACGGGTTTACATCGGCCGATGAGTTAGAAAAATAGATCTTAGTGATAAAAGCAAACCAAGGCTGACATTTATCAGTGCCAGACTAGAAGCAGATTATAAAATAAAGTTGATTTCATTATTGCAAGAGTTTAAGGATTGCTTCGCATGGGAGTATTATGAGATGCCTGGTTTAGACCGATCAATTGTAGAACATTGGTTGCCAATTAAGCCACGATATCGGCCGTTTAAGCAAAGGCCGAGACCATGCAACGACAAAATTCTTCCAGATATAAAAGTCGAGATAACCAAGTTACTCGAAGCTGGTTTCATTCGGCAATGTCGATATGCCGAGTGGATTTCAAACATAGTTCTTGTTTACAAGAAGAATGGAAAACTTCGTGTATGCATTGATTTCAGAGACCTGAATAAAGCAACACCGATGGATGGATACCCAATGCCGATAGCTGACGCACTGGTAAACACTGCCACAGGACATAAAGTCATCAGCTTCATGGATGGTAACGCTGGTTACAATCAAATATTTATGGCTATTGAAGATATTGTGAAAATAGCTTTCGGATGTCCTGGTCATGTCGGCTTGTATGAGTGGGTAGTCATGACATTAGGCTTGAAAAACATGAGTGCCACATATTAGAGAGCAATGAATTATATTTTCCACGACCTTATTAGCAAGATAATGGAGATATACATTAATGATGTAGTCGTGAAATCTAAAGATCATGCAGAACATCTAGCCGATCTACGAAAGACACTAGAAAGTACAAGAAAACATGGTTTGAAGATGAATCCTCACAAGTGTGCTTTTGGTGTATCGGCTAGTCAATTTCTGGGCTTCATGATTCACGAGCAGGGCATTGAAGTTGGAGAAAAATCGATTACTGCAATCGATAAGGTGGTTCCTCCAACTAATAAGAAAGAATTGCAATCACTTATTGACAAGATCAACTTTATTAGGAGATTCATATCCAATTTGTCTGAAAGAATTTGATCATTCACCCCTTTGTTGAAGTTGAAGCCAGATCAAGAGTTTGTATGGGGACCAGAACAACAGAAAGCATTGGATGTTATCAAGCAATATTTAAAGTCCCCTCCTATGTTGGTTCCTCCTCAGCACGGCAAGGCATTTAAATTATACTTATCAACTGCCGATGATGCTATTGGTTCAGCCTTAGTCCAAGAGTTGGAAGGGATAGAAAGGGTACTCTACTTCTTAAGCAGAAGGCTTTTAGATGCAGAAACTCGATATCCACCAGTTGAGAAGCTATGGGGGTGTTTGGCAGCCTGTATAAGGCCTATCCAGACTTGTGTAGTGCAACTTGCTAGTGATTGGTGGGCTGCATAGGGAGTTAGCCAGGCTAAGCTTATACAAAAAGAGAGACACAACCTGCATAGTGGGAAACACAACTCACGGTTGTTTCCGGTTATGCAGGGTTGCATAGGGTGACGGGATTCCTCTCACCGGCTCAACACACAGCGGAGCTCGCCCGTCGCTCTGCGCGGCGGATCTCGCCTGCACGTCCAGTGGCGGTCCCCCACGGCGGAGCTCGCCTGGATGCCGGCCGCTGCCCCGCGCGACGAAGCTCGCCTGCCAGGTCGGCGGTGCCCCCCCCCACGACGGAGCTCGCTTGGATGCCGGTCGCGGTCCCGCGCGGCGGAGCTCGCCTGCCCGGCTGGCGGTGCCCCCCCCCCCCACGGCGGAGCTCGCCTGCCCGGCCGGCCACGGCCCCACGTGGCGGAGCTTGCATGCCCGGCTGGCGGCGGCCTCCCCCACGGCGGAGGCCGCCTAGATGCCGACTGCGGCCTCGACCGACAACGGCAGGGGTGAGCTCTCTGGGTGGCGCGGTAGATGCTCGAGGGCGAGCTCCATGACGGCGTGGCCAGGCCTCTAGTCCGGCAGCGGCGAACCGGAGGTGAGATGAAGGTTGGAAGGGGAGAGAAGAGGAGGAGAATGGTGGTAACCTCACCTTTAAAGAACACAGGGTCATCCTACCACAGTGTAGGCACCCTACCAAACACGAGCAAATTACATTGTATTACACAGGCTTGGGCTAGCCTGGCTCTAGATTCTAGCCAGGCTAAAGTTAGCCAGGCTGCCAAACACACCCTATGTTTATGTCTATATTTCTCCTGCACAAAGTTAAGACATTGCCTTCTATCAGCTGAATGTACAGTAATATGCAAAGATGATATGATCAAATATATGTTATCTCTGCCGATATTGAAGGGACGCATTGGCAAGTGGATTTTAGCTTTGTCAGAATTTGATCTCAGATATGAGTCAGTACGAGCAATCAAAGGACAAGTACTGACTGATTTTGTCACACAACATTTGGGGTCAAATGAAGTTGATATTGCTCCTTGAACATTATTCTTTGATGGATCATCATGCGGTGCTGGAGCTGGAATTGGTAGTGTTCTGATTTCTCCTACAGGACAATAATATGAGCTTTCTGTGCCAATTGAGAAAACTTCTACCAATAATCAAGCAGAGTACATAGCTTTGTTGAAAGCGCTTACTTTGCTTCGGGAAGAAGGAATTGAAGCAGTTGAAATTTTTGGTGATTCCTTGTTAGTCATTAAACAACTAATTGGAGAATATGAGTGCAAAGATGATGTCCTAAGAATTTATCATGAGGCTTGTTTGGATTTGCTCAGAGAATTCAGGACGGCAACATTATGGCATATTCCGAAAGCGCATAACGAAGATGCTAATCGGTTGGCCCAAAATGCTTCTGGATATCGGCCAATTTTAGTCACAGAATATGATACTAATGATTGGAGAAAGGAGATAGCCGATTATCTTTCGGATCCTTCAAAAAAGGTAGATCGTCGTATTAAACTCAAAGCTCTCAAATATGTGTTGTTAGATGATCAACTATATTATCAGACGCTTGATGGAGTTTTACTCAAATGCCGGAGTGAAGAAGAAGCAAAAATATTAATGGGTGAGATTCATGAAGGAGTATGTGGAGCTCATCAATTAGCTTTTAAGATGAAGTGGATGATCAAGAACAATGGGTATTTCTGGCCAACCATACTAGAAGATTGCTTTAAATATTACAAAGGGTGTCAAGATTGCCAGAAATTCAGAAGTGTGCAAAGAGCTCCGGCATCAGCAATGAACCCAATAATCAAACCATAGCCATTCAGAGGATGGGCAATTGACCTTATCAGACAAATCTTCCCTCCGTCAAGCAAAGGACATAAGTTCATACTCGTGGCTACCGATTACTTCACCAAGTGGGTTGAAGTGATTCCTCTCAAGAATGTGACGTCGGGTAATATGATTGATTTTGTGAAAGAGCACATCATCTATCGATTTGGAATACCCCAAACCATTACAACAGATCAAGGAAGCCAATTTACATCAGGAGAGTTCGATGAATTTGCTATTGGTATGGGAATCAAAGTATTGAATTCTTCTCCTTCTTATGCTCAAGCCAATGGACAATCTGAAGCTTCCAATAAAAGTATTATCAAATTGATCAAGAGGAAGATTGATGAAAGCCCAAAGCGATGGCATACCATACTTAATGAAGCATTATGGGCTTATAAGATTGCTTGCCATGGAGCCACTAAAGTTTCTCCTTATCAACTGGTCTATGGACATGATGCTGTTTTGCCTTGGGAAGTAAGAACAGGATCCAGACGCATGTCATTACAAGATGAGCTATTGGCTGATGATTATTCAAATTTAATGAAAGAAGAGTTAGAAGATCTAGCCGACAGTCGGCTCAGGGCCTTGATCAATATTGAAGAAAATAAGAAAAGGGTATCCAAGTGATATGATAAGAAGGTTAATATCAAAGAATTCTCTGAAGGAGATTTGGTGTGGAAACTTATATTGCCGATCGGAACTAGAGATCCTAAATTCGGAAAATGGTCACCCAATTGGACACGACCCTTTCGCATCAGTCAAAGTGCTCCAGGCAATGCGTATATTTTGGAGACACTGGAAGGAGAAAAGTTTTCAAGAGCCTTAAATGGGAAATATCTGAAGAGATATTATCCAAGCATTTGGGTTGGTGCTTAGATAAATACTACTTCCGGCTTCTAGCCAATTTAGTTGTGGATATTTTAATCAGTTTTACCTTCAGTTTGTTAGCTGATTATTACTGCTGATTTTTAGCCGATTGGAATTTCGGATGATCAGCCGATTTCTTAGCAATCGTTCTTAAGATGGATAGCCAATACCCAGTTATCGCCTTTAGCAGAAAAAATAAAAGAAAAGTATTTTTTTCACAGCCGATAAAAGATTAGGATCGTGGCCGATATAACAATCGCCCTTAGAACAAAAAATGAATGTATATATTATTCCTTTCTCTCATGCTTCAACACATCGTGATTACATCTGATTGAAGATACTACGGATTACATAAAGGGCTTATCATCTCTAGTATGATGAGGATATGGAATCGATGAATACCAGAGAGGAAGAATTAGCGAAAAGGAAAAGGAAGCGAGGCTTAAGATCTTCTCCAGATTCTATGACCTCCCTCCAGAACTCGCCGAGTTGATGACCAAGATGGTTCACCTCCCCTTGGAGTGTTCTCCGCCGTTGATGTGTAGCCAGCACTCTCTCTTGCTACAGCCTAACAGTCGTTGAACCCAAGCTTTTCACAAGGGTTCTTCTAACTATTGCACCTCCTAACTTCACAAAAGATGCCAGCGAGAGAAACAGGCCGCTACACTACATCACAAGAATTCTTCTAACTGCAAAGGAAAGAAAGAGGAGAAGAAAGATAGGCAAAAAGAAGGAGCCTACATCCTATCAGATCTACCTGTTCTGCCATGGCTGAAGTTGTGAGGAAGCCGATGGCTTCGGATGCTATTTATAGTAAAAAACAGGGGGGCAGGGAAACGAAAGGATAGGAAGGAATCTCAGAAGATGGCGAATATAGTCAAGCATGGAACAGTTTTCCCAGCCTGTGAAAAGCCCAACTTCCAATGGTACATAATGAGGTTAGTGATACGTTTCCCTAGGAAGGAGGAAAAGGATTTGGAAGCCGCTATAGGAGGAAATGCACTCTGAACTCCAGAAGAAGAAGAACACAAGAGAAAATCCTTTCCACAATCCTCAAAGCGACAGCAAGTTTCCTAGCATCATCATAGAGCAAAGGAAGCAGAAGGGAAAATTGACTAGAAACTAATGAGTCATGATGCTTCCTAAGCAAGTGCCTACAGGAAGATGCCTCCCATGCCTAAAGTAAAATATCAGCCATTTTTGAAATTATCGACTAGGAAAGTGAAGTAGCCTGAAAGAAGGAATTGACATCCATCAAGTTAAGGTTGATTTTTGTAGGGAAGCAACGCAAGGTGGTAGATTGGAAATCATGTGATGGCAACAATGACAACTATCATATAAGGAGAATCAATGGTGTATAATCGGATGCATTTAAGTTGGTGGGCAGCTAATGTCATTTATGAGGAGAGATCACCCGAAAGATATCATGCGGATTGATTTTTTATTAAATTAAGATCAAAGAAGATCACAAGGAATCCTTAGGGATTGAAAGGAAGAAGATAAGAATTTTAGAGCAAAAGAAATTTGCTCTGAAACTGGGGGGCATGTGTTGACACCATTTTTGACACGTGTCAGAGAATAGCCGAAGAGACATCGGGAAGACCTCAAAGCTGATGGAGAAAGGGAGAGAAGCGACCAGCCGATCTGGGATCAGCCGATTGATGGAAAAGAAACGTGGCAGAAGAAGAATACGCCAAAGGAAGGAAGACGGAGGCGGGTCAACAATCAAGTTGACATCGGGTCAAAGTCAATTTAGAGCGTCTGATTCCTATGAGAATCGTTAAGTTTTTGGTAGTTTTATTTCTTTAGACTCAAGTAAACATTGTCGTCATCGACAAGGAGTCAAGTTGTCCTCAGGACATAAATAGCGACCCTGCGTGGTCGGAGAAAGTTTGTACACACCAATATACACAAAACCTTTACTTTTTCAAGTCGGTGACTTCGCCAAAAGTTTTTACTTCTTCTTGTTTTCTTGTTTCTTCAAACGTCGTTCTTCTAGCTCATCGGGCTGCATCGATCGATCTCTGGCAAGTTTGTAAGTACCATTTTATCGAATATTAACTAGGCTTTAACCTCCGGGCACATTGTTGTGGTTTCGTCTAATTTTATTCACAATTTATCGATACTAGCTAAGTTTGCAAGCCTTTTCTTGTTTATTTAGCTTTTATCACCAATTTATCTAGCTCGTGATCATATCATATCGGCTATTCTTCGCTCCTGGATCATTTCACCACAATACAACCGATTTAGATTGGTTCGAGTGTTGTCTTGTAGCGCTTAGTTTGCTCTGCTTTTGCTGTGCTTTGCCTATGTCATCAAATCGGCTGATCTAGCCGTTTTGAATATACTTGCACTTCGGCTGCTATAGCTAGCCGATTCGCTCTACAGTTGTATCGGCCGATCGGGCTGTTACTTATTGAAGACCTACATCGGTTCTCTAGCTGATCTAACCTATATCTAACATTTTCTATCTTTCCGTGCCTATCAATAGGTCAGGTCGGCTGGCACGCCTTGTTACATCCTAGGGATCCATTACGTGTTGTCGTTGAAGAACTTAATTCCGTTTTTTTTGCATCAACAGATTCTCATGTGCCTGAGACTACAAGAAAACAACAGAGTGGATGTTAGAATAATTGAGAGTTAGATAACAACAAATTGGAATAAAGAAATAACTTAACGTACCCATCTACGACCATACTCACGAAGTGTAACGGGGCCTTGGTGGTGTGCTGGACCTGCCATGTTCAAACGCCGCCACTGGCGCTCGAGGTGCTTTGCCTCCCAATCCAGCTCAAACCACTTGTCCACAATCGCTCTCCAAACCCAAGGTCGGTCGGCAACCCACCACGGAGGCACCTGCACATCATGAAGTGCATATCGTACAAGAACATGAAATTGAGCAAATTTAATTTAAGAAAAATGAATTGAGCATATTTACCTCCATGTATTCCTCTAGAGTGAGCCGCAGGTTTCGAACTTCCCGTTTTGTGGCTTTCACCTTCTTCTTAGCATTCCAGACAATGTTTTTTGAGACGCGGGACTCGTAAATCATATCCGACACAAGCTTCCGACAGATGAACATGGCGTTGTTAGTCGCCGCCTGCTCGTATCCCGGCATGCATCTGTAGAATCCTGCATATAAAAGTGTTGTCAATACTTGAGCAAAATCCAATTAAGTCGATTTATTCAGAAACACAATTTATTACTAGGAAAATTCATCCAAAACTCGCCAACCACCCAGGAGGCCGTGTTCCGGAAGTCACGGCCAGTCGGATCAGGGAATTCGGGAGCTAGGGCGTAGTGGTCAAACAACGTCACCAGCACCTCTCGTCGAGCATCTTCCTCGCCAACCCACACGAACCCGGGGTACCAAAGCCTGGTAAGAACACCCAAGATGCCATTGGGAAGATGCTTGTGACCACCGTGAGTGACGATCTCCCACCCCCTGCCAAAATGATTCACACAATGTATTAGTTTGAATCGTTAGTTTGAAAAGAACCAATGAAAAGGTTAAGATAGGTTACCGTGTTCCCTCAGGTCTAATAACCGGTCGGTTCACGGGCAGTATGGGGCGCTCCGGAAGTGTCGCAGGGCCTCGCAAATAGACCTTTGACCCCACCCCCTCCTCCTCCTCATCGTCCTCCCCCTGCTCCTCGTCCTCCCCCTGCTGCACCTTCCTCCTCAACCCTGTACTCCTCATCCGACGACTCAAGAGCTGGAGAGGGTGCACCTTTGCGACCCCTGGCTCCAGACGACTCAGAGGGTGCCACAGAGAGGGACCTCGACACCCTCCTCACCGTCTCGGAGCCCTCAGCCTCGTCCTGGTAGAAGTCGTTGAGGTTCCTCACCACAGGGGTGCGCTGCTTCGACACCCTCTTCTTCTTTGGCGGCATCTTTGATCAATCACCTGAAATAAAAAATAGTAAATCAATCAGTACATAATTACATTTAAATACCAATTAGTAAATAAGAAACAAATTATACTAGTAAATGAAACAAAATATCCTAGTAAATTAGAAACATAACTATAATTAGTACGGATCTTACATGTTTTAGAAATATTCATCGTGATCCGAAATATCCGGATCATACTCATCATCACTATCTCGCATGTCCATAGACTCAATGTCGTGCTCCAAAGGTGGAATAGTGTCATCATCATCATTGCCATTGCCTAAATGTAATCGCTCGAGTAATCTTAAGTCGTCATCATTTTGAACCTCTTTTGCAGCATCGTCGTCGACAACCGTTTGATTGTCTACTTCCATTTCGAGCACTTGGGTTAAGTCTATCTCAAACCTCCCTTCTAGCCCATCTTCTTGAAAGAACTCTCTGTCATATGTGTTTGGGTCTAGTAGGTGGTAATCTTCTTTGTTTGGGGTAGGTAGTTCACCGTGTGGCGATACCTTGTACACAACATTCCAACCCTGGAGACGCTCGTCAGTTTTACAAGGGTATGAGAGGTAATATACTTGTGTGGTATGTTGGGCCACAATAAAGACATCGTGCCCTAGGTACACATATGACTGTTTAATTTTGACGAGCCCAAGATTCTTATTCTGTCTCATGCCACTAGCGCTTGGATCAAACCAATGTTGAATATGACAGGTTTAAGAGGTTTGCAACCATGATACTCGAGTTCGTATATTTCTTCATGTCTTCCATAGTAATCTACCCCATCGGATCGGCTACGCGTACAAACTCCATTATTTGTGGTTCTTCGATTGGACCTTCGCTCCTCGTATTGTGTCGTGTGAAAGCGATACCCATTCACATCATAAACAGCATATGAGTTGACCCTAAAGGCGAAACCTCTGGAAACCTACCTCACCTCAGGATTCATCAACAGATCGGTTTGGCCCTGCAAGTTCAGGGAGGATAGTGGTTAATGTGATACTGAGTACAAGCTAAATTACTTTTAATGTACTGAGCACGAGCTAAATTACCTTATGTTTGAACCAGGCAATGAAATTGGGATGCATGGTTCCCGCACCCTGGCGAAGAAGAGTTTCCTCCTCGTGGTCAATAGGTGGCATTGAATGACGCCAAAATTGCCCAATAAATTCACTGCACCAAATCAAATGAGGTTGGATGCAGATAAGGCAACATAAGAGAAAGGAAATGATGAGCTTTATTGACAACTTACTCTATGTATGGCCGTACTTCATCAAGGTTGCGCAAAACATATATCGTGATAGTATGCCACTCTTCAAGAGATAAGGTCTTGCGCGTCCGAACACTTGCACTTCTGAGTTCTCCTCGGAAAAGGCTGAGGTTCGATTCATTTTCGCCAACATTGTACCAAGGAGGTCGATTATGCACATTGGGAAGGTGTTCAGCATAGTATTTAGTTGTGAAATTTGACACCTCCTGCAGAATGTGTGACTCTGCAATGCAAGCTTCAATTTTATTTTTATTCTTACATGTGCTTCGAAGAACCTTGCAAACCCTCTCAATTGTATAGCACCAATAGTTCTGCACGCCCCCTCCCCAATCGTGCCTTGCGCGAGCGGTGCAAAATCATATGTTCCATCGGGTTGAAGAAGCCAGGTGGAAAGATCTTCTCTAGGTTACAGAGCAACGCAGGTGCACTTTTTTCATGTTTGTCAATCACAGCACGAGATAACTCCTTAACCCAAAATTGACGGAAGAAATAGCTCACCTCTGCCAGCACTTGCCACACATGCTCTGGTACATAGCCTCGAACCATCACTGGAAGAAGTCGCTCGATCCATATGTTGTAGTCATGACTTTTGAACACCTTTAATCGCAGAGTACTTAAATTGACTCCCCTCCTCAAATTCGCAGCATATCCATCAGGGAACATTAAATCTTGGATCTATTGTAGTACTTCCTTCCTTTGTTCCCTTGTAAGGACGAAATCAACCTTAGGCCTTTTCCATGTCTTACCCGATACAGGCTTCGGGATGACTTGCTTTGGCCTATCACATAACATTTCTAGATCGACTCTAGCCTTAACATTGTCCTTACTCTTCTCTGGTATGTCCATGATTGTACCCCATATAGTGCCTCGGCAACATTCTTTTCGGTGTGCATCAAATCAATGTTATGTGGAAGAAGAAGGTCTTTCATGTAGGGTAGCCTCCACAAGCCTGACTTCTGAGTCCAGGCATGTTGCACACTAATGAGTCCGGCTAGGGTGGGATTCGATTTATGGTAAGCCCGATGCACCGATTACGCTTTTGGCCTCAGCACTCGAATTTCGATGCAAACCAGCACCGTCCTTCGACGCACCTCTCAAGGAAACGCCCAATCGCCCCAAAAGACTAGTCCATTAGGGGAAGGGTGGATCTCCCCTTTAAGGTGGCTTCCTCCTCCCAAGCTAAGAAAGGTGGGATAATTTGGACGTGCACGACTTTGCCGCCTACACTGTCGTGCGCCTGGCTAATCCGTGCTCCCGCTGGTCACGACTGCCGCCTACACCGTCGTGCGCCTACACTGTCGTGCGTCTGGCCATGGCCGCCTACACTATTGTGCACCTCAACAGTCGTGCGCCTGGCCAAATCGTGCTCTAAGATGTCCTCATCATCCTCCCCTTCTTAACATGAGCCCAGCTCTGATACCAAATGATCAGTCCGGCCCAGGTGGGATTGGATTTATGGTAAGCCTGATGCACCGATTATGCAGTTTGGCCTCGGCACCCGAATTTCGATGCAAACCAGCACCGTCCTTTGACACACCTCTCAAGGAAAGGCCCAATCGCCCCAAAATACTAGTTCGTTAGGGGAAGGGTGGCTCTCCCCTTTAAGGTGTCTTAGTCCTCCCAAGCTAAGGAAGGTGACATAATGAGGCTCACACGGTCACCGCCCGACTACAACTTGGGCCACCGGTGGCCCATTTGTTACGTCTTTGCCAACAGGTAATAGTGGAGGAAGATGTCCTCATCATTCTCCCCTTCTTAACAAGGGCCAGCTCTGATACTAAATGATAGGTGATGGCCCGATCTTTCGAGAGGTAGATGGATATGCCGATTGGTGGAGACTCGACGTTGGTGATCTTGGCTTCGAATCAGCACAATTCGGACCCCACAACCATTACACCACTGCTCCGTTGGTTATCAACCAAGCACAGCTTGATTGACCTCGCCACGAAGGCTTTTCCCTGCAAGCGAATCGAGAACACAAGTAAGAAAATGGTAAACACGCAATCAAATATTGCAGATGTAAATGAAGCGAATATCAATGGAGTTCAAGCACTCGATTCGAAAGGACTAGTCGACACAGTCGAGGAGATGCAAGAACAGGGGCCTTGGATCACAGCAAAAGGACTTGGCATCACAATTACAATGAATCACGAAAGTTTCGACTTCAAAAACTTCAACTAAACAAAACCTAAGTCTAAACGACGGCAGCTACTGAGTTTTAACCCCTAAGGGATGACCTAGGGTTGAGAGGCTGACCAGGGGGCGTCCTCAACCTGGGCTTAAGGCCAGTCATGATACACGGCCCAAATGGCGCAAAAAGGTGACGCAGCACCTCGTCGTGGTCACACAGCATGATCCACAAACCTTCTGGGTTTGGGACCAGAACCAAAATGATGCTGTCATCGTCCCCATTCCAACGCATCCTTATACGCCTCATTTCGATGCCGGATGAGGGAGATATCGCCGAAACCGTGCAGGGGTGTCGGCTGAATCCGAACCGAAACGTGGAAGCTGAGTTGGTGACGACTTGTAGCGTGGGGAAGGATGTGGCGTGTGTGTATCCAGTGTGGCGATGTTCTCATCATCCTCCCCTTCTTGAATTGGATTCGTCCTCGACTCAAACTCATCATCAACTTCCTGCAAAAGGTTAGTGACAGCAAAATGCATACAAGACAAAGTAGCATTGAGAATACGAACATCCTGGGACAGCATAGTATAACAAGGTGCATCATGGTTTTCACAAAGTTCAGCAGTAGCACATGTAGTAGCAATAAAAGCACCTCCTTTTAATTTAATACCCTCACGTTTATCAACATTAGAATCACTCATAGCAGGTTGTTTCATTTTATTTTCAGCAAGCGCTTTAAAATGTTTCCTAACATCAGCAGGTGATAAAGGAAGCAAAGTAATGTTTTTATTCTTATGCATGAAAGTGTAAGTATTAGTTCTACCATGGTGGGCAGCATCTTTATCATATTCACATGGTCGTCCTAATAAAAGGGAACATGCTTCCATTGGCACAACATCAAAATCAGCGTAGTCGGTATAAGAACCCACTGAAAAATGTATACGCGTTGAGTGTGTTACCTTTGCCTTACCACTATTGTTGAACCATTGTATGTGATATGAGTGATGTAGTTCACGAGTGGGCAAATCAAGCTTTCGGACCAGATCTGAACTCACCAAGTTGTTGCAGCTCCCGGTATCAATTATAGTGAGAACACGACGCTCCTGGAAAATGAGAAACATGTGGAACAAATTGTTACGTTGTACCTTGGTGTCCTCCTCATCAGCCAATTGAGCGGCCAACACACGCTGCACAAGAAGGCTAGGGAAGCCCGCGGCTGCAGCATCAGAATCAATAGTATCCTTCTCTTGCTCAACCGAAGAATCTGCAACAAGATTAGTAGCAAGAGCCAAAGAATCTTCTTCCTCATCACTAGCACTGATATAACCATTACCATCAGGGGCAGCGATGAAAGCACGGCGACTTGGGCATTCCTTCGACACATGTCCCATGCCCTTACAGCGGTGGCACTGGATGCTAGCGGAACTACTCGAGGACGCACCTGGAGTAAAAGGCTTCTTATGCGACTGGACCTGCACAGGAGACAAATTGCTCACCTCGAAAGTTGGTGTAGGTGATGGCACCTTAGGCGCAACGGCGGCCTTGGACTTGTCAACATCCGGACGCTGCTGAAAAGTTCTCCCAGTGGCTCTCCCCTTTAAGGTGGCTTCCTCCTCCCAAGCTAAGCAAGGTGGGATAATTCGGACGTGCACGGCTTCGCCGCCTACACTGTCGTGCACCTGGCGCATGGGCCGCCTACACTGTCGTGCGCCTGGCTAATCCGTGCTCCCGCTGGTCACGACTACCGCCTACACCGTTGTGCGCACTATCGTGCGCCTAGCCCATGGGCCACCTACACTGTTGTGCACCTACACAGTCATGTGCCTGGCCAAATCGTGCCGTGAGATGTCCTCATCACACACCATATCCCACAAAACGATGTTCTCCTTCTTTGAGCATGAGAGCATCTATCTGAGTTTGAACCTCGGCACCTGTCATCATGTGCGGGGGTGGATCTTGAACTATGACACCTTTCATAAAGTTCTTTTTGTCTCGTCTGAATTGATGGTCAAGAGGGAGGAATTGTCGATGTTTGTCGAATGAAGAATACTTGCCACCCCTCTTCAACCAAATGAACATCAGAGCTGCATTGCATACTGGACAAGGGAACTTCCTGTGGACACAACAGCCGCAAAATAACCCATAAGCCGACATGTCATGCAAGGAGTACATGTACCACACGTGCATTCTAAAGTTTGTCTTCGTAGCTCAGTCGTATGTCCACACCCCTTCATTCCAAGCCTTGAGCAAATCATCAATCAGAGGCTCCATGTACACACTCATATTATCTCTCGGGTATCCAGGAATTATCAACAACACAAATATGTACTACCATTGAAAGACGATGCCGGGAGGTAGGTTGAGGGGGATAACAAACACGGGCCAACAAGTGTACGGGGCAGCCATCATTCCAAACGGATTGAACCCATCTGTCGCTAGCGCGAAACGTACATTGCGAGCCTCACCAGCTTTTTCACGATGGATCTCATCAAAACGGGTCCATGCTTCAGCATCTGATGGATGTGTAAGGTTATCATTGTATCGGACGCTCGTTTTGTGCCAAGTCATTTGCTTTGCACATTCCCCAGTCATGTAAATCTGTTGGATCCGCTGTATGGGCGGGAGGTACCGCAGGACACTCACTAGGATCGTGAGCTGCATCTTTGGATGATCCTCACCAGAGTTTACCTCAACGTACCGAGACGCTTTACATTTCAGACAGTGTGTTGCTTTCTCATGTTCTTTCCTGAATAAGACGCATCCTTTCGGACAGGTGTGTATCTGCTCGTATGGCATCTTAAGTGCACTAAGGACTTTTCGCGCATCATACAAGTTCTTCGGCAAAAGGTGATCTTTGGGAAGCATGTCACCAAAAACAGTCACCAAAGTATTGAAGCAATCTCGACTCAGGTTATGCTGGGACTTAACGGCCATCAGGCGGCCGATGGCATCTAGTTGAGATATTATGGTGTGCTGGTGAAGGGGTTTTTGTGCTGCAGCCAACATGTCATAATACGCCTTCGCACTTGACTCTGGCTCCTCCTCTAGACGTTCTCCATGAAAATGGGCTTCATGAAAGTCATCTATCATGTCTGCTACTCCAGCATCACCATCAAGTTCTCTGATACGTTGTCTCACGGCCTCGGATCTCATACGACAGGTTTCACTATGGAAGGTCCACTTGGAATAGTCTTTCGTAAAACCATAGTTGTGGAGATGAGCTGCCATTTCCTGCTTGTTCCTTTGACATGAGTTTCCGCACTTGCGGCAGGGACACCAAATGGTTTTATTGTTTTTTAGGCCCTTTAACCTTTCTAAATACTTCATCCATGAAAGCTTGAGTGTTGTAAACCCATTCCTGTGTCGCACGACGATTTGGTGCCCATCCTTTGTACATCCACTCACGGTCATCCATTCGCTATCATATTAGCAAGTTATATAAAATACATTGCATCCTCTACACGATGTCTACACATTCTAATAGGTAAAGATAGGTCCTAATCCCACCCGTGGATGCGTAGATGGGGTCAGTTCCTATGGTCTACTCCGATCCGAGACAGAATTTCGACAGCACCTCTCCGCTGTTCTCGAAATACACGTCCCGTTAGGAAGACTGTGTATCCGGAGAACAACGGGGAGGCGCTGTCAAAACTCTGTCTCAGATCGGAGTAGACCATAGAAACTAACTCCATCTACACATCCACGGGCTGTCCAAAAAATGTGGACAATTCGAAACAAATACAACCACAAATATGCAAAGTTCTGCATATTTCGAACCGTATCTCTTCCGAACGGGAGACACCTAACTGAGTTTTGTGATCTATGACATCAAATGGTAAGAGAATGAAATTTGCCTCACCTTGCTGGGTTGAAGACGAGGGCGGCTGCAGCTACGGACCCCTGGCAGAGCAAGGCAACGGGAACCTGAAATAAATCAACATAATAGTGTCAAATAAAAATTTCGACAGCACCTCCCCTGTACGGTGAGGTTTCCAAAACCTGCAACAAAAGCCACGACATGAAGGTCGGGTTACACATGGGTTTTCTTCCAATGGCTCGATGGCCGGACAAATCACATGTAGTGGCCCAAGCTACGAGACTCACCTAGGAGTTGAAGCGACCTACTCCTCTTCCTCCTCGAAAATTCCCTCCCCGGTGATAAGTGCGGCAAATCAAGGCACCTCTCCCTATAAAATTGACATGCATGAGAAGTAAAATTAGAGACACCCAAGACATGCATCAAATAGTTTAAACCAAAATATAACTTTTGTTAATTTCCCACTTGTCCAATCCTTACTTTCTCCCTCATTCTAAATATAGTCGGTGAAGCTGCAAGTTACTATCTAAAATTGCCTACATCACTACATTGCTACTTAAAATTGCCTAGCATCGATACATCACTACATGCTTTCTTCCAATCCAATCCATGCTTCTTTCCAATTCTTGCCTACATTGCTATATCACTACATACATTGCTATCTAAAATTTCTATCTAAATTGCTACCTAAAATTACTAACTAAATTACTGTCTAAAATCACTACCTAAATCACTACATCTAAATTGCTATCTAACAAATAGAAAATTACCTTGCTCTCGCTTGGCTCTGGCAGCGGTCGGGCGGCAGCGGTCGGGGGCTCACCCCCGCCGGTGGTGGGGACAGCCGAGCAGGGAGTAGGGGACGTCGGTGGGGGGCTCACCCCTGCCGGGGGTGGGGCAGCGGCCGGTTGGGGAGGCCAACGGCGGGGGCAGCCAAGCAGGGGACGGGGGGCGGCCGACCTCAGGGCAGCGGGGCGGGGCGGAGCGCCGGCGGTGAGCAAGAGCGTCGGGCAGGACGGGCGGGGCACGGCAGAGCGCCGGGCAGGACGGGCGGGGCGCGGCGGAGCGCCGGGCAGGAGTGACAGAGCAGGATGCGCCGACGGCGGGGGCGGCCGAGCAGGGAGCAGGGGGCGGTGGGGCAGGGAGGAGTGCCAGGCGGCCGCGGCGGGGCACGACGCCGACGCGGTGTAGGGCTCACCCCCGCGGCGGCGCCGGTGGAGAGGGTGGCGGCGGCTTCCTGGTACCGTGGCGGCGTGGCTTCTTGGTGGCGGCGCGGCGTTGCGGGGCGAGGCGGAGCGCGGCGGGGCACCACGCCGGCACGGTGGAGGGTAGCGGCGCGACAGTGGAGAGGGTGGCAGTGTGGCGGTCTGAGTGTTTGTTGTGTGGTGTGAGTGTGTATCTGTGTCACTGCAGGTGGGACCACCTTTAAATCTTCACTAAGAGCCCTGATCTAGAGCTCTCGGCAATGGCTTCGCCGAGAGCTGTAGATCTGGGCTCTCGGTGAAGATTTGAAAGTGGGCCCATGCGCCGGGCGTTGCCAAAACTGCCGTGTCTGACAGCAGGCCCGGCCTCCAGCTTTGCCGAGAGCCACGTGGCCCTACTCTCAGCAAAGGGAGGGCGTCTGACGATGTGGCCGCCGACGCAGCTGCGTGCGGGCCCCGGTTCAGCCTTTGCCGAGAGCAGTCTGCGCTCTCGGCTAAGATTTGAAGGTGGGCCCACGCGCGGGCATTGCCAAAACCGCCGCGTCTGATAGCGGGCCCAGCCTCCTCCTTTGCTGAGAGCCACGGGGCTCGGCTCTCGGCAAAGGGAGGGTGTCTGACGACATGGCCGCCAAAGCGGCTGTGTGCGGGCCCAGCTTCAGCCTTTGCCGAGAGCCACGTGCACCGGCTATCAGCAAAAGCACCCTCTTTACCAAGAGCCGCGCTCTCGGCATACTTAATTTTCACCAATTTTTATTTTAAAATAGCAAACAAATTCAAACTTTCTTCAAAACTTAACATGACACTAGATATGTTGTGTATTGCTTATAAAAAAGTAGTTGTAGTCAAACTTAAAATTAAATTTCTCTAGGAGACCAAACCTAGTGACATTAGTTCAAATTCTCTAAAACTTCTCGTCAGATGTTCCGGTTTCTAAAGAGCGTTTGTGTCAAAGTGTTCAAAAAGCTCTCTATGATTTATCACAATCTCTACATATGATATCAAGACCACTCGACAAAATTCGTGATTTTCAAACTTCATTTGAATTTTATACAATTTTTAAACCTTTCTACCACACGATCTTCATCATGATCAGAGAACCAAATGCCGGAAATTTAGCTTCATTTCACGAACATAGTGTTAGAGATGTCTCATGAACATGAATATCATTTTTCCAACAAATTTACTCTATGATTTCATGCACTTGTAGTTCATATCGGACGTATACGAAAAAATTACATAGAATGAAGTAAAATTATTAAGTATAGCAAATAGAGACAAAATGGCACCAATTTTGAACATGTACTCTGTATTAGTGTATGTTGATCAAGGAAAAAGTTTGAAGCCGAAAATGTGAAGTTTTCTTGAATATTTTGAAGTTGAATGTGATGCAAGCGGGATTGGAATCGGAGGAGTGCTTATGCAAGAAGGGAAGCCCGTTGCATACTTCAGTGAGAAGTTGGGTGGAGCACAATTGAACTACTCCGTGTATGACAAGGAGTTGTATGCTTTGGTAAGGGTACTTGAGACATGGCAACATTATCTGTGGCCAAAAGAATTTGTTATCCATTTAGATCATGAAGCTTTGAAGTACTTGAAAGGTCAAGCTAAACTGAACCGTCGACATGTGAAGTGGGTTGAATTCTTTGAAACTTTTCCATACATTGTGAGGTACAAGAAAGGTAAAGATAATATTGTTGCTGATGCATTATCCCACAAAAATATTCTGTTGAATCAACTTGAGGTAAAAGTGTTGGGATTAGAAAGGATAAAAGAATTATACTCTACTGATCATAAATTTTCAGAACCTTATGCCAAATGTACAGCAGGGAAAGGTTGGAAAAATACCACGTGCATGAAGGATTTTTATTTCGAGCTAACAAACTATGTATTCCAAATTGTTCTGTTAGACTTTTGTTGCTGAAGGAAGCACATGAAGGTGGTTTGATGGGTCATTTTGGGTGAGATAAGACCTATGAGATGCTGGCTGACCACTTTTATTGGCCAAAGATGAGAAGAGACATTGAGCGACTTGTGCAGCGCTGTGTTACATGCCACAAAGCTAAGTCAAAACTGAACCCTCATGGTTTATACATTCCATTGTCTGTTCCTAGTGTTCCTTGGGAGGACATTAACATGGATTTTGTATTGGGTTTACCTAGGACAAAGAGGGGGAGTGATTCTATTTTTGTGGTTGTTGATAGGTTCTCAAAAATGGCACATTGTGATGATGCTTCCCACGTAGCTACTTTATTTTTCAGAGAAATTGTGAGATTGCACGGAATGCCACGGACCATTGTTTCAGATCGTGATACAAAGTTTGTGAGTTAGTTTTGGAAGACTCTTTGGGCAAAACATGGAACCAAGCTGCTGTTTTCTACCACATGTCATCCGCAAACTGATGGGCAAACTGAGGTGGTGAATGAACACTTTCAATGCTATTATGAGCTGTGATAAAAAAGAACTTGAAGGAGTGGGAAGAGTGTTTGCCACATGTTGAATTTGCATATAACTGGGCCGTACACTCTACAACCAAAATGTGTCCATTTGAAATTGTGTATGGTTTTAAACCAAATACTCCCATAGATTTGTTGCCATTACCTTTGCAGGAACGAAGTAACATGGAAGCCTCCAAGCGTGCTGCATACATAAAGAAGATACATGAGAAGACCAAGGAAGAACTTGAGAAGAAAGCGAAGTATTTTGCAGCCAAGGCAAACAATCATCGGAAGAAAGTGATATTTGAACCGGGTGATCTAGTTTGGGTACATCTACACAAGGATCGCTTTTCAGATCGACGTAAATCAAAATTGATGCCACGAGGAGACGGTCCATTCAAAGTGCTGGCCCGAATCTGATGTGCACATGTCAAGCCTCAGTTACACAATAGAGTCGAGGACGACTCCTTTTCAAGAGGGAGAGGATGATGAGGACATCCCAGCCATACATAACCAAGATGCCTTGGTTACACTAGATGCATCATCGGTTACCCCAAGTCCACCTCTGGTTACACATCAAGAATCAAGTGCACAACTGGTTACGCAAGAACAAGCATTGCAAATACAAGTACAAATGAACAAAGGGCCAGTTACGCGCAATCGTGTAAAGAAACTTCAACATGAGGTGCATGCTTTCCTCTCCGAGCTACTTTGCAATATTAATGAGAGTCATATACTACCTAAGCCTTGTATTTTACTCTTACTCAGGTTTACACAAGAGGCTTCTCCGCTGGGTTACATGAAGGACACAGAAGGTTACGTGGAGGACACCAAGGCTGCTGTCCAAGCTGAGAAAGGTTACGCACACAAGACTCAAAGGTTACGCAGCAGAAGCATCAACTTCACGTCCAAGTCTGTACCATCTCGTGAAGATACGAGGGCCAAGCTATACATGACTAGAAGCGTCTTGAAGTTAATATTCCAACCCAACAAACGACGCATCTTTTCGACTTCCGAGCTAGGAGTAATGGCCAAATTACTGAAGGCTGCGCAGAAGCTGAGAAGACACGCGTGAAACCGAAGAACTGCATGAATGCTTCCACCAGTTGGCCTTCCACCTCCCCAACGTGACCACTTCAGTTCATACTTATTCCATACTCATCTAGGAGAGTTGTTCTTAGTATAAATACCCCCTATGTACTACCGAAAACTCAGTTTTCATTATTGATAATTGACAACCACATATGGTTTTCTTGCAGCCGAGCTGCTGAGTGCCTTACACACTCCTGTTCTTCCTTGTTCTTCTTGGACTTGTGGAGAGAACCCTCTGGGTTCCGCTACTTCGTGCTTTACGGTTTCCGTTCGGCTGCGCCGTACTGTGTGGATTAGTTCCGGCTTGTGGTTCTGCGGTCGTTCGGAGATCGAGTCGAAGTCTTCACAGTTTCGGTGCCTCTCTCCCCGTCGCTTGGTTGCAACCAACCTTTGTCAGGTATAAAGCATTTACCCGCTGCTTGCAGCAATTTATCTTGTTACGAAACCTACTACCGTGAAGATCGGGCCATCCTCAGGACCTTTCTTGCAACGATCCCTATCAGAATCAATGACAATGCAAAAAAGATTGAACTTCCTCAAGACTATGGTGTTAGCACAACATTCAATGTTGTTGACTTAGCACCATACTTTGGCGATGAAGAATCAGAGTCGAGGACGACTCCTTTTCAAGAGGGGGAGGATGATGCGGACATCCCCACTAATGAGCCAGTTGCACAAGACGACGCTAAACCAAGCAATGTAAACCAAGGACCGGTTACACGAAGTTGTGTCAAGAAACTACAACAAGAGGTGAATTCTCTCCTTGTTGAATTTCAGGAACATACAAATGCGAATTGTTTACTACCTAAGTGTTGTACTCTTGTTGTGTTAAGGTTTACACATGAATACATGGACTACACTCAAGTATAGAAGGAGTACGTGCACAAAGGATAAGGTTACATAAAGCCAAGAACGAGTTACAGGAATACCAATAAGGTTGTTGTCCAAGCCAAGGAAGGTTACGTGCACAAGACCTTGGGTTACACAGCAGATGCTACAACTTCTTGTGCAAGTCTGTACAAATCTGCCAGGATTCATGGTGCATGATATACATGGTTGGAAGCTCCATCAAGTTAAGATTTCAATGCAAGAAACCGTTCGTCATTTTGACTTCCCATTAAGGAGTAATGGTCATTTTAGTGACCACTGCCAGAAGCTGAAAAGACCCGTGAGAACTGACGGGAGTTGCCTCTCGGGAAGATCTTTCACATAGCTTATCTCTAGATATTTCACTTCCATTTCACACCCAACTAGGAGGGATGTTCCTAGTATAAATATCTCATATGTATCTCTGAAATAATCAAGACTTTTGATAATGAAATAGAACTCCTTTGTTCAGCTGTGTGCTAACAAATTCAGAGAGTGATATGTACCCCTTTGCTCTTGTGATTTCCCCGTGGGATTACATCGGTGGCCGCTTCATCAGCACCCAATCCGTGCTCCTGCTACTTCGTGTTCAGGTTGCGTAGGTTGGTTCTTTGAGAGTGTGATTGGGCGAATCCTTGATTCAGGTTGCCGTATAGAGACGGTGGTTGGCTTCTTGTGTGTGTCATCAGGTTGCACTACCTATCCGGCTGTTCGCAGCTATTTATCTTGGCTGAATTTCTGCTAGTTATCTTGTTCAAGATCCTACGTCGTGAAGATCAGGACAACATTCGTATCACCGAGGACCTGGCATGACGGAGACGGTGTCCGGGTGCATCGGGAAGCTTCGAAGTAGGGGACACGCAGCGTGATCGTAGTGCTTGCGTCGGGAGGACGTGAGGCCCGGTGGATGCGTGTCCGCTCGATGGGTCTATAAATGTGTTGACCATAACGCCCCTGCGTGGCCTTGAGTTGTAACTCCTAGTGTAGGGGCACTTCGGTCATTTTCCAGAGGGCCTATATTTAGGAGGAGTGGCTGAATTCTTTAGCTAGTGGGGAAGTGCTCTTTCATTTTGTGGTGCTCTTGGGAGTGAAGGGGAGAAGAGAGAGTGGCTTTTTGTGTGAGCTTTTTGTCATCCAAGATTTATGATTCTTGTGATTGGCTTGTAACTGGATATGACTTGTGATTCATAGTGGATTCCTTCCCTCAATCTTGTGCCAAATCCTTTATGCTAATTCCTTCTCCTTCTAGATCCCTGAGTTGGTTTTTGTGCTATTTTCGGAGCTATTTTTGTGGTTTTCCATTTGATTCGTGTTCATCGATTTCAAGGGCGTTTCTCTCCTGATTTCTTTGAGGGGGTTATGGGTGAGTGCCTTGTGCCTCTTTGTGGATGATCTTGACCCCTCAAACACCGGGAATCACTTTCGATTCGTGAGTTTTCGGATGAACCCTAGTTCATAGCGTTCTCAGCCAAGATTTGCGATTCCGCGAGATTGAGTGGGTTTGGGGCCATGAACTTTTAGGAATAGCTTCTTCTAGAGGCACTACTACTCGTCCTAAAATTTGTCTGCAATCCATTGGGTGAATTGGGAGATCCATCGATCGAAAGTTTGGAGTTGACCCGCGGGCGATTTTTCTGGGCTGTCTCGGAAGTTCTAGTTTTTGGGTCGGAAGTTCCGGTGACCTTTTTGAGGAGAATTTTTGTGATTTAACCACAGCTTCTCTAGGTTGTGGAGAAGTTGTGGTTAAATTTTCGTGATTTTTGGAGCTCGTTTGATCGAGTTTTGGATTTTTCTTTCTCCTCTAGTTGGCTGTTTTTCGTCCTGTCTTGGAAGTTCCGGGAGGGGGCCAGAAGTTCCGACCCTGAGGCCGGAAGTTCCGGTAAGGTGCCGGAAGTTCCGATAATATCTTCCGGTCAGGCTCTGTCTTGGTCCGGAAGTTCCGACCCTTTGTCGTATGTTCCGGTAGGTTGCTGCTGTGCTCGGTTTTGCTTTGTTTTGTCTGTGGTTGCTTCCATTTTGCATCCAAGCCTTTCGATCTTTGTTCTAAGGTCTCTAGAGAGGTATGTGTTTCCTTCTACTTGTTTGCGTGGGACTCTTGGAGTTGTGATTGGGACATAGGCCAAGTTCTCGTTGGAGAATTTTTTATCAGCTCCCATTTACTCCCCCCATCTGGTCGCCAATCCGGTCCTTCAATTGGCATCAGAGCCGGTTGCGGGTCTTTGTGGCTCTAACCAGTCTAAGATTCATAGGGTGACAAAAGAGAACGGGTGCTTTGCTTGCGGATTTGATTTGCACAATTTGAGCTTGCTTTCGGCTAATCCTAACTGGTGCCTTGGTTATGGTATCAAGCTCTTTGTCTTGTGAGTCTTTGTCTCCAGAGTTTGATGGGATGAAGTTTGCTTCGGGAGATGACCACAAGTGGAGGCAGAAGCGTGAGGAGTTGAAGGATGATAAGGAAGCAATGGCGTTGATGCGGCTTTTGGTGGCTCAAGAAGATGATCTCCAAGACAAGCTCATCAAGAGAAGCAAAGTGAAGGTCTCCCAAGGTATCATTGGTTTGTTCACTCGTCTTTGTGCTTATGGCGAGATGCTTGTTGAGTTTAAGAACTCACCTTTGCAATGCAAATCTTGTGATGCTTTGTGTGCTGAAATTGAGAAAATAAAAATTGAGGCTAATTGTCATAGAGAGCATCTTGATGTGCATAGAAGAGCTTGCAATAATCTTCACTTTGAGAATGATGAATTGAAGGCATCTCTTGCTTGTTTGAAATTTGAATTGGACTTGTTGAAATCAAATGCTTCTATGCCTTGCAATTCTTGTGTTGCTTTGAATCTTGATGTGGCTAGAAGTAAGATTGCTTTGTTGGAGACAAGTGCTTCCTTACCATGTGGCTCTTGTGAGTCTTTGCTTGCTGAAATGAATGAATTAAAATTGACTCACACCACATGTGTAGATGATCTTGAGCATGCTATAGGGCTGAAATTTGTGATATGAAATCCATGCTTTGTAGTAAGTGCTCTTTGTTGCTTGTAGAGGATGCTTGACATACTTCTTGTGATGATGATGATGCTTTGGTTGATGTAAATGATGATACTTGTTCATGTGGTCTCATTTGCACTTCATGCATTGATTTGGGAAATGAAGATTTGGCTTTGAAGAAAATGCATGATGATATGAGCGTCAAGTTGGTTGTGCATGATGAGATGAGTGCCAACCTTGAAAAGGAAATTCAACTCTTGTGTACCACATATGCAAGATGCATTGAGACAAAAATTGAGAATTTGAGAAATATGACATGTGGTACTTGTGAGCGCCTCAAATTTGAAAATAAGGTTTTGCACACAAGATGCAAGAGTCTTTGTGCCAAGGGTTTGGATTCTCGCATTTCTTGTCACTCCGATATTGATGCTTTTAAAATTGCTTCTTCTTCTCAACCGAAGTTGACTTCTTCTCTTGAGCGTGACTCTTTGGATGGTGGCAATTGTGCTAGTGCTTTTGATAGCTCTCCCATAGCTACTCCAAAGCTTGTTGCTTCTTTCGGTGTTGCCCAGGATGTGTCGGATGGCAAAGGTGCTTCTCACATATAGGGAACTCATGTTCACAAACCGAAGTTCCAATGCACCTTTTGCAAGAAGGATGGGCATACCGTTGAGTTTTGCTTTCGCCGTGTCAAGCACGAGCGACATGTGCGCACCAAAGCTTCTAAGAAGCCACGTAGCTTTTCTCATGGCACGTGTGATTCTAATGGTGGCACCAAGTCGAGTGTTGAGGTTGATGCTTCTTGCTCTAAGTCCCAAGGGACTTCTCACTTACAAGAAAATGGTGATTCGTCCACTCGAACCGTGCCTCTCGATAGGCCTTTGTACCATTGCTCTCATTGTAGGAAAGATGGGCATCAAGAGACCTTTTGCTACCGCCGTGCAAGGAAAATGCGGCGAGCTTGTGCTTCTAGGCCTTTGGTTGTTCATAGCCCTTCTCATGGCATGAACACTTGTGAGCCTAAGAAGGTACAATTTTTGGACGGGTTTTCTCACACAGTTTCTAGTGAGTTAGGCCATGCTCGTGGACATGTTTCTAGTGTTTCTAGTGTTGGTCTGCGACATGCTTTTCGTGGTTCTTGTGTTGGTTCTTCTCCTACAACCTCAAAGGATCTTTGCCTTTTTGCTTGTGGTAGCACTCGGTATTCTTCGCGAGTAGCTCCTTTGAGGCATGGTTCTAAGGGTGTTTGAAAACCTTTTCATTCGAACCGGTATTTGCATCATGCTAACCCACATGATAAGTTGAGTGCATCGCTTACCCGTGTGACCAAGTATTGGATTCCCAAGTATGTGCTTGCTAACCCTTTGGGATCCAAGGCTCGGTCTTTTTCATCTCCTTGTGTGTAGGTATGGAGACGTGGTTGGAGAACATGCGTTGGATGGTACTTGATCTTTGGACATAGGGTGATCAAGACAGGATGGTTCTCCACACTACTTTGGATGGCTCTTGAAAGCCTTTGTACATATGTATAGTGAGTTTTCTTTTTTCCTTTGTGTTCACTTGTATATACTTGTGTCTTGCTTGTGTGTAAACTATGGTAGGCTCGCCACCTTGTTCATGATAGCTTTGTGATCTTGTATATCTATCTTGCTATATTTTGTATGATATTGTGGTGGATGATATTTATGAACATCATGCTTTATGGTTGCTCTTTGTGGTTATGTCATGTTGTTCATCTATATCATGTTTGGCTAGCTCTATGGTATCTTTCTTGTTAGCATGTTTGTCCCCCCCCCCATGTATGTCTTGTCATGCTAGCTTTGTAATATATGTTGGTGGATGATCCATATGAACTTGTAACATGCCTTTGTTTAGTTCGGGTATCATGTTTGGTATGTTGTTCTTTGGTATCATTTTGTTTTAGTATCCTTGTATAGGATTGTACCTTGTTGACATGCTTGCTAGCCCATGCTTATATTCATGTATGTGGATCCATGTTGCAATGCTTTATTTATCTTAATTGGTACTGTCAATGCGTTGTGTAGCATGTGTTGAGCTTTCCTTAGAGTTTTGGGTTTGTCTTGTCTTCGGGTTGCAGTTTGTGTCTTGTTTTGACTTTCTCCCTTTTCGTTTGGTTTTAGAGTTTTATTTTGCTCTTCGCTTTCCTAGCTTTTGCCTTGCTAGTTGTCTTTTGTTGAGGGGGAGCTTGGTTTCATTCGATGGGAAATTTAATTTTGAGGGTGTGGCTTTTGGTATCTATTTGTGATCCTTCAATTGGTATCTTTTCTATGGTACTCAATTGGGATCTTTGGAGCAGTTCTAGGTTGGTGTGTCCCCTTGTGAGCTTTCTTGTTGTTGAGCCGAGTTCTGTGTCTCCCCATGCATTGTGCATTACATATGTATCATATATCATGATGTATAGACTTTTGTAGGTTTGACATTCGTGTCTTGCCTTGTGTCATACATATCATGTTGCTTTTGATGTACATATCTACCTTTGTTGCATTTGTATCATATTTGTCACCATGTTCACTACACTAGTTGAGCCTATCTTGTAGCATAAGCATCATGTTTGTTGTGTACCATGATAGGTTAGTCACCTTTGTATGTCATGGTTACATTTTGTACATGAGCTTCTCCTATATGCCATATGTGCTACCTTATGCTATTTGTGAGATTTTGAGTATGTTAGTGGTGAAATGGTGATGTGTGGCTATGCTCTTGGTGGTATTGTGATATATTCATATTGAGATAGCACTTTTTTGAATCAAATGCTTAAATTGACATATAATCTATGAAATGCTCTTCACCCATGAGTAGATGCTTGTCCATGTCTTGTTTGATCCTTGATGTCTATATCATGCCTAGATTGTGCTTCGAGTGCATGCTCTTTTCACTTGGGGACCCTTCTATCATTGTGAATGTTTAGCCCATGTGTAATCTTGTGGAGGAGCATAAGTTTCTTTTTGCCGCAAAGGCATTTCATGTACCATGCTTAAAATTGAAAATGAAATTGGTGTCTATGAAATGTCTATGCTTGAAAAATATACTCATAATCATGTCTTCATGCTTTTATATATTTATATCTTGTGTGTTAAACCATTGCATGTTGTCTACCATGACAAGTCTCAATTAGAAGTAGACATATGGCTCGGAGGCTTTGACATGACATGAGGTAGCTTGTGGGTGTTTGCTATGATCTTGTGATGAGAACTTGTTGTCCTCGTATGAGCTTTGTGTGATCTAGCATGTTTAGGTTCAGATGATTCATAGCTAGGTGTTTGCTGATCTGGTGAGACCTTTTGGAATAATACGTAAACTTAATAAATGCTTTGTCACATGCTTGTATTATGATATTCCCTTGATGGTGATGCTTTTACTGAGTTATGATCTACATGCTTGCTCTTTGTCTCACTTATAGCCTTTGATAGTGCTTGTGACCTACTTGAGAAGCTTATGTAGATTGTGTATACTTTGACATGCGCTGTGCACTTGTATGCTAGACTTGTTTCATGCATTGTCAACAAGGAGGAAAAGTTGCATTTGGGGGAGAAAATGTTTCTGTTTTCATGCATTTGTTGCATTTAGAGGGATACTCAGTTTAGGGGGAGAACTTGAGTTTGCATGCACATGTTCAGGGGAAGTATGCATTTGTGTAGGGGGAGCTTTGGTGAGTTTCCTATGTTTGCCTGAGTTGTGCTTTGGTGATTTGATCTTTGCTCTCTCACGTGTACTTAGGGTGAGCTTTGTATGCTCTTTGGCTCTAGTGCATGTGTTTAGGGGGAGCTTGTGAGTTTTCTGCTCTTTTGCTGATGGTGTCGAGCCCTTTTGCCTCCCCTCGAGGAGTCGGCATTGTGAGCTTTGTGTCTCGGTTGTGATGTGTCGTTGCCCATTTTTTTGGAGACCGAGATTTTTCCAAGCTGATGTGGCCTTTGTGTTTCTTCTCATGCCAAGTGACTTTGTTTCCTTGTCTTTGTGTGGCTTTCAATCACTTGGATGAGCTTTTCAGCCTTTGCCTCTCAGACGTTTCTTTGTGCTCTTTTGTTGTCAATACACTCATCAAGGGGGAGAAAATTCAGAAAATCAAGTCAATATGAACCTTGATTTTATAGTGATGAGCGTGTTTTGACAGTTGTTGATTCAGAAAATTCTTACTTTGTGGTGTAAGAATGCACTTGGCTTTCCTGCAAAGGTGGCTCAAGCCTACTTTCAAAGTGATGGTGATTTAACATTACAAGTTGCATTCACTGACTTGTATGACCTTATAACCCTGGGTGCTCTGGATGTTAGCTTCTTGAGGTTGTGGACATTTTAAGTCCCTTCACCAAAAAGGATATTTCTTTAATTTTGACCACAAATTTCATGCATGCTAACAAATTGGATTATTTGTAGGAAAATGATGGAGAAGACAGCGGAGATGCAGTGTAGTCTTGGGTTTTTAGACCCATAGGTTTTCGGGGCCATGATGATTTCGACCCATCCTACAACTGTACAAAAAAAATAATTCAGGATGCTATGAGGAACGACTATGTGGTGGGTGCCTACAACACCATTGTCCACTCGGTAATAGTGATCATCTCTATGAAGTACAAAGAGGTTTGGTATATAGATTTTGCTAAAAATGAGCGAAAGTTCCAGGATGTCCAACTTATTGTGAACTAGTCAGTATCTTGTAGGTTTGGTTTAAAAAATTTAATCTCTTAGTGTTTCTAATCAGTATTGCTGATCATGCAGGGCCTTTTCAGCGCGTATGGAGGAAATGATGAAAGCAAAGACGAAAACGCCAAAAAACCAAACCTAAACTTACACACAAGATAAATGTCAATGTAAGACTGAGGTTTTTTATGGTCCCTTCGTACCTATCTGGTACTGCATTAACTTGTCCAATTGGTACCTTCATGTAGTGCGCTCAACAGCCATCGAGGACCTTATTGTGTGGATTCTTTGTGGCATTCAATATGTTAAAACTACTAGGTGACATACCTACCATGAAAAAGGCTGTTGTAAATATATACTGCTCAGCCTTGTCTCTGCTCATATTCTCTATTTGATTTTAGAAACTGATTTATACTTGTATTCTCATAATGATTGTATTTTGCAGGATTTCAAAACTACCCTAAAAGTAGATGAAGAAAATCTCAAGCCGATTTGTGAGATGTTGTGCGAGTACATTCTTAGGAAGATCGTCGACCCAAAGGGCAACTTCTATAATGGTGCACTACCGTGAGTTCATTGTAGCCAGAAACTTGAAACTTGTTGCATTCAGAGCTTGTCTGATGAGGAACTTGATGTGCTATTATGTATATATGTGATGTGTATATATGTGATTAACGATGCAACTGGGTACCCATTAGGTCAACTAGTGACCAACCCAAGCTACCCATCAAAGCTATTTATGGTTTTTCAGTTGCACTAACCCAATAAAATAACCAAACCAGTTGACCCAATTAGAACCCAAAAAAAATGATTCATGTTGTTACTGTGTGCTACCAGCAGATACCAGGCGCTCGGAGGGCATGTCCTCGGACACTGGAAGAAGAACAGGATCGCCATTACCGCAGTGCGCTATGTTTGGGAGTACACTCCCGGCGGCACTCCGTTCGACGACCACCACGCCGTCGTGGCTGCTAGCATGTGCGCGATGGTTCGTGCACTGCCGGAGCTCACCGCGTTGCGCGCCGCGCACCAGGGGAGCTCTAGCACATGGAATTCGATGTCGTGTGGCTAACCGCGCTAGTGGCATCCGCGACCGCCGAACAGACAAGCTCCGGCGTCACTGCCCCTCCATCTCGCTCCTCCTCCACCACCAGGCCAAGCCTCCATGTCCGCTGCTGAAACACCATGACGCCGGTAGCCCGAGCAGTCGGAAGCCGGACAACCATGTAGTCGCCATCCACAGAAGAAGGTAGCCTCATCACGCACGGCCGCAGCAGGGTCGCCATGGCCTCACGCAGACACGCACGCCTTCCTCTCCTCGCTGCTCGGCCACAACATCTCCAAGCCATCGCGCAGTCTTCTTCTCCACACCTACCGCCTCCGCGCACAGCCGATTGCAGCGCACTGCCGGCTCTAGATCTGGCCGACCCCGCTGTGAAGCCGCGCCTCGAGCGGCCTTCGCTGCCGGCAGGCCCCGGTGCCGCCGTCGATTTGCTGCAGCAGGTCACCAAGCGTAGGTGCAGCGGATCCTGATTCCTGAGTTGCTGACCGGTGAGCTCACGGATACGAATATCGGGTTACCCAAATAACCCAAAACGTTTAGCACTATTGAGCACCAAAATTAAATGGGCCAACCCATTGGGTAATTACACCACCTTTTTTTTTGGGTAGTGGGTCATTAGGTTGACCCAAAAAATTCTGCATCCCTATATGTGATGTCTACTTGTTTGTGTATATATGTAATGAGAATCTGTTTGTGATGTGAATGATCTGGTGGCTGCCAAATTCTGGTTGGTTCCAGGATGCACAGCCAATGATCTAGTGGTTGCCAAATCCTGGATGGTTCCATGATGCTGCTAATGATCAAGTGGCGGCCAAATCCTGATTAGTTACACGATGCAGTCAGAAAACATGCTGGTTACTGTAGGGATGGCTTAAATATAGGTGTCATGCTTTGATATATTGAGCAGATTAGTTTTCGGAGATCTGACATGGGATGATAATATGGGAAAATAAAATTTCAGGAAAACCCAATAGGAGTATATAGTTTTAGCGGAGATTTTTTTTAAGACTTTTGGAGTTGCTGTTGCGTCGCATATCACCTCCACTGAATCCATGTAACTGGCATGTCTTATACTTCCATATTCATAAGTACATTAATGGGCCCACACATCTGCTTTTTAAAATTAAAAATACCATAATAAAAAATTGGAACAATATCTACGTTGGTCATCTCTCCTCCCGGCCGCCTCCTGTCAGACCATCCGCACCAGGCAATTGCAAAACGTCCGCCATCCATTTCTCGTCGCTTTTTGCAGTTAAAAGCGCCACAGCGACGACGGGAAAATGGAGTTGCGCCCCCGCTTCCTCTAGATCTGGCATCATAGAGGGCCTCCTCCAGGCTGAGGCGGGCCCACCACGCGTCCAGCTGCCGCGGCCCCCCAACGGCCTCGCGCCCGGCGTCGGAAAGCAAGGGAAGTGCGCCGCCGCTCCCCGTCGTGGAGCCCCTGCACCTCGTCTCGCCGTCGCCTCTGCTCCCTCCTCCCCCAGGGCCTCCTCCGCTCATGTCCCTCCTCGCCGAGCTCGAGAAGCACTGCAGCAGCACTGAGGAGCTCCGCCGCCATCGAGTCCTCATGGCCCGAGCTCGACCGCATCCTCCATGGCTCGAGGTTCGCCGTCCCGCCACCGCTGCTACCCATCGCCCGCGAAGGCGTCCCCCTGCTCCTCCGTGGCCGCCGGGGCAAGGACGGGCGACGGAAGGGGGAAGAGGAGCTCCGGGGACCGCCGCTGTGCCCCCGGCCGCCGCAGTGCCCCCGGCCGCCGCAAGCAGGGGAGGGGCGGAGGGAGCAGGACCGCCGTGCTCGACTGCGCGCCGGGAGGAGAAGTTGACCCCACGCCGTCGTCGTCATCGTCTTGCTCCTGATGACAATGCGCGCACGCCGCGGCGTCGTCGTCGTCATCGTGGCGGGGTGCATCGTGCCGGATCTGGAGCACCTCCGCCGCCAGCGGCAGGGGAGGAGGCGGCAGGGAGGGGCCCTGCCGGCGATGCGTAGAGGAGGAGAGAGGAGCGACGAGCCGGCGCGAGGAGGAAGGAGAGCGCCACGCTCCGTCGACAACGAGCTCGAGGCCGTCCTGCCACCATCTCCCTCGAGGACGGCGAGGGTGAGTAGGAGGCCCACCGAGCACCGCCGAGAGCCTGCGCAGGGAAGGAGGTGGAGGGAGGGGAGGCTCCATGCCCCGCCGTCGCGGAGATGACCGCCGTCGGGAGTGGATCCGGCGCCGGCGAGGTCCAATCGGGAGGAAGAGTGACCTCCACCGGCGCGAGGAGCTTGGGGAGGCTCCACCGTGGGGGGCTCCGCCACCTCCGCTGCCGGGAGCTCGGATTTGGGGGCGGCCGCCGGCCCCGGCTCGGGGAGCTCCAGCGCCTCCCACACCCGCCTCCAATCCCCGCAGCCGGAGCCCGTCGTCGTGCTCGGAGCTCCACGCCCGCCGGAGAGGACGACCGCGGCCGGGAGAGAGAGAGAGAGAGAGAGAGAGGAAGAGGCGGGTCACAGGTGGGTGGGGCGTCGGGGCGGAGAAGCAGAGGACGGGGAAGGAGACTGGTGGAGAAGAGAGGAGAAGAAAAAAAAAGAGAAAGAGAGGAGGGTAGTTAGAGATGGTGGAAAAGAATATATGATTGTTGGGATAGAATGAGAGATATAAAAGATGACGAGTGCGGAAGAAGTGGATATAAAGGAAAAGATCTCGCTGACAAGACAGAAATATTCTGAATACGGAGGAGCACCGGTGTGGGTGATCTCACCTTTGTCGTTGGGTATATATAAATAATCCATGTAACTTGCATGTGTGCTTCCATATTCAAAAGCACATTAATAGGCCCACACATCTGCTTTTTTTTAAAATTAAAAATACCATAATAAAAAATTGGAACAATATCTACGTTGGTCATCTCTCCTCCCGGCCGCCTCCTCTACCTTTGTCGTTGGGTATATATAAATAATCCAGCACGCCAGCTCTACCTCACCAGAGCTAAGAACTCCATTCCCTGTCTCCAGAGGAAGAGTCAGAGGAAGCCCAGCCGATCGATGGACGGCACCATGGCAGCAGCGGCGTCCAACGGCAACGGCAGCTTGGCGAACGGCGGCGCCGCCACCCGAGGAAAGCCCATCAAATGCAAAGGTGTTGCTGCCTGCATGTGTCTGCTATTCCTCATTCAATTCTCCTAATCTCCTTGCTCCCGTCTTACGCGCCGGCCGGCCGGATCGGCGGATGTGAAGCAAACATGACTCTCTCTGATCATGGCGTTGCCGTGCAGCGGCGGTGGCGTGGGGCCCTGGCGAGCCGCTGGCGATGGAGGATGTGGAGGTGGCGCCGCCGGGGCGGCTGGAGGTGCGCGTCAAGGTTCTCTTCACCTCCATCTGCCACACCGACCTCAGCGCCTGGAAGGGAGAGGTAATCATTCATGTTTTATGATGTCTGCCAGTGATTTGATTAGTTTACTGTAGATCATTCAACTAATCTCTGTTTGTGTGTATCCTGCCATGTGACGGTGCTGTTTATAATTGCTGCATGGACGTGATAGAACGAGATGCATCGCAAGTTTCCTCGCATCTTCGGTCACGAGGCAGCCGGGTGCGTATAATCCTGCTCTTTGTTTTTTGCTTTTAGGCTCCTAGAATTTGATCGAGTGCCGTGATAATTTATTTTTCTTTGCGAGGACCGTACCCTTGGTATGTTCTAATTCAAGATATCTTTTTTTATAAGGAGTTAATGACGCATCCTTTCTGATTACCTCTACGTTGACTTTATGCTTGTCAGTTGATTACCACTACGCATCCTTTCTCATCTATATCTATATAAACTATATAATTAGCACCTACTAACAATTTCTCTTACCTCTCAACGCGCCACGTCATAACATACTACACGTCATGTCATCATCCACTATAAGCCATGTCAACATCTACCAAACCATGTATTTATGCCTTCGTCGATTTTCTGTGACTAATAGCTTTGCGAGTAGCACGTCATAAAATTCTCGCAGTTGAAATATATGTAGGATCAATCATTTAAGAATGGTTCTCTCTCAACAAAATTAACATGCTTTCATATATAATATTGTTTACAGATAAATATCACCATGTAATTGCTTTGGTGTTCCTACTTTCACATTTCACCTTAAATTTTTGTTTAAAAATCCATGCAGCAACGCGCGGGGTATCACCTAGTAACTTATATAAGTGAGACCCACTACAGGATTTCTCTCAAACTTCACTGTGCCACGTCAGCACACACCCACCATACAGCAAGCCACATCATCACCTTCCACTAAAATTCATTAATATCCCTAATAAGATGCAGTAATTACTATTTCTCTCAAATGTGGTGCACACCATCTTTAATTCTGAATTATTCTAACTGTCCGACCAATTTGATGCACATTTTCAATTCATTAGATGTATGTTTTATTAGTTTTTTCTTATATATTAAAAAGTAACAAAAGAATTTATAATTCTCAGCAATAGATACTTCGAATGTCTCTCAGGCTAATCTCTGTAAATACACTATTTTTACAATAACACTAATTCATAGTTATCAAAAAAAAAGTTTTCCAAATTCCAAAGCAACGCGAGGAGAATCGCTTAGTTAAAGTTTGCATGTACACCTTTCAAGGAGTAAATGACGTATCCCTTCTGCATACCGCTACGTTACTTTCCGATCTTGGGCACAGGAATATACTATCTGTGTTTTAAATTGTGGCCAGCGCCTGCATGCAGCCGCAACTTCGAACACATAAATGAGCAAACTTTTGACCGTACCCTTATAAAGTTTTGTGAAAGAAAAAAAAAGTTTAGATTACCTCCGCAGTGAACTACATAATCTCCCAATCTATGAAATAGTCAATATCACTTCCTGAATTTTTCAAAACCAGTCAAATTATCTCCTAATAAAGCAATTTTGAAAAATCATAATGAGTCCCAGAAAAAACATAAAATGAAAAATCTAATTGTGTTGGACTTCAAATGAGTAGATCGATCTACACAGTCAATAAATAATATGGAATGATTTACTACATTTTTTTGTTGTAGTTTTAGATCTATGCTTTTCTTCATACTGTAAAAAATGCACTAAAGCATACTATATTTTATGTTCACTATGTAGATATACTCATTTTGAGTCCAACACAATTGGATTTTCTATTTTATGAATTTTTGTGATTTATTATGATTTTTTTAAATTACTTTAGGGAGGTAATTTGCCCGGTTTTGGAAAGTTCAGGAGCTGATATAGACTATTTCATAGGTTGCGGATTATGTAGTCCAACCCACATAGGTGAGGGAGTGATCTAGACTTTTTCCTTTGTGAAAAACATTTCTACATATTTAAAAAAAAGAATTAACAAAGATGTCATCTGGAACTTTTTTTCTTTGTGGATCGGATCTTTTTATGGACTACAAACTCAACTGTCATCACATTGAATTACAACTGTTTTCCAGATAATTTATGTCTTACAATGAAAATTTAGTACTATTGGAACACGATTTTGGTGTTAGAATGGTCATAGCTAGCCGCACCTGTTTGTGAACAAATGTAGTAAAATAATAAAAATTATCAGCAACGCGTAGTGTTCACTTTTAAGAGAAATTTTAGAGTGCTAGCTATAACAAAGCTTTTTTTCTGAAATATTCAAAGCCTGGATCAATCGATGCATCATGCATGCATGGCGATTACACTACACCAACGACCATGGTGTGATTATACATATAGTACTTGTTTGGTAGTGCTCTGTGCAAAACAGCTCCACCTACTGTTAGTGGCAGAGCTACGTGCATTTGTGGATGTCAGGGCAGTCTCAACGGAGGAAACTAACACGGTTTTTATAGCATCATCTATAAAAACTAATCTTCACAAGGGTAATGTTTTTAAGTAATAATTATTTTCTCTTTCTCTCTCCTAATTTCACTAATAGGAAGTGTTGCATTAATTTCATAGAAACTAATGATTTTTTCCTAATAGCAAATTCATAGTTTCTTGTACATTGGATCAAGAGTAAACATGATTTCTCTATGAGAAAACCATTTCTGTGATCTGTGCTCTCTTTTCTAATTAATTAGGCTGCTACATCACAATTTTTCTTAGTTGAGGAGCTATTTAATAAAGAGAAACTATGATTAAATTGGAAGTGACCTCAGCTGAAAATCGATAGCCTGCTGCAATTCAGTGAGAAATCACTGTGTCATGGCGTTGATTTGTAGATCTGACATCGATATTTAATGGAGCTGACATCAGGGGCGCTGCCGGCTGGTTTCGCCTACTTAGGCCAGTCTCATGATTTCATCACACTATTATCAATGCAAGAATGCCATGTCATCTTTTGAAGTGAATGAAACTCTCACTCTCAGTGCGAAGTTTCATTGCGCATTTAATTTTTGCATGAAGTTAATGATCATATGTGTTATGTGATGAAACTATAACACCCTCAATGCAAGTTTCATTGGGTTTTATGAGACTAGGTAAGTGTGCCATGTGAGTGTCATGGTGATGAAACTCCTATGAAACTCTTATCACCTCTCTCTTCATAATTACAGTGTCAAGTCATCAAATCTGCTTATGTGGCATATGATTTAATGCCCACGAAATCTCCCATGACACTCCATTGAGACTGGTCTTAGGCGTATTGTAGCGCGGAGGAGCTGGAGCTGGAGGAGGTAGAAAAAATGGCTCCTCTGGCTCTTCCTCTTTCGTAATTTATTTGGAACATCGATTTGCGTCCTGGCTTCTTGAGGGCGGTCCTAATGAAAGAAACTGGCACAATTTACATAGCATAAGAAATCATCTATAGAAACTATCTTCCACAGTGGTAGTGTCTTCAAGTAATAATTATCTTTTATTTCTCTCTCTTAACTCTAACTTCTTCCTCTAATGAGAGAGTGACATGAGATCCCTAGAAACTAGTAGTTTCTTCGCAATGGTAATTTCATGGTTTCTTGGTGCATTGGTTCAAGAAAAGACTTGGTTTCTTCATGAAGAAACCATTTCTATGATTCTCTATCTCTTTCCTCATTAACTACGCTGCCACATCACCATTTCAATTAATTGACAAGTTATTTAAGAGAGATAGAAACTGACATTAATATATCATTAGGAGTGCCCTGATAGTACATAATAGCACCGAGTCTGTAGCAAGGGGCTGGAGCTGTTGAGGAAGTTGTGCCAATAAAATTACCGTATATGGCTGACGGGAACGACGAACCTATTACCTATCTATCTTGGATCTTGAAAACACCAACGATGAACAAATATGCCCACATGCCTATTGGTTTTGATATGCCCCATAGGGCCATAGATGCCTATGGATTTCTTATTCTTACTTGCAGGCTAGTCTTTTCTAATCGATTTTATTCTGCCTTAAATAATTGAATATTTTATTACTTAGGGTGTGTTTAGTTTCCTGAATTGGGATGCAAAATTCTGAATTTTACACAGATTTTGGGCTGAAAAGCATTGTTCCGAACTGAAAAGCACTGTATCACTTTTCGTTTGTTTGTGATAAATATTGTCCTACCGTGGCCTAACTAGGCTCAAAAGATTCGTCTCGCAAAGTACATCCAAACTGTGTAATTAGTTTTTGATTTCATCTACATTTAGTACTCCATGTATGTGTCGACATTTTTGATGTGATGTTTGATGTGATGAGGAATCTTCTTTTTGCATAGTGAATTTTGGGGAAGTTAGACTTCTAAACACACCCTTAGTGTGAAGTTCTGACGATGACGCTTGACTTTGTTCACAGGGTGGTGGAGAGCGTGGGCGACGGAGTGCAAGACCTCGTACCTGGAGACCACGTCATCCCCATCTTCACCGGTGAGTGCAGGGAATGCGTCTACTGCGGGTCCGACAAGACGAACCTGTGCGGGACGTACCGTGTGAACCCTTTCAAGAGCACCATGACCTCCGACAACGGCACAAGGTTCTCCGTGGTGGACGAGTCCTCCGGCGATCGCCGGCCGGTCTACCACTTCCTCAACACGTCGACCTTCACCGAGTACACCATCCTCGACGCCGCCTGCGCCGTCAAGATCAACCCCAAGGCCCCGCTGGAGAAGATGTACCTCCTCAGCTGCGGCATCTCCACAGGTAACAAAAGTATCAGCTCTTGTTGGTATGCTCCTGTAAGATTTGATTTTGGTATAATTGATATGGGACCGACCGACGGAGGTGTGTATTGGTCCTAGCAAACTTTGGCGGCCAATAGGTGCAGTTGCTTTATAGATATATATTGATCCGAACACCACGTCCCAGAGCAACTTCAACAATTTGCTATGTTAGTTTGACATCTATCTAATTTTTGTAAAACATGAAAAATTAGTCTCCAACAGTTTGACAAAATAACTTGACATCAATAGCAACTTGGCATCTCTCCACATATATGCGCGCAGCTATCCCCGGCGCATCCTTCCGTAACAGAAGAGGCGAAAGGGTATAAAAATAATTTTGTTTTTTTTTTCTCAGGGTTCCTAATTTAAGTTTTAAGAGGTGGAAGGGTACAAATATATTTTTGTTTCTCTCTCAAGATTCCTGATATAAGTTAAATCTAAATTTAGTAAGTGAATTATGCCAAACTGTTAGAGATGAATTTTTTTTACTTGGCATATCCTTTTAGAAATTGGCAAAATAGCTTAGTAAAATTTGGTAGACTTTTGGAGATGCTCTCAGAAAACAATGGCCATGCTTTTAGTCACTACTACGGATGGTGCATAGGTAGTCCTGAAATCTTTCTTGTGACCAGACCAGAGTCACGGTAAATTAAGTTATAACAATAACTTTACATGACTGATAGAAAAGCAGCTCTTAATTAGACCAGTTCTACAAGTTACTTTATTGTGACGGGTCAATCCTGTCACTTCTCGCAAGTATGCAATCGCTTTGAAAATGAAGATAGTTTACTTGTGAAATTGAATTGTTGTCGTCGTGCAAGGTGTGGCTGCTTAGGGTCATGATCTACTGAAGATATCTGAAGGTGAACAGAGATGCAGGTTCCGTCAGTGTACTAGAATTTTTTTAGAGTGAATTTCATTCTAAGTCCATTAACTATTACCGAGATATCATCTAGGTTCATGAAGTTTTAAGATGACCATCTAGGTTCACGATCTATTCAAGAGAGATCATCTAGGTCCAAAAACGACCACGTAGGCATCTTTTGCTTACGCGGCGATGCCAGCGTGGCAACAAATTGCAAAGCAACCCCTCCATGTCTCGTTTCTCGATCTCCCATCCTCGTCTTCACACCAGCGCGATGCAGGTCTGCATTTGCTAGCCGTCGAAGCCGCCGGGGCTTGGAGACCAGGGTTGGATGCGGCCCGGACCTCCAGGCGCAGATGCTTGCTCGTTGCTGCTGCAGCGACATAAACGTCGACACGGCGGCCGTCGGCGTCTTGGGCGGCGAGCACGGCAGGCCGCCGGAGAGGTCGAGGTCGAGGCAGAGTGGCGCGTTCGTGCTCCCGCCGCCGCTGTTGTGTGGTCATTCTCCGACGGCGCAGGCCTCACGAATTTCACATCAGGTGGCATAGCGATATGATGGCCGGGCGCGCGGGGCTGGGCGCTGGCGGCGGGGACGGGAAGCCGGCGGTACGGTGCTGGACGTAATGAGCCCGCTGGCCGCGGCGGTGGCGCTCCTGCTGCTGAGTGGTCGGTCGCTGCTCATGCTTGGATGCCGTGCCCGTGCGCCACCGCGCTAAGGTCATAGACTTGCCCGGGAGTTCCCATGGTGGCTCTCGCGGTGCAGCCAAGCTTTTGTGGTTTTTTTATTTTAGGGCAGCCAAGCTTTTGTGGTTGATAACGAGACACGCTCCCTAACAAATGACTGGTTTAACGCAAGGGGGTGCATGGGTGTGACTGTGTGAGGAAGAGGACGAGTGAGAGAGTGTGAGCAAACGAATGACTGTGGGGTCTTTTGCAATTTTTTTTGCCACGCTGTCATTGCACAGAGGCAAAAGGTGCTTCTGTGGACGATTTTGGACCTAGATGATCACTCTTTAATAGATCGTGGACCTAGATAACCACTTTAAAACTTTATGGATCTAGATGGGATCTTCAAAATAGTTAACGGGCTAGAGTGAAATTCACTCATTTTTTTTATGTACTGTCTTAGAGACCCCCATGTGTGGCGAACTAGTTATTTGAAGCTGTTCAATTGTTCATCTTTTCCCAACGTTTCCTTCGCTGACTCTCTTTACTTTATTAAAACCTTATGTAGCCATACGATTATTTTATAATAATTTCACGTTTGAATGTTTTTCTTTGGCGTCAGGGGTTGGAGCAGCGTGGAACACTGCAAACGTTTCCGAGGGTTCAACGGTTGCAGTATTCGGGCTTGGTGCTGTTGGTCTTGCGGTCCGTAAATAAATTAAATTATTTTTCCCGACTTATAAAATAATTTATACTTCACTAAACTGCTAATCAAAGATTGTTCAACTATTTTCTAGGTTGCCGAGGGTGCCAGGATACGAGGGGCAGCTCGAATCATTGGTGTTGACATAAACCCTGAAAAGTTCACCAAAGGTGTGTGTAGCAACGTCACTTTTCCTAGTCATTTCATCATCTTAATCTAGTTACGAAACAAAATATCTTTTCATCACATGAGCATGATTTGACACTTTGGTCAATCCCAAGTGCGCTGTAGTTAAGTTAGTTTTGAATTAAAACAAGCATAAGCTTTCAAAGATAAACATGGATCTGTGAATCGACAGAAGTAAATCCAACTTTCCACCCAACACGTTGTAAACCAACAGTCAATTTTCCTTCCGTTTTCTCAACAGAATCCTTTTTTACTCATGTCAGACAATGACATATAAGGAAATTGTAAAAAAATAAAAAATAGAAGAAAATAGTGTCGTGTTTCCCAAAGTAAAATACTACCTCTGTTTTTTTATATATGACACCGGCACAAGCAAACACAAGCCAATTAGCACTAAAGAAGCTGTCCGAAACGACATGTATAAAAAACGGAGGTAGTAGCATATAGAGAAGAAAGACAACATCAAAGTTGCTTACTAAGAAGGAAACCATTGGTAACCTTAAAGAAAGACAACTTTAATTTCTCTTCTTCATATAATGTCAATAAAGTAGACAGATGCATCCGCTGAGAACACACTTAGCTTGTCAATTTCAAGGAATGAGGATGTCATTTTCCATATGATGCCACTAGTATAGCAGACAGGATAACTGTTATTATTTTCTCTAGGTCAACATGAAGCACAATAAGCCTCGGCGTGCATCCATGTGTTGACCTGTACTGTAAGAGGTGCATTTGGTATCCTGCAAAAAAAAAGTGATCTTTGGCCAGTGAACTGCAGTTCAAGTAAAAAGAATCTCAACAAATTTTCAAGTAAGCCAGATATATTTCTTCCAGAATATGAATAGCTGATGAGTTGTGCCTAAAATATCTCTGAACACAATCCATGTTGAATATATGAGATCTCGCAAGCTGGATATATAGCATGACCTGGAAAAAGTGAAGTATCATCCACTTTAGAAACTTTAATAAATGGGAAAATTGGCAATGATCAAACTTCATCAATGACCATAAAAATTAATATATTTCCTTTCTTTCTAGAAACGAAGGCAGAAGTAAGGGGGGTATGGTACAGAAATATGTTTGAAATATAGAATTTCCATGATAGACTAGATGCCAACTAAACCGATTTTGTACAGAAAACACGAGGGCTGGAAAAGTTGCCAGCCGCATGTGCACTGATCTTTTTCTGTGATTGATGTTCTTTTTTCAACTAAAAAAGTCAACCCTAATACAAGACTTGTCAATCAACTAATAAAAAAGCAACAAATAGTTCGAGCTTTGGTACTATTTCAATTTGGTCAAACTACCTTTTCTTTTTAAAAAGCAAGGTAGCTGATGTGCATATTCAGTTTGTACAACTCGGCGTCGCTCTCAGTTGAGGGCGACTCGGGGGGCTCCCACCCCGCGCCGTCGGGCTCCCCGTCGTGGCTCTCGGCAGCCGCGGCCGCCACCCCCACCGTCGGTAGCGGCGACGGCACACAACCGACGTCCCCGCGTCCTTCTCCTCCTCTTCTCTTCTTCCTCCCCCGTGTCCCCCTCCCCTCTTCACACCACCACCACCACGACGAGGTCGTTTTTCTTGGTCGTCGGCGTCTGTGCGCCCTCTCGGTGCCTACTCCGGCCTTTCCTGGCGCGGATTCGGCCTTCCCCCTCGCGGATCTGGCATGTGCTGCGGTGTGGGCGCGGCACGCTTGAACCCTAGATGGTCAGGTTTGGAGTCGGCGACGCCACCCTTCGCCGGCGCGGCCTTCTCCGCACGGGCCCGGGGCCACGGCCACCTACGGTACTGGTGGGCCGCACCACCGGGCCCTCTTCTGGCGTCTCGACCTCCCCTGTCTCCACAGCGAGCACACCGCAACGGGCGCACCGGCGACCCTTCCGCTCTCTAACCTCACCTACCTCCCTTCTTTTAGGCTCCTGCAACCCTGGATCTAGCAGAACAATGGTCACCGCATCTCTGCTACGCCCTCCCCGCTGCCCTCCTCTGGCGTTCCTGCATAAAAGGGTCTGGCAGCGCTACCCCCTAACCTGGCTCCGCCCCTAGTAGATGGCACGCGCGACGCTGGTGGCCTGCAACAGACGTCGATCTTGGCCGCTCCCTACCAGGATGTCGTCGCCCCTGCGGCTCTCCACTGCGGCCGCTGCAATCGTTGCTTCTCCTTCCGCGGTCGCTGCCGCCACTGTTTCTTCATCTACCTCCCTTCCTCCCCTGCTCCCTCGATGGTTTTGGGCACCACTCTTCTCCCGGTGTTGTCGCCGCCGACGTCGTCGGCGTCCCGGCTCCCCCTGGTGCGTACCTCGTGCCCATCGTTCCTCTTCGGCTTTGGTGCCCCTGTGCTAGCCGCGGTTGCCGGTGCCGTCGGCACCTCTGTTTCACCTGCGAACTGTGGCGGGCGCGGTCGCCATGACGCTGTGATGCTCTCGTCTCCCCCCTTAGTGGCCGGCTTCGCGGGGCCTCCCGACGCCCTGTCACCTCTCTCTCCCCTGCGTGGTCGTGGTTGGGGCTGCTCCGAGCTGCTCCGATCTCTATCTTCGGATGGGGTTGCTTCGAGCTGCAACCCTCTCCCCCTTGAGCTTGGCCTGTTGTTGTCTGTTGTTCTTTGTTGCTCTAGAGTCCTGGATTGCATGCTGCTTTTTCCATCGGAATGTCTGTCATCCAAGCCCAAGGTTTGCTGCTTGGTGATGGTTTTGGAGTCTGGCGAAAGCCCCACCAGCCACTGTTGGTGCCGACAACAGTTGTGTTTGCTAACGTAGTTTTCCTCGCTGGAGGTGTTGTTGTGGTTCCAAATCCATTTGGTCTGCAAGGTGAAAACTTATCTACTCCTTCGTGGAAAGACGGATGATGGCAGAGCTCTCGCGTTCCCTCGTTGGTGGCATCGTTGATGAGGACATCCTAGGGTACGATTTGGCCAGGCGCACAACAGTGTAGGTGGCAGCCGTGGAGCACGGTTTGGATAGGCGCACGACAGTGTAGGCGGCAGTCATGTCCAATGGGAGTACGGATTAGCCAGGCGTAGAACAGTGCAAGCGCACGACGGTATAGGCGGCAAAGCCGTGCACATCTGAATTATCCCACCTTACTTAGCTTGGGAGGACCAATCCACCTTAAAAGGGAGATCCACCCTTCCCCTATTGGACTAGTCTTTTTGGGTGATTGGGCCTTTTTCCGAGGGGTGTGCTGGGCCGAACTCATCATTTGGTATCAGAGCTGGGCCCTTGTTAAGAGGGGGAGGATGATGAGGACATCCTAGGGTACGATTTGGCCAGGTGCACAACAGTGTAGGCGGCAGCTGTGGAGCACGGTTTGGCCAGGCGCACGACAGTGTAGGCGGCAGTCGTGTCCAACGGGAGTACGGATTAGCCAGGTGCAGAACAGTGCAGGAGCACGATGGTGTAGGCGGCCCATGGGCTAGGCGCAGAACAGTGTAGGCGCACGACGATGTAGGCGGCGAAGCCGTGCATGTTTGAATTATCCCACCTTACTTAGCTTGGGAGGACCAAGCCACCTTAAAAGGGAGAGCCACCCTTCCCCTATTGGACTAGTCTTTTGGGGTGATTGGGCATTTCCCCGAGGGGTGTGCTGGGCCGAACTCAGCAATCATCCTGCATGACAGCCTCGCTTGATCCTCACAGGTTTCTAGATGTTAGGCTTCTGATGATCACTACGTGAAAACTCACTTTGGTAACGTTCATAGATTATCATTGGTAATGGGCAAAACGCTTGTTACTGATATAGGGCTACAAATAACCCATCATTGGTAATGGGCAAATGCCCGTTGCCAAAAACTGTCACCAGTAACGGGCATTAACACAATGCACGTTACCTATGATTGTTATTGGTACAGGCTACTATGATGCCCGTTACCCATAACAAGATATAGGTAACATGCCTCAGTTACGCCCGTTACCAATAACTATCATAGGTAACGGGCATTGCGTTAATGCTCGTTACCAATGTGAAATTTTAAAAAAAGAAATCAAAATACATCCTATTCTTTCATTTTATACATGCATGCATACACAAAAGTATAGGTTTACATGTTACATCCACATACACTCAGATCACTATCCAACAGCGCTTACACTAAGATCACTTGTCTTTTTTCTTGCTCTTATCCTCTTTGGAACATCTCCTTTGAATCCTTCCTGTTGACAAACATCAACACAAAATTAGAGCTATGTAAAGCTATATTTCTGAAAGACATGGCAAATGAATTCATACAGTATGATTGAGATGTACATTAATAAGTTAAATAGTGTGCTCCTAAACAAAATAGTAGGTGACATAATAATCTGCAGATCAGCAGGGACACCAGAAGGATCAGATACCCCAGGCTTTAACATTGTGAAGTGGAAAAACAAGTTAAGCGCTGTTCTAGCAAGATTAAGCATTAAAACGATTTGGCGTCAAGCATGAGTTCCTAATCTACTTAATTTTCAAACAAGGATAGAAGAGCATAACAGCTAGCAATCTACTTTTCAGTGGTACTAGAATCACATAGCACAAATGGTTTAACATTATCTTTACTCAAAGGTCAGTTCTAGCATAGCAGTTCACAAATAGGATAACAATAAATCATGTGTATTTACCTAAGACAATGCTTGAATTGAGATGGCCTCAAGCATACCTTCCTACATGTAACAAGGAAAGATCGTTCTTAAAGGTAAAGTACAAATACAAGTCAAGCAACAGAACCCACGGGTTTCCTTTTGATGCACATGCATCACATACACAATTAGGCACCAATTCCACTATCAGGTTACTTGCTACTCAGATCCCTAGTTCTAAACAGAGGCATGACAAAGCAATTATGCAGGAGTAGAGCAAACCTCTGAAAATTATGAGTGTCTGGCCATGTCATTTTACAATTGTTATTGGTAAACAATAAGTATAGCAAAAGTGAGGATAAAAGATAGTTCACATGTTAATAGCACTACTACCACTTCTAGTCAACTTATGCAGCATGAGTGATATTGAACTAGTTCTTCGCAACAGCTTCATGATCCACCAAAAAAATAAGAACAATGAGATATTAAGTCACGAGGTCAATAACGATGACAGCAAAAGAATTGGAGGATCTGCTAGCATAGTTGTTAGAAGGATGACCAAAGCAACAAATGATAAATTGACAAGTTAATAAGCTAACAGCTACAGTTCTTACTAGTCCTAATAATCTAACATTTATGGAGTAACAGTGATTCTGCAAAGGCAGCCTCTGCTACCCCTTTTTCTTCAAGCCTTAAGTATATTTGAGTATTCTAAACAACATTTATGGACAACATAATAGAGGTAAGGAAGAAATGTAACCTAGTATATTAGAAGAATGAGAAGTTACTTCCTTGACATATAATCTGGACACTAAAAAGAGGAAACACAGTATCATTGGCCAAAAAGGAAGTTGAGAATACAATAAGTTCTTCAGCCTAAGTTCATTGGCAATGGAGACATGAAACCAATTTGAGAATCAGCAAGCAAAAGAATTATTCCCTTAATTCAGAGTCCAAACTAGACAAAGAAAAATAGAGAGGCTCAGATAAACTATTTGAAGTTATACTTGGAGTATACTGCTTATCAATTGTTCATCTGCAAAAAGGAAAAGGGAGAGGGTACTATAAGATAACTCACTCAATTCATCTTATGACATTCACAATGGATCCGACTAATATCAAACAAAACTGTGCTAAATGTAGCCCCTGATAAAATGTGTTTCAAATGAAATTACTATTGCTCTGTCATGGAAGAGTTAGCAAATGGCAATCACTATTTCAAGGAGGGTGGGAGAAGGGCCTCCGTACCTAAGCCCCGCCATATTCTTGGAGAGCTCGGACACTCAAATCATCTTGTTTGCACATGAACTGTGCTACTTCTTGGAGAGCTTGAACCCTAGCAAAAACTAGAAGAAAGGGGGTGAGCTGAGAAGGGGTAGTAAAGGGGATACGCTGAGGAGGAGATGGGGAAGAAGAGGATGAGGCACACCTGGATCTCGTCAGATTTGATGACTCTCGAGTGCCTCTTGGACTCGTTGGACCCAAGGCGGAGATGCAGCCATGGAAGAAGGGGAAGGAGGTGTCAATGGAGGTGGAGGCGTGGTGATGGGTAAGGCGGAGATGTGGTCGCGCCCTAGGCAGCATCACCGGAGCGCCGCCTACAAGGGGAGCCTGCAACACCGCCTGACCCCACGAGCTTCCCATCGCGTGGATCTAGGAGAGGGAGGAAGGTGGAGGAGTAGAGAAGGGAGGATCTCACCGCTCCACGCCTCCTGTTTCTCTGCGTCGCCGGAGAGGGCAAATCTGGTCGGGAGGGAGCTCCGGGGGCCCTGCTCCTCTCCCGCACAGGGAGCATCACACCGCCACCGGAGAGGGTAGATCCAACCGAGAGGGACCTCCGAGGCCGGCCGACAAGCAGATCTGGCACAGGGGTGTGGTGGTGTCTCCGTAGGGCTCCACGTCAGGGACCTCGAGGCCGCCCGAGCTCGAGGCCGTCCTGGCGGAGGAGGGGCGAAGGCGGTCGCACCGACCTGGCCGTGTGGTGCAGGGGGCACTGAACCTCGCCCCGCCCGGCGGAGGAAGCGAGAAAGGGAGGAGGAGTGCAGATAGGCAGCGGAGGGAGCTTGGAAGGGAGGAGCGCGAGGGGGTGTGCGGATAGGGTAGGAGTGGGATGCGAGGATGGACAGATACGGCGGATGCGAGGATAGTTAACAGTATTGGAATAAAAATTCGGGTTCGGGAATCAAATGGGTAACGGGCATTTTGTGGTCCGTTACCACAAATATTAAAGGTAACGAGCATTAATTAACACATGTTACCAATAAGGTTGGACTATGTTGTGTAGGCTTTATAGGTAACCGGCATAGACTCATCAGTAACGGGCTTTAATAAAGTCTGTTATCTTTAAGATTTATTGTAATGGTCTTCATGGGCCCGTTACCAATGTCGCGTGACCTATTTGAGGTTTTCAAGTAGTGGATGTATGTGTGTTCTTGATGTCTTTGCAGCAGGCTTTGCTCCTTTGGTCCTCTTAGGTTTTGTTTCATGTGGGTGTGGGATTCTTCTCTTCCTTCATGTGTTGTTAGGTCGTGTTCCTTGTGTTGCTGCGCTTTGGGATTCTCCTAAAGTCGCTTCGTTGTACTCTTTTTGTAACTCTTTCTCCTCTCTTGATGAAAAATGTGCTATGCACGTCTTAAAAATATTCAATTCGTACAACTCGACTTGACTCCTCTGCAATATCAGTAGGCCAACTTGTTGGGGACAAAGTCCCTTTGTAGTTAATGAAAAAAATCTGGTTCTATACAACTTGGTGTTTGCTTCATTCCCCTTGTGTTATGGTGTCAACGTGAGTGTGTCCTACATTTCTGTCAAAGCACATAGGACACAACAAGTTGTAGTAATTTCCTTTAAAAAAACAAGTTCTAGTAATTTCCTTTCAAAAACAACAAGTTGTAGTAATCTCAGTAAGAAAATCTCGAAGTCATTAACGGTATCATAGAAAGAGACATTTCTATTTAACATCTGAAATGGCCCCTTTTTAAGAATCAAAATTCCTAAACTACTTGTGGTTCATTCAGAAAAAATGTTGAACTCAATCTTCATGGGAATTGTTTTCTTTGTACAAGTGACTGATGTAAATATTAAACAGAACAATCTCCAACCCTCATTCTTCTTGCATGCCCATGGGTCAACAAGGGTCGTGGGTATGCATTTCTTTAAATATTTCAACTTGCGTCCACTACGTGAAAAACTCACATTACTAACGGGCATAGATGACCTTTAGTAACGAGCAAAACGTCTGTTACCGATCAAGCGTTACAAATGAGCCAACAAAGGTAACGGGCAGATGCCCATTACTAATAACACATATTTGTAATGGGCGTCTAACAAAGACCGTTACCACAACTACTTACCAGTCACCTGAAATGACTGTTTCTCCGGGCCCACCGAGGTCTTTGGTAACGGGCACAGACACCAAGCCCGTTACTAATAACACATATTTGTAATGGGCGTCTAACAAAGACCATTACCACAACTAGTTACTAGTCACCCGAAATGGTTGTTTCTCTAGGCCCACAAGGACCTTTGGTAATAGACACAGAAACCGAGCCTGTTACGTGAACTCAACATCAGAGACACGGAAAATACTTCCATAACGTGTCTCCTCTGTCTCCGCTAAAGGAGACGCGTCTGGTGTACGCGCGTCTTCTCTATCTCGACGAAAGGAGATGCGTGCTATCTACACACGTCTCCTCTGTCTTGACAAAAGGAGACACGTGCTATCTACACGTGTCTCCTCTGTCTCGATGAAAGCGCCAACTTCTGGGGCCCACCGATCAGTATTGGTAACGGTCTTTTATGTAGCCCGTCACATTGTTGGCATACTTGTAACGAGCATTCCATGTGAAGCACGTTACTCACTGATCATTTTTTGTTGTAACGCGCTTTACTTAACACGCGTTACCGATACGTAGGCCACCACTACAGTAACTTGCCTATTTTCTGGCTGCGTCCTGGAACCAGCCAGGATTTGGCATCCACCAGATCTGGGGCTGCATATGCATCCTGGAACCAGCCAGGATTTGGCAGCCACCACAGCAAGGAGACAGCACAAACACATTCTCATCACATATATACACAAGCAATACCACATATATACACAAGCAAGATCACATCAAGTTCCTCATCAGACATGCAACAAGTTTCAAGTTCCTCATCAGGGCTTATTTGGATGGAGTCCTGAGAAAACTGCCTGAACTAGGCAACAACATCTGACCCCAGCCAAGCAGGTTTCTCAGGCAACAACACCTAACTAAACAAGCCTGAATGCAGTAAGATTCAAGTTTCTAGGTACAATGAACTCATGGTGCACCATTATAGAAGTTGCCCTTTCGGTCAAGGGTCTCCTTAAGAATGTATTCGCACAACATCTCCCGGACCGACTTTAGATCTTATGTAGAAACATTTAGGGCAGCTTTGAAATCCTGCAAAATACAATCATTATGAGAATACAAGTACAAATCAGTTTCTAAAATCAAAACGAGAATATGAGCAGAGACAAGGTTGAGCATTATCTACTTACAGCAGCCTTCTTGATATTAGGTAAGACTTCTAGTAGTCTTAACATATTGAATGCCACATGGAATCCACACAAAAAGGACCCTGATGGCTGCTGAGCGCACTGCATCGAGGTACCAAAATGACAAGTTAATGCATTACCAAATAGGTATGGAGGGACCATAAAAAACCTTGGTCTTACAGGTACATTTGTTTTGTGCTTGAGTGTAGGATTAGTTTTTGGCTTTTTCTTTTCTTTCATCATGCCGCCCTTTTCTACTCGCATATCAAAGGCCCTACATGATCACCAATAATGATTAGAAACACTATGGTATTGAATTTTTGTGAACAAAACCTAGAAGATACTGACCAATCCACAACAGATCAGACGTCCTTGAACTTTCACACGGGATGTTGTTTAGCAAAATCTAGATACCAAACCTCTTTGAACTGCATACAGATGATCACTGTTACCCAGTGGCAACAGGGGTTGTAGGCACCCAACACGTAGTCATTCTTCATTGCATTTGATATTGCTTGCACTACAAGGGTATGCAGCTAAAAAATCTGTGTGGACGTGAAAATCTGTGGATCCAAAAACCCAACATTGATCTGCATCTCCGCTGCCTTCTCCATCATTTTCCTACAAAAAATCCAATTGTTAGCATGCATGAAATTTGTGGTCAAAATTAAAGAAATATATTTTTTGGTTTTAAGGGACTTACAATGTCCACAACCTCAAAAAGGTAACATCTAGAGCATCTAGGGTTATAAGGTTATACATGCCACTGAATGCAATGTTTAACATTAAATCACTATCACTTTGAAAGTAGACTTTAGCCAACTTTGCTGGAAAGTCAGGTGTATACTTAATGTGTTCCATGACGTAAGCATGCAACACAATTTGGTCAAACAACCTCTAATTCCACTTCTGACAACATAGGCACAACAGACTTGTATTTTAGATCATGTTTTGTCCATAAACAGTTAAGAAGCTCATCTTTAGAAAGAGGTTTCCTGACCTGCTTCTCCTTCTGCGGTGGCTGCTGCTCAGGTGGAGATTGCATGTCCTCCTCCTGTTGTGGCTGCTACTTAGGTGGAGATTGCCTGGGCTCTTCCTCCTCCTGTTGCAGAGGCTGCTATTGCTGCTGCTGCTTAGGCGGAGATTGCCTGGGCTCCTCCTCATCCTATTGCAGAGGCTGCTGTTGCGGCTATTGCTTAGGCAGAGATTGCCTGGGCTTCTCCTACTGTTGTTGATGCTCCTAGTGCGTAGTTTTGCTGTTCTGCTACTGCTGCTGCTGCTGAGCCTTCTCTTGCTGACGCTGAGCTGCTGTACCTCCATCTGATCCTGTACCCCTTCTACCTTATGTGGGTGCAGGATTGGGATTTCCTGTCATGGGTGGTACAAGGATCATGTTCTTTGACCATTGGATCCTTAGAAAGAGAACCTCAGCTAGGGTTGTTACCTCATCCCCCCCAATTGGTACAGGCAGAGGGTAGTGACCCGTATTGCCCCACACATAACTAGGTTGCACCACAGCATACCCATCCTGCACCGGTACTGTATCGAGAGTCTTTTGCAATGGAAAGACAGTGGCTAGTGCGAGCCCCACTTTATTCCCGATGCCATCGAAAAGGCTGCACTTGGTTGGCTCTGTCAGCTTATCTATTGTGTCCAGCATAGGTGATCGACTATCAATGTGATGTTGACTACCTTTGTCCTCATTGACATGCCAATGGTCTTCCTCTCTACCACGCACTTCTTCCTCACTGACATGCACATCTTCTTCCTCGCTGCCATGCACATTTTCTTCCTCGCTACTACTAACAGGTGGTGATTAGGAAGGACGAAGTATACTTTCTGGTATATCCATGCCTGATCGTCTTAGCATGTTGACAACTCTAGTGCATGCTTCACCAACAAACTTGTCCATATCCGTATCAGACATCTTGTTCCTCTTCTTCCTGTACATTCCAGCAAACTCTTTACCAAACCATTTACCCCAACCAAGTGAACTAGACACGCCTCGGACCCGACCTCGATGCTCTGGAGTCTCAAGTGTTGCGGTGAGGATATCATTCTCCCTAACCCCAGATAAAGAACCATCGCTAGCCTAAGCTGCAAGTGTTTTCACCCTAGTTGCTACCCCCACCACCGTAGGGTTAATGAATGTATTATCCCTGATTCCTTCACTATTGGTCTTCCTCTTCCCTACCCTTGCCGCAGATAAGGCCTCCAACGTCCAGGAAATTGGTCTCAAGGGTTTTGTTTTCCTTCTTCAGCTAGTTTTGCATCCTCCTCCTCCCACTCTTTCCTTTTACCAAGATAACCTTTTCTGCCCATCTTGTGTGGCTTATTATGCAATGCTCTCTTTTCTTTCATGCCCTGGCTCAATTACTGAAATGAAGGAGAATTGGTTTCATGCACAAATATGTCCCAGTCTTCAGACTGCAAAAAGGCATGCTTCACAAAGGGAGGCTCCTGTTCGCTCACATTTTTTTTCTTAAATGGGCCTTGAACCGTCATTGCAAGGTTGCAATCTCTGACATAGCTGCCTTAACTACCTTCTTGCGAACAGATTCTTCCAGATTGGCTGGGTAATCTAGCTTTTCCTCTAAAACTGTGAACAGTTGTTCCTTCTCAATTGGTGAGAGATCATCAACCACCTTGTTGATTGACACCCTCTCTCGAGCAATGAGGACACAAACTAATACAAATCTATCCCTCGCAGCATTTGGGGTAGGCTAAAAATTGTTATCAAGTCTAGTTGCAGTCAACTTGTCTTCTGGCCATTTGGTTTGTGTCCTTGACCTGCGGGATCGAGTACTACTCGCAGCAGTCTGTGCTGAGTGACCCTGTGAAGAAAGATCATCATCGATGGGCTGTGAACAAGGTTCACCGTCGATGGGCTGTGATGGTGCACTAGAGGTAGATGAGTTTGTTGTTGTGGGAGACTACATAGACGATATGTCAGGTTGTCAGTAGAGCAACATAAGCAAGACTGAAAGTTTAAACTAAATTAGATAAATTCTTATTCTCTGACAGGCAAAATAGCTGATATTAGCATACATGTTTGGGATAGGTGCTAACCATTTTGACAGGGTGAAGCAATATGCTTATATATCAAAGCAAAGACTAAATTCCTTCAACTGATTCCTTGTCCAACTTCAGCAACAATGAATTGTGTGTTCCATGTGTACATGCAACAAGAGGATAAAGCAATCAGAATTAAAGTATGCTAACAGGTCCAAAGCATAACTGTCGATCTGGTACATTCAAAGCATAACAGAATTAGAGCATAACAAAAATTGGAGCACCAGGAACATAAAAATGGATTTCAACAGTTCATATAAGTTCATATGTTAGCAACAATTTATTCAAACAGACTTGAAGCAACAAAATCCATCCATCAAATCCACAGTCAATCAATTAAAAATGAACTATTAAGGCATGTTGTCCTAATGCAGGCAATTCCAGGAGAATAATCCTATGTGAACTGACCCTAAACAACCGTAAAGTAGCATGTCTCCCTAATTCATCTTGATAGGAATAGCAGATTGGGTGGCCAAGTAGAGAGAGGGCATTGGGGGTTAAAGCAGCACTAACCTCTGTCGCGAATGAAGTAGTTCTTCTCGTGGTGGTCGGAGAGACCCGGTCCGCGTCGCCTTGTTGCCTGAGGTGGCCAGATCGTCGTTGTGGCCGAGGATGTCGGATCCGTTTCACCGTCTTTAGGTTGCCCGGGATGCCGTCCGCACGCTAGTAACCGCGTCCTCGCCACTGTCGTCATGCCTGGAGCTGCTTCGTCGTCATCACGCTGGGACTGGTGGGGCTGGAGAAGAGCAGGGTTGCGTGCGGAGAGAGCGGCGAAGGCGAGCGGGGAGAGTGGCGGCGACGGGGAGAGTGTGGGCATTGTGGATCTATCTAGGAATTAGCCGAATATATCCCCTGATGAACCGCGCACATTACTGTATTTACAGATTTTACTGACGTGCCCTTGAACAGCTCTCTGGTGGAATTGGAATTCCATGGGCATTATAGTCAATATAGGTGGGAATTTTTGAACAGCGTGAGCAAGGTTTGCCTGCGGACGCTGACAATGGAGTCATTGGTGAGGCAGGTTATTAAACCCGTGTCTCCTTTGTTGGCAGGTGGGTCCGGGCGGTTATCTTCTTTATATAGGATGCTGAACTAATGCGCGGGCCCGACACTATTTTTAAAATGAAACTTGCATCCCTGAAATATTAGAACCCATAAAACAGCACCTAAAAATTCATTAAAAATAACTGCAATTCATATTTGGACATTTAGTACTTTAATCAAATATCAACAGTCGCACTTGTGTACCCAAAATTCTTTTAATTCTCTTTTACATCTCATGTTTATGATATAATAATTCTAATAATATCTTAGTGTGCTCTAAAAATTCTACAAATTGACTAGGCAACATAATTTGGGTACCTAAACTTGTCATAAAAATTTCAAATGGTTTCGATAAAGGAAGAATATACTTGTGTACAAATGTCTACATCTCTCACATAGTTTCCTATAATGTTGCTTGAACAATGAAGTTTTTCACACTTTGCAACATGTTCGAACTCATACGCATTTAAAAATTTAACACAACCTTGTGTTCACCTTAAGATTAGGAAATGCAAAGTTTCATTACTAATGGTAGTGGAAAACACATATTATTTCTATGTTGTAACTGACGGGGTTGTTGTTCTACATCTGCTCGACTGGAACCCGATCCAGTGCCAGGCGCCTACCGACGTCTCTATCACTGTAGGGGCGGAGCATGCTCTTGCAGGGGGCCCGTAGGCTCCAGAGGTCCTCCATAGGCCGATTCGATGTCGCATCGATGCGGCCAGCGATGATTGCCAGCACATCCTTCGGGAGTTCCGCGAGCGACCGCGGGTACTCCCTTGGTGCCATGAGTATCGGTGTGGAAGGGAAGTCGTGCGGCGTGGAGTATGAGAGGTGAGCGAGGGGGCGCAATGGAGGAGGCACATCGAACGCGTCGAGGAATGAGGACGATGAGGAGTGTAGGCGGTTGTGGTTTTTTTCGCAGGTAGATGAAGGGGTTGTGTTGGTTTCGCGGGTAGATGAAGGGGTCGGGGCAACAATTATTTATTTTGGAGAGAAGATACAGGAGAAGTGTTTTACAAACACGCGTCTCTGATGAGTGGATACTACTAATTGCACATCTCTCTTATCGAGGAGTCAAACTCTTTGAAGTTTGACCAAATATAGACAAAGTAATATCAATATTTGTATCTCCAAATAAAGTTTAGTATGAAAATATATTCCACAACTATTCGACCAAGGGCATTTCGGACAATGGATAGTTATTGCTGACGCGGATTATTGAACACACGTCTTCTTTGTCGGGCGGGAAAGTGACGGTTATCTTTTTTATATAGGTTGTATTCCTCACATAGTTTCTCAGGTAGAATATATATTGAATATATACAGTATCTTAGGCAGAATATATAGACATCATATATTACAAAAAGGATTCAAATTCCACCAATACACATCCTATATATATTACAAAAATGATTCCATTTCCAACAATAGGCATCCTGCATTTTACAAAAAGGATCAGATTCACCAGAAATCAATCTTGCTTTTTCTTCTTTGATTTTTGTATAAGGATGTTTTCATGATGGTTGCTTCACAAGTACGGTGTTTTGTTAGTTCCCTAGAGCCGGGGCATGTATGAAGTGTGAAAGGATATAATTTCGTCAAACTGGTTGTATTCCTCCTCAACAACAATATTTTCAACCCCAACAATCCTTTTTTCCAAGCAAAACCACACTCCAGTTCTTCTTTGCAAGGTCAAGTACATAGAACACTTGCTCAACATCCTTGGCGAAGACAAGCGATTCATTTTTGTAACCAAAGACCCGGAGATCAACACTAACATAACCAAATTTTTCCTTGCTCACACCTCTCATCACATTGGTGACCCATCTTCACCGAAACAAGGCTACCTTCAATCCTACATAATCAAGCTCCCAAATCTCCTCTATTTGGCCATAATATGTGTCTGTCTGCATGGCATCACTGTCGACGGCCCGTACACGCACACCACTATTTTGAAAGATGCTCTTGGCATCCTGGGCCATGGTGTAGAATGTGTATCCATTGATAACCATTGCTTGGTATTTTGTAACAGTGAATAATGGCCTCACTGCTAGTTTCCTTATCAGATCATTGGTTATTACAACATTGTTGCATCCCTAGACATAATCTCGGAGCCACCTGCTGAAACCTTGCATGTGCATCTTTGCAAGCCAAGCGTTCCCACGACCAAGGTTATTTTCACGTGGTTGTCTCTTGTGCTCATTAGCAAATGGTGTAATCAGGTGAATCTGTTCTATCACGGTGAAATGAGCCTTTTTGAAGGCAACTGGTTCCGGAGTGATGGACTTTTTCCCCAGTGTCCCAACTCCTGAAAGCCTACCTTCATGCCATGAACGAGGCACACCAATAGGGTTTTGGGGGTCCATATAACTCATGGCCCACTCCACTGCTTAGATGGTCTCATAGCCACGAACAATGGCTCCCTCCGGAAATGACCGGTTATGTACCAATGATTTGAGGAATCCAAAGTACCTCTCATATGGAAACATCTGATGAAGGTAAGATGGGCCAAGGTACCAGATCTCTCTCATGAGGTGTGCTGTTAGATGCAGCATGAGACCAAAGAATGATGGTGGGAAGGTAACTTCAAGCAGGCATAGGGTCTCGAAATGCCTCGTCTCTAAGTCCAATAGTTTTTCCTCATCAATCACCTTCTGTTCTATTGCATTGAAGAATAAACACAAGCTCGTGACTACATCGTGAACCAGTTCTATCTTGATACCTCTTAGTGCAACAGGAAGATGAGATGTCATCAACACATGGCAATCATGAGATTTCATCAAGTTGAAATTCATTTTTCATGTCCTTCACCGACACTACCCTCTTGAAGTTCGATGAGTAGCCTGAAGGTACTTTCAAATCATGTAAAAACTCACAGAATTTTTTCTCTCTGCTTTTGACAAGGTGGTTGCAGAAACAGGAAGGTCCATCCCCGTGTCTATTTCCTCTGCATAGAGCTCCGGCCTAATACCCATATCTTTAAGATCCTCCCTTGCATTTTTATGATCTTTTCCTTTCAACTTTTGTTGTAGCAATGTTCCACAAGTAGCTTCACACACATTCTTCTTGACGTGCATGTTGTCAGTTGAATGACGCACATCCAAAAGCGTCCAATACTCTAGCTCCCATAGAATTGATTTCTTGTTCCACATTCCTTGCCCATCTTCTTCTTCTTCACCATCTCGCTTCTTTCTTTTGCCAAGTTTCTTTTCAGTCAATTTGGGTAACTCCTCGATAGTTTTGATATCCTTGACTTGCAAGTGGACCAGATCTCTAGTCACATGCATTAGCGCCTGTCGATTCTCCTTTTCCCCATTAAACTGACAATCCATGTCATGTTAGGCATGTTTCTTGCTGAGGAAATGACGGTGCCCCATAAATGAGAATTTCCTTGAATTTCTTAGCCACACTACGCCAGTTTCTTCCAAGCAGTGTGAGCAACCAGCACCATTCCTTTTACTCTGGCCAGAAAGGTTGCGATTAGCCGGGTTGTCGTTGATGGTGGTGAACAATATGACGTGCAATGTGAACTCCTCACGCTCGAACTCATCCCAAACCTCCTTCATACCAGGCTTCCAAAGTATCTTCAAGTCATCAACTAGTGGCCTCAAGTAGACGTCAATACGGTCGCCAAGTTGCTTTGGCCCGGAGATCAATATTGTCAGCATCATGTATTTCTGTTTCTTGCATAGCCAGGGTGGAAGGTTGTACAGTGACAGCACGACAGGACAGGTGATATGTGTTGAGCTTTGGTTACCGAATGGGTTCATGCCATCTGTGCTCATAGTAAACCGAATGTTCCTGTATTCATCGACAAACCACTTAAAGTGGGAATCAATGTTATCCTATTGTTGGGCATATGCGGGGTGTTTAAGCTTTCCATCTTTCTTCTTTCGGACTTCCTTATGCCAACGCAAGAGTTGGGCCTCCTTTCGTGTGGCGGACCATCTTCTCAATTGAGGAATGATGCAAAAATACCATGCTACCCTCACAGGAGCCCCTCTGTTAACCTTCTCCTTCTTCTTGCCTCTGATCTCCACGGGCTCGTTCTCATCATCAGCATTGTTATCATCTCCACCATCTTTTTTCCTCTTGTACTGATCGAACCCACACTTGGGGCACTTGTCAAGGTCTTCATAATATCTATGGAACAATACACAACTGTTCTTACAAGCATAAATTTTTTCAACCTCTATTCCCAGAGGATAGATTATCTTCTTTGCCTCATAGACAGACTCGGCTATTTGGTTTCCCTCGGGTAGCATGTCCTTAAGGAGATCCAATACTTGTTTGAAACTTTTGTTGCTCCAACCATGATCTTACTTAAGCTGCAGAAGTTTTAGATCACCAGAAAGGCGAGAGTACTTGTGGCAACCAGAATAGAGGGGTTTCTTTGAATCTTCAATGAACTGCTTCAGCCTCGCTTATTCAGAAGTTGTATACACTCCTTGAAACACAACATCCCGTAACATTTGATCAACATTGTGCACATGTTGCAACACCACACCATCATGGAAGCCTGTAACTTCTTGATCAGTGATATCCTCAGACCTCATCACAATTGGTGGGAATGGTTCATTTTCCTCAAAAACTCCACCTTCATCAAGGTCTTCATCATGGCATCGCGCTGCCCCTTCATTAATGCCAGTAGCATGGTGTCGCGCTTCACCTTCATTTAGGCATTCTGCTTCAACTTCATTAAGGCATTCCTCACCATGTTTATTCCAACACGTGTATTTTTTTGTGAAACCACGTGTGATCAAATGATGAAAAATGTTGTCCCATTGTCCGAACTTCTTCTGGTTGAGACAATCTATACAGGGGCAAAGCATTGCCTAAACATCACGATTTGTCATATCTGCCTCTGCTTGATCTAGAAAACCATTGATCCCGCTTAAGAAATTGTCCCAATCTCGGGACTGACTGTACATCCAAGCCTGAGCAGTAGCAGCCATCTGCAATTTCCATACATCAAATGAGCATAATTCATCACCAAAACTGATGAGTAAGAGGATTAGGACAGCGAAGTTCAATAAAAGGGGGGAATTTGCACCTTGACGAGGACTGTCTACGAGGCGAGCGCACCCGAGGAGGAGGATGAGGCGTCGCGGCTGCGGCGACGGTGAGGCCGCGAAGGACGGCGCCAAGCCCGAGGAGGAGGATCAGCTGCTGCTTTGGAGGACGGCGACGTACGGCGCGGAGGACGCCGCGGTCGATGTCCACCGACCCCTTTCGCCGTCGCGCACGCGGCCGGCCGGCCTGCTGCAGCGCCGGCTTTCTGAGGAGAGAGAGCGCGCGTGCAGCACTATTAATTAGCTAGCGGCGGCGAACGGCGGCGGGGAGTGGCCTTCAGAGGAGAGAGAGCAAGTGTAGTTGTCGGAGATAGCTAGAGCGGTCGGAACGCAAAGAGAAAAACGCGTAATAACAATACGCGTCTCTGATGTGAGAAAACAAAGGAGACGTTGGCTCCAAACAAGAGTCTCCAATTGGGTCGTCATCAAAGGAGATGCGTCTTAACAAACACGCGTCTCTAATATGAAAGTGATCGGTAACGGACTTTAAGGATCGTTACTGATAGGTTTAACTTTCATAACGGACGCATTTTAACATTTGTTACAAAGAATACCTGTAACGGGCGTTTAAGAAGCCCGTTACCAGAAGTTCTCATTGGTAACAGGCGTTGTGTTAGCCTCTCGGGGTCGAGCCTGCTGTGCTTATGCGTAACGGGCACCAAACAACAACCATTACAGATGGGGGTTCATGTAACTGGTGTTAAGTGTTCGTTACAAATGCTGTGTGAGCTATTTGAGATTTTCATATAATGATCACTGTGAAAGATCTTAAAGAAGTGTGCATGAATTACGAATACCTTCAACAACTCATAATGTGATTCACGCCACTTTCTGGCCAAAATTCGCTTGTGCAGGGAAAGAGATGGGGGTCACTGACTTCATCAACTCTAAGGCCAGTGGCAGACCTGTCCACGAGGTACACACATACTGCATGGTCACATGACAGCAGAAGTAGGAGTATATATAGCGGGGCTGAATTGATGTACGTGCAGGTGATAAGGGAGATGACGGGTGGGGGTGTCGACTACAGCTTCGAGTGCACCGGGATCAATGATGTGTTGCGAGAGGCCTTCGTGTCCACGCATGATGTATGTTGTGCTTGTACAAAACACACACTCTCTCTCTCCCCCCGGCACTTTTGGTCCAATTAGGTCCAGCACCGTTTCTTTAGGTCTGTCTGATGAAAGTACATGATAAGTGTGTTAGATAACAACAATACCAATTCCTTTTAATCGATCACTTAGGCAACATATAAAAAAGCTATTCGCACCTTGTTGTTTCTAAATAAAAAATACCCATAATTGATGATTTTATGGGCATTCAACTGATTTTCAATTGGTTTATTTAATAATTCAAAATATCCAACGCAGTAGGCATGATTTTTTTTTTTTGCGGTACAATAATACTACTTTGTCCTATATCTAATCGTTCATTATATTATGGATAATTTAGCAACAAATACATTGTAAAAAGTGATATTTCAAATAATGGAGCAGTCTTTTAGATGTTATTACTAATATCAAAAAATGTTATAGTGATGCTATTTGTGTGTTTTTACCATGATACTCTTATACCATCTTTTTTTTTTGCGAATCTTATACTACTCATGTATACTAATCATACCACAATTGATGTCTTCACTAGCTAGTATACAATCTTGACCGTCGAATATTTTTGTATATGAAATGTTGTTTGGGCTCATGTTCGTGTGCATCCAACAAGAATTGAACTCACATATTTATCTTTTCTTAAGAGTGCACAGCAATTTTTCTTTCTTTCTCGAGCTCTTACCCACAAATTTAGCAATTATGAGTTGGGTGTTATGCAGGGCTGGGGCCTGACGGTGGTGCTGGGGATCCATATGACGCCTAAGATGACGCCGTTGCACCCGATGGAGCTCTTCGACGGCCGCCGGATCACAGGTTGTGTCTTCGGCGACTTCAAGGGCAAGTCCCAGCTGCCGGGCCTGGTCGATAAGTGCATCAACGGGGTACCACACTCTCCATGCATGTCATCTTCTGCCGTGGAATCATGTTTTGCAGTTTGTGCCATCGTCCAATTATCTTATCTTTTATCTCTCTGTTGCTTTGCAGGAGGTTAATATCAACTTCGATGGCTTCATAACGCACAAGATGCCCTTTCCGGACATCAACAAGGCTTTCCAGTTGCTGGAGGAAGGCAAGTCACTGAGGTGCCTGCTTAATTTCTGATCAGGGGAGGTGGGATAGATTCAGCACAACTGTTTATTCGAGTGTAATCTATATCTATAGCTAATATTAAACTGCGGTAGTTTCCGTCAATCTACTGTGACTTTTTATCAAAAAAGTCCCTCACTTTGAGATTAATTAACCCGCAGTACTAAAAATTATACAGTCGCAGTTTTGACTTATTTGCAAAAAAAATTCTTTCAAGCCCATTCCCTGCTGGCCTCGTCGTCCGCCGTCGCGGCCCTCACAAAGTGTGCGCACTTGCCGTGCGGATCCAACCGACCTGATATTGTTTGTTGTCACCTCCTGCTGCGTCACCCTTGGCGCCGAGCCCCGAGGTGTGCATCACGGCGGCACAAGATCAGCTCCTCATTGTCCGCGCCGACGCGGAGGCCCTCGACCTGGAGGCTGCGTGAGCAGGCTGACCCCACCAACCCTGGACCTCCTCCCGCCGCGGCAGCCTCATGCACTGGTGGAGACCGGACCTTTGATCCAGGCCTTTTGTCCCGGTTCAACTTTGGAGCCGGGACAAAAGGCTTTGGGGCGACGTGGCCCGAAACACCTGCGAACGACCCCAGCCTTTTGTCTCGGTTGGTAACACCAACCGGGACAAATGGGGAGGCCTCCAATGGCTACTGCATCCCTTTTGTCTCGGCTGGTGACACCGTCCGGGACAAAAGCTTTCGTCCCGAATCGTTTTACGACCCGAGACAAAAGAGTCGCCTTTTGTCTCGGGTGGTAATACCCGAGAGCTAGCTCAACATTTCACCCGAGAGCTAGCTCAAGCTCTCCATGGTGCTGTCTAATTTTTTCGTCATCAATTTGTGAAGATTTCCCTCCTCCAAAGTGTTGCCAAGGTTAGGTTCTTCATTCTCTTTTCATTTGTTGCGATTAAATTTTGATTTATGGTTTAGAAATGGAGAAAATAGTAATTTTAGTTTCTAGGTAGTAGTAGGAGCTAAGAGATGAGGTTTTTTAGATGTTTTAGATTTTGAAACAAGTAGTTATTTAGCTACTAACATTGTATTTTGTTTCTCATATTTTTTAAGCATCCTCTAATTTTTTAGTAGTTGATATAGAGATAATTGATTTTTTTTACTTTTAAAAATAATGAGAGATGCATTTAAATTTACATTTAGCTTAATTTATTAGAAGTTAGTTTATTAAAAAAATGGTCATTACGAAACAAAAATATACTACCTACCTATTTAATTCATTTTTGTTAAGTATTTCTTGTTTTTTATTTAGAATACATTTAGGCATTCTCTTATTTTTAGAGACAATAGAAATTTTATTTCATTCATGTTCATTAAGTATTTTTGTATTTATATAGAAAAAAATTAAAATGTTATTTGCTGTAACATCTGGAAATTCAGACATATAGTGCACCACCTCCAGTTCCGATAGGAGCCAGCTGTTCAAGCATAATGTTTTGAGTGACACCTCTCAGGAGGTTAGCTTTAGCATATACAACAGCTCTTAGACACCTTATTCAGAGAGTGAGAGAGAGAATGTCGACATCATGCTTGATCAGCTGGCTTTGTCGGAACTGGAGGTGCACTATGTCAGCTTCTAGATTTTGAACCACTGCTTCAAACACATCTCTTAATTCACGTATTGTCTTCAAATCATCAACATGTTAAGTATTTCTTGTTTTTATTTAGAATACATTTAGGCATTCTCTTAATTTTTTTCTTTTTTCCATATACAGTCGGTTGGACGTTCTCTACCAGTAGCCTTACATCCTAGCTAGCTACAGTCTTACATCACCGGCGAGCTGGGGCTATACGTGGCTCGGTGATGTAGGGCTGTAGCTAGGTAGGAGATGTAGGGTTGTAGCTTGGCGATGTAGAGAACTGTAAGTGGGAGAGTGAGGTGCGTGTATATGATGGTAAGGTGAGGCTGTACTTCCTAAATGATCATGGTCATTAGAAAAGGTATAGTATAGACTAACGTCGCCTCCGGCCTCACTGCACCTGAACGAGCTCTTGCACTTATCTGTTTAGTTATTAGAAAATGAGAAAATAGGTCTTATATATTTTGTTTTTATATAGAATAAATTTAACCATTCTCTTATTTTCCTGCAGAGATTGTAATAGTTTTGGAAAACTATGGCAAGTTATTCTGGTCACGGTGGTCGCCGTGGCGGTCGCCGTGATGAACGGCCACCTTTTGCTCGTTGTCCAGGCATACACTTCACCCATGGTGTGATTGACTTACCTACTGGTGATCGAAGCCAGGGACCTCATCCCAACATAGTAATATTGTTTCCTTGTATAAATTTGATTTTTACGTACTACACATAGATAATAATATTATTTTCAAACAAAGCAGGTTCTCAATCATTAGCAGTGGCTCGCACATGTTGTTGAAAATTTAGGCGGTACCCCTCCTGTTTCACAATGTGCTATTGTCGGTCCAAACAATTCCATACAATTAAAAATCTCGTTTGACATACCCATTCGAGGACAAATTCGCTCCTCGCTGTCTTCAGAACCCATCCAAATGATCTCAATTGTTGGGTGGGGTACCCTGCCATGGTTAGGAGGACTTATGAAAGGACCGACGTGCAGGCATGCTTAGAACAACTTTACGCTAATGGGTACTGTTGGCGTTTCTTAACGTCACCACTATGGCACCGGTTAGCGGGAGCGTGTAAGAGACACCGGGTATACCGCAAGCGCACGGAAATACCGTTGTAGCACTTCCCCAAGGAAGGAGAGTATTCCAAGGGTATCGAATCCAAGGAACGATGTGCACTATCTCCTACTCTAGTATAGATGATCCAAGGACACAACACTGATTGATAGGATAGGTAGAAAGGATCTACCTCGACCGAGCGCAGAGTCTAGTTACGGTCTCTCAGGTATAACACTCACTTCGGGCGCCAGGCACATCCTAACTTTTTAGGGAGAGGCCAATGTGCTGGCAATGAGCCTAACTCGGTATGTGACGCAGAGGGTTTGCAAAGGATCCAACAGGCTGTCACCACTGCGGCCTTCCTCTACGCTACGAACGTACGTGGTCTTCGAAGGGTAACCTATGGTCCAGACACCACGTCTACACCACTGACTACTACTACGAATCCGCGAGGGAGATACTGGCACTAGCTCAAGGTATGCTTATCACTCATGCAAGATCACGAATGCACTTTGATCTAACTAGAGATATGCATGAGCATCAACTTTACTCTAATAGACAAGCTGGCAAACTAGATGCAAACTTATGATCCAAGTCTACTAGATCGAAAGGGTTGTGTTCGAAGAACACAAGCCTCTCAATCAAGAACAAATGAAGAACACAAGAACAAAGCAACTAAACATGCATACAACTTTAGTTTAAATAAAGAACAAAGGCACCGTTGAGGATCGTTCTTGAGGAAGATGTCATTAACATGACATATCCCCAAGCCTCCCACCTCACTTCCTAACACTAATCCTATACAAAGAGCTCTCCTCTCCTAATGAGAGAGGCTCTAAGGCCAAAAGTGAGAAGGAGGAGAAGAAGTGTGTGTCCTATTCTCTACCCTCTCTCCTTCTATTTATAGGCCCGGGTACCGGCGTGAGAACACCCCATACACCCCCGAACAGGCTTAAGGATCCAATTAGGGAGCACCACGTGGAAGCTGATGGTGAACAGAGGAAATCCCGGGTCGGCCGATCCATGGGGTCGGCCGACCTAGGCCCACCACGTCCTGCCTCGTGCTTTCTCTGGGTGACTGGTATGTGGGCCCTTATGCTGGTTCCTGGTGTATGGGTTGTTTGGAGGCGGTTTGCTCGGGTTGTGGGCCCTTGGATCCTTGTGCTGGACACGTGGCGGTGTCTGATTCGTCAGGAAGTGCTTCTCTTGGATTGATGAAGTGTCATAGACACATGGCATCCTGTGTGCCAGCACGTCGCCACGTGCCCTGGTGTGGGTCCCACCGGGTCCATGATATAGTGTGGTCTTATCTTGTGCATATCTCTTTCATCCAGACTCCGAAGTATACAAATGATATATCCATTTCGATCGTCTTGACGAGCCCGTCGCAATGGTGTAGACCAATTTGGAATTTGTGATTGTTTATGATGATGTCATATCTATGCCATTGGTGCACTTGCTCTCAACTTTGTCATTTAACATGTATTTCGGTGCGTCCTGCAACAAAAGCTAGAAACACCAACACTTGTGGAAATCATCAGTACCAAGCCCTATTCTAGTGTTGATGATCCTTTTACATTTATTTTATGCAGGTATTGACGGTGTAAAAGTAGCACTTAACAGCCGTCAACAGGTACTTTGTGCTGGATTACTCTTATTTTCTAATCAAGGCACTCGAGGAGGGAGAAAGTGTGACCACGACCGCAGAGAGACTTTGTCGGCTGAATGAACATGACATGGTATGGAGCATCATTTAATGTTATTTTAATCTTCTTATTTAACATTTTTTATGAGTTGTAATAACATTATTCTTAATTGTAGGATATCATTGGTCAAACCTTTGCGGCAAAGAGCTTTCATGCAATTCTAGAGCAAGTGTTAGATGTTGTGGGATTTTCTTACATAGATTCAAATCCTACACTCACAAGAGGTTCGAAGTATCAGGCTCATCTTTCATTTTTCAGACCATATCAGTTTTCCTCGCCACTGTTTGAAATTTATGGAAGTCCATGTGACCGTAATTGTGAAGCGATGGAGAATGCACTGATCTATTCTCTGGCATATATCGATGAAGTTCTCGACTTCAAGATCGGCGACTTCAACTATATGAACTATCTAAGGAATAAGAATGGAGTATGAAATATGTGTCGTGCATTGATGCACCCCTCTATCTTTGTTAAGACCGTACCTTAAGTATTCATGTATGAACTTTTTATGTTTGTAAGACCTTAATTAAGTATTGATGTATGAACTTTAATATATTTTTTGTTAAGACCTTAAGTATTGATGTTAGGCTAGTGACTAATTTTTTGGAAGCCTTAATATTAGGGTTCTCACCTCCAAAGTATTGATTAAACCTTAATATTAGCCTTTATCATAAATTTTGGAGACCTTAATATTTATTAAACTAAAAAAACAATAGGGTTCTTGGGGGGTGATCCTTTAGTCTCGGTTGGTAAACCCACCCGAGACTAAAGGCCTGCCCTCCAACGGCTCCCAGCCATAATGATTGGGGCCGGCCTTTTGTCCCGGTTGGTAAAACCAACCGAGACAATTTGTCTCGGTTGGTTTTACCAACCGGGACAAAAGGCCATCCTATATAAAATCGCCTACTCCTTTCTTCTTTCCTGTCCGACTATTCTTCACCCGAGAGCTCGAGCTAGCTCTCTCCCATGGAGCCTCAAGCCTAGGGAGGTGCTGCCCAAATTTTTCGTCATCAATTTGTGGAGATTTCTCACCTCCAAAGTGTTGCTAAGGTTTTATTCTTCATCCTCCATTCATTTGTTGTGATTAAATTTCGTTTTATGATTTAGAGATGGAGAAAATAGAAATTTTGATTTCTAGGCTGGAGGAGCTAAGAGGAAATAGAAATTTTGATTTAAGAGCTAAGAGATGAGGTTTTTAGTATACTTTAGATTTAGTAATAAGTAGTTATCATTTGTTATGATTATCTTCTTTCATTCATTTGTACTAAGAATTTTTTTTGTTTTTATATAAATTTTACTTTTAGCTAGCTTTATTTATTATTAAAAAAATAGAATTTATTAATTTAGTTATTAGAGACCTAGGGATAGTGTATAGTTTTTATACTTAAATGTTATGCCATAATTAAGGAAATGAAGTGTTGTAGAATTAACATGGATATTTTTCACTTAATAAGATGCAGATGAACCGACAATGGATGTACAACACCGACAGACGGTCAGCGGAGTACATTACCGGCATGCATGGTGTTGACGGTTCAAAACCGCGTGCAACTTCACCGCAAGTCCACGGAGTGACTTGGTGCCTTTTTCACCAAGGGAGGGGACCCCCTAGGTTCTTGTCAATCCACAGAGCAAGGGAATTACTTGCGTTTAACCTAACACTAACTTAGTTGATTAGGGACTTTATGATGTAAAAATTAATCTATAAAGTAAAGACAAACTAACCCTAGATTATGTTAAAGAGAAAGAGAGAGGTGTTCACGAGTATGAAAGATGTATGCCCATGGAGTCTAGGTACTTGAGATGCAATCAACCTAAAACATGGTAAAACTCCGATCCAATCTATCTAAGGATGTGAACAAAGAGTTAAGTGTTTCCCTTCCCTCGTACTTGTCACTACGCGAAGGTAATCGTCTCTAACCCTAATGAACACGGTATGTCGACGTGATCTACGGGAGCAACCCCGATGGCAATGGTAGCTAACCTTAAACATTAAGCATCATCAACATGAAGATATGATAGATAAAGATCCAAACAAGAGAGTGGGTGACTACATGTCAAGATCCATTACAACTCCATGGACAAACGATTACTTTACCCCATCAAGACGCTAGGCATGGCACCGTTGAACATGGTGGATGCCCCCGATGGAGTTCGTCTCTCGGTGTCCTTCAACTCCGGCGGTGCCGTGGCAAGGCCCCGGTGTCCTCCTTCCTCGTGGTGGTCTCTGTTGACCTAGGTGATGATCCTCGCGAATCTTCACCCTCTCGATCAACCCTCTTCCTTGTGTTTGATCTCCCGAGGCTTCTCTGGTCGTCTTTCGCGAATGGCTCCTTCTCCCAAACAATTAGGGTTTCGCAAATTTATCACCGAAGAAAGGCGGCGGCGAACCGAGGCGAAGAGGGGGTGGGCCGACCAGCCTGGGCCGACCGGCCTGGCCCATCCTCGGCCCGGTTCGTCTCTGTCTTTTGCCACGTGTTGTTTCTTGCACTTTGGGGTTTTTCCTCCTTCGGATATGGGCTTTGGACGTCGTTATCTCCGTGACCAAGTTAAGGGGTGTTTATGCATGATCTTCTGGTCTTTTCATCTTGGTCCTCGGAGATTCTTCTTCAAAGCACATTGGTCCTTGCCACTTTTGGAGTCAAGTTCACGCACGGTCGGAGCCTCTTGATCATCATGTAAATCGTCCTCCGAACCGAATGTATTTCTTCTCATTTAGTGCATGAATTCCTGTGTGAACATTATACTCCAAAACACACATCCAACGATGAACTTGTCATATCATTAGTATGCCTAGTGGCGGGTTAGTTCCAAAATGAAATCCAAACTATAACATAACAAGTGTTCTTGGTTGACGGAAATCGACCGCCAACGTCCCCCACGCTTAGATCTTGCACGTCCTCGAGCAAGTTGCTCAAAAGTTGATCATCCATGGAGTTTGAAAACATGCTTCGTCAAATCCTTCCTTTCAAGTTAGTCAATCATTCATCTTTAATATAAGAGACATGAAACAAAAATCATAATGTAAACATGGGAATTTAGAAACTACCAATTCAAGACTTACCCCACAACTCTTACCTTTTCACTAGAGATCTTCGACTTCATCCACACTTGCTTTCTTACTTCCTTTGGAGGGTTTTTGCACTTTTAAAAATAAAATTCCTGCACAAAGCATTAGACAAAGCCCTTCTCCAAGTTCTCACATGTCACTCAATAAGGTGGCTATCCTAGATAATTTTATAAACTCTCACCTCCCACAAGTCTCTCATATGTGATGTAAGTGGAGCTATAGGTGTGGCTAGCGAAGTTAGCACAAGTGTTGTCAAGCTAAGAGAATCCTCTAGTGATTGTTCACCTTCCAAGCCAATGATCATGAGAGTTACCATAATGTAGGGGTGTCAAGGATGAGAAGATTTAGAATGGTGGACATGTGCAAAGGGAAAAAAGAATAATGACTTCAAGGCACTAATGATGTCCTCGATGTCGGATTGCACATGGTATGGAATAAGATTCGTTCCTAACATCGTGACATCCTTCCTTGCACTTCATTTGGTCTTCACTTGACTTGTCATTCCTCACTTCACCTTTCTTGCCTTGCCTTGGATTTCCTTTCTTTTCTTTTCCTTCTTCCTTCTTTTCTCTTTTTTTTCTTTTTCTTCTCTTTTTTCTTCTTTTTTTTCTTTTTCTCTTGTGTGCGCACTACACACATACACACATTTTTTCTTTCTTTTCACCTCTTTACCTTCTTCTCCAATGCTTTTCGCTCAACTTTTGAACATGATCACAATCTGAATTTTAAATATAAACATGCCTAAAGATTGAACGAATTTTTGAACATAGGTTGTGTTCAAGGAGTAAGATGATAAAAGGATGTATATAGGTTTGGGTAAGGAATCCGGTGATGTATGGGGCATTTCAATGTGAAATTCCCGTTACCGAATACACGAAGAGGCTAGCAACAAAAGGTATATATCAAGGACATAACCATTGCTTGAAATTAGACCTCCCAAGAGAGTAAAATCCTAACTTAACTCATCATGCTAATCAACACTTATGGTGGAGCTCATGTATGTATGTAAAGGCTTTGTATAGGATAGATATCACTCTCAACTTGGAGAAAGAACTTGCTAACCTTCATAGCAAGATGCTTTTCTTAATTTTCAGAAATTAAAACCTCCAAAGTTTAGTAATACTAAGAGCATGGACGAAGCAAAGTGCTAGATTAAATTTTGAGTATGGGTACTTTACAAAGGTAGGTTTCCACTAAGCACCACGGTAAACAATTAATCAAAAAGCTCATGCTCAAATAAGAAAGATAAATTAAAGATATAACAAGAAAAGAAACATGAGACTTTGCATAAGACACTTTTTATTTCTTTTTTTTTCTTTGACTCAACGCTAATTTAAGACTCTTTCAAGCTAAAAAGATAAAACAAAGACTCACACACTCTCACACTTGACTCAAAAATTAAAAACTAGACCTCACACCACTTTAAGCAAAAATTTATAAAGGTAGCTAGCTAGCTCCCCCCCCCCACGCTTAGATCTTACGACGTCCTCGTCGTAACTTTACAAAAGGCACAAGGGAAGAGAACTATCTAACTACGACACCTAGTGGTACTTTCCGCACGAGTTGCACCACTCCTTCTTCTTGAAATTTTTATTCATCCCGAAGAGCTTCCTTATGTTGCGGTTGAGGTGCTTGAAGTCATCTTCCGCCATGCGCTCCCAATCCTCAATTCGTTGTTGCATGGCGTTGATGGTGTGGAAACACTCATCAAGGGATGAGAAGAGTTCCGCAATGGCGTTGCGGCATGCCACGCAACACACATTGTGCTCTTCCTCCGGATCATTATCTCCATGGTCTCCACCGTCCGGATCATTACCGCCGCCTGGGTTGCCTCCTTCGCCTTGCCCTTTCGGATGCTCCTCCGGCTCCTGCTTGGGCACCTCCTCCCAAACGTAGAGATCGTTATCGTCTCTTCCGCCGGCTGCCCACAAGCTAGGGCTTCGATCATCGGAGTAATCACTATCTCCGTAGAAATCCGCCGGCTCGGGGGTCTTCTCCTTGTAGTCCTTCCTCTTCTCCCCAAGGAGCCTCACTGAGCGGCGAACGGGAGAAGCGGGCTTCTCCTTCTTCTCCTCAACCTAGGGATTTGGGCTAGCGATGCGCCCTCTTGAGACACGCCCTCCGCATTGAATCCTCGCGGTTCTCTTCACTTGCTTCTTGGGTTTTGGCACCTCGCACCGGCGAAGCTCCTTCGTCGCCGGGGTTGGAGAGGGGAGGCGTACATCTTCTTCCATGGTCGCCTTCACCTCCTCCTTGTCCTTGGTGCTGCTCGAGGATGCCATGGGTGCTTGGGTGCTTTTGTGGAGGTTGGAGATACCACTAAAGAGCAAATCTTTGCGTAGCCATCAACTTGGTTGAGCGAGGTTGGAATTGTCGAAGTCCGAATGTTGAAAACTTCTCGATCGCTTTGTGTCTAGGATTTTACCTGCATTCAAGGACATAAACAAGAAACACAGGATATATGCAATAATGAAATTAGGGTTAGTCAAATATATAGATAGATCGCCCTAGGGTTCGAGTTCCAATCCCTGGCAACGACGCCAGAAAAAGGGCTTGTTGACGGTTGAAGCATGTGTCGTGTTTCGATCCACAAGCGTACGGATCACGTGTTGCCTTTTTCACTCGGGGATGACCCAAGATATCGAACTGTGGATCGGAAGCAAACTACCTAGGTTTTACCATCTAATCTATTGAACTAACCTACATGAAGCGTTGCTCGCATAAAGATTTAACATACAAGTATGAAAGGGAGTATGGATCACATTCACTAGCCATAAAGATACACGACCCAAGGTAACCCTAGCCTACCGTCTTCTAGTTGTAGCTCTGGCAAAGATGAGAAACCAATCTAATCTCATGCTAATATAAGGAGTAAACCCTTACACGTTTGCTCGGCACTTTCCCTTCACTCGTACTATCACTACGCGAAGGTAAACACCACCGAACGACTATACGTTCATGCACCACAACGATGTATCCACAAGATATAGATTAACCACCAAGATTATGTCTATTCCTACTAAGGGCATATGCTAGCTAAAACATATGAATAAGCATGCATCGAAGTAGATCAAAGTAAGGAAAAGATATGATTTATATCACCATCGAATGTTGAATGTACAAGTGCCTTGATGAATTCAAGGCATGGCTCCGGAACTCCACCATGGCTTCACCACGTAGGGCCAACCATGGCGGCTAGGCCATGGCCTAGGCCATCTCCTAGGCAACTCGAGGACTTGCGGCGGTCGTCGGCTCACTTCGGTGTGTCTTCTTCGATTTGGCGGCTCTCTGATGAATGGATTGGATTCAACCCCTCACTTGGACGTCCAAGGGGCTGTATTTATGCCCTTTGGGAGCCTTGGGGCGTGCTCCCCCTTGCCTTGCACGAGATCCTCCTTGGGAGAGAAGCAAACTTGGTTTCCATAAAATCAGCCTCGTCCAGATTTTCCTGATTCGCAGCCCTTCCATGCCGACATCATATCTCCCACGTCCGGACTCCAAATAATGAAAATTCGGTGTCTAGATTGTGTGCCACGAAATTAACTCCAACTTTGGTATTCATTTCTTTCCTTGGAAACGAAGATAAGATCCCTAAAACGGCCTAGAAAAATAATTTGTCTGATTTCAGACTTGTCTGCGCAGCAGGCATTTCGGGGGCCATATCTCCTAGCTTCTTGATCCGAATTAGGCTTTCTATATGTTCAAATTGAAGCTCTTAACAAGGCCTACAACTTTGGTATTCAATGTTTTGCCTAGAGACCGTTTAAGTCTGTGAATCTGCATAGAAAGATCATGTTGTTCTGGGCTGCGCGAATATCTCTCGGGTTGAGTTGATCTCATGGGTGAATCTCCAAATCTCAAGGGCCTGGGTCCTCTGGCCCATTTCAGGCCCGCCATCCTCCACACGACTTTTCTTGCAATTTTGACATTTTGCACCTTAGCATGTGAGCTTCAGACGTCATTATCCTCACGATCAAGATAAGGGGTCTTGTCGCATGAACTTCCGATCTTTTGTCTTGGTCCTCGGGAATATTTCATCGTTGCATCTTGGTCCTTGGGCCATTTGGAGTCTGTTCACTTCGAGTCTTGACTTGTGCCAGGCTTCATTATCTTCTCATAAAATGCTTGATGAACTTCACCCGGAAGTGCTCCTTGAAGCGCTTAAATCCTGCGTAAACAACATATACTCCAAAAACCACATGCGAGTGTGAACTTGTTATATCAAGGGGGTTAGTACCATTAGTTAGGATATCAAATCAATACCAATGTTGATGGTAAACTCATAGCTAGGTGTACCAAATATGACCATCAACAGATTGTTAGGGCAAAATCACCAAGAAAAGAGGCACAAAGACCTCATGTGTGACACCGAACAAGAATCCCACCAAGAAACGCCTCCAACAAACGACCACAAAAATCTCAAGAAAAAACTCTGAAAATCACCAAAAGGGAAAACACCGGGAGACAAAGAGACACAAGATGAACCACGTTGAATCTTATATACATGCCATGAAAGGTTCATACAAGGTCTAGCAAACCGTCCGAACATCCATCCCTCTCTCAAGATGACTCATGAAACTCTCAAGCTAGCTTAGGGAAAACTAAAGAGGAAGAGCAAATGAACTAGGGGTCAAAGAGTTGGCTGTCATCTTCTCTCAAGTGAGTTTATATGGAGGGCGCTGAATGACCAAACTACCCCTACTTACTAAACTTAAGATACACGCACACCAAGAGCACTTTGGGAACTTGGTCGATTTCTCCATCGGACGGACGCTCGTCGACCGCAAGCCGCTTCAACTCCACGCAACTTGCGATCACGCCGCGTGTCCTCCGCTTCGAAGCTTCTCGACGCACCATGGCGCACGCGGTCAGACCGCCCATCCTAGGCGGTCAGACCGCCTTGCCCCGGATCACACCCTGGTCAGGCGGTCAGACCGCCCTGACCAGGCGGTTAGACCGGCCCAGGCAGGTCGGCTCGCCCCGTCGAGTTTTCGGTCTTAGTTTTGTGGCTCAGCCAAGTAACCCAGTGGTTTTGTGGTCAAACCACTGCAAACTCCGCATGCAAGCTTCAGTTGTTAGCTACCACCTTGCACCGGCTCCATCCTCTTGACGTCGTCTTGCTTTTCTTGCCAGCGTATAGCCCGCACTTGATCCCGTCGGCCACCGGGTACCTCGAACGAAGCCTACTTGTCTCTTCGCTCCTGGGAAGTCACACAGACATAGACCTTTCGCGTTTGTTCTTCACCTGCACCACGCGAATCAAGCCGCAACTTGCAACTGCAATACTAAGTCAAGAGTCAGTCCACACAACATTGTCAATCACTCATCATCAAGAAGCGACCATCCACCGGCCCTCGAACCACACAAGTCCTCAGCTATAAATATAAAGGGCCATGACGATTGAAATGTATCACAATCGATCAAATCAATTTATCTTTATCGTTTTTACTTTTCTTCTTCATTACTCTACTTTTCCAACCTACCATATTGTTCTTCTCTCGTCTTCATGGCATTTGAGAACGTCCTAGCTAGTCTGCCAAACCTAGAACAATCCAAGGTGGGCCTGCCCCGACGAGGTCCTTCTCAGACGGGCGTTCGTTGGTTTACCGCCGGAATCACCGGCGACCGGTCACCCTCATCGGTCTAACTGGTGCCTGTGTGAAAGCGCTGCAAGGAGCTCCTCCGCGTGCTTGTTGGCTCCTAAAAGGTGTCAACAGCTGCTCTGCTAGCTGCAACGGAAATGAGGAAATTGACTGGAGCAGTGCCTGGCAAATGAATTCTGGATGTTGAGGTTCGAAACTTATCTAGCGCGCGCTTGCGGTTTGTCCAAGGTAAAACATATGTTCATTTTCAGTTGACTAATTAGCGTTTTCCTTATCTTTACAGTTATTATGCAAGTGTCGTTGGTTTGGTAAAAATCGACGAACAAGGCGCGTAGGAAAGCACATAGCTACCGTTTCATCCAAAGAACAAAGCGGAGTAGTAAAAGTTTGGCATCCACATGGGAATACACTTAGAAAGCCACTCAATATTTTGTCTTCTGTGATTCTGTCATGTGGTGCCGCATGAGAAACAGCTTTTCCTATGATCATCCTCAGCAGTAACGAGACTCTTCACGCCTGCCTATACATAACAACATTCTGCCTGCCACCTGCCAAGAACAAGATACCAACTGCAAACTGCTGCAACAAAAACTGCCATCTGTTATCTTCGTCTTGGAAGTTAGAACGTAGATTGGAGCATAAGAATTAACCTACTCCAGCTACCTAACTACCTGTGCTACAATCTGTTGTACCCTGTGCATCGCACCCCTGCCAACTGCAAACCTCTGAAGTCTTTGAGTATTCAGCATGAAGAAGAAGTCAGGGACATCCAACTACCTGTGCATCGCACCCATCTTTAGCTCCTGCGTGTCCTCCGGTAAGCAGCAGCCGCCAAATGACGCCGGCAGGAACCGCCTGAGCTTCTCTTTCCCGGACAACAGTCTCGCTGGCGGCGGCAAGGATCAGCGCCAGCAGCAGCAGCCGGAGCAGCAGAATTCAGAGAGCATCATCGACCCAGCCGCCTCTATCATTACCAGGAAGGACGGCCAGCACTGCACTGTCATCGTGGGCACCATCTTCGGCCGCCGCACCGGCCGCGTCACCTTCTGCGTGCAGCGCGACGCCGCCGTGCCGCCGCCGTTCCTCTTCGAGCTCTCCGTCCCGATGCAATCCATCGCCACCGAGATGGGCTCAGGCCTCCTCCGCATCGCGCTCGAGTGCCACCGCCCCAGCAGCACCACAGCTCATCACGACGGCGGCGGCGGCGGATCCAAAGCTGCTGCTGCTGCGGGCGGCGGAAGCAGGAGGAGGAACGTGTGGAAGGCGTTATGTAACGGCCGCGACGTGGGGTACGCCGTGCGACGGTGTCCGACCGAATGGGATCGGCGCGTGCTGGAGAGCATGCGGACCATGACAACCGGCGTCGGTGTGCTCCCGCCGGCGGTGGCGATGGAGGGGCCCAACGATGGAAACCTGCACGACGACGGCGGCGGCGCTGGGGAGGTGCTTTACATGCGGGCAACGTACGAGAGGATCGTGGGATCTAGGGACGCCGTATCCTACCACCTCATCAGCCCGGGGACCGCCGGCGGCAGCCCACCTCAGGAGCTAAGCGTCTTCTTACTGCGGACCAGGGGTGACTGAGATGTCACGAGCATAATGTTCTACGTACGCATCGCGCCGTACTTATTAGTATGTGGCTTGTTTTCATGTGTATGTAATATGATACTGGTTGTGTACTTCTAAAGCTATGGCTACTGTTCCATCAAGAAAAAGCTATGGCTACTTGTTAATTAGTTGTTACGTTACCATAACAGCATGTGTATAAGCAAGTGTTTGTGTCACTGTGTCAGTGTTCGAGTACATCCGGCAACCTTCTGAGTAGATAAGACCTGGACAGTTTTGCATCAATACGGGCAATTGCACGTGGATTTCAATGACTAACCTCTAACAGTTGGATTACATATACGGTGTGTTTAGAAGCCAAAATTTTAGCCAAAAACATCCCACCATCTATCACATCCCATCACATCACTTCTCACTATTCATCTGACGCTACAGGGTATTTCGTATCAATTTTGCACTAATTTTGCAAAATTGGTGCAAAATTTTGGCATCTAAACACACCCATAGAAATTCAATCTGCGAATGGGCTTGTAGTCCAATGGTAGGACGGTCCAGTGGGACGCTACCCACCAGGATTCAAATCCTGGTGCTCGCACCTTTTCCTGGATTTATTCTGGGAATTTCCGGCGTTATGCATTAAGTGGTAAGCGACGTTCTCGTCGACGACGAGACGCCAGTGGTGACTTCGAGAATCTCCAGATCTGCCGGTGCTCAGTCCTTCGGAGGTGCTCATAGGGGTAGAGTTTGTGTACGTGTGTTTATAGGGGTGAGTGTGCGTGCGTGTTGTGAGTGTCTGCGTTGTACTGTATAATCTCAAAAAAAACATATAGAAATTCAATCTAAAAATCAAAATAATTACATATAGAGTTTAATGCATAATTTCACGTTAGAAAGCCACCTAAAGAATTTTATAACTACATAAATCATTACATGAAAAGAATTTCTTTTAGAGTAACAATAGCGGATCCCCTTTCCACAATCCTTGTAGTCTTGTGATGGTAAGGACTAAGGATCTTGGGAGATCCAAATAAGGAACTTGTGTGATAGTGAGTCTATTAAAACTTAATAGGGGTGCTTATCCCCCGGCCTCAGGAGGCCATAACGATATGTGCCAACGGGGGTTCGAACCCTGGTTGCTAGCTCCACTCTACAATGAGCTAGCCAACCAGGCACAAGTCCGTTCGCTGATAGTGAATCTATTTCTCCCTGCAGTGAACTGTTGACAGTAAAAAAAATGGCAAATTTTGGTAATTTCTGTAAATGTGGGTATATTGATTGATTTCTAGGGATGAGTACAGGAGTACATATATACGCACTTGGAAGGCATGCAGGCCTCCCACTATGGGCGTCATTACATCCACAATAATGGGCCTAATTACATTAGTCTAACACTCCCTCACAGTCTAATCATGAGCATCGCTAATGGTCAGACTGGACCGGAACTCCTGGAACAGCGAGGTAGGAAGACCCTTGGTGAAGACGTCAGCGTACTGCGATGTCGTGGGAACATGAAGGACCCGAACATGGCCGAGTGCAACCTTCTCTCGAACAAAGTGGAGATCGATCTCTACATGTTTCGTTCGCTGATGCTGCAATGGATTGCTGGAGAGATATACTGCACTGAGGTTATCACAATAGACCAAAGTAGCTCGGCGAGGCGGGCGGTTAAGCTCGAACAGTAGCTGTCGCAGCCAGGTGGCTTCAGCAACGCCATTCGCCACAGCACGGTACTCAGCCTCAGCACTAGATCGTGAGACCGTGTGCTGACGCTTGGAAGACCACGACACCAGATTGTCACCTAGGAACACTGCGTAGCCAGAGGTAGAGCGATGGGTATCCGAACATCCAGCCCACAGCATCTGTGTACACAATGAGCTCTGCGGGTGACGAGCGACGCATAGTCAGACCAAGTGAAAGAGTGCCTCGTAGGTACCGTAGAATCCGCTTGAGTGCTGTGAAGTGGGGCTCCCTAGGATCATGCTTGTAGAGGCACACTTGCTGAACAGCAAAAGCAATATCCGGACAGGTAAATGTCAAATACTGGAGGGCGCCAGCTAGACTGTGGTACTGCGTGGAGTTAGCGACAGGAGGTCCATCTGCGGATAATTTGGAGTGTACATCGATAGGAGTGCTGCAAGGCTTGCACTCACTCATCCCGGCTCGCTCCAAAATGTCCTGAGAGTACTGGCGCTGAGAAAGAAATAATCCACTTGCAGAGCGTGTCACTGAAATGCCCAAAAAATGGTGAAGTGGACCCATATCTATCATAGCAAACTCACGCTGGAGATCCCCAATAGTATGCTTCAGATTGCTGGCAGAGGAAGCAGTGAGAACGATGTGATCTACATAGAGCAACAACAAGACTGTGTCTGGCCCTCGTCGATATATAAAAAGTGAGTTGTCTGACTTTGTTTCAACAAATCCAAGCGAAATAAGATGAGAGGCAAACCGATGATGCCAAGCACGCGGAGCCTGTTTCAGACCATAAAGAGACTTGCTGAGTCGACAGACAAAATCAGGATGAGAAGAATCCACAAAACCTGTGGGTTGAATGCAGTACACTGTCTCTGTGAGGGTGCCATGCAAGAATGCATTTTTCACATCCAGCTGGTGAATAGGCCAATCCTGAGAAAGAGCCAAAGAGAGAACCACTCGAACTGTCGCTGGCTTGACCACTGGGCTGAACGTCTCATCATAATCAATACCAGGCCGTTGTGTGAAACCCCGGAGAACCCAACAGGCCTTGTAGCGATCCAAAGAACCATCTGCAAGTAGTTTGTGACGAAAAATCCACTTGCCGGTGACCACATTAACACCAGGAGGTCGTGGCACAAGACTCCAAGTGTCGTTGGCGAGCAAAGCATCGTACTCAGCTTGCATAGCGGAGCGCCAATTTGGATCAGATAGAGCATCACGGACAGAGCTAGGCAAAGGCAACATGGGTACAGCGTGGAGGTTGAGGCGATCCACGGGCTGTGCAATGCCGGCCTTGCCGCGCGTGCGCATGGGATGCGCATTCTCGACGGGGGTGATAGAGACCGGCCTCGTGGCCGCCGTGCGACCGGTAGCCATGATGCTGCTGGCAACTGCCCGCACGGAGGGCACGAGGGCAGCAGCACTGGCTGGGGCGGTCGGCGAGGCGAGCGGAGCGCTGCTGGCAGCAGCCTGTACGTGTGGTACCGAGGCAGCAACACTGGGTGAGGTGACGGACGTGCCCAATCCGGTGTGGCCGGATGTCCCTGCTCCAGCGCTCGGCCAGGCAGAAGGGGACGAGGTCTCCGGCATGGGCAACAGGACGTCGTGCGATGCCGTAGTGGCAGATGTACCTGCATGCGCAAACGGAACTCCAGGAACCGGAGTGGTGACATCATTGTCATCATTGAGAAAATCCAAGGTGGAGGATGCCATAGGCGTGGTTGACATGTCGGCAAAAGGGAAGAAGGATTCATCAAAAATGACATGCCGGGAAATAAGAATGCAGTTTGACTCAAGCTCTAGGCATCGATAGCCTTTGTGTTCGGAAGAGTAGCCAAGGAACACGCATAGAGAGGAGCGAGGTGCAAGTTTGTGGGGTGCTGTGGCGGACATGTTGGGGTAGCAAGCACAACCAAAAACTTTGAGATGGTCATAGGAAGGTTGGGTGGAATAGAGATGGGCGTAGGGTGTCAAGAAGGCAAGGGTTTTGGTGGGGAGCTGGTTGACGAGGTAGGTGGCGGTGTGGAGGGCCTCGACCCAGTAAACCGGAGGAAGGCTTGCCTGAAAAAGAAGGGAGCGCACAATATTATTAAGAGTGCGAAGAGAACGTTCGGCCTTTCCATTTTGTTGGGAGGTATAGGGACACGACATGCAAAGTTGGACACCATGCGAGAGGAAGAACATGCGGGCCGGGGAATTGTCAAATTCACGACCGTTATCGCACTGGACGCTCTTGATGGTGGTGCCAAATTGTGTGTGAACATAGGCAAAAAAATTGGAAAGGGTGGAAAACGTCTCGGATTTTAGGCCGAGAGGAAAAGTCCAAATGTAGTGTGAGCAATCATCTAAAATAACAAGATAATATTTGTACCCTGACACACTAACAATAGGAGATGTCCAAAGATCACAGTGTATTAAATCAAAATTATGAGTGGCTCTAGAGCTAGATGACCCAAAAGGAAGCCGTGTGTGCCGACCGAGCTAACACGCATGACATATATGGTTGGGTTCATCCTTATTGCAGGAGATAACACTGGAGCTGATGAGCTTGGATAAAGCTTCACGCCCAAGATGACTGAGACGGCGATGCCAAAGTGAGGTGGGTGCAGTGAGGAGGGCGGAGGTGCTGGTGGTGGGTGGGAAGAACGGGTAGAGGTCGCCGGAGCTATTGCACCTGGCGATCACGTTCCTGGTGTGCAGATCCTTCACAGAAAGGCCAAAGGGATCAAATTCAATGGAACAGTTGTTGTCGGTGGTAAAGCAACGAATAGAAATCAGATTCTTAATTATATTTGGAGAGACCAAAACATCATTAAGAACAAGATTACGATGCGGAAAAGAAAATGTGTGTGATCCAGTGGCAGTGACAGGAAGAAGTGCACCATTGCCCACAATGATAGATGAAGGTGTAAGGGATGACGGTGAGGTAATGGTGGAGATTTTACCAGCATCCGCAGTCATATGAGAGCCAGCACCGGAGTCGGCATACCATTCGGATGGTGCGGGCGGGGTGAGCGACATGGTGTTGAACGACTGCACAAGGGAGTCCTGGTTTCATGCACCTCCATGAGTGGGGTTCCAGGGCGCCTGTGCAGTCACCTGATAGGGCGCCGGCGGCCCCTGGAACGTCGACGGTGATTGCACAGCTCCCCCGTAGACGTACGGTGGGGGCGCGGTGTAGCCGGTGCCGTAGACGCCCCCGCCGGGAACGCTGCCGAATGACCCGCCGTACTGTGGAAAGGCGGTGAAGGCCGGCTGCGGTGGAGGGCGGCCGTATGGCCACATCTGCAGCGAGCCAGCCCAAGGCTGTGCAAAGGACGGGTGCATGCCCTGGTGCATGCCCGGCGGTGCACTGCCATGTCCAGCAAAGGGCTTGCCCCCTCCAGGAGGTTGCTGGCCACCACCACACCCGCCGCAGCCACGGCAACGGCCGTTGGTGCGCTGGCCACCAGTGGGCACACCGTGGGGACGCTGCTGTGGAGCCACCGGGTTCCCCTGGCGCGATGTGGAGGAGGGCGCCGGCGGGCCAGACGCGGCCTGTTGCTGGTGCGCGACGAGAGCCGCGGGCGGTGAGGGTGGACGAGCGTCAATCTCCATCTCCTCCAGTAAGAGGTGCGTCCGGGCCTCGGCGAAGGTCGGGAACGGACGGTGCATCTTGAGAATCGACACCATGTGGCGAAATTTTCCGCTCAGCCCGCGAAAAAGGGTGAGCACCATGCCACCATCTGGCGATCACCGATGGGGTCGCCGAACTCGGCGAGAGACGCGGCCATGGTCTCCAGACGACGGCAAAACTCGGTGATCGTCATGGAGTCCTGGCGGAGGTTGCGGAACTGCGTCTCGAGGAGGAGGGCGCGAGACTCCTTCTGGCCAAGGAACTCGTCCTCGAGATAGCACCACGCCTCACGCGCGGGGCGTTGACGGATCATGAGCGACTGTTGTAGGTCGTCGGAGACGGTGCTGTAGATCCACGTCAAGACGACGCAGTCCGCCTGGAGCCATGCGGGGCGCTCGGGGAACACCTCATCGTCGAGCACGTGGCAGGTCAGCGCGTACTTGCCGAGGACGGTGAGGAACATCCCGCGCCACTTGGTGTAGGTGTTCGTGGCCTTGTCGAGGATGATGGGGATGAGCGCCTTCACGTTGACGACGGCGGTGGCCTGCGCCCAGATGGCTTCGTGGGCGGCTTCATACTCGTCGAGGGCGGCGTTGCGGAGACGGAGCTCCTCAGCGCGGCGCTCCCTTTCGACGCGTGCAGCAGCCTCTGCGTCGTCGCCCGCCATGGCTTAGCCGGATCGGTGGCTGCTCCCGGCTGGAAGTGCGACGGAGCAGGCGATCGGGAGAAGGATCGGCGGCCGCGCTGGCAAGGCAGGGCGGGCGATCAGGCGCGGCGATCGGCTCGGCGGCGCTCCAGGCGAGTGGATCAGCGACGGGAGCGGCGAGCGTGGACCGGCGGCGCGCGAGGGAAGCGGAAGCGGAAGCGGATCGTAACCACTGATACCATGTAAATGTGGGTATATTGATTGATTTCTAGGGATGAGTACAGGAGTACATATATACGCACTTGGAAGGCATGCAGGCCTCCCACTATGGGCGTCATTACATCCACAATAATGGGCCTAATTACATTAGTCTAACAATTTCACATGTCATGAAGGAAAATAACAATAATTCGGTATTTCAGCTTCATTCCATTGAAGACTTAAGGAATGAAGTTCTTGAACCTACAGCAAGAAGAGGTGAGGCAGATTTGAGGTTACCAAGACCAAGTCCTCTCCTCGGGGAGATGATCAAAACGAACATATGGTTTGCTTAATCACAAAGTCCGGCAACTGAGGTCATGGCGGTGAATTTGATTGCCCCTGCAACCGAGGTCACGGCGGTGACCGGTGAAGCAGTAGCGGCGCTGCGGCAGGCCGGCAGAAAAGGCACAGGCGTTGGGGCAAACTGGACGAACAGCAACGCAAACCCCTAGAGGAGAGCTTATAAGCATCATCGTGGCCACAAATTTTACAATTATCACGCCGGTGCGCGGGGTTCCCGCATGCGGTGCCCGTACCGGGCGCCGGAGGGGGACGGAGGGCCACGTGCCTCCGACAACTAATTAATTTCAAAACTAAAAAAATTATAGATCCTAAACTGTGTGTCTAAATTAAATTTTGATTTCAAAAATAGATTTCTTACACCGAGATCTTCAAAATAAGATCTCACTTGACTATATTTGTGATAAATTTTTTTTATTCGTATTTTTAATTAAGATTATATATTCTATTATAGCCAGACAAAACAAATAAAGTGTCAGAACAAACGAGAACAACTGTCAGAACAAGATCCTATTATAGCCAGAACAAATTTGTATGTCATCCCGAACAAAAAATAAAGTGTCCGAACAAATGAGAACAACTGTCAGAACAAAATCCTATTATAGACAGAACAAGTTTGTATGTCATCTCGAACAAACAAATAAAGTGTCAGAACAAATGAGAACAATTGTGAGAACAAGATCCTATTATAACCCGAACAAGTTTTTATGTCATCTCGAACAAAAACAAATGTAGTGTCATAACAAAATCAGAACAAGGGTCAAAACAAGTTATTATTATAGACAAAACAAGTTATTATTATAATCCGAACAAGATATTATTATAAACAGAACAACTTATTATTATAGTCAGAACAAACTTATGTCTCATCTCGAACAAATCAGAACAATTTATTACTATAACCAGAACAAGTTATTATTATGATCAAAACAACTTTATATGTCTTCTCGAACAAATAAATAAAATGTCAGAACAAATTAAATATAGCATAGTAACTTTATCATAGTAAACAAATAATCAAACACCTAAAAATAATTATCTAGTTAAAATATCAATATAAATAAAAATTTTATAAACAGTAAATGAAACACTAAATATCACAAACAGAATAAATAAATAAACTAAGGGGAGAAAAATTAAAATAAAGGAAAGAAGAAATTGAAAAAAGAATAAAAGATAAAAAAAGAAGAAAGAAGAAAGAGAAATAAAGAAATAAATAGAAGGAAAGAAGAAATTAAAAAAAGAGAAACAAGAAATTAAAAAATAGGAAGAAAGAATAAAAAGAAAAAATGAAGAATAAAAAGAAAAAAAAAGAAAAAATAAAAGAAAAACAGAAAAATAAATAAATAGAAGAAATAAATAAAAAGGAAAGAATGAATAAAAGAGAGAAACAGGGAAAATAAAAAATAGAAAGGTGGGAAACAAGGAAAGAAAGAAAAAATAAAAAACAGGGAAATAAAAATAGAAATAAAAAAATAAAAGAAGAAATAAAAAAAAGAAACACGTACCTTGGCTCCCGTAGGCCACGTGGTGATAAATCGGGTGTCAAGAGTTTGCTTCCTTTCATCCCTCTATATGTTTCTGCATTACATTCTTGCAATCCTTGCTTGCCTTTATTTTCCTAGAGTAGTATCTTGCTAGGATTAGCTATAGGTTGCAAAACTTGTTTTAGGATGGGAGTTTCACACTAGAACAATCGTAGTTGCACATCTAGGTAGTATGTTCTAGTTTATGTTTTGAGCAAATAGTGATAACCCTAGGCTTAAGGTTTTAAGTTGCTTAATTCACCCCCTCCTCCTCTTAGGCTACGAGCATCTGATTCCTTACAGCTATAGCGCCGCTATAGCGTGTTATTCGTTTGGAACCAGAAAATATAAAAATAAGTTTGTCTTTATAGTTTATTTCTTCAATCATTATGATAATTATATCACATTCACATATGACATATCGATATATCATAATTCATAAATCATTCATAATCATAAGTTCATAACTGAGAAAGTGATAACATCCACATCAACCATAATAGTTTTAACAGTAAAAGGGATTATTAAAGTTCAAACTTGCATAAAGACTAAATAGATAAACTCATAATTCTTAAATCTTAATCATCCAGCCTCAGAATCAGAACTAGCATCAGAAGGCATATCATTGTCATCTTCTCCATCAGAGGATGAAGCAGATGACTGCTCATCCAATAGTAGGGATCAACATCTTTCTCTTCATGTTCCTATGCTGCTTCTGAAGGTTACATCCCTTCCTTTTTGCTTGTCCTTGTGGTGCAGCTGCAACTCCCTGTGATGATGCTCCAGTTTCTCCTTCTTGCTTTGCATCTACTTCTATTGCCTCAATGCTAGGGATCCACTCATTGTCATCATCTTCTAAAGCATCAACAACATGTTTCTCAATAGGATCTTTATCCTCGTTGTCCTTCTTTTGCCTCAGCTTTGAGTTAAACTTGACAAACACAAGATCCCTCATTTTGTCATGAAGCAGCTTGTTACGTCTCTTTGTGTGGACCTGCATAGGTTTAATTTTGTTTTTTCAATAACAATAACAAAAGAGGATTGAACTTGAAGAATTGCAAAAATGAACATAGAAATTAAAAATTCAAAGTCATACTTGTTCATACGAACACCAACATCTCTCACAAGGTGATGAACTGCATGTCAAACTTAGAATTCTTGCAGCTAACTTCCTGAGATTTGGTGCACTACTTCCATAATTCAGCCACTACTTAGCTAAATTACAAAAAGTGTGGTACAATGTAAGTATAAAGTATGTAACATATTAGGTACTTCCATGATTTAGCCATTAGAAAAGTTTTATTCTTTAAATTTTCCATACTTGGATCAAATTTAATATTTTTCCACTACCTTTTAGCAATTTCTTTGCCAAAGGATCGTTCAGCATCCTGAAACAGTTGAAGCTCTTCAATAATCTTGTCCTGATTGTCTTCATTTGGAACAAGCTTGGTAATGCAAGTTATTACACCATCTCTAAATGATTCATTCTCCTCTATAGCCAACTTGTTTTGATAATAAAAAAGGGTTCAAGTAGTAACCAGCCCTATGTAAAGGTGTCTTCAGCTTACTGTCCCACCTTTTGTCAATGATGTGAAAAACTTTCTCAAACTTGTTCCTGTCATTATTGAACCTCTTAGAGATCTCATTCTTAACTTCTAGTAGACTCCCATACAAGAACCCTATTGCTGGCACATCACTGTCAATTCTCCTCAACACTGTACATAATGGCTCAAAGTAATTAACAACAGTCTCAACTCCTTTCCAGAAAGTTTCAGATCTCACAACCTTGTTTGCTTTCTTCCCTTTGACACTATTTAGGTAGCCTAGTTCATTGAGCTCATCTTCCCTAAAAAGCCTTTGAAATTGCTTCTTGTTTTCTAGCAAGCTCTTCAAGTTGAGATAAGCTGTAGCAAACCTTGTAACACCACATCTAACCAAATCTCTAGAAAGATACTTCCTCATCAAGCTCAAAACTCTAGTATGGGCATACAGAAAAACAGTCAAGCACTTTGCTTTGCTAATTGTTGTTGTAACTCTTAGCATATTTCATATGTCTTCCAACATTACATCAATTGTATGGGCTGCAAAACCATTCCAGAAAATAGAGAGATGATTTGCTTTCAATAAACTTGTTGCTGCCTCATTGGGTCTTGCATTGTCAGTCACAACTTGAACTACATTATGCACCCATATTTCCTCAATACATCTATCAACTAGTTCAAAAATGTATCTGTCGTCTTTCTTCACAGCTGAGCAATCCACTGAATCAAGAAAACAAACATTGTATGCACTATGGACTACCAAATTCATGACACCTCTACCTCTCGTGTCCGTCTAAGCATCTATCATAATTGTGCATCCATTTAGCTCACAAGACTCTTGGTGAGACTTCAATGACTCCTATACTTTCCTCTTCCTTTTTTTTAAGAATTTCTCACTCATCTCATATGGAGTTGGCCCTCTCAAGTTCCTGCCAAAGTCTCCAATAGCCTCAAGCATAAGATCAAAGCTGTGAAGTGTAACAGTGTTGTGTGGGATTCCAGCTTCATAAAAAATTGGCAAATGTACTCACATGATCGGTCCCTTTTCTCTTCCCTTTTTTCAGTTGACAGCTTGGATTGCACCTTATCTACAACAACAGATCTACCCTTCCTTGCAGCCACTATTTCTTCTGGTGTCAGCTTACAGAACTTATCTATCGGACCACCGTAAGAAGTACCTTTGCTTGTCACCTTCATCACAATAACTGAATTGCTGCCATCTGCATCTTCCTCTCCTTCGGAATGGCTCAAATCGACTCCAGCTCTATCCTCTTCTTTCTCCCTATTCTTCCTTTGCTTGTTATCCAATTTCTTTGACAGCAACTTAATCATTTCTTCTTGCACATCAGATGGAACTTTAGTACACTTTGTAGCACCACAATTAGGAACTTTAGCAAGGTGGTATTTCATTCTAGTTATCCCACCATGATACATTTTGTCACAATAATTGCACTTCAGAGAATTCTTCTTGTTCACATCAGGCATTGTGCAGTGCTTCCAAGCTGGGTCAGTTCCTTCAGCTAAAGTTACATCTGTGGATGCAGTGCTAGATAATCCTACAAAGTAGACATCAATAGATAAAATATTACAATCAAACTCAAACGTCATTTGAGTCATCTCAAATTCCCAATTAACACTCTAACATCGAACATTGTTTCTCAATTCTCAATTTCTCATATTCTAGCTTACCGACAGGGAGAAGAACTGGGGGGAAACAACTTGCCTTGTGTTGCTGCTGGTCCATCTGGACTTGGAATACTTTCGCTTGGTTCAGACATTGATGGCGTGAGGTAGCTTGTCGTCGCCGGAGCTCATTATCAGACCCGCCTGCCACATAGCCTGACACCGTCGTGCAGCTCGACGCCGCTGACCCGTCGCTGCGCAGCCCGAGGTCGCTGACCCGCCGCCGCGCAGCCCGACGCCCAGCCGACGCACTCACCCGACACCGCCGGCCCCGCGCTCGCTCGAAGCCATCGCCGCCCCCTCCATACGCAAGGTCGTAGGGAGTTCGTGACTCTGGTCTGGTGAGTTCGTCACTAGGGTTCGTTTGTGGCCTTTTGACCTTTTCAGGAATTAACGGGCCGATTTGGGCTGGACCATCTTTTTTTTAAGAAATTAACGGGTTGCACTGGTTTTTTTGGGCTAGCCACCAATAGCGGCTAAATAGCGGCACTACGGCACTATTTGCATTTAGCGGCGCTTTAGCGCCAAATAGCACCAATAGCGCGCATAGCGTGAAAAAGAGCAATAGTGTTGCGGTATTTTCTTTGGCGCGCTATAGCGTGCTATTATTTTCCATGATTAGATGAGATGACTTCATCCTGAATGAGTTGTTACAATTCATCCAACCAAACACAAGAGAATATTTTATATATTTCATATATGAACCAAATAATCCAAGCAATCAAACACACCCACTTTACTTCGTTTGGCAGTGGGTGGATTCATTTCACATGAGAATGAACCCACGAGGGGGTTGGGGTGATGATCCCCGCTGCCCATCGAATCCACTAGTGGTTGGGAATTACTGCACATGATAATTATCGTTTGGAGGGACTTGGACATAAGTTGGTTTTTTATGACAATTCAATAGAAGGAAGAGTTTTTTTTTTAGATCAACAGAAGCAAGAGCTGGAGTAAATATAATACCCACATGAAAAAAAAAGGGAAAACCTTCATTTTCAGAGCTGCAAGTAACCTAATTGTAGAGCTCTGAACATCATTGATACAAAATTCATCCATAATTTTTTTAGAACAACAATCAGGCCAAGTAAGGACAGTAGACATTCAAATCTACAACTGAGCTCAGTAATTGATTATGGTATCGCAAAGATCACACTGCCTACAGTGCCAACATAGCAATAGTTCAAGTATTGAATGATTCGACTAATAAAACAAACTACACTGTCGATTGATAATTGACACCTTGACGCACAGGATGACCAATGGAATGAGGACTGAAGCTCTTCATAGAGAGGGAAACGAATTTGCAAACAAAAGATCCTTACCAACATATACCTGCATTTCAAAGGATGGACCAAACTGTTAACTTGAGCAAACTTATTTGACAAGATGTCACAAAAACTATAAGAGATAAGCTTCGAAGTGATCATCTTCTGAACAGATAATGGTATATAAAATACCTCTAGAAAAAACTATAAGTAAAGGAATTAAAAAACAACAAATAAATCTCTAAAGCATTATGAAATCAAAATGACACAAGTATCCGTCAGCTACAATCAAAATGGCACAAATATCTAAAATCAATTGACAATAATAAATACTAGTAGGCATATGCACAAGTATCTGATATCAGTGACTCTACAAAACAAGAAATTGTACCTCACTTTTCTACCCACAGAGGAAGAAAAATCAAATTATGAGAAAGAGTGAAGGTTGCAAAAAAACTTAGTTAATGTACCTAAAATGATCAATGGAGATCGCAATATTTAGCATACCATCTCTACTCTTGTCTAAACATAAGTCATTTCAAACATTGATCATATGATAGATGCAGCTTGCATCATACTGAGTCTTCGAGTGATTCTTCCAAACATTGTTGTTGCACTATATGTAAAACATGATACATGAATTAATAAACTGAAATAACACATTTATTCATAACATCTTAAATATGTATGTTACATTCGACTAGGTTCAAACATCTGAATAAATAAGGGAAAGAGAAAAGTGGAAATACAAAATAAATTTCATTATCACAACATATCAAGATCAGTGACTATAAAACTAAGTAATGGGCAGTCTAAAATACATGTGCTAATTTGGCATGATGGAGCACATTATTATTTGCATACAATCTATATCAGTCTCAGATTTGTTGTCTAATATATGCATACAATCTCTATAGTATTCGGCAATCTACTGGATTGAGTAATTCATAAATGATACACTAGATTTATTATATATCATCAGTAAATTTATATGTTGTGGGCACCAACAAGCTGAATAAGAACCAAGCAAATCAATCATATATATCATGATAAGCAATTTTAGGATAACAAGACTTAACAGATCACATTATCACAACTATTAACTCTTTTTTTTTAACAAATGTCAACGGCTCATGTCAATAAACTTGATTCTTGTCACAAGAATCAGTAAACAAATATCAAATAATGTACCGAGTTCCTGTCAAACTATGTGTGAGATAGAGCACGAGGAAGAAATTGGCAAGTAAACTAGCACCGAGATGGATCTCCTCTCCAAGCTTCGAACACCGGATCGCATAAGAGGCGAGCAGTATGGATTTGGTGCTTGGAGATATTAGAGTTGGAGATACCGGAGAAGAAGAGGATGAGTTAGCAAGACAAGACTGGAGAAGGAGATGGGAAAGACAGAGAGTATGAAACCGAATGCGTTAGAGCCTTAAATTGTGAAAAAAGAAGAGGATGAGTTAAAACCAAGCCTCAGGGAAATTATGAAAAATACTGTGAGTGTGAGGGATATATGTCAAGTCTATACTAACATCTGAAAGCGATGAGAAATGACTTGTTGATAATTACTTAGCTTCTTTCGCAATCATTTCATCAATTATTGTCTTTGCACTCATCAACTATTGTCTTTGCACTCATCAATTATTGTCTTTGCCTTAGGCAAATTGTGAAAGAAGGAGAGGATGAGTTCAAACCAAACATCAGGGAAATTATGAAAAATACTGTGAGTGCGAGGGATATACGTCAAGTCTATACTAACATCTGAAATCGATGAGAAATGACTAGTTAATAATTACTTGGTTTCTTTCGCAATCATTTCGTCAATTATTATCTTTGCATTAGGTGACCATGGTATAGGGAAGACACATATACATTCTTTCAAAAAAAAACAGCACGAACTTACAACATCGAAACAAGGATTGCAACATACATCGAAAATCGATAGGTACGATACTGATAAATATGCAAAAAAATTAATTAAATCATACTCTTGGTCATGGTTGCAAATAGTATGCTGCACAACATTATAAATTTTACCAGTAATGCTACTAACTCCACTATATCATGAAATAGCTCTGTTAAATTCAATAGCCTAGCACCACTAACACCGCTATGGCTGAGCTACGAACTTATATACTTTGAAATTTATGAACTATTAAGTTATGATTTATGACTTATCTTCCGAATCACAACTTATTTACTTATGTTTTCACTAATGCCTCTATATACATATGAAATATGAGTTGGGGTTTATGAAATTAATAATGTTTAGATCTAAATTTTCCTAATTTTTTCCATACCGCTAAAGACTATAGCTCTTTTTCAGAAGGACTCCGCTAAACTCTTGCTCTTGGCACATTGCAATATAAATACTATATTTCATGCAACATTTACCATGAAACATGCAAAAACAATAATTTCAACATTGAAGATCGGCTATTGAAACATATGTTAAAACGTCCAATTTTCCCCAGACATATGTAGCAATAAGGAGTGGCAACATGATCCCTAGTAAAAAACACACATGACGTTGCTTCAAGAATGTTCAGAAGCAATGTAAACCTTCCAAGTTCAGCTGACGAAAATCGTATCTAGAATCTTAACATTATGTGAGCATACTGTAAAAGAAAGATGCCTATCATAATTCCTAGTTATGAGTTATGATGGCCAAAATTCACTGGTAACTAACACTCATCTTGTTGTGGAATTCATGAACATTCAAATGGCATACAACAAAGTTGGCACAAAATCAATCCTCTGCACTTGGAGCATCACAGCTCAAGTCTAAATTTTGAGGGTAAACTTCACTCAACAACAGCTAACAAATCTGATTCCCGGCAGAAACAATGCTTCTCATCGGTATCAAGGTCTACCTGCAGTATACAACACAGTAAGCAAGTCACATAACTTATCAGAAGTTGTCAGACTCACAGCAATCCCATGAAATATTTTCAGTTAGGCAGTACCTCGTAAGCATTGATATCTGAGAAGAGAACCTGCAAAATCACAAGAACCAGGGGTTAGAGTGTCCTGTGAGATAGACACTTTAGTTGGGTAGAAGTACATACAGAAGTACATACAAAGACTACGCCAACTATAAGAACTGATAGAAGAAACAATGTACTCTGTCCTAAGCACCAAACTAGGACAGCAAATTGACCAGGAGAGAACAGCAAAATAAAACATTTACGTTTTCATGATACAATATTGAATATATGAAGAGTGCACAATAAATTTGTCTTCACAATTAATGATCAAACCATCAGAATAAGAACTTTAACTGAAAATTATTATTGGTTCACATACTAAACAAAAATTATAATACATTCCTTTACAGAATAACAGTACATCCCACATGACCAACATCTTCATTCAGTTCATCATATAACAGAAAGATTACAGAAGACAAGCAACCAAAAAATGTGCATCATGTAAACAGAACGTTCTCTAGTAAACAGATTTCACATGCAAGGAAAAAAATGCTTCATGCTGGCAAAAGTGAGTGTTTGGGCATATGAAAAAATGCTGCTTACCTTCTTTCCAGGCTCAACTTCATTAACATCAGCACCGACCGACAGAATCTAGCATGAACAATACAATATTGTTGAACTGGAACATGCTGGAGTTAAGAATCACAGAAACCAATAGGGGACTGAGACCTCACCTCACCCATCAGATATCTCTCGAACTTAACAGCAGACTTTGGTAACAATACACCTCCAGCAGATTTCTACAGGTACAGAAAATTTTAGTTGGACAGCTAACTATATGAAAGTATCAACTTATAATAACTTCACCAGACACATTTGTATCCAGTAACATTGTTCCGCAAGGTTGAACAATCATTCTGCTATGTGCTATAGAAGAGCAAACAGGGAATAGATGCTTCCTAGCAAGCATGTAACATGTCAAACTAACCACACATAGGAATAGGCAAAAATCCGTTGGATTTGCAACAGGCGAACCACAAGCTTGCAGTATTGTAAATCTCATGAAACAGAACACTACATTACAGTTGGGAAAATACATGACTCAGCACAAGTGAACCAATAAAACTTAGATTAGCCACCTTAGTTCTTAACCCCAGGTGTTTCATCAGATTAAAACTTAGATTAGCTGAGAACACAACAGTTTAAAAGTGGAGCGAATATACAATTCTTTTATAAATACCAACAGAAAAATGTAAGTCCCTAAAGCCTAAATCAGTATACTAAGCTTTTTACAATATCAAAAACTTTAGTACAACCATCCTACGGTTTGTAAAACAACAATCAAAATGGTACATGGTGTTCACTTACAAACTAGAATCACCACATTTACAGATTCTTCAACCAACCACGGATGTTTGAAGTAGGAGTAACGCACTTACAGTTACCACGCAAGGTCGCAAGCAATCTATACAGAGAAATTGGCATTGGAAAATTTCACTGCTAGTTGAAGTAGAGGATATACCTCAAGGATCTGCTGGAGACGGACGAGCACCCGGTCGGCCTGCGGCGCCACCTGACGAACAAACCAACACGAGCACCGCAGCGTCAGAACCCTAGCCAAAACCCTTTTGATTCCTTGGAGACTCAAAAATCAAAACCGGGGCGCGTCATCACGGCACCGAGCCCACCTACCTTGGCAGGGTCGTACTTGAGCGCGGCAACGCGCAGCCCGGCAGCGCGCCGGGTGGGGGCGGCGCCGAGCGGCCGGCGGCTGGTACTGCTGCCGGCGACGAGTAAGGGTGAGGCGGCGGCGGCGAGGAGGGAGGACGCCATTGGAGAGCAGAGGCTAGGGGAGGGGCGCGCGCGGAAGCTTCTAGAAGGAGAAAGAGGCTGGGCTGGTTCGTTCCGGCCTTCGACACTCGCCGGGGTCGGGGTGGGTGTGGGTGCGACCTGTCCCTCTTATCTGCTTGCCTTGCTCGCGAGGAGGATGGAATGGATGGATTGACTGAGGGCCTTCTCGATGCTTCTTCTTCTTCCGTGTGTGATTTCCTATTGGGCCCTTGTATTTTGTTGGGCTGTGATTTAGAGAGTAGAGTTTCCATTTAATTAGGCCCGTTCGCAGAGTTACTGCAAGTAGGCCGCCGGCCATGCCCCCCCTAGGCCCCCAACCAGCCTACACAGCCCAAATCCATACAAGACCCATTGGCCGACATTATAGGCCGCAGCCCGCAGGAGGAATTTTTTTTTTACATTTTTTTTCTCTTTTTTGCAAAAATAAATAGTCCGCCAAAAAATTTGTAAAACTATACATCTGCCGCCGTGGGGGACGGCGGGAGGCCCCCAACCCCCGGGCCCCACGGCGGTAGCTACAGTACCACGCACGGGTGTACTGTAGCGACTGCGGTAGGGGTACATTCTGTTTTCAAAATTTTGTAACTTTTTTTGTTTGAACTCGGATGGAGGTAAACTTTATATGAAAATTGTAGCTTTCGACGAGATGTACAACTTTGTAGTTCAAAGTTTTTCCATTTGAAATCATCTTCGGACTCAAATAATCGATATACTATCCAGATCTCAACCTTGAACTACAAAATTGTAGATCTCGTCGAAAGCTACAATTTTCATATAAAGTTTACCTCCATCCGAGTTCATGCAAAAAAGTTACAAGTTTTTGAACATAAACTGAAAATTGAGATCTCGATATGAAAACTGAGATCTGGATAGTATATCGATTATTTGACTATGAAGATGACTTCAAATGGAAAAACTTTGAACTACAAAGTTGTAGATCTCGTCGAAAGCTACAATTTTCATATAAAGTTTACCTCCATCCGCGTTCAAACAAAAAAGTTACAAATTTTTGAAAACAGACTGTACCCCTACCGCCGTGGCAAGTCCTACAAAATTTTTTGCGGACCATTTATTTTTGCAAAATTGAGAGAGAAAAAATTGTAAAAAAAAAATTCCCCCGCAGGACAATGAAGCCCACGCCACCCAGGCATAACACAGTACACGTGCAAGTGCAAGAATTCCGTACCGTTCTCGCTCAAAAAAAGAATTCCGTACCGTTTATACCCACAAAGATCGGACCATCCATACTCGTCGTCCTCTATTTTCTCCTTCAAAACAGAATATTCTATCCCAATCATCGAGATTCTCCCATTTATATCTACTTCTCCCGCATCCATTCTCCTTCAAATTTCTCCTCCATCCTAACTCCTACCGTGGGACCCACATCACATACCATATTTTTATCCCCCACCCCACCCCACCGACGCGGCGACGCCTGCCTCCCCCACCCACCCCGCCAAGAGCAAGGCGCCGAGGTCGACGCGGCGTCCCACCGGATCCGCCAGGAGCAGGGCGCCGAGGTCCCGCACCCCGCGGCAGAATGCGAGGAGCGCGTCGGCGCGTCGGCGTCCGCACCGGATCCGCCGCTTCCAACCCTGCTCCGCCTCCTTCCCCTGCTCGCGCGCGCTGACCACTCCGGGAAAAGAGGAGGGGCAGCCACGTCGGCGCGGAGCAGAGGGACGACGCGGAGGGGCGAGCTCCCGGCGACAGAGTAGGCAACGGAGCAGCAGGGCCCCGACGGCGCTCCCTTCCTCATCGCGGCGGATGCCCTCCGGATCCCCTTCTTCTCCACTACCGGCGCGGGGTGCCCCTCCCTCCCCCTCGACGCGCCAGCGCCGTCTCCCTCCTCCTCAACGCGCGCCGCCCGACGGCGAATCTGCAGAGGAGGGGCGCGGCGGAGGTGATGGAGGAGTGCGGCGGTGACGCAGAGGAGAGACTTTGTCAGTGTTTTAGACACCGAGCCTACAACGGGGTACCCGAAGTAGTAGATTGTGCGGTGGGGCTCGCCGAGATCAGGAACACGATGGTGAGACACGGGGCACACAATTAGACAGGTTCGGGCCGCAATGTGCGTAATACCCTACGTCCTGTATGCTGCGTTGCTCTGTATTGATTGCGTATGTTTTGAGAGGGGTCCCTGCCTCGCCTTATATGCCACGAGAGGCAGGGTTACAAGTCAGATTGGTACAAGGGTACTATTCGAGTAGGACCCGGAGTAGCCTATACAGGGTATGTAAAGCTATCCTAGTCTTAGTACAAGTCCTTGTCCGTCTTGTCTTGCCTTGTGGTCCACGGTACCAGCACCGTGGCCCACTAGTCGTGTAGTCCAGGTGTACAGGAACTCATCTCCCGAGTATGGCCCACAATGTGTTGGTGGGCCCAGGGATGCCCGGTCGACAAGCCCCCGAGTACTTTGTAGTCGAGTGCGACGCTCTAAGTAGTCTTGAAGGTCTATGTCAGTGTTTTAGACACCGAGCCTACGACGGGGTACCCGAAGTAGTAGATTGTGCGGTGGGGCTCACCGAGATCAGGAACACGATGGTGAGACACGGGGCATACAATTAGACAAGTTCGGACCGCAATGTGCGTTATACCCTACGTCCTGTATGCTGCGTGGCTCTGTATTGATTGCGTATGTTTTGACAGGGGTCCCTGCCTCGCCTTATATGCCACAGGAGGCAGTGTTACAAGTCGGATTGGTACAAGGGTACTATTCGAGTAGGACTCGGAGTAGCCTATACAAGGTATGGAAAGTTATCCTAGTCTTAGTACAAGTCCTTGTCCGTCTTGTCTTGCCTTGTGGTCCACGGTACCATCACCGTGGCCCACTAGTCGAGTAATCCAGGTGTACAAGAACTCATCTCCCGGGTATGGCTCACAATGTGTTGGTGGGCCCAGGGATGCCCGGTCGACAAGCCCCCGAGTACTTTGTAGTCGAGTGCGATGCTCCAAGTAATCTTAAAGGTCTCCACGAGTAGTTCCCAAGCGTCCCCGAGTTCTACAAGCTTCAATCTTCAATAGTACTTGAATCATCACGAGGCTGGAAGATACTCCAGCTAACTCCACGAATAGTCTTGAAGTCTTCAAGAGTTGTTCCCAAGCGTCCCCGAGTACTTCCCTTGAAGGTCTTCAATAATACCCGCTTCGTTCTTGAAATCTTTACATCAAAGATCCATATGGAAATGCGATTACTGAAATCGCATTCCATATGGAATGTAGCCCCCGAGCCTTAGGTCGAATCCAGGATTCAAGCTGAGGGTCAATCTTCTACTCTTTGATCTTGCTCCGAAAACTCCGCAGAAAATCCGAAGAAATAATATAGGAATGCGATTTGCAAAAAATCGCATCCTATATGGATGTAGCCCCCGAGTCTTAGTTCGAATTGACAATTCAAGCTGAGGGTCAATCAGTAGTCTTCGTCAAATAAGCCCTTAAAATCTAGAGAAAATTTGAAGGACACGTGGCACGGAGTCCCTGAGCCTTGAGTCGAGTACTTTCTCGAATTGAAGGATCCAATCTGACTGTAGAATAGTGGCCTGCATTCAGTGAACTGTAGCTGAGTGAAATCCAATTCCATCAAGTAGTCGAGCCCCCGAGATGGAGCCGAGCAGGTCTTGGATTTTAGTCCTCTGACTTAGCCAAAATTTTGCCTGTGTGAAACCAATCTGTTGAATACGAAGGGTCACCAGGTCGAACCGTTAGGGTTTTAGTTTTATAAATACCCGAAGGGGTATCCCTTAGGGTTCCACTGCTCCCATTCGTCCTTAGATCCAGAAATCCTCAGCATCCGTAGCCGCCGTAGAGTTCGAGCGTCCACGCCACCAAGAGTTTGTGCCTCCACCCCCTCGCAGCCCTCGAGTCGATGCGAAAGAAGACTCTCGTGACTGACAGGATGAAGCCAGCGCCGTCCAAGGGTCAGAAGAGGAAGTCCGGCCGCGACAAAAATCAGTTGCCGGAGCCGAAATACAAGACAGTGGTCATCACGAAGCCCCCGAGCCAGGCCGTCTCTTGGAAGAAGTCCAAGATGAGGGAAAAAGATATCAAGGCCCTCGAAGCTGGCGGGTTGCTGCGGGAGAAAGCGATTGCTGGCTGCAGCTCTGCTGCCGGAGATGCATGGCCGATGGAGAAGAGCCCGGATGAAATCCTAATGTTCGGCCACTTCATCGAGCGTGGGTTGACGCTGCCGTCATCAAATTTCTTTAGGGGCTTCCTCGACTTCTTCAAGCTGGAGCACGTGCACCTCAACCCCAACAGCATCTTCCAGATTGCAGTGTACTTGCATTTCTGTGAAGCTTTCCTTGGAATGCGCCCACATTGGGCTCTGTTCTGGAAGATCTTCCGCTTGAAGCCGCAGCCCAACGCCAAATTCCCAGTTGTAGTCGGTGGAGCCGGTGTCCAGATGCGCCAGAAGGCACAGGAGTTGTACTTTAAGTATGACTTGATTGAATCAAATCAAGACTGGAAGAACAAGTGGTTCTACATCGAGAACGCCCCGCCTCAGCTGCCGAAGCCCAGCATGTTCGCGCCAGTGTATGACAGACTCTGGAAGGATGAACCAACGATGCAGGAGTGCATCCAGATCCCAGAGCTGTTGGCGAAGATTGCGCAGAAGAAGGCGCAGGGCTTGACCGCTGAGAGAGTAGCCTTCAGCTTCATGAAGCGACGGGTACAACCTTTGATGCAGCGGGAGCATCTCGGGTTCGAGTACACTGGCGCTGATGATGGCTCCAGGCTGTCTTCAGAAGAGATCAGCGATGATCTTGTGATGGAAAGGCTGCAAAAGATCATCAAGAATCTTCACGGAATTCCTGCAACCGTCCAGGAGTATAGTGCTGACAATCCTCCGCGTCTGGTAAGTCTCCAAGTACTAGCCCCAGAGTACTTATTATAAGTAGTCGAGTAGCTAACATTTTCCTTATTTCGCAGGAGGATGTCTTGAAGTTTGTGTCCAACCCTCCTCCTCGTCCCGAGGATCCACTACAAGCGCCAGAGGGAGAGCCAACAGGAGTTGAGGCTCAAGCCCCCGAGAGTAGTCAATCTGCTCAAGGGGAAGAAGAAGAAGAAGTCTTGGTGGAGGACGCCTCCTCAAGCGATGATGACGGCTAGACACTTCAACAGCATTTTGAAGTGAAAAGCCGCTGCGGGTAATCTGGGACGTCAATCCCCAGTGACCTCGACGCAGGAGCTTTAAAGAGGCCAGCATCATCTCTTGCAGATGATGTGACACTACCACCGCGGAAGAAAAGGACCACGGTGGGCAAGCGAGCTGTGAAGAAGATCACGGCCCTGCCCTCCATTACAGTAAGTTCTGAGAACTTTAAGTAGCCAATATCATGTTGAATACTTGTTTGCTTGTTGTAATGTATTGAATTTTGTCTTGCACAAATAATCGAGAGTGCAGGCAATGTGCTCTCGAGTAGTCCCGTAAGGACAACAGAACCCGAGGTGGTTCCAGCGTCGACCGTCGAGACGGTGGCGCACGAGCAACAAGAAGCCGCGGTACCAGGAAGTGTGCCGTCGGTGGAAAGTGTGCCAGAGGTGCCGGCGGCGCCTTCTTTTTTCGACATGCTTGGGCCGAAAGTCTTGGTGCCTCGAGCTGCTCTGTAAGTACCCAAGTACTCGAGTACTTATTAATGTTATTTACTCTGAATTTGCTGACCAACTTGTTGATGCAGAAAATCCACTGATGTGAAGTGGGGCGCCTCTGGAAGTACTCTTGCTGAGGAAGAGCAGAATCCTCAAGAGCGACAAGAAGATGTACTTCCAGAGCGCCAAGAAGTTCCCGCTGAAGCTGATGCTGCAGAGGCACTGCGCTTCCTCTGGAGCGACGTGGTCAAGGCAGCGGTGGAGGCAGCTTCCAAGCCCAGGGTTGAAGATCCTGATGATATTGAAGCCGTGGTGAATGAAGTCCTGGAGGCTGATCCAGAAGCCATGCTGCGCCACGAAGAAGTTCCAGCTGCTGAAGCCCTCGTGCGCCAAATAGATGCGCAACTGGCGCTTGAAGACAACCCAGAGGGCCACATAGTGCCGCACAAGCCACTCATTGAAGACCCAGCTCCTCTGCGCAGCGCTGCACAATACTCTGCAGCAAGCACAAGTACTCAATCCATGGCTGAAGACTTGATGTCGTACGATGACTCATGCCTGGATGAATATAACTTGCAGGCGCATGCTGAGATGTTCCGCAGCGTCGAGAAGCTGTTCGCGGTAAGAATATAGTCTCTTATAGAGTACTTTTTAGCCAAAGATAACTTGTCTCTGACTCTTGTATTGCTTTGCTTGTTGCAGGAAGTAGTCAAGCAGTTGAAGCGCAAGACTCGCCTGCTTGAGCAACATGCGGTGGACATCGAGGAAGTCACGCAGCTCAGGGAAGAACTCAAACAGCAGAAAGCTTTGTCTCTGAAGCTGCAAGAGAAACTTGATGGAAATGCCGCTGAGTACCACAACGAAATCCAGAAGCTGACTGCTCAGAAGGATGATGGTGTTGGAAAAAACAAGTCTCTGCACCAGAAGAATAAAGGTATTCCACCTTTCTGAATTCATCATAGAGTACTTTGTTCTTGCATGCTGCATCTGATAAGTAGCCCTAATCTCCTGCAGAGCTGACTCAAGACGTTGAGAAGTTCAAGAACAAGACGCTGGACTGGCAGCTGGCTTATAACCGCGAAGAATCAGCTCGTATGGATCTTGAAGTGAATTGTAAGGTGCGGTGCTTCGAACTTGAACGTGAGATGGAGATTCACCTAGCGGGCTGGAATGATTTGTTGACTTGCATGCAGTCGCTCAAGACCAAGATTCAAGAAGCCGAAGGCCTGCACTCAGAGTTGAAGGCCTTGACTGAAGCAGCCGAGCCAGTAGCCAATCTTTTTGAGACCAGGGTTGCTGGAATCCAGCCTCGTCCACTTGTGGAGAGGTTGAAAGATACGCCAAAGAAGATTCTGGAGTATGCTCAAAGGCTGGCTTGCACAATCCCGAATCAAGTCTTGAGCTTCATCAAGTCATTCTATGCCGAGGCGGATCTCACGGTCATCATGAATGGTAGATCTAGAGATTGCTCCGATGACAGGCTTAACGAGTTGATGCAACAGACTTCTCCAATCACGGAAGCAGTCTCCAAGTTCATCGATCTCCGTTAGATGTACCTGTAGAGTAGAAACACTAGGTAAAAACAAGTGTAATCCCGAACAAGTGCTTATGTAATATATTTAAAAACTTGAGTAAGTCAATTATCTGGATCTCTTGTATGCTTGTGTGTTGGCCAGTACTCGAGTTAGTATTGAGTGTGTGGTTGCAAAAAGAGATACGATACACGAGTAGAAGTACTCAAGTGTAAATATGTTCCGAAGAACGTTAGCTTAATCATGACGAGTTGAATACCTTAGCTGTAGCAGCGTAAAAGAAGGCTTTGGCATGAAAGAAGCTAAGAATAGTAACAAGTCGATGTAGAGTAGCGACTTGAACTAAACACATTGTACAGAGTTTACAACGTATTAAGTACCTCTGAGGCTTATTAGCCTAGTGAGAGAGTACTCGAAAAGAACTTATTTATAACAAGTTGAACACCTTAGCTATAGCAGCGTAAAAGAAGGCTTTGTTATGAATAAGTAAAAGACAGTAACAAGTCGGTATAGAGTAGCAACTTTATTACTGAAAACATTGTACAGTGTTTACAATATCTTAAGTACCTCTGATGCTATGAGCCTAGTGAGAGAGTACTCGCAAGGATGTTCTGAAGAATGAGTAAGACCGTAGGGGACAGTGTGATGAACTTATCCTTGCTGTAGCAGCAACTTGCATGAGAGTTCCACTGAGACCCTACCAGAAGGGTGTTACTCTAGGCCGAATCCTCTTATTGAAAAATGGAGACATGGACAGCATGTGCCACTTATTGCTCTATACGATACAGGATCATCTGTAGAGAGTTATCATGACTCCCTACGAGGTCGCAGAATGAGACTGCCTAGAGAGGGTTAATGAAACCCCCTACGGGTGCTCACAGCTGAAAGCCACGAGAAGATACAGCCGAAACTGTCTGTAGAGGATTATCTTGGTCTCTACGAGTGGTGACAACCGTAGCTATCTGTTGAGTGGTTGCAACCGAAGCTGCCTGGAGAGGGTTGTTGAAGCCCCCCACGAGTTGTTTACAGCCGTAGTTGTTTGGAGAGGGTTGTCGAGACCCCCTACGGGTAGAAGCGACAAAGCTGATCGATGTTCCAAGAGTTGTCGACTTCCTCGCCTTCTAGAGTTTGAAGACGATATGAACCTGGGCCAGTAACCTTTGCAACAGAGAAAGGACCTTCCCATGGCGAGTTGAGTTTGTGTAGTCCTGTCGTATTCTGGATGCGACGAAGGACCAAATCTCCAATGTTGAAGGAGCGTTCCTTAACGTTGTGGTCATGGTAGCGGCGAATCTTCTCAAGGTATCAAGCGGATTGAACAAGTGCGTTGCAGCGAGCTTCCTCAAGACTGTCGACGTCTGTCTGTCTTATTTCTTAAGCTACGCCTTCTTCGTACTGATCAACCGTCGGAGAATGCCACATGACATCAGCAGGCAAGATGGCTTCAGAGCCGTAGACCAGGAAGTAAGGTGACTGCCCTGTGGGGGTAGTAGGCTGAGTGTGCAGCCCCCAGAGTGCATTGGGTAGTTCCTTGATCCACTTGCCGCCCTTGGAATTTACAGCATCATACAGTCGCTTCTTGAGAGCATCAAGTATCATCCCATTGGCGCGTTCCACTTGGCCATTGGCACGTGGATGAGCGACGAAGACGTACTGGACGTCAATTCCACCGTTCTCGCAGTACTCCTAGAACTGGTGATTGTTGAAATTCGAACCCAGGTCTGTGATAATGCGATTGGGGAACCCATAGCGATGTACGATTTCATTCAAGAAATCGAGGACTCTATCAGCCTTGGAACAGGTGACAGGTTTGACCTCAATCCACTTGGTAAACTTGTCGATAGCCACCAGAACTCTGTTGAATCCTCCTGGCGCATTTGGGAGAGGACCAATCATATCCAGCCCCCAGCAAGCGAAAGGCAAAGTTGGTGGTATCGTGATGAGCTTGTAGGCTGGAACGTGTTGTTGCTTGGCGAAGAATTGGCATCCCTGGAACTTCTTGACTAGCTCCTCTGCATCAGCAAGAGTTGTAGGCCAGTAGAAAGCACGTCTGAACACTTTTCCCACCAAGGTGCGAGAAGAAGCGTGATTGCCACAGATTCCTTTGTGTGTCTCCTCCAAGATTTCCTTGCCTTCCTCGCGAGAAACGCACTTCATGAGTATATCAGAGCTTTCGCCTCGCTTGTAGAGTTGATCTCCGACTAGAGCATAAGCCTTGACGCGGCGTGAGATGCGCTCGGCTTCTGACTTGTCTTCAGGAATCAACTGATGTTTAATGTAGTCGATGAAAGGAGTTCTACAGTCCACATCAATCATAAGCACTTCTCGATCAGGTTGAACTGAAGTAGTCGCAGGTATCGATGATTGCTCCGGAATTGATGGTTTGTGGAGTTCATGGACGAAGATTCCAGCTGGCACTTGAGCTCGTGTAGATCCCAGCTTCGACAAGACATCCGCAGCAACATTGTTGTCGCGGACCACATGATGGAACTCGAGACCATGGAATTTGTTCTCAAGTTTGTGTACTTCCTGACAGTACACATCCATATTCTCAGCATTACGATCCCAAGAATCGTTGACTTGATTGATGACCACCAAAGAATCACCATAGACAAGTAGTCGTGTAATGCCAAGAGAGACTGCAAGGCGAAGACCATGTAGTAGAGCTTCATATTCAGCTTCGTTGTTTGAGACCTTCCAAAAGATCTGCAAAACATATTTGAGTTGCTCGCCCTTGGGAGAAATCAAAAGTACCCCGACACCAGCGCCTTCCAACTTGAGGGAACCGTCAAAGTACATGACCCAATGTTCTGGACGCTTAATTGGAGTTGGGACTTGATTTTCCCGCCACTCAGCCATGAAATCAACCAAGGCTTGAGACTTGATAGCAGTGCGAGACTTGAACTCGAGCGATAGAGCGCCAAGCTCTACAGCCCATTTAGAAATCCTTCCTGTAGAGTCCCGGTTGTGCAATATCTCGCCAAGCGGGTAGCTGGTAACCACAGAAATCTTGTACTCACCGAAGTAGTGGCGGAGCTTCCGTGAAGTAATCAGAACCGCATAGAGTAGCTTCTGTACCGGAGGGTAGCGAGCCTTGGACTCTGAGAGTACTTCGCTGCTGAAATAGACAGGCCTCTGGACAGGGTAGCCATGGCCTTCTTCCTGCCGCTCAACGATAATAGCAGTACTGACGACATTAGTAGTCGCAGCAATGTAGAGCAAGAGCTCTTCATTGGGCAGAGGAGCTGTGAGGACTGGAGGCTTGGATAAGAACTCCTTGAGCAGAGAAAGAGCTTGATCAGCTTTAGTTGTCCACGTAAACTTCTCTTGCTGCTTGAGTAGCTTGAAGAAAAGTAGACCCTGTTCTCCAAGTCGTGAGATGAAGCGATTGAGTGACGCCATGCAACCAGTAAGCTTCTGGACATCTTTGATAGTAGTCGGAGCTTGCATGTTGGAGATGGCAGTAATCTTCTCGGGGTTTGCTTCGATGCCACGATGGCTGATGATGAACCCGAGTAGTTTTCCAGATGATACGCCAAAGATGCATTTGTTTAGATTGAGCTTCCATTGGTACTCCCGTAGCGAAGCAAAAGTTTCCTCAAGATCCGCAATAAGCATGTATGGATCCCTAGTCTTTACAACGACGTCATCCACGTATGCTTCCACGTTCTTGTGAAGTTGCCTCTTAAAGCACGCTTGGATAGCCCTTTGATAAGTAGCACCAGTATTTTTCAACCCGAAGGACATTATTGTGTAACAATAAGCACCAAACGGGGTGATGAATGCGGTCTTCTCTTGATCAGATTCCTTGATTGCAATTTGATGATATCCGGAGTAGCAATCCAGGAAACAGAGAAGAGCACAGCCCACCGTAGAGTCAATGACTTGATCAATCCGCGGCAACCCGAAAGGATCCTTGAGATCAGTGTAGTCGACACACATCCTCTAATCATTAGAGTTCTTCTTTCTGACAAGCACAGGGTTAGCGAGCCATTGCGGGTGAAAGACTTCCCGGATGAAGCCAGCCGCGAGTAGTTTGGCAAGCTCTTTTTTGATAGCAGCCCTGCGGTCATCAGCAAAGCGATGAAGGTGTTGTCTCTTGGGTGTAGCTTTAGGATCGACATTGAGTGAGTGCTCAATCAACCTCCTGGGCACACCTGGCATGTCAGATGGCTTCCACGCAAAGATATCACGGTTAGCCCGAAGGAAGTTGACGAGCGCGTCTTCCTATTTAGGATCAAGTTGTGCACTGATCATGGTCGTCTTGCTGCTGTCACTAGTACCGAGGTCAATGGCTTTGAGCAGGACGTCACCAGATGGTGTAGGCTTCTTGTTGTTGTCAGTCTTCTTAGGAACCTCAAGCTCGCTCGGAGCAAGCTTTTTAGCGGTGGTGAAGACTTCCATCATTGCATTGGGTACTTGAGTAGTCGAGGCAAGTTCTACGGCTTCTGTGTCGCAGTCGTAGGAACGCTTCAGATCCCCTTGCAATGAGAGAACTCCTTTGGGGCTTGGCATCTTGAGCACGAGATACACATAGTGTGGGATAGCCATGAACTTAGCGAGACCAGGCCTGCCGAGTATGGCATGGTAAGAAGTCTCGAAGTCAGCAACCTCGAACTTAATGTACTCGGTGCGGTAGTGATCCTTAGTCCCAAAGGTAACGGGTAGTACAACTGAATCCAAAGGAATAGCTGCGTTGCCCGGAATGATACCATAGAACGGTGAGTTGGTCTTAGTAAGCATATTGGTGATATCTAGGCCCATCTTCTTCAAAGTCTTGACAAAGAGGACATTGAGACCGCTGCCACCATCAATGAGAACCTTGGTAAGCCTGGAGCCTGCCACCACTGGATCCAGAACGAGAGGATATCATCTTGGCTCAGAGAAACTAGTCCATTGATCCGCCCTTGAGAAAGTAATGGGGGTTTCAGACCACTTTAGAAAAGTGGGAGCTGCTAGTTGGATGGACATAATCTCCCTGAGAGCAAGCTTCTGCATGCGTTTGGTCGGAATTCCTCCAAATATGACATTGACAGTGATGGAGGGGTTTTGGAACCCAGTGTCTTTGTCTGTGTTAGCCTTCTTCCCCTTGTGTCTACGAAATCGCGGGTTTGGGTGTGTTGGTTCGGGTGTGTTCTTCAACGCACGTCGAAGTTGGTAACACTGCTCTGTAGTATGATCGCCCTCTAGGTGCCATGGGCATTTCTGCTTGGTCAATGCTGCTGTAACACCCTGAAATTTTCTAATTTCAAGATGTTAATAGGAAGAATAATTAAGCACCAATTTTCTCATAATTTTAAAATTTTCCAACATTAATTTTCTTTACAGGGAATTTAGTATAGGAAAAAAATCAATTGTTTGTTTTTCTAAATCAAATAAATTGATTCTCTGCGTGTTGCATTCATTTCGATTGCATTTGTTTTGTTTGAGATAGTGTTTTCAAAATCATAAAAAGATCAAATCCAAACCCTCTCCATCTCTCTCAATGTTTCTTATAGATCAACTCAATCCTCTCTATAATCTCTCATCCAGTTTTTCTTTCCGGTCCAAACCGCCAGTTCGCCTTCTTTTCTTTTTCTTTCCGCAGCCCAACCCGCATGGTCATCTTCTCTCTTCTCGGCCTGTTCGCTCGGCCCATCACGCCGGCCGAGTTCTTTCCAACGTCGGCCCGTCTAACTTGCCAGCCCACCCCTCTCTCTCTATCGTTGCCAGCTGGGCCCCACCTATCGGCCCTTCTCCCTCGTCTTCCACCCCGGTCGGATCGGACTCGGGTCAGTGCGCCGCCACCGGCCATCCTTGGCATGCGCGCCTGGCCTCCGCCATCGGCTACTACCTCCCGTGCGCCGCACTTCGCATCCGAGCTGCTCACTGAGGCACGCCGCCCCTGGCCCTCGTGCCCGCGTGCCCCTGGCCGCCTGCCTCGCACCGTTGCACGCCGCATGCGTGTGTGCACCGCTGCACCGGCTCGCTACCCTGCGCGTGAGGCCCATCCCTCTCCTCCCGCATCGGGCCGAGCCAACTCGAAACTGTGCGCCGCTGCACACCTACACCGTGCGATCCGCTCGGCTCCCGTACACCACCCTGCGCTTCACAAGGCTGAGCCGAGCACCGGCCGCCAATCCTCGCCGCTGCTCGTTGTCCTCGTTGGATCGTTCCACCCTCAGAAGTGCTCCACCGTGAGGAGTCTGTGCTGGCCGCTGTCACCGTCACGTGCTCCAAATCCGTTCGTCCTCGTCTCCTTCCGAAGCAGGTGAGCTGTTCAGGAACTCGTCACCTCCCTCTCTTGGTTCCGCTCCTCACCGTCTCCTGTGCTCGAGCCGTTCAGCTAACGCGCACCCATCCGCTTCTCCGGTCGTGCCGCTTCCTCTCCATTGACGTGTGAGCTCCGCGCGTCAGGCCTCCTCTCACCTCTGGCCAGCGCCACCTCGTGCCCACGCTTGCACGTGCTCGTGTGTAATTCCTGCGTCCGAGCTGCACGCTACCCGCGACGCTCGACCTCCCGCATGCCTGTCTGTTTCCCTGGCCGGTCCTGCTCACCGCCGCACATGCGCTGCATCCAGCGTCCTAAACGGCCGCTCACCACCTTCAATGGCCTTCAATGGACAATAACATCAATGACCGTTCCCACTTTCTCCTCCCATCAGTAACGGCGGCCGCCACCAAGCCATTCAAGGCTGCCCACTGATCACCTTCTCCGTCTGTCTAGTGCCTTTGCCCCTTCGTTTTCCCTCCTCGCTCTATAAAGTCGGAGCATCGAGTCCCCGCGCCCCTGATGCTCCACTCCACCTCGCCTACGCAAGCGCTGCTGCCATCCGAGCTTGCCGGAGCCGAGCGACACCCGTCTGTCCTCCGCTCGATTGATTCGTCGCACCGTGACACCATCGAACGAGGCTACCAGCACCACAAGCTTCACCTCGCCGAGATGGAGGTCCGCCTCGTGGTCTCGAAGCCCTCCGAAGCTAGAGTCCTGCCGATCGCACGAAGACCCGAGCCGTCGCTGTTGGCGAACGTCATGAAGCCGTTTCGCTCACCTCGGTCGACGCCACCAGGAGCTTGGTGTTGACAAGCTGCATCCTGCCCTGCGACCCATCTCCGTCGTCCAGTCACCGCCGGAGTGCGCCAAGGCCACCAGGACCTTCAGCACGTCGAGCCACAGCTCCGGCACTGCCCACCGCTGTCCGCTCGACGCAGGAACACTGCCTGTGCCACGCGTACCCGAGCCGGCTCTGCCATCGTCGTCGGCCGCCTGCAAGTTTTCCGGCCGCTGCACTACCTCCCTGTCGCCGGACACCGCAGACCGAATCCGCAGCTTAAGTGCAGAGCTACCGCCCGCCGACTCCGTCATTGACTCCAAAAATCTTCTTCCGCCTGATGCAAGGACTCATTGCTGCCGTGCTCCGGCAAGGATGATCGCTAAAGTTTCTGCCGCTGTTGCTGTTGGCCGGGACTGTATGGAGTCTCATTCTGTACCAAGAGTGCTGGCGCTCCTTCCTCATCAGTTTTCAGCTCCATGCCGGTCACCAACTTACCACCAATCACCACATCAGAGGTGAGAAGCTAGCCTCATGCTGATCTTATTTTGTTTTGCAAGTGTCCTAACTAGCATGTTATATCTATTTATCACACTGACCACCACATGTTCAGTAGTTTAATCCTTGTTGACCTCGCAATGCTTATAGATTTTCCTCTGTTGTCATGCACTCGTGATCATGAATTAAATCTTGCCAATGTCCTTTGATCTGCTGTCCATCGTCACTCCACCGTCGACCAACACGCATAGCAGCACAGCATTCTACACACATGTTAGCACCCTCTTCAATCCACACTTGCATGCATGTGTTTGCCACAACCAAGTACACGCTAGAAAGCAAGCCCTCAATACAAATCACCTTCATGATGGTCTGATTATCTTGCAATAGCTCTCTGAACATGCATGCATGCCACTGTTCCAAGCAAAACCACCACACGTTGCATGCAGTTTGGATACAAACCAATATTCTTTTTCTTGCGAACTCCAATAATTTAATCCTTGTGGACATCATCTTGCTACCAGCCATGTGCGTGCATGTGCTTTCTTTAGACAAGTATACAGAAGCTAATAAACTTATAGGTTAGGTCCTCTACGTTCAGTTCTTACCTTGCTTGATGTCAGCATTACACACGCTGATGTCATATACGTCCTGAAATAAATATCATGTAATTCCACAAATGTCTATCTTACAATCTAAACCTCTGAAAATCTTGTAATATCTGCCCAAATCTTTGTGTCTTGCCAGTCTTCTCTGCTAGACCCTGTAGTTTATAGTTGATCAATTAGGTCCTTACTACCTTGTTTAACGCATAGATCTAACGTTATCGCTCCGTTTAATGTCGTTCTTGTTGCGTTAGTTTCATAACAAATCAAAGTACGCGTTAGGAGCAATGTTAATCATGTCCTTTGTTTTGTAATTTGAAGAAAATATTAAATATGAGTAAGTATAGGTATACATGCTTTTCTAATTAAAATCTAATTAGAGTTTACACCGTGTTTTCATACTAATATTAATTTGATTAATGTTTATTCAATTTGCTTTCTAAATAAAAAGCAACATAGGTCTATCCCGAGTTTTCTCAATTAAATGTTAATTTGATTAATATGAACATAAATGTGTTTTTGAATTATAATTTGATTAGTATAACTCGAAATATAAAGATAAACGCCTAGATGCTTTTACATGCTTCTTTTAACTTAAATGTTTAATTTGCATAAATCATACTTGAATATTTATAAATAAAATTGGGCTAGGCTTACATCGTCTTTTAAATACAAATATAACTTGCTTAATTATAAATAGGGTATTTCTCCGAAATAACCTATGCACATGATTTTACTTAATTAAAAGATACCTAGCACATAGCTAGCTCTTGTATGTGATCATCCAAATCTCCCGATAGTTCCGAGTGTTTTTACGTTCGCGTTCCTAGAGCCAAACCTTGTTCTCTTTTTAAGCTTTTCATGCTTGGTGTATTGTTTTGTCTATTGAATGTCTTTATGTGTGCTCGTAGACATCGTGTCAGTTTCAAGTGAGCAACCAGTTGAAGTGGATCAAGAGCAAGTTTTTGAAGAAGAAGAATCCCAGTGTTTAAGCAAGGAAGGCAAGTGGACTTCTCCCCCAGCATATTCTATTTTTGTCCCACACAACTTGCATGATAACTAAGTTTACTTTTAAATGTTGTATTGCATAAATTTGATGGGAAATCACCTTTTTAAGGACACGACTAGAATTTTACCCCTTTACCTTGGACAACCCTTTTAAATAAATGTTTTGGGTAGAAATGCTTAGTTGCTATACCTTGGGATGGTTCAAATGAATCTTTTGCAATATGATGAATGTTGATCATGATAACTTTGGTGACATATGTGGTTAATAACAAGATCATATGATTTAATTGGAACATGGAGAACCACCCAGGAAAACAGTGCAACCACAGTCCATATGGCTCTGGCTTAGCCAATTAATTAGGTGTGTGATTGTATTGGTGACCTTATCCGAAAGGAACACAGGGGGCTCGGGGTTGCAGGGGTATAGCCCGGTCCTCTTGGCCGCAGCCTTTGCTAAGGTGCTGTCCACTAGGGAGGGTTATGGTCCGCCCTGAGCTGTAACTGTCGTGGGTTGTTGGTGCTTTTGCATGTCTTTGTAAAGGCTTCGTAGCGTCCCTATGCAATCACACCTCGGAAGTGTGGTATGATGCTTGGCCAGCATCGCATGGTTGGGTTCAAAGTTCTTCGGAACTTTTACGCGAGCTGTGGTGAAAGTGTATAACCTCTGCAGAGTTAAAACTGATCGATCAGCCGTGCTCACGGTCAAGAGCGGCCTGGACCCTCACATGATAATCAAACTTAAAGATGGACTTAAATCGTGGTTTTCATATGGTTTTTGAGATGAGATGTTTTCTAAATGCTTAAGTGGGTTGGTATGAACTTACATCTAGTAAATAGGTGCTTGCTAATAAAATTTGACCAACTTAAAATGCTAACCGCTGCAAAACCTTAACCTATCCTTGATAGCCTTGCATCTTCCCCCACTTGCTGAGCTCCAACCATAAGTGTGCTCACCCTTGCTAAACCGCTGTTCAGAGAAGAAGAAGAAGGTGTATGATGTCCAGAAGATGGTGCTAGGCGTACGCAACCCCCTGTCGATTGCCTGTGAAGTTTGGAGCCATTGTTTCCCAGGATTCCGCTGTAAATCTCTGATAATCTCTCTTTCTTTACGTGATATTGTTTCTGTTATTCACTATGATGTCACTATATGTATGAAACTAGATCCTGGCATACATATAGTTATTACTTGGTTTTCTTCGGAAAATCGGGTGTGACAGCTGCCTAGTGAGGATCATCTTCAGGCTTGGCAGTAGATTCCATGGTAGTAACAGTGTTATCGGGCTTGCGCTTGCGATTAGGTGCCATGGGCATTTCTGCTTGGTCAATCGCAAGCGCAAGCCTGACAACACTGTTGCTACCATGGAAACTACCGCCAAGCCTAAAGATGATCCTCACTGGGCAACATTGACCAAGTAGAAATGCCCATGGCACCCAGAGGGCGATCATACTACAGAGCAGTGTTACCAACTTCGACGTGCGTTGAAGAACACACCCGAACCAACACACCCAAAACCGCGATATCGCAAACACAAGGGGAAGAAGGCTAACACAGACAAAGACACTGGGTTCCAGAACCCGTCCAACACTGTTAATGTCATATTTGGTGGAATTCCGACCAAGCGCATGCAAAAGCTAGCTCTCAGGGAGATTATGTCCATCCAACCAGCAGCTCCCACTTATCTCAAGTGGTCTGAAACCCCCATTACCTTTTCAAGGGCGGATCAATGGACTAGTTTCTCTGAACCAGGACGATATCCTCTCGTTCTGGATCCAGTGGTGGCAGGTTCCAAGCTTACCAAGGTTCTCATTGATGGTGGCAGCGGTCTCAACGTCCTGTTTGCCAAAACTTTGAAGAAGATGGGCCTGGATATCACCAATATGCTTACCAAGACCAACTCACCGTTCTATGGTATCATCCCGGGCAACGCAGCTGTTCCTTTGGGTTCAGTTGTACTACCCGTAACCTTTGGGATCAAGAATCACTATCGCACCGAGTACATTAAGTTTGAGGTCGCTGACTTCGAGACTTCTTACCATGCCATCATCGGCAGGCCTGGTCTCGCTAAGTTCATGGCTATCCCTCACTATGTCTACTTGGTTCTCAAGATGCCGAGCCCCAAAGGAGTTCTCTCATTGCAAGGGGATCTGAAGCGTTCCTACGACTGCGACACAGAAGCTGTGGAACTTGTCTCGACTACTCAAGTACCCAATGCAATGATGGAAGTCTTCACTGCTGCTAAGAAGCTTGCTCCGAGCGAGCTGGAGGTTCCTGAGAAGACTGACAACAATAACAAGCCTGTACCATCAGGTGACGTCTTGCTCAAAGCCATTGACCTTGGTACTGGTGACAGTAGCAAGACGACCATGATCAGTGCACAGCTTGATCCTAAATATGAAGACGCGCTCATCAACTTCCTTCGGGCTAACCGTGATATCTTTGCGTGGAAGCCATCTGACATGCCAGGTGTGCCCAGGAGGTTGATTGAGCACTCACTCAACATCGATCCTAACGCTACCCCCAAGAGACAACACCTTCATCGCTTTGCTGATGACCGCAAGGCTGCTATCAAGAAGGAGCTCGCTAAACTACTCACGGCTGGCTTCATCAAGGAAGTTTTTCACCCGCAGTGGCTCGCTAACCCTGTGCTCGTTAGAAAGAAGAATTCTAATGACTGGAGGATGTGTGTCGACTTCACTGATCTCAACAAGCATTGCCCCAAGGATCCTTTCGGGTTGCCGCAGATTGACTCTACGGCAGGCTGTGCTCTACTTTGCTTCCTGGATTGCTCCTCTGGTTATCATCAAATTGCAATCAAGGAATCTGATCAAGAGAAGACCGCATTTATCACCCCATTTGGTGCTTATTGTTACACAACAATGTCCTTCGGGTTGAAAAATGCTGGTGCTACATATCAAAGGGCTATCCAAGCATGCTTCAAGAAGCAACTTCACAAGAACGTGGAAGCATACGTGGATGATGTCGTTGTCAAGACTAGGGATCTAGACATGCTTATCACAGATCTTGAGGAAACTTTCGCTTCACTACGCGAGTACCAATGGAAGCTCGATCCCAATAAGTGCGTCTTTGGCGTATCTTCAGGAAAACTACTCGGGTTCATCATCAGCCATCGTGGCATCGAAGCAAACCCTGAGAAGATTACCGCCATCTCCAAAATGCAAGCTCCGACTACTATCAAAGATGTCCAGAAGCTTACTGGTTGCATGGCGTCACTCAATCGCTTCATCTCACGACTTGGAGAACGGGGTCTTCCTTTCTTCAAGTTACTCAAGCGGCAGGAGAAGTTTACATGGACAACAGAAGCTGATCAAGCTCTTTCTCAGCTCAAGGAGTTCTTATCCAAGCCTCCAGTCCTCACAGCTCCTCTGCCCAATGAAGAGCTCTTGCTCTACATTGCTGCGACTACTAATGTCGTTAGCACTACTATTGTCGTTGAGCGGCAAGAAGAAGGCTATGGCTACCCTGTCCAGAGGCATGTCTATTTCATCAGTGAAGTACTCTCAGAATCCAAGGCTCGTTACCCTACGGTACAGAAGCTACTCTATGCGGTTCTGATTACTTCACGGAAGCTCCGCCACTATTTCAATGAGTAAAAGATTTCTGTGGTCACTAGCTACCCGCTTGACGAGATATTGCACAACCGGGATTCCACAGGAAGGATTTCTAAATGGGCTGTAGAGCATGGCGCTCTATCGCTCGAGTTCAAGTCTCGCACTACTATCAAGTCTCAAGCCTTGGTTGATTTCATGGCTGAGTGGCGAGAAGATCAAGTCCCAACTCCAATTGAGCGTCCAGAATATTGGGTCATGTACTTTGACGGTTCCCTCAAATTGGAAGGTGCTGGTGCCGGGGTACTTCTGATTTCTCCCAATGGCGAGCAACTCCAATATGTTTTGCAGATCTTTTGGAAGGTCTCAAACAATGAAGCTGAATATGAAGCTCTACTACATGGTCTTCGCCTTGCAGTCTCTCTTGGCATTACACGACTACTTGTCTATGGTGATTCTTTGGTAGTCATCAATCAAGTCAACGATTCATGGGATCGTAATGCTGAGAACATGGATGCATACTGTCACGAGGTACGCAAACTTGAGAACAAATTCCATGGTCTCGAGTTCCATCATGTGGTCCGCGACAACAATGTTGCTGCGGATGTCTTGTCAAAGCTGGGATTTATACGAGCTCAAGTGCCAGCTGGAATCTTCGTGCATGAACTCCACAAACCATCAATTCCGGAGCAATCATCTGCACCCACGACTACTTCAGTTCAACCTGATCAAGAAGTGCTTATGATTGATGTGGACTGGAGAATTCCCTTCATCGACTACATTAAACATCAGTTGATTCCAGAAGACAAGTCAGAAGCCGAGCGCATCTCACGCCGCGTCAAGGCTTATGCTCTAGTCGGAGATCAACTCTACAAGCGAGGCGCAAGTTCTGATATACTCATGAAATGCGTTTCTCGCGAAGAAGGCAAGGAAATCTTGGAGGAGACACATAAAGGAATCTGTGGCAATCACGCTTCTTCTCGCACCTTGGTGGGAAAAGTGTTCAGATGTGCTTTCTACTGGCCTACAGCTCTTGCTGATGCAGAGGAACTAGTCAAGAAGTGCAAAGGATGCCAATTCTTTGCCAAGCAACAACACGTTCCTACCTACAAACTCATCACGATACCACCAACTTGGCCTTTCGCTTGCTGGGGGCTGGATATGATTGGTCCTCTCCCAAATGCGCCAGGGGGATTCAACAGAGTTCTAGTGGCTATCGACAAGTTTACCAAGTGGATTGAGGTCAAGCTTGTTACCTGCCCCAAGGCTGATCGTGTCCTCGACTTCTTGGATGAAATCGTACATCGCTATGGTTTCCCTAACCGCATCATCACAGACCTGGGTTCGAATTTCAACAATCACCAGTTCTGGGAGTACTGTGAGAACAGTAGAATCGACGTCCGGTACGTCTCTGTTGCTCACCCACGTGCCAATGGCCAAGTGGAACGCGCTAACGGGATGATACTCGATGCTCTCAAGAAGCGACTGTATGATGCTGCAAATACCAAGGGCGGCAAATGGATCATGGAACTACCCAATGCACTCTGGGGGCTGCGCACTCAGCCTACTACCCCCACAGGGCAATCACCTTACTTCCTGGTCTACGGTTCTGAAGCCGTTTTGCCTGCTGATGTCATGTGGCGTTCTCCGACGGTTGATCAGTACGAAGAAGGCGTAGCTGAAGAAACAAGACAGACCGATGTCGACAGTCTCGAGGAAGTTTGCTGCAACGCACTTGTTCAATCCGCTCGATACCTTGAGAGGATTCGCCGCTATCATGACCGCAACGTTAAGGAACGCTCCTTCAACGTTGGTGATTTAGTCCTTCGTCGCATCCAGAATACGGCAGGACTACACAAACTCAATTCGCCATGGAAAGGTCCTTTCTCTATTGCAAAGGTTACTGGCCCAGGCTCATATCGTCTTCAAACTCTAAAAGGCAAGGAAGTCGACAACTCTTGGAACATTGACCAGCTTTGTCGTTTCTACCCGTAGGGGGTCTCAACAACCCTCTCCAGACAGCTATAGCTGCACAATAATTCGTATTGGGTTTCATCAACCCTTTCCAGGCAGCTTCGGTTGCAACCACTCAACAGACAGCTACGGTTGTCACCACTCATAGGGGATCAAGATAATCCTCTCCAGACAGTTTCGGCTGTATCTTCTCGTGACTTTCAGCTACGAGCACCCGCAGGGGGCTTCATCAACCCTCTCCAGGCAGTCTCATTCTGCGACCTCGTAGGGAGTCATGATAACTCTCTCCAGACGATCCTGTATCGTATAGGACAGTAAGTGGCACATGCTGTCCATGTTCCTATTTTTCATTAAGAGGCTGCGGCCTAGAGTAACACCCCGCTGGTAGGGTCTCAGTGGAACTCTCATACAATTTGCTGCTACAGCAAGGATGAGTTCATCACACTGTCTCCTACGGTCTTACTCGTTCTTCGAAACATTCTTGCGAGTACTCTCTCACTAGGCTCATAGCCTCAGAGGTACTTAAGACATTGTAAACACTGTACAATGTATTCAGTAATAAAGTTGCTACTCTATACCAACTTGTTACTATCCTTTACTTATTCATAACAAAGCCTTCTTTACGCTGCTACAGCTAAGGTGTTCAACTCGTTATGAATAAGTTCTTTTCGAGTACTCTCTCACTAGGCTTGTTAGCCTCAGAGGTACTCAAAACATTGTAAACACTGTACAATGTATTCAGTAATAAAGTTGCTACTCTATACCAACTTGTTACTGTCCTTTACTTATTCATAACAAAGCCTTTTTTACGCTGCTATAGCTAAGGTGTTCAACTCGTTATGAATAAGTTCTTTTCGAGTACTCTCTCACTAGGCTTGTTAGCCTCAGAGGTACTCAAGATATTGTAAACACTGTACAATGTGTTTAGTATAAGCTGCTACTCTACATCGACTTGTTACTACTCTTTGCTTATTACATGACAAAGCCTTCTTTTACGCTGCTACAGCTAAGGTTTTCAACTCGTCATGTTTTTAAGCTAACGTTCTTCGAAACATTTGTACACTTGAGTACTCCTACTCGTGTATCGTATCTCTTTTTTGCAGCCATACACTCAATACCAACTCGAGTACTTGGCCAACACAGATGCATACAAGGGATCCAGATAATTGATTTCTTCAAGTTTTCAATTATATTACATAAACACTTGTTCGAGATTACACTTGTTTTCTCCCTAGTGTTTCTACTCTATAGGTACATCTAACGGAGATCGATGAACTTGGAGACTGCTTCCGCGATTGGAGAAGTCTGTTGCATCAGCTCGTTGAGTCGATCGTCGGTGCAATCTCCAGATCTGCCGTTCATGATGACCGTGAGATCCGCCTCGGCGTAGAAAGACTTGATGAAGCTCAAGACTTGATGTGGGATCATGCAGGCCAGCCTTTGAGCGTACTCCAGAACCTTCTTGGGCGTATCTTTCAACCTCTCCACAAGTGGACGAGGCTGCACTCCAGCGACTCTGGGCTCGAACAGATTTGCCACTGGCTCGGCCGCCTCTGTCAAGGCCTTCAGCTCTGAGCGTAGGCCCTCGGCTTCTTCAATCTTCTCCTTGAGTGACTGCATGCAACGCAGCAAGTCAGTCCAGCCGGCAATGCAGATATCCATTTCGCACTCAAGTTCGAAGCACCGCACCTTATAGTCTTCTTTCATATCCATATGAGCTGCTTCTTCACGGTTGAAGGCTAGCTGCCAGTCCAGCGCCTTGTTCTTGAATTTGTCGACTTCTTCCGTCAGCTCTACAAAGGATCAAGGCTACTTATCAGATGTGGTGCACAAGAGCAAAGTACTCAATGATAATTTCAGAAGGGAGATCACCTTTATTCTTCAGGCGTAGGGATTTGTTCTTACCAACAACTTCATCCTTCTTCGCCGTCAGCTTCTGGATTTCATTGTGGTACTCAGCGGCGTTGGCATCAAGTCTCTCCTGCAGCTTCAGAAACAAGGCTTTTTGTTGCTTCAACTCTTCTCTGAGCTGTGTGACTTCTTCAATGTCAGCCGCGTGTTGCTCCAGTAGGCGAGTCTTGCGTTTTGACTGCTTGACTACCTCTTGCAAGGGTAAAAACAACATATGAGTCAGAGACAAGATATCTGTGACTATAAGAACTCTACAAGAGACTACTCGAACTTACTGCAAGGAGCTTCTCTATGCCGCGGAACATCTCAGCGTGCGCGTTCAAGTTATCCTCGTCCAGGCAGGAGTCATCATATGGCATCAAGTTCTCTGCCATGGACTGGGTACTTGTGCTAGCTGCAGAGTACCTCGCAGCGCTGCGCAGAGGAGCCGGGTCTTCAATCTGTGGCTCATGCGGTACAATGCGGTTCTCTAGTTGCTCTTCCAGCGCCAGATGTGCATCAACATGATGCACGGGGGCTTCCGCAGCTGGGACTTCCTCGTGGCGCAGCATGGCTTCAGGGTCAACTTCCAAGGCCTCATTCACCACGGCCTCGATATCCTCGAGTTGTTGAGACCTGGGCCTGGAAGTTGCCTCCACTGCTGCCTTGACCACGTCGCTCCAGAGAATCTGCAACGCTTCAGCAGCCTCAGCTTCTGCGGGTACTTCTTGGCGTTCTGGAAGTACGTCTTCTTGTTGCTCTTGAGGAGTCTGGTCTCCTCCAGCAGCACCACTTCCAGAAGCGCCCCACTTCACATCAGTGGATTTCCTGCATCAACAAGTTGGTTAGCAGAAGCAGAGTACATAATCAAAATAAGTACTCGAGTACTCCGGTACTTACAGAGCAGCACGAGGCACTGATACTTTCGGCCCCAGCATGTCGAAGAAGGAGGGCGCCGCTGGCATCTTTGGCACACTCTCCACCGGCGGCACGCTTCCTGGTGCCACTATTTCTTCTTGCTCATGCGCCACCGTCTCCACGGCTGACGCTGGAACCACCTCGGGTTCTGTTATTCTTGGAGGGCTTCTCGAGGGTACATTGGATGCACTCTCAATAATCTGCACAAGTCAAAAATCAAGGCATTACAGTAGAGAACAAGTACTCAATTCAATAGCAACTACTTAAGAGTTCTCCAACACTTACAGTACTGACGGGGAGGCCAGAGATCTTCTTTACGGCTCGCTTTCCCACCGTGGTCCTTTTCTTCCGCGGCGGCAGCATCACATCATCTGTAAGAGACGATGCCAGCCTCTTCGATGCTCCTGCGGCGAGGCCACTGGGGATGGACACTCCAGAGTACCCGTAGTGGCTCTTCACTTCAAAACGCTGTTGAAGCGTTTGGCCGTCTTCATCACTTGAGGAGGCGTCCTCCACCAAGACTTCTCCTTCTTCTTGAGCAGCCTGACTACCCTCGGGGGTTTCAGTTTCCGCTCCTGGTGCTTCTTCTTCTGGCTCTTGGAGTGGGTCCTCAGGACGAGGAGGAGGGTCGGATACAAACTTCAAGACATCCTCCTGCGAAGCACAAGGCAAATATTAGTAACTCGACTACTTTCAACAAAAGTACTCGGGAGCTAAGTACTTGAAGACTAACCAGACGCAGAGGGTTGTCTGCACTGAACTCAGGGACAGCTGTAGGAATTCCATGAAGATTCTTGAAGATCTTCTGCAGCCATTCCATCACGAGATCGTCGCTGATCTCTTCAGCAGATAGCCTGGAGCCGTCATCCGCTCCAGTGTACTCGAACCCAAGATGCTCCCGCTGCATCAAGGGTTGTACCCGTCGCTTCATGAAGCTGAAGGCTACTCGCTCAGCTCTCAAGCCTCGCACCTTCTTCTGCGCAATCTTTGCCAATAACTCCGGGATCTGGATGCACTCTTGCATTGTGGGTTCATCCTTCCACAGCCGGTCATATACTGGTGCAAACATGCTGGGCTTCGGCAGCTGCGGCGGGGCGTTCTCTATGTAGAACCACTTATTCTTCCAATCTTGATTGGAATCAATCAAGTCGTACTTAAAGTACAACTCATGTGCCTTCTGGCGCATCTGCACACCGGCTCCACCGACTACAACCGGAAAGTTGGCGTTGGGTTGCGGCTTCAACCGAAAAATCTTCCTGAATAAAGCCCAGTGTGGGCGGATGCCGAGGAAAGCTTCGCAGAAGTGCACGTACACCGCGATCTGAAAGATGCTGTTGGGGTTGAGGTGTACGTGCTCCAACTTGAAGAAGTCGAGGAAGCCGCGGAAGAAATCCGAAGATGGCAGCGTCAACCCACGCTCGACGAAGTGCCCAAACATCGGAATCTCATCCGGGCTCTTATCCATTGGCCATGCATCACCGGCGGCGGAGCTCCGTCCAGCAATGGCTTTCTCGCGCAGCAACCCGCCGGCTTCGAGGGCTTGGATATCTTCCACCCTCATCTTGGACTTCTTCCAAGAGACAGCTTGGCTCGGGGGCTTGGTGATAACCACCATCTTGTACTTAGGCTCCGGCAACTCTTTCTTGCCGCGCCCTGATTTCCTCTTCTGTCCCTTGGATGGCACGGGTTTCATCCTTCCTGTCACGAGGGTCTTCTTTCGCATTGACCGGAGGACGACGAAGGGATGAAGGTTTGCAACCTTGGCACTAGGGGCGCTCCAACTCTGTGGCGGCTACGGATGCTAAGGCGTTCTGGATCTAAGGGCGAATGGAAGCAGTGAAACCCTAAGAGATACTCCTTTGGGTATTTATAAAACCAAAACCCTAACGGTTCGGCCTGGTGACCCTTCATATTCAACAGATTGGTTTCACACAGGCAAATATTTGGCTAAGTCAGAGGACTAAAATCCAAGACCTGCTCGGCTCTATCTCGGGGGCTCGACTACTCGATGGAATTGGATTTCACTCAGCTACAGTTCACTGAATTCAGGCCACTATTCTACAGTCAGATTGGATCCTTCAATTCGAGAAAGTACTCGACTCAAGGTTCGGGGGCTCCGTGCCACGTGTCCTTCAGTTTTTCTCAGGATTTTGCGAGATTATTTGACGAAGACTACTGATTGACCCTCAGCTTGAATTGTCAATTCGAACTAAGGCTCGGGGACTACATCCATATAGGATGCGATTTTGGCAAATCGCATTCCTATATTATTTCTTCGGATTATCTACGGATTTTTCGGAGCAAGATCAAAGAGTTCAAGATTGACCCTCAGCTTGAGTCCTGCATTCGACCTAAGGCTCGGGGGCAACATTCCATATGGAATGCGATTTCAGTAATCGCATTTCCATATGGATCTTTGATGCAAAATTTCAAAAACGAAGCGGGTATTATTGAAGACCTTCAAGGGAAGTACTCGGGGACGCTCGGGAACAACTCGAGAAGACTTCAAGACTACTCGTGGAGTTAGCTGGAGTACCTTCCAGGCTCGTGATGATTCAAGTACTATTGAAGATTGAAGCTTGTAGAACTCGGGGACGCTTGGGAACTACTCGTGGAGACCTTCAAGACTACTTGGACCATTGCACTCGACTACAAAGTACTCGGGGGCTTGTCGACCGGGCATCCCTGGGCCCACCAACACATTGTGGGCCATACCCGGGAGATGAGTTCCTGTACACCTGGACTACTCGACTAGTGGGCCATTGTGCTGGTACCGTGGACCACAACGCAAGACAAGACGGACAAGGACTTGTACTAAGACTAGGATAGCTTTCCATACCTTGAATAGGCTACTCCGGGTCCTACTCGAATAGTACCCTTGTACCAATCCGACTTGTAACCCTGCCTCCCATGGCATATAAGGCGAGGCAGGGACCCTTCTCAAAACATACGCAATCGATACAGAGCCACGCAGCATACAGGACGTAGGGTATTACGCACATTGCGGCCTGAACCTGTCTAATTGTGTGCCCCGTGTCTCACCATCGTGTTCCTGATCTCGGCGAGCCCCACCGCACAATCTACTACTTCGGGTACCCCGTCGTAGGCTCGGTGTCTAAAACACTGACAGCGAGAGTCTCCCAACTTGCTGTTGACACTGCCATCATCACATTTGCCCCTGTTGCTAGCTTCCGGACGTATGCGTTGAGGAGTGGGTGTGGTACGATGAGCACCCCCACTGCTGCCATGGTGACTACGAGAACTGGTATTTTTACGTAGCATAGTGTAGGCTAGTTCAGCCAGTTTCGCGACTTCAGCAGCCGCCCGGTCACGAGGCATAGAGCGACCGAGTAGATTGATCGCGTTGATAGCTTCCTCTGGAGTGCAATATTCACGAGTAGCTACCACATCCAGAGCCTCTTGAAGATTACGAGTAGGTAGAGCTTCCGCGAGTTCCCGACGAAGGGTTGCACGATCAGCATTGCATTGGCGACATGCAGTCTTGGCCTTCGCAGTTTCATCAGCAGGAGCATTGGCAGAGAGTTCATCATCAGATACATCATCCGGAAAGCGATAATTGGCACGATGTCCTTGCGGAGTAGTTGCATCAACGACGAAAACTTCTCGATATGATGAGTAAGTACCCGTACTCTGAATGAGCTCAGTATCGGTGTCATAATCAACAAGCTTGGCACCTTCCTGGAAGGGTAAGTTGTCGAGACAAGCGATAAAGCGCTCCTAATCATCTAGTGTGAGATCAGCAGGCACATGCTCAGGCCAGTAGACGAATCTACCCTCAGGTGTCGATGTGATCACCAGTCCTTGAGCAGGGCCAGTCAACTATTGTACTTTAGCAGAATCCGAACCGTAGTCGAACTCGAACTCAGATGAATCCGAATAGTAGTCGAGGTTGACGTCCGAATCCGAAGAGTACTCGAGCACGATCTTCGGGCCAGGGCACATGAGGCGCTTCAATGCAGCTTGGTAAGCAGCACTGACATGGTGATGATCGAAGAGAGGTGGTGCTGGAATGTTATCCAGGCTGAGCGCAAGCTGTGAAGCCAAAGGGAGCAACTCAGGCTGAATAGGAGACGAAGTCGAGTTGTACTCGGACTCCGACTCGAGTTCTCTGAGCGAGTCAGAGATCGAAATTTCGCCGAAATTTTCGACGAGTTCTTCCATCGATGCTTGCGTAAGCGTCGAGGACTTGAGCTTTGACTCCAGAGTTGATGCCAAGAAACGTAGGAACGATCCGGCGCCGTCAGCAACACAAACCCAAGAGCCAAAGACGAAGGTGTCGCCTTGCTGGAAAGCGACAGTCGACTTGATGATGACGAGAGCCATCGAGTTCGCCAGTGGATCAACGACGAGAGCCCCTACCTGGCGCACCAGCTGTCAGTGTTTTAGACACCGAGCCTACGATGGGGTACCCGAAGTAGTAGATTGTGCGGTGGGGCTCGCCGAGATTAGGAACATGATGGTGAAACACAGGGCACACAATTAGAAAGGTTCGGGCCGCAATGTGCGTAATACCCTACGTCCTGTATGCTGCGTGGCTCTGTATTGATTGCATATGTTTTGAGAGGGGTCCCTGCCTCACCTTATATGCCACGGGAGGCAGGGTTATAAGTCAGATTGGTACAAGGGTACTATTTGAGTAGGACCCGGAGTAGCCTATACAGGTAGCTCTGGGCACGAAAAACTGAGAACCGGGAACCGAACCGAAAGAACTGGGAACCGGAACCGAAAGAACCGGAACCGAGAAAAACGGTTCCTGTTCGGTTCCTGGTTCCCCGGAACCGAAATACCCCGGTTCTTCGGTTCGGTTAACCGAGAACCAATCCTACCCCAGGCGCCCCCACCGGCCCAATAAAAAGCCCAATAAGAACAAAAAACCCTAGCCCCAGGCGGCCCTACCGGCCCACCCCCTGTCCCACCTCAGCACCTCCCAGACTCCCACCGTCCCACTCCCACGCCGCCCTCCGCCCACGCCACTCGAGACGCCCACCGCGGCTCCGCCTGCTCTCGCGCCGCTCCAGTTGACCGCGGACCGCGCCCAGCCAGCCAGCCCTCGCCGTCGTGCAGCGCCCGGCCGTGGCCGGCGCCCGCCGCACGGGGCACGACCAGCGCCCCAGGCTCCACCCTCGGCCGGCCAGCGCCCCTAGGCGGCCAGGCCCAGCCCCCGTCGTCGTCGCGCAGCGGCAGGCCGTGGCCGGCGCACGCCGCACAAGGCACCACCACCGCCTCTGGCTCGTCGTCGGTCGTCCATCCCCGGCACGCTGAGCCACTGATTTAGCCGACCCGCCATCCATCCCTAGCTCTTCCTCTTCATTTCTTCAATCTCATCGATTTGGAAGCATCAACTCACCTTGTTTTGGTTTTTTGTGTTGATTTGTGTTTTGTGATGTTGATTTGTGCTCAAATTTCTCACTGAAGTTCATGATTTTGCGATTTTGTTCATTGTACCTCGGTTCCTTCGGTTAGAACCGGAACCGAACCGAAAAGAACCGAACCGAACGGTTCTTACTTCGGTTCTGACTTTCGAGGAACCGAAATTGTTAAGAAACCGAAGAACCGAACCGATCGGTTCGGTTAGAACCGAACGTCCAGGCCTATATACAGGGTATGGAAAGCTATCCTAATCTTAGTACAAGTCCTTGTCCGCCTTGTCTTGCCTTGTGGTCCACGGTACCAGCACCATGGCCCACTGGTCGTGTAGTCCAAGTGTACAGGAACTCATCTCCCGGGTATGGCCCACAATGTGTTGGTGGGCCCAGGGATGTCCGGTCGACAGGCTTGGCGGACGGTGTTGGCGGCCCCCGCGCTCTCCTCAGCTCCTCTGCCACGGTGCGAGCGCGGCCAGCCTTCCTCGGAGCTCCCTCCTCCCCCGGCCCCAGCCCTGCCTCGAGCTCCCCTGGCGGCGTGGACTGCAGGCAGCCTCCTCCTCCCTTCTTGGTTCTCCAATCCGGTAGCTCCAGATGCGGCGGAGCGGGGCTGCAATGATGGTGAGGGTTCCGGTATGCTTTGCAGCGGCGGCGCGAAGATTCCGAGCGCACGCGGGAGGCGTTGAGCAGCATGGGCCCGTGCCATGGTGGCCGCTAGCGGGAGTCCGCGATTCCTCTGGATTCCCAGGATTCGGCGCTCGGCGGGAAAATGGCGGTGCTTCTGCAGGAGGCCGCTGCAGGGCTTTTTCCTGGAAAAGGTTACGCGGCAGGGATGGCGTGGGCGACGGAGGACCCCAGTGCGGGTGGTCTCAGGCCAGCAACTGGAACGACGCGATCGACTTGATGCAGCAACGCAGCTAGGAGCCTGTCATGCAAGTGTAAATAGTAGTACTCTCTTCGGTCGGAAATAGTTGACGTTTCAAGCCAAACAATGAACTAGCAGCAGGTTAAAAAAATAGAACAAATTGTAAAACTGTCCTCGTTTTGGTTCTCAACTGCACGTTTGTCTCTATTTTTAGCCTTTGAAAGTTTGTTCTTGTTTTTCTAATCCGAAACTGACAGTTGTCCCTATTCTGTGAAACGAAGTTAACAGAAAGCTAAAAGATAAATATATTCCTGGCATAAATGACCCCATATTCCATAGAGATTTGCATATATAGATCATTTTTGGAGGGTTTTTTTAATCAAACAACAACATATGTTCAACTAAATTAAATTAAACTTTTGCAACCTACAGTACAAATAAATCATGTGCATGTCCATATCATGTACTCACGTAAGCATGACACTACATAGAAGGCCCAGCGTCGGCCGCAATGCGAGTCGCGGCCCACCATCGGCCGCCACATGCGCACGGCGGCCCCGCACCTCTCATCCACGCGCGAGGCGCATCGCGACCCCGCGTCGCCCGTCCTCGCGCGAGGCGACCTGCGGCCCCACGAGCGAGGGAGTCGCGCCCCGCACACCTGCGGCTCCACGAGCGAGGGAGCCGCGCCCCGCACACCTACGAGGGAGCCGCGTCCTGCGTCGCTCGCCTCCCCGCCTGGGCCCTTGCCGTCGGGGCCGCCGCCACCAGAGAGAGAGATAGGGTTGGAGGGGAGAGCAAGTTGGACGGGATCACGGGAGAGCAGGTCCTTTAGGTTATTTCCCATCTTTTTTCCTTTCACGACTCTTTTTTATTCAGTCACGGCTCATGACGTTCGAAAATGGGGGTAGACGGCCGATTCAGATTAAAAAAACAGAAGCAAACATGCAAAATTCGAAAAATATGGGACAAACATGCAGTTGAGATCCAAAACGAGAACAGTTTTACAATTTGTCCTAAGAAATATTGTCAGAACGTCATGTATTTACGTCCGGAGGGTAGAAGTTAAGGCCCAGTTTAGTTCCCCAAAAGTCTCAAAATTTTTCGCATCGCAGACCGTGCCACCTCTCACAGAACACGCTTCTCAATGTAAAATTTTCACCACTTTTCCCAAAATTTCACCGAACTAAATGGTGCCTTATTTTACTATCCGGCCGGTTAATCTTACCGCCTTGCACAATAACGGTAAAACCAGAAGAATCTTTAACGAGCGGTAGAAAAGGAGGAGCAAATAAAGAGCGGCGCTGCTTATAATTAGCTAATCGATCCGGCCGGCCGGCTGCGTTGAGCTACCCCTAGGGTTGTTACGTAATGCGTAGCCTTAAGGGACCGGGCCGGCCGGGCGCTCTGCGTGCATTGATGCATGCAAATCCACGGTGTCTGCGTGCAGCGCCAGAGAACGTAGCTTTATTAGGTAGACAACACGCTCGCTGTGTGCACACACATGCCGCCGCTGCTCTCGCGCACGTACCGCCCGGTCCTAGCGCCCTTCTGCCACGCATTGATCGCGCCGCTTGGCTGGCTGGCTGGCTCTACACTCTACAGTGAGTGCCCTTCCCAGCTACCGCTGGCTGGGCTGGGCTGTGTGCTGGGACTGCGAGAGGAGGAGCCGAAAAGACTTGCGTGGCCTGGCCCTACTTCCTCCTGTCTGTCATACGTACGCTGCCAACATTCAATCCGGATCTGGCACGTACCGCGCCGCTACAATACGGGTGTACAGTACATGTAGCCATCCGGCATTACAATACTGCTCCCTCCCTGCTTGCAGCGCAAGTGCATATGTCTCTGTCAGGATAATTATTAGCACGTGCGTGTGTGCACAACCCTCGCTAGCTGCTCTCTAATCGCATAGGAGAGGTATATGTACCGTGTCTTGACACCGAGTCATCAGCGCCCTGGTTTCTACTGACACAATAATAATCAAATGGAACACCGTACCGTCACTAGCTAATTATAACCATCACAACTCATAAACTAGTCGCGTTAGGTTCGCGAGTTGCCGTCGCCGGGATACATAGGTTGCGTACGTTGCCAAAACATACCACCTGAGAATGAGATTGTTTATGCCTTGTGTGTACGGGTGGTGCTATATTACTCACGCAGCGTCACTTGGATGTAGACGACGACTGTATCGTGGACTCTTAGTCTTCGGTCCACCACGCAACACGCAACACGTACGCGAGGGAAGTTACGACGAAGATCACCAGCTACTATATATTTCTCTCAAGATAACTAACGGATACCAAACCGTCGACAATGGCGATGGCACGTCACGATGCAAGTTAGCTCGAAGATCGTCTTACTTGATTGTGAAAGTTGAGGTAGTTTAATTAGCTCAGTGGCACTACTAGGGAAACAACCTTTCGTCCTGGAGAAAAAATGACATTAGTACCGGTTTTGTTCGCACCCGGTACTAATGTGCACATTAGTACCGGGTGGGAAGGAAAGGCCCCGACTCGCTTCCTGTGGCACACATTAGTACCGGGTCGGGGCTAGACCCGGTATTAATGCCCCCACATTAGTACCGGGTGGTGTCTAGGCCCGGTACTAATGTGTTGCGGTACTAATGTGTTCGCAACACATTAGTACCGGGCCTAGACAGCACCCGGTACTAATGTGGGGGCATTAATACCGGGTCAATCTTACACCGGTACTAAAATGAAACGGCCATCAGCTCCGTCTCGATTCCCCCGCGTCCTCATGCACTGGGTGGGCCCGTCCTTATCTCTCTCTCTCGATTTCTCTTCTCTTTTTTCTCTCCCTCCCTTCCTTATGCGTCTGCAGCGCCCTCCCTTCTCTCTCACTTTCATTCTCTTCTCCTTTTTTTCTCTCCCTCACCGTATCTCTCATCTCCAGGGGCGGCAGATTCGAATCGGGGGCCGGGCCTTCCCCGGCGGCGGGCACGGCCGGGCGCGACCTTCCCCAGCGGCGGCGAAGGCCGGCGGGTGCGGCGGCGGGGCGGCCTTCCCCAGCGGCGGCGGAGGCCTGCCGGCGCGACGCGTGAGGCCCGGGATGCGCGGCGGCCACGGCCTGGCCGGCGCGGGCGGCGGGGTGCGCGGCGGCCTCGGCCTGGCCGGCGCGGGGCGGGATGCGCGGCGGCCACGGCTAGCCGGAGGCTATGGTGGTTTGATTTTTTTTCCTCTGTTCTTATTCTGAATCTGAGATGAGATGAGTTTTCTTGTAATGCCGATTTTTGATCTGTAAAATCTGAGATGAATGTGATCACGTGATGAATTTTGTGGTGTGATCTTGTGACATATAATTGGTGTTGTGAATCTTGTAAATTTTCTATGAATCTTGTGACTTGTGAATCTGGGAAAAAAATAAATGTGATTTGTGTGTGAATCTTGGTATAACTGAAGAAGAATGAAGAAAAGAGAAGAGGAAAGAAAAAGAAGAAAAGGGGGGAGTCGGGACGGAGGGGGCGGAGGGTGACGGGAACGAGGACGGACGGACAGGGGGACGGAGACGGACGGCGACGTCGCTCCTCACACAGACCGGTACTAATGTGATTTTCACATTAGTACCGCCTTGCTTGTACCGGTTTCAAAACCGGTACTAATGAGGTTTTGGAACCGGTACAAAAAGTCATTTCCCTAGTAGTGTGGATGTAGCAAATTTTATTTTTTTTTCTTCTTTTTTTTGGCGATTTTACAAGGGGCAGCAATGGGTAATAAGCGGAGGGCAACAACAAGGTGACACACCTACTAGCTGCTCCTTTTTCTCGTGATTTTCAGTAGGTGCATGCCCATATCATGTTGCATGATGCGTGCGTACGTGATGATGCAAAGAGTTGATGGCAAGTGCGGCATGCATGACGGAGTAGAGTGTGCAGCTCGCGGCCGGCGAGGGAGGCGTGGGCGACCGGGAGAGGACGGAAAAGGGTACGGTGCATCACCCGACGACCCGAGAGACCGGGACTGGAGTAGCGGTAAGAACGGTTTGTTTCTTTCTTTTCCTCGTTTTTTGTCTGAACTGCAAACGTAACTTTCATGCGCATTAGGTTCAACAAAGTGCACTGCCACTGGTGGAAAAACACTCTTTGTTCCACTACATTTGTCTCCGTTAAAATTTGGATCCGAGACTAAAACTTTTTCGTCGACGTGGCTCGAAATGGTCTTGGATGCCCCCTACCCTTTAGTCCCGGTTGGTATTACCAACCGAGACTAAAGGCTTGACACCCAACAGCTAGCTGTCTCAATTATTGGTACTGAGTTTTAGTCCCAGGTGGAAACACCACCCGAGACAAAAGGAGAACCCTTCAATTCCGGGTGAAAACACCACTCGGGACAAAAGATCCACCCGAGACAAAAGGGCATCCTTTAGTCCCGGGTGGAGACACCACCCGAGGCTAAAAGCCGGTGCCCACCCCGATGCCCCCTTCCTCTCTCTTTTTATCTTCTTCTCTCCCACACATCTAGTCAACTTCTCTCTTCTTCTCTCATCTCTATCTCATCTCTTTCTTCTTCCTTGTGCAGTGGAGGCTCGTCCCCCGGCGCGGCCTCCCGCGGCCCCCGCGCGGGGAGGCGCGGCGGCCGGCTGCGGAGGAGGCGTGCGGCCCCCGGCGGCCGGCGGCGCGCGGCCCCGGCGGCGCCTGGCCCGCCGCGGAGGCAAGTTTTTTTTTATTTTTCTGCATGAATGAAGTTGTATTGTGATGGGGATTTTTCTGGTGATGGATCGGTTCTACGATGATAAATCGAGTTGTATGACGATGAATTGTATGATGATGTGATTTTTCTGCATGAATGGAGTTGAACATGTGTGAATCAAATTGAATCGAACTCATGTGTTGTGAATTGAAGTTTATACAAGATGAGCATATATGCCTGTGAGATGAGTTTACTTGTTTCGTGTTCTTGAGAAATTGTTTGATGTTCTTGAGATGAGCAAGCAGAGAGGAGAGGAGAGGAGAGGATGGGGATGGGGATGGGGGACAGGGCCACGGCAGGGGTAGGTTTTTTTTTTTGCTGCAAAATTCTTTAGTCCCGGGTGGGAATCCCACCCGAGACTAAAGGATACCCTTTATTCCCGGTTGGTCACCCGGGAATAAAGGTTGGGTCTTTTGTCTCTAGAGATTAGTCTATAGAGGTCTTTAGAGAGATATTGCTCTTACCGACTGGGACCGAAAGCCCTTTTTCCACCGGTGTGCATAAGTAGTTGTGCAGATGGTAAGCCTCGAGATATTTCCATTCGTTTTGTTACTGCAACTAGGAAACTGGGGGTCAGTATACTTCAGTAGGGTCAGTTCGAAAAAAATAGTAGGTGCAAGTTTGCTTCTTTTGGGTCATTTTATAGTGGACTTGAAGCTTATCTAATTGACCTTATTCAGGTCACAAAAGGAAATAAATTAGATCCAATTGAACTGAGGATACATTTAGGGTTTCTCCACGGATTTTTAGTGAAATCCTAAAAAATATACAATTTCAAAACAGTTTCACCACTGAAGTTGAGGAGAAGCCACAAAATGGCTTACACTACAGAGGAGGAGGAAAAAAACAAGTTGTAGGGGTGTGACACATTTTTTTTACACTGTCAAACCAAACTAACGGGCCGCCCTAAGATAGTGACCAAGAATTACCTATTAATTGCATACCACCTTCAGTTTCTAATTTCAGCAAAATAATTTTTCATTGACACAATTGATAATTTGCTACACCTCATATAAGCTTTTGCTAAAGAAAGACTACAGGACATGGCGGAGCCAGGAATTGACTCAAGGAGGGGCCGAAATAAGTTCAACAGGTCTTAAAGCAGTTTTTGTTGATATGTACGGTTGGTCTGTTGGAGAGAAAAATAATGTGCAAGAAGGGGCTTATGTAGAAACCGAACAGACTTGTGTCAAGAATCACAAAGATAAAAAATGATCATATTGTCATCGACTTTTAACTATGCATACATGCATTAAGTATTTGTAGCAGAAAGATTAACATTGTTTGATCTACAAAAGGAAAAAAAAAGCATATTAAAGATGAGAGCTTTGTTCTGGTACTTGAGTAGTACCGGGTAGTACCAGGTAGTACGTTGTACTAATATTTTTTCACTAGCTAATTTAATTAGGTAGTACCGGGTAGTACCAGGTAGTACCTAGTACCGGGTCCACCAAAATGGTACTACCGGGTACTACCTCATTGGTACTACCGGGTACTACCTGGTACTACCACCGTTAGATTTCACCGGATGGCTGGCTCACATTAATTACAAGCACCCTAAAATTTCCCTAAAGATGATAGGATAGGACAAAATAGTTGTTTTCAAATAGTGAAGATACTCCTATCTTAATTTTGGATGATTTCAAAATAAACACCGACAAGTATTGCTTCAGGAACTAATTTTAACGTAGACTATGAATGCATTGGAAGCTAAACAAGTACTACCTCCGATTAAGTGACGTTCCCGACCAGATATTTGTATTGGAAGCAGGCAAAAAAAATTGGTCGGAACGTCATATAAAAGAAAACATAAGGAGTAGATTAGTATATTTTGGGACAAGATTTGGCCGTGTGCCAACAATTGTTGTTGCGCTACTTCCAGTTTGTTACTGCATGCTGATTGTTTTGAATTACTATTTGGTGATTGCTACTTAGTGAAAATTTACCACATAGCAGGGGGGCCATGGCCCCTGTTGGCCAATGCTTGGCTCCGCCAGTGCCCAAGTGGTAACGCTGTCAAAGTGAGCACTGCAACAATCGGCTGTGTTCGTTCCTCGGCTTTCAAGTTTCAACCACGGGGTTTGGCGACAGATGTCCCACTCCCACTCCCAACTGGTGATTTCTGATTTGGCCCGTTGAATTTTGGCTGCCCGACAAAAACAAGATAGGATCAGTCTTCCCGTGTGCCCAGTGAGGTGCGCTGCTGATGTTCCCCAGCACCAGGCATCTCGCGCGCATGCGAGGTTAAAAAAAAACAAATTATTCTCACGAAGAACAAATAAAAAGATATCTCCCAATGCAAGCTGATGAGCTCCTTTTCCTTTTAACCACCACAAGCATCAGCTCTGGTCCACTCCACATGTAGCTCTAGTACAGTTCAGCAACAGTTACAGTAGTGTGGGTCTCGGTCAGGCCACGAGAGTACCTGTGTGCAGCAGAGTTAAGCAGAGTTGCACACACACAGCGTTTGTGTGATCGGTCACCGGCTCCAGTTCCCTGCTCATCGACGCCAAATATTTTTGACTCAAGTCTGGATCACCGGGACAGCGGCATGCCGGCATGGGTCACGGGAAAATGTATGGCTCAAAAGGCATGGGGGAGATCGATCAGCTGGGACGAGACGAAATGAAAGTTTAAATAGAAAAAGGAAAAGAAAAGAAAAGGGAAAGGAAAAGGAGGGAAAATCGCAGAGTCCAGAAGCAGGCCTTTTGCTTTCTTTGGTCTTGTCCCTTGCCCTTGTCCCACCCCCCCCCCCCCCCCCCCCGCGCTCAGTTGCTCTAGAGGAAACAAGTCAAGGCATCAGTCACTCACAGTCAGTGCTCCTAGAGGCACTAGCTCTCCCCTAGCTAGCAATGCACTAGTACGGCACTCCCTTGCTTTCCCTGTCTCTCCCTTGCCATGCACCACGCTGTTCACTGCTGGCACAAGAACAAGGAAAAAGCTACTACGAGTAGTACTACCAGCAAGCGTGGCATGCTATATCCCATTTATACTGCAAGAAAAAGCTATGGGTGGAGATAAAGGAAGAAGGGAACAGGGTGGCAAGGCCAATAGCAATGCATGAGAAACAACACTAGCTTTCACACAAGGCAGAGCCAGCCAGTCAGGCAGTGGTACATGCATGCATGGGGAGAGCCGAGAGCGCCCTTGGCTGAAGCATGCAGCAGCCAGCAGCAGCTCATCAGATCAGTGAGCTTCAGAGCAAGGACAAAGCCTCCCACCACCAAAAGCGGCACGAGCTCTCTCTCTCCCTCACCCATCCTCGCAGCGCACAGCTGCTTCTCGCTCCTCACAGCCACCACAGCAACAAGGACAACTGGACGAGCGATAGGATACGGCAGGTCAAGCCAGAAGGTACAGTCAAAACGATGCCTTTTTCAATTAGCTACCCCTCTCGGTTGCTTGTGCTGCTAAGATAATGCTAACTGGGATAGCGAAGCAGAAGCTAGCGCACGGAGATAGTTAACGAGCAAGTGTGCAATGATAATGTTATTAGCAGCAGCTAATTAATAGCCGCCAAGGACATGGGCCAGTACAATACAATGCAATGGGACAGTGGAGTCCTTTTCCAGTGGGGTTTGAAGCAGCTAGGGACTAGGAGAAGGGAGTTCTTGTAGGCTTGTGCGTAATCTCATGGACCACACCAATCTCCCTCCCTCCTCTCCCATGTGATGTGCATTGCGTTCCACTGGAACCAAATCCCCTGCCCTATCCGTCCTGCCTCACGTACACTCTTTGTACAGTCAAAATTTGCACCCTCCTTTTTCTCATGACTCTCATATTGTGCATCAAGAAGGTAACCATGCAAGGTAACCATGAGAGCCGATCGATTGCTGCAAAAAATTTGCTTCGACGTTGTAAATGTGCACCACCGTAACACAACAAAACACCAAACCACTAATCCACATTGTTAATTTATTTGCTACTGTATGTACAATGGGCAATCCACATACTAGGCACAGTAACGAGTTCCACGAAATCTAATAAAAATGCATAAAGGCCTCCAAAATTCTCCAAGCTTGAAAAAGTTTTAAAATCTTCTTTTGATCGGTCGAGAGTGCTGTGCTGTGCTTCTGCCTTAAAAGTCCCCGAATTCATTCCTCATTCTTCCCGCCGACATTCTCCAATTCGGAAGCAGTTTTGAAATCCGCAAACGGCATCTCCGGCCTCGGAATACACCCACCCGCCCCCGAAAAATTAAAACAAAAAATAAAAATAAAAATCGGCGCTCCCGCATGCCGAAAAGAAGAGCCAGACGCCACGATCCATTTCGATCCGTTTCACGAAGACGACGAGGAGGACCTTTCGGGAACACCGCACGCCGGCGCCGCCACCGCCGCCGGAGGGGCCAAAGCTAGCTTCAACCGCTTTGTGTGGATGCTTGCACCTCACTACGACGAGCGTGCCTGCTACTGCTAGTGTGCACCCGTGAGCCACCGCACGAACCCGTAGAACGACGCGCTGCCGTCGTCCGCCTCGCGGCGCCTCCCTGTGGGTGGGGCAGCGCCGCCGTCCATGTCCCACCACCACTCCGCCGTCGCCGCCGCCGTCACGGTCCCGGCGTCGTACCGGCTGCTCCAGCGCCCGCTGCTCCACCGGCTGCTCCACCGGTTGCTCCACCTGCTGCTCCAGCGCTCAGCCGTCGACCTGAACGAAGCCGTCGGGGTCAGGCCCACGGTCGACGACGACGGCTGGCCGCGCTCCACTGCAGCGAGCTGCTGCGGCTGCGGGTGTTGATTCTGCTGGCTCGGCGGGTCGCTGGACCCGACGGCGGCATGCGGGGTCGGCTTGAGCACGACTTGAACCTCCTCCTCGACGAGGTACTCCGACGACGCCGAGTTGGGAAGGCCGCTGGGGAGCGGGTACGCGCGGACGGCGGCAGCGGCGGCGTCGGGGTTGGAGCGGCGGCTGCTGACGCTGCCGAGCTCGACGCGGAGGAGGTCGGTGAGCGGCGGGTGGGGCAGCGTGATGGAGGCGCGGCACAGCGGGCAGGACGGGTTGCCGCGCAGCCACGGGTCCACGCACCGGGAGTGGAACGCGTGCCGGCAGGCCGGCAGGAGGCGGAGCTCGTCGTCGTCGCGGAACGCGCTCTGGCACACGGCGCAGTCGCGCGACGACTTGGGAACCGACGCCAGCGACGAGGACAGCGTGAACAGCGGGAGGCGCGCGATGAGCCGCTCCGCCTCCGCCTCCGCCGCGGCGGCCTTCCCACCACCACCACCTCCTCCTCCTCCCTGGACGTCGGCGGGCGCCACGGACGCGCCCGCCGCGGGGCGCACCACGAGCGGGAGCGGCGGCGCCTGCCGGGAAGATGCGAAGGACGACCCCGCGGGCCCCACGTGGCGGCACAGGTGGCGGATGAAGTAGTGGATGCACAGCGACGCGAGCAGCATCACCACCACGATGACAGCGATGATGAGGATGCTCGGCGAGATGCCCGCCACGCCACCGCTGCCGCTCCCGCTCCCGCCGCCTCCTGCGCTACTCCCCCGTGCGTCTCCCCTTCCACCGCCACCGTCGTCCGCCAGCCGCGGCACCACAGGCACTCTCCGCTCCGGCAGCGCCGGGGGTGGCGGCGGCGCGACGACGGCGGTAGCCATCAAGCTGTACTTCTCCCAGTCCCACCCACGCTCTCTCCTCGTGCTGCTGGCCGGTGTGGTGGCGCGGGTGGAGGAGTGAAGGACGGCGGGTCGTGCTGTTGCGGCTTGTCCGTGGCTTATAAGTGTGGTTTTGTCCGGTCGCGGCGCTGCCGGTGGCGGCTTGCCATTTATACTTCGCCGGCAAATTTGTCCAGGGAGGAGGTGGATAGCCGAGAGATCAGCTTCGCTTGCTTGGAGAGGGGATGGGAGTGGACCAGGTGTTGACGTTGGATTCTAGTGCGGTTAATCTTTTTTTAAGTACAAATTGCTCATATTTTAGTAAGTGTAGTGTTAGATTTTCACAACTTGGGATTTCTGGGGCCCAAAGATTTGGCTCGGCGTTGAAATGAGCTGCTCTCTTTATCTCTTTTGGTTTTTAACAGATATATCTAGAGGTTGTTCCCTGGAGAGTAAAAAGGAGCGACGGGTGGATGCTTTCAATTTTTTAGAGGAAGAGTATATGAAACTTTACAAACTTATTGTACTACAAGGTAAACGCCGGCCAATGGCTACGCGGCTACTTATTATACGATGGGCGAAGAAACGATTTGATTTTGACCTGAAGTTATTGTGGGGAAATTTCATCGAGAATTTTGTTTTTAACAAAAAAAATTACATGACTAATTGCACTTCTTTCGTTGATATTAGGCTACCAGCATGGAGCATGGTAGAACTTTATAAGGCATGGCATAACTTGACACGGTCTTACATATATCACTTTGATCATTTATTTATCTTATGTATATTTTTTATGTTTATAAACTTATAATCGTTGTGGAGTATATTTGATTATGAATCCAACTATATAAAAGTTATATTATAAAAATTAAAATTAATTATCAAATTATTGATCAAAGATTGCAAAGCTTGAATCTTGATATCCGTATGCGTCTTATAAATAAAAATGGAGGGAGTAATATTTATTTAACCTGATCGTTGTGACGATTATATACAATATGTTAGAACCAATTTTCTCTTGAGTTGTCCGGTTGTCCCATATATAGCTAAGATTTGCTGATGATGAAAGATGATAGGCTTTGCTACATATCCAATATAATTCCAAACTAAATACATTCAGAATAGCTTGTACATATTTCTATGAGTTATGCCACCTTAAAAGCACTGGTCGAGCTAGGAAGACAAGATTACTTGAGAAGGCAAATATAAGTGGCAGGATTTTTACTTAAAAGTCATGGTACCTTAAAAAAATGCTTCCAAAAGTTTGTTAGCCTAGACTACACATATGACACCCCCACGGCCCACGCGTGGATGCATGCTACCCCCAGGTTTTACCCATGAAAACCCAAAGACACACGTGGCTATACTGAAAATACAGCAGGCCTGAAGAATCCGCATGCCCGTATTATTCTAAGTACAAGCAGTGTTACTGTTATCTTGCAATGCACGTATCTGTTGGAAAATAATTAAAATTGTGCCGCGCGTGCCCGGAGCCAACCAAAGCCGGTCACGCCTTATACGTGGTGAAGACTGAAGACCACGTCTCCGTCAGCGTACAGCTGGTCATCAGTAGCGTCTGCGTGTGGGAACCATGGCGCGGCGGCGCTGGTCATAGAATCCAGTGGCGTGATGGGAAACCACACTTGGAGTTGCCTCATTTGCCTGTGCGGTTTGGTTTCGCCTCACAGAAGCAGAGTACTGATCCTCTCGTGTAGTAATTTTTTGCTTGAATTCTTCACTCTTTCACTACATTGGTTGCGTTTGACTTTTCCTTGGTGCGCGCGCGAATGGGGAGACTCGTGGCGGGCTGGCAGTGCGCGCGCGTGGGCGGGCCTCCTATAGCGACTGCCGTGCCGGGGGCCCACGGACCTGCTGCGGCCGAGGACGATCGAGTGGCTGCTGCAGCCTGGTTCGTCCGGAATGGAATAGGATGCGATTCCAACACTCGCTGCTGTCGCTGCTCCCCTTCGCCTTTTCCGCGCCGTGGCCAAGCAATCGACTGTGTCGGCCTCATTTCTAATGGCACTTGCACTTGCACGCACGCAAAATCCGGAGAGCATGTTAGAGTACTTCCTGCACACTCACGTTTCAGCTTAGCAGAGTGTAAAAATGTAATTCTTATCTGCTGCTCTAGGGGTCTCGGATGCCGTTGCTGCAAATTGCCCCAAAGCCTAGAGCGTGCGAGCAGGAATCATTGGTCTAGTCATTAGGGTTTCATCTTCACCGCCGGCAGGAATCGAGGTCGGGTAAAAGAAAGCTGCCGCTGTGTATCTCTATCTTGACCCCAACCCCGATGCACATCCTTCACCGGGGTTCATGATGAGGCCCACGAGCATCGAGTCTGCGCATGCACTAGGGGCGCATTGCCTGGTGGTGGAGCAATAGCCACGGCCAGGGCCAGCCATCGTCCAGTTCTTGCGGGTCCCTGTGAGCGTCTGATGCCTGCTGCTTCTTCCTTGGCCGACGATGGAGACAGACGGAGGAGGGGGTGCCGATCGACTGCCGAGCGAGCTATAGTCACGTGCAACGCCTCCTGCCGGTCCAGATCCATCTCAGACCAACGCACTCTGCTGTCTCTGCTCCCGGCCTCGAGTGCGCGCGCCCCCACACCGCATTACTCTACCGGCTCGGCGGCTAGTGTAACTGACATGAGAGGCTGGGGGCAGGCAGGCAGTGAGGCCCGGCCGGCATGGCTGATGGCTCGCATGATGCGTCAACAGTGTTAGATCAGTCCAGTGTGGAGCCGCAGAGGAATCTAGCTCCGCCGAAATCGTCGATCCCTGCTTGCTTCTTGGCAATGCATGCATACGGTGTGAGCTGTGAATTGTGATTCCCATTTCGGCTCCCTCTCCTGCGCTTCTCCTACTATCTAGAACCCATTTGTTCGCGCGAAGTTTACTTCTACTACCTGAAAGCATGCATGCTCAGCTCGAACAAAATTGGGATTGTGTGTGATCCGATTCGCGATAATGGCCGCGGATCATGAGGATCGCTACGCGTATATCTTTGGTTAAGGTTTGCTTGCGCTTTAATCCTTCCGGGATGCCGTGAATGATGAAAACCACTATATGAAATTATAAATTGTACTCTCGCAATGTAATGCGTGTGACAGTAGCAATGCTGTTCGATGATATCCTTTTTTTTTTTTCTGAGGTGCTCCGAATCCCCGTCGTCGCCTAATATCACTGTCAACGCTGCTTTATCTAGCGTTCGGCTGATGCGACCGACAGACAGACACTGCTTTTGTCCCGAGCTACCGATCGAGAACCCTAGAACAGGACCGGCGCACACAAACTGAGTGTGCGAGCGAACCTGAACATCGATCATGAGGAATCAGATCCTCTGCGTAGCACTAAACCCATGGACGTAATAAAGGGTGAGAAAGGTAGCTGATGAGGCAGCATAAACTTTGCTCTGGTCATGCTTAATTGAAGGGATGCATCTGAAATCCATAACTAAGTCTGAGTGTCTGACGCAGAGGATCGGCGGCGGATCTGTCGGCGCCAGTTAATTTCACCAGCTAATGATCTTTCGTGGATCATCGGCTGCGGATCGGACAACGGAGAGGAGGGCCAGGAGAAGAAGCGAGATTCAGAGATGACGCGACGTCGACAGCAAAACCCTGCTCCTCGATCGGGGTTAGTTACGCCGCGAGAGGCCATCCTGTCGTCGCCGATTCTTCGTCTGAATCAGTTTACCACTGACTAACTCCGTCTCAAATTTTCTTTCACTCATCATGCGCCTCGTGCCTCCGGTCTTTAGCTGCAGTGCTGACGGTTTCTGTTTCATACAGTGCTGGATATACATGCAGAGGTTCCGGAACAGAGCAGCTGTAGTAGTACTAATTCAGTAACTTTAGAAGCGAAGGCGCACCGCGATTGGGCTTGTAGTCCAATGGCAGGACGGTCCAGTAGGACGCTACCCACTAGGGTTCAAATCCTGGTGCTCGCACCTTTTCTTGGATTTATTCCGGGATTTTCCGGCGTTATGCGTTAAGTGGTAAGCGACGTTCCCGTCGACGACGATGCGCCAGTGGTGACTTCGAGAATCTCCAGATCTGCCGGTGCTCAGTCCTTCGGAGTTGCTCATAGGGGTAGGGTTTGCGTACGTGTATTCATAGGGGTGAGTGTGCGTGCGTGTTGTGAGCTCTGCGTTGTACTGTGTGAATCTAAAAAAAGAAGCGAAGGCGCACCGATTCTCTGACGTGCACTGTCCATGCGGCAGCAGAGGAATCTGGCGTTTGAAAATGCTTGCTACATCTTGTGCCGGCCACTTATTAGCTTGGCCATCCATACAAATGCCATGCTAATCTGAACATAGGAGTGAATGAATTGGACACAGTTTTCAGTAAACTCTTGAGATAGAAGTGACGTGACACACACCACTGGACCAGTACATTTTGTTTGCCCGGTTTTGGAGAACGCTATGGAACCAGAAAAAGGCAAGATCGATAGCCGGAATCGCATAAACCTTCGTGCCAGCGTCTGGTTTTTGCACTAGTCAGTCGGGCCTGTTTAGTTTCCAAATTTTTTCCTAACTACCCGTCACATCAATCTTCGGGCACTGATTAGGAGTATTAAATGTGGATTAATGACAAAACTCATTCCATAACTCTGACCTAATTTTTCGATACGAATCTAACGAGCCTAATTATGCCATGATTAAACAACTCCGTGCTACAGTAAACAATCTCTAATGACGGATTAATTAGACTTAATGGATTCGTCTCGCGATTTCCTCGTCCATTCATGTAATTAGTTTTGTAATTAGTCTATATTTAATTCTCCTAATAGGTCTCCAAAGAGACCTCAAATTTTTTTTGTTTGGGAACTAAACAAGCTAAGCTAATCTGTTAAAGAGCTACCAGAAACGTACAGTATCGACGTATCATAGGGTGACACTATATCAGCCATCACAACACGCTGTTGGTGAAACGCTGACGGCTCTACCGAACCTGAACATCAAGAGGGAATCAGATCCTCCGTGCCACAACTCAAGTCCTGATGCTACAGGCGTGCATGTACCACGAACTTTTTCAGATCCTCTGTACGATGAACTCCTGATGCTGTTGGATCGAGGGAAAATTAGGCAGACGCCTACACTCTGTTCTTGCCGAATCGATTGCTGGTATGAATCTGAAATTTATGATACTGAATTACTGATGCACACAAATCACCAGCTGATCAAGCAGAGGCAAACCAATTTCCCCAGCTGACCTTCAATTACTTCGTCGACGGGCTGCGGATCGGACAGCGGGAAAGAGGCCGGGAGAAAAGGGATTCAGAGATGACAGGTAGGCTCTGTTCCTGGATCGGTGTTACGACGTCCTTTCCTGTCTGATGATTCTTGGTCTGAATTAGTTTATCACTGACTAAACTCGTCTTTCTTTTCGCCAATCATACGACGCCCTTCTAGCCTCTTGTCTTTGCTGTTGCTGCAGTCATTCGGCCTGTTCGCTTGGCTGGTTGCTGGTGGCTGGTGCTGGTTTGTTCTGAGAGAAAAGTACTGTTAGCTGGTTGCTGGTGGCTGGTTTTTTCTGAGAGAAAAGTACTGGTGGCTGGTGGCTGATAAGCCAGACGAGGACGATTGTTGTTTCAGAAAAAGAATGCGATCGCGGTGGTATGGCAAAAAAACCAAACACAGAGAAACGCTGACACTGAACATGACGTACTGCCACCATCAGATGCAGTGATACAGATCATCGTGGTCCTCTCCTCTGGAAGACCGGAACCGTGCAGTTTAGTTCCCAAAAGTTTCACTAACTACCCGTTACATTAATCTCCGGACACTAATTAGGAGTACTAAATGTGAATTAATGACAAAATTCATTTCACAACCCCGACCTTAATTTTCGAGACGAATCTAATGAACAACGTTGTGCTACAGTAACCAATCTTTAATGACAGATTAATTAGGCTTAATGGATTCATCTCGCGATTTCTAGTCCATTCGTGTAGTTAGTTTTGTAAGTAGTCTACATTTAATACTCTTAATAGACCTTAGAAGGAACCCAAAAAAAATTTTCCAAAATTGTTCGACCAACTAAACACAAGGGAAGGCAGCAGACAGCAGTAGCTAGTATCCGATGGAAAGGCTCGCTAGATTTGGTGTCGACCAGTGGCCAAGCCACAGCCATCCCCTATCAATGTAGAGATGCTGTGCTAGTCTTGTTGAGCTTGTGAGAGCCATACAGCTTACAGCCTACGGAGTATGCTGGGAGTGATGACACCGCAGCAGTGGAGCACTGCCTTCTGTTTAGCTGTTTCTGGAGCATAGGGATGGAACGGGAGAAGGGCAAGATCGAGCGGAATCGAATAAAAACTTCACGTCAAACACCCTTTGCACTGACCGGCCATAGGCTAAGACTGTCCGCACTCGTCAAACTCCAAATTCAACCTCTAAACAGAATATTCCTGCCTGGTTATCGATATTTTGCAGTTCAGTACCAGTTTTTCCGCACCAGTCAACCTCTATATTCCAGACTCCATACCACCCACCCACCCGTAGGACCCATATGTCAGCCTCTCTTTCTTTAACTCTTCTCTCCCTCCTTCCCCGGTCTCTCTCTCCTCCCCATCCTCTGCTCCTCCGCCCATCCGCCCGAGCGCCGCCGCCCCCTGCTCTCCCTCCCTCCCGGCGGCGGAAGGAGCTCCTGGAGGTCGCACGCGCCGGGCGCAGCCGCGGCGGAGCTCCCTCCAGCTCGCACGCCTCTGCTTGGCTCCTCTCCTTCCCGCGGTGGAGCACGCCGGCGTGGCCAGGTGCGACCTCCTTCTCCGCGCCAGATCCGGCTGTCCCTGCCCTCTCCGGCGGCGGAGCAGTGGAAGCCGGCGATAGATCCAGGCGAGTTCCCCGCGCAGCTCCCCAAGCGTGGCCGGACGTGACTCCAGCGGCGGAGCTCGCACGCGCGGAGGCCGCGACCGAGGCGAGGCGGGGATCTCGGACGGCGGAGGAGCAGGGGATCTCCGGCCGTGGCGCCTCCTCCCTACCGCGCGGCGCAGGTCGTCGACGACGCAGGGGCGAGCTGGGGCGGCGGAGCGCTGGATCCCGGCGGGTGCGCGACAAGGTAGAGCTCCGCGACGGCAGGGCACGGCCGGCTCCCCAACTCCGGCGCTGGCTGATGTTGCTGCTATCTCGCTCTCTCTCTCTCTCTTCTGTTGCGGCAACGGCGACGGCAGGGGCGACGGGAGGCCGGCGGCGCGACGGCGGGACGAGGGCGGTTGGGGATGGCGCGAGGGTGCGCGGGCCCCGCACGTAGCGTTCGTTCCGGACGACGCTGGATGTGGCGTCCGACCGGAGGAACGGAACGATTGCGTCGCTTTTACAGTCCCCCGCTGCGGGAGAATGAACGGTAAAAAGCGACGCCACCGTCCACCGTGTCCCGGCGCGGTCGGTATGGCGGTCCCAGTGCGGACAGTCTAAGCTTTATTTGGTGTCGCTAGTACGGTAGCGCCACCGCAGATTCGCGGTTGCCGAGAGCGGATAGCAGGTGGCTGGGCTGGACAAAAAGGAGAAGAGACTGCTGATCGGATGACCCGAACTGAACGAATTCTTCAGCAGCTGCCGCAGCTTAGCGTCACGCAGCTGTGCGCCCTCAGCCAAAACTAATCCAGTGGGAGTAAGATCATTCTCACGGTTTTCATTAAGAGAAGAAAGTCTCTTACCGATTTAAAAAACTTTCGAACTCTGACTTCACCGGCGAGTGTATTTTTTTGATAAACCCTTGTGAGAAACCAGTGTTGAGGTGAGGGTTCGAACACTGCCCGGCTGCGCGCTCATCTGCTGCGCTAGCCAACCGAGCTGCTGCTCGTTCACACTGCGCGTAAGCCTGGGCAAAATACCCGATACCCATTACCCGTACCCGAATTACCCGAACCCGGATCCGAATTACCCGAATCCGAGGTACCCGATCTCAAATTCGGATAGCGATTTCGATTACCCGAAATTAGTTTGGGTAATTCGGGTAATACACTCCGGTACCCGAATTACCCAATCTTCCCGAAGTTTGCCATCCTCTTTGTATTTTATCACGTGTTGTTAGTTGAACACTTAAAAGTTATCACTGTATTAGAATAGAATTCTCTCGGTTTGAACAAGTGACTATAATATGTTATTCTCCACAAATTATTGGTGAAATTATGTATTAATTGCTACTAAAATTTGCGTATTTTGTTGGGTTTTTGTAAATTCGGGTAGATCGGGTATACCCGAACCCGAATTATCGGGTACCCGAAATTTCGGGTAACATTTTTTCGAGACTAAGAGCAACTCCAACAGTCTCTTTATTTTTGTTAGCTAAATTTGGAGATTTAGCCCTTTGTAAAAATGCAAAACTTCATAATTTTATAGGGTGATCCAACATACTAGCAATGTTCCATTTTCTAAATCCCACCAACCACTCACTGACAAACGGGACCCACCTATCATCCTCCTTCTACCCCCACCTTATTCTTTCTCCTTCCCCTCCCGTCCGTTCTCCCCATCGACATGCTGACCTCGACCCATCCTTCTTCCCCAGTGTCGGTCCCTCTCTCCCCTCCCTCCACGGCTTCCCTCTCGGCCGGCGGCGCTCGCTCCTCCCTCTCAGCCGGCGGCACGAGGAGCTCCGGCCCCCTCGGCGCCGGGGGAAAATCCGGCCATGGCAGGCGGGAGCTCCTGGCGTTCCAATTGACGGGGCTCCTGGTGGCTATGAGCTCGACCGAGGCAAAGAACGGAGAGAGGAGGCGAAGCGGATCGCGGACGTGTGCTCACTGGCGCCGGGGGAAGATGGCAGCGGCAGGAATCGGCGACGGACAGCTCAGCCTCCAGCCATGGCGACGCTCTAGTTGTCGAATCGCGACGGGAATAGACAGCGGGCATGCGGCTCATCCCGGTGAAGCTCGTGGCAGGGACAGCTTGCTCCGATGGGGCTTACACCGGGGAATCGGGCGGCAGACGGCGGTGGCTCCTGACCGGCGGCGACGACGCGCGTGCAAGGTTGTGCGGTGCCGCGGAGGGCAATTTGGCGCGAGGAGGAGGGCGGGAGGATCATGCCGACGTGGAATTCGGCGATTTTGCGAGCGGACGCTCCTCGCCAAAGCTCGCGAGCCGCCTGGGGTGAATGGCGAGCGAGATTGCGAGCCTTGATTTTCCGGAGCCGTCGTAACAGTGTTTTTGGCCTTCCTCTTTATTTTTTACCGATAGAAAAGGGTATAGAGAATATGTTGAAGTTGCTCTAAGATTGATTAACTATTTTCATTACCCGAATTTTGAATTACCCGAATTACCCTACCCGAAATAATCGGGTAACCCAAATGCCGCCTAGCTGCGCGCCCTCAGCGTGCTTCGCTTCGGTCCTTCGGCGCACAGCTGCAGCCTGCGCGCGGATAGCAAGTAAACAAGCGCAAGCGCAAGCGCGGTGATCTGAAAGCTGAGACGTGTCCCTGGCCTGGTTTAATTTCCTTCCCTGATTGCCTTTTCATCTTTAGGAAGGACGCAGAGGAGCCGCCGCAAGTGGCCGGCCGGCCTGCCGTCTTTAGAGGGCCTGGCTTTGCCGATGCATCGATTCCCTGATTCTCTCTATCTTTGTCGCTTTTGATCGATCGGTCGGTCGGTCGGTCGACGCAAAAGTGCGCTTCGAGCTTCCATTCCCTCGCACCAAGCAATGCAGGGACCGGCGGTGTATATGATAGGAAAATGGCGCAACTTCTACGGTTCTCTGTTATTAACCACTTAATCAGTGACCCCTTTTACCGAAAAAGAAGGAAAGAAGTACACATAACCCCCCAAATTATAGGGAGTGGAACACATCACCCCCTCAACTATGAAACCGGATAAATTACCCCTCAAACTTTTCAAAACCGGACAAATCACCCCCTGAAGTGGTTGGGGACGGCAGTTGCTACAGTAACAGTGGTTTTGAATTTTCTTTTCTTTTTTATTTCGGTTGAAACTTTGAAAATCATAGTAAATCACTAAAAAATCATAAAATAGAAAATCCAATTTTGTTAGACTCCACATGAGTAGATGCACACAGTGAATATATAATATGGTATGCCACAGTACATTTTTTTACATCTATGAATTAATTACAGGAAAACATAGATCTAAAGCCACACAAAAAAATGTCTTGTAGCATACCATATATGTTCACTGTGTGCATCTACTCATGTGGAGTCTAACAAAATTGAATTTTCTATTTTATGATTTTTCTGTGATTTACTATGTTTTTCAAAGTTTCAACCGAAATAAAAAAAGAAAAGAAAAATCCAAAACCACTGTTACTGTAGCAAAACCGTCATCCCAAACCACTTCAGGGGGTGATTTGTCCGGTTTTGAAAAGTTTGGAGGATAATTTATCCGGTTTCATAGTTGAGGGGGTGATGTGTTCCACTCCCCATAGTTTGGGGTTATGTATACTTCTTCCAAAAAGAAGAGAGCTAATTAAGCAAGAATCCACAGGGTATTGTTGGCCTGTTGCTAGATAGCTGGAGCCCTGGGGAGTGTAGAACAGTACCTTCGAGGTGTCTGTGTTTATTTTTTCCAATTCACCTCCCAATTCCACATTCATCCGTCATTCACATTTTCATCATTTTTTCCAAACTAAATATTTTTAATATAAATTTTTAATGTTCATTATCCTTTCACCCGTCCCATCCTCTTCTTGTCTCTCACAGCATGCGACTTAATGTAATATTCTCTCTTTACATTCTCACCATTTTTTCAAATTAAATGCCCCAATCTAATTTTTTACAATTCACTCACTATTCACTCCACACAATTTTCCGATCTAAACACACTCGCTTAGGGCGTTCGGGAGCTTCACTTCTTCGGTTTTCTACAATTCTACGTCGTGTCACCTTTCGTGCATGCTACGCGAACCAAAAATGCATGGTGCTAGAAGAACAACACGTTCAGGCAGTCAAAGTACTACAACCATACGGGATAAATATTTTGAAAAACATTGACGTTCAAAGTTTCTAAAGTTTTCTTGGTGTTTGGGTCAGATAGTCAAGTTATATGCTGGTCTGGCCATGCTCTCCGACGTCTCCGTATGGACTGGAGGAGGCGCCAACTTCATTTTTTAGCCTCAGCTCACCTAGAGGATCGTGTCAGTTCATTTCTTCTCTCTGCGCACGCAGTGCAATGCAAAAACTTTCACCACATTTCATCAAAATTTTATGACCTAAACAGGGCCTTATCAGCAGGAGGCGCCAACTTCTGTCAACTTAATTTCGTTGCGCAAACTGCTGCATGGGCCTTATTTTGAACGCGCCTTTGCACATATATATGTATATGGTCTTCTTTCTAGTACTTCTAAGAAACTGGCCCAAGAACTATAGGGTGCGGGGGAGCAGCATCTCTATAGAATGGCAAGGACCATACCCATACTGTTCGCCAGAGCCTGAGATTTAGCCCACTCAACAAGTCAGCCTATATCTATCTTGGGCCTTAAGACCTAACAGGCTTCTAAGTTCTAAGCACCTCAAATGCCGAATTTTTTTTATATATATTTTTTTCAATTTGCAAAATTATACTACCGTTTTGAAATTTTACAAAATTATACTACCAACGCTGTGAGCCACGGCGGTTGGAGGGTGTTCACGGTGTTTGGGGGGGCGCCACGGCGGCGAGACCTAACTGCCACGTGCCACGGCGTTTCGCCCTAACCGCCGTGGGCCACGGCGGTTAGGACCAGCCGCCGTGGCCCACGACGGTTAAGGTCTTTTTTTTTACTTTATGAAAGGAAAAAAAGAAAATTAAAGAATATTGGTTCAATTATTGAGAACAGAATCACAATAAGATCCAGTTCAAATATTATAGTATCATGATTCAAATGAAATAGTAGTTCAAATATTACAGCACTGCAGGAAAGACTACAACATCATACAAAATGACAAACTTCAGCCATTCTTGCGATGTGACGACGAAGGTTTAGCTTTCTTGGTAGCTTTTATAGTAGGTGGATTAGCAACACAAGGGTCTGCTGGTGGAGCATAACGGCCACCCAAGGAGGTTCCTCTACTCTTGCAATGGCATCTGCAGTTTTTTCTTGCAAATACTGATGCATGTCTGGTGGAGCATAAAGAGCATCCCAAGGAGGTTTCTCTCCTCTTGCATGGCATCTGCAGTTTTTTCTTGCAAATAACGAAGCATACCTCTTTCCAACGTGCTCATTTTCTTCGGATCAGCTGGTGTATTTGTGTTTTTCCCCTTGTGTTGTGACGAATCACGATCACCATTACCATCCTCACCCCCTCCGGCAGCAGCAGTAGACATCTCTAGTTACTGTTATAAAATATCTAAACTAATTACACTATTCAAAACTAATTGAACTAATTACATAAAATAAATAAAGAGAGGAAACTTACCTGAGAGGGAGTAGCAGCCCGTGGGGAGAGGGAGGCAGCGCTAGGGTGGGGCGGGACGACTGGTGCCATCGCCCTTTATATAAACGCAGCAGCCGCCGTCAGCCACGGTGGTTGGAACCTACCGCTGTGGCCCACGCCGATCGCAAAGTTTTTTTTTAACTTTATGACACAGAAAACGAGGAGGTAATAACAAAAAGCAAAGTGACATAATAAAAAGTAGTCATCATCACAAATAAGAGTGCTGCCGACATAATACAAAGTACTCATCCTAATCTAGCAGCGCCTCTTCTTGTTGTGCAGCCTGTCTGCTCGCGCTGCGGCCCGCGTCTGGTCGCGAGGGTACGTCAACGGGTCAGGTGGGTGGATCTGCCGACGCCTAGCATCAGCAGCGGCATCCGGTGTCACCATCGCCGCCAGTGACCCTGCAACCTGGTGGGACAACCCTGGCGACCCGCTCGTCTGTGTGCCTGTGGGTCTCGCGCCTCGTAGCTGCGACCCTCCTGCCTGCGTGCATCCTTCCTCCTGTGTCCACGTGGCTGGCGCGCCTCCCAGCTGCGACCCTCTGAGCTCCTCCTGCGTCGACCCACTGTGCAAGAAGTCGAAGTCGTCGAGGTCGAAGTCGTCGAACCCTCCCGTCAGGTCGTCTGGGGTGGAGTCAGAAGGCTCGCCGGTGCCTACGAAATCTAGAACAAATAACATAATTAAATCAGGAATCATAATTAATAGATTTTTGTATTGTTATGTAGTTAAAGTTATAATTGTGGTCATTACCTGTGCGAACAGCAGTGCCAGTGGACGGGGAAGGAACAACTGCTGGTGGTACTACTGGTGGTGCTCGTACTGGTGCTGCTGTAGGTCCTCGTGGTACTGGTGCTGCTGCTGCTCTGGGATGCATCCTCCAGGGGGTAGGACGCACCGGAGGGCGCGGCGCGTAGAAAGTGGTCGGGAAGGGTGGCCGTGACGACGACGACGGTGCCTGGTGCGAGCGACCAGTCGAGGCGGAGCTGGAGGACGACTGGGGGTACCGTGGAAACAGTGGTAGCGCCGGGTTACCGCGGTAGCTGACCGCGGTAAGGAACCTCGTGGTGATACCCTGCATCCTCTCCCACGTCTGCTCGATATTGTGGTGGGTCATGAGGTGCAGCCTCGCCCTCGACTCCGCTAGAATATGCGAGAGGTCCGCAATCACGTCGTACTGCAAAAGATGTTATTAGTAAATGTTACAATGTTTAGTACCGTAAGAATAATTACTTGCATTTTCAAACTCACCGCGGAGTCGTAGTGCTGATCCCGTCGCACCGGGTAGGTGGCAGCAGAAACGATCACCCTCGCCGCGTCCGGAACCGACGCTGCTGGCTGTGGTGGAACGAACATCACACGCGTCCGAGTCCTCGGGGTGTACCACAGGATGTACGCCTCTCACGCCATGTCGTCGTACGGCCAGTCCTCGGTGACGACGTTCTCCGCCGCGGTAGCCCAAGCGTCCACGTACGACTGGACCCTCGCAACCCAAGAAACACGTCCCGGGACTCCCCTCCGAGACCTCCTAACACAAATTAAACATATTCGTCAGCGGCTAAATCTTTGAACGCGGAATTAAATTTAGAAATTGACGAGAACTCACCTATGGACGTCCGCCGGAACAGTGTGCACCACAGTCAGGGGCGACTCCTGATACAGGCCGAACTGCCTCATCACCCTGTGGACGGCGTACTCCTCCACGTACATGTCGAACACCAGGAGCGTCTTCGTCATCCAGTAGTGCTGGTCTCGGAAGCAAAAGGAAGAGAGGCCCTGTGGTGCGCGGCCCGCGACAGCCGCCTCTGAGTACGGCATCCACCTGATGTCCGCGTCCGTCAGAGAGTCGAACTGTGCGACGAAGTCCTTGTACGTCCTCTTCGTCTGCTCGTGAGCGTACGAGGTCTGCATACAAACAAAATGTCAATTGACCAAACTAGACAACATGAAGAGACAAATGAAAAATAAAAATTAAGAAATTACCGTCCGGAGGCACCAGAGCGATCCCATGGTGAAACGGTCGCTGGGGTCGTGACCCTCTGGCAGGGGCTCGTACGGGTCATGGGAGACGCAGGGTCGACAAATCAGAAACCGCTCGTGGCACCAGAGCTGAAGAAGAAGAGGACAGCCGAGAAGGATCGCCTGGTCAGAACGACCTCTCAGCACCCCCGAGCACAGGCTCCTGTACGTGCAGGCAAGAACAGCGTTGCCCCAACTGATCTGGGGCATCGCGTCCAAGGGCGCCTCGGCAATCCTCCGAGCGTGGGGGAGCAAGTACCTCGACACCGCGTCTCCCTGCGAACTGCAGAACAAGACGAACCCAAACAGCCACAGCAGGTACTCTTCGAAGAACCTGTCGACTGTCTCTCGGCGTCATCTGGCAGGTAATCAGCCTACACAAACAAAATCAAACGTTAGTAACATTGTCTCCATATATTCAAAAACGAAGAAAAACATAAGTTGAAGGTACGTACGCTGAACTGGTGCAACCAGCTCAAGGTGGGTCCGTGAGTGTTCGTGAACTCGTGGTACGGGGCGGGGGCGCGATCGTTCCGAGGAACGTTCGCGAACCGAGCAAGAAACTCGGTACGCCAGTCCGCCGAGATGTCCACAGACCCCATCGGCTCGCCCTCACAAGGTAGTCCCATCAGCAGGGACGTGTCCTGAAGAGTCACCGTCAGCTCGCCGACGGTGAAGTGGAACGTGTGGGTCTCCGGCCTCCAGTGGTCCAGAAGCGCGCAGAGGAGGGAGAAGTCGAACTGGAACCGCGTGATGCGATCCTTACGAGGAATCGCGTCCCGCAGCCTGTCCCCCTCGACTAACCGCGCTACAAGCAGCAGTCCTGCAGCGCGTAGCCTGAAACAAATGAGGTAAATTTATTAGTTAATAACAAAAGAATAAATAAATGTACATATAACATAGGTAAATTCACGTACTTGGGAACCCAACGGTCGTGGATCGGCAACAACGTCCGCGTAGTGCGAGAACGTACGTGTCCAAGGTCCTCTCCGAGGATGGCGGACAGGTACGAGCGGTGCCTGCGGTCGACCTGAGCCTCCAACAACTCGGGCGTCACGTACGCCGCAGCCCGAGCCTGAGCCTCAGCCCGAGCCTGATCCTCAGCCTGATCCATAGCTGCAGCTGCATACAAAAATTAAATGAATAATTAAAAAAATCAGATAAAGTAATTTTTTTAGAATTTCTAAACAAGATAAAGTAATTTTATACAATTTCTACAACATGGAAACTATTTTTCTACATTTTCTAGAACAGAAAAAGTAATTTTCTAAAATTTCTAAACAAGATAAAGTAATTTTCTACAATTTCTAAAACATGGAAACTATTTTTCTACATTTTCTAGAACAGAAAAAATACTTTTCTAGAATTTCTAAACAAGATAAAGTAATTTTCTACAATTTCTACAACATGGAAACTATTTTTCTACATTTTCTAGAACAGAAAAAGTAATTTTCTAGAATTTCTAAACAAGATAAAATAATTTTCTACAATTTCTACAATATGGAAACTAGTTTTCTAAATTTTTTACGTTTTCTAGAATAGAAAAAATAATTTTCTAGAATTTCTAAACAAGATAAAGTAATTTTCTACGATTTATACAATTTGAAAACTGTTTTTCTACATTTTATAGAACATAAAAAATAATTTTCTTTAATTTCTAAACAACATAAAGTAATTTTCTACAATTTCTACAACATGAAAACTATTTTTAAAAATTTTCCATATTTTCTACAACAGAAAAAATAATTTTCTACAATTTCTAAACAACATAAAGTAATTTTCTAAACTAATTTCTAAATTTTCTAAACTAATTTCTAAATTTTCTAAACTAATTTCTAAATTAAAATCTACTTTTCTACACTAATTACAGTAATTAAACTAATTAAGAAAGGAAGAAACCGTACCTGAGAGGGAGGGAGAGGTTGCGGCGGCGGTAGGCGTGGGCGACGGCGGCCGTCGTCGCCCCTTTATATAGCTGAGCCAGCCGCCGTGGGCCACGGCGTTTAGAACCTACCGTCGTGGCCTACGGCGGTAGCAAGTCCTACCGCCGTGGTCTACGACGGTAAGCTGCCGCGGGCCCACAGACTCATCGGACCGTTGGCGGTAAGCCCAACCGTCGTGGGCCACAGCGTTTAGGCTTCCTGCCGCCGTGGCCCACGGCGGTTGAGCTTATCCGCCGTGACCCACGGCGTTGGTGGTATAATTTTGTAAAATTTCAAAACGGTAGTATAATTTTGCAAATTATAAAAAATATATAAAAAATTCTCAAATGCCGCGTGTTGCGGATCTTCTTCGACCAGTGAAGAGAGATTTGTTTTTTTGGCACTAGTAAAGAGAGAATTAGTAATAGTAAGACAACCATTGAAGCTGCTTTTGGTATGATCCATTGTGCTGTTGTGAATATAGATAGACATGTGGAAATCACTACTAGGGAAAGGACCTTTAGTACCGGGTTCAAACCTCCATTAGTACCGGTTTTGAACCCGGTACTGGCCAGTCGGTACTAATGTGAAGCTCACATTAGTACCGGTTCACTATACCCAGTAATAATGTGACATTAGTACCGGGTGAGGTGGCACCCGGTACTAATGCGACTGCCCGCGCCAGCCTCTCTTTTCTTTTCCCTTCCCTTTTTCTTTTCTTTTCTTTTCTTTTCCCTTTCTTTTTCTCTCATCCATTCACAATCACGAAATCTTCAACATCTCATATTTACAATCTCACAATCACATACAACTCAACAGATTCAACATCTCATCATCACATTCATACAATTACATCTCACAATCTTACAACCATAAGACCAAAGAATTCACATACATCTTACAATCTTAAGTCAGCTCAAGATTTACAACTAAGTCACGATTCACAGACACAGAAGACAGATCGATCTCACAAGAAAAGAAATGAAAAAAAAGAACCTGCCTGCGCCGGCGCCTGGCCGTGCCCTGGCCGGCCACCCGCACCGTGTCAGCCCCGCGCGCCGCGCCGGCCCTGCCCGCCGCGGAGGCGCGCCTGCCGGCCCCACGCGCCGCGAAGGCGCCCCCGCCGCTCCCGCGCCGGCCACGCGCGCCGCGAGGCCCCGCCCGCCGCGCACCGGCCGTCCCCCTCTGTCGGCCCTGCAGAAGAGAGGTTGCAGATCGAGATGAGAGTGAAGAGAGGATAAGAGAAGAGGAGAAGGAGAGGATAAGAAAGTGAGCTGGTGGGGCTGAGGGAGAAGGAGAGGATAAGAAATAAGTGAGCTGCGTAGGTGGAGGGTGGGGGGAGTGAGATTTTTCTAAGTCCAAACGCGTGCGGGTGGGTGGGAGGATATTAGTACCGGGGCTGGTTTTTGCCCGGTACTAATGTATCCACATTAGTACCGGGTGGAAACTAGCCCTGGTACTAATGTTTTTGGTCTCACATTAGTACCGGTGCTGGTCTTCACCCGGTACTAATGTGACACATTAGTACCGGTTCTTGAGCCAGCCCGGTAGTAATGTGGCTCATTGGGGGCGCGTTGGGCTCTTTCCTTCCCAGCCGGTACTAATACCCACATTAGTACCAGTTGAAAAAAAACCGGTACTAATGTGTTTCTTTCCCCAGGACGAAAGGTTGATTCCCTAGTAGTGAATGTGTACTCCACTGACTAATGATTCAATCTCAGCTCGTAAAAATAAACAGATTGAAATGAAATGGGATAAGTCATACTCCTGCTCTTCCCCAAGAATATTCAGAATCGTTGAATTTCTTGGAGGAATCCGAACATTTCGAACTACGTGCCGCTGAAGTAAGTGTGCTGTGGCCAGTAGCAAGCATCGTTCATAGAAATTTGGTCCCTCCATCATCTTTTCCAGCCTCCTCCCTCCATGAAAAAAGACCTAAAACCATTGCCGCCGCGCCGTAGGCTAGCTAGCAAGCTAGGCCACCTACCTTTGGGTGTGTTTATTTCCCTGAATTAGGATGCAAAATTCTGGATTTTGCACGGATTTTAGACTGAAAAGCACTGTTTCGAACTGAAAAGCACTGTAGCACTTTTCGTTTGTTTGTGATAAATATTGTCCTACCATGGCCTAACTAGGCTCAAAAGATTCGTCTCGCAAAGTACATCCAAACTGTGTAATTAGTTTTTGATTTCATCTACATTTAATACTTCATGCATGTGTCGGCATTTTTGATGTGATGTTTGATGTGATGGAGAATCTTCTTTTTGCATAGTGAATTTTGGGGGAAGGGTGTCTTTAGAGCCCAAACGTTTGGGCAAAGTTTGGCAATTCTGATCAAAATTGGTGCAAAATATACTGTAGCGTCAGATGAATAGTGAGAAGTGATGTGATGGGATGTGATAGATGATAGGATGTTTTTTGAAAAAATTTGGGCTTCTAAACACACCCGAAGTTGGGCTTCTAAACACAACCTTTGTTGATTTTGGTGCCGCCAGGCACCCGCTTTTATTTTCACCACAAAGATGGTTAGGACACTCGAATAAGCAGTGGCACAAGGAGAATTATTCTGAATGAGTAAAGCTAGGCGGATGCCAATCCCAGCTTTGCTGAGCACTCGTGATGGCTTTAGTTCTCCACTCTCTTGCATGTCTAACTTTGATTCTCCAACGCCTATATACGGTCGTTGCTCGAGTTCTTTACGACTTCAACCCCCTCATTTGCTTGTGTGGGGGTGCCTATTGGTCGTGATCTTCCTTAGCTTCCGGTGAGGTGCACCATGCACATCATCCACAGACATCCACAGTCCACAGATGTCATGTGCCACAACCTAGCTGCTTCACTACCAGATGCTTTTCCTCTATTGGCAAGGCTAGTTGCCTATAGTTCAATAAGTCTACACCATATTGTTATGTCTCCAATTACAATGTGTGGATACTAATTAGGAGTATTAAATGTGGATTATTGACAAAACTCATTTCAAAATTATTCTAATTTTTCGAGACGAATCTAACGAGTCTAATTATGTCATGATTAGATAACGTCGTGCTACAATAAACAATCTGTAATTGCGAATTAATTAGTCTTAATGGATTCATCTTGCGATTTCCCGTCCATCAGTGTAATTAGTTTTGTAATTAGTCTACATTTAATACTCCTAATAAGTCTTAAAAAAGGACTGCAAAAATTTGTCTAAAAATTTTCACGGAACTGACCCTTTTGGAAAAATATTGGTTTATTTGCAGGAAAAGATCTCATGTTCTGATCTGGAAGACATGCAGCAATAAATCGGTCACGCGATTGAGCTGAATAATGGTGGCTTCTCCGTGTCAGTGTGTCACGCTTAAGGAATGGATGTACTACTCCTACTACGCCTACGTCCCACCAAAGGCTTGCACCAATAAACTGCTCCGCGAGTAAGGAACGAAGAAAGTGACCTTTATGTGTTCCTCAAGGTTTTGGTGGCTTCCTCGAGCAGTTGCATGAATTGCTGGTGATGCATCCAACCATTTTTTTGATGGGTCATGCTTGCATGAGACCGCATTACGCGACTATCGATTTGTGGCAGTTGCATCGATCGGCCGTGATCATTATATTGCTCCTACAAGAGGTAGGGAAAGTTGATAGATCGAGCTAACACTAATTAATATTTCAAAGTTTTTTTTTTGCTAATTACCAGGTCCACAGTACGTCACATGCATTGTTGTTGCCGCCGGCGATCATGCTGCAGACGACTTGCCCCCTCTTTTTTTACTTTAATAACCTGGCAGTAACATGAGGTTAAAACCACGTGCATGACCTGGCAGTAAATAGCATCAGAACTTGAAAGTAAACTCGTTGCAAAGTTGCTTGTTTCAGCACTGACGGAGCACGCACGTAACATTTGCCTACTCTCGCTTAATCGCTTTTCTTGCATTTGTGGATCGGACGGTGACGGCAATTAGCAAATGATACGGATATGGGTGCAAAGGACGAAGGGAAGAGGTGCGAGGCGTCGTCCTCTGAGAAAGGCAATCGATGAGACAGCGACGGCGTGACGCTGCGGCGAGCCGGACCGACAGGCGACGGGATGGCTGATGCGGCGCTGCCTCTTTCCAGGGCTCGTGAGCTTGACCGGAGAGCAGGGAGGAGGACGAATGATGGCGGCGGGAATGGGGCGCTGGGTGGTCTCATCGCTGTCCCGCCGTCGGGCTCAGATCTCACAGATCAGAGAATTCAGATGTTCAGAGATGATGGACTGCCTTCTACCACAGCTTGGAGGTGCAGATACGGTATACCGTGTACGTAACGTAGAGCCTGATTGGTTGAGTACCAATCCTGCCCTACCAAAACTAGGGCATGCCAAAGCTTGAGCAATTTTTTTTGGATAGCACTTGGTTAGATGTCAAATTGTTACAACCAAAATAATTACAACAAGAAGTTGCCCGGGTTTTGGCATGCCAAATTTTGGCATGCCCAAGTTTTGGCCTGCCCTGGTTTTGGTTGGGCAAGATTGGTACTAAACCAAACAGGCTCGTAATGCATAGAGGTTGCTGGTAGCAGGAATAGATTGTGTATAGTATCTGGATTGTTTTGCTACCACATGAATACAAGCCATTTTTTCCATCATGATCTCTATTAAGGTATATAATTTTTTAGGTAGAAAACAGGAGCACTACCATGTCATATAAGGAGAAGCATGCGGGTTCTTACAATGTTGTGATTAAAAAAAACTCGGAACTCACTACTCGACAAGCTAATCGACATTAATAAACTAAAGACTCATCTCGCCCTCTACATGCTACAACCCGGAGGTTCCATTCCTCCTGTTGGGGTACGCCTTAGGATACCAAAGGCTAGGGACCCCATGTGTATAAAAGAATCCCAAATAAGAGGTATAAGGACGTATTTGTAAGGGCCAAGGACCTGATTGTAACATCCAGGGACTCAATTGTAATAGTTAAGGACCCAAATGTAATATTCAACCCCACTGATGAAAATAATATAAACAACCACCTCCTCTCTCCTAGGGTTTGAAGAGGAGGGCGCCTCCTCTTCCTATAAATAGGACCCAAGGGGTGGAGGAGAGGAGGAGGCTCCTCTTCCTATAAATAGGACCCATGGGGTGGAGGAGGAGGAGGCTTGGCCTTTGTGTTCATTGGTTTCTTGTTCAATTGTCTTAAGTGCTTTCATCATTCCTCCCTTTCTGTCTGTTTGGGATTTTCGAAATCCCAACAGTGACGCCCACCGTGATTTTTTGCACGACACAAAAAATTCACGATTACAAAAAAATGATTTTTCAAGAGATCGAGAGTTGTAGATATGATTGTCGACACCATCATTGGCAGCTCACCACTTTCGGTGGTGTTTATTTTCACGTTTTGAGCAACAAAATCATTATACTTGAGGCTCCACCAATGAAAGCTATTGTTCGTCCAAGTTCTTAAGTTCGTGTGAACGAAGTAAAATTCATGTGTCAAGCAAAACTGTTAGCAGCAGGGTAGTGGGGGTAGAAGAGACAATGGAATTCGGGGTAGGAAGCAAGGAACAAAGACAGGAAGCAATGGAGAACAAGCGGATCACGGCTCCATGGCCGGTCGCTGCAGGAGGAAGAGAAACAGTAGCAGTTGTTACAAATGATTCGATGACTTCACCTCGCTGCTATCCAGCCTATATGAGAAGAGTGGCTCGCAGGCCGAATGGAAAAGAGGCCGCAGGCCCACATCATCACAGCCCATGAGCGAATCAAGCCCAGTACTAACCCAACAGGAGGCCGGGTCCTAACATTCCCCCCTTCTTAAAGCGCAGTTTGCCCCCAAGCTGCTTAATCAAATTGATCACTAGTTTGAAGAGAATTGACTCAATTAGCTTCCATCGTGCACGGAGAGTCTCATGGATCATCCACAACTTGATGGTAAAACTGGATGAGACAAAGTGATAACCTCCAAAAGTCGATGATCATGAAGAGCTCTTGCTTGATCTTCAGTTTAAAAACCCATAGCAAGATATGTATATTCATCAAGTCATCAAGAGAGTAAGGGCCATCACTTGGATCCCAAAGAGTCAGTTGTTGAATCACTATGATGCCTGTCAATAGCACTTCACTGAGCTGTTGTTTTGTCAGAAGGGCCAAACATTGCAATTCTGCTCTGTTATTAGGAACCGTTCCATTAAAACACAACCACAACATTGTACTGGCACCTTGCAAGTACTTGGTAGTTGTCACATTATGGATCTTGGTCACTATAAAGTAAACAGCTATCAAAAAATGCCCTTGCAATCTGAACATTAATGCACCAATCAATGGAAAGAGCCTAGTTGCCAGCTGCATGTTTGTCCCATGAACTCCGATAGAAGAATACGGGAGGATAGCATAGGAGATATAGCCATCAGAATGTCGTTTGACAAAGCTGAAGGAATTGGCAAAGTCAGAAAAGCTCATCCAATATTCATGGAAAATTGGGCATCCACAAGCATTTGCCATGAAGCATTCAGGCAGCCTAATGTATTTTCGGTGGAGATGCGCCTTCTCATCCAACTCATAGCACTGAATTGGACTAGAGGCTTGCAAGTACTTGATGGAGACCACAATTAAGGCAATTAGCAGAAACTTGCTAGATATGAACAGAATTTCAGCAACAGACCATTTGATAATCTCCCATATGCTGAAACAATTATGGTTTTCTGGCAGTAGCACATAGCCATAAGAGGTGCAAGCTGCAAGCATGACTGAAAGAATTTCCTTCAATAGCACCTCAGCAACAAGAAAGACAACGTTCAGGAACAATTCTTGCTTGGTATTGGCAAAGAAACCGACATAATGCAAAAACTGATTGTTCACAGATAGTGCACATGACAGTAGAATAGGAGACTGGTTCCATACGAGTAGGCTGATACCCAATTTGATCTTGGTCACCACAATTGCAAGGAACTGAAGCCATTGAACTGAACACTTAAAAGTGAGTTCACAAATGAAATACCTCCTCATGCATTTACTCACTGTATCAACCAGTACCATAGAAAGAGAAGCCTGAACCAACTGTTTCCTTAGCTGCCAATTGGCCCAACCACAAATAAAAGACTGGCAAGGTAATGGTGGCTGATCAATTCCATTGGCTGCACAATCAAGGTGCACCAATGACAGGACAATAAGTAGTGTGAACGGATCAATTCTGCTCTCCCCTCGATCATACACACAACTAGTAGTGTAACCCATCAACATGGAGGTGTCAGCTATGTACCCACCAAATAGAAAATTCACCATAGATTGAGTAACTGAACTGTAAACTTCCAGACTAGTGAAGGATGGCCATGGTAGTGGCCTAAGCTGAACACTGTCAACTAGCAAGGAGATACTGTTCTTCAGGAGATATGAGCATAGCATCCAAGTATCCCGACTAGCACAATCATAAAGGGGACTATCATCTTCTATACAGACTAGTGGCCCATGGGGGCTTTGGCGAGATGCTCAATTTCTCAACATTCAGAATATATAGCCTTGATCCCGTGTCAATTAAAGTAGCAGGTAACAGTTCTAGCAAGACTGGATTAAGCACACACATTCCTCCATATACCTTCTGAAAATCCAACATTCTATTGGCCAGACATGGAAAGACAACACCGTCTGAATATGCAGGGGTGTAGTTAGTGATGTACCTCTGGTGGCTGCAATCCAATGAGTAACTCTTGTTGGTGTAGCTCCTTGATGAATCAACCGAGATGTCGGATGGTGGTATATGCAGGATGGGGGTAATGGTGTTCACAGGCTGCAGCATCTCAATGTCAAGGCTGTGACCATCTGGTGAACACTTGGTGGGCGATTCGTCGTGGACCTCCTCCTCTGTTCTCAGCAGACCCAGCGCAGTCGGTGTAGGCCGTGAGGTAGTCGATGTCACGGCTGACTCGCTCGGCTCCACCGCTTAAGCAGATGATGCACGCGACGAGATCGACGATGTGGTTGATGCGGCTGCAGACGAGGTAGAGGTGGCAGGCGATGGAGCTTGCCGCGGTTGTCGAAGCCGTGGCACACACAGACGAGCTCGCCGCGGGCGTTGAGTCCGAGGCGGGCGCGGTGGAGCTCGCCGCAATCGTCGAAGAAGAGGCAGACAAGGAGTGGCACGTCGAGGTTGACGAAGCCATGGAGGGCGCGGAGGAGCACGCAAAGGTGGACGCAGAGGGCGATGCCGCGGACGACGAAGCCGAATCGGGCACGGTGTAGCACGCCGAGGGGGACATGGAATGGAGAATGCGCCCTGGTTGAGGAAGCTGCCGTCGGCGGCGACGACGTCGGTCTGGAGCACCTCGCTACCAGAACTGGCGAAGGAGGCATCGCGGAACACCGTGGTGGAGGTGGCTGCTGCAGGGGATGGCGCGGCGCTCACAGGAAGAAGAGTGTTCTCGCCGTGGGTGAGACCCAGTGTCGAACACCTTGTGGGTGGCGGTTGCAGAGGCGTCCTGGTGGTGGAGCTGAGCGTCGTGGTGGCCTCACTACCGGAGCTGGGGACAACGGTTGTGGCGGCAGCAGCTGTCGGAGACGACGTAGAGGTGGCAGCGGTGGTCGAGGTCGGCGAAGGGGAGGGTGTTGGCACCGCTGGGGAGGCGAGATGCTCCCCAAACTTCGCGTCCAGCGAGTCGAAGAGCCTGTCGATTCGGCTGGAGAGCTTGGAGATCTCGGCAAGTAGGAGGAGCTTGGAGGCTTCATCCATGGCGATAGTAGGCGGAGGTACAGATCGAGAGGAATTTTGGGAAAGGGAAGAAGAAATCCAGATGAGAAACCCCGAGAATCGGTGTCTCTGATACCAATTGTTAGCAGCAGGGTAGTGGGGGTAGAAGAGACAATGGAATTCGGGGTAGGAAGCAAGGAACAAAGACAGGAAGCAATGGAGAACAAGCGGATCACGGCTCCATGGGCGGTCGCTGCAGGAGGAAGAGAAACAGTAGTAGTTGTTACAAATGATTCGATGACTTCACCTCGCTGCTATCCAGCCTATATGAGAAGAGTGGCTCGCAGGCCGAATGGAAAAGAGGCCGCAGGCCCACAACATCACAGCCCATGAGCGAATCAAGCCCAGTACTAACCCAACAGGAGGCCGGGTCCTAATAAAAACATCCACTTCAAAGGTTGACGCACCATACCGAAGCTACCCACTATCAGCTCACTCAAAGCTGCCAGGCACCTGGCCGAACCTACTCATCGAACAGTCGCACAGATGCTGCAAACCTATTTGTCCTGGAGCTTCGGAGCCATCCTTGGCCATCTACCCGTCATTTGTCAACTGCCACCACGAGCAGCCTTAATTCTCAAATCAGCTCTGCTCAGAACACTACTCGAAGCTAGAAGGGAGTTTTGCTGACCGTGTTTTAGAGATAGTCCAGCTTCGAGCTGCTATATGTGCATGGAATCTCAGAATTTCGGAAACCTTGAGCGGACTCTCGAAATCTTGGAACAAGCAAAATCTCGGAACGAGCAGAATTACGAAATCTTGGAACGAGTGAAATCTCATAATCTTGGAACGAGCGAAATCTCAGAATCTCGGAACTTTGCAACTTCGAGCGGAATCTCGAAATCTCACAAACCAAGCTATGGAATCTCGGAATCTCGCAACTTCGAGGGGAATCTCAAAACCTCGAGTTTCTAAATCTTGGAAAAGATGGTGGCTTCCTCGAGGATTTCAGAGTTCACAATTACCATGACAGAAAAAAAGATTTCAAGAATCGAAGGATTCCATTCAGTCGCAAAAGTCTAAAAATTTTCATTGAGCACCCTCGGAATCTCAAAATCTCAGAATCTCGGAAAGAAAAAAATCTTAAAATCCCGGAACAAGCAACATCTTGGAATCTTGGAGTGAGCAGTCTGCAGGAAACAAAGCTCACGATTACCACAACCAGAAAGATTTTTCAAAAGATCGTAAGTGTTGGGCATGATTTTTGGCACCTTCATTTTCATTTCACCACCCTCGGTAGTGATTTTTAGCACTTTTTGGAAATTAGTCACAGGTTTTGGAGCTACAAGTGGAGCACAATACTTGCCTTCTGAAATATCCTCGCTAAGGGAAACTTGGCAACTCTCGTACCTCTCGATGTGCTCAGAAACAGAAAAAAAGAGATTACAAGAATCGAAGGATTCCACGTTGCAAAAGTCCAACAATTTTAGTTGAGCATCCTCGGAATCTCGAAATGAGAAAAATCTTAGAATCTCGGAAGAAAATCTCGAAAGGAGAAAAATCTTAGAATCTCAGAAGAAGAAAAATCTCGGAATTTCGAAAGGAGAAAAATCTCAGAATCTCGAAAGAAGAAAAATCTCGGAATCTCGGAAGAAGAAAAATCTCAGAAGCAGAAAAATCTCAGAATCTCGGAAGAAGAAAAATATCAGAATCTCGGAAGGAGAAAAATCTCGGAATCTCGTAAGAAGAAAAATCTCGGAATCTCGGAAGAAGAAAAATCTCGGAATCTCAGAAGCAGAAAAATCTCAGAATCTCGGAAGAAGAAAAATCTCAGAATCTTGGAAGGAGAAAATCTCTCAGAATCTCAGAATCTCAGAAGAAGAAAATCTCGGAATCTCGGAGTGAGAAAAACCCCGTAATCTCGCACGAAACAAAAACTCACGATATACTATCAAAGCAAAAAAGTTTTTAGAGCGAAGCACATATTTCTTCTCGTCTAGAAAAACTATTTCACCACACCACCTTCGATCATCTCCATCTCAACTTTTCTTGTAATAGTTTATCATTTGCTTTGACAAGAGGAAACAAAGCTATGGTGACGTTTTAAAGTTTTGGCAACTAAAGCAACTCCATTCGAAGCTACTTATCGTTGCAGACTCGACAGGGGCAGCGGACTCTCGAAACCTCAGGAGAACATCAGCAGTGACCTTGAGCCTGCCTCAAAATCTCAAAACTCTGAGGGTGTTCTTGTTATATCAATCATCTAGAAGCTTTTTGCTCGGCCTCCGAGCACTCGAGAATCTCGAAATCTAGAAGCGAGCGAAATCTCGGAATCTTGGAACAAGTGAAATCTCAGAATTTTGGAAACATCGAGCGGAGTCTCGGAATTTCAGAAACCTCAAGCAGAATCACAGAATCTCGAAATCTCGGAATGAGCGAAATCTCAGAATCTTAGAACGAGCAGAATCTCGGAACCTCGCAATCTCGAGCGGAACCTTGTAAAATAATAGTATACTTATTCTCTATGCTAACCCCTATGTTTGCAGGTTGTATCCTTTAAAACACTTTATTTTAATGTTTTCATCTTCAATTTTAACACCTTCGATGCTTTCATATTAGCATTGTAAAAAAATGAATGAAAGCAATTTTTATAACCTCGAGCTAGACTTTTTAAAAAAATGGGGGAAAGGCTGAGTTATCTGGTTCTATAAAATTCATGATTTGTTTTGCACTCGAGGGCTATGAAGCTTTAGGCTCGGTTCCAGAAGGCTCAGGTTTCCATGAAAATTTCAAGTTTGGTTCCTTTGGGTAAAAGTCTTTTTTTAAAAAAAATATCTTCAGAATTTTTAGGCATGAGGTTGCTAAATGTTTTGGTTTCTAAGACTCTATCTTTTATGAGCCTCGAGCAAGCATAAGACAAGAATCCAAACAATTGTTAAAGTTTTACCCTTTCCGTACAAAATGTTTGTTTCTAAGAAAATCTTGAGAAATTCTTTTCTCGAGGCTGTTAGTTGATCATGTTTGCTAACTTTCTGACCTTTAGGAGCTTTGGGTAAAAATCAGACAGAGCTTTAGGCTTGAGACTAGTAGATTTTATGATCTTGAGTTTCTGCAAACTTGAGATTTCAAAGAGCCCAAGGATCCTATTCACTTGCAAATGTCTAAAATATTTAGTCAAGCACCTTCGAGTTCAAAAAAAAATGTTGTTGACTTCCTTTTAAGCTTATGCTGTAGCATGGGGACGCTCGAGGCTACAGCCAAGCACCTGCAAGTTTGGAACCCTCGAAGTGGCACTTGGAAAGCTAGAACACCCTCAGAGTTGCCGGCAAGCTATGGAATCTGCACATCGCAAACTCGCCAACCTCTAGCGTGAAATCTCGCGGCACCTCAACAAGAACCTCGCTCCAAGCTCGAGCAAGCAAAGCAGCTGGCCGCCGTTCCCAAACTCGATCCATGAATGCATCTGAAACTATAAATTCCCCGTGCACGTGCTGCCAAAGTACATAAAAAAAGCTATACGCGTGCACAGGTGGGCTTAAGAGCCTCGGAAGCACGAGTTCTGGAAGCCCAGCACGGCAGCACCACCGATGGTTCCACACTTCAAGAAAAAACGATGCTATGGTATGAAAACTCAACCCAAAACCTGTAACTGTGTGTTTGGTTGGAGAGCGGCGGGAGCGGAGCGGAGCCGACCCTCATTTTGGGGACGGCTCCAACCCTTCTCATGTTTGGTTAGAAATGTTGGGTTGGAGTGACTCCGACCCTCTTTTTTGTTTGGTGGGAGGAATGAGACATGAAATGGATGTCAGTTTTCACACCGTTAGTGGGTCCCACATGTCATAGGGTTTAGGGTTCAGTGGGTCCCACATGTCATACATGCCTCTTCTTCATCCTCATCCCCAAGCGGATCCGTGCCGCCGCTGGATCCGTGCGGAGCACCGCCGCATAGCTCGGCGTGGCGGGCGCCGTCGCGGGCCAGCTCCGCCGCGAGCTCCTCCCTGGGGCGCGCCACCGCGAGCCTCCACCCAGGGGCCGTCGTGCTCCTCCCCCTCCTCGAGCCCCTTCTCATGGCGGACGGCGGCGCACCCGCCCGAGCATCCCCTGCTGCTCCTCCTCCTCCTTCGCTCATGGTGGACGGCGGTGCACCCGCCCGCCCGCCCGAGCCCCTCCCTGACGGCGGCAGATGGGCGCGATGGCCTCCAACGCCCGAGCCCCGCCCATCTCTGTCTCGTCCTCTGCCGGCGGCGCAGGAGAGAAGCAAGGGCGTGGTGGGCTGAGCGTGCGGGGGAGAAGCAGGGGCCCTGCGGCGTCGGGAGGAGGAGGTAGGGGCGCCATGGCCTCCGACGCGCCGGGGAGGAGGAGGTGGGGCGCCATGGCTTCCGGTGGCGGGGAGAAGAGGGCCGCCATGGCCTCCGACGCGCTCGTCTGCACGCGCTACAGTGGGAGAGCGAATAGAGAGAGAGACGGGAGGGAAAAACGGGAGCGGAGCGGCTCCGTCCGTCGAATTTCAAGGGACGGAGCGAACCCGCATCTGGAGGGTATATTCTCTGTGGAGCCGCTCCGCTCCCGCCGCTCCCCATCCAAACAGCCGCGGGAGCGGGTCGGCTCCGCTCCGCTCCCGCCGCTCTCCAACCAAACACACAGTAACATCTAGCCTCGAAGGTAAGCAATGTACCACATTAAATACTCTGATTCTTATAATAAGTCTTGATTTCCTTTCTAAACCATCTTTTTATAAAAACATGCATGATCAAATGTTGACTAGCGTACTGCCAAAGATCTTAGAGTGCTACATTTTCAAAGGTTCTATTTTACAACAAGCTTTGGTTTCCTCTTACATTGCACTAATATATCTGTTTTGCAGGTTGTATCCTTTAAAGCATTTAGTATTTAACCATATTTGCATATTGTCACCTCTTTTAGAAGTTCTCGCAATGATAAAACTTTTTTCTAAATTCCTAAGGGGGCTGCATTTCTTTTCCTAAGAAAATTTTCTCACTAACTTGCAGGATTTCACCAATGTGAGTATTCCTTTACCAATATAAACTAACTACGGCAATCATATGATCATTCTTGCACTACACATATATTCAATCACGTGACCTTTCTAATAAGTCACTAACATTTATAATATGGCTCATTTTCAATGCTATGAAACTATGTCCGAAATTAATAGTTGAAGCAACCAAGAGTTGCTATATCAACTAAAGCTAAAAGTATATTGATTTTCATCGAATTGGTACATGATATTTTGGTTCAAATGGACATTTGGGTCTTGTCATTTATTGGAATCATCTTGATGCTTGGCTTTCATCATCCATCGGAATCATCTCTATGTGTATTCATCAAGTTATAACCTATGGAAGCTGATCAAGACGATCCAAGACATTATTCTGTTGAGCACTCCTCTCTACTACAAGATAAATCTATGCATATCCAAGCATTTCATTCATGTGCATTAGCATGCATCATAAGCATTGCATGGATACATCTCATACATGAATCAAAAACATTACATTACAAGGAAACAAGTTTACATTTTTCTGCAGTATTACTTTCAAATACTTACTTTCTGTATTTACATTCCAATGTGAAAGGCTTGAGACAACAACAAGTTGTGGCCTCGATCCCAACCCAGAGGGGATGATTTCGAAAAAAGGCTTGAGACAACAACAAGTTGTGGCCTCAATCCCAACCCAGAGGGGATGATTCCGAAAAAAGGACCGAGACAACAACAAGTTGTGGCCTCGATCCCAACCCAGAGGGGATAATTCTGAGAAAAGGCTCGAAGCAACAACAAGTTGCAGCCATTATCCCAAAACGTGACTCCCAAATAAGGCAACAACAAGTTTCATGGGAAAGTTTAAAAAAATGGCATCAAGACAACAACAAGTTGTAGCCATGAAATCCAAAGCTATATGAATTCTGGGAAACACAAGAGTCATGAATGAGGACTCAAAGAGGAACTATACTTTTTGAAAAACATGTCATTTCATAATTTTATAAAAATCATAGAACTTTTGATAATACTGAATTTCTACAAAAACTCAAGTAGGTTGAAGCAACTGAGGGTTGCGATATCAACCGGGGCAATAACGCCACAAATGCATAAGTCCACAAAACTCTCGAACCGAGTTTTATCGACTTATACACAATTCAGAAGTATTCGCAAAAAAGAAGAAAATCTTCAACATATTTTGCATGACAACGGCAAGATGGGGAGGGTGACATTTTTTCAAAACATTTTGTTATCATTTCACAAGCAAAGTGCCTGTCATTACAAATCTTACTTCCAAAAAAACTAACGTTTCAGGAATTACATAGGAAGCTTGATTACATGACCAGTTTATTTCTAGTTTATTTTGAAAAGTGAGATAGCATAAATCTAACCTTGTTTCACAAAACTCGAAGCTTACTGTAGTGTGTGTTCGAAAAAAGTTTCACAAATTGTATGATATCAAAATGTTATGACCTAAGCTTGATTATAGGTTGAAGCAACCAAGAGTTGCAGTATCAACCGCGGCTTTCCCACCATCTCGCATAAATCCACAAAACTTGAAATAATTTTTGTCGATCTATCTCCAATTTATTTTCATTCATGACAAATTTTTCAGGTGTCAAAGATAAGCTTTCATGGAAACTGGTCAATGGGTGATATCACTTCGATCATGCTTCAAAGATGAGTAGCTTCGAGTACCACCTTGTGGGCTAAGGGGCTCTGTTTTCTTTCTTGGAATCTTAAATTACACAACTTAAGCGCTCGAGGAGCTCAACCTTGCTATTGGAAACTTTTCTTACTTCTATGATATTGCTAATATATTATCTTGATATATCTATTCTCATGTGATGGTTTAAGAAAAGATGCAACAATCTCGAGGCACCTCAACATAGATTTTTGTTACTTTTGAGATGTTTCAGGAAAGAGCAAAGTTATGCGAAGTCGGATCTTTCGAGAATCTGAGAAGAATGCAGGAAACTGAGCAACTGGAATCTTATTATTTCAAGGCCCAAGGATGAAGACTTCACAAGTTCACTATTGTGAGAATACTCCATCTCAAAGCCTAAGGGGCTCATTCTCGCAGCCGCTACGTCTTTGGTTCCACTCGAAGCTAGTAATAGTTTTCATATGTCACTTTGGAGGCACAGCTAGCCTCGAGTAATGAACCAGCTAAAGGAGGAGAAACACCATGAGACTATCATTCCTCAAGTATGAAAACTTTGCTCAGCTGCGGGGAAACGTGGAAACTTAAGAAGAGATCCATATTCTCAAACAACAGAATCTTTCCTCGAGGCTATTTGTTACCAGAGGCTAGAGGCTAGGGGCTAGGGGCTGCCGCTCGAACAAATGATGAAAGCTAGCAAGGCAAGCTAATGGGGATTTTTCTAACCATCTAAGGACCAAAATCTCGGAATCTTAACACATGAGGCTACTTGTTTTCTTGCTTTAAAAGATTATATGACCCTCGGAGAAGTAAAGTCCCCGAGCAACCTCTGTTTTTCTTTGTTTTTGTGTTCTTTCAGGAAAAGGTCAATTCCCGTAATCTGAGAAGTTCCGGGAAACCGAAAGTTTCTAGAATCTAAGAAAATGAAAGAATGTTGAACTTTCGGGGTCCATTCTCATCTCCGAAGCCCTCGACTTGGCATTTTCGGAAACGATAGCGCAAGGGGCACGCTCCTGGAATCTATATCAACATCAACACCGCCTCAAAGGGTTCACCACCAGAATCTCTGTCAACCTCGACATCATCATCTACCTCTACGACAGCGCAAGGGGCTCGCCTCCGAAATCTCTATCGACCTCAGCATCACCTCAAGGGGCTCACCCCGGAATCTTCATCTACCTCGACATCACCTCAAGTGACTCGTCCTAGGAATCTATATCATCCTCGACATGGCCATCAACCTCGACATGGCCATCAACCTCGACATCGTCCTCATCAACCTTAAGTCATCCGCTCTATCGGCATGAGGGGCTCAACCAGACCACTTACACTACGTATGGAGTTTCTCTCACGAACACCAGGCAAGAGGGGCCGGGGTGTACTGGAGGACCAGTCCATCCTAGTTGCCTGGTGTTCATGAGAGAAAGCTTGAGGATGTTGGAGCTGCCTTTAGCGACAACTACATCAACTCTTGAAGCAAGGTCTCCTAATCAAGGCTGTAGAATGAAACTCTGGAACGAAGCTCTTCCTTCAAGACACTTAGAGACATCTAATTTGGAGTTAGAGCATGTAAACTCGAGAATGTGCATACTCTTTTCTCCATACCCTTTTTTTCCACTGGGTTTTTGGGATGGAGTTTTTAGTGAGGTGCACACGGGAAGGTTGTAGAGGACATTCCTTTTACAATCAAAGTCTAAGTTGTGTTGGGCCTCTTTTAAACAGGAACAACTATTAGGTCTTGTTGTACCGGCCAAGACCAAATAGTTGAGGGGCTACTGTTGGGGGTGCAGCTTAGGATACCAAAGGCTAGGGACCCCCATGTGTATAAAAGAAGCCCAAATAAGGGGTATAAGGGTGTATTTGTAAGGGCCAAGGACCTGATTGTAACATCTAGGGACTCAATTGTAATAGTTAAGGATCCAAATGTAATATTCAACTCCACTGATGGAAATAATATAAACAACCACCTCCTCTCTCCTAAGGTTTGAAGAGGAGGGCGCTCTTCTTATAAATAGGACCCAAGGGGTGGAGGAGGAGGAGGCTCCTCTTCCTATAAATGGGACTGAGGGGGTGGAGGAGGAGGAGGCTTGGCCTTTGTGTTCATTGGTTTCTTATTCAATTGTCTTAAGTGCTTTCATCATTCCTCCCTTTCTGTCTGTTTGAGATTTTCGAAATCCCAACACCTCCTTAATCAGGCTGTGGTGTTGAAAAACTCCATAAAAAATACACCTGTTACGTTCTTTTCACAGGTTCCAAGCCGTATAGATCAAGAGACCAGCCACACGAGACTTCTCCTCCTTTGATCTCCCTTGTGCTGCAGCATTCCACCAAGCTTCAATCGACACGTCTTGTGCAGGCAGCTGGATCACCCCTTCCGACTACTGTTGCTGCTGCTCGACGAGGCTTCGAAAATAAAAGGATGACTGCAGTGAGCCAAATGACACATGGTGAGAAAGCAACACAAGGGGTGCCCCGAAGAATAGTTTGACAAGTTGGGATCAACACATTACACATGGTCCTCTCTCCACGCTCGATGAATTGCTACACGTGTCATTAGTCTAGTGTTATCTAGGTTTAGATAAGCGTACCGGTGGAGTTTCATGGGGATGAAACTCTTCTAACATCATATGAAAATCTATAATTCTCTCTCAACACCACATCAGCAAAAATGATGTCAGCAAAAATGTCATAAAACTCTTCATAAAATCTTAGTAGCACGGTGTTTTTGTAAATCGTGATATATACAATTATCGTTCGAAACCACGAGGCTGACCTCTGGCGCCCCGTGTATGTACACTATAGGAAGAACGACACGCTGCACCACATCCGTATAGATATACCGTACCAAACCGTACAGATGTGAATGAGCATAGAGACATTTCACTTTTGTTGTAAGGCATAACAAAATATTCGGCACATTCCATAAATTCATGAGCTACTACGTCATGATTGTAACCTTGATTCATTTTAATGATATGCACTCTTTCTTTCTAAAAAAAATCATGTAGACGAATCAGCATGATTTAAGTTCACATACACTCAATCTGTACATGTTACGTCAGTGCTGTGTTATCCTCACACCATTTCTTCCGTACACATTTTCCATCCTTATACACATCACCTTATCCCGGAACTGCAAAATAGCATTTCTCTTGGTAGCTGTTACACCCGCTCTCATTCTTTATAAGACTCAAATTGGGCACGGACCACGGATTGCGCCTTGGTACTTTGGAGGGAGTGTTTGTGCCGACGTGAGCTGACAAGTCCACGAGGAAAAAAACTGAGCCGGAAAAAGTTTAAAATTTGCTCCTATCTAGTATGTACCTATTCACTCTGGTTTGGTAAAGGAAGTCGTTTAGGATAGTGATACGATCTTCAAAACATAATTTTTACTTTACTTTTATATAAAAATATTTATTGAAAAATTATATTTGAATATTTTTATGAAAATGATTTTTTAAAAAAACTATTGATATGATTTTCATATTTTTAAACTCAAGAACTTAAAAATTATTCACCATTTATATTTTTTTAATATTTGATTCAAATTTTATTTAAAACGACTTTTTTTTTACCAAACCGGAGGAAGTAGTGTTGATTTTTTTTAAAAAAAAACTCTGGTGCCGCCTTTGCAGATGGCCGCACGTCTCCGTGGTCCGTACTTCTGCTGGCTGCTGGGTCTGCGACTGGCGCAATCGGAGCAGTCGGGTCGGGTACTGATGACTCCTGACTTGTGGCATCGGATATTGTAACGAGGGCCCACTTGACACTTTGGCAGGAGAGGGCAGTGCATGCTGCGCTCCATGCATCGCCGGGGCACTGCTACAGTGCGCGCGCGCGCTGCTCACGCTGTTTCCGTGTGCATGCGTGCACATTGAAGAGCACGTATAGCATGGAGCGTGATCGCAGGCAGGCTCTCGCGAGCGAAGCAGTGACCCGATCGATGGCCTCATCAAAATCTCAAATACCGCGCGCCTATGGAGGGTGCGTGCACGTTCGCGTGCGGTTTTGTGGTGCGTCGAGAGGGGATGCATGCATGCGAGCTGCTGGCTTGTCACCCACACGCATAATGTTGGCACCGCGATGCCAACACGCCGTGTGCAGTGTGTTCCGCTCGAGTGGCTTGCGCCAAAGGAACCATCTCGAATGAATAAATGGAACCGCACGCAGTTTCAAAGCCAAGGAGCAGAGCTAGCGTGGCCGGCCGGGCGACGATGGCGATGCAAGCAGGCACAGGTTATAGTATGCCGAGACACAGCACATGCAGTTTGCAGCGGTGGATGCGCGCGGCATCTATCTGGTTTTGCTTCGCTTTCGATCATGACGCCTGCTACTAGTCGGCTGCTGTGTTATTCTAGACAAGCTGCGCTGGCTCGACGTGAGAATGTATCACGTGCTCTCACCCTCTTACATACTCCCTTGCTATCATAATTCATAACTCACAAAATATTTTATGAAAAATACAATGAAAAATATGAGTCGGTGAAGGATATTTTTTTTGGCGAATTACACAGTACATCGGAGACACTCACAACGCACACACACTCATCCTTATGAATACACGCACGCAAACCCTACCCCTAGGAGCATCTTCGAAGACTGGGCCGGCAAATCCTCAAGATTGACGAAGTCACCACAGACGTCTCGCTGTCGACGGGAACGTCGCCTACCACAGGATATATTGATTCTTGTTCATGCAAAGTTTCAAGTTGAACAAAAATTTGTGTGAAGAGAAATAAAAAATACAAAATCAGCATGTTCTCATGTCAGGTGCACTATTCATCAGGATCCGCAAATCCGCATCTATTCATATATGGATTTGTCTTTTTTTCTCTATGCACAATTTTTTTCTAAATCTGAAACTTTGCATGAACATAGTTCATTACATCATGTACACATTCATATTTTTGGTTGATTTTTTATACACTTTTTTATGGACTTTGAATCATGGGAGCAAAGGAGTATGTGAGAGGATGGGAGCATCTGATACGTTCTCGGCTCGACGTATCTCGTCGGGGTGTCGTCTCGTCCGCTCAGGCTCACAATATACAGTGCTGGCGTGCGGACAACTTAACCACCTGGATCCTCAAGGTGCGAAACGAATTTTGTTTGGGGCTTTGGGTCGTCGTAGCGTGCGTGGCATGCATCATCCATTATCTGCTGAAACGGATCCGAAAATGCTCCGCAGTCCTCGCTCGCCAAAAACACGTTCAGTTCATCCCCTCTGCCGACACGACAGGAGCCCTGAGCAGAAAAAAAAAACGAACAAACTGATTGGCGATGGACGAGGCCGAGTTCATCGCAGCTGGGCTGTCCGAGATCGGAAATTCAGTTCGGAGAAGGTGTGCCGCTGCGGAGGTGTTGCGGCTTGTGCTATTGGTTGCACGGAAATCAAGAATATGTGATTAATTGTTTTCAAACACTAATATCTTCTTAATGGTTTAACCAAATTAGAATCTGATTGCATATTAATGTTCTTCACAGTTAAATCTACAAAATAAGATGTCACTTGACCATGTTTCGTCAAAAAATAAAAATAATATGTAAATTTCACGTCATACTAATAAATTTGATTTGTGGTCCATTCAACCATGCTACATTTTGATCATGATCCAATCACAAATCAAGAGTAAAGTTATGTTTAGATTGTAGCATTATTTAATTGTGTCAAATCTATCGAACTTATAAGTATGAAACGTGATTCGATCACGATTAGTTAGTATGATACGTGAAATTTACATATTATTTTTATTTTGTAACGAAATATGGTCAAATGACATCTTGTTTCGTAGATTTAATTACAAGAAATGTTAATATGCAATCGGATTCTAATTTAGTTAAGCTATTAAAAAGATATTAGTATTTAAATACAACTCATTAGCTATTCTCGAATTCTGTGCACCCAATCACGCAAATCCACCTACACCTCCGCCGGGGAACACCGGTTCCAAAACGACGCTTCCGTCTGAGATGCAGGATGCATGCACGTTGTGCCGAGTAGAGCTGTGTGGTTTCTCTCCACCGGCACGTAGGCCTGCCTCCACCACCGGCCGGCGCAAAAAATAGCCGAGGAAAAAGCCATTCCGCAGCTCCCAAGCCATGGTTCCTTTTCCTTCCTTTCACCTCGGCCTCTCGGCCTCGCCTTGTTGCCAGGACGCGAATCCTGCGGGAATCCTTTTGTGCTCTCTCGCTCGTCGCTCTTCTCTTTGCTTTTCCCTTTCGATTCTTTTCGCGTATCTCGATGACGAGACAGGGACGGGGCCGGCGCCGATAACCCGACCCGTCTCCCAGAGTCACCTCCCCGTCCCCGCACTGCCACTGGCACTGGCACTGCACAAATTCCTGACCTCAAGCCAAGCCATCAGTCACGTTACCCAACCGAGCGGCGAGGAATGGACGGCTCTCTGCCGAGTCGATCTACCAACGCATGCAATCGCCGATCGAGATCCGGCAAATGGGCAGGCCGACTTTCTGCCGTGCCGATCCGAATGGGCGAGACATCACGGGCAGCATTACTGCAGGGCACGGGCACTAAATTCGCCCTGCACGTACGTACATTACGCGCGCCTAGCCGATCCACGCACATCTTGTCCGAGTGAATGTACACAGGTACTGCGGCAGCACGGAGATCTCGTGTCTTCATGAGCTTTTACTCTACTCCCAGTACGTATGATGTACTAGGATCGAGTACATGCATGGATCCATGAATCATCAGTGAGCTAGGGGATCAATGGTGGTAATTTGGGTTTGGCGCATGACATAGCAGTGCCTATGTGGTACGATGACCTCTTTTCAATGGTGATTCTAAGATTTTAACTTAGAGTATGCCACTCAAAAAATTTATATACAATTCTGTAAATCTATTTTACCAATTCGGTAATAATGGTAAAATTGATAATATAATTCGGTATATATGCACCGATACTAAGTAATACAACTCAGTTCTGAAGCAGTACCACATTCGTATGTTTTCTTTAAAAAAATACATATATATACTTGCATTGGTCGGAATTGTAGTTTATGCCGGTACATACCAGGCATACCCTGTACCTCTGCCACTGCCTCTTTTAGTTAGAGTGAGGAATGCGTCCGGTTTTAACGCAGTTCCATGGCAGTAAGCTAAATTGTTTTCACTGCCGCTGGTGATCCCGATCTCATCGCGGTTTTTGGCACCATCCATGGAGGCATGAACCATTATACTTGCTCGCATTGCGACGTTCCCACTCTCAACCCCGTACAGCACCAGTGATGCTACAATTATTACGTGTTGTTTCCCCTTATATCTGCGAGTTCGGTTTGGAACCGCCATCAGAAAAAAATGCTTCTCAGATAGGCTGCACTTATTTGAGAAGCAAATAAAAAATCAGCTTATGTGTTTTGGTGCAAATGGAGGTGGTGGACATAAGCATGGTCAAACAAATATGCGAAAAGACATATTGTTTGACATTTAGTTTCAGCTCTTCATAAATTGGATATAAATTGTTCCAAACAGGTCCACAGTCCACCGAAAATAATGGCAATCCAATGCAAAATCACCTTACAGCCGGCTGTAAATTAGTCTTCCTTACAGCCGCACTACTTTTGAAAAGCAGACAACATTCCTCAGCACGCGGCTTTCTTTTTCTAGACGGAAGACCCCCTCTGAGAGCTCTAGCACACGCTGCATGAGGTGACGCCCAATCTTTTTTTTTCCTAACATATCACTGCCGATGCAACTAAGGAAGCAATAATGCAAAAAAAACTGCTAAAAAAAGGCTGAAGAATGTGCACTTGTATTTGGTGCTTAAAAGTTTGTTGTACAAGAACATATAAACTGCCACAAGTCTGCTCAATAATTTTGCAGCACACAGCATGTCACCTACTGCTATGAACGTAGATGCAATTGCACAGGCAGGAACAACATGCCGCCATCCATGGTGACGAAGTGCTGCCGATACATCGTGCCCGCCGTGCCGGCCAAATCCACAGCCGTCACTGTGCCGGCCTCCCCCTCGGCCACCAGTCCACTACCCTCCGGTCACCAAACCTAACGATCATCGTCCATATATTGTGCTTCTCGGATGATGGCATCGACGTTGCGGACGCCGAGATGTCTACCAGGAGCAGCCGAGCACCCGAGCAGGTGAGGCAAAATCACCTTTCATGAACTGCAGCAAAATGATAAAAGAATAAAAGATCAAATCAATTAGCATGTATCGCATAACAAGAAAAGCAAGCACAAAAAAAGGTAACTGGATGAGGTGACGCACTAGCTTGCATATCCTAATAATCAACAATCAGTCAATAAAAAGGATCGCCAAAAATTGCTTGGCACTTGCATTGTTTTGCTCGATTCATAACGAAAAATTGCAAGATGCAAGCTATATAGTTGCCTACGAAATTGTGTACTGGCTGTACAGAGAGACATGCATAATTTAAGATCAAAGTATCATACAAGTTTTTATTATTTCAACTAAGCTCATAAATCATTCTTTGCTGATGCTCATCAGATGTAATTAAAGTATAATTGACACATTAGATACTTTGAACACAAAAATGTTTTATTAAGGGAAATGTTATGCAAACATTGGAACATCCAACATATGTTTTCCATACAAACAATGCCACTAGTGACAGTGTATAGGGATGAGTGAATCCTGCTCAAGTTGTATTTGCAATGCTTTTTGTATAGAGCTAATCAGAGCTATTGTGCAACAAAGTTCATAATAGTAAGTTGGATCACTATTTGTAATGCTTTTTGACGTACACATGTGATGCATAAACAAAGTTGGATCACTATTTACTGAAAACAACACCACATATACCTAATAAGCAAAGTGACACCTCATGTGCTGCTTACCTGCACGAATCGGAATACAAAAACAACAAGTACGTAGCGGCTAGAAACCAAATCAAAGAAATAACTTGCTGAGCTGCAGCTGTAGCAGACAAGCAAATTCGATCTAACACAGAACCTAGAATTTGCAAGCAGGATTAGAGAAAGTCTGAGGCTTCAACGAAAGAGGAAAAGGGAAGTATAGATGAGTGGAAGAATAGCAAGTGCAATTAAGACGAGTAAGTATAAAGTTGTCCGAAGCAAGAACCTAGTAGAACAATATTTTTCGTTTAATATAGAATGATGCAGAACATATACCCATACTCTTGGTATTTCAGAACCATATTATTGCCTACTAAAGTATATTGGTTTGCCTACATCAGTTGCATATTTTTCCTAATAAAGGAACATTATTTTACAACCATGGTTCAATGTAAAAAATTAGTAGTGATTAACAACTAAATTGGTTAAATTCAAATGCTAAGTTGTTGAATCAATTGGTATAAATGACTTAGAACCGAATTGTTAATGTGGATATTTAGTGCCTACCAAAACCAATTATTGCCTACTCGCGAATCATATTTTTAATATAACTGCCTAGGTTAAATTACTAAATTGATGGGGAATGATCAATAAACTGCTTAACTTTAACTAAAAAATTGGTAGACATGCTATAGTGAGAAAATGACAGTTGATTGGTAGGCACATGTGTAACCAACATATTAAGTTGCCATATAAGTTTTTTTCTCTAGTTGATTGAGTTGCTTTTTGGAATAAGCTAAATTAATGGCTAATTTCTACTAATTTAAGTACTGAATAATATTAATTTGCTGTTCATTTTTTTAATTTCAAAGCTTGTTAGAATGCTACTGGTGTACATATTGCTATATGAAAACATTCATGATTATATATGTTGTGTATTAAAACATGTACCTTGTTTTCAAAATTACTATATGCAAATTTAAAAATGTTTATCTGATTGATTGGGTTGCTTTTTTATGCAATTAAATTGATCACTAGTTGCTGCTGATTTGAGAGAAAAAAATGAATATGTATACTGAAGTAACGAGTGATGGGACAAAAAAAAAGTCTGAAATTGATATCAGACTCACCTTCTCAGGACTGAACTTCAGCTAATAGACAGGCTGTGGGACAGTCCCAAGCTTATCGTACCAAGTTCTTGTGCACCCAGCTCAGTGAGCTGATTTCTCAGCCCTCTCTCATCAGCTCCATCACAACACTATTGTCAAGGCGATCAGTTTTCTGAATGAGCACAACAATACTATAAGAAGAGCTAGTCACTCTAAAAATAGATTAAAAAAAATGAGGAACACTACCGACCACCTTTTTCCTTTATAGCATTTCCAAGCGTATAATCAGCAACATCTAATGTTTCACTCTCACAGTGCTTCTGCAAGATTTTGTATCATGAAAATAGTAGTTCAGACAGAGAGAGATGGGACAAAGAATAGATGTATTCTCTAGGCACCATCAGCAGCATACCGCAAAAAGAGGAGGAAGCACTCAGCCAGTGCCAGGGCAGCTGCAATGGAGGCGAGTATACGTGGCAGGGGCGCAGGGCAGTGCTGGGGAGCACTGGATATAAAAAACATGTACCGGATCTTCTAGTTGTGGCCTGCACGCGTCCGAGGATCACAAGCACAGCATCATAAAAATCGGTGGATCCAATGCAACATGACTATGGGCGGCAGCACCGTTTGCATGTTTTTTTACTACTGGGAGCAAGGTATAGGCCAAAACTCAAACAATGGACAATGGCAAGCTGCAGAGCAATAACACTAGCACAGACGACAAATACATCATTTATAGCATTATAGATCATTTAAGAAGCTAGAAAAATGTGACAGGCAATTACTGTAATTCTGTATCAAGTAGGAGTAGTGTGGCAAAGCACATGTATGCTAGAACCTAGGAGCGATGGTATTGCATTGCTAAGACAGTTATCATATTTCAGATCCAAAATTGCCCAAATCAGATCATCGAAGACCAAATCAAGCAGAGAGAGGGTGGAAGAGAAATCAATTCCATGCAGATTACAGAAGAATTACCTAATGGTAGGAATGTAGAATGTCTGAAGAGTGGGTTGTCATGGAGACGGTGGAAGGCCATATGCGACGCGGCTGGAAGCCTGAAAGGGAGCACACCTAGGTTGGCTGCCGGCGGTGGCTTCTCGTTCCCCTCGCATCCACTGGTGACCCCAAGGAGGAATCGAGATGCCCGGCGGTAACCTAAGGAATCGAGGTGCTTGGCGGCAACCCAAGGCCGCTGCTCGGAGGCCACCTCTAGCCGGGGGATGTCGCGCCGCTCCCTCGCCAAGGTCGCCACGGGCGCCGTCGCCGAAAGCCATCGCAGCGGGCGCCCTAGATCGGGAACACTGCTCCCTCATGGGGGGCCACTCTCGCCTGGGAACAGCGTGCTGCTCCCTCGCCGGAGGTACGGCGTGCGCCCTTGCGTCGCGCCGCTTCCTCACCGGGGACGCAGCGAGCGCCCTCGTCGGAGGCCGCCGTAGCTGCACAGCTCCCTCACGTGCGGAAGATACAGAGCGGGGAGAAGATAAGAATGAGGGTGCTGACGATGTCGGCATGTTGTGGGGCCCGCGCATAGGATAGATCACTAGTCTGGCGAACACGATAGTCCTCCGATGGCACATGGATGGCAGATTGAGGTGGCTGTGCTGCTTGGTAAGAAGTCATTACCTAAATTCTAATACGATTTTTAGGAATCCCACCCACAAATCCCATTCTAATACGATCATGTGTCGAAAAAAGCATTTGACATTCACAATCAACCCATTATCTAGATTAGAATCAACCCGGCTCTGCGTTTCTGGCACTTGCCCGGCTGGCCCCCCTGTTTTTTTCCCCAGTGTTTCTACCTCGTTCAATATGATAACGTACTCCTCGGGTACCATTTGTAGAAAGGAATGCGCAAATAAACGTGTTGTCATTCGTGCATCATGCGGGCCGGAAACGCCCACCCGGTGACACGGCGTGCATGCACGCGTCCCTGGTTCATGCACGGAGACGAGAGGAGCCCGGCCACTCGGCCCCCGTGCCTGGGCATATCAGCGAGTGCATGCATGCATCTTGCATGACAGCACGAGGCTTAACTGAAGGCAACCTGCGTGACACTACAGTACTGCTATGCTACGCCGCACACCACTACAAGGTTTGGAAGAAAAGAGGAGGGGGGGCAGTGCGCTGCCCGCTGCACGACTTCGTATTGTCCCTTCGCTGATGGAATGGACAGTGGGAAGCAAGAGGTGCCAACTAGGCACAATCTTCTGACGCCCAATCTTCTGAAGCAGCAGCGGTCTCCTGACGCACAAAGCACTAGCGGTAGAGTAGCTATCAACAAATCGACGCCATCAACGCCAGTGTTTTTTAACTAGCACTTGCTTAACTATAGTAATCTAGTGTCAAGTGCGCGGGGGGAGATTTGACTGTTTCACTCGCACCGGTCCTTTCACTAATCACCTCCAGTGTTTGGAGGGACTGCACTTCACTAGTAGATGTTGTTGTAAAGGAAAAGTAAAAAAGATTGCCTACCGGCCGGCCGGCCGACGGCCGTGCGTTCAGGACATTTGACTGTTTCACTTTGGAGAAAGACGCACCGCCGGTCCTTTAGCTAATCACCTCCGGCCAGTAACTTCTTTTGCATCGACCATCCATCGAGGTGGTAAACTGGAAACCTTCGAGGCCCCCCGTTGTCCGGAACAGGGGGATCGCATCGATGCGTGCTGCTCGAAAGAGTTTGCGGAGGAATCACGCTGCTGCTTCACCGATCACCACACCATCCCACGCGAGCGAATTCCTGCGAAACCTTGCCGGCGGCGGAGGCGCCCCCTCTCGTCTCGGCCGTCCACTCGTCGCGCCGCTGCTGGCAGACAGAGACATGCGAGAGACGCTCCCACAGGTCATCGACCACCGGCCCGGTCCGACCACCGACCAGACCAACATGTCACCGAGGACGAGGAGACAGTGCGACGGCCGCCGGCCGGGCCGGGGGAAGAAATTCAGAAATGAACTGTAGCAGCATGGAGCATGCAGCAGCTCCAACGGCATCTTCTTGACCCGATCGGCGAAAGTGAAGGCGAAGTTACCAGCAGCTGCTGGTGCGGTGCCTAGGTAGGGGAAGCCCGTTCGTTCCCCGCAATTTCGCCGTTCCAGAACTCGAGACACAACATTTTACTAAAGCAGAAGCGTCTTCTTGTAGTCTGGCTGGTTGTAAAGCGAAGTGCCCCGGCATGCACGGAACGCAAAGCCTTTGAGAGGTGAGTGAGTGAGGCAGCCGCCGTGCCTTCCGCGTTGCTCGCCGCGGGAAGGGAACCCGACGCAGCCGAGCTCGCCGAAGAAAATTTGCTTGTCAATTCGTGTGACGGACAGTGTGCTTTGCCTTCCGCCCTCCGCTCGCGGTCAACCCGGCTCCAAATATTTTCGAATATATCCTGCCCGGCCCGGCTGCCGCGCCCGCATCGTCCTGCAAACGCAACGTCTTTGTCCCGCCTCCCCACCCACCCGGGCTGGTTGCTGATTCCCTGATCTTGAATGAATAATGCGTGCCTTGGTAACGTAGCGCTACGACGCACACGCACGAACCTAGCGGTAGCCAGTAGCCCACCCACTGCCTCCAACGAAAAAGCTACGAGAGGAAAACGAGCAAGGAGCCAAGGAGAAGGAGGAGGCTACGAAAGAGTCCACCTCCTCCGCCTGCCGTGCCGTGCTCCCGTCTCGAATTTCTCAATGGGGAACCGATACCATGCCACCGCAACAGAAAACGCCGCAATGCGAGGACGAAGGAATCGCGAATAGCAGCGGCTCTTTGTAGTCTTGTGCGCCTCAAGACTTGATCTTGAGTTCTTGACGTTGGGCACGCGGCTTCAATACTTCAGTAGTCGTCGGTAGAGCGTGTAGGAAATGCGAGGACGGACGGCTCAACGCAACTTGAGGATGACTCTCTGTCCGAAACTCGATCGGTGCACTAGTAGTAGTATGAACCGCAAACTGATCAACTGAGAACTGATGCACACTCCAACGTCTGAAACTCTGAATTGAACACCCCAACGCTCCCCATTCACTCTCCCTCCCTCCCAAGGCAGATGATGAAGACTGCACTGCACCAAACGTAAAGTAAGAAACTGATGGCGGTGTAAATGCAAAGCAGGAGCACCACCAACACACACAAGTTGCTGGTTTTTTCTTCAATTTTCGTTTCAAGTTTTCTGAATTCCGAGGGCTACTATACCTAACACGAGTTGAGAAACTGCAGGCGGGGCCAGGGCAGTGCATCCCGACGTCGCGCTCGTCGTCGCCTCCGGATTAGCAGATTTTGACGTTTTGCTTTTTTTTTCCCCCTCTCTCTTCCCACGCCTCCCTTTCCGAGAAAGATTGATTTCCTTGCCTTGCGGTGGATGCCACGAGCCCCAACCATTTCCGATCACGCCGAAAATGCGCGTCATGGTTTTCGGATGGCATGGCACAACCGCAGACGCGAACAAAGAACCACCATTTCTTTCTCCATCATCGACGACAATGAGACAACTCCGGATCGCCATTAGCATTACGGTCCTGGAGCGACCACTCATCAATTCCAATTTGATTCCACAACCGAAACTACTAGTTTTATTTGCAGTACTAAAGATTGGTGAGCGAGATGAGAGGCTGGTGAGAGCATCGGCAGCATGACGTCGACCCGAGAAGGATTTGGGGACGACTGCAGAACGGCTGGCAATCAATCAAGGTGAGTGTTGACACGCAAAAATGACAGCTAACCAGATCAGGCTCAAGCAGGTGGTCAAACCGTGTGTACCAGGCGGTTAGACCGTGTTTACTGTAGCCGGTCCGGTAAAATGGCCAGGGCGGTCAGACCGCATGGCTGGGGAGGTTAGACCGCCTCCCCCTGAGCCCGAATCAAATTGAGGAATCCTTGTAGATTTCGAGTTGTAAAAGGTTTCCTTGCGGGGCAAGACCTCCCCACCCTATTTATAAAGGGTTGTGGCCGATTGAGGGCCTATCACCCAATCGATCAAGTATCTTTTTACACTTTTATTTCCAAACCCTAGCTTTTCCAATCCCTTTGCTTTCTTTGCTCGTCTCTACGGTGTTCAAGGACGTTCTGAGTGGCCTGCCGATCTCAGAGCAACCCTAGGCTCGTTGTCCCTGACGGGGTCCCTCCCGGGGCAGCGGATTTAGGTTTTCGGCGATCCTCTGACAGAGGCGGTTAGACCGCCCCCTGCTGGTGGTTTCGACGAGGAGCGTTTCGACGACCGCGTGACCTAGCGCACCAGTGTGTTCGACCGGAAAAAGCGTCAACACACTTTTGGCGACTCCGCTGGGGAAAAGAAGATCTGGTTTTCAAAACCGTTCAATCTTGCCCTAGTAAGATGAGATCTCGGTGCGAACTTGATATGGAGAATATCATCACGACTTCGATGGAGGACCTCTCTCTGGAGGAGCAGCAGAAGTTCCAGGCGCTGCAAGAGTACATGAAGGTACAATTTCTAGCAGGCGTCAAGAAGGATCGTCATGGCAAGGTAGCAAGATTGAAGGAATTCGAGCTGCCGGCGATCAAGTTAAACGACAATAATGTTGAGGTAATTACCGCTGTAAGTCAATCTCCACAAAATCCTTCTATTTCTCAAAAAACAACTGTGGAAAGTGATGAGTTGATTGCCTCGTATATTGCTCGTTTAGAAAGATTAGAAGATCTTGAAAAGGATAGGAGTGCTGGTTTTTACAATAATAATGAAACTAGTAATAGTGTTCCTAAAATTAATACTAGTGGGGTAGTTAATCCTAGCTTAGCGCCTTTGCCTAGTACTAACACTGCAAATTACATGTATGGCATGCCACCTAACTTCAACGTTGGTCAACAAACGCCGACCCAGCCGCAATGGCCGAGCACGGCCGGGGCGGTTAGACCGCCTCTGATAGGCGGTCAGACCGGCCTGACCAGCGCCATAGAATTGGTGCCCGAATAGCCTTTACCACTTTCTGTCGTGCCAAGTTCAGTGGTTCCTAATTTTTCTAATACCATTGGTAATGCTGGACCTCATAATAGTACGACAGTTAACACATCTGCTCAACCGAATGTAATTCCTGATGATGTGTTTGAAAGTTATAGGCTAGCTCAAGCTAAGATAGCTCCCTACTTAAATAAGATGAATTTGGTGAATGCAGCCCCACAGCAGCCAAATAATCCTAATTGGGCGGAATTTAATAAATTTAAGGAAGATTTGGCTAGTGTGGTTAAAAATAAACTTGGTGTTGATATTGGTAGCACAAATTTGTATCAAAAACCATACGATCCCGAGTTTGATAATTTTCCTCTCCCACGTGGTTGGCGTATGCCTGATTTGATTAAATTTAGTGGTGATGATGACCGAACCACATGGGAACACATTAGTCAATATACGGCTCAACTTGGTGAAGCGGGTGCTTATAATGCTCTTAAAGTACGTTTATTCTCTTTATCGTTGACTGGCACCGCTTTTGCTTGGTTTTCTTCACTTGCTCCCGGTTTTATTATATCTTGGGATATGTTAGAGCGTAAATTTCATGATCACTTTTATAGCGGGAGTGTGCAATTAAAATTGACAGATTTAACATCGGTTAGACAAGGTAGAGATGAAACCGTCTCTTCTTACATTAAAAGGTTTAAAGAAACTAAAAACTGGTGCTTTAATTTGTCAATTACTGATATGGACCTTGCTGATATTTGCTTAAAGGGCTTAAGGTCTTCAATTAGAGATAAAATAGAGGGTTCTGATTTTCTTTCGGTTGCTCAAGTTCAAGTAAGAGCTTTAATTATTGAAAACCGAATGAATAAGGAAAAAGATAGCTCTAAGTCACGTCGTTCTAATATGCATATTATTGACTATGATTCCGATAGTTCGAGCGATAGTGACAAAGAGGTATATGCTGCTGAATTTGTTTGGCCCTCTAAAGAAAAAGCTTATTCTTGTTCATCACTTAAACCGGCTCATAAGGGTCGGCAAGAAGAAGTAAAATTTACTTTTGATGTTTCTAAATGTGATCGTATCTTTGATGAATTACATAAATCTGGAAACATTAAATTGACTCATACTTTGCCTCCACTTGAAGAAATAAAAAGACGTGCATATTGTAAGTATCATAATTCTTATTCTCATGCTACTAACGATTGCAATGTGTTTCGTCGTCAGGTTCAATCGGCCATAAATGAAGGTCGTTTGATGTTTCATGAGATGCAAGTGGACAAGCAACCTTTTCCTGTCAATACCATGGATTTGCAGCAGCCCAAGGTACTGGTTCGGCCTCATCAAGTCGATTCAACCAAGGGAAAGAATGTGGTAGTCGGGGAGGCAAAGCCCGATTTGAGAGGAAAAGAGTTGACAAGGGAAGTAGCATATGAGAAGACCTCTGATGGCAGAGAAACGTTTAAAATTATTGTCAAAGCTTCTGGACATGGGGGGCAAGGGTCGTCCACATCTACAACACCTACTGATCAACAGCTGTCTGCACCTGTTCAGGTAGGGACGGTTAGACCGGGTGTGGCAGGCGGTCAGACCGCCCCTGTACATGGCCGTCCAAAGATGCTTATTCCGAAGCGGTCGGAAGTTGGAAACTGGAAGCTCAACATGGCAAAGAATCAGGGGAGTGTTTCAAAACCAAAGGTCACGTTTGATATGCTATTTGACAAATACTCGAAACAAAAGGCCGTTACAAGTGATCGGCCATTAAAAAAAGGATGAGATCACCTCCACGTCAAGAGAGGTCGTCGTCGCCTCCAAGAGCAGCTACAAGATTCAATGGTGATTCATCACAGCAAGGACAACGCTTTACTCCACAATGGGAACCTCGTCCGGTTTATGATGACAATGGAGTAATGTGGGTGCCTTTTCAGCAGTCCTTCCATCCTGGATGGGGAGGGCCAAGAAGACCAGCATTGGATCGGATTTCATGACCTATACAGGATCGTTGGGCTCCACGTTGGTCAGGGCAGCATCAGTTGGCCAACGCGGTCAGACCGCTTTCTACACGCGGTCAGACCGCCCCCTATATGCGGTCAAACCGCCCTGCCAAGAGAAAATGTTCAATCTCCTCCGCGACAGGTGTACAAGCCCAAGATCAGAGAAGAGGTGGTTAAGAAGATGGATATTGATCCAGAGAGGACTACTGGCCAAGATATCATACAGATTGGAACAATGGATGTTCCTATTGAGAAAGGTGGCAAAGGACCGGTTGTGTTAAACAATCAGGTTATGACACCTGTTCAGAAAGGATGTGCTGCTAATGATCATGAGGCCAGTGGGAGTGGTTCCAACTCCAAGTACTTCTTACCAAGGAGGTGTCCTCCCGGTTTGACGCGAACACAAAGGAGGAAGCTTCAACGCTTGAGGTTTCGAGAGAAGAAGGAAAATGAGTTGGAGAAACAGAGAGATGATATGCTCAACCTCTACAGACCAATGGCACCACAAGGGAAAGAGTGGAGAGTCAAGGCGACACCACAGGCAGCACCTCAGGCAGAGGCGGTCAAAACGCCAGCTGAGGCGGTTAAACCGCCAGGGGCGGTCAGACCGCGTCTAGAGGCGGTTAGACCGCCTGGTCCAGAAAATTTGCCCGTTTCAGATTCTTCGACTCCAATATCTTCAGTACCTGCGCCAGAGGATGATGAGCAGCTTGTTGACTACAGTTCCTCTCCTGAGCAGATGAACCTTGAAATTAATGTTATACATATGTCTAGTGATGGTTTTATGCTTTCAGAGGAGGACATTGCTCACCTTGGTTTGGGGCCGAAAGATGCTGTATTCCAAAAGCCAAAAGAGACTGAAAATCATCTGAAAGCTTTATACGTCAAGGGGCACATCAATGGGAAGCCGGTCACTCGGATGCTTGTTGATGGGGGAGCGATCGTCAACTTAATGCCATACTCCTTATTCAAGAAACTTGGAGGTTCAGATGAGGAGTTGATCAAGACCAACATGACCGTCAGCGGTGTGGGAGGAGACGAGCCGATGAGTGCCAAAGGCGTTGCTTCTATGGAGCTCACCGTTGGGAGCAAGACGTTAGCTACAGCTTTCTTCGTCGCTGAGACGCAAGGTAACTATAGCTTAATCCTTGGTAGTGATTGGATTCATGCAAATCAGTGTGTGCCTTCTTCCTTGCATCAGTTTTTAATACAATGGGTAGATGATGAGGTAGAAGTTGTGCATGGTGATAATTCTGCTTGTGTAGCTATAGCTGATAGCAATTCTATAGGAGTGCATGATGATGTAAAATGTCTATCTGGCTTAGATTTATCTAATTATGAGTTCATTAGTTGTTCTAAAGATGGCTTTATCCCTGTTGTCATAAAGCCGGTGAATAATCGGCTAAACCATTTCATATGATTCGATGGAGTCAAATCAAGAGTGGTTGCAGCGGAGACTTGAACACTATCGGGCGCAAAAGAACGATACGTGTGAAGCTATCGAAGATCTTGATGATTTGGGCAAGCTAGGACAAGGGTTTACGTCGGCCGATCCTCTTGAGGAGGTAGACATTGGTGACGGCACTATACCCAGGCCGACATTTGTAAACAAGAATCTTGATCCTGTTTTTAAGTCTAAATTAATAAAGTTATTAAAGGAGTATGTTGATTGCTTTGCATGGAGTTATAATGAGATGCCTGGTTTAAGTCGTGATTTAGTTGAACATAAATTACCAATTAAACCTGGTTTTAGACCTTATAAACAACCTCGTAGGAATTTTAATCCTGATATTTATGATCGAGTGAAAGAAGAAATCAATCGGTTGCTTGATGCTAAGTTTATTAGGCCTTGTCGATATGCTGATTGGATTTCTAATATTGTGCCTATGGAGAAAAAATGAACTAAGAAACTTCGTGTTTGCATAGACTTTAGAGATCTTAACAAAGCTACTCCTAAAGACGAATATCCTATGCCTATAGCCGATTTTCTTGTTAATGCTGCATCCGGACATAGAATTCTTAGCTTTCTTGATGGTAATGCTGGTTATAATCAAATCTTTATGGCCGAAGAGGATGTTTCTAAAACGGCCTTTATATGTCCGGGATTTGTAGGCTTGTTTGAGTGGGTAGTCATGACTTTTAGTTTAAAACATGCTGGTGCTACTTATTAAAGAGCTATGAATTTGATTTTTCATGACTTGCTTGGTATAATAGTAGAAGTTTATATCGATGATATTATAGTCAAATCGGCTGGTTTAAATTCTCATTTAGCTGATTTAAGACTTGTATTCGAAAAAATGCGCCGATATAATTTAAAAATGAATCCACTCAAATGTGCTTTTGGTGTGTCGGCTGGTAAATTCTTGGGCTTTATTGTACATGAGATTGGTGTTGAGATAGATCCTAAAAAGATTGAGTCCATTCGAAAAGTAAAAGCTCCTACTTGCAAGAAAGATTTGCAAAGATTCTTGGGCAAGGTAAATTATTTGAGGCGATTCATTTGTAACTTGTCCGGGAAGGTAAATGCTTTTACTCCTTTACTTCGGTTAAAAAAGTGGAGCTGAATTTACTTGGGGGGCAAAACAGCAAGAGGCATTTGATGAGATTAAAAATTATTTAACTTCGCCGCCCGTTCTTCAAGCTCCCAAGAGTGGTATTCCTTTCAAGTTATATATAGCGGCTGAAGATAGTGTTATTGGGGCTGTTTTGACTCAAGAGACCGATGGCAAGGAGTATATTGTGGCTTATGAGAGTAGAAGGTTATTGGACGCCGAGACAAGGTACACTTTTATTGAGAAATTATGCTTATCCTTATATCATGCTTGTACCAAGTTAAGGCATTATTTGTTATCAAGTATTTGTGTGGTAGCATGTCAAACCGACATAATTAAATATATGTTGCAAAAACCTATTCTAAGTGGTAGAGTCGGCAAATGGGCATATGCACTTGTTGAATATGATTTATGTTATGAGCCATTACAAACTATGAAAGGACAAATTGTAGCCGACTTTATTGTAGAACATAGAATTGATAAACAACTTGATTTAGATGTCGGTTACATTACTTTTACTCCATGAAAATTGCATTTTGATGGATCGGTTTGCAAAAGTGGTTGTGGTGTTTGAATAATTATTATTTCCCCCACTGGAACGATTTTTGAAGCTCTTAACCGATTGGATCATGATTGTACTAATAATCAAACCGTATATGAGGCTCTCTTGTTTGGTTTGCAAATCTTGCATGACATGGGAGTAAAACATGTAGAAGCTTATGGTGATTCTCTACTGGTGGTGCAGCAAGTTTCCAAGGTATGCCAGTGTCTAAATAGTTATTTAAATGCTTATCTTGATAAATGCTTGGACATTATATCTTGTATGGATGAGTTTGTGATTTATCATGTGCCACGAGAAGAGAATCCAAGGGCAAATGCTCTGGCTCAGCAAGCATCTGGTTATGATGTTCGGAAAAGAAATTTTCATGAACGAAAACCGATGTTTAGCAAAGCCGAGGGTTATGCCCTGGAGGAGGCGGTCAGACCGCGTACTCCACCCGGTCTGACCGCCCTGCCAGGCCGGTCTGACTGCCCTGTAGAGGAAGAAGTCGCTTCAGCCATTGTTTCTTCCAAAACTGATAAGGACGAAGTTGACGATTGGAGGAAGCCTCTGATTAACTATTTGCAGGATCTTAAAGGTACAGTTGACAGAAAAATCCGATGATGGGCTCTCAAGTTTGTTTTGGAAGATGGTGAATTGTATCGTCGGACTGCAGATGATTTGCTTTTCAAATGTTTAGGACCTGATCAAGCAAGGTTAGCTATGGCAGAGGTTCATGAAGGAATTTGTGGTACTCATCAATCGGCTCCTAAGATGAAGTGGCTCCTTAAGAGAGCTTGCTTTTATTGGCCTACTATGATAGCTGATTATTTTCGGTACTACAAAGGGTGTGAAGATTGTCAAAAGCATGGGGATATTCAGTTAGTACCTGCTGCGTTGATGCATCCGATTATCAAGCCATGGCCTTTCAGAGGTTGGGGTTTGGACTTTGTTGGCAAGATTCATCCTCCTTCATCAAAGGGACATTGCTTTGTGATTGTGGCGACTGATTATTTCACTAAGTGGACTGAAGCAATTCCTCTTAAGAATATGACTCATCGGGAGGTAATTGAGTTTATTACGGAGCATATTATTCATAGGTTTGGTATTCCACAAACTTTGACTACAGATCAAGGAACTTCATTTATATCTAAAGAGGTGCGTGATTTTGTCAATTCCTATGGTATTAAGTTGCTCAATTCATCTCCATATTATGCTCAAGCTAATGGTCAAGCCGAGTCTAGCAATAAAACCTTGATTAAGCTCATTAAGAAGAAGATATAGGGTAATCCTAGAAGATGGCATGAGGTATTATCTGAAGCTTTATGGGCTCATCGTATTTCTAGACATGGTGCTACTAAAGTTACTCCTTATGAGCTTGTGTATGGTCAAGAGGCCGGTTTGCCCGTTGAGGTGAATCTAGGCGCATATAGACTTGCAAAGCAAAATGATCTTGATTTTGACACATATTATGCTTTGATGATGGGCAATATTGATGAGGTGACCGACAAGCGATTGGAGGCCTTGGAGGCAATTGAAAGGGACAAGAGGCGAGTTGCTAGAGCATATAACAAGAGAGTTAAAGCCAAATCTTTTCAGGTAGGTGATCTAGTTTGGAAAACTATTTTGCCTATAGGATCCAAGAGCAACAAGTTTGGAAAGTGGTCTCCAAGTTGGGAAGGGCCATACAAGATTGTGAGAGTTTGCTCTGAAAATTCTTATATGGTGGAGACTTTGCAAGGACAGCAGCTGCCCAGGGCTATCAATGGGAGATATTTGAAGAAGTTCCATCTAAGTGTTTGGCAAGATGCTTGAGAAGACATGGCCGATTTAGATAAAACACCCTTAGAACAAAAAATGGCCGATGAAAGGTATCACATCGACCTTAGATTTATTTTTTAGCACGCAAGCTTTACTAAAAAACAGGGGGGCATATGTTGACACGCAAAAATGGCAGCTAACCAGATCAGGTTGAAGCAGGTGGTCAAACCGTGTGTACCAGGCGGTTAGACCGCGTTTACTGTAGCCGGTCCGGTAAAATGGTCAGGGCGGTCAGACCGCATGGCTGGGGCGGTTAGACCGCCTTCCCCTGAGTCCGAATCAAATTGAGGAATCCTTGTAGATTTCGAGTTGTAAAAGGTTTCCTTGCGGGGCAAGACCTCCCCACCCTATTTATAAAGGGCTGTGGCCGATTGAGAGCCTATCACCCAATCGATCAATTATCTTTTTACACTTTTATTTCCAAACCTTAGCTTTTCCAATACCTTTGCTTTCTTTGCTCGTCTCTACGGCGTTCAAGGACGTTCTGAGTGGCCTGCCGATCTCAGAGCAACCCTAGGCTCGTTGTCCCTGATGGGGTCCCTCCCGGGGCAGCGGATTTAGGTTTTCGACGATCCTCTGACAGAGGCGGTTAGACCGCCCCCTGCTGGTGGTTTCGACGAGGAGCGTTTCAACGACCGCGCGACCTAGCGCACCAGTGTGTTCGACCGGAAAAGCGTCATCAGCGAGGCACCTTCTTTTCTCAATCACTTTATTTTTGTGGGTTTTGGGTTAGTACCAGCGTGATAAAAGGGCAGGCAGACACGTTGTTTTCAAATCCTTTTCTTGGGTGGATGCCGTATGGGGCCTCGGATATTTCACCCCCATCTACTCCATAGCCGTTCATAAAAAACAAACAAACATGATTTGCTTACAAAAGGATATGGCTCCAACAGTCCTGTGACATGATCAAGATCAAATGTGTATGCCACCCGCAGCACCAACCGTGCCCACCGTTTTTTTAAGCGTTTTCGCCCCCCATTTCTCGCTAATAATTAGTGCTTCCCACTACGGAACAAATACCATCACAACAAGGAAAAGAAAAGGGGAAGAAGGTCGTCTCGTGTAGCAAAATATGGATCAAGCGTCGCATGTCAGTGTCAGAACAAGTCTACAACCAAAAGCTAATGTTGAATACTGCAGGTTCGATTTTTCTTGAGGGTGAAAAGAGCAGTTTTTCGTATACAGTTTTAAATGCAGAAAGTTCCAAATTCCTCTTCATCACATCGGAAAGGAATATTGAGAAATTAATCCTGTCCGGTAAATCAGAAATTACCAGTCAGTTTCGCATTAGTCCCGGCGGTAACGCTAATAAGCACCTCCTTAAATAAATATAAAAGGGGAGCACTTAAAAGGAAAATGAAAAGGCACAAGCGCCAGTGCGCCACCACCCTCTCCTCATCAACCGGGCGGCGTCCGAGCCAGCCACGCCACGCCCGCCTGCCACCCGTGCCCTCCCTGCATGCGCGAGGCAGGTGAGGCTTGACAGAGAGCAGGCGGCCACGCTGCCCATGGCGCCCTCCTCTTCATAAGGCGGTGGACCAGCTCGTTCGCGTTGCCCGCGACTCTCTCCTCCTTCCCTCCCACCCGACTCCCCCCCACACGCCTAGCGCGCGCGTGCTTCCACCCGTCCGTTGCCTCGTTGATTGGTTTGGTTGGCCGGGCTCAAGCAATGGCGGTGCAGGCGCATTATCACCACCACCACCACCACCGCGAGTCCCCGTTCCTGGCCAGGTACCCGTCGCTGCTGTCCATCTATTCGTTTCTTGGAACGCAGTGATCGTCGGTCGGTTGGATCGGATGACTGATTTGGGCGTCTGGGTTCTCAGCAGAGGCGGCGGCGGCGGCGCGCCGGACGGCAGCCGGATGACGGCGGCGATGGAGCTGCAGCAGGGGCAGAAGGAGGCGATGGCGCCGCCGCTCTTCCTGGACTTCGCGCATGGAGGTAATCCGAGCGAAGCGCCGACTTGGCTCCAAGATTTCGTGATCTTGTGTTTCTCTGCTCTGCTTTCGGATGGCGAGCGTGATTGATGGATAGGACTGATTTGTTTCCGTTCCCGTGGGGTACGCAGATTGCGGCGCCGGGAGGAAGCGGCAGCGCGGGGCGGAGACGGCGGCGCCTTCCATGTCGCCGCACTTCTTCTCGTTGCAACCGCAGGCGCAGGCGCAGGGACCCAAGGTGATAAGCCTGGCGCAACTGCACAAGCGGCCGGCGACGGGGCTCAGGCTCGACTTCGACGAGGGCTCGGAGCACGTGTCGTCCACGTCCTCGGCCTCGGCGTCGTGCCTCCTCTCCGACGAGCTCGCCGCGCAGCGCGATCAGCACAGGAACGAGATGGACCGGCTGATCCAAGAGCATGTAAGGGCCGCTTGATCGATTCCGTCCTCGTCGGCGCCAGCGCCACCGACATAGACAGGCCTCTGTCGCTGACGGGCTTCCTTCCTTTTTTCGCTTGCAGGCGGAGCGGCTCCGGCGCGCGCTGGCAGACAGTCGGCGGCGGCAGTACCGGTCGCTGCTCATCGCGGCCGAGGCGACGGCGTCTCAGCGGATAAGGGAGAAGGAGGCCGAGGCGTCGGAGGCCGCGCGGCGCGGCGCAGACCTGGAGGACCGTGTCGCGCGGCTGCGTGCGGAGGCGGCGGCGTGGCAGGCGAAGGCGCTCGCGGACCAGTCGACGGCCGCGGCGCTCCACGCGCAGCTGCAGCAGGCGGCCGCCGCCGCGGCGCAGGCGAGGGGCAAGGCCGAGGAAGCGGAGGAGGACAACGCGGGCGCCGCGGCGGACGACGCCGGGTCGTGCTTCGTGGACCCGGACAGGGTGGAGGAGATCGCCCCGCCGCCCGCCAGGCCGTGCCGGCGGGCGCCGGCCTCCGTCGTGCTGCTCCCGTGCCGCCACCTCTGCGTCTGCGCGGACTGCGAGCCCGCCGTCCCCGCCACCGCTGGCCCCTTCGCCGCCGGCGCCGTCGCGGCTGCCTGCCCGATGTGCCGCGGCGCGGTCACCGGCACGGTGCAAGTGTTCTTCTCGTAGCGGGCGCCATTATTAGGAAAAGGAGAAACACAAAATCGGAACTCCTGCCCAAGGGCGAACTTGAAATCGCCGGTGATAATTCAAGTTCGAACGATGAAAAAATTGTGTAGAGTGCAAGTGCATTACTGTGTTTTTTTTTATTTTCTTTCATTTGTTCATTATTAATCCCTCTGTTAGGAATAGTATTAGTGAATCCCATCTACTAGCAGACAAGCACTACTGGTATCCTGCCGTCTTTTGCCTTGTTCTTGTGGATTTCTTGAAGGCAAATGAAAAAATGGATCATTGACCAGCACATTTTGGAAGGGCAATGATGCTGATTTTTCACTTTTTACCGCTTGATTAATGACTTCTCCAGTACGTACTACAAATCTGCAGTTGCTAGTACCCCTTGGTGATACACACAGTGGGATGCTGAAACTGCAGCCAAGCCAGCCCGGCAGCGGCAGCAGCGCCTTGGGGGCGATGCGGTTAAAGGCGCGGCGCGGATTCGCGTGATGCGGAGTGGTGGCGGGAGACGCGGCCGGTCACGTGACGGAGAGCCGCCTCACCGTCCGTACGCGGCGGCCGCGGTCGCCGGCCTCGTCGGCGTGCGATCCCGATCGGGGGCCGCCGCTGTCGGTTGTTCGCCGCGCAGCGTCAGTTCGTAGAGGGAGGAGGGGTGGTGGTGGGCAGGATGGGTTGGGGATCGCCAGATGAGATCAGGGGCAGCGCGCGGCGGCGGCAGCGGACGTGCGGTTGCAGCAGCCTTCGCCAATTCAATTCGGCCGCAAGCAAGCAAGCAACCGCGCATCAATCGCATGATCGCCATCACCCATCGGCGGGAACCGATCACGGGATCTCGGGCTTTGGTTTTTTTGGGTGGGGAGTTGGGCCGCGGAGGGCCCACCCGCACTGATGAGCTGATACCGAAGTTAGACCGTCCACACTCGTGCTCCTTCAAAATCTCCTTCAACAGAATATTCCATCCTCCTCATCCAATTTCTCTCTTTCATATCCACTTCTCCCGCATCCATCTTTCTTCATATCTCTCCTTCATCTTAACAACTGTGCTCACTTTTTCTTTCCCCTTCCCCTTCCTCTCCCCCTCCCCACCTACCCACCCATTCCGCCGGCACTCCCTCCCCTGTTCCCAGCCTCCCACCGTAACGCCCGCCCCCTCTCTCCCTCTAGCTCCCCCTCCTCCCCGACGGCCGGTGCGCGGAGCTCCATGGGCCGGCGCGTTTCTCCTAGCCGGGAGGTTGCTGCGCGGGGGCCGGCACGGAGCTCCTCGTCGGGAGGCGGCCCCTCGAGCTCGTCGCGGGAGGCTGCTGCGCGGGGGCCGGCGCGGAGCTCCTCGCCGGGAGGCTGCTGCGCGGCGGCGCGGCGGAACTCCCGCTCCCTCCTCTGCTTCTCCCTTTCCCCCGGTGGCTCGGCTCTGAATATTCCTCGTGGCGTCCGCCGTGGGCTCCGTCGCCGGCTGCGGCTTCCTCATGATGGCGCTCGTCAACGTCGTGCAGGTGAAGCTCGCCCGCCTCGGATGCGGCGCCAGAGGGTCCGCCGCGTGGGCCGCCGTCGTGCCGCTCGTCACGCTCATCCCCGCCGCCATGCTCATCTACATCGGCATCGTCTTCTACGCCTTCACCCGCCCTCCCCTGCTCGTCGTCCTCCGCCGCGGGGAGATGCAGGGGCTCCCCGTCGTCCGCCCGCCCCTGCTCGCTACCTCCTCCACCGGCCGGCGCGGACGAATCCATGAAGCTCCGACGCGGGATGCGGCGCTCGTCCAGGCGTGCGCGAGCTCCGACCCAGCTCGCCGGCGCATCCATGGCACGGCGGACGGGGTGGCCCCTCGTCTCGGCGGCGAGGACGACGACAAGAGGCAGCGGCGGCGATGCGGAGCTCCCTCTCCCGACGGCGACGGCGAGGTGGTCCGGCAAGGCGAGGCGGAGCTCCTCCGGATCAGCGCCGCCTCCTCCGGGCTCGCGTTGGCAACGACGAGGTGCAGGCGGCGGAGCTCCTTTCGCGACGGCGACACGCGGCAAGGGCGCGAGGTCGCTGGGGCGGCCGCATCGGGAAGCGTGGTGGGCCCTCGCGTAGCCTCCTCCATCCCCCTGTATTTGAAGGAATCCGGGGCCAACTTCATTTTCCAGGCGCTGATCCCGTCTGCCGCTGCGGGAAAAAAACGCCATCCATCTCCGGTGCGGATGGTCTTAGTAGTGGGGTCGGTCGTCGTCCATCTTCCTAGCTGTCTGGTGGGGCCCACCCTCCAGGGGTGTTGCGACCGTTGGTTCCCGCGCAATCCCCTCTCCCTCGGCTCTTCTGTTCTGTCCGCACGCAGCACAGCGGCGCCGGTTGCTGTGCTGTTTACTCCTGCTGGCGATGGGCGTGCGGTCACTGCCTTACCCGTGAATTCGATGCTGATGGTAAGAAAAGCATGGGGGCCGAGAGAGACTGCACGCCTTCTTCACCTCCCCGATCACGGAGCACTGTACTGCCTGCTGGGAGAAGGTTAGGGAGCAGTACTACTACATGCCAACTGCAGTGACATCACGACGCATGGCACCACACCACACCACACCACCACGGCTGGTTATTTTGCACTCGAGGGTCGAGAAATGTATTGTAGCCAGTAGTCGTGGCCGAAAGAGATACTGTATGATCTGCGGGGGGCTGCAGGTGTGGGCCTCGGATCGCGGCTAGAATCCGGCCGGCCGTGGTTGCCACCATTCAAGCGCCACCGGCGCCTGGGATGCACGAGAACAACCAAAAAAAAAAAAGAAGAAGAAGAAGAGCTACGGCTGTAGTGTAGCTACACCGCACTCGCTGTTCGTTCCTCTCTGGCCTTGCGCGCGGTGTTGGCGCCGTCAACATCTGGCTCGTCTTCAGCGGGAGCGGCCGCTCGTGGTTGGAATGATGCGAACCCGTGCGCTGGTTGCGCCGCCGAGCGAGAGGTGCGTGCCGGCCGGCCTCGTTCCGCTGCTTATATTCCTCTGTGTCTAGTGGTACTTCGTTGCACACGAGTACACGACACGCTCATCCTTTTGTTGTTTTTTTTCTTCTTTTGCACCTTTCATCAGGCTGTGCTGGGATTGCGTAAGGGATAAGAATGAAGTAATTATACTGCCACCGGTGAGGCCGGGCGAGACAAAACACTGTCACTGTGACAGTCGTATCTGGTCATCTCGACCTCGATCTCCGCCTTGTGTCTCTTTGTCTCGAGACGACGCGCTTGGGAGTGTAGGGCACGGCAAAGATCTGAGATCCGGGCGGCGAGCGGCATGGACGTACACGAAGCCTCCACCAGATTTACCCGGCCGTCAGCATTGGTGTGTGGGGACTGTTGGTGGATGCATGTATCTTTGTCGCACGGGCACGGCGGCGTTGGACGTGCCAACACAACACGAGGCCCGTACAAAGACATTGCCATCCGCCGCGCGCGCGCGGCTGCGCCAGGACCAGCACGTAATCTTCTACACAAGATGGCAACGATACGGCGTGGTACGCGCGCGCGTGACCGCGACCCCGGGCCCGAGACCACGATAGGATCGAGCATGTATGTACGTATATGCAGCCGGACTGCTTGGTTGGTCAGGCATATATGCTAGCTAGCTGCTGGACGCATCACGAGTGTACCGCAACTCCGGCCGGCCGGGCGATCGCTTTTGCGTACGGCACCGTGCGAGCGAAGCTGCATGCTGTGCAATACACGACACGCAAAAAAAGCAAAACGATTCCCCCCTCCGATGGCATCGCATCATTGCAACGGTTGAGACGGCTTGAGAGCAGCTGTAGAGCCGCGGTCGCGATCATATTGGCGGACGGATAGATGCACCCGCAGGCAAGCAAAGAAGGCACGGCAAAAGAAAATAAAAATGGCGCGTCATGGATGCAGGAGTAAAGAGAAAGGAGTTAATAATGTGACAGCAGATTAATTAGCAGCTGATACACACGCGCCAAGCGGGAGGGGAGTTCGAATAATCGCGCTACTGCGTTCGTGACAGCGTGAGAAAGTGCCTGCTAGCTGCTGCTACCGAGTACCGCCGACTCCCGTGCTGCGCGACCCCGCCATCGACAGGTGGGCCGGCCTGCCTGCCCGTGTGGTCACCACGTGGATGCTGACTGACTGGTGGGCCATCACACCCGCGGCGCTTCTCCTGCGGATCTCGAGGTCGTTCATGAATGGGTGACGACTATCGGTTCACTGGTGGAAAAAGAGCCTTCAGTCCCGGTTCATAAGAGCAATATCTCTTTAAAGATCTCTAGAGACTAAAGACTAGAGACAAAAGACCTCCTCTTAATTCCCGGGTGCACAACCGGGAATAAAGAGGTCCTTACCACCCGAGACTAAAGAATTTTTCACGAAACAAAAAAAAAAGCCCCCCTACCCCCGTGTGCCCTCATCCCCATTCTGCATCCTTGTCCCTCATCCCCCATCCTCAATCCACCATGGAGCTCGAGCTCCCATCAAGAACAAGTTCATCCACAAATATACACAAACATCTCCATATAATTTACAAAGATTCACAAGATACAACCAAGATTTCATTCACGAGAAATGAATCCATAGACACAATCAACTTTTTATACAAGAATCTTCATCACAATGAGTTTAATTTCATTCACAAATTCAACAAAAAGAAATCACAATCTCAATTCAATTCACAACAGATTCAATAGAAAAAAAGAATGAATCACAGTCAAACTCACGCCCGCCATGGCCAGGGCCACCCTCCGCACTCCGGTCGCCGTGGCCGCCGGAGGGGAGGCCGCGCGCCCGCCTCAGGTCGCCCTGGCCGCGCTCCGGTCGCCGCGGCCGGCCCTCCCTGGGCCGCACGCCGTCGGGGCCGCGCCCGCCGGGGTCGCACGCCGTCGGGGCTGCGCGCCGCAGGGGACGTGCCACCGTCTGGCCTCCTCCCTCGCCGGAGGGAGGCCCCGGGCCGCCCTGCGCCGGAGCGCCCGCCGGAGTGCCCCCTCGCGTCTGCCATCATCATCCCTGGATGAGAAGGAGAGAAGAAGATGAGATAAGAAGGAAAGAGATGAGGAGGAGAGAAGAAGATGAATGAGTGGCTCACAGGGAAGACAAGAGAATAAAAAGAGATGAGGAATGGGATTGACGGTGGGCACGGGACTTTAGTCCCGGGTGGTGTTCCCACCCGGGAATCTTATTCCCGGGTGGGAACACCACCCGGGACTAAATGTTTACTCTCGGGTGGTGTTTCCACCCGAGAATAAAGAAAGACTCTTTAGTCTCGAGTGGAAATACCACCCTAGACTAAAGGGTTGTGTCAATAATTGTTGCTGCACTGGTCTTGAATCCAGGGCCTTTAGTCCCGGGTGGTTTTACCACCCGAGACTAAAGGGGGGCGGCGTTCGCAGCTATTTCAGGCCACGTCGCCCCCAACCCTTTAGTCTCGGATCCAAATTCTTACCGGGACTAAAGACCGGGAACAAAGGGTCTTTTTCCACCAGTGGTTCCCTCCCTGGTCGCATCGATCTACTCCTACTCTTTTTTAAAATAAAGATCTACTCCTACTCCTACTCCTAGAAGATGATACTCCCTCCATACCTAAATATAAGTATTCTTCGATTTTCGTGATGTACGTTTGATCATTCGTCTTATTCAAAAAATTTGTGAAAATGTAAAAATAATTATGATATAGTTAAAATATATACGATGATAAAACATATCATAACAAAATAATAATATTTTCATAATTTTTTTCAATAAGACGAATGGTCAAACGTGTTCAGTAAAAGTCAACGAATGCTTATATTTAAAGACGGAGAGAGTAATAGATTGGTCATCACTCGTGATCATCATCCGTTTACCAAGCTCGCTTCGCTTGTGTACACGTCGTCGATCGCGCTTTGCCAAGGAGGTGTCGTCAAGACACCACCACCGCCTAGCGTGCCACCGCGCGCGGACATGCTTGTCATGTGGAGTACTACTATTTGTTTGGGCTGATGACCCGTCAGTCGTCGGATAAGCATGTACTACCACCGCTATCTATCTACTTGCCCAACAACTAATGCATTGGATCGGAGGTCGGCAAAGGGCAAACCCAACAAACTCTCACCTAGAAAAAGCATACTAGCTAGAAAGAGTGGCGATCAAGTTCAGCCGTGCGGTACGTGCCAAGACCAGGAGCAGCTTCATTGTCGCTAAGATTCTACCTGTTGTTTAATTTCTGCTCGTGTTGCCAGCAAGTGCCCAGCTCCAATTATCAACCTTTTTTTTTAAAAAAAACAACAATCTTGAAGCCGCGGCGGCGATCGACAGGCGCAGCTCGTCTGTATCCCGACTCCTAGTCGGCGAGGCAGATCCGCGGATGAGCACCTAACCCATTACTGCCGCGATCCTGATCGATCCCGCGCCACACCCTTTACTGCTGAACTCCGTACCCTGAAACGAATGCAATCCCAGGCCGATTCGACCGAGTTTAAGGTAAACAGTAAACAGTAAAGTGAAATTTTGTTTACCAAACACTTTGACATTGGGGAAGCTGATTCACTAGATCGGTCCTCATTTCACCTGTCGCAAAAATGCTGCCTAGCTAGTGACTGATGGCTGCAGGAATCGTTCATATCATATCAATATCGCGACCAAAGCTGACGCTGTTCTTTTCTGTACAAGTGAAATGTTCATCTCAATATTGCGACCAATGTAGCGAACGAGCACAGCGAGCGAGGAGTCTCCTCCACTCTCAAGATACCTAGATGGATCATGCCTTCGGTGTGCCGCCCCTTGAGGCCCAGCTGCCACTCAATGGATGACTCAAGCATCGATTCCTCCTCCACTTGTTCGATCTGTTGCCGATAGCCGTTTCCTGAATTGCGTTTCGTTGGAACCGTCGGAAAGTTGCAGCAGCCGTTTGCCCTATCTACTACCCTAGCTCGACGGGTAGCCAGACAGTTGTCAAGAGGTTCCGAAGGCGTATCCAGTCAGACAAGGCAGGCGAATGCATACGATACGATACCATCACACAGGGAGGAGGGACGAGAAAAATCAAGGGTCGGGATCAAAGGCATGGACAACCGCTTCGTACACAGTTGCATCCACCACTTGGCCTTTCTGCTTTCCACTAGCCGAGGTCGGTTCGCATCAGGAGGTAGGAAAAGAAAAGAAAAGGTGACGCTGACGCCGTGTCCTCGCGACCGAACGGCCCCGGCCGTCTGCAAATTGACAGTGAACACACACCAGTGACAAAAGCGCTGACGCCAAAACAAAAACTTCTGCGAGGCGAAGGCGAAGAGAAGGAACAGTCGCCGGCACGCAGTAATTAACGGGAGATTAAACCCAGGCATATCCCTTTCGTCAACGGAACCGTGCGAGCGGACGATGGGGGAACTTCTGAAAATTACGGATACCAAGGCCCTGTTTAGTTGGCTAAAAAGTAGCAATTCTAACTGCTGGAACTCCTGTAGCACTCATGTAGCACTTTCGTTTGTTTGTGGTAAATATTATCCTATTATGGAGTAATTAGGTTCAAAAGATTCGTCTCATGATGTACAACAGAACTGTGTGATTAGTAATTTTTTTACCTACATTTACTGCTTCGAACATATGTCTTTTGGTGTATTTAATGTGATGTGATGGAGAGAGAGTTGAAAAAATATCAAATTTTTGACTAAAAATCTGCCAACTAAACAGGGCCCAAACTTGCAGTCCTCCCTCCGCTAGCTGGAGGCGGCTCAAGGATGGATGCGATCAGTTTCGAATTTCGATGTCATCAGAGAATCAAATGCGTGCACGGGGAATGTACGAGCGAGCCCTCCACAAGTGATGCTCTTTCTCTCGGTGATGAAAGAAAGGAACGGCAAGATGCCTGCTCAGTTCAGCTAACACAGGCTACGACTACGATGACATAAACGAAATATATGATTTTTTATTTCAATTTCTTTTATTTTCCTCTCGTGATATGGTCAATTTTTTTTTCAAATTTCAAACGAAAATTTTTATTTCAAATTTCGAAAGTAATTTTTTTCAAAAATTTCAAAAACAAAAATTTCATTTCAAATTTCAAGAACGATTTTTTGAAATTTCATTTCAAATTTTTTTCAAATTTCAAAAACGGAAATTTTCATTTCAAATTTCAAAAACGGAAATTTTCATTTCAAATTTCAAAAATGATTTTTTTTTCAAAATTTTTCATTTCACTTTGGTGGTATGGCCAAATGTTTTTCAAATTTCAAAAACAAAATTTTCATTTCAAATTTCAAAAAACAATTTTGTTTCAAAAATTTTCATTTTAAATTTTTCTTGGTGTCATAAACGAAATTTATTTCTTCGTCTGATGTTGTAAAAATTATCTGTTTACCCTAATCAAAAATAACTACATATTACATACCTGGTGGTATGGTCCACCGTAAAAGAACCCAATTTGTAATGGACCTCGAGATCTGTGACCGGCGGCTAGGTGATACGAAAAGGAAATGCGTATCAGGGTATGGGATTTCTTAACCAAGAAGAAGTAGTGTGCAGCTAGCCGATGCACTCACTGTGTGTGGGCTGGTGGAGTGGTGGTGGTGTGGATTTGACCGGAGCGGGGAGGTGATGCATGTGTGCCGCTGCCTTTTTATAATTTCAGCAAGATCATGGTGGTTTAGGCACGGGAATGATGCTCTGCTAGCTCTGCTTGTCCGGTGGCCACGAGAAGTGCATGAATGATGGATATCGTGATCGATCGGGTATTGGATGCGTCACGCGCGTGTGATTTTGAGCTGGGGAAAAACAAGATAAGTGGAGTGGCTTTTAGACTTTTTAGGTCAACTAGTCTGGTTCATTGAGCATTAAGCTCTGAGCTGACGTGTTCTTTTTTTTTTTTGCTGTTATTAGGCATTTAGGCATAAGATATAGGAGTATACGGTAAGAGATATCATGGGCAAAGACATTTCCAGCGGCGGAGGCAAAAATCATTTTTTTCGCTTCGAATGATTCGCAAGGTGTGTCGTGGCCTCGTGGGTGCGTGCATTGTTGCATTCCGCTTCCGCGCATGAGTTCTTTTTCTTTTTTACAGGGTGCCGCGCATGAGTTTAATAACAAGTTTTTCTTTCCAAGAAAAATGATTTGAGGCCTTAACATGTCACATGGGCCGAATACAGTCCCCTCGCCATTTTTCCTATTAACGGGCCTAATCAAAACCGGACTCGAAAGAAGTGCACTTCCTTCCTTAACCGATAGACTAAATGGGCTTCTCTAATGTGAAGTAGTAACGCAGCCCAGACCAGCTCCTTGGGCCAAGAAAAATCGCATTGCCCCATAAAGAATGGCCCGGAAATGAATTATGGATTTTTAATATATTTTTTCCTCGATTTTGCAAAAATAAATACCTCCCAAAAAATTTAGCAAATCTATACTACTGCCGCCGCAACACACAGCGGTAGGGTTCCTACCGCCGTGTGGTACGGTGGCAGCTGCCGTGGCCCGGTGGCAAGGGCACCAACCGTCGTACCCCACGGCGGTAGGGCTAATCGCCGTGTGGGACGGCGGTTGGATTCTGCCGCCAGGCGGCAGCAGAGGCTGCAGCAAATGCCGTATGTCACGGTGGTAGCTAGGAACCTACCGCCGTACCCTACGGCGGTAGTTTTTTTTTGCCTGGAACCTTACATTTTTGAACACATGATACTTAACGAGCAATCACATAAATAAACAATGGCACGTACGGCGCAAATACCCTAACCTTGTGCCGCTGCTAGTCCTAGCATGCCTTAGGGAATTTAGATAAACGGTTACAACATTTGTAATCTAGTTGTACGAGTAGTGCCCGGAGAACCCGGACATCATAGACCTGCCGGAGTGTTGGGAGGGCATGTAGTACCCGTACCCAGGCGGGGGTGGAGGTGGAGGTGACGGTGGCGGGGATGGAGTTGCTGGTGGAGTGTTGTCCTTCTTCTCGTGGAATGGACAGCAGCAGAACTCGTCCTCACAACCGGTGTTCGTCTTCACCACCATTGGTCCGGTCACCGGTCCGTCGTCGTCGTTGGTAGATGTCGGATCTGGAGAAGCCAATGCCGACGCGAGCTCTTGCTTCAGGTTGAAGATGACAATATCCTCAAGGTAGTCGATGTACTGTTGATATGGGTGAATAGCTGGGGGATCCACCCATTGCACGAAACCGCAGTTATCTGGTTGGTCGGAGTACTGCAAAAATCGAGATTACATTAGTAAATCATAAAATGATGAAGGACAAAGGTCACGTAGCTTTGCTTACCCATGCTCGTGACCAGTGCCAGAAGCGTTGACCAGAGTTGTTCCATCCCTGGTAAACTTGCATCACACAAAACTCACAGTGTGCACACCTTGGCCAGTTCACCGTTTGATTTGGTGCGTACTTTCTAACATCACGCATGGATTTGAAATCTCTCTTATCTAAGACTGAAAAATTGCTGTTGAACTCTGGATCTTGCTGGCTCCACTGTGCTGGACCGATGGAGCCATCATCATCTCCAGTCCAGGAACTCATTGGTGCTTGTTGTGTTGAGAAGTGTGGAGAAGAGTGGTCACATATACGTAAGCAATGAAGCAGACTGGACGGTGGGCCATTCGATCCGGGGCAAGAGAAACGGGCAGTGACTCAGAGGAAACACACCCTAGTACTAGGTTCATTGTTTGATGCAGTGACTCACAGAAAACACACCTTATGTACTAGGTTCACTGTTTGATGCAGTGACTCACAGGAAACGCACCCTAGTACTAGGTTTACTGTTTGAGGAAACAAGCTCTAATGCATATGGAATCAAGTTCTTAATGATACAAGCCGACTCTAGTGGATGATTAAATGAAATCATAGTTTTTTAGAGATACAGTAGCACTCGGCGTCTAGTACTCTACGTCTACTGGGTACAACGGGGGTATTTCCCCTTCCTCATGGGCTCATGGCATTCGACCCAACTTCCTTAGCCCGGCGAGCTCTCTCCCTCTTCCTCTCTCTATCTGCTTCACGGGCCGCGGCCGCTTCACGTTCTTTCATCTCCCGGCGAATGTGAATTTCCTCCTGCTGCTCCTTATGTTTTTCTTCTTGTTTTTCTGCCTCAACCATACTTTGCCACCTCTCACGTGCTGAACGACCCATCGTCTCGACGTAACACTTGTCTTCTTCGGACTGCTCACAATCTAACTATTGCATAAAATCACAGAGAGGAGGTGGAGTCTTTTTTGAAAGACAAGTTAGCACATAATAAACTAGCAATGACATATTATTTATTTAGTAATGTAGTTTGTTCTTACTTTGGGTCTAACATTGTGACATGGCGTGATCGGGTCATGCTCGTAGTTCACGCACATGAAGAACCTCATCCCGTAGACGTACCCGAGAATGTTGCACTTGACAAGCTTACAGTTGTCACCACAGTAGCACATAGGAGTGTGGATCCCCTTTGGCACCGCAACCTTGTCCTTTCTACTGTTGAGCAACTCCAAGTCCAACTCAGGACCCAAGGAAGTCATTGCAAACCTACAAAAAAGATGACAAATATCATAACTCATTACATGTTTCATTTAAAATTAGAGAACAATACATAACAGGATATGGTAATAATTTTGTAGGCAACAAGAAAACAACAAGCAAATGAAAAGGTAGTTCAATTATTACAACACGATAACATGCATAAGTTCTGACGGCGTTGGAAATTAAATGGTTCAAATATTACAATACGATAACATGCATAAGTATTTCAAATATTACAACACGGTAACACAAACAAGTACGATCATTGCATTCCTTCGGTGTAGCGATGGGAACGACGTCCCACGTCCACTAGCTAAAGATGCTTGAGAAGTGGCAGTGGAAAAGTAAGATGCTTCGGTGCATTTCTTGTAGGAGTGTCCTGGATTGTTGCACTTAGAGCATATCTTCACCGAAGGACCAGCTTCAGCCTCGTCCATGTTGTTCCTAATCCTCTTCTTCTTGCGTCGACCAACACCTTGGCACATGGTTGGATCTGGATTTCGTATGTACAACGCATTATTTTTGGGGTCTTGAGTGAAAGTACCAAGATGCAGGTAGCCCTCAACAGTGTGGTTCCAAGTGTCTAGAATGGTTTGCTTCAACCAGTATTTAGGCACGTACCGACCCCAATGGATATTCTTAGTTGCAAGGCATGCAGCGATCACATGTGAGCAGGAGAGGTGTAGCAGGCTCGGCTTCTGGCACTCATTCCCAATAACTATTTGTTGTATTGTTATTTCACCATCCGCTTTTTGTGATTTAGACTGGCAACTTATCTGATACTTCCACTTAACTTCCTTGCCAGGATCACGGCGTAGAGGTTGTGGGTAAGCTCTGTGAGCAAGAGCCCCCTTCTGTTTTTTGTCCAAGTACTCAGTCATCCATGTTGAATACACCTTTTGACAGTCCTGCATATCTTCATGTGCTGCAGTAGCACGCTGAAGAAAGTACTTCATTGTACGGTACAAGAACTCAATGATACCAACAAAAGGGAGAGCTCTGGCTCCACGCAAAACCGCGTTGTAGACCTCAGCAAAATTTGTTGTCATTATCCCATGCCTCACACCTCCCTTATCAAACAGGAGGCACCATTTCTCCTTCGGCTCATTCTGAATCCACTAGCTAAAGGTCTTCACAGAACATCCCCTTCTCCTTCTAACATTTGGAGCATCTAGCCCCACGTCCTCAAGAGAAACTGGCTCTTCCCCAGGTTCAGTACTTATTGGCTTCTTAGCCATCTCTTCTGATGCTTTATTCGTCAGGTCATCTAATTTTTTCCAGATCTCGAAGAACTTTTTCTCCTGATTCGTCGCACATAACCGCTTGAACAATGTAGTAAGTTCTTTGTTCTTGAACTGGCTATGAATAGGGCTAGCTATCGAGCCTGGCTCGGCTCGTTAAGGCTCGGCTCGGTCTAGCTCGTTTAGATAACGAGCTGGCTCGGCTCGGCTCATTATCTTAACGAGCTAGAAACCCAGCTCGGCTCGGCTCATTAAAAAGCTCGAGCTGGCTCGTTAAGCTCACGAGCCAGCTCGTTAGTAGTTATAAATTCAAAAATCACAATCAATATGTAAATATGGAATCAACAAATACGATATTTTTGCAAACCAACAAACCATGAAACCAAGTAGCCAACAAACAATCTAGTACTTAAGAAAATTACTACTCTATCTACTCTGCTAAGAGCAACTCCAACAACCTCTCTAAATCATTTTGTATCGGTAAAAAATGAAAAACCCCGACAAAAGAGTGTTCCAACAACTTCGGTAAAATCCTCCCTCGCAATCTTTCTCGCTATTCCTCCCCTTCCGCTCGCGAATATTGGCGAGCTCTCCCCACTCGCAAAATCATCAGATCTCCCGGCATGGATCCCTCCCACACTCCTAGTGCCAAATCAACAGCGGAGGGACCGAATTGACCGCGAGGGACTGAATCGGCGGTGCTGGAGCCTCGTCGTGCCGTCGTTCTTCACCGGCTTCCTGAGTGGGCGGGACGGAGCCGTGTGAGAGGGGCGGCCAGCTTGAGCGCGGCAAGGGCAGCCCGTCGGAGTGGCCGGGGCGGAGGCAGGTCGGCCGGCCGGAGCGGAGGCGGAGCGGCTTGCCTGAGCAGAGGGGTAGGGGGTCAACGGCGAGCCGCCTGAGCAGAACGGGGTGGCCGGGGCAGAGGCGCGCGGCGTGGCGAGAGAGAGGATGCAGACGACGCCAGGGCCGGGGCCGTGGAGCCGCGCGCGCACGGTGGAGGAGGAGGGCGGCGAGCCGAGCGCGACTGAGGCCGCCTTTGCGACGGGCGTGGCCGCCGCTTACTCCGCCGCGGCAATGAGCGCGTGGAGGAGGAGGGCAGCGAGCGGGCGGGGGAAGAGGAGGGCAGTGTAGACGACCGGAGCGGAGGTGGGCCATGGCGGCGACGGGCTCTGCAGCTTGGCTGCTTGGCCATGGCGGAGGGTGGGAGACTGGGAGTGGCCGCAAGCAGGGGATGGATAAGGTTGGGGTTGGTGGGGATGACATGTGGGGTTGGGAGTGAGAAAGAATGACATGTGGAGCCTACTAATTATGAAGAGTCCAAATTAAAGAGTCTGTTGGTTTACCTTTGAGTTTAAGCAGTTTTCTATTTTTTACAAAAGGTTATAATCTTCAAATTTAGCTAACAAAATAAAGAGATTATTGGAGTTGCTCTAACAAGAATCAACTCGTTTGTTGGTTGCTGCACTGGCTCGTTAGGGCTCGCGAGCGGCTCGCGAGCCAACTCGACTCGGCTCGTTATCATAGCGAGCTGAAACCTGAGCTCGGCTCGGTTCAAATTTCCTAACGAGCCGAGCCGAGCCGAGCCACTAACGAGCGAGTTCGAGCGAGCTAACGAGCTTCGAGCTTTTCGTCCAGCCCTAGTTATGAAAGTTTGCTCCCATATGCCTCATGCACCACCTGCTATGCACATCTGGCCATTGTGGTGCTCTGTGACGTTCTTCGCTACCATTTTTGAGTCATTCATCGCCTGCAAAATACCTTTGTGTCTATCGTGTATCACACACACGTTTGACACATCTCTCACCACCATCTGCTTCAATCTCTCCAGAAACCAATACCAACTGTCACTATTCTCTCCCTCTGTAAAAGCAATTGCCAATGGCAACAACTGATTGTTGCCGTCTGCAGCCACAGCTGTAAGGATTGTGCCCTTGTATTTTCCTGTTAGGAATGTGCCATCCATGCAAATGACTGGTCGACACTGTTTGAATGCCGCAATAGTGGGACCCAATGCTAAGAATGCCCACTGCAAGACTTGCTTCCCTGGCCTTGATACAAGATTATAAGTCTTGATATCATAATAACTACCCGGTTTAGCGTGGCAATTGTGTTCAGCAATTGAGGCAGATTGTCGTAGGATGCTTCGTAAGTACCCCACCTCAACTACATACCTTCTTCTTCGCCATGTATGTCTTACCGTAACTTATCATGTACCTAAATTTCTCCTCAATTGCCAAGATAATGGACTTGGGCTCATAAGCAGAATTTTCCACAATCTTAGCGAACATCTGGCTGGTCACAAAACCGGCCGACAAATTACGATGGCTTGCATCTAGCTGGTCAAGTACACAAGTGTGATCCACAACAGACCTGACCTCCCAGTAATTTTTTCACTTGCTCTTATAAGCATACACTCGAAAAGGACAGTTGGGCTTCAGACATTGTACATCATATATGTGTGGAGAACTCTTCACTACCTTGAACTCTCTCTGTTGAGTAAGGGTGGCCCACCTCTTCACTGCATCCTTGACCTCGACTGCACTCTTAAACATGGCGCCGACACAAATCTGATTCTCTCTATACTCCTAGGACACATTCTCACCAGGATTGACAGTGAGCTGTGAAAAATTGTAGTTGTCCCAGTCCCTTGGCACTAGCGGGTCATCCTCATCATCTGAGGAGTCCTCTTGCAACCCATGTTTATCGTCACCGGCCTCCATTTCGTACTGCCTCAGTACTTCTTCAGTAACTTCCCCCTCGTCAATTTGACCACGGGTCTCAAAGGGTGTGTGACTGTGTTCCTCCTGAACTCCTACATCTGCCTCAGTTGCAGCACCATCTCCTTCTTCTGCCTCAGTTGCAGTACCATCTCCTACTTCTAGTTCAGCCTCACCCTGGTGAGCACCATTACCCTCCTCATGCACTTGACTACTAGACCCAGCCTTGTGAACAGTTTGGACAAACAAAATCACAGGCAAACAAATTTGACATGCAGTTCTGATATAACTCCTCCAATGTTCAGTGCCTTAAAGTGGCATAAGCTCCCAATATACTGCCTCACTCCTGTTTAGGGCTAGACGCCGAGCCAGCTCGGCTTGGCTCGGCTCGGCTCGATCTGGCTCGTTAAGGTAACAAGCCAGCTCGGCTTGGCTCGTTAACAAAACGAGCAAAAAGGCTGGCTCGGCTTGGCTCGTTAGTAGCTCGAGCCAGCTCGTTAGGCTTGCGAGTTGTATGTAAATTTAAAATTAACCTATGAGCATATGTAAAGTTTTTAAAAATAATAATTATAAAGTTGTAAATGATAAAATTAGTCACACATGTAGCACCTAGAAAGATTTGGCATAGCTTCAATGGCTCAGCTCAACTTTGATAGCTCAGTTTTCTATATTGAAATTTGAATTTTCTAGCTCGTTTGGCTCGCGAGCAGCTTGCGAGCTGGCTCGAGCCAGCTCGTTAACAAAACGAGCAAAAATAGTTGCTCGGCTCGTTAAAAATTAATCGAGCCGAGCTATGAACGAGTTGAGCCAGCTCACGAGTTTCTGGCTCACGGTCCAGCCCTACTCCTGTTGATTAGAGCCATAATCGACAAGTTATGTTGCTCTACATCTACATAGAATGCCTTATAAAAAAGTTGGTTATGGCCACCCAATTTCTTTCTGCTGCTCTTCTAATCACATGGTTAACCGAATCAAATTCTGACAAGTCAACTCCATTTTCACCATATCTAATCTGACAATTACCGAAATACAACTTCACAGTAACTACATCCGACATGTCTGACAGCATGAAAAAAATAATCGCTATTAACAAGTGGATCTGTAACTACAAAATCTATCTACTCAGATGTACACTAGAACTATAATTTTACTAATCGATCTACACTAAAACTATAATTGTACTAATTAAGCAGACCTACACTAGAACTATAATTTTACTAAGCAGATCTACACTAAAACTATAATTTTACTAAGCAGATCTACACTAAAAACACTACTTAAAAATATGAATTACCAGAGTTCAAAATATGAATTACAAGAGTATTTACCTCTAACGAGACGAAAAACCGACAGAGCTTCGCACCTTCGCCACCTCCTCCTCGCTCCCTTCTCTTCTCCCCACCCCCTCTCTTTTTTTTCGAATTATTATGACATTTTTGGCTGAATTTCGGCCTTATATAGGCGGGAGATCCAAGCGCCGTGTGGTACGGCGGTATGTACATCGGACAGTTGGGGCCCGCGTCCGTGCGGACTTGCCACCGGGCCACGGCAACTGCCGCCGTAACACACGGCGGTAGGGACCTACCGCCGTGTGGTACGACGGTATGTACATCGGACAGTTGGGACCCGCGTCCGTGCGGACTTGCCACCGGGCCAAGGCAACTGCCGCCGTAACACACGGCGGTAGGGTTACCGCAGTGTGTTACGGCGACAGTAGTATAGATTTGCAAAATTTTTTGAGAGGCATTTATTTTTGCAAAATCGAGGAAAAAATATCAAAAAAAATTCTGAATTATGGTTAGACTCAGAAAAAGAAAAAGTCTAAATTACTCCTCTCAAGTATAATCAAAGTTTGAATAATCCTCTCAAGTATTTCTTGGTTCATTTCACTCCTAAACTATACCATTCGATTTAATTTATCTCTTAACACAATTTTTCTTTTTTGTTTCTCGAGTTTTAAGTTCAAATTTTGCAAGATAATAGCAAACAACATAAGACATGTTAAAAATATATCATGAATTTTCATCACTATTTTTATAGGTATAACATTTAATAGTAAATTTTATCATTGAGATACAAAATTATATAAAAACTAATGACGAAAAGTTTATAAAATATTTTTCTAATATAGATTATGATGTCCCCTACCATCTTGCAAAGTCTCGAATAAAAATTCAACTTGTGTATGAAAAAACAAAAATGAAAAATTGCATTATGAGGTAAGTTGTTGAACCAAATAGCTAAGTTTAGGAGGTAAATTGAACCAAACATAGTTTAGGGGTTATATGGACTTTGGTTCTACTTGAGTGTGGTAATTTGAACTTTTTCCAAAGAAAAACTAAGGTACTATCCTCACCAATCCACTTTATCAGCTTAGCCTTCCTTCAAACAAAATTTAAAATCTATTTAGTCCCCTAACTATTATGGTTGGCCTAAATCTCTAAATGAAATTAATCTTGTCTTTGTTTTTTCATTTACAAATTGAGTTTAAGTCCACCTTAAAGCATGATGTCTTTATTGAAAAATACATTAGGAATTTATCACATACTAAATGTTCCTAACATAAATGAAAAATAATCATGGTAACTCTCAATGTATTTCTCTAATTTAAGGCATTAAGTTCATGGGAAAATATAAACTTTATTAAATGTAGATATAACCAATTAAAATGACTGAGGAGATTAAATCGAATATTAATCGTGTTAAGGGCATGTACAACGCCAATTAATACCTTGTCTACAACCGGTTTATTGTGATTACCAAAGCTAATTAAATGAAAAACTGGGAAGGGACGGAGCATGCCGTCGCCTCACGAGAGGACGGCAGAGGCTTGTGCTCCCATGTCACACCGCCGGCTAGTGCACCATTGTAGGCCTCGACTGCAGAAGACGCTGCCGCCTTCCGATCTGGTGTGGAGTGGCGCGGAGGAAGGAAGATGGCGCCAAAAATCCACGGAGTGCCTACCTTCACTTGCCTGATGTCCTTGGCGCGCAGCACATCCGAGATCTTCGCTGCCACCGCCTCCGAGGGCCGCCGTTCAGGCGTGGTGGAGGGGCCGACCGGAGAGAGGACGGGGAGGCCGCCGCCTCCGCCTCGGGCCGCAGCGCACTGGCTCCTGCCCAAGATCCCGCCAGCGCCGGGCAAGAGGGGGCTCGGGGAGGAAGTCCGGACTTCGCGTGCCGCCGCCTCGCGCCGCGGGGCCCGCCGACGCGAGCGTCTCCTCCGGCCCCGGCTCCGCGCAGGCCCCGCCGGCGGAGCCGCAAAAGGAGTGCTGGTGGCGCAGGGGAGCAAGCGAGGGGGTGGGGAGCGGAGGAAATGGGAGGATGGAGTCCGGGGGCGGTGGGGGATCGGCGGCCGGCGGAGGGAGTGTAACATCCCTGATGTTATGTAACAGTGATCACCATCATCAACAAGGCTAAACATGGTTGACTTGGTCAAACCCCTAACCCTCAAACCCCTCAAAACTAAGGTCAACACCCTAGACTTCTACACCTATCTGTGGTAATCCAGCGCGTTCTCCACTTTTCATATAACAACTTCAAAATCGGCCAATATGAAAGTTGCTTATTTTTACATGGGACACATTTCATTCAATTGGCGGCTTTTGAAATTCGAAGTGGAAAACCCTCAAAAAGTTGGTCAAAGTTCAGGGCAGTGTTTTGACCAAACAGAGAAAATCCCAAACTTCAAGCAAAATTTGTTCAAAATCCGTGGAGTATTACATAGGTCGGCTTTTACAAAAGTTTTAGAGGGTTATGCCATCTACAAGTTTGGTATTTGCGATTTTTCTGCGTAGTTCAACTTTTTGGAGTTTTTCACGGTCAAAGTGGCCGTCGCCGCACGGATTCAGCCCTGCATGCTCTAGAGCGTGAGAGCGCGCGTCGCGTCGCGCCGGCGTCGCCCGCCCCGACGTCCGTGCTCGCCGTCTGTGCGTCGTGCGTGGGCCTCGCTGGTGCCGTCATATGCGTCGCGTCTAGGTGCATCACCCCAGGGTAGAGCCGGCCCCGTGGCGCGCTAGGTGGCACGACGCCCATGCCGCACCGGCCCGGAGACCCAGGCCCCGCGCCGCTTCCGGCCACACTGCCGCTTATAAAAAGAGCAGCACCCTGCCGAGCCGCGCAGTCCTCTGCCTCGTTCTGCCGCCGCCATTGGCACCCCGCCGCGGAGCTCGCCCTCCCGCACTACCCCACGCCCGCCTGAGCACCCCAGAGCCACCACACCACCTCACCTGAGCCTCCCGTGCCGCACATTGACGTGCACCTCCGTCTAGCTCACCGGAATCGAGCCTCCCGCGGTCGGGGATCCACGCTGCCGCCGAACTCCACCGCAGGCCGCTCCTCCACCCCGTCCAAGACCAGGAACCGATGCTAGGTGAGCCTCTGGCCCTCCTCCACCGCTCACCCGAGCCACCCCGGTCCCACATCGCCGCCGGCAAGCCCAGCCGCGCCGCCACCCCTGGCCAAGGACCCCTTTGCATCGATTGCAATCTTGCCAGAGTCTAAACCATAAAAGCGAGGGCCTATGTGTAAGACTGAGGGCATATCTGTGAAAACAAAAATCAGTCCAAGGGTCTATCGGCAAAGTAGATTCTTCAACTTTTGTTTTGAATTGCTGAATCTTGTAAAATCGAGAACAATTCACAGAAAAATTGTAAAAATGCAAACTCAGTTGTGTTGTGATCCTTATGAATAGGACAAACTTTTATAGAAAGGAAGTTTTCAAATTTCTGTATAGTTTTTAAATAATTTTGAATTTACCAGTTTGAATAGATCTGAAATAATTCAAATTCTATGAATGATCTGAAACTCAATTTTGAATATGTTGTTCTGTATGTCATGTTGGTCTTCTGGTTAAAATTTGGCACAAAGTTATTAAGTAGATCTTTAGTTATGAATTAAAATTGATTTTCAGCAATGCTCATGTTTATGATTTTTATAAATTAATCTGTTGATCTTTGAAATCTAATCTTTTTGCTATGATCCTGTTTAATGGTTTTGCACTCGTGATAAATAATAGAGATGCTTTTATCATGTTTATAGGGTCAAGTAAGTTTTGCACAAATTTAACCTTCCTTCATAAATTTAAAGTAATTTAAACTTTCTTTGCTGAGTAAGTGCATATCTCTTCATGGTTAGATGTTTTGAACTTCTACATGAATTTCTAGCTCAAGATGTGGTGTATTTATTTTTGTATGATTTATTCTTGTTTTTAATGTTTGAATCTAGTTGTATTTTTCATGCTAGATCTATGGCTGGGATTGATCTAAATTTTTGGCAGTAGCTCATGTGTAGTATGTTGTGCCTCTCTACAAAGTTTCATGGTCATCTTGTTTATATTTCTCCCCGAATGAATTTTTGAAGTAAATCAAGCTTAATCTATGAATTAAAAGAAAAATAAAAATCACCTTTGTTTTCTTTTCAAATCTTTTGGTTGAGCTTCATCAAATCACACCATGAACAACACCCTTATTTTGGTGAAGAGAAATTAATTAATTAATTTGGATGTGCACACAATCATCATCAAATAAGGAGTTAAACCACGCACGCATACCCCTTTCTGTGATAGGAAGAGTATGTTGGATATATCCTTATCCAGGTGAATGTGGTCACCCATACACCCCCGTGTTTACCCTTCAATGTTAAACTATGTTCTCACTCCTCAGTTATAAATACATGAAGTTAATGCATATGTATGTCGTGTAGAACTTCCGGACGGAAACTACGAGTTGGTGCCGGACTCCGAGGGAGATCTTGCGGAAGGAGAAGTGAACGTGGTGGAAGTGCAGCAAGACCCGAACCAAAGTTCGGAGGATTTCTCCACTAACTTTGCTAGTGAAGGCAAGCCCCGGAGCATAACCCAGTTTTCTAACTTTTACAATTATGCTTGTCTATGTTTGTGCATTTACGTTTCAAGAGTTGAATTGAAACCTTAGATGCATGATCCTAGGTACCTATGCTCAAATACTAGCATGATAGGTCGCTAGTTGCCATGCTGTAAGGACACGGTAAAAGTCGAGTGATGTTCGTCACTCGCGAGCTATAGGTCTCTTATGTTCGAATCATAAGATTTTTGAAAGATGGATATGCTCATGTGGTAAGAGCATGGGACCGGCTCCGGCCAGTAGGTCTGTGGTTAAGTGTTTGAACGTACTAAACATTTACCGGGAATGGGACCGGTAAGCCTAGTACCTTCTTGATCCGGTAAGGGATCTATGACCACTAATCTTGGGAAGAGTTTCCCCTCTGCCTGCAGCAGTGTGGTGCATGTGTGAAGCTGGGCGGCGTGTGTCTCCGTGACCAGCAAACCTTGTACCAAAAACTGTAGAAATGGATCCTGAGTCGAGGACGGTTGGGAACCGTCTGGTTGGTGCATACCCCACCCCCTGTTGGTTTCTAGTTGGTTATTTTTGGGGTGTGCATTTTCTCGTGTGTTTGGGTTTCCCTTGCAAGGTTATTAATCGATCGATCGTCGGCCTCTCACCGTTACCCGAGATTGCTTAACCATACACTCTATGTCCCGTTAATGATGGAATCGAGATTTAATTTGGATATATGCTTAATTGTTTGCACAACTTATGCTTGCAATAGTTGCTTACTTAGTAATGGATAACTAATTAGAATTTTGAGCTAAAACTTGAAAGTAAGGACCTACTCTTTGTTGCTTTTCAGCAAAACAACCCACTAGCCAAAGAGCCTTGCATGTCTAGAGAGTTGGTGATTTTTCACCACCCGCCGGATAAGTCTTGCTGAGTATTAGTATACTCAGCCTTGCTTTTGATGTTGTTTTCAGGTGATGTGAATGATGATGGGTTCCCGTGGTCTGGTTCTCTCCCACCCGGTTGGGAAGTGGAGTGGGAGGACGACAGTGTTTAGTGACGTCATGGATGACCTCCTATGACGTTACTTATGACGTTTATTACTTTATTTCCGCTGTGTTTCGAACTCTGAACTATTTACCTTATGCAAATGATTTGGTTTGTAATATTAAAACCTTATGGAGCTTGATGTAATAATCTGTGAAATATTTATCTCTGGACTCGCCGTCGTGTGAGTTTTAATGTATAAGTCTTCGATCCTTATTCAAGTGATTTACCGGGCTTGACCCGGCAGAGGCGACAAGTTACTTCTGTATTATTGCTTAATGACCAGATAGACCGGTTTAGGTAATAATATAAAATTAATTTAAGCGATTCTGTCACAAGGGAGCGAGGTCGGCATGCGGCTCCGAGTCTCCGACGGAAGGAGCAAGGAGGCAGGAGGGGCGCAGATGCGTGATGTGACCGGTGAGGATAGGGTGGGATAAGATAAAGAATGGTCCGGTGAGTAAAAAACTGGAAAAAAAACCCATAGAGTAACAAACTAATTTGATACTTTTACTTTTTTTTATTTTTTCTTTCATGCATAGATAAAATTACATATCTGTATTCTCTAGCAAAAAAGAATGCAAAGGTACAACGATCTCAATGGTTGCAACAAAAGTGCATACAAAGATTTTATTTAGACTAGATCATGGATGCATGTATTCATTAAATAGTTTGTAGATGGTCAAAAAAGATAATTTATTGTACAAATTGTCTACTTAGTTGTCTATATACGCTATTTTAGGTAATTGCAGACGGCAGCTGTCTATACCATTGTACATGCCCTAAGAGAGTTGGACTTAGAGTGTATATACGAGGGTAGTGACTTTTATGAAAGAAGTTCACTGGACCATTTTCCTCCAAAAAGAGAAAGTCCACGATCATATATTCGTATCCCTTTCGATCCTAACGAGCATTCTTCTGGTTGTAACTGGTAGAGTGTGGCTGAAGAAAGGAACTAAAGAATTTGAAAAGAACCTTGGCCGGGCCAAGGGCGGCAGACCGAAGAAAACGGATCGTTCCGGAGTCACCTGCTGCTGGGTAGCTCGTCTCCTGTAGCTTTTCTGCCGCCATCCTTTTTCGCCTCACTGTGATCAGAATCGTTGCTCCTGCAAGTCAGGACTTCAAAGTTCAAACCATAAGCACGCATCCACCCTAAAAAAAGAAAAGTGTCCACATGCCTTTTTCTTATGCACAATATGCTAGTACTGCTGTTAATTTGCCAGACCAATAACTTAGGGTGTGTTTAGAAGTCCAAATTTTTTCAAAAAACATCTCATCATCTATCCCATCTCATCACATCATCTCTCACTATTCATCTGACGCTACAGTGTATTTTGCACTAATTTTGGTTAGAATTGCCAAACTTTGCCCAAACGTTTAGCTCTAAACACACCCTTAGGTTCTGTTCTCTTCGTTGAAAAAAAATAGTGAAAAGCACTATGCACTCATCACATCAATCATATCTTCTCCCACAAAACCACCAGAAATATTATTTCAACACTATTCATTTACAACTTCACTATTCCTTTTGAACCAAGAGCTCCCTTCTAGTTGGACTTAGTGCGTACCTGACACAAACACTTTAGCACAGAGCTAATCTTCTCTCGACTGCCCAAAATGAATTGCCGGACCGAGATGCTGTCAAAGCTGGAAAAACCAGCTCCTCCAGCTCCGTCCTCTGTGTGATGGGGAGGGGAAGGAGACTAGAAGAGAGAAAAATAACACCGTGCTACAGTATCGTTACAGTATAGAGTTCTACCAAACGCACCTTTATCAAAGAGCTTCTCTGCAACCTATTTCTGAAATTCTACGAAAGGAGCAACTCAAAACGACTCTACCATTGAAGTCGGAAAGAAACCACAAACGATTTAATAAAATAAGAGGAGTAAAAAAGTGGTTTAACCGGCTTCTCTAACCTCTCTAAATATATTAGACCATAAAATTACCCATCTTGCTATTGAGAAGACATTTTACCGAATGATTTCCAAAATAGCTTTAGAACTAGAAAAAACTACTCCGGAACAAGAGTTGTTTTAGCAGGAGCTGGAGCTTACTAAACAGGATCTTAGTTAAGGAAGTCATCAGCCACAAGAAGCGGTTTGGGTCACTTGTCCACCTTGCCTAAAATCTAGATAGGCCAGGTCACTAGCTCATATATATGGGCATAGCCAGGAGAAACTTGCTAGGAATTGCAACATGTGTTTGTTGTTCTTGCCTTATAATTCAAAAGCCAGTATTTTCCATCTTACCAATTGTCTATTTTTTGTTGTAGGCTTGTTCCCGTTGAAGTCTGAAGTTTTTTAAGACGTGCAAAACATGTTTTTCATTAAGAGAAGGGAAAATACAAAGCGCCACCACAATAGGAGAACCCCCAAAGAGCGAGGAAACAAGAAGGTTACAACCGAAACGAAGAGAGAAAAGAACCCACACCACCATCACAAGAAAGACTACCACTAGGAAGCAAAGAAGGCTACAACGGAAGGGCCCACAAGGACGACCAGGGCCTGCACAGAAGAACACCGAGAAGACCCGCACATCACCGCTTGCCAAACATCTTGGAGCAGCGGCGACCGAAGTGGAGGTTCTGCAAGACGATGCCTTCAGGAAGGGAGCGACGACGCCGCCGCCATCGTCCGCCCACCCACGAAGGGGCAGGCCAAGTCTTCACATGGCAACCGAAGGCATTTGGAGACCGCAACAATGCCCCCAGCAGGGTTAGTCACCGAAGGAGCGTAACCATTATCGGCCTAGCAGAAGCTAGACAAGGCTTTCGCCATGGCCTCGAAAGCCAATCCACACAGCCGACCATTGCAAACAAGGTGAGAACAAGGCGATGGAGACGCAGCGGGAAGTCTCGGCGTTGGCAACGAAGGACAGGTGCAGGGAACCGCCGCAACCAAGACAAACGGCAACAACGCCCCAGGGATCAAACGGGGCCGTCCGAGCCTCCTCATCGCAGAGGCGCCGACTGCAACCCGACGGAGGACCGCGAACAAGCCGTCAGACCGCGAGCCCCGACAAGAGGGAGGAGCTGGTGCCGCCGACGGGAGGAAGGGTAGCGGCCGCTAACCAAGGGAAGGGGCAAGGCCGCTAGCAGAGGGAAGGGCACAGCGGCCGCCGGCACGAGGGGAGGGGCCGCGACCGCCAACCTGGAGAGGGGGGCGGTGGGAAGGACGCCGGCAGGGGAATCCGGCCGCTCGGGAGGGGCCGCGGCCGACGGCGGGGAACAGTCAGTAGGCGCAGTCAAGGAGGTCGGCGGGGAGGGGGCCCAAACGGCAGACGTTGGCGAGGAGGAGCCGATGCCGTCGTGGAGGAGGTCGGAACGGAGGACGTCGAGAGGGAGGCTGGTGCGACAGGAGCAGGGCCTGCCGCGAGGGAAGGAGAAAACAGGGGGGGCTTCCGCAGCGGGTTCATCACCACAGGAGCTGACGAAGCTCTAGCGGGAGCGGGAGAGGAAGTCGTACACGAACGGGAGGTGTGGAGCGGGACGCAGGAGACGAAGGCCAGCACGAAGCGCTCGCTCGCTGGGCCCAGCCGCGCGCTCGCCAGCAAGCGGCGCGCCGCGTCCACCCTGCTCGCCTGGCCCCTCTCCACGACGAGGCACCAGCCGCAGGGCCCGCCGCGGCGGCAGACCAGAAGGGCGGGAGCACGGCCGCCGGCGGGAAGGGCCACGGCCACGCCGCAGGCCGCCGCCGGAGGGAGGGCCCCAGCCGCGATGCGCAAATCCTCCGCACACCGCCGCACCGGGCACCGCGACGGTGACAGGAATGCCGTCGGGGACCCAGGCGAGGTCGACGAGCCGGAGCCACCGCGCCCCGCGACTGCGGCCACGACGAAGCCAAACCGGCCGTGTCCGCCCCGCCGGCCACCGAGGCGCCTGCGGCGGCTGCCCCAAGCCCGCCGTCGAAGCAGAGTCCGTCGGCTAGCGCCGACCGGGAGCAGCCGCCGGCCCACCCAACGTCGGAACCACGGCCGTGCGCCGAATCTGCGTCGGGGGTGGCCGGATCCGCGCCGGGCGAGCCCCCCGCCGGCCGGAGGCCACCACCGCCGTTCGGTCAACGTTGGGGGAAGGTAGGAAGGGGGAGGGGAGGGGGTGAGGGAGAGGAGGGCGCGGCGGCGGCGCCGCCACAGGAGCCCCTGGGAGGGCACGCGGGACGCCGACGACGACAACCGGAGGCGCGACCTAGCGATGGTGGTGTGGAGGAAGGGGAAGGGGAGGAGGGAGAAGGAGGAGAAGAAGGAGATGCGGGAAGGCCGGTTGTGCGGCGCCGCCGCTGGCCGCCACTGCCGGTGGAGGTGGTGACGGCGGCCGACGGGAGCCGAGGCGAGGACCGGCGGTGCAGAGCTAGGGTTCCCTCGAGCCGCCTCCGGAGGAGACGACGCGAGGGCCTGTGCCGGTCCAACTCCCGATCCCTCCTATGTTGGTCTACAATATTAAGAACAGTTATTCACACGCAAGTCTTGAAGTCTGAAGCTCAAAAACATGGCCTGACCCTGTGTATCGAACAGGCTAGTTTCCCAACAAAAATAAAAAAAATTAAAAAATTGTGGGTGTATTGGATCCGCATCCAAAACCCTGTCGGCTCCCGAGAGAAGCACAAGCACACCTCACGTGTTCCGCGCGCGATGACAGGTGTCGCTCGTGGGGGGGCGGCGCACCGTGGCACGCAGCCACCGTCCAGACCGGGTCAGAACTCGGGAAATTGGCGCCCTCACCTGCGGTCCCCATGCGAGCCACGCACGCGAGGCGTCGTGGCCGCCCTGCCGTGCCGCCCTACCTTTGCGTGCTCGGGGATAAAGCGGTGGAACTCGCCTCGCCTCGCCTCGCGCGCCCACCCCTGCAGGCGCCGTACGCCGGAGTGCCTCGGCCAGCGCCGTCGCCGTCGCCGACGCCCACCTACCAGTTTGACACCAAATAGCAAACAGCACCACGCGCCGTTCTGGCCCTCGAGGCATCGACGTCGACTGACGACTCACGTGCCCCTGCCCCTGAGAATCCTTGTGATGCTAAAAACTAATTCAAATTAGTGAATTAAACTAAGCATCTTGCGTGCGATCTGGCAGATATTTTACTCACGAGACGACCTAAACTGCAGTATTTTAAGGTGCAATTACCACACCTAATTGCATTCCCTTCCCTTTCATGCTCCAGCTGTGCCTTCTCTCGAGCGTGCTGGACGGTCGAGTCCCTGGCCTAACCGCCACGTCCCACAAAGAAACGCAGCGACCCGAGCGTAATCCATGCGGTTTACGAAATCGTGGGCCCAGGCGAGAACCGTAGATAACCCCGGATTCGCGAGGGCATTCCGGGCATTCGTCGCGCCACCTGCATCGTTCTAGCGATCTCCTCTGCCTCTTCTCTCTCTTCCGCCCCTTTCTCCTCCTCTGCTCGACTCGTTCCAGACAGAGAAAAAACCGCCTCCTCCTCTCTACCTGTGTGGGCTGGCTGCTGTGTGCTAGCCCAGTCCTTCCCCTCCCCTGTCACGCCACACGCCGGGCGAGGCGACCGGCTACCGGAGCGCTTCTCCGTACCTCCGCCCCACTTCCGGTCTCGCGGTGGCGGCGCCGGCGGGCGTCGCCGATCGTCGGCGGCGGCCGAGATGTTGGAGGACCAGGTTGCCTTCCTGCTGCAGAAGTACCTCGGAAACTACGTCCGGGGGCTCAACAAGGAGGCGCTGAAGATCAGCGTCTGGAGAGGTGAGCCAGGACGCCTCCGCTGCCACTTACATCCCTTACATCCAACCCCGTCGCTGCTAGCTGCGTATTAATGATGCGATTTCTTATTTTTCATTGGGCGTCATGCGTGCTTAACTAGTGGTGTTAGTGCTGACAAATTGATGAGGAGCAGTAGTTCCGTGTGGTTTTGGATTTCGGTTCAGGAGTTCAGTCTGAGCGTGGGTTGACACGTGTGCTACATTATGGTACCCCGATTGCTGATTCTGTTCGTAGTGTGATCGGGAGTGACTGGGGGGGTTTTAGGCACTGACGGACGTTTTTTTTGTCGAGCTTGTTTGTTCGAAAGGTTCATGGTTGCAATGGATGGGGTCAGCAGATAACAATTTGAGGTACTAATGTTGTAGGCTTAAGTTGGTTTCGTGAATGTGATTAATCTGCGACTCTCCCTTGTTACAGTGCTAGGATCTAGTTTCAGTGCTCAGAGTTATGAAATTAACTTAGTGATGCACTTCTGTGAGCAATTATGTTCCAGGGCTGCAGACTTGTCTCTAAGTATTTGTGTCAGCAATCGTAGTGTTGTGGTGTCTATCAGTCACTAAGCATGTCTTTGAGCAACATAGAATTTTTTAGAACAGGCCTGGAAGTTTTATCAGTGGAAGCGCAAGTGTTGTGGCTTTGTGTGAATTGTTCACACTTCTAGCTTCAGATTACAGAATTATGACGGCACTCTGCTGGAAAAGGGGATGTGCAGTGGAGTATTTAGATACATGGATGAGGAATTTTGTTATTGAGATATCATATTGGAAACTGACCGATATGAAACTGGAGATGCAAATTGTTCACACAAAGTGACAATAAGTGGAATACACAACTGATGTTTCTGAATCTGTGCGGTATGCGCTCACTGAACTTGTTAAATATGCTATCATTTAGTCAAGGGAGCTGATGTTTGGGCAAAGAATCATTCATTAAGATGAGTTCATAATCCAGTTAACACACACATCTGCAATGCACTGTTTTTTTGTTTTGTTTAGGGTTGCAATTGCAACTGTAATATGCTTAGGAATGGAATGAGGAGGGTGTGGAAGATGAATTATGTTTGTCATGTGGGACAACTGTTTGCCTCAAAAGGAATACCCCAGCAGATACATGTAGCCTGCATATGGGAACACAGTCAGTATTTTTGGACAACAGGGTTTTTGGAGAAAAGGGAAACAGTCTCCGACCATAGTGATAAGCTGATCATCTGGACTGTGCTTGAAAATGGAGCATATGAAGATGCATATGTTTCCTGCATATTCTGAATAAAAGTGCCTAAAAATTGAGCATAATCTTGGTCCTGATTGTTGATAAGAGCTTTTCAGCCTCATGTTAGGCACTGTCTGATGATAAGGAGTCCATAGGATAAATTGAGAGTTTGAGTTATTTTCATTTGTAGTAGCTTATGCGCATCATATATCTGTATCCTCTGTGACGTTTTTCTTTTGGGCCGGGGGCATACACTTATCTGCCAGGTACACAACTTCCACGTCATATATGAGAAAAACAAATACAGCAATGGTTGGCACTTGGCAGTGATAATATCAGTCGATATTTTTCAGGAATTCACATAGTGGGTGATTGCATAGGGGGTGCATTTGTTTGCCTGATTTTTCGTCGGACATCTATATCAATTGTTGACATGTTAGTTAGTGTTGCATTTGGAAATTAAGGTTGGAGTTTTTCTTCGACATTTGGTGATAATATTACAGGAATTTGAGCTTGTAGTGAAGACTGTGTGTCATGAGAAGTTCATGGGATGATAGTAGCTATCAGATGGCTTTGTGTTAGTGACATCAGGGTGTGATTATTGCATCATGGTTAGATGATCTGGGAACTGTGGTCGCTTGCAGAACAGTTCTGGATATTTGATGCAATTAACAGTGGCTATATGATGAAATAAAAACACAATGTGTGGTCCGTAGTACTTAGTAAGTGTCAACTAGAGCTTGAAGATACCCATATTCATTCATGCTCATGCACGATGTCACGCACGCGATGTCACGCATTTTCCTTGCCCCAGCTATTGACCATATTTTGATACTGTGCCTATCTTCTGTTACATAATGATGTTATCTTCCCTGCAACATTGTTCCAGGCGATGTAGAGCTCACAAACATGCAATTGAAGCCAGAAGCGCTCAATTCATTGAAGTTACCTGTTAGAGTCAAAGCTGGTTTCCTTGGTTCAGTGAAGCTCAAGGTTTGTAGTAATTTCTTTGCTCTAGTACAAATGCAGAACTGTTTTGCTGTATTTGTGATTTTATGATTCTTTGTAATAAGGATGAGTGGGATAAAGGATGTTCATGTCAATGATTGTTAGGTTCCATGGAGCAGGCTCGGGCAGGAGCCAGTTTTGGTTTATCTTGATCGGATTTTTATACTAGCTGAACCAGCAACACAAGTTGAAGGTTGTAGTGAGGATGCTGTCCAGGAAGCAAAACGAAATAGAGTTCGGGTAATAAACTTCTGATGGTAGCTAAGTGATTTTTTCAATTAAGGCCAGATCCGTGCAAGTACTGATTCGTTTGTTATTTGCAGGAAATGGAGATAAAGTTATTGGAGAGCCAGCAGCAACTGAAATCTGAACTAGTATGTGCTAGTACCTAGTTCTGTATTATTGTTTATTTCACCTGCTGTTGAAATCTGAACTAATATGTGCCATTAACAAGTTCTGAACCAGATTATGACCACGGACCACTAATGGTGTATATTACCTTATGTTGTGCCGTTTGGAACTGGCCATCTTAGATACTTTGTTTATTTCTCACTTCAATTTTCTTTCTTTGAAGAATTCATCATGGCTTGGATCTTTCATTAGCACTGTAATTGGAAATATCAAGTTATCTATCGGCAATATTCATATAAGATACGAAGATGTAGAGAGGTAATGCAATTCTGTTTGGTGGATTTATCTTCACGATGCATATTAAAATACCATGACTTTCCTGTAGCAATCCAGGCCACCCTTTTGCGGCAGGTCTGGTACTTTCAAAACTTTCGGCAGTTACTGTGGATGACCTTGGCAAGGAAACTTTTGCCACTGGTGGGGATTTGGACCGAGTTAAAAAGGTACATTGTTCCTAAGTTCTGCATTTTGTGTCCACGTTTAGTCAGATATTACTTCATGTCTGCTGTCAACATCTGGTAGTTAAGTTTTGTTTTTGCTATCCACGGGTAATTTTTTTATTCAAAAGATACATGAGAAAATGCTTGTGGCATTTCTTTGACGTATCCATCTTCCTTCTCCAAAAATGGTGATTTTCTGTTTTTGCATACCAGAATATATTATGTTCCGAAGTAACAACTATGATTAATTTTTCAGTTTTATAATTTTGCTGGTATATTTGTTTGCGCAAAGGTTTCTGCACCTAGAATGAATTGTGTTCACTTCAACAGTGATTACATTATTTTGATTTTGGAAGCATTTGGCATTGTTTTTTCAGTTTGGCTTTTCTTTTCCTTCCAATCACCTTGCACAGCTTATTTCTTACTTGCCTTTGGTAGCTTACTAGTAAAACTGTTTCTGCAGTCTGTTGAACTTGAGAGTCTGGCGATGTATTTCAACTCTGATAGCAGTCCTTGGACTGTGGATAAGCCCTGGGAAGATTTATTGCCATCAGAATGGAGTCAGGTACCTTCCAGTTGTGTTCATTTGCTAATAAAGACCCTGGTCCTGGGAGTAATATATATATATATATATATATATATATATATATATATATATATCTCTGCCATAACAGCCAGATGGTGGATTGATGGGTAGGCATAGTGCTATACTGCTATAGTGAGGTTTAGTGGGAGGTCTTCTATTCTTCCATTATTTGCATCAAGTTACATGATAGATATTTGTTGTTTTCCAAAATGTATTTCAGATTTTCGAGTTTCCGGAGAAGGGTGGTTCCAGATCTGCTTCAAAAAAGCACAGTTACATTTTACAACCTGTATCTGGCAAAGCAAAATATACAAAAATACAACTTACTGAAGCAAAGAAAACAGGACAGGCATTACAAAATGCTGCTGTTGATTTGGATGATGTTACTCTTTCATTGTCAAAGGTCTGTACTCTTGTCTTTTGTCTTTGAATTTTATCCAAAGTTCTGGGAACATTAATACTTTTTCCTCTAACCAGGACGGCTACAGGGACATCCTGAAGATGGCTGATAATTTCTCTTCTTTTAACCAACGGTTGAGATATGCTCATCTCCGGCCTTCTTTACCAGTAAAATCAGATCCACGGGCGTGGTGGAAGTATGCATGCAAGGTGGTGACTCAGGAAATAAAGAAATCTAGGTATTCTGCACATTCTTCTCCGATTTCAAATTCATATATGGATAGAAGTGGGAATGGATTGAGATCCATGTCCAACATAGAGAAATCCAGTTAAAATCCAAGAAAAAACATCCAATATCCAATCCAATCTTAATGTAAAATGACTAATGTCTAATCCAATCTAACTAAGAAAAGATCGTCTCACTGGGGACATCCTGTGGGGTAGACGTAAGAAAGAAAATAACTGATGAGTTAGTAGAGTAGATCCAACTTCTTTTTAGTCCAAGTCCATCCAAAAGATCAATAATACATAGTATAATTATTATTATATATAAAGGCCAAGGTCAAGAGTCGGACCCTAAAATTTAAATCTTGCGTTCACACTGTGAAGTTTCCGCAAAAATGATTGGAATTTGTTAGAGATGGTTCAGTATGATAGTCTAGTCTGCTACTTCGTGTAGATTAGTGTGGCTAGATTCACATGTGGGCCCCACATCCAGAGCCAAACCGAACTAAAACCTTGCTTCACACCTTAAAACTTCAGCGAATTGACTGAAACTTGTTAGATATGGCTCACTACATTAGCTAGTTAGCTACTTCGTGCAGATTAGCATGGTTAGAGTAACACGCGGGACCTACATCAAGAGCTGGACCCTAAAACTAAGACCCCGTGTCCACACCTTAAAGTTTTAGTGAAATGACTGAAATTTATTGGAGATGGCTCATGAAATAAGCCAGGTACTTCGTGCAGATTAGTGTGGCTAGATTCACATGTGGGCCCCGCATCAAGAGCTGAAGTGCTGAACCCTAGAACTAAAGCCTCACTTTTACATCTTAAATGTTTTAGTGAAATTGACCGAACTTTCTTGTATATGACTCACAATCACAACCGGCTACTCCGTGCAGATTAGTTGGCCGAATCTACATGTGGGCCCCATGTTAATATTAGAACCTCGAGCTATATAAATCCAAGTTTATATATACAAAGTCCAAAAAATGCAATGAATGTTGGATTTTGACCTCATATAGAATCCAAATCCATATTAATTTTGGACTTCTAATCCACATAGTATCCAAAATCCAAATAGATCCAATCCATTGGAGTCCAAAGAGATAAAGTCCAATTGGATATTGGACCATCCAAATCTATAGTTTATTTAGTAGCACAAATCTATTTCCATTCCCCAGATGTGATGAACCTTGTTCATCAATGGGGTAAGCAGTAAGCACCGCTGGGAGGATAGCCTGATGGAGTTCTTAGAATGGGAGATGGGTGAGTTGACCCTTTGGCAATGATCTCTAAAACTAAGGAAACAAACCAATCTAATCTTATATCTAATAACAACGAAATCCTAAGGCTGCTACAGTGCACCAGCCCTGAAGAGTCTGGTGCTGCTGCTCCACCACATGTGCCCTAATTGGCTGCACATGACAGAACCAGTGTTCACTTGGTTTCTGGTTATGTTATCCTCTTGCATAGCTCGGGTTACCTATATGCTGGAGTGGTTATTGTGTTTTGCTTTACGTCACAATAAGCCCAATGCAAATCCCAATATTTGTTTCAATCATGTTGTGGGTCATTTGCTTGTATTTTGCTCTATTTGGGTGGGGTCACTAATTTGTCTTTGTAGTTTTGTCTTGTACCATATGTCGTCTACTTTTATATGTAAGAATAAAAAAAGCAATTGAGCAGTAACAGGTGACTCAAGCAGCTGACTATCCTGGCAATTGATTTGATGCTTTATTTCTTATTATCATCACTTTTCGCTAGGATGGGTGTTCATGTTCAAGTAGTATCACTGATATTTTATTTGACATTTTCTTTAACATTTTCTTTAACTTTGATATCATTTATGTCTCATCATTTGGTGTCCTTTTTTATGTCAATACAATGTTGTCGATTCCATCACTTTATGCTAGGATGGGTGTTCAAGTAGTATCCCTGGTTTTTTGTTTGACATTTTTCTTTAACTTTGATATCATTTATGTCTCATCATTTCATGTGCTTTTATGTCAATACGACGTTGTCGATTCCACGACTTCGCGCTAGGATCTGTGTTCAAGTTGTATCACTTTTATTTTGTTTGACAGTTTCTTTAACTTTGATATCATTTATTTCTCATCATTTCATGTGCTTTTATGTCAATACGATGTTCGATTCTTTTGCGGTGATACATCTAGCTTATATGTGCAGTGGGAGTCTATCTTGGGAGCAATTGTTGAGATATGCACGACTTCGGAAGGAATATGTATCTTTATATGCATCTCTCTTGAAATCTGACATGAGCCGACTGGTTGTTGATGACCATGATGAGATTAAGAGGCTGGACCGTGAACTTGATATCGAGGTTATTCTACAGTGGAGGTGACATGCTTTTATTTGAATACATCCTCCAAGGGGGTTATCCTGCAAATTCTGGCTGCAAATATTAAGTGAAAAGCTGGTAGCAATGTCTCATGATCTGTGCTAGAGGTTCCTTAAAGAATGTAATATAGAATTTAGGGTGGTTGCCAGAAAGTTTTGCCTTCACAATTTTGTGCATGGTGATCATAGATTAATCTGCAAAAGAAGTTGACGTCATGTCCTCATTGCACTGTTTTTTTCCCTTGAGTGGTACACTTATTGGTCCAGCCCCACCCCTTTCCTGACAAACAACAGTGACGGCAAAATAAGTTCATCTTGTTTCTTTTCTTTTTCACTTCTGGTGTGGTTTTAGCCGCTCATGTACCCTCTTCCCCAGGAAAGATCAATGAATATCACCTTTGTTCCTGAGCATGTTACCATGTATTGAATCTTCTCAAAATTATTTCTTGTCCATGATGTTTTGCATGCATCTGTGCCATAAAATCAATGATTTTTAAATAGGTCGTCTTTGCTGTTTGACCTTTGTTTCCCTTTTTTGAGTTCAAGATGTATTGCATTATGTAGTCGCTTGAGAAGCACATGTTTTGGATTCTTCACTTTGCCAATTTATAATCCATGAAGCAGTTTGGATGCGCATTTTGCACATGATTCAAAATTCGTGTGCTTATACTGCGTCGTTGATCCCATTGCTGATTGTAGATTCCTTTATTCAATCATATTTAATCTTCTTACTTTGTGTAGGATGCTGGCTCACAAGTTTGTAGAACAGTCAGCAGAAGCGTATCAGTATGCTCAACAAAATAAAAGGCAATCCTGGTGGTCATTTGGATGGTTGATTTCTTGCCCATACAATCTTACTGTTTCCGGGTTGTTAAATATGTGGCAATTAATCTTTGTTCTTTATACAGGACTGGCTCTTCAAAGGATGAGGAAGATTCAAAGAGTTTTACTGATGAAGATTGGGAAAGATTAAATCGGATCATTGGATACAAAGAAAACACCGAGTATATCCCTGATCAGCAGGATATGAAACTGATGCAATTTAATTTTGAGATACATATGAAGCATAATGCATCAAGGCTTACCATTGATGATTCGGAGTGCCTTGCTGATCTCTCGTGCCAAGATTTCTGCTGTAACTTGAAAATGTATCCGGAGGCAAAAATATTTGATCTGAAGCTTGGTTCCTACAGGCTGTTATCTCCATATGGCCTGCTTGCTGAGGTTCCTGTGTTTGGTTCTTCAGTTAGCCTTTTCAGACTTCATAGTAAATTATGACTGTCACTCAAACGATTCCATATTCTGTATGTACCAGAGCGCAAATGTTGTTGACTCTTTTGTCGGTATCTTCTCCTACAAACCATTTGATGAGCAACTGGACTGGAGTTTGACAGCTAAAGCTTCTCCTTGTTATATAACTGTAAGGTTTTCTTGTTATACCTTACTCTGCATGCATTTGTTCTACTCTTTCGTGATTTGAGTTTCTGTTCTGATAGTATTTAAAAGATTCGATTGATCAAATCGTTGGCTTCTTCAAGAGTAGCCCTACCGTTAGCCAGAACCTGGCACTAGAAACTGCTGCTGCTGTACAGGTATGTACAACTAACTTTGATTTGAAGGAAGACTGTTTCGTGGGATTGAATGATCGACCGATCATTCTTTTGTTGCTTTGTGAAGATGACACTAGATGAAGTGAAACGGACCGCTCAACAGCAAATGACTCGGGTGCTAAAAGATCAGTCGAGGTTAGGACCCCCCCCCACCCACCCACCCACACACACCCCAAGTCCGTACACCGAAAAGGTGAAAAATAATGTATATAACTTTTTTTAGGAATTGTGGGTACAATAAGACTAAAAGTACCTTTTCATGGAGCAATGTGCGCATTATAAGCTTCCTACCAGTAATTGTTTTTACAGAATAATAAAGAGATGTAGAAACAACAGTTGCAATAAGTGTAGTAAATATTTTGCTACCATTTTAACCTCGAAAAGGTGTAATTGGGGAATAATTTCCTATGTTATTCCTCCAACCCTAGAAGGGTGGGTATATAGTCAGCTATACATGGACCTCTATATGGGCTATACACAGGCCATATGGGCCACACTCACATATACACACATATACTCTAACACCCCCCCGTAGTCTGGACTACCGGCGCATCGGTGTACCATACTGGCCAACAAAGAAAGAAACTCACACACAAGGCCCCCCCCGCAGCCACAACTAGCCACTGGCTACGTTGAGGCTGGACCGAAACTCCGAGAAAGTCGAGGAGGGAAGACCCTTGGTGAAGATGTTAGCAAACTGGGAGGTGGTCGGTACATGGAGAACCCGAACATCGCCGATAGCCACCCGGTCACGAACGAAATGCAAGTCAATCTCCACATGCTTCGTCCGCTGATGCTGAACCGGGTTGGTGGAGAGGTACACAGCGCGCTGACGTTGTCGCAGTAGACGAGCGTGCTCTTGGCGAGCGGGCTGTGAAGCTCAGCCAAGAGCTGCCGGAGCCAGGACGCCTCAGCCACGCCGTTAGCAACAGCCCGGTACTCCGCCTCAGCACTCGAGCGGGAGACAACCGGCTGTCGCTTGGACGACCAGGAGATCAGGTTGCCGCCGAGGAAGACGGCATAACCTGAGGTAGAGCGGCGCGTGTCCGGGCACCCCGCCCAGTCAGCGTCAGTGTAGACGACCAGCTCAGCAGAAGGAGACCGGTGGAGGACCAAGCCGAAGTCAACCGTGCCTCGGACGTAGCGAAGAAGGCGCTTCAGCGCAGCAAGATGTGACTCCCGAGGATCATGCATATGGAGACAGATCTGCTGGACAGCGTAGGTGAGGTCCGGCCTGGTGAAAGTGAGGTACTGTAAGGCTCCAGCAAGACTCCGATAGGCAGTAGGATCAGCCACAGGATCACCCAGAGTAGCAGACAGCTTCGCCTGAGTGTCAACAGGAGTGGAGCAAGGCTTGCAATCAGTCATCCCAGCACGCTCCAGGATATCAAGGGCATACTGACGCTGGTGAAGGAGAAGACCAGCCTGACGGGGCTCAACTGTCACGCCCAAGAAGTGGTGAAGCTTGCCCAGATCCTTCATAGCAAACTCCTGCTGAAGAGAAGAGATAATCCGCTGGAGCAGCTGTGGACTAGAGGCAGTCAAAACAATGTCATCAACGTAGAGGAGGAGGTAGGCAACCCCATCAGCATGGTGATATATGAACAACGAAGTATCTGATTTGGCTTCAACAAACCCCAGTGTCAGCAAGAAGGTGGCAAACCGAGAGTACCATGCCCGAGGAGCCTGCTTCAGACCGTAGAGAGACTTGTTCAACCGGCAGACCAAATCCGGACGACTGGAGTCCACAAACCCTGCTGGCTGGCTGCAGTAGACTGTCTCGGTCAGAGTGCCATGAAGAAATGCATTCTTGACATCGAGCTGGTGCACCGGCCAAGAGCGAGAGAGAGCCAGAGAGAGAACAGTGCGCACTGTAGCAGGCTTCACCACTGGACTGAAAGTCTCATCATAGTCCACACCAGGACGCTGAGTGAACCCCCGAAGGACCCAACACGCCTTATAGCGCTCCAGAGTACCATCAGCCCGTCGCTTGATCGTCCAAATCCACTTGCCGGTCACCACATTGCAACTAGACGGACGCGGCACAAGGTCCCAAGTCTGGTTGGCAAGAAGAGCTCCATACTCCTCTTCCATCGCACGACGCCAGTTCGGATCTGCCAGAGCCTCACGAACCGACGTCGGGATCGGAGAGAGCCGCGGCTCCCCCTCAGTGGCGGAGAGTGATAGAGGGGGAGTGCCCGATCTTTCAGTGAGTGGAGATAAATCCGATTTGGTGGTTGTTGACCCTCACGATCCGACTACGACGAGCGAGCTCGAAGCGCCAATGCAATCGCTGAACCAACTCCCGATGGTTACCAACCTTGCCGGTGTAAAGTCAGCCTGATCACGAAGATCGTTTCCTGCACGCAATCGAAGAACGAACAAGAAAAAGAGGCGAGCAATCTTACTATCACTCGAAGGTGGAGTCTGCAATACACGAAGGCAGCATTATGCGGCTGTTCGGATGTAGCTAAAGCTAACTTGTAAAACAAACTCAAGTCTGAAAATAAACGAGGGGTCTATCTAAATAGGAGGTGCAGCCCCTGGCGGCCACGAGGGGCGACACGTGAACAGTACCCTAGGCCCACATGGGCCTCCTGTTGGGCCAACAGCCCAAAAGGTATTGGCGCAGCGCCCTGGCAGATTCTGGACGTCCACTTCTTTCGATGATTCCCGTTGACTCCGATGGAATTTTGGCATGAGACCGGTGCCATTGGAAAGTTTATCTCCTTAGCTTTCCATCCATATGTAGAACGTCCAAAACGGACTCCGTATGTGGTCGGGGCGACCAAAACATTATGGGCTGCTCCTGAACTCCGAGACGTACTCGAACTTGAGTTATTTTGGGTCTCCACCTTGGGGACTCGAACCGAATTAGACTCGGACCTCTGTCTTGATTTGGACATCCTTGCTGGACTCCGTCTTCATCATTCCATGTGCCAATCATGGACATATGCTTGGATGCCATGCCCTCATCAGAGAGAGCCCGCGGCCGAAGAACCCCGGCCGCCTGCCGGGTCACCATGGGATGGGTGCGACGAGGATCCCGATGGATGACCGGCGGGTGGTACACGGCCGGCTCCACCCGAGAACGGCGTGGTGGAGGCGGCGGTGGCGGAGGCGGTGTCAGCTCCGGTGGAGGCGGCGGAGACGGCTTCAGTGGAGGTGGAGGCGGCGGCGGAGACGGCTCCGGTGACGGTGGTGGAGGAGGCGGAGCCGTCGAGCGGCGCTCGTAGACATAGCGCACAGGGGGCGCATAGTCCACGGGCACCACCGGGACCGGTGGCAGAGGAGCGGGCATCTGAGGAGGCACTAGACGCCGGCGGTACACCTGCACCGGCTCGGCGTAGCGTGCAGGTGTCGTCGTGGCCGCGCGTGGCGCGGCAGGAGGAACCGGGACGGTGCTGGGCGCAGCAGAAGGTGTCGGGGCCGCGCGTGGCCCGGCGGGAGGCTCCAGGGGCGCGACAGAAGGCGCCGGGGCCGCGCGTGGCGCGGCGGGGGGCTCCAGGGGCACGACAGAGGACGTCGGGGCTGCGCGTGGCGCGGCCAGAGGCACCAAGCCCGCGTCGGGTGCGACAAAGGGCACCGGAACAGCAGGTGGTGCAAGAAGAGGCTCAAGCACCGCGTGTGGCGCAGCTAAAGGCGCCGGAGCTGGTGGTGGAACAGAAGGACCTGCTGAAAAGGGAAAAACAGAAACAGGTGGTTGAACCACCGGGTCAGAAAACATGGACTCAAGGTCAGGATCAGGAGAAGGTGTGGAGGTGGAGGAGAAGGGGAAGTCCGACTCGTCAAACACAACATGTCGGGATATAAGAACCCGACGAGAGGCGAGATCATAGCAACGGTACTCCTTATGGTCCGGGGAGTAACCAAGGAACACATAACGTGTCGAGCGAGGTGCGAGCTTGTGAGGAGCAGTGGCAGCAAGGTTCGGGTAGCAAGCGCACCCGAAGACACGAAGGTGAGCGTAGGTGGGAGGGGTACCGAAGAGAGCGTGGTGAGGAGTCGGAGCAGGTGAAGCTGTGGAAGGAAGACGGTTGAGAAGGTAGGTGGCGGTGTGAAGGCTCTCTACCCAGAAGCGCGGTGGCAGGGAGGCCTGGATCAGAAGAGTGCGCATGACATCGTTCGTGGTCCGAATCATGCGCTCAGCCTTGCCGTTCTGTGGGGAAGTGTACGGACAAGACGTACGCAACTGAACACCTCGGGAGAGAAAGAAGGAGCGAGAGGTGTTGTTATCGAACTCACGACCGTTGTCGCACTGGACGGCCTTAACGGTGAGGTCGAACTGAGTGGACACCCAGGCAAAGAAGTGGAGGAGGGTGGGGAAGGTGTCAGACTTGGCACGCAAAGGGAAAGTCCAGGAGTAGTGAGAGAAATCATCGACCACTACCAGGTAGTACTTGTAGCCCGAAAGACTAGGAACAGGAGAAGTCCACAGATCACAGTGAATAAGATCAAAGGCATGCGTCGCATGCGAAGAAGAAGAACAGAAAGGAAGGCGAACATGGCGACCCAACTGGCACGCATGGCAGAGATGCTCATCAGAAGCCCGAGTGCAAGGAAGCTGTGCACTGCGACTGAGCTGAGCCAAGGTGTCGCGGCCGGGGTGACCAAGCCGGCGGTGCCAGGTAGTGGAAGAGGGACTGGTGACAAGGGCAGCTGACGGGGAAGAGGGTAAAGGTGGTGTAGCGGAAGCAGGAAGGTGAAGGGTGTAAAGGGGTCCCGAGCTATCACACCGGAGGAGCGGACGCCCAGACACAAAATCCTGCACAGTAAGGCCAGAGGGATCGAATTCAACAGAACAAGAATTGTCAGTTGTGAACTGACGAATGGAAAGAAGGTTATGGATCATCTGAGGAGCAACAAGAACATTGGGAAGACGAAAGGGACCTGGAGCACAACCCACGGAGGTGACAGGAAGACAAGACCCATCACCAACCATGATCGAAGATGGATAAGAGCAATGTGGGGGTCGGACAGAAGAAAGGAGGCTAGCATCAGGGGGGTGTGGTAGGAGGCACCCGAGTCGGCGATCCACTCTGTGCGGACAGGTGGTGTCACCCCCATGGTGCTGATGCCTGTGCCGGAGGCTGAGTGGGAGTAGGCGAGATGTGCCCTGACCATGGGTCGCTGAAGAATGGCCAGGGCACACCGGCTGTAGCAGGAGTTGTGCGCGGACGACGTCCCCTCCGCCGACGACGCCCACCGCGACCTCCGCCACCCCCGCTCGACCCGGGGGAAGGAACAGGGACGTCGGAGGAAGCAGGGCCGGGAGCGCTGTAGAGAGCGGCACCGGCCAGAGGGGGAGCAACGCCGGCACCCGACAGAGGAGGGGACACGTGCGGGAGGGCACAACTGCAGGCAGGCGTCAAGCCCCTGAGGAAAGCACCCTGGGCGTCGAGGGCAGAGGAGCTGGCGGCCGTGTGCGGAGGAAGTGGGGCAGCAGTTCCCGCGGGCGGAGCTGAGAGGGCTTCCACGCCCGCGGTGTGCCCATCGGCGCCAGCGGCGGGCGACGCGACGATGGCGGTCGGGAAAGAAGGCACAGCGAGGGGCGGCGCGCTCATGAGCAGAGAGTGCGCGCACGCAGACTGGGCCTCAGCCAGGACAGCCGCAAGGGCAGTTTCGGCAGCAGCAGTCGCCGCACCCGCGCTCGAGAAGGAAGGGGTTGCGAGCGCCGGCGCAGCAGCGGAGGAGAACAGCGCATCCATGGGGGGCATGCCAAGCTCGGGGAAAGGAGAGGCAGCACCGATGCCCAGAGGACCACGCACGCTGCCGCCCAAAGCACGAAGGGCTGCGGCAGTGGCGTCAGGAGTGACGAAGGGGAATGGAGGTACGCCGTAGGAGGGAGGAGGGTGCGCCTGCATGCCGTAGAGGAGGGAAGGAGGTACTCCCGCGGCCTGCAGGCCGTAGGGCAGAGCCCCCGTACCAGGAGGAGGGTCCCCCGCGGCCGTGCCCGCGCCAGGGAGGCATCCGCCCGTGGCCAACGGAGGGGGCGGGCCGCCAGGAAGGGGAGGACGACCGCCCGTGGCCGACGGAGGGAGCGGGCCGCCACCGGTGGCCGGGAGCAGGGGAGGAGACGGCCCGCCACCCGCCCCCGCGACCGCGACCGAGCCGCCAGTGCCCGTTCCGGGAGGCGGCGGAGGCCCGCGCGCGCCAGGGGAACGGCCATCCGCGGCCGGGAGCAGAGGCGGCGGAGGTCCGCTCGCGCCAGGGAGACGGCCCGCCGCGGCCGGGAGCAGGGGAGGGGGCGGCCGTCCGCCCGCGCCTGCGGCCGAGCCCCCGTGCCCGTGCCAGGCGGCGGCGGCTGCCCCTGGACATGCGGCGGCATGTGTGGTGGCGTGCCGAAGAGGGGAGGAAGGGAGGAGAGGGGGCGGCGCGCCGGAGGAGGAGGAGAAGGGCGCGCTCGCCGGCGGCCGGTCGCCGGCCATGGCAGGCAGGCGGCGGCGGGATGGCTAGGCAAGGAAGGAAACCGTAACTGATACCATGTAATTGGGGAATAATTTCCTGTGTTATTCCTCCAACCCTAGAAGGGTGGGTATATGGTCAGCTATACATGGGCCTCTATATGGGCTATACACAGGCCATATGGGCCACACTCACATATACACACATATACTCTAACAAAACGAATTTGAAAAATGGAGCTGCGGTTTTACGTAAAAAAGGATTTATTGTTGCTTTTTCTATAACATGAAATTACGTGATGTCATCGGATAATAAATCCAAAGGAAAGGTCGATAAATGACTCAATCTATTATATTTTAATCACTCTAGATTTCTACATCATTTGCTTTTCTTTACTCCTTTGCTTCTATTATAACATCACACTAAAGAATTTAGCAACATTTTATTTTGTCTGCACCTTCTTCAATGCTGACTAATGTATTACTTAACCCTACCAGGTTTTCACTGAACATGGATATTGCTGCTCCTAAAATTACTGTTCCTACCAAGTTCCGACCTGATGATGTACATGAGACTAAGCTTTTGCTTGACCTTGGAAATTTAGTTCTTCGGACAGAGGTTGTGTCCGCTATTTGCAAGTACGATTTTATATTAAGCAGTTTGTTATGATAGCTACTAATGCCACTTGTTGGTTCAGGAAATATGGGATTCCTATTCTTCAGAAGAGCAGGATATATATCTAAACTTCAATTTGGTGCTTAGTGATGTATCTGCATTTCTGGTGGATGGTGATTACCATTGGAATGAAACATCTGATGGAATCAACTTGTTCCCAGTAATTGACAAGTGTGGCATTGCTTTGAAGCTTCAGCAGGTAAAACAGTACAACACCTACCTCTCATCACACAACATAATTGAAAGATTAAAAGGGGGAAATTAGATGTCATCAACATGACATAACCGTTGCTCCTTTCATCGCACAGATCCAGTTGGAGAGTCCTCTATATCCTTCCACAAGAATGGCGTTACGGGTTCCTTCCCTGGGGTTTCATTTTTCTCCAGCACGCTATCATCGTTTGATGGAAATTTTAAAGATTTTTCAAGATAGTGATAGTGAGAATAGCACTTCAGATCTTGAACATTTGTGGGATCAGGCTGACTTTGAAGGATGGTCGTCTCTTCTTGCGTGGAAGGTTTTCATTCTTTGTAATGCACTCACTAATGACTGATCATTTAGGGATTATGTCATATACTCATATTTTTTATATGCTGTTAGGGTGTTGGAAACCGAGAAGCTTCTTGGCAACACAGATACTTGCGTCTGGTGGGCCCATTTCTCTATGTATTTGAAAATTCAACATCGACTACATACAAGCAATGGTTCAGGTTATTAACTTTCCTATATAGTTCTGAATTTTATGTTATTGTCAGGTTTTGAGTTTATATTATCTACATGCATGTTGATTTGATGTTGTCTGGGATTCCACGGAATACTACCTCAGAATTTATTGTGTTTACCTCAGCAAATTACTTGACTTTCCAACATATAAAACTTCAAATTCTTGTCAGCATTTTAATCATGAGCCGTTGCTTCAGCAATGGTAGAAACTTGAGCTTATTATGTCACGTGCCTTGGTACTTTTATAGGTATTTTTTTTACTTAGTTTTTCTACCTTACGAGGCCTCAGATTTGTGCTTTCGGAATTGTGGCCATCAATTTTTTTGCATTGCTTAACGCCTTTAACGTTGCAATAACAACATGATAGTGAAATCTACATCTGTTAGACATAATGTCATGTGATTATATTAATGTTTTCTAATCATTTTGCTTTTTTTTTTGTGTGCCTGCACACTTGTTTTTACCTGCTTGTATTGAGTTGCAGTTTACGTGGGAAACAAGTTCATCAGGTCCCTGCTGAGCTTACAAATGGTGTGCATAACATCCTGGCACTGCACGATTCTGGTCAAGTTAATCCCAAGGAATGTTCAAGTAGTATAGTTCATTATTTACTTCATCAATATTATTCTGCTTCAGTCTTACTGACATAAATTATTATCTTAACAAACTTTCTTCTTTTACAGATTCTGGAAGACACTGGTGCTTTAATTTTTTTGTTTGACAATGAGGAAGGACGGAAGATATGGCAGAGCCGTTTGCAGGGTGCTATATACCGGGCATCGGTACTCCTTGCTATTTTCTTGTTTTTGGCCGCTTACATTATTTATCTTCTGTTTTTTTTTGTAAATACAGTGAGGGAGGCCCCTGCTGTTTAATTATCTTCTGTTGGCATCCTTACAGTTTAGACTTCTTGCAGGGTTCTGCTGCAGTTTCTAGCTTTCCTGAAGCTGCTCTCCCATCAGAGACCAACTCCTCATTCAAAGGCAACTTTGCGGATGTTGACACAGAAAAATTATTTGTTGCTGGCATTCTTGATGAGCTGAAGATATGCTTTTCGTGTGGCTATGAGGTATTTCTTTCTTAACTAATATTCTTTGTAATCTTTATTTAATTTTAAAATGTAAGCCATGCTTCTGTAGGATAACCACAAACTAAAAAAGGTTCTGCTAGCTAAGGAGAGCAGCCTATTTGAATTTCGGGCAGTTGGTGGTCAGGTACCAATCTTTTCTTCTGTTTTCTCCCTGCTTTACAACTTATTTTTATATATTTTTTCTTTTGGAACAAACAGGTTGAACTTTCAGTTAAAGGTGGCAATTTACTGATAGGAACTATTTTGGGGTCACTAGAAATTGAAGACCAGTATTACTACCCAGGAAGTCCAGTGCCAAGGTTCTTGGCAAGGTCTTTTATCAATAGCATGCAAACCCAAGAAATCCCCTCACCTAGTCGAAAGAACAGTGCAGGAGCTAAAGGCACTCCATTGAAGAAAAGTGACAGCGAGGAAAACTTTTTTGAGGCATCAGACGATTTTGATGAATTTGAAACACCTATGCTTCGAGAGAGGACCATATCAGATTATTTTAGTACCCAGAATTTCTTGCCTGCTAGTCTTCCTTCCCTACAGCCCCCAACATTTAATCGAATACCTGGTTTGATACCAGACAGTGAACTTCAAACTGTTGGATTCACTTTGGATGGTAATGATACTTTCGATAGTTTTGTGAAAGCTCAGATAGTGATTTATGATCAGCATTCTCCCCAGTACAACAACTTGGACAACAGGGTAATTATCTCAAATCTCGTTACATTATATGCTTATGTTTTTTTTTTGTATGGATGTATCTGTTCCTTCTCAAGTCTTGATCATGCTTGGGTTTATTGTATGGATGTAGCTATTCCTCCTACCACCTTGATCATGTGTGATAGCTCATATTTTTCTTCATTTTACCAGGTAGTTGTAACTGTTGCTACTTTGACCTTCTTTTGCCATCGGCCAACTGTTATTGCAATTATGGAATTCATGAACGCCATCAATCTTGCAAACGAGCCTGATACTAATAAATATAAAGACACGCATACTGCTACTGTAGAAGATGGTACAATTGAGGAATCTAAGTCTACAATTGAGGAATCTAAGTCTGATCTGGAACCAGAGCCAGCCATAAAAGGGTTGCTGGCTAAAGGTAAAAGCAGAATAGTTTTTCATCTTACGTCCAGCATGGCAGAGGCGCAGATATTACTGATGAATGAGAATGGTGATCGGCTTGCCACTTTATCACAAAATAACCTCTCGACTGATATAAAGGTAATAGGACTTTCTAATCCTTGTGATAGATTTTGATTTGGATTTTTAATGCATAATGGGGTCTTGACTATCTGTGGCGTTACTCAAGGTGTTCACATCATCATTCAGCATAAAGGCTGCACTTGGAAACCTTAAAATAAGTGATGATAGTCTCCGTAGCAGTCACCCTTACTTTTGGGTTTGTGACATGCGAAATCCTGGAGGACGTTCATTTGTGGAGGTATTCATGTTAATTGATTTCACTTGCTTGTTGGAGTCTGTAATTTATTATGCTTGAAATTGTTCCTTTCTAGAATTCATCTTTTTATGAATCATAGAAGAATAATCAGTTTTAAAATCATGGTGCAGATTGACTTTAGTTCATACAATGTTGGTGATGAAGATTATCGCGGTTATGACTATAGCCTTGTAGGGCAGCTTTCTGAAGTTAGAATTGTTTACCTGAACCGTTTTGTTCAAGAGGTATGGTGTCTAGAACTCAATATGTTTCTTAATTCTGTAAATAGTTTAATCTCAATCCCTCCCTCTCTGCAGATTATCAGTTACTTTATGGGACTTGTCCCAAAAAGTTCTGACAGTGTTGTAAAGCTGAAAGACGATGCGACTAACTCAGAGAAGTGGGTTAGCAAAACTGATATGGAAGGTTCACCTGCTCTCAAATTGGATGTTTCTTTCAGCAGGCCTATAATTGTTATGCCCCGTGAAACTGATAGTTCTGAGTAAGGATGCTTTCGTGTATACACACATTTTTTATTCATTTACTTGTATGATATCTTGAAGACGATCACATTGGTTTGCAGCTTTTTGGAGCTTGATGTCCAATACATAACAGTCCAAAATGAATTCCAGTGGATAGGTGGTGATAAGAATGAGATGAGCGCTGTTCACTTAGACATTTTGACAGTTACAGTAAGTTCATTTTGTGAACAAATATATGCCATTGCGATCTTAGTTGATAAATGCATATAGCTGATCTTGTAAAATAGTAGCAGGCCGCAGCTTATAGTAGCCATGACTGATTGTATCTTATTATGATTATTATGTTTTGGGCTTGCAGGAAGTTCCTGTCATGTTGATCTTTTATGATTTTGTTTTGTATTTAGAATACTGGGCAAACAAACACCTGTGTTCCACATCTTATTCCTCATGACACCATACTTAAAGTCATTCTTATAGAACGATTAAACTTCCTTTTGTAGGTTAAGGACATAAATTTGGTTATTGGTATGGATATGGTGCGTGGTGAAACCATAATTCAAGATGTGGAAGGCCTCTCATTTGAACTTCGTAGATCATTGCGTGATCTCAGGCATCAGTTGCCAGCAGTGGAGGCAGCAATTAAGGTAGCACATTTGCTCTGAACGCATCTTTCATTGTGGAGGTCCCTGGTTAGATTCATTTGTTTTTCTTATAGCTCCATTGGGACACTCATTTCTCTTTTACCTACAATATCTCGTAGGTGGATGTTTTGAAAGCAGCACTATCCAATCGAGAATATGAGATCATATCTGAATGTGCATTGTCTAATTTCTCCGAGACACCACGTACTGTGCCAGCTCTGAATGATCCTCAATATGGCACTTCCACTACTCCATCTCATGCATCGGCATCTTCTGAAACTATTCAGGACTTGTCCCAAGATGAGGAAACATGGATATCTAATAAATTTTCTGTCTCGGTAAATCTGGTCGAGCTTTCGCTGCATTCAGGATCGACAAGAGATTCTCCTCTGGCTAGTGTGCAGGTACTCAATTCTTGTAGAGAAAAAAAATACTTTGGAACTGCATTGACTGCTCTGTTTGTTTTTCATAGCTTTTCCTTTTCCATACCTGGGCTTGTCTCATAATCATGTTGAAAGCTTGCATGAACATAACTTCGTACAGTGATATACCACTTCTGACATTATCCCTAAAACTGTGGTTAGCATTTCGTTCTCTAGATGACTGGTATCAGCAAGTGTATTTTTACAAGTAAACTGAAGTAGCCTTAATATGAAAATTCTAACGAAAACTTCTTAGGTTTTAGTTTGTTTGTCCAAAGTCTAGAAAAATGTATTAGCATTGAGGGGGTGTTTGGCAGCATTCCCCTCCAAATTTTCGAGCTCCACTTCACTTAAGCTCCATTCTACTAACTCCAGAAAATTACTGGAGCTGTCTACATGTTTGGCAAGAAGCATGGATCCATCTCTACAAATAGACAATCTTGTTGTGAAAAGTCTATTATACCCTTGTGATTGGGGCCTGCGTGCCAGTCCCCTTTTATTTCTTCTCCTCTCCCATCTTCCCTTTATCCACTGCTGCCTGCCCTTCTATTTTCCCCTCTGATTTCTTCACACAGGAAGCAAACCAAAACCTGCCCCTTTCTCAATCTTTCTCCACGAATCTGCCTGACCTGCTTGGGGGAGGGGCGGTGTGTGGCCCACGCTGACGGCGGCCCCGGCCGGCTAAAGGGTGCAGCCCTGTGGCCCCCCATGAGGCCGACGAGTGGGGGTGGTGTTGGCACAGGCAGCGTGGCTTCGGCGGGCGACGGTGTCATGGCTCTGGCGCCTGACGATGGCATGGGTAGCATGCCGGCCATGGTATGTGCCTTTGTGGCCAAAGCGAGGAAACGAAGACAGTTTAGAGGAAAAAAAATTAGAAACGAACCTGTATGCTGTGTAACAGGTGGCAAAGGTTGGTAAATAACCCACAACTCTATGAGGAGGTCTGAAACTGATGTTTTTGGAGCACCCCTTGAGGGTACTGCAAGAAAAATGTGGATCTGACCCCCCCCCCCCCCACACACACAGAGGGAGGGAGGGAGACTCCATGTTTTTTTTCTGGACCTGGACGTGTTTGGCAGGGAGTTTTGGAGACGAGGGGCAGCGGAAGATTAGCCTAGGATCAGCCCCGGCCCTATACTCATCCGGGGCAACCGCCCAGGGCCCCAAAATGCTAAGGGCCCCCAAGCAAGATACTTTGTATTGTACACTCCTCTTATGTGTATAGTTCATGTGTACTAAATCGAGCAAACAACTAGTCCAAGTTCATCCAGTCACCATTGGGTAGTTCATCTCCACCACCAATGACTATAGAAAAAGATTAGTCCCCGACTAATTTAGATTAATATTTAGTTCTTTACGGTATATTCTTCCATTATTTTATCTTTTTTTACACAAATTAAATCCAAATCAATTTTTTAATACTGATTTTTTTTGAAAAAAAAACTCTACTTGGGTGCAGCAGCATGTATGCTTTAGTTTTGACTTTGCACAGTGTCACCAACTGCTATAAAAAAAATTTGGTTTTTCTGGGTTCTAAGGGGCCTCCAACATAAGCTTCGCCCTGGGCCCCCGAAAACTCAGGACCGGCCCTGCCTAGGATCTCAACCCTAATCTCGTGATACCATGTAGAGGGAATAGTGTGTTTAATGGATGGATTGTATTGCTTTGAGGCCTCAACCGAGAGTACAAGACTTGGGGTGCAAGGCAAACCCACCGGATACATATGGCAGTCTACGATAGATATCTACAACTACCAAATATACTCTAATAAGTGGAGTGCTTCCAAACACCCCCCTTAGTACCAGTTCTCATCACTAGACAGCACAACAACTTTTAAAATGGACGTTGGCCAGTCTTCCATGAGGAAAATTAGGTGGACTCCTAGCCCAACAAATAAAAATATTAAACTACATTCAGTGGGTTTGCAGGCTTGATATTTGGTCATTTGTAAGGAGCTGGTGAGCGAAGAGGCCTGTAACGTAGTAATTGCAGTGACCTTGGTAGTGTTAGCCCAAATAGATCTTTTCCATTCACCACACCACCACAAAGGGGGTCTTGGGTACATATATAGGCTGCCACCAAGGGGTAACATGGTGGCTAATCATAGGGGGTAAAATAGGAATAAAAAACTACAAAATTACCTAAGCTACTAGACTTAATACTAACAAGTAGCACCCTAGGTCCTGGGTTTGAATCCCCGTGGGAGCAAATTTCAGGCTGGGTAAAAAAAAATCCCTCGCTGGTTTTCTTGGCTGGCATGGGTGAACCAACATGTGGTGGGTGAGCCCTCGTGTAAGGGGCTGATTGTATGTGTTGAGCCTCAAAGCACGGGTCAAGCCCCGACCCACAGGGGTGGCAATTGGCACCCCCATGTATGAGGTGGCCAGCTTTCGTGATTTTTCTTGGCCGGGCTCCGTGTAGGAGAATAATGTTCTTTAGTATTCATCCAACCCTAGATGGGTGGGTATATAGACAGTGATACATGGGCCTCTATATGGGCCATACACACACATACTCTAACACCCCCCGCAGTCTGGACTACCGGTGCAGCGGTGTACGAGACTGGCCAACAAAGAAAGAAACTCACACACACAGGGCCCCCGCAGCCACAACTAGCCACTGACTACGTTGAGGCTGGACCAAAACTCCGAGACGGTCGAGGAGGGAAGACCCTTGGTGAAGATGTTAGCGAACTGGGAGGTGGTCGGTACGTGGAGAACACGGACATTGCCGATAGCCACCCGGTCACGAGCGAAGTGCAAGTCAATCTCCACATGCTTCGTCCGCTGGTGCTAAACCGGGTTGGTGGAGAGGTACACGGCGCTGACGTTGTCGCAGTAGACGAGCGTGCTCTTGGCGAGCGGACTGTGAAGCTCAGCCAAGAGCTGCCGGAGCCAGGACGCCTCAGCCACGCCGTTAGCAACAGCCCGGTACTCCGCCTCAGCACTCGAGCGGGAGACAACCGGCTGTCGCTTCGACGACCAGGAGATCAGGTTGCCGCCGAGGAAGACAATGTAGCCTGAGGTAGAGCGGCGGGTGTCCGGACAACCCGCCCAGTCAGCATCAGTGTAGACAACCAGCTCGGCAGGAGAAGACCGGTGGAGGACCAAGCCGAAGCCAATCGTGCCTCGGATGTAGCGAAGAAGACGCTTCAGGGCAGCAAGATGGGACTCCCGAGGATCATGCATATGGAGGCAGATCTGCTGGACAGCGTAGGTGAGGTCCGGCCTGGTAGCATCAGTGTAGACAACCAGCTCGGCAGGAGAAGACCGGTGGAGGACCAAGCCGAAGCCAATCGTGCCTCGGATGTAGCGAAGAAGACGCTTCAGGGCAGCAAGATGGGACTCTCGAGGATCATGCATATGGAGGCAGATCTGCTGGACAGCGTAGGTGAGGTCCGGCCTGGTGAAAGTGAGGTACTGTAAAGCTCCAGCAAGACTCCGATAGGCAGTCGGATCAGCGACCGGATCACCCAGAGTAGCAGACAGCTTCGCCTGAGTATCAACAGGAGTGGAGCAAGGCTTGCAGTCAGTCATCCGAGCACGCTCCAGGATATCAATAACATATTGACGCCGGTGAAGCAGAAGACCATCCGGGCGGGGCTCAACTGTCACGCCCAAGACAATATCATCAACGTAGAGGAGGTAGGCAATGCCATCAGCATGGTGATATATGAACAGTGAAGTGTCTGACTTGGCCTCAGCAAAGCCCAGTGTCACCAAGAAAGCAGCAAACCGAGAGTACCATGCCCGAGGAGCCTGCTTCAGACCATAGAGAGACTTGTTCAGCCGGCAGACCAAATCCGGACGACTGGAGTCCACAAAACCTGCTGGCTGACTGCAGTAGACTGTCTCTGTCAGAGTGCCATGGAGAAAAGCATTCTTGACATCGAGCTGGTGCACTGGCCAAGAGCGAGAGAGAGCCAAAGAGAGGACAGTACGCACTGTAGCGGGCTTCACCACTGGACTGAAGGTCTCATCATAATCCACACCGGGGCGCTGAGTGAACCCCCGAAGAACCCAACGCGCCTTATAGCGCTCCAGAGTACCATCTGCCCGACGCTTGATAGTCCAAATCCACTTGCTGGTCACCACATTGCAACCAGACGGACGCAGCACAAGATCCCAAGTCTGGTTGGCAAGAAGAGCTCCATACTCCTCTTCCATCGCACGACGCCAGTTCGGATCTGCTAGAGCCTCACGAACTGACGTCAGGATCGGAGAGAGCCGCGGCTCTCCCTCTGTGGTGGAGAGAGCCGCGGGCCGAAGAACTCCGGCCGTCTGCCGAGTCACCATGGGATGGGTGTGACGAGGATCCCGATGGATGACCGGCGGGTGGTACACGGCCAGCTCCACCCGAGAACGACGTGGTGGAGGCGGCGGTGGCGGAGGAGGCGGAGACGGCGGCGATGACGGCGGTGGAGGAGGTGGAGACGGCTCCGGAGACGGTGGTGGAGGAGGCGGAGCCGTCGAGCGGCGCTCGTAGACATAGCGCACAGGGGGCGCATAGTCCACGGGCATCGCCGGAACCGGAGCCAGAGGAGCAGGCATCTGGGGACGGCGTCGGTACACCTGCACCGGCTCGGCGTAGCGTGCAGGTGTCGTCGGGGCCGCGCGTGGCGCGGAATGAGGCACCGGGACGGTGCCGGGCGCAGCAGAAGGCGTCGGGGCCGCACGTGGCGCGGCCAGAGGCACCAAGCCCGCGTCAGGTGCGACAAAGGGCACCGGAACAGCGGGTGGTGCAAGAAGAGGCTCTGGCGCCGCGCATGGCGCAGCTAAAGGTGCTGGAGCCTGAGGTGGGTCAGAAGTACCTGCTGGAAAAGGAAAAACACAAATAGGTGGCTGAACCACCGGGTCAGAAAACATAGACTCAAGGTTAGGGTCAGGAGAAGGGGTGGGGGTGGAGGAGTAGGGGAAGTCCGACTCGTCAAACACAACATGTCGGGAGATAAGAACTCGACGAGAAGTGAGGTCAAAGCAACGGTACCCCTTATGGTCAGGGGAGTAACCAAGAAACACACAACGTGTCGAGCGAGGTGCGAGCTTGTGAGGAGCAGTGGCCGCAAGGTTCGGGTAGCAAGCGCACCCGAAGACACGGAGGTGAGCGTAGGTGGGTGGGGTACCGAAGAGAGCGTGGTGAGGAGTCAGAGCAGGGGAAGCTGTGGAAGGAAGACGGTTGAGAAGGTAGGTGGCGGTGTGAAGGCTCTCTGCCCAGAAGCGCGGGGGCAGGGAAGCCTGGAGGAGAAGGGTGCGCATGACATCATTCGTGGTCCAAATCATGCGCTCAGCCTTGCCGTTCTGGGGAGAAGTATACGGACAAGACATACGCAGCTGAACACCTCGGGAGAGAAAGAAGGAGCGAGAGGTGTTGTTATCGAACTCATGACCGTTGTCACACCGGACGGCCTTCACGGGGAGGCCGAACTGAGTGGACACCCAGGTAAAGAAGTGAAGGAGTGTGGGGAAGGTGTCGGACTTGGCACGCAAAGGAGAAGTCCAAGAGTAGTGAGAAAAATCATCAATGATCACGAGGTAGTACTTATAGCCAGACATGCCGAGTACAGGAGATGTCCACAAATCACAGTGAATAAGATCAAAAGTATGCGACGCATGCGAAGAAGAAGAAAAAGGAAGCCGAACATGGCGACCAAGCTGGCACGCATGACAAAGGTGCTCAGCACTAGTCCTAGTACAAGTGACATCTGCACTACGACTAATCTGAGCCAAAACATCTCGGCCAGGATGACCAAGACGGCGGTGCCAGGTGGTGGAGGACGACGTCGCAGCAAGAGCAGCGGAGGAAGACGAAGAGGTCGAAGGTGAAGCAGCGGAGGCCGGAAGGCGGAGGGTGTAAAGGGGCCCGGAGCTATCACATCGGAGGAGTGGACGCCCGGTAGCCAAATCCTTCACAGAAAGACCAGAAGTGTCAAACTCGACTGAACAAGAATTATCAGAAGTAAATTGACGAATGGAAAGGAGATTGTGGACCATCTGAGGAGCCACAAGAACATCAGAGAGACGAAAAGGACCGGGAGCAGAACCCACAGAGGTGACAGGGAGACAAGAGCCATCACCGACCATGATGGAAGAAGGACAAGAAGGGTGAGGAGGTCGGACAGAAGAAAGGATACCCGCATCAGGGGTGGTGTGGTAAGAGGCACCCGAGTCGGCGATCCACTCCGTGCCGACGCGCGGTGTCAGGCCCACGGTGCTGAAGGACTGCGCTAGAGCAGCCTGATCCCACCCCCCCGGCCACGCCGAGCTGGGCTGAGGAGGTGGAGTCCAGGACGGCGCGTAGGAGGCAGCACCTGTGACCATGGCCGCCGGCTGGTGCGGAGGACGAGGCCCCCCCTCCCTGACCCTGGAAGGGCCACATGGAGATGCGCCCGGACCATGGGTTGGCGAAGGTCGGCCAGGGCGCACCCCCGGGGGGAGGAGCGAGAGCGGGGGTCGGAGCCTGGGTGGGCGTCCCACGACCCCCACCACCTCGTCCTCGGCGACCTCGGCGGCCCCCACGGCCCCCCACCCCCGCTCGGCCCGGGGGGAGGAGCACCAAGGAGAGAGGCGGGCGGCGAGGTGGAGGACGGTGGCGGGGCAGCGACGAGGGCACGAGAGGCGGTAGAAGACGAAGCCGTGGTCGAGGAAGGTGTGTGGAGACCCCGGGTGAGCTCCTCCAGGGTGAGAGCATCACGAAGCTGGAGGAAGGTGGGAGTCGGCTTCTGGTGAGTGATCATCGTCCGCAGGGCCTCGTAGCTGCTGGGAAGGCCCCGCACGACGTTGAGCACCAGCACGTGCTCCGGGACCGGGTACCCGAGGTCCTGAAGTCCATCAGCTGTACTCTTCATCTTCCTGCAGTAGTCGCCCACGGACATGTCGCCCTGCTCGAGGGTGTGGAGCTCAGTGTCGAGCTGAAGGGCGCGTGTCTAGGCGTTGCTGAGGAACTGGCTCTCGAGAGCGAGCCAGGCCTCACGCGGTGCCGCCGGGAGTCCGCACAATGTCCTGCAGGTCGTGGGAGATGGTCCCAACGATCCAGGACATGGCGATGCTGTCGAGACGCAGCCACGCCAGGTCGCGAGCCCAGACTGGAGTGTCGAAGAGGACGTGGTCGTCGAGGGCGTAGCGGCGGAGCGCGAGGAGAACCTGGTCCCTCCAGCGAGCGTAGGAGGTGGAGGTGGAGTCGAGGAGGACGGTGACAAGGTTCTTGATGTGCGGGACCCCGGCAGCCTGGAGGTGGAGGTAGGAGACCATGGGGTCGGTCAAGAGGGGCCGGGGTCCGGCACTCGACGAGGGCGGAGCAGTGGGAGGCGCCTGGTAGGAGGCGCCAGGCGACGCGGAGTAAGTGCCCCGCCTCGGCCACCTGACGAGCGAGCGCGTCAGCCGTGTCGCGCTCACGCTGCCAGGCGAGGGCCGCCGCACGAACCCGCTCCTGGGCTGTGGCGGCCTTGGCCTTTGCCGCAGCGAGGGCCACGGCGAGAGCCCCATCCGGAGCAGCGTCGCTGTCGACAAGCGGCGGCTGTCCGGCGGTGAGAGGAGGCGCGAGGGGCAGCTGGGGGCCAGCCAAGAACGCCGGGATGAAGCCCCCGACCCCCGTGGCAGCGGCAGTGGAGACAAGGAGGCCTGCCCCGGTCCCCGATGTCATGCTCGACCCCCCCGTGGCTGCACGCAGGGCAGCATCAGCCAAGGCCGCGCGGCGGATGGAAGCAGTAGTGGGATCCTCCAGCGGTGGTGTGCTCCGGGGGAAATCAGTAGCAGAGGAGCCGTATCGGAAGGAGGGAGGCATGCCGTAGAGGAGCTGTGCGCCGGACTGCAGGGGAAAATTCGGGCAGGGAAGGTCCCCTGCAGCCGTGCTCGCTCCCAAGGAGCCGTCCGTGCCTGCGCCCAAGTCCACGATCGAGTCCCCTGTTCCACCGGTTCCCAGGGCAGAGGATACAGTGCCCAGGACCGGCGGAATCGAGGAAGGGAGAGGGGCAGTAGCGCCGGGCGGAGCAGAGACGGCGGGAGAGGCAGAGGATGTCGGAACGGGCGGAGCAGAGACGGCGGGCGAGGCAGAGGAAGCCTGAATTGGGCCGCCCCCCGTTGGCGGAGGAGGGGCAACGACCGCGAAGGCCGCCGCACCGGCGGGCGCGGCGCCAATGCCGGCGGGCGGGGCTCCCGCGCCCGCGGGCCAAGCCCCCGCGCCGGTGGGCAGGGCTCCCGCAGCAGAAGCAGCAACGGCGGCGGCTGGGGAGCGCACGGCCGCGGCATAGGAGGAGGGAAAGGACGGGAGAGGAGGGAAGGAGGAGAGGGAGGGCGGCCACGGCGGCCGGCCGGCCATGGCTGGCACCAGCGGCGGCGGCTGCAGGTCAGAGAGGAAGGAGGAGAGAGGTGGGAACCCTAGCTGATACCATGTAGGAGAATAATGTTCTCTAGTATTCATCCAACCCTAGATGGGTGGGTATATAGACAGTGATACATGGGCCTCTATATGGGCCATACACACACATACTCTAACACTCCGGTTGAGCTCTTCTTAGTGAAATACCGTGAGGGCTACTGTGGAGGCGGTCTTTCCCCCACTGGCCGAGTTCTTTTTAAGGAGCTGCTGAATCTCAGCTATGTGAGTAGTGAACACAAAAATGACATCCTAGAGGAGTTGAGGTACATCTGTCCAAATTTGGATAAGAATGTGGAATTGGTATAGGTGTCTATAGTAACTTGAGAATCAGATAACATTTTTTATGCTGTTTATGTGTGTATTAAGTATTCTTCTGGTGTGTCCTATTTACTGACTGGGTAACATTTTAAGTAAATGTTTTTTTCCTTTTGGGGATTTCTTTCATATGGGTCTATACCTCTTTGTTGGGATTGGTCTTCATCTCATATATTTTCTGTATGCAGGCAAGTGGTGCATGGCTTCTATATAAATCAAACACACGAGAGGAGAGTTTTCTGTATGCTACCCTCAAAGGCTTTTCTGTTTTTGATGATCGTGAAGGAACAAAAGATGAGTTAAGGCTTGCCATTGGGAAATCTGCAACCGTTCGAGACACATCATCCATTGATGGCTATGATAATTATAATGAACTTGATTCAGGTGAACAAAGAATACAAAAGGATCTAGGTCTTGAGCCAATCCCCTCAATGCTCATTCTTGATGCCATCTTCCGGAAATCTTCGTCATCTCTCTATCTATGTGTTCAGAGACCCAAGTTTCTTGTGGCACTTGACTTCTTACTAGCAATAGTTGAGTTCTTTGTGCCATCTGCTCGGAGTCTTTTATCCAACGATGAAGACAAGGATCTTCTACACATGATTTCTCCAGTAATATTGAATGATCAGATTTATTATCAGGAGGGTTCAACATTTAGTCTTTCACCTCAGAAGCCCTTGATTGTTGATAGTGAAAGATTTGATCACTTTATATATGACGGGAAAGGTGGGAAGTTATATTTGCTGGATAGGGAGGGTAAACTCCTCTCAAGACCTAGCTCTGAGAGTTTCATTCATGTGCTGGGGTGTAAGAGGTTGCAGTTTCGGAATGTCACTATAGTGGTAATATTCTGTGCTTTCAATTCCTATTATTCTCACTTTCTACTTACCACACCTATATAACTCCCCTAACCTTTTTGGTCTTGGCAATTTTCAATACCTTGCCACAGAATGGTGAATATTTGGACTCCTGTGTCTCTCTTGGTGATGATTGCTGTTATTCAGCATCAGAGAATGACTGTGTCTACTTCATACGAGAAGATGATGGCCTCTTGTCGGCTCCCAACAAGGAAATTGCAGAAGACACTGTTAAAAATGCAAGTGTTGATATATCGACGGAATTCATAATGGAGTTACAGGTATTGCTTTCTACTTGTAGCTGTAGTTCAGACATGAATTCACATTCTACCCCCCCCCCCAAAGTCATGTACGGACACCAATGGCAGAATATCTAACTTTTTATTTTATGTTTCAGTGTAACTGTTGGAATATCAGTCTCTTTCCCATCTTCAGTTAGAAGCTTAAGCTTGTGTGAATTGATGCATTTTAAATAGAAAAAAGTTGCAGCCCACTCTATAGCACATCTTTTTACATCCGCGGGCTCATGAGCGTGGCGACTATATGTCGCGCCTGCGACAGGAAACAATCCATCGCGCCGGTGAGCCCCGCTTGTCAGAGTCGTCTTCCTCCTCGCGCCGGCTGTAGAGCTTCCTCGTCGACGTCCCCGGCGGAACCGGGTTAGGGCGGCGGAGGGTGGTTGCCGGTGGATCCGGCGGCGGGAGCCGCCGGAGACGGTGGAGGAGGGCGGCGTGGGGGCTTCGGGGCTCGTCGCCGGTAGGGTTAGGGTTTGGGGGCTTCGGGGTTTGGGTTGCCGGGGGTGGCTAGGGTTCTGACGAACCCTTCTCCTTCCTCCGGCCATGGAAATTGCCGGCCGGCCGGGGGGAGGTAGGTAGGTCAGGCGGTGGGGATGGGGGGCCGGGCGGCCTTTAAGGTTCTGGCGGTGGGGCGGCGGCTGGGCCAAGTCGGGGCGGGGGTGAGCTCGCGACGGGCGGTGGAGGCGCTGGGTGGGGAGAGCTCGCGGCGGCGGCGCCTAGGGTTCCGACGGGGGTGGGGGAAGGGGCGCGGCCTCGGAGCTCCGGCGAGACCCTACCGCGCCCGCGGCGGTGGGAGTGCCGGGCGGTGGGGCGGCGGCGGAGGAAGAGGGTGGGGAGGAAGAAGAGGGCGGGGAGGAAGTTGGTCCGTTATCGGGCCTTCAGCGATGGATTGCAATCCATCGCTTCAGCGATGCATAACCGCCCCCGCTCATGAGCACTTAAGCTTTTGGATCAATGGGCTGGTGCATGCAAATTAACAATAAGATTCCTAAATCTGTAAGGTTTGCGTCCACCAGCTATGTGTGTCAGATGTTGAGTAGTGCGGTTTCCAGCAGGTTACAATTTACAAACTGTTATAGATAGTTGATGTATGTGCTTGTGTGTTTAGGGTCACACGCCTGGCTTGTTAGCCGGCCTGACCATATGTGTGGGCCTGGGCCTGGCTTGTATAGCCGGCCGGCCGGCCCTATGTTTCGGTATTGTAGAGATATAGTTGGTTAGAGAGTCCTGAGGAGATCTTGATTACGGGTTTCCTTTGCCCCCTAGATCTCCTCACCCCTATATATGTAACCTTTGTATCTCACAATAATCCAATCCACTATTCCACACTAATTCAATCTCTTACAAACTATGGAGCAACTCCATGATGTGATTTTTTAAACCACTGCATCCGCACATGAGTGCCATTTTTTTATTGTGTGGTCTAAGTGTATTTTCTGATTACCTGATTGTTTCAGGCTATTGGACCTGAGCTTACTTTCTATAGTACATCGAGAAATACTGATGAAAACTTAGCATTATCAACTAAAGTTATTCATGCACGTACTGATGCACATTGCAGGTCAGGTTTTCTTGTGCCACTTTGTTCAATGTAGTTCTCAATTGTCTTAAAATTAATTTTTTTGTTGATGGTTATGATCCCCGCCTATACTAATTTTGTTAATAAATATTGATATACCATATGCAGGATGGGATAAATTATGTTGGCAAAAAAGCCAGATTGCTCATTGCATTTTCTGTTGCATCATTTTCCTTTTACATTTAGGGCGTGTTTGGCACAGCTCCACCCAGCTCCAGATCCGAAAAACCAACTCCGCTCCAAATTTTTCCAGCCAAACACACCCAGTTCCAGCAACTCCACCGCGAATCTGCTCCGAAAAAAGGGTGGAGCAGGCCCCAACTCCATGGTTTTCGTGGAGTACCTCAGGGGTGCTCCACCAAATCCAAATTTCCTGGAGTTGGGGTAAATTACCCACCAATGCCACTGGTAAGTGGAAAATGACCGGTTCTTTTTCTTTTTCTCTCCGTGGACGGGCCGGGCCAGCGGGCCGGGCTAAAAATGCTCAGGTATACCCATCCGCTCGCGCCGTGCCGCCCGTCTCGCGCCGCCCCTGTCCTGCCCCGTGCCACCCTGTCCCTGTCCCCCGAGTGCCGCGCCCGTCCCTGTCCCTCCGCCCCGTGCGCCCATGCCCGCCGCCGCCTCCTCCGTGGCCCTCCCCTGCTCGAATCGAGCTCCACCGGAGTTCCTGTGCCTGCCGCCGGCGTCTCCATCCAAGCTCCATGGAGAAGCGCCGGTCATCGCATCTGCCGCCGCCGGTTGCTGCGCCAAGGAGCAGCGCCGGTCAGGGGGTCGCGAGGCTGTCCGCCTCCGCCTCCGTCGTCCGCGAGGCCGTTCGCCTCCGCCTCTTTCGGCCGCGAGGCCGTACGCTCTGCCGCGAGGTCGTCCGCCTCCGCCGGCCGCGAGTGCCGCGGAACGGGAGCGCTGGAGCGAGCGCCCGGCGGGGATGGCACCATGGCTGCTCACGGAGAAGGACGTGGCGGCCATGACGAACTTCCCGACGACAGCCCGGGCAGCGGCTGCAGCGCCGGTGTTCAGGAACCGACGCCGACGCTCAAGAACCGGCGGCGGCGGATGCGATGATCGGCACTGCTCCATGGAGCTTGGATGGAGACGCCGGCGGCAGGCACAGGAACTCCGGTGGAGCTCGATTCGAGCAGGGGAAATCTGTAATGGGAAATCTGGAGGAAGAAGAGGAAGACTTTTTTCTTTTCTATTCTTCTGACATGTGGGCCCTACGTGTCATAGGGATGGTGGGAAATTTAGAGCTGTACCAAACACTTTTCGGGATCTCGATCCACCAGTGGAGCTGCTCCATGGTGGAGCTACGTGGATCTGCAGCTCTGGCTGGAGCTCTACCAAACACGCCCTTACTTCATACTTTTCCATCTTGTACAGAATAGGATAAACACCGCACGCCCTACGAGGGAGGGGGGGGGGTTGACCTTCGTATATATAGCCGGATAGGCTTGGAGTACAAGTTAAGCTATAGAAGCATATACAACTATGCATAGTCTAATACATCTGACAAGAAAATCATAAGATCATCTGTGCTGAGAACTTATTGAAGCGCACCATTTCTTGTAAGGGGGAAAGGGTTCTGCCAACATGTGGTTCACACATTAAATGATGTTCTTTCTGTACTCTGTTGGGGACTAAACCCCTTTTTATGCAACAGGCTTATAATGAAAGGTGGCAGTATGGAGATGAATGGAAACATACATGGTTTAAAGATGGAGAGTAATGGCATCAGAGTTATAGAGCCATTTGACATGGCTGTGAAATATTCCAGCGCGTCTGGAAAGACAAATTTACATGTGCTGGTTTCTGAAATATATATGAATTTTTCCTTTAGTATTCTCAGACTGTTTTTAGCGGTTGAGGAAGAAATTTCAGCATTTCTGAGGATGTCGTCAAAGAAAATGTCACTGGAGTGCTATCAGTTTGATAAAGTTGCAACAGTGCAAGGTACTATAAAACTTGTAGTCATGTTACTGTACAGTTGTAGTCATATGCTATAATTTGCATTCATTGACTTGTTTTAGGCAATATGAATGATCAAGTGTTCTCTTTCTGGCGACCACGTGCTCCATCTGGATATGCCATTTTTGGCGATTATCTCACACCAATGTTTGTGATTACTCTTTCATTCTCCTGTCTCTTACTTAACTTGCTTTTCTGGTGGAAGGATTTGTAACATTAGCTATTTTTTCATTTTAGGAATGACCCTCCTACTAAAAGAGTCCTTGCTTTGAACACAAATGTTGTAAGGGTCAAAAGGCCTTTATCATACAAGCTAGTATGGCAATCTAGTTCTCCAAGAACAAACGTTTTTCATCAGAATGAGAGAGACTCGAAGAATAAGCTCTCTAATGTTGGCCAGCTCTTCTCTGTTTGGTTACCTGTAGCACCTACGGGTTATGTTGCAATGGGTTGTATTGTTTCACCTGGAGCTGCTGAACCGCCTTTGTCTTCAGTTTTCTGTTTAGCCGCTTCCTTGGTTTCGTCATGCAATTTAAGGGATTGCATTGCACTGAGGTTAAATATATGTTACCTGAACTTGTTTTCATTTTTGTTTTATGGCGATAGAGATTAGTCACTCATGCATTATGTCCTTCAATTTTTTTTAGGGATAATGGTAACATGATATTCTGCCGTGTTGACAACTCTTTTGGTTCCTTTTTACCTGGAGATCCTTCAACCGTGAGCACGCATGGACATGCTTATGATCTTCGACATATGCTGTTCAACAGTGCAGACTCATCTTCCAAGATCATCTCTAGGAGTCAAGATTGTAGGAATGATGTTGCTCAGCTAGAGAGATCAGCATTGACCTCAGGTCGGCTATTTGAAGCGGTAGCAAGCTTTAAACTAATTTGGTCAAATAGTCGGACCTCATCACCAAAGAAGCTCTCAATATGGCGTCCAATGTTGTCTGAAGGAATGTTTTACATTGGTGACATAGCTGTTAACGGGTATCTTCTATGTGATTAGTCTTCTTTTATTTAAGAACCAAGCTCTGATTGTGACACGCAACTTGATAATTAACTTCATTTGTAGGTATGAACCACCAAATTCAGCTGTTGTCCTTCGTGATACTGGTGAAGACACTTTTCTCAGAGCTCCTGAAGGTTATGACCTTGTTGGTCGAATTAACAAGCACCGGGGTACTGAGGGTATATCATTTTGGTTTCCTAAAGCTCCTTCAGGTTATGTGGCATTAGGATGTGTTGCATCTAAAAGTTCTCCAGAGAAAGAGGACTTCAGTTTGCTAAGATGTATTAGAAGTGACATGGTGATGGGAGGTCAATTTTCTGAGGAAAGTGTTTGGGATTCATCTAGTGCTAGAACATATGAACCTTTTAGCTTATGGACTGTTGATAATGATGCCGGTACATTTCTTGTGAGAAGTGGATATAGGAAACCTCCCAAGAGGCTTGCTCTGAAGCTTGCTGGTCCACCTACATCATCGAGTTCAGATAACATCGTTGTTGATGCTGAAATTAAAACATTTTCAGCCGTCTCCTTTGATGATTATGGAGGAATGGTGAGTCTTATACAAAGTACATGGCTAGCAACAATTATTTGAATATCTCAAAGGATTGTTGACTCATGTCTTTATTGCAATAGCTCTTCTGATGTTATGTTTCCTCAGATTGATTTTTGAACTATTCCGTGCAGATGGTGCCGTTATTCGGAATGTCCTTTGATGATGTTGGCCTTAGTTATCATGGGGGTTCTCATCATCTAAATGCAACTGTGAACTTGTCATTTGTGGCTAGATCCTATAATGATAAATATAGTTCATGGGAGCCCTTCATTGAACCAACGGATGCATTTCTCAGGTAATTCTTATAAATTCTGCTTTTTAAAAGCAGTTCAGCAGTATTGGAGGACCGTACTCATGAGAAACAAACTATTCTTATTGGTATCCTGCCTAATTTACAATGCCCATGCTTTAAGAGTCCTTTTTCTTGGTTTAAAATCATAAGTACATTATAGATAATACTTTCATTATTTTGTGTTCACAAATATTTCGTAATAATTATTTTAGCTTGGATAATTCACAATGTTAACACCTGTTTTACTTGTCTGTGAAGCTACCACATGCAACACCATATTATTTACACAATCACAGCTTCTTGTTGAATTGTTATTTCATAATTTGGTACTCAATTCTTTTGTGATGAATATCAGGTACCAATATGACATGAATACACCAGGCTCTCCTGGCCAACTCCGTTTTACCTCAACTCGAGATCTGAATGTGAATGTATCAGTTTCCAATACAAACATGTTATCACAAGCTTATGCTAGCTGGAACAATATTAGCCTTGGTGATGAATTATACAAGAAGGTATATCTACTTTAAGCTTAATGTTTAAAAAATTTTCTTGCCTTGCCGTCTATAAAATAGATGGAAACTACACAAGCATTCAGTTAACATTTGTATTGAGTTGCATGCACCAACCAGTTCAACCCAAAAGCTTAAGCTGATGGGGAAAGGTGGGCAATTCACTTATACTCCAACACTCCCCCTCACGTGCAGGCTCCCCCAGGCCGCATACGTGGATATTGGAGTGGGCTGTAATTATTTTAATTAACGCGCCCGCCAGGACTCGAACTCGAGACCTCTGGCTCTGGTACCATATTGAGTTGCATGCACCAACCAGTTCAACCCAAAAGCTTAAGCTGATGGGGAAAGGTGGGCAATTCACTTATACTCCAACAATTTGGCCTCTCTCTTGGATCACCAATGTACAGCATTAGTCCTAGACATAGCTTCTAACCTTTTTTTGAGTTGCTTTCGGTCGTTTTGTTTCGCTACGGCTCTTTTGGTGCCCTTTGGACTTTGGTTCTTGTAAAGTTTTATTTTCCTTGTCTAATATATTTTACCACAGTGGGGGTCTCGCCCGCTGTATAGTTTTCAAAAAAAAAGAAGTTAACATTTTGCCATCGTTTGTTTTCTGAGTTGGTGTTCTTTTGTTCTATTATCAGGAAACATTTTCTTCTGCTGAACAACCAGTTCTTGATGTTCATCGAAGAAGAAGTTATTATGTTGTCCCACAAAACAAACTTGGGCAAGATATATACATAAGAACAGCTGAGAATAGCAGCTCACTTGTAACTCTGTTGCCATCTGGGGATGATAGGTCCATAAAAGTTCCTGCTTCAAAGAATCTATTGGATTCTCATTTAAATGGAAAATCTGTCAGATCATATCGGTTGATGGTAACTGCCATTCTCGCGGATGCTGAGGTAGCTCTTTTCTTTTGCACTCAACTATGTACCTTTTGATATTTTAGATGAATCTAGCATCTTCTTCATCTGTACGCCTGCTTGTTGCTTGCTCTGTGATGAAATGGTAGTGTTCAACTCTTTGATCCATACCTTTTTTCCCTCGAACTACGCAGGAGAGCTGCACATCATTTCATTAAGGTAGAAAAAGAGTACATTAGTCTGGAAACCACACACCCACACCTCAACTAAAAAACAGCCACGCCACAGGCTAGTAAAACTGCAACAGACGACCAGAACCTTACAGGATCTTAGACTCCCCAGGTAAGCGACCTGGACAGGACTTCATGGAGCAACCATAAACCCCCTTCTATGTTTTTTTGAGGGAAACAACCCCCTTCTATGTTGACAGACCCTTTCTCAGACACGCAAGCATTCCGGTGTTTCTAGACTTCCCAGGCCACCAAAATTATTAAAGAGTTGAGACCCTTAGTTCCTTTGGTACTGTTGCACTAGTTTTCCTCCACCAACTAGCAAAACGGGTGTCAGCGACACCAGGCGCCAGGTCAAGCAGGCCCAGGTGTTGAAGGAGAACACAACCCACCAACAAGTGATGTATTGTCTCCTCTTCTTGATCACAAAAAGGGCAAACCTCATGGTGGGGCAAGCCCTGCTTTGCTAGGCGATCAGTGATCCAGCATCGGATCAGAAACACCAACCAGATAAAAAAATTTACTGTTTGGAGGAGCCCAACTCTTCCAAATACTTCTCCAGGGGCCAAACTTGATTGTTCCAACAAAGAATGGCAGCATTGGCTGACTTGCTACTATATGAACCATATTGGGTTAATTTCCATCTATAATGATCCTGCACCTCATGCTGCAAGACTAGACCATCCACCAAATCCCATATTTGCAGATATTCAACAAGAACTTGCACTGTGAGGGTCCCTGTGATGTCCTCCTACCATCTTTGGTTCTGTAGTGCTTGAGCTACTGTCCGCCTCTTGGCTGTGCGTTTAGGGACTGTTTTGAATAAATTAGGGGCCAATTCTGCCATGGTATGACCAACTAGCGATTAGACCAAAAGCGATTTTCTTCCCCATTGCCCACAATAGCATCCGCCGCAATGTTGAATAGGGCCTAGGTGTTCTGGGGACCTGAATAGTGAGACCTGCCAAGGCCTATCAGGATCTGTCTTTTGCACCCACAGCCAGCGAACTCTTAGAGCCCAGCCCAGCAGTTCAAGATTATGGATCCCAAGTCCTCCATATTCCAAAGGCATTGAACCCTTTTCCCATGCTTGTATGCTACTAGACAGTTGCCACAGCATGCTTTACTATTTTGGTTTTTTGTTAGCACATGCTGAAATGCTCTAGCATTTAAAGCCTGTGCCAACAGACACTGCAGAGTGGTATTGATGGCTACCTGACTTATAATTATTGACTATAAACCGACCTCCAAGACTCCAAAATTACCTCAACCAGAAGTGAGAAACTTGGATGATGATGATGATGACCAGTTTCTGCTAAACTGTATTGGATCTATACCTACTGTTACGATGTCCAAGCCCATCTTTTTTTTTTTTTTGAAATTGTACAGCGGGGAGTAATATGCTAGTGAAGGATATCAACTGATTCTGATTTTGAAATGTAGTCAGCCCATGTCTTACATTATGGTCTGAACCCAATATTTCAATTAACTTGTCTGCTAAATAAATTGTTGTAAAGGACATTTCCGGTCCTTCTAAACTTAGTTTTCCTTCCCAGATCAAGGTTGATGAAGGATTAGCAACTGGTGAATATATGACTGCAGTGCGGCTCTTTACAGAAAATCATTCCATATCTGATCCTAGGCAACAGAGTGCCCGTACTTGTGCTGCTGCTGGAGAACACTCGTCACAGAACATTAGGAAGGTGAACTGGAATGAGATGTTCTTTTTCAAAGTCGAATCCGAGGTATGTGAGTTGAGCACATCTTGTCCTCATATCCATGACAGTTGCTCTAACTATGGTTAGTGGTAACTTTTCAACAGTCGTGTTTTCATTTTATAACATTTTTTTTCACCTGAAAAACTTCAGGATAGTTATATTCTGGAGCTTCTTGTGATTGATGCTGGTAGAGGTTTGTGGTTTTAGTGCAAAACAATAATTGTTATATTGTTTGTTTTCCTACACTAGTTTATTATCTATGCTCACAACAGGTCAACCAGTTGGAATATACTCTGCTCCATTGAAGCAAGTTGTGCAAAAGCTCCCTTCTACCTCAAATTCGGACTCTGCCAAATTTGATTTGACTCTAGGTGACCTTATGTCAAAGACAGTGGTGAGAACTGATACTTTAGAACCATGTATTGATTGAGTCACTATTTCAGAACAGAGTGCACACATGGTGCTTCTGGAAAATTTGTATTTACATACTTTTCTATGACATTGTATTCACAATTCTTCGCAGGAACCTGAAACCGTTAAACTTAGTGGGAAAATAAGATTTGCTGTACTTGTTTCTGGTAGAGCTAGTGTACAACAAGGGAACACAACTGGTCCTGGAAGAAGTAAGACAGGATATATCCAAATTAGTCCTTCCAAAGAAGGTCCTTGGACAAACATGAAGTTAAATTATGCTGTACCTGCAGCATGTTGGAGGTTTGGCAATTGTGTGATTGCTAGTGAAGCAACAGTCAAGGAAGGCAACAGATACCTTAGCATACGTTCCCTTGTGTCAGTTACCAACACAACAAATTTTGTTGTTGATTTGCGTCTAAAAGGAAGATTCACTCAAAATGCACGATCAGATGAACAGGGAAAAGATAGTTCTGTTAAAGAGGATCAAATCTTAATCGGAGTGTTGGAACCCAATTCTGCGGTTCCAGTCCCACTACCAGGCCTCTCACATCCTGTTGCGCCTTATATGTTGCAGCTAAGACCAGCAGCTCATCATGAACACATTAATTATTCCTGGAGTGATGTCCAGGAGAGACGCAGTCAAACTGAGTTTAGAAAGGAGGAGATCCTAGATATATGTGTATCAGATCTGTATGAATCAGAAAACTTGCTATTCTGCTCACAGATTGATGGCACTTCCAGTTCTTGTCATGGACTATGGTTTTGCTTGAGTATAGAAGCCAAGGAAATAGGCAAAGATGTTCACATGGATCCAGTATACGATTGGAGCATCATTATCAAGTCTCCATTGTGTTTGGCATACTATCTTCCCATTTCTGCACATTATACTGTAAGTTCTAGCCAACTCGATGATGAAGATTCAAGTTGCTCTCGTGGTGCCTTAAATCCTGGAGAGGCTGTGAAGGTTCACAATGTTGATCCAAGGAACCCTTTGTACTTGTCTCTCATTCCGCATGGGGGATGGGAACAAATGCATGTACGTATACAGTGCTTTCACAAATACAGTATATGCTTTGATTTGTTTTCCCCCAGTATCAAAATATTTTTTTTTGTTTTCCAGGAGCCTGTTCTTATATCACATCCAACCCAAGCACCTTCAAAATTTATCAATCTAAGAAGCGCTTTATCTAGAAGGTAACAGCAAACATGGAAAATTTCTGGCGGATAACACCATAACTATTCATTAGTAGAGCTTCTCTTATCCTATTCATCTTCCACTCTTCTGTAGGACTGTACAAATTGTACTTGAACAAAGCAGCGATAATGACTATTTGATGGCAAGGGTTATCAGAATATATGTTCCCTATTGGATATCTTTTGCTAGATTGCCTCCACTTACTCTGCGACTCGTTGATATCTCTGGAAAGAAAGAGAAGAAGCGGCTTCTTGCACGTTCGCATTTGGAAAGGAGTGAGAAGCACCTCTATGATATAAAACACGATGAATTGGTTGAGGGATACACTATAGCATCTGGATTAAATTTCAAGGGCTTAGGACTTTTATCATCTGTGGGTGGACATGGAGGACAATTTGGAGCTGTGAAAGAATTATCACCTCTTGGTGATATGGTTAGTTTGGATCTTCTTTTATTTGTATATCTTGTTTTGAACCACTTTGATTTTAATTACGTTTTTCCTATCTATTAAGGATGGCACTGTTGATCTTTCTGCCTACGATGATGATGGAAAATGCATGCATATTCTTCTTTGTTCAAAGCCATCCTCATACCAAGCTGTTCCAACAAAGGTAGCTGCATGCTAATCTATAATTTCATATAGTAAGTGTCAATAAATTAATTTCATGTCATGACACAACAGGTTATCCATGTACGCCCATACATAACATTCACAAACAGGTTTGGACAAGATTTGTACATAAAACTTAGTGTTGGAGATGAGCCAAAGGTTCTACAAGCATATGACTGGAGGGTTTGCTTTATGTACTCTGAGGGTGATACTGACAAACTGCAGGTACTATATCATTCTCAATGATAACACAATTTAGGTTAATTGTATGCTTGAATTGTTGATGGGACCATTATTAAAAGTAAATCACCATGCTAGTATTTTCTTTTTATCAAACCTTTTGTTGTGGTGTCTTTTACGTAAGAGATTCTGTTGGCCATTTGGTTTCTTTTCCCTGCTCTTAATATGCTCAATGTGGTCTCTGTATATTGCATTGACTGTTGATCTTTTTTTTTCTTTAATTTGTATTCATCAACTTGTTGGTTATGTCAATTATTCTATGTGAAAATATGCAGTTGTATATTACCTTTCCAAACATTTATTTATGTTGAGAAATAAGAGCGATATGCGTATGCATGTGTTACCTTCACAATGAGTGATTGATGTCAGGTAAGGATATCATTTGGGCTCTGCTCTAAGAAAATAACACAATTTTCCGTCAATGTTACTTTTTTCTGGTTAAATGATTTGGAAGAATATATTTGAACTGCAATTGTCTTCTGCCCTTTGAAGGTCCGACTGGCAGATACGGACTGGTGTCAACCTCTGGAGATAGTAAAAGAAGACACCATTGTTATAGCAATGAGAAAGCAGGATGGTACTATGAAATTTGTGAAAGCCGAGATACGCGGCTATGAGGAAGGTTCAAGATTCTTGATCGTATTCCGTGTGGGTCCAGCATATGGGCCAATCAGGTAGCATGAAATGGTAATAACAACATGCAGACATTTGTTTTCCCCCTTTTATGACTATGGCCATTGTATGGTTGCTTGCAGGATTGAGAACCGGACAAGTAGTACAACAATCAGTACTCGCCAGTCTGGTCTAGGTGAAGATACTTGGATCCAAGTAAAACCACTTTCAACCAGAAAATATTCTTGGGATGATCCATATGGACAGAAAGCTATTGATGTTAGCATCCAGAAAGGAGATATTGCTTGTGTCCTATGTGTTGACTTGGAGAACCCTATTGGAAGTTACACCAGTTTTAGGGAACATGGCCTCAAGTTCAGTATAGTTGAGACTGATATTAAGATACTGAAATTTACTGATTCCCTAAGAAAAGAGGAAGTATATGGACCGCCTGGATCTGAACTAATTGATCACCAAGCATCGGCATTGAAAGAAAACGAGATAGAGCCAGATGCCAAGCCCTTGGAGCTTATTGTTGAACTTGGGGTTGTTGGAATATCTTTGATTGATCATAAGCCGAGAGAGCTTTTATACTTGCATCTACAGAAAGTTTTCATTTCGTACATGACTGGTTATGGTTCTGGGACCACTAGCAGGTATGGTTTGCAACTAATGTTTTGTTTCATCAACATCCTGTGTGCATGTCTAGAAATCACCTTTTTTTCTTCCCTATGCAAGAGAAATACCTTACTAGCCTGGCTTGTATCTTGGAGCCAGGCTCCCACCAGCCAGGCTCATTGAATGCAACATGAGTTTGATTGGTTGTACGTATTAACGTGGCCAGGTCACAAATAGAAGTTGTTTGGTTGCTCGCACAAGAATATGTTGCATGAGATAAAATATTACAACCAAGTATCATTATGATGCTTATATTGTGTAAAGATATTCACATAGTTCTTACTTTACCTCATTAAATCTTAAATCACTTTTAGAAAACACTAATCTCACTTAATGTACTCTACTCACCTATTAAATATCATGATTAGCTAGCAGCTACCTGCAACAGTGCAACCTGCATCTCTTGAGCTTGGACGGGGCTTGGTACAACCAACCAATCGCCCCCTTAGTTCTTCACAATTTCTTGTATGTCATATTCTTGAAACCACTACCACTGCTCCTTTCCATTTATTGTCATCTTCTTTGGACAATGGTCAAATACTTAACTGATGGCATACCTATGAACCTAGCTTTATAGCATCTCATTTTACTAATCATGGCATCATCTGCTCCAAGTCATCTTTATTGATACATATAGCATTTTTCAGGTTTAAGTTAATTCTTGGTCAGTTGCAACTAGATAATCAGTTGCCACTGTCTACAATGCCTGTTATTTTGGCCACTGAGAGCAGGCCTGATTTAAACCGTCCTGTGTTCAAAGCAAACATTGCTGTTGGCAATGTAACGTCAAATGGCATTCAAGTTTACCCACATGTCTATATCCGGGTAATGTTATTACGGTGCATATTTCAACAAGCAAATTTATTTTATATCAACCCATGTTGGAGTATAAGTGAATTGCCCACCTTTCCCTATCAGCTTAAGCTTTTGGGTTGAACTGGTTGGTGCATGCAACTCAATATGGTATCAAAGCCAGAGGTCTCGAGTTCGAATCCTGGCGGGCGTGTTAATTAAAATAATTACAGCCCCACTCCAATATCCACGTATGCGGCCTTGGGGAGCCTGCACGTGAGGGGGAGTGTTGGAGTATAAGTGAATTGCCCACCTTTCCCCATCAGCTTAAGCTTTTGGGTTGAACTGGTTGGTGCATGCAACTCAATAACCCATACTGAAACAATGAAACTCTTGTTTTCTCCAGGTAATTAATGAAGCATGGAGACTGAATATTCATGAGCCTATTATTTGGGCACTAGTTGACTTCTACAACAATCTTCGTTTTGTGAATGCCAGTAGTAGCACAACTGTCACTGAAGTGGATCCTGAGATACGAATAGAGTAAGCTCCTAAGTTGCAGCCTCTTTGCCATCTAAATTTCTATTAGCAACTGTTAGGCTTTCCTACTTTTCGGACATACATTTTTGCATCTGAAATTGCTTTGTTGTGTTTCCAATTTGATGCATCCTGTTATTCATCAGTAATTATTGATGATATCTAGTGCTACTTGTTATCTAGATAATGATAAATGCTTTACCCATCCTGGAAACTAGAATGAGGATTCAACCCTAACTTACTACCCTATTTTTGAATTATTACCATGTTATGAACAACACCTGTGTTAATCATGACGGCTCTAGGCCCTAATATACCCACATACTAGTGTGTCCAAATATACACAAAACCCCCTATACAACAGGGAAATTCCTTGGTCATTCTAGTCATGTGGGAGCTTTGGAAGCATCGTTACGATTGCATGTGCAATGGTGCTAGACCAAATGCCCCAGGGATTCTATGAATAGTGGCTGATGAAAGTTAGTCTCTGGTGTTTAGCTTACCCCGGGTTCGTAGCCCATTTATGGGTGATCTGGCCATTTGTAACCTTGGTGTGGCAAGCCTGTAACTCTTTCCCTGGTGTGTTTAGGGAGGGGTCTGTTTTGACCATTTACTAAGTTTTTTCCTGTGTTGAACTTGCCTTTTTATTCCTTTTACAATGAAATAATACGAAGCTCCTGCTGCATGTTTTGATAGAAAAAAATGAAATGAATGGTCCTGGTATTTACAACGTTAAGCTCCAGATTTGTATTCTGTGGATTGCAACCCCTATAGCTCTCTTATGTATGGATATTTATGATCCTGTCAAACATTGTTGTGCACAAAAGATCGATAAGTAGTATGTTTGTGCACCCTATAAAGATGCACAAGTATTTGCATGTAGCCATTTTGGATTTCTCACATACCATTTGGTTTGGTGTACAAGTCTTCTGCAATGGTATACTTCAACCAGAAATTACACGTCACATAGTAATTGTACAATTTGCAGGCTTGTTGATATTTCAGAGATAAGGCTCAAAATAGCTCTGGAAACTGCGCCTACTCAAAGACCTCGAGGTGTCCTAGGCGTATGGAGCCCTGTCCTATCTGCTGTGGGTAATGCCTTTAAGATTCAGGTAACTTGAACTCAGTTTATGTATGGAACATCATTTTTCATGGCCAATGCCTGATTAACCCTGTTATATTAGGTTAGATTTGTGCATTTCATCAGAATCCAGCAACTTTAGTTTATGAACTGTGAACAAGCAATGAATACAAACTTTCCTTCTGCTGGGTCACGGTACCCACGCATACATTTTTAGAGTTGTCTGTACTCACGCTAGTAGGTTCTCTGGTGGAGGACATTTTCCAATCAATAATTACAAACACAGCAGCCCTTGACAAATCCAGATAGAGATCTGGTTAGCACACTCCCTGGGAATTCAGTTTTTTTCCTCGAATATGCAGGAGAGCTGCATATCATTGCATTAAGAGAGAAGAGTTTAGGCCAAAATAGCTATACAACACACACCACTAACCCCAACCACTTGGGGTTCTCTCTGAAAACTACAAATGTGCACCACACACAACCACAAAACGACCAAATACCACAGCACTCTATTACTGTTCAGGAAGTCCAGTAGCGACCACACCACTAAGCCCTTTTGCCCCAGCAAGGATCCAGAGATCAGCTTCCTCACGCGCAAGCAGGAGAGCTCTGTTCACCCTGGAGTAACACCATTGAAAACTGCATCATTTCTAGCTTTCCAAAGTGACCAAGCCCCTAACGTGAATCCCCGCCTCAGATCAGAGCTCAACCTCTCACTAACATGCTGCCGCCAGATGAAGAAATTAGTATTATCCACTTGAGGTGTGAAGTCAGGAAGTCGGAAGGAAATAAACTGTTGGTGCCAAAACTGTCGGGCAAAAACACAATCCGTGAGGAGATGGTTGATCGTCTCCCCCTCCTGCTCACAGAGGGGACAATGATCTGGATGGGAAAGACCATGGCGTGCAAGCCTGTCCACTGTCCCTGGGAATTCAGTTCCGTAATCTTTATGGTATTTGGGCGAGGTACAAAGCATGCTGCATTAATTCAAAGTGGAACTCCTGAAAGAATATGTCTAGTCAGTGCACTACCCTAAATACCATACTCAAAAGTTCAGCTTAGTTTTCATTGGACCTAAACAATTCACCCTAGTGCTGATAACAGAGGCAAGGTTGATCTTTTTTTTTCCTTTCATGTCTTCCAGAATTTTATGTTGTCAGAAGTTGGCGTCATGTATTCATGGTCCAATTCAAAACTCTTGGGCTAGTCTTATTTCTGAATTGTTAAATAAGAGATTTATACTTTCATTCCAATGACATGGTGTCTCCTCCCTTGATATTTGCCTTAGATACATCTGCGGAAGGTCATGCACAGAAGCCGGTATATGCGGAAGAGCTCCATCATCCCTGCTATCATGAACCGAATCAAGAGAGATCTGATCCACAATCCCCTGCATCTAATCTTCTCTGTAGATTTTCTTGGAGTGACAAAATCAACTTTATCATCACTTAGTAAAGGATTTGCGGAGCTCTCTACTGATGGGCAGTTTCTTCAGCTGAGATCAAAGCAGGTGAAATAATGCTTTCTTTTATCCTTATTTTTGTTGACTCGTGGAACACTTAAGTGGAATGTGATTCAGGTCTGGTCAAGGAGGATCACTGGTGTTGGCGATGGGCTAGTTCAAGGGACAGAAGCATTTGCTCAGGGTTTGGCTTTTGGAGTTTCTGGTGTGTTAAGGAAGCCAGTTGAGAGTGCCAGACAGTATGGCCTTATAGGCATTGCTCCTGGTCTTGGCCGTGCTTTTGTAGGTTTCATTGTACAACCTTTAAGTGGGGCTCTGGATTTTTTCTCGCTAACAGTTGATGGAATCGGTGCTAGTTTTATGAGATGCGTAAACATTCTAAGTAACAAATCTGTCCCCCAGAGGATAAAAGATCCTCGTGCTATCCACCGAGATGGTATAGTAAGAGAGTATGACAAAGTTGAAGCTGCTGGTCAGGTACTGTGCTTGTTTTCATATTGTTCATTTATTTTCCTTTTGCCTTTTGCTGACAAAAATATATGTACAAAAGGATCCACTGATTCCTGGAAGGCAGGTCGCCAGTCTAATATCTATTATGAAACTCAAATAAGCTATAAAAAATAGGAAGAAGAGTAAGGTAAACCTAATGAATAAGATGAAGCGTCCTGATGATTTTTCGTATATGTCAAGAATTATTATGGTTCTTTCTTTAAGGTCCTTCCTTTAGTACTAGCTGACATCAGAAGCAAGAGACTCGGTCCATAAGTCCATAAACTCCATATAAATCACTTTGAGGAACGCTGAATAATGCATTTTTGTAAATCCTAATATGCCAGCAAAAAGAAATTACCGGTGCTAAAATTCTTTACTTAGACGGATCCAATTTAGACGTTATGGTTACTACCTACATGAGCAATCATATCATGCATTTACATAGTGATGTACTTTAGATTCAATCCAGCTTTGTTTTAGTTAGACAAACTTCACCTTTGCTAAATTGATCAAGCACGCAGGCCAAGTTAAATGGTTTTAATGGTTCTGATGCTAATATTATTATTCAGAAGAGAGTGATTTTTTGGTATGCTGGTAACTAAATTCGATTACTCTCTGCTTCAGATGGCCCTTTACCTGGCAGAAGCAAGCAGATATTTTGCATGCACGGATTTATTTCGAGAACCTTCTAAGTATGCATGGTCTGATTACTATGAGGACCATTTTATTTTGCCAAACCAGAGGATTGCTTTAGTAACTAACAAGCGGGTGATACTACTTCAGGTGAGGCTTATTCCTTTCTGATTGTATCGTGTTACTTCAAAATTTTGATTAAAACTCACATTCTTCATTTGTTTAGTGCTTGGATCTAGATAAAATGGATAAGAAACCTTCCAAAATACTTTGGGATGTTCCTTGGGAAGAAGTACTTGCATTGGAGCTAGCAAAAGCTGGATATCAGAGGCCTTCACATGTGATCATACATCTAAAAAATTTCAGGAGGTCTGAGAACTTTGTCAGGCTTATTAAGTGCAACGTTGACGAAGACCGTGAACCTCAGGCCCTTTCACTTTGTTCTTCAGTTCGGAAAATGTGGAGATCTCACCAGGCAGCAATGAAAGTTATACCCTTGAAGGTCCGTTTCCCTGCTCTCCTGAACTGTACTTTTTTTTAGAAACCAACTCTCCTGAACTGAACTTGTATTTATGAACAAAAACCATAATAGGTTCCATCAGGCCAGCGCCATGTGTATTTTGCATCAGATGATGATAAAAGGGAATCCCACAGTCTTTCTAGGTCTTTGATAAGCTCGAGAGGAACTTCTAGTGATGTTGATCAACGGCTCATGAACCACACAGTTAACTTCCTGAAAATGTGGAGCAGTGAACCAGAAATTCGGAGCCGATGTAAACTAGTTGCCAAGCAGGTAATTCATCACAATCTGAATGACTGAAATATTTTTTTCCATATACCATCGTGATTTTAAACAATTGTTGATGCTTTATTTTAGGTTGCGGATGATGGAAGGGTGTTTAGCATCTGGAGGCCTTTGTGCCCTAATGGGTATGAAGCTAGACATGTCAACGTGTCCCCCTAGTGTAACATTTTTTTATGTTGATGCTGAAGTTACTGAGTGAATTATTTCAGGTATATCTCAATTGGAGATATTGCTCATGTCGGCACCCATCAACCGCAACTTGCTGCTGTCTACAAAAATGCCAATGGGAATTTTGCACCGCCTCTGGGCTACGACCTGGTCAGTATTCGAAGGACTTTGGTGTGCCAGCAGCTCTTGGTCAATGTTGAGCTTATAGTAAAATAGCATAACTGTTTTGTTACTTTTATGCTAAATTTACTAACTAGTAGAGTGCACGCTCCTTTGTGCTTTGCGTGCAGGTTTGGAGAAACTGTGCTGAGGATTACAAGAGTCCTGTATCAATATGGCTTCCAAGGCCACCTAGCGGCTATGTAGCTCTCGGGTGTGTTGCTGTGCCCGCTTTTGAGGAGCCCCCTCTTGATTGTGCTTTCTGCGTTGATGAGAGACTCACAGAGGCTGCGGAGTACGAGGAGCAAATCATATGGGCATCATCAGATGCCTACCCATGGGGATGCTACATCTACCAAGTTCAGAGCAGCTCACTGCAGTTCATGGCACTTCGCGTCTCAAAAGAACAGTCTGAGCAGAGGCCGAAGAAGATAGTGGAGTCGCTTATGCAAGCACCAGCGACTCCGCGACAAGAAAAGCAAGCATGACGTGCATGAAAAGAGGATGTACATAATACATATACGTGCGTGCAAGAAAACTCGGCTGGGGCAGAGTTGGACCAGCGTTCTCGTGCACGAAAGCTCGAAGAAAGCCGCATCTTTCAGACCACTCTTGGTCCCTCCGTGGTCAGAGCGTACACAAAACCCTTTTTGTCTGGGTGTAAATGTTGTAAACTACCAGTAGTAGGTGTAGGGCAATTGTTGTAACTGTACATGCAAAATTTTGGAACGCTCGTCACAGTTTTTGTCCAGCCTTGGATAACTAAGCATACCTATTTTTTTGTGGGTGAATAATTATGAATTGTGAGTCTCGCTCTCTACATTGTGTTGCTGTTTGAATTTGCAACTGTGCCCTTCTGCTAGAGTGCAGTGAGAATAGTAGAGCAGATGCAATACATAACAGTAACCTCAGGTGCTCACCAATCTAGTGAAAATTATTGCAAGTTTCTGCAACACGCTCTGGAACTTTGAAGCAAGCAAACAATCAATCTGCCATTGCGCGCACCACCCTCACTCACCGTCGCACGCTCCACCAGGAGCGATTCCCCGGGCGGTCTCCCGGTCGACCAAGATTTTTTGACAGGAGCTTGTTGGAGTCTTGGAGATAAGCACGCGGCACGGCGCCTGATGGACGTGCCATCGGTGGACGGTGGTGCTTGACAGGGGCGTTCGGGATCAGACCAGACGACGGGTACGTCTCGGCCTGTCGTCTCGCATGCATGCACGCACGCGCGTGCGGAGGAGTCAGGAGCGCCTCGTCGGAGCCGACACGTCGCATCGCTTCGCCCGCTCGATGAAGCAGCGAGGCAACGGCTGTCCGGGCCGCGCAGGTCCGGCACGCAAGCGCCGCCGTGGGAACCGACGGGGACGGCCGGTGGTTGTGGTCCGCGGCGAGGCGGACACCGGAGGGAGAAACAAAGACCGTGACTCGATCCTGTGGGGGCACGGAAAGCAGACCACTGTTGATATCTAGCTAGACGAGTCCTCGAAATATCGGTTACAAGGAGAGATATTTCGTGAGGTGCTTTCGCACAGTTGGTGCTAAGAGTACTTTGTTTTGTTATATACTCTTTCTATGTTTCAAACTATAAGTTAGTTTAGGTTCATCCTTCTTTAGTTTTGACTAAATTTATAAAAAAAATACACAAATGTCTACAATAAACTAGTTTTATTAAACGTTCCATGAAACTTGACTTATAAACGTTCCAAGAAATACGTTTGAATCGTGCATTTATTGTGATATTAGACTGACTCCAGCGGAGTCTGCAGACGCCGCTGCATCTGCAAAATGCAGCAGCGGCGGCTACTGTAGCTACTCCAGCGGAGTCTGCAGCACTTGCTGCATTTTGCAGGCGCCCCTCCCCGTCGCGCAATCCCGGGGGTGCTGCATCTCAACCGCCCGTAGACCCCACCCGTCCCACTCCTCGTCTCCTCCGCCCCCCTCCCGGCTCGCTGCCTCCGCAATCGCCTCCAACTCCTCCAGGCCGGCGCGCCGCCCGGCTCCTTCGCCACCCGAGCCTGGCCGCCTCCGCGACTGCCTCCGCCTCCTCCACGCCGGCGCGGCCGCCCGGCTCCTTCTCCACCCGCGGCCGGCGGATCCATGGCCGGCGGATCCAGGCCGGCGGCGGCCCCTTTGCCTCCTCTGCATCGCCTCCTTCGAGTATTCCCCAGCGGTCGACGGGTGCACGCGGCGGCACGGTGGAGCAGCAGCGGCGGCACGCCCTGAAGCGGCGGCGCGCCCTGAAGCGGCTGCTTCGCCCGACCCGCTCGCGGCCGCCTCCCGTCCTGCGCGTCTCCACCACCCCCGGCTCGCCTCCTCCTCCATCCACCCGCTCCTCCGCCTCCTCCTTCCCTTCGGCAACAGGCGGCGAGGTCGAGGCCCGTGAGGGCTGGGGCTGGCGGCCTGCAGATCCGGCGACCTCCTCCAACCCCGGCCGGCTCCTCCTCCAACCCCGGTCGCCTCCTTCTTCTTCCCCCTCCTTCCCCGGCCGCCTCTACTTGTTCCTCGCCGGCCGCGGCGGGAGAGACGGTGGCGGGCAGAGGATGCGGCGGCGCCGCCTATTCTTCTTCCTCGTCGGCAGCAAGGCTCGGGCGGACGAGCTTGTAGCCCCCCATGGCGCCGCGGGGCTCGGGCGGCGCCCATCTTCCTCCCTGGGCTCCTCCGCGCCCTTCTTCAAATCCCCTCCTCCTTCCCTGGGAGGCGCTCGATTCGGAGCGGTGTGGCGGGGAGAGCGCGGCGAAGCTTCGGCGGTGGCGCGGGAGGCAACTGCCGTGGCCTGATGCACGACGGCGAAGGGAAGCTGCTGGAGGCGTCGTTCCCCTCTTCTCCCTGGATCGTCTCTCTCCTTTCTTCAAGCGGGGATGCAGATCGGGGAACCGCTGGAGACGGTCTTACAGATGTTACAAACTTTACCACCACTACTTTTCATCTTACTACTCAATAGCGAGCCATGATCATTGATCAACAGTGAAGTCAACAGCAAGCATTTTATACCATCGTGATTGGTAATTTTTTTTAATGAAACCTGACTACCAAGGTTTGAATCCTCAACTCGACGATGTTGTTAGTCCTCGCATTTTTCCAGATTATTCTAGGATTTAAGCGGCACTAGATCTGTTGCCTCAACCTCTTAGATGTGCTCATAAAAGTAAGATTGTGTGTGTTCGTAAGGACGAATGTGCATGCATGTATGTATCGTGCGATTCGCAAAAGACAGCTTCTCTTTGACTTCACAATTTTTTCAAAATAAAAAGATTTTGCATTTAATAATTGAAACCCGTAGGGAAAGCAAGCTTCAAACTGCCTGGGGTCTTTTCTTTAAAAAAATCGATTCTTTTTTAATGTTTAAAGATGAGCATGGAGTTGCACTTTACCGAATTATTACAAATGGTCCACTTGGCACTTGTGAGATATATGACTCACTATTAGGACCACGGCCAATGAGCGGGTCAACAGTGACATCAGCAGCAGACCCAAAACAAGCTTTTTTTCCCCTCGTTACTTCAATGAACAAGTCTTAAAAAAAAAGAAAAAGAGAAATGAAGTGGACACAACGGAGGAGACAAGTGAGTAGTCGGTGTGCGCAACAAGAGCCACAAACGCAGACCGGCCAAAGGTCACCGGCGCCGGGGCCCGCGGGCGGGCCAAACCTGGCAACAGAAAAGCGCGCAAGAAACCAACAAAAAGCCTAGGACGAGAGCCGGCGAGCAGCTCGGCCTCGGCCCCGCCGTGCCGTCCGGGAACATGGGGTGGAGGTGGCGCGGCGACGGGGCGGATAAGACCGCCATGGCAGCCACGCGTTTGCTCTCTTGGTGCCCGCGCGCGGCCGCGTCACCACCAGCTCATCGCCTCACGCCGCGGCACAAGGCCACAAATCCTAGGGATCTGATGCAGAGCTCCCCCGTGCTCCGGTCCTCCGGGGCCTTGGAGCTTCCTCAATCCTCATACATGTGTTGCATCAGAGCGTGACTATAGTCCGTGTAGGATCTGTCGGTTGTTGGTTTCTGTTAAACATCATCATGTTGAGCTGACCATCAGTAAGAATCATATGTGTGGCTGTACAAGGCTCTGTCAGTAGTTTGCTTTTTGTTTAGTGGTCAGTTGATCACGTTGAGTCGTTGACCTGTACCACGGCCATTTCCTGCAGCCTGCCGATCCCACAGGAGAGTGGGCTAGTAGAAGGAATTCGTAGTAGAAGGCTGTGGTGATCTGCATGCCCCTGTAAATTAAGCTCGAAGCAGCTAGCATCAGTCTATTTTTACTGTAATAACCTTTTCTCCTCCAAACGAAAAGAAAAGGAAAAGTTACCTGTTCGCATATTCGCATGTGTGAATGGCAGTCCTCCTGGCTGATTCGTTTCAAAAAAATTCACATGTATGAACGGCTGTAAACTTTGGAGTAGCACTCGAACAGGACAGATCGGGATTCGGGAGAAAGGACGGGCGTGATGGCGGCAGCACCGTAGGAGGTTTGCTGACAGCGGAAGGGTCGTTTACGTCCGCGTGTGTGCTGACTCACTCGCGCCTTCCCCGATTCCCCAAATGCGCTAGCCTCCAAACCGACCGCGCACCAAACACCGACGGGCGACGGCCTCTAGCCGGAACGGAAGGCTGGAGTTGGAGTGGATGTCTTTACACGCGTGCTCCGTCTCGTCCACCAAGTAAAAATACTACCTCACCGTGCTCCAAGGCCTTTTCCATCCACATTTCACCATTCCTACTGTTATTTTGACTTTTGAGTAGAACAGAAAATGCATCGCACGCGTCAAAAAAGGAAAATAAAATGGAAATAAGGCATTTACCATCCACATTTCACCATTCCTAATTACTGTTATTTTGATTTTTTTCTGAATAAAACAGAAAATGCATTGAACGCGTCAAAAAAGAAAAGAAAAACGGCAAGTTGAAACACGAGGGATTAATCGGGGAGGGGGTTTTCCTTCCATTGGTCGCGTCGTGCCATACCAAAACAGGGTTCGCAACCGCGCTTGGACCAGCCGGCCTCCGCGCAGCCCGACAGGGCCCGGCCCCACTGCCAGCCTCACGGCCCCGAGGGCGCGGTTTGAACACGTCAACCCGCGTGCCACGTCGTCGCGGATAATACTTTTCTTATCCGTTGGCCAAGCCTTTTTCCCACGCAGCCTGGGAGCCAAGTGAAAGGAGCGCCGACGTGGCGCGCCTCTCCGTCCACGCGCTGCCATGCTAGTGCTAATCACACTCCCTAATCCGCTTGTGGCTGGGTGAGCGTGAGCCACAACCACAGTGCTGGTTTAGCTCATCAGCTTGTCGCCGCGCCACGTCAGCTATGGTACCGCACGGGTGGTGTACTCTCTGATACTGCCGTATTAAACATGTGTGTTTACGCAGGGCAGGAGCATTTATCTGCTGCCTATAATGAGACAAATTAAACTAATAATTTGGATAAGACCACCACCAGCACCGACCATCAGCCATCATTAGCAGCAGCAAGCAGGCAACGGAACGGATAGATTGGCTGATGCAACCTTCAGTCTCCAACTAGCTCGCGTCCATTTTAATTATCATTTAGTCCTAATCCCGGTCGCTGATCATTCCATTAGCGATAAGCACCCGTGCCATCCGCCTCCGTCGCCGTCGCACGGCACCCGCCGGGGATTCCTTTATAAATACAGAGCCCAACCCGCTCCGAGCCTCTCCTCCCATTCCCATCCATCCCATTTGCCCAGCCTTTGCAGAGACGAGTTGAAATCAAATTCATCTTGGTCAAAATCCTCTCCCCTTTCCTCTCGCCGAGCGCAAAGCATCTTGCTGCCTTGCTGATTTGTTGGTTGGTTCGTCCCGGATCCCAAAGAGGCAGAAGAGTCATGGCGCTGACGCTTCGTTCCACCACGTCCTTCCTGTCGCCCGTCGACCCCAACTCCAAGCTCCTCCACAAGCCCGGCGCCGACGACGCGCCGCCGAGCTGCGTCGCCGCGCCGGCCCCGTCCCACGCCGCGCCGCCGAGCCGCAGGCTCCGCCTCGTCAGGGCGGCGGCCGCGGTGACGCCCGCGCCGGCGATGGACCGCTCGCCAGCCGAGCTGCTGCACGGCGGCGCCGCGGGCCAGGACCACGCGCGGCCCCGCGGCGGTGTCCCCGTCTACGTGATGATGCCGCTGGACACGGTGGGGCCCGGCGGGCAGCTGTCGCGGCAGCGCGCGGTGGCGGCGAGTCTGATGGCGCTGCGGGGCGCCGGGGTGGAGGGCGTCATGGTGGACGTCTGGTGGGGCGTCGTCGAGCGGGAGGGACCGGGGCGCTACGACTGGGAGGCCTACGCCGAGCTCGTGCGCATGGTCGAGCGCGCCGGCCTGCGCCTCCAGGCCGTCATGTCCTTCCACCAGTGCGGTGGCAACGTCGGCGACACCTGCAAGTAAGCAATCTCCATCTCGTTAATCAACGACCTTGCCTTGCGTTCCGGTAGCGGTAGCAATCGCGCAGATCAATTAGCTACCGGCTTTTGAAAAGATAATTTGCATACTAGATTTGTGGGAATTGAACTCATGATGCTTCAGACAGTTCAGACCCCAGAGTGAAACGGAATTCACTGCGTTCGTTCAGGTTTTTTTATAGGAGCCAATCGATGTGCGTAGCTTCAAGAGGATGTTCACAAAATTAGGCGAACAAGTTAGGCCCACACGGGGGTTACTACTAGGTTAATCCTCCACTAAACTAGTAGACGATTAGAGCCCCTTAATCAAACTTGCCCCTTCCTTTTTTCTTTTGTTGGTCCCTTGCACGCAAGGGCTTGGTATCATGGTATGGCTCGGCCGGCAAGCAACCACCAAGCAGTTTTGTGGAAGTGCTTCACTGCTTCTTTCTATCTTGAAAAAGCAAGTGCAAGTGACAAAAGAAAGGTTAAAGCCTTAAAGGTGTGAGATGATTGAGTAGTTGCTACGAGAGGAGAGATGTTGCTACCACTGGGATTGAAGGGGGGAAATCCAAAGATTAATTCCCCAATCATCGGTTTGTGCTGACCGTTAACGGCCAACCAATTGTCTGATTTGGTTGACTTGATTGAGTAGTTGATAGATGCTCCTCTGATTGATGCTAGGTTACTGGCTAAACAACTTTGATAAGAATTGAAAAGGATTAAACAATTTTGTCTGTTGCTGGGGTGCTCTCTTATTAACGTTTTTGTTGCTCTGATGTTTGCAGCATCCCCTTACCACCATGGGTCCTGGAGGAGATGAGCAGCAATCCGGACATCGTGTACACGGACAGGTCCGGCCGCCGGAACCCCGAGTACATCTCCCTCGGCTGCGACACGCTGCCGGTGCTCAAGGGCCGCACACCCATCCAGGTCTATGCCGACTACATGCGCAGCTTCCGCGACAGGTTCCGTGACTACCTCGGCAACGTCATCGCGGTAATCATCAGTTAACCTGCCCATTTCTTATCGCTAATTGAACATTTGCGGTAGCAGTTGAGCATGATGATGTGATCTTAGACTAAACAAGTCGTGTTTCCTTGTTGCAGGAGATCCAAGTGGGCTTGGGACCTTGTGGAGAGCTGAGGTATCCTTCCTACCCAGAGGCCAATGGAACATGGCGTTTCCCTGGCATCGGCGAGTTCCAGTGCTATGATAAGGTATGAAACAACACAGATACTGATGATAAGTGTTACTGTTTGATGAATTGTCGATGGACATTTGCTGAATTGTTGTGCTGTGTTTGTGTCGATGCAGTACATGCGGGCATCGCTGGAAGCCGCAGCGATGGCGGCGGGGCACGAGGAGTGGGGTAGGGGCGGGCCGCACGACGCCGGCGAGTACAAGCAGATGCCCGAGGAGACGGGCTTCTTCCGGCGCGACGGCACGTGGAGCACCGAGTACGGCCAGTTCTTCCTGGAGTGGTACTCCGGCATGCTCCTGGAGCACGGCGACCGCGTCCTGGCCGCGGCCGATGCCGTATTCGGCGGCACGGGCGCCACGCTCTCGGCCAAGGTCGCCGGGATCCACTGGCACTACGGGACCCGGTCGCACGCGGCCGAGCTCACGGCCGGGTACTACAACACGCGGCACCACGACGGGTACACGCCCATCGCGCGCATGCTGGCCAAGCGCGGCGCCGTGCTCAACTTCACGTGCATGGAGATGAAGGACGAGCAGCAGCCGCAGCATGCCAACTGCTCGCCGGAGCAGCTGGTGCAGCAGGTGAAGGCCGCGGCCAGCGCCGCCGGCGTGGAGCTCGCCGGCGAGAACGCCCTGGAGCGGTACGACGACGCGGCGTTCTCGCAAGTCGTGTCGACGGCGCGCGGCGCGGGCCTGGCAGCGTTCACGTACCTCCGCATGAACAAGGCGCTCTTCGACGGCGACAACTGGCGGCAGTTCGTGTCCTTCGTCCGTGCCATGGCCGACGGGGGCACGAGGCCGGCGCTACCGCGCTGCGACACGGGGCACTCGGACCTGTACGTCGGGTTCCTCGACGCCGCCAAGGAGAGGAAAGCGCCGCAGGCCGAGGGCGCCGCCACCGCCGCGGCATTGTAGGCCAAGCAAGGGTGTTGCTCCCATGCCTGTGCGTGCGGACACACATGCACCGTGCTGCTGTGTATGTGCAGTATGTGTACTTGTGTAGGGTACGTGCTGCGGCAAAGGGGGGACTGTATAGATTCAGGGGCTTGCAGGTTGCAGAGTTTTATAGGCTGTAATCGAGCAGGTAGGTAAGCAGGCAGGCATGAAGAAAAAATGTGTCTCTTCTTTCTTAAGGAATCTGATTGGTGAAAACAAATTTCATTCCATCTGCTTGTAGGAAACCATGCAAGAAGATATTGACGATAAAACCTTTAAAAAATTGATCCTAACCAGTCTTATTATGGAAGTGGCTACCATCCGGGGAATTCTAGGGGCATTTTGGTAGAGATCAATATAAATGTGTTTGATGTGGGGTCCTTTATAGAGGGGGCATTCATGATTCAATTAAACATGTGGGATAAGGAGCACAAAAGCAAATAGAATCATGGAATCTGATTACTGTGTATGGTTCAGCTCATGATGACACGAAGGATACATTCTTGGCTAAGTTAGCACACTTTTGTAGTAGAAACAAAGAGCCCTACCTTATTTGTGGTGATTTTAACATAATCAGACACCCTTCTGAAAAGAATAAAAAAAATAACTCTTAAGAGAGTCTATGGGGTATTCAATGTTGTGATACCTGCCTATGAACTAGTAGAGATTGAGATGTCAGGTGGAAAATATACCTGGTCCAATAATCAACCATCCCCTACCCTTTAAAAGCTTGATAGATTCCTTATGAGTAAGGACTGGGAGGACCTGTTTCCTAGAGTGATGGTGAGAAAAATGCCAAGAGAGATTTCAGACCATAACCACCTAGTCCTACACACTAAGAATAACACAACTCTTAGGCATCTGAGTTTCAGGTTTGAGCTTTCATGGGTGAAACACCATGATTCCCTTGAATCTGTAGAAAAAATCTGGAACAAGCCTTGTCATGCTGAATCAGCATTTGACAGAATCCGGAGAAAATTAAAGAGATTTAAGCAATATTTTAAAGGATGGGGTTTCAATCTAAAGGGGGAAATGAAGAAGAAAAAACAAGATATACAACACGAGCTTTGGGATTTAGAACAAGCTTAAGAGGAGGAACTAGTTGAGGAAGTCTGACTCAATACAAAAGAAAGTCTAACTTACATTGCAATCTGCTGAATTATTAGTTGAGGAGGAACTATATTGGTACAGAAGGGCCCATGAATCATTGCTCCTTGAAGGGGACAATAATACTGAATTCTACCACAGAGTAGCAAACGCAGGAAAAAGGAGAAATGCCATATTTTCCTTGCACGATGAAAATGGAATAGTTGAAGGGGATGAAAACCTCATCTCTCTAGCAACTAGATACTACAAGGAACTGTTTGGTCCAGCAGCTAGTCATAATATTCCTTTGAACCCTGCCTTACAGGGAGAAGAGGAGAAAGTAACACATAGGGAAAATGAGACTCTTTGTAGACCTTTCACTGTAAGTGATGTAAAAAAATGCTTTATTCCAAATGGAACACAATAAAGTTGCTGGCCAGACAAGATTCCAATTGATTTCTATCAAACATGGTGGAAAATAATTAAAAATGACATTATGGAGCTATTTGATGACCTATACGCAGGTACGCTTGATGTCAGCAGGGTTGACTATGGGGTAATGACATTATTACCTAAAGTTTCTGATGCAAACACAATTCAGCAATTCAAACCATTTGTTTACTCAATTGCTGATATACGTGGATCACGAAAGTTCTAACCCTTAGACTAACTCCAATTGCTCGGAGGTTGATATGTTCTGAACAAACTGCGTTCATTAAGGGAAGGAACATTATGACTGGGATCATGATTCTGCATGATGTCATGCATGAAACAAAAAGGAGAAAAGAAACTAGGGTGATTTTGACATTGAAAAAGCTTGTGACAAAGTAAGTTAGGGATTCTTGCTAGAGTGCCTTAAATTAAGAGGAATCAGTGAAAAGTGGTGCTCCTGGATCACTCAAATACTAACTGGTGGAATAGTCCGTGTAAACATGAATGACCAAATCGGCCCTTACTTTGTAAGTCATAAAGGTGTGTTAACAATTTTCTCCAATTATGAACATGAATGACCAAATCTATCTCCAATTTTCTTCAGTTTTGTTGTTGACTGCTTGACCAAGATGGTCAAGCAAGCACATAACAACGGTTTGTTAACAAGTTTGGCTGATAACCTCATACCTAGAGGTGTGGTCATACTCCAATATGCTGATGATACTATCATCTACTTAAAAGATGACTGCTAGGTGCTAGGAACCTGAAAATGCTCCTATAAATATATGAACTGATGGCAGGGCTCAAAATAAATTTTACTAACAGTGAAATCCTCACAATTAATGGTAATGATGAACTGGAGTTACAATATGCAGAGTTGTTTAATTGCCAAACTGGTAGGTTCCCAATCAAGTATCTGGGTGTTCCAGTTAGTCTCAGTAGATTGCATGTGGCTGACTAGTTGCCTTTGAAAGAGAAAAATGGAAGGAAGCTTGACATTTGGAAAGGAGGCACAATGTCAATAGCTGGGAGGACTATTCTGATCAATTCTAGTTTATCCAGTACATTCATATATCACATGTCCTTGTACTTGCTACCTAAAATTGTGATTAAGGAATTAGATAAGCAAAGAAGGACTTTATTTTGCCAAGGAGGGTGTCAGAGGAGGAAAAACCACCTAGTAAGGTGGGAAACTATTTGCAAAAGTAAAAAGAAAGATGGGCTAGGTGTCAAAGACTTAGATAAAATGAACATAAGTCTACTCTGCAAGTGGTGGTGGCAGCTGGATACTAAATGAGGAATCCGGGAAGACATTGTGAAGGCCAAATATCTAAAGAAGGATGTAGTGGCTAATGTGAAACACGGAATGGGGGATTCTCCAGTATGGGCTGATCTGTTAAAGGTCAAAAACCTTTACCTAAAAGGGAAAACAGGAAAAAGAATTATGCTTTGGACATATCCCTGGGGGGATGAAAACCGTTTATGTGCTCAATTCCCTCTCTTCTATGAATTGTGTTTGCACAAAAATATGACTGTACGGGAATTTTGTGAGAAAGGTGGGAATGTTAAATTTAGAAGATGGTTGCCAAACATCATGCATGAGCAATGGCAGGAATTAAAAAGAGAGGATTGGAGCTACTTGTGTGTCAGAAGATATTGATGTGGTAAGCTGGAAGGGAGGACAAAATGGGAGATACACTGTCAAATCCATGTATGATCAACTAACTAAAGTGGAATCTGAAAATTCACACGGTAGAATCTGAAAATCAAAGATTCCTTACAAAATTAAGATATTCTTGTGGTTAACCGAGAATGAAGCAGTCCTAACCAAAGACAACATGATGAAGAGGAAGTGAAATGGTGATCCCTCTTGCCAATTCTGTGGGGAGCTGGAAGACGCCCAACACTTGTTTTTCTAGTGTTACATTGCTAGATGTGTATGGGGCTTGATAGCTGTATGCCAGGTGCATAGGACATTCCATCCTCTACTGACCAGTACTGGAAGTGGGTTAAAAAACATCTCCCAAGAGGAGAAGCGGTGCATGCCTTCGGGCTGGCTGCGATTTGCTGGGCAATTTGGAAAGCTAGGAATAAAGCTTGCTTTGAACACAAATCAATTAAGCACCCTGCTGAAATTGTTTTACATGCTTGTGCATTAATGAAATATTGTGCAGGTTTATACAAGGAGGACTCCGAGGAGCGGATGATAAAAGGGATCGACATTCTTCTGGCAATAACATGCAGGTTGCTGGCAGAGCAAGGCGCCCCTCCACGTCTCTTGTTGCCTGCGGCGGACGAGCAGGAGCAGGGGGATGATCAAGAAGCCAAGAAGAAGTGACTGACAGTTCCCTCTGGAAGCCACAGAGTGATGATCGTGGTCAGCTAAAGTCGTTTCTAGTGGAGGTTTCAGGAGAAGTGTATTTTGGGCCGTCTTGTAGTCCATGTCTGGAACTTTGTTTGTATTAAAACTCGTTCCTTCTTTTGATGAAAACAGGAGGGGCAAGCCCCTACTATAAATTTATTAGAAATAAAAGAGGTTTACAGTGGTACAAACGAAAAGGATGAAAAGAAAACCAAAAGACCATCACAGCAAAGCATGAGAATAAAAACTATACAGGCTGTAGCACTAGAAGGTCTCGATCCAATTAGACATTGCCCGGAGTAAGGTCGGTCTTGCTCTGAGTAGGAGCAGACAGAACTCATGTTTGAATTTCCTGCGACAGTTCTCCACCGTAGGGTCCAGATGATTAAAAATCCAATCATTTCTTGTTAGCCAAATGTTCCATGTCATGATGATTATGATTTCCATAGCAAAGGGGTGTCACACCTGTTTTTCCAAAGAAAACCAAGTGCAAATCTATATGCATGCCAGGATCAAGTTCATGCATATAGTTGACATTAGTGAATAACAGTACAGTATCACGTAAGAAAAACATAGATTATCAGAGTATTACACTAAATCCTGGAAACGAAGGCTCCAACTATCACAGGCAGTCGACTGGGGGTTGTGTACGCCTAGCACCAGCAACATCTTCACAGCAACTTCATAGCAGCTTCCTCTCTCTGAGCAACATTGTTTATAGCAAGGGTGAGCACATGTCGTACTCAGCAAGTGTGGGGAAAGTATGAATGCAAAGGCTTAACAAGGGAAGGCTGACAGGTTGACTGCATTAAGTAATTTTAGTTGGTCAAATTTTTATTAGCACCTGATTACTATGATATAAGTATATACCAACCCACATTATCATAAAGAGATACGCCATAAGCATATGGCTAACATAACCATAACCACAATTTAAGTCCATCTTCAAGTTCAATTATCATGTGAGGGTCCAGGCTGCTCTTGACCGTGAGCACAGCTAATCGATTAGTTTTACACTCTGCAGAGGTTGTACACTTTCACCACAAGTCGCGTAAAAGTTCAGAAGAACTTTGAACCCAACCATGCGATGCTAGCTAGGCATCATACCACACTACCGAGGTGTGACTGCATAGGGACGCTACGAGGCCTTTACAAAGTTTCCCAAATGTGAAGCCACTCGCGAAGGTTCCGAGTTGTTGCAGAGTATAAAGTCCCCTAGTAGGTACCGTGTCTTAGCCAAGCCCAACTCCCTACTAGAGCGAGTCTATACCCCACTGGTGCTCCCCCTTGCCCTTATCAGGTAAGGCCACCCCAACATCAAGGTTTCTAATTAATCAGCCAAGACAGAGCCATATGTCTTGGGGTTGCACTGTTTTTCTGGGTGGTCGCTCCATGTTCTGATTAAGCATGGTGATCTTGTATTAACCAGAGATATACAGTATAAAAGTAAAGCATGTTCATCATTATTTGTTGTTCATTAGAACCACCATAACCCATAGTATAGCAGCTAAGCAGAGCTACCCAACAGAAAGATAAAACCCAGGTTGACAAGGAATAATCATAAAGACTAGGATAAACCTTAATAGGACCCATCAATATTAATGCAAGCATATGCAATGTGATTAAACACAGTTATTGGGACAAAAGAACAAGAACACACTTGCCTTTAACCAGAGTAGTGATGTTGCTCAGAATTCTTCATCTTCATGCTCTTCCAAACTCTCGAACCACATTCGTGCTACTCGCATCAATCATCGGGCACAAGCATACAAAGCAAACAAACAAGCAAACTAAGAACAAAGCACCAATCAAAAAAAAACTTTAAAAGAGCGTGCTAAAGGATAGGCTCGATGCTATGGATCTAAAAGATCTAGAGCTTGAAAGAAGACTAGCTCTGCAACAGAGACGCACTAAGACAGCGCTTGCTAAAGAACAAAACTATGAGCTAGATTTATTTTAATTAACAAAAGATATGTAAAGGATATTTCATAGAGAAAATACCCTAAGTTGGAATTAATGCAATATTATATTTTTATTTGCAAAAGACCGAAGTAAAGAAACTAGTCAAGTTTTATTTATAAAGATTCATATATGGATTATACCAGTTAAACATTAATCTTTGAAAAGACAAACTATATGAATCACCTAAACATAACTTTATGATTCGAGTGGATCATATTGTTTATTAAAAACAGCATGACATTGGTATTAATCAAATTAATATTTATTGTAAAAACCGGTGTAAAAGCCTAATCAACTTTTAATTATAAAAGTTAATTAAATGTTAAGCAAATTAATATTTGACTCATGAAAAACTGAGATAAAGTTCTAATTAGATTTTATTTACAAAAGCATGTGAAATATTCATTAATCAAATTAACATTGACTATAAAAAACGGTGTGTAGCCCTATATAGTTTTTATTTAGAAAAGACATATTTAGCTAGGCATTATTCAAAATTAATATTAAATTTATTTTCAGAAAACAAACATGATCAAAAGTCACCACTAATATGTACTTCATGTCATTATGAACCTAACACAACTTGAACGAATTAAAACGAAGTTAAAACGTGAAAACTATGGAGAAAACAAGGTGCAAGGACCCACTGGCAAGGTTTAGAAACTTCTAGGGGTTTAACTGCAAGAAACCGAGGGCTAATACGTAATTAAACGTATAAACCGAAGGACTTGGGTGAAAAACTAAGGGTCTGGACCTCAGGCGCTAAAACAGGAAAAGCTAGGGTCTAAAACATAAAGAAAAGGACTTATATGTAAGGGTTTTACTACTGCGGAAGGACCGACTTGTGATTCTGAAAAGATCAGGGGTTCTTTTGCAAAATTGATGCGCCCAGCGGGGGATTGATCGGTACGACATGGTTTGACCGGGACGGGATCTAATCGTGGCCGTCGGTTTTAGGTTGGACGGCTGGGGACGCGCATAGGCGGCCGACGGCGGCGCTTGCGGCGGCGAACGGCGGCGCACAGCGGCGAACTCGCCGGCGCGAGGCGGATCTTGAGCTAGGGAGCTCGATTTGCGACACGGTTTGCACTGGGACGAAGCTGGTGACACGGCGAGCTCACCTAGGGTTTCCGGACGGCGGCTCGAACAGCGACGGCGACGCGAAGCTCGACGGGGCGGAACGACCGTGACGGAGCAACTCCGGTGAGCTTGCTCGGGTGCTGCAGGGCTCGAGGACGACGACACGCGGCACCGACGGCTTCCTCATCTCCTTGCGAAGCTTTCAGCGGTCGTCTCGTCGACAGAGAAGCGGCGGCGAGAGAGATCAGAGGCGGCGGCTCGAGCTAGGTTTACGGGGCGGCAGCGCTGGAGCTCGCGGCTAGGGTTAGGGTTCAGGGGGGGCCGTCCCAGGTGCAACGACACCTTAAATCGAGCCAGGCACGCTCACCTTGGCGTGCGGGCCAAGGAAGGACACGGCGCGGAGGCGGCCGGGACTCACTCGGACTCCAGCCGGAGTCCGTCTCCTCCACGGCGCGAGATGGGGGATGACTCGTGGCCCCCACCTGGCGGCGTCTGTGAGAGAGAGGGGAAAGGCGCGGACACAGGCCGGTTGGGCCGAAACAACCTGGGCCGAGGCGAGCAGGGTGGCCGAGCGGGCGATGAGAAGAACTCCGGGGTGGTCCGCCGGACTTCGACGCTGGCCAGCCGTGGAAAGGGTTGGGCCGCGAGCTGATTTGCGAACTGGGCCAAAGCAGAGAGGAGGCGGAGATAGGCCGCTGGGCTGGCTCCGGGGACGGGCTGCAACAGCAGAGAAAGAAGACTCGGGCCAAAAGAAAAAGAGAGGGGAGGAGGGAAAAGGAAAGGTTAGAACTTTTTTGAAAAAGGATCAAAGCAAATGAATTCAAATTTGAGTTTGAACTCAAACAACCAAAATAATGCACCAGCATGAATGCAACAAACATCAAGCCACTTATTTAAATTTTAGAAAAACAAATAATGATTTTTTTAATACAACATTCCCTGTAAAGAAAATAATTGTTGGAAAAATTTTAAAATTGAGTAAAAATTGTTGTTTAATTTCTCTTCTAATTCACATCCTGAAATTCGGAAATTTCACGGTGTGACAAGGGGACTGCCAGTTTCTCTTTGATTTGCCTGAATATTTGCGGCACTGTTCTTGTTGAAACAAACGTAACCCCGATAGAATTCCAACATGCCTTGGCAAAATTGCAACGAAGAAACAGGTGAGTTCTTGTTTCAATCCTTTGAAGAATGCATAGGTCGCATGAGTAGGAGTCAATATCCATGTTCTTCCTTTGCATGAGTTCCCTAGTGCTTAACATGTCCTTAAGCAGCAACCAAAAGAAGACTTTGTGTTTCATTTGGCATTTAGATCTCCAAATCCATTGGTAAATAGGGTGGGCACTTTCCCCTGCTGTGAGAGCCTTGTATGCCTTAGATGTTGAGAAGTTTGCATTGCCCCAGGTATATTTCCAGAGATCTTGGTCATTGATCTTAACTGAGTTGAGAGCAATTTCCTGGAATTCTAGCAATTGTTGATGAGCTTCCACCGACAGAGGTAGGCTGAATAGCTGTGAGAAGTCCTCTGCATTGGCCGCCATTTTAAATGTGATATCCTTATTTTTTGCAAAGGACAGGAGTTCAGGATACAACGTTGCCGGAGTGATCCCATTCCAGTGATCCTTCCATAACAAAACTGTGGACCCATCTGCTACAGTTACTGATGCAATGCTTTTGAACTCCTCAAGCAGGCTGACCACATCTCTCCACCAAAAGGAACCTTTCTTCTGTTGGCCAGGTAATTTTCCAAAATTGTAATATTTAGCCCAAACAAGCTGAACCCAAGGTATGTCAGCTTGGGAGAAAAATTTGTGGAGAAATTTCAGAACCATGGCTTTATTATGTGAGTACAGATCTAACACCCCAAGACCCCCTTGTTTTTTTGGAGTGCACACCATAGGCCATGCAGCTTTGGATGGCTTCTTGGAGTTTAGATCAGATCCTCGCCAAAGGCAATGCCTCCTGTACTTGTCCAGCTGCTTAATTACTCCCTTGTGGAGCTTTAGAGTGCCAGTGTAATACATTGCTGTAGAAGAAAATACTGAGTTTACCATTTCCAACTTTCCAGCTTGGCTTAGGAATGTCGAGGTGCATGACAATCTTCTCTCAATCTTTTGCATGACTAGCAAGAAATGTTCAATTTTAGGTCTAGAGGTTCCCATAGGTAACCCCAGATAAGTAAATGGGAGAGATCCTTTTTGACATCCAAACACATTGGTCAATAGCTCCAGTTTTTCCTCAGAAATGTTCAGAGGTACCATCATGGATTTGTTATAGTTAACTTTGAGGCCAGTGGATGTGGTAAAGAGCTGCAAGATGTCCTTAAGGTGGGTGAGCTGAGCAGGGCATGCCTCCATAACAAGTAGGGTGTCATCAGCATATTGTATAACAGGGAAGTCCATTGAGTTGGTTCCAAGAATAGGTAGATTGATAAGGCCTTGCTCCTTAGCCTTATTGATCACTGATTGTAACATATCAGCAGCCAACACAAAGAGCAGGGGGGAGAGAGGATCCCCCTTCCTAACACCTCTTTTGCAATGAAACACCTTTCCTGGGACTCCATTTAGTAACACAGAGGATGTTGCTGAACCCAGGATCTCTTTTATCCACTTTGTCCATTTCTGCCCAAAGCCCTTGTATTTAAGAATTTCCAATATTGCTTGATGCTCAATTCTGTCAAAAGCTTTCTCAAAGTCCAGTTTGAGGATGATCATTTCCTTCTTTGAGGCTTTGCAGATATGTAAGTATTCAAAAGCCCATGCTAGGCAATCGTGAATGGATCTAGTTCTGATGAAGCCATATTGATTCTTATGGATCAATCTTAAGATGACTTTCTGCAATCTATCAGCCAAGAGTTTAGTCAAAAGCTTAATGGAGGAGTTTAAGAGAGAAATTGGCCTATAGTCCCCAACCCTTGTTGGACTGTCTAATTTGGGCACTAGAGTGATGTAGGAGGAGTTGATACTCTGTAGACATAATTGTCCTTCAAAGAAGTCTTCACAAAGGTTATGAAAATCTTGTGCTATGCGAGGCCAGCATTTTTTGAGGAACTCTCCATTAAATTCATCAGGTCCTGGAGATTTGTTATTTGGGAGCTGAGAGATGAGTGCATCAATTTCCTCTTTAGTGAAAGGCTCTTCAAGACTGGCAAGATCAAGATCTGGGGAGAGGAGATCCTCAAGTTCATAATACATATGGGTAAATTCTGAGGAACCCAATCTCTCCCTGTAGGCATTCCACAAAAGTTCAGCTTTCTGATCATGGAGAAAAATATCCTGTCCGACATCATTTTTGAGAGCAGTTATGGTATTTCTTCTGAGCCTCATGGAAGCATTGGCATGGAAAAATCTAGTGCACTCATCTCCAAATTTGACCCATTTGATAGCCCCCCTTTGTTTCCAGTAGATTCTCTGCTGATGGAGAAGTGCTTGTAAGTGGGAGGCTAAGATATCTCTGAAATTCCATTCTTCCAGTGTGAGATCTCTAAATTCCTCCATAATATCCAGAAGTTGTATAATTTCCCTTGAATTTTTTATAGTAGCTGCTAAGTTGGGGAGTTTGGTTTTCCATGTTTTGAACACCCTTATCAGATTCTTGAATTTGGCACTAAGGTTTTTGGCACTATCGGGCTGCATGGTTGGGATATCCCATCCCTGAACCATCACCAGCATGAAATCCTCATGATCGAGCCAGTAGTTTTCAAATCTGAATACTTGTGGCCTGGGAGTGTTAGTGGTTGCCGTTATCAGACAAGGTGTATGGTCGGAGGTATCTCTGACAAGACCAGTGGCATAAGTATTTGGCATGAGGGTAGTCCAAGAGTTGGAAGTGAAAAACCAATCTAATCTCTCAAGCAGGGGATTGGTTGTTTGTTTGTCCAAGTATATCTGCACCCTCTAAGTGGGAGCTCAACTAGCCTGAGATTGCTAATGGCGTCATTGAAGGCTAGCATTTCAGTGGGATTTCCTCCCTCCTTATTTCTGTTTTCAGGAGCTCTAATCAGATTAAAATCACCCACTGTTAACCATCTTTCCTCATCTGAGATGTCAATGTGTTTGAACCAATTTAGGAAAGCCAGCTTCCCTTCATGAGTACAAGGAGCATATATATTTGTCAGGACCCATAATTCCCCAAAGACTTTGCAAGTGAACTCCACTGACTGGGCATACTCATTTTGAAACAATAAACTTCCACCAAATTTAGAACTATCCCAAACAACTATGGAACCCCCAACATGCCCTATGAAGGCAGAAAGACAAAATCATCTAGATTTCTTGGGTAGAATTTTTTAACATACTGAATATCAAAAAATTCCCTTTTGGTCTCCTGCAAACAAAGAATATCACATTTGGCCTCCATGGCCTTTCTAAAACTCGTTCCTCTTATGTCCTTTTCCCCCCTTCTGTCCTTTTTTCTTCTAGCTTGAATCAGGTTAGGAGGTTGGCTAGGGCTCGTTCTTCTTCTCATTCAGGTTATACTTGTAAGACGTTGGAACTTCCGTTATCTTGGTATTGTAATTCATCCTTCTTGGTAAGACATTTGTGCATATCTGGTTAGCGGTTGGTAGCTGATGCTGATTTGTTCTGAGAGAAAAGTACTGCTGACTGGCAGCTGGTGGTTGATTTGTTCTGAGAGAAAAACCAGACGAATAGAGCGTATCGCCAGATTCACGTCACCAGGTCAGCGGTCGAAGCTTCTGGTGACGCAAATCCGGCGACGACAATGGGTCTCGGCCTCTCGGGGCCTCCGTTCCTTCCTTGGATACTCGAAGATCCGGCGTTTGTACCCGGTGCCTCCACTCCTTTCTCTCCAAGATCTGACGATTTTGCGGCTGCTATTTCCTATCTTGCGTCTGTCTTATGTATGCTCTTTTCAATTGGATATGAGCGGTCAATTTATCTTTTTCTTGGTCGGATTGAGTGATTGACCAGTGTACTCCATGCCGCATCGATGGATTATTTGTCTCTGTTTTGGATTGATTTTCTTTGCATGCTGGACGGCGGGATAAAAAAAAATCTTATAGCAGAGGCATTGCTCGTGGGACCACGGGTTGATTACTGAAAATTACCGGGTTTTTTAAAATAAATACAATGACAGTTGACAGAAACTACGACTCTTTAGGGTATGTACAGCCCGTCTGTAGCCCCGTCTACAGAGCGATACTTTTGCAAAAAAGTCTCCGTGCGTCCCTACCGACGGCCCCCGCGTCGCTAGATGAGGCGACGGGGTCGTCCCGTTCCCCGACGCCCTGGCTACGCGCGACGCCGCACTGTGGAAGGCGTCTCTACCGAGCGACACCTTGCTGGATCCCGTGCTCCCCCCTGCAACCGTCAAATCCAAAGAAGCGCACGCTCCCCCCTGCAACCGCCAAAGCCAAAGAAGCGCGCGGGAGAGGGAGGTGGCGGAGGAGGACGACGAGCTCGGGACGGCATGCAGAGAGAGGGAGTGAGAACACCGGAGGGAGGAAGGCCGTAGATCCGGCCTTGCGACGGGGGAGCGGAGGAGCTCACGCGCCAGCTCGCCGCCGGGGGAGCTCCTCACCACGCCGTCGTCGGTGGCCCGCCGGAGGAAAGAGAGAGGCCAGACAGATCGTGATGGGCCGCGACTGCCGGAGTAGGTCCGCCTCGACGCCTGGAGCTGCTCCGTCGCCAGCACGCCCTCCTCTGCGCCTCTGCACCGCACCACGTCGCCGCTGAGGAGGAGGCCTTCATGGCCGCGGCGGGGAGGTGAAGGCCGCCATGGCCCCGTCCGTCGCGCCTCCTCGCTCGGGCCTCAACCCCGCTGGCACCTACCCTCGAGCCGGCGCAGCAACGACGGGGCAAGGACGGGGGGCACCGGGAGGCAGGGAAGCTCCCCCAGCGCGGGGCCGCCAGTCCCGCCACTCCGGAATCTCGCCGCTGCCTCAGCAGGTAGCCCATCGATTCTTTCTCCGGTTGCTCTTGCGGTCTATTGAAAGGAGAGAGGAGGCAAAAGAGATAAGGCTCCCGTGGAAGAGATAAAGGCTCCTGTGGCTCCAGTCACGAGATATTTAGAAGCCAACTTTTTTTTCAACCTGTTTAGTTCGTTAAAAAATTTGAAGAAAATTTTTGGCTATTAAAAATATTAAATGTAGACTACTTACAAAACTAACTACACGAATGGACTAGAAATCGCGAGATGAATCCATTAAGCCTAATTAATTCGTCATTAGAGATTGGTTACTGTAGTACAATGTTGTCTAATCATATCATAATTAGTTTCATTAGATTCATCCCGAAAATTAAGTTAGGGTCGTGGAATGGGTTTTGTCATTAATTCATATTTAATACTTCTAATTAGTGTCTGGAGATTGATGTGACGGGTAATTAGTGAAAAAATTAAGAACAGGGCCAGATACTTTTTACAGAGTCAAAAACAGAAAACAGAGGATACTGAGATCTTGTGACACGCGTTCTGTTCGTCGCCAAACCACTGGAGTCACGTGACACGCGTTCTGTATTTGGAGTATTTGGAAGTCAAATTTTTTTCATTTGAATATATCGCTTGTGAAAGAATGTAATAGCAGCAAAGTCTTTGGAAGATTACAATAATATGAAATAGTCACACAATGATATACACAAATGCATGTGTATTTGATCCTAACCTATATACAAAGTATTAAACAGCTTACAGACGACCTCTCGTCTATGGGTTATACGAGCTGTCTGTACATCTGTCTATATGCACAGTTTGAGATTCTACAGACAACCTGTTGTCTAAGGGCTGTACATGCCCTTATACGAGCTGTCTGTACATCTGTCTATATGCGCAGTTCGAGATTCTACAGACAACCTGTTGTCTAAGGGCTGTACATGCCCTTAATAATACTACCTCCTTCCTTAAATATATGACGTTTAGCACAAGAAATTTAGTTCAATGAACTAAATTTCTTGTGCTAAACGTCATATATTTAAGAACGGAGGGAGTAATAAATAAATATATATATTAATAAGGTAAAGATAAAGGGGAACGTATGAGGTGGAAACTAGTTCACCTGTACAAACTCCGATCATAACTACCGGATCTAGATACAAAGGCTGGGGAGAGAGGTGTGAACAATATGTAAAAAAACGCCCGCCAGGGGCTGTGCCTCCCAGGTTTTTTTTGCAAAACCCCCCTCCCCCTAATCCAGCGCCCAGCCCCGGGCCATAGCACCCTAATCCCATCGCGCGACCATCCCTCCCAGCGACCGCGTCCTCCCCCGATTCACTCACCCTAGCGCTGCTGCCCTAGAATCCCGTCTGCCGCCACTGGACTCCGCTGCCGGCTGCACCTGGGGTCGATAGAGGCCACCCCTGGACCGCCGGGCGACGCGCCGCCCTTCAAAGGCTGGGCCTACTCCTGATCTGTGCTGAGCCTACTCCTGATTGGCTGTGCTGTGCTGAACCTGTGTTGCTGAAGCTGTGTAATCAACGTGTGTATTCTGTTGCTTCAATGGTAGTTGTGAAGTATGAAATTGAATAAAAATGATGTTTCTCTCGCAAATGCCTATGAATGAAATTGATAGATTGTAACATTGATCTTTCAGTAAAAGTTAGTGAGAGAGGTGGGAAACCAACATGTGCAAACTATGCAAATCCGTCGATACGCTCCCAAGATAAAACTCCTAAGGCCCTGTTTAGTTTCCTAAAAGTCCCAAAATTTTTCGCATCGCAGACCGTGTTACTTCTCACAGAACACGCTTCTCAATGCAAAAATTTCACCACTTTTACCAAAATTTTCACCGAACTAAACGGTGCCTAAGCCGATGAGCCCCTTTCCCATCAGGGGCCTTGCTTGGGCGGCCGCCCCGCTGCGCCGAGCCTTGCTAGTTGGACCCCGAGTTCGAAACGCCGGGCCTGGCTTGTTGAATCCCGAGTTCGAAACGGATTCAGAACCGAATCCGCATCAAACAATGCCTGACGCCCCGGCGATATAAGTTTGCACGACGTGGGCAGAAGGATTTGTGGTTTACGATCACGACAGAAGCAGCGGAGGAGGAGCGCCATGATTCCCGCCGGAGCGTTCTACCACCACCCGCAGGGGCAGCCTTTCGCCGTCGCCATGACTGCGCCATCGTACGCGCGGACAGCTTCGTACCCCGCCGCCGTCGCCATGCAGGCGCTGCCGGCAGCTTGGTACCACGCCACCGTCCCCATGATGCAGCAAGGGCCGCCGCCGATGCCGCCGCGGCCGTTCGGCGTCACCGTCCGCTCGGTGTGGGCGGAGAACCTCGGCGCCGCGCAGATCGACATGGGCTACTTCGCGGCGCACGCGCGCTGCGTCGCCGTCAAGGTCCATTACCCCGGCGTCGTCGTCCACGGCGCCGCCGGCCAGGGCGGGCTCGCCGCGGAGAAGCGGTACGCCGTCGTGAAGGCGAACGTGGACGCGCTCAAGCCGCTCCAGGTCGGGCTCGCCGTCTGCACCGACGACGGGCGGGTCGCCGCGTGGGAGTTCAATCTCTCCGATTTCGACCCGGCTGCCGACCCCCACGCGACCCAGTCCCTCCTGCACCTCCAGAGCCGCGGCCTCAACTGCCTCGAGCACCGCCTCCGCGGCATCCCCATGGAGGAGCTCTCTAGGTTGCTCCGCTTCAGCGGGTTGCTGGGCAACCGGCCGGGGGTGTCGTGGGTGACGCACACCGGTGCCTACCACCTCGCATACCTGATGAAGGTGATCAGTGGTGGTAAGCCACTTGCCGGCGACATGGACGGGTTCCTCGGCTCGGTGCGGAGGTCTCTTGGCGAGGACGTCTACGACGTGGCGACGATGGCCGCTGACTGCCCAGACATGTCGGTGGGGCTGGAACACATCGCAGGCAAGCTCAGGTTGCCGCCGCCGGTGTCCGCAAACGCGCTCGCAGGCGCCGGCAGCGTGCTCGCACTAGAAGCGTTCTTGAAGCTCAAACCGCAAACGTTCCGAGGTGATGTGGCCAAGTACAGAGGCGTCCTGCAAGGACTTCACACTATCTGAACTTCAGGAAGACCACCAATTCAACATTCAAATTTCTTTTTTAGGAAAAGAAAAATTCAGCAACGTTGGCTAGTATTAATCTTGTGTTAGGCAGCTTTCTACTCAGTTAGTATATGATATAGGGAAAAATTTGTGTTGAGCTCATCGGTCCCATGAAACGGGATAAAATTTGGTGTACACAAATTTCATCTCAGAATTAAATGACACATACTGATTTCCCTTCATGCTTTATACTGATTTCCCTACAGCTTCACACTTTATACCAGTATATATATATATATAAGTACAATCAAACGATGAAAGATCCAAATTCGAACTGTACCCATTCTGCAATTAAATAGCAAAATGATTGGACGAGGGAAGGAAAAATTAATGTAGAACTGATACGTCAGTTTTCAAAAAAAAAAAAAAAGTAGAACTGATACGTCAAATTGGACTAATGTCCATCATTTCCAACCGTTCACTGAACATTACGGGGCCTGAACAAGCACAATCCCTCGTATTGTGAACAATTCAAAGGCAGAGATTCTCGTAAATGTGTGTCAAATCCACAAGCATAAATGCTAGCTCTAGTACAATGGATGGACCATATCAAATATTGAAACTGTACATGATGATATCTTTCACGGGAGCTTGGGGAATACCAGGACCACGTCATAGTGAGAAGGGCTTCGCGTAGACATCAAATGGATCACATGCTGTCAGCTGCGGCTCCTGCATGCATCACACAAAGCAAACAGCTACAATTGAAATGCTGATGAAAAGTCAAATAAACCAAACCCAAGTATAAAGCCAAAAAACATTACCTGTTTCAAACCACCAGTAGAAAGGCTCCCCCCCGTAAGAAGCATTGTAATTAGTGATGTGACAGCACCACCACCAACACCTGCTGAGTCACCTGTGCTGCGTATTGTCGAACGCATGGAGTTCAAAATACTACCGTAGGTGGTACCCTGACCACGTTCAATAGCTTGGATGAAGCAGAATGTCATTGCGCCGGTTGAAGTGATCTTTGATAAAGCCTGAACAGAACAGTTCCAATTGAATCAAATAATAAGAATGACAGGTTGAAGCAGAGGAAAAAAAAACTTGTTCAAACAAATAGTAAACAAGAAACTGCATTAAATAAAGACATGGCAATGGAACTCGACTATCTCCTAACATAACAGACAACCTTACAATCGCAATTTCTAAAAAGAAGCAGATAAATATTACCACAATATTTTGTAGAGAAGGGGCAAATCTAGAACTTACAGAAGTATCTGCAGAGGTCTGATTGTCGTCACAACCACTAAAGGAAATAGCCTCCCCACCACTGGTGCCTTTCCAGACACCAGATCGTGGCCGATGATCTTCCCATACATATTGCCCACTCCTGTAATGTCAATATAGCTAAGTCACCTTAGCTGGAGAGATCTACTGTAACTACTCTTTTTATAGATGTATGCTTGTTAGCTACACTTAAGGAAATTAACATAAGGCTACAATCAACCTAACAAAAACCACTTCACTAAGTCTAAGCTAGATAAACTTCTACAAATGCAGGGATAAATTTAGCAGAACAAATTATTGCAATGATGTGCAGTGAAGGTATCTACAATAAAAAAAAATGATATCACAACTGTTGCAAACAAATGACGGTCACATAGCACACCATTCCCAGGTCATTGGAAATTCATGGAAGTAATAAGAGGTATACTAGCAGGGATACAGTTTGCATAGAATTTTAGCTCATTGGTACTTTGTTATTCTTCATGATTGAATTTCCATAAAATCATATATGATTCTAAACATAACAAGACCAATGTGAAATTCACATTAGGTTCAGAGATGGGTAGCAGTTTTTTTATGGTTTATGGTACAGGTAGAAATTTCTTTTACGGGACAGAGAGTAGGTTTCTTGCTGTGTTAATTTCAGATACCAGAAGATAAAAAGATTCACATTACGTTCAGGAACAACTCTTTATCTGCCAAGAATGTGAGAGAACAAAAAAGATGAAATGACCATGAGTAACCTGTTCATTCTGCAGAGGAAAGGCAAATCAAGCGCAGTCCCACTATGACAAGCATCAATGAGTGCATGAAGTTTAACTCCATGAGGAAGTGGTCTAACAAGTGCTGTATTTATCTCATCGTCGACAATCATTCCTTGTGTCTCAAAATCCAATGGGCAGAGCGTTTCATCAAACCCATCAACCTCATCTCCACTGTAGTTTCTTTGCTGTGCTCCATGCCCAGAATAATGGAACACCAATGAGTCTCCAGGCTGACAACCTTGCACAAGCCAATACATGGCCATCCTTATGTTATGCTTTGTCGGGATTTTGTAGGGGTCGGTTTGTTCTTCTGCAAGAATGTAACCAAACGTGTTGGATTTTAAGAGTTTGAGAGTAGAAGCACAGTACACATTATCAAAAAACTTACACTAAGTACCTAACATTTCTAATCAAAACTTAAATCCATCAGGCCATCTAAACTGTACCTAGTATAAAAATGCCTCTACATGTGGCACCAAAGTTTTACCGTCAATCAAAAAGAGAGAGAGAAAAATGAAGGAAACAAGCTCTATAAGGTACTATTTGCACTTCAATTGGTATAAAACGTGGACAATCTCTTAACTCAAGTTGAGCAGAATACTCGCAAGAAGCTTAAAAGGTGCAAATGCAAAACCATAGGCAGACAGAAAAGATGGTAATCTATAGTTCTGTTAGCATTGTAAACTGGCACAGACAAATATATTGAATATAAAAAACATTCAAAAGTAAGTTGCATATTCGAAAGTCCCAATAATGGAACTATATTTATTATTTTTCTTCTTCTTTTACAATAAGTTAATTCCAGTATTTGGAAGGATGAGCAGTGCCTTAACTTTACTTTACAGAAACTTGCAGGACACACGATTTCTATTACCATCCTAGACGGTCTGAACTTTCTACGACTCCGCAGTTCACATTTGAGAATCAGCATGTGTGAAATCAAAGCGAGAAAACATAAGATTCCCGACTTGACAAAATTAGCAGAAACCAAAATCTTCTGATTGTCTCAACCTCAACAATATCTTCGATCATTCAAAACGGCAAGACAAGCACATACTCAGATGTTTGTTTGTTTTTCGAAAGTCTTGAACATGGTTCTTACGGCGGTAAGGCGAGGCGTGGCGACCCACCACCTTCGAGACGCCTAGGCGAGTATGGCGCGCGGCGAGGCGACGCCATACCAATGCCAAAACAGCATCATAGAGCCATATATAATGAAGAAATAAAGAAGAAAAAGAGAAAACGAAAGGAGCAGGACTACTAAATGGGCTAGTGCAGGCCATCACGCAGCCCACCACCACCAGCCCACCACAAGCCTGTCTCCCTCACATGTAAGTACTTGACCTAGCTAGCCACCTCTCTCCCGTCTCCTGCAGCCAGCGCCGCCGCACGCCTCTCTGTCCAGCGCCGCTGCTCCCTCCTCCTTCCCTCCCTCTCCTCCTGCCCGCAACTTCTGCCGCTTCCCCTCCCTCCTCCGCGGCCCGCCCCTGCCTCCTGAGAGGAGCGAATCGGCAGCGCGAATTGATGGAGCGCAGGTCGGAGGAGCAAATCACGACGCAAATCGATGGAAGCGGTGGACGTGGAGCAGCGGAAGGGGGCGGGAGCGGCTGGACAGAGCGGCGCGCCGCCGGATTCAGTGCTGCCGCTGCCCTATTCCCTTCCCCTGTCGCCTCTCTTCCCAATTTCCCCGCTCGCGCGCCGCTTCCTTTTGGTGTCCCGTGCGCTCGCAGCCAATTTTTCGTTGTTGCGGCGTCCGCCGACGAGTAGGTGACGACTAGGAAGCGTGCGGCGACGCCATACTCGTGTAGGTCGTGGCGGACGCGACGCCACGGTTGAAAAAACGCCCAGACGCCTAGTCGACGCCTAGGCGACGACTAGGCGACGCCATGAGAACTATGGTCTTGAAGCAAAATAATTAGGTCAGACAGGTTTGCTCCATTTACCCCATTTACCCCTTCATTTGCCCCACCACATTTGCCCCACATGTTTGGATCCTTTGGGGTAAATTTGGGGTAGATTTGCCCCATTTACCCCATTTACCCCTTCATCCAAACACCCCCATTGACAAATATATCCCATATAAAATCGGATGAAACATTAATTCATTCAATCCTCTTTCATTGGCCCTAACGTATAGTGATATTAATTCCTATAATTTTTCCAATAAGCCAAGAATAAGAATAACTACGTATAGTGATATCAATTCCTATAATTTTTCCAATAAGCCAAGAATAAGAATAACTGGAACGAATAAAGGTACCCAACCAAAAAGCCTTCTGCAATCATCATATTCCACCGTATCTGCCCTTGACAAATCAATCGCGTCACATGACGAAGAGGATCTGATGCTAACATAAAGTTGACCCGAAATTGCGGCCAGCCAATTCGATCGATTCCCTAGGAGCTTGGTCAGAGCAGCAATGGAGAACGGAGGTGCGGGGCTACCTACCGTTTAGCATGATGATGGAGTCGTCGGGGAAGTTGAATCGCGTCATGAGCAGGTGGCGCATGCACTTGGCGTCGTTGATGCACCCCTTGAGCTCGTGCCGCGAGTAGCGGTACGAGATCCCGCACACGACGGCGCGCTTCCGCCCGTGCGCCGGCGGCGGGGGCGGGCCCCACCCCGGCGCCGGCTGCACGGCGCCGCGGCTGGGCTCGGCGTGGGGCGCGGGGGCGACGTGCGTGACGGCCCCGCAGATGGCGCAGCGGATGCAGGGCGCCCCGTGCGGCAGCTGCAGCGGGGTGCGGCAACCCGAGCAGTCGATCAGCATCATCTTACCGCCCGCCGATCTCGGAGCCGCGTTGCCCGTGTCTGCCGGCGGCGAGGACGCGACAAGAGAGAGAGGAGGCTGATCGCCGGGAGAGGTGGATTGGTTGGTCGGCCCGGTCGTTTGGTGCTGGTGTGGTTCGCTCAGTTTCCGCGTGGCTCGTCTTCTTGTCTCGATGGCAACGGCACCGCGCCAGCGGCCCAAAGATCACCGCGACTGCGCGTTTTCTTTTTCCTTCCTCGCGACCATTGACGGCGTCGCACACGGGCCCACGTCGATGACCGGACTGTTCATGTTAGGACTAGTGATAGGTGGCAAAAGGTGATGTTTAGAGACCTCTTGAATTGGCGTGATAGCCAAATCCGTCTCTGAACTATCGCCGAAAGGTCAATTTCGTTCCTGAACTACGAAAATGGCCGTTGTCGTCATCAAACTTTCGCAATTGGCTCAATTCCGTCCCTGAACTATGAAAATGATTGTTCTCGTCCTCAAACTTTCGCAACCGGCTCAATTTCGTCCCTACCCAGTCAGCTATGGTTGTGAATTACCGATTCTACCCCCTTAGCCATATTCCCCCCTAGCCCTGAAGCCACCTGATTCATTTTAAATAAATCATAGAAGCTCGTTGTATGGCGCTTTATATGTAATTTAACTGTGGTGTATTTATGAAAAGTCTTGCCCGATTTTGAGTATAGTAAGCTACGCCGTTGGTCACAAAGCTTTAGTTTCCTAGATGCAATCCCTTCAAAGTACCTGAACATTACCATGTGCTTACATGCTAATAATTGTGTTTCAGAGATGCTATTGATGATATATAAGATAACTAAGATCTTTAACGTACGTTATACCTGACCAATTCCTAGTTGATCTACCCTCCTCTCATCGAAATGAATTTGTTTATCTTCTATTTCTGATTACTCCATGTTTCTTCCTATCCTTGTGCATCACATATTTTCTGAAAGAGATGGCCAAGGGGGTAGAATTGGTAATTCACAACCATAACTGACTGGGCAGGGATCAAATTGAGTCGGTTGTGAAAGTTTGAGGACGAGAACAGCTGTTTTCGTAGTTCAGGGATGGAATTGAGCCGGTTGCGAAAGTTTGAGGACGAGAATGGCTGTTCTCGTAGTTCAGGGACGAAATTGAGCTTTCGACGATAGTTCAGGGACGAATTTGGGTATTCCGCCTCTTGAATTCAGTGTCAAAAGGTAATGTCTAAGAAAAAATATAATAAAGCAGGAAACAACAAGTCGGCAATCCATGAAGCAAGCAGATGAGCTTTGAGAAGAAAGTTGTGTTGCCTTCTTACAGCCACAATATACTCTCCAAAATGCATTTCAAGCAAAAGGATTCACCGTATGAAGAAACAAAACAACAGAGGAATAATTGGATCGTACCATTGAAAGATCCAAAAGTTAGATATATATCATTGACCCCACTGTCATTGACTCATGTGAACCCCACATGTCATTGACTTTTAATAGTATATATCTAACTTTGAGATCTTTTAATGGTATGGATCCAACAATAGATGACAGAAGATGGTCATATTGCCGCAACATGACGCATTGTCCGATAAATGATATCAATCCAAAGTTTTATCAAAACTGTAAGTGCAATCAAGTCCTAAGTGGGTTTTGGTGAGTTGAATGACAACTTGATTAGAGAGCTAACGATCTTGTTAAAGCATGTGAGAAGGTTAGTATGTGTTGACGAATAATCCTTGTGTAAAAGATTATGCTTATGGCTCACATAACAAAGAAAACAAGGTCAATTCATGACATAATGCATAGAAAGTATACAAGAATATCAAAGATGCATGTCATGATGAAGATACTTGTATATGAACATGGAAAGTTTGTATGACACACAACAAGCAAAGAAGAAGTGAAGATAGAAACATGTTTATATCGAGTTTATTATTTGGTGTCTATTCTTCAAGTAAAATGAGAAGTGTGCTATGAACAAAGGGATATACCAATCAAAACAAAGACAAGCTCAATCGTATAGTTCACTCCTATTCATTTTGAGAAAATGGTCTTTCTTACAAGAAGACTTTGCATGCTTCAAGAATATATCATGAAGAAGGTCATGTGCACATCTTTATGTCAATGGACCCACATATGAAAGCTTGCAAAGTTTTGATATACTTTGTCAAACCAAGATCAAAATATTTGAGTGGCAACTCAAAGCCGAATTCAAGGATGATGAAGCAAGGCTAAGCTTGATGAGGAAAGGATGAGTGATGAAGAGACCAAATGAAAAGACTAGAGCGAGGTACTAAGCAAGTCTATGGTTAGAGACCATGGGCAAAGCTAGGGTGAAGTTGCTAGTATCCATTGGTATGTCGAATAATCACATCCAAGACTTGTCAAAGGATTTGCATTGAAGTTCATATATATGTTGTGGTTGACATTACAAAGTGACTTAGGGATTCAAAGTGTTCACTATCATGCTCTATGGAAGAATCATATTTTACTAGCTCAAGGTGGATATGCTCAAGCACATATTTATATTTATACATTTAACATATGTGCTCAGTTGGTATATGTTGTTGGAAGCCCTCAAGTTGATAAAGATCAAGTATGGCATGATTCTTGTTGAAGCAAGCTCAAGTGGTTTAAAGTCGGTTGCACTTCATTATCTTGAGTTTAGGCATGCCCTACTATTAAGAGGGATGCATCATAAGTTGGACTACATTGATCACAAGTGCTCAAGTGAACCCATGAGAGACTAACCTGTGAGATCTTAACCTTGGCGGGGTTCTCTGGCTCAAACTGGTCTGACATGTTTGGCAAACCGGTTTGAGCACTGATACTGTCCAACGGCTAGTTGGTTTGAAAACCGGTCTGATGTGCTGGGTATTTATACCCATGAGCTCCTCTTTGAGGGGCTGCTGGTTGTTGGCGGTCGATTTCCGTCAACCTAGCCATGAGTTTACCTTCAATGTTGGTATTAATTTAATATCCATACTAACGATCCTAACCCCCTTGATATATCAAGTTCGTGTATGCATGTGGTTTTTGGAGTTTATTGTTTACGCAGGAATTAAGTACTTAAAAGAATGATTCCAGATATCGTTCATCAAGCACTTTGCAAGAGGATCGTGAAGCCCGGAACAAGTCAAGACACGACGTGAACATGACTCCAAATGACCCGAGGACCGAAGGACGAGAAGGCAATTCTCCGAGGACTTGAGCAGAAAATGCGGGAGCTTGCGCGACAAGTACCCTTATCTATTTCGTGGAGAAGATGATGTCAAGGGCCCACATGCAACTCGGCAGGAACTCCAAATATCACGAGAAGCATCCAGAAGAAAGCGGGGGGCGAACCGGGCCGAAACGGGCCCAGGCCGATCGGAATGGGCCGATCGGCTTGGCCCATTTCCTCGCCCATTCGTCACCCCCTTTGACCTAGATCCCCCTCGGGCTATTTATAGGTACCACGCCAAAAGTCACGTATCAATTCATTCGTCATTCGCCGCCGAGGAGCAGAGAAGCTAGAGGGACACCATCTCGGAGAGGAGGGTCGAGCTAGTTGTCTAGGGCTACCCTAGCCGATGTGGGAACCTTGCAAGGAAGACCACGTCGGAGTTCCGGAGCTAGAATCAAGATCAAGGTAGGATCCTGGTTGGTGATCTTGTTAATGTATCATTCATGGTGAAGTTATTATATGAATCCGATTTCTAGCGATCAAGTGTCTCTTCTACGAATTCGTTCTTCTTGGGTATGCTTCTTTTCAATCTATTCTCGAGATAGATTGCTCGGGGTGTTCTTGTAGCCGCAGTGGCTAGAGGTGCATACCGGACCTACCAAGGATTGCGACATGCTCCTTGTGAGCATGCATGTAGGTTAACCGCTGAAAAACCGGGACGTCGTGACAGGACGCCTGGATCAGGTGTAAGGCGGCACCATAGGGGATGGAACGGAGACCATGGTTTAAAGAGGCTTTTAATGAGATTCGTTTTCTATCTTCATCTCTTGTTCGGAACTACAACAAAGGCACGATCTACCTTTCTAGATCGGTTATCTCTATGCTTTCTCTTGCTACCTCTTGAGTTTTATATATTAGATGCATTTGATCTTCTCTCAAAGATTCGAAGAGTTCTTTTCGCTTTAGTAGATTGATTCTTGTTTTACACACTGTTCCACGGATTTGATACCTTGGGTTCACACTTAAGGGAAGAAGGGTCCCATGTCTCGTTCGCTTGCGAGTCGAAGCTTACAACGAGATTCAACCGTCAACAAGCTGTCAAACCCCCTTTTTCTGGCGCCGTTGCCGGGGAATAAGTAATCAAGATCCAATCTATTATCGTGTTCGTAAATATTTTTTGTTTTCTTTTTGATTTTTCTTTTGCATCTACAAAGATTTGATCATTCCATAAATAAAAAAATCAATCTAATCTAATTTCTTTTTTTAGTTTCTTTTTAGATTTTGTGTATATTTTGTTTATTGCTAACCCTAACAGGAGATGGACGGCCACCTCTCTAACAAACCAAAAAATTTTGTGGATGATCCAGAAAAACTTTACAGGCAAAGGAGACGCGCGACACAAGCTAAGAAGCTGGAATTTGCGAATCCAAAAGCGGAAGATAGATCGCCGGGATCGTCGTCGGAATCTCCACCTCAAAGTCCGAAAGCACCACTAAGTCCGAGAGGAGATCCGCAACAACCGCCACCAATGGGAGATCCACAATCGGAACGCAAGATCGGAGAGCTATGCATCCCGGAACTCCGTGATATACCCGTTCTCAACCTTGATGACATTGCAAGACCGTTCGAGATCAAGACTTCAACCATCCGCATGGTACAACACTCGTCGTTCACCGGTAAAGAGGACCCTAACCTCCACATTCAAGCATTCTTCCAACTTTGTCAAACTTTCAAGATGGATGGGGTGACTCAAAATCAATTGAGGGCGAGGCTTTTCCCGTTCTCGCTACTTGGGAAAGCTTTGTAATGGTTCTATACTTTACCGATGGACACTGTGCAAAATTGGAAAGCGTTGATGAAGGCTTTCATGAAGGTAATCGCCGGGTAAGACTCAAAGCTTGCGTAATAAGATTGCTACTTTTGCTCAATATCCTACGGAGACTATCGCGGAGGCTTTTGAGCGCTTCAATGAGTACATCCGGGCCGTGCCACATCACAAGTTTCCGAAGGAAGACCTCGTTCAAAAGTTCTATCAAGGGCTCAATATGGCATCGAGGACCGTAATTGATGCATCGGCGGGAGGATCTATCATTGAGCTTACTCCAACGGAAGCTTTCACTCTATTCAAGAAGGTTGCGGACAATGATACATGGGCGTCGTCGGGACGCTTACTTCCGGTTCAGCCCATGGGCAATGTCAAGGGTGTTTTGCAGGTTGAAAAGGAGGATCTTCTCGAAGGAAAAATTGACTCGCTCATGAGGAGGTTGGAGAAGATGGAAGTGGAAAAGAAAGAGGCTCAAGACCTAAAGGCCGCCGAAGCAAGATCCACATGTGAAGAGTGCGGGAAGTACGGCCATGTCCAAAAAGATTGTCCGGAGGAAGCAAGGATGCTCGACTACATGAGGAAGGGTGATTTGCCGAATTATCGCTACGGTCAAGGTAGATCTCAATTTAATGCAAGTTCATCTCTTCAAAATGTGGTGCCTCTTCGTATACAATTGAAGGATTTCATGGACGAGCAAGCTAAGATCAACAAGGACACCGTCACTAAGTTCAAGGCTATGGACAAGATATTGGAGAATATTGATGGCAAGGTGACGGAGGTCGGAAGTTCCAACCAACAAGTGCTTAATATGATGAAGATGTTGGAGTCACAAGTGGGACAACTTGCCGGGCACCTTCCGGCCAATGAAGGAAAGCTACTGGGGCATCCCCAAGGGTCCGAGTCGGCAAAAGCTATTCAAACTCGCTCGGGAAAGGAGACCGTGGATCCCGAAAATTCAGCCGGAGCAAAGAAGCCTAAGCCAACCACCGAGACGGAAGGAAACATTAAGGAAAAAGTTGCTACTACTCCGGAGATAGTCACCGAAGAGCCGGAGTTTGAAATGCCAAGTGATGACACGAAGATACCGCCGCTAAAGCCACGCTACTTCCGAGGTAAAAGTGATAATCACTTTGAAAAATTTGTGGAAGTGGTGCGCAGGTTAAGCATCAACATGCCGCTATTGGACGCTCTTCAAGTTCCAACATACTCTCGCTACTTCAAAGACATACTTGCCAACAAGTATGAGATGGCGGCACTCGGGGGAGATCACATCAAGATGTTCGAGCAATGCAGCGCCGCTATTGCAAATCAAGGGCCGGCGAAGCAAAGAGACCCCGGATGTCCGACCATCCCATGTTCCATCGGCTCATTCAATTTCGAGAAGTCATTGTGCGATCTTGGGGCAAGTGTGAGCGTCATGCCAAAGGACGTGTTCGAGAAGCTACACCTACCGGAGCTAGAGCCCACGGCTATGAGTTTGGAGTTGGGTGACAATTCTATTCTCTACCCCGCGGGGATCGCCGTGGACGTACCCGTGAAGGTTGGGGACTACATCATCCCCGTCGACTTCGTCATGCTGTCATTGTCTTTTCAAGATTTTTATTTTCTTTTTTATTCCACCCCCTCTTCCTCCACGCCGGGGCAGAGGCCACTCGCACGCAGGGGAGCGGCAGCACCTGTCCCTATCTTCCCCGCTGGCGCCACTCGTTCTGCTCTCCCTCGCCGGCGCCGTCCGTTCGTCTCTCTCCCTTACTCTTCCTCCACGCCGACTGCCCAGCCACCTCCACCACACCCATGGCCGAGCTCGTCCCCATCCGCAGGACGACGACAGCAAGGCGCGCTCGCGGACGATGACAACCCCATGGCGCCGCCGTGCGTGGAGGAGCTCGTGTGCCCGTGGCGCCGCCAAGCAGGGGGAGGAGGAGGGAGGGAGGGGGAGCTCGCAAGTCGACGCTCCTCTCGATCCCCGGCAGGCGCCTGTCCGGGCGTCACTCCGGGACCGTTCTCGCCGGCAGCCGCGCGCCGACCCAAGGCGTGCAGCGGCGGACGGGGCTCGTGGCGCAGGACGACGTGCTCCATCAGCGTCACGCTGGGTCCGCCAAGGCTGCCACCGCCGAGGTCGTGATTGCGGAGCTCGATCGAGCACGCGAAAATGCGGTCAAGCATGTGTTGGCACTTGGCAGCAGCAACAAAGATGCGGTCGGTCGACGAACGGGCGGCGCTGACGAGGGAGAGCAGAACGGGCGGCGCCGGCGGCGAAGAGAGGGATGGGCGCAGCCGCTCCCCTACGTGCGGGTGGCCTCTGCCCCGGTGTGGAGGAAGAGATGATGAAATAAAAAGAAAGACAATGACAGGTGGGACCCACTCTGCAGTCCTCAAAGGGTAAAATGGACATTTCACATGCTCGGTCCCACATGCCACGGCTGCTAACTGTGAAAATCTAACCGAAGGCGGACGGAATGGCACACTGGTCACAAAAAGTTCAAGTCAGTAGCATGAGGATGCGAATGAACTTTTCAGTAGCATACTTCCTCCCTTCTCGTTTATAAGGCGCGCACGTATAACAAGATTCAAACTTTACAATCTTTGACTACTAATTTACTCATCATATTTTTTGTTTTGTAATGTAAATTTGACATGGTTGAATTTGTATTCAAATGTAGTTTCTAATGATTATACGTTCATAACCGCAAATAAAATAATATAAGAGGAATTAGTGGTCAAAGTATAGTTTGGAAGACCGTGTCGTGTCTGCCCGCGCCTTATAAACGAGAAAGGAGGGAGTACATGTGTAAGGCAACTTTTTCAATGGCATACAGGTAAAACTCTAAAAAAAAAAGAATGACAAAAGATGATGCAATTCTGTGTTTTCAGAGTTCTAAAGACGTTCAACTAAAATAATCATCCTAGCTATATTCATAGATATAGGAGGCCGGGAACAAATCTAATTCAAGCTAAAGCTTAGTTTTCTGTTGTAAGTGTAGTGGTGAGATGCTTCTTTTCATGTTTCTACAGGACTAAATTGCTGCCTAATAATAAGGGGAAGAACGAACAGTGTGAGGGGGCAGAAGAGGAGCAGCGGGCTGAGAGCGACAAGCCAAAGCCATTAGATCAGGGCAGTAGTGAGTGAGGATGACGAGGCAAAGGAGTTAATGCGCGGCAAGATCGAGTACAACCGGGGGCTCCTATATGGCTACTGAAATGTGGATAAGCATTGTAACTTCCAGCTCACCAAAAGCTCAGCTAAGATTTGCTATCTAATAGTTTTCAGCCATCCCACCTCGTGACTAATAAAAAAAATGTTGAAACATTTTTCATAAATTTTACAACATTTTTTTTAACATTTTATGCTATTTTTTCATCAACATTTTGCAAAATGTTGTAACATTTTTGGAACCAACATTTTGAGCTCGGCACCGGCGGCGGCGGAGCTCGACACGCGTGGCCGCACATGGGGCGCGCGGCGGAGCTCGGCCCCGCGGCCATGGCCAGCGCTCGAGGAGCTCGCCGCGGCCCCAGGCGGCGGCGCGCGGAGCTCCGGCCGCGGCCACAACCGGCACGCGCGGGGGCTCTGGCCGGCGTGCGTGGGGGAGTGCGGTGGCGCGGAGCCCGCATGGGGGCGGCGGCGCTGGTTTACGGGAGGAGGGCGTGGGGAGAGAGAGGTGAGCTAGGGTTAGGGATGAGATCCAAGAGTTGTGGTTGGTTGCACGAATCTTGAAGAAGTAGAAGATAAAGAAGAAAAAATTCTCCAGAAGACAGATAGGATTCCCGAGGACAACCACCACTCCAAAGGTCCATCCTCTGATTAGGCCCAAGGCCCATTGACCATCAATACACACCAACACGTTTGGTAATTTTTTCGATAAGAAAAGTTTTATTAAATCAAGATTGTTACATCGAGGTGATACAAAATCTTGAGATCCTCCTGATCTCTGCACAACTGGAGTCCACACAACCTTCTCAAACACTAATTCATTCCTACATAATCACATTGACCAACAAAAGTCAGTGGCTCCCATAAGTACGAAAGGTCTAAGATCATTACTAATCCTCCCTAGCTAAGTCCCAAATATATTAGCGACACTACGAGGAGCTAATAAACCTGTCGACGCATTAATAACTGCCCAAGCAGCCCGAGCAAATTGGGTGTCTAATTATCTCATTTTTTGACAAAAGCAACACTACTTACTACCAGCCCAATTGCATTTAGCTAGATTATCCTTCGTTAGTATTATACCCTTATGCAGGTATCAAAGAAAGATATTGATCTTTAAAGGAACTCTCATTTTCCAGATTTGTTTGTTTATATTGGGGACGTTGCTATGGATCAGGACCAAATAATGAGATTTTAACGAGAACTGTCCATTGGGAGTGAAATTCATCCTCATCCTGACTCAACACAATATTAGTAAGACGTGGCAAAAGATTATTCCACTCAACTAATTTTTGTCCAATTAAATCTCTACGCCATGCTGAAAGATTACGTGGAGTAACACCTATCACCTCTACAACAATATCTTATTTGTGTCGAGCTATGTCTCCTCTGCAACAATAACTTGTTTGTGTTGAGCTATGTCACCTCTGGAACGTAATATTGTTTGTGTCGGGCTATGTTGTATGGAGAAGGATACTGCTCAAGCAAAATATTGTCGCCCAATCATATGTTTTCTCGAAACCTAATTTGGTATCCATCCTTAATAATTAATGAGGTACCAAAACAATTAAAAATCTTGTTTATGGCTAGCCCAACAATGTGAGTTCCTATTTTTTCATTGCACTTGTGAGAGAGGTTTGGAGCTTGTATACTTATTACGTAAGATCTGTTGCCAAGTCCCATTAGATGTCAGTAGCTTATAAAACCACTTACTGAGCAAAGAAGTGTTTTTAATGTCGAGGTTATGAATTTCTAGTCCTCCCCGCTCTTTAGATTGGCACAAAATGACCCACTTAGCTAAACGGCATTTACGTTTTTGTTCATCACTTTAGCAAAAGAATAGTAACTTGATCTTTTAAAAAAGAATCGTGACCGGAAGTAATCCAATATTTTAATGACTCCTTTGGGATCGAGAAAAAAGACATCTATGAAATTACTACGCATTGAATTAATCAATGTCAGGCGCCCTCTGTTGATAGGTGCTTACCTTTCCAACTACTAAGTTTTTTTTAATCATTCCTCCACTCTCTTCCAATCAGTATTTGAAAGTTTTCTATACTGAGTAGGTATATCCAAATATCACATCGAAATGTCCCCTAGATTACATCCAAAAAGTTCAATAAAAAAAGCACTATTTTCATATGCCTCATCAAAGTAGAAAATTTCACTCTTATAAAAATTAATTTTAAGATCCGATAATTGCTTGAAAGCACAAAAAAAACTACATGTTACGAGCCTTCTCAAGGTCGTATTCCATATCTTCGACTATGTTAAACAATATAGGGAGGCACGTTTGGTAATTGATCCAATGATTCATCCAGCCACTGATGAAATTGGTTAGTGGTATATCAGCACGTGATGGTTCGGATCAGGCCAATTGTGCTATTTATTTGGGTTAACGTACTGGTGCACGTCTTCCAGAAAACTCCCGTGACCACCATTATTGCGCTCATTTTTACCCATCCGCATCCTTGAGACTTGGTCTCCACTGCCAGCGTTCGATCTCCTCCTTTCTTTCTCTTTCTCCCGTCTCCCATGTCCGCGCGGACCCGCGAGACCAAGTCTGGGCGAGGTCCTCACTTCAAATCCTTTATCGCAGCTTACTTAGTAAACAACCAAATACTTTCAATTTACAACACATAAAGCTAAAACGACAGGAGGCACCCATGCATGATCAAGATATATTTAAGCGTTCTGGTTACAAACAGTGGCGGGCGGCACGTGAGGTTTCCCCAACCAGCACGGCCAGCAGCCACGAAACTTGTAGGTTCTGTACATGCTTGAATAGAGACCAGAAACATGTTTTGTCTCCTGATGCTGGGGTGTACATCATCATAGCTCTAATATAGGGTGAGTATTACACTGAAGAAGAAGAAAAAACGCAGGAGGAACCTACTACTGACCTCAACCAGTTGCCTTCGACAATGGAAAGTTCTCTGAGCAGGAGTTCTGCTACGTCACAAAAGACACCACAAAGATGTAAGGGGTGGCGGCAAACTTGGTCTGCTCCCAAAGCTTGAACGCAGCGGGCAGTCACTCAGGTGTCGCCATGGCCCGAGGGCGGAGCAGTGGCTTCCCCTACCGGGAAACCGAAAGTTTTGTCGGGCCATTGGTGAAGCGATGGCATCGCGTAGCAGCTCCATGCCAACCTTATGTTGGCTTCATTGTCACACTACTGACAGTGGTAGATCGTCACCATTATTGGGAATGCGCTTTTGTGCAGCCTTCACGGCAGCCACCCTGGCTGCATTGGCTGCTTTATTAGCTGCTGCAACAGCCCTGTTCACCTTATCATCGACTCTCGGGGTGTCATAGGCCTTCTCTGCAGCTCTTCTCGCTTCCTGCTTAGTGCAACATGATCAGGAATTAGCAAATGCAGTTATACCATACATCATGAATCTGAAAAGTAAGGTGATTGTCAAGCACATTACCTGCACTGCGTTGAGGACCTTGGAATGGTTCACAGCAATAGGTGATCCAGGGATAAAGTTCTGGGTGCTTAAAGTATCAAGAACTCCACTTTGCCAGTGCCCTGCTTGTGTCTCTCCATTCCTGAAACTATACATGCCTAATCCTTGTCTTCTGCCTTCATGCCATGCTCCCTCATATCTATGTCCATTGGCAAAACTGTAGACTCCAAAGCCATGCATCCTATCAGCAAAGTACTCTCCAGCATAGGTGTCACCATTCCTAACAGAATTTTGCAAAACATTAGTTCAGAACTCCTATTAGAGTATTAGTTGTGATTTTATATTACAGATAACAAATACAACTGGAGCAGACCAAACAAGCATGAAGGCAAATCCTACCATGCAAGATTTCTTATTTTTAGCTACAATTAACTAATTAATTAATTAATGCTACAGAGCACAAACACAAATGATATCTTTAGTTTCTGCTGTCCCTGTCAGTTTACCAAAGCAGATGAATTAGGTGAAAAGAACGAAGTATGAAGAACTGACAAAGAAAAAGTAAATGAAGATAAATAATTGAAAAGGTTTTAGTCGTAAGCAAGCTGGGACAGGCTATCATGACTTTAAAAGCAGAAGCTGGTTGCATTGAAAAGATGCACCAACACAATATAACTAACACACATCATAAATGGTTTACTCCATTTTTCTTCATAAAGCGTGCACACATTTCAAGATTCAAACTTAAGAATCCTTGAACGACATTTAGCCTAAGATATTTGAAAGCACTTTTATGTGATGTTCATCTAATGCTCTTTGAAATATGTAACATAAGAGATACTAATGGTCAAAGTGTATCACTGGAGATCATGCTGAATCAAACCGTTTGATTCAGGCAATCCACAGATGAACAATCTTATCGCTGGAGGGAGTAATATACTACATTGAAATATATGACAAACTGAAAATACAATTATTTTACCAGCCTTCTAAATGAAGATGCAGGGTCTGAAACTACAATTATTTTACCAGCCTTCTAAATGAAGACACAGGGTATATTACTCCCTTTGTCTCAAAATAGATATCAAATTGTCATCTCTAGATGTAGACAATCCACAGATACCAACAAAATATGACCAAATGCAAACATGATATGATGCAATCATTAATGGCTAATATAGCCCATACCCAATCAGACAACATGATAATAGAATATAGAGTTAATAAATTTCAAACACATGTCTGCATTTCTATATTGTGAGAAATATGGACAATGATGCTGCCAAGACTAACTCCATGGGTTCAGAAACTTTGTTCGACTAACTCTGATAAAAGAGAATGGATGATTGTAATAAACCACATGGGACACTTAAAGTTCAGAGGAACAACAGAGAGGCAAAATAACCCAAATGATGAGCTTTCATAAGAGGTATGTTCCACCAAAGACCAGTAGACCACGTTCATAAGAGACGCCGAAAACAGGGAGCTGTCTCCTCCTTGAAGAAAGGGGAGATTTCTATCAGTCGATTCACTATCTCTTACAGAGAAACTAAGCACATAGTGCATGCATATAAAGGGTCCATACTTGCATTCCAAACCAGTATTAAAAATTGGCAGTTTGATACCAGTACAAAGAGGTAATAGCAGGCTATCAATATATTTTCAGAATCACCACAAACAGTGAATGGCAAAACTCAATTTTGCTTCTTTGTAAGCATTTGTCTCTCAAATCCTTGGAAACAACCATCTAATCAAAGTCTTTTGCTTTAGTCAAAGTAAGCATTCTACTCAACAGAAAGTAATGAAACATCAAACTATCGCAACTAATGTATCAACTAATTGGGTGGACAACCATCCACGGATGAGTTGACAGTGAACTAGCCATAACGCCTGCCTGTTATATCATGATATAGATAACTACACTAGGGTGGATACACACATTCCACTTCCCACAAGTGACAAAATATGCAAATGTTAAAGGACTAGGAAGTAAAGCATTGAAAATAGTTATGACAGATTACACAACTCACTTTAGTAATCATATGTTATCACAAACAAACTCATCAGCCTTATTCAAAGCAGCAAAACATTTCCTAAAAACAGTATATCTGTGTAGCAAACTGATCATTTACTACTTACTAGCAAGTAGAAAAGGAGTAAGTTGCACATTAACTTGATTTCACAACAATCACAAAATTCTGAGCAGCATGGGAAATAAACGTTTGATTCCACACCTGAAATGGTAGTGGCCAAGGCCATGCTTGACGCCCCTCTTGAACTCTCCAATGTATCGGCTGCCGTCCTCACAGGTGTGCACGCCATACCCATGGCTCTGGCCATTGGACCACTCCCCGGCATACACATCCCCAGTGTAGAACCTGTACACGCCGTAGCCATGCCTGAGCCCCTGCCGGTACTGGCCTCTGTATCGGCTTCCCCTAGCCCAGGTCTCGACACCAAAGCCGTCGTACTTGCCGTCAACCCAGTCCCCCTCGTACCTCCCGCTCATGTAGTAGTAGTAGACGCCGCTACCCGTGCAGCGGCCGCGGTGGAACTGGCCCTCGTAGACGTCACCGTTGCTGTACACCTGGACGAAATGGCCAGTGGTAGGGGTGGTCGCGGATGCGGAGGGCGAGGAGCCGATGGACCAGAGGATCGGGGATCGGCGCGCGCGGCGGAGAGGGAGCGGCAGCGGCAGCGCGAATGGGAAGCGGGGCAGGGAGAGGCAGAGGAGGAGGAGCGCGCAGGAGAAGGCCGCCGCGGAGAGGAAGTCGGCGAGTAGAGAGCGCGGGAAGATGGCGGGTGTCGGGGAGAGGAAGTAGAGGGTGGGGAGCGATATGAGGAGGAGGATGCGCAGGCGGAGGTGCAGGCAGCGGAGGAGGTGCTTGGCCGCGGCCGCCCCGGCGGGGACCGCGGGCGCGGGGACCTTGCGCCTCCGCGGCGGGGTGAAGGGCGACGGCGACGGTCGCGTGGGGGTGGACGAGGAGGACGAGGAAGTCATGACGACGGGGCGCTTGTGCGGGGTGGAGGGCAGGGCGTGGTGCGGGCTCGACGGGATGTGGATGCGGAGGGAGGAAGGATCGGGGACCGGCGGGGGCGGGGTGTCCGTCGCCGCGGCCGCCGGCTCCGGCGCGGAGGCGGCGGCGGTGGGGAGGTGGTGGTGATGGTGCATCTAATCGGAAGTGGGGTTCGGGGTTGGTCGCGTCGGGAGGGGGTGGTGGCCGGCGGAGGAGAGAGACATGGGCCGATGCGCGAGGTGAGGCGGAGGCGGAGATGGGCGGGGAAGGGGGAGGAGGGAGGGTTGTGGTGTGGTGGGGGCGGCCGCCTTACGCTTTTTCTTCCTCCCTTTTCCTGCACCGATTTTTTACGGGTCTTCTACGCTCTACCTCTTCTTCCCTGTCTTCTCACTGGTTTTTTTTTCTTATTATTTCTTCTTTGTGCAAATAAAGCTTTGATACTGTCAATGCAAATTCAAATCAATCTGATGTGATTAGACATTTCCATGCAAATTTACATAGTGATTGCTTGACCATGGCGTACGGGAAGATTGAACGTTCAAATTTCAAACTTGCAATCCAATAGTGTAGAGTACATGATGTGCTCCTCTTACGGCAAGTTGTTAATGTGCTGAAATAGCAGCCATGAAGGAAATCTTCGTAGTGTAGTTCATCAAACTGCAGCTCAAGCTTTAATTATTGACGCTTTCTACTAATGTTTGGTAATAAATGAAAGAGATCCACAATCGTGGGCACGACGATTCTGGTCAAAATGCGTGAGGGAAACATTTCTATTTCGGGGACATGTAACGCTGAAGTTCAATACCGTCGTGCGATCTGGACCAAATCAATGTTCAATATGTACGATTGCATCAATGCATTAGACTTTGTAAAACAGTGGAACTAGCTAGCATCTATTTAGGCACCAAAATGTAAACAAATAAATTACTACAAGATACTAGATGGCAAAATAGGCAAACTCATCCTCATACTTTCCACGAAAGGTCAAGTTCATCCTCAAACTTTCAAAAGGGTCAATATAGTCCCTCAACTCTCATTTTCAGGTCAAATACGTCCTTGTTGCTGATGTGGTGCTGCTTGGTGGTATGAGATGAGAGTGAAATGTCTGTTTTGCCCTTATTTCATGCATAATGACAAGAGAGATCTATATATTGTAAAAACTTTCGGGCAAGGCGGCCAGACTTGGAACATCCGATCGGTTTGAACTAGCATGCTGATCTTCTTTTTTTTTTAAAAAAAGGCCGGCTTGAGCTTAGCATGCATGTTGCATCTTCTTTTTTAAAAGAAAAGATTGAGATTATTTTCAATTTATTTCGGTCTTTCGGGTCGGACGGGCAGACTTGGACCCTCTGATCGGTTTGAACTAGCATGTTGGTCTTTTAAAAAAAGAAAATCGGCTTTAGATAGCATGCATGCTGCACCTTTTTTTAAGAAAAGGTTGAGATTATTTTCAAACTTTCGGTGTGTGGCTTATGCATGAAACAAGGGCAAAATGGACATTTCACTCTCATCTCATACCACCATGCAGCACCACATCAGCAACAAGGACGTATTTGACCTGAAAATGAGAATTGAGTGACTATATCGACCTTTTGAAAGTTCGAGGACGAATTTGACCTTTTGTAAAAAGTTGGAGGATGAGTTTGACTATTTTGCCATACTAGATTGGACAGATCACAGAAGTCGCTAGCAAGAATTAATCCACCTCAGCTTTGCCTTTTTCTGTTTCTCTTCGCTCGTTAATCGAGGCTCTCTATTTGTGCCAAGCTGCCCTTTTTCGTACCGGTCCAAGCCACGAAATGGCCCCTGTCAAGGCTTAACAACCTCCCTCTGTGTGCTGACGTGTTCCATATAATCCAATGGAGCTGAAATGATTGAGAACGCTTATCCAAGGTGGCATTGCTTATTGCTATGGGTACTCTCTCCGTTTTATATTATTTATCATTTTAGATTTTCTTCATACATTTATTTTGTTACTTATCTAGACATAAGTATATATTTAAGTGCATAGTAAAAAAAATGTGTTTAGAAATGTCAAAACGACAATAATATGAATGGGAGGCCGGAGCGGAGCGGATCAGTGGATCACCACTAGGCAGACAGACAAGCAGACATACATGCACGCCGGCAGATGCAGTTGCGCACAGGTGCTGCGTGCCCCGCTCGCGTTGCCTCGGCTCTGGATCTGAATCGGAGGGGTCACTTCACTGGGTGAGGCGAGGTCCGATCGCCCCCGTCTCGCTTTGCTTCAGCGAATATTCGAAAGCATTTTTCCTGGGAAACGATAATGTTTTTTTCCGCTCATACAATTCGTTTGATCATCTGGCGTCATCGCGTCAAGCTGAAGGAAGAAGTGGCCGTATGCGTCGACAGGGACGCCGGGGTCCGATGGGGGGGGGAGCGCGGTGCTGCGTCCATTCCGTTCCATCGGCGGCCGTGCTTATCCGCGGAGGGGCCTCGACGGTGACATGGTCCCACGTGTAGTCATTTGGTCAAGGAGGATGGCGCTAGTTTATTGTGTAGAGGATAGAGTAACACTGATTAAGTAATTGCGTTGTCAGCCAAAACTATATAAATGGCGGTATCTTGGCATTATATTATCCCGGTTTGTTTGTGTTAAACTTATTCTGCGGAAAATCGATACGCGCCATGGAAGCATGGCATGGAAGAAAAGGAAAAGAGAAGAAGAATACAGTTCTAGTCGAGGTCAGGTGCGCTGAACTGAACACGCCCTGACTCAGACTTGCAGGCCGGTGGTTAGGGAGGGCAGGTCACGGCGTACAACTGCGGCGAATGCGGCGAACCCGCCCGGCGGAAGCGCGTCCAGTGCTGTTCACTCCGCCTGTCCGGTCGCGCTCGTTCCCTACGCAGCCCCGGCCGGCATCGGCGTCCGCACGACAGCGACGTCGCTCCCTGTTCCCCGGCTGCTCTACCGTCGGCGAATGTTTGGCTTACCAGTTACCAGCTAGCGGTACTTTTTTCTCAGAACAAATCAGCCACCAATCGTCAGGCAGACGAACAGGGCAGCGACACGCACAGGTGAAACTGAGTAGAGAGGACAAAAATTAAGGACACACATCAAAAGCAAATAGCAATTAGCACGTGTTTCGTGTCTGTTACTGCCAAGGCCACCATTATCATGGCTCCGTCCAAATTACTTATTATTTTGACTTTTTCTTATATATTCCAATATATATAAATGTATAGAAAAAGATGAATTTAGAAAAAACAAAACGACAAATAATTTGGAATCAAGGGAGTACGTGCAATGCAAATGCAACAGTTATGCGCGTGCCGCATGCACACGACCGAACTGTTAACCTTGTCTTACACACGACCAGGAGCGATGAAAGCATCCGAATTACAAACAGGAGCAGGTGAAACGCTTCGTGTAAATTTACCTGAAAAGATGCAGACAGGCATAATTTACATGGAATGAGTCGTGGGAGAAACAAGACACCATAAAGTTACAGAATAGTATAATATCAGAAAACGGATACAATTTCATCAGTTTACAGCGAGACCCAAGCTCGCGAATTGGTACATCTTTTGGCCACAACATTTGCGGGCCACGGTGCTCTCCCTAAAACCTAGGTAAAAGGGTGTGCTTCTGCTGAAAGTACAACTCTGTCATGACTTCTTGTGAAGTTTGAAGCCGAAGACTCTTGGGGTGTATTGCTGCGTCGGCTTCTGCGGCTTCAAATGTGGGTATGTCATCAGAAAAAGATGAGGGAATGTCGTCCCAAAGTATGCTCCATCAATGTCTGGGGGCAAAGTAAAGGACGTGCAAGGGCAAGAAATTGCAACTGAATAACAAATATCTATCCTTCAAGGGTTTGCCAAAAAAGCACAAATGGAGGTAAGTAATGATTGAAAAAATGTCCAATGTGATGCTAGGCTGTTGGCATGGAGATGTGAGAAAACATAAATGACACTGCAAAAGAAATATTCTTTTCAATGGTTTAGATGGGTTGTTAAAAATAAAATCACTTAGAAAGAAACAGCACAAAAGTGGAATTATGAAAATATCATATTACCAAATTAATCTGACAAAATAACAGTTCAAAAGGATACTGCCTTGGTACTTGGATCTTGGATAGTGAAGTTCTTCACATTTTGGACAATATACCTTCACTGTGCTCGATCTAGGAATATCTGATTGTCCTGCTGGAAGACAGGGCTGACCACAGCAGTACACTCTGGGGCATCTACCAAAGTCATAGTTCTTGAACTTCTCCAACTGTGGCAAATCAAAGCAGGATAGTTCAATATCATGGTCACACTGAGATAAGAGAGCAAAACATATTTAGATGTCATTCATAGGATCAAAAGAGTACCATTGCAGATAGACCCTTGCTGGTTAAGACGTATCGTGCATGAATTAATCCATACAGCATCTCTGCAGATGACTCGATCAGTTCATTTTGTTCCTCAGTGAACACATCACCTGTACAAAAATGGTCCTGTTTCATGAGTGCAACAGTACAAAACAATCTTTACTTATTTATAGTTTTCAAAATACAAGGAACATATCCACTGGTTGACAAAATCAACTCTTTAGGAACAGACTTATCAACACAAATAAAGAATGCAAACAAGATAAGGTAAGGTGGCTCGAAAATAAGATACAGATCATAAAAATCAGAAGAAACAAGCCAATGGTATACCTACAGCTAGTAGGTATTAAACTAGTGGCTTTCTTAAGTTAAAATAAGCTCACCATTAGAAGACTCAATGTCTAAGATGAGATCAAGGGCATAGTCATAATATGGCACTTGATTACTCAGACCACACAGGTTGAAATCATCCTGTATATAGTCATCATCAATCTCGCAGAAGAATTCATTGCCTCGCAGGCTGCAGAACCATGAAATCCAGGATGTGTCATCTCCCTCAGAACCACTGACATCAGAATCTTCACTATCGGATTCAAAATCCTCTGCAGTCCCAAATGAGAAAAGGAAGGTTAAGGGGCGCTTTAGTAATGCAAAATTGAATATGCTCATAATCGCAGCTAGTATTGATACAAAATAACAATCATAAGCAAAATACAGACAAATGCTAGAAAAATCCTTAAACATGTTTTAACAGACAAATGTACATTATTTACATCACAAAACAAAGGATACCACATCATATATTAACCATAAAGAAATTTTTTTATGTGCTCAGGATTTGGGGAGAGGTATCAAGTTGTTCCTAAGGTTGATCAAAGGTGCAGCCATATCTTGCATCGAGGCATGACAGTACCCACCATTACCAGAGATAAGAACAACAACAGAAGAAAAACAGTCCCACCTCAGACACGAGCACAACAACAAAGGAAAATCAGATGGAAACCCTGCAGACTGAGTACAAACATCTAGGGTAGAACACCTGGGTTGTAGATCCCACTTTGCTCAAGTCTGACAAAAAAAAGGCAGTCATTTGTGTACATTTCTCTTATTTCAATGGTTAAAATGCTGGTTTCATGGCATTATTTCAATGGTTAAGAACTTAAGATGCTGGTTTCATGACATGCTGTCTTATGTCCGACATTCTTTGCCCCACTGGCGGACCCAATGGGTAGTCCAGGTAGGCCTGGGACTACCCTAAATTTCAGCCCAAAATATTTTTAGTACTTCCAATTTCGAGTCCAAATCAGCCCAACAACAAAATCGTAGTCTCTGAACAGCCCATGCCTCCTCATGTATAGGTTACCTGAAAATCTGAGATGCAATGCAACTACCACGCCTCCGCCACCCGCTCAGTGCTCAGCGGCGCCCTCTGTGCTGCTGGCCGCCGACTGCTGCCTGCCCGCCTCGCCGCCTCCCTGCCCTGGTGGCAGCACCCTGCCTCCTCAGCCCTGGTGGCAGCACCCTGCCTCTCTCCACACTGCAAAGCCGCTTCTGCCTTCCCGGAGACAGGAGTTCAGTCCCAGGCTCCCAGCCCCCGGCGGTCGGCGCAGCGGCACTCTTCGCGCCACGAAGGATGGCAAGGCTGTAGCCGCTAGCCGTGCTCCTGTGCCCAGTGCCCCGACGGCCGCCGGTCTCATTCCGGCTGCCAGCCATTCCCCATCCCCATTTCCCCGTTCCGGCATTCCCCAATCGAATCGATCAAGCGACAACTGCTGACCATACTTCACCATTGTCCACTCCTCTCCACTCAATGTTGGTTATGAATATTAATTGGTGCGTATCTATTAGACAAATCATAAATGATACTGCTACTTTTATCCCAAATACTTTACAAACTGCTCAAATGATGGAACTCGAATTTAAACTTGGTACATAAATTAATGATGGAACTAGATTAGTACTGTAATCTTGTATTTATGCAAGATATTTATCAAGGTTGGAAGCATATATGTTATAATATATTCGTTTTTGAAACTAATTTGTTGAGATGAAGCTACTATGAGATCTTTTTAAATGTTATATTGTACTTTTGATTATTTTATACCCAAGTTACCGAATTGCTATTGGATTATACCATATTGTGTTCTGAATTTTTTTTGCTAGGACTACCCAAGATCCAAATCCTGGGTCCGCCACTGGAACAGCAGCATCTTGTTTTGTCAAATGCCTCAGTGACATGGGTCACCTCTGTTCAACTCGGAAAAATTAACATGACTATGCATCTTTCAGTTTATCGATCAGCTGCACATGTGCCAACATCGATCCTATCACAATTAACAACAGGCATAAACGTGAAGACCAGCCAATGCTTCCCACAACATAAGACCCTGAAATTGAAGATAAACTCCACATCACCAATATGCTCATTTCCTTCTGCCTCACATCACCACATTGCTTTAGTTCATATTTTATTACTCTTCAAAACACCTTTTTTTTTTTCTAATCCTCATTTCCTCGTCATAAGGATCTGTACACCGCTAGTTCTTTTCAATGTCAATAGAGCACCCCATACAGAAGTATATTACTATGCAAGTATACAAACTCATGCTGCAGCAAGTTCTTCATTGCTTACACTACCATATTAAAGATACTCACAGATGTCAACACTCTTGTAGAGTTGTAGTGTAGTGGTAACTGGTAAGTTCCACAATTGAAGGAGGCACCGACCAGGGTTCAAATCCTAGTGGCAGCACCCCCCCCCCCCCCCAAAGAAAATAATAAAAAAATAAACTCACTGGCAACTCGGAAAAACAGTGGCAGGGCGCCGGCCTATGGTTGGGTTGGATCCTCCTACAAGGCGTAGTTGTAGTGGTAGTCAACCAAGTTTGTCATGGTCGGCCCAGGTTATGGTGCGGCCCCTATAGGGTGAAGCCAGGGTTCGGGTGTTTTCTCGGCCAGCTTGGCTGATTTCTTCTTAGTGCAATGCCATGGGGGCGGCCTTTCCTCCGTCAGTCAAGTTTTTTTAGGTACTCAAAGATAACAGAAACTTGAGAATCCACTGGCCCAACTGACAGATCGGGTAGCTAGCAGAAAAAAGAATCACACATTCCCCAGCAAACAAGGAATATTAACCAATAACGAAAACATAATACGTCCACTTCCGATCGTCTGATAAATGTGTTTGGTAGCCTTTCCCAACATCCCTTAGACAAATCCAAATTATTTGCAACTAATACCATTACACTTCATTTGTTTCCTCACTGCTCATTTCCAGACGCACCTCAGCTTCTAAATCCTATTCCAACCAACATTTCATAAAACTGCTCTAGTCTTAACTCCACCAGTTTCCCGGATTATATTGTTTATTAACAACACTTGCACACAAGCGGACCATCTTCAGAGATGGCAATAAAGTGAGCTTCTCATTCAAAGGGGACACAAAATACGAAGCCACGACATCTAATCATAGCGCATTAATTTTCAACACAAGTTTCTGCCCCAAAAGAGAGAGAAGTCGCATCTTCGAAACAAAGCCTACAATGCGGCAGTACGTACACAAGGATAAAGGTAACCCGAACAGGTAAAGAACAACGAAGGTTCGCGAACGGTGTAGGCTCTTACCACCATCGGACACCTTCCCAGCCTTGCCAAGCGACGCCGGCAGCTTCCCCGCAGCGAGGCGCTCCCTCTCCTTGGCCGCGACGCCCCTGGACGTGGATGGAGACGACCTCTCGAGGTACTTCTCGAGCGCGTCCTTGATGCGCTTCCGGTCCATACCCGCGCCGCCGCCGCCGCTGCTACCGCCAAACAACCTTGATCCACGTAAGGCGCCGCTGCTCCCGCTCGTCTGATCTTTTCGCGGCAGCTCCGGTCTCCGCTGCTGGGGAGCCTCGGGGCTCGCAGGTCGGCGCTTGCGCGCTAGGGTTTCCTGGCTGCGCAGGCGGGGGGAAACGAGAGAGAGATCGGAGAAGTGACGAGGCGCAGGGCGAGGGGGAAGAGAGAGCCCGTGGGCGTGCGGCGTGCGCGCGGTGGGCGGGCGGCTGCTGAAATTCAGACAGGTACCGGGGGTTTCCCGCAAAAAGGGATACCCCACATCTGCAGATATTTTACTCTGAGTGCGCGCGTACCTCGGTGTCGGCTCTTGGGCTAGAGAATGAGTAGTGGCCCATCGGTACCTCTCATATTTTTTGGACTCGGAATTATGGTTAAATTCTCACACAAACATTAACTACTAGGTATTCCAATAAATAATCATACTTCCACCATAATTTTTATAAGGCATAAACGTATGCTAATATTCAAATTTTCTAATCTTTGTCTAGTAATTAGGTTAGAAGTTTGTATGATGAAATATAAATGCAGTACCATTAGATTCACATTTGAAAGTGATGCCGAATTTATAGTTAGTAGCTATAGCTAACTGTTTTACATTTTCAAATGGAGGGGTAGATCTCAAGCTGACCATCCAAATAAGAAAAATGTGAGCTGAATTGACACGACTCAAGGCAGCAACTTTCATGATGCTGTTAGCTTTGCACAGATCGTAGCAAAATGTCACATTCTCGATCTTGTCTTCCGCTTACTTTGCTTCCATGTCTCCCGTCACACCCATAGAACGTTGCTCCATATCAACATGACAAACTAGACGGTTCTACGAGATAATGTTTTGCCACCATTCAGCTTTCAGAAGGCAGAAGAAAATGGAAAACGATTCACCAGCACAACAGTATATTTTATAACGTATGTTATCAGCACGTTACAGCAATAAATTTTTTTTATAGAATTACAGCAATCATTTAGTCCACGTTAAATCGTACATACGCTGCAAGAAGCTGATCTCGCTAAGCTGCTCTGCTACAGTTGGCTAAGCTACCACAACTCACATGTAGCGATTCAGCAAATGGATCCTTAGACGCGAACAATATGCAATCGGTATGTTTTTTAAAAGCGTTCAGGCGAGACGAGGGGAGCTACACTGCAAGAAGCTGATCTCGTTGATCTGCTTTGCTGTTGCAGCAAATGGATCCTTGACCGCGAACAATATGCAATTGGCATGGTTTTTAAAGCGTCAAGGCAAGGCATGGTTGACCTAGGAGGGCTAAGGCGACACCTTAGGCGAGGCGATCAGACGAGCCACCACCGCCTAGTCGCTCGACGCCTCACAAACACTAGCAATTGGAAAGCACAAAAATTTAAATAAGATGCGGTATACTTTGACACGAACAAAATGAGATCAGCACAGGTAACACCGCAAACTTCCCGCTTCAAAAAAGAATGAAAAAAGTTCCACTTCTGCATACTGCTACTAACTCGCAATCACCAACACAAATGCACCAGCCTCGTGCGTTAAAACTACAATACGCCAATACCACACTTGTTGCTTACGTCTGTGGCTTCCGATTTGACGCACCTTTCTTGGCAGCCGCATAAATAAAACCTCCCTCCATTTCCTAAGGCCAGATCAAGCTGGAAATCTCCATGTCCCGTACCAAGCTTCTGCTTTTTTGCACTTCAAGGAAAGCAAAAACTCTTTTCATTGACTATACATCTATGGGAGAATCGTGGTCACGTGACAAGATCATCAACTTCAGAGTTAAACACAAAGCTGGGGAATGTTGTTGTTATGTCCCTGAAATATTGACCAAGCTAACAGTTAGCAGATACCTTTGGTGCTTCAAATCGAAGTTCATGCAAAACATGAAGCAAATATATTAAGCTAGTCAGGCAAATACTTTAAGCTGGCCAGTGGTGGTTAGTGGTTACAGTTCAATGTAACACCCTATGCCAGTTAAAATGTGCTAATTACTTAAATGCTCCTGATTATCTTAGCAATCATATTTTGCTGGCAATGGCATCAATTAATCTTTAAAATGATGTGGCCATAACTTATTTAAGCACGAGGGATTAAAAAATGACGTGCTTCTGAATTTCTATGGTCTATCATACTCACAGTAGTTTCCACAAATTGCTTCTAAATTTCTATTTTCTACCCTACTTACTTGAGGTATGGCAGAGTCATTATCTTCATCAAAGAAGGATTTCTTGTGACAAAATTCTCCCACTCTGCTCTATCTATTTTCCCATCCTGATTCGCATCAGCATCCGAAAATGTCTGCCATCACCACATAATTCTCTGTAAGTCTTAACTCCATGATAGGTCGCAAGAACAATCTACAATTGAAGCAAATATTTAATTTCTGATGAAAATGTTTTTTTTTTAAAACCTTGTCCAGGATTGTCTCGATGATCTCATCAGATAACCTCATCTCTGATTCCCCTAGAAGAGCAATTAACATCTGCTTAACCTGCACAGGAGGATTACAATCCAAGTTTTAGATGGCCAATAAAGGGCAGGAAGCTTTTCTCAGTTCAGCTGTACATAAGCGACTATGCCACAGACTTATCAGTTGTGCATAAGCAAATATATTGTTTATGGCTATTTCACTAACTCTCAGTAGAACTAAATTAAGAAACATGCGCAGAAGCATAGATCCAGAAAGACTACAGCAATTACCTCCTTTCGTTCAATAAACCCTGTACCATCCATATCATATAGCTTGAACGAAACTGTCAGGTAGTTCAACCTTAGAAAGATAGCAAATGAGAACAAATAAAGTTGAAACAAAAAGATAAGAACCTACAATCAATTTTTTCTTCCATTGGTATGTTTGGATGAAACACATTCAGAGCTCGGACAAAGTCACCAAAATCAATGACTCCCCTTTTCTTGACATCGAAAAGGTCAAATATCTGCAAAGTCAATTTTGTGTAAATTTAACTGATGGCGATAGTTCTTGAAAGCACAACACAATATTAAAATTTTAATGAGAATAAATTGTTAAGGAGATGCATACACGATTAGCAAATAGATTTTCCTTCCTCTGATTTTTGAATAGTGCTAGCTGGAATTCTTCCTGCACGGTAAAATGATGGCAAAGAATAAGCATTCTAGGCTTTATGTCCAAATTTAGTTTCCTATGGAATCAGTTTATTTTTATAAAGATGGCACCATCTGTAGTTATGTATATGTATGAGTTACTTAACATGACAGTTCATAAACTTGATATAACACGACGTGCAAAGTAAATCTAGAATATAAATGCATTCCCTCTAGAGCTTATTTTTCAAACAGCTATATTCTTGTTCGAGTTCATAACCTGGGTAGTCAGGCATCTCAAGAGCTACACTGATAACTTAGGAATATGGTTAGCCAATCACATCTTAAATCAATATAAAAAGTGTGAGAATTTCGTGTAACAAAAGTAAAGTACTTTATCAAGAAGTATCATTGGGTTGCTTTATAAGAAGGAAAGTTTGGGAGTAACCACGATGTGTAGAAAATGTCGATGTGTGTTGGAATATAAACCTTGGTGGCTACAATAGTACACAAAAATAGCATTCCTGCATAATTCTGCAGCTGAGATGCCAGGATGTATGATTAGTTGATTACAAGGTTCAACTTCCCAGGATCACAATCAGCAACTAATAAAGCTAAATAGGTATCCGATGTTCATCCACGCAAAAGTGAGTAACAGACAATAGGATAACTTGATAAGGGACGACAGATATGACTAGCAGAATATACCTTGTTGATCAGGCCATCGTCGATGACTGAACCACTTATGCTCTTGAACAGCTCAAACAGGGCCTCAACTTCACTAACGCTGACTACATACACAGAACAAAAGCACGCGGTTAAGCAAAGATCTATTCAGGGCAATGAAGTGGATACAGGAATCAGAAGGATCATGTAGCATTCATCCAGCACTCATGCACAGATATCAAAGATACCACCTAGTAATCTACACGGATATGTAAACAGAAACATGAAACATTTGAGGTTTCTAATCGAATTCCAGCCACAGCAATCATTCAGAAATGAAATCAAAGGTTGAACAAGAACACGCGAGTGGCTCGGCTCCCACGCATAGGGCAAAGGGGATCGGATGGGCGTACTCACAGGCGGTCTGGGAGGCGAGGTGCACGGGGTCCTCGTAGCCAGGGTGCTGCCGCTTCGCCGTGGAAGGGAAGCACCCCATCGCCGCGCCGCGCCGCGAAACGGCGAGCCAACCACTCAAATCAACCAATCTGGCAGCCCCGCAGTGAGGAACAGTACCGCCGCCCGCGGTCCCGCCTAGAAAATGGGGCCCGCGCTCGCAGCTGCCTTCGCCGCGGAGCGGCGGCGGCGAGGCGAGTGAGTAAAGGGTGCGCGCGGATCTGGGCCGGCGGCGGCGCGGGGTCGGAGGACGGGGTGGCGGAGGCTGCTTCGGGTGGCGGCTGCAGCCTGGCTTCTTCTGGCGACTTGGCGAGGCGAAGGTGAGTCCGGGCGGGGGAAAGGAGGCGACGCGGCGGTGTTTGGTTGGTGGGCGCGGGTAGCGGAAGCGGACCAGACAGTGGGGGGCGCACTGGTCGCTCACACGCGTCGAAGCGGAGGGGAAGACGAGACGCGGACGGAGAAGAGCTGAGCCCTGGTCCCTGGCCCCCGCGTCGGCTAGGGGCGGCCAGGGGCAGGGGCTCCTCTCCCCTCTCCTCCCACCCCGCGTTGGCTTGGGGCTCGGGGTCAGTCTTCCGCCACGCCGGCGCATGTGCGCGTGGCTTTCGACCCTTCTTCTACTGGAGAAGAGGCCAAAACGTGCGGCGAAAAGGGTGCCGAGACGAACCCGCGCGACGGCTCGAGCGATTCGGCACGCGACAGCGCAACCGCGCGGATCCCTGGCTGCTATTCTCGGTCTCCCACCCGTCGCTGGCTGGACACGCCCGGAATAACGGACACGAGGAAGGAGGAGGCGGTGCCGGTGGCCCGGTGCGGCAACCTTGGAGGTCACTGGGGCGACCCGAGGGCCCCCCGCCGCCGCCCCTCGACACCGCCGCCGCGGCTCCCTCCGGCCGCCGCTGCCGTGCCCGTAGGCGGCGGCGGCCGGCACGGCCTCACCTCCCTCTTCTCCATCTCCCCCTTCCTCTACCTCCCCTTCCTCCCCACACGGCCACACCATCACCCCCTGGTCGACCTAGGCGCGGGTCACCGGAGGTCGCCGTCCTACCCCGTCCCGGCCGGCAGGTGCTTTGCTCCGGCGGCCGCGCCCCTGCCTCGGCCGGCCGGCGGGAAGCCCCCTCACGGCAAATCCGGCGTCCCCGGCGGCGCCCTCTCGCGGCAATTCGGCGTCCCCGGCGGTGCCCTCCGGCGAGGTGGAGCCGCGTCTGGACCCGTGGCCACGGCGGCGCGATGGCGGCTGCCGCGACCCCGGCAGGGGCGACGCGCCGACCGCGCCCCCGCATCCTGCGTGCCCTCCACGCGTGCGGGACCAGGCGCGCTCGTCCGCGTGCTCGGCTTGGCATCCTGCGCGCTCGGCCGGGTATGCGGGGCCAGGCCTGCTCGACCAGGCGTGCGGGGCCGCTCTGGTGCTGGTCGGTGAGCGGGCTGCGCGCCGGGGACCGTGACCCCGGCGCCGGCGTTGCACCGGTTGGCCACTGCTGCCCGTCTCCGCGGACGTCCCGTCGGGTTCGCCGCCGTCGTCGTCCTTGGGCTACCCTGACAATGACGTCGCGCCCCTCGCTGACCTCGACGCCGGCCACGCGGCCTCGATCTACGGACTGGCCCGGTCTCGGTCCGCTCTGCGGCTCCCCACCCGGCGGCCGTGCCGGGCGCCGCCCCCCTGCGCCGGCGCCCGCCTCCTCCGCCGGCGTCGTGGTGGGAGCTGCGCCTCGCTGGCGGGCTGTAGGGGCAGCTGCTGGTTCACGGGCCGGCGCTTCTCTCCGTTGACGCGAACCGCGGCACGCTGTCGCGCTTGTTGGCCCTATGCACCCAGGTGACGCGGCCCACCCCTGTGACTCCTCCGTCCCGGCCACCTCGACGGCCTCGGCTCCTCCTCGCCAACGCCGGCCGTCTGCGCTCCCTCCCCGCCGACCTCGTCGACCGTGCCTGCAGTTTGTTCCTAGCCGTCGCCCGCGGCCCCTCCCAGGCGGTCAGCTCCCCCTGCTGACGTCCATCTCTGGGCTGGCGGCCGCGGTCCCTCCCCGTGCCGGCGGTCGTTGTGCCCCCCTTATGCTGGTGGCCGCTGCCCCTCCTCCTGTCGGCGGTCACGGCTCCTCCCTCTTCACGGGGTCCGCGGTTTGGCGGTTTGGATCCTTCTTCAGGTTGCAGTCGGCGATTAGGCAGCGAGGTGGTTCGTACGGCTGCGTTTGGTCCCGTGGGTGTTGTTGCCGTCGTCTTGGTTGTGGCGGCTACATGCACCTGTTCTTCTCGCCTGCGTCGAGGCTTCCTGCTGCGTTCTCCACCGCCTTGCTCTCTCCTTGTTTGCGTTGGCCGGTCGTGGATTGGCATCCGAGGCTGGGGCGAAAGCCTTGTCTAGCTTCTGCTAGGCCGACAATGGACTTGCCCTGCTGGGGGCATTGTCGCGGCCTCCAATCGCCTTGGTTTGCCGGGTGAAGACCTGGCCTGCCCCTTCGCGGGTAGGCGGACGATGGCGGCGTCGGCGTCGCTCCCTTCCTGGAGGCATCGTCTTGCGGAACCTCCACTTCGGTCCATGCTGTTGCAAGTTGTTTGGCAAGCGGTGATGTGCGGGTCTCCTCGGTGTCCGTCTGTGCAGGTCCAGGGCTGTCCTTAGGGGCCTCTCCGTTGTACCTTCCTCTGCTTCCTTGTGGTAGTCTAGCTCGTGTTGATGGTGTGGGATCTCTTTTCTTTTTCCTCTGTTCGTTTCAGATGTAATCTTGTTGTTCCTTCGCACTTTGGGGGTTCTCCCATCGTGACGTGTTGTAAAACTCTCTCTTCTCTTAATGAAAAACGTGTTTTGCACGTAAAAAAAAAGCAACCTTGGAGGTCACTCGACTCGGTCGACTCGCGGCAGCCAGCCCACACTCACTGCGACGGGCGGCGGCGTCTCGGTCCCTGGTCAGTTATTCTGCTGGTGGAATTATTAATTTGCGTCGGGTCACAGCTCCGGAGACGGAATTCGCGAGACTCCTTGATTTAAACTAGTATACACTCAACTTGTGTGCGATGTACTAGGATAACAACCGGCCAGGTTATTATTATACTGCAATCATTGCACTTGCACGTGATTGCGATCGATGATGGAAGATTATCGCAAAGTGTTTGATTTTATCTCAAGTCGCTTGGTTTTATGATATCACTGATTGTGATTGCCGACTCTTCTCAAGCAAGAGGGCCAAAAGCCGAGTACAAAGGACGATACGTGTGGCATTGATTTGGAAGGATTATGGTGGGTTGTTTCTCACTCAAGCCACCAGGTAGGTGTCACCCGTATGAGCATGACACTATGACCATTGGGATAGTTTTTGAGGCCGAAACACTGGCACGCCGCTATGGTGTTCAAGAAGCTATGAATTTCTTGGGTCTTAGAACAATGGACGTGGACTAGCTTGGAGGAGTCTAATAATTTGGGAGCTCATCTTTGTGCTCGCCGATCGTCATCATGGAAGAACGGGTTTCCTGGTCAATTTTCTGTACTTGCCATGTTTTAATGGGAGTACTCATTACGATGAGAGAATACAAGGGGGCAGACCCTGAACTTTTTCCTTTTGCAAAAGGAACAAAAGTAAAATGCTGGATCAGGTCAAAACCATATGTTCGGACCTGTTCTGTTACGGAAAATGAACATTTTCCACAAAGTTAGATTGACATTTATTCGACATGCAATACTTTTTTAGGCGAGTATCTAGTTCTATGTTCTAAACCGACATGGCTTGTCCATTGTCATACCTTTTTCCTATCTTACCCCATCTTTTTCCACCTGGTGTAAAAGATTCTGTTTTCCAGAATGGTAGCAATTCCATGTCTTTTTTAAGGAAAATCACGGTAGGAAAAAGTTAAATCTTTTGCTTTTTTTTGAAGAATAAATCTTTTGCTTTTTTAGAAGTAGTTAGAACAGTCAAAATCTTTTGCTCAGAAAATGAGAAGGAAAAAGTGTTTTTGACGTCCCTCAAGTATCGACGAAGTCGGATTTCAGTCCCTCATTCACAAAACCAGGTATCTGCCGTCCCTCATCTATCGATTCCGTCTGTTTTTGTCCCTGGGTTTTCACGGTGGCTTTGCCCTGTGGGTCCCACATGTCAGGGTGGCCCCCACGTGACGGATCCCACAATCGTTCTTTTTCCTCCCTTCCTCCCGATGCTCCCACCGCGCCGTCGCGCCGCCCCCTGACTGGCCGGGCGCCGCCGCCTCCACCCGCCGACATGGCCTGCCCTCCAGCTTCCCCACTCGTCCACGGCCGCGCCGCCCCTGCTCATCGTGAGCTCCTCGTCGCGCTGCACACGGGTGCCGCGGAGGAGATGAGGAGGTCCCTGCCGCCACGCCCCCGCCGCTCGCCGGCTGAGCTGCCGCGCTGGCTGGTCCCCCTCGTCGCGTTGGGTTGAAGGGGTCCGCATGTCGGGCCGCACCGCCGTCTCTGCCAAGCCGCACGCCGTCTGGCTCCCCGTCGCACTGCGGGGGCAGCGCCGCCAGCTTCCCGTCGCGTGCGGAGGTAGCCCCGTCGAGCTCCCCGTCGCGTGCGGGCTCGGCGACGGTCCCCGGCGAACTCCGCCACTAGGGAGGGGCGTTGGAGACGGCGGTTGGTTTCCGGCGACGCGCGGTGGAGAAGGGGAGGTGGTGGCGCTTGGCTTCCGAACTTCGCCGGGGCCGAGCTCGACGGGCTGGAGCTCACCGCGGCTAAAGCTCGCCGGGGCTGGAGCTCGCCCTCGCCGGGCGGAGCTCGTCGCGGAGCTCGCCGGGGCTGGAGCTCCCCCGGGACCCGTCGTTTGCTACCCTGTCGCCTGCGGTGGAGCTCGAGCTCGCCTGCGTGGGAGCTTCAGCTCGCCGGCCTCCTATGCGCCACAGCTCCAGCTCCACCGTCAACAGAAGAAAGGCACCCAGCTGTGGGGCCCACACTGAAAACCGGCAAAGCCGCTGTCAAAACCAGTGAAGGACTAAAAACAGACGGAATTGATAGATGAGGGACGGCAGATACCCGGTTTTGTGAATGGGGGACGGAAGTCCGACTTCGTCGATAGTTGGGGGACGTCAAAAACACTTTTTCCAAATGAGAAACCAGAACTGAAGAAACGAAACCCGCAGTAGGCCCATAAAATCAGCCCGTGATCTCAAAAAAAAAAAAGAGCCCTGTGTGCTTCGTTCGCATTTTGCATAGGAATTTCCGTATGTAAGCAAACTGGACCGGCAACTGGGCCTCCATGGGTCTACGTTAAGAACGGATCGGTGGTGGGCCCTGGGTAGAGGCCACGTCGCATTCGGTCCGACGTGTATGCCACAGACCAGCCAGCGGGCCGCCCACCTGCCGGCCGCGATTTGGCTCAACGCGCCCCGCACACGGACCCACTGAACAGCGACGGCACTCCGCGCGCTTCAGAGGTACTCCTACTAGTCTACTACACTGCTTTCTCCTCCACGTGTCGAGCATCCGAGCCCTCGCCTCACCGTGTCGCGCCAGGCCGCGCCTTGCCGACTTGCGCTGCCACGTCACCCCTGCCGGCCAAGCCCAACATCCCTTCATCACTTTCGCGTCGACGCCGCGACCGCGACCGAGGAATTCTCTATTCGGTCTGGTCTGCTTCGGTCAGAGGCAGAGCTCGCGAGCTTCTGATTCGCTTGGTTCTTCCTTCTCCGGGAGAGATTCCTGTGCTCTGGAGTCGCCATTTTCAGGAGGTCTTTGGGTGGGGTGTGCTGGGGGGCTGCACTGCAAATGGAGGAGAGGTACGAGGCGCTGAAGGAGCTCGGCGCCGGTAACTTCGGGGTCGCGAGGCTGGTCAGGGACAAGCGGACCAAGGAACTCGTCGCCGTCAAGTACATCGAGAGGGGCAAGAAGGTAGGCATCAGTAGCGCGGCTTTGGGGTTTTTGTTTCCCCCTTCGTGCTTGCTTTTGGGGATTGGTTGTGTGCAGTCGGAAATTGGGATTTGGTATGGTCTTGGAGGGTCGTTTCATGGTGAGCAAATTGGGGGTTCCAGTGTGTTTCCTGGATAGTTTTTTTTGAGTAGTGTATCTGTGCAGATTGACGAGAATGTGCAGAGGGAGATCATCAATCACCGGTCGCTCCGGCACCCTAACATCGTACGGTTCAAGGAGGTAACTCAGAAATTTTGAACTCATTCATCAATTGATTGACATCTTTATTGGTAGACTAGTTTTTGCCGAATTTAATTGACGATGTTTGATGGTTCTGAAGTCTGAACTGACAATTGTGTCTACAAAGTAAGTACAACTGGTAGTCCTTTTGGTAGATAACGGATAGTTGTTGTTTTCGGCTATTCACCTGTTCGCATGACTGTTCTATGCTTAATTAGCAGCACTGAATCCTGTATTAGCCAAGCTGCGTACAGAGCCACAAACTATGTCAACTGGTAGTTGTGAGAGTAGTTTCAGAGGCATCCTAGTTTAAGTATGAGCCTAGCTGAATCATTTTCAAACATTGAGCAGTTTATCATCTTAAGACCAAATCGCATCACAAGCTCATAGTTTGTTCTGTGAATCGATTGCTAACAGGTTTGTTTAACACCCACACATCTCGCCATTGTAATGGAATATGCTGCTGGTGGAGAGCTCTTTGAGAAAATCTGCACCGCAGGGCGTTTCAGTGAAGATGAGGTTCGTTTTGGCCCTACTTGTCCTGTCATGAGCTTATTTTCCTCGCCCCAAACCATGTCTGGCTAATATTATGTATTCCATATGTTGTTAATGTCGATAGTCCAGGTATTTCTTTCAGCAGTTAATATCAGGGGTCAGCTACTGCCATTCCATGGTATGGTCGTCCTTCACACAGACTACAAAGTTCATGAATAGCAGCACCCAAGTGCTCACGGACTGTGAATGTGAATGCAGGAAATTTGTCACCGTGATCTTAAACTTGAGAACACTCTCCTTGATGGGAGTCCAACACCTCGTGTAAAGATTTGTGACTTTGGTTACTCAAAGGTGCTATATGTGCATACTGCAGTGGCTCTGTTCCGCATCTTAACTTTACCAGTAACTGACCTCTCTTGTGTCGTTGAATCAGTTATAAACTTCGCTTGTGTGCTTTTCAGTCTGCTTTGCTGCATTCCAAACCAAAATCAACAGTCGGCACCCCAGCTTACATAGCACCGGAGGTTCTTTCCAGAAAAGAGTATGATGGCAAGGTGAATGACTTATTGCCTTTTTTTTTTACAACCCTAAGCTCTCCACTGTATTTAGTACTACTATTCCATTATCTATACAAAATTTTGAATTCTTTCTATGAGAACTGAGCTAAAGGAGATTGCTAGTTTAGTAACTTCAATTTTCATATCTATTTGTTGACTGAGGATTTGAAGTTTGAATTCTTCACCTTTTTTGAGAATATGTTGGTGAGCTGTGTATCCTTGTATTAAGAAATTTTGTCACTGAAAGAAAGCAGTAGTCCTTTATGAAGAAAAAAAGCACTGACCGCTGAGAATTTGGTTCGACATGGAGTGCATTATTTTTCTAACGTTGTGTCATTGCGTGACTACGGTGATATAGCATTTAGGTACTAGTTGCTTCATTGGGTCACTACAACTGAAAATGCTTCACTGAAAATAAGCAGGAATATGAAGTCGTTGCATGCTTCCAGTGTTGCGTTTAGGCTTCTGAACTTTCTGAAACTTAACATGGTTAGTTTGCAAACTTATTTGCATATTGTGCAGAACTCATTCTCGGCATCCAGGTAGCAGATGTTTGGTCCTGCGGTGTGACATTGTACGTAATGCTCGTGGGGTCGTATCCATTTGAAGATCCTGAGGATCCAAGGAACTTCCGCAAGACGATCAGCGTAATCATCTCATCCATCCCCCTTTCCCTTCTGTTGGTTATCACAGCCTGCTTCAATTGCTTGTCTGGTGAATCTGAAAGCAATGCAAAAATGCACGTCTTGTGCATGACAGAGGATTCTTGGCGTGCAATACTCCATCCCGGATTATGTGAGAGTGTCTTCAGACTGCAGACGCCTTCTGTCTCAAATTTTCGTCTCCGATCCTTCAAAGGTACTCCCTACTTTTTCCTTTTCTGTTCAGGAAATTCAAGTTATCCTGACCTTCAGATCGACTGACAAAGTGAATCCTTCTGGAAAACTCTTGTCTGGCTGAAGAGGATCACGATCCCGGAGATAAAGCAGCACCCGTGGTTCCTGAAGAACCTGCCGAAGGAGATCTCGGAGAGGGAGAAGGCCAACTTCAAGGACACGGAGGCCGCCGAGCCGGCGCAGGCCGTGGACGAGATCATGCGGATCGTCCAGGAGGCCAAGACCCCCGGCGACATGTCCAAGGTGGTGGACCCGGCGCTGCTCGCCGAGATGGCAGAGCTTGAGAGCGAAGAGGAAGAGGCTGACCCTGAGGAAACCTACTGATCAGCATGCAGAAGAGGCCCTTGTGCTGCAGATACAGTGCAGGATCTGGGAACTGGATGTGTGGTGCCGGTGCCGTCTGTCGGACCGAACCAACAATAAGTAAACCAATCGAGTGTGTTAAGAATGTTGCATTGTTATGTCACTCTGTATAGTGCTGTACAATTGTACATTGCATTGCACGCGATTTACTATAGGGTGCAGTGATAAATAAAAATAAATATAAAAGCTAAACAACCTATATTTTCGAACGAAATGATAGAAAACCTTGTATTCCAACTTCCAAACGGTCCATTTCATTGTGCGGTCGTGCGCTCTGCCACGCGTCGCTACGTGCACACACGAGCGGCGATGTATCGCATGCGAAGCGTTTCGCGCGCCGCGCCCGCCTCCTTTCCCCTCGCGGATCGCGGTTCGCTCCCCCCGATTCGATCTCCACTGCACCGCGCGCCGCCACAATGGTGTCCCTGCCCACCGCGCCGCCGGCTCCCGCCAGTGCCCCGCGGCTCCTCGTGCCGCGGGCGAGGCCGCGGCGGGGGCCCACGATGGTGCGCGCGGCCACTGCCGGGTCGGCGGGCGAGTGGGCGCCGGGCAGCTGGCGTTCGCGCCCCGCGCGTCAGATCCCGGAGTACCCTGACCCGGCCGCGCTGGAGGACACGGAGCGGAAGCTGGCGGCCTTCCCTCCGCTGGTTTTCGCTGGCGAGGCGCGGAAGCTGGAGGAGCGGCTCGGGGAGGCGGCCTTGGGCCGGGCGTTCCTCCTGCAGGGCGGCGACTGCGCCGAGAGCTTCAAGGAGTTCAGCGCCAACAACATCCGCGACACGTTCCGGCTCATGCTGCAGATGGCCGTCATCCTCACCTTCAGCGGCCAGATGCCCACCATCAAGGTCGTCCTCGTCCGATCCCTCCCTGGTTCACCAGTCACCGTACCTCTCGTCCTCTCCTCTCCCAGTCTCCCCTGATATAATCCATGCATATTATTGTTTTTCCTCCAAAAAGATCGTTCTTCCGTTTGGAACTCTGCACCTAAATGCACGATTTGCACTGCCCTAACGAGAATGTCTGACTTTTTTTGTTGGATTGTTGTGGATATGACTTCTATGCGCATCCATATCTATCATTATTTAGCAGTTGTTCGTAAAATGTTTATAATGTCTGACATTTGATATGTTTTAGGGTCCTTTTTGTTATCCTCCCAAAGTCCCAATTTGTCTTTTAGATAACATTACAAATTTCCTTGTGTTAAGTTTCTTTGCTGTGTATTTCACAGCTTGGTAGTAAAATGATTGTTTTCTGGTGTTGACACCTTTTAGGGCCAACACACGAGAGCACTAGAGCGTGCGGGTCACGAACGAACCGAAAAGGCAAAGATGCTGCTAAGGGAGGTTAGACCGCCCTGGCTATGAGGTTAGACCACCCTGGCTCAAGATAGTCGTTCGAGGAGGTAAATACCACACTTACGTGATGGAGGACGGCTAGGTTTACGAGCAAACCAGCAAAGGATAACCGACACACTTACGTGACGAAGAACGACTAGTTTACGAGCAAACTAGCAAAGATCGTCGAAGCTCTCGCCCGGGAGGGACCCCGTCAGGGTGAGGACGTCGCTGGCGTGCCCTAGGTCGACCAGCGAGCCTTAGGACGTCATTTATGACCGTGGAGATCAGTAGAGGAGCAGCATGGAGGTTGGAAAAGCTAGGGTTTGAGGATAAAAAGTAAAGTTAATGGATTGATTCGATTGTCTCCTCTCAATCGGCCGTGGTCCTTCATAAATATAGGGTGGGGAGGTCTTGCCCCATTAGGAATCGAAACCCTTACAAAAATATGTCAAAATACAACTCCTAACTCGGATTTGGCAGGGTAGGGCGGTCTAACCGGGTCTCAGGGGCGGTTGGACCGCGTGTCCGACGTGCAGGTCTTCTTGATGTCATATCTCCCTCATCCGGAGTCCGAATCGGACGTTCTACATATGCATCTTGATCTACTCGACGAGAACTATCCAATGGTGAAGTCCAAATTGCCTTTTGAGGACTTTGACCAGGACAGTCAAACCGCCCTAGGGACGAGGTCTGACCTCCTGTTGCCAGACCGGCTACAGGGACCGCGGTCAGACCGCCTGGTAACCCGGTCTGACCACCTGGTCCAGCCTGATCTGGCTTAGCTGGCAATTTTGAGTGTCAACATATGCCCCCCTGTTTCTTAGTAAAGCTTGCGTACTAAGAAATACTTATCAGCACCAAAACTGCACAGGAACAATGCTAAGCACAAGAATAGCAAACAAGCTTTACTTTTCAAGGACGATAGAATCTATCGGCCATATTACTTGAACTTGTGAGATATGAAGAATGCAACTTATTGCTGCTGTTTATGCATATTGTGTGAATGAGATAAACCTGAGCACACACTAGCTCGGTTGTGGGTTATTGAAATATTAATTCAAACTCATTTCACACTTGAAAGTTTTTATGGATGCTTAAAGCGACCAAATTACTATTATGTCAATTAGTCATTGCAACACTTCTCAATTTGACGAAAGAGAAGGATAGAAAAATTTAGTATGACATCCATATTTAATTTTAACCATAAGCAAAGTAAGCTGAGTAATCAGCCTCTAAAAGATGAATATGATACAATTACCTTAGAATTGTCAATGGCCAGATTATTCTTGAACCCCTCTTTCTTGTCTTTTGATGTATCTTAAATTATGCAAATATATGACAATAAACTTCAGCACTAATAATCTTGGCCTATTCAAGTCTAAAAACTTCAAAACCAAAATCGTAGCTATACCGGTCAAACCGGTTCTATGGCGGTCAGACCGGTTGCACGCAGTCAGACCGGCCTTAATGGCGGTCAGACCGGCCTATCCAGGATGTGCCCTCTGACATTGCTACACATCGACTCTTCTTATGAGAATGTCTTTTGGACATAGTGACCTGATGTTTACAATTGCAGAGTGACAATCCTGAATTTTTGATGCTTAGAGAAATTATGCACAATAAAATTGAGATGATCATCTAAACATCTATCAAGAATACACATAGTGACTTATTCAAAGATAAATACCCGATGCACCTTCAGTAATAAATCACCTAAATGTCTCTTATGATTTTGCAACCATGGATCACAAAATTTTAGCCTGAACAGAAAACTTTCATATTCGGGTTGCTTATTGAGACTAAATCCTCCAAACAGCTAAAAATCTCAAAACACCATCACTTGGTGAAATAAAGACATCACTAATGTCGTGAGAAATTTTCTAAGCCAATCTAGTAAATAGAAACTCCATGGTAGCAAATTATTCTTTTATTAATACCTTGCCCCCCAAGCACTTAAGGCATCAAAAAGGTCATGAGAAACCTCCATCGGGAAGCTATCGCTTTAAGACGATGATTAAAGAGATTCATCGGCCATGTATGTTGTCAAGAATGATAATTCAATATCATCCACAATTAATCCATCCATAAGAGTATGCACAACCGAAATAGAAGGGTAGAGATATGTAAATTCAGAAATTAAAATTATCTCTAGGAACTAAATATTTCGGCTATTGTTATTGATTAATATGCATAACAATATGGTGATGACCCTCTATGATATAAAGATGATCCATGTGGAACCCAAGGACCAAAATAAGAGTATGAGGGATAATCAAGCATACTTAAAGATGAATTCCAAAACATAGGCATATGTGACATTTGTGAAGTAAATGAGTTAGGCAATGACCAATAATTTTGATGATTTGGTGCAAACCTTAGTTTTGAAGGTTGTTTTTCATATCTTTTCTTCTCCTTCAAATATGTCACACTTTTTGCTTGATCATCACCCTTGTCTTGAATGCTTCCTTTAGGAACCCATGCCATGCCTCTCCTTTTCAACTCTTGAGCACTAAACCTTTGTAACTCCTTTTTCTGCCAATTTGATAAACCAAGTGTAGGACTTGACTTCACTCTGGTTTTGGACAGCGGTGCTCTTTTCTTGTTCTTCGATCTCTTCAACTTCTTTTGTTCAGATTTGGCACTTGGAAGATCGACGGTTGAATTTTCCTTTCCTTTGCCATTAGTAACCGAAGTGCGTGACACATTAATCGGCTTTCCATTAACTGAATTCAGATCTGAACTTTTATCTTTGCGGCCATCTCTTTTTACTTGGTAAACTTGCTTGGCAACCTTTTTCTTATTTTGAACTCTAGACCGATCTTTATGCTCAAAACGGTCATTTTTGAAATATGACTGCCTTGCACATGATGGTCGTCTTGGAGCTGCATACTCAACATGATATGGTCTAAAATATGAAGGAGTATGTGCCCATGGATCACTCCACCCCCATGATGAATAAGGATGAGCACTAGTGGGATATGGAGCATATGAAACCGACATTGATGGCTCAAAAGAAGAATATGTTGCTGCTGATTGAAAACCCTTTCTTTGCCGATTCCAATTTCCATAATTATGTTTAGGAGGTAATCTTGAAGATTTAGCATCATTCGACCGATTAGCATGGTTGGCCTCATTATCTTTTTGAGATTTAGCCAGAAGTTCAGCAAAGGTGAGCTTCGGCTTCTTACCATTGTGCTTGTCATGGTCTTTACCTCCATTAGCTACAGGGCGTTCATGTCTTAACATCTTTTTATCTTTCAGACCTGACCCGGTTTGACCGACTTGGGAGGCCGGCCTGACCTGTTGGTCCAACCCGGTTAGACCTCCTTGCCTGGGCGGTCTAACCGCCTATCCCAGCACAGTGGCAGTAATAGGTTCTTGGTTTGATGGAGAAAAATCCACTTGCCCCCCAGTAACTTCTGGGATTTTGATAGGCTCATCGTCCTCCATAATTTCTTGATCTTGCAAGTCATGGACGATGCCCTCTTCATCACTTGGGGACTTTGAATCTTCCTCTTTGGCAATTAAATTTGAATCATTGGATAAATCGGCAGATGCTAACCGATTTAATGATCTATTGCTATCAAAACCAATTGTAGCCAACTGGTTGTCCTCTTGTTTTTGTGAAAATTTCAATCGTCCAGAATTAATGGCCGATTGTATAAATTGGCGAAAAATATTGCAATCACTAGTATTATGATCAAATGAATTATGCCACTTGCAATATTTTCTATCTCCTAACTTCAAGAGGTGATGAATTAACTTTGTGATCAGAGAGTTTAATAAAATTATTTTCTAGCAAGATATCAAATAAATCATCACACAAAGTTAAATTAAAGGTGTACTTTATCCTATCCAACCTATGCTTTCGTGGAGAAGGTTTTAAGGCTAAGCAAATGAATGGTTCAGATTTCTCATCAACCAATTCGGCTATACCTTTCTTTACACTTCTCATATCCGATGCTTTAGAGCTTATCACTATATTATCATCGGATTTCACAATGGCTCTTGGTTTTGATTTCTTACTTTTAAATCCAGAATAACCATGAGCACACCATGAAGAGAAAAACTTTGACAATGATGATGTAGAAAATTTAAATGTCAAAGCATTTTTATGATCAGCCTTTTTAATTTTTACAATGCATTTGCTGATAGAATCTGAAGGTATACTGTTGCTAACAAGTAAATTACCATCCTCAATCGATCTTCTAGAATTATTTATGATAGAATCACTAATAAATGAATTTACTGAAAATACACGATCTGATTGGGAATTACTTGTAAAGCATACCTTATCAAATACATTGGAGAGGCGAGGAACCTTGATATGAATGATGTCGTATTTCTTCTCTCGACAGCAGCCCACAGTCATCCGCCTGGACCGGGCAGACCGGTGTAGGGAGCAGTTAGACCGGTGCCTCCAGAGTTGCTGGAAATCACCTCACGTTGACATGTCACTGATTCCTTCTCGCCTCCTTTGTCTTGTTCTTCAATGCTTTGAAGCTCCAAACTTTTCTTAGCCTGAACTTGTCGCTTAGTAGCATGATAATTGCTAGTAAAAGATACGACAACTCCGGCTTTAGGAAAATCAAACATAGCTGTTTTCTTTTGATTAATATGCTCTTGTGCAGCTAAGCTTGACTCTTTTAGTACAACAGATTCAGAATTTGCATTATTTGGTTCAGTTGTCATAGGAACTGAACTGTTGCTCGAATCTGAATTGTTTTTATTTTTTCTAGAGATTGCTACTTGAGAAAGAAAGTCGTGTTGAAATTGTGCAAGAATCTTATCTAATTCTTGGCGCATCTCCTCAGAGAGGTCCTCTTCTCTGACCTCTTCATCTAAATACACGCTTGCTGAATTTCCATTAATCTGGCTATAATTATGATGAATGTTTGAAGCCAAATCATGATTATTAACATTTGCAAGCAATGCTGGGAAGGTAGGTGAAACCTCTACTTTAGTAGCAAATAATGCAACATGTATTGGTTTGCTATTAATAATTTGTGAAGCATATGATGGTTGAGAATAACTGGCCTGATAGCAAGAATTAGCATAGCCAATTTTCTCATTCACCGGCATGTTTTGTGGCATGATTACATATTGTGAATCTACAACTGATGAATAAATAGATGAAACACCTTGCTGAAAATTAGTTGAATTACTAGCATGTGGTGTTCCATAAGAATTGGCCAAACTCACCATGTTAGTTTGGCTGTGATACATATTAATCGACTTTTGAACTTGTTGTACAGCCGGTGTGTGAGAGTAATGTTGTATGTTGCTAGTATCATTAAAATTCAAAGCATGCATATTTGACAATGGCTTTTGCATATTAAATTCAGAATTATAATTTGCATAACTAAAACCATCTGAACAAGTACTAGCCGATGCAATATGCCTACTAGTATCATATCTAGCAACATCAACATAAGGATTCATGGTACTTGCAAAATAATTATTAACATTAGACATAAGTAATGTATTTGCAAATTGTACCTTGGGCTCATTGTAGCTGAATTGATGCGAAGTATATGGATAGCCCGCCATAATAAGTCTTGATGCTTCAGATCTTGTTATATAGATAAATCCAGAAAATCCAAGCAATCAATGACCAATATCTTGCTTCACTTTTAATCTTCAATATGTAGTAGCAAGCAAGACAAAACACAACACAAACGGCTTGTGCAATGTGATGATTATAGATGCAATCGGTCTCAAAAGACCAGATTCAATTATAGTGGCGAATCAAGAATAATGGATAAATTAGGTCAAAGGCTAGGGATTGATAGAACGGTTTGAGTAACCTGATCTCTCGTCCCCAGCGGAGTCGCCAATTTGTTGACACCTTTTAGGGCCAACACACGAGAGTACTAGAGTGTGTGGGTCACGAACGAACCGAAAAGGCAAAGATGCTGCCAAGGGAGGTTAGACCGCCCTGGCTATGAGGTTAGACCGCCCTGGCTCAAGATGGTCGTTCGAGGAGGTAAATACCACACTTACGTGATGGAGGACGGCTAGGTTTACGAGCAAACCAGCAAAGGATAACCGACGCACTTACGTGACGAAGAACGACTAGTTTATGAGCAAACTAGCAAAGACGGTCGAAACTCTCGCCCGGGAGGGACCCCGTCAGGGTGAGGATGTCGCTGGCGTGCCCTAGGTCGACCAGCGAGCCTTAGGACGTTATCTATGACCGTGGAGATCAGTAGAGGAGCAGCATGGAGGTTGGAAAAGCTAGGGTTTGAGGATAAAAAGTAAAGGTAATGGATTGATTCGATTGTCTCCTCTCAATCGGCCGTGGTCCTTCATAAATATAGGGTGGGGAGGTCTTGCCCCATTAGGAATCGAAACCCTTACAAAAATATGTCAAAATACAACTCCTAACTTGGATTTGGCAGGGTAGGGCGGTCTAACCGGGTCTCAGGGGCGGTTGGACCGCGTGTCCAACGTGCAGGCCTTCTTGATGCCATATCTCCCTCATCCGGAGTCCGAATCGGATGTTCTACATATGCATCTTGATCTACTCGACGAGAACTATCCAATGGTGAAGTCCAAATTGCCTTTTGAGGACTTTGACCAGGACGGTCAAACCGCCCTAGGGACGAGGTCTGACCTCCTGTTGCCAGACCGGCTACAGGGACCGCGGTCAGACCGCCTGGTAACCGGGTCTGACCGCCTGGTCCAGCCTGATCTGGCTTAGCTGCCAATTTTGAGTGTCAACATCTGGTATGGTCAATTTCTATGGATTCATCACCAAACTATAAGTGAAATGAAATTGATAAATACGTTGAAGCATCTTTTTTCCATGCCGTGTTTTTAGATATTCAATATTTATTCAATGTGCCAAAAAGATGACTCAGGTTATCACAATATATCAGAGATGGGTGTCTGACTGCTGACTGCAGAGACTGTAACAAGGTGCAGACTAGACATATGCAAAAAAAAAGAAAAAAAAAGAAAAAGAGGATGGGCACTAGCCCGGTTGGTGGAGCAGCTGGATGTAGCGCCCACACCCTGGGTTCGAGACTCACTCGGCGTAGGTTTTCCTCGTCGGAGTTTATCTCCGAAAAAAATCCCCTCGCCGGTGAAGCCGGGGTTCGGGGGTTTTCTAAGTCGGTAGGAGACTTTCTTCTCTTAATGAAAACCGTGGGGGCGGTCTTACCCCCACCGGCTTAGTTTTTTGTAAAAATAAAGAAAAAACAAAAACTGACACACTACTGAGACTAGGATCACATCTGTTTAGCATCACTGCTGTGGATACTTGCAAATAAGAAAAATACACTGATGGTGTTCTGAAAGCAATATTCTGTAGTTCAATCTCTTAACCTGTTCTTTTGTTACAAGTATTGGGAAAAAAAGGGGGCTGCCATTATAACATTGTATAAGTTCGTCCATTCATGACCACGTGACTTATCATTCTGCAATTCCTAAAAAAAGGACTTATCATTCCGCATTAGCAAAATGCAACACTAGCTGTTGTTTGAGTGGACATGTTCTTAAGTAGTTTATATTAGAAGAGGTACTCCCAAGTAGTTTATACTTTATAATATGTGTTGACAATGTATTTCAGGTTGGAAGGATGGGTGGTCAATTTGCCAAACCAAGATCGAACCCAACTGAGACTAGAGATGGGGTAACGCTTCCGTCCTATAGAGGAGATATCATCAATGGTGATGCTTTTGATGAGAAATCACGTGTACCAGATCCTGGAAGGCTGATTGAGGCCTACAACCAGTCCGCGAGCACACTGAATCTTCTCAGAGGATTTACCCATGGAGGGTTCGCAGATCTTCAGAGAGTCACGCAGTGGAATCTCGATTTCTTGAGGCACAGCACACAAGGAGATAGGTACTTAGCCAGTGTCATGTAGTAACCATGCCTTCTGCAGTTAATTTTATCCTACTATTTCTCACTTGTTTTATTTTCTCAATGAAAACTTCACCTGTTACTGGCTTTGCTTCAGGTAGAAAATCCAGTGAGCAAAATAAAAAAATATATAACAGAGTAGTTTGTTTATCCAACTGTTAGTGCTATTTATCCATATACACTATAGTATAGATCATATATGATCAGTGACGGATGTAGCGGTGGGGTTGGGGGGGCTCCAGCCCCTCCTACAGCCCTGAACTCCATTGAAAGAAGAGGGTAGAAAGAGGAGGAAGAAGATGAAAAAAGAGAGGGGTGAAGAAGAAAGGGGGGGGGCTGGATGAAGGAGAAGGGGAATGAGCCCCCCCAACCCTTCCATCCTGGCTCCGTCACTGTATATGATAACTCCTGGTGCTAGCAGGTATCTGGAGCTTTCTCAGAGGGTTCAGGATGCCATTGGGTTTATGGCTGCTGCTGGTCTGACTCCTCAACACCCCATCATGACCACAGCTGAGTTATGGACATCCCATGAGTGCCTTCACTTACCATATGAGCAAGCACTGACTAGGGAGGACTCCATTACTGGGATGTACTATGACTGTTCTGGACACATGCTTTGGGTCGGTGAGAGGACTAGGCAGCTGGATGGTGCTCATGTTGAATTCCTTCGTGGTATTTCAAATCCTCTGGGTATAAAGGTAATTATCATGCTACCAGGGTAAAATCTATCTCCGGTTAACATCTTTTCATATAATATAGAAATTCACAAGCTGTGTGTCTTATTGTTATTGTTGGATATATTTCTCATATATGGTCATAAGTAACATTTGAAAGTACATTTTATATGTGAACTTTTATTACCCTTAGCTATCAGATCACATCCTTTCCCTCCCCAAAAAAAACTATAAGAGCTGCAGTTTTGTGGCCTAGCATTGTACTGTTGACTACAGTAGTCAGTGCAATAGTTTTCAGCAGTTATGAAGAGATGAGTATCAGTTACTGTTATGTTGTTACCTTCCTCTTGCCCGTGTTAACTTGTATATGCTATATAGGTAAGCGATAAGCTCGATCCATCAGAGCTTGTGAAATTGTGTGAGATTCTGAACCCTGACAACAAGCCCGGTAGATTAACAATTATCACAAGAATGGGGGCTGACAACACTCGTGTCAAGCTTCCACATATGATCAGAGCAGTACGCCAAGCTGGGATGATTGTTACTTGGGTTAGCGATCCAATGCACGGAAACACCATCAGTGCACCGTGTGGGCTGAAGACGAGATCATTCGATGCAATCAGGGTAAGAACATGCCTTCTGTGCTTTCTTTTGGTAATAAGCAACCTTCTGACGTCTGTAATTTCATATACTTGACACTTCTTGTATGTGCAGGCTGAGCTCAGGGCTTTCTTTGATGTTCATGAGCAAGAGGGAAGCCACCCCGGAGGAGTTCACTTGGAGATGACAGGGCAGAACGTTACAGAATGTATTGGTGGGTCCAAGGCGGTGACATTTGATGATCTCGCCGATCGCTACCACACACACTGTGACCCCAGGCTGAACGCCTCGCAGTCCCTCGAGCTGGGTTTCGCCGTTGCTGACAAGCTAAGGAAGAAGAGAAACATGACATGGAACAAATTGATGTCCAGGTCTATTGCTTAAGAGGATAAGGGATGAAGCTTGAATTTTGCCACTTATAATGCTATATAATCTATTGACAACCGCTAGGGAAGATATTCACATCCTTTAATTCTTTTTTGACAAATAATAGGCTCCAATTAAATTTTAGCAGTACAGATATGAAATATCTTCATAGGCTGTTCTCAAAACAGTATACTGCCATTTTTCTCCCAAAAATAATGTCTTTATCCATAACAGTTCAGTAATCAGTCGATAGGGAAATGCAATAAGGTGTTTTCTCTGTTTTGTTCATGAAGAAATCTGTTGGTGGATGTTGTGAGGAAGGTTCCGGTGCTCCCAACACCTTTCCATACTCCCATACTCCCAATGCACATCCGACAGTGTATTGCGTAGCACTGATGAAGATATACTTTTGCATTTTAGCAGTCATGCTTTTTTATAATCACGACTGCAGTTAGATTGTTTTGTGAATCTAAATTTGAATTTCTCAACATGTTAGTGATAGACTAATAGTTAAAACAACATTTTTCTTCCTAATCACGTTTCTGTTTTTCTGATGGTGATGAGGTACGTATAGCTAGTTTATTTGAGTTGCTTTTCTGTAAAACAGTAACACTAATGTATCATCTTGTTTTATGCGTCCTGCCAGCTGACTTCGTGCTCGATCATGATCGTAGATTCGTAGTGCACGCTTGATCCACCTATATGCCAAGAACTGGATCGTCATCCCTCTTGATATGCTCTAGTTCTTTTTTGGCGTCCATAGCTTGTACTTAATTAGTGCCTTGTTCTTCGTTTCAGCATCACCTTGGCCTTCAATGTGCTACTGCCTACTGGTCTTGCATTGGTGCATTTCCTCTCAATGGTGTGCCGCCCCTGCTCCATCTTGATCTGCAAGTCTTCATCTTGGTCTTGGTGCATTTCCTCTCTATGGTTTGTCATGGCGACTTTGTTTTGTTGCATCACGATCATGGGCAATCAGTGGCGGCGGATCCATCCAGCCCCTTAGCTACCACCCAAAAACAATGGAGCCCCCTTCAGCTTTCTCCTCCATTTTATCCATTAAATGTGCTCCTTGTCTGTCATCCACGGATCCACCCTATGCTTCATCTTGCATGCCAACGCCACTCTCGCTATCAACTTGGGCCTTCACCTAGTCCGAGGCGTTCGGGTTATCTGATTATTTTGGGTCGAGTAATTCAAAATTCGGGTAATGAAAACTACTACCCGATATTAGTCTAAAAAATACTATCCGAAATTTTGTGTACCCGATAATTCGGGTTGGGTATTACCCAATCTACCCAAATTTACAGAAAAAGATAAACTACACAAAATGTTAGTAGAATTTTAACAAAAAAATCACTAGTAATCTGTGTAGAATTTCAACAACAAGTTGAGAAGAATAATATATTATAGTCACTTGTTCAAACCAAGAGAATTATATTATAATGAAGTGACAATTTCAAGTGTTCAACTAACAATACGTGATAAATACAAAGACAAATGCAAATTTCGAGTAGTTTGGGTACCGAAGTGTATTACCCGAATTACCCAAACTAATTTCTGGTAATCACAATCACTATCCGAACTTGAAATCGGGTACCTCGGGTTCGGGTAATTCGTGTTCGGATTCAGGTAATAGGTATCGGGTATTTTCCCAGGCCGCTTCACCTAATCACCTCTAGCCTCAAGTTACACAACTTGTTCTCGTCATGGTCCAAATGCTACTCATGCGAGAATGTAAACAATCTTTGTAACTTTGTTCTTGTAATGGATTGATAAATCAGAATTCCTATTTTTCAGTACTTTAACACAAATTTCAGCTTTAAGTTAGTTATATATGCTTTGTATGGACTCTTTATTTAGGCATTTTGCTTTGGTATTTGAACGGAATGGATTTATGTATTCTTAAGCAGTTAACTTTAGCTTTCAATTAATTTTATTAACTTTACTATTTCATTCCAAACTTAGCTATTCAGACTCTTTATTCAGATATTTACCTGCCAATTAGTATGGAACTCAAACTTCTATTTCCCAATTTCTTTATTTTGAATTTATGCTCTATATTAATGTATATGAAATGGATATTTAGTTTAATAAGGAGCACTGGACTATACAATCCAATAGTGTAGTTTCTTTTTTTGATTTATTATTTTAAACGAAATTTAAATTTGAATTAATTATATTTTGCATGGGCTCTTTATTTAAGTATTTTACTTCTCAGTTTATTAAATTGAATAAATGTTCATATTTCAACCTGAATTTTAGATATAACTCAACTATATAATAAGGGTTCTCTTTATTCAAGATGAAAACTGAAATATTTTTTTCATTATTGTATTTAGCTATCTTTATTTATTTTTTACCAATACATGTGGAACTCAAACTATTTTTATTACAAATTTAATCTGTAATCGATACACTATGTCATGGATCTTTGGTTTAATATGGGTCGTTAGATCATAAAAATATATAATGGTGAAGGTTTATTTTCCAATTCATACGGTAATTTTTAGCCCTTAAGAGCCAAAATGAACACAAGTTGTTGATCGACGATCCAATAATGCACAATTATCTTCTTCCTCCATCTCAAGGTGTAGTGTCCTAGTGTCTAAGCTTTGCCAACCATCCACTCTAAGGACCTCTGCGGTGGTTTGAATGCAACTGACTAAAATTTTCTCTCTCCGTCCCATGAAAAGTGTCATTCTAGTTTTTTTTTAAAAAATGCATAAAAGAGTGCAATTCTAAGAAATAGATCTAACTACTTACGTAATTAAGTAGTCAGATCTAATTTACATGGCAAAACTTACTACATGCGGCCAACAAATGAGGATATTAGAGTTTTTTTATCTCATTACTAATCTGTCTTAGAAAAACTAAAATTGTACTTTTCATGAGACGGAGGGAGTAGGAATTAGGAGCTTAACACAACATGCATGTCTATTTGCTCTCGAACGAACACATGGGCAACCATCCATCACTAAGCTGGCCGTTCAAAACTTCAAATTGAGCTTGTGTGCTTGAAGTCACTCTCTAACATCGAGTAAGCACTTGATCCATGTTTCATGCTTCGTTCGGAAAGAAATGCATGATATTATCCATGCAATTTTTGCTTCCTGTCAACTTATGTATCACCGCAATTCACGAGTTTTTGGACTTGCTATAGATTCCTCGCGTCTCGTCTAGGGTTTATCCGAGCCGTCATATACTCATATGTACACTCGCGACCGTTGGATCTGTCCTGTTGCCTTTTCCCCATTCTCATCCGTCCTTCCCCAGAGCAAAAGTAAAAAGAAAAGAAAAGGCATCAGAACTGAAGAAGCATCTCCGTTGCGGTCCGGGACCAACCAAAACCGCGCACGTCGGCCACGCAGAGTCGCAGACACGACAAGGGAGGAAAAAGAGGAGGGCGAGTTGGGACTTGGGAGGCGAACCGAAGCGAAGCAGCACTCGCGGCGACGGCGGCGTAGTTCGGTAGTTGGCGGCGATGGCGACGACGATGACGGCGAAGCGAGGCCCAAGCGGCGGGGAGATGCGCGGCGCCGGCGGCCGCGCGCGCGTCGAGGGCGGAGAGGCGGACCACCCTTCCGCCGCCGCGCTCCGCGCCAGCCTCTCCACCAGGGATCAGGTGCGTGCGTGTGCGCGTGTTTTGCAATGTCGCTTCCTACCTACGTGGAAGATTTGGGCGACGATGGGTTTTGCTTGGTTTGGTTCGTGCTGTGCGGTGCTCATGCAGTCATGCTCATGCGTGTTAGGGTATTGTTGGGGGGTCCTGCAGGAGATTGAGGAAATGCGGAGACGGCTGCGGGAGTTGGAGAAGCTGGAGTTCGAGATACCACCCGCCGCATCGCATGGTAATCTGGTCGTTAACACGCCATCTCTGTTTGCCTTGTTAGCCGTTTGTTCCGTCTGTGCGAGCTGGCGCTGAACTGAACTGAACTGAACTGTGGAGGTTTGCTGGATACTGGAGGACAGCATGCTAAATTGCAAATTTTGCCTTTTAGGTGATATGTGGTTGAGCTTGCGGTGCTGCTTATTTGGGGCATATCGGTCCTTCTGGTGTAATGCAGTTGGCTTCAGGATTCTGATAATAAATGCCTATTGGCTATTCTATTTGATCATGTCCGAGGAGATGTTTTGTTGTGCGGTTGCAGTAAACTATATATATATTTGTTAGAGTGGATTGATGAATACTGGATGCCACACTTCAGCGTTCTCAGGTGTTACATGGATTGATGAGCATTGTGTCTGTGTCATGCCATTATTTACTCTGTTGTTCAGTGATAGTATATCGTATTGAAATTGTTCAGCTTTGACTAGGATTAGGCACCGTTTAGTTGGTAAAATTTTTGGTGAAAGTGGTAAAATTTTTGCATTGGAAAACGTGTTCTGTGAGAGGTGGCACGGTCTGCAATGCGAAAATTTTGGAAACTTTTAAATTGACTGATATATTGTGGTCAAAGTCAAAGCATGCCCAGTATAGTTACAATTCAGTAGGTAAGCTATCTGAGATGCTTTAAGCAAGCACATTCTGTGTCATGCCATTATTTACTCTGTTGTTCAGTGATAGTATATCGTATTGAAATTGTTCAGCTTTGACTAGGACTAATTGACTGATATATTATTGTGGTCAAAGTCAAAGCATGCCCAGTATAGTTACAATTCAGTAGGTAAGCTATCTGAGATGCTTTAAGCAAGCACATTCTGGAATTGAACATATTGAGAATCCTGCATTCCAATGGAGCCCTTAGAAGGCTATTTTCTGTGGTTAACAATTTTGTTTCTAGATAGAATCATCAGTTCATCAGATTGGGCTTGCATTTTGTTATTTGCCTAACGGTACTTATGTCTCCTAGGATTCGATTATGATCCAGTACAGTTAGGAAATATGTTCATCAGGCATCTGGTTCCATGAGGAAAGCATTCAAGTAAACGCAAAAAGATCATTGTGATGTATTTTGTTCCCTTGCATTGCTAGAATTGATTAGTGTGATAGTGGAGATTTCAGATGCATAAATTTCTTTTCTAGTTACACAACTGTGCTTGCATAGGGAACCATGATGATGCTAACACTATATTACATAGAAAGCGCAATGTGTACACAGACACAATGTGACTAAAGCTTGTTTCTGTAAAAGGTGATGTAATCTCCTTCTGGAGTGGGTGTGTGTGTGTGGGTCTTTTTGTTTGACTCACTTCTACTATTAATACAATGATACACAGTTTTCCTGCATGTTCGAGAAAAAAAAAAGAGAAAAAATGTGACTAAAGCTTATGCTCAGCTTAATTTCTTATAGCCATCTCTTTCACCCCCGTTGGTGCTTCTGCTTCTGTAAATTGATTGGTAGTGAAGACAAACTTTCATATGATCTTGTTTAGTGTATTTTGCAAATACTTTGAAGGTGTGCAAAGTAATATATGGGTCATACCATACCTCTGTTTATTTACTTTATTGGTAAGAACACCTATACTTGTACAACCATAGTATTCAGCTGGTTCATTGCTGTGTTTTAAGTACATTTTCTTATCACACGCTTCATAATTCTCTATGCAAGTGCTGTGCAGTAATTTGTTTCCCCCCACTCTAATGCTTCAATGGAGTACTGTTTCATTTTTTCCATTACACTCTATTGTCTGTTTACCACACTTTTTCTTTTTGTTTGTATTGCCAGAAGAAGAATCTGAAACAGCAGCAGCAGCAACAGCAGCCGAAACGGCAGAGGTGGATGCGCGCTCCATCTATGTCGGGAATGTGAGTTTTCTTCTCCTTTTGTGCTGCTTGTCCTAATGTTATTCAAGCATGTCCAAAACAGTTGTAAATATCCTGTAGCCCTTGAGCAATGATTCTGTATTCAAAAGGAGCACTTCAGTAAACTTCAATATGTGGCTGGGATTCATGGTGTTGCATATACTTTGTAAGCAAATGCTTGTCAAAAATGTATTTAAGTGGTACCATGTGTCACCTTGCTTCAGGTTGACTATGCTTGCTTGCCAGAGGAAGTTCAGCAGCATTTTCAGTTTTGTGGAACCATCAACAGAGTGACAATCTTGACAGACAGCTTTGGTCAACCAAAAGGATTTGCTTATGTGGAGTTTGATGAAGTTGAGGCTGTCCAGAATGCTCTTCTTTTGAATGAAACGGAACTTCATGGTCGTCCTTTGAAGGTCCAAAAGAACTTGCTGTAATATTTACGCATGATTGATTTCAACTTTGTAACATTTCTTTTGTCTGCTGCTTTTTATATTTAGGTCTGTCCGAAAAGAACCAACATTCCAGGAATGAAGCAATCTAGGGGAAGGCATCCTTTCTATCCATCGTATGGGTAAGGATATTTCTTCATGGAGATACATTACACGTGGATGTGGAAAGATGATAAACATGGAAGTGCTATCTTGATTAGGTGCAATCATCACATTATCACTTTTGAGGTGACCTAGCTTCACTTGAGCTCCTCCAGCATGAAATTTAAATCTGGTTCAAATGACCTGCTCATTTGCCTAGCTTCTCAAGAACCTAATCTTATCTGTTGAAAGGAGATAGAATGTGTTAAGAGTGTCATTTGTGGCTTGTCAATCTTGTGCCCATCACCATATCCCTACCTCTCACCTTTCCAAGCTAAATTTTACCAAATGAGATCTCCATCTTCTCTGTGAAGCTAGCCTTTTGCTTGTTGGCTTCTTCCTGGAGAAAAATATGACTGAAGCGTTCTTTGTGCAGATGACCAGATGTCGATCTTGAAAGCAAGCCTTATGATTATTGAAATGTGGTTGATTTTCTTATTCTCCTGGATAACATTTCTAACTTTGGTTTTATCTTTTCTGCAGGAAGGTACCAAGGTTCAGGAGGTTCCCGGGGTACAGCTACAGCCCTTACTACTGATCCTACTGGACTGATGTGATTCGCTGATCCATTCAGTTTTCTACACCTAGCAAATCCCAACATATCATGATATAGAAGTATAGTTCCAGTGTTGTGCATCCCGAATAGGCAGGAACCGGAAGACTCAGCTCTTACATAGTTTCTTCATTGCCGTATAACTGTAATAGCATCCTTCATCCTTAGAAAATGACTCTTTTTTCCGCATTCATGAGTTTTTCTGCAATCATCTGAAATCAACCGGATTGGCAGATGCTCAAGAACTGTACTTTTGTTCAGAGCCTTTTTTTGACCTGAAAGTGAAAACTCTAGTTTTGTGATGTCAAATATCCATGAATTCAGTCAATCTGGATGTTCTATTGCTCCTTTTGATATTCGGTTGATCTGAATATTATTTTAGAAAATACACATGAAGTGTGGCTTTTGATTTTAAGTTAATCTGGATGTTCTATTGCTGCCATTTGATATTCAGTTGATCTGAATGTTGTCTTAGAAAATACACATGAAGTATGGCTTTTGATTTTAAGTCAATCTGGATGTTTTATTGCTGCCTTTTTTATATTCAGTTAATCTGAATGTTCCGTTGCTCCATTGTGTTGCATCATGCACCCACAATTACCTGGAGATTTGTCTCCATATTTTGCAAAGCACTGTCGATATGTTCTTGGAGATTTCATATTTCTGGAGATTATACTTTCAAATACTTAAGAGTCTGGTGCAATATCTGAGCTTATGGCTGTCATATGCAATAGGGAAATCTCATTACTATGGCTAACTGCTGCGATTGGCCTGGGCCTGCCTTGAGCGATAGAGCCTTCAGCACTGACCCATCTTGATGTACACCGCAAAGTGCAAAGCTTCATCAAGCATTCAAGGTACAAGTTGGACAATCGTGGTACTCGACAAATCAGCAGAGTACTGAGTACCCGGTAATGCTTCAGGTGAAACATTCCTGACTGACTCTGCAACATGTCCTGACTAGCTGTATAATCTATTGCAGTTAACACATACTAAAACACATCCTCAGTAGAATTGAGATGCCACATGCTTGCTCAAGAACCCAGACAAGCGCCAAGCTAGCACCTGGTAGGTCAAAACAACACAAGAACCAAGCAAGTAAACTCAACACAAAATCCACAACACGCAGATGCCATTTGAATAAGCTGCAGTGTTTCAACATAACACCAGCAGTTCATCATAACATAACAAGTAGTTCACTGACTGCAACTGAGACTTTTCTAAATTCTAATGCAAACCTCCACCCTTCCACCCTTATCCATATCCTACACCTACATCCTTTGCCCCAAAAGCCCCTGTTGAGTTCAATCCACCATCCATACACAAAAGAGTAAATTGCTACTAATATCACAAGTCAACTGACTACCAAGAACTATTAGCATAAACAGCAGTTAACACAGAGCAAGTAAGCATAAACACATTGTTCACAGAGCAGATGCAGAGCAGGATCATCATCAGTCCTCTTCCATAGCGTTGGAAGCAGGGGAGTGCCCGGCTTTCTTGTGGTGCTGCTGCTTGCCGAGGAAGGCTTCAAAGAAGAGCTGCTGCGCGTCGAGCATCGTCTGGGTGCGCTTCATCTCTGACTCCATCCATTCCTTCTCCATCTGCAGGGACATCTCGAGCCTGCGCTCTTCCATCCGCAGGAACCCCTCCCCGACAGCCCGCAGCGCATCAACCACCTCCGCCATGGCCTCTGACTCGGCGTCGTCCTCGCCGTCGTTCCTCTCCAGCTTCACAGCTGCCATCCCGGCGGGTTTGCTGCGGGAGGCCTTGGGGATGGTGAAGCGCAGGCCGCCCCCGGCCCCGCCGTTGGAGATGAGCCCGTGCAGGCTCCTGCTCCGCACGGCCTCGTCGGAGGAAGGGGATGACACGGGGGAAGGCGTGGACGCCGGCGGCGCGGGGCCCTTGGTCTTGATCTTGACGATGGCGTTGGGGCTGGGGTCCGGCGCGCCGCCGCCGGCGAGGTCGTGGAGGAGCGGGAAGAAGGGCCACTTGGGCCCCTTGGACCTGCCCGCGGAGCGCGACCGCTCCGCCCGGTAGCGCTTCCGGAGCTTCTCGATCTTGTGGCGGCACTGCACGCCGGACTTGGGCGTGGCGGTGGGGAACCGGCCGCAGCGGGCGGTGACGGTGTTGGCGACGAAGTCCCAGTCCGCGGCGCGCAGGTTGCCCTTGCGCAGCGCCACCCACTTGTCGCGGTAGGCCTCGATGAGCGCGAGGGTCTCCTCCTCCGTCCAGCACGGCGGCGGCAGCCTCCGACCGGAGGCCCCGCCCCCGAGCCCTATGCCTCCCCCCGACGAGGCCGCGGCCGCGGCCGCAGCGGCGGCGGCGGCGACGGGCGCGGCAAGAGGAGGGAGGTCCGGGGAGGAGACGATGTCGTCCTTGGCCGCGTCGGAGGACGAGGAAGACATGGCCGGTCAGCGGCGGCGAAGGGAGGCGGCTAGGGTTTGCTGGTGGAGGAGCAGATGGGGAACGGAGGCGGAGGAGGGGAGCCGTCGGTCATAAAAGGAGGAGGCGGTGCGGTGGTGGGCCGCGGGCGTGGGCCGCGCCCCCGCGGTGAAATGACCGGCTGGGGAGGGCAGCATCATCGCCCACCGCTGCGGCCGCGTGGGCGGGGCGGGGCGGAGCGGTGCGGTGGTGGTTTTGCGGGGTTTGTCGCGTACCCTCGCGGCGCGCGGCGGGCGGGTGCGGCCGCCAGGAAGGAAGGGGGGACGTGATTGCACGGGCGCCGCATCGTGCGGAGCCCGTGCCGGGGTGGGCGCCCGCGCCCGCGCCCCCGCCCCCGCAGCCGCGCGGCGTGCCGTGTTGGGACGGGATGGGTGGGTTGGGTGGGTGGCGAGGGGCGGCCGCGCCGCGGGGGCCTTTTCCCTCGGCTCCGCCCGTCCTCGCCCTGATCTTTTCCCCCTCTCTCAAATCTCAAGCCGGCGGCTGTTCGGTCCGCGTGACGGTGGAGCGGCCACGCCGATGGATCCGGTGAGACCGTCTCCCAGCAGGGTGTGCATCTCCTGCTGCATCCCCAAAATGCAGCACGGACGGTCACTGTAGGGACTCCAACAGTTGCTGGATCCCTTGCTGCAAAATGCAGTTGGCTCTGCTCCGCCGCGCATATCTGGGACATCTCTAGCTTCATCGCAAACCAACGGTCCCGCTGCCCACTCACGGACCCACCCGCCCCGAGCGCGCTCTCTCTTCCTCCTCTCGACTCCTCCAGTCCTCCGCCCTCCCTCTCCCTCCGGCGCCCTCCGCTCAGACTCTCCTCCGCCCTCCCTCTCCCTCGAGCAGCTGCGGCGGACGAAGGCAGAGCTGGAGCACGACGCAGATCTGGAGCACCGGCGAGCTGGAGCTGCAGCTGCGGCGGCGGACGCCCCACCGGCGGCGACGCAGATCCGGTCGATCTTCTTCCTCTCCCTCGCCGACCATCCCCGCATAGCAACACCTCTTCCTCCTCCGCCGTCGCCGACCCGAGCGGCCACCAACTCCTCCGCTGCCGATGGCCCGGAGCGGTTGGCTGTGGAGCAGCGCGGCGATGGGCTGGTAGCGGAGAGGGAGAGGACGGCGGGAGGTTGCCGCTGCCCCGATTCAAGACTCACGCGCCGCCGGGAGGTCGCCGCTGCCCCGATTCGCCAGCACTGTCGCAGGCCCTAGCAGAGGTGAGCGAGGCAGGAGGAGGGGGCGCGGGCGGAACAGTTGGACGACTGCTGTGCGGGCCTTGCGCCGCTGCGTGCGCCTCCGCCTTCTCCTCCCTACGCCGCCGCGTGCGCCTCCTCCTTCTCCGCCTTGCCGCTGGAGCAGGTGCAGGACTCTGGATCCGGCGGCGGCGGGTCTTCACTGAAGCGAGCAGAGGAGGAGCGGCGGCGGTAGCCCCACGGCGCGGAGCAGGAGCGGCGGCGGGAGCCCCTCGGCGCAGAGGAGCTCCGCGGGCGAGTTGCTCGAGCTCCCTCTTCCCGCGGGAGCCAACGGCCGCTGCAGATGCGCGAGAGGATGAGCGTGTCTGCTGGGAGCCTCTCTCCTTTGCAGATGTAATTTTTCTCTCACCTTAGCGCAATTGTAGTCTTTGCAGATGCCCCCACACTGCTGGAGACGGTCTGAGCCGCTCCTCCGCTTAATTATTCTTTCGTGCGGCGGCCGCCGCGCCCACGCGCGTGCCGTGCCGGCGTGGCTGGGCAGCTAGGCCGCACTGATGGCGTTTGGGTCCCCGGTCGTTGGCCCGCGCCGGCTGACAGGAAGGTCACAGACTGTTTTAGTTTTATTTGAAGTTCAATGTTTAAATTGTAGGTAATCTATAAAATATATTAATATGTATACCAAATAAATGTATTCTTTTTTTAGAATAAATAAATGTATTCTTGGGACATACGGACTACTTTATCCTGGGTTTAATAACACTAATTTGATGTCACAAATAATTAGTGTGTCTTTTTCATAAACAAGATCTGGTCTTTATCTTGGAATGGAGCCAATGTATAACCTGTTGGCGTGTGGATTTTCTCCTGGTTCGGACTCAAGTTTCATTAGGAGAAAAAACAAATATTTTACATTTTCAAAGATGAATGGTTGCCGCTATTTTCCGTACCTCTTCTTCATGTTTAGAGTGAAGTAGTGAACTACTGCCATGGTATTATCATTTTGCATGAAATGCTTTAGGTTACGTGAATGGATGATGTAATATTGTATTTAAAGTATCTTCCACAAATTGGAGTATGATGTCCATGTAGTGCATAAAATTCTCAGGATGTCATGATTTTTTAGTGGAAACTAGAGCTTCAGATTTCATTGGCACTGTTTTAGCCACTATATATATGCAGAAAATTATATACTCATCATCTTCTCTTTTTTTTTTGCATCCCTCCTCTTTCTTCTTCTTTTTCCTCCTCTTTATCTAAGTCTAAAAATTTTAGAAAGGGTTTTGTGGTGCTCCATGGTAGTGGTGAGGCTACACCAATTAGTGAAAGCAATGGCGAGATACAAATATGGCCGATAAAAATAAGATTGCGTTGCACTACACCATCTTATTTTTACCACACTGCTAGATGTCGATGCAGTGTTGGCAATAGACAACGGATGTTCTCCGGCAAGAAGAGTAGGTCTCCACGGAACATCACGAAGAAGACATTTGATGTGTAGACCATAACATGTTGTTAAGTTGTGTGTAACAAAGAAAAAATATAGGTACATTCAGTTGGTGAGTAAATATATTTTAAAGATCAAATACATGTATTAGCATAACAGTAGAGAAAATGGTTGCTCACTAGGACAACTACTCAAAACATCACAAGCATGAAAAGATGTATTATATGAGTGCATACTACTATCACAAGTTATACTATGACAAACAAGATATAATTTCTCTTTGTTATGAATTTGTTTAAAATTTTTGAATGGATTTATTTCTTGTTCGGTTAGTTTTGGGTTAGAAAGGTTTGGAAGTGATTGCTTAACAGAATTATTAGGGAATTTTTTATGATTCTTTTGAACGTGATAACTGAATAAGGTTTAGGATAGGTACATTCCTACTCCGTACATATAAAAGTAATCTCATGCGATGTTATGTAGGATTTTTTTATAATACAGAGGTATCATTTCGTGAAACAACCATTACAAGAAAAAAATTACTATACAAGACCATCCTTTCGCTATTGTATACTTGTATGCAATCTGTAATATTTATTTTTATATTTATAAAATAAATAATTATAGAGTTATTACGAGATAAGTGAAAATATAATATTTTTTGTTAAGTGGTCCAAACAGTAAGGTGAGACTTTTTTTTAAAAAAGGACAACACTTTGTGTCCCAATTAGGTATTACAACGTTTTAGCCTACCCGCACCGGTGATCTCCAACTTACACCGCAATTGGAAATGTTAAAATTTTAGTAAAAGCTGAATTTTATTTTTTTCCTCTTAGAAGGATAGTTTTTTGGAAGCTGGTTTCTCCCGACGTTGAAGTCATTTGGCAACCCAGCTTCTCAAAGATGTATGTACCGAGGAGCTGCTAACTTGAGCTGTTTTGTGCGGATCTGCTACACCAGAGGTGTCGTCCGGAGGAAGATGCTGGTGGGATGGCTGCCAGCCTTTAAGGTACAGATACCAGTATGTTTGAGCTTTTTAAGAGCTTCTTGATGCTGGAAGTCCAAACAAACACCTAGCTTCTACATGTTACACACAAAGCTGAAAATTATTTTTTTCGTGAGTTTTCTGTAGCTTTCTCACCTCCAGTTTGTTGAAATGCATCTTTGGATGCTCAGGCAAACCTTGTCTCTCTCTGCTCGGCAAGAAATTAGATGTCATTTGACTGTTTGAGTGTTTGTGTTTGGATCTCTTGCAAGCTTTCTCGTTTAATGTGTTAGCAAGGTTTTCCATGCTAACCGAGGATAGCCAATTTCGCTCTCCCACACTGACAAGACAGGTTAGATTGGCAAAGCAAGGCGAGGTAAGATTGGCAAAGGAACCAAGAAGATACTAAGGGATTGATTGGTTGGCCGCATCACTCTTGATCAGACTCTCGCATGTCAGGAGTACAGCACTGGTTAATAGAATATTCCGTCTTAGTCATTAAGATTCTCTCTTTTAAATCGGAATAGCATATATTAAATCGGAATAGACTGTTTCTGACTGCCCTGGCTCGCGAGAAACATCAGAATAGACCGAATCTGGCGGCCCTGGCTCGCCGGAGCCGGTCATTAGCTTGCTAATAATATTGTTACTTGTTAGTACATAATTAGCATATACCAAATAATATTGATATAGTTTAAAATTATTTCAAAATTTACAAAGATAAAATAAAATCATTGAAATATAATTCATTAGCTTAATATTAGAGCAACTCCAACAGCCTTTCTAAAATGACTTGACTAGCTAAATTTTGGAAAAAAAAATCTCAAAAACACTCTTCCAACAGACCCAACTTGCTATCCTGACTAGCTATTTTTGGCTAGCGGTCAGTGCTCGCTATCTCCCCCGGCCCACCCGCGCCCTTCCCCTCCGCTCTCCTCGTCACGCCTCGGCGAGGAGGAGCTCGCCGGCTCCGCTGCCCCGCCGGCCCTGCCGCCTCACGCCACTCCCGCTGCCTCCCATCGGCTCCGCCGCCTCCCACCAGTCCCGCCACCAAGGGGGAGGAGGAGCTCGCCGGCTCCGCTACCCTGCCGGTCCCGCCGGCCCCGCCGTCTCCCACCAATCCCGTCGCCGAGGGGAGGAGGAGCTCGCCGGCTCCGCTGCCCCGCCAGCCCCGCCGCCTCCCTCCACTCCTGCCGCCTCCCACCGGCCCCGCCGCTCCACAGTGTGGGAAGAGAAGAAGATAAGACATCAGTATGACAGGCGGGACCCACTAGCAGTGGAGCATATAGAGAGTTCAGTTTAGAGAGGTTGTTGAATTTCAACAACTTTTTGCTACCTATTTCATTTTATATACTAGCTAAATCAGAATTTTAGCCGGTGATTTTTAGTGAGTCTCTTGAAGTTGCTCTTATATTATTATTTATTTTTTCTAATTTTATCTCATGAGACATGAGAAGCAAAAGGTCCGAAATTATCCGACTGCCACTAAAGCAATTTTTTGGCACATGCGTTCTCAGGAAGATCTATCTTTTACCGTTCATCCGAGAATCGACGACATCCGCGCCACCGATTAGAATATTACTTCAGGCATTCGTATATCGTTCGCGAGCGGTATTCCACCCACCCCGCATGTATACAGTATCCATACTCGTCGTATTCATACCTTCCGTCTCGCTCCTCGGCTCGCTCGCTCATAACCCTAGCTCCAAATCCCTCGCTCCCCGCCGCCGCCGCTCCGCATCCCTCGCCCTAGCTCCAAATCCCTCGCTCGTCGCCGACGCCGCTCCGCATCCCTCGCCGCCGCTCAGCATCCCTCGCTCTCTCTCGGTCTCTCCTTTTTCTCGCTCGAATTCCACCTCCCGGATCCGCCGCCACCTATTGCCGCCCTCCACCTCCGCGGATCCTCCTCGTCATCCGCCGCGCATCCTCCTCGTCATCCACCGTCGCCGCTGCCGCCACCAAGTCTCTTTTGCCATCCAAGTCCGTCGCCGTCGATCTCTCTTCCCTTCCGTCTTCTACTCGACCTACACTTCTTGGACCACACATGAGCTCGATGACACTGCGTCTCTGCTCGCCGCCGCCGGCACCGCTTATCTGCAGGACGCCGCCGCCCTGCCGCGTCTTCGCAACACCGGTGAGTTTCCCTTCGCGTCCCCCGCCTTGCCCTTCTTCCCCATCTCCGGTGGCTCAGCACCACTGGATCTGACGCTTGTTCTTCCCATCTAGTCATATTCTACCTCCACTTCTCGAGCCACGGATTTCATACACATATTCCAACCACTATGTTTAAGTAATTTCTTTTATTTCAAACATTTGCACAAATGCAACCCTGTCTGCTTTTAGTTGGATGCCTCCTAGCAATTTACACTCGGCTTCACAAAATTCCTGAGCATCATGTGTTCTTTTGAGCTTTCCTTTCCATTTGTGAGCTCTGTTGGCATTTGTTTTATCTGAAAGTGATACGTTTAATCCTAAAATGGATTATGTAGATTACAGATGCTATTGGTTTATAGACGCATTAATACCAAAATCACTACAACTTGTGTTTTCCTGCAGGTCTGGTGACTTCAACTGCAACTCATGCTTATCTACAGACTGCAGGTACCCCTTATGCACAAGGATTAGTTTTCTTGCTTGGGTTCCTCTAAATCTGATGAACCATATAGTTTATATTCTGACTCTTGGTGTGCTTTTGTTCCTATTCACTATTTTTATTTAACTGCTTTTGAAATAAAATAGATTGGGCACATGCTTCACAAGATTGTCTGAATTTAGGTCTTAATATGAAGCTTAAGACAAACATAATTTAGAAGAATGTGACAAACAATAATTTCTTCTGTTTCGGTGCCGACTTGACTAGAAACCAGCCTCCTCCGTCTCTGCTTCTCTTCAATCTCAACGCATCTACTTGTTTCTTCAACCTAGATGTACGTTCTCCTTCTCTACCTCCTTCAGATTTGTTCTTGATTTTTTTCTGATTGCTATTTTTTTCTTTTGATTGAGTCTAGGTAAAAGTTAATTCAGATTACCAGTCTGTTTGATGTTTGCCTGGAGTTCAAAATGTTCAGATACTGGAGGCGTTCAGATCTTCGGATCGTTCTTTCTAAAGCTAGATTTTTATGTTACTGCTCCTGTCATGCAAATACTTCAACCATTATGTTTGAGGAAATTATTTTATTTCAAGCATTTTCGCTAAAGCAACCCTGCCTGCTTTACTATTGCAGCCATATCCTTTCATTCATCCCTATAGTCATGATTCTTGAGGCGAGTTGTGATTCCCCTAATGTCCTTTGAGCATTGTTTGTATTTTCTTACACACACACACACTGAAATATAGTAGAAAGTATTATTCAGATGTAAAGCTGCTTGTACACCGTAATTCAAAGATGCCTGTACACTCAAATTCAACTAGGTGAATGCACTTTATGACAATATTTGTCTCGTGATAATCTCACCTAGCTGGTTTTTACATTGTCTTACCTCATTACTCTTTTGCTTTGTGAACCTATCTGCAAAATCAGATACCGAGGTTTGTATCCATTGGAAAGGGGTAGCTGAGCTACTATTAGCATCCAGCAGAAGCTGGCATTCTACTGATGGTCCAGTTTAGCCAATTAGAGAAGGTAAAATATGAGCCCAACTAGCATTTTTTTAGTTCTTTTTGATTACTGAAATGCTCTCGGCTGAGAATTGGGACAACTATTGTGCTGTAGAGAACATTCTTATTGAATGGATAACTATATAGTGTGTACTAATACATCAGGCAAGTGTACTAATAGCTGTTTGTGCACCTCAAATATTTACTTTTTCATTTACAGTATTACCTTTGGTGTATCAAAATATAGCTTGTGTGCACCTCAAAATATTTGCTTTTCTAACTGCTTCTTTGTTTCTTCTCTCTCTAGGGAACATATGTCGAAGGAATAAAGTAGTTTTATCTCCAGGAAATGCTCTATCTTTTATTGCAGCTGGTGAAGGTGATTATGTTATCTTTCCCAGTTATTAGTATGTTATTGGCACCATGATTTCTGGGGGGCATGCTTTATTGTCATTTTTACCAGAGATATATTTTGTTTTTTGGTTGTTTGAGATGAAAGTACATCTTGGGTACTATGTCATACAATAGTCTTATACCTTCTGATTCATTTTTTTTACGGTTTAAGCAGGCAACAAAATTGTGTCCACTGATGTCATTTTTTTACCTTCTAATAAATTTCAACTAGACTGTCCACTGATTGGTTTAAGCAGGCAACAAAATTGTGTCAATTCATTGAGATATGCACTTTCAGTTATTCACCTTATGTTATCTCTAAATTGTAGGATATTCTTTGCTTCTCTTGTAAATTATTAACTACGGCTTCAACCTTGTTAACTACTGGAAATCTTTTTTTACTTTTCTGAAACATGGAATAATTCAGTTGTGCAATGAAGTGGTATGAGTCCAGTTTTTACATCTAAACTAATGCTATGTACCATGACAGAACATCGGCATGTTGGCTCTAACAACTTCAACTTATTTAGTAGCCGAAGTCATACTATCTTCACATGATAGGGATAGGGATTCACCACTTTTACATTATAGTGGATGGCATAATATATTTCCAATGTATCTCACCATTTACATCCAAAACTATGCAATGATAGGGATTGACCAGGGCATTTTGGATGCAGTTGAACACAACTTTCTATGGCATCAATTGTATAATGTTGTTTCCAATGCAAATCTTTAGTGGTTGTTTGACTGAATTGCAACTGATCACTGAGCAAAATTTGTGCCTGTGTTGTGTACTCTAGTAGTGAAGATATAACTGATGCTGTTTTACTGTACCTTGGTCCCTACTTAGTTCTTCTCTAATTATTCTCTCCATTTTATACATCATAGGCAAGCACAAGAATGGTTTTCCTAGAGATCAATAAGCTGATCAGTAGAGCTGTCCATGAAATCAATGGTTCAGACATGCGTGTTAGCTATCGTCCGGCCAGTATTGCAACAAGATTCGTGCCCTTGATACGTGGATTCAGACAAGACTGTAGGATGTTCTGTTCTTCTTCAAGCAGTTTCGTCTGGGAGGGTACAAAAACGAGATGCCATTCATCAAGGTTAGCCCTTTATTTATTTGAAAGTAACATTTGCCAGTGATAACAATTTTTTTGTCTAAATATTAATTGTGTATGCAACTGCAGAACACTGAGTTTTTGTTAGTATAATACACTACAGAACCTAGCAATGTGCCTGTTTTGATCTCTTACATTGAGTATGTTTTTTCCATGTATGCACATACTGCATCAGGCATAAACATTACAGTTCTTTTGATGATTTTATTTAAATTTTGTGTTTTGAGGAAGTCAATAACCAAGCAGAATTTACCAAGCGAGGTCATACTAGGTGATTTGTGTGTGCTTCTTGTATTCATGCTGGAAATTTACTGTTGGATTTTTTTCGCTTACATTGTTCAAATACCCTTAATATCACTTTTAGATTGCAATGGGGGAAAACACTACTAAGCTGCAATCTTAATCAACTCAACACTATACTTCAACATTGTAGTAGCATGCCTTCTCTGAGTGAAGTTTTGGTTGTAAGTTCTTGTGTGCTTCACATTTGAAAGGAGGTCATTTTCTAGTTTCGTACGGGAAAATTATACAATGGTAATATCAATGCATACAGGTAGAACCACATTTCTCATATCATACTCTTATAAGATCACCATGATAAAAATATATCATTTAAGAAAATATACGATATAACCATGACATGTAACAATTTGGTGTTTACATGCCACTGATTTTTCCTTCAAACAGTCTGTACTGCTACGCATTCATAAACATCAGATCTTCTTGTCCACTTGGATATGCTCCCAACTACACACAGGTAGTTGAATGTTTGGTGATTTGTCTTTTCGGAAAGCAAATCATGGTGGCATCTGAAATTATATGCTATACACAGTTTAAGATGTTGGGCTTGTATCTGCTATTTGTTTTTGCTTGCATTAAAAAGATAATGCAATTATACAGAAGATAGTGTTGTAGCGTTTCTGGGATATCTCCTTTTTATTATTACCTCCTGAAGGTAGTACTGCCCATATAGCATTTATATCTTAATTAGTGTCATTCTACACAAGTACAGTTACAGAAGAAAAAAACTATACTATAGATGGTACTCCATTTATCTTCTCAGCCGATTTTATGATTGTCCCCACCATTGCTCTTACTTTGTTTTCTGGAACTTGGAACTATCTGAAGATAATTTCACAAATTTGACTCCAGATTTCTTTTTGCGATGAAAATTTGACTCAAACTTGTTAAGTTTCTTTTTGGCAGTAGACACTTTTTGTCCACCTATTTTCTAATAGTTGTATTTTGAAAAACTTGCAGGCTGTGTTGTCTGAGACAAGGTCACAGCAGGAAGCTTCAATGACAGAGTTTAACTGACTTGGTCGCAGATTTCTTATAATGGGTTAGCTAGAACTTTTGTAGACATGTTTTTCTCCGGTGCTCTATGCTGATTTGCTGAATATAATGATATGTCAATTATCACTGACACACCAAGTTTCATTTTAAGTTATTAGCTCCACACATCTCTTGCACCCGATAACTCCATTTCCGAATATGTGTCTTGTCAAATTCCATCCTACACTATGTTCCTGAGTCGATCTCACGATTCCATGGTGCTGCTCCTTTCTTCTGTACTTGATTGAGTTTTAATGAGAAGAATGACTGAACTGTTACCTCTGAACTTTGCATTGTAGCCGCAATACAATGCTTAAAGAGGAATAGGTTATATGAGGAACAAATTGAGGTACTTAACTTATAGTTGCCTTTGTTGCTTCTTTGTTTGTGGAACATTGGAAATGTTGTACTTTTAATCCTAATTATTGAAAAAAAAAATCATGTTTGCTTTTGCAGAAATATTGTTAATGTTGACAAAAACATGCATGGATGAAATTAATGATAATATGGATAATGTGAGATAAATTCAGAATCTTTTGTCACTACCTATGGGAGCACCACTGCTTCAGGGTGGGTGCCTACTACTTCATAGTCCACTCAGCCATCTGCATAGATTAGTAAAGCCGAAGATGATGAAGTGGCAGGTCTACAAGCAGAAATTAGGTAATCCTCCTTTATTTGTTCTGAGTGAGGTCCATGGTGTTGTTTCACTCTTATAGTACATTACCTACTGAAAGCTCATTGGTGATGCTTAGAACTAATGTGACATTGCTGGAACCGGTAGAAGCTCATGCTTAGAACTGATGTGCCATACATGGTGCCATTACTGGATGTGGTGTTCCGGGTTTTGGTGGTGGTCCAAGGGATTGATGTCATTGCACTATGTCAGTAAGATGACAATTACAACATTACTCTGACAAGCAACATTGCACGTGTGTACGAGTGGTTATTTATTGCTCATGCAGTATGATCAAGTTAGGATCATATTAAAATGTTTTTGGGATTAATTAGATTAAATATTTTCTTGGTCATTATTTGAAATCTAATTATCCATTCGACCCTACCCCAAGAGAGTATTGGGAGCCTTAATAAAATGGATCTTTCAAGCAACATAGTTATTAAATACACACGTGCAATGATGATATCCACTTCCATCCAAAAACATTTTCATTCTTTGTCATGTAGTAGGGCAGCTAGTACCATCGCCGGTGCTGCGTGCCCACCCCTAGCGCCCAGAGAGAGCCGGCGCCCAGCAACAACCGTAGCCAAATAATGCATTTCATTTTAAACGTGTCATGCTAAAACAACAATTTTGGAAGTGCTTTGTGCCAACATCTATACAATGGTGTGTTATTTCCCTTTTGAATAGAAATCATGTTAGTGTTGTTTGATTTTCGGTTGAAACTACTATTAAACTAATGTGACAGCCAGGCATTACCCTCTGTAAACTGATTTTAGGTATAACAGGAAAGTAAGGGACCCTTCAATAGTAATTGTTAATAATAAATAAAAACGACCACCAAGATTTATATCATTGACCAACACTAAATTAGTTTAATTCAATACATGTGCAGCAGGAGCCCTCCGCTCCCCCGCCTAAGCTCTTCGACGCTAACCGGTGGGTTGTGTTGCCAGTCGTGGCCCGCTGTCAGATCCTTGTGGCTCGATTCGGGCTCGGTCGGTGGGGAATGAGGAGGCCCGTACTCCCGGTTCTGCTGAGTAGTGGTGGGTCCGTCCCTGGTTCTCGATAGCCCAGCAGGTAGGTAGGCCACTCAGAATCCGCTAGGCCCCACGTGCCGGAAGTTAATACTCCACCTGGCTTCGACGCACATGCCGACATGCCGGTCGACAAGACATTGTATTCCGAAAAAATTGACGTAGATGTCGTGGTGATTGGACATGTCCTTGTGAGAGTTGGTCAGTCGGACGTGGGGAGTTGCTGTTGGTCACACAAAATTACTTTCATCCTTTGCTTCAGTGCTTTCAAAATTGTTATATTTGACAAACAATAAATCATATTTATAATCTGATCGAACCATCATGTTCTTCATGATTTTACGGACAAATTAAGATCCATATTGAATATTCTGACAAAAAAATGAATGGTCCCCCATATCATACATATATTAATATTGTCATTATAAATAAAAAGAAAGTGTCAATACTATGCACATACTCCCTCCGTCTCAAAAAGAAAGGAGTTTTTACTTCTACTGATCACGTTTGACCATTTGTCTTATTCAAAAAACAACTTTTTTTTAGACGGAGGGAGTAGATATTTTAGGAGACTTCCTCACGTTGTTGGGTAGCACGAAAGCACATATTTCTTTGAATTTTCAAATATAAGCATAGTAAAATAGGTTATACCTGGTGGTGTCGTGAAAAATTTCTAAAGTGAGATTAAAAATTAGAAATACTAGAGACTTTTACGTATATGCCACTGAAAAAATTTGTCATGGCCTGTGCGCCATTAAAAAGTTTGAGGGCACCTGTATGCCACTGGTCGAAACTTTCTTGCCCTCTATGGCACTTTCGTCAGATTTAGGTCAAATTGTGGAGGAAAAAGTCCAAAGTTGTTATATTGGGGAGGGTAACAAACTCAGGTCTACAACTTTCTAGTTCTAAGTTTTTTCATTTGAAGTTGTTAAAATGCTCAAAGAAATTAATAGCACATTTAGTCATGAGGGTATTTTAGACTTTTCCCTTGACAATTTGACCCAAATATGATGAAATTGGCATGGAGGGTAACAAAGTTTCGGTCAGTGGCATACAAGTGCGTTCGAATTTTTTAGTGGCTCATAGATCACAACGAACTTTTTTAATGGCATACAGGTAAAAGTCTCGAAATACTAAGGTTATTGTATGACAATAATTTTTTGTAAATGATATTAAATATGAAATATGTTCATTTTGGCAACATCATTTAAAAGAATGAGTCTTAAATGATTGATTATGTATGTATTTATACCGTGTCACTTTTTTAGCGTGATACTCGCAAACAATTAATACTAATAATAGTCACAGAAATGCTGGCACAAAGTGCTTCTTTATTTTTTTTTCTTCTCACCTTCTTCAGAAATGCTTTGTCTATGAGCATAGCCATGATGCTGACCAGTAGTGAAAAAGATATATCAAAACTGAACGCTCCATTAGTGGAAAAAATCCATTTATCTATGTCACATGTAACCATTTATCCATTAATGGCCATTAAATATTCAAATCCATTTATCCATGTGACAAAAAGCAGTAGAAGTAGAACCGTGGCTCGTGTCATTCCTCACCACAACTGAAAAAGAAACAATATATCATCACCTGTGCAATCGAATAAAAAAACAGCCTACACGCCTGACCTATTGGCAGAGCAGTTGTCTCCCACCCGCGAGTCCGCGACAGCAGTCATGGTCAAACGGATGACAACTGTTTGCAGGCGCCAAACAGTTGCACAACTGTTTGTACCATATACAGTATAGCGCCAAACGGTTGCAGAACTGTTTGTATCGTATATAGCGCCAAATGGTTGCACAACTGTTTGTACCATATATAGCACCAAACGGTTGTGTGTGCATCAAACGGTTGCAGAACTGTTTGCATCGTAGTAGCGCCAAACGGTTGTTCCAAGCCTCCAACTCCTTGCAGCGGGACAGACTGCGGGAGAATAAAGAAAGAGAACAAATAAAAAAAGCATTGCACTTTCGCCGCCATGATGCTTCGTACGGAGTACTGGTCCGCGATTCCTCATGTGGCTGAGAGACAGGTTGTTGCGTTCGGCTGCCTTGTTGCACAGTGTTTTCGACTTCTTTCCTCTCACAATCAATCTGCCGGTTTCTTCTTGCGCAGTATTTTTCTCTCAAAAAAATCTGCCGACTTCTACAAAAAGCCAGCCGAACGCACCGAGGGTTGCTATCGCCCTGAATCACGTGTCACTTAAAAAAAGATCACGTGTCACTCCAGCGAGCTCCCTAGCACCTGAACATGTGTACTAGCCTACTAGGAGTACTCCTAGACGTATAGCCAGCCCTCTGGCCTCTGCGTCGTGCGTCCACTGCATCGACAGTGCCTTTTTCTCCCATCCTTCTCTGTTTCTCTCGTGATGATGTAGATGCCCGTCCCAATGCGCTTTATTTTTTTCTCGAAGTTCTTGTACTAAACATATTTCCGATTTTGAATTTGTCTCCACCATTAGACTGAGTGACATTTTATTTACAAAATAAAACCGAACATAAATGTGACTAAATAAAATGAAAATATAATAACATGTGACCCTTACATGTGACTATCCAAGCACCATTTTTCATTAGTAATGTTATACAATTTGGGAACGATTAAAAAACATACTCCCTCCGTCCCGGAATGATAGTCGTTATTGGTGTTCGAGCCACAAGTTTGACCGAACTTGTAGAAAATATGTGCAACATTTGTGTCTCCAAATAATTTTGTTAAAAAACTAGATTCAAATATCTATCTAATGATATTAATTTTGTATCATAAATATTAATATATTTTTTATATGTATTTAGTCAAAATTATTTCTCGGGAAGCGAAAACAACAGTCATTCCGGGATGGGGGAAGTACATTTTATCACACTTGTACCTTTTCCCATGTTTGCCAATAGATAAAATATTTAGTAAGTCACATTTTAATGTGCACATCGATAAGTACTCCCTCCATCGATAAGGTGTGCACATATATCAAGATTCAAACTTTGCAATTTTGGACTTTAATTATTATTTTTACTTTTGTAATGTAAACTTTATATGAATGGATTCGTAAGCAAATATACTTTACTATGTTATAAATTTATAACCATAAATGATATACTATACGATAAATACATAAAAATATTTAATTTTGGCTGCAACAATGAATTTTAACACATTTCAAGCGGCACTTTTTTGTCTTCATGATGCTCAACACCTAGGACCAATCAAAATACGATAACCCTTAATTTCCTACGCTCAATAAATGGAGACCCAACTAACCGCACCACTTTCTCGAAATGCAGCTGGTGTCTTCCTCAAAAGGAAAGTAAAGTCATGTCTTTTAACTATTTGAAACATATAGTGGTATTTGGTTTGGCAAATTTGGTAGAGAAAATTAGGTGAATAGTAGAAATTTGGGTTTAGATTGGAGAATTGGGTGGGGGTGAAAAGTGCGTGACTAGTGGAATTTATTGGAGTGTTTAGTTTGAAAAAAATCTGACCATGAGATGGGAGAATAATTTATTGCACCGCGTGTACAGTATAGATTGTGATGGATGAAAAGATAGCAAACAGTGGAAATTTTGTTCGAGGGTGTTTAATTTGAAAAGTCAGTTTCCAAAATTAGCTTCACAACCGTAGGTAAAATCGCGAGACGAATCTAATGAGACCTTTGACCGCATGATTAGAGAATGATTACTGTAGCAAATCACAGATTAATTATGCTCATTAGATTCGTCGCGCAAAGTTGCACCTATCCGTGAAAAGATTTTATAAATAAACTTCATTTAGTACTTCATGCATACGAGATTCCTTTTGAACGCACTTTTTTCCTCCCTTCCAAACGGTTGTGCAACTGTTTAGAGCAATATAATGCCAAACGGTTGTGTTACTGATTAGACCGCGGTAGGGGCTGAGCGGCACGGGAGAATAAATAAAGAGAACCATGCTGTGCAGTGCCGTTTGCATGCTGATGGTGACATGAGCTGTCTCGCACAAGCATGTGCAGAGGCCAGAGAGGGTGTGGCAGGCGGGGGGACCACTGCTCAGCCGGTTGTTAGGCGCGTGGCATTAATTTGGCTGTTGGTGGAGCAGCGGCAGTCGGCAGAGAGCCCCGTGTGTAGCTCTAAAAAAAATCAGCACTCCAACTTTTGTCATCTCTCCCACATGCCTAGCAGCAGCGCAGCCGGATAATTTTTTTATTTGGAGCATCTGGCGCCCAACTAAGCTCCCTACCTCCAGCGTGAAGCAGCCTCAAATTCTTCCCACCTTCCTCTTCCTCAGAGCACCCCCAACGCTGGAGCTGCTCCAGATGTAGCAAGCTAGGAGGTACATTATACTGCAAAATTCCAAGATAACTCCCGCCACCCTTGTTCCACCTGGGGAGCGTTGCTCTGAGAAAAAAAATATAGAGGTTAATTGAGTTTGCCAACTTTTTATAATACGATCTATTGGCTAGCTGTTGTGAATTAACTTAGTGACGCCATCCCTTGTGCCTCTTATTGCAACAAACCCAAAGTTCAAATGTTGGCCTTTGTTCTTATGAAAGGTAAGACCCAAATGATAAAAGGGATATTTTTTAAATATCTCCAAGATCGTCAACCACTGCTATATCAGAATCAGTTAAAACAAAATGACTAATAAGCCCATCCACCCTATCAAGTTTCACAAGCTTTTGCTCCAGAAATGCCTGGATATGAGGTCAAGATACACAAGCATACAACTTTTTCAGTAGAGAATAAGGTAAAATAATGCATAAGGATGATCAGATATAGTATTAATATTTCGATAACAAAAGTAGTTTTGAAAAATCATATGCAAAAAACCTAATTATCTGTTCAAATCAAGCAAATATACTTACAATGTAGTACTTGATTCTTTGAAGCATCAAATTTTCCAGAGAATATTTTCCTTCAATAGGCAATAGTGTAGGACTCTTGCTTTACTAAAAGTTTTGAAACAAGAACAGTCAATATGATCACATTGCTTCTTAGCATTGATACCAACATTACTATAAGCATTCATATGGAATCTAAGGATATACTTGAAAGTCTAATGAACCTATTATTCAAATAGATATGCCTTTTTCTGTCATAATATATACCTGAAAGTCCAACGATATACTTGAACAAGAAGCCAAGGAGGCTTGCGTGTTGAGAACTGCACAATGCCCATATGATTTTGCACAATGCTCATATGAACTGCATATTTCACACTATATATTATGACAGTTGAATATTGTGATCCGCACAGATATCACATAATTCACAAGGAAAAAGGCCATGTTCTCATTACTTTTCTTCTTTTCTTCCCTCATCATGTTAATTAGTTTGGGCTGTGATTTCTTGAGCTGCAGAGCATTCTACTTAAAATATATTTATCATGTTACTGCTAGTCGTGAAGAAAATGCTAGAAATCGTCAATCATTTGTTGTTCATATTCCTATCCAGTTGCATTTGATAGCTCAACTAAGAGACAGTTTTATAGGCATACCAAGTTGTGATGCCAATAAAAAACGGGTCAACTGTATACCCTATTAACCATATGCTAAAAAGCATGAAAAAACTTAACTAACATGACGAGCCAGCCTGCTTGCCAATGAATATGGGGGAGAACCCATGTGACCATGGAGCAGCTGTGGGAGGACTGTACAACAGTGCACCTTTCTATCAATGTTGTGGTCCATTCCATTGCTCCTGCATGGAAGAAAACGATATTGCATTACATAAAAACGATGAGAAAATGTAGTTAACTGTCTGTTCGGTATATCAACAATTTTACAAATGGGTTTCTGGTTCATTTTCAGTTCAGAATCCAAAGTCACAAATGCAAGAAAAGTGGGCTCATCATGTTCAATTACGCATAATAGGGCTAAAGTTTACCCAAAAATTCAGTGCACCATAGCCCATGATATAACATCGCTGATTTTTTTCCAGTGACAGAACAACTCCAAATTAAGAAGAGGTTCTGAATCCTTACTTCATTGATGACATTGTCTTCTAATTGATCCAGCCAACCTTTCTTATGGTACCTGCACTCATCAATGCATAGCGCCTTAGGACTAGTGAAACAAAAATGATGGATACCATATCAATTCGCTGATTTTTTCCAAATGTTATGCAGCTCTTCTTCAACTTTACTTAATGATGTCTTACTAACAAAAAACAATCGCTGTACAGCAACAGTGTATGCTGCATACAGTGCCAATCTGAGCAGACAGTCAAAGTAGAACACAGGTTTGAATTGAATGTAGTATTAAAAAAACACTTTTGTTGCTTCAGTTGACTGATCTGAAGTTCTGAAGTCTATTCAAACTAAAACACAATGCCTATGCTGTACTGATTACCCAGGAAAAAAGTCTTTGTGGTTACTATAACTCTGAACTGTTTAACACCTCAAGTCCATCCTGGATATTTTGCTTATTGCAGCTTCTGAAAAAAAGAGGAGAACAGGTGATGCCTTTGTATATTGTACTATATAATGAAGAAAACAGGAATTTCCACTGTACTCCCAAATGTCCCTGGATCTTATATCTCAAATGAACCCTAGCTAGCAACCATAGGTTTTCATCAATTGATTTTTATAGATCTCAGGAATAATCAGGAAGATTTAGTACCTGGAGGATCTGGTCAGTCGAACAAGAGACAGAACGGCAGGAGAAACAACAGAGTAACTAGGATGCGTCTTGTGGGGAAAGGAACGGAGTAGTGGACAAGAGGATAGGCAGCAGCGGCTGCTGCGCACCAGGGTTACAGGTTCAAGGCATGCAACTTGTTGCTTTTCCTTGAAAAAAAAGTTCTTCTTGCTTTAAAAGACAATTCATTTTTAGTAAACGAATTGCTTCTTAACCATGTCAAATGAAGGCAATCAGACCTAAATTCAAATAATGTTGTTTGCATCTACCTAAGATCCAGCTGTCAAACAACTTCTGTCAAAGACATTCTCAATTATGGTCTCTGAAACCAGAGTAATTAGCAGCAAACAGAAATGACTGGGATCGTCCTTGCCTCGTCAATTAACTATGGCATGTCAAAGTGAAAACACCAATAAAGCTCGGGAATCTATAGGATCGCTGGTCCACATGGTTGAACTAGATCAATGAACCGAATCAGGAAAGCTATGCGTTAAACAATTATCCAAAGTGAAGTTGTAGTACCTCCAGGTAATGGCTCAAGCAAAAAGGAGTAATACTCACCGTCGACGAGGAGAAAGCCGCGAGGAGGTCGTTGGAATGCGGCGGGAGTGTTGGGCGCAGGGCCGCAGGGAAGGGATGTCGATGGATTGGGCAGCGAGACGAAGGAGAGGCCGAGGGAGAGGCCAGGACGGAGGAGGCGTCGGGGGTGCAGGCGGTAGCGGCAGCGGCGGATAGAGATAGCCTAGCGCCGGCGGTGAGCGCGCGAGAGAGAAGGGCCGGGATGACGAGCGTGAGCGGAACGCGGGCGGGGAAGTGCAGGCGGCGGCGGCGGCGGTGACGACGGAACCCTAGCGCCGCCGACGCCCGCGAGAGAGCGGGGAGACGGAGTCGCGCGCGAGAGAGCAGGGCAGTGGGGCCAACACAAAACAATACAGCGACGCCATAAATCAGGATACAAAGCGAATACTGAAGGTGAGAGAGCGTGGTGCGAATCTTCGAGCAATCTTTGACGGCCGCGATAGCTCCGGCTGGGAACGTTCGTTCTGTTCGGTAATTTCGGACTGCCACGGCCAAGTAGCGAATCGTTATTTTTCTTTCTTTCTGGCTGCCCTCCCGGCGTGAACCCTACCCGCTACCCGCTCGCCCAGTCTGGTACCCGCCGCCGCCCCTCCCTCCCCGTCGCCCGTCGGCCTTGCCCGCCGCCGCCCCTCCCTACCCGTCGATTTCTCCTGCCGCCCCAACTTCTGCCCGTCGATATCGGTCGCGGCCGGAGGAAAGGGCAGGGCCGGTGTACCCCCTGCCCGGATCCCTTCAGCTCCGCACGGCGCGGCTCCACCGGAGGGGAAGGGCCAGTGCCGCCGGACTCGATCGATTGTTTGGGCGGCGGGTTCAACTAATTGAACCCCCATGTCCGACGTGGAGTCCGACCCTGGTGGGGGCGAGAAGGGAGAGAAGTTGCCTCCGCGATTCGAACTCGAGTTGGAGTTCGTGCAGTGCCTCGCTAACCCTACCTACATTCACTGTACTGTACTCTTCCTCATTCTCTCGTTTCATCTGACCAGGTTTAGCTACTTAGATGCTGCGTGCTTCTGTTGAACCAATATTAGATTGACATCTGTAGTTGCATTGGTTTGCAGTGACTAGTTTGGAGATGGGTTGTGCTACAAGCAATTAGCATTCATAGCAAATGCAGAGAGAACCACAATTCTAGTATGTGCTTATCAGCAAGTTCCTGTTTGGAAAGGGAGGGATGATGCTAGGAATTCTTGGCATTAGCTTAGAACCCATTTCCTGATATTCAAACTGGTCCTAAATGTGATGGCCTCGTGAGTGGATCTTCACCAATAAGCATGACTGCTATGTTAATTGTTAAGGCTGTGGTATTGCTTGAACCTAATCATCTTGTGTGCTTCACGTTTCATTGTTGTCCCTTTTTCACTTGAATTTACTTGTTCCATGAGTATTGTGCTTCATACCACATAAAGGTTTGTAACCCTTTTCTTTTTTTCTCGAGCAGATCTAGCACAGAATAGATATTTTGAGGATGAGGCTTTTATTGGATACCTCAAGTACCTGAAATATTGGCAGCGTCCAGAGTATATCAAATATATAATGTGTGTGACATCATATCATTTAAATTTGTACTCAACTTAGAAAATAGCTTGCTCATGCTTGTTGCTGATGATGCAGGTATCCACACTGCCTTTTCTTTCTTGAGCTCCTCCAAAACGCCAATTTCCGCAATGCAATGGCACATCCAGCAAGCAAGGTGATCTTTTGACCTTATGTGCCTAGAATCGCAGATGGAATACCATTTATTTGTGAATCTTTTTCCTAGAATCTTTTGATCATTACTCCTTTATAAAAACCCAGATGGAATTGCCCCTTTAGACTGTATTATTTTGATTGTAGCTTCTTAGAACCTATCAAGAAACAGAAAAGTGGCTAACTTTATGTAAATTATCATATAGATTTGTTGTTGATAAACTTATTTGTGAAGGAACTGGTTAAGGAATGAGCTTCAGCATGCTTTATAGATTTCATAATTTTACTTGGCACTTTTTGTTTTTTGGGTCTGTTTGTATGAAACTAACACTTACCAGTTACTACTCAATGTTTTGACAGGAGCTTGCTCACAGGCAGCAATTTTTCTTCTGGAAAAACTACAGGAATAATAGAATGAAGCACATCTTACCTCGCCCTCCTCCTGAACCAGCTCCTGCGCCGGCACCTTCACAAGGACCTGGAGCGGTGCCCCTACCACCATCAGTACCAACACCTGTGGCCCCACCTGTTACCGCGGCGGCATCATCTATGCCAGCCGTGGCAACAGGTGGTGCATCTGCAATGTCTCCTATGCAGTTTGTAGGAACTCCCGGCACCAATATGTCGAAGACCGACATGAGAAATGCTATGGGCAACAGAAAGAGGAAGTACGCACCTCTGTTATCCAATCATTCAACAATTTGTTTAATGAAGTTATTTGTCCATGCATATTTTTTTCTTTTCGGCTGTCTGTGCTATAGAATCATTACTGAACCGTTATTTTGTTAGAATACGATCTGATTCCGGTAGATTTATGGTTACACTTCCAGTCTAGATTATTGATATCCTTTTTATGCTACATATAAAAATGGTAGGAGGCTCTCAACTTGCTTTGCAGGAGAGATGTGTCCTATTTACCATAGTTGTCAATTTAAGATTGAGTGGAGCAACCTTCTTATTATTTCCCATTCTTTGATCTATCACCTATTGTTCATATATTTATCTGAAATTGCCAATAGCACATACAGTGTCTACAGTATAATTGTTACAGTCAATTGCTAGGTAATCAATTGAAATGTCTAAATTGGAAAGGTGGCATGCTCAACCTTATTCACCTGCTAATCTGAGACGGCACATTTTCTTTACTATATTTTGAGCTCAAGAGTGTGGTGCCGATGTTAAATAAAACTACCATATGATGACTGATGGGTTCACGTCTTCACTGCAGGATGGGCTAGTTGAACATGCTGGGCAGTTCAACAGTGGACAACATGGGATCAAGCCAGAAGTTGATGCCTATGGAGTCTTGCCATTTTTAAAATATTCTTAGCCTATGGAGCCTTGCCATTTTTAAAATGTTCTTACTCATGTTATATCAAATACTGATCTGTAGGAGCTGCGGATGTAACTTTAGTGTTAACATAACATGCTCCTGAGTGACTAATCGTGTATGTTGGAAATGTATTAGTCAAATTTCTATTATAGTGTAAATTCACGCAGCTGGACAATGCACATTCAGAGCCTATTCCTGAACCTTAACATTCGTTGCCACTGGTCCATGATTGTTTGCCAATATTAAGTGTTTGGCAGCAAGAAAATATTGCGGACACAGATGAACATGTTAAAGTTGATGATCCGTTGCATAAAGGTGGAAATTGAATTGCAGTAATCACAAAAAAACAGGCACCGTTAAACCACGGAAAGCCAGTACAGATTGCAATTCCATCAACGAGAACCTATAAACTGTCTGTTTGTCACTCAACATAGTACAGCATACCCTGAATGCATACAGAGATACAATACGATCTACCAGATTCCCCACCCAGAAGCACACGAAGTCAGCAGGAAATTTGCCGACTTGTACTGATCATTCAAGAACAGATACACGGTGCACCAAACATTCCTAATGATGAACTGTTACTAGTACCGGTAGCTCGACCCATACCCGCCCAGTCCTGAAGACGGGTACCTACCGTCATCGATACTAGAATAAGATGGGAGCGACGATGACGAATAGGTGGAACTGCCATATTGTGAGTAGCTGGACCTGTACACTGGATCTAATCCTGCTCCCACATAGCTGCTTCTGACAGGTTCTCGGTGTGCAGCCAAGGAGTCCTAAAGGAAATGATGGTGTCAAAATATATAAAATCTGAATTTCAAAGGACCAGAAGACACGCTATTTACCTGGATGAGCTGTTGGGCGGCTTGTACTTGTGAAGATGTCCCCTTTATTTCAACAGTAATATCATCAGGGCTGCCTAAACTCTCCTGAATTGTGACAACAGCCCCACTATTAGCTCGTATGTACGCAATATTTGCTCCTTTTACTCCTATAATGTCCTCTGCGTAGGTAAGTGGGATTTGCATGGTTTGAGTTATCTGCAAAAGATTTATTGTAAGCAGCAGTTCAAGAGTCTCATAAATCTATGCTTCCTAGTAAGAACGGAATGCAAAATAAATAGGCCAGAAAGCGACACATGCTCTTATAAAAAAAAACAAGAAAAATTGGGTCTGTGACACCGAAAGATACTTGTTTTAGAAATTTAACATCAAAACGTCTTGGTAAGTCTAAACGGAGACATCTTTCGCTGGAATTAAAGTGTACCAAGGTTCGATGGTAAATTTCTAATATGTGCATCTTTTGGTGTCACAGATCCATTTTTTTCTAAAAAAAAACAAACTACAAACTGTACTCAATCCACCAAACATCTTATGAAAAGAAATGAAGATGTAGAAAAATCCTAACCTGTGTAAGTAGAGGTCCAGCACCATGCATCCCAGAGGGTCGTAATGATGACAAGGCAGGATCACGCCCATAAAGTGACACACCTGAGCGATGAATGTTATGATCTACTAGAGGTTCTCGTTCTAGATACAAAGACTCCCTCTTCACCGGAAGAATATACTCATCAACTACCGGAGGTGGTTGATTTGCTTGTGCAGAACCTATTGAAGGATGTGACATATCGCTCCAACCATCACCACTTCGATCTTGGCTCACTGTAGTATTCTGAAAGGAAGAAAAAGGGAAAAGGTGAACTAAACATGATATGAAGGGTGACTAGTGAAGTTTAGCATGAGTTAAAATTGTGCTTACAGTCTTTTCAAATAATGGAAGTACACTATGGTCAACCAAAAACTTCCGAAGATGGTTAGAAACTGCTTGAAGTGCTTTTACAACTTTCTCTGTTTCACCTTGTATCTCAACTATCCTTTCATCGTCAGTTACATAGAATGGTCGCTCTCGTTCATCTACAAATATTTATAAGCCAAGAATAAGCATCATTGATTTTTAAGAACGTTTAATCAATATTGCCCTCAATCCTTTAATTTATCATCTATGCACACTATAAAAGGTTAGCCTTAAATTTTACTATGACATAATGTTCTGAGCTAGTGCTAATTTTATCAAGCGTGCTAAGCTTCTGTGACTAGGAGTGCAAAATAGTTCATCGAATCAAAGCAAAGCTCTAGCATTTTGGAAAAGGGAATGGACAACCAAAGTGTGCGCTGCTGCACAACAATAATGATTCTAATTCTGTAAGAGGTCAGCCAAAATTTCAAAAACTCAGAGGGTGAGCGGGTAACAAACTTTTGTGCCATGAATGTGCAGCTTGGAATTATTAAAGTTAAAGCTTGCAGGAAATCAGCCATTAAATTTGTAGGATATGAAGATAATATACTAAGGTTTAACAGCAAGATAATCAACTACTAGCAATGGTGTATTAACACACTACACATCAGCCAAGAATACTTTACCTACTGATATAACACGAATTGTAGCACCAGTGCTCTCCTGGATTGACTTGATTGTGGCACCTTGCTTCCCAATTAGGTTAATAGCTTGAGCTCCAGGAACCAACAATCGAGCAGCACATACACCAGGTGCAGCAGATGCCTGAGTGCCCTCAGCAGCTCCATCTGCTATTCCAATGACACGTTTGAAAACTCTTATTAGAGCATCCATAGCAGGAGGCAGCTCCAAGCCTGGATCTTCCTTCCCAGATACCAAAACCTGGAACATTCCGAGATTCGTGATTCAGTCAAAACTCAAGAGAGCATGTACAATTACTTTGGCATCATAACTAAACAACATCAGTCAAAGAGGTATCCAATATATAAGTTGAATTCATTCCGGGCACCAAACATCATACAGAGATAGTGAGCTTGCCTAACTATATACCAAACAAAATAGACAACTACCATCCATATCCCCTATACATAATCACAACCTCATCTCTTCACATCATATGTGAAAAGAACTCGGCCGGTGGGGTTAAGACTGCCCCCACGGTATTGCCCCGGGCCATGCGACAGTAAAGGCGCACACACATGGACTAAGAAAATCTCTGAACCCCAGCCCCACCCTGACACTATCAGCTCACACTCATAAGCTGGCACACGAGACCGGCAAGGGGATCTTTTTTTTACCCTCAGGCTGAAATTTGCACCACCCGGGGTCCGAACTCAGGACCTAAGGGGTGCTGCCTGAATGACTTGACCAGCTGATCTAGCATCCTTTGGCATATATGTCAAAACAATTTGGCATCTGAAGACATATACACCTCCCTGGTATTAACAGTTATCACAAAACACACATAGACACCAAAACAAATTGTAAAATGACTCGAACTACCTATGTTGAATTAGGATAACAAACACCCAACTTTATGCCACTAGCATAAACCTGAATCAAAGTAAGAGTAGCAGTTGGAGAGATCATCCCGCAGTGAACTCGTGCCAGAGCATACATAGGTCACAGCCCAATGAAACCCCAAACTTTCTTTTTCATCACAAGCCGTGCAATCTTATCTCATACTAACCGCCACATCAACAGGAAATACCGTCAACAAAAATTCTAGCCGTACCGGACCTAATTATATCATGAATTCCAATATCTAATAAATCAATTCGACGTCCGCTAATTAGTGGGGTACTCACAATGCGCTCGGTGGCGCCGACGGGACCCTCCAGGATGCGGACCCTGGCCTTAGTCTCCTCGACGAGGCGCTTGATGAGCTCGCCCTTACGCCCGATGATGCTCCCGACCTTGAGCACCGGAACCACCAGCCGGAACACGCTGTCCCCGGGCCAGCCGGGCCACCTCTTCGCGGCCGCCGCGGCCTCCTCCGCCGCCGCCGCGGCATCGGCCTCCTCTGCGGCCGGCGGGGGCAGCAAATCGGGCGCCCCGACCTGCACGGCGGCGACGGCGGCAGCCGATAGGTCGGCCATGGTGGTGGAGGTGGCGGTGGCGGTGGCGGACGAGCGGGCTAGGGTTTGGGGCGTGGTGCTGCGGGAGCAGTTGCAGAGGCGTGGCGAGCCTCGGCAAGTGGTGGAGGGACTTTCGGAGGAGGAGGAGCACGAAATCTGTCTGCCTGTCTGGTTGGATACTTTGGATATTGGATTCACGATTTGGTTTTCTCACGGGCTTACTTGTGCCGGCCTGTCCAATGGGCCGAAAGATTTGTTACACGGGCTGGAGTTTAATTCTTTGCAGGCTAAATGTTATATACTAGGCCCATGTTTGTATTTTTCATCCTTTTGCTCAAAAAAATAATCATTCGTTTAAAAGCCGCAGTTCTTTTCAGTTTGCACTTTGCACAAACTCATTCGGATTTTCATTTCAAAAAAAAAACTCATTCGGATTTTTAGTATAAAAAAGCGCATTTGGATGGTGGTCCCGCTTTGAAGCATAAATATGTTTCACTTGACAGCGTTGATGACCCTGCTACTCGTCTAACTCCTAATTGTTTGCACCATATCCCTTTGTTGACAGATGAGTGCTATTGTGTAATATAAGAGGTAATAATGTGATATTTGGGAGAAAGTGTATTTGATAATGCAAAATATAACGTCCGTCTCGAATATGTAACACCACTGATTTTTTTTTCAAACTTTGACCAACGATATTCATTTAATAAACTAGGTAAGTAAAGTAAGATAATTATCACTAAATATTGCCAAAAGTACTTTAAGGTTAACTTACATATTTTATCCATCTGCATAAAAAAGTGTTGAAAAGACAAATAGTCAAATGAACAGAAAAAAAATCAATGGGGTTATATACATAAGAACATGATATGATAGTATACTGAAACCGTATCTACTCCATACTTTGAAATCACAGCACCATTCATCAGGCGCACGATTACTGATTACACTACTGTTACCACACGCCCATTTGTTGAGACTTGAGAAGCTATGCGAGCCATAAATAGTGACGCAACTGAAGTGTTGTCCCCACTCGTACCTTCAGCTAGGTGTGTGTGTACGCTCACACGCCAGTGTGTTTCCCTCCATGTTACGTGATGGCGGATTGGTGGTGCCCCCCTATTCCATCTCTAGCTAGTAAGATATCACTCTGAGTTCATAAACTTTTTCTGAGGTCTCATCTAAGTCCGCAAACTAAATAATCAGTCATCTAGATTCATAAACTTTTAAAAAGTGGTCATCTAGGTCCAAGGTGGTGGCGACGAGCCAAGTACGGCTGCGGGTAGGGGGCACGGTGCAGCCCGCTCCTCCACCGTCAAAGACGCACCACCTCTGCGCCTCCCGCTGTCAGGAGGCTCGTCACCATCGTCTTGGACCTAGACGACCGCTCTTTACAAGTTGAGAAAATTACTTGTGTAGCATCCAAAAAAGTTGGTCTTCCCTTTGTAGCACTCAAACTTCGATCCTTCCCTATGTATGCAACACACAAAATTTTCTTCCTCCTCTAGCACTTCCGTGAGTTCTGGCACCTAACGGTGTTAACTTTGAGCGGAAAAGACGTTTTTGCCCCTGTAATGTTTTTGCCTTTCTCTGATACTGTGGACTGCTATGTTGGCGCATATGAACAGATTGTCAACTTTTAAAACTGCCTTTCCCTATGTTTGTCATGTCGTATTTTTTAAAAACTACAATGTTTGACATACAAATAGATTGTCAAAACTGCTAGTTTTTAAAATTAAAAAACATTTGCTGCACTATTTAAAAATAAAATGGCATCCATGACATGTAGACCGCACACCATATATTGCAGTATTTAAAAATAAAACAACATCCATACACATAAAGTACATGCCACACACCATTTTTAGAGAACATTCAACATAACCAGAAGAGATCATTCAAGTTTAACATGACCACAACCATCTAAGTTCAACCTGACCACAACTATCCAGTTCAACCTGACCACAACCAACTAGGATCACATTACAGACCATAAATTCAGTTTTAAGACAAAAGTACATATGACAATATTACATCACAGACTCAATCTGCGTTTACTCCTTGTGCTCATTGCAGGACTACTAGGTTCAACCATCTTGCTCCTTGTGTTCATCGCCAGACTATGAAGATGCAGTTGCTTAGTTTTTTCAACTTTTTTTGTGGCGACCTTCTTTCTTTTGCCTTTCCCCTTCTTTTCTCCTTCAATTGTTTGATCGTCCAGGAGTGAATGGGGCTGATTTGAGCCACTCCTTGATCTGAAAATGTAACAAATTCAGCACTAAGTGAAGTGAATGTGGCTGAATTAACATGGAAAACATTCAGATTTTGTTATAGGTACCTTTTTGAGGCTGCAGAGCTAGAGCTTCTCTGATTTCCCTTCTTGCTACTTGAAATGTCCAAGCTTTGGCTATGGAAAAAATATTAGAATTAGTAGACTAAAGAGATCTCTAGATTAAAAGTTCAATTCAGCACTAAGTTACAGCAATACTAGACATACCTTTTGGAACTTTCAGAACAAGAGTCACGTTTTCTCTTTGCACTGGTAGTCTTTGTACTAGTAGCACTCACCAAGGATTGACTACAAGTGAGATGGACGATGAGAACCATTGTTGCTATACAAATTCAGAAAAATATTGAGAAAGCATAAGAACCTTGGTGGTGGAAAGGACATAGAAGCTGCTGGAGTTTCATCCTCCCATGGCACAATGGAGCTTTGGTTGGTTTTGGTTGTATTTTTTTTCTTCTTTGGTGTTCCTCTACATAAGTAATTTAAACTAAAATTTAGTTGATTATCCAAATGCAACATACATGTAGGTAATAAGCTGGAATATAGACACACACCTCACAAGTTTCATTGCTTCTATATCCTCTTTGCTACCCTTCTTGCAAGTGGGCCAATGGTGTCCATAGTCCTTGCATATGGGGCATTGATGTTGCCCTTTTGTCCCTTTGGCACCACCACCTTTATGCCTCTCAGTTTTAGGTCTACCAGCTACAGCCTTTAGTAGTGGGGGATGCATAAAGAAACCATGGCCTGATTTAGGCCACTGAGTTTTGTCGGGCAAAGCAGGGATCAATGGTCTATAAGCTGCTCTAAATTTCTCAATGGAGTAGTACAAGTCAACATGTTTCTCAATAGGTTCGTTGCTAAGTGAGGTAATGAATGCAAGAGCATGTTTGCAAGGAATTCCAGAAAGCTGCCATTGCCTACAAGAACATGTCCTATCAGCCAAATTCACCACAAACCGAAACCCACTACCACCCAATGCCGTCACCTCTGCCACTTCATCTGAGCATTCTGACACTTCCAAGTTCAATTGTCTGGTCTTTTCATTCAACATTTTTATTATGTGTGGCAGAATAAAACCATCAAATTTCTTACTAATTTTTCTTCTTTGGTTCCACTTCACCATAAGCAATTGTCTGATCTTATCCATTAAATCATCCAGATTTAAGGACTTGTGGTGCTTTATCCAATTGTTGAAGCACTCGGCCAAGTTGTTAGTCACATAGTCAACCTTAGAAATGGTGGAGAATTGGCTTCTAGTCCACAATTTCTTGTGACTCCGTCTTAGGTAATTAGTTGCAGCAGGCTTTGCTTTCTCCATTTCAGCCCAATGCTTCTCAAACAAGTAAGGATTCCATGAATAAGCCGCTGCCCAGAGGTGGTCATCAAATACCTTCCCACGGTATTTTTTCTTGAAATTGGAAACCAAGTGGAACATGCACTCCCTATGCTCTGCTTGTGGGAACACCTCAGCAACACCTGCCATCAATGCCGGCCCTGCATCTGTGCTTATGGCTAAACCCTCTCCAACCTCTTCTTCCTCCTCTAAGTCATCCTCTAAGGAATTGTCACCATCTAAACCAGAATCTGAGTCATCATCCATGGTAGGCATATTCTCCTCATGAACCACTTCTTTCTCAGGGACACTCTCTAAGTACATAATCTCCTCATCAACACCAACATGCTCATTCGATGGATTAGGATTGCTAAGATAGTTGTCACCATCAGGTTCTATGTTGTGGGGCTGCTCTTGCTCTTCAAATTCCCACTCAGTAATTGGCACAAAAGGTTCAGAAGGATTCCAATAACTAATGAACACTTGAACAACCTTCTTCTTCTTATGCATATCAAACATGAATAACAAATCTTGGTCTGAGTTCACATTTGGAAAAGTTTTGAGTATATCATCATAGTACTGGACATGTGCAACTTCTAAGTACCCTCGAGGATACTTATCAACAACTGATTGAACAAAATCCATATGACATGTCTTATCTGAATCAACAACCATCTCAAATACCCAACATTTAAATTCCTTTCTCATATTTTTGTTGCCAATCAATCTTATATTCAACACAAAATTAGAATCTAACATCCTGTACATAACAAAATGAGATGAATGAGAGCTACATCTACTCCTCTACCACTGAATGCTACAGAATGTTAAGATTACTCACCCAGTTGAAGCTTCTGACATTGAAGCGGCGGAAGCCATGGAGTGCTTGCCCGCCCCTCCTGCGGAGGGACACCTGCGGGGCCTGGTGCTGTCCGACGGCGCCTGCTGCTGGCCGCCCACCCGCGCCTGTCGAGGCTGGCCGCTTGCGCTGGCCTGGGCTGGCCACTGCGCCGCCTGGACCGCGCCCGCGCCGGCCTGGGCTGGCCGCAGCGCCGCCTTGGCCAGGCCCGCGCCGGTCGGGGCAGGCAGCAGTGCCACCATGGCCGCGCCCGCGCCGGTCGGGGCAGGCAGCAGCGTCGCCTCCTGGCCCACGCCCGTGCCACCCGGGGAACGCTCCGCGCCGGGGGGGAGCACCGCGCCGGCGCCGCCACCTGGGTCGTCCATGGTCCGGCCGCCGTCGCCCCTGATCTAGGGTTCGCGAGTTGGAAGGAGCCAAGCCACGATTTGGTTTCTGCGGGTCCAGTTCAGCAGCAGATGCAGATGAACAAGGGTACTTTGGTCTTTTGGTGGTGGGCCTAATGTTGTTTTGACGGCAATGGATGGCAGAAGCAACGGAAGTGCTAGAGGGGGAAGAAAAATTTCGTTGCTGGATACACAAGGAACATTTGAAGTTTGTGTGCTATATAGGGAAGGGTAACTTTTTTGGATGCTACACAGGTAATTTTCTCTTAAAAGTTTATGGACCTAGATAACCGCTTTTTAAAAGTTAATTGACCTAGATTACTGTTTATTTAGTTTGTGGACCTAGATGAGACATCAGGAAAAGTTTACGAACTTAGATGACTGTTTTTAGTTTGCGGACCTAGATGAGATCATGTGATAAGCTTATGGACCTATAATGAAATTGACTCTATAATAAATAATGATCACTGTTCCTAGACACCCCGATAAATAAGTTCTGCTTGATGGTCAACTCCTCTCGCTAAGAAACAGTACCGAAGCAAAATTATGGCCCTTCACCTTTTTGGGCACGCATGTGGCGTGAGTGACCTACATACAGGTAGCTACCTACCTTAAATCGCAACCAAATTTTCGAACGATTTTTCTTTCCAAATATGAAACCGTTTCAGGTTTGGCGCCGATTCAACGTGCGCCCAAATAAAGCAGAGGGTTTGACCGTTTGAGTTACTTGCACCGATAGGATCTTCGCTACAGTGATGGTAAAGAGAGTGATGTCAGCATGCACGCAGTCATGCTATCTTTCTTCCGCTTTAATTTTCTTGCGTTTCATCATCAGGGCGTGCACTTGTTGGTTTATCAATTGCAAAACTGGTCACTGTTTTCCTTTCTGTGAAAATCTTACCAGTAGTGAATGGCGAAACATGTACCAGAGCGACTCAACAGGAATGATTAAAGGCACACACACATGGATGGGTACCAACCAAAGTACATGGGGAAAAGGTGCCTCCCAACCAAAATCCATCCATCTCCATTTCACAAGGAGAACGCCGCCAGAGCGATTGATCGAAAACCTTTTCCGAAAGAAAGAAAGCACAACACCCACAGAATCATCAGTGCCCCCAACTGGTTTACTTCCTATGATTCCCCTTGGGCTACAGATTCCCCCGCATGGGGTAGGAATCACAAGGTTCACATGCCACTGGCTTTACTTTGGCATCACTTGATTGAGCGCCCACATGCCAGTTCCCAAAACCCTGACCCAAGTGTATGCATTGGTACCCCATACACATGGATTAAAACTACCAAGTAGTGCCCCCCAAAAATTTATTTCATGACCTCCAATCTAACTCCCTAAAATTCATATAAAGGATTTCTGCTTTGTTAATTCCTGCCAACAACTGGCTTGATAATGCACAAAATTTCCCATCTTGGAAATTTTCAAATGTGTGGAGAGGGGCTCATTTGTCGGTTCTCATCTGACTTCCTCAAGTCCACTACTCCCCTCTCTCTCCCTCGTGCTCGCTTGTCCTCTGCCTCACCGGTCACTCGCCATTGGCAGCTCATCAGCTCAGCCGCGTGCCGAATTTCCCGTGGCCATCCATGGCTCTCTCCATGTTCGTGTCCAGCTCACCGCATTAGTGCCCGGGGCGTTTGTATATTGCGACGACGCTACAGCGCAAAAGAGGGGGCGGCGGCAAGGTGCATGCTTGCCCTCCGCAACCGCAACCCAGCGGAGGCGCCCTGCATCTACATGCACACCACGTTCTCATCCTTGTTCTTTACTGGGCATCCGCATCTACTGTTCCAGATCACGTACGTCCCGGCGCCCTGTTCACCGCACCCAGCTGCTCCATCCTGCGACGACTCATGTTGCTCGCCACCGCTAGCAGGTAGCTCTGAAAGATCTCATGCGTGGATTGCCAGTAAAACTTTACTTGGATGCTGATGTCTTGCGGTAACTTTACTGCGGGGCATAACTACTGCTGCTTGTCCTGGTCTGAAGATATCTGAATTATCCTGAAACAATAGGAGAACCAAGAGGCCAGAAACTGAGATGCTTTCCTTTCTGGTGATACACCAAAATCTTTCCACGATGGTCTAGCAGTAGCTCGATCCACTGACATTACTTTCTGACTGAAGCTTTCACTGACACTCTGCAGGTTTTGAACTTTGAAAGCTGCATTCAGAGCTTCCAGTCGTCACCTGGACAACACGTTTCTGTTCCAGCGACGCACACACAGTTTGGGATCGACAGCGCGGGAACACGCCATGTTCTGACCAATAATCACCCCGGTTGCCTAGTGCTCCTTGTTGCTCCACCATCCCACGACGCCCACCCCCGGCCCCGAATTTACGTCGTGCGGTGCTCTCTCCGGGAAAATAAGAGGAGACGACAGGAGACAAGCGGTGTGCTGTGACTCACATGCGCACGCACTGGCGTACTACGGCGAGTGAGAGGCTGAGAGCATCCACCGAAATAACAATGGCCAAATCGAATCGGATCATCCCTGCAGGCCGATCCATCCATTTCATTGATCCACGATCCGTCGAACACTGGCAAAAATCCCCCCATCCATGATCCAATCCACCTAACCGCGACTAAGTACCCCGGAGCTCTCACTAGCAGGAACGAGAAGGACCAACACCTATGTACCAAGAAGAAGAAGAAGAACAGCGGGAGGAAGAAGACGAAGAGAGCAGGAAGCCGAGCTGACACCACCACCAGGACAAAAAGGGAATTAACGGATCCATCGATCACACGGTGAGCTGCGGCTGCTGCTGACTGTGACGGTGGCAGCCGCCGGCGGCCGTGGCGGCGGCGGCGGTGGGATCGTCGTGGTGGTGGTGATCGGAGGTGCCGGCGGAGGAGTAGCAGTACTGCAGCCGCGGGGCGTCGACTGGCGACGGCGGGTCGAGGTAGGCCATCTCGCTCTGGAGCACGGCGCAGTAGGAGGCGAAGGCGGCGGGCGTGACGTTGAGGTCGAAGGCGATGCCGAAGAGGAAGTCCACCTCCAGGTAGTTCATCTCCACCAGGCTGATGCCGCCCACCCGCGCGAAGTAGGCGTTGTTGTAGCATCTGCACCAACAAAACAGCAGGATTCAGACGAAATTCACGGCACATTTGTCACAATTATTACCACAAAGAGCACAAACATATTTGAATGAAGCTACAAATTAAACTATGGTGACATTTTGGGACGCAAGAATTTCACAGGAAGAACCCGGGCAATTTTTTCTTGCGAGCTGTAGAACTTTGTCCGAAGGCGATGCAAGAGAGGTGGGTAGAGGACAAGGCCGTCAAGGCGATGCGCTTTGGTAAGAATGGTGGATCGGCGGCAAGCACTCGCACTGCACTGCTGTGCTGTGGGCGCATCAACCTCGGGTTCGACAACTGTCCTTGTGACCAACCCAGTGGCTTGTCTTTGATGCAATGCCAGTTGGAAATAATGACAGGGAAAAGGTTACCCCAGATCGATCTGGGGCCCATGTGCATTTCTGCGCTGCCCGCAGTCATACGAATGTGCCAATCACGCCAACGCCAGGGTGGGATCACGAAGCCGGATCAGAGGCCAAAACGCAAGCAACAAAACTCTCAACAGCCTGATCATTTTGAAAGTTCAGCTATCTGGCCATGATCCTGAATTTCAATAGTACACCTATAAACTAAAAAGGACAGTTTGGCAATTATGCAAGCTCTCCTATATTAGTTTTATACTATATATGTTCTAGATACTTGGACATAATGTACATGTCTGAAAGTGTTTTCAGAATGAACTGAAATCGTGTTTTTTCTCCCTTTTCCCATATTTTGAATGAATTCAAGAAATCAGCGGAATTCAACTTGATCAACTGTTTTCCCCGAAGCTTTACTAACAAAGTCATAATATTGAATTATGGGCTAACTGTGAATTTCGGTGGTTCCTGAGGACGATCGTTATTACCAATTGAGCACCGAATTATCAAGTGCGTATGCAGTAACGGAGGAGGGTAGCAGTAGCACGTACATGTCGTCGACGAACTTGACGGCGGTGAGGACGGAGGTGATGAGGAGTCGGTGGACGTTGAAGGAGTCGACGGCGAGCGCGGGGCGTCGCCGCAGGAACCGGTCGAGGTAGATGTAGGCGACGACGTAGCAGGACGGGCTGCAGCTGGCGAAGCGGAAGATGCGCTCCAGGTAGCCGCCGATGGAGATGGCCGGCTTCGTGAGCCCCTGGAACGCCGACACCGGCCGCTGCCGCCGCGCCTCCCCCGCCGTCGTCGTCGCCGCCAGCAGCGCCCCGGCCTCGGCCTCCTCCTCCTCCTCCTCCGCCGCCGCCAGCGCCGCGGCGTCGTTGCGCTCCGCCACCCGCTGCAGCAGCGCCGACAGGATCGAGACCACCCGCGGCACCGCCGCCGCCTCCACGCCCATGATCTCCCCCGTCGTCATCGGCCGATCTCGATCAAGTCTTGTTGGCTGGATATGCTGCTGCTGCGGCGGCCGTGGTAGGAGCGAGGAAGGAAGGAAAGGTTCGGCTCAGAAGCGGGAGGGAGGCGAGGTGGTGGTGGTGGTTATAAAGGGAGGGAAAACGCGAGGAAAAGGGGCGTCGTAAAAAAGAAGCACAAAAGAGTACTCCCTCCGTCCCAAAAAGAATGACGTTTTAGGATTCAAAATTTGTCTTAAAAAGAATAACGTTTTACTTAATTTGGTATGTGTGCATGTGCATGTAGGCACGCAACAATCAATCAGCACCTAATATAGCAAATAAATAGAGGTAATCGAGGTCATTTACCTTCTTAATAATCTGTCCTAAAATTTCTAAAATAACATTCTTTTTGAGACAGAGGGAGTAGTAGAGCTGCAAGTTGGCATGATTAGCCAGCCAGACACAGCCGGTGTCCCTCTCCATCTTGGATGGAAATGGAAGGTCACTTTGTTTTTCACCTCCCTCTGCAGATCAGATGGGGGATTTGTCGGCTACCAGACGAGCGAGCCTGCAGCTTGCCGGCGCGAACAACTAATAATCACGTTGTTGCAGCTAGCTGCAGCCTGCAGTCGTCAGTAGTAAAAATAGCCTGGCAGGCAGCAGCAGCCAGTTTCTGGCGATGGATTGAAGCCAGTCGATCAGGTTGGCGGGAAAAGGCCAGGTCCGTCTCGTGGCCTCCACGAACCCGCCGGCCGGGTGTTCTTGGTCGATGACGCGACGCCTGCTGCGCGCCGGCCGGCCGGTACGTGCGGGGGCGACGGGGGTTGCGGCAGCGGCGGTCAGCGGACGCGTGTCGTTTGAACTAGTGGAGAGAACGGAGAACAGCTAGCGGGGCACTTTGCGAAAGGCCCGACGATGTCTTCCAGGTCGTTTTCGCGGCTGTTAGGCAGTGATCTCGATGCGAGTCTCCCGGTTCGTAAGCGAGAATTAGGCGCTTCGCATGCAGTTTTAGCTAGGCTTGGGCAGTTTTTCGGCCAGGTGCAGTGCCTTGTGTGCATTTCACACGCACTTCTCATGCGCGTGCAGTGGTGGTTTCGCACGGCACGGCTGCCAAACATCGTTATCCTCCTCCTCTCCGTGCGCGTCGGCGTGAAGCAATTCAATTCAAACGATGGTCGACTCCGAGTTCAACGCATAATCAGGCAGCATGTCAGTGTCGGCTCCACCAGCGCACAGTGAAATCTGCAGCAGAGGAATTTTTTTTTAAAAAAGCGTAGAACGAGAAAGGCATGGACAAGCGTTAAAAAAAAGAAATCTGAAATGGAAATCGAGCGAGAGCGTAGCAGTAGATTATAATATACTGATGCATATAATGTTGCATCAGCGGCGGAAAAGGCCGAAAGGGAAGCACGAGAATATGACATGCCTGCCTGTGTGCAGCAGACATCTGATTCGGTCAGCCACGCCGCGCGGACACACGCACAGGCAGGCAGGCAAGCCGAGAGCCACCACCACCACCACACCACATCCTCGCTTTGGCCTGGCGGCCACGCCATGCCGCGCAACAGTACGGCGCGTGCTGCAGTAACATGCAGTCACTCATGCACGCTGTTCCGCACGTCGCCCTGCTGCTGCTGCTTACTGGTGGCCAGCGTCCGTCGACCACGATCCGAGCATGTGGCTGCATGCAATGCGCCATCGATCACTAGCTTTGCTAATAGCTCTCTCGTCTCTCCCTAGCTTCCCTTTCATCTCCTTTCCATTCCCATCTCCAGCAAAGGAAACGCGAAATGCTGGTCTGTTCTGAAAGATCGAGAAGCTGGCAAAGCTTTGTTTGCGGCGGATGGATGGATGGGACAGTGGTTAAAGATTACTGCCGTAGAGGACGGAGGAATATGCCCACAAGAGAGCACATGATCGAGGGACACCGTACCCTTGGCACGTTGCGATGCTGGGCTGGGCTCTCTCAATCTCTCGTGGTGTCATCAGCTCATCAGTCTCCTTCCTCTTCGCCGCGACCGCGAGTGCCCCCCGGCCCGGGCCTTTCCGGATTTAATAGCCGATTTTATCGGATTCGTGGGGTGGTCCAGCCACCATCCTCCTCCGATCCATGTGGCCAGGGGAGGATTTCCGCTAGTTTATCCCTGCAACTAACCAAAAGCTGCTTGTTAGCTTCCTCAGCACAAGCTAGCTGCTGCTGCCTCCCCGATCCGTACTCGCGCGCGCACATCGCACAAAAGCCGGCCTGATGATCATATCGATCATGCTCGCCCTCAGATGCTAATCATCGGGCACATGCAAAGAAACCAGTTGTTTTAGGCGTGCCTTTTTTTTTCTAAAGATTGAGAAAGAGAGAGGAACCGGGCTGGTGGGAGTGTGCTGCTGCTAGCTGCTGCATGACACCCTGATCGATCCCATCTTTGTATTGTACTACTATGTGCTCGATCGGCTAGGCGTATGTAGCGTTAGCAGGAGCACCAACAACCCATGATCCTGCCTATCATGAGCAGGGACGACGACGACGACAGACAGCATCTTGTGTCGCGTAGGGAAGCCACGCTTAGCTCGCATCTCGCCGTGCTCGATCGGGGGGTTTGCTGGCTGGATCGCTTGCTTGTTTTAGCTGTCCCCGGCGTGAGGGCGACACTACGGGAGAAGCAAAATTCCCCGAGTGTCACATGCTTTCCCAAGTGTCAAAAATCGGGCACTCGGGGAAGCCAATCTTCCCCGAGTGTTGCACTCGGGGAAGAATAGCACTCGGGGAAGGGAGGCTTCCCCGAGTGCCTATAGGTGCATGACACTCGGGGAAGCAAGGCACTCGGGGAAGGTCATCTTCCCCGAGTGCAACACTCGGGGAAGAGAGGCACTCGAAAAAGAAAAGGTGCATTTGACGGCGCGGATGGACGGAGCCGTATGAAAAAAAATCTTCCCCGAGTGCCTCCACCTAGCACTCGGGGAAGCTAGCCTCTTCCCCGAGTGCTCCTTCTTGGCACTCGGGGAAAGGTCTCTTCCCCGAGTGCTAAGAGAAGGCACTCGGGGAACTAATTATTTTTTTTCATTTTTTTTGCTCCATTTTTTTGTGAGGCCTCCCAACATTATTTAAAACTCCTTGCTCAAATTTGAACTAATTTTGAATTTTTTAAATATATTTCGTTAGTTTTTTCGTTTTCTCGAATTTTTGGGCACACTTCAAAATTGAACTGCAGGTGCATTAAATAATATAATTTGGTGATTCAAAAAATGATATTCATGATATTTGGTGTATATTGAGGTCTTATCCAGGAACTCACATGAAATATCGAGCATCTTGTTGCCGTGACATGACGAACAACTTACGGGAAAAGTGTTTCTAAATTACAGAAAATCCGTACGAAGTCCGAAAATCACGAAACTTGTCGGGACGTCGTGTTATCACATGTAGAGGTTGTGTGTAATAATTGAGAAGATTTTGAGCAAGTTGCGACGTATGATGCCTAAAACCCAGACATCTCCACAGACATCTCCACATGTGATCAATGTGATAACACACATGGAGATGTCTGGGTTTTAAGCATCCGACGTCCCAACTTACTTGAAATCTTCTCAATTCTTGCACACAACTTATAATTGTGATTACACGACGCCCCGACAAGTTTCGTGATTTTCGGACTTCGTTCGGATTTTATATAATTTAGAAACACTTTTCCCGCAAGTTGTTCGTCATGTTACGGCAACAAGATGCTTACATTTCATGTGAGTTCCTAGATAAGGCCTCAATATACACCAAATATCATGAATGACATTTTTTGAATCAACAAATTATATTATTTCATGCACTTGCAATTCAAATTTGAAGTGTGCAAAAAAATTCAACAAAACAAAAAAATTAACGAAATATACCAAAAAAATTCAAACTTACCCCAAATTTAAGTAACGAGTTTGAAATAATGTAGGAATGACTCATAAAAAATATGGGGCATAAAAACTTTTTAAAAAAAACAATTCCTCGAGTGCCTTTGCTGGCACTCTGGGAAGAGACCCTTCCCCGAGTGCAAGATCTGGGGACTCGGGGAAGAGGCCTCCTTCCCCGAGTGTCAGGCGGGCGGCTCTCGGGGAAGAGATAAAAAAAATCCCCTACCTACAAGCCCCCTCCCGGCCCAACAGGCCACCACGCGCTGAACCCTAACACCGCCCGCCCCGTCCCGCCCCCGCCGCCCAGCCCCCGCCCCCGCCCCTTCCCCCGCCGGCGCCGTCCCGCCCCCACCGCCCCGCCCTTGCCCCTACCCCCGCCGGCGTCGTAACTCCTTTCTCTTTTTTATTCTCAATAGGATGTGTGGTACTCTAATGCCTGGACATGGAGAAACTATAACCGACGAAGCAATTTGGGAGAGGCTTCCAGTAAGATTCTAAGACTAGATTCAATCTGTGGTTATCTCTTCTCCCAATTTATTAGATAAATATGACCAAACCGTTCAGTTTTAAATCCTGTCCAAAAGTTCAACTTCATGATATAACTTGCAATCTCCAGTAGAATTATTTTTTTATTTGCATTATTGGAAGACATTTTGCTAAACTAAAGTATCAGCAGATATCATATCAATGCAACTACAGATTTTGGGCTAATGTAAGCCTACAGTTTTGTTTTCACAAGCATCATTTTAACCCATGACTTGTTAGAGGTACCACATTACCATTTGAGCCATTGGTATAAATTTTTGGGTAAATACTTTTTTCTCCATTTCGAATCATGCTTGGGTAAATTCTGATTAGTTGTATTTGTATATAGACACTAGACATACTCATGACATATATGCTTGCCTTTAAAAGTCATCATGAATGTCAATATTTTGGATCTACGGATCATAATCACTGAACTACCCATGCTATTTTTTGTATATGTAATGCATTATGCATCATTGCAACTTAGATATATGAAAAACAGTAGTCTATGGGACCAGAAATTTCTAGAAAAACATTTTTTTTGTTGTGAAATGCTATATGGAGCTCATGATCAGCTTAAACAGAATTTGGCTTATTGGTATTATGTTCTACCTTTTTTATGGACTACATTTCTTTATCAAGCAAAGAAGGGCTAAACACTTTGGATGGCTTTCTGGATCTGGAACTTATCATGGTGAACTGAATTTTGGAGCACAACACAGATGAACCACTGGATCAACCTTATTCTCTACTACACATAGATTCTTCTTAGTAGGTGAACCACTGATTGTGACTTGTGTAGTTTTTTTTTCATTTTGTCCATTTGCCTAATGTTTACTGCTAATGAAAAAGCACTTAAGTGGTAAAACGCTGAACTTGGAATATTTATACTTCTGTTGTTTGTCAGTTCATAAATGTGGTTTGTGATATATTGTTGTTGATTTGTGGTTTTGTGATTGTGTGTGTGTATGATTTGTTCATACGGAAAAGCAAAAAAAAAAAAAAAAGCTTCCCCGAGTGCCTAGGAAGGGGCACTCGGGGAAGAGCTTTTAAAAATAAAATCTAGCTTATTTCTTCCCCGAGTGCCTAGGAAGGGGCACTCGGGGAAGGTTTTTAAATAAAAAACGGGAAATATTCTTCCCCGAGTGCCTGGGATGGGGCACTCGGGGAAGAGGGTTCAAAAAAAAAAATTCTTCCCCGAGTGTTGCACTCGGGGAAGAGGATTAAATAAAAAAAAAAATAAATTTCTTCCCCGAGTGTTGCACTCGGGGAAGAGGTTTTCCAAAAAAAAAAAAACGGACGGCACTGACGGCGTCAAATCTTCCTCGAGTGCTAGGACGACACTCGGGAAAAGCTTCCCCGAGTGTATGATTTTTGGCACTCGGGGAAGACCTCTTTCCCGTGAGAGGTATCCCCGGAGGCTCTTCCCCGAGTGTTGCACTCGGAGAAGGCTTCCCCGAGTGTTTTTGCCCCTTCCCCGAGTGCATTTGGCACTCGGGGAAGCAAGCGTCTCCCGTAGAGGGGGTGATCCGAGTGGATAGAGTGATAGTCTCCCAGCGGGGGTGCGGGGTGCCGAAGCTTTACAGCGAGTAGAGCGCCCAAGCCAGCGTGCGTTCCCGCGTGCATGTCGTGTGATGGATGGCAATTGGCATTGGCATCGGGGTCGGGCGAGCACGCAGTTCTGATCAGTCAGTCACCTCAGGGCGCGCCTGAGTTTAAGCGGCCAAGCTGTAGTGTTCCTGGTTCACTGGTTGTCTTGCTGCGCTGTTGCTTGCACGTTGTTGCCACAGGCAGCCTTGGGATCTCTCAAGAGTGAAGTCTCGACAGGGGAGTTCAGAGACGACGCTAGACGGGAGCTAACGGCATTGAGCTACGGCAGTTCAATTATCTCCTAGGCCCTACCCAATTCTTTTAGCTAACGGCATTGATGATTTTTCTCTTTTCTAAGCAACGAATTTCTGTTTAGTGACCGGCTACAAATACAAGTTGTTTTCAATCCGTTTTTAGCGGTCTGTGCAACGCGCCTCTTATCATTATTTTATCTGTGGGCCGAAACCACTGTCTTTGTTCGGCCCATCCTTGAATCAATGCCCAGCATCGGCCCATCCTAACGAGGTTCAACACAGAGGACTGGGCGATAGCCCAGGTGGTTGGGATCCCAGGTGCGGAACCAACCGCGCGCGAGTTCGAGTCCCAGACCGAACTCCCGTGCTTCACTGCGGGATTTATTCCCGGTTTCTCAGGTGGCCCATCCGACCGTGCTGGAGCACATGCGCAGGCGAAGATTAGTATACAAGGTTTAGATCTTAGCTTAGTTGTAGGGGGTGTTGAGTTTGGTGTGTGTGGGTGCGGTGTGCGTTTGCGGCTGAGTTCAGATACTACAGCCTTGTATTCTAGAACAGGGCCCCTCAAAAAAAAAAACGAGGTTCAACACATAGAATCTGTAAAGGTTTTGGTTTACTCTTCTTCATCGAGCGGACCGCACGCAGCTGCAAATTTTGTTGAAAAGCAATGCTATGTGAAGAAGAATTGCTAAACTAACTAGTTTGTTCCCTGTCTAAATCTCTGTTTTTATGGTCAACTTTCAAACTGGGGTTTGAAGCAGCTCCTCACTGAAGAACATCATATTTATTTCGATCAGACTTTGCCTATGATATCTGAACTTAATGAGCATCAGAGATGCCGTTTCTCTTAAGGAAAAAGTCCAAATTACTCCTATCAAGTATAACCAAAGTTTGGATAACCCCCTGAAGTATATCTTGGTTCAATTCACCCCCTAAACTATACCATTTCGTTCAATTTACCCCTTAACATAATTTATCTTTTTTGTTTCTTCGTACACAAGTGGAGTTTTAAGTTCAAATTTTGTAAGATGATAGCAGACAACATAAAGCATATTAAAAAATATATCATGATTTTTTTCATCACTATTTTGATAGAGTAGAATATTTAATAATAAAATTTATCATTGAGACACAAAATTATATAAAACTAATGATGACAAAATCATAAAATATTTTTCTAATATAGATTATGATGTCCACTACCATCTTGCAAAGTCTCAAATTAAAATTCAACTTGTGCATGAAGAAACAAAAATGAAAAATTACATTATGGGGTAGTTGAACCAAATAGCTAAGTTCAGAGGGGTAATTGAACCAAAACATAGTTTAGGGGGTTATCTGAACTTTCACTATACTTGAGGGTAGTAATTTGAGCTTTTTCCTTCTTTTAGTAATCTATGTTCTAAAAACAGGATATATCGCCTATCTAGTAGCTATGATGATGAACAAAGGGTATTTTCGTTAGGACAAAGGTTGTAGTGTGTCATTGTTTTAGTAGTTAGCATGGTGATTGATCGATTCAGTGCATCATACAAAGAACTTACCATTGCAATGTAACCACATGCGCCTCGCTGTCGACGGGAACGTCACCTACCACTGAAAGCACAAACGTCGTTAAATCCTGAGAAATTCGCTCTCACGGAAAGTCGAACCTAGGACCTGAGGTTCTACCGGACTCTTCTAACCACTAGGCTACATGCCCTTTCACGTCAATAACATCTCTTAACTCGATTTGTTGCTTTAATTCATATGTACAACTGAATCAAGTGTTTCCGGGATTAATCGATGCATTTGCCTCAGCGTAAAGTTGCTTCTACTGTATATACTAGTACTATCTGTAGTGTAGTATTACAGACGTAGTCTGATTATTACACCGACCGACCAGCTGCAACAAAAGACTTTGCCACTCATTGTTATTTTTTTTATCAGGGAAGGCATTTTGAGACAGCGCAGCGTTAGACTTCATTCGTCAGGTCTCCTCATCAGGGTCTTGTGCCAGCAGAATAACAATCATGCTCGTATCATACAAAATTATATAATCGGTACTATTCTTTTCATCCTCAGCTCGCCACGTCATCTTGTGACATCATACCCCAATTAGCTCATAACTTTTCCTCTTATTTACGCAGCAAGGCAGGTCAAGAGGCTCTCCTAGCTAAATTTGGAGTTTTTTCAACCTTGTAAAAAAATAGAGAGCCTACTAAATGGTGGAGAAACCAACATATTAGGTAAATCTTGAGAATGTAAAATTCAAATGAGATCCCCATGGAAACCAACAATTTTGTGCCTTACAAACAGGTCTCTAATTTTATGCGCAAAGCACCCTAAAAAGAAATTGATTTTTGCAATGTCACCTCTAGGAGCAGCTGCATCCTCCTTCCACCCGCCATGGTTGGTCCGGCCACTGCTGTTCAGCCTCGGCAGGCATGCCTCGATCTCCAGCAGCCGCTGCTCGGCTTCGGCGGGTGTGTCCAACGTCCTGTCGAGCTCCTTGGCCTCGGCGACCCGGCTCTTCATGGTGACCACCACGGACAGCTCGGGATCTGACCTCCGCCGCCCATCTCTCTTTTCTTCTCCAAGTTCTTATCCGGTGGTGTTGTAGCTTTATCTTCTCCCTGTTCTTCTCGCGAGCTCCACCAGTGGCTGAAAACAAATCAAAGGTCACAGGCCAAGGCCAATAGGCCATGGTGGCCGCTGAAACTCAGCTTCACCGTGCGCATCTCGACCTTTACCGCCCGTCCTACTCCTCTATGGCTCTGTGTCTCGTGCTTAGAAGCCATGTTCCCGTTCCTGTTCCTGGAACGTTCCCGGAACGAGGAACAATACTTATGAAGGATTTTTACACTAAATTGTTCCCGGAATCGGAACGTTCCCGTTCCGAAACGAGGAACATGAAACGAGGAACGTGGTCACGTTCCACGTTCCCGGGTTCCAAGGTCTCGTGTTGCCGCCTCCTCTTATCCTCCCTTTCCTCCAGAGTAGTAGGACGGATGTCTCGTACGGGGGGGCTCGCCCACGCCAGCCGCGCGCGCCGCGCTGCACCTATGCGTCCTCGCCCCCTCGGCAGGGGCTGCGCCTGCTGGCGTAGAAGGTGGCCGCCATCCTCCATGTGGACGTCGGCCTGCAAGCGGAAGAGCCTCTCGGTGACAGACGAGCTCACGGCAGAGCCTCCTCAGCTGCGACTGGCCTCGCACCAAGCCGGGCCGTCTGCGTCACCACGCCGACGCGCCTCGTGAGGGAGCTCAGCGCCGTCGTCATCGTCGCTTCGATCTGCACACCAACCGGCGGTGATGACGTCGATGGATGGCGGCGCTCCGTGTGGTGGGGGCGGGAACAGAGAGCGGGGGGAGGTCGCGGAATGATGGAGCGTCGGGATACCGAGCGCGATGGAGGTAGGAGCAGGAGGGGACCGCGCGGGAGGTGGTGGGGCCGCGAAGGATAGCTAGCAGAGGGCGCTAGCTATCTTTGGCTAGAGAAGGCACAAGTTTAGCTAGCGAGAATGCACAAGTTTAGCTAGCGAGGATAGCTAATGGGGTGTTTGGCTAGTCTGTTAGAATGTTGTTTTTGTTGATTTTTTCATTTTTTTAGCTAGTCAAAACAAGATAGCTAGTCTCTTGGAGTTGCTTACTAATGGGGGCAGATGAAGAGCCTCCAAGCTGATGAAAAGACGCATCGTCTCCTTGCGCACCACCTGTACCATTCATCACGAATGGGAGGTTATATAACCTCCTGCCTCCTAGGCTCCTACAACACAACACCATCCTCTTCCTTGCCGTCGTCATTCTTAGAGGCCGGCGTGGCGTCGCTGTGCCAAGAACGCCGATGCTGAACCGGCAGCCGGACGCGGCTCGCACTGGCACCCGCGTGGCTGGGCACCTTTGACTGCCCGGAGGCCATCGCGCTCTCCTACGACCAGGGCGCCTTCTCCGTGCATGGTGCTGTCTCCGTACTCAACTTCCCTGTCGAGCATGTGCGGGAGTCGCTGGTGGCGCCAGTGGCGGCTCCTCCTCGCGCTGAAGCTCCACCACCGGCCACTCCAAGCACACGCAGAGGCGCAACCACGCCGCAACAGCAGCTGCCGGTGGCAAGAATCTCAAGCCACTCCAGCACGATAGCCGGCCCAACAATGCTAGCTCTGCCATGTCCAACAACTTCAGCACAGCCATTCCGGCGCCGCCGCTGCATGGATCAGAGCGTCGTCTTGTGCCGTTGTGGAGCACTAGAGCTTGAGGACCTCGATACCCATTACCTGGGTGAGTTCCTCTGATTGTCTTCGTTATTGAGTATTCGTTGAAAAGCTCCTACATTGACATCGTTGTCACAAGGCAGAGACGCAAGTACCACCTCTTTGACCTTCCGTGGGGACGGAGCGCCAAGTGCATGCTACTGTGCATGCCACTTATTTTTTGCTGAACCTGTGGACGAAGTGTTGCTTAGCGTCATCTCCAATTTTTTTGTTCACACGCTACATCTCATCAAGGAGGAACTGCTGGAAAGCGTATCAAAGAACCCGTGGCGTTTTTACTTTAAAAAAAACCCGTGCCGTTGTGTGCCACCGCAGCAGATACTCCCCTCTAGAGTCTTTGATCTACTCTTCTTTTCCGTTCATTGTCATGCTAGCTTTTTATCCATTTTATCCAACATCTATGAATTAACGAAAGAGTCACTCTATGATTTTTATGCAATAGGTCGCTCCCAAGCCTTTCAACGTAATCTCTAAAAGTGCACTATTATACCAGCTACTAAACAACCACATATATATACTTTATCAAAAAGTTCTCTCAAATCCCACAGCAACACGCAAGGAATCACCTAGTAAATAAGGATTTCGCCTTGTACTGCTTGAATTGATGGTAGACGGTGAGGGTGTAGCCGAGCAATCCGACCGTCGCCATAGCTGTTAGCCAGGGAACGGTAGCTGCAGTGGCTTCACCAAAGAGGATGGCCAACGCGAAGACCGTCACGTAGAGAAACGTGCATCCAGCGACACTGAGCGTGACGAGAGTTTGGCCTGAGAATAGCGCGAAATGCAGCAGGCACCCATCCACGAAGAGCGTCCACGAGAATAGGCTAGCGATCACCATGAACGAGAGCTCAACGACGGCGGCCGCCGCGTCCTCCAGGCCGAAGCTGAAGCACATCCACATCACCCGCACGGCGCACGCGAGCGACAAGAGGGGCACCGACATGTCAGGAGTGGTGGCCCGGCGGTCGGCGGCCTTGTCGTTGATCTTGACGGCGGCGGCGGCGGAGTTCTCGGTGCCGTCGCGCTGGCGCCGCTCGGCCAGGGCGGAGCCGCACAGCCCGGCCGTGGAGATGGTGCTCAGGTACAGGACTGCCATCCCGGCGAACGGGCTGAGCGTCCGGGTGACGGAGAACGCCAGCAGGGGTAGGTGCGAGACGTACCGGAAGACTGTGAACACGCTCATCGTCTGCGACAGCAACACGATCACGAAGAACAGGTACGAGCACATGAGGAGGGAGATCCTAGAGACGACGGAGAGTGGCTGGTCGGTGCAGCACCGCAGTAAGAACAGCATGAGCATGAGGAACAGCACCAGCAGGTACGAGAGGCGTTTGGCCGTGTTGCTCGGAGGCTCGACGGAGACGAACGATGTAGGCCTCTTGGCAGACGACGGCGTCGTCGTTTCGGCGGCCGTGTCCGCGACGTTGGCTTCATCGTCGGTGGTCCAGGAGGACGAATCCGAGTCGGTGGTCGGCGGAGAGCGCTGTTACGATCACAGCAAGGAATTCGTAGACATGGAAGGGGGATTGGGGATTTAAGGTTCAGATCAGCAATAGCAGGGATAGGTTCAGGTTCAGAGACAGAGGAAGGAGGAAGAGAAGCAGCGGTGTGCTGTTCTGTTACAAGCCATGCCTTACTGGCCAACGCGCCACACACTTATACACCTCGTTCAACGCCTAGCTACACAGGCCGCATAAGCACAATTCCGGCCCAAGTCGTAGAAACACCTGCAAGCCGGCCCATTCGTGACATTCCCTCCTCCTTACGATTCAGCTTGACCCCAAGATGATGCTTCAGGAAAACGACGACGCATATCAGCTTTATCTTCCCAGGTCTGAAGCTTGGATGGCGTGTTCCATTGCACCAGAAGCTTCATTGCAGTAGCTCCAGCTTGAGCCTTGTATGCACGCCTGATGATGAACAGTGGAGATGCAGTTGCTTCCGGATCAGAACATACCTCAGTTAAGTCAGTGCCTGGAACTTGGTCAGAAGCAATGTGCTTCTTAAGCTGAGAGACATGGATTACTGAGTGTATCTTAGCATCAGTAGGTAGATCCAATTTGTAAGCTACGGCACCAATACTCTGAAGTATTTTGTATGGTCCATAGTATTTGAATGAAAGTTTGTTGTTGCTCCTGGAGGCCACTGAGGACTGTATGTGTGGTTGTAACTTCAGATATACAAGATCACCCACAACAAATTCCCTTTCAGGCCTATGAGCATCCGCTTGAGCTTTCATCCTGTTCTGAGCTCTTGCCAATTGTTGCTGTAATAGAGTGGTGAGAAGATTTCTGTCCTTCATCCACTGAGCCAGATAAGAGACAGTGCATTCCAATGGATCTGTAATACCAAGATGTCTGGGAGGATGACCATATAAGGCTTCGAATGGAGACATGCCCAAAGCTGAATGTATTGTAGTGTTATACCAGAACTCAGCTAAAGAAATCCATTTGCTCCACTCCTTGGGACAAGAATGAATAGAACACCTGAGAAAACCTTCTAAACATTGATTAAGGCGTTCAGTCTGTCCATCAGTTTGGGGATGATATGAGGAACTCATAAGCAGCTGAGTATCGGCCAATTTGAATAACTCCTGCCATAAGTTGCTGGTAAACACTCTGTCACGATCAGATATGATTTCTTCAGGCAATCCATGCAACTTGTACACAGAGTTGAAATAAAGTTATGCCACAGATAGAGTAGTATAAGGATGGGCCAATGGCAAAAAAATGAGCATATTTAGTGAACTTATCAATAACCACCAAGATGGCATTGAACCCATGAGATTTAGGTAAGCCTTCCAGAAAATCCAGACTTACAGTAGCCCAAGCTTTAGTGGGAACTTGTAATGGCTGTAGTAAGCCAGGTAACTTGACATGCTCACTTTTGGCTTGTTGACAAACATGGCATGATTTGACATATGCAGTGACAAAAGCTTTAAGTTTAGGCCAAGCAAACAATGAATGCACTCTGAGATAGGTAGCCTGAATACCTGAGTGCCCTCCTACAGCACTGGAGTGTAAAGCTTGCATTATGTGATTCTGAGCCAAACTGTTATTGCCCACCCAAATCTTTCCTTTGAATTTGATAACCCCATTTTCCAGACTGAACCCTTGTTCATTGGTTCCAGTTAAGCTAAGTTCCATCAATAACTGCTTTGTGTCAGGATCAGACTCATAACTCTCTTGGAGTTTCACCAGCCAAGAAGGAATACAAGTGGAAATGGCATTCACAGGCTCAAAACATTCAGGTTGCCTTGAAAGAGCATCTGCAGCAGAATTGGTGCTGCCTTTCTTATATTTGATGCTGAAGTCAAGATCCATTAGTTTTAACATAGCTTTCTGCTGTAACTTGGTTGAAGCTCTCTGCTCTGTAGGAATAATAGACTTCTGTGATCAGTCATAATAGTGAAGTGTTGTCCTTGTAGATAGGGTCTCCACTTGTCCACAGCCATCAGCACAGCCATACACTCTTTTTCATAGGTAGAAAGAGCTATGTTCCTTCCATGTATAGGCTTGCTCAGGTAAGATATTGGATGACCATCCTGCATTAACACTGCCTCAAACCCCATATCACTTGCATCAGTTTCTACAATGAATGATTTAGAAAAATCAGGTACAGCCAGCACAGGAGCTTGTACCAAGGCTTGCTTGAGGACTTCAAATGCTTCTTGAGCTTTACTTGTCCACTGGAATTGAACACCTTTTTTAAGTAACTGAGTGAGAGGAGAACTGATTAGCCCATAGTGCCTTATGAATCTCCTATAGTACCCTGTCAGCCCCAGAAAACCTCTCAGTTGCTTAATATTGGTAGGTGTGGGCCATTTCTGAACTACAGTAATTTTAGAGGGCTCAGTAGTCACTCCATTAGCAGTGATCGAATGCCCTAAATACTCCAGTTGCTGTTGCCCAAAGACACATTTTGATTTTTTGATCAGAAATTGATTGTCTTGAAGGATTTCAAACACTTGGTGCAAATGCTTGACATGTTCCTCTAGAGTAGGACTGTATATTAGGATGTCGTCCATGAATACCAACACACTTTTCCTTAATAGTGGTGAGAATATTTTGTTCATGATTCCTTGAAATGATGCAGGAGCATTTGTGAGGCCAAATGGCATAACCCTGAACTCATATAAACCACTATGAGTGCGAAATGCAGTCTTCATTTGGTCACCATGAGCAACTCTGATCTGGTGATATCCTGCTCTGAAGTCAAGTTTAGTAAACCATTGAGCTCCTGCGGTCCTGCCAATTCATCAAGCAGTTCATCAACCACAGGTAATGGATGCTTATTTTTGACTGTGATAGCATTAAGATGCCTATAATCAACACAGAAATGCCAGGAACCATCTTTTTTCTTCACCAGCAATACAGGGGAAGCATATGGGCTGGAACTATGCTGAATAACTCCATTTCTGAGCATCTCAGTGACCTGTTTCTCAATTTCACTTTTCTGGTGAGGAGAGTATTTATATGGTCTAATATTGACAGGCTGAGCTCCTAGAATAAGAGGAATTTGATGGTCTTCAGGTCTTGAGGGAGGAAGTGTAGTGGGCTCTTGAAATAAGTGTTGGAACTTGTGAACAACTGTACTGACTAGCTCAGGTACATTAGTTGGTAAAGGAGAGTCACTTGGGGAATCCTCAATAACATGCACAGATTCCTGATCCTGACTTGGAGACACTTGTTTCAGTTCCACAAAGTGAGTGATAGCCTTCCTCCTGATTAAGCCCTTGAGTTTGCCAGCACTAATGGCTGGACAAGTTGTGACTGAGTCTTTGATATCCTTGATCAGGACTCTTTTACCATTGAGTGGAAATTTCATTTGTTTCTTTCTCCAATGAGTCCAGGTTGGACTATGGTCTTCTAGCCAATCTGCTCCCAAGATCATATCATAGCATTTTAGGGGTAACACTCTGGTGTCATAGCAAAGAGAATGCCCCTGGATGAACCACTGGAATTTGGGAATGTATTGATTGGATAGCATAGGTGTGCCGTCAGCAATGGCAAATTTCAATTCCTCACATGGTTGTAACTGAGATGCAAATATTTTAGCAGTGGCTTCACTAATGAATGTCCCTGCACTGCCAGAGTCTAGCAAAATAAGCAATTCTTGTTTGCCAACCATTCCCTTGAATCTCATTGTCTTTCTTCTCTATGGAGTAGGAGATACAACTGGAGTCGCCTAGACAGCCATCACACAATCATCAGAAGTGTCCTGTTCAGTATCACTGGCATCAGAATCAGAGGCTTCCAACTGAATTAATTCCATCAGTTCTTGCAGAATATGAATGGGGACTAGTTCTGGGCACTTATGATTTCTGCCAGTCCATTTTTCACCACATGTGAAACATAGTCCATTGGCCTTTCTATGAGCAAACAGAGCTGCCAGTTTATCATTAGGAGGCTTGTCATGCTTCTTTGTCTCATCTCTCTTGTTAGGAAACTTAGATTTATCGACAGCAGTGAAATCCTTACTGCTGGATTTGCCAGTTTCCCTATTATCAGCTTTGAATGTGGAATGTCTGCGTCGAGATTCCAACTCCTCTTCCTGCAACAGAGCAAGGGCACTCGCAGTATCCACATTTTTTGGACGGTGTAAAGCAATAGGACCTCTAATTTCATCTTTGAGCCCATTAAGAAAACGAACAACCAAGAAGGTATCATCATAGGTTGGGTTGTATAACAGGATGTTGTGTGCTAATTGTTCAAATTTGGCATGGTAATCAGCTACAGAGGTAGTTTGCCTAAGATTATCAAGGTTTTTCATGTGCAACTGGTATTGATCCTTATCAAACTGATCACAAACTGCTCTATGGAGATGTTCCCAACTAGTAAAACGGCCTCGCAACTCAATAGTTTGTAACCAAGCCTCAGCAACTCCAGAAAAATTCAGAGCGGCAAATCTGGGCTTCAGCGCATCACTAACACTGAAAATCTCAAAATATGACTCACATTTGTCCTTCCACAACCTAGGGTTTGTGCCATCAAAAGTGGGGAAAGGCATTTTGGGTTTGTGGCTGTGATAACTGGAATTTGCCTGTGAGCCTACACTGAGATCTGACGCTCGAGGGGTCCGGTTCTGGTATGTACCATTGACCGGGCGTGGCGGAAGAGATCCAAGGATCCCTCCGCCATCATCCCGGTTGCCAATGTTCTGACAGTGCCCACTGGGCCGCTCCGATGCTGACGCAGATGGGCGCGCCGCATCACCCGGAGCCAGGTTGAGGTTGAAGGGGTCGATCCACGTCGGTGGAGGCCGCGGTGGTGGTTGTTGAGGTTGGGGCTGCGGCGCAGGATGCTCGAGTCGTTGAAGCCGAATCGCAGCATCGCTTGAACGGTTGAGCATGGTGGTGATGTTGTCCTCGCTCTTCGCCTGCCGCACCTCCATGGTCGAGAGTTTGTCCAGGATCTTCTGGAGCACTGGGTCATACCCAGCAACCTTGTTGCTGATCGCATCAAACTTGTCGTTGAGGTCGCCGCACTTGGCGCTGAGGGACTCCATGGATTCGGCCATCTTCTCCTCAAACTTGGTCGGCTTCCTCGGTGCTAGGGCTCGATTCAACAAATTTGGGGAAAAATTTCTGGGTGGATTTGGGTAGAAGGCTCTAGATACCAATTGTTACGATCACAGCAAGGAATTCGTAGACAGGGAAGGGGGATTAGGGATTTGAGGTTCAGATCAGCAATAGCAGGGATAGGTTCAGGTTCAGAGACAGAGGAAGGAGGAAGAGAAGCAACGGTGTGATGTTCTGTTACAAGCCATGCCTTACTGGCCAACGCGCCACACACTTATACACCTCGTTCAATGCCTAGCTACACAGGCCACATAAGCACAATTCCGGCCCAAGTCGTAGAAACACCTGCAAGCCGGCCCATTCATGACAAGCGGGCCCTCCAGACGGGGCGCCAGACTTGGTGGTTGACGCCGAGCATCCTCGCTCGCGTTCTTCCCCGACGAGACAGCTTCTCGTCGGAGACCTGGGAGGCTACCATCTTCTTGGTCTAGACTAGTTATGTGATGGCTGCGGCGAGAGGCGAAGGCGGGAGGCGCGTCCGGCCCGCGAGTCCCGCCTTGTCTGCCTGCTGCTCCCAACGTGCATATATTTTCTCATGGGTGCTATCTGCTAGCTGTCCTGAACTCCTGATCTTGATCACTTTCAAACTTTGGCTAGACATGAACGGCAAGCAACAAGAAATTCTTATTATATGTAATCCGAGCAGTGACGTACCTAGAATTTTTCAAAGAGTATGCTACAATAACATTTTCCATATGCAATTAAGTATATAATCTAGCGCAATTCATTTTTATTTGGTAAATAATTAAATTTGACAAGAAATTCAATATATAATGATAAAAATAACATGGTGAGGCTCTAATTCAACCATTGAATGCAAAATTTGGATAAATTACAAACAGGTACTTTGTAAGGAATCGGATGCCCGTAGCCTAAGAGGGGGAGGGGGTGAATTAGGCAACTTAAAACCTTATCCTATGACTTTCACTACTTGCATGAAACATAAACTAGAACATACTATCTAAATGTGCAACTAGGGTTGTTCTAGTGTGAAACTCCCATCCCAAAACAAGTTTTACAACCTATAGCCAATCCTAGCAAGATACTACTCTAGGAAAGTAAAGGCACACAAGGATTGCAAGAATGTAATGCGGAAACGTAAAGGGGGATGAGAGGAAGCAAACTCTTGACACACGATTTATCCCGTGGTATCGGTAGGCACTAAGCCACCCCTAGTCCACGTTGAATCACTCTACACAAGAGTATTGCTTCTTGGTCACCAGGTCTCTCCCAAGAGCACCACTTGACTTGCCACAAAGGCTCGCCACTAAGGCACTCGCCAAGCTCCCTTGGTCACCTTGATGCCGCCTCCACTAAGGAGCTTCTCCACCAAGGGAAGGGGGTCTCCACGTCCCCCGCACAAAGTGTCCTCGCCGCTCCACACCAAGACGGAGGGTCGAAGACGTTTGCCGGAGAGCCACCTAGGCTCCAAGGCTTCCGGCGCACCTCGTACAACTTGATCCACTCGAGAATCACCTCACAAGGTAGGCACACCTTGCACTCACTTAGCTCTAAGCTAAACCTAACACTAAGCACACACACAAAGCATGTGCAAGTCTATGGATGAGCAATTTAGCACTTGGATGGCTTGGATATGATCTTCTATGAGTCTCGAACTCCTCTGCACTTCCACACACTCCAGCAACTCCAAATGGGTGAGTGGAGGGGGTATAAATAGCCCAAGGTGTCCAAAGAGCCGTTGGCTAAAAGCTGCTGAAATTAGTACCGTCAGATGAACCGCCGCTACACTTTTCCCAGGCGTCAGTTCATCCGGTGCCCTCCACGTCACATGACCGTTGCTTCTCTGCTGACACACTTCCTCCGACGCTTGCACCGACGGTCCATCTTGCCTAGCCGTCGATTCATCTGGTGCTGATAGGTTTGCTTCCAAAACCTCTCTGGTAGCATCTTCGAAGCCATCGGATGAACCGTTGCTTAATCCTTGTATCCATCGGTTCATCCGGTGCTGAAGAACTTCGCGCCAAAACCTCTCTGTTAGCAAACACATGGCCATCGGATGAACCGCTGCTACACCGTCGGTTCATCCGGTGCTACTGATTCCTGCGAGCTGACTATTGCTTGGTCTCTTGAATTCATCCGGCGCATGTAAAACTGGGGGCGTCGGTTCATCCGGTGGTGCAAGCTGACTTGCGTCTTCTTCCGCAGTGTACTACTTCATCCGGCCATTGCACCGACGCTTGTTTCCAAGGTGCCGCCGGTTCATCCGACGGTAGCATTTCTTTTCTTCTTCTTCCGCAGTGTACTACTTCTTCTCATTTTGGCATGTGGTATTTTTGCATCCTTGGGACCTAGAAGTGTCTACAAAGACATGCTAAACAATAGGGTTAGTTCCATTGCTTGTGTTACCATGAATCACCAAAATCAACTCGAACAAATGGCAAAAGAGGCCATGTTCGCTACATACTTAAAAACATGAGTGAATTTCACTGCAGGTCCATGAACTTTTCTCGAGATCTCATCTAGGTCCGCAAACTAAAAAAACGATCATCTAGGTCCGTAAACTTGTTTTGAGGTCTCATCTAGGTCCGCAAACTATATAAGCAGTCATCTAGGTCCATAAACTTTTAAAGAGCGGTCGTCTAGGTCCAAGGTGGTAGCGACGAGCCACGCACGGCCGCGGGCAGGAGCACGGTGCAGTCTGCTCCTCCACCATCGAAGATGCACCACCTCCGCGCCTCCCGCTATCAGGAGGCTTGTCGCCATTGCCTTGGACCTAGATGACCGCTCTTTAAAAGTTCATGGACCTAGATGACAGTTATTTAAAAGTTCATGGACCTAGATGACCGTTTATTTAGTTTGCGGACCTAGATGACACATTGGAAAAAGTTTACGGACCCAGATAACTATTTTTTTAGTTTGCGGACCTAGATGAGATCTCGTGAAAAGTTTATGGACCTACAATGAAATTCACTCTAAAAACATTAACTCATATGAAATGCAATAAAGCTTCTTTGCTGCATTTTTTTAAGAGAGCTTTGTCTGCAAAAACCTAAGGCCTTGGTGCTGCTTATGCCTATTACAATGTTGGGATTCGATTTGTGTTGAGGTGCACGCCCTCTCTCCCGCAGGCCACGGCTCTGCTAGGCTGCTTGTGTAGAACCAGAGCTTGACCTGAATTTGCTAAAATTTTAGGTATATCGGTGCATACATGGACTACCTACTAGGTCCATCAGTGAATCTGAGTCCTCTAGAGGACGGGCATTAGCCCGGTTGGTGGAGCAGCTGGATGTAGCATTCACACCCTGTGTTTGAGACTCACTCGGCATAGGTTTTCCTCGTCGGAGTTTATCTCCGAAAAAAATCCTCTCGCCGGTGGAGCCGGGGTTCGGGAGTTTTCTAAGTCGATAGGAGACTTTCTTCTCTTAATGAAAACCGTGGGGGCGGTCTTATCCCCACCGGCTTAGTTTTGAATCCGAGTCCTCCAAGAATGGTGTACACTTTAGGTATTCCAACCTTTCAAATTCCATATCTGAGGATGCACAGCTTGCTCTTTCTTACTCCTATGTTAGTTTAATCACAAAGAGCGAAACTACATCATCATGCGTGACGGCCTTTGATTTTCCCTCTTTCCCGGGTTCATGACTCATGAGTATAGAAAGTTTCTATCTCTCTCGCTCGGGAAACCGTTCCTGTGCCGCAACACCATTCACTGCCGCTAGGTCCTCTCGCGGTAGCCCCCGTCGGTCCCCCTCCTCCAACCCTCTGGTGATCTCACTGGGTGGAGTGGGGACCTGTTGGCGGTCGATTTCCGTCAACCAAGAACACTTGTTATGTTATAGTTTGGATTTCATTTTGGAACTAACCCACCACTAGGCATACTAATGATATAACAAGTTCAGCATTGGATGTGTGTTTTGGAGTTTAATGTTTACGCAGGAATTCATGCACTAAATGAGAAGAAATACATACGGTTCGGAGGACGATTTACATGATGATCAAGAGGCTCCGACCGTGCGTGAACTTGACTCCAAAGGTGGCAAGGACCAATGAGCTTCGAAGAAGAACCTCCGAGGACCAAGATGAAAAGACCGAAAGATCATGCACAAACACCCCTTAACTTGGCCGCGGAGATAACGACGTCCAAAGCCCATATCCGAAGGAGGAAAAACCCCAAAGTGCAAGAAATGACACGTGGCAAAAGATGGAGCCGAACCGGGCCGAGGATGGGCCAGGCCGGTCGGCCCAGGCCAGCCGGCCCACCCCCTCTCTGCCTCGGTTCGCCGCCGCCTTTCTTCGGTGATATATTCGCGGAACCCTAATTGTTTGAGGGGGAGAGCCATTCGCGAAAGACGACCAGAGAAGCCTCGGGAGATCAAACACAAGGAAGAGGGTTGATCGAGAGGGTGAAGATCGAGGAGGATCATCACCTAGGTCAACGGAGGCCACCACGAGGAAGGAGGACACCGGGGCCTTGCCACGGCGCCGCCGGAGTTGAAGGACACCGAGAGACGGACTCCATCGGAGGCATCCACCATGATCAATGGTGCCATGCCTAGCGTCTTGATGGGGTAAAGTAATTGTTTGTCCATGGAGTTGTAATGGATCTTGACATGTAGTCACCCGCTCTCTTTGTTTGGATCTTTGTCTATCTTACCTTCATGTTGATGATGCTTAATGTTTAAGGTTCGCTACCATTGCCATCGGGGTTGCTCCCGTAGATCACGTCAACATACCATGTGCATTAGGGTTAGAGACGATTACCTTCACGTAGTGACAAGTACGAGGGAAGGGAAACACTTAACTCTTTGTTCACATCCTTAGATAGATGGGATCGGGATTTTACCATGTTTTAGGGTGATTGCATCTCAAGTACCTAGACTCCATGGACATACGTCTTTCATACTCGTGAACATCTCTCTCTTTCTCTTAACATAATCTAGGGTTAGTTTGTCTTTACTTTATAGATTAATCTTTACATCATAAAGTCTTCAATCAACTAAGTTAGTGTTAGGTTAAACGCAAGTAATTCCCTTGCTCCGTGGATTGACAAGAACTTAGGGGGTCCCCTCCCTTGGTGAAAAAGGCACCAAGTCACTTCGTGGACTTGCGGTGAAGTTGAACGCGGTTTTGAACTGTCAACAGGACCCATCTCCTTATTTGATAGATCTACTCCCTCCTTCCTTTTATATATGACGTTGTGTAGTTCAAAGTCGAACTAATCAGCGTCATATATAAAAGGAAGGAGAGAGTATTCTTAGGTTCTGATTTGGTGTTCTAGCGACATTGTTGAAGTGGTGGTAATGATGACGCTGTGGAATAATCTTCGAGTGCAACATACCCTGAAATCAGTTCTGGACAACACACAGTGTTAAAGTAAAACAAACATAACTCACTTGTTTAAACTCCATTTTCGGTGAATGACCACACATTGAAAAAGTAATTTTACAAACTTTTCAATAGATCTATATTTCAATTTATGTTCTGTTCTGAATAGAGGGAAAAATCCATGAAGAAGAGACATCAAGGAGATGATGAGAACGAGAAAGAGGAGATGGTGATGACAACATTGAAGAGAAGGTCGACCATTGGTTCCTTTAAGCATACATGATCAAACTTAGAAGTTTAGGATCATTGGAAAATCAAGACATAAACAAAGCCACATTCAATACATGGAGATGTCGGGAGAAGATCACGAAGAACTACAAAAGATAGTAACACCTCCATGGACCTTCTCTTTTCCGAACATAAATGCTTGTAAGTATGCCTTCAATCTCAACTAGGTGCAACTTTTGTTTTTCTCTTTCAATAATAACATGGCTACTAGGAAGACAACCTAGATTTCTTTTTATTTTCCATAAAATAGGCATGACCATGTGTTCACCTCGATGTTTTATAATGCCTATGCTTTTGGAAAAATGATGAAAGTTGCCGCTTTGTTTTACCTACATGAAGTTATACATGCCTTGGATAATTGCTCTCTATAACATGATCTGAAATTAATTTAAATAGCAACTCTTTTATTTGTGTAGGTGAAATGACTACACTCTAGACCCACATAGATATCTTTGCTCTTTGATTTAAGTTTACGGATTGCCGGATAACTTGTGTTGTTTTTATTGGAAACTTAACTTTTATGCTATCTACATTTTGTGATGCTCTTGCAAAGTTTTACCTACCAAAGCCATATACATATGTTCTATTATGATAAAACCTTTAGATTGCAAATATATATTTTGATGAGTTGGATTAGGATTGATTTCTATAGTTCAAGACTAAGAAGTTGGTCATTCCTTTGTGTAACTTTTTCATGCTAGCCTTTTTGTCCATGTATTGTGGTTTTCACATCAAAAATTTCACAAACCTCGCTGGGCATCCACCCTAAACCAAAAACATCTTTTTGTTATCACCTCCTTGTCCACAACCCAATTTTGAGTATGGAGTAAAATTCCCGATGGAAATTCAGATATTCCGCAAAGATTATGTATTCATGCTTACTTCAGCAGTCGTTTTCCCTCTCTTCTATGCTCGAGGACGAGAATCATTCAAGCATGGGGGAAGGAGTCATCACATCATCTCTGACAAATGCTGAGTAAGTATTATGTTGCAAAAGTTCTGATGAGCAAAAATTAAAAAAATGAATGATGAGAAAATAAAAAAGAGGAAAATGATGAAAAAAGAGGAAAATGAAAAAAAAGAGGGAAAAGGAAATGAAAAAAACAAAAAATAAATAAAGATGCTCCTCGGTTCTTTTTGCTTCATAAGTTCTCAAGTGCCTCAAAGACAAATCCATACTCAAATCTTCCAACCATGTGCAATCTGATAACAAGGACTTCACTTGTGCCTCGGGATCATCCATTTGCCACTTGCACATGTCCACCTATCTAAATGTGTGTGTTTCATCCCTCTCTCTTCCCAACATTTATTTTCCATGGCCTTTTTGATGAGTCTCGTTAATTCTAGTAGATCTCTCTCTTAGTTTGACAATATTTCGGATGTATGTTTTGCTAGGATTGTTTTGACCTACCAAGGTCCACATAAGCCTTCCACTATCACATGTGAGTAGAATAGGTTGAAAATAATCTAGTACAGGCTTGAGTGACTTGATAAGATGAGTGTTTCCATGAGCTTTTGCAAGAGAATTTCACTTATGTTGGATATGCATATTTTTGAAACTTCTTCGATGGAACAAGGTAATGGTTTGAAGTTCACTTAAGTTTGAGACCATTGTATTTATTTCTTAACTGTGGTTTGTTCTTTATTGTTAGTCTATCTTCCATAATGAAAAAGAAGACAGTCACAACTTGAACTTTAAAACTAAATTCTTAAGAGGGAGCAATTTGTCTTGTCATGAATAACTAAGTGCAGGGACAACTTTGGAAGGCAACGCTGATTTCCTCTTTAAGCAAGGATTACTTACTCGAGGACGAGCAAGGGTTAAGCACGGGGGGATGTTGGCGGTCAATTTGGTACACCTAGAGCACTTGTTACACTTTGGTTTGAGCCTTGATTTGGAACTAACCCGCCACTAGGCATACTAATGATGTAACAAGTTCATCTATGCATATGCTTTTTGAAGTGTAATATTTATGCAGGAAATCATGCACTTAATGGATAAATTTGTATCAAGTTCGGAGGGTGCTTTGCGCGAGAATCAAGGAGCTCAGTTCGTGTATGAACTTACCTCCAAAGGTGGCAAGTACCAAGATACAATAACGAAAATATTCCCGAAGGCCAAGACAAAAGACCGAAGTTCATGACAAGACCCCTTATCTTGATCACGGGGACAATGACGTCTAAAGCCCACATGCAAAGGTGCAAAAAGTCAAAATGTCAAGAAAAGCCACATGGAGGAAGACGTGCCCGAACTGGGCCAGAAAGGGCCTAGATCAGCCGACCCACCCCTTTTTTGTCCTGGTTCGTGCTCCTCTTTAACCTAGGGTCTCCTCGGGCTATAAAGACTTCCTACCCCCGACGACCGCCGCATCCAATCAATCCATTGACATCCATTCACCAGAAAGCTGCCGCCACAAGATGAGGGATAGAGTTAGATGAGTTCGTTGTAAGGATCAACACCGGCGGAGGGAAGGAAGCAAGAGGTGGAATCCTAGCCATCGGCCCAGGGGTGTTTTCCAAGCTTCATCGCCGCCATCTTCATCGACGACGTTCGTCGGAGTCTTCATCACCCCTGTGTGCTTCAATCTATGTAAAATGATGGGGTAATGCCTCTGTTCATCCCTAGGGTTTTATGGGTCCTTGGTCTGTGATCGCTACATGAATCTTATGCCTATCGATGCTTCATGGTCTATGTCTTTGCAAATGCTTTATTTACATATGTGGTGTACAACATGTGATCTTAGTAGGGTTTGTGGTAATTGTGGTGATTAGCTTAACTCTATGGATGCTTAGATATAGATGCATTAGCAAAGCAATTGATTACCTTGCGTAGTGATAGTATGATGTAGGGAAAAAGGCCTAGCAACCGCATAACCGCCATGATGCTAGTGAGGGCAATATCTCTTTCATGTAGTAGATGTATATCTTTGTGATCCTAGGTCCTAGGGAGGGAATGCTTATCTATCTTAATCTCTCTCTTGTATCAACCTTTGTCATCTAGTTTAACCTTAGATTAGTCTAGTTTAGTTTCTTTCTCTACACAACCACATTACTTGCCTAGTTAGTAAGATTAATACAAGGTAAAAGTCAACATCCCACTTGTTCCACAGATTGATAAACCTTGGGAGATTACTCTAAGGGAAGAGCTACAACCGACCCGTGCGCTTGCGGATCGAAACTTGACACGCTTTTGAGCCGCCAACTGGTAGAATGTTTGATTCATGGTAGATTTCAAATTTTAGATTTTTAGTATGTCGAAAAGAACTTTGCACAACTACTTTTTAAGTGGTAGTGGTACTGGCTCAAGTACTCCACATGCTAATAAGGGCACAAGTCAACCGAAGAAACCTAGGACATAGTTTAGTCATTCAAACCTAATTGCCGACCCTGGAATTCACAAACCAATCGATTCTTATGAATTTGAAATTAGAGATCAAGTGAAGAGAGCATATGCTTTGAGTGGTCCAATCCAACCTCATGAATTAGAGACCAGAAGGCTTGGTTTGATGAATTTGATTGGCTAGAGTATAGTGAGTCCAAGGATACAGCTTATTGCTTATATTGCTATCTCTTCTTTAATTCGGCAAAGCCTACAAAGTTTGGGGGTTCTATATTTGCACATCAAGGTAATGTGAATTGGAAGAAAGCTAAGGATATTTTAATAAGCATAGTGTTTGCAAGACTCATGCAGAGGCTAGGCTGAACTGTGATGATTTTATGAACCAAAGGACAAGTGTGGGTCAAACATTAGTTGAAGTAAGCGTGGAGGAAGAAAAATGATATGAGATTCGTTTGATATCTGGTTTAGATGTTGCAAGATTTCTCATATTGCAAGGACAACCTTTTCGTGGAGATGATGAGAGTTCTACTTCCCTCAACAAGGGTACATTTCTCGAGATGGTTGACTAGTATAAAGATAACGTTGAGATAGTGGATGCATATGACAATGGTTATAAAAATTGCCAGATGTTATCTCCTTGTATACAAAAGGACCTTGCAAAAGCTTGTGCAGAGGAAGTCACATTTATCATTATGGATGAGATTCGAGGTAGAAAATTCTAAGTGCTTATAGATGAGTCTCAAGATGTATCGATAAAGGAGCAAATGACAGTGATTCTAAGGTTAGTACTCTACAGTTGTAACTTTTTTCTTATATTTCTACAATTACACTTACAAATAAAAAAAATGTGTCGTTGCAGGTTTGTGAATGATAAAGGGAAAGTGGTGGAGAGATTTCTTAAACTTCAGCATGTTCAGAGTTGCACATCTATTGCATTCAAAGAATCTTTGGTCGGTATGCTTTCAAGTCACAATTTTTCTATCTCTATGCTTCGTGGGCAAGGTTATGATGGAGCTTCTAATATGAGAGGGGAATTAAATGGGATGTAGAAATTGATTCGTGATGAAAATCCTTATGCTTTATATGTGCATTGTTTTGCTCATCAGTTGCAACTAGTGGTTGTTACCGTTTCAAGTTCTAGTGTGACATTGCAGATTTCTTTAACTATGTTCCTTTAACAGTCAACAATGTGGTTGCATCTTGTATGAGAAAGGATACCTTGCTTGCAAAGCACCATGATGTGTTGCTAGAAAAGTTTGAGAATGGTGAGATTATGACTGGAAAAGGTTTAAACCAAGAAAGTAGCATAGCTAGGCCTGGAGATACTAGATGGGGTTCACATCTTAAAACTTTGCTTCACATTTTGGTGATGTGGGAGGCTATCATAGATGTTCTTGAGATAGTGAAGAAAGATTCTATTAAACCAACATGTAATGGTAAATCTTTAGGTTTAATTGGAAAAATGGAGAGGTTTGATTTTGTGTTCATCTTGCATTTGATGATAGAATTGTTGAGCATGACATATATTTTGTCACTTACTTTGCAAAGGAAGGATCAAGATATAGTTGAAGCAGTGCATTTGATCACGGATGTGAAATAGAGCTTGCATGATATGAGGAGGGGAAATGGATGGGAGCCATTACTCAAAAAAGTGAAAAATTTTGTGAGAAGAATGAGATTGAAGTGCCAAATATGGATAAGGAAATAAATGTTAGAGGGACATCTAGAGAAAGAAAGCAAAAGGTAACAAATATGCATTACTATCATGTTGAGATTTTTCTTGTCGCCATTGATGCCATCTTGAGTGAGTTGAATCATTTAGTTAAGAGCTATTAGTATGTATTGCTGCCTTTAACCCAAGGAACTCCTCTAATTTTGATGTGGACAAACTTGTGAGGCTTGCTAAAATTTATGCTCAGGATTTTCATATTGGTGACCTCTCTCTTTTGCCAAATCAACTTAGACAGTTTGTCAACCGTGCTAGAAGAACTCCAGATTTTCTTAGATGCACTGAACTTGGAAAAGTTGCTGAAATTATGGTCAAGACTGATATGCACAATTCTTATAAATAGGTTTATCGTCTCATTGAGCTAATGTTGATACTACTAGTGGTAACGGCATGAGTTGAGAGGATATTTTGAATCATGTCCATTACAAAGACAGATTTACGAAGTAAAATGGGTGATGAATGGCTCAATGACCTGATGATATGCTATAATGAGAAGGAGATATTTAGACAAATTGTTAATGAAAAGATCAAAAAGCGGTTTCAAGAGATCAAAAAATGTTGTATGTTATTGCCCCAAAAAATAGTGTCATGCTCTATTCTTGTCACACCTATTTTTCCAAAGAAAACCAAGTGTAAATCTATATGCATGCCAGGATCAAGTTTCATGCATATAGTTGACATAAGTGAATAACAGTACAATATCACGTAAAGAAAAAGAAAGATTATCCGAGTATTATGCTAAATCCTGGAAACGAAGGCTCCAAACATCACAGGCAGTCGACTGGGGGTTGCGTACGTCTAGCACTAGCAACAACTTCATAGCAGCTTCCTCTTTCTGAGCAACATTGTTAATAGCAAGGGTGAGCACATGTCGTACTCAGCAAGTGTGGGGAAAGTATGAATGCAAAAGCTTATCAAGGAAAGGCTGACATGTTGACTGCGTTAAGCACTTTTAGTTGGTCAAATTTTATTAGCACCTGATTACTAATAAAGTATAAGTATATACCAACCCATAATTAACATAAAGAGATACGCCATCATATGGCTAACATAACCTGAAATCACGATTTAAGTCCATCTTCAAGTTCAATTATCATGTGAGGGTCCAGGCTGCTCTTGACCGTGAGCACGGCTAATCGATTAGTTTTTAACACTCTGCAGAGGTGGCGCATCTTTACCCACAAGTCGTGTTTCCCATGTCGCCCGGGTTTGCAAAACCCTTAAACACTTCCTTTGGTGAGTGGTTAGGGATTCACTACGAGGCCTTTACAAAGTTTCCCTAGTGTGAAACAACCCGCGAAGGTTTTGAGTCGTTGCAGAGTATAAAGTCCCCTAGTAGGTACCGTGTCTTAGCCAAGCCGAACTCCCTACTAGAGCGAGTCTATACCCCACTAGCGCTCCCCCTTGCCCTTATCACGTAAGGTCACCCCAACACTAGAGTCCCTAATTAATTAACCAAGCCAGTGCCATATAGCCTTGTGGTTGCACTGTTGTCCTGGGTGGTCGCTCCATATTCTGATTAAGCATGGTGATCTTGTATTAACCAGATATATATAGCATCAAAGTAAAGCAAGTTCATCATTATTGTTGTTCATTAGAACCACCATAACCCAAGTAGAGCAACTAAGCATAACTACCCAGCAGAAAGGTAAAACCCAGGTTGACAAGGAATAAAGGTAATAGAGACAAGGATAATCATTAATAGGACCTATCAAATTAAATGCAAGCATATGCAGTGTGATTAAACACAGTTATTGGGACAAAAGAACAAGGACACACTTGCCTTTTACTAGAGTAATGATGTTGCTCAGAATATCTTCATCTTCATGCTCTTCAAAGCTCTCGATTCTCGAACAACGTTCATTCTACTCGCATCAATCATCCAAAGCAATCATCCGAAGCACACATATACTAGCAAACAAATAAGAAAACTAAGAACAATACACCAATCAAAAAAAAGTTTTAAAAGAGCGTACTAAAGGTTAGGGGTCGATTCTATGGGCGTGTTGATGCAAGAAACGCTGAAATTGGGATCGAACTGAAAAAGATATGAGCTTAAAGAATAAAAGGGATAGCTATTGAACATGACGGCGAACTGGCATGCATTGCATGGGTGCATGCAAATGAACAGATAGATCTGGTGGTGCATACGTGCAGTGCACGTAGGTCGAGATAAACAGAGTCATTATTGCTCAAACTTGATGTAAGCATGATATCATCTGAGTATTTAAGCAATAAACAACGTGGCAAATTAAGGAATTGATTGGACCTCTCATGAGTACGGTCATGCATGGCTATACTTAATTGTCTTGGGGCATACAATTGTGGAGTAGCTATTTAGAACATTGTCTTACCATGCTTCACGTACGTGCAGGCTTGCATGGGTTGTGGATATCTTTAGAAGAAGGTCAGGCGAGCTGCTCATTGCTCGGTTTAGCTAGCAGTACGTGTACAATAGGCAGCAGCTCGATCACAGGAACGAGAACCCCGGGCTTCTGAATCACCTCTCTAGCGCTCCTCATGGCGAAGTACTCCTCGACGGCCGGCAAACATGAAATCGTGGACGGTGGACGGCTTGCTGCAGTGATGGATCGACGGCGACGACGACGTCCATCGAACAGCTTCCTGGTGCCGCGGTGATGCTCCTGGCGGTGAGCTCCATGACCAACTCGTACGCGGTGCGGCGGCCCGAGCACTGATGGTCGGCAATATGGTGCAGTGCTAGGCCTCGGACGAGGTTGGCGGCGTCGGCGGTAGCTTGCCAAGGACCTAGGGCAGGTGGCCGGAACAGCAATATAGATGGAAAAAGATGTATATATCTAGCTTGCTGCTTAAAAGGACCCGTGGGTGCTGCAGATATATCCGGCCCTGGTTAGGTTGGAAACAAACTCGTTCAAGATTTGAACTCACGTTAGACACTAGGCCAGAAACATTTCTCCTGGCGGGTAAAAGGGATTTCTGCTGGCGGGTGGAGGAACCGCCAGCAACCTTGAGCCAGGAGAAATCGTCATTTGTGCTGGCGGGTGACTTAAGTGCCCGCCAGCCCAGTGAATTTTACAAAAGCTCGAAACAAATAGCAAAAAAAAAATTTTTTAGGGAGGAACCCCACCGGCCAGCCACCCACCCAAGTCGCGCCATTTTTCGTGCAAAGTCGCGACGCTACGCGGCCAGCAAGACTCGAACCCGTGACCTCCATTCTCGCGCAAAACCTCCTCTACCACTACACTTCACACTCATATACATCCATATTCAGTTTTCATTCTACTCATATTATACTACACCGAGTGTAAATTGCCTTTTTGAGACTCTAAACGGTTTCAAATTAAAAACTTGTCAACTACAGGGTTTCATAACTTTTTGAGATCTACAACTTTCATGTTGAGCAAAATTTCATTTGAGGTCGTTTACAAAATTTGAATTTCAAATTTGAGATATTCAAACCTAGTTTTTCGTTGACAATATGTTTTCAAATAAGAAAGTTGTAAACTACAAAGTTTTATTACTTCTCAAGACATGCAACTTTTATTTAGAATGTTTCTCCATTCGAGGTCGTTTGAAAAATCCAAATTTTCAAATTCGAGAAATTTCAGACGTTCTTTTAATTGACGAAAGTAATTCAAATTCAAAAAGGTTCAACTACAAAGTTTCATAAATTGTCAAGATAAACAACTTTTATTTTGGTCATTTGGTCATTCGGTGTAGTCATAGTAACATTCTTCACAAATCTTATACACGTCTCATATAGTTTCATTAAACTATAAAAGGGAGATAGGTTTTGTGAACAAAATTATTACCACTTTGTTAAATGGAAAAACAATCTAAATAAAAGTTGTACATCTTGAGAAGTAATGAAACTTTGTAGTTTACAACTTTTTTGATTTAACAACTTTTTACTGCTTTAAAAAGAGATTGTCACACAACCTAAAATTTTGAAAAGCACTGTGCTGGCGGGCGTGTTAAGTCACCCGCCAGCACAAATGAGTCCATTTTTGCTGACGGTCGTGTTAAGTCACCCGCCAGCACTGTGGTCACAGTAGTAGCAGGTGACTTCACATGCCCGCCAGCAAAAATGGTTTCATTTGTGCTGGCGGGTGACAATTGCGCCGGTCAGTAATCTATTTTTCATGTGTTAGTACAAATCGATTTTGGCCTAGTGAGAGGCGAGGGACCAGCTTGGCACCGAGACAAAGATGGAATAGGATACGGCAAAGATGAAACATAAAACACCGAGACAAAGATGGAATAGGATACGACAAAGATGGAACAGAAAACGGAAAGTGGTCTGTGTGCCTTCCATTCATGTGCAGGTCAACCAACTGCAGCTGCACTTTGAGATATATATATGAAACGAAATGATGAAAAGGAAGAGAAGAACAGCAAGAAAATCAAAAGATCATACAAGCATTTCTTTTGAATTATTGTATAGGATCTTGAAAAGACAAAGAAGCTAGTAGAGATATATGTTGAGGTGATAGTAAACACGATGGTGGCCTCGGTTCGGACCTGATTGCAAGCATCTAAAACTTGATGAGGGTTCTACTGCAAAAAGAACAAGACACAAACTAATCTATAAGAATATTCTTTTCCTCAGGGGTTCAGACGCAAAACAGCCAACTCCCTCTTCTACCTCTGTTCGAACCAGAGGCAGGGGCGGACGGCGGCACTGGCCGACGGGGTCCGGCCAAGGTGGGGAGAAGGAAAAGGAGTGCGAGGGGATGATGTAGACGTGCTCACCAGATGCGAGGATGGACGGAGACGGCGGGAATCCGGCCGGCGGCGGACGTCCATGGTGGCCAGCTCGGCCTTCACGACGGCGGCGGTCTCCGGTGCTCGGCTTGCGACGAGAAGCGGCGGAGAAGCTGCGGCACGCCACTGCGGAACTCTTGGTGGCGTCGGCGTGCTCCGGGAGTGGAAGGCGGCGGCGCTTGGGGAGCAGGAAGCCGGCAGCGAGTTCGGGTGTCGCACAGGGTGGCGTTCCGGCGAGCGCCAGGCGACGAGGATGGTCGGAAGGCAGGTGGCTCGACATGGAGATGCTTGTGGTGGCTTCGGGTTGCTCCGGCAGTGCCTCGAGACGACGAATCGGACGAGCGGCCGACGGCTCGGCTTGCAGCTCTGGCGGCGCGGCGGCGCAACAGGAGACGAGGCAGGGCGGCGGTCGCGAGACGACGGTGGAGTACAGGGAGCGGCAGCGGACTTTCGGCTGCTGGGCTGAAAGCAGCTGCGGGCCAAAAGTGAAGGAAGGAAAGGGTGAAAAGAAAAGGATTTCTTTTTATCTTCACAAAATATTTTCGTGAAAAGAATAATATAGAAATAGCTAGATAATTCATTAAAGTCATGAAAAATACTATGAAAATCCCAAAAATTCCAGGAAAATTCCCAGAGCTAGATTGGAGTACGAGCAATCCAAATAAAATATTTGGAGCTCATGAAAAAGATTTTAGAACCTTCTAATAAATAGAAATAGCTCAAGAAGAGTGAGAATAATTTCTAGAAAAATCCAGAAAATTCTCGGAAGGGTTTAGTCAGCACCTAAGTGCATTTTAAATCAATTTTGCACTCATGAACACCTATATCCTTCGGCATGTATGCAACACTCACATAATCATTTTATTTAATTTGGAAAATCAAACAAAGCCTTTTTCCTATATTACATTTCCTGTGAAGAAAATAAATGTTGGAAAAATTTGAAAATTATGAGAAAATTGTTGTTTAATTATTCTTTCTATTCACATCCTGAAATTAGAAATTTCAGGGTGTGACAAATCTACCCCCCCTTAACAGAATCTCGTCCCGAGATTCGAAGAAAGAAGAAATAAGGAGGAGGAAGATAAGTAAGAATATTTATGCGCGAGGTAGATAGGCATTCATCCTTTATTGTCGTTCGATGCAGAATCGTCAATCTTGATCTTTCCTTGCTCTGGTGATCTTCATTAGAGTGAGGTAGATGGGATAATAGCAAGCACAAGGTAGGAAAGAAAGTAGAGTGAGATCTTCTTTTCTTCAACTTGCTCACTTCTGAATGGTGATGATGGCAGTAGTATTTGCTTGTTGGCATTTGATGCGGGCTTCAATTCCTTCTTCTGATGTCCTTCATTTGATCAGGTAAAGAGAAAGAGAGATACCAAGGGTGTGAGAGGTACAAAAGAAGAACCCAACTAGGTAACTGATGTTATTGTAGATATAAGACCCACAATACACCAACACTCAATACAAAGAAACGAATCAATCAAAGTCATAAAACAAGCATCATCATGCAAGCATTGAATCCCACCCGTCAACATACGGTCAAAGGAACGATGCTACACGTTGTTAATAGAGTCAAAGGGTATCCTCCTAACCATGAGCATAGCTTCATCGATCATTGATCATCTAAGGATGTTGAATCAGAGAGGACACTTTGGAATCAAAAGTCAAGGGGAAATCCAAAGTAACATTATATGGAGAGCAAGGAGTTTGATGAGTAAGATATAGGGATAGGAATTGACAGGTATGTTTAAGGTAGATAGGCAAGCAAGATATCAAGGAGGTGCATTGCATGAAACAAGTGGAAAGGGAAAATAAGATCAAGATCAAGGGGAGATAAAATAAATGACAAGGGTAAGGGTCATAACATTTGCAAAGCAATGAAGTGCCAATGAAAAGGAGTCAAGCGGGAGGAGTTAAGATATCAAGGGGGATTATCAAAAGAAAATGGTTAAGGAGTGGGAATATTCATCATAGAGCTCAAGGGAAAGGTAGTGATGAATTGGATCAAAAGAAACCTTAAGAAACGACCATTGCTATCTAGGCTTACGTCCTACAGTCAATACAGCTCTGATACCACTCTGTCACACCTGTTTTTCCAAAGAAAACCAAGTGCAAATCTATATGCATGTCAGGATCAAGTTTCATGCATATAGTTAACATAAGTGAATAACAATACAGTATCACGTAAAGAAAAAGAAAGATTATCGAAGTATTACGCTAAATCCTGGAAACGAAGGCTCCAAACATCACAGGCAGTCGACTAGGGGTTGCGTACGTCTAGCACCAGCACCAACTTCACAACAACTTCATAGCGGCTTCCTCTTTCTGAGCAACATTGTTTATAGCAAGGGTGAGCACATGTCGTACTCAGCAAGTGTGGGAAAAGTATGAATGCAAAGGTTGACATGTTCACTGCGTTAAGCACTTTTAGTTGGTCAAATTTTATTAGCACCTGATTACTAATAAAGTATAAGTATATACCAACCCACAATTAACATAAAGAGATACGCCATCATATGGCTAACATAACCAGAAACCACGATTTAAGTCCACCTTCAAGTTCAATTATCATGTGAGGGTCCAGGCCGCTCTTGACCGTGAGCACGGCTAATCGATTAGTTTTTAACACTCTACAGAGGTGGCACATCTTTACCCACAAGTCGTGTTTCCCATGTCGCCCAGGTTTGCAAAACCCTTAAACACTTCCTTTGGTGAGTGGCTAGGGATTCACTACGAGACCTTTACAAAGTTTCCCCAGTGTGAAACAACCCGCGAAGGTTCCGAGTCGTTGCACAGTATAAAATTCCCTAGTAGGTACCGTGTCTTAGCCAAGCCCAACTCCCTACTAGTGCGAGTCTATACCCCACTGGTGCTCCCCCTTACCCTTATCAGGTAAGGTCACCCAACACTAGAGTCCCTAATTAATTAGCCAAGCTAGAGCCATATAGCCTTGTGGTTGCACTGTTGTCCTGGGTGGTCTCTCCATGTTCCGATTAAGCATGGTGATCTTGTATTAACCAGATATATATAGCATCAAAGTAAAGTAAGTTCATCATTATTGTTGTTCATTAGAACCACCATAACCCAAGTAGAGCAACTAAGCATAACTACCCAGCAGAAAGGTAAAACCCAGGTTGACAAGGAATAAATGTAATAAAGACTAGGATAATCCTTAATAGGACCCATCAAATTAAATGCTAACATATGTAGTGTGATTAAACACAGTTATTGGGACAAAAGAACAAGGACACACTTGCCTTTAACTAGAGTAATGATGTTACTCAGAATATCTTCATCTTCATGCTCTTCAAAGCTCTCGATTCTCGAACAACGTTCATTCTACTCGCATCAATCATCCGAAGCAATCATCCGAAGCACACATATACTAGCAAACAAATAAGAAAACTAAGAACAATACACCAATCAAAAGAAAATTTTAAAAGAGCGCACTAAAGGTTAGGAGTCGATTCTATGGGCGTGTTGATGCAAGCAACGCTGAAATTGGGATCGAACTGAAAAAGATATGAGCTTAAAGAATAAAAGGTATAGCTATTGAACATGACGGCGAACTGGCATGCATTGCATGGGTGCATGCAAATGAACAGATAGATCTGGTGGTGCATACGTGCAGTGCACGTAGGTCGAGATAAACAGATTTTTTTTTTGTGAACAAGATAAACAGATTTATTATTGCTCAAACTTGATGTAAGCATGACATCTTTCATCCGAGTATTTAAGCAATAAACAACGTGGCAAATTAAGGAATTGATTGGACCTCTCATGAGTACGGTCATGCATGGCTATACTTGTCTTGGGGCATACAATTGTGGAGTAGCTATTTAGAACATTGGCTTACCATGCTTCGCGTACGTGCAGGCTTGCATGGCTTGTGGATATCTTTAGAAGAGGGTCAGGCGAGCTGCTCATTGCTCGGTTTAGCTAGCAGTACGTGTACAGCAGGCAGCAGCTCGATCACAGGAATGACAACCCCGGGCTTCTGAATCACCTCTCTAGCGCTCCTCATGGTGAAGTACTCCTCGACGGCCGACAAACATGAAATCGTGGACGGTGGACGGCTTGCTGCAGTGATGGATCGACAGCGACGACGACGTCCATCGAACAGCTTCCTGGTGCCGCGGTGATGCTCCTGGCGGTGAGCTCCATGACCAACTCGTACGCGGTGCGGCGGCCGGAGCACTGATGGTCGGCAATATGGTGCAGCGCTAGGCCTCGGACGAGGTTGGCGGCGCCGGCGGCAGCTTGCCAAAAACCTAGGGCAGGTGGCCGGAACAACAATATGGATGGAAAAAGATGTATATATCTAGCTTGCTGCTTAAAAGGACCCGTGCGTGCTGCAGATATATCCGGCCCTGGTTAGGTTGGAAACAAACTCGTTCAAGATTTGAACTCACGTTAGAGGCGAGGGACCAGCTTGGCACCGAGACAAAGATGGAATAGGATACGGCAAAGATGAAACAGAAAAAGGAAAGTGGTTTGTGTGCCTTCCGTTCATGTGCAGGTCAACCAACGGCAGCTTCACTTTGAGATATATATATGCAACGACATGATGAAAAGGAAGAGAAGAACAGGAAGAAAATCAAAAGATCATACAAGCATTTCTTTTGAATTATTGTATAGGATCTTGAAAACACAAAGAAGCTAGCAGATATATATGTTGAGGTGATAGTAAACAGGATGGTGGCCTCGGTTTGGATCTGATTGCAAGCATCTAAAACTTGATGAGGGTTCTACTGCAAAAAGAACAAGACACGAACTAATCTATAAGAATATCCTTTTCCTCGGGGGTTCTGACGCAAAACAGTCAACTCCCTCTTCTACCTCTGTTCGAACCAGAGGTAGGGGCGGATGGCGGCACTGGCCGACGGGGTCCGGCCAAGGTAGGGAGTGTGACAGAACCGCCCAAAATAATTCCGTATTATCGCCTAAGCCTGTCCACGTGGCCATTAAGTAATAATAAAGAACTATTCTGTCGCCTCTGCCGGGTCATGCCCGGTAAATCACTTACAACAGGATCGCTGATATGCGCAAAGCCCACACGAAGGTGGGACCAGAGTACAAGTTCAACATTACATAAAAGTTCACAAAGTTACATTAATTACAAACCAGGTTTTCATACATAAAAGTAAAGGTGATTCAGAGTTTATACAGCGGAAATAAAACTAGCGGAAGATACACATGGGAGGCCATCCATAGAGTATCATTCTTCGTTATCATGCTCCCACTCAAGTTCCCAACCATCTGGAATAGATCCAGGCTAGATGGGATTACCTGAAAACCACAAATAAGCAAGACTGAGTATACTAATACTCAGCAAGACTGACCCGATAAAAAGAAATTACAACTAGACATGCAAGGCTTTTTGGCTGGTGGGTTTGTTTTGCCAAAAGCGACTAAGAGTTGATCCTTAATTTCAAATTTTAGCTCATATTCTAGTATGTTAATCATTCTAGGTGAGCACCTGTACTAAACAAGCATGTTGTGCAAACAATATTAAACAGACAACAATATTAATCTAACTGTTCCATAAATACATGGGGTAGCCAGTGGTCAAGCCGACTCAGATAACGGCGAGTGACCGACGATCGATCGATTTATATCCTTGCAAGGTAAACCCAAGATACACAGAAGAAGGTAGACCAAATGCAGGGTCTACCCCAACCAGGCGGTTCCCGTCATTCCCCAGATTAGGAAAAGATGCCACAGTCCTAAGTACAAGGTTTACTGGTACGCCTAAATATGGCACGTCCAGAATCACACTTGCACTACTGGTAGCGAACCGGGAGACGCATCTCAAGATTAGTAGCGATAAAATTCCCGCACTGGTTCATTAGGTACTAGGCTTACCGGTCCCATTCCCGACAAGCACTTGGTACGTTCAATAGCTTAGACCAGCACCATGCTACTCGGTCGAGACCGAACCCATTGCTCTTACCACATGAGCGAGTCAATTTAACCAACTTATGATTCCAATATAAGCATCCTATATCTCGCGAGCAATGAGTCATTACTCGACTTGTACCGTATCCTTAGAGCATGGCACTAGCGTTCCTAACATACTAGTAAAAGAGCATAGGAGTCCTAAGGATCATGCATCTAGGTTTCAAAGCAACTCCTGAAACTTAAATGCACATAACATAACATAAATACGAAAAGAAATTGTAAGCTAGGAAATTGGGTTAATGCAACCGGTGCTTGCCTTCTTCTAAGTTAGCAACAGCCTTGGGCTCTTCCGGACTTTGGTCCAGGTCTTGATGAACACCCAACTCGTTCACTTCACCATCTACCATCCCGTCTCCCTCCTAGGTGAGCGTGTATGTACCGTCCGGCAAATCTACACGTATACATGCATATGCATTAGGTGAGGGTGTGAGAGGTTAATTAAAGGTTAACTTTGATGGTGACTGTGTACATATTTAAACATAAATAAATTAAATAACTTTATAAACAGCAAGGAGTGTGTTGAAAAATTCAAAAACAGAAACATAACATGTTTTCACCATTTAACACCTTAATTGTCCTTTCTTTATTTAATTAATTAAAACAAGTCTTACAACCATAAATCCATATTAAATCCAAAAACACCTCAAATGAGCCTAAGCTTTTGCACACAGCAACATATGCCTATTCTAAGCTCACAAACCAAAATCTAGCTTAAGATCATTTATATATTAATTTATACGAAAAAGACAAATTTTAGCCTAGTAAACCACCATTAATTCATATAAAAAGATTTACTAATCTTTTTGATCTCAACTTTCTCCTAGCCATCCTATAAGTCAAAACTAAGTTTCTAGCCAAAGCTCAAGTATAGATCCTATTTATATATTGAGTTATTAATTTATCACCCTACATGAGATTAAATCCAAATCACCTATTAAACAATTTCCTAAAATCAAATCCAACCTACCAGAGGTACTACTCAACAGGAAAAAGCCCTAGGGTGCACTTGTGCTCAAAGAAAAGTTTATTAAAGGGATTATAAAAAGCATCAAGATTAAACTAGCATAGAACTTACATAAATCATAACTCAAAATATACACATCAAACTCATGCCAACTTTGGTCACAAATCTAAACATGTCATAAAGAGAAACATATCCAAAATTCAAGTCCATAACATGTGTATATTTTAAACTACACTAAAAACACATCAAACTGAGTTTGAATTTTTAATTCAAAAACTACACAGAAAAACCCTATACATGCTTTCTAGAAAAGGTAGGTTTCTTCATCAGGAACCAAACAAAATTGAATTTGCATTTTTCTAATTTTTCTATGATTTTTAATGAATTTTCTAAGATTCAGCTGAAACCCTAAAACACATTTACAAGCAGACCCTCGAAAGAAGTTTCAGAAATTACAGATACACCCTCGCTTCACGGAAAACACCCTGGAAAGACTGAAATCGAAGCAATGTAGTCCTCGGGCGCCATGGCCGGCGGAGAGGACCAAAATCCGGCGAGGTGAAGGCCGGACTTGGCCGGGAAAAGGTGGGGAAGTGATGTAGGTTCACCTAGAGCTCCGTTTCGACGGTTGGACGGACCGGAGGAGGTGCCGGCGAGCGTCGGCGGCGGATTGACCGCCGGCCGGCCGCTGCGACCTGTCTCCTCGGCGGAGCTCGGGCCAGCCCGGGATACCGGCGACGACACTGCTTCGAGGAGCACCAGGAGGCGCTGCAGGAGGAGAAGAATGCTACGCGGACGAGCGGAGAAAGAGAAGCGGTGGCTGCGGCGGCTATGGCGACGACAGCGCTGTTCCGCTTCGGAACGGCCAAGCACGGCGACGCGCGGGCAAAGCGAGCAGGCGAGCGCGACGACGCGAACGAGGAAAGCACGTCGGCGTTCACTTTCTCTTCTTTTAGGCGCAGCACGGCACGTGGGCGACCGCACACGCGCGTTGTTGCCTGGCAGCCGCGACGGCACGGCACGTGGACTCGTGCATGCGTGCGCCCGGTGTACGGCTCGGTGTTGGGCAGGATACATGGCGCGCGGAAGGGTCCACCACGACGGACGCGAGGATCCTTACGCCGGCGTGTGGATGCGGTGCCACGTGGCAGAACGTCCAGCACGCGCGCGCCTGGGCGCCTGGGCGCGGCGACGACGTCGCCTGCTTCACTTTCTATTCCATTTACGCATCTTCGAAAATGCCATACTCCAAAAAGTGACAACTAACTTGAAAATCTCCAAAAATAGAAGTTGTAGAGGAACTATAGACCTACAACTTTCGCAAAGGGCGACATATGTTTTGATGAATAGATTTGTGGGAAAAACTCGTTGAACTTTCGGAATTTCTCGGCCCCGGTTTACTGTGCGCAGGAAATTCATCTCGAATTTAAGCAGCTTTGCACTCAAAATTGGAATGTCCGCCAATTATGAAAAATGTGTTCCCGGAAACAAGGAAAAACTTTTATATTGTCCGATTTTGAACTTCTATAGAGAAATTTGGAGAACGCGCAAGAAAACCGAATCAGCCTCTTGGATCCTTAGGGGTTTGACCACGTATTTGGACTTCGACCAAGAGCTTTTGTGCAAAAGTGTGCATAAACATGTCAAACATGCTTAGGAGCAAATTAATCTTGATTAACACAACTAAAAGAGGTATCTATCTTTAATAAACACCCGGGGTGTTACAGGGAGAAGGAAAAGGAGTGCGAGGGGATGATGTAGACGTGCTCACCAGATGCGAGGATGGAAGGAGACGGCGGGAATCCGCCCGGCGGCGGACGTCCATGGTGGCCAGCTCGGCCATGACCACGGCGGCGGTCTCCGGTGCTCGGCTTGCGACGGGAAGCGGCGGAGAAGCTGCGGCATGCCACTGCGGAGCTCTTGGTGGCGTCGGCGTGCTCCGGGAGTGGAAGGCGGCGGTGCTTGGGGAGCAGGAAGCCGGCGGCGAGTTCGTGTGTCGCACAGGGTGGCGGCGTTCCGGCGAGCGTCAGGCGACGAGGATGGCCGGAAGGCAGGTGGCTCGACGCGGAGATGCTTGTGGTGGCTTCGGGTTGCTCCGGCTGTGCCCCGAGACGGTGAATCGGACGAGCGGCCGACGGCTCGGCTTGTAGCTCCGGCGGTGCGGCGGCGCAACAGGAGACGAGGCAGGGCGGCGGTCACGAGACTGCGGTGGAGTACAGGGAGCGACAACGGACTTTCGGCTGCTGGGCTGAAAGCAGCTACGGGCCAAAACTGAAGGAAGGAAAGGGGGAAAAGAAAAGGATTTCTTTTTATCTTCACAAAATATTTTCGTGAAAAGAATAATCTAGAAATAGCTAGATAATTCATTAAAGCCACGAAAAATACTATGAAAATCCCAAAAATTCCAGGAAAATTCCCAGAGCTAGATTGGAGTACGAGCAATCCAAATAAAAATATTTGGAGCTCATGGAAAATATTTTAGAGCCTTCTAATAAATAGAAATATCTCAAGAAGAGTGAGAATAATTTCCAGAAAAATCCGGAAAATTCTCGGAAGGGTTTAGTCAGCACCTAAGCGCATTTTAAACCCATTTTGCACTCATGAACACCTATATGCTTCGGCATGTATGCAACACTCACATAATCATTTTATTTAATTTGAAAAATCAAATAAAGCCTTTTTCCTATATTATATTTCCTGTGAAGAAAATAAATGTTGAAAAAAATTTAAAATAATGAGAAAATCATTGTTTAATAATTCTTTCTATTCACATCTTGAAATTGGAAATTTCAGGGTGTGACAATTCTCTTCTAAACTAATATTTCTCTTCTATATTGAAATTAAAAATTTGGAGATTCATGTATATTTGACCAATCAATTGTTTATATGTGCAGGTTGCTTCCCCTCAGATGAATAATGGGTGTCACCGTCACGTGTCGTCCATTAGTTTCGTGATTTGACCTTTTGACTTTTGTTATCGATAAATTACAACCTTTATTTCTCATGATGTATGTTATGACTTTCATCGTTCATCGATGGTTCAATATTTTTCTAGAATTACACAGTACAACGCAGACGCTCACAACACGCATGCACACTCACCCCTATGAACACACGTACGCAAATCCTATCCCTATGAGCACCTCCGAAGGACTGAGCACCGGCAGATCTGGAGATTCCCAAAATCACCACTGGTGCCTCATCGTCGACGGGAACGTCGCTTACCACTTAATACATAACGCCGGAAAATCCCGGAATAAATCCAGAAAAAGGTGCGAGCACCAGGATTTAAACCCTGGTATGTAGCGTCCCACTGGACCGTCCTACCATTGGACTACAAGCCCATTCGCTGGTTCAATATACATAACTATATAAGACTACTTCAAACTATTATATTTGTCTATTGTGAGGGGTCATAGTGGTGTTATATATGTTGATATAGCGCTTTAGTTCAGGTCCTCCTAAAAATTTTGCTGGCTCCGTCCCTGAGCACCATGTCAGGTTCACATACTTCCACTATAGTTATACATACATGATTTTCCAACACATTTCCTATAACTAAAGCATAGTCATATACACTATGACACCAAGGCTTTGAAGCTCTTAACAAATCTGTCAATCATTCGTCACGAGTAGAGTAGACCGAGTCACATTTTAAATTGATCTCTTATAGTCATGCAGAAAATACAGAGGCGCTTGGAAGAAAGCGAATGGAAGGGCCACGTGTTCTAGTGGTTACATTACATGGCCACCGTGCGCTGGTTTCATTAGAAATGCGCATGCGAAATGTCGTATGATCATTGTAGTAGGATTTGTGAGAAATCAGAGCAAACGTTAGTTCTACCTTTGTGCAACTAGTCTCTCTCCGATATGTTTTGTATCTCTCAATCCGGCCAGTGTGTGATGGATAAAATCGTCGTTCCACAGTGCTGCCGCCGTGCCGTGGGCTGCTACGGCTCGACCTCGACGTGTGCCCGGCTGCCCGCCCGGCGCCCGCCGCCAACGTCGTCAGAGGTCAGAGACTCGTATGTGGGTTTGAAACAGCGCTCGATCGACTAGGTACACGGTCTCCAAGGTCCGAGTTGATGTTCCGAGCCCTTTCCCGATGATACGGCGTGACTGTATTGGAGGGCGTGTGGGATACGAACCAGCATACTCCTAGATGGGTCGTATAGCATAAATACGGGCTCAGTTCAGGCGGCGGTGCGGCAAAGGAAAGATCAAGCTGCTAGGTGCTGAAGATCAGATACTGGCCGGCAATGGATCGCCCTCTACTGGAGCGAGCTACCCCGCCGGCGACTGTCATGATCACCTTGCTGTTCCTGCTAGCTTGCCACGGTTTGTGCAGCGTCCTTGTTTGTTCTCGAGCCATTTCCATGCATATGATGTTAATAATCTCTCGATCTGTGATAGTTACATGCATTCGACGATGGCTAACCAGTTTCATTGCTGATCGACCAACGGTCACCAGCTGGAGTCATTTCCGGCGGCGGCGAGCCTCCATATTCCTCGCCGGCGGCGGTGAAGCATCGTCAGATGGTTCAAGCCCCCAAGATGCTCGTCAACAACGCGACCAGTAAGAACTCTGCTGCCGATCGATCTATAGTTCGCCAAATTAAACATCGTCGGGGTGTTCCACTCATCACAGCTTCGTGCGCGTGCGTGTGTTATCAATGGACCAGCCGGAGGCGGCGACCCGCTCGGCGTTGCTGCTGCTGCTGCCACGGCGCACTACGCGGCGGAGCGGCCGCCGGCCACTACGGCGCTGCTGTATGACGACTGCTCGGAGGAGGTCGTGCAGGTGTCCCAGGTCGATGCAGGCCTGCTGCCGAACGGCATCCCCATCTATAGCGTGACCATCACCAACACCTGCCTCGACTGCACGGTGCGCGACGTCCACGTCTCCTGCGGCGAGTTCGCCTCCACGGAGCTCGTCGACCCTAGCAAGTTTCAACGCCTTGCGTACGGGCCTACGGGGACTGCCTTGTCAGGGACGGCGCGCCTATTGGCCCCGGCGAGACGGTGTCATTCGAGTATTCCAACTCCTTCATTTACAACATGGATGTAGCGTCGGTATCATGTGGTGATATCTAGGGCGTGTTTGGCAGGATTCCGGCTCCACCAAACCAACTCTGGAGTTGCTACTTCACCAATTTGCAGCTCCACCGTGGAGCTGTACTCTAAATTTGGAGTTGAAGAAATGTGTATGGCAAAGATAACAGCTCCAGCTCCAAAACAGAGATCATATTGTAAAAAGTCAATTTTACCCATTATAAACTGTCATCCTCTTTTTTCCTTCTCTTTCTATCTCTTCTCTCTTCTCCTCTCTCTTCCTCTGCGCTTCAAGCCAAAGCCTGAAAGAGACGGAAGCCTGAAAGCTACGGCCATGTCAAGCCGTCGTGCGTTCCAAAGCGGCCAGAAACCAAGCAGCACGAGTAAAAAAAAAAATCAGAATTGCAAGATGGAGCCTGTATCTGTCTGCTACTACTTCCAGCGAATACTTTTAAAAAATTATACTGGGAATCAAATCTGAGATGAGCTGATCTAAACTCTGCTTCACGCAGATACAGTGAGCGACATGAATGCACATGCACAGGCACAAGCCGCCACCAAATCTCCGTTTCTATTCTTCATCACTGCTGCCGTGACATTCACATCGGCCTGCATCCGTCAGAGCTGGTGGCCACCCATTACCCAACGACGGTGAAGGCATGCAGGTCCAGGTCCAGGGCGCAGGCAGGCCGTGACCCCGGCCGGGTCGAGATCGAAACAGCCGGGCCATTTGTCCCGGCGCCCGGAGGGAATCGCCCGCGCACAGGCCGGTGGAGGAAGAGGACCGTCCGCGACGGGAGGGAGGCGGACGCGAGGCGTATCGGAAAAAAAAATCGAACCGGTAAGTGCGTAATAGGTGGCAAAAGTGCGTAATTTCCACCTAACTTCACGAGTCAGTACGAAACCAGCCTTCGTAGAGTACCTTTTGAGGTACTTCATGAATTTGGTGCAGTTGGGAGCTAGATTCATGTTTTTTGTGGATCTGGAGTTTTTGAAGCTGAGGTGTTTGGCAAGAAAAAATTAGAGTGAAGCTGTTTTTTTGAATCTGGAGCTGCTTAGAGCCCTGCCAAACACGTCCTTAGGCGCTGCGCTGTGGTGTGTGGGTCTTGGCTTGGTGTTGGCAAATAAAAGTATATCAGTGTACTCTATTAGTTCTTTTCAGTAAGGTAAAGCTATATGTTACCTGTGTGATTTGAAGCAACTCCTCACACGAACTTTTTTCTTCCCCAAACTCATTTTCTTCTCCAACTCCGACGAGCTTTCCGGCGAGTTTAGGGTTCGGTTAGGGTTCGGAGTTAGGGGTTAGGGGTTGCTGGGGGGCTGTTGTCCCCGCCGGACCTAGAGGGAGGGCCGGCGGCGGCAGGCCGGCCCAGCGGAGCTGGCGATGGGCAGGGCGGCGAGGGCGTCGCCGGCCGAGCGGTGAAGGCAGGCGGTTGGGGCCTGGGGTCGGGCGGGGGCGTGACGACGGCGACGGCGGGAGGGGCGGCGGGAGGTGCACGAGGCGGGGGCGGCTGGCGCCGGCGGACCCTAGTCCGCCGGCACCGGCCGGGGTGGCGGACGGGCTGGGCGGGGGTGGGATCTCGCACGGATCTCGCAGGGGCGGGGCGCGCGGACGTGGCGAGCATGTGGCACGGTGCGGGTGGGTTTGGGTGGGAGTAGGGTAAGAAATAGAGGGAGGGAGAGGAAAAATAGTAGCCCGGAGATGTAAATAGTTGCAAAAAATCGTGTGAGGAGGAGCCTAGAATTGTGTGGGTGAACTATAGACAAACCTTTCAGTAACGTTTGAGTTTGGTGAGAACTTGGATGATGAACATAGTGATATTGGTTCTACCACTCTTAGGGGGTGTTTAGATCCACATGACTAGAAGAAGTCAGACTAATAAGGGACTAAACTTCCAAACACTAGGAACTAAAGGGTGATTAAAACTAGTCTAGTCCCTAGTCAGGGGTGACCCAACTAAAGGTGACTAAAACCCTCCCTCTCCACATTTATTGCTCGCTCCCCCCCTCTCTCTCCCTCTGGACCCGTCGCCTCCCCCTCTCTCGAGACCCGTCCCGCGCCGACCCTCCTCTCGATTCGCCGCCGGCAGGCCGTCACCCTTGCTCCCGCTGCCGACCGCCGCCAGCCACCACCGTCGTGAGGAGGAGCTCCGGCGTAGGAGGGGCTCCGCCGGGGGATGCGCCGTGCACCGGGATCCGGCAGAGGGTGAGGGGGAGGTCGTCCCCCTACGTCGGCAGCCTGCGCAGCGGCCTGTGAGGCCCTGCGTGGAGGAGCGGGATGCCGCGGTGAGGGCGGCTACCGCGCAGGCAGCCAGGTCGCATAGGTCGAGGACGCCACCGCTACCGTGTACGTGCGACCGACCTCCACAAAGCAGAGAGAGGCTGGCGCCCGGCGGCGGCGCCGTGCAGGCGGAGCTCGTGCTCGACTGGCGCCCGCGCAAGGGTCCGGTTGCGCCCGTCGACACGCAGGGGAGGGACGGCGCTCGCGGCGCACGGATCTCGTCGGTGCAGGTCCAGCGACGCGCAGGGGACGGGTGCCGGCGCGGCGGCCACGACGACTGAGTGGCCTTGGCAACCACGGCGGAGAACCTGGAGCAGAGGACAGCGCACCGGACGACGAGAGAGAAAGGGAGGGAGGAGAGGGGAGAGGAGAGAGAAAGAGAGGAAGGGAGAGAGAACAATTTAATACTGACTACTTTTAATCACCCTCCAAACAAGGAGCTGACTAGAAGCTTTTAGTCTGACTACTTCTAGTCATAGGTCTAAAGTGTATCTAAACACCCTCTTAGCCTTGAAGTGACTCACAAGCTCAACTAGTTTCCTCGCGAGCGAATCCCAAGTGGCTTGGTTATTTGTTATTTGAACTATGACTTTCTTGTTTGATGGCAAATTTATAGTTGTGCTGACACTTTTTTGTCAGCACATGAGTCCGTTAGATCGCGCGGTCATTGAAATTCTTCTCGCCGGAGCTCCTGCTCCTAGCAGGTCAGATCGATTAGGAAGCCTGCACAAGGGCGTCGGAAAAAACTACGTTCACCACTACGGAAGGACCCCGTTAGGCATGACTAAGGATGGCAATGGGTCGGGTCGGGTGCGGGTGGAGCAAAACTCATCCATTATGACACCTATCACATTTAGCTACACCCACCTATTATCACACCTATGAGTGAAATTTCACACCCACACCCGCACTCACTGGGTCCATCACATTTATGACATATATGAATATGACGACATTATATCAAGTAATATAATAGGGCAAAATCATGAAAGTCACAAATAGATAATTCTAACAAGCCAAACTTCCAACTTATAGTTACATCACGTCACATAAATGTTCATAGTTCCAGCGAGAAAGAAAATTAGTCACCATACTCAATACATCACATAAGCAAATATAAAATAAAGACTTAAACCTAGCCTTAAGATTGAAAACACAAGGTATAGATTACATCATCAATCATCATAAATCTATCAAATAGGTTTAGTACCTATAAAAATAAAAAAAAATTATTCTTTCGGGCTCCGTGGGTCACCCACGGGTTAAAATCTACACCCGCACCCACACTCACTTAATACGGGCTGGGTCGGTTGTAGACCCATGGGTGAAATTATGCACCCGCGCCCGCACTCATTGGGTGTGAAACCCGTAGGAACCCGCACCCATAAGTCTGATTGCCATCCCTAGGCACGAGCCTAGGGTTTCTTTGAGGTCAGCAGACCACTCAAAATGTACTTAAACGCTGTAGAGACAAAGAAGGGAAGCAAAAGGGATCAGAAAAAAATAGGATTTACAGATAAAATGTAAAGTAATTGTTAAATCAATTGGGTGATAAGCGTCAACTGTCTTTTATATTTATAGAGTGAGGAGGTCTTGTTTTAAAAAAACCCTACAAGTCTAAATCTACCATAACTGCTCAATTCCATTCAAACTCAAGGAGGATTGATCTAACCAGTCGAGCCCATCGGTCTGACTGATTGACCTTGCTAGATCAGCTAGATGTAACAAATCGGTGAGACCGCCTAGAAAACCAGTATGTCCAGCTGGTCCCAGCCTGATCGACTTGATGTCATTTTTGGTCATCAAATTATGCCCCTCCTGTTTTTGTAAGCATTGCGTACTAGATACAAAAATAAGCCTAAGAGTGATATTCAAAGATACCGAGTTACCGACCTTGCTACATCAAGCTTCTTGCCCATGCAAAGTCTTCATTATATAGAAATTTCTATAGCAAACCTTTATAATTTTGTATGGTCCTTCGTCCGAACTTGAAAACCACTTGCCAAACTTCCTGTTATTCATCCCTATAGGTAAAATTTGTCCTCCAAACTAGATCACCAACTTGAAAGGAATGTAACTTTTTACTTTCCGGTTGTATGCTCTAGCAACTTGCCTCTTGTCTTTTTCAATCTTCTCCAAAACCTCTAATCACTTGTCGGTCACCTTATGAATGTTATCCATCGTCAAAGCATGATAGGTACTAACATCAAGATCATTTTTGCTTTGCTAGTATATATGTGTCTACATTCACCTCAATAGAGCAAAACAACTTCTTGACCATAGACAATCTCAAAAGGAGCAAGTCACTTTAGTTGCACCATGTCTAGAAATACGATGAGCCCACAAAGCTTCAAATAATACCTCATGCCATCTTCTATGATTCTCCTCCATCTTCTTCATGAGCTTAATTAAAATCTTGTTGCTAGACTCGACTTGACCATTAGCTTGAGAATAATATGAAGATTGATTAAGTAAAATTTAATATGATATGGTTCCACAAACTCACATACCTTTTTGGATATGAATGAAATCATTTGATTCGTACTCAAAGTTTGTGAAGTACAAATATATGTGTCGGTGTCCGGATTAGCACTGGCACCAACTAGTAATTAGCGCTGGGATCTGTCTCTCGACGGTCGGTGTTAAGCTAAAGGAAGACGGGGTTTATCCTAGTTCCGGCCGCACGGCCGTACGTCCAGCAGGGTGTGCTTGCGCACTTTATTAACTTGCACCGGGGGTGCCTGTAGAGGGGGGCTACAAGCAAGGCGGGAGAGGAGGAAATTCCCCCAAGTCCCAGCTAGATGATTGAGGCTAGTGCCAATATCGGGAACGGGGTGTCGTGCTGCGAGCGAGTGAGTGTGTCTGAGTGTGAGGGCCTGCCCGCGCAGGGGCGTCTGCTTCTCCCTTTTATAAGCCAAGGGAGGGCAGTTACAGTAGGGCCGCACAGTGGTCTTGTACAGTGGCCGTGTACTGGTATGACGCCGACGGTCTTGTCCCCGCACGTTCTGGCTCCTGGCGCGAGTTGGTAGCGAGCTCCGGCTTCGACGGGCGACATGGTGGCTCCTGTCGCTTGTCCGACTGTGACTTCGAGGGGATGCTCCTGCTAAATCGAGGGTCCGGTCGCCGGGGGAAGGACGGGAGTTGGCGGCACAGGGTCGCGGGACATCACCGGCCTGTCCGCACAGTACTGCGCAATCCGTCGCACAGCGACAGGGATGACGGCACAGCACCGAGGATGGCCCCACAGTGCCAGAGATGGCCGCACAGCTCCAGGGATGGCCACGTGACACCGGAGTTGGCGGAGGAGACGCAGCGCACGCCATCCGTACGGCAGCGCGCGGTCAGCACGTGTACTGGCGTGCGGTCCGTACACGTTTCGAGGGTACCCCCATGCCCGTTCGAGGGTCTCGCAACCAGGAGAGGACGGGGAGTAGGTAGCACAGCAGCACGGACTGACGCCGGCCTGTCCTCACAGTGCCGCGTAGCGCTCGCACAGGGGCCGGAGTGGCTACACAGTGGTGGTGTCAGGCGCCCAGGCCCCGTCAGCCGTGCGGCGTGGAGGGGGATTTGCTTTTGACCGGGATGCCCCGTCGTGGATCTAGCATTTAATGCCGCCGCCAGAGAAGAAGTGGGGCGGGGTCCCGCAGATCGAGAGGTGGCCTCGAGCGAGGCGGAGGTGGTCGCCCGCTCGAGGAGGGTCGAGCCCCTCGAGCGAGGCGGAGACCCGCTTGAGGGGCCGGGACCCTCGAGCGAGACGAAAACCCGCTCGAGGGGCCGGGACCCTCGAGCGAGACGGAGAACGGGGGCGCTGGCGGGATTTCTTGATGGAAATCCTTGGGCCGTCGTCGCGTCGTGGCAGGTCGTGGGCCCGCTGCGTGCCTTGCTTCCCTTTCTCTGTTTTGTGGAGATTAGTCTGTACGTTATCGCGTTTAACGAGGGTGATTACTCCCTTAGTTAGGGGACCCCTAATGACCGTCCCCGACAATATGTATAATATGTTCCGTAATGAACTCAATCACGTCTCGATGTGTTATATTCTTGAGGGGAATTGCTTTGGTCCACTTGGTGAAATAATCAGTAGCCACAATTATAAAGTAATGTCCCTTTGATGAAGGAGAGTGAATCTTGCTAATAAAATTCCATCCCCATCCTCGAGAATATCATAGGTTAATAATAGGATGCATCAATGCAACAGGTACTATTTGGACATTCCAAACTTTTGACACTCTTCACATCCTTTGTAGTAACGAAAATAATCGACTATCATCTAATAAAAAGCAAGCTCGCCTTAGCCACTTGATCATGTGAACTGACTGATGTGTACCACAAATACCTTCATAAACATTAGCATAGTCAATATGTCTTGATCAGAATCTTAGCATTTTAATAACAAATCCTCAATTCAACGATACAACTTACCATCAACTAAGGCTGGTCGCACTCGTCATACTCCGAATTCATCCCCTAAAAGAGGATATTCTGCCCAGTCAGTGAGATTCTCCCGTTCAGTACCAGTTTCCCGCACCTGTCATCCCCTATATCTCATACTTCAAACCAACTTCGAGTATATTTAATTTTTCTTACCTCCACTCCACCCCCACGGCCCCACGACCCACCCCATCCTCTCCCGTCGTCCTCCCGCAAAGCACCGTCGGCGCGCAGCAGGGGTGTGCCAGGTCAGAGCAGGGGCGTGTCGTGGTTCGTGGAGCAGCCGCCGAAGCAGGGACCGGGCCGTGGAGCACCCGCCCGAGCAGCCACCGGAGAAGGGGCGTGCCAGGGCAGAGCAGGGCGCGACCGGGCGGAGTAGGGACGCGGCAGCGCTGTGGGCAGATCAGGGGCTCGTCCCGGCGGTGATCGAAGATCTAGGGCCCCCATCGGCTGTGGAGCTCCAAGAGGCCTCCCTCTACTGCGCATCTGGCCAGCTTGCCGGGGTGGAGCTCGGCGGCGGCAGCCCTCGCGGCGAGGTCTCGCACGCGGCGGCGCCGGCGGCGGTGGAGGTCCCGTCGACCTCTTGCACGCCTGCGCTCACTTATCCAAGGTGACAGCATGGACGGCATGGACGCCTACCCAAACTCCTTGCAACCGTACTGGGAGATGGAGGACGAAGATGATGATGACGACTCTATTCTCTCGAGTGAAGATGATGAAGCAGATTTCGCGATGTACAACCAACTGGTGCAAGAAGAGAGCTCTCGCTTGCGCTGTCAATCTGATGCACCGCCAAAGGTCATTCGGCAGAGGGACTTTTCTATGGGCCACAGAACGATAAAAAAAGATTACTTTGCTACGAATCCTGTTGAGATTATAAAATGAAATGCTTTTGCATTTTACTACTTTAAGAGAGATCTGTTTTTATAATGACCAGATCAATTTATTGCCAAAAAGGATGGTGACTTGTTCATTTTACTAAGAACTTGAATATGAGATTTGTTCTACCTGTCTCATGTTTCTTGCATGATATCAATCATATCAACCCAGTACATTGTTTCCTTTCTTCAGAAAGAGCTGATTTTGGGCAACTTTGCAAAGTTAATAACTTAAAAGACGTAAATACTAAAGGAACAACAAGACACAAGGGGGGAGCACACCTTGGAAACCTTGGATGCATTCACTAAACTAATGGTGGTGAACTGGTGATTATATAATTTAATTAATAATGATGGACATACACTATTTCTGCGATGGTTAAATGCTCAACTTTGTATACCAATAGGATGACGATTAGTTCTCAATTTACTGGCAAAATTGTGATGATGACAATGAAAGTATGCATATTGGATTGTTTTATGAGTGCAGCGCAAAAACAACATTTGTTCATATGAGATTTGCCTTTTGTCCCCATCATTTTCACATCACTAAATATTTGTTGAGAATTTGTTTAGACAGCTTAGCATTCCATTACTTGTAATGCTGCCTACTTATGGTAGATCTTTGTCAAAATACTGAAGTTGGGCTATTGTTGCGAACCTATCCATCTTTGACTAGCTACACGCAATGAACATTATGTCGCGAAAAATTGCTGGGATGTATTTAATTATGTAGTAGTATAGCGTACATAGGGTGAAAGGGTTGTACAAAGAGGCTCCATGAACATACGAAAACCGCAATTTCCACCAGAGCCTTGCTCCCGAACAATGTTTTGTACTACATCATTATCCTGTGACATATCGTATATATAGCACGTGCATTATTACTAGTAATGAACAAAAACGTCATAACATTTATCACCACGTAAGCGTCACATTGGATTTGGCAAAATCAAGTCTGAATATCATTATTTTAAATTTTGATTACATAATCATACAAATAGACCATTACACATTTGAAATAATTTTTTTTATCCTAAACGTAAGTACTACCTCCGTCTTTGAATATATGACGTTTAGGTCAAGCTAGTTAGGTCAAAAATAAACTAATTTGCTTGTCCTAAACGTCATATATTAAAGAACGGAGGGAGTATTATAAGATGAAGGTAGTATATCTATATAAACTATATAATTGACACATATTAACGATTTCTCTTGCCTCTCAACGTGCCACGTCATAACCCAGTACACACCATGTTACTATCCACTATAAACAATGTTAACATCCACCAAGTCATGTCAACATCTAACAAACAATATATTTACGTCTTCGTTGATTTTCTGTGACTAATAGCATGTTGTATTTGAGAGTAACACACCATAAAATTTTCGTAGTTGAAATACATGTAGGATCAATCATTTAAAAATGGTTCTCTCTCAACAAAATTAACGTACTTTCATATATAATATTGTTTACAGATAAATATCGCAATGTAATCGTTTTGGTATTTCTACTTTCACATTTCATCTTAAAATTTTGTTTAAAATTTCCGCGACAACACGCGGGTATCACATAGTTTTTATTATAACTCTAACTTTTTAAAAAAAAAGACGAGCGCATGTCCCAGTATACATTGGCAGTTGATGCCGCCCCGGGTCCCGGCCTGCTGGTGTACGGTGTACCAGCACTTCGCCTTGGAGTACACTTCTGCCGTTGTGCGCACGTCCTTTGCTGCCGGAGCGAGGAGCCGAAAGAAAAAGAAAGAAAGCAACACGCAAACCACACGATCCACGAAAATATTCGTACTAGTAGCATCCGCCGAACATTTGGGAAGAATGGCACCCACGGTTCCTCCGGTGGGTTCGGCGACGGACCCCTCCCAAGTCCCAACGCAAAGAGAAGACCCAAGAGGAGGCGAGGCCCCACCAAAACCCAAGGAGACGGACGCGGACCAAGTGGAAAGTTCACGGTTTCGGCCAACACACGCCGAGTGGACGGGGCCCTTTATTCCAGACGGCGTCTCCCCCCTACCTCCGACTCCGAGCACCAGCAGACCGTTCGACCCGTTAAAAAACCGCGTCTCGTCTCCTTGACCCAACGACCCGAGGCCGCCGCGTCGAGCCCCCTTTGCGTTGCGTGCGTCTTCTAAAAATAGCGCCCGCAACGTCCGCCCGGATCGCGGCGAGTATAATTTATCAAAGGCGGGCGCGCGGCGCGCGGGGCAGATCTCGCCGGCCGGGGGTCCAGCCATATGGGTGCTGCCGGCGCGATCCGGCGGGCGGCGGCGGCGGCGGCCGACCGTGCGTGCGCGGCGGCGCGGGGCTTCCGCCGCGCGCTGGCCCGGTTCGCGCCGCGTCCCTCGGCGTTCGCGCCCGCCGCCGACGCGGAGGCCGCCGCGGTGCGCGCCGTGCGCAACCTCCGCACCTTCCGCTTCCACTACGCCGTCCTGCAGTGGGCGCTCCTGCTCGCCTCCCTCGCGCCGCGCCACCGGGCGTCCGTCGTCTTCCTCATGGCGGCCTCCAAGGGGCTCCTCGTCTACGGGGGCCTCCTCAAGGCGTTCCCCAACTCGGCGATGCTGCGGAGGCTCCTCGACCGCCGCCTCGTCGCCGCGGTCTTCGTCGCGCTCGTCCTCGCCGACATCGCCGCCGCGGGCGCCGTAGCCAACCTCCTCGCCGCGCTCGCGGCGGGCGTCCCGATCATCGTCCTCCACGCGTCCTTCCGCGTACGGGACGACCTCGAGGGGGCCTCCGCGGACGCCGCGGCGGAGAACGGCAAGGAGGACGAGACGTCGGCGGTCGTGGAGAAGAAGGAGGACGGCGACGTCGAGGCTGGCCCCACGCGGCGGACCATGGCGGCGGCACCAAGATCGCCCAAATGAGGAAATTTTACTAGTAAAAACCATACATTTTCATAGATTAATTACGGGTCCCGTTGTCTTGGAATATAGGAACAAATTCGTGGTCAAACCTGCCTTCCTGCCTGCTTCTTGATTCATACTGACATACTGTGAGAGGAGGAGCCTAGGAATTTTTGGGGGAAATTCAATTATTAGAATGTAGTGGTAACTGTGACAGTGAATGTGGAGGTTTAAGGACACTTTCGATATTCCTTGATTACTGACATGTCTTTGATCAAACACACATCAACAAGAAATCTGCTTACAGAATGCCGAATGCTTTAAGTTTGCTCCACTGGTTGATTCAGTTACTTCCACTAGTATCTCCATTCGATCAAACAGATTATCGTGTTGGGGAGAAATGGGCGGCAGTGCTTGGGAACAAAGTGATAAAAGAGCCATGGATGAATTCACGGCCGGTGTTTGGCTGATTCCCCAGATCTTGGAGACGCAGAGGAAGTGACGAAGAAGTGCAGCTCCCTCCTACTCCAACCCATGCGCAGCCACCTAACAAGCCAACCGACCTGCTGCTGGAAGTGCTCTTTTCACCGACGACAGCTGCCACCGCAAAAGACAGGTGAAGCCTCCAAAGGGCAAGCAACTCGCCTTCCCCAGTTGTATACACTTCTCCGACGTTGAGGTGTTCCGTCTCTCTGACTGGGTAGCTTTGCAGGTGAAGGGTTGGTGTAGGATCGATGGCCTATAGAAGGAGGTTGAATATGGACCTTCTTCAATTTTCTAGAACAAGGAACAAACCTTAACTTAGATCTCTAGTGTTGCCCATCTAAAAGGTTTCTCCCTACCAACTAAGCACACTAACAACAATGTTCCTTAGCAAGAATCACACTAACATGTGAAATGCACCCTAGTCAAGAAAGCAATAAGCAAAGCAAATTAGAGGGAGCAAAAGCAAAGGAACTTAAGAGCTGAAAGTAAATGCGGAATTAAGTGTAAGAAGTTAGAAAGGGAGGACACGAGACAACCGAATTTTTTCCCGTGGTATCGAGAAGTTGACGCTTCTCCCTAATTCACGTTGGAGCACTCACAAAGAGTTTTGCTCCCCCTCAAACCACTTAGACTTGAGTGCTCACTAAGAGTACCCGTTCTCCATCTCCGGAATGGTGGGTCTCAATCCATTTACACCAAGAACTTCCCGGGGCTCCCACAATCTCCAAGAGCTCACCAAGAACCCCAATCACCGAGACCGTCTAGGAGCCGTCAATCCGGCGCGCCCTTCTCAGTTTCAACTCATCCAATTCAATCTCCTTTGAATTTTTCTTCAAGTCTTTTTCTTCCATAGTGTTTCCATGAGTGTCTTGAGCTGTTTAGTGACCAAGGAACTTGAGAGTACATAATTATGGCATAACATTTGGCATGGTCAAGCTACTCAAGTGTGAACCCCTCATTATAGTACGGTCAAACACTACAAACTAGCAAATCCAAGTGTCCTTCATCTCCTTGTGACACTTGGAACTAGAAATGTCCTTAGCCTTGTAGTCTTTGTCCATTGATCATCTATTAATTCAAATTGAGGGATCTCTTTTCAGTAATTACTTATGACAATAACTCAAGGATAAATCCGCTACAAAACAAATGTTAGTCACAAGTATATGATTGTCATTTATCACCGAAACACACCCTTACCAAAGGTGCGGTGGGATTTTGATGCTTACAGTTGGCTGTTTTGCAGTTAGCAAACGAGACTACTCAGTCAAAACATTAATTAGTTGAAACCCTCTTCATTCACACTGGAGAATGAGCAATCACAAGCTGATCCATCAGACGTCGTATGCACAAAGTCTAGAAAAGCACACATTTTGAAGATCGTACTCAACAATCTTAAAGCGCTTCCCCCTCTTCTTCGGACTACCTGACTGATGAAGGTTTTGGTAAGCAGCTGTCGGCTCTGCCTGTAATGCAGAAGCTGTATGTGCAATGTTCCCAGCACCAATCTACCAACTGCCAATGGCATGTACTGTTTGGTGCAACAAATCTCAATCCTCCGGTCCTAGTATCAGGATCGAAACGAGTCATCAATTGACCTTTAGATCTCCCTGCAGGTGGCGCCTTCATTTGTCTTATTAGTACTGAGCTGGAAGTACTGAAAGACACTGTAAAGAAGGGCAAAGCACACCGGGCTGCCTATGAAGGCCCATTCATCTGCTCCTTGTTTTATTTACCTCAGCTTGTGGCCCATCAGTCGATTTACCACCTGCGAATTCGGTCGGTGGGTCGGGTTGAGCCCACCCCAAGTTTCGCGAGCCCTAGGGTTAGCACGACCGACGGCGCTGCTCACGCGTCGGTGTTGGGCCGCCCTATATATGAAGAGAGAGCCGTCGCCTAGGGTTTCCACCTACGGCGCCGACCAAACCCGCAAACCCAGGAAGAACTAGCACCCTCTCGCCGTCGCCGCAATGGAGCACACCTTCATCATGATCAAGCCCGATGGCGTCCAGAGGGGCCTCGTAAGCACCATCCTTCCCTTAAGTTCCGTTGATTCGATTCGATTTGGTGATGGGCGCCTCGGTGCTTGGATTTGTACTTGGTATAGAGTTAAGTTTAATCTATTTTTTCCTTTTTTTCTCTCAGGTTGGTGAGATCATCAGCCGCTTCGAGAAGAAGGGCTTCTACCTCAAGGGTAATCTAGCGCACATCCTTTGATTTAAGCTTTCTATTAGTTTCTGCCGATAATTTATCCAAATGAAAATTGAAGCTTCTATTAATTGAGGCTTGTACTGAAATTGAACTGTTTTTTTAGATCGAAAATGAACTGTCTGGGTATAAATCAGTTCACTTTACCTAATAGATCTGTGATACAATTAGATTGTTGGTTTACCGTAACTGTTATTTTAAATCCGGCGACCGTTTGTAACTGATGTTTGCCTGCTGAATTGCTGATCTGTTATCTGAATGCAGGCTTGAAGCTTATGAACGTGGAGAGGTCTTTCGCTGAGAAGCACTACGCTGATCTGTCCGCCAAGCCCTTCTTCTGTGGTCTCGTGGACTACATCATCTCTGGCCCTGTGGTCGCCATGGTCTGGGAGGGCAAGAGCGTTGTCGCAACTGGCCGCAAGATCATTGGTGCCACCAACCCCCTGGCTTCTGAGCCCGGCACCATCCGTGGTGACTTTGCTGTCGACATTGGCAGGTCAGATCTCATTCTGAATAAATCTCTGGTTTCTTGTCACCATTATTCATCTCTCTTGTGTGATGATTATGCTTGGTTGCTTGTATTGTTTTTGTAAGTGCTACAAATAGCTGCAAGATTTAGTTGGAGGTGCCATATTATGTTATAATGCTCACTCTCTGAGGTTCTTCATATAGTACTGTAATCTACTTCATAGTTATGCTAAAATGTTTTACAAGACTGATTAACCCTATTGAATTTGTCAAGAGTAATAGTTTGTTTTCTGTTGTCAAATTAAATATGATCTGTATTCAGGTTTGTTAAAGTACTTAGCATGGTGGGCTCCCAGATCATTAGTTCCTTTCTAGCTTGGGACAGTGAAATCATATCTGAGGCTGTCTCATGATTGCAACATGCACTTCTACTGTTTTAGAGTTTGAGAAATTACTATCTGTATCGTTGAACCATAATTTCGTGAACCAGATTTCCTTGGCATGCATGCATATGCTTGACGTTTTGTTTATGATATGTGATATGGTTTTGCATGAGCTACTGGAAGTTTACTTAATGTTACACGTCTCGTGGCTGCTGGTTGCCGTTCCTTTTTAATTAGGGAATGGCTGAAAAAATACAGTCCTTTCGCTCTATTTTTGCATTTCTAGTTCATACACTTTGCAATGCACCTAGTACTTGTACCCGCATAGTAAAAATTGTGAATCTAAAAATGTTAAAGTGGTGTATATAATTTGGGACGGAGGTAGTATATAATTTGGAGGTAGTATATAATTTCGAGGCATCCACTTGACTCACATTTTCTTCTACTGACATTCGAAAGTTGGCAGACACATTTCGCTACGATATACGATCACAATCTGTGGTCCCCATCGTTTCGGTTACAGAATTTGTACAAATTTAATGAGGATCTGCTTAAGCTTCGGTTGCACAAATTTCACGAGGGTCTGCTTCAGCTTCCATCGCACTCACATGGATTAATTTCTTAAACCTCGTAAGATCGTCCTTACACACAAATCGTTGCAAGTACCATGTATAGCTAATCTCTTACAGCCGTTCAATGGTGGCAAAATAACACTAGGAAAAGCTGTATAAAATCTGGCTCTGATGCATCCTTATTCCTGCAGGATTCGAACCATGCATTGTAGTGGTCCATTTGCTCATCCGTAGCAGCGGATAGGATCGTTGCAGCCCTTGTCTGCAGACTGCCTGAACCCGAAGCGGCCTCCCTTCTCAAGGTACTGCTGGTGGTACTCTTCTGCCCTGTAGAACCTCTTGGCCGGGAGGATCTCGGTGACAATCGTCCGGTTCAGAAGCTTCTGCTGCTTCTCGAGGGATTCTCTCGCCGCCTTCTCCTGCTCCGGGGTGTAGTAGTAGATACCTGACCTATACTGGGTTCCAACGTCGTTGCCCTGCATGTGCAAGTATAACGTCAGAAACGTATTCTTTGCCAGGCATGCTCGAAAATATTACTTGACTTCAGATTTCCAATTCTCCCGAGACAGGTTAAAATGCTATGTTCAAACAATGTTTGGTTGTCCACAGTGGCGGAACTGGAGAGAAAAATCAGAGGGCCAGACAACTGTTTAAAGATTCAAGAATTTTGCAATTTTTACTCTAATTTTTCATTGTCCACTCAAGCATACAGTAGCTAGCTGTGCCATGCTATATGTATAGGAATTAATTTTGCACCAGCAAGACATACACCAAGCAAAACGTTTGCAAAGGTGGTCAATATACCTTGTTCATTTAAATTTTATCACATGATTCTTCACTCGCTGTATTGATCAGCAATCTCTCTTTAATTACGAGACAAGAAATGAATCTGATATACCTAGGGGATAGAGATTAGGAAAATAAACTTGATTGCATTGCTTTAAGTTGAAGGACCAACATGAAGAAGCTTGCTAATTAATCATGGGCTGACAAAGAAGCAGTTAAAATGATTAAATCCCTTTTAAAAATTCATTTGTTGGGGGTGGCCATGGCCCCCGCCGGCCACCCCCCAGTTCCGCCACTGGTTGTCCAGAGATTCATTCAGGTGAACACTTGAGAAAAGCTTATCTAGTGCAGAAGTTGGATGAGCTGAAGTGGTACAGACATCATCAACCTATACAGTATACACTGAACCAATGTGTATCTATGTCACTTTTGGCAAAAACATGCTGGCAAGATAAATCAGAAGTAGGTACCCTGTAGCTCAAGGTCAATCTTGGCATCAACTACTCCTAATCTTAACACAAGAACTAGTACTGGCACTCCCACACTAGTTCGTGGTGCATCGTTTCTTCACATTCTACAAGGACTGCTGCAACTTTGCAATCAACTAAGTACGACATTCGAGAGGGCCAGATATGGCTGACCAATGCAATCCCACCACTTACAGGAACCAGTAACAATGGCATGAAAATTATTACCCATCCACTGGAATCAACCATGTCAATCTTACTTATAGAATTATAGTGCCACACCAGCCATTTTTTGTCGATCAGGATTAGAATTGCAGCTGGCACCTGCAGTGCCGAGCTTATGACAGCAACAGACTCAGAGAGTGACCTTGTTCTTGCTAGGAGAAGAAGCAGCAGCGATAAGATCTAACAGAAACGTCGCTTTGGCCGAGTGGTTAAGGCGTGTGCCTGCTAAGTACATGGGGTTTCCCCGCGAGAGTTCGAATCTCTCAGGCGACGGATTTATTTTTAATTTTTTTCGTTTTTATCTCATTCAATTTCCAACATAATCTATCTGTTCAAGACTTCTAGCGCCTCTCCCGAACCAAATTACCCAAACATTGAGGCAAAGGCCAGCCTAATTCAGCAGCCCCCCCTAAAATTTCGCGTCAAAATCGCCTAAATTTCGGCTCCAATCCAGCACCAGAAATTGCTGACCTGGCGATTGGGCGTGGTGGGGTCGTGGCGCGCCCAGAAGACGTCGAGGAGATCGTCGAACTTGCAGGCGGCGGTGTCGTACTGCACGCGGACGACCTCGTTATGGTTGGTGGCGCCGGTGCAGACGTCCTCGTAGGTCGGCTCGTGGAGGTTCCCCTGGCTGTAGCCCACCTCCGTGCGCGTGACCCCCGGGACGCGCTGGAACGCGAGCTCCACGCCCCAGAAGCAGCCGGCGCCGAACTGCGCGAACTCGTTCCCGGGCGCGGGCTGGTCCTCGTCGGGACCCTGCGCCAGCGCCGCCGACGCCTCCGACGCGCGCGGGCTGCCGCCCAGCCCGCTCAGGCCCAGCTTCCCCAGCCAGCTCATCGCCGGGGCCGGGCGGGTCTTCCTGCGCGGCGCGAGGAAGTGGACGGAGGAGGCGCCGGCGCGGTGGTGGTGGTGGAGGAGGAGGGGCGCGGCGGGTCCGTGGAGGGCGCCGAGGCGGGAGGCGAGGAGGAGAGGGGAGGCGGCGGGTGAGGTGGGGAGCGGAGGCATCGGGGGCGACGGCTTTGTCTTCCCCTTTTGTGGCGGCGTGGCCCAGAAGGTTCGACGGCTCGGCGCCCTGGTTGGTCGGTGGTTGGGTTTTTCCGAGAAATTTCAAAACCACACCCAATTCGAACGCCTCACACGTCTTAACATCCAATTCGAGCATCTTTCAAAAACTGACACCGGCAACACGAATTTCTTCAAAAACAGGGATTCTCCTCCCTTTCCTCTCTTCAGCCCTAGTAAAATGACCAAAAAAGCCTCTTTCTTCTTCCTCTGCATCTTCTTCCCGATACTGCCTCATCCAGACCGTCGCCGTGCCGTGCTCCTCCACCAACCCCGTGGTCCTCCGCTGCCTCGTCCAAACCGTCGCCGTGCTCCTCCCCTCCTCGCCTTCCTCCCGCCGTCCCCCGTCCCCTGTCCCCGGCCACTGCCGCACCGTCCTGTCCCCGCAGCACCGCCGCGCCGGGCGGGCGAGCTCTGCGGCAGCCCAGCGCGGCGAGCTCCACGACCGGCGCGGTGCGTGGCGGGCCTTCTCCACGAAGTCGCCGGCGGGGGAGCTCCGCGGCGGGCTCCGCCAACGCGGCGAGCTCCGCCAACGCGGCGAGCTCCGCCGCTCCCCCGTGGCGCCGCCGGCCTCCTCAGCCGCTGCCCCTTCCGTGCTCGTACGCCGCACACGCGGCCGCGGCCGCCGCCCCTCCTCCACGAAGCCGCCGGCGGGGGAGCTCGCGAGGCCGTCGGTGGAGCAGGCGCGGCCTCCCGCAGGGAGCTCGCCTGAGCCGCGACGCAGGGCGCGCGCGGAGGCGACGCGCCTGGCGGAGGAGAGGGGCGGCGGTGGCTCGCGGACGAGCCTGCCAGGGGCCGCGGCGGAGATGGCCGGCGGCGCGCCACTGGCCGGCAGCCCGTCGTGGTGTAGAAGAAAGGAAGGAAGAAGAGAGAGGTAGAAGAAGGGGGTATGCTGGTCATTTCACCAGTGGCTGTAGAATGAAATAGGAGAGAGTCCCTCATGTTGAAGCAATTTGTGTTCCCGGTGTCAGTTTTTGAAAGGTTCGCGAATTCGGTGTCTAATGGTGTGGGGCGCTCCTATTCGGTGTCATTTTTTGAAATTTCTCGGTTTTTTCACGTCCCGTCCCTGCTGCAGTCCTTGCTCGGCGGCCTCACCTCGAACTGCTTGCCCGGCCTTGCCTTGTTCGGCGAGGTGATAGAGCTCGCTGTGCTCTGTAGCCTAGTGCTGTGGCATGTGGGTGTACGTAGGGATGAAAGTGGTACGGATATTATCCGTCCGACCGAAACGGTTAGACACTCAAATGGTAAGACCGTATTCGAATTCGGACATTTAATATCCGTAACTATCCGTACTGTATTAGTATCCGGAAATTCAAAGTTGAATTTTTATGATCCAAATATGATGAATATCATTATTCGACAAAAAATATACTGTCCATATCCGTATTCGATCCGAGAATTCAGTCCGAGAAAGAAAAATTATCTGTATCTGTATCCGTCAGTATCCGATCTGGTTTCATCCCTAGGTGTACGTGTTTGGACCCGGCGTGATAATTTCACAGAAATTTTGCACAAATACCAGCACCCGTTATAGTCCAGTTTTCATCAAAATGTCGGAATTCCTGGTGTTTCAAAAAAAACGCGCAAATCAACGTGGTGGTTTTATCAAACTTTTGTGATATGCTTTGCGTCATCCTCGCCCGTTTGGAATCGAGAAACAAAAAAGATAACATTTTTTAAAGAATTGCAGCCAAAACTCCAATACAAAAGGCTTCTGTGTTTGAAAACTTAAGAATTCGTTGAATTCGTCTGGCCGCACCGGCGAAGGATTTGGAATTGAATTGGTTTTGTTTGGTGGGATGTGCGTGTCCTGCACCGGGGGTAGAGGACATGTGGTTTTGTTTGCGCCTAGCATCTCCCGGATAGGGATGACAGGATTATGTGATGCGGATTGCGAAGGCGTTGCAGCCTTCCGGGACACGTAAGGACGAAAGAGGCAGTGTAATTGCTGCGAGACGGCATCGTGGAAAATACACGATGTTGACAGATGGAAACTGGTGTTAATTAACATACAATACAACCATCCAACGCTCGTCTTGACTGAAGCACATCTTTTGTGTGATCAAACAACAGAAAACGTAGAAGTCATGATGCACATAAAAGTAGGCTAAGGGCTTTTGTTTTTAGCGGATTCAATCCGACCGGAAATGATATACTTCCTCCGTCCCAAAATATAAGGACTTGTTGACTTTTGCTGATCACGTTTGACCACTCGTCTTATTCAAAAAATTTGTGAAAATATTATTATTTTGTTATGACATGTTTTTTCGTCGTGTATATTTTAAGTATATCATAATTATTTTTACATTTTTATAAATTTTTTGAATAAGACGAGTGGTCAAACATGATCAGCAAAAGTCAATAAGTCCTTATATTTTGGGACAGAGAGAGTATATATACTAAGAAAATCATGAGAGATACTATAGAGATCGAGATTTATTCCGGATCGAGAACTAATTTACTCATCATGATAGATACTAAGATAAAACAAGAAATCGAAGAGCCAGATTGATTCCACACCTCTTAACTAGTGGATTAATTATGAGTCTTTTGGTACACATATTACGAGTAAATTAATTTCCAACCCGGAATAAATCCGAATCTTTTATAATACCTATCATAATTTTCTTGTTATATATTTATCAATTCCGACTGGAATCCAATCCGGTGGAAACAAATGAGCCGTAAAGTAATGAGCACCTCATGAAGCAAAGCTACGGATTGCAGATGCAAGTACAGCAACAAAATTGGTTTCGAGAGGAAGTGCTCACAGTTAAAAACACGCACACAAACCATAACTCGCTGTACACGAGTCAGACTCGGATGTTCCAGGAATCCTAGCACGAGGGACCAGTACATCTTCAGTACTGGTGTTTACTTACATCAAGGGGGGAGCATTTAGGCTATTCTCTAGTCTGTAATTAGCTAGCCGGTCACAATCATCTTAGAAGTGTTAATACAGGTCTGTACGGTGAAACGAGCGCTATGATTGTTTTGCTGTAAGCACTCTGTTCTGGGGTGACGATGAAGATGCAGCATCAGAACGAGCTAAAATCCTAAGCGTATTGAGCTTTCTCAAGCTATCACGGCATGGAGAAAAGAAATCATGCTTGAGCGCATCCTCTGATGTGAGCCTGCACCTGGGGTTGACAGCCAGGCACTTTTCCAGCAGGTCAAAAAATGATTCAGGTATCAACTTGAGGAACTCTGGCCTGCGTGTGTTGGCTGTACACCACTGCCTCAGATCCACAGGATGAAATGATTTGACATCAAACAGGTCCTGACACAGAAGAGTGTTTTTAGGAATCAGACTCAGCAGCCTATTCAAAGAATGTAAGAACTTGATGAGTTAACATACTGATGGGAATGAAGATTCACAGTTGTGTACTTTCGCTACCTCCCACAGTTCTTCAGTACCTTTTAGCTTTGCTATTTCCTTGATGTTCCTTTAACATACAAATGCAACATTTTAGCAACATTCTTCAGTTAGGGACCGAGGATATACATTGATGTATTGTGTAAGATAACTCACTGTTCAGGATCACCAACAAAAGGTGTTCTGCCAAGTATCAAGTACAGGAACGTCACACCAGCTGACCAGACATCAACTTTACAACCCTGGTGGAAAGATCTAAATAGAACCTAAAAGAAAAACATAACTTTCAGTTTTGAAACTTCAAGGATGAAATACCCCACTCACAACAGGAAACGTAATCAAACCTCTGGAGCCCGGAATCCTTTAGTTCCAACACATGGACCTTCTCTTCGATGTTTACCAGGTCCTGCAACTACCAATTAGTTAGATCATTCTAATATCTAGGGATGTTCAATTGAATATCAAGACACATGCAATACACAGTTACTGGGAAAATCCACCTTTGTTGTTAAGCGTGCCAGAACCAGCAACAACACTACCACCACAGCGCAGGGGCATTGGAGTAAGTATAAAAATCTTTCGATCTGCACTACCAATAGGAGCAGCGACCCTCTTCCTTTGGGAAGCAGGAGCAGGCACCGTATTTTTGTTGGGACTTTGCATTGCCTCGTGCAAGAAGTTCATTAATTCCTTTCGCCCTTTGTAAGGCATTGGCTGCTTCAACCTATCTAATGATGTTTTTGTGCTTGTAGGATCCTTCGCAGAGGTTACACCAGATGCGTCAGCAGCTTGGGTACCATGCTTACTTTTATTGTCGATCTTAGGCACACTATCCACTGGGCTTCTGCTGGACCTTTTCCTCTTCAAAGGAAGAGGTTGCTTTGAATCATCAACTGCTTCTTTGGCATTAACTACTGGGGCAAATTTTGATGTTGTTTGAGATGCTGTATCCTTCCTGCATGAAACTGTATCCGATTTACCTAGTCAATGGAACCAAAATTTCATTTCCATCAGGCAGCCGTAGTACAGTAGAATAGAATTGCGGTAATTTGAATGATCAAAATAAATAAGCATTTTTCTATCGTTCCATTAAGAAATATAACTTCCAATGAAATAGTGACATTGATGACTACAACACGTATACATTGCTGAAACATTTGAATAGCTATGGTTCACAATCGTTATGCCAAGGAGCAAAAGGTATATGCAACAAAACTTCAGCACACATATCACTCAGATATCTTATGTGTATAATCTAGGTGTTCAAGCTAATGAACATCACCTTGTCAGGATCATCACCACGACAATGCTTTCTTAACAAAAAAAAAATCTAGTCTGATCTAGTGGGTCCAACTTTTGAACTGAACTATTGGATATATTTGAATTCTATTCAATCTTCTTTTATGCCAACGCAATGATAAAAGTTCCAAAGTTATTCTTTTCCCCCCCTAAGATCAAGTAACAGCATGAAAAATACTGGTATGAACAGTATTCAGTGAAGTGTCCAGATCTGGGGCAATAAACTATTCTGACAGAAAACTTTGAGCAGAAATTCATTATAAAACACCATGTAAGTTCATTAGTGGTAAAACTGCAGGGAAGATCACTGGCAGAGCCTGCTTGGAAAGGGACTAGACTTTTGGGGAGAACTTAGATTAATTCTTCTTCATTGTTTACCTCCCTTGATACATCACCTCTCCTTTATATAGGAAGGGAAGAGGATTCCTTGACCCCTAAGGAAGATCCAATCGAAACCTAACAAATCATATCAAAGCATATCCCTAATTGATCCTATCTCTCTAACTAATGAGGAAGGGCTGGCTGGCTGCCACCCCATAACACGCCAATTGATAATTCAAATTCAGGAAGTGACTTACAGTTTTTCAAGAACTTCTGATGGAGATCCTGCACGCAAAGTCAGGAAAACACAAGGAGGCAGAATTTCACAGTTAGCATTAAATAGTACCAGAAATAATCATAAAAAGTAAGCATCAAGTAGAAAGAACAGTACACGCACTAACATTTGCCAGGTTGAAGTCAATAAGATACCCCCTCTTCAGTTTGCGACAAAATAGGAAGTTTCCAGGTTTGACATCTCTATGTACTACCCCCTGGAAACAGGAATACAGTTATCAGATATCCACAATTACAATCAGAAACAGAAATCAACAGTTGACCATGGTAGAATGCACTTAAAGACCTGTCTATGTAAGCTTGCAAGAGCTCTGAACAGACAGTACCCATACCACTGCAACTCAAGCAAGGCTATGTCCTTTTTCAAAACCTGGGAGATGAAAGAAATTATTTAAAAAGGATGGTTAATTATGGGTACTCAATAGAAAGACATTGCTTCAGAGCTAGTTGAAAACAATATACCTCTGGTCTGTCATGCTCAACATGTTCTAGAACAAAGCACTCTAGTTCGCCACTTTTCAAAGAGCATTCATATTTAATCACAGAGTGTTTGCCTCTGCATGGAAAAACATGGCAATTGCATTGATGTTATTATGGATAACAAAAACTCTCGAATGTGTTAGGGAGAGGGCCAGTTAATTAGTACCCAAAACGCTCCAGCATCTTTAGTTCATTGTTAATATGGTGTGGATGAGCATTTGGGTGAGGACCTGTTAGCAGAAACATATATAGTTAATTTCTTTCTCACAAAAAAACGTCTGCAAAAATGGTGAAATAAATACATCCAGACTGGTGGCTTGGTGTTCACACATTTTATAGCGAATTTTTGTCCATCTTTTTTTCTCAGAGCCCTATAAACAGTCCCATAACCACCTGAATAAATAATGAACATGACATATTAGTCTGCATTCAGAAAAAAAAACCCAGAAATGATAGTTCCATGAGAAATATACAGGATAATTACCAGAGCCTTCCTCCTCTTCTACGACAAAACCCTTGAAGCTAGGAAGTGGTTTTGGAACTACATGCTCCTGTAAACAATGGCAGCAGAAACAGCAAAATAAAATAAAATGCCAATAAATAAATTCTTGAAGACAAGGCTGGGATAGATGCAAAACATCAATGAGGCATACAAGTTAGCAATCATTAAGTCTCCATATGTTGAATTGTTGACAAACTAACCTTTTGAGCCTTTGCTGCACAGCAGTCCTTATCTTCTTTGGGGAGTGCATTTTTCTTGCTCTTACCATTTTGCTTCGCAACCATTCTATCCGGCCCATTCTTAGATACATTGGCCTTGGCCTCATTCCAGGGCTGCTCTCCATGATTGAGATATTTGCTTTCTCTATTTTCAGCAATAATGCTCAGGTCGCCCGTGTCCATACAGTCATACCTTGGAGCTTCCTGCAGCAATGCTTCATGTTCACTATTTCTGTTCATTTGAGATGCTATAGATGCGGCCTTGGTGCCCATAGGAGGTTGGAACAAAATTTGTGGTGTCTTATCTTTACAAACTTCTGCACATGCATTGGCACATAGTGAATTCTTTTTCTGACCACAAGTTGGGAGATCCTCATGATGCCCAGCATCTGGGCAGTTGTATTGTAAAGCATCTGCTTGATTTGGAACAGTATCAAATGCTTCTATACTATCAACTCTCTTTGTAGTATAACTAATTGGGCTGCCTGGATTTTCGCAAATGAGATTTAGATCTTCCTCAGCCCGATTTTCTCTTTCCCCAACCTGATTTTCTCTTTCCCTAGCTACAACAGCATGAATGGCCGTGGGATGGACAGACTCTTTTTGTAGATCATCACTATCCTCTACTGTACAGTTAAGGAATGAAGCTTGTTTGGATTCACCAATCCTACTACTTTTACCATCAACTTCTGCATCAATGTTTTTTGATTTCTCAGCATCCAGTGGAGGGAGATTGACAGAACAACAATCTGACAGATTTGTTGGAACCAGTGCTAAAGCCATGTTCCCGAGAACTGTGCCATCACCACCTTTAAGAGACTCGGCAAGTTCAGGTTGAAGACAGAGCGTGGTGATTTTAGCATGATTGGGAACAAGAGTAACCCCAGTTGGAAGCCCTAAGGAAGGTTCACCGATAAATGTGCTGAGAGTAGGAAGCATATCCTGCAACTCTTGCATAACCTCCAAATGTACCTGAGTATAAAATATGACAAAAGTTCAACTGTTAATTTCAAGCTATCTTTCATGCCTTTTACTTTACGGATGGATCAAACCAATCAAAATTGTGGCAATCTACCAATGAAAATTAGCAAGCACAATGGAACAGATTAGTCATGTGTAAGAACCTGATATCCTAGGGATTTTGTGCACATGGTCTATAAAAGGAAATAACATGAAACAATTTCAAATGCCCTATCATACTAACTACAAGAATACAAGAGAAAATAGGGCTAGATTGGCAATCTGTTGGGGCTTTGCATCTTCGATTTCTTTAATTTGAACATGCTGCAAGCACACAGCAATTAGGAAGAGACATACCTCTCCAGTAGCAGCTGGGGCGCAGGTTTGTGCAACCAGCTGATTCGACTCATGCTCGCTGTGTTCCATCAAATCTGCACAAAATGAACCCACATTAATATATAAATAAACAAGGATAGCCCTCCTGAACCAGCACGTATACTGTAAAAACATGTTAATGGAACAATCTGCCTTCTCTGAGAAAATAAAAACCTGAGTCCGGCGCTAGTAGCCGGCGCCTCTTCGTGCTGAAGCAGCTCCCATCCGACACTTTCCGCTTGCGCTCATACCGAATCGTCACTTTCCCCGACCATATCCTCACCTCGGGAGGCCTCAACGACACCCTTGGGACCGGGACATCCAACCCCGCAAACCTCAGAAACGCCAGGACGGCCGTCTCAGAGGCAGTCACCATGCCGCCGCCGGAGATTTGCAGTGGAGAACCAGGGATACGACACATCCGCTCGACTAAGTCCGGTGAGACGGAGAGGACCGCGGCGGAGGCAAGGTCCGAGGCGGCGGCGGGGCGACCGAGGCGGACGAGCACTGTGAGGAGGTGCCAAGCCAGCTCCATATCCACCGATTGCGCGCCCGCGGCGCCGTAGGAAGCCATCGGGAACGGCTAGGCGCTCGGATCTGTGCGGCTAGGACCCAGAAGACATGGGATGGGGTGGAGGTGGGGGAGCCGGCGGCGCCTGGCTTCGAGCGGCGTTCTTCTCTCGCTTTGCCTCTTCTAGAACAGAAGAAGGGGGAACGGTGCTTTTGCGATTGGGTCCTTGGAGGTTATGAGTTTTGTGGATCGAAGGGCAGCGGGAGGCGGGAAAATTTGTGCGGGAGGGGGAGCTTTTTTTTTTTTTGAAAGAAGGAGGGGGAGCTTTTGGAGCGGCGGATCTCAGCGCGGTGCGAACACGTGCCGTTTTCCCGCCCGGGCTTTCCAGCCTCGGCTCGTAATTGCTACGCCCACAGCTAGTGTACGCGAACATCGCAATCGCTTACACATTGGACCCACACACACCTCGGCATGGCCAACTGTGTGTTGTTGACTCTTGCCAGTCCTCACAATGCACACAGCATTGCAGAACAGCTGATATACTGTAATAGTTTACGAGTAAGATCAATACTCATTAAAAAACTATCAATGGATTGAGAAAGAGCATAGGACTTGTTTAGTTCAGCGAACTGCATTGTAGAGAAGTGTCACGTTGAGTATTCAGATGCTAATTAGGACTAAAATGATCTAAATATAAAACTAATTACTGTAATTCACGAGACGGATTTTTTTAACATAATTAATCCATCATTAGCACATGTTTATTGTAGCACCATATTATTTAATCATAGACTAATTAAACTTTAATAGGTTCCTCTCACCAATTAACTCACAAATATGAAATGGATTTTGTCATTAACCTACATTTAATAATCTTAATTAATGTCCAAACATTCGATGTAACAGCCACATGTGAACTGTAGAAACTACTTTGGGAACTAAACAAGGTGATAGAGTCCTTCGTAGATTCAGACTTCAGAAATCAGAACAAAGCGTTCTGCATCAATCAATTGGAGAAACAAATGTTGCAGATGAAACAGCTGATGGATAATGTTCCTGACAAATGTACTGAACAATCAGAGTTGATCTGCAATCTCTCGAGAGGATATTGTAGTACTGTGGCTCTACTGCAATGGTCGCCTACTGAATGAACTACCAAAATTGCACTAAACTACACAGGCAATTCCTGCTGCTATCTTGTTTTCCGACTTCGCCGGCGGCATTCGAAGCAGTCCGAGCACGGATAATAGGCCTTCACTCCATTTTTGCGATCTTTTTGTAATCTGGTCGGTGAAACCTTGAGTTCCTCTACAAGTATCTGACGCAAATTTTCATTTTCCTCACGGAGTTCTTCAATAACCCTTTGGTGCTTCAGTACCTGAAAATGCACAACCAATTATAATCAGCTACGAGGCTTGCATTGCTACGAAAAACAATCAATTGTGAACCAATCTTTACATAAATACAGTATGATTAATATAACCAACAAAGCACTTCTCTACTGTCTTCCTACATGTAACAAGAACTTTAGTAGCTTAACAATCTAGACTCTAGAGGCACAACATTTTAGGGTTAAATTAGGATGAATGAATAAAACACATCTAACAGAAACAAATGTATGGAACTGCCAAGCAAGCATCATAACTAAACTGAACTTACCAATTGGAGTACATTATCCATTCCTTGTAAATTTCCAGGCTGAAATGAATAAAGAAAAAATGGTTCAGTACATCTGGTGCATAACAATTGAGCAGCCAAAGACATAGTTGAAGCTACAACAGCACAGACAATTGAACAGTATGTATTGTCAAGTTTAAGAGTGCTTTAGTGCATACGGCATCTCTGGAGTCCACCTTTGCATCATTCTGGAACAGTGGATTCTGTAGAAAATTGGCAATGACCTTTTCAGTTCGACTCCCAGTTAATGCTTCTGGTTGATTAGGTTGTTGTACTCTTGAAATTTCATAATCTGGCCTCAAATTACTTTCTGCAGTCTTAGCCTCTAGATCCATGGGCATACGATCGTGAGTTTGTTGATTGCTAGACAAAGAACGAGCCATAGGATTCGATGCAGACGGCATCTCAGGGCTATCCTTTAGTCTTGACGTCACTTTAGACAGAATGTCCTAGAAGGAAAAAGAAACTAGTTCAGTCAATGATAATGCACTGAAAAGGGATCCAGAAGAAAATGGGGGCAAACTACAGTTAATATTTGTACCCCAAAAGATGACTGAATTCCATGAAGTACTCGTGGCTTCAGTGCAATTCCTGAAAGTTGAAGAGAAATAAGGTTTGCTTCATCTCGCAGGAAACAAGTGCACAATTTGGTGCACAGAAAGTTAACTGGACTGCATCAGTTGAAGAAATGGCCATACACGCAACATATGGATAATCCCAAATTGCAAGAGAGACTTGATCCAGTTTTCAAAAAAAGAGAATTGGTCCCTGTTGACTGTTGTATAGACACTATGGTCTCCCCAATCTATCACCCAGCATCACATTTCTTTGAATGGTGATCCAGTACCATTACTTTGGTGGTAAGTTCAATGCAGGCTGGAATGAACTCCTTGGTAACTTTGGGTGCTTGGACAATATAGAAGCACCGGAATGGTTTTGTCCTCAACGGGAGTTCGCCAACATTCAAAAGGTTCTACAGATCATTAGGGATGAGCCATGATAGTGAGTCATGGTCAGGGCCAAAGGATTGGAACCAGGGGTGGAGCTATGGCTATTTATCAGGCAGCTGACCCAGTTTCGGTGAATTAAGTGGAAAATTAACGTTCTGGGAAATCCCTGACCCGGTGGTTTGGAGAAGAACCCAGTGAGTCAGTGACCTGTTCACCTAGCTCGGCACTTGATTGGCACAGCTGACCATGTTTGAGTCCTAGTTGGTCTTTGGTTTTGCGTGTAGGTCGATTTATCCTTCTGTGGAGTGGAGCTAATGTTTAAGTGCTGTGTGTTCAAAGAAAAAAGACATATGGAAAGTGCTAGTCTGCAAGATGAAAAAACGTTCTCCTCCTTTATCATTATTATGGTATTAAAGTTACATCTTTCGTGCAACCAAAGCAACTGCGCAAAGGATAGATGAACTAACTACACGCCTACAATGAACAGAAATGCAGGTGGGGTATAAAAGTGAACCAAAGTATCACCATGAAATAGCAATTAAATAAGTACTCTGCATTAGTATGCTCAGAAAAAAAACTACTCTGCATTAGCTTTAAATGAGGAGCAGTAGACCAGAAAACATGCTGATGTGTATACACTGTTGCGCCGCGCTTACTTAACAGGGAAAGAACTAAAAAAGAAAATTTAATGGAGAGAAGGCGTCATAATTGAACATAAGTGAGGATAGTTCATATAAGGATCAACAGGAATACAAAGTTAGTTTTTTGAAATAGCTGCAATATGTACCTATTCCAAAACCATGGCCTATACCAACTCCACAGCCAATTCCTGCTTCAATATTCTTTAACCCAGACGTCCTCAGCTAGAGCACAAACACAGGGAGAGACCAAAAATAGCACAATCAGATAAGCACCAAATACAGGATCAGATTAACAGAATGGGACTTTGTGCATTTACAGACATGGAGAAGTGCTAAATCTTATCGTACCGCAGAATTGACGTGCCTTGTGACACCAGAAAAGGCATCTGTTGCGCCTCTTGTAGCACTCATAACTTGCTGAAGCCCAGGTATCATACCTTAAATAAATATAGAAGCTAACTTCTTAGATAAGAAGCTGATCGTGAAAATAATCCATTACTTTTCATCCAAACAATAGCTTTGGTATTGTGACCCATTTCCAAAACCTTTCTGATTCGGTATTGAGACCATTTCAATACCAAGCCTCACAATATCAACATCCAAACGGAAGGCAATTTGCCAAGCTTTGGACAGCATTCGATGTGCAGATGACAGAATTAGCAAGCATGAATCAACCACATAATTATATATTCCAAACATGGGTGTTTAAGTAATCACCAAGTCAAATAATGTAGCTCCCCTTCGATTACTTTACACACAACACGAACTGTTCGATGAAATGCCACCCTGAGGAGGCAGCCCCTACATACGTCGTCACTCATCTGTTCAAAGAAATGCCAAACCCAAAGAACACCCCCTCCTACCTATCACTGATTCGATTCCCCTGAACCCACCTCGGTCATCTAAGAACGAAACCAGGATAAGGTCCTCCAAAATTCATTACCTAGGTAGATGGGTCGGCCGACGCCGATGCCGACGCCGCATCCGACACCGAATCCGGTGAAGACCTGCAGCACCTTCACGCTGAAGGGGTTCTCCATCCGGAACGCGGGCGGCGGAAGCCTCCGCTCCCGGGGGCTCGCCATCGACGCCGGCGACGGAAGGTTGGAGGAGAGGAGGTCCGCGACTATGGAATCGGATCGTTGCTTGGGCTTAATCCGGGACCACACAGGTAGAGCCCATCAGAAACGCCGCAAGATGGGCTAGCCCATTTAGAGGCATGTCTCGGGGTTAATCTCCTCTGTCTGTCTGTCTATGGGAGAACAGCCAGCCCACTGGCCACTGACGGAAATAGACACTGGGACATTATTGGTTCGGTTGGCATTCGACGATCATTGGGCCTTTTTCTTTGGCAAAATACAATGCTAAGACTGAGTCCAACAACGATGGGCAAACGTATTTTTGACTCTCCTGGACCTACTGTTCACGAATGCATCCTCTCCAACAGCTGAGGCAAACAGGAATGCAAATTTGCAATTGAGGAGAGAGGTGATGCACATTTGCAATCCCTCTCTCCTCGAATGCAAATGAACGCCGCTGCTCCCGCCAGGGGATGAGGGAGGAGAGGAAGGCTAGCCTGCGGCGAGGAGGTGCGGAGGAGCCCGCGGCGAGGAGCAGGGGAGGAGACTGGAGACCGCGGCGGGAGCGGCCGTCGGGGCAAGGAGTAGACTGCGACGGGGAGTGGTCGGAGCGGCGCGGAGTACCTGGCCTCCACCTCGGCGCAGTGGAGCTCCTCCGCCTCTCCGCGGCGGGCGGTGTCGACGGGGCCCATCGGCGTCGCGACGCCCTACTCCTCAGCTGATTCAAGATCCTCCATCACCGAATCAACAGGCACCGACGTCGATTGAAGCTCCACCGCACCGAATCGAGCTCTGCCGGCGAGGCCTTGTGCTGCCGTCGAGCTCCTCCCCAGCGTGCGTGGGGGAGCTCGACCCCGACCGCCGCCGCCGCGGGCGCGGGGGAGCTCGACCCCGGGCGCCGCGGGCTCGTGCTTCTCCTCACCGGGACCTGCTTCTCGCCGTCCCGAGCAGAGGAAAATGAGCAGGGGCAGGGAGTATCGGAGGAGAGTGAGTGACAGAGGATTTTGCCGTGCCTGTTGGAGATGAGAACATTTGCAACGGAGAGGCAAACACTGTGGGCGAGGCAAACCCACAAATGCCTTCCTGATTTTGCATTGTATTGTTGGAGTCAGTCTAAGCAAACACTCATTCTTCAGGGCCCACCAGACATGAATGAGATCTCGATGAACTACATAACAAGTTTAAAGCTGTGTACAAGCAAACCAGAGAGAATACGCTGAAGTCCTCCAGATGGGACAACAACATACGTGACCTTATTTAGTTTGGCAAATTGTGGCTATTCATCTGTTATATCGAAATGTATTACTCTTTCTATGCATGCGATCCAATGCGACAAATTAACACACATTGTCACTCTTCACTCGTCACATCAATACTATTTTGCCAAACTGGAGGGTGCTGCTAGTATAAGGAACTGGATTGATATCACAAGACTGGTGAAGGTAGGTGAACTGAGGGTTACCGTCACCCCATGAGAAGAGAAGAGAAAGTTTGCTCAAGTCTCTTATGGGGTGTTTGGTTGCCCGCACGCGCTCCAGCCAGCCTCGTTGCATGCAGCTTTCGCGTGTTTGGTTGCCTGAGTGTGCCTCCGAGCCAGGATGAGCGGATGCAAAAGTACCCTCCGAACCTAGTCCAAGAGGAACACCGAAATTGGTCGCGTCCAGTGAGCCAAGCTCGCGCCACGCAGGATTAGCACAACTAATGATGTGATTAGCACATGATTAGGAAATATTAAGTGATTTTAAAACAAATTAAGGGTGTACAAAGGTAAATTAAGTTTTATTATGACATAATATCATAAATAATTAATATTTTAGTATTTATTTTAACACATCTTTGTTGCATGAAGACTCGTGCGGACAACCAAACAGCATCTCTTCCGAACCAGTCTACCTACGTGCAAGCAAGAAGCAACCAAACAAAAGAGCATGTACGCAATCAACCTGGCTAAGGTGAGCCAGGCTCATAGATGCAGACCAGGCTAGACCCACGCAGGCAACCAAACAGGCCAGTATCCTCTCCTTTGGTCAGTCTTTTGCTTACAGGTTTTGAAGCCGAGATGCTTCTTTTGTATCCGATGGCATTACTTATCGTTAGCTGTGTTGGTAAAATGGTCTTTTCCTATGCTTAAGACGGGGGCGTGGCCCTTAAACTGAAAAAAACTCATTCTTCAGTGTAACGCATGACACGGATACGGATTGGTTCACGAATAACGTGGGCGACGATCTTCCTTACCCTGCAGTCCGCGTCTGAAACCCTAGCGCCGCCCCACCCCACCCCCGTCATGCCGCCGCCTGAGAGGGTCACCGGAGGCTCGAGCGACCCCCGATGACGGCGGCGGTGGGGCCCTTCCTCCTCCTTCGGCGGTTCCGGGCGGGGGGCGGCCGCCCGTGCCCCGTAGGTTGCTCGCCGGGGCCACGGCGGCCCTCCACGACGGCAGCGGCGGCTGGGCACGGATCCGACGTGGCCCCGGCTGGATCCGGTGGCCGCACGACGGGAGGTGCATGGATGTGCGTGGGGGTGGCGGTCGACGTTGGGAAGCTGCAGCGGCGGCGGCGGCCGACGCGGACGACACCGGCTGCGACGGCGGCCGGCGAAGGTCGACGACGGCTGCAGCGGCTGGTGTGAATGGGCGCAGGGCTGCGGACCGGTCGTGGCTGGTTGTGGCCCAGTCGGTGAAAGTGCATCTAGGCCCCTAAGTGGATTTTGGTGAATTGAATGACAAAACGATTAAAAATCTAACTTGTTTGTTAAGAATGTGAGCAGATTTTTATTTAAATTATTCATGAGTTAATATTGCTATATATTTGAGGATGAATATTGTATGGCTCACATGATGAAGACAAGCAAGTGTGTGGTCCTTTGATAAGAAATGATAAATGTCAAGCGATCAAATGAAGATAAATATTGGGGATATCTTACAAAGAACAATTCCGAGTCTCCGATGATTGTGGTAGCTTGATCAAAAATCAATGGGTCATAAAAAGAGAAATGGTGTTCTCTACTAAATAATAAATGCAAGGCTTCATGTGATGATTGTGAAAGGATACAAGGATGAGTGTATATTTGATGATCCTAAATTGGAAGCTTGCATAAACGTTGTCAATCAAGAACAAACATTTGAATCGGTATTTCAAATGAAGATCAAATATGGATGAAGCAAAGTCGAACTCAATGTGGTTTGGGTAAGTGATGAAGAGATCAACCGAGATGACTAGGGTGAGGGACTAAGCAATCTTTGGGGTCCTAGCTAGACCGCCGTTTCATGTGTTTGCTAAGGTGAAGTTCTAGTATCCGTGGGGTCTTCAAGTATCATATCCAAGCCTTAACCGAGAGAACCAATGCAACTCGTCTACATGTTATAATTAGCAATATGGAGCGACTTAATGATTTAAGTGTGCATTCCTATGCTATGAGGAAAGATTCTAAATTGCTAGCTCAAGTATGGATGCGCTCATGAAAATAGCAATTGTTGAAAGCCCTCAAGTGTAAGATTGTTCGAGTATGGCAAGATGAAAGATATACAAGCTCAAGAGGTTGACTAGGCATTTACTTTTGTCCTTGAGTATAGAAATGCCGTACTATCAAGAGGGATGCAACATTAGCTTCATGACAAGTATCAAAAGTGCTCATTAGTTTACCTATGTGAGAAATAGCCTTGAGAGAGCCCCTGAGTGATCTAACGAATCTCTAACCCAACCTTAGCCACTTCAACACGTCTTGAAGTGTTTGCGAAAAGAGAAAAAGGGTTTTGGGAGCTCTCTGCCCTGGGCGGTCCAACCGCCTCTGGGGGCGGTCTGACCGCCCTAGGCTGCCAACGGCTAGTTTTTCAAACTGTCCGGAGGCAGGCGGTCTAACTGCCCTGACCAGGCGGTCTGACCGCCCTGGTCACTTTTCTAACGGCTAGTTTTCCTTGAGTGGGGTATAAATACCCCACGAGCTCCACTTGTTGGAGCTGCTAATTCTAGGGTTGCTGGTGTGCTTCCCTTGTTGTTTTTGCTGAGCCAAAACCATAGAACCTCTTCCCAACCATCTCTTTGTGAGATTTGTGAGATTCAAGCTCTATTCTTGTGTTGGGTTGAGAGAGTGAGTTTGTGTGAGCTTTGTGAGCTGAGAAGAGCCATTTCATAGCTTGAGCACTTGTGATTCGCGTCTACAAGCCTTGAAGCATTTGTTACTCTTGGAGATTTGCCTCCTAGACGGCTAGGCGTCGCCAGCTAGCTTCCAAGTTGTGGTGAGCAGCGGCAAGTTTGTGAGGGCTGTGATCTTGCCTCTTCGTGGAAAAGATCGCCTTAGTGGAATCGAGGAAAGTGGTTGAAAGAGACCCGACTTGTTGTAGGAAGAGTTAGTTGAGAACTCGAATCCCTTACAAGCTCCTCAACGGAGACGTAGCTTCCTTGGTGGAAGTGAACTTCGGGAAACAAATCTTTGTGTCTCCATTGTGGTTTGCTTCGCTTGTGGTTTTCTAGCATATTTCTATTTGCTTCCGCTTCGATCTACTTGGGTATGCTTGTTTTTGAGTGCAGAGATCATTACTCTGCTTGTGACCATCTACCAAGGCCACTCACCAAGTTTGGTTCATGCTAGAAGTCAAGAGGAGCTTGAGCCATCCTTTGCTGGCTTTCTGCGTGGAGGCGGTCTAACCGCCCTCCCCCAGCAGAAACCAGCAGGGCGGTCTAACCGCCCTGTGGAGGTGGTCTGACCGCCTGTGCCAGGGAGCTCAAATTTTCGGGGGAAAAGTTTTATTTGGTCGATTCGCCTATTTACCCCCCCTCTAGGCGACATCAAGGTCCTTTCAGTCGGGGCCGGCCGTGGCTGGCCAGGGTTGGTTGGGGTCTGGCCGTGACCGGCGGTGGCCTGGCTGTGGTCGGTCCTGGCTGGCCGACCGTGGCTGGCCACAGCCGGCCGTGTCCTGGCTGGCCGCGGCCGGCTGTGGTCTGGCAGTGGCAAGCCGCAGGGGCGGATTTGGGCCTATTGCCACTAGACGAAAATCCCTCTTGTAACCACATAAATTTTCGAAGGCCCGGGCTATTGTCCACAGTCTGGTCCTAGGCCTCAGTTGGCCCAGCAGATCCAGCAAGCACATGGCAACAACAGAGGATCAAAGTAGCACACACAGCAGACAAGAAGCCACCAGGCAACGGCAACCCGGCAGCACCTTTTTACTTGTTTTTGTTTAGCACTACTACTAACTTTTCTATGTATAAATGAAAGATGGCTGAGTAATGAGTTGATACATCAGCTCCTACTTTGTAGGAATCGACATGGTACAATAATTTCAAGCTCAATACCAATTGATATTATTTCTCTTGTCGCACCGGAGTTATCCAACAAGTAGATATACAAATTGACTAAAATGAGAAACCCTTTCTTCCTTTTACACTGCCCGACGATTATTGATTTCAAGAAATCATTGTTATAAAACTGCTTATATACTATCAATTCGTTACATCAAGCAAAGTATATATGATTATGCTTAACAATGGAAAAGGAGTTCTCAAAAAATGGAAAAGGTTCACCTTTGAAAATAATGGATAGATTCACATAGACCTCGTTTAGTTGTGTGAATAAACTTGCTGAAAATGTCGCATCGAGTTTACCGATGCTAATTAGGAGGACTAAATATGATCTAATTATAAAACTAATTACACATATGAACTAAAAACCACGAGACAAATCTATTAAACCTAATTAAAACATCGCACCGCCTTGTCTAATCATTGTCTCAATAAATTAGCGGTTATGAAATGAATTTTATTATTAACTTGGTTTAATACTCCTAATTAGCATGGAAGTGTCCGATGTGATGGTGAATAGTAAGAACTTGCCCATCTAAAAAGGTCATAATTTCTTATGAGGCTAGAAGAACACTATTGATTTAGTAGAACATGTACATAGGCATATGCGGACTTGCGGTATGGGTCAACCCAATGGGCGGCGGGTTAGCAGCCCATCCCACTCCCAGCCCGGCATGTAGATAGTGGCCCTAGGCGTGAAAATTCACCAGCTCTGCCACTGGCTGGCCGAGGCCGGCTGGAGCGTGTGAGCAACGGGCGCTTCGGCAAGATTGTGGTGCTCTTCCTCGACAGCGATGTTAGTCCGGCGCCACCTTGGTGGTGGGGTTGGGGGTTGTCAGGTGCTTGCTGGTGGTGTCGTGGTGGCGTCTCGAGCTGTGTCGGGCTTTTCCTAGTTGAGGTGTCGTAGTTGTAGTGGGTTCCTGTCATTGGTCGAGAGCGTGCGACAAGAATGGTAATGTTTCGGGCGTAAGCCTCCACTGTCGGTGGCAATGGTGGCAGCGCCCTCGGGGCGTCGCTCTCCCGGTTGAGGGCACCATTGAGGGTTACCATGTTCTTGCAGCACGGGGATCCTAGGGTGAAAACCCAATTCTTTGTGGACGTGCGACGACGGTGTCATTGGCGTTGTACCCTTCTTGGTGGCGCCGCATCTGGAGACCCATCTCGACTTGTGGCAATGGTGGTGGTCGTCTAGTGGTGTTGCCATGTGCGTTGCAGTTGTGGTGGTGCGTTTGGTCCGTGTTGGCAGGGAGGTGCGGAGGGCCCATGGGCGTGTAGCCTCGGGTTGGCGTGCTTGGTGATCTCGGTGATGGCTGAGCGGAGATATTACTTTCTTAGCAGTCTCAGATATCCGAGTCCTTGGCAAAGGAGTGAGGCGGTGGATGAGGCGAGACCCCCCACGCAGAGTGGTCAGGATCGGCGGTTTCATTAGTGCTGCGACGGGAGTGGTCTGCCAAAGCAACGTCGGAGCAGAGAGATCGACGACCATGTGTGCAGCTTGATGGTGATAGCTCATGGTGGAGGAGTTCAGGTGGCCACTTGAGCTCGCAGCGGGTTGCGGCTTTGGTCGTGGCACAACATTGGTGACGACGGCGCGTGTTGTGGCGGCTTCTTTGGCTCTTCTCCCAGGTTGTGGTGTTGTAGTGTTTTGTGTGTGTTGTTTGTGTGTGGTGGCATTCGCTTCGGCGCTTGATGTACAATTGCTACTTCTTCTTAAATGATATGACAGCTTTTATTTTTTTTAAAAAAAAGTGTGCGACACACATATACAACTGAGTTTTTCGAGTGCTCATAAAGCCATAAAGGTAGAGTTATGTGTGTCAGTACGTGTGTTTAAAGCAGCCAGTGTACGTACGTGTACATAAACGTATACATATGTATTGTGTGATTCGAAAAAATAGAGCAACTAAAACTCTTTTTTATAAAGAGCAACTAAATCTTATATGCATGCATGTTGGATAGTCACATGATCAAATTGAACTCAAAATATTATGGATATCTATGTGTTTGTGAGTTTGCTGTTGTGCCGTGTGATTCGTTCATATTTTTTACATTTTAACCCTTTTTCTAAACAATATTTATGTTTGGACCACTGGGCAACATAAACTCATCTTTGAACCTTAGGGCTCGACTGCTCACAACGCCGAGCTAAAACATCTCGGGTGTGCACCAAGAATATATAGCTTAACAAATATAATAATTTACCAGCTCGGTGCCATGAGTCATGGTGTCGAGACGTGTTAGCTCGGTGTCGTGACTCATGGCGCTGACCCCAGGTTCTAAAGATGAATTTATGCTGTCCTTGGGCCAAACGTGAAATTGAAATACAAAAAATATGGGTAATTCCTAAAAGCTATGATATTTAAATTTTATCTTAGGTTAAATTATCTAAGTCTCATCATGTATACGAAGAGGACTATCAACACTGATGACATAAAATAGGTAAACTATAAAAATATATTTCATAAAGAATATAATAATACTTATTTGGTAAAAAAATTAGCATGTTTTCTAATTTTCTTAAGATAGACTAAAATATATTGAGCAGTTTTGAACTTGTCTCGAGATGTTATTCGGGTTCTTAAATTCTAAAAATGCATTTTCCCTAAACTCTCTCAGTGAATATTTAGCACCTCAAACTTGTTCTCGGATGTCATGTGGGTCTCTAAACTTGCAAAATATATATTTGCAACGACAAAACTTGTCACCTACCGCTGAAGGCGGTTCTTCCTTCTTGCTTACCGCCTTCTTAACCACATATCACACATGTGTTGCATTGAATACCTGTTATTTTTATAAGGGATTTTTATAATTACACTGTATGGTGATTTAAGCAACCAAAAATAGGGTTTAAGCTATCATTTCTTTACACTTTTTGAAAAATTTGAATACACACCCTTTATTTCATATACCCCTCCTTTATTTTTATCTCCGCGCTAGAGCTGAGACCATCCACACTCGTCATCCTTTATTCTCTCCTTCAAAACGGAATATTCCTGCCTAGTCATCAGGATTCTTTCCTTTATATTCATTTCTCCCGCATTCGTCATCCTTTAATTCTCTCCTTCATCCCAACAGCTGGGCTCACTTTTCCTTCCCCTTCCTCTCCCCTCCCCGGATTCCCTCCCCACCTACCCAGTACCCACGCACTCCGCGTCTCCGCCGGCACTCCCCCGCCCCCTTCCTCCCTCGCCGTCGCGCAGAGCTCCCCTGCCTCCCTCCCTCGCGCGCCGCGTCCACCTCCCCGGCGCGCACCCGATCCACGAGCTCCTCTGCTCCCTCGGGCGCCGGACCTCCCCCCGGCGGCGGGCGTCCTCCCTGGTAGCGGCAGCAGAGGGGATCCGGCCAGCTCCTCCCACGGCGAGGTCGTCAAGCACGAGCGCCTCGCCGACGACCGATTCGTCCCCTTCCCCTCCTTGCGCCCTGCTCGTCACCACGGGACTCGCCGTCCTCGCCTTCCCCTACGACCTCCCGCGGGGCGCCGGTGTCGGCGGTGGGGCCAAGACCAGGAAGAGCTTCTAGAAGGCCGGCGGGGCGGGGCACGGGGCCTTCCCCTGCTCCGGGCAAGGCCGGCGGAGCGAGCCGAGCGCGCGGTGAAGACGGCGCGGCGCGTCGCCCTCTCCGCCTGGATGAAGACCGAGCAGAGGAGCGGCACGGTGAAGACCAAGCAGGGCGGCACGGAGCTTGAAATCGAGGCGCAGGGCGAAGGAATCGACGAATCGAGCTTCAAATCTCGGCGGCTCTGCGACGAGGACGACGACGGGGAGCAGGTTGGCGACCTCCACGATTCTCCTTCCCAGCTCTTCGTCCGCAACGGGCAGCGCCGGCTTCCTCCCGCTCCTGCGCCTCGGTTCCTCCGCGGCGCTCACTTCGGTTCAGGCGGTGGCGGACGGGACGACCACCAGCGGAGCGCGGACGGGACGGCCTCCGGGGTCCGCTGCGCCGGACGGCCGGAGGTGGAAGAGGAGCAGGGCGGCGGCTCCCGGTGTAGCTGCTCGAGCACGTGAGGTCATTGGGCGGGCCCACGGCAGCGGGACCATGGTGGGCCCGTCGCCTCCTGGAGGAACTCCTCCATCGCGCTAGATCTGAAGGGAACTGGAGGGAACTTTTTTTCCCGTGGCTTTCCCAGTGAGCCGCTGCGGGCGTTTTTCCCTTATCTGTCTCCTCCAGTGACCGGATAAAGGTGCCGGTGTGGATGGTCTGAAGGAGTACATAGCACTGGGACTGGCAAAACAACAAGAAAGAGAAAAAGATCAAGCATAAAAACAAAGCATTACTCATCCTCCTAGTCCCCGTTGTTCAGGCTAGTCATGAAATCTTGGATCTTAAAATACATTTGGAGAGTTCAGAGATAAGTTGGGGTTCTCGAAATTGCATTGTGAGAGTTGAATGACTCGGATGGCACGTTGAGACAAGTTGTGGATCTGAAAATGCACTCTTAGAGTTTAGAAACCTTCATGATACAATATTATAAGTTTAGTGATCACACGTGTATTTTACTCTTTAAGATAGTTTGACTGAACAAAGGGAGTATAATAAGCTTATGCACTTCCTTATCTTGAGATTGTACCGCTATTAACTGATTTAAATCCTGTATTTTTTTTAATTTGTGCCACGATTATTAACTTGTTGACGCAAAACTTAGAAAAATAAGCATGTGTTTGGTTGGGAGACAGGATGGGATGAGATGGTTCCGTCTCTATTTTTTTTGGATGGAACGGTTCCATTTCGTGTCTGGTTGAAGTGGGATGGAATGGTCCTATTTAGTGTTTGGTACGGAGGATTGAAAATCAAGAATGGATGAAGAAATTGACACTGTTAGTTGTAGGTTTAGTGGGACCCACATGTCATCCTCTATCCCCCATCAACTTTATCTTCCCCACCATCCATCCCTCACCCATCGTCATCCCCGAACTCCGACAGCCAGGGAGCTCGCGCGCGGCGGCGGCGGCGGCCTGCTCATGCGCCTCTGCTTCCTCATGCGCCAGACGGAGAGGACGGTGTCGATCAGGTCGGGCCGCGCCCAGGGATCCGCCGGCGGTGGCCGTGGCCGCGTCGCGCCCCAGGATGGGCTCTGCCACCGGCCTGTTGTGCCCGCCGGAAGAGCTCCGCCGTCACGGAGTTCCACGGTGGTCGTGGGAGAACCGGAGCTCGCCCTCCCCGCATTGGCGTGTTGCGTCCGCCGGAAGAGCTCCGCAGGGTCGGTCCTGGGCCCTGGGTTGTGGATGCGCTGTCAAGGAAGCTCCACCCCGTGCCGCCTGGGCTGCGACTACACCGCGGAGAAGCTCACCCCCGACGGCCTTGGTCCCGACCGCGCCCCTGCCTCGCCTTCCTTCCCCTTCAGACTCCACCGGCCACCGTGCTTGCTATGCTTCCAGACAGCGAGAGGCCGTCCAAAGAGGACGAGTCCGTCAGCCCGTTTTGGTGGGACGGGAGGAGTCCCGAATATTGAGAGTATATTCCCTACCAGGAACGTCTCCATCCATAAGTCTTCCAACCAAACACTGGGACGAAGTGGGATCGTCCCGTCCCACTTCGTCCCTCCATCCAACACATGCTAGAGGAATTAATCAGCTGATCGATCAAATCGTCAATGACGCGGGGGTTTGGAACTGGAAGGAAACGACGCCATAGTTTCGTTTCACTCACGATGGGGCATTTGCATTTGAGCGTTGACTAGAATACTACTAGATCCTTGTGCTACCAGGTCGCTCGCTCGTGTCATCACAAAGACACGACTTGATCTCGTACTAATATATGATCAGTACAGGTCCAAGAGCAACTTCAGCAGATGGAGTAAATTTGATTCCTTATATAAAGTTATTGAGGGTTGAGTAAAAATATTTTCATCCCTAAAACATAATTTGCTCCAGCAGTTTCCCTATTTTGCTTCCCTAATTTGGGGGGTGGAGGAGAGATCCCCTCTATAGAGGGGATGGAGAAGGATTTTTAGTCAACGAAGAAAAAGGGGTACAAGGAATCTGCTAGAGGGTTTTTTTTTTTTGCACTTCATCCCCTATATCACTATTTTTTTTTGCTATTGGGAAGGGAATAGGAAAGCTGCTGAAGTTGCTCTAAGAATAGTAAACTTTCACTGCATTTACTTGTAACTGAACTCCGAATCTTACTAGCCCTAGTCACCACCTGCGACCTTGCCGCGTGCCTGGCAGTTTCTCTTTCTCTATGACCAGATCGTATTGCTCGGTCCTCTCCTCCGAGATGAGCAATCCTCCGAGATGGGCATTGGGCAATGTGGAAAAGAAAGCACGTCCACCACGTGAACTCGATCCCCTTGCCCTGTGGCCTAGTAGCTTCTACGTAAGTTGGGTCAACTAGGATCTATCTCGATCCCACATACGCGATTCACGCACTCTTTGACTATCTTTGTTAATTTTGCTCCATCCTTTGCATTTTTTTTGACTCGCCATCCTTTGCATTTTGATGACTATGACACTACTACATTATCGTGTGTATCTACAATGTCCCTAGCTAACAACGTTGGCGCACCAACAAGCGTGCCGCGGGGATTTTCCCCCGATTCCTAGGTTGCAAACTTGGCATATCTTGTTGTATCCCTTCCAACCTCCTAGGTACATCATGAGTGTGTGCTGCCCTGATTGGCCGGCCACCTCGATGGCCACAAAGAGTGCTCCTGATCCCAAGCAAACCCCAAGAAACAAAATCAGATCAAATCACAATACACCAACACCAAAAAAGAAAAAAAAATGCGCACCTTATCTTCCGTGACCACCTTTCCCAACCTCGCGAAAGGTCGCCGCGCGCTACCTCATGATCCTCGCGCCCAATTTTCTATCCTCTCGCCCCTCTTTTGACCCCGCGAGCGCTGAAAGCATGATGAAAAGCTTGCTGCTGCTGTGCGTGCGTGTCGTCGACCTTCCACCAGCACCGGCGGTGGGGGTACCGACCGGCTACGGCTGCCGATCGACGGTGAGTGAGAGTGAGGCGGCGGGGGCAGGTAGGGCAGCAAAGTCGCCGGGACGGCGGGACCCGAGGGCAAAACAGCGGCGGCGACGGCGGCGGAAAGGCTAGCTCGCAGTCGCTCTCGGTGGCCACGTCCGCATTGCACGATCGGCGCCGCGCGCCTTGCCGTTCCCTTCCCTTCTCTGTCGCTCCCTCCTCGTGCGTGGACGGACCACACTTATCCTGGCGAGATCCACATATCCCGTTCCCCTTCATCTTTATACCTGCCTTTGTAGAGAATAGGCTCTGCTTTTTTCAGTTTTTCAGAGCGGCATATAGGATATGATTTCTGCATCTGCCTGCAAAATCCTCTACTCCAAATGGATTGCTGAGTCAATGAAACAGTAAAAAGTATTCCTTGTGCAATTTTTTGGCCAGTGTGATTCACGCAAAATCGAATGGGGGCGATGCACACATGTAACCAACGTGATCAGAGACACCGGCAACAGCCGGAATCGGAACAGTTTCTGCAATCATTGGGGGTAGTTACACACACAGTGTTTAGAAGGATATGCTGATAAAACATGATTGGTGTGTCTTGGACGACAGGGGCGTGAGGGAATTACCCTGGCCCTGCCCTGCTTTGTCGTATGGTCACACATCGACGACGGAATGGTCCAATTATTGGGGCATCGGAGCCTCATCAGAGCCACACAACCTGAAGAGCCTGCCTCCTCAGATTGGAACAAGAAACGAACCCACTTGAAGGAGACAGGGACGGAGGGGCCCTTCCCCGCCCGATCCCAATTGGCTCCCCCTTGATTTCATATCATCATATGCAGATGCATCTCGCAACCAACGCCACATAATACAAACGAATGAACGATCGAGCGGTGAATTTGATTTCTGCTGAACAACTTCTACAGACCAACCAAAACTTAAGCATGCATTTCATAAACATGAAGTTGTTCTACAAGCCAACCGACCAAAACTTACAACATAAATTTTCATAGTAGTAGTAGTAGTGGTAATATTTTTATGAAGTAGTAGTAGTACATGAAATCGAAATCTGGCATGCCATCTCGACGAAGAACACGAAGTTAGCATAACAAAGACAACAACAGCAAGATCGGAGGTGCCTGCAGCTGCCACAGATTGCGGCAGCTGAGCCAAGCAGCCCGGCGTCTCGAGTCACAGCACTTTGATTGCCCCGGCAGCGCCACCGCAGCCGCAGCGAGCAGGGGGCGCGATGCTGAGCCCCAGATTGTTGACGGCGATGCTGAGCTCCAGGCTGTTGACGGACGAGGCTGTTTCCAGGCCGGAGGCCATGGATGCGAACGACGTCCCGGCGTGAGCCAATGGCCTCTCGAAATAATTAGTCAGTTCACTAACCTGTCGGAAGAATCAGTTTATTTGTCAGCTTTGCTCAAGAGAATTGCTACATGAAGTGATGAAGATGTGCTTATACCAATGTAAAAGTGATATACTGATAGTTTTACCTGAATGTTATTGCCTAAAATAGCTCCAAAGCCCTTATAGCTTGGTATCTGAAATGAGGTTCAAAAATTAATTGTTCAGCTCTCAGCTATACATGCTTGTTTATTTCAATTTTCAAGTAGCTAGCAATCAGTAATTTACAGCTCAATCCGGTAAATCAAGAAACAGAAAGGAATGATTCTGCAGAAATTACCGGGACATCGCCGCGGTCGGTATGTATAATCTCCTGAGTGGGAGCAGGCTTAGTGGCACTATTTGGAGGGCTTGGCACCTGAAACAAACGGATAGAGGGAATGGCATCAGCTGCAAGATCTGATCACCCACCGGAATCGCGTCAAAGTGCTCACCTGATCGTCACTAAAGTCGGCGATGCCGACGTCGAAGAGGCTGGCCCGGCGCTTCTTCTTGCCGGGGTCGGTCTGGCGGAGGAAGTACTTCTGGGCGTGGCTGGCCACCTGCGTCGCCGTCCTGGTGGTCACGAAGCCCTTGGAGATGCCCCTCCAGTCCCCCTTGCCCAGCTGCCTGAGGCCGTCAAGGAACTTCCTGTGCTCCTCCTCGGTCCATGGAATCCCTGCACAATCAATCGGCAGAGAGAGTCAATCACAGAACCAAGAACTGAATAAACGTTACTGGAATCTCTGGTGCGAGAGGTGGCGTTGACTCGCACATAAAGGGGCCGAATTTTTAGTCGTTCTCTTGATTTCAGAATCCCCGACAGCCTTTTTTTTTCGTTCACGAATCAGTCGTCGGATTATACAGAAGAACCTCGGCAAGCCAAGAAGAAAGCAATCGGATCCGGGAGGGAGAGGAAAGGAAGTCACCTTTCTTCCTCTCCTGGGCCTTGCGGCGGCGGCGCTTCTGCTGCCTGGACGACATCTCCAGATCGTCGGCGGCGTACCCCTTGCCGTTGGCCGCCTCCCCGGGCGGCAGCAGCGGGTCGATGGAGTTGACGGTGAGGTCGGGCATGCTGGAGCTCTTCCTGAGCTCGAACCCGCTGAGTTCCTCGTGGACATCCACGCCGAACAGCCTGAGGACCACCGGCGCCGCCTTCCTCCCTCCTTTCTCCTCCTCCGGGCGGTCCATTCCCTCCATCCCGCGGTTCGTCTGCTGCCTTGTCGCTGTTGATGGTGTCTTGTTGGAAGCGGATTGGTCGTTGGATGGGGATGCTTTGGAGGCCACTGCAGACGGCACTGCCGCAGAAGAGGCCAAGAGGCAAGAAAGGAAGAAGAGGAGATATACTACTGGTGGTAGTTGCTAGCTGCTGCCTCTGCCTCCCCCGGGGAAAGGGATCACCAGCCGCGCGTATTTATACACGTATGGAGAAAGAGGATACTATTAGATTACCATACTGATGGTGGCTAATCTGTGTGTTACGGGGGAAACAGTTTTGTATTTGCAAGATTTTAATCGTTTTTTGATTTGTTCCGAGCTAAATTATAGTTGACCGGTGTGCCCGAGGGAAGATACTACCTAAAGATTTTAAAGTTTCGGCACCTAGCTAGTATATAATGATTCATCAACGTCGGTAATGATGTCAAAACCAATTTCTTGTTTGTTTTTTTGTGCCGTGCGAACGAAATATCATCAAACGGAGCTGGCGCGCTCGATCGTGTCATCGCCACCGGAATGTGTCCCTTTTTTCATGTCAAGTTCGTACCATGCGTAGCACGGCTACATTCTTGATGTGGATGATGCCAAATGTCTGCGTGACTAGACTACCAATATCACCTCAACAGTTAAAGCACTGAACCAAGCACTGCTTCAGTGTGCTACTGTCATGTGAGCTCCGATCCAAATCCAATGCTCCATAATCCGTACCAGGAGATAACACAAACAGGCGGAAATCAATGTCAAGTATTCATTCTGGAAATGGAAACAGGTACTACCTCCGTCCTTAAATATATGACGTTTAGGAAATGAACTAATTATCTTGTCCTAAACGTCATATATTTAAGAACGAAGGGAGTAGCCGTAGTTCCGCCCGGTGTGCCAATCAGAGGTTGAGACGGTGAAAGCACTTGGAATTTCACAAGATTGCTGCAAAGACTAGCTAGAGGGAGGAGCTCTTTTACGCTGGACCATACAACTAGGTGGTGGTATGCAGTATATGGTTATTTTTTAAAGGGTGAATAGATATTTTTTTATATAAATTTGGCAACTTCAGACCGATAATTTTTCGTTTATGCCACCAAGAAAAATTTGAAATGAAAATTTTAAAAATATTTCGTTTTTAAATTTGAAATGAAACTTTTTTGTTTTTGAAATTTAAAAAATTTTGGCCATACCACTAGAGAGAAATGAAAAAAATTTGGAAAAAAATTCGTTTTTGAAATTTGAAATGAAAATTTTCATTTTTGAAAGTTGAATTTTTTGCAATACCACCAGAGGGAAATGGATTTTTTTTGAAATATTTTGTTCATGCCACCAAGAAAATTTGAAAAAAACTCATTTTTGAAATTTGGAATGAAAAATATCGTTTTTGAATACCACCAGATAGGAAATGAAAAAATTGAAATGAAGAAATGATATATTTCATTTATGCCACTGAGAAAAAACTTTCAATAATACCTCTATGCCACCTATGTATACCACCCTATACTACATGTGAAGTTGTGGTGGTATGTAATTAATCTCAACCGTCAGATCTTTACATACTACTGATTCTTTTTTAATAATGGTGTAGGATGGTATGGTCTACGGTAAAAGTCGCCAGGAGGAGAGGTGGTAGCGTGCAGAGACGGACGGCCGGCGCTTAGATTTGGCACCATCGGTTGCCGTTTTAGCATCAGGCAGGCAATTACGTGCAGGTTTCCCCCCTCTTATCGCATCATATTGACTAGCAGCGCGGCGCCGCGGCCGCGGCCAAGCCGGCCAGTATCAACGTCCCGGACGATTCCCTCTCCTCTTCCACGCACCACATCATGATCACCCCAGTTGGGATCGTCTGGTCTGGTCTCTGCCAAAAAATTCGCGGTGATTTCCGGGTCATTGGCTACTCGTCAGTCATCACTAGCTAGGCTACTACCACCAGTCGTAGTAGCGGAGGATGTATGTCTTGACAGGCCGGTGACTTCGGGAGTTTGGCGTGTTTTCGATTGGATCGCAGATGCCGCGAGGAAATTTCACCCGGCCCGCGCGCTCGGTAGTGCCTACTGGCCGTCCTCCTCCGCCGGGGCATCGGCCGCGTTCCGTGCTGATCTGATGAGCTCTGGGCTATCTCTTTGCTTGCAGATGCCGTTGGAATTTCGCCCGCCCGCCCGGTCGCACGTGACACGTATACTAACGTAACCCCAAGCGCTGCCGCTGGGGTCGCGCGCGTGTTCCGTGCCGTGGCGATCCAGGCACGGATCGGGACCTGATCGATCGTTTGCATTCGTCCCAACGGGTGCTGCTAGCATGGCAGATATACTACTACTATCCGTACATCATACGGTCTCTACCGCTCTATACGTACGTACGTACGATACGAACGCACTAAGATATCGCTCCGGCCACGCGCTTTCACCGGCCAACAAGCTAAAATATCGCTGCCGCCACGCCCCTGATCGGGCGCTGAAAACTTAAAAACCTTATCATCTCAGAGCCACAGCCACCTGGGTTGTAAGGGCAAGTACAACAGTGTAGACGGCTGTTGGCTATTTGATATACACTAGACAGCTTGTACAATGAGTCGTCTGTTTGTCTGTCTGCAAAACATTCAATTTATCTTTTAACACATAAATCATGATGATCATGTGTATATTTGATTTTTGTAGTCATTGTGGTGCTCAATTAAGATATAATGCGTACATTGCAACATACGCCATTTGAGAAAATGCAAGTTGCAAACTTATCCAAAGGATTGAAATGTAATTTTTTCATATCGGATCATACCCCTTCTAGCTTTTCTGAAAAACTCAATGTAAATTTTATCTTTATTTGGACCATGATGTAAAATGGTTGAAGATATTTCTACTGTGAGTCCCGTGATTCTCCTGTACTGCCGATCTCTCCCGTTGACTATCCTTCTCTCTCCCGTTTCGATATGGGCGAGGTGGCCAGCAGAAGGAAGAAGTGATCAGAGTCTGCTTGGCCAGTGATGTTCCATGGCCGGTGCCATTTGAGGTCCGGCGGGCGGTGCGCCTCAGCTTAAGCGGCGCGGCTTGGCATCGGCAACCGGTGGCAACGACGCGCACGGTGAGAAACTACCTCCGCCATAGATGATTTTTCCCTGTCAAAAGTACAGTCATAGCAGATCTTCCCCTCCCATTCAACATTGCAGCGTGATGGAGGAAACAATGGAGCCGGAGCACAGGACGCGGCCAGGTCGGGGCAGCGCCGCCGACGAGCTCATCGCCGCTCGCCTCTTCAGCCCCCTTGCAAAGCACGCGGGGGATGGAGATGATGAGAAAAATCCCGCGCGCCCAAATTAATTACGGTCCGTGCGGGATCTCAATATGCAATCGATTCTCGGAGAGTGTTTGTACAACAGTGCTGCGACGTCTGCTCGCGCCTCGGAGCACGGGATGCAGCCGTCCTCTCGTGAGGCGACAGCGCGCCCGTCGTCTGGATGGGAGGAGGACTTCTTTGCAAATAGATCAGCTTGCAGACGGCTCATAACCGACCGTTGTACATGCCCTAAAGATTTCAAAACCAATAATCAAACTATCCGATCGAGGCAACAATGGGACGACGCAGCTTTGGCACCTTTGCCTTGGAAGCAGCGATCTCCCGGCCCCGATCCGGCTCACCCGCCATCATCGCGTCCAGGCAGTGCGTCTGCGCGTGCGTGTACCTATCATCCCACGTTCCTTGCTTCGCTACTAGTACCTGCAGCAGCGAGGCGCTCCTCCCTCTCGAGTCCTGATGTCACTACTAGGGAATGAGGCTTCTATCTCATAGCATTTTTCACAGTAGTACCGGTTATTTTGACACCCGGTACTAATATGTACACAAACCGGTACTAATGTGTGGGTGGGAAGGGAGAGCCCCGCTGCGCTCTTGTGAGGGTACATTAGTACCGGGTGGGAATTAGCTTCGGTACTAATGTGTTCGCATTAGTATCGGGGCAAAACAAATCCCGGTCTCATGACCCCGTCGGCCTTCCACACTTAGAAAAAATCACGCCATGCCCCCCACCCACATCGCGCTATATCATTGATCTATATGCATCTTTCTCCTCTCCGGTCTCCTCACATCTATCCGTCCTTATCCTCCTCAGCTCTAACCTCTCGATCTGGATCTGCTGCAGGGGCAGGAGCGGCCATGGGCCGTCGGAAGGAGGCCAGGCCGCCGAGGCGGCACGCACGTAGCAGCCAACTCCGTCCCGACGCGCAGGGATGCATGGAGTCCGGCGGTGGAGGGCCTCGCGCGCGGTACGGCTGCCCTGACGGCCTCGCGATGCGGGCCGGCGGGAGGCCAGGCGGCTGGTGTTGGACGCAGTCCGGCGATGCGGCCGTGGTGGCCAGCGCCGGGACGGAGGGCGCAGGCGTGGCCATGAGCAGGGCGGCGGTGACGGTGATTTTTCTCTGTGATTCTTAGCTTGTTCGGTGATTCTTGTCCGATTCTTGTTGTGATTCTTCTTGTTGAATCAAATCGAACTCGATTATGTATTGTAATAACTAGTGAATCTTGTGTGATTGATTTGGTTGAATCAATAGATGTTGTAACTTGTTGCACGATGTGTGAATATTGTTATGTGAATCTTGTTAATCTTATGAGATGAGATGAGAATTGAGGTGGGATGAGAAAGGAAAAGAGAAAAAAGGAAAAAAAGGAAACAAGGGGACAGAACGGAGACTAGGATCCGCGTCCGTTACTCCCACATTAATACCGGGTGGAATACTCTAAACCGATTGGATAATACCGATTTGGAAACCGGTACTAAAGAGAGGTTATGCACCGGTACAAAAGATCGGTTCTCTAGTATTGTGTCCCGCGTGGATGCGTCCAATGCAACTACAACACACCCACAGGTCACATCCACGCGGACACACGCACACAGCTGCGTCCCGCTCCGAGTACTAGTCCCCCGAGGCCCCCGCGCGCCGCTCCTCTCCTCGTAGCGACCGTCGCCTTCGCACCGGCCGCGGGAGCAGGTCGTCATCTCAGGGCCGGAAAGGGAAAGCGGCCGAGAGCTCCAGACGCCGACCGGGCGGGCCAGCCGGCCTTGTCCGCCAACCAGGAACGGCAAGACCCTGGGGCCTGGGCGGGGCGCCTCGTAGCCGCCGCCTCGCCGCTCTCTGTTTTGTTGGGGAGGCCGATCGGGCTTGGCCATATCTACAAATGGATGGAGAAACGGCACTCAGCACGGCTGATTCCTCCGAGACGCCACGTCCCTGTTACCGGACTAAGTAACAGCCATTGCCCCAGTGTGGATTAAAACCCCTTCCACTTATTACCTGTCGCAGTTAACTTTCCTTGTTCGTGTCGAACAAGGCCCGCCGCGCGCGTACTAAGATTAGCAGTAGTGCGCTGTTATCTCTGCACCAATGCAACAAGCCTGATGACCCGGTTTACTATGTATACTAATTTGACTGCTCTCTGGCAGAGAATTACGAGTAGTCGTCATGATCGGTACGGTGTAGTATAAAACTTGGCGCGCAATCGAGCTAGCGCTCGCCGTCGCCGCCAGAACGATGATGAGTGAGGATGAAATGCAAGGCGATTTGACGTAGCCGACTAGGCGATTCCATTGTCCGCGTCAGGTGACCGCATTTTTGGCAGAATGGCAAGCGCGCGGAGATTCCGATCCAGGATGGTTTTGACTTTTTTGATTTCCTCCACTCCATAGCGTACGGAGATGAAAGGATTTACAGCGAGTGGTTCGTTTTTTTAAGGGATAGTACCATCTTTATTCAGGTATCATAGTTGGTACATACTCCATCACGAGGAGAAAGAAACCATACATGTCGTCCAATAGATTCATAGATGGAGCTCTTGGCGAGTCTATGAGCATCACCATTGATGTTCCTGCTTTCATGGACAAAATCTACAGTCGTGAAGCTTGCCATCCCCGCCTTGATCTCCCTAACAATGTGGCCATAAAAACCCATTCCCAGACCATATATGTTTTTCACCATATTAGCACAATCTGTGGCAATTCTGATCTTTGGCAGTCCGAGATCGCTTGCAAGAGCTAGTCCCTCTCTGCAAGCCATTGCTCCGCCATTTCAGGAGATGAAATCATGAAACACCCTCGACAACCAACGCCGAAGCTCCAAGAAAATTACCTGTTCCATCTCTTGCTACAGCAGCCGAAGCTACTATGTTAGAGTTTGACAGTGCGGCGTCGACATTCAGGCAGCGGCGGACCTGAGATTTTCGGGGCCCGGGGCAAAAACTTAAAACGGGACCCTTATTATAACAATAATAACTAATACTACTATATAAATATGTAAATTATTACCAAGTCATAATTAATATACAATCAAATAATGAATTCATATCATAATTATCTTAAAATTTTATCAAGAGCTCCTCTTTGTGATTCTTTAAGATCATCTTCGTTTTTCCTCTTCTTTCTTTTCTCACTACCAGATGGATATTTTCTACATGACATAGTGCTACAACTGAAAATTAAATACAAACAATTAATCAAGAAATCAAGACTTTCATCCACTAATCATTGATGAATAGATTACATATATTACAGACCTGTAGACTGTAGTCCGCACGAGTCTTCAGTCCTTCATGTCTTCAGTCCTTCACATGAAAAGAGCAAAAGGCCGACCGCCGGTGTTGGCGTGACCGTGTGGGAGTCTTCATCTGCGTCGCCTGGCCCTAGTCACCGGAGCGGAGAGGCCGGCCGCTGGCGTAGCAGCCTCGATGGGATGTGGAGGTGGAGGCCGGAACGATCGGCCGATCGGTGATTTAGAAATTGGAAGAGACAAAACAGAAAAGGCAGGAGGAGAGGTATCGGGAGAGTTTTTTTAGTTGCCTTTTTGCCGATGCGTTGGCGTCTGCGCGCGGTGCGGCCAGCGTCTCCTGGTTTTTTCTCTCGATCTTTTTTTCTCTGTTGAGGACTCGTATTCCTATACGTAGTATTCGCAGAGGGGGTGGGGCCCCTGCCAACCGGGGGCCTGGGGCGGCCGCACCGCTGGACGCTCTTGGCTGTCACTTCAGCGACAAAATGGCATCGTGTCGCTGAAGGCCGCCCAAGAAAGATGTTTTCGTGGGGTCTTTCTTTCTTTGCATGCAGCACAGTGGTCCCGCGTGGGTCTTTCTTTCTTTGCATGCAGCACAGTGGTCCGCGTGGGTCTTTCCTTCTTTGCATGCAGCTCATGTACTTTCCCATTAGTGATGACGTGAGTGTAGGATTTGAAACTAAAAAAATCTATAGATCACAAACCAAACATCAAAATTAAAATCCGATTGCACTTTTGGATTTCTGACAATAAAAACTTTGAAACAAGATCCCACTTGACTATATTTTGACAATTTTTTTTATTCGTATTTTTAATTAAGGTTATATATTATGTTATCGCTAGAACAAAACGAATGAAATGCAAGAACAAAGGAGAACAACTGTCAGAACAAGTTTATATGTCATCCCGAACAACAAATATGGTGTCATAACAAATCAGAACAAGGGTTAGAACATGCTATTATTATAGACAGAACAAGATTTTACTATAGCCAGAACAAAATGTTACTATAGCCAGAACAACTTATTATTATAGCCAGAACAAGTTTGTATATCATCTCGAACAAAACAAAAAAATGTCAGAACTAATGAGAACAACTGTTAGAACAAAATCCTATTATAGTCGGAACAATTTTGTGTGTCATCTCGAACAAAAATAAATGTAGTGTCAGAACAAATCAGAACAAGGGTCAGAACAAGTTGTTATTATAGCCCGAATAAGGTACTTATAGCCAGAACAACTTATTATTATAGCGAGAACAAATTTACATCTCATCTCGAACAATAAAAATATTAATGGAGGGACAGATATTAAAAAGAAAAGAATATAAAAAAATGGAAATAGAAACAAAAAATAAAGTAGAAAGTAAAAAATAAATAAATAAAAAGTAAAGAGAAATAAGAAAAATAAAAGAAATAGAATAAAAAGAAAGAAGAATAAAAAGAAAGAAAGAAAAAATGAAACAGAAAAATAAGAAAATATAAATAAAAAATAAAAACAAGAAGAAAAAATAAAAAAGAAAAACAGAAAAATAGAAAAATTAAAATAGAATAAATAAAGAAAAAGAAACAAGAAATAAAAAAGAAACAAGAAAAGAAATAAAGAAAAAGAAACAAGAAATAGAAAAGAAACAAGAAAAATAAAAAAATAAAAAGAAAAGAAAAGAAAGAAACAGAAAAAAGAAAGAAAGAAAAACACACCGCCCTCCCACCCCACGCCGCTTCAGCGACACCCGGCGAATCTGTCGCTGAAGCGACGTATAAGATTCCCGCGCACCGCTCGCCCCCCCCCCCTCAGAGCCGGCACTGCATTCAGCTTTCATCATGTGGAATCCAGCGTATAAAACTTCAAACCCAACGTCAGCTGGGCTCTTGCATGGTTTGATCAAGCCCATATATACGTTGGGCTTTTCCATGGGCCTGGCTTATATGCTGAAGCGACGATAACGTGCATTTTCAAACGTCCTAGGTGAAAATGACATTTTTTCCACGTCCCTGGTAAAATGTGTCGCATCACCTCTTAAACCTCTTTCGGTCGTTAGCAGAGGTTACAATCCAATTGGAAAAGCAACTATATTTCCTAAACTTTCTCCACCTAATAATGATTTATACATATGGAAAATAAAGGAATGAAACAAATCACATTCAGTTACAGGATGGAAAAATGTGTTGCATTAGAGCAACTCCAGCAATAATCTCTATTTGGAGCCCCTACTTTGTTGAGTAGGAGCTGCTCCCAACTTTTTGGGGCTTTGATTTTGTATTCAACTCCAGCAATAGTCCCAATTTAACAGCCCCTATTCTCTAGGACCCACATGTCAGGGTATCATCAACTTTTTTCTTTCATTTATCTCCCGCAGACCCGCACCCCTCGTCTCCACCTCGCGAACGCCGCCACACACCCGAGCGAGATCTCGCGGGGCCCGACCCAGCCTTGGGCGGCGGTGCCAGCGAGCTCCAGCTTCTGCTCGACAGCCGGACGGAGCTACGGCCAGGCGCGGAGGCGGGCGGAGGTGCGGCCAGTCGTGGAGCCGGGCGGAGCTGCGGCCAATCGCGGAGCCGAGCGGAGCTGTGGCCGGGCACGAAGGCGGCGCCCGCGGAGCTGCGACCAGGCGCGGAGGCGGCGGCTGAGCAAATCGAGCTCGACGTCCGGCGAATCGAGCTCCGGTCAGGTACGACGCTCCACCGGCCTAGCGCGGCCCGAGATTCGGAGGCGCGGAGGGAGCTCCGGCCACGCGAGGAGGCAACGCGGGGGAGCTCGACCTCCGGCCACACGAGGAGGCGACGCGGACGGCGGCGCGATGAGTGGCCCGCGCGACGGCGCGGCGAGGGGCCCGCACGGCCAGGCTGCACGACGGCGCCGACGGCGGTGAGGAATTTGGGGGCTGCACGACGGCGCCGGACGACCGGCGGGGGACCTTCAGGTGGCGGCGGAGGGAAAGTCCGGCAGGCAGCGCTCGGTTCTTGCTCGGCGCTAGGGTTGTCAACGAGCCGAGCTCGAGCGAGCTCATCGCCATCGAGCCGAACTCGAGCCGAGCCTCAAAACCATCCGAGCTTGAAGTTAGGCTCAAGCTTGGCTCGTTAAGGTTCGAGCTGATCTCGAGTCGAACTTGCAACGAGTCATCTACGAGTAATTCACGAGCTTTAAGATTTATATCATCCATAAATATAGTTTAGAAAGTCTACATAGTAGTTAAATTAGTGTCATTGCATTACTTGTAGACATCGAGTTTGGCGCAGTACAATTTAAAAAGAAAATTAGAGTATATGTGTGTATACATCTCATAAAGTCATGCCTAATCATAGTACACGAGCTTACTCGAGCTTTTCGAGCTCGAGCTCGAAAATCCCATGAGTTTTGAATCAGGTTTGAGCTTGGCTCGTTTAGAAATTGAGCCGATCTCAAATCAAACTTAAAGCGAGCCGAACACGATCGATTCACGAGCCTCGATCTTTTTTGACAGCCCTACTCGACGCGGGCAGTTTGCAACCGCCAACGACCAAGTAGGGAGCACCCTTCACGCCCGCGGGAGAAGGGGCTCAATAGGGGAATTTGGGTGCCCAGGTAAAGTAGAGGGCCGAGTAGGGGGTCTGCTGGAGTGAGATTTTTTGCTCCCAGCCCCTACTTTTTAAGTAGGGGCTCAAGTAGGGGGTCTGCTGGAGTTGCTTTTACCTCTTAAACCTCTTTCCGTAGTTATGATTATACAACAAAGGTTACAATCCAATTGGAAGAAAGCAACTGCCTAAATTCTTTCTCCACCTAATTGATTTGTACATGGAAAACTGAAGGAAACGACGAAACTACCATCACCCGTCTGATATAGAGAAATTTAGTGTACCGACGACACTGGTAGGGAGAAGAGATTTAGTCCCGATTGGTAGAAGCTTTAGGTCTCTCAAGTCCAATAGGGACTAATGATGAGAGACAAAAGGTCCCCCCTCTTTAGTCCCGGATGACAAACCGAGACTAAAGGGAGGCCTTTAGTCCCGGTTCGTATTACCAACCGGGACTTAGGGGGGCACGCCAGCGCCTGCACCCACCCTCTTTAGTCTCAGTTGGTAATACCAACCGGGACTAAAGGGTTGTCGTCTCTTTTTTCAATTTGAGCGTATATTCTAATTATTGTTATACTTCTATATTCTAATTGTTGTTACACATGTATATTCTAATTGTTGTATCACGTATAATGTACGTATATATGTATACATGTCTACTATACGTACTTAGACTTATATATCTACGTATATACACTTAAAATGCACCTAGGTGCATTTTAGTTCACGACGGCACAGACCCCCACACCAATAGCCTTTCTGTCCGTCCTGTCTGCGTCCCGACAAGCCGTCCTGAGCACGCCTCCCAATAATAACCGGACACCTCCTCCCCCTGTGCGCTTACCTATTCCCCCATCAACCTATCCCGCAAGCAATCCTGCAAATCAGGCTTCCTTTCCTGTCTCCGACATTCCATCCCCTCGTCGACGCCTTCCTCTGATCCTCTACCCCCAGATCCATGGCCCCGCCATCACTGCGGCACCTTGAATTGCCTCGACCTTCCTCGTCGAAAACCATGGCCCCGCCGCCGCTACCACGCATCAAATCGCCTCTTCCAGCAGGGCATTCCGAGTTGCGGAGGCAGGTAGGGCTTTTTGCAACGGGTGGTGCTGAACCGATATCATCGTCTCCGCCTCCGGGAGGATCTGTGGTAGCTCCGCCTCCTATCACACCGGTAGCGGGGCCGAGGGTCCGCGGCGCATCAGGTGATCTCTTGCATCACACGACATTACTGACGCCCCCGCCTTCAATTCTACCTGGATCGCTGGTCACTCCTGATGCAACCCAGTTGTTCCTTCTGGTAAGAACAACCTAGATGGTGTTTTTGCTCCTCGATTGTCACTAGGGTTTGCGGTTTGCAACGTGCGTTGCTTGTTGCTTGCAACCTGGGATGCCCGTTGATTGCACCTCCTCTGTATTTTGCTCCTCGGTTGCCGCTGCGTGATATTGGGTTGCGGTTTGCAACGTTCGTTGCCTGTCGGTTGCAACCAGATATGTCTCTTGATTGTAACTTGTATATTTTTGATCCTCAATTACCACTACATGTGCGTAGTTGTTATAGTTACTGCTGCGTGGTGTTGGGTTGGCAGCATTTGCAACGTTCGTTGCTTGTTGATTGCAACCTCGGATGCCTGTTAATTGCAACTCCTCTGTTTTTGCTTGTCGGTTTGCAATGTTCGTTAATGATCCGTTGCAACCTGTGGTGCCTGTTGGTTACAAACCTGATATGTATGTTGATTGCAACTTGTCTGATTTTGCTCCTCAATTACCACTGCATGTGCATAGTAGTTCTAGTAGCAACTTTTGTTTATGATTGGTTGCAACTAGGGGTGTTAGTTGGTTGTAGCTTGTCTGTTTTTTTCCTCGTCCATTACCGCTGCGTGGTGTTGGGTTGGCAGCATTTGCAACGTTCGTTGCTTGTTGATTGCAACCTCGGATGCCTGTTGATTGCAACTTCTATGTTTTTCCTCGTCAGTTCTGTCAGTTGCAACCTATAGTGCCTGTTGGTTGCAACCTGTAGTGCCTGTTGATTGCAACTTGTCTGATTTTGCTCCTCAATTACCACTGCGTGTATGTATTTGTTCCAGTTGTGAAAGGATCTTGTGATGCCTAGAGGGGGGGGGGGTGAATAGGATCACTTTAAAATTCTACAAAAACTGAGCAGCGAATCAAGGGCCGGATGACCCGGAGGGGTCCGGGTCACCCTGTCAGTGGGACCGGATCAACCAGCGCGCGAAGATAGAGTACAATAAGCACAACAAGGCGTGAATTTGCAGAAAGTATATGAATCAAAACTTGTGTATATGAACTAGTCACTACCTGCAACAAAGGATTTTACAAGTAACAACACAAATATGTAGATCGATCCAAAACAAACTTCTAGGGTTAGAGAAAGGGATGAGCTCAAATAAAGCAAGAGACAAGAGATTTAATCTGAAGTTCACTTCCACAAAGGAAGCTACGTCTCCGTTGAGGATCCCACAAAGGGAGGGCTATCACCAAGAGCCTCTTGCCTCACCCAATCCCCACAAAGGAAGATTGGTGCTCACTAAGAGAAATCCACAAAGGATGGGTAATACAAACGTTCCCGGGTGCTCCACACGGAGAGGGCACTCAACGGGCGACGCCTAACCGTCTAGAAGCAAGCTTCAAGAGTAACAAACGAGAATCAATCGATCTTGGCCGCCACAAGTGCTTCTTGAGATGAACAAGTGAAGAGCTAGCTCAAGGGGCTCACACTAGCACCTCAAAACTCTCTCACACCCAAACCCTAGGAGGATCCTTGCTTGGAATGGCTTGGAGAGGAGTTGAGAGAGAGGGAATGGAGCTCAAGGAAGTGTTTCTTTCGTGGGAGGCAGCAGCAAGAGGAAGAAGAAGTGAAGGGGTATATATACCCCCTGCTTCTAAAAGAGCCGTTAGGGTCGCTGCGGCTAGGCCGGGTCATCCGGCCAGAGGGGCCGGGTCACCCGGCAACCTCTAGAGCCGTCCCGGGTGATCCGGCCGCTTGGGCCGGTTGACCCGGTTGGCCAGAAACCACTAGGTTTAGGTTAATAAAGGTGTTCTAGGGTTTTGGCTATATTTTTGTGTCTAGATTTTCTCAAGATAAGCACTTGTAGGAAACTTCGATTAATCGATCACGTCCCTCTTTATAGTATGGTGTTGCCTTAAATCAAATTCAAAAGATAAATTAAATTTAAATCGCCATTTGAGCTTCAACACAAATATAAGAAATTGAGGTCCTTCCTTTCACACATGAACTTTTATCTCTTTTATTCCTGCACACATCTTAGATAAACCATCAAATACTCAAATTATAATTGTCATTATCACCAAAATAATTAGGGGCCTAGATGCACTTTCAATCTCCCCCTTTTTGGTGATTGATGACAACCATAATTTGAGCTCACAAGAGAGGAATAAAATTCAAGAATTGTGTCCAATTATTTAGAAAAGAACTCCCCCTAAATATGTGCTTCTTCAACTAGAATGACCTCAAATGCCAATTGCACATATTTAGAGTAGGCTCCCCCTAAATCATTGCATACAACACATGGTGCAAAAATGTGATGAGCAATAAGCCGTGATGCATATGACAATATATATCACAACAATAAAGTGAGAAACAACAAGTCATCAACCGATACAAGCATCACACACGATTAATTAAGGTTCTTACATCACACTAGCATAAATAGAGTACCATAAAAAGGTCTTACAAATAAAAGTTCTCACTTGGCACAACCATCCATCACACCATCACACGATACTTAGTTCATTACATATCCACTAGACTATTACATGAATAACATGATAAAAGATAGATAGATATTTTTGAGGGGCTTCCATCCTTTAAATTTCACTCCCCCTTTGGCAACAAGCACCAAAAAGGGAAGCTACTCCTCATCGTCGTCCTCTTCCTCCTCACCATCATAATCTTCTTCTTCTTCTTCTTCTTCATCCGCTGGGACCCAAGAACCAAGGTCCTCCCATGGATTGTGAATGGGATAAGGAGGATCAAATACTCTAGGTTCATGTACCGGAGAGTGTGGGAGATTGAGCCTAGCTGCCATGTCCTTTTGGTTCTTCTCATGCCTATGGAGCTCTTGGGCTAACCATTGCCTATCCGCTTCATGCTTTCTAGCATTTTGGCGATGCATGTTAAATCAAGCAAAAATCCCTTTGGCAATGAAATTCATTTTTCCCTTCTTGTTCCTAGGGACCCCCTGAGAGTGAGAAGCACCTTCCATTGGAAGGGGGCCAAATGAGCGCCTTGGAGGTTGAGCTTGAGAGGATGAGGCACCCACATCACCGAGTTCTTCAATTGGGTACATGACCGGATAAGCTCCCTTAGGGTTAATGCCAGTCTGATGCTTGCCAAGTCTGAAAGTTTGAATGAGCTTGCCTTTACTAGTTTGATACTTCTCATGATGGGTGTTAGTTTGAAGATCAAGTTGGGTTGCATGCTTGACTAGGATAAAGATATAGGGTGCATAATGACAACCACTAGAAGCAATGTAGGAGCATGTGACGATCTCATTCCAAAGAAAATGACAAGCATTGAATTGAGGTTGACCGGGAGCCATTTGATAAAGCAAGTTTCTAGCTCTATGTGAGATGTTATCGGAATCACCACCTCTAGGAGTGAGAGTATACCTAAAGAGAAGATTGAGCATCTTGTAATAAGGTGTGAGACCACTAGTATGACCATATTTGATGTTGCCATAAGCTCTATCATACATGAAATTCATCTTAGTCACCTCTAACTCATCTCCACTATGAAGGTGCACAAGATCACTAGAAAAGCAATTGGTAGTTGTAGCGCCTCTAAGCTTAAAGAGAGTGTCAAACGCCCATAAGGAGACAGAGAATCTCTTACCCCCAAGAGTGAAGTGCATAGTGTTGTTGTCATTGTCAACATAGAGAGTTGCATAAAATTGTGCCACCACTTCCTCTGACCAATCACAAGATAATCCCATGAGGTAAGAGACTCCCATAAACCGGCAGCGACTATACACAGCTTGCATAGCTTCTTGAAGAGGAGGTGGTAAATCAAGCAAGAACTGCCAGTCAATCCACTTCATCTCTGTAGTGATGCGTCCCTTTGGTAGGATGGTGGACTCATACCAATCCGCTTGATGAGCAAGCCAAAAACGATCATCACCAAAGAAGGACTGTTGGAGCTGCCTTGGGTCTTGAAAGTGATGAGGTCTCATGTCGGTTCCACTTCTCATGTAGTTCACCAAGGGAGGATCACGCCTACAACGCTCCGGAGCATGAACAAGAATTACCATGTTCACATAGCAGAAAATATCCATATCCGCATCATAGCGATCCCCGACATCACTTGAGCTTGCCCTCTTTGTCCTTACACCAATGGAGGTAGTCTTCTTCTTAAGGATGGGGTTGCCTTCCTGTCCACGGCCACGACCTTGTGCACGAGTGGGAGGAGCTTGTGGCTTTGACCTCTTGGTATGAACATGAATACCATACTCCTCATCCGAGGCACAATATTCCTCTTCCTCACTTGATTCTTCCGATTGAATTTCCTTGCCTCGAGCAACTCCTTTATCTCTACCCATCTATAGAAGAGTAATAGATGATAGGAATCAAGATGGATGAAAGAATTGAGAGAAACATAAGGTTATTGGGCCGTCCAGACCCCGGTCGGGTCATCCGGCTAGAGGGGTCGGGTGACCCGACGGGTTGGGATGAACCCTAGAATTTGAGTTCTTCGGAATGAATCAACGAATCAAAGCAAGATCATAGGGGTGTGTTCTAGAGTCTATATGGAAGCTTTTGACCAAAGGAAATAATCTAGAACGACCCACATTGAGAGATCAGAAATTCGGGGATTTGAATGGATTTTACCGTTGGATTCCCACAAAGTTTTCGGATGATCCGGAGAGGAAGGAGCACTTGAAGAGGAGGGCAATCCAATGCCCTCAACCACGGCCAAATCCCGTGGAGGAGCACAAAAATCGCCTAGGGGCGAATAGAGGCAGCTGCGGTTTGGAATGGAGAAGAGTAGAAATTAAGGTTCATACCCGCCGGCCGTGGGCGTTTTATACTCCCAGCGCCAGGTCCGGATGATCCGGCCGGAAGTGGTCGGGTGACCCGGCGGTCTCCAGAGCTGCGCTGGGTTATCCGGCTAGAGGGGCCGGATGACCCGGTCAGCTCAGGATCAGCCCAACAAGATAGAGATGATAGATTTTGAGATTTTAGATATATAAAGATATAGCTAGTGGACATATAACAAACTTTTAACCACAAGTGACTAGCCACAATCAACAATTCATAACAATAGTCACTTAGGCTAAAGATTGATCCAAGGATCTCAAAAACCAAATTTTGAAAGACTCACACCAAAGAAAGAAAATAAAACATTTTCAACCTATCTAGGCAACGATCAAGTTTGTGCAACATGTCAAGCCAAGTTACGAGAATCCAAGATATTTAGCGCACTTCTCAAAGCACAAAACCTTTGCTCATCTAAAGGCTTAGTGAAGATATCGACAAGTTGCCTCTCTGTGCTCACATGACGTAGAGCAATATCTCCCTTAGCCTCATGATCCCTTAAGAAATGATGTCGAATATCTATGTGCTTTGTTCTAGAGTGTTGCACCGGATTGTTTGCTAGCTTGATGGCACTCTCATTGTCACACAAGAGTGGAATCTTACTAAACACACAACCATAATCACTCAACGTTTGCTTCATCCACAAGAGTTGTGCACAACACGCACCGGCCGCCACATACTCAGCTTCAGCCATGGACAAAGCAACCGAATTTTGTTTCTTAGAACTCCATGACACCAAAGACCTACCAAGAAATTGGCAAGTCCCCGTTGTACTTTTTCGATCTACTTTGCAACCGGCATAGTCCGAATTGGAATAGCCAAGTAAATCAAAAGTGGAGCCCTTGGGGTACCATAAGCCAAGGTTAGGAGTGTGTACCAAATATCTAAAGATTCTCTTAATGGCCATTAGATGACACTCCTTAGGATTAGCTTGAAATCTTGCACACATGCACACACTAAGCATGACATCGGGCCTAGATGCACAAAGGTAAAGGAGGGAGCCAATCATGGAGTGATATACCTTTTGGTCGACCGACTTCCCTTCTTCATTGAGATCAAGATGTCCATTTAATGCCATGGGAGTCTTGATGGGCTTGGAATCGGCCATGTCAAACCTCTTGAGCATATCCTTCACATACTTGGTTTGACACAAGAAAGTCCCTTCCTTCAATTGCTTGATTTTAAATCCAAGAAAGAACTTCAACTCGCCCATCATAGACATCTCGAATCTCTTGGTCATGATCCTACTAAACTCTTCACAAAATTTATCATTAGTAGACCCAAAGATAATTCATCAACATAAATTTGGCAAACAAAGATATCTTTTCCACTTCTTTGAATGAAGAGAGTGGAATCGGCTTTGCCTATCTCAAAACCGTTCTTGAGAAGAAAATCCTTAAGGCATTCATACCATGCTCTAGGAGCTTGCTTGAGCCCATAGAGCGCCTTATGGAGCTTGTACACATGGTTGGGGAAGTTTGGATCTTCAAAGCCTGGTGGTTGATCAAAATAAACTTCTTCTTGGAGAGGTCCATTCAAGAATGCGCTCTTCACATCCATTTGATGAAGCTTGAAGTCATGATGAGTAGCATAGGCTAAGAGTATACGAATTGACTAAAGACTTGCTACCAGAGCATAAGTCTCTCCAAAGTCCAAGCCTTCAACTTGAGTATAGACTTTACCCACGAGCCTTGCTTTATTCTTTGTGACGACACCAAATTCATCTTGCTTGTTCCTAAAAACCCATTTGGTGCCGATCGCATTTTGCTCGGGTCTTGGTACTAACTCCCAAACTTCATTCCTCTTGAAGTTGTTCAACTCTTCCTCCTTAGCAAATAATCCAATCTGGGTCCTCAAGAGCTTGATCCACACTAAGAGTTTCCAAAGAGGAAACAAACAAGTAAAATGCACAAAAGTTTGACAATCTTGAGCGAGTTGTTACCCCTCTTTGGATACTCCCAAGGATGTTGTCAACGGGGTGATCCCGTTGAACCATTTGATGAACTCTTGGATGTGGTGCTTGAGATTGACGTTGAATAGGTCCTTCATCATCATCTTCAACTTGAGGTGCTTGTTCATGAGCTTCACCACATTGTTCTTCCCTTTGATCAAAGCCACTTCCATGATCATCACCATGAGCTTGACTTTCATCTTGATGAACTTGAGAACTAGGTGGTTCCACTCTTGTTGATGATGATGGATCTTGATTGTTTGTGTCAACCGGAGCTTGAACTTGAACTTCCTGAGGCAACACTTCACCTGTGCCCATTCTAAAGATGGATACACTTGGAGGTTCTTCATCATCTACAACGTTTTCACTAACTTGCTCTCCTTGAGAGCCATTGGATTCATCAAATTTCACATCTACCGTGGTCTCAACACAACCGGTGGTTTTATTGAAAACACGATAGGCATGTTCGTTAGTTCCATAACCAATGAGAAAACCTTCATCAACATTGGATGCAAACTTTGAAGCTTTGAGTTTCTTGTTAAGTATGAAACACTTACACCCAAAGACTCTAAAGTAGTGCACATTAGGTTTCTTACCAGTGATGATCTTGTAGGAAGTCTTATTCAAGTACTTGTGGAGGTAGAGGCGGTTGGTGGCATGGCATGCGGTGTTGATGGCTTCCGCCCAAAATGTGTCCGGTGTCTTGTATTCATCAAGCATTGTTCTTGCCGCTTCAATCAACGTGCGATTCTTCCTCTCAACAATACCATTTTGTTGAGGTGTGTATGGAGCGGAGAGTTCATGCTTGATGCCTTCTTCATCAAGGAATTCTTCAACTTGAGTGTTTCTAAATTCCGATACGTTGTCACTTCTTATGTTCTTGACTTTAAGCTCAAACTCATTTTGAACTCTTCTTATGAACTTCTTGACCACTCCCTTTGCTTCACTTTTATCTTGCAAAAAGAATACCCAAGTGAAACGGGAAAAATCATCAACAATTACTAAACCATATTTGTTACCACCGATGCTTATGTAGGCAATTGGTCCAAACAAGTCCACGTGTAGTAGCTTCAATGGTCTTGATGATGTTAGGATGTTCTTGGCGGGATGATACGCTCCAACTTGCTTTCCCGCTTGACAAGTGTTGACGGTTCAAAACCGCGTTCAAATTCACCGCAAGTCCACGGAGTGACTTGGTGCCTTTTTCACCAAGGGAGGGGACCCCCTAGGTTCTTGTCAATCCACGGAGCAAGGGAATTACTTGCGTTTAACCTAGCACTAACTTAGTTGATTAATGACTTTATGATGTAAAGATTAATCTATAAAGTAAAGACACACTAACCCTAGATTACATTAAGAGAAAGACAATGGTGGTTCACGAGTATGAAAGACGTATGCCCGTGGAGTCTAGGTACTTGAGATGCAATCACCCAAAACATGGTAAAACCCCGATCCAATCTATCTAAGGATGTGAACAAAGAGTTAAGCGTTTCCCTTCCCTCGTACATGTCACTACACGAAGGTAATCGTCTCTAACCCTAATGAACACGGTATGTTGACGTGATCTACGGGAGCAACCCCGATGGCAATGGTAGCGAACCTTAAACATTAAGCATCATCAACATGAAGGTATGATAGATAAAGATCCAAACAAAGAGTGGGTGACTACATATCAAGATCCATTACAACTCCATGGACAAACGATTACTTTACCCCATCAAGACGCTAGGCATGGCACCATTGAACATGGTGGATGCCTCTGATGGAGTCCGTCTCTCGGTGTCCTTCAACTCCGGCAGCGCCGTGGCAAGGCCTCGACATCCTCCTTCCTCGTGGTGGCCTCCATTGACCTAGGTGATGATCCTCCTCGATCTTCACCCTCTCGATCAACCCTCTTCCTTGTGTTTGATCTCCCGAGGCTTCTCTAGTCGTCTTTCACGAATGGCTCCTCCTCCAAACAATTAGGGTTCCGCGATTATATCACCGAAGAAAGGCAGTGCCGAACCGAGGTAGAGAGGGGGTGGGCCGGCCGGCCTGGCCCACTTTCGGACCAGTTCGGCCCCATCTTTTGCCACGTGTTGTTTCTTGTACTTTGGGGTTTTTCTTCCTTCGGATATGGGCTTTGGACGTCATTATCTCCGTGACCAAGTCAAGGGGTGTTTATGCATGATCTTCCGGTCTTTTCATCTTGGTCCTCGGAGATTCTTCTTCGAAGCTCATTGGTCCTTGCCACCTTTGGAGTCAAGTTCACGCACGGTCGGAGCCTCTTGATCATCATGTAAATCGTCCTCTGAACCGAATGTATTTCTCCTCATTTAGTGCATGAATTCCTGCGTAAACATTAAACTCCAAAATACACATCCAACGATGAACTTGTTATATCATTAGTATGCCTAGTGGCGGGTTAGTTCCAAAATGAAATCCAAACTATAACATAACAAGTGTTCTTGGTTGACGGAAATCGACCGCCAACATCCCCCCACGCTTAGATCTTGCGCGTCCTCGAGCAAGTTGCTCAAAAGTTGATCATCCATGGAGTTTGAAAACATGCTTCGTCAAATCCTTCCTTTCAAGTTAGTCAATCATTCATCTTTAATATAAGAGACATGAAACAAAAATCATAATGTAAATATGGGCGTTTAGAAACTACCAATTCAAGACTTACCCCACAACTCTTACCTTTCACTAGAGAGCTTCAACTTCATCCACACTTGCTTTCTTACTTCCTTTGGAGGGTTTTTGCACTTTTAAAAATAAAATTCCTGCACAAAGTATTAGACAAAGCCCTTCTCTAAGTTCTCACATGTCACTCATTAAGGTGGCTATCCTAGATAATTTTATAAACTCTCACCTCCCACAAGTCTCTCATATGTGATGTAGTGGAGCTATAGGTGTGGCTAGTGAAGTTAGCACAAGTGTTGTCAAGCTAAGAGAATCCTCTAGTGGTTGTTCACCTTCCAAGCCAATGATCATGAGAATTAACCATAATGTAGGGGTGTCAAGGATTAGAAGATTTAGATTGGTGGACATGTGCAGAGGGAAAAAGAATAATGACTTCAAGGCACTAATGATGTCCTCGATGTCGGATTGCACATGGTATGAATAAGATTCGTTCCTAACACCGTGGCATCATTCTTTGCACTTCATTTGATCTTCACTTGACTTGTCATCCCTTACTTCACCTTTCTTGCCTTGCCTTGCATTTCCTTTCCTTTCTTTTCCTTCTCTTTTTTTTCTTTTTCTCTTCTCCCTTTTTTTTCTTTTTCTCTTGTGTGCGCACTACACACATTTTTTTCTTCACCTCTTTACCTTCTTCTCCCATGCTTTTCGCTCAACTTTCAAACATGATCACAATCTGAATTTTAAATATAAACATGCCTAAAGATTGAACGAATCTTTGGATATAGGTTGTGTACAAGGAGTAAGGTGATAAAAAGACGTATATAGGTTTGGGTAAGGAATCCGGCGATGTACGGGGCATTTCAATGTGAAATTCCCGCTACCGAATACACGAAGAGGCTAGCAACAAAAGGTATATATCAAGGACATGACCATTGCTTGGAATTAGACCTCCCAAGAGAGTAGAATACTAACTTAACTCATCATACTAATCAACACTTATGGTGGAGCTCATGTATGAATGTAAAGGCTTTGTTTTGGATAGATATCACTCTCAACTTGGAGAAAGAACTTGCTAACCTTCATAGCAAGGTTTTTTTTTAATTTTTAGAAATAAAATCTCCAAAGTTTAGCAATACTAAGAGCATGGACGAAGCAAAGTCCTAGATTAAATTTTGAGTATGAGTACTTTACAAAGGTAGGTTTCCACTAAGCACCACGTAAACAATTAATCAAAAAGCTCATGATCAAATAAGAAAGATAAATTAAAGAATAACAAGAAAAGAAACATGTGACTTTGCATAAGGCACTTTTTATTTCTTTTTTTCTTTGACTCAACGCTAATTTAAGACTCTTTCAAGCTAAAAAGATAAAACAAAGACTCACACACTCTCACTCTTGACTCAAAAATTTAAAGACTAGACTCTCACACCACTTTAAGAAAAAATTTAAAAAGGTAGCTAGCTAGCTCCCCCCACGCTTAGATCTTACGACGTCCTCGTCGTAGCTTTACAAAAGGCACAAGGGGAGAGAACTTTCTAACTACAACACCTAGTGGTACTTTCCGCACGAGTTGCACCACTCCTTCTTCTTGAAATTTTTATTCATCCCGAAGAGCTTCCTTATGTTGCGGTTGAGGTACTTGAAGTCATCTTCCGCCATGTGCTCCCAATGCTCAATTCGTTGTTGCATGGCGTTGATGGTGTGGAAACACTCATCAAGGGATGAGAAGAGCTCCGCAATGGCATTGCAGCATGCCGCGCAGCACGCATTGTGCTCTTCCTCCGGATCATCATCTCCATGGTCTCCACCGTCTGGATCATTACCGCCGCTTGGGTTGCCTCCTTCGCCTTGCTCTTCCGGATGCTCCTCCGGCTCCTCCTTGGGCACCTCCTCCCAAACGTAGAGATCGTTGTCGTCTCTACCGCCGGCTGCCCATGAGCTAGGGCTTCGATCATTGGAGTAATCACTATCTCTGTAGAAATCCGCCGGCTCGGGGGTCTTCTCTTTGTAGTCCTTCCTCTTCTCCCCAAGGAGCCTCTCAGAGCGGCGAACGGGAGAAGTGGGCTTTTCCTTCTTCTCCTCAACCTAAGGATTTGGGCTGGCGTCGCGCCCTCTTGGACCACGCCCTCCGCATTGAATCCTCGCGGTTCTCTTCACTTGCTTCTTGGGTTTTGGCACCTCGCACCGGCGAAGCTCCTCCATCGCCGGGGTTGGAGAGGGGAGGCGTACTTCTTCTTCCATGGTCGCCTTCACCTCCTCCTTGCCTTTGGTGCTGCTTGAGGATGCCATGGGTGCTTGGGTGCTTTCGTGGAGGTTGGAGATTGCAATTGAGATGCAAACCTCGAGCTCCCCAGGCATCCTTAAATATCCCTGGAAAGATTTGGCCGAAACCCTCCCTTACCTATTTTTGTCGCCCCCAAAAAAGGGAAGACAGGAAAAGGAAATGCACCAAACCGTGTCCCAGAGAAAAACGAGCGAAAACAGGCGAAAGGAGGTGGTGGGGTTCAACTAAAAATTATGAAAAGGACTCGAAATAAATACAAAAACTAAAAACAAAAACATATTTACAGAAAATGTACCTCGTTTTACGTCTTAGGCTTGACTCTCGGGCTTGTCCTCCATGTGATATATATCAATGTAGTCGATGGGTATGATGTCTTGTTCAAGAAAAACCTTTAACTGTTGACCATTAACCACATATTGATCTCCTTTCACGTCCATGATTGTGACCGCTCCATTTGGCGAGACCGAGTGAACGATATACGGTCCATCCCATTTGCTCTTCAATTTTCCTTTCCCGAATATTTTGAACCTTGAATTATAGAGGAGAACCTTATCACCTTCTTTGAATTCCTTTGCTCGAAGTCTTTTATCATACCACCTCTTCATTCTTTCCTTGTAGATGGTTGCCCTCTCATAAGCTTTGAGCCTCATATCTTCTAATTCACTTATTTGAATTTTCCGTTTGATTCCCGCGGCATCAAGGTCAAGATTCATCTCTTTGATTGCCCAATATGCTTTATGTTCCAACTCCAAAGGTAGATGACACGATTTTCCATAGACAAATTGATATGGTGTCATACCTATGGGTGTCTTGTATGCCGTTCGATATGCCCACAATGCTCCAACCAATTTCTTTGACCAATCTTTACCTCCCTTTTCAACGGTCTTGTTAAGAATGCTCTTGAGCTGCCTATTTGAAGTTTCCGCTTGACCATTGGTTTGTGGGTGGTAAGCCGTGGCCACTCTATGCTCAATCCCCAACTTGGACAAGCATTTTCTGAAGCTATTTCCTGTGAAGTGTGTTCCTCCATCACTTATCAATACTCGCGGGACTCCATAGTGTGGGAATATAGTATTTTTGATCATGGATATGGATTCTTCCATTGAAGCTCTTCGACAAGGGATAGCCTCCACCCATTTGGATACATAATCAACCATAACCAAATATGCTCATATCTATTTGAACTAGTGAAAGGTCCTATGAAGTCAATCCCCTATACGTCGAATAGATCAATTTGCAAGTTGTAATTCAAGGGCATAGCATTTCTTTGATTTATATTCCCCGTTCTTTGACATTCCGGACAAGAAGCAACATACCGTTTCGAATCTTCATGCATCTCTGGCCAATAAAATCCACTAGCCCATACCTTTGCTTGAGTCCTAAAATGCCCATAGTGTCCTCCATATTCGCCTGAGTGACACTTCCTCAATATTTTGCCTCTTTCATCTCTTGGTATACACCTTCGTAGGACTCCATCCGCTCCAAGTCTAAAGAGGTAAGGTGCATCCGAATAATATTTTCGGCTCTCGGTGATCACTCTCCTTTGAGCGTTCCTATCCAAATGATCAAGTGGCATTTTTTGTATGGCTCGAATAATGTTGATCATCCAAGTATCTTTGTCAAGGATGTGATAGAGATGATCATATCTCATCTTATCTTCAATAGGCTCTTTATCATCCTCTCGATTCATCCTCAATAAATGGCCGGCCACAACATTTTCCACCCCCTTTTTGTCTCTAATTTCCACATCAAATTCTTGCAAGGGAAGGATCCATCGAATCAACCTTGGTTTGGCATCTTTTTTAGATAAGAGATACTTGATCGCTGCATGATCGGTGTAGACAATCACCTTAGAATTCACAATATACGATCTGAATTTTTCAAAGGCAAACACTACGGTGAGCAATTCCTTTTCCGTTGTTGCATAATTTAATTGAGCTCCATTGAGGGTTTTGCTAGCATAGTAAATAGCATGTACCTTGCCTTCTTTTCGTTGTCCCAACACCGCTCCAACGGCATAGTCACTAGCGTCGCACATTATCTCAAAAAGTTGATTCCAATCGGGCGGTTGGATGACGGGTGCGGTTACAAGAGCTCTCTTTAATGTCCAGAATGCCACTAAACACTTCTCATTGAAATTGAATGGCACATCTTTTTGAAGAAGATTAGTCAATGGCTTGGTAATTTTTGAGAAATCCTTGATGAATCTTCTATAGAATCCCGCATGGCCTAAGAAACTCCTCAAAGATTTGACATCCGTTGGGGGTGGAAGTTTTTCAACCGTTTCAACCTTAGCTTTGTCCACCTCAATCCCTCTCTCGGATATCACATGTCCCAACACTATACCTTGTTTCACCATAAAGTGACACTTCTCCCAATTTATCACCAAATCAACCTCCGAACATTTAGTGAGAACTTTATCCAAGTTTGCTAAGCAATCCGCAAAAGATTTACCATAAACGGAGAAATCATCCATAAATACCTCAACAATTTCCTCGATGAACTCCGAAAATACCGCCATCATACATTGTTGAAAAGAGGCTGGAGCATTGCATAAATCGAAAGGCATTCTTCTATACGCAAATGTTCCATAAGGGCATGTGAATGTTGTCTTGTGTTGATCATCCGGGTGAATAGGTATTTGCATGAACCCCGAGTACCCATCAAGAAAGCAAAAATATGCATGATTTGCTAACCTCTCAAGCATCTCGTCGATGAACGGTAGGGGGAAGTGATCCTTCTTCGTTGCTTTATTCAATTTCCGATAGTCAATACACATCCTCCATCCGGTCACGGTTCTTTGCAGTATCAATTCATTCTTCTCATTCTTCACCATGGTCAAACCTCCTTTCTTAGGCACACAATGTACGGGGCTCACCCATTCGCTATGCGGCACCGGGTAGAAGATTCCGGCGTCCAACAACTTGATAACCTCCTTCTTCACCACCTCTCGCATGGCATGGGTTAACCTCCTTTGATGGTCCACTACAGGTGTAACGCCCTGGGTTTTCAAAAATGGAAAACCCAACATTTTGTCTCGTGATAGTCCCTGGATCAGACGCTATCACGCACAGGCATTCATCACAGATAAATATCACATTCATACATCGAAATAAAGCATCAGAGTATGAATATTATTACATATCCTGAATAAAGGAGTACATCAATACACACCTCTTGGCGGAATAACATGAATAAGAGCCTACGCAGTGGTAGCTAGCTTCCAAAAGGTGTCTCCATCTTCATTCGTCTCCCACAGGCATCCTTGAGCGCAGCGACGTGCCCCTCAGTCGTACCATCCGTCGGCGTTGTTGTTGAAGTCTGACTCGCACCCTGCAAGCTCAGGGGCTATCCCCAAGGATCGGGATAGGTCTACGTCACCAACCGTATGCAAGCTTTAAGTGGCCTACTTCTAAAGGTAAACAGAGGAACAAGGCAGAGGCTGGGTTTCCTAAGCAGCATCAGCATCAATATAAAAGAATATCATCTCCATATTCCCACCAAATCCCATATCACTCATCCACAAACGGTTACACCTGGTCACCCAGATCACCGTCACCATCACCTATCTCCAGCTAGGGTCGGTGCGAGAACTCCCACTCCCCACACCTCAATGGTTGCATCCGGATCCGCGAGGCAGAGGGAGCAACTCCCCTCTCCCCGTATACAACCACGGCTCACCATGTACTCTCATCCTATAAGGGAGAAGGTAGAAATCCCAAAACGTAAGAGTCAGAGTAAACAACGAGCATATCCATAACCGAGGACGCGGCTATACGTATAGGTCTAAACTCTGCAGAGCGTGTACACTAGTACCCAACTCGGAATAGCACCCGGACGGTGTACGACCGACCGAGCCTACCCAACCGAACGAACACCTAGGAGTTACGATTCCATCCTGCATCCGGGTCTCGCTGCGGTCCCTCGCAAAGGACCACCCCAGAACTGTGAACATGCCCCTGTGTGGCCGCACGGGGAGCGCCCAATAGGGAAGGGACTTCACCCTAACCCTCATCACTGATACCCTCTATCCTACTAGCAGGTATGGCATCGCACTTGCTAGGGTCGAAACGGCCCTATCCCCACTCTCGGCGAGGTGGTGTGTACTGAAGTCCCGTGTAACAAAGCGACCCACTCAGTTTCAAACCGGGGCGAGCTCCTATCCTCCAAGTCATCACAAAAACCCCAACACCTGTGCTCCTAAAACAGTGTACTCGCCATAGGCACCAAACTGGGCATCGCCCGAGAAGATGATCCCTGGCCCCCGATCCCGGATCGGGTTGTCTTGAGCTCACCCCCGCCAAAATATCCCAAAACACCTTCTCCTGCCGGTTTTTCCCCACACACGCCAAGAATACTACCACAATATCCCAACACATGCACAGCAAGCTCAGCGTATCATCACGCATAAATATAGTAGTAGAAGTAGGTCAATCAAGGATAGGGTAGTAAAAAGGGCAGTGCAAGGGTTTCATCATAATCATCATCATGCATGAGTAAAGCGCTAGCAGTTCTAAAGCAATGCCTAATGAGCATTCAAAGTAGGTCGGGCGTGAACCTAGGTGCGAGTAGTCGTCGTAGCCGAGGTCGTCGTCGTACTCCTGGTTCAGCTCTTACGGCTGCTCCTACAATCGTAATAAGTAAATAAACACGGATGCTAACTGCAATAAATCCAAGACGAAGAACAAATAAGACCCAAAAAGAGGCAAACTCCAGCCTAGCGCGGAGTTTGGATTTTTAGAAGATTTTCAGAAGAAGTTTTGTATTTTTCGGAGTTAAAATGAATTTAATATGAATTTCCAAAGATAAAATAGTTTTCTGAAAATCAAATACGCATTTACAATATTGCAAACTATAGGGTAGCTATAGGGTAACTTAAACCGTCTCTTCCAGGGCTTATAGCCAACTGCAGGCCAGCCCTTCGTGCTGACGCAGCTGCCACGCGAGCGGCTTAAAGCTAGCGGGTGCTGACGTGGCCATTGACGGGGCGTCCACGCAGTGCGACGTACGCGATCCCGTCCTGGCATCGCTGTGGCACAGCGCGGTGCGGCCGGCGTGTGGCCTGGCCGCGAGTGGCTGGCCGCACGGGGATCCCTCCCGGATCCTCTGCGGGGTGATGCACGTGAGGGCCGGTGTGCGAAACAAAAACCCCAGGGGTTTTGGGCGCGGTTGAAACGTGCTCGGGGAAATGCCCCAGTGGAGCGACGGCGTGGAAAGAGGGTCGCCGGCGGCGAGGTGTGTCCATCCATGGCAACAAGTGACAGAGAGAGATCAAGGAGCACCTAGGGCTCATCCTCATGCAAAAAGAGACGGCTTTGGCCGGGATAGGTGCGACGGCGGCGAGACAGGGGGATGGCGGCGGAGCGGTCGTGCGGGCGCAGGGCGGCGATCACCGGCGACAGTGTGCGGGCGTGCCCAAACGCCAGATGCGTGTGTGCGTGCACCAAGGGAGTACAAAAGAGCCAAGAACCGGGGCTTTCACTCCCTTGCCTGAAAGAACAGCGCCGGCGCGGCCATGGCGGAGCCCCTGGCCGGCGCGGCGACGGCGAGGTGGTGTTTCCCGCCGCGGAGCAGCATCGCGTGTGGGTGCGCGGTGCTCTCGACGGCGAGGCGATCACTACAGTGTGCAAAAAGAAGATGGGAAGGACTCCTACACGTGTGCGCACTGAGGTGCAGGCCGGCGGCGGGTCGCGTCGGTGCACGACGGAGTGGCAAGGCGTGACGGCAAGGTGCGACCATGAAACAAGGGGAAAAAGCAGAGGCGGGTGCGCACGGTCGTTGGCAGCGGCACCTGCAATCGCACAGCACGGCTCGAAGGCCGGCAACAAGTCGACGGTGTTCAGCGCGGCGGCGCAGCGACAGGCGGGCACGGCTCAAACCTCCTCGGCACGATGGCCGGGTTCTCAGTAGAGGAGAAGGGAGCAAGGCCTCACCTTGTGACCACTGGTCGAAGCACAGGCGTTGGGGAAGATGGTCGGAGCTGGTTTGCCGGCGGCGAGGGAAGCAGAGCGGCGCCGAGCAGAGGAAGTAGAGGAGGCAGACGACGTCGCGGTCCTTGGCTTCCCGGTGTTCCTGGAACTCCACGTGCGGTCCTCCGGCTTCACGGCGGCTCTGGTGTGCTCACGGACGGCCTCCGGGCTTCCTCCTCCTCTCCCCCTTCTCCTTCTTCTCCGGCGAGCAGAGACGGGTGGCAATGGGGAAAAATCCCCGGCGGCTAGGGTTGGGAGCTCCCGGGGTCGCGGCGATGGCCTTCTTATAGAGCAGGGCGTGGCGCGGGGGTACGTGGACGGCTGGATGGCAAAGGCGGGCGCGCGGGTGTGTCGTGACGGCGGCCATGGGCAGCACTCCGGCGCTTTACCGCTTTGGCGCGCGGCGGCATCAGCGAAAGAGAAAAAGAAGGAGGGGGTGACGCTGGCGCCCGGGCCCCACTTGTCTGCGTCACGGTGCGGGGGTTGGTGGTGAGCAGGCCGGCCAGTTATGTGGGCCGCGGAGTGATGGGCCGGCGGAAGTGCAGGGGTGTGTTTTGACTCGGGAAAAAGAGATAGAGGGCCAGGGGTGGACTTCGCCGTTGAACTCGAGGCCCAGCAGGGTTAAAACCCTTTCCCCCTTTCTTTTACTTCTAAACCCTTTTCTAATTTGATTCAAATTTGAATATGAATTCAAATTTGAATCCCACACAAATAAATCCAAAATAAAACCAAATAAACTCCAAGGTTCTCACACTAGCATTTTATATTTCCTAGAAATTTTAATTAGCTCAAAAATAAATCTAGGGATTTAGGGGAGAAAATAGAAGACATCCTTAATTAAATTATCAAGCACTCAATTAATTCACCAAAGTTTTTTAAATCCTCATTTTTATAATAAACATTCCGTATTGAAAATGCGGGATGTTACAGACTCCCCCCCTCAAAAGAATCTCGTCCTCGAGATTAAGAACTTACCTCCGTCTCGAAGAGGTGCGGGTACTTCTCCCTCATGACCGATTCTTTCTCCCACGTCGCTTCTCGCTCGGTGTGATTGCTCCAAAGCACCTTGCAGAAGCGAGTGGTGGTACTTCTTGTAGCTTTCTCAGCCCAATCCATTATCTTTACCGGATACTCCAAGTACTCCAAGTTGTCTTGCAAATCGATAGCATCGGTGGAGACATGCTTGTCAAGCTTCGGGTCGAGGCACCTCCGGAGTTGCGAGATGTGGAACACAGGATGCACTCCAGCAAGATCAGACGGTAACTCCAACTTATACACAAGTTTCCCCACCTTTGCCACAATCTTGTAGGGTCCAACGAACCTTGGGGCTTGCTTCCCCTTCACATGGAACCTCTTCGTGCCTCTAAGCGGTGACACTCTCAGAAAGACATAGTCACCAACTTCGAAGGAGACATCCCTTCATTTAGGATTAGCATAGCTCTTCTGCCTGCTCTGAGCTATCTTCAGGTTCTCTCTAACCTTGGCCACATTCTCCTCAGCCTCGACTATGGAAGCAGGACCGAAGAAAATTCTCTTCCCCACCTCAGACCACATCAACGGGGTCCTACACTTTCTGCCATACAGAGCTTCAAAGGGTGCCATTTGCAGACTTGCCTGATAGCTGTTGTTGTACGAGAACTCGGTGTAGGGCGGACTCTTCTCCCAATCATTGTTGTAAGTCAACACACAAGCTCCCAGAAGATCTTCGAGCACCTGATTCACTCGTTCAGTCTGTCCATCTGTCTGAGGGTGGAAAGCTGTACTGTAGTCCAAGTGCGTGCCCATCGATTCATGCAAGCTCTTCCAGAACTGAGCAGTGAACTGGGCACCACGATCGGACACGATGCTACGGGGTGCTTCGTGCAACTTCAGGATGTGCTCCAGGTACAGATCGGCCAACTGACTCACAGTGAACCTGTTCTTCGCCGATAAGAAGTGTGCTACCTTGGTCAAACGGTCCACAATCACCCAAATCGAGTCATTCCCCTTCTGAGTGCGGGGTAAACCCACCACAAAGTTCATGCTGATATCATCCCATTTCCACTGAGGTATCGCAAGTGGCTGTAGCAATCCGGCGGGTCTCTGATGTTCTGCCTTCACTCTCTGACATGTGTCACATCGGGCAACATACTCAGCTATGTCCTTCTTCATATTCTCCCACCAGAATCGACACTTCAGGTCTTGGTACATCTTGGTGCAACCGGGGTGAATGGAATACCGAGAATCATGAGCCTCCTTCAGAATCGTCTTCCGGATATCTTCACCACTAGGCACACATATGCGATCTTTCAACCACAACGTGCCCTGCTCATCAATGCGGTAGTCAGGGGCATTACGTCTCGTCAGAAGGTCTTTCACTTCTTCGATCTCAGGACACTTCTTCTGGGCTTGCCTGATGTGGTCTTCTAGGCTGTACTTCACCCTCAACTCATTGAGCTGACCCTCCTCGACGAGGTCGAGCTTCAATATCTCCATCTCCTTGTACAACTCTGGCTGTTCCTCCTGCACCATCAGGTTGTTGCAATAGCTTCTTCGGCTCAAAGCATCGGCCACAACATTCGCTTTGCCAGGGTGGTAGTGAATGTTGAGGTCATAGTCCTTGATCAACTCTAGCCATCTTCGTTGCCTCAAGTTCAACTCTTACTGGGTGAAGATATACTTCAGACTCTTGTGATCCGTGTAGATATCACATTTGTTGCCCATCAAGTAGTGCCTCCATATCTTGAAAGCATGAACAATAGCTGCTAACTCAAGATCATGCGTTGGGTAGTTCTCTTCGTGCTTCTGAAGCTGCCTTGAAGCATAAGCGATCACCTTGCCTTCCTGCATCAGCACACATCCAAAACCCTGTCTTGAAGCATCACAGTACACCACAAAGTCCTTGTTGTCATCGGGAAGCATCAACACAAGAGTTGTGGTGAGTCGGGTCTTGAGCTCTTGGAAGCTTGCTTCACACTTCTCTGACCACACGAATGGAGTGTTGTTCTTCAGCAACTCGGTCATCGGCTTTGCAATCTTGGAGAAGTTCTCGATGAAACGGCGGTAGTACCCTGCCATACCGAGAAAACTCCTGATCTTTGTCACTGTCTTGGGCGACTGCCACTTTGACACAGCTTCGATCTTCGAGGGATCAACTGCAACTCCCTCTCCTGACAATACATGCCCAAGGAAAGCCACTTCTTCTAGCTAGAACTCACACTTGCTGAACTTGGCATATAGCTGATTTTGTCTCAGCTTCTCCAGCACTATCCTCAGATGCTCTTCATGTTCTTCTGCAGTTTCTGAGAAGACCAAGATGTCGTCAATGAAAACCACGACAAACTTGTCTAACTCGTCCATGAACACCTTGTTCATCATGTTCATGAAGTAAGTAGGGGCGTTCGTAAGACCGAACGATATGACAGTGAACTCATACTGCCCGTACCGGGTCACAAACGCTGTCTTGTAGATGTCCTCGGGGCGAATCTTCATCTGATGATAGCCGAATCGAAGGTCAATCTTGCTGAAGTACTTGGCCTTTCTCAACTGATCCAGCAGATCATCAATACGTGGCAATGGTACTTTTTCTTGATGGTTACCGCATTAAGAGCGCGGTAATCGACGCATAGCCGTTGCGTCCCATCCTTCTTCGGTACAAACATCACCGGTGAAGCCCAAGGTGATGCACTCGGTCGGATGTACCCCTTCTGTCGGAGAGCTTCTAGTTCCTCTTTCAGCGTCGCCAGCTCTAACTTGCCCATTCTGTAAGGACTCTGTGCCACGGGTGCTGTACCTGGCACAAGGTTGATCACGAACTCCATGTCGCGGTCTGGTGGTAACCCCGGCAGATCCTCAGGAAAGACATCGGGGTACTCACAAACCACTGGTACATCGGCCACTGTCTTTGTAGTGAGGTTGTACACAGCTGGTACTTCTCGAGACTTCAGCGGCTTGAACGTGATCTTCGTCCCCTTCGGGTGTATCAGGGTCACTTGTCGGGGTGACGAGGAGATAACCTCCTTGTGAGCGGTGATCCAATCCATGCCCAGAATAACGTCAATCCCAATGGACTTCAGCACGGTCAGATCTCTGAGGAACTTGTGACCCTTGATGAACATTTCCACCCCTTTGCATAGCAGGGTGCATCTGATATCTCCGAGCGGTGAGCTCGTCACAATAGGTTTCGATCGGGGAGTCATAGGGAGAGATAGTTTGTTTACAAAGTTAGAGGACACATAAGAACTAGTTGCACCAGTATCAAAAAGAATCAAAGCCTTAGTACCACAAACTAAAAACTCATCGATCACGACGTTAGGTGCATCGGCAGCCTCCTCCTCAGTCAGGAGGTTGAGCCTCTCGCGGTCAGCAGTCAGCTGGGGAGCAGCCTGAGGTGGCCTCCCTCCTGGGGCTGGTGCCCTGGCAGGTGTAGCAGCGGTCTTCTTGGTGGGGGCACTCGTACGACTTGTGGCCTTGCTTGCCACAGGCGTAGCACGTCGGGGTGAAACCTCCGGTGCCGGGTCTCGACGCGCTCTGCTGCGGGCGGTTGTAGCCTCCACCCTGCTACTGGTAGCCGGAACTCCTTCCTCCGGGGTACGGTGCACGGCCTCCTCCGAAGCCACGTCTGGGCTGGTTGTTCCCCGGGCGGTAGCTCCCTCTCAGCAAGTTGCTCTGCCCACTCCTCGACCTCTGGAAGGATCGGTCGCCATGGTCCCGATCTCCCATCCTCTTCTTGTCCTTCATGCACTCCTCGTGGCCCCTCCTTTCTTCCTCCAGCGCGATAGCCCTGTTCACCAGGTGGTGAAGGGACTTGTGCTCACTGGCCTTCAAGCCCTGGTGGAGACCATGGTGGAGGCCTCGCAGAAACCAGAACTGTTTCTTGTCGTCGGAGTTGGTGTTGTCGGGGGCGTAGCGCATCATCTTCATGAAGTGCCTCTCGTACTCCTCCATCCTCATCGCACCCTGAGTCATGGTGCAGAACTCCTGTGCCTTCTGACTCATGAGTTCCCGCGGCAGGTACTGCTCGCGGAACACCTCACAGAACTCCAGCCAGGTGATTAAGGCTGGGTTCGGGTGGCTGTCGGAGTAGTTGTCCCACCATGACTTGGCAGGACCCTCGAGCTGGTGGACGGCGAGAGCCACACACTCTTCGTCGGTGTAGGCGGTGAGGTCGAGCTTCGTCTCAATCACGCGGAGCCAGTCGTCAGCATCGAGAGGGTCGTCCGAGTAAATGAAGGTAGGGGCCTTCAGGTGGAGGAACCTCTCGATCTTCTTGGCGAAGTCCTCCTCCGACGGAATGTTGCGGTTCCCACCGTTGACTCGGTTCTCGACGGCTTCTGCCATCCTCTGCATCAGTGCAGTCTGAGTGGCCATCACCTCAGCCAGGTTAGGTGGTGGTGGTGCTTCTCCACAGCCACGACCACACCCACAACCCTGGGGAGCTGGTGGTGGCTCGGGTTCTCCTTCAGCTTCTCCCTCTCCTTCTTCAGCATCGCCTTCACCGATGGGCGGAGGCAGTGGTGGTGGCACCACAATGCCTCGGCCTCGTCCTCGGACAGGCGTGTGTCCACGACCACGGGTGTGTCCATGACCATGAGCGGGAGCGCGGCCACGTCCACGACCACGGGCTGGTGGGGCTTGCTCTTCCTCGGCCTCGGCCTCCTCGAGGCGAGCCAATAGACGTCCCGACCTGCTGATGGACATCTTACTGAAAACATGACCAACGATATAGAAGACTTTTAGATACGTCACTCATCAACAAGTTGAGTCTGATATACAAGAATGAAAATATTTCTACTGATATAATTCCAACACTCAACAAGAAAAAGCGTAAGAACGATTAACTCCATTAAGACCAAACAATCAGCATCCATTATGAGTACATAAGTTTCCTCGAGGCTGACTCAAGCCTTGGAGGTCACACACAGCAGCGATCTAATATAGCGTTACATGATCTCAAAAGGATGTGCACATCTAGGTGTAAAAAGACTCATAACTCCTCAAGCACCGGAACAGGCTCTCGGTTGCATGGAACAACTCATGGAAACTACCTATATTACAACTCTACTCTTATTAGCATGGTCATGCTCTAGCATGCTACTCGAAGCGAGCCTTCTTGTACCTCACGGGGTAACGGTCCTCCTCGGGGAAGTCTCTGGGGAACATCCTCGACAGCCTGGCGTGAGCAGCCCTCACCTCCTGGGTCTCAACCGGAGCGGGCATGTCAGCCATCGGACACAGGTGAAGCTTGAGGGCGGACGGGTGGAGCTTGAAGGTCTCCTTACGGATCGCCCGCTAGTGCTCGGGAGGTAGCAGTCCATTGAGCTCCTGAAGCTCGTCCACACAGAGAGAGTTAGCGTCCTCCCAAGTCCTCAGCATCCTCTTGCACTTGTCCAGCAAGAACACAGAAGTCCTGGTGAGTGCAACGAGGTTGGCGGTGTTGGAGTACTGGTCCTCCATAAGCTCAGCCACCCTAGCCTTCTCACGAATGAGAGTACGTCCCTGCGCGGCAAACTGTGCATCCTTCTAGTCCAGCTTGGCGAAAAGACGGGTGAACCTGGCCTCCTGCTTGCGTAGATCCTCCTTGGCATAGATCATCTCCTCTCGAGCGGTCACCCTCTCAGCCTCAGCTCGCACCACCATGGAGTTGGCGTGACGTAGTCCACGCTCGAGCTGCTCGACCCGCTGGCGCAAGGTACCGTTCTCCACGATCAAACTCTGGCAGCGGGGCTGAAGCTATCGTAACTCCAGGGTAGTGTACTCCAGTCTGCTGAAGAGTGCTCGTCTGCTCACTCAGTCGGCGGGCGTGAGTGTCGAGGTCCACGAGGTAGCTCCCTGTAGTGACGAGCGTGTCGTCAGACTCGCGTAGAGGACCCTGGACAACCTCTGCCTCGTAGAGTACTGAAGGGTCTGGCAGTCCGTCCATGATCGGAGCCACCTTGTAGTAGTCCTGAGGGATCAGCCGCAGGTCTCCTGTCCTGTAGACGTCGCGGTACCTAGCCAACTGCTGGCGAAGTACGTGGCTGTAGGCGGTGTCCACAGCGTTCTTGATGTTGAGTCCTGTGCTGTGCTCGAGCATCCCGGGGAAGTCTGGACGCGCTGGGTGGGGTAGGATGGCCACCGTGCAAAGCACTAGTGGTCCGGACAGAGTGCGGACGTCCTCGATGCGGTAGGTGACGTGCGTAGGGGGAATCCCTAGCCTGAGGACGACCCGGTCCACCCAACTGGCAAGTCCCTCCATGTGCTCCGGGAGTAGCTCTATCTCCTGTCGGTCCATTTCCTGTGACACGGAAGAAATCTCTAGTCAGCGCAGGTGAGATAGAACTTTTCAAAGAAGGATAAGTTTTTGTAATATAAGTCAAGAGTTGTATATAGCAAAAGAGATTCGTTTAGAGTCCTAATTTTCTATCGACCATTTCTAAGGGCACGTACTACGGTCAAGTACGGCTCTGATACCATCTGTAACGCCCTGGGTTTTCAAAAACGGAAAACCCAGCATTCTGTCTCGTGATAGTCCCTGGATCAGACGCTATCACACACAGGCATTCATCACATATAAATATCACAGTCATACATCGAAATAAAGCATCAGAGTACGAATATGATTACATATCCTGAATAAAGGAGTACATCAATACACGCCTCTTGGCGGAATAACATGAATAAGAGCCTACGCAGCGGTAGCTAGCTTCCAAAAGGTGTCTCCATCTTCATTCGTCTCCCACAAGCATCCTTGAGCGCAGCGACGTGCCCCTCAGTCGTACCATCTGTCAACATTGTTGTCGAAGTCTGACTCATACCCTGCAAGCTCAGGGGCTATCCCCAAGGATCGGGATAGGTCCACGTCACCAACCGTATGCAAGCTTTAAGTGGCCTACTTCTAAAGGTAAAGAGAGGAACAAGGCAGAGGCTGGGTTTCCTAAGCAGCAGTAGCATCAATATAAAAGAATATCATCTCCATATTCCCACCAAATCCCGTATCAGTCATCCACAAACGGTTACACTTGGTCACCGAGATCACCGTCACCATCACCTATCTCCAGCTAGGGTCGGTGCGAGAACTCCCACTCCCCGCACCTCAATGGTTGCATCCGGATCCGCGAGGCAGAGGGAGCAACTCCCCTCTCCCCGTATACAACCACGACTCACCATGTACTCTCATCCTATAAGGGGGAAGGTAGAAATCCCAAAACGTAAGAGTCGGAGTAAACAACGGGCATGTCCATAACTGAGGACGCGGCTATACGTATGGGTCTAAACTCTGCAGAGCGTGTACACCACCCAACTCGGAATAGCACCCGGACGGTGTACGGCCGACCGAGCCTACCCAACCGAACGAACACCTAGGAGTTACGATTCCATCCTGCATTTGGGTCTCGCTGCGGTCCCTCGCAAAGGACTACCCCAGAACTGTGAACATGCCCCCATGTGGCCGCACGGGGAGCGCCCAATAGGGAAGGGACTTCACCCTAACCCTCATCACTGATACCCTCTATCCTACTAGCAGGTATGGCATCGCACTTGCTAGGGTCGAAACGGCCCTATCCCCACTCTCGGCGAGGTGGTGTGTACTGAAGTCCCGTGTAACAAAGCGACCTACTCGGTTTCAGACCGGGGCGAGCTCCTATCCTCCAAGTCATCACAAAAACCCCAACACCTGTGCTCCTAAAATTGTGTACCCGCCATAGGCACCAAACTGGGCATCACCCGAGAAGACGATCCCTGGCCCCCGATCACTCGAAGGCCGGCAACAAGTCGACGGCGCTCAGTACGGCGGCGCGGCGACAGGCGGGCACGGCTCAAACCTCCTCGGCACGATGGCCGGGTTCTTAGCAGAGGAGAAGGGAGGAAGGCCTCACCTTGTGACCACTAGTCGAAGCACAGGCGTTGGGGAAGATGGTCGGAGCTAGTTTGCCATCGGCGAGGGAAGCAGAGCGGCGCCGAGCAGAGGAAGCAGATGAGGCAGACGGCGTCGCAGTCCTTGGCTTCCCGGCGTTCCTGGAACTCCACGGGCGGTCCTCCGGCTTCACGGCGGCTCCGGCGTGCTCGTGGATGGCCTCCGGGCTTCCTCCTCCTCTCCCCCTTCTCCTTCTTCTCCGGCGAGCAGAGGCGGGTGGCAATGGGGAAAAAATCCCCGGCGGCTAGGGTTGGGAGCTCCCGGGGTCGCGGCGGTGGCCTTCTTATAGAGCAGGGCGCGGCGCGGGGGTACGTGGACGGATGGATGGCAAAGGCGGGCACGCGGGTGCATCGCGACGGCGGCCATGGGCGGCGCTCCGGCGCTTTACCGCTTTGGCGCGCGGCGGCATCAGCGAAAGGGAAAAAGAAGGAGGGGGTGACGCTGGTGCCCGGGCTCCACTCGTCTGCGTCACGGTGCGGGGGTTGGTGGTGAGCAGGCCGACCGGTTATGTGGGCCGCCGAGTGATGGGCCGGCGGAAGTGCAGGGGTGTGTTTTGACTCGGGAAAAAGAGATAGAGGGCCAGGGGTGTACTTCGCTGTTGAACTCGAAGCCCAGCAGGGTTAAAACCCTTTCCCCCTTTCTTTTACTTCTAAACCCTTTTCTAATTTGATTCAAATTTGAATATGAATTCAAATTTGAATCCCACACAAATAACTCCAAAATAAAACCAAATAAACTCCAAGGTTCTCAGACTAGCATTTTATATTTCCTAGAAATTTTAATTAGCTCAAAAATAAATCTAGGGATTTAGGGAAGAAAATAGAAGACATCCTTAATTAAATTATCAAGCACTCAATTAATTCACCAATTTTTTTTTTAAATCCTCATTTTTATAATAAACATTCCGTATTGAAAATGCGGGATGTTACAATGGGCTTGCATTGATCCTCCATAGGTATGCGGTGAGTGCAAAATGCTGGGCTAAGTCCTTTAATGTCATTAATCGAATATCCCATCACTTTCTTGTGCTTCTTTAATAAATTCAACAACATATCATTCTCCTCGGGACTCAATTCATCTCTCACAATCACAGGATAAGTCTTGTCCGGGCCCAAAAATTTATATTTCAATCCCTTGGGCAATGGCTTAAGATCCACCTCCGGTGCTTGTGGTTCCTCAGGTACAATTTCTCCAAGATCTTCAAATTTATCCTCCTCTAAGCTTCCGTCTTGCGGTTCTAGTCCTTTGGTTGCTTCCTCTAACTCTTCATCTAGCTCTTTATATAAATTCTCCATCATTAGATTGATTCTCCATAGCTCTTTATAGCGGACCCCTGAAAGTTTCAACAAAACGAAGGCTCCCTACCTCTTCGTCATCAAGAGGTAGGGGTGAGGCAATTCTAGAAGCTGGAAGGAAATTGTATGTGTGATTATTTCCATCAAGATTAATACTTACTTTTCCTTTTTCAGCATCTAAAACGGTATTAACCAACTTGAGAAAAGGTCTACCAAGAATTACATGATCATTCTTATCATAGTAGACATCAACAATGAAGAAATCGGTTGGAATGCATTTTTCAAAAATTAAAACTTCTAGGTCACGAGCAATTCCTAGAGGTTTAACAATTCTACCGTCTCCCATAATTAATTTAGTAGAGGTTGGAACTAGGTCAATGATATGGTCATGAATTGCATCAAAAATCTTTGAAGACAAGACACTTACTTGTGCTCCAATGTCGCATAACGCCTTGCAATTAATGTTGTTGACCTTGCAATCTATACGCGGCGATGTCTTCTCTTCTTCATCGGATCCTATGGCAAAAATTTCAGCGAGGCGGGCAAATGGTGACGCCTCGGGCTTGATTCCCATAATTATTTTAGCTTCGGCCACATGGTCCGGATCAACTTCTTCGCTAAAGAGTTTTTGAAGGACCTCCCCGGTTGTCTCTATGTTGTATGAATGTTCCACTTGTCTTTCCGGCGGGAAGTCTATCTCCAAAGCTTTTGCCATCCCTTTTTGATTAGGGAACAGTCTCCTCTTGTCAAATATTTCTCCAAAATCAAGTGGGATCCAATCCATTTGCTCGAACTCCCTTAGTGGCTTCGTGCTTGACATAGTTCTTTCATTTGCTTTGCTTGTCTCGGCGTGATCACTCTCCGGGATAGTTCTAGTTTCCTCATGTTTGGCTTCTTCAACCTTTTCAAGGATTGGTTCCTCTTTCTTCTCTTCTGGAGCCGTATTTCTGAAAATTGCAGCAAGGGGTGCCACACTTGTGTCGCATTCCGGCTTTCCTGAAAGTCGTATTTCCCAATCTCTTCGTATGACTGCCGCTTTACTTATTTTTTGTAGAAGTTTGGCAGCTTCCGTGAGTGTTTTCTCCATGAGATCCCCTCCTGCACACATTTGAACGTATTCCATGCAACTAGGGGTTAGGGAAAAAAAGAATGTATGCAAAAGTACGTCACCCTGGAATCCGAGTCTTGGTCCTTGTTCAACTAGTTCGTTGAATCGATTCCATGCTTGATCAATCCCCTCTTCTTCTCCTTGCTTGAAAGTCGTCACTTGCATCCTTATGTGTTGAACCTTGGTTATAGGGAAGAACTTGGCACAAAATTTCTTTACCAATTGATCCCAATTTCCCTCGGCTTCGAATGACGCAAATGAATACCAATTTGTTGCTTCATCGGTAAGTGAGTAGGGAAAAAGATTCCATTTAAACCAAGTGTCGGGAACTCCCTCTTGTCGCACCGTATTGCACAATGTCGTGAAGCACTGGATATGTCTATATGGATTGCCCGTCTCTATCCCTCGGAATGGATTAGTTGCTGCCATCTTGATGATTTGAACTCTAATTTCATACCTTGTCGCTTCGAGAATCGAATCGGACTCTTGTACCTTGATGTCCTCACATCGAGGGCTAGCATAGTCTCTTAGTGCTTTTTCTGGTTCCTCCAAAGGATTTCCAACGAGCGCCATCTAGACAATCAAAAACAAAAACAAAAGAGTGTGTTTTTCTAGAACACAAAGGTTAGATGTTAGTAATCAACAAAATTAATGAGAGATTAAACGAAGTAAACTGGCTTGCTCCCCGGCAACAGCGCCAGAAAAAGGGGCTTGTTGACGGTTCAAAACCGCGTTCAACTTCACCGCAAGTCCACGGAGTGACTTGGTGCCTTTTTCACCAAGGGAGGGGACCCCCTAGGTTCTTGTCAATCCACGGAGCAAGGGAATTACTTACGTTTAACCTAACACTAACTTAGTTGATTAAGGACTTTATGATGCAAAGATTAATCTATAAAGTAAAGACACACTAACCCTAGATTACGTTAAGAGAAAGACAAAGGTGGTTCACGAGTGTGAAAGACGTATGCCCGTGGAGTCTAGGTACTTTAGATGCAATCACCCAAAACATGGGAAAACCCCGATCCAATCTATCTAAGGTTGTGAACAAAGAGTTAAGCGTTTCCCTTCCTTCGCACATGTCACTACGCGAAGGTAATTGTCTCTAACCCTAATGAACATGGTATGTTGACGTGATCTACGGGAGCAACCCCGATGGCAATGGTAGCGAACCTTAAACATTAAGCATCATCAACATGAAGGTATGATAGATAAAGATCCAAACAAAGAGTGGGTGACTACATGTCAAGATCCATTACAACTCCATGGACAAATGATTACTTTACCCCATCAAGACGCTAGGCATGGCACCGTTGAACATGGTGGATGCCTCCGATGGAGTCCGTCTCTCGGTGTCCTTCAACTCCGGCGGCGCCGTGGCAAGGCCTCGGCGTCCTCCTTCCTCGTGGTGGCATCCGTTGACCTAGGTGATGATCCTCCTCGATCTTCACCCTCTCGATCAACCCTCTTCCTTGTGTTTGATCTCCCGAGGCTTCTCTGGTCGTCTTTCACGAATGGCTCCTCCTCCAAACAATTAGGGTTCTGCGATTATATCACCGAAGAAAGGCGGCGCCGAACCAAGGTAGAGAGGGGCGGGCCGGCCGGCCTGGCCCACTTTCGGCCCAGTTCGGCCCCGTCTTTTGCCACGTGTTGTTTCTTGCACTTTGGGGTTTTCCTCCTTCGGATATGGGCTTTGGACGTCATTATCTCCGCGACCAAGTCAAGGGGTGTTTATGCATGATCTTCTGGCCTTTTCATCTTGGTCCTCAGAGATTCTTCTTCGAAGCTCATTGGTCCTTGCCACCTTTGGAGTCAAGTTCATGCACGGTCGGAGCCTCTTGATCATCATGTAAATCGTCCTCCGAACCGAATGTATTTCTCCTCATTTAGTGCATGAATTCCTGCGTAAACATTAAACTCCAAAACACACATCCAACGATGAACTTGTTATATCATTAGTATGACTAGTGGTGGGTTAGTTCCAAAATGAAATCCAAACTATAACATAACAAGTGTTCTTGGTTGACGGAAATCGACCGCCAACAACAAGCACTACACAACCTATCTTTCTCAAAAACAACATTTGTTAGTCCTAGGATGTGCTCGTCCTTTTGAAGTTTGGCCAAGTTCCTCATGCCAACATGGGCTAGTCGGCGATGCCATAGCCGACCCATGTCGGGTTTTGCCACTAAGCAAGCCTTAGGGTCCACTTTTACTTTTGTGAAATCCACATAATAAATCTTTCCCCTTAGATGACCCACAATGACAATAGAGGAATCCTCCCTTCTAGAGACTGTCACACCCTCTTTGGTAAAGAGACAATTGTAGCATTTCTCACAAAGTTGTGAAACTGACAACAAGTTGTACCCTAAACCTTGAATATGATAAATATCTTCAATTGAATTTGTTGTTGAGATATCAATTTTACCTAGACCAATAACATCTCCTTGACCATTATCTCCATAAATGATAGTTTCCGTAGGGGTGTCATAATGCTCAAGGGATGCAAACAAGCCTTCATCTCCGGTCATATGATTAGTGGCACCACTATCAATCAACCATGCGGTTCCACCGGAGGTGTAGGCCTACAAAACAAGTTTAAGCTTTTGGTTTAGGTACCCAAAAAGATTTGGGTCCTTGGAGGTTAGAAGCATAAACTTTGGGAACCCACACACTCTTCCTCATGGCTTTCTTGGCATAGGCTCCAACATACTTGACCACCATTTTACTATTATGGTCCAAGTTCACAACATAGTCACAAGTGTAGTTCGGAGAAGGCTTGTGTTCCACCACATTCTTCGATGTCTTTGATGGAGAATTAACCCCACCATTTCCCTTTGTGATGTTCACAACCTTTGGCTTGTGTTGTGTTGTGGTAGAGGTGGTTACTCTATGGGCAATATCCATAATAGTGTTGAGGTAGCCTCCCTTGTTCCACAAGGGGATCTCTTTCCCTTTCACCACCATTCTACCATTGACCTTGTTGTCCTTGTAGCGTCCAAGTCCTCTTGTGTCAATTGCCTTGGGTATGGACTTGGCACCAACCTTACCTTGGTTGATCAACATGTTCAACCAGGCAATCTCCTTATCCTTACTCTTAGTTGTTTCCTCTAGCCTTGCAAGGTTAGTCTTAAGAGCATTTATATCAACATTAGAGCATATAGAACAACCTTTGCTAGTGGAGGCATTAGAGTCAAATTTTGCCTTCGGATTGGCTTTGGTGCTTTCCCAAAGAGCACTATAGTTTGCTTCAAGATTTTTGTGTTTATCCGTCAAGCGTGAGAAGCTTGTTTGAAGCTCACTATGAGTGGCCTTTAGGGAAGCTAAAGATTCATTTGCCAAAGTGTAGTCCTTTGACATCCTCTTGTTAGAGTCATTGGCCAAAGACAAGTCCATGGTCAACTTCTCCACCTTAGCTTTCTCCTCGACAAGGGTTTTCTCTAGAGCAAGGTTTCTTTCCTTTTCAAGGATAAGCAAGTCTTCTTGCTCATGGAGAGTCACCTTCTTTTCCTCTAATTTGTACAAAAGCCTCTTAATTTCTTTATGGCCCTTTTTACCAAATTGTTTTATCATGTTGGCTTCCATTTCTTTTTCCTCATCTAGGTTGTCTACATCATCACTAGGTGTGGATGAAGATGAGGTGAGAGAGGATGAGGTGGTTGATTCTTGTACCTTGCTCCCTCTTGCCATGAGGCAAAAGTGAGAGTTATCCTCATCGTCGGAGAAGTTGTTGAAGAGGCATGGTGAAGATGCTCCTTGTGCCATGGAAAGTGTTGCCATGCCTTGCTTCTTTGGTTCTTCATCTTCATCACTTGAGTCCCATTGTTGACCCACGTGAGCACGTCCTTGGTAGTTGTTCTTGTACTCTTTTCTCTTCTCCTTGTACTTCTTCTCTTCCTCGTTCTTGTTCTTATTCTTGAGACACTCGGCAATAAAGTGTTCATACTCTCCACACTCATAGCATTTTCTTTGAGACTTCTTCTTTCATTCATCACCACCTTTTCTTGATGCCTTGAACTTCAAGAACTTCTTGTACTTCCTTATGGCAAATGCAGTTTCTTCATCGGTGCTTCCTTCTTCACTTGAATCTTCATTCTTGGTCTTGGAAGTCTTAGGAGTCTTGGGCTTCACTTCCACCACTTCACTAGAGCTAGCATTGAGGGCTAGACTCTTGTTCACTTTCAAGCTAAGTGACTTCACGTCTTGATCGACTAACTCTTGATGCAAGATTTCACCAAGAAGTTGATTGGGAGTCAAGTTGTAGTAGTTTGGATCTCTTCTTATCATGGTTGCTAGGTTTGGGTTCTTTGGAGTGAAAGCTCTTAGCAACTTCTTTGTGACCTTTACGTCTTCCCAATCATTGCTTCCTAGTGCTCTAATGTCCGAGACAAGGAGCATTAGTCTATCATACATTTGCCTCACGGTTTCTCCATCCTTCATGATGAATAGCTCAAGCTCTCCGTGGATCAAATCAATCTTGCCTCGTCTCACATGATCGGTCCCCTCATGTGCTTCCTTGAGTGTGTCCCAAATCACCTTGGCAATTTGGATGTTTCGGACCTTGTTGAACTCTTGAGCACACAAGGATCCCGTGATGATTCTTGTTGCTTGTACATTGCGGTGGAGGTCTTGTTCATGCTCTATTGTTGGAGCTTCACCTTTGGCGGGAATTGTCACACCTACGCACATAATTTTCCAAAGAGAAGGGTGAAGCCCGTAAAGGTGCATTTGCATATCATAAGCCCATTTAGGATAGTCTTTCCCATCGAAGTAGGGAGGTTTTCCCAAATGTACGGAATAGAATTTGTCATTAGGACTGTTGCTCGGAATGTGTCTGTAGTGGAAGGGTATTTCATAGTAGCCAGAATGAGAGTGCTTTGCTTGCTCCTTCTTGATCATCTTCTTGAGGAGCTTCTTGGCCATCTTCTTTGCCTTCTTCTTCTTCTTGGCCTTCCTTCTTTTCTTCGCTGCTTTCTTTGCTTCATCGTCACCATCCTTGTTGTCGTCATCACTTGAATTGGAGTCCGAGTCGGAGGAGGAATCATCGGAGCTCTCGATATTGGATGGTGTACGGCTTGGAGCCTTCTCCATATCCCCTAAAGCTGCAGCTCGGTCTTGAGCGGCCTTGAGCTCTCTCTCTTGAGCTTCCTTGGCGGCGAGTTCTTGAGCGGAGAGTTCACCTCCACTCCCTGACATCTTGATCCCTTAGCGGTTAAGCCTAAATCAAGGGATTAAGCTCTAATACCAATTGAAAGGATCTTGTGATGCCTAGAGGGGGGTGAATAGGATCACTTTAAAATTCTGCAAAAACTGAGCAGCAGATCAGGGGCCGGATGACCCGGCACTTTGAGCCGGATGATCCGGAGGGGTTCGGGTCACCCTGTCAGTGGGTCCGGATCAACCAGCGCGCGAAGGTAGAGTACAATAAGCACAACATGGCTTGAATTTGCAGAAATTATATGAATCAAAACTTGTGTATATGAACTAGTGACCACCTGCAACAAATGATTTTACAAGTAACAATACAAATATGTAGATTGATCCAAAACAAACTTCTAGGGTTAGAGAAAGGGATGAACTCAAATAAAGTAAGAGACAAGAGATTTAATCCAAAGTTCACTTCCACAAAGGATGCTACGTCTCCGTTGAGGATCCCACAAAGAGAGGGCTATCACCAAGAGCCTCTTGCCTCACCCAATCCCCACAAAGGAAGATTGGTGCTCACTAAGAGAAATCCACAAAGGATGGGTAATACAAACATTCCCGGGTGCTCCACACGGAGAGGGCACTCAATGGGCGACGCCTAACCGTCTAGAAGCAAGCTTCAAGAGTAACAAACAAGAATCGATCTTAGCTGCCAGAAGTGCTTCTTGAGATGAACAAGTGAAGAGCTAGCTCAAGGGGCTCACACTAGCACCTCAAAACTCTCTCACACCCAAACCCTAGGAGGATCCTTGCTTGGAATGGCTTGGAGAGGAGTTGAGAGAGAGGGAATGGAGCTCAAGGAAGTGTTTCTTTCGTGGGAGGTAGCAGCAAGAGGAAGAAGAAATGAAGGGGTATAAATACCTCCCTCCTTCTAAAAGAGCTGTTAGGGTGGCTGCGGCCAGGCCGGGTCATCCGGCCAGAGGGGCCGGGTCACCCGGCAACCTCCAGAGCCGTCCCGGGTAGGCCTGAGCTGGCTCGGCTCGGCTCGGTCAAGCTCGTTACTGTAATGAGCTGGCTCGGCTCGGCTCGTTTGCATAACGAGCTAAAAGCTGAGCTCGGCTCGGCTCGTCGAAAGCTCGAGCCAGCTCGTTTAGCTCGTGAGCTCGGCGGCGGACAACCTTGAGCAGAGTACTTCGAGAGGGGCAACGGAGGCAGGAGCAAGCAGACCACCGAGGATGTTGGGGAGAACAAACGGTGCAGCCGTGCTTGTTCTTGGTGATGTGGAGGCGGCAAAGTTGTGCTGCAGTCTTCGGCTTGGATCCAACTCCGTGCCTACCCATAGCACCAGAGGAGACGTCGAGGACGCGGATGGCTGGACCTTGCCTCTTGTCGGTGGCGCGCGGGAGGGCGACGGGCCGACGGCCAGCGCAAAGGCAGTGTCAAGCCAGCGCACGAGCGGCGGCGCCCGAAGGCAATGGCCGGCGGCAGATTTCTGGAGCCTAACCCTAACGAGCGTCTGGTGAGGAGTGATTGGATTTCAAGTGACCAGGCAAATGAATGAGCGATGCAGTGCATACGTGCATACTGGGCCAACTAGATTGGGCTGCTGTGCTTGGTAGTGGGCTGCTGCTGAGATCTTTCTTGTGGGCTATCTAGTGGCTAGCATGCATATATATATTGTTTGGCTCGCTGCGCTCGTGAGCAGCTCACGAGCTGCTCGAGCAAGCTCGTTAAAAGTAATGAGCTAATATCCTTGCTCGGCTCGTTAGGAAAAGAGAACGAGCCGAGCCGAGCCGAGCTACCTACGAGCCGAGCGAGCTAACGAGCTTCGAGCATTTTGTCCAGCCCTAGTCCCGGGTGATCTGGCCGCTTGGGCCGGTTGACCCGGTTGGCCAGAAACCACTAGGTTTAGGTTAATAAAGGTGTTCTAGGGTTTTGGCTATATTTTTGTGTCTAGATTTTCTCAAGATAAGCACTTGTAGCAAACTTCGATTAATCGATCACGTCCCTCTTTATAGTACGGTGTTGCCTAAACTCAAATTCGAAAGATAAATTAAATTTAAATCGCCATTTGAGCTTCAACACAAATATAAGAAATTGAGGTCGTTCCTTTCACATGTGAACTTTTATCTCTTTTATTCCTGCACGCATCTTAGATAAACCATCAAATACTCAATTTATAATTGTCATTATCACCAAAATAATTAGGGGCCTAGATGCACTTTCAAGTTGCAAGTTTTGTTTATGGTTGGTTGCAACTAGGGGTGTTAGTTGGTTGCAGCTTGTCTGTATTTTTTGCTTGTCGGTTGCTGCTGCGTATGATTATTTTTTCCAGTTACAATGATGGTTGTTAGTTGATTGCAACTTGGTGTGTGTGTTAATTGTAAACTCATCAATGTGTTGTTCTGCAGGATGAAACCGTGCTTGATGTGTTTGTCCCGCGGGTGCATCAATCATTTGGTACACAAGATGAAGTCTACAACTTTTACCTTGATTATGCAAAGATGGATGGTTTTAGCGTAAGGATGAAAAGAACTAGTAAAGAAACCAGACACTGGGTCTACAATAGGGAGGGTTTTCTGAAGCTAGGTAGAGAGAATGAGGAGCCTCTAACAAATAAGACGTCGAAGAGAATTGGTTGCCCCACTTATGTTAAGTTGAAGGGGGACAAGAAGCGCAATACTTGGTATTTTGATCATGTGGAGCAAGCACACAATCACACGCTTCAACCCACCTCGAGGATGGTGAGATACACATGCTCACAAGTAGAGGGAGGCATCACTGGATGATCTGTTTGTAGTGATGGCAAGGAGTGGTGTGCCAACAAAGGCAGCAATGAATGTGATGTCTAAATTATTTTGAGGCCGTCAAAACTAGCCATTCACAGAGAAAGATGTCCAGAACCTGTGGGTCATTCCACCTAACATAAAAAATGCACCTAGATACAACAAAAACCAGCATTTTTACTTGTTTTTTATGGTGCAGGAAAGCTGAGCAAGCAAGGGAGGAAAGGGATGGGGACATGGAGAAACTGTTCCAATTCTTCAGGGAATGCAAGGAGCACAATGAATACTTTTATTGGGATGTCGATTTCGACCCAAAACAACAGCGCTCCAGAGCATTTTTTGGTGCCATGCAAGTCAGCGGGCAGAGTACAAGGATTTTGGGGATGTAGTAACATTTGACATGACTCACAAAACTAACAGAAAGAACATGCCATTGACCATGTTTGTTGGTTGCAGCAATAACTTGAAGAATGTGTCATTTGGGCAAGCTCTTCTTCGTGATGAAACTATTGAATCATTCAAGTGGCTGTTCGAGACATTCAAAAGCTGCATGGCTGGTAAACAACCTTTTGTGATTGTGACAAGTATGATTGCAATTGATAGTTCAGGTGATGTTTGCAACTACATGTTGGGTCTGTGATTGCAACTACTGTATAACTCAGCCCCAAAATCTGTTAAAATAAAACAGTAATTGCAAATTGTTTGTCTGTTGTGGTTGCAACTTCTAGTATATGTGTGGTTGCAACTTCTGGATAAGTATAGTAAAAATTGTGTGAAAACAACAATGGTTGTAAAATAGGTGTGTGATTGCAACCTGGATAGTTTGTGAATGCACCCTGGATATTTGTGTTGGTTGCAACTGTCTCTTTAAGATGATTGTAACTCTTTATGCTGCTTGATTGCAACAACCTAGTCATTTTTTTGTTTTTTGCTCATTTTGTTTTTTTTGTTGATTTTGCCTCACACAGATGAAGACCCGACGATGAGGGAAGCATTAAAGGTTGTGTTTACCAAGACCCAACATAGGAATTGCCGATGGCACATAACCAGAATGTGAGATTATGAGCTCGATGAGCTGTACAAATTGCACAAGGACAAAAAATTGAAGGAGAGGCTGGAATCACTGATAAATTATCCTCTGGGATCCGCACAGTTTGAGGTGGAGTGGAATAGACTGGTGGATGAATGTGGCATCGGAGAGCACCCTACGATTGTTGCATTGTCGCAGAAAAGAAAGAGATGGATATCCACATATTTCAAGGGCATGTACTGTGGGTGAATGACATCCACCCAGAGATCTGAGAGCCATAACAGGGTGCTGAAAGATGGGTATGTTAACAATGTAACCAGCCTGCATGTATTTGCAAAAAGAGTGCTCGACTCAATTCAGCACACGGACCACATGGATGCTGGCGAGTCGCACTACTCACGGGTACTTCCTAACTATTTCTTTTTTTTGCAACATTTGCAACTTGCTTTTATGGTTACCTATTATTGTTTGCAAAACTGTGCCCTGATTGCAACATGGCTGGTGTTTAATTGCAACCTAGGTAGTTTGTGATTGCAACTGGTCGGTTAGGTGTGGTTGCAGCTACTGTTTTGCTGTGTGATTGCAACTACTATATAAACAATGACCCAAAATCACTTAAAACAAAAAACAATGATTGCAACTGCTAGTCTGGTGTGGTTACAACTGCTATTCTCGTGTGGTTGCAACTGGTGAATAACTCTGGGGATTGTGTTTAAACAACAATGATTGCAAACTACTGTGTGTGTGGTTGCAACCTGGTTGGTGTGTGGTTTGCAACCTGGTTAGTGTGTGGTTGCGAAAAAAACTGCTGGGATAACTCTGGTGTGGTCTGAATGCAACTTCTATTGTGTCTGATTGCTGTTGATGGCTGTTAAGTACCTACTATAGCCATCAATATACTCATGAATAAAGGAGCATAAGGCATTTCTTACACGTATTTAGTTAAGAATAATGTAGTTCCACTTGTCCTTGGAGATTATTTGATTGCAGGAAAATAAGCAAGAAAAGAGTGCCAAACTCACCTTCTAGGGTCCATGCCACATCACCTCATCCTAGGTGGGCTGCCAACAAGGATGCCATTCAAGCAAACCTGCCAACTAGGGAGCCATGCATGCATGGCATGCAAGCAATCCAAGTGAACCAACCCCCGACGAATCAGAGCGTGACATGTGGACGTCACATGGATCCATGGGCACACAAAGGCATGCAATTCGCGCCAAAACAGGGTGGACACCGGGAACTGACCTTAGGACCCACAGGGCAGACACCTGGAGAAAGCACAGGCTAGGGGGGCCCACCAGGAGGTCGCCCGACCCTAGGGTTCGGCCGAACCGACCTTGTGTCGGTTCATCCTGGCCTTCCACGTGTTGTCTCCCCATTGGTCCTAGATGCCATTCCCGGGGTGTTTGCAGCCACTCCTCGCCGGTGCACGGGCCTATAAATAGAAGGAGAGGGGGCTCACTTATGAGACATCCACACTTGCAACACCTCTCTCACTTTTAGTCTCAAGGCTAGGAGGTAGGCTAGAGTAGTTCTAATTCAGGTTCCAAGTCTACTTTGGGATCTAGGTAAGAGTTGTCTTGTGTCTTATTTCATTTGTGTGACTTTGATCTACTTCAGTTATTTATCTATTTCATATAAAGTTGTGTTAGTATGCATGAGTGATTTCTTCATGTGTTCTTCACTTGTTCATCATTTAGAGGCTCCCGTTCTTGATGAACAAGGCCTTTCGATCCACTTGACGGGTGATTTTTACATGTTTCTAGTGTTTGTTCATAAGTTAGAGGCTCGTGTTCTTCGCGAACACGACCCTTTGATCCAGTTGAACAGACATAGGAAAGCACGAATCCGTTTGTGTACTTAACCTAGTTTGATCTAATTAGATGACATGATTGCGTTAAGAAATGTCAACAAGCATTTCTGGCGCCGTTGCCGGGGAAGGCTTAAGGATGACATATCAACACTTTGCATATGTTTATAATCATGACAAGAATAAAACAGTTCTCAATGCAGGCTAACTTGGATTGTCTTCTTTGTCTATTGATGATGAAGACAGGTAGTGCATGACTGGTTTCGACTTGCCATCGAATTTTACTAAAGATCCCGAGTCACTCGTAAGGAAGGCACAAAATCATTTCGTCTCTCCTTCTCGTGAACATTCGGAAGTCGATCCAGCTTCCTTTGTGCCATCCGCATCAACTTCCATGGCCAACCCTGTCGAGAAGACTCTTCGTGAGTATTCCTCTCCCTCTGCTGACCAGGTGCCGACAGGCCCCGTGATCAACACTGGGAATGGAAACTTCGAGATCAAGACTGTCTTAATTACGATGGTACAGGCTAGCCCATTCTGTGGCAAGCCTAATGAAGACACGAGCGCCCACCTGCAGCAGTTCCTGGAACTATGCAGTACCTTCACTATACGAGGAGTGGAGGAAGATGCTATTCGTCTGCGACTGTTTCCCTTCTCCCTCTTGGGAAAGGCAAAGTAGTGGTTTTATGCTAACCGTGTAGAGATTAACACCTGGGCAAAGTGCTCCGCAACATTCCTCGCGAAATTCTTTCCATTGGGCAAAACCAATGTCCTTCGGGGGCGAATTTCAAGTTTCCAGCAGACAGCAAATGAGACTATCCTCGAAGCTTGGGAGAGACTCCAGGAGTACGACCTGGCTTGTCCTCATCATGGGATGGACAACTGGCTTATTCTTTAGAGTTTCTATAATGGGCTGACTCTGACAGCTCGAGGCCATATTGATGCTGCAGCTGGAGGGGCTTTCTTCTCTCTTACTATCACTGAAGCTACTACACTGATAGAGAAGATGGTTACCAATCAAGGGTGGAGTGATGATCGACTCCAGCCATGTCAAAGGGGTACACATACCGTCAAGGAAGCAGATATGTTGCACGCCAAGATGGACCTAATGATGAAGAGAATGGATGATCTAGCCAATGAGAAGGCTGCCATGGCCACCACTACTCAAGCTATGGATGCTGGCATGACTTGCGAAGTCTGTGGTAATACTGGGCATTCGGGGAATTACTGCCCTACTACTCAGGAGGATGTGATGTACATGAACGGCAATAATAATGGTTATCGTCCACAAGGAGGTCAAACATGGAATCAATCACGCCCTTATTATCAAGGAGGTAATCAAGGTAATACTTTCAACCCAAACCAACCTTCGTTGAAAGATCTAGTCTTTGGGCAAGCTAAAATTAATGAAGGCTTTAATAAGAAAACAGCTGCCTATGATAAGGCCTTTGAGAGCCTTAATGTTAAAATTGATAGCCTTTCGTCTGCTCTTAAAGACCAGTTGAGCTTTAATAAGATGTTAGAAACCTAGTTGGCTCAATTAGCTGCTTTGGTTCCCTCTGCTGAAGACAGGAAGATTCCGGGGCAACCCTTGTCCTCCTGTGAAAATGTTTGTGTAGTGTCCACCAGATGGGGTAAGCATTCTGGGCGGACACAAACCACTGACTATGCAGGGAAGCCTATACAGCAGGTACTTGACCCATGGGAATCTTCAACAATCACACACAAGAATGATCCTGGTTATCCGGCTATCACCTGCAAGATATACTACCAGAAGATTAAGCATGCTGTTTGTGACCTTGGTGCAAGTGTTAACCTTATGTCCAAGGCCATGTTTGAACAATTGGGGTATCCAGCTCTAACTCCAACTGCGACAGGCGTCCAACTTGCTGATGCATCGATCCGATATCCAGAGGGGATCGTAGAGAATTTATTGGTATTCGTCCAAGGTTCATGCATCTTTGCGGATTTCGTGGTCCTTGATATGCAAGATGATGAGGGAATGCCTCTCATTCTTGGGGGACCGTTCCTGAGTGACGCCAATGCAAGGATCAATGTGGGAGCCAGAACGATCCGATTCTGCATTGGGAAGAGGAACTTGATGTTCCGATTTCAAACACCAAAAGAGAAATGCTATACACTGCAGGGCCAAAATGAGCAATCAGGGGCATGGACGGAGCTACAGCCCCCGCGACTTCCCACCACTCAAACAAAGCCTAAGAAAACAAGAAGGGTGTGGCGGGAAATACAGAAGTCATCTCCATCAATTTCTCGGGAATGGGGTGACGAGTGGAATTAATCGCCGAGAAAAGTCTCGCTCTCAGACTTAAAAAGATGAGTCCTTTTTGCTAAAAGGTAAAATTGGTATTTATCTCATATTTCCCTTCCAAAGTTTTATTTGATTTTTCCAAATGCATATTTGATTTTTCCGACCTTGCATCTGCATGCTAGATTTTTCTAGCCAATTTCCCTTTTCAAAAAAATTCTGAAAATAATTTCTTGAGTGGAAAATCAAAGAATAATTTTTCGAGCAACATTTTGGGCGAATCTGGACCTAGACATCTAGGTAGGACATCAAGTGGCCGTTAGAGAGCCGTTGCAAAAAGTTGGAAGTTGGCGGGCCCGGCAGGGGGTCGACCGATCCCAGGGGTCGGCCGACCCTGGCCAACGGACATGTGGGCCCCACCTCTTCCAACGGCTCCTAGCCGTTGCCCTTGTCCTCTACCCCGGTGCCTGGCTCGGTTGCCTATAAATAGAAGGAGGATTGAGGGGTTTCTTCACCCATTCACTCATTTCCATCACCCTCTCTCCCTCTTTGCTCTTGCTCTTTGGTTTTCTTGGATTTCTTGCTCAAGTGGAAGTGTCAAGCACTCTCTCCAATTTGTCGCTGAATATTGAATATTGGTGGAGCAAGCTCGGTAAGGATTTCATTTCGATTTCACTAACCCATCACCGAGTTGCTTGTGTTGTCCCATTGTTGTGCAAGATGAGTTGGATTACCGGTGCGTACCGGAAGGTGACCCGCTCACGCCGTTCTAGAGACGGAGAGGGCTCGTCTCACCACTCCGGAGCTACACCAAGTCCAATGTCAACCGACTGTGAAGAAGAGAAAGAGGAAGAGCTACCTACGCCACGAGCCGAAGGGGTGATCAACACTGATGCCGCCTTCATCGACTTGAGGGACGACCGGGAGAGACATGCCTATGCTCTCATCAAGGATCGAGTCTTCGCCAACACCAAGGAGTTCGACTCGGCCCTTCTCGAGAAAACAGGTATGGACTCCGAGTTCGATTCCATTTGGCATGCTCTTGGTTGGGAGAACTTTGTTCCGATGTGGGAGATCGGTTCTAGGCCTCTCACCATTCAGTTTCTCTGTACTCTTCGGGAGGATGAGACCGGTATTATGTTTCGTTTCCATGGAACGTCGTATCGAGTCTCATGGCATGATCTTAGTTGTGCTCTCGGTTTTCATCGTCGTTCTGCTATTTCTCTCGATCAAGCTTGCAGTGATTTTATTCGAGATAGTTTTTGGGAAGAGATTTCTGGTCGGCCTGGCCGTGGCAAGTTAGCACCTCGGTGCAACGATATATTGCATCCTACTCTCCGACTGTGGCACAAGTGGCTCGCCATTACTCTCTTTCCGAGGGATGATGTTCGAACCGTGCGCACAGACGAGATGAGGATATTATATGCCGCGGTCAGACGGATCAAGATCGCCCCAGTGCAAGCTATCATTCGGTAGTGGTTAACAAATTTTAGGATGACGGGTTCTATTGAGTGTACGTCCCTGATCACACGTATCATTTCGGGTCTTGGGATTTCACTAGGGGCTAACGTTCCCTACATTGATTCTCCTCGGGCCATGATAGATGAGGCGTATCTGATTCAAGGACATACTCTTAAAAAGGGCCCGGATGATTCCTTGGTTTTCTTTTACCCTGGCCACGCAAACCAGATTCGGTTACCTAACCCGGATTTCCGTTTGTACGGCCAAGGGCCACTGACCGTTCCTCTTGAGGAGCCTCGTCGTTCTAGCGTTTCTGGAGACAGGGTCACTAGGAGTGCGGCGAGGAGGGCAGCAACATCACATCAACCGCCACAACATCCGCCGCCACAGCCATCACCGCAGTCGTCACCTCAGCCACAGCCTCAGCCTACACCACCGTTGTCTGGCGCATGGGCCTCGGCCGGGTACATGTCTGGGGTTACACCCGGATATGCCCCCGGTTGGGACCAACCCATGAGTTAGCCGGGTGCGAGTAGGTCGACCTGGGCTAGTGCAGGGAGTGGCGAGTGGGTTCGGCCCGCCGGTGCTACCTACGGAGACTCGTCTTCATCGTCTGGGTTGCGCTCGTCATCTTGTGGGGCCACCCTCACTCAGCAGATGAGCGAGCTCAACATCCATGTCAGCACTATGGAGGAGACTATGCACCAGCAGGCTGAGTCCACTCAGGACTGGCAGCGTATGACGGGCGAGAGGATTCACACCATGGAGCAGAGACAGCTGCGACAGATAGAGGAGCAGAGGGCTTACTACGCGTGGTTGGGATACCACCCTCCACAGCAGTGAGCCTGAAGCTAGCTTGGGGGAGGACCCCCATTCTGAGGTAACTTGTATCTTTTATTATTTTCAGAACCCCATATGCTAAAAACACATAAAAATCTGAAAAAAAGTTAAAAAGACCAAAAACATTTATTTGCTTTCTTAAATTAGTTTGTTTTCGTATGCGCGGTAAGAGTGTTATTTTTCTCCATGGTTGAAATGATGAATAGTTGCTCTGTTTATTCCTCTTGTATGCCTTGTTTACAACTTAGTATCCTATCCAAGTTTTGAGTTTGTTGGCTAGTATGATCGAACCTGAGCTTGAAATTTGTGGGTAGCAAAAAGCATGATCTTTGCCTAAGTTGTTGCGAGGTATGATATGGTATAATAGAGTTGCTATGAGCTAGTACTAAGTGATGTTTGATATCCGGAGTTTTCTTTTGAAAAATGTTAAAATGATAAGTTCCTCAATGATAAGAAATTCCTATCCAAGGCCATATGTAGATTTTAGCTTATGTTAAACCTCCACATATGCTACCTGATTTCTTCATTGAGTTTTGTCGAATTGTTGTGGCCCTCGGCGAGTAACTTGTCATACTCCTATGATCAAAGATCACATACACACCACTATATGCAAAACTTCTACACTAGAAGTTAGCAACCATCATTTCATCCATTTCCCATCCATTCCACAAAATAAAGCTCCGCGCATGTTCCATGATTACTCTCCCTCCAAAAATATTCAGCAAGGACTATGGGCTATGTTAAAAAAAAGAGAGAAAGAAAAGAAACATGCTCAAGGGCATGCATAAAAAAAAGAATAAAGAGACATAGCCCAAGTCTCAAAAATTTCAAAAAGGAGGGGAGTAAAAATCATGCAAAGAGGAGTTCATTATCCATCCACCATATACACACTTTTGCACATCTTGATCAGGGTGTATGACTTGTTCTCCCAAGGATCCAGTTTTCGACTCGACAATACATGAGAAACAGGTATGCCACATGTTTTCCCTACCTACAGCTCCACATATCAGCTTATTAGGAGTAGGTAGTGAAAGAAGGCAAATCAAAGCCTTGGTGAGGAATCATACACATTGAGCGATCCGAGAGTATCATTTGAGGAACTTTGATTTCTTTTGAAAAACCTGCAAAACCTCTGGATTGATAACTGATCAAGGTACATGTGATTAGTAATCTTTATACAACCATTCTATCTTTCAACCGCCCAAGGCAGGTGAAGCTACATGCCCCATATCAATCAAGTATAAGGTAAGATCAATGCCAACTTTTTCAACTCTTGATAGAGTACCTAGCTGTATCTTGTCATACATTAGGAATACAACATCGTAGCAACTCCTGATCAACCAACCTAAGTTCTTGATCTCTTGCTGGCTAGCTTGGGGGAGTTGTTGACGGCTGTTAAGTACCTACTTTAGCCGTCAATATACTCATGAATAAAGGAGCATAAGGCATTTCTTACACGTATTTAGGTAAGAATAATGTAGTTCCACTTGTCCTTGGAGATTATTTGATTGCAGGAAAATAAGCAAGAAAAGAGTACCAAACTCACCTTCTAGGGTCCATGCCACATCACCTCATCCTAGGTGGGCTGCCAACAAGGATGCCATGCATGCAAACCTGCCAACTAGGGAGCCATGCATGCATGGCATGCAAGCAATCCAAGTGAAGCAACCCCCGACGAATCAGAGCATGACACGTGGACGTCACATGGATCCATGGGCCCACAAAGGCATGCAATTCGTGCCAAAATAGGGTGGACACCGGGAACTGACATTAGGACCCACAGGGCAGACACCTGGAGAAAGCACAGGCCAGGGGGGCCCACCAGGGGGTCGGCCGACCCTAGGGTTCGGCTGAACCGACCTTGTGTCTGTTCATCCTGGCCTTCCACGTGTTGTCTCCCCATTGGTCCTAGATGCCATTCCCGGGGTGTTTGCAGCCACTCCTCGCCAGTGCACGGGCCTATAAATAGAAGGAGAGGGGGCTCACTTATGAGACATCCACACTTGCAACACCTCTCTCACTTTTAGTCTCAAGGCTAGGAGGTAGGCTAGAGTAGTTCTAATTCAGGTTCCAAGTCTACTTTGGGATCTAGGTATGAGTTGTCTTGTGTCTTATTTCATTTGTGTGACTTTGATCTACTTCAGTTATTTATCTATTTCATATAAAGTTGTGTTAGTATGCATGAGTGATTTGTTCATGTGTTCTTCACTTGTTCATCATTTAGAGGCTCCTGTTCTTGATGAACAAGGCCTTTCGATCACTTGACGGGTGACTTTTACATGTTTCTAGTGTTTGTTCATAAGTTAGAGGCTCGTGTTCTTCACGAACATGACCCTTTGATCCAGTTGAATAGACATAGGAAAGCACGAATCCGTTTGTGTACTTAACCTGGTTTGATCTAATTAGATGACATGATTGCGTTAAGAAATGTCAACAATTGCAACTCCCTGTCCGGGGTGGTTGCACACATATAATGCTCAACTCTGGTTTGGACATTAAGACGATACTAATTTTTGTGCTCAGGCTGAAGTGGTCAGGGCGTGCAAGTCACAATTTGATGAGCAACTCGCCAGGGTGTACACAAGGGCTGTGTACAATGAATACAAGAGGGAATACGTTAAAAACACAGCTTTTGTGATAGAGCTTGACCCGGCTGTGGAATCTGGTTACTTTGTGAAGCATGAGATGGGCGCTGGGCTTTTTGCTGGGCACAACACACATTCAAGGTGGTGGCTGACAAGAAAGCAGGTGTGTATAAATGCGACTACATGCAATGAGAGCATACAGGGCTGTTCTGCATGCACCTAATAAAGGCGTTCACCCACCTCCAAATTCAAAACATACCTGAGAAGTACATTATGAAATGATATACACGTAGTGCAAGATCTGTGGTTCCGTGGGACCGGCACGATGTGCCAGTTGGGGCTAATCCTGACACGGAACAATCAAGGCTATCGAAGCTCCTGCCTAAACTAATGCGCCTAGGAAGAGCAGGAAGCAAATCTGATCGCGCTTACACTGAAACTATAAGGCACATCGACATGATATGATAGGGGATGGCCCGATCTTCCGAGAGGTAGATGGTAAACTCGATTGGGTGGAGAACTCGACGTTGACGATCCGGCTTCGAATCAGCACGATTCGGACCCCGCAACCGCTACACCACTGCTCCGATGGTTATCAACCAAGCACAACTTGATTGACCTCACCACGAAGGCTTTTCCCTGCAAGCGAATCGAGAACACAAGCAAGAAAGTAAAGTACGCAATCTATAATTGCAGATATGAATTGAAGCAAAGACAAAGGGGTTCAAGTTCTGATCACAAAAGGACTAATCGACACAGTGGTGACGAACAAGAACAGAGGCCCTGATTCACAGCAAAAGACCTCGACGGTACAGTGGCTATGAAGAAAGTTTGATCCTCGACGGAAATCACAACCTATTAAACAAAACCCGAGTCTAAACAACGGTGGCTATTGAGTTTTAACCCCTAAGGGGCGACCTAGGGTTGAGGGGGTGACCAGGGGGGCGTCCTCAACCTGGGCTTAAGGCCCGACATGATACACGACCAAATTGGCCCAAAAAGGTGACGCATCACCTTGTCGTGGTGTCACAGCATGATCCACAAACGTTCTGGAGCCGGGACTAGAACCAAAACGACGACGTCGTCGTCTCCGTTCCAACGCATCCTTATAAGCCTCGTTTTGATGCCGGATGAGGGAGATATCGCCGAAACCGTGGATAGGTGTCGGCTGAATCCGAACCGAACGTGGCAGCTGAGTTGGAGACGACTTGTAGCGTGGGGAAGGACGTGGCGTGCGCGTATCCAGTGTGGTGATGTCCTCATCATCCTCCCCTTCTTGAATTAGAGTCATCCTCGACTCCATCCCATCATCAACCTCCTGCAAAAGGTTAGTGACAGCAGAATGCATACAAGACAAAGTAGCATCGAGAATACGAACATCCTGGGACAGCATAGTATAACAAGGTGCATCATGGTTTTCACAAAGTTCAGCAGTAGCAGATGTAGTAGCAATAAAAGCACCTCCTTTTAATTTAATACCCTCACGTTTATCAACATTAGAATCACTCATAGCAGGTTGTTTCATTTTAGTTTCAGCAAGCTCTTTAAAATTTTTCCTAACATCAGCAGGTGATAAAGGAAGCAAAGTAATGTTTTTATTCTTATGCATGAAAGTGTAATTATTAGTTCTACCATGGTGTGCAGCATCTTTATCATATTCCCATGGTCGTCCTAATAAAAGGGAACATGCTTCCATTGGCACAACATCAAAATCAGCATAGTCGGTATAAGAACCCACTGAAAAATGTATACGCGCTGAGTATGTTACCTTTGCCTTACCACTATTGTTGAACCATTGTATGTGATATGAGTGACGTAGTTCACAAGTGGTCAAACCAAGCTTTCGGACCAGATATGAATTCACCAAGTTGTTGCAGCTCCCGGTATCAATTATGGTGAGAACACGGCGCTCCTGGACAATGAGAAACATATGAAACAAATTGTTACGTTGTACCTTGGTGTCCTCCTCATCAGCCAATTGAGCGGCCAACACACGCTGCACAAGAAGGCTAGGGAAGCCTGCGGCTGCAGCATCAGAATCAATGGTATCCTCCTCTTGCTCAACCGAAGAATCTGCAACAAGATTAGTAGCAAGAGCCAAAGAATCTTCTTCCTCATCACTAGCACTGATATAACCATTACCATCAGGGGCAGCAATGAAAGCACAGCGACTTGGGCATTCCTTCGACACGTGTCCCATGCTCTTACAACGGTGGCGCTGGATGCTAGCGGAACTACTCGAGGACACACCTGGAGTAAAAGGCTTCTTATGCGACTGGACCTGCACGGGAGACAAATTGCTCACCTCGGAAGTTGGTGTAGTAGACGGTGAAGATGATGGTGCCTTAGGAGCAGCGGTGACCTTGGACTTGTCAACATCCGGACGTTGCTGAAAAGTTCTCCCAGTGTTGGACCTGGAAGAAAATTGCTGGCGACGTCCCTGTACCTCACGTTCAGCCTTAATAGCAAGATGGTACAACTGGCTGAACCTTGTCCAATCTTTGTAATCAAGAATATCCTGTATATCATAGTTCAAACCACCAAAAATCTAACAGAAAGATCCTGATCATCCTCATGTATGCCACAACGTGACAAAGAAATAAGCAATTCTTGATAATAAGCCTCGACACTTTTATCACCTTGTTTTAAAGTTTGCAGTTTCATACGCAAATCACGTTGATAATATGGAGGAACGAAGCGAGATTTCATACGTTGTTTCAAAGCATTCCAAGTCTGAGGCATAGGTGGAGCAGCATTATTATTAGCATAAGCATTGTACAGATCATTCCACCAAAAGAGAGCAAAACTAGTAAACTCACTAGTAGCAAGCCTAACTCTATGCTCATCAGGAACTTGATGGGAATTAAATTTTTGTTCAACAGCTAGTTCCCAATCTAAATAAGCCTCAGGATCAGCATTACCAGCAAAAAGAATCATGGTAAACTTAACTTTTGCAAAAGGATCATTATTACCACGATTTTGATTACCTCCTCCACGATTGCGATTACCTCCTCCCATCTGAAAACGATTACGTCGGAGACGCTCCTCATCAAGATCAACATCCTCAAACTCATCATCCTCCTCAGGTGGAACTAGTGGAGGTCGTTGCTCAACATGTTCAATCCGGGTCACCAGACCGTTGATCTGTCGAGTAAATGCATCAAACTGTTCTTGCATGTAGGTACGCTGCTCAGTAACAAGCCTCGTAAGCTCGTCCTTGGAGACACACTCATTGAAGTCTGTGGGAGACTCCTTTCCTTTCTCTTTACCTGACATGGTTAGATGACAGCAAAAGACAACATAAAAAGGGTTATCCCTATCAACTAACAACTACTAGGTATTGGTGAAAGTGGAATGCAATATCTCAAGCGGCTTACCACCGTCTTACAAGTGTTCTTACCAAAGCCAATAGGGCGGCACAATCAGTTGTTGAGCGTGGGTAACAAGTTGCAAAGTGAAACTATGCTGACAGAAGTATCTGTGGAGCTATGGGTAGTCACAATATGGTAGCAAGGATTAACAAATAACGAATGCAGATTAGCAAAGTTCAACAAATGTCCAAAGCACAAGTCACAATTGCTGGCTAAGACGTGTCCTAGTCATAACACAACAAGGTAAAAGTAACAAGGAACAATGGACAGAAAACTCTGAAAAACGGCAGAATGATAGTTCTGTAATTAATGCTGAAAACCTTGCCAAAAAGGCACTAGTAGAGAGCAAAGACATGTTTCCAAAGAAGTACCAGCAAATTAACTCAACTTTTTCTGAATTTTTACCACTGATCCAAAATCACAAAGGATGGAAGCACACAAAATTTCACTTGAAACAGAGGTGTATTGTGGCCTAGGGAAAATCAGGAACGATCTTTGAAAACCCCTCAAAACACTTAAACAATTTTTTTATCTTCCCGATTTTTTTGAATTTTTCAAGAACGGCTTGACTGACCTAGTCGGTAAATGTCTATCCAACTTTCTGTTGCCAAGCTCCTGTAAAAAATTGAACAATAACGGAGCACCGAGCGAAAAGTTATGCCTGTTTTATGGAAGGTATCTCAACCTATGATTTCAGAAAGGCACAACTCGGCAAGAAAAGCAGCGGCGTCTAGGGCAAAACTTCCTCCTAGCGGCGGCACAAACAAACACAAGGGCACAATCCTCCCTGGTAGTAGATGCAATCGGTATTCGCCAGATAATGAAACAAGGATCAAGTATGCGATGCAAAAGCGATTAAAGCGGCTTGCAACCTATCTAGGGCTTGCACGGCGAGAGTTCACACAAGGCGGCTAGCGAGGGCAAATCGAGTAATGTGGTGGCTCGACTTGTTGTATGGCTAATGGTGGATGGGCTAGTGGCGGAAACAAAATAACAGTGACGGGCACGTTGAACTATGACGACGAACACAACCTAAACCAGCAACAAGACTCGGCCACGGACACAAACTCAACAAAACAATCTGAAAACGAAATTGCAAGGCTAAACAGGGCAGTAGGACAGCGGAAAAGTAAATCTTTTTTGAGGTTTTTGTGGACGATAGGTGATGAACACAAATGAATCTAAAGGAAAACACGAGAGTACCTCATGGGAAACCTAGGAATCTGATACCAAATGATAGGCGATGGCCCGATCTTCCGAGAGGTAGATGGTAAACTCGATTGGGTAGAGAACTCGACGTTGATGATCCGGCTTCGAATCAGCACGATTCGGACCCCACAACCGCTACACCACTGCTCCGCTGGTTATCAACCAAGCACAACTTGATTGACCTCGCCACGAAGGCTTTTCCCTGCAAGCGAATCGAGAACACAAGCAAGAAAGTAAAGTACGTAATCTGATAATTGCAGATATGAATTGAAGCAAAGACAAAGGGGTTCAAGTTCTGATCACAAAAGGACTAATCGACAAAGTGGTGACGAACAAGAATGGGGGCCCTGATTCACAGCAAAAGACCTCGACGGTACAGTGGCTATGAAGAAAGTTTGATCCTCGACGGAAATCACAACCTATTAAACAAAACCCGAGTCTAAATGATGGCGGCTACTGAGTTTTAACCCCTAAGGGGTGACCTAGGGTTGAGGGGGCAACCAGGGGGGCATCCTGAACCTGGGCTTAAGGCCCGACACGATACACGGCCAAATTGGCCAAAAAGGTGATGCAACACCTTGTCGTGGTCACACAGCATGATCCACAAACCTTATGGAGCTGGGACTAGAACCAAAACGACGGCATCGTCGTCCCCGTTCCAACGCATCCTTATACGCCTCATTTTGATGCCAGATGAGGGAGGTATCACCAAAATCGTGCAGGGGTGTCGGCTGAAACCGAACTGAACGTGGCAGCTGAGTTGGCACGACTTGTAGCATGGGGAACGATGTGGCGTGCGCGTATCTAGCGTGGCGATGTCCTCATCATGATAACTCCTTGGATCGAGCTTCTACGTACAGTAGACAGTGGGACTAATGGAGGGGCCAATAGTGAGTTGCATGAACATGAAGGTGCAGCACAGGCTCGTGATGTTGCTGCTGATGCGCAAACACAAGAAGTAATTGAAACCAATATGGGCCACAATGAGCCTGCCCTTCCAGCATCGAGCCTCAATCCAGCTTCTATAAATTTCCTTGATGGTATAAAACTGACTGAGCCACCGCAGTCAGGCACAAAGTGTAGGAAATCTGCAAGTGCGGCTGAAAAAGGTAAGGAACCTCATAATCCATACAACACGTACATTGGAAGCCAGGGAAAAAAGAGTGCCATATCTGCCATGTAAAAGGTCACTATAGCACAACATGCCTTCAGAACCCAAATAGAAGCAAAGCAGCCGAGAATAATGCCAAGAAAAGAGGTGCAAAAACAAAAACTGGAGCTCCAAGAAAGAGAGGTCGCCCAAGAATGAAAATAGGACTAGATGAGGATCATGATGAGCAACAAAGCGAGGAGGATGAGACGAGACAGTCTGGATGCATTGAAGCCGTGGGGGAGTCTGCATCATCCCTGGCGCTTGCAAGAATTAGGAGAGCAGCATCTTCCGGTGTTAATTACCGAGATTCCTATGAATCTGAGTGAAGCCAATGTAATTTATCCATTTTTATCTTCTTTCATACTCCTGTGTAACTGAAACACAATAATGAATCTGGATGAATGTTCAGTTGGTATGAATCTGGATGAATGTCCAACTCTGGACATGTTTTGTCACCATTTTTTATTGATTTCAAACAAATTGCAACTCACACTACAATACAGTTGCAAGACTACAGTCACGCCAGTTGCAACTGCTCAAAAAGAAAGCAATATGATTGCAAGTTGCCTGACAGTAAAGTTGCAACTCTAAGTCGCCTGTCGATTGCACAGTCTTTTAGCACTTCAGTAGCAGTTTTTGCAATATATGAGGATGTAATTTTTATCTTCATTTTGACAAAATTGCAAAAACTCACACTACGGTTTCTAGTTACAAGTATGCAGTCACACCAGTTGCAGCTACGCCCAAAACACTATGATTGCAAGTAGCATGGCTCAATAGTTGCAACTCGTAAGGCACGTCGATTGCAACTCTTTGGCTGCTTCAGTTGCGCTTCTGAGTCACACTACTCACAGGTAATTTCTAACTATTTCTTTTTTTGTGTGCAAGATTTGCAACTTGCTTTTATGGTTACTGCCTGTTACTGTTTGCAAAACTGTGCCCTGATTGCAATCTGGTTTGTGTTTAATTGCAACCTAGGTAGTTTTGTGATTGCAACTGGTCAGTTAGGTGTGGTTGCAGCTACTGTTTTGCTATGTGATTGCACCTACTATATAAACAATGACCCAAAATCAATTAAAACAAAAAACAATGATTGCAACTGTTAGTATGGTGTGGTTACAACTGCTGTTCTCGTGTGGTTGCAACTGGTGAATAACTCTGGGGATTGTGTCTAAACAATAATGATTGCTAAACTACTGTGTGTGTGGTTGCAACCTAGTTGGTGTGTGGTTTGCAACCTGGTTAGCGTGTGGTTTACAACTCTAAGGATGTAATTTTTATATTCATTTCGACCGAATAGCAAAACCTCACACTACGGTTTCCAATTGCAAGTATGCGGTCGCGCCCAATTGCAAGTAGCATGGCTTAGCAGTTGCAACTCGTAAGGCACGTCGATTGCAACTGTTTGTCCACTTCAGTTGCGCTTCTGATTCGTTTTATTAATTTTGTATCGGATAAATTGCAACTCCAATAGAGTTCTAGTTGCAGCCAGACAAAAACGTCAGTTGCAACACATCGAGCACTTCGGTTGTCAAAAAAATGGCCAGTTGCAACATTGTAGTTCCACGGATTGCAAGTTTCCATCCTACTAATTGCAACCCGGGAATTGTAGCTCAAATTAAGTTCCAGTTGCAACTGCGTGAGCGCTCAAATTGCAACTCAGCATCCACTCCGATTACAACTCAGAATAAAAAATGTGTACATACGAATTGCAACTCCGTGAAAAGAAAAAAGGCACCAGTAGCAACTCGACAGAAAAATCAATTGCACCAAATTGAGTAAAACACACCGATTGCAACTCAACAAATACTTCGGTTGCACAACAGAAAACAATTCGGTTGCAACTCGACCAAATATTTCTATGACTGACTACATACAATTAACTTGCATTCTGTATCAAACAGTACAGTGTGCACAAACCAAACAAACACTACAAGTTTAAGACTTCGAACATAACACATCACTATAAGAAGTTTTCTGCATGAATCTAATTGTTTGACTGACTACTGTCCACATTAAAGGGCACCGGGCGTCCACTAATTCTAAACTTGTATAGTGATTTAGGAATTTCAACTTGGTTCAGAGGGTGGAAGAGCACATAGTGCATCAGCTCGCATCTGTATATCGGGCCCTTGAACTGCAACAACATAAAAATACAAAAATAATGGTCATTGGGCTGTATTGTGATGAACCCATAGAAAAACACAAAAAAAGCTAAGAAAAAGAACTTTAAAAGGAAAAAAATCAATTGACAGCATGCCTCGCCAGATTGATTTCTGTGGTCAGCTTATCCCCGTCGTAATACTCCATGTACTTCCTGATAAAGAACGTGCAATCACATGACCCAGCTTGCTTTGGTAAGTCAATGAAAGGCTTCCTCCAGCTGCTGACTTTGGGTAACTTCAAGTTGGAAACCTTCTGGAAGCATGCATCTATAATTGGGATCCTTGCAAAAACAGCCTTGTGGTGTTCTTCCTGATTAGTACATTTGATGAAGTAGTCGTTGGAATCCAGCACATCAATGAAATTGTGGATGAAATTGAAGCAATACACAAAGAAGTGCTCTTCATCTTGGATAGGAACAAAAATCTGGTACAAGGCAGCAGTGGATCTGATTAGTAAAAAAATTGGACAAACATCTGCTCAAAACGACAGTTTGCAAAGAAAAAGGTGCAGACAGTTTACAAAATGTGTGTAATAGTGACAATCTGTCAAAAGCAACAACAACTGAAAAATAAGGTTCAAAAATTGCAGCACCAAAAAAGTAAAAATGACAATCTGTCAAAAGCAACAACAACTAAAAAAAAGGATTGCAACCTGGATAGTTTGTGGTGGCAACCGGGATAGTCTGTGGTTGCAACTGCTCCTAAACTATGATTGCAGCTACTGGATGACACAGTGTGGTTGCAACTCATGTGTGTGTGTGATTGCAACATAGTTAGGGCCCCTTTGGGAACAAAAAATCCCGGAGGGATCCTCCCCATTTCCCTGGGCCAAACCACCGCGTCGGTTTTGGCCCCGGGCCAAACCCCTGCGTCATTTGGCAGCCCAGTAACCCCGGACGCAACAACCCTAGCCTCTAGTTTTCCCCATGCCGAGCCTTCCCAACCTCCCACCTCGTGGTGGCGGCGCCCCGTCCCCTCCCGCGATTCCTCCTCTCCTCCGCCTCGTCTAGCTTCTGCACGCCGCCGCCGGTCCGCGAGGAGACGTCTGAGCCCGCGTCGGCCGTGCTTGGGTGCCGCGGCGTCGGCCTTGGCATGCCCGCGAGAGAGAAGCTGCGCGTGCTCGTCATCCCCATTGTGCCCCGTCTACCGTCTCCATCCCTCTGAGCTCCGGCGTCCGGCCCCATCGCCGTCACCTCCATCTCCACGGCACCTCCGCCGTCCGCATCTTGGAATATCTCGGTACGCTCGATTCTTCCTCCCCATCTCCTCTTCCTCTCCCATTCACCCCTTTGCTCTAGTGTTCTAAGCATAGATCTTGTGAAATTGATGATTTCTTTCCTGTTTTATGTTACTTGGCATCTTGATCCATCGGCAAGCCGGGACTCCGTTTCCAGCTCGTTCGCTGCGGCGCCATCGACACCGTCAACTTCACACGCGGCGACCTCAGCACCGGCCTCCGCAAGGTATCAATCCCTTGTTCCTCTTTCTTTGCTACTGGATTCGATTGCAAAAAGGTCTCCAACAAGCTCTCCAAGATGTGCGTGCTTGATTGCTCTCTTGCTTTTCTTCCTCTGAGTGGTGTGGATCTGTGGCTTCTGCTCTTTCAGCAAGGTGCTGCGCACTGATGTCGCATAAGCAGAAGGCAGCAGCCCACCGTGACCCTGCAGTGACTGATCTCCATCGAGTCCGCAACTCCACCTGCTCGTCAACAGCAACCCACCGCTTCGGCAATTCAGGTATCCTTTGCTTCCCGTCACATTGTGCTCAATTCACCATACCAGCATCTGATTTGTATGTATCTAGTGATAGTCTAGTATCACGATAAGCTGCCACCCAAGTTACTTGTGCTCTTGGTGCTGTCTGCTACGAGTTCAAGAAACTCGTCAACTTTTTGTTACTACTTGCCAAAAGTCGCAGCGGTCAGCGAATGTAAACTTTGCAGTAGCCTGCCTTTTGCCTCGGCCTGGGAAGCAGTCTCTTGACAACAGATCAAAAAATTGCTTCCTTCTGATTTTTTAAACTCCACCAAATCCCTAATTTCAGAGATCCAAAAGATTAATCTGGATCCCCTGCTAGGTGTAGTGCAAGCTTTGTATTTTTTTGCATTGTAATAGCCTGTTCGAGATCTGATTGCTTCTTTATCCTTTGTTGTCGATTGTCTTGTCAAGATTCTAGAGAAAAGACAAAATAGGTCATAAACCTATATTAATTGTCATTTTGGTTATCTTTCCTATGTTTATATTTACCTGTCCTAGTTTAACAAACAATTTCTGCATCGTATCTGATTTACTTTCGTTACTAATTAATTGCTATTTGGGTTATCTTGCGAATGTCTGTATTTATCTGTTCAAGGTCTACAAATTATTCTGTGATAGATGATATGCTTATTGAAATGTAATTGAAGACATTGATTTCATGACCCTTTTGTTTGACTGAGCATGAGGCATTTCTGCCATTCCACTGCAACTACACATAATTTGTTTCTAAGGCCAGAGTTGTTTCACTAGATTTAGAAACATGCTTAGCTCATTTTATGTAACCCTTCCTGTCTGACCTCTTTGTTTCAATGACAAATTACACTGAAGTTGGTTCTTCATGAACTTGTTCAATCTGATTGTCAGTAGTCAATGCAACCAGTAGCCGCCATTACTTTTGCGCAGCATAACTCATATAATAACAGAAAGTGTTGATATCCCTTCATTCATCAAACTTGGAGGAAACATATCCCTTCAAAATATTAGCCTCCTATAAATTTGATAAACTGTTTGATTTTGCATTCATATTGCCAAAGACACAGACATATGATGGTAGTTTACTAATTAGTCTAAAGACCAACACATTTATGTTGCCTTGTTAACAATATCAATTTGATTGTGTGTGGTGTCATTTGTTTCATTATCTGACATAAGAAGATTTGTCTGTAAAATGGATCATGTTCAGCAAAGTTACACACTGTCTTCATTATGTCTCATTTTACATGCACCTTTCACTAAGCAAGTAGGTGACCTTAATTTTTGTATGTTGATGATCCTTTCCAGAGGGGAAAGGTAGGTACGCAACTCAATACTTGTGCAGTCCTGTTGCTCAATGCTGCCTAGTACACGACAGGTGCTCACATTTATGGCACTGCAGCTAGGTTTTCAGTAATTTTCTTTATGTTTCTTTATGCTGTACCGTCGTCTGTCATAGTGTCATGTTTAGCAAGCCTGCAGCCTGTAGTTTGTGCACTGCAATGAATGGTTTCATTGTGCAATTTACAGTTTCTTTGTTTCCTTTTTCTTTTTGCATGGACATGAAAATTGATCCTGACAGTCACTCGTTCGAGCTGCCAAATAAGTCTAGATACTGCTATGGAAACTTGGGAGGATGACCTTAGGAGATTTATATTAGAGCAAGAGGAAGAGGATGATGATTTTTTTTTAGTTTTGGTCCCTGCACTTCAACTGTGCCTTTATGATGAGAAAAGGCCAGAGCACACCTCTTCTCTTTCTGGTGCACAAAAGATCAAAGAAATATTAGAAGGCCATCCGAATTGGTGCAGAGTGGAGTTTAGGATGGAGCCTGAGATATTTAGAGCTGCAGCACATTATCTTAGGGCAGAGAATTTATTGCATGGCACTCGTGGTGTGAAAGTTGAGGAGCAGCTGGGGATGTTCATGTTCATGCTTGCTTACAATGCTAGCACTGATAGGCTAAAGAAGGAATTTCAGCACAGTGGTGAGACTATCCATAGGAAAATAACAGAGGTCTTCGATACAATTCCAACACTTACACAAAGATTTGTGAAGCTCCCAAATGTGGACCATACCCATGTGAAGATTGCATCAGATCCCCGTTTTATGCCTTTCTTCCAGAACTGCATTGGGGCCATTGATGGCACTCATGTCCCTATCACTATTGCACAAGAAAGAGCTGCTCCCTTCAGAAATAGGAAAGGGACCTTGTCACAGAACGTGATGTGTGCTTGCAACTTTGATTTGAATTTTACATTCATCTCGTGTGGTTGGGAAGGATCGGCATCTGATGCAGGGGTCCTACGGTCTGCACTTGCCAAGGGTTTTCATGTGCTTGAAGGAAAGTTCTACCTTGTAGATGGTGGATATGCAAATACAACCTCATTTATTGCTCCATACCGAGGCGTTAGGTATCACCTTAGCGAGTTTAGGAGGCAAGGCAATCGGTATGCAAATTACAAGGAATTGTTAACCATAGGCATGCTCAGCTTCGCAATCATATTGAAAGGGCTTTTGGTGTGCTAAAAAAAAGGTTTCCAATCCTAAAAGTTGGAACCTTTCATCCCATTGAGAATCAGATTAAAATTCCAGCTGTAGCTGCAGTGTTTCACAATCTCATTAGATGTCTAAATGGGGATGAAGGGTGGCTGGATCACCAACCAAATAATATCGACCCAACCGATTTTGTTGAGTTACCAGAGGGGGATGACAATTACCCAAATGAACTTCAATCGATTGATGGAAACGTCCTACGAGACCAAATTGCCCATCAGATGTGGGCTGCCCATAATAATTAGGTGAACCACTAGGATGCATCGATTTATTGTTTCTGTACTTTTTTGTTTCATTGTTATTTCTGTATCCTTAATCTAATCTTGTTTATTTCTTGCAGCAATGTCATCAGAAAGGGCCACCTAGACCTTCACGTATGAGAAGGGATTGGTGGATATTTTGAAACAGCTTGGCAACATACCAATGTTTAAGGGGCAGAATGGGTGGACAGCTGAAGGTTGGAGGAGTATCACAAACAAATTCAATGATATGTTTCCAAGAGCAAACTTCAGTAAACAGCAAGTACAAGAAAATGAGAAAGAGCTGAAAGGCCTCTAATCATGTACTGCATGCACTGTCCTGTCATCTATCATTATAGTATATTAGTATGCCTTGGTTATTTCTAATCCTGTTAGGTACTAGTTAAAATATCTTTAATTTACTAAATCATCTGCATTTGAATGACATGAATTACTTGGCTTAAGATCAACTAAAATATCCTTAATTTACTGAATGCATTATGCCTTGCGACATGTTTTGGTTAAATGCCAAGAATTCAGATTGTTTCTTATGCAAGTTTAGCTGATTGTAATTACTGATTGTCCATTAGAAATAGCATCTCTTGCTTCTCTAATGTTAATTTCATCCGACTCACTTTGTATATATGTTGCACATGTCCCTTTTCTGAATACAACCTGCTTTCTGAAATGATTGATATTTGTTCATTTGATGGTATGGTAACATTGTACCATTCTTCGCTGACATGTTACTACTAACTTGTGCCTTATTAAAGATAATTATCTTTTTCAAGATGGAATTTATTTTCTGAATGATGCTGGAATTATTTAGCTCCTGGCTGTATAAAGTTTCCGTTTATGCCGTTTAGTCTGTCCTTGCTCGTCAACAGCTTCTGCATTGCTTCTGCATAGGAGCTAGCTACCAGTAGTAATGCATGCTTGATACCCCTCTGCAACTAGTAAAATCAACACTGCTATATAGTTTACTCTTGTGTCCAACTTGACCATCTAGCACACACTGTCATTCCTCTAGGGTAAACGGAAGATGGTTTGCCAATGCAAAGCCAGGCATGATTAGATTCTGCAAGGAAAGGCAAAAAGATCTATCTGTACTATATGCATTGCTTGTTATTAGAAAATCTAGACGAAAGAAAAGGGAGTTCATTTCTTTTCGAAATGGATGCAGGTTCAGAGAAGGTCGCGTGAGAGGCACTGGTGCATGTGACACCATGTGGAGCAACAGAGTTACAGAAGAGTACCACCAGAGCAACAGAGTTATAGAGCAATTGTGTTTTTCTGCAAAATAGATGCTTAAAATGACCAAAGGAGGCTTGTAACTTTTTTGTCAATTGCATGATCTGGATGTAATATGTCGAATGTACTTCCTTTGTGACGTGATTTTGGTCTCGTGGCTTATTGTCTATGGATTTTTGAGGTGTTAGATTAGCATCAGAGACTGATGTTGCCTATTGATTTTTATACATATGTTACGATCTTATTTGTTAAATGGCTTTTTTTGAAGTTTTTCTGAATTTTTGAGGTTTCATATTAGCTTTTATTATTTTATTTAGGTCCCAAACAGTAGCATATTTTGATTTGATGAAGGGATAGTCATGGCGTAGGGATTTCCCTGTCCGCGGAGTCTCCAAACAGCCCAAGGTGGAGGCGGGCCTTCCTCCCCCTGCGTGGGGAGGGATTAGATGGCGCAGGGATTTCCCTGTTGGGAATCTACTGCCCAGGGCTTGGCCCTCCCTGGCTGCCAAACGAGGCCTTAGTGTGTGGTTGCAACCCCCTGGTTAGCTGTGATTGCAACTTCTGAAAAAACCCCTTTGTTTGCAACCCATGCATGTGTGTGATTGCAACCTGGTTACAGGGTGGTTGCAACACCTGGTTAGCTGTGATTGCAACTTCTGAAAACCCCTATCTGTTTGCAACCCATGCATGTATGTGATTGCAACCTGCTAACAGTGTGGTTGCAACTGCTGGTTACATGTGTTTGCAAAAATGCTGGATGACACTGTCTGATTGCAACTTGGTTGGTGTGTGGTTTGCAAAACTACTGAATCTGTGATTGCAACATGTTAGCTGAAAAATTGCATCTAATGGGTGTGTGTGATTGCAAAAAAGGCTGCTTAGCTGTGGGTACAACCTGGTTAGAAATAGAAAGGGACAGTGGTCTGAATTGCATAAACTAAAAAATTGCAAGAATAGGCAGATAACAGTTGCAATAATAATTTGGAAGAGTTGCAACATGAAAAACACAGTAAAAAAACATACTCTTAAAGCTCAGGTTCAGTTATGATATCCTGCCTCATATAAGCAGCCTTGGAAATTGGTATTTCGGTACGCTTGCGAGTGATCTGGAACGGAGATATGAACTCAGCAGGCCTCCTCCGAACTCTGTCACCTAGGCGCTTGAAAATCAACCTTTGAACCTTGCCGTAATCAACAAGACCTTCAGACACTTCGTCTTGCGAAAGCCAGATCGGTGGGGTCAAATTGTTGATGTCGTCCTAGGACTCCACAGGAAACTGGATATCATCAAGTGATGAGCTGGGTCCTGCCTGCAAGGGTACCTCCACAGATTCCAATACAACTTTGGCCTCCTGGCGAAGAATATCCATCTTTTTCTCATAATCTTGACGCTTCTTTGCATATGTCTTTGAGAATTGCTGCTGCACCTGCTTGTTAAGTGAACGGCTTCTTCTGCAGAGCAGCCTTATTTGCGTCCAGCTTTTTCTGGATCTCTGCTATAATCTTCTTCTCCTTGTCTTCAGCCTTCTTATCAGCTGCAACCTTTTTCTTCCTCTGAGCTTCTTCGGCCGCAGCTTTTTCAGCTTGCTCGGCTTCAGCCTTTCGCCTTTGAAGTTCAGCCTTTTTAATACCACCGACGTTTCCCTTCTTCTCGGCATCAACCCTCTTCCTCTGAGCTTCTTCATCTGCAGCCTTTTTGTTCCTCTCAGCCTCATCCCTCTTCTTCTCATCTTCTTTTGTTGCAGCCTTTTGCTTCTCTTCTTCTTCTGCCTTTAGCTTTGCTGCTTCTTCCACTGCAGCTTTCATCAATTATGATAGTAAATCAGTTATGTTTTAACCAGTAAAAAGAAAAAAAAGGCACAAATTGCAACTGTAAGTACACACAAACTGCAATGTTGGAAATGTGTGGGTTACAACCTGCTGCTGCTTTCGTCCTATCATCTTGTTCCGCTGCAGCCTTAAGCTTCTCTGCTTGTTCGGCATCTGCTTTTTGCTTCTCAACTTGTTCAGCTGCAGCCCTCTTCTTCTCAGGTTCTTAAGCTGCAACCTTTTTCTTTTGCTCTTCTTCTGCTGCAGCCTTTTGTTTCTCTTCTTCTTCCGCCTTTCGCTTTGCTGCAGCCTTTTGCTTCTCTTCTTCTTCGGCCTTTAGCTTTGCTGCTTCTTCCACTGCAGCTTTCATCAGTTATGGCAGTAAATCAGTTATATTTTATCCAATAAAAAGAAAAAAGGCACAAATTGCAACTGTAAGTACACACAAACTGCAATGTTGGTAATGTGTGGGTTACAACCTGCTGCTGCTGCTTCTTTCGTCCTATCATCTTGTTCCGCTGCAGCCTTAAGCTTCTCTGTTTCTTCAGCTGCAACCTTATTCTTCTGCTCTTCTTCTGCTGCAGCCTTTTGCTTCTTTTCTTTTTCTATCTTTCTCTTTGCTACTTCTTCCGCTGCAGTGAATCAGTTGTGTTTTAGCCAGTAAAAAAGACACAAATTGCAACTGTAAGTACACACAAACTGCAATGTTGGTAATGTGTGGGTTACAACCTGCTGCTGCTGCTGCTTTCATCCTATCATCTTCAGCCTTCTTCCTCTGTTCTTCTTCCAACTTCTTCTTCTCAGCTTCCTCGTCTTCGACCTTTTTCTTCAACGCTTCCTCTTCTTCTCGACTTCCTCTTCTTCAGACTTTCTTCTCTTCTCCTCTGCCTTGCTCTTCTCAGCCTCAGCCTCTTTAAGTTTCTGCCTCTTCTCAACCTTGATTAGGGCCAAGATTAGGGCCCCCTAAGCGACAAGATAAACATCATTTAGGTGGAGTCTTCTGACACCATTGACAACGTCAAGGCTAAGATCCAGGACAGGGAGGGATGTAGATCTTCGTCAAGACCCTCACTGGCAAGACTTCCTCGCCTCAGAGTACTCCTCGCCTCCGAGTACTCTCCGCCTCGCACGAGTGCTTTCCGCCTCGCACGAGTGCTCTCCGCCTCGCACGAGTGCTCTCCGCCTCGCTTCCGACTACTCGTTCGCATGAGTAGTTTCCGTCTCCGACTAGGACGGGGCCTATTGGGTATTTTAGCACCACACGAAATAAATCTGCAAGTGCACGGATACCATTGTAGCTTTCATCTCAGAGTATTCCAAGGGTATCGAATCCAAGGGAATAGTGTGCACTAACTTCGTACTAGTCAGTCCAAGGACACACCCAGATAAAAGGCAAGGGTAGAGAGGATTCCTAAAGATAGCACTATAGATGAGATTAAAGGTCGATTTCTAGATAGAACTTGGCTTAGGGTACCGATAGCCTTGACTTAACAGGCGACTCCGGTACGCGGATCTATGTGGAACGGAGCTCTGACTATATCCAGCTGCGGAGGATCAACGAGGGCCAGACGGGATGTCACCACCACCTGGACTGCCTCTACCTAACCTTGGGATAAGCCGAATGAATGATAACCGGTAGCGTGACACAATGTCTACGCTGTGGTTACTGCCGTAACCAACAGACTACGGCACTCTGTACTTATAGAACTACGACCACAAAAGAGAACTGATCTCACTCACTATAGGTACTACTAGCTTATACTAAAGGCATACAGGAGAGCACTCAACCCCGAACTATGCTTCCAACGTATACGAACGACTTGCAACAGACGAACGCATAAACCCAGGATCTACGCACTAGCAGAGGAAAAGTCTACTCATGTAACCTAGCATAAACTATTAGAAAGGAATCATGAACACACTTTATTCTAATCAGAGCATGCAAGCATATCCACTTTATTCTAAAAGACTAATCATACAAACAAGATACAAACTTGTGCACCTAATCAACTAGATCGAGGGGGCGTGTTCGTGAAGAACACGTGCCTCTAAATGATGAACAGGTGAAGAACACAAGAACATATCACTTGCACTTTGGTCTAAATAGAAAATGCAGAAATACTCACTTTACTCTAATTGAAGAACGAGCATCCATAGAGGTACATCCCTTTCACTCTCTCCCTAGCTTTGATCTCATCAACTACTCCACACTTACACTCTAGAAGGAGGAGAGGAGAGCCTCTCCTCTCAAGAGAGAAAATGAGAGAGGAGGAGAGGAGTTATGTGTCCCTATTCTAGCCCCCTCCCCTTCTATTTATAGGGGGAGTGAGCACCCTTGAAGAGCACTTGGGAGGCACGGTTTGCCTTGGGAGAGTGGCTTTCCTCCTTGCTTTTGTGGACCCAAGCATGATCCGGGGGTTTAAGGTGGTAACTGAGTGGATAACGCACCAAACCACCTCTAGGAGATCACCAGGAGTTGACACGTGGAAGCTGGGCTCGAACAGTGACAGGACAGGGTCGGCCGACCCCCTTTCACCGCCAAATGGCCCCAGCTTTCTCTGGGTTGCTCCTTAGTGGGTCCTTTGTCCTGTCCTAGGTGTACGCGCAAAACTAAGGCGGTTTGCCTCCTCTGGTGGGCCCTTTGATCCGTGTGCTCTCTTCTGATTGGCTAGAGTTGTGCTTCTTTGCTTGGTGGGTCCATAGATCCATGTGAAGCCTATGTGGCAGCCTCTCATTGGTTGGTGCTGGGTTGCTTGGATCCATAGGGTGTGCTTTCTCTCATTTAATGAGCTGAAACACCTGCATTCAAATATTCATCTACACTCGTGGAACTTGTCAGTATAAAGTCCTATTCTAGTGTTGATGATGACTTTCATTCATTTTATGCAGGAGTTGACGGCATAAAAGTAGCACTTAACAGCCGTCAACAACACCCCCACACTTGACCTTTGCTCGTCACGAGTAAAGGGGAACAGATCAAGGTGAGACATGATATCCAAAGGTATGAAGCGAGCATAAGAGATATTCCAAATCATACCTGGTACTTGTGAACTCTGTGAAGTGTCTATCATGCCATTTTGGGTAGTTGAGGAATGGAACGGTAATGAATCAAATCACTTCTACTCATCATGTCAAGTAACTCGGGGTTTTGCAATAAGTTTTCAAAACAAACTTTGCTTAGCTCCTCATTTGATTCTCTCAGATCGCTCAATGTGTATATATCCTCACCAAGGCATTAGATTGCCTTTCTTTCATCCTACTTCTAATGATGGCTATATGTGGAGCTCAGGGTAGGATAAAAGATAAAGCATACTTTCATCACATATATTGCAAAGTTAAAAACCGGATCCAAGGAGAAAATCAAGTCATACAATCAGATCAAGATGTGCACATGCATGGATGTGATGGTGATGGTAAGGTGGACACTAGGCCCGGAGTGGGTGCTAGTTATTACCATCAAAATTATTGGAACTCCTTTTTGCATGATTTCATCTCTCTCCCTTTTCTTCTTTCTTTTGGACATGGGCTATCTCTCTCTTTTTTTCTCTTTTTTTTTCTCTCATGCTTTGAGTATGATTTTTTTTACATAGGCCATGTCTCTTTTTTTTTCAAGAATACTTTTGGAGAGAGAGGTCACACCACATATAGAGCTTTATTTTTGTAGAATGGATAGATGATACAACGCTAACTTCTAGTGTAGAAGCATAACAAGGGGATATGGAGTGCACATTGATCTTGATCATGAAAGCATGAAAAGAATTCTCACAAGGGTCACAACAATTTGACAAAGCTCAATGCAATAACAAGCAGCATATGAGTCTAAGATTTTCAAGATAACTCATCATATGACTTTGGTAGGACTTTGGCATATCAAAGAGGAGCTTTGCAAAGGGTTTTCAAGTTTTCAAATAAAATTCCCAAGCACTCGAACATTCAGAGAGAAGATCATATCATCAAACCATATCACAAGCATCAACTACTTAGATGAGCATGAGTTCCCTAATGGTATTTGTTCACAAGCATCAAGATAATAAGTATGGAATAAAACATATGCAAGCCAACCACAGGAATCATGCAGAGCAAGCATAGCACAAATTGCTGAGTTTGATTTCAAATGATAGGAATTGATATTCAATCAAACTCATGGATAAAGGAGAGTGAGGTAGAGGGTGCACATACCGTCGCTTCTGAAGGATAAGAGATCAAGGGAGACTAGTGGTGATTTGGCTGACCAGAGGGCAGCCATCTCACTCCAGTTTACCTTGCTTTTGTCATGAAGGTGTAGTCGATGTTGTGTAGCACCTGTGTGGGGGTTCTCTAGTGGAAATGTCGATGATGAGCTTGAGAGAACTCCCCCGCACTAGTGGTTGAACCTGGTGCTGTTCTTCAAACGACAAATGAAAACAAAGGATGGACTCTACTGGTTCGAGAACCATAGAGCCTTTATTCAAATTCAAATATTTTTGTTGTTTTTGTTTTATTTTTATTGTCACCATGTCATTTGCTCGAAAGGGTTAGACCAAGATTACACTTCATACACAAAGGGGAATATACTTACCTTGGACCTTTGAGAGGTCATATGTACCACCTTTGCATGTTGTGCGACATGAATCTGACACCTCAACTTACCTTCTCATTTGAATTTAGCTCAATGACTTACCCATTCAAGTTTGACAATTTTCTGCAGGGGTTAGTCAGCATATATGCAACCCAGATCTATGAATATATAACTCTAAGGTTCATCACTCAAAACTCGACACCATGTCTTGTTTTGACTGAAGAAGACAGTTTTAACCTAAGCACCATGCTTAATCTAAAACGATCTATGAATGTAGGATATCATACACATTCAAACTAGAGCATATGAACAAGGATAAAGGAAGCATGCATGCATGATCAAGCTATTTCTAAAAGGAACATAAGCTTGAGCATAAGACGGTGAACCTCGGGAACCTCCCGGAAGGGCTTTGTTTAATGTCAAAAGCAGGACTTACCTATCTAGAGGGCAAGATGCAAGAGCTGACACCATCTCCACACCAGGATAAGATTTGGTAGAGGAGGAACTTTACTCAGGATGCTCACATACCCTCCCCCACACTTGAAGTTTGCATTGCTAGGCAACAAAACTCAAGTGTGTGATGATCAAGCTTCCTTTTTGTAAATGTTCCCTCTCTAAAGCTTATCTAGGTGTTGCAGCTGATGTGGCTCACATGTTCGTCGGCATCACCTGTCCATCTTTCTTCTCAATCTCCACCTGAAAGGTTAGTGACCAAAAATACCCGAAGGACAACTTATCCTAAAAACATGTTCTTGCTTTTATTCGGAAAAGGGAAATAAAACCTAACCTAATCCAGGCTATCTCCTGGGAGTGCTTTGTTTATTTAAGGTCATAAGCTCGACCATGGGAACTTCATCTTGCAGCTATCGTTGGTGGTGTCATTCCCATCTCACCACCAATCCTTGATGTATCAGTGAAGCTTTAGCTGCAAGGTTAGTGCCACAGTGCACACACGAAATCTGATATGCTTACGATAGACATATACATCTACAACCAACCTTCTGAACTTTCTTGATAAGAGGACCATGAGGTGGTTGCAGCCCTCATGCGTGCTCAGCGCACTAAGCATGTCTGACTCTGGAGGGACATGATGCGGGCATGGTCTGTAAGGTGAATCAACAATGAAACTACCATGCTCGTGTGTGGAATCCTTTCCTCCGGACTCCAGAGTCAGTGCCTCGGAAGGTTCCATGGCCCATGAATTCTCCATCTCAAGAGAGTCATCGTGGAAGCTCAATGTTGACTCTCGATCATGATCGAAAGCAACATGATACGGGCCAGCGGGAAGAGCTGAGACTCAGTCGAGAGTGGTGACGATCGTTCGCCTTCACAAAGGTGAAGAGAGTCTCCCGAGCCACCCTGATGAGGGGTAGAACATTCTACAACCTCAATGAGAATGGGCTCGGATGATGCGAACCGAGATGTATGCATCATCTTCTCGAGTGGGTTTTCCTGGGGAAGAAGCCTTGCCATGGGATGTCCCGGACAAGGGGTAGCAGTGGCAGAAGCGACTCCCCCAAGCTTATCATCTAGGCTCCCTAAAGATGTATCGAAGAGCTGCTCTAGAGGGGAGCCTAGGAGAAGATCAGGATCGAGGACATCGAAGATGTGAAAGTCTAAGCCAGCCTCAATCCCGTCTATGATGAGTGGCACGACACTTGCGATCCCCCAACATTCAAGAACGTGCCCAAAGGGACAGGTCTTGAGGAGCATGTCGGATGGTGCTAGCGGGACTCTACCCAAAAGAGTTTCGGCTAAGTGCCATGGCAAAATGTTAACCTCCATGATGGGGTTACAATGGGCCTCTATGATAGTGCCTCTAATGGAGCAAGGGACAACCAGGGAAGGTGAGCTATTCCAAGTTGCCTCGGAAACTCGTGTCACTCCTTCTGACCATTCCTCTCTCGTAGCCTCCTCAGGATATGCTTCGTCAGGAGGATCAGGAGGTCGAGGAGGCACCGTATGCCTAAGGGAAGGTTCTGTCGAAAGATTTCTAGAGTGATCGGTATGGACAGAATAAGGATCCTCCCCTAATTGAGCATCAACAGAATTCGAGGTGTCTGAAGGATTTCTAGATGGGTCATCCTCGAATTTGCAAGTGAACACCGAAGGTTGAATTTCTTCTTCCTTTGGTGTTCGGGGTTCAGGAGAGGGCTCAACAGACAAGTCTTGGGATTCGGAAGATGAAGGCTCAGACTTGGATGTTGAGGGACTCTCATGGCTCGACTCGGATTCCTCTCGGTAGGATCTGGGATCGACCTCGAAGTAGGAATCCAGGAAACTCCAACCTTCAGCCGGTTCCCTCTCAAGAAATGGCTTTCCGAAGTCAAGACGACAGACAAACCTCTTGTCGAGACCATCATAAAAATTGCGAAGCAACTGAGAATGAGGTATCAACAAGGGCGGTCCATAATACACTAAGCGTGTAAATCTAGCCCAGGCCATGTCTATCATTTCCTTCTCTTTTTGTTGAAAACAATGGATATCTTCCCGTAAAGCAGCAACACAAGATGGAGGAAAGAACTCAAGACAAAACTTGTCCCTAAGCTCTCCCCAACTATCGTTCGCGCTACCTACGGTATATGTGTACCATTGCTCCGCCTTCCCTACAAGAGAGTACAGAAAGAACTTCCACTTGAAGGTATCCAATGTCATACCCATAGTGTAGATAAGAGAACACAAGTTCTCGAAGTCACGAAGATGGTCATATGGGTTTTTGCTCGATAGACCAGAGAAGATAGTGTACCGAACGACATCGATAGTCGCAGGGAGAGGCTCACAGCCAGATGTGAGAAAAAGGCGCACCGAAGGTGGTGGCTCTGGGAGCTCATCCCTGGGGTGGTGATGCTTTTATAGGAAAGCTTCACCATGGGTAGCGGGGGTAAAGGTAGAAGAAAAGGAATAAAAAGGATATCTGATGGGTAACAGGGGTGAAGGTAGAAGAAAACGAAAAAAATAAATACGAGGACCACTAAGTTCGAAGATAGATATAGCAACCCTTCCCCGGCAACGGCATCAGAAAACTTGTTGGGTATTTTAGCACCACACGAAATAAATTCGCAAGTGCACGGATACCGTTGTAGCTTTCACCTCAGAGTATTCCAAAGGTATCGAATCCAAGGGAATAGTGTGCACTAACTTCGTACTAGTCAGTCCAAGGACACACCCAGATAAAAGGCAAGGGTAGAGAGGATTCCTAAAGATAGCACTATAGATGAGATTAAAGGTCGATCTCTAGATAGAACTTGGCTGAGGGTACCGATAGCCCTGACTTAACAGGCGACTCCGGTACGCGGATCTATGTGAAACGGAGCTCTGACTGTATCCAGCTGCGGAGGATCAACGAGGGCCAGACGGGTTGTCACCACCACCTGGACTGCCTCTACCTAACCTTGGGATAAGCCGAACGAATGATAACCGGTAGCGTGACACAACGTCTACGCTGTGGTTACTGCCATAGCCAACAGACTACGGCACTCTGTACTTATAGAAATACGACCACGAAAGAGAACTGATCTCACTCACTATAGGTACTACTAGCTTATACTAAAGGCATACAGGAGAGCACTCAACCCCGAACTATGCTTCCAACGTATACGAACGACTTGCAACAGACGAACGCATAAACCCAGGATCTACGCACTAGCAGAGGAAAAGTCTACTCATGTAACCTAGCATAAACTATTAGAAAGGAATCATGAACACACTTTATTCTAATCAGAGCATGGAAGCATATCCACTTTATTCTAAAAGACTAATCATACAAACAAGATACAAACTTGTGCACCTAATCAACTAGATCGAGGGGGCGTGTTCGTGAAGAACACGTGCCTCTAAATGATGAACAGGTGAAGAACACAAGAACATATCACTTGCACTTTGGTCTAAATAGAAAATGCAGAAATACTCACTTTACTCTAATTGAAGAACGAGCATCCATAGAGGTACATCCCTTTCACTCTCTCCCTAGCTTTGATCACATCAACTACTCCACACTTACACTCTAGAAGGAGGAGAGGAGAGCCTCTCCTCTCAAGAGAGAAAATTAGAGAGGAGGATAGGAGTTGTGTGTCCCTATTCTAGCCCCCTCCCCTTCTATTTATAGGGGGGGTGAGCACCCTTGAAGAGCACTTGGGAGGCATGGTTTGCCTTGGGAGAGTGGCTTTCCTCCTTGCTTTTGTGGAGCCAAGCATGATCCGGGGGTTTAACGCGGTAACTGAGTGGATAACTCCCCAAACCGCCTCTAGGAGATCACCAGGAGTTGACACGTGGAACCTGGGCTCGAACGGAGACAAGACAGGGTCGGCCGACCCCCTTTCACCGCCAAATGGCCCCAGCTTTCTCTGGGTTGCTCCTTAGTGGGTCCTTTGTCCTGTCCTAGGTGTACGCGCAAAACTAAGGCGGTTTGCCTCCTCTGGTGGGCCCTTTGATCCGTGTGCTCTCTTCTGATTGGCTAGAGTTGTGCTTCTTTGCTTGGTGGGTCCATAGATCCATGTGAAGCCTATGTGGCAGCCTCTCATTGGTTGGTGCTGGGTTGCTTGGATCCATAGGGTGTGCTTTCTCTCATTTAATGAGCTGAAACACCTGTATTCAAATATTCATCTACACTCGTGTAACTTGTCAGTATAAAGTCCTATTCTAGTGTTGATGATGACTTTTCAATCATTTTATGCAGGAGTTGACGGCACAAAAGTAGCACTTAACAACCGTCAACAGGGCCCACCCGTGGAGGTCAGAGCACGGGATCAGGGGCCCCACACGAACGTGGCGCTGCCCCGATGCTTGGACTCCCCCGCAACGACGCACAAGGCTCCAGTTCTCCATGCCATGCAAACACCCCAGCTGTCGTAACGCAAGGGCGGCTTGTTCTGACAGATGCCGTAATGACGCACTGTACTCCTGCGCAAGCCGTCCCGTCCAAGCCCTGCTGCACGCCACCCCGTCAGAACAGGTACTCAATTACCATCTACGGGTGGTGTCTACCTACACTTAGGCCATAACATGGCGGGCCTAAGCAACACTCAAGAGGGCTGAGTCATCAAGTGAACTACTCGGAGGAGGCACCAAGTACCCGGAATGTATAGTGCCGCTCGCACACGAGTCAGTCTCCAATGCCACTACAGCTCAGCGCACTTCAATGCCTCTTGAAGGACATCGACGTCGGAAAAGATCTCTCAATACCGTAGTACTGTAGCTCTTTTTGTATTCCCTCTTTGCCCCTCACCCTTGCGTCTATAAAAGGGCGAGGAGTGCAGCCGTTTGAGGGGCTGACCGATCATCAAGTTTGTAACCCCTACTACAGACATCCCTGGCATAGGAACATGAGTACTCGGAACTAGACGTAGGGTATTACTCTCCGGAGGCCCGAACCAGTATAAAACCCTTGTGTCTCTTGTGCTAACCATCCGGGTCTGACACACGATCTGTTACAAATTCACTGCTGGTGGTAGAGAACCCTGACAGTTGGCGCGCCAGGTAGGGGAACATCGTGTGTCTTGTCGAACCACATCAGCGATCCGGATGGAGGGCCGCGAGGTTTCACTGACTCCCGGCACCACCATGCTATTCGGCTCCCTCGCCTTCATCTACACCAGGCTGACGGAGTCCGTCGTCGAGAGGATCTTCTCCCGGCTCGCGTGTTCCACCGCCTCGACAGCAGCGGCGGGGCGTGCCGCTTTCGTCCGTGGCTTCACAGACGAGACGATCATGGCCATGTTGGGGCCTAACTCAACACAGGAGCGTTTTAGGCTCGCAGCCTACTACATCACCGACCTCGCCTTCCAAGCCAGCGGGTTCGAGCCGCTGACCTGGAGCGAGTTCATGGAGCGGTACAGCGCCATGTACCCCCACAGATAGCAGGGCCTCCTGGACGACCCGGTGACGGCCTACGTCAACACGCTGAGGGCTTCCTACGTCGCCCCGGGCTCCGCGGTCGTGCGGCGGGGGCCACCGGCACTTCTACCGAACTTCACGTGCGAGTGCAACGTCCTCGAGGCTCGGACCGCCACTAGCTCGACAGATGGCGAAGAGAACCCTTGCCACTGTGCCATGGACGACCAGCGTCGGGCGCGCCTCGACGAGATCGCCGAGGCCAGACGCCAGCTTGACGAAGAGCTGGAAAACGTCCACCAGGCACTCGGAGTGGAGGAGGAGAGGCCACGCGAGCCTCAGCATGACCAGCGGCATGAACAACACTGCGACCAAGAGGCGGAGCAGCCGGCGCCACAAGCTCGCGTATGAGCGCTTGATGTGAATCGGCGCATCAACGAGGATGCCACCGTCGACGGCGGCGACGCGCCACTCTTCGAGCGCGCCTTGCAGAACCTCGCGGCCGCAGCCATGCTCCTGCGTGGCTGTCCCAAGCCGGCTACCCTCGAGGAGAAAAGGGTACGTCAGCAACTCAAGACCCTTCTCGAGACGGCAGCTGCGCAGCTGGCAGAAAGCTCAGCGTCGTTCCAGCGCTCGACTCGTGAGGCGCAAGCAACTCCCTCTGTGCGGCACCCAGACCCATCACCATCGAGGCATCGGGGTCGCGACAGGGAGGCAGGCAGAGCGACGGTCAAGACACGCCTGAGACCCAACCGCGACGCCCGCGACACGATCCGAGCCCGCCGTCGAGCCGACAGCGACGACGACTACGAGTGCGGCTATGACAGCAACCACGACGACAGCCGTGACCACCGCGATGAGCACCGTTCACACCGATGGTACAGCCAAAGGCATGGCGAGCGCTACTACAGTGAGGAGGATCGCCGCCGCAGCTTGACGCCTCACCCGAAGGGACCTTGTGCCTTTGGCCGGAAGGTGCACGACACGCGGTTTTTCCCGTGGTTCCGGGCGCCGACAACAGTCCCCAGATACAACGGGGAGACCAACCCTAGTGTGTGGTTGGAGGACTACAGGCTCACGTGTCACGCGGGGGGAGAGACAGATGATCTCTTCATCATCAAGAACTTACCGCTCTACCTCGCTGACTCGACGCGGACCTGGCTCGAGCACCTGCTGCGTGGCAGGATCAACAACTGGGCGGAACTACGTGAGACCTTCATCGGCAACTTCCAAGGCACGTACGCCCGCCCCGGCAAGCAATGGGAGCTGCGGAACTGCAAGCAGCAGCCGGGCGAGAGCATGCGCGACTACATCAGGCGCTTCTCCAAGCGCTGCACCGAGCTCCCCACCGCGACCGACAACGACGCCATCTCGGTGTTCCAAAACGGGACCACCTGCACCACCCTCATCCATCAGCTAGGGCGAAGGACCCCGAGGACTACTCGGGAGCTCCTCGACATCGCGACCAACCACGCCGACGGGGAGGAGGCAGTTGCGGCAACGTTGATCACCTCTCCGGGAAAGGGGAAACAAGTCGTGGACAATAGCGAGGGGCCCTCCTCACGCACCAAGAAGAAAAAGAAGAACGACAAGCATAGCCGTGATGACCTCACCGTCGCAGCAGTTGAGCGCAAGGCCACCCGGCCCAAGAACAACCAGAACGGTCCTCCGAAGGACCATTTCGAAAGGCTTCTGGAGGCGCCATGCACCCAGCACGAGACGCCTGTCAAGCACGCACTCAAGGACTACCGCTTGATGAAGAATTACGTCAACGACACACTCAAGCCCAAGACGGCGGACCCTCCAAAGAAGACCGCGCCTCTCCATGACAACGACGATGACGAAGAGGAGATTGTGTTCCCCCGCAAGGACGGAGCCGTCCACATGATCTTTGGCGGGGCACCGGCGCGGCCTTCAAAACGACAAGAGAAGCTGATTCGGCGTGAGGTCTACAACACCGAGCCCGCAACACCGTCGTACCTCAAGTGGTCGGAGGCTCTGATTACTTTCGACCGAGCAGACCACCCCGACCACGTGCCGCAGCCAGGATGCTACCCTCTGGTGGTGGCTCCCCTGATTGGGACCAAGCAGGTCCACAAGGTGTTGATGGACGGGGGAAGCGAACTCAACATTCTGTACATGACGACGCTCGACAGCATGGGCATCTCGCGGTCCTGACTGCGCCCATCGCCTACGCCTTTCGACGAGGTCATCCCCGGGAAGGACACACTCCCGATAGGGCAGATCGATCTGCCCGTCACGTTCGGGACTTCGCGGAACTTCCGCACAGAAACTCTCACCTTCGAAGTGGTGGGGTTCTCAGGGACGTATCACGCCATCCTCGGGAGGCTAGCCTACACGAAGTTTATGGCTGTGCCCAATTATAGGTATCTCAAGCTGAAGATCCCCGGTCCGAAGGGGGTCATCATAGAGGGGACTACATTCTAGTACGCATACGAATGCGACGCAGAGTGCTTTCAATTCACTGAGACGCTCATCCGGTCCGAGAGGCTTCACGCCGAGCCTCCCTCCAAGAACCAAGACATCCCCGAGTTGTCCAAGCGAGCGGCCTGCTCTTTCGAGCCCACCAAGGACATCAAGGATGCGGCTGTCTCCGATGATGGCCGCACGCTCCGTATCGGGACGGCGCTCGATCCTAAATAGGAAAGCGCGCTCGTCGACTTCCTCAAAGTGAACCTCGACGTGTTCGCATGGAAACCCTCCGACATGAAGGGGATCCCGAGAGAAGTTGCCGAGCACAAACTGAACATCAAGCTGGGATCGAAACCGGTCAAGCAGCGCCTGCGCTGCTTCAACGACGACAAGTGCAAGGCCATAGGCGAGGAAGTCAAGAAGCTCCTTAGTGCAAGGTTCATCCAAGAAGTATTCTACCCCGAGTGGCTTGCTAACCCTGTACTTGTAAAGAAGAAGAATAAGAAATGGAGGATATGTGTTGACTACATGAGCCTTAACAAGGCATGTCCCAAGGACCCATTTCCTTTGCCTCGCATAGATTAGGTAGTCGATTCAACGGCAGGGTGCGAAACCCTCTGTTTTCTCGATGCGTACTCCGGGTACCACCAGATTGCGATGTGCATAGCGGACCAACTCGCGACGTCCTTCATCACTCCGTTTGGCGCTTATTGCTATAACTCGATGCCTTTTGGGCTCAAGAACGCAGGCGCCACATTCCAAAGATGCATGTGACGCATCTTTGGAGATCTTATAGGGTGAATAATCGAGGCGTACGTCGATGACATCGTGGTCAAGTCAAAGAAAATGGGTGACCTGATCCCCGATCTCACGGAAGTGTTTGTGAAGCTGAGGGAACACGGGGTAAAGCTTAATCCCGAGAAATGCGTTTTTGGGGTTCCGAAGGGCATGCTCCTCGGCTTTGTCATGTCGAAACGCGGCATTGAGGCTAATCCCGAGAAGATGTCGGCCATCACTGACATGGGACCTATCCAGAATCTGAAAGGTGTACAGCGCGTCACAGGCTGCCTCGTAGCTCTCAGCCGATTCATCGCTTGACTCGGAGAGCGCAGTTTGCCGCTGTATCGCCTAATGAAGAAGTCTGACCACTTTACATGGACACCCGAAGCCCAGGAAGCGCTCGACTCACTCAAGAACCTCCTGAAGAGTCCTATAGTGCTCACAGCACCGATGCCGGAAGAACCGATGCTCCTGTACGTGGCCGCAACGACCCAGGTGGTGAGCGCTGCGCTGGTGGTCGAACGAGAAGAGTCTAGAAGGTCACTCAAGGTTCAGCGGCTGGTCTATTTCGTGAGTGAGGTACTCTCCGACTCGAAAACCCGCTACTCGCAAATTCAGAAACTCGTGTATGCTGTCTTGATCACCAAACGCAAGCTTCGACACTACTTCGACGCGCATCATATCACGGTGGTGTCCAAGTACCCACTCGGTGAAGTGATCCAGAATCCCGAGGCTGAAGGAAGGATTGCCAAGTGGGCTCTCGAGTTGATGGGACAAAATGTATCATATGCACCGCACAATGCCATCAAGTCACAAGTGTTGGCGGATTTTGTTGCTGAGTGGACAGAAATTCAGACTCCGCCGGCGCCAATCGAGCACGAGACGTGGACGATGTATTTCGATGGCTCCGTCATGAAGGAAGGAGCGGGGGTAGGCCTTGTCTTCATCTCACCTCTAGGCGTGCGTATGGAGTACATGGTTCGATTGCACTTTCCCGCCTCCAACAATGTCGTCGAGTATGAGGCACTCGTCAATGGCCTTCCAATCACGATCGAGCTCGGGATCCGCCGTCTTGAGATCCGTGGAGACTCCGAGCTTGTCGTAGATCAGGTCATGAAAGAAAAGAATTGCGTTGATCCAAAGATGGCGGCCTATTGTCGAACCGTGCAACAGCTGGAAGACAAATTCCACGACCTCGAGCTCCATCACGTGCTGTGCGACTACAACAAAGCTGCTGATATACTCGCCAAGTCAGTATCGAGCTGCAAGCTTGTACCACACGGTGTGTTTGCAAGCGATCAGCATGCACCATCCCTCCGAGTCGATGAAGAGCAACCGCCAGAGCCAGAGGCGCTGGAAGTAATGGAGATCGATCAACCACAAGAGCCAAACTTAGAAGATCCAGACTTGCGTTTCCCAATTCTCGAGTGGCTAGTTGAGGGCAAGCTGCCTTCCAACCAAATGGAGGCGCGCCGCATCTCGTGGCGAGCCAAGGCGTTCGTCCTCATCGACCGCGAGCTCCACAAGCGAGGCGCGGCAGATATATTCATGCGCTGCATTCTGAGGGACCAAGGCAGAGAGTTGCTCTAGAAATCCACGCTGGCACATGCGGACATCATGCCGCCCCAAGGACTCTCGTCAGAAAAGCATTCCGACAAGGTTTCTACTGGCCCACTGCACTAGCCGACGCCAAGGACATCGTGCGATGCTGCGAAGGTTGCCAATTCTACGCTCGGCAAAATCATCTCCCCGCGCAAGCACTCCAGAACATCCCCATCACTTGGCCCTTTGTTGTGTGGGGGCTGGACATAGTCGGACCGTTCAGGCAAGCGCCCGGGGGCTTCACACACTTGCTTGTGGCCGTTGACAAGTTCTCAAAGTGGATCGAGGCCCGACCCGTAGTCAAGGTCCGCTCTGAGGAAGACGTGGCGTTCTTCACCGACATCATTTATGGCTTCGGGATCCCAAACTCAATCATCACTGACAACGGCACACAGTTCACGGGAAAGAAGTTCCTCAGATTCTGCGATGACAACAACATCCACGTGGACTGGGCCGCTATTGCGCACCCGAGGACCAACGAGCAAGCCGAGAGGGCCAATGGCATGATCCTGCAAGGATTGAAGCCTCGGGTCTTCAAACGATTCGAGAAGTTTCGGGCAAGATGGGTCACTGAGTTGCCATCCGTTCTCTGGAGCTTGCACACCACGCCAAGTCGAGCCACCGGCTCTACACCGTTCTTCATGGTGCACGGGTCGGAAGCGGTCCTCCTGACGGATATCGACTACGGCAGTCCAAGAGTTCGATCATACACCAAGGAGGGGAACCAGGTCGCACTCGAAGATGCAATCGACCAGCTTGATGAAGCATGCGACGTGACGCTCCTACACTCAGCTTGATACCAGAAAGCTCTGCGGCGCTATCACGAGCGCAACATGCGCGATCGCCAGTTCCAGGTCGGAGAACTGGTACTCAGACGAGTTTTGTGCAACAAGGATCGACATAAGCTTGCGCCCCCGTGGGAGGGGCCATACATCGTCGATCAAGTGCTCCGACTAGGGACATTCAAGCTCCGGCACGACGACGGCACAATCATCTCCAACACATGGAACATAGAGCATCTACGTCGTTTTTATCCTTGAGTAATGTTCCTCATTTTACCTTATGATCAATGAATAATGCCATGTGCCTTTCTTCACAATTTCATAAGTTTGCAATCTTTCGCGTTGACATCTTCTCTGCATGTTTTCAACGTTGTCTAAGGCTGAGCGGCAAGCGTCGCTGCACCCATGCAGAAATGCTCATCGCTCGGGGGTTACCCAGGGCACGATGCCCTCCTTTCATTTTCCCGCTTTTAAAACAAAACTCTCCGACAAGTTTGTCGTAACCAATCGTACGCGCGAACAGTTTTTGGCGGAACGCCCTATCTTGCGAAAGGAAAAGATATTGATCTGTGCGCGACTCGGCGCTGCCGCTCATTCAAAGCTCCTAGCACCTACGCCTCCGCGGCTACGGCGTGAAGACTTACAAGCACGGCCTGGGTCCGCAGGTTGACGTCCGACTACTTTCAAAAAGTGCTTGGGTAACCGCTCGGGCTCCGGCTCAAAGTGATTTCAACGAAAAATGCGCAAGTCACTTTTGAACGTCCCTAAGTACTCGGGGGCTGCGAACACGTAGCGTTACTTTGTGATTCAGGTTGGTTGAGCTCTCAGACTCTTACGCCCCCGCGGCTCCAGAGTAAAGTTCAATCGGCCTAAGTTTCTACGTGATACTACTTCGTTCTGCAGTCGTCCCTAAGTACTTGGGGAATGCGTCAGATATGACGAAGTTTGACAAAACAACAACTGTTCGAAGCAGTACGCATACAAGTTTTGTTTAACTCTCATACAAACTGATACATCTAACTAGAAGGACCGGAGCCATTTTCGACTGCTGGTGTATCTTTTGGAATCAGGTCTAGGTCCTTCATCGCGGCATCAGCCAGGGCGCGGGCGAAGGCGGCGCAGTCCTCCTCGATCTTGTCGTACTCCTCGTCCGAGTAGCTGGGGGCCCAACCGCCGCTCAGCGCCTTGTGCTCCAACCCCTGGTAGTGCGAGCTGAGCATGGCGAGGACCCGGTGCACCACCTTCTGAGACGTCGACAGCTCTCACTCCTTGGCTATGCCCGGGAGAAGCGCAACTCGATCGCCAAGCGTCTGGGGAGGCATCTGGACGGGTGGGATGTCAAGTTCCGACAAGATCCACTCGATGAACCGATCGAATCTGGTGCGGTCTATGATGTCCTTCTCGCGTGCCGCCTCTGCCTCGCGCTGAGCCTTCCTGGAATCCTCGAGCTTGGCCTTGACCTCTGAAGAGTGAAAGCGAGTCAGGGCTTAGTTGTGAGAAGAGCAAGCAAAAGAAGGAGGGGACAAGGTAAAAAGATCGTACTCGAAAGATGGTCCGACAAGTTCTTGGTCGTCCTAGTCATCTCGTGGATCCTGAGCTTGGCAGCGGTGACCTTCTGCGCCTCTTCCACGAGCCTCTTGCCCAAAGTGGCACGAGACAAGCGAAGCCCTGTCAAAACCAGAAGGCAAATCAACATCGCCCGCAAGGAAGACAAAAGAAAAAGGCATCACGGAAGCTGAAAGTACTGAGCTGCTCACCGTCAAGATCTTTCTCCAGCATGGCATTGCCGTCGCGGAGCCGGGTCCCCTCGTCGGTGGCTTCCTATAGCTTGGTGGTGAGGACACCCACCTGCTTGTTGGCTGTCCCGAGGTCTGCACCGACGTGCATCAAGTCCTGCTGCAATTCGGCCACCTTCTTCTCGAGCGCCGCCTTCATCTGGGCGGCGGCCTGGGAAGCGGCTTCAGCAGCAGTGGCGGCAGCGGTAGCAGTTCGTGCGGCCTCGGCAGCAGTTGTGGCGGCAGTGCGCAGCTTCACAGCTGTGGCCTCTACCTGGGCAAGCTGTGCCTCGAGGGCCGACTTCTCCGACACGGCAGCGTCAGCGGCGGACTGTGCAGCCACTGCACGGTCCTCCGCGCCCTTTGCCGCGGCTTCGAGCGCGGTCCTCCTCGACGCCTCACTCGCCGTCGCCCCTGCAGCCGCCAGTCGGGCAGCCACCAACTGCATCTCGAGCTGGGCCTTCTCGACCCGGAGCTCCTCGATGGTACGCGCCTTCCTGGAGCTGCAGCTTGCGAGCACCTATTCCGAGTAGAGGGTCATCTACAGTAGCATCTACAAAAACGGAGAGACAAAACCAAAATCAGGCTTGGCAAACTCATCGTCGAGGCAGGCAGGACGAGCTCATTGACCGCCTGCTCAGCCCACCTCAGGCCCCATTCGAAGCGGTGACGAGCCGTGGCTTCTTCGTCTTCATCGTCGCGCGGCTTCGCCTCATGGGTCCTGGTCCATGAGGAGCACCCAAGTCCGAGGCCGTCTTCTCCCCTCTCCACGGCCGGGAAGGGGCGAGCTCCCGAGCTCTCCCCAATTTCTCGGACTGTATCCAGGGAGGCGGTCTCCTCCATATCCTCGGCAACGGCGGGCGCCTGCGCATCCGGACAGGGTGAGTCCACGATCACCACCACCTCCACGACGGGAACGGCGGACTGGAGCAGTGGCTCCACAATTGAACTCGCGGCCGGCACCACCACGCTCGTCGGGGGCGCCGCCGCACTCACGGAAGACGACGGGGGCTCGATGGGGTCCGGCTCTGCCTCCACAGCCATGGTCGTGGACACCTTGGGGTTGGCCCCGACCACCTCGACCGTTGCTGCAACTCCGGAGGTTGGCGGCACGGGCGCCCCAACCGCTGGCTCTTCCGGCGCCGACAGGCACCGCTCCAAATCGACCGCGAAGGCGATCGTGTCGCCGCCCGAGAGGTTGGGCTCCTCGAGGTTGATGGCCTCTAGGAGTTGGGTGAACGACTCAGGAGCCGCTATCGCCTCGACCCCGCTTCCGCACGCATCCGGCGCCGGGGGCGCACCCGCTTCAAGGACCGCGGACGCGCCGGCATTGCGATCGATGGTGGGCGCCGCCAGGGGCTCGATCTCCTCGGGGGCTGTCTGCCCCCCGACCGCTCCACCAACCTCCGACGCTGGTGGAGGCGCCGCCGCCTCGTGGACCTCCACCTCAGCGGTCCTGCTCTCGACTTGTGCCGCCGCTAGCACGGGCGGAGGGGTCGCCGGGCGCGGGACGGGCGGAGGATTGCACGCACTTAGGACTACGCGCTTCTGTGGTGCAAGACTGAGCTCGCCGGTGTCGGAGCACCTAACACGAGAAAGCAAATCAAAAGGCGAACAAATAGCAAGAACCAAGCAACGAGATATCGCGGAATAGCACTTACGTGGAGGAAGTGACGCGGGCCCGCTTGATGGGCCTGGGAGCCGCGCCCGACGACTCGGGGGCTGGTCTCTTGCCCGCTGCCACGTCGGAGGGCGGACTCCGACCTCCACCTGGGGCGAGCGGATCCTGCAGGGGCGGGGCCCGCCGCCCCGGATGACCAGAGACTGGAGCCGCCGTGGGGGAACGTTCGTGTTCTCCCCCTGCGGCGCACTCGAAGAAGGCGTCGGCGGTGTTGATCTCGCCTCGGACGGTGACCGCCTCCTCAGAGAGCGTGGCTCCCACCGCGACACGTCGCTGGAGGAGCGGCGGGAGGATGAGCGATCTGCCGGCCACCTAGACGAGTCGTCCCGCCGCGGAGAGCTCCTCCTCTCCCTCGGAGGCTGTTGGCTGACGGGGCCCGACCGGGAGCGGGTCACCCTCCGGTCCTCTTGGACGGGGTGTGGAGGTGGGCACGAGCCAGAGCTTGTCCCTTGCTCACAGACGGTCGGCTCCGGCCGCCATCTCGAGCCGGGCTCCGCGACCTGCTGCTGAGTAGGGGACGACGAAGACGGCGACGATAGAGCGCTCTAGTCGACGCCAGCACCCCCATCGTCGCCGGACCGTGGCGGCAACAACGAAGGATCCTCGTCCGAGGAAACGGTGATCTCATTCAGTTTCCTGCGCTTGGCGCGCTGATCCTTCCGATCGTGCTTTGCGATCTCTTTCTTCTTGTGCTTGGCCTTGCGGCCGGCTCGCCTCTTCTTCGCGGCGGCCTTGGAGCGATTCTGTATCGCATCCTGGGGAGAGGAGGCTTCGCGGGGATAGGCTCCGCGGGTCTCAACTGAGAACAAGAATAAGAAAAGGAATCAATACGAGAAACAGAAGCTCCGAGAAGATGCTGACAACCAAAGAATCCAAAACTAGTCGGAAAGAAGAAAGACTTACGATTTTTTGGTCCCCTCTTGGGGGAGCATGGGCAGAAGCCGGGACGGAGGCCACGAGTACGACACCCTCCTGATGGCCAGCCCCACACGGCGCTGGATCTCATCCAGCGAGGGTAGCTCAGGCGCTGTCACGGTCCCTTCGAAGGGGGCCCTGTTGGGCGTCATCTGGCATATGCACAGGCGCCGCCGCCGGAGTGGGATGATCCCCAGCGCATGGTACTGCCCGATGACGGCCACCAAGTTGACCCCGGCGTCGCGCAGCCGGGACAGCACCACCCAACAATCTTTGAGTAGCTTCTCCTACTCCGCCTCCGGGGGCCCGTAGCTCCAGTTCGACAGCGCCTCAGCGATTGAGGCACCGGTGTACTCCGGCAGCGGGTGCTCGAGGTCGTTCTTGAGATAGAACCAACCTTTGTGCCAGCCGCTGTTGGAGCTCGTCAACGTGAAGGGGATGTACTCCTCCCCCCTGCCCTGTTTCATCCGGAGGTTGGCGCACCCGATTGTCGCTGGGAGCTCCTTGTCCTTCAAGCAAACAAACTTGAAGAAATACCGGAAGAGGTGCCAGTGGGCACCCACTCCCAGGTATCCCTCGCACAGCGCCTCGAATCCCGCCATATGCTGGATGCTATTCGGGTTGAGGTGCTGGAGCTGAAGCCGGTACTCCGAGGGGACCGCGCGGATGAATCGACCGGCGGGGACGGAGAAGCCCCGCTCATGGAACAACACGAACGAGACGACATAGCTCGGCGACGGATGCGGAACAGACTCGCTGCCCGACACCTTCCATTCCTCGGCGGCAGTAGGCTCCGGCAGCTGACCGGCGGCGACGAGACGCTGGAGGGTTGCGCGGGTGACGTTGGAGCGCGTCCAGTTCGACATGGCGTCGACAAGCTTTGGGGCGCGACGCAGATGGAAGAAGCGGCGGTGGCGCAGCAGATGCAAAGAGAAGAAGGGCAGGCGGCGCTGGCTATGGCGGAGATTAGGGAAGCAAATGGGTTCAAACTATCCTGGCGCACGGTTTATAAGGAGTGGACGTGGATGCCGGCCTTAAATGCTGGCCCCACCACACCGTAAAACCGACCGCTCAGCAGGCACGTCCCTCGAGGCGACAGGCGCACGCCCGCGCGATGGTTTGATGCCGGGTGGGCCTGCGAATCTGAACCGACTGTGCGCCGTCCCCTCCAACCGTCATATCGGCCACGTCAGCCACGGCCATCATGATGGGCGCAACCGTCGATGCGGCCACGACCGCCTTGACCGGTGATTTCGAAATGACGACAACATTTCAAGATTAAAACCCCACAAGCGAGTCTACAACTCACTAGTGGACTCGGGGGCTACATCCGGCGGATGCGCTCGCGCGCACCCACCAAGCAAATCGAGAAGCAAAAACTACCGCGACACTCTTTCGTCTCTAAGCCTGTGAGCGAGTCCTTGACTCCCACCCCAGGCTCAGGGGCTACTGACGAGGGCCTAGATTAGGGCCCCCTAAGCGACAAGATAAACATCATTGAGGTGGAGTCTTCTGACACCATTGACAACGTCAAGGCTAAGATCCAGGACAGGGAGGGATGCAGATCTTCGTCAAGACCCTCACTGACAAGACTTCCTCGCCTTCGAGTACTCCTCGCCTCCGAGTACTCTCCGCCTCGCACGAGTACTCTCCGCCTCGCACGAGTGCTCTCCCCCTTGCATGAGTGCTCTCCGCTTCGCTTCCGACTACTCGTTCGCACGAGTAGTTTCCGTCTCCGACTAGGACGGGGCCCACACATGGAGGTCGGAGCGCGGGATCAGGGGCCCCACACGACCATGGTGCTGCCCCGACGCTTGGACTCCCCCGCAACGACATGCAAGGCTCCAGTTCTCCACGCCATGCAAACACCCCAACTGGCGTAACGCAAGGGCGGCCTGTTCTGACAGATGTCGTAATGACGCACTGTACTCCTGCGCAAGCCGTCCCGTCCAAGCCCTGCTGCACGCCACCCCGTCAGATTAGGTACTCAATTACCATCTACGGGCGGCGCCTACCTACACTTAGGCCATAACGTGGCGGGCCTAAGCAACACTCAAGGGGGCTGAGTCATCAAGTGAACTACTCGGAGGAGGCGCCAAGTACCCGGAATGTACAGTGCCGCTCGCACACGCGGCAGTCTCCAACGCCACTACAGCTCAGCGCCCTTCAATGCCTCCTGACGGACATCGACGTCGAAAAAGACCTCCCAATACCGTAGCACTGTAGCTCTTTTTTGTATTCCCTCTTTGCCCCTCACCCTTGCGTCTATAAAAGGGGGAGGAGTGCAGCCGTTTGAGGGGCTGACCGATCACCAAGTTTGTAACCCCTACTACAGACATCCCTGGCATAGGAACACAAGTACTCGGAACTGGACGTAGGGTATTACTCTCAGGAGGCCCGAACCAGTATAAAACCCTTGTGTCTCTTGTGCTAACCATCCAGGTCCGACACACGATCCGTTACAAATTCACTACCGGCGGTAGAGAACCCCGACAAGAACAAAGCTGAACTGTCTGCTTGTGCTCCTATCCATCACTGAATTCTTAATAGACTAGAAACGCAAGAAGGTGCCCACTACTCGATTCAATTCTTCAACCTACAAAAATTGTCACAAATGGTTGCCACCAATGTGGGAAATCAAGTAACATGAGGGGGAATCAAATGCTAATTGACTTAAACACCAGTAGGTGTGCCTCCTAATAGATTTAATTCCTCGATCTAACCACCATCACAAACTATGCAATCATGCAACAATAGGAGGGATCAAATGAAACTGAGAAAAGAGAATCGCAAGAGGACATCAGTAAAGACTCACCTGAAGAAATCAGCAGTCCAGGAAAGAAACAACAAGCTGCCATGGAGGATATTTAATCATGGTGGGCAGCAAGCTGCCACGGAGGAGATTGAATCATGGTGGCCATCGCTGCCAACCTAGAGAAGGGACAGCTACTCGAAAAAAAACCCTGCTATGTTTGATGGGGCATCCTGAGCACCAACCACTTTATGTGAATACATCCTGCAAATCGACATGGGACTGGGAAAACTAAACGACAATAGGGAAAAGGATTATGCAGCTATTGATTGTAGCAACCTACGACCTAATTTGAACTACACTCTAGATAATCATCGGCGATAACCATCGACGAACAGACTTCTTCATCCCGTGGGCATTAACGTTGCTCTGCTGGCGAGCAGGGGTGATGGTGTGCTGTTGTAGGTCCGACACAGGGACATCATCAGCTGCAAAAGCAGGCCACAACTTGGAGCGTAGAGGAACCTTGAACCTAAAATGAAGAGGAGTCTAACCAAATGTGAAGGTCCGAGATCATGAACTGTGCATAATAAAAACAATATGCTACACAATTGAAAACATCTGTATACCTCTCCTATGTGCTAATGAATGCCAATTTGTTCGGACTGATAGGCATCCTATCCACCAACTGCTGACCAGTGTCCATCCTGACATGAAAATTAGATTGAACATAGACCAGGAAACTAAAGGGGATATGAAAATTGGACAGCTAAATTAAAAAAACTATTTCACATATAGTTTTCATACTAGCGCATTAAATCACAAGTGGGGATTCAAAATCAAGAACATATTAAATAGGTCAACAACATTGCTCCACATGTGACCAGGTAGTTGAGCACTCTAGTGGTGAAGATCGATCAACATCATCTTAAAGGGAGGGCAGCGGATCGAGGGCGACGAACCGGTTGAGCAGGTGCCGATGGAGTCGAGCTGGAGGAGCCGGAGGTCGATGGGGACGAACTCGATGGGCGACCTGAGATGGAGGAGGCGCAGGCCGACGGCGAGGATCTACATGTTCGTCCCCCCAACCCGAGCTGGAGGAGGCGGAGGCTGACGGCGAGGAGCTACGCGTTCGTCCCCCGATCTGAGATGGCAGATGCGGAGGTGGGCATGGAGCCTGTGGCGGCAGTGACAGAACTAGGGTGCGGGAGACCGGGCCACCGGGGCAGCGGCGACAAACCGGGGTCGCGAGCGGGCGGCCGGTCGGGGGCGACGGAATCGCAGGCGGGCAGGGCGTGGCGGCGGCAGATCAGGGGCGCAGGAAGATGGGGGCGTGGGCAGCGAAGGTAACGGAGTCGGCTCGAGGAACCGGTACTGCTGGATTTTTGGACCACGATATGTAACGGGACGGGAACGTGGGAGGACCGATAAATAAAAAACCAGATAGATAGGGGGGAGGGTGGAGGAGTATATTCTATACCCTGGGTATGGAATAATATTCCATAAGCAAACCTACGACCTTTAAACGCACCATCCGCTCCTCCACCCTCCCCCCCTATCTATCTGGTTTTTTATTTATCGGTCCTCCCACGTTCCCGTCCCGTTATATATATATGAAAAATCCATTCTACACGTGTGTGTAAGTACTCCTACCTTCATATCTCATGATATACATTGAATCCAACCGAACGAAAAGTATGTACACGTTTATGTGATGATACTAGACTATCTATGGTGGTATATAAGTTGAGTATGTGATCATACATAGAGTATGTGGACATGCTAATTTTTATATACTAATAGTAAGGTATAATAGAAATATATTAAAAACTAGAGAGGCTTTTCAAATTTTTCGTATATATCCATTTGGATTGTCCTAGAATTAGTATGTAAACATACTCAAAGTGATAAATAGGTATGTAGACATACTCACGATGGAATTTTGATGATGAAAGTAACTACACGCGTGTTTCTACACCCTAGTTGTAGAATAAGGATTCTACACCCAACCAACCCAACCCCACTAACCTAACAGCAAACCGAACTACCCAGACCGGATCCCACCGGCCCCTTTCAACCCGTTAACCTACGCTCGGACCCGTCCTCTCCGAAGTCCCGGTCCCAACCAGGCTTCCGTTTCTCCACGCGAGCGGGAGCCGCGAGCGGCGCGAAGCGAGGCGAACGGCGAGCGCGAGGCGGGGGCTCGGCGGCGTGTGCAGGGCGGCGGCGGCGCACGGGTGGAGGGCGCCCATGGGAGCAAGCCGGCGGCTTTATTAGTGCCACTATGTGATTTAATAGACCAAATGAATCATGTTGGTTACTGAGATACTGTGGCTCTGCCATTGAGCGAATTCTGACATCGACTTCTCTCTTTTAGTCTGTGGTGCTCTCCCCCTCTCAGTAATTGTGGGATTAGTGTAATGCTCTGGGAGAAAACAATCAAAATGTGTGGTTCTGCCTTGTTCGATTATGACGTACAGGTACCTTTACAGATTGATACATGATTAAGGGCACCCTGTTTTTTTGCAAATTACTGAACTACTCGTGCTATTGTTGTAGGATGATTTCTGAATTCATAGTTTGTTCCGAACTATGAGATGCACTTTAAGATGGTGGATGATGCATACGAATTCTAAAAAAGAGCATATGCAAGGGTTGCTAGGTTTCCCATACGAAAGAATAGGAAAAAAGAAAAAAAATGGCCATGGATATTTTTAAAATACTACCAATGAACATGTTTCATTACTGAGGTCGTTTAAGATTACAAATTAGGAAAGGACAACCAAAGAGTGTAATATTATCAAACATAGAATAATCTGTCTATTTTACAAGAAGCCAATACAACATCTGTGAGAAACAACTCTGAACATCTTCAAGATATAAATATTTCACATCAATTTCCAAACAACAGCTCTGAGCATCTGCAATATGGCTGCACATATTCAAAACCCTGACCAAGTACATGGACAAATACTTAATGATTAGCAATGCATTTCTCCTTCATGGCAATCCTTCATGTCAACCCAGTGATCTCCCAGAATGCACGTCCGCCAACACAAATTTGCAAAAGCATGCACAACTCTTCGCTGTGGAAGCTGCAAGGATGAAAAAATACAGAGGATTATTCAATTACTGAAATATCAAATAATGAAATGGTTACAGGGATTACTGATTCACCGATTTACTAAAAAAATTTCAAAATTCCTGAATGTGAGATACTTGTAGCAATTACTGTAACTCAAATAATGAATGGTTACAACATTACTAAATTACCGAATTTGTCAGATGTGCTCGACCAAACAAGTATATTACACTCTGTATTACTGTAGATACAAAAAAGAGGGTTACTATTGATTAGATTCAGGTTACCAGGCACACAGATGTTACTGGATATACACAAAAAAGCAAGTACATTACTTAAATGGTTCTCAATATTTGCACAAAAATAGTTCTCAATAATTGGAATTTCCTTGTCACACAACAAATTTCTTAACTAGAAAATTCTGAAGACAAATTAGGATTACTAGGTCTACAAAAAAGAACATACTAAATAGCCCTAACACTGAATTATCATTTTTGGGTGGACCTGCTTGGGTGTTGGGTTAAATGGCAAACTCCGCTACCTAAAATCTGCGGACATGCTTTTAGTAAACTAAAAACACCGCATAGCTAGCCTTAGGTGCATCAGTTGTGCAACTCCATGCAAAAAATGCAATTGATGGACAATTACTGAATAAAAAGGATTGGAAATTACTGAAGAAGGAAATGGAGTGCATGCCGAAACATCTGGAAAATTGATGAATTACTAAATTACTAAAGTCCTGTTGTTAAATACTTTGATAAAACGGCTGAAAATGCTAGAAAATGAATTTCTGGACTACTTATAAAAATGAATGACAAGCCTTTTGATAAAAATGAAAGACAATGCTAGAAGATGAATTAATGGGGCTAATGGATGAGTTACTAAATTACTGAATAATCTTTAACAACAGCCTACTGGACAAAAAAAGACAAGAGAAAAAATGAAGCCTCACAAAAACTGAAGGTAAATACAAATGATACTTCAGTAAGAGGGAGCATTTTCCCAAGGAACAGACAAAAAGACATGAGAGCTACTACCATATAGGTTTGAGTAATTGTGCTTTTGAACTAAGAGAAAAAGGCATTGTACTACTGAACTACCTCCAAGATGCTCATCATTGAACCAGACACCCACACACACCGTATTGTTGGTATCTCTAATCCTATGACAATTCATAGAAAGGAGAGGAAAACTTTGTAAGAGAATAACGCAAAGTACTAAAAACTCATAATCCTCGATCATGTTACTGAATTACTGCACTACTTATGCTAAAAAAATAATTACTGCACTACTTTAATGATAGAGACTCTAGAATGAGCAGGATAGATCGGCTACTCGCCCTCCCGTAGGAGGCTCTGAGATGCACTCTTTATTCTATTTTCTGCTTACCTAACCCTAGGACTTATGACTGACTTTTATAGACACAAGGCGCCTAACAAACCATTAACCAATCTAATCCAGATCTAACTAATCTTATCTTATTTGCTAACAAACTAATCCTCATCTGAAGCTACTGTTCACGTGCTACAGTAGTGGGCCCAGGCCCAGGGCCGGTCCCAAGACAATAACACTTCTCTACCCCTTCAAGACAGCTTGTCCTCAAGCTGGACAGCCTCAAAAGTGGATATCAACCACGGTGCACTTGAAGTCGGATGCCTGCAGGTGACCGAGGAACAAACAATTTTGCAGTGGAGCTCTCTGTCTCCGTCGGCGAAGGTAAGCTCAGCAGCAACATCACTTGTCGAAGGCTGCCTGCATTATCGATGGAAGTGCACCCGCGGTGAGAGCATCGCTTGTTGTAGCGTACCGGTGCAGTTGCGGTGCCTGGAGCAGCCGCCGGAGGCAGAACCACATGGGGCAGCGCGGGCCAGACGCCGGCGACGAGGGTGCGGGGGCAGATGGAGCCGCACGAGGCGCCGAAGACAAGGAGGTGAAGCGCGGAGCGGTGGCGGCAACGTCGATCCCACTAGACGTACATTGGAGCCGAAGAAGAGGCCCCCTGTGGTGCGTGCACGAGTAGCGCAAGTGCGGTGTGGGCGGCGGAAGCACTGCCGAAGCTGCCGCATTGCAGATGACGGAGACGAGGCCGCTGCGGACTAGGCCACGTGAGGCGCGACAGACGCTGGTGACGCCGGCGATGAGGACGTGTGGCAGACGCCGAAGGCGAGGCCGTGCCACCACGCCGACGGGGAGCCCCTGGCAGTAGCTCCCGAGGGGGTCGTTGTTGCGTATGACGGGCCCACAGTTGCCGCCGCCCAACGAAAGACGGGACACTCGGTGGAGGAAGGCGGTGCGGTTGAGGCCCGGTCACGCTGTACGCTAGGGGAGGAAGACGACGCAGGCGACAGAGGAGCCGATGGTGGTGAGGTGTCGACCGGCAGGGGAGGCGTTGTAGCCGGCGGCGAGGAGGCAGCACCAGCAGTGTGACCCGTGGGCGCTTCCGATGTTAATCCAGCATAAGGAGCACTGGCAGGTCGAGACGCGGGAGCGCTAGAGGAGGTGCCGGCATGTCCAGCCGCGCAGAGACGTAGTGGTGGTCCTCCGGTGGAGGCCCTCTGGCGGTTGTAGACGAAGCCGCATAACTCGGAGCCCGGAACTCAATCTGGGCCGAGGTGGTTGCCGTGCATCTAGCCGGTGGAGGATCTGCGGCGGCCGCCGGAATCCGCAATGCTTGCGGTGGCGGCGCAGCGACGGAAGCCACATTCAAGACTGCCGGAAGAACGAACGCTGCGCGTGGTGCGAGGGCCGCGGCCGTCGGCGCGGAGGGGACCACAGGAGACACGGTGGGCGCTGGAGGCGCCGGCGACAAGGTCGCACAGGACGCGGGCTTGGCGAAGAACGCGGTGAAGGCGGCAGATGCGTCTATGGCCGGAAACGACGAAGCTGGCGCTGGCACTGTAGCCGCTGGTCTGGCCTCAAAGACCGGTGCTGTTGCCAGCGTTGTCGGTGGTGTAGCCATCGGAGATGCAGTGGAAGCACATGATGGTGATGCCGTGGGACACACCGCAATCTTGGGAGAGGAGGATGTCGCGGCTTCTGTCGGTGGAGCATCTGCGGCGGCCGTAGGAATCGGCAACGCTCGCGACGGCAGCGCGGCTGTGGAAGGCGAATTGACGACCGCCGGAGGTGATGCCACGACCACGGGCACGAACAGGACCGCATGAGGCACGACAAATGTCAGCAGCGTCGAGGACGAGGTCGCGCGTGATGATGTGGGAGACGAGGTAGCCCACGATGTCGGAGATCTCAGAGATGATGGCGCCCGCGCGGACGGAGCTGCACGCGGTGGAGGCACGGCGACGACAGCCGAAAATGGGACCGCTGGAGGCAGCAGCTCGATCTGGGGCGGCGCGACTATGGATGCCATAGCTGGGACCACGCCTGATGCGATTGACGTGGGCGTTGGTGCGGACGAGGGCACGCGTGGGAGCGACGCATCCAGGGAAGCCCATGACGAGGCCGCAGGTGGAGACGGCAGAGGGGCCACGGGCGCTGGTGCGACCGGGACCACACGAGGGGCGGCAGGCGGCGGGGGTGTCGGAGACACGCGCGGTGGCGGCACAGCCGCGGAAGCCGAGTATTGAAGTGCGCGTTGCGGGACGGGCGCCGGCGGTGCTGCTGTAGGGCGTGTGGTGTCCTCCATCGATGCAGCTGGTGCGGGCGAGGGCACGCGAGCCACCAGAGAAGAGGTTGTGCTTGGCGCTGATGAAGCCTTCTGCAGCATCTCGTCCAGCACGCCCAGAATGTCGCGTAGCTTCTCCGAGACACGATCGAGCCCGTCGGAGACGCGATTGACGCCGTCGGATACGCATCCCATGGCTTCATTCATCGTGGTGAAATCGTCCATGGCGGCGATGGTGCAGACTGAGGGTGGGCTGGGTGGGGATTTTGGTGATGCGCAGAGAAGAAATTGGAGTGCGATGGGAGGAAATTTCACCAATCTGTGTGTGCAGCAGGGCAAGGCATGGAGGGCTGGCTGGGAAATGCAGCGCCGGTGGAAGGAATTGATCCAATCTGGGCTGGGCACAAGAGAAAAAAATGGTGTGCAGCAGGGGAAGAAGAAACTGGCGCAGGGAAGAAAAGCTTGGCGCAGGGGAAGAAAAAAAATGGGATGGGATTTGTTTTTGCAGTGTGCGCATGGAAGAAATCGATCCAATCCTTGGTGCCAGCAAAAAAGGGGTAAATTGTAATGGGATTGGGTGGGATTTTTTTGCAGGGCCGGCGGAAGAACAGATGCAATCTTGGGATTTTGTGTGTGTGTGTGCGCGCGCAGGGAAAGAAGATGGCCGAATTGTGGTGGTGCAGGGAAGGCTTCAGGTGGGTGTGGTTGGAAGCAGCGCACGGTGGCGGCACAGACGGAGTTGGTGCGGCGCGCGCGGCGAAGAGCAGGGGAGGGATAGGTGGGTATTGGCGGTGGTGCAGAAGGTGGTTGCGGCGGCGCAGGGGAACGGCATGAGCTTGCGGCAGCGGCGCAGAGGGAGCTCTGCTGCGACAGCCGGCGCAAACGAAACAGGGGAGGGAGGGTGGGCGACACAGGCGCAGGAATTGTGGCTCTGAATACCAAATGATAGGGACTCTAGAATGAGCAGGATAGATCGGCTACTCGCCCTCCCGTAGGAGGCTCTGAGATGCACTCTTTGATCTATTTTCTGCTTACCTAACCCTAGAACTCATGACTGCCTTTTATAGACACAAGGCGCCTAACAAACCATTAACCAATCTAATCCAGATCGAACTAATCTTATCTTATTTGCTAACAAACTAATCCTCATCTGAAGCTACTGTTCACGTGCTACAGTAGTGGGCCCAGGCCCAGGGCCGGTCCCACGACCATAACATTTAATTAATGGGGTTGCTAGATGAGTTACTAGATTACAGGGTCATCATCCTTAGACCTGAGCATTTCACGGGCCGAGCCGGGTTCGGGCCGGGTCGAAAAAAAATCCAGGTTTTTCGGGCCGAGAAAATTCTGCCCATGACCGTCCCATGGGACGTGTCGGGCCTCAGTTCTCGGGCCGGGCCCGGGCTTGGGCGGGGCGCCCGCACATTTTATAGTGTAAAATAGCTAAAAATAGTATTTCGGGCCGGGCTCGGGCCTAGATTTTTTTTCGCGGGCTTGAAGATCTCTGCCCACGCCCGTCCAGTAAGGTCCGTGGGCGGGCCTGGCGCGGGCCGGGCCCGGGCCGGGCCAGCGGGCCGGGCTCAAAATGCTCAGGTCTAATCATCCTGCTAAGTTGCTTTTGATTATTTGATAAAATATGAATTGCCCATGACATTTCATAGAAACGAAGAAAAAATATTGAGTAATGTACTAAAAAATCATCATCCTTGATTCTATTACTAAATTACTGCACTACTTCAATTAATAGGAGTGCTGAGATTACTAGATTACTAGGTCATCATCCTTCAATCCTTTTTGCCAAATTTCATGGATTACTTGATAAAATTGAATGAAAATTTAGAATATGAATTACTGAATAAATGCATGACTGCTGGACTACGTGAACATGAGCAATTATGCAAAACAACAGTCAAAGGTCATGGGCTTCAGTAAGCACACAACATGAACATAACTAATATTACAACTAGTCCAATGGTAGGACGGTCCAGTGGGACGCTACCCACCGGGGTTCAAATCCTGGTGCTCGCACCTTTTCCTGGATTTATTTCGGGATTTTCCGGCGTTATGCGTTAAGTGGTAAGCGACGTTTCCGTCGACGACCAGACGCCAGTGGTGACTTCGAGAATCTCCAGATCTGCCGGTGCTCAGTCCTTTGGAGGTGCTCATAGGGGTAGGGTTTGCGTACGTGTATTCATAGGGGTGAGTGTGCGTGCGTGTTGTGAGCGTCTGCGTTGTACTGTGTCATTCTCAAAAAAAAATATTACAACTAGTGTATCCCTCAGTAATTTGTAAACTCCAGGATTACTGAATCACTAATACTGGTGGGAACTAAATGGACAGACAGGTTGCTGACAACCAGAAAAATGATCACATACCTACTGGGATGTCATACATGTTCTACTGAGCTAAAACAAAATCAACTACATATTACAACCCTGCCGCAGTCATGCTGAACTAGTGAACCCTTTGTGAGTCACTACTACTGAACTACCATCATACATATTGCTAAAAAAATTCGACATGCTGTGAACCGCATGCAACTACTGATTGATAAGCACGAGGGGGATTTAGTGGCAAAATAGGGGAGAGGGGTGTGTGGGCACGAGGGGTGTGGGCACGCGCGCGTGAGGGGGCTCACCATGATTTCTGTTGCTGATTACTTCACGACCAAATGATCAACATACCGCCGTCACACACCTGAAAATATTGAGAAAAAATCCAACGAAAAAAGTGAAAATCCTAGCACATCAATGGAGGCCCTCCGGGTGAGAAAATAGTGCGGGTGTGGAGGGATGCTCACATGTGCGCGCGCGGAGAATCAGCGAGACCCCCTCCTCCTCAGCTGACCCTTCCCGGTGGCACTACTACAGCCTCGGCACGCGCCACCTCACCTTCGATCTGTCCACCGAGGAAGGGGCAGGGAGCCTGAAGGGGCTCGCAGAGGGGAGGGATGGAGAATTGTCGCAGGAGAACACCTCGCGGCGGCCGCTGGAGACGCTCGCCGCCGTTCCCGCCGCCGCCCCATCGCGAATCGCTGCTGCCACCCTGAGACACTTGAGGGAAAAGGGTGGGTACGTGGCCAAAAGGGCTCGCGGAGGCGGAGCGGGAGCGGGAGGGATGGAGAGCCACCTCGCGGACGCCGCCGGAGAGCTTCGCCTCTGTTCTCGACGCTGTCCCCCTCGTTAATCGCCGCCGCCGCCTGAGAAGGTCGGGGGAATTGGTCTGGGTCGAACTGAATCAGGGGTCTGGGATTCGGATAGGGTCGGGTGGGTGACAGGGTCCGTTTAGTGGGTCGGGCACGGAGGGTTTAACGGGCGCGCGGACGGACGTGTGGCTGGGTCGGTTGGTTGACCGGTTTGGTGCTTGGGTGTAGAATAGGATTCTACACCTAGGGTGTAGTATAGCACGTGTGTGTGTATAGGTGAGGCTAAAATGCAACAAGGTGCAATTTGTATAGCAAATGCACAGACCTTGTAGTTGCAACCAATTGCAACAGGTATACTATGCCAATTACAACATGCCACTATACTAATTGCAACTCGACGGAAAAACATTTTGTATAACAAATAAACAAACTCTCGCAGTTACAAAATATGCGATTGCAACTAAACAAACCAGTTGCAATTAGATGTGGACCAATTGCAATCAGACCAGTTGCAACTAGTTGCTGAAGTTGCGTGTAAACCAATTGCAACCGCGACACTAGGCCAATTGCAACTATGATAATGTACTAATTGCAACTCGATGGAACTAATTACAACAGTTTTGACCGGTTGCAACTTCCAACTACATACGAACCAATTGCCACTAGACCAGACCTAGTTGCAACCCGACGCGAACCAATTGCAACTAGAGTCGATCTAGTTGCAACGGAGCAATTATCAATTAAAATCAGGGTGGGTGCATTCTCTATACAAAATGCACCCAGGTGCATTATAGCAAAACTATATATATAGGGAAAATCCATTCTACTCTCGGGTGTAGTTACTCCTACCTTCTTTGAATGTGAAGAAGAATTCTCCCCCGTGCCTTATCGGGTGGAACTTGGCAATAATAGATCCAGTAGGACATGTATACGTCTCCGTCTCCGTGTATATACGTTATGCCCCACCTCTGCCGGCCGTGAGTAACAAATTGCAGATATAATTAACTACCAGTTGCAAAGTAGGAAAGCGAAAAGAAAACATACCTTCGAAGCTCAGGATCAGCGGCGATCTTCCTCCTGAGATAGACAACCTTGGCGAGAGGTATCTCAGGTCGATTGGAAGTGATCTTGAATGGGGGAAATATACTCCCAAGGCCTCCTCAGCACTCTGTCGCCTAGGCGTTGGAATATAATCCTTTGCACCTCGCTGAAATCAACAAGGCCTTGGGAATCTCCATCTTGAGAGAGCCGGACTGGTTGGCTCAATCTGCTGATGTCGTCGTCAGAATCAGCAGGGAAGTTGACATCATCGAATGATGAGCTGGATCGTCCCTGACAATCAATGCTGTCGATATCAAAGTTGGCCTCCTGGCAAAGGATATCCAACCTGGCCTCGTACTCTTAGCGCTTCTTGGCAAAAGCTTTTGACATCTGCGTCTGCAGCGCCTTGTTTGCCTTGGAAGCGGGGACAAGCTTGTTCAGAGAAACCATATTGGCATCCAGCTGTTTCTGCACTACTTCTTGCATCTTTTTCTCCTTTGCTTCGAGCTTCATCTTCTCGGTTTCAGCTGCAGCAACTTTCTTCTTCTCGGCTTCAGATGCAGCTTGATCGCCCTTTTGCTTGTGTTGACGGTTCAAAACCATGTTGAAGTTCACCGCAAGCGTATGGGTGACTTGGTGCCTTTTTCACCAAGGAGGGTCCCCAAGGTTTGTCAATCCAAGGATCGGAAGCAAACCGCTAAGGTTCTCTACCTTATCTAGCCAAACTAACCTAACATTAAGCGTTGATTGCATACAAAGATAAACCTAAGAGATATGTATATGATAGCACAAGGTTGATCAAATTCACAAACATAGGCAAGGTAAAGCACCACCAAGGGGACAACTAAGCCTATTACCTTCTAGTTGTAGTTCCGACAAACGAGCAACAAATCATGCATCTCATCTAATAGCATCCTTAAACTCCTACCTCCGACCTACCTCCCGAAGACATCCGCACTTTCGTGGCCATCACCCTATCACGGTGCACCCTTAATGATACGGGGAGGCTAAGGGCACGCCCAAGAGAACATGTCTACAAACCATGAAGGATCGACATACTAGATCTAATCACCATGATTACATAAAGCATGCTATGTAGTCTAATCTATAATTAAACTAAGGAACAAACATGTTCATGAAAGGTAGAAAGCATGGACGGAGACATGGAATCGCTAGAAGATCGGAAAACATGATTATCATTGCTCACATAATAATAGATGTGTTTGGATCACCACCACCGAGTACATACCATTGATGACCTCAACTAGCTCCGAAACTCCACCATGGCACAACCACGCAGGGCAGCCATGGCGGCTAGGGTCAGCCTAGGTCATCTCCTAGACAACTTCGAGGACTCGCGGCCGCCGTCGTCTCCCTCCGGTGCTTGCTTCTAGGTTTCGCCGAGATGTCATGAATGGATGAGGCGGCCATCGGAGGCAGGGGATATAAATGAGCTGAGGAGCATCTAGGTCAAAGGGTGTCGTGAACCAGGCCTGAAAGGGGGTAGGCCGGTCAGCATGGGCCGGCCGGCCCAGGCCCTTTTCAGCCCGGTTCGGGCCCATCCTCGACGTCGTTTTCCCTGCGGTTTGGATAAGGGTACTTGGCGCACGAACTCCCGCATCTTCTATTTAGGTCCTCTGAATTTCACGGCTTCATGCTTCGGTCCTCGGGTCATTTGGAGTCATGTTCACTTCGTGTCTTGACTTGTGCCGGGCTTCATGATCTTCTCATAAATTGCTCGATGAACTCTACCCAGAAGTCCTCATTTAGGCACTTAAATCCTGCGTAAATGTTGGCGTTTCTTAACGTCACCACTAGTTGCGCACCTAGAGGGAGCGTATAAGAACGACAGGGTATACCGCAAGCGCACGGAAATACCGCCGTAGCACTTCGCCCAAGGAAGGAGAGTATTCCAAGGGTATCAATTCCAAGGAATGGCATGTACTATCACCTACTCTAGTATAGATGATCCAAGGACACAACACTGATTGATAGGATAGGTAGAAAGGACCTGCCTCGACCGAGCGCAGAGTCTAGTTACGGTCTCTCAGGTAAAACACTCACTTCGCGCACCAAGCACAAGGCCTATGTGCTGGCGACGAGCCCAACTCGGTACGCGACGTAGAGGGTTGACAAAGGGTCCAACAGGCTATCACCACTGCGGCCTACCTCTACGCTATGATCGTACGTGGTCTTCGAAGGATAACTTATGGTCCAGACACCTCGTCTACACCACTTACTATTACTACGAATCCGCGAGGAAGATACTGGCCCTAGCTCAAGGATATACTCTATCACTCATGCAAGATCACGAATGCACTTTGATCTAACTAGAGACATGCAGGAGCTTCACTTTACTCTAATAGACAAGCTGGCAAACTAGATGCAAACTTATGATCTAAGTCTACTGGATCGAAAGAGTTGTGTTCGAAGAACACAAGCCTCTAAACCAAGAACAAACGAAGAACACAAGAACAAAGCAACTAAGAATGTATACGACTTTAGTCTAAATAGGAAATATCGAAATACTCACTTTAGTCTAGTTGAAGAACAAAGGCACCGCTGAGGATCGTTCTTGAGGAAGATGTCATGAAGAACATGACATGTCCTCAAGCCTCCCACCTCACTTTCTAGCACTAATCCTATACAAAGAGCTCTCCTCTCCTAAAGAGAGAGGCTCCAAGCCAAAATGAAGAGGAGGAGAAGTGTGTGTCTCAAATGGGAGCCCCTCCCCTCCTATTTATAGAGGAGGGAGTGGCTTGCTCGGAGGCTCAAAGTGCCCCAAAACGCTCGGGATCGTAGCAAGTGACCAATCAGGCAGCAGCACGTGGAAGGTGGGGATCAACCGACCCTAGGTCGGTTTAGCCGATCCTAGGGTCGGCCGAACCCCCCGGGAGGCCTTCTGCGTTGTGCTTTCTCAGGGTGGCTGCCATGTGGGCCCTGATGCTTGTCCTCCGTGCATGCCAAGTTTCCAGGCACTTTGGGTACTGAGTGGGCCCTTGGATCCATGTGATGTCCACGTGGCGATTCGTGATTCGTCGGGCTTGCCTCTCTTGGATTGATGACGTCGGTGATCCAGGGGAATTCTATGTGGCACCCCCTCATTGGCTGAGCTTGAAGTACTTAGATCAAAGACTTGTGCTTTTACTCCTCTTTCTAGTGCTAATCACCTGTATTTGCATAATCACCAACACTTGTGGAAATGATTAGTTTAAGCCCTATTCTAGTGTTAATGATCATTTTCCATGCCAAAAGGTACATGTTTGACGGGTAAAAAGTGGGTTGAAAACAGCCTTCAACAAATACCCCCACACTCGACCTTTGCTCGTCCGGAGTGAAGGGAAGAACAAGATCATAGTGAGACATAATATCTATAGGTATGAAGTAAGCATAAGAGATATTCCAAACCATACCTTGCACTTGTGAACTCTGTGAAGTGTCTATCATGCTATCTTGGGTAGTTGAAGAATGGAACGGTCATGAATCAAATCACTCCTGCTCATCATGTCAAGTAGCTTGGGGTTTTGCAATAAATTTTCAAAACAAACCTTGCTTAGCTCCTCATTTGATTCTCTCAGGTCGCTCAATGTGTATAAGTCCTCACCAAGGCATTAATTTGCCTTTCTTCACCCTACTTCTAATGATGGCTATATGTGGAACTCAGGGTAGGATAAAGGATAAGGCATACTTATATCACATATATGGCAAAGTCAAAGACTGGATCCACATAGAAAATCAAATCTTACAATCAGATCAAGATGTGCACGTGTATGGATATGGTGAGTATGGTAAGGTGGATACTAGGCCCAGAAGGGGTGCTAGATATTACCATACATATATGATGAGGACTATGGGTTGATGGTAAGGTGGACACTAGCCCCAGAATGGACACTAGTTATTACCATCAAGATTATGGAGCTCCTTTTTGCATGACCATCTCTCTTCTTTTTCTCCTTTTATTTTGGACATGGGCTATCCTCTCTTCTCTTTTTTTTCTTTCTTTTTTCTTTCTTTTCATCATCTTTGAGCATGTGTCTCTCTTTTCTTTTTCTTTCTCTTTTTTTCATAGCCCATATCTCTTTTGAAAGATACTTTTGGAGAGAGATGTCACACCACATATGGAGCTTTATTTTTATGAAATGGATGAATGATACAATGCTAACTTCTAGTGTAGAAGCATAGCAAGGGGAAATAGGTGGTGTGCACATGAATCTTGATCATGAAAGTAATGAAGAGAATTCTCACAAGGGTCACAGGATTTGACAAAGCTCAATGCAATAACAAGCATCATATGAGTAGAAGGTTTTCAACTAAAACATCATATGGCTCTAGTAGGACGGTGACATATCAAAGAGGAGCTTTGCAAAGGGTTTTCATGATTTTCAAATAAAATTCCCAAGCACTCAAACATAAAGAGCGAAGATCATATCATCAAACCATATCAGAAACACCAACTACTTAGATAAGCATGAGTTCCCTAATGATATTTGTTCACAAGCATCAAGATGATAAGTAAGGAATAAAATATATGCAAGCCAACCATAGGAATCATGTAGAGCGAGCATAGCACCAACCTCTGAGTTTGATATAAGAGATATGAATTGAAATTCAAACAAACTCATGGATAGGATAGAGTGAGATAGTGGGTGCACATACCATCGCTTTGAAGGATAAGAGATCAAGGAAGACCAGTGGGGATTCGGCTAACCATAAGGCAGCCGGCTCACTCTAGTTTACCTTGCTCTTGTCATGAAGGCATAGTCGACGTTGTGCAGCGCCTGTGTGGGAGTTCTCGAGTGGATATGTCGATGATGAGCTCGAGAGAACTCCCCCACACTGGTGGTTGATCCTGGTGCTGTTCTTCAAACAAAAAGTGGAAACAAAAGAGGGACTCTACTAGTTCAAGAACCATAGAGCCTTTATTCAAATTCAAATATTTTTGGGTTTTTTTATTGTCACCATGTCATTTGCTCGAAAGGGTTAGACCAAGATTACACTTCATACACAAAGGGGAATATACTTACCTTGGACCTTTGAGAGGTCATATGTACCACCTTTGCATAATGTGCAACATGAATCTGACACCTCATCTTACCTTCCCATTTGAATTTAGCTCAATGACTTACCCATTCATATTTGACAATTTTCTGCAGGGGTTAGTCAGCATATATGCAATCAAGATTTATGAGAATATAACTCTAAGGTTCATCAATCAAAACCCGACACCATGTCTTGTTTTGATTGAAGAAGACAATTTTAACTTAAGCACCATGCTTAATTTAAAGCAGTCTATGAATGTGTGTGTACTTCAAACATTCAAACCAGAGCATATGAGCATAAATGAAGGAAGCATGAAAGCATGATCAAGCTATCATCAACAAGGGACATAAGCATAAGCATATGACGGTGAACCTCGGGAACCTCCCGGAAGGGCTTTGTTTAACGTCAAAAGCAGGACTTACCTAACTATTGGGCAAGATGCAAGAGCTGACATCATCGCCACACCAGGATAAGATTTGGTAGAGGAGGAACTTTACTCAGGATGCTCACATACCTCCCCCACACTTGAAGTTTGCATTGCTAGGCAACAAAACTCAAGTGTGTGGTGATCAAGCTTCCTTTTGTAAACGTTCCCTCACCAAAGCGTATCTAGGTGTTGCAGCTGATGTGGCTCACATGTTCATCAGCATCACTATTCATCTTTCTTCTCAATCTCCACCTGAAAGGTTAGTGACCAAAAATACCCGAAGGACACTTATCCTAAAAACATGTTCTTGCTTTTATTCAAAAAGGGAAATAAAACCTAACCTAATCCAGGCTATCTCCTGGGAGTGTTTTGTTTATTTAAGGTCATAAGTTCGACCATGGGAACTTCGTCTTGCAGCTATCGTTGGGGGTGTCGTTCCCGTCTCATCACCAATCCTTGATGTAGCAGTGAAGCTTCAGCTGCAAGGTTGGTGCCACAGTGCACGCACGAAATTTGATATGCTTATGATAGACATATACATCTACAACCAACCTTCTGAACTTTCTACAAGAGAGGACCATAAGGTGGTTGTAGCCCTCGTGCATGCTCAGCGCACTAAGCATGTCTGACTCTAGAGGGACACGATGCGAGCATGGTCTGTATGATGAATCAAGAATGAAGCTACCATGCTCGTGTCTGGAATCCTTTCTTCCGGACTCCAGAGTCAGTGCCTCTAAAGGTTCCATGGCCCATGAATTCTCCATTTCAAGAGAGTCATCGTGGAAGCTCAATGTTGACTCTCGATCATGATCGAAAGCAACATGATATGGGCCAGCGGGAAGAGGCTGAAACTCGGTCGAGAGTGCTGACGACCGTTCGCCTTCACAAAGGTGAAGAGAGTCTCCCGAGTCATCCTCATGAGGGGTAGAACATTCTACAACCTTAATGAGAACAGACTCGGGCAATGCGAACGAAGATGTATGCGTCATCTTCTCGAGCGGGTTTTGCTGGGGAAAAGGCCTTGCCATAGGATGTCCCGGACAAGGGGTAGCAGTGGCAGAAGCGACTCCCCTAAGCTTATCATCTAGGCTCCCTAAATATGTATCGAAGAGCTGCTCTAGAGGGAAGCCTAGGAGAAGATCGAGATCAAGGACATCGAAGATGTGAAAGTCTAAGCTTGCCTCGATCCCGTCTATGATAAGCGGCACAGCACTTGCGATCCCCCGACATTCAAGAACATGTCCAAAGGGACAAGTCTTGAGGAGCATGTCGGATGATGCTAGCGAAACTCTGCCCAAAAGAGTTTCTGCTGAGTGCCATGGCAGAATGTTAACCTCCATGATGGGGTTACAATGGGCCTCCACGACAGTGCCTCTAATAGAGCAAGGGACAACCAGAGAAGGTGAACTATTCCAAATTGCTTCGGACAATCGTGTCACTTCCTCTGACCATTCCTCTCTCATAGCCTCTTCAGGATATGCTTCGTCAGGAGGATCAGGAGGTTGAGGAGGCACCGCAGGCCTAAGGGAAGGTTCTGTCGAAAGATTTCTAGAATGATCGGTATGGACAGAATAAGGTTCCTCCCCTAATTGGGCATCAAAAGAATTCGAGGTGTATGAAGGATTTGTAGATGGGTCATCCTCGAATTTGCAAGTGAACACCGAAGGTTGAATTTCTTCTTCCTTTGGTGTTCGGGGTTCATGAGAGGGCTCAACGGACAAGTCTGGGGATATGGAAGATGCAAACTCAGACTCGGATGTTGAGGGACCCTCATGGCTCGACTCAGATTCTTGGTTGGGCTCGTTGTGATCAATAGGGACAGAAGAGGTTTCTAAGAGGGAATCTAGGATCTCTCTTCCTTCCATTGGAGTTTTTTCCACGAACAAACCTCCAACAATAACGTCTAGATAGAGGGTAGAATCCATGTCTAGACCCACACAAAAGATGTATAATGACACATCGATGGGTAAAGACGGACCAGGTGTCGACACCAAAAGGTGTAAGAACCTAGCCCATGCCACTCCTAGAGACTCCTCCTCTAATTTCTCGAAATCGAGGATACTCATTGGAAGAGAAGCTACACGAGTGTATCATTGCTCCGTCCTTTCCATGAGAGAGGAGTGGCAAAAGTTATCTTGGAGTTCTCCCCAGTCACCGTTCACACTTTCTATAGTGCGGGCGTACCATTGTTCCGCCTCTCCTATGAGGGAGAAAGGAAACAACTTCCACCTCACGGTGTCCTGTGTCATATCTGGCATAGCCAGAGTAGAACACAGTTCCTCAAATTCCTCCAAATGGAGGTAGGGGTCTTCATTGATTGCTCCAAAGAATGGTCGATCTTGAACCATGGCTAAAAAGCCAGGGGGAGTTCATAGCCAGATGATGAAGATGAAGATGACTCTTCGAACTCACCCCTTGAGGTAGAGAAACTTTGAAAGGAAGGCATCTCAAAGGGTAGCGAGGGTAAAGGTAGAAGGAAAGAAACAAAAAGGATATCTCGATGGGTAACAGGGGTGAAGGTAGAAGAAAACGAAAAAAGATAAATACGAGGACCACTAGGTTTGGAGATAGATACAACAACCGTTCCCCGGCAACGGCGCCAGAAATGCTTGTTGGCGTTTCTTAACGTCACCACTAGTTGCGCACCTAGAGGGAGCGTATAAGAATGACAGGGTATACTGCAAGCACACAGAAATACCGCTGTAGCACTTCCCCAAGGAAGGAGAGTATTCCATGGGTATCGAATCCAAGGAACGGCGTGTACTATCTCCATCTCTAGTATAGATGATCCAAGGACACAACACTGATTGATAGGATAGGTAGAAAGGATCTGCCTCGACTGAACGCAGAGTCTAGTTACGGTCTCTCAGGTATAACACTCACTTCGCGCACCAAGCACAAGGCCTATGTGCTGGCGACGAGCCCAACTCGGTACGCGACGTAGAGGGTTGACAAAGGGTCCAACAGGCTGTCACCACTACGGCCTACCACTACGCTACGATCGTACGTGGTCTTCGAAGGATAGCTTATGGTCTAAACACCTCGTCTACACCACTTACTATTACTACGAATTCGCGAGGGAGATACTGGCACTAGCTCAAGGATATGCTCTATCACTCATGCAAGATCACGAATGCACTTTGATCTAACTAGAGACATGCAGGAGCTTCACTTTACTCTAATAGACAAGTTGGCAAACTAGATGCAAACTTATGATCTAAGTCTACTGGATCGAAAGGGTTGTGTTCGAAGAACACAAGCCTCTAAACCAAGAACAAACGAAGAACACAAGAACAAAGCAACTAAGCATGCATACGACTTTAGTCTAAATAGAAAATGTCGAAATACTCACTTTAGTCTAGTTGAAGAACAAAGGCACTGCTGAGGATCGTTCTTGAGGAAGATGTCATGAAGAACATGACATGTTCTCAAGCCTCCCACCTCACTTCCTAGCACTAATCCTATACAAAGAGCTCTCCTCTCCTAAAGAGGGAGGCTCCAAGCCAAAATGAAGAGGAGGAGGAGAAGTGTGTGTCTCAAATGGGAGCCCCTCCCCTCCTATTTATAGAGGAGGGAGTGGCTTGCTCGGAGGCTCAAAGTGCCCCAAAACACCCGGGATCGCAGCAAGTGACCAATCAGGCAGCAGCACGTGGAAGGTGGGGATCAACTGACCCTAGGTCAGTTCGGCCGATCCTAGGGTCGGCCGAACCCCCCGGGAGGCCTTCTGCGTTGTGCTTTCTCAGGGTGGCTGCCATGTGGGCCCTGATGCTTGTCCTCCGTGCATGCCAAGTTTCCAGGCACTTTGGGTACTGAGTGGGCCCTTGGATCCATGTGATGTCCACGTGGCGATTCGTGATTCGTCGGGCTTGCCTCTCTTGGATTGATGACCTCAGTGATCCAGGGGAATCCTATGTGGCACCCCCTCATTGGCTGAGCTTGAAGTACTTAGATCAAAGACTTGTGCTTTTACTCCTCTTTCTAGTGCTAATCACCTGTATTTGCATAATCACCAACACTTGTGGAAATGATTAGTTTAAGCCCTATTCTAGTGTTGATGATCATTTTCCATGCCAAAAGGTACATGTTTGACGGGTAAAAAGTGGGTTGAAAACAGCCGTCAACAGTAAACAACATACTCCAAAAACCATATACAAGTGTGAACTTGTTACATCATTAGTATGCCTAGTGGCGGGTTAGTTATAATTCAAAGCTCAAACCAAAGTGTAACAAGTGCTTTTGGTGGACGGAAATCGACCGCCAATAGACCCCAATGCTTAAACCTTGCTCGTCCTTGAGTAAGCCTTCAATGGATATCAGTGTTGCCCTTCAATGTTCATGCCCTGCACTTGTTCATACATGAGAAAATGTAATGCTCTCTAAGTTTACATTGTTAAAGTTCCATAATGTAACTAGCTTTCATATCTATGGAAGGTAGATATCATTTAAGCTCTTTTCACAAGTAATTAATCATGCTCTCAAATTTTAGACAAAACTTAGAAATTTTGAAAATAAAGAGCGGGATGAAGAAAAATTGCTTTACCAAGATCAATAATAAACCTCCATGCATCTTGCTCATGAACTCTCATCTCATCTTGTCTCTCAAGCTTACTTGTTCTACTCCTTTCCTCTCTCAAATATTTGGTTGAAGGCTTTATATGGAGCTATGGGAAAGTTTAGTCCTACCAAGATATTATAGTCGAGATATTATCAAAACAAGACAAGCTTCTCATGGACTTACCGAGACTCATCAAAAAGGTCATTGGAAAAATAATGTTACAAGGAGGGGGGAGAGAAAAATACACACACTTTAAGATAGGTGGACATGTGCAAATGGCAAAGAGTGATCCTGAGGCACAAACGAAGTCCTCGTTATTGGATTGCACATGGTTGGAAAGATGAGTATGAGTCTTGATCTTGAATCCTCTTGAAAACTCAAAAAACACTAAACATAGCTAGAGAACCAGGGAGCTTATTTATTATATATATTTTTTCTTTCTTTCTTTTTTTCTTATCATACTTTTTCTTCTTTATCATCATTTTTTCCTTTTTTTCTTTTTTTCTTTCATCATACTTTTTTTATTACCCCCCTTGAACTCTAGATTATACTAGCACTTCCTTGGCAACCCCCCATGCTTAGACGTTTGCTCGTCCTCGGGCAAAAGAGGTGATAAACATGCCAAGGTAGAAATTGAAGTTCTCATATTTTCTTGGAGAGAGATACTCAAAAATCTTCTAGGGATCCTTTTGGAAGTCTCCCAAAGTCTTGCTCACTTGACGGCACCTTCCTTGTAATCTTCCTCGAAATATTCATCCATACTCATATATTGGGTTGTGGTCAAGGAGGTGAGCACAAAAGAGATGTTTTTTGGTTTTGTGGGTGGATATCCGGCGAGGTTTGCGAAACTCCCAATGTGGAAACTCACAATGCACGGATAGAAGAGGCTAGCATAAAGAAAGATACGCAAAAACGGAATGACCAGCTTCTTAGTCTCGGGCCAGAGAAATCAGGCCTTGAATTAATGCACCCAAAAATAAATCTTGTAAACTAAGGTTTTTGCACTCTATTGAATATAAGGCTTTGGATAGGTTGAGCAAAATGCAAGTGGTATTAAAGACAAGGTTAGCATATCTTTTAAGAACAAAAATAAATGATCTTTGATTCATTCAAAAATGAGAGCAACGAAAAATACTATGGGTCTCAAGTTATCATAACCTCCACAAAAGATTAGGTTAGCATTAGTTTAATTTTCAGATCATATTAAGGAGAGCACTAGCTTAATCATATACAAATCAAGCACAAAAGTGAGCAAAGTGGCAACGATCATCATATATCCATAGGCAAGAGCATACAAGATATCATCATGGTGAGCACATGGTAACAGTGATTATTATTGAAAACAAAAACAAACCTAGGTTGTACTCCTAGTAGCCATGTTATTCTATATAGAGATATACAAAGGTTGCATCTAAGGTTGCGGAAAGAATATACATATGAACAGACATATAGAAAGACAAGGACAAAAAGAGGGTTGAGGATTTGTTACCGTCCTTTGATGCTTGAAGTGTAGCACGGCCTCCCCTATGCTTAAGCATTATGCTTAACATGGAAGATGAAAATGAGCATCCCATGGCAATTGTGATCCTTGTACTCCACGTGGTCTTCTTATGTCCACCAAGTCCTCCCCCATGCTTAGCATGTTGCTAGGCATGAAAGATGATGAACCATCTTGTAATTCTTGAAGTCCTACCACCATGTGTGGAGATGATCGTCGTACTCTTCACTTTTTTGCCTTGATCATCCTTCAATGGCCACCCTATGTCACAAGCCTTAGTCCCAATCGTTTCTCAACTCGTCTTCACCTCCTTCCATATTGTCCTTTATCGCTGCTTCAACTTCCATGAATTTTTCTTCAAGTTTCAGAACAGAACATGTACTGAACCATTGCTCCATTGTGAAGTGCTTAAAATTATCTTTCCAACGAGTGGTCATTCACCCCAATCGGACTCCGAACAAGAGAGTTACGTCATTTTTACTCCATCAATGCAAACTGTCCCGAGCTGATTTCAGAACGTGTGACGCCCAAAGATTTGGTTGTAACTCCTTGCACGGGTCTCCTAAAATGCTAAATCTCGATGCGTTAGAAAGAAGACTTAGTGGAGCTCCTGAATATCCAAATTTCCTCTTTTGTACATCTCTGAACATGTGCCTAATCTTGATGAAGACAACGGCGTTTCTTTCAGGATTTTGGAGATGTTGACGATCTTAATATCATCTTTTATCACAAACTCATGAGAGTGATTCGCCATGCCTGCAAAACAACTCTAAAGCACAAAGTACCCCCGAGGTGACGGTCGGGAATACTCACTCTATGCCGACAAATCAAAGACATCCCCTAATATCTTAACTTGTGGCATAGTTAATCTAGTGAAAGAAAAATTAAAAACCTAATGGGTGTACGTGTGTGCAAGCGTGAATGCAATGAGTTAGAAGCATGGAAGGTTAAGAATAAACTTTATAGAGATTACACAAAGTTTTAGACACCATGTTTACAACAATGTTGCCGAAATCCTCGGATCAAACACCATGTTTAAAGCCAAAGAATTCAAGCGCTCCAAAAAGTTTTAGAAAACCGAACATGCTTAACATAACGAAAGTGGTCATTAAAGAAATGCAAAGGGTTAGCAAAAACAAAAGTTAGCAAGGCAAGAAAGATTTCCGACAAGGTCCGCAATAAGCAAAGGACAAAGCTTGGCCTTCACTTCATACGAAGTAAGCGTTGTCATCAAGAAAATCACCCATCGAAAAAGAATCAATCAACCAAACTAACAAGGTTTAAGGGTAGGTTATGGGTATCCTATATTTTTGGCTCAAATAAGAATATAGAAGAGAGGGAGATCAAGTATAGAAATTCTATGTAAGGTGGTGTTAAGGGTCTTTTTGTGAAAAAACAAACCTATGGTTTTAGGAAGGCTAAATGTGTGAAAGATTTTCTCATAGTTTTTAGTTAGAACAAGGGATAGAGTTGGGCTTGGCCACAAGTCAACCCTACCCTTGTTGGCTATGGTTTTTGGTGGGGGCTATTGGAAGGCTTAGGTTGGTTGGACAAAAAGTTAGATCAAAACAAAACATGCAATGCAATGCAATATGGATGAACAAAATGACATGATATGGTGGTGATCTAAAAGTTAGCCTAAATTAACTAGCCACAAGTTTAGAGTCAAAGGACGGTGCCAACTTCATATTTCTATCTAAAAACACAAAAGGAAAAGAACCTAAACACTAATAGGCACACAAAAGGGTCTACAAGTTTTCTAAGATCAAGAACAAAGTGCTCCCTCAATAAAAATTAGATCATACAACATGATGTTGTGGTATTTGTTAGAGCAATGGTACAATGTTACTTGATGGTTCAGTTTAAGATCACAATGTAGACGGTCATATTATTTATGTATATAAACAAAAGAAAACGGGTTGCCTCCCGCAAAGCGCTTCATTTGAAGTCATAGAGCTCGACTTCCTTATGTACCTTTTCGTGGCCGCGAAGTCATGGTCCTTCATGTAAGATTTTAAGATGTCTATGCAGTTTTGATCCACTCTCCATGCTTGATATGATCATTCACGCTCAATGGAAGACTTGCCCGATCATCTCTTGCATCATCATCCCCTCCTTCTCCTTTGCTCTTCGTCGTTGCCTCTCCTTCCACGAATTTTCCTCTTTGTCCAGATCATACCATGTAGCAAACAACTTCTCTGATGCGTGGCACATGAAATTTTCTTTCCATCAAGTCTTTGTTGACCCCCAACGGACTCCGATCGAGTGAGTTACGCCCGTTTTACTCCAACGCTGCAATCTGTCCAAATCTGATTTCAGACTGCGCAGCGCCTAATGTTTTTGCCATATCTCCTTGTACGGGTCTTCAAATTCATTGATCTTGGAGGCATTGGAATCAGAACTTGATGGAGCTTCTGATTTTCAACTTTTACCTTCTTCTACATATCTGATCAGGTGCTCAAAATTGAGGAAAACAACAACGTCCGTACACGAGATTCGAAGAAGGCGATGCACGAGCTTGCAATTCTTTTAGGGCATGGCTTCTCTCCTCTTGATTAAGGTTTATTGACCTGCATAGTTAGTGAAACTCAGGTTTTCCCCCGACACACGCTCTTTTAAGGTCACGAGCTTGACCAAGCACAAAGCAAGTCCAAGTTTTTGCAAAACGTAATGTAAAAAATGCATACATAACCACAATTTAAATTGGATGAACAAAATGTGATTAAAGGTAGCATAAGTTTCTTGCTTAGTGCTAAAGCTCTCATTAGGCATGGGTTCATTAGGCAAGTAATTAACAAAGTTTAAGCACATCATAGCCTCTTCATCATTCTCAAGTAATTCTAGCCTATCAAGATCATCAAAGGTGCAAGGCATAGAATCAAAACATACTATTGGATAAGAACATGAATATATCAAAATAAAGATATCATCTCCAAAAGTACCTTGAGAGTATAATGTTTACCTTAGCCTTCGAGCTTTTCATCATGAGTGGTCCTCCGGAGTTGAAAGCGAATAATCCTTGATGACCGGAGGTGGCTCGCGTAGGTTTTTCTCAATTCCTTCCTTCGTGCCACATGTCGTCAAGGTTGCTTTGTGTAGGATCACTCCTATTCACTTTTTTGCGGGGCTTCACACATGTCTTAAATGTCTTCATGTAGCTCCATGATCCTTTGTGTGAGAGCCCAAAACATCCGCGCCATTGGATGTCGTCTTATGTGTGTAATCCATTGTGGTTTGCTCCAGACATCTCCGTGCGCCGGATGTTGCCAACTTGTGTCTTTATTTGCCAATGCTCCATGGGTCTTTTCTTTGTTCTAAGCTTCTGAATTTCTTCATGTGTGGTCTAATAGAAGCATTCCCCAAGCTCCTCTTCGTTGTTGTCGTCGTCATCTCCACTCTCTCGTTCTCATCGTGTTGCTACTGCCTCTTCTTCATGGATTTCCCCCTGTATACATAACAGAATATATACCAAAATATAATTCTATCGAAAGGTTTATAAAATTACCTTTCTAACAGGTACTCATTCATCTTAATCGGAGTTTGAACGAGGGAGTTATGGCTGTTTCACTTCAGCTTTGCTTGCTGTCCAGAAATTTTCAGGACATGCAACCATCGGTGATTCGGCCATATCCGCTTGTAGGAACCTCCGATCGACTTGATTCTTGACTCATTGGAAGCGTAACTTCGTGGGGCTTCGAAATATCCAAAGATATTCTGTTATTCTACCCATAAGGCTGTGCAAAACTTGATGCGAACAGAAACTTCGAAGATGCTGACGAGCTTGATCTTGTGATCTTGGGGGCATCGTGATTGCTTCTAATACCTATTGCTTGATCAAACAAATCTCCACAAAGTATTAGTTTTAAAAATTTAATTGACATGTTGACTTACCTTGTTTACGTGCTTTTGTGTAGGGTGTCGGCTCGATAGTGGATGATGGGCCACTAACAAAAGTTAGCACCTACCACTAAAGAGCGAATCTTCATGTTTGTTGAAAGTGAATCTTGTGTTATTGAAGTGTGAGTGTAGAGAACTCCTCGAACATCTTGTGTCTAGCTTTTGACCTACTTTCAAGTACACAAACAAGAAAATAAGCGTATATGCAATAATAAAAATTATGGTTAGTTAAAAAGAAAGGTAGATCACCCTAGGGTTTGAGTTGACGATCCCCGGTAACGGCGCCAGAAAAAGGGCTTGTTGATAGTTCAAAATCGTGTTGAAGTTCACCGCAAGCGTACGGGTGACTTGGTACCTTTTTCACCAAGGAGGGTCCCCAAGGTTTGTCAATCCAAGGATCGAAAGCAAACCGCTAAGGTTCTCTACCTTGTCTAGACAAACTAACCTAACATTAAGCGTTGATTGCATACAAAGATAAACCTAAGAGATATGTATATGATAGCACAAGGTTGATCACATTCACAAACATAGGCAAGGTAAAGCGCCACCAAGGGGACAACTAAGCCTATCACCTTCTAGTTGTAGTTCCGACAAACGAGCAACAAATCATGCATCTCATCTAATAGCATCCTTAAACTCCTACCTCCGACCTACCTCCCGAAGACATCCGCACTTTCGTGGCCATCACCCTGTCACGGTGCACCCTTAATGATACGGGGAGGCTAAGGGCACGCCCAAGAGAATGTGTCTACAGACCATGAAGGATCGACATACTAGATCTAATCACCATGATTACATAAAGCATGCTATGTAGTCTAATCTAGAATTAAACTAAGGAACAAACATGTTCAAGAAAGGTAGAAAGCATGGACGAAGACATGGAATCGCTAGAAGATTGGAAAACATGATTATCATTGCTCACATAATAATAGATGCATTTGGGTCACCACCACCGAGTACATACCTGTTGGCATTTCTTAGCGTCACTACTAACGACGCCGAGTTAGCGTGAACACCAAGACTTGCCAGAGGTAAATCTAAACAATCATGAATGAATCCGCAAGCGCACAGATAAACCATTGTAGTATTTCCCCAAGGAAGGAGAATATTCCAAGGGTATCGTATTCGTGGAAGGCAATGGCGGATATCATGGACTTATGCTTTTGCACTGAATGTAAACCAAGAGATAGATATAGAAAACAACAACTCAAAGGCAGGGGTAAGATAAAGATATGATAGGGTAGTGTGACACACACTCAGATCTACCTCTACTCTATTACTCTACAGCTTAGGGGGAATATACGAGTTAGCTCTAAGTTCTAATATACTAAACATACAAAGCTAGAAGATACAAGAGATAGGCATGAAACATTGCACGAGAGGGTAAGGTTCAGCACCCAGGTACAAATGGGGAGATAGCCCGCGACAACCAACACTCTGCGAAACTATACTTTAGACTCCTACAGCAATACCCCGGCGCGGAGGGTTCCAAAGGGTCCAACAACTGTTGTTGACGTAAAAAACGGAATAAAGTTCTTCACGGCAACACGTAACGGATCCCTGGGATGTAACAAGGCGTGCAGTCAATCTGACCTGTTGATTGACAAGGAAATCTTGAAATGTTAGATTAACAAGTTAATCAGCTATAGAGCCGATATGCCTCGCGATAGAACGTAACAGCCGGGAGTGGCCGATACGGAGACAGATCAGATCGGCTAGATCGACCGATATAAGCTATCAACCATAAAACCGATTGGAAACATAACATCATTGGGCTCTTGCTCCACCATGACTAGAGCCATAAACTGATGAGTATTATCCTGACGTCTGCACCAGTGTATCTAGGTGTAACCACAGCGATGCGCCCGGTAGTCACAACCTAGTAGAGCTGGCGGCAGGGTATCAGTTTAAGCCTCACAAGCTGACGGATCTACTCACAGTGCCGCTCGAAACCAACAATACTCGAGGGATAGCCGAAATTAAGATGCAACAGGCCATTAAATAATCTATCATCTATTATATGAGACTTAAATTAAACAAAGCACGCTAAACAGCTAAACAGCAAGACGATAGATTAAATAAATATCAGCCGATGCAATCTTAACCAGGGCAGGATAACTGTGATTCCACCACATCTAGCAAGAGATCAAATGATGCAGCCTTACGAGATATGATAGAACCGATAACTGGTGAGTACCGTAGATCGAGACAGAAGCGATGCGCTGTAAGTCGAAGATCCGTGGTACTTGGTTCCAAAAATTCCTCTGGACTTACCCCTCTGCCGGAGATCAAGATGATGCAGCCCCGCGTCAGGTGCCGAGGTTCCGTCAATGATTTAAAGTAAATACATTGCGAAAAAAGTAAAAGGGTGGCGATGCGCCGAGTTGTATTGATTGAGATTAAACTATTACAATGGTCGGAGTTTATATTTATACCCTGGGCTTCTCTAGACTCCTACAGCCGGAAAGGCTCAACTTCCTAATTAAAGACTCCTAACGCGCCATGGCGACCAACAGACCCTTAACTAAATTACAACTCTAAAAAGAAATACTAAGATACATGGACTCTAATTCCCTTTCCGTAGAATCCTTGCTAATAAAGCTCTGTGTGATCAACCTGGACCTCTCCTTTTATTACTTTTGCTCGCACGGAAAGATTTTGCAATTAGAAAATATTCTATTCTCCACAAGCCGGACATTATCTTAACGTATTAATCTTGATCACCTTTTCTTGCCATACGCAGACTTCCTCACACGTGACTTCAAGCAAGCACAAATTCCATCTTGTATTTGACTTGCCTCAATTATCAACAATAAAATATTCCGGTCAGAGTGCTAATCAAATCTTAAACAATAGAAACCTTGTATACGTGACCTGCTATGCTCGCCCATGTCAAGCTCCTCACGTATGTGTCAAACCAGGCTAACGCCCAAGCTGAATAGCTGCTTGACCGATAAGCTTCTTGCCGATTATCCTTGCCAATTGCTCCTTGCCGATTCTCCTTCCTCATGTAGCAGCCGATGTCTCTCTTTGTTTAATTGGCTTCACAAAATCATCGATTCATCTCTTCTCACTTCCCATCGGCAGATGCTCTCCTGCCATATACTGGTCTTTCTGATTCCTTTTGACGTCGGTCTTCGCAGTGTCCAAAAACAGTGTCAACAGAAGCCCTCTAGTTTCGGAGTATGAAGGATTCATGCTTCGAAATTCTATAAATCTAGAACCTCCATCTTCTGAGCGATGCAAACTGCTTCATGAATTCAATACTTCAATCTCTCCGGCAGTGCTCTTTCATGGCCGATATCCACCATAATATCTTGGCCAATCATTGAGAATCTAGATAATTCTGCTCTTCCTATTGCAAGATTCGAACCATCGGTGTATTATCACCAAGTCACCCCAAAACATCTCATATGAGCTTTAATGGGGGCCTTTCGCAAGATCAACTGATGCTAAAGTTGAGGGCCTTTTATATTTAACACTTTTTCCAAGCCTCTTGGAGACTGACTGTCCTTGTGAGCGCAAATGTCAAAATCTCTTCTTGTGAATCTCTTCTCAATAGGAACTGCCGGCTGTATCTTAGTAACATCTTCGACTACTTTGTAATTGGATCAGCAACTCCTCTACCAGTTGCTTCTCCAATAATGCCTGACGTCAATGTGGAGGCGCATGTTCTGGATCATCCACCTTTCACTATTCTTGGGGAAAAACATGCAGCAATGAAAAAAAAATCCACAGACTTCTTTCAACCATGCACTTGAGGTTGTAAACTTCATCGGCAAATGATTCAACCTGTTGATAGTCCAGAAGCTATGAGCCGGTAAGTATGATTTTCTGGCCGCCATACAAGCATTTCCAACCATCTATGTGAAGGAGACGCATGTCTGTGTTGTGCCACTTCTCCGTCATTGTCGTAGGTGCTATCTTGCCGGTTGTCGTAGGTTTTTATACAACCTTAAATAATCTGTCATCTTGCTACCATCTTTGGTAGTGATCATCAGCCACACGGCCTGATCATCACCTCGATCGGCGTCAACCTCTTCCAACTAAGCGCACGAGTGCTAGCCAGAGCATGTAACTCGGCTTTTGGTGCCGAACTGCGGATACTGTCGGCTCTATCGGCTATGCGGTCTTACCATCGTCTTGGTGCTGGTTCTCCATATTTGGTGGGCTGGACCAAGACCTTCCTAATTTTTTGGATTGGGCGGATTCTTAACCGATAGACATATATCAGCTTTCAATATTGTTGTTTAGTCTCCTGAGATAAATTTGATAATCAGTCCAACAATTGCCGCTGCAAACTTTTCCAGCTCCCATTGACAACCCGGTCAAATCTAATACTCAGATTGTTTTTCTGTATTTCCACGGTTGATCATCGAAATTGTTGATGGACCTGTCATCAGCTGGGTTGCTGAAATAATTTGACCGATATGATTCGGTGCCATTGATGCAGGCAATGTGCTTGACGCAACTTCAGTGCGTCTCTGTTTGAGCCATCAGCTCCTTGCTGTATGGAGCTGATAACTAATCAGCCAATGCATGCAAATTGTGACTGATCAGCCAATACTTCCTCTCAAGTGATTAGCCAATGCATGCAATGTTCTTGAAATATTTTAATAGCTGCTGACTTTTCAATATGATTACTATCGTCCATCAGCACCCTTTGATATTAACGTCCCACAGAGACAGTATGTTGCCCATTGACCACCTTTAAGCCTGCTTGCTAGCTGTGTCGTGGCTGCCATGCCTGGGCATGCTCCCTTCATAGCCGTTTTAATTGTTGAACATATTCCATCAAATCGTGCTCTGCTTCCTTCATGTATTGCTGTTGTGGCCCATATCTTTGTCGGCGGCGGTCTCACAGTGCGGTCATCATTTGTAGCGTCATTATTCTGCTGTGACCCATGCAACTAATAACAGCAAGTATTTTGACCAATGATTTCAATAGTAGCCGATTCGAGAATTATTCTATCAGCAAACCACTTAGCTTGATGCAGTCAGTGTTACGACGAGCAGCTACTAGGCAGGTTGCATGTGTGCACATGATGAGCCTATTTGTTAGCCGATTACACTCCTATCAGTTCTTATTAACTGTCCATTGTCAGCGTCTTCCTTCACACCTGTGATGTGCTGAGATTATCGGCTCTCTTGGTCGATCATTTTTCTTCTCCGCTTATACACCTTTGGATTCCAGCAGTAAATAGATCCCGTGACTCGTATTAGCACCAATAACCACACCATCGGCTGAATAATAGCCGAAATATGTATTTTTGAACGGTTACTCCTTGATCAGTAGAATTTTCCTCTAACTCTGAGTTAATCACTTTCAGAGACTATCCTCATTGTTAGCTGTAGGCCAATAAAATATTCTCTGACTGAGTTAGCTGCAGGAGAGCATGTGTAGAAGATTCTTCTAATTAATTCGGCTGTCTCTCGTCGGCTAGTGTTTGAAGAACAATCAGCCGATATGTCATGACTGCCTGATATAACCTGTGCGAAGCAATCTCGGGTCTTGGCTTGTTAGCTTTTCGTCATCAATTTTGCAATTGGATGTGCTCCAGGCCTGGAACAAGTCATGTTCCATTATATATTCCAACCAAAGTAGCACATGTGTTTCCATCAGCTTTTACGTGACCATCAAGTCACGTTAATGTGCCAAGCAAGCTGTAAAATGTTTCTTTGCTCATAAAGTTGAATCCAAGAATAAGGTCAGCCAATTTTTTTTTCTTATTGGCCATTATCTCCAAGAAGTCTGGTCCTTAGACACTGATATGCATGAGCAGGTCACATGGCAATGCCGTGTGCAATTTCACTGACTCCCGCTAATGTTTCCATTGTGATATTCCTGAAATTATTGGCTCCATTACTTCGTCGGCCAATTATTTTAGACATGAGTGTTGTTACTCCATTCTCGATGCTGACGAATTGAGTCTGCAGAGGGCCTCGTCTTTCATTTGGAACTTGTCTCTTTGTTTGACAACAAATAACTCCAGCGGCTGTTATTCTATTGTTCCTTTTTAAATGAGCTTCCAGTAAAAATCAGCCGACAGTTATGTCCTTCAGGAGCCGATTTCTGCTATATCCGCCTGTTGAACTGATCAATAGTGTGACTGCTGGCTTATTATTCCGTTGTTGATCAGTTGCTTCGCGACAGGACACATACTCGGCAATGGGAGAATTGGCTCTTTTCACAAAGTAATATTGCCGCGGCTTCTTCTCTGTTTAATGAGCTTATGTGACATGTGAGGAGAACACGTAACCAATGACAAACCCCCAGGTGAACAAAACCGTCAACAGAAACTTGACTTTGCATATTTTGTCGGCTCTTATGTTGCAAACCGATGTGAAATATCAGCTATCTGCAACTTGAAGCTTAATTATCCTTAAACCAACCAATAGTGGAAAGGCTTTAATATTTGTCACAATAAAAGTAATCAGCCAACGTGATGTGGTTTGTCAGATATTTAGTGGCTCCTAATTTTGTTGACTGTGTATATGCCTCCTTGAATGGTTCTTCTTTTGCTACTCCATCGGCTATCATTCGAATCAAGCAGCCGATATATTCCGTACATGCCAGCACGCATACTATGCGACATACGTATGGCCTTGTCGATAACGCATCAACCAAGGTAGAGCTTGCTTTGGTTAAGATCATATTGCCGATTATACTGACAAATCTCTCCTTTATCGGCTAAATAAAACAACTTCATCCGAAGGAGGAAGATAAATCAATCAGCAACTCTTCATCTAACGAACACACTTACATTTGTTTTGGTGCCAATTGATCTACTCCACTTGCCGCGTAGGGCAGTTATCAGTAGATACATACCGCGTAGGGCATTAGGCACTGTCGTAGACATGCCTGCTTGATGACGAGTTGGTGCAGATCCATTTGCTAACGACGTTGTTGTAGTCGTCGTCGTCGAAGTAGTCATCGATGAAGTTGCCAGCGGGATCGCTGACGCCGAGTTTGATGGTGACCCCTCTGTTTTAGCTTTTATGTATGGTTACCAATAGAAAATGCAGAGCCAATTGTATAGCTGTCATGCTTTATCATTTAGCAGATTAGAGATGTCAGCTTTAAAGTTAAACATGTAACTCTTGTTCGCCTGGATCTCATGGAAAGCAACCTCCAAGTAGCCGATGTTTGAGGGAAACAATTTTCGGCTATGGACATTCGATCCTCAACAGTCGACACTCCCGAGTAATGTTTCCGGATGGTGGGCAATAAATAATCTCTTGTAGCTTCCGTATTGGCTTAGTTGCAGAAGTACTACATTAAACTGTTGAGCTATTGGTAGTGATTCTTTAAGAGTGAACTGTGAATGAATATTATCAGCTTCCAGTTGACAGTTCCTTTGATCTCGCATGTTCACTTTGACCATATCAATTACAAATGACTCCATGTCATTTTTCGTCGGTGTAGAGCTTATGACCGACAACTCCCTGGCTGTGGTGGTCGAGCTGATATCTGTGAACATTGTAGCCCCCCAGGAAAAAGTTGTTGAACTATTCGGCCGTGACTGTAGCCCCCCAGGTCAAGATTTGAGGTATCCGGTGAAGACAAGATCAATACCATTCAACTGACACTTCTCTGATAGATGAAGATCGTAGAAAACGGGAGATCGATCAGCTGTCGCAGATGCTGAAATCTCCTCTTACGAATCCTGGTCAAGCCCAATGTCGTCCGTTTCATTCAGCTCAATATTTATGAATTTCCAAAATAATACCAATTGTTAGCAACACAAGCTCCACGTGCTCTGTTTCCTTTTGTCAAAGGGGATGGCTTGCCTTCAGCCGATTTCTAGTAACTGATATGTCTCTCCATAGCCCTTTTGATCGGCCAACATAAATGGCAAGCCTTGTATAGGTAGAGTCCCGGCAGCAATCATCAAAATCTTCAAATATATTACTCCTCTACCTTCTTCTATGGTCACCAACGGAGCTTCTGTGGATTAATGATGTATTGAGATCTTGTGGACTCCCTGAAGCACACTGCTCTGCCCAATACGTATATTGATCTGGCTTTTTCCAACCCTGCAGATAGGTGGACTCCTGTACCATATGTATGCTTAATTTGGAAAATATTTTGCCGAATAAATAATGGGGTTGGTGCAGCCTCGTGGAGAATGCCAGCCTGCTGCGGCGTACAGTGCAGCTCTAGTGATGCGAAGGCTCGAAATCATATTATCGGCCATCTCCATAATTGACTTTCCTATCGGCTGGCTCTTTGCAACTGTTTCTAGTATCCACGCTGTTGACTGCCGATCCATTGCTCCAATTATTTCTTCCATTGTGTTTTTGATAGCCAAAGACTTCTGCAACATTGCATCGGCCACTCTTTATAGAATATTATATTGATTTTGAATTATCCCGAACAAGCTGATGCTCATTCCCTTTCGCTATACGAACTTGAGATAGCTGTCGTTGTCTTGTAGACGTATGTCCATCTGAACAAAAACATGAGTCTTCTATCTCGTCGGAAGCTTTTCAGTGATAGTTTACTCAGACGATATAACGTAGGCTTTTATGATCGTGTCCCACTGGGCGTGTCAAGATGTGTTGACATAAAAAACGGAAAAAAGTTCTTCACAGCAACACGTAACAGATCCCTGGGATGTAACAAGACGTGCCAGTCAATCTGACCTGTTGATTGACAAGAAAATCTTGAAACGTTAGATTAACAGGTTAATCGGCTAGAGAGCCGATATGCCTCGCGATAGAACGTAACAGCCGGGAGTGGCCGATACGGAGACAGATCAGATCGGCTAGATCGACCGATATAAGCTATCAGCCATAAAACAGATTGGAAACATAGCATTGTTGAGCTCTTGCTCCACCATGACTAGAGCCATAAACCGATGAGTATTATCCTAACGTCTGCACCACTGTATCTAGGTGTAATCACAACGATGCGCCCGGTAGTCACAGCCTAGTAGAGCTGGCGGCAGGGTATCAGTTTAAGCCTCATAAGCCGACTGATCTACTCACAGTGCCGCTCGAAACCAACAATACTCGAGGGATAGCCGAAATTAAGATGCAAGAGGCCATTAAATAATCTATCATCTATTATATGAGACTTAAATTAAACAAAGCACGCTAAATAGCAAGACGATAGATTAAATAAATATCAATCGATGCAATCTTAACCAGGGCAGGATAACTGTGATTCCAGCACATCTAGCAAGAGATCAAATGATGCAGCCTTACGAGATATGATAGAACCGATAACTGGTGAGTACCGTAGATCGAAACGGAAGCGATGCGCTGTAAGTCAAAGATCCGTGGTACTTGGTTCCAAAAATTCCTCTGGACTTAACCCTCCGCCGGAGATCAAGATGATGCAGCCCCGTGTCAGGTGCCGAGGTTCCGTCAATGATTTAAAGTAAATACATTGCGAAAAAAGTAAAGGGTGGCGGTGCGCCGAGTTGTATTGATTGAGATTAAACTATTACAATGACCAGAGTTTATATTTATACCTTGGGCTTCTCTAGACTCCTACAGCCGGAAAGGCTCAACTTCCTAATTAAAGAATCCTAACGCGCCATGGCGACCAACAGACCCTTAGCTAAATTACAACTCTAAAAAGAAATACTAAGATACATGGACTCTAATTCCCTTTCCGTAGAATCCTTGCTAATAAAGCTCTGTGTGATCAACCTGGACCTCTCCTTCTTTTATTACTTTTGCTCGCAAGGAAAGATTTTGCAATTAGAAAATATTCTATTCTCCACAAGCCGGATATTATCTTGACGTATTAATCTTGATCACCTTTTCTTGCCATACGCAGACATCCTTCCTCACACGTGACTTCAAGCAAGCACAAATTCCATCTTGTATTTGACTTGCCTCAATTATCAATAATAAAATATTCCGGTCAGAGTGCTAATCAAATCATAAACAATAGAAACCTTGTATACGTGACCTGCTATGCTGGCCCATGTCAAGCTCCTCACGTATGTGTCAAACCAGCCTAACGCCCAAGCTGAATAGCTGCTTGACCGATAAGCTTGTTGCCGATTATCCTTGCCAATTGCTCCTACCAAGTGCTCCTTGCGGATTCTTACTTGCCGATTCTCCTTCCTCATGTAGTAGCCGATGTCTCTCTTTGTTTAATTGGCTTCACAAAATCATCGATTCATCACTTCTCACTTCCTATCGGCAGATGCTCCCCTGCCATATACTGGTCCTTCTAATTCCTTTTGATGTCGGTCTTTGCAGTGTCAAAAAACGTGTCAACAGCTATCACCACTGCGGCCTACCTCAATCGTTACGGGGGGCATGCTCATAACTAATGTAGCCACACAACCCAGGCATCATGTCTGCGTTGCTGCTAGACTTCACCCGGCCTGGGCTATTGTGACCTAGGGTGAGAGCCAACAGAAGACTGGTCAACTTAGACCGAGTACAGTAGCTTGAACACAAACCTCATGCAACACTATCATGCCATCTAACAAGATCAACTAAGGCTAGACATACGAACGGATACGAACTCTCTTATGTCTAGTCAACAAGATCGAAGGGTCGTGTTCGTGAAGAACACGAGCCTCCAACTTATGAACAAACACATAAGGAATGAGTAAATCATCCTTCAAGTGGATCAAAAGGTAGTGTTCATGAAGAACACGAGCCTCTAAATGATGAACAAGAGATGAACTCAAGAACATATCAATCATATGATCTACCATGACATTATATGAAATAGCTGAATAACTGAAGTAGATCAAAGTCATACAATGAAATAAAAATAAAAGAGAACTCATACCTAGACTCTAAAGTAGACTTGGAACCTAAATAAGAGCTACTCTAGCCTACCCCCTATCCTTGGAGACTAAAAGTGAGAGGAGAATGAGTGAGTGGTGTCTGTGAAATGGGAGCCCCTGCCTTTCTATTTGTAGGCAAGGAGGAGGCTTACCTCGGGCACCAAATAGCCTCAAAACACCCGGGAGTGAAGCAATGGACCAATGAGCGAGTGCCACGTGTAGGGACGAGATGGGGGGACACTAGGATCGGCCGGCCCCCTAGGCCCCCCACTCGGGGTGGTTTTCCTCTGGGTGGCTGCCCTCTGGGCCCTCTGATCCATTCCCGGTGCATGACTTGTTTTGGTATCTGAGGTGGGCCCCTTGATCCATGTGAAGTCCATGTGTCACTCTCTGATTCGTCAGTGAGTGCCTCCCTTGGATCATTGATGTGGATTGCCATGTGTTTCCTTGGTGGCAGCCACCTCCTCAGCTGAGTTGGCATGGTTCTTACATAGAAGGTGGGTTTCCATCTCTTTTAGTGCTTATTTCACCTACATACAAATAATCTCCAAGGACAAGTGGAACTACATTATTCAAACCAAAATGCAAGTAAATAATGCATTTGCCACCATTTATGTGAGAATATTGATGGCTGAAAGTAGTACTTAACAACCGTCAACAAACTCCCCCAAGCTAACCTCTTGCTCGTCTCGAAGCAAGACATTAGGGACTTAGGTTGGTAGATCAGGAGTTGCTACGATGTCGTATTCTTAACTTATGGCAAACATACAGCTAAGTACTCTACCAAGAGTTGAACAAGTTGGCAATGTTCTTACCATTCACTTGATGACATGGGGCATATAGCTTCACCTGCCTTAGGCGGTTGAGAGACAGAATGGTTATATAGCAAATGCACAATCACTCATACCTTGATCAGCTATCAATCCGGAGGTTTTGCAAATTTTTCAAAAGAAAATCAGAGTTCCTCAAATGATACTCTCGGATCGCTCAAAGTGTATGGTTCCTCACCAAGGCATTAGGTTGCCTTTCTTCACATCCTACTCCTAATAGACTTATGTGGAGCTGTAGGTAGGGAAGAAATGTGGCATACTTGTCTCTCATATTTTGCTAAGTCAAAAACCGGATCCTTGGAAAAAACAAACATACATCCTGATCAAGATGTGCATATGTGTGTGATGGTAATGAGCATGGTAAGGTGGATACTAGGCCCGGAAATGGGTGCTAGATATTACCATGCTTTATATGAAAATGAGGGATTGATGGTAAGGTGGACACTAGCTCCGGAATGAGTACTAGTTATTACCATCTATATGGTGGAACTCTTTGTCTTGCACATATCAATCCCTTTCTCCTTTAGGAATTTTTTCGAGACTTGGGCTAGCTCTCTTTATTTATTTTTGCCATGCTTTTGAGCATGCATTTATTTTTCTTTCTCTCTTTTTTTAGCTAGCCCTTTGTCTCTATTAGAGATATTCGAAGAGGGATGAATGATACAAAGATGCATAGAGTTCTATTTGTGGAAGAATGCGTAAGCAAATGGAACAAATGATGAATGCTAACTTCCAGTGTAGAAGTTTAGCATGACCGTGTACGCGATCTTGATCAGGGGAGTATGAGTTCTAACAAGAGTCACAACAATTTGACAAAGCTCAATGAGAGAACAAGCTGCATATGTGGAGGCTTACAAAAGCTAGAATCTACATATGGCATTGGATAGGAAATGCTCATCATTGAGGAACTCATCATGTTTTGATTTTTCAAAAAGGAAAACTCCGGATGTCAAGCATCACTAAGCACAAGATCATAGCACTCTATTATACCATATCATGTCTCACAACAACTTAGGTAAGAATCATGCTTTTTGCTACCCACAGTTTTCAAGCTAAGGTTTGAACATGCAAGCCAACAAACTCAAAACTTAGGTAGGATACAAAAGTTGTAAGCAAGACATACGAGAAGAAAAAATAGAGCAACTATTCATCATTTCAACCATAGAGGCAAATCATTTTTACTATGCATATCAAAGCAAACTTGATGAAAGCAAATAAATCTTTTTGGTCTTTTTATTTTTTGCAGATTTTTTGGGTTTTCATTATAAGATATTCTGAAAACAAAGGAAGATACAAGTTACCTCAGGATGGGGATCCTCCCCCAAGCTAGCTTCAGGCTCACTGCTGAGGAGGTAAGAAGAAACCCTGACTCGCGTAGTAAGCCCTCTGCTCCTCCATGTGTCGCTGTTGTGCCTGCTGCATGGCTTCAATCCTTTCACCAGCCTGACGCTGCCACGCTGAGGTAGACTCGACGTGGGTGTTTAGCGTCTCCTCAAATCCCGTGACCTGGACGGTGAGCTCTCCCATTTGCTATGCGAGCTGAGCATCACGTGCAGAGGCCGAGGAGTGCCACCTGAAGGACAAAGACGGAGGCGGACCACCGGAGCTAGAACTAGCGGGTGTAGCCCACTGAGCACCGCTCGCACTCGCCCAAGCCACGCCACTCGCACTCGGCTGGTAGGTGGGCTGATCCCAACCAGGTGCATACCCAGAGGTAACCCCGAACATGTACCCCGCAGGGGCCCCTCCTGCCACCAGTGGTGTAGTAGGCTGTGGCTGTGGCTGTGACTACTGCTGCTGCATGTGTGCTCTCTTCGCCGCGCTTCTGGTGGACCTGCCTGAAACACTAGCACGACGGCTTTCCTCTTGTGTAACAAGGGGAATGGTTAGTGACTCCGAGCTATACAATCGAAACCCCGGGTTATGTAACGGGATTTGATTTGTATAACCTGAAAAGAAGAAAGTCAAAGAATCATTTGGGCCTTTCTTAAGTATATGCCCCTGGATCAAGTATGCCTCATCAATGAGAACTCAGGGCGTCCCGATGAAGGGTACGGGATTCCCACTAAGAACCCCGAGTCTGAGAGCAATACGAGTCACTAAAGACGTGCACTCAATAGGACCTATCATCTTGAAATTCGTCATCCACTGCCGAATCATAGCTTTAACGGGAGAGACCTTGATCTGTTTAGCAGCGACGTATAAAAGCATCAACTCATCGCTACGCACGGGCCGAACATCCTCTCGTGGAAAGAGAGTAATGGCGAGCCACTTGTGCCACAAATGGAGAGTGGGATGCACAATATCATTGCACCGAGGCACAAATTTGCCACTGTAAACAAGGCCAGAGATGTCAGACCAGAAAGAGTCTCGAACAAAACCCTCACAAGCCTTCTTCAAAGAAAGAGCACAATGTTGATTAAAACCAAGGAGACGACTAAGTTCCTTCCAAGGAACATGGTAATCGGTCCCGAAAAGAAGAAACTCAATACCATCAGCCACCTCGGCAAGAGAGCAAAGAAACTGGATGGTGAGGGGCCGAGAGCCAGGCTCTGTAACCGGCGCAAACTCCTCCCAACCAAGAGCATACCAAATGGAAGCGAATTCGAGGTTCATACCTGTTTTCTCCAGGAGAGCCGGGTCGAAGTCCTGGGTGTGGGTGAAGACTCGGTCCTTCAGGATAGCATAGGCTTGCTCCTCTCGAGCGCCCCGCAAGCTGAGGTAGGGGGTATCGTCGACGACCTCCTCCGCTGCTTGAGGCTCAACTTGCTCTTCTTGCTCCTCTTCATAATCCATTGTTGATGGGCTCGGCGTCAGCTCGGCGGGGATGGATGAACTCGTGCTTGCCCGCAAATGGGAGCGTGTCGCCCTCCGGAGAGTGTTCTCCGCCCAATTCATGCTAGCACAACAACGAGACAACAGGAGAAACTCGGTGATGGATTAGTTAAATCGAATGAAATTCTTACCGAGCTTGCTCCACCAATAGCAATACTTTTAGCAACGCAATAGAGAGAACACTTGATGATCCAATCTTGAGCAAGAAAACCAAGAGAGCAAGGAGTAGAGAGGGGAGTGTGAGTGAAATGAGTTGAATGGGTGAAGAACACCCCCTCTCGGGTCCTATTTATAGAGCAAAGGGGTAGTACACCGCGGGCTAGCCGTTGCTCAACGGCTAGGAGCGTTGGCCAAAGCTGGGCCCACCTGACCGTTGCCAGGGTTCGGCCGAAGCCTGGTTCGCCGGCTAGGCTGTGGGCCCGGGGCTGGCCCCCTTTGGCAGGCGTGTCACCAACGGCTATATGAAGATATACCCTGGTGCACCAGCCAAAGTTTGCTCTAGAAATTGCCTAAATGATTTTTTCTAAAGTTTTCAAACTCAGAAATTATTTTCAGAAATTTTATTGAAAAGGGAAAAAGGGCTAGAAAAATCTAGCATGCAGATGCAAGGTTTGGAAAAATCAAATATGCAGTTTTGAAATCAAATAAAATTTTGGAAAGGGAAATATATATGAGATAAATACCACCTTTTACCTTTTTGGTAGAAAGGAATCATCATTTTTAGTCCGACGAGTTGGACTCTTCTCAGCGGTTAATTCCACTCGGCACCCCACTCCTAAGAAGTAGAGGGTGGTGCCCTCTCAATCTTCCGCCATTCTTTATGAATTTTATTTTGCTTCTTTGACGGAGATTTCTTCTTTGGGGTGAAGGCTCCGTCCTTCCCCAAAGCTGCTCAACACTATCTTGCACCAAATAGCATTGCTCTTCTTTATCTTGAAACCTGAATGTCAAGTTCCTCTTCCCAATGCGGAAATGGATTACTCCAGCCCCCACATTGATTCTAGCCCGGACATCACTCAGAAATGGTCGCCCAAGGATGAGCGGCATTCCTCCCTCGTCGTCCATATCAAGGACCACGAAATTCGCGAAGACGTAAGAGTTCTTGACCTTGACCAATAAGCTCTAAGCAATCCCTTCTGGATATCGTACCATTGAATCAGCGAGTTGGATAGTCCGTGCTGTTGGAGAAAGAGCTGGATATCCTAGTTGCTCGAACATGGCCTTGGACATGAGATTGGCACTTGCACCAAGGTCACAAAGGGCATGCTTGATCGTCTTGTAATAGATTGTGCATGTGATAGCTGGATAGCCGGGATCTCTTCTGTGCACAACTGCTGATTCCTCTCATGGATCTAGGATTTGTTGTATTTCCTACATAGTTAGGAGCTTGTGTCTTCCTAGGTGGCTTACCCCACCTAGTCGACACTACACTAACATTTTCACAAGAAGATACGGGTTGCATCGGGATCCTCCCGTTATGAGCAGACGGAACCAAAGCAGCTAACTGAGATAACTGAGTTTCTAACATTTTGTTAAAACTCAGCTAGCTCTTCTGAGCAGAAGAAAAACTATCAAGCTTAACGTTGAGACTTTCCAATGTTTTATCAAGGGAAGCTAGCTTTTTGTTAACACCTTCATTAATCTTAGCCTGCCCGAAAACATGATCTCTTAAGGAGGGTTGATTAGAGTTGTACGAGTTACCTTGGTTACCTCCTTGATAATAAGGGCGTTGTTGATTCCACGTTTGGCGTCCTTGTTGAGGTGGACGATAACCATTGTTATTGCCGTTCATGTGCATCACTTCCTCCTGAGTTTCAGGACAGTAGTTTCCTGAATGCCCGGTGTTGCCACAGACTTCACAAGTCATATGAGAATCCATAGGCAGAGTAGTAGTGGCCATGGCAGCCTTCTCGCTGGTGTAGTCATCTAATCTCTTCATAAGAAGATCCAGCTTGGCAGTAATCATATTTGCTTCCTTGACAGTATGAGTACCCCTCGGACGTGGTTGGAGTCTTTCATCACTCCACCCTTGGTTGGATACCATCTTCTCAATGAGTAATTTAGCATTATCAACAGTGAGTGAGAAGAATGCTTCCTGAGCAGCAGCATCAATATGGCCTCGGGCTGTCGGAGTCAGCCCATTATAGAAGCTTTGAAGAATAAGCCAATCCTCGATCCCATGGTGAGGACAGGCCAGGACGTACTCCTGAAGTCTTTCCCAAGCCTCTGGAATAGATTCACTTGCTGCTTGCTGAAAACCAGAAATTCTTCCACGAAGAGCATTAGTTTTACCCAATGGGAAGAACTTCTTAAGGAATGCCTCTGAACACTTCTCCCAAGTATTAATAGCATCACGATTCGCATAGAACTATTGCTTGGCTTTCCCCAGGAGAGAAAATGGAAACAATCGAAGACGAACAACATCCATATTTGCACCCCTGATGATGAAAGTGCTGCATAGCTCTAGGAATTGCTGCAGATGGGCATTGGCATCCTCATTTGACTTGCCACAGAATGGGCTAGTCTGTACCATCGTGATTAGACCTGTCTTGATCTCAAATTTTTCAGTCCCCATTGCCACCTCAGGGCCTTGCAGCACATGGTCAGTAGAAGGAGCTGAGTACTCACGAAGCGTCTTCTGGGCCATAGCGTTTGACGTGGATGGTACAAAGTAAGCTGGTTCGCCTTCCGGACGAGTACGACGAGGTGAGTCGAAATGAATTCGAGCTTTCCTCACTAGTGACTCGGGATCTTCAGTAAAATTATCCGGTAAGTCGAAACCAGTCATACACTACTTGTCTTCATCATTCAAAGATAAAAGAAGACAATCAAGGTTAGCCTGCATTGAGAGTTGTCCTAACCTACTCATGATTTATAAATAGATGCAAAGCATAGTCATGATAATCCTGTACCTTCCCCGGCAACAACGTCAGAAATGCTTGTTAGCAATTCTTAGCGTCACTACTAACGATGCCGAGTTAGCGTGAACACCAAGACTTGCCAAAGGTAAATCTAAACGATCATGAACGAATCTGCAAGCGCACAGATAAACCATTGTAGCATTTCCCCAAGGAAGGAGAATATTCCAAGGGTATCGTATCCGTGGAAGGCAATGGCGGATATCATGGACTTATGCTTTTGCTCTGAATGTAAACCAAGAGATAGATATAGGAAATAACAACTCAAAGGTAGGGGTAAGATAAAGATATGATAGGGTAGTGTGACACACACTTAGATCTACCTCTACTCTAGTACTCTACGGCTTAGGGGGAACATACGAGTTAGCTCTAGGTTCTAATGTACTAAACATACAAAGCTAGAAGATACAAGAGATAGGCATGAAACATTGCATGAGAGGGTAAGGTTCAGCACCCAGGTACAAATGGGGAGATAGCCCGTGGTGACCAGCACTCTGCGAAACTATACTTTAGACTCCTACTGTCTCGTTCTCATCGTGTTGCTGCTGCCTCTTCTTCATGGATTTTCCCCTGTATACATAACAGAACATATACCAAAATATAATTCTATCGAAGGGTATATGAAATTAACTTTCTAACGGGTACTCATTCATCTTAATCGGAGTCCGAATGAGGGAGTTATGGCTGTTTCACTTCAGCTTTGCTTGCTGTCCATAAATTTTCAGGACGTGCAACCATCGGTGATTCGGCCATATCCGCTTGTAGGAACCTCCGATCGACTTGATTCTTGACTCATTGGAAGCATAACTTCGTGGGGCTTCGAAATATCTAAAGATATTCTGTTGTTCTACTCATGAGGCTGTGCAAAACTTGATGCGAATAGAAACTTCAAAGATGTTGACGAGCTTGATCTTGTGATCTTGGGGGCATCGTGACTGCTTCCAATACGTATTGCTTGATCAAACAAATCTTCACAAAGCATTAGTTTTAAAATTTTAATTGACACGTTGACTTACCTTGTTCACATGCTTTTGTGTAGGGTGTCGGCTCGATAGTGGATGATGGGCCACTAACAAAAGTTAGCACCTACCACTAAAGAGTGAATCTTCATGTTTGTTGAAAGTGAATCTTGTGTTGTTGAAGTGTGGGTGTAGAGAACTCCTCGAACGTCTTGTGTCTAGCTTTTGACCTGCTTTCAAGGACACAAACAAGAAAACAAGCGTATATGCAATAATACCAATTGCTTGAACAAAAGAATCTCCACGAGACATTAGTCTTTAAAATTTAATTTACACGTTAACTTACCTTATTCACGTGCTCTTGTGTAGGGTGTGGGCTCGATAGCGGATGATGGGCCACTAACAAAAATTAGCACCTACCACTAAAGAGCGAATCTTGATGTCGCAATCATCTTGTTGGGGTGTGTATGTAGAAAACTCATCGAACATCTTGTGTCTAGCTTTTGACCTGCTTTTAAGGACACAAACAAGAAAACAAGGGTATATGCAACAATAAAAATTAAGGTTAGTCAAATAGAAAGGTAGATCACCCTAGGGTTCGAGTTGCCGATCCCCGGTAACGGTGCCAGAAAAGGGCTTGTTGACGGTTCAAAACCGTGTTGAAGTTCACCGCAAGCGTACGGGTGACTTGGTGCCTTTTTCACCAAGGAGGGTCCCCGAGGTTTGTCAATCCAAGGATTGGAAGCAAACCGCTAAGGGTCTCTACCTTGTCTAGCCAAACTAACCTAACATTAAGCGTTGATTGCATACAAAGATAAACCTAAGAGATATGTATATGATAGCACAAGGTTGATCAAATTCACAAACATAGGCAAGGTAAAGCACCACCAAGGGGACAACTAAGCCTATTACCTTCTAGTTGTAGTTCCGACAAACGAGCAACAAATCATGCATCTCATCTAATAGCATCCTTAAACTCCTACCTCCGACCTACCTCCCGAAGACATCCTCACTTTCGTGGCCATCACCCTGTCACGGTGCACCCTTAATGATACGGGGAGGCTAAGGGCACGCCCAAGAGAATGTGTCTACAGACCATGAAGGATCGACATACTAGATCTAATCACCATGATTACATAAAGCATGCTATGTAGTCTAATCTAGAATTAAACTAAGGAACAAACATGTTCATGAAAGGTAGAAAGCATGGACGGAGACATGGAATCGCTAGAAGATTGGAAAACATGATTATCATTGCTCACATAATAATAGATGCGTTTCGATCACCACCACCGTGTACATACCTGTTGGCATTTCTTAGCGTCACTACTAACGACGCCGAGTTAGCGTGAACACCAAGACTTGCCAGAGGTAAATCTAAACGATCATGAACGAATCCGCAAGCGCACAGATAAACCATTGTAGCATTTCCCCAAGCAAGGAGAATATTCCAAGGGTATCGTATCTGTGGAAGGCAATGGCGGATATCATGGACTTATGCTTTTGCACTAAATGTAAACCAAGAGATAGATATAGGAAATAACAACTCAAAGGCAGGGGTAAGATAAAGATATGATAGGGTAGTGTGACACACACTCAGATCTACCTCTACTCTAGTACTCTACGTCTTAGGGGGAACATACGAGTTAGCTCTAGGTTCTAATGTACTAAACATACAAAGCTAGAAGATACAAGAGATAGGCATGAAATATTGCATGAGAGGGTAAGGTTCAGCACCCAGGTACAAATGTGGAGATAGCCCGCGACAACCAGCACTTTGCGAAACAATACTTTAGACTCCTACAGCAATACCCAAGTGCGGAGGGATCCAAAGGGTCCAACAGCTATCACCACTGCGGCCTACCTCAATCGTTACGGGGGGCATGCTTATAACTAATGTAGCCACACAACCCAGGCACCATGCCTGCGTTGCTGCTAGACTTCACCCAGCCAGGGCTATTGTGACCGAGGGTGAGAGCCACCAGAAGACTGGTCAACTTAGACCGAGTACCGTAGCTTGAACACAAATCTTATGCAACACTATCATGCCATCTAACAAGGTCAACTAAGGCTAGACATACGAACGGATACGAACTCTCTTATGTCTAGTCAACAAGATCGAAGGGTCGTGTTCGTGAAGAACACGAGCCTCTAACTTATGAACAAACACATAAGGAATGAGTAAATCATCCTTCAAGTGGATCAAAAGGTAGTGTTCATGAAGAACACGAGCCTCTAAATGATGAACAAGAGATGAACTCAAGAACATATCAATCATATGATCTACCATGACTTTATATGAAATAGCTGAATAACTGAAGTAGATCAAAGTCATACAATGAAATAAAGATAAAAGAGAACTCATACCTAGACTCCAAAGTAGACTTGGAACCTTAATAAAAGCTACTCTAGCCTACCCCTAGCCTTGGAGATTAAAAGTGAGAGGAGAATGAGAGAGTGGTGTCTGTGAAATGGGAGCCCCTCCCCTTCTATTTATAGGCAAGGAGGAGGCTTGCCCCGGGCACCAAATGGCCTCAAAACACCCGGGAGTGAAGCAATGGACCAATAAGCGAGTGCCACGTGTAGGGACGAGATGGGGGAACACTAGGTCGGTTCGGCCGATCCTAGGATTGGCCGCCCCCTAGGCCCCCCGCTCGGGGTGGTTTTCCTCTGGGTGGCTGTGTAACACCCTAAAATTCCATCACCAAATTGATGTAGCAACATGGTGTTTTAGTTTTTGTTTTATAAGGAAATAAATAATTTATCAAATAAATTTGGCTCGAAAATATTTAAATATCATTTTGAATAATTTTAGAAACAACATGTGCTTGTGCATCATATTTTGGTTGCATAGTTTTTTGTGTATATGTGTGGTTTTGAAAAGTTTCAAAATAGTTTGAAAAGTTTGATAAGTGTTTGAAAAAGTTTTGAAAGAAAAGGTTTTAAAAAAACAAAACCTCTCTTCTCCTTCTCCCTTTCTCTTTTTCTTTTCAGCCCATCTGGCCCCTCTCCTTTCCCCGGCCTGCAGCCCACCGGCCTCGCTCGGCCCGTTCACCCCGCGGCCCAGCTCCTTTTCCGCGGCCCAGCTCCACCTCCTCCCCTTCCTCTCTCTCCTGCGGCCGTTTTTCTTTTTCTTTGTTTTTTTCTTTCTCCGGCCTGCTTAACCCCTCCCCGCCGGTCTCTCCTTTATTCCAGCCCAGCAGCGGCCCAACTTCATTTCCCCTTTTTCTTTTCTCTCTCTCTCTCACTCGCTGGCAGGTGAGACCCGACCGTCAGGCCTTTCTTCTTCCTCCCTCTGCGTCGCTCTGCTTCACCACCGTGAAGGCCACCGGCCGTTTCGCCCGCGCCGCGCGCCCTCCCCCTCCTTTAATCCTCCTCTTTAATGCGTAGTGGAGCACCGGCTGCCCCTCCCCTCCTTTACTCCCCCTTCGGTTTCTCCTAATCAAAGTCGTTTCCCTTGATTGCCATCAAGGCTGCCGGCGCCCATGGCCATCAATGGCTTGTGCTCCCTGGCCGTCGCTCCCTCCCCTCCTCCCTAGCCTATAAAGGTCATGCTTGAGCCCCTGTGCGCCCCCTTTCCCTCACCCAAACTCCTCCTCTCCTCCTTCTCCATGCGCACCGTCGGAGCTTCTCCCCGCCGGAGCACCACGGAGCTCCGCCGGCCTCGATCTACGCTGGTGCCTATTCTCCTTCGTCGTGTGCTACACCGAAGGTTCGCGCGAAGGTGAGCAACTCAACCGTCCCTCTCTTTTCTGCCCTAGACCTCCCTAGCCCCTAGCACCTCTCGCCGGAGTCGCGCCGTCCGCCGCCGGCTGGGGCGCCCTTCACCCGTAGCCTTAGCCACCTCGTCGAGCCCTTGGTTGAGTTCGCCTTAATCACCGCTCCGCGTAGAACCTTTCCTCATCGCAAACCATGCCCGGGAGCTCGAATCCGAGCAGCGCCGGCGAGCTCTGCGCCGTTCGCCGCTGCACGCCGGCCGAGCGCCGTCGCCGATCCGCTCGCAGTCGCCCGCAGCCGTTCATCAAGGCATCAGCGGCTCGGATCTATCCCAAACGCCCCGGTCAAATCTTCAGGCACCGGTCAACCCAGGCCGCCACCGTAGTTTTGCAAAAAAATACCCTGCTGTATTTAATATCACAATATGGCCTTCCAACTGTTCAGACCATTTCAAACAGGTCCTTTCTTTTATGTATAGACCCCTGAGCTTTTTGTTTTCTCCTCAGCCGTCCACGCCATGATCAACGGCCCAGATCAGCCCTAGCCGAGTCAAATCAAATCACATACCGGTCAACCAAGGCAAATTTGCTTAAAAGGCCCTGAACTTTCTAATATAACAACTATACCCTTCCACCTCCAAAGAACCTTTTAGTTAGGTCCTTCTTCTTATGTATAGGCCCCTAAACTTCTCTGGTTTTTCCACCCGCAGTCCAAGCTCTATCTTTTTACGTTATAAAACTCTGGTTTATATACGTAATTATGTATTAGCACCTGGTTTCTTGCAGTTAAGCCCCTGGAAGCCTAGTTTCTTCACAGAAAAGCCCCTAAACCCTGTTTTGCCATATCTTTTGCGTTTTAGCTTCGTTTTAAGCGTTCTTGGTGTCCACGCGACCGTCTCTTCAAGCCTGTTAGTTTTAGTAGCGTGTTTTTAGCTTTTGGATCTGTTTGGTGTATTGTTTTATTTATTGAATGTTTTCATGTGTGCTCGTAGATATCGTGCCGGTTTCAAGTGAACAGCCAGTTGGAGTGGATCAAGAGCAAGTTTTTGAGGAAGAAGAACCACAGTGTGTAGGCAAGGAAGGCAAGTGGACTTCTCCCTCTGCATATTCTTCTTTGTCCTAAATAATAGCATATTAAATTAATATTTACTTTTATTTGTTGCTATGCATAAATTGATGGGAAAATCACCTTTTTAAGGACATGACTAGAATTTTATCCTCATTACCTTGAACAACCCTTTTTAAATAAATGTTTTGGGTAGAAATGCTTAGTTGCTATACCTTGGGATGGTTCAAATGGAACTTTACAAAATGATGAATCCAGATCATGATAATTTTGGTGAAAGATGATGCTTTATTAATATCAAGATCGTACGTTTTAATTGGAACATGGAGAACCACCTAGGAACACAGTGCAACCACAGTCCATATGGCTCTGGCTTAGCCAATTAATTAGGTGTGTGAATGTACTGATGACCTTATCCGAAAGGAGCAGAGAGGGGTTGGGGTTGCAGGGGTATAGCCCGGTTCTTTTGGGGTAGCAGCCTTTGCTAAGGTGCTGACCACTAGGGAGGGTTATGGTCCGCCCTGATCTATAACTATGCGGGTCGTTGGTCTTTTGCATGCCTTTATAAAGGCTTCATAGTGAACCCCTAGCCACTCACCTCAGCAGTGTTTAAGGGTTTGATCAACCCAGGCAACATGGGGAACACGAACTGTGGGTAAAGTGTACAACCTCTGCAGAGTTAAAACTGATCGATCAGCCGTGCTCACGGTTAAGAGCGGCCTGGACCCTCACATGATTAATGAACTTGAAGATTGAATTAAATCATGGTTTTATATGGTTTTAGGATGAAATGTTTTTCTAAATTCTTAAAGGTGTTGGTATACACTTACACCTAGTAAATAGGTGCTTGCTAATAAAATTTGGCCAACATTAAAATGCTAACCGCTGCAAACCCTTAGCCTATCCTTGATAGCCTTGCATCTTCTTCCACTTGCTGAGCTCCAACCATAAGTGTGCTCACCCTTGCTTACCCGCTGTTCAGAGGAGAACACTGGAGAGGAGTACTTCAGCGACTTCGATGAGTTCTGAGGCTTGCGTGGCCCCAGTCATGTTCCTATGGAATCTGAAGACGGAGCTGCTTCGTCTAGTTATCGTATGTTCGTTTTAAAGACCTTCGAGTCTAACGTCTGAGTGTAATAAGAGATAATGTAATTGTTAAACCTTTGTACATTTTTAATGTTGTTTATGGATATTTCACTCATGACGTCTATCATATGTGTGTAAACTTGATCTTGGCGCACATATGAGATGCATTCGGTCTTCTTCGGAAAATCGGGTGTGACAGAGTGGTATCAGAGTAGTAATGACTGTAGGACGCAGCCTTAAAATAGAAATGGTCAAAAAGTAAGGATTCATGTTCTAGAAAGCCCTGTCATCCTTCAAAATTGACTTATTTACGTATAAAAATCTAATTTATTCTTTGTTTCTTGTTAAAACACATCTTTTTGTTTTGATCTATACTAAGTTTGGTTCTTGTTTTATCAGCTGGATCTCCACCATCGGTGTTGTCTAATATAAGTTCTTAGATTGCCTACCCCTTGTCAAGTTCGATAGAAACGTTCCTGCGAGGACGATCGTTGTGTTAATGTTTGATGTTTGAACACATGGTTGATTTGGATCTTTGCTTGTGCGAGTTGCTTTGTGGAGTGATGGTCACAAATGCAACAAAGAATAAATTGTTAGGTTAGTAAAGATAGTTTGGGTTCAAATCTGGGTTATCTTTTCCTTTATCTATCATACAAGATGGTTGGAGTAAAATCTATTTATACAACTCTTTGACACAACAACACTGTTTTAATCATATTTCGAGCTACAGAACTCTATTTGATGAAAAATTAGCTGGGTTAGTTCACAAGTTTTATGAGTGAATTCAACACTGAGGGATAAGTATTTACAGGGAGATGTACAAAACAATGGAGCTGTCAGAATTTGTCTTAGTTTTGAAATTCATGCTGCTTCATCTTTTCAAGTTTATCTCTTCATGCATCAGTTCAATGTTCTTGTCTGAAATAATTTCTCTAACAATCAGATGGTACAAACCAGGTCAGGAGGAGGTCAAGACGTACCACTTGTTGTCCATGCTCATATTGCTAATCGACAGAATCAAGCACCACCCCCACCGTTCAATCTAGTGATGGATCCCGCATTGCAGCAATTCCTTGCCGCTCAGACACAGCTGTTGCAGAATCTTGCCAACACTATTCAAAATATGCAAGCTCAACAGAACCAACCAGCACCACCTCCGCCACAGCCGAGGGACAAGCATAAGGAGTTTATGAGCCACCACCCTCCCACCTACTCCCACTCCTCTGATCCGTTGGATGCCGATGACTGGCTGAAGACAGTTACCAAGAAGCTTGAAACCGTTCAATGCACTGATCGGGAAATGGTCCTATATGCTACAGGTAGACTGACTGGGCAAGCCAGTGATTGGTGGGATGCATATACCGTTGCGCATGCAGCTCCCAATACTATGAGTGCATTTGGCACGGCTGCGGCTGCGGCTGTGGCAGCTCCGGCTGTGGCTGTGCTGGTGAAGCAGATTCTCTGGTGAATCAGAAACCGTTTTAGGAAAACGTTTGGCAAAACAACTTCTTCTGGTTGTGTAAGGTAGATAAGAGGCTGAAATGTCTATAATGCCCTTCTTTTTTATTTCTTTATTTTTTCCTCCTATTTTTTCTTTTCCCTTTTCAATTTCATGTCTTGTTGAATGTCTAAAGGCATTTTTCGTGATATCTATATGTTTCGAGGACTATATTGTAAAAAGCAAGTGCCACATTATTAAAATGACAAATATCTCTACGGTGGACAGGGGACTTGATCTTCCTAGCGGTTGTCCTATCTATCCTCATCTATTTCTACAGTCTTCCCTCTTCTGTGATTTCCATGGCGGGCGCTTTGGGTAAGAGGAGGGTGACCCGCAGGTCAGCAGGCGTGCAGCTGCCCCGCATGGCCTCCTGTGGCTCGTGAAGACCGGGACGGAGTAGCCCGCAGCGGCGCTCGCGGCCGGGGGTGGAGGGTGGGTGAGCTCCTCTGCAGGTGCTGTGGTCGGGGCGGAGCAGCCCGCCGCTGCCGCGGTGCTCGCCCACGCCAGGGTCGTCGTCCTCCAGTAGTCCACGCCCCAACGAAGCTCGAGCATCCACCGTCGGGCACCTCCTCCGTGGCTCCGCCCTGCAACTACCACCGACTGCCTCGTTCCCGCGCCCCTACAGCTCCTCCGCGCCACGCCCCAGCTAGCAGACCCCACCCGGGGGCAGCCTTGGCAAAGAGCACGGAGGAGCAGGCGAAGCTACTATTTTCAGCTCTCCCTCCTCCAAATCGCGCTAGTCAGCAGGATTCCCGGGAGCTTCGTCGGGGAAGCTATTTTGGGAGACCGTTTGGTAGAGATTCGGCTCCTGCCGACCACGGAGCTGGAGCTGAAGCCGTGCCAAAGGCACCCTATTACTTGGCAAGAATTCAGAGATAGCTTCCGAGCACATCACATTCCTTCGGGAGTGATAAAACTCAAGCAGAGAGAATTTCTGGCACTAAACCAGGGAAACATGTCTATTACGGAATATCTCAACAAGTTTACACACTTGTCCCGTTATGCTCCCGATGAAGTGAACACCGATCCCAAGAGGCAGGAAAGATTCTTAGATGGATTGATTGGACCACTCAACTACCAACTGCAGAGCCATACATTCCCCAACTTTCAGACATTGTTGAACAAGGCTATAGGTTTGGCGAACAAACGTATGGAACTTGGTGAACAGAAGCGCAAGTTTAAATCTCATGGACAATCCAACAATACACGCCCTCGCTTCAACTCATCTCAGAGTTCTCAGTTTCACTCTGGTGGATCAAGTGGAAATTATACTCAGAATTTACAGTTGCAGCACTCAACTCAACCACCCCAGCATTCCAGCCAGCAGACACCACATGTTCCAAGTCATCATCAAGATCACTCAGGAGCACCAGTGAGAAACAACTCCCCGGTTCGTCCTAATGGTTGTTTCGATTGTGGAGAATTTGGACATTATGCCAACATCTGCCCGAAGCGCAACATGCAGACTCCTCAGAAAGGCAATGGTCAGAGGTTTGGACAACCGTTATCTCAGGCTCGCATCGGGAACTCTACTCCTCGAGGTAACAGAGGCCAACAGAACTACGCACGTGGTAGAGTGAATCATGTGACAACTGAACAAGCTCAAGACGCTCCAGGTGTTGTGCTGGGTACGTTCTCTATCAACTCTGTACCAGCAACAGTTTTATTTGATTCCGGAGCATCGCATTCATTCATTACTGAACAATTCGTGGTAAAGCATGATATACCTATGAGTTCTATGAAGACACATTTGCTGGTTAGTTCCCCGAACGGTGAAATGAAATCCACCTATGTATTCCCACGGGTCAATCTTAAAATCGAGGGAATAGATTTTCAAGCTGATCTAATAGTTCTTACATCTAGTGGAATAGATGTGATACTTGGAATGGATTGGTTAGGCGAAAGTGATGGAATAATTCTGTGTGCCAAGAAGTCAGTGCTCTTAACCAGCCCACGAGGAGATAGGATTGAAGTTGTCGCTACTGCCCCATCCAAGAAGGAAGGAAAAGTGAATCAAGATAAAGGAAAACAAGTGAAAGAGCTATAACTGTTGGAAGAACTCAATGTTCAAGATGAGCTTATAGAAGAGTACCCTTAGTTTTCCCAATCTCTCCGAAACTCGGGACGAGATTCTTTTTAAGGGGGTAGATTTGTAACACCCTAAAATTCAATCACCAAATTAATGTAGCAACATGGTGTTTTAGTTTTTGTTTTCTAAGGAAATAAATAATTTATCAAATAAATTTGGCTCTAAAATATTTAAATATCATTTTGAATAATTTTAGAAGCATCAAGTGCTTCTGCATCATATTTTGGTTGCATAGTTTTTTGTGTGTATGTGTGGTTTTGAAAAGTTTCAAAATAGTTTGAAAAGTGTTTGAAAAGTGTTTAAAGTTTCAAAAAGTTTTGAAAGAAAAGGTTAAAAAAAACAAAACCTCTCTTCTCCTTCTCCCATTCTCTCTTTCTTTTCAGCCCATCTGGCCCCTCTCCTTTCCCCGGCCCGCAGCCCACCGGCCTCACTCGGCCCGTTCACCCCACGGCCCAGCTCCTTTTTCGCGGCCCAGCTCCACCTCCTCCCCTTCCTCTCTCTCCTGCGGCCATTTTTCTTTTTCTTTGTTTTTTTCTTTCTCCAGCCCGCTTAACCCCTCCTCGCCGACCTCTCCTTTATTCCAGCCCAGCAGCGGCCCAACTTCTTTTACCCTTTTTCTTTTCTCTCTCTCGCTCGCTGGCAGGTGGGACCCGGCCGTCAGGCCTTTCTTCTTCCTCCCTCTGTGTCGCTCTGCTTCACCGCCGTGAAGGCCACCGGCCGTTTCGCCCACGCCGCGCCCCCCCTCCTTTAATCCTCCTCTTTAATGCGCAGTGGAGCGCCGACCGCCCCTCCCCTCCTTTACTCCCCCTTCGGTTTCTCCTAATCAAAGTCGTTTCCCTTGATTGCCATCAAGGCCGCCGGCGCCCATGGCCATCAATGGCTTGTGCTCCTTGGCCGTCGCTCCCTCCCCTCCTCCCTAGCCTATAAAGGTCATGCTTGAGCCCCTGTGCGCCCCCTTTCCCTCACCCGAACTCCTCCTCTCCTCCTTCTCCGTGCGTGCCGCCGGAGCTTCTCCCCGCCGGAGCACCACCGGAGCTCCGCCGGCCTCGATCTATGTCGGTGCCTCTTCTCCTTCGCCGTGTGCTACACCGAAGGTTCGCGTGAAGGTGAGCAACTCAACCGTCCCTCTCTTTTCTGCCCTGGACCTCCCTAGCCCCTAGCACCTCTCGCCGGAGTCGCGCCGTCCGCCGCCGGCCGGGGAGCCCTTCACCCGTAGCCTTAGCCACCTCGTCGAGACCTTGGTTGAGTTCGCCTTGATCACCGCTCCGCATAGAACCTTTCCTCGTCGCAAACCATGCCCGGGAGCTCGAATCCAAGCAGCGCCGGCGAGCTCTGCGCCATTCGCAGTCGCACGCCGACCGAGCGCTGCCGCCGGTCCGCTCGCAGTCGCCCACAGCCGTTCATCAAGGCATCAGTGGCTCGGATCTGTCCCAAACGCCCCGTTCAAACCTTCAGGCACCGGTCAACCCAGGCCACCGCTGTAGTTTGGCAAAAAAGACCCTGCTGTATTTAATATCACAGATATGCCCTTCCACCTGTTAAGACCCTTTTAAACAGGTCCTTTCTTTTATGTATAGACCCCTGAGCTTTTTGTTTTCTCCGCAGCCGTCCACGCCATGATCGACGGTCCGGATCAGCCCTAGCGAGTCAAATCAAATCACATACCGGTCAACCAAGGCAGATTTCCTTAAAAGCCCCTGAACTTTCTAATATAACAACTATACCCTTCCACCTCCAAAGAACCTTTTAGTTATGTCCTTCTTCTTATGTATAGGCCCCTAAACTTCTCTGGTTTTTCCACCCGCAGTCCAAGCTCTGTCTTTTTACGTTATAAACCTCTGGTTTATATACGTAATTATGTTTTAGCCCCTGGTTTCTTGCAGTTAAGCCCCTGGAAGTCTAGTTTCTTCACAGAAAAGCCCCTAAACCCTGTTTTGGCCATATCTTTTGCGTTTTAGCTTCGTTTTAAGCGTTCTTGGTGTCCACGCGACCATCTCTTCAAGCCCGTTAATTTTAGCAGCGTGTTTTAGCTTTTGGATCTGTTTGGTGTATTGTTTTATTTATTGAATGTTTTCATGTGTGCTCGTAGATATCGTGTCGGTTTCAAGTGAACAGCCAGTTGGAGTGGATCAAGAGCAAGTTTTTGAAGAAGAAGAACCATAGTGTGTAGGCAAGGAAGGCAAGTGGACTTCTCCCTCTGCATATTCTTCTTTGTCCTAAATAATTGCATATTAAATTAATATTTACTTTTATTTGTTGCTATGCATAAATTGATGGGAAAATCACCTTTTTAAGGACATGACTAGAATTTTATCCTCATTAACTTCAACAACCCTTTTTAAATAAATGTTTTGGGTAGAAATGCTTAGTTGCTATACCTTAGGATGGTTCAAATGGAACTTTACAAAATGATGAATGTTGATCATGATAATTTTGGTGAAAGATGATGCTTTATTAATATCAAGATCATACGTTTTAATTGGAACATGGAGAACCACCCAGGAAAACAGTGCAACCACAGTCCATATGGCTCTGGCTTAGCTAATTAATTAGGTGTGTGAATGTACTGATGACCTTATCCGAAAGGAGCAGAGGGGGATTGGGGTTGCAGAGGTAGAGCCCGGTTCTTTTGGGGTAGCAGCCTTTGCTAAGGTGCTGACCACTAGGGAGGGTTATGGTCCGCCCTGATCTGTAACTATGCGGGTCGTTGGTCTTTTGCATGCCTTTGTAAATGGCTTCGTAGTGAACCCCTAGCCACTCACCTCGGCAGTGTTTAAGGGTCTGATCAACCCAGGCAACATGGGGAACACGAACTGTGGGTAAAGTGTACAACCTCTGCAGAGTTAAAACTGATCGATTATCCGTGCTCACGGTTAAGAGTGGCCTGGACCCTCACATGATTAATGAACTTGAAGATTGAATTAAATCATGGTTTTATATGGTTTTTGGGATGAAATGTTTTTCTAAATTCTTAAAGGGGTTGGTATACACTTACACCTAGTAAATAGGTGCTTGCTAATAAAATTTGACCAACATTAAAATGCTAACCGCTGCAAACCCTTAGCCTATCCTTGATAGCCTTGCATCTTCTTCCACTTGCTGAGCTCCAACCATAAGTGTGCTCACCCTTGCTTACCCGCTGTTCAGAGGAGAACACTGGATAGGAGTACTTCAGCGACTTCGATGAGTTCTGAGGCTTGCGTGCCCCCAGTCATGTGCCTGTGGAAGCTGAAGACAGAGCTGCTTCGTCTAGTTATCGTATGTTCGTTTTAAAGACCTTCGAGTCTAACGTCTGAGTGTAATAAGAGATAATGTAATGGTTAAACCTTTGTACGTTTTTAATGCTGTTTATGGATATTTCACTCATGACGTCTATCATATGTGTGTAAACTTGATCCTGATGCACATATGAGATGCATTCGGTCTTCTTCAGAAAATCGGGTGTGACAGGCTGCCCTGTGGGCCCTCTGATCCATCCCCGATGCATAGCTTGTTTTGGTATCCGAGGTGGGCCCCTTGATCCATGTGAAGTCCATGTGTCGCTCTCTGATTCGTGGGTGAGTGCCTCCCTTGGATCAGTGACGTGGATTGCCATGTGTTTCCTTGGTGGCAGCCACCTCCTCAGCTGAGTTGGCATGGTTCTTCCATAGAAGGTGGGTTTCCATCTCTTTTAGTGCTTATTTCACCTACATACAAATAATCTCCAAGGACAAGTGGAACTACATTATTCAAACCAAAATGCAAGTAAATAATGCATATGCCTCCATTTATGAGAGAATATTGATGGCTGAAAGTAGTACTTAACAGCCGTCAACAATACGATTGATGGCCTCAACTAGCTCCGGAACTCCACCATGGCACAATCACGCAGGGCAGCCATGGTGGCTAGGGTCGGCCTAGGCCATCTCCTAGACAATTTTGAGGACTCGCGGCCGCTGTCGTCTCCCTCTGGTGCTTGCTTCTAGGTTTCGCCGAGATGTCGTGAATGGATGAGGCGGCGAGGCAGGGGATATAAATGAGCTGAGGAGGATCTATGTCAAAGGGCGTCGTGAACCGGGCTCGAAAGGGGGTAGGCTGGTCGGCATGGGCCGGCCAGCCCAGGCCCTTTTCGGCCCGGTTCAAGCCCATCTTCCTCCACGACGCTTCTTGCACTTTCTTGAATATTTGCTGAATTTCATGTGGGTCCTTGACGTCATTTTCCCTACGGTTTGGATAAGGGTACTTGGCGCACGAACTCCCGCATCTTCTATTTAGGTCCTCTGAGTTTCACGGCTTCATGCTTCGGTCGTCGGGTCATTTGGAGTCATGTTCACTTCGTGTCTTGACTTGTGCCGGGCTTCATGATCTTCTCATAAAGTGCTCGATGAACTCTACCCGGAAGTCCTCATTTAGGCACTTAAATCCTGCGTAAACAACATACTCCAAAAACCATATACAAGTGTGAACTTGTTACATCATTAGTATGCCTAGTGGTGGGTTAGTTATAATTCAAAGCTCAAACCAAAGTGTAACAAGTGTTTTTGGTGGACGGAAATTGACCGCCAACAGCTTGCCAGCCTCAGCCTTTTGCTTCTCAGCTGCAACCTTTTTCTTTCCCTTGACTGCAGCCTTCCTCTTCTCAATTTCTGCAGCTTCAGCCTTCTTTCTTTTCTCCTCCTCTTCCTTCCTCTTCACAGCTTCCTCAGCTTCAGCCTTCCTCCTCCTCTCCTCCTCCTCTGCTGCCTTCCTCCTCCTCTCCTCCTCTTCTGCTGCATTCCTCCTCCTCTGCTGCCTTCCTCCTCTGCCACCTTCCTCCTCTGCTACCTTCCTCCTCTCCTCATCCTCTCCCACCTTCCTCTTCTCATCCTCCTCTGCCTTCCTCTTCTCATTCTCCTCTACGTTCCTCTTCTGCTCCTCCTCCTCTTCAGCCTTCCTCTTCCCCTCCTCCGCCTTCCTCTTCTCCTGCTCCGCTGCCTTCCTATTCTCCTCCTCCTCTGCCTTCCTCCTCGCATCTTCTTCAGACTTCCTCCTCTCCTCCTCCTCTGCCTTCCTCTTCGCATCCTCCTCCTCCTTCGTCTTTGCCTCTTGTTCAGCCACGCTTTATGCATGCTTCGAGTCAATATGATGGGAATCCTATATAGGGTCTACTAGATTTTGTTATGACATTCCTTGAAGCCCTTAGAGAGTTTGGTTATGGGTAGTTAAATGCTTAGTTTGCTGAACACATGGGCTAGGTTTAATTATTAATATTGACTAATGAACTATTTAATCACATGGGTGTGTGATCTTTTTAGAAACATGGAATTCTAGGGGCTCGAGCAAATGCTTGTCCGGTGCACGGTGTTTTTGGTTTGATGTTTGTTTTGCTCGAGCCACCTTAAGGTTTGATGCGTGGAGTGACCACCCAGGACTTACAGTACAACCACGAGAACTAACGGGCAATGGTCTTGGCCAAGTAAGTAGGGTAAACTAGTGGACTGCGTTAGACTGTCTGGGATGGATGAGGGCGTAGTTCCCAAGAGTCCGGCAAGGCTCAATGATGGGTCATGTACCCTGAGACTGGTTAATGCGCGCTGGTGAACCTATGTAAAGGCCTCGTAGCGTCTTTATGCTATCACACCAAAGGAAGCATGAAAGTGCCTTGCAAGCACATCATGGTTGGGTTTAACGTTCTTTCGGACGTTTACGCGACTTGAGGGTAAAGTTGTACAACCTCTGCAGAGTGTAAAACTATCATGATAGCCATGGTCACAGTCAAGAGCGACCTGGACCCTCACATGTTTAGCTGGTGGAATGGTTGGTTTGGATGGGTTGATGGCCTTAGATGATAGATGCTTTACCTTTAAGGTGGGTTCGGGTTGGGAAGACTCTCACCTTAGTAAATAGGTTGTTTAATAAAATATGGCAAACTAAAATCAATGCTTGCAGCCAGTTGTGTCAACCTTTCCTGTTCTAAGCCCTCATAGCTATACCTCCTACACTTGCGGAGTACATTTCGATGTACTCACCGTTTTCCCTTCAACTCCCTGCTGTCTCTCTCCCCCCCTTAAATGATGTTCAGGTTATGGAGGCCATGATGATCTAGGAGTGTGTCCCCCCCGGTTGATTGCCTGCGGTCATGGAGCCTGCTTCCGCACAAGACATTAAGCTTTAGTTGTACTTTTCTTTTGGACCAACGGGTCATTTTGTAATATTTAAACATGATATGGAAATCTACCATTGATGAAGTTGTACTTTATGTATGAAATATGATCCTGGCATACATAAAGTGGCACCTGATTGTGTTTATAAAATCAGGTGTTACAACAACTAACTTAGCACAACGAATTTGAGATTCTTTCACACACTTTTTGTAAAATAACCAATCATCACCACATGTAATAGGCATCATCACATAGTGACTTCTTTTATCATCGGAATCAAACCTTCCATGAATCCTTATTTCCTCCCCCTTATTTCCAACTTTGAACAAAGAATTCACTCAGATTTTAATATCTTCAAATGTTGGAGCACTATCAAATCTTGCTACTTGTTGCCTCATGCTTGCAAACTCCCCATTGTCATCAACCATGCCACCCGAAAAAATACGAACTAAACGTTTCATCTACACACAATCACAATTTAAATTGATTACACCAACCCTCATCTCAATTGTCAATAACATCTTCAGTACCCAACATATAATTATGTATATGTTCAATACATTAATCAAGAAAATGATAAAATCCTACCATACAAGACAAACTACACGATAAGGAACATCGGCCACTTACATGATACACTACACTTAATCATACCCAATTCGTACTCAATCAACCTATCCAACTCAAATCATACACAAAACCTAACCACCTCATATCCAATGAAAACGATGGAATCCGTGAAAACTAATTGGTTAGAGTGGAGGAGTTACCTTCCCGAAGTAGTTTCCCACTATTTCCCCTTCAAAACGGGTGAGAGATGGGGTGGATCTAGAGGGGGAGGGGTGGGGGCAGCGCCATGGGAGTGGAGGAGCTCGGGTTTAGGTCAGGAGTGGAGTGGGGAAGTGAGGAGGAGGAAGAAAGAAGGGTCTGTCGGCCCCAGGGTAAGTTAAGTGAGTCGCGCCACTCGCTATGTCAGCGGCCAACGCGGCCAGCCCACCCGCACACCGGCTGACGTGGCCGGCCAATCGCGCCACGCGGCGTGGCGCGACCAAAAGAGTTATGTCTTGGAAATTTAGTTCGGGAGGGGTTATTATTAAAAAAAGATTAAAAAGAGTTTAAAAAAATTCGAATCCTGCATGAACTCTATGTCACATTCTAACCTTTCGGAATTTGTGCAGCTGGAGATGCATGAGAATTTTCACTGGTGCCCAAAGTTCAACAGGCTAAAGTCTCTTACTCTTGGTGTAGTAATAAGATGTGTGAGTGCAGACTCCTACGTTTTGATAGCCTTCCTTCAGAACTCATCTAATTTTGTGTAGCTTGCTCTTGACGTGAAAGAGGTACATGCTTCTCTCCACATGTATACTGAAAGAGCGACAAATTCTGCAGTTCTCAATTAAGTCTAGGTTAGACAGTGAGAATTATTATTATTATTATTGTCGATCGTTGCTCTAGTCGAATGCTCATTAGCAATGTAGAAAATAAGATTATCCACTTCCTTGTTACAGTCGTTTGCTCTAAGCGTGCGTGATGGCCTGGACAAATATTTTGGCCAAGAGCTGTTGCACAGAAGTACAGAACCCCTGGTTACTAGCTCAGATTTGTTTTGGATCAAGCACTGAAACCGATCATTTGCGTCATTGGGTGAGAGCAGACAAGTTCCAGCAGCGCCACGAAATAAAGTGGTAACTGCGGCCTGTTGGCCGAGGGCGAGCTGTACCCGAATTGCAGAAATAATCGAAGCTGCATTGCAGAAAGATCAGCATGACATTCCTGCAAGAACGAATGGACGATCAACAAAATAGAGTTAATTGCTTATCTACGGAGTTTCTTCTAAATAAAACGAACCACAAATAGAAACTTATGTTTCAAAGATCTGCAGAACAGTAGAAACATAACATTCGGATATGAATGAGTATCCCAATGGGCTTCATGGCTTACCGGTGATATTATTACATCACCCATCATTTTGATATTCTTTTTTTTAAACTTAATTGCATTGTACAGAAAATGCATGCTGAAACTACGTACTCCGTAATTCATGAGAATCAGAGACCCCTACATATACGGCCAGGACGTACAACCGAATAGTAGGACCAGTCACCTTGGTCAGGGCACTATAACATCTAACATTATATGGAGGCCAGAATTGATTTTTCCATTATCTAAGAAAAGATTTCCAACTTGAGCCACCCCCCTTCATGCCATGATTTCTCAAACCGGTGCCCCAATATGTTCCTGTTCCTTGTTCCCAACGTTCCCCTTGTTCCCAACGTTCCGTTAACATAGTCTGCTAAGGTCTAGGTTCTACTTTTTTTCAGGTTCAAGTCGACACATTATTAGCATACAGATGTATAAATCCTCTCCTCTCGATTGCCCTTTGGGCCTTAGCTATCACAGGCGAGTTTGGCTCATTACTTGGAGACCCAGTCGCTTCCAATATACTTCATGTTGGGCTTCACGGCCCGTTTGCCCCTGCGCCGACTTACTTCAGTTGCATCACCAGAATCACCGTTAGAGACTTCAGTTGCATCGCCAGAATCATCATCAGAGGCCTCAGTTGCGTCGCCAGAATCACCGTCAGAGGCTTCAGTTGCATCACCAGAATCACCGTCAGAGACTTCAGTTGCATCACCAGAATCACCGTCAGAGGCTTCAGTTGCATCACCAGAATCATCGTCAGAGGCTTCAGTGGTTGCATCAGTATAGTTGTTGACATACCAGTTCTTGATTTTAATCTGATCAGAGCTTATGCCATTCCCAACCAAAAACTTCTCCAGGTCGTTGCACATGGGTCCATCCTCCCAATCCACCGAGCAAATGATTTTAACAACCTTAAGGTGCTCACAAGTGAAATATCTTTCTTCTAGCTCGCCAATGAAAGCTTTATGTGTACCTGAGTTCTGCCACATCGTGAAAAGCACACGAATTTAACCTTTGATTACACATGCATAAGCATTCATAGAAGGACTGATAAAAATGTGGAGGGAAGCATGTACCCCCATGATTTCCAGAATTAGCTTCCTCAGATTAGGTGAGTTCTGAAGGAAGACTATCAACGCATAGAAGTCTGCAGACAGACACCAGTCTTGAAGTGTCAGGATTGTAAGATTGTTGAATTTTGGGCACCAGTTAAAATTCTTTTCTATCTTCAGCTGCACGTAATATAGAATCCATGTTATTGTTGTTTGAGTAGCCAATCCAAAGAAACTGAGTAAGAACTATTCTGAAGAACAAAATATATATGATAAAAACATAACATAATATGTTTGGCAAAATAATACACAACAGACAGAACTCTGGTTATTTTCTGAAGAGTCAATGTTCTAGAGCACATGTAGTGGCAAACATCATGAAATGTTAGCATAACGTGCGAGGATTCCAACAATTACTGATGCACTTGTGCCTCGCCGTTTGTATGGTGCCTTCAATTTCACATCTATACACAGTAAAGGAGACAATTATTCTGTCAAACCACTAACTATGACAATTTCCAGTCAACTATTTACTGAATCTACAAATGAATTGAGTGTAAGAAGTACACAGCCTTATGAGCATTAATCATCCCCTAGATATGTCTTGAGTATGCACAAATCATTTGGTATAGGAACTAGACTGTTATGTTAGCACAGGAACAGATTGCTCATCCCCCAGATATATCTTGGCGTAAGAATAGATCATCAGATATCAGATCTGAACTTAAAGCTATCTACATGGATATCAAATGTAAAACCAAGAAGTGTACCATTGTTCCTCTGTAGTAGAATTCCAACTCCCTAACACCAGAAAGGCCCCTGAGAAACTGACAGACATCAGCAACCTGAGTATCATCAGTACCAACGCAAACCGATGCTGTCACTAGTGATTCCATATTGTTTAGCAGAGGTATTCTTGCGCCCACAGGAAAGAAGTGCAGATCAATAAGGCTTGGAATAGAAATAGAGGCTTGTCCTTCAAATGTGCAGTGACAATCATCAATCATGGTCAGAACCTTCAGTGTGTGGGAGGAAATCTCAGGGTCAAAAATGGTGCAGCATCTTAAGATGAGACGTTCCAATACTGGGCAGCCTGTTTGTTGATTCCTAAAGAATGGTGGTTCCAGAAAAACAACGCAAAGCTGAATGCTTGTCACATGGCAGCACTTTGAAGCAAACACTGCAGGATCGAGGTGCAAGGCCACGAACCCACCAAAAACTTCAACAGACAGAGCATTGCTCTGTAAAGCATGGCAGATCCATATGTTAGCATCTTCTGAGTCGCCATAAGGGTCATACGACCCGTCAGGTATGTTGTACCGAAGCCGGAACTCTTCCAGGGCAACCGGGTTTCGGAGCATCAAGAAGCGGTTGATAAACTTCTTGAACAGCACGTCGCACGCCTCCTCGGTGTCAGCCGTGCCGTCGAACTCATCGCACGAGGCGTTGATGCGAGGCACGGAGCGCCAGAGGTCGCGCCACCGCGTCGACAGCACGCACGTCTGCACGAGCTGGCGTGCGTCCAGGAAGGAGATGGCGCGGATGAGGACGTCGTTGGGGAGGGCGTCAATCCTGCACGACACGTCCACAAAGCCCCCCGGGACCACCCGCGCGTCGCCAGAAGCCTTCGCCATGGGGTCGGTTCACAGGGACATTCCGTCGAACAGGTGGTGTTCAGACGAGCTGCAGCGTTGAGAAATGGCGAATTAGAAAGCCATGGATCCGCAGATCCGATCGCGAGAATGGAGATCGCGCGAGGAAACAACAGTCTGTTAGAGATTCTTGGATAGAGATGGTAGCAATCGAATCGAAGAAGAGGTGGAAGGAACAGGAGCAAACCTGCTGCGGTGCCTGTTGCCTGCCTGCGCACCGAACAGAGGCAGACGGCGCCCGTGTGTTACTTTCCCTGCTTTGTTAAGGCAGACGACACCTGTTTTATCTACGTTCTTAAAGAAATCCCTTCAGACTTCAGTGAAAAAAGTCATGCGGCTAAACTATTATTATAGAATTTTGTTCACATTTGAGTTTGCATCAGTGGTATACTGGTATATTGTGGTTACATGTGTAAGCATCAAGGCCTCACCGCACCTTTGGTAAGAGTGTGTTTTGGTGATAAATGACAACCATATACTTGTGACTAACCTTTGTTTTGTAGCGGATTTATCCTTGGGTTATTGTCATGAGATATATGTGAAATGAGACCTCTCAATTTGAAATTATGGATGATCAATGAACAAAGACTACAAGACTAAGGACATTCTTAGTTCCAAGTGTCACAAGGAGATGAAGGACACTTGGATTTGCTAGTTTGTAGTGTTTGACCGTACTATTAAGAGGGGTTCACACTTTAGTAGCTTGACCATGCCAAATGTTATGCTATATTCATGCACTATCAAGCTCTTTGGTTACTAAACAACTCAAGAGACTCATGGAAACACATTTGAAGCAAAAAGACTTAAAGAAAAACTCAAAGACGATTGAATTGGATGAGTTGAAATGAAAAAGGGCCCGTCGGATGAACCGACGACATCATTTCTAGTTGCACCGGATGATCAATGTGGAAGTTTCAAAAGAAAACAGCACCGCCGGATGAACCGACGGTGTATTAGCAGTTGCATCGGTTCATCCGGTGACCTAGGGTTTGGTAACAGTGATGATTCAAGTCAAGAGCCTTCAGCACCGGATGAAGCGACAGTCCAAGCAACGGTTCATCCGGCGCACACATATAATTCATACAGAGACGCACCGAGTGAACTTGCTTCAGCACCGAATGAACCGACACTCATGAAGACTACCAGCGGTTCATCCGGCGCCTATGGTTATTGTACGCAGAGACAAACTGAGTGAAGTTGCTTCAGCACCGGATAAACCGACGCAGCATCGGTGCATGCGTCGGATGAATTGGTACAATGTTTGAGTTCAACGGCTATATTTCGAGACACAGAGACACCGGATGAACCGGCGCTGTCGTAGGGGGAACCGTCGGTTCATCCGACGGTACTACTTTTCAGGGGACTTTTCCAACGGCTAGCCTCCCTTGCTAGGCCTATAAATTGGACCCCCCCTGCGTCTCTTGAGCTGCCTTTGCCACTCTGAAGAACTACTGCAGCCAAGGAGAAGGAGAGTTAGTGCTTTGATCATTTGGATTTCATCTTCCTAGCCAAGAGGAATTCTTTCTTGGTGATCAAGAGTTTCAAGGTGCTTTCAATGGCATAGCTGAGTGCATTGGTCAAGTGAAAGTGTGTGAGCTTGTTACTCTTGGAGTTTGACGGCTCCTAGACGGTCTCGGTGATTGGGGGTTCTTGGTGAGCTCTTGGAGATTGTGGGAGCCCCGGGAAGTTCTTGGTGTAAATGGATTGAGACCCACCATTCCGAAGATGGAGAACGGGTACTCTTAGTGAGCACTCAAGTCTAAGTGGCTTAAGGGGGAACAAAACTCTTTGTGAGTGCTCCAACGTGGATTAGGGAGAAGCGTCAACTTCTCGATACCACGGGAAAAAAATTCGGTTGTCTCGTGTCCACTCTTTCTACCTTCTTGCACTTACTTCTGCATTTACTTTCAGCTCTTAAGTTCCTTTGTTCTAGTTTCCCTCTAGTTTGCTTTGCTTGTTGTATATCTTGACTAGGGTGTTTTTCTTGTTAGTGTGAATCTTGCTAAGGAACTTTGTTGCTAGTGTGCTTAGTTGGTAGGAAGAAATCTTTTTAGATGGTCAACACTAGAGATATAGGTTAAGGTTTACTTCTTGTTCTAGAAATTTGAAGAAGGCCCATATTCAACCCCCCCTTCTATAGGCCATCGATCCTACAACATGCAGGAGCGGATCTATGTTGGGGCGAGCTGGGGCGGCCGCCTAGCTAAAGTTGGAAGTGCACAAGTATATATCCTTCTTCTCCGGCGAGTTCGTGAGCTCCGGTAGGCGGTGTTGGGCAACAAGCATGGCGGCGGCTTGTTTTTCAGACGAAGGGACCAGTCAAGAGGTTGAAGGAGGACCAATCGGCCAACTGGGTGTCTGGGCCATAGGTGTTTTTGCCTCCTCGGGCAGTCTGGCCCACAGGCCATAGCTCACTGGCCCAGCCTAAAATAGGCCCATCCATCCGCCAGGCAGCTAGGCCAGCATCCCACCACACTCAATCACGCACGGTACGGCGCGACGCAACCCTAGGCAGTGCATGGCGGCGAGTGGCGTGCGGTGGCCGGCGGGCTAGGCAGGCCGGCAGCTCATTGAGGAGGAGGACATGATTGCGCCGCTGCCGACCGTAGCCGGAGCTGGGCATGACCGCGGCGGCCGGGGCTCTCGTCTTGGTCGCGAAATCGGCGCTCCGGCGTCGTAATCAAGGCTGGTGGCGGAATCGACGCTCCGGCGCCGGTATCGAAGAGTTCAATTGCCAAAGAGCCCTAGACGCCCTAGACATGGAGCTAGAGGTTTTTAGAACTTTGCTAGTGGTATGTATATTCTTATGATGTTAACCAGCACTTGAGTTGAATCATGTGATTACTTTATTATAACTTATTGTTTGCTAATTGATGTTTGTATCCAATATACAGGTTCATCTGATTCTTATTTCTTTTTTTATTTTACCATGTATGGTGCGTTGGTGCAAGAATTATCAATTTATTCTTCAAATTTAAGGTAATGTCTCAACTTTGCATTAAAATTGTGTGATTGTAATATATGTATGCATTAATGCGATTGGAATTGCAATGTTCTTGATTTCGGTTTAGTCGGTCGTTAGAAGTTCGCCCCAGCTGCTTTTTTTCCTGGCTACGCCACTGGTCACATTGTCTTGATGGTGGTAACTGTTTGGGCTCTTGAAAGAGGTTGATGTGTTCTTGGACAATGTCAGCAATGGCCTTGGGTAGTTGCTGCTTCTTCTTTTCTTCTGTTACTAGGCATAGCTGAACTAGTTGGGCTACTCCTCCCTTCCGTAACAATCCTTTGAATTTCTTGATCTTTAACTTTAAACACTTAGAGCAACTCCAACAGACATTCTAAATTGTTTTGTATCCGTGTTGACATTGCTAACGTCATCGACTAGAAACGGATATAAGATCCATTTCTATCGACGGCACCAGAAATGCAAAGGTATATCTTAACATGATGCTAAGTGTATATCAGATGTTGCTTTCAGATTAAACTAAAAGGTGAACTCCGACACGATTCATAGCACAACTCGATATAGGTTGTCAGCCCTGACAGGTGTGCCAGAAAACGCATGGATATGGTACTCTTACATATGCCTTGGATCTCTAGAAAAGAAGATATATATAAACTGGGAATCCGCAAGCGCACAGATATGAATATACCATTGTAGCATTTTAACCAGGAGTAAAACCAGGTATCGTATTTATATTCTACCACAGGGAAAGAAGTCTTTCTAATCCATAATAGCTAATACATGCTCATCTCTCAGTTTTATAATGTAGAGTGGCCAAAATATATCAATTGCTATAAACAGGGGTAAGTCACATAAAGATAAAGATATTGATAGCATTGTTCAAGTCATAACATCATGAGCAGCTAGAAAGTGTCATTATAGCAAGAGAAACATAGCAAAGTCTAGTTAGAGAGGATACTCCTCGGTAACTCTAAACTATATGTCAATGCAAACTATGATTAGTGCGAACATTTAACAATCATGGAAGAAGAACTATTATATCAATGCATGGGGAGACTATCCAGGAGGATCAAGGCCGAAACTTGAAACAACCCAAACAGTATAAGGCTCCACTAGTCCTATACACGGGGGGTGGACTGCGAAGGACTCAATAGTGTTGTCACCACCACGATCTACCACACGACCCGGCATATAGGGTGCAATCGCAGATAAATACAATATAAGCACCACGCTTACACTGTCTTTACCGTTCACCCATGTTAACAAATGATCTAGGTGAGGGCTATACGACTCCATACATGAATATAAAGGCAAATCAACTATGCTAAACATGTAATCATAATAAACACCAAAGCATATAATGTCGAATATAATCATTGATAAGAACATATGTCTGTATAACAAATGTAAGGAACTAGATAAGAACTTACAAGAGCGAAGCTAGATCAGTATCTCGATCAGCCTCTAGACGATCAGGAGCCAAGTAGACGCCTTGCCTCCTCCTAGATCTAGACTAGCTAGCTACTCTGCTATACGGTGTTTCTAGGGCGTAGTATCTCTGACTTGATGACTTGATCTGGTGTATGCAAACTCAGGTTTCCAGATGCCTCTGCCAGGGGGCAGGGGGGCTGCTTATATAGCCCTGAGGGGTAGACGTGCGCCGTTTGATCAAACCGACCTAACGAGTGGTTTAGATTGATCCTCATAGGCGGTGGAAGAACCTTCTGGAAGTAGGGCTGAGGTGGCGCCCGGGGGAGGCCGACCGGCCCCACCACCAGGCCGATCGGGCTGGGGTGGGCCCCCCTCGGGGCCCACTTCGGCCAAGTGGTCCGTCGCTTCTTCTAGATGCTTCTTTCTTGGGTGCCAAGTCACGTTGAGTTCCTGAGCCTTCTGGAGTCTTCTAGATTTGATTCTTTTAGCACTTTTCCCGAATGGTTCCTGGATTTATATAATTTACCAAATCTCCAGAAAAACTGTTAGTGGCACCCTATTCTAAGTTGATATTAACATTTATGCCCTTTTCTCATGTTTAGTTGACTTATAAATATATAGGATAAGATGTGTCAACAATCCGTAAAAAAATAAAGGAACGACGATATATCCCTATCCAACAGCCTCGCAATCGCTCCCGCCTCGTGAACTCGCTCGTCATCTCGGTTCCTGCTATCGCGATCTTGAGCGAGCGATTCTGCTCGCCAATTCTTCCTTAGCGCGCTGCCCGTGATTCCTCTTCCACACGCTCCCGCGGCCTCGGTCGTGCACCCTCCCGCGTACAAATCCTGCCGCCGCATCCTTGCTGCCTTCTCCTTTTGTCTGCACCGCTGCACCACATGCAGCCCGCACCGCTGCCTGCATCCCTTGCAGCCGCGTGCAGCCTGCGCTGCCGCTTCACCATGTTGACTCTGCACCGCCATGTATAGGTTGGAGCAGAACGTGCATGAGCGGACGGGATAGGGGCGTCGTTACCTTCAAGTCGGCGGGTCGTGTCGATCGTGATGGCGGCGTCACGCAGGATGCGTCCGCCAATCATATACATCGCTTCAGCGACAGAATCGCTTCGCATCACGATGTGGTTTTCTTTCTGTGTTTTTTCTTCCGCAGTTTTCCTTTCGCGGTTTTCATTCCGTTTCGGTTCTTCCGGGTTTTTTTTTCCTTCAAATCGCTTCACGGTATTTTTCTTTCGCGGGTTTCCTTCCGTGTTTTTTTCTTCCGTAGTTTTCCTTTGGATTCGGTTCTTTCGGGCTTCCGGTTCCTTGCAGCCTTCCCCTTCCGTCTGCACCGCCGCACCACACGCAGCCTACACCGCCGCCTGCATCCCGTGCAGTCGCGCGCAGCCCGCCTTGCCGCCTTGCCATGTCGAGCCCGCGCCGCCATGTACAGGCAGGAGCAGAACATGCAGGAGCGGATGGGATAGGGGTGTCGTTAGCTTCAAGCCGATGTGTCGCGTCGATCGTGATGGCGGCGTCACACAGGATGCGTCCGCCAATCATATACATCGCGTCAACGACATAATCGCTTCGCATCATGCCGCGATTTTCCTTTCGTGTTTTTTTTCTTCCGCAGTTTTCCTTTCGTGTTTTTTTCTTTCGTGGTTTCCTTTCGGTTCGGTTCTTCCGGGTTTTTTGTCCTTCAAATAGCTTCACGGTTTTTTTTCTTCCGCGGTTTTCCTTCTAAGGTTTTCCTTCTGGTTCGGTTCTTTCGGGTTTTTTCCTTCGAATCGCTTCGGTTCTTCTGGGTTTTTTTCCTTCGAATCGCTTCGCATCACACCGTGGTTTTCCTTCCATGTCTTTTTCTTCCGCGGTTTTCCTTCCGGTTCGGTTCTTCCGGGTTTTTTCCTTCGAATTGCTTCGCGTTTTTTTTCTTCCATGGTTTTCCTTCCGCATTTTTTCCGCGGTTGGGTTTTTGGTATTTCTTCCGGTTCGGTTCTTCCGGGTTTTTCCTTCGAATCGCTTCGCGGTTTTTTTTCTTCCGGTTTTCCTTCCGCGTCGTTTTTCTTCCGCAGTTGGGTTTTTTTCCTTCAAATCGCTTCGCGGTTTTTTTTCTTCCGCGCTTTTCCTTCCGCATTTTTTTCTTCTGCGGTTTTCCTTTTGGTTCGATTCTTTCGGGTTTTTTCCTTCGAATCTCGAATCGCTTCGCGGTTTTTTTCTTCCGGTTTTCCTTCCGTGTTTTTTTCTTCCGCAGTTGGGTTTTTTCGTTTTCCTTCGAATTGATTCGCATCATGCCACGGTTTTCCTTTCGTGTTTTTTCTTCCGCAGTTTTCCTTCCGGTTCGGTTCTTTCGGGTTTTTTTCCTTCGAATATCCTCGCGGTTTTTTTCTTCCGCAGTTTTCCTTCCGCATTTTTTTCTTTCGCGGTTGGGTTTTTGGTTTTCCTTCCGGTTCGGTTCTTCCGAGTTTTTTCCTTCGAATCGCTTCGAGGTTTTTTCTTCCGTTTTTCCTTCCGCATTTTTTTCTTCCGCGGTTGGGTTTTTTCCTTCGAATAGCTTTGCAGTTTTTTTTCTTCCGCGCTTTTCCTTCCGCGTTTTTTCTTCTGCGGTTTTCCTTTCGGTTCGGTTCTTCCGAGTTTTTCCTTCGAATCTCGAATCGCTTCGCGGTTTTTTTCTTCCGGTTTTCCTTTCGCATTTTTTCTTCTGCGGTTGGGTTTTTTCTTTTTCCTTCGAATCGCTTCGCATCACGCCGCGGTTTTCCTTTCGTGTTTTTTCCTCCACGGTTTTTCTTTCGGTTCAGTTCTTTCTGGTTTTTTCCTTCAAATCGCTTCGCGGTTTTTTTTCTTCCGCGGTTTTACTTCTGCGTTTTTTTCTTCCGCGGTTGGGTTTTTGGTTTTCCTTGCGGTTCGGTTGTTTTGAGTTTTTTCCTTCGAATCGCTTCGCGGTTTTTTTCTTCCGGTTTTCCTTCCGTGTTTTTTCTTCTGCGGTTGGGTTTTTCCCTTCGAATCGCTTCGCGGTTTTTCTCTTCCACGCTTTTCCTTCCGTGTTTTTTTCTTCTGCGATTTTCCTTTCGGTTCGGTTCTTTGGGGTTTTTTCCTTCGAATCTCGAATCGCTTCGCGGTTTTTTTCTTCCGGTTTTCCTTTCGCGTTTTTTTTCTTCCGCGATTGGTTTTTTTTCTTTGAATCGCTTCACAGTGTTTTTCCTTCCGCGCTTTTCCTTCTGTGTTTTTTCTTTTGCGGTTTTCCTTTTGGTTTGGTTTCTTCCGGGTTTTTTCCTTCGAATCGCTTTGCATCACGCCGCGGTTTTCCCCAGTTTTTCTTTCGGTTCGGTTTCTTCTGGGTTTTATTCTTCCGCGGTTGGGTTTTTTCCTTCGAATCGCTTCATGGTTTTTTTCTTCCGCGCTTTTCCATCTGCGTTTTTTTCTTTTGGTTCGGTTTCTTCCAGTTTTTTTCCTTCGAATCGCTTTGCATCACGCCGCGGTTTTCCCTGGTTTTCCTTTCGGTTCGGTTTCTTCTGGGTTTTTTCCTTCGAATTGCTTCGCATCACACCGCGGTTTTCCTTCTGTGTTTTTTTCTTCCGCGGTTTTCCTTTCGGTTCGGTTCTTTCGGGTTTTTTCCTTCGGTTTTTTGCCTTGTTGTCACACCCGATTTTCCGAAGAAAACCGAATGCATCTCATATGTGTGCCAAGATCTCAACTTCACACATACGATAGACATAATGAGTGTAATAACAGAAACAATGTTCAAAAACGTACAAGAAGAGGTTTATTAACTTTTATTACACTCATGGATAGACACGAAGGTCTTTACACGGACATCTATAGCTAAGACGATCCAGCACCGTCTTCAACTCCACAGGCATCTGACTGAGGGAAACGCATCCTCAGAACTCATCGTAGTTGCTGAAGTACTCTTCTCCAGTGTTCTCCTCTGAACAGCGGTAAGCAAGGGTGAGCACACTTATGGTTGGAGCTCAGCAAGTTGGGTGAAAAATGCATGGCTATCAAGGGTAGGCTAAGTTTTGAAGCGATTAGCATTTTAAGTTGGTCAAATTTTATTAGCAAGCGCCTATTTACTAAGTGTAAGTTTATACCGTCCCCAAAGATTAAGCATTTGAAACATTATCTCAAAACCATATAAAACCATGATTTAATTTCATTTTCAAGTTCACTTATCATGTAAGGGTCCAGGCCGCTCTTGACCGTGAGCACGGCTGATCGTTCAGTTTTCACTCTGCAGAGATCGTACACTTTACCCATAGTTCGTGTTCCCCATGTTGCCCGGGTTGATCAGACCCTTAAACACTTCCGAGGTGAGTGGCTAGAGGTCCACTACGAAGCCTTTACAAAGATATGCAGAAGACCAACAACCTGCGACAGTTACAGCAGCGGAGCGGACCATAACCCTCCCTAGTGGTCAGCACCTTAGCAAAGGCTGCTACCCCAAAAGAACCAGGCTATACCCCTTCAACTCCGGCCCCCTGTGCTCCTTTCGGATAAGGCAGTCAGATAATTCCACACACCTAATTAATTGGCTAAGCCAAAGCCATATGGACTGTGGTTGCACTATTTTCCTTGGTGGTTCTCCATGTTCCAATTAAAACATATGATCTTATTATTAACCAAAAGCATCATCTTTCACCAAAGATATTATGATCATCATTCATCATTTTGTAAAATTCCATCTGAACCATCCCAAGGTATAGCAACTAAGCATTTCTATCCCAAAACATTTATTTAAAAGGGTTGTTCAAGGTAAAAGGGATAAAATTCTAGTCATGTCCTTAAAAAGGTATTTTTTCCATCAATTTATGCATAGCAACATTTAAATGTAAATTTAGTTATCATGCAAGTTGTGTGGGACAAAATAGAATATGCATGGGAGAAAATCCACTTGCCTTCCTTACTTAAACACTGGGATTCTTCTTCTTCAAAAACTTGTTATTGATCTTCGATCGGAAACTCAGCACCCACTGGCACGATATCTACACGCACAACAAAAATTGTACAATAAATAAAAATAATACATCTAACATTACAAAAAACTAAAATAAGCCTCTAAAACTAACGGGCTCGAAGAGACGATCGCGTGGACACCAAAAACGCCTAAAACGGATAAAAGATGGAAAAGATATGGCTAAAACAAGGTTCAGGGGCTAGATTGTAAGAAAACTTGGGCTCCAGGGGCTTATCTGCAAGAAACCAGGGTCCTAAACATAATTACATATAAAAACTGAAGGGTTTTGATGCAAAAGGACAAAGCTTGGACCTCGGGTTGGAAAACCTAAGAAGTTCAGGGGCTAAAACGGAAAAACCAGGACTGACTTGTAAGGGTTTTTGGAGGTGGGAGGGTATTCTTGTGATATTCAAAACTGCAGGGTCTTTTTGCAAAATGACCACAGACGCGCGGGGGTTGACCGGTATCTGGTTTTTTGACTCGGTGGGGGGCGCGATCTGGGCCGCAGATCTCGCGATGGTCGGCAGAGATGGCATGCGGCGGTACGCGGCGGCGGGGTAGCGGCGCCCGACGCAGGACGGCGGCGGGCTCGCCGGATGTTCGCCGGAATGGAGCTCCCGTGCTCCATCCGCGACAGGGAGAGCACCAAAACAAAGAGGAGGAGGTGGGGATCTCACCTGGGGGCTCGGAACCGAGGGGAAAGAGGCGGAGAGGGAGATCGTCGGCGGCAGCGGAGCTCCGGCTTGTCTCCTTGGCGCGGCGGTGCTGCGGCGGTGAGGAAGAGAGGAGATGCTCGGGAGAGGTGCGGGAGGAGCAGGGGATGGTGCCCGCCTTATATAGGGTAGAGGAGGGGAAGAGGAGGAGGCGGCAAGGCGGTGGTGCTCCGGTGGGCCGCCATTAGTGTCGGTGGAGCTCGGTGTGCGGGGGTTTCGGGAGGGGAACGGGCGGAGTGAGGCGGCGTGGGAGTGCGGCGCATCAATGCGTGCCCGGTGGGGAAGTAGAGGGGGCGCGGGGAAGGCCAGAGTGCGCCGGGGATGTGGCGGTGGCCGGCGGCCTTGGAGAGGAGCGGCGGGCGAGAGGTGGAAGACGCCCCCGACATGCGGGACCCACCTGGCGGCGAGAGGAGAGAGGGGGAGGGCTGCTGCGGGCCGGTGGGGCGTAACGGGCCGGAGGCAAGATGGGCCGGACGAGGTGATCTGGGCCCCCGGGGAAAAAGAAAAGTGAAAGGGAAAAAGGAGAGCGGGCCGGTGGGAAAAAGAGAGGGAGAGGGAGTTGGGCTTCGGGCTGAAAGAGAGAAGGGAAGGGATTTAGGGGTTTTGGACTTTTTTCTCTTTTGTTTTTTCTCTTTCTTTCTTTTTCCAACACACATGAAACAAAACAAATGCAAGGCATGAATGCATCAATCACTTGGATATTTCTAAATTAATTAAATATTATTTACTTGTTTAAAAGGCAAATTTAATTAGTCAAAATTAATAAACCCTTAGAAGAAAAAAATTCTAACCATGTTTCTAGCATTTTTAAAGAGATGGAATTTTAGGGTGTGACACTTGTTTTTTCTTCTGTTTTTTCCTTCTCAATCCTATATGAAGTTAAAATAGAAAAAAATTCCACCAATCACAAGTTTTGAACCTCAAACCATCAACTAGACAAGATAGTTAGCAACCATTGCACCACACAACACTTTGTGACTACATAGAGTTACAGATCGTTTTAAACTGTTTTTTCGTTCTTTTCTTTTCTCTCTTTCTAATTTTTATTTTTCGTTTTCTTCTAATTTGTTCGGTATGTACAAATTTTTTGTTTCGATAGTTTGTAAAATTTGTTCGACACGTATACATATTTGTTCCGGTGGTTCATGTAATTTGTTCGGTACCTACAAATGTTTTGTTATGTTAGTTTCTATAATTTGTTCGACATGTATACATATTTGTTCTGAGAGTTCATATAATTTGTTCGCTACCTACAAATATTTTGTTCTGACTATAATAACATGTTCTGTCTATATATTAACAACTTGTTTCGACTCTTGTTCTGATTTGTTTTGACACTACATTTGTTTTGTTCGAGATGACATACAAACTTGTTCTAGCTATAATAGGATCTTGTTGTGACAGTTGTTCTCATTTGTTCTAACACTTTATTTTGTTTGTTCGAGATGACATACAAAGTTGTTCTGGATATAATAATAAGTTGTTCTGAACGTTATTGTGATATGTTCTGGCCCTTGATTTTTTGTTCGAGATGATATGCAAACTTGTTCTGCATATAAGAGTGACTTGTTCGCTGTAACACTAATTAATATTTGGTATTTAAAAAATGTTTTTCAAAATAATTTATCAAAATATAGTCAAGTGGGATCTTATTTTGAAGATCTCAGTATAAGAAATCCATTTTTGAAATCAAACTTTAATTTAGAAGCATAATTTAGGATTTATAACTTTTTTAATTTTGAAATAGATTAGTTTCGTCAAGTGGCCCTCCTGCGCGCTGCACACCGCACGCTGCTGCCCCCAGCCCCCGCGCGGTGTGATGATTCCACTTTTTGTCGCTTCAGCGACTACCAGAAGCGCCCGGATGCATCGCAGACAGCTTCTGGTGGACCTCAGTAGTTGTTTTGAATATAGATATCAAGTTTACCTAGTCTGTTGGATTACCCTCGTAGAATTAGGTGGTTTTTTTTGCAAAGGAGGACAATCTTCAAATTTAGCTAGTAAAATACATAGACTGTTGGAGTTGCTCTTATGAATGTGATCTTTTACACCCCTCCGTGTTATACGACGGCCCTGGTTTTTCCGTTTAAGCCCTTGCCTTCTTAAGTTTTTCCAGCCGAGGTCCAAGCCTTGTTGTTTTACACCAAAACCCTTGAGTTCTTACACATAATTATGTTTAGGTCTCTGGTTTCTTGCAGATAAGTCCCTAGAGCCCAAGTTTTCTTACAATCTAGCCCCTGAACCTTGTTTTAGCCATATCTTTTGCGTCTCTCGTCCGTTTTAAGTGTTCTTGGTGTCCACGCGACCGTCTCTTTAAGCCCGTCAGTTTTAGAACCTTGCTTTAGTCTTTTGTAATGTTTGATGTATTGTTTTTATTTATTGTATGATTTTTGATGTGCGTGTAGATATCGTGCCAGTTGGAGCAGAGCTTCCGATCGAAGATCAAGAACAACTTTTTAAGGAAGAAGAACCCCAGTGTTTAAGCAAGGAAGGCAAGTGGATTTCCTCCCCTGCATACTCTATTTTGTCCCACATAATTTGCATAATAACTAAGTTTACATTTAAATGTTGCAATGCATAAATTGATGAGAAAATCACCCTTTTAAGGACATGACTAGATTTTTATCCCCATTACCTTGAACAACCTTTTTAAATAAATGTTTTGGGTAGAAATGCTTAGTTTCTATACCTTTGGATGGCTCAAATGGAACTTTTCAAAATGATGAATATTGATCATGATAACTTGGTGAAGGATGATGTTTTTGATAATAATAAGATCATATGATTTAATTGGAATATGGAGAACCACTGAGAGCCAGGTGTGGTTCGAGGACCGGTGGATGGTCGCTTCCTGGTGTGATGAGTGATTGACAACGTGGTGTGGACTGATTCTTGGCTAAGTATTGCAGGTGCAGGTTGCGGCTTGACTGGTGCAGGTGCAGGTGAAGAACAAGCGTGAAAGGTCGTTGCCGGTGAGGCCTCCAGGTGTGGAGAAGACAAGTAGGCTTGGTTCGAGGGACCCGGTGGCCAGCGGGGTCAAGTGCGGGCCGCATGGTGGCAAGAACGGCAAGATGAAGTCATGGACGGTTTCTTGGTTGAGCCTCAAAACCAAGGTCGAGCCGGGACTACGTGGGAGCCGAGTCATGAGTGGTGATTGGCGGAGGCTACACCGAGTTCGCGGGGTTTCCGGTGGTTCACCAGAAAACCACTGGGTTCCTTGGTTGATCCACAAAGCCAAGACCGAAGAACCGAAGACGGAGGTGCAGCAGCTCCAGACCGGTCTGACCGGTGGGTCTGACCGGTCTGACCGGTGGGTACCGGTCTGACCGGTGAGGAGAACCGGTCTGACCGGTGTGCGACGACGCAGTCCGGAATCTTCGAAGCGGAGGACACGCGTCGGGATCGCAAGGCTTGCGTCGAGGCTAAGCAAGCTTGCGGTCGCTGGGCATCCGTCCGATGGTGCGAAGACAAAGACTTCCATTTTCGCCCTCGAGGGGCATGTATCCCTAGTTAGCTAGTAAGGGTATTTTAGTCTTTCGGTTGCCTCCATATAACCCAAGGGGTGAGAGGATGGCAGCCATCTCTTGGAACCCTAGCTCATTTGGTTTTCCTATTTTCCTTCCTATTTTCTTAGGATTTTCGTAGGACTAGCTTGAGAGCTTCATGGTGAGATCTTGTGAGAGGGAATGATGATCGGGCGGCAAGCTAGACCTTGTATGAACCTTTTTGGTATGTATAGATGATTCGGCGTGGTTCCTCAAGGCTTGGATGTGTCTTTCCCGTTTCTCCTTTTTGGTGATTTTCGGAGCCCTTTCTTGGCGATTTTCTTGGAGCGATTTCGAGGCCTTTCTCTTTGGGATTTGGTGGGGGATGTATGCATGAACCCTTCGTGGTTCTTTTCCCTTTGATTCCCCTTCCAAATCCGTGAGCAAAGGGGCTCGTTTTTGGGGTTTTCGTGGCTCTAGGGTTAGAGGTGTTCTTGGTGGGATTTCTTCGATTCCTCTTGATTTGACAAGTTTTGGTGGACCAAATCTTGGCTATGGAGTACCCATGAGGTGTTCCTACTATCCCCAAAGTCTTGTGCAAAACCGTGGAGCGAATCGGGAGATCGGGAGTTGGATTCGGAGGAGTTGACTCGCGGGCGCTGTTCATCCCGAGCTGCCCAGGCACGACCGGTCTGACCGGTGCTCTTGACCGGTCTGACCGGTGCTAGCCCTTGGTGGGTTTTTGTCTCGGGGAACAGCCTTGTCCGTGTGGTTTTGTCCCGTGGTCCTGCTGTTCAGTTCTTGGAGTGTTTGGAGTTGTTTTGCTAGGATTTGTGAGGGGTTCTTCTTCCTCACAGGTTGTGTTTCGTGGTGGTTTTTGTTCCAGGGCCTAGAGGATTCACTGAGGCTTCCTGGAACGTTTGCTGTGCGGCTGCTGTAGCCACCGGCCTGACCGGCTCTGTCCACCGGTCTGACCGGTGTCACCGGTCTGACCGGCGCAGGCCATCGGTCTGACCGGTGTAGCACAGGCAGCAAGCCGTGCAAGTTTCCGCTGTGTGTTTTGGTGAGTTTTGGCTAGGAAGGTTGAGTGTTGGTTCCTAGGACCAGTAGCACTCTAGTGGCTGCGTGGTCTTGACCAACTTGGGTAGTTGGGTCGGAGACGTGAGTTGGAAGCCGTGTTCGTCTTGTTGGAGTTCCCATCTCCTTCGAGAAGAATTTTTATCGGCTCCCATTCACTCCCCCCCCCTCTCTGGTTCGCCTAATCGGTCCTTCAATTGGTATCAGAGCCGGTTCGGGTCTTTATTGACTCTTACCAGTCTAAGATCCAAAGATGGCGTACCAGGAACGGGGTTCGGGTCCTCCGCACTTCGATGGGAAGAACTACCAGATGTGGCAAAGGCGGATGGCGGCGTTCCTCCGCGGAAAGGGTCAGATCCTTTGGGATGTCACGGTGAACACAGCTTATGTTCATCCGATGAACTTCCTTGCTCCAGGATCGAGGGATATGTTCGAAGCCAACAACAAGGCTGTCGACTACTTGTTTCGTGCCCTGTGTCCACCTGAATTCGATCGGGTTCAGACAGAGGACTTGGCTTGTAGGATTTGGGAGCAGTTGAAGGATGCTCATGCTGGGAATGCTCAGGTTCAGGCTCGGATGTACGCGACTTACCGGAGAGAGTACGAGAACTTCACTCATCTCCCCGGCGAGTCCGTCGATGCCCTTTTCCAGCGATTTACGGTCGTTGTGAACAACATGAGAGCCAATGTGGACGTCCTCCCATACAATGATCATGATAGAGCCGTGAAGCTCTTGCACTCGTTGGATCGTACCGTATGGGACGGGAAGTTTGAGGCTATTGTTGAGTCCGAGAAGTATGACACCTTGACGGTGAACGAGCTGTTCTCGAAGCTCAAGTCGGCTGAGTTGGACCGTGGTATGACAGCCAAGATCGAGAGCCCGACTGATTCTCATAGTCTCGCTCTCGTTAGTGGCAAAGGAGCCAAGTCTAATGCTAACGCATCCTCCAGGATGTACTCTTTGTCTTCTTTGATGTCTTTGCCAGACGAGGAGTTCGACGTGCTTGGAGAGGACGAGCTGGCGTTGCTGACCAGGCGGTTCGAGAGGCTGCACGAGAACCGGGTGAACTCAAGGAGGAACTCGAGAGCGTGTTTCAAGTGCGGCAAGACCGGACACTTTTTCGCCGAGTGTCCGAAGGTGAACAACCACGACAAGCACAAGTCCAAGGACAAAGGAAGAAGATCCAAGAAGAAGGAACATGAACATGGGAGGAAGACACGGACCCGAGAAAAGATCAAGAGATCGAGCGACATCGACTCCGACTCTGAGGATGTGTCATCAAGCTCGAGTGAAGAAGAAGAAGAAGAGGACAGCAAGAGGAAGCACAGAAAGAAGAAGAAGGACTTCGGCAAGTACTTGAACGGCCTTTGCTGTACCGCAAGCAAGACTTCGAGAGGCTGCAACAAGAAGGATGGGCTATGCGGCATGGCACGCAGCTCCGGCAGCAAGAGAAGCCAGAAGAACGCCTCGGAATCAGACTCCGACTCCGAGGATGAGGTATGTGATGAGCTCTCTTCTTTACGCAAGGAGAATGAGGAGTTGGTTGACTTGCTTGATAATCGCGATCACATGCTTAGAGAGGCTAAGAAGCTTAGGAAGGAGCTTAGAGCTTTGCTTGAAGATGCTAGGACTAGAGTGGCTGAGCTAGAAACACAGGTTCTTGATGGCAAGCTTGAAATCGATTCGCTTAAGGCTAGCCCTGTGGTTTCTGATGAGATTGATTGTGCTGATTGCTCTGTTTTCCTAGCTGATTTGACTGCTCTTAGGGAAAAGCATGCCTCCAAGTGTGAGGAACTAGATGTGCTTAGGGTTGAGTTGGCTGAGCTGCAATCTAGACCCACTTTGCTTGGTGCATGTACTTCTTGCCCTGGTTTGCATGAAAAAATTGCTGAGCTTCGTTCTCGCATTGTTTCGCTTGAGGCTGATTTGAAAGTGCCTATTCCTACTGCTTGCTCTACCTGTGAATTACATGCTGTGAAGAATTTGGAACTTGCAAAATGTGTTGATCATTTGCAGGATGAGAACAGTAAGGTGCGTGAGGTGTTGAGTTGGGTGTCCAGTCATGAGCCTCAGCTGGGTGTGTTAATTGGCAGTTGTAAGCGCTTTGATGGTTGGGCTTTGGGATCTGATAAGTTTGGTGAGAGCAGTGGTGTGAGAAAAGGGAAATTTGGGAATATTCCAGTTCCACCACAACCAACACCCAAAGACAAGTTTGCACCCAAGCCAAACCAGTTGCTTAAATCGAGAGAAAAACCAAGTGAGAAGCCTAGTGAGAAACCTAGTGAGAAGCCTTGTGAAGAGCCACACCCGAAACCTAAGCCAAGACCAATTCGTTTCCATTGTGAGTTTTGTGGAAAGGATGGTCATAAGAGAGAGTTTTGCTTTAAGAAAAGAAGAGAGGCGAGATTGGCTAAGGAGTGGGCGAACAAGGACAGGTACCACCCTTCTCATGGTGTGCCTGAGCCTCGTATGCCACTACCTAAGGGAAAGGGTGTTGTGCATATGGTTCCAGCATGGAGAGATAGGAGAGCTTCAGGTGGAGGCACGTTTGCTGGCCGAGGACCACCGGCCAGACCGGTCAGAGTGACCGGTCGGACCGGTGCTAGGCAGAGTGCTGGACAGTTTGGTTTCCGGGATTGTGAAGCTAGAGGGTTCAGCCTGTTTGGTCGTGGAACAGGTGGTAGGCGCTTTGAGTCTGGTGGTGTTGAGTTTGCTGGACGTTCTCCACCTCGTGATCAATACGAGTTTGGGAGAGGTCGCAGCTTTGAGTCTCAGAGGGGCTACGGACCACGGTTTCCCTTTCGTGGTACTCGTACTCCTCCAGTGAGACGGGAGTGGTTTTCCCATGGTGGTTCCAGGTTTGATAGGTTAGACGGGATGGATCGCAGTTTTGATAGGCGCGGTAGGATGGATGTTGCTAACCCTACTTTTGAGGAAATGGCCCGGCACTGGTTTGACACCTTTGGTACTAACCCCAGTGTTGAGTCGTTTGCTCGCTCTCGCTCTTGGTTTTGAGTTGCAGGTGGGAGACCCGGAGAACATTTGGTTGATATCGGGGGTGGTTCTCCGGCCTCATACCCCGGTGATGATATGGAGGTACATCACTTTCGGGGACCGTGGACAAGGACAGGTGACTTCTGAAGAAATGATCAAGGTAAGTATTTTTGTGATCTTCAAATGTGTGGCCTTGGTCAAGCCACTTGGTTCGTTTTGCTCCTTGCCCTATCTCATGTATGTAAGGTGAGCTTTGTATGCTCTTTGACCTTAATGCATGAGTTTAGGGGGAGCCTGTGTGCTTAGTGTGCTCTTTGCTCTATCATGTGTACTAAGGGTGAGCTTTGTATGCTCTTTGGCCCTAGTGCATGTGTTTAGACGGAGCTTGTGAGTTTTGTTCTCCTTTGCTCTTTTGCCGGTGGTGTCGAGCCCTTTTTGCCTCCCCTCGAGGAGCCGGTCGTTTGTGAGCTTTGTGTGTGCGAGCTCTTTTGTAGCATATGTATAGCTTTCCTTTGTGCATTTCTTGCATTTGGCATGGCATATGTAACATGATGTATAGGCATCTTTGTATCTTAGGTTGCATGCATTTTGTATCATATGCATTGTTTAGGAAAGGCTTCTCCTATACACATTGTTCATCATGGAATGACATATATGTCTTTGTGAGCTAATTTGGTAAGCTATGGTTAGTTTGGCTTAGCTCTTGATAATCTTGGTTTGTATCCATGGTTGATGGCTATGTTTTTGAAAAATTTCATATATATGCTCTCTTGTGAGTACATGCCTTTACATGATCTTGACATGTTTTAGTGGCTTGGCTATGCTTAATTTGTGGTTGGATAGCTTATTTTGATCATATGGGGCCAAAGGCTCATTTGCCATCATGAATGTTTAGCCCCCATGCTTCATCTTGTGGAGGGGCATAAGTTCCTTTTTGTCGCAAAGACATTTCATGTACCAATTATAAATCTGAAAATGAAATGTAAATTGCTTGAAAAATGTGCTCCCATGTCATATGTGCTAATTTTAATTTGCTTTGGGTGCTAAATCGTTGCATGATGCCTACCAATGAGAAGTCTCATATATAGAAGTAGGCACATGGCTCGGTGGCTTTGACATGACATGAGGTGCTTGTGGGTGTTTATGATGGTCTTATGCTTAGAATGGTTGTCCTAGCATGAAGTTTGTGTGGCTTTGCCATTTTGACATGTTTTGCTCATGTTTAGGACTTTGCTCATGAGAGGGTGATTTTTCGCAAAATTGCTAAATTCTATCTTAGCTTCGCCCAATGGTTGTGAAACTTGGTGATCATGAAGTTTATGTCTTTACGAAGCTATAGAGTATCTAACTTGCTCGTTTGGACATGTGTAGCATCCTATGTTGAATTTTGTCTATTTGAGAAGCTCTAGGTTGCATTTTTTGCATTTTTGGCTTGATTCATGCATTGTCAACAAGGGGGAGAAGTTTGAGCATGTTTTGGCCTACTGAATGCATTTGGAAGGTTTTCAGGTGGTTTCGAGCTATTTTTGGGCTCTGTTGTGCACCGGTCTGACCGGTTGAGGTCACCGGTCTGACCGGTCAGAGTGCTGGTCCTGTTCACATGTTGCCCACCGGTCTGACCGGTGGTGTCGACCGGTCTGACCGGTCAGAGCTGAGCTGTTGCAGCTGCTCTGTTTTGTGAAGTGGTTCGCATGCATTTGTCCAGGGGGAGTTGCATCGGTTCAGGGGGAGCTTGCATGTGTGCAGGGGGAGCTCTTTGTGGTTTTCGAGCTTTGGTTTGATGGTTTGTGCTCTTTGCTTGAGCATGTTTTGTCTCGGATGTGTCGAGCCGTTGCCCTTGCCTAAGGGGTCCGAGACTTGTCTTCTTCAAGTGATCTTGCTTTTTGCCTTTTCTTTGGCTTTCGATCGCTTGTTGGAGTTTCTTTTAGTCGTTTCTTTTCTTTTCCTTTTCTCTTGGTTACCAAAACGTGTGTGTTGTCAATGCACTCATCAAGGGGGAGATTGAGAGCCAGGTGTGGTTCGAGGACCGGTGGATGGTCGCTTCCTGGTGTGATGAGTGATTGACAACGTGGTGTGGACTGATTCTTGGCTAAGTATTGCAGGTGCAGGTTGCGGCTTGACTGGTGCAGGTGCAGGTGAAGAACAAGCGTGAAAGGTCGTTGCCGGTGAGGCCTCCAGGTGTGGAGAAGACAAGTAGGCTTGGTTCGAGGGACCCGGTGGCCAGCGGGGTCAAGTGCGGGCCGCATGGTGGCAAGAACGGCAAGATGAAGTCATGGACGGTTTCTTGGTTGAGCCTCAAAACCAAGGTCGAGCCGGGACTACGTGGGAGCCGAGTCATGAGTGGTGATTGGCGGAGGCTACACCGAGTTCGCGGGGTTTCCGGTGGTTCACCAGAAAACCACTGGGTTCCTTGGTTGATCCACAAAGCCAAGACCGAAGAACCGAAGACGGAGGTGCAGCAGCTCCAGACCGGTCTGACCGGTGGGTCTGACCGGTCTGACCGGTGGGTACCGGTCTGACCGGTGAGGAGAACCGGTCTGACCGGTGTGCGACGACGCAGTCCGGAATCTTCGAAGCGGAGGACACGCGTCGGGATCGCAAGGCTTGCGTCGAGGCTAAGCAAGCTTGCGGTCGCTGGGCATCCGTCCGATGGTGCGAAGACAAAGACTTCCATTTTCGCCCTCGAGGGGCATGTATCCCTAGTTAGCTAGTAAGGGTATTTTAGTCTTTCGGTTGCCTCCATATAACCCAAGGGGTGAGAGGATGGCAGCCATCTCTTGGAACCCTAGCTCATTTGGTTTTCCTATTTTCCTTCCTATTTTCTTAGGATTTTCGTAGGACTAGCTTGAGAGCTTCATGGTGAGATCTTGTGAGAGGGAATGATGATCGGGCGGCAAGCTAGACCTTGTATGAACCTTTTTGGTATGTATAGATGATTCGGCGTGGTTCCTCAAGGCTTGGATGTGTCTTTCCCGTTTCTCCTTTTTGGTGATTTTCGGAGCCCTTTCTTGGCGATTTTCTTGGAGCGATTTCGAGGCCTTTCTCTTTGGGATTTGGTGGGGGATGTATGCATGAACCCTTCGTGGTTCTTTTCCCTTTGATTCCCCTTCCAAATCCGTGAGCAAAGGGGCTCGTTTTTGGGGTTTTCGTGGCTCTAGGGTTAGAGGTGTTCTTGGTGGGATTTCTTCGATTCCTCTTGATTTGACAAGTTTTGGTGGACCAAATCTTGGCTATGGAGTACCCATGAGGTGTTCCTACTATCCCCAAAGTCTTGTGCAAAACCGTGGAGCGAATCGGGAGATCGGGAGTTGGATTCGGAGGAGTTGACTCGCGGGCGCTGTTCATCCCGAGCTGCCCAGGCACGACCGGTCTGACCGGTGCTCTTGACCGGTCTGACCGGTGCTAGCCCTTGGTGGGTTTTTGTCTCGGGGAACAGCCTTGTCCGTGTGGTTTTGTCCCGTGGTCCTGCTGTTCAGTTCTTGGAGTGTTTGGAGTTGTTTTGCTAGGATTTGTGAGGGGTTCTTCTTCCTCACAGGTTGTGTTTCGTGGTGGTTTTTGTTCCAGGGCCTAGAGGATTCACTGAGGCTTCCTGGAACGTTTGCTGTGCGGCTGCTGTAGCCACCGGCCTGACCGGCTCTGTCCACCGGTCTGACCGGTGTCACCGGTCTGACCGGCGCAGGCCATCGGTCTGACCGGTGTAGCACAGGCAGCAAGCCGTGCAAGTTTCCGCTGTGTGTTTTGGTGAGTTTTGGCTAGGAAGGTTGAGTGTTGGTTCCTAGGACCAGTAGCACTCTAGTGGCTGCGTGGTCTTGACCAACTTGGGTAGTTGGGTCGGAGACGTGAGTTGGAAGCCGTGTTCGTCTTGTTGGAGTTCCCATCTCCTTCGAGAAGAATTTTTATCGGCTCCCATTCACTCCCCCCCTCTCTGGTTCGCCTAATCGGTCCTTCAACCACCTAGGAAAACAGTGCAACCACAGTCCATATGGCTCTGGCTTAGCCAATTAATTAGGTGTGTAGAATTATTTGACAACCTTATCTGAAAGGAGCACAGGGGGCCGGAGTTGAAGGAGTCTAGCCCAGTTCTTTTGGGGAGCAGCCTTTGCTAAGGTGTTGACCACTAAGGAGGGTTATGGTCCGCTCCGCTGCTGTAACTGTCGCGGGTTGTTAGTCTTCTGCATATCTTTGTAAAGGCTTCGTAGTGGACCCCTAGCCACTCACCTCAGAAGTGTTTAAGGGTCTGATCAACCCGGGCAACATGGGGAACACGAACTGTGGGTAAAGTGGATGATCTCTGCAGAGTGAAAACTGATCTATCAGCCGTGCTCATGGTCAAGAGCGGCCTGGACCCTCACATGATAAGTGAACTTGAAGATGAAATTAAATCATGGTTTTATATGGTTTTGAGATAATGTTTTCTAAAGCTTAATTTTTGGGATGGTATAAACTTACACCTAGTAAATAGGTGCTTGCTAATAAAATTTGACCAACATTAAAAATGCTAACCACTGCATAACCTTAGCCTATCCTTGATAGCCTTGCACTTTCACCCCACTTGCTAAGCTCCAACCATAAGTGTGCTCACCCTTGCTTACCCGCTGTTCAGAGGAGAACACTGGAGAAGAGTACTTCAGTGACTATGATGAGTTCTGAGGATGCGTTCCCCCAGTTAGATGCCTGTGGAGTTGAAGACGGTGCTGGATCGTCTTAGTTATCGATGTTCGTGTAAAGACCTTCGTGTCTATCCATGAGTGTAATAAAAGTTAATAAACCTCTTCTTGTACGTTTTTGAGCATTGTTTCTGTTATTACACTCATTATGTCTATCATATGTGTGAAATTGAGATCCTGGCACACATATGAGATGCATTCGGTTTTCTTCGGAAAATCGGGTGTGACAGTGTACATAAAATATGGACCCGGTAATTAGGAAAAGATACCGGAAATTATTCTAGGGGCTAGATATATGGGTTTTGGGTGAAAAGAGCATAAATATGCTTAAAATAGGCTCTAATATTTATGGTGAATTTTTGGGATTTTTTAAGATGGCTAAACAAGGTTTTGTGTACAACAACCGGGTGTACTTAGCAAAAATCAGGGAGAGAGAGAGAGGCTGACGGGCGGGGCCAACGTTGACGCAACATGTGGGCTGGCGTGTGGCACATGTGGCGCCTGTGTGGCAGCCGCGTGGTGCACCGGCGCCTGTGTGGCCGCCCGCGTGGCCTACTTGTGCCTGCGGTGCACGTGAACCTGGTGCAGGGAGTGGGGTGAGGGGAGTGGCACCGCCCGGGTCGGGACGCTGGTCCGTCGCCGAACAGGGGAGGGCTCACCGGAGTTGGGGTTTCCAGCGACCGTGGTCCCTCGGCCGGAGCATAACCTTGCCGTGGAGATGCAGCAGGATAGGGCGGAGCTGGGACTGGGATTTGTGGTCAACGGGGATCGTCGACGGTAGTGCATCAGCTCGCCGGAGCAAGGTAGTGGCGCGGCCGCGGATGGAGACATGCCTAGAGATGGTTTTGTGCCTAGGTGACGGTGCGTGAGGGCGTGCGGGAGTGCAGAGCGGTGGTTGGGCAGCATGACGGGGCAGTGGAGGTGTGCCGACAGCGAGCTAAGCTCGCCGGAGCTAGCGGTGGCGGGGCAGGGGCTCTGTAACATCCCGTGTTTTTAATCGGTGTTAATTAGTGCTAATCATCATCTTAAACAAGTCAACTTCATTAGTGTTTAAACCCTTGGTCAAACTCCTAATCAAACCCCTTGACATCCTTACCCTGTCTATAATTTTTACCATGTTCTCCAAATTTCACTTAAACACTTCAAAATCGGTCAATATAAAAGTTGTACATCTTTTCGAGGGACACAATTTTCATAATTGGCGGCATTTCAAATTTTGAGTGTAAAGTGGTGAAAATCTTGGTCAACGGCAGGAACCAGCTTTTTCAAGCGCCGAGTAAATCTCCATATTGGCATGCCATTTGTGCAAAATTGGTTGATCAAAACACCCATCAGCCTTTGTAAAAGTTGTAGAGAGTCACGAGATCTCCAACTTTGGTAATTATACCTAGGAGCAATTTAGTTGTGAAATTTTGAGTTTCGGGCGGTCAAACACGGCCAAACGAAATTGAAACCGAACCGAGAACTAGCCCGCGCACGACGTCACCGCGCGCCACATCGGCCTCGCCGCCGTACGCCGGTAGACGCACGCCAAGGCACAGGCGCGACCGCCAGTCCGAAGCGAGCGCCGTGGGCACTGTGTGCTCACGCCGTGACGCATGCGGGCCCACTGGTTGACACCACGCGGCGCGCGCGCACACGCCGGCCACCCGCCCGCGCGTCTGCCATTGGCTCCCCGCCGCCGCACGTTGCCAACCGCCTCGCCGACCATACCGTGACCGTGCCGTTGACACAGGCGCGAGGAAGCTTCCCCTCCACTCGCCCAGCGGCTATAAAAACCCTCCCCCTTCTCCTTGCGCCACCGGTGAACTTCCTCCTCCAATTGCTCCCACCACTGTCTCACACTCCTAAGTTCCTCTCTAGCACCCACTCAAGCTCACACGACCACACATGGCTTAGCTCGCCCGCGCATTTCGCCGGAGTTCGAGCAGAGGCGGGTCCGCCGCCACTGCCTTGCCGCCGCCGCTCGCCGGAGCCATCTCCGGTCAAGCCACCGCCACCAATCGAACCTAGGTGAGCATCCACGCTACCCTGTGCCACTTGTTGGCCAAGTCCGGCCGGCCATCACCGCCGGTGAGCGCGTCCTGCGCCGCCGAGGGCATGGTTGTGAAGATTGAAATCTTCACAGGGTCCGTTGTGTAAACCAAGGGCATATCTGTGATGAACAAATTCTTTTCAGGGTCTCTGCTAGAAAAAGATTCTTAAGTTTTTCACCCTTTGGTCCTGCACCTTGAAAAAAATCTTAGAAAATCGTAGAAAAATCAGAAAAATGCAAAACCAATTTTGTTGGGTTCGTTAGAACATACCTACATCTTTTGTAAAGCATGACCATACTTTTAATGAATAGTTTTTGAACTACAATTCAAACTCAGTTTGAATGTGAAGGACCGATTAGGCGACCAGAGAGTGAATGGGAGCCGATAAAAATTCTTCTCCAAGAACTCGGCTTATGTCCCAAAATCAAACCCACGAAACCTAGACTCGCTCAAGCTAATCGTCAAGGTTACATAGTCATAAAGGGACTACTAGCCTTAGGAACGATCCTTGGTTCACGTACCGGAAGCACGAAACAAAGAGCCAAAGCAAACCTGGCAAAACTGAACCAAGACGGGTCACCCTGACATAGGGGGCGGTCACCCGCCTCCCAACACTGGCAAAACGGGTCACCCTAACGTAGGGGGCGGGTCACCCGCCGGTCGGGTCACCCTGACATAGGGGGCGGGTCACCCTGCGCGCCCAGAAAATCAGCAAGCTGACGATCGAATAAAAATTCGAAACCCAATCAAATGACCTCCTAAAATCACGAGATTTTAACCAAGGCTTAGCAACAACACAAAGAAGCTTCTCCCAAAAGATCTCCTCAAAAAGATCAAGCAAACTCTACAGATCTAAATTGGAAGAAGAGGAACCCGAAAGTCAACGCGACCTAGGGTCACCCGGCCCCTATGTGCGGGTCACCCGGGGTAGCCCAGAAAATCGCCTGTGAACATGAACTTAACTTTCGATCTATGGATCTCCCAAACCGTTGGATGGATTGAGTCCAAATTTTGGGTAGATAAGAAGCGTCTCTAAGAGAAGCTATGCCCAAAATCTTGGAGCCCCAAACCTATCCAATCAACTGGAATCGCAAATCTCGTGCACTCAAAGCACCTACTCGAGTTCATCCAAACCTCACCAAATCGAGCCCGATTCCCAGTGTTTGACGGGTCAAGATCATCCACAAAGATGCACAAGACATCCACCCACGATCCCCTCAAAGAAATCCGGAGAGAAACACCCTCAAATCGACGAATCAAGCGAAGAACAAAATCCCTCCAAAAGAGCTCCGAAAATACCTCCGAAAAAGAAAAATGCAGGGGATAAAGGATATGGCACAAGATTAAGAGGAAGTAATCACTATGATTTACTTAGCCATATTCGGATACAAGCCACTCACAAGAATCACAAATCTTCGATGGCAAAAAGCTCAAACAAAGAGCCAACTCTCTCCTCTCTCCTTCTCTCCCAAGAGCACCCCAAAATGAAAGAGCACTCCAACCTCGAGCCTAAGAGCTAGCTGCCCAACCAGCCACTCCTCCTATATATAGGCCCTCCGGAAAAGACCGAAGTGCCCCTACACTAGGAGATACAACACAAGCCCTCACAGGGGCATTTTGGTCAACACATGAAGTTCTCCATCGGACGGCCGCGCATCTATCGGGCCTTCGCGTCCTCCCGACGCAAGCACCTCGATCATGCTGCGTGTCACCCGCTTCGAAGCTTCCCGACACACCCGGATACTGTCTCCATCACGTCAGGCCCTCGGGCTCGGTTTTGAGGCCCAAACCGAGAAACCCTCCTCCTGATGGTTTTGTGGCCAAACCACCAAACCCCGCATACAAGCTTCGGTCGTTAGCCGCTACCTTGCACTGGCTCGGTGTTGATTTTGTGGCCAAACCAACAAACCTCGCGTGCAAGCTTCGGTCGTTAGCCGCTACCTCGCACCGGCTCCGTGTACATGACTTCGTCTTGCTCTTCTTGCACCATGCGGCCCGCACTTGATCCCATCGGCCACTGGGTCCCTCGAACCAAGCCTACTTGTCTCTCCACTCCTCGGAGGCCACACATGCATAGACCTTTCGCGCTTGTTCTTCACCTGCACCAACGCAAACCAAGCCGCAACCAACACCTGCAATACTAGCCCGAGAGTCAGTCCACACAACGTTGTCAACCACTCCTCACGAGTGCATTGACAACACACTACTAAATCAACATGGTAAACACACATAATACAATGCACACACGACACATCACACACAACACGATGCTACACACAAAGCCTCAAATCATCCGGTCAATCACTCATCACATACCAACCAAGGCACATCTCAACTTGGTTCCTCAATCTCCCCCTTGATGAGTGCATTGACAAAAGATGGTTTGAAAGCAAAGGAAAAACCCATTCAAGTGCCCAGAAGCTAAGAAAAAGCAAACACAAGGCAACTTGAAAAGAGAAGAGCTCCAACCGAAGACTCTCGGAACCAAAGGAAGCACAAAGGCTAGACACCACCAAAGAGTCAAGCAATCCAGAAGAGCTACAAGCAATCTCGAAAGCCATCAAACCAATTTCAACTCTTAACAAAGCACTCGTCAACCGCTCATCACCATCAAATCAAGGTTCATATCAACTTGATTTTCCAAATTTCTCCCCCTTGAGGAGTGGGTTGACAACATGCGAGCACAAAGAAATGGTTTGAGAAAGCAAAGGCCGAACAACTCATCCAAGTGAATGAATACCACACAAGGCAAAGAACAAAGACACTTGGCATGAGAGAAACCACAAAGGCTGCCACCACTAACAATCTCGGTCCCCAAAGACATGGGCAACGACTCGACACAACCGAGACAAGCATGCATGATCCCTCAAGAAGAGGCACAAAGGGCTCAACACCGATCATGAACAAACGAAAGCACATGATCCCTCAAGAAGAGGCACAAAGGGCTCAACACCAATCACGTGACGATCGAAAACTCAAATCAACCGCCGGCTCCTCAAGAAGAGGCAAAGGGGCTCAACACCACCGGCAAAAGAGCACAAAACTCACAAGCTCCCCCTAAACACATGCACTAGGGCCAAAGAGCATACAAAGCTCACCCTAAACACATGCGATAGAGCAAAGAGCACACCAAGCTCACAAGCTCCACCTAAACACATGCACTAGGGCCAAAGAGCATACAAAGCTCACCATAAACACATGTGATAGAGCAAAGAGCAAAACACCAAAGCACAACTCAGGCAAACAAAGGAAACTCACCAAAGCTCCCTCTACACAAATGCATACTTACCCTGAAAATGTGCATGCAAACTTAAGTTCTCCCCCTCAACTGAGTATCCCTCTGGATGTAACAAATGCATGAAAGCTGAAACATTTTCTCCCCCAAATGCAACTTTTCTTCCTTGTTGACAATGCATGAATCAAGGCAATTTTACAAAAAGATTCAACTACTAGCTTCTCAAATATACAAAGAGCACTATAAAATGCTACAAGTGAGATAATGAGCAAGCAAGATAGTTCATAGTTCCATAAAAGCATAGCCATCAAGATAGTAAAGCTATATAGGCATATGACAAAGGCATGATCAAATTAAGCATTTTTGCGAAAAATTTCCCTCTCATGAGCAAAGACCTAAACATGAGCAAAACATGCCAAAGTGAATCTAGATCACACAAACTTCATGCTAGGTCACATATCCTTATCAAAAGATCATTATGAACACCCATAAGCATCTCATGTCATGTTAAAGCCACCGAGCCATGTGTCTACTTCTTAAAAAGAGACTTCTCATGGTAGACAACATGCAACGGTTTAGCACCCAAATTATTGCAATATTAAAACATTTTATGACATGGAACAAGTGAGAGCATAACTTCAATCAAGGGCATTTCATACCAATTTCATTTCTCAAATTTAAGCACAAAATGGTACATGAAGTGCCTTTGCGGCAAAAAGAAGTTTATGCTCCCCCACAAGGTAACACATGGGCTAAACATTCATAATGACAAATGGGTCTTTGACCCCCAAGTGAAAAGCACATGATATCCAAACATGAATTAAGCATGATATAGACCACCAAAGCACACTAAGATCATGCAAAGCCTTAAACTCACAAGAGAGAGCCTATCCTAGCATTTTCCAAAAATAGCCATCTCAACATGCACATATAGCAAAACTATCAAGAGCATAGCTATCTATCACCGAATCATATCAAACATGCTCAAAAGCTCACAAATAGCATATCATAGTATTCATGGCATATAGGAGAAGCTCAACCTACCATGCATATGATACAAATGCAACAAAGGTAGATATGTACAACAAATGCAACATGATATATGACACAATGAAAGACATGAATGTCAAACCTACCAAAGTCTATACATCATGATATATGAATACATATGCTATGCAAAATGCATGGGGAGACACGGAACTTGACTTACCACCAAGAAGGCTCACAAGGGAACACACCCACTAAGAACCGCTCCAAGCGAGAGAAGAGCCACCAAAGATCCCAATTGAGTACCATAGAAAAGATACCAATTGCAAGACCGCCAAAGATCCCAATTGAGTACCATAGAAAGGATACAAATTGAAAGATCACAAATGGCTATCAAAAGCCACAACACTCCTTGGAACCAAAATCCCCATCGAAAGAAGCCAAGCTCCCCCTCAACCAAAGACAACTAGCAAAGCAAAAACTAGGAAAAGAAAGAGCAAAAAGAGAAGCTCTAAAACCAACATAAAAAGGGAGAAAACCAAAGAAGGAACAAAACACAACCCGAAGACAACGACAAGCCCAAAACCCAAAGCAATCTCAAAACATGCTACACAATGCATTGACAATATCAAACAAGATAAATAAAGCATTGTAACATGATTCCACATAAATGGATATAAGCATAGGCTAGCAAGCATGTCAACAAGGTGCATAACTATACAACTAGCCTAACCAAAATGATACCAAAGAACAACATGCCAAATATGATACAAGAACTAAACAAAGGCATGATATAAGTTCATATGGATCATCCACCAACATATATTACAACTCTAGCATGACAAGATATACATGGGGGACACACATGCTAACAAGAAAGGATACCATAGAGCTAGACAAAAATGATATGGATGAACAACAAGACACCATAGAGCAACCATAAAGCATGACATGATGTTCATATATCATCCACCACAATATCATACAAAGATAGCAAGATAAATATACACGATCACAAAGCTATCATGAATAAGGTGGCTAGCCTACCATGGTTTACACACAAGCATGACACAAGATCAAAGCATGCAATAAGTATATACAAGTGAGCACAAGGGGAAAACAAAACTCACTATACATGTGTACAAAGACTTTCAAGATCCATCCAAAGCGGTGTGGAGAACCATCTTGTCTTGATCACCCCATGTCCAAAGATCAAGTACCATCCAACCCAAGTTCTCCAACCGTGTTTCGATACCTACACACAAGGAGACGAAAAAAACGGAGCCTTGGATCCCAAAGGATTAGACGAAAGCAAGCTCAAAAGCGCGCAAACCAAAGCCGCGAGCAAAAGCGCCCTTTTCTCTGTCGCCCTATGGATCCTGGACTTGTTAGAGTCACACGAATCCGCAACCGGCTCTGATACCAATTGAAGGACCGATTAGGCGACCAGAGAGGGGGGGAGTGAATGGGAGCCGATAAAAATTCTTCTCCAAGAACTCGGCCTATGTCCCAAAATCAAACCCACAAAACCTACACTTGCTCAAGCTAATCATCAAGGTTACATAGTCATAAAGGGACTACTAGCCTTAGGAACGATCCTTGGTTCACCTACCGGAAGCGCGAAACAAAAGAGCCAAAGCAAACCGGGCAAAACTGAACCAAGACGGGTCACCCTGACATAGGGGGCGGGTCACCCGCCTCCGAACAGTGGCAAACCGGGTCACCCTAACGTAGGGGGCAGGTCACCCGCCGGCCGGGTCACCCTGACATAGGGGGCGGGTCACCCTGCGCGCCCAGAAAATCAGCAAGCTGACGATCGAATAAAAATTCGAAACCCAATCAAATGACCTCCTAAAATCACGAGATTTTAACCAAGGCTTAGCAACAACACAAAGAAGCTTCTCCCAAAAGATCTCCTCAAAAAGATCAAGGAAACTTTACAGATCTAAATCAGAAGAAGAGGAACCCGAAAGTCAACACGACCTAGGGTCACCTGGCCCCTATGTGCGGGTCACCCGGGATAGCCCAGAAAATCGCCCGTGGACATGAACTCAACTTCCGATCTATGGATCTCCCAAACCGCTGGATGGATTGAGTCCAAATTTTGGGTAGATAAGAAGTGTCTCTAAGAGAAGATATGCCCAAAATCTTGGAGCCCCAAACCTATCCAATCAACTGGAATAGCAAATCTCGTGCACTCAAAGCACCAACTCGAGTTCATCCAAACCTCACCAAATCGAGCCCGATTCCCAGTGTTTGAGGGGTCAAGATCATCCACAAAGATGCACAAGACATCCACCCACGATCCCCTCAAAGAAATCCGGAGAGAAACACCCTCAAATCGACGAATCAAGCGAAGAACAAAATCCCTCCAAAAGAGCTCCGAAAATACCTCCGAAAAAGAAAAAAGCAGGGGATAAAGGATATGGCACAAGATTAAGAGGAAGTAATCACTATGATTTACTTTGCCATATCCGGATACAAGCCACTCACAAGAATCACAAATCTTGGATGGCAAAAAGCTCAAACAAAGAGCCAACTCTCTCCTCTCTCCTTCTCTCCCAAGAGCACCCCAAAATGAAAGAGCACTCCCATCTCGAGCCTAAGAGCTAGCTGCCCAACCAGCCACTCCTCCTATATATAGGCCCTCCGGAAAAGACTGAAGTGCCCCTACACTAGGAGATACAACACAAGCCCTCACAGGGGCATTTTGGTCAACACATGAAGTTCTCCATCGGACGGCCGCGCATCTATCGGGCCTTCGCGTCCTCCCGACGCAAGCACCTCGATCATGTCGCATGTCACCCGCTTCGAAGCTTCCCGACGCACCCGACTACCGTCTCCGTCACGTCAGGCCCTCGGGCTCGGTTTTGAGGCCCAAACCGAGAAACCCTCCTCCTGATGGTTTTGTGGCCAAACCACCAAACCCCGCGTACAAGCTTCGGTCGTTAGCCGCTACCTTGCACTGGTTCGGTGTTGGTTTTGTGTCCAAACCAACAAACCCCGCGTGCAAGCTTTGGTCGTTAGCCGCTACCTCACACCGGCTCCGTGTACACGACTTCGTCTTGCTCTTCTTGCACCATGCGGCCCGCACTTGATCCCGTCAGCCACCGGGTCCCTCGAACCAAGCCTACTTGTCTCTCCACTCCTCGGAGGCCACACAGGCATAGACCTTTCGCGCTTATTTTTCACCTGCACCAACACAAACCAAGCCGCAACCAACACCTGCAATACTAGCCCAAGAGTCAGTCCACACAACGTTGTCAACCACTCCTCACGAGTGCATTGACAACACACCACTAAATCAACATGGTAAACACACATAACACAATGCACACACGACACATCACACACAACATGACGCTACACACAAAGCCTCAAATCATCCGGTCAATCACTCATCACATACAAACCAAGGCACATCTCAACTTGGTTCCTCAGAATGTGTTTGGTCATAACTTGAAATGTACTCCTATTCTGGACTTGATCTTTGGATCTGTTGTTAGTCATGACTGGTATAGACTAGATCTAAGTTTTTGCACAAAGTTACTGAAGGAATCTTTATCTACGATTTATTTTGTGTTCATGCTAGATTTGTGTAAATGTTTTGTGTAGTTTTGTGTAAGTAGTTTTTGTGGCTTAACTTGTGGCTAATATATTGTTATGTTTAGATAGGCCTCTGGTGATTTTATCACATTTTTAGGAACTGTGTAAATATATGTTTCTGAGATATGCTTGTTTATAGGGTTAAATCCATAGTTCATTTTCTGTTGATCCAGCAGTGCTCATCTTTGGACTAGGTGATGTTTGTGACATGTTTGAGCTGTAGGAGAAAGTTTGGCTGCAGAATAGTTATAGTTGTCTCTGTATAAATTCTTTATGCAGGCTAGGCTAAAAGTTGTTATTTTTGTGTAGCTTGATAGAAATAGCTTCTGGAGCTAATTTTTGGTGTGTAACCTAGTTATATTCCAGAGATGCTATGTGTAAATTTTGAGCTCCAGTGCATTAGTAGTTTTCTCTGTATTAATAGATCTTGCTTTTGCTAGTTGTAACTTGTCGTTTTTTATGCTTAACATATAGCTCGGGTTGCTGTGAATTTTTGGCAGTAGCTCTGTTGTTACACTGTGTGCATATACAAAAATTCTCACTGTGATATCCAGCATGGTTTAAACAGAATGAATTTTCAAAATAAATAAGTGTTATAAATAGAGAAATAAAGGAATCACCCTTTTATACCCAAGTGTGGGTTTTACCTAAGTTAAACCCCTTGGAGTTTCACCTTTAACAAACCTGGTTGTTTTGTGAAGAAAAATAAATGTATTTAAATAAATGTGCACTGTTGATGGTAGATAATGTGCCAAATTATGATCCGCAAGCGCACGGGTCGGTTGTAGCTTTTCCCTTAGAGTATCCCCCAAGGTTTATCAATCCGTGGAACAAGTGGATTGCTACGCTCAACTAAGCACTAATCTCGTTGATTCAAAGCTCTTTATCGAGTGAAGTGTGTATGAGTAAAGAACTAGTCTAAACTAAGTTAAAGAAATCAACGTACAGAGCAAATTATAGAGAGCACAAGATATTAAGAATGCTTCTCTAAGGGATCTAAGATCACTTAGAGATGTAACCACCGAGCAAGAACATCCGATCTAAACTATCAAAGGTAAGGTTGCACCGAGTTCAATCCTTTCCCTCTCCCATACTAGTCACTACACGAGGGTAATCCGTGATCGAACGATAGGTGCACAAGAAGTTGATGTAAACTAGGGATGCAAGACTAAGGGTGTGAACCTAGTTCAATATACTTTCCCTCCTGCGTACTATCACTACACGACGGTAATCAAATAAAAAACAAAAGAAACACGATACATGAGGCTACAAGTGATACATCCCCTAAGCAAGCCAGCCGGCCATTAAGATTAAAGGACCATCAACATGAATATGATAGCAAATAGATCCAAAACATAGATTTGGTGATTACAACTCAAACTCTCCCTTCAACCCCAAGGACAAACAAGGACTTTACCCCATAATGTTACACATTGAAGCGCGGGACATGGTGTAGAATCCTCCGAAGTAGATGAAGATCGACGAGGAAGATGCTCTCCGCCTTGCTTTCTCCCTTGAAGATCCAATCTCCTCTTTCCTCTTGATCTTGTGGCGGTGCCTGATGGACCTTGCTAGGGCTTCCGAGCGTCCTCCTCTCTCCTCTATGTGGCTCTCTCCCTTGGTTGAATCTCTGAAAGTTGAATGCCTTCCTCTCGTCGACCTCGGGGGATTTTATCTGTCTTTTTGGCGAATGTCGGCGGAGGCATAGACTTAGGGTTCAATAAACATCACGCACAAGAAAGGGGGGCCGAACCGCCACAAAAAGACCCTAGGCCGGTCGGCATGGGCCTGCCGGCCCAGGCCCATTTTGGCCCGACTCAGCTCCGTCTTGCCCGTGTATGCTTCTCTCGGCCCTTGAACCTTCTGCTCCTTTGCATGTGGGCTTTGCACGTCGTTATCCCCACGATCAAGATAGACGGTCTTGTCGCATAAACTCCGGTCTTTTGTCTTGGTCCTCGGGAATATTTTGTTTTGCATCTTGGTCCTTGCCACCTTTGGAAGTAAGTTCATCTTGTATTCGCACACGAATGGAGCTCCTTGATCCTCTTGCTAACACCTTCCGAACTTGATGCGAACTTATCCATTAAGCTTGTTATTTCTTGCATAAACATACAACTCCAAAAACACATGCTCGAGTCAAACTTGTTACATCATTAGTATGCCTAGTGGCGGGTTAGTACTAATCAAAGCCGAAACCAAAGCGTAACAAGTTCCTTAGGGGTGTCATATTTGACCGCCAACAACCCCCCCCCCACGCTTAGATCTTGCTCGTCCTCGAGCAAGTTGCTTGCAAAAGTCATTCATCCATGGAGTTGAAATGTGCTTCGTCTCACCTTTCCTTGCAAGTTAGTTAAACCTTCATCTTTAGTATAAGAAACATGAAACCAATGATCATGACATAAACATGGGCATTTAGAAATATTGCCAAATCAAGACTTACCCCACAACTCATTCCTTTCACTAGAGATCCTCAAAACCAACCAACCATACTTACTTTCTTACTTCCATTAGAGGGTTTTCCACGAGTTTAAAATAAAATTCCTGCAACAAGTATTAGACAAAGTCTTTCTCCCAGTCCTCACATGTCGCTCATTTGAAGTGGCTATCCTAAATAAGTCATAAACTCTCACCTCCCGTAAGTCTCTCATTTATAATTCATGGTGGAGCTATAGGTATGGCTAGTGAAGTTAACACAAATATTATCAAGCTACAAAAGTTCTCTAATTGTTGTTCACCTCCCAAGCCAATGACCATGAGAATGAAACCATAATGTGAGGGTATCAAGGATGAGAAGATCTAGAATGGTGGACATGTGCAAAGGCAAAAGAAAATATGACTTCAAGGCACTAATGATGTCCTCGTTGTCGGATTGCACATAGTTGGAAAATCAAAGATTCATTCTCAACAATGTAACATCCTTCCTTGCACTTTCTTGATCGTCACTTGATTTACCATCCCTCTTATACCTTCCTTGCTTTACCTCAAATTTCTCTTTTTCTTCTTTTTTCTATCTCTTTTTTCTTCTTTTATACACACATTTTTCTCTCTTCCTCGTTTCTTGACATCTTTATCTCTTCTCCGAAGTTCTTCGCTTGTTTCCTTCACCATACACACAATCTGAATTTTAACTAAAATCCTTTCTAGAAACGGAACGAATCTTCGGGCATAGGTTGTGTTCAAGGAATAAGATGAATAAAAGAGATATTATGGGTTGGGTATGGAATCTGGTGATACACAGGACTTTCGATGTGAAAGTCTCATTACCAAATATATGACAAGACTAGCAATAAAAGATATAAAGTAAGGACATGATCATTGCTCGAAATTAGAACTTCCAAGAGAGAAAAGTCCTAACCCAATTCATCATGCTAACAACACTTATGGTGGAGTATATATAATATAGGCCTTGTATAGGATATGCTTGTCTCTCGACTTGGAAAAAGAAGTTGCTAACCTTTATTGCAAGGTTTTTTTTCATAATTTTTCAGAAATAAAAGCCTCCAATTTTAGTCTTACTCATAGCATGGTCAAAGTGAGGTTCTACATTAAAGTAGAGTACGGGTACTTTATAGGCAAACTTCCCCTAAGCACCACGGTAAACATTAATGCTCATCGCTCATGCTCAAATAATAAAGGTAAATAACAAACCAAAAAGTAGAGGAAAAGAAAAACTTACAAAAGACTCTTTATATATTTTTATTGACTCCACACTAATTTAAATCACACCACAAGCTAAAAATTTAAAAACAACTCAACTAAAAAAACAAGAGATCACACCTTCCCCCCCCCCCACACTTAAAACATACGACATCCTCGTCATAAAATAAATTTAAGGGCAAAGGTGGGATGCTCATAAAAAAATTACTTACAAACTTACCTTGTTTTCGTCGCTAGTCTTGACGATCCGGGTCACCATCCAAGGTGTAGATGTCAATGTATTTAATGGGCACAACGTCGGGCCCTAGGAATACCTTGAGTCGCTGGCCATTCACAACATATTGATCTCCCTTGACGTCCTTGATTGTTACCGCTCCCGATGGTGACACTGAGTGTACGACGTATGGTCCATCCCATTTGCTTTGCAATTTTCCTTTGCCGAAGACCTTGTATCGAGAATTGTATAGTAGGACCTTGTCGCATTCCTTGAATTCCTTCTTATGCAATCTTTTGCCGTACCATCTCTTCATCCTTTCTTTATAGATGCTAGCGCTGTGATATGCCTTCAATCTTAGCTCTTCAATTTCACTTATTTGAATCCTCCTCTTTATTCGTGCCACATCAATATCAAGATTCATCTCCTTTATTGCCCAATAAGCTTTGTGCTCTAGTTCTACCGGCAAATGACATGTTTTTCCATAGACGAATTGATAAGGGGTCCTACCTATTGGTGTTTTAAGCGCAGTTCGGTGTGCCCACAATGCTCCGTCTAGCTTCTTTGACCAATCTTTTCCTCCTTTAGTCACCGTCTTCTTGAGGATGTCTTTGAGTTGCTTGTTCGATGTTTCCGCTTGGCCATTTGCTTGTGGATGATAGGCCGTGGACACCCTATGCTCGATTCCCAACTTTGCCAAGCATCTTTTGAAATCCTTGCCAATAAAGTGTGATGCACCATCACTTATTAAAATTCTAGGAACACCATATCGAGGGAATATTACAGTCTTGATCATTTGAATAGCTTCTTTCGTAGATGCTTTCCGACATGAAATCGCTTCAACCCATTTTGATACATAATCAACTATGACCAAGATGTGTTCATATCCATGTGAGTTCACGAAAGGTCCCATAAAGTTGATGCCCCAAACATCAAATAGATCAATTTGCAAATTATAATTCAGCGGCATTGCATTCCTTTGTGATATATTTCCACTCCTTTGGCATTCCGGGCAAGTTGTAACAAACCTTTTAGCATCCTCGTGCATCTCAGGCCAATAGAATCCGCTTGCCCATACCTTTGCTTGCGTTCTAAAGTGTCCATAATGTCCTTCATATTCCGATGAGTGGCATTTTCTTAGAATTTGCTCTCTTTCTTCCCGTGGTACGCATCTTCTTCGCACTCCATCATCTCCCAATCTATATAGGTATGGTGGATTCCAATAAAATTTTCTGCTCTCGGCAATTACCCTTCTTTTAGCATTTTTATCCAAGTGATCTAATGGCATCTTTCGTAAGCACCTTATAATATCGTTCATCCATCCTCTCCTATCAAGTACCCGATATAGATGGTCATCGCTCATTCTATCTTCATTAGCTCCATCCCATCATCTCCATGATGCATCCTTGATAGGTGGTCGGCTACAACATTATCTGACCCTTTCTTGTCTCTAATTTCCATATCAAACTCTTGTAATAGTAGAATCCATCTAATCAAACGTGGCTTGGCATCTTTCTTGGACAAAAGGTACTTGATTGCAGCATGGTCGGTATACACGATCACCTTTGAGTTCACAATATAGGATCTGAATTTTTCAAATGCAAACACCACGGCAAGCAATTCCTTCTCCGTAGTTGCATAATTCACTTGAGCTTCATTTAGTGTTTTGCTTGCATAATAAATTGTGTGTACCTTCCCTTCCTTCCTTTGTCCAAGAACGGCTCCAACGGCATAATCACTTGCGTCGCACATTATCTCAAATGGTAGATTCCAATCGGGTGGTTGCATAATTGGTGTGCTTATGAGAGATTGCTTCAACGTCCGAAAGGCATGCAAGCACTCTTCATCAAAGTCATATTCCACATCTTTTTGGAGAAGTCGTGTCAATGGCTTGGTGATCTTCAAGAAATCCTTTATAAATCTCCTATAAAATCTGGTATGCCTGAGAAAGCTTCTTAACGATTTGATATTTGTCGGGGGTGGTAACTTTTTAACTGTTTCAATCTTAGCCTTGTCCACCTCTATTCCTCTCTCAGAGATGACATGACCCAAGACTATCCCTTGTTTCACCATAAAATGACACTTCTCCCAATTAAGCACCAAGTCAATTTCTCCACACCTTTTAAGGACTTTTTCCAAATTTTCCAAGCAACTTTCAGAACACGTACCATGCACCGAGAAGTCATCAATGAATACCTCCATAATTTCTTCAATAAAATCCGAGAATATAGCCGTCATACATCTTTGAAAGGTAGCCGACACATTACATAAACCAAATGGCATCCTTCTATATGCAAAAGTTCCATACGGACATGTGAAGGTTGTCTTGTGTTGATCATCCGGATGGATGGGATTTTGCATGAACCCCGAGTATCCATCAAGGAAACAAAAGTAGGAATGTTTGGCTAACCTTTCAAGCATCTCATCGATAAATGGTAGCGAAAAGTGATCCTTCCTTGTTGCCTTGTTCAACTTCCTATAGTCAATGCACATTCTCCATCCGGTCACAATCCGTTGTGGTATCAACTCTTCCTTCTCATTCTTCACAACCATTATTCCTCCCTTCTTTGGTACACAATGCACCGGGCTCAACCATTCACTATGTGGCACGGGGTAAATTATTCCGGCATCCAACAATTTGATAACCTTCTTCTTCACCACCTCGCGCATGGAATGGCTCAACCTTCTTTGATGGTCCACAACGGGCTTGCATTGTTGTTCAAGTGGTATACGGTGGGTGCAAAAGGCTGGACTAATACCCTTCAAGTCACTTATTGCATATCCAATCACCTTCTTATGTTTTCTCAATAAATTCAGCAACTTATCCATCTCTTCCGGACTTAATTCATCGCTCACGATGACCGGGTATGTCTTATCGGCTCCCAAAAATTCATACTTTAGTCCCTTGGGAAGTGGCTTTAATTCAATATCGGGTGCTTCGGGTTCTTGTTGTTACAAATTTCCAATTTCTTCAAAACATCCTTCCTCCAAGCTTCCATCTTGTGCCTTCAATTCCCCGGTTGCTTCCACTAGTTCCTTGTCTTGATCATCATAAATAGCATCATTCTCCATTGCTCGTTGGAGAGGGTCCCTGAAAGTATCAACAAAACGAAGGTCCTCTACCTCTTTGTTATCAAGAGGTAGAGGTAAGCAATATGAGAAGCGGGTAGAAAATCATATGTGAGTTTAGTTCCATCTAGATCAATAGTAACTCTACCCTTTCCGGCATCAAGAACAGCATTGACCAACTTAAGAAAAGGCCTACCAAGAATTATATCATCATGTTCATCATGGCAAGCATCAATTACAAAAAAGTCGGTTGGAATAATTTTACCCGAGGTAGCAACATCTAAATCTCTAAGCACACCCAAGGGTCTTGTTGTTCTACCATCTCCCGTGATCAATTTTATTTGTGTTGGAGCTAGATTTAAAGTTTTACTAAAAAGCTCATGATAAATCTTGGAAGACATGACACTTACATGGGCTCCGATGTCACATAAGGCTTTGCAAATTTTCTCCCCATTAATGGTGCAACTTATGTGAGGTGTTGGTAGAGAGGTACCTTCGACATGATCGGCTCCTATCGTGTACACCTCGGCTAGGTGTGCATATGGTGAGGCCTCCGGCTTCACTCCCATAATCTTCTTTACTTCGGCAATGTGATCCGGATCTACCTCTTCTTCCTCATTGAAAAGTCTTTGAATAATTTCTCCAGCCGATTCTTTGTCTAGCTCGTACCCCGAGTGTCTCTCCTTTGAAAAGTTCAACTCTATGGCTCTCGCGGATTCTTTTTGGTTCGGGTATGGTCTCCTCTTGTTGTATATTTCTTCGAAGTCAATCGGGATCCAATCCATTTGTTCGAACTCCTTTAGCAGCTTTGCATTTGCTAAACTTCTTCCTCCTCTTCTAGCTTGCAAATTTTGTTTCCTTGGATTGGTCCTCCTCCATTGTGGGTTGCTCCTTCAATCCTTTCTTGTTTTGCTTCTTCTTTTTCACTTCCGGGGCTTCTTTTCTAGAAATTCCAGCAAGTACCTCCACACGAGTTTCTTGCTCAACGCTTCCCGAAATATGTTCTTCCCAATCTCTTTGCCGGGGAACAAGCTTATTCTTTCTAGTAGTTGGGTGGCTTCTGTGAGTGTTTTCTCCATGATATTTCCGCCTGCACACATTCGAACATACCGCATGCATTCGGGGGTTAGGGAAAAATAGAATGTATGCAAGAGTACATCATCGGAGAACCCAAGCTTTGGTCCTTGTTTGATTAGTCCATTGAATCTTTTCCAAGCTTGATCTATTCCTTCCTCTTTTCCTTGCGCAAAATTTATCACTTGCCTCCTCATGTTTTGAACTTTTCTTATCAGAAAGAATCTTTGACAAAATTTCTTCACCAATCGAATCCAATTTCCTTCCACCTCGAAGGATGCAAGTGAGTGCCATCTTTTCGCTTCATCCGCAAGTGAGTATGGAAAAAGATTCCATTTGTACCAATCGGCCAGAACTCCTTCTTCTTGTACCATGTTGCATAGCATCGTGAAACGCTTAATGTGCCTATATGGATTGTCCGTCTCCGCCCCTCTAAATGGGTTTGATGCTGCCATCTTGATCATTCGAGGCTTGATCTTATACTCGATAGCCTTGGGTATCGAATCTGTTTTTGCACTTTAATATCCTCCAATCGCGGGCTAGCATACTCCCTTAGTGTTTTTTCTTCTTCCTCCATGGCATGATTGACAAAAGCCATCTAGACAACAAAAACAAAAACAAAGGTTTTCTAGATGAAAAGTTAGTGTTAGTGATCAACAAAATTAATACCAAGTTAAACGTAGCAAACTAGCTTGTTCCCCGGCAACAGCGCCAGAAAAGCTTGTTGATAGTAGATAACGCACCAAATTACGATCCGCAAGCGCACGGGTCGGTTGTAGCTTTTCCCTTAGAGTATCCCCCAAGGTTTATCAATCCGTGGAACAACTGGATTGCTACGCTCAACTAAGCACTAATCTCGTTGATTCAAAGCTCTTTATCAAGTGAAGTGTGTATGAGTAAAGAACTAGTCTAAACTAAGTTAAAGAAATCAACGTAGAGTGCAAATGTATAGAGAGCACAAGATATTAAGAATGCTTGTCCATGGGATCTAGGATCACTTAGAGATGTAACCACCGAGCAAGAACATCTGATCTAAACTATCAAAGGTAAGGGTGCACCGAGTTCAATCCTTTCCCTCTCGCATACTAGTCACTACACGAGGGTAATCCGTGATCGAACGATAGGTGCACAAAAAGTTGATGTAAACTAGGGATGCAAGACTAAGGGTGTGAACCTAGTTCAATATACTTTCCCTCCCGCGTACTATCACTACACAACGGTAATCAAATAAAGAACAAAAGGAACACGATACATGAGGCTACAAGCGATGCATCCCCTAAGCAAGCCAGCCAGCCAGCCATTAAGATTAAAGCACCATCAACATGAATATGATAGCAAATAGATCCAAATCATAGATTTGGTGATTACAACTCAAGCTTTCCCTTCAACCCCAAGGACAAACAATGACTTTACCCCATAATGTTACACATTGAAGCGCGGGACATGGTGTAGAATCCTCCGAAGTAGATGAAGATCGACGAGGAAGATGCTCTCCGTCTTGCTTTCTCCCTTGAAGATCCAATCTCCTCCTTGCTCTTGATCTTGCGGCGGTGCCGGATGGACCTTGCTAGGGCTTCCGGGCATCCTCCTCTCTTTTCTATGTGGCTCTCTGCCTTGGTTGAATCTCTGAAAGTTGAATGCCTTCCTCTCGTCGACCTCGGGGGCTTTTATCCATCTTTTTGGTGAATGGCGGCGGAGGCATAGACTTAGGGTTCGATAAACATCACGCACAAGAAAGGGGGGCCGAACCGCCATAAAAAGACCCTAGGCCGGTCGGCATGGGCCGGTCGGCCCAGGCCCATTTTGGCCCTACTCGGCTCCATCTTGCCCATGTATGCTTCTCTCGGCCCTTGAACCTTCTGCCCCTTTGCATGTGGGCTTTGGATGTCGTTATCCCCACGATCAAGATACAGGGTCTTGTCGCATGAACTCCGGTCTTTTGTCTTGGTCCTCGGGAATATCTTGTGTTGCATCTTGGTCCTTGCCACCTTTGGAAGTAAGTTCATCTTGTATTCGCACACGAATGGAGCTCCTTGATCCTCTTGCTTAACACCTTCCAAACTTGATGCGAACTTATCCATTAAGCTTGTTATTTCCTGCATAAACATACAACTCCAAAAACACATGCTCGAGTCGAACTTGTTACATCATTAGTATGCCTAGTGCCGGGGGACGCATCTACCTATCACTTCGGCGACAGAAAAAACATCCGTCACGTCGTCAAGCTAGCACGCGGGAGCAGAGAGCGCGGTGTGCGCGGGCCCCACGACGTGGGGGCGCGGGAGGGGAGGGCACGGGAGGAGAGAGAAGCACGGGAGAAACTAATCATTCCAAAAATTAAAAAAGTTATAAATCATAAACCGTACGTCTAAATTAAATTTCTATTTCAAAAATGGATTTCTTGTACTGAGATCTTCAAAATAAGATCCCACTTGACTATGTTTTGAGAAACTTTTTTTATTTGTATTTTTAATTAAGATTATATATTCTATTATATAGCCAGAACAAAATAAATGAAGTGTCAGAACAAGATACTATTATAGCCGGAACAAGTTTGTATGTCATACCGAACAAATAAATAAAGTGTCAGAACAAATTAGAACAAGTATCACAACAAATTATTATTACAGACGGAACAAGATATTATTATAGCCGGAACAACTTATTATCATAGCCAGAACAAGTTTGTATGTCATCTCGAACAAAAACAAAATGTAGTGTCAGAACAAATCAGAACAATAGTCAGAACAAGTTTGTATGTCATTCCGAACAAAATAAATTAAGTGTCAAACCAAATCAGAAAATGGGTCAGAACAAGTTATTATTACAAACGGAACAAGATATTATTATAGCCGGAACAACTTATTATTATAGCCAGAACAAGTTTGTATGTCATCTCGAACAAATAAAATGTCAGAACAATGAGAACAACTTCAGAACAAGATGCTATTATAGTTGGAACAAATATTATCAATGAGAACAAATATCAACTGAACACGAACAAAAATATGTAAAAGTGAAAAATCATAAAGAATATGAAAAAGAACAAACATAAAGAAGAGAAAAAGATGAAAATAAATACACAAATAAATAAATAAATAAAAGAAATGGAAAACAAAAAAAATAGAGAAGAAGAGAAAAATGAATATAAGAAATATCAGAAAAAAGAAAAAAATCTTAAAGACTAGGAAAAAAGAAAAAACATGAAAGAAAACAATGAAAGAAAAAATAAAAACTGGGAAAATAAAAAAATAATGAAATGAAAATAAAAATAAAAATAGAGAAAGAAAAAACAAAGGGATATGAATTAAAAAAGGAATAAAAAATAAAATAAAATTAATAGAAAAGAAAAAAGAAAAAACTCAAAATTACTAAAAAAAGGAGAAGATAAACCGAGTGTTAAAAAGATAGAGAAGGAAAACATATAAAAAAGAAAACAAAAATGAAAATAGTAGGAAAAAGAAAATATGAATTAAAAAAAGAATGAAAAGATAAAATAAAATGAATAGAAAAGAAAAAGGAAAAAAGAAAAAACTCAAAATTACAAAAAAGGAGAAGAGAAACCGAGTGTTAAAAAAATAGAGAAGGAAAACATATAAAAAGAAGAAAAGAAAACAAAACAGAAAATAATAGAAAAAGAAAAAGAAAAAGTAAGGAAAACGGAAGCCCACCATTGCAGCCCACGTGTAAACAGTCAAAGAGAGGAGGAAGTTGGGCCAGCCCACATACAATGCGAACAGTCAAAAAAAAGAACAAGGTGGAGGAGCTGGGCCGGCCCAGAAAAAAGAAGAAAGACGGTGGGTTTCACCGGCGTGATGGAAATCAAATCTGTCGCTGAAGCGACAGATATGATTCGGCTAGTGGCGGGTTAGTTCCAAATCAAAGCCGAAACCAAAGTGTAACAAGTTCCTTAGGGGTGTCATATTTGACCGCCAACATGCACACAATCACCATCAAAAGAAATGTTAATAAATGGGTGTTGATCTTTCTTTATGGAAGAGTATGCTGAATATATTCTTATCTAGGTGAATGTGGTCAACACTGCTCTCATGATTTTCATGTGCTGTGTGTATTTAATTAAATTCAATTCACCAACTAATTCTTGCATATGCATCCTTTGTGTAGAGATCCCCGACGGTAGCTACACGCTCGTGCCGGCAGACGAGGACGAGGGAACTGGAGGAGACGTGCACTACGTGACCATAGAGCAAGACCCGGACCAAAGTCCGGAAGTTTGTCTGACAGCTTGTGCTAATGAAGGCAAGCCCCGGTTCACCATTTCTTTTTAAACTTCTGAATTTATCTTTGATTATCTATGTGCATTTAGGTTCAAGAGTTGAATTGAAACCCTAGTTGCATAATCCTTAAATAGACCCCTCGCCCCTCCCGAGAGCTCACACACCACCTCCACTTCTCCCAGTGCCGGAGCGCACACACACGCGCCTCCGCCGCCGCCACTAGCCCCTTTCGCCACCGCACGTCGTAGCTCCCTCCCCGACTAGATAGTTGCCATAGGCAGGTTCACCACTAGCCCCTCCCTCTCCTAGCCACCTCAGCCTGGCCTCTAGGCCACCCGAGCCCTGGGATCGGGAGCTCCCGGTGCCTCCCTTGTTTTCTCCCCATGGGAGACAGGCATGGGGTAGAAGAAGGTTGAGCGCCGTTAGGCCCCGGCACAGCCCCGTCCGTCCCCTCCTCAGGTGCTTACCGGTGGGTCCCGCCTATAAGGCAACAGCGTCACCCTTCTTTCCGTCGCAGGGCGCATGGACGCGGTCCGTCGCAGGGCGCTGGACGTCTCCCATGATAGCTTCCTTTTGATGGGCTCAACCATTTTCTTTATCGTTGGTGGATTTTTTTTGCTTTGGTGGTTGCATTGCGTTGGAAGATTGTGCTCTGGCGGGTTTTTATGTTGTGCTTTGGTGGCTTGGTGGTTTTTTCTGGTGCTTTGGTGATTTTTTTTCTTTTGATGGCGCTTGCTTTGCCGCTAGTGGTTTCTTCTACTTTTTTTGGAGGTGATTCGGGAGGGATGTCATTATCGTGCCTGGAGCTCGCACCTCCCTAATTGAATATTGGTTCTTGTGTAGATGGTGAGCGAGGTGATATTGAAGGTCGTGAAGACGGTGGTGGCGGCTGCGGGGGATCTGTAGGAGGGATTGATCCCTCCTTCTCGGGGATTATAATGTAACGTTTGGGCCACAATATGATACCATGAACCGCATCCTTGAGTGTCTTTTCCATGTCACCTCTAGGATCTCTAGCTCTAGATCTTCAAATTGTGCCAGACAAATCTCCTCCACAGCAACTGAGGTGTAGCCAGGTGGAATCTGCATATCGTGGCTTGTTTGTCCAGGAAAATGCGCAAAAGCTTGTCCGTACGCCACCTATATATGTAGAGAAATAAGGGAGTTATTAAAATTTTAAGTTATGCATCAATAGTTGAGCTAATTGCATGTAATAATTATATTTATACCTTCATTGTGATGTTACCGATTGGCTTGTGCAGCTCACATGGGGTGCACTGATAGAGCAAATCCACAGGGTATTATTGGTTGTCGTCCAACGGAACTCCTTCGATTACCCTCGGCTCTTCACAACCCTCTGTGCAAGCACTTGTTGCGACCTCTATGCAAGCACGTGTTGCGACCTCTGTGGAAGCACAACTGCTTTTCCGAGCAATCAGGATAATGACGGGATCCAGCAGTACTTCGGGCAGTGCTCCACATGAGAGCCGCTACATAGATGTTTACTCTGTTTGATTCAGTCCTGTTGGACTTGTACCCGGCATGTGCCGTAATAATGTACTCAGACGCTTAATTATTATAATGTTATTTATGTGGACCTTTATATAATTCCTTTTGTGGTACGATATTCGTACAGGGATTTGCACGTGATAGCCTCCTGGGACTATCACCGAGGTGCAGGGATCGGGTTTCCATTCTCGGAAATCCTGTTCGTTTCAGTTGGTATCAGAGTCGTGCTTGACCGTAGGACGAGCCTACGGACGGACGATAGAATAGGAAAGCCAAACTCCTTGTGCTTTATATACAATCTGTGAATTTTATATAAACACCTTGATCTTTATTATAAATACCTTGATTAACTTTACTAACTCTTACTAACTTCCTTAACAATGTGCATATGGACGAGCTGACATGGATCCCCCTCAAGACCGACAGCCAGTGGGCCGGAGGGTTCTGCAAGATCCTCAAGGAGTGTTTGGAGACAGCTGGAGTGGAGACCCGTGAGGTGCTCTACGAGGGACGCACCACCGCAGCTTTTGATCAAGCACCGACAGAACTGACCTTGAAGATACCAATGCACCCACGTGTACCTGAGTTTGAGGAGGTCAAGGTCTCGTGTTTCGATAACTCTACCTTGGAGGCTCACCAGTGTTGTGCCAGACTCGCACTGAAGAAGGTATGCCAGCAACTAGAGCAGAGGCTGAAGGATACACCTTTCAGAGTCCTACCGACCGCGGTCTACGACCCAGCAGGTGGAATAAGGACCAGACAGAGTACACTGAGGAGAACACTGAGGGCAAGGATGAGAAGGAGGAGATGACTAGCAGGTACATTCAAGCTCAAGACCAGGCACTCTACTGGGCTGATTCAGAGATAGTGTTTCTGAGGCATAAGTGGGACGACACCTTGGGACGGAACGCTCAGTTGGAGAGAGAGAACAGCCACCTGGAGTTCTTTCTCAATGAGGCTCACAGAAGGAACATACAGATCATCGAGTGGGGACTCGCAGCCGCCAGAGCAAGTACTGAAAGGGATGCCTTGGAGATCGCCACCTTGAAAGCAAGACTGGAAGCTACACAGGCTACACTGAGAGAGTCAGTAGCAGCAGCCAGAGAGGACAGGTTGAGGCTTCAGGAGAAGGAGTACTTGGTTGAGTCACTGGGAGCCGCTTGCACAGACTACCAGACGAGGTTGTGAGGACTTGAGGAGAGGCTGACTCAGAACTACAACCACTTGTGGCACTTGAGAGGCAGACTGTACGAGGCACAGGACACAGCTAGCAGGACCAGCTCAGTGTGGAGAGACTCAGACCAGAGATGAGTGACAGAGTTCAGGGAGGTTGCAGAGCTAGTGCCACCACAGAAGAGGCCGAAGCTGAGGACTGAGACGTTTGAGCTACCACCGACCCAGCTACCAGCACAGCCATCGTACCCGAGAGGTAGTACCGACACACCAGAGATGAACAGAGCTTTGGGAAGCTTGGCCAACTACTTCAACCTACCGGAGATTGAGATCCCAGACTACCCTGGAGTGAATGACCCACCGTTCTACTCGGTTCCACCTAGTCCGAAGACAATGTCACCACCGTACTCGCCAGCTACTGTACAGAGGCAGGCACCTTGAGGGGATGATCCTGTAATCAGCTAGAGTAGAGTTCTTCATGATTGATCATGTTTAGTTGATCACCCTTTATGTATCGCGTAGTAGTTCTCATGCTTCTATGTAATCTCGAAGGTTGTGGAGTAGGCCTCGAGATACACACCTTTTGTATGGAGATCTTGCATGAGTGATTGGAGTTATCGATCTTTTGTCGGTATTCATGCTTCTTATATGCTTGTGTGAAATTGTTTGTTGTTAGCTAGATACTCCTTATATGTTTAAGTACCTTAAAGTTAATTTTCGACACCTCATTTCTCACGATCTCAATTCTTGGAACAGATGTCGGGGGTGAGGCGGTCAGGACGGCTCCTACGCCGTTTTGAGGAGGCAGCCCGGGAGGACGTCCCTCTCCCCGCAGGAGGTCGAGGTCGTGGCCGCCGTGGAGGCCGTGCCCCACGTGGCGGACGTCGTGGTGGACACCGCGGCGGGCGAGGAGGTCAAGGAGGCCGAGTGCTAGTGAACCCTAACCCAGAGGCCCTAGAGGAGGAGGATGTTGACACCGGATTTTGACCAAATCCAGAGTCAAATATCTTGGCTTGGTAATCGGCAGAGAAGGACCTGGGAAAGAGATGGGCAAGGAAATATGAGCCGATGAAGTCAGCACATATGCATGAGATAAGTGCACGCAGGCGTATACATGTATGCATTGGAGAGTCATCAGCACTAAAGGAGAGAAAAGAGGCTAGCATAGTCAAGACATGTATAAGTACAAGGCTTATATTGTGAGAGTATGCACGAGACAATCGCCTGGATAATGACGAGAATGATCGACCACCAATATATTGGCATGAATCGGCCAGCAGTGACGATCGGCCGGTAGTGACGATCGGCTGGGTAGGAGGCTAGGATGACGTCAGGACATGCAAGTGCAGAAGCAAGGAAAGATTCACACGTAAAAGGAAAGGAGTCCTAGTTGATTGCGCCTGTGCGTTGATCTCTTCCCGGACAAGTCAAAGAAGAAGCTTGATTGAGAAGGATTCTACATAAAGGGAAATAGAATCCATGTATCTTAGTATTTCCTTTAATTTAGACATATAATTAGGAGAATTCGTTGTGTGACTCGTCAGGAGTCTTTAATTAGGAAGTTTTGAGCCCTTCCGGCTGCAGGAGTCTAGAGGAGCCCAGGGTATAAATATAAGCCCCGGCTATTGTAATAGAATCATCACACGATCAATATCAAAACTGCCTCCGGGCACCCCTTTACCAATTATTACATCTCCTTTACTGCATCTACTTTACCGCATCTACTTTTTGGCGACTTCGCCTTCGTACCTTTTCTCTTTCACGAGTTCTCGCAAACTCATCGGGCTGCATCGCTTCGATCTCCGACTAGCTGGTGAGTTCCGCTTTACCGAGTAAATTCTAGGCTTTAACCACCGGGCGCATCGCTGTGGTTTCGTCTAGATTTATTCACAATTTATCGATATTAGCTAGGTTAGCAAGTTTTATCTTAATTCTTGTTGTTCTAGCTTTTATCAACAATTATCCAACTTGAGACTGTTTCCTGTCGGGTCACATTATTATCATATAGCCGGCTAGATCTGTTTCAAGTGTTGCTCACGTAGCTCTGCTTAAGTTGCTTCTGGTAGCTTATGCTCTGCCTACGTCATCATATCGGCTGATCTAGCCGATCTGCTCTGCCCCGTATCGACTACCTAGCTGTTACGATTTTATCAAAAGGCCATCGGCTCTCCAGCCGATTTTCCATTGTCAATCAACAGGTCAGATTGGCTGGCACGCCTCGCTACAGACCGGGGAGTCACGTGTGCTGCGCGCGGAGGTGACGTCCTATTTTCGCGTCAACACACTTTTGGCACGCCCAGTGGGACCGAATATTAAATCCATATTATATCGTCTGGTGAGACCTGAAGACATTATTCACAACGAATCTAGAGTGGCTCGAGGAGTACATCGCCATGGACAGTCAATCTGGAATATTGGCGGATATTATAAGCAATGCCATAAAGAGCGCGTTCTCTGAGTTTGCCCAACAACAAAGGTATGTGAGGACATATTATCAACAGCCGATGACATCGGCTAATACTGCTTTTTCTTATGGTCCAATTCAGCAGCAAAGCTATGAAGAATCAACATACATGTATCCTGGAGCATTAAATTATGCAACGACGAGCATGGGTACAACTGATGAATCGGCTTATGGTGGTTATTTAATTTCGCCATGCTCACATCAGGATAATTTCCATCAGCCGATGACAGTCCCTCAGACTGCACCAGTTCCCTCCAGCTCATTACCGCTGCCACAAGTGGATTTCTTCCGCGATCTTGGATATACGCCTGCAGATACTACTCAGATTCAAGAATCAACATGCGTTCAAGGTGTTGCCCAAGAATTACAATCCGTTCCCCATGATACGTGACAGATAGCTTCATACGCTCAACCATCAAATCAAAGTCAGCAATTGCAAAGCTATCGGCCACAAGTATCGTCTCTACGGCCGATGGCGGATCAGCCACGTACATCGATCTATCAACCAATGACTTATCAGCCGCATGAGCCAGAAATTTATCAGTCACTAGCCATGGATGAACAGTTGATGGTTCAGCAGTCACAATTGATAGCTCAACAATCTTGGCCTGGGGGGCTACAATCTGCCCAATCAGTTCGATCATGGCAGACAGAAAGCTATCAGTTGCCAGTATCGGCTGTATAGCCGATGGCATATCAACCACAAGTATCGGATCAACAGCCGATAGCTTATCAACCACAACCAATGGTTGAACAATCTTGGCCCGGGGGGCTACAGCCACAACCGATAGCTCAACAATCTTGGATCGGGGGGCTACAATTTTCCCAGCTATCAGCTTGGACACAACAACCAGATCAAAAGGAGCTTGCTCAATGTGACGAAGAGTCATTTGCAACTAATGATATCGTCAAAGTGAGCACTCAGGATCAAGAAGGCTGTCAACTAGAGGATGAGAATATTCAGAGACAGTTCACTTCTCAGGAATCACCGAAGAATCAAAACTTAAGGATTGATCTTGGAATAGGCTCCCAAATAACTGAGGAAATATATCAGAAAATACAGATCTCAGTTGATGAGTTGGAGTTTGAAGATCAGTATGTGGAAGAACACGAATCTGAAGAAATCCAAGAAGATGAAGTCCCAGCCAATTACAAGGATAGAGAAAAACAAGCTGATGGGCCACTGAAGAAAGACGAAACGGCCGATGAATGGATAGCAGAGGTTGGGCAAGAGACAGCTTCTCAAATGATTTATTACTCAATTCCCAGAAATATTACACTAGAAGATCGGCTGCTTGGAATATATTTTCCATGGGAGCCAGGTGATCGAGAGCCAAAAATCACTATGCAAAAGTATTGGTTGATTGGAGTTCATATTGCATGGGAGCCGGGCGATCAAAAACACAGATATATTGCCCTGAAACATTGGCCACTTGGAACTTATTTTCCATGGGATCCAGGAGGACAAGAGTTGTGTACGGAACTTTAAAGCTGATGTCTCCAATCGGCTAGATGATAGGGCACAAGTCATTTTATCCTATCATTATGTTGCCTCATGATGAAAAGCCAAAAGGATATATATTTTGGCTACATGTTGTTCCATCATGTTATCTCAGATTATTTATTGATAAAACCGACACTGCAAAAGAAGAAGATATATCGGCTGCTTTATTTAAAATATGGCCGATGGAAGCAAAGGTTGGCTGATAGAAGAGGAACAGAGTCAGCCAATGGAGCACGACCGCCCTTCGTTGACCTCGCCATCAAGCTCGATGCTGACGATCTCGCCGACGACTTCATCAACGACTACTCCGACAACGACGATTACATCAAAGTTGTTAAGCGAATGAATCTGCATCGACTTGTCATCAAGCAGGCATGTCTACGACAATGACTAACGCCCTACGCGGTATGTATCAACTGATAACTGCCCTACGCGGCAAGTGGAGTAGATCAATTGGCACCAAAACAAATGCAAGGTAACTGCGCGTCGAGGACATAATCCCCTGGATTATTCTAAATTCTTGCTTGGGACCAAGAGAAGCATATCGCGTGGCGTGGTTATAGAAAAGCCGATGAGAAATATATCAGCTACATGTTATTCAAGATGCCACCACAAGGACTACTGGCAAGCAGCAGGAATCTACCTCATGGTTCATCAGCATAATTAAAAGACCAAAGTCGAGTACGTATGTAAATGGAAGGAATCATATGCGTCAGGAAGTCCAGAAGATTTTGGTACAATCCATGAAAGCTCTAGAGAAAGAGAAAACCAATCGGTCAAGTATCTTTTCACGTCTTTTGGCCGATGGTAAGAGAGAGCTAATGAAATGTGTCCATCAATCGGCTACTCGCTATTAAAATGGATGGGATGCCAAAATTGACCCGCAATGATGAAAAAAGACATAGTTGGAAGATTTGCACAAGCGGGAGGAGTTTCCAAAAGAAACTGTCATATGTAGATTACTCTGATTCAGAAGATGAAGATAACATGGTAGGATTTGCGGAATCAGTTAAAGGCAAGAAGATAGATGAAGCTCTCGCAATTCCATACCATACCATCTGCAGAAGAGCTCAAGAGAATGAAGTATTGCGAGTGACACAATGCAACGTCTCACGACACCAACGATTGCAAGATCTTCAGACAGCAGATCCAATCAGCTATTGAGCAAGGGAAACTCAAGTTCTAAACCCCTACCAAAGTTGAAAAGCCGATGAAGATTGATCAGCACCCCTTCCCAACTAATACAGTTGAGGTGTCTAGCAAAGACATGTCACGTGTTAAGCTGCTGACGTCTGAATCGGCTCAAAATAATGGAGCTGTCGATCCCAAGGTGCAAGCAACCGCTGCCGATGTCAAGGGAAAAGGGTTGCTGCTTGAAGAAGGAGACTTGAAGCCACGCCGGCCTGTCACGTCCCAGATGCTAATCAACAAGTTTCAGCGACGACAAGCAAAAGGGAGAGAAGAGTGGGCGGTGTAATGAAGGTGTTCATTCTTCAAGCACTATTGGGAGGAAGGAATCAAACTACCAACAACAGAGAATTGTCCAGGATGTAACAGAGCTTACAACAATAGCAGTTCATCCAAAAGGGTTTGCTTCAATGACAAAAAGCCTATCACTAGGGATCACTGTGAATTCAAATAATCAACGGTTCCCAATTCATCAACGATTATGGGGCAAAGCCAATGTTCATGATCGGCTAGGAGGCCGAGTCAATGAAAGGTCAAACAATCGGCTGGAAGAGATGGCCGATTCTCTGGTCCCTGATGAAGATGTCATATGCCGAACTCCTGAACGACGACGCACTCTGCAACTGGACAATGAAGAGTCAAGCTGATTATACAAGAAGCCTAATCCACAGTGGTGTCCAGATGGCTTGACTAGATCCCAGAAGAGGAGAGTCCAGCGCCTACGTCAGCTAGAACAATATGAAGAAGCAGAGAGACATGTGCTGGATAAGAAGAAGGTTCGGTCCAAAGTTTGGCGCCCAAAGCCTAAGGCCGATGACGAAGAAGCAAAGGATGACAAACCACATGCTGATATAAACATGGTTATCCTTCTTCCAAAAGAGTTCATAAGCCCAGTTAATTCGGATGTGTCCGATGAGGAACTCGGGATGACTCAGTTAACACTGGAACCTACATAAGCTATCTTTGAGAAACCAGATGATAAGAAAAGACAACATTTGAAGGCATTGTTTCTCAAAGGTTTTGTCATTGGCAAACCAATCACCAGGATGCTAGTAGATGGAGGAGCAGCAGTCAATCTAATGCCATACACTATGCCGCACAAGATTGGGAAGTCCGATGAAGATCTGACCCAAACTGACATGATGCTGGTAGACTTCAAAGGCAACATCTCTCTGGCTCAAGGTACAATCTGCATGGAATTCACCATCGGTAGTAAGACCCTTCCAACAGCTTTCTTGACATTAAAGGGAGGAGATCTTATAATTTACTGCTGGGTCGGGATTGGATACATGCCAATTGTTGCATACCATCTACAATGTATCAATGCATCATCCAATGGTCGGAGATTCAGTGGAGGTGGTGCAAGGAGAAACCTCCTTGACAGTAGCAGCTACAGAAGCACAAGGATGGACTTATGATCAAGTGAGCTGCATATCTGGAAAAGCATGGGATACCAAGTATCTCAAAGTGTCCGATTTTGGACTAAAGCCGGTTCAAGCAGTCGGCTATGATGACGAGATTTAATGGATCAATTCATTGAAGATGAAGGGAAGCTTGGGCATGGGTTTACATCGGTTGATGAATTAGAAAATATAGATCTTGGAGATAGAAGCAAACCAAGGCCAACATACATCAGTGCCAAGCTAGAAGAAGAATACAGGAAAGAATTGATCGCATTATTAAAAGAATTCAAGGATTGTTTGCCTGGGAATATTATGAGATGCCTGGCTTAGACCGATCTATCGCAGAACACCGGTTACTCATCAAATCAGGGTTTTGACCTTTTCAGCAACACCCCAGGCAATGCAATGCACAGATTTATCCTGATATAAAAGCCGAGATAACAAAGTTACTCGAAGCTGGTTTTATTCGGCTATATCGATATATTGAGTGGATTTCTAAATTAGTTCCTGCATATAAGGAAAATGGCAAATTGCATGTTTGTATTGATTTCAGGAACTTGAACAAGGCGACGCCGATGAGTGGCTATCCAATACTAGTGGCCGATGCATTGGTAAATGCTGGTGTGGACACAAAGTCATCAGCTTCATGGACGATTTAAAATGCTGAGGTTGCATATCAAAGGGCCATGAATTATATTCCACGAGCTCATCGGCAAGATAGTTGAAATCTACATTGATGATGTGGTTGTCAAGTCAAAAGACTACAAAGAACATCTGGACGATCTACGAAAAAACACTGGAAGCATGTGAATCCTAGCAAGACAGCTCCTAGGTTCCTTGATACATGAAAGGGGAATTGAAATTGGTCAGAAGTCAATCAGTGCAATTGACAAAGCACCATCAAACAAGAAAGAGCTTCAATTGTTGATCGGCAAGATTAATTTTATCAGAGGATTTATATCTAATCTGTCTAAGAGAGAAATCGGCCATTCACACCTTTTGTTGAAGCTCAAGGCCGATCAGAAATTTATATGGGGAGAAGAGCAGCAAAAGGCTTTGGAAGTAGCATCAAACAGTATCTAAAATCTCCTCCTATCTTAGTGCCCCTCAAGACAAGAAGCCGTTCAAATTATATTTATCGGCTAATGAGTGAGCTATTGAATCGGCCCTTGTACAAAAGTTTGAAGGAAAAGAGCGAAGTCATATACTTTGTGAGTAGGAGACTCTTGGATGCAGAAACGAGATATTCGACAGTAGAAAGGTTATGCTCATGCCTACACTTTTCATGCACGAAGTTAAGAGCCTACTGTCGAGTGCATCATGGTTTGCAAAGATGACGTGATCAAGCATATACTGTTGTTGCCTATTTTGAGGGTAAAATTGGAAAGTGGAGCTTGGCTCTGTCAGATTTGATTTAACTTCTCAATCAGCCAAAGCAATCAAAGGACAAGTAATGGTCGATCTGGTAACTCAGTATTGCGGGCTCGAGATTGCAGTCATTGAACCCATCCCATGGACCATATTCTTCGACAGATCATCATATGGAGTAGGAGCTAGAATTGGGAATGTCCTCATCTTGCCTCGGGAGGAAAGTTATGAATTTCCTATTCCAATTGAGAAGACTTCAAAGAATAATCAAGTTGAGTACTAGGCAGCACTAAAAGGGGTTTATCATGAAGAGTGCCTCCAATTACTCAAAGGTTCAAGATGGTGAGATTCGAGCGTATCCCCAAGTACCACAACGAAAAGGTTAGTCGATTAGCTTAAGATGCATCAGGCTATCGGCCGATTCTTGCTTGGGAGATACCTGCTGATGGTTGGAGAAAAGAGATAGTTGGCTATTTGGAAGATCCATCCAAGAAAGTTGATAAGAGGCTAAAGGCTAATCAATCGGCGTTCAAGAAATAACAGTTATTATTGGCTGACGATCTGGGATGATTGCTTCAAATATTACAAAGGATGTCAGAGGCAAGCGTTCAGAGAGTTCCAGCATCGGCGATGAACCCGACAGTTAAACCTGCGCACGTTCTAGAAGATCAATGCCTTTCTGAATGCATACCAGTGGATACAAGGTTATGCATGATGCATGGGAATCATATTTGAAGACAGAAGCCATCAACAGGAGTATACACAAAGGTAGCAGGACAACATTAACAACAAACGCGACGCTGCAAAAACATTGATAGAGAGATAGCCGAATTATGTTTCGGTTACTGATGAGCCGATGGCATATCGGCTGAGAAATATTTGGAAGATCGACAACGAGAGTCAATGAAGACACTAGTGGTATCGACAGAAGTTGAATCGTTGATGGCGAACAGCTAATTCAACTAAAGCTGGGCAGTATCATAAACCTCTCATCTCTTAGCTGGTGTATCAGAGATGCAAAGGAGGAAACCGGCAAGAATGATGAGGAATTGGCTCAACACTTATTGTTTGCAACTCATGACATACTACAAGAAGATTTATCAAGAACCTGATCTTCATCATGAAGATGTGAAAGGAGCAAAGACGGTCAATGATGCAGAAGAAACTCATGTATTGCTGCTACCACTGATGTCACAGTAAGCCTACGGGAACGAGGGAGTTGTACCAAGCTTCAATCCCAGAGGAGACTTTAACGTTTTGGCTTACAAGGAGCATTGATTCTGAGGAGTTCCAAGTTCGACATCAGCTAAGTCTTGCAAATACAGAGTATGGAGATCAGTGCTTAAAGATTAACTCAAATACACAAAGAGCCCATTTGAGGTATTATGCCGATGACTCAAATTTGGTGCAATGATAGATCGACCAGGAGGAGTAGAGTTACCTTAATCATTCATATTGGCCAAGATATTGTATAGATATCGGCTATGAGAAAGCAACTCCGAGAAGATTGAAGTAGAAAATTTATGGAGCAGTTTGCATCAGTCAGAAGGTGGAAGTTCTGGATTTATGGAATTTCAAAGCATGAATCCTTCATACTCTGAAACTGGGGGGCTTGTGTTGACACCGGATTTTGACCAAATCCAGAGTCAAATATCTTGGCTTGGTAATCGGCAGAGAAGAACCTGGGAAAGAGATGGGCAAGGAAATATGAGCCAATGAAGTCAGCACATATGCATGAGACAAGTGCACGCAGGTGTATACATGTATGCATTGGAGAGTCATCAGCACTAAAGGAGAGAAAAGAGGCTAGCATAGTCAAGACACGTATAAGTACAAGGCTTATATTGTGAGGGTATGCACGAGACAATCACCTGGATAATGACGAGAATGATCGGCCACCAATATATTGGCATGAATCGGCCAGCAGTGACGATCGGCCGGCAGTGACGATCGGCTGGGTAGGAGGCTAGGATGACGTCAGGACATGCAAGTGCAGAAGCAAGGAAAGATTCACACGTAAAAGGAAAGGAGTCCTAGTTGATTGCGCCTGCGCGTTGATCTCTTCCCGGACAAGTCAAAGAAGAAGCTTGATTGAGAATGATTCTACATAAAGGGAAATAGAATCCATGTATCTTAGTATTTCCTTTAATTTAGACATAGTTAGGAGAATTCGTTGTGTGACTCGTCAGGAGTCTTTAATTAGGAAGTTTTGAGCCCTTCCGGCTGCAGGAGTCTAGAGGAGCCCAGGGTATAAATATAAGCCCCGGCTATTGTAATAGAATCATCACACGATCAATATCAAAACTGCCTCCGGGCACCCCTTTACCAATTATTGCATCTACTTTACTGCATCTACTTTACCGCATCTACTTTTCGGCGACTTCGCCTTCGTACCTTTTCTCTTTCACGAGTTCTCGCAAACTCGTCGGGCTGCATCGCTTCGATCTCCGACTAGCTGGTGAGTTCCGCTTTACCGAGTAAATTCTAGGCTTTAATCACCGGGCGCATCGCTGTGGTTTCGTCTAGATTTATTCACAATTTATCGATATCAGCTAGATTAGCAAGTTTTATCTTAATTCCTGTTGTTCTAGCTTTTATCAACAATTATCCAGCTTGAGACTGTTTCCTGTCGGCTCACATTATTATCATATAGCCGGCTAGATCTGTTTCAAGTGTTGCTCACGTAGCTCTGCTTAAGTTGCTTCTGGTAGCTTACGCTCTGCCTACGTCATCATATCGGCTGATCTAGCCGATCTGCTCTGCCCCGTATCGGCTACCTAGCTGTTACGATTTTATCAAAAGGCCATCGGCTCTCCAGCCGATTTTCCATTATCAATCAACAGGTCAAATTGGCTGGCACGCCTCGCTACAGACCGGGGAGTCACGTGTGCTGCACGCGGAGGTGACGTCCTATTTTCACGTCAACAGAGGAGCCTGAGGAGGAGGCTGAGCCTGAGCCAGAGCAGGAACAGGAGCAGCCGGCACCGCCCAACCTAGCAGCTGTGATGGCACTTCAGACCCAGCTGATGGAGACAATCGCCAACGCAGTGACTCAGAACAACAACAGGTGGAACTACAGGCACCAGCCAGAGAGCTTGCAGAAGAGAGTGGAGAGTTTTTCCAAGATGCACCCACCGACCTTTGACAACTTAGCAGACCCGCTTGTGGCAGACAACTGGTTGAGGGAGATTGAGAAGAAGCTGGAGCTCACGGACCTTTCTGAGGAGGAGTGTGTGTCAGTTGTAGCGCACCAGCTAATCGGTACTGCAGGAGCTTGGTGGGACAGCTACTGTGACTCGCACGAGGACCCGACCCACATCAGGTGGGCGGAGTTTGTGGAGGCTTTCAGGGAGTACCACATCCCAGAGGCAGTAATGGATAGGAAGGCAGACGAGTTCAGGAGCCTGAAGATGGGTCAGATGTCAGTGCAGGAGTACACCAACCGCTTTCAGGAGCTGATGCGGTACGCACCGGACGACTCCAACACAGAGAAGAAGAAGATGTACTGGTACTGGAAGGGACTTCACAGGGGGATGGCGCACCACCTAGCTGCTCATGACTGTGCTACCCTTCACACCCTGGTGGGTAAGGCTTTGGTTGTGGAGAAGTCGAGAATGGACTACGTGGAGGTTCGAGGTGAGAAGAGGCAGCATGCAGACCGTGCAGGGCACCCGGGTTCACACCAGAGATAGAGGTCAGCTCCACCACAGTACCCACCGCAGAGGCAGCGTCCTTACTCACAGCAGCAGTAGACTCAGTACTCTCAGTAGGGTAGAGGTCACACCGGAGGTAGTGGAGGTTCGGGACAGTGGAAGCCCAGGCCGCAGCAGCTGCCAGCCTACAACAGCTCACAGATCACCTGCTACTACTGCCATCAGCTAGGCCACAAGTCCATCAGCTAGGCCACAAGTCTACCGTGTGCCCCTAGAAGCTTCAGTAGGGAGGTCAGAACAAGAACAATCAGTACCAAACACCAGCGAAGGGACCAGCTCCGGGAGGACAGCCCAAGCAGAACCAGCAGAAGAGTGCACCACCGCCCACTCGAGGCAGACTGAACCACCTGATAGTGGAGGATGTAGCCGCAGCACCAGACGTGGCTCTCAGTGAGTTTTTAGTTGATTCAGTTATGGCTACAGCTTCTGTTTGACACCGGAGCTCAGTTTTCGTACATTTCTACCAAGTTTGTAAAGGAAAGATCATTACCAACTAAGCCTAGACCACGGCCTATAGTGACTAGTTCTCCACTAGGGGAGAAGAGGAGTATGCTGGAGTATAGAGGAGTGAACATGGTGTTCGAGAAGAAGTTGTTTCTGGCAGACCTGACAGTCTTGGAGTCGATCGGAATCGACGTGATACTTGGGATGGACTAGCTAGCACAGCACAAAGGATTGGTGAACTGCAATCCGGTGTACGTACAGTTGGAGCACCCTAGTGGAGCCAGAGTGTTGATCAAGCTGCAGAGCCAGAGGTCGACGCCGATGTTGTGCAACATGAAAGGAATGAGTATGGATGAAATTCCGGTGCTGAGGGAGTACCCCGACGTGTTTCGAGAGGAGTTGACCGAGCTACCGCCAGACAAGGATATTAAGTTCGTGATTGAGCTGATGCCAGGAGCCTGACCAGTGGTCAAGAGCTCGTACAGCATGTCCGCGGATGAACTTGATGAACTGAAGAAGCAACTCAAGAAGTTACTAGAGCAAGGATTCATAAGGCCGAGTGCCTCACCTTGGGGTCTGTTTGTGGATAAGAAGGATGGCACCAAGAGGATGTGTGTGGACTACCGGACTATCAACTCGATGATGATCAAGAACCGGGACCCTTTGCCCAGGATTGACGACTTGCTAGACAGACTGCGGAAGGCCAAGTTCTTTTCGAAGATTGACTTGAGGTCAGGGTACTACCAGATGAAGATTCGAGAACAGGGTGTTCCGAAAACAGCTTTCACGACTCGGTACGGCCTGTACGAGTTCGTAGTGGTTTCTTTTGGGCTGACCAACGCCCCGACCTACTTCATGAACATGATGAACAAGGTCTTCATGGAAGAGCTGGACAAGTTCGTGGTGGTGTTCATTGATGACATACTGATTTTCTCCGAGACAACGGAAGAACATTAAGAGCACCTTCGGATTGTGATGGAGAGGCTGAGACAACAGAAGTTGTATGCAAAGTTCAGCAAGTGTGAGTTCTGGATGGAGGAAGTTGCTTTCTTGGGTCACGTGTTGTCAGCAGAGGGAGTTGCGCTCGACCCTTCAAAAGTAGAAGCAGTTACCAAGTGGGAGTAGCCGCTCACAGTGACAAATATCAGGAGCTTTCTCAGGTTGGCAGGTTTCTACAGGAGGTTCATAGAAAACTTGTCCAAGATAGCGAAGCTAATGACAGAGCTGTTGAAAAGCAACAAGAAGTTTGAGTGGTCAGATGCTTATGAGAAGAGCTTTCAGGAGCTGAAGAAGAGACTCACTACCGCTCCGATCCTTACTCTGCCGGATATCAAGAAGGATTTTGTGGTGTACTGTGATGCCTCGAAGCAAGGATTGGGATACGTGTTGATGCAAGAGGGAAAGGTTGTTGCTTATGCGTCGAGGCAGCTCAAGAAGCATGAAGAGAACTACCCTACTCACGACTTGGAGCTAGCGGCAGTTGTACACGCCCTCAAGAATTGGAGGCACTACTTGATCAGCAACAAGTGTGAACTGTATACCGATCACAAGAGCCTGAAGTACTTCTTTACTCAGTCAGAGCTGAACATGAGGCAGAGGAGATGGTTAGAGCTGATCAAGGACTACGAGTTGGAGATTCACTACCACCCAGGCAAAGCGAACGTTGTGGCAGATGCACTGAGCAGAAAGTCCTATTGCAACAGCTTGATGGTGAGGCAGGAGCAGCCAGCACTTCACGAAGAGCTAGAGCAATTTCAGCTTGAGATTGTGGAGCAGGGACAACTCAGTGAACTGCGAGTCACCTACGACCTGGAGGACAGAATTCGGAAAGCACAGGATGGTTGTCCCGAAGTTTGCGAACTTAATGAGCTGCTGGAGAAAGGAAGAGCTGAGGATTACCGTGTGGATGAACAGGGCACTGTGTGGCTGAAAGATCGGATCTGTGTACCGAAAGACAAAGAGATACGAGAGCAAATCTTGAAGGAAGCCCATGATTCAAGGTATTCCATTCACCCGGGAAACACAAAGATGTACCAAGATCTGAAGCAGAGGTTCTGGTGGAAGGATATGAAGAAGGACATAGCATACTACGTGGCTTGTTGTGACACTTGTAGCAGAGTGAAGATTGAGCCCCAGAGGCCTGTAGGGCTGTTGAAACCGTTGGATATTCCTCGGTGGAAGTGGGAAGACATTTCCATGAACTTCGTGGTGGGACTACCCCGGACACAGAAAGGCAACGATTCCGTTTGGGTCATAGTGGACCGACTGACTAAAGTTGCACACTTTGTACCAGTGAAGATCCAATACACGACAGACCAGTTGGCAGACTTGTACGTGGACCACATACTCAGGCTACACGGAGCACCGAGGAGCATAGTGTCCGACCGAGGACCCCAGTTCATAGCAAAGTTTTGGCAGAGCTTTCACGATAGGATGGGGACTACACTCAGCTACAGTACAGCTTTTCACCCTCAGACAGATGGGCAGACAGAGAGAGTAAACCAAGTGTTGGAGGATATGCTCAGAGCTTGTGCCCTCACCTACGGCACAGATTGGGAGAGCAGTTTGGCCTATGCGGAGTTCTCGTACAACAACAGCTTTCAGGCAAGTCTCAAGATGGCACCTTTCAAGGCACTCTACGGGAGAAAGTGCAGGACACCCTTGATGTGGTCAGAAGTAGGAGAAAGGATGATTTTTGGGGCAGATGCAATACAAGAAGCTGAGGAGAAAGTAGAGAAGGTTTGTGACAACTTAAAGATTGCCCAGAGCAGACAGAAGAGCTACGCTGATCGTCACAGGAGAGACTTGTCGTTTGAAGTTGTTGACATCGTTTTTTGGAAAAACAGGTCAAAGAGGAATAAGGAGAAATAGCCGATGAAAACAAAGTACAATCGGCCGATTGAAGGGAGAGAAAAGACGGTCAACACGGATCGCCGATGGTCAAAGGGATTCAACCCTGATGGTGGGCCAGCTGATTAAAGCGATCGGCCGATGATCAGATAGAAGATCGGCCGATGGAGGAAAGAAGAGGCGGTATTCAAAAGAAATACGCCAAAAGGAAAGCATGGTGGAGGCGGGTCAGTCTACGATTGACAACGGGTCAAGAGTCGGTTCTTAGAAGGTCTTTGACTCCTGCGAGAGTTCTTTTCTATTTTTAGTAGTTTTTATCTTTAGATGCAAGTAAGCAGTGTCGTGATCGGCTAGGAGTCGGGTTTGTCCTCAGGACATAAATAGCGACCCTGCGTGGTCGGAAAATCTGTACACACCAATATCAAACAAACCGCCTCTGGGCAAACCCTTTACTTTTACTGCATCTACTTTACAGCATCTACCTTTACAGCATCTACTTTTCGGTGACTTCGCCATTGCGATTTTCTCTTTTCTACAACGCCGTGCTTCGGGTTCGTCGGGCTGCATCAGCTGATCTCCGGCAAGCTTGTGAGTACCGTTTTACCGAATAATCCTAGGCTTTAACCTCTGGGCGCATCGCTGAGGTTTCGTCTAGTTCTTTATTCACCCCTTACCGATATTAGCTAGATCTACAAGTTTTCGTACCAAATTCTTGTAGTTTTAGCTATTATCATTATCATCCGCTCGATCTAGATCCTATCGGCTTCTAACACCGCAGCCGATTCCGACCTACTCGAGCGCTGATGTCACGATTTGCTGATCCAGCCGATCGCATCCGCGCTTCAGTCGCTTTCGAGCCGGCCGATCCCGCTTCATCCGCATCGGCCGATTGGCTGGTACACGTGTCGCTGAAAGGCCATCGGTTCTCTAGCCGATCCCTAATATTTTCCATTGTCAATCAACAGGTCAGATTGGCTGGCACGCCTCGCTACAGACCGGGGAGTCACGTGTGTCGCGCGCAAGGGTGACGTCCTATTTTTGCGTCAACACACTTTTGGCACGCCCGGTGGGACCGAATATTAAATCCATATTATATCGTCTGGTGAGACCTGAAGACATTATCCACATCGAATCTAGAGTGGCTCGAGGAGTACATCGCCATGGATAGTCAATCTGGGATATTGGCAGATATTATAAGCAATGCCATAAAGGGCGCGTTCTTTGAGTTTGGCCAACAACAAAGGTATGAGAGAACATATTATCAACAGCCGATGACATCAGCTAATTCTGCCTTTTCTTACGGTCCAATTCAGCCGCAAAGCTATGAAGAACCATCATATATATATATATCCTGGGTCGTCAAGTACTACAATAGCAAGCACTGGTACAGTCCCTGGATCGGCTTATGATGATTGTTTAATGCCCTCATTCTTGCATCAACAAAATTCTTATCAGCCGATGGAGATTCCTCAGACTGTACCAGTTCTGTCTCCATCCTTACCACCAGCACAGGGGAATTTATTCAGCGCTCTGGGATACACGCCACAACCACTGACACAGGGTGATTTGTTTCGTGCTCTTGGATACACGCCACAGCCGCTGGCACATGAGGATTTGTTCAGCGCCCTTGGATATACGCCTGCGGATACTACTCAGATTCAAGAATCAACATGCATTCAATATATTGCCCAGGAATTGCAGTCTGCTCCATATGGTTCGCAATAGATGCCTTCATACGTTCAACCATCAGCCCAAATTCAGCAGAATTATCAACAAGCTGAGGATGAACGAATGATAATTCAACAGTCACGATCGATAGCTCAACCATCTTGGCCTAGGGGGCTACAATCTGCCCAATCAGTCCGATCATGGCAGACAGAGGGCTATCAGTTGCCGGTATCGGCTATACAGCCGATGACATATCTGCCACAAGTATCGATTCAGCAGCCGATAGCTTATCAACCACAGCCGAAGACTCAACAATCTCGGCCTGGGGGCTGCAAACACGACCAACAGTTCAGCAACCTTCGCCTAGGGGGCTACAATTTTCCCAGCTATCAGCTTGGACACAACAACCAGATCAAAAGGAGCTTGCTCAATGTGACGAAGAGTCATTTGCAACTGATGATATCGTCAAAGTGAGCACTCAGGATCAAGAAGGCTGTCAACTAGAGGATGAGAATATTCAGAGACAGTTCACTTCTCAGGAATCACCGAAGAATCAAAACTTAAGGATTGATCTTGGAATAGTCTCCCAAATAACTGGGGAAATATATCAGAAAATACAGATCTCAGTTGATGAGTTGGAGTTTGAAGATCAGTATGGTTAAGAACACGAATCTGAAGAAATCCAAGAAGATGAAGTCCCAGCCAATTACAAGGATAGAGAAAAACAAGCTGATGGGCCACTGAAGAAAGACGAAGCGGCCGATGAATGGATAGCAGAGGTTGGGCAAGAGACAGCTTCTCAAATGATTTATTACTCAATGCCTAGAAATATTACACTGGAAGATCGGCTGCTTGGAGTATATTTTCCATGGGAGCCAGGTGATCAAGAGCCAAAAATCACTATGCAAAAGTATTGGTTGATTGGAGTTAACGTTGCATGGGAGCCAGACGATCAAAAACACAGATATATTGCCCTGAAGCATTGGCCACTTGGAACTTATTTTCCATGGGATCCAGGAGGATAAGAGTTGTGTACAGAACTTTAAAGCTGATGTCTCCAATCGGCTAGATGATAGGGCACAAGTCATTTGATCCTATCATTATGTTGCCTCATGATGGAAAGCCAAAAGGATATATATTTTGGCTACATGTTGTTCTATCATATTATTTCAGATTATTTATTGGTAAAAACCGGCATTGCAAAAGAAGAGATATATCGGCTGCTTTATTTAATGGCCGATGGAAGCTAGCTGATAGAAGAGCAACAGAGTCAGCCGATGCAGCACTACCTCCTTTCGTTGACCTCGCCATCAAGCTCGACGCCGACAATCTCGCCGACGACTACATCAAAGTGGTTAAGCGAACGAATCTGCATCGACTCGTCATCAAGCAGGCATGTCTACGACAATGCCGAACGCCCTATGCGGTATGTATCTACTGATAACTGCCCTACGCGGCAAGTGGAGTAGATCAATTGGCACCAAAACAAATGCAAGAAAGCCGATGAGAAATATATCGGCTGCATGTTATTTATATGGATTCGAGATGCCACCACAAAGACTACTACTAAGCAGTAGGGGTCTACCTCATGGTTCATCTGCATAATCAAGAGATCAAAGTCGAGTATGTATGTAAATGGAAGAAATCATATACGTCAGGGAGTCTAGAAGATTTTGGTACAATCCATGAAAGCTCCAGAGAAAGAGAAGACCAATCGGCCAAGTATCTTTTTACGTCTTCTGGCCGATGGTAAGAGAGAGCCGATGAAATGTGTCCATCAATCGGCTTCTCGCTATTAAAATGGGTTGGATGCCAAAATTGACCCGCAATGTTGAAAAGAGACATACTTGGAAGATTTGCACAAGTGGGAGGAATTTCCAAAAGAAAGTGTCATATGTAAATTACTCCGATTCAGAAGATGAAGATAACATGGTAGGGCTTGCAGAGTGGGTCAAATGCAAGAAGACTGTGTCATGTCCCTTTGGCAAGAAAGAACCAGAGAAATTCGGCTTTGATGTCACTAAGGCCGATAAGATATTTGATCTGTTGCTTCAGCAAGGGCAGATTAAACTCTCCCAGTTCCATACCATACCATCTACAGAGGAGCTGAAGAGGATGAAGTATTGCAAGTGGCACAATGCAACATCGCACGACACCAATGATTGCAAGATCTTCAGACAGCAGATCCAATTAGCTATTGAGCAAGGGAGGCTTAAATTTGAACCTCCTACAAAAGCTAAAAAGCCGATGAAGATTGATCAGCATCCCTTCCCAACTAACACAGTTGAGGTGTCTAGCAAAGACACGTCACGAGTTAAGTTGCTGACATCTGATTCGGCTCAAAATAAAGAAGCCGTTGATCCCTAAGTACAAGTAACCGCTGTCGATGTCAAAGGAAAAGGGTTACTACTTGAAGAGGGAGATTTGAAGCCACGCCGACCTGTCACGTCCCAGATGCTGATCAACAACAAGAGAAAGCAAGGGGAAGAGAAGAATGGGCACGGCGTAATGAAGGACATTGGAGATGTCCGTTCTTCAAGTACTACTGGGAGGAAAGAATCAAACTACCAACAACAGAGAATTGTCCAGGATGTAACAGAGCTTACAGCAATAGCAGTTCATCCAAAAGGGTTTGCTTCAATAACAGAAGGCCTATGACTGGGGATCACCATGAATTCAATAATCAACGGTTCCCAGTTCATCAACGATTGGGGGGCAAAGCCAGCGTCCATGATCGGCTGGGGGGCAAGGCCAGTGTTCATGATCGGCTAGGAAGCCGAGTCAATGAAGAGTCAAACAATCGGCTGGAAGAGATGTCCGATTCTCTGGTCCCTGATGAAGATATCATATGCCGAGCTCCTGAACGTCGACGCACGCTACAACTGGATGATGAAGGGTCAAGCCAAACACGTAAGAAGCCCAATCCACAGTGGTGTCCAGATGGTTTGACCAAGTCCCAGAAGAGGAGAGTCCAGCGCCTACGTCGGCTAGAACAGCAAGAAGAAGTAGAGAGACACGTGCTGGACAAGAAGAAGGTTCGGTCTAAAGTTTGGCGCCCAAAGCCTAAGGCCGATGATGAAAAGGATGACAAACCACGAGCTGATATAAACATGGTTGTTTTCCTACCAAAAGAGTTCATGGCTCCAGTTGATTCGGATGTGTCCGATGAAGAACTTGGCATGGCTCAGTTGACACTAGAACCTAGACAAGCTATCTTTGAAAAGCCAGAAGATGAAAAGAGACAACACTTGAAAGCTCTGTTTCTCAAAGGATTTGTCAATGGCAAACCAGTCACCAGGATGCTTGTGGACGGAGGAGCAGCAGTCAACCTGATGCCATACACCATGCTGCGCAAGATTGGGAAATCTGATGAAGATTTGACCCAAACCGACATGATGTTGGTAGACTTCGAAGGCAACGTCTCTCCGGCTCAAGGAGCAATTTGCGTGGAGCTCACCATCGGCAGTAAGACCCTTCTGACCGCTTTCTTTATTAAAGGGAGGGGATCTTATAATCTACTGCTGGGTCGGGATTGGATACATGCCAATTGTTGCATACCATCTACCATGCACCAATGCATCATGCAATGGATCGGAGATTCAGTGGAGGTGGTCCAAAGAGAAACTTCCTTGACAGTAGCAGCTACAGAAGCACAAGGATGGACCTATGATCGGGTAAGCTGCATATCAGGGAAAGCTTGGGACACTGATTACCTCAAAGTGTCTGATTTCGGGCTATAGCCGGTTCAAAGCAGTCGGCTCAAATGACAAGGGTTAATGGATCAATTCATAGAAGATGAAGGAGAGCTTGAGCATGAATTCACGTCGGCCGATGAACTAGAAAATAAAATAGATATTGGAGAAGGAATTTGAACGAAACGACGCCGATGGATGGCTATCCAATGCTAGTAGACGATGGATTGATAAATGTTGCTGCAGGACACAAAGTCATCAGCTTCATAGATGATTAAAAATGCGGAAGCTATGTCAAAGGACCATGAATTGCATATTCCACAAGCTCGGCAGCAAGATAATTGAAATCTACATCAAAGATGTGGTCGTCAATTCAAAAAGCTACAAAGAACATCTGGCCGATCTGTGAGTAACATTGGAGTGCACGAGAAAGCATGTGAATCCCAACAAGTGTGCTTTTGGTGTTTCAGCTCGACAGTTCCTGGGTTTCTTGATACATGAAAGAGGAATTGAAGTTAGTCAGAAATCAATCAATGCAATTGACAAGATAGAAGCACCATCAAACAGGAAAGAGCTTCAATCACTGATCGGCAAGATCAATTTCATTAGGAGATCCATATCTAATCTGTCAGAAAGGATCCAGCCGTTTACACCCTTATTGAAGCTCAAGGCCGATCAAAAGTTCGTGCAGGGAAAAGGGCAATAGAGGGCTTTGGATAATATCAAGCAAAGTTTAATGTCCCCTCCTGTCCTAATGCCCCCCAAAATAAAAAGCCGTTCAACTAATGAGCAGGTTATCAGATCGGCCCTTATACAAGAGTTTGAAGGAAAAAGAACGAGTCATGTACTTCGTAAGTAGGAGACTCTTGGATGCAGAAACGAGATATTCGACAGTAGAAAGGTTATGCTTATACTTTACATACACGAAGTTAAGGGCCTACTGTCGAGTGCATCGTGGTTTGCAAAGCAGACGTGGTCAAGCACATATTGTCGTTGCCTATTTTGAGGGTAGAATTAGAAAATGGAGATTGGCTCTCTCAGATTTGACTTAACTTCTCAATCGGCCAAAGCAATCAAAGGACAAGTAATGGCCGATCTGGTAACTCAGTATTGTGGGCTCGAGATTGCAGTCGTTGAACCCGTCCCATGGACCATATTCTTCGACAGATCATCATGTGGAGTAGGAGCTGGAATTGGGAATGTCCTCATCTCGCCTTGGGAGGAAAGTTATGAACTCTCTATTCAATTGAGAAAACTTCAAAGAATAATCAAGTTGAGTACCAGGCAGTACTATATAAAAGGGGTTTATCATGAAGAGTGCCTCCAATTACTCAAAGGTTCAAGATGGTGAGACTCAAGCGTATCCCCAAGTGCCATAACAAAAAGGTTAATCGATTAGCTCAAGATGCATCGGGCTATCGGCCGATTCTTGCTTTGGAGATATCTACCAATGATTGGAGAAGAGAGATAGTCGGCTACTTGAAAGATCCATCCAAGAAAGTTGATAAGCAGCTAAGGGCTAATCAATCGGCGTTTAAGAAATAACAGTTATTATTGGCCGACGATCTGGGATGACTGCTTCAAATATTACAAACGATGTCAGAGGTATTAGAAATTTGGAAGTGCTGAGAGAATTATAGCATCGGTGATGAACCTGATAGTTAAACCTGTGCACGTTCTAAGTATGACATCCAGAAGATCAGTACCTTTCTGAATGCACGACAGTGGATACAAGGTTATACATGATGCATGGGAATCATATTTGAAGACAGAAGCCTTCATCAGAAATGTATTCAAAGACAGTAGGACGACATTAACAACAAATGCGACGCTGCGAAACCATCGATAGAGAGATAGCCGAATTATTTTTCGGTTACCGATGAGTGGACGGCATATCGACTGAGAAATATTTGGAAGATGGGCAACGAGAGTAGATGAAGGCACTAGTAGTATCGATGGAGTTTGACGAATCATTGATGGCGAGCATTGATTCTGAGGAGTTCCAAGTTCGATATCAGCTAAGTCTTGCAGATACACATCAGTGTTTAAAGATCAGCTCCAATACACAAGGAGCCCATTTGAGGTATTATGCCGATGGTTCAAATTTGGTGCAATGATAGATCGACCAGGAGGAGTAGAGTTACCTTAATCATTCATATTGGCCAAGATATTGTATAGATATCGGCTATGAGAAAGCAACTCCGAGAAGGTTGAAGTAGAAAATTTATGGAGCAGTTTGCATCAGTCAGAAGGTGGAAGTTCTGGATTTATGGAATTTCAAAGCATGAATCCTTCATACTCTGAAACTGGGGGGCTTGTGTTGACACCGGATTTTGACCAAATCCAAAGTCAAAAGGATATCGGTTTAATGGAAGCACAAAAGGAGCCGTGATTGGCGAGAGCCGATGGTTTTGCAAGCAATAATGCATGAAGCTGTGTGGATATACATGGAGACGAGTGCTGCATACGTACATGCTTTGAAAGATGAAGATTCAATAAAGGAAGCAGAAGAATCGGCCAGCAGTGGCCAGGCAAAAACAGGGCAATCGGTCAGGACGTTCACCGTGATAATCGGCAAGGAGAAGGGATCGGCAGAGCCAGTGGCCGATGGAGCCAGTACGCATGCCTGGGACAAATAGTGCTGCGCATACAAGCAATGGAAGATTAAAGAAAGGTGGAAGAAAAAGTACATAAAGGAAGAGTGACGTAAGGTAATTAGTGTCCAGTTTGATTAAGAAAGAAAGACCATTCACGTACATGGTAAATGAATAAAGAAAAAGAGGAAATTGGCTTGATCGGCCAAATAAGAAGCTGACCTCACGAACAACAGGGTGAATCGGCCGATCGAGTCAACAAGGCACAAGCTTCATACGTGAATCGGCAGATGAGTCAGCAGGAAGAGGTGATTTAAAGAAAAGAAGAATAGGAAAGAGGAAGATGTGCAAGCATTGGATACTGATTAGGTTGTTGCAACTGAATATTATAATTGAGAAAAGATAATCACGAAAGGTATTTCAGAGGTAAAATATTCCTAATCTAAGTATCGTGGTCGAGATGATATTTAAGGAAGATAGAAGCTTTGAGGGGTACGTGAGCAAGAGGCTTTGGTAGTCGTGCAACTTGGAGTCCAGAATTGATGATGCAAACCAGGTTGAATAAAGCAGATAATAAGAAATAAAGAAAAGAAAACCAAAGACACAAGAGGGAAGAAGCCCCGGTTTGATGATTTCCACAAAGGCAATCCTGTCTTCATCATCCTTATGGATATCATCGAAGTTGAATGTGGTCTCGAAGTGGGGTTCATCGTCTTTATATGCAAACCAGATGATAGAATTTGAGTTGAAGCCGAGGTAAAAACTTCTAAAGTGCTCTGCTATGCGAGAAGGGGTTATTTTGTGTCCTGGGAAGGCAGAGACAGCTTCTCCAAAATTCATACATCGGCGCCTCACGATTTGTACACCATTTGGTTGATCTCCTGGGAAAGTCTTGGTAAAAATGTTCTGCTCCAATCTATCTCGGAGATGAAGGTTCAGCCACATATTTATGAACCACCAGGGACCTCCTGGAGTACCTATGGGAGAATTGGTTGACAGGCTGACTGCTACTTGATGAAGAAGGTGGTAAACTGCACCTAAAAGGTATTTTCCGAGAGGGATATGATTGCCAGCAGCCAACCGCTCAGCCACTACCTGGTAATTAGCAGTGGGGCCAAAAGTTTTGCCACAGAAAACAAACTTCTCAAGCCACATGTTCAAGAAAGCAACATGTTCCCTCTGTCCCACGGTTCCTTCTTTCTTGTGCTCGGCGATATAGCCAGACCATCCACCTATGCCTTTGGTTTTCAACTGATGAGAAAGTTTGTCATTACGATGGCTGAAAAGGGTATCTGGGGAGGAAATATATAGACCGGTCAGCACAAGGACATCGGCCAAGGTTGGAGCCATCGGCCCATGGCCAAACAGAAAAGCATTAAGTGCATCAGACCAAAAGTAAGAGGCAGCTATCAGAAGAGATTCATTCCGGGACATCTCAGATAGGGATAAGGTGATGCATTGATTAATTTTATACTGCTCCCAAGATCCCTTGTTCTTCACAGAAACTCTGAGATACCAATCTCTCCATCCTTTAACATAACCGGTCCAAGACCTGAAACAGCTGTCCCAATCGGCCAGATTTAAGGAAGCGTGCTTAAAGGGAATTCGGCCGGTTTCAAAGTTAATCATCTCTATGGGGTCAGTATCACCCATCGGTCCAAGGAAAGTAAGTCCGAGTTTATCACCAACAGGGATAGTGAGATGGGATCTAAGTTCCTGGGGAAACAAATGAATCTGGGCTTCAGGCAAGGAAAGACGGCGGTATTTAAAGACAAATAAAAGCAAAAGATTGAAGGAAATACCGGAGGAACTGAAGAAAGAGATGCCTTCGGAGGTGCAGAAGCAGAGCCAGAACCTCCAGCGGAGCTTGAGGACGCCATGGATCAGCGAGAGTTTTGGAACTTAGGGTTCGTCGCTTGAAAGTTCGAACTGCTGGAACAACAAGATTTTGGGGAGGAAAAAGAACCAGGGCTGTTGTATTTATGACCTCGAAGATTTGTTGAGATTCTGCGGCTGACTTCGAATCAATAGAGATAACGGATTCGAGGAAATTTCGGAGCAAAAGATTATTTACTCTGAAACTGGGGGGCATGTGTTGACACCGTTTTTTGGAAAAACAGGTCAAAGAGGAATAAGGAGAAATAGCCGATGAAAACAAAGTACAATCGGCCGATTGAAGGGAGAGAAAAGACGGTCAACACGGATCGCTGATGGTCAAAGGGATTCAACCCTAACGGTTGGCCAGCTGATTAAAGCGATCGGCCGATGATCAGATAGAAGATCGGCCGATGGAGGAAAGAAGAGGCGGTATTCAAAAGAAATACGCCAAAAGGAAAGCATGGTGGAGGCGGGTCAGTCCATGATTGACAACGGGTCAAGAGTCGGTTCTTAGAAGGTCTTTGACTCCTGCGAGAGTTCTTTTCTATTTTTAGTAGTTTTTATCTTTAGATGCAAGTAAGTAGTGCCGTGATCGGCTAGGAGTCGGGTTTGTCCTCAGGACATAAATAGCGACCCTGCGTGGTCGGAAAATCTGTACACACCAATATCAAACAAATCGCCTCCGGGCAAACCCTTTACTTTTACTGCATCTACTTTATAGCATCTACCTTTACAGCATCTACTTTTCGGTGACTTCGCCATTGCGATTTTCTCTTTTCTACAACGCCGTGTTTCGGGTTCGTCGGGCTGAATCAGCAGATCTCCGGCAAGCTTGTGAGTACCGTTTTACCGAATAATCCTAGGCTTTAACCTCTGGGCGCATCGGTGAGGTTTCGTCTAATTCTTTATTCAACCCTTACCGATATTAGCTAGATCTACAAGTTTTCGTACCAAATTCTTATAGTTTTAGCTATTATCATTATCATCCGCTCGATCTAGATCCTATCGGCTTCTAACACCGCAGCCGATTTCGACCTACTCGAGCGCTGACGTCACGATCGGCTGATCTAGCCGATCGCATCCGCGCTTCGGTCGCTTTCGAGCCGGCCGATCCCGCTTCATCCGTATCGGCCGATTGGCTGGTACACATGTCGCTGAAAGGCCATCGGTTCTCTAGCCGATCCCTAATATTTTCCATTGTCAATCAACAGGTCAGATTGGCTGGCACGCCTCGCTACAGACCGGGGAGTCACGTGTGTCGCACGCAAGGGTGACGTCCTATTTTTGCGTCAACAGAAGTAGGTGACTTTGTCTACCTGAAGGTGTCACCAATGAGAGGAACCAAGAGGTTTGCAGTGAAAGGGAAGCTTGCCCCGAGGTACGTGGGACCTTACAAGATTACCCAGAGAGTTGGGAAGCTCGCTTACAGACTGGCACTACCAGAGGAGATGTCAACTGTACACCCCGTGTTCCACGTGTCACAGTTGAAGAAGAGTGACAAGGAAGTGGAAGCAAAGCAAGTTCCAATTGAGATACTTGACCTGCAGAACACCTTGGAGTATGCTGAGTACCTAGAGAAGATCTTGGATAGGGCAACCAAAGAAACCAGTAGGACCATCATTCCTTACTGCAAAGTGCTGTGGAGACACCACACTGAGCGGGAAGCAACATGGGAGAAGGAAGCCGACCTTAGGAGAGAGTTCCCTCACTTGTTCGAGGGAGAGGATGGAGCTTAAATCTCGAGGACGAGATACCCGGTGGTGTGGGAGAATGTAACATCCCGTAAATTTGAAAGTATGAATTTTTTGAAAAATTTGAAACTTTTTATTTATTTGATGATGGTCACCATTTTTAAACCATGTGCTAGCTTCTCACCTAAATTCCATGTAAATAAAACCCTAAATATAAAAATATAAATTCAAATTATGGTATAAATAAGTAATTTGGATTTAATGGATTTTATTGGGATTTATTTGAGTGTGTTTTGAATTTGAATAAATTCAAATTCAAATATAAAGTTTAGTTATATATTCAAAACTATATTCAAAATCCTATCTAACTAACTTGGGCTAGCTAACATCTTCCGAAGTCCATTTGAACCCCTTCAACTCTCGGCCCGTAAACACCCTTCCACCCTCTCCAAGTGTGCGGCCCACCAAATGGCCTAGCTCAGCTTCGCATCGCACCCCGCCGTTCTCGTCTCGATGACAGGTGGGACTGCCCCGGGGCACTGGTCATCTTCTCCCCCTCGCTCTGTCTTGACCGGGTGCCACCGCACCGCTGTGTCGCGCCGCTCCACACCCACGCGCGCCAGGCCGCGCTACCCCGCCGAGCTGGCACGCACGCCTAGGCTGGCCCCACGCGCTTCTCCCCTCCGAATCACTTCTTTGCCACCGCTCTTACCCCCGCGCCAAACCAAGCCGGAGCCGTGCCGCGCTGCGTGTCACACCTGATTTTCCGAAGAAAACCAAATGCATCTCATATGTGTGCCAGGATCAAGTTTACACACATATGATAGACGTCATGAGTGAAATATCATTAAACAGCAATAAAAATGTATAAGAGTTAAACCATTACATTATCTCTTTATTACACTCAGACGTTAGACTCGAAGGTCTTTAAAATGAACAAACGATAACTAGACAAAGCAACTCTGTCTTTAGCTTCCACAGGCACATGACTGGGGGCACGCAAGCCTCAGAACTCATCGTAGTCGCTGAAGTACTCTTCTCCAGTGTTCTCCTCTGAACAGCGGGTAAGCAAGGGTGAGCACACTTATGGTTGGAGCTCAGCAAGTGGGGGAAGATGCAAGGCTATCAAGGATAGGTTAAGGTTTTGCAGCGGTTAGCATTTTTAATGTTGGTCAAATTTTATTAGCAAGCACCTATTTACTAGGTGTAAGTTTATACCAACCCACTTAAGCATTTAGGAAAGCATCTCATCTCAAAACCATATGAAAACCACGATTTAATTCCATCTTTATGTTTGATTATCATGTGAGGGTCCAGGTCGCTCTTGACCGTGAGCACGGCTGATCGATCAGTTTTAACTCTGCAGAGGTTGTACACTTTCACCACAGCTCGCGTAAAAGTTCCGAAGAACTTTGAACCCAACCATGCGATGCTGGCCAAGCATCATACCACACTTCCGAGGTGTGATTGCATAGGGACGCTACGAAGCCTTTACAAAGACATGCAAAAGCACCAACAACCCATGACAGTTACAGCTCAGGGCGGACCATAACCCTCCCTAGTGGACAGCACCTTAGCAAAGGCTGCGGCCAAGAGGACCGGGCTATACCCCTGCAACCCCGAGCCCCTGGTGTTCCTTTCGGATAAGGTCACCAGTACAATCACACACCTAATTAATTGCCTAAGCCAGAGTCATATGGACTGTGGTTGCACTGTTTTCCTGGGTGGTTCTCCATGTTCTAATTAAATCATATTATCTTGTAATTAATCACACACATATATATATATCACCAAAGTTATCATGATCAACATTCATCATATTGCAAAAGATTCATTTGAACCAACCCAAGGTATAGCAACTAAGCATTTCTACCCAAAATATTTATTTAAAACCGGGTTGTTCAAGGTAATGGGGATAAAATTCTAGTCATGTCCTTAAAAAGGTAATTTCCCATCAAGTTTATGCAATACAACATTTAAATGTAAATTTTAGTTAACATGCAATTATCTAGGACAAAGAGGAATATGCAGAGGGAGAAGTCCACTTGCCTTCCTTGCTTAAACACTGGGGTTCTTCTTCAAAAACTTGCTCTTGATCCACTCCAACTGGTTGCTCACTTGAAACTGGCACGATGTCTACGAGCACACATAAAGACATTCAATAAACAAAATAATACACCAAGCATGAAAAGCTTAAAGAGAGAACAAGGTTTGGCTCTAGGAACACGAACTCAAAAACACTCGGATCTATCGGGAGATTTGGATGATCACATACAAGAGCTAGCTAGTGCTTGGTATATTTTAATTGAATAAAGATGTGCATAGGTTATTTCAGAGAAATACCCTATTTATAATTAAGCAAGTTATATTTGTATTTAAAAGACGATGTAAACTTAGTCCAATTTTATTTATAAATATTCAAGTATGATTTATGCAAATTAAACATTTAATTTAAAAGAAGCATGTAAAAGCATCTAGGCGTTTATCTTTATATTTCGAGTTATACTAATCAAATTATAATTTAAAAACACATTTATGTTCATATTAATCAAATTAACATTTAATTGAGAAAACTCGGGATATACCTATGTTTCTTTTATTTGGAAAGCAGATTGAATATAGATTAATCAATTTAAGTTTGATTATGAAAACCAAGGTATAACTCTAATTAGCTTTTAATTATAAGAAATGTTTAACTAGTATTAATCATATTAACTTTCTTATGAAAACACGTGTTGAACTCTAATTAGATTTTAATTAGAAAAGCATATGTATATAAGGATTTAATCATATTTAAATATTTAAACAAATTATAAAACAAAGAACATGTTCAACATTGGTCCTATCACGTAGTTTGAGTTGATATGAACCTAATGCAACTTGAAACGGTGGAAACGGAGCTAAACGCAAAAGAAACAGCCAAAACAAGGTTCTGAAACTGACGGGCTTGAAAAGACGGTCGCGTGGACACCAAGAACGCTTAAAACGGATAAAAGATGCAAAAGATATGGCTAAAACAAGGTTCAGGGGCTTTTCTGTGAAGAAACAGAGCTTCCAGGGGCTTAACTGCAAGAAACCAGGGACCTAAAACATGATTATGCATATAAACCGAAGGTCTATAGCGCAAAAAGACAAGATTGGACCTCTGGTGGGAAAAACTAAGAAGTCTAGGGGCCTAACTGTGAAAACCAGGACTAAACTGTAAGGATCTTATAAGGTGGAAGGGTCTTTCTGTGATATTAGAAACTTCAGGGGGTTTTTCGCAAAACAGCCGGGGAAAGGCTCTGTTGACCGGTACCTGGCCGGTTGACTCCGGGGCCGGACAGATCTAGGCCGTAGATCTAACCATAGACGGTCGGGGAAAAACTTAAAAGCTCGGGGGTCTAAACGTAAAGAAAAGGACCTGATTGAAAGGGTTTATCCCGGTTGAAGGGTATGGTTGTGATTTTGAAAAGCGCAGGGTCTTTTTTGTAAAGCTGCAGCGGCCAGCTGGTGTTGACCGGTATGAGGACCCTTTTGACTCGGGGCGGGGCGAGATCTGGATCGTTGATCACCGATCAGACGGCGCACGTCGCCCGCATGTGAAGGAGCAGCGGCGGTGACGCCGGAGGCGGGCGGCGCGCGGCGGAGCTCCCCGGAAGTTCGCCGGCGACCTCGAAAACGAGCGTCCGGCCTCGGTTTCGAGCACGGATTGCACCTACGCGGAGCTGGGAAAGCAGCGGACTCAGCCACGGGCTTGAGGAGGGCACTAGGGAAGCGGGCTAGGGGCGCCACGGCCGGCGGCGGACGGCGGCGACGGACACATGGCCGGCGAGCTCGTGCGCACGGGGAAAAAGAAAACCGGCGCACGGGAGGGGTCCTCACCTTGCTGCGGAGCCTCAGAACAACTTGTTGGCGACGGAGAGACGAAGGGAAAGGAGATCGATGACAGCGGTGGCGCTCCGTGCGGCTCGGTCCGGCAACGGAGGGGTGGACCTGGGACAGAGGGAGGTACCGTGAGCGACGGGCGTGAAGAAGAAGAAAGAAGAGGGGCAGGGGGCACTTCACCGACGGCGGGAGAGCTCGGGCGACCAACAATGGTGCGGCGGCCGGAATTCGACGGCGACGGCACGAGCGCGTGGATGGGGGGGTGTGCAGGGGCGTGAGCGGAGTGGAAAGGGAACGCGTGGTGCATGAGCTCGGCTCTTATAGGGGAAAGGGAAAGAGAGGAGAGAGCGACGGCCGGCAATGGCCATCAATGGCCAGGGGGGCGCCGGCGGTTTTGATGGCATTCAAGAGGGGGGCGCGTGAAGGGGAAGTAGAAACCGAAGAGGGAGATTGAAGGGAGGGAGCGATTCAATGCTCCACCATGCTTTGATGAGGGGATTGAAGGCGGGGAGGGCTGGAGACGCGGGGGAAACTGCCGGCGAGATTACTGCGGGCGAAGCAGAGGAGAGGAGGGGGGCGGCTGGAGGAAAGGGACGACCTGACGAGCGGGCCCGGCCGGTCAGTGAAAGAGAGAGGGAAAGAGAGGTGGAGCGGCCGAGCGGGGCAAGCTGGGACGGGAGAAGGAGTTGGGCCGGCGGCCTGCGCGAAAAAGAAGAAAGGGGAGAGGGGATGAGAGAGATGGGCCGGGGGAACACGTGGGCTGAAAGGGGAGGACTGGGCCTGCTCGGGCTGAAAGAAAGGGGAGAGGAGTTTGGTTTTCTTTTTTTTTCAAACCCTTTAAAACCACTTTCAAAATAAACTCTTTTCAAAACCTTTTCAATCTTCAAACACTACAAACCTTTTCAAAATTTTCAAATCATTTTAAAAACTTTTACAACTTCACACAAACAAACAATAAACACTATGCAACCAAAATATGATGCACAAGCACTTATTACCTCTAAAATTATTCAAAAGTGATATTTAAATATTTTAAAGCCAAATTTAATTGATAAATTATTATTTCCTTAGAAAATAAAAACTAAAACACCATGTTGCTTACATTTATTTGGTGATGGAAAATTAGGGTGTTACACTGCGCCTTTGCCGCCAAGGCAAGGGGGAACAGCGCTGCCCCATGCTGTTCCTTGGTCCCCTTGACCCGCGCGCACCTAAAGCCCCCACAGCCAAGTCCCAATTGGCTCCATTGCCAGTTGGGGATCTTTTCCCCCTTTCCCCTGCTTCGCCGCTGAGAGAGAGGGATAAGGAGAAGCGGAGGAGGAAGAAGGAGGAGGAGAAGGAGAGAAGGGAGGCGCGCCTCACCGCCGTGTCGTCTTGCCGAAGCAGAAGCCGCGAAGCCGGAGCCGGACGTGCTGAAGAGAAGGCCGTCCACGACAAGGCGGAGCCAGAGCAGAGCTACCACCGCGCCGCCGTGTACCTAGTCACCGCTTCACCGACGTGCCGCTCCACTACTATGTCTTCACCTCCGCATCACTGTGAGTCGTCTTTCCGCCCTCTTCCCTTCTTCCCTGTGCCTTGAATGGGAGCATGCCCCTGCGCCACGCTGCGCCGGCCGCCATGCCGTGCGCCTAGCCCTGTGCTCGCTGTGTCAAGCCTCTATCTGGTCTTCGTGCTGCCGATCTTCTGTAGGAACCCTTATCCTTGTCACCGCCGTGCACCCCAGCACGTGCGGGCAGGCCTTTGGCCACTAAACCACCGCCGCCGACTCCGCCGCAACACGCGCGGGGCCACACGCGTGTTCGTGCGTGCGAGCCGTGTTCGTTGCCACTTTTTCGTGTATGTGTGTGCGTGTGCGTGTGCCTCTGGATCCCGCGCACCCCAGTGCAAGACCAGTAGCCCTGCGCAGAACCGTGGGCACCGCTGCTTCACGCGCCGTCGCCGCGACTTCGCCGCACCGCGCCGAGAGCGTCGCCGTGCCGAGCCACGCGCAGGCCAGAGAGCTCCACCCCAGGGCTGCGGCTGCGCCAGGCTAACCGCCGGTCCCTAGTGACCTCTAACCTTCGCTCACACGAACGCCGGAGCGGCTACATCTGCAAATCGCCGTTCGCCGTCGCCGCCGGCCGCGCGACGAGATGCGCCGACGCACACGTGCGTGGCGAGGAGCACCGCTGCAACCCAGCAAAGCCCAGGGGGTAGCTGTGGACTTCGCCGCTAAAAACGTGAAGGAAACCCTGCATGGGCCTTAGCCCATTAAGGCTCAAGTGCCGGTCCTTTTCTTTTTCTTCAGTGCGTGTTTTAATAAATCCAGGGAGGTCTAATGGACTTGGCCTATTGGGCTCTAAGGGCCGAGTCCACTGGGCTGAATTCGGCCCACTAACCCTTTCGGCCCAATAACGGCCCACTAACCTGTGACGCTGACGTCACGAAGATGTCATGCTGACGTCATCACCTATTTTCAAAATAAAAACCCTTTTCTGATTTATAAATAAATTTGATAATTAATTTATAAACCCTTTAACTTTTGAAAAATCATAACTAATTATTTATAACTCCGAAAAATATGAAACTAGTTTCATTATTTTTCTAAAAATGAGATGGTGCTGTATGTAGATAGTTTGGATCTTTTAAAATTGGGTTTCTTTGGATTTATGCCTAGTTGATTGCCGGTAATTTAGTGTCTCATATCTCGTGATGAGCAGACCCGAGCTACGACTCGGAGGAGGCCTACGACCCCGACTTCAACCCAGACCAGGACTACGGACACTAACCAGATGTCTTGTCACTCCCAACCATATAGATCCTATGCATGCTTTAGTTGCTAGTGCTTAATTATTATTTATGAATGTTCTTGAATTGCATAGACAATGTTTTAGCCATGCCTTGGAATTGTTTATCCTGCACCTTGAATTACCTACTTTTGGAACTAGCTACAGACCCCTAGCTAGTTTCTGGCTATATCTATCCATATATTTTACCCTTAGTTATGGATGGATCTCTGGTTTGGGTTGAGATTGGGATATCTCGGTATTATAGCGTGTGTTTTGGGTGAGTGTGTATCCTTGACTTGTTACCGTGGGAGCGAGCCGCTTTGGTTACTTGTGAACACTTGTCTAGGGGAGATGCGACCTGGCCTCCCGCCCTAGCGGCATGTCATTCGGATGGAGTTCGTGAGTGCTCGCTCTTGCAATTAAGGACCGATCGACTATGTGACCTTGATCTTTGGGCAATTTTCGTACAAACCGTTCGCTCACGTATGGGCGGGGTTCGGTCTGAGAACTAGTTGGTGGTTGGCATTCAACTTGTAGGCGGATCAGTGTGATCGTGTGAGGGGGACGGGTTATACCCCTGAGTAGACGTCGCCCCGGCTCCTCCGGGGATGGTTTCACAGCTTCGAGGCCCTGCTAGCAAGTTTTTGCGCCCTAGTTCAGGACGAGTCAGGCTCGGAGAGGCAGGAGAGTGCCACCCACTTCTAGGTCTCCGGCCGTTAGGTAGGGATGTGGATCGGAGGCATCCGTTTCTACCCTATCCGGCGGGTCTAGTTGTACAACCTCTGCAGAGTGTTAAACCTATAGCTATAGTCTGTGTCCACTGGTATGGACAGCCCTTTCGATCTCTCACTTGGCTAGTATTCTTTTGTGCTGCTTTCTCTCCCCTGTGTGTGTGAGCCCAGTTTCGTGCCGTTGAGATGTGGGGATAGGAGTTGGTGACCCCACATCATAGATGAGAGTGAGATGCTGTGACTCGGTTGAGATCCAGTGTTTGGTGTACTTTCCTTGGTTGGGGTGTTGACCCCGGAGGCGTTGGCCTCGGAGGTGTGGATCTCCTCGGAGATGGTGACCCCTCAACATTTCTACATTCCTTGATGTTGCTACCGCTGCTTGCATAACCTTCTACAGCCATATATAGGAATATCCATGCATACTAGAATTATTCTCTTTTGCTTATGCTCTTTGTTGGGAAGCTGACATGACCTACTCGCTTATGGAGTAGATGACGGGTTTTCAGACCAGGAGCCGGACTACGACTTTGAGCACGATGGATGGGATGACTGAGGTCGTTCTACACTCGATCTTGCCTATGGCGATGGAGTCTACTTCGCTAAATGAGAGCCGATGCGTAGATGTTTACTCTGTTTGATTCAGTCCTATTGGACTTGTACCCGGCATGTGCCGTAATGATGTACTCAGATGCTTAATTATTATAATGTTATTTATGTGGACCTTTATATAATTCCTTCTGTGGTACGGTATTTGTTACTTTCTGAGACATAGATTTGCACGTGATAGCCTCTTGGTACTATCACCGAGGTCCAGGGATCGGGTTTCCATTCTCAGAAATCCGGTTCGTTTCAGCTAGTGCCCAACTTCGTAACAATAACAAGCTGCTTCCGTGGTTTTCCTTTCCATCTTCTGTACGTACGATGAATTTCTGGTCAGCAGCATATGTAGCAGGGTTAATTTGTTCTGTGTTCGTCATCTTGTTCTTTGCTTCTTCGGAAGCGATGATCTGATTCTAGCAAGCCAGTAGTAGAGCTTCTTGTGGGCTTGTGGCCCGGCGTCGGTTCCATGCCTGGCCAGCCTTCTCCAAGCCCAGTGTAGGACTGCAGGCTCATGCATGCATGGGAGACAAAAGATTTAAAAAAAAGGCAGATGATCGATCTAGCCTGAATGACTGAACTAGATGCTGAGGTGAGACTTGAGAGGCATGCATGCAGCTCTGTATACCTGCTGGCTGCCTGGCTGTTGCATTGGACACTACTAGAAAACCAAGCTTCTGTCTAGGACATCAGTACTGGGTCTTTTGCCCACCGGTACTGATGTCCACATCTGTACCGGGTGGGAAGGGAGGGCCCCGACACGCCCCCAGAGAGCCACATCAGTACCGGTCCGTGGCTGGAGCCGGTACTGATGTGGCACATCAGTGTCGGGCAGTGGCCAGCCTCGGCACTAATGTGGAGCTGCCATATCAGTACCGGCTCCGGCCACGGACCGGTACTGATGTGGGCCACATCAGTACCGGCGCCAGCCACGGACCGGTACTGATGTGGAGCAGCTCACATTAGTACCGGCGCCAGCCACGGCCCGGTACTAATCTCCCCGCGTATAAAAATGCCAGTCTTCTTCTTCCTCTGCCCGAGCCACTCACTCACTCTTCCCAACTCGAGCTGCCCCATCTCCATGGCGCCCTAGAGGAGGTTTTACCGGATTTACGATGATTCCTCGACGATTTCACCTATTGAAGTGGTGTAGAGGTTAGTTACTTCATCCTCCCTCGATATATGCAACTTATTTCGAGTTTTAATGGTTCAAATAGGAGTATTTTGTGATATTTAAAATGAGCTAAAGATGGGGATTTTTTCTTATTTCCATGCATTTATGTCAATATTCAATTAGAATGTTGTAGAGGTTAGTTGGATGAGATGTTGTATGTGATGATAGAATTTTTTTAGTTTTATCCATTTGAACATATGATTTACTTTTTCAATTAAACTAGCATTAAATAATATTTTAGAAATGATAGTTAAATTAATTCTTCTATTAAATAATATTTTTGAAATGATACTTTTAGAAATACTAGAAATGCTAGAGTTAGTTTAGAAATATTAGAAATTTGTCTACAGTTACTCTTCTGGAAATATGAAACATCAGTTAATTAGCATAGATTTTAATTAATTTTTCATATATGTGTCGCACTTTAAATTTCTGTAAGCCGGTCATTTAAGTTTGTCGTATTGTGTATTGTGGGTAGGATATGGACACTTTAAGATTTTTTGGTGATACTTTGTAGATGAATCGGCAATGGATGTACTCTGACGAGAGAATCTCCATGGAATACATTAATGGGTTGCATGAATTTCTAGATGTGGCAGAAGCAAACAAGCCCCCGTCTGGTTTCATTATTTGTCCATGCAAAAAGTGCAATAATCTGAAGGATTACTCATCGATAAAGAGCCTTCACGACCACCTATACAAATGGGGATTCATGCCAAATTATTTTGTTTGGACAAAGCATGGGGAAAGGGGGGTCATAATGGAAGACGATGAAGAAGAAGATGATCAGATTCCAGAATGGACTCAAGAAGGTGCCTTTGCAGATGATCCAATGGGAGAGGATTACATGGGCGACACTCAAGGAGCTACTCCGGCCGATGAGCCTCTCGACGAACTCGGTGAGATGTTACGCGGTGAAAAGGAAGATTGCAAAAATGTGAAGGAGTCCAAGAAGTTTGAGCGTATGTTGGAAGATCACAAGAAACTGTTGTACCCAGGTTGCAAAGAGGGGCAGAAGAAGTTGGGTAGCACACTGGAAATGCTGCAATGGAAGGCTAGACATGGACTTTCAGACAAGGGCTTCGATGATTTGATGCAGATCGTAAAGTATATGCTTCCTGAGGGAAACGAATTTCCAGCGTCAACGTACGAAGCTAAAAGGGTTGTTTGTCCTCTTGTATGGAGATACAAAAGATACATGCATGCCCTAATGATTGTATCCTCTACCGAGGTGACGATTATGAGAAATTGGAGGCTTGTCCTGTGTGCGAAGTGAAGCGTTATAAGATCCCACACAATGAGGGTGATGAAGTTGAGGGGGATAAGAAGAAGAAAATTCTTGCGAAGGTAATGTGGTATTTTCCAGTGATACCACGACTGAAGCGTTTATTCAGGTGCGCGGCCAATGCAAAGTTGATGAGTTGGCACAAAAAAGAACGCAAAGCAGATGCAAAGATCAGGCACCCTACTGACGGGTCCCAGTGGAGATTAATTGACAGAGAATTTGCAGACTTTGCAGGGGAAGCAAGGAACATTCGGTTCGGTTTAAGTACGGATGGATTCAATCCATTCGGTGAGTTTAGTAGCGGTCATAGCACTTGGCATGTGACCTTATGCATGTTCAACCTTCTGGGTTAGTTGTGCCTGAAGCGGAAGTTCATTATGATGCCAATAATCATCCAAGGTCTAAAGCAGCCGGGCAATGACATCGATGTGTATCTAAGACCATTGATTGAAGATCTGCAAAAGTTGTGGAAGAAAGAAGGTGTACCAGTTTGGGATGAGGACAAAAAGGAGGTCTTCAATCTACGAGGATTGTTGTTCGTAACCATCAATGATTGGCCAGCACTTGGTAATCTATCAGGACAAACAAACAAGGGATATAGAGCATGCACCCACTGTTTAGATGATACTTGCAGCATGTATCTAAAACACAGTAAAAAGATCATGTATTTGGGCCATCGTCGATTTCTAACTCCTAAGCACCTGTTAAGAGAAGAAGGAAAGAATTTTGAAGGTGTTGAAGAAAAATGTAAGAAGCCCTTGTACCGTGGTGGTAAAATTGTATTTTCTATGGTGAAAGATTTGAAGGTAGTGTTTGGCAAGGGTTCTGGTAGCCAACATGTACCAAACGACGCTGACGGACATGCACCCATGTGGAAGAAGAAGTCGATATTTTGGGAGCTACCTTATTGGGAAGTACTTGAGGTTCGCAATGCAATTGATGTGATGCACGTGATGAAGAATTTTTGAGTGAACTTACTTGGCCACCTAGGTGTATATGGAAAGGCAAAAGATACAATTGAAGCACGTAGGGACTTGAAAGATTTGAAGCAACGAGAAAGCCTACATCCCGAGAAGAGAGATAAAGGAAATTACTTGGCTCCTGCTAGTTACACCCTAAGCAAGGAAGAGAAGCAGAGAATGTTTGATTGCTTGAACAGCATGAAGGTCCCAACGGGCTACTCCTCAAATATACAACAAATAATAAATTTTAAACAAAAAAAATTCATAAATCTGAAGGCTCACGACTGTCACGTGTTGATGACACAACTCCTGCCTGTTGCACTAACGGGTATTCTACCAGAGAATGTGAGACTAGCGATTGTTAAGGTGTGTGCATTCCTCAACCAGATCTCTCAGAAGGCAATCCATCCACGCAATCTAGTGAAGCTACAGAATGATGTCGTGGAATGCCTCGTCAGCTTTGAGATGATCTTTCCACCTTTGTTCTTTAATATCATGACCCACCTTCTGGTCCATCTAGTTGAAGAGATTTTTATCCTCGGACCTGCATATATGCACAACATGTTCCCTTTTGAGAGGTTGATGTCTGTTTTTAAGAAGTATGTCCACAATCGTGCCCATCCTGAAGGAAGCATCGCAAAGGGATATGCTACGGAGGAGGTGATAGAGTCTTGTGTTGACTTTATTGATGACATGTCTCCGATTGGACTGCCTGTATCACGCCATGAGGGGAGACTCAGAGGAAAGGGCACACTAGGGAAGAAATCTCAGATGGACATGGATGCAGAGTTATACGATAAAGCACATTACACTGTCCTGAAACAATCATCCCTTGTGTCTCCATACTTGGAGGAGCACAAGTCCATTGTTCAGGCCTCAAATATAGGGAAGACAGAAGCTTGAATGACACGTAAGTACATTGATACTTTCGCGTCTTGGTTTTGGCAAAAAATAAGGGGTGATAAAACTGTTCATGAGCAGCTACGATGGTTGGCTAGGAGCCCATCTATCTCAGTAGATACATTCCAAGGATACCAGATAAATGGGTACACATTCTACACGAGAGCCCAAGACCAAAAGAGCACAAACCAAAACAGCGGTGTCCGTATAGATGCAATAATAGACGACGAAGGGAACACAGAAACATACTTTGGTGTCATTGAGGAGATATGGGAATTGGACTACGAACCTTTAAAAATCCCTCTTTTCAAGTGCCAGTGGGTCAACAATAAAGGAGGTTTAACGACAGACAACTTTGGAATGAGAATAGTGGATCTCAACAAGATTGGGTACAAAGCCGAACCATTCGTCTTAGCCAATGATGTGAGTCAAGTTTTCTACGTTAAAGACATGTCAAGCAAACCACCGATAAAGAAGGGTGCCGATAATAAGTCGAATGCTGATGACCCGAAGCGTCACATTGTTCTACCAGGAAAAAGAAAAATCGTTGGAGTTGAGGACAAGACTGACATTTCAGAAGACTATGATCAGTTCGATGATGATCTTCCTCCTATTTCAGTCAAGGTTGACCCAAGCCTTCTGTTAGCACAAGAGGACGCTCCGTACTTACGTCGCGATCACAACCAAGGAACATTCGTGAAGAGGAAGGTTACGCACGTTCCGTTAGATGATGACGTGTAACAAGTTTTTTTTAAAAAATTTATGGTCATGTAATAAAGTAATGTAATATGTACCTATGATTCAGTAACAAGAACTTGTATTTCTCTGGATTAAAATTAGTTATTTTAATTTTCTATGCATCGTCGGGTATAAAATAAATAATTTAACGTAAAAATATACACGAGCAAGACTAAATCGAGATATACATGTTAATAACACGACAAGTTTTACGAATGTAAAATTTTGCATGGCAAAAAAATATTCATATTCGATTTTTAAAGTGAACATAAGAGTTTTGATCAAAATAACTTATTACTAAGTTAAATTAATAGATTTGACAAGTTTGAGATGTAAGTTCACATTCCACGGTATATATCTAAGTTAAGCACAATAGGATTTAATCTGCCATTTCACCGTATTCAATATGATTTATAATAAATTTAAGAGCAAATTCAAATAGATTTGGGAATTTAAAAGGAAAAGAAAAGGAAAAGGAGAATGAAAATAAACAAAAGAACATCAGTACCGGTCCTAGTTTGGCTGCGGTACTAATGTGCTTCTCCATTTGACGCGAAATGAAAAGGCACATTAGTACCGGTGCTCATCTAGGCCCGGTACTAATGTCCACATTAGTACCGGTGCTCAACTAGCCCCGGTACTAATGTCCACATTAGTACCGGGGCTAGTTGAGCACCGGTGCTAATGTGGGGAGGTATATAGCCGCGACCCTCCCCCAACACTTAGCAGTTCTCTGTTGACGGCTGTTAAGTACCACTTTCAGCCCTCAATATTCTCACATAAATGGAGACATATGCATTATTTACTTGCATTTTGGTTTGAATAATGTAGTTCCACTTTGTCCTTGGAGATTATTTGTATGTAGGTGAAATACCCCTTAAAAGAGATGGAAATCCACCTTCGATGGAGAAACCATGTCAACTCAGCTGAGGAGGTGGCTGCCACCAAGCAAACACATGGCATTCCATGTCATTGATCCAAGGGAAGCACTCACCGACGAATCAGAGAGCAACACATGGACTTCACATGGATCCATGGGCCCACCAGAGCTCCAACTTATCAGGAAACTTGGCATGCACGGGGGAGGGATCAAAGGGCCCACAGGGCAGCCACCCAGAGGAAGCACACCAGGTGGGGCCGCCCTAGGGGGCCGGCCGATCCTAGGATCAGCTGAACCGACCTAGGGGGCTTCCATCCTGGCCTTCCATGTGTTGGTTGCTCATTGGTTACTTGCTGCATCCCGGGGTGTTTTGGAGCACTTTAAGCCTCCGAGCAAGCCTTGTCCCTGCCTATAAATAGAAGGGGAGGGGCTCCCATTTCCCACACACCACTCTCTCATCCTCCTCTCACTTTTAGTTTCCAAGGCTAGGGGGTAGGCTAGAGTAGCTCTTCTTCAGGTTCCAAGTCATTCTTTGGAGTCTAGGTATGAGTTCTCTTTTATCTTTATTTCATTGTATGACTTTGATCTACTTCAGTTATTCAGCTATTTCATATAAAGTCATGGTAGATCATATACTTGATATGTTCTTGAGTTCATCCTTTGTTCATCATTTAGAGGCTCATGTTCTTCATGAACACTACCTTTTGATCCACTTGAAGGGTGATAAACTCATTCCTTATGTGTTTGTTCATAAGTTAGAGGCTCGTGTTCTTCACGAACACGACCCTTTGATCTTATTGACTGGAGATAAGAGAGTTCGTATCCGTTCGTATGTCTAGCCTTAGTTGATCTTGTTAGAAGGCATGAGAGTGTTGCATGAGGTTTGTGTTCAAGCTACGGTACTCGGTCTAAGTTGACCAGTCTTCTGGTGGCTCTCACCCTGGGTCACAATAGCCCGAGCCGGGTGAAGTCTAGCAGCAACGCAGGCATGGTGCCTGGGTTGTCTGGCTATGTTAGTTATGAGCATACCCCCCATAACGATAGAGGTAGGTCCACAGTGGTGACAACTGTTGGATCCTTTGCAACCCTCCGCGCTGGGGTACCTGCTGTAGGAGTCTAAAGTCTAGTTTCGCAGAGTGCTGGTCGTCGTGGGCTAGCTCCCCGTTTGTACCTGGGTGCTGAACCTTACCCTCTCATGCAATACTCATGCCTATCTCCTGTATCTTCTAGCTTTGTATGTTTAGTACATTAGAACCTAGAGCTAACTCGTATGTTCCCCCTAAGCCGTAGTGTGCTAGAGTAGAGGTAGATCTGAGTGTGTGTGTCACACTACCCTTTATATCTTTTATCTTACCCCTGCCTTTGAGTTTGTTGTTTCCTATATCTATCTCTTAGTTCACATTCAGTGCAAAAGCATAAGTCTAAGATATCCGCTATTGCCTTCCACGGATACGATACCCTTGGAATATTCTCCTTCCTTGGGAAATGCTACAATGGTTTATCTGTGCGCTTGCGGATTCGTTCATGATCATTTAGATTAACCTTTGGCTAGTCTTGATGTTCACGCTAACTCGGCATCGTTAGTTGTGATGTTAAGAGGTGCCTACAAGGCATTTCTTGGTGTTGTCACTAAGGATGGATTCCAGACCTGTTCTTAAAGTGATGACGCTACGAAACGCCAACAAGCATTTCTGGCGCGGTTGCCGGGGAAGGCACAAGATTATCATGACTATGATTTGCATCTGTCTATAAACTCTGAGTAGGTTAGGACAACTCTCAATGCAGGCTAACCTTGATTGTCTTCTTTTATCTTTGGATGATGAAGACAGGTAGTGTATGACTGGTTTCGACTTACCGGAGAATTTCACTGAAGATCCCGAGTCACTTGTGAAGAAAGCTTGAATTCATTTCGACTCACCTCGTCGTACTCGTCCGGAAGGCGAACCAGCTTCCTTTGTACCATCCACGTCAAACGCTATGGCCCAGAAGACACTTCGTGAGTACTCAACTCCTTCCGCTGACCAGGTGCTGCAAGGCCCTGAGGTGGCAATGGGGACTGAAAATTTTGAGATCAAGACGGGGCTAATTACGATGGTACAGGCTAGCCCATTCTGTGGCAAGCCAAATGAGGATGCCAATGCTCATTTGCAGCAATTCCTAGAGCTGTGCAGCACTTTCATCATCAGGGGTGCAAATATGGATGCTGTCCGTCTACGGCTGTTTCCATTCTCTCTCCTGGGGAAAGCCAAGCAATGGTTCTATGTGAATCGTGATGCTATTAACACTTGGGGTAAGTGTTCAGAGGCATTTCTCAAGAAGTTCTTCCCATTGGGTAATACCAATGCTCTTCATGGAAGAATTTCTGGTTTTCAGCAAGCAGCAAGTGAATCTATTCCAGAGGCTTGGGAGAGGCTTCAGGAGTATGTCCTGGCCTGTCCTCACCATGAGATGGAGGATTGGCTCATTCTTCAAAGCTTTTATAATGAGTTGACTCCGACAGCCCGAGGCCATATTGATGCTGCTGCTCAGGGAGCATTCTTCTCACTCACAGTTGATAATGCTAAATTACTCATTGAGAAAATGGTTTCCAACCAAGGGTGGAGTGATGAACGACTCCAACCACGACCGAGGGGTACTCATACTGTCAAGGAAGCAAACATGATTACTGCCAACTTGGATCTTCTTATGAAGAGATTGGATGACTACACCAGCGAGAAGGCTGCCATGGCCACCACTACTCTGCCTATGGATTCTCATATGACTTGTGAAATCTGTGGCAACACTGGGCACTCAGGCAACTATTGTCCGGAGACTCAGGAGGAAGTGATGTACATGAACGGCAATAACAATGGTTATCGTCCACCTCAACAAGGAGGCCAATCGTGGAATCAACAACGCCCTTATTATCAAGGAGGTAATCAAGGTAACTCTTACAATCCCAACCAACCTTCCTTGAGAGATCTCGTTTTTGGGCAAGCTAAGATTAATGAAGGTGTTAACAAAAAGCTAGCTACCCTTGATAAAACTTTGGAAAGTCTCAACGTTAAGCTTGATAGTTTTTTGTTCTGCTCAGAAGAGCCAGCTGAGTTTTAACAAAATGTTAGAAGCTCAGTTGGCTCGGCTGGCTACATCTGTTCTCTCTGTTGAAAATGCAAATGCAGTGACCACGAGAGGAGGTAAGTCCACTCGGGATACACCATATCCTAACCATGCAGGGACAGAAAAGAAAGGCATAACAGAAGTTGAGAATATTCACGAGGATTCATCTGACTCGGAGGAATCCCCCCAGGTAAGGAAGGTGTCATCAAAAGATAAAGCACCTGAAGGAGTGACGGCACATCCGAAATTCATAGAAGCCAATGTGATGTTGTTCCCTCAAAGGAACAGGAAGGCAACGGTAGATGACCAGTTCAATCACTTCGTGGACACGATTCAGAAAGTTTATATCAATGTCTCATTACTCGAGGCAATACACATACCCACTTATGCGCGTTATCTCCAGGACATCCTAACTAAGAAGCGAGCTCTTCCTACAACAGAAGTGGTACGACTGACGGAGGAGTGCAGTGCTGCTATACTCAACCGCCTTCCTGTGAAGAAGAAGAATCCAGGGTGTCCCACAATCACTTGTATGATCGGGACCCAACGTTTCGACCATGCTCTCTGTGACTTAGGGGCCAGCATCAGCGTCATGCCTAAGGTAGTCTTTGATCAACTTAATTACACAAGTTTGTCTCCAACCACTTTGCAGCTGCAGCTAGCCAATTCTTCAGTCCGATACCCAGCAGGAATAGCCGAGGACATTCCAGTGAAAGTCCGAGATTGCTTTATCCCTGTTGACTTTGTGGTGCTGGACATGGAGATCGCCAAGGAAATGCCGCTCATACTTGGGCGACCATTTCTGAGTACAGCTGATGCACAAATTGATGTGGGGTTGGTGTGATCCGCCTCTACATCAATGGCAAGGAGGAGAAGTTCGAATTTCGTCCAAGAAAGGAGCAACGCTCAATGATCAAGGATTTACCAACTCCCGACACTCCAGCACGAGAGGTCGAAATGCCACCACGGCAAGTGGACAGCCTCATTGCATTCATGAAGAATTTTTGGAAGGAAGAACACCAACTCATGGGTACGGGACAGAAATAATATTGGAAATCTCAGTCCCAGTCAAAGAAATCACCCCCTACACATCACAACCCACATGACATTCAGAAGATGTGGAGGAAGGTGAATAGAAAGTCAACTTCTCTTTCGAAGGAAACGACTGCCTCACTGCCAAGGTGAGAACTTTGGAACCAAGTCTAGCTCTAAAGACTCAAAATAATGAGCTCTGCACCGACAGGTAAGTTCAGTAAGTTATCCTTATTTTCCATTACAATAGAATTTTGATCCAGGAAAAGGAAGCTACTTCTGCTTTATGTTTCCTGCATTCTCGCTGGGGCGAGCTCAGGAGTGATGTCCATCCAGACATTCCTTGAGCTTGTACCTTGGTACTAACTTGTCGCAGCCACAGCCACAGCCTGCTACACCACCGGTGGCAGGAGGGGCCCCTGTGGGGTACATGTTCGGGGTTACCCCTGGATATGCACCTGGTTGGGATCATCCCGCCTACCATCCGAGTGCGAGTGGCACGGCTTGGGCGAGTGCGAGCGGTGCTCAGTGGGCCACACCCACTAGTTCCAGCTCCAGCGGTCCACCTCCATCTTTGCCCTTCCGGCAGCACTCCTCAGCCTCTGCACGCGATGCTCAGCTCGCGCAACAGATGGGAGAGCTCACCGTCCAGGTCACGGGATTGGAGGAGATGCTGAACACCCACGTCGAGTCTACCTCAGCGTGGCAGCGTCAGGCTGGTGAAAGGATTGAAGCCATGCAGCAGGCTCAGCAGCGACACATGGAGGAGCAGAGGGCTTACTACGCGAGTCAGGGATTCTTCTTTCCTCCTCTGCAGTAAGCCTGAAGCTAGCTTGGGGGAGGACCCCCATCCTGAGGTACCTTGTATCTTCCTTTGTTTTCAGAATATCTTATAAATGAAAACCCAAAAAAATCTACAAAAATAAAAAGACCAAAAAGATTTATTTGCTTCATCATCATCATTTGCTTAGTTTGCTTTGATATGCATAGTAAGAATGCTTTGCCTCTATGGTTGAAATGATGAATAGTTGCTCTGTTTATTCTTCTCATATGTCTTGCTTACAACTTTGTATCCTACCTAAGTTTTGAGTTTGTTGGCTTGTATGTTCAAACTTTAGCTTGAAAACTGTGGGTAGCAAAAAGCATGATCCTTGCCTAAGTTGTTGTGAGACATGATATGGTATAATAGAGTGCTATGATCTTGTGCTTAGTGATGCTTGACATCTGGAGTTTTTCTTTTTGAAAAATCAAAACATGATGAGTTCCTCAATGATGAGAAATTCCTATCCAAGGCCATATGTAGATTCTAGTTCTTAGCCTCCACATATGCAGCTTGTTCTCTCATTGAGCTTTGTCAAATTGTTGTGACCCTTGTTAGAACTCATACTCCCCTGAGCAAGATCACGTACACGTTCATGCTAAACTTCTACACTGGAAGTTAGCATTCATCATTTGCTCCATATTGCTTATGCATTCTTACGCAAAATAAAACTGTATGTATCTTTGTATCATTCATCCCTCTCCAAATATCTCCAATAGAGACAAAGGGCTAGCTAAAAAAAGAAAAGGAAAAAAAAGAGAGAAAAGCATGCTCAAAAGCATGGCAAAAATAAAATAAAGAGAGCTAGCCCAAGTCTCGAAAAATTTCAAAAGGAGAAAGGGATTGATATGTGCAAGAGAAAGAGTTCCACCATATAGATGGTAATAACTAGTACCTACTCCGGGGCTAGTGTCCACCTTACCATCAATCCCTCATTTCCTCATATAAAGCATGGTAATATCTAGCACCCATTTCCAGGCCTAGTATCCACCTTGCCATGCTCATCACCATCACACACATATGCACATCTTGATCAGGATGTATGTTTGATTCTTCCAAGGATCCGGATTTTGACTTAGCAAAAATATGAGAGACAAGTATGCCACATTTCTTCCCAACCTACAGCTCCACATAAGCCTATTAGGAGTAGGATGTGAAGAAAGGCAACATTGATGCCTTGGTGAGGAAACATACACTTTTGAGTGATCCGAGAGTATCATTTGAGGAACTCTGATTTTCTTTTGAAAAAATTGCAAAACCTCCAGATTGATAGTTGATCAAGGTACGAGTGATTATGCACATGCTATATAACCATTATGTCTCTCAACCGCCTAAGGCAGGTGGAGCAATATGCCCCACGTCGTCAGGTGAAAGGTAAGAACATTGCCAACTTGTTCAACTCTAGGTAGAATACTTTGTTGTATGTTTGTCATAAGTTAAGAATACAACATCGTAGCAACTCCTGATCAACCAACCTAAGTCCCTAATGTCTTGCTTCGAGACGAGCAAGAGGTTAGCTTGGGGGAGTTTGTTGACGCCTATTAAGTACCACTTTCAGCCCTCAATATTCTCACATAAATGGAGGCAAATGCATTATTTACTTGCATTCTGGTTTGAATAATGTAGTTCCACTTGTCCTTGGAGATTATTTGTATGTAGGTGAAATACCCCTTAAAAGAGATGGAAATCCACCTTCGATGGAGAAACCGTGCCAACTCAGCTGAGGAGGTGGCTGCCACCAAGGAAACACAAGGCATTCCACGTCATTGATCCAAGGGAAGCACTCACCGACGAATCAGAGAGCGACACATGGACTTCACATGGATCCATGGGCCCACCAGAGCTCCAACTTATCAGGAAACTTGGCATGCACGGGGGAAGGATCAAAGGGCCCACAGGGCAGCCACCAAGAGGAAGCACACCACGTGGGGCCGCCCTAGGGGGCCAGCCGATCCTAGAATCAGCCGAACCGATCTAGGGGGCTTCCATCCTGGCCTTCCACGTGTTGGTTGCTCATTGGTCACTTGCTGCATCCCGGGGTGTTTTGGAGCACTTTAAGCCTCCGAGCAAGCCTTGTCCCTGCCTATAAATAGAAGGGGAGGGGCTCCCATTTCCCACACACCACTCTCTCATCCTCCTCTCACTTTTAGTTTCCAAGGCTAGGGGGTAGGCTAGAGTAGCTCTTCTTCAGGTTCCAAGTCATTCTTTGGAATCTAGGTATGAGTTCTCTTTTATCTTTATTTCATTGTATGACTTTGATCTACTTCAGTTATTCAGCTATTTCATATAAAGTCATGGTAGATCATATGCTTGATATGTTCTTGAGTTCATCCTTTGTTCATCATTTAGAGGCTCGTGTTCTTCATGAACACTACCTTTTGATCCACTTGAAGGGTGATAAACTCATTCCTTATGTGTTTGTTCATAAGTTAGAGGCACGTGTTCTTCACGAACACAACCCTTTGATCTTATTGACTAGACATAAGAGAGTTCATATCTGTTCGTATGTCTAGCATTAGTTGATCTTGTTAGATGGCATGAGAGTGTTGCATGAGGTTTGTGTTCAAGCTACGATACTCAGTCTAAGTTGACCAGTCTTCTGGTGGCTCTCACCCTGGGTCACAATAGCCCGGGCCGGGTGAAGTCTAGCAGCAACGCAGGCATGGTGCCTGGGTTGTCTGGCTATGTTAGTTATGAGCATACCCCCCGTAACGATAGAGGTAGGTCCGCAGTGGTGACAACTGTTGGATCCTTTGCAACCCTCCGCACTGGGGCACCTGCTATAGGAGTATAAAGTCTAGTTTCGTAGAGTGCTGGTCGTCGCGGGCTAGCTCCCCGTTTGTACCTGGGTGCTGAACCTTACCCTCTCATGCAATACTCATGCCTATCTCCTGTATCTTCTACCTTTGTATGTTTAGTACATTAGAACCTAGAGCTAACTCGTATGTTCCCCCTAAGCCGTAGTGTGCTAGAGTAGAGGTAGATCTGAGTGTGTGTGTCACACTACCCTTTATATCTTTTATCTTACCCCTGTCTTTGAGTTTGTTGTTTCCTATATCTATCTCTTAGTTTACATTCAGTGCAAAAGCATAAGTCTAAGATATCCATCATTGCCTTCCACGGATACGATACCCTTGGAATATTCTCCTTCCTTGGGGAAATGCTACAATGGTTTATCTGTGCGCTTGCGAATTCGTTCATGATCGTTTAGATTAACCTTTGCAAGTCTTGATGTTCACACTAACTCGGCGTCGTTAGTTGTGATGTTAAGAGGTGCCTACAAGGTGTTTCTTGGTGTTGTCACTAAGGATGGATTCCAGATCTGTTCTTAAAGTGATGACACTACGAAATGCCAACATTCTCTACCTTCGTCCTTTCTTCTCCCCACCAACGACGTCGCGCCGCCGCCTCAGCCAAGCCGCTGCCGTCGCGCCATCGTCGTCGCCACCGGCCGTCCCCGCCACCGCCGTCGCGCCGTCGTCCCCGGCGCCCCGTCCCCGCCACCGCCGTCACACCGTCGTCCCCAGCCGGCCCGTCTCCGCCACCGTGTGCGCCCGTACGTCGTCGTCCCCGGTCGGCCCGTCCCCGCCACGCCGCCGCACGCCACTGCACCACCGTCGCGCCACCGCTGTCGTCCCCGCCACCGGCGTCGTCCCCGGCCCTCCGCCGACCTTGCCCGTGCGACGTCCCCCGCCTCTCCGCTGCGCGCCGTCGTCCCCGCCACCGCCGTCGTCCCCAAGCCGACCCCGCCCGCGTGTCGTCCCTTGCCTTCCGCGCGCGACGTCAATCCTCCGCCGTCGCCCTGGCCGCGCAGTGTTTGTGTCGCGCCGCCGTCCCCTATTTTTTAAGAATTAGATTTAGATTTAGATTAATTATTACATTTAGATTAATAAATAGATTTCTAATTAGATTTAGATTTATATTTATATTTAGAATTGAATTTAGATTTATAATTAGATTTAGAATTGAATTTCGATTTATAATTATATTTAGATTAATAAATAAATTTCTAATTAGATTTAGATTTAGATTTAGAATTGAATTTAGATTTATAATTAGATTTAGAATTGAATTTAGATTTATAATTAGAATTATATGTGGATGTAAATGTTATGCATATGTGGATGTAAATTTGTATTTATGGACATTTAAATGTGTATTTATGGACATTTATGGACATTTAAATTAGTATTTATGGACATTTGAATTTAGATTTGAATTTAGGTAACTGACACACTCCCGCCCGACACGCTCCCGCCCGACTCGCTCGCTCCTGCCACGCTCCCGCCCGACTCGCTCCTGCCCGACTTGCTCCCAACACGCTCCCGCCGGACTCGCTCGCTCGCACGACTCGCTCCCAACACGCTCCCGCCCGACACGCTTCCACCCGACTCGCTCGCTCGCACGACTCACTCCCATTATTTGTAGTCATTGTTTCATGTAACATTTATTCTTGTCTAATTATTTGTAGTCATTATTTCAAATAGTTATTTCAAATAACATTTATTCTTGTCTAATTATTATAGTTACGAGATGGATCCAAATGAGGATGAGTTCGACAAACAGGATCGAACCTTAATGGATATGATCGCTCAAAATGAAAACAATGGCGAGGCCACTCGAAGGGAGGCTGATAGCTTCCTCAACATCCCCGCGGGTGATGGGGAACAAGAGCAAGAAGATCAGTAACCAGTTGCCCATGAAAGCAACGAGACGCAACAAGAGGAGGTATAATATGGATGATGACTTTCAAGATTTGACATCTTTCACGACTTCTCAAATATTAATAATAGTTTATCCATTTTCAAGGTTCCTTCTTCGAGCAAGAGTAGGAAAAAGTCTCAAAGGAAACGCGGTCCAAAGAAGAAGCTAGAGGGTCGTTTCATCATCACAGAAGTTGCTGAATTAGGGAGACCACTTGCTCCAGAAGAAAATGTCACAAAATTGGTCAACCACATTTGTTTTATTGTCAAGGATAATATCCCAATAAGCATTCCGTATTGTAGAGCTTCTGATGCTCCCGATTACGAAGATGGGGATCGGATGATGAGGCACCGGAGGTGCGGGGAGATGTGGTTGCGGACACAGACAAAGACATGATATGGGAGCAGATCACAGAACACTTTACATTCCCAGATGAAGCAAACTTGGCTAACATCATATATCGGGCGATGCAAAAGGCTGCAAATGCCTTTCAGTCGTATAAGAAGCGTCTGACCGCAGAGTACATCAAGACTGGGCTTACACCGGACTTCACGAAGAAGGGATTGGCCAAGTTAAGAGATCACTGGGATGCCTTTGTGCAACACAAGGAATCGACAGAGGCCAAGAAGTTGACAGAAACCAACACCGCCAACGCTAGGAAGAAGAGAGAATTTCACAAGCTCGAACCGGGAGGTTACAAGAAGGCCATTCCCAAATGGGATCAGAATGAACAAGATATAGTGGCTAAAGGAATCATACCGGCAACTCTAGATTGGCCCACTCTAGATTGGCCCGAGCGAGCAAAGCATTACTATTTTGCACATGGTGGCAAACTGAATCAAGAAGATGGAACATTACTGCCGAGCAATCAATTAAGAGAGACAGCTGGAAGCCTTGTTGATTTAATAAGGTGTACAGCGGAAGGATCTTTCGTGCCTGATCGAGAGAATGACGAGCTTATTATGGCACTAGGTACCAAAGAACACGGTGGATGTTGCAGAGGCAAGGGTGTCATACCATGGAAAGAAGCATTCCTACAGCACATTGATTTGTACAGAAGTCGCAAAAGAACTAAAGACCAACAAGCACGAGAGATACGAGATCTGCAACAGCGCATCAGTATGCATGAGGCAAAAATGGCGGAAGTCATCGATCAACGTGTGGCGCTCGCTCTTAGCAAGCACTCAACAAGTCAGCAAGCACCTGCAGCATCAGGGCCTCATGATGAAATGAGCCCATCTAGTAAGCGTAAGAGCAACGTCGCTTCCACGAAAGCAGCCCCAGCGGCCACGGATGCAGGCGCCCCTGCTGTCGAGGAGCGACGACCCCACTACCCATGGATGACAGAACTGTGAGGTCCACATGTGACCTTCTGACTAAAGTAAGAAACAAGATGCTTGTGGTGGCTTACGGTATTGCTGAGGTACCGACACCAGGGGAAACAATTATGGTGTACCCCCTTTCGAGTATAACTGCCGATTTAGCCAAAGTCTATGTGGATCGAGTGGTTGACTCTTGGGATGACTTAGAACTGGAACCAGAAGGACCTGATGGGAAAGAGACTCTAGGAGAAGTGGTGCACCATTGCATTTTGTGGCCCAAGGATCACATAAGGATAACACAACAGCCCGTGGAAGCATCATCTCCTACACGATCCGTTGTGCCGGGAGCACAAGACTCGCCAGGTAGAAGGGAACGCAGCAGCAGTCCCGAACATCCAGCAGGTGACAGGGATCCAAGCGTGAGTCCAACTCCTCGTGCAAAGAGTAAGGGTTCCAAACGAAGACCTCCTCCTCCTCCTCCTCCGCGTCCAAAGAAGTAGAAGATAGTCAAGACTCCAGAGAAAAAAATCTTACGACAAGACTTTGGAGGAACTGGATGAGATAGTGGCCAAACAAGTGCATGATCATTTTCATGGCCCGAAGCCTCCACCTGAGAAAAAAACTTACATGGTTAAATTTAAGTGTTTCCTGGCCGGCAAGGAGAAAGAGAAATTGAGAGTGCCAGTGCCTCCTCTGTTGTCTGACTACGATCGCGCGGCAGTCAAGATCAACAAGAAGAAACAGAAAGTTGGGTCAAATGTTGCACAACTAGGAACCCAATCGAAGCAATCCGTCTCGCCCCTCAAAGTTATTTCAACCAAGGACCAGGAATTGCTTGTATTTGGTACAGATGCTGGAATCACACCGGATCAAATTCTAGGGACTGAAGAGTTAGAAATTCATCCAGGGGCACAAAGACGTCGATATGTGCATGGTGAGCCGCTTCTGTGGGAGCGATTGTTGGTCGATCTTCCAACTAGGATGTACGAGTTCCACAATTGGTACATGGAAGAGTCAAGAAACGGGACCCGTATGCTCGAAGTTAGAATTGGAGAGGAACATTTTTTCCAAGGTACAAGCACTTTCCTTGTGCCTTTCGAAGAGTTCCATGTGCTATTCAATCAAGATGCAATCGACTACACATTAATGACTTGCTGGACGCTGTAAGTCTTTATTTTACTATAAGCTTAAAATTACCGTTGTAGCCTTACTACTGTATGTCTGATCTTCTAATTTGTATCATACAGCATGGAGATGCAATCGTGCCGGAAGCAAGGAATCATGGACGTCGGCTTCATGGATCCTATGCAGATAAATGAGGCAAATGTGGATGATCAGGCAACAGATACAGTGGTTCATTTGTATAAGTTTCTGGACAGGCAACAGGACAAGACTATGATACTTTTGCCGTACAACTGCCAGTGAGAAACCTGTTTCATATATCTATTTATTTATTTTCCGAATTACACTCAATATTACAATATGCTTATATACTTGTATATGTAATGGCAGCTTCCACTGGATTCTCTTTGTTATCTATCCAAAGACGGGCCACGTCTGGGTCTATGACTCTATTGACGGATATAAAGACTGGTATATTTCTCTCCTCGAACAGTTGAACCTAGCATGAGATATGCTCTTCGTACAGTACAAAGGGAAATTCAAAGAGACACTTACTTACCTCCATGACGTCGAGGTACGTCATTTTGTTCGTCGATCTCATGTCACTTCTTCTCTGGATACAACAAAACATATTTATTAACTTTGTTTTCACATATGTGCAGTGCATGAAGCAGCCGAAGGGTACCAATCTATGCCCATACTACATATGTGAGTTCATGCATACCTTTGCAAGTAACTACTTGGGTGGAAGCCGCCAGCGAGCGGTGCGTACTTATCCCTAGTTCTTAATTTTTATATACTTCGTTCTACCAATAATACTTATGCAATTAATAACTTCTTCTCTAGATTGAGCGCATAAAAAAAGGATTTCTCGAGACGGAAAAAATCCGGCTAATTCAAGAACAATTGTGCGGATTTCTTCTAGACGAGGTGATCAATCCAGGGGGAGAGTTTTTTTTCCGGTGCATCAAGGTTTACAAGGACCACTGATGCCACTTCAGGTCCTAGCATTGAAACCGGTCAGAAAAACAACGATGAGGAGAAGGACAAGGACAAGGAGAAGGAGAAGGAGAAGGCTGACAATGAGAAGGAGGAGGACAAGGACAAGGAGAAGGTCAAGGACAAGGAGAAGGTGAAGGAGAAGGAGAAAGCCGACAATGACAAGGAGTAGGTGAAGGAGAAGCTGAAAGAAATTCCTTCTAGGGTCAGTACTAGGAGTCAGCAATGACGAGAAGGATCTTCAAGCAAACGGGCTTAGAAGAATTCAAACTTTAATCTTCTCTGACAATTGATTCGTTGTAAATATTTATCGTATTTCCATATGCACAATATGCTTATATATATATATATGTATTATATGTTGTATGCAATCTATATGCTTCGCATTAGGATTAGTATACGTATACCAAACACATACGATAAGCATATTAGTATACGTATACCAAACAAATACGATTGGGATTAGAAATAAAGAAACTGAATAAAAAATAAAAAAATAAAAAAACATTAGTACCGGGCCGTGTTAGCAACCGGTACAGATGTGAGCCCACATCTGTATCGGCTGGTGACAGGGCCCGGCACTAATGTGGCCGCCCACATTAGTACCGCCTTAGATGTACCGGGTGGCCACCCGACACTAATGTGGGTTGCCACCCGTTACAGAAGCCTCCTTTTCTAGTAGTGGGATCAAGAAATCAAGATCAAGGCGCATTTGCTAGATTAACTGTTCAGACAACCATAGATGGCTAGCAAACTACTGTAGCGTTCATTTATCCGTATCATGGGTATTGAGGACAGTAGAAACAACCGTCAAAAGTAGCAAATCGGAAAGAAAAAACTATTGGTTAACTACCCTCAGTCTACTACATGAAAAATCTAAATTATTTCAGCCAAGGAAGAAGAAGAGCGTCCGGAGAGGGATACAGAACGTACTCGTATAGTACACGGTACACACCCAGCACTGCTTGTCTGTATCTAAAAACAGTTCTTAACATCCAATGAAAAATCAACGGTGGGGAATTAAATGGAGCTTGATCGTGCAAGCTATACGCAAGTTTCGTTTCTGGAAATGGCAAGGCGTTCATATCCTGCACTACTGGTCCGACCCCAAGCCTTACCCTTTCTGCTTTCCTGGCTTCCTGCTGGCTGCTGCTGCTGCTTTCAGGTCTGAGCTACCCCGGTGGTAAAACGGTGGGCGGGATGGCAAAGAGGGCACGACCGCACGAGACGTGGATCGTGACGGTGTCCCAAATGCTGTTCCATTTCTCGCAAGCGGATGCGTGTTGCGGACTGCTTGATGGATGGCGTATCATGGCAGGTTGGCAACCATTAGGCTATATGCGCAGCGGCACACACCCTGCAAATATTCTGGACCGGCACAATACCCTTTTTAAAAAAAATTCCAGCTGCAGCGGTGGTTTGGAAAACACCCGGTATTTTTCAGCGCTGCCCTGGCTCTCCCAAATCTCCAGGCTCTGCTCCCTCCTACACCTGCTGGCTCGCTCCTCTACTCCACGGTGTACATGGCGCTGCCGCCGACCGCCTCATCCCCGAGTCACCGTGCATGACGGTGACCACGGCGTGCAGTGAAGTCTACGACTATCCAGTCAGGCCTCCGCGGCGGCGCCGTGAGCTAGCCCTAGGTGGAGGAGGTGTTGTGGACGGCCGCCGTGGCAGCCTGATCTGGAGCTCCATCCCCACCCACCAGCCAAAATCCAGCTTTTTTCGGCTACTTAGGCTCCGTGGCAGCTGCCCCAGCATGCTCCGCTACCGGCGCTCGCGAGTTCGAGCTCTGCTGCATGCACGGAAGGAGGCGGGGCCGATGCACACCGCCACGAGGCGCTTGTGGCCGACACACGGCGGTGTGGAGCTCATCGAGCGTGACGCACTCCCGCGCGCACGGCCACCGCGGAAGACACAATCGGTGGAGGTGCGACCTTGATCCTGACTACGGCGTTCGGAGGGTGGAGGACACGGCCGGCGGAGGTGCGGCCGCCACGCTGTGAGGTCGAGCTTGCTCAGGTCGGCGTCCATGAGCGCATCTAGGGTGGCATCCCCAAGGATCGTCTTCAGGAATGAGGCAGACGGTGCGATGGCCTTGGACTCTCAGCAGGGACTCGCGGCGTGAGGCCTTGACTCGGGAGCTCCGCGGGAGGCGGCGGGCGCCGTGGTGGTGAGCGGGAGCATCGTGAGCCTCACAGTGGCGTGCGCGTTGGCGATGTCCGGCCGTGAGGTGGTTGTGGTCGAGGCAGCCCCCAGCTTCGGCAACGACACCAACTCCAGCTCCTGCAACAGCGAGGTTGTCCACACCGGTATCTACTACCTGCCCTGTCGTGTCCCTCACCATGGCACCCTTCTTGATGGCGAGCGGCACGAGGCACCACCTCCAACCCCATTGCACTTCTTGGCGAGGGCCTGCAGGATGACGGGGAAGAAGGAGGGGTCGGCCGGCGGCGGAGGGAGGAGCAGAGAAGGCCACCAGCCCGTGCCGTCCAGCGAGGGAAGCCTTGGTGATGGGAACGGGGGTGCCCGATCTTCTGTCAGGAGAAGGATAACTCGTTTTGGTGGAGTGCGACACACCGATCCAGCTTCAGATCCAAAGACCCGAACACCTGCAACCTTAGCACCACAACTCCTCTGGTTGTCAACCGTGTCACAATCCGGTTGACCTCGCCGCGAAGGCTAATCCCTGCCTGCGAAACGAAGAACACAAGCAAGAACTCGAAAGATATGCAGCTCTAAAAAGACAGTAACGTCTGCCGATTAATGATTGAATCACACGAATGTTGGGGTTTCACAAACCGATAACGGCGACTGTTTGACGACAGAAAACTCTAAGCAAAACCCAAGTCTAAACGGCGGCGGCTACTGAGTTTATACCCTAAACGGGACGTACTAGGGTTGGGGGCACGCCGGAGGGGGTGTCCACAACTTGGGCTGAAGGCCCGACTCGATACAAGGCCGTGTTGGCCCAAAATAGGTGACGCAACACCTTTTCGTGGTCACATAGTATGATCCACGAACGTTCTGGAGCTAGGACCAGAACCAAATCGACGGCGTCGTCGTCCCCTTTCCAACGAGTCCTTATACACCTCGTTCCGATGTCGTATGATGGAGATATCGCCGAAACTATGCCGAGGTATAGGCTTATAATCTAGGTAAAGGTGGATGGGATAGCGGCAGAAACAAACAAACAGCGACAGGCACGTTGAACTACGATGACGAACACAACCTAAACCAGCAACAAGACTCGACCACGGACACAAACTCAACAAAGTAATCTGAAATCGAAATTGCAGGGCTAAAACGGGTTGTAGGACAGCGGAATTTTTTTTAGGTTTTCTGTGGACTATGGGACGAAACAAAATTATCTCTAAAACTAGGGTAAGCCTGACGGTAATACCTGAGTATCTGATTACCACTTGATGGGAACGGGGTGTCCGATCTTCCGTCAGGAGAAGGATAACTCGTTTTGATGGAGTTAGGGATGGCAACGGGTACATACCCATCGGGTAATACTTCTCCATACCCATACCCACGATAGGCAAAACACCCCACCACCCATACACATCACCTACCACGGGTCTCAAATTCCCCCACACCCACCACCCATCGGGTAGCGGGTACCTAGCGGGTGACCCATACCCGCTTCACTATAATTGTAGCTAATGTAATAAAATATGTAATTAATTGTGCAAGCAACATCAAATCGCTATTTTATCAATAATGTTAGTCATACAAGAACAATGTAAGGTAACAATACTAGTTTTAACTATATCACACACAAATAGAGTCTCTCATCTCTTAAACTATATGCTATATAATAGAAATAATACATAATATTATATGTAAATGAACCCCCAACGGGTAGCGGGTATGGGGGACGCAAGAACGTACCCACACCCACCATACCCAACGGGGGAAAGAATCACCCACTAAGTCACCCATCGGGGGAGAAATCCCCCATACCCACAACCTAATAGCGTTTCTACCCGCGGGTAAACGGGTGACAGGTACCCATTGACATCCCTAGGTGGAGTGCGACACACCGATCTGGCTTCAGATCCAAAGACCCGAACACCTGCAACCTTAGCACCACAACTCCTCTGGTTGTCAACCGTGTCACAATCCGGTTGACCTCGCCGCGAAGGCTAATCCCTACTTGCGAAACGAAGAACACACGCAAGAACTCGAAAGATATGCAGCTCTAAAAAGACTGACGTCTACAGATGAATGATTGAATCACACGAATGTTGGAGTTTCACAAACCGATAACAACGACTGTTCGATGACAGAAAACTCTAAGCAAAATCCGAGTCTAAATGGCGGCGGCTACTGAGTTTATACCCTAAACGGGGCGCGCCGGAGGGGGCGTCCACAACTTGGGCTGAAGGCCCGACTCGATACAAGGCTATGTTGGCCCAAAATAGATGACGCAGCACCTTTTCGTGGTCACACGGTATGATCCACGAACGTTCTTGAGCTAGAACTAGAACCAAATCGACGGCGGCGGCGTCCCCTTTCCAACAAGTCCTTATACACCTCGTTCCGATGTCGTATGATAGAGATATCGCCGAAATCGTGCCGAGGTGTATGCTGATTCCGAATAGGACGTGACAGCTGAGTCGGAGACGAAGTACAGCTTGGGGAAGATCGTGGCGTGTGCATGTCCAGCAGCTTGGCGATGTTCTCATCGCGTGAGGCTCCTCCGACGGGGGCAACGCGGGCTCCTCCGGTGGGACGAGGCCGCCTCGCTCCGCGCAGAAGGGCGGCGAGTTGTCGGTTCCCGTGGTGCCTGTGTACGATGGATTGGTGAGGGTGGGAGTGAGATAAGACGTGAAGAAAAGATAAAAAAGAAATGACAGGTGGGGCCCATGAATAGGGGATGGAAATGGAGGGTATTGCTGTAGCAGAATGTTATTTAAAGGATAAAATCTTTTAGAGGAGCGTTCAAATACTACTTTTGGGGGTGAAATTGAGAGGACACCGTTGCGGTCAGTCTTATGTCCTGACCTATCTAAGAGTGACGTATTTGATTTGCGAAAAAATTGCAGATTTCCAATTCAGTCTGGTTCCCGGCCGGATCGGCACCCACCTCGTCACTTCCAGTGAGATAGCCCCTTGATGTCATGCATGTGGTACATACCACAACCGTATATCTAATACTCCATTGCTCGCTTAGCTTTGCAGCTGTAGCCTTGCACCTAGGGATCAGGCACGGAGGCAGCATATGGGCGGGGGGGGGGCTGTAGCCCCCTACCGTCGTGCGTTCCATTGAAAATAAGAGAGAAGAAATGGAGGGACAGAGAGAGAAAAGAGGGAGAGAAAGAAGAAGGGGAATGAGCCCCAATCCGGCTATCCTAACTCCGTCCCTGTTGCCCATAACTCTATCTTGTTGTGAATCTTGTGCTCCATTGTCATGGAGGAGACCGATGAACTCCGGTACAATATAAAGCGAGGTGAATGTCGTGCTCCTTTTGCTAGTTTTGACCACGAGTAAATTCCGTGGCGACACAGGTCACGGGGGCCGGTCGGTTCCTTTTGCTGATCTTGCTTCACGTACTCCTATAGATGCAAGCGGGGCGGTTCGCGGCTGCCCGCCCCGCGTCCACACGAGTCGCGAGCTCGATCACGGGCGTCTGCGGCAGCCCGCATGCCGCCGCTTGCTTTTCGTGGATGAATGCGGCAGCCTGCATCTGCCCGCGCAACGGAGTACATCGAGAAAACTATTAAGCACGCCGGCCGGTCTTCCCTTCTACTATAGTTTTTTCTCCTTACAGCGACCGAGCTCGATTTGAGAAGTTTGAGGCTCAATTTTAGTGCACAGAGTCCTGGATGTACCCAGCAGCGCGGCTGCTTCGGGCGGAGATAGGTTTGCACAGCTGCTTCAGGCGGAGGCACAGCACCTGTGTAGTTCAGGGTGACGCATGCAATTCGCTGCACCGGTGGATTTTTAGGTTGATTTTGGGGGGCTCTGATTTAATTTGGCCATCATGATGCTTACTTTGGATTTATGTGGTTCAATTTGGCCACTGGATGCATCAGCGGAGGGCAATCGACTGCAGCATGCATGTACATGTGAATCGGCTGCTCTTGGACGGCGCTTGCATGGCGTTGCTTCTCACCGCTGCTCTGCTCATCGCGCATGGCGCGGTTGATATCAGGCTCGACCGAGACGATGAATCTCGACCACATGCATGGCGTGGGTGCTTAGGACATCCTAATCTCTCTGATCTTGGGAGGGTGCATGCCGCGTCGTTGTCGAGTCGCGGGCTCGCGGCGCTGTGCCTCGCCATCGTCGAGTGTCGAGTCGCGGGCTAGCGGCGCCGCTGGACAGCGTGGGCGCACCCGCATGATCCGCTCCAGTTGCGCGGGACTCGCGGCGCGGGTTAAGCGGGTTTGCGGGGCGGTCTGACCAGCGGGCTTGCGGCAGAACCCGCCCCGTTTGCATCCTACGTACTCGAGAATGTATCAGGTGCTCCCACTCTCTCATATACTCCCTTGCTCCCATGATTCATAACTCACAAAACAGTTCATGGAAAATACAATGAAAATATGAGTGGATGAAGGATACAATGATTCATGTTCATACAAAGTTTCAAGTTGAACAAAAATTTGTGTGAAGAGAAATAAAAAAGACAAAGACAGCAAGTTATCGGGTCGGATGCATTATTTATCAGGATCCACAAACTCGCATCTATTCATATATGGATTTGTCTTTTTTGTTTCTCCATACACAAATTTTTGTTGAATCTGAAATTTTGCATGAACATAGTTCATAGCATCATGTACCTATTAATATTTTTGGTTGATCTTGTCATGTACTTTCTTATGAACTATGAATCATGGGAGCAAGGGAGTACGTAGTTACGTACTCCCTTCACACCGTGAGAGGTGCAGGCCTCGCCCTTGCATTAACCTATGGTGTCCTCCATCTCCGTGATTCCATATGCATCAGATTTCTGAACCAATAAGGTGGAATGGAACACCACCAGTTTGCCAAAGACGCCGCCAATGATGTGTTCGTGCAGCCACCACTCCATTGATACAACAGTAGTCCGCTTCAAGCCTGCAAATAGCTAAATACTCCCTCCATTCGTTTTTATTTGACCTTAGAACCAACAAATTTAAGCAAATTTTAGTAGTAATTCTGATCTGAAACGTCATCTATTGGAGAATGGAGGTATTACCAATCTCAGGCGTGCCGGCCAGCACACAAGCACCTAAATCACGGCTGTACATGACTACATGTAGCCAACCACGACAACACCTGAGACGCCTCGCGTGCTTGCAGACGTGCAGTGCCCCCGAAGTGGATGGAGATCGTACGCATCCAAGGGATTCCGTACGTACTCCCTCCGTCCCAAAAAGAATGTCATTCTAGAAATTTTAAGACAGATTATTAAGGAGGTGAAATGATCTCGATTGCCCCTATTTATTTGTCATATTAGGTGCTAATTGATTGTTGCATGACTACATGCACATGCACACATGCCAAATTAAGTAAAACGTCATTCTTTTTGGGACAAATTTTAAATCCTAAAACGTCGTTCTTTTTGGGACGGAGGGAGTAGATATGAAGGCCATATTGCAATCCCAGCCACATTTTCATTTAAACAACGTATTACCCATGTCACGAGGGAAAACGGGTAGTACAATTTTAAATGGGTAGGATGGTATTGGCTATGGGACGTGGAGATCGCACGGATCCAGCGATTCCATCTATAGAAATTTGCACAGGTTTAACCTTTCGACAAAGAAATCAGTCATGACATTTTTAATCAAATTTATAAATATTTACGTGTGAGCATTTTTGATGGCTCTTATATGGACAGTAACTCTATGATGTTTTTTCTTCTCTTGTAAGGTTTTATTCGTTCCTTCACCTATAAGGTTAGCTTTTCCTTTTGGCTTTGGGTCACAAAAGCAAAAGGTGGAAATGATAGATAGCTTTTTGTATCTTCATAGACACAAAAGTTGTATTGGTCATAAAAGTCAAAAGCAGGTGTGGAGGTGTTTTTCCTGACTTGTGTGAGATGTTGATTCGAGATGTAACACTTGGACTGTACATTTAAATAGTTTCTTCTCTTTTGATGGTTCTTATGTGAAAAGTAGCTCTAGTAACTTTTTCTTTTCATGTAAGGCTTTATTTGTTCCCTCTTTAAGGCTATAAGGTTTTCAACTTTTCATTGTTTCAACTTTTACTTTTGGCTTGGGATCAAAAGTAAAACGTCGAAACGATAGCAAGCTTTTGAAACTAATTTTGACGAAGCAAAACACGTATTTGTTTTTTAAAAAAAAATCAAATGTCGGCGTGGAGGTGCTTTTGCTAGCTTATATGTACGTGAGATGCGTTTTTGACAGGTACCGCTTGGATGCTTGTACATCTCACGAGGGAGGGAGGGTTCACCCAGCGACGTCCTTATAAAGGAAGTGGGCTAGCCTTCCACCGTGCCACACTCGCTAGCTCCTTCGCACACGCACAATCGCCTTACGTTCTCGACCTCTAAGCGCGCTCCTGTACTGATCCATCATCCCTCTCAGTTCGACGATGGATCCCCTCTTCTGGGAAGAAGCGCGCCGGGCAGGTGGATCTGGTCCCCGGCGGAGGAGCTGGCCGCCGGGGTCGGGGCGAGCCACTGCGGACATGATCGAGCTGCGGCCGGCCTTCTGATCCTTTGGTCTGGTTAGTTGCTGGGGTGCGGACCCGGGCCCCGAGGCTCGATGCATGCATGTGTGCTAGCTAGCTAGTTTGCTTTACTGTTTCGTCTGTCGATCGTTTGTTCATTGTGTAGGGGTGTGTGATGAGTCTGTAACATACTGCTAGATATGATAAGCTAGGTTGATGCTGATCGTCGCTCAGTGTGGTGTGGGTGTTTGACTGTTTGAGTAGCAACTGCTGTGATATTATTGTGTGCTATAGTAATTAATTAATCATGACCTGTTCTACATATATATTCTTTTTTTTAAGAAAGGGGCGCTACTCCCCGGCCTCTTCGAGGCCAAGCGCTCATGGCCTGTGCGGCACCCGGGTTCGAGCCCGGGTGGGTGCGCTTGCCTCCTCGAGTCCACACCAACCGAGCTAGGCTCGGTCCACAACTACATATATATTCTAACGGCAACATCATTAGTATGATCTGTGTTTCGCTTGGTTTTTTATTTCTTTGGATTGGAGTACTACTTGCGAACGGATGCCGACCGTCGTGTGAGAGGAACTGAGGATGGAACGAGAGGGAGATAAGCTGAGCTAGAAACTAAAAATCGCCCGTCAACAAACCGCGTCGTCAATCGTCATACATCTATACACGTACTGCTTCGTTTCGTCATTACGAAGAGTTCCCCCAAAAGGCTAGCTTGAGCCTGCCGGACAGCATCAGCGATGAGTAGCTAGCGCCTCCGACCGCACCGTGCGCTTTCTGGCCAGCGCCCAGGAATTAATGTACGGACACCAGGGTCTCTCCTATCCTCTATCGTTCTGAGCTGCCCTGGACATTATTCGGTTATTAGAACCGAACCCATCGGTTTGGTTCTTAAAGAATTTTTTTCCTCAAAAATTAATAGGGACCGATCGGTTCTTTTAAGAAGCAAATGCCCACTTCTCCTCATCCTACTCAGCCACCGATGGCAGTTCATCATCAATCATCATCTTAGTTCCACCGCTCCTTCCACATGTGCTTCAAGGCAGTACTCATGTGCATCTGGAGCTAGCCAGCATGACGTTAGGGGAGATATGTGTCTTCTTGCCTGGAACTGCCAGGGCTCAGGCAGAGTCTTCTGAGCTCTACGATGAACCATCTTCACCGTCTAATCTTTTCCACCAAAGCTAAGGTAATTTTCATCTCTGAAACTAAAAATTCTCGATTCAGTAAATCCAATCTAAAAAATCGTTTCAATATGTATGATGCTTATATTGTACCTCCTCAAGGCCTTTCTGGTGGCCTTCGGCTCCTTTAGGATCAAGATGTTGATGTTACTATTGAGTCATCTAGTCAAAATCTGATCTTAGCTTCTTGTATTTATCATCAGTCTATGTTCAAGTTTGGTTTAATGTGCATGTATGGTGATCCACACCACCGAAACACCACGTCTATTTGGGCCATTGTGCAAGCTTTTGTAACCAAATTCACAAAAGAAAAAAACTTGCTGCTCCGCCGACTACTCTCTACATCACCATCGCCACTTTGCCCTCTGCTCCTGTAGCGAACATGGCCTCATATGCCATTAGTTCGAGTTTGATTTTGGTGATTCATGACAACATGATCATTGGGACTAACCTTATTGTTTTAGCATGTCTTTGTAGACACTTCTAGGTCCCAAGGATGCAAGAAAACCATATGCCAAATTGAGAAGATAGTGTATTTTTCAAGGGTCAAAACCGAGCAAGAAAAGGAAAAGAAAAGACACCGTCGGATGAACCGACGGTCCCTCAAATACAAGCGTCGGTGCAATCGTCGGACGAGTTGGTACACAGGGTCAAACCCTAGGTACCGTCGGATGAACCGACGGTCCATTATTTAGTAGCGTCGGACGAGTTGCAGCGGAAGAGCAAGGAAGACAGTAGCACCGGATGATCCGACGGTCTGAGAGTGGGGACCCCGTCGGTCTATCCGACGCTCAGTTTGAATTCATACAGAGACGCGCCAAGACGAAGCCTTCAGCACCGGATGATCCGACGCCTTGGACAAGGAGAAGCGTCGGTCTATCCGACGGTCGATTGGAAGCTAACAGAGGCGACTTGAGCGCGGAGTCTTCAGCACCGGATGATCCGACGCACCGTCGGTACATAGCGTCGGAGCAGTTGTGTCAGAGAACCTCAACGGCTAAGTGACGTAGGAGGGGCACCGGATGAACCGACGCCCTGGAAAATATAGCGTCGGATCATCCGACGGTACCTTTTTCAGTGGACGTTAGCCAACGGCTAGTTTGATGCCTTGGGCTATTTATACCCCCTCCACTCACCCATTTGAGGTGGCTGGATTGTGTGGAAGTGCAGGAGAGTTCAAGACACCTAGAAGATCATATCCAATCCATCCAAGTGCTTAATTGCTCATCCATAGACTTGCATATGCTTAGTGTATGTGCTTAGTGCTAGGCTTAGCTTAGAGCTGAGTGAGTGCAAGGTTGTGCCAACCTTGTGAGGTGATTCTTGAGTGAATCCAGTTGTACAAGGTTCGCCGGAAGCCTTGGGGCCTAAGTGGCTCACCGGCAATCGTCATCGACCCTCCGGCTTGGTGTGGAGCGGCGAGGACACTTTGTGCGGGGGATGTGGAGACCCCCTTCCTTGGTGGAGAAGCTCCTTAGTGGAGGCGGCATCAAGGTGACCAAGGGAGCTTGACAAGTGCCTAAGTGGCTAGCCTTTGTGGCAAGTCAAGTTGGTGCTCTTGGGAGAGACTTGGTGACCGAGAAGCAATACTCTTGTGTGAGTGCTTCAACAACGTGGACTAGGGGTGGCTTAGTGCCTACCGATACCACGGGATAAATCGCGTGTCAAGAGTTTGCTTCCTCTCATCCCCTTTACGTTTCCGCATTTACTCTATTGCAATCTTTGCTTGCCTTTACTTTTCTAGAGTAGTATCTTGCTAGGAATGGCTATAGGTTGCAAACCTTGTTTTGGGATGGGAGTTTCACACTAGAACAACCGTAGTTGCACATATAGATAGTATGTTCTAGTTTACTTTTGTGTAAAATTTAGTGAGCCATAGGTTAAGGTTTTAAGTTGCCTAATTCACCCCCTCCCCCTCTTAGGCTAACGGGCATCCGATTCCTTACAGCTCCGCCATCATCGTCTTGCCCTCTGCTCTGTTGTGCGCCAGATTCAAGGGAGGACAGAGGAGAGAGAGGAGGGAGTAGCGGGTGCCGCCAAGGATGGAGGACGCTGGCCAGCGAAAGACGAGCTGGAGGTAGGGCTGTCAGCCGAGCTCGAGCGAGCTTGGAACCTCAAGCTCGAGCTTGATTGAACATTGAGCCGAGCTCAAGCCGAGCTTAAAATCTGTCCGAGCTTGTGATGCAGCTCGAGCTCGGCTCGACCGAAGCTCGTGTAGGATCGAGCTCGGCTTGAACAGGCTCGCTTCATGGAAAAAAAATGAGAGAGCGTTGCTTTGTAGGCAGGGAACAATAGTCTACTGCCTGGCTGCTTGCGTCGTGGTGGCCTACAGCTACACAAACGAGTGTATACTAAGCTTCTTCCTCTGTCTCATTTATGACTGTACTGTTAGCTGAGCATCACGTGGAGGATCTGAGGGAGTTGGCATTGAATTGCGGTTGGCCCAAAGGAAAATACTCCCTCTATTCTCATTTAGATGACGCCGATTAGTTCAATTTTGAACTATACAACGTCAAATAAAAAAGGAAGGAGGGAGTAGTACTATAGTGTTTAGAGCACACACGCATTATACATACCAGTGAAGCTCGTCGAAGGCTCGAGCTCGGCTCGCCAAAGCTCGTGAGCTTTGGAGTAAGCTCGAGCTCGGCTCGTTTTGCTATCGAGTCGATCTCGAATCGAGTTTATAGCGAGCCGAATTCGAGTAGCTCGCGAGCCTCGAGCTTTTTTGACAGCCCTAGCTGGAGGCGGCAGCACTCGGCGGACAACAGAGTGGATTGCCGGCCAGGGTCGGTTCCTCGGTGATGTTGGCCGCCACGTCGCACCCTTTGTGGCAGGCACTGCCACGCTAGTCTCCTGACCGTGCTCCGTGCGACGGGCGCTGCCGCATTGGCCAGCCAGGGTTGGCGGGGTCCACAAGCGATGGACATGAGGCTGCGCGTGGAGGTGACAGGCGATGGGGCCGGGGGCAGAGGCGGCTAGTAGGAGTGGGTGGTGGTGGACTGGTGGGAGTGGAAGTTAGAGTTTCTTTGAGCCAATTTTTTTGGACTTTTGGCCAGTTGAACTATTGTTGGGTTGAAATGTATTAGCTCGGTTCTCAACTCGGTTAACCGAGAACCAAACTGAACCAACCAAAAAAATTTGATTTCTAGGAAACAGAAACCGATTTTCTTAGTTCCAATTTCTTTCGGTTCTCGGTCTCTTAAGCACACTGCACACCGCTCTCGCGCTCTCGTCAGTGAAATGTGCTCGACAAATGTACCGTGTCGCGTTGTCCAGGTTCCATGGCAGCTCATAAAAACCATGACATGCAAGGCGCGACATACCCGACGGAGTCAAAGACCGTGTTTGGTTTAGAGGGCAAAAAATTAGTCTCTCACTGTTCACATGTTTGATGGTTAATTAGAGGTATTAAATGAAGTCAGTTTACAAAACTACCTCCACAATCCCCGGGTTAATTTGCGAGATGAATCTAAAGAGGACTTTGACCACGTGATTAGAAGATGGTACTGTAGCAAATCATGGATTATATAGACCCATTAGATTTGTCACGTAAAGTTACACTCATCTCTGAAAATATTTTGTAAATAAACTACATTTAGTACTTCATGCATTCAAGATTCCTCCGGTCTAAATTTTTGACCATAGCAAACAAACACAGCCAAAACTTCAAAGAGCAGCCAGGTGGGTTCCGCGGTGAGAGCATAGCATGCAGGGCTCCTCACTTTGTTTAGGTGTGTATAGACGTTGCGTGCGACAAGCAAGGGCCGCCCCAGCAGCAGAGCTCGTCGTCATCGTCATCACTCCTCGCCGTGTCGATCAATGGTGCCCTCCACGGCGCTCTAATTTCCCAACCAGGGTCGGACATCAGACCGGCCTAGCAACTCCCCGACCGAGATCCCGTGCAGTGACCACAGGCACTGCAAGTTAAGCACGGCACGCGATCTCAGCCGTCCGATCCGCAGGCGAACGGTCCAGACCAGTCGCTACAGTAGCGCACAGCGGTCAACAGTATCCTGATGTACAGTGATCTACAAGTAAACTTAACTTCAGGTTGTTTCTCCTAATTTCCAGTACATTCTCACTGGGACCAACTCCTTCAGGGAACTTCACTTCAAGTGTGTTTTCCACATATGGTGGTGCCATTCATAGGCTTCCTCACATTTTAATTTTCTGGCATTATACTTCGCTTCATGCGAGTATGACTGAGTGCGTGTTACTATCCCCGCTTCAAGCTTCCAGGAATATTATAAAGATTATTCTTCCATTCAATACAAGGCATTCATATGGGCTTTCTCTCTCCCTAATGCCGGTATTAGATCTTTATAAATAGCATATTTTCAATAATATCCTCATGAGCTTAAGTAATGGAAATTCAGTTCCATATTTCTCCAACTTCAAGTTGATGCCCATTTGTATGCTATGATGGTGAAAATAATATTCCACACACTTTATTTTAAATTTTAGGGGTTATTTGTTATGCAGTTAGCTAGATTTCATTAATATATTTATCTAGCTACTTTATTATTTAGCCCAAAACATTCTTCCAAATACTCATACAATATTCTTAAAGTAATTTTTATAATTAAACTTCTAGTTTAAAAATTTATGCAAATATAATCTACATGGAATTTCTTCAGAAAATATTAATTGCTTTCTCATTCAAGATTTCCCCATTTGCTTTTGTATCCATGATTCGAAATTTTTTTCACACAATGGACTAATATGTCCATTTTCTTTTCATTTTTCGCAAATCCATTCTAATTGGGCAAACCAATTTCTAATTGGACAAATTTCCTATCAGGTCAATTCTAGACCACTTTGCTCCCCCTGATCTTAGCCTTCTTGACTGAAGATAAATTAATGACTACTAGTCATTACGCACATATGTATATATATATAATATACTAATTTGTCAACATGCTAGCTTGTTGACAAAGTGCTATGATGACTTACCTGCATGGTAGCAATGCACAATAACTACAACCATCATGGTTTACTTGAGACTTTAGTGGAAAAATACTTTCAAATGATTATCAAATAGACAATTTAAAGCAATTATTTACAATATTCAGTTTGTAATTATTTTATATATTCCATGAGATTAAAATGATTACTACGGGTAAAAATTGCTACAAGCAAGTGGGCATCAAGATAAGGTGAGAAAAATCTATTCAGAGGTAAGAAACACCAATTAATTCAATATGCCCTTCTAATCTGGGAAAGATTCATAAACTAATGCTAAACTTACAGTCTTAATGCAAAAGGTAAGTGTTTATTCTTTAAAACCAAATTCTTTAGGAATATAACTTAATAATGCAACTTATGTAGAAATATATATTTACTAATGGTTTTGGGTGAGTAAGAGACTTCAAAGCTCAATGCATCTCCCCCCGGGCTCAACATTACTTCTGGAATATATAATATTTCCTTCGCACTTTTGTGGTTTATACAACTTCTGATTGCATATAAATTTTCTATATTGAGTTCTATATGTATTCTTCATGAATTGCAGAAATGCCTACGTGGCAAAACAATATGATTCTCCATGAAAACATATTATTTCCGCATAACTTCATGTTATGTATTATGAACTCAAATAGTTGACATAGTTCTTAAGAATTTACTCCTATTGCAAATTCATAATGTCGTGTTGGGAAGTTGGCTAAAAAAAACTTTCAGAGTTATATAGCATTTCTTCTAGAAATTGCATGGTGCTAGGATTAAAACCAAAATTATATTTCTTCGAGAAAGAATGGACTTCATGTCACATCCTACATTATTCATGCATTTGCTACAGGCACACTTCTTGTGTTTAAATGCATAAAAGCAGGTGCAAAATTAATTAATATTGGTTAATCTATTTAATAGACCATTTAGATAGTTTCCCAGAATTCTCCTAGCAAAAATTTGTACCCCATTCACACAATTGCTAGGAAAAATTAATATGACACTCTCAAAGGGTATTATGTCTAAGGTTCTTCAGGATTGACAGATGTCATAAACCTAAAATCATTTTCTATGATTAAAGATAATTTTCTAGCCACTTCAGGGATTAATGGTTTAATATTCAGAATTACATATCCATTAAACATGCTAGAAAAGTTGAAATATGAGTCTCAAAGGGGTTTCAAAATTTAGAGAACTCATATGCTTAGAACCTTGTTTTCTTTGATTAAAGGCATGATTTACTGTAATTATGACAGACATATCATAAAACAGTAAATAAAATTTTAATATACAGAGCATACATACATCTGCTAGAATTTCATATTTCGTAGGAACGATCCACGTAATTTTCAGAATATACTGGACGTACTTATTTATAGATTCAGTATGGTGACGGCGAGCTCGGCTACAGACGGAGGGCTAGATGCCTGGCAGCGGCACGTCTTCAGGCAGTGCACAATTAACTTTGCAGTTTCTGCGGACTTCAGTCACCAGTGCGTACAGCTACGTTCGTGCAGCGACGCGGCTTCAGTCGGTTGGCCGTGCATGAACCGGGTGGGTGGCGGATGAGACAGAGCTCATGCGGGCAGAGAAGATGTGCAATCCGTCGTAGAGTCCAGCAAGGGAGCGTCGTCGTATCCGATGAGGAGACGGTGAGCATACAGTGAGCTCTCAGTTTCTGACTCAAGTTCAGCTTCGGGCGGGACTCGCAGACGGCAACGGCTTCAAGGCGGTGGACGATGCGGACCCGCAACTTCGAGCGTGCAGGACTACAGGTGATGCGGCATCGTCGGCGATTCGTTTTCATACGACGGCGCCGCTGATGCGGATGAGATCAGGTTTGGATTGTAAGCTTGCTTCAGGCGGGGACTCGGCTTCAAGTCGAGATCGCGTGCGGCGTCTACAGAACGCTGGCAAATAGCGATGGTGTGCCGACGAGTTGGTACGGTTACTCGTAGGGCGAACGATCGGTGAGATCAACAATGATTGACACATTCATATTGCAGGCATCGATTGTGATCTATAGCCTCTCCGTAAGCTAGCACCGTTTGTACGCATTGTCCTACGTACTGTTGCCTGATCTCTCGACGGAGTGTCGCAGGTCAATATTCTCCATACAGGTTAATGCCTGTATTAACCATGATGACTTGCTGAGCCACATGCTTGAATTCCTCACGGACAAGTGAGTAATTAGTGTACATGTTTGCTCGATCATGGTAGTAGATTGAATATGAAAAAGCTACATGCTTTGAGTTGCCCATGATAATAATCTATCCATTCAGATTGATTCAATCTATGCTGCGAGTTTTATACCATCTTCTTTCTAAAAAAATCAGATTCTTACGGTATGTACTGATTTATCAATGCCAGCTACATGCCGGTGTTAGATACTCACGAGGCATGCAGGCCGATCAAATAGTAGATGTAAAAAAATTTCAGCTCGATGGCTGGAGCACAAATCTCATCTACTTTATGATTTTAATAATTTCATACCTCATATTTGTATGATGCCAATTGATCTATTCCACTTGCCGCGTAGGGCAGTTATCAGTAGATACATACCGCGTAGGGCATTAGGCATGGTAGTAGACATGCCTGTTTGAAGGCAAGTCGGTGCAGATCCGTTCGCTGGCGACGTTGATGCAGTCGACGTCGTCGAAGTAGTCATTGGCGAGGACGACGACGAGATCGTCGGCGTCGAGCTTGATGACGACTCCTCCGGCGTAGTCGACGCAGAGCGTTCGTGCTGATAACGTGTTGTGAAACACGTCGTCAGCGGTTGGATCTTCTCCCTCTCACGTCTCTCATGACAAGCACAAGAACAAGTACAAAGTAGACCAGAGACAATATAAGCGGAGCTTCTCTTTATTCCTCAAATCGATATCTTACAATAAGGGTACTCCTACGTATATATACTCCGAACTAAGTCTAGAGTTTTGGTAATAGCCCGCAAACAACCGGACAAGGACTAGGACTTCCAGTCTCTCCTTTCTATCTATACGGAGTCCGATTGTTTTACAACAATTACGAATGCCGATAGCTATAGGGTGCGTCGATCAGAGCGCAACCTGAAAAGGTGCTCTTCAGCCGCTTCAGTCACTGTCTCACTCCCTCGTCCCACTGTGAGCCTCTCCTCGGTCCCTGCCGCTAGCGCTCCTCGCTCGAGCGGCCGAGCACAATGAGCGAGCACATCGGCCTCATCGTCGGCATCTGCATCGGCATCGCCCTCTTCGTCCTGCTCCTCTCCTTCCTCTGCTGCATCACGGGGTGGAAGAGCCGGGACCGTCAGATCCGCCGCGCTGCAGCTGAGGCAGCGGCCGCCGCCGCCAACGCGGGGGGAGCGCCGCCGCCGGCGCCATGATCTGTAGTATGCGCGTGCGTGGCCTTTTCTTGTTCCCCCTGCAATAATAAGTACGGTGGTGTGGGTTCGACGATGATTGTCCCTCTCTTTTTAATCTCGGTCTGGTTTGTACTTGCTGATTATAGGGTGCAAAGATTCGTGTTTGTTGATTTGTGTTCTACCAATCCAAGTGTGTTTGCTGCCTGGTAGACTATACGTGTGGATTCGAGAGACTTTGAGTAAGTAGTAGTAGCTCCTACAATGTAATGGACTGCCATCTAATTAAGCTAATTGCTAGTGCGTTCTAGTAGTAATGTGTAAATCGGTTAATTTGGTCTCTGTTTCTCTCTTGTTTTCCGATCCCCTTTATATACAAATTAAACGAGTTTCGATCTTGTCCGAGATCGTGTTGAAATCTGTGTACCAATGTGCTGATCGATCGATGTGTGATCAGGGATGAGTAGCTAGAGGCACCCGGCCGGCCGTGTAGATTACGCTTTGATGCAGCCGAGTGTGTTTGGCTGTTTCCTGTAGACGTCTTTGTGTGCGGTGTTTGGAGCCGGATGCCGTAGACTACGGCGTCTACGGTATACTTTTGAAAATTTGTGCATTCAATATTTATTTTTAAAAAACTAGAAAAAATATATATATATAAAATCCCAAGTGCGCGTCTCCGAGCATGGTTACCCGGATCAACGGCTTTGCCAGCCGCGCACGCGTGTTAATGATGTGTGTAGGAGCTGAATCGAGTAGCGTGATCGGACCAACTTCTTTAATTTTAGATGACTGTAGGGATATGCTCATTTCAAAACGTTTAAATCGAAGAACACGGCCTCCACTCCTCACTACTAAACTCCCTACTTTTTGTTCGAATCTCACACGTTCAGAAGACTTTAGATCTCTCATGAAAATCCTTTGGAATCTTGATATAAGCACCACGAGGATATATTTTATTTTAGCATACACTTTCTCGGTCTTAAATACATTTTTGATATGCATTAGGACATATGGATATGCTTAAGAGTTAAGAGCCTGGTTGCTCGCCGACCACCGGTAACCACGCTAAGTTGTGGCGCAGCCGCAGGATCTGCTAAAAAATAGTGTATTGTAGTGTGGTTGGGTTGTGCTGCGTATGCTACTGTAGAGGTGGTGATTTGTGGCGAGGAAGCAAACATTCCCTAAGCGCATATAAAAAATTATGTATTTTGAAAAGTTATAGCGAAACTAATTTGGGATGAAAAGGTATATTTCTTCAGCTAGAGCAACTAAGTGGGTGTTATGTTTCAAGGACTCATTATAAGTCATGTCACATCGAATAAGACGAAGCTATTTAGAGGATTAAACATAAATTAGTTATAAAACTAAGTGTATATTTACTAAGTTTTTTCGCGAGACGAATCTAATGAGCCTAATTAATTCATAATTAGCACATGTTTATTATAGCATCACACATTGTTTGATCATGACCTAATTATGTTTAACAAATTTGTCTCGAAAAAACTCAAGATTATGAAATTTGTTTTGTCATTAATTTATATTTAATACTCATAATTAATGTCCTAATATCCGATGAGACAGAACTTATACTTATTACTAAAAAAGCAAACGGGTCTGAACAAAGCAGGCCATCCCTTCTTATTCATTTATGTTCGGTACAACCATGACCTCGGCCGTAATGAATTCTTTTTTATTCCCGTGGTGTACAAATCTATAACTATAAGTTATGGATAGATTCACTACTAGGGAAACATACATTTTTACCGGTTCATAACCTTCTTTAGTACCGGTTTCCAAACCGGTATTGTTCGATCGGTACTAATGTGAAGTCACATTAGTACCGGGTACGCCCACCGGTACTAATGTACACACTAGTACCGATGCATATACCGACCCGGTACTAATGTTTCAACTACCGTCAGTCCCCAGCTCCTCTCTTTTTTCTTTTCTTTTCTTTCATTTCATTTTCTTTTTCTTTTTCTTTTTCCTTCTCATCTCATCTCATCTCACAGCCAAGATTCATCTCATTCACAACACACAATCATAAATTTCATATCTCATCTCACAGTCAAGATTCAAATCATTCACAACACACAATCACACAAATCATAAATTTCATATCTCATCTCACAGCCAAGATTCATCTCATTCACAACACACAATCACACAAATCATAAACTTCACAAGTATGAGTGCCACACATTTACAAGAATCACAAGATTCAGTTCACACATTTACAAGGACCAGTATCACAGATTTGCAAAGAGAATCACAAGAATCAAAAAGGAAAACACAAATCATGCATCTCTCACCCACCGCCGGGGAGACCGCGCCCCCAGGCTGCCCACCGCCGGGGAGGCCGTGCCCCCAGGCTGCCCACCGCCGGGCAGGCCAAGACCCCAGGCCGCAAGCCTCAGCCGCGCGCCCGCCAGGTCCGGCCACCGCTGGCCTCGGCCGCGCGCCAGCCAGGTCTGGCCGCCGCCGCGGCCCGCGGCTCCCGGCGCCGCCGCGCCCGCGCGCCCGGCCGCCCGCCTGGCACCGCCGCCCGCTTGCAGGGAGATCGAAGACAGGGTGAGCTCCAAGGAGAGAAGAAGAAAATGAGAGAGGGATGAGATCCGATCCAGAATGAGAGAGGGGTCGGGGGGAGGACGCGGATAGGATTTGTTGACTAAGTGTTGGGAACACCGACGGGTGTAAACATTAGTACCGGGGTATATTTTGACCCGGAACTAATGTGTCTCTGTCAGTACCGCCCTTTTTTACACCCTGTACAGATGTGCAGCGTTTACATTAGTATCGGTTTGTAATACACACCGGTACTAATGTGAGACATTAGTACCGGTGCTCAATACGGGTCGGTACTAATGTTTGCCACGGGATGGCTCCGTCCCCCTCCTTTTTGGCACGGGACATTAGTACCGGTGGGCAAAATAACCGGTACTAATGTTATTTTTGCCCTGGGACGAAAGCCTCTTTCCCTAGTAGTGATTTCTCTCAACACGCAAGCATTCTATATCATCATCCACCATACGCTATGTCACCATCCACTATACGCCGTGTCATCATCCACCAAATCATCTATTTATGTCTTCAATCGATTTTCTGTGACTAATAGCATGTATTTGTGAGTAGCACACCACAAAATTCTCGCAGTTGAAATACATGTAGGATCAATCATTTAACAATGGTTCACTCTCAACAAAATAACATGCTTTCATATATAATGTTATTTACAAATGAATGTTGTCATGTAATCACTTTGGTGTTTCTACTTTTATATTTCACCTAAAAATTTGTTTAAAAAATTTCCGCTGCAACACGCGGGGTATCACCTAATACTCAATATTGCCAGTGGCAGAGTCAGACTTAGAGATAAAGGGTCCCATCCACTCATCCTCTTCTTCCTCTTTCTCTTCTGCCTTCTCTCTTTTTTTCTTTCTCTCTTCCATCCATGATAAAAGAAATATAGTAGGGACTTTGAGGTTCTCAGTGTGGTAAACGGGGTTTGAGCTCCACCCGCCCCACCCCTATGTCGGCTTTGGATTCGTCTTTGAATATTGTACCTTTAATTTGGATCTTATAAGGAGTCAGCTGGTCAACCGCTATGTCTATATTTATTTTGCCAACTAGTAATGTTGCCGCACGTGTCTATCAAATAATATTTATGTATTTAACAATTTAAAATCAACAAGTTTTCAACGTCTAAAACCAACAAGTTATTTGAAATCACAAATTGAGAAGTTATCGTGTTTGTTCATGTTCCAATCACATTTGGAGGACAATATTGAGACGATCGAGAAAAAACAAGTACGTTGGTCCTGGTAAATTACATTATTATCAAACAAACATGAACTGTTTAGAGGTGATAGCTCTTTCTTTTGTTTTTCTTCCCAATTTGTGTACTTTTTAAAAAAAATGCATTCCAGTGGTTTGTGCACTGAATGAAGAGAGTATAAACTGGATAGGAACCAGTAGGAACCCGGAAGGTTTTTTTTTTGAATCGAGGCTTGCCCCATTTCCATTCAGCAAGAACGGAAATACAAAGTTCCTTACAGATTTCAGAAAAGATGAGAAGAAAGCTAACCGATCGCATGTGATAATAATTTTTGTAAGATGTGTTCTTACAAAGTTCCTTACAAATCCGAAAGGCATTTTTGGCAGACTGAACATCACATATGATCTTTGGAAGGCTGAAGTCTAAGCATTTGCTTGAGTGGTGCTCGAATGGTGGCTCAGATGCGTGCATGAGGCAAAGGAAGCATCTGACATCATTGCTCTCTTTGGCCACGTGCATCTCTCACAGATTAACGAATCAAACAACAGGGAAGATAAGAACACCTCCATCTGACCCCGTAGCTGATCCACGCATAGTGTTGCTGCATGCTGAATTGCTGGTCCGTGCTAGCGCCACTGACACAATGGGCAGATGTATTTTATCGGACCAAGATGCCGTTCGGATTTCGAAAAGTCAGGACGTACACCTTTTGTTGTCACTCGATCGTTTACTGGCCACCGCTATAACGCTCGATCATTCAGCGTTCAATCGAACAATCGCAATAGGCGGGGGCATGGACGTAATCACGTAGCACTCAGTGCCATGCCAATTGGATGTGAGTGAGACAGAAAACAAATCTACTTATTGGACAATGGATGTAGTAACCAATTCTTTGCAGAAGAACCATCATTGAGAATTTGGGATAGGAAAAAATCTCTGTGATCCTACCAATTTCAGACAAAAGTGCAAGAATTATATCTAAAACTGCCAGACCCATTGGATGTAGAAGGAATCTGGTCTTCACTCTTTACAGGTAAGCACACTATTCAATTCCTAGAGTTGAGGTCATACCTGCCACCCCTGCCGTGTTTGTCCTGGTGAAGAGAGAGTATACCAAACGTATTTTTGAAGAACCTCTTGACATCATTGATTTTTTATTCAATCACAAATAAATGGAAATCACATGTTTTGTCTAAATGTATTGTTGGATCAAAGTTTAAACTCAGTTCAACACAATGAAACCCGTATATCCAATGCAAATTAACTTCTTTCGTCTTCTTTACTGCTTCAGTAAAACATAATTGATAAAATACAATAACACAAATCAAAGAAGCTGTCAAATCTAATGTACGCTTCATTGTCACAATGTCACTGGCTCACTACCTTGTAAACAGACTTGCAGCTTCCATGTGAGATGTATATTGACTTGCTAATCTGACGTCTTAATTCTATCTTCACTTCACAAACTGTGCTATTACTAATGAGTGCCTAAAAATCATTACCTGATAACGCACATCTGCGCTACAAGCATCTGAATCGCTGATCTCCCCTGCACTATCCTCTTCATCCTTGTCAGCCTCCTGCTCGAATTCAGCAGCCAGGGACCTCGAGACCGGCTTGTCAGGGTAGCTGTTCGATGAATCAGAGCGGGCGCGCTCCGCAACACGGCTGCCTCTCTTCAGGGCCTGAATCTTCGACCTGCACATGGCACACACGACACCCCCCCACGCGCAATGCCCGCGCCGCAGAGTCTGCGCCGCCGGCGAGCCCCTCCATGGTGGCGCAGCGCTTGCCGAGGCGCCAGACTCTGGCGGCCAGGAAGAGAAGCGAGATTGCGACGAGCAGGTGGTGGGGTCCGACCAAGTCCGCCAGATCAGCATCCCGCCGAGCAGCCCACCGCGCCGCGGAAGCCAACTCGCCGACGGCCCCCTCCGACTCGAATGCCCTGCCTTGGACCCATTCGTTTCCTCTTCGACGGCGTGTGTTTCCTTGCCGCCGGCCTTGGGCTGGCTCTTGGGAGCGGCACGACGCTTCTTGGAACCGGAGAGGTCGAGGTAGGTGCGCACGATGTGGAAGAGACGGGCGGCGGAGCCCCAACGGGCCGCGCACGATGGCAATCCGCGCCGCCCCGAACCCAAACACGCGGAGACGAACGGATCGGGGGGGCCACGGTCGGGGGCGCGTGGGGAGGAGGCAATTCAGGGGAAGGTCCGAAGGCGCACGGTCAGGGGCGGGTGGTGGGCCCGGCGGGTACGGAGGGTGGGTAGATACGGGGTGGGTGACAAAAATATTACGTTTTTGGCAGAAACGCTCTCTAAATTGCGATTTCTATGGTCGTTCCACCTTTTTGGTCATCATGCAACCTTACGGGTGGGTCCGGCGTGAGGGGTAAGGCGGGCCTGAATTAGGTGAGAAAAGTTTTTAATTGTGTTCGCTCCTTATTTTGCCAATAGAGTAGATAACACTCATACTTCGTATCAGTGTTAAACTTTTCTCCACAAAATTTAACTATTTTATTAAAAAAATATTATAAAAAGAATCACATTTCACAGTAAAGTACTGACAAATAAGTAATTAACAAAAAATGATACTTATCTTATTTTTTTAAATAAAACGAATGATAAAAAATATATCTACATTTGAAAGCTCAACCAAACTCCGCCACCACATCGCTTGCAAATCCTTGACCGTCGGATCGTGCAACGTACGACTTAGGTTGAGAGAAAGCCCGGCAGTAGCTCACGTGGGACCAACACATGTTCAGGTGGGCCCCACATGTTGGGACCCGCTATACAGTGGGACACACATATGTCGAATTGCGTGGCGTATAGCTTAGGTTGAAAGGAGGCCTGACGATGGGCCCACGTGGGACCCACACATGGTCAGGTGGGCTCCATCATCGACCATCGGATCGTGTGACGCACAGCTTAGGTTGAGAGGAGGCCCGATGTGTGGGGTACCTCCCCCGGGAGTCCCGCTGAGCACCCGTGTTAGTCCCTGGATCGCGTAGGCTAACACGGTTCTCATCAGAGTTAAGTATAAAAAGCAATAAATGTTGTATAATCAAAGAAATATCTCAACGCAGCGAAGGAAAATGCAGGTGCCCATCCACTAACTAGATGGTCTATAACACCTGGAACCCGCGAAGTCTATATGTAAAAGTATAGTGAAAACAAAGCTGAGTACACATCAACGTACTCAGCAAATCCTAGCTTATGAAATATAAGCTATACTATATGCAAAGTTTTAAAGAAAGGAGGCAGGTATGATTGTATTAAAAATAATAAACTAAATGTGAGTAAGATAGTGCTGGGAAATACATAAAAGTAAAGCAGGTATATATGTAAGGTTGTCCCTGGAGGGGAACACAAAGCCTTCCCTGCCAGTTCTCAGATTTTAATAACTTAGACACCACTAGTGTCCTCTGAGCTGGCATTCAGCCTCATCTTTATCTAAGGGCAACTCCAACCCACCTCTTAAATTTGGACCCCTACTTTTCCATATGAGGACCTCTAATCTACATTTGAGAGTTCTATTTTGCTTCCAACTCCAACCGATCTCTTATATACCTCCCTACTTTTAATAAATTTTTTTTATTCGCTTCTTACATATGGACCCCACATATCAGCAACCCCCTCCCTCCTAATCCACCCACCCCCTGCCTCTTCCCCACCCGATCCCCACCCTCCCCCGACTCACTCCGCCATCCACATCGCCGCCGGCCGCCCCACCCTCGCGCCTAAACGCCGGGCGTCCCCACGCGCGGCCGCCCCCACCCTCACACCTCCACGCGCGGCCGCCCTGCGCCGGCCTCCCTCGCCTGGGAGCCGCACGGGCACGACCTCGAGGTGGGAAGCCTTCGGCCTCCACGGGCGCGGCCTCGAGGCGGGCGGGGAGGCCGCTACCCAGCTACCAACGGTGCGGGGACGGGGAGGCCGCCGTCCGGCCTCTGCGCTGATTCGTCGTCGATCCGCCGTCGATCTGCCGTCGATCCGCCGCCACGAGCAGTTCCTAGTGCCAGCGCCTGGCCCGAAGATGTTCGTGGATGCGCGGGAGCGGCGGACGTTGGCGCGCAGGGTGGATGAGGGCTCCCGTCGGGAGCCCCTACAGGTGAGGGTCGAGGGGGCGGGATGAGAGTCTCTCATCCATCGGGGGGGCAGATGAGGGGTGGGTTGGAGTCGTTTTTTTCCTTTGAGCTCTCAAATATGAGGTGAGGGTGGAGAAGAGGGGTGGGTTGGAGTTGCCCTAAGGGCCACAACCCTATCCCACCAATCCTCACAGTATGAATGCTAATCGACAGGAGCTTTAACCAAGAAGGTTCTTAATCGAGAACCACAGTTATTCGGATAGATCTTACTCTGCGCAGAGGCGTACACTATACCCATACGTCTGACCAGCCCATACTTCAATTTCAAGCGGTACTGGCCGCAAGAACCATACCCACCGGCGTCTACTCATGGACTACATTATCATCCAATCAAAGACAACATTCCCTAGCTCCACCCACGTCTGCACTGAGGCCTAAGTAGGGGTCATTCCCACGGATGGGATCTTTCCCAGAAAATGCATGCAAAAATGTGACATACTGAAAGGATCTTGATGTCGCCTAGAGGGGGGGTGAATAGGCGCAACCTGAAAAATCACCACTTAAAACAACTTTGTCAACAAAGTCCGGATACACCGGAGAAATGTCCGGAGATTCTGGAGAAATCTCCGGATACTCTGAACCAGCGCCTGTGCAGCGGAAAATGCGCACTGCCCAAACCCGGTGCCACCGTTTGCAAACCTGGAGCCACCGGGTTTGCCTGGCAGTGTTTCCCCTCTTTCCTCCTTCTTGTTTTTTTTGCTTGAAATCGACTCAAACTAGGTGAGTAGCACAGAGTGAAGTTCTTGGTACAATATTCAATGCCTGCACTTCACAAACACTAACACCTAAGTAGATCCACAAATACTAAGAGCAAGTAAGCTAGGAAGGTAAATGCAAGGTAACCGACAAGAGACTCTGAGATTTGTTTTACCGAAGTTCGGATTCACCACCGTGTGAATCCTAGTCTCCGTTGGGTGCTTCTCCTACCGAAGTCGGGTTGCACTCAACCCTTTCCCCGATCCACTAGATAGCTTCTTCCCTTTCGGAGGCGAAGCAAGACCTTCACAAACTGTCCCGCAGCTCACCACACCTTGGTACCTCACGGGAGATGCCTAGCCGTCTAGGAGGCAACCCTCCAAGAGTAACAAATGCTTCACACAAGCTTGACGACGTCCAACAGTGCTCAAGGGATTCAAGTGCTCTTGAATAGCTCACAAAGGCTTCTCTCTACCACCCAACCCACAAGATCTATCAAAGATCAAACAACCTCACCAAGAGGGGTTGGGGAGAGCTAGAATGGCTTTGCCTCAGTAAGGAATAGCAAGGAAGCACACCAGCAACCTCAGAAACAGGAGCTTGCAACGGTTGGGACCGTGGGGTATAAATACCCAACTCCCCAAAAACTACCCGTTACAAACTCAGAGAAACCCGGTGCCACCGAGTTCCCAAACTCGGTACCACCGAGATTTCAAACAACTAGCCGTTGGGCCGGCTGACACAAAACTTGGTGCCACCGGGTTCCCAAACCCGGTGCCACCGGGTTTGACTCAGAGTCAAACCCGAAACCGTGTACGTGTGGACTTTTGTGTCTCTCACAACTCACATGGGCTACTTGAGCACTGAGACATTTTCAAGACTCCTTGTGATGCATCCCTCTTGATAGTACGGCACACCTATACTCAAGATCAAATATAAATGCAATATTAAAACTCTTGAGCTTCATCTTCATGAATAACCATACTTGATCAATATATCAACTTGAGAGATCCATCCATCAATGTCTCATTAATTTGAGCACTTCTACCTTGAGCTAGTGACTTTGATCTTCATTTAAGAGTGAAACCCATTTCTTGATCAAGTCACCCTTCACATGACTCAAAGATCACATAATGTTTCTTCATTGCTTCACTCGCTTAGGCTCGACTTGATACCTCGAAATTCTCCAAGCTATAGCTACTTCACTCTAGCCAAGCACATGGTCCAAGTCACTACTTGGCCAACCTTAGCTTAGTACCTCGTTGCTAATCCCTTGCTTGATTTCTTCATCCATTCGTTGCCATCTTGAGTTAAGCTTTGATTTAACATTGAGAATGAAATCCACTTGAGATCATGCCTTCTTTGATTCTATAGTCCCATTTGAACAAAACAAGCTTTCTAATATATTTAGAGACCATCCAATATTCCAATATCACTATGTCTCTTTCTTCACCTTCATTGGCTTGTTTATATATCAAGTATACACCATGGGATCACACACATCATAGTTCATGACATTCAATCTTCTTATAAAGCCATTTAACAATGTGAGGTAATAACCCATTCCTCAACTTATCTTTTACAATAATGGTTTGTCTTCAAATATAGATGTTCAATGTCATACATCATGCTTTGTTTTTTATATGTGACAACCAGATCACATGCTTAACAAAGGCATTAGATCTTTAATCTAGTTGTCAATCAATACACCAAAACCCACTTAGGGCCTAGATGTCTTTCAATCTCCCCCTTTTTGGTGATTGATGACAACCTCGATTAAAGCTTGCAAAGGATATATCAATAAAGCTTAAAAACTCAGATTTAGGTTGAGCTCCCCCTTAATATGTGCTATGAGTGGAATTCATAGAAATTGGCCTTAAATGCCATTTTGCACATTTTCAAGAAACCATGGAGCTCCCCCTAAATCTTAGCAACAGTGGGGTGTAAAACAAATGTGTGAACATATAATATGTGATGCATGCACTAAATAAGCACTTCAACAAATAAAGAGCAGAAAATTTTAGTGCTGCCCAGCCAAACTCGGTGCCACCGGGTTGCCAAACCTGGTGCCACCGGGTTTGCCTAGACAGCAATGGCAAGAGCACCACATCACCCATAAAATTCACACTAGCAAGCACATGAGTCTTAATAAGCTTAAACAGGTTCAACACACATTTAAAGCACACATTCAAAGGTCCTCAAGTCCAACTGAAGCTAAAAGGATTTTATTACATGGGCTTGTTGCATCCAACAGCCGAACCTGGTGCCACCAGGTTTGGAAACTCGGAGCCACCGAGTTAGCCAGACAGAACAGATGCTGAGACGCTAATGCTGAATCCGGTGCCACCAACTTCTGAAATCCGGTCCCACCGGTTTGAGCAGACAGACAGATGCAGAAACAAACAACTAAGCTTGAATCGACCAAATCTCTCCCCCTTTGTCATCCATCACCAAAAACTGATCCTGGGGAGTCTTCTACAGCTGCTCAATGATCTTCTTCATCATCATCTTGAGGTGGAGGCATAGTTGGAGGTGGCTGAAATGGAGGTACTGGAAACTGATATGGGAGTGGACACATTCCAGCATAGGGATAGATTGGGCCAAAGAATCCACCATAGGGATAGTATGCACCAGCAATAGAGCTTGAGCTTCCAGGAGCATTTGGATCTGCACTTGGCATACTAGAGGAGGTGCTTTGACCTTGAGTGCCCAAGATTGGAGTCTCTGAATAAGATGTTCTAGCACTCTGAGTACCATAGGTGGGGTTGTAGTAGGAGTTCCCCATGGTATTGTCCCAATGATCTTTGTGAGTGACTGGGTCTCTTTGTTGGGACCTTTGCCATAGGCTATTGAGGCTCTCTGGTTCACTTTCCTCTTCATCAGATGGTACAACAGGAATTTCAGGCCTATTGTCAGGACTTTCATACAAGTATCTGATCCTCATCGAATCCCTTTTCTTTCTCTGCCTATCCTTGTGAGCAATATCACTAGCTTTCATACAAGAGCCACACCAAAAGTTGAAAAATTTTCTAAGTGGGGAGGGTGGCTTGTGTACATCTTGTTGCCCATGTCCACGACCTCTACGAGACGCTGTCCTTGCTATCCCAGATGGTGCAGCAGCTACTGCAGGCTCTCCAGCGGCTTCTTGGCCCTCAACATTTGCTTGTTGCCTTGCCAAATCAGCTAGGGAAGGACCCTCAATGTCATTCTTCAAATGGAAAGGTTTGTGCTCATGATCATACTCAAATTTGTAGTTGGTGATGAACTCAATAACATGCATGAGGTAAGGTGCATATCCACAACTCTTTTGTGGAGAACAAGAATTGGTCCTTATTTCCTCCCAAATGTACTCCACCACACAAAATTTTGGCTCACTAGGATTCATGTATTTGAGTAAATCTTTCTCATAGTTAGATATGTTTGATTGATCCCCTTCCCTTGGAGCAATTGTTTTTCTAAACATGCGGTGAAGATAAGCATAGAAGGGTAGCATGCCATTGACTCGGCCATAGTTCCACTCTTGTCCCGAAGTGTACATGAATTTCATGTCTTTCTTATCCATGCTAGTTGCATCATGAATTTTTATCCTCTTTTTGTCTTCATCATTGAATCCAAGTACAGAGGCAAATTGGGTGTAGGTGATGCCAAACCAAATTCCTTCGGTCATCCAATGCATAATCTTCTCATCATTTCTATTTGTAAAGTAGCACATAGCATAGAATTGAGCAATCACCTCATTGTTCCACGACTTAGTAAAACCCATGATTTTGTAGATATTCTTTCTCTTGCACTCATGAATGATCTCATTGATTCTTTGGTCTTGAAGATCTGTCAAGAATCCCCAATCCACGTACTCAGAGCGAGCTATGGGAAAGTCCTTTTTGATGATAGCACTAGCATAGTAGTCCTGATGAAATTTGGTGCCAAATCTGTAGTCCAAATCTCTTCCTCCAATTTCTTTAGGATTCTTAGCCCTTTCTATTCTTGCCTTTTCTATCATGCCCCGAGCTTTGTAGTTGATGACTCGGCGGTTCTCCGGATCAGTGGGAGGTCTTATTCTGACATCAGAGTGAGTGTCATCTCCATCTAGCACTGGCTGTGGTCCAAGCACTAAAATGAACACTCTACCATCATCGATGTCCTCATTTTCTTCTTCCTCATCAGACCCTGTGCCCTGACTATGCTCATGACTGGTTGTTCTGACATCTTTACCTTTTCTTTTGCATTGAGCTGCTGCTGTAGGAGAGTCTGGAGGAGTGGGTTCCTTCCTATATGGGCTCTCCTCATCATCATCACTAGATGTGGACTCAGGCTCAGAATCTCCTATTCTCATTTCTCCCCTAGGAAGATGAACTCTCCCTGCTGCCCTTTTTGACCTTCTAGGCTGTACTGGCACTTCTTCCTCAATTTCAACACCACTGCTAGTTCCCTCTCTTCTCTTGAATACAAACTCATAGCTGGCATTCTTTGAACGGTGTGATCTCCTACCATAAACAATATCATCCCTTCGATCTGTGACATATGCAAATGAAAAAATACATCTTAGAAACACATCCCTGTCACAAATGTATTGACTTGAACTTTCTTGAACTGATTTTGCAAACTGAACAGATCTTCAGTGCCGAAACCGGTGCCACCAGGATGGGAAACCTGGTGCCACCGGGTTCAGTAAGAACCTTAACCCTAGGTCTGTCCCCATTAATAATGCAGCCATGGAATCTTTAAACCAATGATTGGAAACTGTTCTAGGACCAAATATATGCCATCTTATAAGAGGAATCCGAGAGATAGGTCCTAGAAAAGTAGATCGAGCAAAAACTCCATAGGAATACCTCCTGACATGGTGAAAATGCTGCTGCAGAGCTGGAACCGAGGGGGGAATCCGGTCCAACCAGGTTGGAGGACCGAAGTCTTGCACAAAACCTTGAATCCCACGGTCCAATTCTCAAATCGCCATGAAATCACCCCTTGGACCCTTTCCTTTACTGTTCTGAGTCGTGGGGGTGAAAGGGGATGAAAGGTAACTGTATAGGTGGAGGTCACGAGTATATTCCTTTTACTGCCGACAAACCCGGTGCCACCGGGTTCTGAAACCCGGAGCCACCGGGTTTTACTTAACCCGTGAACCTTTGTCCATAAATGCACTTTTTGACTTTCCATTTCTTTTCTCCTTTTATTTTCTGCCCTTAATATCCACATGTGTATTGTCCATTGGCTCAGATATGGATTTTAGAGATTTTGATGATATTTGAGAAATCCAAAGTGTGCAAACCCTTGAGATAAGATGGAATAGCTTCTTATGGACTTGAGAGTATCTTGTCATTTATGGTTAGCCAGCAGTCAAGCAAGAATAACAATAACCATAAATAACTTAACACAATCTAAAAGATCAAAACTCAAATATTTTCCAAAAGGCACTCCACCTACACATGCTAGTGAATTTTGAAAATCTATCCTATGTCACAAAGAGTATGCAAAGTTTTATATCTTAGATGAGTCTTAGTATATTTAGCTCATACCTTTTCTCAAATTTTAGCCACGGTTGTAGAATAGTTTCTAACAACAAATTTGTGAGGCATCAACTCAATTACCAAAACTCATCACCATCACCATGAAACAAATTCAAGGTGACACTAGACATCTTTGCACACCAAAACTCACATTAGCAAGGATAAGGCCTAGATGCATAAATTAATTGCTTGAATTTAGAGCGCATACCTTGGCCTCTATAATTGATTTCTCACATAGAGGAACTTACACAAAATAGCTTGCAGCCTTTTGTCTTTCAATAATTCCATCTTGTCATATTTGATAAGGACTATTCAGATTATGAGAGATGGATAGACGACCTCCTTGTCATGTGGCTTCCTCACAACCAACACACTTGCCTCAAGATTTGTTCAAGTAGAGTATGAATATATAAATAAATAAAGCACCTCATACTTGAACTACACACATGAAGACTTGCAAGTGGTGTTAGTACTGAGAGACACAAAATGTGAAGTGAGCTCCCCCTGAATAGGTGCATCAAGTATTTGAATCTTGAGAAATGCACTTTTGGCTCAATTAAAGCACTAGGGTAGCAAGCTTCACATTTTGGTCAAATTATATGAGCAAATAAGAATTGATGAAATGTGATCAAGAAAGGCTCACAAATATTCTTTGCTTGGGCTGCTTTAAGTTAGAATCATTAATAGTGCTTCTTGAGATATTTGTATTATTTTCCTCTCAGCCCTTGTTGATCCTGGGAAACTTGGTGCCACCGAGTTCACCAACTTGGTGCCACCGGGTTCTCCTAGATCCCTTTGCTTTTCAATTTCTCAAAAACAAGTAATCCTTTTCTTGATTCTTTATTTTATTTTTGCTCATATCTATGTCCCTGCAAACAACAACCACTCAACGCTTCTAGATGAAGCGGTTAATAGCATCGAATGGCATTTGACATAATTTTGCTAGAGAGAGCATAGGTAGCTTGTCCAACTCATGTGTTTAACTTGCACAAGAGCATGATTCACATATGAGAATGAACAGCTATAGAAGGAGGTACTTATCATGAGAGTAGCATTGAATGAATATTCTTCTATTTATTTCACTTGGTTCTTTTCTAAATATGAGTCATAAACTTCTCTTGAGATATAGATGAATGGAGATAAATATCTTCTCAAGTGAACCAAGCTTCTAATGCTCTCCAAGTACCTGCAAAGTCCTTTTAGACATGTTCTGGTACCCAACATGCATTGGGTCCTAAGAAGTTAGTGATCATGGACTTTTGTACCCAAGTGACCTTTGTGCCTTTTCTTTGTGATACAACCACTCTAGGGGCACAAGAGTCATTTGAGTTCTTCCCAAGCATATTATTTTGGTATTGAACATGATTAGGCTTAGGATTATCACTCATAGGACAATCTTTACCAAGATGTCCTTTTTGACGACAAGTATAGCAAATCTTGTGCTTGATGTTGCTTCTTTTCTTCACATTTGTTATGGATCCATTCTTCTCTCTGAAGGTAGCTTGAGCCTTCAGAAATCCCTTGTTGAGCTTTACTTGAGGTTTCTCAGTGGAACCCGGTGCCACCGGCTTTGCAAACCTGGAGCCACCGGGTTTCCCTAAGGGAACCTTCGACCGGTTGATACAAGCTTCAATCTTGTGCCCTTTTTCATGACATCCAAAGCATCTTCTCTGAGCGAGACTTCTTTGTCTCTTTGATTGATTTGGATTGTCTTCTTCCTTGAATGAGCACATGGATGCATAATGTCCCATGTGTGAGCACTTGTGGCACTTGATGTGATCTACCTTCTCTTTGTTGCTAATCTTGTGATAATTGATTTTGTGGATTTGTTGAGAGATAGATCTAGTGACGATTGTCCTCTTCTCAAGCTTCTTTACCATGGGTTCACGGTTATCTTGAGAAGATTGCACCTTTTCTTCTCCCTTCAACTTAGCCACTTCTTTCTTGAGTCTTTCGACCTCTTGCATAAGATCATCATTCTCTTTGGCAATGGAGTCATCACAAGATTCTGCAATCACACAATCGTACCAAGAAGGTTTGCCTTTTGGGCCACATGGGTTTGCACAAGATATATCATTTTCAACTTGAGTACATGTGCTAGTTGTGCAATGAGGTGTATAAGATTTAAATGAGTTTACCAAAATCTCATTTGTCACTTGTAGCAAAGTGTGTGATTCTACAAGCCTCTCATGAGAATATTCAAGTTCTATGTGAGTGCCTTGTAGTTTCACAAACTTGCAAGTGATTTCCTCAAGTTGATCCTTGAGAGCTTGATTTTCCTCTTCTAGGGATGCTGCACAAGATAGAGTGTTAGTGGCACAAGTATATGCCTTGATGATGTCCTCCTTGCACTTGCTAGACAAGACATCATTTGACTCCTTGAGATTTTTCAATTCTTCTTCGAAGGAGTCACGATAAGCTTGTTGTCTTGTGAGCTCATCTTCTTGCCTTCTTACTCTTTTGACGAGCTCCAATACATTCTTTCTATCTTTCTTGGTCATCTTATCAAGCTCAAAATCAAATTGCTCAACTTTGCTTCCTTTCTTCTTTTTACCTTTAGTCACTTGAGACTTGGCATTGTTAGTACATAGAAAGGAAGTACTAGAAGCTGTATATACCTCATTGTGTTGATGAGGTGTTGTATTGATGCTCGATGAAGTGCTGCAGCTCTGCTCACTGCCCAACCCGGTGCCACCAGTTTCCAAACCTGGTGCCACCGAGTTTGGTTGGTCAGTGACAGTGGCATTGATGTTGTTGCTCTTTTGTTGCACAGTTGAAGTCACTGGAGGAGGAATGCAAGATGTTGATGTTGAGCACTCCTCTAGTGACTCCTCCTCTTCTTCTTTGTCATCTTCATCATTGGCACTTGTATACATTTCTTTGAGTGCCACCCAAATAAGATGTGCATCATCACAAATGTCCTCGTGGTTGTAGAAGAATTTTTGAATTACCTTGCTCACATTATTGTACATGAGGTTAGTAATGGAGGAGTTACGTAGCACACAATCCTTTTCCTCTTTTGATAGATTGGACGAGTCCTCACTATCAAAGTCCTCGGGAAGGATGCTAGCCACCACAACTCGCTCAAATGACGGACCCCAAGTATGTAATACATGAAGAACATGAGCAGACCAAGAATCGTAGTTTGAGCCATCAAACCGAAGAGGCTCAAACCCTTGTTTTGCTTATAACAACAGCTATCAGTCCAGCATTAAGATGGCACCATTTGAAGCTTTGTATGGAAGAAAGTGCAGAACACCCTTGTTTTGGAACCAGACTGGAGAGAGTCAGCTCTTTGGACCGGACAGCATAAGGGAAGCAAAAAGGCAGGTTGAGATCATTAGAGAGAATCTCAAAGCTGCACAGTCACGTCAGAAGAGTTATGCTGATCCTCAAAGAAGAGAAGTGGTTTTGGAAGTAGGTGACTATGCATACCTCAGAGTGTCACCTATCCGTGGTCTGCGAAGGTTCAATGTCAGAGGGAAGTTGTCACCTCGGTTTATAGGACCTTTCAAGATAGTAGAAAGAAGAGGAGAAGTAGCCTACCAGTTGGAGTTGCCAGCACAGTTGTCAGGTGTACATGATGTGTTTCATGTATCGCAGTTAAAGAAGTGTACGAGTGAGGTCAGAATAGAACCGATACTGCTGGAAGACATTGAGATGGGGAAAGATTTGACTTACAAGGAATATCCTATCAAGATCTTGGATACCTCGGAAAGGGTTACTAGGAGCAAAGTCATCAGGATGTGTAAGGTACAGTGGAGTCATCATACAGAGGAAGAAGCAACCTGGGAAAGAGAGGATGAACTCAAGGAAGATTTTCCTCAGCTGTTCTCTAAATCTTCTGAATCTCGGGACGAGATTCTCTTTAAGGGGGTAGGATTTGTGACACCCTAAAAATTCCATCACTTAAAATTTTGCTTAAGCAACATAGTGGTATAGGTTTAGTCTTAAGGACTTAATTAAGTTGCTAATTAATTTGAGCTCTAAATATTTAATTCAATTTAATTAATTTAGAGTCAATAAGTGAGTGTGCATCATTTCTTGGCTTTGCATGGTTTTTGGTTGCTTGTGTGAGGTTTTAAAAGTTTACAAAATTTTGTGAAAAAGTTTGGAAAAAAGTTTGAATGTTTTTGAGTTGATAAAGTTTGAGTTAAAGGAGTTTGAAAAAAAGAAAAGAAAAAACAAACAAACCTATCTTTTTCCAAACCCCTACCTCCTATTCAGCCCAGGCCGGCCCAGCATCCACCCCGGCCCACCTTCCTTCTCCCGCAGCGGCCCGCCTGCCCACTTTTCTTTTTCTTTTTCCTTGAGCCGCTGACACGTTGACCCCACTTGTCATCTCCTCCTTCCATCCCGCGCCCCTCTCCTTTCCTTTGCCCGGCTGCGCGCCCGCCGGGATCCCCGCCGCGCCTGGCCGCCTCCTCCACCTCTCCCTTCTCTCCGAGCAAGCCAATTAAGGCAATAATTCCCCGCAATCAAATCCCTCTCCGTTTCTTGCCGGTTTTTTTTCCCGTCTCTTGCTCCTTTGCGCCGCGTTGCCGCCGGCCATCAATGGCAAGGGCCGCCGGCCGCTATTCCCCTTCCGCTTCCCCTTCCCTCTCTCTCTGCCTGTATAAAACCCGGGCATCGCCCTCATTTTCTTCCTTTCGCCACGCACACGCTTCACCACGCGCCCGAGCATCACACAAACACCCAGCGCCGCCGCCCCTGTTTCCGCCGCCGCTGGAAGAGCTCGTCGCCGGTGAAGGGTTCACCTTCTCCCTTTCTTCTCTCTGTTATGTGCTGCGCCGTCGCTCATCGAGCTTTTCTTGCACCAGGACCTCGCCCTCGTCGCCCTGAGGAGCTGCGCCCCTGTCCGTCGGTGCGCCGCCCGAGCCCGCCGCCGTCGCTGATCACCGTCGCCGTCACTCCTTCCTCGCCCGTGAACATTTTCGAACCGTCTCTGCGTGGTGAGCAAAACCGCCAAGTCCTTTTCCCTCTTTTAGGTGCACAGCACCGTCTTCACGAGCTCGCCGGCGAGGCCGATCCGCCCCCTTCCGGCGCCGGCCGCCGTGGACGCTCTAGCCTATCCCCTGAACCCCTAGGCATGTGCGCGTGCTCCCTAGCTACGCGTAGCACCCACCCGCGCTTGAAATGGCAGCCGGGAACCCCTTCCCGGGCTCACGCCGATGAAGCGCCACCGCGCGCCGCCGCGCCGTCTCTGTTCCCGGCGCACTCGCCGCCGCGCCCCGCTTGCAGGCCACCAGGGCCGTTCGATCGCGCACGGGCGGCTCTGATCTAAACAGGGGAGATACCCCTTGGCCTGGTCCACCGTGGACCCGTGAGCCGGGCTCACGACGCAGTCCACCGCCACCGCGGCCGTTGGATCGACGATCCACGGCTCAACCAGGCCGTTTTCTTTAAAGAGCCCCTGAACTTTCTAGTTTTCACAAGCCGGTCCTTCCACCATCAAGAATCCTTACACATAAGTCCCTGTTTTTATGATCTAGCCCCTGTACTCTTTAGATTCCTTTACCAGAGGTCCTTTTCACTTCTTTTTACATATAAACCCCTCTGTTTTTATATGAAATTATGTTTTTAGTCCCTGGTTTCTTTCATATTAGTCCTGTAGGCTTAGTTTTCTTACAGAAAAGTCCCTGTAACTTGTTTTAATCATATCTTTCATGTTTTAACTCCGTTTTTAGCGTTTTATATACCGAAATGATCGTCTCAGCGAGTAGAACCTTTTAAACAGCGTGTTTTTAGCTTTTGGAACTGTTTGGTGTACTGTTTTATTTATTTATTGTTTGTATATGCTTGTGCGTAGATATCGTGCCTGTTTCGTCTGAGTACCCCGTTGGAGAAGATCAAGAAGAGCCTATCTTCGAAGAAGAGAATACTCAGTTCGTAGAGGAAGGCAAGTGAATTTTTCCCCCTCTGCATATTCTTTTGAACCTATATAACTGCATGTTTAAACAATATTTACTTTTACTTGTTGCTATGCATGAAATTGATGGGAAAACACCTTTTTAAGGACATGACTAGATGTTTCACCCCTATCACCTTGATCAACCCTTTTAATAAATGTTTTGGGTAGATGATTGCTTAGTTGCTAAACTTGGGCTGGTTATAATGGTTTTATGATACAGTCTTCCATGTTTATGAAATGCTGGTTGTGTTTTAAGACAAGATCATATAACTTAATTGGAACATGGAGAACCACCCAAGAAAACAGTACAACCATAGTCCAAATGGCTCTGGCTTAGCCAATTAATTAGGAGTGTGGAATTATCTGATAGCCCTTTTCCGAAAGGGGCACAGGGGGCCGGAGTTGAAGGGGTATAGCCCGGTTCTTTTGGGGTAGCAGCCTTTGCTAAGGTGCTAACCACTAGGGAGGGTTATGGTCCGCTCCGCTGCTGTAACTGTCGCGGGCTGTTGGTTTTCTGCATTCCTTTGTAAAGGCTTCGTAGTGGACCCCTAGCCACTCACCTAGGAAGTGTTTAAGGGTCTAGCTAACCCGGGCAACATGGGAAACACGAGCTATGGGTAAAGTGTACAACCTCTGCAGAGTTAAAACTGATCGATCAGCCGTGCTCACGGTTAAGAGCGGTTTGGACCCTCACATGATAATCAAACTTAAAGATGGATGTAAATCGTGGATCTTGTGGGTTTTTGGGATGAGATGTTTTATAATGCTTAAGTGGGTTGGTATGAACTTACATCTAGTAACTAGGTGCTGTTTATTAAAACTTTGACCAACTTATAAAATGCTAACCGCTGTAAACCTTAACCTATCCTTGATAGCCTTGCATGTTTCCCCCACTTGCTGAGCTCCAACCATAAGAGTGCTCACCCTTGCTTACCGCTGTTCAGATGAGAACAACGGTGAGGAGTACTGGAGCGACTTTGAGGAGTTCTAAGGCATGCGGATCCCCCAGTCATGTGCCTGTGGAAGATGAAGCTGAAGTTGCTCGTTTAGTTATCGTTTGTTTTTGGACCTTTGTGTCCACCGTCTGAGTGTAATAAATGAATATTGTATCAGTTAAACTCCTGTACGTTTGATTACAGTTATGGTATTACATTCTTTTGTCTATCGTATGTGTGTAACTTGATCCTGGCGCACATATGAGATGCATTCGGTTTTCCTTGTGAAATCGGGTGTGACATAGCTTCTTCCCTTTTGGAGGCAAAGCAAGACCTTCACAAACTGTCCCGCAGCTCACCACACCTTGGTAGCTCACGGGCGACGCCTAGCCGTCTAGGAGGCAACCCTCCAAGAGTAACAAATGCTTCACACAAGCTTGACGACGTCCAACAGTGCTCAAGGGATTCAAGTGCTCTTGAATAGCTCACAAAGGCTTCTCTCTACCACCCAACTCACTAGATCTATCAAAGATCAAACAACCTCACCAAGATGGGTTGGGGAGAGCTAGAATGGCTTTGGCTCAGCAAGGAATAGCAAGGAAGCACACCAGCAACCTCAGAAATAGGAGCTTGCAACGGTTGGGACCGTGGGATATAAATACCCAACTCTCCAAAAACTAGCCGTTACAAACTCAAAGAAACCCGGTGCCACCGAGTTCCCAAACTCGGTGCCACCAAGATTTCAAACAACTAGCCGTTGGGCCGGCTGACACAAAACTTGGTGCCACCGGGTTCCCAAACCCGGTGCCACCGGGTTTGACTCAGAGTCAAATCCGAAACCGTGTACGTGTGGACTTTTGTGTCTCTCACAACTCACATGGGTTACTTGAGCACCGAGACATTTTGAAGACTCCTTGTGATGCATCCCTCTTGATAGTACGGCACACCTATACTCAAGATCAAATATAAATGCAATATTAAAACTCTTGAGCTTCATCTTCATGAATAGCCATACTTGATCAATATATCAACTTGAGAGATCCATCCATCAATGTCTCATTGATTTGAGCACTTCTACCTTGAGCTAGTGACTTTGATCTTCATTTAAGAGTGAAACCCATTTCTTGATCAAGTCACCCTTCACATGACTCAAAGATCACATAATGCTTCTTCATTGCTTCACTCGGTTAGGCTCGACTTGATACCTCGAAATTCTCCAAGCTATAGCTACTTCACTCTAGCCAAGCACATGGTCCAAGTCACTACTTGGCCAACCTTAGCTTAGTACCTCGTTGCTAATCCCTTGCTTGATTTCTTCATCCATTCATTGCCATCTTGAGTTAAGCTTTGATTTAACATTAAGATTGAAATCCACTTTAGATCATGCCATCTTTGATTCTGTAGTCCCATTTGAACAAAACAAGCTTTCTAATATATTTAGAGACCATCCAATATTCCAATATCGCTATGTCTCTTTCTTCACCTTCATTGGCTTGTTTATATATCAAGTATACACCATGGGATCACACACATCATAGTTCCTGACATTCAATCTTCTTATAAAGCCATTTAACAATGTGAGGTAATAACCCATTCCTCAACTTATCTTTTACAATAATAGTTTGTCTTCACATATAGATGTTCAATGTCATACATCATGCTTTGTTATTTATATGTGACAACCTGCTCACATGCTTAACAAAGGCATTAGATCTTTAATCTAGTTGTCAATCAATACACCAAAACCCACTTAAGGCCTAGATGTCTTTCACATACAATGCCACCGTGCCACTCACAACGCCATAACCAACCGTGACCCGTACCGACTGGACTTAGGACTCTGAGAAGGTCCTGCTCCAGTGCATCTGTTGCCCTGTGGCCCTTGCGGTGGTTTACTAGGTTCAGTGGTGGGGTGAGATTCAAGGCCTCACATAGCTAGGTACTCCCGACAACCTATACCTTTTTGGCTACGTATGGTCGTACTAAGACACTGGAAAGACTTTCCCGCGAACCGAACCTTATACGACCGGAGTAAGCATGGACATGATCCTCCACTAAGGCTGCCCCCATATTCTCGGGACTATCCTTACGGGGTCTATCACCTTAGTAGGTTCATTTTATTACTCTCTCTATCTCTACATCTTCCTATCACCAGTTCCTCTCATGAGTAATTGTGAATAGTAAATCTAAGGATGATGCTCGATCATCGACATAGTCGAGATTAGGATCATCGAGTCCTTAAAGCAAATGCAAGTCAAGTTATTATCTTGGCATATTTTATCCTAATTATGAAAATAGTGGAAAAAGTATGAACAAGGGGGTGATGTTAGGACTTGCCTTCACTGTAGATCCTTAGTGTATCATAGACGACCAGGGTCCTGGGCGTCTTGCCCTTCGGGATCCTTGGCTTCGGGCAGAATCCCGGTCGTCTACCGACTTTATAATCGTAAAGTAATAAAAATAACAATCAATGAAACAAGTCACCAATCAATAACAGAAAGATCTACAAACAATTGAGTGGCTCTACGGTGGGATGAGGTCAAAGATCAAGCATCGTAACGACTAAGAAGTTTAGGGTTGCGATCGGGCGGTATGACGACAGGGTTTCGGAGAAAGGGTCGGCGATCTAGATATTCCTTAAGGGCTTGTATGGTCGATACGAGGCTTGTGATAGGCTAAGGTAATCTAAAGATACTTCTAAAAATTTCCTTAGGGATTCTAGAGCTAAGATACGCGAAACGCGTATTCCCGGGTGCACTAACGAGGCTTTTCTATTTACCTAGGGATGGGCAAAAATGGAAAAGGTATCTAGAAAGGTCAACTATGGAAACTAAGGGCATGGGTAGGCTTAGAATAATTCCTAATACTTTTAGGAATTTTCCTAGAATTTTTTGAACAAGGGGAGGTCTCTAAATAAACTTGTGTGTGCATTAATCGTGTGTACCTAGCATTTCTCTAGGGGCTGACGCAGGTGGGCGTGCACGTCGGTGCACTGTGCGTTGCACCGCTCGCGTGGACACGGTGGACCGGGCGTGGCTGGTGAGAGCGGTCCATGTGAACCAGGCGCACGGGGGAAGGAGGGACGAAATGGCACTGGCGAGGCAGGGCGTGCGGCTGACGCGTGGGGCCGACGTCGACGTGGTTGCCACACAGGCGCCACGTCACAGCGCCGCCCAAGATGGGCGCGCACGGCGGCGATGCAGGGGAGCTCACCAGCGTGCTCATAGCTGGCGGCTTGGGGGCATCTAAGGTGACGAGATGTGGACCTACAGGCTCGGGACGACAAGGGGAGCGCAGGGGCTCGGTGTGGGCGTCGGGGAGCGACCGACGGTGGCACGTGAGCTCGCCGGAGCGGCAGCGGCGGCGCGGCCGAAAAGGGAAACAGGGATGGGGTTCTCCTAGGTCCAGGCTAGCGTGCGTGTCTGCTCCTGGGTGTGCGTGGAGGACGCCGGTGCGGCGGGGTGGTGCCGAAGCTCGCCGGAGCAGCATGGCGACTTGCCGAACTCCTGACGGCGCAGCTGCTGCTCCACGAAGGTGGCGCTGGGGGTACGCGAGCGGTGGCTAGGCATGTGGGCAGCATAACGAGCCTATGAGGATGGGCAGCACGGTGGCCGGAGGTGGCTGGAGCAGGGCTACGCGGCGGCGCACACTCGCCGGAGCTCGGCGGCGCTCGAAAGGGGAAAGATAGGGGTGGTGCACTGCGACGGAATTGGGCAGCATAACAGGGCTCCCTAGGGCTTCCTAGGTGGCGGAGGGACGGTCGGAGCTGGCTAGCGCAGCGGTAGGGTGCTAGATGGCCGGAATTTCAGTGGCGGCGCAAAGGGCTGAGCGGCGGCGGTTCCCTACTGCCTACGGTGAAGCTCAGGCGCTCTATGGCCAGAGCTTCGCTAGGAGCGGTGGCTATCGGCCGTGCAGTACCCTCGACTTCGACCAAGGCCGTCCCGAGCGGGCGACAACGCTCTGGTGGAGGGGGCACGGTGGGGACCTAAGCCTGCGAGGGGAGAAGTGGTGGTCCGAGGTGCTCCGGTGGGGTAGGGCGCTATTTATAGCGTAGGCGGGTGTGGTTGGTGTTGAAGCCGGGAAGGCTTGGTGTTGAAGCAAGGTGGCTGCGGGGGAGATATGCTCGACAATGGTGGCGGCGATGGCGAGATAGCGGTGGCGGGGATTAAACTAAGCCGGGAGGCTCGGCGGTTAGGCGTGCAGGGCGCATTAAATGCCTTAGGTGCAGGTGGTTGCATGGCGCGTGCTAGGGGGGTGAACAAAGTCGTGTGGAAGGAGATCAGGGCGGGGATGCCACTGCGGCGGCGTGTGAAGGCTCTGGCATGGCGAGGCTGTGGCGGCGCGGTTGTATGCGGAGGGCGTGCAGGAGTTGTAGGGGAACGTGGAGGAGGACCGGGCGGTGCTGGGGCGCGCGCTACCGAGGCGGTGGAGAGGCCACAGAGGCAAGACCGAGCGGCAGCGGTGGCGTTGACGCCGGACGCGAGAGGAAGACGACGATGCGGGGAGACGACGACTGATTAGGTGGGCCGAGTGGGCTGGCTGGGCCGGCGTGTGTGTGTATGTGTGCGCGTGCGTGTGTTAAGTGGCTGGCAGGCCAGGCTGAAAGAGAAGATGGGCCGAAAGGAGGGCTGGCGGCCTGATAGGAATAGGAAGGTTTCACTATTAACTCTATAGGGTTTTGAATGAAGCTTGTATTCAAATTTGAAATTGATTTTCAAATTTGAATGAGCTTAGAAAATAGATGGTCCTTAGGGAGAGGAAGGGGTTCTTCAAGATTCAAAATGTGAATTTGAAATATTATTTCAAATTCGAATTCAAACCAAAATCCTTAGAGATCACTCAGCAGTCAAATGCAGCACGTGTGTGGGTTAATGCAAAGTATGTTGAAGTTAATTTGGAATATTTTAAAAAGGGAAGAAGAATTATGTTTATAATTAGAGAAAAATTTTAATAAGCCCATATTTTTAAATATCCTAAAAACCAGGATGTTACACGACGATAGCCCACGTGGGACCCACACATGTTCAGGTGGGCCCCATGTGGGACCCGCTATATAGTGGGACCCACATACTGTTTGGTGGAACCCACATATGTCAAAATGACCACGTAGGACCCACCCAATCAAGTGGGACCCGCATATGTCGGATTGTGTGACGTACGGTTTAGGTTGAGAGGAGGCCCGCCGAAGGGCTCACGTGGGACATACACATGTTCACGTGGGACCCACACATGTTCACGTGGGCTCCATGTGGGGCCCACTATGTAGTGGGGCCCGCATATTGTTAGGCGAGACCCACATAGGTCAAAGTGGACCCCATAGGACCCACACAATTAATTAAGTGGGACCCACATATGTTAGGTGGGACCCACGTTATTTTTGAAGGGGTGAGCCCTACACATGTTTAGACGTCCCTGCGTGGGACCCCTGTTACATTTGAATGGTGGGAGCAACACATATGTTAGGTGGGCCCCACATGTATTCATTATTAAAATGAGACCCACACGCGTTCAAGTGGCCTCGTAAGACCCACACATTCAAACAGGACCGCATATTGTTGGGTGAGGCTCACTTTACATTTGAGTGGTTATCGAAATTTTAAAATTATCAAGATAGTTTTTTCTATTATTTCCTACTCTATATACAACAAGAATATACGCGAAAGGTCATGTAGCCTAGTGGTTACAGGAGCCCCAGTAGCACCTCAGGTCCTGGGTTCGACTCCTCGTGGGAGCGAATTTCTCAGGATTTAACGGCGTTTGTGCTTTCAGTGGTAGGCGACGTTCCTGTCGACAGCGAGATGCCTGTGGTGACTTCGTCAATCTTGAGGATTTGCCGGCCCAGTCTTCGAAGATACTCCTAGGGGTAGGGTTTGCGCGTGTGTTCATAGGGATGAGTGTGCGTGCGTTGTGAGTGTCTCCGATGTACTGTGTTATTCGCAAAAAAAACAAAATTATACAAAATTATAGAAAAATATTCATATATACAATAACAATAAACTATTTGTTATGCTACTTTAAGCTTTGCTTCTACTTCAAAACCTTGCAAATTGAGCAAGATATATTGATGTCAATCATATAAACATATTTCCCTTCAAATATGCTCTATGCTAATAGTCATCCACTGGACCAGCTCAATTGGTGTGCCAACGGCACACCCAGATTTCTAGTGTGATATTAAAGGTGAGCAACAATAAATATTTCGATTCGGAGTTAGTAGTATCCAACGTTGGGTTATTAGCTTGGTGCGTGATCGACTATTGCTACTAGCCTGGTGACCTGGTCTTGACCTAATCAACCGTACGGCGACTATCAAGTATCAACTCGTGCAATGAACTGACTCCTGAGCAGGAGAGTCCAACCACCTGCTCCCATTTGCATTCCCTTTCGGTTGCATGTATTGACATGATGCACGATGATAAAGCAGCACATGTATCATGCTCCTATTCCGCACTCAATGAAATGGGTCTTAATTGTTGCAGTTGGATAGACGTTGTGCTCACTCGAGCTGCAGCTATAAGGATACGGTGCCGACTCCGATATGGCACTGATTCTTTCAATTTTCCAAGCTTTGAGTTTGTTTATGTGGGGAAGGGGGGCAGGAAAATTTTTAGGAGAGGCTAAATTAAAGCGCTATATCGACATAATACTGTTATGATCCCTCACAATAGACAAATATAATATTTTGAAGTAGTCTTATATAATTATATATATTGAACCATCAACGAACGATGAAAATCATAAAATACATTATGAGAAATAAAGATTGCAATTTATCGATACCAAAAGACAAAAGACCAAATCATGAAACTAACGGACAACACGTGACTGTGACATCCATTATTCATATGAGGAAGCAACCTGCACATATAGACAATTGATTAGTAAAATATATGGATCTCCAAATTATTAATTTTAATTTTAATTTAGAAGAGAAATATTAGTTTAGAAGAGAATAGAGCATACCACTGTTTTTTGGCAATACCATACAACGTTTTTTCATCTCTTGAAACCGCTTTTTGATCTTTTCATTAGCAATCTATCTAAATATCTTTTTCTCATTATAGCATATCATCAGGTCATTGAGCCACTCATCACCCATTTTACTTCATAAATCTGTCTTTATAATGGTCATGGCTGAAAATATCCTCTCAACTGAAGTTGTTGCCACTATGGTTGGCAGCAGGTCGGGTAGTTACGGGTAAGACGTTTACCCGCCTGACAACATATCCGCGCTTTTGCCCTTTGCCCGCCCGATAACGTGCCCGCAGGTAAAAATACCTACCCGTATCCGTGCGTGACGGATATACGCGGGTATCGGGCAAACCCGTCACCCGTCGAGAAATAACATATCAGCATTCTCATTTCAACAAGAACAACACCAATTTGACAGTCATAATGCAATATTAGGAACAAACAATATAATTCTCATTATATCAGTTTGTCACACACACAATTATCGCAACACAATTTGAACATTAACAATATAATGTCTCATTGGATCAGTATGTCATACTCACACAAGACAGTTAATTAATTATTATAGCACAAATGCACAATGCAAAAATAAATGTCCAACCACACACTGAACTAGCCAATGTCCAACCACACCACACTAATATTTGTTGAGCTTGGACCGAATGACAAATATTAGATCTCATATAGCTAGTATTTTGATGGGCCTTTTATTTCAACGGGTAATGGACATTACCCGCGGGTGAAGTATTTTGCCCGTGTGCTGCCCGCGGGCGAGAATTACTACTCGTATCCACGCTCGTGGGTGAAGGTTTTTGCCCGTACCCTTGCCCACCGGTCAGGTATCCGCGGATATATGCATTCGCGGGTAAAATTGACAAGCCTAGTTGTCACTGGTAGTATCAATGTTAGCTCAATGAGACGATAAACCAAATTATAAGAACTGTGCATATCAATCTTGACCATAACTTCAGCAACTTTTCCAAGTTCAGTGCATCCAAGAAAATCTGAAAATCTGGAGTTCTTCTAGCATGGTACGGTTGACAATCTGTCTAAGTTGGTTTGGCAAAAGAGAGAGGTCACCAGTATGAAAACCCTCAGCATAAATTTCAGCAAGCTTCGCAAGTTTGTCCACATGAAAATTAGAGAAGGAGTCCCTTGGGTTAAAGGCAGCCATACATACTAATAACTCTGAACTAATTTCATTGAACCGATGATTCAACTCAGTCAAGAAGGCATTAATGGCGACAAGAAAAATCTCAACATGATAGTGATGCATGTTTGTTACCTTCTGCTTTCTTCGTCTAGATGTGCCTCTAACATTTATTTCCTTTTCCATATCTAGCACTTCAATCTCATTCTTCTCACAGAATTTTTTTCACTTTTTTGAGTAATGGCTCCCATTCATTTTCCCTCTTATCCTGCAAGCTCTCTTTCACATATGTGATCACATGCATTGCTTCAACTATATCTTGATCCTTCCTTTGCAAAGCACGTGACAAAATATCTCTCATGGTCAACAATTCTATCATCAAATGCAAGATGAACACAAAATCAAAGCTCTCCCTTTTTCCAATTAAACCTAAAGCTCCACCATTACATGTTGGTTTAACAGAATCTTTCTTCACTATCTCAAGAACATCTATGATAGCTTCCCACATCACCAAATGTGAGGCAAAGTTTTAAGATGTGAACCCCATCTAGTATCTCAAGGCCTAGCTAGGCTTTGGTTTAAACCTTTACTAGTCATAATCTCACCATTCTCAATCTTTTCTAGAAACACATCATGGTGTCGAAGATAAATATTAGGGATATTTAATTAGCCAGGATAAGAGTTGGAACTTGCTAGCCGGTATTGGGGACATCATGAGTAGCTTTTCGATAAGGCCTTCATCTCAATGGAGAGGAAAAAAGTTGAGGTCTTTTATGGTGCACAATACTACCCTATACTACCGTTTGAAAAGGACTCATACGGAATAAAAAAGAACTTAAATGTAAGGATTCGACGGTTGATATTAATTGTATATTACTGAAACTTTAAGCTATAGTATAGGTAGTATGAGTGGTATAGGGATATGATTGGAAATATGCAAAATGGCATTGTTGTAATATACTAAAATGAGGTGCGAGGGTGTCGTACGGGATAATGGGGAGTGGGGGGTTCCGACTAATATATTGCATGCTAATTACTATTTTACCCATAGTACAAAACTGATTATACTACATACTACCACTTGGAAGTATTGTGCACTGTAAAAGAGCTCAAAAGTTTACACCTTCTTGGGTTATCTTCGTCTCAACGGTTGTGGCCTTAGGGTATAAGAACATGTTGAGATTAAGAAAAAAGTACCAGGGCCCCGAACGTCAGGGGAAAATAATCGAGTATTAAGGGTATAAGAGCAACTCGGGGAAAAAAGTATATCCCCGACACCACGTTACGAATCACCTAACCCCCTTCTTAGGTAAATTAACCATGTGTCAGATGGTTGTGTCCCCTTTCGCACAACCATCCACGATTTGACACACAACACACTAAGTATGCAAGGCACTTTTGTATACAAGGAGATAACATCTGGCAATTTTTAGAACCATTGTAATATGAATCCTTCACTATCTCAACCTTATCTTTATACCAGTCAACCATCTCGAGAAATGTACCCTTGTTGAGGGAAGTAGTACCCTCATCATCTATCTCCACGAAAATGTTGCCCTTGTGATATGACAAATATTGCAACACCTAAATCAGATGTCAAACGAATTTCATATCATTTTTTTCCTACGTGCTTACCTCAACTAATTTTTGACCCACACTTGTCATTTGGTTCATAAAATCATCACAATTCAGCATGGCCTATGCATGAGTCTTGCAAACATTGTGCTTATTAAGAGTATCCTTAACTTTCTTCCAATTCACATATCCTTGATGTGAAAATACAGAACTCCCAAGATTTTCAAGCTTTGCCAAATTAAAGAAGAGATAGCAATATAAGCAATAAGGTACATCCTTGGACTCACTATACTCTAGCCAATCAAATTCATCAAACCAAGTATTCTGAAATGATCTCCATTCACCACCAATCCATTTACGAGGAAATTTAAATTCATGAGGTTGGGTTGGACCACTCAAAGCATATGCTCTCTTCAATTGGTCTCTAATTTCAAATTCATAAGAAACGATTGGTTCGCGATTTTCAGGGTCGTCAATTAGGTTTGAATGACTAAACTCTGCCCTAGGTTTCTTTAGTTGACTTGTGCCCTCTTTAACATGTGGAGTACTTGATCCAGTACCAATACCACATGAAAAGTAGTTGTGCACAGTTCTTTCGACATATTGAAAATCTGAAAATTGAAATCTACCATGAATCAAACATTCCATAATTCAATTAATGTTCATAGATTCAGTTTCACTGTAAAAAAATCACCTACTACCGCCTGACGTCGTGCCGCTCTTGGCTCGTCCCCCAGTGTTGTGTTGCCGCGTCCTGCGGGTGCCTGTCGCCCGCCTCTATGGCTCTGCCTGTTGACTGTCAGAGCTTGAGTAACACGCTGCCGCTAGGAAGCGCTAAATCGGGATGGTGTTGGCGGCCGGTTTGGGACCGAAGATGGGGCTCGGGGCCTCGGGGGAGACTGGCAGAGACGAGAGAGGATCAGGGGCGATGGGAGACGACACGAGGATAGGAGGCGACAGAGGACACATGAGAAATTGGCATAGGGTTTCTTTCCCTGTTGTTGGGCTTTGGGTTTCGACAGAAAATGTTGGTCCAATAAGCAAAATATGTCCTTTTTATATCCAATATAATTCCAACCCCTCCTACTTATACATATATGGGTACAATATTTAGGGGGGGGGGCTCCAGTGGGGCTCCACATGCCTGCGAGCGGCGAGAGGGCAGGTCGAGCCCCCCTCCCGCCCCACTGTTGCCTCCGTGACTATAATTGTCGTCTAATTCGACCTCCTCCTTGCGATTGATGTTGACGACTTAGGCTCTCATTCCACATGGCTGGAGATGAGGTCACGTCTATGGGCGAACCGCACACTTCTCGCAAGCATTTCACCCTCGTGAAGGATTTAGGCCTCGAGAGCCTCATATTGCAGTGAACCCTGATCCTGCACCACCACAAGCTGAGCCAGGACCAGAAATTCCTAGTGATGATGAGAATTAGGTTAAACATGTATGGAGCTTTCGCGAAATAGTGCACTGAGTGGGATGGGAAAGTGGTGTTCCCAGCTTTCCAGTAGTGGTGGTACACCATCTTCTTGAGCTCACGTACCGCTCCCCACTCCGCGCCAACCAGCTGCCTAGCTAGATGTGGGGAAACAACCATATGAGGAAGTGGAGCTCAGCATCCCAGTGGCGCGGCACAGCACATGCCTATCGCCCAATTGCTATTCCGCAGGACGACCTCCATTGACAGGTTGTAGTCAGTATAGGCCGGCGTGCCATTGCCTGGCATGGTGAGGACCAAGCGCATCGAAGAGGTCTCCTCGACACTAGTCTTGAATGGGACTACTCAATTGTAGGACCATAGGAGTATCCCAAGAACACACACCGAGAGAAAAGCACAGTAGCAGCAGCTGAGTAGCACACTCGGTCTTGCCATGATGTAGCAGCTGGGGAGAATATTAAGCGGAATGAGATACCTGGACGAGAAAAGGAATGGTTAGACTAAAGTAGCTATGAACTATGAATATAGTAGGCTATGAGCATACATTTATTGGAAAAGATCCCTCCCAGTAGTGGTGGACCCAAGTAGAGTCCAGTGAGAGCACATGCCCTCACTCAATTTTTGGAAGAAAAGATAATCAATATTTTTCACCATGTAAAAGGTCTATAAATCTATGTTTGCTTAAGGCATGCCCTTTCTCAATTCTTATCCTGGGTACGCTCCTGCCTCCCAGCTAAATACAAAACCAACAATTAGCATTTTAGTCTTAATAAGGACACAAACAAACAAAACCAATAAATGGTATCATGATCACATGTGAGGAACTGAGGTCACACATGCTAGAATTTCAAAAAAAAATGAATAAGCCTCTCTAGTATGTTGCTTTATGTGAAATCTGAAACAAATCATTTGAGGTGAGATAAGAAAATTAGCATTCGCAAAAGAGAACACCTCAATTGTATAGAAAAAGGACGAAAAAGAGACAAGCATGGTACAAGAAGAGAAGAATGATCATAGCCTAGGGTTAATTGTTCTTCCCTGGAGACTTTGCTCGCATCCATTTATGCATACCAACTATGTCAGTTACTCTTTATAATCCCCTCGTTGGTTTTAGCATGTCTGGAGAAGTTCTCATAAGAGTTCTAGCATAATCCAAAACAACAAAATTATCTTAGAATTCCAACTATTATATTTGGTTACCTCCCATTGATGGTAGTGAAAGTGCATCTAGGACCTAAAATGATTTTGGTGATAATGACAATAGAAACATGAGATATGATGCTTTCAATGAGATGTGTGCAAGAATAAAAAGAAAAGAAAGAGTTAATGTTAAAAGATATGACAGTGGAAGCTCATGAAGGATTTAAATTTAATTTTTGATTTGCATTTTAGTTAAGAACACCATACTATCAAGGGGGATGCACTTGATTAATCTAGGTTGTTACATTGCTTATCTTGAGATGCTAACTACCCATGAGAGACACAAGTTTAATGCACAAACACTTGGTGTTTCTAACTCTTCTCAGGACCGTTGGATCTTAGGCCGGAATTTCCGACTAGAGGATCCAGACGGCTCTGTCTTGGGGTGGTCTAACATCGAAAGATCCAACCGTAGTGTCGGAACATCCATGACTTAGCCAGTTTCAGTGCCTGAGCGTGTTCTATGCAAGTTCCGGCAGTGGGACCGGAAGATCCGTCTAGAAGTTACGGGCGGCTCTGTCTTGAACCTTTTCACATCGAAAGATCCGGTCCTTGTGTCGTAAGTTGTTTGTCTTAGCCTCCAAAGGGGTCTCTTGCAAAGTTCCGGTGGATAGGTCGGAAGATCCGATGGATGTTTCGGGCGGCTCTGTCTCGAGCTTTTTCACTCTGGAAGATCCGACACAAGAGCCAGAAGTTCTATGACTTAGCTTCTTTTTCACTCTCGTGTATACAATCGCCCAGGTCGGGAGACCCGACACATGTTCGAAAGATCTGAACCTGGGGTTTCTGGGAAGTTTGTTTAACGCTATTATGGTGAATCCTGGAAGATCCAACCTGTTGCCAGAAGATCTGATACCCCTTCACAGAACACATAACTACTAGTTTTGAGGGGTCGGGTATAAATACCCCTTCACTCCCATCATTCATGGTTGCTACTCTCCACGACCTAACTGACTCCAAAAGCATTCATTTCCCCTCTTTACTATTCCCAATCTCCCTTCTCACAAGATCTCCTCTCCAATCTCCCTTCTTCTCCCTCTCTATCTTCTCCTTTTGAGGCTTCTCTCTTCTCCTTGGAGGTTGCGGGCTCTCTCTATCTTCTCCTTGGATGAGGCTGCACACACGTGTTAGAGAGGCTTTTGTGGCTGGTTGCTCTCCTATTCTAGAGGCTTCTTGGCTTCTCTTGTAAGACTCCCAAGGTTGATCCATATCTTGAGCAGATTTCTGAGACTTCTATTTGCAATATTTTCTCTTCTCATTTGCCACCCATCATGGAGAGGATTTGCCAAACATATTATCTGTTCGTCCGTCCAATCGATGAGGATCAAATTTTAAATGAATAGTTCGTATCTGAATTCAAACATTTAATATCTGTAGTTATCTGCACTCCGTATACTCAGTTAGATTTATAAGATCCGAATAAGATGAATATTAATATTCAGACACATCATGACAGATTTGCCTATGTGGTGGCGTACTGAAATCGAAGTCAGAATGCCCTGAAACGTGCCCTTTTTTATCCCGTCAACCACCCTAGCCCCCTAATGTGAGGGCTATTTAATTATTTGTCATTCTTACCAATGTCACCTCTTCAAATGCCAACTTTACATTTGCAACTACATATTTGCCACATTCGTTGCAAAATGCTTACATTTTTGCCACTTTGTCCGACGTGGCGCGCCAACTCAGTCATGCCAGCGGGGATCTGGACGTGAAAAGACCAAAATACCCTAACTTATCTCTATTAGAGATCTCCTTCCACTCTTTCCACCACTGACATGTGGGACCCACATGTCAGGGTCATCTTCAACCTCTTCACATCTCTCTCCTCTCCACCGAGCTCGCCGGGCCGCCGCCACAGCTCCCCTGGGAGGAGCTCGTCGGGCCGCCACCGCAGCTCCCCCTGGGCAGAGCTCGCCGGGGAGCGGCCGACACTAGCCCCGCATCGCTGCATCCCCCGGGAGAAGCTCGCCGTGCTGCCGCCGCCGCTTCCCCTGGGAGAAGCTCGTCGTGCCGCCGCCACTGCTCTCCGTGGGCGGAGCTCGCCGGGGAGTGGCCGGCACTGGCCCCGCAGCCGCTCGTCGGGCCCGTGCCATCTCCCCGCTCTGGTGGTGTACGGCTCCGACGAGATGGCCGTCCCGCTGCGGCGGAGCCTCCCCTCCCTCGGTCGCGCGCTCCTCACGCGCTGCGCCGGTGTGGATGCTCTCCGCTGAGGCCTCTGATGCCCTGGTAGAGATCAAGCCAGGGGAGTTCGGTATGGTCTCCGGCATCCTCGAGGAGCACCTCCATCGTAAGGTAATGCCCCGCCTCCATTCCCTCTCCTGTTTTTTGGATGAGAAATGCTAGGTCGCGGAAGGGATCGAACTGGCCCTGCAGCCGCTCGTCGAGGCTGGCCATCACCTCTTCCTGCTCCCCCCCACCCACCATGGGCAGAGCTCGCCGACCGGTGGCCACGAAGTGCAAGCGCCGGTTGGGAGGCAGGGGCGGTGGGAGGTTGAAGAACACCCTGACATGTGGGTCCCACACGACAAGGGCAGTATGGTCTTTTCACATGCCATTGTCACACTGGCGCAGTGAGTTGGCGCGCCACGTCAGACAAAGTGGCAAAAATGTAAGCATTTTACCACGAATGTGGCAAATGTGTAGTTACAAATGTAAAGTTGGCATTTGAAGAGGTGACATTGGTAAGGATGGCAAATAGTTAAATAGCACCTAATGTGAAAAGCTTCACTGCAGGTCGGCCGAATGGCGGCGATTCACCTTTGGTGGGGCAGCTGAGCTCATTTAATTTTCTACACGTCACAAGAGAGACCAGAATAATGCGCCATGCGCATATGCTCCAATACCATAGGAGACTCGCGTGCGTGCTTCCAGAACACTACTCGAACGAGTGGTAGCAGCTTGCTACTAGTCATCGCCATAGTATATATCTCACGTCGTAGTACATGTTACAATGAAACGACGAGCTCGACCTCGCACCCATTAGAGAGGCTTGTCACGTTGATTGCCGCATCGTGTCATCTTGTGCAGGGGATAGAAAAGCTGCTGCGCTCTGTCTTTAATTTCCTGAAAGGAATAGAAAGCTGGCCGTGATCTTCGCCCGTCCAGTGCCGGTTGCCACGTTTTGGCATGCATCTCTCTCTACTAGCCGGTCAGGATGGTCTTGGCGCGGAATCTCTGCCGCAGATACGTGTGCTGCAAAGTGGAAGTCCACACGCACAAAATTAAAACAAAAAAAAAAGCTCTCTGGCATGTCACGCGCCCAAGCAAGGAATAGGACAAGCACGTTTGTTACCAGATGAATTGACTGCTACTAGGTGCTAGCCATTGAGAGTGAAATGGGAGCAACATCATCTCACAAGGAATCACGCGGCGTACGTCAAGATCAGCATACCAAATCATGCATAGCAGTTAACCCAGGTATGTGTACATTTGGACCTGCAACAAAAAAATTACCATCACCTCCAACCTTCAACATCATTAGTGTGCGACTTTTGCTTAGACTTCTGTAAAGAAAGAATTTAGATCGAGGAAGATTAATTTAACAGAGCAGAGGTACTAGTACAAGGCAGATGCAGTGAGAGGGATGTGATCTCCATTAGCTCTGCTTTAATCCTTTTGTTAATGAGCTTTTGAAAAGGAACCGAGGACGACACAAATTTTTCAAAAGCATGACGAGTACACTCGCGGGCACATGATCCACATGTTGATGGTGAGCTGCCCCTCTCACCTCCGATCCCGCCGTGTGCTGCCCTGTGTTGCCTATAAGGCAGCGCACTTCGCCAGCATGCTCCACAAGCAGGGACAAAGCAACCAGTGTGCTCCCTGTCTAGATCTTTCTCCTTGGTTCTTCTACGACAACGAGGACGACATGTCCGCCGCTGTGACGGCGCCGCCGTGCCATAGCCGGGCGTCCCCTCTCAACCCGAACTCGAGGCCGACGCCGAGCATCGCCGGCAAGCCCAACGCCGTGTCCACCACGAGGAGGCACCTCGCTAACCTCGACCGCCTCCTCGTCAAGCCGCCGCCGCTCCCGCTCCCGGTTCAGCACAGGAATAAAGCACCGGCCGAGGCGCCCGGCGACGGGGAGACGACCCCCGACGACCGCAGCGGCCGCGGCGGGCTTCTCAACGCGCTGAACCTGTCCACGCTCCTGCCCTTCACCCGGAAGCCTGCCGTGGACGAGATGTCCCCGCGCAGCCTGGCGTACATGCAACGCCTCCTGACGCTCTCGCCGCGGCTGTCGCCCAAGGGCCCCATCGCCGGCGAGTGGCGGCGGTACCACGGTGAGGGCGGGTGGGAAGGCCTCCTCGACCCGCTCGACCACAACCTCCGCCGAGAGCTGCTCCGGTACGGCGACTTCGTGCAGGCCGCGTACACGGCGTTCCACTCCATGCCGTCGGCGGCCGATCAGGCGGCGGCGTCGCACGGCCAGCACCGCACGCTCGTGCTCCCGGACCGCTCGTACCGCCCGACGCGGAGCCTGTTCGCCTCGTCGTCGCTGGCCATCCCGCCGTGGGCGCGGCGGCGATCGGCGCCCGCCTGGCTCACGCAGCGCACCAGCTTCGTCGGCTACGTCGCCGTCTGCGACAACGAGCGGGAGGTCCGGCGCATGGGCCGCCGCGACATCGCCATCGTGCTGCGCGGCACCGCCACGTGCCCCGAGTGGGCCGAGAACCTCCGCGCCAGCCTCGTGCCGCTCGCGGACGACGACCAAAGCGACGATCCCGCGTCCACGCCCAAGGTGGCCAAGGGGTTCCTCAGCCTGTACAGGACGCCCGGCGACCACGTGCCCAGCCTCTCGGCCGCCATCTTGGAGGAGGTGAAGCGCCTCGTGGAGCTCTACAAGGGGGAGGAGCTCAGCATCACCATCGTCGGCCACAGCCTCGGCGCCTCCCTGGCCCTCCTCGCCGCCGACGAGCTCAGCGCGTGCCTCGCCGCGGACGACACCACGGACCATCGGCCGCCGCCGCCCATCGCGGTGGTCTCGTTCGGCGGGCCCAAGACCGGCAACCGCGCGTTCGCGGACCGGCTGCGGCGGGAGCGCGGCGTGAACGTGCTGCGAGTGGTGAACGTGGGCGACGTGGTGACGCGCGTGCCGGCGCCGATCGCGCGGGAAGGGTACGCGCACGCCGACGGCGCTGAGCTGAGGCTGCACAACCGCGACTCCCCGTGCCTGCGCCCCGACGCGGGCCCCGCGTGCTGCCACGACCTGGAGGCCTACCTGCACCTGCTCGACGGGTTCACCGGCTCCGGCCGGCCGTTCCGCGCCGACGCGAGCCGAAGCGTGGCGCGGCTGCTTGCGTACCAGCGGCCCAGCGTGAGGCGCGCGTACGTGGAGCGCGCGCGGGTGCTCGGGTTCGAGCCGGCCTCGCCGAGGACCGCCACGGCCAACGGCGCCTGCGCCGACGGCCAGTACGGCTACTTGGCAAGCCCCACATGATCAGTCTGTAGCATGCAATGCATGCACAAACCTCCAAAGTTAACTGTCCAGGAATTATAATATGCACGTGTTTCTAAATGTGCAATCAATCACGTGCGTGTACTGTGTTGACTGTACTAAAATCACCGTGTTCCTCTCAAATTGTAGATCATTTCGAAAACATCTATAAACCATAAATTTAGAAAAGTCAAAATGATCTACAAATTGAAATGAACGAAGTCTATTTTATTAGCTCACGACCATCATGCAGTAGAGGGCCAGAGATTAAGCACGTGGTTGACGACGAAGTAATCCCTTGTATCGTTCGCAATGCCTTAGGGCACATACAAAGGTGTGATATTAATTATCTATAAAGGTATGACACATGAATGATTTCATATATATTTATGTGCCCCAAATGCCACAAGCAAAAGAACACTTAACTCATGGTTGGAATAGCTTCACATAAGCACACTTTTGTGCCCGTTCGTTAAGAAAAAAAAAAAGCTTAGCACAATGCATTGTTTCGTTCTTTGTTATTTCCCAAGCTACATGCAAAACACAACTACTACTCCGTATCTTGAAAACAGTTAGTGTGTTTGGTTTGCAAAACTATCAGATCAGGAATCATCCAATACTCCTGCATCCGAAGCTAATGGAGTCATGGATTCAAATCGTCGGTCATGGATACAAGCCAACAACTAAACAAATATGGAGGATGACTCTGTTCCTAGAAAAACACCGGACGAGCGCATGACGGATCAACCTATATGCCGGACGAAGTTCATCTCCAAACTAATGTGAAGCATATACATATGATTTCATCCTCAGAAAAGTTTTCCCAAAATTTCACCAACTACCCGTCACATAAATCTTCAGACACTAATTAGGACTATTAATGTGAATTAATGACAAAATTTATTTCACAACCCCTACCTTAATTAATTTTCGAGATGAATCTAACGAACATAATTATGTTATGATTAGACAATGTCATGCTAATCTCTAATGAAAGATTAATTGGGCTTAATGAATTCGTCTCGTGATTTTTAGTCTATTCGTGTAATTAGTTTTGTAATTAGTCTATGTTTTATACTCCTAATCGATTTTTGAAAGGGACCTTAAAAAATTCTCTAAAAATTTCCAACTAAACACAGCCTAAAAGCAGATGACGAGAAATTTATTATTTGTACGATGCTGTTCTCGATCGCGATCTGTTGCTCTCGTTTTCTGGCTTGGCAATCGAGCGCTCACGATCGTGGAAGAGAACATCATGGACGCGAGAGTCTGATCGAGGGACGCATGATTCTTCATGGACGTCGTCGTACCCTCTACACCATCGAGAGTATGACGTGGCTGCATGATGCGTGACGTGGAAACCACCGATCCCTCGGTTGGTTGGATGCATGGTCGGATGAGTGGGTGCAGTACGTGTGATGGCGTGGTGATCTAGCTAGTGGATGGATCGGAGGATTCGCGCGTCGGAGACACGGAGGCGTCCGCACCCGGTCGCCGCACGCACACTACGAGCTCAGTCGGTCGGTTGTGCTTAGTGGAGTGGAGCGCCGAACCGGCCATTACCATTAGCCATTAGGTATTAGCGCTTAACGTTTCTCTTGGTGCTAAATTAAACGACGCGCTATTAATTAAAAGTGTTTAGTGCAAACTAAACTTTAGCGCAACATATCTTGTCGGGACTTTGCGTTGCATGTACGTACTAGATTGTCGCAACATACCTTGTCGGAACTTTAGTGCTAACTAAAGATTGTCAGCTCTTTAAACTATACTATCTGCTATGCATGTGTCCAACATGTCACTAGCACGCATTATTAATTAAATCATCAGGTGTTTACAAAACTCATTTGTGGGCTTGCTTTGCGAGAGGTTAGTTGGGCGGTTGGCGAAGCCACACTTATTAGAACTAAGCATGCTCGTTCCATTGACAATGTCAACGCTTGCCTCACCGACCTGAAAATTGCCGCTAGAAGAATTTAGTTTGTTCGGCTGTAGGTTGGTTACAGTGGCGGAGCCAGGATTCCAAGGTTGGGTATTCCCATCTCTAACAAAAGAAACGGTCTAGATGAACAGTAAAAATATTCATAATATGTCAATACTTATAATCGAAGAAATAAAAGCACAACCTTCAAATCTAATATAATGATGAAACAAAGGGAAAATCAAGTTGTTCCAGCTATTTAAATTCATCAAACGTACCGGCACTGGTAGAGGGACGACCTTTAGTCCCGGTTGGTAAGCCATAGGGCATAGGGCTCTAAAGTACATTCAGGGCTAATCATGAGAGACAAAAGGTCCTCCCTTAGTCCCGGGTGAATGAACCGGGACTAAAGGGGTTCCGAAAACAACAAAACAAAAAAGGCTCACGTGCACGAGTTAGCATTTATGTGCCAGCACCGCCGGCTTCAACTTCGCTACACTCAGCTCCAGCTCCAACTCCACCAAAAACAAGTTTAATTTCACCACAAGCATCAATTTGCACAAGTCTTTACATAACCACCAGATACATCAACCAATTTTTCACAAGATGCGATTCACAACACATGTTCGATTTAATTCACAAGATTGAATTTTTCTAGAGGCATATATATTATTATGCATCTAGACATAGGGTATATCTAAATGCATAACAAAGTTTATGAATCTACTAAAGCCAAAACAATCTACAATTTCAAACAGATTGAGTAAATCATCGACAATTATTTAAACCCCAAAGTTCTATGTACATGTATATATTTTGAAGTATACTTAATGTTTTGTAGAAAAAGTTGGGTATTCCTGGGAATACCCAGGCATCAATGTGCCTCCGCCCATGGTTGGTTAGCACAAACTTGCCACGGAAACATAAAGTTAGCAAAGAGTTTTCAACATATAATCAACTAGCAAGATGATCCACGCAAATAGCATGGATCGGTAGACCATTTATGTCAATTAGTACATGTTTTTTAAATAAATTGATATACGTAATTGTATTTTGTTATGTTATGGTAACAAGCCAATATATTATCATATAGTATTTTATTTACATATATTGTGGCATGTTTTGTTTAATATGAATTAAAAAGAAAAGATAATACCACCTTAGATTTATACATTTTTCACATGAATATAATTTTCTAGCTTATTTGTGGTGTACATTTTTGTTTGTAAGTTTTTGCTACGGTTACAAAAAATCATTATATTTCAGTAGATTTTTTTAAGCAAACAACCCCTACTGGCATGGACTTTTTTTCTTCTTTTTTGTATATAAGATCATTGAATATTTACATTTTTCAATACTTCAGTAGAATAAATTAAATCGAATATTTTCACAGTTGTCACTATAAACATATAATAAATTAAATAACTCGTATGCAAGCTTCTCCAACCTCTACCATCATTAAGAAGATCAAGCCTACTTCAATCAAAAGAGGTTATAATCTAATTTAATTAATTCATGGCTTTATTGCTTTTGTTAGTGATTAATATTGTATTTGATGATCCCTTGATGTAAAATAAAATTAAAAAAATAATCCATCCATTTTAATGTATGATGCTTTGGACAAAGTAATTAACTAGTTGCTTATGAGAATAACTAGCTCAATATATAAGAAGATCGTTTCCTTTGTTTCAAAAAGATTAATATTATATCATATTTGAATGTATACGTTAAGTAATTTGGATACACCTATTTTAATATTTTCCTATAAATATTGATTTAGTTCATTATAGTATTGAATTAGACTTTACATATTTTTTAATTAAGGTTAAAAAAGTTGAACAAGCAAACCAATTTATTTTCATCCTTATTATAATGATAGAATCTGTGGTTCATGTGACGAGGAGCTCAGATCATTTGTGCAGTTGTCATGTTCTTGGACCTAGTGCGCTCTTTTGAACTTTGGTTACTCGCTTTCTAGCTTAAGCTATAACTCAGAAGTCACAATGCAACTACAGATTAGCAAACTAATCATAACTTTGTTGAACTATACGTACATGCTCAATCCAGTCAGATTTCATCCGTATACATCTTTAATTTGCTATATGCCTATATATATGGCTTGTGGGCTGCTTGCATATCTGCAGTGTCGGTGCATACGGGTGAGTGTGGGTAGTATAACACTTGTTATTCCATTCTATCTGGTACATCATCAATTGAGACAATATATACTACTTATTCATGTGACGGCAACATGGCAAGCGCGACGAGCTACCAAAATTCTCGCATTTAAGAGAAAGGGGAACGCGGAAGCTCATCGGCATCCGAATGCAATGCCAGGGGACAGGGGCTGAGCCACGGGGTGCGCAGAGGCCTGGCCCCCCAACGCTAGAACCATTGAAATTCCATTAAGAAAATAAAAGATTAGTGAAAATCAGTAAAATTAGCATATTTTGGATTCAAATTGGTTGTTTGGCCCCCTCGACTGACTGCCCCTCCTATGTTGGAATCCTTGCTCCGCCCCTGCCAGGGGATGTGGAAGTCGTTGAAGCACAACACGAATGAAGATCTACCGGGGATGACCGGGTGTCCACTGGTCCAGCCTGGAATGATGCAGCTTGGTAGCGCAGCGGCAGCTGCAGAAAGGGCGAGGAGGAAAAGGAAACGATTGAGGCATGGTCGGATTAGTAGGGTTAGATTCCTATTTAAATATATTAGACAGGTTGGCACGTGATGTGTGTCTGTGCAAAAATAGTAATCTAAATTAATAAGAATTTGAAAATAATTATATTCAAAGTTCATTATGTTATGAGAAAGAAATGTTAGGAAGAAACACAAGATTATTATTTGTATGTAAAGTTGAGTTTGAACAAAATGTTTTATGTTTTTTACTGTATGATAGGTTATTTGTTTGGTTGTAAGATGTGTAATGTATGTAGTTTGTTTGTTTGTTATGGAAAATGAATGTATATATGTTGCATTAAAATGATTCATGGGTTTTGTTTTTTAAAAAGTGTATTATAGTTTGATTGTTAGGAGAGATTTATAAACGGTGGATTGAACTCACTTGTAAATAGTACTCATTTGGATCCACATGTGAATAATATGTGGCCCATTGTGATTAGTAGCATCGGTCCATTGTTACAAAGTTTAAAAATCAATTAATGAAAGGAAATGGATTTATATATGTTACATTAAATTGGTGCATGATTTTAGTAATTCTTATAAATTGATCTTTTACTTTATTGTCATGATGAGATATAAAGAGACAAAATATAGTGATGTTATATATAAAGTTTGGAAATCAATTATTGAAATAAATGTACAAAAGAAAAGAAGGAAAGGGGAAGAAGGCTAAAGTTGGATGGGGAGAAAAGAAATGTGAGGCCCACATGTGAACAGTTCTCATGGGACCCACCTTTGAACAGTATATGGGTCCCACACTAACAATACCTCGGCCCCGTGCTACAGTTTCCGTGGGTTCCGCGTGCGACCAGAACGAACAGGAGGCCAGCAACATTAGTAGATGTATATAGATTAGTTTGCCCTAAATGTTACATATATATTCTAAAAAAATAGAGGTAGTAGAAACATGCCTTTATGCAAAACAAATTAAAGGAAACAAAATCAATAGAGGCATTCGCTAAGGAAAAACATGATATATTGTTTGGTAGGCTGATGTTATATGTGCACTGCACATCAGGAGATGCATGTGGTGGTGGGTAGAAGGATGTTAACGCTAAGCATGTTACGAGACAATGCTACTGAATTGGGAGATGAGCTTTACCACATACCCAATAGTAGATGACCAAGGAGCATGCAACATTCATGTAGTTAACCAAAGGCCAAAGCAATATATAGCCAACACATTGCTAATTGGTGGGACAAAAAAAGGTTACCAGCTAAAATTATAGGCAGTAATCTGCATATATACCAAACACATCTAGAAATTTTGTGGATCTAGAGCTAGGTAGTGATAGCTCAAAAAAATCTTGGATTTGGAGCTAGATATTGTTAACAATGTACATGCATATGTGTAACGTGGTGAACAACCTAGAGCTTGGTAGTTAGTTAGATAAGATCAATCCCTTGTAAATAGGATCAATCTCGGCCAGGTTGTTCACCCAACTTGTAAACCACGCAAGGGGTTGTACCTAGCTCTATATTAACACGCAGGCGCGCCCTCTACGGAGGCAACGACGCTTCCACCATTTTCTACATGGTACCAAGAGCCTAGCCTCTAATTAGACTCATCTAGATGGCGCACCCTAGCACCTCCACCACCAGCAACCCTCCCCTCGGCCTTGCTGCTCCGCTTGGCCTCCCTGTCTTAGAGAAACTCTCCAAGAACAATCTCCAACTTTGGAAGCTGCAGGTGCTGCCTACCATCCGCGGCGCCTAGCTTGAAGGGTTCCTTGACGGCACCACTATTGCGCCGCCGAAGGAGATCGACATCAAGACTGGCGAGACCGTCACCAAGACGGCCAATCCGGAGTACGGGCTTCCTCTCGATCAACAGGTTCTGGGCTACTTGCTGACCACCATGACGCGCGAGGCCATGCTGCAAGTCGGCGCTGCGACGACGGCGGCCAAACTCTGGGTTGCGGTCGATGAAATTTTTTCATCGCAGACCCGCGCTAGGGTGGTGAACACGCGCATCGCCCTCGCCACCACCAAGAAGGGAGCCATGACGACAACTGAGTATATGTCCAAGATGAAGGCGATGTCCAATGAGATGGTGGCCGTCGGGAAACCTCTCGACACTGAAGAGTTCATGTCCTACGTCTTCGCCGGCCTAGACATGGAGTACAACCCCCTGGTGACTTCGATGTTGGCTAGGGGTGCGCCGGTGTCCTACAGCGAGCTCCTGTCCCAAGTTCTGAGCTTCGAGCAGCGCCTTGATCTGCTTATGCAAGGCAATGACAGGTCCCAATCTTCGGTGAACTCAGTGTCCCGCAGCGGCCCGAACACCAGCAGTCGTGGATCCGGGCGTGGTCGTGGCTAGCCAGGAGGGCGTGGCCGTAGCACTGGAGGACGTGGTCGTGGCGCCAACAACGGTGGACAGAAACCGCACTTCAATGGGCGGTGTCAGGTGTGCTTCAAGGAAGGGCACAGTGCCGTCACTTGTTTGCATCGCTTTGATGCTGACTACGTTACTGATGAGAAGAACGCCAACACTGCGACTCGTATGTACGGTGTCTACGGCAACTGGTACACCGACACCGGGGCGATAGATCACATCACCAGCGAGCTCGACAGGCTAGTCATTCATGACAAGTATAATGGCGGTGATCAGATCCGCACTACAAGTGGGGCAGGTCCCAATTGTGATCTAAACCTTAATAATGTTCTTCATGTCCCGCATGCCAAGAAAAATCTTGTCTCCGTACATCGTCTTGCTGCTAATAATCATGTTTTCCTTGAATTTCATCCCAATTTTTCTTGATCAAGGAGGCCACAAAGAAAACTCTCTTGGAAGGCAAGTGTAGAGGAGGACTTTACCCTCTTCCTGAGTCCAGGTGTGAAGTTCACAGTGATGTCAAACCCTCTACGGCTAGATGGCATAGTCGTTTAGGCCACACTGCTTTTCCCATTGTCAATCGTGTCATTAGTGAGAATAATTTGCCTTGTGGTAGGGAAGATCGTCAAGATATGGTCTATGATGCGTGTCAACAGGCTAAGAGTCATCAACTTCCCTATCCCAAGTCATCTAGCATTTCCAAATTTCCTCTAGATTTGGTTTTTTCTGATGTATGGGGGCCTGCTCCTGACTCTTTTGGGAGGAATAAATATTATGTGAGCTTCATTGATGATCATAGTAAATTTGTATGGATTTATCTCTTGCGTTTTAAATCTGAGGTGTTTGAAAAATTCCATGAATTTCAGCAGCTTGTTGACAGGAGATTTAATAGGAACATTGTTGTCATTCAAACGGATTGGGGTGGAGAATTTGAAAAACTCAATTCTTTTTTTCGCAAGGTTGGGATATCTCATATGGTGTCTTGTCCCCTTGCTCATCAACAAAACGGTGTTGCCGAGCGCAAGCATCGACACATTGTTGAGGTAGGCTTATCTCTCTTAACTCACTCATCCATGGCACTAAAATATTAGGATCAAGCCTTCTTAGCCACAACTCATTTGATTAATCGTACTCCTACCAAAATCCTTAAATACTCCACTCCTATTGAGGTTTTGTTTCAGGAAAAACCTGACTACTCTATGCTTAGAGTCTTTGGATGTGCATGTTGGCCTAACCTCCGGCCCTATAATGCTCGAAAACTTGCCTTTCGATCTAAACGTTGTGTCTTCCTTGGCTATAGTAATATGCACAAAGGTTTTAAGTGCCTAGATATCTCTACAGGCCGTATTTACATCTCACGGGATGTGGTCTTTGATGAACAAGTTTTTCCCTTTGCTGCTTTGCACTCTAACGTCGGTGCTCATCTTCGTTCTGAGATTGAGCTTCTTCCTCCTACCCTTTTTCCTTCACCTGCAATTTTTGGGAGTACTGCACTGGCTAACACTAATGTGGTTAATGATTCATCTAATCCTGCTACTAATCTTGGTGAAAATCCAGTGGAAAATCCATCTATGGTGCCGGTATTGGATGTTGTTTCGCAGGGGGAGACAGGCATGCCTTCCGAAGCTGATCAGGCGGCGCCTGCAACCTTGGTGTCCTCGGGGTCAGCTACCGGATCTGCCTCGGTTCCCTCGAGCGAACCAGCAGGTGACACGCTGCGGCGCAGGAGCTCCCGCGCGACACAACACAGGCGTCACCGAGTGGCTCCCATGTGCGGGTGGTCGACACGGACGCCACGCATTCTGCAGCTGCTGGCTCTGGTGCGTCAGGCCAATCAGGAGCTTCGGTTGCGCCACCTAGATCTGGTGTGGCTGCTAGATCTGATGCTCCATCTCCGTTAGCACCCTCTTCTGTGCCGTAACAGGCTCTTCCTTCTCTCCGGCCTCGCACACGATCACAAGCTGGTATTCACAAGCCTAAGCAGTATAAAGATGGCACGATCAGGTATGGCATGGTTGTTGCTTCTGAACCTAAATCTGTCATTGATGGTTTGGCTGATAGTAATTGGAAGAAAGCAATGGATGTTGAGTATGAAGCTCTTATGAAAAATAAAACTTGGAATTTAGTTCCTCCAAGTCATGCTCACAATATTATTGATTGTCGTTGGGTATTTAAGGAAAAAAGGAAGGCTGATGGCACTCATGACAAATATAAAGCACTGTTAGTAGCTAAAGGTTACAAGCAGCGCTATGGGATTGATTATGAAGACACAATTAGTCATGTGGTAAAGGCAGCCACCATTCGCCTTGTTCTTTCTCTTGCAGTATCTTTTGGATGGAATCTTTGCCAACTAGATGTTCAGAATGCGTTTCTTCATGGTAATCTTGAAGAAGAAGTGTTCATGAGGCAACCTCCTGGGTATGAGAGTAAGACTCATCCACATTTTATTTGCAAACTTGATAAAGCTCTTTATGGTTTGAAACAAGCGCCGCGTGCTTGGTATTCTCGGCTGAATATAAAGCTTCAAAGTCTTGGTTTTAGACCCTCCAAAGCTGATGTGTCTCTGTTTGTGTACAACAAAGGGGTAATTGTGATATTCCTACTTATTTATGTTGATGATATTATTGTTGCAAGTTCCTCTGTTGCCGCTACACAGGCCTTGTTGAAAGATCTTCAAGCTGAATTTGCTCTTAAGGATCTTGCTAAGCTCCACTACTTCTTGGGCATCGAGGTTAAGAAGGCAAGAGATGGAATCTTGTTGGCACAACAAAAGTACACATCAGATTTGCTACATCAAGTAGGTATGACAAATTGTAAACCTATAAACACTCATATGTCTTCTACTGATAAGCTTTCGGTGCATGATGGTGATCCCCTTGGACCTAAGGATATAACTGAATATAGAAGTATTGTTGGAGCTTTGCAATACTTGACTTTAACACGGCCAGATATGTCGTTTGCTGTTAATAAAGTTTGTCAATTCTTGCATAAGCCAACTACTGTTCACTGGAGTGCAGTCAAACGTATATTGAGATACTTGCAGCATACAATAGATATGGGACTCAGGATACATAAGTCACCATCTACTCTTGTTAGTGCATTTTCTGATGCAGATTGGGCTGGGTGTTCAGATGATAGAAGGTCCACATGTGGTTTTGCAGTATTCCTTGGATCAAATTTAATATCATGGAGTGCAAGGAAACAGGCAACTGTATCAAGATCAAGCACTGAAGCTGAATATAAGTCCTTAGCAAATGCCACAGCAGAAGTTATGTGGGTGCAGACTCTACTCAAGGAACTAGGAGTCAAAGAGCCTAAGTTTGCAAGGCTATTGTGTGATAATCTTGGAGCAATGTATGCTCGAACAAAACATATAGAAGTGGATTTTTATTTTGTCAGAGAAAGAGTTCCACAAGGACTTCTGCAAATCAGATTTATATCTACAAAGGATCAAGTAGCTGATGGTTTTACAAAACCTATATCAGTTCGACAACTTGAATTATTTAGACACAATCTCAACCTAGATAGGGTGTGATTGAGGGGGAGCACTACGTGAAAACCTCACATAGGTCACGCAGCATTTGTAACGGGCCCTTAACACCCGTTACATGGACCCCATCTATAACGGTTGTTGTTTGGCGCCCGTTACGCATAAGCGCGGCAGGGTCGACCACGACCTCGCCCTGACCTCGCCACCATAACGCCCGTTACCAATGAGGACTTCTGGTAACGGACTTCTTAAACGCCCGTTACATGTTTTCTTTGTAACGGACGTTAACATGCGTCCGTTACGAAAGTAAAATCTATCGGTAACGGGCTCTTTAAGTCTGTTACTGATGACTTTCCTATTGGAGACGCGTTGTTTTTAGGACGCGTCTCATTTTATGACGACCCAATTGGCGACGCTTGTTTGGAGCTAGCATCTCCTTTGTTTTCTCACAATAGAGACGTGTGTTGTTATTACGCGTTGTTGTTTTTGCGTTCCGACCACTCTGCTATCTCGGACAACTACACTTGCTCTCTCTCCTCTGAGGGCCCCACTCGCTCTCTCCCCGCCGTTGCTGCAGCAGCATTTTCGCGTGCTTTCTGAAGGCCCCACTCACTGCGTGCACGCTCTCTGAAGGCCCCACTCACTGCACGCGCACTCTCTCTCTCTCCTCAGAAAGCCGGCGCTGCAGCAGGCCGGCCGGCCGCGTGCGCGACGGCGAAAGGTGCCGGCGGACGTCGACCGCGGTGCGACGTCCCTCTGCACCGTACGTCATCCAAAGCAGCAACTTATCCTCCTCCTCGGGCTCGGTGCCGTCCTCCGCGCCGTCGCCGTCGCTGCGGCCGCGACGCCTCATCCTCCTCCTCGGAAGCGCTCGCCTCGTAGACAGTCCTCGTCAAGGTGGAAATTGCCCCCTTTTATTGAACTTCGCTGTCCTAATCCTCTTACTCATCGGTTTTGGTGATGTATGAAAATTGATGTATGAAAATTGCAGATGGCTGCTGCTGCTCGGGCTTGGATGTACAGTAGTAAGTCCTGAGATTGGGCCAGTTTCTTAATGGGGGTCAATGGTTTTCTAGATCAAGCAGAGGCGGATATGAGTAACCGTGGTGTTCAGGCAATGCTTTGCCCCTGTAAAGATTGTCTCAACGAGAAGAAGTTCGGACAACAGGATAACATTTTTTATCATTTGATCACACATGGTTTCAAAGAAAATTACATGTGTTGGAATAAACATGGTGAGGAAAGGCTTAATGAAGTCGAAACAGGATGCCTAAATGAAGGTGAAGCGCGACACCATGCTACAGGATGCCATGATGAAGAGCCTGATGAAGGTGGAGTTTTTGATGAGGAAAATGAACCATTCCCACCAATTGTGATGAGGCCTGAGGATATCACTGATCAAGAAGTTACAGGCTTCAATGATGGTGAGTTGTTGCAACGTGTGCACAATGTTGATCAAATGTTGCGGGATGTTGAGTTTCAAGGAGTGTATACAACTTCTGAATTAGTGAGGCTGAAGCAGTTCGTTGAAGATTTAAAGAAATCCCTCTATCCTGGTTGCAAGAAGTACTCTCGCCTTTCTGGTGATCTAAAACTTCTGCAGCTTAAGGCAGATCATGGTTGGAGCAACAAAAGTTTCAAACAACTATTGGATCTCCTTAAGGACATGCTACCCGAGGGAAACCAAATAGCCGAGTCTGTCTATGAGGCAAAGAAGATAATTTGTCCTCTGAGAATAGAGGTTGAAAAAATTCATGCTTTTAAGAATAGTTGTGTATTGTTCCGTGGAGATTATGCAGACCTTGACAAGTGCCCCAAGTGTGGGTTCGATCGGTACAAGAGGAAAAAAGATGGTGGTGATGATAACAATGCTGATGATGACGAGAACGAGCCCGTGGAGATCACAGGCAAGAAGAAGAAGAAGAAGAAGAAGGTTAAAGGGGCTCCTGTGAGGGTAGCATGGTATTTTTGCATCATTCCTCGGTTGAGAAGATGGTTCGCCACACGAAAGGAGGCCCAACTCTTGCGTTGGCATAAGACATGAACGAAGGAAGTTGGAAAGATTAAGCACCCCGCAGATGGCCAACAATGGCAAAACATTGATTCCCACTTCGAGGAATTTGTCGGTGAAAGCATGAACATTCGGTTCGCTATGAGCACAGATGGCGTGAACCCATTCGGCAACCAGAGCTCAACACATAGCACCTGGCCTGTCGTGCTGCCAATGTACAACCTTCCACCCTGGCTATGCAAGAAACGGAAATACATGATGCTGACAATATTGGTCTCCGGGCCAAAGCAACCTGGCGACCGTATGGATGTCTACTTGAGGCCACTAGTTGATGACTTGAAGATACTTTGGAAGCCTGGTGTGAAGGAGGTTTGGGATGAGTTCGGCCGTGAGGAGTTCATATTGCACGCCATGTTGTTCACCACCATCAACGACAACCCGGCTCATCGCAACCTTTCTGGCCAGAGTAAAAGGAAAGGTGCAACTTGTCCACACTGCTTGGAAGAAACTTGTGCAGTGTGGCTAAGAAATTCAAAGAAATTCTCATTTATGGGGCACCGTCGTTTCCTCAGCAAGAAACATGCCTACCGGGACATGGATTGTCAGTTTAATGGGGAAAGGGAGAATCGACAGGCGCCAATGCATATGACTGGAGATCTGCTCCACTTGCAAGTCAAGGACGTCGAAACTATCGAGGAGTTACCCAAATTGTCTGAAAAGAAACTTCGCAAAAGAAAGAAGCGAGATGGTGAAGAAGAAGAAGAAGATGGGCGAGGAATGTGGAACAAGAAATCAATTCTATGGGAGCTAGAGTATTGGTCGCTTTTGGATGTGCGTCATTCGATTGACAACATGCACGTCAAGAAGAATGTGTGTGAAGCTACTTTGGGAACATTGCTACAACAGAAGTCGAAAGGAAAAGATCATAAAAATGCAAGGGATGATCTTAAAGAAATGGGCATTAGGCCGGAGCTCTATGCAGAGGAAACAGACACAGGGATGGACCTTCCCGTTGCTGCAACCACCTTGTCAAAGGCAGAGAGAAAAGAATTCTGTGAGTTTTTGCATGGTTTGAAAGTACCTTCAGGCTACTCATCGAACTTCAAGAGGCTAGTGTCGGTGAAGGACATGAAAATGAATTTCATCTTGATGAAATCTCATGATTACCATGTGTTAATGACATCTATTCTTCCTGTTGCACTAAGAGGTATCAAGACAGAACTGGTTCGCGACGCGATCACGAGCTTGTGTTTATTCTTCAATGAAATAGAACAGAAGGTGATTGATGAGGAAAAACTATTGGCCTTAGAGAGGAGGCATTTCGAGACCCTATGCCTGCTTGAAGCTACCTTCCCACCATCATTCTTTGATCTCATGCTGCATCTAACAACACACCTCGCGAGGGAGATCTGGTACCTTGGCCCATCTTACCTTCATCAGATGTTTCCATATGAGAGGTACTTTGGATTCCTCAAATCATTGGTACATAACAGGTCATTTCCGGAGGGAGCCATTGTTCATGGCTATGAGACCATTGAAGCAGTGGAGTGGGCCATGGGTAATATGGACCCCCAAAACCCCATTGGTGTGCCTCGTTCACGGCATGAAGGTAGGCTTTCAGGTGTTGGGACCCTGGGGGAAAAGTCAATCACTCCGCACCCAGAGGACTTCAGGAAGGCTCATTTCACCGTGATAGAACAAAGCGTAGAGGTTACACCATTTGGCAATGAGCACAAGCAACAACTACGTGAACAAAACCCTGGCTGTACTGAGGATTGGGTTGCAAAGAGGCACATGCAATGCTTCAACAGCTGGCTCCGAGATTATGTCCAGCAGAGTGGCAGCGCTGCTATAACCGACGATATAAGAAAACTAGCAGTAGGGTCATTATTCACTGTTACAACATATCAAGCAATGGATATCAATGGATACACGTTCTACACCATGGCCCAGGATGCCGCTGCGTGAGCTTCGTCAAGTGTGCAAGAATCGCTACGTCAGGTCCTTGTTGGAGGAGCGCTTCCGCCTCGCCAAACATCCGGAGGCATTATGCTTCGAGGGGATGGAGAGGTTGATGAGGCGGCAGAATCCCGATGAGGGTCTGGAGGTCGTCAGAAAGGCCGCTGCCAAAGACGCCGGTGCGAAGTACTTCTTAGCGACGCTGAAGTACCGTCGCAACCCTGCGGACCCCGAAGCGATGGCACTGCTCCACGAAATCAGCGGCGGGTCGTCGCCGCCTGACGGGCGGTGGAAGAACCACAACCTGCATCGGCTGCGCTACCTCGTCCGCCGGGATCTCCAGAACATTACGTGGTGGTACTGGCTTCGTGACGGCGATGATGACATTCCGTTGTTGCCCGTCCAGAATCCCCACGTCTGCATTTGGGCAGCGAGATGTAGGCGCTACGGGCCGAAGACCCCAGGGATCATCCACTACTACAGCGCCGAGTGTCGCATCCGTCATGAGTTCGACCTCTGGACGCATGAATTCAGCGGCGCGGTGGAGTACATCGTCAGCAGGATGAACATCGGGATGTAGGCGGAACCATCAATAAAAATTATGTATCTTTTTTTTTTTGCGGGTGAAAAATTATGTATCTTGAATGTAAATTATTACATATTCTGTGTCGCATCCACAAGATTTGATTTGTCACGTTTCTGAGTCAAACCGAAGGTTGTGGTGGTCACATTTGCCGCATTAGAGGCCTAGGGTGCCCTCTTGGATGTCAAAGCGGGCACGGCGGCGGCGGCGGCGGTGGCCTCTGCTAGTCTGCTTCCTCCTCTGTTCTATTGGGTGGGCGTAGGAGACGAGGATTGGAGGGGCAAATGAGACGCGGGTTAACCACCCCCTCTGTTCTATTGGAATGAAGAACAGTTCTCATTTCTCCTTTTAATCTGCAGTCAAATTTTGTAACATGTATTTCTCCGTCGCACTTAATCCAAATTTGATGATTTTTTTCCTATTGTTTCTAAAATCCCCATATTTTCATTAATTTCATTGTTTAGTGTATATTCTGTTTCGTTAATAATGTTTATATGCCTTTATCTTGTTCTTTGTAAGTACAACATAGAAATAATATTTGTTTTCCACAAGCATTAGTAATGAAACTTTGCATTTCGTAATCTTAAGGTGAACACAAGCTTGTGTAAAAATTTCAAATGCGTACGAGATCGAACCTGTTGCAAAGTGTGGAAAACTTCAATGTTCAAGCAACATTCTAAGAAACTATGTGAGAGATGTAGCCATTTGTACACAAGTATATTCTTCCTTTATCGAAACCATTTGAATTTTTTATGACAAGTTTAGGTACCCAATTTATGTTGCCACATCAATTTGTAGAATTTTTGGAGCAAACTAAGATGTTATTAGAATTATTATATCACAAGCATGAGATGTATATTCGAATTATAAGAATGTTGGGTACACAAGTGTGACTGTTGATATTTTATTAAAATACTAAATGTCCAAATATGATTTGATGTTATTTTTAATGAATTTTTAGGTGCTGTTTTACCGGCTCTAATATTTGATGGATGCGAGTTTCATTTCTAAAAAATAGTGTCGGGCCCACGCGTCAGTGTCAGCAGCCTATATAAAGAAGATACCTGCCGACGAAGCCGACGCGGGTTTACTGACCAGCGTCGGCGATGACTATCCATTGTCAGCGTCAGTAGGCAAACCTTGCGCGCGCTGTTCAAAAATTCCCACCTATATTGACTATAATGCCCATGAAATTCCAATTCCACCAGAGAGCCGTTCAAGGGCACACCAGTAATTTCTGTGAACATAGTAACGCGCGCGCAGGGGACATATATATACTCGGGAGTCTAATTCAGACAGATCCAGGAGTCTAATTCAGACAGATCCACCACGCCCGCAGTCTCTCCGCCGCCGCCCTGCTCCTTCTCCAGCCCTAGCCCGCCGCCGCCGCTCTCCCCGCCGCAGCCCTGCTCTTCTCCAGCCCCACCGTTCCCAGCGTGACGTCGGCGAAGTGGCTCCAGCCGTGACGACGGTGACGAGGACGCGGTTACTGGCGTGCGGATGGCGTCCCGGCCAACCTAGAGACGGTGACGCGGATCCGGCATCCCCGGCCACGACGACGAGCCGGCCACCTCAGGCAACGAGGCGACGCGGATCGGGCCTCTCCGACCACCACGAGAACAACTACTTCATTCGCGACAGAGGTTAGTGCTGCTTGAACCCCCAACGCCCTCTCTGTGCTCGGGCACCCAATCTGCTATTCCTGTCAAGGTGGATCAGCGAGACATGCTACTTTATGGTTGTTCACATAGGATTATTCTTCAGGAATTGCCTGCATTAGTACAGCATGCCTTAATAGTTCATTTTTAATTGATTGGATGTGGATTTGACGGATGAATTTTGTTCCTCCAAGTCTGTTTGAATAAATTATTGCTAACAGATGAATTTATATGAACTGTTCAAATTCTGTTATGCTTCGAATGTACCAGATCGACAGTTATGCTTTGGACCTGTTAGCATACTTTAGTTCTAATTGCTTTGTCCTCTTGTTGCATGTACACATGGAACACACAATTCATTGTTGCTGAAGTTGGACAAGGAAGCAGTTGAAGGAATTTAGTCTCTGCTTTGATATATAAGCATATTGCTTCACCCTTTCAAAATGGTTAGCACCTATCCCCAACCTGTAAGCTAATATCAACTATTTTGCCTGTCAGAGAATAAGAATTTATCTTATTTTGTTTAGGTTTTCAGTCTAGCTTATGTTGCTCTACTGACGACCTGATATATCATCTATGCAGTCTCCCACAACACCAAACTCCTCTACCTCCAGTGCACCATCACAGCGCATCGACGGTGAACCTTGTTCACAGCCTATCAACGGTGATCCTTCTTCACAGGGTCAATCAGCACATACTGCTGCGAGTAGTACTCGATCCCGCGGGTCAAGGACACAAACTAAATGGACAGAAGACAAGTTGACCGCAACTGGACTTGATAACAATTATTGGCCTACCCCAGATGCTGCGAGGGATAGATTTGTATTGGTCTATGGCCTCATTGCTCGAGACAGGGTGTCAATCAACAGGGCAGTTGAAGACCTCTCACCAATTGAGAAGGAAGAGTTGTTCACAGTTTTAGAGGAAAAGCTAGATTACCCAGCCAATCTGGCTGAATCTGTTCGCAAGAAGGCAGTTAAGGTAACTATGTCAGAGATTGGAACCTTGCAACGGTGGTTCAAGACCCATTTAAGGAAAAAATTTGTGAGCCAAGAGGAGACTCCCTTTGTGAAGCATACCTTTTTGCAGCCAGAAGACTGGACCGTGTTTGTGCAGGAAACTAATTCTCCTAGATTTTAGTGATTGAGCCAGGGGATGAAAGAAACGAGAGCATTGCATGATAAGCCACACAGGACGGGCAGAAAAGGTTATGTTCGTAAAAGGAAAGAGTGGGAGGAGGAGGATGCAAAGCTAGCTGAAGAAGGAAAACAGAACCCTTGGGACCAATTTCCTGGACGTTCGAGGCCTTATCTACGGGCAAGGGTAGGGAAGAGGAAGACCACTAGTGAAGGAAGCGGGGACATAACATTCAGTAACCCTGCGGTGGTGGGGGTAGCAACTAGGGTGAAAACACTTGCATCACAGGCTAGCGATGGTTCTTTCGGGGTTAGGGAGAATGATATCCTCACCGCAGCACTTGAGACTCCAGAGCATCGAGGTCGGGTCTGAGGCGTGTCTAGTTCACTTGGCTGGGGTAAAGGGTTTGGTGAAGAGTTTGCTGGAATGTACAGGAAGAAGAGGAACAAGAAGGCTGAACCGCAGACGGAACACCTAGTTGTTGAAGCAGTCACCAGAATTGTCTCCATTCTAGAAGAATCAGGCTTTGATATAAGGAAAAATGTACTTCATCCTCCCCAATCACCACCTGTCAGTAGCAGCGAGGAAGAAGATGTACATGACCTCGAGGAAGAAGATGTGCATGGCCTCGAGGAAGAAGATGTGCATGGCAGTGAGGAAGAAGAAGCACGTGGCAGAGAGGAAGACCATTGGCATGTCAGCGAGGACGAAGGTAGTCAACAGCACATTGATAGTCGATCACCTATGCTGGACACAATAGATAAGCTGACAGAGCCAACCAAGTGCAGCCTTTTGGATGGCTCCGGGAATAAAGTGGAGCTCGCACTAGCCACTGTCTTTCCATTGCAAAAGACTCTCCATACAGTACCGGTGCAGGATGGGTATGCTGTGGTGCAACCTAGTTATATGTGGGGCAATACGGGTCACTACCCTCTGCCTATACCAATTGGAGGGGATGAAGTAACAACCCTAGCTGAGGCTCTCTGTATAACGATCCAATGGTCAAAGAACAGGATCCATGTACCACCTATTACGAGAAATACCAACCCTGCTCCCACATCAGGTAGCAGGGGTACAGCATCAGATGGAGGTACTACAGCTCAGCGTCAGCAAGAGAAAGCTCAGCAGCAGCAGCAGCAGCCGCAGATCAGCAAAACTACGCAGCAAGAGCATCGACAACAGCAGGAGGAGGACAGACAATCTCCGCCTAAGAAGCAGCAGCAGATCAGCAAAACTACGCAGTAGGAGCATCGACAACAGCAGGAGGAACCCCGGCAACCTCCACCTAAGCAGCAGTAGCAGCAACAGCAGTAGCAGCGACAGGCGGAAGACAGGCAATCTCCGCCTGAGCAGCAGCCAACGCAGAAGAAGGGGCCAGGAAACCTCTGCCTAGAGATGAGCTTCTTAACTATTTTTGGACAAAACAAGATCCAAAATATAAGCCTGCTGTGCCTATGTTGTCAGAAGCGGACTTACAGGCTGCTGGACCGAATTGTGCCAGGTTGCATGCTTACGCCATGGAACACAGTAAGGATAAACTTAGTTTTCCAGCAAAGTTGCCTGAAGACTCCTTTCATGGTGCTGGTGATTTAATGTTAAACATTGCATTCAGTCACGTGTATGACCTTATAACCTTGGTTGCTCTGGATGAGACCTTCTTGAGGTTGTCGACATTATAAGTGCCTTAAAACCAAAATAGATATTTCTTTAATTTTGACCACAAAGTTCATGAATGCTAACATTTGGATTTTTTGTAGGAAAATGAAGGACAAGGCAGCGGAGATGAAAATCAGTGTTGGGTTTTTGGATCCACAGGTTCTCACGACCACAAAGATTCATAAGGAGTCTAACCTTGTAATAAAAGCATTGAGAAATGCAATGACGAATGACTACGTGGTGGGTGCCTTCGGCACCGGTGGCCACTATGTCACACTAATCATCTGTATAAAGTTCAAAGAGGTTTGGTATCTAGATTCTGCTAAACATCATCCCCCGCGAAAGTTCGAAGACCTCCGAGCGCTTGTGACTTGGTCCGTACCTTGTAGGTTTTGTTCACAAAATTCAATCTCTTAGTGTTTCTAATCGGTATTATTGATCATGCAGGGCCTCTGAATATATATGCCCAAAGGACGAAGGGATGAAAGGAAAGAAGACAAAGCTAAAATCTAATCAGACATTCAAGCACAAGCCAAATACCACTATAAGACCGAGGTTTTTTATGGTCCCTTCATACCAATTTGGTACTGCATTAACTTGTCATTTTGGTACCTCGATGCGCAGTGTGCTCAGCAGCCATCGGGGTCCTTTTTGCATGGATTCCATGTGGCATTCAATATGTTCAAACTACTTGAAGACATACCTCACATCAAGAAGGCTGCTGTAAGTAGATAATGCTCTCACCCTTTGTCTCTGCTCATATATTCTCCATTTGATTTTAGAAACTGATTTGTACTTGTATTCTCATAATTATTTTATTTTGCAGGATTTCAAACCTGCCCTTAATGTTTCTACAGAAGATCTAAAGCTGGTCCGGAAGATGCTGTGCGAGTACATTGTTAAGGAGATCCTCGACCGAAACGGCAACCTCTATAATGGTGCACCGTGAGTTCATTGTACTGCCTGACAAACTTGAAACTTGCTGCATTCAGGCTAGTTTAGTACTGCCTGAGAAACCTGCTTGGCTAGGTCAGATGTTGCCTGGTTTAGGCAGTTTTCTCAGGACTCCATCCAAACAAAACACCGATGACGAACTTGAAACTTTAGCATGCATGTCGATCTGATGAGGAACTTGATGTGATCTCGCATTATTGTGTATATATATGTGATCTTGCTTGTGTATATATGTGATGAGAATGTGTTTGTGATGTCTCCTAGCATTGCTGTGGTGGCTGCCAAATCCTGGCTGTTTCCAGGATGCAGCCCCTGATCTGGTGGCTGCCAAATCCTGGCTGGTTCCGGGATGCAGCCAGAAAACGGGCAGGTTACTGTAGGTGCCCTACGTATCGGTCACGGGCGTTAAGTAAGGCACGTTACAAAAACAGATCCGTGAGTAACGGGCTTCACTTGGAACGCCCGTTACAAGTATGACAACACTGTAACGGGCCGCATAAAGGCCCGTTACTAATACTGACCGGTGGGCCCTACAAGTTGATGCTTTCGTCGAGACAGAGGAGACGCGCTTCCAGAGCACGCGTCTCCTGTCGTCGAGACAGACGTGACGCGCGTCTAGAGCACACGTCTCCTTTCGTGGAGACAGGCGAGACGCGCGTCCAGAGAACGCGTCTCCTGTCGTCCAGACAGAGAAGACGCGCGTACAAAAAATGCGTCTCCTTACGTGCAGACGCGTGTCCACAGCAAACGTCTCTGATAGTGAGTTCATGTAACGGGCTAGGTTTCTGTGCCCGTTACCAAAGGTCCATGTGGGTCCAGAGAAACAGACATTTCAGGTGACCGGTAACTTGTTTCGGTAACGGTCTTTGTTAGACGCCCGTTACAATTACATGTTATCAGTAACGGGCATCCGCCCATTACCTTTCTTGACTTATTTGTAACACTTGATCGGTAACGAGCGTTTTGCCCGCTACCAATGGCCATCCACGCTCGTTACCAATGGCTGTTTTTCACGTAGTGGAGTGTTAACAATGTACATGCGTGTGTGTAACGTGGTGAACAACCTAGAGCTTGATAGTTAGTTAGATACTTAGATAAAATCAATCCCTTGTAAATAGGATCAATCTCGGCCAGATTGTTCACCCAACTTGTAAACCACGCTAGGGGTTGTTCCTAGCTCTATATTAACACGCAGGCGCGCCTTCTACGGAGGCAACGACGCTTCCACTATTTTCTACAGATATACGCCAAGAGCATTATGATTTTTTAGTAATAGAGTAATGTAAATATATAAATCACTTCAGTTTAGTCTACAACTACATATCCAATCTAGATCTCGGAGATGAAGCTGCGGTAAAAATAGTCCCAAAGTCATGGACCAATAGAGAATAACATATCAGTGAAACAATATAATAGGATGTGTTGCTATTGTACATGGCTTGAAATGTGTATATTTTAAAGTATAAAGAAAGAGGAGTTTGCCCAAGGCTTGCTCATCTGGAAGACCAATTTAAAGTATATATATTTTCCCTCGCCATTCTCTGCTAGTATGATTGCCAGCTTGTGTGAATTTCATTGCTGCGGGTCATCCGGATAGACTACTGCGCCGCTCGGTCTAGCAATATCTAGTACACAGGGACGGATCCAGCGGTGGGGCGGGCGGGGCTCGAGCCCCCCTACCGTTGGAAATTCAATGGAGTCCCGTAAGCCCGCTCTACAAATTTGAGGAAGAAGAATGAGGGAAGGAGGGGCTAGAGGAAGAAGAAGGAGGAGAAAGCCCCCTAAATTTATTCCTAGATCCGTCACTGCTAATACAGTAATAAGCTAGGTCTTCGTAGGTATCATCACAGTGCCATTGGAAAGTGGACATACGTGGCCGAGTGTGAAATGCATGGTTCAGCAAAGACTAGCTCGAGAGAGTGAACAACTGCACGCTACCAGCGACTCGTGTGCATGCATGCACGTGGTCCGCATGCCACACAGAACCTCCGCACATATTGGGCCCGAATGGTTGAAAGTTAAAAGTTGTCAAACCAAAGTTTTGACTATTTTAAATCTTGATCATCAATTCAAAACTTGATTAATTTTGACAATTTAAATGAACTAAGGTGCACAAGATAAACATTTTTAGCCACTCATTCATTTAGATTGTTAAAATTGGTCCAGATTTTGAATTGATGGTCAAATTTTAAAATAGTCAAAACTTTAATTTGGCAACTTTGACCTTCAATCAGACCCATCGCAACTTGCACCTCGTGCAGATCGCTGCGCGTGCTTAATTTTTACTGCCTCTCCTCCGTTCTTTTTTTTTGTTGCCGTACGGAAGGAGAAGAAAGCATGCGAAATTTGTTCACTGCACAGAGCAGGTCACTTATTGCTGGCCAGGCATCGATCTCCATTAGTCCCAGCACCGTCACCTGAAAGCGAGGCATCGGGCAAATGAAGCCACGCTTCTCCGAGCGACAAGGACAAAAGGAGGCGATCAACTCCTTTGATTCGAGTCCCCCAAAAAAAACTCCTTTGATTCGAGCGAAAAACGTGGCGATGCTTTCATCGACAATTTTTTTAAACGGAATGGCAAAAGTTTTGTCAGGCTGAGTCCTACAGACGAGGCAAATGCAATTTTGCCTCCCCTTTGCTCCGATTGACCTCCAACAGAAGAGGCAAGAGGCAAGGCAAACTTCCTATCGTGGAGATTGCATCCCCTCTCTCCTCGAAGGCATCTGCCGCTGGGGAGGGAGAGGGCTTCCCGCGCGCGGGAGAAGGAGGAGGAGGTGGTGTGCGCGGGAAAAGGAGGAGGCGGCGGCTTCCCTGGAGAAGTAGGCCGGCAGCCTGTCGAGCGCGACCGTGTGCGACAGTGACGACGAGCTTCAGTGTGGCGCGGGCGCGGGTTCCACGGCGAGCTCCAGGCCGAGCTTCAGCGCGGCGTGGGCGCGGGTTCCACAGCGAGCTCCAGGCCATCGCAGGGGCGGGGACATCGGCGGCGTCTGCGGCGGGCTCGGCGGAGGACGACGACGCGTCGGGCGACGGCGGCAAGCGGCGTGGGAGCAGGCCGCGCAAGGACCGCCTGCTCGGCGCAGCACCTGGACGTACGCGACATAACCGAGTACGCCGGGAGCTCGTCGCCGGAGATGGTGGGGAAGGCGCAACAACCATGTGCGACGGTGACGACGAGCTTCGGCGCAGCGCCGGCGCGGATTCCACGGCGAGCTCCGGGCCGTCGCGGGAGTCGGGACATCGGCGGATCCGGTGCTACGCAGCTCGCCGTCGAGCTCCCTGCGCGGCGGCGGCCTGTGTAGCTCCCTGCCCTGCGCCCGCTCCGGATCCGCCGCCTTCTCCACTGCTCGTCGGAGGCCGCCCCGAGCCCGGCCGGCGTGTGCGCGAGCAGGGGAGGGAGGAGGAGCGCCGACGGCTGGCAAAGGGAGTCGAGGCCGGCGGAGGAGTCCAGGCCGGAGGAGCAGAGGCAGAGCAGCAGCAGGGACGGGGGGAGGGGAGAATTTTGCGTTTGCCTGCTGTTGTTGGAGAGAGAGAGAAAAATGGCTTGCTCTCCCGATACTATACACATGAGGTAAATGGAGATTTGCCTCTCCATTTTGGGCCTGTTTAGTTGATCAAAAATTTTTGGGCCCTCTTATCAAGTACGATTAGGAGGACTAAACATAGATTAATTACAAAACTAATTACACTGATGAATGGGAAATCGCGAGACGATTCCATTAAGCCTAAGTAATCCATTATTAGAGATTGTTTACTGTGACACGACTTTGTCTAATCATGACATAATTAGGTTTGTTAGATTCGTCTCGAAAAATTAGGTAGGGGTTATGGAATGGGTTTTGTCATTAATCCACATTTAATACTCCTAATCAGCGTCCGAAGATTGATGTGACGGGTAGTTAGGAAAATTTTTGAGAACTAAACAGGCTCTTTGCCTCTTGTTGTTGGACTTAGTCTCACAATTTTTATTAGAAGAAAGAAAAATAACAAAACATACAACTCAAAACTACTCACAATCACATAATTACAACCTCTAATTACATCAGCAACTCCACGCCACAGGCAATACTACTCAGACAGGTAGAATGCTTCATTGACGTGCATTTGAGGCGGCGTACGTCCCTGTCACTGTCAGCGCATATGGTTGAGTCGAGATGCAGTTTTCCTCTTTCGGAAAGAAGGGAACGAAAAAGATTGAGCATCTTTCTTTACAGCAGGACACCAATAATGCAGACAATTGCTTGTCGCCGCCGTCACCAGGAGTCTGTTTGGATTGTAAGGGTAAAGGGTAAATGTTTACCCTAAGGTAAATGTTTAGCTACTTCTATTTGCTTCTAATAATATTTACTTCTTGAGGTGATTGGATTGAAGGGTAAATGTGAATGTGGATGTGAGAGAGAGGGTTGGGGTCCACCACAATTTTGCTCCAATTTGCTACTTTTAGAGGTAAATGAAATTAAGGGAACATTTACCTCACCACATTTGTCCCATATGTTTGACACATTAGAGGTAAATTTGGGATAAATTTGCCTCATTTACCCTTCCATCCAAACACCCCCGAGGCCACCCAAGCTGCAGGACTTTGGTTGATCATTTAATGCGCATGCACACACAAAACGCTCTGGAGCCGGTCGCTGAACCCAGCGACAAGCAATACCCTCTCTCTTCCCTTCTCTCCTTCATGTGATTTTGCTTGCTGAGGTGTCCGGCGATTACTACAGTTACTGCACTTGCTCTTAGTAGCCACGCATGCAGGGGGACCATGCATTGCACCATGGCGTGTGTGCATGCATGACATTATCGTGCCGTGCACAGGGACGAAGCCAGGAATTTTACATTAGGGGGCAAGTTCTAATCATTCGGGAACGGGGTCGGTCCAGGTTGGTCAGCTCAGCTTAGAGTGTATCTCGACAGCCCGGGTTCAATTCTCGTCGGCCATGAAAACTAACTCTATTATGCAGGTTATTTTCAGGGGAGCATACTGGCTACGCTCCTGGGTCCAATTACAGCGTGATGAGCAAGCCAAGGACGCTCTCACTCTGATGAGCAAGAAATTAGAGATTATTGCCTTAGAGATATCAAATAGAGGGTGGAAGCACTTATATAGTTTGCTTTAGTCCGATTATCTCTTTTAAAGACTTTGGTTTGCTTTTTATTCACCAAGAACGGTTTGTAATAATTGGCTGTGTACATCTCTGGATGTAGAGGCCGGATTCTGTAATCCCTTATCTAAAAAAATTCTCGTCGGCCGCGTCCTTGCTACAGTGGATGGCGGGTCGGTTGGGGCTTGCCCCGATGCCTAGCGTCTGACTGGTTAAATTCATGTGACGCTGGGGGTTATTCTAGCCTCTGACCCCTATATAGTTCTATTCATTCATTCAGCTACATAGGCACATAGTAAAAAGAACTGTATGCTAGATTTTACTTAGTTTCTAAAAACAACGTACAACAAAAATGATAAGAATACTAGCTGAATTAAAAAAAACTATGTAATCCATGCAACGTGTGATTCTCTCTTTGAAAATAAGTTTTGGCATAAGACGAGACGACGTATCTACTAGTAAGGTACCATCTTCAAGCAGATCATATAATCTCAATATCACTGGAATCTTAAAGCTTCTTTGACCTTGAGAGCTATGGCCGGTCTTGGAGAAAAGAATTAGAGAAGAAGGAGAAAGAGAGAGAAGTGAAACATGTGTCATTTGGCTTATCTGTGAGAGAACTCAAAACGAATGTTATGTTTTTGTTGGAAACACAATTACATGTGTTAACATTCTTCACATACATCTTTGTGTTTTATAGGAGAAATAAAAGATCTGGAGTCTTAAAACGTAGCTACATGAATAATTTTTATATAAGATGTAGGGGGTTTAGAAATTTTTTGATTCATAGGGGGGCCATGGCCCTCGCTGGCCCCCACCTGTCTCCGTCCCTGGCCGTGCATGCATATGCTTTATCGTGTGTGCGTGCGTGCTGTACGCGCATACGTGCATCGCTACAGAGTTGACCGTACGACGACTCATTGACTTGCCAAATTAAAGGCCTTCATACGTACACGGTACACATCCACGTCGACGTCAACTTCATACGTGTGGGCGCCCAACGCGCCGACCGTCCTCGTACGTCGTACCAACAGGGGCATCCTATTGCATATATTGCACATTGCTGATCTGTTCCGTTCCACTGATCTTGCAAGACCTTTTTTCGCACATGATGGTAACCTTAATTTTGCACTTTTTGGATGTTTTTTTGACGACAGATCTTTTAAAATTGTATTCAACAATCGATTTCAAACGGGAGAAGTGCATGTTATAAGCATTCAACGTTAGTTCAACATCATGTGTTTTAGAAAACTATTTCAACATTTTTATACCAAAATGTTGAAATAGTGGGTTCAGAATGTCAATTTGTGTGTTCAAAAGGTTATTTTCACTACGTGAAAACCTCAAATAGGTCACGCAACATTGGTAACGGACCTATAAAGCCCGTTACCATAAATTTTAAAGATAACAGACTTTATTAAAGTCCGTTACTAATAAAGCCTTCAGACCGCAACCCAACCTCAAAGCGTGTCTCCAATGTCAACCAGTAACGGACTTTAACAATGCCCGTTACTCAATCCCAGTTGCGGACCCGAAAAAATCATTCATACTGGTTAACTCCGCGTCCTCGCATCCGCCCCCCCCCCCCACGTCCTCGCGTCCGCTCCCCCGCACCGCCTCCTCACATCTCTCTCCCTGTCTCTCGAGTCTCTCCCGTCTCCTCTCCTCTCCTCTCCCCTCCCCTCTCGCTCTCCGGCTCCGCACGCACCCCGCCGGCCGCTATCGCCGCCGCTGCTTCATCCCGCTGCCGCGCCTCACTCCCTCCCTCACACCACGTGCTCCTCCCCGACGAGATCCAGATCTGGGGTGAGATCCAGATCACTAGAAGATGAAGAAGGAGCACGAGACGGCCATGGAGGGGAAGGCGAAGCTCCGTGTGCGTGCTGCCGGGGACGGGATCCTCCTCACACGCGGCTACCCGGCGGGAATCGGGTCAGGAATCTCTCTTCCTTCCCCCCTCTCTTCCTCTCCGATCCGCCCAAATTGATTTATGTCTGCTGCGGGAGAAGCTGTAGAGGCTGGAGGTACAACGAGGGAGGTGGAGGTGACGGCGCGGTGCCGACATCCTCGGAGGGCGTGGTGATGTGTACGGCAGAGGAAGCAATGGAGAGGAAGCAAAGGAGAGGAAGAGAACCAGAGGTGAGTTCAGAACTCCACACATGCTTGCCCTTGCAATTGAGTGCCCTGTGGCGATATATTATGACTGTGATGCTTGTGCTTAGCATGTGATTGGACCAGAGTACTGGTGTAGTATGTCCAACTTGAACTAGTTGATGTGCTTGTGATTATCACCTAGTATGAGTGTTAGAACAAAATAGGTTCCTTTGGCTTGTAATTGTTTCATTCAGACCAAAGCCTTGTATTTGTTTATATGTCATGTTCCTTTGGTTGCCTTTTCCTATTGGTTTTTGTTAGGCTTATGTTATGCAAATGATGCTAAAACATTAGTGTACAATTATATCTTGGTACTGAAAACATTACTATACATATTTCCCTCACTCTTGGTGTCTGAATGATCAAAGTAAGAATTATACCTTTAATTTCTTTCTAGGAGCAACACCAAAGTCAGTGTTGGAGCAACAACAATGTCACTGGAACCTCATGGTCAATCATGTCTAGTGATAAATTTGTAGTTGGAGGATTGTGATTTGAGGAAATAAGTTTAAAGTTATCCTCATGGTTCTTGATTCCTTTTGTTATCCTCAGATGTTTAAAGTTGTTGTGCTAGCCTAAGATGTACTTAAATGGATAAAGTTTAGCCTTGTGCTTTGCAAGTTTAGCCTAAGATGTACTCTTTGTGACATATGCACCTGTCTTTAAGGACAATGATATGGATGTTGTGACATATTTTCATATGAATTCATTGTACACAGATGCTGAAACAAGAAAACAAGAGTGCAATGCAAGCATTCCATGAGGTGCTTGAGAAGGTATGTTGGTCATCTCTATGATTTACACTTGACAGTTTACGAGTAAAAAAAATCAGTGTAGATTGTTGAGAATCATGTTTGATTCAATAATGTTGGAGCTATCTTGTGAAATAAGTTCAATTTTGAGCTCATTGTCAATGAAACTAGTTTAGCTCTTGTCAGCAAATACTAGTCTGTTTCTATCATGCTTGGTTGAAAAGTAGTCCTTAACATATTATTCTATAAGCATATTAAAGCTCTTGTCAGTGTAGATTCTAATCTCTTGATTTCATCTTATTTTTACTTTGTGCATAAATGCTCAACTATGTCTGGCTTTCCAGTCCCAAACATACCCAATAATGCTAATCTATTGTTTTTCTTTGAGTCCTCAACTATGTTTATGCAAAGGTCAGAGCTACTCAAATTTAATTATCCATTGAGATCTGAATCTGAAATCTTGTTTTCTGATGGCTTTTTCTTGATGGCTTGTAGTTAGTGATCCTCTAACTATTGATGACATTGCCGATAACATTTATTCACTTGTACAATGCATTTTAAAGGTACTTCTCTGCATTTTCTTCCATTAGATTCTTACTTTGTTTACTTCACTAGAGCTTCTGGACTACATTGTTTTTCAATTAGACTCTTACTCCAATTCAAAAATATTGCTTAAGAACACTGGTTTGATTAATAAAAAAACCATTGCATTTAATTGTTTATGTGTTCTTCCTTCCCCTTCCAGCCCTTTCATGTATGGAGCTGTCTTTATTGCTGCAGTTCAAATTATGATCCAAGCACTTGTTTACTTCTTAGCATGTTGTCTAGTCAGCAAACTGCAGTAGTTTGAGCTGTTGGCTTGTTTAGGTAGCTTGTTGATCCAAGCACTTGTTGATGTTACTTCATTGGCTGAGCTTATGTGTAATTCAAATCAGTTGCTTAGGAACACTGAAAATAAGGAGGCATTGTGATGTATGTATGAGACAGGCTGGAGGTTGTAACCGTGATGCATGTGCATGTAATGTATATAATAAAATAATATATGGTATTTTGATTTTTTTTATTTTTTTAATTCCACATTGGTAACGAGCATTACCATAATGCCCGTTACCTGTGATTGGCATTGGTAACGGGCGTCATTGAGGTCTGTTACCTATATCTTGTTATTGGTAATGGGCATTATGGTAATGCCCGTTACCAATGTGTGTTATTGGTAACGGGCATTTGCCCGTTACCGATGATGGGTTATTTGTAACGCTATATCGGTAATGGGTGTTTTGCCTGTTACCAATGACCCTTTTCCACGTAATGTTTTTTACAGTGAGCAATTAGAGACATGCTCGTCGGAAGATTAAGCCACCATCAGTGCCTTTATCTTTATCTCTCTTAACATTACACCGAGTACTAATCCGTTCGAATCAGTCGAGCTCTTTCTCAGTATTACTCCCTCCGTTTCATAATACTTGTCATTCTGTCTTTTCTAGATACATCTCTTTTGTTATGTATCTAGACATAATATATATCTAGATGCATAACAAAAGAAATGTATCTAGAAAAGTTAGAATGACAAGTATTATGAAACGGAGGAAGTGCATATTTACATGTTCCATTTCTCACTTTTTTTAAAAAAAAAAGTTTCCGACCTCTGCGACTGCACACAACCACGTTTTACATGTTCCATTCCTAGAGATGCAGCATCTTCTCTTCCAATCCATTGTTCATACAAGCCGCGTAGCTTGTGCAAGTGGCTACGCATCAAATGGTTTGCTGACTTGCCGAGCGAACAACCGCTGCTACCAGCCTAGAACTAAGGGTGCAAAAGGGGTAACCGTTAGGTACATTTCCAAATCTCTTTAGTTCAACTATTTGTACTAATTCTTAAAAATTTTGAAGAAGCAGAACAAATAATTAAACTAAAGAGGTTCGCGGAGGTGCACCACATTATAACCAATTTGCACCCCTACCTACAACCAAGGCGAAGAGATCACCAATTGCAAACTCCCATTGCAAAAACTGAAATAGAAAATCTGGTTCATATCGACATATAACCTTGGCGATGAGTTATTTTTATTTTTATTTTTGAAAAAAATCAAAGCTGAGTTATGACGATGGGTAGACGGAGGAAGAGTGAGTATAGCGTTGGGCTCGCGTGCATTTTGCAGGGCCCAAACAAAGCAGATCAACCAACCGCGGTGTGGGTCGTGTGGCCACATTATCCGGCCCGGTCTGTGTATCGTTCGTTCTGCGCGTCGTCGTCGTGGGTGGTGGTAGTGTTGTTGTGCCCTCAGCTCTGCTGCGGCCAGCCAGCCCGTCGTTGTCCCCGCCTGGCCCGGCCCAGCCGAACAGGCTCAATGACATGCAGCCATGCCAAGTATGCCGCATAGGGTAGGGTTTGCGTACGTCTATTCATAGAGATAAGTGATGAGTGTGCGTGCGTGTTGTGAACGTCTGCGTTGTACTATGTAATTAAAAAAAATATACGACCGGTTCGCCCGCCGTTCTGTGAAACTCTGAACCCTATCGAAGATGATAACAAACAACCGCGGGTCAAAAAGGAAAAAGTAAAAACGTAAAGTGCTGGTTCACTACCAACACACGGACAGTGATACTGTTGCATCTCAAGTGTTCGAGGGAGCATACATGCTCACAGATCACCTGACGATGGTCCTGGTCGCTTGCTCGTCATTCCCAGCGAGTGACGGTCAAAAAAACTCAAAAGCGTTGATGCGTCCGGCTGGCCAGTACGTACGACACAGCTTCCATGCCATGAAACTGTTTCTACAGCCGGTAAATTTAAAACTCCCTCTGCGTGTGCGATCTAGTACAAACAAAACCAGAAAACCGTAGAAAAAGCAATGATGCGCCAAAGTGGGCAAACGGATGAGGTGACCATCTCGCTAAAGCACCGTGTCGATCCCTACAAAGCAGCAGCGATCCTTGTACCTTACTGATCCCTGTACACTAGATTAGTATTAGTGAACTGACAAAGTGAAGCCGGGCGCCTGAAAGAACGAGACCGCAGCCGTCGCCGCCGCTTTGACCAATCTGCGATTTTCCTCAGCTTCTGTAGCACAAAAAATGATGATCCACCTGCGATCAGATCATCGAAAGACATGGCTATCGCTTCTTTCGATAAAGAGAGGCGGTCCGGGAGAATCCGGGTCCTTTCTCTTTTTTTTCGCCCTTCTTTCTAGAATAAAGAGCAGGATGGGTTCTGTTTTGAACGAGAAGATCCCTAGGACTGTGCGGGAGGAAAGGAATGTGCTCTCTCCCACACTACTGTGACGTCGAGCTCTAAAGATGCAGAGACACATGGGGCAAAAATTCTAAATGCCAGGTATAATGGGCAGTCATGCAAGGCAGAAGGCACAATGGGCAGTCGATCTGTTTGCAGCTACAGACCGCCATGACTTGTTCCTAGAGAGGATGAACGGAAGTGGCCATGTGTAATTTATCGCTAGTTTCCTCTCACATGAATCTTGCCCAGAACCTAGGACGTCAGTCATTCCTAACATATGCAAATACTGACAAGTGCCTTGTTGGCTCGACAAAGAATGTAGGCAACGCTTTTTCTGATGGGAAAAATTGACTCCACAAAGTTTCGCTTGGGGTAGGGCCCTAATCACATCCAACATCCGGATACAATCTGTCTTGGCATTTAAAGTCTGATTGGTTTGATGTTAAAATTAGCACGCCAAAGTTTTGACAAGCTAAAAGTTGAGTAAAAAAATTTGTCGAAGTTTTGGTACAATAAATGGTACATGTTGGTAAAATATGGTACAAAACCAAATAGTAGTGACTAAAAAGCTGGTTTGCCAAACCTTCAGTGTGCCAAAATATTAGAAGCCAACCAAGCATGCCTTGTACTCCACCTTTTTTTTTAGAACGCCTTAGACTCCACTTGATAATCTTTAAAGCGATATATTACATTGATGTACAAACGATAGATTGTGAAGTCAATAGGTGCATGTTTGGTTGTTATTTATTTGTTAGTTTTGCTACAGATTCTTGATTAAAATGGCTAACCTTAGTTTTGCAATAACCACATAATCTTAGGTAAAGTTGAGTTATGAAAAGTGGAATTGAGAAGTTACACAGACTAATATGTAGGAAAATTTTAGGGTGCTTGTAATTAATGTGAACCATCCATCCGGTGAAATCTAACGATGGTAGTACTAGGTAGTACCAATGGGTAGTACCCGGTAGTACCATTTTGATAGACCCGGTACTAAGTACTATCTGGTACTACCTAATTAAATTATAATATGTAAACAAAACTAAAAATTGCCTGTTAAATCTATGGCTGCCTAGTCTTTGATGTGGCAATGCCCTCAAAAAAAAAATCTTAGATGTGGCAACCTTACGTTGCAATGCAAATGTCCTAAAGCTTATAATTCATTAATATAGCTCCAATACGGTGAGTAGATATAAATGAACCCTTTTGAATTAGGTATACAAACATATTGCGCATGGCATATTTCCAATTACTCCCTCCGTTCTTAAATATATGACGTTTAGGACAAGATAATTAGTTCAAAATGATGGAGGTAGTATTTTCTAAGAGTAATTTCAATTTTAAGTCATTTTTTTAATAAAATGAAAGTAATCGTACACCAATTCCTTACCTCTCGTCGTAGCAGCGATTCCAGATTTTTCCTTTTAAACCAGCACGGCGGGCCTACAGATTTGATTACAAAGCGCGGCCCACCAAACCCAACCCGCCGCTAGGCCGCTACCCTACAACGGTAATACTAACGTTGCGCAAATCAAACAGCGAAATCGTAGCAGCGGAAGACGCCGCCGCGGAGCCTAGCCGAGGGACAGCGCCAGTACTGCCCTGCTCTGCTCCTCTGCCGCCACTGCCGGCTGGCTTCCTCCTCGTCCCGGCCACCATCCCATCCCATCCGCCGAGAACACGCTCTCTCTCTCCCCCCCTCTGCGCCGACCTGCCCTGTCCTTTCCCTCTCCACCACTGCCCCTCCTGTCACTTCCCAACCTCTTTTGTCCGTTACATCCGTCAAGAAGCTACCCACGCCGCAATGCATCCGTCACGCTCACAGCACGCCAAGCACCACCACCACCCGGGGACGGCGCCGCACACGCGCTTCCGCAGCCAGGTCCAGGTGCTCGAGCCGCCCCGAGATCCCGGATCCGATCCTGAGTACCAGGATTTCCAGTTCCGGTTCGTCCCGGAGGTGTTCGAGCTCCAGATGGGCGGCGGCGGCGGCGGGGGAAGGAATGGGGACGGCAAGGTGGCGGAGAAGGTTCTTGCGTTCGAGTTCGACAAGGTGAGAATCAGCATTGCGTCCAGCGACGACGAGGCGGACGGGGACGCGCCGCCCAGGAGCTCCTTCTCCGGGGCGAGCCACCCGCCGGAGCCGGTGGACGACATGGACACCGTCTTTGTCGCCGTCGACGGCCGCGACAAGCCGGTCATCTCGTGGGACGCGTGCCCGCCGCCGAGCGGCACGGCGAGCCCGCACAGCAGCATCGACAGCTCCGGCGCCGCGGCAACGGTGACCAGCATCGCGCCGAGCTGCACCGTCACCAGCCGGAGCGCCAAGACCAGCGTCAGCAGCAGCGCGGCCAGCGACGGCAGCGGCTGGAGCAACGGCACCGGCTCCGGCGCTGGAGGAGGGAGCGCGGGGAAGCCGCACAAGGGCGGCGACCCCCGGTGGAAGGCCATCTCTGCGGCGCGCGCGCGGGACGGGCCCCTCGCCATGGGCAGCTTCCGTCTGCTGCGGCGGCTCGGGTGCGGCGACATCGGAACGGTGTACCTGTCCGAGCTCAGCGGCGCCGGCGCCGTCAGCGGCGGCGCGGTGAGGCCCTGCTGGTTCGCGATGAAGGTGATGGACAAGGCGTCGCTGGAGAGCCGCCGGAAGCTGAGCCGCGCGCAGACAGAACGGGAGATCCTGCAGCTGCTGGACCACCCGTTCCTCCCCACCCTGTACGCGCACTTCGAGACCGACAGGTTCGCCTGCCTCGTCATGGAGTTCTGCCCCGGCGGCGACCTTCACGCGCTCCGGCAGCGCCAGCCCGGCAAGCACTTCCCCGAGCACGCGGCGAGGTATACCTATTGTTTCTCTGTTTGATTCTCTGTTTGCTTCAGACTCTTAAAATACAGTTCGGAATTGCAAATGGTGATGTGGTGATTACTCATCACGTAGAGATGTATCTATTGTTGCATTGCAGCGGAGAGTTCTGCACGGCAAGAATCTTACAACATTGCCATGGTGAACTTAAGCAGTTGCAGTTGTTGGATAATTTTTGTTTAATACTTCTTTAGTATTTGAAAAATATATAATGTGTATGCAGAAAAAAATGGCAATGCCATTTCTCGCATCACTCCCATATCTATATGCTCTGACATGACTAAATCAGTATATAACACTAATCTAGGGATGTGTCTGGCAGCTTCATCCATAGAGTTGCAGTTTATTTCTGCTAGAGTGCTAGTGCTATGCTAGAGTATCAGTTAAAGTGCTACTATCTTGTTCTTTACCCTACTGTTTCTATCATGCTGTAGAACTTGGGGTGTGTTTAGTTCCCTGAATTGGGATGCAAAATTCTGGATTTTGCATGGATTTTGAGCTGAAAAGCACTGTCCCGAACTGAAAACACTGTAGCACTTTTCGTTTGTTTGTGGTAAATATTGTCCTACCATGGCCTAACTAGGCTCAAAAGATTCGTCTCGCAAAGTACATCCAAACTGTGTAATTAGTTTTTGATTTCATCTACATTTAGTACTCCATGCATGTGCCGGCATTTTTTATGTGATGTTTGATGTGATGAGAAATCTTCTTTTTGCATAGTAAATTTTGAGGAAAGTTAGGCTTCTAAATGCCTAAATTTGCATAGACAAAATGTTTATGTCACTAGATTCCTAGATTAGGATAGGCACAATGTTTAATTCCAAATTTTCATCATTGTGTCCTACGCTAGTCGTGATGAATACAACAAGCATGCAACCTTCTGGCAATTATTCTGTTTGCTTATTTGAAACCCTGACAAACATATGGCTGCCCTACTTTTTCCCAAGCTGAAGAATACAGATAGTCTTTCCTAAAAAAAGATTACAGATAGTCATCCAGATTGGCAAAACGTTCTGCTAAATCACGTTTGTATTGCTCCAAAATTCAGTATGTTCTGAGGTGTTTGATCTTATCATTTTTGCAGGTTCTACGCGGCAGAAGTGCTCCTTGCCCTCGAGTACCTGCATATGCTCGGAGTGGTCTACAGGGACCTGAAGCCGGAGAACGTCCTCGTCAGAGAAGATGGCCACATCATGCTCTCCGACTTCGACCTCTCCCTCCGCTGCGCAGTCTCGCCGACGCTGGTGCGATCCTCCCTGCACCCCGATCCCAGGAACGCGCAGACCTGCGCCCAGCCCGCCTGCATCCAGCCCACATGCTTCATGCCCAAGCTCTTCAGCCAGAGGAGCAAGAAGAACAGCTACAGCAATGCCACCAAGAAATCCAAGGGCGGCGAGCCCGGGCAGCACCAGCCCGCCGGTCTCCCCGAGCTCGTCGTCGAGCCGACAGGAGCCCGTTCGATGTCGTTCGTGGGGACGCACGAGTACCTTGCCCCCGAGATCATCAAGGGCGAGGGCCACGGCAGTGCGGTGGACTGGTGGACGTTCGGCATCTTCCTGCACGAGCTCATGTATGGCAAGACGCCGTTCAAGGGGCAGACTAACCGCGCCACGCTGTTCAACGTCGTCGGCCAGCAGCTCAAGTTCCCGGACTGCCCCGGGACAAGCAACGCCAGCAGGGACCTGATCAAGGGCCTGCTGGCCAAGGAGCCACAGAGCCGGCTCGGCGTCAAGAGGGGCGCGGCGGAGATCAAGCAGCACCCGTTCTTCGAAGGCGTCAACTGGGCGCTCATCAGGTGCAGCACCCCGCCCGGCGTGCCCAGGGCAGTCGAGCCCGCCGCGATCGCGGTGACGGTGCCCATGCCAGCGAAGCCCGCCGCCGCGCCGCCGGTGGAGAAGGTGGAGATCAACGGCGGCAGCAAGAGGATGGCAGGAGCCGGCGCCGAGTCCGGAGGGAAGTTCCTAGACTTCGAGTTCTTTTAGGAAATTATAGGGAGGTTTAACAAAGAATACTTGCCAATTCCAGTTGTAGCTGTAGCCTGTAGGTGTAGTTCCATACTCGAGTGCTAGCGTTTGGTCAATGGCATGTCTGATTGGTTTCAGTTCTATATACTGCATCACCTCACTCTGTTGTTTGAGATCCATGCCATATTGCCATGCCACTAGTTAGAACTCCTAGTCGACAAGAGTAATCTGTGAGGTTTGAGCAGTCCAAGAAACGATTACAATCATGTTTCTTGCCATTATGTTATACAAAGTCCTAGTGTATTAGCAGGACAAAGCATTCTGTACCAAAATGCCAATGCCCGGAACATGGAAAGAAACAGAGTAGAGTACATTAGTTTGTACACTAGACGACCAGATTCTCTGATGCGGCGACGAGCGCCATGCCGGCGGCGGGACTCCGGTGCCGCATGAGGACGCGCAGCTGCGCCCGCTGGCACTCGAGGTTGGACACCAGGTCCACCCTCTCCTCCCGAGGCCGCACGCGCACCGCCTTGGGGAACTCCACGAACCCCTTGATCCCCCTCCGGATGTGCGGGTTCTCGCCGCCGGCGGCCTCGCGCCGGTGCGGTTGACTGTGCTGACTCCGGCTTGGGCTTTCTTGACCGTGTTGACTCCGGCTCGGGCTCTGCTGACCGTGTCGACTCGTCGTCGGGCTTGCCTTGCCGTTCGGGCTGCTGCAACTGCAGCAGCTGCTCTTGTGGTTGTTATCGCTGGCGGCGGCGGTAGCGTGGAGCTCGGCGACGGCGTCGTCGATCTCCCGCAGCTTCTCCTCAATGGCCGCCCTGGCGTCGGCGAGCTTCATCTGGACCCGCTCCTCGCGCCAGAGCTCCGCGACGCGCAGCATCCGCCGCTCCTCCTCGACGTCCTCGAGAGCGCGCGCGGCGCCGGCCTCCTCCCGCAGCGCCCGGCACTCGGCCTCCGCGGCCTCGCCACGGCGCCGCTCCTCGGCCAGCTCCGCCGCCAGCGCCTCGCTCAGCGCCTCCGCCTTCCGCCGCATGCGCCGCTCGAACTCCAGCTCCGCCCTCAGGTCCCTGATGCGCGCCACGCAGAGCTCCAGCTCCGACGACATGGCACCGTAGCCTTGGTCGAGCTCCACCTCCTCTTCGACGCCGCCGCCGTCCTCGGGCACGACGATCATAGGCGAATCAAGATTGTCGGTTTGGCAAGGAGAACGCGAGGAGGAGAAGAGATGGATGATGTCGTGCGGGGAGTAGTGGGGGTTGTGATAAAGCTTCCAAGGAAGAGGGTAGTGCGAGCCGGCGCCATGATTGGCCTCCACCTGCACCGACGCCATCTTTCCGAGCTCGCGATCCAGTATTTTACCCGCCCTACTACTCGAGAGTGGGGCTTGTTGGAGGCAAAGCGCATGGCCCCAAGGACGAAGGTCACCTGCCTCGCTCCTCCAAGCTTGGTCTTTGTGAGCTGTAAAAGGGACTGGCAGGACTGTAGAAGGAGGAGATGGTCACGTCTCGCGCTCACATGCATGGATCCCGATCTCGTCGCCGCCATCATGGTGGTTCATGATCCTCGTCGCCTTTTTTCTTGCGCAGGCTGTTTATCATTCCGTCTGCTCCTGCTCCTCGGTCGGCACGCTTCTGATGCGGTGACGATGGCGTTGTGGGCGTAGGAATCATGTGCGCGCCATGGCTTTTCGGTGAGGCGCGCGCATGCCATTGCCACGCCACGCAATCGCGTCGCGTCGCGTCCTCGCAAAAGCTAGCGTCTGTTCTGTTGCCTGCTAGTGCTGGACAGTGTCATTGTTGCCTCGAGTCGTGGCGGCAGCGGCACGATAAATTGTATTGTAGGGAGTACTTGTAGAGAATTAATGGATCAACCACACTTTGTATTGATCATAGGCATTGCCTTATATACACAATTACAAGACTCTCATGGAGATCAAAACTGCCGGCGGAGTCCGTGTGAAGCCGACGGAGCTGGGGCGCGGGGCGTCTGAGTCGTGGCGAGGGCAGAACGCGTCGGGAACGCGTCGTGCGCTAGAAGGGCGCCGAGACCGCGTCGTGGGCACCGTGACCGCGTCGTGCGCGAGGAAAGCGCTGAATCAGTTGGGCGCTAACACCCCCTGCAGTCTCAGCTCGTCGTGCCGACGCAGAGACTGGAACGGAAGTCTTGGAACAACGCAGTCGGTAATCCCTTCGTGAAGATATCTGCGAACTGACGAGCACTGGGAATCTGCAGGACGCGGAGTTCACCGGCGGCGACCTTCTCCCGCACAAAGTGAATATCGATCTCTATGTGCTTTGTGCGTCGGTGATGAACCGGATTGCGTGCCATGTACACGCTGGAGATGTTGTCGCAGTACGCCACAGTGGCCTTGGTCGCGTCGCAGTGAAGCTCACGAAGAAGTTGCTGGAGCCATGTACACTCTGAGACCGCGTTCGCGACGCCGCAGTATTCTGCTTCGGCGCTGGAGCGGGACATCGTGGATTGCCGCTTGGATGACCAAGAGACCAAGGAGTCACCGAGGAAGATGGCGAACCCGGACATAGAGCGGCGCGTGTCTGGGCAGCCGGCCCAGTCGGCGTCTGTGTACGCTGTGATTGTTGGTGAAGCCGAGCCGAGGATGTGCAGACCGAGCGACGCGGTGCCCTGGACGTAGCGGAGGACGCGCTTCAGGAGCGTGCGGTGAGTCTGCGTCGGAGCGTGCATATACAAGCACACTTGCTGCATGGCCTACGCGAGATCCGGGCGCGTCAGCGTGAGGTACTGAAGCGCGCCGGCCATACTGCGGTACCATGAAGCGTCGGCCTTGTCGAGCGGAACACCCTCAGAGCTTGACGTCTTGGAGGCAGGTTCTGCGGGCGTGGCGACAGGCTTGCACTGCGCCATCCCGGCGCGCTCGAGGATGTCGAGGGCGTAGGTGGTCCGCGAGAGGAAGAAGCCGGCGTTCGATCGCTGAACGTCGATGCCGAGAAAGTAGCTCACCGGACCCATGTACTTGACGGCGAAGGCGCATTTGAGGCGGGTGATGAAGTGTTGCAGAAGCTCCGGTGACGAGGCAGAGAGAATCATGTCGTCGACGTAGAGGAGGAGATACGCCATGTTCGTGCCGTGGCGGTAGACGAACAACGACGAGTCAGTGCGTGACTGGGTGAAGCCCATGGAGACGGCGTGCTTGATGAAGCGAGTGAACCATGCGCGTGGAGCTTGCCGTAGGCCATAGAGGAAGCGCGCGAGTAGACAGACGTCATCTGGTCGCGTTGAGTCCTCAAAGCCAGTGCGTTGCTTGCAGTAGACGCGCACGGTGAGATCGCCATGGAGGAACGCGTTGGACACGTCCGGCTGGTGAGTCGGCCAGTGCTTGGACGCGATGAGGCTCAAGACCGTGCGGATGGTGGCGGGTTTGACGACCGGGGAGAAGGTTTCGCCGAAGTCGATCCCCGGGCGTTGAATGTCCCCGCGCACAACCCATCGGGCCTTGGTTCGGTCGAAGGAGCCATCGGCACCGGTCTTGACCTTGAACACCCATTTGCCGGAGATGACACGCGCGTCGCGAGGTCGTGGTACGAGCGTCCAGGTCTTGTTCCGTTGCAGGGCATCAAACTCTTCTTGCATTGCTTGTCTCCAGGCGGGATCGTTGAGGGCGGTGCGCACAGACTGTGGCACGGCTGGGAGAGGCGACGACGTGGTGAGCGCGTATTTGGGATTCGGCTAGAACACACCTGCGCGCGCATGCGTGATCATGTGATGTTGGCGCCCGGCTGGAGGTGGTACTAGAGTCACGGTGTGTCGGTGTTTTAGACCGGCAACCTACAAAGGGGAGTACCCGAGGTAGATGGATGTGGCCTCGCCGAGATCGGTAACTCGAAGGAGAGACACGTGGCACACAATTTAGACAGGTTCGGGCCGCGTGGTGCGTAATACTCTACGTCCTGTATGCTGCGTAGCTCTGGATTGATTGGGTGTGTTTACAAGATGATGCGAATGATGAGATAGGGGTCCCTGCCTTGACTTATATAGTCCGGGAGGCAGGGTTACAAGTCGGTTTGCCAGAGGAGTACTAGTCGTGTGCGGCTAGGAGTACTCTATATGGATCCGGACATGTCTAGCTTCCTAACCGAGTACTAATCCTCCACTTGCCATGCGCTTCACGCCAACAGGTGCCGTGCAGCTCAAGTAGGGTAGTCCCAGGGGCCCACGGAGTAGTCGGTCCTAGTACCCACCTGAGTAGTGGGCCCAGAGATGTCCGTACGACAAGCCCCCGAGTACTTTGTAGTCGAGCAGGATGTCTTCGAGTAGTCTTGATGGCCTTGGCGAGTAGTCCTTGAGCGTCCCCGAGTTTCACAAGCCGAAAGTCCTCAAGAATGCTTGAATTATCCCGAGGCTGGAAGGTACTCCAGCTGATCTTTGAGTAGTCTTGAAGTCTTCTCGAGTAGTCCCCAAGCATCCCCGAGTGCTTCTCTCGAAGGTCTTCAATAGTACTCGTGTTGTCTTGAAGAAGAAATCATATGGAAAATGCGATTCGGAGAATCGCATTCCATATGGAATGTAGCCCCCGAGCCTTAGGTCGAATCGTAGATTCAAGCTGAGGGTCAATCTGAAGTTCTGTCAATCTTATCCCGAAAAATCCGTAGAAAAAACCAAAGGACACGTGGCACGGAGCCCCCGAGCCTTGAGTCGAGTACTCTCTCTCAAATTGAAGGATCATCTTGACTGTAGAATGTGTCCTGAGTGGGTCTGGGACCTGGTTGTAGCCCACTGAATCCGCTAGTTGTAGTCGAGCCTCTGAGACTGAGAGCGTCGAGTACTGGAATATGAAGAGTCAGGCAACTGCTGCTGAGTCACCCGCCTGGCGCTTATCCGTCCATTCAGAACTGAGCCGCGCTGGCCAGTTATAAATACCGGTGAACCCCTTAGGGTTTTTCACTCCCAGCAGTAGCATTCCCCCAGATTAGATCTGAGACCGCCCTCTCTGCTCCTCTACTACCGCCGCTGCCGCCACAAAGTAGATTGGATCTACTTGCGCCTGCCGCCGCAGTCCGCCCGCCTCTGTAGCCCCCGAGCGAATGCGAGTGAAAACACCCTTCACTTGGAGGATGAAGACGTCCCCGGCGAAGAGCTCGAAGACCGGTGCAGCGAAGAAGAGGAGCCACAGTGAGGCCGAGGATGCCGGCCAGTCGTCGTCGCCGCCCTCATCCCCTAGCCCCAATCCGGCGAAAGAGTGGAAGAAAGCGAAGTTGAAGACCGAGGACCTTCTTGCCTTGGTCAACAGCGGATACCTCCGCGAGAAGGAGATGGATCTATGGCGCACCACCACTGGGGACCCATACCCAATGGAGAAGAATCCGGACGAGATCCCGATGTTCGCCCGGTTCGTGGAGCGTGGACTTGCGCTGCCGGCCAGCGATTTCTTCAAGGGGCTCCTTAGGTACTACGGAATCGAGTACCTCAACCTCAACCCCAATGGTATCTTCCACGTCTCCATCTTTGTACACTTCTGCGAAGCCTTTGTGGGGATCAAGCCCCACTGGATCTTGTTTCGGAAATTCTTCTGGTTGAAGTCGCAACCGAGCAGCAATGACCCGCGAGTAGTCGGAGGCGCCGGGATTCAGATGCGAGAGGATGCCGCCGACCAGTACCTGCCGTACAAGTTGATAGACTCCAACCAGGACTGGAAGGCAAAGTGGTTCTACATCTGCAACCACCATCCGGAGCTGCCGAAGCCGAGCGGTCGTCAACCGAAGCATGCGCCGTGGTGGAACACGGAGCCCACCATGCAGGAAGGTATCCAACTACCCCCGCTGCTGAAGAAGATCAAGGCCCTGCGGGAGGCCGGACTGAGGGCCGAGCACGTGGCCTTCAGTTTTATGAAGAGGAGGGTGCAGCCACTGATGGCGCGAGACACCCTCGGGTACCAGTACACTGGCGATGAGGATACGTCCCGGATGCCTGGCTTCGAAGTCGAGGACGACGTCCTTGTTGAGAGGCTGGGAAAAATCTTCAAGGATATGCCCCCGTACACACCGTGCCCGGTGCCAGAGTACTCTGCGGCACGGCCGCCAAACCAGGTCAGTAGTCATGACATAAGCCCCCGAGTACCGATTTGCTTGACGTAGTCGTATTCATGCTTGCTTGATGTTGTAGGATGATGTGGAGAAGTACATCTCCGTCCCGCTCTCCCCTCCGTGACTTGAAGGACAGGCGCAGGGGAAAGCGGAGCCCAAGGGGAAGGAGCACCGCGAAGTCGGTGAAGGTAGTGATGCCGTCGTCATCGAGGACAGCTCTGATGACGAGGATGAAGAGACGCTGCAGCAGCGGTTCCAACTCCGCTCAAGGTTCAACCGAGCTGGGATGCCGAACAGCCCGGTCATCGAGAAGCCATCTAGCCTCGACGCTAGTTTGCCGGCGCCACCCAGGAGGCCGCGCAACGTGGCGTGGAAATGCGCCGTCAAGAGGCTGAAGATCTCCGAAACCACCAGCCAAGAGGTGAATACCACAACTAAAGTAGTCGAGTACAGCCAACGAGTAGTCTAGTGCTGACAAGCTCATTTGACCTGTTGCAGGACATCCCCTCCTCGGACCCCGTTGATCAAGGCGACGAGGACGTCTGGGAGACGGTGGGGGCGGGAGCTGAGAAGAGTGTCAGCCCGCCTCCAACCACTGAAGAAGCCGTACCAGTAGCGGCACAACAAGAGACCCGCGCCGTAGACTCGCGGGCGTCGGTCGAAGAAGGACAGGACCCCTCTCCAGCCGCAGCGGTACAGCAGCCAGAGGAGGCTCGTGCCGAAACTGAAACTGCCAGCGAAGCTGGCATAGTTGACATTGTCAGTATACTTGGCGCTCCGACCGTGACCGTGGTGCGGTCAACCCTGTAAGTTCCCTGAACTCTGAAGTAGGTGTGTAGTCGGTAATCTTTGCATTGCTGACTGGATAGTTTGTGATGCAGGAAATCCACGGACTTGACGTGGGATGGTGGGGATGCCGGCGCTCCGGTCGATAGAGAGGACCGCTCGGCGGAAGAGCGCGAACCCACACCACCACCACAGGCTGAAGCCGCAGTGGATTCAACACTGGAAGAAGCCACCTTGGTCGAAGGTATGTGTCCTGTCATCACTGATAGTCATCATGTGTGGTAGTCGTAGTCGTTGAAATCAACTTCTTGTACTCATCTTAGCAGGAGCACAAGCTGAGGAAGCCACGATCCCTGAAGCCGTGGCGATGGAGACGGCTAGTGTGGAGACAGAACCCACAGAACCGGTTGTTGGGGCAACGGCAGCAGCAGCCCCCGGGCTGGGGACTACGGTAGCCCCCGAGCTGAGTGTGGGAGCGCGAGTCGATCCGCTCCTCGAGGCAAGTACGGAAGTAGTCGTCCGCGAGCTGATCATAGAAGAAGCTGCGCCGCTTCGCTCAGCGCCCATGCCAGGGGCGGCATCATCAAGCCGTGGGGGTCTTGAGCTGCTGGAGGACAACCTTATCGACCTGGCTGTTGTTGCTCTGAGCATGGAGTCATGGCGCCGCACCGAGCAATGGGTCAAGGTACGTTGCGAGTACCCCAAATAATCTTGCTTTGTTGAATACTGAGTACTCATGGACTGATTCTGTCTTGCGCAGGATGTGGTGGAGCGGTCCCGACAGAAGTCTGATCTTCTGAAGGGGTATGGTGACACAGTTCTTCGCGCCGAAGGCCTGGAGAAGGAGCTAGACAAGTCGAAGAAGCATGCGGCTCTGCTCCAATCCAAACTGGATGGCGCCTTCGCCCAGTACCATAACGAGGTGCAGGAGATGCAAGCGAAGAGGGACGACTTGATCCAGAAGAACAAGTCGCTACGCCAGAAGAACAAGGGTACGTCTTCCGCCAAAGCCCTTATAGCACTTGTGAATAGTCTGACCTTGAATTGAGTTGTCTGCAGAGCTTGAGGCAAGAGTTGACCAGCTGAAGGCGTCGGAGACGGACCTCAAGAATATTGTATACCGTGAGACCGACAAAAGAGAGGTACTTGAGTACGACTACGCCTAGCTACGCCATGAGTGCATCACGCACATGGAGCTCCGTGAAGCCTCAGATCGTGATCTTGTAAATTGCTATAAATCTCTGCAGAAATTGAATGAAGACTGCGAGAAGCTTCGAGGCCAGCTGAAAGAGCTTGAGGAAGCCGCACTGCCCATCACAAGATTGCTGGTGCCGCATCTGGGCGGACCCAAGATAGCTCCACTAGTGGACCGTTTGAAGGAAACCCCCGGACGGTTGGCGACGTATGTCAAGCATCTGGCGAAGTCTATCCCAAACCAGGTGCTGGCGTACATGAAGTCATACTTCCCGAAGGCACCGGTGGATGTGGTAGCCGGTGGTCTTGCGGCTAACTGTAGCGATGATTAGTACAAGACCCTTCTCGAGGAGATGGCACCCATTGCTGAGCAGGTGGCGGAGAAGCTTAATCTCCAGTAGATGTACCTGTAGAGGTAGCTAGAGTAGTAGTTGTAAAGCAAACAAAGTAGTCAGTGACTTGTTTGAATTATCAATGAAAGTTGTCCACGTTTTGTATGTGAAATGAGTACTCGTGGCCGCCACTTGTAGCGAAGTGCGCGGAGTACCAAACCGTGGAAAAGATGTGAGTAGTAGTACTCGGTAGAGTCTGCCTGACTGAAAGGCACAGTAAAGAAGTTGAATAGAATCAATCTTTATTACTGATGAAGGAGTACACCTGGATGGCCAGAGCCGTTTACAAGTGTAGTCGCCAGGACCCGTAGGCCGCCTACGGCTAGGTGGTTGCCAGGGCCCTTGAGCCGCTTACAGCTGGAGATCCGTTAGTAGCCGTATAGGCTGGATCTAGAGTACATGGTCTTGTAGACCGCCGCTAGAGTCCTGAATGCTCTGAGCAGCCCAAGATCCGTTAGTAGCCGTTGTCGCTGGATCTTGGAGAAGAGTAGTCCAGAGACTAGTGCTAGGACCGAGAGGCCGCTTACAGCGAAGAGTCCGTGAGTAGCCGTATAGACTGGACTCGTAGATGAGTTGTCGAGCGACTACGTGTAGAAGCGACATAGCTGGTCGACGTTCCACGAGTTGCTGATGTCGTCGCCTTCGAGTGTTTGGAGGCGGTAGGAGCCTGGTCCGGTCACCTTGGAGACTGAGAAGGGACCTTCCCACGGCGAGCTGAGCTTGTGTAGTCCGTCCGTGTTCTGGATGCGACGGAGGACTAGGTCGCCGACGTTGAAGGATCGTTCCTTGACGTTGCGATCATGGTAGCGTCGGATACCCTCTAGGTACCTTGCTGACTGGACGAGGGCGGCGCAGCGGGCTTCTTCGAGGCTGTCGATGTCAACCCATCTGCTGTCTTCTGAGATGCCTTCGTCATATTGCTCTACTGCCGGGGATTCCCACATCACATCGGCAGGTAGAATAGCTTCGGAGCCGTAGACCAGGAAGTAGGGCGACTGCCCAGTAGGCTTGGTAGGTTGAGTACGAAGCCCCCAGAGTGCATTGGGTAGTTCCTTGATCCACTTGCCTCCTTTGGTGTTAGCTGCGTCGTGCAATCGCTTCTTGAGGGCGTCGAGTACCATCCCGTTGGCACGCTCAACTTGACCGTTGGCGCGGGGGTGGGCGACTGAGACGTACCGGACGTCAATCCCGCTGTTCTCACAGTACTCCCAGAACTGGTGGTTGTTGAAATTGGAACCCAAGTCTGTGATGATGCGGTGGGGCAGCCCGTAGCGATGTACTAGCTCATCCAAGAAGTCGAGTACTCTGTCGGCCTTTGGGCAGGTGACCGGCTTGACTTCGATCCACTTGGTGAACTTGTCGATGGCCACCAAGACTCTGTTGAATCCTCCTGGCGCAGTTGGCAGCAGCCCAATCATGTCGAGTCCCCAGCAGGCAAAGTGCCAGGTTGGTGGTATGGTAACTAGCTTGTAGGCCGGGACGTGTTGCTGCTTGGCGAAGAATTGACATCCTTGGCACTTTCTGACGAGTTCTTCAGTGTCGGCCAGAGCTGTGGGCCAGTAGAAAGCTCGTCGGAAAGCCTTGCTCACCAGCGTGCGAGAAGACGCGTGGTTGCCGCAGACGCCCTTGTGGATCTCCTCCAAGATGTCCTTGCCTTCATCCCGAGGTATGCACTTCATGAGTACTCCAGAAGTGGCACCCCGCCTGTAGAGCTTGTCTCCGACTAGTACGTAGATCTTGGCTCGACGGACTAGTTATTCGGCCATGTTCTTGTCGGAAGGGACCTTCTGCTCGCGGATGTAGTTGATGAAGGGTTGTCTCCAGTCCACGTCGATCATCATGACCTCCTGACCGGACTGTGGTGGCACAGGGCCAGTGGTCGTTGGCGCCGGCTCCGGGATGGATGGTGCGTGAAGCTCGTGGACGAAGACTCCGACAGGTACTTGCACACGAGTAGAACCAAGCTTCGACAGGACGTCCGCTGCAACATTGTTGTCGCGGACGACGTGGTGGAACTCGAGACCGTAGAACTTGTTCTCGAGCTTGCGGACTTCCAGATAGTAGGCGTCCATGTTCTCCTTGTTGCGATCCCAAGATTTGTTGACTTGGTTGATGACCACTGCTGAATCGCCGTAGACTAGTAGCCGCTTGATGCCCAATGAAATTGCGAGGCGGAGCCCATGGAGTAGGGCTTCGTACTCGGCTTCGTTGTTTGAGACCTTCCAGAAGATCTGCAGGACGTACTTGAGTTGTTCGCCCTTTGGAGAGATCAGGAGTACTCCTGCACCTGCGCCTTCAAGCTTGAGTGAACCGTCGAAGTACATCACCCAGTGTTCTGGCCGCTCGGTCGGAGTTGGTAGCTGATTCTCCCGCCACTCTGCCATGAAGTCGACTAGTGCCTGAGACTTGATAGCGGTACGTGGCTTGAAGTCGACGTTGAGGGCGCCGAGTTCGACCGCCCACTTGGAGATTCTTCCAGTAGCATCCTGATTGCGGAGTATGTCACCGAGCGGGTAGTCGGTGATGACGACAATCGAGTACTCCTGGAAGTAGTGTCGTAGCTTCCGCGAGGTGATGAGCACTGCATAGAGTAGCTTCTGGACCGGTTGGTACCGTGCCTTGGACTCTGACAGAACCTCACTGACGAAGTAGACTGGTCGCTGGACTGGGTAGGCGTGGCCTTCTTCCTGCCGCTCGACGACGATGGCAGTACTGACCACATGAGTAGTCGCAGCGAGGTAGAGCAGTAGCTGCTCCTTTTTGCGAGGAGCCGTGAGGACCGGTGGCTTTGACAAGAAGTCTTTGAGCTGCGCCAGAGCCTGATCAGCCTCCGCGGTCCATACGAACTTCTCTTGATGCTTGAGTAGTTTGAAGAAGGGTAGTCCCCATTCTCCAAGGTTCGAGATAAATCTGTTCAGGGCCGCCATGCACCCGGTCAGCTTCTGTACATCCTTGATGTAGGTTGGAGCTTTCATATTGGTGATGGCGGAGATCTTCTCGGGGTTGGCTTCGATGCCGTGATGGCTAATGATGAAGCCGAGTAGTTTCCCAGATGGTACGCCGAAGACGCACTTGTTGGGGTTGAGCTTCCATTGGTACTCTCGCAGAGATGCAAAAGTCTCTTCAAGATCGGCGATGAGCGTTTCAGAGTTTCTGGTCTTGACGACCACGTCATCCACATAGGCCTCGACATTCTTGTTGAGCTGCTTCTTGAAGCAGGCCTGGATAGCTCGCTGGTATGTAGCGCCGGCGTTCTTCAACCCGAACGACATTGTCGTATAGCAGTAAGCGCCGAACAGGGTGATGAACGCGGTCTTCTCCTGGTCTTCTTCCCTGATAGCGATCTGGTGGTACCCGGAGTAGCAGTCGAGGAAGCAGAGCAGGTCGCAGCCCGCCGTGGAATCGATGACTTGGTCGATCCGCGGCAACCCGAAGGGGTCCTTGGGGCAATGCTTGTTGAGATCGGTGTAGTCGACACACATCCTCCACTCGTTCGTGTTCTTCTTGCGGACGAGGACAGGGTTGGCGAGCCACTCAGGATGGAAGACTTCACGGATGAAGCCCGCCGCGAGTAGTTTGGCGAGTTCCTTCTTGATGGCATCCCGTCGGTCGTCGGCGAAACAGCGAAGGTGTTGTCGTTTGGGAGTAGCTTTAGGGTTGACGTTGAGTGAGTGCTCGATCAGCCTCCTGGGCACCCCTGACATGTCCGCTGGCTTCCACGCGAAGATGTCTCGGTTAGCCCGAAGAAAGCTGACGAGCGCGTCTTCCTACTTCAGGTCGAGCCCTGCACCGATCATGGTGGTCTTGCTGCTGTCGCCCGTCCCGAGGTCGATGGCCTTCACCTACACTTCCTCCGACGGTTGAGGCTTGTTCGCGGTGTCGGTCTTCTCGGGTATCTCGAGTTCGGTTGGGGTGAGCCTCTTGGACGCAGCGAAGATCTCCATCATTGCATTGGGTACTTGGTTGGTCGCTGCGAGTTCCATGGCTTCGGTGTCGCAGTCGAAAGAGACCTTCAAGTCCCCTTGTAGCGTGAGTTCTCCGGCAGGACTTGGCATCTTGAGTACCAAGTAGGTGTAGTGGGGTACCGCCATGAACTTGGCGATAGCTGGTCTGCCGAGAATAGCATGGTAGGAGGTTTCGAAGTCCGCAACCTCGAACTTGATGTACTCGGTGCGGTAGTTCTCCCTTGTTTCCCTGAAGGTAACTGGCAGGACCATTGAGCCCAGTGGGATAGCCGCGTTGCCAGAGACAATGCCGTAGAAGGGTGATGCGCTCTTGGTGAGCATGTCGGTGATGTCGAGCTTCATTTTCTTCAAGGTCTTGGTGAAGAGGACATTGAGTCCACTCCCGCCGTCGATGAGTACCTTGTTGAGTCTGGAGCCCGCAACTACAGGTTTCAGGACGAGTGGAAGACGTCCTGGCTCGGAGAAGCTTGTCCATTGGTCCGCGCGGGAGAAGGTAATGGGTACCTCCGACCACCTTAGAGGTGTCGGCACCGCTGGTTCAATGTTCAAGACTTCCCGACGGTTGGCCTTCTGAGACCGCTTGGTGGGTAGTCCGCCGAATAGGACATTCACCGTCTTGTCAGGTTCCTGGAAGTCGCCGTTGCCCTCGTCGACTTTTTTCTTGCCCTTCTTGTCGTGAGGAGGCCGTGGGTCGGGAGTATCCTTGAGTGCTCGCCGGAGCTGGTAGCACTGCTCGGTGGTGTGATTGCCATCCAGATGCCACGGGCACTTCTCTTTGAGCAAGTCTCTGAAGCCGCCTGAGGTCTTTTTCGAGTTGTCCTTCGCAGGGCGCTGTATAGCCGCGACTGTATTGTCTGGCTTGCGCTTGCGGTTGGAGCTCGAGTAGTTGTTGTTGTGGCGACCCCCTTGATCTTTATTGTTGTTGTTGTTGCCGCCCGTGTTGCTCTTGTTCTTGCCGCGAATGGAGTCGTACTTGGCATTCGCCTTGTCCTCTTCGTCGGCCCATGACGTGATCATGTCCTTGAGCTTGGTGATGGAACTCGGGCGGCGGCGACCGAAGTCTTCGAAGGTGCGACGGTGGAAGAGCCCGTCTTGGAAGAGGTCGATGACTTCTTTGTCGGTGACGTCGACTACGGTCGCGCGCTTGTCGAAGAAGCGCCGCATGTACTGGCGGAGTGTCTCGCCTTGTTCTTGCTTGACCATTGCCAGATCCATGCGGGTACCTGAGCGCCCCATGGTGCCCGTGAAGTTGCTGGTGAACTGCGCTTTCAGCTGGTCCCACTCGTCGATCGAGTTCTTTTCGAGTGACTCGAGCCATGTGAGTGGGGCTTGATCCAGGCAGAAAGGGAAGAAGAGGCACTTTGCGTCGTTGTTGCCACCAGCGTTTTCGATGGCCAAGGTGTAGCACCTGAGCCACTGAACTGGGTCTTGCTTCGCGTCATACTTGGAAATCCCGAGAGGCTTGAATTTCTCTGGGAGAAGCAAGTTGCGAAGTCTTGCAAAGTAGGCGGGGAAGTCGTCGCTGTCGCTTGCTTCAGTAGCCTTCTTGCGGCGGATCTCGTCGATCCTGTGGCGTGCGTCGTAGCCGCCACGTGCGTTCCCAGTGACGTGGTTGTTCGCGTGGCCTCGGCCTCCGCGATCGCCACCGCCACCAGCTCTTCTGCCGGCGCCGTGGGATGAACTTCCGCCGCTGCTGCCACCACTGCCGCTGCCGCCGCGACTACCTCTGGCACCGCCCTGGCTGTTGCCACCCTGTGAGGGTCCTCCAGCCGAGGCCCTAGAGCAGTTGGGATTTGGCTGGTGTTCACCACGGACACGATTGCGTCCGGCATCTGCCGGGCTGCGACTAGTGGCTTCGTGGTTTCCGGCGGGGGTACTTGGGCAACCCTGTTGTCAACACGCATGAAGTAGGCATCTTCAGCGAGCTTAGCGATGACTTCGCCTGCACGGATCCCCTGGGCTTGTCGTGCTATCGTGGTGATAGACATGAGGCATTGCTCAGGAGTGGTGTGTACCCGGTTGGCAACTTGCTCCAGAGCCTCATTGAGGTTCCGGATGGGGAGAGTTTCGCGGAGGCGTCTGCGTCGATCGTTCCGCTTCCTGTTGCGGTCACGCCGGGCGTTCTTGTCTTCGGGGGTCTCGTTCGGAGGTGCATTGGCGGACAACTCATCCTCTAAGATGTCGTCAAGGTACCAGTCGGGTCGATTTTCCGAGGTCCCAGCATCTCCGGTCGTCATGAAGACTTCACGGTCGGGAGTGCAGAGACTAGAGTCAGTGGTCGCCACCTCGGTGGGGGTGTGCTCGTCATTTGGAGCCAGCGGGGTCCCCTCCTGGAAGGGGAGTGAATCGAGGTAGGCGACGCAGCGTGAGTTGTCGTCAGTCAGGTCTGCGGGCTTGCGGTGGGGCCAGTAGACGAATCTACCGGCGGGAGTAGACGTAATGACCAGGGCAGTGGCAAGACCTGACAGCGGTTCCTCAGTCGTGTTGAGCTCGAACTCGGACTCGATTGGGGCCGATCCGAAGTCGAACTCGTAGGAAGAGTCCGAGTAGTAGCCGGTTGCGGTGTTGGAGTCCGAGGAGTACTCGGAGGCGATCTCCTTGCTGGCGTGCGGCGAGGGCTTCCGCGTGGACCCTGCTGGCGTTGCAGAGACCGTATGGGAAGTGCTCATGGAGGAGGACCGCTTCACACGATGGCTCAGGAGCCGGCTCGCATGAAACGATCCAGGGCGACGTCGAGTTCGAGTTGGAGGCGAATCCAAGCTTGAAGTCGGCGACTTGATGACAGAGCGAAAATTCGTCGAATTTTTCGACGAGTTGACCCGTTACGGCTTCGGGAAGCGTCACGAGCCTGGTCTCCGGATCCGGAGTCATGGTGAGGTAGCGCTGGAACGATCCAGCGTCGTCAGAGGTGCAGACCCAGGAGCCGAAGACGAAGGTGTCGCCGCGATTGAAAACAGCGGTTGGCTTGATGACGATTGAAGCCGTCTAGTTCGTCATGTGATCTTCGGCGAGTACCCCTACCTGGCGCGCTAGCTGTCGGTGTTTTAGACCGGCAACCTACCAAGGGGAGTACCCGAGGTAGATGAATGTGGCCTCGCCGAGATCGGTAACTCGAAGGAGAGACACGTGGCACACAATTTAGATAGGTTCGGGCCGCGTGGTGCGTAATACCCTACGTCCTGTATGCTGCGTAGCTCTGGATTGATTGGGTGTGTTTACAAGATGATGCGGATGATGAGATAGGGGTCCCTGCCTTGCCTTATATAGTCCGGGAGGCAGGGTTACAAGTCGGTTTGCCAGAGGAGTACTAGTCGTGTGCGGCTAGGAGTACTCTACATGGATCCGGACATGTCTAGCTTCCTAACCGAGTACTAATCCTCCACTTGCCTTGCGCTTCACGCCAACAGGTGCCGTGCAGCTCAAGTAGGGTAGTCCCAGGGGCCCACGGAGTAGTCGGTCCCAGTACCCACCTGAGTAGTGGGCCCAGGGATGTCCGTACGACACGGTGGGCGTCGCGGCGATGGGTGAGGCCGAAGCCGGTGGGGAGGACGGACCCGACGTAGCTGGTGCAGAGGATGCGGCGGGCGAATGTGTCGACGGCGAAACCTGTGGTGGTGGGGATGCGCGCGATGGAGATATGGGCGACCGGTGGGTGCTGCTCGTCGAGGCGAGAGGAGAAGCATGCTGGTGTACAGGCGTCGCAGAACGTGTGGACGGGGTCGACGGCGTCGCGGGATGGCGTGGTACGTGGCGACGAGGTTGTGGTGCGCCCGCGTTCGGCGTCGTGTCGTCGTCATCGCCGCCGGGTGGCGGCGTGGGTGTAGATGATGCGGGTGTCGCGGCGCCGCGGAACGGGAACACATGTTCCACGAAGGTGACGTGGCGGGAGAGGTAGACGCGGCCGGTGGACGCGTCGTAGCACCTGTATCCACGATGATCAACAGGATAGCCGATGAACACGCATGCCAGAGAGCGAGGAGCGAGCTTGTGTGCCGAAGTCGCCGTGGTGTTGGGGTAGCAGAGACAGCCGAAGGTGCGCAGCTCATCATAGAGGGGAGGAACACCGAGCAGGAGGTGATGCGGTGTGACGGGGCCCGTGGCGCGGCATGGGCGTCGATTGATGAGGTACGTCGCCGTGTTGAGGGCCTCTGCCCAGAAGGAGAGAGGAGCTGCACTATGGATGAGCAAAGTACGAATGCAATTGTTAATTGTACGCAAAATACGCTCTGCTTTCCCGTTTTGTTGAGAAGTGTAGGGGCAGGTGAGGCGGAAAGCTGTGCCGTGAGAAGCGAGGAAGGATCGTGTGGCGATGTTGTCAAATTCAGCGCCATTGTCGGTCTGAAAAGCAACGACGGGCAGCTGAAACTGTGTTTGAACATAGGAGAAGAATGTGCGAATGACGGCAGCGACATCAGACTTCTGTCGAATAGGATAGGTCCATATGTAGTGAGTGAAAGCATCTATGAACACGACGTAATATTTGAATCCGAAATGACTATGAACAGGGGAAGTCCAAACATCGGAATGTATGAGTTGAAAAGGAAAATATGCAGAGGTTTCAGAGGAATGAAATGGGAGACAAACATGTTTACCAACACTGCAATGGTGACAGTGATGAACACTAGACTTATTACATTTGAAATTCAAATCGTGTAGGACCTGGCGTAGTGTGTGTTGCCCGGGATGCCCCAAACGATTGTGCCACAGCTCGATCGACGCCGGAGACGACGCGGAGAGAGCATGGGGCGAGGACAACCGAAGAGGGTAAAGATCGTCGGAGCTGTTACATCGGAGCTTCATCGCCTGTGTTCCCAGATCCTTGATAGAGAAACCGGAAGAGTCAAATTCAATAGAAACGTTGTTGTCACGGGTGAATTGACGAACAGAAACTAGATTCTTAACAAGAGACGGAGTGACAAGAACATTGTTGAGATGTAAAGTAGCAGAGGGAGTGGGAATGGTAGCGGCGGCGGCATGGGTGACCGGCAGACGGGCACCATTGCCAACCGTCACCGAGGAAGTGAAGGGTTTAGGGGAGTGGAGTATAGCAGAGGTGTTGGACATGTGGGACGAAGCGCCGGTGTCGAAGAACCACTCGGAGGAGCTCGGGGGCTGGGTGGCGACGCCGGCGGAGGTCAGCGCGGCGTAGAGGGCGCTGTTGTCCCACGCCGGGGTGCCAAAATGCTGCTGCGGTGGAGTTTTAAGCTGATGCTGGGCCAGCATGGCTTGCTGGGCCGGAGGACGGGGGCCCAGAATGCCGGAGCCTGGTGGCCTGAAGGGCATGGACCAGGCCTGCACGACCCCGGTCCACGGATTGTAGGTCGAGGTCCACGGAGCTGGAGGGCGTGGGGAAGGAGCACCGCCGCCGCTGGACAGCGCAGATCCGCCGCTGGGGCCGCGACTGCGGCGCTTGGATTTGAACTTGGAGCCGCGACTCCCACCGGCGTCGGTGGGGAGCCGCCGGTGGAGACAGAGGAGCTTCCTGAAGACGCGGATCCAGTGGAACCGCCGGCGCCGCCGTGGGTGGTGAGGAAGGCCTGACTGGCCTCCGTCTTGTCATCTTGCTGCAGCTGAAGTTCCTCCAGGAGGAGGTAAGAGCGGGCACTCATGAAGGAGTGGGTCTTGGCGGTGAGGACAGGCTTCACATGACGGAATTTCTTGTTCAGGCCGTGAAGGAGATTCAGCACTTGGCTGGGCTCGGAGACAGGGTGGCCGACGTCGCGCAGGTTGTCGGCGAGTTTCTTCAGCTTGGTGCAGTAGTCGGAGATGGAGAGGTCGCCTTGCACAACGCTGCGGAACTCCGCCTCGAGAAGGACGGCGCGTTGCATCTCATTGTCGTGGAACAAGCCTTCAATGTCCGTCCAGATGGTGAATGCAGAGGCGTCCGGCTTGTAGATGAGATCAAAGACGGGCTTGGTGACAGTGGTGTAGATCCAGTTGGTGAGACAGCAATCAATTTGACGCCACTTCGCGTCGCGCTCGTTGATGGGTGGCACGGAGCGGACATGGTTGAGGAGGCCGAATTTGCCAAGAACAGAATCAAATAGGCAGCGCCATTGACTGTAATTGGAATCAAGGAGGTCAAGCTGGAGAGGGACGTGATTGCGGATGTTCACGGGCTGGAGAATGGCGAGTGAAGCAGGTTGAGGCACATCGAGGAAGTCAGAGATGCCGGAGTCAGAGGAGGAGGAGGAGTTCGCCGGCGAATGCGCCATGGCGAGAGAGAAAAGCAAATGAATGCGGAAGCAGAGGATTAGAACCGGATGGTAACTGATACCATGTAGAGAATTAATGGATCAACCACACTTTGTATTGATCATAAGCATTGCCTTATATACACAATTACAAGACTCTCATGGAGATCAAAACTGCCGGCGGAGTCAGTGCGAAGCCGACGGAACCGGGGCGCGGGGCGTCTGAGTCGTGGCGAGGGCGGAACGCGCCGGGAACACGTCGTGCGCTAGAAGGGCGCCGAGACCGTGTCGTGGGCGCCGTGACCGCGTCGTGCGCGAGGAAAGCGCTGAATCAGTTGGGCGCTAACAGTACTCAATTGTAGGAGTATATCAACTCCGTATATTCGATGGCTGCTCAATTCTGTGTACTTTTTTAAAATACATATAGAAAGGGTTCCCGTTGAGATACTCGCATGAATTGCTGCACTGCATCAGCAGCCGTCAAGACTGCTTGGAAGAATTGATATCGGCTGCCAAGGGCCGAAGCCGAAGCTACAGCTGCATCGAGCAGCTTCCAACTGTGCCGTACCATAAAGCATGTCCGGATCCAACGGCCGGCCTCGTGCGACGCAGTAAACACGGGACAGCATCGCAAATACTGACCATGTTTCATTCATACACCGTGATAGCAATCAATGGCGCCCTACCTGCATTCGAGGTTCAGATAATGCAGTGAGCGTGACCTAGTAGGGGTGTGAGGGCTTGTACGAAAGTATTTTGGTAGGAGTGCCAAGGCGGATTGACTTTCTTGGGGTGGACAAGGCTTTTTTCTTAACGGGCGTGCAAGAGCCACGAGAGAGGTTTTCCGACTCTTCGCAGGCTCGAGAGAGGCCGTTCCTTCATTTCGGAGGCTGAAACGGGCCGGAATTTGAACCATGGTGGCTTTCAGCCCACTACGCGGGTGCAACCCAACCGAACACAGCCTAGTTGGCTGGGCTGTCTGCAACGGCCCACCAAAAAAGTAGTGGCAGATTGGGCTTACCAATTGATTAATGTCGCCATTAGAAATGCAGACCTAATTAAAAAAACGGAGCTGCGAATGGGCTTGTAGTCCAATGGTAGGACGGTCCAGTGGGACGCTACCCACCAGGATTCAAATCCTGGTGCTCGCACCTTTTCCTTGATTTATTCCGGGAATTTCCGGAGGCGCCAGTGGTGACTTCGAGAATCTCCAGATCTGCCAGTGCTCAGTCATTCGGAGGTGCTCATAGGGGTAGGGTTTACGTACGTGTGTTCATAGGGGTGAGTGTGCGTGCGTGTTGTGAGTATCTGCGTTGTACTGTGTAATCTCAAAAAAAAAACGGAGCTGCTAGCGCCCGGACGTCCGTTCCGGGCGCTAGCATCGGACGGGTCCCCGGCCACACGATTCGAATCATGAAACGTATCAGCCGCTGGATCATGTTACAAATAATTTTGAAATGTTGCGAACCATGTTGCGACCAACATTTAACCTCGGCGCCCCCTCCCTCCTCCCCCGACACAGTGTACATGTTGCGAGCTTGTGACGAGCATGTTGCGAGCATGTTGCTTGCAACATCCAACATCCGACACAATACCCAACGACTCATGTTGCGTGCAACATCCAACATCAGGAGCCCTCCTCCTCTTCTCGATATAACACCCAACATCACATGTCTGCAACATCGAAACTCAACATCCACAATATTTAAAATTAATATTTGCAACATCCAACATCAGAGGCTCTCTCCCCCTCCTCCTTCTCGACACAACACCCAACATCACATGTCTGCAACATGGAAACTCAAAAATCCGCAACATCAAAAAATAATGTTTACAACATCAAAAATATGTTAAAAAATATTGATAATTATCCAACGACGTGTTGATTGGAACATTCAAATGTCTCATTAAAAATACAATATTCAAATAAAGCACTTGCAACATGTGCATTAAACATTTACAACATCACACATCATGATTCTCTTTGCAACATGATGAGCCCATGGATCCTCAAGTTATTCCTAAAACGCCTGATAAAAAATATTCCAAGGTAACAGATAAATTTCCTATGCAATTTGGTTCATATTTATGTGATGCCATGGAAGAAAAGATTATGATGCGAGGCAGTCTAGCTACCACTGCTAATTTGCCATCTAAGCTGATGTTCAAAGGAATTTATCCGTTGATGAAAGAAGATATGGAAATTTCATGCAAGAAAATATTGGTGGGCTCCACCTGTATTGACGCCATGAGAGAAGAGGCACCATCTCATCACGTGGTGTTGGAATAGAATTAGCACAAGTGCTAGATTATTTATTATGTATGCATGCGTGTATCTTCTGGGCTTTAACTAGAGTTGTTTTATCTATTCATATGGGCCTTAATTAGTGGGTCATGTTTAACTTGATGGCTGGCCTGCGAGCCATATAGTTGGGCATGATGCTCATGTAGGGTAGATTAGATTGGATTTGGATTATTTTGTCTAGGGTTTCTCTAACGAACAGCGAGAGACCCTCTCCTCCGATCTCATCTATCAAGTCGGTCCTCCTCGGATTGTGTGGAGTGTGTGCTCAAGCTGTCGCAGCTTGGTCGCGCCTCGGATTCCCGTCGGAATTCCATTCTTCTGATCGTGGTTCGTCGCAGCCGCGGGTGGAAGAAATTATCTGTCAAGGTTCGGATTGCATCTGCCGTGTAAATCGATCCTTTGTATCATTACTATCATATTGCTACTGCTAATTAGCCAGGATTCAATACCTATCTTATTGAGTTGGCTGTTGATGGATCGAGATTGAATCTACTATATTGTCGTCCACGTACATTGTTCCAGTTGCTCATTGAGATATCAGCACTATATATTGGCGTATATATTCTTGACGTGGAGAGGAAATTCTGTGTTCACAAGTGCTTCCTTGCCGTAAAGCACTAGACTCATATTAGCTGGTGACGTGAGATTGATTGAGTGCTAGGCTGCTGTTATTTTATTGCGTATTGGCTGATTAAAATAGCATCATTCATATTAGTTTTGCGGAGAGAAGTGCATTGCGTCAGTTTACCTGCTTGCTGCTAGCTACTGCCGGCTGCTTTATTTATTGGGTATAAATTCAGTTTGTCACCCGGTAAACAGTTTGGAGAACAAAAGTCAGATTACTTTAATCCTTGGTATTTTAGTACCGTGAAAGATTGGGGCCTAATCCCGGGCATCATAGCCGTGTCCTTATCACAACATCATTACAAACATCCATACGAAACATTTTCAACATTCACATGAAGCATCTGAAACAATGAAACTTGCAACATACAACAAACAGATATTACACGGGTGCGCGAGAAGATGCAAAACCACAGGTACGCCCCCCTCGTGCGCCGTCGGCGACCTCCTTCGCCCGGCTGCGGGGAGCGGCGGCCCGCGCCACCGGTGTGCTCCCGCGCTCGGCCGCGGGGAGCTCCGCCCTGGCCGTCGGCGAGCTCCGTGCGGAGACGGCCGCGCGCACACCCGGCCGCGGGAAGCGGCGGTCCGCGCCGTCGGGGAGCTCCCGCTCCCGGCCGTAGGGGGCTCCACCCTGGCCGCGCGGAGGCAGAGAGGCGGCCGCAGAGGGCTCTGCCCTGGCAGCGCGGAGGCGGATAGGCGGCCGCGGGGCGCAGCAGCCTGCGCGCCGACGAGCTCCACGGGGAGCGACGCGTCCGCACCCAGCCGAGCTCCACCGCACCCAGCGCGGGGAGTGTGAGCCAGCGCCAGGTTGTGCCGTCGTCGAGCTCTGCCGCCGGGTCCCCGTGCTCGCGGTTGAGGTCCCCGCGCGCGCCCACGGCGGTCGGGGTCGATCTCCGTCACGCCCGCCCACGGCGGCGGCAGGAGCTCCGCCCTGTCCGCTCCGCACGCAGCGCCCGGCGCAGCTCGCTCTGTCCGCTCCGCGCGTAGCTCCAGCGCCATGGACTCCTCCCTAGCGAGATACACGAGGAGCGAGGAGAGAGAGGGGAGTCACGGGGAAAATGAGAGGAGAGAGAAAACGAGTGGATGAGGACGGGTGGAACGAGTGGATGGGAAGCTCGTGACGGCGTCCGATATATTTGCTCCCTCCAGACGTCCTAGCTATAGCATTACTGATGCAATATGTCAAGAACACGGATGCAACATGTTCACAACGATTGCAACATGAACGACAAACAATTGCAACATGAAGGCGACCAATTGCAACATGTAGCCGTCAGATCTAAGCATTCTAGCAAAAAAAAAAAATTCTCGTCGCAACATCAAGTCACGTAACGTGCAACATGAAGAAAAATTTCGCAACATTGAAAAACAACCCGTCCGACGTATGAGACATCAAGGACTATAGCATTATCGTTAAAAAAACGTAGCTGATACTCATTGACTTATGTATGCTGCCAACACCGGATCTCCCAAAACCGAAAAACCGACATTTCGGTTCAATTTTTCCGGTAAAAAATGCCCACTCTCTGTCAACGCCGGATCTCCCAAAAGAAAGAAAGTCAAAAGGAAAAGGAAATATATTTAAAAGAAGGAAAACGAACGCAGATCACCACAGCATCAATTGTACTTGGGTATCATTCCGTGAGGACCACAGTTCTCTCATGTCTCATCGATTGCTCTAGCCCATCGACCATCATACATGTTTTCTTTTACCGGTGGTAACCGGTCTGGTTATCGTGTTAATTGGTCTTACCGGTCCGGACTGGGAGCGGTTACCGACAAGTAAGATCGGTTAGTGACCGGTTAATTCGGTTGGACCGGTAGCGGTAAAAAAAACCCTGCCATCATACATGTTGCTACAGTGCTGCTTATCTGATTTGTTCTGAGAGAAAAGTAACGCTGACTGGTTAGTGGTTGCTGATTTGTTTTGAGAGCTAGTGGCATCCAGACGAACAGGTCTCATCGACCTGATGAAAGCTCGCCAGCTCTTCTCCACTAGCAATAGTAGAAGCTCCTGAGCCTGTTCGTTTGGCTGGTGACTGGTACTGATTTATTCTGAGAGAAAAGTACTGCTGGCTGGTTGCTGGTGGCTGGTTTGTTCTGAGAGAAAAGTACTGCTAGCTGGTGGCTGATAAGCCAAGCGAACAGGGCGAGGATCCTAACGCTCCTATATACAGAGGTGTAGTAGCAGCACTGTGAAAGGTGACCTACTTGTCGAAAGGCGTTCTACATGGGTAGATCACTCTTTATCCCCCGGATTCTCCATCCAGCACGACGCATTTTGGACCCTTCCTCAGCCAGCCGCCTAGAACATTTACCAAAATCCCGATCACCGAGCAACTTGGACTGGAAGGTGCCAACCACACATGTTGGGGGGCCATGCCCTTCCCTGGGTCCCCTGGCCATTTCCTCCGCCTTCCATTCCACCCTGCTCTCCGTGTTATCAACTCCAACAAGGTGTATCATGCATGCATGCCCCTGGACTGGACCTGGCCTGGGGCGGTGGTGACTCAATGCCACCGCCCATCAAAAGGGACGGCTGGCTTTGCCGGGCAGCCACGGATAGGTCCAAATGCCAGCCTTGCTTTGCCGCCCCTCCCTTCGTCTTCTTCACCGTGTCCCTGGAGAGGGCGAGCAGTGATTGCGGCGGACAGGGTGTGGGTCATGACTCATTGCCGGCCGCAACAGCTGGTGACTCGCGCGGGCCTTGCCCCTTGATCCCCCGTCACGGCCATCATAACCTGGCCGCATTAGCGCTAAGGACACCCGAAAGGCGCGCACGGATGCTCCACAGGCTCGAAAGCTTTCCAGGCTAGTCCGGAAACAAACCCGTAGGATCGGCGTGCTGACTGCTGAGGCACCAGAGATGGAAAACACCCTGGATCGTGATGAGCGGGCAGCAAATGCAGCGCGGCAACGACAACGGCGGAGAACAAATGGGATGGTCCAACAGGGAACAAGAAGAAACCAACGCAGATGCCATCCCCTCCAGACAGGCAGACAGCAAGAGATCCGCAGGCAGCAGGCAGCGCCCGCCTTCCAATCCAGAGTTTAGACCCCCTACCCTACAGATTTGAACACATCAAAGAACAGTGGAAGGATACGAAGAAAGTAGACTATTTAGCGCCCGCCTTCCAATTCAGTGCTTGTTAGACAGAAGCACAGGTTCGATTCAACATTAGACTATTTAGAGTGCAAGGTGACCGCAATGTCTGTACATTATATATCGTCTCCCCCTCGCGCTTCCCAGAAAAGGGGGCGAGACGAGATCCAACCCAACAAATCCTGGGCAAAACCACATTATCTACAACCGAAAATGATCCCGACGCGGCAAAACATCCAGGGAGAGCCTTCTACTATATCTCATCACTAATTTGAGCTATATATATATATTGCATTTCCCCTATAAAATGGAACTACTGAATCATCCAGACAAGAGAGGTACGCGAATGTTCTCTTGGTAATCCTGAATCGACGATGGTGGCGCGGGCTTCTACCGCACCGACCCAGCTCGGCGGCACACGACATCCAGGGTTTCGACCACTGTCGCTGAGAAACCAGCTATGGCTTGGAATATCCCCGGCAGGCCTGTCTGTATGTTGTTCAGCGTCATTGATCGGGTGACCTCCACAGCCTTGGCGTGCCTCGTCATCTCATCCTCCACCTTGCGACGGCATTGGGCAACCTCAGTCTTCTTCTCCGCGAGAGGATCACGGGCATCGTACGCGTGGCTCTCAATGCCATCGCGCCCGCTGCCAGGAAGGCCGAGGCCAACCATTGAGTAGGATTGGTAGTACTTCTTCTCGATGGACCTGAGCGAGTTGGTTTTCTTTTCTAGCTCCTTTGAGTACGTCTCTGCCCGCTTCTTGATCTTCATCTCCTCTGCCTGCTTAGTGTAGATGACATGTACAACATTCACAAAGCTCTTGATAGCCTCTGAAGCCACGGCATCCGGAAGCCGGTCCAGCGCTTGCTTCCACTCGTCACAGAAGCTGGTGAGTTCACGCGAGATCATCGAGGCATGGGCCTCTTGTGGGGCGCTGTTATCCACTTGGCAAAGTGTGAGCTTCAGCCAGCCGTATAAAGCACGGATGTAGTCACGTTGATACTTGATAAGGCGGTTGAAGTTTGAGTGCCATGCCGCAACAGCAGCCTCAAGATCACGAGTTGCAAGCCTGTGAAGGTCAGATGTTGACTCAGCCATGGAGTTGTCCACCAGACCGCGGACTTGCTGAACAATCTCATTCTGAATCTCATGGAAATGGTTCATTGACCGCCACATACCCAATAGCCTGCATGTTAATTTAATTCAGAAACAGTTAAGTACTTCTGAGCAGTAGAACAAATTCTGGAATTAGGGATGTAGGGAATGGAAATAAGACTTACGCAAAACAAAGCTGAACAAGCTGTGGTGCAAGCTCATTGTCACGGACTCTAACAATTGCTGAGGATGTAGTGGTGGCAGCCTGTGATGTTACTACGATCAGAGATTGCAGCTTGTTTATAGAAGCCTTGGTCTTGTCCAGCTTTGAACTATCCCTCCCTCTATATTCCAGGCTCTGCAGAGTAGATAGCTTCTTGTCATGCTCAATCTTCACACTCTCCCTTGCCTGCACCAATTAAAATTGATATATATGTTAGGTACTGGCTAAATAAACTGCTCTGTGAACATAAGAATTTTAAATGCAATGGTGTTGGCATACAAGATACATTCCAGCACTGTGGGATTCATCGATACAGTTATTATAATGCAAATGCAAGAAGATTAAAGGTCGGAGAATATGATACCCATCAAATCTGTTATACTAAAGACAAAGATACACCAAATCTAATGTTGGCAACATTGGTATGCACTACATCTACTAAAGGACAACTTATTTAGGATCTACACCTTCAGAACATAAAGAATCTCAAGGACAAGAGTATTATAGGGAAAAGAGAGAGCAAATCAAGGGAAGAGAAGTAGAGAACACAAAGGTGGTGATTAAAAAGTCAATTGCCATGTAACAAGCATTCGTGGTAGCTGCTTTTCCTGAAAGTAGTGAAAAATATTGAGCAAATGTTCTGACTGTTCCAAAGTGGGAAAATGCATGAGCTCCCTAAAGACACTTTGTGCAACAGAATCAGATTCCTTTCATATTTTCTGAGTAAAAGGTTGAAATTTGGAGAAGGTTCATGCTATTCAATAGAAAATACAATTTCTAGTTATTTCTTTTCATAAAATTCATCTCACTTCTGTAGCACGGCCCTAATCAAGTGATGGAGCTATCTTCTTGGCAAAATTAGCTTTGATTACGCCCTTGATCTTTGAATGATTTTAACCCCACACTAACATGCCAGGGTCTCAAGGGTTTTTTCAGGAGCAAAGATGTAGACCTTGCCCGTCTTATAAGGTGGACGCTAGAATGTGGCAGTGAGGTGTTGAGGTCACAGAGTTTGCATTGCTCCTGAGCAAGTGGGCAGTTCAAAATCATCTCCTACAACATTACATCCTCTAGGTAATGCAGGCATCAATTTCAAGTGGAACCAGGCTGAATAGTTTCAAGATGTTTCACTGACAAGAAATAATTGAGCCATCTAATCTGTCATGGAAAACAAACATCCCTGCCAGTGCTCAACAGCTAAGTATAACAACTGTGTCAATATCCAAGTAACCATCAACCGAGGACCAGAATTACCTTGACCTCCTCATAGAGCTTCTTCTCCCAAGCCAAAAGACGTTCCAGAGTGGATCCATGGCTCTTCCCTTCTGTCGACTCCATCTCCAGCGCATTGGTGTCTAACTTGTATCGAACAGCCAATGGTGGCTTTGACGTCCATGTCGATGACAATGCAGATAGCACACTGCTGGAGTGGTACACCGTCTCTGCAAAAGAAGAAATCAAACTAAGCTAAACAGCTAAAACAATAGAGCACAAATGATGCTGCAAATTCAGTGAATTCATAAAGCACAATGACAATCTGTGCATTGCCATACTCTTGAGCTGCCTGAAGTTGCGGTCGAGCTGTGCGCGGCTGGCCTCAAGGAGCTCGGACACATCGTTGCCGGCGTCCGCTGCCCTGACGAAGTATTCCTCAATGGCCGCCACGATTTCGGCGAGAGTTCGATGTCGCACCACCATCCGCATCTCGGTCGCTGCCGTGACCGTGGAGGAGTCGCCAGCCTCCGACCTCTCATCCCTTCGCAGAGGCAACGGTACGGCAGCGTACTCCGAGGGTGCCGTCCCGCCGTACTCCGATCTGGCCACGTACCTGCACTCCGATCTGGCGGCGTACCCGCATTCCGATCTATTCCCCATCTCCCCATCCTCCTCCGATCTGGTCTCCGACGTGGTCGTGGACGCGTAATGCTCGTCGTCGTCCTCCCATCCGCCGCAATGCATCCCCGCTGGTTCGTGGTCCACCTCGCCGTCGTCGTCGTCGTCGACCTCGTCCTCTTCCTTGAGGTTGTAGGGGTGGTGGTGGTGGAGGTAGGTCCGGGCCTTCTCCTCCTCATCGAACTCGCGGAGGCGGTTAGCCTCCTCGAGCTCGGCCTTGCGGCGGTCGAAGAACTCGGAGTCCGGCGGCGACGGTGGGTAGAAGTTCTCCCACTCCCACGCGGAGGAGGAGGAGGGCGTCCCCACCGGCGGCTGCTTTCGGAAGGAAGACTGCGCGGGGCTGGCCACGCTGGAGTCCGACAAGATGTGCGGCACCCTGAGCCGCCGCGGGCGTGGAACCCTCACCGGCGCAGGGTGCGGCGCCGCCATCGTCGCCGCCGGCTGCGTCTGCTGCTGCTGCTGCTGTGGCGGCGGCGGGTGCGGGTGCGGGTGCTGGGTGAGCGGCGTCGGTGGCGGGAGAGAGGACGAAGCGGCGGTTGACGGCGCCGGCGTGGGTAGCGCGCGAGCGGCGCCGGGGGCCGGCGGCGGCGCGGCGGCGGAGAGGAGGACGGGGGCGGTGTGGTGGGAGACGGCGAGCGAGGGGTGGCCCTGCGCGAAGCGCGAGAGGGCGGCGGCGGTTACCCGGAGGGAGCGGAGGTAGTCGGCGTGCGCGGAGGCCAGCAGCTGGCGCGCCGCCACCGCGTCCTTCATGTGGCGGCGGCGCTCCTTGCATCGGCGCACCGTGTCCTCCTGCTCCACCTTGGACGCCGTGCACCCCATCCCGGCACGAGATCGGCGAGCCCGGTGTTGATTGCTCCGATCTCCCTTCTCCTCCCCCCGCTCTCGTCCCAGCTCGTGTTCTCCACTCCAGTGAGAGAGTGTGAGGAGTGTGAGTAGGAGTGAGCGGCTTCTTGCTTCTTTCTACGCTGCACAGGGAAGGGGGACCCCTCCTCCTTTCTCTGCTTTCTTCTTCCTGGGCCCCTTGGCCCGACTAGCCGTGTGGAGTGGGCCACAGGGAGCGACTCTGGTTTCTTGACCCCATCACTCGACAACATCACACAAACAAAGGCGATTAAGAATTCAAATAGGCTGTCAAGTGATGTGTCTACTCGCCTTATTAAACTCAGCTTCTGGCAAACAAGGATACCGGACTATAGGAGCGTAGCTCCATTTTGTTTTCACGATTATCGATGTAACAAAACGATTGTGGATAAAGTGCAGTGTTTCTAGAACAATTCTGCTCTTCGAAACAGATTATTATTGTCATGCATTTTCGTTCGGTACACCATCTTTCACCAAGTCAGATAGAGCCATGAACTCCAGTACAAACTAGCAGTCGAGCATTGTGCCAAGAAATTACCACCAGCAGTCGTTGCTATTTCCACGAAACAACGCTGCAAGTGCAAATGGGTGGATTCACATCTACCAACTAGTACACATAATCATCCTACTTTTCTCTGAGAACGATTCTACCTCAACTACCAGCCAACGGTACATTTATCTCAGAAGAAATCAACACCAGCCACCTGTCGTGTCGTCAGCCAGACTGCCCGTCGGTAATGTGCTGTGGTGTCCCTAGAAGTTAGGGACTGCTATCAAACATTTGCAGTAAAAATGAACAGAAACACAAAGGATTGTTTTTATACAGCCACCATGCTTAGAGTTCCGGATCCAATCCGATTCTCTGATGAGCAAAGTTAACAACATGTGTGGTTTGTGACTGCAGACTCGCACTGTCATCTGTCAGAAAAACAACAGCATCAACGTGAGCTTCGCTTGGAGCTTACCGCTCACTTCAGCAGACCTAACCAAAAGCCAGTCGACAGCGTACGGGCATCGCGCCGAGGACGACGACCTCTACCTTGTTTAGTTTGCTAAAAATTCTAACGTTTTCTCCACTCTCTCTCCATCACATCACATTAAATACGCCAAAAGATATAAGTTCGGAGTATTAAATATAGGTAAAAAAATAACTAATTACACAGTTTTGATGTACTTCGCGACACGAATCTTTTGAGCCTAGTTAGATCATGGTAGGATAATATTTACCACAAACAAATGAAAATGCTACAGTGTGCTACAGGAGTTCAAAACGTTGAAAAGGCAAATTTTCCCACGAACTAAACAAGGCCCTAAAACCCTCTACAGCTTCTTCCCTTCTTTTGGTGGGTCGCTGCCTCGCTGGTAATATAATTTTTTGGCCTGGGAAACTGCCATGGTAGCTGGGGGAGAGGGAGGGTGGAGGAACTGCGCAAGTGGCCACACTTGGGAGCACGATCTTGGTCGGTTCCGTTCCTTCATTTTTAATCGTCAGTGTCGGCGCCTTTCACTGTTCATTCATCTCGATGCGGGGCTGATGTTACAGTGCTCCGGAACTGTAAAAAGCTAGCCTCGGAGGTGACACGGGCGTGTGCTTGAAGCCAGCGTTGGTGGCACTCGAAAACTCTTCACCCAGCGGAGGAGCAGGGCGCGCCGGCGAGGCCAACACCGGTCACCGGGTCCGGGTGGGTGTGGCCGCGAGGGGCTCTCTGGGACGGGTGCACGCGGCCACCAGACAGACCATGTGTGACGACGCTGCCTTTTACGCGTGAGTGAGGGAAGAGGTCTTTCCATGCGCCGAGCGTCTTGCTGCTGGCTGGCTCGCTGCCCCACCGTACCCGGCGGCCTACTCCTCCGCCACCGCCCCTCGTCTGTCTCCTTGTGCTTTTCTCCGCTTGTCCACCGTCTCCTCCTCCTTTCCTTTGGCATCCACTCCACCGGCGTTCAGGGGGTCGAGCTCGATCGCGCAACGCACCCGGCGGCACCCCTGGCTGCACGGCTGCGCCCTGCATCAGGCACGCACGCACGCCTTTCCTAGTCCCTGCTTCCTTCGATTCTTTCCGCCCGCCCTTTCAAAAAAACATGAGATACCCGCATGCTTTGCTTTTCGCGATAAGTTATCGTAGCTTTTAGGGCATGTTTGGTTCCCATAAGTAGGGTGATTTATAAGTCACCCGACTTATAAGTTAGGCCACTTTAAGTCAGTCCTGTTTGGTTGCAGTGACTTATAAGTCAGTGGGCTCCACACAGGGTACTAAAGGGAAAAAGTGGAAATAAGTCACTTTAAGTAGGGGTGGAACTACTTATGGGACTTATAAGTCACACCACGTTAAGTCATAGCTGTTTGGTTTCACAAGTGACTTATTTTACATTTTTTGCACTTTAAGTCACCCTACTTATGGGAACCAAACATGCCCTTAGCTCGAATGTATCCATCCATGATCCATGCAACGCAGGCAGCTTTACGTGCCTGCGCCGCGTTGCAAAGCGATGATGCTGCCTGTGTAATGTATAGCGTACTGTACACCGAGGAGAGGGGAAAAGGAGGCAGATGAGACGGAAGCTACCTCGGTGGTTTCAGGGCAGCCGCCGCTGTTCTGTTGCGTGCCGGAAAGTGGAGTATATGTATATCCTGGAGGTTTTTTTTTGACAATACTATGGGGGTGTTTGAATCCATGAGCTATTTTTTAGCCCACCCCTTTTTAGTCCAAATAGCTCAAATAGCAACCAAACAGGTGGGCTATTTTAGGGCTATTTGCAACTAGCTCACCCAAAAAAATTATCCCCCAAATACATGCTAATTGGGCTATTTTTTCTAAGAGCAAGGGAGAGAGGGGTAAGAGAGAGAGGGGTAAGGTCAAATAACTCAAATAGCCCTTGGATCCAAACAGCTCAAGAGCTATTTCATTAGAGAGCTATTTTCTTAGGCTAAACTTTAGCCCTCAAAATAGCTCTAGGCTATTTCTCCAAACACGCCCTATATCCTGGAGGTTGGAGCTCTGATTGCAGATAGATATTCTACAGTTCCGGGGGGGGGGTGATATCGTGGGGATATTTTTTTGCAAGCTTTTTTTAATTACACGTTCGACAGCATAGCCATTTGGATAGCAAATACGTGTCACACTCGGTTTCAAAGGCAAAACCAGATGCATAATTTACATGTGCGTTAGGATAAGTTTTACACATGTAAAGACTCGGTAAATACCAAAAACAATGCTAAAAACGTAAAAAAAATTATTATAACCATTACATGACCAGACGTCTCATAAACATATCATCAGAGTGAATAACTAGTAGCAAATCTTCAAAAGGAAACTCCACTAGCAGCTAACTGGTGGCACGTACGCCTAGAAATCATCGAAATCTCCAAAGAAATCTTCAGATCTCTCGGTTGAGCAGCAATCCGGGTAGTGTAGATGCAGTAGTAAAGACAAACGTGAGCACATACCGTACTCAGCAAGGAGAAAACATTATAATAAACATGCAAGGCTTTATAAGTGGAAAGACTGATGGGTTTAAGCAGTTAGTATTTTAGTTGGTCAAATTTTATTAAGCAACTAATTACTAGCAAGTATAAAAGTGTATACCATCCCACAATTAATGTAAAACATCATCATAAAGTAAATGCAGTAAGTTAATTTCAACTTACATAAATTAATCATGTGAGGGTCCATGCCGCTCCTGACCGTGAGCACGGCTAATCGATTGGCTTTACACTCTGTAGAGGTCGTACATCTTTACCCACAAGTCGCGTAAAAGTTCCGGAGAAACTTTGAACCCAACCACGCAATGTTGATCATGCATCATACCACACTACCACGGTGTAATTGCATAGGAACGCTACGAGGCCTTACAAAGATTCCCTAATGTGCAGCAACCCACTAGACTTCAGGTCGAAGCAGGGCATAAAGCTCCCTAGCGGGTACCGTGTCTTAGCAAAGTTCAACTCCCCACTAGAGTAGGTCTATACCCCAACAACGCCTCCCCTTTTGTCCCTTTCAGGTAAGATCACTACAACATCAAAATTTCTAATTATTCAGCCAAGTCAGAGCCATATAGCCTTGTGGTTGCACTATTGTCCTAGGTGATTCTCCATGTTCTAATTAACAAGTATGGTCTTTCAATTAAATTATCACAAAGGAACATAGAGTATAAAATAGTATCCATGTTGTTCATTACCATCCCAGTTAAGCAAACTAAGCAAAATCTATCATCAAAATTAATTAAGCAACCTAGTCACAAGGCAATGGTCAGAAGATACTAGTCATCATCCTTAATAGGAACCCATCAAGATTAATGCAAAGTAGTAAAGTAAATACAGTGATTAAATGCATATTTATATAGGATAAAGCAGGTATGATCTAGGACACTTGCCTTCCACAAGATCCGGAAACTGCTCAGAGTCTTCAAAACCTTCACCTTCAGAAAATCTCTCGAACTGCTCGTTCTCAACGCATCACACATTAACATGCAAAGGAGCAATACAATAAAATAAGAAACAATACACCAATCATTGCAAACAGAAACAAAAGCTACACTAAACTACTCTTCCCATCGAGACGAACACGTGGATATAAAGAACACTAAATACGAACTTAAAACGATAAAGATATGCTGCGAGAAAACTAAATTAACAGGGTCTAAACTGCGAGAAACTAGGGCTAAAACACTATTACGCATAAAAACACAAGGTCTACCATGTAAAACTACAAGGCTGGACTTCGGGCGCGAAAACCAGAAAGTCTAGGGTCCCAAAACATAGAAAACAAGATTAAACTCTAAAGGTTTTTGAACTAGCCTATCGGGTGCAAAAACTAAGAAACTGGGGTCTCTTTTGCAAAATAGCAGTGGAGTGGCGCAGTTGACCAGCACCCTCTGGTTTGACCCGGGGTCCGGATCGATCTGGGTCGTAGATCGGAGGAAGGACGGTTGTCGGCGACCCTGGCTGTGCGCGACGGCGGGAGACGGCGGCGACAGGTGGCGCGCGGCGGCGCTCTCGGTGGGAAAAACTCGAATTCGAGTTTCCGACCACGGATTGAGATGGGACTTGCTCCTAGTGCTAGCTGGGGATGGCGCGAACACGTCCAGGTAGTCTTTGCAGCGACTAGAGCGATGAAGGCGACGCACGGCTGAGAGAGGCGGACGGCGGCAGACAGACGCCTCTGGTGAGCTCGCGCGGGCAAAGTAGAGCACAAGGACGCACGGGGATAGAACCAGGGGCTTCCTCACCTTCTCTCAAAGCTCCGGGTGGTCTTCTAAACGACCGAAGGGCGGTGGAGCGGGAGATTGACGGCGGCAGCCTAGCTCTAGGGTTTGGAGCTCAGCGGCACTTTTTTTAAATAAAGCAGGAGCACTGCCACATCATATCAGAAGGAGAAGAATGCAGTTCAATACAAGATTGTGATTAAAAAATAAAGGACTCAGGCTCATAGCGGCTTGTAACATTAGAAAACCAAGCTTCTCCCTCCTGATCTACAGGCTACCTCGCGGAGATGAATTTCCTCTTTGATTAGCGCTAGCACTCTTGCCGGAGTTGCCGAAGCACCCTCAAACACCCCGCGGTTGCGCTCCTTCCACAGATTCCAGGTTGTGTAAATCAGCAGCGCTGCAACAGTTCTCCCTTCTTCTCTAGACAACCCAGCCACAGAAGAATTCCACCACTCCTCCATTGGCACCTGAACCGGTGGCACCTGAATATTCCCAACCCAATTGGAGACCAGTACCCTGTACCGATACCTGCCGGAGCTCGACGGCACCGGAGCTTGCGGTTAGGGCGAAAGAGATTGAGGGAGGGGCGGCGATGGCTTTATAGGCGGCCAGGGTGGCCTTGACATGCGGGCCCGAGGCCGAGACAGAGCGCATCGCGGGATCGAAGGCGGTCGCGGCACGGACTCGAGTGCGACTCGGGTTCGACCGGAGGTAAGGGATGACACGCGGGTCCCGCTTGTCGGTGAGAGGAGAGGAGGCAGGCCAGTTGGGAAATGGGCCGGTGGCCCAAAACGGCGATGCGAGGATGATGGATGGGCTGGTGAAGCTGGGCTGGCGCAATGCCGGCGGGCTGGCTGGCTGCTCCTGCCTGACTGCTGCAGATGTTTGCTATTGGACCAGAAGAGGAAAACAACCCAAGGAAGAAGAAAAGAAAAATTCTATTCTAAACAAATTTAAACAATGAATTCAAACTTGAATTCGACAAACAGTAAGAGATGCTTCAGCATGAATGCAACAAACATCAAACCATTTATTTCATTCAGAAAAATAAACAATGATTTTTTCCTATACTATATTCTCTGTAAAGAAAATAAATGTTGAGAAAATTTTTAAACTAAGAGAAAATTATTGTTTAATTTTTCTTCCTAAACACATCCTGAAATTCGAAAATTTCAGAGTGTGACAAGACAGAGGGAAAGCATAGATCTTTTGCCTGGCTATTGGTGTAGAGGAAAATACTAACTATTTGATAAGCTCATTGCATGGAATTGGCCATGTGACCTGGTGGGCTAGTTCGTGTACCAACGCGGAACACTTCTCTGGAAGACCGGTTTTCACCCCGCGTCGCTGCGCTTCAAGGTCGCCTCCACGGGCGCGCCGGTCTCCCTCCACAACCCGGCACGACAGGCTGCGGTGGCAGGTGGTGCGGCCTTCCCGGGTGCGGTTAACGGCTGCCGCCGGCGTGGTGGTGTCCCGTGTTGCCTGCGTGCTCTAGGTCTGGGGTTGTGGGCATGGTGAAAGCCGATGCCTGCTAGCGGGCAAATGATGGTGATGTCTGCGGGCGCCGTTTACCTCCCTAGAGGCATCATTCTTCAGCCCTCTGCCCCTCTCCCCTTGGTGGCCCCTGGTCTGTCGGTCGTCGGAGCTTGTGGTGGTGGTTTGTGTGGCCAAGGTCGCGCCTTTTCTCCCTTGCCTACCCCAGCATCCATTGCAGTGGTGTGTTGCTAGTCTGTGGTCTGTTTGCAGCCCGTGGAACCGTGTCTTCGTCAGTCGTCTGCTTCGCTGGTGGGATGGGAGGATGGGTCTTCATCCTCCCCATGATGCTTCGTGATGTCGGCATCTCGCGTCGGCGACGGCAACCAGTGCTTGTTCGGTTGTTGTTGTTGGTGGAATGGAGTTGGCTCCTCTTGGTGGTCGGTCGTCATTTAGTTGTCGTCATTTGGTTGTGGTCGCTTCCTTTTCTTTGGTCTGTCATCTTGTTGGCGGTCGCTGGCCTGCAGTGGTTCTCACTCCTATCATCAGGGATTGCTCGCTGCTTCTCCATTGTTTGTCTATCACTCAAGTTTCGAGGGCGGTTGCGAGGAGTTGGCTTTGGAGGCCTTGGTGAAAGCTCTGTCCGACTCTTGTCGGCTGACAGCGGTTGCGGTCCTGGCTGTAGCTCACCTCGCTGGAGACGTTATCGTTGTCGCCAAATCCTTTTTTGCTCCGCCAGGTGAAGACTTGGTCTGCCCTTCGGCAGACGGACGATGGCGGCGTCGGTCGGCGTCGCTCCCCCCTTGGAGGCATCGTCTTGCTGGGCCTCTTTGCGTGTTCTCCTGTGGCTGTGGGTGGTTAGGCTTTCAGTGATGTGCGTGCGTTCTTGGTAGCCTTGTTCCTGCAAGTTTCGCTTCTTAGGTCGCGGGTTGGCGCGTTGGTACTACTTTAGGTTTTTCTTGTTTTTTTCTTTGTGGTCGTTTTGGTTTTGTTCTCTGCACTTCAGAGATTCTCTTGAAGTTACGTATTTGTAACTCTCTTCTACTTAATGAAATACGTGTTATGCATGTTCTTTTAAAAAAGAACTAGGAAATGATTAGGATCTCGGGCAAGCTTAAACAACAGCGAGCATCAGTCATGATCTACACCGCTGGAACCTATGAAAAGAACGGAACCGACGAATATTTGATAGGGTTTCGGCAACGTAGAGAAGAGACGTAGAGAAGAGCACTGCAACTGATCAAAGATGAGAAGGCCATTAGAGTGGGGGCGTGTGGCGGGCAAGAGCTCCAGGATAGTTCTTAATGTTAGTTCGTCAGATGAGATTAGAGTTTGCTATAATCTTTTGTAATCAAAACCTATAACAAAGTGTATGCTTTCCTCTCTTATATATGGCATAACAGTGCTCCTATTTTTATTTAAAAAAAGAATTACATGGTACAACGCAAACGCTCACGACATGTACGCACACTCAATCCTATGAATATCCGTACGCAAATCCTACCTCTATAAGCATCTCTGAAGGACTGAGCACCCGACAGATCTGAAAATTCTTGAAGTTACCATTGCGTCTCGTTGGCGACGGGAATGCTGCTTACCATTTAACGCATAACGCGGTAAATCCTAAGAAAATCCTAAGAAAAGGTGCGAGCATCAGGATTTGAATTCTATTTTTTTTAGAATTACACAGTACAACGCAGACGCTCACAACACGCACGCACACTCACTCCTATGAACACACGTACGCAAACCCTACCCCTATGAGCATCTTCGAAGGACTGAGCACCAGCAGTTCTGGAGATTTCCGAAGTCACCACTGGCGCCTCGTCGTCAACGGGAACGTCGCTTACCACTTAAAGCATAACACCGGAAAATTTCGAAATAAATCCAGGAAAAGGTAGCAGCACCAGGATTTGAACCCTGGTGGTAGTGTCCCACTAGACCGTCCTACCATTGAACTACAAGCACATTCGCTGATTTGAATTCTATTGAGTAGCGTCGCACTATACCATCCTATTATTGGACTACAAGCCAATTTATTTATTTTTTGAGCTGAATGGGGGAGGGAAGCAGGCCTAGAAAGAAGGCTTACATCACCCTTTCAACAGTAAGGTATGAAGCCCAGAAAAGCCCATTTCGTTTCCCAGAAATGGCCCATGAACAGCACAGCATCAAAATCTATTCTCGTCTCACTCTCACAGCATGCCGTCAACTACAATTATGTTCGGGTGTGCAGCTGTTAAACGACCTCGATACTTTCGTGCTTCATGCTGCTGGATGATCGAGACTGTGGCTCGTAACAGGAAGACAGTCTGTAAGAAGCACTGCACGATTATTCTACGCTACGCGCGTGATTCGTAGCCCGGAAGAATTGAAGCTGCCGAACGAAACAGCAGATTGAACATTGAAGCGTCACTGGCACAGAACAATCAAACAAAGCGACAAGGTGTGTATCTGTATGAGATGCGCATGCGCTGAGCACCTCTTGCGCGAGACTGACTGTTGCGAATGACCCCCAGGGAACGAGATGAGACTGAGAAGCACCGATCGATGTGTATGAACGCATGTATGTTTTTATGATGTTAACAATTAATTTTCTGGTTTATCTCTTGTCGAAATTTGTTTGTTAGGCACTTTCGGAGTCAACAAGGCAAGATGGATTGCTCCACACCACCTGTGGAACACCGGCCTATGTGGCTCAAGAAGTGATCAGCAAGACAGGCTATGATGGTGCAAAATCAGACATCTGGTCTTGTGGTGTTGTTCTATTTGTTCTTGTTGCTGGCTATCTCCCTTTCCAAGGCCCAAACTTAATGGAAATGTATGGGAAGGTGCAGCTATGGAATTGGTGTTGTTAACTGGAAGGAGACACTTATCCAACACCTGTGCACATCATGGCAATAAAATTGTTGACGCTTTGTCGGTCAACAACACGGGAGCGCTAGATCGCGCTGCAGCAGGGAACTGAACTCGCCGGAGCTCCTGTCTTGACCGGTCTGACCGGTCAAGTCCACCGGTCTGACCGGTGGGCGTCGGGGCGCTGGTGAAAGCCTACGAGCACCGCCTCGGGAGGGACCCCGTCGGAGGTGATGCGCCTAGGGTTGCTCTGAGATCGGCAGGCCACTCAGAACGTCTTTGATCGCCGTCGAGACAAACAAGGAAAGCAAAGGGGTTGGAAAAGCTAGAGTTTGAGAGACAAAAGTTGTAAAAAGATATGATCGATTGGGTGATGGCTCCTCAACCGGCCGTGGCCTTTTATATTTATAGGGTGGGGAGGTCTTGCCCCTCAAGGAAGTCCTTTACAACTCGAAAACGATCAGAACTCCTAAATTCTACTCGGACTCGGGGTCCACCGGTCAGACCGGTCAGCCCCACCGGTCAGACCAGTGTGGCCTTTGCCGGATCGGCTACAGGGCATGACCGGTCAGACCGCCCGGATGCACCGGTCTGACCGGTGGCGTTAGCCTGATCGGCCTTGTGCCAAATTTAGGTGTGAACATATGCCCCCTGTTTTTTAGTAAAGCTTGCGTATTAAAAAATATTTCTAAGGTCGATGTGACAGATTTCACTAGCCATTTTTGTTCTAAGGGCGATTTTTGTATAAATCGGCCATAGTGCTATCAATCATCTTGCCAAACACTCGGGTAAAACTTCTTGAAGTACCTTCCATTGAGAGCCCTTGGAAGTTGCTGTCTTTGCAAAGTCTCCACCATGTAAGAATTTTCAGAACATATCTCTACAATCTTATATGAACCTTCCCAACTTGGAGACCATTTACCAAATTTATTGCTCTTAGTCCCAATAGGCAAAATTGTCTTCCAAACCAAATCACCTACCTGAAAAAATTTGGCATTTACCTTTTTATTATAAACTCTAGCAACTCGCCTCTTGTCCTTTTCAATCTCCTCTAAAGCCTCCAAGCGCTTGTCGGTCACCTCATCGATATTATCCATCATCAAAGCATCATAGGTTCCAACATCAAGATTATTTTGCTTTGCAAGTCTATATGCGCCTAGATTCACCTCAACAGGCAAAACGGCCTCTTGACCATACACAAGCTCATAAGGAGTAACTTTGGTAGCACCATGTCTAGAAATACAATGAGCCCATAAAGCTTCAGATAATACCTCATGTCATCTTCTAGGATTATCCTCTATCTTCTTCTTAATAAGCTTTATCAAAATCTTGTTGCTAGACTCGGCTTGATCATTTGCTTGAACATAATATAGAGATGAATTGAGTAATTTAATACCATAGGAATTTACAAACTCACGCACCTCTTTTGAAACAAACGAAGTCCCTTGATCTGTAGTCAAAGTTTGTGAAATGCCAAATCTATGTATAATATGCTCTGTAATAAACTCAATCACCTCTCTATGTGTCATGTTCTTCAAAGGAATTGCCTCAGTCCACTTGGTAAAATAATCAGTTTCCACAATCACAAAACAATGTCCCTTCGACGAAGGAGGGTGAATCTTACCAACAAAATCCAAACCCCATCCTCTAAAAGGTCAAGACTTAATAATTAGATGCATTAACGCAGAGGGTACCAATGGAACATCTCCATGCTTCTGACACTCTTCACATTCTTTGTAGCATCTAAAACAATCAGCTATCATAGTAGGCCAATAAAAGCACGCTCGCTTAAGGAGCCACTTCATCTTAGGAGCCGACTGATGAGTACCACAAATCCCTTCATGAACCTCTGCCATAGCCAATCTAGCTTGATCAGGACCCAAGCATTTGAGAAGCAAATCATCCATTGTCTGACGATACAATTCACCATCATCAAGAATAAACTTGAGAGCGCAGCGTCGAACTTTTTTATCAACTGAACTGTTAGGATCCTTCAAATAATTTACCAGAGGCCTTCTCCAATCATCCACTTCGTCCTTATTATCTTTAGAATGAATAATGGCCGAAGAAGATTTGTGACCAGGGGACCGGTCGGACCGGTCGGTCTCACCGGTCGGACCGGTGTCACCGGTCAGACCGGTCAGAGGTACCGGTTGGACCGGTGCCTCCAGAGCAAAACACTCAGCCATAAGCATCGGTTTGTGTTCTTGAAAATTTCTTTTTCGAACATTATAACCAGATGCTTGTTGTGCCAGAGCATTAGCCCTTGGATTTTCTTCTCGTGGTACATGATAAATCACAAATTCATCCATATAAGATATGATATCCAAGCATTTATCAAGATATGTATTTAAGAAATCATTTAAACATTGACATACCTTAGAAACTTGTTGCACCACTAATAAAGAATCACCATAAGCTTCCACATGTTTTACTCCCATGCTATGCAAAATCTCCAATCCAAATAGAAGAGCCTCATATTCGGTTTGGTTATTAGTACACTTATGATCTAATCGGTTAAGAGCTTCAAAAACAGCCCCACTTGGTGAAATAAAGATAATTCCAACACCACAACCATCTTTGCAAACCGATCCATCAAAATGTAATTTCCATGGGGTAAGAGTTACATAACTGACATTTAAATTAAGTTGTTTATCTACTCTATGTCCAACAATAAAGTCGGCAACAATTTGACCTTTCATTGAATTTAATGGCTCACAATGTAAATTAGGCCTGTGCATGGGTGGGTATATACGGATTTGGGTGGATTTTTGACCCACCCATTTGATGATTAGATTAAATGGGTTGGGTAGGATTGGATTGGGTGGATTAGACGGTTCAGGAAGCAGGAGCTCATACGGGCAATTGCAGTTGCGGCTCCGCGCGCGTCGGCAGCACGGACCTCTGCATACATGCGCAGCCGGCGCTCTTGCCGGTGTCGCGCGACCTCCGCGGCTCGTGGCTCCGCCACACTTGCCATCGTTGTGCTTGCCAATTGCACGCAGCTGCCGCCATTGCTGCCGTGCTTGCAGCTCCGGCGTAGCTCCCGCGCACTATTGCGTTGTTGTGCTTGCCGCTCGCCCGTGGCCGTGCTGCTGCTGCCATCGGGCTTGCTGCAATTCCTATCGCGATTTCCGCTCGTGCGTGGCCGGCGCACTTGCCACTGCACTTGACCATGGCCGCCGGCCGCCGCAGCCATCGCGCTTGCCGCTAGAGCGCGGCCGGGCGAGCGGTGCATGCACACATGGCTAGCTGCTAGTCGCCCATGTCCGAACTGCCCTCACAACATCCGCACCGGTACCGCAGCTCCGTGAGGTCTCGGCATCGTCGAGGACGAAGCACGGCAGCACCCATCATCCAGTAGTCCGACGGCGGGCACACACAGAAAGACCCATGGGTCTAATGGATTTTACCCAGCTCCACCCAATCCACATATCTAAAGTTTTAATGGGTTGGATCGGATTTATGATGGGTGGGTTGGGTGGATTAGACGACCCATGCACAGCCCTAATGTAAATCATATTCAACTAAAGCATAAGCCTATTTGCCGACTCTACCACTTAAAATTGGTTTATGCAACATATATTTATTAATGTCGGTTTGACATGCTCCTATGCAAGTGCTAGGTAACAAATAATGCCTCAACTTGGTACAAGTATGATATAGTGATAAACACAACTTTTCAATAGGAGTGTACCTTGTTTCGGCGTCCAATAATCTTCTACTTTCATATGCAACAATACATTCCTTCCCTTCGGTCTCTTGAGTCAAAACACCTCCAATGACATCTTTCTCAGCCGCCACATATAACTTAAAAGGAATACCACTGTTGGGTGCTTGAAGAACAGGCGACGAAGATAAATAATGCTTAATCTCATCAAATGCCTCTTGTTGTTTTGCCCCCCAAGTAAAATCAACATCACTTTTCAACCGAAGTAAAGGAGTAAAGGCATTCACCTTCCCAGACAAGTTACAAATGAACCTTCTCAAGTAATTTATCTTACCCAAGAACTTTTGTAAATCTTTCTTGCAAGAGGGAGCCTTTACATTTTTAATAGCTTCAATCTTCATAGGATCTATCTCTATTCCTTCCTCATGTACAACGAAACCCAAGAATTTTTCAGTCGATACACCAAAAGCACACTTAAGTGGATTCATCTTTAATTTATATCGACGCATTCTCTCAAATGCAAGTCTTAAATCAGCTAAATGAGAATCTACTCCAGCCGATTTGACAACAATATCATCGATATAAACTTCTACTATGATGCCAAGTAAATCATGAAAGATTAAAATCATAGCCCTTTGGTAAGTAGCACCCGTATTTTTAATCCAAAGGTCATGACCACCCACTCAAACAATCCAACAAAACCCGGACATATGAAGGCCGTTTTGGATATATCCTCTTCAGCCATAAAGATCTGATTGTAACCAGCATTACCATCAAGAAAACTAAGAATTCTATGTTCGGATGCAGCATTAACAAGAAAATCAGCTATAGGCATAGGGTATTCATCTTTAGAAGTAGCTTTATTAAGATCTCTAAAATCAATGCAAACACGAAGCTTTTTTGTTCCTTTTTTCTCAACAGGCACAATATTAGAGATCCAATCAGCATAACGACAAGGCCTAATAAACTTAGCATCCAACAACCGATTGACTTCCTCTTTCACTCGGTCATAAATATCAGGATTAAAGTTTCTACGAGGTTGTTTATAAGGCCTAAAACCAGGTTTAATAGGTAAACGATGCTGCACTAAATCTCTACTTAAACCAGGCATTTCATTGTAACTCCATGCAAAGCAGTCAACATACTCCTTTAATAACTTTATTAATTCAGATTTAAACAAAGGATCAAGATTCTTGTTTACAAATGTCGGCCTAGGTACAGTGCCATCACTAATGTCTACCTCCTCTAAAGGATCAGCCGACATAAACCCTTGTCCTAACTTGCTCAAATCATCAAAATCTTCGATGGCCTCACACATATCGTTCTTATGCGCCTGATAGTGTTCACACCTCCGCTGTAACCACTCTAGATTTACATCCATCAAATCCCAAAAAGTGATGTAGCCTGATCTTCAACCGACTTCATAACAGCAATAGCAAAACCATCTTTTGTAGAAGCAATAAGTTCCAATCCAGATAAATCTAGACCAGATAAGCATTTAAGATTTTCATGATTATTCACAGAGGTACTATCAGCCACTGCAACACAAGCCGATGTATTACCATGAACAACCTCTACCTCGTCGCCTACCCATTGGATTAAAAATTGATGCAGAGTAGAAGGCACACATTGATTTGCATGAATCCAATCACGACCAAGGATTAAGCTAAAGTTACCTTGGGTCTCGGCGACGAAGAAAGCAGTAGCCAATGTCGACGGTGAGCTCCATCGACACAACACCCTTGGCACCCATTGGCTTGTCTCCCGATACGCCACTCATCGTCATGTTGGTCTTGTCAACTCTTCGTCCACACCTCCCAGCTTCTTGAACAAAGAATACGGCATCAAGTTGACGATCGCTCCTCCATCCACTAGCATGCGAGAGATAGGCTTTCCATTGATGTGATCCTTCACGTACAAAGCTTTAAAGATGATTTTCAGTGGTCTTGGGCTTCTGGAAAATAGCTTCTTTTGGCCCGAAATCAGGATGAGCAATATCCTCCTCTGAAAGCACATAACCATCCATTGACATGTGCACCACATTGATGTCCAAATTCATGTGCTCAGGAGAAGAACTGTAATCAACAAGCTCTTCATCGTCTTCTGGAGCAGGAACCGATGTAGACTTGCCATCACAAACCATAGAAGCCGAAGAAGAAAAACCGGGCAGCACCTCTGTGTCATCAGTCTGACCGTCGACCTCCTCCGGTCTGACCGGTGTGACCGGTCTGACTGTCAGCTCCACCGGTATGACCGGTTCTGCCTGAGAGCTGGTCTTGATCCTCCACTCTTTTCCTTGTGGTACCATGGGCCTATACTGGTTGAATGTATCACCCCTCTGTCTTTCTAGCTCTTTCTCCTTATTTTCTCTGAACCTTAGGCGTTGAAGCTTCCTCCTTTGTGTGCGAGTCAATCCGGGAGGACACCACCTTGGTAAGAAATACTTGGAGTTAGAACCACTCCCACTGGCCTCATGGTCATTAGCAACAGCAGATGCTCCCAATATCGGTGTCACAACCTTATTGCTTGGAACAATCAGTCTTTTGCCACCATTTTCAATAGGAACATCCATCGACCCAATTTGGATGATATCTCTATTCGTAGTTCTTTCTGAGTCGATATCCATCTTCTGCACCTCCTCCTTCTGTTTTGGCTTGTAAACTTGCTTCATAGGAGACGACACAAACTTCCTGGGAGCACCGGTCTGACCATTGGGCTGCACCGGTCTGACCGGTTGGGTTTGGTACTGTCGGGGTTTGTTACCGCCGGCAAGTAAATTTATACGAGGGGGCATGTTCTGATCCGCACGGTAGCACAGGAGACACTCGGAGTTATACTGGTTCGGTCCTCCGGAGAGTAATACCCTACGTCCAGTCTGAGAAGGGGTGTTCCTTATGCTCGGGGGTTTGCAACAGGGAGTACAAACAGGTCGGGAGAGGGTGTAGAGCCCAAGTCCCTGGTGTGCGAGTGGTTCAAGTAGCAGAAGTCTGCGTACGTGAGTGAGTGTGTATGAATGCTTGCGTTGTATGAGATGGGATATCGATGCTAAGTGCGAGTGGGGGTGGAAACGAACGTGTCTTGAGAGTGCCTCTGCCCCTCCCTTTTATAGTCGCAAGGGAGGAGTCCAGGGCGGTTACATCGAGTGTATATGAACTAATCTACAGTGCGAGACGTCCTTTTCTGCTCTGGGTTGTCAGACGACAGAAGTGGCGAAGCACTGTGACGGGGCCTTGGGTGACGGTGCAGATCCCGTGCGTCCCAAGCATCCGTCCCGGGGCCCCCCGTGCCCTCCTCCGAGTAGTTAGTCGGGTACGGGAGGCAGTGTATGTGCCCTGACCCCGTCAGTGGATCAGGGACTTGTCTTTTCTTGATGTTGTAGGAACGGAGTAGCCTGCACCATGGATAGGTGACGGCTTGCACTGTGCCGTTGGTGGCACAGTGTCTCCCGTGCCCTCCGTGGTATGATGCGTACCGCCTCAGCTGGGGGGCGGCAGGAGGATCCGTCCTCTGACACAGGATCGACCTGGTCAGGGTGGACCCGCACGGGGAGGCTAACACGTGGCAGACCGCGTACCAAGGTATCACGGGGCGCCAACAGGGCCTACGTACTTGTGGCCTTGACGGTCAAGTCTTGGACTGGTCGGAGACGGGAAACTACTCGAGTGAGTAGGCGGTCTACACCACATCTCCCAATAGTGTGTACTGTACCGTACGCTGCTCAGCATCCATTACGCCGTCCACGGTACGCTGGCCACTGTGCCGTTGGTGGCAGGGTTTGACGAATTCGTTCCCTGACACCGAATCGGCCTGGCCCGGGCGGACCGCGTGGCGGGGCGGACATGTGGCGGTGCGCGGGGGAGCGTGCGCGGAGTTCCCGGGATCCCGATCTGAGGGGCCCGCGTGCCCCATGCCTTCTTCGCGAAGCCCGCTCGAGCGGGTGACGGAAACTACTCGTGCGAACGAGTAGTCGCGACGACGGGACGGAGACTACTCGTGCCAGCGAGTTTCCATGACCGTGAGGCGGAAACTACTCGTACGAGTCGAGTAGTCGGGAGTGAAGGTGGAAACTTGTTGTACGGGCCGCCGCATACTCGGGGAAGAGGTACGGGCGGTCGTGGGCCGCCTGTCTTCTGGCCCATGGCGGAAACTAGTCGTACGGGACCTCACGTACTCGGGCAGCGTAACACTCGTCGTGTTAGCCACTGGAGCAAGCCGTACGTGGGCCCGTGCTGCGTTTTTCAAGGGTCTTGGTGGGCCCTAGTCCATGGCCTCGTCAGTAGCCCCCGAGCCTGGTGAGGGAGTCGGAGACTCGCTCCCAGGATCAACTGTCACGGAGATGAGGAGATTTTGTTGTGTTTTCTCTGGTGGGGACGCGCGAGCGGACCCGCGGGCAGTAGCCCCCGAGCCCACGGACAAGTCGGAGACTTGTGCGTGGGGTTAAATATTGGAGTCTTGAACAAGTCGGAGACTGGTGTCTTGCCACGTGGCGCGAGTCGTGGGGTGTCTGGCGGAGATCTCGCGCCGGTTGCGAGATTGCCGGGTCCCACTTTGGGTGATGTGGCGGCTCTGTCGTGGGCGGCGAGTAGGAGTGGGGTGCGCTTTTTGAGGGGCGACGCTTCGACGGACAGAGGACGTGGCCCGAGGCGACACGGTCATTAACTGCGGGGGTAGATGTAATCATTCCCCCGTTTATATACCGCGGGCGCCGGCCAGTTTTTCCCCTTCTGCTTCCTTGTGTTTTTCGCCGCCGCCGTCTCTTGCCTTCGTCTTTGCACTCGCCGCGCACACCGCAGAGCTCGCCCCGCCTTCCTTTGCAAGCCAGGGTCGCCCACCGTCGCCACCACAGCCGACGTGATGTCGAACCGGGCGTCTTCGACGGTGACCTGGTCCGAGCTCGACCGCCTCGCCTCCGATGGCATGCTGCCGCCGCTGACTGCGGCAGAGGAGTGGAAGGTTCCTGGGCCGGAGAGCAGCCCTCAGCCCCATGCGGGGTACGTGGTCTCGTTCGTGCTGTTTCATGAGCGAGGCTTCTCCGTCCCGGCGGGAAGGTTCATCCGCGCCGTGCTCCAGGAGTACGACTTGGAGCTTCAGAACCTCAACCCGAACGGCGTCCAGCAGATGGCGGCGTTCGAGGCCTTGTGTGAAGAGTACCTGGAGATGGGTGCCCACTAGGACCTGTTTCGGTACTTCTACAAGTTCGTCGTCGTCAAGGACCACAATTCCGCGGCGGCCATCGGGTGTGCCGGACTACGCGGGAAGCAGGGGAGGATGGATGAGTACATCCCCACCTACCTGACTTCCTCCAACATTGGGTGGCACCGAGGGTGGTTCTACCTCAAGAACGACCCCGAGAACCCGCTGCCGGAATAGACCAACCGTTGGTACGACCGGGCGCCGGCGAGGTGGAGCTACGGGCCGGAGAAGAAAGATCGCCCCCGGTTCCTCGACAGCGCCCTCGCCGGCCTCACAAGGCTCCGCGACAACGGGGTGAACTTCATCACCTTGATCGGCGGCTACCACACCCGGGGGTCGTCCCGCTCCGTCGCCACGCGCTGCGCCTCTGGGAGATGACGGACGACCGGGCTCCCTTCGAGGGGACCGTCACCGCCCGCTTCCTACCTTCGCTGGACGAGGTCCAACGCCGGGTGTCCCAGGCTACTGGGGTTACCTGGATATTCTGGCCGCCGCCAGGTGTGTTACAGATGCTTCCCTCTCCAGCCACTGTGGAGCTGGTATGTCTTCTCTCGACCTCTTTTTGATTTGTCTTTTGCAGGCACGAGTGGTAATTACTCTTGTGTTTGCACAGATGAGGGATGTGCGCATCCTCGCCTCTCGTCCTCCGCTGGAGGAGGACCGGGCGATTACCCGGGAGACCGCCGCGCGGCAGCAGAGAGCGCACCAGCAGAAGGAGATCGCGAGAAGGGAGAGAAACGACAAGCGCGCCTCTCGTCGGCGCAATGGGGAGAGGGACGTCTCTGATGATGAGGATCCCTTGCCGGCACCGTCGAACACGGACGAGGACGAGTCCCCGTCCGAGTGGTCCGACGAGGAGACGGTTCCGGCCCCACGGCCGTGCGGCGGATCGGCCCCGACCTCAGCCACAGCAGACGCCAGTTCGAGCCGGCAGGCGCCTCCTTCTTCTTCCCAGGCGGGTCAGCCCGGAACGAGCAGTTGTGCCCCTCAGCGGGACCGCTGCGAGAGGGGCAGGAGCTCTCCGTGGCGCGGCGACTCCAGCCGCCATGAGTCAAGGCGCGATGGCTCGCGCTGCCACTCCTCGCGCGGGCGTTCTCACTCGCCCTCCGCGCGCCCATCACGGGAGCCGCGGAGCGTACCGGCGGCCTTCCTGCCACCAGCGACCCAGAGCGGGGGACCGCCGCCGACCCAAGAGCGCCTCGCTTCGATCGCCAGGGGCGGACCGATCTCTTCCCCGGCATCGGCTCCGACAGCGGGGGGCAAGAGGGCGGCGTCCCCGCGCAACCCTGTGATTAGCTCCAAACGGCCCCGTCGCGTCGTAGAAGGGTGAGCTCCGAGTTGCGGTTTTCTAGTTTTTGTTTCATGTTTCTGCTTGTTGTCATGATGTTCTTCTTGGTTCAGGGCGCCCGACCGCCGCACCATGAGGCCGGCGCCTGTCAAGGCATTGCGCCGCCCTGCTCAGGCGGCCGGAGACACACCGACGGCGAGCAACCCGCCGCCCTCCCTTCAGTCGGGGGCGGCGGTAGAAGAAACAAGCGGGTCGGGGACCCAGGTGATGACCGTCCCCCCGCAGGGGGCTACGAGTACGGCTCGCAGCGACCAGTCAATGGGTACGACGGGTTTGCGAGGCGAAGCCCCCACTGAAGAAGCAATCTCGGCCCATGCGGCCGAGTTGGCGAGGTGCCTGTCCGGCGCCCCAGACCAGGACCAGGAGGACCCTGCTCCCGAGGCGCGGGCGGGCGATGACGGACTGCCAGCCCCCGAGTCGTCGACGGGGGTGGGTGATGATGCAGACGCCGAGCGGCCGGCTCCCGAGTCGCTGGAGCGGACGCCCGCTGCCGCCGCGGGCTCCGAGGTCCCAGCCCCCGAGTCGCTGAGGGGGCCGGGGAGCGGCACAGCGGAGATGGAGATGGAGCCCCGAGCCCCCGAGTCGGTGAGGGGCTCAGGGAACGCTGTGGAGATGGTGGTGGAGGCGGGCGACCACGCCTCCGCAGATGTTTCTGCCGCGACGGCAGTCGTGGTGACCGAGGGGGTCGTCCCCATTTCGTCGGTCGCCGCATCGGACGCCGCTCCCGGGGAGGTGATCGTCATCCCGGCGTCGCCTTCGCCGGCTGCCTGTCCCGCTGAGATGGCGGGCGAGCAGCTGCCTCCCCCGATCGTGGAGATTGGGGAGAGCTCGGGGGAGCGAAAGCCGGCCACTCCGACGGCGGAGGAGGAGGAGGAGGAGGAGGAGGAGGAGACGGAAATCCCGCCGCTCTGGCTGGTGTTCGTGTCGCCGGTTCAGGCCTCAGTAGGCCTGGACCTCAACAGCGACGCCGAGCTGGCGGCCCGCCGCCGCCTGGAGCGCGGCCTGTGTCTGATCGAGATGGCGCGGCGCCAGTCGGAGCGGGCGGTCAAGGACCTGGTCCCCGCCTCAAGGGTGAGTCCTCTTCCTTCCTGTTCCTCTCTCATGCTTGCTTTCCCTTTGTTCTTAGCCGTGCGATTTGTATGTGATTCAGGAGCTCGTCGGACGCTCTGAGGACAGGGCGCGGGCTTTTGAGGCGCTCCGCGCTGAGAAAGTCCGGCTGAAGACGCAGCTGGCCGCGGCCCGCCTCGCAGCGGCGGACGGCGAGGCCAACCGGGCAACAGAGTGCGCGTCTCTTGAGGCGAGGACGAAAGCCGCTGAGGACCGCACGACCTCAGCGCAGGCGGAAAAGGCCTCCCTAGAGGAGAAGCTGGCCGTGGCGGAGCAGGCGGCGGCGGTGCTTCGTTCCAACGTTGAGGCCGCTGCCCGCATCGCCCGCCAAGAGAGGACGGAGCTCGAGACCAGAGCGGGCCGGGCCGAGTCCGACCTCCAGGTGGCTCGCGAGCGAGTGACGACACTCGAGGCCCAAGTCGGCACCATTATTGCCGAGAAGAGCCGTCTGGAGGAGGTTGCTCAAAAACGAGAGAATGAGATCCTCGGTGAGTACCCTACGACTTGTTATCTCTGCTTTTTGCTTCTGTGCGGTTTCTTGATTCGAGAGGCGTCCTTCTTCTGGGTGTACAGCTCTCCGCGTGGACCGTACCGACTTGCAGAAATAGGTCGCAGAGCACGAGAGCGCCGCGACCACCCGCCTCGTCGAGAACCAGAAGCTGATGGAGCTGGTCAAGGAGGCCAACGAGAAGCTCAACAGTAAGAGTTGTGTCCTCTTCATCTTTCGTCTTCCTTGGACCGACTAATTTGTTGCTGACATTGGTCTCCTTGCTTCTCTCCAGAGGCCATGACCGAGCTCGAGCAGGAGCGAAAGTTGATCGGGGAGGCCCAGGCTGAGATCAAGCAGCAGGAGACAATCCGCAACAGGATGGGTGCAGCAATCATCAAGGTGTGTGACGAGATCGGTGTTCCTCCCGGCCAATTGGGAGAACGCTTGGAGTTGGCTCCTGCGACAGCTCGTCAACGGTCGATAGATACGGCTGGCGACGTCGTCCGCAAGGTGGTGGCCATCTTCTTGTCGCATTACCCAGACCTGGACAGGAGGCTGCTTGGCCAGGGATGGTGCCTGGGCTACACCAATGAGCAGTATGACAAGATGAAGAAGACGCCGTCGACTTCGCCAAAGCCATGCTGAGTCACGCCCTTTACGACCTGGGCCTGTAAAGAAAACCAAGTTGCCTCGCCGAGGCTTTTTTAATCATGCTTGTAAAAAACTTGTGGGCTGGATGTTTGTGGCAAACTCGAGGGTTAAGAACCCGTCTTTGTTTCAAGTTTTAAGCATTTTGATTGTTTGTTGCCCTTTTCTCGAGTAGTTAGAGGACTTGTGCGCCGAGTAGTGTCACTTAAAACTTTGCTGACGGTGTCTTGCTCCATAGCCACGGAGGCGTAGGAACTAGGCAACTCGACCGAGCTTAGTTTAGGAGTGTTACCACTCGAGCGGGCAGCCCCCGAGTACTTCGAAGAGAGATAGGCGCATGTACATGTTTTTGCAAACAAGAAAACTCTTGAGAGTTTGAAACGGTTACTCGGAGTCCCTTTGAAGGGGCGAGTGATTGATAACTTGAGATCACAAACTTTGCTTGTGGGTCTTTGTACCATAGCCGCGAGGGCGTAAGTACTCGGGGCCCGGACGAGCGCAGGTTCGTGACCGCTGGAGTCATCGTTCATCTCCCTTTAAGGAAAGTGAGTGTACCGCGGTGATCATACGAGAAACCATGGACGGTTTTTGATCGAAAAAAGGTTAGTTTGAAACGGTTACTCAGAGTCCCTTTGAAGGGGCGAGTGATTGATAACTTGAGATCACAAACTTTGCTTGTGGGTCTTTGTACCGTAGCCGCTGGGGCGTAAGTACTCGGGGCCCGGACGAGCGCAGGTTCGTGACCGCTAGAGTCATCGTTCATCTCCCTTTAAGGAAAGTGAGTGTACCGCGGCGATCATACGAGAAACCATGGACGGTTTTTGATCGAAAAAAGGTTCCGCAACGATCAGGGGAGGGGGGCTGTTGACGGTGGAAATTCACCATTTCCAACCCTCAATATTCTCACATAAATGGAGGTATATGCATTATTTACTAGCATTTAGGTTTGAATAATGTAGTTCCACTTGTCCTTGGAGATTATTTGTATGTAGGTGATTTACCCCTTAAAAGAGATGGAAACTCCACTCCTATGAAGAAACCATGCCAACTCAGCTGAGGAGGTGGCTGCCACCAAAGGAAACATGGCAAGACACGTCATCGATCCAGGGGAGGCACTCAGTGATGAATCAGAGGACGCCACATGGACTTCACATGGATCAAAGGGCCCACCTCGGATACCAAATCTAGCCATGCACCGGGGATGGATCAGAGGGCCCACAAGGCAGTCAACCAGAGGAAGCACACCAGGTGGGGCCGCCCTAGGGGGTCGATCGATCCTAGGATCGGCCGAACCGCCTTAGCGGTGTCCCATCCAGGCCTTCCACGTGGTTGCTCCTCATTGGTCACTTGCTGCAGTCCCGGGTGTTTAGGGGCCATTTGGGCGTCCGAGCAAGCCTTGTCTCCCTCTATAAATAGGTGGGGAGGGGCTCCCATTTCTCACACACCACTCTCTCATTCTCCTCTCACTTTTAGTTTCCAAGGCTAGGGGGTAGGCTAGAGTAGCTCTTCTTCAGGTTCCAAGTCCTCTTGGAAGTTTAGGTATGCGTTCTCTTTTATCTTTATTTCTTTGTGTGACTTTGATCTACTTCAGTTATTCAGCTATTTCATATAAAGTCATGGTAGATCATATTCTTGATGTGTTCTTGAGTTCATCCTCTGTTCATCATTTAGAGGCTTGTGTTCTTTGTGAACACTACCTTTTGATCCACTTGAAGGTTGATAAACTCCTTCCTTATGTGTTTGTTCATAAGTTAGAGGCTCGTGTTCTTCACGAACACGACCATTTGATCTTGTTGATTAGACATAAGAGAGTTCATATCTGTTCGTATGTCTAGTCTTAGTTGATCTTGTTAGATAGCATGAGAGTGTTGCATGGGGTCTGTGTTCAAGCTACGGTACTCGGTCTAGTTGACCAGTCTTCTGGTGGCTCTCACCCTGGGTCACAAAAGACCGGGCTGGGTGAAGTCAGCCAGCAACGTAGGCATGGTGCCTGGGTTGTCTGGCTACGATAGTTATGAGCATACCCCCCGTAACGAGAGGTCGGTCCTCAAGTGGTGACAGCCCTGTTGGATCCTAGGGCAACCTCCGCGTTGGGGTACCTGCTGTAGGAGTCTAAAGTCTAGTTTCGCAGAGTGCTGGTCGTCGCGGGCTTGCTCCCTGTTTGTACCTGGGTGCTGAACCATGTTTCCCTCATGCAATACTCATGCTTATCTCTTGTATCTTCTAGCTTTGTATGTTTAGTACATTAGAACCTAGAGCTGACTCGTATGTTCCCCCTAAGCCGTAGTGTGCTAAAGTAGAGGTAGATTTGAGGTGTGTGTGTCACACTACCCCTATTATCTTTTATCTTACCCCTGCCTTTGAGTGTGTTTTCCCTATATCTATCTCTTGGTTTACATTCAGAGCAAAAGCATAAGTCTAAGATATACGCCATTGCCTTCCTTGGATTCGATACCCTTGGAATACTCTATTTCCTTGTGGAAATGCTACAATGGTTTATCTGTGCGCTTGCGGATTCGTTCATGATCATTTAGATTAACCTATGGCAAGTCTCAATGTTCACGCTAACTGCGCCATTAGTTGTGACATTGGGAAATGCCAACAAGCATTTCTAGCGCTGACGCTAAGGATGGATTTCCAATCTGTTCTTAAGTGATCAACGTTTAGAAATGTCAACAGGGGCCGCAGCCCCCGGGTAGCCCCCGAGCCCATGGACAAGTCAGAGACTTGCCCATGGGATGAGACAAGCATAGAGACATTTTACTCGAGTAAAAGATGTAAGCTTGCGAAAAGAGATCATTTCATGAAAGGAAAAGTAGCTCAGAGCTCTTGCATTGTCATAAAATGAGAATAGAATAAATACTTAGGGGTAAAAACGGTGTAACTGCTCTATGTTCCAGGCGTTGGAGATGACCCTGCCGTCCTCGTGCTTGTGCTTGAAGGTTCCCGGACGGAATACTTGATCGACAATGAACGGCCCCTCCCATGGAGGTGAGAGCTTGTGTCGCCCTTCATTGCTCTGAACTCGTCGGAGGACGAGGTCGCCGACTTGGAACTCACGCTCCCGTATGTTGCGTTCGTGGTAGCGGCATAGAGCTTGCTGGTATTGCGCTGAGTGGAGCCGTGCCCGCTTGTCGTCGAGCTGTCGCTGCGCATCCTCCAGCTCGTCCAGTCGAGCGCGCTGTGCGGCGGGGTTGGGAGGAACCTGGGCCTCAGCCGCACTGTCCGCCGTCGAGCTGTGGGCGGAGTGAAGTGCTCCATCCGGGGTGTGGGCCGGTGCTGGCACTACCGGGGCATTGCCAATGACGAAGCACTCGCGTGAGGGGTCGTAACCCCCGTCGTCAGAGTCGTCGGAGTAGCCGAAGCAATAGTCGGCCGCCGTCGTCGGTCACGAGGTACTGCTCGTCGGGCGAGGTTGCTGGCAGCTTCATGTTGCCCAACAGATGATGGCTCGGGTAGTTGGCGTACACGGCCGGGTCCGTGCTTGATGAAGAGGAATATACTGCTGCCGCGTAGGGCCCTCCTCCATAGATCAGTGGCGTCGGGGCGCTCTCCCTGGCGATGCGCTCCGTCGAGTCCGACGGCAGAGAGTCCTTTGCTGCGCCGGCGGGCTGCGATGCACCAGCTTCGACCCGCGGAGGGGAGCTAGCACGTGCTGCCCTACGCCGCTCCGCCTTGGCACGCTTCGAGCGCTTGCCTGAGCGCCTCTTGCGTCGAGGCGAGCGTGGCAGGGCGGTCGGAGCGGGAGTCGGGGCAGGTGCATTGGTGACCTCGCTGACGAGGTGCATGTCGTAACCGTCTCCGGTCGCTCGGAAGTTCAGGCTTCCGAACCGGAGCTCAAGCCCAACCATGAGCGACTCCGATGATCCCACGGGGGAATCCATCAGCAGCGGCTTGGTGGAGGCTTTCGTCGAAGTGGATGATGAGAGGGCCGTGCGGACCCTAAAAAGAACGTTGAAAACACGCGAAGGCCCCTACCTGGCGCGCCAACTGTCGGGGTTTGTTACCGCCGGCAAGTAAATTTATACGAGGGGGCGTGTTCTGATCCACACGGTAACACAGGAGACACTCGGAGTTATACTGGTTCGGGCCTCCGGAGAGTAATACCCTACGTCCAGTCTGAGAAGGGGTGTTCCTTATGCTCGGGGGTTTGCAACAGGGAGTACAAACAGGTTGGGAGAGGGTGTAGAGCCCAAGTCCCTGGTGTGCGAGTGGTTCAAGTAGCAGAAGTCTGCGTACGTGAGTGAGTGTGTATGAATGCTTGCGTTGTATGAGATGGGATATCGATGCTAAGTGCGAGTGGGGTTGGAAACGAATGTGTCTTGAGAGTGCCTCTGCCCCTCCCTTTTATAGTCGCAAGGGAGGAGTCCAGGGCGGTTACATCGAGCGTATATGAACTAATCTACAGTGCGAGACGTCCTTTTCTGCTCTGGGTTGTCAGACGACAGAAGCGGCGAAGCACTGTTACGGGGCCTTGGGTGACGGTGCAGATCCCGTGCGTCCCAAGCATCCGTCCCGGGGCCCCCCGTGCCCTCCTCCAAGTAGTTAGTCGGGTACGGAAGGCAGTGTACGTGCCCTGACCCCGTCAGTGGATCAGGGGCTTGTCTTTTCTTGTTGTTGTAGGACCGGAGTAGCCTGCACCATGGATAGGTGACGGCTTGCACTGTGCCGTTGGTGGCACAGCGTCTCCCGTGCCCTCCATGGTACGATGTGTACCGCCTCAGCTGGGGGCGGCAGGAGGATCCGTCCTCTGACACAGGATCGACCTGGTCAGGGTGGACCCGCACGGGGAGGCGAACACGTGGCGGACCGCATACCAGGGTATCACGGGGCGCCAACAGGGCCTACGTACTTGTGGCCTTGACGGCCAAGTCTTGGACTGGTCGGAGACGGGAAACTACTCGAGTGAGTAGGCGGTCTACACCACGTCTCCCAATGCTTAGGGTGTAGTGTGTACTGTACCGTATGCTGCTCAGCATCCATTACGCCGTCGACGGTACGCTGGCCACTGTGCCGTTGGTGGCAGGGTTTGACAAATTCGTTCCCTGACACCGAATCGGCCTGGCCCGGGCGGACCGCTGTGGCGGGGCGGACACGTGGCGGTGCATGGGGGAGCGTGCGCGGAGTTCCCGCGATCCCGATCTGAGGGGCCCGCGTGCCCCATGCCTTCTCCGCGAAGCCCGCTCGAGCGGGTGACGGAAACTACTCGTGCGAACGAGTAGTCGCGACGGCGGGACGGAGACTATTCGTGCCAGCGAGTTTCCGCGACCGTGAGGCGGAAACTACTCGTACGAGTCGAGTAGTCGGGAGCGAAGGTGGAAACTTGTCGTACGGGCCGCCGCATACTCGGGGAAGAGGTACGGGCGGCCGTGGGCTGCCTGTCTTCTGGCCCATGGCGGAAACTAGTCGTACGGGACCTCACGTACTCGGGCAGCGTAACACTCATCGTGTTAGCCGCTGGAGCAAGCCGTACATGGGCCCGTGCTGCGTTTTTCAAGGGTCTTGGTGGGCCCTGGTCCATGGCCTCGTTAGGTACCACTGACCAGAATAACAAGATGTAAAACGGTCCTGAAACGGCCTGGAATTCCTGTCCAAAACAGATCTTGGTCCTCCCCATCCAGGATTAAAAGCTTGCTGGAAAGGCACCCACATAACTCCATTATCATCATAAATTGGGCGAGGTGAATTTGAACTTGACGGCGCCCACAATGGAGTAGAATGTTGCCTTTGCTGAGATGATTCACCCTTAAACCTTATAGCAGCTCTTGGAGGTGAAGATGATCCTCCTTGATGTGTAGGTGACCTCATCCTTTTTTTAATGGCTGATCACTTGTAACGGCCTTTTGTTTGGAATACTTGTCATATAGCATATCAAAAGTGACCTTTGGCTTAGGACCACTTCCCTGATTCTTTGCTACATTAAGCTTCCAATTACCAATCTCCAGACGGCTTGGTTTGATCATCCTCGGACGACTCTGGGGCGCACCGGTCTGACCGGTCTGGCCTGATTAGGCTCAGACGGTCGGTGCTCGGTGGGTGTGGATGACCCTTGCCCCCCATGTCCAGAGGCTCTAACAGTAACCTTGAAAGTTTCCTTGCCATCAGGAGTCTTTTCATAAGCAACTTCTCGAACTAGCTCCTTTCCTCTCAAATCGGGCTTAGCTTCCCCGATCATCACGTTCTTGCCCTTAGTTTCTTCAGCTTGACTTGACCGAACCAATACTTTGGGCTGCTGTAATTCCAAAGTGTTGATAGGAAAAGGAGCCTGGTCCACTTGCATCTCATGAAACGTCAAACGACCTTCATTTATGGCCGATTGAACCTGTCGACGGAACACATTGCAATCATTAGTAGCATGAGAATAAGAATTATGAAACTTGCAATATGCACACCTTTTTAATTCATCAAGTGGAGGCAAAGTATGAGTCAATTTAATGTTTCCAGACGTATGCAATTCATCAAATATACGATCACATTTAGAAACATCAAAAGTAAATTTAACTTCTTCTTGCTGACCTTTACTAGTCGGCTTAAGAGATGAGCAAGAATAAGATTTTTCTTTAGAAGGCCAAATAAATTCAGCAGCATAAATTTTTTTATCTCCGTCGCTCGAACTATCAGAATCATAGTCAATGTGATGCACATTTGAACGGCGTGATTTAAAATTATCTTTTTCTTTATTCAATCGGTTTTGAACAATTAAAGCCCTTACTTGAACTTGTGCAACCGAAAGAAAATATGAACCCTCTATTCTATCTCTGATAGAAGATCTTAAACCTTTTAAGCAAATGTCAGCAAGATCCATATCAGTAATTGACAAATTAAAGCAACGGTTTTTAGTTTCTTTAAACCTTTTAATGTAAGAAGAGATGTTTTCATCCCTTCCTTGCCTAACCGATGTCAAATCTGTCAATTTTAATTGCATGCTCCCACTATAGAAGTGATCATGAAATTTACGTTCTAACATATCTCAAGATATAATAGAACCAGGAGCAAGTGATGAAAACCAAGCAAAAGCAGTGCCAGTCAAAGATAAAGAAAATAAACGTACTTTCAAAGCATTAAAAGCACCTGCTTCACCTAGCTGAGCTGTATACTGACTAATGTGTTCCCACGTGGTTCGATCATCATCACCACTAAATTTAATTAAATCAGGCATATACCAACCACGTGGGAGAGGAAAATTATCACACTCAGGATCATATGGTTTTTGATACAAATTTGTATTACCAATATCAACACCAAGTTTAGTTTTTACCACATTAGCCAAATCTTCCTTAAATTTACTAAATTCTGCCCAATTAGGATTATTTGGCTGTTGTGGAGCTGGATTCACCATATTCATCTTATTTAGAGAGGGAGACATCTTAGCATGAGCAAGCCTATAACTCTCATAAACATCATCAGGAATTATGTTCTTTTGAGCCATTGAATTAACAATCGTGCTATAATATGGTCCAGGATTAAAAATATTATTAAAATTTGGCACGACAGAAATCGGCTCAGGCTGTTCATACACAAGATCCAGCGCACTGGTCTGTCTGACCGGTCTGACCGGTACCCTGCACCGGTTTGACCGGTGCGGCCATATTTGGCCTGAACGGTTGAAACAGCAGGGTTTGACCAATGGGATCATACGACATGCCATACTGATAGTTCATGTTATTAGTAACAGGCAAAGGTGCTAAGCTAGGATGAATCCCCTTATTAGTATTAATCTTAGGACCATTGCTATTAGTTTCATTATTATTAAGGCTAGCAATGCTCCTATCTTTTTCAAGATCCTCTAAGCGTTCTAAACGAGTAATATAAGATGCAATCAAACCATCAATATCAGTAGTAGATTTCTGAGAAGATGAAGTAGGGGGTGGTTTGCTTACATTGGTTACTACCTCAACCATATTGTCATTCAGCTTGATCGGCGGCAGCTCAAATTCTTTCAATCTTGCTACCTTGCCGTGACGATCCTTCTTGACGTCTGCAAGGAACTGGACTTGAAGGTACTCTTGCAGTGCCTTGAACTTCTGCTGGTCCTCTGGAGAGAGATCTTCCATTGAAGCCGTAACGATGTTGTTCACGTCGAGGTCGCAGCGAGAGCCCATTTGAGCTAGGTTAGATTGAACGGTTTTTGAAATCTGATCTTTCTTCCCCAGCGGAGTCGCCAATTTGTTGACGCTTTTTCGGTCAACAACACGGGAGCGCTAGATCGCGCTGTAGCAGGGAACTGAACTCGCCGGAGCTCCTGTCTTGACCGGTCTGACCGGTCAAGTCCACCGGTCTGACCGGTGGGCGTCGGGGCGCCGGTGAAAGCCTACGAGCACCGCCTCGGGAGGGACCCCGTCGGAGGTGATGCGCCTAGGGTTGCTGTGAGATCGGCAGGCCACTCAGAACGTTCTTGATCGCCGTCGAGACAAACAAGGAAAGCAAAGGGGTTGGAAAAGCTAAGGTTTGAGAGACAAAAGTTGTAAAAAGATATGATCGATTGGGTGATGGCTCCTCAACCGGCCGTGGCCCTTTATATTTATAGGGTGGGCAGGTCTTGCCCCCTCAAGAAAGTGCTTTACAACTCGAAAACGATCAGAACTCCTCAATTCTACTCGGACTCGGGGTCCACCGGTCAGACCCACCGGTCAGACCGGTGTGGCATTTGCCGGATCGGCTACAGGGCCTGACCGGTCAGACCGCCCGGATGCACCGGTCTGACCGGTGGCATTAGCCTGATCGGCCTTGTGCCAAATTTGAGTGCGAACAAAAACATTTCACTAGACCAGATTAACAACGAACGACTCTCTCATAACCAACAAAAATGACCATGATTAACACAATGCTCAAACATTAACCCTCCTAGCACATTTACTATACCATATAAAATCCCCACCCATGTTACATTTGCCGCCATACTACACATCAACACCGACATGTAAGAACAACAGAATTGTGCCAATCTTCACTTCCTTTTGGCACTCAATCAGCAAAATAAATTATAAACATTCGTCACCGAGCCTTTTCTGACTCAGATTTTGCCGGTTGTGCAACAAGGGTGCGCCAGAGGTACCGCCAGCTTGCCATGTCCACCGTAGTCCAGAATCCGGTTTTCACAGCCGACCCAACCTAGATTAGTGTAGAAAAAGAATCCTTCAGATTGTGAACCAATTGCTATTTTAAAGAAACAATATTGTATCTTTCAGATTTGTACACAAGGGGGGAAATGAGCTGAGGATTTAGTATTTAAACCAGAAGTAAAAGCAAATGACCTCGATTATGCAGGATGCACACCATCTGAGGTGCTTAATTATCTTTGCTTATTCACGTTCACCATTCAAGTCTTTAAACACTTAAGCCCCACTCAGCTCATGTTTCCATGCCGTTACTTCGTAAACAAATTCAGAAGCTAGATCCAAAGAGTTTATAACATGAATTTTGTCAGAGCTGAGGACAGTGGCAATGCTGGGCAAGATTCCAAATGTTTCAAGCTCTAGTGAGTTTCAAGGCTACGAAACAAAAAGCTGCTAAGTCAAGTGGTAAAAATTAATTCCCTGAATATGCAATTGCTTTAATCAGTGTAAGCCTCATAGTAGGATTTTCTTAAAAAAACGGTGTGAGGAAATGTAACCGTGCTAACAAGGTAGTTTATTTATCTATCCATAGGAAGCATATCTGTATGCACTTATAACTGGGTGGTTCAAATGAGCCTGAAAATATGCTCAGAGGAGCAACCCTATGTGCTGATATGATGAAGAACAGAGGCAAGGCTATGTGCCCATGTTGGTTTGCAAATACGTAGCATAATAGAATATATTTCTCCTAAATGATTCGTCAGAACGGCAGCTTGCGCCGCCAAAATTGAAGGCCTTCTGCTAAGTTGTAATCCTAGTTAACTACCAGGAAACTGTGACTGGGGCTCCTATTTCCCTTGGGCGAAGACGCTAAACCCTGTTTAGATCGTTGCAAAGAGAGTGAAAAGTATTATTCATCCAATCACATCCCAACCATTTTTCATCTATCTAAACACTTCTAATCCAATTTTCACTATCCACCATCATTTCACCGATCACATCCACACATCTTTTCTCACCTTTCACTATTCAAGTCATCACATCTATCACATCTTCTCTCACAAAAAACACTATTCTCCCATCACATCCCTACTATTTTTTCACTCATTCAAACACCTCCCAAATTTTCACTATTCATCCCATCACATCTCTACCACTTTTCATCCATCTAAACACCTTCATACAATTTATACTATTTATTTCACCTCTTTTCACTCATCTAAACGAGCCCTAAGAATAGGGAGGAGGGAGCGAGGCGTTACGTTGTAATGGAGGGGCACGTGGCGCTACGATTATGTGTCCTTGAAACGACACATACACATCTCGTTGCGTTGTACGGACGCGGACGCGGAAGCCGTGGGCCGGACGGACGTGGGAGGTGGGAAGCCTAGATGGTCGCGGAAGGTACTTATGGTTTGTTTTTTATTTCCTTTTCATTTTTTCTTTATATTTTTTGTTTTTTCTTTCCTCTCTTTTTCTTTTTTATTCTGTTTTATTCTTTTTTTCTTCTTCCTTTTCCTACTCTTTCTATGTATTATACAACATTTTTCCATCTATTTATTTCATTCGATTGTTGTTTTTATTTATTTATTCTCTTCCATATTAAGTTTTGATGTTTAATTTTCGTTCTTATTTTTCTTCTTTCCTTACTCCTTCATTAGTATTTTTCGTTTTATTTTTCTATATACTATTTTTTTTTTAAGATACAAAGTATCTAGTTTTTTTATATTCATCATAGATATAATAATTTCTTTTACCAAGGTATAAGAATTCTTACATATTTGTTCATTTTTAAATACTAGCAAACATGCCCGTGCTATGCTACGGGTGCAGATTGCAACCACATGTCATACAATTTGCTAATTTAATAAAACGGTAGAAATTTTGTAGTACTTGTAATTAAAATTAGACATTTCATCTGATGAAATCTAATGACAGTAGTACAAAAAAGTAACAATAGAGTGGTACTGTAAAGTACCAATTCGTTGAGCCCAACAATTTAATTATTTATTTATTATTTTCTATTAAATTAGTTGGAAAAATCTTAAGATAAGGTACTACCTAGTACATTCTGATACTATTCAAAGTACCAGAACAATCCTGCTTGCAAGGATTCATTAGATGATCTTAAATCAGCTATACCTGCAAAAAACTAACACATAATACTCCATGAGAAAGAAGAAATCGAATAATGAAGTATGGAACAATTCTCCCCCTTGTTGAGAGAGAATTTTTTTTCTGCTAGTTTAAATTCTACACCATATGAATATCTAATTGCAACCTGCCATATGTTTAAATGTTCAAGTATGCATACGCCATGCTACATGAGGTCATGCTAGTCAAACCAATAAACGTGGCCAATAATGAGGAATAAAGAGGTAAATAAAATCTCAACATGTAGTATTAGAACTCAAGGAAAATTAAGCAACTTAAATCAGAGAAGCAAACATCAACACTAATTTAATTAAGCATAGAACAAGTTTACCCTTTGTAGCACAAAGTTTTTTTAATTTTCTAACACAAAGTTTGGAATTTATTAAATAAAAAAATCTAGCAATAATGTGCAACATAACCTTGCCTCAACCTCACGAACTCAACATAGAAAGCCCCACACGCCTAATTCGAGAGCAGTACCAAATTTCTTAGGATTCAGTGAACATTGCTAGAAGAATTTAGTGGATATGAATAAGACTAAATTTTGCATCAATGCAAATGAAATCATAGATTTGAAGAGATAGTAGATAATTTCTCAATATATAACTAATAGTGACTGAGAAAATGATAAATTCTGAGGGTTAGAGATGCAAACTGGAAGTGAATGGACAATATTTAGAATATCTATATGTATTGGAGGGGCTAGGTGTGATTTTAGAAAGACTCAAGGAATAATATCAAGAATAAATGAAACATGGAGGGGTAAATAAAAAATCTCGAAAATCATGTGTGGGGTCCAATGGAGGACTGAGGTGAGGACTGAGGAGCATCTCCCGTCGTGGGCCGGCACGCACCACATGGTTTTCAGTTGGGCGCCCGGATTTCCGTGGTAACTGGATTTTATTCAGTTTCAGACCTATGCTACTAGTTTTTCTCCGGTTGACGCGTTTTAAGGAGCGGTTCACATGTTTTTTCCACGGTTTGGTACCTTGTGCACCCAATTCACGCGATTTTTTCCTGTTCTTGCCGACGAACGAAAATAGGGGGCAGAAGCAGTCCTTACTTTAGTATTAGGTAGATATTAGTTCTCGATAAATTTTGTTCCCTTTGAGTGAATATTTGTTATCGTTTTAATAAATATTTGTTCTAGCTCAGTGAATATTTGTTCCTCTCAGTGAATATTTATTCAACATCAGTGAAATTTGTCTCTGCTCGGTGAATATTTGTTCCACCTTAGTAAATAATTGTTCCTCTTTAGTGAATAGTTGTTCCCTCTTAGTGATTTTTTGTTCACAAGTGTAGATCACACAAAAAAAAATATGCTCAATTAAAAATATAAGTTTGCTCCGTCAGTTCATATAATTTGTTCGTAAGTACAATTTTTTTGTTCCGAGTAGTGTGTAGAATTTGTTCCAGTAGTTTGTCGAATTAGTTCCACAGGTATAAATATTTATTTTGTCAGTTCATATTATTTGTTCGTATGTACAAATTTTTGTTCCAATAGTTTGTAGAATTTGTTCAACAGGTATAAATGTTAATTCTGTTAGTTCATATAATTGTTTGTACATACAAATTTTTTTGTTGGTAATTTGTAGAATTTGTTTTGGTGATTTGTAAAATTTATTCCGCAAGTATACAAATTTGTTCTGTTAGTTCATATAATTTGTTCGGTACGTACAAATTTTTAGTTATAGTAGTTTGTAAAATTTGTTCCATCATTATACATTGCAGAGAATATACAACTGTAATTAAAAAATACAAATTAAAAAGTTCATCAAAATATAGTCAAGTGAGATCTTATTTTAATGATGCATTCAAAATTTAATTTTCATGATCGGTTTAACATTTATAGCTTTTTTAATTTTCAAACAACTATGCATGCGAAGGTGACTTCAACAATTTTGTTTGTATAGTTGCATGCATGTAGATGGTCTAGGGAAGTGCGCAAGCAACCCACCCACATCCGCCCACCCACGTCTGCTTTACTTTTCGTGGCGTGATGATTTGTTAATTTGTCACCACAGTGACAACCAACCGCACCCGGCACGTGGCCCCTTGGGATACCGACTCAGAGGAGGTGTTGTCATTGAACTGGTCAGGCTCGACGTTGAGGCCCTAGATGAGGAAGAATCTGGCAATGGTCCAGAGAGGAAGATGAGGATGACCCGCAGGGAGCACATCTCTTCTCGTGCTGTCTGTGGTGGGCTTGGGTTGGGTTCCTCTCCCTACAAGGAAGCAATCTCTCAATCAACAATGTTTGAATCCCCTGGTGGCGGCTTCGGCTTTGGCTTTGTTGCTGGTTGCGATGGGGAGAGGAGAAGCAGAGCAATGGAGGAACCTGGGTGGGTCCGATTCCCTTCCCCCTTCTTCCCCTTTTCACGTCAGGGATTTCTTTTGACCCGCCCGCCACTGCCTTCTCGCGAGGCTGCTGGGCTGCTGGCCGGGCACGCGCGGGAATTCCTATCTATCTTCTGGAAGGTACGATGGTGTTGAAACTTCCAATGTTTGAGATTCGTGCAACCAATACCAACCATTGATTCAACATCAAACCCTACCTCCACATGCTTCCTCCTCCACTGCCTAGCTGTTAACGGCTGTTAAGTACCTCTTTTAGCCGTCAATATTCTCATGAATAAGGGAGCAAAGTGCATTTCTTACACGCATTTCAGTTAATAATAACGTAGTTCCACTTGTCTCCTAGGAGATTATTTGATTACAGGAAAATCCATACACAATGAGTGAGAATCATGTCTTCTATGGTCCATGTCATGCCACCTCAGCTGAGGAATGGCTGCCACATGGAATCCATGTGTCCACGCCACGTCATCCATCCAAGGGAGGCAAGCTCCAGCGAATCAGACGGTGACACATGGACTGCACATGGATAAGAGGGCCCACTCGGGGACCAAACTGACTCAAAATTATACACACACCCAGAATGTACCCAAGGGCCCACATGTCAGCCAGCTGGAGAAAAAGGAGGGAGCCAGCTGGGCCCACAAAGGGTCGGCCGAACCGTGGGTTTGGCCGAACTGCCTTTGCATCTGCTGTTCTCCACCTTCCACGTGTTGGTCGCTCATTGGTCAAAGGCTCCATTCTGGGGGTGCTTTTGGTGCTCCTCCGTGACCCTCCCCGCCTATAAATAGAAGAGGACCTTCTCACTTCTTAACACATTGTTTTGCTTCTCCGCTCTCACTTTTGGTTCCAAGGCTAGGGAGTAGGCTAGAGTAGTTCTAATTCAGGTTCCAAGTCTTCTTTGGGATCTAGGTATGAGTCCTCTTGTATCTTTATTTCTTTGTATGACTTTGATCTACTTCAGTTATTCAACTATTTCATATAAAGTAGTGCTTGCATGCATAGGTGATATGTTCTTGTGTTCTTCACATGTTCTTCATTTAGAGGCTCGTGTTCTGGATGAACACGACCTTTCGATCCAGTTGACAGGTGGCTTGAACATGTTTTCCATGTTTGTTCATAGTTTAGAGGCTCGTGTTCTTCACGAACACGACCCTTTGATCCTATGTTACAGACGTAGGAAATCCTGTATCCGTTTGTGTGGATAGCCTCAGTTTGATCTTGTTAGTTTACACATTCCTATTGTATGAACTTTATGTTTAAGCTACAGTACTCGTTCTAAGTGGCCAGTTATCTAGTTACTCTGACTTGGGTCACAATAGCCCGGGCCGATCAGGGTCTAGTTGACAATGCAAGCATGGTGCTTGGGTCGGATAGTTGCGTTGATTATGAGCTCGTCCCACATTTAGATAGAGGTAGGCCGCAATAGTGATAACCGTTGGACCCTTTGTATTCCTTCGCATTCGGGTAGTGCTGTAGGAGTTCTGAAATTAGCAACCGAGTTGCCGTATAAAACCGGCACGGGGGCTATCTCCCATTTGTACCTGGGTGCTAGGCTGATGTTTCATGCAACATTTGTGTATCTCTCTTGTATCGCTGACCTTTATGTGTATAGTACATTAGAACCTTGAACTAACTCGTATGTTGCTCCCTATGCCGTAGTGTTCCTTGAGAGAAAGCATTGTGTGTCACACTAACCTCATATCATATCATTATCCTTACCCCTGTTGTCAGATTGTGAGATCTAGACAGATCCATGTGGGTACCCCTCGTGGTTGATTTGGAGATTGAGAGGGATCGAGAACAAAGAGCGTAGATGGTTATGCGATGAGCACACAGGGCAAGGGACATGACGATTTATACTGGTTCGGGCCTTCGGAGAGTAAAACCCTACGTTCAGTTCTTGGTGGTGTTTGTATTGCTGTGCGCAAGAGCTAAGATGCCCTTGGGATACGTCCTAAGCCGCCTTATATAGTCTGGCGGACTAGGTTGTTACAAGGTCGGTGGACCCATAGTCCAGGTCGGTTACAATATGATGATCTACCTCTACGGATTACAAACAATATCTCATGATATTTGGACTGATTAGCAACACAGACGATGTATTGTAGTACACGCCAAGTCTTGCGTAATCTTCCAAGAGGTCTTCGGGGCCGCAGAACAGGTCTATCAGGCCCACATGCAGGTCAGCGGGTCATCTGGCAGGTCAGGCCCGCCTGTCGGGGACGGCTGAGACCCTAGTCGGTGCGGACCCATGGGGTAGCCCCATCTCTCACCTGTATTTGAGTGTTACCTCTACCTCTATCCATGATCTATATTCATTGCAATAGTATAGGTCTTGTTATCCCGCCTCGCCTTCCTTGGATTCGATACTCTTTGGAATACTCTGATGAGGAAATGCTACAATGGTTTATCCGTGCGTTTGTGGATTCATTTGTGATTGTTAGGATTAGCATTTTCATTTTTGGCGTCGTTGCTAGGAACACATAAACTTAGCAGCGACGTTAAAAATGCCAACAAGCATTTCTGGCACTGTTGCCGGGGAAGGCACAGGATTAACATGATTATACTTTGCATATGTTTATAATTATGATAGGTTAGAGCAATTCTCAATACAGGCTAACCTTGATTGTCTTCTTTATCTTTGGATGTTGAAGACAGGTAGTGTATGACTAGTTTCGACTTACCACCAAATTTCACTGAAGATCCGAAGTCACTTGTGAGGAAGGCTTGAATTCATTTCGACTCACCCTTCCGTACTCGTCCGGAAGTCGATCCAACTTCCTTAGTACCATCCACATCAACTGTTGTGGTCGAGAAGACTCTTCGTGATTACTCAGCCCCGTCTACTAACCAGGTGCTTACAGGCCCTGAGGTCAACACTGGGACTGGAAATTTCAAGATCAAGACATGTCTTATTACGATGGTACAATCTAGCCCATTACGTGGCAAGGCTAATGAGGATGCAAGCAAGCGCCCATCTGCAACAGTTCCTTGAGTTGCGCAACACCTTCACCATCAGAGGAGTTGATGAAGAAGCTATTCATCTTCGACTGTTTCCTTTCTCCCTCTTAGGGAAGGTGAAGCAGTGGTTCTATGCGAACCAATGGAGATTAATACATGGGAAAAATGTTCTACATTATAACTCGTGAAGTTCTTTCCGTTGGGTAAAACCAATACCCTTCGTGGGGAAATTTCAAGTTTCCAGCAGGCAGCATCAGAATCTCTGCCCGAGGCTTGGGAAAGTCTTCAGGAGTACATCCTGGCCTGTCCTCACCATGGGATGGGAGAGATTGGCTCATTCTTCAAAATTTCTACAACGGGTTGACTCCGACAACCCGTTGACATATTGATGCAGCTGCTGGGGAGCCCTCTTCTCACTTACTATTGATAATGCAAAAGCTCTTATTGATAAGATGGTGTCCAACCAAGGGTGGAGCGATGGTCGACTCCAATCATGTCATAGGGGTACACATACTATCAAGGAAGCGTACATATATGCTTACTGCCAAGATATACCTCATAATGAGAAGATTGGATGATTTCACTACTGAGAAGGCTGTCATGACCACCACTACTCATATTATGGACTCTCACATGACCTGTGAAGTCTGTGGTAATGCTGGGCATTCTGGGACTTACTACCCTGAGACTCAGGAGGACGTGATGTACATGAACGGCAACAACAATGGTTATCGTCCACAACAAGGAGGCCAAACGTGGAATCAACAACGTCCTTACTATAAAAAAGGTAACCAAGGTAATTCTTACAATCCTAACTAACCTTCCTTGAAAGATCTTGTCTATGGGCAAGCTAAGATGAATGAGAATGTTAATAAAAAGATAGCTGCCTATGATAAATCTATGGAGAGTCTCAACATTAAAATTGATGATCTTTCTTCTGCTCTTAAGAACTAGCTAAGTTTTAATAAAATGTTTGAAACCTAGGTAGCTCAGTTAGCTGCTTTGGTTCCCTATGTTGAGAATGCAAGTGCGGTAACCACGAGAGGGGGTAAGACCACTTGCGACCCGCCATATCCTAACCATGCCGGGGTTGACAAGAAAAGCATAAGAGAAGCTGAGGACCTCATAGAAGGCTCATCTGACACGGAAGAACCACCACAGGTAAGGAAGGTGCCAACAAAAGAAAAGGTACTTGAAGGGAAATCGACACGACCAAAATTTGTAGAAACCAGCATTTTGCCATTTCCTCAACGAAATAGGAAGACGACGGTGGATGAACAATTCACCCGCTTTGTGGACATGATCCAAAAGGTATACATCAATGTTCTATTACTTGAGGCAATGCAGGTACCCACGTACGTGCGTTATCTCAAGGACATCCTCTGATGAGTCCGACCCAGGGGAGGATTGGATGATGAAAGCCTGATGCACCAATTACGCAGTTTAGCATCACACACCCAAAAAGCCCGACACACCGATCCGGTTACAACACCACTAAGGCCTCTTATTGCGCCTCGGCAATCTTAGCACCACAACTTCTAACACACCGATCCGGATTCCCGGAATCCCGCAATCTTAGCACCATATGGCGTGCCCCCTCGGGGAAAGGCCCAATCACCCCAAAAAACTAGTCTGATAGGGGAAGGGTGGCTCTCCCTTTTAAGGTGGCTTTCTGGTTATTCAATATGCCCATGCATCTTTATTTTCTAAATATAAATTTTATTTATTATGATTTTATGTGCATGTCGCACGTACATTTTACTAGTTTTAAAAAATATTGAATGAAATAATGTTGACTAGAGTCTGAGGCGCGCCGCTGGCGCGCTAATTTTAGGTACCTACAGAGAATTCATATTACTAATGACATAATTAGCAACTAATTAATGTTAATACAAATGGTAATAACCCTCTGGCTTGTGATGGTATTTGAAATTGAGAAATTATGCCGTCGGCTTTGCTTAAGAGAAACACAGTGGCGGCACTGGATCGGCCTCAGCTCATAACCTCGTAACAGGTTGAACACTGGAGGTGCGATCTCCACGATCAACGATCTCTTTTTTAAACAGAACAACCATGGATCAAGTCCTGGTCAAGGTGGTCATCATGTATGGAGATCAACGATATCTTTTTGCAAAAAGAACAACCACAAATCAAATCCTGGTCGAGGTAGCCATTCGTGCCAATCAAGTGCGCGTACATGTGAGAATCATTTTTACTTGTAAAATGTATCTACGGCATGGACCAAACTATAGCATATCTACTTTAGCTTAAAAAAACGAAATGTCAGTATGTGGTAGACTACCTTATGTTGGTTCGTGATCAAAAGCCCTAATGAACAATAAAATATTTCTTACCCTCACTAATTGGACTGCATGCCATATAAAAGACAAAAAAGTTAGATTTGGATGCAAAGTCAGCATCACTGGAATATGTAGTTCACAAAAAAAAACTGTTGCTACTTCAACCTTATAGAGCTGCAACTTCCTTGTTCGAGTTGTTTGCAACTTCACTGGTATATAAGTAACACCGAGGATACAAACTTTCAACATGTACATTTAACAATTTAGCCCCAATAAAAAAATCTGAAGGGACACAATGCCTTTTGATTGTTGCTTGTGCTGAAGCCTTGACTTTGATATGTAATCCCACCGATTTTTGTTTGCTTGGTTGCATCCAATCATCAAGAATGAGCAGCACAAACTATAACTATACAGTTTTGTTAGTAACTTTACAATAAGGAAAACAAACACTATTAAACATTAAGCATCTGGATCACCTACAGCATTTCTGAAGTAATTGTGAAGCAGCCAGCTACAAATGAAAACAATGTATTCAAATAGTGCGCTGAAGATTGGACTTGCAAAAATTCAAAAACATAATTATAATATCATAGCATCAAAGGAGCAGTGAAGTATAGTACCATAAATGAAAGCAAGATAAAATTAAAGGTGTTCATTTTTCCTATATTTGAAGCAAATGTAATTGTTTATATAATTCTAAAATAGGAAGAAATTGATTCTGTTACTTAAACACATATCTCACTGAACTTGAACCAAGAACATTCTCTTCTAATGTATTAAGAAATGATGAAAGCAACCCATGAGCTATTAACAAAAGATCCTTCTGTCCAGCATCCCTTGATCTCTCATAATGGTATGCTCGTTTAGTTCAACTTCACATATCAAATTGGATACTTGCACAGAAGATTGGAGAAAGTGTAAGAACTAAGAACTATAGAAGAGTAGATGAGTTAATCATGAAACAAATTTCAGGTGCAAATATCCATAGCATTCATAAAATAATAGGCACACGTTGATAGAGCAATTACATTGAAGTAGTTAAACAAATTCTTTCTAATATCATCTTCTGGTGCCTGGACAGTGGACATTCCAATTTGAATATGCAAATTGGAACTGAAAATGTTCCAAAATAATTATCTTGTGCATGAACATCCAAATTAGTAAAATGGTGATCCTGGATAGCAAAATGATGTTGCTAGTCATCCTTACTTAAAAACATGAGTTTCAAATGCCATCAAAATAGAAGACCTTCAGTTCATCAAAACTATTTTAAAACACAAGTTCTCAATACAAAACCATCAAACTTGAAATAGAGGATATCAAATCTGAGAAGGCCAAATTGAGGACAACAAGATAGAGAATCTGAAAGGCCATTCTAGTTATTCTTTGCTTATTCTATAGTAAGATGATTCATGATTGATAACACATATCTACCAAAAATACACTACTAAACTTTACCAAACAAATCATGTTTACCGGATAATATTCATCATGAAAGGTGGTTATATGAGAGTCAGAATAAGCCCTATCAGTTTTCACTTCAAAATAGTAGACTGAAAGGAGGTCTAAATATAATGGGTGCAACCCTATTCGATTGGTATAGAAGTATAGAACAATTAGGTATAGTGTGAATCTGAAAAAAAAAGTTAGGTATAGTGTGCACTGCATATACAAATAACCACAAACATTCCCTATAATCAGAGTTATTCTAAATACAATCTTGTTTTCTCTAGTAGAAGATAACAGAATAGCTGACATAAATGAAATTTATTAGAAGTTTTGATACACAAATAGGCAAAGAATTTAATTTAATCATGTAATCATATTAGATCACTGGCTGCTTTGATCGTTAACTTAGATCAAATACTACCAGAAGACCATATCTGCAATGAACATTTAAGATGTGATACAATTGAAAATTTGGTATAATCCAACAAGGTGCCTAATTCAATAGAGCCAGGACGTGATAACAACTACGGAGCAGGGGTCAACTCAGACTGGACTAAACTAAGTGAATGGAACACACTAAATCAAAAGACAATCCATACGTAGCTATTTCTCTTTGCAACAGAAGTGTCCTGCGAGTAGCAAGATTTTAAGTACAATCCTAGGAGACATTTCACCTAGCAGTTTGCAGGGTCAACAATTCCTATGAGCATCCAACAAAGGGAGAGGAAAAAAACATTAATCCTTGCAGCCTGAATCACCCACAGGAAGCAGCAAGTTGGGGGTGACGTATCTGCTGCGCATTGAAGTTCGGAGGGGGTGAAACCATGACTGCAGACCTCATCACCCAGCGAGGTCTGCCAGGGTACGACAAAAAAAAAAGGCCCGATGCCATCTCGCGCACCAGCACCACCGTGGGCTCTCCCGTGGGCACGGCGAGCTCGAGCAGCAGCGTCTGCGTGCCCGCGCCGGTGGTCGTAGAGCGTGCTGGTGAGCCGCACAGAGGCCTACCAGCCGGTGCCGCCTGGCCGCAGCATTGACCAGCGCAGAGCGCAGGCATGCCATGGCCGTCCGGACCTTCCGCCTCCTCCCCGCGGCGGCGGCTGCCAGCCGTGGCTGTGAGCCGCCGGGACGAGCGCCCGGACGGAGGCCATCCTCGCACCCCACCGCCTAGATCCGGTCGTCCATGGCTGCTGCAGCGCGGACCCGCACGCCGACCAGCAGTTATCGCAACACCCACGACCCCCAGATCTAGCAGGGAATGGGTGCTGGCGCCTCGTAGGCCGCACGTAGTACCCCTCGAGCTCCGAGGGAAGGGAGGGGGAGAGAGAGGAAGGAGGCGAAGGGGCGGCCCAGGCTGCGGGCGGGCGGTGGTGCGGCGCCCCGTCGGGAGGGAGTGGGGAGAGAGGAGGATGATGGGGATAACGGGGGAGGGGGCGGCGGACGAGCAGCGGGGGGCTTCCTGCAAAAGCGCCGGCGGGCGGTTTTGTACAAAATGACCACGATTTCGGAATTTCGTCTTCTTGGTAGACAAATATTTTGAAATACAGGAGGCGTAGCGCAAAAATATTGGACGGGTTTGCTGTAGCATAAGGGCGTCGCTGGAGGCGGAACGAATTAAGCGAAACTGAAAGGGTTTTTTCGAAAACTTTTATGCACCGCTGGCAGCGTCCTAGCCACCGGATCCGCGCGATCGGATGGACTGAAAACAGGGCGACGTAGCGGGGCTGGTTGGCCTCCAAAGTCGCACGGAATTATGGGTGGGATGTTTCGATGAACGGTGTGATGATAAGATGAAGAGGAAGCGGGGATTAAGATAGACTTGAGGTTAAAAGTTTTAACACTTATCCACCACCTCCGATACTCGATTCTATCCGGTTGGGTCGAGGCTCGGAAGGCCCAACTCACTCGTGGGGTGGGTGGGTGTAGATATGAATCAGTCTCAGGCAGAGTTGGGGTGGTTGGATCGCACGTTTCCTCAATCCTCCATGACCTAGGTTCGCTGCCTCCACTAGCAATCGCTGCCATCGCCTCATCCACCACGATAAATTTCAAAACATGACACCCAATACAAGCGCCTCACGTCATTTGACATCTGATTCGCATGTCTTTCAAAACTTAGCACCGGGGACACGAATTCCTTTAAGATGAGGGACTCTTCTCCATTTCTCTCTTTAGTCACTAGTGCAAAGACCAGAGTACCCTTGTCTTCCTCCTCCGATTCTTCCCCGAAAGGCTACCGGCCGGCCCCTGGCGCGCCGCCAGCCGCTCCTCCTTCCAGCTTGCCGCGAGCCGTCCCCGGCCGCACAGATTCCTCCACCTCCTCGGCCTCGAAGTGCGCGAATGCCGACCTGTCGCTGGCGGGCTTGTGCAGCCACGTCGAGAGACGCGGCACCTCCGCCTCCACCGCTGCCGCCTCCGACCTGCTCTGCTCCATGTGCGCCGCGTGCGAGTGCGCGTCCTCACGCTCTGGCTCTGCCTCAAGCTCGCTCGACCGCCACCACAGGCTCTTCCTCCTTCCCCACCGCCGGCACGGGGAGCTGCTCCTCGTACCCCAAATCCACCTCCCCGGCGACTGCAGGCTCAGGCTCGGGTGCGGCGCAGCACCGGCCAGTCGCGGAGCTTGCCGTGCTGGTCGACCTGCCACGCGCCGTGCCCTGGCCAGCCGGCCGCGGAGCTCGCCTGCCTGGCGCGGCGGCGCTGCAAGGACAGGGGACGGTGCGGCGGTGGGCGGGGACCAGCCAGGGGAGGAGGAGCGCCGCGGGGAGCTCGCCTGAGCCCGTCGATGGCGAAGAAGAAAGGGAGGAAGAAGAGATGGAAGTAGAAGAAGGTGGTATGCTGGTCCTTTCACAAGTGGGTGAAGGGTGAAACATGAGAGAGTCCCTTATTTTGAAGTAATTCGTGTTTTCGGTGTTAGTTTTTGAAAATTTCACGAATTCGGTGTCAAATGGCGTGAGGCGCTTCTATTCGGTGTCATTTTTTGAATTTTCTCCATCCACCACCGCCGTGCACCTGTGCCCCCACTGTTCTCCTACCGACCTCTCCAGGATGCCTCGGCACTCCTCCTCCAAGATCGGTGCGAGGAAGCCGCCCTCTTCGTCCTCCCGGACCAGGGTCCCGACGACATCCAAGATCGGTGCGGAGAAGCCGCCCTCCTCGTCCCCCTCTGGGATCCCGAGGCCCGCCTTGGACGGGAACCCCTCTTCTCACCCCAGTGGGTCCTCTTCAACGCCCATGCCTTCACCGGCAGTTCGAGCAACGCCACCGCCGCCAAAGAGACCACGACGAACAATCAGACCATCGAGGTATCGTTCTGCCCCAGCGACCCGCCGCTCCCCTCTAGCTTGTTCGTTTGCTGCCCGGATCTGGAGAATCCCAACACTGGATTCACTATCCTCCCTCATATCATCAGTGCGGTGGAAGACCTCCTCCTCATCTGTGTCGCCGTACCCATCGGGCCTGAGGCACCCAAGGATTACGCATCGTCGCTCGACAATTGTAACTACTTCGTCTACAGGGCGGACCCTGACCGTCTCCAGCAAAGACGTGCATCTGCATCTGCATATAAGCAGGTTTGCGCACTGGATACACACGCAAAAAAGCTCGGCCTCCAGCGGTGTCGCGCAAAGCGCTCGCGCATCTCCCAGGGCCGTTGGCTCCCGCGGGCGGTGGGAATCGAGTGGAGGTCGCCGGGAGCTTGCCGTCGCAGCGGACGGCGCGGAACACGGGTGCCCTCGCAGATCCGGTGGCCAGTGCCGGGGCAAGGAAGATGTCGCCGACCTCGAGCTCCGCCGTGACCTCCATCACCGCCGCCATAGGCGCCGTCCAGCTCCACCGCCGCCGGATCCGCAACGACCTCGACCTCGATGACCTCGAGCTCGGCGTCCTTGACCTCGGCGACCTCGAGCTTTGCGATGTCCGCCCCTCCCGCTCGTCTCCCTCCTCCACGCGTCGCTGCCGGATCCGCGTCGACCTCGAGCTCTGCGACGTCCGCCCCTCCTGCTCTTCTCCCTCCTCCACGCGTCACCGCCGGATCCGCGGCGACCTCGACCTCGGCCAGGGAACGGCGAGGCGGAGGAGCAGGAGAGGGAGGGCGAGGCGGAGGAGCGGGAGAGAGGGAGGGTGCCGAATCCGGGCCTAGGGAGGGGAGAGGACGTCGGCGCCAGCAGGATCTGCGTCCGCCGCGAGCCCGCGTCCCGTCGCGGAGGAAGGAGGCCGGAGGGGATCCGCGAGGTGCACGAGGCGGATGGAGCTTGGATCCGCCGACGGAGGAGAAGGAGCAGGAGGAGGCGCCCGGGCGCGCAGGCGGAGGAGGCGAGGTGGGGCGCGCGGGCGGAGGAGGTGAGGCGGGCGCGCGGTAGTTGGCGCGAGGAGAGATGAAGAAAGGAGAGAGATTCCCCAGAGATGCGCGTTCAGGGGCTGTTGCTGCAAAATGCAGCGACACTTGCAGCAGCCGCTGGAGGCGGAATAGTACCCCAGAATCTGCATTTTGCAGCTGCAGATCGTTTTGCAGCTCTTGCTGGAGACGGTCTAAAAGTCCGTCGCTCAGGCGGCTCCCGGGCCCATACCCCTTCTGCAGCTACGACGACGTCGGCCTCGTTAGCGGCAGCCAAGACAACTACACTGTCGCCGCGTTGGTCGCCACATCCTCACCTGAGGTGTACGACCTCCACCGCTTCAACTCTTCTACCGGAATATGGTTACATGAGAAGGTTTCAGTGGTGGAGCCGCAGATAGGGCTCCCTATAAGGATCCCTATGAGATCATCACGCCTCCTGGACCATAACACAAGCACTGTGGTCACCATAGGAGGCGAATATGGTACCATGGGCTGGATCGATCTCTGGGGTGGGATACTGCTCTGCGATGTGCTCTGTGAAGAACCCATTCTCCGTGGTGTGCCTCTGCCGGTTCCATGGGAACTGGTGGCATGCAACAATGGGCAGGGGGTTGAGCTAGGGTGCCCAAAGGCCCTTCGTGGCATTGCCTTAATAAAGAGATCGAATGGGACTCTCTGCCTCAAACTAGCTCACTTGGAACTCTTAACAATTGACCTCCTTGGTATTGATGAGGAAACAGAGCTGCCCAGCATCATAATGCGAGGCTGGACTCTCACGACGTGGAGCAACACCAAGATGAGCACTTCTTGGAAGGATTGGCACCAGGACAACAGGGTCCAATCCTCTGATATAACAATTGACAACAAACTCAATTCACAGTTGCTGAAAACTGGATTGCTGTGGAAACCACAAGACATTGCCCTTCTCGAAGAAGAGCGTGCCTTATCGAACCTCTTGGTTTCCCACCCCACTCCTAGCATTGATGCAGCCCATGAAGATGTTGTTTACTTGATGGCTACCGTCAAATTCCTGCACCCCAAGTCATGGGTTCTTGCTATTGACATGAAGAACAAGAAGCTGGTAAGCGCAGCTGAGTTTGGCATTGAAAGGCAACTTGGTGAACCTGTCACATATTGCCCTAGTACTATATCCAAGTATATCAACCCGGAGGCTTCTCCAGGTATGTAATTTTGTTATACTCCATGCGTGTACAGAAATTGTGGCCATTTTTTTCCTAGATAAGGTAGCGAAGTTGGGTTAATAGCACATATGAACAAGTTCAATCATGATTTAATTTTTTAGTCAATTGCATCTCCAGTTTATATCGGTATATACTTTTGTATGTGCTTGGCTGTTGGCTATCTACTATGATTGCTAAGCATAGGTATCTAACAAGAGGTTATAGATAGGTGATCACCTTTTTCTTGTTATTAACAATTAATGTTGTACGATTAATTTTTGTATCAGCTTGAATAAAAGAAGAAACATAATTACATAATAATCAGCATGGGTCTATGATGATGTTTGTTCAGCCCGGGGGAACATCTTTTCCTTGTAACAATTGAGAACTTTACATTGCTGTCACATCCATCAAATGTTTAAGCTTTTTAACTGATGTTTTCACTTTTTTTTTTTTTGAGAATACTGATGTTTTCACTTGTGAACCTAGATGCTGAGTGATGTACTACATCTGGGAGTTAAGGCAATCACATTCACGAAGGTGATGAAGCATAAGAATAAGATTAAATAATGTGATTGGTGCTCACTCTATTATGGTCGTCGCGGTGGTCTGTTCTCACTTGGTAGATTTGCTTCTGTGATCCAGGTCGTGTCTAGTCATGATCTTTGGCTTGTGACATTTGTTGGGTTACTTTTTCTCTGGAAGTCAGAACCACCATGTATGGTCACCATTAACTATGTGTGTACGGTAATTTTCAGCCCTAAAACTTTGTTTAGTTCCCTAAAATTTCACCAACTACCCGTCACATTAATCTCCGGACATTGATTAAGAGTATTAAATATGAATTAATAATAAAAACCCATTCCACAATCTTTATCTATTTTTCAAGACGAATCTAACGAGCTTAATTATGACATGATTAGACAACGTCGTGCTACAATAACCAATCTCTAATGACGGATTAATTAGTCTTAATGAATTCATCTCACGATTTCTAGTCTATTTGTGTAATTATTTTTGTAACGAGTCTACGTTTAATCCTCTTAATAGACCTGGGATCTAAAAAGTTTCAGCAATGAAACTAAACGGGGTAGGTCTATTGTATTTGCCATATATTTTCTCGTCGGAAGGGTATTTCGTTTTCGTTTGAAGCATCTCTACACGTGAGGAGCGCTTGCACTTACCTTTACAACTTATGATGTGATTTCTGCTAAAAAAAACTTATGATGTGATTTGCATCTCGACGGATGTGAGGCTAAAAGAAAGATGACATCACGCATCTGCTTAAGGGTGCAATCATTAGATATTTTTTAGGAGAGGCTGTTCAAATAATAGCTTTTTCCCCGGAAATATCATTTGCACAGTATTCACGAAAGCCATGTTCAGAGTTCCATGTTCCTATTTCATCGATAACCAGCACAGGGATGATTTACTGGGTTGTTTTCACCGACTGCAGGAAGTCATAAGATGCGCATACAGGCTAGGAAGGCAACTAGGAAAAACACAGAATAGGAAAGGAATGTAGATGTAAAACAAAGGATTGAAAAAACACAGGATTTTACAAGAGCTAGTGTTTGGAACACAGGAATAATATGGCATTTGGCGATTAAGGCGAAACTAGCTACCAAAGAGGAAGCTTATCACCTCCAACGTTTCAAGAAAACCTGAGCAATCAAAGAAGACAGAAATACTGACTTCTTTTATCAAACTATAGTCAAGCGCAACAGGAAAAATCAAATTACCACACTCCAAAACCCTGATGGCACCATCTCTACCACACTTCCTCAGTTGGCCAACACTCTGATCACCTACTTTTCCAACATCTTCACCTCAGCCCACCCCAACCAGCCCCACTCTCCCACTCCTATTCGCCTCCATCACAACCCACCTGCTCTTCATTACTCTACTGACTCCCCTCCCCTTATCTCATCAAACATCCACTCACCCATCTACTACTCATCAACCGGATCAACCCCTTCAACAAGACCTTAACAGTGCTATGGCTTTCAGGTTCACAAACTCCACCCCTACTCAAACTGAAATTCATTCTATTATCAAAAGTATGAGGAGTAATGCTGCTCCTGGCCCTGATGGTTTGAATGCTGCCTTTTATAAATCTTCATGGAAATGGATTAAGCATGATATTTGCAACTTGGTTACTAAATTCTATTCCCATGCTTTGCTTCCTTCTGATTTGTCACACCCTGAAGTTTCCAATTTCAAGATGTGAATAGAAAGAATAATTAAACAATAATTTTCTCATAATTTTAAAATTTTCTTCACATTTATTTTCTTTACAGGAAATACAGTATAAGAAAAATCTATCGTTTGATTTTCCAAATTAAATAAATGGTTCGATGAGTGTTGCATTCATGCCGATGCATCTTGGTCTTTGTTGAGCGCAAAATGTTTTAAAAACACGTTTAGGTGCTCACCAAGACAAATGAGCTCCAAATATTTTGTTTGGATTGTTCGTGTCTCAATCCATCTCTGAGAATTTTCTTCGAATTTTAGGAATTTTCGGAGTATTGTTCGTGCTTCAAATGAATCATCTAGACTTTTCTGGATTTTTCTTTACACGAGAAATAATTTCTGAAAAAGTAATCTTTTCTTTTCTTACCGGGCTTGGCCCGAAGGCCCGACCCGCACTGGCCCACGTTAGCCCGCTCCGGCCTATGCGAGGCCCATCTAGGCCGAAGGCCGCAGCTCGGCTGCGCCGCCGCCATCGTCGTCTCGGCATGCGTGCCATGCACGCCCGGCGCGCCTCCCGCACCCCTATAAAGGGCGAGTGCCCTGGCCGCTCGCGCACCCTAGCCGCCGTCTCTACCTCGCCTCGCCGCCCTTGCGCAACACAGCGCCGCCGCACGTCGTCCGTCGCGGAGCCGTGCGCCATGGCCGCTTCCGCCGCTCGATTCGTCGCCCACGAGCACTGTCAGAGCAAGCCGTATGTTCCAGGAGCTCCGAGAGATCGAGCCGTCCTGCTGGCTCTCATCGCCAGGGGAGCACCGGAGCGCCGTCGCCGTCCTCGAGCCGGTCCGCGCGTCGTTGTCTCCGGCCGCCGCCGAAATCCGGCCGTTTCCGTCTGTCTCCGCCCGCGGTGAGCACACCTCCGTGACTCCCTCCACCTCCTTCCTCCGTTCCATGCCTTAATCGGATCCCTAGGCTGCCGGAGCGCCGGCGACACTGTTAAGCTCGCATGCATCTCCTCCTCCTTTTCCTTCCATCCAAGGTGATATGTTGTTTAATTCTTTTGCCACATTTTATCGCTTATAAGTACTCTTGTGATGTCATGGCTACATCACGCTTGATCTTATTCTTTCTTTTCGCTCACCTTACATGACCCTATCGTATCTGTCCTAGCACAGCCATGCAAACGTTCATGCACGTAAGCGCATCAAGCCGTGCTTAAGGGTGCGTTTGGCACGGCTGTGGCTGTGGCTGTGGCAGCTTCAGCTGTGGTTGTGCTGGTGAAGCAGATTCGCTGGTAAAGCTGAATCAGTTTTAGAGAAACGTTTGGCAAAACAGCTTCTCCTGGCTGTGTCGCATAGATAAGAAGGTGAAATACCTAGAATACCCTTCCCTCATTTCTTTTTTTCTATTTCCTTTTCTATTTTCTTTTTTCTTTCCTATTATTTTTACCTTTTTCCCCTCCCCTTTTTTTCTCCTTTTTCTTTCCTCTACCTTATCCTTATCTCCTTCCACCCCAGCCCCTGCCCCCCATCTCCATTCGCACGGCACGGCCCGCCGCCTGGGCCGGTCCGCCGCTTCCCCCGCCGGCCCCCGCCGGTCCCCGCCTTCCCCCGCCGTTGCACCGGCCCGCCGCCTCCGCTAGGCTCCTCCACGGCGCCGCTGCCGGTCTCACCCGCCGCGGCCTCCTCTGCCCCGCGCCCGTCGCCATGGACGCGGCCCGGGAGGAGCTCGCCGCCGGCGGCCTCCGGGGCGCCAGCCTCCGGCCTCGCCTTGCCCGCCGCGGCGCCTCCTCGACCTCGCCCGTCCAGCGACCTCCAGCTCCACCGCCGTCCGTCCGCCGGCCTCCAGGTACGCAGCAGTGGACCCCACCGGGGGCAGGCTGGGCAAAGGGGATGGCGCAGCGGGCGAAGCTGCGAAAACGCAGCTTCCCCCGGTGGAACCACTCTAGAGAGCGCGTTTTCCGGGAGGGGGCGAATCGCTTCGAGGGTGAAGCCGTTTTTTTGCCCCGTTTGGCACGGCTTCGCCCGAAGCTGCTCGCGAAACCGTGCCAAACGCACCCTAACTTCTTATCATCATCTACACGGCGTATGCATATTGATTAAGCTGCTTACTGCCATGTAATCCAGGCGTTCCACATCGTGGCCACCATCATTTTTGCTATCATCTGAACATATCTGCTAAACCTTTTGTATCGTTTCAAGATTCTATTCCTATACAACAATGCCCATAGTAATTCAAAGCTACTTGTATTTCTTTTCTTTCTTTTAAACCATCGTTGCAATTCCTTCCTGGGCAAACGTGAAGATGCGGTTGCCCTGCTCATGGGAAAGGCACACCGACTAGCTGCAACGAACATGAGTCGAGCTTGACCGAGTTTGTTTCCAACCAGCAGAACCAGGGCCGGCCTGCAATCAGGTTGCCAGATGAATGAAGGTCCAACCTGACGTCGCCTCGGACTCCAGCACGTCCAGGCCCTGCCCTCTATATACACATCTTGTATCCCTATGTCCTTTATCTTTTGGCAACAGAACCACGACGCCTTTACGTGCCCTAGTTCTTTGGCAAGCCGCCGCCGCTGATGCCCTAACGCTGCTCCGGTACGCTGTCAAGATCAAGCTGCATGCTAGCGCCATCTATCTCATCCGCACGAGCAGCGCCACCGTCGCTGCCATCCGCTTCAATCCCGGCCGGAGTCCGTTCGCCCCGTCTCTAGAGATCAAGCTCTGTCCGCCGACCCTGCTGTAAGTGTTTCATCTGTCACATCACGAAGGGCATCCCGAGGTCGCCGTCGCCGAGTTGTTGCTTGAGGAACACGTGTGTCGTCCAAGCTGAAGGTCTAACTCGATCAACATCCGTCATCCCCCATCGAGTTTGGTCTCAAGCCGTCAGGTTCGTGGCTCTCGTTCATTGTTTGCCTTAGGTGAGAATTAATACCAGCACGTTGCCAATCTCCCCCATGTTCCGTTTTGCATCTTACCCTCTCATCAAAGTTCTTAAAAGGTCCCCCCGTTTGCTCTTCTCTCCGCGTTTCACGCGACACGCATCGCGCAGCGCGCGCTCAGCCGCCTCCGCTCGCGAGCGCGCCCCCGCCTGGTAGTTTTGCAAAAAACCCCCTCTATTCTCTAAAAATTGCAACGTAGTCCATCTGCACACCCCCAAACCTGTCGCCCCGCCCTCGGCTCCTCGCGCCGCCACCGCTTTCCCTCCCTGCTCCGCCGTTCGCCTCGCCCCTCCACGCGTCGTCGCCCCGCCCCTGCCGCTCCTCACCATGATGTCACCCTCTCCACTCTCTCCTCCCCGCGCCGTCGTGGAACAGCTCCCCATCCGCCGCCGCCCTCTCTCCCCAGATCTGGCACAGGTAGGGGCCATGGAGGCCGACGGAGAAGGAGAAGGAGAAGAGATCCCCGCATTGGGTAGCCGAAGCATTCCCGCCCAGCTTCGCTTTCTCGCACGGTAGCGGAAGAAGTAATCAGGCACCATTGAGCCCTCAGAGGGGGCGATGCAGCTTGAAGGAACATGATAGTTTTCCTTTCCTGTGTGGATCCACATGTGCTCTTTCCTCCGTGAGCCATGGCTGCAATCATCCCCAGGCTGCGCCTCCTTCCCGTGATGGAAAGGTACGTATTGTATATTTCCTAAATTTCTTCACCGTTCCTTTCTATTTTCAGTCCACATGTTTAGATGCATTCCTACTGCACTATTCATCTGAACTTCAACCATCTAAAGATTGGGTGTATGACTGCTAAGAAATTCAGAATTAGAAATTGGCAGTCAGCACGATGCTGTAAATGACATTATCTCTAGATGATTTTCTTCCTGGCCAGCATGGTGGGTAACCTCTTACTGGAGGTCATGGCAGTTTTACTGGTCCCATAATCTTCTTGTTCTTTTTGAGATATGGGTACAAGATCAAAACAAACTCAGAAGGGCATGAATATTGTAAAGGGGGTGGACTTATAGCAGGAGGTGATGTTCAGATGGAATACCTGGCTATTTTTCTCATGTGCAGATGTGTCACTGACAAATTATTTAAGCAGCAGTGCCATGGATCATTGGGCCACTGATGACATCTCCAAGAAAGTGATTGCTATATGTATGTCTGCACAAAAGAGAGAAGTTATCCGAAGCTTTCTATGGTATTAGCTTAATGCTTTCCCTCAGTAATTCCTTGCTCTTGATGTTAGCATTCCTTTGATTTGTGTCTTGTATTGTCATCAGGGTGCTCCAAAGCACAGTGTGTTTTGCCTTGTTTTGCCTTGTGATGTGCTTGATTTTGTCATGGATTTCATATTTATGTGTGAACACCCATAGATATTATCTTTGAATGCCCTTGTGAGTTCGGATGGAGGCTACCATACACTTTTACATATTATTACATACAGAGTGATGTAGAAAACAGTTGGCACTCTGAAATTGCAGTTATTTTTCATGAATATCGGTGTAGCTAGAATTCTTAAGTAACTTTTTGACTTTTTTTGTTAATGTGATATACTCTGTTCTCCTAGACATGAAGTGAAATTCCATACATTTATGATTCCCAAATGCAAGGAGACTTAGTCTGCAAACTGTTGTGCATCTCTGTTTTCTCACAAGCTTCCGCAAAAAGTTGCATTCAATTCATCAGATTACTTTCTTCGAAAAGATCAGTTCTTCATATTGTGATTAACCTTCTGTTTTTCAAGGGAAAAATGATACTACTGCTGTGAATAATTGACCTTCTGTTCTTCGTACCATTATTTCTAAAGGACGTTGAATCAATGTGGGTCTGATGCAGAGGAGGAAGGCTGCATGGAGGGGTGTTGGCTGCACTCACATTTGACCAATGCCGTGGTATCTAGGTCGTGTCGGCCGTATCAAGCTGCTGCTCCAGCCGGCCATTCGATCCCCACAAGTACCGTCTTGTTCATTAGGCAGTGTCCTTAAACTGAGCAGTTGTGTGATAACTTGGCATTGATGTTTTCAGATTTGCCCACTAAAACTGCACGCAGAACTTGACTATTAAGTACTGGGACAATCCAAGATAAATTGTTGATGATTTGAGACATTGATTACTTTATTTTGTCTTTGCATAATTGCCACTTCCACACACAGGACAGGTGTTTGATGCATTTCCCCTTTAGGATAGATTGTAGGAAAGAAGGGGGTGGAAACCAACATTTTTATTGATCCTTTCGTTTTTATCAATTGCTAAGGTGGTGAGTACCGACGGCACTGGAGAACAAATGTCAGCCATGGCTTCCTACAAACCTGCTCCTAGGAGCCAAGGTATTGCTGCTATTGGCTCATACAATATATAATAATTGAACTGTTGGATCTTATGATAGGACATGTGTTCTCTTGTTCTCATTTGAGATCAAATAGCTCTTTCTTTCAATTGAGCCTATTTGTCACTACTAATGCTACACCTCCAGGCCAAGGAGCAGATCTTGACTTGTATGAGGTTCTAACGTGCCAATCAAATTCTTATGCTTTGCGGTGAGCATGGTTGAGCATGCTTTGCGGTGCCAATCAAATATTATGAGATATAATATATTTGTGATTGTGATCTTGTTAAATAATATGAGACAGTTAAGTTGTGTTGATTCCATATATATGTTCTTCACTAAATTGATAGGGCGCGCAACGCGCGCTGAATTGTCTAGTGATCCTTAAGCCCATCGATCCCGAGGTCACCGTCCCTGTGGTCGAGCTGCCGCATGGCCGAGTTCAATCTGTCGCCATCGCTCCCAACACTGCAGACGAGTATCGTCGTCTCCAAGAGCTTCGTCGAGGAGTCTCCTGCCAGAGGAGCATGTTCCCGTGAAAGATCAAATTAAATCACCACACCATTGTCGAGTTCGATCTCTGCTCATTGCCGGTCGTCATGGGATGCTGACACGATGAGGAGCTTCCAATGCAACTCAAGCCGCACGTTCCTCTGCCAGCCACCAGATCGAGTTCCATCGTCGCTGAAGCGCCGCCACAGATCGGAGACGCCGACCGCCGCTAGCCCAAATTCCGGCCAACGATCTCTGCTCGTCGACGTCCATGGTTCGTCTCTGTCTGTGCAATTCAGTTCTTCTTCAGCAGGCAAACGTGAGGCTTGCTATTGATCTGTACGTACATGTGCATGGTGTGCGTTCTGTCACTTCTGTGTGCATGATGCATGTGTAGAGACTGCAGCGAGAAGCCCAGCCGCCAGGAGCCCAGGATCCCAACGCCCTCGTCTGTTGCCATATGCCGTCTGCCGTGTCCAGCGTTTCAGAAGGAAATTACCAGCCATGTGTTGACGACTGTTAAGTACCTACTTTAGCTGTCAGTATACTCATAAATAAAGGAGCGTAAGGCATTTCTTACACGTATTTACTTAAGAATAATGTAGTTCCACTTGTCCTTGTAGATTATTTGATTGCAGGAAAATAAGCAAGAAAAGAGTGCCAAACTCACCTTCTAGGGTCCATGCCACATCACCTCATCCTAGGTGGGCTGCCAACAAGGATGTCATGCATGCAAACCTGACAACTAGGGAGCCATGCATGCATGCCATGCAAGCAATACAAGTGAAGCAACCCCCAACGAATCAGAGTGTGACACGTGGACTTCACATGGATCCATGGGCCCACAAAGGCAAGCAAACTGCGCCAAAACAGGGTGGACACTGGGAACCGACCTAAGGACCCACAGGGCAGCCTCCAGGAGGAAGCACACCCCGAGTGGGGCCCACAGGGGGTTGGCCGACCCCAAGGGTCGGCCGAACCGACCATGAGGCCGCCACTCAGGGGCTTCCACGTGGTGGCTCTCCATTGGTCCTAGCGCCTTCCCCGGGGTGTTTGCCTCCATTCTTCGCCGGTGCACAGGCCTATAAATAGAAGGAGAGGGGGCTCACTTATGGGATATCCACACTTGCAACACCTCTCTCACTTTTAGTCTCAAGGTTAGGAGGTAGGCTAGAGTAGTTCTAATTCAGGTTCCAAGTCTACTTTGGGATCTAGGTATGAGTTGTCTTGTGTCTTATTTCATTTGTATGACTTTGATCTACTTCAGTTATTTATCTACTTCATATAAAGTTGTGTTAGTATGCATGAGTGATTTGTTCATGTGTTCTTCACCTGTTCATCATTTAGAGGCTCCTGTTCTTGATGAACAAGGCCTTTCGATCCACTTGACGGGTGACTTTTACATGTTTCTGGTGTTTGTTCATAAGTTAGAGGCTCGTGTTCTTCGCGAACACGACCCTTTGATCCAGTTGAACAGACATAGGAAAGCACAAATCCGTTTGTGTACTTAACCTGGTTTGATCTAATTAGATGACATGATTGCGTTGTATGAAGTCTGTGCTTGAGCTACGGTACTCGGTGTAATTGGCTGGTTTATCTGGTGGCTTGACCTGGGTCACAATAGCCCGGGCCGGTCAAGTCCGACTAACAACGTAAGCATGGTGCTTGGGTTGCGTAGCTATCTTACTTATGAGTTTATCCCACGGTTTGTCTTGGGGTAGGCCGCGGTAGTGACAGCCGTTGGTCCTCTGAAACCCCCCACGTTTGGATAAGCTGTAGGAGTCTAAAATATAACAACCGGAGTTGTGCAGAAGCAACGCGGGAGGTTATCTCCCCGTGGTACATGGGTGCTCAAGTCAATGTTCTTCAACGCTAGTGTATCTAACTTGTTCCTTCCATCTTTATGTGTATAGTACATTAGAACCTAGAACTAACTCGTGTGTCGCCTCCTATGCCTAGGACCTTTTAGAGAGAGAGTGAGTGTGTGTGTGATCACACTACCCCATTATCATATCTTTACCCCTGCACTTGAGTGTCTGGTTTGTTTCCGTCTATGATCTATACTCATTGCAATAGAGTTGATCTTGTCATTCCGCCAATGCCTTCCTTGGATTTGATACCCTTTGGAATACTCCTTTGGGGAAATGCTACAATGGTACTTCCGTGCGCTTGCGGATATCTGTAAATGTTAAGATTTACCAACCAGCATTTCTGGCGCTATTACCAGGATGGGTTCCAAACCTGTTCTTAGGTGATTGCGTTAAGAAATGTCAACAAGCATTTCTGGTGCCGTTGCCGGGGAAGGCTTAAGGATGACATATCAACACTTTGCATATGTTTATAATCATGACAGGAATAAAACAGTTCTCAATGCAGGCTAACTTGGATTGTCTTCTTTGTCTATTGATGATGAAGACAGGTAGTGCATGACTGGTTTCGACTTGCCATCGAATTTTACTGAAGATCCTGAGTCACTCGTAAGGAAGGCACGGAATCATTTCGGCTCTCCTTCTCGTGAACATTCAGAAGTCGATCCAGCTTTCTTTGTGCCATCCGCATCAACTTCCATGGCCAACCCTGTCGAGAAGACTCTTCGTGAGTATTCCGCTCCCTCTGCTGACCAGGTGCCGACAGGCCCCGTGATCAACACTGGGAATGGAAACTTCGAGATCAAGACTGGCTTAATTACGATGGTACAGGCTAGCCCATTCTGTGGCAAGCCTAATGAAGACGCGAGCGCCCACCTGCAGCAGTTCCTGGAACTATGCAGTACCTTCACTATACGAGGAGTGGAGGAAGATGCTATTCGTTTGCGACTGTTTCCCTTCTCCCTCTTGGGAAAGGCAAAACAGTGGTTTTATGCTAACCGTGCAGAGATTAACACCTGGGCAAAGTGCTCCGCAGCATTCCTCGTGAAATTCTTTCCGTTGGGCAAAACCAATGTCCTTCGGGGGTGAATTTCAAGTTTCCAGCAAACAGCAAATGAGACTATCCCCGAAGCTTGGGAGAGACTCCAGGAGTACATCCTGGCTTGTCCTCATCATGGGATGGACAACTGGCTTATTCTTCAGAGTTTCTATAATAGGCTGACTCCGACAGCCCGAGGCCATATTGATGCTGCAGGTGGAGGGGCTTTCTTCTCTCTTACTATCACTGAAGCTACTACACTGATAGAGAAGATGGTTACCAATCAAGGGTGGAGTGATGATCGACTCCAGCCACGTCAAAGGGGTACACATACCGTCAAGGAAGCGGATATGTTGCACGCCAAGATGGACCTAATGATGAAGAGAATGGATGATCTAGCCAATGAGAAGGCTGCCATGGCCACCACTACTCAAGCTATGGATGCTCGCATGACTTGCGAAGTCTGTAGTAATACTGGGCATTCAGGGAATTACTGCCCTACTACTCAGGAGGATGTGATGTACATGAACGGCACTAACAACGGTTATCGTCCACAAGGAGGTCAAACGTGGAATCAATCGCGCCCTTATTATCAAGGAGGTAATCAAGGTAATTCTTTCAACCCAAACCAACCTTCCTTGAAAGATCTAGTCTTTGGGCAAGCTAAGATTAATGAAGGCTTTAATAAGAAAACAACTGCCTATGATAAGGCCTTTGAGAGCCTTAATGTTAAAATTGATAGCCTTTCGTCTGCCCTTAAAGACCAGTTGAGCTTTAATAAGATGATAGAAACCCAGTTGGCTCAACTAGTCGCTTCAGTTCCACCAGTTGAAAAAGCAAAAGCGGTAGTCACGAGAGGGGGTAAGACCACTCGCGATCCGCCCTATCCTAACCATGCAGGAACAAAGAGAAGCACAAGAGGGAATGAAGAGTCCAGTGGAGAGCCACTTGGTATGAGGGAGCTCTCACAAGCAAGAACACCTGAAGACAGGGCGGATAAACCTGAGTTCATTGAAACAAATTTATTGTCATTCCCACAGCGAAACAGGAAGGCAACAGTGGATGAGCAATTCACTCGTTTCGTGGACATGATTCAAAAGGTATATATTAATGTTCCACTCCTTGAGGCAATACGTGTACCCACGTACGCACGTTACCTCAAGGATATCCTCACCAAGAAGCAAGCTCTACCCATTTCGGAGGTGGTAAAGCTCACAGAAGAGTGTAGCGCAGCTATACTCAATCGTCTTCCAGAAAAGAAGAAGGACCCAGGGTGCCCCACGATCACATGCACAATTGGAACACAGAGATTCGACCATGCTCTCTGTGATCTTGGCGCTAGTGTTAGCGTCATGCCAAAGGTAGTTTTGGACCAACTCAATTATACGGAATTATCTCCAACTACTTTGCAGCTGCAGTTAGCCGATTCCTCAGTCCGGTATCCAGCGGGGATAGCCGAGGACATTCCGGTGAAGGTCCGAGACTGCTTCATTCTAGTGGACTTTGTAGTACTTGACATGGACATTGGTAATGAAGTACCACTCATCCTGGGACGTCCATTCCTGAGCACGGTCGATGCACAAATTGATGTTGGCGCTGGAGTAATCCGTCTCCACATCAATGGCAAGGAAGAAAGGTTTGAATTCCGCCCACGTAAGGAACAATGCTCAATGGTTGAAGGCACACTAGGAACGGGCACTCCTGCCCAAAGAAGTGAAACTATGCAACCACAAGTGGATAGCCTCATTGCCTTTATGAAGAATTTCTGGAAGCAAGAGCAAGAGCAAATGAGTGCAGGACGGAAATCATATTGGAAATCCAATTCCTAGTCCAAGGCACCACTCCCCGCACCTCGTAAACCACAGACGACCAAGAAGGTGTGGAAAAGAGTGGACAGGGAGCCGACTCCCTCGTCCCCAAGAGCGGCTGACCCTACACTAAGGTAAGTAATGTGGGAGATAGTCTGGCTCTGGAAGAATTAAAACAAAGAGCCCTTCGCCGACAGGTAAGATCGGTAAGTTATCCTATTCAATAAAAGTTCTGACCTCTAAAAAAGAATCAAGATATCCTTGCTCCATTCTGTTCGCGCTTTGTCAAAATACGAGCTCATAGGTGAACTCCATCCGGGCAACTCCCTTGAGTCTAAACTGTACTAGAGACAGCTGCGACAGCTGGAGGAGCAGAGGGTTTACTACGCGTGGTTGGGATACCGCCCTCCGCAGCAGTGAGCCTGAAGCTAGCTTGGGGGAGGACCCCCATTCTGAGGTAACTTGTATCTTTTATTGTTTTCAGAACCCCATATGCTAAAAACACATAAAAAATCTGAAAAAGTTAAAAAGACCAAAAATATTTATTTGCTTTCTTAAATTAGTTTGTTTTCATATGCGCGGTAAGAGTGTTCTTATTCTCCATGGTTGAAATGATGAATAGTTGCTCTGTTTATTTCTCTTGTATGCCTTGTTTACAACTTAGTATCCTATCCAAGTTTTGAGTTTGTTGGCTAGTATGATCGAACCTGAGCTTGAAATTTATGGGTAGCAAAAAGCATGATCTTTGCCTAAGTTGTTGCGAGGTATGATATGGTATAATAGAGTTGCTATGAGCTAGTACTGAGTGATGTTTGATATCCGGAGTTTTCTTTTGAAAAATGTTAAAATGATAAGTTCCTCAATGATAAGAAATTCCTATCCAAGGCCATATGTAGATTTTAGCTTATGTTAAACCTCCACATATGCTACTAGATTTCTTCATTGAGTCTTGTCGAATTGTTGTGACCCTCGGCGAGTAACTTGTCATACTCCTATGATCAAGATCACGTACACACCACCATATGCGAAACTTCTACACTGGAAGTTAGCAACCATCATTTCATCCATTTCCCATCCATTCCACAAAATAAAGCTCTGCGCATGTTCCATGATTACTCTCCCTTCAAAAAAAATAGTCAGCAAGAACTATGGGCTATGTTAAAAAAAGAAACATGCTCAAGGGCATGCATAAAAAAAGAAAGAAAGAATAAAGAGACATAGCCCAAGTCTCAAAAATTTCAAAAAGGAGGAGAGTAAAAATCATGCAAAAAGGAGTTAATTATCCATCCACAATACACACACTTTTGCACATCTTGATCAGGGTGTATGACTTGTTCTTCCAAGGATCCGGTTTTCGACTCGACAATATATGATAAACAGGTATGCTACATATTTTCCCTACCTACAGCTCCACATGTCAGCTTATTAGGAGTAGGTAGTGAAAGAAGGCAAACCAAAGCCTTGGTGAGGAATCATACACATTGAGCGATCCGAGAGTATCATTTGAGGAACTTTGATTTCTTTTGAAAAACCTGCAAAACCTCCGGATTGATAACTGATCAAGGTACATGTGATTAGTAATCTTTATACAACCATTCTATCTTTCAACCGCCCAAGGCAGGTGAAGCTACATGCCCCATATCAATCGAGTGTAAGGTAAGATCAATGCCAACTTCTTCAACTCTTGATAGAGTACCTAGCTGTATCTTGTTATACATTAGGAATACAACATCGTAGCAACTCCTGATCAACCAACCTAAGTCCTTAATCTCTTGCTCGGGACGAGCAAGAGGCTAGCTTAGGGGAGTTATTGATGGCTGTTAAGTACCTACTTTAGTCGTCAATATACTCATGAATAAAGGAGCATAAGGCATTTCTTACACGTATTTAGTTAAGAATAATGTAGTTTCACTTGTCCTTGGAGATTATTTGATTGCAGGAAAATAAGCAAGAAAAGAGTGCCAAACTCACCTTCTAGGGTCCATGCCACATCACCTCATCCTAGGTGGGCTGCCAACAAGGATGCCATGCATGCAAACCTGCCAACTAGGGAGCCATGCAAGCAATCCAAGTGAAGCAACCCCCGACGAATCAGAGTGTGACACGTGGACTTCACATGGATCCATGGGCCCACAAAGGCAAGCAAACTGCGCCAAAACAGGGTGGACACTGGGAACCGACCTAAGGACCCACAGGGCAGTCTCTAGGAGGAAGCACACCCCGAGTGGGGCCCACAGGGGGTCGGCCGACCCCAAGGGTCGGCCGAACCGACCTTGAGGCCGCCACTCAGGGGCTTCCACGTGGTGGCTCTCCATTGGTCCTAGGCGCCTTCCCCGGGGTGTTTGCCTCCATTCTTCGCCGGTGCACAGGCCTATAAATAGAAGGAGAGGGGGCTCACTTATGGGATATCCACACTTGCAACACCTCTCTCACTTTTAGTCTCAAGGTTAGGAGGTAGGCTAGAGTAGTTCTAATTCAGGTTCCAAGTCTACTTTGGGATCTAGGTATGAGTTGTCTTGTGTCTTATTTCATTTGTATGACTTTGATCTACTTCAGTTATTTATCTACTTCATATAAAGTTGTGTTAGTATGCATGAGTGATTTGTTCATGTGTTCTTCACCTGTTCATCATTTAGAGGCTCCTGTTCTTGATGAACAAGGCCTTTCGATCCACTTGATGGGTGACTTTTACATGTTTCTGGTGTTTGTTCATAAGTTAGAGGCTCGTGTTCTTCGCGAACACGACCCTTTGATCCAGTTGAACAGACATAGGAAAGCACAAATCCGTTTGTGTACTTAACCTGGTTTGATCTAATTAGATGACATGATTGCGTTGTATGAAGTCTGTGCTTGAGCTACGGTACTCGGTGTAATTGGCTGGTTTATCTGGTGGCTTGACCTAGGCCACAATAGCCCGGGCCGGTCAAGTCCGGATAACAACGTAAGCATGGTGCTTAGGTTGCGTAGCTACCTTACTTATGAGTTTATCCCATGGTTTGTCTTGGGGTAGGCCGCGGTAGTGACAGCCGTTGGTCCTCTGAAATCCCCCACGTTCGGATAAGCTGTAGGAGTCTAAAATATAACAACCGGAGTTGTGCAGAAGCAACGCGGGAGGTTATCTCCCCGTGGTACCTGGGTGCTCAAGTCAATGTTCTTCAACGCTAGTGTATCTAACTCGTTCCTTCCAGCTTTATGTGTATAGTACATTAGAACCTAGAATTAACTCGTGTGTCGCCTCCTATGCCTAGGACCCTTTAGAGAGAGAGTGAGTGTGTGTGATCACACTACCCTATTATCATATCTTTACCCCTGCACTTGAGTGTCTGGTTTGTTTCCGTCTATGATCTATACTCATTGCAATAGAGTTGATCTTGTCATTCCGCCAATGCCTTCCTTGGATTCGATACCCTTTGGAATACTCCTTTGGGGAAATGCTACAATGGTACTTCCGTGCGCTTGCGGATATCTGTAAACGTTAAGATTTACCAACCAGTATTTCTGGCGCTATTACCAGGATGGGTTCCAAACCTGTTCTTAGGTGATTGCGTTAAGAAATGTCAACACCATGCGACTATGAGACGTTCAAGCAAGCTGACATAGAGAAACACGTTTTGGTACAGAAGCAACCAAGTCATGGTTCGTGCATGGTTCTCTTGCCGGTGATGACATCATGGTGACGTCATGTCTACGCAGTAAGTAGAAGTTTTTCTTCTAGAGAAAATAATTGGAATGCTTGCTAACAGTTTTCCTTTCCAGCAAATAAAACCCATGCATTAATCTTTTGTCCTTGACTATCTTTGATCTATAGAATTATCCTTCATCCATCTATAATATCCTTGCTCACGTCAGCCAAACTATCAATCATATAACTTCTTTACTTAATTTCTTGATTATTGCTTTAGGTGCAATCATCTGTACATCATGTTTAATCAGCTATCCTTTTCTTTTTAAAATCCATATCTTTCATGGTTTAGCTCCGTTTTTATCCGTTCAAGTTACGTTAGGTTCATAATGAGATAAAGTGCACGTTAGTGGTGTCTTTTCATCATACACGTTTTCTGAAAATTAATTTAATATTAATTTTGTTAATGACTATTAAACATGCCTTTTCTAATTAAAAGCTACCTAGTGTTATACACCGTTTTTCATGATCAATACTAATTTGATTAATGTTTATTTCATATGCTTTTATAAATAAAATCTAATTTGTGCCATATCTCAGTTTTTCATAAACCAAATATTAATTTGCTTAATATTTAATTAACTTTTCTAATTAAAAGTGCTTAGGCTTTTACCTCGGCTCTTATAAATAAACATTAACTTGACTAATGACAACATGCATGTGTTTTCTAAATAATATCTATTTACCTCAACACGACATATTCTTTGATTCGATTAGTTGTTTTAACCTTTCCAAATAAAGTGTGTAATTGGTATAACTTATACATGAACTTTTAGGAATAAAAACTTGACTAGGTTCTTTCTACGGTTTCTTCAAGTAAAGTTTAATTTGAATTAATTACAACCTAAGGTATTTTCTTTATGAAATATCCTTTACATATCTTTTGTTAATTAAAATGAACCTAAGCTTATAGTTTTTCATCTTCATAGATGCAAATTGTTCGCTAGACGCTCTCTAATCTAGCTCTGTCTCAGTGTGTCTCGTTCTAAATCTTTTCAGTTCCAACTCCGATCAAGCAGTTTCATAATCTTATTAGACCTTTCCCTTCTAAGCACGGTTTGTGTGCTTTAGAGATCCATAGAATGAAGCCTATCCTTTTGCACGCTCTTTTAATGCTTTAATTTGATTGGTGTCTTGTTCTTAGTTTGCTTGTTTGTTTGCTTTGTATGCTTGTGCTAATAATTGATGCGAGTAGAATGAACGTGGTTCGAGAGCTTTGGAGAGCAAGAAGTGAAGACATTCTGAGCAACAACATTACTCTGGTTAAATGCAAGTGTGTCCTTGTTCTTTTGTCCTAATAATTATATTTAATCACCATTGCATATGCTTTGCATTAACATTGATGGGTCCTATTAAGGTTTGCCTAGTTTTTATTATCATTCCTTGTCAACCTGGGTTTATCTTTCTGTTCGGTAGCTATGCTTAGTTGCTCTACTTGGGTTATGGTGGTTTAAAGAACTTAATGATGAACTTGCTTTACTTTATGCTGTGTACCTAACAAGATCACAGTGCATTAATCGGAACATGGAGCGACCACCCAGGATAATAGTGCAACCACAAGACATATGACTCTATCTTGGTCAATTAATTAGGAACTTTAGGGTGTGATATGCTTTACCTGATAAGGGCGAGGGGGTGGCGGTAGATATGTATAGCTCGGCCCTCAACCTGATCTGTTCTATGGTAGCTTCACAGTATGAGAGAGGGTTATGCGTTGCACTGACCATGTAACCTAGCGAGCAGTCCACACTAGAGAACCTTTGTAAAGACCTTGTAGCGTCCCTATGCAATCACACCTCGGTAGTGTGGTATGATGCTTGGCCGGCATCGCATGGTTGGGTTCAATGTTCTTTGGAACTTTTACGCGACTTGTGGGTAAAGATGTGCCACCTCTGCAGAGTGTAAAACTAACCGGTTAGCCATGCTCACGGTTACGAGCGGCCTGGACCCTCACATGATAATTGAACTTGAAGATGGACTTAAATTGTGGTTATGGTTATGTTAGCCATATGCTTATGCCATCTCTTTATGTTAATTGTGGGTTGGTATATACTTATAGTTTATTAGTAATCAGGTGCTAATAAAATTTGACCAACTAAAAGTGCTTAATGCAGTCAACCTGTCAGCCTTTCCTTGTCAAGCCTCTGCATTCATACTTTCCCCACACTTGCTGAGTACGACATGTGCTCACCCTTACTATAAACAATGTTGCTCAGAAAGAGGAAGCTGCTATGAAGATGTTGCTGGTGCTAGGCGTACGCAACCCCCAGTCGACTGCCTGTGATGTTTGGAGCCTTCGTTTCCAGGATTGAGCTGCTTAACTCTGATAGAATTTTTAAGTTTGTTTATGTTCTTTTACGTGATATTATTTCTGTTATTCACTTATGTCAACTATATGCATGAAACTTGATCCTGGCATGCATATAGTTATGCACTTGGTTTGCTTTTATAAAACCGGGTGTGACATGATTTGAATAGAACTTTTATTGCTCTCATCCCTAAAAAAAATCTTCCAATTCTTCCTCAGGACTATAGACCCATAAGTTTGTGCAATGTTATTTATAAGATCATTTCCAAATCCCTTGTTGATAGAATTAAAGATCACTTGCCCAACTTCATTCACCATGCTCAAACTACTTTCATAGCTAACAGACATATCTCCTCAAACATTATCATCACTCAGGAAATTATTCACTCCTTCAATTTGAAATCCTGGAATACTCATGCTTTCTTGCTTAAAATTGATTTGGCAAAGGCTTTTGACCGCATTGAATGGTCTTTCATTTCTGCTTCCCTCTCCAGAATTGGTTTCAGACATCACTTTATTAATATGGTTTATGCTTGTATTTCTACTTCCTCTCTTTCTATCTTAGTGAATGATGAACCCACTACTAATTTTCAACCTCAGAGAGGTATAAGACAGGGTTGTCCTCTTTCTCCTTATCTTTTTGTTCTTGCTATAAATGAACTGTCTATTAGATTACAGGAAGCTCTCAATTCTAACAATCTCAATGGTGTTACTCTTGGCCCATGAGCTCCTCCTATTCACTCTCTTTTGTTTGCTGATGATCTTATCTTGTGTGGACAGGCATCCCTCACAGAAGTTCAAACAATCAAAGATATCTTGTATCATTTCTTTCACTTATCAGGTCAAACTCCAAACCTTCCGAAATCTTCTATTTATTTCAGTTAGAATGTTCCTTCTGCCACTAGAACCCAGATTCAAAATATTTTCCCTGTCTCTATTCTGAAGCCTAACACTATTCATCTGGGTCATCCCCTCATTTTTTCTCACAAAGATAAAAACAAAGCTTATCGTTTCATTCATAACAAGTTCATTGCTAAGCTTAACACTTTAAAGGCCAATAAAGTCAACCATGCAGGTAGACTCCAATACATTAAATCTGTCCTTTCTTCCATCCCTGTTTACTATATGTCTACTATTTTGTTTTTCAGGGATTTCATTGATTAGATTACTGCTATTATTCGTAGATTTTGGTGGGCAGGTGTCCAGGAAGAGCACCAAACTAATCCTATTGCCTTTCGTTCTTGGCATGATATTTGTAAACCCACTGATAAAGGGGGTCTAGGCATTAGGGACATGCATCTTATAAATCAAAGTTTGGTTATTACATTTGCTTGGAATGTTGCAGCAAACAAGGATCCTCTTTTATCTGCTACTCTCAAAGCTAAATATTACCCTCATCACTCCTTTTGGACTGCACCATCTGCACGAACTAGGTCTGTCTTTTGGTCATTTGTTTTGCCGGTTAAGCACCACCTTCACTCTAATGCCACCATACAAATTCAAAATGGAGCTTCCTCCATTTGGTCCACCCCTTGGACAACTAATTGGGAACACATTCATGATCACCTCATAATTTTTATTATTAATTCTCCTTTACCAGCTACTGTTGCAGACCTCTGGATGCCAGGAACCTCTACATGGAACAATCAACTGCTCTCAGATACCTTTCAACCACTGGTTGCACCTTTGAATTTGGGGACGGAGTCAACCCATCACATGTTTGGTTGAAGGAATTGGGAATATGGGTTGGATGGCAAGGTAACAACGTTACTGTCACACCTGATTTCCGAAGAGAAACCAAATGCATCTCATATGTGCGCCAGGATCAAGTTACACACATATGATAGACGTCATGAGTGAAATATCCATAAACAGTAATAAAAAAACATACAAAGGTTTAACCATTACATTATCTTTTATTACACTCAGAAGATAGACTCGAAGGTCTTTAAAACGAACAAACAGTAACTAGACGAAGCAACTCCGTCTTCAGCTTCCTCAGTCACATGACTGGGGATCGCATGCCTCAGAACTCATCGAAGTCACTGTAGTACTCCTTATCGATGTTCTCCTCTGAACAGCAGTAAGCAAGGGTGAGCACACTTATGGTTGGAGCTCGGCAAGTGGGGGAACATGCAAAGCTATCAAGGATAGGCTAAGGGTTTGCAGCGGTTAACATTTTAATGTTGATCAAATTTTATTAGCAAGCACCTAGTTACTAGATGTAAGTTCATACCAACCCAATTAATCATGTAGACAAACTTTCCATCTCAAAACCATATAAAAACCACAATTTAATTCCATCTTAAAGTTTGATTATCATGTGAGGGTTCAAGCCGCTCTTGACCGTGAGCACGGCTGATCGATCAGTTTTCACTCTGCAGAGGTTGTACACTTCACCCACAGCTCGTGTTCCCCACGTCACCCGGGTTGATCCGACTCTTAAACACTTCCGAGGTGAGTGGCTAGGGGTCCACTATGAAGCCTTTACAAAGGCATGCAAAAGACCAACAACCCGCATAGTTACAGATCAGGGCGGACCATAACCCTCCCTAGTAGTCAGCACCTTAGCAAAGGCTGCTACCCCAAAAGGACCGGGCTATACCCCTGCAACCCGGACCCCCCTCTGCTCCTTTCGGATAAGGTCATCAGTTCATTCGCACACCTAATTAATTGGCTAAGCCAGAGCCATATGGACTGTGGTTGTACTGTTTTCTTGGGAGGTTCTCCATATTCCGATTAAATCAAGGTGTTCTTGTATTAAACAAATTCATCATCATTAAGCATAAAAGCCTTTATCATAAAAACCACTTTCAACCAACCCATGTTAAGAAACTAAGCATTTATATACCCAAAAGATTTATTAAACCAAGGTGTTCCAAGGATCATGGGTAAAAATCTAGGTAAGTCCTTAAAAAGGTGTTCCCATCAAATTTATGCAATGCATCAAATAAAAGTAAACTTTAATTATTATGCAATTATATAGAACAAAAAGGAATATCCAGAGGGAGAAGTCCACTTTTCTTCCTCAACTACAAAGTGATCCTCTTCTTCTTCAAAAAGCTCTTCCTGATCAACTCCAACGGGCTGCTCAGCCGAAACAGGCACGATATCTACGAGCACACAAGAAAACATACAATAAATAAAACAATAGACCAAACAATTCTGAAAACTAAAAACATACTGATAAAATAAACGGGCTTGCTGAGATGGCCGCATGGACACCAAGAACGCTTAAAACGGAGCTAAAACGACAAATATATGACCAAAACAAGGTTCAGGAGCTTTTCTATGAAGAAACTAGGCTTCCAGGGGCTAAACTGAAAGAAACCAGGAGCTAAAACATAAATATGCGTATAAACTGAAGGTTTAACACGAAAAAGGACAAACCTTGGACGGCGGGCGGGATTATCAGAAAGATAAGGGGCTTAAACAATAAAAACGGGACTTATCCGTAAGGATTCTTAAAGGTGGAAGGACCGGCTTGTGAAACTGATAAAACGGAGGGGCTCTTAAGCAAAACCGTCTATGTTGACCGGTATGCCGCTAGATTGACTCAGCTGGGGCTAGATATGGACCGTCTGCGCCGGATCGGATGGCGGGCGTGAGCGGCAAGCAACAGGCGATGGCGCACGGCGGCACGCAGCGGCGCCGGCGGCGAAGCTCGCCGGAGAAGATCGATCTCGAGCTCTAGAGCTTAGTTTTGAACGCGGAGAGGCTCTACGCGGAGCTGGGACCATGGTAAACATAACCGGGGGTTTAGGATGGCGGCTCCAGCGACCTCGGCGGTGCACGGTAAAAGGGGGCGGCACGACCAACCTCGGCATGCGGGCGCTAGAGCTACGGTTCGTGGTGCAGGGGAAAAACGGGGAGGGCGTGCTGCTCACCACACGGAGAAGAGCCGGCTGAAGAAACGGGCGGTGGAGAGGTGACGGTGAGGGAGATCGTTGGCGGTGGTTCGAGCTCAGGCGGCGCTCCGGGAAAAAGCAGGGGCGCGGCTCGGTTCGGCGACGAGGGCAGGGTCCTAGGGCAGAGGAGAAACTCGGTGAGCGTCGCACGCGACAAAGGAGATGAAAAGATGGGTGAGAGACACTTCACCATCGGCGAGTAACCTCGGCAGCCGGCAATGGCGCGGCGGCGGAGGAGCTCCGGATGACGGCGCGTGCGAGAGCGAGGAGGGTGCGGGAGCTCGAAAGAGTGCGAAGGGGGCAATGTAGAGCCTCTGCACCGGCTTATATAGGGCCAAGGGAGAAGAGGGAGCGACAGCCGGCGGGAGGGGGGAAGGCCATCAATGGCCGGCATCCTCTAATGCAATCAAGGGGGTGTGATTGAAGGGGAAACAGAAGGGATTGAAGGCGAGGAGTGGCCCTGGTGCTTCACTGCGCTTGATTGGAGGTCTTGAAGAAGACAGAGAAGCGCTGGAGGTGCTGGTAACGGCCGGTGGGGTTTGCGGCGGCCGCGGCAGAGTGAAGCAGGGGAGGCGGACGGAGGAAGAGGAAGGCCTGACGGCCGGGTCCCACCTGCCAGCGAGCGAGAGAGAGAGAGAGAGGAGGAAGTTGGGCTCGGAGGGAGCTGGGCCGCGCGGGAGATGGGCCGAGCGAGCGGATCGGGCCGGCGAAGAGAAAAGAAAAAGAAAGAGGGTTTCCGGCCTGCGGCTGTGCTTGGGCCGGATAAGAAAGAAAAGAGAGAGGGAGATAGAGCTGGGCTGCGCGTGAAGCCGGGCTGGGCTGCTTTGTGAGAAAGAGAGAAAACGGGCAAAGTAAGAAGGGGGTTTAGGGGTTTTAAACCTTTATGAATTTTGAAAACTTCACACATTCAAACAAAAATCATGCAAACCAAATTATGATGCACAAACACTTGGTGCTTCTAAATTATTTAAATTATATTAAATATTTTAGAGTTCAAATTAATTAGTAATTTAATTAAGTCCTTAAAACTAAATCTAAAGCTCCATGTTGCTTAAGTTATTTTAGTGATGGAATTGTAGGGTGTTACAGTTACTCTGACGTTTTTGCATCAGGACCCCTAAACTATTTAGAAATCAGCTAAGCCTATATCAGCAAACTTTTGTCTCAGGTATTTTTTTTGCATCAGGACCCCTGAAAAGAGATTCAAATTATTTTTTGCCCCTTCGTCTACATATGGTCGCGTCCAGGACGGGCGAGCCGCCGCGGGCGGGCGCGAGTGAGCACCACCTCGGGTGAGCCCCACGCCGCCGACATCTCCAGCTTCAGCCGCGCGGGCATCTCCAGCTTTAGCACCGTGCCGCCACCCGTGCGCTCCAGCTCCAGCCCCGCGCCGTCGGCATCTCCAGCTTCATCCCCGCTGCCCAGCCCAACGCCGTCAGCCGCCGAGCGAGCTCTGTCGACCGGGCATCCCTGGGCCCACCAACACATTGTGGGCCATACCTAGGAGATGAGTTCCTACACACCTAGACTACTCGACTAGTGGGCCATGGTGCAGGTACCGTGGACCACAAGGCAAGACAAGACGGACAAGGACTTGTACTAAGACCAGGATAGCTTTCCATACCTTGTATAGGCTACTCTAGGTCCTACTCGAATAGTACCCTTGTACCAATCCGACTTGTAACCCTACCTCCCATGGCATATAAGGCGAGGCAGGGACCCCTCCCAAAACATACGCAATCAATACAGAGCCACGCAGCATACATGACGTAGGGTATTACGCACATCGCGGTCCGAACCTGTCTAATTGTGTGCACCGTGTCTCACCATTGTGTTCCTGATCTCGGCGAGCCCCACCGCACAATCTACTACTTCGGGTACCCCGTCGTAGGCTCGGTGTCTAAAACACTGAAAGCTGGCGCGCCAGGTAGGGGATCTCGCCATTGATCCACTGGCGAACTCGATGGCTCTCGTCATCATCAAGCCGACCGTTGCTTTCTAGCAAGGCGACACCTTCATTTTCGGTTCTTGGGTTTGCATTACTGATGGCGCCGGATCGTTCCTGCGTTTCTTAGCGCCAACTCCAGAGTCAAAGCTCAAGTCATCGACGCTTACGCAAGCTTCGATGGAGGATTTCGTCAAAAATTTCGGCAAAATTTCAATCTCTGACCCACTCAGAGAACTCGAGTCGGAGTCCGAGTACAACTCGACTTCGTCTCCTATTCAGTCTGAGTTGCTTTCTTCAGCCTCACAGCTTACGCTTAGCCTGGATAACATTCCAGCACCACCTCTCTTCGGTCATCGCCATGTCAGTGCCGCTTACCAAGCCGCATTGAAGTGCCTCATGTGCCCTGGCCCGAAGATCGTGCTCGAGTACTCTTCGGATTCGGACGTCAACCTCGATTACTATTTGGACTCATCTGAGTTCGAGTTCGACTACAGTTCGGATTCTGCTGAAGTACAACAACTGTCTGGCCTTGCTCAAGGACTGGTGATCACATCGACACCTGAGGGTAGATTCGTCTACTGGCCTGAGCATGTGCCTGCTGATCTCACACTGGATGATCAGGAGCGCTTTATCGCTTGTCTCGACAACTTACCCTTCCAGGAAGGTGCCAAGCTTGTTGATTATGACACTGATACTGAGCTCATTCAGAATACGGGTACTTATTCATCGCATTGAGAAGTTTTCGTCGTTGATGCAACTACTCCGCAAGGGCATCGTGCCAATTATCGCTTTCCGGATGATGTATCTGATGATGAACTCTCTGCTAATGCTCCTACTGATGAAACCGCGGAGGCCAAGACTGCACGTCGCCAACGCAATGCTGATCGTGCAACCCTTCGTCAGGAACTCGCGGAAGCTCTACCTACCCGTAATCTTCAAGAGGCTCTGGATGCGGTAGCTACTCATGAATATCGCACTCCAGAGGAAGCTATCAACGCGATCAATCTACTTGGTCTCTCTATGCCTCGTGACAGGGCGACTGCTGAAGTCGCGAAGCTGGCTGAACTAGCCTACACTATGCTACGTCAAAATACTAGTGCTCCTAGTCACCATGGCAGTAGTGGAGGTGCTCATCGTGCCACTCCCACTCCTCAACGCACACGTCCGGAAGCTAGCAACAAGGGCAAAGGCGATGATGGCAGTGTCAACAGCAAGTCGGGAGACTCTCGCTACGACGCTCGTACAACTATCAACGCCAGACGCGCTGAGCGTGAGAAGCAAAAGGATAATGATTCTGATTCTTTTCCTGCCTTCTCTGCTCGACTTCAAGCTCTGTTTCTTCCGGAGAAATTCAAGCCTTATAGCATCTTTAAGTATGATGGCAAGCAAGATCCAAGGCAGTGGTTGCGCTGTTATGCTCTGTCCATCTCCAATACCGGGGGCAATGATGATACCAAGTGTATCTATTTTCCTTTTGTCTTGGAGCAAGAACCCCTCACATGGTTTGAGTCTCTCAAACGTGGTTCCATTGACAACTGGGGACAACTCAAACACCGCTTCACCAGCAACTTCGCGGGTTCTTTGGGCCGTCATGGTACCTGGATGGACCTTGCCCTGATCAAGCAAAAACAAGGCGAGACTCTTCGCGAGTACATGCGCTGCTTCTTTGAGAAAAGGGCTACTGTTGTTGATGTCACCGAGAAAGAAGTCATTGATACCTTCCAGGATGGTTTCTTTGACGATAGGCTTTTCCAAGACTTTGGTCGCGCTCGCCCAGCCAACATCACCAAGCTCAAGGAGATGATCACTCACTGGGCGGATGAGGAAGACAAGGCTCGGAATCGGTTCAAGCATCTTCGCAACAACAACAACAACAATAACAATGCTGGAGGAAGCAGCAGTGGCAAGCAACAGCAGGGCAACCACCAGGGTAAAAACTACTCGAGCAATCCTAATCGCAAACGCAAGCCCGACAACACTGTTGTAGCCATGGAAACTACTGCTAAGACTGAAGATGATTCTCACTGGGCAACATTGACCAAGCAGAAATGCCCATGGCACCTAGAGGGTGATCATACTACAGAGCAGTGTTATCAACTTCGTCGTGCGCTGAAGAATACACCTGAGCCAACACATCCAAACCCAAGGTTTCGTAAACACAAGGGGAAGAAGGCTAATACTAACAAAGACACTGGGTTTCAACACCCCTCCAACACTGTCAATGTCATATTCGGTGGGATTCCAACCAAGCGCATGCAGAAACTTGCACTCAGGGAGATTATGTCCATCCAACCAGCAGCTCCCACTTTTCTAAAGTGGTCTGAAACTCCAATTACCTTCTCAAGGGTGGATCAATGGACTAGTTTCTCTGAGACAGGACGATATCCTCTCGTTCTGGATCCAGTGGTGGCAGGCTCCAGGCTTACCAAGGTTCTCATTGATGGTGGCAGCGGTCTCAATGTCTTGTTTGCCAAGACTTTGAAGAAGATAGGCCTGGATATTACCAATATGCTTACCAAGACCAACTCACCGTTCTATGGTATCATCCCGGGCAACGCAGCTGTTCCTTTGGGTTCAGTTGTACTACCTGTTACCTTTGGCACTAAGGATCACTACCGCACTGAGTACATCAAGTTTGAGGTTGCTGACTTCGAGACTTCTTACCAGGCCATCCTGGGCAGGCCTGGTCTCGCTAAGTTCATGGCAATCCCGCACTATGTGTACCTGGTTCTCAAGATGTCGAGCCCCAAAGGAGTTCTTTCATTGCAAGGGGATCTGAAGCGTTCATACGACTACGACACAGAAGCCGTAGAACTTGCCTCGACTACTCCAGTACCCAATGCAATGATGAAAGTCTTCACTGCCGCTAAAAAGCTTGCTCCGAGCGAGCTGGAGGTTCCTGAGAAGACTGACAACAACAACAAGCCTGCACCATCTAGTGACGTCCTGCTCAAAGCCATTGACCTCGGTACTGGTGACAGCAGCAAGAAGACCATGATCAGTGCACAGCTTGATCCTAAATAGGAAGACGCGCTCGTCAACTTCCTTCGGGCTAACCGTGATATCTTTGCGTGGAAGCCATCTGACATGCCAGGTGTGCCCAGGAGGTTGATTGAGCACTCACTCAACGTCGATCCTAATGCTACCCCTAAGAGACAACACCGTCGTCGCTTTGCTGATGACCGCAGGGCTGCTATCAAGAAAGAGCTTGCCAAACTACTCGCGACTGGCTTCATCCGAGAAGTTTTTCACCCGCAATGGCTCGCTAACCCTGTGCTCGTCGGAAAGAAGAACTCTAACGAGTGGAGGATGTGTGTCGACTACACCGATCTCAACAAGCATTGCCCCAAGGATCCTTTTGGGCTGCCACGGATTGATCAAGTCATTGACTCTACGGCGGGCTGTGCTCTACTCTGTTTCCTGGATTGATACTCCGGATATCATCAAATTGCAATCAAGGAATCTGATCAAGAGAAGACCGCATTCATCACCCCGTTTGGCGCTTATTGTTACACAACAATGTCCTTCGGGTTGAAAAATGCTGGTGCTACTTATCAAAGAGCTATCCAAGCGTGCTTCAAGAGGCAGCTTCACAAGAACGTGGAAGCATACGTGGATGACGTCGTTGTCAAGACTAGGGATCCAGACATGCTTATCACGGATCTTGAGGAAACTTTTGCTTCGCTACGGGAGTACCAATGGAAGCTCAATCCAAACAAATGCGTCTTTGGCGTATCATCTGGAAAACTACCCAGGTTCATTATTAGCCATCGTGGCATCGAAGCAAACCCCGAGAAGATTACTGCCATCTCCAACATGCAAGCTCCGACTACTATCTAAGATGTCCAGAAGCTTACTGGTTGTATGGCGTCACTCAATCGCTTCATCTCGCGACTTGGAGAACGGGGTCTACCTTTCTTCAAGCTACTCAAACGGCAAGAGAAGTTTACGTGGACACCTGAAGCTGATCAAGCTCTTTCTCAGCTCAAGACTTCTTATCCAAGCCTCCAGTCCTCACAGCTCCTCTACCCAATGAATAGCTCTTACTCTACATTGCTGCGACTACTAATGTCGTCAGTATTGCTATTGTCGTTGAACGGCAGGAAGAAGGCCATGGCTACCTTGTCCAGAGGCCTGTCTATTTCGTCAGTGAAGTACTCTCAGAGTCCAAAGCTCGTTACCCTCCGGTACAGAAGCTACTCTATGCGGTTCTGATTACTTCACGGAAGCTCCGCCACTACTTCAACGAGTACAAGATTTCTGTGGTTACCAGTTACCCGCTTGGTGAGATATTGCACAATCAGGATTCCACAGGAAGGATTTCTAAATGGGCTGTAGAGCTTGGCGCTCTATCGCTCGAGTTCAAGCCTCGCACTGCTATCAAGTCTCAGGCCTTGGTTGATTTCATGGCTGAGTGGCGGGAAAATCAAGTCTCAACTCCAATTGAGCGTCCAGAACACTGGGTCATGTACTTTGATGGTTCCCTCAAATTGGAAGGCGCTGGTGCCGGGGTACTTCTGATTTCCCCCAAGGGCGAGCAACTCAAATATGTTTTGCAGATCTTCTGGAAGGTCTCAAACAATGAAGCTGAATATGAAGCTCTACTGCATGGTCTTCGCCTTACAGTCTCTCTTGGCATTACACGACTACTTGTTTATGGTGATTCTTTGGTGGTCATCAATCAAGTCAATGATTCTTGGGATCGTAATGCTAAAAACATGGATGCGTACTGTCAGGAGGTATGCAAACTTGAGAACAAATTCCATGGTCTCGAGTTCCATCATGTGGTCCGCGACAACAATGTTGCTGCGGATGTCTTGTCAAAGCTGGGATCTACACGAGCTCAAGTGCCAGCTGGAATCTTCGTCCATGAACTCCACAAACCTTCAATTCTGGAGCAATCATCTGCACCAGCGACTACTTCAGTTCAGCCTGATCGAGAAGTGCTTATGATTGATGTGGACTGGAGAACCCCTTTCATCGACTACATTAAGCATCAGTTGATTCCTGAAGACAAGTCAGAAGCCGAGCGCATCTCACACCGCGTCAAGGCTTATGCTCTAGTCGGAGATCAACTCTACAAGCGAGGCGTAAGTTCTGATGTACTCATGAAGTGCGTTTCTTGCGAAGAAGGTAAGGAAATCTTGGAGGAGACACACAAAGGAATCTGTGGCAATCACGCTTCTTCCCGCACCTTGGTGGGAAAAGTGTTCAGACGTGCTTTCTACTGGCCTACAGTTCTTGCTGATGCAGAGGAACTAGTCAAGAAGTGCCAAGGATGCTAATTCTTCACCAAGCAACAACACGTTCCTGCCTACAAGCTCATCACGATACCACCAACTTGGTCTTTCGCTTGCTGGGGGCTGGATATGATTGGTCCTCTCCCAAATGTGCCAGGGGGATTCAACAGAGTTCTGGTGGCTATCGACAAGTTTACCAAGTGGATTGAGGTCAAGCCTGTCACCTGTCCCAAGGCTGATAGAGTCCTCAACTTCTTGGATGAAATCGTACATCGCTATGGGTTCCCCAATCGCATTATCACAGACCTGGGTTCGAATTTCAACAATCACCAGTTCTGGGAGTACTGCGAGAACAGTGGAATTGACGTCCGGTACGTCTCCATTGCTCATCCACGTGCCAACGGCCAAGTGGAACGCGCCAATAGGATGATACTCGATGCTCTCAAAAAGCGACTGTATGATGCAGCAAATACCAAAGGCGGCAAATGAATCAAGGAACTACCCAATGCACTCTGGGGGCTGCGCACTCAGCCTACTACCCCCACAGGGCAGTCACCTTACTTCCTGGTCTACGGCTCTGAAGCCGTTTTGCCTGCTGATGTCATGTGGCATTCTCCGACGGTTGATCAGTACGAAGAAGGCGTAGCTGAAGAAATAAGACAGATAGATGTCGACAGTCTCGAGGAAGCTCGCTGCAACGCACTCGTTCAATCCGCTCGATATCTTGAGAAGATTCGCCGTTACCATGACTGCAACGTTAAGTAACGCTCCTTCAACGTTAGTGACATAGTCCTTCGTCGCATCCAGAATACGACAGGGCTACACAAACTCAACTCGCCATGGGAAGGTTCTTTCTCTGTTGCAAAGGTTACTGGCCTAGGCTCATATCGTCTTCAAACTCTCGAAGGCGAGCAAGTTGACAACTCTTGGAACATTGACCAGCTTTGTCGCTTCTACCCGTAGGGGGTCTCAACAACCCTCTCCAGACAGCTACGGCTGTAAACAACTCGTAGGGGGCTTCATCAACCCTCTCCAGGCAGCTTCGGTTGCAACCACTCAACAGACAGCTACGGTTGTCATCATTCGTAGGGGATCAAGATAATCCTCTCCAGACAGTTTTGGCTGTATCTTCTCGTGGCTTTTAGCTGCGAGCACCCGTAGGGGGCTTCATTAACCCTCTCTAGGCAGTCTCATTCTGCGACCTCGTAGGGAGTCATGATAACTCTCTCCAGACGATCCTGTATCGTATAGGGCAATAAGTGGCACATGCTGTCCATGTCTCTATTTTTCAATAAAGAGGCTTCGGCCTAGAGTAACACCCTTCTGGTAGGGTCTCAGTGGAACTCTCATACAAGTTGCTGCTACAGCAAGGATGAGTTCATCACACTGTCCCCTACGGTCTTACTCGTTCTTCGGAATATCCTTGTGAGTACTCTCTCACTAGGCTCATAGCCTCAGAGGTACTCAAGACATTGTAAACACTGTACAATGTATTCAGTAATAAAGTTGCTACTCTGTACCGACTTGTTACTGTCTTTTACTTATTCATAACAAAGCCTTCTTTTAAGCTGCTACAGCTAAGGTGTTCAACTCGTTATGAATAAGTTCTTTTCGAGTACTCTCTCACTAGGCTAATAAGCCTCAGAGGTACTTAAAATATTGTAAACTCTGTACAATGTGTTTAGTTCAAGTCGTTACTCTATGTCGACTTGTTACTATTCTTAGCTTCTTTCATGACAAAGCCTTCTTTTACGCTGCTATAGCTAAGGTGTTTAACTCGTAATGATTAAGCTAACGTTCTTCGGAACATATTTACACTTGAGTACTTCTACTCATGTATCGTATCTCTTTTTGCAGCCACACGCTCAATACCAACTCGAGTACTGGCCAACACACAAGCATACAAGGGATCCAGATAATTGAGTTACTCAAGTTTTCAATTATATTACATAAACACTTGTTCGGGATTACACTTGTTTTTCCCTAGTGTTTCTACTCTACAGATACATCTAACGGAGATCGATGAACTTGGAGACTGGTTCCGCGATTGGAGAAGTCTGTTGCATCAACTCGTTGAGTCTGTCATCGGAGCAATCTCCAGATCTGCCGTTCATGATGACCGTCAGATCCGCCTCGACGTAGAATGACTTGATGAAGCTCAAGACTTGATTCGGGATTGTGCAAGCCAGCCTTTGAGCGTATTCCAGAATCTTCTTCGGCGTATCTTTCAACCTGTCCACAAGTGGACGAGGCTGGACTCCAGCAACCCTAGGCTCGAAGAGATTGGCTACTGGCTCAGCTGCTTCTGTCAAGGCTTTCAACTCTGAGCGCAGGCCTTCGGCTTCTTCGATCTTGATCTTCAGCGACTGCATGCAAGTCAACAAGTCATTCCAGCCTGCTAGGCGAATCTCCATCTCACGTTCAAGTTCGAAGCACCGCACCTTATAATCCGCTTCAAGATCCATGCGAGCTGATTCTTCGCGGTTATAGGCCAGCTGCCAGTCCAGCGCCTTATTCTTGAACTTATCAACCTCTTCAGTCAGCTCTGCAGGGGAACAAGGCTACTTATCAGATGCAGTATACATGGAAAAAGTACTCAACGATGAATTCAGAAATGGAGATTACCTTTATTCTTCTGGCGTAAAGACTTGTTCTTACCAACAACGTTATCTTTCTGGGCCGTCAGCTTCTGGATCTCGTTGTGGTATTCGGCGGCGTTTCCATCAAGTCTTTCTTGCAACTTCAGAAACAAGGCTTTTTGCTCCTTCAGCTGTTCTCTAAGTTGCGTGACTTCCTCGATGTCCGCCGCATGTTGCTCAAGCAGCCGAGTCTTGCGTTTCGACTGCTTGACTACTTCCTGCAACACGCAAAGTAAAACAAGAGTCAGAGACAAGTTATCTTTGGCTACAAAATACTCTACAAGAGACTACACACTTACCGCGAACAGCTTCTCGACACTACGGAACATCTCAGCATGCGCCTGCAAGTTATCTTCATCCAGGCACGAGTCGTCGTACGGCATCAAGTCTTCAGCCATGGATTGAGTACTTGTGCTTGCTGCAGAGTATTGCGCAGCGCTGCGCAGAGGAGCCGGGTCTTCAATGAGTGGCTCATGCGACACTATGCGGCCCTCCGGGTTGTCTTCAAGCGCCAGTTGCGCATCTATTTGGCGCACGGGGGCTTCAGCAGCTGGAACTTCTTCGTGGCGCAGCATGGCTTCTGGATCAGCCTCCAGGCCTTCATTCACCACGGCTTCAATATCATCAGGATCTTCAGCCCTGGGCTTGGAAGCTGCCTCCACCGCTGCCTTGACCACGTCGCTCCAGAGGAAGCACAGTCCCTGTGCAGCATCAGCTTCTGCGGGTACTTCTTGACGCTCTGAAAGTACATCTTCTTGTTGCTCTTAACGCACCTGCAGACCTAACGGGTTGGAGTGGTGAGGGAGGAGAGGATAAGCAAGAGCGATTGATTGCTTCCATGGAAAGGAAGTGCCGAGATGAGCCGCGCATCCCATATATTATATTCTTCGAAATTGTAAATGAAAAGGGTGTATTATTGCTAAAAAGATGACCTTTGAGCGTGATTATTAGGCAGGGCGCAATCGGGTCCAACACCATAGTAAGGCCCTGTCTCTGGCTAGTCTACGCCGTGGAATTCCATCTTCACTTTCTTCCATGACCACAAAATTAGCCTCTAGCCGCTGCTAAGTGGAATCGTCACTGGTCGTAGTCGATCAGGTTGGCTAGCTACAGCTTCAGAATTATTCAAAGATCCAAGTCTACCACCAATAAAAAAAAATACATGTTTCTCCCTAATGATGTGATTAGCTGCATAAAGCAAGCCTGACCTCAGTCAAACAAGGGCCGGATCTTTTTTATTCTCACTTTTACTTTGACCACTCTCTCGCCACTCACCTCACCTGGATCGCTTTGCCCCGCCTGCGGCCTCGTGCATTTTCTTTTTTCTTTTTTTTTGAATTTTTCTACGGAGGAGAAGAGAATTCCCGCCTGATTCAGGCACTGTTTAGTTGATGAAATTTTTGGTGAAAGTAATAAAAATTTTGCATTAGGAAACGTGTTATGTGAGAGGTGTCACGGTCTGCAATGCGAAAATTTTAGGAACTTTTGAGCAAGACAGCCCGCATGATAAGTTTTACAGAGATGTTAGCATGGTTTTACAGTGCGACAGAAAACAATTTACATCATTCATCACACACCGAGGCATCTGCATCCGCTTTGCAGGCCATCAGTACTTGGCCAAGAGATAGTTGTTCTTCTCTGCCACTTTGCCTCGTGCATTTTCCTCTTCCGGCCACTCCATTTCTGCCAGTTTGACGCCATGAGGCGTGCCTGTACTGTGTGACTGTATCCATAGACGGGGCAAGAGGACGCGCCTACCTGCCTGGACCAACGGGCATTTGATCGGAGAGACAGTGTTGAAACACTGGGTACAGTCACACAGATGGTGCTTGTTAACGCGATCATCACGTCACCTCGTTGGTTGACCTGTACCGGCGAGGTGCCAAGTGGGCATGAAGCAACTGTCTTGTAAAAAGAACAGCAACCGTGTTCGATTCGCATCAGGCCAGGCAGGCCGCGGAGCACCCAGGCGCAGGCGCAGCCACGCTGGTACCAATTGTTGAATATTGCTGTTCAACATAAGTAGCACATAAACACAGGATCACATAATCTAAATCACAATCAATCTGCTAATGCGGAATTAGGTGGGATAAACTTATACCAGCGTTAGTAGCCGTCATGGGAGCCTCCTGAGACGATGTAGTCGGTACGGGTCTCAGCTTTGAAGTAGTAGAATCGATGACGAACGCCGACTCAAGAACTTGTGATGTTCTTGATCGACAACTTGAACGTATCCCCTCTGGACGCCAACGGCACTGACCCGGACGTGGACGAGGAACTAGAGCTTCTACCTCCTCCAGCTCCCTTAGCAATCGGTGTTTGGTCTTTAGGCTAAAGCAAATTGATTTGATGCGTTGGAGGCTTTGCCTTACCCTTAGTTTTATATGGAACTGTGGAGGCAAGGTCTAGAGTCCTAATAGGATAATTGTGTTGCTGCCGATTACAGAACACGAGTTCTGATCCATCACGTAGGGGAAAAATGTGAGGAACAAGTTTCTCTCGGTTGGAGACCGAGAAGATCACGATAACAGTTTATTTACAACATTCACGCACGGACTCGGAGGCCGAGACGCGCACGGAAAACTACACGTACTCGGCAAAATCCGAGTCGTTTTCCTCTGCCGTCGCAGGAGCTACAGGCCTCCCGATATAAACATCCGCGCGCGCGCACCTCCTCTCCAAAAACAAATCCCAACACCCAGGCCCTGTCACGACTCACCACGACACGACCGAGACCGGCCTGCGACATCGCCCTTAGCGCCGCCGACGATCGATCGAGATGGTGCTCGCGGAGCTGGGCAGTAGCATCGCCGGCGCGCTGGCGCGGATGAGCCAGTCCACCGTGGTGGACGACAAGGCGCTCTCCGACTGCCTCAACGAGGTCTCCCGCGCGCTCCTTCAGGCCGACGTCCGCTTCGAGACGGTCCGCGACGTCAAGGCCGGCATTAAGAGCGCCGCCAACCTCGCCGCGCTCCCCCCGGGCACCGACAGGCGCCGCGTCGTACGCAATGCCGTCGCGGGCGAGCTGTGCAGGATGCTGGATCCCGGGAAGCCGCCTTTCTCCCCCAGCAAGGGGAAGCCCGGCGTTGTCATGTTCGTCGGCCTGCAGGGCTCCGGGAAAACCACCACCTGCACCAAGTACGCCGACTACTACCGGCGCAAGGGGTTCAGCCCCGCGCTCGTCTGCGCCGACACGTTCCGAGCCGGCGCGTTCGATCAGCTGAAGCAGAACGCGTTCAAGGCCAAGATCCCCTTCTACGGGAGCTACACCGAGTCGGACCCTGTGAAGATCGCCGTGCAGGGAGTGGATCGATTCAAAAAGGAGAAGTGCGACCTCATCATCGTCGACACGAGCGGGCGCCACAAGCAGGAGGCTGCTCTCTTCGAGGAGATGCGCCAGGTCTCGGAGGCTACGAAGCCGGACCTGGTGATATTCGTTATGGACGGCAGCATCGGTCAGGCTGCGTTCGATCAGGCGCAGGCGTTCAAGCAGAGCGCTTCCGTTGGCGCTGTGATCGTTACCAAGATGGATGGCCATGCGAGAGGCGGGGGTGCGCTCAGCGCGGTTGCGGCCACGAAAAGCCCGGTCATATTCATCGGAACAGGCGAGCATGTTCAGGACTTCGAGGCGTTCGACGTGGAGCCGTTCGTTAATCGCCTGCTTGGCATGGGAGACTTGCGTGGTTTGATATACAAGATCCAGGATGTTGTGCCTGAGGATGACATCACGCCGGACCTGATTGGAGGACCCTTCACTCTCAAAGTTATGTACAAGTTGTTTCGGAGTATCCAGAATATGGGTCCTCTTGGGCAGCTCGCTTCTATGATACCTGGGCTCAGTGCCCAGTTCATTGAAAAGGGGAAGGAGAAGGAAGGCCAGGCAAAGATCAAGAGGTACATGACGATCATGCGCTCCATGACTGCAAAGGAGCTTGAAAGCACCAACCCGAAGCTGATGAACCAGTCGCGGATCACCCGTATCGCTCGTGGATCCGGCAGGCAAGTGAAGGAGGTGGTGGACATGCTGGAGGAGCACAAGCGAATGGCCAAAATGTGGAGCAAACTGCCGCTCGACAACAAGAGGATACTGAATACGAACAACCCTGGCTCGATAAAGCAGTTGGTCAATGTCATCCCTCCCAACATGCTGAATCAGCTGGGTGGCCTAAATGGGCTGCAGAATATGCTGAAACAGATGGGGACTCTAAGAAGATGAGCTGATTATAAACCTCTGAAGTCTTGGATGATGGCTGTCTTAGAAATGTAGATAGGCTGTGCATACTCTTGACAACCACCAAGAATATGAGATTTGAATGCAAATTTTTTTAGTAAAGTTAATGTAGATTTCGTTGGATATGACCTTATTTTCTGATCATGGCTCCAAAAAATATTTTTATGTTTAAATTATAAAGTTTTACCATTTTCGTGGAGACAGAACATAAGAGATATGCTCCACTCACTACCGGATTCGCAGCCTGTGCCGTGAGCCACAGGCTGTGCCGAGAGCCATGGGCTAGCCTGCTTTGCCGAGAGCAGGGGCAAGACTCTCGGCACAGTCCTGACACACGGTACAGGATGCTTTTGCCGAGAGTCAAAAGCCAAGGCTCTCGGCACAGAGCCTGCCTCACGGCGCAGCAGGCCTGCCGTGACAGCCGCTGGCCCTGCCGTCAGATGTGCCGAGAGCCATGGTTAGATGCTCTCGGCAAAGGCGCTGCACTCGGCGCATTGGCCTCTGTGCCGTGAGCAGGGCCTCTGTGCCGAGTGCTTCACTCATACTCGGCAAATAATCCAAAAAAAAATCACTATCTGCACCCCTAATTTTTTTTCTTCATCAACATACACTCATGCAAAGTATATGTTCAAAGTTGGCGTAATTTCAGCTCAGTTTGCTACATTTAACAATTTTAATTCATTCTAGGTAATTTTTTTGTATACGTCTGAAATGAACTAGAAATGCGTGAAATCGTATAGTAAACTTGGTGAAAAAATGATATTCACGTTCATGAGACGTCTTTAAGACCATGTGCATGAAATGAAGCTAAATTTCTTTCATTTGGTTCTCTGATCATGATGAAGATCGTGAGGTAGAAAGGTTTTAAAATTGTAAAAAAATCAAATAAAGTTTGAAAATCACGAATTTTGTCGAGCGCTCATGATATCGTATGTTGAGTTTGTGGTAAAAATTTGAGAATGTTTTGAATACTTTAACACATACGCTGTTTAGAAACCGGAACATCTCACGAGAAGTTTCAAAGAATTTGAACTAATGTCACTTGATTTGGAGACTTAGACAAATTCAAATTTGAGTTTCAATACAAAAACTTTTTTATAAGTAATATGCAACATAAATGGTACCATGTTAAGTGTTGGTAATTTTTCTCATATGTTTGGTATTTTTAAAATTAAATTTGGTTCAGAAATTCTATGCCGAGAGTAATACTCTTGGCACAGAGGACCCCTTTGCCGAGAGCTGCCAACCTGGCTCTCGGCAAAGAAGTCGTGCGGGCCACCTGTCAGCAGTTTCACTAGTCAAACGGCTGGGGTGCTACTGGTGGGCCCACCTGTCCAATCTATGCCGAGAGCCAGATACTAGGCTCTCGGCAAAGTAGGTGGAGGCCACTTGTCAGCAGTTTCATTGGTCAAACGGACGGGGCTGCTAGTGGGCCCGCGTGTCCAATCTGTGCCGAGAGCGGGGGCCAGGCTCTCGGCAATGAAGTTGGGGGCCACCTGTCAGTGGCTTGGTTGTTCAAATAGCCGGGGGGCTGCACGTGGGCCCGGCTGTCCCATCTTTGCCAAGAGCCAGATCCAAAGCTCTCGGCACAGTGTGCCGAGAGCTTTGGATCTGGCTCTCGGCATAGATGGGACAGCCGGGCCCACGTGCAGCCTAACATCACTCACCCACCCTACCCGCCGCACACACACACACGCACCCCGCCGCCGCACACGCACGCACACCGCCGTCCGCGACACACACGCCGTCGCCGTCCGTCCGCCGCGCCGCCACCGCTCCGCAGTGCTGCGTGCCGCCACCTCCACCGCGTCGCCGGCACTCCGCTCGCAGCGCCGCGCCGCCACCTCCGGCCACCGCGACGCGCGCCGCCACCTCCGTCCTCCACGCCGTTGCCTCGGGCCGGCGTCCTCCTCCCCGGGCGGCACCCAAGGACGCCGGCCCGGAGCTCCTCCCCGGCAGGCAGCCGCAGCCGCGGCGCGGCGGCCGCCGCCCCTGGTCCGCCGCCCCTACCCCGCCGGCCCGGAGCTCCTCCCGTGCCCTGCTGCCCTTGTAAGTAAATGTAGTTAGCAAATGTAGTTAGCAGATTTTAGTTAGCTAGCAAATGTAGGTAGCAAATTTAGTTAGCAAATATATGTACCAATTTCAGTTAGCAAATGTAGGTAGCAATTTTAGTTAGCAAATATAGGTACCAATTTTAGCAAACTGATTTAGGTAGTTAGCAAATTTAATTAGTTACTTAGCAAGTTGATATATATGATGTTTAATTTTCCTGTTGTCATGACTATTTCTATAAATTTGGAATGTGCTTGTCGCAAGACTTTATCGTATCGTTGGAAGAAAGCAAGCCCGTGTGTAGCCCGACCTTCGTGTCGTGGCTTTTGTTGCAGGTTTTGGAAACCTCACCGTACATGGGAGGTGCTGTTGAAATTTTGAATAGACACTCATCATTGATTTATTTTTGCAAGAAAGTCTCTATAGCCGTCCGCCCCTGTCCTGGTCTTGCCGCCCGCTCCTGGCTCGCCATCGAGTTACTAGGTGAGCCTCGTGGCTAGCTTGGGGCACCACATGTGATTTGTCCGGCCATCGAGCCGTTGGAAGGAAGCCCGTGTGTAGCCCGACCTTCGTGTCGTGGATTTTGTTGCATGTTTTGGATTTGTTGCAGGTTTTGAAAACCTCACCATACATGGGAGGTGCTGTCAAAATTTTGAATAGACACTCATCATTGATCTATTTTTGCAGGAAAGTCTCTATTGTCGTCGCCACCGCTGAAGGAGGAGTAGGAGGTCGCGCCGCCCGCCCCTGGAATCCTGGTCTTGCCGCCCACCCCTGTCTCGGAGTCCTGATCTTGCCGCCCGCCCCTGTCTCGGAGTACTAGGTGAGCACGCGCAAAATGCTCTTGTTTTCATTTGATGTCGTAGATCGCGAAACCTAGTTAGGCGTCTCCCGTTCGGAAGAGATACAGTTTGAAATATGTAGAACTTTGCATATTTATGGTTGTATCTGTTTCGAATTATCAGCGTTTTTTGAACAGCTCGTGGATGTGTAGATGGGGTTAGTTTCTATGGTCTACTCCGATCCGAGACAGAGTTTCGGCAGCACCTCCCCGTTGTTCTCCGGATACACAATCTCCCTAACGGGACGTGTATTTGGAGAACAGCGGGGAGGTACTGCCGAAATTCTGTCTCAGATCGGAGTAGACCATAGGAACTGACCCCATATACGCATCCACGGGTGGGATTAGGACCTATATTTACCTATTAGAATGTGTAGACATCGTGTAGATGATGCAATGTTTTTTATATAACTCGCTGATATGATAGAGAATGGGTGACCGTGAGTGGATGTACAACGGATGGGCAAGTGGTGGTCGCGTGACACAGGAATGGATTACGAATGCTCAAGCTTTCCTTGATGAAGCATTCAGAAAGGTTAAAGGGCATAAAGACACAAAAACCATTTGGTGTCCCTGCAGCCACTGCAGAAACACACGCCGTCATACAAAGGTGGACATGGCAGCACATCTGTACAAGCATGGATTTACGAGAGACTATACAAAGTGGACGTACCATAGTGAAACCTGTCGAATGAGGCTGTGAGGCAACGCATCGGAGAACTTGATGGTGATGCTGGAGTAGCAGACATGATAGATGACTTTCATGAAGCACATTTTCAAGGAGAACGTCCAGAGGAGGTGCCAGAGCCAAGTGCAAAGGCGTATTATGATATGTTGGCTGCCGCACAAAAACCCCTTCACAAGCACACCGAACTATCTCAACTAGATGCCATCGGCCGTCTGAGTGAACTATCTCAACTAGATGCCATCGGGATACGAGCAGAAGGTGAATGAGTGTGCGATGTACTCGTGTCGGAAGCTTGTGACAGATATGATGTACGAGTCGCGCGTCTCGCAAAATGTTGCCTACAAGGCTAAGTATGGTGAGAAAGTCAAAAAAAGGATGTTCGTAACCTGCGGCTCACTCCAGAGCAATACATGGAGGTAAATGCAGAAAATTATTAATATTCGTTTTTCTTTGATTAAGTATGCTCAATTTGATGTCCTTGTATGGTATGCACTTGATGACGTGCAGGTGCCCCCATGGTGGCTCGCCGATATGCCTCGGGCTTGGAGTGCGATTGTGGCCTTGTGGTTTGCGGATGATTGGGAGGAAAAGCACCTCGAGCGTCGAGAGAGGCGTTTGAAGATGCCAGGTCCGGCACACCATCAAGGCAACCTTACCATCCGCGAGTATGGTCGTAGATGGGTATGTTAATCTATTTTTTTATTCTAACTCTCAATACTGCATAACTTATTTGTTTTCTAACTTTGTTGTTTTCCTTTAGTCTAAGGCACATGAGAATCGACCTTGCGGTGAGCTCGAGGAATATGGTATGGCACACAAGGGCAGGGCGACGTCCGACGTCACCTTCAACCCTGACGACCCGCCCGAGGCGTACACGAACCCGACAATCCAGCCCCGCATCCAGAAGTACACCACGACGGCAAGGGCGGTTCGTGGGCCAGACTTCGATCCAGTGAGAGAGCCTCTTGATGCAGAAACCGTCGTCAGGATTGGAGAAGGCAGGAAGCATGGATGGTACTTTGTTGGCGACTCTCTCCTGGTCCCGCGCGATGTTCCGACTCTCTCGCAGGTTCGATCTCAAGATAGGGGCACGAGCTCAGCCCCGTCCATAGAACGACGACCCACCGTTACGGAGACCTTGCAGGTGAACTTCCATGTTATTTCTGTTCTATCTGTCGTTCATTAACATTTTCATATGTTTACTTTGTATTCTAATGTTTGGATCAAATATGTAGGCCCAGCTTGCAGCAGAGAGGGCCGAGCGGGAGAGGCAGGTAGAAGAGGCGCAGAGACGCGCCGATGAGCAGATGCAAAGGATGCAAGAGGCCCACCAGAGGCAGTTGGACGCGTTGCAAGAGGCCAACAGTCAGCAGATGGCCGCTATGGTTCAGTACATGCAAAACCTTGGTCACGCGGTGGCGCCACAGGCTCAACTCCCTCCGCCACCGCAGGTGTTGTACACTCCACTTCCTCGACCGGCTGCTATTTCTCCCGTGAGTTACTTTCCAACCTAGCTTGCGCTTTTGTTTCTCGTAATGAGCTAGAATGAGTTAGAATGACTTAGAATTACACTCCACAACTAGTGAGCTAGAAAACCTTGTACTTGCATTTCTTATTGTTGTATAGAATTTATAATGGTAGCGAAACCTAGAATGACGTAGAAATCAGGAATGACTTGGTATACATGCTCAAAATCTTGTATTATCATTCCTATGCAGAATCTATCAGCGGCATCAAATGAGGGGCCTACGGCATACGAAATGTCGCCGCCAGCTCAGCAGACTCAGTGGGGGATGTAGTGGGGCCAGTGGGGGATGCCGCGTGGCCCGTGGACGATCGTGGTGGCTGGCGCTCAGCCCCCACCTCAGGGACCGTCGTTCTCTTGGCCGGGGATGACACAGCAGCCACAGGGGATGACACAACAGCCACAGGGGTCTGGGTGGGGGTCGTGGCCAGAGGACCCGCTGGCGGGAGGGGCGGGGTACCACCCGCTGGACAAGTGAGTTCATACTTACCAACTTTTATTTGTATTTGAACCAACGTGAGTTGCATGTGCCGTGTCTAAGTTTATGTACCTTCGTCACTTGCATTTGGACCTTCGTGACTTGCACTTTCATTTGGAACTTAATTATGTGCCTGTGATAAATATTACCTGCCTCTGATGATTATATAATGCCTGTGATGATTATATACTGCCTGTGATGATGTATGTGTGATGATGGTAACATTGAAGCTGCTAGAAAAATAAAAAAACAAAACGAGCCTTTGTCGAGAGTAGAAGTCATTGCTCTCGGCAAAGATTACTTCTATGCCGAGAGCAATGGCTTCTACTATCGGCAAAGGGGGCTTACGTGGGCTCCTGGAGGCCTCTATGCCGAGAGCCTGGCTTTCGGCAAAGATGTGGGGCCGGTGCGAGGCGGGCCCCATGGCCGGTCCTTTGCCGAGAGCCAGCTCAGCTGCTCTCGGCAAAGCGGTGGGTCCCGGAGCTGACGCGGTCCACCCTGACCGCGCCTGTGCCGAGAGCCAGGTCAACGGCTCTCGGCACAGGTATCTTCTTTGCCGAGAGCCTGCCATGTGGCTCTTGGCAAAGAACTGGTGGGCCCCAGCGCCGGCGGTAGACGGCGTGACCCCTACTGGCGCATGTGCCGAGAGCTAAACTGGGCTCTCGGCACATCTGTGCCGAGAGGGACTCGTTCGGCTCTCGGCAAAGCCCGCTATGCCGGCCCAGCGGTGCCGAGAGCCCTTTGCCGAGGGTTCCCTCTCGGCACAGCTTGTGCCGAGAGTATAAGGGCCTCTACCGAGAGCATCTCGCTCTCGGCAAAGCCACGCGTTCCGGTAGTGACTACTCCTTTTTCAAGTTTTCTGCACGAATATTAAAGCAGTTCACTAACTAATTATCCATTTTATTAATTAATTTTGAGATGGGTTTCGACTGAGCCCGACTCTATCCACACCCGGTCCGTGACCAACCCAGCCCAACATCCTCTCATCCGTCCTCCCCGATCTGATTTTTGCCGCACTCTCCGTCGGCCATTCCGCTGTCCATCGGCAGGACCTCTCCGCCGCCGGCACCCCATTCCGCTACCCCATCTGCCCGAGCACCCGGCCGCCTACACCTCCATCTGCTCCCTCTCCAATGGTTGTATGTCGCTGTCTGCTTCTCTTGTTGGACGGCGCGGAAGGCCAGCACAACAGTGGCAGTGTGGCTAGCCCTGCAAATGGTTTGGGCTGAAATAATTTTAACGGGTTGGATTTTGCTGTGGGCTTGCTCAGGTTGAGTGCTAATGGGTTTACTCTATTAACGATTTGGTTTGGTTTGGACTGTGCTCGTTACCAATTTGGTTTGTGCTTGGTGAGAGGGGAGAACGAATGGATTTCTAAGACCGTCTCCAGCAGCTTCTCTATCTAGCACTAAATCTTCAAAATGAGGGGGAAATAGGTACTGTACAAGGTCCAGCGGATTCTGCATCCCTTGCTGCACTATGCGCGGACCACTCGCCCGTCGCGCATTCTCGGGGAGGACCGAGCCTTTCCCCATCTCAACTGCCCCACCACCGACGCCTCCTCCACCCCGTGCCCCTCTCTCTCCCCCTCCAACGGTGCCTCCTCCCTCGACCCACTCCACCACGGCACCACCACCGACGCCTCCTCCACCCCCGCGCCCGCGTCCTCCACAGCGGCGGAGGCAGCCCGAGCTCGACGACGCAGATCCGGCGGAGGCCACGGCGACGTTGGCCTTGGGGGCGGAGCTCGCCGCCGGCCGGCCGCGGCCCTCTCCCTCTCCCTTCTCCTCGACTGCAGACCAAGAAACGGCGCTGGATCCGACCCCGCCTCCGCCGCGCCCAACCCCGGCCGCCTCCTTCTTCTTCCTCGTCGGCCGCGGCGGGAGAGCCGCGACGGTGGCGGGTAGAGGATGCGGCAGAGGGACCAGTGGATGTGGCGGCGGCGCCGCCTATTCTTCTTCGTCGTCGGCAGCAAGGGCTCCCTCCTCTTCTTCCGTGCCCCCAGATCCACCTCGAGGCGGGCGGGCACGTCGTCGCTGTGGACGAGCTCGTAGCCCCCCATGGCGCCGCGGGACTCGGGCGGCGCCGGTCTCCCTCATGCATTGCTCAGAGCGGCGCCCATCTTCCTCCCTGGGCTCCTCCGTGTCCTTCAAATCCCCTCCTCCTTCTCTGGGAGGCGCTCGATTCAGAGCAGTGCGGCCTCCAAGTTGGAGCTGAAGGTGCTCGATTCGGAGCTGGCGGGACAGAGAGGGGAAGGAGAGCTGCCGGGACGCGCGACGAGTGCGGCGAAGCTTCGGCGGCGGCGCGGGAGGCAACTGCCATGGCCTGATGCGCGACGGGAAAGGGAAGCTGCTGGAGCTCTTACTCTTTTGCGAGAGAGTTTCTTCTCTCTCTTTTCTTTATATGGGTGTTTTGCAGCGTGAAGATGGAGACCATTGCTGGAGATAGTCTATCGGGTACAACCCGTGGTGTTGTTAGTCGTGGGCCGCCTCAAACCTAACCCAGTCTCTATCCGCTGCCTCGCCTCGCTCCCTTCTGCCGCCGCAGCCGCCGCCCGCCGCATCGCCGCAACACCTCCGTGGCTCCACCTCACCTGCAGGCCGAACCCAACACCACCGCACCGGACCTCCCTCCCCTCCCGATACGAACTCATTCATGCCCGGCAGTAGGACGAGCTCTCCATGAAGCTGGCGGCCGAGATTCAAGAATCCGACAGCAGGACAAGATCTCCACGGCGAGGCCACCTACAATGCCGTCTTTCATCCCTCCGCGGACCACCACCACTAGATGGGTCAGGATCTGTGACTCCAACGTAAATCTCCTCTCGTGCCTCCCTGTTTCAATCCGTCAGATCCTTGTGCTTGGACGTTCTGCATCTTTGCTTCTCCACACTAGCTCCTGTCATTGTTTATCGGTAAATAACAGGTCGGAATCACAACGTCTATTCAATTCAAGCTTTAGTACCAAATGATTGATCAATCCTTGCATTGGATTTTACCTTTTACTCCTTTGGTGTTCGGTGAGATACAGATGGAAGGCAATGCATTTGTACATTCTGAAGTTGGCGTCTTGAATGGTCTCACACGCAGCATTAGTGCTTATCTTTTCCTACCAAATTCTCAGATTCCAGAACACAGTGGTTTGAGTTTTGCATCTGAGGGTAGCTTATGAATTTTAGAATTGAGTCTTTGGTAGACTGGGGATGTTTGTGACTTGTTTATTTCTTACTGCACATTTCTATTACCTTACTAAACTATGTTGTGTTTATTCCCTTTTATTTTGCAGTTTTACATGTCTTTTACCTACTTTTGAAATCAACTGACATTGTCTCCTTTTACACTATTGAGATCTTATTAGTTGTATCTAGAATTGCACAGACTAAAATATCAGTTAGGGTTCTTCCTTTCTTCTGGGATTAATCCTTTTATAGCATTTACTTTTGATTTTCTGGTTCGAATAGGCATTGTATTTTGTAGCTTTTACTTCTGATTTTTCAGCAAACTATTCCTTTGAAGTTTGTTTCAGCTGCCCTTAATTTACCCCCCCCCCCCCCCCCCTTGCTTACCCCCACTACATGTTGAAATTTTAGTTCTTTGTATCAGGTGCATCCAAGAAGATGGTGAGCTGGATCAATGAACCAGCAACTTTTGCAGTCCCTACACCAACAACCGTTGCTGAATTAATTCCAGGCAGCCTATTATGATCACAACTAGTTGTACTTATTTAGGATCTCTCAGCATGTAAACCAACATGTGACTCTGTAACTTTTATGAAGGTCTCGTCTGCATTTGTTATATTGGGGTTTTCCCTTATGTTATATTTTTTAACACACATATATAGGTCTGATCGGCTAACAGAACACCAGCAGAGTACCAGCAGTGAACTCACGGTTTGGGAAATGGTTTCAAACGAGTTGTATCCATAGTTAGGTCAGGGTTTGGTTTATTATGGATTGAAACATCGTTATGGGTTGGTGTGGTGTGGTTTATATATGTGGTGGAGTGGATTGGTGAGGTTTTATGAAACGTGAGTGGTGGACTTGGATAAATGTGGATTCAGATTGGATTCCAGCCCATTTGCAGGGTTAAGTGTGGTGACCCTGACGAGGAAGGACACCACGACGACGGCAGCGTGGGTGACGACGACGAGGAAGCAATCCTCCTGTACCCATCCACCACCGCCCGCATCTGAACGATCTGCGAGCCGGCATTCCCCGGTTGGAGATTCCTGGCGCAGGGGGCAAATTAGATTGTTAATTTTACTTGACCACATCTAATAATTTTGATTTAGTTTATTCAGAGCTCGTTTTTTATATGTAACTCACTAGTGTGTTTGCATTTACCAGTCTTGGCTTAGGAAACAGGGATATTTGGTTGACAATTTACATTTTAATCTGACATGATATGCTCTTGTTCAGTACTATTCCAGCAATTTACATTTTAATGTTTGATGCAACACTGGTGTACTTGTCCTTGTGTTGATATTGTTCATAATCAAATAATGTTGCATTCCTCTACAGAAATACTTTGACATGGAAGCCGAAAGTGATCCACCCACACCCATGTGTAATAGAGATGATTCAAATGATTGTGCTAGGGCTGACAGTTTTATCTAAATAGATAGTTCTCACACCAGTGCCCGATCTGATGATGGCAAAGGTAGTGACAGAGGTACTCCCTCCGTTTCAAAATACTATCATTCTGTCTTTTCTATATACATTCCCATTATTACATAATAAAGAGAGTGTATCTACAAAACCACGGAGGGAGTAGCACATGAATTATATGATACAGGAGCAGAGCTGTCAGACCCATTAATACTCATGAGGTGTCCAGACAAGAAGTTGGAAAAAAATCATGAATGAAGTTGAAAAGATGAAACAAGCAAGGAAGCCCTCCACAAAACTAGACAGTAGGTGTAGTCAGTTAAGGAGATATTTGTAGCTTGGTCAAGTTTAGTTCTTTTCCATTCTAGAATGATTTAGTTTGTGAGGTTTGGCTTGTTAAGCTTGGTTCAGTTTATTTTTTTGGAACGATTGTTTTTTAAAAGATTTGGTTGCAACTGGCATTGTGTATTCATTTAATCTTATATTCAATGGAGTTCCCTTCCTGAGGTCTCATAGGAAGATGAAAGATTTCCTAAAAACTGAGATAATGTCAATGGAATATGATGGAATGCCTAAGCATGTCATTAGGGATGTTCTTCAATTGGGTAGAGTTATAATTACCAAGTTTGTTCTGATATGGATGCCCGCAGTCCTAGAGAAACAACAGTGGCACGATATCTGAACAACTTGTGCATATCTAGTGTAAGGAAATATTCAGTTCAGGCAAATGCTTCTAGAACGATTCTGTTTGTTAGAGAGATTTGGCTTGTTAAGCTTGGTTCAATTTACTTTTTTTGGAACAATGGTTTTTTAAAGGATGGTTGGAAGTGGTATTGTGTGTTGATTTAGGTTGTGTTTTGTGCGAGCTATGATGCTCCATTAACGTCTATTTCTAAGTCATGTTCCATTCTATGCGAGCTAGCACTCTGAAATTTAGAAACTGTTTCTAAGTCCTGTTTATTACCTGCTATTCTATTTCTCTTTTTTTTCTTAATTAATGGACGAAGTAGCTTTTAACATTAAGGACTCTAGGCATTCCAAAACACATTCTATGCGATCATGAACGCAGAAGCAAGTGTGGGACTTGGATGGAAGATGCACTATTTGATATGAAGATAATGTAAACCCCACAAATATACTGTTGAATTAGAATATGGAGCCAAAAATATGTGATTTTGGTCTCTCAATGTGGCTTGATGAAAACCAAACCCGGATTATACTTCAAAATCAAATGTCATGGGAAAATAAGCTATGCTAAGCATCTTGAAAGATTAATTTTTTTATTGTTATAATGCATCACCAGAACGCCATGAGAAAAAGGAAAAAAGTCTATTTTTGACCATCCAACTATATACTAAGTTTGGTTTTAGCATCGAACTCTAAAACCGGAAATATTTGACCATCTAACTATCAAAACCGTTCAAATTTGACCATCAGATGGTTTTGATGGGTGGTTTTAATTTTTTTATTTACAATTGGTCCTTAGATCCTAAAATGATTATTACTTTTTGCTCACACTTCTGATTTAGGCGATTCTTCCGGTCACGCGTTCATAATGGTAAGCATTATCTTTTCAGATGTTATTTATACTATTTTATCACTCTTCATTATATTATTCTTATGTTGTGGTGTAGAAGAAATAATATAAGAAAAGTAAAATAAATAGTTACAAAATAATGTGAACAAACTTTTAAAATATAAAGCTCATCGTTATGAACACATGACCACAAGAATCACTTAAATCGGAGATATGAGTAAAAAAATAGTAATCATTCTAAGATAGGAGGACTAAACTGTAAATAAAATGATTAAAATAGTTCTTGGATCTTAAAATGATTACTATTTTTATCATATATCTTATTTAAGTGATTCTTGTGATCGTGTGTTTGTAATGATTAGCTTTATCTTTTAAAATGTTGTTCATATTATTTTGTAACTATTTATTTTACTTTTCTTATATTATTGTTTTTACACTAGAACATAAGAACAATATAACAAATAGTGATACAATAGTGTAAATAACATATGAAAAGATAAAGTTCACCATTATGACCGTGTGACCACAAGAATCACCTAAAACAGAAGTACGAACAAAAAGTAATAATCATTTGAAGATCTAAGGACTAACACCCTGTTCGTCTGACAGACGACTGGTGCCTGGTGCTGATTTGTTCTGAGAGAAAAGTACTGCTGGCTGGTAGCTGGTGGCTGGTTTGTTCTGAGAGAAAAGTACCGCTGGCTGGTGGCTGATAAGCCAGACGAACAGGACGCAAATTGTAAATTGAAAATTTGAAAACTACTCATCAAAACCGCCCCATGACTAAATTTGAACTGTTTTGACAGTTGGATGGTCAAAGATGTCCGGTTTTGATGTTGGATGACCAAAATAAAACTTAGACTGTAGTTGAATGGTCAAAAATGAACTTTTTCCTAAGAAAAATAATCACGCTCAAGTCAGACATATACATTCTTGGTTTAATAATCTTTGAGATCGAATGATCTGCACACACTGCTACGGACTAACAATTCAAATCACAAATTGTATTCAACAACCAAACCAAAAATTATAATTTGAAAACAAATTTGAATGTTCTCAGCCGTCGACTGCAGCCTGCAAGTGAGGACTTACGACACCCCGGCGGCTCCAACACGGTGACGACTTTAGGTGAGAGGCCGTGGGACGGGAATTAGGAATAGGAAGCGGAACAGCGGAGCGGCCGGGCAGTCCGGCAAACGGCTTGGACGCCCACTGCTATAGCGAGAGCGCCCGCAGAGGCGTGGCAGGACAGACAGCGAACGACAGCGTGCGGGAGGAGGAAGAAGGGAGCGGATTGCGGCAATCCGATCGGGGAGCGGGGTTCGGGGACGTGTCAATGGACGGAGATGGGTTGGGCTGGGTCATGGACCAGGTGCGGATAGGGCTAAGCCCATTCAGAACCCATCCGGAAATTAATTAATAAAATTGATAATTAATTAGTGGACTGCTTTAATATTCATGCAGAAGACTTGGAAAGGGAGTACCGGAGCATATCTCAAAACATAAACTTCCTTTGCTCAAATGATTTGGCTAGGTGGTTTTAGTGTAGATGCTGTCCTGTTGCTACCGGAAAGTAGAGGGCTTATAGATATTCTTCTCGCCCAAAAAAGTTCAGTGGAAAAACAAAACAGAATTTTATGCCAGATTTCATGGGATTTGTTTTTACAGGCCAAGTATTTCATGGGATTTGTTGTGGTGCCTTATTAGTGGGCTTGTACAGTAAGATTTCAACAAGCAAGCCGAGAGAGAAACCAAACAGCACAATTCGTTTCCGAGAAATGGCCCGCGGGGGAGCTCGGTGGGGTTCCAGATCCGCTGCCTAGGTTGGCTGATCCGGTGCCCCCGTTTTGTGCGGCGGGTGAGCGTCCCTCGGCTGCAAGGTACTAAATAGCGTTTAGCGGTATGGTAGCGGATTAGTGTCGGGGTAGCGGATCGCGGATAGCGGGTGCTATCGCGGGTGCTAAGTCCAAATAGCGGAATGCAAGAAATAGTCACAATTTTAGTGCATTAACATCAAATTTACATGAAAATATTAAAGTTTTAAGTTAGTCAATTACATTTCATGACAAGAATCACTAAAAAATAGATATATTTATTATTTAGGGATACATATTAATATTAATTAATCATATCCATAAATAAAGAATTCATTTATCACTCCATAATTCTTGTACATTACCTAAATAATTAATCAAAATATTATTGTTACCATTTAATTCGTATTCATATATCATTTGAACCATAAATGTAGCAAATAGCGGCTTAACACGAGCAATAGCGGCTCCAACAGCGGGCAATAGCGGACAATAGCGGCCGCTAAGTCCAAAGATGCTATCTTGGGTCCGCTACCTTATAGCGGTAGCGGCGGGGTACCGCTACCGCTATAGCGGCCGCTATTGCAGGCGCTACGAACGCTATTTAGTACCTTGCTCGGCTGGCGTCGAGCTTTGGCCGCGTGCGCGGCGGCAGCCCGGTGACTGCCGCAAGGGTCGCCTATCGGCTGGCTGCCTCGGCTCGTCAGCACGCGGCGGACTGTGTTTGTGCAGCAGGTGGGAGGTTGCTCTGCGTGAAAGTCTTGGTAACGGCACCCTTGGGCATTGTTCTCCCTATCGGGGCGCCACTTTGGAGCAGATCTACCTGTCGCGTGAGAGGTCTCTGGGTGAAAACACTGTCCACTCGTGGATGAGCGTCAGCGACGTCTTTGGCGTCGCGGCTTGGAGGCGTCGCTTCTTGTGATCGAGCTTGGCTTGCGGTGTTGGCTTGTCGCTAATGGTGGGAGAAGGTGGCTTTGGTTTGGTGTGTGGCCCGTTGGGTGGTGGTGGCTCGTCTGTGGTTGTCGTTTGTGGAGTCAATTTGTGACGAGTGCAAGTATCGTGGCGAGGAAGTTGGAAGATGAGTCCACTAGGTCCATCCTTGACCAAAGTTCTGGGTTAAACACATCGAGTTACACAACAGCTAGTATATTAGATACAGCGGCATTCGATCTGCAAGACACCATGTCTGATCTTTTTCATCTGTAATCCAGTTCTACGTCGGTTGATGTTGTCATATATCATCAATGATCCTCTCATGGGTTTGAGCCAAAGATTTAAAGCTGGCAAATTGGATTTGTGTGAAGAAGTCGGTCTTGTTGTTGGTAGCCTTGAATTTTGATTTAGGACTAAGGTGCGCGGAGCACCGACGTTTACTATGTGCTTAAGGTTGCAGAAGATGTGTCGGACAATAGTTTGGACAGGACTTAATGGTGTCGAAGGCTTGAAACTAGTGACTTGAAGCTAGCGGCGACTAGTTTTAACTCAGCTAAGACTTAGGCTAGACTTTGTGCTTTTTGTTGTCATGGTAGTCACACGGAAGTAGTTGTTTGTTTGGTGGGCACTCTGTTGCACGATATATATTTTTATGCTCCTTTATTCATATGCTTGTGTGCTTTTACGAATAGAGCTTTTCCCTTTTTAATAATGTAAGTTACATACATCTTTTGATGCAGAGACTGAAATATTAATATGTTCCCATTAAAAAAACACTCTATTTTCTTGTTTTTCGGAGAATTCCATCGAAATCCAAATTATGTTCTAAACGACCTCGACGTTCAAATTATGTTCTAAACGACCTCGACGTTTTCGTGCTTCATGGTGATGGAGACACTGTACGCGGTTACTTTTTTCTTTCTTGCACACGATCCCCGTTGTGGTACGTAATGACCATCTGTAAAAGAACCACCACGGCACCACCAAGGTTATTCCACGCGCGCAATTTGTAGCCCAGAAGAAGCTGCCAAGTGAAACAGACCCAGAACAATCAAACAAAGCGACAAGAGTGTGTGTATGAGATCAACGAAGCGATCAAGCGAGTGTGATCTTCTTGCGCGCGACTGTTGCGAAAGGTCGCTCGAGAACGAGATTCCCGAGAAGCACCGATGTGTATGCATGCACGCATATGTCATGATATTAACAGCTTTCTGATTTGCCTTTTGCCGAACTTTGTTTGTTACGTACTCCCTGCGTCCAAATCTCAAATTAGAGATCGTTTTGACTTTTCTGGATGAATATATAATTTTTACTTCCCAATCATAAATTATAGGTTGTTTTGATTTTTCTAGATTCATAACATTTATTATTATGCATCTAGACATAACACATATTTATGTGCTTAGCTAAATCTATGAACATAATAAAAATTAAAATAACCTATTATTTGATTGAGAAGAAGTATTGTGCACATAAATATCTATGAATCTAAAAAAGTTGAAATGACTTAAATTTGAACGGAGGAAGTAGAAGATATGTATCATCCTAGTTGACTAGTAGGTGCTCTAACCTGTCGTACGTGGACTCGTGGGTACCTGTCCAAGGGAAGTCTTGGTCCTGGTGATGGAGCACGGCCGAGCAACAGTTGATGTACTATTTTAGAATGACATTAAGAGAATAAGAGGTGCCTTTTTAAGAAAACACGTGCTATCTTATTACGATTACTAGTTTCTCCTTATACAACCTGCTAGAGAAAAAAATCTAAACGAATTCTCACAACAATTAAAAACACCTCGCTATCAATGTGATAAACTCTAAGAAGCCCCCGTTTGGATTCTTTCATTTTGATGGAATTGGAATCTACTTAATGTAATAGGCTATTTATCTTGGAATGTGGAATTCCACAACTTTCCAAAGTATATATATAAACCTATCGTAAATTCATGGAGTGGGAGATGGAAATTGATTCTATAGACCCCCCACACTATGTTTCTAATGTGCAATAATAACAAGGTGGACATTCTACCTACTTAATGGAGTAGGCTATTTGTTGTAAAAGAAAAGGAATATTACAATGGAATTCAATTCTAAGGAAACAAACAGGGCCTCATAATTGACAATAGTAGTTATTGATTATATTATTATTTCTAAAAGTTATCAATTTTTGCTATGATGGAAAAATTAGCATGAAGCTACCTCTATTCGTCTAATACTTGCTTGTAAGTTACTCACCTTTTTTGCTATTATAAAAATAATAACCTAAAGAGTACCCACATTTATCATCACAAAATATCCTAAAGTAACCATATAATTGTATCTAAATTACCCACACTTGCTATTGCTAATAATAATCTAAAGTGACCTTTAAATGAAAATACTCTCTACATATATATGTACGTGTTCAAGTTACTCATTTATGTCATTATCAAATATACGGAAAACTAACTCAATTATGTGCATGATGCATGACACACATGCAGACATGTATAATCTTTGAATGAGTATCAATATCCATGCTTAGCAATTTAATAATGAAAAATCACATGGATCAATTGGTGACTGAAGTCTATAATTAGAACCAAATAAAGATTACAAAACGTATGCATTATTAAGATTGTCTTAAGCGAGCAAAGATGAGCGTTTTGAGTAGTAGCTGTAGGCGCACAATTGATGATATTCATTACTCTTTTATTACAATGGTGTTTCTTAAAAAGTTATATCCCAATTCCCATGCACAACCACAACTTGATAGATTAACAAAAATTAAGTTCACTTAGTGAGTTAGTGTTGATAGTTTATACTACTTCTGATTTTTTTTTTACATGACGTCGTCCCTGACAAGTCAAACACTACTAGGGAAAGGGGCATCTGTACCGGGTGGCAACCCACATTAGTGACGGGTGGCCACCCGGTACAGCTAAGGCGGCACTAATGCGGCCGCCCACATTAGTGTCGGGTCGTGTGACCCGGTACTAATGTGGCCGCCCACATTAGTGCCGGACCGTGTTACCAGCCGGTACAGATGTGGGCTCACATCTGTACCGGTTGCTAACACGGGGCGGTACTAATGTTTTTTTTATTTTTTTATTTTCTATTCAGTTTCTTTATTTCTAATCCCAATCGTATTTGTTTGGTATACGTATACTAATATGCTTATCCTAATGCGAAGCGTATAGATTGCATACAACATATAATACATATATATAAGCATATTGTGCATATGAAAATACGATAAAAATATTTACAACAAATCAATTGTCAGAGAAGATTAAAGTTTGAACCCTTCTAAGACCGTTTGCTTGAAGATCCTTCTCGTCGTTGCTGACTCCTAGTACTGACCCTAGAAGGAATTTCCTTCGGCTTCTCCTTCACCTTCTCCTTGTCATTGCCGGCTTTCTCCTTCTCCTTCTCCTCCTCCTTCTCATTATGAGCCTTCTCCTTCTCGTTCTTGTTCTTGTTCTCCTTCTCCTTCTCCTTGTCCTTGTCCTTGTCCTTGTCCTCCTCGTTTTTCTGACCGGTTTCAATGCTAGGACCTGAAGTGGCGTCAGTGGTCCTTGTGAACCTTGATGCACCGGAAAAAAACTCTCCCCCTGGATTGATCACCTCGTCTAGAAGAAATCCGCACAATTGTTCTTCAATTAGCCGGATTTTTTCTGTCTCGAGAAATCCTTTCTTTATACGCTCAATCTAGAGAAGAAGTTATTAATTGCATAAGTATTATTGGTAGAACGAAGTATATAAAAATTAAGAACTAGGGATAAGTACGCACCGCTCGCTGGCGGCTTCCACCCAAGTAGTTACTTGCAAAGGTATGCATGAACTCACATACGTAGTATGGGTATAGATTGGTACCCTTCGGCTGCTTCATGCACTGCACATATGTGAAAACAAAGTTAATAAATATGTTTTGTTGTATTCAGAGAAGAAGTGACATGAGATCGACGAACAAAAAGACGTACCTCGACGTCATGGAGGTAAGTAAGTTTCTCTTTGAATTTCCCTTTGTACTGTACGAAGAGCATATCCCATGCTAGGTTCAACTGTTCGAGGAGAGAAATATACCAGTTTTTATATCTGCCAATAGAGTCATAGACCCAGACGTGGGCCGTCTTTGGATAGATAACAAAGAGAATCCAGTGGAAGCTGCCATTACATATACAAGTATATAAGTATATTATAATATTGAGTGTAATTCGGAAAATAAATAAATAGATATGTGAAACAGGTTGCTCACTGGCAGTTGTACGGCAAAAGTATCATAGTCTTGTCCTGTTGCCTGTCCAGAAACTTATACAAATGAACCACTGTATCTATTGCCTGATCATCCACATTTGCCTCATTTATTTGCATAGGATCCATGAAGCCGACGTCCATGATTCCTTGCTTCTGGCAAGATTGCATCTCCATGCTGTATGATACAAATGAGAAGATCAGACATACGGTAGTAAGGCTACAGCGGTAATTTTAAGCTTATAGTAAAATAAAAACTTACAGCGTCCAGCAAGTCATTAATGTGTAGTCGAGTGCATTTTGATTGAATAGCATATGGAACTCTTCGAAAGGCACAAGGAAAGTGCTTGTACCTTGGAAAAAAATGTTCCTCTCCAATTCTAACTTCGAGCATACAAGTCCCGTTGTTTCTTGACTCTTCCATGTACCAATTGTGGAACTCGTACATTCTAGTTGGAAGATCGACCAACAATCGCTCCCACAGAAGCGGCTCACCATGCACATATCGACGTCTTTGTGCCCCTGGATGAATTTCTAACTCTTCAGTCCCTAGAATTTGACCAGGTGTGATTCCAGCATCTGCACCAAATACAAGCAATTCCTAGTCCTTGGTTGAAATAACTTTGAGGGGCGAGACGGATTGCTTCGATTGGGTTCCTAGTTGTGCAACAGTTGACCGAACTTTCTGTTTCTTCTTGTTGATCTTGACTGCCGCGCGATCGTAGTCAGACAACGGAGGAGGCACTGGCACTCTCAATTTCTCTTTCTCCTTGCCTGCCAGGAAACGCTTAAATTTAACCATGTCAGTTTTTTTCTCAGGTGGAGGCTTCGGGCCATGAAAATGATCATGCACTTGTTTGGCCACTATCACATCTAGTTCCTCTGAAGTCTTCTCGTAAGATTTTTTTCTCTGGAGTCTTGACTATCTTCTGCTTCTTTGGACGCGGAGGAGGAGGAGGTCTTCATTTGGAACCCTTACTGGCAGGAGGAGTTGGACTCACGCTTGGATCCCTGTCACCTGCTGGATGTTCGGGACTGCTGCTGCGTTCCCTTCTACCTGGTGAGTCTTGTGCTCCCAGCACGGCGGATCGTGCAGGAGATGATGCTTCCACGGGCTGTTGTGTTATCCTTGTGTGATCCTTGGGCCACAAAATGCAACGGTGCACCGCTTCTCCTAGGGTCTCTTCCCCATTAGGTCCTTCTGGTTCCAGTTCTAAGTCATCCCAAGAGTCAACCACTCGGTCCACAAAGACTTTGGCTAAATCGGCAGTTATACTCATAAGGGGGTACTCCATAAATGTTTCCCCTGGTGTCGGTACCTCAGCAATACCGTAAGCCACCACAATCATCTTGTTTCTTACTTTAGTCAGAAGTTCACATGTGGACCTCATAGTGATGTCATCCACGGGGTAGTAGGGTCGTCGCTCCTCGACAGCAGGGGCGCCTGCATCCGTGGCCGCTGGGGCTGCTTCCGTGGAAGTGACGCTGCTCTTATGCTTACTAGATGGGCTCATTTCATCATGAGGGCCTGATGCTGCAGGTGCTTGCTGACTTGTTGAGTGCTTGCTAAGAGCGAGCGCCACACGTTGATTGATGACTTCCGCCATTTTCGCCTCATGCATACTGACGCGCTGTTGCAGCTTTCGTATCTCACGTGCTTGTTGGTCCTTAGTTCTTTTGCGACTTCTATACGAATCAATGTGCTGCAGGAATGCTTCTTTCCATGGTATGACACCCTTGCCTCTGCAACGTCCACCGTGTTCTTTGGTACCTAGTGCCATAGTAAGCACGTCATTCTCTCGATCAGGCACGAAAGATCCTTCCGCTGTACGCCTTATTAAATCAACAAGCCTTCCAGCTGTCTCTCTTAATTGATCGCTCGGCAGTAATGTTCCATCTTCTGGATTCAGTTTGCCACCATGTGCAAAATAGTAATGCTTTGCTCGCTCGGGCCAATCTAGAGTTGCCGGTATGATTCCTTTAGCCATTATATCTTGTTCATTCTGATCCCATTTGGGAATGGCCTTCTTGTAACCTCCCGGTCCGAGCTTGTGAAATTCTTTCTTCTTCCTGGCATTGGCGGTGTTGGTTTCTGTCAACTTATTGGCCTCTGTCGATTCCTTGTGTTGCACAAAGGCATCCCAGTGATCTCTTAACTTGGCCAATCCCTTCTTCGTGAAGTCCGGTGTAAGCCCAGTCTTGATGTACTCTGCGGTCAGACGCTTCTTGTACGACTGAAAGGCATTTGCAGCCTTTTGCATCACCCAATATCTGATGTTAGCCAAGTTTGCTTCATCTGGGAATGTAAAGTGTTCTGTGATCTGCTCCCATATCATGTCCTTGTCTGTGTCCGCAACCACATCTCCCCGCACCTCCGGTGCCTCATCATCCCGATCTTCGTAATCGGGAGTTTCAGAAGCTCTCCAGTACGGAATGCTTATGGGGATGTTATCCCTGACAATAAAACCAATGTGGTTGACCAATTTCGTCACATTTTCTTCTGGAGCAACTGGTCTCCCTGATTCAGCGACTTCTGTCATGATGAAATGACCATCTAGCTTCTTCTTTGGGTCGTGTTTCCTTTGAGACTTTTTACTGCTCTTGCTCGAAGAAGGAACCTGGAAAATAGATAAACTATTATTAATATATGACAAGTCGTGAACGATGTCAAATCTTGAAAGTCATCATCCATATTATACCTCCTCTTGTTGCGTCTCGTTACTTTCATGGGCAACTGGTTGCTGATCTGCTTCTTGCTCTTGTTCCCCATCACCCGCGGGGATGTTGAGGAAGCTATCAGCCTCCCTTCGAGCGGCCTCATCATTGTTTTCATTTTGAACGATCATATCCATTAAGATTCGCTCCTATTTTTCGAACTCATCCTCATTTGGATTCATCTCGTAACTACAAATAATGACTACAAATAATGGGTGGAAGCGTGTCGGGCGGAAGCGTGTCGGGCGGGAGCGTGTCAGGCGGAAGTGTGTCGGGCGGGAGCGTGTCGGACGGAAGCGTGTCAGGAGCGAGTCGTGCGAACGAACGTGTCGGGCGGGAGCGTGTGGGCGGGAGCGTGCCGGGCGAGCGAACGAGTCGGGCGAGCGAACGTGTCAGGCGAGCGAGTGTGTCGGGCGAGCGAACGAGTCGGGCGGGAGCGTGTCGAGCGAGCAAGCGAGCGTGTCGGCTACCTAATTTCAAATCTAAATTCAAATCTAAATCTAAATTATAAATCAAAATGTCCATAAATACACATTTAAATGTTCATAAATGTCCATAAATACACATTTAAATGTCCATAAATACACATAAATTCTAAATCTAAATTCAATTCTAAATCTAAATCTCAATTCTAAATCTAAATTCAATTCTAAATCTATATTTATAAATCTATAAATCTAAATTCTATTCTAAATTCAATTCTAAATCTAAATTCAATTCTAAATCTAAATTTCAATTCTAAATCTATATTTATAAATCTATAAATCTAAATTCTATTCTAAATCTAAATTATAAACCTATATTTAAAATGTAAAAAAAGGGGGCTGACGGGCTGACGTCAGCCCCCAAAACAGGGGACGACGCGGCCGGCGCGACGGGGTACCTCGTCGGCGGCGCGCGGCAGGGGATCGGGACGGCGGGGTCGACGGCGGTGACGGCGGGGTCGACGCGGTGGCGCACGGGGTCGACGGCGGTAGTCCGGCCGGGCGTCGACGGCGGTGGGGAGGCGCAAGGCGCGGGGATGACGACGGTGTGGATGGCGCGCGGCGGCGTGGAACCACCGGTGCCAGCCGGGCGGGGCGCGCGGAGCGGGGGACCGGGCCGGGGCTGGCGTCAGTGACGAGGGAGACGGCGGTGGCGGCGACGACGGTGTGGACGGCGTCGACGTCGGGGCATGCCGGACCGGCGGCCGGCGATGGAGACGAGATGACGACGATGGGCGGCGGCGCCGGCGGCGTTGGGGAGAAGAAGAGGACGGCAGAATTCGCTAAGTGTTGGGGGAAGAAGGGGGCCGGGGGCCTTGTACCCCCCCCCCCACATTAGTACCGGTGCCCGGTACTAATGTGCACATTAGTACCGGGGCTAGTTTGGCACCCGTACTAATGTGGGCACTAGTACCGGACCTAGATGAGCCCCGGTACTAATGTGCCTTTTCATTTCGCGCCAAATGGAGAAGCACATTAGTACCGGGGCCAAACTACGACCGGTACTGATGTGCTTTTGTTTATTTTCATTTTCCTTTTTCTTTTCTGTTCCTTTTCTTTTCCTTTTAAATTCCCAAATCTATTTGAATTTGCTCTTAAATTTATTATAAATCATATTGAATACGGTGAAATGGCAGATTAAATCCTATTGTGCTTAACTTAGATATATACTGTGGAATGTGAACTTACATCTCAAACTTGTCAAATCTATTAATTTAACTTACTAATAAGTTATTTTGGTCAAAACTCTTATGTTCACTTTAAAAATCGAACATGAATATTTTTTTGCCATGCAAACTTTTACATTCGTAAGACTTGTCGTGTTATTAACATGTATACCTCGATTTAGTCTTGCTCGTGTATATTTTTACGTTAAATTATTTATTTTATACCCGACGATGCATAGAAAATTAAAATAATTAATTTTGATCCAGAGAAATACAAGTTCTTGTTACTGAGTCATAGGTACATATTACATTACTTTATTACATGACCATAAATTAAAAAAAAACTTGTTACACGTCATCATCTAACGAAACGTGTGTAACCTTCCTCTTCACGAATGTTCCTTGGTTGTGATCGCGACGTAAGTACGGAGCGTCCTCTTAGGCTAACAGAAGGCTTGGGTCAACCTTGACTGAAAAAGGAGGAAGATCATCATCGAACTGATCATAGTCTTCTGAATTGTCAGTCTTGTCCTCAACTCCAACGATTTTTCTTTTTCCTGGTAGAACAATGTGACGCTTCGGCTCATCAGCATTCGACTTATTATCGGCACCCTTCTTTAGCGGTGGTTTGCTTGACATGTCTTTAACGTAGAAAACTTGACTCACATCATTGGCTAAGACGAATGGTTCGGCTTTGTACCCAATCTTGTTGAGATCTACTATTCTCATTCCAAAGTTGTCTGTCGTTAAACCTCCTTTATTGTTGACCCACTAGCACTTGAAAAGAGGGATTTTTAGAGGTCCGTAGTCCAATTCCCATATCTCCTCAATGACACCAAAGTATGTTTCCGTGTTCCCTTTGTCGTCTATTATTGCATCTATACGGACACCGTTGTTTTGGTTTGTGCTCTTTTGGTCTTGGGCTCTCGTGTAGAATGTGTACAAATTTATCTGGTATCCTTGGAATGTATCTACTGAGATAGATGGGCTCCTAGCCAACCATCGTAGTTGCTCATGAACAGTTTTATCACCCCTTATTTTCTGCCAAAACCAAGACGCGAAAGTATCAATGTGCTTACGTGTCATCCAAACTTCTGTCTTCCCTATATTTGAGGCCCGAACAATGGACTTGTGCTCCTCCATGTATGGAGACACAAGGGATGATTGTTTCAGGACAGTGTAATGTGCTTTATCATATAACTCTGCATCCATGTCCATCCGAGCTTTCTTCCCTAGTGTGCCCTTTCCTCTGAGTCTCCCCTCATGGCGTGATACAGGCAGTCCAATCGGAGACATGTCATCAATAAAGTCGACACAAAACTCTATCACCTCCTCTGTAGCATATCCCTTTGCGATGCTTCCTTCAGGACGGGCGCGATTGTGGACATACTTCTTAAAAACAGACATCAACCTCTCAAAAGGGAACATGTTGTGCATATATACAGGTCCGAGGATAAAAATCTCTTCAACTAGATGGACCAGAAGGTGGGTCATGATATTAAAGAACGAAGGTGGAAAGATCATCTCAAAGCTGACGAGGCATTCCACGACATCATTCTGTAGCTTCAATAGATTGCGTGGATGGATTGCCTTCTGAGAGATCTGGTTGAGGAATGCACACACCTTAACGATCGCTAGTCTCACATTCTCTGGTAGAATACCCCTTAGTGCAACAGGCAGGAGTTGTGTCATCAACACGTGGCAGTCGTGAGCCTTCAGATTTATGAATTTTTTTTGTTCAAAATTTATTATTCGTTGTATATTTGAGAAGTAGCCCATTGGGACCTTCATGCTGTTCAAGCAATCAAACATTCTCTGCTTCTCTTCCTTGCTTAGGGTGTAACTAGCAGGAGCCAAGTAATTTCCTTTATCTCTCTTCTCGGGATGTAGGCTTTCTCGTTGCTTCATATTTTTCAGATCCCTACGTGCTTCAATTGTATCTTTTGCCTTTCCATATACACCTAGGTGGCCAAGTAAGTTCACGCAAAAATTCTTCATCACGTGCATCACATCAATTGCATTGCGAACCTCAAGTACTTCCCAATAAGGTAGCTCCCAAAATATCGACTTCTTCTTCCACATGGGTGCAGGTCCGTCAGCGTCGTTTGGTACATGTTGGCTACCAGAACCCTTGCCAAACACTACCTTCAAATCTTTCACCATAGAAAATACAATTTTACCAGCATGGTGCAAGGGCTTCTTACGTTTTTCTCCAACATCTTCAAAATCTTTCCTTCTTCTCTTAACGGGTGCTTAGGAGGAAGAAATCGACGATGGCCCAAATACACGATCTTTTTACTGTGTTTTAGATGCATGCTGCAAGTATCGTCTAAACAGTGGGTGCATGCTCGATATCCCTTGTTTGTTTGTCCTGATAGATTACCAAGTGCTGGCCAATCATTGATGGTTACGAACAGCAATGCTCGTAGATTGAAGACCTCCTTTTTGTCCTCATCCCAACACCTTCTTTCTTCTACAACTTTTGCAGATCTTCAATCAACGGTCTTAGATACACATCGATGTCATTGCCTGGCTGCTTTGGACCTTGGATGATTATTGGCATCATAATGAACTTCCGCTTCAGGCACAACCAACCAGGAAGGTTGAACATGCATAAGGTCACAGGCCAAGTGCTATGACAGCTACTAAAGTCACCGAATGGATTGAATCCATCCGTACTTAAACCGAACCGAATGTCCCTTGCTTCCCCTGCAAAGTCTTTAAATTCTGTGTCAATTAATCACCACTGTGACCCGTCAGTAGGGTGCCTGATCTTTGCATCTGCTTTGCGTTCTTTTTTGTGCCAACTCATCAACTTTGCATTGGCCGCACACCTGAATAAACACTTCAGTCGTGGTATCACTGGAAAATACCACATTACCTTCGCAGGAATTTTCTTCTTCTTACCCCCCTCAACTTCATCACCCTCATTGCGTGGGATCTTATAACGCTTCGCTTCGCACACAGGACAAGCCTCCAATTTCTCATAATCGTCACCTCGGTAGAGGATACAATCATTAGGGCATGCATGTATCTTTTGTACCTCCAAACCCAGAGGACAAACAACCCTTTTAGCTTCGTACGTTGACGCTGTCAATTCGTTTCCCTCGGGAAGCATATCCTTTACGATCTGCATCAAATCATCGAAGCCCTTGTCTGAAAGTCCATGTCTAGCCTTCCATTGCAACATTTCCAGTGTGCTACCCAACTTCTTCCGGCCCTCTTTGCAACCTGGGTACAACGGTTTCTTGTGATATTCCAACATACGCTCAAACTTCTTGGACTCCTTCACATTTTCGCAATCTTCCTTTTCACCGCGTAACATCTCACCGAGTTCGTCGAGAGGCTCATCAGCCGGAGCAGCTCCTTGAGTGTCGCCCATGTAATCCTCTCCCATTGGATCATCTGCAAAAGCACCTTCTTGAGTCCAATCTGGAATCTGATCATCTTCTTCTTCATCGTCTTCCATTATGACCCCCCTTTCCTCATGCTTTGTCCAAACAAAATAATTCGGCATGAATCCCCATTTGTATAGGTGGTCGTGAAGATTCTTTATCGATGAGTAATCCTTCAGATTATTGCACTTTTTGCATGGACAAATAATGAAACCAGACGGGGGCTTGTTTGCTTCCGCCACATCTAGAAATTCACGCAACCCATTAATGTATTCCATGGAGATTCTCTTGTCCGAGTACATCCATTGCCGATTCATCTACAAAGTGCGACATATATATGAAAAATTAAATAGAATCAATGCTAATTAACTGATGTTTCATATTTCCAGAAGAGTAATTGTAGACAAATTTCTAATATTTCTAAACTAACTCTAGCATTTCAAGTATTTCTAAAAGTATTATTTCTAATATATTATTTAATGGAAGAATTAATTTATCTATCATTTCTAAAATACTATTTAATGCTAGCTTAATTTGAAAAAGTAAATCATATGTTCAAATAGATAAAACTAAAAAAATTCTACCATCACATACAACATCTCATCCAACTAACCTCTACAACATTCTAATTGAATATACACATAAATGCATGAAAATAAGAAAAAATCTCCATCTTTAGCTCATTTTAAATATCACAAAATACTCCTATTTCAACCATTAAAACTCGAAATAAGTTGCATATATCGAGGGAGGATGAAGTAACTAACCTCTACACCACTTCAATAGGTGAAATCGTCGAGGAATCGTCGTAAATCCGGCAAAACCTCCTCTAGGGCGCCATGGAGATGGGGCAGCTCGAGATGGGGAGAGTGAGTGAGTGGCTCGGGCTAGAGGAAGAAGAAGGCTGGCATTTTTAAACGCGAGGCGATTAGTACCGGCCCGTGGCTGGCGCCAGTACTGATGTGGCCCACATCAGTACCGGTCCTTGGCTGGAGCCGGTACTGATGTGGCAGCTCCACATCAGTACCGGTCCTTGACTGGCGCCAGTACTGATGTGGCCCACATCAGTACCGGTCCGTGACTGGAGCCGGTACTGATGTGGCGCATCAGTGCCGGGCAGGGGCCAGGCCCGGCACTAATCAGTACCGGCTCCAGCCACCGGTACTGATGTGGCTCTCTGGGGGTGCGTCGGGGTCCTCCCCTGCTACCCGGTACAGATGTGGACATCAGTACCGGGGGGCAAAACACCCGGTACTGATGTCCGGGACGGAAGCCCCCTTTTCTAGTAGTGAAATGAACTAACTGCCGGTCAAAAAAATCTGTCCGAAACATCAACTGTTGGAACCAGATGTAGTAGTTACAAATTTTGAGAGAGTTTTAACAATTAAGTATAACCAACGATGACGATCATTCTTTCATTCGTGTAATAATCAAACAATAGAAATAGAAATGTGCCTGCATCTCTGAGTCTCCGTGCGCAGCAAAAGTATACGTCCTATATATGAAATAAAAGAAATAGGGAGCGATTTTGTCTTTCTAATACGATAGGTCGGCGCCGTGATTAGGCAGGGCGCAAACCGAGTCCAACAGCATGCAGAACAAGAGTAGGCTAGGCCGGGGAATTTCCAACTTTATTACTTTATTCCACGGCCACAAAATTAGCCTCTAGCTGCTGCTGCTAATCAAGTAGAAGTGCCACTGGTCGTAGTTGATCAGGAAGGCTAGCATCAGAGAGTTATTCAAAGATCCAAGTCTGCCATCTGTTAAAAAATATATATTCTTCTCCTTAATGATGTGATTAGCTGCATAAAGCCAACGGTAGATTCAATTCAATCAATAATTATAACCTGAGCCTCAGTCAAACGAGGGCCGGATCTTTTTTTGTTCTTACTTTTACTTTGACCGCTCTCTCGCCACTGACTCACCTGGTCGCTTTTTAGCTTGCCCTCGTGCATCTCTTCCGGCCACCCCACTTCTGCCGCTTTGACGCCGTGGACTTGTCCGTAGACGGCCAGAGGACGTGCCTGCCTGCCTGCCTGAACAACGGCCACGTCGGAGGGACGGTGTTGGAACGTGGACTCTGTACGTGATGGTGTTTGACGTTGACGCGATCATGTTTTGTGTGTGTGTGTGTGTGTTTTTTGACAACAACGCGATCATGTCGTTGGTTGGCCGGTGAGGCATGAAGGGTTTAGGGTGCAGATCAAAAACAGAAATCAAAGGAGTCGGCAGCAGCAGCTGCTGGAACTGATTTTGAACGGCAGCTTGTGCCGATTACTGTTGGTAGATAACACCCGCTGTGGCACGGGCGTATGAAGAAGATGCACGGAAATTTCTAGCTAGCGAACAGTTTTTTTCTTTCTTTCTGTACCCTCTTGAGAACACGAAAGAAACGTGACTAGTCACTGTTATTAAGAGAAAATCGGTATGCTAACACTGAATTTATATTGCATTTCCAGTCTGCTGCCACTATTTGTAAGGGGTGACAAGTGAGAATTGGGTCTATTTGTCACATGCTCATATTTACTAATAAAGTAGCAACCTTGTTAGTCTCATTAACTAAGTTTGTGGTCATTGATCTTTCAAAAAGTTTGTTGTCATTAATCTCTAGATCATGTGTATCCTAATAAATCTAGGATTATTAATCTTACACCATAGATACCTTCCTCCAATCAAACATACTAAGGGCATGTTTGGTTCCCTGTTAAACTTTAGCACCTATCACATCAGATGTTTGGATACTAATTACGAGTATTAAACATAAACTAATTACATAGATGAAGGTTAATTCACGAGATGAATCTATTAAGTCTAAGTAGTCAATGATTTGACAATGTGCTACAGTAGATATGTGCTAGTGATGAATTAATTAGGTTTACTAGATTCCTCTCGCGAATTAGCCTCCATTTGTGAAATTAGTTTTATATTTAGCTCACGTATAGTCTTCCTAATTGGCATCTGTGATGTGACAAGTGTTAAACTTTAGCTTCTTGGTCCAAATACACCCTAAGAACTAATAGGCACATAAAGGGCCTTCTAACCTAGTGATTAACGCACCTGAGTAGCACTAAGTAGGCTCGGGTTCGACACAATGAGAGCTAATTAAACATGTCTGAAAAAAAATAGAAGCTTCCCCTGCTGACTTTGATCAAGAAGGTGTAATCATCTCAATTGCAGTATACATGTTAGCCGCATTGTGTTGAGGTGCTACAGTGTTTGTGCATATTTTAATTTTAAAAACTAAAGGAGTGCATGTAAAAGATCCAGTCATGATTCGCATTATATTGACTGCGAACAAGGGAAAATATCATGGTATGGTGCGGTGTTTAAGTAGAGATATAAGCTCCCTATGGGTTATGAACAAGTTATGTTTTTGTTTTTTTACCTAATGAATTTTTCACACGATTGACTCCCTCATTTTAAACTGTAGATGTTTTTATCTTTTTTTTAGTTTATAGACACTATTATGTATCTAAACACAGACTATACTGACCACATCTAGGTGTCTAATAAATGTTGTGTATCTAAAAAGATCAACAATCTGGAGTACGGGGAAAAACATGTGTGTTACTTATCTATATAACCTATATAGATGCACTCCACTAAAGATCTTCTCTCAGCATGCAAGCTGTACATGTTAGCATCTATTAGAATCATCAATTTATGTCTTCTATCAATTTTCTGTTGCTAATAGCATTCATGCATGCGATGTGTTAGTCTTTGTGTGTACCATACTACAAAATTCTGAAGTCATTCTCTCTCAAAACCATCAATTTATATATTCCGCTAATTTTCTGACTAACAGCATCCATACACGCAAGGTGTTAGTCTTTGCTTACAAAATTCTCAAGCTGTTCTCTCTCAATAAAATGACCGTGAACATGTTTTCATATATAATAGTTTGTAAAAAATATTACGATGCAATAATCTTAGTGTTTCAAATTTCATCATCATTTTTTAAATTCTCACAACAATGTGTGGTTTATCACCTAATTTTATAGATCTTAGTAACAAGTAACTTTTTTTAGATAGCCTTATCTCCAAGAGTTTGCTCAATTTTATTTAGCAAATCTTGTGTTTTGCCATCTTTTAAAAAGATATGCTAAGTAAAAAAATACAACTCGAACAGTTTGACATAATTCACTTCCCAAACTTAGATATAACTTACATCAGCAATCTTAAGAGAGAAACAAAATTATATTTATATCATTCCACCTCTTGAAAACTTACATCAGGAATCCTTCTCTATTACTTTTTTTTACCCTCCCACCTCTCCAGAAACGATGCCAAGCGTGCCCGCACTGGAGGCTGATTTTTCTCAAATAGCCAAGAATTGATAAGTTTTTTGCCAAACTGTTAGAGAAATATTTTTAATTTTTTACTAAAAAAAATAATAACTTAATTTGGCAAACTACTGGAAATACTGAACCATGCGAATGCGCGAGGGAGGATAGCAGCCAGCGCCGCGCTCCGGTCCCCTGCCGAATACAAGTTGCGGCCTTGCGGGACATCCCAAGTTGCCCATATTATTGGCTCGGACGTGTAGCTTTACGTGTCACTCATGCACGTGCACAGGAACCCTTTCTTTCTCTCGGATAGCTGTTAAATACTTATTTATTTTTTCTGAATTTTTACGAACCAAAATACGTCATCGGCTGTTGATTGTTGTCAAAAAAAAAAAGCTGATCATTGGCTGTTCAAGAATGTTAGAAACACAGTTCATCAGTTTAATAAATCATAAAGATTATCATTCTCATATAAACCATTTTTACTACCATAAATCAATGAATAATTATCTTGTCAAGTACTCTCTTCATATCGAAATATTTATCGTTGTTGACATTTTCTTATAAATTTGACCTTTCGTCTTATTTAAAAATTATGTAAGTATCAATTTTTTAACTTACATTTATTTTAAGCATAATTTATCTTTTCGTATGTTTACAATAAAATTTTGAATTAGACGATTGGTCAAATTTGTAAAAAAATCAATAATAATAAATATTTTGGTACGGAGAAGTATCAAGAATACATTATATATTATGATTGCAAATAAGTATTTTTAATATGAATAAAACATCTTAAAAATTGTGATATTAGTAAGAGCAGTCTCAATAGAAAAAACTAACACAGTTTCCATAGCACAAAAAATCATTTATATAAACTATGATTCACAGTGGTGGTTTCTTCGAGTAATAAATGTTTTCTCTTTCTCTCCCAATTCCACCAGTAGCGAGCATTGCATGAGCTCATAGAAACTAGTGATTTCTTCTCAATGGCAAATTCATGATTTCTTGTGCATTAGGTCAAGAGAAGACTTGATTTCTTCATTAGGAAACCATTTCTATGATTATTATTGTCTTTCTTCATTAACTATGTTGTCATGTCAGCATTTCGCCTATGTGACAAATCATTAATGAGAATAGAAATCATCATCAATACACTATTGAGGGGGTGTTTGGATCCACCTGACTACAAGAAGTCAGACTAATTTTAGTCACTTTAGGGACTAAACTTCCAAACACTAAGGACTAAAGGTGACTAAAACTCTCTCTCTCCTCATTATTGCACGGCCCCCTCCGCCTGCCCCCCTCGGCCGCATTCCCTTCGATTCCCTCCGTCGCCGCCGCCGTCGTCGCACCGCCACGAGCCGCACCTCCGCCGCCACACCGCCACTGCCTTGCGCCAGGAAGGGAGGCAGGGGCCATGCCCCACCGCCGCCGCAGCCCCACCGCCGGCCCTCGATTCCCCGTCGACAGAGAGGCCTGCCTCCTCCGACGCACACCACCGCGTGGGGAGGTCCTTCCGCAGAGAGAGAAGCGGCGGAGAAGGGGGAGAGAGGAGTCGCTGCCATACCAGGCGTCGTAGTTGAAGGCGAGCTGCAGCGAGAGGCCGCCGCTGTACCCAGACCCCGCCTCTGCCACTGCTCGGGGGCAGCAGCCTGCTCCTCCGCCACAGGGCCCTGCTCCACACCGCCGACATGTTGGGGAGAGATGAGGGTCCTGCTCCTTCCTCCTTCCTCTGAGGGCCCTGCTCCACCTCTGTCGCGTTGCTCTCCGCCGCCGGTCCTTGGAATCGGGTGCCGCTACCGCCGGCCGTAGCACGCGAGGAGAGCGAGGAGGATTCGCCTCCTCTGAGATCCCGTCGGCGAGCGCATCATCACGTTGCCTCGCAATTTCCGTTCCCGACTCCGGCAAGCACCGCCGCAGATCCAGACTCCCATACTCCTCTACATGTCGGCGCGCCCTTAGATCTCCGCGGCCGCGGCCATCATCGGGGAGCACGAGCGCGGGAGGACGGGCTAGCGGGGAAGGGAGATTTGCCGGGAGAAGGGGAGAGCACGAGGGAGCTCGAGAGGTGCCGGCGCCGTGGGAGGAGGGGGCGCCGGCGGCCGGCGCTTGGGGAGGGGAGAGGAACGCTGGGATGTGAAAAAAAAGAAAGAGAGAGAAATGGATAAACCTTGACTTTTAACGCTCTTTAAATTTCACTTTAGTCCTATCCTCCAAACAGGATTGTGACTAGAGACTATAGTGTGACTACATTTCAATCATGTGACTAAAGGTATCAAACACCCTATGAGACTACCTAAGTCGTTACCATTAACGTGACGAAAAGCGCATTGTTGAAATCAAGGGTCTTGTTTAGTTGGTTGAAAAATTTGCAAATTTAACTGCTGGAACTCCTGTAGCACACTGTAGCACGTTTCGTTTGTTTGTGGTAAATATTATCCTACCATGGTCTAACTAAGCTCAAAAGATTCGTGTCGCAAAGGACATCCAAACTGTGTAATTAGTTATTTTTTTTACCTATATTTAATACTCCGAACATATGTCTTTTGACATATTTAATGTGATGTGATGGAGAGAGTGGAAAAAATGTTAGAAACTTTAGCCATCTAAACCAGGCCAAGGCCAAAACAAAATCAGGAAGGAGCAATCAGATTTTAGAGCGGTCGCCATCATCCTCGGAAGTCGGACCGCGACCGCTTCCCCGCAGGTCTACCGGTAAGCGACAAGCCATGAGCGTGAGCCCATGACCACTAAGTTCGTCCTCCCCAGCTTCGTGCGGCGCACCGGGAAGCCTCCTCGAACCAACGTGATGTCACCTTATCCCATCACTCCATCAGGCACCCTTGGATATATATGGACACGACGCGTGTGGCCGAGCAGGCGAGAAGTCGAGAACCACCACCGGTCGCATCCCGCGCAGAGACGCACGCACGCACCGCAGGCAAGCGACATCGCGGCAGCGTGCTCGTCGTGCAGGTCTGCCTCTCCCACCTCCTCTCAAGCCTAGCTAGTCTCCCAGTCCCAGCTCGACTCTGCGGCGCCATGGCCTTGTTGCACGAGCACCTCGACATCATCCGAGCTCACCTCCTCGACGACTCCCACGACGCGGCCACCGCCAGCTCCGAGGACTACTCAGCGTCGTCGCCCTCGCCCTCGCCCTCGCCGCCGCCCGCCGGGCGGAGGAGACCGCTGCCAGCGCTCTCCGTCGCGCTGCCCCCGAAGACCGCGGCTCTCGCCCTGCAGCAGCAGCAGCTTTGGGCGGCGCCGCCGCCGCATATTATTAACCACCAGCAGCAGGAGCAGCACTGCGTCCCGGGACCAGAGGAGGACGACTTCCGGCGGTACCGCGGCGTGCGGCAGCGGCCGTGGGGCAAGTACGCGGCGGAGATCCGGGACCCGGCGCGGAAGGGCGCGCGCGTGTGGCTCGGCACCTACGACACCGCCGTCGAGGCCGCGCGCGCCTACGACCGCGCCGCGTTCCACCTGCGCGGCTCCAAGGCCATCCTCAACTTCCCCAACGAGGTCGCCTTCGGCACCGCCGCACGGTGGGGCCCCCCTGCCGCCGCTCCCCGTCCCAGCGCTGCCACCGCCGGTAGTAACAAGCGGGCGAGGTCGCCGGAGCCAGCGCTCCGAGAACAGGACGCCGGGTGCATGATCAGGGAGGTGAAGAAGGAGCGGGTTCAGGAGCCAGTCGCAAGCTGTGGTTGGGACGGCGCCGGTGCCGGCGAGCGGAGGCGCGGACTTCTTCTGGGAAGAGGAGTTGCTGACGGGGGCCATCTGCAGCCTGCCGCCGCTCTCGCCGCTGTCGCCGTACCAGCAGCTGGTCCATGCGTCCATCTGCGCCTAAGCATGAAGGCGAAGGGTGCATGGTCTCTTAATTAACTGAAGAATTAGTGATTCTTCAAAGAAAAAACTGAAGAATTAGTGTTAATCTACTACTGTAAGGAGTTCTTTGATATGTTACCAGGAGTGCAACTACTCCACCAAATATTCTTTCGTTCGTTTATTTAGCTCTATTTATTTATTCAAAATTCAGAGGAATCGAAGCCGTTTTATACAAGAAGTTGAAGTCCGACTGCTTAATTTTTTTAATTTTTTAAGGAAAAAGTTCATTTTAGCAATCGACTTATTGGTAAAGTTTAATTTTGACTATCAAACTCCAAAATCAGGTATCTTCGACCATCCAACTATCAAAATCATTTACATTTGGCCATCCGGCAGTTTTGCAGAACGGTTTTGTTGATGTGAACGTCCAGTGGTGATAGGGTCTACTTATTAGCTTTTTTTTTACAACAAGCATATATATTAAACCTTAAGCAGCCATTACAAAGAGGTCTTCAAAGTAAACAGAAATTACAACAAGGTCCTCAGACCAGAGATCCACAGGAATGCTCCTCTCTCTCCTCTTGTCTCTCTCGTTCCTACTGCTCTGCCTCCACACCCTTTGTTGTGTCGCCGCTGCATGCTCTCACCTACCTGACCTCCATCGTCGCCGGTGGCCCTCATCACCTGCCCACCTCCATCAGCTCCGGTGGTGACGCTAGCCTTAGAGCTACTGCTCGTCCTCCCCAGAGCTCGCCCACCCATCGAACTACCCACGAGTTTCCCCGCCAAGGAAGCATCGAGATCCAGCGGCGGGCTGAATCACGCCGGGCCATGGGCGCCGGCTGCGAGATCCCACCGCATCGAGAGCACCTCTCCTGCAGCCGCCGCCGGTGAGGGACGCTAGGAAGCAGAGCAAGCCCGCGCGCGCGGCCTCGATGGGTGTCGTGGCGGCACCTGTGTCCTCCTCCAGGAGCGGCGCACGTCGTGCCGGCCTCGAGCCCCGGTGGGTACGGCCCGATCTTGTGGCACCCGCCTCCGTCGCGGGTCAGCACCGCCGGCTGGGCGAGCTCGAGCTCCACCGCGGGCCGGCGCTGCTGAGCTAGCGAGCTGCCGTTCTGCCGCGGGCCGGCGGGCCGGCTGGGCCAGCTGGGGAGGCGCAAGGGTGGGTGGCACGCGTCCCGAATCGAGTCGCTACCGCCGCGTCGTGGAGCCGGACACCAACCTCCGCCGCCATCGGTGGTGCGCCGTGGAGCAGGGGAGAGGAACGGGCGGTGCTCGGGGAGAAGAGAGAGATGAGAGAGAGGGAGTGAGAGAAGAGAGAGGGGTAACACTGATTAGTAGGCCCCACCGCCATATGACGTCCACGTCAGCAAAAACGCTCTGTAAAACCGCGAGATGGCCAAATGTGAACAATTTTGATAGATGGATGGTTGAAGATACCAGGTTTTGGAGTTCGATAGTCAAAACCAAATTTTACTAATAGTTCGATAGTCAAAAGTGAATTTTTTAATAAGCCGGAGTACTACCGAACACGCCAGCCACAAAATGATGATCTATTGTTCTGCAGAGATTAGAAGGTTTTGCATGTCGACATCTCATGTCTACGTTGGCTTCATACACAAACCTACCGAGAGCCATCTGAACCTTCTCTCCCTGACCAACCGTAGGCCGCAGCGGGCAGGGAGAGGGGCCCCCACGGCCTCTGGTAATTTGTATATAGCTCCTAGTAGTATTGCTCTTTGTAGTATTGGCTGTATGACGTCTCTCCCGTGGCTCGTCGTCGTCCTCGCCGTCGTCGCCGCGGTCTTCCTCGCCACCTCGCCGTCGTTGACGACTCCCCCGAGGTAAGTCTAAATAAAGTCTCCTCCCCCCCGGCGGATCTAGTCACCGCGTCCCCCACCTCGCCCCACCAGATCCACCCTCCTTTCCCCCAACAGATCTGCATCGCCCCTCTCCTCTCCGCCTCATCTCTTTTGCAGATCTGCTCCATCCCACTTCTCTCCGCCCCACCTCCACCTCAGATCTGCTCCGCTTCTTTCCCATGCTGCTGGTGTTCCTATGTCGCTGCTTCTGCTTCTGATGGTTGTTCCGACGCCTTCCCGTCGTTGAACGTGTCGCGGTGTCCCGGCGTGCCAGGATCTCAGCTTCGCCTTTGGCCTTTGGTGGCTGTTACGATTTCTTTGTTTTCCTCTGGGAAGAAGCGGCACCGAAGTTGTAGAACGCACCAAGGCGTCTTCGCCTTCTCCCCTCCCTTCCACTTACAGCATCCTTCTGCTTCTCGATGGATCCTCACAGCCTTACTGGCTCTTCACCGTCAGTTGTTCTGACGCGCTTGCCTTCCCACTGGAAGCGGCAAGGTGGCCCATCAACTACCTCCAGCGACGGCGAACTACAAATCATTCGGTCGCTTGGAATGGTTTCCTTCGGCTCCGCCGCCTCAACTTCAAACGATGCAGTGCACAGTCCTTCATCTGGGTGCATGCTCATTTGCAGCCTCTGCGACCCCCGCTGGCAAGCTCTCCGTTGTTGAACGTGTTGGTGATTTGGAGAGTCTCATCTAGTCTGAGGACCTTGTTGTAATTTTCTTTTACTTCGAGGACCTCTTTGTAATATGGATGCTTAAGTGAAAATATAAGTGGTTGTTGTAAAAAAAACTTAGATTTTGGCAGCAGTTGACGTGTGTTGTATAGAGAGGATTTACCCAAAAGAAAATTGGTTTTATATCATTGAAAGATCACCAAATTCGTGAAATACCATCGAAAGTTTGTTGTTTCGTGAAATACCATTGAAAGATTGATCCGTCAACTAAAAATAGCATTTCGTGACGTCTTCGTGCAACTGCTGACAATGTCCTCCGTCTCTGCATCTTATCCCGTTTCCTCCTCCCTTTCCGATCTGAACGCCGCCGCTCAACCACCCGCGTCGCCGCCCGCTAGACAGCAGCACCTCCACCGCGCCCTCCTCGCCACTACTGCCACCTCCTGCTCGCCTCATCATCCTCCTCCGACGCTGGTGCCACCCCACACTCTCGTTCTTCCCACCCCCGAGTTCCGCCCGTCCCGCCTCCTTGGTCGCGGCGCTACCTCACTACCTCTCCACCTTCCCTGACGCGTTGCTCGCTACTGTTAAGACATGTCGTTGCCACGTCCAGCGCCACCGGGGATGACTTCATGAGCTAGGAGCTCGATAAGGCCAGCGACACCAAGGACGAGTCGGGCTCGGGTGGCCGCCGCTCGCCGGAGAGGGCAGGGCCGCCCCTGCTCGCCGACCATTTGGAGCAGCGCACCTGCCCGGAGCCAGATGCAGCTGCCGGCCCGCTGCACCCCTGCTCCTTTTGTCCTCCAGCACGCCTGCTGCGTGCTTGACTCCCTTGTCGACCGAGGCTTGACTGGACACCGAGGGTGGCCGGGAAGGGAGACGCCGCCGTAGCTCGACGTCTTCGCGGTGGAAGGTAGGGTGTCCACACGCGAGCAACAGCGGGACGCCGTCGCGCCGCTCGTGGCTCCCGCGATTCACGTGTCGTCGCTTGTCCCGTCGCAACCGGTGCTTGAGCAGCTAGGCCCTTCAAGCTCTGCCGCGCCTCTCCCTCGCCGAAGGGCCCGCCACCGCTGTCGTCGCTAGATCTGGGAGGTGAAGGAAAGGGGAGGAGCGGCCGGCCAGGCTACTCGTGGCCAGCGGACGGGAAGCAGGGGGCAGGAGGGCCACCGCCGGGGGTTATGCCCGCTGGCCAGCCTCCCGTGGCGCCGGGGGTTATATATATAGGAGCAGCGCGCCTAAGCAAAGAGAAGAAGAGGAGGTTGACGGAATGGACGGGAATATACAGCAAACGTTACAAAATGTTATTTTGAGTCAACGTTGTAGTCTTTGGATGCTATTTTACGAAGTGTCGTTGTTTGGATGGTATTTTCCGGATTTGGTGATTTTCGATGCTATGAGACCGACTTTCCTTTCACCCAATCATATGCGTGACGATCTATTCTGTGAATTGGTTGTCACCGTGCTGCTTATAAACTTCAATGATTGTATAATACTGTAGCATGTGGTTATGCAAAGACAGCAATATAATGTCACTGAAGCAGGCATGAGCTGGAGCTGCAGGTCTTCCGGTTACTATATATAGCGACATTAAAACTTTGATGAGAGGAGCGAAATCTCACTCAAGCAGCAAATGGTGATGGCCGTGGCCATACTGATGACTGATGAGGTTTACTTTGACTGAAAACAGCTTGTTGGAGGAAGGGCAGGATGTGTGAAAGGAGAAAAAGACTAACGGTGGACAAGGCACACGAGATGCGCGCCAGCACGTCATGCATGTCGCCACCGTGGCATCCACCTCATTCTCTAGCTTGGCCGCGAGCGATGATTGCGAGCCGGGGCCCTGTCCGTGTCAACGGCGGAGATCACAGGGAGGACGCCGAGCTGAAACTTCCGGCGCGCGCTAGCAGTTTTGCTACGGGACGTGCCGCGCGGTCCGCCTCGTGCGCTCGCTTCAATTCGAAGCGAGCCAACTAGCCAGAAAACGCTAGCGCCTAGCGACGACGACACCCGATCGAAGAACGAACCTTCTCGCGTACATAGGTGTACATCCTCTGTCGTAAAGCGATGATATACGACATACGGTGAAGCTCACGTGCGTGCGTGTGCAACCATCCCTTTCTCGGTCCTTCACATCAGCTTATTTCTTTGCTCGCACACTTCTCGTCTTTCACGCATTTGACGAGCATTCGATCGTGCTTTCACTTTAAAGCCTGTTTAGATGGTGAAATTAGAGGTATAAATAGTGCTAAAATAATGCATTAGACTGTGTGTTTGTGAGAAAAAAAGTAACTCGTGTGATGGGTGTATAGTGCCTATTTCTGCAAATAGATCTTTATACGATCGGACCAACAGGGACAGCGGGTGATACTGATACTATACGGTGTGAAGTGTGAATATGTCTTTGTGGATTTTTAAAAGAATGTCAAAGGTCGTCTAGCCTAGCTGGTTAGAGGGAGTTGAGGTACGGTCGCAACTAGGAGACCCGAGTTTGATTTTTTGTTAAAGTGAATAGGTTAAAAAACCCTCACCAATGAAGACGGGGTTCGAGAATTTTGAGTCTGACAATTTTCTAAGCCCCACCAGTTTAGTTTTTTTTGGATTTTCAAAAATAGTACAAAAGACTAGCTAGTGGCTAAGGACGATGCATGGTGCTAGAGAGAACTAAAGCGCATCGGAAAAGGTACTCCTATTCAAAAACTTGTCATAATGTCAAAAAAAAAAGACTATGAACTGTGTATAATATCACGATCCCTACATATATGGCTGGTAATGGTTTTAAAAACAAATCAAATCCAAACCAATCCATTTACACTATGCTACACTTCAAAAATCAAACCAAACGAAACCATTGAATCATTCGTCCAAACCATTTCAAACCAGTTAGCTTTTTTTTATCTCAAAACTAACAAAAACAATTCAATTCTCTAATTTTAGAGTCCAACTTTGAATGTGGACCTCACATATAAATCCGGCTTCACCAATTTGCACGGAGTACAGACTATCATATTAAGGCATCTCCAGCAAATTTCGGTCACCGCTAAAATTTTATAGTGTGAAACGTGACCTTTTAATTCTAAGGTCCGGCTCTACACGTGGGCCTCGCATATAGATCCGGCTTCACCGATTTGCACGGAGTAGCGGACTGTCATATTAAGGCATCTCCAGCAAATTTCGGTCAAATCCTCTAAAATTTTATAGTGTGAACGCGAGCTTTTAATTCTAAGGTCCGGCTCTGAACGTGAGCCCCACATATAGATTTGGCTTCACTTTTAATTCTACAGTCCGGCTCTGAACGTGAGCCCCACATATAGATTTGGCTTCACCGATTTGCACGGAGTAGCGGACTGTCATATTAATGCACACAACATATTTTAATCAAATCTGCTAAAATTTTGTAGTGTGACGCGAGCTTTCAATTTTAGGGTCCGACTCTGAACGAGGGCCCCACATATAGATTTGGCTTCACCGATTCGCATGGAGTAGCGGACTGTCATTGTGACAGAACCGTCCAAAATAAATCCGGATTATCACCTAAGCCGGTCCACGTGGCTCATAAGCGATAACCAGGAGCTATTTTGTCGCCTCTGCCGGGTCAAGCTCGGTAAATCACTTTAATCAGGATCGAAGAATTGTACATTAAAACTCACACGACGGCGAGTCCAGAGATAAACATTTCACAAATTATTACATCAAGCTCCATAAGGTTTTAAATATTACAAACCAAGTCCTTTGCGTAAGGTAAAAAGTTCAGAGTTCGAAACACAGCGTAAATGAAATACTACACGTCATAAGTACGTCATAGGAGGCCATCCATGACGTCACTAAGCACTGTCGTCCTCCCACTCCACTTCCCAACCGGGAGGAAGAGAACCAGGCCACGGGAACCCATCATCATTCATAGCACCTGAAATCAACAACAGCAGCAAGGCTGAGTATACTAATACACAGCAAGACTTAACTGGCGGGTGATGGAAAATCACCAACTCTCTAGACATGCAAGGCTCTTTGGCTAGTGGGTTTCTTTTGCTGAAAAGCAACAAAGAGTATGTCCTTACTTTCAAATTTTAGCTCAAAATTCTAGTTGATTATCCATTACTAAGTAAGCAACTATTGCAAGCATAAGTTGTGCAAACAATTAAGCATACATCCATATTACTTCTCAATTCCATCATTAAGGGACATAGAGTGTATGGTTAAGCAATCTCGGATAACGGTGAGAGGCCGACGATCGATCGATTAATAACCTTGCAAGGGAAACCTAAACACACGGGAGAATGCACACCCCAAAAATGACAACTAAAACCAAAAGGGGGTGGGGTATGCACCAACCAGGCGGTTCCCAACCATCCTCGACTCAGGATCCATTTCTACAGTCTTTGGTACATGGTGGTTGGTTCGGCCTCGCCTCCCCAACCCCACACATGCACCACTCTGTTGCAAGCAGAGGGGACTCTTCCCAAGATTAGTGGTTATAGATCCCTTACTAGATCAAGAAGGTACTAGGCTTACCGGTCCTATTCCCGGCAAAATGTTTAGTACGTTCAAACGCTTAACCACAGACCTACTGGCTGGAACCGGTCCTATGCTCTTACCACGTGAGCATATCCATTTAACAAATCTTATGATTCCAACATAAGAGACTTATAGCTCGCGAGTGACGAACATCACTCGACTTTTACCGTGTCCTTATAGCATGGCAACTAGCGACCTATCATGCTAATATTTGAGCATAGGAACCTAGGATCATGCATCTAGAGTTTCAATTCAACTCCTGAAACGTAAATGCACAAACATAGACAAACATAATTGTAAAAGTTATAAAACTGGGTTATGCTCCGGGGCTTGCCTTCACTAGCAAAGTTAGTGACGAAGTTCTTCGAACTTTGGTTCGGGTCTTGCTGCACTTCCACCACGTTCACTTCTCCTTCAGCGAGATCTCCCTCGGATTCCGGCACCAACTCGTAGTTTCCGTCCGGAAGTTCTACACGACATGCATATGCATTAACTTCATGTATTTATAACTGAGGAGTGAGAACATAGCTTAGATTTGAAGGGTAAACATGGGGGTGTATGGGTGACCACATTCACCTGGATAAAGATATATCCAGCATACTCTTCCTATCAAGGATAGGGGTATGTGTGAGGGGTTTAACTCCTTATTTGATGGTGATTGTGTGCACATCTATAAAGATTAATTAATTTTTCTTCACCAAATTATGGGGTGCTGTTCAGGGTGCGATTTGGTGAAGCTCAACCCAAAAGATTTGAAAAGAAAACAAATGTGATTTCTATATTCTTTTATTCCTTGGATTAAACTTGATTTACTTCAAAAATTCATTCTGGAAGAAATACAAACAAAATGACCATGAAACTTTGCAGAGAGGCACAACATACTACACATGAGCTACTGCCAAAAATTTAGATCAATCCAAGCTATAAATCTAGCATGAAAAATGCAACTAGATTCATTCATTAAAAACAAGAATAAATAATACAAAAATAAATATACCATAAATTGAGCTAGAAATTCATGTAGAGGCTCAAAACATCTAATAATGAATAGATATGCACTTACTCAGCAAAGAAAATTTAAATTAATTTAAATTTATGAAAGAGGGTTAAACTTGCACAAAAAATATTTGATCCTATAAAACATGGTGAAAACACCTCTACTGTGCAAAACCATAAAACAGGACCATAGCAAAAATATTGGGTCCAAAAGCTCAACAGATTAATTTACACAAATTATAAACAGGAACAATGCTGAAAATAAACTTTAATTCATAATTAAAGATCTACTCAAAAACTTTATGCCAAATTTGAACCAGAAGACAATCATTACATGGAAAACAACATATCCAAAATTGAGCCTCAGATCATGCATAGAATTTGAATTATTTCAGATCTACTCAAAATGGTAAATTCAAAATTATTTAAAAACTACACCAAAGTTTGAAAACTCCCTTTGTAGAAAAGTTAGGGTTCTTCACAAGGATTCCAGAACAGTTGAGTTTGTATTTTTATGATTTTTCGGTGAATTGTTATCGATTTTACAAGATTCAGCAAAAATAGAACCAAAGGGATAGAATCTTTTTGCTGACAAGTCCCCGGATATAGATTTATGTTCACAACCATGCCCTCGCGTTCACGGAAAAGCCCTCGGTTTTTCATAACCGACCCTCGAAAGAACGGGACCTTTGCAATTGGGTCCCGGCGGCGCGGGAGAGCTCGCCGGCGGCGAGGTGGGGCCGGGATGGCTCAGGTGAGCGGCGGGGATCGACCAGAAGCTTACCGGGGTGCTTTCCGTGGCTGGCGTCGAGCAGAGGACGTCGCCGGCAAGGGGGCTCGGCGGTGGTGCGGATCTTCGGCCGCGGAAGGCTCGTCTCCGGCGAGTTGGACGGCGTGCTCGTCAAGGAGCGGCACGGGAGGCTCCAGTAGGGTCGATCGGCGGCCCTGGGGTGCTTAGACGGGCGCGGGGTACTGCGGGAGGGCGAGCTCCGCGGCGGGGTGGCACTGGCGCCGGCGGAGCGAGGCAGGGGACGGCGCAAGGGGGCTGAGCTGGGCACAGCGCGGCCGGGGTAGCTGCAGTAGGGTCACGGGAAGACGCTGGAGTGCTTCACGGCCGTCGGCATTGAGCGGGACAGTGAGCTCCTCGGCGGCCGGCCAATGGCGGGCGGCGGAGCGGCTGTGGCGGAGCAGGGGCGGCGGCGCGGCACGGCGGGACCCGGGGTTTAAAAAGGCGGCGACTGGCGGGACGCAGCGCGGGCTCAGGGCTCCTGCACGGGCGCGCGCAAGCGGAGACCACGGCGCGCACAAGCGGCGGCGCAGCGCGGCAGAGCGCACGCGCGCGGGCACGGCGCGGACGCGGCGCGTGGCGCGGCGCGGCCGGGCGCTCCCTCACCCTGGCGCGGGCCACCTGGGCAAGCGGCACCTGGGGAGGTGTACCTGGGCGCGGCGCACGCGTTGGCGCAGGTGGGGCCCACGCACGGCGCACGGATGGCGGGCACAGACGTCGGGGCGGGCGACGCCGGCGCGGCGCGACGCGCGCTCCCGCGCTCTAGAGCGCGTAGGGCTGAAACCGTGCGGCGAAGGCCACTTTGACCGTGAAAAACTTCAAAAAGTTGAACCGCGCGGAAAAATCGCCAATAACGAAACTTGTAGACCAGTTAACCAGCTCCAATTTTTGCAAAGGCCGACCTATGCAATTCTTCCTGGATTTGGAGATAAAGTGGTTTGAAATTTGGGATTTTCTCGGCTAGGTCAAAATGCAGCTCTGAACTTTGACCAAATTTTTGAGTGCCTTCCACTTCGAATCTCCAATGCCGCCAATTGAATGAAATGTGTCCCACGTAAAGATGAACAACTTTCATATTAGCCGATTTTGAAGTTGTTATATAAAAAGTGGAGAACGCGCTAGATCATCAGAGAAAGGTATAGAGTTCTAGGGGTTTGACCTAGGTTTTGAGGGGTTTGACTTGGTGTTAGGGGTTTGACCAAGTCAACAAGGTTAAGTAACATGCTTAGCCTTGTTAATGAGGGTGATCACTGTTGCTTAAACATCAGGGATGTTACAGTCATATTAAGACATATTCAGCAAATTTCTGTCAAATCCGCTAAAATTTATAGTGTGAACGTGAGCTTTTAATTCTAAGGTCCGGCTCTAGACATAGGTCTCACATAAAGATTTGACTTCACCGATTGACACGGAATAGCAGACTATCATTACGAGATATCTTTAACAAATTTGAATCAAATTCGGTAAAAAATTTGTGTGTAAACGTGAGTTTTAATTTCGAGGTCGAGTTTTAATCTAACTTAAGCTATTATGTTGGTAAACCATTGTCATTTATTATAACTATTCAACCAAACTAAACCAAATCATTATAGATGTCAAACCGTTTTGAACCAACCAAATTGAACTACATAAAAAACCAAACCGAAAAAGTCGGTTCAAACTGAACCATTGTGAGGTTGACCTACGTATAACCGCAGCTGTTGTTGAACTCCACAACACGTAGGAGTCTCTCGCTCGTTTAAACTGGTATAAGCGCTTCAATAAACAACATTGCTCACTGCAAGCGCCAAACGGCCAATGAATTCCATCTCAATGCATTCACACTTCAATAAAACAACGTTGCAAGATCAATCCATTACGCGTTCACGTGCAGTTTATTTGTCAGAGTACGCCCCAGGAGAACGAATGAAGAATTTAACCAATTGGCTTAAGCGTAGCACAAGTCTATTATGTCTCCTCTTGTCTCTTCATGGCGTGTTACTCCGTAGAAATTTTAGAGAAATTTTTGGATGCCTCTTTCAAAGTGTATTAGAGATATTAAATGTAGAGTAGTTACAAAGTTAAGTATACAGACGGGTAGAAAATCACCAGACGAATCCATTAAGACTAGTTAATTCATTATTAGAGATTGTTTACTGTGTCACGACGCCGTCTAATCATGATATAATTATGGTTGTTAGATTCGTCTCGAAAAATTAGAAAGATTATGAAATAAATTTTATCATTAATTTACTACTCCTAATTAGTGTCCAAATATTGATGAAGAAATTTTTAGAGAAATTTTTACCAACTATACAAGCACTCACAGCTCAAGATATTTTCAATAAGCTCACGTGCGTGCGTGCGTGCTACGGGTCGCTCGCTCGCCTAAACTAAAAGTCCCATTCTCTTCCATGCATGCATCCGTCCCTATCGCATCACAGATCCTCGTATAGGCGGTTGCCGGTCGCGCTTTTTTTATTTGATTATTTGACGAGGGCTCATTCATTCACTTGGGAAAACTGAATGACTAAGACGACTAGGACTAGAAAGCGTCTGAATGAAGGCCTAATACGATGCATGCATGCCACACGCGTTTCCTTCAATATTTTTCTAAACTAGGCTGGTGATTAAGAACGCTCCAGGTTTTTATTAAGAAGAAGGAACATTCTCTCGATTTAGAAAATCTCAAAACCTCGACTTCACCGGCAAGAAAATTTTAAAACTAATTCCGTTAATTCACTCTGGTGAGGATTCGAACCTCAGTCTACTAGTTACGATCGTATCTCAGTCACTCTAATCAAAACTCCTTTAGTCTACTTAGTTAGAGGGGTTGAGGTATGATCACAAACAACAGATTTGACTCCTCATTGGAACGATTTATGGAGTTTTAATATTTTTCTGAAAGTAAAAGAAAGTAACATGAAGCATTATTTTATATATATGGGCATCGATCAATTGAAAACATATTCTTTTCACATTTGACTATCTCACAAAAACATGGATCCTAAATGACATACATATTCTCTACCTTTTGACCTCAAAAGGTAAAGTCGATCGAGCTAGGAGGCAGGTCATGCGCACCACAGCTCCGGTCGGTGTCCACTAAGCTGCACATGATTAGTTAATTAATTACATTATCCCTTTATATTGGAAGATTGAATCAATCTAGTCAGAGGGTTTACTCATAAATAAAATATTTGATTAGCTAAAGCTGGTGTCAAGAAGGGTTAATTCTTTGATCGCTCGTTCATTAATCAAACGTAAAGAAAATTCCATCATGATCTATACATACGTCGGCTCCGGTATTAATTGATGCCTAGCACTCGCGTAGTCGTGTGGTTTTGACGTCCATACATGTCGCTAACGGATCTCGTCAAAGAAGAGGAGGAATCGTCGTTGGAGGAAATAGTCAGCAGTCTCTAGCTGGTTGCAATAATGGATGAGTAATCCAGTATATGGAACATGTTACATGTGACTGTCGATCGCGGGAAACATCACGTTCGGTTGACAGTCCGTTGACGAGTGAGATCGACCGCCTATCCCGAGTCACATGATTATTCAGGGCATTACCAATTTATTTATATATATTTTTATCCTAAATTGATGTTTACCGGAAACTGATTTCACTGTTGAGGACTGGTGTGCTGATGTTGGATTAAGGATGGCAGTTTTACCCACGGGTAAGGGTACCCGCGGGTACCCTACCCTGTTGGGTAAGGGTAAGGGTATAGAATTCTACCCGCGGGTAAGGGTACGGGTATAAAATTCTACCCGCGGGTAAGGGTAAGGGTATGAAACTCTACCCATAGGTTACCCAAGGGTACCCGCACTAAAGAAGCTCATAGAAATATTTGACCCAAGCAGGCCCATATATCCTAACCCTAGCAGCACATCCCTTCCACCATTGGTATGTACTGACTTCACATGTTTCATTTTCTTTCCAAAGTATAACTTGAATTGATCTAATGTCTATTATTTTGTGTTCTCAGGATGATGTTGAGTCTGACATCATTGATCCATGACTCATTGACTCGCAAGAATGCAAGATAGCCATCAGCTCATCACAATTTGATCTTATTTCTTATGTTGGGATGTTGTAATTTCTTATTTGACTTATTTATGTATCAATAAGTGTGTGATTGTGAAGTTTGAGACTTATTTAGCTACCAAATGATTATTGTACTCTTAGATATGAACTTAATGACATGTTTATGTTAATACCCATCGGGTACCCTTTTACCCTGCGGGTACCCTGCGGGTAAGGGTAAGGGTAAGGGTAAGGATTTTTACCCGTTACGTTTGGCGGGTAAGGGTACAAAAGAGATAGACGGGTATGCCAACAGGCGGGTAAATGCTTTACCTTTACCCTACCCTGCCCATTGCCATCCCTATGTTGGATGCACTTGCTAAGATTTGTAGAATATTTTTTTCCCTATGTTGGATGCACTTGCTAAGATTTGTAGAATATTTTTTTCCCGAAAGATACGGAATGATTTCTGCTTAATTAATAAGGAGGGTAGCAATTACAGACACTAGAAGTGCCAGAATAATAACCAGCCCACCGGGCCGGCCGGAGCATCGAATAGCCTCGCAACAAAAGAAAAAAATACAGTATAGTGATTACTCACGATTAGACGAAGCAACTAGTACAGCCAATTTATTTGCACCGGCCGCACACCACATGCTAGCAGTATCTTTAATGTCCTGCACGACATTCCCCAGCAACTTCTCTTCAGCATTAAAACTCCAATTGTTCCTTTCGCACCAGCTCGTCCATATCACCAAGATTGCAACGGAGCGAGTGCCTTTTGTTGCATCATCCATACCTGTTCCTGCCAAGTTGACGAACCATCCAACGAAATCAGAGTCCTCTTTCCAACTTAGGCGCCGTTTAGATTCGTGAAATTTTGATGAAAGTGATGAAATTCTTGCATTGGGAAACGTGTTCTGTGAGAAGTGGCACGGTCTGCGATGCGAAAAATTTTGGGACTTTTGGGGAATTAAACAGGGCCTTACAGGAGCAAGTAACGCCTGTGCACACCAAGAGCTGACAGCCTGCTAGATGAACAACAAAGCTGGGCATTCCACAAAAAGGCGGTGGGCTGAGTTAGGCCATTCTCTTAGTAGCAAACGGTCAACCGTCCAGACTCTGTACTGCAGGAGCAACCACATGAAAAATTTGCATCTCGCAGGGGCCCAAACCTTCCAGACTGACTTAGGAAATGTTGAGAAGACACCTCCCTCGAATTGCATTTCTTAAGCCGATTTTGCTGAATATTCTCCATTGGTTGTTCTTGTCCAGATGATTGTGTCTGCTTGAGTGTTCTGATTGTCAAAGTGTACCTCCTCAATGAGACCCCACAGTTGAACAAATTCATCAAGGAGTCGAACCGTCAGGTCATGCATAACATCCCGAATCCACTGGTCATCGAGCAGTGCTTGTGCCACATTTCTATTCTTACTCTTGCTGTGGCTGTATAGGTTGAGGAAAAGCATGGCCAGTGCACCATCTTCCACCCAGCTGGACATCCAAAAGCTTGTTGTGCAACCATTGTTCACTGTTACCTTAGTCGCCGAAGCAAATAAGGCCATATCCAAAGCATCCACTGGCAGCTCCATCCCAACCCAAGGCCGCTCAGGGTATTTTCACTGAAACCAGAGCCAGCGCAGTCGTAGTGCATGACTGAAGGCCTCCAGGTCGATTATTCCCAAGCCACCTCTGTTGATCGGCCGTTGCAGCCACGCCCAGCTAACCTTGCACTTCCCCCCTGCAACTACTGGTTGCCAGCCCAAAGGAACCTCCTGCGCACTTTGTCAAAATCCTTGATGAATTTCTTCGGGGGCTTGATAACAGTCAGTAAGTATACTGGGAGGGAGCTTAGAACTGATCTGACAAAAACTCTCCGCCCTCCCGGATTAAGAAGCTTGCATTGCCAACCAGACATTTTCGTAGCTGCTTTGTCATGCACACCTTGCAAGTGCACCAATCTCAGACGGCCTAACACAATTGGGATTTCCACATAAGTGAGTGGGAAGGACAATCGTTGCCCTGGAAAGGAGGTCAGTATCTCATCCAAGTCCAGCCATTGACACACTATTCCTGCCACCGAGCTCTTTTGTAGATTTATTTTCAGACCTGTGACAGCCCCAAATCTTTCCATGATATCCACCACCATGTCTAGATCTTGTTTTATTGGGTTTAAGAAAATCACAGCATCGTCCGCGTACAGTGATAGGCGCAGCTTGGCATTGCGTCCCCTTAATGGTGACAGACATCCCTCATCAGTAGCAATTGTGAACAAATTCTGCAAAGTGTCAATTGCCCGGTGTCCGGATTAGCACCGGTACCAACTAGCAATTTGCACTGGGATCTGCTTCTCGATGGGCGGTGCTAAGCTAAGGAGACGCGGGATTTATCCTGGTTCCGGCCACGCGGCCGTACGTCCAGCAGGATGTGCTTGCGCACTATATTAGCTTGCACCGGTGGTGCCTGTAGAGGGGGCTACAAGCAAGGCGGGAGAGGAGGAAATTCCTCCAAGTCCCTACTGAGATGATTGAGGCAACTGCCAATATCTAGAACGTGGTGGTGTGCTGGTGCGAGTGAGTGAGCGTCGTCCCCGCGCAGGGGGCTTTGCCTCTCCCTTTTATAGGCCAAGGGAGGGCAGCTACAATGATGCTGCTCAGCAGCCAGCATAGTGGCTGTGTACTAACAGGTATGGCGTCGGCGGTCTTGTCCCCGCACGTCATGGTTCCTGGCGCGAGTTGGTAGCGCCCTCCGGCTTCTGCGGGCGAAGTGGCGGTCACTGTGACCCGTCCTGCCTTGACTTCGAGGGCCTGCCCTAGCTGAATCGAGGGCCTAGCCGCCAGGAAAAGGACCGGAGTTGGTGGTGCGGGGCCACGGCGCATCACCGGCCTGTCCGCACAGTGCTGCACGACCTGTCGCACAGTGGCAGGAGTGGCGGCATAGTGCCGGGGATGGCCGCACATCGTCCGGGATGGCCGTGCGGCGCCGGAGTTGGCCGAGAAGACGTGGCGCACGCCGCTCGTACGACGGTGTCAGCCGAAGCACACGCCGGCTTACCGCCCGTACACATTTCGAGGGTGTCCCCATGCCCATTCGAGGATCTCGCTGTGAGGAGAGGACGGGAGCAGGCGACACAGTGTCGTGGAATGACATCTGCCTGTCCGCACACGGCCGCGCAGCGCCTGTACAGGGGCAGGGATGGCTGCACAGTGGCGGGTTAGGCCGCACTGTGGAGGCGTCAGGTGCCCTGACTGTGTCAGTCGCGCGGTGTGGGGGGAGATTCTCCCTTGACTTCGGCGTCCCGCTGTGGGACCGGGCATTAAATGCTGCTGTCGGGTGGAGTGGAGACGGCTGCCCGCTCGAGGGGGGCTGAACCCCTCGAGCGAGGCAGAAACCCGCTCGAGGGGCCGGAGCCCCCGAGCGAGGCGGAAACCTGCTCGAGGGACCGGAGCCCTCGAGCGAGACGAAAATCTGCTCGAGGAGCCGGAGCCCTCGAGCGAGACGGAGATCTGCTCGAGGGATCGGGACCTTCGAGCAAGGCGATCAAGCGGGCCTTCTCGGTGTAGGCTGCCGCTGGGCTGTAGCAGGCCGTGGGCCCGCGGTGTCCCGTGATCGGGGTTTGGGGATTGGTCCACGGGTAGTTTTCGTTTAACGAGGGTGATTATCCCCTTAGTTTAGAGGACCCCTAATGACCGTCCCCGACAGTAGCCCTCGAGCCTTTGCTGGAAAGGGGACCGTTCCAGCAAAGGATGTCGCTCTCGGGTGCTATGTGCGAGTTTCGTCCTCTTTTGATCGAGCATGTTTTCTTGTGGGGGCGCGCTAGCACACCCACGGGTGTAAGCCCCCGAAGCCCTGCAGGAGTGCGTGCACTCGTGCATGGATTAAATACGTAGGGTGACGTGGCTCGCCTTGAGTTTGTTTCAGCTGGCTTCAGCGGTATTTCAGCCGGCATCGGCAATCTACGCAGGTGGGGAGGCATCGTGTTGACCCGAGACGTTTCGGGCAGGCTGACCGTTTTCGGGGGTGTAACCCTGGGTAGGTTGATGCGGTGATCATTAGGGTGATCGTGGTGCGAGGAGCCCCCGAGCCCTGGCCCAATCAGGGGCGATCGGGTGAAGACTCTCGGCTTTGTTATTACGACCCTCGTTGCCCTTCCGCAGGGTAGAGGGGTGAGGCGAACCGTGCTACCCTCGAGCGGGCGGCGAGCAACGGTTGCCTTGGTGAGCTGTTAACGGATAGTTCAAGTGGGCGTCCGTGACCCGTTCGATAGGGGTCAGCTCGTGGTCCGGAGACACGTCCATGTGAGCGCTTGCAAAGGTTTGCCAAGCAGGGCTCAGTCCCGTTCGATAGGGGCCGAGGGCGCGGAAGCACTCCCTCGATGGGATCCCTCGATTGTCTGCCTCTGTCTTGGCCTTGAACACGATATGTAGGGCGCCCCCGAACTTCGCGTTCGGGGACAGGCTCGATCGCGCGCGCCCCGATCGTTCTTGACTCTGTCGATCTGAGGCGCCTGTTCGAACCCGTCGAGGGTCAGGCTCCGTACCTCTGATCAGTAGGGCGTTTGCGGGGGGCGCCGAGCGCTCCCGTCTTGGTAGATCTGTGGCGCTCGTCGATCCGCCATCGAACCGAGCTTCGAACCACTGATCAGTACACCTCCAAGTCGAGGGGCATCTGCGGCGCCCGCCGTGCCCTCCGCGGGTCGGGCCTCGAGCTGCTGATCAGTAGTGTTTCGAGGGCCTGAGCCCTGGGCTCCCTCGAGATCGTTCTCGAGGGTGCGCTTGATAGGTCGTGGCCTCGCGGCCTTGACCGCTTTGGATCGAGGTGCCCGTTGTATTCTTTCGAGGGATCGGGCCTTGAGTCCCCGACTCGAGGTTACCTGGGGCTTTCCTTATACAAGAAGGAATCCCCCGGCGTTCGAAATTCATCCGCAGGACGGTTGGCTGCCGTGCCCATCCGGTCGTGGCTGACGCGGCACAGGGCAGGCGAGGTGGGCGCGCCTTTTCAGGCGACGCGACGTGGTCGATGTGTGACGGTGATAAGACGGGACACAGCGTCCCTTGGATTACCGTGCGGTAATTATGGCGCACGCGTGTGCATGCGGCGGTTTCGGGGCGGTAGGGCCCTGCTGTCAATGACGAGTGGCACCCACCGCATTAACTGCCGCTGTCCGCCGTGCCTCTGGGCGCTCCGCCCCTTCCTACTCTATAAAAGCAGGGGGCGTGGGTGGGAGCTCCTTACCTTTGCCATTCACACCCGCCCCTTGCTCTTTGCCTTCCTCATCGCCGCGCGCTCCGCCGCTCCACTTCGTCTCTCCGCATCCCCGCCGCTCCCGCCATGTCTGCGATCCGAGTGCTGGATGCTCACCCGTGGCCCCGGTCGTCGGTGGACCTGCAATCCATGGAGGGGCTGGTCGCCGGCGGTCAGCTGGCGCCGGCCGGCGATGAGGCAAACCCAGCGTGGATCATCCCGCCGGCGTCGCACCGGGAGCCGTCCCCGCCGCCGGGCTACATCGTGAGCTTCATGCGGCTGCACGAGCGTTGATTCAACGCCCCCGCGAGCAAGTTCATGCGGGGGTTGTGCCACCACTACGGGGTGGAGCTTCATAATTTTGCCCCCAACGCCATCTCGCAGGCGGCATCCTTCATCGCCGTCTGCGAGGGGTTTCTGGGAATCCCGGCGCACTGGGACCTGTGGATATATCTCTTCCGAGGTGAGCTCCACACGCTCGCCGCCGGGGAGAGGAGGACGCGCCGGGCCGTACGCGCCGGCGGTCTCACATTCGCAGCGCGCGACTCCCGGAAGGAGTTGTACCTGCTTTGTACGATGACGACGAACAACGCCGACTGGGAGAAGGGTTGGTTTTACCTACGCAATGATGGCGCCGGGCTCCCGCCATACACCGGGAAGGTGCTGAAGGAGAGGCCGACGTCGTGGGCGCACGGGGTGTCGCCCGCGTCGAGACAGGCTAGGCTCGAGCCTCTCACCGACGCCCTGCGCCAGTTGGCGAACACCGGGCTGACCGTGGCCGCCGTCATCGCCAACTCTCACCTCCGACGGGTGATCCCTCTCATGGAGAGGGAACTTCTCATCTTCGAGATGAGGAGCGACGCCGACCCCGCGGCCCTGGCGCGCTCGCGGTTACTGGAGGAGCTGCTCCCCCAGGCGTACGCGGCCACGAGGGCGAGGCGCGCGGTGAACCTCAATGTGGTGCCGCACAACGACGACGACCTGTGGTCGTTCGCGATGCTCCCGGACGCCGACCTGGTGAGATTCGACTCCATGCTTTTGCCTGTTTTTATCCCCGTGTTCGATCTAATCGCGGTTGTTGGTGACAGGGCATGCACGTCAACATCCCCACCTCAGATCCGCCGACGCCCAGGTCGCACGCCGCCAACCGTGCCAGGCAGCAAAGGGAGAAGGGCCTGGCGGATCAGGCGAAAGAGAAGAGGATAAGGAGGCGGGAGCGCCTCAATAGGTACAACGAGGAGTACCTGGTGCGGGAGCTGCAAGGTCTCTCCCCCCCCACCGGAGCCGGTGAATACGTCTTCGGAAACACGTCTTCGGACGAGGAGGAGAGCGAGGGGGAGCGGACCATCTCCGGCAGGTGGGAGGCCGCACCGCCCCCATCGCCGGGGAACGAGGAGGTCCTCGCGGAGCCCGCTTGAGGGGCGGATACGGTGCCCCTCGACGAGGGGGTGCCATTGGGGGTGCCAACCGGGTCTGGGGTGGTGCCCCTAGAGCCCTCGAGGAAGCGCAAACGGCGCATCTCCGGCATAAGGTTAGTCGCAATTTGCTCTCCGTGTTCTTGACATCATTAGGTTGCCAATTTTTCCTCCCTTCTGTTGCCAGGACGGCACCCGCTATCCCCGGCCTCACGCCTGTCAAGGCGCTCAAGGTGGGGGCGCAAGATGCGCCACGCAAGACGTGGCCCCGCTCGGCGAGGACGTCGCGGACTACGGCGGGTACGGCAGCGACGAGCGAGGCGTCGCGAGTTGTGGTTGCGGCCACGGGGCCACAACGGCGAGAGGAGGCGGCAGCAGAAGCCCTACGAGCGGCGGTGGCCCGCGGTACCCAGCGGAGGCGAGAGCAGGCCCGCGTCGCGAGTCGGGGAGCAGAGGGCCGCGGCCTGGCCGGGGCCCCTGCTGATGGTGATTCGACCCCTGCTGGGGGTCAGGCGGTGGTGGCGGCCGCGCCAGCCCCCGGGCCCGCGCCCGAGGTGCTGGTGGTGCGGTCCGACGGTTGCGTGATGTCGCAGGTGCCGGCGACCGGTGCTGGGGCATCGACGTCCGGCGTCGCGACCCCGACGTCCGGCGCCAGCGTGCCGCAGTGGGAGCAGAGGCTCCGTCTTCCCGGATTGCCGCGGAGCCTGGTGGAGGAGGCGAGGTCGGAGAGGGCGCTGTGGCGGGAGTTCAGCGCCCTTGGTGCCTCCCTTCAGGCCGCCCTGGCTGATGCGCTCCAAATCCACGGGGGCAGATCGCTCCAGGTCTTCCAGGTGAGCACGCTTATTCGAGTGCCGCTCGTCCTCTTTTCCCTTATTTGCTTGTTTTTCGTTTGATCTTTGCTCTTCGTTCCCCCTTCACCATCCGCAGGAGCTGCAGGGCCAGGCGGGTGAGAGGTTCGCTCGCATTGCCGAGCTAAGCTCTAACCTCGACTGGTACCGGACGCAGTACGAAGGCCTAGAGGCGATGGTGGAGGCCCTGCGGACGGACAACGGCTGGCTCGAGTACAACCTCATCTGCATGGAGGATGCCTGTAACGACCAGCGGTCCGTGGCGGCGCAGAAGGCCAAGGAGGTCGAGGAGATGAAGGCCGCGCTCCAAGGGAAGGAGGAGGCGCTGACGGTGGCGAACGAGAAGCTGCGGAAGGCGCGCGAGGCACTCACCGAGGTCCAGGCTGCGCTGGCGCAGAAGGAGACGACCCTCACCGAGGCGCAAGCCCAGCTCCAGTAGGACCGCGCAACCCTCAAGGGAGCGAGGTCCTGGCAGGCCCAGGCTGAGCAGAAGACCCAAGAGGTCGAGAAGCTGGGTGCTGCACTGCAGGAGAAGCCCGAGGCGCTCACCGGGGTGGGGGGTCAGCTCCAGTAAGAGCGCACCGCTCGTGAGGAGGCGCAGACCCAGCTCCAACAAGAGCGCACAGCGCTTGAGGATGCCAGGTCCGCGCTTTAGCGTGAGCGTTCAGCGCGAGAGGAGGCGCAGTCCTAGCTCCAGTAGGAACGCGCCGCCCTCGAGGGGGCGAGGACAACGCTCCAGCTTCGGGAGGCGGAAACCGAGCGGCTCGTTGGGGCGTTGGTTCAGGAGGGCGTCACCGTCGAGGCCCTGAGGACCGCCGTCGGGGAGAAAGACGCCTCGATCCTGCAACTGCGGCAAGAAGCCGGGGCCGTACGTGCAGAGCTCGAGACGGAGAGGAAGCAGATCGAGGGTAAGTTGTAGCCCCCGAGTCTTTGTTTGTCGTTGTGGTTCGTCAAGATCCGCTCTTGACGCTCATTTTTTCTGTGTCCCAGGGCTACGGAAGGCTTTGGAGGAATCCACGACGCAGGCAGCCTATACCTCGTCCCAGCAGGAGTTCGCGACCTTGGAGCAGGCGGCCCTCGAAGCATGCCAGAACATCGACGAGGGTACTGGCTTGTCAGGGAGCTCTCTGGCGAGTCGCCTTCGGGCTCTGAGCGGTCGCGTCGTCGAGCGCATGAAGGGCGCTCTCCGTCTCGGCATTCAGAAGACCATCGGCGTGGTGTCGACGCACTACATCGTCGATTTCGCAGCGCTGGCCACAGGGTACGTCGTCGCGGATGGCATTGACGATGATGAGGCGCAGGACGCCATGGACCAGGTCGACGCTGCCGCTGTCGATGCCGCCGCCGATCTCGCCGACGCGTTCGAGGAAGACCTCTTTCCAAACGCTGCCTCCGCGGGTCCCCTCGAGCCCTGAAAGCAGCCGGGCACAAAAGCCCTTAGGTCGTGGCCAGGATTCGAGCCGGGCGGCTCGTGTAAATAAACAAATCATCTTTTGAAGTTATGTAACTTAAGTGTGACTTGTTTTATGTATGCCATCGCGTCTTTCTCGTAACCTAGGCGGGTTTCAGCTGGGATCGATCGTTTTCACGGATAACCTGAAGGTGAAGTGGTGAGAGAGGGAAGCCGTATCCTGCTGGAGGCGTAGGCAGTCCCGGACTTGTCCGGCTTTACTCTTGGCTACTCGCGCCCTGCTTCTATCTACCTGAGCTTCCGAGGCACGACACACTTAGCATTTTCAGAAGAAAAGGTTTTTTGCGAAAAAATGGGACCGTTTAGGGGGGGTGCCCCCCATAGTAGCCCCCGAGGGGGACTTGGTTTTCAGAGGAAAGCCGAGTCTCCCTTGTCTTTATTCACAACCTTAGTGTATATACAACCGACTTGGGTGCCGGATATGTACAAAACGACTTGGAATTTTAAGGGTAAAAGCGACGTAGCTGTTGGATGTTCCAAGCGTTGGCGAAGATTTCGCCCTTCTCGTTCGTGAGCTTGTACGTGCCGGGCTTGAGGACCTCGGCAACGATGTAAGGCCCCTCCCACGGCGGCGTGAGTTTGTGGCGGCGTGAGTTTGTGGCGTCCCTCGTTCTTCTGTCGAAGTCGGAGTACCAAATCCCCCTTATTGAGGTCTCGGGGCCGGACCTTGTTCGCTTGGTAACACCGTAGGGATTGTTGATACTTTTCGGAGTGCAGGACCGCCACGTCGCGAGTCTCGTCGATGCAGTCCAGCGCGTCTTCGCGATCTTGCTGGTTCTGCCCCTCCTGGTAGGCTTTGACCCTCGGGGACCCGTAGTCCAGATCCATGGGGAGGACGGCCTCTGCGCCATAGACCAGGAAGAATGGGGTGAGGCCCGTGGTCCTGCTTGGGGTGTTCCTGAGGCTCCAGATAACCGACGACAGCTCTTGAATCCACTTCTGACCAAACTGGTTGAGCTTGTTGAAGATCCTTGGCTTCAGGCCTTGTAAAATCATGCCGTTGGCACGTTTTACCTGGCCGTTAGTCTGTGGATGTGCCACAGCCGATCAATCCACGCGGATGTGGTAGCTGTCACAGAATTCTAGGAACTTCTTGTCGGTGAATTGAGTGCCGTTGTCCGTTATGATGGAGTTGGGTACCCCAAAGCGGTGCACGATGTCCGTGAAGAACAGCACGACCTGTTCGGACCTGAGGCTGCTGATGGGGCGTACCTCGATCCACTTTGAGAACTTGTCGATGGCCACCAGTATGTGGGTGAAGCCCCCGGGCGCCTTTCGCAAGGGCCCGACCATGTCCAGTCCCCACACGGCAAACGGCCATGTGATGGGGATGGTCTGCAGCGTGTGAGCCGGGAGGTGGGTCTTCCGCGCGTAGTACTGGCACCCTTCGCAGGTGCGCACAACCTCGTTGGCGTCGGCGACCGCCGTCGGCCAATAGAAGCACTGGCGGAACGCTTTGCCTACGAGGGTACGCGGAGCGGCGTGGTGGCCGCATTCGCCCGCGTGGACGTCCTGAATCAACTCCCGACCCTCAGGGATGGAGATGCATCGCTGCATGATCCCCCTGCGCCGTGGGTTGTAGCCGTGCGACGGAGTGGCGTCCTGCCTCTTCTTGTTCAGGATGTTGCGGGCGTCGCCATCATTGGGCGCGCCGCGCGTATCCCGAATCCGATCCTTGGCGGGGGTCCTCTGGTTGCCTTCGTGGACGGTAGGTGCTCGGTGCGGAGTGTGGACCGATGCCTCCTGGTCCCTGCCGCCCCCACCAGCCTTCGTGACAGACTGGTGACGCATGCGGGACGCGGAGCTTTCGGCTTGCTGCACCGCAGCCTGCTCGATGAGGGCCTGCGCCTCGCGGCGCAGGTTACGTCCCTCGGGCGTCGATGGCTCGGGCATGGCCCGAATCAAAGTCGCCGCAGCCACGAGCTTCTGGCTGACCCTTGCCAGGTTCGGCATCTCGTCTACGTCGGCGTCGGTGTTGATGCGCTCTCGGGCCACGCGTCCCACAGCGCGCGCGCCCGTTGTGGAGGGGCCGGCCCTGTCCCTTTCAAGCATGGCCTTCAGCTGCCGCAGCTGCTCGCGCTCTGCGTTCAGCTTTGCTTCCAGCTCGCGAAGCTGGGCCATCTGCGCGGCACGCGCCGCGTCAGGTGGCGGTGGTGTCGCCCCCACTGGTGGGGTTACTGCCACGTTGTTGCGGACCGCCGCATCGCCCGCTCCGCCTCCCTCGTCTTCGCCTTCGCCGAGGACGACGACGAAGCATTCGCGGGTGGGATCATAATCCCCCTCGCTGGAGTCGTCGGAGCAGGTGAGGCAGTAGTCTGCTGCGACCTGAAACCGCCTGAAAGCGTCGGGGTCCCGTAGTCCGGAGTAGTCCCACTCCGGCGCCCCGCGCCCGTATCCGTACTCCTCGCCGTCGGTGTCGCGGTAGGATTCGTCGGGCGAGGTGGCGATGAGGTTCCGGATGGACATGAAGTGGTGGTCCGGAAGGTCCTCGTACGCAGCCAGGTTGGTGCCAGCCGACGAAGAATACGCCATGGAGGCGCCGCACATTCCGTGGGGGAATCATGGCTGCGCAGCCGCGACCCCTTCCGCGGGGTGCGCCGTGGCGTTCGCCGGTGGAGGTGCGTCGCCTTGCTATACTCCGACAGGTGGGAGCTCGCCGGCTTTGACCCTCTGGGGGAAGCCAGCATCCGCCGCTTGGCGCCGCGCCGCGTGCGCTCGCCGTGAGCGCTTCCCCGAACGCTTGCGGCATCGGGGTGGCGGTGGAAACACTGCCGGCATTGGGGCAGCCACCGTTCCGGGCGGCACCGCCTTGAGCGCGTCCCTGTTGAGGATACACATGTGGTAGCCGTTGCCAGTCGCCTGGTAGTGGATGCTCCCGAACCAGATCTCGAACCCGGCCGGGAACGAGTCGGATTCACCCCAGGCGGGCCTCTCCGACGTGTGCTCGGTGACACCATCGAGAAAGCAGGTGGATGATCACATCGCTCCCCTACCTGGCGTGCCAACTGTCGGTGTCCGGATTAGCACCGGCACCAACTAGTAATTTACACTGGGATCTGCTTCTCGATGGGCGGTGCTAAGCTAAGGAGACACGGGATTTATCCTGGTTCCGGCCACGCGGCCGTACGTCCAGCAGGATGTGCTTGCGCATTATATTAGCTTGCACCGGTGGTGCCTGTAGAGGGGGCTACAAGCAAGGCGGGAGAGGAGGAAATTCCCCCAAGTCCCTACTGAGATGATTGAGGCAAGTGCCAATATCTGGAACGTGGTGGTGTGCTGGTGCGAGTGAGTGAGCGTCGTCCCCGCACAGGGGGCTCTGCCTCTCCCTTTTATAGGCCAAGGGAGGGCAGCTACAATGATGCTGCTCGGCAGCCAGCATAGTGGCTGTGTACTAACAGGTATGGCGCCGGCGGTCTTGTCCCCGCACGTCATGGTTCCTGGCGCGAGTTGGTAGCGCCCTCCGGCTTCTGCGGGCGAAGTGGCGGTCACTGTGGCCCGTCCTGTCTTGACTTCGAGGGCCTAGCCGCCGGGGAAAGGACCGGAGTTGGTGGTGCGGGACCGCGGCGCGTCACCGGCCTGTCCGCACAGTGCTGCACGACCTGTCGCACAGTGGTAGGAGTGGCGGCATAGTGCCGGGGATGGCCGTGCGGCGCCGGAGTTGGCGGAGAAGACGTGACGCATGCCGCTCGTACGGTGGTGTCAGCCGAAGCGCACGCCGGCTTACCGCCCGCACACATTTCGAGGGTGTCCCCATGCCCTTTCGAGGGTCTCGCCGTGAGGGGAGGACGGGAGCAGGCAGCACAATATCGTGGAATGACATTTGCCTGTCCGCACAGAGCCGCGCAGCGCCTGTACAGGGTCAGGGATGGCTGCACAGTGGCGGGTTAGGCCGCACTGTGGTGGTGTCAGGCGCCCTGACTGTGTCAGTCGCGCGGTGTGGGGGGAGATTCTCCCTTGACTTCGGCGTCCCGCTGTGGGACCGAGCATTAAATGCCGCTGTCGGGTGGAGTGGAGACGGCTGCCTGCTCGAGGGGGGCTGAACCCCTCGAGCGAGGCGGAAACCCGCTCGAGGAGCCGGAGCCCCCGAGCGAGGCGGCAACCTGCTCGAGGGACTGGAGCCCCCGAGCGAGGCGGAAACCTGCTTGAGGGACCGGAGCCCTCGAGCGAGACGGAGATCTGCTCGAGGAGCCGGAGCCCTCGAGCGAGACGGAGATCTGCTCGAGGGACCGGGGCCTTCGAGCGAGGCGATGAAGCGGGCCTTCTCGGTGTAGGCTGCCGCTGGGCCGTAGCAGGCCGTGGGCCCGCGGTGTCCTGTGATCGGGGTTTGGGGATTGGTCCATGGGTAGTTTTCGTTTAACGAGGGTGATTATCCCCTTAGTTTAGGGGACCCCTAATGACCGTCCCCGACAACAGGTCCCCTTGTCGCAGTCCACGTTGGTGCTTTATCGTCGGTCCAGGAACACCGTTAAGAAAAACCGAGGAGGACGTTGAACATCGTCAGTCCATGTTAAGTAGAATATTATCTTAGTCTTAGATGATGATGGGAAAACATATGTTATCATTTGTAAATCCTGAGTGCGGAATATAGAATGGCACAAAAATGGGAAACTAACCTCACGCTGTTGCAATTTGGTCTGGATGGATTCCCTGCCCACGCTTGCCTTCCCCAACATCGGGTAGAGGTTGGTGGCAACCTGTCGGCTTCTTCAGCAGCCAACGGCGGGAGGTGTCCAAGGAGAAAAAGGGACGGAAAATTCTATTTCGATCGGCACCGTATGTATATTGTTTGTTCCGATCATTCATGGGGAAAAGGTGAAATGGAGAGCGGAACCGTTGGGTTTTTCCCAACCGTGTTTTCGGTTCTCGAATTCAACCGAAAAAATTTCCGCGGGAATATCGCGCATGCCTTCAACAGTTCAACTCACCATTTCAGCCCACACACTCGACGTGGCCCAGCCCACCTACGAAGCCTAACGCCACATCCCCGCACGCCTGCCCGCGGTGAGCTGGCCACCGCCGCCGCCCGCACCAGGCGGGCAGGAGGCCGCGCGCGCACGCGGCGCACCCCTCCGCCGAGCGCGTCTCCCCGGGGCGTCCTCCCCGACCCCGCTACCGACCGGTCTCGGATTGACGTGGAGCGGAGATCCATCCGGGAAATTGCCGAATTGGGATCGATCTCTTCTTTTGGTACGGAGCCCTAACATTTTCCGATTCCCGGATTGGTTCGCGTGCTTCGTGGTGCGTTTCTAATCCATCCTCCCTTGCTCGAGCAGGCTCGTCTCTTTTCCCCGTGCCGATGGAGCACGCTAAGTCCGGCCCCAGCAGTTGGCCGGAGCTGGCCGACGTGGTGCCACTGCCGCAGGACGATGGGCCCAGCCCCGTGGTCCCCATCGCCTACCGCGACGATTTCCGAGAGGTCATGGATTACTTCCGCGCCCTCTACTTCGCTGGCGAGGGCAGTACCCGCGCCCTCCGCCTCACCACCGAGGCCATCGAGCTCAACCCCGGCAACTATACTGTGAGAATTGCGCTCTTCTCTCTTTTTCACAACTTTATTTTCATGAGGTTATTGAAAATTAAAGTTTTTATGGTTAGGTGAGAATTTTTTAAGGGAAAGAATACATTTCTACTATAGAGGTGGAGCCATTTAGTTATAGTTTTTACTTGAAACCATGTAGCACTGTGGTCATGAGCTTCACTGGCTGCAATGGATAAATTTTCTGAACCATTACTATTATGGTCCAGTTATGAGCATGCCACAATGCGGCAGAAGGTCAAAACAAGCAGTGTGGTAGAGCCAGTTTTAGAGAGTTGGAATTTCAATGTAAACTGGACAAATAGGTACCTGTTTGCGGCTTTAGATAGTCTGTATATATTGACACTGTCTATCATTCATGCAGCATGCTTTTTCATTCCCAAAGATATCCCTGGCCATACTTTTTTCCCTGTGCTATGTTTCTTAATGCAGTATGCCATGTTATTCTTGAACAATAATGGTGTTTTTACTATCACAGAATTGTTGTTTGTTCTATTGCTAGTACAAACCATGTTTTTTAAGTATTGTCATGTATTCCATTTTGATATCAATCAACCCTTTCGGTAGTTACCTTTTTGACTTACAGTCTTAATTGTTTGCTTGATAGGTCTGGCATTTCAGGCGCCTTATTCTGGAAGCATTGGATTCTGATCTACTGGAAGAGATGAATTTTGTTGAAAAAATTGCCTTATGTAATCCAAAAAACTACAAAATCTGGTGAGTTCCATTATTAAAAAAAATCTTATAGGACATTTAGTATTTCATGGAAACTAATATCCTATTTTCTGGATGTGGATGTTGTGTAAACAATTGCCAATTTTTCGACTTCAGTATTATAAATTTTATCCGTCTTTCATTGCTATGGAAATCATGATTAACCCTGCAGGGTCCAATTATATCTTTAGGCATCATAAGAGATGGCTTGCTGAGAAATTAGGGCCTGGTGTTGCAAATAAAGAGCATGAATTCACAATGAAGATACTTGCTAGTGATGCCAAAAATTACCATGCTTGGTCTCATAGGCAGGTTTGCACAATGCACATCCCATTTTACTATTTGATAAGTATTCCACACTTGGGTACTAAGCTAAGCTATGAGTACCAGTACAAGGTTACTAAAAGAAGAGTATCAGTACAAGCTTTTGTTCTACTAATAATATTGCTTTATTATAACTGTTGCAGTGGGTTCTTCAAGCATTGGGTGGATGGGAGAGTGAACTGCAGTACTGCAACCAGCTACTTGAGGAAGATGTCTTCAATAATTCAGCTTGGAATCAGGTCATGCTCTGTGCTATTTGTCTCTTAAACTTTTGTCTAGTTTCGCGTGCAATTTCACCCTTAGGCTATCTTATCATTTGAGCTTCATAGATCATTTCATGTCGATTTCATCCTATGAGTCTGGCAGAACTGTGCACTTTTTTCTGATTTACTTCTGCTGTTTATAAATGTATGGCATTGTAAAATTTTGCATGATGACCTATGTAAACCTTTTCATTGTAAAAAAATATTATAAACTAGAGTGTTGGGAGTATTTTCATTGTAATGGTACCATGTTCATATGGCCAGCTGAGGTAGCTTCATGTAATTAGTGGTGGTCAAAGCTGGACAAAGTGGATAACAGCATACTGCTGTGTGCTGTCGCATACAAATTTATTGTGCGACTACTCTTGACTTTCTATTGCCTGTTACATTGTGTCTTGTCTGCTTGTCGTGCCTCCTAGTGCCTTTTTCTGCTGATTAATTGAGATCACCTATTTAGCTTGCACTGAAATATGTTGATTTTGTTTTGCTACAGAGATATCTTGTAATAACAAGATCACCACTTCTGGGTGGCCTTAAAGCGATGCGTGATTCAGAAGTAGATTACACAATTGAAGCTATTGTAGCAAACCCTCAGAATGAAAGCCCTTGGCGATACCTCAAGGGTCTATACAAGGGCGAGAATAACTTGCTAGTATCTGCTGAGCGCATCTCTGATGTGTGTCTCAAGGTCTTGAAGAACGACTGGAGTTGTGTATTTGCTTTGAGCTTGCTGCTTGATCTTCTTCGCTCGGGTTTGCAGCCTTCAGATGAACTTAAAGCCACCCTTGAACCATTAAGGAACTCTGATCCTGAAGTGGCAGATGCTGATCATGCAACCGCTGTTTGCTGTATCCTGCAGAAATGTGATCCCCTCCGAGTAAATTATTGGTCTTGGTACAAGACCACCCTTGCTTCTCAGATATCCTGACATTACATGGGCTCACCCCTTAATATCCTCATTGGGCCGGACTCCGTGAGCTAGATATTGAGACATAATTTAGCTGCCCAGGGTTAAAATGGTTCACCGGATCTGCATGATGCAAAGCCAATCAATGACTACCTTCGCACTGGATTTTGCTTGGCAGAATTTAATAGTGTTATTGTTCCAAATAACACTTTCTGCAGCAAATTTTGTTTCATATATGTAAGCTTGAATACATTGGTTGGCATGAGCCTACGTGACAGCATGTTTTACCTTTTGAGTCTTTTGCTTCGTTTTTGTTCGACTACGAAGGAAATTGCTCTCGTTATACCGTCTGTTAGCTAAGTTTCCGCTGCTTTGATCCTGGCAGTCGGATGCTGTTTGGACTTACTGGATTTAATGTAGAAAGTCAACGGGCGTAGTGGCCAAAGGCACACAATGGGTAAATATTAGGTGCAAACCAAGCATCGAGGGCAATCATGCAAACCTGAATTTCGGCCATCAGATGCAGAATCTGCGGTCCAGATGAGCTACCAAACACCACAGCGCGCTTTGCTTTTAGCCCAGCCTGCTGCACTCAAACATTTCGCATAGAAGACCCTTCTTGATGAAAGATTTGCAAAGAAACCCCTAGACCTCCTATAACCTCTCCATCCGCCGAGTTCGCCTGTATCGAGTACACAGGGACGGCAGCAACAACTTCTGCATTAGCCCAACTCGCGATTGATGTCTTGCCGCTAGCTGTTCTTTTTTTCTTTTTAGCATTCTTGCCACTAGCTGTTGATTTGCTCCCAGTGTTTTGCGGCTGCTATCCCGTCCACGCCGTGCTTTTAGTGACGATTATTTTAGTTCTTCCCATACATACATGCATGTTATTTGGACCTGCAGCTATGTTACAATTTTATTTTACAAGATGTCTATTTTAAATTTCAGAAAAATGCATTCATAACAAGGGATATACCTGTTTTTGTTTCAGTAAAAATAGACCAAACAGCAAGACCAACTTGCTGGAAGGTGGAAACGGACATGCCCGCTCCATCTGTGATAGAAAGAACACAAATGCTACTAAACAAACTACAGGTTTCCACAAAATTGCCTGGTAGTTAACTCCAGTCGGTGCCCAGCAAGGCAAGATAGCTGCTAATTTTTCTTCGCGGTGCTTCACTCCAGTTCCTTCAATCCTCCACGTCCATCCAGCTTTTGTTCATTCTGGTTCAGTAAGCACCGGTCATTGATATCCTCTCTAGATTCAATGCCTGCCCAGTCCCTGAATATTTTTAGATGTTTTGTATGACATAGCTGCTCTCAACTTTTCAATATTGCAAGAATAGTATTGGCGTGACAAAATTCTCACCTGCTATTCTGAAAGTAATCTACTTCATTTGTGGGTTGGCTATTGAATCAACCAAAATCATGTCATAGTGCTGCCTTTGAGTTTGCATGTAGAAATGAAGTTGCATGATAATAAACTAAAAATGAAGTTGGGCTATATAATGGATGCATGGTTTCAGGAGTGTGGGATTCTTTCAATCTTGTGGCGTGCTTTGTTGGCCATCGTTTTAGCATGTTTGAGCTTACCATGTTGATTTTTGTGTTCATCAAGGTCCACAGAAATCAAGCAAACCAAATAGGTAGGGAGACACTTCATTTGTTCAAAAGAAAATTGGAGCGAATGCAGTGTGGCCTTGCGCACAGAAATCGGTTTGACCTTGTGCGGAGTGGGCTACCCCTACAGGATGCTATGTTCTTGTATTATTGATGCTATACTAAGTTGTATTTGTGCATCCTTGACGCGGCAATCACTATTTTTTTTATCTGCCGGTCCACTGGAGACTACTAGTATCGTCCTGCACTTCTGCTTTTCTTTGGCATTATTTTTTCATTACATACTAGGCACTATTTTGTATCCAGTCTATTGGACGCTGGTCTTTAAGCTGCCAGTTTAGGGGGTGCATAGTTTGTTACTTTTTAATTCATATACAGTATCTATAATGTCCCTAACCATCAAAGTGTATGGTCATTACATAAGTGTTTGATCGTGGGAACTGTACCTGTATATATAGGCAATTTAGTATGAAGGAAACTAAACATTTGGCTGAAATTTAGTCATTTACAATAATTTTCAGCATGGTTTTAACTTCATTAATTTTGTTTTCCGAATTACAATGAAGTTCAGATTAATCAAGTATGCGTCCCCGAAATTCTAACTGGCAATCAATTCAGGTGTGCATCCCTGAACTTGTGAACTGAAAAGCTATACTAAAAATGGATGGACGAGCTACAGAACTTGATGCCTACAACATCATTGTACAATCACTTTCAGAGGCCCAATGGTATCCTTAAAATTTTCAGGGTAATGTTGCTGGCTAATACACCATGAATCCATGAATGAATTCATGTAGAAATAAATCATGGATTCATGATGTATACTAAAAATGTCTACCTCGGCCTGTTTACTTCCCCAAAATTTCACCAACCACCCATCACATCAAACTTCGGACGCTAATTAGGAGTATTAAATGTAGATTAGTGACAAAACCCATTTCACAACTCCTACCTTAATTTTCGAGACGAATCTAACGAGCCTAATTATGTCATGATTAGACAATATCATGCTACAGTAAACATCTCTAATGACAGATTAATTAGACTTAATGGATTCGTCTCAGAATTTTTCGTCCATTCGTGTAATTAGTTTTATAATTAGTCTATGTTTACTACCTCTAATAGACCTTGAAAGGAGCTCCCAAAATTTTGGTCCCAAAATTTTGGTGAACTAAACACACCCTGTAGACACACTGTCCAAAAGAACACCGCAAGGATGAATGAATCCAGTGGCGGATCCACCACCGGGGCGGCCGGGGCTCGAGCCCCGGCTATCGCCGGAAATGCTGTGAAGCCACCCTGAGCCCCTCCTACAGATTTTGAGCAAAAGAATGAAGGAAAGAGGAACTGGAGGTGGAAGAAGCACAGAAGAGCCCCTCCTAGGGTTCGATCCTGGCTTCGCCACTGAATGAATCCCATGTATCACAAAAACCACGCCAAAAATAAACAAAATCTAGCCAACTTCATTTCCAGATCCAGTCTATTTTTCACATGCTTCTACAGGCAAGTCTCACATGATTTTATTAATGTTGAACATCAAGAATTTCATTATACCACTAAATGTCAAACAAGGGCTCAGAAAACAACAATGGGCAACATAAGTGCATCTTAGGCCCTGTTCTTTACCTCACAAAGGAACAGTGAAAAATACTATTCACTTATCACATCTGTCACATCTTCCCTCACAAAAAACACTATTCTAATACTATTTATTTGTAATTTCACTATTCCTTCCGAACGAAAAGAACAAGCCCTCAATGACATACTGCTAGTGAACACCAAACATCCAACATGCAGCGCTATCCACACAAGAATAGAGCTTGGATGAATCCATACCTATGAGGCTAGGATGATGTAGGTTAGCACAAATCAACAGTTGCGCAACATCAATTATTAGCTAGGCTAGCTAAAGTCTTCACCACTACCGCCGCCGCCACCAGCATCTATGACATGGTACGAACGCCCTGTAAGTTGCCCCAAGTTGAAAATCAAACTTGGCCCTGTTTAGTTGGTGGTGAAATATTTGGTGAAAGTGGTGAAATTTTTTATTGGGAAACGTGTTCTGTGAGAGGTGGTACGGTCTGTAATGCGAAAATTTTGAGAACTTTTGGGGAACTAAACAGAACCTTAATCATCAATAAGAGTAGATCCCTGACCTGAACCCATGTGTGAATGCCGCTGAAGATTCAAGGAAAGGTGATCGAGATCAATTGACTGGGGGATATAGCTGGTGCGGAGCCCCTAGGTCGAGGAATTTGGGGGTGACGGAGATGATAGAGGAGGGGGTTTCAGTGAAATGTTCATTCACACAGGGTGTGCCACGTGAAATATTCAAGTGGAGCGCGGGGGGTTATTCGTAAAGTTTGTTGAGACTATGGAAACCTCATCTGAACCAACCATTTCCCATCGGACGGATACAATTCAGGTTTCTATGTTTGCACTGAGTACCTGGTTTCTATGGAATAATTACCCACAATCATACCTTCACCGTATATGTAACATCCAGTTACCTAATTGTAGGAAAATACATAGACTGAAAACAACACTTGATGAAGATCCACTAGAAACGCAACCAGCTGATTAAAGGAATTGAGCGAGCATTTGGAGAAAGGAAAATGAGTTTGCAAGATCCGGTAGAAACGAAACCAGCTTAGCAAAAGAATTGAACCAGCCATATGAGATAGAAAACTTCCATGTTTGGTTCTCTTAAATCGCTTGATTTAAAGTGCAAAAAATGTAAATAAGTCACTTATGAGAGCCAAATAGCCATGACCTATAAGTTTTATGTCTCCTGACTTATAAGTCTCATAAGTTGCTTCACTTAAAGTTACATAAGTCACCTTTTCTCTCTCCTACCTCGAGTGGAGCGCACTAACTTATAAGTCACTGCAACCAAACATGACAGACTTAAATCTAATTGACTTAGAGTACCTTTAAGAGTTTGCTAAATTTTACTTGGTAATTTTTGTGTTTTGTCAACTTCTAAAAAGATATGTCAAGTATAAAAAGAGGTCATCTCCAAGGGGGCGTTTCGCAGGCCGGCCCAGCGGGTAGCCAGGCCCGCGAGCTGCAGGCGGCCCCGTTTGGAAGCCTGGCCGGCCTCCGGAGCCAGGCCCGCGGGGTGCAAAAGTGGCCCGCGAGGCTGCAGCCGAGGAAACGCCCAAGGGGGTCGTTTCCCGGGATGCAGGCCCGCGAGGGCGCACTGGGCTGCACGCGCGGGGAAGTGCGGGAGACGGCAGCGGCCTGGCGCCATTTTTTGGGCCGGCTAGAGTTACCTCCCCGCGTCCTCGTCGGTATAAAGGGGAGGCCGCCCTCCGCCGCGCCCGCTGCTCCCTCACTTCCGCCGCCTCCACCGACCGCATCGCTCTCTTCTCGCTTTCGCACTCGACCTCTCCACTTCTCCCTCCTCTCCCCTGAACCCGGCGACTTGACGGTGGCGACGACGCGTGTCGTGGTGCTGCGGCTCATCCGGAGGCCGGCACTGGTGCCTGCGGAGGTGGCCGCGGCTGCTTCTACACTGGTGCGCGTGGGGGCGTCGTCGACCTGGAGGGCTGGATCCGTTCCTAGTCTTCGTCACCGACCAGATCTGCTACCTCTTCGTCCGCTGCACCACCTCGAACCTCTTCTTCCCCGATGTGACGTGCATCTTCTTCACCACCGAGCAGTTCTCCCTCGTCTTCTTGCTGGTTCAGTCCAAGCTCGGCTTGTCCACGGCCACGCGGTACCTCCTCATCTTCCCCAGGTCGGTCGTCTTCGTCTTCGCGCAGGTAAGGCCCGGATCCACAATTTCGTCCGGTTATTGTGATGTGCCATGATGTTTGAGATGGGGATGATTGTCGTGCACTGCATTTTTATTTCGATTCTGTTCGTTTCTGAGTCGATTCGAGTAGATCTGTATCGGATCTGAAGGTCCGTCGCATCTTACTGATGGTTTACTTGTTGGTTGTGTGTGCACAATGTCGGTTACTGGCTCATCCTGGCCGGATCTGCAGTTCTTTGATTTACTTAACTGCCTTACTGTGTTACTGAATGCATTCTTTCATGCTGCTTGTGTAGTTACCGCGTCGATGCGGACTCGATTTGTTTGTATGTTGCACTGGGAGGCTACCTTGTGTAGCAGACGTGCAAAGAAATGGTCTTTTGACAGTGATTTTGTCCATGCTTATAAGGAGGAGTGTATGGTTGCGTACTATTTTGTTTTGGTCGATGATGTGTGGTGGATGAGCCTTTGGGAGGCTACTCTTGTAGCAGCCAAGGCAATGACCCCACAAGTGTTCCAATGCTGCTTTTAGGAATGTCTTTTCATAGGATGTCTTACAGTTCCAACTGAGTTCGCTGGTTTTAAGTTTGTTCTATTGCCTGGTGTAATGTAGATGGGGTACGCCAATGATCATGCCAGGATGGTTTCTCAGGCTGCAGCACTTGTGTGTGTGTGCGTTGCGATTGTGTACAACAGGCTTAGGAAGGTCATGGCTGATAGTGATGATGAGGGAGAGGGCAGCCCTCCAGTCTCGGTTTCCAGGGCTCTGGTTGATGCTGAGCGCCAGGCAAACCTTGACAAGATTTACAATTGCACTGATATTGAGTCTGTAAGCATGCTCAGAATGCGTAAAGCTCCTTTCTTCAATTTAGTTAACCTGTTTAGGCAGAGACTCCTCCTAGAGGATAGCATCCACTCCACTGTGGAGGAACAGGTTGCCATGTTCCTCCACATTGTGGGACACAACCAAAGATTCAGGGTCATCCATCACACTTTTAGGAGGTCATATGAGACTGTGAGTAGGTACTTCGCACAGGTCCTGCATGCAGTGGGGGAGCTTAGAGCTGAAATGATTAGAGCTCCTGCCGGTGGTACACATCCTAAAATACTTGGGAGCCCCAGGTGGAACCCATACTTTAAGGTACTTGGGCTTCTATTTCTGTTAATGCTTTGTTGTGCACTATAAAGTAGCAGTGACATTCTATACTGATTTGTTCATGTCGAATGTCTTAGGACTGCATTAGAGCTATAGATGGTACCCACATCCTAGTTAGAGTGCCACACCACATGCAGGCTGCTTTCAGAGGCCGCAAGGGTAGCACAACCCAAAATGTTCTTGTTGCTGTGGATTTTGACATGAGATTTACTTACGTACTAGCTAGATGGGAGGGATCAGCACATGATGCCTTGATCCTAGCTGATGCATTAGAGCGGGATGATGGGCTGAGGGTTCCCCAAGGTACACAGTCCACCTTACTGTTGTCATTGACCTTTAGGAGTATATTGCTAAGACATTCCACTTGTGTGTAGGGAAATTCTACCTTGCTGATGCTAGCTATGCACTAAAGCCAGGCTTCCTCCCTCCTTACTGAGCTGTTAGGTACCACATGTCTGAGTTCCTGGGTAGGCAGACCCCTAGTAATGCCAAAGAACTATTCAACCTAAGTCACTCCTCCCTCCGCACAACAGTTGAAAGGGCATTTGGGGCTTTGAAGGGAAGGTTTAGGATGTTGGACAACAAGCCATTCCATCCGTACTCATCTCAGGTTAAAATTGCCATTGCATGTTGTATCCTCCATAACTGGATCTTGGGGTTTGGGGTTGACGAAATGGTACCTGGGGATGATTTCACTGCTGATCCCTCCCAATCACAGCCTGTTGGTACTCATGTAGCTCAGTCCCAGGAAGTCAGAGCCTGGGCTGCTCAAAGGGATGCATGGGCTCATGCCATGTGGCAGGATAGGGGCCAAGCTAGGAATTAGGACCACGGTAGCGTCTAGCCTTGTTTTGCTAAGTTAGAACTGTAAGGAACCATGAATTGGCATGTGTTTGTGTTTCTGTTGGAACTTGCTGAGACCATTGCTGCTGTTTGATATTTCTATGTGATCCCATTTACTGTTTTCATTTTGGTTTCTTTATTTGCCTTCATTCTTTTTACTCGGGGTGTGACAAGGGCTGCAATGAGCTTACATAACATATGTCTGTTGCTAAATCTCTTGTCCTCCGTACCTGGTATTGGTGACATAGGCCAATGGCCGAGGAGGGGATGTTCTTTGGTTCTACGCCTGCTGTGTTTGGTGCTGGTGGTGTGCTTCTTGCTGAGCATGGTGCTGCTGCTACGGCCTCAGCTCTGGGTCAGGGTCTTCCTGATGTTGATGGGGTTCCTGTTGCTGCTGGTATGCTTGCTGTGGTGGGTGGGGGTGTGCTTGCTGCTGGTCCTCTTCCTCAGGGTCAGGGGGATGCAGTTGCTGGTGCTGCTGTGGGTGAGGCAGGAGGAGGTGGTGGTGCTGGTCTGCCTCGTCCACCGATGAGGTGGACCAGTGCCACCTCTGGGTTTGTTCTGCGCCACATGTGTGAGCTCCTGGGGACAGGTGGGAGGGCTGATAAGGGCTTCAAGGAGATCCATGTGAACAAGGTTGCCAAGGCCTTGCAGGAGTTCACCGGTGAGCATGTCACTGGCACTCAGGTCTACAACCACCTGCGCAAGTGGCGCCAGAGGTGGGGGAGGGTCTGCAAGCTTAAGGACCTGAGTGGCGCTCTGTGGGATGCCCTCTCCTGCAGCATTAGCTTGGACCAGGAGCACTACCTTGGTCACTGCAAGGTAAGCACATGTTGCAATGCTTATTTTTCCTTGCTTTGCTTTCTTAATCTATTCATATACTGACTGCTTTGCTTTGATTTGCTTTCCTTTGCAGGATCATCCCAAGGATGTAGAGCTGCTTAACAAGCCCATCGAGTACTATGAGGAGATGGAGCAGATATTTGGAGGTGGCATGGCTACTGGTAGGTGGGCTCTGGGCAGTGGAGAGCCGCTGGGGCTCTATGGGGGCCTTGGTAGTTCTGTCAAGAAGGAGGTCGTCGACCTCAGCTCCACCAAGCTGGTGCTGGACCTGAGCTCAGAGCAGCAGTTTGACCAGAAGGTTGAGGTGAAGACCGTGCTCAAGACTGTTCCATCTACTGAGGCTTCAAGGGCTCCTCCTGCCTACGGCGCTGGACAGAAGAGGAAGAGGGATGCAATGTCTGAGGAGGAGGTACTTGTGCTCACCAACATGACGGACACCGTCAACAATGTGGCCTCTGCACTTAGAGAGACAGGCCTAGAGCAGGTGCACCCTGACCTCTACCATGCTGTGATGCTGACCCCTGGCTTCTCCGAGGAGGCTCTGATTGTTGCCTTCTCTCATCTGCTGGACAACAAGGCCCAGGGCAATGCCTTTGTCAAGATGGGGGATACTCACCGCACCCTCTGGCTCAGGACCTGGCTTGGCAAGCACTACTATTGACCATGTAGTAGTTGCAGCCTTCACAGCTCAGGGAAAACAGTTGAGCACGTCTCCATCCCTGACCACTCCCTTCTTTTGCATAGATCTCTATATGCATAGGTCTGACCTGGTAGGGTGTAGCCTCACTTGCACCTGGCCCTTTTGTGGTGGTTTTTGGTTTCACATGGGGGGTGGCTAACCACTAATACTAATATAGTTATGGCAGCTGGTAAGTGAAGACAGACCTAACTATTTGCTCATCAACTGCATGGTAAGTACGGTACTGTAATATGCAGATTCTAGTACCTTTATATGCCTGTGATGAACTACATGCTATGGATTGTGATGAACTGCATGCTATGGATCGTGATGAACTGCATGCTATGGATCGTGATGTGATGAATGTAGAAGTTCTTTATTTTAGGATATGATGCTTTACCATGCTACTTGCTTTTTCAGTTGAATGTTGCCATGGATTTGCTATTTTATATGCTATTCTCATATCTCATTTCTCACATGTTAATGTTGTTTCTAAATTGTTATTTGTTATGCCATTCTTCCTTTGTTATTTCTATTGTCTCGTTGTTTTCATATACCTATTCTGACTTCCTGTTGCTCCTTGCAAATGTGACACTTTGTCTTCGTATTCAGGAACTTGCTCTTCCTGGTTTCATGTGCCATCTCTGACTTTGTCATTTTGTGATGTTTTATTTGCCTGATTGATGACCTCTTTCTGTCTTGTGTACCTACCTACCTCCTCCTGTTTGCATATGCCTTGTTTTCTTTGGTTCTTTGGCCTATGAAGATTATTATGTTGGCAATGATGAAGTGGCCCAGGTCTGTTTGCTCTTTCTCCTTTTTGTTTTGTCTCTTTGGTGTCTGTTCTTTTCTTCCTCCAATCTTGTTGTCTTGCCACTTTTGAGCCACCCTGTTAATTTTTGACTGAATTGTGGCTGATATAACTATGATCTGAGGCCTGAACTCCTACCTTTCTATGCCTGTGATGCACTACGACTGAGGCAACACTTTCTGTTCCTATGCTACTTGCCTTTGTTGGTTTTGCTGCTTTTAGCGTACGATGATGTTTGGGGATGAAGAGCTTGCGATGTTTTTGCTCAGACCCAGCCTATTCTTTGTCTGACTTGTTGTTTCTTTTTACCATGCAGTTTGATACACACTTGTTTCAGGTTCACTTTTGCAGTTCGACTTCATTTTGACCTCTGAATGGTGAGACTTTGTTGCTCTTCTACATTACTTGCAGATGATGAAGGGATGGATTGCCTAGGTTCATAGAGAGCGAGCTCGATGTGGACCTTGCCAATTGTGCTCTCATGTACAATCTACAACATCCACTCGACCTTGCTCGCTAAGACTTACGCAAACTATCCCATCTGACGCCTCATTGTCTTCTATCCTTGTGTGAATGATGATGCTACATACTGATGCACAATTTCAATGAATGGCGATGATGTTGCGGTGCTTAGGATGTATGCTCCAAGATGGTGCCTCCATACTGAGGCAATCATGACTACCGTTGCTGTGTTTGTCTCACTATAAGGCATCTTTTTGGCGTGTGCATCTGCACTTGAGCTGAGCCGTTGCCTCAAATGAATCTCACTTATCTGCCTTGTTTTCGCTTGCTTCAGTTCATGTGCTCTCATCCTTTCATGGCGATGATGATAAACGTCAGTACCTTCTCAAGTGGCGGATCCAGCTAGGTGTAACCTTCTCCTGATGCAGTCAGGCATTGCCCCGACTGCCTCACGAGAAGGAAACTCCTGACTGTATCCAATTATGTAGGCAAGTATTCATCTATAACTGAGCCATGTTTCAACATTTCAACATTAACATCGCAACTCATTTGAATTTGTTGCTTTCGTGCATATGTTTCAACTTCATGATGGAGTCCGATTCAAGAGGAGTGTCCAATTCGAATGTAGATGTCCCCACTCAGAGTTTCATTCGTCCTAGTAGTTCATATGCTCCATACTTGATAAAATTACCTTCATGCTGTCAATGTACCTTCACGTTGCGCCTAAGTTGGATGTAATTACATTTGTATGTAAATTTGTGGTCGTTACGAATTGATGACCTCCCTAATACCGATTTAAATTTGTATTTGTGTCTAAAACTATTGGAATGTGCATTTCTGGGTTGTCTGTGCGGGGGTGGTAACCCACACCCGTGCTCCCGCGCGGTGAGGGTAGCCCACCCTTGTGCAGGTTGCCAAATGCCATCTCGAGATGGCAGTTGGTGTTAGTTAGCTGGGCCCCAGCTTGGGCCCAATCTAACAAACACCAACCCAACTTGCCCAGCATCATGGGGTGCAGATTTCCCAATTGAAATCTGAGCACCCCGCGAGCCTGGCCCGTGCGGCTCAGGCCTGGCTCATGGGCCTGGCTCAGATGGGCCATGTTGCCAAACGCACCCCAATAGTTTGGCATAATTCACTTGTCAAACACAGATCTAACTTACATCATGAACTCTGAGAGAGAAACAAAATTATGTTTATGCAATTCCACCTTTTGAAAACTTACATCAAGAACCCTGAGACAGAGACAAAATTATATTTATGCCATGCCACCTCTTCTGATACAGAAGGATGCGTCGTGGATATGAGAGCGCATATATGCACGCGCGAAGGTTCTTTTTCCGAACTTGAGATAAATGGCAACATGCGACGAGAACTCTTGGAGAATGTTTTTTCTTTTATTGTCAGAAAAATAAGAATAACAACTTGAGATGAAGAACTGTTAGATATGTTCTTATAATTCAGGTGACTTATGGGAATCAAATAGACCTGAGTGTCTATTATTTGTCACAAGTTACTCCTAATCCGTTGTAATGTAACAAGAAGAGATGAATGGATTTGCCGGAGAGGAGGGGGTTGGGGAACAGACGAATTGATTGCGGATTCTCCCCGTACGATTCGTTTCCATTTCGGGGTGGGTTTGGGGTACCGCGTGCTTGGGGCACTCGGGATTCGCGGGTTCAGCGCACTGATCCGTTGTTCTGCTTTTTTGTTTGCCGCATTCTAAACTAAGCCGGTGGGGGTAAGACCGCCCCCACAGTTTTCATTAAGAGAAGAAAGCCTCCTCCCGACTTAGAAAACCCCCGAACCCCGACTTCACCGGCGAGGGGGTTTTTTTCGGGAAATAAATCCCCGCTGAGATAAACCTGCGTTCGATGGGATTCGAATCCAGGCCGTCGACGTGCCCATCTGCAACGCCTACCAACCGAGCTACAGCTCGTTCTCTGTTTGCCGCATTCTTTCAATTTCAATCGCTTAGCTTCGACTTACCTCTCACTAGGCAGCCATGGAGCTTGCGACTCCTCTCCGTGCGATTCATTTTGGGGTGGATTTGGCTGGCGCGGGTGCTGCGTGCTCAGGACTTTCGGAATTCACAGCTTCTACGTGCTGACATTTTGTCCCGCTTTGTGTTGATCACCCACCTTTTGTTTTTGAAGCAACATCGCATACTTTTTTAAAAATCGCTTAGTAGACTTAGCTGCAACTTACCTCACGACGTCGACGGTTCTTTTGTACAACTATTACCACCGGAAGTAGTTCCCGCAGCTCATATTCGCCGACCCCGAGTGGTTTTGCATTACCACCATGTTTGGATGATTGGGGCAAATATTCACCTCAAGACAAATATTTTGTCCCTCTCATTTACTCTTAACAAATTTGATCTTTTAAGGTGTTTGGATTGAAAGATAAATGTAGGTGGGCTAAGCATTTAATGACCATTTGCATAATAAAGAGGTGGAGGAGGGATGCAAGAGTTGTCTCAAATTTGACACTTTTGAGGGACAAATGAAATTGAAGGGCTACACATTTTCTCAACCCCATTTACTCTACATGTTTGGTACCCTTGGGACTAATTTGGAGAAAATGTATCCATTAGCCTCATTTACCCTTTCATCCAAACATATCCCACCTCCCTCACCGCCGGGGACACCCTGCATGACCACCAGGGCGGGGGTCGAGATGACTTTGTGCCCAATCTCTTCAAGGTCGTTGTTCTACTTCTCAATCGGGCAAAGAAGATATGTGCTTGCTCGAGCATGGATCTAAAACCAAGGGCATCTTCACTCTTGGAGAAAGATATCAAGTCGGCATTAGGTGGCTCGTGATGAGGACATATTCCTCCATTATTACCCGTTGGAAAAGACAACAAAAATGGGTTGAGTGGCACAGTTGTAGTCGGGCGGTGACCATGTGAGCCTAATAATCCCACCTTGCTTAGCTTGGAAGGAGGAAGGCAGTAAGGCACCTTAAAAGGGAGAGCCACCCTTCCTCTAGCGGACTAGTCTTTTGGGGTGATTGGGTATTTCCCCAAGAGGTGCGCTGAAGTGCGGTGCTAAGATTGCCGAGGCACAACAAGAGGCCCTAGTGGCGTCGTGACCCGATCGGTGCGTCGTAATTTCGGCTGTCGGTGCTACGATTGCGGGGGCCAGATCGTACGTATATGAAGCTGGAATCACGGGGGCCAGGTCGTGCGTACTTGAAGCCGAATTTGTGGGGGAGGGCGGCAGATCGTGCGTATCTATAGCCGGATCGGTGCGTCAAGCTTTTCATCCAACACCACCTAGGTCGGACTCATCATTTGGTATCAGAGCTGGGCCCTTGTTGAGAAGGGGAGAATGATGAGGACATCTTCCTCCACTATTACCCGTTGGTAAAAACACAACAAAAATGGGTCGAGTGACACAGTTGTAGTTGGGCGGCGACCGTGTGAACCTCGTAATACCATCTTACTTAGCTTGGAAGAATGAAGTCACCTTAAAAGGGAGAGTCACCCTTCCCCTATCAGACTAGTCTTTTGGGGAGATTAGGCCTTTTCCCAAGAGGTGCGCCGGAGTGCGGTGCGGATCGGTGCATCATAATTTCGGCTACTAGTGCTAAGATTGTGGGGGCCAGATCTTATGTATTTGAAGCTGGAATCACGGGGCAAGGTCGTGCGTGCCTGAAGTCAGATTTGTGAGGGCCAGATCGTGTGTATCTGTAGCCGGATTGGTGCGTCACGCTTTTCCTCCAATCCCACTTAGGCCGGACTCATCAGCTCGCGTAGCACTGACTTGTCAGTGGAGCCAACTAGTAAATCCGACACTTTCTTCATAGCCGTAGGTGCTCCAGTAGATTTCTTATTGAGAAGTGGAGTTCAAAATAGGTCTGTTACTATTCCCTTTTACAGTTTATTACACAAGAGTTCCTTTCCTGAACTTGCAATGTGTTATATACTTACATGTACTACAGGTCCATGCCTTAATTTGTGGAATTGTGGTCCACCAACAAGCAGAGCCGTACAGATATGGTCACTTTGCATAATTATACTAGCTGTTGTGGCTTGGTCCCATCATTTGGTTTGGTTTTGTAGAAGTTGTTTTCTATTGAAACATTATTTAATATGATCATGCTTGTCTGGCATATTGGAGTGACATAGCTTGTGAGCTAATGGCAAGTTGGCAACCAACATTCGTGTTGAAATTATTCCTATCTGTGTGCTCGATGCACATGTTCCTATTTGCGTGCTTCATACACACATAAGTTGCATAGGAAGTGAAATCATCTGCTTGATTTTATTGACTCAGAAAATTTTATGTTTGTGCTCCTATCACTCATGTCTTTAATATGTATGTCTTGTTATGAAATATTGATTAGTGATCAATTAGCATAACTATGTAATTAGGGGAATCATTAGTGATGTAATTAGGAAGTTACAACTGCCTTGTCCAAAGGCCACCCCGAAGGGGTGCCTACACACCCTTTCACTGTGTATATATTCAAGGGCCCCCCCTCATCAATCAATCCCAATCATTTTCCTCACTTTCATTCTAAGTTTTGTCTCTCAACACGTTATCACGCACTGCTCTCTGCTGAGCGCACAAACAGGCCAGAAGAACATGGTCATCACTAGAGGGTTTCTGCAACAGGGGCGCTACATCCTTGCACGCCATGGCCGTCGTCCTGCAGGACTCCATGGTCGACGCGGTCACCTCTACCGTGATGGCTGTCGACGTCGGTGTTTTCTTACATGGTGTCGTTGGATGCTGGCAGATTCCTTGCCGCCCTAGTGCAGAACAAAGAAGCCGTGAAGATCAGTTTGGCTCCAAATCAAGAACTTCATGGAATTAACAAACAACTCAAAGACGCCATGCTCGGTGTGGTTGTCGATCAAGTGGCTGCAGTCACCAAACATCATTGCCATGAACGTCGAGGCTTCACCGGTTGGTGTCGTTGGCCGTAGTGTCGGTACACGGCAGAACCCCTTCCATGCTTCACTGCAGAGCACAGGCCAGCGGCCTGGACTATGACTCCATCATGTCGAATGTTGCCGACCGCCGAGAGAAATCCACACCTCTTCTGAGTGCACAAAGATCACTACAGACGGGATCATATCCATCCCTGACGACAAATCGCCGACAGCGACGCCCGCTGCATGAGCCCCCTCGACCGCGTTGCGGCCACGGCCATCGATCAGCGCCCCGGCATCCGCCGCGGCACTAGAAGTCCTGCTGCGCTGGGGGCTGGGGCTCCCCTCCAGAAACTGATGGTCGGCCTACGGCCGGCGGCCGGCGCAAGCCGGCGGCCGACTCAAACCGGAGCGCGAGGGGAAGGCGGAGGAGCACCGGCGTGGCGCGGATCCACCTCGCTGCACGGTCACCGCCGGCATGCTGCGCAACGACGCCAGCCTCCAAACTCGACGACGGCCCAGGAGGCGGCCGCAGCCGCACCCACCCTCCTTGGCGTCGCTGAGGTTCTCCCCCTCCACCACTGTAGGCCGACCAACGGCCGGCGACACACGCTGGCGCTATTGGGAGTGGTGGACGGAGCAAAAAAAAGGAAGAGAAGTGGGGGAGGAAGAAGATCCGTGGTTGATGGTGGAGAAGACGAGCGCCGGCCAGCTGGCCGGCCATTCCACCGGCGGCGGTGGCACCACCAGGAGGTGGTGGCGGCGGTTTCCAAGGGGGCGACGGGGTTATTGAAACCCTAACCGCCCCCACCGCTCCTTTTATATGCAGGCCGCCCGTGGTGGGCTGGCTGGGCCGCTGGCAGGCCGCAGCCGTGGGTCGGCCGTTGGCCTCCTCCACGAGCCGCTGACAGCTGCGACTGGGCCGCATGCATGCGGGCTGCGGCCAGGCCGCTGACGGCCCACAGGCCGGATGCAGCCCACCGTCCTCCAAAAATTCTAGAAGTTCTTCACATCCCCACCGAACTTTCAGAAAAGTCCATCGAACCCCCTCAAACTTCTGAAAAGTTTGACTTACCCCCCTGAACTTTTAATTAGCCCTCAGGCATTTATCTATTTACGTTTTCAGAATTATCAGTTCTGTATTTTTACGTTTTAGACCCTGAATGATTCTGTAAATATGTGTTGTCAAGCACATTGTGATATGTACCCTCCGGTATTCACACCTATGTAAGTTGGATGTTATAATTACCGTAGTAATTAAGCATATTTATGATCCGCAGATCATTTTTAGGTGTTAGAACAATTCTTACATATCCAATTTAATTTTATTTGCATTATTAATGCTTAATAAAATTTCTACATCAAGTAGAATATCAAGTAAAAATTAAAATTAAGGCCTATACATATGATTTGGGAATAACACAAGGTGATGTGACCTAGGCGCTGGCTGCGATAAGTTCTTTCTAAGAGCTTATTTGCCTTGAGATCCGTGCTTTTAGGCAGCTTTTGCTCATCACTGAGAGGTCTATATCTTTATGATGATTACCTTCAAAGTGTATATCCAAATTTCATATATATGGACAAAATATTAATGACTATCAAGTCAAATTATTCCTACAGGAATTACAATGTCCTATACCTTAATTTTGTAAGACCCACCTTACATGCATTATTTTGCTTATGTTATAACACAAATTTACCTCAGTAAATTAACATTTTGGTGCAAGAATCATCTTGCCTTCACTATTTTTGCATAATCATAACACAGGGTGTCAAACATGAATAACACTAAATGACCTCCTAGTATTACTAGTGTAACACAAATGCGTGGAGTCTAAGGTATTTATTGCAATCATGCAAATTATGCCTATAGCAACGAGTTCCTCGTCAACCACTTCAAATTTTACACCATACTGGTGATTATATTTTGATGTGTTAACTCACTAGTATGTGATGATCGAGTCACACTCGATAGTAACGATTTCATCGTACATCATGAATGAGGTTCACACTAATTGTAATTCAAATCGCAATTTGAATATACATGATTTTATATCGAATTATTCAAGACTCATCTTGGAATCAAGGCTTAAACAAATAGCAGAAAAAGTGCAACATATTTTGTTGACAATACTCTATCATATATAAAGGGAATATGTTTTGGTAATGATCATTTGATCATTTATTCTCACAAGAATAGAATCCAAAAGCATATGCAACGACTTCTGTCGCTTGTCAATTATAAGAAGTCCACTTATAATCAAGTATCAACTTGATTTAAATAATTTTTGCACTACAATATATTTCATGCTATATAATTTACTCATCGAGTAAATTCATTCAAATACATGATCAACTCATGTAGGACATGACTAATGTTTCCAAAATGGAAATTTTTGAATTCGCATTGGATTGAGTTTACTATCTAATTTGGGTACATGATATCAATGATATCATTGGGAGATTCATGGCATCCAAGCCACCATCATTATACCCACATGCAAGTACCCAATACAATTCACAATTGAAATTACCACACATACACCTTTGGTGTTACTACATTTCCTCAATTCAGATTTTACAAATCTGATTAACCATAGGAACAAGATTCATTTATTTCTTTGAACTCCTAGCAGAGTTATCAACAAAGAATTGAACTTTTAGTTCATACAATTTACAACATAATGGATCCCATGCATAAATGTCACTTTGTTTAAAAATGACCATAATGAAAAAACTGATGTTTGTCTATAGTGTGGTTGTACATTTATGTACACATGATTTCCAAATTAAATATTTGGTTCAAACAAAAACTCCATCCCAGTGGAGGAAAGCGAATTCAAGGAGATCAATTGAAGCGCACTTCAATAAATTAGATCTCCATATGTTTTCCATATAATTCATGGAATTATCATTAGTTTAATATTATACTACATGTGTAGTATATTGTCCATCATTCATATCATGTACTTCATACATTGTATTTATTCGGGATATAACCAGAGAGAAAAGGAATTTCATAAGGTGGATCACCACTATCACAATTGTGAGAGATATATACTATCCTCATAAATATTGAATTATTTATTGTAGATGCACTCATGTATTCTACAAATACCCCCAATTTCGTGATATCCATTGTATATGGTTTCATACTGAAACCCATTACCAAGGATAATGATGAAAAATCAGCACTCAACTTGGTACAATGGGTACAAAAACTCGACATTCGTACAATTCCTTTCATATCATCTGGGGTATATTATATGTACATACATAAATCCCGAAAGATATGTTGCGTATCAAATAATTTTTCAATCTTGATTATATCAAGAATCGGCATGATAGCCTTGGTCATTCTAACCCATGAATGATAAGAAAAATTATTATCAACTCTATTGGTCATAACATACATTCTGAAAATCCTCAGATTTTGCGCACCGCATGTGCCACATGAGAATTAATTTAAGGCCCTCTTACCTTAAAATTATAAACAATGAGCCACACAATTTCTTGAATGCATTCAAGATAAGTTGGCCATATTCAACCATTTATGGACTATCTAGGCACTCCCAAGTGCTCATAAATGTATTTGCAAATAGTTCCACATGTGTTCCTTACTGATCATAAGGCATCACAATTTTACCAAATTTACTGCTCTAGTTTTTCTAGTTAGAGCAAATTTTCCTAGACATAGGAATAAATCCATTCATATCGAATTATTTGGTTTCGGAGAACTATAACACTAAATACCATATATCTTTAGAAATTATGGCTTAATTGAATCTCTTATCGAGATAACTCATTTTAATGACCATCACAATAGTATTCAACCTATCAACATCAAGTTGGTAATATGTGGATTTACACACCACATATTTTACATTTATCAAGCTGCAATCATATGGCTCCCTCTGTTGCAGTTAGTACGTGAAAGTTTGGCCACAGCCAAATATTTCCCATCTGCGTGTCGGCTATGTTTTGCACATACCGATATCACCACTTTACAACATACATCATGGGCATTAGGGACCTACATAAAAGGTATTATTTCCGTCATTTATATAATACCTTAGGTCTCTATGGGGATTTACACAAAAGCCCGTATGTTGACCACACATTGAGGATAATTCCAGGCATTAGGGGGAGATAAATACCACATATAGAATGCCAGGAATACAAAATAAATGTTACACATCACATTCAATCCTCACATCCACGTACATACTAAAGAATATCTGATCCATTGGTTCAGAACATCTTCTATATTTGTAACATATTACAAATATCCTGCCAACTGCATTTACTTATCAAAAGTGTCATCTTATTCAATCCCTACAATTTAATGTGCCAGAAAGAGTGATATCTATAGATCACTCAACTCCCAAATTAAAATAAGAGGGGGAGAAGTATGGTCACTAGGGATATAGCTTGTTAATAAGCATCCGTGGAAACAGGGGGAGATATCCTCCAAAATAGTAAATGCAAATCAACATCATGCATGTTGTTGGACACTTTATGGATATTCAAATCCAAAGCCTATGAATGTTTAACATTCTCAAGCCCAGTACATGTGCACATAAATTTAGGCACTGAAGCATCATTGGAACACCCTAACTCTATCATATTGGGAAATGAGATAAGAGTTCTAAAAATTTAATATTTTCACATGCTATATTGGTTCCATTGAATTAATCATACAAAGACTACAAAAATATCGACATATACTCCTCAAAATTGCTATGCATCTTAAACTGGATCCAGACCAAAAGTCCTAGGCAGAGTGTATCAACACTCAAATTGGGTCAAAGAAAAGGTGGCAATTATGGAGAATTTCTCTCATTCACTAGTGAGAGGTATTTACTGCAGTAATACCATCTTCTCACAAATGCATTCTTTACGAAAGCAAGGTGGTGATATAATGAGAGGTTGTAGCAATGGTTTCACGCAGAGACCGAGCAACATACCCTTGTGATATATGTGAAAAATAATGTTCCTATACTTTATGATTGGCAGATCAAATAACTTTCATAGAATTGGATATACAAGTCTTCAACTTATTCCACATTCTAAATCTAATATAAATCGCAATATTTATTGTGTATCACTCAAGTCACTCCATGACTTGAAATAGTCAAGTTGATTGTGGTACAACTGGCTAAGAGAGTATCTTCCACAGAAGGTTTACTCCAATCACTATGATTGCATTTGTGTTCATAAACAAATCCAACTTGGATTTTCCATCATATCAACACACATAAACAAACAAGCAATCATTTTATGACGGAATTTTGAGATGGAAATTTAGTAAAACCAAACTATGCTTAAGTTTACAACTTATGCTTACATATCAGTTTATCAATATTCAATTGATAATGTGTACCAATATTCAAATAATATTGGATAAGAATATCCATAAACACTCATGGTAATTCACTCCCTAAAGATGGATCAATATCCATTTAGACCCTGGGATGATAAAGTTAATGCCAACAAAGCACTTGTGTTTTATACAAATTACAACATGCTTAATATTGCAGTTGTCGATACATTGCTATAGTGCTACTCCGACAACACCATTCTGGTGGCAGTTCAAAAATGATATCCATAGATATCAAATGGTACTAAAAGGTCTTGATTTATTATTTTAAGACTTGACTAAGTAAGGTGTCAATATACTGGCTAACTGATCCCCATACTTGCTAGATCATAAACTGATACAGATAATAAAGTTTTCATGTGAGTCATCATTATGGACTCCATATAAGAAACTTTTATCTATCTCTTCGAAGCATCATATTCATATGTATGACTTCAATAAATGATAAAATGTGATTCCATATATTCACTATCATTATCCATAAATGATAATGAATCTTGTATTGATCAAAATGTTTATCCTCATTTTTACAAAATGAGAGAATAAATATCTTGCAAAACACACTCACTAATGTACTTATCCACCAATACATCATAAAATGGTATTCATGGTAAGTGGTGAGTGATAACTTAAAAATTTTGCAAGGTTCAAGGGAGATATCCTCATCAATTACAAATGAAATGAGAGATAGAAATCTTGCAAACCAAATCATTTAATAATCTTGTAGATTTATTCACAAAGTCCTTACCAACATAATTATTCCAAAAATATGTTTTTGGAATAGGTATGAGACAACTCAAAGATTTGCAAGAATCAGGGGGAGACATTCCTTTGATATAATCTATACATAATCATTTGATTATGAATATTGTACTCTTTTTCCTATATGAGTTTTACTTACAAGGTTTCTCATAAAAGGGTTTTAATGAGGCAATATCAATACAAGAACATATCTCATATCACCTAATTTTTCTACTAAGGTTTTAAGGGTGGTATTCAAGGCATATTCTATGTCATATCTTCTGTTTTCCCTACAAGAGTTTTTAAGAAGATAGAGAATCCCTTCTCATATTTTTCCCATTAGGGTTTTGGAGAAGGTTATTCGAACATGATCCTCAGATCATAATATTATTGATCTCCAAAAATTTACTTATGAGTTTTTCCTTACAAGGTTTCTCATATAAGTTTTTCAATGAGACAATAATCAAATATGCCATATCATTTTCTCCTACGGGATTTTAAAGCAGTTCTAGTGACATATACACATACAAATTGGTTTCTCCTCAAAAGTTTTCCCATACGGTTTTTAGAGGAGTTTTACAAGATGATATTCAAAGATGATTGAAGAAGAATTACATCAAGATCCCATGAAGCAATTGATCAAGGGGGAGTGTTATGAAATATTGATTAGTGATCAATTAGCATAACTATGTAATTAGGAGAATCATTAGTGATGTAATTAGGGACTTACAACCGCCTTGTCCAAAGGCCATCCCGAAGGGGTGCCTACACACCCTTTCACTGTGTATATATTCAAGGGGGTCCCCCCTGATCAATCAATCCCAATCATTTTCCTCAATTCTCATTTCGTTCTAAGTTTTGTCTCTCAACATGTCTTACACACTAATGTCTTAACAAGTATCAAGCGCACAAGCAGCTTGCATTTTCTCGAAGAACATCGTGTGTACTCACTAAGTAAAAAGGGGACAATTGCAATGTTGTTCGTTCTGTAGTATGACAAAAATGTCAATAGCAAGCTTAAGGAAATGCCTTTGAAGTTAAATTGGTGCCTTTGAAACGCCTTTGAAGTTGTGGTCAATAGCAAGCTTAAGGAAACACCTTTGAAGTTAAATTGGTGACTTCCTAACTCTTGTTAATATGATTATTTTTAATGATAATAACACTTCTTTCCTTTGACAGGATGAGTGGTCTATATTTGGACGTGATCCGTGTCTTGAAATGACATATGTTGTTGAGTGCTATCATTTACTACCAATCTACCATATAATTTGGATGGTCCATGTGTGGCCCATGAGTACTGGTGCTCGTGTTTTGAAATGAACTGGATTTCTAAGAATAGAAATCCGATCCCTGCACCTCGGTGATAGTCCCAGGAGGCTATCACGTGCAAATCCCTGTCTCAGAAAGTAACAAAAATCGTACAACAGAAGGAAATATATGAAGGTCCACATAAATAATATTATAATAATTAAGCATCTGAGTACATCATTACGGCACATGCCGGGTACAAGTCCAACAGGACTGAATCAAACAAGGTAAACATCTACGCATCGGCTCTCATGTAGCGAAGTAGACTACATCCCCATAGGCAAGCTCGAGTGTAGAACGGCCTCAGTCATCCCATCCATCGTGCTCAAAGTCGTAGTCCGGCTCCTGGTCTGAAAACCCGTCATCTACTCAATAAGTGAGTAGGTCATGTCAACTTCCCAACAAAGAGCATAAGCAAAAGAGAATAATTCTAGTGTGCATGGATATTCCTATGTATGGCTGTAGAAGGTTATGCAGGCAGCGGTAGCAACATCAAGGAATGCAGAAATGCTGAGAGGTCTCCATCTCCGAGGAGATCCACACCTCTGAGGCCAACGCCTCCGGGGTCAACACCCAAACCAAGGAAAGAACACCAAACACTGGATCTCAACCGAGTCACAGCATCCCACTCTCATCTGCGATGTGGGGTCACCAACTCCTATCCCCACATCTCAACGGCACGAAGTCAGACTCACACACACAGGGGAGAGAAAGCAGCACAAGAAGAGTACTAGCCAGAGTAACAGACCCAAGGGCTGTCCATACTAGTGGACACGGACTATAGCTATGGGTTTAACACTCTGCAGAGGTTGTACAGCTGGACCCGCCGGATAGGGCAGAAATGGATGCCTCCGATCCACATCCCTACCTAACGGCCAGAGACCTAGTAGTGGGTGGCACTCTCCTGCCTCTCCGATCCTGACTGGTCCTGAACTAGGGCGCGAAACTTGCCAGCAGGACCTCGGAGCTGTGAAACCATCCCCGGAGGAGCCGGGGCGACGTCTAGTCGAGGGTATAACCCGTCCCCCTCACACAATCACACTGATCCGCCTACAAGTTGAGTGCCAACCACCAACTAGTTCTCGGACCGAACCCCGCCCATACGTGAGCGAACGGTTTGTACGAAAATAGCCCAAAGATCACGGTTAAACTGTTGATCGGTCCTTAATTGCCAGAGCGAGCACTCACCAACTCCATCCGTCTGACACGCTGCTAGGGCGGGAGGCCAGGTCGCATCTCCCCTAGACAGGTGTTCACAAGTAACCAAAGCGGCTCGCTCCCGCGGTAACACGTCAAGGATACACACTCACCCAAAACACATGCTAGAATACCGAGATATCCCAATCTCAGTCCAAACCAGAGATCCATCCATAACTAAGGGTAAAATATATGGATAGATATAGCTAGGAACTAGCTAGGGGTCTGTAGCTAGTTCCATAAGTAGGTAGTTCAAGGACAGGATTAAACAAACCAAGGTACGGCTAAAAGATTGTCTATGCATTTCAAGAACATTCATAAATAATAATTTAGCACTAGCAACTAAAGCATGCATAGGATCTATATGGTTGGGAGTGTCATGACACCTGGCTGGCGTCCGTAGTCCTGGTCTGGGTTGAAGTCGGGGTCGTAGGCCTCCTCCGGATCGTAGCTCGGGTCTGTGCAGCACGAGATACGAGACGCTAAATTACCGACAATCAACTAAGCATAAATCCAAAGAAACCCAATTTTAAAAGATCCAAAAAGATCTATACTATCTATAAATAGCTCCGTCTCATTTTTAGAAAAATAATGAAATTGGTTTCATATTTCTCGGAGTTATGAATAATTAGTTATGAATTTTCAAAGGTTAAAGGATTTATAAAATAAATTTCAAATTCATTTATAAATCAGAAAAGGATTTTAATTTTGAAAATAGGTGATGACGTCAGTAGGACGTCATCATGACGTCAGTGTCACAGGATTAGTGGGCCGCTATTGGGTCGAATCTGTTAGTGGGCCGAAATCGGCCCCTTGGACTTCGCCCAGTGGGCCACACGAGCTAAGTCCATCAGACCTCCCTGAATTAAAAACAGAGTCCGCAAAAGAAAAGGAAAAGGGCCGTGTTGGGCCTTAGCAGGCCAGTTGGCCCATCATTTCCGCGGACTCACACCGGAGAAGTCCGGTGGAGGTCCTTGGAGAAACCTGGGGCGCACGGGCGCTCCCTCGCCCCTCATGCGCGCATCGGCGCGCCCCAGCGCTCGTCCGGCGGTGACGACAAACGGCGAACGACGGCGGTGGTGGTTCCGGAGCTCATGCAAGTGAAGGTTAGCGACCACTAGGGTCTGGCGGTTACCATGGCCCTGGGGTCGGGATCCTTGGTCTGTGCAGCGCGGTTCGGCGGCGCTCTCGGCGCGGCGCAGACCCGACGCGGTGGCAACGGTGGTTAGCAGTGGTCCAGCTCGCTCTCCTGCCTCACGCTGGGGTGCGCTGGACCATGTGGGCTCGCGGGATCACACGCCTTGCGATGGGCGGCGGCGGTTAGTGCACGCACACATGCGCACGCACGGCGCAGAGGTGGCCGGTGGTGACATGGCGGCGACAGCGGTGCGTGGAGGAAAGCAGCAGCGTCACGGGCACGCGCATCAGTAGAAACCTCAGCGCAGCATGGCTAGCACGTGGGTGTGCTTGCCTGGGCACAAGCACGCGTACAGGCAAGGCCTGGCCGCGGCACGACCGGCCGACGCGCGCGGGTCCTCGGCGAGCCATGGCCACGGCGCGGCGCAAGCAGCGGTGGCGACAGCGAACACCTGTAGAAGAATCCAAGGCGCAAAGGCCGGACACAGGCACGCGACAACACAGCGAAAAGGACGGCGAGGGCCGGCGTGGCGCTAGGGGGTACCACGGCGGCGAACCCGCGAAGCGAGCACGGCGCGAAGGCCGACGAAACATTTTAGGCAGTTCAAGGCAGAGGGGAGAAGCAAGGGTGCGGAGTGGCTCACGTTGGGGCGGAGATGAAGACGTAGTAGAGACGAGCGCGTCGGTGAAGCGGTGGCGAGGTACACTGCGGCGCTTCTTGCTCTGCTCCGGTAGCAGCTCGACGCGGACTGCCTCCTCCTTCACACGGGTGGCCCCTGCTCTTGGTGGCTTCAGCTTCGGTGAGTCGGCGCGGTGGCGAGGCGCGCTCCTCCTTCTCTTCTTCCCCCCTTCTCCTCCTCTTCCCCCTTCTCCCCTAGCGCGACGGCAGAACAGGGGATTGGGGAAAAGATCCCCAACTGGCGATGGAACCAATTGGGGCTCGGCTGCTGGGGTTTAGGTGCGCGCGGGTCAAGGGAACCAAGGAGTAGCATGGGGCAGGGCTGTTCCCCTCCTTGCCTTGGCGGCAAAGGCGCAGCACAGCACAGGCAAGGCTTGGCGCGGGGGTAAGCGCGGTGGCAAAGAAGTGAATAGGAGAGTGGCGCTGCGCGTGGGACCTACCTTGGCGTGTGTGCCAGCCTCTCGGCGTGCGCGCCAGCGAGGCGGGGCAATGCGGCCTGGCGCGTAGGCGCGCGGAGCGGCACGGCGAAGTGGTGTGGGGCGGCCGGGTCAAAGCAGGGTGAAGGGGAAGATGACCAGTGCCTGGGCGGTCCCACCTGTCATAGAGACGAGAACGGCGGGGCGCGACGTGGGCCGCTGTGGGCTGCGTCGAGGAGTTGGGCTGAAGCGAGGGTCGACGGGAGTTCGCAGGCCAGAAGTTCGAGAGGCAAGGGTAGACTTTAGGAACTGTTACCTTGGCCCAAGACTTAGATAGGTTTTTGAATTAGGTTTTGAATATAAGTTTAAACTTTATATTTGAATTTGAATTTATTCAAATTCAAAACACACTCAAATAAATCCAAATAAAATCCATAAAATCCAAATCACTTACTTGTACTATAATTTGAATTTATATTTTTATATTTAGGTTTTATTTATATAGAATTTAGGTGAGAGGCTAGAAAAGGTTTAAAATATGGTGACACTTCATCAAATAAATAAAAGTTCAAATTTTTCAGCATTTTCATACTTTCAAATTTCCGGGATGTTACATTCTCCCACACCACCGGGAATCTCGTCCTCGAGATTTAAGCTCCATCCTCTCCCTCGAACAAGTGAGGGAACTCTTTCCTGAGGTCGGCTTCCTTCTCCCATGTTGCTTCTCACTCAGTGTGGTGGCTCCACAGCACTTTGCAGTAAGGAATGGTGGTCCTCCTGGTTTCCTTTGTTGCCCTGTCCAAGATCTTCTCCGGGTACTCTGCATACTCCAAGGTGTTCTGCAGGTCGAGTATCTCAATCGGGACTTGCTTTGCTTCCACTTCCTTCTCACTCTTCTTCAATTGTGACACGTGGAACACGGGGTGCACAGCTGACAACTCCTCTGGTAAGGCTAGTCGGTAGGCGAGCTTCCCAACTCTCCCGGTGATCTGGTAAGGTCCCATGTACGTCGGGGCAAGCTTCCCTTTCACTGCAAACATCTTGGTTCCTCTCATGAGTGACACTTTCAAGTAGACGAAGTCTCCTCTGTTGAACGACAAGTCTCTCCAGTGACGGTCTGCGTAGCTCTTCTACCGACTCTGGGCAATCTTTAAGTTCTCCCTGACTTTCTCTACTTTCTCCTTGAGGATATCCAGTCCAAAGATCATCCTCTCCCCAACTTCTAACCACATCAGGGGTGTCCTACACTTCCTCCCGTAAAGTGCCTCAAAAGGTGACATTTTGAGAGTTGCTTGGTAGCTGTTGTTGTACGAGAACTCTGCGTAGGACAAGCTGCTTTCCCAGTCAGTGCCGTAGGTGAGGGCACAAGCTCTGAGCATATCCTCCAAGGTCTGGTTGACTCTTTCGGTTTGTCCATCTGTCTGAGGGTGGTTAGCCGTGCTGTAGCTGAGTGTGGTTCCCATCCTTGCATGGAAGCTCTTCCAGAACCTGGCCACGAACTGCGGTCCTCTGTCCGACACTATGCTCCTCGGGGCTCCGTGTAGTCTGAGTATGTGATCCACGTACAGGTTTGCCAACTGATCTGTTGCGTCTGTAGCTTTAACTAGCACAAAGTGTGACACCTTGGTCAAGCGGTCCACTATGACCCACACCGAGTCGTGTCCTTTAGGTGAACGGGGCAATCCCACTACAAAGTCCATGGAAATGTCGTCCCACTTCCACTGAGGAATTTCCAACGGTTTCAACAACCCTGCAGGCTTCTGGTGCTCAATCTTCACTCTGCTGCACGTGTCACAACACGCCACGTGGTAAGCTATGTCCTTCTTCATATCCTTCCACCAGAACCTCTGTTTCAGATCTTGGTGCATCTTTGTGCTTTCTGGGTGAATGGAGTACCTTGAATCATGGGCTTCCTTCAGAATTTGTTCCCGTATCTCCTTGCTCTTCGGCGCACAAATCCGATCTTTTAGCCACACAGTGCCCTGTTCATCCACACGGTAATCCTCAGCTCTTCCTTTCTCCATTAGCTCCTTGAGTTCCCAAATCTCGAGACACCCACTCTGTGCTTTCCGGATCCTGTCTTCGAAGTCGTAGGTCACTTGCAGTGCGTTGAGTTGTCCCTACTCCACAATCTCTAGCTGAAACTGCTCTAGCTCTTCGTGAAGTGCTGGCTGCTCCTGCCTCACCATGAAGTTGTTGCAATAGGACTTTCTGCTGAGTGCATCTGCCACAACGTTAGCTTTGCCTGGGTGGTAGTGAATCTCCAGCTCGTAATCCTTGATCAACTCTAACCATCTCCTCTGCCTCATGTTTAGCTCTGGCTGGGTAGAGAAGTACTTCAGGCTTTTGTGATCGGTATATAGTTCACACTTGTTGCTGATCAAGTAGTGCCTCCAAATCTTGAGTGCGTGAACAACTGCCGCTAGCTCCAAGTCGTGAGTAGGGTAGTTCTCTTCGTGCTTCTTGAGCTCCAAGCAACAACCTTTCCCTCTTGCATCAACACACATCCCAAACCTTGCTTCGAGGCGTCACAGTACACCACGAAATCCTTCTTGATATCTGGCAAGGTAAGAATCAGAGCCGTCGTGAGTCTCTTCTTTAGTTCCTGGAAACTCCTCTCACAAGCCTCTGACCACTCAAACTTCTTGTCGTTCTTCAACATCTCTGTCATTGGCTTTGCTATCTTGGAGAAGTTTTCTATGAACCTCCTGTAGTAACTTGTCAACCCGAGAAAGCTCCTGATATCGGTCACTGTGAGTGGCTGCTCCCACTTGGTAACTGCTTCCACTTTTGAAGGATCGACTGCGACTCCCTCAGCTGACAACACGTGACCCAAGAAAGCAACTTCCTCCATCCAAAACTTGAACTTGCTGAACTTTGCGTACAAATTCTGCTGTCTCAGTCTCTCCATCACAATCCGAAGGTGCTCTTCATGTTCTTCCACTGTCTCAGAGAAAATCAGTATGTCATCAATGAACACAATCACGAACTTGTCCAGCTCTTCCATGAAGACCTTGTTCATCATGTTCATGAAGTAGATTGAGGCGTTGGTCAGTCCGAAAGAAACCACTACGAACTCGTACAGGCCGTACCGAGTCGTGAAAGCTGTTTCGGCACATCCTGTTCTTGAATCTTCATCTGGTAGTACCCTGACCTCAAGTCAATGTTTGAAAATAACTTGGCCTTCCGCAGCCTGTCTAGCAAGTCGTCAATCCTGGGCAAAGGATACCTGTTCTTGATTGTCATCGAGTTGAGTGTCCGGTAGTCCACACACATCCTCTTGGTGTCATCCTTCTTATCCACAAACAGAACTAGCGAACCGCAAGGTGAGGCACTCGGCCGTATAAACCCTTGCTCTGGCAACTTCTTGAGTTGTTTCTTCAGCTCATCAAGTTCATCCGCGGACATCCTGTACGGGCTCTTGGCCACTGGTCCAACTCCTAGCATCAGCTCAATCACAAACTCGATATCCCTGTCTGGTGGTAGCTCGGTCAACTCCGCTGGTGTCAGGGGTTGAGACCTGGACAGATCTGCTAGGGGGCTGCCCTGGTGGTTTGCAGGTTAATGGAGGATCGGGACCTAAGAGCGTCGGTGGTTATGCACATGGTGCACAAGGAACTAGGCGAGTATGGCGGCGAGGAACAAGGGTTTATACTGGTTCAGGCCTCCGGAGAGTAAAACCCTACGTCCAGTTGTGGTGGATTATGCAAGGATGAAGATGAGTTCCCCCTGTGCATGGAACCCTAGGCCGCCATATATGGGGGGACGGGCTAGGGTTTGCACGCGCAGGTCGGTTGACCCGTGTCGGGGTCGGTTACAACTGTGGGAAGCTTATCTCCTGGATTACAAGGAGTATCCCGTGATACTCGGAGCTACAAGCGGTGGCGCGCCAGGTCGCCGTGTCTTGTCTTGCACGCAAAGGCTTCACGGGTCTTCCGGGAGCTTGACCAGGTCGCTGGGCCCACTTGTAAGGTCGGTGAGTCTTCTGGAAGGTCGGGTCCACTTGTCAGGGGCCTCTGGGACCCTAGCCGGTGGGGACCCATGGGTACCCATGTCTCTCAAGCCCCCGATCGACGTGTAGGCGTAGCGGCCGAGGCGGGGTCGTGTCGAAGAGCAGCAGAGGCACAGCACCGTCGAGGTCGTGAAAGGTGCACGGGGATCAAAAAAGAAAAGAAAACCCCTCCGATGCGCGCACGAAGTTGAACGCCGATCTTCTGGGTCGAAGGACCATAAGGTCGTAGTGAAAATGAGGCGTAGATCTTGCAGAACCACCGACCTGACCTGAATCAGGCATGTTGTAGCAGCAGTCACGACCTTCAGAAAGGTCAACAAGCCTACCAAGGGTAGGTCGAGCAGAGATGTGATGGAAGCAGGCTTCCATTAGGTCGAGGTGACCCAAAGAAAATAGGGCGTCGAAGACGCACTAGTGTAGTAGCCCCCGAGCAGTAAAGCGACCAGTATGGTCAGTTTGATGCTCTAAAGAAGAAGAAGAAGAATTAGCCGAACCTACGACCTTCTGCTTAGGAAGCGGACGCTCTTGTAGGGTCGATGCTAGAAGACAAGAGCTCCAGAATCTTTGCAGAGAGTAGCAGGCGACAGGTCTGTCATAACCAGAGGCACAAGTGCACTGTACGGTCACGAGCCAGCACACTCATGAAGCATAGGCCACTGCCATCCGCAAAAGACAAAGGTGTCTCAGTGTGCAGTCAGGTAGGGGTCAGGCGCGCCGATGCCTTTTTACAGACGAACAGTGACCTCGTGCTCCACGAGGGTACAGTGTCTGCGAGGATAAGGGTGCCACGCAAGTTGGCCTTGCGGGTAAGACTGAATGCAGATACCTGTTGGTATAAATAGGTGCCCAAGGGTTGAAGCAAACCACACCAATCTTCAAAGGGGATCCAAGATGACCCAGTGTAGTAATATTGCAATGTCGTGGGCTTTTGTCCGCCCACCAGAGTGTAGAGGTGATGTAGTTCATGCTTGGAGCTAGAAGAATGCTTGCGAGGCTCGAAGAGCTCGATTGGCCTCTTCTCCCAGCCTCACCGAGGAGCCCGGAAGGAGTATGAAGCAGCAGTTGCATCGTCGACCCTGACACTTTCAGGCCTGATGTGATGCTGGTGAGCACCGCGCTCCACCCGGCGAGGTTGGTGTTAAAGCTCGGACCTTCTGCAATCTTGCGGCGAAGCTCAGACTTGATGCTGGGCACCATAGGAGACCGGTTGGTGCGCGAGTAGACATGGCTGTGTGGCAGCTGCCTCCACAGTGGCTGTGGGGGTCATCGAGTAGGTCCTGAAGCCAGAAGAAAGCTTGCGACAAGCCTCATTAGTGTAGACTGAGTTGTAAGCACTTTGGAAGGTAATTCAGGACCTTTAAGATCTTTGTATCTTGTAATTTGGCCAAGGGCCAAACTCCTTGTAGCTTATGAAGCTGTAAATATAGATTTGCATGAGCAGTGTCATGGCTTTAGTAGTTTGTAAGGGCGCTCGAGCTGCAATGGTACGGATACCAAGGTCCCAGCGGGGCTGTAATAGCACGCCGACCTTCAGGAGGCCTTCCGTAGAGACAAGGGGTCCGTGTCGACCTGGGTCGGCACGGCTGTTGTGCAGTGATACAACGCAGGTAGTCAACCTGAAAAATCCTAGGTCTGAAACGACCTAGAAGGCAGCAGGGCCTTAGCAACCTCGGGGAGGTGCTACTTGACCAAGAGGTCGCCAACGGGCAGTGGAGCCATTAAGCACGGGGCCGTTGGTGCAGCCATTTAAGGCAACATTAATAGGTAGCAGGACCTTAGCGATCTCGGGGAGGTGCTACTTGACCCGGAGGTCGTTAATAAGTAAATATGGGTATGAACCCGTGATTCGAGACTGGGGTGACCTACCAAGCGGTAGTCCCTGTCGACCTTGTGAAGGTAATGTTGTTGACCTGGAGGTCGCCAGAGGCCAAGAAGCCTTGAAGAAAATGATTGGGAGGGGGCTTGAAGTAAGGCATAGCGAGTCCATGGACGTCGGGCCGTTGGGCAGAAAACCAACGGGCATGGATTCCCGCACGGCTCGAGCCGTCACTGCCTGTAGCCGTTAGGCCGAAAGAGCCGTTAGGCAATGTATCCGTTGGGTCGCCGGTAATGTCGCCGAGTCCGAGGGGACGTTTAGGGCGTCGCGGCCCACCGCACTGAGGCGGCCCAGTTATAAAAGGCCGAGTGAAGGGCCGAGGACCCCACTCGCTTCCATTCCCCGCAGCAGCTAGGGTTTCCAATCCGCCGCCAGAAGCTCTAGCGCATAGATTCGCCGGCACCGCCGTGCAGAGATCCACCACGCCCAGCGCCGCCGTATGCGCCAAAAGTCCCTTGTGGTATTTAGAGCTAGATCCACCAGCTTCGAGGAAGAGGAAATGGCCCCAGAGCTTGTGCCGGCCCCGGAGAAGGTGTGGGAGCACTCGACGGTGACGAAGGCGCAACTTAAGGAGCTGGTGGAGCACGGGCTGCTGAAGCCCAGGGAGCAGGTGGGGTGGAGGCCTGCCGCCGGCGAAGCGTTCCCCTCCGAGGGAACTGGGGAGACCGTCGCCTTCGTCTCGTATGTCGAGCACGGTTTTGGGGTCCCGGTGGGTGACTTCTTCCGCGAGCTTCTCCACTTCTACCGCATCGACCTGGTGCATCTCGTCCCCAACGCCATCACCATAGTATCCTCGTTCATCCACCTATGCGAGGCGTACCTGGGGATACCGCCACATTTCGACCTGTGGCGGTATTTCTTCGAGGTGAAGAAGACGGGGAAGAACGGCATCGTCGGCGCCATCGGCTTCATGCTACACCACCACATGAAGATGGTGTACATCGACATGGAGCTACCGGACAACACCTAAGGCTGGAGGCGGGGCTGGTTCTACATCGACAACCCCAAAGCAGCACTAGCAACCAGGTCGGGGCTCGCGTCAGTCCCGGTGCCAGAGTGGTCCAACCAACTAACGTCGCGGGAGATGGACGCCATCAAGCCGCTGCTGGAGGACCTCAAGCAACGGAAGGAAGAAGGGCTGACCGGCGGGGCGGTGGCCATCAGTTTCAGCCGGAGGCTACTGCAGCCGATCCAAGATCGGGTGCACCCGGCCTACGAGTATTGGGGTCAGACCAACCCAACCCACGTACAACAGCGCAAGGTCTCCAAGCAGGAGATGGTGGCGCGAGTGAGGGAGCTCTTCAATGGGGTGATCCAGAACCGGACATGCCCCAAGGCGTTCTCCCTCACACGGCCCGCGGACGTGGTATGTCGCTGATCGACCTTGATTTCTCTGTTGTTGTTGCATTCCCCTTTTTCTGAAACAAAGGTTGACTGTTTGCAGGGTTGTGAAGGTTTGTTATGGTGTTCGGCTCCCCTCGCGGACGAGGGGGAGCACAGCTTCAAGGTCCGGGCAGCGGGGGACGTGAGGGCTCCGCCGTCGGAATTATTGGAGAACTACCTCTCTGACTCATCGGTGGGGGGTAGCGGTGATGAGGATCCACCTGTGGCGAGCTCTGCGCCGATGACTCGTCGTACGTGGCAGGCCACCGCTAAGATCCCGGTGCACAAGGGCGTCAAGATCATCTCCACCACCATCGAGGCGGAGAAGAAGAAAAGGAAGAGGAAGGATGTCACTGCGTCATCGGAGACGGCAACGACTAACACCGAGGTCATTTATGAGGAGCAGGACGATGCACGGTCGCATGACGTCACCACAGGATCGGGTGACGTAGTGGCCGCGGGAGGGGACGGCACCGCGCTCGGTGTTGTAAGTGAGCAACAGCCGAAGTCGAGTGCAGGAGGCATGAGCGACCAAGGGTCGCAGAAGAAGCCAAGGCGGGCGCCGCCTAGGCCGATGTCGCTGAAGTTTAAGGCCGACAGCAGGTACGTTACAGAGCTTGATTGTATGCTTTTCTTCATCTGTGGTGCTTGTTGAGTGCATCTGTGCTGACGAGATTTGTGTACTTTGGGCAGCGGGGCTCCTGCTGCATCGGGCAGCAGCAAGAATGCCTCGGGCCAAGAGGCCTCCGGGCGGAAGGTTGAGAAGGTGCCGGTGGGGCAGTCGCCGGCGACCTTAGGCGGGGACGTCACCAGTGAGGTCCCTGAGACCGTGGGGACAACACCGTCGGCGGCAGCCAAGGTCGCTGCTGAGAATGCGCAGCAGGAGGAGGGCCCGCGCCAGCAAGACCCACCGGAGTCAGATCTGTTGGAGATGCCGCCGGCGGAAACCGGAGGTGGAAGCGGGGAAGCCAAACGACAACAGTGCCTCTACGCTAGCACTCCGTGGGAGGATGATGTCTAGGCCGACGCCAAGGACCTTGATGACTTTAAGGCGGTGCAGGCGACCATCACGGAGGCGGCGAGGATGATCGGCCACACACTCATGGTGAGCTGGTGTTTTCTTTAGGGCTAAGACTTTTTAATTCCCCAAAGTGCACTGACTTGACGTTCTTTCATAATGTATGGATGCAGACCCTTGCCGAACGGGTGCAGGGTAGAGCGACCCTATTGACGGAGGGCGCCAAGCTTCACGCGGAGCTGGCAGCGACCCGGGAGGCCGTGCTTCAGGCCAAGACGGAGGCTGCGAAGGAAGTAAGGAGCCTCAAGGACGAGGTGATCTTGAAGGACCAGGCAATCGAGGCCTTGAAGCGGGAGCTTGAAGCTACAAAGCTGAAGGCGAAGGAGACGGAGGACGATCTGAAGAACGCCACCGCAGGTACACCGAGGGACGCCCTTTTGGTCTTTTTTGTTTAACCGTCGTGGTAACACGTTCTTGACCTCGGCACTTGCAGAGGCCAAGAAGAGGGAGACTGCCCTGAAGAAGGACCTCAAGGAGTCGAAGGAGCAGGTGAAGATCCTCAAGGAGAAGCACAAGGAGGTCGTCGCCAGTGAGTCTTACTTCACCCGTAAAGCTGCTTATGAATTTGGGGCGCACAGGGATCTAGAGACCGACCTTGGCCGGGTGATGCAAACCCTTATTGATCATCAAGAGATGGATGCAGATCTTGAGAAGGAGCTGGACGACCTCAAGGAGGCCGCCGAGTATCTTGTGGATGTGTATGCCCCGAAGGTCGAGGGTGGTCCACAGGAACTCGTCACGCGGTTGAAGGACGCGGAAGGTCGCATAAAGACCTTGCTAGTGGACAGCGGCAAGCTTGCTGCTGCTACGGCGCTGGCCACGGTGAAGCATCATGAGCCGTCGTTCGACCTGGAGAAGGTCAAGGAGGAGCTAACCTTGTCGCAGCTGGTGGCCAGTGAAGAGATTCAGGCCGCCGCGGAGGAGATCATGAAGAAAATAGACCTGTAGACGTAGCTCAGAATTGGCAAACAGTTAGTAACAATGGGTCGAGGACCCTTTTGATGTAATATAAACATTGCATGAATGAAAAAAAAGCATGTCCCATGATCCCTTATTTGACTTTGTATACTCTTTATAAGAATGCCAAGGTAACAAAGTTGTGAGACCTCTTTTCCTCTGCTAACCCAACTCAGTGGAGGAACGGCTTACCGACCGCACGGCTCGACGTTGGAGGCTTAAGTGCGGCCAGCACGCGGAGGGGGTCGGGGACCCAAGATCAAGCAACCCCGCGACCTAGTAATACTTATAAAATGCATAAGAAGCTGTGGTAGGGGAACACTGGAAGAGAGAGGTGAAAACCCCAGGTCGAGCGACCCTTAGATTGGCAAAGCCAAGCCCCCGAGCGTGACTGGCCGTGCTTAAAGCCAAGCCCCCGAGCGTGAAGGGTCGGTTTTTAGGCCAAGCCCCCGAGCGTGTCGAAAGGGAGGGGTGAACAGTAAACAAGACAGGTTGAAAGAGCAATCTTTATTGAATTACAAAGGATAGAGTACATAGCTTTATTGTGATACAAGGCTCCTAAGGATAGGAGCGACGCAAGTGCTCGATGTTCCAGGGGTTAGGAACACCCTGGCCATCGGCCCATTAGAGGCGATAGGTCGTCGGTCCAATGACCTCCTTAACTATGAAGGGGCCTTCCCAAGGCGCAGAGAGCTTGTGCATATCCTTGGTGTTCTGGATCCGCCGCAAGACTAGGTCGCCAACGTTGAAGGAACGTTCCCGCACATTGCGGTCGTGGTAGCGACGTAGCTGCTGCTCGTGGCGGGTGTGACGCATAAGCGCAGCCACACGGTGTTCCTCGATACTGTCGAGGTCGAGCCGACGTGTTTGCTCCACTTCTCCTTCGTTGAAGTGCTGTATGCGAGGAGCACCGATGGCCACATCAGTGGGGAGGATAGCTTCTGATCCATAGACTAGGAAGAAGGGTGAGTACCCTGTAGCCGAGCTGACTTGGGTCCTGAGACCCTAGAGGACGTGAGGGAGCTCTGAGAGCCACCTAGTGGCGTAAGGCGCTCAGCCGTCGAAGATACGGTCTTTTATGGCCTGTAGAACCATGCTGTTGGCCCGCTCGACCTGGCCGTTGCACCGCGGGTGTGCCACCGAGGAGTAGTATACGTCGATCAGGCTGTCTTGACAGAAGTCCCAGAATTCAGCTCCTGTGAAGGCCGTGCCAAGGTCGGCGACAATCCTATTTGGCACCCCAAAGCGATGAGTGATCTCCTCGATGAATTTGGCCGCCTCTTTCGACGTGACACTGGATACGAGGCGAACCTCGATCCACTTGGTGAACTTATCCACCACCACAGGTATGTGCTTGTAGCTGCCGGGGGCGGTCTTGAAAGGTCCCACAGAGTCGAGACCCCAAACTGCGAAGGGCCACGACGGAGGGATGGTCCTGAGGGCCTGAGCCTGGAGGTGCTGCTGCTTAGCGAAGAACTGGCACCCCTTGCAATGACGTACAAGTTCTTGGGCATCAGCTAAGTCCGTGGGCCAGTAGAAGCCAGACTTGAAGGCCGTGCCCACCAGGTTCGAAGAGGCGGTGTCGTTGCCGCACTCACCACCGTGGATCTCGTCCAAGAGCCTGAGGCCTTCGGATCTGAGGATGCACCTCATCAGTACTCCGATGGAGGCGGACCTCCGGTAGAGTTCCTTGCCGAGGATGATGTAGTTGGCGCTATGCCTCGAGATATTTTCTCGCTCTACCTTGTCCTCAGGTACTCGATGCTCGAGGAGGAAGGCAATGAAGTCAAGGCGCCAGTCATCTTCTGCGTCAACCATGAGGATCTCGCGACCTTTAGGTGAGGTAAGCTCGTCATCAAGCGACTCTGGGTCAGGGATGAGCTTGATGGACAGCTTGCGTAGGTCCTGGATGAACACTCCGGCCGGAACCAGAGCGCGCTTGGAGCCAAGCTTGGAGAGGACATCCGCGGCGACGTTGTTGTTGCGGCAGACGTGGTGGAACTCGAGCCCTTCGAAGTGACGCTCGAGGTTGCGCACCTCAGCACAGTATGCATCCATCGTATCCTTCCTAGCTTCGGAGTCCTTGCTAACTTGGTCGATGACGACCTTGGAGTGGCCGTAGGCCAGGAGGAGCTTGATCCCGAGGGAGACGGCGATGCGGAGCCCGTGGATGAGGGCCTTGTACTCGGCGCTGTTGTTGGACGCCTTGTAGTGGATCTGCAGGACGTACTTGAGGTAGTCACCCTTAGGGGAGATGAACAAGATGCCCGCGCCTGCCCCTTCGAGGTTCAGGGAACCGTCGAAGTACATCTTCCAATGCTCAGGTCGCTCCGGCGGCGGAGGCTGCTGGATCTCTATCCACTCCGAGACAAAGTCTGCGATGACTTGGGACTTGATGGCTTGCCTAGGGCAGAACTCTAGGTCAAACTTGCCTAGTTCGATAGACCACTTGACGACGCACCCAGAGGTGTCACGACTTCATAGGATCTCGCCAAGGGGCAAGCCCGAGACGACCTTGATCTTGTGGGATTGGAAGTAGTGCCGGAGCTTCCGCGAAGTCATAAGTAGCGCGTAAAGCATCTTCTGGGGCTGGCTGTACCTAATCTTGCTGTCAGACAGGACCTCGCTGACGTAGTAGATAGGTCACTGGACGAGGTAAGGTCGCCCCCCTTCAGGTCGCTCAGCCACCAGGATGGCGCTGACCACCAGGGTGGTCGCCGAGATGAAGAGCAGTAAGGGCTCCTTGGGTGCCGGGGGCACCATCACCGGGGGTGTCGTGAGGAAGGTCTTGAGTTGCTCAAGAGCTTGGTCCGCCTCCTCGGTCCTGGCGAACTTGTCCGCCTTCTTTAGCAGCTTGAAGAAGGGCAGGCCTTTCTTCCCGAGCTTGCTAATGAATCAGCCTAAGGCCGCCATCATGCCTGTGAGCTTCATGACGTCCTTCTTGCCAGTAGGTCGCTTCATCTTGAGGATGGCATCCACCTTGGTGGGGTTGGCTTCGATGCCCCGGTTGCTGACCATGAAGCCGAGGAGCTTGCCAGACGAGACACCGAAGACGCACTTCTCTGGATTGAGTTTCCAGCGATAAGTGCGAAGGTTGGCAAAGGTCTCCGCGAGGTCAGCTATGAGCTTGTCCTCGTGAGTGGTGTTGACGACCATGTCGTCAACATAGGCTTCTACGTTCTTGCTGATCTGGCTGGCCAGACACTTCTGTATTGCCTTCTGATAGGTCGCGCCAGTGTTCTTGAGGCCGAAGGTCATGGCTGTATAGCAGTAGATGCCATGGGGCGTTATGAACGCCATCTTGTCTTGGTCAGATACCTTCAGGGCTATCTGGTGATATCCTGAGTAACAGTCGAGGAAGCAGAGAAGGACGCTCCCGGCCGTGGAGTCCATGACCTGGTTGATACGCAGAAGAGGGAAGGGGTCTTTAGGGCAGTGCCTGTTGAGATCGGTGTAGTCAATACACATTCTCCGTTGACCGGTTTTCTTTGGTACAAGAACCAGGTTGGCGAGCCAAACCGGGTTTTTACACTCTCGGATAAATCCGGCAGCTAGGAGCTTTATTAGCTCTACCCTAATGACGTCCTTGCGATCTTTCGCAAAGCGGTGAAGCTTCTGCTTGACAAGCTTCGCCGTCTTGCTTACATCCAAGGCGTGCTCAGCCAGCTCCCTAGGAACGCCTGTCATATCCGATGGACTCCAAGCGAATATGTCGGCGTTATCCCGGAGGAAGCTGGTGAGCACGAGTTCCTATTTGGGGTCGAGCCCGTCGCCGATCACCACCGTCTTCTCTGGGTCGGCAAGGCCGAGGCAGACCTTCTTCGTCGATGGAGCCGCGTCTAGGGCGGTCTCGGTGCGCTTCTGCTCCGGGACGGATTGGTCGACAGGGTCGACTTTTTCGGCCTCAGCCACCAAGACCGCGGAGGCCTCGGCGGCGGCGGAGGTCGCAGCGAGGTCGAGAGCCTCCGTGTTGCACCTGAAGGAGATGACGAGGTCCCCTTTGACGGAGAGGACCCCACGCGGAGCCGGCATCTTCAACACCAAGTAGGTGTAGTGCGGGATGGCCATGAATCTGGCCAGCATCGGGCGACCTAGGATCGCGTGGTAGGAGGACTTGAAGTTGGCGACCTCGAAGTTGAGGTATTCCGTGCAGAAGTTCGCCTCCGTACCAAAAGTGACCTGGAGGGAGACTCGACCCAGGGGTTGGGCCGCCTTCCTGGGGACGATGCCGTAGAAGGGCTCGTCACACTCTGTCATCTTGTTGAAGTCGAAGACCATCTTCTTGAGGGTATCAACAAAGATGATGTTAAGCCCACTGCCTCCGTCGATCAGGGTCTGGGAGAGGAGGGCTCCATCCACTGTAGGCTCAACGACGAGCGGGTAGGACCCGGGGTCTGGGATATGGACCCAGTGATTAGCTCTGGAGAACGTGATCAGCTGCTCAGACCATCGTAGGGGCACGATTGAATGAGTGTGGACGAGGTGGATGTTACGCTTGTCTTTCTGGTAGCGCCTCCTGCTGGCGTTGGACTTGATTCCGCTGACGATCATGTTGATCGCGCGGGTTGTGGCCTGGAAAGGCCCATTGGGGTTGCCCGATGTTGGTGGAGGGGGCAGGTTCGTCTCATCGCGGGCAGCTGCTGGAGCTGGGTCGTTGCGAGGCGGGTCGCTGCGAGGTGGCTCGCGGTGATCGTCATACGTATCGTCGCGGCGGTCGTCGCGCTGATCTCGCCGGTCGTCACGGCGGTAGTTGTTGTTGTAGGGGCGGCTGTCACGTCGCCCGCCATCGTTCCTGGGTCGCTTGGGGTCTGCGAAGGCGCTGAAGGCCCTCTTGAACTGGAAGCACTCACGGAGAGTGTGGGTGGCCCCCTCATGGAACCCACAGATGCTGTCGAGCGCTAGGTCGAACTCCGCCTGGTTGAAGGACGAACCTCGCCGCCCTTCGGCCGCCAGGACCTCGGAAGGTCGCTTGCGGAGCTTGTCCACTGCAGTGCCAGATGCACCAGCGTTATCAGCGTCGAACTGATTCTGGAGCGCGTCTTCTGTGTCCATCAGCTTGTTGATGATGACCATGAGCTCCTTGACGTTGGTCAGGCCAGCCTCATGGATTTTCTCGAAGACCTTGCGGTCTTTGATGCCTTTCTTGTAGCTGTCAACGATCTGGTCGTCCCTGACGCCAACGCACTCATTACGGTTCTCAAAGAACCGAGTATTGTAGTCGCGGAGCTGCTCATTAGGTTTCTGCACGACCCGCCCCAGGCTGAATGTGTTCCCAGGGCAGTCGTAGGTCGCCTGGAAGTTCGACGTGAAGGCCTGGGACAGATCGGCCCAGGTCTTGATGCTGCCAGGCGCGAGGTTGTTGAGCCAGAGCGAAGGGGCCTTGCCCATCACCAGTGGGAAGTAGGCCGTCATGTGGTCGAAGCTACCACCGGTCGCCTTGACGGTGACGCAGTAGGTCGACAGCCAGATGTTGGGGTCGGAGCGACCATCATACAACTTGATATTGGGATTGAAGTTGTCGGGGTACTCCACCCTCTTGAAGCGGGCATCCAGCGCTGGGAAGGCATTGAATGCAAGGTCATCACTGGTGCCTCTTGCTGGGGTGGCATCTCGTGGCGCGGAGTGGACGCTACGCTCCGGGACGACAACCTGGGAACGTGGCTGCCGGTCCCGGTCGAGCTGGACGATGGCGGGATCGCCGTGATCAGCGTTGTACTTGGCCTGTCGCTGGTTCTCGATCTCATTCTGATCACGGAGCTCGCGCTCCATGATGCAGTGGACGCCGCTGGGTGGGCCGTGCTCGCGGTCGTAGTCCAGGCGGAGGCGGAGCTTGCGCTCCTCGCGCTCCCGGTGGCGTTGGTCGACGACGGTGCGGGCGTCGCGAGCACACCTGTTGGCGTCGAGGTTGACGCGAAGGTCGCGGGTAGCAGCGGGCTGCTGGGCGGGCTGCTCAGGGTTGTGCTGAGCGACCTCCTCCTGGACGGGGGAGAGATGGCTACGCGCAGGTCGATGTGATCAACTGCGCGAGTGGCGGGTTGAGGATGACGCGGCGGATCTGGAGGCCGCGCTCTTCTCTTCCACCAAGGTGTTGGCGACCCAGAGGTACGCGAGGGCCTGCTCAGCTTCAGGCGACTGGACTTGCTGGAGCCGGGTAATGGCCGCGCCCAGGTTGGCCTGGGGGCTGTTGAAGGTCGCGATCCCAGCTTCCTCGAACTTGAGGCGCAGATCACGAGAGCAGGGCAGGGCACGCCGCTGCTCTTCCGCACGTCGCTCAGCGCGGTGGGCGTTTGCCTGGATACGGGCCGCCTCCTGGGAGTCGGTCACACCCACGCTTGGTGGCTTGTTCTCCGAGATCACCATCACCTGATGGAAGATGACTTCCGGGTCATTCAGAGCGATACGAACCTGGACCTTCTGGAACTTCCCACAGTCCGGAGACTGGGTAGGTCGCTTAGCTCGGCGAGGGAGCTCGTTGTCGATCTTCTTCCGCAGGCGGCACCCACAGAGGGTGTGCTTTGCACCCTTGTGGTAGGTGCAGGGCACGTCGAGGGGGTCGGGCTGAGCACGAGGCGCAGGCCTTGGGTCGCGTGAAGGTCGCCGCCCAGATTGGATCTGAGGAGACGTGGAGAGTTGGCTCAGACTTCAGGCCGAAGGGAAACACGTCGTGGCGTAGCGCTTTCTGCGCCGAGCGTTGAGCTCGTTCGCAGATCTCCAAGGTTTCCCTCATGGAGCTGATGACGTTTTCCATCCCCTGGACAAGGTCACAGGGTTTGGGAGGGTCGGTCTCCGACACTAGATTGGGAACAGGGGCGGCGACGGACGCCGTGACGACCTTCTCGGAGGTCGTTGTGAGAATCGAAGCTGCCGGAGTAGGTGAGATCGTCGTGAAAGATCCAAAGCAGATCTCCACAGGGTCGGCGAGGAAAGCCGCCATGCTCACCGGGAAGACAACACCAGATTGGGCCACCATGCTGCACAGCGAGTTCCCGATCGCCCCTACCTGGCGCGCCAACTGTCAGGGGTTGAGACCTGGACAGATCCGCTAGGGGGCTGCCCTGGTGGTTTGCAGGTTAATGGAGGATCTGGACCTAAGAGCGTAGGTGGTTATGCACGTGGTGCACACGGAACTAGGCGAGTATGGCGGCGAGGAACAAGGAGACAAGGGTTTATACTGGTTCAGACCTCCAGAGAGTAAAACCCTACGTCCAGTTGTTGACATTTCTTAACACAATCACCTAAGAACAGGTTTGGAACCCATCTTGGTAATAGCGCCAGAAATGCTGGTTGGTAAATCTTAACGTTACAGAGATCCGCAAGCGCACGGAAGTACCATTGTAGCATTTCCCCAAAGGAGTATTCCAAAGGGTATCGATTCCAAGGAAGGCTTTGGCGGAATGACAAGATCAACTCTATTGCAATGAGTATAGATCATAGACGGAAATAAATCAGACACTCAAGTGCAGGGGTGAGATATGATAACAGGGGTAGTGTGATCACACACACACACTCACTCTCTCTCTAAGGGTCCTAGCCATAGGAGGCGACACACGAGTTAGTTCTAGGTTCTTATGTACTATACACATAAAGCTGGTGGGAACGAGTTAGATACACTAGCGTTGAAGAACATTGACTTAAGCACCCAGGTACCACGGGGAGATAACCTCCCGCGTTGCTTTCGCACAACTCCGGTTGTTATATTTTAGACTCCTACAGCTTATCCGAACGTGGGGGATTTCAGAGGACCAACGGCTGTTACTACCGCGGCCTACCCCAAGACATACCGTGGGATAAAGTCATAACTAAGGTAGCTACGCAACCCAAGCACCACGCTTACGTTGTTAGCCGGACTTGACCGGCCCGGGCTATTGTGACCCAGGTCAAGCCACCAGATAAACCAGCCAATTACACTGAGTACCGTAGCTTAAGCACAGACTTCATACAATGTAATCATGTCATCCAATTAGATCAAACCAGGTTAGATACACAAACGGATTCGTGTTTTCCTATGTCTGTTCAACTGGATCAAAGGGTCGTGTTCGCGAAGAACACGAGCCTCTAACTTATGAACAAACACCAGAAACATGTAAAAGTCACCCGTCAAGCGGATCGAAAGGCCTTGTTCATCAAGAACAGGAGCCTCTAAACGATGAACAGGTGAAGAACACATGAACAAATCACTCATGTATACTAACACAACTTTATATGAAATAGATAAATAACTGAAGTAGATCAAAGTCATACAAATGAAATAAGATACAAGAGAACTCATACCTAGATCCCAAAGTAGACTTGGAACCTGAATTAGAACTACTCTAGCCTACCTCCTAGCCTTGAGACTAACAGTGAGAGAGGTGTTGCAAGTGTGGATGTCTCATAAGTGAGCCCCCTCTCCTTCTATTTATAGGCCCGTGCACCGGCGAGGAATGGAGGCAAACACCCCGGGGATGGTGCCTAGGACCAATAGGGAACCACCACGTGGAAGCCCCTGAGTGGCGGCCACAAGGTCGGGTCGGCCGACCCCCTGTGGGCCCCACTCGGGGTGTGCTTCCTCTTGGAGGCTGCCCTGTGGGTCCTTAGGTCGGTTCCCGGTGTCCACCCTATTTTGGCGCGATTTGCTTGCCTTTGTGGGCCCATGGATCCATGTGCTGTCCACGTGTCACACTCTGATTCATCGGGGGTTGCTTCACTTGGATTGCTTGCATGGCTCCCTAGTTGGCAGGTGTGCATGCATGGCATCCTTGTTGGTAGCCCACCTAGGATGAGGTGATGTGGCATGGACCATAGAAGGTGAGTTTGTCACTCTTTTCCTGCTTATTTTCCTACAATCAAATAATCTCCAAGGACAAGTGGAACTACATTATTCTTAACTAAATACGTGTAAGAAATGCCTTATGCTCCTTTATTCATGAGTATATTGACGGCTAAAGTAGGTACTTAACAGCCGTCAACAACTCCCCCAAGCTAGCCTCTTGCTCGTCCCGAGCAAGAGATTAAGGACTTAGGTTGGTTGATCAGGAGTTGCTACGATGTTGTATTCCTAATGTATAACAAGATACAGCTAGGTACTCTATCAAGAGTTGAAGAAGTTGGCATTGATCTTACCTTACACTCGTTTGATATGGGGCGTGTAGTTTCACCTGCCTTGGGCGGTTGAAAGATAGAATGGTTATATAAAGATTACTAATCACATGTACCTTGATGAGTTATCAATCCGGAGGTTTTTGCAGGTTTTTCAAAAAGAAATCAAAGTTTCTCAAATGATACTCTCGAATCGCTCAATGTGTATGATTCCTCACCAATGCTTTGGTTTGCCTTCTTTCACTACCTACTCCTAATAAGCTGATATGTGGAGCTGTAGGTAGGGAAAACATGTGGCATACCTGTTTCTCATGTATTGTCGAGTCGAAAACCGGATCCTTGGGAGAACAAGTCATACACCCTGATCAAGATGTGCAAAAGTTTGTGTATAGTGGATGGATAATGAACTCCTATTTACATGATTTTACTCTCCTCCTTTTCAGAATTTTTGAGACTTGGGCTATGTCTCTTTATTCTTCCCCTTTTTTTATGCATGCCCTTGAGCATGTTTCTTCTTTTTTTTACATAGCCCATAGTCCTTGCTGAATATTTTTGGAGGGAGAGTAATCATGGAACATGCGCGGAGCTTTATTTTGTGGAATGGATGGGAAATGGATGAAATGATGGTTGCTAACTTCTAGTGTAGAAGTTTCGCATACGGTGGTGTGTACGTGATCTTGATCATAGGAGTATGACAAGTTACTCGCCGAGGGTCACAACAATTCGACAAGACTTAATGAAGAAATCAGGTAGTATATGTGGAGGTTAACAAATAGCTAAGATCTACATATAGCCTTGGATAGGAATTTCTTATCATTGAGGAACTTATCATTTTATCATTTTTCAAAAGAAAACTCCGGATATCAAACATCACTTAGTACTAGCTCGTAGCAACTCTATTATACCATATCATACCTCGCAACAACTTAGGCAAAGATCATGCTTTTTTCTACCCACAACTTTCAAGCTCAGGTTCGATCATACTAGCCAACAAACTCAAAACTTGGATAGGATACTAAGTTATAAACTAGGCGTACAAGAGGAATAAGAACACTCTTACCGCGCATATGAAAACAAACTAATTTAAGAAAGCCAATAAATATTTTTGGTCTTTTTAACTTTTTCAGATTTTTATGTGTTTTTAGCATATGGGGTTCTGAAAACAATGAAAGATACAAGTTACCTCAGAAAGGGGGTCCTCCCCCAAGCTAGCTTCAGGCTCACTGCTGTGGAGGGCGGTATCCCAACCACGCGTAGTAAGCCCTCTACTCCTCCAGCTGTCGTAGCTGTCTCTGCTCCATGGTGTGAATCCTCTCGCCCGTCATACGCTGCCAGTCCCGAGTGGACTCAGCCTGCTGGTGCATAGTCTCCTCCATGGTACCGACACGGATGTTGAGCTCGCTCATCTGCTGAGTGAGGGTGGCCCCACGAGATGACGAGCGTAACCCGGACGATGAAGACGAATCCCCGTAGGTAGCGCCGGCGGGCCGAACCCACTCGCCACTCCCTGCACTAGCCCAGGTCGAGCTACTCGCACCCGGCTGACTCATGGGTTGGTCCCAACCGGGGGCATATCTGGGTGTAACTCCAGACATGTACCCGGCTGAGGCCCATGCGCTAGACAGCGGTTGTGTAGGCTGAGGCTGTGGCTGAGGTGATGGCTGTGGTGATGGCTGTGGCGGTTGCTGTGCTGTCCCTGCCCTCCTCGATGCACTCTCCAGAAACACTAGAATGACGAGGTTCCTCAAGAGGAACGGTCAGTGGCCCTTGGCCATACAAACGGAAATCTGGGTTAGGTAACCGAATCTGGTTTGCGTGGCCAGGGTAAAAGAAAACCAAGGAATCATCCGGGCCCTTTTTAAGAGTATGTCTTTGAATCAGATACGCCTCATCTATCATGGCCCGGGGAGAATCAATGTAGGGAACGTTAGCCCCTTGTGTAATCCCAAGACTCGAAATGATACGTGTGATCAGAGATGTACACTCAATAGAACCCGTCATCCTAAAATTTGTCTACCACTACCGAATCATAGCTTGCACCGGGGCGATTTTGATCCGTCTAACCGCAGCATATAATATCCTCATCTCGTCTGTGCGCACGGTTCGAACATCATCCCTTGGAAAGAGAGTGATGGCGAGCCACTTGTGCCACAGTCGGAGAGTGGATGCGTGATATCGTTGCACCGAGGTGCTAACTTGCCACGGACAGGCTGACTAGAATCTCTTCCCAAAAACTATCTCGAATAAAATCACTACAAGCTTGATCGAGAGAAATAGCACAACGACGATGAAAACCGAGAGCACGACTAAGATCATGCCATGAGACTCGATACGACGTTCCATGGAAATGAAACATAATACCGGTCTCATCCTCCCAAAGAGTGCAGAGGAACTAAATGGTGAGAGGCCTAGAACCGATCTCCCACACCAGAACAAAGTTCTCCCAACCAAGAGCATGCCAAATGGAATCGAACTCGGAGTCCATACCTGTTTTCTCGAGAAGGGCCGAGTTGAACTCCTTGGTGTTGGCGAAGACTTGATCCTTGATGAGAGCATAGGCCTGTCTATCCCGGTCGTCCCTTAAGTCGATGAAGGCGGCATCGGTGTTGATCACCCCTTCGGCTCGTGACGTAGGTAGCTCCTCCTCTTCCTCTTCTTCACGGTCGGTTAACATTGGACTTGGCGTAGCTCCGGAGTGGTGAGACGAGCCCTCTCCGTCTCTAGAACGGCGTGAGCGGGTCACCTTCCGGTACGCACCGGCAATCCAACTCATCTTGCACAACAATGGGACAACATGAGCAACTCGGTGATGGGTTAGTGAAATCGAAATGGAATCCTTACCGAGCTTGCTCCACCAATATTCAATACTCAGCGACAATTTGGAGAGAGTGCTTGACACTTCCACTTGAGCAAGAAATCCAAGAAAACTAAAGAGCAAGAGCAAAGAGGGAGAGAGGGTGATGGAAATGAATGAATGGGTGAAGAAACCCCTCAATCCCCCTTCTATTTATAGGCAACCGAGCCAGGCACCGGGGTAGAGGACGAAGGCAACGGCTAGGAGCCGTTGGAAGAGGTAGGGCCCACATGACCGTTGGCCAGGGTCGGCCGACACCTGGGGTCGGTCGACCCCCTGCCGGGCCTGCTTGCTTCCAGCTTTTTGCAACGGCTCTCTAACAGCTACCTGATGTACTGCCCAGATGTCTAGGCCCAGACTCGCCCAAAATGTTGCTCGAAATATTTTTCTTTGATTTTCCACTCAAGAAATTATTTTCAGAATTTTATTCGAAAAGGGAAATTTGGCTAGAAAAATCTAGCATGCAGATGCAAGGTTGGAAAATTCAAATATGCATTTGGAAAAATCAGATAAAATTTTGGAAGGGAAATATGAGATAAATACCAATTTTACCTTTTGGCAAAAAGGACTCATCTTTTTTAAGTCTGAGAGCGAGACTTTTCTCGGCGATCAATTCCACTCGTCACCCCATTCCTGAGAAATTGATGGAGATGACTTATGTATTTCCCGCCACACCCTTCTTGTTTTCTTAGGCTTTGTTGGAGTGGTGGGAAGTCGCGGGGGCTGTGGCTCCATCCACGCCCCTGATTGCTCATTTTTGCCTTGCAGTGTATAGCATTTCTCTTTTGTTGCTTGAAATCAGAACATCAAGTTCCTCTTCCCAATGCGGAATCGGATTGTTCCGGCTCCCACATTGATCCTTGCATTGGCGTCTGTTGGTATTTCTTAACATCACCACTAGTGCGCACCTAGCATGAGCGTGAGATCCACCTGGGTATACCGACGGGTGCGAAAGAATCCGCAAGCGCATGGAAATACCGCTGTAGCACTTCCCCAAAGGAGTATTCCAAAGGGTATCGAATCCAAGGAACGATGTGCACCACCTTCTATCCTAGATGAACGGTCCAAGGACACAACTCTATAGGATGAGATGAAGATGGAAACGATCTTGCTGGTAGCGCAAGAGTTGAGAACAGTCTCTCGATTAGGAACTTCTCGTTTCGGGCACCGGCCCCTCCTGACTATAATAGTTGGTTCATGACAAATGGTTGCCTACACGCTGTATCCAGACATGGGGGATTTCAGAGGGTCCAATGGCTGTCACTACCATGGCCTACCCCAAGACAAACCGTGGGATACAGGGCAAACGAAGGATAACCCGAAGTCTAGACACCACGTCAACACCACTGATTACTACTATAGCACGGTTACATTTGTCGACCCGTAACAACACTACAGCACTCCACATGAAGACGGAGCGACGAACCCACGAGAGAGAGACCCGAACTCACTCAGATATACGCTAACCTATGCAAGGAATCATGGATGAACTTGGTCTAGATTAGGATAAAGAAGCATCCACTAACTCTGATTAGACTAGTAGGCATACAAACATGTTACAAACTTATATGTTTATAACAGAAGATCAAGGGTCGTGTTCGTGAAGAACACGAGCCTCTAACTTATGAACAAACACAAAAGTATGAGAAACTCGATCGTCAACTAGATCGAGGGAGTGTGTTCGTGAAGAACACGAGCCTCTTAATGATGAACGAACGAAGAACACAAGAACACAGTATGAATGCCACTTTAGTCTAACTGAGAATGTCGAAATACTCACTTTATTCTAAATGAAGAACAGAAGCATCCGTAGAGGATCGTTCTTGAGGAAATGTGCCAAACACCATGGCACAACCCCAAGACACCACCCCACCTTCCTTCTAATCTCTAAAGCACTAGCAAGCCAGCACTAATCCTATGCAAGAGCTCTCCTCTCCTAATGAGAGAAGCCAAAAGGCAAAAGTGAGAAGGAGGAGAAAGAAGTGTGTGTCCTATTCTCTACCCCCTCTCCTTCTATTTATAGGCCAGAGCACCGGCGTGGAAGCACCCCAAACACCCCGGGGATGAAGTGAAGAGCCAACCAGGAACCACCACGTGGAGGGCCAGGATTGGGCTCCCCAAGGTCGGTTCGGCCGACCTGTGGGGTCGGCTGACCCCTTGTGGGCCCCACCTACCCTCGGCTTTCTCCTGGTGACGGATGTGTGGGTCCTTATGGCGGTTCCAGGTGTCCACGTGTTTTGGAGGCAGTTTAGGCGCTCTGGTGGGCCATGGAATCCATGTGATATACGCGTGGTGACTTCTGATTTGCCGAGGCTTTCTCCCTTGGATTAATGACATCATGGATGCAGGGGGTGCTCGCATGGCAGCCCCTCATTGGCTGATCCTGGATTGCTTGGATTGGTGAGGTGGATGGATAAGGTGTGCTTTTGCTCTCTTTCTTGTGCTTATTACCTGCAATTGAATATACACCGCAACTTGTGGAAATTGTCAGTATAAGACCCTATTCTGTGGTGGATGTATATTTCTTATGTCAAAATGCAGGCGTTGATGGCCACAAATATGGCACTTAATAGCCGTCAACAGCGTCACTCAGGAACGGTCTCCCAAGAATGAGAGGCATTCCCTCATCATCTTGCATATCAAGGACCACGAAATCCGCAAAGATGCATCAACCTTGGACGAATACCAATAAATTCTCTACTATCCCCTCTGCATGTCGGATCGATGCATCAACAAGTTGGACGGCTGTCGCAGTTGGAGTTAGACCTGGATACCCCAATTGTTCAAACATGGCCTTGGACATAAGGTTAACACTTGCACCAAGGTCACAGAGAGCATGCTTAATCTTCTGGTAATATATCTTGCAGGTGATAGCCGGATAACCAGGATCTTTCCTATGTGTGATTGTTGAAGATTCCCATGGGTCAAGTACCTGCTGAATAGGCTTCCCTGCATATCAGTGGCTTGTGCCCGCCCAGATGGCTTACCCCATCTGGTGGACACTACACAAACATTTTCACAGGAGGACACGGGTTGCCCCGGAATCTTCTCGTCTTCAGCAGAGGGAACCAAAGCAGCTAATTGAGCCAACTGGGTTTCTATCATCTTATTGAAGCTCAACTGGTTCTTAAGAGCAGACGAAAGGCTATCAATTTTAACATTAAGGCTCTCGAAAGCCTTATCACAGGCAGCTGTTTTCTTATTAAAACCTTCATTAATCTTAGCTTGCCCAAAGACTAGATCTTTCAAGGAAAGTTGGTTTGGGTTGAAAGAATTACCTTGATTACCTCCTTGATAATAAGGGCGTGATTGATTCCACGTTTGACCTCCTTGTGGACGATAACCGTTGTTGTTGCCGTTCATGTACATCACATCCTCCTGAGTAGTAGGGCAGTAATTCCCTGAATGCCCAGTATTACCACAGACTTCGCAAGTCATGCGAGCATCCATAGCTTGAGTAGTGGTGGCCATGGCAGCTTTCTCATTGGCTAGATCATCCATTCTCTTCATCATTAGGTCCATCTTGGCGTGCAACATATCCGCTTCCTTGACGGTATGTGTACCCCCTTGACGTGGCTAGAGTCGATCATCACTCCACCCTTGATTGGTAACCATCTTCTCAATCAGTGTAGTAGCTTCAGTGATAGTAAGAGAGAAGAAAGCCCCTCCAGCTGCAGCATCAATATGGCCTCGGGCTGTCGGAGTTAGCCCATTATAGAAACTCTGAAGAATAAGCCAGTTGTCCATCTCATGATGAGGACAAGCCAGGATGTACTCCTGGAGTCTCTCCCAAGCTTCTGGGATAGTCTCATTTGCTGCCTGCTGGAAACTTGAAATTCGCCCCCGAAGGACATTGGTTTTGCCCAATGGAAAGAACTTCACGAGGAATGCTGCGGAGCACTTTGCCCAAGTGTTAATCTCTGCACGGTTAGCATAAAACCACTGCTTTGCCTTTCCCAAGAGGGAGAAAGGAAACAGTCACAGACGAATAGCATCTTCCTCCACTCCTCGTATAGTGAAGGTACTGCATAGTTCCAGGAACTACTGCAGATGGGCGCTCGCGTCTTCATTAGGCTTGCCACAAAATGGGCTAGCCTGTACCATCGTAATTAAGCCAGTCTTGATCTCGAAGTTTCCATTCCTAGTGTTGATCACGGGGCCTGTCGGCACCTGGTCAGCAGAGGGAGCGGAGTACTCGCGGAGAGTCTTCTCGACAGGGTTGGCCATGGAAGTTGATGCGGATGGCACAAAGGAAGCTGGATCGACTTCCGAACGTTCACGAGAAGGAGAGCCGAAATGATTTCGTGCCTTCCTTACGAGTGACTCAGGATCTTTAGTAAAATTCGATGGCAAGTCGAAACCAATCATGCACTACATGTCTTCATCATCAATAGACAAAGAAGACAATCCAAGTTAGCCTGCATTGAGAACTATTTTATTCCTATCATGATTATAAACATATGCAAAGTGTTGATATGTCATCCTTAAGCCTTCCCCGGCAACGGTGCCAGAAATGCTTGTTGACATTTGTTAACGCAATCACCTAAGAACAGGTTTGGAACCCATCCTGGTAATAGCGCCAGAAATGCTGGTTGGTAAATCTTAACGTTACAGAGATCCGCAAGCACACGGAAGTACCATTGTAGCATTTCCCCAAAGGAGTATTCCAAAGGGTATCGATTCCAAGGAAGGCTTTGGCGGAATGACAAGATCAACTCTATTGCAATGAGTATAGATCATGGACGGAAATAAATCGGACACTCAAGTGCAGGGGTGAGATATGATAATAGGGGTAGTGTGATCACACACACACTCTCTCTCGAAGGGTCCTAGGCATAGGAGGCGACACACGAGTTAGTTCTAGGTTCTTATGTACTATACACATAAAGCTGGTAGGAACGAGTTAGATACACTAGCGTTGAAGAACATTGACTTAAGCACCCAGGTACCACGGGGAGATAACCTCCTGCGTTGCTTCCGCACAACTCCGGTTGTTATATTTTAGACTCCTACAGCTTATCCGAACGTGGGGGACTTCAGAGGACCAACGGCTGTCACTACCGCGCCCTACCACAAGACAAACCGTGGGATAAACTCATAAGTAAGGTAGCTACGCAACCCAAGCACCACGCTTACGTTGTTAGCCGGACTTGACCGGCCCGGGCTATTGTGACCCAGGTCAAGCCACCAGATAAACCAGCCAATTATACCGAGTACCGTAGCTTAAGCACAGACTTCATACAACGCAATCATGTCATCCAATTAGATCTAACAAGGTTAGATACACAAACGGATTCGTGTTTTCCTATGTCTGTTCAACTGGATCAAAGGGTCGTGTTCGCGAAGAACACGAGCCTCTAACTTATGAACAAACACCAGAAACATGTAAAAGTCACCCGTCAAGTGGATCGAAAGGCCTTGTTCATCAAGAACAGGAGCCTCTAAATGATGAACACGTGAAGAACACATGAACAAATCACTCATGTATACTAACACAACTTTATATGAAATAGATAAATAACTGAAGTAGATCAAAGTCATACAAATGAAATAAGATACAAGAGAACTCATACCTAGATCCCAAAGTAGACTTGGAACCTGAATTAGAACTACTCTAGCTTACCTCCTAGCCTTGAGACTAAAAGTGAGAGAGGTGTTGCAAGTGTGGATGTCTCATAAGTGAGCCCCCTCTCCTTCTATTTATAGGCCCGTGCACCGGTGAGGAATGGAGGCAAACACCCCGGGGATGGTGCCTAAGACCAATAGGGAACCACCACGTGGAAGCCCCTGAGTGGCGGCCACAAGGTCGGTTCGGCCGACCTGTGGGGTCGGCCGACCCCCTGTGGGCCCCACTCGGGGTGTGCTTCCTCCTGGAGGCTGCCCTGTGGGTCCTTAGGTCGGTTCCCGGTGTCCACCCTATTTTGGCGCGATTTGCTTGCCTTTGTGGGCCCATGGATCCATGTGCTGTCCACGTGTCACACTCTGATTCGTCGGGGGTTGCTTCACTTGGATTGCTTGCATGGCATGCATGCATGGCTCCCTAGTTGGCAGGTGTGCATGCATGACTCCCTAGTTGGCAGGTGTGCATGCATGACATCCTTGTTGGCAGCCCACCTAGGATTAGGTCCTGTGGCATGGACCATAGAAGGTGAGTTTGTCACTCTTTTCCTGCTTATTTTCCTGCAATCAAATAATCTCCAAGGACAAGTGGAACTACATTATTCTTAACTAAATACGTGTAAGAAATGCCTTATGCTCCTTTATTCATGAGTATATTTACGGCTAAAGTAGGTACTTAATAGCCGTCAATAACGGTTTGATCAACACTCTGGCTCCTCTAGGGTGCTCCAACTGTACGTACACGGGGTTGCAGTTCACCAATCCTTTGTGCTGTGCTAGCCAGTCCATCCCAAGTATCACATCGATCCCGGTCGACTCTAAGACTGTCAGGTCTGCCAGAAGCAACTTCTTCTCGAACACCATGTTCACTCCTCTACACTCCGGCGTACTCCTCTTCTCCCCTAGCAGGGAACTAGTTACTATAGGCCGTGGTCTGGGCTTAGTTGGTAGTGACCTTTCCTTTACAAACTTGGTAGAAATGTACAAAAACTGAGCACCAGTGTCAAATAGAATAGTAGCCATAACTGAATCAACTAAAAACTCACCGACAGCCACGTCTGGTGCTGCGGCTGCATCCTCCGCTGTCAGGTGGTTCAGTCTGCCTCGAGTGGGTGGTGGTGCACTCTTCTGCTGGTTCTGCGGGGGCTGTCCTCCCAGAGCTGGTCCCTTCTCTGGTGTCTGGTACTAAGTGTTCTTGTTCAGACCTCCCCGCTGAAGCTTCTAGGGGCACACGGTAGACTTGTGGCCTAGCTAACGGCAGTAGTAGCAGGTGATCTGTGAGCTGTCATAGGCTGGCAGCTGCTGCGGCCTGGGCTTCCACTGTCCTGAACCTCCACTACCTTCGGCGTGACCTCTGCCCTGCTGAGAGTACTGAGTCTGCTACTGCTGTGAGTAAGGGCGCTGCCTCTACGGTGGGTACTGCGGTGGTGCTGACCTCTGTCTCTGGTGTGAACCCGGGTGCCCTGCACGGTCTGCACGCTGCCTCTTCTCACCTCGGACCTCCACATAGTCCAGCCTCGACTTCTCCACCACCAAAGCCTTGCCCACCAGGGCGTGAAGGGTAGCACAGTCATGAGCAGCTAGGTGGTGCGCCATCCCCCTGTGAAGTCCCTTCCGGTACCAGTACATCTTCTTATTCTCTGTGTTGGAGTCGTCCGGTGCGTACCGCATTAGCTCCTGGAAGCGGTTGGTGTACTCCTGCACTGTCATCTGACCCATCTTCAGGCTCCTGAACTCGTCTGCCTTCCTGTCCATCACCACCTCCGGGATGTGGAACTCCCTGAAGGCCTCCACAAACTCCGCCCACGTGATGTGGGTCGGGTTGAGGACCAGGTGTGTCCGAGGACTAGTGGAGGGTCGCTCCTTAGTGATGAGTGATTGACAACGTTGTGTGGACTGATGCTTGGCTAAGTGTGCAGGTACAGGTTGTGGCTTGACTCGTGTCGGTGCAGGTGAAGAACAAGCACGAAAGGCCTTAGCCGTGGCGGCCTTCGGGTGATGGAGAGGCAAGTAGGCTTGGTTTGTTGGACCCGGTGGCCGATGGGGTCAAGTGCGAGCCGTGCAGTGCAAGACTGGCGGGCTGAAGTCGTGAACATGGGCCGGTGCAAGGTAGCGGTTAGAGCCCGAAGCTTGCACGCGGGGTTTGGTGGTTTGCCCACAAAACCATTTGGTGGACGGTTTCTTGGTTTGGGCCGCAAAACCAAGCCCAGAGGCCCGAGGCGACGGAGACGGTGATCCGGGAGCTTCGGGAAGCTTCGAGGCGGAGGGCATGTGGCGTGATCACGGGGTTTGCGACGAGGTGAAGCGAAGCCGCGGTGGAAGCGTGTCCGTCCGATGAAGACTTGACCAAAATGCCCCTGAGGGGTTGTATCTTCATTTCAAGCAGTAGGGGTAGCGTGGTCATTTACCTCCCTCCGATGGACTTTGTATAAATAGCGGAGAGGTGGATGGCATCTCTCTCTCTTGGACTCTAGGGCTTTCTCCCCCGGTAGATTTTCTCTGAACTACTTCTTTTCCCTCAGGATCCCATAAGCTAGACTCTTGTACAGAATCTGACCTCTGGATGTATGGAAGCATTCGGCGTCCCGGTGATCTCCTAGTCCTCTGTGATTTTCGTGTCATTTTTGGGGCTATTTTTGGGGAGTTTCGTTCTTCGCTCGATTCGGGGATTTGAGGGTGTTTCTTCACGGATTTCTTTGAGGGGATCATGGGTGGATGCCTTGCGCATGTTTGTGTGTGATCTTGACCCCTCAAACGCTGTGGAGAGCCTTCGATTCGTGTGTTTTTGGTTGGAGCCCGAGTTCATGGTGGTTACTTGTGTGATCCGCGATTCCCGGTGATTTAGGGAGTTAGAGGTCGAGATTTTTGGGGCATAGAATCCTTGTGTGACACATATCATCTCCCCAAATTCTTGTCTCAAGAGCTTCTACCGTTTGGGAGATCTGGTGATGAGTTCTTGGAGTTGACCCCGCGGGTCGGGCGTTTTTGGTTCTGTTCGTGGCTTGCGGACAGTCCGCACCATAGTCGCGGACAGTCCGCGCCTCCTGCTGTTTGTCGCGTGTTCTTGCACGTCTTCGTTTCGATCCGTTTCGGCCATAGGTTTTGGTTGCAAGGGGTTTGGCGGACAGCCCGCGAGGGTCTCACGGACAGTCCACGTGGTCGAGTTTTTGGTGGACAGTCCGCATGTCGTCCTCAGACAGTCCGTATTTTCGGGGTGCATCTCTGGTGGCTCTGGTGTTTATTTCAGACGGTCCGCGGGGTAGGTCCGGACAGTCTGCCGTACACACGCGGACGGTCTGCCCGTACCAGCCGGACAGTCCGCGCCTGGCATTTCCAGATTGTGCCAAGTGCTTTGATTCTTGTCCGATGCTTTCGCTTTTTGCTCCTAGGCTTGTTGGTTGATCTTCTAGGCTTGTGTGTGCCTTGTTTGATTCTTCCTTTGTGTGCGCGAGCGTTTGGAGTGGCAATCGGGATATAGGCCGAGTTCGACCTAAGGGAAGAATTTTTATCGGCACCCATTCACTCCCCCTCTCTAGTCGCCCTATTCGGTCCTTCAATTGGTATCAGAGCCGGTTACGGATCTTCATGATTCTAACCAGTCTAAGATCCAAAGATGGGCGATTATGGCAAGGGGTCGGGTCCTCCGCACTTTGATGGCAAGAATTACCCGATGTGGGAGAGGCGCATGGGCGTGTTTTTGCGTGGGAAGGGAACTCTTATCTGGGAGGTCACTCAGAATCCTCATTATGTCATCCCAGATAGTTTTCTGCTACTAGGATCGTGGGACATGTTTGAGGCCAATAGCAAGGTCGTTGATTACTTGTTCCGTGCTCTCTGTGCCTCAGAGTTTGATCGAGAGTACGGAGAGGATGTGGCCGGAAAGATTTGGCTCAAGTTGAAGAATGCTCATGTTGGCAATGCCCAAGTGCAAGCCCGTATGTTTACAACTTACCGGAGATAGTACGAGAACTTCACTCATCTCCCCGGTGAGTCGACCGATGTTATGTTTCAGCGCTTCACTTGCATAGTCAACAACATGAGGGCCAATGTGACAGTGCTCCCATACACGGATCATGATCAAGCTATCAAGCTTTTGCATGCCCTGGATAGGTCTGTATGGGAAGCCAAGATCGAGGCCATTGAGGAGTCGAGCGCGTATGATACGCTGTCGCTTGATGAGCTGTTCTCCAAGCTCAGGTCTTCAGAGGTTGATCGTGGCTTGAGAGCCAAGAGCGAGAGCCCCACTAATCCTCATAGTTTGGCTCTTGTCTCAGGATCAAGGACTAACGCTAACTCTGGTGGTTTCTCTTTGTCTTGTCTTGTGTCCTTGCCAGATGAGGACTTTGATGTGCTGAGCAAGGACGATCTCGCCTTGTTGAGCAAGAGGTTTGGGCGGATGTACGAGAACCGCAAGAATGCAAGGCGGAGCTCGGGGATGTGCTATCGGTGCGAGAAGCACGGGCACTTCATCGCCGAATGCCTTGAAGCCATGGAGATCAGGAACGACTACAAGGGGAAGCCCAAGCACGACTACAACAAGCACCGCTCCCAGAACGACTACAAGGACAAGCACAAGGACAAGAGCGAGAGAAGGCACAAGAAGAGTGGCGGCCACAAGAAGAAGACCGCTCGAGCAATGGTGGCCGAAGCGAGCAACATCGACACGACATCAAGCGATGCTTCTTCTGGTTCGAGCAGCGAGGAAGAGCAAGAGAAGCGTAAGGACAAGTGGCACACGGGCAAGAACATCACCGGCCTGAGCTTCGTCGCGCAAGGAGGCTTTTGCGGCATGGCGCACTCCAAGAAGGGTGGGAGGCACAGCTCAGACTTGAACTCCGACTTCGAGGAAGAGGTACGAAATGATCCCAACTTCTTGTTAGAGGAGAATGCTAGGTTGAATGAGTTGCTTGACAACCGTGATGATGTGCTTGGAAAGACCAACAAGGAGAAGAGGGAATTTAGGTCGATGTTGGGTGATGCTAAGGACAAGGTAGCTGAACTTGAATCCTTGCTTGTGGATGCTCGAAATGACATAGCTGCTTTGAAATTTGCTCCTGTGGTGTCTGATGAGATTGATTGTGGTGACTGCACAGTTTTTCTTGCTGATTTGACTGCTCTCAAGGAGAAGCATGCCTCTACTTTGGAGGAACTAGATGTGGTTAGGATTGAGTGTGATGAATTGAAGTCTAGGCCAGCTTTGTTAGGAGCTTGTACTTCATGTCCTATCTTGCATGCTAGGCTAGATGAATCTCACACTAGGATTGTTTCTCTTGAGGCGGCATTGAAAGCTCCTCTTCCTACATCGTGTTCAACCTGTGAAATGCATGCTTTGAAGAACATGGAACTTGCACACTATGTTGATCGTCTGCAGGATGAAAATGATGAGCTTAGGAAGTTGATGAGTTGGTTGTCTGGGCATGAGCCACAATTGAGTTTGATGTTGGCTCAGTTCAAGAGGTTTGATGGTCAGGCGTTGGGGGCTGAGAAGAGTGGTGAGGGAGAAGAGAAAGTTGGAGAGATCCCTACTCAACCACACACCATACCCATGAACAAATATGCACCCAAGACAATCCACTTGAGAAACAAGCTTGACACAACTCCAGACCCATCAGTGTTCCCCCAGAAAACAGAGAATTACTAGAAACCCATCAAGTTTGTGAGCAACCTGGGTAATGTCTTTGAGGGGAAGTCAGGAGAGAAAGGTGTTGAGAAGCCCACAGAGAAGCCACCGCCTAAGCCAGTGTCAATTCGCTTCCATTGTGAGTATTGTGGGAGGGATGGGCACAAGGATGAGTTCTGTTTCCGGATGAAGAGGGATGAGAGGTTTGCTAGGGAGATGGCAAACAAGGACAGGTACCACCTAGCTCGTGGTGTGCCTGAGCCTCGTAGAGGGCCTCTACCTAGGGGTGAGGTGTATGTGCGTACAGTTCCCACTCGTGGAGGTGGAGGTGGAGGTGTGTTCCCTCAGAGAGATAAGCGTGTTGGGTTTGGGCGTGGTGAGTTGGCTCGACGTGCTCCTTCTCGTGACCGTAACGAGTTTGGGAGGTACGATCGGAGCTTTGGGTCTCAGATGGACTACGGGCCACATTTTCCCCCTCGTGGTGCGCGTACTCCTCCAGTGAGACATGACAGATCCTTTGGTGGTAGGCGTGAGAGGGCTCCGCCTACAGGTTTTAGTAGGATGGATTTTGCTAACCCTTCTTTTGAGCAAATGGCTCAGCATTGGTTTGACTCTTTTGGTACTAACCCCAGTGTTGAGTCGATTGCTCATTCTCGTCCGTGTTTTTGATTGCAGGTGGGAGGCTTAGAGAACTTTTGGTTGATCGACTCCAGTTGCTCAAGACACATGACCAGAGATCGTGGGTGGTTCTCCAGCCTCACCCCGGTGAGTACTAGGGAGTACATCACTTTCGGGGACAATGGGAGAGGACGAGTGCTTGCTGAAGGTATGGTGAAGGTGAGTAGCAAGGTGACCTTAAGAAGTGTGACCCTGGTCAAGTCACTTGGTTTTAACCTGTTGTCAGTATTTCAATTACTTGACGAAGGTTTTGAGGTTCGTTTTAAGTCAGGTGCTTCTCGTGTGCTTGATTCTCGAGGCGATCTTGTCTGTACGATCGTCCCTGAGGGTCAAATCTTTCATGCCGACTTTTCCCAGTCTGTTGGTCCTCCTCGATGCTTTGTTGCTGGCGTCTCAGCTGAGCTTTGGAAATGGCATAGGAGGTTGGGACACTTGAGCTTTGAGTTGCTTTCCCGCTTGAGTGGTCTTGATCTTGTCCGAGGATTGCCTAAATTGAAATTCGAGAAGGATTTGGTTTGTGCTTCTTGTCGGCATGGAAAGATGGTTTCCGCTTCTCACGCCCCTCTGACTTCTGTCATGACCGAGCGACCTTGTGAGTTGTTGCACATGGATTTGGTTGGGCCAGCTCGTGTTCGTTCTGCCGGTGGGAAGTGGTATGTTCTTGTGGTTGTTGATGACTTTTCGAGGTACTCTTGGGTTTTCTTTTTGGAGGATAAGAGTGAGACATTTGGCTTTGTTCGAGACTTGATCTTGAGGTTGAAGAATGAGAGACATGGTGATGCCATTCGAGCTATATGCAGTGACAATGGCACGGAATTCAAGAACTCTCATTTTGATGCCTTTTGCAGTGATCTTGGTCTTGATCATCAGTACTCTTCTCCATACGTCGCTTGCCAGAATGGCGTAGTGGAGAGGAAGAACCGGACCCTTTGTGAGATGGCCAGGACGATGCTCGATGAGCACAGGACTCCTAGGCGTTTCTGGGCCGAGGCGGTCAATACCGCTTGCTATGTCTCAAATCGCATCTTCCTTCGTGCCTTTAAGAAGAAGACCTCTTATGAGCTGATGCATGGCCGACAACCCAAGGTGAGTCACTTTAGAGCTTTTGGCTGCAAGTGTTTCATTCTGAAGAAGGGCAAGTTGGATAAGTTTGAGTCTCGATGTTCGGATGGGATTTTCCTTGGTTATGCGATTCATTCTAGAGCATATCGTGTGCTCAACCTTGACACTAACCGAATCATGGAGACTTGCGAGGTTACCTTCGACAAGACACAGCCATGTAGCTCTTCTGCTTTTGAGTGTGCAGGTGACGAGGAGATTGGAGCAAAGATCTTTGAGGATGAGAAGGACGGAGATGGAGACGACGATGATGATGGTGGTGATGCTCCAGCGGCTGATCGTGTACGTGCTACTTCCACTCCTACGGCGATGATCGAGGATGGACCATCCCCTACACCTACTACGACTGAGGCTGTTCGAGTGGAGGCTGCTGCTGAGGGGGAGGTTGTGTCCAGGCGAGAGGCTCCCCGGCGTGTACAAGTGGATCACCCACCGACGACCATCATTGGTGACCTTCATGAACGCACTACACGGTCGAGGTCAAGGAATACTTCCCATTTCACTCATTCTGCTTTTGTCGCTTCTTTCGAGCCCAAAGATATTCGATACGCTTTGTCTGACGAGAATTGGGTGAATTCCATGCATGAGGAGTTGGAAAACTTTGAGAGAAACCAAGTCTGGGTGTTAGTCGATCCACCGCCAAATTGTCGTCCCATAGGTACCAAGTGGGTGTGGAAGAACAAAGAGGGTGAGAATGGGATGGTTGTGAGAAACAAGTCGAGGTTGGTGGCACAGGGGTACAACCAGAAAGAGGGCATAGACTATGAGGAGACATTTGTTCCTGTGGCCCGTTTGGAGGCAATTAGGATCCTTCTAGCCTTTGCCGTGGCTAAAGGGTTCAAGTTGTACCAAATGGATGTCAAGAGTGCTTTCTTGAATGGGGTGATAGAGGAAGAAGTGTATGTGAGGCAACCCCCGGAGTTTGAGAGTGAAAAATACCCACACCGTGTATATAAACTCCAGAGAGCGCTCTATGGGTTGAAACAGGCACCTAGAGCTTGGTATGGCAGGTTGAGAGGCTTTTTGCTGAGTAAGGGGTTTGTGATGGGCACAGTTGATAAGACCCTGTTCCTCCTTAAGCATGGGAATGACCTTTTGATTGTTCAGATATACGTGGATGACATAATCTTTGGTGGCTCTTCTCATGATCTTGTTGCCAGATTTGCAGATGACATGAGCAGGGAATTTGAGATGTCCATGATGGACGAGCTGCAGTTTTTCTTGGGTCTCCAGATCAAGCAGTGCAAGGACGGGACCTTTGTACATCAGGCGAAGTACACCAGGGACATGGTGAAGAAGTTTGGCATGAACGACTCCAAGCCGCTGACTACCCCGATGAGTACAACTACGGCCTTGGACGCGGACGAGGACGGCGAACCCGTGGACCAGAAGGAGTATAGGAGCATGATCAGCTCCCTCCTCTACTTGACGGTGACGAGGCCAGACATACAGTTCAGCGTGTGTCTGTGCGCTCGTTTTCAGGCTTCACCGAGGACTTCACATAGGTAGGCTGTCAAGCGGATCTTCAGGTACTTGAACTACACTCCTGAGTTCGGTCTTTGGTACTCTGCCTCCTCGACACTCCGGCTTCATGGCTTTTCTGATGCGGATTTCGCTGGGTGTCGATTGGATCGCAAGTCCACTTCTGGGTGTTGTCAGTTCCTGGGTTCTTCTTTGGTCTCTTGGTCATCTCGCAAGCAATCGAGTGTAGCCCAGTCCACCACAGAGGCTGAGTATGTAGCTGCTGCTAGTTGTTGTTCCCAGCTGCTTTGGATGACCTACACCATGAGTGACTTTGGTGAGGAGTGCTCCCAGGTTCCACTTTTCTGTGACAACACCAGTGCCATAAGCGTAGCCAAAAATCCTGTCCTCCACTCCAAAACAAAACACATAGAAGTGAGGTACCACTTCCTGAGAGACAATGTAGAGAAGGGAAACATATCTTTGTCCTATGTTCCTACCCAAGACCAGCTAGCTGACATTTTCACCAAACCGCTTGACCAAGTCACTTTCCCTCGCTTGCGGGGTGAGCTTGGGGTATGCTTTCCTTTCTAGCTTGGGTTTTGGAGCTTCTCATGTATATATGTGTCATATGTTCATTTTGTTGCACTTCCTTCATGCATTTTACTTTCTGTACAAAACCTGGTAGGATAGCCATCTTTGGATCACTTGAGCTAGAAATGAGCTTCTCTTATATACATTGATCACTGATGTGCTATGGATGAGATATGTGCATGATTGGTAGCTTGTGGATGTGAATGCTATGCTCTTGTTGGTTTTGCCATATATGTATGATGAGATAGCATTTTGGTTGTGAAAATGATAAAACTGCCTCTCTCATGAGTAGATGCTTGTCTATGCTCAATTTGTGCTTAAATGCTTATATCATGCTCAGTTTGTGCTTGAGGACCATATTCTCTTTGCTTGGGGTTAAAGACCTTTTGTCATTGTAAATGTTTAGCCGTTTTGCTTGCTTGGGGAGGAGCATAAGCTTCTTTTTGCCGCAAAGGCACTTCATGTACCATGTTTAATCTTGAAAATGAAATTGGTGTATGAATTGCCTTATGCTTGAAAAATGAGCTCCTAATCATGTTTTTATGGTTTGATATTCATATCTTGGGTGCTAAACCGTAGCATGCTTGTCTACCATGAGAAGTCTCATTTTAAGAAGTAGACACATGGCTCGGTGGCTTTAACATGACTTGAGTAGCTTGTGGGCGTTTATAATGATCTTGTGATGAGAATTTGTGATCTTGCATAAACTTTGGATGATCTAGTGTATTTATGTTCAAATTAGTATAGAGAGAGTCTTGCTCATGAGATGACTATTTCTTTGTGAAAATGGCTTGAAATTGCTTTTAGCCGTGTCACATGCTTATATGTCTCTACCTTCTTGATGGCAATGTGCTAGATACACCATGTCTACTTTGCTTGCTCTATGTCTCTTTTGTAGCATGTTGTTGTGCTCTTTGTATATTTGAGAAGCTTGGTAGATTGTGTATGTGCCTTGACATGCATTTTTTTCTTGAATACAAGGGGAAGAGTTTCATATACCTTGATTCTTGCATTGTCAACAAGGGAGAGAGTTTTGGGGAGAATTTCCATGCATTGGGAGTTTTTTATGCAAAATTGGTATACTTTTGTGAGATGTTGCATGTGAGGAGAAAAATTGAGAAGAGGAGGTTGCATTTGCTCAGGGGGAGTTCGCATATGTGCAGGGGGAGCTCCTTTGATTTTCCTGAGTTTTGTGCTTTGTGGTGTGCTCCTTGCGAGCTTTGCTTTGTCTCGGCTGTGTCGAGCCGTTGCCCTTGTCTTAGGGGGCCGAGATTTGGATTGGCGAGTGATCGAGTTTCGCTTGTTCTTTGGCTTTGGATCACTTGCTTTGGAGGTTTGCGTTCGTGGTTGTTTTCTTTTCTTTTTCTCTATCATGGTTACTATGGGTGTTGTCAATGCACTCATCAAGGGGGAGATTGAGGACCAGGTGTGTCCGAGGACCAGTGGAGGGTCGCTCCTTAGTGATGAGTGGTTGACAACGTTGTGTGGACTGATGCTTGGCTAAGTGTGCAGGTACAGGTTGCGGCTTGACTCGCGTCGGTGCAGGTGAAGAACAAGCGCGAAAGGCCTTAGCCGTGACGGCCTCCGGGTGATGGAGAGGCAAGTAGGCTTGGTTCAATGGATCTAGTGGCCGATGGGGTCAAGTGCGAGCTGTGTGGTGCAAGACTGGCGGGCTGAAGTCGTGAACATGGGCCGGTGCAAGGTAGCGGTTGGAGCCCGAAGCTTGCACGCGGGGTTTGGTGGTTTGCCCACAAAACCATCTGGTGGACGGTTTCTTGGTTTGGGCCGCAAAACCAAGCCCGAAGGCCCGAGGCGACGGAGACGGTGATCCGGGAGCTTCGGGAAGCTTCGAGGCGGAGGGCACGTGGCGTGATCGCGGGGTTTGCGTCGAGGTGAAGCGAAGCCGCGGTGGAAGCGTGTCCGTCCGATGAAGACTTGACCAAAATGCCCCTGAGGGGTTGTATCTTCATTTCAAGCAGTAGGGGTAGCGTGGTCATTTACCTCCCTCCGATGGACTTCGTATAAATAGCGGAGAGGTGGATGGCATCTCTCTCTCTTGGACTCTAGGGCTTTCTCCCCTGGTAGATTTTCTCTGAACTGCTTCTTTTCCCTCTGGATTCCATAGGCTAGACTCTTGTACAGAATCTGACCTCTGGATGTATGGAAGCATTCGGCGTCCCGGTGATCTCCTAGTCCTCTGTGATTTTCGTGTCATTTTTGGGGCTATTTTTGGTGAGTTTCGTTCTTCGCTCGATTCGGGGATTTGAGGGTGTTTCTTCACGGATTTCTTTGAGGGGATCATGGGTGGATGCCTTGCGCATGTTTGTGTGTGATCTTGACCCCTCAAACGTTGTGGAGAGCCTTCGATTCATGTGTTTTTGGTTGGAGCCCGAGTTCATGGTGGTTGCTTGTGTGATCCGCGATTCCCGGTGATTTAGGGAGTTAGAGGTCGAGATTTTTGGGGCATAGCATCCTTGTGTGATGTATATCATCTCCCCAAAGTCTTGTCTCAAGAGCTTCTACCGTTTGGGAGATCCGGTGATGAGTTCTTGGAGTTGACCCCGCGGGTCGGGCGTTTTTGGTTCTGTTCGTGGCTTGCGGACAGTCCGCACCATAGCCGCGGACAGTCCGCGCCTCCTGCTGTTCGTTGCGTGTTCTTCGTGTTCTTGCGCGTCTTCGTTTCGATCCGTTTCGGCCCTAGGTTTTGGTTGCAAGGGGTTTGGCGGACAGTCCGCGAGGGTCTCACGGACAGTCCGCGTGGTCGAGTTTTTGGCGGACAGTCCGCGTGTCGTCCTCGGACAGTCCGTATTTTCGGGGTGCATCTCTGGTGGCTCTGGTGTTCATTTCGGACGGTCCGCGGGGTAGGTCCGGACAGTCCGCCGTACACACGCGGACGGTCCGCCCGTACCAGCCGGACAGTCCGCGCCTGGCATTTCCAGATTGTGCCAAGTGCTTTGATTCTTGTCCGATGCTTCCGCTCTCTGCTCCTAGGCTTGTTGGTTGATCTTCTAGGCTTGTGTGTGCCTTGTTTGGAGCTTCCTTTGTGTGCGCGAGCATTTGGAGTGGCAATCGGGATATAGGCCGAGTTCGACCTAAGGGAAGAATTTTTATCGGCTCCCATTCACTCCCCCCCTCTCTGGTCGCCCTATTCGGTCCTTCATGGGTCCTTGTGTGAGTCACAGTAGCTGTCCCACCAAGCTCCTGCGGTGCCGATCAGCTGGTGCGCTGCAACCCACACACACTCCTCCTCTGAAAGGTCCGTGAGTTCCAGCTTCTTCTCAATCTCCCTCAACCAGTTATCTACCACAAGCGGATCTGCTGAGTTGTCGAAAGTCGGTGGGCGCAGCTTGGAGAAACCCTCCACCCTCTTCATACCACTACGTTGGCGATCGTCTGCATCAGCTGGGTCTGAAGTGCCAGCACTGCTGCAAGGTTGGGCGGTGGTGCCGGCTGCTCCTGTTCCTGCTCAGGCTTAGGCTCAGGCTCAGCCTCCTCCTCGGGCTCCTCCTCCTCTGGGTCAGGGTTTACTAGCACATGGCCTCCTCGACCTCCTCGCCCGCCGCGGTGTCCACCACGGCGTCCGCCACGTGGGGCACGGCCTCCACGGCGGCCACGACCTCGACCTCCTGCGGGGAGAGGGACGTCCTCCTGCTTGGCATCCTCCCGGGCTGCCTCCTCAAAACGGCGTAGGAGCCGTCCTGACCGTCTCACCCCCCGACATCTGTTCCAAGAATTGAGATCGTGAGAAACGAGTTGTCGGAAATTAACTTTAAGGTACTTAAGCATATAAGGAGTATCTAGCTAACAACAAACAATTTCACACAAGCATATAAGAAGCATGAACACTGGCAAAAGATCGATAACTCCAATCACTCATGCAAAATCACCATACAAAAGGTGTGTATCTCGAGGCCTACTCCTCAACCTTCGAGATTACACAGAAGCATGAGAACTACTACGCGATACATAAAGGGTGGTCAACTAAACATGATCAACATGAAGAACTCTACTCTAGCTGATTACAAGATCACCCTCTCAAGGTGTTTGCCTCTGAACGGTAGCTGGTGAGTACGGTGGTGACACTGTCTTCGGACTGGGTGGCACGGAGTAGAACGGTGGGTCATTCACCCCTGGGTAGTCTGGAATCTCAATCTCTGGTATGTTGAAGTAGTTTGCCAAGCTTCCCATGGCTCTGTTCATCTCTAGAGTGTCGGTACTGCCTCTCGGGTACGGCGGCTGTGCTGGTAGCTGAGTAGGTGGTAGCTCGAACGTCTCAGTCCTCAACTTAGGCCTCTTCTGCAGTGGTACTAGCTCTGCAACCTCTCTGAGCTCTGTCACCCACCTCTGGTCTGAGTCTTTCCACGCTGAGCTGGTCCTGCTAGCTGTGTCCTGTGCCTCGTACACTCTGCCTCCCAAGTGCCACAAGTGGTTGTAGTTCTGTGTCAGCCTCTCCTCGAGTCCCCACAACCTCATCTGGTAGTCTGTGCAAGCGGCTCCCAGTGACTCAACCAAGTACTCCTTCTCTCGAAGTCTCAACCTGTCCTCTCTGGCTGCTGTCTCTGACTCCCTCAGTGCAGTCTGTGTAGCTTCCAGTCTTGCTTTCAAGGTGGCGATCTCCAAGGCATCCCTTTCAGGACTTGCTCTTGCAGCTGCGAGTCCCCACTCTGTGATCTGTATGTTCCTTCTGTGAGCCTCATTGAGAAAGAACTCCATGTGGCTGTTCTCCCTCTCCAACTGAACGTTCCGTCCCAAGGTGTCGTCCCACTTACGCCTCAGAAACACTATCTCTGAATCAGTCCAGTAGAGTGCCTGGTCTTGAGCTTGAATGAACCTGCTGGCCATCTGCTCCTTCTCATCCTTGCCCTCTGTGTTCTCCTTGGTGTAAGCAGTCTGGTCCTTGTTCCATCTGCTGGGGTCGTACACTGCTGTCGGTAGGGCTCTAAAAGGTGTATCCTTCAGCCTCTGCTCCAACTGCTGGCACACTTTCTTCAGCGCGAGTCTGGCACAACACTGGTGAGCTTCCAAGGTTGAGTTGTCAAAACACGAGACCTTGACTTCCTCGAACTCTGGTACCCGTGGATCCGCTGGTATCTTCAGGGTCAGCTCTGTCGGTGCCTGGTCAACAGCTGCAGTGGTGCGTCCCTCGTAGAACACCTCACTGGTCTCCACTCCAGCTGTCTCCAAACACTCCTTGAGGATCTTGCAGAACCCTTCGGCCCACTGGCTGTCGGTCTTGAGGGGGATCCACGTCAACTGGTCCATCTGCATGTTGTTAGGGAAGTTAGTAAGAGTTAGTAAAGTTAATCAAGGTATTTATAATAAAGATCAAGGTATTTATATAAAATTTCACGGATTGTATATAAAGCACAAGGATTTTGGCTTTCCTATACTATCGTCCGTTCCTAGGCTCGTCCTACGGTCAAGCATGACTCTGATACCAACTGAAACGAACCGGATTTCTAGGTAGAAATCCGATCCCTGCACCTCGGTGATAGTCCCAGGAGGCTATCACGTGCAAATCCCTGTCTCAGAAAGTAACGAAAACCGTACAACAGAAGGAAATATATGAAGGTCCACATAAATAATATCATAATAATTAAGCAATGTTGGTATTTCTTAACCTCACCACTAGTTGTACACCTAGCGTGAGCGTAAGATCCACCTGGGTATACCGACAGGTACGAAAGAATCCGCAAGCGCACGGAAATACCGCTGTAGCACTTCACCTCAGGAGTATTCCAAAGGGTATCGAATCCAAGGAACGATGTGCACTACCTTCTATCCTAGACGAACGGTCCAAGGACACCAAGCCCCAGCTATGGTAGGGAGATGATGGGGTGCTTACTGTAGGTTCTCGATTCTAGAGGGGAACAAGCTCGGATAGAAATCTCGCTTCGGACACCGGCCCATCCTGGCTATAACAGTTGGTTCACGGCAAATGGTTGCCTACACGCTGTATCCGAACGTGGGGGATTTCAGAGGGTCCAACGGCTGTCACTACCGTGGCCTACCCCAAGACAAACCGTGGGATACAGGGCATTCGAAGGATAACTCGTAGTCTAGACACCACGTCTACACTACCGATTACTACTATAGCACGGCTACGTCTGGCACCCCGTAGAAACACTATAGCACTCCATATAAATACGGAGCGACGAACCCGCGAGAATGAGCTAGACCTTACTCATCATTGAATCGATTAGCGTGAGGAAGAACGACTAGTTACCGATTAATGTATTCCAACAAGATCTAACGGGATAATTCACACAAATGGAATGCAAACTTATGCACTTATAACAAAAGATCAAGGGTCGTGTTCGTGAAGAACACGAGCCTCTAACTTATGAACAAACGCAAAAGCGTGAGTAACTCGTTGGTCAACTAGATCGAGGAAGGGTGTTCATGAAGAACACGAGCCTCTAAATGATGAACGCACGAAGAACTCTAGAACATATCACCCATGCATGAACATCACTTTAGTCTAATTGGAAATACAGAAATACTCACTTTGCTCTAAATGAAGAACAAGTTGGGATCTCACCCACACCACCATCTACATAGCAATCTCCTCAACCCATTTGATCCATGAGAGACCAAATGAGAGGAGAAACAAGTGTTTCTAATGAGGAGGAGAGGAATGGGATGTCTCTATTCTAGCCCCCTCCCCTTCTATTTATAGGCAAGGAGAGTAGGAGGAGCCCCTTGACTGCCATGGGTGCCACCAATAGGGTGGTGACACATGGCAAAGAGGAGTGGGGGCCAAGTTGATGTATCTTCCATGAGAAGGAGCTGCAGGATCCTGAGGGAATATTCGGGCAAACACCTGGCACCGCCTTTGGTTCGTCACGACAAGCCGACATGTAAAAGGGCGACACGAGGGGCCGCAAAATGGGTTCGGCCAACCTGGGGGGTCGGCCGACCCCCAGGTAGCTCCCCTCGCACCGCCTTTCGTCCAGGTGACTGCCAGGTGGGTCCCAAGGTGGGTATGGGGGTGCATGCGGTATTTTTAGCCATTTATCTCGTGGTTGTGGGCCCTTGGATCCGTGTACTGGCTCCTGATTGGTCGAGAGTGTGTTTCTTTGGATCGATGATGTGTCATGGACATGTGGACTCCTGTGTGACAGCACGTCGCCATGTGGCTTGGTGTGGGTCCCACCGGGCCCTCATGTTATCTTGTGCATATCTCTTTCATCCAAACTCCAAAGTAGGCAAATGATATATCCATTTCGATCGTCTCAACGAGCCCATTGCAGTGGTGCAGACCAATTTGGCATTTGTGATTGTTTATGATGATGCCATATCTATGCCTTTGGTGCACTTGCTCTCAAATGTGTCATTTAACACGTATTTCGGTGCGTCCTGCAACAAAAGCTAGAAACACCAACACTTGTGGAAATTGTTAGTATCAAGCCCTATTCTAGTGTTGATGATCCTTTTACATTTATTTTATGCAGGTATTGATGGTGTAAAAGTAGCACTTAACAGCCGTCAACAACTCCCCCACACTTGACCTTTGCTCGTCCCGAGTGAAGGGAGTCCGGTCAAGGTGAGACATGATATTCAAAGGTATGAAGCGGGCATAAGAGATATTCCAAACCATACCTTGTACTCATGAACTTATGAAGTGTCTATCATGCTATCTTGGGTAATTGAAGAATGGAATGGTCAGGAATCAAATCACTCCTGCTCATCATGTCAAGTAACTTGGGGTTTTACAATAAGTTTTCAAAACAAACCTTGCTTTGCTCCTCATTTGATTCTCTCGAATCACTCAGTGTATATATGTCCTCACCAAGGCATTAAACTGCCTTTATTCATCCTACTTCTAATAAAAACTTATGTGGAGCTCAGGGTAGGTATGAATGATAAGGCATACTTGTATCACATATATTGCAAAGTCAAAGACTAGATCCAAGAGAAAAGCAATTCATACAATCAGATCAAGATGTACACGTGTATGGATATGATGGGTACGGTAAGGTGTATACTAGGCCCGGAATGGGTTCTAGATATTACCATACTATGATAAAATATTGTGGTGATGGTAAGGTGGACACTAGCCCCAGAATTGGTACTAGTTATTACCATCTTAGTTATGGAACTCCTTTTTGCATGACTTTCTCCGCTCTCCTTTTTGAAATTTTTGAGATATGGGCTATCTCTCTTTTCTCTTTTTTTTCTCTTTTTTAGATCATGCTTTTTGAGCATGTCTTTCTCTCTCTCTTTTTTTATATAGCCCAATCTCTTTTAGAGATATTTGGAGAGGGATAAATCATGGAACAATGCATGGAGCTTTATTTTGTGGAATGGATGAATGAGACAATGCTAACTTCTAGTGTAGAAGCATAGCAAGGGGAAAATGGTGGAGTGCATATGAATCTTGATCATGAAAGCATAAAAAGACTTCTCGCAAGGGTCATAGAATTTGACAAAGCTCAATGCAATGACAAGCAGCATATGAGTATAAGGTTTTCAACTGGTAGCATCATATGGCTTTGGTAGGACTGTGGCATATCAAAGAGGAGCCTTGCGAAGGGTTTTAAATTTTTTTTGAAATAAAACTCCCAAACACTCAAACATTAAGAGCGAAGATCATATCATCAAACCATATCACAAACACCAACTACTTAGATAAGCATGAGTTTCCTGATGATATTTGTTCACAAGCATCAAGATAATGAGTAAGGAATAAAACATATGCTAGCCAACCACAGGAATCATGTAGAGTAAGCAGAGCATCATTATTTCAGTTTGATTTACTGGATAAGAATTGAAGATCATTCAAACTCATAGGTAGAGAGTGAGATGAAGGGTGCACATACCATCGCTCCTGAAGGATATGAGGAACAAGGAAGACTAGTGGTGATTCGGTTGACCCGTGGGGTAGCCAGCTCACTCTAGTTTACCTTGTCCTTGTCATGAAGGCATAGTCGATGTCGTACATCCCTTTGTGTGGGAGTTCTCAAATGGATACATTGATGATGAGCTTGAGAGAACTCCCCCACACTGGTGCTTGTATGGTGTTGTTTTTCAAACAAAAGTGGAAGGAAAAGATGGACTCCACTGGTTCGAGAACCATAAAGACTTTATTCAAAAGCAAATATTTTGTTGTTGTTTTTTTTGTTGTCACCGTGTCATTTACTCGAGAGGGTTAGACCAATATTACACTTCATACACAAGGGAGGTATATACTTACCTTGGACCTTGAGAGGTCATATGCACCACCTTTGCATGTTGTGCAACATGAATCTGACACCTCAACTTACCTTTCCATCTGGATTTAGCTCAATGACTTACCCATTCGAATTTGATGGTTTCCTACAGGGGTGAGTCCGCATACATGCATCCAATATCCATGAAAGTATAACTCTAAGGTTCATCAATCAAAACTCGGCACCATGTCTTGTTTTGATTGAAGAAGACAGTTTTAATCTAAGCACCATGCTTAATTTAAAACAGTCTATGAATGTATGACATGTTCAAGCATTCAAACAAGAGCATATGAACACTGATAAAGGAAACATTTAAGCATGATCAAGATACTTTCAAAAGGGACATAAGCATGAGCATATAACGGTGAACCTCGGGCAACCTCCCGGGAGGGCTTTGTTTAATGTCAAAAGCAGGACTTACCTAGCTAGTGGGCAAGATGCAAGAGCTGACATCATCTTCACATCAGGATAAGATTTGGTAGAGGAGGAACTTTACTCAGGATGCTCACATACCTCCCCCACACTTGAAGTTTACATTGCTAGGCAACAAAACTCAAGTGTGTGGTGATCAAGCTACCTTTTGTAAATGTTCCCTCACCAAAGCTTATCTAGGTGTTGCAGCTAATGTGGCTCACATGTTCGTAGGCATCACCTGTCCATCTTTCTTTTCAATCTCCACCTGAAAGGTTAGTGACCAAAAATACCCGAAGGTCAACTTATCCTAAAAACATGTTCTTGCTTTTATTCGAAATAGGGAAATAAAACCTATGCTAATCCAGGCTATCTCCTGGTAGTGCTTTGTTTATTTATTGGTCATAAGCTCGACCATGGGAACTTCATCTTGCAGCTAGCATTGGTGGTGCCATTCCCGTCTCACCACCAATCCTTGATGTATCGGTGAAGCTTTAGCTGCAAGGTTAGTGCCACAGCGCACACATGAAATCTGATATGCTTATGATAGACATAAACATCTACAACCAACCTTCTGAACTTTCTACAAAAGAGGACCATAAGGTGATTGCAGCCCTTGAGCGTGCTCAGTGCACTAAGCATGGCCGGCTCTAGATAGGCATGATGCAAGCATGGTTCATGTGGTGTATCAAGAATGAAACTACCATGCTTATCTGCGGAACCTTTGCCCATAAATTCCAGAGTCAGTGCCTCACAAAATTCCATGGCCCATGAGTTCTCTATCTCAAGAGATGCATCGTAGAGGTTCGATGCTAACTGTCGACCATGATTGAAAGCAACATGATACGGGCCAGTGGGAAGAGGCTAAAACTCGGCTGAGAATGGTGACGATCGTTCGCCTTCACAAAGGTGAAGAGAGTCTCCCGAGTCACACTCATGAGAAGTAGAAAATTCTACACCCTCAATGAGAACAAGCTTGGATGACATGAACGGAGATATTCACGTCATCTTCTCGAGCGGGTTTTGCTGGGGAAGAGGCTTTGCCATAGGATATCCCAGACAAGGGGTAGTAATGGCCGAAATAGCTTCCCTAAGCTTACCATCTAGGCTCCCTAAGGATGTATCAAAGAATTGCTGTAAAGGAGAGCCTAGGAGAAGATCGAGATCAGGGACATCGGAGATGTGAGAGTCTAAGCTAGCCTCAATCCCGTCTATGATCAGCGGCACGGCACTTGCGATCCCCCGACATTCAAGAACATGTCCAAAGGGACAAGTCTTGATGAGCATGTCGGATGGTGCTGGCGGAACTATGCCCAAAAGAGTTTCTGCTAAGTGCCATGGCAAAATGTTAACCTCCATGATGGGGTTACAATGGGCCTCTACGACAGTGCCTCTACTAGAGCAAGAAACAACCAGAGAAGGTGAACTATTCGAAGCTGCCTCGAAAGATCGTGTCACTCCCCTTGACCATTCCTCCCTCATGGCCTCCTCAGGATATACTTCGTCAGGAGGATCAGGAGGTAGAGGAGGCACCGCAGGCCTAAGGGAAGGTTCTGTCAAAAGATTTCTAGAATGATCGGTGTGGACAGAATAAGGTTCCTCCCCTGATTGGGCATCAAAAGAATTCGAGGTATCTAAAAGATTTTTAGACGGGTCATCCTCGAATTTGCGAGTGAACACCAATGGTTGAATTTCTTCTTCTTTTGGCGTTCGGGGTAGGAGAGGGCTCAATAGACAAGTCTTGGGATTCGGAAGATGAAGACTCTGACTTGGATGTTGAGGGACCCTCATGGCTCGACTCGGATTCTTGGTTGTGTTTGTTGTGATCAATAGGGATAGAAGAGTTTTCTAAGAGGGAATCTAGGATCTCTCTTCCTTCCCTTGGAGTTTTTTTCCACAAACAAACCTCCAGCAATAACGTCTAGATCGAGGGCAGGATCCATGTCTAGACCCATACAAAAGATGTACAATGACACATCGATGGGTAAAGACGGACCAGGTGTCGACACCAAAAGGTGTAGGAACCTAGCCCATGACGCTCCTAGGGACTCCTCTAATTTCTCGAAATCGAGGATACTTATTGGAAGAGAAGCTACACGAGTGTACCATTGCTCCGTCCTTTCCATGAGAGAGAACGAGTGGCAAAAGTTATCTCGAAGTTCTCCCCAGCCACCGTTCACACTTTCTACAGTGCGGGCGTACAATTGTTCCGCCTCTCCTATGAGGGAGAAAGGAAACAGCTTCCACCTCACGGTGTCCTGTGTCATGCCTGGCATAGCCAGACTAGAACACAGTTCCTCAAATTCCTCCAAATGGAGGTAGGGGTCTTCATTGATTGCACCAAAGAATGGTCGATCCTAAACCATGGCTAAAAAGCTAGGGGGAGTTCATAGCTAGATGATGAAGATGATGATGGCTCTTTGAACTCACCCCTTGAGGTAGAGAAGCTTTGACAGGAAGGCATCTCAAAGGGTAACGGGGGTAAAGGTAGAACAAAAAGGAAAAACAAAAGATACGAGGACCACTAGGTTCGAAGATAGTTACAGCAACCATTCCCTGGCAACGGCGCCAGATTTGCTTGTTGGTATTTCTTAACTTCACCACTAGTTGTACACCTAGCATGAGCGTAAGATCCACCTGGGTATACCGACGGGTACGAAAGAATCCGCAAGCGCACAGAAATACTGTTGTAGCACTTCACCTCAGGAGTATTCCAAAGGGTATCGAATCCAAGGAACGATGTGTACTACCTTCTATCCTAGACGAACGGTCCAAGGACACCAAGCCCCAGCTATGGTAGGGAGATGATGGGGTGCTTCCTGTAGGTTCTCGATTCTAGAGGGGAACAAGCTCGGATAGAAATCTCGCTTCGGACACCAGCCCCTCCTGGCTATAACAGTTGGTTCACGGCAAATGGTTGCCTACACGTTGTATCCGAACGTGGGGGATTTCAGAGGGTCCAATGGCTGTCACTACCGCGGCCTACCCCAAGACAAACCGTGGGATATAGGGCATTCGAAGGATAACCCGTAGTCTAGACACCACATCTACACCACCGATTACTACTATAGCACGGCTACGTCTGGCACCCCGTAGAAACACTATAGCACTCCGTATAAATACGAAGTGACGAACCCACAAGAATGAGCTAGACCTTACTCATCATTGAATCGATTGGCGTGAGGAAGAACGACTAGTCACCGATTAATGTATTCCAACAAGATCTAACGGGATAATTCACACAAACGGAATGCAAACTTATGCACTTATAACAAAAGATCAAGGGTCGTGTTCGTGAAGAACACGAGCCTCTAACTTATGAACAAACGCAAAAGCGTGAGTAACTCGTTCGTCAACTAGATCGAGGAAGCGTGTTCATGAAGAACACGAGCCTCTAAATGATGAACGCACGAAGAACTCTAGAACATATCACACACATGCATGAACATCACTTTAGTCTAATTGGAAATACAGAAATACTCACTTTGCTCTAAATGAAGAACAAGTTGGGATCTCACCCACACCACCATCTACATAGCAATCTCCTCAACCCATTTGATCCATGAGAGATCAAATGAGAGGAGAAACAAGTGTTTCTAATGAGGAGGAGAGGAATGGGATGTCTCTATTCTAGCCCCCTCCCCTTCTATTTATAGGCCAAGGAGAGTAGGAGGAGCCCCTTGGCTGCCATGGGCACCACCAATAGGGTGGCGACACATGGCAAAGAGGAGTGGGGGCCAAGTTGATGTATCTTCCATGAGAAGGAGATGCAGGATCCAGAGGGAATATTCGGGCAAACACCTGGCACCGCCTTTGGTTCATCACGACAAGCCGACACGTAAAAGGGCGACACGAGGGGCCGCAAAATGGGTTTGGCCGACCTGGGGGGTCGGCCGACCTCCAGGTAGCTCCCCTCCCACCGCCTTTCGTCCAGGTGACTGCCAGGTGGGTCCCAAGGTGGGTATGGGGGTGCATGCGGTATTTTTAGCCATTTATCTCGTGGTTGTGGGCCCTTGGATCCGCGTACTGGCTCCTGATTGGTCGAGAGTATCTTTCTTTGGATCGATGATGTGTCATGGACACGGGGACTCCTGTGTGACAGCACGTCGCCATGTGGCTTGGTGTGGGTCCCACCAGGCCCACATGTTATCTTGTGCATATCTCTTTCATCCAAACTCCAAAGTAGGCAAATGATATATCCATTTCGATCGTCTCGACGAGCCCATTGCAGTGGTGCAGACCAATTTGGCATTTGTGATTGTTTATGATGATGCCATATCTATGCCTTTGGTGCACTTGCTCTCAACTGTGTCATTTAACACGTATTTCAGTGCGTCCTGCAACAAAAGCCAGAAACACCAACACTTGTGGAAATTGTTAGTATCAAACCCTATTCTAGTGTTGATAATCCTTTTACATTTATTTTATGCAGGTATTGACGGTGTAAAAGTAGCACTTAACAGCCGTCAACAAGCATCTGAGTACATCATTACGGCACATGCCGAGTACAAGTCCAACAGGACTGAATCAAACAAGGTAAACATCTACGCAGCGGCTCTCATGTAGCGAAGTAGACTACATCCCCATAGGCAAGCTCGAGTGTAGAACGGCCTCAGTCATCCCATCCATCGTGCTCAAAGTCGTAGTCCGGCTCCTGGTCTGAAAACCTGTCATCTACTCGATAAGCGAGTAGGTCATGTCAGCTTCCCAACAAAGAGCATAAGCAAAAGAGAATAATTCTAGTATGTATGGATATTCCTATGTATGGCTGTAGAAGGTTATGCAAGCAGTGGTAGAAACATCAAGGAATGCAGAAATACCGAGAGGGCTCCATCTCCGAGGAGATCCACACCTCTGAGGCCAACGCCTCCGGGGTCAACACCCAAACCAAGGAAAGAACATCAAACACTGGATCTCAACCGAGGTACAGCATCCCACTCTCATCTGCGATGTGTGTTGACGGCCGATATTTGCCATTTTATGGCCGTCAACTCCTGCAAATTAGAGCATTAATTGCACATTCACACTAGAATAGGAGCTTAAACTCATACTTTCCACCAGTGGTGATGTCTATTCGAATGCAGGTATTTAGCATAAGAAATGAGAGGAATCCATGCACTTTCACTCCACTCCAATCCAAGGCACTCAAATGCTGGCCAATCAGGGGCTGCCACATAGATTCTCCTGGATCCATGATGTCACCAATCCATGTGAGGGACTCTCGACGAATCATACGCTGCCACGTCAGCATCACATGGATCCATGGGCCCACTTTTCCAACTAAACCGCCAGGAAACATGCCATGCACGGAGGAGAGGCACTAGGGCCCACATGGAAGTGAGCCAGACGAAGCACAAACCAGAAGGCCGGCTGGGAGCTTCAGCCGACCCTAGGATCGGTCGAACCGACCTAGGGTCGGTTGATCTCCCCCCTCCACGTGTTTCTCGCTCATTGGTCCTTGGCTGCATTCCCGGGTGTTTTGGAGCACTTGGAGCCTCGGAGCAAGCCTCCTCCTTGTCTATAAATAGGAGGGGAGGGGATCCATTTCACACACCACCAAGCTCTCAAGTTCCACTTCTCTCTTGTGTAGCTCTCTCTCCCTCTCTCCAATTCTGCCCATGAGAGGCAATTCTCACCTCCATGTGGTAGAATGGTGATGAGGAGAGATCTAGATTAGGATTAGTTGAAAGGTAGAGTAGGGGTGAGGAGTGAGTTGATGTCCTCGTGGATGCTTGTTCATCATTTAGATCAAAGTGAGTATTTCAGCATTTCTTATTTAGACTATAGTGGACATCATGCATGATTGATTTGTTCTTGTGTTCGTGGCTCATTCATAAGTTAGAGGCTTGTGTTCTTCATGGCACAAGGCTTCGATCCTTTAGAGCCAGAGCACTAGTTCATATACTTGTTTGCATGCTCTGATCCTGTTTAGTTAAGTAAGTCTGTTGTATCTCGTTTAGCTGCATCCATAGCTTCCTTTCTGCTTCGTAGTTCAATGAATGATAAGATGATCTGATTCCGATCTTTCCCTTGTTCGTGGGACCGTATTTATATGGTTGCTATAGTGTAGTTAGCGGGTCGACAGACATAACCGCACTATAGTATTTTATCTGGGGTACAGATGTGGTGTCTGGGCCCTGGTTTTCCTACGAAGACCACGTACGATCGTAGTGTAGAGGTAGGCCGCAGTGGTGACAACCTGTTGGACCCTTTGTCAACCCTCTACGTCGCGTACCGAGTTGGGCTCGCTTGCCAGTACTTTGAAGTGTTGTCGCCCCGCGGGGATGACTGAGACCTGACAGATGTATCTTGAGAGCTAAGTCCCTTAAGGAAGTGCTTCTTGTATCCCGACCTATCCCAGCAAAAGCTGGTGTCCTTGGATAGACCCTCTCTGGTTACTCTCCGTCCTAGGAACGAAACCCGACGGGAATACTCATTCTCCGAGGGAGAAGTGCTACAGCGGTGTATCCGTGCGCTTGCGGATTCGTTCGCACTCATCAGTGTACCCGGGAGTTTCTTACATGCTCACGCTACCACGGCGCCTAGTGTTGAGATTAAGAAACGCCAACAAGCATTTCTGGTGCCGTTGCCGAGGACGGCTGTTGTTAACCTTCAAGCCCGTCTATCCTCGTATTTATCTTTTTCCTTTTTCTTCTACCTTCACCCCCGTTACCCTTTTTGAGATATCCCTTGCTTTTGTTTTTCTTTACTTCTACCTCTACCCCCGCTACCCATGGAAGGTTATCCTTGTAAACACCTTCCGCCTTCGAGGAGTGAACCCTCAGAGCCATCTTCGTCAAGACCCGCTCTTACATCTGGCTTTTGGTTTCGCCCCTCTCTCATGAAGCTAATTCAGGACCTATCCTTCTCGGGGTTAAGTCATGAGAACCCCTTTGATCATGTGAGAGACTACGAGTGTCTGATTGAAACTCAGGGTAAAACCGGAGAATCCCCGGATGCTCGGAAAAGAGAGTGTTTCCCGCTATCCCTCTCCGGGGAAGCACGGGATTGGCACCATTGTTTTGGTAGAGACTACCTTACTTGGGAAAGGTTGAGGGCAGCTTTTTGCTCCCACTTCTTCCCAATACGACGTGTCATCTCGTTAAAGGCAAAAATTCTCTGTTTCAAGCAATGTGAGGAGGAATCACTAGGAATGGCATGGAATCGTTTCGCCTCCGCGGTGGAAGATTGCCCAGTCCTCTACATTCCCGATTGGATGTTGCTTCAGTACTTCTGGTTTGGATTGCGGAAGGATGATGCCATGAGGCTTAATGCTCTCTCCGGAGGATCCTTTGTGCACCTAGATGCTGTTAAACGAAAAGAGATCGTGGATAATCTCCGAGATTTCAGCTCCCCTTGCATCCCGGTCAGTGAGGCACCCACCAGAGGAAATGTTGAGCCGCCTAGATCCATCATCAGTCAAGTTCGAGATTTTGTATCCATTCTTTCTGAGCTCTGGCTGAAGATGTCATTCCTGAGTGGCAGGAGTCTAAGGGAAAGATTTCGTGGCGCGAGATCTACCTTTGGGTTCCCCTCTCGTGCATCTTCTTAGACCTTCTCCCCGAGACTTTGTCTCGTGGGAGGACGGAGAGAGTAGTTCGGAAAAAACGACCATTCCCGACCAGGATGACTTGTTCGATCCTCACTACTATCTCCTAAGGAGGGTATGGGAGGCCTATCATGTTTCTACGTCAAGGTTTGAGCTGAAGTGCTTTGCACTAAAGTTTCGTATAAACCAAGACATCGATGTCTGCTTTATAATCCATTAGATTCATCCATTAGACCGAAGGAACACGATCACATACCGATCGAATGGAGTGCATTCACTTTCTATCTCAAGCACATCGATCGATGCCGATCAGTCAGGAGAAGCTTGCACTTCGCATCTTATGCCTGACTTGATCGATGCCCAATGGGAGGTGCACTTTCTAGCTTATCCATAACCCCCATTGGAAGCTTAGGCCAGACTTTGGAATGTTTCCATCGCCCCGATGAGAACATCGAACCCTCTGCCTAAGGTAAGAGCGAGGTAAGTCTTGCTTTTTCGTCCGAACTCTGGTTCCTGATCGTACACCGGCCTCTGGAAGTCAATGCTCTATCCTCTTTGAAGGCCGAGTGTCTTTCCGAGCTTGAGTTCACTCGGAGATTGGTACCTATTGGTGAAGCACTAGCCTCAATGCTCGATCTTTTCATCTCCGAGTTCCGCGACCCTAGTGCTATAGTCCTTGAGTCCTGTGACCACCTCAGGGAGTGCCTCGGCCTCTCTGGGATGATCATGCTTGCCCTCAGCCTCGATATACCTTTTTGGGCTCGGGTTCGTATATGCACTACCCTTGCAGATTAGAGCTTATCATCATATCAACATTGTCTGCAAGGAGATGGTCATAAGTTGAGACAGGAGATCACAAGACACCTGCATCCTGAGTACTCCTGGGACTCATCTCATTTTCCCAGGAAGAATTATCCCTTGAGTATCTTGTGGACCGCGGTCATGCAGGAGAAAGAAATTGCCAAGATGAAGAGGAGTAGCAATAGGTCCACCGGAAGGCAGTACCATTGTGGCAACACGAACGCTTCGTGATTACCGTCAGAGGTGTCTACACTTTTGACAAACCGAGTATGTCGCCAAGGTTACTTCCTCCAGATCCTCTATGGTTATATCATGGTTTGGCCAAGGTTGGTATATAGTAAAGGATGAATTTTCAACCTCAACCTTACCCTAGCCTTAAGCCTAAGCCAATCTTTCCATCTCGGGGAATCCACCTGGGCCGTCGATCCTGAGACTTGCTGGAGCCCACACGAGAAAGGGGAGGACCAAAGGGGCCCACCTAGGGTCGGCCGAACCCTGGTTCGGCCGAAACCCTGGTGCCGCCTCTCCCCTTCTTCTTTCACGTGTGTGTCTCATTCTCCTCCAGAAACCTTCTCTCTGCCGCCCAACGAGTTTTCGCATCGCGAAGATCCATCTCCTCCACCTCACCATCCTCAGTACATCACCGCATCCATGGCCGGAAGGAGCGTTGTCCCCTTCGACGGCTCCACCTCGTCCACCAGTCCCGGGGCAGGAGGCAACCCCTCCATCGTTCCCGCCCCCGCTGCGGACCTCGCAATGGTGGCCGGTGTCCTGGATGTTCCTCCGCTCGCCACCATCCCGCCGGGCGGGAGGATTCCAGGCACGCCACCCTCAATGTGCTCCGCCTCGCCTGGGAAGAGGCACATGAGATGGGCGGCCAGCCCCTACGGCAGGCCGACCACGGCTCAGCTTCGCCTCAGGGGGTTGCCGCTCGCTCCATCTAGCACACCGGGATCATCGCTAGCTGGAGAGCAGACGAGCTCAACGCAGTCCGCTCCTTCACCGCATCCACCGGTGACCATAAAGCTGGCACTGCCCAAGGAGAAGACCCCTGAGGCACGCCCAGCTCCAGTTCTGCTAGAAGAGGGGGAAGACTTTGGCCTGGATGACGTGTTGCCACCGCCGCCCTACACTAGGAGGTCCAGGGAGAGGACTCGGGAAACCGAGCAACTCCCTAAGCTCTCCTCAGTGGCCAAGCTGACCCCGCTGATGAAGGAATTGGAGGCCAGCAATGAGAAGCTCAGAACTGCTTACTCAGAGTAGAAGTTGGACCTGGCTGAGCTGAGAGACGACATGCGTGACCTTCGCCGTGGCCTTTGTTTGAAGATGAGGAGACTGTTCTCGGCTACGGGGCATGCAGCTCTCTATGATGCCGAGTAGTGGGGATTAGCCCCAGTTTTAGTTCATTAGGCGCTAGTTTAGGTCTAGGTTTGATTTCCCTTTATTTTCCTTCATTTCATTTATTTCCTTTGCATGTGTGTAAGCGCCTAGTCATTTCATTTGAAACATTTGGATTTGAATAAAGTGGCTCACCGGTCATGTAACCCGGTTTAGCCACCCATTGTGTCATTACTTTGGTCTCTTTGATTTAAGGACATCTAGGTTCGAGACAGTGTGGGGGAAGAGCCACGACTCTCCCAATGCAGACACAACGTTTTCCATACGTACCCACTGCGAGCACTCCGCGCTAGCCGATCCATCACCTACCGCGAACATGAATGGGACCCACACGAGTTCACTCCTGTGGAGAGCCTCTCACGGTTCATCTCCCATGCATAATGCCGGTTTGCATCTTGACAACTCACTCTCTTTCATTCCTGAGTTTTATAAGCTATATCTGTCTATCTCTAAAATTTGAAACTCGAATGATGATGCTAAAGATCACCCAGCTCACCTGAACCTGAGTAGACTTACATATGTTTTATTCCTTGTTATCTACCTGATGCTTGTGAACCATAACCTTCTTAAGGACAAGCTTGTTCACCTAAGTAATTGACAAGTATGATATGGCTGGATGATATGATCTATAGCTCTGATGACTAACTCTCTTGGGGAATTTATTTTTGAAAAACTCAAAACTTCTTGGAAAAGGCTCCACTTTGACATGCCTTCGTCCCATTAGAGCCATATTATAACATCCCAGAAATTTGAATGTTTTCCCATATGTGAATTTTCGCAAAAATTTAAAACTTTTTGTTTGAACTTGTGTGCTACCAAATTTGATCCCAATTTGCTAGCCTCTCATCTCAAATTCTATATAAAATAAAACCATATAAAAATTATCTTCAAATTAAGGTATAAACGTGATTTGGATTTTCTTGGATTTTAATTGGAGTTCAAATTGTGTGGTGTTTGAATTTGAAAGTGATTCAAATTCAAACTTATTTTTCAAACTATATTTCAAAACCTATATCAAAAGCTGACTGCTAACTTGGGCTCTATCCCTTTAACCAAAGTCTGCACGAGACCCTCCGACTCCTTAGCTCTAGATCAAGAAACACCCTAAAGCTGCTAACTCAGCCCGCCGGGCTGACCAGGCCGAATCCCCTCTTTCCCATGGCGCAAGCCCACCAGCCGGCCTGGCTTAACAGCCCAGCAGGCCCAGCTTGTCCTCCTCCCTTTCACTCACTGTTGCGTGGGACCCAGATGTCAGCCAGGGGGAAAACTATTCCCCTTTCTTCCTCCCCGTGACGCATGCTCGATGGGGACAGGCGCCACCCCGCACTGCACTGCGGCCTCACCTATGGCGTCACCCTAGCCGAGCTGGCGACCACAGATGGGAGCCACGTGCCTCGCACCGCATCCTGGCCGCCCGCGCTCACCCTAACCCTAGCAGCCACCTTGTATAAAGCTTGCGCCGCGCGCCTTAGCCCCTGTGCCGCCGTTGCAGTGGGGATTTTTCCCCGAATCCTTAGCCTCTGCTAGTAGAAGAGGGAGAAGGAGAGGGAGCCGTAGAGCGGAAGTGCCTGCCGTGGAAGCCGGAGAAGACCGAGAAGCAGGAGCTACCCGCGCCATGGCTCACGACCGCACCACCTCCGCTGCTCTGCTCCGTGACGCTGCCGCCTCACCTTGCTCGAGCTGCTACCGGAAGCCACCACGAAGACGCCAAGTCGGAGCCGCTCTTGTTGTCAAGGGGATGAAACCGTCGGGCACCGCGAGCATCGCCGTACTACGCCGCGCCGAGAGGACGCCGTCGCAGGGGAAGCTGAAGCCGTCGTGGACGTCGCCGCCAACACACCGAACCGCAACCGCGCCGCAAGCGACGACCACGCCAAGTTGGAGAAGCCACCGCGGCCAGAGTAGAAGACGGGGCCGCCACTGCCTGGGGGCACTGCATCGTCATCGACCAGGAGCACCACGCCGACACCATCCAAGAGCACCACGTCGTCGCCGCCACGAAGGAGAAGCCGGAGCCGCCGAACGCCGCGCGTGCCGGGAACACTGACGCCGAGCACGAGGCGCCGGCCAGTGAACCACGACACCCCGGTCGACGTTGACGACCGCGAGCTCGAGGAAGCCAAGCCGGACATCGGTGCCGGCGCCCTGAACCTCGACACACTCGATCTGCCCGCGTCAACTCGTCACGGCATCGACACCTCCCCTACCTCGCCGTGACCCTCCTCGCGCCCCCGGTCAACTCGATATGCCCTGTTTCTACCATGTCCTGATCTCCGCCGCATGTTCCACCGTACCGTGATGCCCATGCCCGGGGACGACTGATGAGCCGACCTTCGTGCCATACGGGGCCGAATCGCTCGGGCCGCCCTAATGCTCTGATCGGCCTTCGTGCCGCACTATGGCTGAGACTCGCACCATGCCGCTCTGACCAGCACCACCGCTTCGCCACACCACGCAGTTCTGCGGCTCAGCGCGCCACCCTGCCTTACGCCGCGTGCGCCCTCGCGGCGTCGTGCCTCGTCGCGCACATCCTCGCCGCATGCGCCTTCACCGCGCCGCGCACGCCTTCGCTCGGCGCACGCTGCAGCTCTGCCTCGCTCGGCCGCCGCAACCTCGCCGCCGCATCTGCCTCTCGCCGTGCCGCGCTGCTCCGCGATGCTCCACCGCGTCACACTCCTTGCTGCGTCGCCGCCGCGCTGCACCGCATGCCTCGCGTCGTGTCGCGCTGCGTTAGCCCGCGGGACGCTGCTTCATCTCACGCCGCTCCGCTCTTGGTCGCACCGACGGCGTCCTCATGCTTTGCGCGGCCGTCATGCCTACTGTGATGTTGTTGCTCGGCCTTCGCGCCGTGATGCACTTTCTGCAGGAGAACGCACCGCCGCCGCCGCCGTGGTAGCCAAATCCCGTCGCCGGCGAGCCCCTTGCCACGCTGTCGCGTCCTTTGGGGCGTTCGGTCGAACACCTTGTGCACATACCCTTGTCCCGGGGCTGTGGGTAGAGCCACACGATCAGCCACACACGCGCAGCCACACCCGCCGCCGCCCGGATCCTGTGCGGCCCTCCAATCCTAACCTAGCCACACGCCAGACCTCTTACCCCTGTGCCACAGAAGATCCACCTTAGGATCCGGTGTGGCCACAGCCACCTAAGCTGCCACATGGGCTGCCACCTCACCTATAGATGCCCTACAGCTAGCTTTAGCTACCTACGTGGCAGCCACATGGATCCCTGCAGCTGGCATTCAGCCGGCTATAAGCTAACCTTAAGCTTTCATGAGCTAGCCTATAGTTAACATATAGTTAACCGTGTTGTAAATGCAGGGATTAATTTCAAAAATACTTTTAACCTTTATAAATCCTTCAAAAATACTTTTAATCTTTAAAAATTCATAACTTTTTATCCGGAGCTCCGAAAATTATGAAACCACTTGCGTTGGTTTCATAATTCCGAGATGCTCGCTGCTACCCTATCTTTTTTTCCGCTCTTACCCTTGAACCGAGCCTCTTTTGCCCACGCTCTTGGTATTGAATTCGTGGCCGATGCCCGCCACTGCGCTATTGTGGGTCTGGGACGTCGGAGCTCTGCACCTAGCCACTGGCTTGCCACGGACAGGGATAACTTCCCCAGGATGCGTTCACACTGCCTTCCTTGCTTGCACCGCTTCCACTGCCTTGAGCCGCAACCCGCATTCCCGCTCTCTCTTTGCCTTGCATCGAGCCGTGTAGCACGCGACGTACCCAGCGTTAGTAACCCGGAAGGCCGCGTGTGATGGACGGTCGTGCCTTGAGCAGAGACCTCTACTTCAAGCATGACAACCCCGTGTTGCAACCTAGCTACTACACCGTGGTTATTGTCGCATTGCTAGCACTTGCTCCACCGTGCTCCCGAGCACGCCTTACTACATCACCATCCTTTTATCGACCACGAGTCGATCCTTTCCTTCTCTCGGTGCTACCACCGCACACCTTGTTCTGTTAATGCCTTGCCTAACTCGTTTCACCTTACTCCTCTCTCTTCATCCTCTGAGCTTCCGCTTCGTTACCCCTATCCGTTGCGCTAATACCTCGCAGGCGCAATCACCAGGGCCCTTAGCCTTTGATCGGCAACCCAACCTTGAACTAACCCTTCTCTTTAATTTGTTTTCTAGTATACAAGGCTAGTAGCTTAAAACTATTTTAATATAAAACTAATTACTTTGATTTTCTTAATTTAAACTAGTGCTGCTTGTAGCTAGTTTGGATTTATTTGGTTCTTTAATGCTTCTCCTTGGAGTTTATTTGCAAATAGATCCTCGTTATTTATTTATAAATCCGAATCTAGGATTTCCCGGAGCCGAGGAGACAAGCCAGAAGATCAAGTACGGCTACAGAAACTACGACAACTACTTACACGCAGGTGTTCACGCCCGACCTTCTTTGAATGCCCATTAGGCATGGCTTTCAGAACTGCTAGTGCTTTATTTACTGCATAGTGATGGATATGATGAACCCGTGCATAGCCTCTTTTACTTACTTGTCCTTGATTGACCTACTACTACTACATTACTTATGCGAGATGAGACGCTGAGCTTGCTATGCATGTGTTGGGATTATTGTGGTAGTTTCTTGGCGTGTGTGGGGAAAAACCGGCAGGAGAAGGTGTTTTGGGATATTTTGGCGGGGGTGAGCTCAAGACAACCCGATCCGGGATCGGGGGCCAGGGATCGTCTTCTCGGACGTTGCCCAGTTTGGTGCCTATGGCGGGTACACTGTTTTAGGAGCACAGGTGTTAGGGGTTTTTGTGATGACTTGGAGGATAGGAGCTCGCCCCGGTCTGAAACCGAGTGGGTCGCCTGTTACACGGGACTTTCGTACACACCACCTCGCCGAGAGTGGGGATAGGGCCGTTCGACCCTAGCAAGTGCGATACCATACCTGCCAGTAGGATAGAGGGTATCAGTGAGAGGGTGTAGGGTGAAGTCCCTTCCCTTTGGGCGTTCCCCGTGTGGCCACACGGGGGCATTTTCACAGTTCTGGGGTGGACCTTTGCGAAGGACCGCAGCGAGACCCGGATGCAGGATGGATCGTAACTCCTAGGTGTTCGTTCGGTAGGATGGGCTCGGTCGACTTGCTACCGTCGGGTGCCATTCCGAGTTGGGTACTGGTGTACACGCTCTGCAGAGTTTAGATCTGTATGTATAGCCGCGTCCTCGGTTATGGACATGCCCGTTGTTTCTCTGACTCTTACGTTTTGGGATTTCTACCTCCCCCTTTTAGGATGAGAGTGTATGGTGAGCCGTGGTTGTACTCGGGGAGAGGAGAGTTACTCCCTCTGCCTCGCGGATCCGAGTGCAATCATTGAGGTGCGAGGAGTGGGAGTTCTCGCACCGACCCTAGATGGAGATAGGACTTGGTGACGGTGATCTGGGTGACCAGGTGTTACCGATCGTGGATGAGAGACTTGGAAATTGGTGGGAATTGAAGAATCTATTCTTTATGAGATGTTGCTGCTGCTTAGGAAACCCCAGCTCTTACCTTATACCTTTTTATACCTTTAGAAGTAGGCCACTTAAAGCTTGCATACGGTTGGTGACGTGAACCTATCCCATTCCTTGGGGATAGTTTGTGAGTGTGCAGGATTTGGGCTTGGAGCGAAAGTCCATCTAAGAAGAGTCCATGGAGGCAGGGTTGCGTTGCTACGCTCAAGGATGCCTGTGGCGAAGATCGAGAATGAAGCCCTGAAGCCTTAGCTACCGCTGCGTAGAGTTTCTTCTTGTCGTTTATCCCAAGGGGCTTGTACTTAAATCATATACCGATCTGTATTCGGATGTAAATACTCTGTTTTGTACTCTGATTTCATTATATGGAAATGATATTATTCTGTAATGAGTTCTGTACGTGATAGCTACTGATCCAGGGACTATCACAAGGGTACAGGGAGTCGGGTTTTCCTCACCGAAAACCCGGGTCGTTACAGGTGGTATCAGAGCCGTACTTGACCATAGGACGAGCCCTAGCCATGGCCGATAGTTCAAGACAGCCTAAACATCCTTGATTGAGTTTATACTCATTGACTTCTATATAAACCCCTTGAATTCTACTATTACATCCTTGACTTCTCACTAACTAACTAACTTACTAACAACCCCTCTACGTGTTTACTTACCTTTGGAGGACAACGAATGTTGCTTGATCAAGACCAAGCTATACTACGGAGGGATGCCCTGTACAAGACAAGGCCAACTACTATAAAGACAGCTATGGAGATCGGGTACAGGGAAGGGATGAAGATGACTCTACAGGACATACTTGGATAATCCCCTGTTGAACCCTCAATACAAGTTAACACCCGCACAGACGTCCCTACTTTGGATCACAGATTACCGAAAATAGAATAGACTGCCACCTTGATGCCACACGAAGACTGCACACCAGAGAAGCAACAAGAACCATATGCACTCTTTCATCCCTGCTCAGGACGAAGTTGGACAACGCCACTTTGAAGATAATGAGGAGTTAAGATTCTAATTCCAAGAGCGGCAACATAAGGAACTGGTGATCTACTACATGGATTTGGCACACGTAAGCATGGTTGCAGGAGTCGGAACCCCTGAGATGCTCGAAGCTCAGCATTTGGATAAAGACCCATCAACTTGAAGCTACAAGAATAACCAAGTCAGACAAGATTAAGGTAGCGTAACAGGCTGCAGCTAAAAAAAGGGCAAATATTGGATTGATCAGCTACGACCACCCTGGGAGCAAGCATCAAATACTTGGAATCATGATTTGATAAGTATATGGAATTCCCCATTGACGAGAAGTGTGAAATTTGGATGCTTGAATCTGGATCTCCCCAACCGACCAGAGTTGACGATAGATTAAGGTGAACAAATGAGAAACATGGGGCACGGATGTAATGATGAACATAGAGCACCCCCTTTGGAAGGGCAAAGCCATGAGTGCCATGGACGACGAAGAATAGTCCAACTAAGATGGAGTATCCGAATTGGAAGAATTGGAAAAGGAGCATTAGACTAAGATGAAGAGGATTTTAGCTCCCTCCCTCGGGACTCCATGTGCCTCCTAACCTACGAATGGAACCTCCTCAGTTAGAAAGATAATTTCGGTAATTGGACCCTAACCCGGAGGATGGTGAAGGAAGCAATACCTACAGGATGTACTGTACGAGTCAGATGGATAGCAATAAGTCGTGTGACCCGGAGAGGATTATGGAACACAACTTACGGGTCCTCGATCAAGCCAGCTCGGCGAAGACTTTCACTAGCCTGCTTCAGAAATTTCAACACCAAGACGTCAAATGGAATGTATCCTTTTCAAGTAATGTAACTCTAACAATAGAGAAATCCCCCAAATACCCACGATATACTAGTAAGCTTCTACTTGGTGTAATCTCGGAGGTCATAGGAGTCAACCTCGGGATACACATTTGTTTGGTGCGATGCTCGAGTGATTGGATCTTTATGATCTTATGGTTGTTATGCCTCTTCATGTTTGTGTGAAATTGTATTTAGTGTTTATGCTTGCTAGATCTTGAGATGACTCTTTTAGAGGTCGTAGCTTACCCATCCTGCAAGATCAAAAGCATGAAGAATGAAGACCGACGTGTCAAGCATACTCACATGATCATGCTCCAGAAGATGAGAAGAATTTCGTGCGACCTCGACCAATCAGGTCAGGACTTCAGATGAGATACCTGATGAACATTGGAATCAGGTTCGCAAATCAGAAAAATGAGTGTCCGAGAATTTGAAACCTCGAAAGCTCAGAAGTGCATGTACCTTTATGGAAGCCTATATTGGTTAAGAGCAGTTGAGTACCCTAAGATGTCAGTGACACATTTTGGATAATTTCAGTCGATCCCACTTTTGGAATAAGCCATCAATAATGAAGCTCTACCGGACACCGTATGTTGAACTAGTGGGAAGAAGAACTACTTCGACAACTACTGGGCACAAGTTATCTGTTCGATCTCACAGATGGAGCCTACTTATGGGAAAATAAGACAGAAGAGTTTGCTAAGCATACGAGAGTAGGATAAGAGTGACTTCCACGAGAAGATTCATCCCAAGAATTTGGAACCAAACTGACTAGTGTGAGATTTCGGATGGAAAGAGTCACTCCCACCATCGAGGGTGTTGCAGATGACCCCTCTTGACATGGACTATCATGAATGGGAAGTAACCATTCATAGTGTCTACAACCAGGAGCTAAACGGACATGTCGGATGTTTCTAGCACTCTGACGAGAATCGTCGGGGACGAGTTAAACCAACAGATGGATTACTATAAGAATGGCACCCAAAGAGTGATAGAGATTACTGGACACTCAGAGAAGTTCTGGACGACGAGAAATTGCCCTGGAATATGAGGAACTTTGATTAACCACACAAGACCCTATGACGGAATTCAAGTACTGCAATAGGGCCAACTATTTGGATATGCTTAAATAAATAAGCTGAGATATTTCCTAAGTCACGGGATGACTGACTACGTAAAGGAAGATGTGCTCACCCAAGTGCAGCCAATCATCGAGAGTGCACGCTATAAGAGGAGCGAATGCACTAATGTTTTGGAGAATCTAGGGTATCTACTTACGGAACAAGAAATAATATTTTATACCTTCAACATATCCGAGATGGATATGGCTTCAAGAAGATATCTTGGATAAACTAGGGAAACCTAGAGAATATATGAAACCATGGATGAAGAAAAGATACTTCTGAGACTCCACTTCTGCTTAGCGTACCTCTTATGGATAAGCAGTCAAATTTGGACCAATATAGTAATATACCTATGGGTACGTTAAGAGTACAAGCTTCGGTATTTGACGACTAATTAGATAAGAGCTTGCTATAGGCAAACTAGCTATGTACCGGCTGAAAGTTAGGCTCAGAGAAATCGCCGGAGTTGTAGGCCTCTGCTAGGCATAAAGTATACGACTCCCTGATGTGGAAAGAAGTAGGGAGACTCATGCCTAATTGGATTAAAGGTACATAATGGACGCCATGAGAATATGACCTCGATCATATGGAATCATATTGGAATAAGCTTGGTTGATAAGAAGAATGTAACCTCGAACGGGAGGACTGGAATAATATGAGACAGCCATGCTCTGACTTGTTCTAAGGTCACCAAACTTGTGTGGCACTGCTGGAAGAGATAGATTGAGGTAAAGGAAGCTTTAGCCTATACTTGGAACTTGTCACGAGCTGGGACAAGAGTATAGCTCCCGAGATACCCGGATCGTACATCGCAAGTGCTTATGGATGCTAATGCACGAGAACCTGCAGTAGCACTCGGCTTCGAAAGCCCTCATGGGAATAAGAGGTGCGGAACCTAAGAAATCTTGTCGACTAAACTTTGCGACGTCAAGGACATCAACAACTCGAAGACCTACCGGAGAGAAGACCCTCACCACCCCCGGTACGAGCTTAATCTCGAGGATGAGATTCTTTTGAGGGGGGGAGTCTGTAACATCCCAGAAATTTGAATGTTTTCCCATATGTGAATTTTCGCAAAAATTTAAAACTTTTTGTTTGAACTTGTGTGCTACCAAATTTGATCCCAATTTGCTAGCCTCTCATCTCAAATTCTATATAAAATAAAACCATATAAAAATTATCTTCAAATTAAGGTATAAATGTGATTTGGATTTTCTTGGATTTTAATTGGAGTTCAAATTGTGTGATGTTTGAATTTGAAAGTGATTCAAATTCAAACTTATTTTTCAAACTATATTTCAAAACCTATATCAAAAGCTGACTGCTAACTTGGGCTCTATCCCTTTAACCAAAGTCTGCACGAGACCCTCCAACTCCTTAGCTCTAGATCAAGAAACACCTTAAAGCTGCTAACTCAGCCCGCCGGGCTGACCAGGCCGAATCCCCTCTTTCCCATGGCGCAAGCCCACCAGCCGGCCTGGCTTAACAGCCCAGCAGGCCCAGCTTGTCCTCCTCCCTTTCACTCACTGTTGCGCGGGACCCAGATGTCAGCCAGGGGGAAAACTATTCCCCTTTCTTCCTCCCCGTGACGCATGCTCGATGGGGACAGGCGCCTCCCCGCACTGCGCCGCGGCCTCACCTATGGCGTCGCCCTGGCCGAGCTGGCGACCACGGATGGGAGCCACGTGCCTCGCACCGCATCCTGGCCGCCCGCGCTCACCCTAACCCTAGCAGCCACCTTGTATAAAGCCTGCGCCGCGCGCCTTCGCCCCTATGCCACCGCCGCAATGGGGATTTTTCCCCGAATCCTTAGCCTCTGCTAGTAGAAGAGGGAGAAGGAGAGGGAGCCGTGGAGCGGAAGCGCCTGCCGTGGAAGCCGGAGGAGACCGAGAAGCAGGAGCTACCCGTGCCATGGCTCACGACCGCACCACCTCCGCTGCTCTGCTCCGCGACGCTGCCGCCTCACCTTGCTCGAGCTGCTACCGGAAGCCACCACGAAGACGCCAAGTCGGAGCCGCTCTTGTTGTCAAGGAGATGAAACCGTCGGGCACCGCGAGCATCGCCGTACTACGCCGCGCCGAGAGGACGCCGTCGCAGGGGAAGCCGAAGCCGTCGTGGACGTCGCCGCCAACACACCGAACCGCAACCGCGCCGCAAGCGACGACAACGCCAAGTTGGAGAAGCCACCGCGGCCAGAGTAGAAGACGGGGCCGCCACTGCCTGGGGGCACTGCATCGTCATCGACCAGGAGCGCCACGCCGACACCATCCAAGAGCACCACGTCGTCGCCGCCGCGAAGGAGAAGCCGGAGCCGCCGAACGCCGCGCGCGCCGGGAACACTGACGCCGAGCACGGGGCGCCGGCCAGTGAACCACGACACCCCGGTCGACGTCGACGACCGCGAGCTCGAGGAAGCCAAGCCGGACATTGGCGCCGGCGCCCTGAACCTTGACGCACTCGATCTGCCCGCGTCAACTCGTCACGGCATCGACACCTCCCCTACCTCGCCGTGACTCTCCTCGCGCCCCCGGTGAGCACCAAGCCATCTCGCCTCTGCCCTGTTTCTACCATGTCCTGATCTCCGCTGCGTGTTCCACCGCACCGTGATACCCATGCCCGGGAACGACTGGTAAGCCGACCTTCGTGCCATAGGGGGCCGAATCGCTCGGGCCGCCCTAATGCTCTGATCGGCCTTCGAGCCGCACTATGGCTGAGACCCACACCATGCCGTGACCTGCGCCACCGCTTCGCCACATCGCGCAATTCTGCGGCTCAGCGCGCCACCCTGCCTTACGCCACGCGCCCTCACGGCGCCGCGCCTCGCCGCGCGCATCCTCGCTGCATGCGCCTTCACCGCGCCACGCACGCCTTCGCTCGGCGCACGCTGCAGCTCTGCCTCGCTCGGCCGCCGCAACCTCACCGCCGGATCTGCCTCTCGCCGTGCCACGATGCTCCACCGCGTCACACTCATTGCTGCGTCGCCGCCGCGCTGCACCGCATGCCTCGCGCCGTGTCGTGCTGCCTGAGCCCGCGGGATGCTGCTTCATCTCGCGCCGCTCCGCTCTGGGTCACACCGACGCCGTCCTCATGCTTTGCGCGGCCGTCATGCCTGCTGTGATGTTGTTGCTCGGCCTTCGCGCCGTGATGCACTTTCTGCAGGAGAACGCACCGCCGCCGCCGCCGTGGTAGCCAAATCCCGTCGCCGGCGAGCCCCTTGCCGCGCTGCCGCGTCCTTTGGGGCGTTCGGTCGAACACCTTGTGCGCGTACCCTTGTCCTAGGGCTGTGAGTGGAGCCACACGATCGGCCACACACGCGCAGCCACACACGCCGCCGCCCGGAACCCGTACGGCCCTCCAATCCTAACCCAGCCACACGCCAGACCTCTTACCCCTGTGCCGCAAAAGATCCACCCTAGGATCCGGTGTGGCCACAGCCACCTAATCTGCCACATGGGCTGCCACCTCACCTATAGATGCCCTACAGCTAGCTTTAGCTACCTACGTGGTAGCCACATGGATCCCTGCAGCTGGCATTCAACCGGCTATAAGCTAACCTAAAGCTTTCATGAGCTAGCCTATAGTTAACATATAGTTAACCCTGTTGTAAATGCAGGGATTAATTTCAAAAATACTTTTAACCTTTATAAATCCTTCAAAAAATACTTTTAATCTTTAAAAATTCATAACTTTTTATTCGGAGCTCCGAAAATTATGAAACCACTTGTGTTGGTTTCATAATTCCGAGACGCTCGCTGCTACCCTATCCTTTTTTCTGCTCTTACCCTTGAACCGAGTCTCTTTTGCCCGCGCTCTTGGTATTGAATTCGTGGCCGATGCCCGCCACTGCGCTATTGTGGGTCTGGGACGCCGGAGCTCCGCACCTAGCCACTGGCTTGCCACAGACAGGGATAACTTCCCCAGGATGCGTTCGCACTGCCTTCCTTGCTTGCACCGCTTCCACCGCCTTGTGCCGCAACCCGCATACCCGCTCTCCCTTTGCCTTGCATCGAGCCGTGTAGCACGCGATGTACCCAGCGTTAGTAACCCGGAAGGCCGCGTGTGATGGACGGTCGTGCCTTGAGGAGAGGCCTCTGCTTCAAGCACGACAACCCCGCATTGCAACCTAGCTACTACACCGTGGTTATTGTCACATTGCTAGCACTTGCTCCACCGTGCTCCCGAGCACGCCTTACTACATCACCATCCTTTTATCGACCACGAGTCGATCCTTTCCTTCTATCGGTGCTGCCACCGCACACCTTGTTCTGTTAATGCCTTGCCTAACTCGTTTCGTCGTACTCCTCTCTCTTCATCCTCTGAGCTTCTGCTTCGTTACCCCTATCCGTTGCGCTAATACCTCGCAGGCGCAATCACCAGGGCCCTTAGCCTTTGATCGGCAACCCAACCTTGAACTAACCCTTCTCTTTAATTTGTTTTCTAGTATACAAGGCTAGTAGCTTAAAACTATTTTAATATAAAACTAATTACTTTGATTTTCTTAATTTAAACTAGTGCTGCTTGTAGCTAGTTTGGATTTATTTGGTTCTTTAATGCTTCTCTTTGGAGTTTATTTGCAAATAGATCCTCGTTATTTATTTATAAATCCGAATCTAGGATTTCCCGGAGCCGAGGAGACAAGCCAGAAGATCAAGTATGGCTACGGAAACTACGACAACTACTTACACGCAGGTGTTCACGCCCGACCTTCTTTGAATGCCCATTAGGCATGGCTTTTAGAACTGCTAGTGCTTTATTTACTGCATAGTGATGGATATGATGAACCCGTGCATAGCCTCTTTTACTTACATCTCCTTGATTGACCTACTACTACTACATTACTTATGCGTGATGATATGCTGAGCTTGCTATGCATGTGTTGGGATTATTGTGGTAGTTTCTTGGCGTGTGTGGGGAAAAACCGGCAGGAGAAGGTGTTTTGGGATATTTTGGCGGGGGTGAGCTCAAGACAACCCGATCCGGGATCGGGGGCCAGGGATCGTCTTCTCGGACGTTGCCCAGTTTGGTGCCTATGGCGGGTACACTGTTTTAGGAGCACAGGTGTTGGGGGTTTTTGTGATGACTTGGAGGATAGGAGCTTGCCCCGGTCTGAAACCGAGTGGGTCGCCTGTTACACGGGACTTTCGTACACACCACCTCGCCGAGAGTGGGGATAGGGCCGTTTGACCCTAGCAAGTGCGATACCATACCTGCCAGTAGGATAGAGGGTATCAGTGAGAGGGTGTAGGGTGAAGTCCCTTCCCTTTGGGCGTTCCCCGTGTGGCCACACGGGGGCATTTTCACAGTTCTGGGGTGGACCTTTGCGAAGGACCACAGTGAGACCCAGATGCAGGATGGATCGTAACTCCTAGGTGTTCGTTTGGTAGGATGGGCTCGGTCGACTTGCTATCGTCGGGTGCCATTCCGAGTTGGGTACTAGTCTACACGCTCTGCAGAGTTTAGATCTATACGTATAGCCGCGTCCTCGGTTATGGACATGCCCGTTGTTTCTCCGACTCTTACATTTTGGGATTTCTACCTCCCCCTTTTAGGATGAGAGTGTATGGTGAGCCGTGGTTGTACTCGGGGAGAGGAGAGTTGCTCCCTCTGCCTCGCGGATCCGAGTGCAATCGTTGAGGTGCGAGGAGTGGGAGTTCTCGCTCCGACCCTAGATGGAGATAGGACATGGTGACGGTGATCTGGGTGACCAGGTGTTACCGATCGTGGATGAGAGACTTGGAAATTGGTGGGAATTGGAGAATCTATTCTTTATGAGATGCTGCTGCTGCTTAGGAAACCCCAGCTCTTACCTTATACCTTTTTATACCTTTAGAAGTAGGCCACTTAAAGCTTGCATACGGTTGGTGACGTGAACCTATCCCATTCCTTGGGGATAGTTTGTGAGTGTGCAGGATTTGGGCTTGGAGCGAAAGTCCATCTAAGAAGAGTCCATGGAGGAAGGGTTGCGTTGCTACGCTCAAGGATGCCTGTGGTGAAGATCGAGAATGAAGCCCTGAAGCCTTAGCTACCGCTGCGTAGAGTTTCTTCTTGTCGTTTAGCCCAAGGGGCTTGTACTTAAATCGTATACCGATCTGTATTCGGATGTAAATACTCTGTTTTGTACTCTGAATACGTTATATGGAAATGATATTATTCTGTAATGAGTTCTGTACGTGATAGCTACTGATCCAGGGACTATCACAAGGGTACAGGGAGTCGGGTTTTCCTCACTGAAACCCAGGTCGTTACACATATGACCTTCATAGGCAAAAACCTTCGATTCATATGCTACTTGTTATCGCTTTGAGCCTTGTCAAATTCTGTGACCCTTGTGAGAATTCTTTTCATTACTTTCATGATCAAGATTTATGTGCACCCCACCTATTTCCCCTTTCTATGCTTCTACACTGGAAGTTAGCATTGTATCATTCAAACCACAAAAATAATAGCTCCATATGTGGTATGACCTCTCTCTCTAAAAGTATCCTTCAAGGAAGAGATATGGGCTATGAAAAAAAAGCATATACACATGCCCAAAGCATGTTTTGAAAAAAAAGAAAAAGGATAGCCCATATCCAAAATAAAGAAGAAAAAAAAAGAGAGGGATGGTCATGCAGAAAAGGAGTTCCATGATTTTGATGGTAATAACTAGTGTCCATTCCGGGGCTAGTGTCCACCTTACCATCAACCCACAGTTCTAACCATTTATGTGTATGGTAATATCTAGCACCCATTCCGGGCCTAGTATCCACCTTACCATACACACCATAGCCATACCTATGCACATCTTGATTTGATGGTATGATTTGATTTTCTTTGTGGGTCTAGTTTTCGACTTTGCAATATATGTGATGCAAGTATGCTTTCTCTTTATCCTACCCTGAGCTCCACATATAGCCATCATTAGCAGTAGGATGAAGAAAGGCAAATGCCTTAGTAAGGACATATACACTTTGAGCGATCTGAGAGAATCAAATGAGGAAGCCACTAAGAGTTTTATTTATGAAAATCTTGAAAACCCCCAAGGTGTTTATCATCAGGTGCATAAGTGACTTGATTCACAGTTGTTCTACTTTTTAATCACCCAAGGGAACATGGTAGCCACTACACAGAGGTTCACAGGAGCAAAGTATGACTTGGAATATCTCTTATGTTTGTCTTACTCCTTGGTATTCATGACCCACTTGGCTTTGTTTCCCCTTCACTCGGGACGAGCAAAGGTCAAGTGTGGGGGTGTTGTTGACGGCCCATATTTGCCATTTTTATGGTCGTCAACTCCTGCAAATTGGAGCATGAATTGCACATTCACACTAGAATAGGAGCTTAAACACATACTTTCCACCAGTGGCGATGTCTATTCGAATGCAGGTATTTAGCATAAGAAATGAGAGGAATCCATGCACTTTCACTCCACTCCAATCCAAGGCACTCAAATGCTGGCCAATCAGGGGCTGCCACATAGATTCTCCTAGATCCATGATGTCACCAATCCATGTGAGGGACTCTCAACGAATCATACGCTGCCACGTCAGCATCACATGGATCCATGGGCCCACTTTGCCAACTAAACCGCCAGAAAACGTGCCATGCACGGAGGAGACGCACTAGGGCCCACATGGAAGCGAGCCAGACGAAGCACAAGCCAAAAGGCCGGCCGGGAGCTTCGGCCGACCCTAGGATCGGCCGAACCGACCTAGGGTCGGTTGATCTCCCCCCTCCACGTGTTGCTCGCTCATTGGTCCTTGGCTGCATTCCCGGGTGTTTTGGAGCACTTGGAGCCTCGGAGCAAGCCTCCTCCTTGTCTATAAATAGGAGGGGAGGGGCTCCATTTCACACACACCACCAAGCTCTCAAGTTCCACTTCTCTCTTGTGTAGCGCTCTCTCATTCTCTCTCCAATTCTGCCCATGAGAGGTGATTCTCACCTCCATGTGGTAGAATGGTGATGAGGAGAGATCTAGATTAGGATTAGTTGAGAGGTAGAGTAGGGGTGAGGAGTGAGTTGATGTCCTCGTGGATGCTTGTTCATCATTTAGATCAAAGTGAGTATTTCAGCATTTCTTATTTAGACTATAGTGGACATCATGCATGATTGATTTGTTCTTGTGTTCGTGGCTCGTTCATAAGTTAGAAGCTTGTGTTCTTCATGGCACAAGGCTTCGATCCTTGAGAGCCAGAGCACTAGTTCATATACTTGTTTGCATGCTCTGATCCTGTTTAGTTAAGTAAGTCCGCTGTATCTCGTTTAGCTGCATCCATAGCTTCCTTTCTGCTCCGTAGTTCATTGAATGATAAGATGATCTGATTCCGATCTTTCCCTTATTCGTGGGACCGTATTTATACAGTTGCTATAGTGTAGTTAGCGGGTCGACAGATGTAACCGCACTATAGTATTTTATCTGGGGTACAGACATGGTGTCTTGGCCCTGGTTTTCCTACGAAGACCATGTACGATCGTAGCGTAGAGGTAGGCCGCAGTGGTGACAGCCAGTTGGACCCTTTGTCAACCCTCTACGTCGCGTACCGAGTTGGGCTTGCTTGCCAGTACTTTGAAGTGCTGTCACCCTGCGGGGATGACTGAGACCTGACAGATGCATCTTGAGAGCTAAGTCCCTTAAGGAAGTGCTTCTTGTATCCCGACCTATCCCAGCGAAAGTTGGTGTCCTTGGATAGACCCTCTCTGGTTACTCTCCGTCCTAGGAACGAAACCCGACGGGAATACTCATTCTCCGAGGGAGAAGTGCTACAGCGGTGTATCCGTGCGCTTGCGGATTCGTTCGCACTCGTCAGTGTACCCGGGAGTTTCTTACACGCTCACGCTACCATGGCGCCTAGTGTTGAGATTAAGAAACGCCAACAATGTGGGGTAACCAACTCCTATCCCCACATCTCAACGGCACGAAGCCGGGCTCACACACACAGGGGAGAGAAACAGCACAAGAAGAGTACTAGCCAGAGTAACAGACCCAAGGGCTATCCATACCAGTGGACACGGACTATAGCTATAGGTTTAACACTCTGCAGAGGTTGTACAGCTGGACCCGCCGGATAGGGCAGAAACGGATGCCTCCGATCCACATCCCCACCTAACGGCCGGAGACCTAGTAGTGGGTGGCACTCTCCTACCTCTCCGAGCCTGACTCGTCCTGAACTGGGGCGCGAAACTTGCCAGCAGGGCCTCGGAGCTGTGAAACCATCCCCGGAGGAGCCGGGGCGACGTCTACTCGGGGGGTATAACCCGTCCCCCTCACACGATCACACCGATCCACCTACAAGCTGAGTGCCAACCACCGACTAGTTCTCGGACCGAACCCCGCCCATACGTGAGCGAATGGTTTGTACGAAAATAGCCCAAAGATCACGGTTAAACTGTCGATCGGTCCTTAATTGCCAGAGCGAGCACTCACCAACTCCATTCGTCCGACACGCCACTAGGGCGGGTGTTGACGTTTGATTATCGTTGCAAAGTTCGTTTGGACTTGCAAGCGGACAAATCTTCCGTCGTAGTCAAGGGACCCTTCTTCCCTTGAGTGGTGAACCCAAGGTATCGAATCCGTGGAACAATGTGTAATGCAAGATCCAATCTAATAAACGGAAAATGCTTTGATCTTGAAAGGGGTTTTTGCATCTAATCTAAGGAAGAACCATGAAAACACATCTAATCTACTAAACACCGGAGGTAGCAAGAGAAAGAGGAGGTAATACCGATCTAGAGATTGATTGGGTCTTTTGTTGAAGTTCCAAAACCAAGAAGAATAAAGCAAATGAATCTCATTAAAAGCCTCTTTAAATCGTGGCTTCCGTTCCAACCCTCAAAGGCACCTACCGTACACATGATCAACATCCTGTCATGATGTCCCGCTAATTGTGTAGGTGAACCTAAGAGCACATTCACGAGGAACGTGTTGAAAACGCTCGGTAGGTCAGGTATGCACCTCTAGCCACCATGGCTACAAGAACATCATATGCAATCTATCCGCGGAATAGATCGGAGAATAAGAAAACCCGAGCGAAGACAAAGTCATAAAGAAAGCACTTGATCGCTAGAAATCGGATTCAATCTTGCAAATTCAACATGAAGTTTAGTACATGGATAAGATCACCACTGGGATCCTACCTTGATCTTGATCCTTAGCTTCTAGAACTCCGACGTGGTCTTCCATGCAAGGTTCCCACGTCGGCTAGGGAAACCCTAGTCAACCATCTCGACCCTCTCCTCTCCGGAAGGGTGTCCCTCTCTTCTCTGCTCCTCGACGGCGGATGACGAATTGCTTGATGCGTGGCTCGAGGCACGGGGGCTATAAATAGCCCGAGGATCACCTAGGTCAAAGGGGGCGCCGAACCGGGCCCGAAATGGGCTGGGCCGGCCGGCCTGGGCCGACCGGCCTGGGCCCACTTCGGCCCAGTTCGGCCCTGTCTTTCTTCCAGACGCTTCTCGCGACTTCCTGACTTTTTGCCGAGTTGCATGTGGGTCCTTGACGTCATTTTCCGCGCGGTTTAGATAAGAGTGCTTGGCGTATAAACTCCTGCATCTTCCGTCTAGGTCCTCGACACTTCTCGGCTTCACGCTTTAGTCCTTGGCTCATTTGGAGTCATGTTCATCTTGTATCTTGACTTGTCCCGGAGTCCATGATCTTCTCGTAAAACCCTTGATGAACTTTACCCGGAAGTCCTCATTTAGGCTCTCGATTCCTGTGTAAACAATAAACTCCAAATACCATGCACGAGTGCGAACTTGACATATAATGAGGGTTAGGATCGTTAGTGTGAATAACAAATTAATACCAACATAGAAGGTAAACATGTGGCTAGGTTGACGGAAATCGACCGCCAACAGTGGGAGGCCAGGTCGCATCTCCCCTAGACAGGCGTTCACAAGTAACCAAAGCGGCTCGCTCCCGCGGTAACACGTCAAGGATACACACTCACCCAAAACACACGCTAGAATACCGAGATATCCCAATCTCAGTCCAAACCAGAAATCCATCCATAACTAAGGGTAAAATATATGGCCGGGAACTAGCTAGGGGTCTGTAGCTAGTTCCATAAGTAGGTAGTTCAAGAACAGGATTAAACAAACCAAGGTACGGTTAAAAGATTGTCTATGCATTTGAAGAACATTCATAAATAATAATTTAGCACTAGCAACTAAAGCATGCATAGGATCTATATGGTTGGGAGTGTCATGACACCTGGCTGGCGTCTGTAGTCCTGGTCTGGGTTGAAGTCGGGTCGTAGGCCTCCTCTGGATCGTAGCGGGTCTGTGCAGCACGAGATACGAGACGCTAAATTACCGGCAATCAACTAAGCATAAATCCAAAGAAACCCAATTTTAAAAGATCCAAAAAGATCTATACTATCTATAAATAGCTCCGTCTCATTTTTAGAAAAATAATGAATTTGGTTTCATATTTCTCGGAGTTATAAATAATTAGTTATGAATTTTCAAAGGTTAAAGGATTTATAAAATAATTTTCAAATTCATTTATAAATCAGAAAAGGATTTTAATTTTGAAAATAGGTGATGACGTCAGCAGGACGTCATCATGACGTCAGCGTCACATGATTAGTGGGCCGCTATTGGGCCGAATCTGTTAGTGGGCAGAAATCGGCCCATTGGACTTCGCCTAGTGGGCCACACGAGCTAAGTCCATCGGACCTCCCTGAATTAAAAACCGAGTCCGCAAAAGAAAAGGAAAAGGACCATGTTGGGCCTTAGCAGGCCGGTTGGCCCATCATTTCCGCGGACTCACACCGGAGAAGTCCGGTGGAGGTCCTTGGAGAAACCTGGGGCGCACGGGCGCTCTCTCGCCCCTCACGCGCGCGTCGGCGAGCCCCAGCGCGCGTCCGGCGGCGACGAGAAACGGCGAACGGCGGCGGTGGTGGTTCCGGAGCTCGTGCAAGCGAAGGTTAGCGACCACTAGGGTCTGGCGGTTACCCCGGCGCAACCATGGCCCTGGGGTCGGGCTCCTTGGTCTGCGCAGCGCGGTTCGGTGGCGCTCTCGGCGTGGCGCAGAGACGACGCGGCGGCAGCGGTGGTTAGCAGCAGTCCAGCTCGCTCTCCTGCCTCGCGCTGGGTTGCGCTGGACCAGGTGGGCTCGCGGGATCACACGCCTTGCGATGGGCGGCGGCGGTTAGTGCACGCACACGTGCGCGCGCACTGCGCAGTGGTGGCCGGCGGCGACATGGCGGCGACAGCGGTGCGCGGAGGAAAGCAGCAGCGTCGCGGGCACGCACATCAGTAGAAACCTCAGCGCGGCATGGCTAGCACGTGGGTGTGCTTAGCTGGGCACGAGCGCGCATACAGGCAAGGCCTGGCCGCGGCACGACCGGCCGGTGCGCGCGGGTCCTCGGCGAGCCAAGGCCGCGGCGCGACGCAAGCAGCGGTGGTGACAGCGAACACCTGCAGAAGAATCCACGGCGCGAAGGCCGGACATAGGCACGCGACAACACAGCGAAAAGGACGGCGAGGGCTGGCGCGGCGCTAGGGGGCACCATGGCGGCGAACCCGCGAAACGAGCACGGCGCGAAGGCCGGTGAAACATCTCAGGCAGTTCAAGGCAGAGGGGAGAAGCAAGGGTGCGGAGTGGCTCACGTTGGGGCGGAGATGAAGACGTAGCAGAGACGAGCGCGTCAGTGAAGTGGCGGCGAGGTACACGGCGGCGCTTCTTGCTCTGCTCCGGCAGCAGCTCGACGCGGACGGCCTCCTCCTTCACACGGGCGGCCTCTGCTCTTGGTGGCTTCAGCTTCGGTGAGTCAGCGCGGTGGCGAGGCGCGCTCCTCCTTCTCTTCTCCCCCCCTTCTCCTCCTCTTCCTCCTTCTCCCCTAGCACGACGGCGGAACAGGGGATTGGGGAAAAGATCCCCAACTGGCGATGAAACCAATTGGGACTCGGCTGCTGGGGTTTTAGGTGCGTACGGGTCAAGGGAACCAAGGAGCAACGTGGGGCAGGGCTGTTCCCGTCCTTGCCTTGGTGGCAAAGGCGCAGCACAGCACGGCACTGGCAAGGCTTGGCGCGGGGGTAAGCGCGATGGCAAAGAAGTGAATAGGAGAGGGGCGCTACGTGTGGGACCCACCTTGGCGTGCGTGCCAGCCTCTCGGCGTGCGTGCTAGCGAGGCGGGGCAGCGCGGCCTGGCGCGTAGGCGCGCGGAGCGGCGCGGCGAAGCGGTGCGGTACGGCCGGGTCAAAGCGGGGTGAAGGGGAAGATGACCAGTGCCCGGGCGGTCCCACCTGTCATAGAGACGAGAACGGCGGGGCGCGACGTGGGCCGGTGTGGGCTGCGTCGAGGAGTTGGGCTGAAGCGAGGGTCGACGGGAGTTCGCAGGCCAGAAGTTCGAGGGGCAAGGGTAGACTTTAGGAACTGTTAGCTTGGCCCAAGACTTAGATAGGTTTTTGAATTAGGTTTTGAATATAAGTTTAAACTTTATATTTAAATTTGAATTTATTCAAATTCAAAACACACTCAAATAAATCCAAATGAAATCCATAAAATCCAAATCACTTATTTATACCATAATTTGAATTTTTATTTTTATATTTAGGTTTTATTTATACAGAATTTAGGTGAGAGGCTAGAAAAGGTTTAAAATATGGTGACACTTCATCAAATAAATAAAAGTTCAATTTTTTCAGTATTTTCATACTTTCAAATTTCCTGGATGTTACATGTTTAGTACCACATTACTAGTTGAACAAGAGTGAAAGCAACTTATAAACATTTGTCCGCCAGCCATAGCACATTCGGGTTAATCCTTTTACAAGAAGCGAGGACAAAAGTGTAAGTAGGGTGCTATGTGTGCCCGCCCCTCGGAAGGGCTGGGCGGTATGGCTTTGGTGGGCGGGGTGTTACAAATTATATCAGAGCCGACCCTCGCGGCTGCATGTACGGATCGGTGTGCGGGCATATGGTGCATGCATGTGTGGGCATGAGATGGGACACACGGCATGACATATGGGTCGGTACTGGATGTACGGTCTTGCGCTAAGAGGGAATGTTCTTGGACATTTGCTCGGGTTAGTGTGTGGGCATATGCATGCGTGTGTAGACTTGGGATGGGACACATGGCATGGCATATGGGTTGGCACTGGACGGGTGAGTTGGACCGATGAGGACGTTAGGTTCTTAAGGGGGGTGTATGCCACACCCGGTCCAATTTGGATGGCCCATGTGTGGCCCATGAGCGCAAGTGGGCGTGTTTAGTACCACATTACTAGTTGGGTAAGGGTGAAGCCAACTTATAAATCTTTGTCCACCAGCCATAGCACCTTCGGGTTAACCCTTTTACACGAAGCGAAAACGAAAGTATAAGTAGGGTGCTATGTGTACGTATGCCCGTCCCATGGAAGGGTTGGGCGGTGCAGCTTTGGTTGGTGGGGTGTTACATAAACTTCTGGAACAAGTATACAAAATTCAGCTAATTATGTGTGGAAGTGGTAATATCATATTGTGTCGTGCTACAACTTTTTTTATTTCTATGACTAAAGATTACTCTTGACATGTTGCATGGAATGACCTTTGGATTGTTCACTGAGCATGCAAAAGGAACAACTATTTCAAAATAGAAACCCTTCATCCCACTCGGAAGTAGATGAAAGTTTGAAGGAACAAGAAGCCAATAGCAAGTCTAAAATGAAGATAATAGCCACAATCATTTCAACTCCAAAGAAAAATAAATAGGTAGTAAAAGCAGTTGGTGATAGTGGCACCAGCAAAAGAAAACTTGAAACCTTTAGGTCTACACTTGCTACCTACACAGAGCATGGGAGTGGCGAGAGCCCCACAAAAGAAACTGATTCACTTGCTGCTCCAAATGTGGAAAGGGCATTGCTAGCGCCCGAATGTCCGTACTGATGCGTCACGTCTGGACACCCATGCATGGAAGGGAGATTCACTAAAAACACAGGTCTCATTTAAAAGTAAACACGTCTCAGCCCGCTTCAGCTAATTATGTGTGGAAGTGGTAATATCATATTGTGTCATGATACAACTGTTTTGATTTCTATGACTAAAGACTACTATTGACATGTTGCAGGGAATGACCTTTGGATTGTTCACTGAGCATGCAAAGAACGACTATTTCAAAATAGAAACCCTTCATCCCACTCTGAAGTAGATGAAAGTTTGAAGGAACAAGAAGCCAATAACAAGTCTAAAATGAAGATAATAGCCACAAGTATTTCAACTCCAAAGAAAAATAAATAGGTAATAAAAGCAGTTGGTGATAGTGGCACCGGCAAAAGAAAACTTGAAACTTTCAGGTCTACACTTGCTACCTACACAGAGCATGGGACTAGCGAGAGCCCCATAAAAGAAACTGGTTCACCTGCTGCTCCAAATGTGGAAAGGGCATTGCTAGTGCCCGAACGGATGCGTCATGTCTGGACACCCACGCATGCAAGGGAGATCCACTAAAACACAGGTCCCATTTAAAAGTAAGCACGTCTCAGCCCGCTTCTCCATGCGCATGCACGAGGGGCCTGCATCCGCTTGGCAGCTATGGTGGGTGGGCCCAGTAGATGAGTGGCATGTGTCCGCTCGGCAGCTACGGTGGGTGGGCCCACTAGATGAGTTGCACTGTAACATGTGCAATATGAAGATCAAAAAATTGCAACATCGGAACATAACATTTGAAATATGGGTTCATAACAGCTAAAACACTTGAAACACGTGTCTGCAACACTTGAAGAAAAAAGACCATGTGTATGCAACACTTGAAGAAAGGCTATGCATCTGAAAAATGATGGAACATTAAGAACACATGTTTGCAACATGTGTATAAACAATGCAACATTTAGATCTACTTTTGCAACATTAGTACAAAATATTTGCAGCATTCCGCTAGATCATCAGAAACACTCAAAACATGACCTTACAACATGCAATGTCGACGGAACCTGACGGTGTGCGCGCGGGATGGGGAACGGCAACCAGCGTCCAGCAGAGCTTGCGCCCAGGCGGAGCAGCTCCACCAAAGGCAACCGACACAATTCCTTCCTCTAGCCGCGGGGGAGCAGACGTTAGCGCTTGGTTGCGCTCAGCGGAGCAAATGCACCAGCAGCGCGCGGCTTGGCCGCCCCTCCTCGCCATGGGAGGAGTTGGCCAGGTAACCAATGGCGCGACAAAGCAATCCATTGTAGATCACCATCACTGCGAGCGTCGGCCGACCGGCGCAGCTCACACTCGCAGTGGATGAGCAGCAGCACGACGGAGGAGCTACTCCCGGCGGCCGGTGTACGGGAGCAGCCCGCGCTCGGGCCCACGCCCTAGTGGAGCAGCTCCCCTATGCGGGAAGCTTCTCCCTGTAGCGGAGCTTTTCCTCGTCCTCCATGCATGCAACGCGAGAGATGAGAGAAGTTGCGAGAGGAAGGAACCAGAGAAGAGAGAAGCCCCCGCGCGCGCGAGAGAGAGAGGAACAAGTGGTAGTTCGATAGGATAAGATCGGAGGATGGTGTGCGGTGGATAGATAAGGTTCACATTTGCAGGACCCACATCCGTTTCTTTTTATTACTGCGCCAGACGTCCTTGAGATAGCATTACCGATGTGGAAATGTCCGGTTGCTATATTGCCTTGCGTGTGTATATTTTTGGGGAAGCCAAGAGGACAACCCCACCCATCTCTACCTACCTCAGTTCCATCTTTGGTGGGATACGGTTAGTAGTACACTCTCTTTTATTAATTCAAACTAGGAATGTGCCCGTGCGTTGCTACGGATAACAAAATATTTATATTACAATACATCTTGAATTCAAGAGGATAATAATAATGTGAAGACAAGTATAACTTAATATAAATCAGATGTACTTGTGCACACATTTTATGTAGAAAAAAGGAGTGTCCCTGAGACAATTCGAGAGATTAGCTCAAAGGCATAGTTGAAGACTGCCCGAGTCAATGCAGTAGCCTCACAAGCTCAAGTGATCTAGAAATTTCATTGCAGCACTTGCTCAGATATGAGAGGCTCCAGCAGTTTAAATATACCTGCCCAATTGAAATGGATACAAGATTCAATTATTTTATTTTAAAAGACTATTTCTATACGATTTCATAAAACTCTTAACTGCTATAACAATAAATGTTTGGCACAGCAAGGTGCAACAATTCTTGTAACACTTCATCAGACTTGTTTCATGATTGCCTTCCAGGAAAACAACAACGGAAAGGATTTGAAGGATTAACAAGTTGACCTGACTAATGTGGATGCAAAGCATATGATCCGCTGCAACTCCAAAGGTAGTGCCCACCTGACTTGGTAAGGAAGCATGCGGACATTAGGATGTGATGTTTACTTTTACAGAACATTAGAGATCAGAGTGGAAAATGTCAACAGATCACACATATGAACTGTGAAGTCATGAATGGCGGAGTAAAACATACCATTTGGTTATGTTAAAGAAACTGGGTATGTTTGTCCTATACATATAGTTTCCAAACAGCCAGGAGTGTGAATGGTTAAATTAAATTTGTTGTAACAGGATCCATCACGGGGCTCATCATATCACTAATTCTAGATGGTGATTCTATCAACTTGTTCTACTCATGACCATAATATTTGATACTATTATATATACCAACAAATTCTAGTGAAATTTTCAAGGGGATATGAGGACTCACTTTCAGTTTTTCTTTGTTGAAGCATAACCTTGTTCAAGTGAGACCCTCTTGCAAACAATTTATGATAATTCACCACAGGGGTAGAGTACATGGTTTTCTGAAAAATGAAACTTCATGTTAAAGTTATCCAGTGATGTGATTCTCACAAGCATTTGAGTAATGAGAGCATAATGGCAGATCAATGATCATATACGAAGCAAGAAATTCCTTACTCATTTACAATTGTTTAAGGATCTAATGGACAATATAGGAAACAAAGAAGAAAACTTGGAAATCAGAAACACACCACAGCTTGTATACCCTCCAAGTGTTTTAACATGATTTTTTATTTACCAGGTGGCAAGTGCAATAGGAGTCGTGCAATGCAATGATTGTTCTTTTGGTTAATTTAGCTCCAATCAGCTTCAAAAAATGACAAGAGAAATACAGTTATAATCTGAAAAAGCACAAAATGTTGGTAGTGTTAAATCGTTTCATAGGGGTATGAAGTACACCTGAACTGTTCCCGACTCAAGCAATCCTCACTGCATTGTATCAATTACGCTAAGAGCACAAGCAGCATTGAGATGTCCACTGATGCACTCCCTGTAAAATTTAAAAGTGCATTCAGTGAATCACCAACCGCCAAGAGATTAAAATCATCCATGTTTCTTTAAATATAACCTTTCCTGTCATCTCAACTTAGGTCAGCTGCTCCCAGGTCATGCAATCCACTTGATGCAACAACTAAGGAGTTGAAAACGAAAATGTCAGAAATCAACAACACATGTAAGATGACCATTGTGACCAACACATGTAAGTTGTCAAAACTTTAGAGTTATACAGTGACAATCTGCTTTATTTTGTTCAGAAAATTCAGTTGTTTTGAATACTCTAATCAAAATTGTTCAGAATATTCAGTTCTCTAGCCAGCTGTTATGAAGCCACTCTAAATACTATAATAAAAAAGCATCATGTCTTTCCAGTGCAAAACAAAAAATGATTTCTATAATCTAATGACATTCGCATAAAAGTAACTTCTCAAATATTATCTTTCATTTCACCTAAGTGCCATCAGAATTAAACAGTGTCAAAACAAACCCCTCCTTGCATCCACCGAGGAAATGGATGAACAAATAGTATGGTGTCTATGATGAAACAACTTGCAAGAGATCATCAATTATGGCTACCGACCTCAGCCTCGGAGCAAGAGCCACCTAACTGAAAGAACCTACAGTATCAAATCAACAATAAGAGTTCTTACTGGAATCTGCAGCAGTATTGTCTCCACAAATCCATGTATGTGGAAATAGAATCACATTCCTCATCTACATAATCTGAAAAAAACAAAGATATATGCTCAAGATTTTATCTTTTAAAATAAAGAGAAGTGAAGATGCATCAAGAAGAATTCATCCACCCTGCTGTCCGGCAGCATAAGCTGCTATAGCTACAGCTTCTGAATCCTCTCTCTTCCTGAACATGCTCCATGTCTTTGCTCTACAACAGGAGCGACAATAAAAAAAACACACGGAGAAATCATATAGAGACAGCGTATAACCAGAGCATCCTTATTTCCTGAGGTGATTAGTACACTAATTATAATTGCACTTATAACAAATAACAACAGGTAGAAAATTGCACAGATTTGAGGGAGCTGACCGTACCTTCAATGCTGCCGATGCACAGACAGATGGGCTACGAGCTTAAAGGATGTAGATTGGACATGCAACTTGGTGAGGAAAAATAAATAAAACAAATATCAGAAGAAAAAAGGGAGGACGGATGAAAAAAGGGATCTGCAGAATACCTCGGTGATGAGATGACGGGGGAGCCAGCCTTCTGCTCGCCACCGAACGGCGGCAACGCGATGGGGTGGTGGCGAAGGGCAGCCATGGCGGCGGTCCCTATGCCGCTGAACTCGCGCAGCTTAGCCACATCCGTGAAGGAAGGGGAAGAGCATGAGCACCAACCCACATCCGTGATGCTTGGTGTAGTTCGCACCCCAGCCTCGCTGGCCGCCGGGCGCAAACAGGACGGGGGCGACTGCGGCGGCAGCGGGTTGCGTAGACAGGTCGCCAGCAAGGCCACGAGGCCACGGGAGACGGCGACTACGACGGACGGCGGCGTAGACTGGAGCTGGCGAGGGTACCAAGACGACGGCGTCCACAAGATCGGCCAGCGTTAGGGACGGCGGCGGGCGGCGGCGCCCTAGATCGACAACGACGGCCAAATGCGCGACAGAGAGGGAGGAGTAGACGGAGACGGCAGCGGGCGAGGTGGAGGCGCGGGGTGGATCGAACGGTGCGCGACGAGGATGGATCAATCCGAAGGAATGAGGGGCGGCGGTGGCGCGATGCGGGTGCGGCGCGGGGAGGATGGATCGATCCGGAGGAATGAGGGGCGGCGGCGGCACGATGCGGGTGTGGTAGGGTTCGCAGGAAAAAAAACGGAGCCAAGGCGGGCGTCGTGTGGTGGGGTCAGGAGGGCGCAACGTGGCGAGCGGAAGGCCCGCGGGATGCGGCGGGTGAAGGCGCGCGGGGGGACTCCGGGAGGGTGAAGGCACGGGGTGGAGAGAAAAATGACGTACCAGATTTTTTTGTCTCCACTTCATTCTTTTTAGAAGTATATAGTATATATATAGAGAGACTTCTGTTGCTATGCCATGATTCTGACATGTTTTGAATAATAATTATTTACCCAAGTACTTAATTTGTTATGTTAGAGGCACATGAAGTCATGAACAACTCAGGGCTGTGTTATTGACTCTATTGAATGAGTTGCTATCCAACCTTCCAGTTTTGTTGCTAGGAGCATCATTAGTGGCTTTCACCGACCTCAAAGAAGAGTGTGCTTCCATATTCACTTCTCGTGGTGTGTAGGATCCTTGCCAAATGTCTTTCTACCTTTTCTCGGTGTGTTGAATACTTGGCTTGTTCTTGCTGATGTCAGCTAGATATAAAGTGATAATTGCCTGCCTGTTGCTTATATTGTGTTAGTTACTTTACTATCTTTGTTGCTCAACTTTATTCTTGCTGATGTTTTTGTACAAATATGCAGACAGAGATCAAGAGCCAAGAGTACAAAAATAAAAGCTAAAAAAACTTCATTGCCCTGGGCAATCTGCTTGGCCTTGGGCATTAGATATGTTGTAAAATACAGGATGTATTTGTATATTCCATCCTTGCCCGTTCAATAAAAGAAACATGGAAGCAATCTGCTTGGACTTGGGCATTAGATATGTTGTACTAGTAGCACATAGTTGAGGATACATTTCATTTCCATTTTATTGACTTGTACACTTCAGTTTTTTGTATAAAATTTTGTTTGTGATTGTCTGATTCATGTGAACTTCATTGCATTTCTTCCTTTGTAATTATTTTTCACCAAGAAATTAATACTTGTTTGATTGGTACCAAGTGGATCAACCAATTTATGATGATAGATTGAGATACTTCAATATACTGTTTGAGTCATTACTCTCTTTCCAAACTGAGGAATCAAGAAACAAGTCGAAGAAACAGAAATCTGCTATTGATATTCACAAACCTCCAAAGGAAGTGGAGGGCCCAAAGATTTCAGAGCTAAAGGCTAAGGTAGACGCTGAGCAGCATGATGTTGTTCGTCGAATGAGGATGTGTGTCTCCGAGATATCTGTAACCGGTTTGCAGTTTAGTTATTTATTGTCACCAATTAATAACTATAGGGGCACTTCATAACTTTGTGACAGATTTACTTTTAATTACTGTGTATAGAGAAAACAAAATATTTTAAAAATCCCTCAGATAACAGAAAGTAAACCTGTCACAAAGTTTTATAAAGTCCTAAAGAGGCAAAAGAAAAGCTCAGAAAATGATCAGGGTCAGTTCTCATGATCTTGACTGTAACTCTTGTATTTGGTTATCAATATGTAATAGCAATAATTATGGAAAGATATTGAACCATTGTTTGTTTCAGGCATGACTAAAGACGTGGCTACAAGAGATGAAAGGTCTCCAGAAGATGTAGATTTATCAAACCCAATTTCCCCAAAAGAAGCTCCAAAAGAACCAGATTCAAATGGCACACTGAAATCCCTTGCTTCCGTCGCCACCGCCCGTCCGGGCCCCTCTCTCTCTCCTCGCCGGCATTCTCGGCGGCGGCGAGAGGGGGACGGGGCCCTCTGTTCCCTATAGTACTAGATCTAGTAGTCTTTACTCCCAGTAGTATGCTCCCGGTAGTACTTCGCCGTTTGGTGCCGACCCCGAAGCTCGTTGCTGCCCTCGCCGTTGGTGCCGTGGTTCTCCTCGGCCACCTCGCCGCTGGTGGTGTCCCCGTCGAGGTACGGATAAATAAAGTTTCTCCTCTGTTTTCCCCTCCATCCTCCTCTTCCCCTCCCTGGAGCTTTCCTGCTGCCGATCCAGATTTGCTCGGCGCCGGATCAGTCTCCTGCTCGCCATGCTTTTTCTTGTGGAGTTCTCCGTCTGTTTGTGCTCCTGCGGGTGTTGTTCTTGGGCCTTGGTGGTTGTTCCGGCGTGTGCTGCTGTTGAACGCACCATGGAGCTCTTGCCTTCGCCCTCTGCCTAGGTGCTGACGACTGTTGCAGGTATCTGGTGGTTGTTCCGTGCTCCTCCCCTCCTCCTGGGATGTGTAGAGGATGTCGTCGAACGCATCGGATTGCCTTCTCCTTCAGCTCCATCAGCGTCCTCCACTTCAAGCTGCCATCGACCTCTCAGTGGATCCACTCGGCTTTTGCTGCTGTGCACAGACAGTTGTTCCGACGCGCAAGCCTTCCCCCTGGAGACGTCTTGGCGGCCATTCTTCAATCTCCGGCGACAATGAATCATTCATCCTTTGGTCGCTCGGTGTGCTCCACATCGGCCCTGTCGCTCCTCCTCAAACCGTTGCACCATCTGTTGATGTGCTCGGCCTTCCATCTGGGTGCAAGCTACTGTGTAGCCCCTGCTGCCCTCGCCGGCGTTCGCACTGTTGTTGAACGCGTCTGTGTTCTTGTGGATTTAGTTTGGTCTGAGGACCTTGTTGTAATTTTCTGTTACTTCGAGGACCCCTTTGTAATATGGTTGCTTAAGTGATAATATAAGTGCTTGTTGTCAAAAAAAATGGCACACTGAAAGAAACCGACATTTCACCAGCAGCTGAAGCACAAGCACCAGAAGTACCTGCTCCTCCTGAACCCATGGAGACTGGCAGCAGTGAAGTTGCCACCACCTTTGACTAGTGGTGATGACTTACTCGGCCACCTAGAAGTCTTAAGCAATGCTTCGTGAGTCACGGCAGGCTATGGCGTTTGGCGTGCCACAGCTTGAGAGGCTATATTCCCGGATAACGAAAGGTCAAGTAAATAAAAGCAATGAGGGGATTAGTTGTTTGATACTCCTTCCATTCTAAATTGTTGTTGGTCGTTTTGGTGAATTCAGATCCATAGTTGTTATTATACATCTAGACATAAGTATATATTTATATGCATAATACAATTGTGAATCTTAAAATGTCAAAACGATCTGTAATTTTTGCCCCAAAAAAAAACGATCTGCAATTTAAAACAGAAGAACTATTTGTTTTTACCTACATCGTGAGAAACAGATGTGTGGGAAGGTGCTTCATGTTCACTACCATTTTCGTTACAGAAGGTGGAGAAGTAGAACCGTGACCAGCCGCCCATCTTGGTCGCGTTTGTGTGTTTTTCTTCTTGGTGGCAATTTGTATTGTACATTATCTCCCTTCTTAATGAAATATGTGCATATTTAAAAAATAACCGCGCAGCGCAACACTGGCACAATCCTATACAGAAAATGTCCAGATGAAAGTAATAATGTCCATCACTTGCCAAGCCATGTGCTCAACTGCTAAATCATAACCGGTATGTCATACAAAGCAAATGCGGAGTTCCAGATATGTTCAGAACAAACGTTCAAGGCTGAAAACTGAAGCCATCTACCAAGATCCCACAGCACCCTGTGCTGGGTTTTCGAAGTGTAAGAAGCCCCAGTAGGTCTTCAAGGAGTATGGCGGGTAGATGGTTGATCCTTCAGTTGTGATCTTCGCAATCTGTCATTCAAGTACAAGTTAGACCAATCTGTAATACTTCTGGGAATTTTTACAGGTTCAGCAAACTAAGCACATTAACATAGATTAATGAGTTCATACCTGGAATTTGTTGATAGACGACCTATCACGGTATAGCAAGACCAACAAACACTTCTCAATCAGCTTAACAGCTTCTTCAAAAGTCATATCCTCGCGCCATTCCTCACGTAGTATTGGGATCGCGAGATGATTTCCAAATCCAGTAGCGATGTGGTTTTCCTCAAAGTGGGTGCCAATCATGTTAATCTGCACAGGACAAGAATTAGGCGTAAGATGTTGACAAATCAAGACCAGTGAATAAGACGATACTATTCGTTTGAAAACAGATCATACCATCCCAAGATACTTCTCGTCACCATTGGGACCCTTTTTAACTCCACCAAGCACAAGTGAGTTCCAAAGAGGATCAAACTTGTTGCGTCTATTGTACATTACTCTTGTCAAATAGCTGTGGATCTCTTTAGGGCCCAAAGAGTTCCCATCATCCCACATATGATCAGACAATCTGAAACGAAAGGGTGAATGAGAGATTCAGATTTCCATAGAGCATAAGAACAAAAACATGAGTTCACCAAATAATCATTATAAAGTTCCATATCCACCCATTACTGATGGAACTTACGTCAGTTCATCCAAATAGCGCAAAATCTCCTGGAAATCACTGAACTCTCCGCTTGCTCCAATGAGGCTATGCTTGCCAACTGCCTTAATGCGCTCCACACTCTTGTATCTCAAAGTTGACCCATAGGAGGCTGCAATTGGAAGATGAAACTAAGCTCCCCATTGTAAAAATGGTATTGTCTGTGCAGAAAAAAGGACTAACCTCCAGTATCAGATGCCATGATTACACCATCCTTGTATTTCAAGGCAATGACTGAATTGCCAGTCACATACGGATACCTGTTGATGTGAAATAATGGCAAGATTAAATCACATCAATTGATAAACTTATCAAAAGCAAACACCATAATAGAACTATAAAAGAGTTGAATAGAAATGCCACACTGCAACTACAAGGAGCTTGGAAAGTTGAGTCATTTTGAAAATAACTAGCCCACAATAACTGCCAGACATATTGCCCTAACAAAGAAGCCATCAGGAATATAAGCATGCTAATCAGGAACTGAGACTGATGAAAACTACTATGCTCAATAGCACAAGAATCCTGTTTTACACCTATTCTACCGAAAGCATACAGACCAAGTAAACTAAATTCAATTCTACTACCATATAGGAATAAGTTTTAAAATGATACTGTTGTTTCATAAACAAGAGCCACAATTTGCCAATTGATATGTTGGATCAATAATTGAACATTACAAAAGGAGAGAAAGAAAAACCATTGTAACATGCTTGGAAATCCCTCACTTTCCAAATCCTCTTGTATTCCTATCTATCTTTTAAGAACTGTTAAATACTATACTCAACCATATGCAAGAATAACAAGTAATCCGCACAAGCTAACCAACACCTATGACAGTACATGCCAAATCCAAGCAGTTAGCAGACAAAACTGGTAAACATCCTCACTGACAACTGTGAACATCTCAATGCCGAGTTACAAACAGCACCACGAATCACTAACCTAATCGTCAACAACTCACACAGACCCAATTCACCAAACCCTAAATTTCTTCCCAACAAGATTTCATCCAGAAAAAAACACCAAAATGTTCTCCAGAAAATGTTCTACCCCTTCTCTGCCCAAATTGCCCTTACACACTAATAGTCCACCGCAAAAACTGCTTCCCATCTTCAGGGCTAATTAACGCAAGTCGCGATCTGAACCGAGCAGGCTAGCACCGAAACATAAATCGACAAACTTACTGCGTCCTCTGCGTCTCTCCTCCTCCGGCGGCCGCCGCCAGCGGCGCCTGGCTCCCGCCTGCTGCGGATCCCATCGCATGCTGCCACTGCGGATACCCCCACAACGATGCGTCAATTACTAGTAACCAAAAACGAATCGCAGCGTGGAGTTAAAGGATAGGCTTACCGCCATGTCGGTCCTCCTGCTCCTTCGATCCGCTACAACGATCTGAGTTTGGTGTCTCCTCACCGGTTGCCGACGCTATAGCTAGTCTTCAGCTTTTTCTTTCTTGAAGCCGAAGAGAAGAAGAAGAGAGACCTCCGACCGAGTCGAGTTCATATCCGGCCTGAGCCTGACTCCGACCGAGTTCTTTCGGCTGGGCCTAAAGATGCTAATGTTTTGGGCCGAACCTTGGGTTTTTTTTTGGGCCGATTTGATTTGGTGGGAAACGCTCGATTTTTTCCAACTGTTCAGTTTGATTCCTCTCAAAAAAAAACTGTCCGATTTTGTTTTAGTGAAAACATATGTTCGAAGAAGAAACATTGCAAATATATACCAATGGTTATGTACATGTATGTTCTTTCTCTGCATAATGTATCTTAAAAAATTATAAATTTTTATATGAACTCGGATGAAGACAAATTTTATATCAAAATTATCAAAATTATAGATCTCAATGAGATCTACAACTTTGTAGTTCAATTTTTTTTATTCAGAACCATCTTTAGTTCATGCAATTTAGCACCTCACGCTAGTACAGGAGCTTCTCTTGGACCAGACGATGTATATGGACAATAGTTCTCTTGTAGCCAGTAGCTACAGATGCCAGTTTGGGTTCAGGACTTGAGGTTAAATGGAAGTTGGAAGCTATTTTCCATCTAAAAAAGAAAGTTGGATTTGGAGATTCAAATACTATCTTCAATGGTGTAGTATACAAAGTCAACACCAATGATTATAAACTAGAACTAGTACGTCCAATAATTTCACGTTTCTGCCCCTTGTTCTCCGTGCAGATTGAAATTTCAAAACAAAAACTCGAGCACAATATAACTTTCATGGATGTTTATCTATACTAGTAAAGTGCACGTGCGACACGCACGTGTTTAAAAACATTTATCTCTTGGTGTTTGTTCTTTTTTATTGTACTATTCATGTATTTACGTGACATTGCATACATTTATAACTTGATGTCTAATTATATTTTGGTGTTCAATTCTGAGCCATTCATTTTTCCAAAATAGCTTGCAAAATCTTAGTGACCGAATGTATCCACCTGCATATCGTAACAAACAAAAAAAACTCATTCATAGGTTAATTCTTTAATCATGGATGTGTTATGTGCTTACCATAGTTTGAACAGTTTCTTGGCTGTGATGCTCCGTATCAACAAGTGTGTTTCGTGGGATCAGAAAACGAAAAATTAATCAAACATCTTGATATCACTTTGTTTTTGTGTTCTCAGGTTCATATATGAAATCATAAACAAAAGCAACTGTCAAAAAAATTACTATAGTCCAATAGAGTAATTTTGTAGTAGGAAAGATCGAGATGCGCGAAGAATTCCAGCATTAAAAATACTGACACTCATGGATGTTTCTGCATATAAGAAATACCCGAGTAATGTCGAAAACTCATTGATTCCAAGGATAGCCATTGCAGCAAGTTGTTGTTACTATACTTAATTGGACAAATCTCCACTTCGAAGTATTGATGACCATATGAAAGCCACAAAGGGTTTTTTTTAGCATATATCACTCGTGGAATGGGTCGAGTGGAGTTACCTGAGCAGCTAAGGCTTGAGTGATTGTATATTCAGTTTCAGCCTTGAATTGCCTCCACAATTTTTTTGCAATATGCAGCGGTGATTATGGTCTTCTCCTTTGGAACTTGCTCATGAATGACATCTCAGAAAAACATGGTTTCTGCTTAAAGAAATTGCTTGGTAAGAACCGAGTGTTGCTTCACCATAGACCTAAATTTGACATGTAAAACACATCTTCCTTTTCCTTTCCAATGAGCTGGAGGCCAATAGATCAGAAGATTGGATACTCATATTTGTAGTCCCAGGTGTTGCAGCATCAACAAGAGCAAGGGTGAGGGTGTTTACAATATTGTCACCATCCTCACCCAACCGAATTGAGCCATTGTAGAAAGCTACTTCATGGACTGCAGCAAAATGGTAGCATGGACACGCTTCAGCTCCTAAGACAACTGAATGAGCAGTTTTAGTAATAGCTTCTATATATGTCCTGCTTTCCTGTCCACACCCTGGGCAAAAGGACAAGCATATCTTGTGAACAGTACTAAGAACATGTAAATTTGTTTCAGTTTAGTCTGAGCACATAATATATTTGTATATCTGTGTGAGTTGGCATACATTTAAACTCGGATGAAGTATCGACAAATGAGGGCATCCAAATACATTATACGTTGCTAGTAGGTTCTGTTTAGTTTCTCAAAAGTTCCCAAAATTTTCGCATTGTAGACCGTGCCACATCTCAGAGAATATGTTTCTCAATGCAAAAATTTCACCACTTTCACCAAAAATTTCACCAACTAAACAGGGCCTAAATGTAGCTAACTGGGGAGAAAGAGAATTTATTTCATACAGTACAATGGATACACTGTGTTTGAGATAACAATTCAAAAGAATAGAGTTGCAAGAGTTTAGACTCAGGTTGTTGTCTTTTCAAGGTTGTGATACCTTTTCATCAAAATAGATTGTCTTTGTGTCATACCTGTGATGGAAGAAAAAAAAGTTTAGTACCCTCAAGTTGATAACAGATTATTATTTTGTAGGCCGGTCACTCATGAGTGAATCAATCCGAGATGTTGATCTGTACCGATTTGTGTGCAATATTATCTTCTTGTGTGTATTGCTTCCCGTATTTGATTTTTCTCCCACTTGTATTCTCTCCACACTCTGCCAGTTGCACATTTAGTGATTGACATAAAGGTGAAACACTACTCCATGCTCCCTGACAACTTTTTGACTTTTGAAGCACAAAACTGACCGGCCCCCAACCTCTCTTCTATCGTGGCGATGCATGTTCTCCTCTGACACTATTTCCGTTGCGAAATTATTTTTTCTTTACCGTTGCATCTCACATATTTTTACATGAGGACTACTATTACAACAATGTTTCACAGAGATTATACTACAGCTCAGTTGCCCCCTCGTTGACGTACCTCGCTGTACATTGATGCACATATACTCATTTGATCATTTATTTAATTTTTTTAATCGATTCTTATAATGAGACCACAAGGAACACTACTATGCTCTCACATGTCATCCCTTTGCACAAGAACAAATATATTTCGCACACCCATGCACATACTAAGATGCTAATTATTCAACTTTGCACATACAGACTATATTTACATCTCAGATTTCCGTGGACACAAATATAAATTTGTATGTAAAAATAACCTAATACACAAGCTAACCAAAACATGGTTTTCACATGTACAGGATTATTGGAGCAATGAACAAAATAGAAACTAAAAGATAAATAGAGGCAAAAGAACCAAGAAAAGGAAGAACGGAGAACAACAGGACGCTGGCCTCTACCAGTAATATATCACGAAGGAGAATCCAGAGGAAAAACGGATCGAAATCGAAACAAGAAAAAAAATAGTGTAAGAACAGGCAGAAGCTGGACGACCACATACGAATGCCATCGCCGACCGGAGCAGCACGATAGCCTCTCCGGAGCGCAACACGGTGAGCAGACTTGGCCACCACCTCCCCGGGAGCCTCGAGGACGGCCGCCACCGAAAGCGCCTCCCGATGGCGAACTTGAAGAGCGCTTGGGCGCCGTGGCCGTACCCGCCGCCGTCGGTGCGCTATAGGCTGTGGCCCGACGTCGAGTAGCTGCGCCGCTGGGATGCCGACCGAGCACGGGGACCATGCTCCGAATGGGGAAGAACATGCTGTGCTCTTGCACGGAACGATAATGGTGACCCGCCGACGACGCCGTGGCTCCTGCGGGCCGTCCCTGCCGCGCACGCGTGCCGCCGTCCTCTAGGCTGATGCAGAGCCGCGCTCCCTTCCCGACGCGACGCAGCACCGCGCTCCCTTCCCGACGCGACGCAGCGCCACGCCGCTGCCACCCGTCTCCTCCAGGCCATCCTCTTCGCCCTCCCCGATCGACGACGCCGATGCTCTGACCCTGTGCCATGGTCGTCGCGAGCTAGGTCTGGCACCAAGCACCGGCACCGCAGTGCTCCCCCTCGGCCTCACGCGGCTGAGCTCTGCCGGCGGCCACCTAGGCACCTGGTGCAGAAGAAGCGAAGGTGGCGGCAGCACGACGCCCAGCCCTCGCCCAAGCCTCGTGTTCCCACGCCCAACGGACAATGACTGCAGGGAAGAAGGCCAGGAGATGGTCGGCCATGAAGATGGAGACGGTGGCGTCCACCGTCGTCCCACCTCGCCTCCTGCGCCGGAGTCTCGACGTCGGACGCTGTCGTGCACCTTGGACGGCCCGACGCCGCTGCTCCTTTGCCCGCGCACGCCCCCATCGTCCTGCTCGTGCCTCCTGCGCCGTCAAATCTGACCACCAGAGGGTGAGGACCGGTCCGGCGGGAGGAACTCAAGCCGCGTACGATCATACGGAGGCAACGTATGACCGAGTATTCACGGGTGGGCCCAGAAGTGGGTACCCAGGGTGGGTAGAGGTCATCACGGTGACAAAAACATTAACTTTTGGCAGAAACACTCTCCAAATTACGATTTTTTGGTACTTTCATAGTCCTTCTACCCTATCCACTCCTAAAAATATATGACGGGTGGGTCCGCCGTGAGAGGTACGGTAGAGCCGATTTGGGTGAGAAAAGTTTTCAATTGTTTTTGCTCCTTATAGTCTATACTATAAGGAGCGAAAACAATTGAAAACTTTTCTCACTCAAATCGGGTCTACCGTACCCCCTCACGTCGGACCCACCCGTCATATGTTTTTGGGAGTGGATAGGGTGGAAGGACCGAAAAATCGCAATTTGGAGAGTGTTTATGCCAAAAACGAATTGTTTTCCTCACCCAACATCGCCATACCCACCTGTGTACCCGTGTTGGACCTACACCCTGGCTGCGCGCCCCTCCGGCCTCGCGCGACCGCACCCGCCGCATACCCATCGGTGAAGAGTATCTTGGCCCCCTAAGTGGGTTTTGGTGATTTAATGACGGACCATTAAGCTACTAGTGATGTATTGAGTATATGAGCAGGTACTAAAATTCTAAGATGGCATCTAAGCGCTTCATTGCTACATAAAAAGGAAGTGATGTTAAAAGAAGGATTCCTTGGAGGTTTATTTATTTTATATTTTGAATTTGAGTCCTAGGAATGTCGTACTATAAAGAGGGACATGGATTGTATCTTCCAAGAGTTGAAAAGGTGCTCTAGATGACTAACCAAAATCCTATGAGAGACACCTTGCACTTCACGATCACCGAGATATCCTTAAGTGTGCTAACTCTAGAAGGCTGGACACTCCGGGTTTTATCCCGTACAGTCCGGACTTCCCGGAGCCTCCGGGCCTGGTCCGGATACTCCGAGCCTTAGAGCTGTAACGACTCTTTTTCTGGGTGAGGAGGTATTTATACCCTCTCAACCCTATCCTCTCTCTCTCTCTCACCTATTTCGACCTGCAACACTCAGAACACATTCACTCCTCCTCTTTACTCCCCTTGGCCTTGGTTTGGTGAGATTTGTTGGGGATTAAAGGAGGGATTGAGAGCAAGAGCTTGGAGAGTACTAGTGAGCTGATTTCCCATCTCTAGAGCACCTCGTTCTTCGCTTAGTTGGCAATCTCGTGTTTGTTACTCTTGGAGCTTTGAGCTCCTAGCCGGCTAGGCGTTGCCTTGGAGCATCCAAAGGATTGTGGCTGCCCAATGAAGTTTGTATTACCCCGTGATTGAGTAAGTAATCCTAGCTCGATCTTTGTGGTCGCTAGGGGGAGGAAAGTGACCTAGGTGTAAAGGTCCACCCTTTGTGGGTTCCTCAACGGAGACGTAGAGCTCAAGGTGTGAGCTTGAACTCCGGTAACAAATCCCTTATGTCTCTTGTGCTTGTTGCTCTTGTTGTATGCTTGAAATCCTTTTGAGTACTTTTCTAGGGTTTGTGGCCGATCTACTCCGTGGTGAGGTTCCTACTGATTCTAAGTGGTGGAACAGGCTTATATCTCTGTATTGCATATCCTATATTCACAGATTTGAGTTTGGGCAAGTTTGATTCCTGCTGATTTAGTCGCCACCTCAAAAGCCCAGACAATCCGGACATTTTCCCGGATACTCCGGACTTCCCGGAGTATCCGGAAAAATATCTGGAGACTCCAGACTTTGGACTGATAAGTTGTTTTAAGTTGTGATTTTTCAGGAATGACTATTCACCCCCCCCCCCTCTAGTCGACCCCTAGATCCTTTCAATTGGTATCAGAGTCCGGTTGCTCCGTTTGAAGCTTAACTACTTGGAGAAAAGAGATGTCGACCCCAACTAATCAAGCAACACCGCCCGAAGGTGACTTGACCAACCCCCCGTGAACACACTCGAGGTTCCTACGGGTGCAGTGCGAGGTGCCGGTGGAGCAAGCACAAGTCATCATCCAAGAAATGAAGATGGTGGATCATCTTCATCAAGTGATGAGGACTTTGATGATGCAAGATCAAACCGCTCAACTCGTCGGCCCTCGAGAAGGGAGTTTTCTAGTATCCCTTACGATTACTCTAATTTAATCTTTGATAAACCATCGAGTTCCCACCACATTGGAAAGATAATCCAATTTGATGGAACCGACTATTCCAAGTGGAAGAACTCGATGGAGGAGTATTTGATGGTGGTAAACCCCGCACTTTGGACTATTGTGAACAGGGGAATCACCTTTCCAAGTGGAGATGCTACTTTGACACAAGCTCAAGCGAATGAAATCCAACGCAACTATCAAGCAATTCGCATCCTGTTGGGGCTGTAGAAAACTTCACCTATGGGCACCGGGGGTTTGCCAAAGCTAAATAAACTTTTGGGCTTCGAATTCTTTTTAGGTAGGCTTCGCTAACGTTTTCCGGGAAACTAGAGGTCGTTTCACATCTGTGAGCACAAAGAGCCAACAGGTGAAGGAAATTGGGCTCCGGGGCGGTCGTGTTACTCTACGAACACATGATTTTGATTGTTTCTCTTTCAGGAACAGCCATAGAGTCTGGGCTCCGGCATCTTTTTCATCCATCAACTAATTACGAGATTTAACACTATTACGAGATGTGTAATTGCAGGAAACTGCCCGGAGCTCCCAGTCGATAGCAGCAAGGGGCGATGGTCCCCAGCTTCGTCTAAGAGCCAAACCAGTTCGTTATTCTCCACTAGGAAGGCTCCGAAGCCCCGAGCTGCAGCAAGAACAAAGCGCCAAGAAGAGCAAGATGGCGAAGCCCGGGGCTTCTCGAAGATTCAAGCACGAGGACTCGGTCAAAAGCTGTTCTTACACGGAACCATCTCCGGTCTTCGCGGCGCATCTTCCGCTCCGCTGTCTCTGGCGTAATTTGTGCTCCGCAAACTACGGCGTTAAATCCGCAACGTGTATGAAAAACCAAGTTTGCCCCTGTGTAATTCTTGTTAGGTGTTAGGGTTTCGGGAGCATACTTAGAATGTAAAATTTAGTCTTTTGGCACTATAAAAGGCGGCCCCCTCCTCATTGTAAATGGGTCGCCGTTTTGGAAAGTCAAGTGTGTAAAGTGTTGAGGAAAGCTAATTCTTTAATGCAATTGATTTGAACGTGTTGATTGTGAATTGTTCATTGAGTAATCCTATCTCTGTTTGGGGGTTTCCGTGTCCCCAACAAAGGTGCCCACCGTGTTCTTAGCCATCAAGGAACCCACAATGGCACCTCCAAAGAAGAAGACCATTGACCAAGAAGAGCCCAGGGTGGCTGCCAAGGAAACAAGAATCATAGTCGCTCCGGAGCCCAGGCCGGAGGGCGAAGATCTCGCACGGACTCGCAGTGAAAAAAGAAAAGTGGCAGACAAAGCTACACAAGACTCAGACCCAGAAACCAGTCTCACAAACGATAAAGAAGGCGCGGCCGAAAGGGAGTTAGACTCAGTGTTAAGGCAGATCGAAGCCATGAAGAGGGAAAAGGAGAGAGTAGCCATGGAACTCGAAGCCCAGAAAAAAGCCGACGGAAAACTCAAAAAACTCAAAGCCGTGAAGTTGCAGTTGGCTTGGATGCAGCAAGAGCTCGATGAGTTGCAATCTCATCGGTATACACCACCAAACACCACCCCAAACCACGAGGAAGACATTCCTCCGCAAAATGAAAACATTGTGTTCAACTTCCCAACCCACAGCACCGCATGGATGTTCATGACTGTCGATGCAACCTCACCCTTATCCATTGGTTTGCAAACAGCGCCATGGCCCTTCTCCTACAAAACAATTTCCTTGCCAAAGTACAACGGATTAACGAACCTGAGGTAGTTCATAATGAGTTACGAAGCTGCCGTAGCCTCGGCCGGAGGTGACGAGGTTGTTCTGGCCAAGTCATTCGTCATAGCGTGTGAAGGCGCGACGCTAAACTGGTACTCGCTCCTACACCCGCACTCAGTCTATAGTTGGGTCAATCTCAAAACAAAGCTTATCCAAAACTTCCAAGGTTTCCAAGCCGCAACTACAGATGAGGGGGACTTGTTCTATTGTATCCAAAAGGACAAGGAACCTTTGGCAAACTATGTAAGGAGATTTCTCCAATTGAAATCCCAAACTCCGGATGTATCAGAGAAGGTTGCCATAGCTGCCTGTATCAAGGGGCTCACTCCAGGGCAAACAGCCTCACACCTCTCAAGGAAAAAACCAAAGACAATGCAAGCACTTTTGGCGGAGCTCGAGGAGTATTGCAGATCAGATGAAGATCACAGAAGAAGAGTGGCTGAGAGAAACCGCCTAAAGCAAGCCCAAAGAGAGCAGGAGTGGGTTCCCTCACACCAAAGTGTGCAAAACAATAGAGCTCCGTACCCGCCAAACCAAGTGCTCCCAATCGAGGCTGCGCCACACACTCAAAACCAAAATCCAAACCCACCGCAAAATCAGCCTCCGCAGCAAGCTCCGCAAGCTCCGAACCGCGGAGGTCACAACCAAAGAGGAAGAGGGAGGGGCAACGGACCGTCTCCTCAAAACCAAAACTCTCGCTCACGCTTGTTTTACTGCTCATTCCACGGAAAACAACCTCACCACTCCACAGACAACTGTCCCGAAACCAAGAGAACTTTAGAAAGAATGGCCGAAGAAAAAAGGGCCGCCCAAACTCAGCACCAACCTCCGCCATCTAAACCTGTCAATCACACCTGGCCTCAACAACCTTTCCAACAAAACTCATACCCCACCGCACCTCCGCTACATTCCTACAACCAAGGAAACCCAAGCTATTTCCAAATCAGCGCATATAGCCAGCCACAGCCAACATGGCAAGCGCCAACACCACAACAATACCAGCCGCAAAACCAACAAAACACTCAGCCAATGCAGCAGATCCCACCTCCGCCACCCGGCATCCCAAATGTAATTCCGAAGGCGGAGCCGCCAAACCCAAGAAATGATCCCAAAGCCTTACCAACCTTCGGCTCTATCATGGCCATTCCTCAAACCGAAGCTCAAAACCAGGAAAACTCCTATCACCACGTGTTCCTAATAGTGGGGGGGTCATCCCTCGAATTCGAAAACAAAAGGATGAGAAGGAATTATTTCAGAGAGGTGCACACCATAGTCCAAGACGGACCTCCGGTAAAGCCACCTTGGGCGCATGTACCCATCACCTTCACACAGGAAGATTTCAAATTAAAAACAGTTACGCACAACGATGCCATGGTCATCAAGACAATTATCGCAAGCTGCAAAATTGGGGAGGTCCTGGTAGACAATGGCAGCTCCGCGGACATTCTTTTCGCCAAAACTTTCAGAGAAATGAAGATAGACCCACACTTGCAACAAGAAGCAAATGTTCCGCTTTTGGGCTTCAGGGGGAAGCCTGTCAGAGCATTAGGAAAGATCACACTGCCTGTCTCCTTCAGAAACCTTGACAACCCAAGAACGGAGTTGATCACATTCGATGTGGTGGAAATGCATTATCCTTACCTGGCCATCCTGGGCAGGGGCTTCATCTACAAGTTCGATGCAGCGGTTCGACAACTGTTTTTATGTATGAAAATCCCAGCGCTCAAAGGAGTCATCACTGTATTTGGGGATCAGCAGACAGCAAGAGACATTGAAAAAGGCATATCGCCAGGCCAAAGAAGCATCCACCATCTCACCCAAGCCGAGGCTGACGAAGCCAAAGAAAGAGATGGAAAGAAAAAGTTTGTGGAGCCCAAGAGAGACAAGGAGAAAGTAAACATCAGCGCCGGCGGCGAAACAAAAAGGATTCTGCTGGATGCGCACGTCCCAGATAGGGCCGTAACAATCGGAGCCGAATTAAGCATAGAAGAAGAACGTGAATTGCTAACATTTCTGGCCAAAAATCAAGATGTGTTCGCATGGTCAGCTCAAGATCTAAAAGGAGTTGACCGAGACATCATCGAGCACAGGCTGGAGATGGACAAGAACATCAGGCCCAAAAAGCAAAAGCTTCGCAAAATGTCAGACGAAAAAGCCGAAGCCGTGAAAGCCGAGGTGCAAAGACAGTTGGACGCCAACGTAATCCGCGAAGCCAAATATTCAACCTGGCTCGCAAACACAGTTCCTGTAAAGAAGAAAAATGGAAAGTGGAGAATCTGTATAGACTTCACAGATTTGAAAAAAGCTTGCCCAAAAGATGATTACCCACTAGAGAGAGTGGATATAATAGTGGATGATGCCTGGTAGAGACAAAGGGAATGCAAGCTAATCCCGACAAAATTCAGGCAATAATAAAGATGGAGGAGCCCAGATCTCTGAAAGATGTACAGAAACTCACCGGAAGAATTGCAGCGCTAAACAGATTCGTGTCCAAGGCTGCGGAGCGAAGCCTCCATTTCTTCCAAGTGCTCAGAAACAACAAGAAATTTGAATGGGGACCCGATCAGAGCAAAGCATTTGCGGAGCTCAAAATTTATCTCACCAAGCTAACCAAGCTGTGCCCCCCGGAGCCTGGTTCTCCCTTATTACTCTACATCTCGGCTTCGCGAACTGCCATCTGCGCAGCATTAATACAAGAAAAAGAGATAGAAGGGAAGCCAACTCAAGTCCCAGTTTACTTTGTCTCCGAAACTCTCACGGGGTCAAAACTGTTTTATTCAGAACTTGAAAAAATTGCGTATGCAGTCGTTATGGCAGCACGGAAACTCAGGCATTATTTTGAGTCCCACAGAATCGTAGTTGTGACAGATCAACCTCTGCACAAGCTTTTCAACAACAGGGAAGCTTCAGGGAGAATCTCTAAATGGGCTCTTGAGTTATCAGAACACGTAGTTGACTTCGAAAGAAGAAGCACCATCAAGTCTCAAGTCCTAGCAGATTTTGTTGTGGATTGGACTTCACCAGCTAGTTCGAGTTCCGTAGACACTGAACAGCCATGGATTGCATACTGCGACGGGGCTTATTGTCACAAAGGGGCCGGGGCTTCGGAAACATAACCTCTCCAACAGGGATCAAAATGCGATTCGCAGTCAGATTGGACTTCCCAGAAAATGAGAGAGCAACCAACAACACAACTGAATACGAAGCTTTGTTCCTCACCCTGAGAAAAATGAAAGCACTAGGCCAACAAAGTTTTATTGTAAGATCAGACTCCAAAGTCATATAGGGACATGTAGAAAAAGATAGCGAAGCCAGAGAGCCAGAGCTGGTCAAATATCTCGCTGCGGTAAGATCCATGGAAAAGCATTTCAAGGGATTCACGGTTGAGCACGTCCAAGGAACTCAAACAATGAGGCAGACGCACTAGCAAAAGCCGCTGCACAAAATCAAGCCTTACCTCCGGATGTTTTCTATGAGGTTCTCACCACGCCTGCTGTGAAAGAGCCCAAGGCCAAAACAATCAATGTCATAGAAAAATACGACTGGAGGGCTCCGATCTTGGCTTTCCTAAGGGGTCACTATGAACCTACCGAGGAAGTTTCCCTAAACCGCATGAGACAAAGAGCCCGAGGCTATGAGATAATTGATGGAGAATTGTACAAATCTGGCATATCAGCTCCCACTTTGAGATGCATCAGCTTCGACACGGGAAAAGAGCTATTGAAAGAAATTCACTCAGGTTTTTGCGGTGCTCACATAGGCTCTAGAGCTTTGGCTCAAAAAGCACTAAGGCAAGGTTTTTATTGGCCATCCGTTATTGACGATGCCCATCACTTGGTGAAAACATGCGAAGCCTGCCAGAAGAATTCAAACAATCAGAGAAGCCCGTCGATGCCTACACAGCTAATACCACCTTCCTAGCCATTGCAAAGATGGGGAATGGACCTAGTTGGACCTCTGCCAGCAGCGCAAGGAAACTGCAGATTCGCAGCTGTCGCCGTAGACTATTTCACCAAATGGGTCGAAGCCAAGCCGCTGGCTAGCATCACATCTCGCAACATCCAGAAGTTCTTTTGGCAAAGCATAATTTGCAGGTTCGGGGTTCCTAGGGAACTAACTGTGGACAATGGAAAGCAATTTGATTGCAATGATTTCAGGGAATTCTGCCTCACCATGGGGACCAAGTTAAAATTCGCTTCCGTATATCACCCACAATCAAATGGGGCAGTAGAAAGAGCAAACGGCCAAATATTCTCCAGCATAAAGAAATGCTTGTTCAACCAGAAAAAAGGAAAGTGGGTAGACGAGCTGCCGAAGGTAACTTGGTCTCACAACACCAGTGTCTCGAGGACTACAGGTGTCTCGCCTTTCAAATTGCTATTCGGCTCCGAAGCCATGACACCAGAGGAGATCAAAAACCAAAGCTTGCGAGTCTTGAAAGTGCAAGATTTGGGCTTCGAGGAGGCGGAGAAAGATTTGATCGAAGTAGACATACTCCAAGCTGCTGAGAACTTAGAAAAATATCAACAAGAAACCAAGAAATGGAGGGACAAGAAAGTTGTGAAAAAAGAAATACAGGTAGGGGACCTGGTCATCAAGAAGAAGAAAAATTTTGACAACCCAGGAAAGTTACAAGAGCAATAGACCGGGATCTTTCCACTTGGCAGATCAGTTGGGCAACGCGTTGCCACACACTTGGAACGCGGACAGCCTTCTCAAGTACTACCCGTAGAAACAAAGACAATGTAAAGCTCTAGCTTCGTAAACTTATAAATGGAGCCAGAGCTTAGTTATCTTACGTTTTTTCTTCCTTTACATTTCTCAGTACTTTACATTTCTGAGATCCGTACTCTTTTCCTTGCAAAAAGGGGACTCCAAATCAGGAGGCAAGGTTTTTAATGAGGCGGATCTATGTATTAAATTTCAGTCTTAATGAAATTACATTCTCCTTAAAATCCTGTGTTGCTTACTTTCAGCAATTTACTTCCAATCATTTACTTATCGCAAAGGGGGTTTCTGCCCAAAAGAGCAACGAAAAGCAACAAGCTTACACGCGTTCTCTCATTAAAATCTTAGCATTCATGCCTAAGTACCAAAAAATCCCACAACAATAGACTTAGTTGTGGGATCAGTTATTTTCTTCAAAAAAGAGTACTAAAGACTCGAAAGCAAACAAGGTTGCTGTTATTCGTTCATAAAGGTCTGCAAAGCTCGGAGCAAGCTTCGCTAGACTATGACCTTTTCAGAAGGCATATCAATCCTAAGAAAAATGTTATCCCATACAGCCACAGAAAAAGTTGGAGGATTGTTCTCAAACACGAAAAGCAAATCTCTGTCGAAAAAGCAACAAGATTGCTAATATTCGACCATCGGAAAGAAAGTCTGCGAAGACTCGGAACAAGCTTCGCTAGACTTTGAGCTTTTTTAGAAAGCGCACCATTCCTACGGAAAAATTGAAGGCTTTACGAGTACCTCTCCAGCCAGGGGCTTCAGGAAAAAAGACCAAAAAAGGGGGTGACGTTTTCTTCAAAAACAAAGTTAGTTTTGTCGCTCTTTTTTCCGAAGCTAAAAATACCGAAATCGACCTCCGAAAAATCGTTCTCAAAAAGGAGGTGACGTTTTCTTCAAATAAGGTAAACAAAAGTCAAAACCTAAGAATAAAAGAGAAAGTGGCAACGAAGCCAATAGCATTTTACAATAAGTCTTTCTACCCCAAAGTTTACTCGCCACGCAGGACGTTACAAAAAAAGAAGAGCAACAGTTCAGAAAAAAAAATTTAACCTTCGGCACCTTTATCTTCAGCATCATCGTTTGTCGCATCTCTATGGACACCGGAGCCCGAACCGCCAGGGGCTGCGCTCGCAGGGGATCCACCACCTTTGTCGTCGTCTTCGTTCGAGTCCATTCCCAGCGCCTCCTTTTCCTTAGCCTGCAAAGCAGAAGAATAAGCACTCCAAAAGAAAAAAGAAAGAAAACACAAATGAAAAATCACAGATGCAATCCGTTACCTCCGCCAAAAGCCGACACGCCACAGCCTTAGCATGTTCTTGCCCAGATGCCTCCCAAAACAAGGTCAAGAAAATCTTCTTAATCACCTGAACACTCTTCGAAGCTACTTCACACTCAAGTTCTTCCGCCATCGGAAACTTGTAATTCCTAGCTCCCAAGGCCAAAAAATCTGAACATCCTGTTTTCTCGAGCAGCCCAAGCAAGGTTTCTACGCACATCGAAGCTGCGTAGTCGCTAGCATCGGTCATCGCGCCGGGGAGATGAACAAACTCTTGTTCCATCCAGTCGAATATAGCCTTAGCATCTTCATCACCAGGGAAGGGCAAGGGCTCCGCACCAAATTCACCAAGAGCACAAGAGTACTTTTCGTGCAGAACTTTGAAGTTTTTCTTCAAAACCTCTTCAGCCTCTTCAATAAACTTGTCACGCCACTCAACTTCTTTTTTAAGTTCTCCGATCTCGGTTTTTTGCGCTTCTTTCTCCTTTTTTAAAGACTCAATAGTCCGGCCATCATCTTCGACTATCTTCTTGAACTCCTCAAGCAGGCTATCACGCTTCTCAGCATCTTCATTTAGTTTTTCCGCCGCAGCTTGATAGGTCTTGACGCTATCTTTCAAGATTTCAATATTTTCCTCCTGCAGCTTGCGAATCTCGGCCAGAGCCGCATTTTCTTTTTTCAACCTCTTAATTTCACGACTCAATTCAACATTCGCAGCTTCGGTAACCAGAAATTCTTTTTCTTGTGAGCGGTACTTTTCAAGAAGTTTCTGGCTTGAGATCATCGCTTTATAACAAAGCTCAGCTGATAGGCCAGCCAGGCGGTCGGCTTCCATATCTTCGACAGACTTCTCATAAGCTGCAAAAAATAGCATGATTCAATCCAATATAAGCGCTCAACCAGCAAAAACGAAGGAACAAAAAACAAAAAGGTTAGGAACTAACCTTTGGGATCAAAAGGCGCCAAAGGTTCAACGGCAGAACTGGTGCCTGGTTGTCTCACAATCAAAGAAGGAGCCGTAGCTCTGGGAATTTCCCCTTCCTCCAAAGCTTGACCGTCAAGGGCGCCACCTTCCACCTGTGGAGCGTCTTTAGATGTGGCTCCTGCAAGCCGAGCAGAATCCCTTAGCTCCCAGAGCACATGAGATTCGATCACCCCACTCTCTCTATAAAATGGCAAACGAACAGATAATAAAGTTTGTAAATCCCTCATACCAACAGCCTTGTTGTAAGAGTAGGTTGAAGGGTCGAAAGAGCTTTTCTCCGCAAGCACCATCTCCAAAGTATGCCCTTCCACAACGCCAGACGAACTCACAGTCTCGGCCAAAGATCGCATAAACTCAGGCGATGCCCTGGTATCCTCTGGGGCTTCGGGATGATCGCCAAGGAGCGAGGAACTCTCCCTTTTATCTTGAATGTTCTCGGCTCCGGGGAGTTTCGCACCTTCGCCAACCGAGTCCGTACCACCAGCATTCCCAGGGACAGAAGGATCTGTGGCGATCTCCAGGGGGCTGGGCACGACGGCTTTTTCCACTTCAGGCTCGGGGTCGGCTGGGCGTTCCTTGTTCCCGGCATCTTCGGCGCCTGAGTCAAGAAATTCCAAGGTGTCAGAGGACCCAAGGATATTCACTATGCGGCATTGCTGCCTAGGTTTTGAGCCAGCCTTTTTGAGACGAAGACCGGGCTTCGCCACCTTCTCAGCGGAGGGACCCTTCTCTTGTGTTGTAACTTGCTTTTTCTTAGCACGTTCAAGCTGACTTGTCTTTGAAGAAGACAGCAGAGCTACAGGCTTCCGTAAGTCAGCAGCAGTGGCTTCGCCAGACGCCTCCGGCGAAGTCACAGATTTCTTCTTCTTCTTTGCGTCGACCGGGTCAGGCGCGGTCTGAGTCGAATCACGGGCGCGCTTAGAAGAAGCCTTGGGCTTCGCGCGGTCCTCTACTTCAACACCAAGCTCAGAAAAAATACGGTTCACACGACAACCCCCGGTAGGTAGCCTTCGCGCAGCTTGGTACTCCGCCTCGGGGTAAGGACCAAGCAGGTCCACCACACGGCGCTCCACTTCACCCACGAATTCGTGAGCATTTTTTCCTTCAGGCATCTTCAGCCCGAAGCGAGGGAAAGGAATAGTCTTTGAAAACCAATCAACCGTAAGCCACTTAACCTCCTTAGGACTCCAGCCGGCGGAGAGAGGCCAAATATCGACAATGACAAATTCTTCGGTGATATCACGACCAGGAAGAAACTGCGAAGCCAAAAGAAAGGCTTTTTCACAATCTTTAAAACCCCTGGTCTTCGCGAAGTTAGGGCCTGTCACATAACTCAAAGGAGTCATTGTTGTGACACTGAAGGGATAATACGCAACACCATCGGAGCCGCGGGGCATATCGACCTTCACATAGAACCAGTAGTTTAGCCAATCATCGTCCCATTTGTTCTTGTGGGCAGGGCTGAGCTCCACTCTCTCTATATCCTTCTTGGTATTCCTCCTCCGGGTCGTAAAAGTGATGCACCCAAAATGATTTTCATAAATAGCGGGGTTGCCATCCACCCGGAAATTCTGCTTTTGGACATGAAGCTCGTAGAACCGAACAAAGGCTTCGGTATCCACCCGACCGTCGCAAGAGCGCACGGCAAAAAAGAACTTAGACAGTTGCACAAATGCATTCAGCGTCAATTGATGCAATTTCACACTGTAGCGATCAAGGATCTCAGGCAGGTGTCGGGAACAAGGAAACCTTAAGCCGGCGCTGAAGAAATCACGGAAGACCACAGCTGTGCCGGCTTTAGGCTCCGGAATAATCTCACCCTCTGGGTGACGAGCAACCCCTTCCGGGAAAAACCCCTTCTCCTCATAATACTTGATGAAATTCTCAGAGACCAACGAGGCCCCCAGAACGAATGATGGGGTTTTAGACTCCCTCCCAGCCATCAACTCAGATGGCGAAGCTTCCACTCTAGAAATATCTTCACCCAGATCGACCTCTTTCCCCTTGGCCGATGGCGACGGCTCGTAGTCAACTATATCTCCAGCCGGCTCTTCTGGGGCTTCGACTGGCGCAACTGAAGCAGCTATTTCTTCCTCAGTCATTGGCCGCACGGTTTGTTTCGTACGGGCCAGAGCGTGTGAAAAACGTTGAGCTCCGCGAAAGAAACAAACAGCGAAGCTCGGGCGAAATCACACAGCTAGCACAAATCCTAAAGCAGCAGAAGCAAGCAGGGCGGAGGCTTAGCTTCAGTGCAAGTAAGAAAAGCAGGGGATCCCCGACCCTCCCCCCTTATATAGCCCGAGGAGAGAGAAGAGGTACAACGGTCTCAGAATACAAACGAACACCTTGGGAAGGAGCGGTTTTACTATAGTCTTCAGGAAATAAATCACACGAAGCCAAAAGGCTACTAAACTAGCAAACTCCCCGGAGCCGAAGGTGACGTTTTCTTCATCAAAATCACGAAACAAAGTCGAGGAGAAGGTTAAATCACGTTACTCAAACGCTTCTCCTCGAGGGGCTACTGTTGGGGCTGTAGAAAACTTCACCTATAGGCACCGGGGGTTTGCCAAAGCCAAATAAACTTTTGGGCTTCGAATTCTTTTTAGGTAGGCTTTGCTAACGTTTTCCGGGAAACTAGAGGTCGTTTCACATCCGTGAGCACAAAGAGCCAACAGGTGAAGGAAGTTGGGCTCCAGGGCGGTCGTGTTACTCTACGAACACATGATTTTGATTGTTTCTCTTTCAGGAACAGCCATAGAGTCTGGGCTCCGGCATCTTTTTCATCCATCAACTAATTACGAGATTTAACACTATTATGAGATGTGTAATTGTAGGAAACTGCCCGGAGCTCCCAGTCGATAGCAGCAAGGGGCGATGGTCCCCAGCTTCGTCTAAGAGCCAAACTAGTTCGTTATTCTCCACTAGGAACAAAGCGCCAAGAAGAGCAAGATGGCGAAGCCCCGAGCTGCAGCAAGAACAAAGCGCCAAGAAGAGCAAGATGGCGAAGCCCGGGGCTTCTCGAAGATTCAAGCACGAGGACTCGGTCAAAAGCTGTTCTTACACAGAACCATCTCCGGTCTTCGCGGCGCATCTTCCGCTCCGCTGTCTCCGGCGTAATTTGTGCTCCGCAAACTACGGCGTTAAATCCGCAACGTGTATGAAAAACCAAGTTTGCCCCTATGTAATTCTTGTTAGGTGTTAGGGTTTCGGGGGCATACTTGGAATGTAAATTTAGTCTTTTGGCACTATAAAAGGAGGCCCCCTCCTCATTGTAAAGGGGTCACCGTTTTGGAAAGTCAAGTGTGTAAAGTGTTGAGGAAAGCTAATTCTTTAATGCAATTGATTTGAACGTGTTGATTGTGAATTGTTCATTGAGTAATCCTATCTCTGTTTGGGGGTTTCCGTGTCCCCAACACATCCTCAAGAGCTCTCTCACCGCCGAAAAGTATGACAAGGTTGATGGCTTGAAGTCCGCCAAAGATGTGTGGGACACTCTCTATCAACCATGAAGGAACAAGACAAGTTAGAGAAGGAAGAATTCGAGCTCTTGAAAGTGAGCTCAACCGCTTCGTCATCAAAGAAGATGAATCTCCACAAGACATGTACAACTGCTTGAACAAGATCATCAACAAAATCAAGTTTCTTGGGAGCACATGATGGGGAAGAAAAGAAGTAGTTGATAAGATCCTCTCAGCTTATATGGTTAGGGATGTTCAACTCCCTACACTTATTAGAGAGAAGAGAGGCTTCAAGAAGTTCACTCCGGCGGATGTGATTGGTAGAATTGAAGAACATCTTATCACCGTCAAGGAGTCAAAGCTCTCACAAGAAATGTCAAAGATGCATGAACAAATTGAGAAGAACAAGGGAGTAGCTCTCAAAGCTTCAAGCAAAGACAAAGAGAAGAGAGCAAGCTCATCATCCTCCAAGACCGTGGTCAAAGAAGATAGTGATGAAGATAGTGATGACATCTTGACCCCCGAGCAAATGGCTCTATTTATGAAGAGGTTCACCAAGGTGATGAAGAAGGGTGGCTTCTTCAACAAGAACAAAGACAAGGACAAGATCAAGACCAAGAGAACATCCAAGAGGCCATGCTTTGGGTGTGGCAAGTGTTGGGTATTTTAGCACCACACGAAATAAATCCGCAAGCGCACGGATACCGTTGTAGCTTTCACCTTAGAGTATTCCAAGGGCATCGAATCCAAGGGAACAGCGTGCACTAACTTCGTACTAGTCAGTCCAAGGACACACCCAGATAAAAGGCAAGGATAGAGAGGATTCCTAAAGATAGCACTATAGATGAGATTAAAGGTCGATCTCTAGATAGAACTTGGCTTAGGGTACCGATAGCCCTGACTTAACAGGCGACTCCGGTACGCGGATCTATGTGGAATGGAGCTCTGACTATATCCGGCTGCGGAGGATCAACGAGGGCCAGACGGGCTGTCACCACCACCTGGACTGCCTCTACCTAACCTTGGGATAAGCCGAACGAATGATAACCGGTAGCGTGACACAACATCTACGCTGTGGTTACTGCCATAGCCAACGGACTACGGCACTCTGTACTTATAGAACTACGACCACGGAAGAGAACTGATCTCACTCACTAAAGGCGCTACTAGCTTATACTATAGGCATGCAAGAGAGCGCTTGACCCCGTACTATGCTTCCAACATACACGAACGACTTGCAACAGACGAACGTGTGAACCCAGGATCTACGCACTAGCAGAGGAAAAAGACTACTCATGCAACCTAGCATAAACTATTAGAAAGGAATCACGAACACACTTTATTCTAATTGGAGCATGCAAGCATATCCACTTTACTCTAAAAGACTAATCATACAAACGGGATACAAACTTGTGCACCTAATCAACTAGATCAAGGGGGCGTGTTCGTGAAGAACACGTGCCTCTTAATGATGAACAGGTGAAGAACACAAGAACATATCACTTGCACTTTGGTCTAAATAGAAAATGCAGAAATACTCACTTTACTCTAATTGAAGGACGAAGCATCCATGGAGATACAAATCACTCTCTCACTCCCCTACTCTCTAATCTACCAAGAAGAGGCCTCTCCTTTGAAGGGAAGCTCTCATCCTTGGGTGAAGTGGTGTGTCTCCATTCTTACCCCCTCTCCTCATATTTATAGGCTAGGGACAAGTGCTTCTCCCCCACTTTCCTCTTCTCCCCACGCGCCACCAGGACAGCAAACGCAGCCCCCACAGTACTATAGCGTGCTCTGAAAGATGCTTGAGGCGGTGGAGTTGAAAACCGGGCAAGAACCGGATCCTAGGGGGTCGAACCGGGCCTGAACCGGTGACTGGGTCGCTGAAACGGGCGGAAAAAGGGAAAACCCAGCCGGCCCATGCAACCGACCTAAGCCTGGCCAACCCGCGGTCGCCACCTGGCTCGGCCCACGGTCCGCACCCCGCACGGGCGAGCGCGCATGCGCGACCCGGCGATCCGCGTGATGCGTCGCGGCCAACTGCCGTGCGCCACGCGTCCCGGCGGGACTGCGCACGTCCCCCCCATGCGGCGATCCCGCTCGTCCCGCGCTGGCATGTAGGCGCGCGACGCGTGGCCCACTCAGGCCCCTCCCGCGTGCGCGCCTTAGCGTCTGCCGGCGTTGACTCACCCGGTTGTGGGTCCCGCTGACGTAGTGCTGATGTCATCACCTTGTATTATATTTTCTATTTAATATCTTTTGCATCTGAGCTCCAAACTAGGCATATGATATATCCATTTCAATCGTCTCGATGAGCCCGTCGCAATGGTGCAGCCCAAATTGGCATTTGAAGTTGTTTATGATGACATCCTTTAATAGCCATTGGACTACTTGCTCTCAATTGTACTGTTTAGCACGTATTTCGGTGCATCCTGCAACAAAAGCTAGAAACACCAACACTTGTGGAAATCATCAGTATAAGCCCTATTCTAGTGTTGATGATCACTTTTCATTTATTTTATGTAGGAGTTGACGGCATAAAGGTGGCACTTAACAGCCGTCAACAACACCCCCACACTTGACCTTTGCTCGTCCTCGAGTGAAGGAGAAAGGATCAAGGTGAGACATGATATCCAAAGGTATGAAGCGAGCATAAGAGATATTCCAAACCATACCTTGTACTTGTGAACTCTGTGGAGTGTCTATCATGCCATCTTGGGTAGTTGAGGAACGGAACGGACATTAATCAAATCACTTCTGCTCATCATGTCAAGTAACTTGGGGTTTTGCACTAAGTTTTTAAAACAAATCTTGCTTAGCTTCTCATTTGATTCTCTCATATCGCTCAATGTGTATATGTCCTCACCTAGGCATTAGATTTGCCTTTCTTTCATCCTACTTCTAATGATGGCTATATGTGGAGCTCAGGGTAGGATAAACGATAAAGCATACTTGTATCTCATATATTGCAAAGTCAAAAACCGGATCCAAAGAGAAAATCAAGTCATGCAATCAGATCAAGATGTGCACATGTATGGATGTGATGGATATGGTAAGGTGGATACTAGACCTGGAATGGGTGCTAGATATTACCATATATATGATGAATGTTGTGGTGATGGTAAGGTGGACACTAGGCCCGGAGTGGGTGCTAGTTATTACCATCTGATTTATTGGAACTCCTTTTTGCATGATTCCACCTCTCTCCTTTTTCTTCTTTCCTTTGGACATGGGCTATCTCTTTTTTTCTTTTTTTTCTCATGCTTTGAGCATGATTTTGTTTCTTTTTTTTTGCATAGCCCATGTATTTTTTTTCAAGAATACTTTTGGAGAGATAGGTCACACCACATATGGAGCTTTATTTTTTTGTGGAATGGATGGATGATACAATGCCAACTTCCAGTGTAGAAGCATAGCAAGGAGATATGGAGTGCACATGGATCTTGATCATGAAAGCATGAAAAGAATTCTCACAAGGGTCACAACAATTTGACAAAGCTCAATGCAATAACAAGCAGCATATGAGTCTAAGGTTTTCAAGATAACTCATCATATGGCTTTGGTAGGACTTTGGCATATCAAAGAGGAGCTTTGCAAAGGGTTTTCAAATTTTCAAATAAAATTCCCAATCACTCAAACATTCAGAGAGAAGATCATTTCATCAAACCATATCACAAACATCAATTACTTAGATGAGCATGCTTCCCTAAAAGATTTTTGTTCACAAGCATCAAGATGATAAGCATGGAATAAAACATATGCAAGCCAACCACAGGAAACATGTAGAGCAAAACGAGCACGATTCCATGAGTTGATTTAGCAGATAAGAATTGAAACTCATTCAAACTCATGAATTAGGAAGAGTGAGATAATGTTGCACATACCATCGCTCCTGAAGGATGTAGGGATTAAGGAGAACCAGTGGTGATTCGGCTGATCCATGGGGGCAACCGACTCACTCTAGTTTACCTTGTTTCTTGTCATGAAAGTGCAGTCGATGTTGTGCAACGCCTGTGTGGGAGATCTCAAGTGTGTATGCCGATGATAAGCCTGGGAGATCTCCCCCACACTTGTTCATGTACCTGGTGCTGTCTTCAAACCAAAAGAGGAAAAAACAAAAGAGGGACTCCACCGGTTCGAGAACCAGGAAGTCTTTATTCGAAAAGCAAACATTTTTTTGTTTTTGTTTCTTTTTTTTATTCACCAAGAGACCTAGCTCAAACAAGGCTGTCATGCCTTGGCTTACCTTTCCTTTTGAATCAAGCTTCATGACTTATCTCGTTTGGATTCGAAAATTCATGCAAGGGTTACTCCGCACATACAACCAATATCCATGAAAGCATTAACTATAAGGTTCATCAATCAAACTTGACACCATGTCTTGTTTGATTGAAGAAGACTGTTTCAACCTAAGCACCATGCTTAATTTAAAACAACCTATGAATGCACGTAGCTAAACATGCACTCAAACCATAGCATTACAAACATGGATAAAGGAAGCATGAAAGCAAGATCAAGCTATTTCCAAAGAGATATAAACATGAGCATAAGATGGTGAACATCGGTCAACCTCCCGGAAGGGTTTTGTTTAAAGTCAAAAGCAGGACGTACCTAGCTAGTTGGGCAAGATGCAAGAGCTAACATCATCTCCAAACCAGGATAAGATTTGGATGAAAGGAACCTTACTCGGGATGCTCACATACCTCCCCCACACTTGAAGTTTGCATTGCTAGGCAACAAAACTCAAGTGTGTGGAGATCAAGCTTCCTTTTGTAATGTTCCCTCACCAAAAAACTTACCAAAGTGTTGAGGTGATGCAGCTCACATGTTCTTAGGTGCTACCTGTCTGTTGTTCTTTATAATCTTCACCTGAAAGGGTTAGGACAAAAAATACCCGAGGGACAATCTTATCCTAAAAACAAGCTCTTGCTTTTTATTTGAAAAGGAAAATAAAACAAACCTATGCTAATCCAGGCTATCTCCTGGTAGTGCTTTGTTTATGGTCATAAACTCGACCTTGGGAACTTCTTCTTGCAGCTATCATTGGTGATGTCATTCCCGTCTCACCACCAATTATTGATGTGTCAGTGAAGCTTTAGCTGCAAGGTTAGTGCCACGGAACATACACGAAATCTACAATGCTTATGGTAAACATATGCATCTACAACCATCCTTCTAAACATCAAGCAAAAGAGGACCATAAGGTGGTTGTAGTCCTCATGCATGCTCCGTGCACTAAGCATGGATGACTCTAGAGAAACATGGTGCAAGCATGGTTCCTGAAGTATATCAAGAGTGAAGCTACAATGCTTGTCAATGGAATCCTTTCCTTCGGACTCCAGAGTCGGTGCCTCATAGATTTCCATGGCCCATGATCTCTCCATCTCAAGAGATACATCGTGGAAGCTCGATGTTGATTCTTGATCAAGGTCAAGAACAACATAATGCGGGCCAGTGGGAAGAGGCTCAAACTCGGTCGAGGGTGATGATGATCGTTCGTCTTCACAAAGGTGAAGAGGGTCTTCCGAGTCGTACTCCCGAGGAGTAGAGAATTCTACACCCTCAACGAGAACGGGCTCGAACGACACGAACGGAGATACATGCATCGTCTCCTCGAGTGAGTTTTGCTTGGGAAGAGGATTCTCCACAAAATTTTCTGAAAACAAGGGAGCGGTGGCAGAAGCGTCTTCCCTGAGCTTTTCATCTAGGCTCCCTCGAGATGTATCGTGAAGTTTTTCTGTAGGGGAGCCTAGGAGGAGATCAAGATCAAGGATATCAAAGATGTAGAAATCTAGATTAACCTTGATCTTGTCTACTAGGAGTGGCACAGCACATGCGACCCCCCGACACTCAAGAATGCGTCCAGAGGGACAACTCTTGAGGAGCTTGTCGGATGGTCTTAGCGTAACGGTGCCCAAAAGAGTGTACGCTAGGTGCCATGGCATGACATTAACCTCCATAGTGGGGTTAAGATAGGCTTCTACGATAATCCCTTTTATGGAACAAGAAATGATCGTAGAGGGTGAACTAATCCAAAGTGCTTCGAAAAAGTGTCCCACTCCATTCAACCACTTCTTCTCCATGGCCTCCATGATAGATGTCTCGTTTGGAGGATCGGGAGGCAAAGGAGGTACCGTAGGCCTAGGGGAAGGTTCTGTCAAAAGATTTCTAGCTGGATGGATTTGGACAGAAGAGGGCTCCTTCCCTAGTTGGACATCTAAGCAATTCGAGGTGTTTTTGAGATCTTCAAAAGGGTCATCCTCGAATTGATAGAGGAACTTTGGAGGTTGAATTTCTTCTTCCTCCATGGTTCCTGGTTCAGGTGAGGGTTCTATGGCTGAATAAGAGGATGTGGAAGGTGATGGATCGGATTCAGCCGCTAGAAGATCCTCATAGCTCGACTCAGATTGGCAGGGTCACTATGAATGGTGGGGAAGACAAAGCTCTCCAAGAGGGAATCAACGATCTCTCTTACTTCTGTTGGAGTTTTGTGAACAAACGAACCTCCAGCGATCTCGTCGAGATCTAAGGCAGCATCCATGTCTAGACCCATGCAAAAGATGTATAATGATACATCATCGGGAAGAGACAATAGGTCTAGGTCAGAAGCTAGAAGACGTAAAAACCTAGCCCATGCTGCACCAGTAGACTCCTCCTCTAATTGCTCGAAATCAAGAATGTCCATTGGGAGAGAGGCTATGCGAGTGTACCATTGCCCCGTCCTCTCCATGAGAGCGAACGAGTTACAAAAGTCATCCCGAAGCTCTTCCCAACTACCGTTCACACTCCCTACAGTGTGAGCGTACCATTGTTCCGCTCTCCCCATGAGAGAGAAAGGAAACAACTTCCACCTCACGGTTTTCTGTGTCACGCCTGGGGTAACCAAGCGTGAACACAAATCCTCGAATTCTTTCAAATGAATATAGGGATCTTCATTGATAAATCCAAAGAAAGGTCTAACCTGAACCATGTCTATAAAGTCGGGGCTGAGATCATAGCCAGATGAAGACATTGATGGTGGCTCATAAAACTCATAAGCTGAGGTGGAGAGGTCGTAAAAGGATGGCCTCTCCATGGGTAACGGGGGTAAGGGTAGAATAAAGAAAAATGAAAAGATACGAGGACCACTTGGTACGAAGATAGATACAGCAACTGTTCCCCGGCAATGGCGCCAGAAAGCTTGTTAGGTATTTTAGCACCACACGAAATAAATCCGCAAGCGCACGGATACCGTTGTAGCTTTCACCTCAGAGTATTCCAAGGGTATCGAATCCAAGGGACCCTATCTAGGACATATCTTGCGAAATCTCTTGGATAGAAATGTTCCTTAGACCCTAGAAGTAGTGGATCTGCAATATCTTAAGTTTCCCGTGGTGGATTTGTGCGGCATTGTGATTTAGGGTTTCGCCAGGAAAACCCGGAGACTCCGGACTTTTTCCGGACACTCCGGACTTCCCGGACTGTCCGGGAATTTTCCCGGAGACTCCGGATTTTCCTGCTGAAACTCCAAATTGCTTTGACACACACATTTTCCATGGATGAATTCTTACGTACTCCTTGCTACTCATCTCCAGATCATGAGGAAGAAGTACAAGCAAGACGAGCCGGCCACCCAAAGGAGGACTAAGGCTAGGCACGACCCTCAAACCTTGGGGATAGTGCATGAGACTTTGGGGCTTGGCTCCTCTCAGCGGTCCACTCGTGCTCGTGCCCCTGTCTACACCGAGCAAGAGATTGAGGAAGAGGAAGAACAACAAGTTGTTGGTGAGGAGGGGGAGGAGGAAGAAGAAGATGCTGATCAATATAGGGTTGCTCCTAGGTGTCACGGGAAAGGTCCAGCTCAGCCATCAAGGAAATCCCGTGAGGCTCCCTACATCTCCCGTTCTAGGCCCGTACCTCGTCCTTCCATGCCAAAGAACCGTCCCACTCCCTACTCCCAAATCGTCCCAGAACTCCACCCCGTCTCACTGTGTCTTTTCCATCAAATGTGAGGGTGGTGACTGCACCTGTCAACCTAAGGGACCCCGGGGCTGTGCAAGAGTTTGCCCAACAAATGGTGAGAGACTATGCTAGGAATGCCCTTGCAGTCAGAGAACAAAGGGAGGAGGATGTCTACATGTATATCTCCAGTGAGGCACTTGAGTCGAGGTTTTAGTGTGACTTTCATAGGGACTTCTATCAGACAGTGATAAGGAGTCCACAGATGAAGGCAAAGAACAAGTCACCAATTGTGGAGATGAAGTACATTGATTGGGCATACTATGAGAAGTTGGAGAATCCCACCTTTGATGTCGTCATTGATAGATGCAAGGAACTTGGCTTATATGAGATCATGGGCTTTCGATATGGATGGAATAGAGAGATTCTTGCTCAATTCCATTGCTCCTACTACTATAACTCTCATCAAAACACTATCACTTGGACCACTCAAGGCGAGAAGCACACCATTGACTACATGACCTTCTCTCGCTTGCTTGGTCTTGGCTCAAAGGATGAAGCTCGCACCCCCATCCATAATGAAGACAAGTATAAGCCCAAGGACATGGCATATATGTTCCCCTCCACCTTTCTTGCTCATGAGGGAAAAGCTGACAATCTAATTCTATACTACTACTATTTGAATCAGTTTTTCCGTGCCACCATTGATCCAAAGATGGGAGATATCACAGCTCTTAGGCACTATGCTGTCAAACTCCTCAACCGTGTGGCTCCTGAAGAAGAGGGTTTTTGCATCTTTGACTTCGTTTGGAATGAACTTCGCCGTGCTATGTGTGACCCCATGAAGCATCTCCCATATGCTCCATACATTATGTACATGATTGAGAGGGTCACCAATATCCAATTTCCAAAGGATGTCACTCATGAGCCCCTTAGGCATCTTCGTGCTAGAGACAAGAGAGCCCCAATGAAGAAGAGCACAAGATTTGCCGGATCCTCTAGTGCTGCCCCTCGCCATGATGATGAGCCCCTTCCTCGCCCTTCACACACATCTAAATCTTCTCGTAAGGTTAAGGGCTCCATGGTCAAGAGGGCATTCAAGAGCATCTTCTCCATGTGCAAGCGTATCGTCACCGAGACAAATGAAAACCGCCGCGACATCATTGAGATCAAGTCTCATCTTGGGCTTCCTACGGATACCTATCACGAGCTCCCCGAGTTTGATGACCCATTTGCGGAATGGGATGCCCATGATGCCGCTGCTGCTGCACAAGAGGAAGAAGAAGAAGAGCAAGAGCAAGAGGAAGGAGGAGAAGAAGAAGAAGAGGAGGAGGAGGAGGACTACAATGAAGAAGAAGAACGAGAAGATGAGGACACGGAGTGATCCCCTGCTGCTGCTGATCCTACACTTCCTTTTTGGCGCTTGATGCCAAAGGGGAAGTGAGTATCTTAAGTTTCATGTTTAAAGACTTGGAGAATTTGAGAACATTGGTCTGTAATAACTTTTTATGTGTGAGACTATGTGATGTGAGCTTGAGACTATTTGGTTATGTGCTTGTGATGCTAGATATCTAGGTTGCATTTTATTTGACTAAGGATGCTTTTGATAGTTTAAAAATTTCTGTGATGAAATGATTTTTGCTGAGTCCTCAAAATCCGGATACTCCGGATTTTTCTCTGGATACTCTGGGTTTCCCGGATTCTCCGGGGTAGATCCGGATACTCCGGGCTTTGACACTACAGCCCCTTCTATCCTTCATTGAGTGTATAAACTGTCATACGCATCACATGTATCCTATTTGCACAAACACAAGCACCCCACTGTTGATCATCTTGTCACACTCTCTTGTTTTTTCTCTCTTGTGCAAAATTTGGTGCTTAAAGCACCTTTGAGATTCAAACTCCATATGCACAAATTAAGGGGGAGTGTTGAAAGATAGATCAAAGGTTCTTTACTGAATTTATTTATCTCTTGTTTAAAAGCTTAAAGGTGTTGTCATCAATCACCAAAAAGGGGAAGATTGAAGAGTATCTTGGCCCCCTAAGTGGGTTTTGGTGATTTAATGATGGACCATTAAGCTACTAATAATGTATTGAGTATATGAGCAGGTACTAAAATTCTAAGATGGCATCTAAGCGCTTCATTGCTACATAAAAAGGAAGTGATACTAAAAGAAGGATTCCTTAGAGGTTTATTTATTTTATATTTTGAATTTGAGTCCTAGGAATGCCGTACTATAAAGAGGGACATAGATTGTATCTTCCAAGAGTTGAAAAGGTGCTCTAGATGACTAACCAAAATCCTATGAGAGACACCTTGCACTTCACGATCACCGAGATATCCTTAAGTGTGCTAACTCTGGAAGGCCGGACACTCCGGGTTTTATCCCGGACAGTCCGGACTTCCCGGAGTCTCCGGGCCTAGTCCGGATACTCCGGGCCTTAGAGCTGTAACGGCTCTTTTTCTGGGTGAGGAGGTATTTATACCCCCTCAACCCTATCCTCTCTCTCTCTTGCCTATTTCGACCTGCAACACTCAGAACTCATTCACACCTCCTCTTTACTCCCCTTGGCCTTGGTTTGGTGAGATTTGTTGGGGATTAAAGGAGGGATTGAGAGCAAGAGCTTGGAGAGTGCTAGTGAGCTGATTTCCCATCTCTAGAGCACCTCGTTCTTCGCTTGGTTGGCAATATCGTGTTTGTTACTCTTGGAGCTTTGAGCTCCTAGCCGGCTAGGTGTTGCCTTGGAGCATCCAAAGGATTGTGGCTGCCCAATAAAGTTTGTATTACCCCGTGATTGAGTAAGTAACCCTAGCTCGATCTTTGTGGTCGCTAGGGGGAGGAAAGTGACCTAGGTGTAAAGGTCCACCCTTTGTGGGTTCCTCAACGGAGACGTAGAGCTCAAGGTGTGAGGTTGAACTCCGGTAACAAATCTCTTGTGTCTCTTGTACTTGTTGCTCTTGTTGTACGCTTGAAATCTTTTTGAGTACTTTTCTAGGGTTTGTGGCCGATCTACTCCGTGGTGAGGTTCCTACTGATTCTAAGTGGTGGAACAAGCTTATATCTCTGTATTGCATATCCTATATTTACAGATTTGAGTTTGGGCAAGTTTGATTCCTGCTGATTTAGTCGCCACCTCAAAAGCCCGGACAATCCGGACATTTTCCCGGATACTCCGGACTTCCCGGAGTATCCGGAAAAATATCCGGAGACTCCGGACTTTGGACTGATAAGTTGTTTTAAGTTGTGATTTTTCAGGAATGACTATTCACCCCTCTCTAGTCGACCTCTAGACCCTTTCAGTCGGGCCAGGAAAAAAATTACGTGCAACAGTCCTGCAAATCCACGCGGTGCAGGACGCCCCTGACGTGTAGACCGAAAAAAGGAAGCGCAGCTCTAGCCGCTCGCTGTCCTGTCGCTCCTCCCTCCGTTCAGCTCGTAGGCACGCTCGATTCGGCTCAGCTCGGATCGCAAGAGCCGAAGCAGCCAAGTAGGCTACAAGATCAGAGGCTCGCTCGATGCTCACATTGATTAGGTCGGCGTCGGTCTGATCACTTTATGAACACATCTATTAGGGCACGGTCGGCCTATCCTGTATGCCCTGCAGGACGCATGCGCCATGGAGGAGGAGGAGAAGGCTAGGAGTTCTCTCATCAGCTACCATCCTCATCTATGATCGTCCAAGAACCTGAAGAGAATGAGCAAACACGATCTGCACAAAGACAACTCAGGTTTTTGCCTTTTTTTTTGTTCTCAGTATTGGAGTTTGACTGATGATGCCAAATAGCATAACAACTGAACATGAAGCATGTTGCCAACACGATCTGCAGGCGGATTTCCTGAACTTTTTTGGGCCAACACGATCTGCAGGAGCATTCGATCCTTCCTCGCCATGATTTCCTTCGAAAACACGATCTGCAGCCGGCCTATAATCAATGCGAGCATCGAGCGAGCCTCCGATCATGCAAGCCTGGTGCGAAGCCTGCGAGCCGAGCTGAGCCGAACGGGGCGCAATGCCACAGGCTCGGGCGCGTCTGCGAGCGGACCGGCAATCTGCGGAGCGAGCGTGCGGCAAGGGCGTCGGATGTTACTTCCATCCACGCATCGCACATCGAGGTGTCATCCTGCACAGACGAGGTTTGCAGGACTTCTGTACCTAATTTTTCTCAGGTGGGCCTACTCTATCCGTGCCTCATCCCCGCCGCCCCTTCCCCCGTGTCGCGCTGCTCCTCACCTTCACAGTGACGCCGTCTGCAGCCCTCCACCGGGGTCCATCCGCTCCGTGGTGCCACAGTTTTTCTGCAGTAGCAGTCCCGCCGACTGCTACCTCTCTCCTGGGCCGCCGCTCCTTCGTCGCCAGTGTCCATCTGCGCCGCAGCTTCGTGCCGTCCGTGAGCGAGGCCGAGGGCCCATCACTGCTGCCCCCATCGTCTACGAGCGAGACCGAGGGCGCAACTGGTCGTGGTGGGGGGATCTGGGCCGACGGAGTTGGAGACAGACTCGTGCTCGCCCTCCCGCTCACGTCGTCCATCAACGGCGCCGTGCTGGACCAGGTGTCGTGCTAGCAATCAGCTGCGGAGGATCCTTCTATGCGTCGCGGACCGCGGTGCCGGTCAATGCCGTCTTAGTCTATTGCCAGGGCCGCGCCGTCGTGTCCTGTTGACCGAGCTGCGTTCCGTGCCGCTGTTCGCTGGGTTGCGTGTGCCGCCACCACGGCTGGTGATGAAGCCCTACGGCGGCACTATTATCAAATCTGGATAGTAGTGGTCAGCGCATCACCAGTGGTGGCAGGTCGCGCATCCCACGACGGCAAGGAGAGTCCATCCCCAAGGACCATAACAACTACGAGCTCTCGTGCTCAACCAGTCGACCTGCAGTTCGGCATCTGGTAGGTGCCCACCTCACCCTTGTCTCATTGATTCTTGGCTTCTTACTGATGCCGTTCCAAACCAAAAATGTTTCTTGGTTCACCTCATCTATCCGGTCAGGCATCCGGTGTTAATGTTCAGACTTGAAAATTGTTCTTACATTCGATTATTTATATGCAATGCAATGCCATTGTCATGAGGGCTGAGAAATTTGCTTTTGGTTTGCGATCTAACTAATGTTTATCATTGGAGAAGCAAATCATCCTTATTCAATGGCAATGCAAAAGTTGACAAATTATCCCTTTTTTTATGGAAACATATATATGATTTGCTGAATAGAACATATGTTGTTCATAAACAGTGGCAAGCTTTTTTTTAATGAATGCTTTGCTCGCCCCACATCCCGTCATTGATATGTGATTTCAAGCTTATAACCTTGTGGCTGATGCGGTATTTTGGAATTGTTGAGAGCTCCAATAATGGTTGCTAACCACTAATGTCCTGGACATTGATGACAGAGAAGAGATGATTGATTCAGAAGGCATGATGGATAACACCGTGTGCTTTTTTTACTGAAAACTAACTGGTAGGGATGAATGCAGATCTTGGCACATGTTTTTCGGTTGGATGCCCACGGCTAGAAAGTCATTTTTATATGAGGGGGCTCCAATTTTTCAATCATATCACCAAATGCGATTGTGCACATGTTTTGATAGCTAATCCCTATGCAAAATGTATTCTCTCTATATATGTCAGCAAGCTGCACGGTCCATGTGCATCTTATCTAAGCTTCAAAAAGCGAACACATTTTATTTCAGGATCTAACTGCGTCAATCGTGATGGAATATCATGCTCCGCTTGGAGATGATAAAAAACATTCAATTGTAGTGTTGGTCGTGTTAAGAGGCCAAGTATGGAGTCAGATAAGCCGATGCCCTGCAATGAATGTGGCTTCGAGATGGAAAACAAAGAGTTCATTGGCAAACTACACCCCGATGCATCGTGAGGATATGATGAATTAGTTGATCTATGTACTTAAAGTCTGCAATTAGCACTAATTCACATCTTATCCAAGTTTTAAAAAGTGGGCACATTTTTTTGTCCAAAAGGTGGTTGGTTGCTGAATTTTTTAATATTAAAGAATAATAAATTGTTTAGTGATATTTTATCCAGTTCACCGATGTCATATTGCCAAGCGTTGGTCCAGGCGACCAGGCCACACACATGCTCTACAGGTGCAACCTGTATGGCCTTGTGCCTTCGTTGGTCGGTCCTCAGCTGCTTTGCGTCACATCGTTTCCAAATTATATAAATAAAAATTTTAGAATGCTTATAATTAACACGAGTCATCCATCTGATGCAAATATGGTAGTCTCAGGAAATATCAGTTTGGTGAGCTCAATAACTACTTTTATTTATTTATTTATTTTCTATTTAATTAGCTGGTGAATTTTTTTAACACAAGGTACTACAGTGTACCTTGCGGTACTATCAAGTATCATAACAAAGTTTAGAAAATAATAAAATCAATAATTTAACTAGAAAATTATTGGCTGGTTTTTAAAGTACACCCTTATAGTATATTCATGATATATAATATAAATAAAATTTCTTATTAGATTTTATGGATATAGAATGAATAAACACGTGCGTGTCGCACGTACATTTTACTAGTTTAGATAATGGGGGATGAATTCCGGCTTCTACATCCATCGCTTGTTGCATGTATCCTTCATTTCTTGCCGTATCCGGGAGCTGCAAGTCAACAACCGATCAAGGGCCAATTATCAAAAAAGAACTGGTCAAGGTCCACAAATCTGCAGGAGCCCTTCCTTGGCCTCATGTTGGTCAGGGACTCAGGGTGGCGATGCTTCTTATATGCTGGTCCATTGTAGAAGAGTTCAAGGCTTCAAGCTGTAAAAGTGCATCCTATTTGCTGATCAACTATAACACAATGACCTGCGAATGGCTCTGAAAAAACTCAATCTCTAATCTCATGGATGCCCAGACATGGTTGCATCGCCTGAGCTTCTCACTCATGCAAGGTATAAATGATTTGGCCCATGTCTCTTCTTCAAGCCTCATGCTCAGGCCGCAAGGAACTGAAAAACTGGCAACCATGTAACAGTTAGTTTATAAGATCCCATGTAAGATTCCACTCCAACGGACTAAACGCTACCACAAGAATTAGAAAAGAGACAATACATTCATATGTATAATGATAACACATGTATGAGACCTGCAGGTTACAGAAGTTCTTTTTTTGTTTTCTCTCATGCAATAAGAAAGGTGCAACACAAGCATGTGACAGTAGCAGAAGTTTACAATGCACACATATACTCGGTAGATATGCAGAGAGTGCATGGAGAGATTCTGTATAGCCGCCTCAGCACTTCCATTGCAGAACAAATATGTTACAGGATAACCTAAAAGACACCTGCCAACATCGAAACACAAAACATATCACTCAGTCGGGCAAATCAAATGTCAAATTTCATCAATATAAGAATGGCAGACACTTATTTAAATGTTTATAAAAATTAAACCCAACCTAGGAGGAACTAGATGGTTTTTCATTAAGAGAAAAATGAGGCGCGTAAATCCGTCCCCGATGGGGATCGAACTCAGGAGCGGTGGCTTCCACACCTGGGAAGCTCACCAACTGGGCTATGCCCAGTCCTCTTATTTAAATGTTTATAGAACTAGTAAAACGAATGAAGCCACCATTTGAGATGTCGTGCAATTTTTTTTCCTCCAAATGTTCAAATAATGGTTTAATTGGACTATGAATTCCTTGGTTACAGTTTTGATGACATCGAGAACCAGAAATTACCCATTCAGAGAGGGCAAGGCAATTTGGGTGGTCTCAAGGAAGGCACTCAGATCAACCAGCAGTAAGGTTCTGTTGTCAATGTGATTGTGAGTGCACTCCCCTTCAGTAGTTCTCTCTGGAAGTCCTGACATTTGCTTTGTTATTCCAGGTCGAATGACAGGTGCATCTATAGCTTTGTCAACAGGGTACCTTTACTTGGAGTGGATTCGATATGCTTGTTTCCTGCAAGTCAAGAATAATATTAACATGACTGAAACGTTTCAAAAAACAGGCGCTAGGCAAGCAATCATGCTCCACCTAGCGCCTAGGTGGTTGATTTTTTTTTTTTTGGCTCAGTTGGAGCAATGCCTTGTTAAACGAAAGGAATATGCCATATTATAACAACGAGTTTGGATGCACCCATGAGTAATGAGTTCTGTCTTCTGTGACCATATTTCATCTTCCTCCATGTCTAATTTATTTCAGTTCATACTTGGGTCAAGTTCTAAATCACTCCAGGCACAAAAGGAATACTCCATATTACAACAAAGGAATTCACCTAGCACCGCTTTTTTTAAACAGAGGCTGAACTGATGCAGATGAATATATAGGATGTAATCCAAATAAGCTCTAGTATAGATAGTAGACACACACACACCAGGCTCAATCCTAGCTTTGTCCCTGTCTAGAACAAAGTCGTGAAATTACCTGGCGGGCATGATGCAGCAGGCTGAGCCGCTGAGGCATTGTGCCACCACAGGCAGCAACCTGGTGCAGAGAAAGAGGATATCTGGCAGGCGTTTAGTTTGTTCATCAAGATACTTGTACTATAATTCGATATGATACCGTTCCTCCACATGTAAATTAGCAACCACCACATTTTCATAAAACCTCTAACCTCTTGCAACTACTGACCAAGTTACCTACAACTACAGTACAGTATTAGAAACAGAAGGTGAGCTTAAAGCCTTAACCCAATGGTAGATCATGTAATGGTCTAGTGGATGAATTCTTCGCTCCTGCAATTGGGTGAGGTTAAAATTTCATCAATAAATAATAATAAAAATTTTAGCAGCAGACTGGAAAGGCAGCATGGAACTGACGAGTTAAGAAATGAGACTCTTGCCAACAGGCAATAGCAAATCCAAAACACAGAGATGAAAACTGAGAGCACGTGAGTGAGCACTGACAGTTCATGAGGCGGCGCTTGGAGCCGGGGCGGAGGCGCCACCTGATGCGCATCGCGCACGCCTCCACCACCCGCAGCATCTCCTCGTACGCCCCCGCCCCCGACGCCGCCGCCGCCGCCGCTTCCATCGCCGCCGCGGAAGAAGTCAAGCCGCTCAGGACTTTTCACGAGGCCATTTCCTCCGTCATGTATGGAACCAACGGTTAGGATGATACAAGAGCGAGAGACATCTCTTCTCTTGACTCTATATCAACCGTCCGATCCCCGATCGTACGGGCTACCTCAGAGCTTGAAAGGGGAACTTCCGGAGGGGCAATGGAGTTATCCACTCCCATCCGGAGCTCACTCGCTACGCCGGCGGCCGTGGCCCTCGTGAGGCCCAACCCAAAGGTGAGTGACGCCCTCATTCAATCCGATACTGCCATTGAGGCCGGATCTTCCTCTGCGTGTTTGCAAGGATAATCTCGGCAGTTAATATTTTCTGAGTAATTTTGCTAGAATGGTTCAGAACTTCAGATTAGGATAAGATATTTCATTGCATATCTTAGCCTGGTCTGCAGGCAAGCTGTACTTTGGGTTTAGTTACTCTGTTTCCTGTTTCTGCTTAGACTTTGGAAGAAAATTAGGGTTCAGTCTTCAATGATTATTTTGCTTGTGGGAGCGTGTGTACAAACTCAAGCAGTTTAGCTGAGTCCTGAATTGCAGGAGTCATTCCCCAAAGTTTGTTATGAATAAACACGGAAAGCAGTACTGATTTCGTTTGATTTCGCCACTTATAATAGGCTTACAAGCCTAAAACATGTTCAGACTTCAGAGAGGCAAACATTGTTGCAAATTAATTTATGTATGTATTTTTTTTCGAAAGACGCAGGAGAACTGCGCTTCATTATATTAAGAAGGGATTTATATATGTATTGCATTTTTCTTGACAAGATTACTGAAGGAAGGGATAATTCAGTCTTGCATCACCTATATTTTCGTCTCTTAGTATTACTTTTCCTACTTTAGCTCATACCTTGAGAATTACAATCTGAATATGCGGGTTGTCCTGCAGATAACAAATCATACATGTGTCAGGGGGATGCAACTTCAATGTCAATTTTCTCATAGACTACGATCTGTATCCTCTTCGATGGTGTTAAACACGCAACCTTCACAACAGTGGGTTGTTTTTGGTGCCTTACTACCTTTTCTTTTGACATATACAGATGATTTCCTTTTTGCCTTAGAACTGTAGTTAGGGATGAACTAGCAATGATCAAATCAGTGACAGTCGGTCTAATCTACCTTTTCTTTTGACATATACAGATGATTTCCTTTTTGCCTTAGAACTGTAGTTAGGGATGAACTAGCAATGATCAAATCAGTGACAGTCGGTCTAATCTATTTCTCTTATGCTACATTACATTACAGAGGTGATATTTTGTCCATAATGCTAATGAGTACTCTGGAATTTCTTGTATAAATTCTCTTGCAGAATCAACCGTAAAGATTGTGGTTTGCTACAGGCAGCATCTCCAATACAGCGTACGTCTATGCCTCTTACCGATTCCTTGAAACTGTATATGTTTTGAAAATCCTTGAGTGTTGACTTATCAGTTATTCATCTGAATTATCAGGTACAGAAAACCTGACACAGTCATCAATATCTTTCAAAGACTTCTGTGTTTCAGTGTGTACTGAAGAGGATGGTCTGATAAAGGTTAGCTAGTATTTTACTGCAGTAATGTGTGGAAGGTGTCGATGAATCCTGAACTATTTTGACCAATCTCTTCTTGATTTTATATTTCTTAAAAAATGCAGATACAAGTAAATGTATCCGGTACAATGACAGATTCTATCTTTGAGAAAGTTTTGACAAAGAAGATTGCTGCTGCACAACCCCTTCCTGGCTTTCGACAAATGAAAGGAGGTATACTCTTATAGCTTTTACAGGCCCTGATTTATGTCCATCATTTGGTGATCATATAGTTTTGCCTGCAACTGTGCTAGTGTCATATTGGTTAAGCTACATAAAACATTTTAATGTCTTGTTGTTTGTGTATTATACTTTGTGTTGTCTAAATAGTCCATAGGAACCTAACACTGGCAACCTTTGTTGGCCTTGTCTTCCACATGGTGCTACCTTAATCATTCAGGGAAAACTCCAGATGTAAGTCCCCATTCAAAAGTTATGCTTTCAGTTTATATCTACCTGAACCCTTTGCACATAGGTAAAAGTTGTTCTAACTTACTAATTACTCTTGCGTGCTGAAGGTACCGAAAGAAGTTGCTCTCCACTTGATTGGTCCATCAAAAGTGAAGAAAGAAACCATCAAGAAAATTATAAATTGCACCGTTGCTGAGTATGTTCAAAAGGTATCTATTATTTCAAAACTCTCTGAATGTAAATGTGAAATCGTTAGTTATGCTTCCTTGAGGATATTTTATGTGAGGTTCAGTATTATATGGTGTAACTCAACTACTCAAGGGTAGTTGCTCTTGTCTATTTGTCGGGGGATAAGAAGCAACTCAATCAACATCTTATTATCTATATTACTTTTAGTCATTTCTGATCTTCATGCAGCCATTCTTTATTACTGTTTTATTGTTTTTTCAATGATGGCAATTTTTATCACAACTTGTTAGGGCCAGCAATCTTACATTGGATAAATCCTTGGGACAATTTTATATTACGAATAGAATTTTTATTAAACACCAAGCAACAGCGTTTAGACATATTTTCGATCAGATTTCCAGTCATTACAATTTTGCCCAAACAAGTTTACATGTTTCTCACTGATTTACTACAGGAGGGCCTGACTGCATCGAAGAATCTGAAAGTTGAGCAAAGCTATGAAGAGCTTGAAGCAGCATTTCAACCAGGAAAAGAATTTTGCTTTGACGCCATGGTTCATTTACATTGAGCTGATGCATCAAGGGTAGTGCTACCTAGGGATGACCTCTGCCACTGCAAGGCGACACCTGAACCTCCACAGATCACCGCCCACCTTCACCATTACAACCTTACTGGTAGTTGTTAAGAAATGCTTTTAGGAGAAGCAAAAGTAGGCAAGAATGCAATATATCATTTTTGTCTGGTAGATATCTCTCTCATTTATATGCATGCATGGCAGGAGAACATGTTCTCATGCATATTTCTTACGTAATAATGTTCTCATTTATACCATGAATCAATATGACTAATTCAGAAGAAAAATATTTAGAACAAAATAATCAATTTTCGTTTTGCATTACCATCAATCAACTGTTTAATTGGACACTATAAGGGGGAAAACTGTTTAATAGAAGAGCATTGCTGGGCGAAGGGTGCGCTGCCCATGGGCCCCATGAGGCTGGGGCCCATGAGGTATAGATGTTTCTTGCGCATCATACGATATACCGTATACACAGCGACGTCTGGACGCCGCGACGTATCGCATCCTGCTCGCACGCACGATGGATGAGATCGAGAAGACAAGGAGGGTCAAGCCGGCGAGGCCCCGAGGGTGACGGGCAGGCTGACGGCGTCACGGCGAGCCGACGACTAGGGTATCCTCGACGAGTCGACGCTCGGTTTGTCTCCCGTCTGGGCGTCTCCCAGTCTCCCTCTCTGTTCGGACTATGCCGTCGTGCCGGCGTTCAAGCAGGAGGCCATCAAGACATCAAAGTTTGTTGATTGGGATTTAGGAATTGGGATCATTTGTTTCAGGTCGAGGTCAGGACTCAGGAGGTAATCGTTTGTTTAATTGTTTCTCGATCCGACGAGGACGGCCTCCTCTAACTCTCCACAGCAAAGGTATGGTTCGTATGGATTTGATTGCTGACTTGCAGTTTAGTACTAGTGTACAGATCGATCGTGCTTATGTGGATAGAGCATAGAGGTTGAGATTGATTTTTAATTCAATATTTTTTTTTATCATGTTAGATGTTAGGAAAGAGACACAAGTCTGGTGTTCTTGGAGATTTTGCATCAAAAAATGCTAAAGACGCCTTTTAAAAAAGCACTAAAGCATTATGCTTTTATTTGAGGCAACCATCATAGTTATTTTGCCATTTTTATCTTCTTTGATGTATTGTTACTTTTAGAAGAAGAATTAACTATATACTACGAGTTATCTCTTATCAATAATATTATATAATGTAATTATTACATTAAAATATTAGATTGTTAGACCTTTAGTGTTTACTCGCTCAAGGGCTCATGAAACTTATTAGACGGCTCTGTACCCACGTGCCAATGTGACACTCGTAACCTTAAGTTTGACTTTTAGATGGTGAGGATCTAGAAACGAAAAGTTTAGTGGATTTATAGGTGTTGAGAGTAGAGATAGGTGTATAGATTGGTGTGGATCAATTTTCGTTAGGTGGATTTAGAACAAAATAATCAATTTTCGTTTTGCATTACCATCAATCAACTGTTTAATTGGACACTATAAGGGGAAACACTGTTTAATAGAAGAGCATTGCTCTTGTACCCACGTGCCAATGTGACACTCGTAACCTTAAGCTTGGTTTTTTAGATGGTGACTGGTGAGGATCTAGAAAAGAAAAGTTTGGTGGATTTATAGGTGTTGAGAGTAGAGATAGGGGTATGGATTGGTGTGGATGTAGGGAAACGATATCGCAGCATCAGACAAAGTGTTTTCTACTACTAGTTCGTTTCCCAAATTTTCATATTTGCCTTCCCCTGTAGAGAATATTCAATGGACCTCTTTTGGGCCGAAACTGCCCAACGGACCCAACAACTCAATACACACTGGCCCCATAACCATTCGTCCTAACGGTCACCGTCTCCAACCGACCGACGCCCGTTCCCATCTTTCGGCGTTCCTCCTCTCCGCTCACGGCAAGCCGCCGCCGCAAGAGTGCAAGACCGAGGACGCCGCGTACAATGCTTCCCTCAAAGCACAGCTCCATCTTAACCGCACTACTCTGCCGCGGATGCCGCACCTTCGCCGTCGCGTCCTTCAGCCGGAAGCGCCGCGCTGTCTCGCCACTCGCTCCGGACGATTACACCTTCCCTTTGCTCCTCAAGGAGGCCGCCGCCGAAGCCGCAGGGGCCTCGGGGCGCAGGAGCTCGATCGAGGGCCAGAAGCTCCACGCCGGAGTTATCAAGTTCGGTTTCTCCTCCTGCGTCTACGCCTCGACCGCTCTCGTGGACTTCTACTCCAAGTCTGGCGACCTGGCCTCCGCGCGCGTGGTGTTCGACGAAATGCCCCGCCGATCGCTGCCTTCCTGGACAGCCATCATGGTCGGGTACGCCAGGAGTGGAGATATGAGGTCCGCGGAAGAGGTCTTCTCGTTGATGCCGGAAAAGGATACTCCAGCTTACAGTGCCATGATTGATGGTTTTGTGAAGGTTGGTGATGTCCCTTCGGCACAGAAGGTTTTTGATGCAATGCCTGAGAGGAACGTGGTTTCTCGGACTTGCTTGATGCACGGTTATTGCATGGCTGGGAATACAGAGGCTTCTAGGGAGTTGTTTGATGCGATGCCACGAAGGAGGAATTTGCACTCTTGGAATGTGATGATCAGGGGCTACTGCCGGAACCGGGTGTCTGCTAAGGCACTGGACCTTTTTAGGGAATTGCAGTCCCAATCATGCCCATTTGAGCCAAATGAAGTGACACTTGTTAGTGTTATCCCTGCAATCACTGATACTGGTGCCATAGACCTTGGGCGGTGGGTACATGAGTTTGCTAGGAGAAAGGGATTGGATCGAAGGGCTAATGTTGCCACAGCACTAATCGACATGTATTCAAAATGTGGAAATGCAGATGAAGCTAGGCGAGTGTTTAACCAATTGAATCCTAAGGATGCTACATGTTGGAATGCTATAATAAATGGTCTTGCAGTGAATGGCCATTCCAGAGAGGCTCTTGGTTTATTTGAGGAAATGCGAAGAAATGGGATTTCCCCTAATAGTGTGACCATGATTGGAGTTCTGTCAGCTTGCAACCATGGGGGGCTTGTGAACGAAGGTAGGCAGTGGTTTCAGGAAATGGAGGTGCTAGGGATCAGCAAAAAGGTAGAGCATTATGGATGCATGGTGAACCTTCTAGGACGCTGTGGGTATTTGGGTGAAGCCATGGAGTTGATTGAAAAAGTGCCATCTGGACCCAATGGCATAGTGTTAAGCTCATTGCTCTTTGCTTGTGCATGCCAAGGAGCTGTAGATATGGCAGAGAGTGTTATGAAGAGGGCAGTTGAGGTGGAGCCAAGGAACATTGGGAATTATATTATCATGAGGAATATATATGCTGCAAAGAAGATGTGGCGTGATGCGTTGAATATGAAAGATGAGATAAATAAGCTTGGGGGTAAAAAGGAGGCTGGATGCAGTCTTGTTGAGATTGGTACCAGTTTTTCAGAGTTTGTTTCTGGAGACAAGGCTCATCCAGACTGGGAGGTCATATGTGACATCATTGGGTGCCTTCGATTGCATATGGGAGTTCCAGAGAGGAAGAATTTGATTTCACCGGACTTATTATATGAGTAATTTTTTTGCGCTGACATCATAAGAGAGGAGACTGACCAGGCATTTGTATGAAATGGTCTCTCTAGGGGTTCAAATTTATGACTGTCTATTGGAAACCATGGTAGCAGACGCAGCATATTGCAATTCCAAATGGAGTATATAATGGTGACACTGAATTGGGTATGTTGTCTTTCCTGGCATCCTTTTGTTCTGAGTTTTTATACTGCTTTATTTTCTGTATTTTGATTAGTCACTCTTGTATAAAACAATTGTACCGTCATACAAACTAAATCTTATTTTTCTTTCGTGCAAAGATCTGCATGTCGGTTTCTTCCATGCCATGCATTGGTAAATTCTCTATAGTCAGTCACTATGAGAATGGTATGACATCATCGAGATAGAGCAGAAACCTGCTTTTTTTTAATTCTACTGATCAGATACTAGTGCTACAAAAGATTCTTTTTTGTAGCCTTATTGGGTGGACTTATGTTTGATGGCCACTAGTCTGGGCTGTTTGCCATACGTTTGGACCGGAATGTCAGACAATAATCTGCTTTGAGAAAAACTCACTAGCTCAGAATAACACATATTTGTGTGTGGAATATTTATAGAAATACCGTGACCTTCGAATCTTCTTGCTTGCAATGTGGAATACATAGCATAACATTATGGCCTGACCTTCTTCTGAATTGCATATCATTATATCAAATTATGGCTGCATCAGATGAAGATTTATCCCTCAAGAGTTACCACTGATATGCTGCACTTGGAATTAAGCAGTTCCATGGAGGATTGTGCATGTACTATCATTGTGGTGCTATTATTTGATTGGGATGCATTGTTATCATTTCACAGCTGATGTTTGCAAGTGTCTGATGTGAAAGACTCCACATTGGGTTAGCTCATCTCCCTGTTGAGTTAGAATTCTTGCAGATGTACTTAAATTGTGTCCATTCTTGTTACCTGGTAGTCCTGATTCCTGAATATTTTTGTCCTGCTCGAAATTGCAGGTTTATTTTGCTACTTTCTCTACCTGAAAAACATCGAAGTTTCAGTGGTCCTCCACAGAACTTAACATCTGTGGTAAGTATATCGATTTTTTCTGCTATCGTTTCTCCTATCCACTTCCTACTTATTTTAGAATTCGGTCACTCTATTTACAGCACTGCACACTGAATATAAGGACTCAAATCTACTCTTGTAATCCTTCCGGTTCTGTCACAACTCTTGTAATCCTTCCGGTTCTGTCACAACTCACAAATGCTTGACATATTGGACAAGATTTGGTCAAACTTTTGAAATTCAACTATAAGTTTTAAAATTTAGTCTGGCAGCATGAGAATTGTACCTGTGCATTGTTTTGAAAAGTGAGTTCATAATCACATAAGTTTATTTGATTTTAAAATACATTTCACTAGAGATCAGAATAGTGGTCAAAGGTACTTATCGAACACCATGCCCAGTTCAAAACGCCATGTATTTGGTCATTGTTTATATGATTTGGTTATAGAATGCCTACTGCGACTGACACTCTGCAAACTCTTATTTAAGGTGTTGCTTGCTGAAATGGTTTTTATTCTACAACTAATTGTGCGAGATGGTCCCTTCAAATTCAGTAGAGTAGCCTACCAATGAATTGCTTGTGGGCAACATCTTTCTTTTTTAGCAATTTTGCATGACTCAATCCAGCACAAACTTGGAGAATAGACAAAGCAATGCCATTTCTTGTAAGCAATGTGGTTGATCGATGGCTTGATGCGTTGATCTGAAAACAAGGCACGCCCAGAAGTAGCTTCACTGACATGTGGTTCTACAATCATGGGACCCGGCTTTGCTTGATCGTCGTCCGTCCACATATGTGGGGCCCGGGTTCCTGGGATGGCTGGGACCCCCGGCTTTGCTTGGTGGTGAAGTGGCCGTCGACACTTGGACCATACATGTGGGGGCCGCGTGCCAGGGTCTGTTAGCCGAGAGCCATAGGCATTGCGATTGCGAGCTTGCAACCTGCTGCAGACTGCAGTGGCAGCAGTGCTGCTCTCTCGCCAGCCAGCAGTCAATGTGCCCAATGCGAAACACGCCAACTACCAGACAACTGGACCACTGGAGTGAGCCCAGCCCACCAACACTCTCCTAGCACATCTGACGCGTGGGCCCACAAGACAACGGCACCCAACCACCTCAGTCTGACGGTCTGACCCTCTTTCTGGCTTCGTCCACTCCGCTCTTCTCCTTCTGATTCAGAAGCTCGCGAGACGCCGCGACCCAAATCCTTTCCACGACTCTTCGCCGGACGCGGAGAGAGCGGCGGATACGGGAGGCGAAGGCCGAAGGCGAAGCCCTAGCCCTGGTCCCCCTCCCTGCCGCGGACTTCGATGGCCGCGCCCGCGACTCGCGACGTCGCCGTCCTACTCCTCTTACTCTTCCCCATCCTCGCGCCGGTGGCCTCCGCCGTGCCCTTCATCGTCCTGCACGGTTGGGGTTTTGCCTCAGTTCGAGTCTGATTCAGTTTGGCGTTAGCTCGATTCCGCATCCTTTTATGGTTGTTGCCTGTGCTCGCGGTGCGTGCAGGGATTGGCGACGAGTGCGGGAACGATGGATTGGCGTCCTTCACCGAGTTGCTTGGGGAGTGGTCCGGCTCCAAAGGCTACTGCATGTAACGCTCACTTTCTCTCTCCGGGATGAATTATGTTGATTTGAGAGGGGCGTCTTGGTGATTTAGGGACCCTATGCGCTGGGCTTGTTGATTTTTTCTGTTGGGCGATTAGAGAGGAGTAAATGGTGCTAGGGAACATAAACTTGGGGTTGCTGATGTTGTGCTTTGGAGCAAACGGCTTTGTTTACCCTGTTGTATGAATTATTGCCTGGGCATGTAAGGTGAAATTTGCTGTGTGGTCTGATTTCTGGTATATACTGATTTGCTCTTTTTTTTAACTTGAGAATGCCAATAAACAGAGGCTCCAAATTTAGGTGTAACTCGATTTACTTTAATATGTAAAGAAAGGAGTGGAGTGTTATATACTAGCTAGCATGTGTGGCTTTGTTAACTTTCCACACATGATAATTTGTTATTATGCTTGTGGTTTTATCACGAGCACCGTGGTGCTATACATATAAATTCATTTGTTTCTTTGACTTCTCTTTACAACTCTAAGTCACCCCAATAAAATCTGGTGCTACTGCTACACACATGCTAGGGGATCTTCAAAATATTGTTATGTGAATATGTTATGATCTGTTGTCTGGTTCCATTTGTTACTTTGTTGTTCAATGTATTGCAAAAGTTATCATAATGTATTCTATGACATATTTTCGGCTGTTTTAAACTAGGTTGGCAGATTGTGGCAGCTGTGTTGAAAACAGTTTTTGTCACAGGTTGTTCATGTCTGATCTGTAGATACTTTTAGATCAATATTTACATCTGATCTAGGCATTTAGTTTGCTTCGCCATTAATATCAAGTGACCTTACAATAATATCAATGTCACAGCTTTCTTTAGATAGGTAATTTCTACTGGAAAAACTTGTGATTGTCATTCTTTCAATCGTTTTTTTTTTTTGAACAGCTCATATCGGGCTTATTCTTGACTTTACTAATAGAATATGTCTTCCTCAGTGAAATTGGAAGAGGAGCATTCGACTCTTGGTTAATGCCACTTCAAGAGCAGGTTTGTTTCTTACTGAATATTGTGATTGGATAGTTCCTTGTACAAGTTTTCATGCCATACATTCATCTGCAGGCAAATACGGTTTGCAAGAAGGTGATGCAGCATCTTCTGCTTTTCTGAATTGTACCCTGAGTCATCAAGGTTCTGTACCATTGCTGGAATTTGTTTTCCAGGTCAAGACAATGGAAGAGCTTAGCGAAGGTTACAACATAGTTGGCCTGTCTCAGGTTTGTTCATGCTTCTGTGCTATTTGTGACTCATGACAATAACTTGATATTTTCTTATCTATTATTGAAATACTTTTCTGATGCGCCTGTGTACTTATCTTAATTATGTTTGTAGAAAATGTAAGTTGCTTCATTGTCATGGTTAACACAAAGCTATGGAATATAAATATATTAAATAAGGTGCATTACTAGATGTTGCAAGCCCCACTTGCTTCATACTGCTAAAAAATCTAGTATTTAAGGTGCTAAAGGTCTCGAAAGTGACTTGTGATAAACTAATAGTGCTTCCCAAGAGCTTTTTGTAACTATTTTTGGATTTTTGGAACCTATATGGACATACTTTACTGTTGCACCTTTTTAGTATATGTAAGTCTGGAGTGTGCCCTGAGAAATTGGCTTATTGGTTTAGCAGAAATTTTCTCAGGGATATGGCCTTCAAGATTCTGATCCTATTCCATCTATTTTTTTAGGGAAACTTAATTGGCCGGGCTGTAATTGAATACTGTGATTGTGGACCACCGGTGAGCTGATTTTTTGTTCTTTGCTTTGTTTGTTTATCAAGAACTGAGTTAACTTGCTAATATATTTATCACTGGAATATTTATAGTGCTGTTGTTACCATTATAATCCTGAATGATGATTAAGCCCTTCATGGTTTGTATATTCTACTTGTTTTAACCTCCTTTTTGGGTAGGTCAAGAATTTCATCTCAATTGGGGGTCCTCATGCTGGTACAGCTTCAGTACCACTTTGTGGTGTAAGCTTACTCCATCCATCCCAATTTATTCTTCTTTTTAAATTAGTGTTCCAACAGCAGCGAGCATATATTGCAACACCATCAGATTTAAGCTAGTGAGGTTTTTACATGTACAACATGTGTTCCATGTATGCTTATAACTTATTGACCAATATATTAGAGAGCAAGTACTTTCTGTTTGCTAGGTTGCTATTGCTACACACCTCATGATGCAATAATTTAAACACTACTCACTCTGGTCCAAGATTCATGGTTTAGCTTTATGTACATTGAACCAGGTGTGCATGCATTAGTTCTTCACAAACTATAACTGCACACTCACCAATCAAATACCATGCCAATTGGCATTTTATGGTCGCATTCCATGGAAAAAGTTCTTGAATAAAAACGGCAAGTGTTTAAACCAAAAGCATGTTTGCTAGAACAAAAATAATGTAGTGTTTTCTGGCCAGCACTCCCACGGTGCAACTGGTCAGCTGGACATGCCAAAGAAGCAGTCTACTGAGCCAGCCCGGGTTCGAGTCGCGGCACCATTTTCTTAAGAGGAAAGTCAGGGGGGGCGTCTCTTCCCCATGGTCGAATCTTTTAATGTAGTCTTTTCTGAGCATGGCTATTATGGACTCCTTCCATGGCCACAAATATCAATGTTGCAAGAACCGCAAGACGGCACTTCGTCGCCAGTTTGATTTTGTTTAGATTTGTGCAGATTAACTCTATTGACTAGCTAAGAGATAAGAATTAGTTGGTGGATTTGGTGTACTCGAAATTTAGTTTGTTTAGTAGTTTGCTTGAAAGGGTTGATGGGTTATATAAACCGATCGAGTTATCTAGTTCCACCCTGTACACTGTCAGAGCCTCTCCTTGAGGGTGACATGCTTTCACTTCCTTCTAAACTACCTACCAATCCAAGTTCATATCAATGGCAGAGAGTAAGAAACATATAGTCCCTAACCACTTCATCAATGCAACAATAGTGCCTCCTAACCTCCAGTCCTGGGAGGAGTTAGAACTGAATGGGGATGAGTTCACAAGCTGTTCCTACTTTCCTCATGCAACATCCAATCCATACAACAATACAAACTACCACCTTTGCGAGATGAAATGAAAATGAAGAGATGCTAAACAGAGTATGCATATAAATGAAATTAGTGTGCATTAAAATTTTCGATCATTGGATATGGCAATTGGATTACCATATCTGTAATGCCACCAGCCTGCAACTTTGTCAGGGTGGTCGCTGATAGAGCTTTCGTATCACTTATGCAGTCCTAGATTACTGCGTCCCCACCTCAATCCTCATCCTAGTGCAGTAGTGCTGTCAAAACTTCACCCTTAACTTTACCTAGAGCTTCTTCCCCATTCATAGCTAGGAGCAATTGCTGCTAGTGAGATCATCAGTAAAAGTCTAAAATTACCTCTTAGTCATCAGATGATGTGTGCCAATGTTCTCTCTCGGCTTGACCTTCATGTCAGGGCATGGCAATGATGCACCGACAATTTTAAAGCATTCTGTGGGAGTTTTGAGTTGGTACAATCACAAAAAGAGTAAACTGAGTGGTATTGTAGATTTGTAGTGAACCTATTAAGTTGGTTGGTATCATCTAAAGTGTGTGTATCTGTCCGTAGTGTAGAAAGGACCAATTTACAGCTTCTAGTAAGCTCATCTTATCATCTATGGAACAATACTGAATTGAATTTGGAACACCTAAATTCGTTTTGTATTATCATTATTGTTATGCTACTAAAAATCTACTTCTGTTGCAGTCTGGGTTTCTTTGTATTCTTATTGATAATCTGATTAAATTGGAGATATATTCAGACTATGTCCAGGTTTGTAAAATTTATCCTGCAATGTCACAGTTTTTATACTTCAGTTATTATAGATCGACATTAGACACCTTTTCTGTTCTGTAAGAAAATTGAGGGTTGTGAAATTACAGGCCCATCTTGCCCCTAGTGGTTATCTGAAGATACCCACTGTGAGTACTCTTACTTTCCCCCTTCAATTCCTTCGATCAATAGTTTTCTGCATTTGTTTTTGTTCCTGGCTTACATTGTGCCGAGAGTTCTTGCTGATATCCATGCCTATACAGCGTGCTCTAGGGTTTACAGTTCAACATGTTTACTTGGTTGTGCATTTTTCGGTCTGCTAGTACAGAACTTCTACTTCTGCAATAATCATTTACAATAATCAGATAGAGAATTAAATTTATAGCAGCACATCTAATAATAACTTTACACCTTGTTACTGCACATTCATACATGGTTAATTAGATTTGTTAACTATGTTAAGTTTTCCTATAGTTATTCCTAGTTAAAATTTGCCCGGCAGCATAACCTACTCATGCATTTTTAAGTAAAGCCTCCTTGTACTACCTTTCTACCTCACATGTCATGAATCTTAAGGCTTAAGATCCGAAACAATATTTTTTTATCATCAATTAAAAGTAATTATCTTTTATTTATTCTCCCTTTATCCTTCAGGATATGGAAGATTATTTGAAGGGTTGCAGATTTCTTCCTAAGCTTAACAATGAGATACCCAGTGAAAGAAATGCTACATATAAAGAAAGATTCAGCAGCTTGGAAAACTTGGTATTGATCATGGTAAGTTCAATTCGTCCAGTGCAGCAATCATCTATCACACTTTCTTAGTATGTACCGTAGCATACTGGGCCAAATTACTATGGAATGAACAGTAAGAAAAAGTCCTCTTAGCCTTGAAACAAAAATAAAGAAAGCTAGCATGTGCAGATATGCTCAAAACACATTGCTAGTAAACAAAACAAAGATTTGTTCATGTTGGAGTATAACTGTATAAGTGAATTGCCTACATTTCCCTACCACTTAAGCTTTTAGGTTGAACTTGTTGGTGTATGCAACTTAATATGGTATCAGGGCCAAAGATCTCGAGTTCGAATCCTGGCGGGCACGATCAAATAAATAATTGCACCCAAGTCCAACTTTCGCATATGCGGCCTAAGGGAGCTTGCCCATGAGGTTAGCTTTTGAGTTGAAACAAGTGTGTTTGCATGTTTCTTTGGTAGTGTGTGGCCCAACAAAAATGATGCGCTTAAAACATATCAAATAGAATAGTTCTGCAGTTGCTGGGAGCAAATGCATGTCTTATTAAAATACCTATTTGCACGTATACAAAGGTTGTAATATCATCGGTTTGCATCATCAAATCGAACATGTTAGTTTTTTACATAACAATCAAACCACAGGGTATGGTGCATACTGTAAGGAAATAGATAGTTAATTGTGCTTTATCGCGATTTTTTGTCTTCCACATTCCATATTTGAGATACTTCTACTGAAGGTTGCTAAATCATAACATTTTAAACTGCTACAGTTTGAGGACGATGCAGTCTTAATACCTCGGGAAACAGCATGGTTTGGTTATTACCCTGACGGTGCCTTTAGCCCAGTGCTGCCTCCTCAAAAGGTAGTAACTTTTCCCTCGTCTTCTTTAGCATTGATTGCCTAAACAAACCATCGTTTGCATCAGACAGTACAATGGTATTTGGTATTGGCTTTGGTTGACTCATACTAATGCATTAAGCATTGGTTTCCATTACGGTGCTTATGGTGACCTTTTTAGTGTAACTTTTGTGACCATATGTGAATGTAGACAAAGCTCTATACCGAAGATTGGATTGGCTTGAAGACCCTGGACGAGGCTGGGCGTGTTAAATTCGTGTCTGTGCCAGGTGGTCATCTGCGCATCTCCAGAAGTAACATGAAGAAGTACATCGTGCCTTACTTGAAGCCGGATGCGTCACCCAAGCAGAGCATACGTCGTATACTGTCAGTTTGATACTGTACAAGGCGTGCGGCTGCTTTATTATAAGCGAGCGATGTGCGTATTTGGGAAATGTATGTATCATCTGGACCCTGTATCAATTGCCTTGTAAATACGCTGGAACGCGAAGGGAGGAAATGAAAGCCTACTAGCCTAGTGATGTTTGATCGGTTCTTAAGCTTGGTGTCACTGTCCAAAACATGTATTCAGAATAAGAGGGAATACATACTAGCATGACTAAAGACTACTCCCTACGTCCTAAATTACTATTCATTTTGACTGTCACAAAAATTAACATCAATCCTCCGTGTTATAGATTTGTGAACTTCCCTCAGTGTGCTATTGAAATTTTTATTTATCCTTAGTGCTATTGAAAAGATGATTTTGCTCCTGGCTCCACCTGCCATTGCCCATATCCTCTCAATCTTCCCCCTTTCCTTCACTTTCTCCACCTTGCTGCCCTTCCCTCCCGGCCGAAGCCCCTCCACAGCACGCACCATCAGGCCGCTGCTCTCCCTGTGCCCGCCCTTTTCTTCACCGGACGGAGCTCCTCCCTGTCCTCTGCTAGTCGCAGCTCCTTCCCGCTCGCCTTGACCTTCGCCGACCCGTGAGCTCCTCTTTGCCAATGCACGAGAGGTGACCCAGAAGCTCCTCCATGCCAGCCCATCCTTCGGCCTGGTGCGGTGGGCTGATGCTAAACTCTCCAATCAAATAACTCCATAGGATAGCCGACAGACATTCCTCACGCACAAGTGAGTCTCCGCCTAGTCTCTTCTGGATGCTCCTTCTGCTCTTCACTAGGTAGAGCTTTTGGCAAAACGCCTAGGGCTTGTCCTCCCTACCACATACCGGTGGCCACTCCACAAACACGGTTAGAGGATCTCAGAAGATTTCCAAGCCTCGGATTTATAACTCTTGGTGCGCTCAAGAATCGATACAAAGGAGGTGTGCAAACCTCGCCTAACTCTAGGCTAATCTCTCAAACAATACGCTAGGTCTAAACTAGCACTAATCAAGATTTAAGCTTTGTGTTAATCGCCTTCTCTGGAGCACTTTGATGGATATAGCACTTGTGTAAGTGTGAAATAAAAGCCTTTAGCTTCCCTAAACTTAACACCCTTCAATAGCTCGGGCAAAAGGGGATAAATAGCAACCCGATCCAACCAACAAAACTAGCCATTGCATAAATGTTGAGACTTCCTGTGTATTACCAACTCATTGGTGGTTGTCACATCAGCTAGCCGTTGGCCCTTTACTCCCACTGATGTCTGGACACAAGTCACCGATTGATTCGGTGCCACTTTCCTTGACCATCATCGTCTCAATCGGAGGGTCAATGAGTCGTTGCCTTCACTTCCTTCATCGACTAATTCGCTTGTCTTTTTGAAGCACTGTATTAATCGGTGAGAGCATAAAACTTCTCCAAACAATTTTGAGCTAATGGCACTGACTGATTTGGTGCAGATTTCGTACGACCACCAAATGTGTCAGTAACATTGCTTATCTTGACCATGTTGTTGTCTTCTTATCATCAATTGAATTATTGGTGACCAAACTTGGTCACCACTATATGAATCAGTGTCATATCTTTCAGCAGGATTCACTTCGTGTCTTCGCATGTTCACCCCGCTTGTCTTCTATGATATATTGGGTTGCTTCTAAGGTCTTCTAGGGTCTTGTAGATGTCCTCTTGACCTTTGTTCAACGTTGTTTCATTCAGTTGCAACTCGAACCCTCATGATATTTTTCATATAACCGTCCACCTGGTACTATACACTACCTACCCCCACCTGGTGTTGTACACTCCCCCTTCAGTTGCAACTGTTTACTGGTTCGAGTTGCAATCGATGTACACTCCGAGATGCAAAAATTTGAGTTTGCAGGATTGCACCTAGTTGGTGGTTTGCACTACATATTTTCCCTCACAACTTAACCAATATAAGATTTCTTTCAAAACAAAATAGTTAGTCGCAAGTACATGGTTGTCATTTATCACCAAAATGCACCCTTACCAAAGGTGCAAAAGGGCCTAGATGTCACTAAAAGGATTACGTGATGTTGCTATATCTCTGAAATTATTCAGAACTTCCAACGTTGTGCCAGAATTTTCGATGGAATCAGGACTCCTGGTACTAGGTCGAAACTTCTAACAGGGGTAAAACGATTACATGAAGTTCAAATGCAAAATTGTTTACACTGATTCCACTTCAACCAAAAGTTGAGTAATGATGTCTTGAGACATCTACACATGATCCCTATGAGAGAAACTTCACAAGCACATAGAACATAAAAAATCTAGCTCAAAGTCAACAAGAACAAGAAGAACACAATAAGCACTAAGGATAAGGATTTGTTCACTAAAGTTTGCTCCCACAAAAGGAATTTACATCTCCATTGAGGTGCCCACAAAGAGTTGGGTCATCCCTAGTGTGACGCCCTAGGTTTTTCAATTAAGGTTAATTGACGTTAATGACTGGTCAACCGAGTCAACCACGTTGACTTTGGTCAAACCTTGGTCAACTTGGGTCATCACCTCGAAAACCTCGCCAACCAACCCTAATGGTCAAGCATGGTCAAAGTTTGGTCAACTTTGGGTCAACACCCTCTAAACCCTAGTTAACCCCTTTTTGAATCTAGACTCTTTCTAGAACTTTTGCCGCGTTCTCCAAATTTCATTTAAACACTTCAAATTCTGCCAATACCAAAGTTGTTCAGTTTTTCGAGGGACACAACTTTGCTTTTGGGTGGCATTGCTAATTTGGAGTGGAAAATGGTGAAAAACTTGGTCAAAGTCTGCAGATACTGTTCACAAGCGCCGAGAAAATGCTCATCTTTGCCTGCGGTTTATGCCAAATCTATTGATCGAAACACCAATCGGCCTTTGTGAAAGTTGTAAAGGGATCCTTGATCTACAACTTTGGTTATTTCCTTGATGTGCACTTTAGTTACAAAAAATCGAGTTTCGAGTGGTCAAACAGGGCTACTTGCAAATGTCCCTGGCAACCGGTGCTCTGGAGCGCGTGTCGCACGACGCCGTCGCGATGTCGCCCGCGCGCCCAGGCGCGACCACCGAGGACCCACCGGTCCGAACGCTGAGGACCACCGGCCACGCACGCACGTGTGGACCCCTCGGTGCAAACCGACCCTTCCACGCCTTTCCCCGACCACCACGTGTCGCGCAGACACCAGCGCGCCGCGTCGCCCAGCCGCGCCATCCAGTCACTGGCGTCGCCGCCGTACCATCGTCGTACCACGCCATGCCGCGACCGACCTTCCCATCCACTCGCGTGCGTCGTCAAGTCGACGCCGCCCGCCTATAAGAAGCCACAACCACCCATGCACGCGCACGTCGCCGAAGTTGCTCTGTTTCCCGCCGCCGTGCTGCCATTGGCCTCAACGGTGAGCTCCCCTTTCCCGCCTCTGAAGCAATCGTGCGAGCCTAATTAATTTTGGTGATAATGACAATCACAACTTGGTGTGTTTAATAGTTTCTCTAAGATGTGTGCAGGATTAACGACAAAAAGGAAGCCTTCAATTTCAATTTAATCGGTGTTCAAGCTTCGAGCAAGATTTAAATTCTTTTCGGTTTGAATTTGGTCATAGGAACACCGTAGTATAAAGAGGGATGCGAATGGTTGTGCTAGAGATGCAAAAGTGCTCAGTCGGGATACTAACTTTTTTGAGAGACACTCGCACCGTCGCACGAACACATACTGAATTTTCCGAGAAAAATTCAGTGTTTGTCGGAAGTTCCGACAAAGGGTTTCTGGTTGCTCTATTGCGACCGTCAGAAGTTCCGACCCCGGGTCGGAAGTTCAGATAAAGGTCTTCTGTTTCCAATCCAGCTAACCCTCGGAAGTTCCGACTCCGGGTCGGAAGTTCCGATAAACCCTTTAACTGCACAGTAACGGCTAGATTTTGGAGCTCGGGTATTTATACCCCAACTCCTCTCTCTTCATTTGCTGCGGCTGACCTAACTCAAGACAAACACACCCAAGAGCATTCACTCCCCTTCCCCACTCCTCTCTAGACCCAATCTTTGATTCTTTGAGCTAGCGTTTGTGTGAGGAAGAGATTCTTGGTGTGAGATTGAGAAGCTTTGAGTGTGTGGTTCATCTCCTTCATCTCAAGAGCACTTGAAGCATCTCCGGGCATCGATTCGCGTTTGTTACTCTTGAAGCTTGCTTCTAGACGGTTAGGTGTCACCCGTTGAGTGCCCTCTCCGTGTGGAGCACCCGGGATTGTTTGTATTACCCCTCCTTGGTGAAGAATTCTTAGTGAGCACCAATCTTCCTTTGTGGGGATTGTGTGAGGCAAGAGGCTCTTGGTGATAGCCCTCCCATTGTGGGATCCTCAACGGAGACGTAGCTTCCTTTGTGGAAGTGAACTTCGGATTAAATCTCTTGTCCATTGCTTGTTTGAGTTCCTTCCCTTTCTCTAACCCTAGAAGTGAGTTTTGGCCCGATCTATATATTTGTTGTGATTCAACTCGTATCTTTGGTTGCAGGAGGTTCCTAGCATCTAAACTCAGCTTTTGATTCATATAGATTTGGTAGGTTGCACTTCAATTCCTGCTGTAGACTCAGCTCTTTTACCTAGGTCGGAAGTTCCGCCCCAGGACCGGAAGTTCTGAGCCATCGGAAGTTCCGGCCCTGCGTCGGAAGTTCCGACCTGTATTTAACCGCTGCGAAGAATTTTCAAGAAAATCGAAGTGAGCCTATTCACCCCCCTCTAGGCATCACAAGGTCCTTTTCAATTGGTGTCAAAGCCTAATCCCTTGATTTAGGCTTAACCGCTAAGGGATCAAGATGTCGGGCAATGGTGATGATGTTGCCGCTCAAGAACTCGCCGCCAAGGAAGCTCAAGAGAGAGAGCTCAAGGCCGCTCAAGATCAAGCTGCAGCTCTAGAGCTAATGGGGAAGGCCCCAAGTCGTACACCATCCAACGTCGCAAGCTCCGACGATTTCGACTCCGATTCAAGTGATGAAGAAGTCAAGGATGGTGACAATGACCCAAAGAAAGCGGCGAAGAAAAGAAGGAAAGCCAAGAAGAAGAAGGCGGCAAAGAAGGTGGCCAAGAAGCTCCTCAAGAAGATGATCAAGAAGGAGCAAGCAAAGTACTCCCACTCCGGCTACTACGAAGTGCCATTCCACTACAGACACATCTCGGGGAACAATCCTAACGAAAAATTATATTCCGTACATTTGGGAAAGCCTCCCCACTTCGATGGGAAAGACTATCCCAAATGGGCTTATGATATGCAAATGCACCTTTACGGGCTTCACCTTTCTCTTTGGAAGATTGTGTGTGTAGGTGTGACAATACCCGCCGAAGGTGAAGCCATGACGATCGAGCATGAACAAGACCTCCACCGCAATGTTCAAGCAACAAGAGTCATCACATCATCCTTGTGTGCTCAAGAGTTCAACAAAGTCCGGAACATCCAAATTGCCAAGGTGATTTGGGATACACTCAAGGAAGCACATGAGGGTACCGATCATGTGATAAGAGGCAAGATTGACTTGATTCACGGAGAGCTTGAGCTTTTCATCATGAAGGATGGAGAGACCGTGAGGCAAATGTATGATAGGCTAATACTCCTTGTCTTGGACATCAAAGCACTAGGAAGCAATGATTGGGATGATGAGAAGGTCACAAAGAAGTTCCTAAGAGCCTTCACACCGAAGAACCCAAACCTAGCAACTATGATAAGAAGAGACCCAAACTACCACAACATGACTCCCAATCAACTTCTTGGTGAGATCTTGCATCAAGAGCTAGTTGATCAAGACGTGGAGAAGTCACTTACCTTGAAGGTGAACAAGAGTCTAGCCCTCAATGCTAGCTCTAGTGAAGTGGTGGAAGCAAAGCCCAAGACTTTCAAGACTAAGAATGAAGATTCAAGTGAAGAAGGAAGCACTGATGAAGAAACCGCCTTTGCCATAAGGAAGTACAAGAAGTTCTTGAAGTTCAAGGCATCAAGGAAAGGCGGTGATGATAGAAAGAAGAAGTCACAGATAAAGTGCTATGAGTGTGGAGAGTATGGACACTTCATTGCCGAGTGTCCCAAGAACAAGAACAAGGACAAGAATGAGGAAGAGAAGAAGTATAAGGAGAAGAGCAAAGAGTACAAGAACAAGTACCAAGGGCGTGCTCATGTGGGTCAACAATGGGACTCAAGTGATGAAGATGAAGCACCAAAGAAGAAAGGGATGGCAACACTTGCCATGGCACAAGGAGCATCTTCACCACGCCTCTTCAACAACTTCTCCGATGATGAGGACAACTCTCACTTTTGCCTTATGGCAAGAGGGAGCAAGGTACAAGAATCAACCACCTCATCCTCTCTCACCTCATCATCATCCACACCTAGTAATGATATAGACAACCTAGATGAGGAAAAAGAAATGGAGGCTAACATGATAAAGCAATTTGGTAAAAAAGACCATAAAGAAATTAAAAAGCTTTTGGACAAATTAGAAGAAAAGAAGGAGATTCTCCATGAGCAAGAAGACTTGCTTATCCGTGAGAAGGAAAGAAACCTTGCTCTAGAGAAGACCCTTGCCGAAGAGAAAGCTAAGGTGGAGAAGTTGACCTTAGGCTTGTCCTTGGCCAATGACTTTAACAAGAGGACGCTAAAGGACTACTCTTTGGCAAATGAATCTTTAGCTTCCCTAAAGGCCACTCATAGTGAGCTTCAAACAATCTTCTCATGCTTGTCGGAGAAATATACAAATCTTGAAGCAAACTATAGTGCTCTTTGGGAAAGCACCAAGGCCAACTCTAAAGCAAACTTTGACTCTAATGCCTCCACTAGCAAAGGTTGCTCTATATGCTCTAATGTTGATATAAATGCTCTTAAGACTAACCTTGCAAAGCTAGAAGAAACAACTAAGAGCAAGGATAAGGAGATTGCCCGGTTGAACATGTTGATCAACCAAGGTAAGTTGGGTGCCAAGTCCATTCCCAAGGCAATTGACACAAGAGGACTTGGTCACTACAAGGACAACAAGGTCAATGGTAGAAGGGTGGTGAAAGGGCACGAGATCCCCTTGTGGAACAAGGGTGGCTACCTCAACACTAGTATGGATATTGCCCATGGAGTAACTACCTCTACCACAACAAAAGAGAAACCAAAGGTTGTGAACATCACAAAAGGAAATGGTGGGGTTAAGTCTCCACCAAAGGCATCGAAGAATGTGGTGGAACACAAGCCTTCTCCCAACTACACGTGTGACTATGTTGTGACCTTGGACCACAATGGTAAAATGGTGGTCAAGTATATTGGAGCCTATGCCAAGAAGGCTATGAGGAAGAGTGTATGGGTTCCAAAAGTTTATGCTTCTAACCTCCAAGAACCCAAATCATTTTGGGTACCTAAACCAAGAGCTTAAACTTGTTTTGTAGGCCTACTCCTCTGGTGGAACCGCATGGTTAATTGATAGTGGAGCCACTAATCATATGACCGGAGATGAAGGCTTGTTTGCATCCCTTGAGCATTATGACACCCCTACGGAAACTATCATATATGGAGATAATGGTCAAGGAGATGTAATTGGTCTAGGTAAAATTGCTATCTCAACAACAAATTCAATTGAAGATGTTTTCCATGTTCAAGGTTTAGGGTACAAATTGTTGTCAGTTTCACAACTTTGTGAGAAAGGCTACAATTGTCTCTTTACCAAAGAGGGTGTGACCGTCTCTAGAAGTGAGGATTCCTTTATTGTCTTTACGGGTCACCTAAGGGGAAAGTTTTACTATGTGGATTTCACAAAAGTAAAGGTGGACCCTAAGGCTTGCTTAGTGGCAAAATCCGACATGGGTTGGCTATGGCATCGCCGACTAGCCCATGTTGGCATGAGGAACTTGGCCAAACTTCAAAAGGACGAGCACATCCTAGGACTAACAAATATTGTTTTTGAGAAAGATAGGTTATGTAGTGCTTGTCAAGCGGGAAAGCAAGTTGGAGCGCATCATCCCGCCAGGAACATCCTTTCAACATCAAGATTGTTGAAGCTTCTACACATGGACTTGTTTGGACCAATTGCCTACATAAGCATCGGTGGTAACAAATATAGTTTAGTAATTGTTTATGACTTTTTCCGTTTCACTTGGGTATTCTTTTTGCAAGATAAAAGTGAAGCAAAGGGAGTGGTCAAGAAGTTCATAAGAAGAGTTCAAAATAAATTCGAGCTAAAGGTCAAGAACATAAGAAGTGACAATGGCTCGGAGTTTAGGAACACTCAAGTTGAAGAATTCCTTGATGAAGAAGGCATCAAGCATGAACTCTCCGCTCCATACACTCCTCAACAAAATGGCGTTGTTGAGAGGAAGAACCGTATTGAAGCGGCAAGAACAATGCTTGATGAGTACAAGACTCCGGACTCATTTTGGGCGGATGCTATCAATACCGCGTGCCATGCCGCCAACCGCCTCTACCTCCACAAGTACTTGAACAAGACTCCCTACGAGATCATCACCGGTAAGAAACCTATTGTGCACTACTTTAGGGTATTTGGGTGTAAGTGTTTCATACTTAACAAGAAACCCTAAGCCTCAAAGTTTGCATCCAAGGTTGATGAAGGTTTTCTCATTAGTTATGGAACTAACGAACATGCCTATCGTGTTTTCAACAAAACCACCAGTTGTGTTGAGACCACGGTAGACGTGAAATTTGATGAATCCAACGGCTCTCAAGGAGAGCAAGTTAGTGAAAACCTTGTAGATAATGAAGAACCTCCAAGTATATCCATCTTTAGAATGGGCACTGGTGAAGTGATGCCAAGGGAAGTTTAAGTTCAAACTCCGGTTGACACAAGTAACCAAGATCCACCATCATCAACAAGAGTTGAACCACCTAGTTCTCAAGTTCTTCAAGATGAAAGTCAAGCTCATGGTGACGATCATGGGAGTGGCTTAGATCAAAGGGAAGAACAAGGTGGTGAAGATCATGAACAAACACCTCAAGTTCAAGATGATGATGATGGACCTATTCAACGTCAATCTCAAGCACCACATCCAAGAGTTCATCAAATGGTTCAACAGGATCACCCCGTTGACAATATCCTTGGGAGCATCCAAAGAGGGGTAACAACTCGCTCAAGATTGTCAAATTTTTGTGCATTTTACTCGTTTGTTTCCTCTTTGGAACCTCTTAGTGTGGATCAAGCTCTTGAGGACCTGGATTGGATTATTGCTATGGAGGAAGAGTTGAACAACTTCAAGAGGAATGAAGTTTGGGAGTTGGTGCCAAGACCCAAGCAAAATGTGATCGGCACCAAATGGGTTTTTAGGTACAAGCAAGATGAATTTGGTGTCATCACAAAGAACAAGGCAAGGCTCGTGGGCAAAGGCTATACTCAAGTTGAAGGCTTGGACTTTGGAGAGACTTATGCTCTGGTAGCAAGGCTTGAGTCAATTCGTATACTCTTGGCCTATGCTACTCATCATGACTTCAAGCTTCATCAAATGGATGTGAAGAGCGCATTCTTGAATAGACCTCTCCAAGAAGAAGTTTATGTTGAACAACCACCGGGCTTTGAAGATCCAAACTTCCCCAACCATGTGTACAAGCTCCATAAGGCGCTCTATGGGCTCAAGCAAGCTCCTAGAGAATGGTATGAATGCCTTAAGGATTTTCTTCTCAAGAATGGCTTTGAGATAGGCAAAGTCGATTCTACTCTCTTCATTCAAAGAACGGGAAAAGATATCTTTGTTTGTCAAATTTATGTTGATGACATTATCTTTGGCTCTACTAATGATAAGTTTTGTGAAGAGTTCAGTAGGATCATGACCAAGAGATTCGAGATGTCTATGATGGGTGAATTGAAGTTCTTTCTTGGGTTTCAAATCAAGCAAATGAAGGAAGGGACTTTCTTATGTCAAATAAGGTATGTGAAGGATATGCTCAAGAGGTTTGACATGGCCGATTCTAAGCCCGTCAAGACTCCTATGGTATTAAATGGACATCTTGATCTCAATGAAGAAGGGAAGTCGGTCGACCAAAAGGTATTTCGCTCCATGATTGGCTCCCTCCTTTACCTTTGTGCATCTAGGCCCGATATAATGCTTAGCGTGTGCATGTGTGCAAGATTTCAAGCTAATCCTAAGGAGTGTCATCTAATGGTTGTTAAGAGGATCTTTAGATATTTGGTTCACACTCCTAACCTAGGCTTATGGTATCCCAAGGGCTCCACTTTTGATTTACTTGGATATTCCGATTCGGACTATGCCGGTTGCAAAGTAGATCGAAAGAGCACAACAGGGACTTGCCAATTTCTTGGTAGGTCTTTAGTGTCATGGAGTTCTAAGAAACAAAATTCAGTTGCTTTATCCATGGCCGAAGCCGAGTATGTGGCGGCCAGTGCGTGTTGTGCACAACTCTTGTGGATGAGGCAAACGTTAAGTGATTACGGTTGTATGTTTAGTAAGATTCCACTCTTGTGTGACAATGAGAGTGCCATCAAGCTAGCAAACAATCCGGTGCAACACTCTAGAACAAAGCACATAGATATTCGACATCATTTCTTAAGGGATCATGAGGCTAAGGGAGATATTGCTCTACGTCATGTAAGCACAGAGAGGCAACTTGCCGATATCTTCACTAAGCCTCTAGATGAGCAAAGGTTTTGTGCTTTGAGGAGTGAGCTAAATATCTTGGATTCTCGTAACTTGGCTTGACTTGTTGCACACAATTGATTGTTACCTAGATAGATTGAAAACGATTTATTTTCTTTTATTTGTGTGAGTTTTCTTTAAAAAGATTGGTTCTTTGATCGTTAGATCACATCTTAACTCAAGTGACTATTGTTATTATTGTTGTTTGTGGCTAGTCACTTGGTGTTAAGACTCTCTTATATGTCCACAGGCTAACTCTCTAAGATCTCAACTCAAATCCTGTTTCTAAATCTTAAAAGGGCAAAATCTCAGTTTTGTCGAAACTTCCGGCACTGGCTCGGAACTTCCGACAAAGGCTTACTGTTTGGAATCTGAAATCTATCGGAACTTCCGGCCTCGTCTCGGAACTTTCGATAAGCTTCTTCTGGCCACATTCTATCTTCCATCGGAACTTCCGACCCCCCATCGGAACTTCCAATAAGCCGTTTCTGTCACCGCTTTATCAGGCCTCGGAAGTTCCGGCCCCCCATCGGAACTTCCGATAACCACTCAACGGCTATATATACCCCGCGCGACCGGCTCAAACCCTAGGTCTTTATTCAAACTGTCGGCGCCTCTCTTCTCCCTCTCCACTCCAAGTTCGTGAGGGGATCTTTGTGCCCGTCTGTGGGATCTTCAAGCTAGGGGGATCCTTGGATTCTCCACCACTTGGGGAATCCATTCCACCCTTTTTCTCCTTCGATCTCATCCGGGTGTTCTTCAAGGTAAACCCTAAATCCCCATCCCCCGATCTCTCAATGCCGGCTATTCTAGTAGCTTACCTCTAGGGGATTCATATCTATAGTCGCTTTTGAGTCATATCCTATGATCTTGAATCATTTCGTTGGCTAAATCTTCGATTCTAGCTCTTAGTGCCGCTGCAGGAGCCCTGTCAGAAGTTTCGACCCCCGGTCGGAAGTTCCGACAGAGGCTTGCTGTCTCTGCACTGGTTCGCTCACCATGTCTTTTTCAACCATATCTTGTCCACCATCTTAGGTGTCACTCATATCTTGTTAGATGGTTCGTGAGTGCCGTGGGAAGGAGATTGTGGAAGAAGAATCCGACGATGACGTGCCCATTGCTCAACGCAAGCGCAAGGCCCAATCAAAGGGTGCTCGAGGTTCTCGTGGTCGTGGTCGACGCAATCCTCCAGTAGCACCTCCTCCGTCATCCGCTCAGACACAAGGTCATCATGCTTGCACCAAGAATGCTCATGCTCCGGATGATCACTATGATGACTACTCCGACATATCTTTGGATACCTTGGCTGACTTTGTGGTTCATCCTCACCCACCTCCTCGTGCTGGGATTATTGGGAAGGTTGACTATACAAAGGGCTCCCATGATGTGTACAAGGAAAGGTATGATGATCCCTCTCAATATCAAAAGGAGTTCAAGATGGACATTCGCTTTTGGCTCAACTTCAATGCCGATTGGTATGAGACAGTGATCTTATCTAAGGAGAATATGACAGTGGAGATGAAATCAATTGATTGGAACAATTTGAGAAATCTTGGCATTTAGGACGTGACTAGAGCCGTTGATGCTTGTCATGAGAAAGGGATGGCTGCCCTCATGGTTGCCTCGAAGAGTTGGAATGAAGAAGTTGTAGCTCAGTTCTATGCCACTCTCCACATCAATTGCGCCACCAAGGTCATGTATTGGACTATTCAAGGAAAGCCTCTCTCAGTCTCTTATGAGCGATTCACTCGACTCCTTAGCTTTCCTCCAAGTGATCTTGCTAAAGATAAAATTCATGGTGGAAGCATTGTTGATGATAGTCAGATGGCCTTCATGTATGATCCGGCTTATGGGAAAGTAGAGTTTGGCACCACTCATGGGATGCTCCCCTACTATCGGATGTTGAACTCTCTCTTTCGCTGCACTCTTAGTCTGAAGATGGGTGATCACTACAACATCTCCAACATAGCCAAGAATTTGCTAGTGAGGATGGCTCCTGAACAGACCCCATTCAGTGTCTTTGCTTTATATGGGAGGAGATCATTGTGAACTCTGTGTCTGCCAACATGTCTTGCAAGTATGCACCATGGATATTTCACATGATTTGCAAGGTTGCCCAAGTGGACATATTGACCGATAAAGCTCATCGATCTTATAAGCCGTCCAAGGGAGCTGTTGAGCGCCTTCTCAAGCTTGGGAAGCATGCACCTCCTTGTCCTCCTCATTCTTGTGGTGCTTCTTCCTCACAGTCAGGACTCTCCTCTACTCATGACATTCCATCAAGCTCTCATGGTCTCCCACCAAAAGGCAAGAAAAAGAGCATCTTCAACTTCTTATCTCAAGGTCTTTTCGCTTGCTTCAATGTTGGGAAGCACAATGCTCAAGAGATCCACGCCCATAGGCAACACATTGAGGAACAACTTATCAAGTTGGAAACACGTCAAAAGATGTTGTTGTCTAAGAACGATTTTGAGCACTCACCGGTTCGTGAACCTTTGGAGATTCCTCCTCCTCCCTCCTTCTATAATCCATGGGAGGCTTATGGTCAAGCCCACATGATGTATGGTGACTATGCCGGAGAGATTGAAGAAGAAGATGAAGACTTTGGTGGAAATGAGGAGAAAACGTTGATGATGATGGAGATGAAGAAGAAGAATCCCCTCCAGCAGCCCACACTCCTCGTGATGATGATGGTGATGACTCTTCCCGTGAGAGCGTTGATTGAAGGGCCTCTCCTTTTTGGCGCTTGATGCCAAAGGGGGAGTGAGCTCACTCTTGAAGATGGGAAGAAGATGTGTATCAAGTTATCTATCGTTATCTTTCGTAGCTTGTGGACATGTAATGAACCTTATGTTGGTGTTATGTGTGGTGTGTGCCAAGTGAAAACCTTTATTTGTAAGACTTATTTGTGGTACCTTAATGTTAGTGTGATGTAAGACTTAATTATCTTTGTGTGATGCTTATGTGTGGTGGTTTGATACTTATCGTTTTGTTGTGCTATACCATGTCATTTGCATCACGGATCTTTCTGTATCACACTCTTGCACTTGTGGGTATGCAAAAATTGAGGGGGAGCTATCTCTAAATCTGTGCAAAAGGCATTTGGAAGCCCATCTTGTTGAAAATGCACATATTTAGGGGGAGACTCTCTCAAATCTTTGAATACACACATCTTTTCTATTTAACTAAGTTGTGTTGTCATCAATCACCAAAAAGGGGGAGATTGAAAGTGCATCTATGGCCCCTAATTAATTTTGGTGATAATGGCAATCACAACTTGGTGTGTTTAATAGTTTCTCTAAGATGTGTGCAGGATTAACGACAAAAAGGTGAAAGGACCTTGATGTCACCTAGAGGGGGGTGAATAGGCGAGACGACCGAATTAAACTTTTCTTCCCCAAAAACTTGAGCTGACAGTGCCCACCGGTCAGACCGGTGGTGGTGACCGGTCAGATCGGTCGCTCACTGGACTTCACAGGAGGCACCGGTCAGACCGTTGCCAAGCACCGGTCAGACCGGTGTAGCACAAAGCACCTGCAAAAACAACTTCAAGCTCCTCTTGACTTCTAGCACGAACCAAACTTGGTGAGTGGCCTGTGTAGATGATCACAAGCAGGGTAATGAGCCCTGCACACACAAGTAGCACACCCGAGTAGATCGAAGCGGAAGCAAATCAAATATGCTAGAAAAACAACTTAGAGAGGCGAACCACACAAAGAAGCAAGGATTTGTTTCCCGAAGTTCACCGCCCACTAAGGAACGGCTACGTCTCCGTTGAGGAGCTTGTAAGGGACAATTCCCACAACAAGCCGGGTCTCTTTCAACCACTTTCCTCCTTTCTACTAAGGCGATCTTTTTCACGAAGAGGCAAGATCACAGCCCTCACAAACTTCCCGCTGCTCACCACAACCTTGGGAGCTGGCCGGTGATGCCTAGCTGTCTAGGAGACAAACCTCCAAGAGTAACAAATGCTTCAAAGCTCGTAGACGCGAAACCGAAGTGCTCAAGCTATGGAAATGCTCTTGTTAGCTCACAAAGTCGCTCTTGAGCTCACTCTCTCAACCCAACACAAAGGATATGGCTTGAATCCACAAATCTCACAAAGAGAGGGTTGGAGAGAGCCACTAAGGCTTAGGGCTTGCTAGAAATGGCTTAGAACCTCAGCAACACCACTAGAACCAGCAGCCTTCAACTGAAGAAGGCTTGGGGTATTTATACCCCTCAAAGGAGAAAACTAGCCGTTAGTCCTCGGGCAGCACCGGTCAGACCGGTGCCCCACACCGGTCAGACCGGTGTTCGAAAAACTAGCCGTTGGGGCTAGCGGCACCGGTCAGACCGGTGCCCCTGACCGGTCAGACCGGTCAGGCCCGAGACACCCCCAAAACCCTTTCTATGATTCTAACACTTCACCAAAGAGATGAAGTGGCATAGGTTAGGTTAGGAGGGTTTGTTAGCACACTCTAAGGCTCTCAAGGCTAGATCTCACTTAGGTCAACTAATGAGCACTTTGACTTGGTCAACTCGCTAATGTTGCATCCCTCTTGATAGTACGGCATACCTATACTCAAGAATAAATAAAAACACCTTGTTGACTTCTTGAGCTTGAATGTCTTCAATCTTGCCATACTTGATCAATATCCACTTGAGGGCTTTCAACATAGCCTTTGACTTGAGCTTGTCCATACTTGAGCTAATGACTTAGGATCTTTCCATTTAGCATAGGAATGCACACTTGGATCCATAAGTCACTCCATATTGTCAATCATAACATGTTGATGACTTGCATTGCTTGCCTCGGTTAAGGTCTGGATATGATACTTGGAGACCCCACGGATGCTAGAACTTCACCCTAGCAAAACACTAATGACGGCTTAGCTACGGCCCCAAAGATTGCTTAGTCCCTCACCCTAGACATCTCGGTTGATCTCTTCATCACTTATCCAATCCACTTTTGAGTTCCACTTTGCTTCATACAAGTTTAACCTTCATTTGAAAAATCGCTTCAAATGCTTGATCTTGATTGACAACGAATGTGCAAGCTTCCAAATTAGAACCATAACGTGTACACTCATCCTTGTGTCCTCTTTTAATAACCACATGAAGCCTTGCACTTGACTTAGAGAATTACTATCTTTTCTTTTATGATCCCTGTAATTTTAATCAAGCTATGTCTAGCTATGGGAGAACATGAATTGACCTTCTCAAATTATCCCAATGTTTATCTTCCTTTATTGCTTGATATTTGTCACTTATGCATTAGGATCATCCATATATTTTTCTTCTCCAATGTGAGCCATATAACATTCATCCACAAATAAATACTCCAATAAATACTCATGAATATATAAATAGAACCTGCTCACAATTTTAGACAAATACATTAGTCCTTTAATCGCCTTGTCATTCAATTCACCAAAATCCACTTAGGGACCTAGATGCACTTTCAAAAGGAAGCCCTCAATTTCAATTTAATCGGTGTTCAAGCTTCGAGCAAGATTTAAATTCTTTTCGGTTTGAATTTGGTCATAGGAACACCGTACTATAAAGAGGGATGCGAATGGTTGTGCTAGAGATGCAAAAGTGCTCAGTCGGGATACTAACTTCTTTGAGAGACACTCGCACCGTCGCACGAACACATACTGAATTTTCCGAGAAAAATTCAGTGTTTGTCGGAAGTTCCGACCTAGGGTCGGAAGTTCCGACAAAGGGTTTCTGGTTGCTCTATTGCGACCGTCGGAAGTTCCGACCCCGGGTCGGAAGTTCAGATAAAGGTCTTCTGTTTCCAATCCAGCTAACCCTCAGAAGTTCCGAGTCCGGGTCGGAAGTTCCGATAAACCCTTTAACTGCACAGTAACGGCTAGATTTTGGAGCTCGGGTATTTATACCCCAACTCCTCTCTCTCTTCATTTGTTGCTGCTGACCTAACTCGAGACAAACACACCCAAGAGCATTCACTCCCCTTCCCCACTCCTCTCTAGACCCAATCTTTGATTCTTTGAGCTAGGGTTTGTGTGAGGAAGAGATTCTTGGTGTGAGATTGAGAAGCTTTGAGTGTGTGGTTTATCTCCTTCATCTCAAGAGCACTTGAAGCATCTCCGGGCATCGATTCGCGTTTGTTACTCTTGAAGCTTGCTTCTAAACAGTTAGGCGTCACCCGTTGAGTGTCCTCTCCGTGTGGAGCACCCGGGATCGTTTGTATTACCCCTCCTTGGTGGAGAATTCTTAGTGAGCACCAATCTTCCTTTGTGGGGATTGGGTGAGGCAAGAGGCTCTTGGTGATAGCCCTCCCTTTGTGGGATCCTCAACAGAGACGTAGCTTCCTTTGTGGAAGTGAACTTCGGATTAAATCTCTTGTCCATTGCTTGTTTGAGTTCCTTCCCTTTCTCTAACCCTAGAAGTGAGTTTTGGCCCGATCTATATATTTGTTGTGATTCAACTCGTATCTTTGGTTGCAGGAGGTTCCTAGCATCTAAACTCAGCTTTTGATTCATATAGATTTGTTAGGTTGCACTTCAATTCCTGCTGTAGACTCAGCTCTTTTACCTAGGTCGGAAGTTCCGCCCCAGGACCGGAAGTTCCGAGCCATCGGAAGTTCCGCCCCTGCGTCAGAAGTTCCTACCTGTATTTAACCGCTGCGAAGAATTTTCAGGAAAATCGAAGTGAGCCTATTCACCCCCCCCTCTAGGCATCACAAGGTCCTTTTCACCTCCACGTACACCCCCTAAACGTCCCCGGACTCCCTCCTGAGCCAGCCAAGCCGCCGCCGCGCCGGAACCTGTGTTCCAGCGGCCGCCGCCGCAGGGCGCCGCCGAGCCCCCTCGCCGGCGTACTCCCCGGCCCTGTCGAGCCTCGAAATCGATCCCCTAGAGGTCCAGGACCACGTCCCTGCCACATCCCGGCCAAGTTCGGCCTTCCCCTCGCCGGATTCCGGCCACCTTCGCCGGCCGGCGCGCCAAGGGCATAGTTGTGAGGTCCTTTTTCTTTCTGAGGGCATAACTGTGAATTAGGGGCCTATCTGTAATAGTTTTTATCTTAGTCATCTTGCAACTCAGTCCTTCACCTTCTAAAATCCATCAAAAATCGTAGAAAAATCCTAAAAATGCAAAACCAATTTTGCTGGTTTCCTTGTGAGTAGATCTACATCTTTTAGAAAGGTTGTATATACTTTTGAGGTATAGTTTTTCAATAAAAAGTCAAACTCAGATTGTATAGGGTTGTTCATAACTTGAGTTGTACTCATGTTCTAGGCTTGATCTTTGGGTATGCTGGTAGACAGCACTAGTATAGGCTATACCTAAGTTTTTGCACAAAGTTACTGAGTGAATATCAAGTTATGATTTATTTTTGTTTTATTGCTAGATCTGTGTTTATGTTTTGTACAGCTTCACATATATGCTTTCTGTGGCTATCATCTTGTTATGCTTGCTTGTACTCGTGGTAAATTTACCATGTATTTTTGAACTGTCTATATATTTGTTTCTGAATGATGCTTGTTTTTGAAGTAAAATCCATATCTCAGTTTCTGTGGATTCCATAATATTTATCTTTGGTCCAGTAGATGTTTGTGCCATGTTTGTGCTATGGTAGAAAGTTGGGCTACTTTTCAGTTATAAATTTTCCTGTATGATTTCTTGTGATTAAATAGGCTGAAAATGGTTATTTTTGTGTAGCAGGAATGAAATAGGTTCTGGAGCTAATTTTTGGTGTGTAGCCTAGTTTTAGTCTATAGTAGCTCTGTGTAAAATTTGAGCTCTAGTGCATGAGTAGTTTTCTGTGTATTAATTATTCTTGCTTTTGCTAGGAATAACTTGTCGTATTTTTCATGCTCTGTTTGTAGCTTTGTTTGCTGTAAATTTGCATCAGTGGCTCTGTTGTAATCCTCTGTGCTTGTACAAAAAGTTTCACTATGTTTTACCACATAGTTTTACCAGAATGATTTTTGGAATGAAACAAGTATATAAAAAGATAAATAAAGAAATCAACTCTTTTAAGGACTTATGAGGGTTTTATCTTTAAGAGATGCTAATATGAACTTTTGAAATGTAATTTGAATGTTGTGTGGTAATTTATTTTCGTTTGTGTAAGTGTGCACACAATCACCGTCAAAATAATAATTAATAAATGTTGCTTGACTGATCTTTTGGAAGAGTATGCTGAATAGATTCTATCTAGATGGATGTGGTTAATTTGACACCCTATGTTGTCATATGGTACCTTGTAATTGAATAACTCACATCACCAATTAACTCTTGCATATGCATCGTACGTGTAGAACCTTCCGACGTTAGCTATGAGTTCGTCCCGGATCAAGGTGACAGACCGTTCGAGGGAAGGAGTCAACTATGTGGACGTGCAACAAGACCCGAACCAAGTTCGGAAGAATTCCTACTAACTTGCTAGTGAAGGCAAGCACTGGTTTAACATTCACCTATGTGTTTCAGTTTTCAAATTCTGAATTTATGCTTGATTATCTATGTGCATTTACGTTCAGGAGTTGAATGGAAACCCTAGATGCATGATCCATAAGTACCTATGATCTTTTACTAGTATGCTAGGTCGATAGTTGCTATGCACTAAGGACCCGGTACAAGTCGAGTGATGTACTTCGGTCGCACTAATAGGTTCTTATGTTGGAATCATAAGATTGTTAAATGGAATTTCTCACGTGGTAAGAGCATGGGATTGTGGGCTCCGGTCCAGTGGTTAAGAGATTAAGTGTTTGAACGTACTAAACATTTGTCGGACATGGGTACGGTAAGCCTAGTACCTGAATGACGCGGTACGGGAACTTTGCGCTACTAATCTTGGGTTGCGGCCCCAGGCTAGCTACCTGTAGTGCATGTGTGACGCTGGATGCTAGTGTGAGGCATGCCAGCTAGTCTTGTACTTAGGAATGTGGCATCCGATCCCAATCCGAAGAATGACGGGAACCGTTTGGTTGAATACACTCGTTGGGGTGTTTTCTCCCGTATGTTTAGGTTTCCCTTGCAAGGTTATTAATCGATCGATCGTCGGCCTCTCGCCGTTATCCGAGATTGCTTAACTCTCTACCCATGATAATCCCTCTATGATGAAATGTTGATAAACTTGATGTTTGATTAATTGTTTGCACAATTATGCTTGCATTAGTTGCTTATCTAGTAATAACTTGATCTACTAGAAATTGAGCTAAAATATTGAAAGTAAGGATTAACTCCTTAGTCGCTTTTTGGCAAAACAAACCCTCTAGCCCAAAAGCCAAGCATGATTAGAAGGTTAAGTCTTTTATTTTAGATGAGTAAGCCTTGCTGAGTATTAGTATACTCAGTCTTGCTATATATGTTGTTTTCAGGTAACCTTGTTTGGCATGGAGAAATTCCACCGGGCTGGAAGCTGGAACGGGTGGATGACGAAGAATAATGGTGTTATGGGTGGCCTCCCATGATGCCAAGTTATCGTAGTTTATTTCCGCTGTCTTTTAAAACTCTGAACCATGGTTTATCATGTTATGAACTATGATTTGTAATAGTGACCCTATAGAGAAGATAGTATTAAATTGTAAGGTACTCTGGACTCTCCGTCGCGGGAGTTTTAATGTATGCGTGTTCGATCCTCTGTGTGGTTTACAAGTGATTTACCGGGCTATGACCCGGCAACACTCAACAGGATAATTCTTTATTATTGCATAATGACCAAAAGGGATTGGCTTAAGTGATAGTACGGACTTATCTCGGGTGGGGTTGTCACACCTAGCCCTTTCATTTCCTTAGCATTCACAAAGATTGAGCTAAGGACACTTATTATGAAGTCCTCTTCGACGATTAATACAAACACCTCTAGGGCTCAAATCACACGAATTAGGTGCTTCATGGCAATGTCTAACCGTCTAGGAGCAAAGATCAAAGAGTAACACATGTGAATAGAAGGCCAAGGATGCTTAGTGCTCTTGAGATGAACAAGGTTGCTCTCACACTCAAAGCTTGTATCTCAACCCCCCCCCCTCCCTCCCAAATCATTATATCTCACAAGACCTTGCTCAAACCTCTCAAAGATTAGCTTTGTAAGGGAGTGGGAGAGTATTGAATGCTATGTCTTGGATTACGTCAGCAACAAATGAAGAAGGGGTGAGAGGTTATAAATGCCTGAGCCCCTTGAAGTTTATTAAGGTGCATATGTCACACCAAAACCTACTTAAGGTGCCAAGATGCACTTTCAACTACCCAGATACTTGTAAACTAAAGAACGCATCTCACATTACACCCAAGCACAACACTAAATGATCTTAACTTATGAACCAACATTCTAGACAAATCACAAATAGTATATAGAACCAACACTACAACATGACCAAACGAATAGAAACTAAGACTATCGCACCACCAAGTGGAGCACAATATTTATGAAACCTATGGCCAAACAAAGCCTAGTACTAGAGAGTGTTCAACTTCACAAACCAAAACCAAAATGGTGCAACAGACAAATCAAAATTTTGAATTTGAGTGCATGTGTCATTGTGTTCCCACTCACATGCTATGATCCTGCAACAACACTTCCTCTCTCATTTACCAACCTGCAACGTCACATCACCCTCACACACATACAGAAAACCATAAGTTTCCCTCACGCTTTCTCTCTCTCACAAAAAAAACAATATTTGTAGCTTCCGGGTTATTAAAGGCACCCCAACAACCATCTGGTCTCATCTCCCTCCGCCCACTATACTCAGATTTGCCTAGAGGGGAAACATAATGATGGTGGTAGCTTCCGACATCGTCGTCCCGGATGGTCATGGCGCATCTGCTTCTGATGCCATCAAGGAGGTAAGTCATGAGAGCAAAATCCATCATATCCGTCTACATCTCCTTCTCAGCTTTCTACTTCCTCCCCCCTCCCCTCTCTCGCTTTCAGATCTGGCGGAGGGGAAACTTTGAGAGGCCTCCTCCATCTTTGTCAAGGGTGGCGTGATGCATCCGCTTCTACTGCCTTTAAGGAGGTAAGCCATGAGAAATAGGTGTCATAATCAATATCTCTCATTCCCCTTTGTTTTCCCCAATATTCCACTTCTAGATCTAGAATAGGGGAAATTTTCGAGAAGGTGGTACTTTCTTCGGTCGCGTAAAAGTAATATGGCATGTCTGCTTCTGTTGTCGTCAATGAGGTGAACCATAGAAGAAAGAACTATCAGTTCCCTTCCTTCTCCCTCCCCCCCCCCCCCTCTATACTTTGCTTTCAGATCTATGAGATGGAACATTTTCAGAGGGTGATGATTTCTTCAATACTATTAGTGGAGTCATGTTGCCTCAGCTTCCGCTATAACTAACAAGGTAAGTTATGGGAGAAATATCCATATCCCCCCCTCCTCTCCCCCTTCTCCTCTTTCCTTTTTTCTCCTCCCCGAGGGGCGGACCTATAGAGGGTTGAGTGAGGGCACATGCCCTCACTCGATTTTTTTTGTGTGAAGGGAACCAACAAAAAACCACCATATTAAGGTGTGCTCTCCCTCAAAGTTTGTGCTAGGTCCGCCCCGATCCTCCCCTATATCACTTTGAGATCTGAAGGAAAACTTTGAGAGGGTGGCATCCTCCACTATTACCATATGTGTGACCAGGGTACATCAACATCCACTACCATCAAGGAAATAAGCTATGGGAGAAAGAATCACCATTTTTGTCTCATATTTCCCCCCTTCCTTCTTCTCCTCTCCAATATTATTCTTCAGGATCTGGCGGAGAGGAAACTTTGAGAGGTTGGTGACTTCTACAATTTTTTTTGGGTGGACTCATAGTGCCTCCACCTTTGCATCACCAACAAGATAAGCTATGGGAGAAAGATCCATTATCTCTCTCTCCTCATCCTTTATGTTCTACTCTTTCTTTTTCTACTCCCCTCCCTTTCACTTTCAGATCAAGCATGGGGAAAATTTGAGAGGATGGCAGCTTCCATTGCCTTCAAGGTGGTCTTGCACTCTTGCATCCACTTCTGCTATAAAGAGGTTAGCATGTGTTTGGATAGAGGGTTGAAGTGGGTTAGGACAGGTTTGACCACTTGTAGTCTTGGACCTATGTTTGGTTGAGAGTGCATGTGTGGGTTGAAGTATTTTTATGTTCTATTGTTAAATAATTTTTTATATTTATTTTATTTGTTTAAAAAAATGTTATCCAAAAGTTTTTTTTATTTTTTCTCAAAGTGTGTTTGAAAACATCTCAAAATTTTGTCATGAAATTTCCTTTTTTTTTTCTAGATGTTTTTATGACAATAGTCTGAAATCTTACTAAAAAGTTTGAGAAAAAAAAGGATTGGAACCTTCTAAGTTTGGAAAAGTAGGTGCAAAGTTTGAATGTTTCATCAAATTGCGCTTAAAGATCCCTAATTAAAATTTCCTCTAGTATATAAGATTTTACAAATAATGCAAATATTTTCATTATTTAAATCAGTTTTAAAGCTTATTTGAATATATATGGAGATGTGTTTAGATTTGTTTTTTATCAATACAAAGGAAAGCTCTTAGGAAATGAGAAAACATGTTAAAAAGCATTGGTGCTAGTAACAATGCTACATGTTCTCATTGCACGCTCGGCAGTCCAGCACTCCGCTGGTGGCCTTCTCTTTTATACGGCTTAGGGCTCTTATTGATTGCATTTATTATATACGTAGTATATAACATAACAAACAACCGTCTATAACAGCATCTATCAAAATGAAGAATACGTGAATACATATAACACCTCTCAAAAAAACAACAATCAGTACATTTACAAAGTTACATGTATGTTGCAACAGGAGGGATAGCCCAAGTAGCCGCGCACCTCAACACTTATCAACAAATGATAAATATCCATAACTTAGTCTATATGCCTGTTCATAATTCTCATCAACCCTAAAGTTTTTTGAGTTACTAGTACACACCAAATGATCACGAGAAAATTGCACACTCAACCTTAAACATCAGCAAGGGAAGGACTGCCGCCTGATGGTTTTCATTCGGTCACTTCACCACTTTGGGGCTCCCTATGGTAGAGGTTCCTCCAGTCACTGTCTGCACAAGCCAAACTGTCGAGATTCTGCACTGGTCAATGACCATGCAGACCTTCAACAAAGGCACCTTCATCAGAGGATCCCCTGTGCATTCATGTCGAAGTCCCTGACTGATGGTGCTCTAAGTTCCTCAGGACAATCCTGGCAAAGATTTTAGCTTCAATAGAAGCTGATGTTGCTGCCGCTGCTGCACGCAACACTCGACCTGCTCCTGCTTTCTGTAAGAGACCCGCATGGTGCACAGCATGCCGACCTCCTGGGATTGTGAACTGCATTATTTCAGGGAGTAGTTCTCATCAGATCAGATCAGATCACAACATACACAAAGTTGTAGAGCAAGAGCATATGAGAAAGATGATGTGAAAATGACAAGTTAAAACTGTGAGGCCAAAGGAAATGACCTACTTTGAATTGCAAATTCAAAATGGGTGATCATGGGGCTCTAGATCTGCTACCCAATAGCATTCAATGCTTCTTATACCTGTGCGTTTTATATTACTATACGAGATGCTGACAAATAAAAGAAATAGTAATAACAATATCACTGTAAACATAACAGCCAGAACTGCTCTTCTATAATGGACATAATCACATAAAGGTAACACACAAACTGAAAGCATCAAACAGGTTTGAATACATATTTGTAGCAATTTCTTACTACCCCAAATCGGATACAGCTCAAGTCTCTAGATATAGAAGCTTAAGATAAACAGCTTTCAATGTTGAGAAGAAATAAAAGAGTCAAACCTGAAGAAGGGCAAAGGCAGCACAAGCACGGAGAATTAGAGAGGGATTCCGAAGCATGGCAACAAATCTACCAATCTCAGCACCACTGGAGAAAGTAAACACTGCATTAATACTATGTTTCTCTAACTACATATATGACGAAAGATCAAAATAAGATGCACCTGATGAATTCTACTTTAAAGAAAAACTTCATATGCTCTGAGTAAGAATAACCACCTAACTTCCATAAAGTTCAAAATTAAGGCTTAAAACTAATTGTAGAGGCAAACCTGCATCTCAGGTGTCCAGCTTCATGTATAAACACTAGTTCGGCAACCTGAGACAGCGCTGCCGGGGCTGAGGAGGTGGCAGCCGCAGAGAACATTTGTGGATCTGAGAAAGTGAGCACAAAGGTTTCTATATGCTTAAATGCTATTCTTCTAGCTCCCTCAACATTAACGCTCTTGGAACTGCTATCTGAGGACGTCCCAACCAAAGCAACTTCATCCATTCTGTCATTCAAAAGGTGCTCAAACAATATGATCATGTATATACATATTAAAATAATCTTGTGCAGAGACAGCAGTGCCAAATTCTTGCCAAACAGCCTACAATGCAATTTTACAGGGTACCAGCGCCACATGGGTCCTACTGCAAGCAAAATATTGCATGTGTACAAGCAACTATAGTTAACACTATTTCAAGTTATTACAAAAGAAACAGGGACCATTTTAATAAAACCAGTAATATACAATTACGAATAAAACTACTGAGTTCTGATGCAAAATATCATCAGTCACACCTACACAGAATTTGCAAGCGTCAAAACATATATTATGGCTTGTACAGTTTAATGCAACAGTGGGGAAGGTAGTGACACTCCTTGTCATGTGGTTTATAGACTGATCCTGACACACCAAAATTGCGGTAAGCAAATGCCAAGTATGCAGATTGACTTGCCATTCATGGTAACCTCAGCGCACCACACAACCTAGTTCCTACATCTTTTGCAGGACATGAGTCTTGCGAATAACATTAAGATCTGATACAATTGGGCAGTAAAGATTCAATAATTTTTAATGCCCTCTAGCAACATATTATCAAAGAAAAAGGAACGGTGAATGATGGTTCCTTCTAGCATAAGTCCTCCAACCATGAAATAAAACATGATGACAACAAATAAATAATCGGCGCATTCATAATTTAATTGAAGTCTATCAACTATTTCATAAGCCATTGTATCATCTCAAGCCTATAAATCATAATGGGGATACAATAATTTATGATAATACTACATGTAGTACATCATAAATCAATAACACATACAGAATTTTGAAGCCTAAATTGGCACTCTAGTACAACTTCAAATTTTCAGATTTTCTTTTAGTCCTTGCCCAACTAAGAAGTACAAAAAAACTAAAATGGCAAACATGTGAAACAGTCATCTGAGAAAAAACAGTAACAAGCATACCTTCCATCAAACATATAGGCGAGGGCTAGTGCAGACATGAAGCGGGCCATTTTTGACCCTGATGACGAGCAAATGCTTACAAGAACAGGTACCCCACCTTCTTCGACTATGCGGAGAGCATTACCAGAATAAAATGCAAGGTTCCACAGTGCCCCTGCAGCTGTCTCGTGAACATCCTGCGGAACAAAAAATTATTGTTTTTATTTCTGAAGACAGAAATGCCAAAGTATGAGAACTATAAAATCACTTTAACACCCTAAAGTAGGAGAAAACCTTGAAAAGAAATAAGGGCCACTTGCTTAAATGGTCTGCTTTACTTGAAATAGTGGTTGCAGTGACCTTAGGCTATCCGCACTCGTCATACTCTATTTTCATCCTCCGTTCCTCTAATCTCCGGTTCCCGGCGGCACCTCCGGGCTCGAGCCACACAAACACTACCAAGACCAGAAGCAGTGAAGCACCGTCTGACGATCTCATGCGGACGATGCGTGTTGCTACCCCCAACATGGCACCGCAGCAAGCTCCTCGTCGCCGGCTTCGTCCTGACAAGCCTGGACGGGAGTGAGCCTGCAACGACGCCAATCCGTTCTAGGAGCCGCGCACCGGGCACCACCTCTTCGGCGGCGACGGGATGCTGCCTGCCATCGACCGGGCGGTATTCCCCAAAGCAGGGCCGCCGCTAATAACTCGGCCCGCCTCCCTAGCTTCCTCCCCAAGCTCTTCCCCACGAGCTCCTACCGCTCCACGGCATGGCATTTCAAATCTTGCAGCCGCCCAAGCTTCAACAGCACCACCCGACCTTCCCGTCGTCGCTGGTGGTAAGCCTCCACCCAATGCCTCACGGCCACAGCTTCCTCATGACCTGCATCCATTTCGCTGCTCACTAGCTAATACTTCCCTCAGTTCAAGCCCCCGCGCCGCCCCTATCTGCCAGACCAGCACCGCCCGTGGACCTCCTACCGCGCTGCTTCCTCCTCACCGTCGGCCTCTCTCCCTCGCGCTCGATTCGATCCCCAAGCCGGCAGGACCTCGAGCCACCTAACAGTCGCTCTGATCTCTCCATCCACCGAGCAAGGAGAGGCAGCGAGGATGAGGCGAGCACGACAACATGAGGTGAGGCGCAAGAGGCGGGGTGGTTGGGGGCCTCTGAGGCGGAGGAGGAAGGGGATAGCGGATCCTTTGCGAGCACGCTGGAAATAGAGGAATCGAAGCAATCCACTTCCGTAGCGGATCGGAAGCCACCCAGTATGCCATTGCAGCTCCATTTACGCTAAAAGCATACTATTGGGCGATATAGCGTTCGCCGAGGCGGACAGCCTTAGTAGCACCCTAGGTCCTGGGTTCAAATCCCGATGTTCGCAAATTTCAAGGCTAGGTGAAAAAGGTCACCAGCACTGGTAGGTGTGCCCTCGTGTAAGGAGCTAGTAGTGGGCTGGGCCTCAAAGCAAGGGTAAAGACACGAACTACAGGGGGCGGCATCCCCATGTATGAGGGAGCCAGCTTTAATGACCTTTCTTGGCCAGGCTCCGGTTGAGCTCTTAGTAAAATACAGTGGGGGCAGTCTTTCCCCCATTGCCCAAGTTTTTTTAAAAACAATTAAACTAAAAAAATGAACTGCACATGTTTTGCAAGCCAACCATGGCATTTTGTCCAAGCATTTAAGACATGGAAGGAATGATGTGTTCATACCAAAAAAAAAAAAAAACTATGTCACAACAGGCCTCTAAAGCAGTAAAGTCACTTGAAATAAAGTACACGACATTATTGAATACAGTGAAGTCTTTGCAAATATCCGTATCAGAAAAATGGATCAAGAGCTAGCATTTCAAAGTTACAAAACTACAAGCTACAAAGCAAACAAGATTAGAACCTAAGATATTAATTAATTGTGGACACAAACTTATTCCATCCACATATGCAATGATTTTGTACACACCCAAGGTGGTGGTGACCTTTCATTATATAGGCCGGATAGGCTTGGAGTACAAGAAATACAGTACAAGACCATATACAACACTATAGGAGTGATTGGTAGGGTGCATTGCTCCTTATGCAGGCTTGTGTAGTGCAGTCAACTAATGTTTGGCAGGCTGCATAAGGAGTTAGCCTGGCTTAGACTATGCAAAAAGACCCATCCGGCCTGCATAGATGGAAACGCAGATGAATCATGTTTCCGCTTATGCAGCCTAGCTAGCGGCCCACGGGGCCAAGTTTCTCGTTCCGCTCACCCACCTTCCACGCCCGCACTCGAGCACTCCTTTGACCTGCTGCAGCGCAAGAACCTCGTCGGCGTGCGCCGCGCCGTGGGATCCTGCTGCCCGTAGACTCCCCACACGTCGACGCCGCCGCCGGCTTTGGTTACCACTTCGCATGCGCGCTCACCGGAGCCTTTGCTGCCGCTGGCCGCGTCTCCCTGGGCCTGGTGCCTGCCGCCGCACCGGTTTCGTCGGGCGCCCGCCGGAGGTCCGCACTCCTGCTCTCCTGCGCTGCGACCCACCAGCACGAGGTCGCCGGCGGGAGCACCGTGACGGCTTCCAGCGCCACCACAAAGAATGGCGGGGGCTACAACCACATCGATGGCCTGCCCCTGCGGGCAGCCATCGCCATGGATGTGCTCCCCAGGATTGTCTTCAATATATCAAATTGAGCTCCCTAGGATGCAAATCTTGGCCATAATCGACGGAATTGGAGTTGCATTTGGTGGAATCAGAGAAGTTGCCGCCGGATCTCCATGCGCAAGATGCAGGAGCTCGTGGGTAAGCTCACCTAAAGCAAAAACAAGGTAACCCAATTCCTGTAGGCCAGCGAACCAATCACCACCCAACCTAAGCCAAGCTACACAGAGCACCCAACCAATCACGGATCAAAACGACTACGTAAGCCAGGCTTGGGCTGACCCTGGCTACTCTTAGCCAGGCTAATGCTAGTGCACCCTACCAATCACTCCCTATATGTCTAACAATCTGGCATTATTCTGACCAATGCATGAAGCATACAGGAAAGTCTCATGATAATATTATCTAGTGGCAACAGAAAGCCATTTTATACAATTCAAATTTCTTTAGTAATAGAACGCATACAAACATGAACAGAAAATTGTCGAACTCGTCGACAATATAAATTGCAAACAGGACTTACTTCAACTTCTGAGCGTGCCAATGTGAGCAAAGGTGCAACCCCACCACCCTGTCCAATTGCAATACTGACCAATGCAAAGAAAATCAAAGTTATCACAAATAATGTGGGAATTGAATTGAAATATTGAATAAATGTCATTATCTAACTAGATTCCATTTCCTTAATAGAGCCCAAGCTGGCTTTTGACCTCTTCATCAACAGACTAATTAGAAATTTCCATAACTACACTAATACATGTTATCGGGGGGAAGGGAGGGAGTCTGTTGTAAGGATATCATGAAATAACAATTAGTAATAGGTGCAAGTGTACTTTATCAACATTATGGCCTTGCTTGACGTGAAGGAGAAAAACTAAGTAATATTCATTCTTATTTAGGCATATACACACCAACTACAAGAAAGTGGAAATGGCTTTAGAAAATTTCTGAGGTTAAGTAAACTCAATAATATGAGCAGAAAGGGCCATAAATAAATTGCAACTGAAAGAACATAAATTGGTGAGAACGTGTTGACATTTAAATTACCTGTTAGCTTCTGAAACAGATAAGCCCCATAATGCGCCAGCAGCTCTCTCCTGAAGGCCTTCTGAACCATTCAAACACTGTTGCACTAGGGAAACCTAAAAACACAGAAGTCATGATTTGAAAATATGCAGGGATTGGATTCCTAGAATCACTTTGGTATCCTAGGAGTATTCACCAATTATTTCTCTCATCTGTAATGGTTCTGTGTCTTTAACACCATACTTAACTATAAACTTTAAGATAATTCTTCTATAAAAACTGAACCAAATAACTCGAGCCTACTATAATTGTTATATATTAAGACAGCAGCGTCTGCATCACTCCCTAGTCTAAAAGCTTCAGATGTACGACATTATTTAAATGTATCGATTAACAGCTAATAGTCATCAAATGGCATGAGCAGAGGATGTGAAGGAAGGCTTACCAGAGCTTCAACACCACCCACTGCAGCAATGGCCTCACGGTTTCTGTCATCAAATGACAGGTTCCACAAAGCACCAGCAGCTTCTTGTCTAATTGATACAAAAAATTGCACAATATTAATGTAGATTCTTGTGGACAATTCAGGAAGGATGCAAACATTAAAACTTGAAGGCCATGCAAGTAAGAGCATATCAAATCAATGAGAAGTATACCTTACACCCTCATTTTGAGAACCTGTTAGTTGCACTAGCGCCTCCAGAGCACCTGCTTCCTGACCAACAGCAGCATTGTTGTCATTGTTGTCTCCATGTGCAGCTAAGTTAGCTAAAGCTCTTGCAGCCTACATATATAAGAAAAGTAGCATTAGAAACTAAGACAGCATATAGAGATGTTGGGCATTTACATAACAATAGGCTGAGAGCTTCAACACACAAATGTCACTGGAGTGGCTCGAAAGCAACCAAAAAAAAAGGTCCAAATCTGGCATTAAGGCTTGAAGCATCTAACGTCAAATCCTGGAACTATAGACTAAACTGTGTTTTGAGATTACATGGCAATATGCTAGTCGGCAAACCACTCAACTTAGTATTCTTGATGAGTTTACAGGAGTTTCGTCCTCTCGACAAGGACAAAAATTATGATCCATGGAATGTACAATGAAGTAAACAAACAAGCTTAACATCTCAAGTAAAATTTACACTAAATCTTCACCAAATCCTGATAAATGCAGTATGCATGACCCAATTGAGGACTAATAGCGCACCAAAAGTTCAATAGGCAAGCAATGAGCTGATGGCAAGTGTTCAGGTGTACAGTTATGAAACCATGGAAATGATAACCCGCATGCATTTGATAGTGTTGTCTTTATTGAGACACACCTATCCCATGGTCAGCTTTTCTCATATGTCACGACAAAAGTTCAATAGGGACAGCTTAATTCTCATATGGCACAGCAAAAGTTCAATACATAAGATGCTGATGGTACATGTAACATGTCCAGCTGCACGTAGCTATGAAAGTAGAATGAAAGATGAAAGCTTGCATCCTACTGGTCGTGCTTTGAATTTACCACATCATGTTGGTTTTATGGAACTCATTTTACAAGCAGTACTAGGAGTAACATGTACTGGTTTTGTATAAGGGGGGGAGGGGGGGGGGGGCAAAGCATGAAGGTGTGACCTGCTGTTTACCTGTTCTAGGACACCCTCGAGTTTACACGATCGAGCAAGTGTAACCAAAGCATGGACACCACCAGCCTTTGCAACTTCCAAGCTACACTTGTCATCAGCAGCCAGGTTTGCAAGAGCACCAGCAGTACGTTCCTAAAGAAAAAAGGAATAACAACATATACAGACTAAATGTTCCAGCTAGTAGCAAGTGAAATTAGAAATTCAAGAAATCGACAATTATAGGCTTCATACAAGAACTCCATCGGTTCCAGCAGACCAACGATATATGAGATCGACCAGGGCCTTGATACCACCAGATAAAGCAATTGCCGCCTGAAGAGCAACCGATGAATTATTACCAATAGTACCCCAATCAGAAGTTAGGCAACAAAAATCAGCATAGAAAGAATAACAACCTTGTGGTCTTCACCCACAGAGAGATTCCAAAGGCCACCAGCAGCCTCTTCAGCAACAAGCCTATTCATCGATTTAGCCAAATTAGTAAGGATTGCAATACCGCCTTCATCTGCAACTGCCTTGGCAACCTTGGTATTCACTGACAAATTGGCAATAGCCTGTATGGTGGAATTAACTAATGTGAGAAAATGGTAAATGCAGGAACACTAAAAAAAATAGTACAGAGCAGCTATTTTTTACTTTTGCTGCTTCTGACTGCGCGCTCTCCCTTGAGCACCTCGCAAGGTCCAGCAACATTCGAATGCCCCCATTCTGCATCACCGCCTCTGACCTTGCAGGATCCACATTCGCGCTCTCATCGTCCATAACAACAAATGTAGCAAGGGCAGTAGCTGCACGCTCCTGCACATCCTCCTGGGAACTCTTCAATAGTCTAAGCAGCAGTGCGGTGCCCTGCTGCAGCCAGAACTCATCCATGCCTTGTGGGTTGGTCTCTGCAATTCGCAGAAGTGACTGCGACAGAATCCACTCGAGCCAGGTTATCGTGTCATCAGCTATATTGTCATTGTACCTCCAATTACACTGATTGAACACCTCATGCTCTTTCACATCCACACCAGGAAATATGGTGGCAATAGATTTGAAGATGTGACTTTTAACTGTTAGCACAAGCTTGCCCTTGGAGTTGCTAAATACAGAAGGATCTTGAACCAGCTCCTCCTCGACAGAAATGCAGTTGAGTGTGCATATAAGCTTGAGGGTTTTGGAGTTGGAGATGAGGCGTGAGATAGCATTTGTGGGGACATCAGTGCGGGAGACATCAATTGCAATAAGGGAGGGGAGCTGGGTCCAGGAGGTGGATGCAGTAGCCCATTTCAGGCTCCGGCATCCTGCGACGGAGAGGAACCGGAGAGAGTGGATGTCAGCGAGGGCAGCCTCATCGACAGCGCCGCAATCAATGAAAGCCACGTCCTCGAGGAGGGGGCAGTAGCGAGCGAGTGCTCCGACGGCACCAGCATCAGCTTCGCGGAGCCCTGAGAGGCGCAGGCGGCGGAGTTTGGAGCAACAGAGCGCGACCTGGCGGAGGGCGTCGCAGGAGATGCGCTCGAGAGGGTCGGGCCCGATCTGGAGGCGCTCAAGGTCCTCGTGCCGCGCGGCGAGGACGGCGAGCGCGGCGTCCGTGAGGCCGCGGCAACCATCGGCCACCACCTCGCGCAGCCCGCGCGCTCGGAGGCCAGGGACGGCCTCGACCGCCTCGTGGCCGCGCAGACGCAGCCGGCGCAGGCTCCCGCACCGCTCCGCAAGCGACGACGCCATCTCCCGGTCGCAGCGGTGCGCGCGGAGGTCGAGCTCGCTCCACAGGCAGGGCGACGAGCCCAGCGCCCGCCACGCCCGGCACGCCGCCGCCGTGCTGGCGCGGTCGCGGTAGTTCAGCCGCGTGAACAGCTGCAGCATCGTGTCGTCCGGCAGCGCCTTCCAGTCCAGCTCCACGGCGGGTCCGTCCTCCTCAACATCCTCCACCCCCGCCGAGCCCGCACGCGACGAGCTCCGCAGCACCCTGCCCTCCCTCTCCCTGCACGTCCTCCGCCGCACCCGGCGCGTCATCGCGCCGGCCCAAACCCAAACCCAAACCCTAGCCCCTCCACCCGCCGCCGGCGAGCCGCCACCACACCGAACCCAAGCACGCACCCTGAAACCCCCAAATCGGCAGGTAGTTTAGGCACCTGCCGCGGCGAGATCGACTGGCCACCACCTCCCGCCGCTTATCGGGCAAGGGCGCGGGGAACCCGCACCGATCCCGGTGTCCGATTCGAGCTCGGCGCGGCGAAGCGACGCGAGGAGGTGAGGCCGGTGGCTTCGATCCGTTCCGACGGGCGGGTGGATCCGACCGTGCCACCGACCGGGTGTGCGTGCCTCTCCGTCCCCTTTCCTCACCCCTCTGCTGGAAGGGATGGAGAGGAGGTCAGGCGGAGGTGGACGCAAGTTATATACGTCGTATGCGGATACGACCGTGCATACGCAGCTGCGGACGCGTACTCCGACCTGTAACCCACAAATACGCCGACCGGCTACGGCAAGCGTCGGGGCGGGTGAGCTGAGCTGCTCAGATGGGAGGAGCTTCAGACCACTACGTACAACGGTAGTAGAAAGCTAGGGGCAATACAGCTTTTAATCGTGCCGTCACCATACAATTTCGTAGGATGATTATAAATTGCAGCAATAGTGCAAAGGGAGTTCATCTTGATCCAATGGGAGTTAAGAGGCTAAGATTAACAATTAGCAGCACGACATGGGACTACATGCGAGATCAGTTGCAACGGCAGTGACAGCACGTGCTCCAACTGCAAGTAGGTTTCCAGCCAAATTATAGAAACGCTGCTGTAGTTTACTTGCACAAAACATGATGGTACATCTGAGATTCGCTTCATACTTTCTACAGGTTATACAAACGTACAATGAATCTAGAAGAGAGTTACAGTAAGCTGGTGCCCCACGAATGTGATGGTATATATAGGAGTTTGGAGAGGAATGAAGCATTCGTCTTTCCTCCACGAATTACAGTAAGCTGGTGCCCCAAATTCATCTACTGCTAGTATATCGTACTTATACAACGTAGCGCTCTCCATTGCTGGCCACAGTTTCATTCAGAGATCATTCATCTTCGGAACTTTCATCAGATTGATCAGGTCCTTCCTCAGGCAGGGCAGATACGATTGCAGCACAGCAGAAAGAGTCGCGGTCCTTCAGGAGGAGGCAGCTCCCATCTGAGTTCCACTTCAAGTCGACGATCCGGAAATTCGGCAAGGGTATGTTGACGCAGCAGGCACCGGACGGTGTCCACATGTACAGGTGAGGGCTCTCCGTGCACAGAACCAAGCGTGTGCAGGTAGGGTCCCAAGCCGCGGCGCGGATTGGGTCTTTCTGCACAAGCACAGCAGCAAGCTCAAGGCGGCAGATATCCCATATCCAAAGAGCAGTCGGAATGTTGTCGTTCCGGGTGAAGAAATAGTGGCTGTCGCTGCTCCATGATAGCATACCTGCAACATATGTTGTAAGGTGAGAAAGAGGTGGTTTCCACTTTTCCTAGATGAATGCAATTCTAGGGTTGCAGATTTTGTCCATGATTCGCCAGACTTATAGCCTCAATGATGTTTTGAAAATGTAGTCTTTACTCCTAGACAAATGTGTAGCTATATAAGAATTCACAAATGGATTCAAGATAAATAGAGGATCACAAGTACCATCACTATAAAGGGTAAGAAATAAGACAAGTGTTGTGTCAAAACAAAATAAATCACAAATTCACAACCTCATGATACTAGACATAAAGTAAGGCAATAACCCATATGCATCAGCTGAAGTGGCAAAATACAAGAGGAGCAACAACGGATAACCCATATGCATCAGCTGAAGTGGCAAAATACAAGAGGAGCTCACCAATTCCTTGTTTGGGATTGGGCTTGTCAGTAGCTGGTTTCATCGAAGGTAAGGTGATGGGAACATCCATCACAGCATATTTTACTCTAGAGCCTCCTCCCTCAGTGCCATTTTCTGACAACAAAAACAAGGGAACATTCATTAGAGCATTTAAACATGTAAGAACTAGTTTATATAAATTAAAGGCATCCCAACATGTCAATTTTACACTGGGGCCATCCATATCGTGTGATAGGAAGACAATAACATGGAGACTGCAGATAATACTAACATGATTTTAAGCTACTATAACTTCCACAGAAGTATGGTATCATAGTCAGGTTTTCTATCTAGCATTCTATAACAAATATAGAACAATAATCCAATTATTTTGTTACCATAACAATGATGGAAAAAAACATTTGTCATCCACAATGGGATACCAATGTGATAAAAATAAAAAATTCATAATAAATATCTTCACTTCTGTCAAAAAGAAACATATCTATAGAAGGACAGCAGTGCGAAGCAAACTCAAACGACAACATGTGGGTCAAGTCTACTACAGAGTACAGACTACAAGAACACAAAATAGCCTGAGAATGTGACATGGAGCATTTTAGTTTCAATGTTGTAAGATAGGATACACCTCAAACCACTATAGCCTATTTCTGTTGAAAAGAAAATTCACCAAGGAATGAATGTTTTAGAAACAAGACCCCAAGGTCAATGCTCAAAAATATAAAAAAGCAATAGCATGAGTAGCACGAATGATCACTCCTAAGCTTACCAGCACCATTGTCTTGCATGTTACGAGAGAAGCCATCACTAAGACATAACTCTGACATATCAAGTTGCCACGGATCATCCACTTCCTGTTGATATTTGGCAGTTCAAAATTGGGTAATAAGATTATTAATTAGAGAAGAAAATTTGGACCATGCAGCTATACTAATATGACAGTTAATGAAAGAAAATGACACGATTACCTTAAAAATAGCTGCATTACAGGGACTTCGAAGAGAAGCTGCATGTGTGAACTCCGCAAAAGTTTTCCATGTCAGGTGGTTCAAAGTACGCACAGCTTGATCATAGCTGCCCACTGCTAAAAACTGTCCACATGGTGACCAAGAAACAGATTTCACACCTAACCCACTTTCATAAGCTAAATACTTGAACAGGCACCTTCCATCCGGAGAATATATCAGAACCTGTAAATGGAAAAAGAAGTCAGAACCTGTACTAGGCATTGTCCTCAGATGATCAGCGTACAACTATATTATGCTCAGTTTAAAGTAGGAAAGAACATATTGGTTCTATTATACAAGTAACTAAAATGACCTCTTAAGAGTAAGCAAGAGATTAACAGTTAAACTAAAAGTTCAATCATCAAGACTAAATAAAAAGCAATCATGTGCATCAATGCCAGGTGTCAACTAGCTAATCGAGGCACTAGGGAGGTAAACTAAAGGCAAAATACACATTTCCTCTGTGATACAAGACAAACAAGGTAACTCACAAGCAACAGACATTTCATTCAAATTTATTGAAGTTGAATTAGCAGAACAAATTCAACTATGGATAGGAGTGCTTGGAGACTAGCCATCAGTGTGCCTGAACCATGACCTCTGTTTCACCCTTTGTTTACCCTTAACACTTCGTGTGTGTGTGTGTGTGTGGGTGTGTGTGTTTCGCCTTTCATGGTTTCCTTTGGGTTTCATCTCTAGCCTACCCCAACTTGCTTGGGACAAAAGGCTTTGCTGTTGTTGTTGTTGTTGTTTGAATTAGCAGAACAAATATTAAGCAGCCAAGTGCTATGTAGCATGACGCAATACTTAAAATAAAGATGCTTTACATGAATACATCTGAAAGAAGATAACTAAAAACTTAAGTTGCTCCTCAGAGACAAGCAAGAATTGACAGTCACAAGTCAAATAACAGGGATTTGTGAAGATAAAACACACGTACCTTATATTCAAGAAGTGAATCCCAGACAACAATAGCGCTATCATCTGGTGACCACTCAACACCAGCTAAGTCTACTGTATCAACAGCAAAGGCACTCATTATCTCCCAGGAATGACATGAGAGCAAATTTATGTAGTCCTTGCAGTCACGCCTGGTGCAGATTGCAGCAAACCTCCCATCCTTGGTAAAAGATACACCTTTAGAACCATGCTTTGGCCACTGGACGTGCACGCATGCTGTATTTACAAGAGACCACACGGTAAGACGGAGTTGAAACTCAGATGTAGTGAGTATATGACGACTGTCAGGGCTCCAGCGAGCATATGCAATCCCTGCAGGGCCTTCATCGATCTTGCAGGTCCAGTCAGGCTGGCTCAGTGACCAGGCCTGAACCATGGGCCGCTTGTAAAGTCCACATAGAATATATTCTGAATCAGGAGCCCACTCCAGAGAGCTTATCTTGTCCACACACGAAAACAATTGTACCACCTGCACAAGTGAATTCAAACATAAAAAAAGCAAGCTCAGGAAAACATTAATGTGGTGTCTCAACATCAGCACATTTGTTATTAGCAATATGAGTTCCTCTATATGGTACTCCCTCCATTCCAAATTATAATTCGTTTAACTTTTTTGACTCCAAGTTTGGCCGCTCGTCTTATTCAAAAATTTTGTATAGTCAAATTTAAGTTGTTCTTAAAAAAATATTAATAAAGAAAGCCACGACAAAAAAAGTGATATTTTGCATAATTTTTTGAATTAGACGAGCGGTCAAACTTGGGGTTGAAAAGAGTCAAACAAATTAGAATTTGGAACGGATGGAGTATATAGGAAGCTTTCAAGATATATACTGTATATGATGTGACCGTTTAAAAACTTTAAACAATAATTGCACCGAAATTTTGCATAGATCGGTATGAAACGTTACTAAGAGCTCATGGACTTCCAGGATCCAGGTAATCAGAATTCTAAACACAGTTCACAAACAAAACAGTACAAAATACTAGCTGATACACCCGTTCAGAGGCGGAGATGACCCTCCCCCCTTACCGTTTGGTACAGAGATTCGTGGATCCAAAATGTACCACGAAACGAAATTGAGCTAAGCAAAGCCTATTCCTGACCCCAAGGACTTCAGATCGGCAGAAGTAGGCGCATTCTATAGATCAGCAAGCTCGAATCAGAGCAGCACAATGTCACATTACCCAATTCCAGAATTCCAGATTCGGCGATCACTGCAGGAACACAACCCTAAACCTGCATTCCCTCACGAACACATGAAATCGATGGGGCGAAAGGAGATGGGGAACGGTAGGCGGGGGGCACCTTTAGGGAGACGACGTCCCGCACGACGAGGCGGTAGTCTACGGCGACGGCGAGGAAGCGCGCGTCGGGGGAGAAGCAGCAGGGACCCGTTTGCTTGTACGGCTCCGTAAACTCCATCCCCTTGCCCTCTCACCGGGAGTAGGACTCCAGGTGACGGGTAACGGAAATGAGTCCTCCCTCGCTGGGCGGCGGCCGGCAGGGCGGCCTGCTCCGGCGAGGTTGGGGGTTTCGATTTTTGGAAGGTTGGTGTTTGGGATTTGAATTTATCGTGGGGGTAGAGATGTAAAATGGAGAGGAATGCACCGTCAGTGGCTCAGTGCTGTGCCGAGTTGACCGTTGACAGCCGGGTGGGGTCTATCTTGGCGGATGGTCTTGGTCTCCCAGTCCAGACTCCAGACCAGAGGCTAGTCTAGGGTTGGAAGAACTTCGTTGGCAATTGACACTTCGCAGGTCTTGAGCACGTTTAGTTTGTGACTACTTATCTTGCCGAATTGTTGGCGCCTTGGCGGGGAAAATATCCGGTGGAAACCACGTCTCGATAAATCGTGAAAACTCTCTAAAAAAAATATACTTAGAAGTGTCAAAAAAAATATGAAACGATGCACGTCCATAGTCTATTGATATATGTTCGTTGTGGTAAAAGTTGGGAACCAAACTCAATATAGTAAAATTCATATGAAAATAACAAATTCTAGATGCATTTTCACTACAAGAAAAAATCACATGATTTTTGTCTTCTAGTGTGAATCTTGTTATTTTTGTATGAATTTTTTCAAAACGAGTTTGATTCTCAACTTTTTCCACCAAGTATATATATGAATGGACTATGGCATTTCACATTTTTTGAAAATGTATAACTTATGTTTTTTAGGAGGGTTTTCACGATTCCACCGAAGAGGTGTGTCGGGGTTTGTTACCGCCGGCAAGTAAATTTATAAGACTGCGTGTCGGGCCTCGGATGGTGTGCGAAATGGACACAAGGATTTATACTGGTTCGGGCCTCCGGAGAGTAACACCCTACGTCCAGTTCGAGCTGCTCGTGTTATTTGCACTGATTTGTAGTAGGGAGATACAAATGAGCGAGAGAGGGAGCTCGGTCCCAAGTCTCTGTGATGTGTGTACGTGGTTCATGTAGCAGGAGTCTGTGTACGTGTGTGGGAGCCAAGTCTGGCTGGAGGAAGAAAAAGAACAGAGAGAGAGCTCCTCCGGAGAGGAGAAGGAAGAAGTAAAAAGGAGTCCTCTCCCCCCCTTGCCAAGGGCTGCTTTACCTTTTATAGATCAAGGGAAACTTACCAGCCAAGCAAACAGAGAGAGAAAGAGGAAACTTACAAGCCAAGCAAACGGTGAGAGAGGTGGAGTACATGGTCAAAAGGAGTACATGGAGGTGCTTTTTCCCATGTTGCGGGCCCCGCCGTCCTTGTTTCCTGTTTGCGCTGTTGTGTGTGGTTGCTTGTCTGGGTCCCGGTGCCATGCTTTTTCATGCAAGTAGGCAGGGTAATAAGTGCCTCTGGCGTCTGGTACATGCATGGGCAGAGTGGAGTCTAAAAACTACTCGGGAGGACATCCAGCTGGTCGGAAGTTGCATGGCTGGTGTGCACGTGAGGTCGTGGCCCTGATTTGTCGCCGTTTTCCCTCACGGAAATAATCTCTGGAATACCACTTGATTTGTGGTCGTTTTCCTTCATAAAAATAAATCCAGAAAACCACCAAAAATACTCCAGGGGTCATCGTGGTTGTGAGATTCGCTCGTATTTATCGTCTTTGGGTACTCATAATATTGGATCCCGTCAGTGCCATCTGTCTTCCGGCCCATGACGGAAACAAGTCGTACGGACTTCCAGGTACTCGGGGGCTTAATACTCGCCGTATTAGCCGCTAAGTACACTGTGTGCTGGTCCGTACTGTGTTTTTTAAGAGGTCCTGGTGGGCCCTGGTTCATGACCTCGTCAGTAGCCCCCGAACCTGGTGAGGGAGTCAAGGACTCGCTCCCAGGTTCAGCAGCCATGGAGACGAAGAGGTCGGATGTGTTTTCTCCGGCGGGGACGCGCGAGCGGACCCGCGGGTAGTAGCCCCTGAGCCCACGGGCAAGTCGGAGACTTGCTCGTGGGGTTAAGCTGCGATTCGACATTGTGGGGATTTTGTGCCGTCGCACGCTGCGTGCCTTCACCTGGGTTTGCGAAGGGGAGGTGAATTTTGGTGGCCCCACACGACGCAGGGCACTAGTCGGGGAGTCGGTTTCCCCTTTCGTTGCGTCTCCCTCGCACATCCTTTTCGTTAGGAAGGAGGGGTCGGGTGACGTCAAGACTTGCCTCGCTGGCCGAGCCCTCGCACCCAGTGAGCTTCGTGCGGGTGAGCTCGAATGAAGCCTCGGAACCCCGTTCGCCGGGTTCCGAACGGACCAGCTGGTGATCGACCTCAGACTCCTAATGGTGAAATCATCTAGTTACCGAGCCCGTTCGATCGGACTCGGCGGCTCGTCGCCTTTCCGTCGGGGAAAAACCATGACCTCATTTCCCATCAAGACTCGAGCGCAGTTCGGGATGCCCAGAGCGCTCGTGCGCCTGAGTTCTGGCTGCTGGGGCCCATCCTTCGCCGCCCCTCGCTCATGTGCCCAGGAGCGGCTGTCGAACCCCGCGACGGGCCAGCCTTCGAACTCCTGGTCGTCGGTGTGTGGCGCTAGCTCCCGAGCGCAGAACCGCGAGGGACCGTTGGGTCCATTGGAAGCACGCCATGTGGTCGTTGTGACGGCCGAGTAGTCGTCGTCCAGCCCCCGAGCGTGAGGGCCGGGCCGTCGTCGTCCCCCAGCCCCCGAGCGTGAGGGCCGGGTTGTCCTCGTCTCCCAGCCCCCGAGCGTGAGGGCCGGGCCGTCGTCGTCCCCCAGCCCCGAGCGTGAGGGCCGGACTGTCGTTGTTGTTCCGGTGGAGCAAAGCGCCAGTCCGAGTACAGAAAAGTACCCGGCTGGTGATCTTTGTGGAGCATCGTGCCAGTCCGAGTACTGGGAAGTACTCGGCCGGTGGTGAGGGCAACCTCCGAGCGTAGGCGAGCTCGGGGATCCAAGACCTGTTCCTGAAAAAAGAAAATCGGAGGATAGTAGTATGTGGTGCGACAGATGCTAACTCTGAAGAAAAAGCATTTGGCGACGTGTGGTAGAAATTCTAATTCCAACTCCCTTAAGTCTATTATTTCCTCGGGTAGTTATTCGGGTAGTGGCTGGCCGCGTGCACGCGCAGGAAGTGTAGGCGTAGGGTCGCAGTTTCACGGTTTAAGGCGTGTGCTACCCGAGTACTTTAGTGACTTGTGCAAGAGAGGAACGAGAAAGTAAATGGCGAAGGAAGAGTGCGCGTGGCACACCCGTTGGACATTGTCCAGCTGTTCGTGTAGCACTCGGGCTGTATTAGTAGCCAGGGACAGGCCTAGGGTGGTCGGTGGTGATCCGGAGATGCATGCTGAGATATGCAGTAATCAGAAAATGGTGGTGCTAGAATAATACTTAGCTCGATTCACATTTTTATCGGAGGGGTCAGCGTGCCGTTTTTGGGCCTGGGCTGGCGAGCCCCCGAGCTCTGTGTAGCTCGTTCTTGCTCAAGCGGTGGTTGCTGACAAGATCGGCAGATGGTCGAGAAAGTCGTTGCGTCAATGGTCTGGAGTGGGCGTCGAGGCCGAGCTGGGCGTCGCCGGGCCGCTGTGCGTCGAGGAGGCGAAGCTGGGCGTCGCGGGGCCGCCGCGCGTCGAGGAAACGGAGCTAGGCGCCGCCAGGCCGCCGTGCGTCGAGGAAGCGGAACTGGGCGCCGCCGGGCCGCCGTGCGTTGAGGAAGCGGAGCTGGGCGCCGCCGGGCCGCCCTGCGTCGAGGAAGCGGAGCTGGGCGCCGTTGGACCACCATGCGTCGAGGAAGCGGAGCTGGGCGCCGCGGGGCCGCCATGCGTCGAGGAAGCGGAGTTGGGTGCCGTTGGGCCGCCGGTGACGGCGCCGTCGGCGCCGCTGCGCCGTCGTTGCCGTCGGTGCCGTCGGAGGTGTCGCGAGTGCCGTCGGCGCCATTGACGCTGTCAGTCGTCGTTGTTGCCGGCGGCACCGGGACCCATGGTGGAGTAGAGGGTGTCGCCGTGTCGTGGAAGTCGGAGCACACCCAAGCAGCTTCGTCCGAGAAGTAACTCCGTCTGAGGAGTTCACGATTCGCACGAGTAGTAGTAGCGCCCGACTAGTTTGCTGCACGCATGAGTAGCTAGTTAGTTTTTTTTGTGTGTTTTTTTTTATCTCTACGAGTAGTTTTCCTCCATCCTCGAGTAGTTAGCTTCCGTCCCCGAGTGGTTGCTCGTACGAGTTGTTTACGACTCGCACGAGTAGTTTTGCTTCCGAGTTGTGCTGTCTGCGAGCTTCTTCCTTCTCCCTTTTTTTTGTGCTCCGACTAGTTGCATGCGGCATGCAAGCCTTTCTTTTGTGACCAGTGCATGCACACATGCAAGCTTCAAGTAGTTCTTCTACTCCGAGTAGCTCTTCCATGCATGCAAGCAAGCTCCGTGTAGTGCTTCCATGCATGCATGCGAGCTCCGAGTAGTGGCTTTTCGAGTAGGAGGTCGATCCGCACGAGTTGTTTCCGTCTTCGTGTAGCTTGTCTGCACTCCAAGGTGCGTAGTTGTTGCCGTAGTCAGCGCCGCGGCCGCTGTCGTCGTTGCCGACGGAGCCGCGGTTGCCGTTGGCGTCGACGCAGCCATCGGCGCCGCGGCCACCGTCGTCGTTGCCGGCGTAACCGCGGTTGCCGTTGGCGACGTTGCAGCCGTCGGTGTCGCGAAAACGGAGCCGGGCGCTGCCGGGCCGCCGTGCGTCGAGGAAGCGGAGCCGGGCGCCGCCGGGCTGCCGTGTGTCGAGGAAGCGGAGCCGGGCGTTGCCGGGCTGCCGTGTGTCGAGGAAGCGGAGCCGGGCGTTGCCGGGCCGCCGTGCGTCGAGGAAGCAGAGCTGGGCGCCGCCGGGCCGCCATGCGTCGAGGAAGCGAAGCTGGGCGCCGCCGGGCCGCCATGCGTCTCCGAGAAACCTTCCCGAGTGGGTTCTCCGAGTAGCTGGTTCGCACGAGCTCCTGCCCGTCTCAGAGCTGTTTCCCGAGTAGTTCCTCGTCCGTCTAGTTTTCGAGTCGTACGAGTAGTTTTCCATGCCTGAGTAGTTCTTCGATTCGCACGACTTGCTTTCCATCTTCGAGTGGCTTTTGCGACCTGTTCCGTGCGGCTGGTTTTTCCTTCTCCGGGCGGCCGATTTGCACGACTTGGACAAGTTGATTTGCACAAATAGACCTTCGTCTCCGAGTAGTTTTCCAAGTCGCGTTTGAGCACTAGCCCTGCAGATAATTCTGAGTAGTTTTTTGCAATTTGCAAGTACGTCCGATTGGCTCTTTGCCTGAGCAGTTGTTTGTTCGGGTAGTTTTTCGTCCGAGTAGTCGTCCGATTCGCTCGAGTGGCTGTCCGCTTCGGTTGTGGTTGTTGTCGTCGCGGTTGCGGCCGCCGTCGTCGTTGCCGGCGGTGTCTCGGTTGCCGTTGGCGTCGCTGCGGCCGTCGTCGTCGCGGCCGCCGTCGTCGTTGCCGGCGGAGCCGCGGTTGCCGTTGGCGTCGCTGCGGCCGTCGTCGTCGCAGTCGCCGCCGTTGGCGTCGCTGCGGCCGTCGGCGTCGCGGCCGCCGTTGTCGTTGGCGTCGTTGCAGCCGTCGGCGTCGCGGCCGTCGCCGTCGTTGCCGGTGGAGCCGCGGCCGCCGTTGTCGTTGGCGTCGCTGCGGCCGTCGGCGTCGCGGCCGCCGCCGTTGGTGCCGGTGGAGCCTCGGCCGCCGTTGTCGCCGAGGTTGGCCATCCGAGACCTGCAAAAACGTCGAGACACGCAAAAGGCCCCTACCTGGCGCGCCAACTGTCGGGGTTTGTTACCGCCGGCAAGTAAATTTATAAGACTGCGTGTCGGGCCTCGGATGGTGTGCGAAATGGACACAAGGATTTATTTTGGTTCGGGCCTCCGGAGAGTAACACCCTACGTCCAGTTCGAGCTGCTCGTGTTATTTGCACTGATTTGTAGCAGGGGGATACAAATGAGCGAGAGAGGGAGCTCGGTCCCAAGTCTCTGTGATGTGTGTACGTGGTTCATGTAGCAGGAGTCTGCGTACGTGTGTGGGAGCCAAGTCTGGCTGGAGGAAGAAAAAGAACAGAGAGAGAGCTCCTCCGGAGAGGAGAAGGAAGAAGTAAAAAAGAGTCCTCTCCCCCCTTGCCAAAGGCTGCTTTCCCTTTTATAGATCAAGGGAAACTTACCAGCCAAGCAAACAGAGAGAGAAAGAAGAAACTTACAAGCCAAGCAAACGGTGAGAGAGGTGGAGTACATGGTCAAAAGGAGTACATGGAGGTGCTTTTTCCCATGCTGCGGGCCCCGCCGTCCTTGTTTCCTGTTTGCACTGTTGTTGTGTGTGGTTGCTTGTCTGGGTCCCGGTGTCATGCTTTTTCATGCAAGTGGCCAGGGCAATAAGTGCCTCTGGCACGCCTCTGGCGTCTGGTAAATGCATGGGCAGAGTGGAGTTTAAAAACTACTCGGGAGGACATCCAGCTGGTCGGAAGTTGCATGGCTGGTGTGTAATGTCGTGGTCCTGATTTGTGGCCGTTTTCCCTCACGGAAATAATCTCTGGAATACCACTTGATTTGTGGTCGTTTTCCTTCATAAAAATAAATCCAGAAAACCACCAAAAATACTCCAGTGGCCATCGTGGTTGTGAGATTCGCTCGTATTTATCGTCTTTGAGTACTCATAATATTGGATCACGTCAGTGCCATCTGTTTTCCGGCTCATGACGGAAACAAGTCGTACGGACTTCCAGGTACTCGAGGGCTTAATACTCGTCGTATTAGCCGTTAAGTACACTGTGTACGGGTCCGTACTGTGTTTTTTCAGAGGTCCTGGTCCACGGCCTCGTCAAGGTGGTTTCCACTTAATATTTTCCCTTGATGGCGTGCTAAATGTTGACCAAGCAAAGGCCCGCAAAGTGCGAGCCAGTATTTGGCGCAACGTGCTATTTGTTTTAAACATGAACGTTGACGTCAGGATGATCGAAATACAATCTGAAAAATTCGAACCGGCATGTATGTATATGTGAAAATAAATATAAAAATCAATTAACAATAACTAGATATGGATGTAACGGTGGGGCGGGCAGAGCTCGAGCCCTCTTTACCGGCTGGAATCCAATGAACCTCTCTTGAGCTCTTTCTGCAAATTTGAGAAAGATGAACGAGAGAAGAAAAGATTAGAGGAAGAAAGAAGACAAGCTCCTTATAGTTTAGTTCTCGATTCGTCCTGACAATAACAATATATTATGCTTATGTTGCGGTATTCATCATCGATGATTTTTTTTCCCTTTCCAAATCATATTCAACTTCAAGCATGCATCCGAAGATTATCATGGCGTGAGAATGCCAGTCGATAACAATAACAGATCGCATGGATTGAGTTAGAAGAGTAGAAGTGTGCCAGGCAGTAGAACATGGGCATCACTTACTAATTTCTCCTTTTGTTGCACTTATTGCTATTATATTGTGAATTAGATTGGTACTTGTTTATAGATGATAAGTAGTCCCAGACGACTGAAGAGTCACTACGGAAAAGATTAAAAAATGGTATGCCAGCGATTCTCAAAAGATGGAACACTACCCTCAAAGTGTAAAACGGACACAATAGCAAACTGGTAGATTGGAAAATCATTATCTTTGAAAAAAAGAAGTCCCTCCACTCCAAATTATAATTTTCTAAGTCAAACGTTCTGATTTTAATCAATTAACTAGAAAAAAAAACATCTGCAAAATCAGATTATTTTCCCTGAAACCACCTTGAAATACATCTTGATGGTACATCTTGATGGCGCATTCATTTTGAATTTGTAAGTGGTACTACACTTTCTATAAATTTGATTAAAGGAAGTTAGAGTTGAGGGCAACAAAGCTAAGAGAGAAAGCTAAAAAATATTGATTTACAACAGAGCTAAGTATAATTTGAAACCGGAGGGAGAAATATATTCATGAGAACCACAAAATAGCCATCAAACACTAGATAACAAACCAACTATGGCTTAATGGCAGTTCTATTCACTTAACAAATCCAAATAAGCCCACAATTCAATTACCAAAATGCGTGCACGCACAAGCCTTTGCATGTGCAGGCTCTCTGATAATAAAGACGAAAATTACACTACGGATCATGGCAGATTTGATCAGTGTTAGTAACGCATTTGGTCAGCAAGTTGAGACGCCTTTCATTTAACATAATATACACGTAGCAGTCAACTTATTACATGATATATATACAAACCCGAGCAACTTCACTCTTTGGTTGCTGCAGACACGAGTTACGGACCCACATTGCATATCTTTCTCGTTAATAATATTTACAGGCGAAAGGCAAAAACACAAGAGAACTCGGGCAATCATGGATTAACCACGACACCTTGCAGTAGACAGGGATGTCCAGTTGCCATCTGCTCTGCCTCAAGAGAGCAGGTCTCTCTCCCAACATTCTCGGGTAGAGCCTCCTTGCAGGCATGACATCGAAGCCACAGGTATGAAAAACCAGCAAAAGCTGCCTTGCTAGCAAACTGCACACGGTATATTAGGCTTATCTCCCACAATCCACTGCCCATGTTAAGTGCCAACGCATCCGCATTATACCCTTCCAGGTCTGATTCTGAGACCATCACAAATGCACTGTCATCAAAGGCAACAAGGTTGCGAGTTGCAAGGAACAAGGGTGGCTTAATGATAGGATTGTTGACGCAAGTGGACCTCCCAGTTTTCTTCACTCTAAGTTGGTAGAATTCTTGCACGGCCTAGATAAGAAATAACACAGAATTAGTGGTGGCATTCACTGGTACATCACCAACAGAGCACAAACTAAATGTCTATTCAACCCCACCCGTTATGTTTCAGTGTTACTATGTTTGTGCAGGTCAGTTAATATTTCTACTTATGTTGCGATCCTTTGAAAATATCCAGGTACAGCTTTAAGATCATATATTGAACAAACAAGTCAAGAGATGATATTTTGTAGTAACAGCAGGAAACTGCCAAGTACACATAATTATGCCAAATACGTATGCACCAAACATTGGGCCTCCTATCTACTAAAATATCACCAAGCACCTTAAAGGAACATTGACAATGTGGCAGATGGCCAAACTATTGATTATAATTGGATCATCAGAACATACAGAGCCCTTTTGCCCACTATGTTTCCAAGAAAAAACTAAAATATTACCTAAATTAATATTCGAGATATCTTAGTGAGACAAGTCATAATTAAAAATGAGTCCAACAGATAACTGACAGGTTCTCCTTTTCAAATTTGGATCGATAACAGCCTTTGCTTCTATGTTATTCATAAAAAAAATACTATTGACAAAACTGTGTATGCAAGCATGAGGAAAAAAAAATTGTGAAACTTACTTGCCACTGCACAGAAGCTAATAACACCCTAGGCCGACGCAAGCGGACATGTTCATAAGCCTCAGCAGGAGTCATATTTTTATATTGCACCTAGAGGGCATAATTGGTTAGTCACAACACTATTATATTAAAGAATCACAAGTGAATGACAATATCTAGTAAAGCAAATTGACATACCAAGTAGCAAATAACAACCGTAGTGCTGCGCCCACGACCAGCTTTGCAGTGGACGTAAGTCGATTTCCCAGATAAAGCATTTCCTGCAAGTATTATAAATTTGAAACAAAACAATTAAAGGCCATGAACCAAATCAGAAAATTAAAGGAAAGGTACAAGAAAAGAGAATTAATATCAAAGTGATAAACTTTTACTTATGACTTCTTCCAGTTAGATAGAATCATGGATAGGTTTCCCATTATATGCTCAAGGAGGCAAATTCCGAGAGAGAAAAAAGGAGAGGGCACCACACAGAAAGGAACTGAATTCAGGTAAAGAACAAATAAAGTGTGATATTATCCAGCCAGTGGCCATGTTTCACGTAGATGCATCAGTAGCATATGCTTCATCATCAATAAATTGATATATAAACATAATGCACTTCGTAAAACATAGACATTCTCAGTTCTTTCCTATTTGAAAATAAGAAAATTGGAAGGTGTGCACATGCTGATGTTAAATATGCATGCTACTACCTCATCAAATTCATTTCTCTTCTAAATCTTTCATTAGCATGTGCATCTACCGTAGTATACACTAAATAAGGAATAAGGAAATTCAGAAAGATTTAACCATGTCTTTCTCAAAGGCATATGATATCAAATAAGATCAACCAACTCTAAAACATCACATATAAAAGGATGGAGTACTTTATTCTTAAGAAGGCACTAACAACCGAGTTTGAGGTGTCCTATAAGAAGTGTTGACCTCAGTTCAACAATCCACGAACAAAACAAACTGTGACCTTCATATAATGTAACATCAGGAGATATACTTTTAGAAGATTCTTACTGTGGATGAAATCAGCAGCTTTACAAAGGTTAGCAAAAGAAGGTGCATAAAGATAATCCCGTGTTGGTAGCACCAGGTTTTCGATTCCATGAGCCTAAAATCAGACATAGTATCCAGTTACATCTTCCAAAAAAAGATCACAACAGACAAAAATAAGAAATAACTAACATAGGAACATGAATTGATCTGATGCATCAGCATATCATGGAACTAGGTAAATTATCACCATCCTATATAAAACATCTAACTTCACATCAAAAGCAGTTAACATGCAAAGGAATACAGTAGTGCAAATGGTAAAAAGGAGAACCATACAAGCTCATTAATAAAATCAACAATGTTGCCGCATTGGCACTACGTTGACAAAATCATTGCACTGTGTTGGCAAATTTTAAGGTAAAGCTATATGTTACCTGTGTGATTTGGAGCAACTCCTCACACGAATTTTTTCTTCCCCAAACTCACCTTCTTCTCCAACTCCGGCGAGCTTTCCGGCGAGTTTAGGGTTCGGGTTAGGGTTCGGAGTTAGGGGTTCGGGGTTGCCGGGGGGGCTGCTGTCCCCGCCGAACCTAGAGGGAGGGCCGGCGGCGGCAGGCCAGCCCGGCGGAGGTGGCGGTGGGCGGGGCGGCGAGGCCGGGCGGCGGGGGCGCCGCCGGCCGGGCGGTGGAGGCCGGCGGTTGGGCCAGGGTCGGGCGGGGGCGCACGGCGGCGTCGCGGTGGTGACCGGAGACGGCGGGGTCGGGCGGCGGTGGTGGCTGGAGGCCGGCCGGCGCGACCGAGCTAGGGTCCGGCGGACCTCCGCGCCGGCGGGCGGGGTGGGGGCGCGACGAGGCGGCGGTGGTGGAAGCGGCCGCGGGTGGGAGGCAGGGGAGGTCAGGAGGAAGAAGAAGGTGGGTCCGGGTGAGAGTAGGTAAGAAATAGAGGGAGTGAGAGGAAAAATAGTAGCCCGGAGATGTAAATAGTTGCAAAAATTCGTGTGAGGAGAAGCCCAGAATTACGTGGGTGAGCTATAGACAAACCCAAATTTTAATGCCCGGCTATCGATACCAGCTCCACACAGTCCACTTCAATTACCAGCATAGTTGAAGACTTTAAAGACCAGTTTACCAAAAAATCTCAAACTCAACATTCAATCAGATTAAAACATAGGTATGATGGGTGATATCATGACTAACAAAGCTGTATTTGATGGTTTGGATGCATCCACCACAATATTGTTCTACAAAAAATCAGATTAAAAGTCATCAAAAGTTGAACTAAGAAGCATGCCCTATTTAGAGGACCAGCTAGACAAATTATTTAGCTTAAGTATGTTAACTACATAGGTATTTGGTGTGATACTGCATAGATCACAAGCCACCAAACGACCAATATAACACAAACAAATGGCTGCAGAACAAGTATAACTGGATGCACTAGATCAGTCAGTTGTAATATACTAACCTCGTACAGCGATCTAGGAACAAGCCTCTCGTATGATTCATTCAATGTTACCACACCAGAAACTCCAAGCTCCTTTAGCCGGAGAACATCGCTAGGGAATGGAACAGCACCTAGCAGAACATGCTGATCCAAGCAAAAAAGATTTGAAGGCCACGGTTAGAGCAGAACCGAATTGAAGCATGGAAAGGCAGCAGAGTTTTTTTTTTCCATGACCGCATGTTTTCAGAACCTATCAGCCTAAACGAAATCCAGAACCAGAAGAAAATCTCCAAACCATAAAACCGGAAAACTAAGACCAAACACCATGACTGCAAACTGGCATGCCTTACATCAAGAGAAGCAAACAACATTCCAGAACAAAGCCCGATGCCGACGCACAGTAAACTCAAAATCCCACAGCAACCAAATAATTGATGGGGCAAAACTAACGGAACAGCAAAGCAACATCGATCTAAAAGGAGAAGGAAAAATTCCCCACCTTGTCGACCTGATCCCACCAGTGGAAGTGCGACTCGAGCCGATTCCTGACGACGTTGTAGCACAGCGTCGGGTAGAACAGCATCCGTGCGCCGACGCCCACTGCCGCGCGCTTCGCGTCGACGGCCACCCGCATCACCACCCCACCCTCCCCCGCCACCGCGCCGCAATCCTCGCGACGCAGCTGCGGAAGCTCCTCCACACCCTCTCCCCCACCTCCTCCACCGGAATCGCCCGGAAGCTCCTCGATTCGCATCGCTCCTCGATCAACTCAACTCAGCCCGATCCGATCGGTGGTAAAAAAAACACAAAGTCCCCAAAGAAGATCGATTTGGGGAAAGGAGAAAGCGAGTGGACCGACTTGGGGGTTTGGAATCCGATCTGAGGCGTTGGGTGTAACCGAATTAGATTCTCGATTCGGCAACCGGGGTAATCTAGATCGGAAGCCTCGCCATCTCCACTTTCCTCGCGCTCACGCCTCCTCCACTCCCGACCCCCACCTCGCCTCTAGGAACTCGGAAGAAGTCGAGAGTCGAAACTGCCCGAGCCAAGCAGCAACCCGCACGTCACCATATGGCTCGGCGACGTGCCACCAGACCACTGACAGGTGGGCCTCCTGGTGCCTCGTCCATCCAGTGCTGATTTGTGGGCCATACCGACAGAGAAGGATAGAGGAAAGATAACGGCCAAAGGAAAACAGAGGAATTGGGGAACGCGAGTATTTTTATTTGGGGCTGTTGGGTTTCTACCCTCATTTTCAATTCTAATTGTGATTTTACTCTGACTTTTTCTTATTTTGCATTTTTACCTTTACTATTCCGAAATGAAGCCTCATTTTACCCTTACTCCGTGAACAGCACATAACGGTGTCAAAGATGACAATTTTACCCTTGCGAATATACCTCTACTTTTTTAGAAATTTGTGAATATACCCTTATTTGGCATTATATTTCAGCAGCATCTCAACCAAAATATGAACAAAGAATTTGACAAAATTTTGACAGCATCATGGCACAAAACTAGGTTCAAACCACACACGCATATACATAGACAAATAAGTTCAGACCACAAGCATAGATTTACCACCAGATCACATCCCCATCATATATGTCCAAAAGAAAATAGGGCACCACCAGATCACATCCCAACATAGGTGTCCAACAAAATCAACTAGTATATTAGTTCATGTTCAGCTGCATCATATTAATGCATCAATTCCTAACAAGGTAGCGAATCGCCCTTTTCCTCTTCCTCTTCCTCTTCCCCTCCTCCTCCAGCAGCACCTTCTGTAGTTGTTCCTGTTTCAGTTGCCCTTCCCCTTCCTCTTCCTCTTCCTCTTGCTGTTGCACTTGCACCTACACTTGCACTTCACACAAACATAGAAAAATGGTTCAGTGCACAATTGGAGTACATAAAGAAGCAAAAACTGATTACAAATGATTACAATCGGTGGCTCTCTCATTGGTGGGTTTCTCATTGGTAGGTTTATCTGTGGTTCTCTCATTGGTGGGTTTGTTTTTGTTTCTTACATATGGGTGGCACCTACGTTTCGTTGGCGAACACTGCAATGGGCCCTCAAAATCATTGACCTGAGCATTGATATGAACTACTCCCTTATCTAGATTAAGTTGACACCACTCAAATAAATGCTCATCAGATTTTATCTCAATAGATTCAGACTCCAAATCACGCCATAAAGTTATGAGTTGCTTTGAACCCCAATTGTAGTATTCTGCTATGAAATCAACTAACTGCAGCATGCCATAATTTTGTGGGTCAACAATTTGAGTTGGCAAGATTTTACCCTGCATCCATGTCTTTGGTCTCCCATCAGGCAAACTGAAAAAGGAGCGAACCCTAACAACCAGATCCATTTTTTTCTGATTTGGCCTACATATCAGAGCAAACGAAACCAAATTAGCACAACTATCTAATTCTCTAGGTCAATTCGTCCTATATTTGTTCTACATTTGGTAGGAATCACATACCTGCTGCGCAACTCCACAGCTACTGTACACCCGTCGGTCTCTGCCTCCATGGATGGGGAGTCCGTCTCTGGCTCCATGGATGGGGAGTCCGTCTCTGGCTCCATGGCTGGCTGGGATTCGCGCTGCACACGCCGCCTGCACGCGCCGGCTCTGCGCGCCGGCCGAGCGACCGCGCGCACGCCAGCCTGCGCCGGTCCCGCGCCGGCTCTACGTGCCCGCGCGCCGCACACGTCGGCCCCACGCGGTCGCACCGGCCCGGCGCTACCTCTCGCACCCGCTCGCCCGCCCGCACGCACCGCTGCCTCGCGCGACCGCTTGCCTGCCCGCACACCCGCCGCTGCTGTTAGGTGGTCCCGATGGTTTGCTTAGGGTTGGGGAGAGTGAGGAGTTGAAGATAGGATAAGGGGTATATTTGTCTTTTCGCGGGTCTTCTCTTATTTCTCAATTTTTAAAACCCAGATGCATGTAACGGAGTTACAAATAGGGGTAAACGGTGCCTTCGTATTTGAACAGTAGGGGGAAAAATGCAAAGTAAGAAAAAGTCAGGGTAAAATCGCAATTGGGGTTGAAAACGAGGGTAGAAACGCAATATCCCCTTTTTATTTCATCAAGCGGGCGAGAGGCCACAACCCACATGAGCCGGACTGCTTCCGCCGGAGCGCCATGACGCCACGGCCCGGCTTGGCGGCAGCGCACCCACCAGCCACCGACGGCCCGCGCCATCATGTGCTGCAGCTGCAGGAGCCACGGCAACACGTTCGGCGGCGGTGATGGAGGCAGCAGAACCTAAGCCAGGAGCCCAGGAGAGTACAAGTTGCTGAAGATGAAGCTGATGCAATGAAGCTGCGTTGCAAGTTGCTGAAGAGGAAGCATATGCGGTCATGTGGCGCGTTGCCGGGGCGAACCGACGCCGCGGAAGATCCATTACCCGATGAAGATGGCGGCGACAGTGGCGGCCGCGGCCACGATAGCAATGCCGATCTGATATCGCGGTATCGAAGGCATCCTGCTGGTTCTGGGTTTATCAGCTCCTAGCCAGTCCGGCGTCAAGTTGGAGGAACTCGTCTACCATGGCCAGAGTTAGGGCCTGTTCTTTTGCTTCGAAATGAATAGTGAATAGCACTATTCACCTATCACATCCATCACATCTTCTCTCACAAAAAACACTATTCTAGCACTATTCATTTGCAATTTCACTATTCCTTTTCACCCAAAAGAACAGGCTCTTAGATTATTGGTCGCTTCGTGCTTGCAATTGCAACTGGCGCTGTTATGCAAAAACAAGGCTGCCCGCGCTAGTAATCTCGAACAAGGTCAGAGGTGCAAGACAAGCAGTACATCAACGTTTGGTAACAAACTAATACTCCCTCAGCCTCGAAATATAAGCATTCCTAGCATTCAAACTCAAAAAATAATTAAACTATCAAAAGACTTCTATACCTTTCATTTTACACTACCTACCAACTCTTCACCAACCTACCTACCTCTTTAGTTTTGTCCTATCTCTAGAAATGCTTATATTTTGATAAAAAATTTGAACCCTAGGAATGCTTATATAGTGGGACAGAGGGAGTACAGTGTTCAACGACTCACGGAGCAGGCACATAACACACGAAGCGCCACCAGCACCAACTTGCTCGACGACGACATGAAAAAAAAGACTAATGGTGCGTTTAGCAGGGTTCCGGTTGTGGTTGAAACAGCTGTGTTGGCGGAGCGGATTCTCTGACGTTTGGCAAAACAGCTCTTCCGGCTGTGTAACGTGGATAAAAAAGTGAAATGTTCATAATATCTTTTTCATTTTCTTTTTTTTTCTTTTTTCATCTTTTCTTATTTTCTTTTGGTAATGATCACGGCAACTATTTGTTTCTTTGGCAAATTACAGCCGGTGAGGCCCACACACAAACACCTTATCCTCACGCGTGCCTCTCTCCACATCTGGGTCTCGCGGAATCGAGGCGACAGTCAGAACGGCGGCGGCGGTTTGGATCCATCGGCTCCAGCGAAGGTGGGTCTCCTTCCCCTCTTCCTCTTTCCCCTCACGCCGGCATCTCTCTTTCTTCGGTGTTTGCGACCGTGGGCAGTAGGTGAGCGGAGTGACCGGCGGCGAGGTCGTCGCCGGCCATGCGAGTCTGCCGCCGTCGAGGTCCCCCACCCCTAGGGTAAAGATTGGAAAAGAGAGGACGGAGCTGCGAGGGAGCCAGTATTGTCAGCTCCCCCGCCCCCGAATCGCTCTAGTCAGCCGATTTTGCGGTGGCTTCCAAGAACGAGCGGTTTTTCTACATCGTTTGGCACAGCTCCTCCGAAAACGGCTCAAGGAGCTGCTCCCGGAGCTGTGTCAAACGCACTCTAAGGGCCTGTTTGGCAGGGCTCCGGCTCCTCCAAAAATGGCTCCGGCTCTGGCTTCTCCGGTGGAGTGGCTTTTCTGATGGAGCTGAAGCCGTTTTGGAAAACGTTTGGCAAAATAGCTTCACCTGTTGGATTGAGGTTGTAAAATGTCTAAATTGCCCTTCTTATTTTTTTCTTTTATTTATTTTCTTTTTTCCCCTTCTTTTTCCCCTCCTCTCCTTATTCATTCGCCCTCACGGTCTGCTGCCTATCCATCCGCGACGCGAGGTCCCGAGCTCCCAGCTCCCACCGCCGCCGGCGCCTCCGCCCGGCGTCTGCCTCCGCCCGGCGTCCGCCTCGACGGCAGAGATCCGCCCCGCCCCGCCCGCCTCTGCCTGCTCCCCTCCTCCGCCTCGCCTGCACCTCGGTCGGCGCCTCCGTCGGGGCCTCCGCCCCGCATCTGCCGTCACCCCGCCCCGACCGCCTACGTCGTCGCCTCCGCCCCCGCCGGCGCCTGCTCCCCTCCTCCGCCTCGCCTGCGCCACGACCAGCGCCTCCGCCCCGCGTCCGCCTCCGCCGCCGCCTCCTCCCTCTTGCTGCCGCCGCTGCGGCAGCCACGAGCGCCACCCGAGGGCAACGGTGGGAAAAGGAGGGCGGAGCCGGGTGGAGCCACGTTTTTGTGGCTCCGCCTCCCCTTCGGAAGCCGCGAGGGGCTCCAGCAGCAGCTCCACGCCTGGAGCTGGTGCAAAATCTACCGTTTGGCAGGGCTCTGGCCGGAGCCGCTCGTGGAGCCCTGCCAAACAGGGCCTAAATGGTGAATGCAGAGTATGTAAACCTCTCTACCCCAGGATATGTTTTCAGAACCACACTATAAAAGTTGATTGAGGATCTAACATGGTAGAGAATGCTTAGGTTGAAGCGATGAGCGAAATAACATGGTGTAGTTAGAGTTTGCTATCTTAGCTTGACATCTATTTAATTATTGTAAAACATGAAAAATTAGTCTCTACCATTTTGGTAAAATAACTTGGCATCTCTCCCCTCGACGCGCGCATATATGCGTGCTAGTATTTGCGCATCCGTTACGTAACAGAAGAGGTGGAAGGACCTAAAAATAATTTTGTTTCTATCTCGGGATTCCTGATGTAAGTTTTCAAGAGGTGGAAAGACATAACATAATTTTGTTTCTCTCTCAAGGTTCCTGATGTAAGTTACATCTAGATTTGACAAGTGAATTATACCAAACTGTTGGGGATATATTATTTTTTTACTCGGCATATCTTTTAAGAACTTGGCAAAACACAAGATTTGCTAAGTAAATTTTGGCAAACTTTTAGAGATGCTTTTAGAGCAACTCCAATAACCTCTCTATTTTCAAATTTCTATTTGGCTTTCCATTCGACTTTCCAAAAAGATTCATATCCATACAATACAGCTTACTCCAACAGCCGCTCCATTTCCCACTCTCCAAATCTCAACAACTTTTTCCATTCATCTCATCCACCACACTGACGTGTGGGCCCCACTTGTCGCCCTTCTTCTTCCCACCCCTCCTCTTCCTCCTCTACCAGACCCAATCGGGTGGCTCTCCGGCTCTCCCTCTCCCAGCCCCTCCTCTCCACCAGCCCCCTCTACGGCGGTCGCCGCCGGCGGTGCCTCTCCTCCTCCATCAGCCCCCTCCGCGCGTGGCAGCTGTCGCCAGCGCCCCTCCGCGCTCGCGCTGCCGCCATGGAGAGGGAGGAGGCGGAGCAGCACCAGGCCGCGCCTCCCCGCATTCGCTTGTGCCGCCAGTCCTCCTGAGCTGCTCCCCGCCATCAAAGCTCCGCTGACGCCTTTTCCTCCTCCTCTCCCCGCCAGTCTCCTCCCTGCCCTTGTGCGGCGGCGGCGCAAGGGAGCCGATGACGCGAAGGAGCATCGCTCTTCCCCGTCGGTCCCTCCTCGTCGCCCCTTCTCGCCGGCCAGCTCCTCCCCGGCGCCGCCCATGTCTGCTCCCCGTGCCCCTGCCCTGTGCACGTGGGGCCCACCGTTTAGCAAGTTGGTTTGGCCATCGAGTTGGCTTGACAAGTTTGGAGAGGGAGAGGAAAGATTTGGAAAGTGGTAAAAGATAGTAAGTTGAATAGAGAGGCTGTTGGAGTTAGTTTTTGAGCTCGAGTTGCTAGATTTAGCTTTGGAGAGTCATATGTCAAGTCTCTTAGAGATGCTCTTAGGAGATGAAAGTAGTAGAGGTTGTTCGGCTCGCCATTTCTCGATTTATTTCGGCTTGTTTCGGCTTATTTCCTCTCACATAACACTATTTAATATACCAACCGAATACTATTCATCGTATCAGTCGAACAGCCTCGTAGTTCCATTTCAAGACTGCAGCCAGACGCAGACTAAGATGCTCGTTTCAAATGGTATTGAGTACGCTGATGCTCAAATGAAAGCTGCATCTTGCGCCGGCGCTCAATGAATAAATTCAGATGGTTCAACTGACAACTTACTATGCATCAGGATCGGCCGATTGGGGACCAATTTCTCCTTCTGGTTTGAAATGGATTAGCAGTGGTACGGGTTTTCACCACCATCCTTATCTTGTTCACTTCTGCAGCCAGTCAGGGCTGTACCATTACCATATGACCTCACAGTTCATGGCCAGCACTTAAGATCAAGCAGAACTATCCATTTTAAGCTGAATGCGCCTCCAGACTTTGGCATACAAATAACCTGGGAGGTCGGACATGTTCTCTTCCTTGAAAAGTCGGTGAAAAGATCACTATTTACTCATCATATTCATCACATCTTCTCTCACAAGAAATACTATTCCGACACTATTTATACACATTTTCATTATTTCTCTGCAACGAAGTGAACGGACCCTAATGCTCCAGACGAGCACCACTCTGCTGTACATCATTCACCGAAGATCGTGGAACACATGTGCACCACCGCTTTTTTATTTATTATGAGAAAAAGTATTGCTATCTAGGTGGTGATTGGTGGCTGATTCTGATTTAGTATGAAAGAAAATTACTGGTAGCTGAAAAATCAGACAAACAATTACTTATCTGTACTGTACGCCAAACGGGGGCTTTTTGTGTCCTGTCCAAATCGTACAAAACCTGGGTGTCAAGCAGATGATAGAGGTCCTCCTACGCTATGGGCCCTGAGCAGATGATAGAGTCTACAATAGTTTCCATGTCCGCAAGACTTTTGAAATAGTCTCTGCCAATTCGTAGCTTTCAGTATCTGTGCTCGTATAACTGTCGGGCAGAGTATCAAACGCCTTTTCAGCAGTTTTTTTTTTTTTGAGACTGACGCCTTTTCAGCAGTTGTGCACAGACAGAAGATATGTTACCAGGAGCAACGCTTCTGGCCCAATACGGCCCATTAATCCACATCAAAGGCTCAAGTTACTACTTTTTTTTCCATTTTTCTTTAATTTTTGTTTCAGATTTTATTGGCTTTTTTTAATCCTTGTGGTTGCATTTACCTTATTGTACTCAACAAACATAGTTTATTCAACAATTCTTCAGACATATATTTCAGTAATTCGGATATCAGCAATTTGTCCAATATTTTTTGTTAGCAACACATATCCTCAACATCTCGATGTCGAAATACTACAAATGACGAAGAGTATTATGTTTCGAAAAGAAACGAAGAGTATTGATCGGATTGATACTAATGAACAAGCCTCTGAAAGCGCATGGGTTGAAAAACATGTTCACCAGCTAATTCGAGATGGTATATTCTCTTGTTACAACGAGATCATCAGTTGCAAAAGAAGACAACGAAGCTAGTGTTTTAGGTCGCTTGAGGCAAAACATATGCTTGTCCCGTGATCCGCCAGCAACCAAGAAGATGACTGCCGAAGTCTGATCTATCGATCCATCTCTTGGCCGGAAAACACAACCATGACTTGCATGAACAATACCCCCATTCATCCCCTACATGAATGTTTACAAGTGGTTCCAGGCAACTACCATATGCAGCTAGCATCCTTTTTATCTCTGATGTCTGGACGATCCAGCTACGTATAACTAAAACGAAAACAAATGGCGGCCATCATCAGCCAGCGAGCTCTACTTGCTGTGGCGCTTGACGCCGCGCGGCCCCGCGGACTTCTTTATGGACTCGATTCTCTGCCGCCGGATCTGCTCCCTGAACCTGGCGATGAACTCCTCCGCCTTCTTGTCCACCTCGTTCTCGTCTACCTCCGGCGTCGACTCCCTCGGCGAGTTGGTCCTCGTCGAGCACCCGCCGACGTCGTCGTCGTCACTGCTCTCGGTGTCGTCAGAGGAGACTGCCACCCCGCCCAAGATCGGGTCGCTCACTGATCTCTCGTACTGGAACCTGGGAATGGACTGGTAGGCTCTGTAACCATACGACTCCTCTAATCCGTGCACGCCCAGTGCGTCACGGCCATCGCGGGCGTCGTCAGGCAATTCTTGGCTTTGGTCTTGGAACGCTTGGCTTTGGCCTTGGAACGCTGCGGGCTCCCTTGCCCTGATCGTTCTCACCGACTTGCCAACTGAAACCGATGAGGAGGAGCCGCCGCCGTCGAAAGAGTTTCTCGGCTTCGCCGTCGACGAGTTGTTGCTACTGTAAGCAGAGTTGCTGAACATGCTCGTGTTAGGCGAGTAGTGGTCTTCCCCTCGGCCTCTCGTGCTGTGGTCCTGCAGCTCCTCCTTGAAGCTCTTCGCCACCGCCGTCCGGCGTTCTACCGGCGGGTGGTAACCGTGCACGAGGAACGGCGGCGGAGGCGGAGGCGGTGCCGGCGGTGGCGAGGAGATGGAGGACGAAGACCTGTACGGGCTCCTCCGCTTGGCGTAGTACTCCTCCTCGCTGGCCTTGGCCAGCGTCTCTCTAGCCAGGGACGACGCGGGGGAGAGCCTCCTGGGAGACGGCGAAGGCGAAGGGCTCGGCGACGCTGGCCGCCCCGCGTCGAGCCTCCCAGACCGCGACCTCCACGGGATCGGCGAACGCAGCACGGTCTCGCCACCGGTCGCCGCAGGATCTTGAGAGCCCCGACGCGGACGCGCGCGCGGCGTCTCGCCACCGCCGCCCGCGCTGTCGTCCTGCGCCGGCTGCGGCCTCAGCGCCCGGACGGGAAGCGACAGGGGCGGCTGCGCGTCGGCGGCGTACCCACTCCGTCCGCCGCCTCCGTTGGACACGACGACCACGGGGTCCTCGGGCCGGTGCAGCGCGCTCCAAGACCTCATCTTCTCCTTGGGTGGGCTGTCCGGCAGCACCTCGTCGTCGTCGTCGAACGGCGCGATCGAGTCCCTGAACATCCGCCACGCGTACCGCGCGTCCGTCTTGGCCGCCTCCGGCCCCGCGGCAGCGTCCTTCTCCGCGGCGGCGAACCCGGCGCGCCCATCGTCGGCGCTGTTCTTGCGGCTGAACAGGCCGTACGAGACGACGATCCCGACGAACAGCAGGTGCAGCAGCTCGCATGCCTTGGCGAGGAACGCCTGGCCGGTTCCACCCGCCCCGGCCTCGGGCGCCGCCGGGAGGAGCGGCAGCAGCGCGACGCAGAGCGCGAGCACGGCCGCCCTGAACGGGAAGCTCTGCAGCACCGAGGCGGCCTGCTGCTGCGCTGCCATCGTCGGTTGGATCAAGGGAAAGGGAAAAAGGAGAGAGAGAGAGGCGCACGCCGTGACGACGGGCTCTTTTAAGCCTTTGCTCTCTGCCGCCGCGCGATCGCCTCGCTTTACTCTTCGTCCCCGGTGGTGCCCGGCGTGTGCGGCGGTCGATACTCTGCTCCCTCGCGCCAAATAAAGCTGAGCTCCGCTTTTTATCGGCGATGTATCCAATTCCTCTCTCGTTCCCTCTCTCGCTCGATCGCTAGCTTTTCGCCCACTGATGCTGAGCACTGATGCTGCTGTCACCGTGTATGTATGGATCGGGCTGGGCGTGGTCGTGGTATCTTTTTTGCTTGTTCTGTTGGGCGTTTTGAGAAGGCGGGAGGCGAAGTGAGGAGGAGGAGAATTGCTTAGCGGGGAAGAGAGGAATTTGAAGGCGGGGAGAAAGGGGGATAGAAATAGACTCCGACTACTGGGCTAGGAGCTGCATGCGTATTGCATATGCGTGGATGTCAAGCCGCGTGATGGTGAAGCTTTTGTTGTCGTCTTCTGAATTCTGATGCCGCGAGAGAATAATCTATCTATCTACCGGCGGTTCCATTCAGAATTGTAGTTCGTGGATGTTACGCGAACGAACAACAAGTGGTTGGAGTGGTCGATGGTAAATGATGGAATGATCCGGTGGTCAAGTGGTACCACCCACCTCCATGTGTTACCTGCTGAAGTGCTGATGATGAATCTGTGACGATGTGCTTGCACAGCTCGAAAAGCAGATTAGGACGGCTGAGACACCAAGTCACCAAGTGGCAGAGTTCACTGAAACTATCCCCCTTACATTCCAATCAGCCTAGTGCGAGCTGATCATCACTGAAAGCTGTCAGAGTAAGGTGTCTAGCTCGAGAGATTATGTGGTGCTAATCATCCATTAGGGCATGTGCACACCATCTTCACTGAAGCTGCTTTCGCAAATCCACATTACTAGACTGCTAGTGAGCATTCCAATTGGATAAGAACTCTACTGTACAGGTCACCATGCATATTTCTTTTTTAAAAAAACAAGAAGAGAAAAGGCCAATACGTAAAAGCACGCACGCCCAGCACATCGGTGTTGTTGGCTGGCCACTGCGCTGGTAGCGATCACATCAGTAAAACACGAGGTGGACGCGGCTCCAGATCAGAATGGTCGCGTAGGCCTGTTCTTTTCTTACATTTGAACAGTGAAAAGTACTATTTACCTATCACATCCATCACATCTTCTCTAAAAAAAATACTATTTCAATACTATTTATTTACAACTTCACTATTCCTTTTCAACCAAAAGAACGAGCCCTAAACGATACTCCGACGTGATGTGGATTCCCCCCTCCCTCTCTCCCTCTGCTTTCGCAAGGTCGCGTACGCTAGCTCCTAGCTACAGAGCTTTCTCCCCTCGTGTCGCACCATGTGGGATCGATCGCATGTAGATGGATCACGGATCGATGCCGCCGTTCAGAAAACCCTCCTGCTCCTCGCCCCCAACGCCACACTTCTTGCTGGAGCCCCCGTTGATCTCGCCGAGTGTCGATCGAGCAAGGGAATGGGATGCCCATGCCATGCGGCCATGCTTCCCTCCTTTTTGCCTGGTCGGGCCGTCGGTCTCCTCCTTTTCCCATGGTTTGAACCCAAGAATTACTTGTGTTCAGAAAAAAAGAACATGAGAATAATTATGCCCGTGCCCAAGTCTCGCGCACGCCGACTTTGAAGGTTCGTTTCGTTGTTGAATACGGTGTGTTGCAAGAGAGAATCGAAATTCTAGTAGTGTGCTTGCTTGGCCTTGTACTTCATGCGCTGATCCATGCAACCAATGGTCGTTGAACAAGTGCGACTCCTTTTCATCCTTCTGTTAACTGGATTTTGTCAGCAGAGATTGTCTCTCCCAGCTGAACTCTGAAAACACCTTGAGATTCAGCCATTCAGAGATCACTTAACAAAACCTTGCTGCTGAAAGTTTATAGTGGCCTGGGTTTTTCTATTAAAAAAAAACAAGGCTGCGAACTTTTGAGTCCCTCCTTATCGCATCGGAATCAGATGTGTGCCACGTCCGACGCTGGTCAGCGAATCCTGAACCTAAAGCGTGAGCATGCAGCTACCTAATAAACTACCAAAAAAAAGCTAAAGCAAAGCGGGGCGCGCGCGATTACAGCCGACACAAGCTTATCTCAGCGGCTTAAACAAACAGCATGGGGATTATTAGTCTCTTAACCAGAGAATCAGTTCGTCTTGCTCAAAAGAAACGGTAGGTTGCTGGTTCAGTGCGATTCGGAGGGAGCACAACGCAGGAGAGGAGAGGTTCAGTTTCAGTCGGCCTAGCGATTACGCGCGCAGGGGCATTAGCCGCGGGACGGCGGTGTGGTTTGCCGGAGTAGATGGCGTCCGGTGAACGCGAACAATCTATAGTAACAGGTTGCAGAAACGGAAAAAGTCAGTCGAGTGCCGCCACTGCATCAAGCTGATGGCACCAGTCACAGATTCACCCACCCACCCACTGCCTTTCTGCAGGCCGATGCAGACGCAACCTTATTCTCCACATTATTGATTAATTTCTCTTCAAAATTCCCGAAGGTCCTATGCTCCTGTCTGCCATACGTACATCTAATGGAAACCAATAGACTTGTTGATTTTCTTTGGATTTTTTTCTCCAGTAGAGCTACGCATCATTGTATTAAGCAGAAAACTAGTTTGTTACAACAGCGCGTGGTCGACAGACGCACGCCAAATCACCCACTAGATATTACAGAAAGTGAGACCAAGGGAGGACACAAGAACGCAATGGAACTACTACTCGCTAAACGGGCAACCTAGGTGTGGAGGATGCAGCTCAGATAATGAGCACTTCCTCCCGGGCCTTACTGGCATTTGCCTTCCGCGAGGGGAAAGCGTCCAGAACCTTATCGGCGAGTCCACCTGACAGGCCGGAACTGAAGGCACCGTTGAGATCACTCGATGCCATGTCGAAGCGCCGCATGAGAAGAACTTCTCCACGACGGGCGGTCGGGATCTTCGCGATGTTGTTGTTCGCGAGCCTTGAACTGCTGTGTCTAGGGGCCGCAGATGGGGCCGGCGGCACTGTCGGACGAGTTGGGGCCGCGAGGAGGGGAGAGGTCGGCTTCTTCTGGATCGCATCCAAAAAGCAGTCGAGGCGTTCTTCAGAGGAGGTAGGCGAGGCGGGCACAACGTTGTCGCCGATGGGCTCGTCCTGGGCCATTGGTACGCCTGCCTGACCCGTAGCCACATCCGAAGGTGGGGATGTGTCCGGTGCCGACCAAGTAGCCCTCAGCGGTGGAGCCGAGAAGCAAATCTCCCGCTAAAGCAGCATCGGATCAGAGGCTCCAACCATGGACGTGTCCCTCTGCAACAAGAAGCATACCACGGCGGCATCCAGCTGCAGAGGTGGTGGTGGGGAGCGACTCGGTGGCGGGGAAGGCGTCGGCCCGGCGGCGGCGCCCTTGCTGGAGGTCACATCCTCCCACGCCGTGGAAGTCGCCGTGTTGGATCTGCGAGGCATGACCGCGGAGAAGACCTCACTGCGGCGGCGCACCTCGCGCCGCGGGGAGCGGACGACCCCGGCAGCGGTGCTGTCGGTCGGTGGCTTGCGCAGACGCTTGCAGTCCCTGGCGATGTGGTGAAGGTTGAAGCAGCGCATACATCGCGTGGGGCGAGTGCAGGTGGCTCGACGGTGACTGTAGGACAGACAGTTGAGGCAACGTCCGTCGAGCAGCGCCGGAAGGCTGCGCCGCGGAGTAGGGTACTGCCGAGGTGCCGCGGAGCGCGGCCGCGGGGTTCCCGAGACCTGGCGGGGAAGGACTTCACTCCAGCCGTCGGCGTCTGGCGGGGAGAAGCGACGGCGGCGGGGTTGGTGCGCGACGGCATCGGGCACCCGCGGCCCGAGGCGTAGGTGCACAGGGATGCGGCCGCCCGCCGCGCCTTGAGTGCATTTGTGGACGGGAACGCGGCCAGCGGCTTCCCCCCGCGGGCCGAGGCGCTGGCGGATGGGGATGCGTCCTCCGACCGTCCCCTGCGGACGTCGACCTTGGCGCAACGGAGGCAGGGTGGACGCCTGCCTGGACGGCCGCCCACGGTGTGGTAGGCCGACGACGAGCTCCGGTGCACGACGCGCACGGCCACGGGGCCTCCGAGCGGGGTGCTGGCGCCGACTGTCACGATGCGGATGGCCCTGCGCCTGGGTGGGAGGAGGCGGTCGGACTGCACGCGAAGAGGAGGGGTCCGGTGGTGGTGGGGAACGGCGCACCACGTCGAGGTATGAGGCCGGCGCACTGATGCCGAGGCCGTCATCACCGTCGAGGGCATCACCGACGTCCTCGAGCAGGTCGTCGACATCCTCATCGTCGGAATCCGCCCAGCGAAGCTCCTTGGGGCGGTCGTTGCGGGCCGACGTCGGGAAGAAGGGCGCGGCCGTGGGGGAGAGGGAGCTGGGAGCGGGGGACCCCAACATCGAGACCGGAGAGGCGATGGGGATCAAGCTCCGGCCGCCCAGCACGTCGGTGACGAGCGCCAAGGGGAGAGCCGGAGCCGCGGCTGCCGGAGACGAAGCCGAAGGCGCGGCCGCGGCTGCCGGAGACGAAGTCGTCACCCTCGAAGCGATCTTCACCGAAACAGCGGGTGCGGGCGCCGGCGTCGGCGTCGGGCTGGAGGGGGCCGGCGCGGGGAAGGCGGCAGCGGCGGTGACAGCCGGTGCTGAAGAGGCGGTCGGTGCGAGGGAGGTGGTCAGCGCAGAGGTGGTAGCCGGCGCGGATGCGGCGGCGGCGGCAGTGTGGGTGGAGGCGGCCAGCGCACGGGTGGCGGCGGAAGAGGTGCCCAGCGCGGGAGATACGGCTGGCACGGAGGTGGTGGTCGAGGATGAGGAGGCAGCAGTCGACGCGGTGGTGGCGGCGTCGGCGGCCGCGGCGGAGGGGATGGCACCCGGATCTAGGTTTCCAGGTGTCATGGGAGGTGTGGGGAGGAGGAAGAGGGAGGGGGGAGGACAAGGGGAGGGGCGGCGGACGGAAGCCGGGCGGCGTGCTCGGCCGCCGGCGGAAGGCCGGGCGGGGGAGCTAGCCGCCGGGGCTGCGCGTCCGCATCGCCATCGCCATGAGCACCGTTACGTGTATTTCTGCGTTATCATGGTCAGAACTCGGAACTTTTTTTTTAGAATTCAGAACTCGGAACTTGCTGCACGATTTGATTTGTCTGCAGTTGGGCCCAGAGAGGCCTTTACACACTGGTTGGCCAGAACTTCTATGGGCTGAGGGGGGAAGAGGTCCTCCAAGCAAGACAGCTAAGGAAAAAAATGCGAATGGGGTTGTAGTCCAATGGTAGGACGATCCAGTGGGACGCTACCCACCAATCCTGGTGCTCGTAACTTTTTCTGGATTTATTCCGAGATTTTCCGGCGTTATGCATTAAGTGGTAAGCGACGTTCCCGTCGACGACGATGCGCCAATAATAACTTCGAGAATCTCCAGATCTGCCGGTGCTCAGTCCTTCAAAGGTGCTCATAGGGGTAGGATTTGCGTACGTGTATTCATAAGGGTGAGTGTGCGTACGTATTGTGAGCGTTGCGTTGTACTGTGTAATCTTAAAAAAAAGCTAAGGAAAAAAAATACAACGAAGGCTCGCCTGGTAGACCTGCCTGAGCCCCCGTGTCCTGTCCAACGGAGGAGGTTCACCCGGTTCACCGCCGCGACCAGTCGGCGATCACTCGCCCAACGAGTACAGAACTTTTGTAAGGTCATGTTTAGTTCACCAAAATTTCACCAACCACCCGTCACATCAAACTTCGAACACTAATTTGAAGTATTAAATATGAATTAATGACAAAACCCATTTCACAACCCCTACCTTAATTTTGGAGACGAATCTAACGAGCTTAATTATGTCATGATTAGACAATATTGTGCTACAGTAAACAATCTTTAATGACGAATTAATTAGACTTAATGGATTCGTCTCGAAATTTCCCGTCCATTCGTGTAATTAATTTTATAATTAGTCTATGTTTACTACCTCTAATAGACCCCGAAAGAGGTCCCAAAAATTTTGGCCCCAAAATTTTGGGGAACTAAACATGCCCAAAGAATGAAAGTTACTAGAACAATTGGCACGCGATGCGCGTCCTATCACGACATAACAATAAAAAATAAATTTTCAAGCAATAAAAATAAATTTACATGAAGTCCATTGAAATAATGGTACTTGCTCACAACTTCTCAAGTATCATATTACAATCGCATCAACAACTAATTTGATTTATCAAAAGACAATTACCATGCCACTCGTGTGCCAATGGCAGCAAGAATTTATACACAATTACAGGCACACCCGTTTTTTAGAATCATAGATAAAAACTTAGCACAATTAAAAGAGATGTAGGAAATGGAAAGAGGTAAACTATAAAAAATGCCGGGCTAGAAAGGGCAACAAATAGAAGAGGACCTAACAACCATCGTTTTAGCACTTTAATAAGGTCAGCTCCAGCTACTCCCCACATCACCATCCAATAATCCACCTGAAACCTTCACAACCTGCAAAACCTAGAAACAATTAAAGCAAATAATAACTTCTAGTGTTTTTGGGCTCTTCGAATTTGAATGTATGCATCTTATGTTAACGGCATCAGGGGACATATAAGTCTACACTCAATAATTTGCAAAATTTTCTAAGATTAGAATTAATGTGCTACCACAGAAAACCTCTGCTGCAATGACAGACATTCTTGGCTTCATTTTTTTTCATGTACACTCGCATATACATTCAGCATTCGCAGTCAACACTAAGCAATCATGCATCTACAGCTAGATCCTGGGTACAATTGGTGGGATGGATATTAGCAATCTTGTGATAGGAATATGTATAATAGGTGCGATGGGCAACAGAATATCAATGCAACAGATGGACTTTGATGCAATAAAAAAGCAATAGCGAGATAAAGCATATGGGAAACACTGAAATTAATCTAAAGGGAAAAGTAACGCACAAACATCAAGTCACCGACCGTAGGACAACACCTCTCTGTTGTACCATATAAACAAAGAGGCTGATATTAATAAGACATATATTAGAATTCATAAATGTAGAAGTATAAAAAGTAGTTATTTCTCCATAGCAGGTCGATCAGATTGAGGAAGAAGAAAAGGCATCAGGTACCTGAAGCTTATTACCAAATACCACAGCTTCCTGCTTATCGACAGGTCAAAGCTGCAAATGTTCAGTCGATTTGAACTAAATTCAATCCCTTGAAGGATTTGATTTCATGCAACCATAGCCAAATGCCACTTCAGCTTTACTCTTGTTCAGGACATACTGAATACCATATATCTTACCTGCCAATGCAAAGTCAAATTACAATTGAAACTGGAGTTAAGTCTGATCATTGTTAACTGATCTGTCTCATATGCTAGTGTAGCTAACAGAGCAAATTCTTAGTACTGCAAGCATCAAGCATTCAGATCAATTTAAACTATTGTGGACCACAATTTAGTAGCCTAACACACAATACTCTCCAACATGGTATGCTATGCTGAAAAATTATCAGCAACAAAAGAAGAAATACACCTAACAGAACTCTCCAAGAATATCTAGGATATGCTATTTACATAATCAGAAGGTCTGAATGACAAAAGTACTAAAAATAAGGAAATATTTGACAAATAATTCCATTCTTAGTACTGTGCTCGCAATGTATCCATAACTCGTAGTACTTGTGTTCAGACCTGACTGCCAAAGAAACACCATTGTTCTAAGATAATCTCAGTTGGGTGAAGTTTATCTCATCAAATTTAATTTCAGTGTATAGTTATCACTACATTAACAAAACAAACAAAAAGATCTGACATTTTTGTTATCTCTTCTATAAAACCGACTTCCTACAAAGCACATTTTTCATGATACTATAAAAACTTCATATACTCACTACAAAACTCAGGCAGAGAGGACTGAGAACACAAACAGGTGGGAATCAAATATGCAAGAACATAGCTAGTCCGAATCTATATGGTACCAGTGGCTTCCCAATATCCAGCCTACATAGTTCAATTCAATTTCCAACAAATATACACTAACGCATTCAGGTGACATAACCAATCCATTTTGCATTCTATTTTAGAGAAAATCTCATTGCACATTTGCAGATCTGAGGGAGGAGGAACCTAGCCTCACCTTCATGGCCTGGAGTACAGAGATGGCCGGGAGCAGAGGAAGCATGGAGGCAACTCCAGTATGTTGCCCAGCTCTGGCTTGCTGCTCGAGAAGCACTGGCTTCGGAAGGGCACACTCCATGGGAGGAGCGCTCCAGAGGCAAGTGCCGCGCGCGTACGTCGTGCTCCAGGGCGCGCGCTTCCCCTGTCTCCGGCGGTGCCAGGCCTAGGCAGAGCGGAGCCCACCTCCGCCGGCAACAAGGCGGGGGCAAGCGAGGCGAGGCGACTGAGGATGACGACACGAGACCACGCGTCGGCGTGGTCCCAGTACTGAGGCTAGCCCTACTGGGCCGCGCGCCGCCGTGGACCTAGGAGAGAAGGGAGGAGTAGCGACAGGAGGAGCGGAGAGGGAGAAGGGATTTGAGCAATACAACAAGTTCTCTTGTATTGCTCAAAAGTCATATGCATTTGAGCAAGAGAACATATACAAGCATTTAAATCATGCATTACCTGTATTGCTCAAAAGTCAGACCATGGGTATTCTATGAACTAAATTGTTAAGAGAAAGTGTGCACTGATTTGAATTGTGAAACATACAGTTCTAGCCTGCCTTTCCCTATGATAAATAATTTTAACTAATTCATATAGTTTATTGCAGCACACAGGAACAAGAATTCAAGAAACTGAGCATTTACTTAGATCATCATACCTCATAACACCAGCACCGTGCAACATTTCTGATGGTATATCCGCCACCACCGAGAAGCAGCAAGGGAACGTTGAAAGACCTCTTGTATTTGACGCATTCTGCATGACCTCTGATAGAGAGATTAAAGCAGCCCAGCCTATCCCCAGACAAGGAATCAGCACCACACTGAAGCACAACTGCACCAGGGCGGAAAACCTCCATAACCTTGCCCATGATCAGCTTGAACAGGGACTGATAGCTTTCATCATCAATCCCATCATCCAGAGGGACATTCAGAGAGTAGTACTTCCCCTGAGTGCCTGATGTCACGGATATCCCCTGTTCCTGGGAAATAATCCCCAAACTTGTGGAACGAGACAGTCTTGACCCTATCTATTGTGTAGAAAGCCTCCTCAACTCCGTCTCCATGGTGGATATCGATATCAACATACAGAACTCTCTGTAAATATTAAGCCATCACATACAGAACTCTCTGTAAATATTAAGCCATCACATATTAAGCACACTGGAATGATTAACTGTGATCTGATAAACATTTATTGTGTACAAGGAAGAGCATCAACCAAAAGGAGTGTCACAGAAGGGGGGGGGGGGGATGTTTTAGCTACATCTGGGCCTAATCTATTCCCAAACAGCACAAACGCATCAACCGAGTAACTTTATAGAATAATTTTTTGACCGAAAGTAACTTCATAGAATTACCCATCAGCAAGCAAATTCGTAGAATTAATCCACCAACCAGCCAACCATTACACGGAAACACAATAACAAATCGAAACACCTAACCAATCCAAGCAAACCAACCCGGGACACGGGGGAGAGGGAAAAATCGTCCTCACCTCGTGGTGCTTGAGGAGCTCGAGTATGGCGAGCACGATGTCGTTGACGTAGCAGAAGCCCGACGCCTCGCACTTCTTCGCGTGGTGCAGGCCCCCCGACTAGTTGATTGCGATGTCGTGGCCGTGGTTGAGCTTGACAGCGGTGCGGCTTCATCGGGTGACCCTGCCCGTAGTAGTAGTTGCCCACCTCCGGGTCGTAGAAGTAGCACACGCGACGCTTCTGCCCGTCGGGACCAACCGACGGTAGCGAGTTGCCGCCGGAGCCCGCCGACGAGAGGTCCATCGCCGCCGCCGCCGCCGGGTATTTGGGGTTTGTGTGGGGCGGGATGTTTTCTTCTCTATCTCTGGCGAATGCGGGAGGGGAGGAGATCGGCGACAGTAGAGAGCAAGGGAGTGAGAGCGGTGGTGGCGTAGAGGAAACGGCGCCCCCTCCCTCCCTCGGAGCCCCACCCCGCGCCAGATCTGGCGCTGCAGGTGGAGGCGGGCCTGGATGTACTGCATCTGGGCCGGGCTCAGCTGGCCCACCCCCTCGGCTCCGGCGGCGGCGGCGGTGAACGGTTGCCCACCGTAGGCGGCGGCGTGGTGGAAGGCGAAGGGCGAGGTGGGACTGAGAGGGTGGAGAAGCGGACTGGACCCGTGAGGAGCAGAGGCATCCCGGATAAAAGGCTAGAGAGCTCTCATCAGCTCCTCCCCGGACAGATCTATAGTGGCAGCCATTCTCACTGGAGCGGGCAGCGGAGGAGAGCAGAGAGAGGCGACGGTGGGAATGGGCGGCGGAGAGGTTACAGAGAGGGAGAAGGGGAGGGGTGGGGAGGTGGCGGTGGGGAGACTTGGAGGGAGGGAGGGGAGGCGGGCGACCGAGAGGAGAAATGGAGAAGGGTTAGGGTTCGAGCGGCGGGCGGGGGGTGAGGGAGGGGGTTTGGCCGGTTGGGAGTTGGGATGGTGGGAGGGGGCGCCTCAAAATTACCTCTGGGGGTTTGTTGAGAAAAACGAATTTTCTCTTCTTTACGTAGAGAAAAACTGTAGTTGAAGGGTTTATGTGAAAACTATGCAAACGTGATTCTTGCGCGGTCTGGACGAGATGGACTGTTACGATTATGACAAATCGGTGGGTTTTTTTGGAAAATATCCATAGGGCGCCGGATCCTCCCAACATGGGCGACGTGTCGTTCAGCGCAGAGGCCAGCAATGCTCAAATCACTCAGGTGCGAGGAAAGGGTAGGAGGATTTCATATCTCCGATTAGCTTGACTCATTTCTCCATTTGGCTAACGATGCTGTTATGCTATGCATGAATGCATCAGCTAGACTACCACTGTAGAATTTTTTTAAAACCCTTTTTAATCTATTTTTTTAATAATAACTCATTCCGAATTAAATTTCCATGAAGTAGCCCTTTTGGTCGCACCAGGCCGCGTGGTGCGACCGCCCGGCCACGTCCGCCGGTGCGCGAGCGGGCTGGCTGCGCTGGCTGCTCACGTGACGAGTGAGTCGCGCCACATGCTCTGACACGACTGAGTCGCGCCAGGCGGCGTGGCGCGACTCACTTAGTGTACCCGGGGCCACCGGGCCCTCCTTTCTTCTTCCTCCCTTCTTTCTTTTCCTCCAGAACCAGCTCGAGCCAGTCGCCATAGCGTCCGCCCACCGCCTCCCTCTCTAGATCCGGTCCTTCCTCCACCGGATTCGAGTGGATTTGGGTGGGAAATTGCTCTTTGAAGGTAACTCCTACACTTTAACCGAGTAGTTTTTGTTGATTTGGTTGGTAACCTAGGGTTTAGCCATGGCTAGGATTTGTTGATTTCGTGGCTTGAATGGTGGATTGAGTACGAATCGGGCACCGTTAGGTGACTTGTATCGATGCATTGATTGATTGTAACACCGATCTATCGTGTAGTTTGCAATGCATGTTTCAATTTTGATAGATTTGGAGGGTGTAGATGTTGAAGTAATATTGAGGATTATGAACAAATCAATGTAGGTTTATGTTTTTATTTCACTAGCTTTGAGTAGGAATACCTTTAAGTAGTAGTTTTCCATTAACTTTTATTCACTAGTAGTATATTTTCACTAGATTTTTTCACTAGTAGTAGTTTTTTACTAGTTTTTTAAGTAGTATTGAGTAGTAGTATTTATTTTTGATTATCTTTTCACTAGGTATTTTTCACTAGATGGAGTAGTAATTTTTGGTATACATGTGCAAAGCAAAGTTGAAAGCAAGTGAGTTGATTATGGTATAGATGTGGAACCTTTGTTGGAGAGCATGTGTAAATAAAATGTATGTTGCGGAGTGCTATGATTTTGCTTGTATGGTCCTTTGCTTATATGCTCATTTAGTTCATACGCCATGATATAATGTTGGTTATAATTAATTTAGTACTAGAGTTGGAATTAGTAGTTTTATTTCACAAGTTGTGCAATATAGGAAGTAGTATGTAAGTTGGAGGTAGTAGTATGATCATTTTTTTTCACTAGTTTTGCTCATTTAGTAGTATTTTTTGACACTAGTTTATGTCATGAATGTGAATGGCCCAACCAATAGCTTTGCTCATTTGCTACTACTAAATAATTCACTAGCTTTGCTCATTTGCTCATTCACTAGATTTGCCATGATTACCAACCATTTAGTTAGTTCATATGTCATGATCCACTAGCTTTGCTCATTTGCTCATTCACTAGCTTTGCTAATTATTAGTTTTATTTTTTTCTAAATTTTGTTTTCTTTAGTTAGGATCATGGCCCAACCACCGGAGCACCATCCACGATACCCACTCCTTGAGACCTACTATGATGAGAATCACCATGGGAGGAAGAATCAAGAGCGTTTGGAGGTAGGATGAGAATCACTTGTCATTGTGGTTAAATTTGTGATGGATAGAATAATCTTGGATTGTCATGTACTAATCATGTGTTGTCAACAATTATTTGTTTGCAGGTTTTGAAGCCTTTACGACCCCTCACTCACACTCCTCTACAATGGGATGACAGATTGTAACACCCTAAAATTTCATCATTAAAATAATGTAGCAACATGGTGTTTTAGTTTTTGTTTTCTAAGGAATAAATAAATTATCAAATAAATTTGGCTTTAAAATATTTAAATATCATTTTGAATAATTTTAGAAGCAACAAGTGCTTGTGCATCATATTTTGTTTGCATTGTTTATGAGTGATGGTGTGAAGTTTTAAAAGTTTTTAAAATTTGTTTGAATGCTTGAAAATGGTTTGAAAGTGCTTAAGTTTGAAAAGGTTTGAAAAGAAGAAAAGGTTTTGAAAAAAAAAGAAAAACAAAACCCCTCCAAACCCCTCACCTCCTCCCCGTTTTGGCCGGCGTAGCCCAACCAGGCCACCGGCCTGCTCTCCCTTTCGGCCCAAACGCCACCCGGCGGCCCAGTTTTCCCCTCCCCTCTCTTCTCTCGCTGGCAACTGGGCCCCGCCCGTCGGATCCGTCTCCCACCTCCAGCGCCCTCCCCTGCTTCACACCGCCGCAGGCCGCCGGCCAAATCCTGGCGCCCCTCGGCCTCCCCTCCCCTTCAAGCCGGCCTTCAAGGCGCATTGAAGCACGGCCGCCGCTCCTCCTTAACCTCCCCTTCGGTTTCTCCTTCCGTTACCCCCACTCCTCCTTGAATGCCATCAATGCCGGCCGGCCGCCATGGCCATCAATGGCAATCTCCGCCCCGGCCACCGCTTCCCCTCCCTTCCCCTCTTTATAAACCCGTGATCGATCCCCTGCCTCGCCCTTTCCGCACACGTGCACGCCCTGCAGCTCTCTCCCCTCACCATCACCTTGAAGAGCTCTACCGCCGCGCCATCGCCTGCGCTTGGAGCCCCCTCGACGCCGGTGGACGCCTTCCCCGGGCTCTCTTCGTCTTCGCCCGTCGCACGTGCCGCTCACGGAGACCCCGCGCCCCGGAGCCGCCGTCTTCCTCCCGGACAGAAGCATCGAGCTCCGCCCGATCCTGGAGCCCACCAGAGCCGCCGGTCCTCGATCTCCGCCGTCTCTGCCTCCTCGTCGCTGTTCTTCCCGCCCCGAGCTCCTCCGCGTGGTGAGAACCCCTCCCCTCCTTCTTTTCTCTTGCGCCTTGTGCCGTAGTCACCGCCGCCGCGCTCGCCGGAGTGGCCGAGCCGCCTCGTCGGACATGGTACCGCCGCCGTCACCCGAGCCGCTGCCTAGAGCCCGTGGTTAAGTTCGTCTCGTCCTCCTCTACGCGTAGAACCTTCCCGCGACTCAAACGGAGCCCTGTAGCTCGTAAACGAGCATCACCGGCGACCACCGCTGCCGTGTGCCGCCGTCTCCGGCATCTGCGCCGCCGCTCGTCGCCTGCACGCCACGTCCGCCGTCCGATCCGGCGCGGACGACCTGGATCGGCCCAGCGCGAGTCAATCTTGACCCGTAACGGTCAACACCGAGCCGCCCTGCCCTTTTTACCAAAACATCCCTGTTGTTTCTATAATCACATGTTTACCCTCCCACCTGTTAAGATCCTTACATCTAGGTCCTTCCTTTTTGTGTTTTCACCCCCGAGCTTTTAGTTTCTCTGCAGCCGTCCATCAAGGGATCAACGGCCAAGATCCGCCCGCACCGCTGGTCAAAGTTGACTGTAACGGTCAACAGAGTCTTTCCTCTACCGTTTTGCAGAAACCCCCCTGCAGTTTTGAAAATCACAACCATGCCCTTCCACCTATAAGAACCCTTTCAGTTAGGTCCTGTTTTGAGCGTTTAAGCCCTTAACCTTCTTAAGTTTTCCCACCCGCAGTCCAAGCTTGTCTTTTTACGTTATAAACCTCCAGTTTTTATACATAATTATGTTTTAGCCCCTGGTTTCTTGTAGTTAAGCCCCTGGAAGCCCTGTTTCTTCACAGAAAAGCCCCTAAACCCTGTTTTGGCCATATCTTTTGCGTTTTAGCTCCGTTTTAAGCGTTCTTGGTGTCCACGCGACTGTCTCATCAAGCCCGTTAATTTTAGCAGCGTGTTTTTAGCTTTTGGATCTGTTTGGTGTATTGTTTTATTTATTGAATGTATTCATGTGTGCTCGTAGACATCGTACCGGTTTCAAGTGAGCAGCCAGTTGGAGTGGATCAAGAGCAAGTTTTTGAGGAAGAAGAAGCACAGTGTGTAGGCAAGGAAGGCAAGTGGACTTCTCCCTCTGCATATTCCTCTTTGTCCTAAATAATTGCATGATAATTAATATTTACATTTAAATGTTGTATTGCATAAATTTGATGGGAAATCACCTTTTTAAGGACATGACTAGAATTTTATTCCCTTTACCTTGAACAACCCTTTTTAATAAATGTTTTGGGTAGAAATGCTTAGTTGCTATACCTTGGGATGGTTCAAATGAATCTTTGCAAAATGATGAATGTTGATCATGATAACTTTGGTGAAGATGGTGCTATGTTGATAACAAGATCATATATTTTAATCGAAACATGGAGAACCACCCAGGAAAACAGTGCAACCACAGTCCATATGGCTCTGGCTTAGCCAATTAATTAGGTGTGTGAATGTACTGATGACCTTATCCGAAAGGAGCAGAGGGGGATCGGGGTTGAAGGGGTATAGCCCGGTTCTTTTGGGGTAGCAGCCTTTGCTAAGGTGCTGACCACTAGGGAGGGTTATGGTCCGCCCTGATTTGTAACTATGCGGGTCGTTGGTCTTTTGCATGCCTTTGTAAAGGCTTCGTAGTGGACCCCTAGCCACTCACCTCGGAAGTGTTTAAGGGTCTGATCAACCCGGGCAACATGGGGAACACGAGCTGTGGTGAAAGTGTACAATCTCTGCAGAGTTAAAACTGATCGATCAGTCGTGCTCACGGTCAAGAGCGGCCTGGACCCTCACATGATTAATGAACTTAAAGATGGAATTAAATTGTGGTTTATGTATGGTTTGAGATGGAAAGTTTTCTAAAGTCTTTTTAAGTGGGATGGTAAACACTTACACCTAGTAAATAGGTGCTTGCTAATAAAACTTGACCAACATTAAAATGCTAACCGCTGCATAACCTTAGCCTATCCTTGGTAGCCTTGCATCTTCCCCCACTTGCTGAGCTCCAACCATAAGTGTGCTCACCCTTGCTTACCCGCTGTTCAGAGGAGAACAACGGAGAAGAGTACTTCAACGACTTCGACGAGTTCTGAGGCTCGCGTGCCTCCAGTCATGTGCCTGTGGAAGCTGAAGACGGAGTTGCTTCGTCTAGTTACCATTTGTTCGTTTTAAAGACCTTCGAGTCTAACGTCTGAGTGTAATAAAAGATAATGTAATGGTTTAACTCTTGTACGTTTTTAATGCTGTTTATGGATATTTCACTCATGACGTCTATCATATGTGTGTAAACTTGATCCTGGCGCACATATGAGATGCATTTGGTTTTCTTCGGAAAATCAGGTGTGACACAGATACACTCCATTCCTTCGACGAGTGGATTTTTCCCGCTTGCCACATTGATCAAGACGGAGCTGCCGAAGATGGATAATGCTGTTGTCACAGCGCTAGTGGACCAGTGGAGGCCCGAGACACATAGCTTCCACCTTCCCTGTGGTGAGAAGACTATCACACTTGAGGATACATCCATGCTGTTTGGTCTTCGTGTTGATGGGCGAGCGGTGACTGGTCACATAAACCCACAAGGATGGAGAGACATTGTTGAGGGTTTGCTTGGAATATGGCCTGATGAACCCCAATAAGGTGTGAAGGATACGAAAACCATAGGAGTGAATTCGTCTTGGCTCGCCCAGCACTTTGGTCATCACCCACCACCACATGCTAACAACCTTGTGGTTGAAATGCATGCTCGTGCATGGTTGTGACATATGGTGGGTGGATTTCTATTTCCTGATTCTAACGGGAATACCATTTTTTGGATGTGGGTACCAATCATCGGGCAACCATGGGAGGACATTGCAACTTATAGCTGGGGGAGTGCAACTCTTGCATGGTTGTATCGGTAGATGTGTGATGAATGCATGAGAAGTGGTCCCACAGCAAATCTTGGTGGGGTTTGTTTACCTTCTCCAGTTGTGGATGTGGGAGCGGCTTCCAGTAGGTTGGCCAGAACACTTCGCATATGGTGTACGTGATTTGCATCTCACTTGTTCACAAGTATTTGTTCTACGAGAAACTTCTCATTTGTATTTGTTATTATGTTGCAGGATTTGCCATTTGACGGTGGCGTACCCTTGGCTACAGTCGAGTATCTTTGGACCAATATTACTAGGGTCCACAGGAACCCTGGACGGCGCTACATAGACTACATCAACGCCTTGGACTGTCTTCGACCAAGCCATGTAAGTGATATACTTTACCACTACTCCCTTCTATGCTATGGATTGGTTATAGCCTACAACATTTGCTTAGACATATCAATTTGCATATCTAGGTTACTTGGCAGTCGTATATAAGGCAAGAAGTTGTTGATATGGATCTTAGCCCAATGTGCACACGTGATGAAGATTATTAGCGCAATGTTTGCCCCCTTATTTGCTTCTATATTATGGAGTGCCATCTTCCAAATAGGGTGATGCGGCAATTTGGTCATCTCCAAACTTGCCCTCTAGAGTACATCAACACCAGCCGCAACCTCCACGAGTACATATTTTCCCTATTACATACCCTTCATGCTGTTGATTTGCTAACCATTTATCTTCTAATGCTGTTGATTTGATATATAAATGTAGAATTGATCGTCGGAAGCAAAGGGTGCCAAGAATTGGGAGGACCATCACATCCATGCTGTCAATGCATGGAATTTGAGAGCTAACAACTTGGTGTATGACGAGGCTCAACACCGTGATGGCCCGTTCAACCAATACTTGGATTAGCTCAAACAAAACACGCGCTTAAAGCTCAAGGTTGCAATGGATCAAGCCTACATTGAGGATCTACCTTCAGATCCGAAAGATGTTTTCCCAAGGTATGATGAAATCGCAAGAGGTGGTACGCAGCCAGAGCAGGGTCCCTTCGAGGATTACATTGTAAGTTATCACACTCCTATGATTAATTTCATATGCATTTTGTTATTATGATGAAACTTGAATTTATTCGTAACCTCATATAGGGCCAACAACTTGGAAGATTTGCTAATGAGGCTGAGCAAGCTTTGGCGGTCCCCATAGGATCTCCTGAGGAGGCGGGTGTATTGAGGGGGGTTTGTGCAGAGGATCCGACGGGGGTGTAGGAAAGCGGTGTTCAAGCTTAATTGCTTGGCATGACCGGCACCGACACCTGAACATGGTGTTGGACCTTCACACTCCGCCCAAAGGACATTGACTTTAGGTGTGTGGCGTGCATAACAGTTATGAATTTGTGTGTTACTAATGTTTGCGACATGAATGATGCTTACCTTGTTGTTTTAGGAGGTTCTCGTCGTCATGCATCAGGGATTGTAATTAGATCCCCTCCACATTTGCCTCAACCCTATACCGCCTCTGAGAGCAGTGAAGACTCCGAGGAAGGAGATCCTACCTTCGGTCAAGAGGAGATTGGACCTTCTCAACTTCATGACGCTCCCGTAGGCACACAAGGAACTCCACCACCACCGAAGCGGCGGACGAGGTCGCGAGATCGTGCGGACGTTGGCAGCCAAAACGTTGTACCCATCGAGCCTCGCCAGACTCGAAAGGTAAAGAAAGCCTACAGTCCGCATCCATAAGATTGTCGCTTGTGTTGTCACATGTGTTGGACTATGTATCACTTAGGGTTGCACGGACTTATGTGTTGAACCATTTAGGATTGCTCGGACTTATGTAATGAACTATGTGTGCTTTAGGGTTGCTCGGACTTATGTAATGAACTATGTGTGATTTAGGGTTGCTCGCTACATTTGTGTAATGAACTATGTGTGCTTTGTGTGTGAAAATGTGTGAAATTGTGCTCATTTGTGTGTGAAATTTGGCATGTGCAACTATGGCAAAAATACTTGCTTTCAGCTGTTCCAGACTTAGCTAAATTTTATTTCATCTCTTATCAGGAAAATGAACTACGACAAAACTGCATTTGGGATTCTGTTGGCGCGACTACTTCATGAGTCGCACCACGTATCTTGGCGCGACTCACTTATGAGTCGCGCCAAGCTACATGGTGCGACTCTTATCAGAAAAATGACCTACGACAAAACTGCATTTGGGCGCTTGTTGGTGCGACTCCTTCACGAGTCGCGCCAAGATACGTGGCGCGACTCGTGAGGGAGTCGCGCCAACAGGATCTCAAATGCAGTTTTGCCGTAAGTCATTTTTCTGATAAGAGATGAAAGAAAATTAGGCTAAGTCTGGAACAACTGAAAGCAAGTATTTTTTGTGTGGGTTCAAATAGAGCCTCAAAGGAAGTTCTTTTAGTCGGTTCCAATAGAGCATAACAAAATTCATTAGGAAATAGTTCAATCAAATACATTTGCTCACAAACATACAACCACCTAGTTTAATCAAACACACCACATAGTTCAAATATTCAACATAGTCCACGACACAAGTTCTTTAGCTAATTGAAATAGTCGACAAGGTCCACGACATAAGTTCATTACATAAATTGACTACTCCGAATTGAAATCAAACAAAAGTTCATCATCACCCAATCGTCATCATCCACCTCGATCGCTTTCGCTTTTCCCTTTGCATCCACAACGTTCCCTTTGCTCATTGCATCCACCTCTTGCGCCTTGGTCTTGCCCTTGGGCTCCACCTCTTGTGACATTCTTGCAAGCGACCTTATTCCCTCCCATTGCGCCTTTGTAGCCACACCTACAAATTTCTCCACATTGTTCCTATGCACTTTGGCCGTTGTAAATTTCGGCAAATCATTAACAAGAGCTTTCATTGCCTGCAACTGAGCAATCTTTGCCTCAATTCTAGCCTCCTTCAAATTAATCCCTCTTTTCTTCACTTTTGCCATTTGGAACCACTCTTCCGGAGAATTTTTAGGAAAAATCTTTGTTGGATCAAACTTAGAGCAATCACAGTGGAATTTTTCAAATCATCAAACGCCTGCTTGTCCCTCTTCTCTCCTGCTCCTCCTCTTTCCTCAACCTCTTCCTCCTCCTCTCATCAGCATTTAGTGGTCGTGGATAGTTCATCCTATTCCGCCTCCAAAAGTTAATGAGGCCCTCTCAAATCCTCTCTCCAACCATAGGAAGTGGACGATCCTTCTCTTTAGCAAGCTTATCTTTGCAAATTGGTCCAAACCTAGAAATCAGATTCACAAAGACTTCAGCATGAATGATTACATGAACAGGATCACAACCGGGATCCTACCTTGATCTTGATCCTAGCTCTGTAACTCCGATGTGGTCTTCCATGCAAGGTTCCCACGTCGGCTAGGGAAACCCTAGACAACTAGCACGACCCTCCTCTCCGAGATGGTGTCCCTCTAGCTTCTCTGCTCCTCGACGGTGGATGACGAATGACTTGATGCGTGGCACTTTGCACGGGGACTATAAATAGACCGAAGAGGTGCTAGGTCAAAGGGGGTGACGAACGGAGCCCGAAGTGGGCTAGGCCGGCCGGCCGGCCTAGGTCCTCCTCAGCCCGGTTCGTCCTCGGTTTTCTTCCCGAAGCTTCTCGCGTCTTCCTAAGTTTTTGCCACCACTACTAGGAATCAAGCCTTGGCCAACGCCTATATTTGGTTGCAATATGGCTATTTTGGTTGTAACTGGAATCAGTTGCATCGAAGTCTGGTGGTCGAGAGATGGTTACAGTTGGAATGGTGCAATAGCCTCAAGCAACCACTTAAGATGTTGCGTTACAACAGATTTTGCTAATGCAATGAACAAAAAACCCTACTGCAACCAATAGTTGGTTGCAAGAACAAATATTGCAATGAACAAAAAAGCTAAATGCAACCAATACTTGGTTGCAAGAATAAATATTGCAACAATTAGATTGGTTGCCTAAGGTTCTATTGCGATGAAACACTAGGATGCAATATTTCATGATTGCCACGAACAAATGTGTTGCAATAGAAAAGTATTGCTACTCCAAAACTACGTTGGCATATGGTCGTATTACCACGAAGTGTGATCCATTGCATTACAGTGCTTTTGCAACATATCAGAAATGGTGGCAATAGATGATATGGTAATGCAACGAACTAGTCTTCGAGGTAATATACGTAGGTTGCAACAAATTTGTGTTGGTGGTAATAGAGGTCACATGCAACAAACAACTGTTGGTGGCAATACATGATACGATAATGCAAAAAACTAGTCTTCGAGGTAACATATAGAAGTTGCAACGAATTTGAGTTGGTGGTAATAGAGGGCACATGCAACAAACAATTGTTGGTGGCAATAGATGATATGATAATGCAATGAACTAGTCTTCGAGGTAATATATGGAAGTTGCAACGAATTTGAGTTGGTGCCTTGGTGGTATTAGAGGGCACATGCAACGAACAATTGTTAGTGGCAATAGGTGATATTATAATGCAACACATAAAATTCGTCGCAATAATGGATATTGCAACCAAAATCAATGGTTGCCTATTATTCTATCGCAACGAGGGGAATTTGAATAGTAGTTTATAAAAAAAATTTTGACGGGAAGTTTATAAATTATTTTCACAGCATGCACATCACATATAATAACTGATACATTCATTAATTTAAATTTTGTCTCAAACCAAACTAACACAGAATGACCAGAATTCTGCTTAAAAGAACATGACTGCAACTAACAAAATAAGGACACCATATTTAACTAAGTTCACAACATTGTTTAGCATATAATAAATTGATCCAAAAATGAGTTCGTTGGTTGCTCCATCACCCATCAGCTACACCATCATAAATAACTTTCTAACTTGTCATTCTTGTTGGTGTCGGCCATCAACTTTAAGCCATAGAAGCTTTCTCTAATTGTTTTGGTTGTCCGAGTTTCTCTGTGATTCATGAAAACATATATGTTTAAATTCATGGAGTAATTAGCAATCATAGAACAAGAGCAATTGAGATCAAACAATTCCAAGCACATTCAGCCCTAGAAGGAGAACAACTGTGTCTTGTCACTGCTGGGAAAAACTGTTTAACAATTCATTCTATAAATAAATTCTACGAGAATCTAATGGGACACTAGAGTTGTGAAACGTAGTTTATTTATCCCCACACATTAAACAAAATCAATAGCAATAGAAATATGTTTCAGTATACACCAGATCAGATCATCTTGAATGTCAAGTGCAAAACAACTGTAGTTAGTAAAGAAATTGGAATGGCAAAGTTTATTAAATAGACATGGTAAACATCACTTTTTTCTTTACTAGAGGGCATACACAACACAAGGCATAGGCAAAAATCTAGCAATGACATGGTGAACATCACGTGTAGATCAAGTTATGAGGATTCAAATCAAAACGTTATTGATACATTCTTTTTCTGATTTCGAGTCCTCAATAGTTGATCAAAACTAACAAAATTCATCAATGTCGATCCAACAGCAGCATTAGTTTTTGTAAAAATATTCCTAGCTGAAGTACTCTTTGGTTTTATGGTCTGAGGTGCAACAACTTCCTTTTTTGTAGTCGTCACGCTTTGTGGTTCAACAGTCTGCCACAAAGAAACTTTGGTGTAAACAAAATGCAGTTCATTTCGAAGCATGTGTGGGGATCAGCCTCTACAACAGAATTACCTATATAGCATCAGCCTCTAAGCATGGTGGTGTGATGAAGTTCTGTTTAGTAGGTCCATTTGAAACCTGGGTGGGGATGCTAGTTCCAGACATAGCCTGTGCAGGATAGAAGGAGAGGGAAATTAAAGGAATACAGGGCTAAAACAATAGTTGAAACATGTTTCAAAGGAGTACCTGTTGCAAAAGCTAACGGAATTCTACCCTCATTTCTTCCATTTGTTTCTTACTTTCTTCCTTATCTTTTTCCCTTGCTGAAACTTCATTTGCAAGTTGTTCTTTTAGTTCTCGAACCTCTTCTTGGTGCTGCATTCTTTCTTCTTGGGCATCCAATTCAGCACGGGTTGCATCTTCTTCTCTTTGTTTCAGTAGACCTCTTCGTGTTGGATATTTCGCTATGTATCCACATCCATGAGACTTGTATGATTTTATTTCAAGAGTTTTTGAGTATTTGAGTTGGAAAACTAAGTTTTCCTCCTCAGCCGTAAGGAAAGGCCTATCCTTCCTTCTTTCCGCATTGTTAACTTCGATGCAAGCTTTTTCCTAGGTGTAACATGTCAAAGAAATTAGGAGCATGTCAGATTAAATAGTTCCAAATTTTAAGGTAAAAATGTTGTAATTTTAATGATGCAAACATACACAATGACTCACATAAACATCCCTAGCTTCATCAGATGTCCATTCCCCATTCTTATTGGTGTGAGTAGTCATCCAAAGTTGCAGATTAGTAGGTTGTTGACCATTAGCACGGTTTGTCTAAGGTGCCAAAAATGTAGCATTAGGTGATGACCATATATTTCAGAAAGTAATGTGCACATTAGTTAATGTAGTTATTATGTTCAAAACGAATCTGGAAAAATGGTTTTGCTCCCATGACATGCTTAGTCTTTTGTTTCTTTCAGATTCCCGAATTCTTTGTGCTAATTTTCTGCAAAAGGTGTATGAGCTAAGCGCGGTCAATTGCAAGTGAGGAATAAGTGGAAAATAACGAAGGATCTTAGGTGGAAAACACTTCTGCTTCTTTCCACAATCACTGTCAATACAATCATCCTTTTCAGTACCGCCTGTCTCTTTCCACCTAGATTCACTGCATGTTGGGCACTTATCCAATTCAGCATAATCCCCACGAAATAACACACAATCATTGACACACATGAATCTTATCGTAATGCAGGCCAAGGTCTCGAATAACCCTCTCCACTTTCTCCAAGGAAGTTGGGAGACAATGGCCATCAGGAAGCACAAGCAAGAACAACCGAAGTATGAGATTGCTGTTACTAATACCATCCATGCATTTAATCTGAAATAGCATGATAATGAAAGAAATCTTTGTAACCTCTTTGCAACCTGGATACAACTCCTTCTTTGCCTCATCTAGTAACCTAAAAAGTTTTTTTGCAGTCGCGGTTTGCTCGTCCTCTTCTCTTCCTGTGACTTATCCATGTATAACACCTCTGATCAGTGAAGAAATTAATTCATGGGAACTTTCAGCATGATCTAGTGCAATGCCATCATCATTGTCATTCTAAACTAAGGAAGGCTGACAATTACCTTCTCCTTGAATGAGACTCTCAGCAAACCCTCTCAGTGCCACGTGAGTTCGAACCTCCTTTTCACTTCGATAAGACATGCAGCGGCATCGAGTACATGGACATGGAGCTATTTCTTCACTAGATGTGCCCCCAAAAACACTCTGTAAATATTTCTTGAATCCTGCCTGCCATTCTATAGTATATCTGGACATCCGCATCCAACTCTTATCTTCATTTGACATCCTTCATGGTATCCCTACATTGAGCACGAATCCATAGAATAAATACATGCTTTCAAGCTAACATTAGGAATTGACAAGCAATTTTCCGAATGAGCATGATATGCCTTTGCAGCTCTCTCAAAGAGTTCAAAATTCTTCAACAGTTCACCAAGGAGAGGAAAATTAACTAGGACCCCCGTGTTGTCTGCTCACCTTGTTTGAAGCACAGTAGTAGCCAGCCGAGGGGGACCAAGTCAGGGTCGCCGGAGCCGGATGGCTGCAGGCTGAAGGGAAACAGGGGTGTGCGACTCTTTGTCGCTGCTCAGCCATCGCCGGCTACTCCTTCTGTCCTTGGCGCTGGGAATGAGAGGAGGGTACAGGATGCAGCCGCATGATAGGGACACGCCAACACGTCGTCGCCGTTTATGCAGGTCGCTGTCGCGGCAGTGCCAGCGGAGGAAGGAGTGGCGGCGCGACCTATCGTAGGTGTGAGAAGGACTCGACAATTTTTTTCCTTCTCATGTGCGCTTGGCTGGGATTTTTTTTCTGCTTATGCGCTGGTGGGCTGGGTTTTTCTTTTTGGTGGCCTGTTTTTTGTTTTCTTTCTTCAAATGCGCCGGTGGGCTTAATTACATCTTCAACTTTCCTTTTAGTGCAACTAAAAATAGTCTAATGAATTCACATAATTCATTGGTGGCGATAGAAGCTAATTGATGCAACGATTTGTTTTCTAGATGCAACAGCTACAGGAACTATCGCAACAAAGTTTAAGTTTTAAACAACATTATTTCATCGTGGCCACAAGCAGGCATAATCGCAACCAACTAAATATTCGTGGCGACAAACGCACATCAAACGCAATGAATTGCTTTCTGGATACAACAAGCACATGAGCTATCGCAACAAAAGTTAAATTTTAGACAATGTTATTTCATCGTGGGCTCGTGGCCATAGGAATGCCTATTCGCAACCAACTAAATATTCATGGCAACAAACACACATCAAACGCAACGAATGGTTTTCTGGATGCAACAGGCACATGAGCTATCGTAATAAAGGTTAAACTGTAGACAATGTTATTTCATCGTGGCCACAGGCATGCCTATTCGCAACCAAATAACTATTCGTGGCAAGAAACACACATCTGTCGCAACACTAAATCGATACTATCGCAATGCACAATTAGTTGTGCCAATAGGTAACCATAAAGGCAACCACCTTTTTCACCGTGCCATTAACACCAACCTGTTGCAACGAATGTTTCGACAGACGCAACCCACATTTTTGTGGCCATAAGATCCAGATATCGCAACCCATTAATATGTTGATTGCTATAAAACCAAATATTGCAACCAAATGTGTGGTGTTGCGAAAAAATGGTGCTCTAAGGGTCAATTCCTAGTAGCGCGATCTGCATGTGGGTCCTTGACGTCATTTTCCCCGTGGTTTGGATAAGGGTGCTTGACGTGCAAACTCCCACATCTTCCATCTAGGTCCTCGGTGTTTCACAGCTTCACACTTTAGTCCTTGGATCATTTGGAGTCATGTTCACCTCGTGTCTTGACTTGTGCCGGGCTTCATGATCTTCTAGTAAAGTGCTCCATGAACTTTACCCAGAAGTCCTCATTTAGGCGCTTAATTCATATGTAGACAATAAACTCCAAAAACCACATGCGAGTGCGAACTTGACATATAATGAGGGTTAGGATCATTAGTGTGAATATCAAATTAATACCAACATTGCAGGTAAACTCCTGGCTAGGTTGATGGAAATCGACCGCCAACATCCCCCGATGCTTAAACCTTGCTCGTCCTCGAGTAAGCCTTCAATGGATATCAGTGTTGCCCTTCGATGTTCATACCTGCACTTGATCATACATGAGAAAACATAATGCTCTCTAAATTTATATTTGTTTAAAGTTCCATAATTTAAATAGCTGTCATCCCTACAGAGGGTGGATATCAATTAAGCTCTTCCCACAAGAAGTTAATCATGCTACCAAATTTTAAATGAATCTCAGAAATCTTGAAATGAAGTGCAAGATGAAGAAAAAGAGCTAAACCAAGTTCAAAAATTTAAACCGCCTTGCATCTTGCTCATGAACTCTCACATCAAGTCTCTCAAGCCTATTTGTTCTACTCCTTTCCCCTCTCAACATATATATAAGTGGAAAGCTTTATCTGGAGTTTTGGGAAAAGTTTAGTCCTACCAAGATATTTTAATCGAGATATTATCAAAACAAGACAAGCTTCTCATGGTCTTACCGAGACTCGTCAAAAAGATCATTAGAAAAATAATGTTCTCAAGGAGGGGAGAGAGAAAAAACACACACTCTTTGAGATAGGTGGACATGTGCAAATGGCAAAGAGTGATCCCGAGGCACAAACGAAGTCCTCGTTATCGGATTGCACATGGTTGGAAAGATGAGTATGGGTCTCGATCTTGAATCCTCTTGACTTGAAATTCCTAATGCATCTAGAGAGCCGGGGAGCTTTATTTTATTATTTTTTCTTTTTCTCTCTTTCTCTCTTCTTTTTTTATATATACACATACTTTTTCCTTCTCTCTTTGTTTCTTTCATTCATACTTCTTTTTCATTTTCTTCATCATTTTTTTCATTTTTATACTCCCCTTGAACTCTAGATTACATTGTACTTACCTTCTTGGCAACTCCCCCCATGCTTAGACGATTGCACGTCCTCAGGCAAAGAGGTGACGAAATTTTTGTGCCAAGATAGGTACTAAAAGTCCTATATTTTCTGGAGAGAAACACTTGAAATCTTCTAGGGATCCTTCACGCAACCTTTATGTCGTCTTGGAGGTCTCCCAAAATCATAATTCAATCTTCAGCACCTTCATTCTTGTGATCTTCCCCCAAATATTCATCCATACTCAAAAATTGGGTCATGGTCAAGGAGGTAAACACAAAAGATATTTTGGGTTTGTGGGTGGATATCCGGCGAGGTTTGCAAAATTTCTGATGTGGAAACTTACAGTGCACGGATAGAAAATGCTAGCATAAAGATAGATACACAAAAACGGAAAGACCAGCTTCTTAGTCTCGGGCTAGAGAAATCAAGTCTTGAATCAATGCACCCAAAAATAAATCTTGTACACTAAGGTTTTGCACTCAATCAAATATAAGGCTTTGGATAGGTAGAGCAACATGCAAGAGGTATTAATGACAAGGTTAGCATAACTTTTTAAGAACGAAAATAAATCATCTTCAACCCATCCAAAATTGCGAGCATGAGAAAAACTATGGGTCTCATCTTTATCATAACCTCCATAAAGGATTAAGCTAGCATTTAAATTAATTTCAGATTTGCATTAAAGAGAGCACTAGCTTAATCATGCATAAAACAAGTACAAAGAAGAGCAACAGTCTTCATATATCAACTTGGTACAATTTTCCATCCATATTAAAGATGATAAACCGATGATGAAATTTATTCATGGTGATAGAAAACAAAAACTACTACTACCACACACATGCTGAAAATAAACAAAAATAGAAAATGCTACGCACACACAAATTTGCACACAAACTGAAAAATAAAGGAAAGGAGAAGAAAAAATCAAACCTTGAAAGCATTATTTCTTCTTCCTTCCTTCACTCTTCCTCCGATGGTTGATCCCCCATCTTTATGATGAAACCAAGCTTGGAGTGCCTCGGAGTATATGGTGGTGTCGAGGTCGAACGGGTGGCTCCTCCGTGTGCCCTTGTGGTTCGGTGTACCGCATGGACGAGCTTCGTGTACTCCGCATGCCCAAGGAGCAGCGTGTCTCTCCTTAACGGTGCCACATCCTCCTCCATGCTTCGCGGCGACTCGGAGATAGAGTGTCTCCGCGAAGAGCTAGATGGCGCCTTCGACGATGATGATCATGTCTTCCTTCCGAGGACGATGTTCATGGCCTTTCTCATCGTGTCTTGCTGCACAAATTCACAAACAACTCTCCCGGGGGTTTCTTACCGGAAGAAAAATGCACAAAGAAAGTATATGGAAGGGCAATAATTGTAATGATTTTTCGGATTTTTAGAGAAGGAAGTGAGACACGAATTTTTCTGAGTGCTTTCTGGAACTTCTAGGCTATGAACTCAAGAACACGAACTAGCAAATGGATGATCTACTTACCAGACGAATGGGAGCACCGGGGGCTGTTTGGAAGGGACAGGCCGGCCGGCCTAGGGGGCCTCCTGCTCTTCCCGGCTCCAGTTTTCTCCGAGATGCTTCTTGCTCTCTTGTTGTCTTGTGTCCTCGTGCTCCACAAGAATCCACCACCCAAACGCTCTCGACCACTCCTTTATTTTGACCATGAACTCGGGCACCAACCAAAAACCTTGCACCGGCCCATGTTCACGACTTCAGCCCGCCAGTCTTGCACCGCACGGCTCGCACTTGACCCCATCGGCCACCGGGTCCATCGAACCAAGCCTACTTGCCACTCCATCACCCGGAGGCCACCACGACTAAGGCCTTTCGCGCTTGTTCTTCACCTGCACCGACACGAGTCAAGCCGCAACCTGTACCTGCACACTTAGCCAAGCATCAGTCCACACAACGTTGTCAATCACTCATCACTAAGGAGCGACCCTCCACTGGTCTTCGGACACACCTGGTCCTCAATCTCCCCCTTGATGAGTGCATTGACAACACCCATAGTAACCATGATAGAGAAAAAGAAAAGAAAACAACCACGAACACAAACCTCCCAAGCAAGTGATCCAAAGCCAAAGAACAAGCGAAAACGAGATCACCCGCCAATCCAAGTCTCGGCCCCCTAAGACAAGGGCAACGGCTCGACACAGCCCAGACAAAGCAAAGCTCTCAAAGAGCACATCACAAAGCACAAAACTCAGGAAAATTAAAGGAGCTCCCCCTGCACATGTGCAAACTCCCCCTGAGCAAATGCAACCTCTTCTTCTCAAATTTTTCTCCTCACATGCCACATCTCACAAATGCATACCAATTTTGCATAAAAACTCCCAATGCATGAAAATTCTCCCCAAAACTCTCCTTATCATACAAACCTCTCCCCCTTGTTGACAATGCATGAATCAAGGTATATGAAACTCTTCCCCTTGTTTTTATGAAAAATACATGTCAAAGCATATAGACAGTCTACCAAGCTTCTCAAATATACAAAGAGCACAACAAAATGCTACACATGAGACATAGAGCAAGCAAGGTAGACATGGTGTATCTAGCACATTGCCATCAAGAAGGTAGAGACATATAAGCATGTGACATGACTAAAAGCAATTTTAAGCAATTTTCACAAAGAAACATGCATCTCATGAGCAAGATCCTACCCATACCAATTTGAACAGAAAGGCACTAAGATCATTCAAAGTTTATGCAAGATCACAAATTCTCATCACAAGATCATTATAAACGCCCACAAGCTACTCAAGTCATGTTAAAGCCACCGAGCCATGTGTCTACTTCTTAAACTGAGACTTCTCATGGTAGACAAGCATGCTACGGTTTAGCACCCAAGATATGAATATCAAAACATAAAAACATGATTAGGAGCTCATTTTTCAAGCATAAGGCAATTCATACACCAATTTCATTTTCAAGATTAAACATGGTACATGAAGTGCCTTTGCGGCAAAAAGAAGCTTATGCTCCTTCCCAAGCAAGCAAAACGGCTAAACATTTACAATGACAAAGGATCTTTGACCCCAAGCAAAGAGAATATGATCCTCAAGCACAAACTGAGCATGATATAAGCATTTAAGCACAAATTTAGCATAGACAAGCATCTACTCATGAGAGAGGCAGTTTTATCATTTTCACAACCAAAATGCTATCTCATCATACATATATAGCAACACCATCAAGAGCATAGCATTTACATCCACAAGCTACCAATCATGCACATATTTCATCCATAGCACATCAGTGATCAATGTATATAGGAGAAGCTCATTCCTAGCTCAAGTGATCCAAAGATGGCTATCCTACCAGGTTTTGTACAGAAAGTAAAGTGCATAAAGGAAATGCAACAAAATGAACATATGACACATATATACATGAGAAGCTCCAAGACCCAAGCTAGAACAGAAAGCACACCCCAAGCTCACCCCGCAAGCGAGTGAAAGTGGCTTGGTCAAGAGGTTTGGTGAAAACGTCAGCTAGCTGGTCTTGGGTAGGGATATAGGACAAAGATATGTTTCCCTTCTCAACATTGTCCCTCAGGAAGTGGTACCTCACTTCTATGTGTTTCGTTTTGGAGTGGAGGACAGGATTTTTTGCTACGCTTATGGCACTGGTGCTGTCACAGAAAAGTGGAACCTGGGAGCACTCCTCACCAAAGTCACTGATGGTATAGGTCATCCAAAGCAGCTAGGAACAACAACTAGCCGCAGCCACATATTCAGCCTCGGTGGTGGACTGGGCTACACTCGATTGCTTGCGAGATGACCAAGAGACCAAAGAAGAACCCAGGAACTGACAACACCCAGAAGTGGACTTGCGATCCAATCGACACCCAGCTCAGAAAAGCCATAAAGCCTGAGTGTCGAAGAGGCAGAGTACCACAGGCCAAACTCAGGAGTGTAGTTCAAGTACCTGAAGATCCACTTGACGGCTTGCCGATGTGAAGTCCTCGGTGAAGCCTGAAAACGAGCGCACAGACACACGTTGAACTGTATGTCTGGCCTCGTCGCCGTCAAGTAGAGGAGGGAGCCGATCATGCTTCGGTACTCCTTCTAGTCCACTGGTTCGCCGTCCTCGTCCGCATCCAAAGCCGTAGTCGTACTCATCAGTGTAGTCAGCGGCTTGGAGTCATTCATGCCAAACTTCTTCACCATGTCCCTGGTGTACTTCGCCTGATGTACGAAGGTCCCGTCCTCGCACTGCTTGATCTAGAGACCCAAGAAAAACTGCAGCTCGCCCATCATGGACATCTCAAATTCCCTGCTCATGTCATCTGCAAATCTGGCAACAAGATCATGAGAAGAGCCTCCAAAGATTATGTCATCCACGTATATCTGAACAATCAAAAGGTCATTCCCATGCTTAAGGAGGAAAAGGGTCTTACCAACTGTGCCCATCACAAACCCCTTACTCAGCAAAAAGCCTCTCAACCTGCCATACCAAGCTCTAGGTGCCTGTTTCAGCCCATAGAGCGCTCTCTGGAGTTTGTATACACGGTGTGGGTATTTTTCACTCTCAAACCCCGGGGGTTGCCTCACATACACTTCTTCCTCTATCACCCCATTCAAGAAAGCACTCTTGACATCCATTTGGTACAACTTGAACCCTTTAGCCATGGCAAAGGCTAGAAGGATCCTAATTGCCTCCAAACGGGCCACAGGAGCAAATGTCTCCTCATAGTCTATCCCCTCCTTCTGGTTGTAACCCTGCGCCACTAATCTCGACTTATTTCTCACAACCATCCCATTCTCACCCTCTTTGTTCTTCCACACCCACTTGGTACCTATGGGACGACAATTTGGCGGTGGATCGACTAACACCCAGACTTGGTTCCTCTCAAAGTTTTCCAACTCCTCATGGATAGAACTCACCCAATTCTCATCAGACAAAGCGTGTCGAATATCTTTGGGCTCGAAAGAGGCAACAAATGCAGAATGAGCGAAATGAGAAGTATTCCTTGACCTCGACCGTGTAGTGCGTTCATGAAGGTCGCCAATGATGGTCGTCGGTGGGTGATCCACTTGTACTCGCCGGAGAGCCTCTCGCCTGGACACAACCTCCCCCTCAGCAGCAGCCTCCACTCGAATAGCCTCAGTCGTAGTGGGTGTAGGGGATGGTCCGTCCTCGATCGTCGTCGTAGTAGTGGAAGTAGTACGTACACGATCAGCCGCTGGAGCATCACCACCATCATCATCCTCGTCTCCATCTCCGTCCTTCTCATCCTCGAAGATCCTCACTCCAATCACCTCGTCACCTGCACACTCAAAAGCAGAAGAGCTACAAGGCTGTGTCTCGTCGAAGGTTACCTCGCAAGTCTCCATGGTTCGGTTAGTGTCAAGGTTGAGCACACGATATGCTCTAGAATGAATCGCATAACCAAGGAAAATCCCATCCGAACATCGAGACTCAAACTTATCCAACTTGCCCTTCTTGAGAATGAAACACTTGCAACCAAAAGCTCTAAAGTGACTCACCTTGGGTTGTCGGCCATGCATCAGCTCATAAGAGGTCTTCTTCTTAAAGGCACGAAGGAAGATGCGATTTGAGACATAGCAAGCGGTATTGACCGCCTCGGCCCAGAAATGCCTAGGACTCCTATGCTCATCGAGCATCGTCCTGGCCATCTCACAAAGGGCCTGGTTCTTCCTCTCCACTACGCCATTCTGGCAACCGACGTATGGAGAAGAGTACTGATGATCAAGACCCAGATCACTGCAAAAGGCATCAAAATGAGAGTTCTTAAATTCTGTGCCATTGTCACTGCGTATAGCTCGAATGGCATCACCATGTCTCTCATTCTTCAACCTCAAGATCAAGTCTCGAACAAAGCCAAATGTCTCGCTCTTATCCTCCAAAAAGAAAACCCAAAAGTACCTCGAAAAATCATCAACAACCACAAGAACATACCACTTCCCACCAGCAGAGCGAACACGAGCTGGCCCAACCAAATCCATGTGCAACAGCTCACAAGGTCGCTCGTTCATGACAGAAGTCAGAGGGGCGTGAGAAGCAGCAACCATCTTTCCATGCCGACAAGAAGCACAAACCAAATCCTTCTCGAATTTCAACTTAGGCAATCCTCGGACAAGATACATACCACTCAAGCGGGAAAGCAACTCAAAGCTCAAGTGTCCCAACCTCCTATGCCATTTCCAAAGCTCGGCCGAAACGCTAGCAACAAAGCATCAAGGAGGACCAACAGACTGGGAAAAATTGGCACGAAAGATTTGACCCTCGGGGACGATCGTACAGACAAGATCGCCTCGAGAATCAAGCACACGAGAAGCACTCGACTTGAAACGAACCTCAAAACCTTCGTCAAGTAATTGAGATACTGACAACAGGTTGAAACCAAGTGACTTGACCAGGGCCACACTTCTTAAGGTCACCTTGCTACTCACCTTCACCATACCTTCCGCAAGCACTCGCCCTCTCTCATTGTCCCCGAAAGTGATGTACTCCCTCGTACTCACCAGGGTGAGGCTGGAGAACCACCCACGATCTCCGGTCATGTGTCTTGAGCAACCGGAGTCGATCAACCCAAAGTTCTCCAAGCCTCCCACCTGCAATCAGAAACGAGGACAAGAATGAGCAAGCGACTCAACACTGGGGTTAGTACCAAAAGAGTCAAACCAGTGCTGAGCCATTTGCTCAAAAGAAGGGTTAGCAAAATCCATCCTCCCAAAGCCTCTAGGCAGAGCCCTCTCACGCCTACCACCGAAGGACCTGTCACGTCTCACTGGAGGAGTACGCGCACCACGAGGGGGAAAACGTGGCCCGTAGTCCATCTGAGACCCAAAGCTCCGATCGTGCCTCCCAAACTCGTAACAGTCACGAGAAGGAGCACGTCGAGCCAACTCACCACGCCCAAACCCAACACGCCTGTCTCTCTGAGGGAACACACCTCCACCTCCACCTCCACGAGTGGGAACTGTCCTCACAAACACATCACCCCTAGGTAGAGGCCCTCTACGAGGCTCAGGCACACCACAAGCAAGGTGGTACCTGTCCTTGTTTGCCATCTCCCTAGCAAACCGCTCATCCCTCTTCCTCCGGAAACAGAACTCATCCTTGTGCCCATCCCTCCCACAATACTCACAATGGAAGCGGATTGGCACTGGCTTAGGCTGTGGCTTCTCTACAAGCTTCTCTCCAGCTTTCTCTCCTGTCTTCCCATCAAAGACACTCCCCTGGGTGCTCACAAACTTGATGGGTTTTTGGTAGTTTTCAGCTTTGTGGGGAAACACTGGAGGATCTGGGGTTGTGTCTAGCTTGTTTCTGAGATGGTTTGGCTTGGGGGCAAATTTGTTCATTGGTGTGGTATGTGGTGGAATGGGGATCTCTCCGGCTTTCTCTTCTCCCTCACCACTCTTCTCACCACACTTGTCGGCCCCCAATGCCTGACCATCAAACCTCTTGAACTGAGCCAACATCATACTCAATTGTGGCTCATGCCCAAACAACCACCCCATCATTTTTCTCAATTCATCATTTTCATCCTGCAGACGATCAACATAGTTTGCAAGTTCCATGTTTTTCAAAGCATGCATTTCACAGGTTGAACATGATGTAGGAAGAGGAGCTTTCAATGCCGCCTCAAGAGAAACAATTCTAGTGTGAGATTCATCTAGCCTAGCATGCAAAATAGGACATGATGTACAAGCTCCTAACAAAGCTGGCCTAGACTTCAATTCATCACACTCAACCCTAACCACATCTAGTTCCTCAAGAACAGAGGCATGTTTCTCCTTGAGGGCAGTCAAGTCAACAAGAAAAACTGAGCAATCACCACAATCAATTTCATCCGACACCACAGGAGCAGATTTCAAAGCAGCTATCTCATTTTGAGCATCCACAAGCAAGGATTCAAGTTCAGCTACCTTGTCCTTAGCATCACCCAACAAAGACCTAAATTCCCTCTTCTCCTTGTTGGTCTTTCTAAGCACATCATCACGGTTGTCAAGCAACTCAGTCAGCCTAGCATTCTCCTCTAGCAAGAAGTTGGGATCTTGTCGTACCTCATCATCGGAATCGGAGTTCGAATCCGAGCTGTGCTTCCCACCCTTCTTGGAATGCGCCATGCCGCAGAAGCCTCCTTGTGCGATGAAGCTCAGGCCGGTGATGTTCTTGCCCGTGTGCCGCTTGTCCTTGCGCTTCTCTTGCTCTTCCTCGTTTCTCGAATCGGAGGAAGCATCACTTGATGTCGAGTCGATGTCGTTCGCTCCGGCCACCATCGCTCGAGAGGTCTTCCTCTTGTGGCCGCCACTCTTCTTGTGCCTTCTCTCGCACTTGTCCTTATGCTTGTCCTTGTAGTCGTTCCGGGACCGGTGCTTGTTGTAGTCGTGCTTGGGCTTGCCCTTGTAGTCATTCTTGATCTCCATGGCTTCAGGGCATTCGGCGATGAAGTGCCCGTGCTTCCCGCACCGATAGCACATCCCCGAGCTCCGCCTTGCATTCTTGCGGTTCTCGTACATCCGCCCAAACCTCTTGCTCAACAAGGCGAGATCATCCTCGCTCAGCACATCAAAGTCCTCATCTGGCAAGGGCACAAGACAAGACAAAGAAAAGCCAACAGAGTTAGCGTTAGTCCTCGATCCTGAGACGAGAGCCAAACTATGAGGATCAGTGGGGCTCTCGCTCTTGGCTCTCAAGCCACGATCGACCTCTGAAGACCTGAGCTTGGAGAACAGCTCATGAAGCGAAAGCGTATCATACGCACTCGACTCCTCAATGGCCTCGATCTTGGCTTCCCACACAGACCTATCTAGGGCATGCAAAAGCTTGATAGCTTGATCATGATCCGTGTATGGAAGCACAGTCACATTGGCCCTCATGTTGTTGACTATGGAAGTGAAGCGCTGAAACATAGCATCGGTCGACTCACCGGGATGATGAGTGAAGTTCTTGTACTCTCTCCGGTAAGTGGTAAACATCCGGGCTTGCACTTGGGCATTGCCAACATGAGCATTCTTCAACTTGAGCCAAATCTTTCCGGCCACATCCACTCCATACACTCAATCAAACTCCGAGGCACAGAGAGCACGGAACAAGTAATCAATGGCCTTGCTGTTGGCCTCAAACATGTCCCGCGATCCTGGAAGCAGAAAACTATCAGGGATGACATAATGAGGATTCTGAGTGACCTCCCAGATAAGAGTTTCTTTCCCTCACAAAAACGCGCCCATGCGCCTCTCCCACATCGGGTAATTCTTGCCATCAAAGTGCGGAGGACCCGACCCCTTGCCATAATCGCCCATCTTTGGATCTTAGACTGGTTAGAATCACGAAGATCCGTAACCGGCTCTGATACCAATTGAAGGACCGAATCGGGCGACCAGAGAGGGGGGGGGAGTGAATGGGAGCCGATAAAAATTCTTCCCTAAGGTAGAACCCGGCCTATACCCCGATTGCCACTCCACGAATCCGTGCACACAAAGAAAGCTCCAAACAAGGCACACACAAGCCTAGAAGATCAACCAAGAAGCCTAGGAGCAAAGAGCGGAAGCACCAAAGCAAGAATCAAAGAACTTGATCAAATCTGAAACGCACTTGGCGGACCGTCCGAGGTGTCCTGGCGGACCGTCCGCGATGGCTGTGTGGACTGTCCGTCAGGTCTCCGCGGACTGTCCGATAAAACAACCAGAACCTCCAGTAGCGCACCCCCGAAATTCGGACTGTCCGTGGAGAGCACGCGGACCGTCCGCCAGAAAACCCTCCACGCGGACCGTCTGTGGAACCACCGCGGACTGTCCGCCAAACGCTTCGCAGCCAAACCCTGGGATCCAACCGGATCGAAACGAAAGCGCTCAAGAACACGGGACAAACCCTAGCCACGCGGACCATCTGCCAGGGACCCGCGGACCGTCCGCCAAGCACGAACAGAACAGAAAAAGCTCGAGCTCGGGAGTCAACCCAACCTTTCCATCACCGGATCTCCCAAACGGTTGAAGCTCTTGAGACAAGATTTTGGGGAGAAGTAAAGCGTCACACAAGGATGCTATGCCCCAAAAATCTCGACTCCTAAGCCACTAAATCACCGAGAATCGCGGATCAACCGAACCACCACCATGAACTCGGGCACCAACCAAAAACGCAAGAATCGAAGGCTCTCCACAGCGTTTGAGGGGTCAAGATCACACACAAATATGCACAAAGCATCCACCCATGATCCCCTCAAAGAAATCCGTCAAGAAACGCCTCCAAAATCACGAATCGAGCCAAGAACGAAAACTCCCGAAAATAGTCTCAAAAATGACACGAAAATCACAGAGGACTAGGAGATCACCGGGACACCGAATGCTTCCATACATCCAGAGGTCAGATTCTGTACAAGAGTCTAGCCTAAGGAATCCAGAGGGAAAAGAAGCAGTTCAGAGAAAATCTACCGGGGGAGAAAGCCCTAGGAAGCAAGAGAGAGATGCCATCCACCTCTCCGCTATTTATATGAAGTCCATCGGAGGGTGGTAAATGACCACGCTACCCCTACTGCATAAATGAAGATACAACCCCTCAGAGGTATTTTGGTCAAGTCTTCATCGAGCGGACACGCTTCCACCGCGGCCTTGCTTAGCTTCGACGCAAGCCCCGCGATCACGCCACGTGCCCCCTACCTCGAAGCTTCCCGAAGCTCCCAGATCACCGTCTCCGTCACCTCGGGCCTCCGGGCTTGGTTTTGCAGCCCAAACCAAGAAACCGTCCACCTGATGGTTTTGTGGGCAAACCACCAAACCCCGCGTGCAAGCTTCGGGCTTCAACCGCTACCTTGCACCGGCCCATGTTCACGACTTCAGCCCGCCAGTCTTGCACCGCACAGCTCGCACTTGACCCCATCGGCCACCGGGTCCATCGAACCAAGCCTACTTGCCACTCCATCACCCGGAGGCTGCCACGGCTAAGGCCTTTCGTGCTTGTTCTTCACCTGCACCGACACGAGTCAAGGCGCAACCTATACCTGCACACTTAGCCAAGCATCAGTCCACACAACGTTGTCAATCACTCATCACTAAGGAGCGACCCTCCACTGCTCTTCGAACACACCTGGTCCTCAGGTAGCTTTATTCTTGATCGGGTTGTCCTCCCGGCAGCTTATTCTTAACTCGACGAACGGGCTGCCTCCCACCTAGCGCTACGTTTATAGTCCATAGCTATACTTATTCTCTGCTTCAGTTTGGATCAACACACTTTGTGGGTGTTGCAATTTTGGGTACCCACTTCTGCACCATCCTTGGCTTGGGGCGTAGGCTTATTCTTCGGCTTAGTCATCTTTTTGGTCTTCACAGGCTGACTTTGTTCTTTGGTCTTGATGGATGCAACAACTTCCTTGATTTCCTTCGCTTCTTTTTTCTTTGTCTCTTCCTTACTAATGTGATGATGAGGTAAAATATATTTAGCATTGATCTGTTGCATACCTCGAAACGTGGATGAAACTTGAATACGCTCCTCTCGCCGTTGATGTTGAACTTGATCTCCCCCTTGCCAATGTTGATGGTTGCCCCGACGGTCTTCAGGAATGGCCTCCCAAAGATGAGTGGTGGCTTCTCCCTTTCTCCCATCTCGAGAACCACAAAGTCGACGGGGATGAAGTGATCTTCAACTTTTACGGGTACATCTTCGGTGATTCCCACGGGATAGTGAATAGAGTTGTCACCCAACTCTAGACACATGGTCGTGGGCTCTAGCTTTGGTAGGCGTAGCTTCTCAAATACGTCTCTTGGCATGACGCTCACGCTTGCTCCAAGGTCGCATAATGCCTTCTTGAACTTGAATGAGCCAATGGAACACGTGATGGTTGGACATTCGGGGTCTCTTTGCTTCTCGGGTCCTTGATTTGTAATAGTAGTGCTGCATTCTTTGGACATCTTGATGTGATCTACCCCGAGTGTCGCTACCTCATACTTGTCGGCAAGTATGTCTTGAAGGTAGCGTGGCTTTAGAGGCATCTTCATGTCTTGGCTCGGCATTTCAAACTTCGGTTCTTGGGTAGTGATCTCCGGAATAGTGGTCACCTTCTCTTTAGTGTGATCTTCCGTCTCGGCGGTTAGCTTAGGCTTCCTTGCTCCGGCTGAATATTCGGGGTCCTCCGTCTTCTTTCCCGAATGAGTTTGAATAGCCTTCACCATCTCGGGACATTGGGGTTGTCCCGACAATCTACCTTCATTGCCCATTAGGCGCCCGACAAGTTGTCCCACTTGCGTCTCTAGCATCTTCATCATATTGAGCACTTGATGGTTAGAGCTTCTGACCTGCGTCACCTTGCCGTCTATATTCTCTAATATTTTGTCAATATCCTTGAACTTAGTGACGGTGTCCTTATTGATCTTAGCTTGCTCGTCCATGAAGTCCTTCAATTGTATACGAAGAGGAACCGAATTTTGAATGGACGAGCTTGCATTAAATTGAGGTTGACCTTGCCTGTAGCGGAAGTTTGGCAACCCTCCTTTCATGTAGTTGAGCACCTTTGCTTCCTCCGGACAATCTTCTTGGACATGGTCGTACTCCCCACACTCCTCACATGTGGATCTTGATTTGGCGGCCCTTTTAGCTTCTTCCTTTTCAATCTACATCTTCTCCATCCTCTTCATAAGTGAATCGATATGCCATTCAAGAAATTCGGCTCGCATGTTTTCATTGAAACACTCCAAAGCTTATTCAATCGTCTCCATGGGAAATTGAACAAATGTATAAATCTTGTTGCGCAAACTCTGAGTCTTGGCCGGCGAATAATATTTATTCATGAAGGCCCTCATCAATGCTTCCCAATTTAGTTTTGACTCCGCCGATAGAGTGTGGAACCAATGCAAAGCTCTTCCAAGTAGTGAAAACGGAAAAGGCCTTGCCCTCATTTGATTTTGAGTCACCCCATCCACATTGAAAGTTGGACATAGTTGATCGAATGCTTGGAGGTGAAGGTTCGGATCCTCTTTACTGGTGAAAGGCAAATGTTGCACCATGCGGATAGTTGAGACCTTGATCTTGAACAGCTTTCCGATGTCTTGATGGTTTAGGATTGGTAGATCATCGATGTCCGGGGTGCATAGCTCCCCGATCTTGCGCTCCGGCTACGGTTCTTCACCCATGGGTGGCGCTTGAGGTTGATCTTCCTTTGGACTTGGAGGTGGTGATTCCTTTGGAGATTCCGACGATCCTTCGGCCTCGGCTTTTGGATCTACAATTTCAAATTCCTTAGCTTGTGTTGCATGTCTCCTTTGCCTGTAAAGTTTTTCTGGATCATCCACAAAAGAAAACATGGGTTTGTTGGAGAGGTAGCCGTCCATCTCCGTTAGGGTTAGCGATAAACAAAATATACAAAAATCTAAAAGAAAAATCTAGGGTTAGTCAAAAACTATATTAGATTGATTTTTGAGGATGATCAAAGTTAATAGATGCAAAAGAAAAATCAAAAGAAAAATTGAAAATACTTACAAACGCGATACTAGATTGGATCTGGATTGCTTGTTCCCGAGCAACGACACCAGGAAAAGGGGCTTGTTGACGTTTGATTGTCGTTGCAGACTTCGGTCCGCAAGCGTACGGATCACATGGGACCCTTTTTCCCTTAAGTGTAAACCCAAGGTATCGAATTTGTGGAACATGTGCAACGCAAGATTCAATCCAATAAAGCGAGAAAGTACTATCTTCTTTTTTTTGAGAAAGAAAGCACTATCTTCTTGAGAGGTTTCAAACGCATCTAATCTACTAAACATGAGAGGTAGCAAGAGAAAACAAAGAGATAACCGATCTAGAGAGTCTTGATCATGCTTTTGTTGTAATTCCAAGCGAGAGATGAAGATAGCAATACAAATCTCATAAAAAGCATCTTTAAACCATGGCCTCCATTCCAATCCTCAAAGGCACCTACCGTATGCGTGATCGACATCCTGTCACGATGCCTCGCTTTTTGTGTAGGTGAACCTAAGAGCATGTTCACGAGAAACACGTTGAAAACACTTGGTACATCCGGTATGCACCTCTAGCCACCATGGCTACAAGAGCACCCTGAGCAATCTATCTATAGAATAGATTGAGGAAGAAGCAAAACCAAAAGAAGACAAAACCGTAGAGAAGGCACTTGATCACTAGAAATCGGATTCACAAAGACTTCACCATGAATGATTACATGAACAAGATCACAACCGGGATCCTACCTTGATCTTGATCCTAGCTCCGGAACTTTGACGTGGTCTTTCATGCAAGGTTCCCACGTCGGCTAGGGAAACCCTAGATAACTAGCACGACCCTCCTCTCCAAGATGGTGTCCCTCTAGCTTCTCTACTCCTCGGCGGCGGATGACGAATGACTTGATGTGTGGCACTTCGCACGGGGACTATAAATAGCCCGAAGGGGTGCTAGGTCAAAGGGGGTGTTGAACAGGGCCCGAAGTGGGCTAGGCCGGCCGGCCTAGGCCGACCGGCCTAGGTCCTCCTCGGCCCGGTTCGTCCCCTGGTTTTCTTCCCAAAGTTTCTCGCGTATTCCTAAGTTTTTGTCGAACTACATGTGGGTCATTGACGTCATTTTCCTCATGGTTTGGATAAATGTGCTTGACGCGCAAACTCCCGCATCTTTTGTCTAGGTCCTCGGTGTTTTACGACTTCACGCTTTAGTCCTTGGATCATTTGGAGTCATGTTCACCTCATGTCTTGACTTGTGCGGAGCTTCATGATCTTCTCGTAAACTGCTCAATGAACTTTACTCGGAAGTCCTCATTTATGCGCTTAATTCCTGTGTAGACAATAAACTCCAAAAACCACATGCGAATGCGAACTTGACATATAATGGGGTTTAGGATCGTTAGTGTGAATATCAAATTAATACCAACATTGAAGGTAAACTCATGGCTAGGTTGACGGAAATCGACCGCCAACAGCTGTCCTCACCGAGTACACATACAATATAGGATCGAACAACTCAGCCCTCATGCCTGCAACTTTCAAGCCTTCTGTGTTTAAGTGCTTCTTTGCTGCCTTCCCAAAATTATTTACATTCCGTAATCCGCTATATATGTGGTCTCTTGCTTTTTTCCACCTATGTACAAAATATGAATTTATCTTGTAGAAAGTGAACTCCACAATAGCCGATACTAGCATAGCATGGACGCCTTTGAGGATCTTGTTGAGCACTTCTGATAGATTTGTATTTTGCACACCATATCTCCAACCACCTTCATCAAACGCATTGGCCCACTTATGCTTATTCATCATTTGCTCTTCCAACCACTCTTTTGCTTCCGGATTCATCATTTTTTTAGTTTCTTTAGTCTAATGTTAAATGTACTCTCCGCTTTTGCTGCACATACCAATTTTAGTTAACTTCTCACTTTCTTGTTAGCTCGCCTATGCCATACGTTCGTTGCAAAGTGTCGCATGCACCACCGACTGACGATAGGTTCGTACCCTTCCATATAATCCTCGACTGCACTCAGTATTCCTTGATGGCGGTCTGAAACTATGCACACCTTCCTTAGATGTCCCACAATGTCTCGACGGACCAAATGCAAGAACCAAGACCAACTTTCATTATTCTCACTTTCAACTAAGGAAAATGCAATGGGTACCAATCTATCATCACCATCAACGCCAGTAGCGATTAGCAAAACACCCTTATACTTTCCAGTTAGGAATGTGCCATCAACACTTATTACCGGCCTGCAATGCTTGAATGCCTCTACACATTGGGGGAAGCACCAATGTCGGTGTTAGGATTAGTCCCAACACTAACTAGTAAGTTACGCTGTGATCAGCTTCTCGATGGTCGGTGCAAATGACAACACAGGGGACACGAGTTTATCCTGGTTCCGACCGCGGGGTCGTACGTCCAGCAGATTGGCGCGTGCGCGCTGTATTGACTCGCACCGGTGGTGCCTGTAGAGGGGGGCTACAAGCAAGGCGGGAGAGGAGGAGAGGCCTCCAAGTCCCTGCTAAGTGATTGAGGCAAAGTGCCAATATCGATGGGAACGAGTATGCGAGTGAGAGTGAGTGTGAAGCGATGATCTCGTCCCCCGGCGGCCGGGCGACTGCCTCCTCCTTTTATAGACTAAGGGGAGGCGGCTTACAAACGTGCCGCTCGGGGTTTTACACAGTATCGTGGTACTGGCACACAGTGTTTGCGATTTGATGGCGTCCTGACGTCTCAACACTTGCCGGTGTCGTGGTGGCTATATGCTGGTCTGGGAAAAGCTTCGAGGGTAGCTTGCTCGGCGTGCACGTCTGACTGCCGTTCGTGCACCCGTTCGAGGGTCTTGCTGACGAGGGCACCCGGCGCTGTACAGGGGCCGGCGCGGCGGCGTCCCATTGAAGCATGGCCGCACAGCACCGGGGATGGCAGCATAGCGCGCGGGATGGCAGCATAGCGCCCGGGATGGTGCCACAGGGTCAGGGATGTCCGCACAGCGCTGGTGCTGATCGCACGGACCCTGGGCGAGTCGCACAGCGCCCGGGATGGCCGGGTGGCGCCGCAGCTAGCGGAGGGGACGCGGCGCACGTCGCTCGTACGGCGGCGCCGGTCAGTGTGCGCACCAAGTCGCTGCCCGTACACCCTTCGAGGATGATCCATGCTCTTTCGAGGGCCTCGATGGCGGGAGCGCCCATGCCGTACAGGGGCCGGCGTGGTGGCGTCCCATCGTAACAGGGCTCCACAGCGCCGGGGATGGCTCCACAGCGCTGGGGATGGCTGCACAGCGCCGGGAGGTGACGGAGGTGACGCGCCTCGCTGGCCTTGCGCCACGGCGTCGCCCCAGGCGGGCGGGGAATTGGGGGCCGTACCCCTCTCGAGGGTGCCGTCGTCCTCTTTCGAGGGGCGCGACGTGGAGGAGGTACGGGAGTAGGCGGCACAGTGTCACGGAATGACACCGGCCATCCCGCACGGCACCCGCACAGCGCCGGGGATGGCTGCACAGTGCGGGTTGGCCGAACAGCGCCGGGATCTGATTCCCAGGCGGTGTCAGAGGGCCGGCGTGGCGTGGATTTGCCTTTGACCCGGGCTCCCACGACGCGCCAGAGCATTTAATGCTCCGGTCGTGGGAGCAGGCACGGTGTCGCGGATCAGAGGAGACCTCGAGCGAGGCGTAAACACGCTCGAGGGGCGTCAAGCCCTCGAGCGAGGCGGACACTCGCCCGAGGGGGCGTCAGGCCCTCGAGCGAGGCGGAAGATTCGCGGCGCAGCGCCCGGCCCTCGAGCGGGTCGGAGGTTTGCTCGAGGAGCGCCGGGGGTCGACTGTTCGTTGGGCCGGTGAGGCTTTTTGGGCCGTGGGCCCTGCCCTGGGCCGCTGTCGTGCGTGGTGTGGTTTGCTCGTTCGCTTTCGTTATTTTTCGAAAAAGGGGTGATTTCCCCCATTATTAGGGGACCCCCGTGGCTGTCCCCGACAACCAATACACCCGCTCCATAACAGGCTTTAGTACACCTTTGTGAAGCTCCGTCTTTCCCATTGTATAAGTGGACCACTTCGTACCCGGGTTGAAGTGTGTTATTGCTTGTAGGATTTTCAGGACCCTGCTGTAAGCATCCTACCAATCACCCCACAACATGGATATTGCATGCTGCTTAGCTCTCCAGGCTTTTCCATACTTCACCGTGTAGTTGTTGAAACCTTTGATGGCTTCAATGAGGGTAGCTATGGAAACATCGGCATCCTTGTAAACCATGGCAACAATCCGTCTTGTAATGTAACGAGCTGTGCATTGAGAATGTTCTTGTGCCACTTTCGACGTCCCACATGTATGAGGTTGGACAACTCTTGTGATTCTCCATTTGTTCCTATCATCAGGAAGTGGACGCACCCACACCTTCCAATCACAACCTTGTTGGCAAGCTACCGTGTACCTTATTTTGGCTGATGAATGAATCACATCATATGGCCTATGGTGTCGCACCGAGTAATCCCTTAAGAAAAACTTTAATTCTTCCAAGCTATCGAATTGTATTCCCTTTTCTATAAACAACTGACCACTGCCGGGATCAACTTCAGTAAGGAGTAACCCAGAATCACAATATGTCTTCTTTGGAACCGAATGGAAAACGGAAACTTCAGACACATCAACATGTACAACTTCCAATTGCCTCAACTATGTTGGAGTGAATTCCGGCACTCGAAATCTAGAAAGAGTATACATCAATCCTCTATACGTCTCGTTTTCTCTCTCATCGAATAATGGAATCTCTTCACTCAAATGATTTGTTTGGCGTATAGGATTAACTCGAAGCACATGTGTTGGTTGGGTCACACTAGTTGATTGGCTAAGTGGAGTTGGAGTTGGTTGGCTAAGTGGAGTTGGAGTTGGAGTTGCTTGCCTAACTGGAGGTGGTTCATCTTCTTCGGAGCTCACAGATATATCATCCTCATTCTCTTTCTCATCATCCTCATAATCACCAAAATTATTGTTCGACTTACATCTATCAAATTCATCTTCCCCATCTGAATCATGAGAAATTTCATCATCATCACCACCCTCTTCATCATCATCGTCCTCATGAACCTCATTATGTGCTACCATATCTTCCTAAGTTAAGTGTTCCTTAGGCTCTTCACTATGCGGTGACATTACCGGAGAGCAAGCATCAACAACTAACTCAGCACAACGAACTTGAGATTCTTTCACACACTCTTTGTAAAATAACCAATCATCACCACATGTAATAGGCATTATCACACAGTGGTTTCTTTTGTCACTGGAATCAAACCTTCCATGAATCCTTATTTCCTCCCCCTCATTTCCAACTTTGAACAAAGAGTTCACTCGGATTTTAATATCTTAAAATGTTGGAGCACTATCAAATCTTGCTACTTGTTGCCTCATGCTTGCAAACTCCCCATTGTCATCAACCATGCCACCCGGAAAAATACGAACTAAACGTTTCATCTACACACCACCACAATTTAAATGTATATTCAATGTGTTAATCAAGAAAATGATAAAATCCTACCATGCAAGACAAACTACACGATAAGAAGGGGTTAACATCAGCCACTTACACGATACACCACACTTAATCATACCCGATCCGTACTCAATCAACCTATCCAACTCAAATCATACACAAAACCTAACCACCTCATATCCAATGAAAACGATGAAATCCGTGAAAACTAATTGGTTAGAGTGGAGGAGTTACCTTCCCAGAGTAGTTTCCCACTATTTCTCCTTCAAAATGGGTGAGGGATGGGGTGGATCTAGAGGGGGAGGGGTGGGGGCGGCGCCATGGGAGGGGAGGAGCTCGGGTTAGGTCAGGAGTGAAGTGGAGAAGTGAGGAGGAGGAAGAAAAGAAGAAGCCCGGCGGCCCCGGGTATGTTAAGTGGGTCGCGCCACGCCATCTGGCACGACTCAGTCACGTCAGAGCATGTGGCGCGACTCACTCGCCACGTGCGCGGCCAGCCTGCCCGCGCACAGGCTGACGTGGCCGGCCGATCGCGCCACAGCAGCATGTGGGGCGACTCAAAAGGGCTACTTAAATTTAGTTCGGATTCGGTTATTATTAAAAAATTAGATTAAAAAGGTTTTTTTAAAAAAAAAATTGACCACTGTATCGCGGCAAGGCAAGATTCTTGAGGGACGGGGGCCGCGACCCGCGAGAGTAGCGTCCAAATGAGTCCCCACTCGAGCCTTGAACGTAGTGCCGGCTTACCAGGTACGAGGGGACACGGGACTGAAACTGCCACGATGGTGCGAACACCTAGGCTCCTGTACACGCCTTGGACTGCCATGTGGTCATACTCATCTGCCATCACTCACTCACTCCATTCATCGCCGCCTGGATCCTCTTCCAACCTCCTCCGGTCTCCGCCGGCGCCGTCCTCCACTGTATCCTTCTTCCTCAAAGATTTCCCTGTGGGATCACGGTATGCTTTCCCTGCCTACTAGTTTCATTAAAAAAAACTCGTGGGGCACTGAGGAAGCTGCACAGGAACAACATGTCAGTTTGTGTGTTGCATCCGGGGAGATTTTGCTTTGATGAGGACGAAGCAGCAGAAGGCATCAGGCCCTGATATCCCACCGTCAAAGCATTAAGGTTACTGAATCTCCTTTTGTTCTTTCCACGTTACATGGATCGATCGTTGTGTGGGTGGAACAGTTAAAGAGTTTCATTTCTTTCGGTTAGGCTAGATCTCGAGGTCCAGGACAAGTTGTGACAAACATATTTCAGGTCACTTGCTGCTGCAATCACAGTTCTGAAGAGGGAGACACAAATATGGGCAGAGCTGGTTTCAGAAGGAAATGCAGGTCAGACCGCTATGCACAGACAGACAAGGTGATGAAACCCTCTAACTGTGTGTGTTCTCCCTAATCACCTGCACAGCATTTTATCCTTTCTTGCTAGTTACATATTACGTATGAATTCAGTGACACATTGGCATGCATGCAGGATCCACAGAACCGTGCGTCGCCCATCAGAATCGTGAGGCTGTACCCTCACCTCACCCCAGATCAGCGCAAAATGATCGAGGACGCCGGCTTCGGCGGCCTCCTGAAGATTGGCTGCCCGACATTCCCTTTGGGGCTCTCCGGTTGGCTCCTCCGGCGATTCGACACCGACTACTGCGAGCTGGTGATCAAGGGTCGGGGAAGGATCCCGGTCACCAGCGACAGCGTGCACAGGGTGCTGGGCATTCCCAACGGCGGGGGCGATGTCAGGTACGGATTGGATGAGGATGCCATGGCCTTCATGTCCGCCAAGTTGGGTGCTTCAGGAAACTACTGGCCTGCCGTCAGTAGCATAGAGGACTCCCTCAAGCAGATGAAGTACGCAGACGAGCATTTCCTCCGGACGTTCATGGTGCTTGTGATCTCGAGCTTCCTCTGCCCGACTACTAGTCCCAGAATCAGCCCCCGGTGCTTCCCGCCGTTGGTGGATATCAAGTCGATCAGGGGGCTGAATTGGTGCAAGTTTGTTGTGGAGCAACTCAGGAAGTCTGTCCGTGCATGTGCCCGAAAGGGGAAGAACAGTGTGCCAGGCTGCCTTTTCTACCTTGTGGTGAGCATTCTTTGCAGGAATCGTTTTTCTCCTGACTGATATACTAGTCTTACCAATTTTGCTGTAGATTCTATATCTGGATTCACTTGATATCCGTGACACACAAATTCCGGATGGAACACCGCGGATTTCTGCATGGAACAGGAAGCTTGTAAGCAAAGTCCTTGATATGGACATGAAGGACGATGGCTCCTTTGGAAAATGCCTTGTATGTTTTTCTATACCAGTCTTCATCTGAAATGGCAAGTCTATTTCTGTCTGTTATGAAATTATGATCCTATTTGCTTCCAACGTTACGTGCAGTTGAAGAACGGAGCTCCTGAGAGCATCAACTCTAGGGGTGCATCAGGCGCATCCGCCATCCTCGGAGACGTCCCAGAAATAGCAAATTTTGTGTCAGCAAATGTCGCAGCTGGGTACAATGCACAGGTGTCTTCTTGTAGCTGCTTGTATCCGCATCATCGTTTCCTTGGAGCTCTGTAACTATAACTGAGTTTGTGCTTTTGCCTGCAGAAGAAAGAGATATTATGCAATGCAGTAGGCAAGCTTTGTGCAACTATCACAAATGCTCTCTCAAAGTTCATGCACGAGGTCTCTGCACTCGAAGTCACCTGCGGAGAAGTCACCAGAGATCGCAATCCTGCCCTTCTAGAAAATAACAATGCTAACAATGTGGAGGAGAATGCCAGCGGAGATGAGGAAGACGTGCTCCCCGAAGATAGTTCTGAGCTGCCAACCGAGGAGGATACGGAAGACACATCGGCTGACGAGTTCGAGGATCAAAGTTCCCTGGATGGAGGTAGCACGGACGACGACTCTGAGGATGATCCTGACTGCGAACAAGACGAGCTCAATAGCAGCAAGCAGAAACGTGTTAGAACAACTGAGCCTGGAGATGTTGCGGCCAAATCTGAAAAAGGGACAGGCGAAGGTTCAGGACATGATTCAGACACTACAAAGGGAAATCAAGAAACAGGGAATGGGCGCACTGAAGAGCACGCAAAAAATCTTAAAAAGCGAACGTTGGCATGTGTCGATGGGGGTACGTCTGAAGTAAGGAGCGCACGCCAGAAAACCGGTGAAAAAAGTGGTGTCGCTGTGGAGAAGACGGCAGTTATTCAGACCCCCGGCAGCCCACTACATCTACATGGTGGAGGAGGTCTGAAGCTTTGTGGTGACGGGAGAACCTTCAAGGTGAAGGAGGAGATGGAGAAGACGCCTGTCATTGATTTGTGTACCCTGACGAGCTCAGAGAGCGACTGTGTCCTTAAGACTGAAGGTCCTTCCTCTTCTGTTGATGGCCCCAAAAGGGCCTCATGAGGGCCTTTTTTTTTTTTTGAGAAGAGCCCCTCGGCTCGGCCTTCATTGGAGGCCAGGTGCGGTGCGGGGGTTCGAACCCCCGCCGGCTGCCTCCCACCCTTGGGGGCTTGCCACTGGGCCACAGGCCCGTCCGCGCCTCATGAGGGCCTCATGACTCGCAAACTCAGTAGATGAAATGGCCAAACATGTGTTCTTCCTTTGGAGGTTAGCGAAGCGCAGTTGGTAGCTGGTTAAGGTTCAGGCAGGTTACATCATGTGTTGTAAAAATTCAGAATAAGTTGATGTGTAACTGACTGGATGCCTCCGTTTTCTCTCTTTAATTTTGCAAGTAAGGATGCCTCTATTTGTCGATGCACGCACATTTCCAAACTCGAACATGCCATATTACAGAAAGAAACTTGAAACTGTAGATTTAGCTGATCAAGTAGTCGTTTTCATTTCTGGGAAGATCATGTGCCCGGCTGCTTGTAGCAGCTCCAGTCTCCCCTCCTCCCATACTGGAGTGCAGGTCTGGCCTGATGTCTTGCTGCACAACAATGAGTCTAAACACTGAACAATTGAGGAAGAAAGATTTAAGATGAATCAGATCAACCATATTGGCCATGACACAGACGGGTAGAGAGATTGGCGATGAATTAAGAAATTAAGATAAAGTGCAAACAGAACAGTTGCAATGTGCCGTCACCCTCTGTTCTTTGCCTCTTTCTGCCTATTGCCTACACAGAAAAGACCGGTGGGAGCAACAGGAGCGACAGGACAAATTAAAATTCCCTCTACTAAAAACAAGTACGTGGAATGATCTCAAATGATACATTTTAACTGTTAACATCTCTTATAGGAGTATTACATAGTTATTGACTGCAAAAAACACATTATATGGAAGTAGTGTAAAACGTGAATTCAGTGGTACTATCCAATAATCTAAAAACTTTTGGACTAATGTTTGGTCAACTATAATGAAGTTTGAACGTCAAAATGTGTCCATGTCTCGTAAAAGGAAATGCAGGGAGTACAATGATTAGCTATTTAGCAGTAACCATCGTTCTGCAGTCTTTCTAATCAGTAAATCTGTGCAGGCAGCACTACATGCAATTCAACACAATGACCGGTAAATATTTGCATTGTACAACTGATTATTAGTAAATTATATTATTATTACCTATTCAGATGGTTTCGGTCCTTTGCAAATGTAATGATTGATGATTTGTTTCGAAAGAAGGTGTTCAAGATAGAGTTATTTATTTTGTTCACGCTGCCGTTTTTGTTCCTTCAGACATCTTGTTTCTGAAGGTTCAGCAAGACCGTAATGGACTAAACTCTGAAGGCAAGTTGAAAACAGGTGCTGAGGTGCAAGCACAAGCAGCAAGCAGTCAACCCATTCAGAACCCAGAAGTATCGGTCACCTATGCAATTTTCTGATGCTCCAAGTGACCAAGTCTCCAACGTGTAGCCCAGCAGCAGCAGCAGGTGGCGCCCACGTATCCTTAAGGATATCTATGGGGAAATTCGGAATTAAGCATACTCCTAACAAAGTCCTAAGGTCCCGTTTAGTTCCCCAAAAGTCTCAAAATTTTTCGCATCGCAGACCGTACCACCTCTCACAGAACACGCTTCTCAATGCAAAAATTTCACCATTTTCACCAAAATTTCACCGAACTAAACGGTGCCTAAGTTGGCTTCCTGCATTCAAATGGTCTGGGTTCTTCGCAGATGTCAGCAATCCAACTTATCAGGGTTGACAACACATCTTCAGAATTCTGGAAACTGTCCTGGATACAGCAACTTCAGCCTAGACTTTTGACCGTGTTCGTTTCAGTTCAGTCTGAATCAGTGAACCTGGATATACTACGGACAGAGAGTTGAGTCTGAATTTCCTGGAGTCAAAAAAAAGAAGGTGGTACCGAAGGTCGAAACCAACTAATACCGAATGTCCCTGACGAGAAACTGGGACCAATGAACCCCTGATACGCTATTTACAAATAAGAAAGCTTTCCAGCTTGCTACAAGTGTTGGGTTTGCAACTTTGCATCGATGTGCAGTGTGAGCACTGCTCAGAGTATCGCACCGAATCGGGCCACATGCAAGACAGATTGCAATCTTCAAACAGATTTGACTTGTAAGTAGTAGTTGCGGCACAGGATCAGGATCAGAACCACAGGGGCCACAGGCCACAGCACACACCATCTTGAGGGTCCACCGCAAAACTGAACAATGATGTGGATCATGCTGAACTATCGCAGCAACTGCTAGTGCTAGCAGAGTGGCATCACCCCAGTTCTCTGCCCATCTTTGCTGTGTCTGTCACTCTGTCCACACTTTCCTCTGCTCCCGAAAAGGCCTGAGAAGGAAAAGGGAGAAATGAACAAATGGAAGAAAAAATGCAGACGGATCAGCAGCAGTATAATGATTAGGCATTTAGCAGTAACCACCACTCTGCAGCCTTTCTAATCAGGAGCTTTGTGCCAGCCACATACTGACCACCAGGACAAAAGACTTGCACAGGACAACTCAACTGCAGTGGAGTGGAGTGGCCGCAAAAGCGGGCAGGCAGGGAGCAAGGTGTCCCGGGAGCAGCGTTTTCTAATCAGAAAGTTCACAACCCAGAGGCCAACCAACTCCTCGCCGTCAGCTTGGCTTGCATGCAGCTCCAGCTCCCCGGGGTTTAAGCTGAGGCCGTCCGCGTGGGCTCACCGGGTCAACAACACCCATCGTCCCCCCCCCCCATTATCTTAAACGGATGCATGATCACTGAGACGCATCTGTGTCTGGCAATGGCAAATGATTAGGGCCACGGCGGGCAGCGGGGAGGACATGGTGGGGGCGGGTGAGTGGAATAGTGGATACGCGTGTGAGAGGGGTGGCGTCTTGTCCATTTTTAGTGCCACCGCGCACATGGGTTGTTGGGGGGAAAATGGTGGTTAGGGACGACTATAGTAGATTAGTGTCGGATTAGGCCACCAGGGGCTACTCCTAGTTCTATATATATATACTCTGCGATGACACTTGATTAGGAGAAGCCGCACGCACGCACGCCCGGATCTAACCAAGATTGCGTTGCCCCCTCTCGTCGCTGACGAGATAGCGCGCTAAACCAAATCATGCAAGCACACCTGCACCTACTGCCGCTAAGCTATAGTTTAATGGCAGTGATTGTGCTAATGATCCTACGTGGTATACTCTTAATCTTTGGTTTGTTTCCTGCATAAATCATGTGCAACCATGCCCTATTTCGGTCCATTCGACATGTCCCGTTTCTCTAGAATCCTGTGAATTTCGATCCCCAGGAATTTTCCGTTTGGAAAAAAAAATTGAATTCAGTTGTCCATCCCATCTTATACGTTCTTTTCAGTCAGACCCGGCAAGATTTTTTGCGGAAGCACGCGTTAGAGAATACACTCGATCGGCTAGCTGCAATTGACCAGAAGAAGTTCGTTGCTGAAAGCCTGAAAACGTATCCTGCCGGCCCATTTCAGACGGCGCTACCCGACTGCTGCCTGCTTATTCAGCGGCACATGTGAATCCTGCCGTGCTGAATGCGTGCGTGCGAGCGAGCAGTGACAACCAGGGAAATCCGCCCTGATTTTCTTCGCATCCCGCCGTGGTCTGGTGGATGACGCCAACCTGCTTTCACTTCCGTTCTTGTTGGGTTGGAGCGGGCGATCGAGCGGCTACTTGTTGTCAAGAATGCGTCAACGATACGAACACGGCGAGGAAAAGCAGGGAGCGAGGTTTCCTCATCGGACTCCCAACATCAACATCGATCAGAAACTTCATCGGACTTTAATGCAACACGCAAGGCGGGAAAATAGCTAGCTAGCTGACTGATAATCCCTCTTTGACAATTTTTTTTTGGAACATGATCATTGCTCTAATCCAATGATTGCGTAGAGGTTGGAATTTCTGAAATGTTGGGGAACTGGTAATAAGGGCCCGTTTGGTACAGCTTCATAAGCGGCTTCACCAGCAGCTTCACGAGCAGCTTCACAACTTCAATAGCCAAACGGTCAGCTCTCTGCCCAGCTCTCTGGTCAGCTTCTCTGAAAACTCGCTCTCACAGAGTTAAGCACACTTGAAGCTGCAAAAACATGACTCTCCCCCGCTCATGAAGTTGTTTTCTAAAAAACAGCTCTGCTGGTGAAGCTGAGGTGTGCCAAACAGAGCCTAAGTCGTATCTTTAAGCAATGTGCTTCGACTTTGAACAAGCAAGACACATCAACAACCGACATCATAGACAGACGTCTCATCACATGCCTCGAGAGGGATGGTATGGTACCCAAGTAGACACAGAGGTTAAACCAAAATCACATGGAGCACGTATATCTGCAAAGAACTAAAACCATTTGCAGCACTTATGAGTACAAGAAGAACAAGACGACGTTTGTCTATTTTGAGGGAAAAAAAACAGTGCCAAAAAACAAAGATTATATGACTAAAACTAAAAACTAAACTGCTGGTAATAAGGCAAATCCAACCCTAATTAGTAATTAGCATGCACATCTCATGCCATATCAGTACTACTAGCAGTGACTAACCAAAACCAAACAAGCAACAAACTTTTTTTTTCTACAACCACCACCGTTAATTTGGTTTCGGGGGGCGCGTCTGCGTCTGAGTCGAGGAACGGTGATCACGACCTCCGTGCCGGGCCGTCGACGAACACGGGGCGCACGGGGACGGGACCCCAGGGCCCCGTGGCCGTGGGCGCTGATGGACGGGCCGCGCGGCCGGGCTCGTCGGCGGCGGTGGCGGCGATGCGCTCGCAGGAGGGGCACATGGTGAGCGTGGTGGGCGGCGGCATGCGCGCGTACTGGTGCGGCGCGACGAGCTTGAGCGCGCGCAGCTCCGCCACCTCCCGCTGCAGCCGCCGGTTCTCCTCCGTCAGCGTCTCGCAGCAGCGCTTCAGGAACTCGCAGTCCACCTCCGTCTGCTTCAGCTTCGTCCTGCCCAATTCCACCATCGGTTGGTTATTAGCCGATATAATCATCAGGTTAAATGGTAATCAAGCGGTTAATAATTGTCAGGTTTATTTAATTACCTGGCCCTGCGGTTCTGGAACCACACCTCGACCTGGCGTGGCTTCAGGTTCAGCTGCTTCGCCAGCGCTGCCTTCTGCTTCTGCGAAACAGACGATACAGGAAAAAGTCCATCAGATTTTTTTTTTGAGATTTTTGGGACTCTCGAGAGTTGAAGATTAATCGGTGCTGCCGTGTTGGAATTCTGAAAATGATGAGGAGTCAAGAGTGGTTGTACTATACGTACGGGGTTGAGGGTGTTGTGCTCCTTGAAGCTCTCCTCGAGGACGGCGGCCTGGTCCTTGGACAGGCGGAGCTTCTTGCGGGACCCGCCGCCGGCGCCGCTGTCCTCGTCGTCGCTGCCGCCGCCGGCGCCGGCCCTCGGGGTGTGGTCGCCCTCTAGGTCCCCGCTCCTCGTCGCCGCGGGCCGCTTCCCGCTGAGGCTGGACAGCGTGCTGTTGGGCGACGACGCGGCGGGCTCCTCGTCCTCGCTGCAGCTGCCCCTCCGGCTCTCCCCGGCGGCCGGCGCCCGGTTCACGTCGATCCCACGCAGGAACGGCATCTCGTGGCCGTGGCACGCCGCCACTGCCGGCGGCTGCTGTAGCAGCAGCTTCCTCTCCATAGTAGATCGATCCGCCATCATCCCTGCATGCATGCACGCCCGACCTCAGTTAAAAGAAAAAAAAGAATACTCGATCAGAACCAGAAACGGCCACTCGACTCTCCGCGGTGTCGCTGGATCGGAAACACACGGCGCATGCACGCGTCCTCTGCTCCAAAAATAGCAGTGCTCACCGGAGGCGGGAGAGAAGAAGAGACGGGCGCCGCCGTTCCACCACTGCGTCGCCTGCGGCGGCGGAGCGGGGTGGGAGGAGATGGGCGCGACGCAGATGGCTCGCTGCTGCGGCGGCGGCTGGACCACCGGTGCCGCGGTGGCGATGCTGAGGCTGAGGCTGAGCCCGAGCCCGAGCCCGAGACCGCTGCCGTGGGCGTGCTGCTCCCGATCCCTGGCATTAATCGCCATCTCCATCGATGGCTACTCGGAACTTGGGTTCCGGGAAACCTGGTGTGGTGCTTGCAGCTACTAGTCTCGCAGAGAAAAAGAGACAGCGGTGGATGATGGATGGATCGATCGCCCTCGGCGCGGTGTGTGTGTGTGTGTGGCAATGAGGAGGGAGAGGGGTAGAGAGGGTGCTGCTTTTAAAGAGCAGTAGCACACAGGAGACAGAGAATGGGAGAGATCATCAGTGGAGTGATGATGGCGTAAATCAAAAGTGATATTTTTTTTGTGGGGTGGAGGAAAGGTCAAAATATCATAATAGTCGGAGGGAGAGCCGGAGAGGGGAAGGGAAAACGAAGAGGAGGTGAAGTGCTCCGTGCTCGTGTCCTGCTGCTGGTGGAGAGAAGCGAGCGAGCGAGCGAGATGATAGGTGTTGGCTGGCGCGTCACCCTCGCCGGCGCAGCCCAATCATCAGCTGAGAGATCGAGCCTGGGCGTGGCCCGTGGCCCGTGGGGGGTCCAGGTGCACGCCGCGCGCCTCTCTTTTGACTTGTCCCCCCGGTTCGGGGGACGGGGGATCACCACACGGATGGCGCCCGCGATGGCGATCGCGATCGTGGCTGCCGCGGCCGAGTCCTGCTTCTGCTTGGCTCCGGCAACCGTACAGGCCCGGGCATCGCGTGCATGCGACCGGGTCATCGGTGCCGCCGGGATCCCGGCGCTGGTGCGGGACGATGCTGTGGCCACTGTTTCGCCTCCGCACGAGAAAGAGACGGAGAGACAGGAACTCGTCTGCTGCGACAGAGTAAGTTTCGGCGTCAACACTGGTAGAACGAGACGAAATGATCTGGTCAAAGATATTAAGTACCGTACTCCATTGATGGCACAAATGAAATATTAAGGCCCTTTAATTCGTCTTTGAGTTTCAATGGTTCGTGGCGTTCCAAGGTGTGGCGGTGCCGTAAAACTGGGCTCGGCACTGCCCGCACGGCTGGGGTAGACGAGTGAGCTGAGGAGCCTCACCCAATCTGAATTCTGTATCGGCTTCTTGCGGATCCGTAGTCATCTCGAAATTATTTCGACCTCGGTGCGTCTCGCATCGCTACTCTCCTCTTTCTTTCCACAAAAGTTCCCATATCTTTTTTTCACTGCATGTCCACTTGGAGGCTGTAGAGAACGGGCAAGGTAAAAGGGCAGTTCCAATGGAAGAAACATATGTAGTTTTTATAGCATAAGATATCGTATCAAGAAATCATCTCTTCACAATGTAAAATTTTCTAACAACCTTCAAACACAAAATTGACCAATCATCCATCTTATTCTTCTCTCTCATCTCCGGATCCTCTGCGGCTACTCATGTGACCATGTCGCCATCGTCCACTCATTCCTCTTCCATTTTCTTTCTTCTCCACGTGCCCCCTGCAATCTTATCTCTTTCTCCTTGCTGCCCATCGTCAGGAGCTAGCAGCGGCGCACGGGCGTCCTCCAGGGCCGCGGCGAGCCGCTGCCCGTCGCAGTGAGCAGCAGCGCGCGGGCGTCCTCCACGGCCGCGGCGACCTGCTGCCCGTCGCCGGAAGCAGCTGCGCGCAGGCATCCTCCAGGAGTTGCTGCCTATCCCGGGAGCGGCGAGACGTGGACAACGACGAGCTGCTGCCCAGTCGAGCTCTCTTGGAGCGACAGCCCGACGCGGTGGCCTGGACTCGCCTGTCAGGGACACGTTGCCCGGGGCGCGGCGGCCGGGGACGCGGCAGCCTGGGCGCGGCGGCCGGGGACGCGGCGGCCGGGGCACGAAGGCCTGGGCGCGACAGCGTCGAGCCTGCGCGGCCGCGCGTGTGGAGCCGGGGCAGCGGCGCAGCGCACCGGATCGGGACGACCGCACTGGAGAGCGTTCGTTTCTCCCCAACGGCATTTTTGCGGTTTCTTCGCTTCTCGATTCAAGTGAGGACGCCGTTTCCTGAGGAGGAAACGATTTCTACCGTTTTTTCTCTCTTTTCCTCATTTATTAGCTGTCATGTGGCATCTCATTTATTAAGAATAGAAATCATCATTAATGTTCCATTAGGACTTCCCTAAGGGCCAACTTTTTTACTTTTTGACCCTTTTGGTGAATGAATTTCACAAATACGTCCCTTTCGGAAAGATTTTTAAAAATGGATCCCGAACTCGGCGCCGTGGATCATAGCGCCGAGGTAACATGTCTCGGTGCCACGGATCATGGCGCCGAGGTCCATAGCCATAGCAGCAAACGTGGCAATAGTTGACTGACGTGGAGGTGACATGGCGGCCGAGCGCTCGGCGTCGTGATCTGCGGCGCCGAAGCACCCTGGTTCTCGCGTGCATGCACACACATGCAAAGGCACATGCACACACAACGATGCATGCATGCCATTTACACACAACGTCGCATGAAGTTGTAAAAAAAAACGCCGCATGCATGGCATGCATACAAACGCGTCACGCATGCGCACACACAACGCCGGCCGCAAGCCATGCACGCCCACGGACGGACGCATGCACACGCACGGACGCCGACCGCATGCCACGCGCACGCCCACGCACGCATGCAGACGCACGCCCACGCACAGGAACGGTGCTTCGGCGCCATGGATCTCGGCGCCGAGCTCGGCGCCGAGGTTTCGGCCACATCAGCCTCCATGTTGTACCATGTGGACTTACCACCCAACAACCTCGGCGCTAAGATTCTGTGGCGCCGAGACGTGTTACCTCGGCGTCATGGTCCACGGCGCCGAGCTCAGGGTCCATTTTTTGAAATCTTTTCAAAAGGGGTGTACTTGTGAAATTCTTTCCCCAAAAGGGTCAAAAAGTAAAAAAGTCGGCCCTAAGGGCAGTCCCAATAGAAGAAATCAGATGATTTCTATAGCATAGGACTCTGTGTCAAGAAACTAATCTTCTCAATGGAGAAGTTTCTTCAACTGTCTCAGATAGAAAATGAACCAATCAACATCTCTTGGCTCGCAGGATTCTCTACACAGACCTGGCCGTCGGCCTCACGGTGCGCCACTGCGCCGCCGGAGGGGAAAAGAGAGGGAGCACAGGGGGCAGCGGCGACCTCGAATGGGCCAACTCCCCGGCGACGAGAGGCAGCGGGAGCGATGGTGGCGGCGGCGACTCAGCCGCGGGAGCATCGGCGAGTCCTTCGGAAGGGAGCAGTAGCAGCGAGGCGAGCTCCCTGAGGGGAACAGGAGCGAGGCGCGAGCTCGTGGGTCGATGCGCGCTCTCGTCCGCCAGGGGAGCAGCGGTGGGTGCGGTGACGACCCCGGTGAGCTCTGTAGCCGTGGGCGTGGCGGCAGCCACCGACGAGCTTCTGTCATCCAGATCCCGGACGGCTGCTGTCCCTGGCGAGCTCCGTCGACTCGAATCGTGACGGCGACAACCTTGACGAATATGGGCGCCGCGGCGGGCCTCGGTGAGATCCGCGGCCGGATCCCGGCTGTTGCGGTGGCACGTGCGGGCAGGAGAGATTCGCTCGGGAGAGGAGATGCGAGTGGCGTGTGGGAGAGAAGCGCGTGCTGCAGGGTAGAAAGGCGCCAGCCCCGGCGAGCTCCGCCGCCGTGGGGTGTGGCGGTGGCCACCGACGAGCTCCTGCAGGCCAAATCCTGGACGGATGTGGTCTCCGCCGATCCGAATCGCGGCGGCGACGAGCCCTGACGAACTCGGCATCCGCTGGGCGCCAGGGCGAGCCTCGACGAGCTCCGCAGCAGGATCCTAGCTGTCGCAGCGGCATGGGCGGGCAAGAGAGGAGCGCATGAGGGATGTTGGGAAGGCGACGGTGTGCTCAGGATCTGCAGGCGAGCGCATGGGATCTGCAAGAAACGACCCGTTTCTCCCCAGTGGCATTTGTCTGGTTTCCATGTGCATCGATCCTTGGGTAGACGTCGTTCCTTCCTCGAGAAATCGTTTCTCCGTTTGATGCTCTCTCTCTTCTTTAATTCTTGTGCCACATCAGTAAAAAGTTGAGCTGTCCACCTAATTAATAAGCATAGAAACTATCATAAATGTACCATTAGGACTGGCCTAAGGAAATTATGTGCCGCGGTGTCGCAATGAAGTGCGTGGCGCTGTCACGGAAGTGAGCGTGTGGGGTGTGATGTCGCGGCGGGCGCGGTGACAGACATGACATGAATGCGACGGAATTGGGAGGCGGACGACGCCCGCACGGACACGGCATGGACGTGATTGGGCCGCGAGCCGTGGGCAGGGGCAATTATTAGGTGCGCCTGCGCCCCGGGAGCCCCGGCCGGACGCATGCCGACGCCGCGCGCGCGGGCGGGCCTCGTCGTCGGGCGTCGGCCTTCACGCTGTCCCCTGCCGCCCAACCGCCACCAGCGTTCCCTCCCCTCCTCCCCCGATTGTCTGCGCCGCCCCGCCCTGCAGCTTGCTGGCCCCATCACGCTGCTGCTGCTTCCTTTCGTCGCCCCGCCCAGCTTTCACCTGCTCGCGTGCGTCGTCGGGAGCGCGGCACCACCGCAGCAGGGTCTGTGGATCGCGCTGCTGCTGCGGATGCGCCTTGGCTTTTCACCTTTTTGCACTGTACTGGCCGTAGACGGGGCATGTTGCCTTCGCTCCAGTACCCCCTAGCCCCCCTCTATCATCATCATGATCATGATCGCCTCAATCATGAACCGGAACGAGTTCGTGATTGGGTCTCCCTACAGGCCACGGCCGCGTTCGATGATTGATAGGTAGCCCCTTTGCAGTCTTGCTGGTCGGATTTTTTTTTTTACCCTTTCTTTCACGAACAGAAAAGGGGACAAGGGGTGAACAAAAGAGGGAGCAGGCGGCCATGCGTGCATCGTGCTTGATCATGCGTCCAATGCTTCTCCGACGAGCCGAAAGGAGAGAGAAAGTGCAATGCATGATGCATGAGCCGACGGCTCGGCTCGGCTCGCACGCGGCTGGATTCTACGAGCCAGAGCTGGTGCTAGTAGGCTATAGGCTAGCACGAGTAGGCTAGGTCGATAGGCCGAGAGGAGCCGAGCCACCGAGGCCGGCAGACAGCGTCACGTGGAGCCGGGCGGGAAAGCGGGAGGGAGACCGGGGGGTCACGTGGACGCGCCCGCCTCGCCGGCCCCGCCGCGCGCCACGTCGGAGCGCACCGGAGAGACGAGAACGAGAGAGCCCCCCACGCGCGCCTGGCTGCCCCGCGCGGCCCCGACAGCGCCGCCCACCTTCCCCAATCATTGACATTCCTCGCCGCATCCGCCTCACACACACATCCCATCCAACTCTCAACTCGCAGATGATGACGACGACGACGGGATCGGATCGGCTTTCAGATTTTCGCTTTATGTTTTTGTTTTCCTTTTTCTTCGAGATAAATAGAACCTCGTCACCTCCATCCGTCCCTTCTGCAGCATAATAATCTGATCTGAATCCTACCAGGCCAAATATTCTGCACCGCAACTTTTTTTTTGTTTTTGCTTACGTGCGCGTTTTATCCAAAAAGCAAAAGTTACCGGTGCTACTACTCACCTAGTTTTTTTTTAATTACACAGTATAACGCAGACGCTCACAACACGCACGTACACTCACCCCTATGAATACACGTATGCACTGGACCGTCCTACCATTAGACTACAAGCTCATTCGCTACTACTCGCCCAGTTGCAAAGGTGCCTAGTACTCGTATTCTTTTTTCCTACTACACAAGTTGGACTCCGCAAGTATTACGAGAGATCACAACGGCCGCGTTGAATATTGGAACAGGAGGCGAGGTTCAGTAATCAGTAGGCCGTGCTCATCATATGCATCAGGGGTAGTTGTAGTGTGCGACCCGTGTATCCCTGTAGAGGGTCCTGCACACGCTGAGGCACATCACGACGCATCAAGGACGACGCACACGTGTGCGACCCGTGTATCCCTCGCGCCAATTATTGGTTCCAGCGGGGTGATGTGTGATGATCCGTTGATCTACCATAACCCCCCGCGCGCGGTCACCGGTAATTGGACGCGAGCGAAGCGACGAAACGACGCGTGCACCACCCTGCGCGTCCGGCCGAGAGAGCGTAGTATAGTAGTCATCTGGCCGTGACACAGGGGATACGCTCATGTCATGTCTCATGTGTGCCCCCGGATTACGCTCCGCTCTGTCGCTGAATGAATTAGGCCGCCCCGACTGATGATCATTTCTAGTTTGCCAATACGTAACCCGTCGGTCCCCCTCCGTCCTTAAATATAGTCTAAACGTTAGTATATATTTAAGAACGGCGAGAGTATACAGTATTCCAAATGAAATGGCCTTTTTTGTGGGGGAAAGTGCCAAAATCTTTGTTCTCTCTCTGTCTTCAATTCCTTTTTGTGAGGAAAAGTGAGAGCATTCGTGCATGAACTCTGTCGTCACTTCCAATAATGACGTAGCTAGCTGCTTTGATGGATCGGAACCAGATCATAGATAGATCATCCATGCCTCTCCACGGTCCAGATGCCATGCGCGCATGCGACTAGCTACGTGTTGGTCTGATCAGGATCGACCCAACCACCACCACCACCCCTAGCTAGCTTTGCCGTCCGCACGCGCTACGACTTCGAGGATACTCCGATCCTTCACGTATAATTCTGCTATACATTCAGACTAGGACGACGACGTCTCCACGGACCACGGCAGTCGGCAGCCGCTAGCAGCCTAGCTAGCACACACGGTAGCAGCCACACAGGTGTATGGATCAAATCAACGCGTTCAAGAATCTAGATACGCTAGCGCTGCATGCATGTGTAGTCATGTGTGTTGTTACCGACCAGCTTCTCGCTCGAGCGACGACGCCGCGCCGCCGGGCAGGGCAGGTGCCACGTGCGCTGCCATGTGCGCGTGCTGCTGACGCGTAGGCACAGTGTGTGTCCTGCTGCCTCAATTATTCGGCGCTGGTATCGCGATCCGTTAGGTTTCGATCGATCCCGTGTGAACCGGACATCCAATCCAATCTAACAACCTGGCCGATCGAGGAGTCGCCTCCTCGCTCGGATCTCGGACACGTCTCGGCAGTCCGGCTGCGTGCTCTGTGTCTCCAGATCCTCTTACCGATCCGTAACCGTTACTTGGTGTGACGTGACGCGACGGTTAAATCATTGGCGACCTAGCCCCCGTTCGTTGGGCTGGTGCGCGGGCGACGTCGCCACTAGCGTACGTATGGCAACCCGGCGGATCCTAGCGTGGTCGAGGTCGAGGCACGTACGTACGTAGTATAGTACTAATTAATGTTCTACTAATTGGAAGCAGACACCACGTACACACCACCCGGGAGTACGTGGCAGCCGGCGGCTCAAGGTTTTGGTTGATCAATCATGCATCAGCTTAGTAATTCAAAGTGTGGTGTCAATGGTCAGAGAGGATCTAGTGCAGACAGCAGAGACTACATACTATACTTATCTTGAGAGTGACACGAGTCACAAGCAGAATAACAGAGAGTGGCGGCAACTACCGCTTGTGGTAGTTTAAGGTCTGCAAGTAGAATGACACCTCAAACTATCACACTCTACTTTGTATTATTACCCCCGCGCTACACTTGCCGCGGGATTTTGTTTTTCGTTCTTCTTTTTTGAGCAATTTAAAAAGAGAGATAGGGATGCAGTGGGAACCGGATGCAGTGGGTGGTGTTGCGAGTTGCGACGGTGACACTGACACGGACCCGGCAAGGTGTCTGGTGGTCATGATTGGGTTCCAAGCGTGCCCCCGTCGGTGAGCGCAGGCTACCCCACGTGTCCCCCGTCTCCTCTTCACTGCCCACACTCCCGGCTCGGACCCACTCCACACTAAACTAATGTGTGTGATTGATTGCACACGCAGATGGACGGGATTAGGCAATCATCATCATCATGCAAATGGACACTCCATCAGACCATCAGCAGAAAATCTCGGTAGCAATTAATACTATAATCCTTTGTCACAATAAGCATTTTTTTTTCAAATTAATCTCCCATCAAAATAATCCGGTGCAATTGTGTAAACTTGGTCACGGTTTCTCTCTCTTCTCTCTTCAATTATCCTCACATCTCTCCGATTCATCAGATTAACTTGTTCACAAAAAAAAAAGATTCATCAGATTAACTTCTTCATCCGGAGCGGTAGTATGTGCCACACCACGTGAAGGGAAATCATTGTATTCCTCTTCAAGCTGTTGTCCGTATCCGTCTATCCGATGCGATTAAAATACGGCTAGAAAGATCGGACAGAAAGCAATTGCACCAACGATTAACGCGTGGGGTACCTACGCGTCTTCCCCAACAAGATCTTCCCGGTTGGAGACTTCGAGCGTGGGACATCAGATTAAATTGACGAGTGCTTAGTTGGTGTCCACTCCTAGTAGAAACTACAAGGAGGAATGATTCCAGGCAGCAATCAAGGGACCATGCCCCCCCTGATAGAACAACTCTCCCTTTCAATTCAGCTACTGCCTGATAACAAGTACTAGTCCATTTGGTCACTCCAGTATCGAAACAAGTGCTAACATAAATCTAATGGACGTGATCATAGCCACGGAGTATATATTGCTCCCGTTACTATTTCTGGTCAACTTTGAGGCGACCAATTATTGGATTTGGCTATGATCACGTATGAACATGGCTGTCTAGTGTATCTGAGTACCCTTGACTTGAGTTCAAAGCCACAAGGACGGAAAAAAAAGTGATGCCGTGGTGTCGTTTTAGCCCACCCCGTGGCGCCGTTTTGCTTTGCATGCTATGGCTACAATATTGTGACTCTGGAGGATTTTTTTTTTTGATAAAGGGGGTCTGGGAACTGGGATTTGATGATCTCGTGCTACTACATTTATTGTATGGTAGCACCGACACACGCAGCCGGGCCAAAACACAACACAACTGCAATTTGTGAGAATGGTATCTGTGGGCTAGAAAGAATGGCATCAACAGGCCCAAGAAGAGAACTGCACGTCTGCATTTCTCCGGTGAACAATCTCAATGCATGTGGTAATGGATCAGAGAACCCCCTCCTCGTTCGTTCTTCACAATCCAACTCAACTATAATTATCCTTAGCTCAATACTGTATAGTATAGTACTCCCTCCGTCCTTAAATATATGACATTTAAGATAAGAAATTTAGTTCAAAATGACGGAGGGAGTCCTTAAATAAATGAACTAAACTTCTTGTCCTAAACGTCATATATTTAAGGACGGAGGGAGTATTATCAGCTGACTGTTATTGAGCCCGATCCTTAAATTTGCTATGCTAAATTAGAGAGCACTTTACCACCCTTAGAGCAACTCCAACAGTTTGGAATAATTTTTTTGACAAATCATGGATTTTAGCAACTTCCTACATGTTATGGCAAAGGAAAAAAAATGTCATCTCCAACAGTTTTCTATAATTTACTTGGCAAAACAAAAATTGGACCCACGCTGCTATTTTTCCGGCGATCTCCTGACTTCCCCGCGCCAAAATTTTTTGCAGCCGCGATCCGGCCGTCGTGGTCGCGCCGAAGACCGCCGCCGCGATCTCCTGGGGCGCCAGACATTTTGCTCTTCTCGCCGGCCATCACGTACACGTACCCCCCTCCCTGGCAAGGAGCAGGCACCCTCAGGCAGCAGGAGATCGCGCCCATCACGTACGTGACCTAGCAGCACCGTCCGGATCCATGCCTTGAGCTGCCAATCGATGGTGATCCAGCCCTGCGTGGAAAAACAGAAGGCGCGGGATGATAGCGTCTGGCAATCTCGCGCGTGCGGGAGAGGAAAAAAGAGGCGCGCGCGTGGGGCCACGAGAGTCCGAGTGGCGCGCGGGGGAGCAGCGCCAGAAAAAACGAGATGCAAAATCACAATGGCAACATCCCACCACGCGCATATTTGTTGGAGATCATTTTTTCTTATTTTGTCAAAATTAGATGTATGCCAAGTTCATATACCAAACTGTTGGAGTTGCTCTTAGATGCATGTCAAACAAATGACCACTAAGCACACCCTTCACAGATCACACATGCATGTTAGTACATTGTCATTTCTGAACTATCTACTCAATAATAATCTCAACCTTAAGAACCAAGGAAAACATTTGCAGCACCAATCCAGATCAAAACTGGGTGTATCTTCCTGGTATCAGACAGCAGACGCAGAGCCAGACAAACTGGAGCAATCTCTAATCCCAGCCATTACAAAAGAAACACAAGAGAGTATCGTGGGGTTTTCGCTACTTTTCAGATGTATACGAATCAACCCCGGAGAAATTGCTATATAGGATTACTAGAGCCACCCCTAACAAAATCCTGTAAAGAATCCATGTGATACTCAGCAGATTCAGAACTATAATTTGGTCCGAAGAGGTAACCTTCAAAGTTTATCCTAGGTATCATCAATGAGATGCTGCAAAACTTCTACTTACAGAGAATCCACGCCACCGCGGTATCTACAGTACATGGAGGTTACCAAGATAAACCTGTACAGCATTAGCTTCTAGTGCAGTATCCATGGGTAGTTAAGTTCAGTCAGTGACCCGACCAGCTCCTGCTTCTCCCTTCCAACTATTGATTGCGCATAGCAGAGCATGATTGGGCACCAAGTTCTTGTCAGGAAGCCGTGCCTTTGTCAACGGCGACACATCATTCTCATGTAGCCACATCTCAATAGCAACCCGCTCATACGAGTACCCATCAGATGCAATGCATGGATCCTGCATTACCCTCTGCAGAGCAAAAAAAACATATAAGTTGAACGTCACATCATTCAAGTAAAATAATAGAGACAGCAAACTGGTAACTTAATATCGGATTGGCTGCAAGTCTCACTATAGTTTAATTTTGCATCAGGTACACCATAACATTCTTCAAATTCTAGAATACATCAACTTAGTTTCAATTTTCAATCAGGAACACTAATATTCTTCAAATTTTAAAATGGTTCAGCTACCTTTCATGAGCATAACAAACTTGATGTCTAAACATGACCTTGATGCAATTGGGTATGATAGAAATGATGCAATGCAACAAATACCTTCAGTATAGGGCAGACAAAATGGCTTGGTGGTGCAGTTGGGACTTGCTGTACTGAGTCACATGCAGTTGTGGCAATATTGTTTAGCCGCTCTAAAACTACAAGAACATTAGACTTCAGGTCAGGTCGATCCTTGCTTCGCATTTCCAAACAACTTAGCCCAAGCTGAGCTAGTTCATATGCTGCTTTTACAGGCCATTTTCCTGCACGCTGGTCCAGGATGTCAGCAAGGCAACGCTGTGCCACTGCTCTCTCAACAGTGTCTGCTAGCCCCATTGGTGATTTTGCAGTCAGCAGCTGCAAGAACACCATGCCCAAGGCGTATACATCAGATTTTGCTGAAACTTGACCTGACCTTTGATACTCTGGGTCCATGTAAAACAGTGTACCAACTAGATCTGTGTCCTTGCGAATTGTGTGTGTTGATGAGGCATCCCTTAAAGGAAGCAAAGTCGCAATGCCTGCATCACCAATTTTGCTAGTGAAATTGCTGTCAAGGAGTATATTTGCAGGCTTGAGGTCACGGTGGATAATTGGCTTTGGTTTTGAGCTGTGTAGGTAGATAAGTGCCAATGCTATCTCCAAAGCAATACGAAAACGGTGGTACCATGGGAGTGGGGATGTGCCTCCTTTGCACTGTAACTGTTCCTCAAGGCTGCCATTCTCCATGTACTCATACACCAAGCAGGCTCTATCCAGACAGGCACCTAGCAGTAGCAACAAATGGCGATGATGGGTCTTACCCAAAACCTCAAGCTGCACAAGAGAGTGCACCCTATAAGAATTTAATAGATATAACATAAACCAACATGAGATAAAAACAAGGCATCTGGTTTGTGTATTCATGGACTTGATTGTAATTTCAATACAGCACAACGACCTAGCATAGAAGCATGTTGGATTCTAGCATATGAGTATATTTGCAGACCTTAGCTTTGATTTTTAATGTTAGCCTGTACAATTAATTGTTGATATCATTATGATATTGCCACTTAAACATCATAATGATGCAGGAAATACCTCCCGTTCGAAATGTTTGGTAATGCGGCTGTTGTCAGATTTGAGTACTTTTATGGCCACAGTTGTTTGGTGGATTTTGCCCTTGTACACTGTGCCATTAGCTCCTGACCCAAGTGCCTCCGAAAATGATGATGTAGCAGACTCCATCTCTTCCCATGTAAAAATTATGTATGGCTTGTCTCCAAATTCAAGAAGTTTCTCCAGCTTTTGCATATTATCAGCTTCCCTTGACACCCTAAGCTGAAAATACTGTTTTTTCAAAGCCTCTTCCTTTGCAAGTTCCTTCACATGCCTGGCTTGCTCCTCTACAGCGTACCGCTGCTCCCTCTCCTTACGTGCCATCTCAATGGCAGTGTTGATCCTGGAGTGGACCTCCACCAACCGAGCTTCCTCTTGAGTACGTTTTTCAATTAAGTCAATCATCTAACATAAGTTGAAGACATGTAAGATTATGTGAATTGGAAAGTAATAGTTGCTAGTATTGAAGAACACTGCCTCCAAACTTACTTGCTGAGAAGCCCTGGTAGACTCATCATGAGCGAGTTTGCATACCCCATGCATATGTCCTAGTTTAATCCTGAGCTTTTCACGCTCAAAATTGGCATTATCCTGTGTTGGGAAAAATGAACTATGGAAGCTCAGAAATATATTAGTAAAAACTGACCTAACTTGCCTAATAAAGAAGTTTAAATAGAACAGATAAATGATTTAACAAAGAGTAATTTTTTTATCGAACCACAAGAAACTATAAGTCAATTTTCAGAGCCAAAAATAAAAGGATTGTGGAGAATATTGCATGACCAACCTTGTCCTCTGAAAGCATCAAATCCTGCAGAGCATTGCTTACGGTTGTAGCTTTGTCAGTGGTGGGCAAGTTACTACATCCAGATATTTTATTGGTTGCGCAAAGAGTGTTTGTCTAGTTAAGAAATTTGAATAGATTAGATAAACGAAGTCATCCAAATGTTAAATCTGATGAATTAAAGAAAATCGCAAACATTTGAGAAGACAAAAAAATTGTAAAGAAAAGGTAAATACTTTACAAATATTGGCAAAATGTGATTGCACAGCAGGTTTAGTACAGACAACACAGATATCTCAAACCGATTCTCATGTACATTCAGCCTCATATATCAGTAGATCACTAAAAGGTGTAGTGTGGAGATGATTGTGGGAACCTTGTCCTCTGAAAGCATCAACTCCTGCAGTGCACTCTTTACGGTTGGAGCTTTGTCCAAGACAGGCAAATTAGTAGGGTCACAACTATGACCAGCACAATGAGTGCTTGCCTAGTTAAGTATCAATATATCAGAATGTCAGATAAGTGATGCAACTTAAGTGCTACATTATTCAAATTACAGAGGTCAATTTAGGAAGCAAGAAGAAAGGATAAGTAGCGCACATGTTTTTTTTCGAAAATGCAGGAGAACTGCGCTTCATTGTATTAGAGAGAAAAAAGAAGTCCCCTTACAAAGCCATACTCTCATACGGGAGACAGATATGAGAGTAGGATCCAAACTCCAAGACTAGTTAAGAGAGAAAAACAAAAAAGGACCTGACCCTGAAACTGGACCTGAACCTGAACGCCTAAACTAAAGTAGATCCCACAATCACATTGCAACATGTGCGCCAGACAGTAGCGCACATGTTGCAATATGTGATTGTGGGATCTACTTTAGTACAGACAACTGACTGGAGGAGATATAGAGGTCTGACATGGATTCTCATGTACGATAATTCTACCTTATCATGCAGTAAGAATGTAAGATGAAGAGAAATTTGAAGAAAACTGCATGACTAACCTTGTCCTCCGAACGCATCAATTCCTGTAGTGCTCTGCTCACAGTTGGACTTTTGTCTAAGATCGGCAAGTTACTAGATTCAGTTATTTGATCATTACCACAAGAACTGCCACTTTGATCTTTATCAACAACAGATGCCGAAGCGCTTTCAGTGAGATATGCTTGCAAAGAGCGTGGCCGATTATGATCTGCAGAGGAGGAGTTGTCCAGATTTCCCCCGGGCAAGTTGGGTCGGGAAATTCTGGAATGTGTAATATCTGCAAGGGATGAAAAGGATAAATTTCTTGGACCGGTTTGTGATGAACCAAATGATCTCCATTCCTTTCTCATTGATATCCAAAGGGCCAATAATACACCATTTAGATCACAAAAAGGAAATTAGGTGCTCCAAACTTCACGAGTACAAACGTAGCAAACATTCTTTCTATATCACCTTCACGAGTACAAGGAAGGTCCACACAACTACTCTGGTCGGTAAAATAGAGCAAATAAATCAAGTTGGAATCCTTTATCATGCTATCCTGGCAACATAATGGAAATTTCCAGAGACTTTACCTGATACTGATGACTTATCATCTGAATAAAGCTCGCTGTTAGAACTCTCATTGACCTGGAATATCTCAGAACTGTTGTCACCATCTGATCCAGGAGAATAAACCATGGACAAGCCACCTTTTGAAACAGCATACACCATACAGAAGCTTGGGACACTCTTGCATATTCGAGAGGATGTCCTATTGCCTTTGGATTTCCTAAGCCATTTCATCGAATTAGCACCTTATTCATGTATAGTTCAAAATTAGTTAGTACGTAGCAGTTTTGAGTACCTCATAAAGTTCCCCTTAGAAGAGACACCAACAACAAGCTTGTGGATTTGGCATGCTGAGACAACACCAGAAATAGTTTCTGCCACATCATCACCCTTGACAACCAATACTTCTGCTTCAACCTGAATACCAAGGTACCACATATGTAAAATAGGTTGTTCAAAGATTCAAAGTATTATTGCTGGATGAAGCTCATTCCTGTTTCGATAAATTTATCTGATATGCTTGAAAAGACCATACTGAGCATGATTAATTAATTCAAATGGTGCACCTAATTATTCTTATCCATTGTAGTTATTTTATTTATCTCAATTCTTTTTATTCAGTTTGCGTGTGCACTTGAGAATATACAATTTCACAAAGAACAAGAAATGCTGTCTTGAGTAGCAGCCTCAGACCTTTCCATTGCACATGTTCCTGTACATAAGGAGCATATTTTGGGCCTCACATTCAACTTCCTTTTCGTATGCACTGGCAATGTCATCCCTCACTTGATCAACTGGAACATAGTTGCCCACTACAAAGTACCAAGCAAAATTAGTACAAATAAGATTTGCAACTGCAATTGAATGTGCATATGTGAATTGAAGAATGTTTACTTACACGGGGTTGGGACAAGTGTGACCTTTTGCCGGACATGAATGAGCATGAACCTTGTCCTCTCGCCGGCACCAAAGTTTTTGAGAGCCCATTTCACTGCGTACTTGCTGGACTTGGAGCTACTCACCGCCAACCCAATAGTGATAGATGGATCACTAGGCGGTGATGATTCAGTGGCCACAGTGTCTTCTTGGGTGGCCATGGCAGCCTGTATCCCTTGTACAAAAGCCCTACAGCGAGGCACACTGCATGATCAACAACCTAAACAACAAGACCCTAAGTCCAGAAATTGTACCACTCACTTTCTCTGATATAAAATTAAACATAAAGTAAGAAATTGCTGTAAATTATTGTTCAGAAACTCCAAGGGAAGATGCCGCTGACACAAGGGACACCACATCTATCTACAATGTAGAAAATCAAAATCATCGCAGCCAAATCGGATGGCGAACTCTTAGAACATCACATGCGGAAGCAGCGGGAAATGAAACAACCCAGGCACACGGGTGCAGAAGCACACACCCGCGCACAAGCTCAAGTACACTCACGGGCGTATAATAACGAGCGCGCAGCCTCACGCACACGAGCAAGCGCAACAACCCACGCGGGCGCGCCGCCCGCTCGCGCGCACGCGCAGCAAGCTAGCAAGTCTTGCAAATGAACGGGAATTAAAACGGAGGCGAGCTCAACACCCGCACGCATTCGCGTTTCATCCACTACCTCTACTTGGGGGGAAAACCGAAATCGGAATGGGGGATTCGATCGGGAACACAAACCGTACCTTCTCCGCTGTCGCCTCAAACTCCGGCGACGGAGATGGCGCGGCTTATCCCGAATCGAGCCGCCGTTGGCCGCCCCGCCACCGCCACCGCCACCAAGCAGGAGCAGCAGGAGGCGGAACCAAAACCCCCGTCCCGTGGAGGGGAAAGAAAAGGAAAGCGGCAGTGGGTCCGTTGCACTGCCTATATGAGGCCCAGACCAACTGCATTGGACGCTGATTTTTAGTGGGCTCCAGCCCATGCGGTTTATTTTGGCCCAGTAGCACACCCACGAGGCCAGAATTTTTTTATATTTATTTTTTACAATTTTATAAAAATACATGTACTTTTTTTTACAAAACTATACTTATACCGCCATTTGAAACGGCGGTTGACTTCCTACCGCCGTTTCAAACGACAGTTGGCACCTACCTCCAGTTGAAACGGCGGTAGGGCGCTGACCCCTTTGCGACACTGTAGACTGAAGATTATTTGAGTATGAAGATAACTTTAAATAAAAAAAGTGTGAACTACAAAGTTGTATATTTCGTTGAAAGTTACAATTTTCATATAAAGTACCTCCATCCGAGTTTTTTAAAAAATTGTAATTTGTTGAAAAAGATTATCCCTACTGCCGTTTGAAAAGACGGTAGTGAGTGCTACAGTGTCGTGCTGGTCAACAAGCTACCGCCATTTCAACTGACGGTAGGTGCCAACCGCTATTTGTTTCAAATGACGGTATAGGGTATAGTTTTGAAAAAAAATTAAGGGAGACATGTATTTTTTGTAAAATTGTAAAAGAAAAAATAAATAAATAAAAAAGTTCACGAGGCCACGACGTTGAGGATCCCGGCGAGCCACTGGCGAGGCTTCGTTCGATGGTTCGCAGGCGTGTAGTGCCGCGGCGGCTCGCCATCGCAACTCCTGTACGGTCAAGTATGAACTGCACTGCAGGTCTGCAGTTACATTTTCATTTCGGTAACGGTTTGGTTTTGGCCCGGCAACATCAACTGGTATAAGAAAAAAAGTTCTCTGTGAATCTGTGATGTCTTGGGTAACATGAATGGCATGATGAAGGTGTTTGAATCTGGTCTTTTGAATTTTTTCTATTTTTTTCAAGCGGAGGTACTTTAGAGGTGTGGGGTGGGGGGGGGGGGACTTCTCGGTGTGCAACAAGTCTTCGAGGACCATAATCCATAATTCTCGGTGTCGGTCTGCTTTGAGTTGACATGGAGACACACCCAGAAAAATTAAAAGTAAAATCTATCCATACAGCGCAGTGCAATGCAACACAGCTGATTGATATGAAACCCAGAGGCCAGACCATTATAAAATACGGTAAAGATCAAGATATGCAAGAATCTTGTGAGTGATCCTCTATCCAACTGTATCAGGAAAATAATATCACGAACTCACGATGATCTGGAGGTTGGTAAGCAGAGCATCTTCGAAGACTGGGTCGGCAAATCCTCAAGATTGACGAAGTCACCACAGACGCCTCGCTGTCGACGGGAACGTCACCTACCACTGAAAGCACAAATGCCGTTAAATCCTGAGAAATTCACTCCCACGGGGAGTCGAACCCAGGACCTGATGTGCTACCGAGACTCCTGTAACCACTAGGCTACTGGCCCTTTCGCGTGTTTCACATCAGGATCTGCGCTCTTTTGCTTGTTCTTCCATCGATCGAGCCTTTGCCCACACGTACGTCTACACGGAGGTTCCGCCGCAGGTAATCGCGCGCTGTTTGATGGTTGCAAGTTGTGAGTGCAGCCTCATGCGGTTTGAGTTTGACTGGTCTCCTCATCGTCCATATTTTTGTCGGCACGCGCCACGATCAGTGATTTGATCGCCGACGAGATATCCGGTGCGCGCACGACGCACGGGTCGTGCCACCACGCCCATCAGCCCAGATTCCCGACCTCCATAGCCCATTTCCACTTTTGTTCTGTAGCCACGAAGCGAACAGCAAAACACTCTGTTCCCCCAGATGCCAGATCTCTGATGAACACTGTAGAAACATTAGAAGCCACAGGCTAAACACTTTTTTTTTTGGCACGTCAACACATTTTTTTTGGAAGCCACAGGCTTAGCACACGTTAACACATTTTTTTTGGTTAACTTAAGATACACACGACTGGCCACCTACCCATACTACTTGTCACGAATTTGGACCTACCCATCACCCATGATTGCCAAGAGGAGAAAGGAGCAAACTGACAAAAAGGTGTATTTTTTAAAAATAAAACAGGCATAGGGCCCGTTTAGTTCCCGAAAAGTTCCAACAATTTTCGCATCGTACACCGTGCCACCTCTCACAGAACACATTTCCTAATGCAAAAATTTCACCACTTTCATCAAAATTTCACGGATCTAAACGGTGCCTTACGAGAAAGCCACCAACTAATTTCATATGGTTCTTCTCTCTCTAATCTCTATTCACAAAATCTTGGTTTCGTACATGAGGTTTTCATCTCCTCCGGCTTCTCCCGATGCCAAATGCAAATTTTAGAGCATCTCCAAGAGTTTGTTAAAATTTACATGGCAAATCTGGCGTTTTGCCAACTTCTAAAAAGACATGCCAAGTAAAAAAAGAGTTCGCCCTGTTCGTCTGGCTTATCAGCCACCAGCCAGCATTACTTTTCTCTCAGAAAAAACCAGCCACCAGCAACCAGCCAGCAGTACTTTTCTCTCAGAACAAACCAGCACCAGCCACCAGCAACCAGCCAAGCGAACAGGCCAGCAATCCAACAGTTTGGCATAATTCACTTGCCAAATCTAGATTAACTTACATCAAGAACCCTGAAATAGAAACAAAAATATGTTTCTACCATTCCACCTCTTAAAACTTAAATCAGGAACCCTGAGAAAAAAACAAAATTATTTTTACACCCTTCCACCTCTTCTGTTATGGAAGGATGCGCCGCGGATAGCTGCGCGCATATATACGCGCGGGGAGGGGAGGGATGCCAAGTTGCTATTGATGCCAAGTTGTTTTGCCAAACTGTTGGAGGCTAATTTTTCATGTTTTGCCAAAATTAGATGGATGCCAAACTAAAATAGCAAACTGTTGGAGTTGCTCTTACTGAGCATGTTTAGTTGGCAAAAAAAAATTTGGAGTCCCTTTGAAGGCCTATTAGGAGGATTAAATATAGACTAATTACATGAATGGACGGGAAATCACGAGACGAATCCATTAAGCCTAATTAATCCATCATTAGAGATTATTTACTGTAGCACGGTGTTGTCTAATCATGGCATAATTAGGCTCGTTAGATTCGTATCGAAAAATTAGGTAGGAGTTATGGAATGAGTTTTGTCATTAATTCACATTTAATACTCATAATCAGTGTCGGAAGATTGATGTGACGGGTAGTTAGGAAAATTTTTGGGAACTAAACAGACCCATATATCCAGGAAAGCACTATGAATAAACTTGTGCTAGAAGAAAGAAATATACCCTAGCTACCGCGTCTCGGGGTCTTTGAAACGGATGAGAAACGAACAAGAGGGACGAGTGGCTTGGGCTTGCCATCGCTCGAGGCTTTTCACCACACACGACGAAGTGGACAGGAAATGTGGATGAAACGGTCCGAGGATCCGGCGATGAAAGTGAAACGAGAGGAGTCGAAGGCAAGCAGCGCAGCGAGCGGGGAGGGAGGACTGAGGAGAGCGCGCCCCCCGCACCGTGGGACTCAGCCGTGCCCACACGGATAAAAGGAACGCGAGAGGCAGGAGGGGAGAGGCGTGCCCCACAAGCCGCCCAAGTCACAACTCACACGTATATCCCCGCGGGAAATCCGCCACGTGGACGGCCCACGCTCGCTGACCACATTAACCAATCACCACTCAACAGTCGAGTTAACCCTCTCCTCCCCCTCCCCCTCGCATCTTCTCCACACACGGCTTCCGCTTCCGCTTCCGCCACCGCCCCCCTCTCCTCCCCACCACCACCATCACCACTCTTCCGACACGCGCAGCCGCGACCGAGCCCAGCAAGAGTCCCAGCTGGCGACGGGAGGCGGCGGCGGGGCGATGACGCGGCGGTGCTCGCACTGCAGCCACAACGGGCACAACTCGCGGACGTGCCCCAACCGCGGGGTCAAGATCTTCGGGGTGCGCCTCACCGATGGCTCGGCCATCCGCAAGAGCGCCAGCATGGGGAACCTCTCCCTCCTCTCCGCCGGATCCACCAGCGGCGGCGCCTCCCCCGCCGACGGGCCCGACCTCGCCGACGGCGGCGGGGGTTACGCCTCCGACGACTTCGTCCAGGGCTCGTCATCCGCCAGCCGCGAGCGAAAGAAGGGTGAGCTGCCTCCCAATCTCCACCCCTCCCCTCTAATCGATCATCCGACCCGCTATCAGCTGATGTGGAACCCTAGATGTCAGATCCTCCCAGTCCCAACTAGCTCAACCTTCTCCAATGGTTACCTGGTGCTGGCTCTATTTTTTTCATGTATCTGGTGCTCACTGATTAGACGTCGTGTAAGCTTGGGAAATGGATACTCCTGCATAGTACTAGTTCCTTACTGGGTAGTTCAGGTGCGAGAAAAAGCATTAATGATACAACTACTATTGTAGTTTGTACTCATGCATCCGTAATTGGTTCCAGGACCACCTGTACACGCCAACTACTATTGTAGTTTGTACTCATGCATCCGTAATTGGTTCCAGGACCACCTGTACACGCCCAGCACTGTTTGATTGGATTATGAGGATGTTTGAGAAGCTCAGCTCTCCAGAATTTTTTGTAGTAAGGGGTATGGAGTATGGACTATTCCAAGCTCAACTGTACTTTAGTCAGTTGATTCTGGAGAAATTTGGCGCTGATTAGCGATGCTGAATGGTTGTAGAGATATAGGGCTGCGTAATCAGGAAGGGCATGCATAGCAATAGAAACTTCCATGCTAACTGCTAAAGTGCTAACATAGTCTTGTGTCTGCCATACATGCGCAAAATATAAAGCTTTGGTGTAAATGCGTTACTACACTGGGATGTAAGTGTTATTTATGCAGTGCCAAATTCCAGTTGTCTATAGTTGATTAGGCAACAGATTGTTTCAGCAATTCTGAGCAAAATCAAATGATTGATTAGTGAGTTCTGATGGCCTGCAAAACTTATCTGTCCATGTTTAGTTCCAAAAGTTTCACCAAAATTTCTCACCTAGAGAACCGTGTCAGTTCATTTCTTCTCTCTGTACACGCGGTCCAATGCAAAAATTTCACCACTTTCTCACCTATCACAGCTGATTCTTATGAGATTTTGTGTTAACAGTCATATCTAGTTCTTGGTCCGCATGTGGTTGTGTCTGGTACGTGATTTAATGTATGTCAAGTGGCAGTTATCTTCGGATTATGCCCTTTTTTAGCCCTGTTCGGATTTTGTGCTGTTTTGGCTGGTCTTTTATTTATCAATAGTACTCTCCCTATATGTTCTGTTTAACAGCGAAGTAGTATGCTAACTGCTAACTTTTCCCATGCTTTGTTAATATGCCAGTGTTCATCGATTTCTGTTCACTGATTTCTTGTATCTTTGCATATTACTGCCTGGCCTTGTTCTGGAGATTGTGTCTCATGTTGCTGATTAAGATTGTTCTGATAGGTGTTCCTTGGACTGAAGAAGAACACCGGAGGTTTTTGCTGGGATTACAAAAGCTTGGGAAAGGTGATTGGCGAGGAATTTCTCGTAATTTCGTCGTCTCAAGGACACCCACTCAAGTAGCAAGTCACGCTCAAAAATATTTTATACGTCAATCAAATATGAGCAGAAGGAAGAGAAGGTCTAGCCTTTTTGACATGGTTCCTGATGAGGTAACCTGCTTATCTTATCCTATGTTTTAATGCAATTGTTGTGCTTTCTGTGACCTTGGTTCATACTTATATATTTGTGTTCTAACTACACGGGTGCTCATTTTTTGGTAGTGTATAAACTCGTGTTATTACTTATGTTAGTGAAGTTTTTTGGATCAAATTGTTTAGCTTGTGTATTGCACGGAGCCATGGACCGCTGAGTTTCATTTGGTTGTTCTTGGGCTTTGCATATAATTGGAACTGAACTGTGTTCTCTTTGTTTTACAGTCGATGGACCTTCCACCCCTTCCTGGGAGTCAAGAACCTGAGGCCTCAGTATTAAATCAACCACCACTCCCGCCACCCGTGGAGGAGGAGGTAGAATCCATGGAGTCTGATACCTCCGCTGTTGCAGAGAGTTCTGCAGCTTCTGCTGTCATGCCAGAGAATATGCACCCAAGCTATCCGGTGATTCTTCCAGCTTATTTCTCACCGTTCTTGCAATTCTCAGTTCCGTTCTGGCCAAATCAGAAAGACGGAGACGATCTGCCCCAAGAAACACATGAGATTGTTAAGCCTGTTGCAGTTCATTCCAAGAATCCAATTAATGTTGATGAACTTGTGGGCATGTCGAAGCTAAGCATAGGGGAGTCTGGTCAGGAGACAGTATCAACATCGCTTTCGTTAAATCTGCTAGGAGGTCAAAATAGACAATCAGCTTTCCATGCAAATCCTCAAACAAGGGCTCAGGCCTGATCTTCAGCACACAAAACTGCATTAGATGAAACCCTGGCAAAATAAGCTTTGCCTCTTTGTTTTTTTATATTTAAGATTAACCGTGCTCTGTAGCTTGTATCATGTGCAGTAAATTATGATATGTATGGATGTATCTTTTGTTTGTCAGGCACTCATGATATGACACTCTATGTTAACAAAGTCATTAATGTTAGTCCTCTGATCTTCATGGTTGTAATGATGTAATCTTTTTGTAAGAAGAAAGTGTTAGTCAGCTCTGTGGGTGCAGTTCTCCGCTTGATGTTTCATTGCATTGTTGAAGCCTGAAGATGATGCCGCTGGATCACTGGCCATGCTACTGTGTTTGTGATGCTGTTCTGAAGTTAGTTATTCTGGCAGCATGTGCATGAGTTTTTCGTCCTGTTGCATCTGCTGCATGTTTGCTACTATTTCGTTCCCGTTGAGTCAGTTTGATCAATATGTTTGCGCTGAGCACAAACTGTTTGATTCTTCTGTTTACGTATGTGCGCGCAGCACATTGTTTGATTCTTCTCGTGCAACATGCTTATGGAATATTCTTTGGATTCTACGAGTATTGGGTAGAACCTTACCTTTCGATCCTGGTGGCTGGTGGTCTCAATTGCATTCTGCACCAAGTCCAAGTGTTACATGTGTGGATGTGGTTGGTGGCAGTAGTGACAAGTGACCAGTCCCTTTCAGGTTATCTTGATCATCCAAACACAGGACACCATGTCACTTTTATATCTTTATCGAAAGTCTTTCGCTTTGTGCGCGTTGCAGGCTGCTAAAAGTTCCAAGAATCATCAAAGATTGTTTTGCCAGCAACATCAGTTCCGTCTGCATATGGGATGCTATCTAGCCGCTGCCAATTACCATATATTTTCTCCTTTTTGCTGAAGTGAAGTGACTTTATCAGTACTCACTAGTATATATATTTGTCATAGTGTCAGTCAGTGACCTTATTATTACCACTTTTCTGAAAATAGGGCATGAGCGCTGCCATTTATTGAAGGAAGAGAAGAGTGAACATAAATAAAAGTAAGCTGAAAATGGAAACGCGCATCAGCTAACTAGAAATGTTGATCAGTGATATCAGGATCACCAACATGTTAAGTAGTTTTTCCTTTTGCAGCTGAACATGGAGTAGGAAATGACACAGCTGTTTCTTTCTTCTTGTCAAATATATCATTTCTTAATTCTTACCATTGGATTGGCCAGCTATAACAACTGACAACGACAACAGAGTGGTCAATTGTTATATTCACATACAATTTTATACTAACATCAGCTAAGTACAATCCTATATTTTCCTTGTAGGTTTGATCAAATACACCCCAAGCAAGGAGGAGCCAGGAGTCTAGGTCAGCTATCTGGCCGTGTTTAGTTGGTGAAAAGTGGATGGAATTTTTTGCATTGGACCGCGTGCGCAGAGAGAAAAAAATGAACTAACATGATCCTCTATGTGAGAATTTTGGTGAAACTTTGGGGAACTAAACATGACTTTCGTGCTGATAACTCATGTCAGCATCATCGGCATATTAGGTAACTCTTCTACAACTGATCATAAAAGAAAAATTATGGCAGGTCTCTCAACATTCCTGTTGTATAATGTTTCTAGATTCTCACCATTTGAGACAGTAAGTTATAGGAACTGACAAGGACGACCGACTAGTAAATTACTCTATTTACATACAGCCATACACTTACATCTGCTAAATGACAATCCCATACTATATTTTCTTTGTAGGTTGGCTTAAATGCACTCCAATTCAGGAGAGCACTACAAGCCTGGCAGGGCTGTTTTCCCTGATTCTGCTTGTTTGTTGTCCACTTCCTCTCCTACAATCTTCTTCCAGAACCAGTGCTTCATCCAGACCTGCTCCATCTTCTCCATAGGCAGCTTCTTTGTTTCCGGCAAGAACAGATAAACAAAAAGTGTCATCAAGCAGATCCACCCACCGAAGATGAAGAACGTTGCCGACTTGATGCTACAGAGAACCTCAAGAAAAGTTTGAGCGATCACGAATGCCATCAAGAAAACCACAGCAACAACAATGCTCTGCCCTGCAGACCTGATCTCCAGTGGGCAAACCTCAGCAGGGACCAAGAATGTGAGAGGGCCCCATGACCACGCAAAGCCTGCAACGAACACACACATTATGATCAACACTAGGTATGCATACTCATCGTCCATGTTCTCATAGTCCTTGAACTTTGCAGCCAGGATTGCACCAACAGTAAACTGAGAGAGGATCATCTGCACACCCCCTACAATGAAGAGCTTCCTGCGCCCAAACCTGTCGACCACCATCATCGCTACGATGTTGGCACATGTTGCGCATATGCGCGTCACCACCGATGAGAAGAGGGACGCCGTCTCCTTGAGACCAATTGTCCTGAACATGACCGGCGCATAGAAGTTCATCACATTGATCCCAGTAACCTGATTGAAGAATGGGATCAGCAGTACTATCACAAGCTGTGGCCTATACTTTCTCTTAAATATGTTTCTGAATGGATACTTTGTTGTCCTTGAGAGGTTACTAGCGGAGACCAAGTCATCAAGCTCGTTTTGGACTGAGGTGGTTCCACGCAGCTTCTGGAGAAGGATCCTTGCCTTGTCAGTGTCACCATCACGTTGGATTATGAAGCTTGGTGTCTCAGGGAGGAAGATTGTGCCGATGGTTAGGAACGCAGCAGGGAGGGCAGCCATGGACAGGGATATCCTCCATCCCCAGCCTGCTGTAATTTTTATGACAAAATAGTTGAGGATGTTTGCAAAGAGAATGCCAAGGCTGATGCAAAGCTCAAAGCCATTGTTGATTGCCCCACGGTATTGCGGTGGCGCCATTTCTGACAAGTACAATGGGATTGACTGCAAATGCAATTTGCATAGTACAATATTAGTATAATTCTGTTTGTTCACTGTGAGAAAAGGAGATATTATTATTAAATAAGACATGCATCTAGTACAAGATACAGGTGAAGATATCACCTGTAATGCAAAAAATACAAAATGAAACTAAGCTTGACAACCCTTATTTTCTTTGAAAATATGTGATTATAGGACAGTACTATTCAGCTATTGATGCGTTAAGACTTTTCATCTCCCTTTCTCTCGCACAAAGTGAATTTCTGAATATCCAATATTTTTCTACTAGCTATCATAATTATTATCCAGTAAATATAGCTAGCAAGTCCAAACTAGGAGTTAAAATGGCAATCTCACTTTTACTTTCCAGCAGTGCTGTATCTCCACTCGATACATATCACTTTATCTCCAAAATTTAAAGGTTCTACAGTCTTCAGAAAGCAATGACTTTGTAAGGAAGTGTTCAAAGGTGGACAGGATTATGGTCAAGGTCAATGTATCAATCCATCAACAACGATGACAAAGTCATCGTAAGCCAAACATGTCACTGCTCAACTATGGCAATCAATCGTTGCCAACTTGGGAGCTGGAACAAATAACACCCACAAAAACCCTTTGTCTTTTGTCACTCAGTCCAACTCAATGAAAGACTTGACCTATCTACAAAAGTTTGCATCTCAAGTCTGACACTGGTTTCATAGCCACACTATTTTTTGAGTTTGTAGAAGATATACCAGCATAGTTCAGTTATGTTACTAATATACTAGCTAGAAAAGTTGCTTGGCATGAAGTTGTTGTACTGATTTATTGAGCTATATATGTCGTAAACAATTCAAAGTCTTGTTTTAATTATACTGCACGAGCTTGACCGCATGCAGTACCTTTGTTTCCATCAAATCTGAATTATTCTGCAAGTCTGCCAAAAGAAGTGCTGCACTACTGATTTATGATTTCTTGAACCATATCACATACTAACAAATAATGCAAGCTTAAGTGTTACCTGATTAGTGAATCCCAGACCAATTCCCAGTAGAATTCGGTTAAGGATCAGCATGGGGACATTTACAGCTAAACCACCGAACACTGATCCGGCGATGAACACGGTGCCACCGATGAGCATCGACACACGGCGGCCATACCTCCTTGTGATGGACGCTGCAACCAGCGTTGCGACAAGGCCAGCAACGTACAGGGAGGACGTGAACATGGTGAGGAGCTCGCTGTTGAACTCGCAGTAGTGGCTCAGTTTGGTGTTCTGCTTCCGACGGTACACCTCCGGGAAGAACCTCTTCAGGAACGAGTCCATTGAGGTGAGACCACCTATCACACACACGAGCATTAGATGAACTCTCACGAAAAATTAAATTAATTGGAATCCATGCACATAATTGATAACATTTGAAACATTCACCAATTCCATTGACTGGAAAAATCAGGAAAGGGTCGATATTGCCAGATTCTGCAGTTCCAGAAAGGCAATGCTACATTCTATGCTCGACCAAAGCCTGTAGACATTTCCAACTGAAAATAGTGTGCGGTAGGCATTCTGGGATGGCGATGACCGATGAGGGTCGGATTCCGGATTGTGATCCGAATACTTTCTTCTATGAAGCCTTCTCGAGCTCCCGTCCATTTTTGCACTCCATATAAAAAGGGCCATGTCTCGTGTTCATCCACTGATCCACAGCGATATGACTGCAGTAGCAGCTGTTGTTGGTGGCAACTGGCCAAACCGAGCTGAAGAAGTGGAGTGTAGCCGCAACTGGCCGGCCGAACGCAACGTTCGGCGGTGCGGCCCATGCATCTTTCAGGCCCAATCACCAAAATCAATCACCAAATCCCTGCATCTTTATCTGTTCTTTGATTGTGCCTTAGCAAGATATGTTCGGAGCATTGTAGCTATGGTAGTGGGTGCAAACTGTCGGCCGACCAGTTTTGAGCAATACTGGGTGTGGTCCAAACTTTTCCTCCCAAATTTGGAGAAAATACATTTGGTTGGGCTCTCGGCAATTTGCTGGGCTTTATGGAAAACTCGAAATCTAGTGTGCTTTGAGAAGAAAATTATAAGATCTCCTTCTGAGATCATTTGCTTAACATCTTCCTTCATTTCTTATTAGGCAGGCTTGCAGAAGAATGGTAACAAGGAAAAGCTGGAGATGAGCGCAGAAGCTCTCAAGGAGGCGGCGCTCTTCTTTCATCCACAAGGACATCAAGATGATGTGGGGACTGGTGTGGTGTTACTTCAGTAGAAGAGGCTGTGAAAAAGAAAGCTTCAGAAAAAGTATCTCCCAGTTGAGAAAATGAAACTCTCTGGAAAGTTGTAACTAATCTTGGTTTTAGTTTGGTTGGTGTCTAGGCTTTGGTGGTCGAATGTTTAGAACTTTTGTCGGTTCTGTTTCCCCCAGTTGGGAGGACCCTGTGTGTCCTTGGCCACTGGGGGTGGAGACTTCTTTCTTTTAGCCCTCTTTTGGTGAACTTGTTACTCTGGTGACGTAAAACTGTGTAATTTCGTTGCTTTGGTAATGAAATTCGGGCAAAAGCGCTCGGTGGAAAATCCCTGCATCTTCCTGATGGACTAACGGCACTACCGAATCGCCGTGCAGGTAGGGAAATAGTTACGCGGAAAGTGAGGAGCCACGTGGGACGAACCGGAGATGCCGAGGTCGTAGCCGAAGAGGACGCCGCCGCTTCCCGCGACGACGCAGGAGAGCACCACGAACGGAGTCACGCGGCCGCTGTACCCTTCCCCGCCGTCCGCCGGAGCGCCCTCCACGAACGCCCCGATCGCCATCTCCTCCCCTCTCCTGCTCTATTCCCTATCGCCCGCCACCACCATTCATCTTCAGCTTCTCCTCGGCGGCGTGTAGTGTAGCGGCTGATAAATATTGGCGGCTGGAGCTACTCGTTTTCGGGCTGGTGCTGACGTGTCCACGCTCGCCGACTCCGCCTGCTTCGAGGACTCCAGTCCGGCAGGCCACGACCACGACGGCGGAGTGGGCGGACCTCTCTTCCTGTTTCTTGTTTGCGATTTTTTTTCTTCGAAAGTTTCTTGTTTGTGATCGGAGTACTAATAGGGAAAAATGGGGGAAAAATAAAAAAGTATATGAATAAGGACCCACTTACCAGTACCTTAGAGCAGCTCCAACAGACTCGGTAAACAGCCTCGGATCAGAAAAAAAAGGAAAACGCATCGTAAACTCACTTCCAACAGACTCAGCAAAGTCGTCGGTTTTTTATCCCGCACGTCATTGCTCACTATCGGCTCGGTATCTTTGGCGAGGAAGAGACGCTCACAATCCTGGCACTTCCGCGCGCGGCGCGCCCTCCCGCCTCAACCTCGCGCCAAAATCACTCCCGCGCGCCATCCTGCCCGCTCCAGCCGCCTCACCCTGCTCACGAAGCCGCTGCCGCCACCGTCCATTGATCTCGGCACCGCACCCTGCTCCCGGCGCCGCGCCGCCACCGTCCATTGATCTCGGCGCCGCACCCTGCTCCTGGCGCCGCGCCTCCTTCCATTGATCTTGGTACTGCACCCTGTTCCCGACGCCGCTGCCATCCCTGTGCTCTGCTCTGTGCTCCCGCCGCCGCCTCCGCTGCGTACAGGACGCCCTCGCCGCCGCGATTTACAGGCTGCCGCGTCCTCGCTCAACGGCGGCTGTGAAAACCGGAATGTGGAATGGATCTGCGGAGGCTCTTCCCACGCGTGCAGGCTCCATGCCACGGCTCGAGGAACTTCCTGCCCACACGCGCAGCGGTGCTACGGCGCAGGCGGACGGACGCGAGGGGGAAAAGAACGGAACAAAGAATGAGTTGCAGGGTGAAAGATGTGGACCCCACCGTTTGGAGATGGAGAGCCAAAACTTGGAGAGTCTTTTGGTTTACTCCATCAATTATCAAGTTTTCTATATTTTGAAGTCCTCCAAAAACTCTAAGTTTAGATAAAATTATACATAATCTGTTGGAGTTGCTCTTACATCCGTTTTCTTTTGAGATTTTTTTCGAAACGATTTCTTTCCGAGATTTCAGTAGCTTCTGTTATCATGGGCCTATTTTGCGGGTGTGGTTCATAACTGAGCCCAATAAACATGTGGATTATCTCACTTATTAGCCGGAAATCCTATATATCTTCCGGAAGGTAGGAAGCAAACCAACTATAATCCACTAGAAGCTCAATATCAGCACACCTAGCCCAACAACGTGAACCCTAGCACATCATCTTCTACCTCCCGAACCCGCCCGACCCCGCTGCCACCACCATGACCGGCCTCCCCCGCGCGCTCCACCTGCCATGGCCGGCCTCCTGGAGCGCTCGCCGACCCTCGCGCCGCCGGCCATGGCCGCGGGCACGAGCTCCGTCGCGCCCGTCATGGCCGCGGCCGGCCATGGCGGCCCTCGCCGCAGCTCGCTCCGCCGTCGCCGGCCCCGCGCGCGGCCGCGCCGGCGTGCCGCCCGCCGCCCGTCGCCGGCCGCCGGTGGAAGAAACTAAAAAAAATTCCAACATTTATGAAAATGCTGCAACATTTCGCAAAATGTTGAAAAAAATAGTTGACGAAACCAACATTTCTTAAAAATGTTGAAAGAAGTCTAAAAAGAGAAAAATGTTGACAAAAAATAGTTGACGAAACCAACATTTCTTAAAAATGTTGGAACATTTCTGAAAAATATTGGAAGAAAGCCTCCAGAAAAATGTTGGAAGAAGTCTCCAGAAAAATGTTGACTAAAAAATGTTGGAACATTTATAAAATGTTGACGAAAAGTTGGAAGAAGCCTCGAGAAAAATATTGGAAGAAGCCTCTAGAAAAATGTTGGAAGAAACCTTCAGAAAAATATTGACTAAAAAAATGTTGGAACATTTATAAAATGTTGACGAAAAATTACTAGGAACGTTGAAGAAAAAAATATTGTAACATTTTAAAAAATATTAAAATATTTTTAATTTAATAATTATTAAGTGGGCTGGTGGGCGCCTGGGCCAAGTCCAAACTGAAAACAGGACCAAAAAGGTGATTGGGCCGTGCAGGCAGTGCACCAATCCAATTCAATCGTCAGATCCGATCCTCCCTCCGCGCCGCCTCCGCTGCCACACCGCCGGCGAGATGGACTTGCCGGCGTGCTGCGGGCAGTGACCGAACCGGAGCGCAGGGCCGATTATATCCTGCAGGTTCCAGCTCTCTGTCCATCTCAGCCCTCCCAGCCCCGCTCCTCTTATCCTCCGCCCACACCTCCATTAGGGTCGACGACCCCGCTGCGCGTCGCGCCGCCGCGTGGGACCACTCCATCTCGATGCAGGTAGCGGAGGTAATGTCTAGAGCTTAGTGCGCACTTCCGACCGCGAAAAGCTTGGCATATGCAATCAAGATGGTTTGGCTAACAAAATCAATTCCGCATCGCAGAGACGCAGACCTCTCATTCTTTCCTTGAACTGAAGTATCACCAGAACATGTTTGTCTCCATGTTCATCAGTGATTTCAGGATATTCAGCATATTAGCTAGTTTTCATTTGATTTTACGTTTTGGATGTCCATCTATAGGAAGTTAAACTGTATACAATAAATATACAGTGCAGTTACATCTGGTAAGTGGTAACTAAAATCCTATATCCTGTGTTTCCTTTGCAGGCTTGATCTAACACAGCTCAATTCAGGAAAACACTAGGAACTCGACAAAGCTACTGTCCCTGCTTGTTTCTTTTCCTCTTGTTCTTCCCTCACAATCTTCTTCCAGAACCAGTGCCTCCTCCAGACATGCTTTACCTGCTCCATGGGCAACCTTTTTGTCTCCGGAAGGAACAGACAAACAAATAGAGTCATCAAGCAGATCCATGCACCAAAGACAAAGAACGTCGCGGATTTGATGCGGCAGAGGATCGCAAGAAATGTCTGGCTGATCACAAACGTCATCAAGAAAGTCACAGCAACTACGATGCTCTGCCCTGCTGATCTAATCTCAAGTGGACAAACCTCAGAAGGGATCAAGAATGTGAGAGGCCCCCAAGACCATCCATAGCCTGCAACAAACACGCACATTATGATCAACACTAGGTATGCATAGTCCTTGTCCATTTCACCATGGTCCTTAAACTTTGCAGCTAGAATTGCACCCACAGTGAACTGCGACAAGATCATCTGGATATTGCCTATGAGGAGAAGCTTCCTGCGCCCACTCCTGTCAACCAGGATAATGGCTACAATGTTCGCAAATGTTGCACAGAGGCGTGTGACCACCGAAGAGAGGAGGGATGCATTCTCCTTGAGGCCGATTGTCCTGAACATTACTGGAGCATAAAAGTTTATCACATTGATCCCAGTGACCTGATTGAAGAAAGGGATCAGCAGTGCTATCACTAATTGTGGCCTGTACTTCCTCTTGAATATATTTCTGAATGGATACCGGGTTGTCCTCGAGAGATTGCTAGCAGAGACTAAGTCATCAAGCTCCTTATCGACTGATTCTGTTCCACGCAGCTTTTGCAGAAGAACCCTTGCCTTGTCGGCATCACCATCACGCTGTATTATGAAGCTTGGTGTCTCAGGGAGGAAGATCGCACCCATGGTCAGGAATGCATCAGGGAGTGCAGCCATTGACAGAGATATCCTCCAGCCCCACCCTGCTTTAATTTTCACAACGAAATAGTTGAGGATGTTTGCACAGAGAATTCCAAGGCTGAGGCAAAGTTCAAAGCCATTGTTGATTGCCCCACGGTATTGAGGTGGCGCCATTTCGGACAGGTACAATGGGATTGACTGCAAATATAGTTTTCATAGAAAGATATTAGTACATTCCTGACATGAAGTTGCTGTGCCCATTTCCTAAACAAAAAGATCATGATTTGTACAATTAAAAGTTTTGTTACTTAAACTGTATGTGGTTGATCAAGAGAGTGCCTTGATTTCATTCAAGTCTAAAGTATTGTACACGTCTGCCAAACTGTAACTGATTTATGATTTCTTGAACTATAAATGTGCTATACTAATTTCAGTACTCGTTGCAAGGTTACCTGGTTAGTGAATCCGAGACCTATTCCGAGTAAAATTCGGTTGAGGAGCAGCATAGGAACATTGACAGCTGCACCACCGAACACTGATCCTGCGATGAAGAAGGCGCCGCCAATCAGCATTGATGCTCGGCGACCAAACTTCCTTGTGATGGATGATGCAACCAAAGTAGCCACAAGGCCAGCTATGTACAGGGACGATGTGAACAGGGTGAGGAGCTCGCTGTTGAACTGACAGTAGTGACTCACTTTGCTGTCCTGCTTCTGGCGGTACACCTTCGGGAAGAACCTCTTCAGGAAGGAGTTCATTGAGGTAACACCACCTGTCACAACACACATATGATTGAGGATATTGTCAAATGTTCACCAATTCTGTGAATAAAAAAAAAATCAATAAAGCTGTGAATTGTTTCCACCGTATTGTCATGTAAAAAGAAGAAATGACAGATATTGTCAAGTTTCTCTACTCCACTTCAGTTGATAGGCATGTCCAACTTTAAGCAATTTTTCGCGAAAACAAGTTTGCAAAACTTGTACCATATTAGCTAGATGATGATACACCAAAGCCACAGTTCAGAGGCCTCAAGCAGTCAAGTGCTTTGCACTGCTTATAAATTAACCTGCACTAGTACTGCTTTCCTCTGAAACCTTTTCTTTCCATGTGCTAAAGTGAAAGGAAACAACGGAAAGCACTCAGAGGAGAAGGGGCCCATCTTCTCAAAGATGAAATGCACTAGACGGCTAGACCGTAGGAGCAGCAAGCAATATTGGTGAAGAAGAAAGGGAAAATTCCCTGTATGCTATTGAAAATTCAACTCATCTCTTATGTGTCATCAAAATTTAATCCGTCCTTCAGTGCTATTCGAAATTCAGCTCAATCCCTTATGTACCATCTAATTAATAAACCAATCTTGCATCTCGATTTACTACTGATGGCAGTACCTAATCGTTGCAGATAAACACAGTAGAAGTAATCAAGTAAGTGGCTACGGCCGGGACGAACCGGAGATGCCGAGGTCGTAGCCGAAGAGGAAGCCGCCGCAGCAGGCGACGACGCACGACAGCACCAAGAACGGCGTCACGCGGCTGCCGTACTCCACCCGGCTGGCTGCCGGAGCAGCAGCATCCTCGATCGCCATGGATTGATCCCTCACGGCTGCTGCTCTAGCTCCTCCTGCCCCTCTAGTCGCGGGCACGTCGTGGGCTCGTGGCTTCGTAGCTGGCTAGTCAAGTATTCCGGTTATTTTTTTTAAAAAAAGTCAAGTATTCCGGTGGGTGCTGACGTGTGCATATTCGCAGAGTCCACACTGGCCTAGTGACCTCGGCAACCTACAAGATCCTACTAGTTATCATATATTCATATGGGTGACCACAATTTGAGGAAAAAGCGGTCCAAGAAAGTTATCAAATGAACCTTTCCAAGATTTTTTTAATTCACAGTTTAATCCGGCTCTGAAGTGTATTTCGAGTTTTTTTCATCAGTAGTTGATCCGGGTCTCAAGTGGATGTAGCTGAGCTATACATACAAATCCTTCTTCATGGATGAATTTTATTGTCGTGTAAGTACTTGTCACAGCGCTCACCTTTATATAAAAAAAGTAATGTCATGTAACAAGCTATTTGGTATTTGGTAGAGTTCCATCTAATTACGGTTCTTTGTAGGAGTTGATTCTTTAAGAGCAACTCCAAGAGTTTGCTATAAGTTTTCAAGAGGTGGAAGAGCATAACATAATTTTGTTTTTCTCTCCTGATGTAAGTTAGATTTGAATTTAGTCACTGAATTATGCCAAAATGTTGGAGATGAACTCTTTTTTTACTTGACATATCTTTTTAGAAGTTGGCAAAACACAAGATTTGCCAAGTAAAATTTGACAAACTCTTAGAGATGCTCTAAAAAAAGTGATTTTGTGGCTGAAAGTGATTCTTTTTTATTCTCTAGTATAAGTTATTAAAATTTTAGGATGAATTTATTTCATAGAATCAGGAGAAACATTTTTTCAGCTTTCCAGCCTGTTTAAGCCCTGTTTGTTTGAGTTTCCTAGCAGCTTCTTAGTGTGAACAACTAGAAGTAGAAACAAACAACAATATTCTCGTATAGCTTTCGAAAAGCTGGAAGCCCGAGAAAGCAAACTTTATGTGGAAAATTGGAAAGTTTAGTTTTATGAGTTTTTCGTTTGAGCTTAGAAAGTTAATCACATCTTTTTAAAAGCTAGTGTTGTCTTTTCAAAAGAAAAAAGGCAGCAAAAGCTTTTCAGAAAAACTCAAAAGCTGCAAGTCAAACAAAGGCTTTTCATTTCAGATTATCACTTCACAGAATCAACATATAATCATTTTAATCTAAAAACTTGTTTGTCTGAGCTCTTGTTGGAATCAGTAGAGCATCAGCTCTGAAAGCTCTATCAAAGGCACCAAAAGTCTATACAAGACTTCCAAATTTGGAGTGGCTACTTCTCATGATATTCACTACTGTTTCCTTCCTACTTATCTCTCGTTTTTTTTGAACGGACGGTGAAAGCTTGTGCTTTCCCGAATTTTTATTAGAAGAAGAGAGTTGATCTAGTTTATAAGGGAAACCGGGCCCGAAAACCATACAACTCTGATCGATCGACCGCACAACTAGGGGAGCAGAGGACCCCGAACGACTCCGGTCCGCAGACCATACAACTAAGCACTCCGGTGGGTTGGATTGGGACCTCAACACGCACCGCTCAACTCGACAACTCATCGGTCGGATTGGGACATCGACACGATCAACTCAAACAACTGTAAAGGATCAAGAAGGGACATCGATCCGGGGCTCCACAACTCTAATCCGCCGCCGACACGAACCACCAGACACTGCCAAGAAACAAACCCTCTCTTCTCCCCCGCTCAAAGGAGAAACTACTACCTACTCTTTTTTTAACTAAACACAAACTACTAAGAAAAAAGAGAGGAAACAAAAACAAAGAGAAAGGTCTCTCATGAAAGCAGACCACGCCGAAGCAGCTCGCCGAGAGGCTCGAACGCCGCCATCGACCCCGAGCCGGAGGGAACCCAAGGAGATGCTCGACGTCACCTTCAGGAAGGGCATGACGCTAGACGCACCAACGACGTCGTCCCAAGAAGGGATGGGTTTTCACCCGCATCGGAGATAGGCAGCCCAGGCAACCAGAAACGCCTCCATGGCGTCTCTGATGCGCTGACCCTTGGCCGTCACCAGCAACGCCACCGCAGCGTCGCTCGCACACATCCAAAGAGGCCACCGCCGGCCGCGCCACCACGACGCCACCAGCACTTCTCCACATCCATCGGGCCGCCTGCCAGCCGGCCGCGGAAGCCACCCCCGCCGGGGCACGCTCGCCGCCGCGGCCAATCAGCTGCCACACCACCGCCGAGGCGCGCCCGCCGCCGCCAGCACCGGGACCCGCTGTCCTCGCCGTACCCCGACACCGAAGGCCCCGGGGAAGGGCCAGGACGCCGAGGCACACGGGCCAGGGCGGCGCCAACACCGACGCAGACGACAGCGACGCGACGGACGCGACGAGGTAAGCGGCCTCGGCCTCGCGCCCGCGGCGGAGGGACCGCCCGTGCCGCGCGCCGAGCAGCTCTGGGACGCAGAGCCGCGGAGCCGGCGCCCGAGCTCGCCGAGCAGCGCGCCGCCGCGCCCAGCTCAGCCGCGCGCCTGCCACGCGCACCGCCAGGCACCCGCCGCCGCCGCCGAACCGGACCAGCAGAGGGTCGCCGCCGCCGGGAAACGAGGTCCGTCGCCGTCCCCGTGCTCCGGCACACCGAGCTCGCGAGGGAGCAGATCCGGCGGCCCCAGCAGCAGATCCGGCGGAACCCGGCCGCTCCGGACGCCGGACTCGAGGGAGCCGCCGCCGAGGTCGCCGTCAAAGAGAGCACCAGGGGGGAGGAGGAGAAGGAAAAAACGGAAGAGGGGCCCCGCCGCCGCCTTCCTCGCGGCCGCGCGGGCATCCGGCGGCCGCTCCGGCGGCGGCGAGGGGAGGGGGGAGGCCGTTGGAGGGGGTGGCGCCGCCGGGGGCTAGGGTTTCCACCCGAGCCGCTCCCGGGGGAGCGACGCTCCTACTTATCTCTCGTGATATTGGTATTTTGGTGAATGATTTGGGTATCAGTAAAATTTCCATGAAGCTGTGTATCATGGGTATATAAATCACCACATCTTGAAATATCATTGGAATCCTCTCCGGACGAGTGACCTACGCAAGTATCAAGATCTGATTATTTTTCTTTGAGGGCTTGTTCGTGTCCATAGGATTCAAACCGGCCGGAAATGATAGATATACCTAGAAAATTATGATCTTTACTATAGAGAGTCGGATTTATTTCGGGTCGGCAACTAATTTACTCATGATATGTGCACCAAGCGACCCGGAATTAATCCACTAGTCAAGAGGTGTGGATTCAATCCGGCTCTTCGATCTCTTATTTATACTTATCATGATGAGTAAATTAATTCTCGATCCGGAATAAATTTGGCTTTCTATAATATCTATCATGATTTTCTAGGTATATCTATCATTTCCGGCCGGATTGAATCATATGGAAACTAACAAGCCCTGAAGGATTTTTATTCTTGAGTAGGCACATGTCGACGCTCACCCCTTTTGAAATTTCACATGAACCTCGTGTAAAGCCATCTACCATTTCTTAATGGACCTTTAAACGTCACTTTCGCTTACTACTCACAAGCAATTATGCATGTCAAACCGTCAAAGTTTACCTTGCCAATACACACCCCTAGTGGCCGGTCATTTCAGTGTTGTCACCCCCACCTCCCTTTTTGAACACCATCTTTTTTGTTTCAATGAGTGATCATTGTTTTCGGGATACACAATCTAAGCACCGCCGGTAAAGTTTAATTGATTTTGTGTATCATATTATTGAGCCCATTAAGTTTACTGGAAAAATCAGCAAAGAAACTACGTGAATAAAGGAAACCAGTATCAAACAGAGAACAAAAGAATTGATCAAAGAGTCTCGATGATTTCAATTGCATGGTGACTGTAAGTAAATTGCAAATTTTGTAATACCGCGCACTTGAACGGAAAAAAGTATCGACAGAACGACCCACCGGAATTAGGCTTTGAGCCCACTAAAATGGGCTTAACAATTCGGCCCTTATGAGTTCGGCCATGGAGTGTTAGTTTATCAGCGGCTCTGATCCAACCGTCAGATCCGATCTCCAGTCGCCGGCGGCGACATGGACTTGCCGGCGAGCCGCGGCCGGTGGCGCAGGCGGAGCGCCCGGTCGCACTTGCCCGTTGTCGTTGCGGTCCTCGTGCTCCTCCTCCCGACCTTGCTACTCTTCTCATCCGGCTACTCCACCATGCTCCGCGCCCTCCTCCCCTTCCACTCCGCCGCCTCCGGCGGCGTGCCCAAGTGCGGGGGCTCGGCGGAGCTCGAGGGAGAGAGGTTCCTCTGGTACGCACCGCACAGCGGGTTCAGCAACCAGGTGGGTGAGCTCCGGAACGCCGCGGTGGCTGCCACGCTGCTGAACCGCACTCTCGTCGTGCCCCCTGTGCTCGACCACCACGCCGTCGTCCTCGGGAGCTGCCCCAAGTTCAGGGTCACCGACCCAGCCTTGCTGCGCGCCGCTGTCTGGGACCACACCATGCAGCTCCTCCGCGAGGGGAGGTAAATGCCGCACCTAGCATTCGATTTGGCCGGGTTTGTTTGGTCTTTTGATGTAGCAGAAGCTGCTTGGATTCGGACGTGTTCTACTACACCTTATGCTTGCAGCTTGCTTATCATGGAATGATCAAATGATTATAGTAGTTTGGAACATTGTGGCAACCATAAAGAACTAAATCAGGACACCATAAGATATTTGACAATACCATAGCCCATAGGAAGATATAGAGTTCCATGTTGCACACCTATAGGACCTACTTATGTTTAACAATGGCGTTGGAAGATATAGAGAAGTATTCTGTGTTGCACACCTAGAGTACCCACTTTCACATTGTGTATGATATAATAGCTTTCTGAATTCATTGTGGACTGTGCACATGATACTCAGAAGATCAATTACTAGCAGTAATCTGTTTAACTCTTGCAGGTATGTTTCGATGGGCGACATAGTTGATCTGTCCCCAATCAAATCTGTGGTTAGGACGATTGACTTCAGGGTTTTTGTCTCATTGTGGTGCGGTGTAGACATGAAGAAGACATGCTTTTCTGGGTTGTGCTGTGCTGTTTCTGGTGGTAGCTCTATGCCAGCTGACTACAATAGATGCCGAGCTTTGCTGTCTGGCTTAGGAGGCAGTGAAAAAGGATGTGTGTATCCTGTACAAGACGACTGTAGAACAACAGTCTGGACGTATCAACAGAACAATGATGGTGCCTTGGATCAGTTCCAACCAGATGAAGAGTTGAAAAGGAGGAAGAAGATCTCATACGTTCGGAGGCGCAGAGATATGTACAAGGCTTTAGGGCCTGGTTCACAAGCCGAGGATGCTACCTTGTTGGCATTCGGGACACTGTTTTCAGGACCATACAAGGGATCACAGTCTTATTTTGATATCCATGAGTCACCAAAAGATCAAAGAATACAGAGTGTACTAGAAAAGATTGAGTTTCTTCCTTTCGCCCCAGAGATCATGGATGCTGGGAGGGAATTTGCTAAGAACAAGATCAAGGAGCCATTTCTATGTGCGCAACTAAGGTTGCTAGATGGCCAATTCAAAAATCACTGGAAAGCTACATTTTCTGCCCTCAAAGAGAAGTTGAAAGCTGTTAAGTTAGAAATGAAAATAAATGGTCCTGTTCACATGTTCATCATGACCGATCTTCCACCAGCAAACTGGACCAAAACCTATCTTGCAAATGTTGCAAAAGATGAGCGATACAGATTGTACACCTTGAAGGAAAGTGATGAGTTGGTGCTGCAGACTGCAGAAAGGCTTATGGCTGCAGAACATGGTGTACGGTCTGGATTCCTTCCAAAAACTATAGAGAACACAAAGAAAGATTGTGACCCTGTTCAACTACCAGAAATTCTGTTGTATATTGAAGAATCTGTTTGTAGCTGCGCATCACTAGGATTCGTTGGGACAGCTGGATCAACCATAGCAGGAAGCATAGAAACAATGAGAAGGAACAACGTCTGCAAATGGTAGAAAAACAACATCCTTTGTGCAGCTACCTGAAAACCTAACCAGCGCTGATTGATGTGTTATAGCAGAGTGGGAGCCAATGTGATAGAGGGCTGAAGCATTCGCTTTGCACACACCAGTGCAAGCATGACCCTGCAAGAGCTTGTTTCGCTGTCAGGGTAAAATTTACTGCAGAGTGAACACTTGCACCATTTTTTTCTCTAACTGTATATAAAGATCAGGGTCATTCAATTTTGAGCTATGTAATTCTCCTGTCAGTTTTGTAGTACTTCTATCAAATTGTTGGTCGTTTTGTCTTTTCTAGATACATGATTTTTGCTATGCACCTAGATATATATAGCAAAATCTGTATATCTAAAAAAGCCAAAAATGATCCACAATTTGGAACGGGGAGTACTGCATTTATTTTTCCTGTTCGGAGGGTATCCTCTACACTTCTGATTTCTGAAAAATAAAATACTGGAACTAGACACCATTCTACTAGTTTCTGATTGTATATGCATGCCATTTTCTGGTGGAAACTAGGAGCACATATAGCTTCCACCAAACAAACCAGATCGGCAATATAGTCAACAGATACAGTTTCACATGCTGGATTCACCAAGTCAATCTAATATTTTTTTTATTAAATCTCAAAGTACCTAAACATAGTCAACATAAACTGTGTTAGCAGAGTGCATGCCGGAGCAGCATTATCATGCACAAACTCTACAACGCAGAACCAGAGGCCACGGCTAGTGGGCTACCACTTGGGTTCTTCTACAAACTTTGGCTATTGGGTACCAGCAAGATGGAGCCGGATGTTCTCCGGGCCTCGAGATCCTTGTGCGCACGGGCAGCCTCTGACAGCAGATACACGTGGTTGGCGCGCACCCGCAACACCCCTGCAGTGACGCTAGTGAAGACTTCACTGGCGGCCTGAAGCAGCTCGTCACGGTTGGTGGTATAATGGATGAGTCCTGGCCTGCCCAGGATCAAGGATTTTGGCGCGAGATCGCTCACCTGGACAGGATCTGGCCTGCTGCCTGAAGACTGGCCATAGGAGATCATGCAACCCCGCGGCATCAAGCACGCCAGCGACCCCTGCTCAACAAAGGTACACAGCCCGATTACGACGTGAGGATTTTCATAGGAAACAATTCATTTCTTACAGGAACTAGAAATATTGTGTTCCAAAGGGAGCAGCAGTGGCTTTTTAGCATCAGCAAGGACGCAAGAAGTTGCTCCGCTTCTTGTAAAACAACGGTTCATTGTTGATTTGAGATTCCTTAACAGCAAGGCTCCAACGAGAATGGAAAAAGGGTCTGTACCTGGAATGTGTCCTTCCCCACGGCATCGTAGACAACATGAACACCTTCCCCTGACGTGATCTCAGCAACCCGGGTAACAAAATCCTCCTTTGTGTACACTATCGCATGTTGGCATCCGTCTTGGGTTGCTTGGACGGCCTTCTCTTCAGTTGAAACAGTGCCAATGACGGTGGCGCCAAGGGCATTTGCCCACTGGCAGAGGAGAGAGCCGACTCCACCAGCAGCAGCATGGACTAGAACAGTGTGGCCTCTCTGGACCTGCAAAATGAATGTCTCTCTAAGCTGCATATTTGTTTTTTTTTGGGTTTCATGCAAGGCTGCAGCTAAATAGCATTTGTTTAAATGGCTATATTTTGTGCATATATAGCATAAGACAAGAGAGTTAGATGTTTATGAAAGAAAAGGGCAACTAACCTTAAAGGCTTGTCGCACAAGGACATATGCAGTCATTCCCTTCAGTAAAACAGATGCTGCAGTTTTGTAGTCTATTGCAGGTGGTATAGGAATGGCCACACTTGCTGGGATGATCTGCTCTTCAGCATAAGAACCCATTGGATTATCAGCATAGCCGACAACATCACCGACTTTAAAGCTAGTAACCCCAGGACCCACAGCAGACACAACGCCAACTGCTTCCTTGCCTGGATGAACAGTTTTCCATGTTTCGAGGTAAGCATAAGATCAATGCTGATCAGGAATATCAGACAGTCAGCCACAAGTTACAGTGTGCAGGTACTTCAGAGTTCAAACAACTCAAGGAGCATAAATGTTTATTTTACGAGGTCTGAGTTCATTTGCAATTGGTAATTGGCATTTGTGAGGTGAGAAACCTTGATAGGAATTACAGGGGTTTAACTGGGACTATTCTGTGATAAAAGAAAATCCGAGTTAGTGAATAGTAAGAGAAGTTTTACTGCTAACTTATGTCAGGTGCTATCTTAAAGTCTGAATAAGAAAGGTATAGTGAAATTAATTTCTGTAAAAACGATAAGATACACAGACTGACAGACCTACAAAACCTTTCCTACTGTGTTTTTTGTTATGGAATATTATATTGCAATATGCCTAGCGAAAAACATCTTCCCTCATTCTGATCATTCTCTAATATCATGCTGACCAATCACGCATCTATGAGGCATGCAAATCAGCATGTTCTGTATATCACTTTTTTTTTTAAATAAGTGAAGTAACTCTGAATCAATCAAACACCATGTAAGCCCTGTACACAAGACCTGAAAACATCCAGCCGCACCGAAATCTGTACCAGGAATAAATGGAAGAGGTGCTCGATGTAATCCGGTACGGTAATATATATCGACATAGTTGACTCCAATGGCCTTGTTCTTGATCCGGATTTCTCCTTCATTGGGCTCCCCAATCTCAACATCTTCCCAACTTAGTACCTATTAGATCATCAAGAGAAAAACTCTTCAAATATGAAATATTCACTTACACAAGGATCTTGGGACAGGAATGTTAAGAGACAGGAATTAAATGGTGAGTATTTCGGAAGAACACTTACTTCTGGGCCACCAAGCTGGTGGACTCTTACTGCCTTCATCCACATCCCTGGAACAGTCTCATGTAATAGAACTCCTAGACCTGGTGTGGAGATTTTGTATCAGCATAGTTCCAGGTGATAAATTGGTAAATGCTCCAGGACTCAGGAAAAGGACATGCATGCCATATGCTTCAGTATTCAGGACCATAATATCGATCTGGCATATTGTGTAATATATATACCACTTTTGTTGTTGCATAAAGCCACTATACAGATTACTTATTTTATGGTCCGGAACTTCCTGGTTTCTTCTGCTACAATTTGCATGACTCTGATTTAAAATAATTCTCGACACTGCTTCAGGCCAGCAACTTATAAGATGGTGACATTAAGTGGCAGGATTGCTGAGCACAATATTCCAGCACTTTAAATACAACTAGCAACTGTTCAATGCAGGAAAACAATGGTGCGATAACGATCCAAAGAAACCACTTTTCTCAAGTGATACGTTTAACTTTATGCGCTGATATAGCAAGATGCTGAAATGATAGTCATATTATTCAAATACACTGTAGGAGTAACTAAAACTACCTAAAACCTATGAAGGTAAGCATTACACTGAAAGTCATCTAGTGCTCTTGCTTTTGTGTAAAACAATCAAGAAACTGAGTCTGATATTTCTATAATAATAGTTGCTAAAGTTAGGATATGTCATAAAACTATCTTTCAGATTAAGAGCCATCAGGATTATCTGATGTCAAGGTTGCTTGCAGAGTTGCAGCCTTGCAGGCATGTCCACGGTACAGATCTAACAAACAGTGAGCCACCATTGGTGTTCCGAACTGACATAGCTAACAAAAAAAATAAGCCAATTGAAATCTTACCCTATCACACTGTTGTAATTCATACCTTGTTTTACTGCTTTGGTCAGTGTGAACAAGGTACAAATCCAATTTCCAAGCAGCATACTACCGCAATTGCATGGTTTGGCTGTAGAAAAACCTAAATAATTACCATCAATGTGTAACTTGAGCATTCAACCAACATGGGGGATGGAATGGAAGATGGTCTGTGCTTATGCGGTTATGCCGCCGAAGTTATCACTAGTGGATGAATGCTTCTGATCAGGACATCTTCTTCCTGACCAGTTCTGGCAATGTATCTTGGACATCATATGGTAAAACTACTCCACGAGAAAACAGTAAAACACCCAGAGTTCAGGCCAGTGTGCTGTGAGTGTGTGTTCTAAGACTGAGCGGCTTCTTCTCAACATCCATGTCCATCATGGAGGTGGATGCGCGGCGAGGAGACGAGGCAGTAGAAAGCGTGGTAGAATGGCATCGCAAGTTCGCAACAGGAGTAAACTCCGTTACCCATTCCACGATTCAACACTTGATGCTTCATGCTTGAACCGAATCGACGGAATCTGGAAGGGGGAGGAGCGCTGACCAGATCGTTGCCGTGCTCTCCGCCTCGTATGTTTGAGCTGAAGGCCTCCTGAGGCCAACGCGACTCAGGGGCGGTGGGCGGTGGCAACCTTCCGGGCGTCCGTCCCGCCGGCGTCCTCGGCTCCTCGGGCCTCTCGCCGCTGCATCAGCCGAAGCAGGCGACCGGAATGAAGACGTGGCCCAAGTATTGCGACAAAATGCAGACCCCCACATAAGACCATCCGCACTGATATTGTTTTCCTTCAAAACAGAATATTCTCATCTCGTTAGACCTGAGCATTTTTCGGGCCGGGCCGGGTTCGGGCCGGGCCGAAAATTTTTTCTGTTATTTCGGGCCGAAAAAATCCTGCCCATGACCATCCCACTGGACGCGTCGGGCCTCAATTTTCGGGCCGGGCTCGGGCCGGGCCCGGGCTTGGGCGGGCCGCCCGCGCATTTTATAGTGTAAAACAACTAAAAACAGCATTTCGGGCCGGGCTCGGGCCAAAAAAAATTTTCACGGACTTCAAGATCTCTGCCCACGCCCGCCCAGTAAGGTTCGTGGGCGGGCCGGGCCCGGGCCGGAACAGCATTTCGGGCCGGGCTCGGGCCAAAAAAAATTTTCACGGACTTCAAGATCTCTGCCCACGCCCGCCCAGTAAGGTTCGTGGGCGGGCCTGGCGCGGGCCGGGCCCGGGCCGAGCCAGCGGGCCGGGCCGGGCCGGGCTCAAAATGCTCAGGTATAATCTCGTCATCAATATTCTCTCCTTCGTATTTATTTTTTCTGCATCCATCTCCTTTCAAATATCTCCTCTATGGCCCACACTCACATTTTTTATCCTCACTCACCCCCACCGGCCCACCCCACCTCCCAACCACCCACCCACCCACATCTCCCTCCTCCTCCCACCGCCCCTGCCTCTGCAACTCCAAGCCGGCGGAGCTCAAGCTCGACGACCCCTCCTCCCTGATCTCCCTCGCCGTCGAAGCTCGAGCTCGACGACCCCTTCTCGAACTCCCCGCCCTGGACCTCCTTCAGATCCGCGCCGGTGGCAGAGGAGCCAACCCTCCCTCTCCATCCTCCTTCATGGATCCGCGCGCGGCCATCCTCATCGAAGCGCGCGGAGTCCGGTACGGCGGAGGCAAGCTCAAATCCGGCGAGGCTGGGCTGCTCCCCGGCCGGCGCGCCCCCTCCCGCTCTCCTCGCGTCCGAGCCCTCCTCGAGCTCACGGAGGCGGCGCGCAGAGCGGCGGACCCCGTCCGGCGGCGCACAGGCGCGCATAGAGGAGGAGCTCGTCGCCTGGAAGAGGCCGACGACCTTTGCGTCGACGACGACGGGGAGCGAGCTCCGCGGCGAAGACGGGGAGCTTGCCGGCGTCCATGGAGCGGCGGATCCCGGAGCTACTTCCTCCGAGCAGGACGGTCAGCGGCGGATCGAGCTCTGAAGCACCGAATAGGCGACTAGAGAGGGGGGAGTGAATGGGAGCCAATAAAAATTCTTCCCGAAGGTCGAACTTGGTCTATACCCCGATTGTCACTCCGAGTACTCGCGCACACCAAAGAAGCTCTAGACAAGGCGCACACACAAGCCTACAAGATCAAGAGACAAGTCTAGAAGCAAAAGAGCGGAAGCACAAGACAAGAACCAAAGGACTTAACCAAATCTGCGAAGGTCTGGGTGGACAGTCCGCATGGGTACGGCGGACAGTCCGTGCTGCTCGCGGACAGTCCGTGAGATCACGGCGGACAGTCTGAAATAACACACTGAGCCTCCAGTAGCGCACCGAGGAAATTCGGACAGTCCGGGCAAGCACCACAGACAGTCCGGCGCCCCGCGGACAGTCTGCACAGCCCACGCGGACAGTCCGGCAAACCCCCTGCAACAAAACCCTAGCGACAGAACGGATCGAAACACGAACGCGCACGAACAGGGGTCACGCGGACAGTTCGCACGCCGCTCGCGGACAGTCCGCCAGGCGCGGACAGAGCAGAAAAAGCCCGACCCCGCGAGGTCAACTCTCTAAATCCATCACCGGATCTCCCAAACGACTTGAGCTCTTGAGACAAGATTTGGGGGAGGTAAGAAGCGTCACAAGAGGAAGCTATGCCCCAAAAATCTCGATCTCTAACCCACTAAATCGTCGGGAATCGCGGATCACACGAACTACCACCAAGAACTTGAACTCCGGCCAAAAACTCACGAATCGAAGGCTTTCCCCGGTGTTTGAGGGGTCAAGATCACACACAAAGATGCGCAAGGCATCCACCCATGACCCCTCAAAGAAATCCGAAGGAAAACACCCTCAAATCCCCGAATCGAGCGAAGAACAAAACTCCCAAAAATAGCCCCGAAAATGACACGAAAATCACAGAGGACTAGGAGATCACCGCAACGCCGAATGCTTCCATACATCCAGAGATCAGAGTCTATACAAGAATCTAGCCTAAGGAAAGCAGAGAAAAAAGAAGCAGTTCAGAGTAATCTACCGAGGGAGGAAACCCTAGAGTCAAAGAGAGAGAGATGCCATCCACCTCTCCGCTATTTATACGAAGTCCATCGGAGCGAACACGAGCTGGCCCAACCAAATCCATGTGCAACAGCTCACAAGGTCGCTCGGTCATGACCGCAGTCAGAGGGGCGTGAGAAGCAGCAACCATCTTTCCATGCCGACAAGAAGCACAAACCAAATCCTTCTCGAATTTCAACTTAGGCAATCCTCGGACAAGATCAAGGCCACTCAAGCGGGAAAGCAACTCAAAGCTCAAGTGTCCCAACCTCCTATGCCATTTCCAAAGCTCGGTCGAAATGCCAGCAACAAAGCATCGAGGAGGACCAACAGACTGGGATAAATCGGCACGGAAAATTTGACCATCGGGGACGATCGTACAGACAAGATCGCCTCGAGAATCAAGCACACGAGAAGCGCCCGACTTAAAACGAACCTCAAAACCTTCGTCCAGTAACTGAGATACTGACAACAGGTCAAAACCAAGTGACTTGACCAGAGCCACACTTCTTAAGGTCACTTTGCTACTCACCTTCACCATACCTTCAGCAAGCACTCGTCCTCTCCCATGGTCCCCAAAAGTGATGTACTCCCTCGTACTCACCGGGGTGAGGCTGGAGAACCACCCACAATCTCCGGTCATGTGTCATGAGCAACCGGAGTCGATCAACCAAAAGTCCTCCAAGCCTTCCACCTGCAATAAAAAATGAGAACGAGAATGAGCAATCGACTCAACACTGGGGTTAGTACCAAAAGAGTCAAACCAGTGTCGAGCCATTTGCTCAAAAGAAGGGTTAGCAAAATCCATCCTACAAAAACCTCTAGGCGGAGCCCTCTCACGCCTACCACCAAAGGACCTGTTACGTCTCACTGGAGGAGTACGCACACCACGAGAGGGAAAACGTGGCCCGTAGTCCATCTGAGACCCAAAGCTCCGATCGTGTCTCCCAAACTCGTAACGGTCACGAGAAGGAGCACGTCGAGCCAACTCACCACGCCCAAACCCAACAAGCCTATCTCTCTGAGGGAAACCACCTCCACCTCCACGAGTGGGAACTGTACGCACAAACAGTTCACCCCTAGGTAGAGGCCCTCTACGAGGCTCAGGCACACCACGAGAAAGGTGGTACCTGTCCTTGTTTGCCATCTCCCTAGCGAACCTCTCATCTCTCTTCCTCCTGAAACAGAACTCATCCTTATGCCCATCCCTCCCACAATACTGACAATGGAAGCGGATTGGCTGTGGCTTAGGCTGTGGCTTCTCTATGAGCTTCTCACCAGCTTTCTCTCCTAACTTCCCACCAAAGACACTCCCCTGGGTGCTCACAAACTTGATGGGTTTCTGGTAGTTTTCAGATTTGTGGGGGAACACTGGAGGATCTGGGGTTGTGTCTAGCTTGTTTCTGAGGTGGTTTGGCTTGGGTGCAAATTTGTTCATGGGTGTGGTATGTGATGGAATAGGAATCTCTCCAGCTTTCTCTTCTCCCTCACCACTCTTCTCACCACACTTGTCAGCCCCCAACGTCTAACCATCAAACCTCTTAAATTGAGCCAACATTAAACTCAATTGTGGCTCATACCCAGACAACCACCCCATCATTTTTCTCAATTCATCATTTTCATTTTGCAGACGATCAACATAGTGTGCAAGTTCCATGTTTTTCAAAGCATGTATTTCACAGGTAGAGCATGATGTAGGAAGAGGAGCTTTCAATGCCGCCTCAAGAGAAATTATTCTAGTGTGAGATTCATCTTGCCTAGCATGCAACACAGGGCATGAGGTACAAGCACCTAACAAAGCTGGCCTAGATTTCAATTCATCACACTCAATCCTAACCACATCTAATTCCTCCAAAGTAGAGGCATGCTTCTCCTTGAGAGCAGTCAAATCAGCAAGAAACACATTGCAATCACTACAATCAATCTCATCGGACACAACAGGAGCAGATTTCAAAGAGCCTATCTCATTTCTAGCATCCACAAGCAAGGATTCAAGCTCAGCTATCTTATCCTTAGCATCACCCAACAAAGACCTAAATTCCCTCTTCTCCTTGTTGGTTTTCCTAAGCACATCATCACGGTTATCAAGCAACTCATTGAGCCTAGCATTCTCCTCTAGCAAGAAGTTGGGATCCTGTCGTACCTCTTCCTCAGAGTCGGAGTTCAAATCCGAGCTGTGCCTCCCACCCTTCTTGGAATGCGCCATGCCGCAAAAGCCTCCTTGTGCGACGAAGCTTAGGCCGGTGAAGTTCTTGCCTGTGTGCCGCTTGTCCTTGCACTTTTCTTGCTCTTTCTCGCTGCTCGAGTCGGAGGAAGCATCGCTTGATGTGGAGTCAATGTCGCTCGCTCTGGCAACCATCGCTCGAGCCGTCTTCTTCTTGTAGACACCACTCTTCTTTGGCCTTCTCTCGCCCTTGTCCTTGCGCTTGTCCTTGTAGTCGTTCCGGGAGCGGTGCTTGTTGTAGTCATGCTTAGGCTTGCCCTTGTAGTCGTTCTTGATCTCCATGGCTTCAGGGCATTCGGCGATGAAGTGCCCGTGCTTCCCGCACCGATAGCACATCCCCGAGCTTCGCCTTGCATTCTTGCGGTTCTCGTACATCCGCCCAAACCTCTTGCTCAACAAGGCGAGATCATCCTCGCTCAGCATCTCAAAGTCCTCATCTGGCAAGGACACAAGACAAGACAAAGAGAAAACAACAGAGTTAGCGTTAGACCTTGATCCTGAGACAAGAGCCAAACTATGAGGATCAGTGGGGCTCTCGCTCTTGGCTCTCAAGCCACGATCAACCTCTGAAGACCTGAGCTTGGAAAACAGCTCGTCAAGTGTCAGCGTATCATACACGCTCGACTCCTCAATGGCCTCGACCTTGGCACTCCACACAGACCTATCCAGGGCATGCAAAAGCTTGATAGCTTGATCATGATCCGTGTATGGGAGCACTGTCACATTGGCCCTCATGTTGTTGACTATGCTAGTGAAGCGCTGGAACATAGCATTGGTCGACTCACTAGGGAGATGAGTGAAGTTCTCGTACTCTCTCTGGTAAGTGGAAAACAAACGGGCTTGCACTTGGGCATTGCCAACATGAGCACTTCTCAACTTAAGCCAAATCTTTCCGACCACATTCTCTCCGTACACTCGCTCGAACTCCGAGGCACAGAGAGCACGGAACAAGTAATCAACGGCCTTGCTGTTGGCCTCACACATATCTCGCGATCTTGGAAGTAGAAAACTGTTTGGGATGACATAATGAGGATTCTGAGTGACCTCCCAGGTCAGAGTTCCCTTCCCTCGCAAAAACGCGCCCATGCGCCTCTCCCATATCAGGTAATTCTTGCCATCAAAGTGCGGAGGACCCGACCCCTTGCCATAATTGCCTATCTTTGGATTTTAGACTGGTTAGAATCAAGAAGATCCGTAACCGGCTCTGATACCAATTGAAGAACCGAATAGGCGACCAGAGAGGGGGGGGGGAGTGAATGGGAGCCAATAAAAATTCTTCCCGAAGGTCGAACTTGGCCTATACCCCGATTGCCACTCCGAGTACTCGCGCACACCAAAGAAGCTCTAGACAAGGCACACACAAGCCTACAAGATCAAGAGACAAGTCTAGAAGAAAAAGAGCGGAAGCATAAGACAAGAACCAAATGACTTAACCAAATCTGCGAAGGCCTGGGCGGATAGTCCGCATGGGTACGGCGAACAGTCCGTGCTGCTCACGGACAGTCCGTGAGATCATGGCGGACAGTCCGAAATAACACACCGAGCCTCCAGTAGCACACCGAGGAAATTCGGACAGTCCGGGCAAGCACCGCGACAGTCCGGCACCCCGCGGGCAGTCCGCACAGCCCACGCGGACAGTCTGACAAACCCCCTGCAATAAAACCCTAGCGACAAAATGGATTGAAACACGAACGCGCACGAACACGAATGAACACGTGACGAACAGGGGTCACGCGAACAGTCCGCACGCCGCTCGCGGACAGTCCGCCAGGCGCGGACAGAGCAGAAAAAGCCCGACCTCGCGAGGTCGACTCTCCAAATCCATCACCAGATCTCCCAAACGACTTGAGCTCTTGAGACAAGATTTGGGGGAGGTAAGAAGCGTCACAAGAGGAAGCTATGCCCCAAAAATCTCGACCTCTAACCCACTAAATCGCCGGGAATCGCGGATCACACGAACCACCACCAAGAACTTGAACTCCGGCCAAAAACTCACGAATCGAAGGCTTTCCCCGGCATTTGAGGGGTCAAGATCACACACAAAGATACGCAAGGCATCCACCCATGACCCCCTCAAAGAAATCCGAAGGAAAACGCCCTCAAATCCCCGAATCGAGCGAAGACCAAAACTCCCAAAAAATAGCCCTGAAAATGACACAAAAATCACAGAGGACTAGGAGATCACCGCAACGCCGAATGCTTCCATACATCCAGAGGTCAGAGTCTATACAAGAATCTAGCCTAAGGAAAGCAGAGAAAAAAGAAGCAGTTCAGAGCAATCTACCGGGGGAGGAAACCCTAGAGTCCAAGAGAGAGAGAGATGCCATCCACCTCTCCGCTATTTATACGAAGTCCATCGGAGGGAGGTAAATGACCACGCTACCCCTACAACTTGAAATGAAGATACAACCCCTCAGAGGCATTTTGGTCAAGTCTTCATCGAGCGGACACGCTTCCACCGCGGCCTTGCTTAGCATCGACGCAAGCCCAGTGATCACGCCACGTGCCCCCCGCCTCAAAGCTTCCCGAAGCTCCCGGATCACCGTCTCCGTCACCTCGGGCCTCCGGACTTGGTTTTGAGGCCCAAACCAAGAAACAGTCCACCGATGGTTTTGTGGGCAAACCAACAAACCCCGCGTGCAAGCTTCTTGCTCGATCCGCTATCTTGCACCGGTCGATGTTCATGACTTCAGCCCGCTAGTCTTGCACCGCACGGCTCGCACTTGACCCCATCGGCCACCGGGTCCATCGAACCAAGCCTACTTGCCTCTCCATCACCCGGAGGCCGCCACGACTAAGGCCTTTCGCGCTTGTTCTTCACCTGCACCGACACGAGTCAAACCGCAACCTGTACCTGCACACTTAACCAAGCATCAGTCCACACAATGTTGTCAATCACTCATCACTAAGGAGCGACCCTCCACTGGTCCTCGGACACACCTGGTCCTCAAGCTCTCCTGCCTCCGGCGGCATAGCTGGGGCTCGCGGTGGCCGGATCCGGGGGCGCGGTGGCTGGATGCTGGAGGTTAACGTCACGGCGGCGACCGATGCGGCGTCCCCGCCCTTCCCCTCCTCCATGCAGCCGGCCTCCTCTTCTTCTCCGGCGTAGTGATAGTGGACGGCGGCGGATCCGCTCCCCATCTCCATCCAGGCACCTCCCCAGCGCGGCCGTGCTCGGGCTTGTCTCCTCTTGGTCCCACACGGCGGCGATGGTGAGGGCGACGAGCTCCCACACGACGGCTGTAACGTCCCACCTATCTGAGGTCGGGCCCGCCTACGCCTAGCAGCTCTCTAGGACCTCACGAATATCCTCACATACCAACACATTTCTTTTCTGCGTACTTTGTCCTCACTCATGCGCACCCGGGAAGGACTTCCCGGTTGTTCACCCATTGCTCCAAGCCAAGCACGCTTAACTTTGGAGTTCTTTCGAAATGGGCTTCCGGAAAAGAAGTTGGAACTTGTTGGTAGGAGTATTCAATCAATCCTATTAAGCCTTGGGCCAAGATGTCACATACTCACCCCCTTAGAAGATCGACCTCCTCGTTGATCAAGCCCAAGCCAGGAACATTCTCTCTTAGCCATGTCTGTGTGTCCAGTGCCAACGCATGTGCCATGCTGTGTGACCACTCTAGGCCCACACCAGCCATGTGCACCATGCCTGCGCAAACTGTGCCCACACGAGCCCCATGAAACCGTGAGAGTCAGCTCTGATACCATTTGTAACGTCTCACCTATCCGAGGTCAGGCCCGCCTACGTCTGGCAGCTCTCTAGGACCTCAAGAATATCCTCACATACCAACACATGTCTTTTGTACGCACTTTGTCCTCACTCATGTGCACCCGGGAAGGACTTCCCGGTCGGTCACCTATCGCTCCAAGCCAAGCACGCTTAACCTTGGAGTTCTTTCGAAATAGGCTTCCAGAAAAGAAGTTGCAACTTGTTGGTAGGAGTATTCAATCAATCCTATTAAGCCTTGGGCCAGGATGTCACAGCGGCGACGGCGATGGCAGCACGTCCCTCTTCTCTCTCCCTTCCGGCTTCCAGCGCGGACCAACTATTGGCGCCTGGGCCCGCGCCACGTCGGCTTTCCCGGAGGCCCTCCATCCCTCCAGATCTGGAGGAAAAGGGGTCTGATGGGAAAATCCCATAGACGATCGCGTCGCCCGCTGCGGGGGTTTTTCCTCCATAGTACAACATGACAGGGATGACGATCCAGGACCCCAGTGTGGGTGGTCTAATACATTTATTTACATAAAAAATACTTTGTACTTGTTGTAACTTGTAAACATACTTTTTCACGCGAATTGGCTTGTAGTCCAATTGTAGGACGGTCCAGTGGGACGCTACCCACCAGGGTTCAAATACTGGTGCTCGCACCTTTTCCTGGATTTATTCCGGGATTTTCTGGTGTTATGCATTAAGTGGTAAGCGACGTTCCCGTCGACGACGAGGCGCCAGTAGTGACTTCGAGAATCTCTAGATCTGCCGGGGCTCAGTTCTTCGGAGATGCTCATAGGGGTAGGGTCCGCGTACATGTGTTCATAGGGGTGAGTGTGCATGCGTGTTGTGAGCGTCCGCGTTGTACTGTGTATTTCTAAAAAACATACTTTTTGCACATTCACCCTTCCTAAATCTTTCCATAGGCTAGCTAGAGCTAAATTGAAATCTCAAGTGGGTAGGATGAAGGGAGGTTGCAAGCCTCTTTGTAAAGAATCTTTCCTCATGATGTATGGAAGGTTTGGAGTTCATCCTCTTTGTCCCTTGTGATTTGCTTGTGATTCCCGTGGCTTTTCTTTTTGTGGATTTTTGGAGCCTTTTTGTGGGAATTTCGTGTGGAGTTGTTGGAGGCATTTCTTTGCGAGATTTGTAGTGGGAGTCACACATTAGGTTGTTGTGCCTCTTTTCTTGGTGACCTTGCCCCTCAAATCTCATGGAAGGTTCTTCGATTTTGAGGTTTTCGGAGTTCCTCGTGTTCTTGAGGTTGATGTACGAGATTTGCGATTCCTCCTTTTCTAGAGAGTTTTGGGGATTAAGATTCGAGCAAGAGTTCACCCATGAGGTGTTCTTACCTTCCCCAAAGTTTCTCTTGAATCCGTGGAGCGAATCAGGAGATCGGGCGAGTTGATTCTTGGAGTTGACCTGCAGGTGGAGTTCATCCTGAGCTGCCCATGCGTGAACGGTCAGACCGGTGCAACACACCGATCAGACCGGTGCCAGCCCTTGTGGGTCTTTGGCTCGAGTGAACAGTTGGTTCTGTGGGGAATTGCTGTGAGTTTCCCAGGGTCAGTTCTTGGCAAGAAACGTGCTGGTTTGCCTCGGTTGGTGAAGCTTCTTGTGCTTGTCGCTTCTTTGGTTTAGAGTTGATTTTGTTTCAGGGCCTAGAGACATCACTGAGGCTTTCTAGAACATTATTGTGTAGTTGCTAGAGCCACCGGCCCGACCGGTGCAGCTGTCCGGCCTGACCGGTGTCATCAGCCCGACCGGTGCGCACCATAAGCCCGATCGGTGTAGCACAGACAGCAAGCTGTGCAGATTTTCCACCGCGGTGTTGTGTGCTTGTTTGTCGAGGAGAACTTGCTCCTAAGATCAGTAGTACTTTCAGTGACTACGTGATCTTGGCAAGTTGTGTGTGGGATCGCTTTGGAAGTGAATATCAGGGCATAGGACGAAGTTCTCATCAAAGAATTTTTATCAGCTCCCATTCACTCTCCCCTCTCTGGTCGCCTAATCGGTCCTTCAATTGGTATCAGAATCGGTTACAGATCTTCGTGATTCTAACCAGTCTAAGATCCAAAGATGGCATGCCAAGATAGGGGTACGGGTCCTCCGCACTTTGATGAGAAGAACTACCAGATGTGCCAGAGGCGTATGGTCGCTTTTCTTCGTGGCCAGGGACAATTGCTTTTGGACATGACAGAATATGTCAACTACGTCCGCCTGCTAACTTCCTTGCCCAGGTTCTCAAGACATGTTTGACTCCAACAACAAGGTGGTTGATTTCTTGTTTCATGCTCTCTGTGCATCTGAGTTTGATCGGGTGTTTGGAGAGGAGTTGACTTGTCAGATTTGGGAGAAGCTTAAGATTGCTCATGTTAGGAATAGTCAAGTGCAGGCTCGCTTGTTTGCTACTCACCAGAGAGAGTATGAGAACTTCACTCGTCTCCCCGGTGAGTCAATTGACATGATGTTCCAGTGCTTCACCTGTATTGTGAACAACAGAGAGCAAATGTGATCGTGCTTCCATACACAAACCATGATAGGGTTGTTAAGCTCTTACACTCACTTGATAGATCTGTGTGGAGCGCCAAGATAGAGGCTATTATGGAGTCTGGTGGATACGAGACTTTAGCTATTGATGAGCTGTTCTCGAAGCTCAAGTCGTCCGAGGTTGATCGTGGCCTGAGAGCCAAGGCTGAGAGCCCGACTGATTCCCATAGTCTCTCTAGTCTCTAGATCTGGTTCAAGGACTAACGCTAACCCATCCTCCAGGATGTATTCTCCATCTTCTCTTATGTCCTTGCCAGATGAGGAGTATGACGAGCTGGGAGAGGACGAGCTGGCGTTGCTGACCAGGAGGTTCGAGAGGCTGCTGTTGACATTTCTTAGCGCAATTACCTAAGAACAGATTTAGAATACATTCCTCGGCAATGGCGCTAGAAATGCTTGTTGACATTTCTTAACGTCACTACTAACGACGCCGAGTTAGCGTGAGCATCAAGACTTGCCATCGGTAAATCTAATGATCATGAACGAATCCGCAAGCGCACAGATAAACCATTGTAGCATTTCCCCAGGGAAGTGAGTGTTCTAAGGGTATCGTATCCGTGGAAGGCAATGGCGGATATCAGGACTTATGCTTTTGCATTGAATGTAAACCAAGAGATAGATATAGAAAATAATAACTCAAAGACAGGGGTAAGATAAATGATATGATAAGGGTAGTGTGACACACACTCAGATCTACCTCTACTCTAGCACACTACGACTTAGGGGGACATACGAAGCTAGCTCTAGGTTCTATGGTACTAAACATACAGAGTTAGGTGATACAAGAGATAAGCATAAAACATTGCATGAAAGGTAAGGTTCAGCACCCAGGTACAAACAGGGAGATAGCCCACGACGACCAGCACTCTGCGAAACTATCCTTTAGACTCCTACAACAATACCCCAGCGCGGAGGGTTTCAAAGGGTCCAACAACTGTCACCACTGCGGTCTACCTCAATCGTTACGGGGGGCATGCTCATAACTAACGTAGCCACACAACCCAGGCACCATGCTTGTGTTGCTGCTAGACTTTACCCGGCCTGGGCTATTGTGACCTAGGGTAAGAGCCACAAGAAGACTGGTCAACTTAGACCGAGTACCGTAGCTTAAACACAAACTTCATGCAACACTAACGTGCTATTCAACAAGATCAAACAAGGGCTAGTCATACGAACGGATACAAACTCTCTTATGTCTACTCAACAAGATCAAAGGGTCGTGTTCGTGAAGAACAAGAGCCCCTAACTTATGAACAAACACATAAGGAATGAGTAAATCATCCTTCAACTGGATCGAAAGGTAGTGTTCACAAAGAACACGAGCCTCTAAATGATGAACAATGGATGAACTCAAGAACATATTGTTGACGGTTCAAAACCGCGTTCAACTTCACCACAAGTCCACAGAGTGACTTGGTGCCTTTTTCACCAAGGGAGGGGACCCCCTAGGTTCTTGTCAATCCACGGAGCAAGGGAATTACTTGCGTTTAACCTAACACTAACTTAGTTGATTAAAGACTTTATGATGTAAAGATTAATCTATAAAGTAAAGACAGACTAACCCTAGATTATGTTAAAGAGAAAGACAAGGTGTTCACGAGTATGACAGGCGTATGCCCATGGAGTCTAGGTACTTGAGATGCAATCACCCAAAACATGGTAAAACCCCAATCCAATCTATCTAAGGATGTGAACAAAGAGTTAAGCGTTTCCCTTCCCTCGTACTTGTCACTACGCGAAGGTAATCGTCTCTAACCCTAATGAACACGGTATGTTGACGTGATCTACGGGAGCAACCCCGATGGCAATGGTAGCGAACCTTAAACATTAAGCATCATCAACATGAAAGTATGATAGATAAAGATCCAAACAAAGAGTGGGTGACTACATGTCAAGATCCATTACAACTCCATGAACAAACGATTACTTTACCCCATCAAGACGCTAGGCATGGCACCGTTGATCATGGTGGATGCCTCCGATGGAGTCCGTCTCTCGGTGTCCTTCAACTCCGACAGCGCCGTGGCAAGGCCTCGGCGTCCTCCTTCCTCGTGGTGGCCTCCGTTGATCTAGGTGATGATCCTCCTCGATCTTCACCCTCAAGATCAACCCTCTCCTTTGTGTTTGATCTCCCGAGGCTTCTCTGGTCGTGTTTTGCGAATGGCTCCTCTCCCCAAATGATTAGGGTTCTGCGAATATATCACCGAAGAAAGGCGGCGGTGAACTGAGGCAGAGAGGGGGTGGGCCGACCGGCCGGCCTGGCCCATCATCGGCCCAGTTTGCCCCTATCTTTTGCCACGTGTTGTTTCTTGCACTTTGGGGTTTTTCCTCCTTCAGATAGGGGCTTTGGACGTCATTATCTCCGCGACCAAGTCAAGGGGTGTTTATCCATGATCTTCCAGTCTTTTCATCTTGGTCCTCGGTGATTCTTCTTCGAAGCTCATTGGTCCTTGCCACCTTTGGAATCAAGTTCACGCACGGTCGGAGCCTCTTGATCATCATGTAAATCGTCCTCCGAACCGAATGTATTTCTCCTCATTTAGTGCATGAATTCTTGCGTAAACATTAAACTCCAAAACACACATCCAACAATGAACTTGTTATATCATTAGTATGCCTAGTGGTGGGTTAGTTCCAAAATGAAATCCAAACTATAACATAACAAGTGTTCTTGGTTGACAGAAATCGATCGCCAACATCCCCCCACGCTTAGATCTTGCGCGTCCTCGAGCAAGTTGCTCAAAAGTTGATCATCCATGGAGTTTGAAAACATGCTTCGTCAAATCCTTCCTTTCAAGTTAGTCAATCATTCATCTTTAATATAAGAGACATGAAACAAAAATCATAATGTAAACATGAGCGTTTAGAAACTACCAATTCAAGACTTACCCCACAACTCTTACCTTTTCACTAGAGAGCTTCAACTTCATACACACTTGCTTTCTTACTTCCTTTGGAGGGTTTTTGCACTTTTAAAAATAAAAATCCTGCACAAAGCATTAGACAAAGCTCTTCTCCAAGTTCTTTCATGTCACTCATTAAGGTGGCTATCCTAGATAATTTTATAAACTCTCACCTCCCACAAATCTCTCATATATGATGTAAGTAGAGCTATAGGTGTGGCTAGCGAAGTTAGCACAAGTGTTGTCAAGCTAAGAGAATCCTCTAGTGGTTGTTCACCTTCCAAGCCAATTATCATGAGAATTAACTATAATGTAGGGGTGTCAAGGATGAGAAGATTTAGATTGGTGGACATGTGCAAAGGAAAAAAGAATAATGACTTCAAGGCACTAATGATGTCCTTGATGTCGGATTGCACATGGTATGAATAAGATTCGTTCCTAACACCGTGGCATCATTCTTTGCACTTCATTTGATCTTCACTTGACTTGTCATCCCTTACTTCACCTTTCTTGCCTTGCCTTGCATTTCCTTTCCTTTCTTTTCCTTCTCTTTTTCTTCTTTTTCTCTTCTTCCTTTTTTTCTTTTTCTCTTGTGTGCGCACTACACACATACACACATTTTTTTTCTTCACCTCTTTACCTTCTTCTCCCATGCTTTTCGCTCAACTTTCAAACATGATCACAATCTGAATTTTAAATATAAACATGCCTAAAGATTGAACGAATCTTCAAATATATGTTGTGTTCAAGGAGTAGGATGATAAAAAGATGTATATAGGTTTGGGTAAGGAATCCGATGATGTACGGGGCATTTCATTGTGAAATTTCCGTTACCGAATACACGAAGAGGCTAGCAACAAAAGGTATATATCAAGGATATGACCATTGCTTGGAATTAGACCTCTCAAGAGAGTAGAATCCTAACTTAACTCATCATACTAATCAACACTTATGGTGGAGCTTATGTATGAATGTAAAGGCTTTGTATAGGATAGATATCACTCTCAACTTGGAGAAAGAACTTGCTAACCTTCATAGCAAGGTGTTTTTCTTAATTTTCAGAAATAAAACCTCCAAAGTTTAGCCATACTAAGAGCATGGACGAAGCAAAGTCCTAGATTAAATTTTGAGTATGGGTACTTTACAAAGGTAGGTTTCCACTAAGCACCACGTAAACAATTAATCAAAAAGCTCATGCTCAAATAAGAAAGATAAATTAAAAGATATAATAAGAAAAGAAACTTGAGACTTTGCATAAGACACTTTCTATTTCTTTTTTCTTTGACTCAACGCTAATTTAAGACTCTTTCAAGCTAAAAAAAAGATAAAACAAAGACTCACACACTCTCACACTTGACTCAAAAAATTAAAGACTAGACTCTCACACCACTTAAAGAAAAAAATTTAAAAGGTAGCTAGCTAGCTCCCCCCCACGCTTAGATCTTACGACGTCCTCGTCGTAACTTTACAAAAGGCACAAGGGGAGAGAACTTTCTAACTACGACACCTAGTGGTACTTTCCGCACGAGTTGCACCACTCCTTCTTGAAATTTTTATTCATCCCGAAGAGCTTCCTTATGTTGCGGTTGAGGTACTTGAAGTCATCTTCCGCCATGCGCTCACAATGCTCAATTCATTGTTGCATGGCGTTGATGGTGTGGAAACACTCATCAAGGGATGAGAAGAGCTCCGCAATGGCGTTGCAGCATGCCGCGCAACACACATTGTGCTCTTCCTCCTGATCATCATCTCCATGGTCTCCACCGTTCGGATCATTACCGCCGCCTGGGTTGCCTCCTTTGCCTTGCCCTTCCGGATGCTCCTCCGGCTCCTCCTTGGGCACCTCCTCCCAAATGTAGAGATCGTTGTCGTCTCTTCCGCCGGCTGCCCACGAGCTAGGGCTTCGATCATCAGAGTAATCACTATCTCCGTAGAAATCCGCTGGCTCGAGGGTCTTCTCTTTGTAGTCCTTCCTCTTCTTCCCAAGGAGCCTCTCTGAGCGGCGAATGGGAGAAGCGGGCTTCTCCTTCTTCTCCTCAACCCAGGGATTTGGGCTGGCGACACGCCCACTTGGACCACGCCCTCCGCATAGAATCCTCGTGGTTCTCTTCACTTGCTTCTTGGGTTTTGGAACCTCGCACCGGCGAAGCTCCTCCATCGTCGGGGTTGGAGAGGGGAGGCGTACTTCTTCTTCCAATGTCGCCTTCACCTCCTCCTTGCCTTTGGTGCTGCTCGAGGATGCCATGGGTGCTTTCCTGGAGGTTGGAGATTGCAATTGAGATGCAAACCTCGAGCTCCCCAGACATCCTTAAATATCCCTGGAAAGATTCAGCTAAAACCCTCCCTTACCTATTTTTGTCGCCCCCAGAAAGGGAAGACAGGAAAAGGAAATGCACCAAACCGTGTCCCAGAGAAAAACGAGCGAAAACGGGCGAAGGGGGGTAGTGGGCCGGTCGGCATGGGCCGACCGGCCTACCCCCTCTTTTGGGCCCCGCGGCCAAACTTTCGCGGCCCCCGGTGTTTCGTGAATACTAGCCTAGGTGGTGGTAGGGTCCAACTAAAAATTATGAAAAGGACTTGAAATAAATACAAAAACTAAAAACAAAAACATATTTATAGAAAACGTACCTCGTTTTACGTCTTAGGCTTGACGCTCGGGCTCGTCCTCCATGTGATTATGTCAATGTAGTCTATGGGCACGATGTCTTGTTCAAGAAAAACCTTTAACCGTTGACCATTAACCACATACTGATCTCCTTTCACGTCCATGATTGTGACTGCTCCATTTGGCAAGACCGAGTGAACGATATACAGTCCATCCCATTTACTCTTCAATTTTCCTTTCCCGAATATTTTGAACCTTGAATTATAGAGGAGAACCTTGTCACCTTCTTTGAATTCCTTTGCTCGAAGCCTTTTATCATACCACCTCTTCATTCTTTCCTTGTAGATGGTTGCACTCTCATAAGCTTTGAGCCTCATCTCTTCTAGTTCACTTATTTGAATTTTCCGTTTGATTCCCGCGGCATCAAGGTCAAGATTCATCTCTTTGATTGCCCAATACGCTTTATGTTCCAACTCCAAAGGTAGATGACACGATTCACGATTTTCCATAGAAAAATTGATATGGTGTCATACCTATTGGTGTCTTGTATGCCGTTTGATATGCCCACAATGCTCCAACTAATTTCTTTGACCAATATTTACCTCCCTTTTCAATGGTCTTGTTAAGAAGGAGCTGCCTATTTGAAGTTTTCGCTTGACCATTGGTTTGTGGGTGGTAAGCCGTGGCCACTCTATGCTCAATCCCCAACTTGGACAAGCATTTTCTGAAGCTATTCCCCGTGAAGTGTGTTCCTCCATCACTTATCAATACTCGCGGGACTCCATAGTGTGGGAATATAATATTTTTGATCATGGATATGGATTCTTCTGTTGAGGCTCTTCGACAAGGGATAGCCTCCACCCATTTGGATACATAATCAACCATAACCAAAATATGCTCATATCCACTTGAACTAGTGAAAGGTCCCATGAAGTCAATCCCCCATACATTGAATAGATCAATTTGCAAGTTGTAATTCAAGGGCATAGCATTTCTTTGACTTATATTCCCCGTTCTTTGACATTCCGGACAAGAAGCAACATACCTTTTCGAATCTTCATGCATCTCTGGCCAATAAAATCCAGTAGCCCATACCTTTGCTTGAGTCCTAAAATGTCCATAGTGTCCTCCATATTCGCCTGAGTGACACTTCCTCAATATTTCACCTTTTTCATCTCTTGGTATACACCTTCGTAAGACTCCATCCGCTCCAAGTCTAAAGAGGTAAGGTGCATCCCAATAATATTTTCGGCTCTCGGCGATCACTCTCCTTTGAGCGTTCCTATCCAAATGATCAAGTGACATTTTTCGTATGGCTCGAATAATGTTGATCATCCAAGTATCTTTGTCAAGGATGTGATAGAGATGATCGTCTCTCATGTTATCTTCAATAGGCTCTTCATCATCCTCTCGATTCATCCTCGATAAATGGTCGGCCACAACATTTTCCACCCCCTTTTTGTCTCTAATTTCCACATCAAATTCTTGCAAGAGAAGGATCCATCGAATCAACCTTGGTTTGGCATCTTTTTTAGACAAGAGATACTTGATCGCCGCATGATCGGTGTAGACAATGTCACACCCAGTTTTATAAGTCAAAACCAGATGCTTAAATTACATGTGCACCAGGATCAAGTTACACACACGTAATGACTCAGTGAATACCAAATATAGTGCCAAAACGTAAAAGAGGGTATTATAACCATTACATGACCGAATGTCTCATAAACATATCATCAGAGCTATCAACTAGCAGCGGATCTTCAGACGAAAACTCCACAGGCAGCTGACTGGTGGCACGTACGCCTAGTACTTCTCATCAATCTTCAGGTCTGAGCAGCAATTCGGGTTGTGTAGTTGCAATAATAAAACAAGCGTGAGCACATGCCGTACTCAGCAAGGGGAGAATAACATAATAAACATGCAAGGCTGTATATGTGGATGGCCAAAGGGTTTAAGCACTTAAGCATTTTAGTAGGTCAAATTTTATTAGCACCTGATCACTAATAAGGTATATGTATATACCATCCCACAATTAATGTAGAGCGTCATCAACATAAAGTATTTTCAGCAATTTAATTTCAACTTCCATAAATTAATCATGTGAGGGTCTAGGCCGCTCTTGACCGTGAGCACGGCTAACCGGTTAGTTTTACACTCTGCAGAGGTTGTACACTTTCACCACAAGTCGCGTAAAAGTTCATAGAACTTTAAACCCAGCCACGCGATGCTGATCAGGCATCATACGACACTGCCGAGGTGTGATTGCATAGGGACGCTACGAGGCCTTTACAAAGATTCCCCAATGTGAAGCAACCCGCGAAGGTTCCGAGTCGTTGCAGAGTATAAAGTCCCCTAGTAGGTACCGTGTCTTAGCAAAGCCCAACTCCCTACTAGAGCGAGTCTATACCCCACTGGTGCTCCCCCTTGCCCTTATCAGGTAAGGTCACCCCAACATCACGGTTTCTAATTATTCAGCCAAGCCAGAGCCATATAGCCTTGTGGTTGCACTGTTGTCCTGGGTGGTCGCTCCATGTTCCAATTAATAAGTATGGTCTTTCAATTAAATCATCATAAAGGAACATAGAGCATAAAAGTAGTATCCATGTTGTTCATTACCATCCCAGTTGAGCATACTAAGCAATATCTATCATCAAAATTAATTAAGCAACTCAGTTACAAGGTAATGGTCAAAAGATTCTAGTCAACGTCCTTAATAGGAACCCATCAAGCTTAATGCAGAGCAATAAAGTAAAGACAATGATTAAATGCATGTTTAAATAGGACATTGCGGGAATGATCAAGGACACTTGCCTTCCACAATATCTGGAACTGCTCAGAGTCTTCAAAGTCTTCTCCTTCAGAAAATTCCACGAACGACCTGTTCTCTACGCATCACACATTCACATGCAAAGGAGCAATACAATAAAATAAGAAACAATTCACCAATCATTGCAAACAGGAACAAAAGCTTCACTAAACTATTCTACTCGTTGATACGAACCCGTGGATATAAAGAACGTCGAAAACGGAGCTAAAACGCAGAAGATATGAGCTATACAAGGTTCAGGGGCATATCTGCGAGAAAACGAAACTTCTAGGGGTTTATCTGCAAGAAACTAGGGGCTGAAACATAATTATGCTTAAAAAGGTAAGGTCTAAGGTGTAAAACTACAGGGCCGGACCTCGGGCGTGAAAACTAGAAAGCTTAGGGGTTAAAACGAGAAAACATGACTAAAACGCAAGGGTTTTTACAGGTGGAAGGACCGGCTTGCAAATCTATGTAAAGCGAGGGTCTCTTTAGCAAAACCGGTGCGGCGCAGCGGTTTTAACCTTGATGTTGACCGGTACGCTGTGGGGTTGACTCGATCTAGGCCGTTCGCTGTTGGATCTACGGCTGGCGGCGACGGCGACCACGCACGGCGGCGCACGGCGGAGACCTCGCCGGAGTTGGCTCGATTTCGAGTTCCCGTGCACGATTTGGCATGCGGTTTGCTCCTAGAGCGAGCTGGTGGCATGGCAAACTCTACAAGGGGCTTTGCGCGGTGGTTCGGGTGACGACGACGGCTCACTGCGGAGAGGGGCAGACGGCGGCAGAACTTCTCACTCAGGCGAGCTCTCTCGGGAGACGCAGGGCACCGGGACGAGCACAAGCGGCACGTGAGGCTTCCTTGCCTCCTTGCTAACCTCCAGAGGGTACTTCGGCCAACGGGAAGGCTGCACGGTCGGAGATCAACGGCGGCGGCCTCGCATAGGGTTTGGAGCTCGGCGGCGACCCTTGGTGCTGCGGAATCTAGGGCAAAAGCCAGGGTCAAGGGAGGGCGGCGACTTATATAGGCGCGGGAGGCGGCTGCCTTGGCGTGCGGCCCAAGGCCGAGACGCGCGGGACGCGGCACCGAGCCGGACTCGAGCTCGGGCATGGATGCGACCGGAGGAGGGGAATGACCGCAAGGGTCCACCTGTCGGCGAGACAGAGCAGGGCAGGCTGTTGTTGGGCTGGGGCGAAGAACTGGGCCAGCGCGGCTGAGCTCCTGTGGCGCTGGGCTGAAAGCGAGGACGGGCCAAAAGAGAGAAGGAGGAGGGAGGAAGAAAGAAAAAGCTTTTGCATATTTTTCAAAACATCAACCAAATGAATTCAAACATTTATTTGAATTCAAACACCCAAAAACTATGCACCAGCATGAATGCACAATAAACTCCTATAATTCATTAATTAAATTTTTGAAAACATTTAAATGCCTAAAAATCACATTAAACCTTAGAAAATCCTTAAATCCTTAACAAGCTCAAAATAAATTCTATAAATTCTAATAAATTTTAGTAAAATGCAAAAGAGTAAATTTAGGGTGTTACAAATCCTACCCCCCTTAAGAAGAATCTCGTCCTCGAGATTCGGATGGATCATCGAAGAGATGGGGATAATCTTCCTTCAATTCATCCTCTCTTTCCCAAGTTGCCTCATCCTCTGCATGATTACTCCACTGCACCTTGCACATCTTAATCACCGGATTCCTGGTAACCCGTGTTAAAGTATCGAAGATCTTGATAGGATGTTCAGTATAGGTGAGGTCTTCTTTAACTTCCAATCCATCCATAGGCAATGGCTCTTTATCATGCGATTGAAATCCCTTCTTTAACTGAGAGATATGGAACACATTATGCACATCTGAGAGCTGATTTGGTAACTCCAATCTGTAAGCTACCTCTCCCACTCTCTCGAAAATCCTAAAGGGTCCGATAAATCGAGGTGACAACTTCCCTTTAACCTTGAATCTGCGTAAACCTCTGATCGGTGATACTTTGAGATACACATAATCACCTTCGTGAAAAACCACGTCTCTCCTTTTCGTGTCAGCATACTTCTTCTGCCTAGACTGAGCGGCTCTCAAGTTATCCCTGATGACCTAAACTTGCCTCTCTGCCTCCTTAATTATGTCAGTTCCAAACAACCGACTCTCTCCTGTCTCACTCCAATACAATGGAGTTCTACACTTTCTCCCATACAGTGCCTCGAAAGGTGCCATCTTAAGACTAGCCTAATAGCTATTGTTATAGGAGAACTCAGCATATGGCAGACTCTTATCCCAACTTCCTCCATGCTTGAGGGCACAAGCTCTCAACATGTCCTCTAGAATCTGATTAGTCCTCTCAGTCTGTCCATCTGTCTGTGGATGATAAGCTGAGCTGAAATTCAACTTCGTATCCATGGATTCATGAAGCTTTTCCCAAAAACGAGATGTGAACTGTGTACCTCTGTCAGACACTATCTTCTTTGGTACACCATGCAAGCACACAATCCTTGACATATATAGCTCTGCCAATCTAGCACCTGAGTGTGTAGTCTTCACTGGAATGAAGTGAGCTACTTTCGTCAATCTGTCCACTATTACCCATATAGAATCATACCCAGCTGGTGTTCGTGGCAATCCCACTATGAAATCCATACTAATCTCTTCCCACTTCCATTCAGGCACCTTCAATGGTTGAAGTAATCCAGCTGGTCTCTGATGCTCAGCTTTAACTCGATGACAGGTGTCACACAAAGCTACATGAGCGGCAACATCTCTCTTCATCCCATACCACCAATACCTCTGCTTGAGATCCTGGTACATCTTAGTGCTACCCGGGTGAATGGAATAAGCTGAATCATGAGCTTCTCTCAGGATAGTCTCCCTAATATCTCCCACATCTGGCACGCAAATCCTGTTTCTAAACCATATAGTTCCCTGATCATCCTCTGTGAAATCCGGAGCTTTGCCTTTCTCCATAGTTTTCTTGATTTCCTTAATCTCTATATCCTCCAATTGTCCTTTACGTATCTCCTGCTCCAAGGTAGATTCTACCTCTAAGGTAACTCCCTGAGTATGAGCAACCATCCCCAAATTGTGCTTCTCAAACTCCTTCATCAACTCATCAGGCAACTGGAACGCTAATGCCATGTTAGCTTGTCCCTTCCGACTCAAAGCATCTGCAACCAAGTTTACCTTCCCAGGATGATAGTGTATCTCCAAATCATAATCCTTGATCAGCTTTAACCAGCGACATTGTCTCAGATTCAAGTCCTTCTGGGTGAAAATATACTTCAAACTCTTATGATCAGTATAAATCTGGCACTTGGTTCCCATAACGTAATGCCTCCAAATCTTTAAAGCATGGACCACAACTGCTAACTCTAGATCATGTGTAGGATAATTTAGCTCATGCTTCCTCAACTGTCTTGATGCATAGGCTATAACATGTCCTTCCTGCATAAGAACACAACCAAGACCATGTCGAGATGCATCACAGTAGATATCAAAGCTCTTCTGCAGGTCTGGCATCACTAGCACTGGGGCTGTGGTCAATCTCTTCTTCAACTCCTCAAAACTTGCCTGACATGCGTCAGTCCATTTGAATTCCCTATCCTTCTCCAATAATGATGTGAGAGGCTTCGCTATCTTAGAAAATCCCTCAATGAATCGACGATAATATCCTGCAAGGCCAAGAAAACTCCTGATCTCCTTGACTGATCGAGGCGGTTCCCACTTCAACACATCACTTACCTTGCTAGGATCGACTGCAATGCCTCCATCAGTGATGATATGCCCAAGAAAAGAGACTTCCTTCAACCAGAAATCACACTTGCTGAATTTAGCATACAACTGATGTTCTCTAAGGTTTTGCAACACAAGCCTTAGGTGCTCCTCATGCTCCTCCTCATTCTTAGAGTATATCAAAATATCATCAATGAACACCACAACGAACTTATCCAGATACTCCATAAACACCTTATTCATCAAATACATAAAGTAGGCAGGTGCATTAGTCAACCCAAAAGACATGACTGTATACTCATATAGTCCATACCTAGTGGTGAATGCAGTCTTAGGAATATCTGACAATCTGATCCATCTGATGATAACTAGAACATAAATCAATCTTCGAGAATACCTTAGCACCTCTCATCTGATCAAACAAATCCTCAATACGGGGCAATGGGTACTTATTCTTGATGGTGACATCATTAAGCGATCTGTAATCCACACACATCCTCTGAGTACCATCTTTCTTCTCCACAAAGATGACCGGTGCCCCCCAAGGTGATGAACTAGGATGAATGAATCCCTTTTCCAATAACTCCTTAATCTGCTTCTTAAGCTCCAGCAATTGATCACTAGACATTCTATATGGACGCTTAGAAATAGGGGCAGTGCCAGGTAAAAGATCAATAACAAACTCAACATCTCGATCAGGTGGCATACCCGGCAGATCATCTGGAAACACATCTGGAAAATCACATACAACCTTGATATCTTCCAAAGATTTACCCTTCAACTGGTTTACTGTAACATCTATCTTTGGGGGCAGAGCACCTGCAAATTCAATCCTTTCCTCATTTGAACTAGTGAGAAGTACTGACTTCTTGGCACATTGAATTACTCCATCAAACTTGCTTAACCATCCCTTCCCGAGTATCACATCAATACCATTAGAATCCAACACTATGAGATTAGCCCAAAAATCCTTCTCCAAAATCTGAAGGTTGACATTATTACACATGTATGGTGCCTTCATGTTCCCTTTTGCTGAACTGACTAGCATGGGTCGTGGCATGATACTCATGGGGATATTATGTTTAGCTGCATACTGAGAAGTGATGAAAGAATGGGATGCTCCTGAATTGAATAAAACTGAGGCGGGGGTGGAGTTGACAAGACACATGCCGAGAACTACTCGTGGGTTCTCCTGAGCGGTCTCAGCACTTATGTAATTCACCTTGCCACATGCATAGCTGAGTTGTCTCTTGTTTCCCTGTGGGGTCTGGCTCCCATTCCTCACCTGCTGCATCTGCTGACTCTGCACTGGAGTGTTGGAAGCATTCCTCTTGGGACACGCAGTTGCATAATGCCCAACCTCTCCACACTTGAAGGAAGTGGTACCTTCTGATGCGCTACTCCTCAGTGGGGTGCCAACTTGTACCATCTGACGGTCCTGGTGAAAACCACAACATCGAGTCTGCTGCACTGGCTGCTGAAACTGTTGTTGCTGCCCAAAGTTCTCACTCAGGCCTTCAGAATGTAGTTGGGTCTCTTGTGGTGGAGTAAAACGGAGGCGAGTGTTACTCCCAGATGGTCCAGAGGTGGCGGCCTTCCTCTTCAGCTCTACCAACTCTCTGCGCTTATACTCCAAGCCAATGGCCTTGTCTATCAGATCCTGAAAGGATGGAAAAGTGTGAGACATAAGCTGGTACTGGAGTGGTCCAGCTAACCCCTCCAAAAATAGCTCCTGCTTCTTCTCATCATCAGCAACATCCTCAGGAGCATAGCGAGACAACTCAACGAACTTGTCCATGTACTCTATCACTGTCATCTCTTCCTGCTGGAGAGCCAGGAACTCCTTCTTCTTTAACTTCATAAGACTGGCAGGTATATGGTGGTTCTTGAAGCTGGTGCTGAATTCCTGCCAAGTGATAGCATCAGGGGTGGCATGAACAGCAATGTAGGCATCCCACCAAGCTGACTTTGTCTCACGAAGTCGGCCTGAAGCATACGAGTCCTTCTCCCTATCAGTGCACTGCATGATGGTGAGCATCTTCTCCACTGTCTTCAGCCAATCCTCTGCCTCCAAGGGATCAGCTGCATGAGAGAATACCGGGGGATCATGGCTCATAAACTCTCGATGCTTGTCCCGAGGCGGTTGATTCTAGTTCAAGTTCTGGTTTATCTGGACCTGCATGTTTGCCATGTTGGTGGACATGTTCTGGAGAAGCTGCATGTGCGCTGCCAGGAACTGCTGCATCGCAGGATCCATCTGACCCTGTTGTTGAGTGTTGTCGGGACTACCACTCCTCCTTTGATGGGTCACTACGGCCTGATTAACTCCTGATCCAGACCTGGTGTTCACCATGCAAGTGTTAGGATCATAGGATTTAGATACTAGAACAAAGGGATAACTCCGAGAGATGCAACAACGTGAACTTCCAGATCAAAACAGATTGTATTGGCCGTAACAAATCAGGTGTAACTCTTTGTGCTTTTATCCATAAATTATGAAACTTTACCAGAATAGGGAGTTTGAAATTATGAAACTAACCCAACTGGAATCACCTCAATCAGGGGTCGACAACTCGAGATACAAAATAAACAAGACCACTGTGTGAGGTAGTGTTGACAGATTCTGAATGCTTCACAAATTTGTATGTGTATCCCAGAATACATATCTAATATTGCTGAGTTTTTGACAGAAATTAACCCATAAAATTCTGGAACTAACCCGACTGATTTCATGTCAATCGGAGTTCTGTAGCTCAAGATAAAATTAAAACACTGCTGCTGTAACAGAGAGCTGCGTGAACAGATTTCGGTACTAACAAGATTTGTTTGATAGATATAGAAAAGATGGATAAAGGACTGAGATTATAAGATTAGAGTTGGTTGAGAAGGATATAAGCCCCAACTAAACAAACTAGCTACTAAAAACCGAAGTCGCTGTGGTCATTACTTTTGACAACACACCGCACTCAATCAAAGATCCAAACCATGTATTTACCACAAGATCAAGCATTCAAGCACACTTCTAAACTAAACACACGTGAAGACGTTCGCATCTATCGATTATACTAAGACTGAACTTAAAGCTCCTATGTCCTATTAAGGAAGATCTTTGGATTGAACATGATGGAGTCACTGGATTACTGAGAATGGTTACGAACAGGGGTAAAAAGAAGATAGAGAAAGATTAGAGGAAAAAGAGCAACGTTAAAGATTCCTTATAGCAAGAATAAGAAAACATAGAGTGAATGGATTAGCCAAGGAAAGATGGAGGGAGAAGTAGAACATCAAGGTTGGGGTAAAAGCAAGGATAAGTATATATAAATAGAATTAAAGTATAGCATGAAGTGAGATTGGCTTCTAAGATATTATAATCCTTAAATCCGACCATTTTCTAACTAGGCTAACGTCCTACGTCAACACGGCTCTGGTACCACTTTGTCACACCCAGTTTTATAAGCCAAAACCAGATGCTTAAATTACATGTGCGCCAGGATCAAGTTACACACACGTAATGACTCAGTGAATACCAAATATAGTGCCAAAACGTAAAAGAGGGTATTATAAGCATTACATGACCGAATGTCTCATAAACATATCATCAGAGCTAACAACTAGCAGCGGATCTTCAGACGAAAACTCCACAGGCAGCTGACTGGTGGCACGTACGCCTAGTACTTCTCATCAATCTTCAGGTCTGAGCAGCAATTCGGGTTGTGTAGTTGCAATAATAAAACAAGCGTGAGCACATTCGAGTTGTACTCATCAATCAGAGCTCGGGCATGGATGCGACCGGAGGAGGGTGATGACTGCTGGGGTCCACCTGTCGGCGAGACAAAGCAGGGCAGGCTGTTGTTGGGCCGGGGCGAAGAACTGGGCCGGCGCGTCTGAGCTCCTGTGGCGCTGGGCTGAAAGCGAGGACGGGCCAGAAGAGAGAAGGAGGAGGGAGGAAGAAAGAAAAAGCTTTTGCATATTTTTCAAAACATCAACCAAATGAATTCAAACATTTATTTGAATTCAAACACGCAAAAACTATGCACCAGCATGAATGCACAATAAACTCCTATAATTCATTAATTAAATTTTTGAAAACATTTAAATGCCTAAAAATCACATTAAACCTTAGAAAATCCTTAAATCCTTAACAAGCTCAAAATAAATTCTATAAATTCTAATAAATTTTAGTAAAATGCAAAAGAGTAAATTTAGGGTGTTACAGACAATCACCTTAGAGTTCACAATATATGATCTGAATATTTCAACGGCAAAAACTACGACGAGCAATTCCTTGTCCGTTGTTGCATAATTTAATTGAGCTCCATTGAGGGTTTTGCTAGCATAGTAAATAGCATGTACCTTGCCTTCTTTTCGTTGTCCCAACACCGCTCGGAGGACATAGTCACTAGGGTCGCACATTATCTCAAAAGGTTGATTCCAATCGGGCGGTTGGATGACAGGTGCGGTTACAAGAGCTCTCTTTAATGTCCGGAGTGCTCCTAAGCACTTCTCATTGAAATTGAATGGCACATCTTTTTGAAGAAGATTAGTCAATGGCTTGGTAATTTTTGAGAAATTCTTGATGAATCTTCTATAGAATCCCGCATGGCCTAAGAAATTCCTCAAAGATTTGACATCCGTTGGGGGTGGAAGTGTTTCAACCGTTTCAACCTTAGCTTTGTCCACCTCAATCCCTCTCCCGGATATCACGTGTCCCAACACTATACCTTGTTTCACCATAAAGTGACACTTCTCCCAATTTAGCACCAAATCAACCTCCGAACATTTAGTGAGAACTTTATCCAAGTTTGCCAAGCAATTCGCAAAAGATTTACCATAAACAGAGAAATCATCCATAAATACCTCAACAATTTCCTCGATGAACTTCGAAAATACCGCCATCATACATCGTTGAAAAGAGGCTGGAGCTTTGCATAAACCGAAAGGCATTCTTCTATACGCAAATGTTCCATAAGGGCATGTGAATGTTGTCTTGTGTTGATCATCCGGGTGAATAGGTATTTGCATGAACCCCGAGTACCCATCAAGAAAGCAAAAATATGCATGATTTGCTAACCTCTCATGCATCTCGTCGATGAACGGTAGGGGGAAGTGATCCTTCTTCGTTCCTTTATTCAATTTCCGATAGTCAATACACATCCTCCATCCGGTCACGGTTCTTTGCGGTATCAATTCATTCTTCTCATTCTTCACCACGGTCAAACCTCCTTTCTTAGGCACACAATGTACGGGGCTCACCCATTCGCTATGCGGCACCGGGTAGATGATTTCGGCATCCAACAACTTGATAACCTCCTTCTTCACCAGCTCTCGCATGGCATGGGTTAACCTCCTTCGATGGTCCACTACGGGCTTGCATTGATCCTCCATAGGTATGCGGTGAGTGCAAAATGCTGGGATAAGTCCTTTAATGTCATTAATCGAATATCCCATCACTTTCTTGTGCTTCTTTAATAAATTCAGCAACATATCATTCTCCTCGGGACTCAATTCATCACTCACAATCACAGGATAAGTCTTGTCTGGCCCCAAAAATTCATATTTCAATCCCTTGGGCAATGGCTTAAGATCCAGCTCCGGTGCTTGTGGTTCCTCATGTATAATTTCTCCAAGATCTTCAAATTTATCCTCTTCTAAGCTTCCGTCTTGCGGTTCTAGTCCTTTGGTTGCTTCCACTAACTCTTCATCTAGCTCATCATTAGATTGATTCTCCATAGCTCTTTGTAGCGGATCCCTGAAAGTTTCAACAAAACGAAGGCTCCCTACCTCTTCATCATCAAGAGGTAGGGGTGAGGCAATTCTAGAAGCGGGAAGGAAATTGTATGTGTGATTATTTCCATCAAGATTAATAGTTACTTTTCCTTTTTCGGCATCTAAAACGACATTAACCAACTCGAGAAAAGGTCTACCAAGAATTACATGATCATTCTTATCATAGTAGACATCAACAATGAAGAAATCGGTTGGAATGCATTTTTCGGAAATTAAAACTTCTAGGTCACAAGCAATTCCTAGAGGTTTAACAATTCTACCATCTCCCATAATTAATTTAGTAGAGGTTGGAACTAGGTCAATGGTATGGTCATGAATTGCATCAAAAATCTTAGAAGACAAGACACTTACTTGTGCTCTAATGTCGCATAACGTCTTGCAATTAATGTTGTTGACCTTGCAATCTGTACGCGGTGATGTCTTCTCTTCTTCATCGGATCCTATGGCAAAAATTCCATCGGATCTACTTGTTTTTCCGGCGGGAAGTCTATCTCCAAAGCTTTTGCCATCCCTTTTTGATTAGGGAACGGTCTCCTCTTGTCAAGATTTCTCCAAAATTAAGTGGAATCCAATACATTTGCTCAAACTCCCTTAGTGGCTTCGCGCTTGACATAGTTCTTTCATTTGCTTTGCTTGTCTCGGCATGACCACTATCCGGGATAGTTCTAGTTTCCTCATGTTTGGCTTCTTCAACCTTTTCAAGGATTGTTTCCTCTTTCTTCTCTTCCGGAGCTGTATTTCTAAAAATTGCAGCAAGGGGTTCCACACTTGTGTCGCATTCCGGCTTTCCCGAAAGTCGTATTTCCCAATCTCTTCGCATGGCTGCCGCTTTACTTATTTTTTGTAGAAGTTTGGCAGCTTCCGTGAGTGTTTTCTCCATGAGATCCCCTCCTGCACACATTTGAACGTATTCCATGCAACTAGGGGTTAGGGAAAAAAGAATGTGTGCAAAAGTACGTCACCCGGGAATCCGAGTCTTGGTCCTTGTTCAACTAGTTCGTTGAATCGATTCCATGCTTGATCAAGCCCCTCTTCTTCTCCTTGCTTGAAAGTCATCACCTGCATCCTTATATGTTGAACCTTGGTTATAGGGAAGAACTTGGCACAAAATTTCTTTACCAATTGATCCCAATTTCCCTCGGCTTCGAATGACGCAAATGAATACCACTTTGTTGCTTCATCGACAAGTGAGTAAGGAAAAAGATTCCATTTAAACCAAGTGTCGGGAACTCGCTCTTGTCGCACCGTATTGCACAATGTCGTGAAGCGCTGGATATGTCTATATGGATTGTCCGTCTCTATCCCTCGGAATGGATTAGTTGCTGCCATCTTGATGATTTGAACTCTAATTTCGTACCTTATCGCTTCGAGAATCGAATCCGACTCTTGTACCTTGATGTCCTCACATTGAGGGCTAGCATAGTCTCTTAGTGATTTTTCTGGTTCCTCCAAAGGATTTCCAATGAGCGCCATCTAGACAATCAAAAACAAAAACAAAAGAGTGTGTTTTTCTAGAACACAAAGGTTAGATGTTAGTAATCAACAAAATTAATGAGAGATTAAACGAAGTAAACTGGCTTGCTCCCCGGCAACGGCGCCAGACAAATGGGCTTGTTGACGGTTCAAAACCGTGTTCAACTTCATCGCAAGTCCACGGAGTGACTTGGTGCTTTTTCACCAAGGGAGGGGACCCCCTAGGTTCTTGTCAATCCACGGAGCAAGGGAATTACTTGCGTTTAACCTAACACTAACTTAGTTGATTAAAGACTTTATGATGTAAAGATTAATCTATAAAGTAAAGACACACTAACCCTAGATTATGTTAAAGAGAAAGACAAGGTGTTCACGAGTATGAAAGACGTATGCCCATGGAGTCTAGGTACTTGAGATGCAATCACCCAAAACATGGTAAAACCCCGATCCAATCTATCTAAGGATGTGAACAAAGAGTTAAGCGTTTCTCTTCCCTCGTACTTGTCACTACGCGAAGGTAATCGTCTCTAACCCTAATGAACACGGTATGTTGACGTGATCTACGGGAGCAACCCCGATGGCAATGGTAGCGAACCTTAAACATTAAGCATCATCAACATGAAGGTATGATAGATAAAGATCCAAACAAAGAGTGGGTGACTACATGTCAAGATCCATTACAACTCCATGGACAAACGATTACTTTACCCCATCAAGACGCTAGGCATGGCACCGTTGATCATGGTGGATGCCTCCGATGGAGTCCGTCTCTCGGTGTCCTTCAACTCCGGCGGCGCCGTGGCAATGCCTCGGCGTCCTCCTTCCTCGTGGCGGCCTCCGTTGATCTAGGTGATGATCCTCCTCGATCTTCACCCTCAAGATCAACCCTCTCCTTTGTGTTTGATCTCCCGAGACTTCTCTGGTCGTCTTTCGTGAATGGCTCCTCTCCCCAAATGATTAGGGTTCCGTGAATATATCACCGAAGAAAGGCAGCGGCAAACCGAGGTAGAGAGGGGGTGGCCGGTTCGGCCCCGTCTTTTGCCACGTGTTGTTTCTTGCACTTTGGGGTTTTTCCTCCTTCGGATAGGGGCTTTGGACGTCATTATCTCCGCGACCAAGTCAAGGGGTGTTTATGCATGATCTTCTGGTCTTTTCATCTTGGTCCTCGGAGATTCTTCTTCGAAGCTCATTGGTCCTTGCCACCTTTGGAGTCAAGTTCACGCACGGTCGGAGCCTCTTGATCATCATGTAAATCGCCCTCCGAACCGAATGTATTTCTCCTCATTTAATGCATGAATTCCTCGTAAACATTAAACTCCAAAACACACATCCAACGATGAACTTGTTATATCATTAGTATGCCTTGTGGCGGGTCAGTTCCAAAATGAAATCCGAACTATAACATAACAAGTGTTCTTGGTTGACGGAAATTGACCGCCAACACATATCAATCATATGATCTACCACAACTTTATATGAAATAGCTGAATAACTGAAGTAGATCAAAGTCATACAAAGAAATAAGGATACAAAAGAACTCATACCTAGACTCCAAAGTAGACTTGGAACCTGAATAAGAGCTACTCTAGCCTACCCCCTAGCCTTGAAAACTAAAAGTGAGAGGAGAATGAAGAGAGTGGTGTGTGAGAAATGGAGCCCCTCCCCTTCTATTTGTAGGCAAGGACCAGGCTTGCTTCGGGCACCAAATGGCCTCAAAACACCTGGGGATACAACAAGTGACCAATGAGCAACCACCACGTGGAAGGCAGAGATGAGAGGGAGCAAAGGCGGTTCGGCTGATCCTAGGATCGGCCGGCCCTCTTGGCTCTCCTCTCGGGGTGTGCTTCCTCTAGGTGGCCTTCAGGTGGGCTCTCTGGTCACTCCCCCGTGCATGCCTTGTTTTGGAATCCTAGGTGGCCCATGGATCCTTGTGAAGTCTATGTGTCGCTTTCTGATTCGTCGGTGAGTGCCTTGGATCAGTGACGTGGATTGCCACATGTTTCCTAGGTGGCAGCCATCTCCTCAGCTGAGTTCGCATGGGTCATTCCATAGAAGGTGGGTTTCCATCTCTTTTCATGTTTATTTCTCCTACATACAAATAATCTCCAAGGACAAGTGGAACTACATTATTCAAACCAAATTGCAAATAAATAATGCATATGCCTCCATTTATGTGAGAATATGGATGGCTGAAAGTGGTACTTAACAGCCGTCAATAGCTGTATGAGAACCGTGTGAACACGAGGGTCACATGGACGTGCTACATATGCGGCAAGCATGGACACTTCATCGCCGAGTGCCCACAGGAGGTCGAGCTCAGGAACGACTACAAGCACCACCCGAAGATCGAGAACAAGTACTGCTCGAGGCATGAGCACAAGCACAAGCACAAGGACAAGGACGAGCAGAGATCAAGGAACGATGGCGGCTACGTCAAGAAGAAGGCTCGAGCGATGGTTGGTGCGAGCGATGTCGACACCATCTCCGGCTACACCTCGTCGAGTTCCAGCGACAATGATGACAACGACTGGCGCAAGAGCAAGAAGCACGTGTCCAAGAACTTCAACAACTTGAGATACTTCGCACGAGAGGATAGCTTCTGTGGCATGGCTCACAACTCCGGCAGTAAGAAGAGTGGGAAGGATGACTCAGACTCAAATTCTGAGGATGAGGTATGTGATGAGCTCTCTTCCTTGCATCAATAGAATGATGAACTAGTTGCCTTGCTCGATAACTATGATAGCATGCTTAGAGAGGCTAAGAAGCTTAAGAAAGAGCTTAGGGCTTCACTAGAAGATGCTAAGGAAAGGGTAGCTGAGCTAGGATCTAAGAACCTTGATGCTAAGCTAGAGATTGACTCGCTTAAGGCTGCTTCTCTTGTGACAGATGAAATTGATTGTGGTGATTGTAGTGCTTTCTTGGCTGATTTGACTGTGCTTAAGGAGAAGCATGCCTCAAAGTTTGAGGAACTAGATGTGGTTAGGGCTGAGCTTGATGAGTTGAAATCTAGATCTGCTTTGCTAGGTGCTTGCACTTCTTGTCCTGTGTTGCATGCTAAGCTAGATGATTCTCATGCTAGGATTGTTTCTCTTGAGGCTACTTTGAAAGCTCCTATTGCCACTGCTTGTTCTGCTTGTGAAGTTCATGCTATGAAAAACCTAAAGCTTGCGCATTATGTTGATCGTCTACATGATGAGAATGATGAGTTGCAAAAGCTGATGGGTTGGTTGTCGGGTTATGAGCCACAACTTAAGATGATGATTGCTGCGTTCAAGCGCTATGATGGTCAAGAGCTTGGGTCTAAGAAGTTTGGTGAGTGTAGTGGTGAGGGGAATGAGAAGATTGGGGGTATTCAGTTCCACCAAAAACCTTCCACAAAAACCGACTTGAACCTATGACAAATCCACTGAGAAACAAGCTTGACACAAGCCTAGACCCGCCAGTGTTTCCTCCCAAGACAAACAACTTCCAGAAACTGGTGAGCTTTGTGAGTGACTTGGGGAATGTGTTTGGAGGGAAATTGGGAGAGAAACCAAGTGAGAAGCCTAGTGAGAAACCACAACCCAAGCCAAAACCAGTCCACTTTCATTGTGAGTATTATGGGAGGGATGGTCATAAGGGAAAGTTTTGCTACAAGAAGAAGAGAGATGAGAGGTTGGCTAAGGAGTGGGCAAATAAGGACAAGTACCATCCTTCTCATGATGTACCTGAGCCTCGTATGCCACTACCTAGGGGTGAGGTTGTGGTGCGCATAATTCCAGCTTGGGGTGATAGAGGAGTTGCTGTCTGTGGCGAGTTTGCTGGCCAGGGGGCACTGATTAGACCGGTCAGGGTCACCGGTCAGACCGGTGCACCTTAGAGAGGTGGGCGTTTTGGCTTTGCGTGTGGTGTTGGTGTTGGATGTTCTCCTCCTTGTGATCAATACGAGTTTGGGAGAAACGATTGCAGCTTTGGGTCTCAACGGGGCTACAAACCACATTTTCCCTTTCGTGGTGCTCGTACTCCTCCGGAGAGATGTGAAAGGATCTCTCGTGGTGGTTGTAGCTTTGGATGTGATAGGATGGATGTTGCTAATCCTACTTTTGAGCAGATGGCTCGACACTGGTTTGACTTTTTTTTGTTCTAACCCTAGTGTTGATTCGTTCGCTCATTCTTGTTCTCGGTTTTGATTTGCAGGCGGGAGGCATGTAGAACATTTGGTTGATTGACTCTGGTTGTTCGCGAACACGACCCTTTGATCTAGTTGAATAGACATAGGAAAGCACGAATCCGTTTGTGTACTTAACCTGGTTTGATCTAATTAGATGACATGATTGCGTTGTATGAAGTCTGTGCTTGAGCTACGGTACTCGGTGTAATTGGCTGGTTTATCTGGTGGCTTGACCTGGGTCACAATAGCCCGGGCCGGTCAAGTCTGGCTAACAACGTAAGCATGGTGCTTGGGTCGCGTAGCTACTTTACTTATGAGTTTATCCCACGGTTTGTCTTGGGGTAGGCTGCAGTAGTGACAGCCGTTGGTCCTCTGAAATCCCCCACGTTCGGATAAGCTGTAGGAGTCTAAAATATTACAACCGAAGTTGTGCAGAAGCAACGCGGGAGGTTATCTCCCCGTGGTACCTGGGTGCTCAAGTCAATGTTCTTCAACGCTAGTGTATCTAATTCGTTCCTTCCAGCTTTATGTGTATAGTACATTAGAACCTAGAACTAACTCGTGTGTCGCCTCCTATGCCTAGGACCCTTTAGAGAGAGAGTGAGTGTGTGTGTGATCACACTACCACTATTATCATATCTTTACCCCTGCACTTGAGTGTCTGGTTTGTTTCCGTCTATGATCTATACTCATTGCAATGGAGTTGATCTTGTCATTCCGCCAATGCCTTCCTTGGATTCGATACCCTTTGGAATACTCATTTGGGGAAATGCTACAATGGTACTTCCGTGCGCTTGCGGATCTCTGTAAATGTTAAGATTTACCAATCACATTTCTGGTGCTATTACCAGGATGGGTTCCAAACCTGTTCTTAGGTGATTGCGTTAAGAAATGTCAACAAGCATTTCTGGCGCTGTTGCCGGGGAAGGCTTAAGGATGACATATCAACACTTTGCATACGTTTATAATCATGACAGGAATAAAATAGTTCTCAATGCAGGCTAACTTGGATTGTCTTCTTTGTCTATTGATGATGAAGACAGGTAGTGCATGACTGGTTTCGACTTGCCATTGAATTTTACTAAAGATCCTGAGTCACTCGTAAGGAAGGCACGAAATCATTTCGGCTCTCCTTCTCGTGAACATTCGGAAGTCGATCCTGCTTCCTTTGTGCCACTCGCATCAACTTCCATGGCCAACCCTGTCGAGAAGACTCTTCGTGAGTATTCCGCTCCCTCTGCTGACCAGGTGCCGATAGGCCCCGTGATCAACACTGGGAATGGAAACTTCAAGATCAAGACTGACTTAATTACGATGGTACAGGCTAGCCCATTCTGTGGCAAGCCTAATGAAGACGCGAGCGCCCACCTGCAGCAGTTCCTTGAACGATGCAGTACGTTCACTATACGAGGAGTGGAGGAAGATGCTATTCATCTGCGACTATTTCCCTTCTCCCTCTTAGGAAAGGCAAAGCAGTGGTTTTATGCTAACCGTGCAGAGATTAACACCTGGGCAAAGTGCTCCGCAGCATTCCTCGTGAAATTCTTTCCGTTGGGCAAAACCAATGTCCTTCGGGGGCAAATTTCAAGTTTCCAGCAGACAGCAAATGAGACTATCCCCGAAGCTTGGGAGAGACTCTAGGAGTACATCCTGGCTTGTCCTCATCATGGGATGGACAACTGGCTTATTCTTCAGAGTTTCTATAATGGGCCGACTCTGACAGCCCGAGGCCATATTGATGCTGCAGCTGGAGGGGCTTTCTTCTCTCTTACTATCACTGAAGCTACTACACTGATAGAGAAGATGGTTACCAATCAAGGGTGGAGTGATGATCGACTCCAGCCACGTCAAAGGGGTACACATACCGTCAAGGAAGCGGATATGTTGCATGCCAAGATGGACCTAATGATGAAGAGAATGGATGATCTAGCCAATGAGAAGGCTGCCATGGCCGCCACTACTCAACCTATGGATGCTCGCATGACTTGCGAAGTCTGTGGTAATACTGGGCTTTCAGGGAATTACTGCCCTACTACTCAGGAGGATGTGATGTACATGAATGGCAATAACAACGGTTATCGTCCATAAGGAGGTCAAACGTGGAATCAATCATGCCCTTATTATCAAGGAGGTAATCAAGGTAATTCTTTCAACCCAAACCAACCTTCCTTGAAAGATCTAGTCTTTGGGCAAGCTAAGATTAATGAAGGTTTTAATAAGAAAATAGCTGCCTATGATAAGGCCTTTGAGAGCCTTAATGTTAAAATTGATAGCCTTTCGTCTGCTCTTAAGAACCAGTTGAGCTTTAATAAGATGATAGAATCCCAGTTGGCTCAGTTAGCTACCTTGGTTCCCTCTGCTGAAGACGGGAAGATTCCGGGGCAACCCGTGTCCTCCTGTGAAAATGTTTGTGTAGTGTCCACCAGATGGGGTAAGCATTCTGGGTGGACACAAGCCACTGACTATGCAGGGAAGCCTATACAGCAGGTACTTGACCCATGGTAATCTTCAACAATTACACACAAGAAAGATCCTGGTTATCCGGCTATCACCTGCAAGATATACTACCAGAAGATTAAGCATGCTCTTTGTGACCTTGGTGCAAGTGTTAACCATATGTCCAAGGCCATGTTTGAACAATTGGGGTATCCAGCTCTAACTCCAACTGCGACAGCCGTCCAACTTGCTGATGCATCGATCCGATATCCAGAGGGGATCGTAGAGAATTTATTGGTATTTGTCCAAGGTTCATGCATCTTTACGGATTTCGTGGTCCTTGATATGCAAGATGATGAGGGAATGCCTCTCATTCTTGGGAGACCGTTCCTGAGTGACGCCAACGCAAGGATCAATGTGGGAGCCGGAACGATCCGATTCCGCATTGGGAAGAGGAACTTGATGTTCCGATTTCAAACACCAAAAGAGAAATGCTATACACTGCAGGGCCAAAATGAGCAATCAGGGGCATGGACGGAGCTACAGCCCCCGCAACTTCCCACCACTCCAACAAAGCCTAAGAAAACAAGAAGGGTGTGGCGGGAAATACAGAAGTCATCTCCATCAATTTCTCGGGAATGGGGTGACGAGTGGAATTAATCGCCGAGAAAAGTCTCGCTCTCAGACTTAAAAAGATGAGTCCTTTTTGCCAAAAGGTAAAATTGGTATTTATCTCATATTTCCCTTCCAAAGTTTTATTTGATTTTTCCAAATGCATATTTGATTTTTCCGACCTTGCATCTGCATGCTAGATTTTTCTAGCCAATTTCCGTTTTCGAATAAAATTCTGAAAATAATTTCTTGAGTGGAAAATCAAAGAATAATTTTTCGAGCAACATTTTGGGCGAATCTGGACATAGACATCTGGGCAGGACATCAGGTAGCCGTTAGAGAGTCGTTGCAAAAAGTTGGAAGCAGGCGGGCCCGGCAGGGGGTCGACTGACCCCAGGGGTCGGCCGACCCTGGCCAACGGTCATGTGGGCCCCACCTCTTCCAACGGCTCCTAGCCGTTGCCCTTGTCCTCTACCCTGGTGCCTGGCTCGGTTGCCTATAAATAGAAGGGAGATTGAGGGGTTTCTTCACCCATTCACTCATTTCCATTACCCTCTCTCCCTCTTTGCTCTTGCTCTTTGGTTTTCTTGGATTTCTTGCTCAAGTGGAAGTGTCAAGCACTCTCTCCAATTTGTCGCTGAATATTGAGTATTGGTGGAGCAAGCTCGGTAAGGATTTCATTTCGGTTTCACTAACCCATCACCGAGTTGCTCGTGTTGTCCCATTGTTGTGCAAGATGAGTTGGATTACCGGTGCATACCGGAAGGTGACCCGCTCACGCCGTTCTAGAGACGGAGAGGGCTCGTCTCACCACTCCAGAGCTACACCAAGTCCAATGTCAACTGACCGTGAAGAAGAGGAAGAGGAAGAGCTACCTACGCCACGAGCCGAAGGGGTGATCAACACCGATGCTGCCTTCATCGACTTGAGGGACGACCGGGAGAGACAGGCCTATGCTCTCATCAAGGATCGAATCTTCGCCAACACCAAGGAGTTCGACTCGGCCCTTCTCGAGAAAACAAGTATGGACTTCGAGTTCGATTCCATTTGGCATGCTCTTGGCTGGGAGAACTTTGTTCCGATGTGGGAGATCGGTTCTAGGCCTCTCACCATTCAGTTCCTCTGCACTCTTCGGGAGGATGAGATCGATATTACGTTTTGTTTCCATGGAACGTCATATCGAGTCTCATGGCATGATCTTAGTTGTGCTCTCGGTTTTCATCGTCGTTGTGCTATTTCTCTCGATCAAGCTTGTAGTGATTTTATTTGAGATAGTTTTTGGGAAGAGATTTCTGGTCGGCCTGTCCGTGGCAAGTTAGCACCTCGGTGCAACGATATATTGCATCCTACTCTCCGACTGTGGCACAAGTGGCTCGCCATTACTCTCTTTCCGAGGAATGATGTTCGAACCATGCGCACAGACGAGATGAGGATATTATACACTGCGGTCAGATGAATCAAAATCGCCCCTGTGCAAGCTATGATTCGGCAGTGGTTAACAAATTTTAGGATGATGGGTTCTATTGAGTGTACGTCCCTGATCACACGTATCATTTTGGGTCTTGGGATTTCACTAGGGGCTAACGTTCCCTACATTGATTCTCCTCGGGCCATGATAGATGAGGTGTATCTGATTCAAGGACATACTCTTAAAAAGGGCCCGGATGATTCCTTGGTTTTCTTTTACCCTGGCTACGCAAACCAGATTCGGTTACCTAACCCGGATTTCCGTTTGTACGGCCAAGGGCCACTGACCGTTCCTCTTGAGGAGCCTCGTCGTTCTAGCATTTCTGGAGACAGGGTCACTAGGAGTGCGGTGAGGAGGGCAGCGACAGCACAGCAACCGCCACAACATCCGCCGCCACAGCCATTACCGCAGCCGTCACCGCAGCCACAGCCTCAACCTACACCACCGCTGTCTAGCGCATGGGCCTCGGCCGGGTACATGTCTGGAGTTACACCCGGATATGCCCCTGGTTGGGACCAACCCATGAGTCAGCCGGGTGCGAGTAGCTCGACCTGGGCTAGTGCAAGGAGTGGCGAGTGGGTTCGGCCCGCCGGAGCTACCTACGGGGACTCGTCCTCATCGTCCGGGTTGCGCTCGTCATCTCGTGGGGCCACCCTCACTCAGCAGATGAGCGAGCTCAACATCCGTGTCGGCATTATGGAGGAGACTATGCACCAGCAGGCTGAGTCCACTCGGGACTGGCAGCGTATGATGGGCGAGAGGATTCACACCATGGAGCAGAGACAGCTGCGACAGATAGAGGAGCAGAGGGCTTACTATGCATGGTTGGGATACCACCCTCCACAGCAGTGAGCCTGAAGCTAGCTTGGGGGAGGACCCCCTTTCTGAGGTAACTTGTATCTTTTATTATTTTCAGAACCCCATATGCTAAAAACACATAAAAATCTAAAAAAGTTAAAAAGACCAAAAATATTTATTTGCTTTCTTAAATTAGTTTATTTTCATATGCGCGGTTATTCTCCATGGTTGAAATGATGAATAGTTGCTCTGTTTATTCCTCTTGTATGCCTTGTTTACAACTTAGTATCCTATCCAAGTTTTGAGTTTGTTGGCTAGTATGATCGAACCTGAGCTTGAAATTTGTGGGTAGCAAAAAGCATGATCTTTGCCTAAGTTGTTGCGAGGTATGATATGGTATAATAGAGTTGCTATGAGCTAGTACTAAGTGATGTTTGATATCCGGAGTTTTCTTTTGAAAAATGTTAAAATGATAAGTTCCTCAATGATAAGAAATTCCTATCCAAGGCCATATGTAGATTTTAGCTTATGTTAAACCTCCATATATGCTACTTGATTTCTTCATTGAGTTTTGTCGAATTGTTGTCACCCTCGGCGAGTAACTTGTCATACTCCTATGATCAAGATCACGTACACACCACCATATGCGAAACTTCTACACTGGAAGTTAGCAATCATCATTTCATCCATTTCCCATCCATTCCACAAAATAAAGCTCCGTGCATGTTCCATGATTACTCTCCCTCCAAAAATATTTAGCAAGGACTATGGGCTATGTTAGAAAAAAAGAAAGAAAAGAAACATGCTCAAGGGCATGCATAAAAAAAAAGAAGAATAAAGAGACATAGCCCAAGTCTCAAAAATTTCAAAAGGGAGGAGAGAAAAATCATGCAAAGAGGAGTTCAATATCCATCCACCATACACACACTTTTGCACATCTTGATCAGGGTGTATGACTTGTTCTCCCAAGGATCTGGTTTTTGACTCGATAATACATGAGAAACAGGTATGCCACATGTTTTCCCTACCTACAGCTCCACATATCAGCTTATTAGGAGTAGGTAGTGAAAGAAGGCAAATCAAAGCCTTGGTGAGGAATCATACACATTGAGCGATCCAAGAGTATCATTTGAGGAACTTTGATTTTTTTTTTGAAAAACCTGCAAAATCTCCGGATTGATGACTGATCAAGGTACATGTGATTAGTAGTCTTTATACAACCATTCTATCTTTCAACCGCCCAAGGCAGGTGAAGCTACATGCCCCATATCAATCAAATATAAGGTAAGATCAATGCCAACTTTTTCAACTCTTGATAGAGTACCTAGTTGTATCTTGTCATACATTAGGAATGCAACATCATAGCAACTCCTGATCAACCAACCTAAGTTCTTGATCTCTTGCTCGGGACGAGCAAGAGGCTAGCTTGGGGGAGTTGTTGATGGCTGTTAAGTACCTACTTTAGCCGTCAATATACTCATGAATAAAGGAGCATAAGGCATTTCTTACACGTATTTAGTTAAGAATAATGTAGTTCCACTTGTCCTTGGAGATTATTTGATTGCAGGAAAATAAGCAAGAAAAGAGTGCCAAACTCACCTTCTAGGGTCCATGCCACATCACCTCATCCTAGGTGGGATGCCAACAAGGATGCCATGCATGCAAACCTGCCAACTAGGGAGCCATGCATGCATGCCATGCAAGCAATCCAAGTGAAGCAACCCCCGACGAATCAGAGTGTGACACGTGGACTTCACATGGATCCATGGGCCCACAAAGGCATGCAATTCGCGCCAAAACAGGGTGGACACCGGGAACCGACCTTAGGACCCACAGGGCAGACACCTGGAGAAAGCACAGGCCAGGGGGGCCCACCAGGGGGTCGGCCGACCCCAAGGGTCGGCCGAACCGACCTTGTGTCGGTTCATCCTAGCCTTCCACGTGTTGTCTCCCCATTGGTCCTAGATGCCATTCCCGGGGTGTTTGCAGCCACTCCTCGCCGGTGCACGTGCCTATAAATAGAAGGAGAGGGGGCTCACTTATGAGACATCCACACTTGCAACACCTCTCTCACTTTTAGTCTCAAGGCTAGGAGGTAGGCTAGAGCAGTTCTAATTCAGGTTCCAAGTCTACTTTGGGATCTAGGTATGAGTTGTCTTGTGTCTTATTTCATTTGTATGACTTTGATCTACTTCAGTTATTTATCTATTTCATATAAAGTTGTGTTAGTATGCATGAGTGATTTGTTCATGTGTTCTTCACCTGTTCATCATTTAGAGGCTCCTGTTCTTGATGAACAAGGCCTTTCGATCCACTTGACGGGTGACTTTAACATGTTTCTGGTGTTTGTTCATAAGTTAGAGGCTCATATTCTTCGCGAACACGACCCTTTGATCTAGTTGAACAGACATAGGAAAGCACGAATCCGTTTGTGTACTTAACCTGGTTTGATCTAATTAGATGACATGATTGCGTTGTATGAAGTCTGTGCTTGAGCTACGGTACTCGGTGTAATTGGCTGGTTTATTTGGTGGCTTGACCTGGGTCACAATAGCCCGGGCCGGTCAAGTCCGGCTAACAACGTAAGCATGGTGCTTGGGTTGCGTAGCTACCTTACTTATGAGTTTATCCCACGGTTTGTCTTGGGGTAGGCCGCGGTAGTGACAGCCGTTGGTCCTCTGAAATCCCCCACATTCGGATAAGCTGTAGGAGTCTAAAATATAACAACCGGAGTTGTGCAGAAGCAACGCGGGAGGTTATCTCCCCGTGGTACCTGGGTGCTCAAGTCAATGTTCTTCAACGCTAGTGTATCTAACTCGTTCTTTCCAGCTTTATGTGTATAGTACATTAGAACCTAGAACTTACTCGTGTGTCGCCTCCTATGCCTAGGACCCTTTAGAGAGAGAGAGTGAGTGTGTGTGTGATCACACTACCCCTATTATCATATCTTTACCCCTGCACTTGAGTGTCTGGTTTGTTTCCGTCTATGATCTATACTCATTGCAATGGAGTTGATCTTGTCATTCCGCCAATGCCTTCCTTCGATTCGATACCCTTTGGAATACTCCTTTGGGGAAATGCTATAATGGTACTTCCGTGCGCTTGTGGATCTCTGTAAACGTTAAGATTTACCAATCACATTTCTGGTGCTATTACCAGGATGGGTTCCAAACCTGTTCTTAGGTGATTGCGTTAAGAAATGTCAACAAAGACCTAATCTTGAGGTTAAAGAATGAGAGACATGGTGATGCATTAGAGCTATACGCAGTGACAATGGTACGAAATTCAAGAACTCTCATTTTGAAACCTTTTGTGGTGATCTTGGTCTTGAGCACCATTTTTCGACTCCGTACACCCCTCCTCAGAATGATGTTGTGGAAAGGAAGAATCAGACACTTTGTGAGATGGCTAGGACGATGCTCGATGAGCACATGACTCCTAGGAAGTATTGTGCTGAGGCGGTGAACACCACATGCTATGTGTCTAACTGGATCTTCCTTCAGGCTTTCCAGAAGAAAAGATGCTATGAGCTGATGCATGGTCGCACTCCCAAGGTGAGTCATTTTCACATCTTTGGCTGCAAGTGTTTCATTCTTAAGAAGGGCAAGAATCTAGATAAATTTGAGGCTAGGTTTGTTGATGGTATTTTGTTTGGTTTTGCTACTCATTCTCGAGCATATCGTGTTCTCAATCTTGAAACTAACCAAATTGTGGAGACATGCGAAGTTACCTTTGACGAGACACAGCCGCGTAGCTCTTTTGTTTTTGAATGTGCAGGAGATGATAAATTTGGCGAGGAGATCTTCGAAGAAGAGGTGGAGGAAGATGGAGATGATGAAGATGGTGGTGGTGTGCCTGCAGCTGACTGTGTACCTACCACTTCCACTACGATGATAACGATCAAGGATGGCCCATCCCCTACTCCTACGACGACTGGTGGAGCTTGAGTTGGAGCTGCTACTGAGGGGAGGTTGTCTCTAGGTGTGAGGCTCCCCGGCGTGTACAGGTGGATCACCCACCCTCCAAGATCATAGGTGATATCCATCAATGCACTACACGATCCAGGTCACAGAAATACTCTCATTTTGCTCATTCTTCATTTGTTGCGTCTTTCGAGCCCAAGGATATTGGACACACACTATCTGACTCGAACTGGGTGAACATTATGCATGAGGAGCTTGAGAACTTTGAGAGAAACCATGTTTGGGATCTAGTTGAGCCTCCACCAAATTGCAAACCTATAGGTACCAAATGGGTGTGGAAAAACAAAGAGGTAGAAAATGGAGAAGTGGTGAGAAACAAGGGGAGATTGGTAGCTCAAGGGTTTAGCCAGAAGGAAGGGATAGACTATGAGGAAACCTTTGCTCTGATGGCCTGTTTGGAAGCAATTCGAATTCTTCTAGCATTGCCATTGCTAAAGGATTCAAGTTGTACCAAATGGATGTGAAGAGTGCTTTGTTGAATGGGTTTCTAGCGGAAGAAGTGTATGTGAGGCAACCCCGAGGTTTTGAGAGTGAAAAGTATCCCCACCGAGTGTTCAAACTTAGAAAAGCTCTCTATGGCCTAAAACAAGAACCCAGAGCGTGGTATGGTAGGCTGAGGAAGTTTTTGTTTAGCAAGGCGTTTGTGATGGGTATAGTCGATCAAACTCTCTTTCTCCTCAGGCAGGGTGATGATATATTGATCGTACATGTGTATGTGGATGATATTATCTTTGGTAGCTCGTCTCACTCTTTGGTTGCGAGGTTTGTAGATGATATGAGCAGGGAGTTCGAGATGTTGATGATGGGTGAGTTGCAGTTCTTCCTTGGGCTTCAGATCAAGCAATTCAAGGACGGGACATTTATGCATCAAGCGAAGTACACCAAGGACATTGTCAAGAAGTTCAAGATGGCCGACTCCAAGCCGATGGCTACACCGATGAGTATGACTACAACCTTGGATGCGGATGAGGAAGGTGAACACATGGACCAGAAGGAGTACATGAGCATGATCGGCTCCCTCCTCTACTTGACGGCGATGAGGCTAGACATACAGTTCAGCGTGTGTCTGTGCGCTCGTTTTCAGGCTTCACCGAGGACTTCGCATCGGCAGGCTGTTAAGCGGATTTTCAGGTATTTGAACTACACTCCTAAGTTTGGTCTTTTGTCGGTACAATGGTGCCGACAGTACACCACAGGGTAGGCTATGGTGGTAGATTGTGTGGAGGGGATCGCCGAGACTGAAGCTAGATGGTGAACGAAGGACAAAGGGGTTTATCCAGGTTCGGGCCGCAAAGATGCGTAATACCCTACGTCCTACGTTTTTGGTTGTATTGATTGTTCCGCGAATGGGAATCAGATTGGACTTGTTTTAGAGGGGGGGTCCCTGCCGCCCTTATATAGGCATGGGGGGGCAGGGTTACAGATCACGTGGGATCTATCCTAGTTGCTTATACAAGATTTCCCTTTGATCACAAGTAATATCTTTCCTAACCAACTAGTCTTTATCTATGGGAGTGTATCTCTTCGGGCGCCGTCTCATTCCTGATCCATGCACCCGCACCAAGCACCACTCTTGTGGGCCCACGCCGTCCTCGTAGATACGTCGTGAGGCCCCTCCGTGTGGCACCCCGAGGGTATATCCCCCACTAAAGTCCCCGAGCGCTTCTTAACCAGACTGCAACTTCGATCTTGAGCTCCGAATGTTGTCCGGGTGCTTGGTTGATCTCTGCCGAGTGCTTAACACCTTCAGCCGAGTGCTTAACACCTTCAGCTGAGTTCTTTGATCTTTGTTCTGCTTGCATCTTGATGCAGTCGAGTGGCCCCTGAAGCTTAACTTGTGGTTGCCGGGTGGTTGAGGAGAGCTCTTCTCCAATCTAGACCTTGGTAAGATCATCGAGCCAGAAAATGTACACTCTCGTCGAATACGAAGTGTACACACTTAGTCCCCGAGCCTTGATGAAGATTAAAAAGGTTTATCAAGGGTCAAAAGGAAGAAAGTGACTGAGTCTCAATGTCTTTGGTCGGGCATCCCCTTTTAGGAGGATTGAACCCATGTCTCCCAGACCTCCAATGTCCGACCATGTTCGAATGCTTAGCCAAGGGCCTTGCTTCTGGCTCCGGTTGGTCAAGGTGACACCGTGCGTGCTCACTGAATGGGCGCATCTCCAGATGCGCCCATTAGGGAAGTCCTCGAGGTTCTAAATAGTTAGAATAACTATTTCGAAGCTCTAAAAAAGAGACTAGAAGTGGAATTACCATCATCCCTTTTGGGCGAGTACCTCCCAAATCTTCTGATCTGGTACGGTGCCTGGGAAGAGCTCCGGCTCTGTCCAGATTTGCCATACGGCCCACCATGTTCTCAAGGAGAACTCGCGCAAGGTCACCCGTCCTAGCCATCGTAAGTGGCTTCTGAACGGCTCTGGCCTTTGTTTGGCATGCCTCCGGGAGAACACTCATGAGCTAGTCAATCAAACCTACTTTGAGATTCGTGCCGGTTAATTTTCGAGGGCGGGTTATTTGATAACCTGGCTACCCGTGACTCCGAGTCACAGCCTCTGTGTGGTGTGTGTACCAAATTTATTTGGAAAGCCTTTTTATGATTCTAGGGCGCGATTCATTTATAAGAATCCCGCGCACCTTGGTCCGTTTAAGGAACGTGGCCTATTTAGGTCTTGAGACAGCCCAAATACGAAGCATCGGGGGCGACAGCGTCGACGCCGTGTCAGAGATGAATCGTTCACGAGTAACTCGCGAGTCGATCCCGTGTGCAACGTGGCGAAACGATGGGATGGAGCGTGGCCCGCCATGACCCCCTTTTCGGCCGCCTGCATTTAAGGCGAGCCAGGGGCGCGCTTGCTCTCACTCTCCCATCATTTCACGTTGCTTCGCTTCCCATAGGAAACCACGCTCTGCCTCCTACTCCGGTTGTTCTGCCTCCGCACCCCGCTCAATCCGCTGCTGCAGTAGCTCGATCCGCCAGATCCGGCACCCAAATCGTCCCCATCCTCTTCGCCTCTGGTAGTCCCCGAGTGCAGCCGAGGGCCATGACTTCGAAGACCTGCCAGGGGAAGAAGAGCTCCAAGGAGGGCGCAAGGGTCGCGAGGAGATCCCCGTCGCGGTCTCCTTCGCCGACAGCGCCTCCGAGCCGCGACGAGGAGTGGGTGCACTCCGTCTCGACGCGAGAGCGGATCCTCACCCTGATTTGGGGCAGAGTCCTGCTCCACGAGGCTACCGACGAGTGGCGCCCGGCGGCGGGGGAGGAGTTCTCCACGCTAGGGACACACGAGGTGGTGGTGTTCGAGTCGTGGTACCTCTGCGGGTTTGGGTTGCTTGCACACCCCTTCTTCCGCAGGCTGCTGTACTACTACGGGTTGCAGGTCTGTAACCTCAACCCTAACTCCATCCTGCACATCGCCATCTTCATCCATCTGTGCGAGGCGTACCTCAGTATCGCCCCGCACTTCAACCTCTTCCAGTAATTCTTCTGGGTGAAGCCCCACAAGAGTGCTAAGAAGCCCAAGGTGGTGGGCGGCACTGGGCTTCAGCTCCGGCAGAAGACCTCCGGCGAGTACATCTCGGTGCCGCTCATCAGCTCCAACAAGGGCCGGCACCACAAGTGGTTCTACACCACCAACCATGCCCCGCAGGTGCCGTGCGACGTCGACGTGCCCCCGACCCCGCTCCGCTGCTGGGACGAGGAGCTGTGCGACATCGAGATGGAGCAGGTGTCTGAGCTGGTGAAGCTGATCCGGAACCTAAAGGCGGCCGGCCTGACCGGGGTGGCTGTTGACGGTGGAAATTCACCATTTCCAGCCCTCAACATTCTCACATAAATGGAGGCATATGCATTATTTACTAGTATTTTGGTTTGAATAATGTAGTTCCACTTGTCCTTGGAGATTATTTGTATGTAGGTGATTTACCCCTTAAAAGAGATGGAAACCCACCTTCTATGAAGAAACTATGCCAACTCAGCTGAGGAGGTGGCTGCCAGCAAGGGAAACATGGCATTCCACATCATCGTTGCCAGGGGAGGCACTCACCGACGAATCAGAGGACGCCACATGGACTCCACATGGATCAAAGGGCCCACCTCGAATACCAAATCAAGCCATACACCGGGGATGGATCAGAGGGCCCACAGGGCAGCCACCCAGAGGAAGCACACCAGGTGGGGCCGCCCTAGGGGGTCGGCCGATCCTAGGATCGGCCGAACCGCCTTAGTGGCACCCCATCTGGCCCCTACACGTGGCAGCTCCCTATTGGTCCATTGCCTCACTCCCGGGTGTTGAGGGGCACTTTGAGCCTCCGAGCAAGCCTGGCCCTTGACTATAAATAGAACGGGAGGGGCTCCCATTTCTCACACACCACTCTCTCATTCTCCTCTCACTTTTAGTTTCCAAGGCTAGGGGGTAGGCTAGAGTAGCTCTTATTCAGGTTCCAAGTCCTCTTGGAAGTCTAGGTATGAGTTCTCTTTTATCTTTATTTCTTTGTATGACTTTGATCTACTTCAGTTATTCAGCTATTTCATATAAAGTTATGGTAGATCATATGTTTGATATGTTCTTGAGTTCATCCTTTGTTCATCATTTAGAGGCTTGTGTTCTTCGTGAACACTACCTTTTGATCCACTTGAAGGGTGATAAACTCCTTCCTTATGTGTTTGTTCATAAGTTAGAGGCGCGTGTTCTTCACGAACACGACCCTTTGATCTTATTGATTAGACATAAAAGAGTTCATATCTGTTTGTATGTCTAGCCTTAGTTGATCTTGTTAGATGGCATGAGAGTGTTGCATGAGGTCTGTGTTCAAGCGACGGTACTCGATCTAGTTGACCAGTCTTCTGGTGGCTCACACCCTGGGTCACAATAGCCCGGGCCGGGTGGAGTCTAGCAGCAACATAGGCATGGCGCCTTGGTTGTCTGGCTACGATAGTTATGAGCATACCCCCCGTAACGATAGAGGTCGGTCCTCAGGTGGTGACAGCCCTGTTAGATCCTTGGGCAACCTCTGCGCTGGGGTACCTACTGTTGGAGTCTAAAGTCTAGTTTCGCAGAGTGCTAGTCGTCGCGGGCTAGCTCCGCGTTTGTACCTGGGTGCTGAACCTTATCTCTCTCATGCAATAATCATGCCCATCTCTTGTATCTTCTAGCTTTGTATGTTTAGTACATTAGAACCTAGAGCTAACTCGTATGTTCCCCCTAAGCCGTAGTGTGCTAGAGTAGAGGTAGATTTGAGTGTGTGTGTCACACTACCCTTATATCTTTTATCTTACCCCTGTCTTTGAGTGTGTTGTTTCCTATATCTATCTCTTGGTTTACATTCAGAGCAAAAGCATGAGTCTAAGATATCCGCCATTGCCTTCCACGGATTCGATACCCTTGGAATACTCTCCTTCCTTGGGGAAATGCTACAATGGTTTATCTGTGCACTTGCGGATTCGTTCATGATCGTTTAGATTAACCTATGGCAAGTCTCCATGTTCACGCTAACCCGCGCCATTAGTTGTGACATTGAGAGGTGCCTAAAAGGCGATTCCTGGTGTTGTCACTAAGGATGGGTCCCAGATCTGTTCTTAAGATGATGGCGCTACGAAATGCCAACAAGCATTTCTGGCGCCGTTGCCGGGGAAGGCACAGGATTATCATGACTATGCTTTGCATCTGTTTATAAACTTTGAGTTGGTTAGGACAACTCTCAATGTAGGCTAACCTTGATTGTCTTCTTTTATCTTTGGATGATGACGACTGGTAGTGTATGACTAGTTTCGACCTACCGGGGAATTTTACTGAAGATCCCGAGTCACATGTGAGGAAAGCTCGAATTCATTTTGGCTCACCTCGTCGTACTCGTCTGGAAGGCGAACCAGCTTCCTTTGTACCATCCACGTCCATTGCTATGGCCCAGAAGACACTTCGTGAGTACTCAGCTCCTTCCGCTGACCAGGTGCTGCAAGGCCCTGAGGTGGCAATGGGGACTGAAAATTTTGAGATCAAGACGGGTCTAATCACGATGGTATAGGCTAGCCCATTCTGTGGCAAGCCGAATGAGGATGCCAATGCTCATCTGCAGCAATTCCTAGAGCTATGCAGCACTTTCGTCATCAGAGGTGCTAATATGGATGCTGTTCGTCTACGGCTGTTTCCATTCTCCCTCCTGGGGAAAGCTAAGCAATGGTTCTATGCGAATCGTGAAGCTATTAACACTTGGAGTAAGTGTTCAGAGGCATTTCTCAAGAAGTTCTTCCCATTGGGTAAAACCAATGCTCTTCATGGAAGGATTTTTGATTTTCAGCAAGCAGCAAGTGAATCTATTCCAGAGGCTTGGGAAAGGCTTCAGGAGTATGTCCTGGCCTGTCCTCACCATGGGATGAAGGATTGGCTCATTATTCAAAGCTTTTATAATGGGTTGACTCCGACAGCCCGATGCCATATTGATGCTGCTGCTCAAGGAGCATTCTTCTCACTCACTGTTGATGACGCTAAATTACTTATTGAGAAGATGGTCTCCAACCAAGGGTGGAGTGATGAAAGACTCCAACCGTGACCGAGGGGTACTCATACTGTCAAGGAAGCAGATATGATTACTGCCAAGATGGATCTTCTTATGAAGAGATTGGATGACTACACCAGTGAGAAGGCTGCCATGACCACCGCTACTCTGCCCATGGACTCTCACATGACTTGTGAAGTCTGTGGCAACACTGGGCACTCAGGCAATTATTGCCCGGAAACTCAGGAGGAAGTGATGTACATGAATGGCAACAACAACGGTTATCATCCACCTCAACAAGGAGGCCAATTGTGGAATCAACAACGCCCTTATTATCAAGGAGGTAACCAAGGTAATTCGTACAATCCCAACCAACCTTCCTTGAGAGATCTTGTTTTCGGGCAAGCTAAGATTAATGAAGGTGTTAACAAGAAGCTAGCTGCCCTTGATAAAACTTTGGAAAGTCTCAACGTTAAGCTTGATAACTTTTCTTCTGCCCAGAAGAGTCAGCTGAGTTTCAACAAAATGTTGGAAACCCAGTTGGCCCAGCTGGCCGCTTCTGTTCCCTCTGTTGAAAATGCAAATGCGGTAACCACGAGAGGAGGTAAATCCACTCGGGATCCACCGTATCCTAACCATGCAGGGACAGACAAAAAAGGCATAACAGAAGTTGAGAATATCCATGAGGATTCATCTGACTCGGAAGAATCCCCCCAGGTAAGGAAGGTGCCACCAATAGATAAAGCACCTGTAGGAGTGACGACACATCCGGGTTTCATAGAAGCTAATGTGATGCCGTTCCCTCAAAAGAGCAGGAAGGCAACAATAGATGAACAATTCAATCGCTTTGTGGACATGATTTAGAAAGTTTATATCAATGTCCCATTGCTTGAGGCAATACACGTTCCCACTTACGCGCGTTATCTCAAGGACATCTTAACCAAGAAGCGAGCTCTTCCCACAACCGAAGTAGTATGACTCATGGAGGAGTGCAGTGCTGCTATACTCAACCGCCTTCCTGAGAAGAAGAAGGATCCAGGGTGTCCCACAATCACTTGTATGATTGGGACCCAACGTTTCGACCATTCTCTCTGTGACTTAGGGGCCAGCGTCAGCGTCATGCCTAAGGTAGTCTTTGATCAACTTAACTACACAAGTTTATCTCCAACCACTTTGCAGCTGCAGCTGGTCGATTCTTTGGTACGATACCCAGCGGGGATAGCTGAGGACATTCCTGTGAAAGTCCGAGATTGCTTTATTCCCGTTGACTTTGTGGTGCTGGACATGGAGACCACCAAGGAGGTACCGCTCATACTTGGGCGACCATTTCTGAGTACAGCTGATGCACATATTGATGTGGGGGATGGCGTGATCCGTCTCTACATCAATGGCAAAGAGGAGAGGTTCGAGTTTCGTCCAAGAAAAGAACAATGCTCGATGATCAAGGATTTACCGACTCCCGACACCCCGGCACGAGAGGTCGAAGTGCCACCATGGCAAGTGGACAGCCTCATTGCATTCATGAAGAATTTTTGGAAGGAAGAACGCCAACTCATGGGCACGGGATAGAAACAGTATTGGAAGTCTCAGTCCCAGTCCAAGAAATAACCTCCTACACATCACAACCCATGCAACACTCAGAAGATGTGGCAGAGGGTGAGTAGGAAGCCGACTTCTCCTCCGAAGGAAACGGCTGCCCCACTGCCCAGGTGAGAACTTTGGAACCAAGTCTTGCTCTAAAGACTTAAAATAATGAGCTCTGCGTCGACAGGTAAGATCGGTAAGTTATCCTTATTCTCCATGCAATAAAATTCTGGTTCAGGAAAAACAATCTACTTCTGCTTTGTGTTTTCTGCATTCTCGCTGTGGCGAGCTCAGGAGTGATGTTCACCCGGACATTCCTTGGGCTTGCATCATGGTATTAACTTGTCGCAGCCACCACCACCACCACAGCCACAGCCTGCTACGCCACCAGTGGTAGGAGGGGCCCCTGCGGGGTACATGTTCGGGGTTACCCCTGGATATGCACCTGGTTGGGACCAGCCCACCTACCACCCGAGTGCGAGTGGCACGGCTTGGGCGGATGGGAGTAGTGCTCAATGGGCCACACCCGCTAGTTCCAGCTCCGGTGGTCCACCTCTGTTTTTGTCCTTCCGGCGGCACTCCTCAGCCTCTGCACGCGATGCTCAGCTCCCGCAGCGGATGGGAGAGCTCACCGTCCAGGTCACGGGATTGGAGGAGATGCTGAACACCCACGTCGAGTCTACCTCAGCGTGGCAGCATCAGGCTAGTGAGAGGATAGCAGCCATGCAGCAGGATCAGCAGCGATACATGGAGGCGCAGAGGGCTTACTATGCGAGTCAGGGTTTCTTCTACCCTCCTCCGCAGTGAGCCTGAAGCTAGCTTGGGGGAGGACCCCCATTCCGAGGTAACTTGTATCTTCCTTTGTTTTCAGAATATCTTATAAATGAAAACCCAAAAAAAATCTGCAAAAATAAAAAGACCAAAAATATTTATTTGCTTTCATCATCATCGTTTTCTTAGTTTGCTTTGATATGCTTAGTAAGAATGCTTTGCCTCAATGGTTGAAATGATGAATAGTTGCTCTGTTTATTTTCCTCGTATGTCTTGCTTACAACTTTGTATCCTACCTAAGTTTTGAGTTTGTTGGCTTGTATGTTCAAACCTTAGCTTGAAAACTGTGGGTAGCAAAAAGCATGATCCTTGCCTAAGTTGTTGTGAGACATGATATGGTATAATAGAGTGCTATGATCTTGTGCTTAGTGAGGCTTGACATCTGGAGTTTTCCTTTTTGAAAAATCAAAACATGATGAGTTCCTCAATGATGAGAATTTCCCATCCAAGGCCATATGTAGATTCTAGTTTTTAGCCTCCACATATGCAGCTTGTTCTCTCATTGAGCTTTGTCAAATTGTTGTGACCCTTGTTAGAACTCATACTCCCCTGATCAAGATCACGTACACGTTCATGCTAAACTTCTACACTGGAAGTTAGCATTCATCATTTGCTCCATATTGCTTAGGCATTCTTCCACAAATAAAACTCTATGTATCTTTGTATCATTCATCCCTCTCTAAATATCTCCAATAGAGACAAAGGGCTAGCTTAAAAAAAAGGAAAAAAATAAAAGCATGCTCAAAAGCATGGCAAAAATAAATAAAGAGAGCTAGCCCAAGTCTTGAAAATTTCAAAAGGAGAAAAGGGATTTATATGTGCAAGAGAAAGAGTTCCACCATGTAGATGGTAATAACTAGTACCTACTCCAGGGCTAGTGTCCACCTTACCATCAATCCCTTATTCCCTCATATAAAGCATGGCAATATCTAGCACCCATTTCCGGGCCTAGTATCCACCTTGCCATGCTCATTTCCATCAGACACATATGCACATCTTGATCAGGATGTATGTTTGTTTCTTCCAAGGATCTGGTCTTTGACTTAGCAATATATGAGAGACAAGTATGCCACATTTCTTCCCTACCTACAGCTCCACATACAGCCTATTAGGAGTAGGATGTGAAGAAAGGCAACTTTGATGCCTTGGTGAGGAACCATACACTTTTGAGCGATCCGAGAGTATCATTTGAGGAACTCTGATTTTCTTTTGAAAAATTTGCAAAACCTCCGGATTGATAAGCTGATCAAGGTATGAGTGATTATGCACATGCTATATAACCATTCTGTCTCTCAACCGCCCAAGGCAGGTGAAGCTATATGCCCCACGTTATCAGGAGAAAGGTAAGAACATTGTCAACTTGTTCAACTCTTGGTAGAGTACTTTGCTGTATGTTCGCCATAAGTTGAGAATACAACATTGTAGCAACTCCTGATCAACCAACCTAAGTCTCTAATGTCTTGCTTCGAGACGAGCAAGAGGTTAGCTTGGGGGAGTTTATTGACAGTGGAAATTCACTATTTCCAACCCTCAATATTCTCACATAAATGGAGGTATATGCATTATTTACTAGCATTTTGGTTTGAATAATGTAGTTCCACTTATCCTTGGAGATTATTTATATGTAGGTGATTTACCCTTTAAAAGAGATGGAAACCCACCTTCTATGAAGAAACCATGCCAACTCAGCTGAGGAGGTGGCTGCCACGAAGGGAAACATGGCATTCCACGTCATCGATCCAGGGGAGGCACTCACCGACGAATCAGAGGACGCCACATGGACTTCACATGGATCAAAGGGCCCACCTCGGATACCAAATCAAGCCATGCACCGGGGATGGATCAGAGGGCCCACAGGGCAGCCACCCAGAGGAAGCACACCAGGTGGGGCCGCCCTAGGGGTTCGGCCGATCCTAGGATCGGCCGAACCGCCTTAGTGGTGCCCCATCTGGCCCCTACACGTGGCAGCTCCCCATTGGTCCATTGCCTCACTCTCGGGTGTTTAGGGGCACTTTGAGCCTCCGAGCAAGCCTGGCCCTTGCCTATAAATAGAAGGGGAGGGGCTCCTATTTCTCACACACCACTCTCTCATTCTCCTCTCACTTTTAGTTTCCAAGGCTAGGGGGTAGGCTAGAGTAGCTCTTATTCAGGTTCCAAGTCCTCTTGGAAGTTTAGGTATGAGTTCTCTTTTATCTTTATTTCTTTGTATGACTTTGATCCACTTCAGTTATTCTACTATTTCATATAAAGTTATGGTAGATCATATGTTTGATATGTTTTGAGTTTATCCTTTGTTCATCATTTAGGGGCTTGTGTTCTTCGTGAACACTACCTTTTGATCCACTTGAAGGGTGATAAACTCCTTCCTTATGTGTTTGTTCATAAGTTAGAGGCGCGTGTTCTTCACGAACACGACCCTTTGATCTTATTGATTAGACATAAGAGAGTTCATATCTGTTTGTATGTCTAGCCTTAGTTGATCTTGTTAGATGGCATGAGAGTGTTGCATGAGGTCTGTGTTCAAGCTACGGTACTCGGTCTAGTTGACCAGTCTTCTGGTGGCTCTCACCCTGGGTCAGAATAGCCTGGGCCGGGTGGATTCCAGCAGCAACGTAGGCATGGTGCCTGGGTTGTCTGGCTACGACAGTTATGAGCATACCCCCCGTAACTATAGAGGTCGGTCCTCAGGCGGTGACAGCCCTGTTGGATCCTTGGGCAACCTCCGCGCTGGGGTACCTGCTGTAGGAGTCAAAAGTCTAGTTTCGCAGAGTGCTGGTCATCGCGGGCTAGCTCCCCATTTGTACCTGGGTGCTGAACCTTATCTCTCTCATGCAATACTCATGCCCATCTCTTGTATCTTCTAGCTTTGTATGTTTAGTACATTAGAACCTAGAGCTAACTCGTATGTTCCCCCTAAGCCGTAGTGTGCTAGAGTAGAGTTAGATTTGAGTGTGTGTGTCACACTACCCTTATATCTTTTATCTTACCCCTGTCTTTGAGTGTGTTGTTTCCTATATCTCTCTTGGTTTACATTCAGAGCAAAAGCATGAGTCTAAGATATCCGCCATTGCCTTCCACGGATTCGATACCCTTGGAATACTCTCCTTCCTTGGGGAAATGCCACAATGGTTTATCTGTGCGCTTGCGGATTCATTCATGATCGTTTAGATTAACCTATGGCAAGTTTCGATGTTCACGCTAACCCGCGCCATTAGTTGTGACATTGAGAGGTGCCTAAAAGGCGATTCCCGGTGTTGTCACTAAGGATGGGTCCCAGATCTGTTCTTAAGATGACGGCACTACGAAACGCCAATAGTGGCGGTCATGGCAAACTTCGACACCCGACGCCTCCAGCCACTGAAGGAGAGTGCGCACCCGGCGTATTAATACGCCGTGGAAGACTTCGACACGACGCGGGAGGTGCCGGAGCAGGGGGAGCCGGAGGTGCTGGTGGAGCGCATTCGTGAGTGCTTTGCCCCCCACACCATCATCACGTCACGCAGCGTGCCGTGCCCCTACAGCCTGGGGAATCCTCTGCCTGCGGTGAGTGACAATTTCCGCTTTTTACGGTCCGCCCATTAGGGCATAGACATATACCTGCAAGGTGTTTGTTGAAATGTGTGAACAAAAATTTTCATCTGTAGGGTCGCGCGGCTTTTTTCTCTGCCTCGCCACTACCGGGAATGCTGGCTGGGGCGGCGTCCCTACCTGGTAGGCTCGGCGAGCTACAGAGGTTAGAGGTCGCCCGCGCCCATGTCGCCACTGGCAGTGGTGGCGTGGTGGCACCGGGTCCAGCCCGCAGTGCGGGCACTCTGGAGCCTAGCCGTCATGCAGCCACGACACCCGTGGATGGAGAGCACGCTGCGCCTGCTGTGAAAGGGAAGGAGTGCAAAGGTAACCGCCGGTCGTAGGTATGGCGTGCGCTGCCCGGCTCGCTCAAGATTGACGAGCCGGCGTCGCGCCGGCACAAGCTGGTGCTGCCTGGTGACTCCGACGACGAGGAGCGGAGCCCTCGTCAGTTTGGTGTCGGCGACGCCCCGCTAGAGGGCGCCTAGGAGGCACCAAGCGGTACAGCGGCAGCCTCTCCTTGTCTTCCTCCTTCTCCTGCACCTTCTCTTCCTTCTCCTCGACCTCCTCTTCAACGAACAGAAACTGCTCCCCCGAGTGCGGGCGTGCCACGCCCGTTGTCACAGACTGCCCCGACGCCCCCTGTGACGGCACAGGGTGTGGCCAGGTCAGCTTCCAGGGCGGTCGTCGGGGCAAAGAGGCCCGCGTCGTCCACCTCTGGGTTTCGCAAGCGTGCTCGTCTGCGCGTGTCCACCGAGTAAGTTGTTCTCCAAGTCATTGTTTTGTTTCTGCCTGTCGTTCATTTATCTGTTGTGGTTGAGGATCATGGTGTTGGATTTGTTGCTGTTTGCAGGGAGCCCAGGGTTGTCCCTGCTGTTGGTGAGGTGCCTGCGCCGGGTGCTGGTCTGGCAGCTCGTGTGCCGAGTGCTTCAGAGCACTCGGGCGCGGCACCAGGCGCCAGCGCGATACCTCAGGCGACCAATCCCCAGCGTAGGGACGTTGGGTCCATGGCCTTGGGAGCTGCCTTTGTGGCAGTCCCCGAGGTTGAGGAGATCCACCGAGTACTCACAACATCACGCATGAGCCCGCCACGCCCTGGCAGGATTGCCTAGGTGCGTGCTGGCAAGGCAGAGGAGGTGCTTGGTGACCCAGTCGTCGACGAGGACAACCGGCAGGAGCTCGTGACCCTGGCCGAGAGGTTTGCTCGGCTAGCGGGGGTGAGTGTATCTCCATATCTTCCTCTTTTTGCTTCATTGTATCTTTATTTCGATCATATTGTCGTCCAGACCGTGTCTGCTGCGTCTGCTCGCAAGAGCGAGCTGCTGGAGAGCGTCGCCAGAATGACAGCAACCGGGAGCTCAAGGGGCTGCGTCAGGAGAGAGCTGCTGCAGTTGCCGTCGCTGAGCGTGCTTGTTCAGAGAAAGCTGCTGCAGAGGCCGCCACGGAGGCCACCGTCACGTCTCTTCATGAGGCAGCGGAGGAGCACTAGAAAGGTATGTGGTTTCTTGTTCCTTGTATTCTTTCGAATAGTTGTGTCTGATCTGATTCTTGGAAACAACTCGGGCCCAAGCTGAATAGGAGCTTGAGACTGTCCGGGCCTGGGCAAAGGCGACGGGGAAGGCCCTGGAGTAGGCCGCCAGGGAGCGTGCCGTGGCCAGGAAAGAGCTTGCTGGTGAGTTGTCTTCCCCCTTTGTCCGTCCTGTAACCTTGTGTTGTCTAGTCCTTCTGACGGTTGAACAAACTTGTGGCAGAAACTATTTGCCCAATTTGCAGACCTGGAGGCCCGCGTGGAGTCCGAGAGGAGCCAGTTCCGGGCGCTTGGTGAAGCTCTGGGTCCTCTCCTGGACGAGCTGGCCCCGCCTGCCAAGTCCTCCTCCGTGCGGGAGTTTGGTGAGCCTGCCGTCCACCCGCCGTCTCTGCTGGAGCGAGTCCAGGTGACGTCTTCACGCTTTTAAGGGCTTCTGTGCGAGGTCAGTCTGGCAAGCGCCAGCCACTACCTTGCGGTCTTCCGCTCCTACCTCCCTTAGTTCGACGTGGGCTTGTTCCGTGGTGGGTTCGCTCGCGGGACATCGTCCATGTGGGTCGACGAGCTGTTGGAGGAGGTGAAGGACGTGGCAGAGAAGCTCGCCAAGGACGTGGTGGCCGATGATGATGAGCCGAGTGGTCTCCTACTGCAGCCGTGAAAAAACATTAAATAAGTAGTTGCCAGTACTGACGTGACATCGTGCTTTTAAGATGTTTGTTTTAATGTTGGCGCTTTACTTTGACAGTATCCATGTACTTTTAATTTCTCCGGTAGTTGGTCTGTTATGGGAAGCCATAGTCCCGTTGGCCTCAGTTTCCTAGCGTAGAGGGCGTACTCTCGTACACGTGTAGTACCTTAGCTTGGCGACAATCTCGGCCCACGATTTAAGACGTATTTTACCGAGTGCTTTATGAGTCTTAGGATCTGTGTTAGATGAGCATTTTAATTCTTGACAGAAATAAGCATTGCCACAAAATAAAAGCAGTCCCCAAGTTTCAGATTTGGAACTTGGGTCTGATCATGCAAGCAGGGTATCGAAGTGAAAAAACTCCAAAGACCATGAACTTTTATTCATTGCCCAGATTGCTAGCATGTGAAAGTACAAAAAACTGGAAAGATACATAGCTTTTATGGGTAGAAGCGGCGCAGATGCTCGATGTTCCAAGAGTTGGGCACATCAGTGTCGTTCTCCCGCATTAGCCGGTGAGCACCCGGCCTGTTGACTTCCTTTACTATGAAGGGCCCTTCCCATGGAGCCGATAGCTGGTGCATGTCCTTCTTGCTCTGGATCCTCCAGAGAACGAGGTCGCCTACGCAAAAGGCTCTCTCTTGCACATTCTTGTCATGGTAGCGCCTCAGTGCTTGGGTGTACCGTGTTGCCTGGATGGTCACCGCGAGCCTTCCTTCCTCGATGCTGTCAATGTCCTCGATGCGCGCCTCCTCAGCCTTGTTCTCGTCGAACACCTCAACTCTTGGTGCACTGAACATCAGGTCGGTTGGAAGTACCGCCTCTGATCTGTACACCAGGAAGAAGGGAGTCTGACCAGTAGCACAACTCGGCTGTGCCCGCAGTCCCCAGATTACTGCGGGGGAGCTCTCGGAGCCAGTGTGTCGCGTACTTCTTCAGCCTATTGAAGATGTGCTTCTTTAGTGCCTCGAGCACCGCTCTGTTAGCTCGCTCGACCTGTCCGTTGGCGCGGGGATGTGCCACTGAAGCTCGGACTACCTTTATAAGGAGATCGACGCAGTACTCTTGGAACTCTCATCCTGTGAAATTTGTGCCCAGATCGGTGATAATCCAGTTGGGGACACCATATCTGTGCACAATCTCCGATATGAACTCTGCCGCCTTGGCTGCTGTCAGCGATTTTATTGGCTTGACCTCTATCCACTTGGTGAACTTGTCCACCGCCACTAGGATGTGGTCGTATCCCCCGGATGCTTTCTTGAAGGGACCGATCATGTCGAGTCCCCAGCACGCAAAGGGCCAAGATATAGGGATTGTCTGTAGGGCCTGGGCCGGGATGTGTATCTGTCGTGCGAAGAATTGGCATCCCTCGTAACGTTTGACCAATGGCTCAGCATCTGGGACAACTGTGGGCCAGTAGAAACCAGACCGGAAGGCTTTTCCCACTATGGTTTGCGCCCCAGCGTGGTTCCCACACATGCCGCCATGGATTTCTGACAGGAGCTCTCGTCCTTCCTCTTCCGAGATTGTTGACGGTTCAATAATGCGCCAAGGTTCACCGCAAGCTTACGGATCATGTAGTACCTTTTTCCCTCGAGTATCACCCAAGGTATCGAATCCGTGGAACAATGTGTAACGCAAGACTCAATTTAATAACCGAGAAACACTTGCATCTCGAAGAAGTTTCGAATGCATCTAATCTACTAAGATCATTAGAAGTAGCAAGAGAGAGCAATGAGGTACCAATCTAGAGGGGTTCTAGATCGTGTTTATGTCGTAGTTCCAAGCAAGATATAAGAGAGAGCAAAACGAATATCATTAAAAGCGTCTTTAAACCTCGACCTTCGGTCAAACCCCCTAAGTCGCCCCGCCATACTCGGTGTCAACATCCTGTCACGATGTTCCCCTTTCTTCGCGGTCGAATCTTAGAGCACACTCGCAAGAAGTGCGTTGAACTACTTGGTAGATCGGGTATGCACCTCTAGCCACCGCGGGTACAAGAACATCCCATGCAATCTATCTCGAGAATAGATTGAGGAAGAAAACACTCAAGTAAGAACAAGAATCGTAAACAAAGGTACTTTATTGCTAGAAATCGGATCCATTAAAACTCCATCAAAAGTGTATACATGAATAAGATCTAACCGGGATCCTACCTTGATCTTGATTCAAGCCTCCGGAACTCCGACGTGGTCTTCCTTGCAAGGTTCCCACGCTGGCTAGGTGAACCCTAGATGACTAACACGACCCTCCTCTCCGAGATGATGTCCCTCAAGCTCCTCTGCTCCTCGGCGGCGAAAGACGAATGGCTTGATAGTTGGAACTTCGCACGGGGACTATAAATAGCCCGAATGGGTGCTAGGTCAAAAGGGGCGGCGAACCAACCCAGAAAAGGGCCAGGCCGGCTAGCCTGGGCCGACCGGCCCAGGGCCTCCTCATCTCGGTTCGCCCCCGGTTTTCTTCCCGAAGCTTCTCGCGACTTCCTGAGTTTTTGCCGAGTTGCATGTGGGTCCTTGACGTCATTTTCCTCACGGTTTAGATAAGGGTGCTTGGCGTATGAACTCCCGCATCTTCCGTCTAGGTCCTCGATACTTCTCGGCTTCACGCTTTAGTCCTTAGTTCATTTGGAGTCATGTTCATCTTGTATCTTGACTTGTACCGGGCTCCATGATCTTCTCGTAAAACCCTTGATGAACTTTACCCGGAAGTCCTCATTTAGGCTCTTGATTCCTGTTTAAACAATATACTCCAAAAACCATGTGCGAGTGCGAACTTAACATATAATGGGGGTTAGGATCGTTAGTGTGAATATCAAATTAATACCAACATAGAAGGTAAACTCGTGACTAGGTTGACGGAAATCGACCGCCAACATCCCCCCATGCTTAAACCTTGCTCGTCCTCCAGTAAGCCTTCAATGGATATCAGAGTTACCCTTCGATGTTCATACCCTACACTTAATCATACATGAGAAAACATAATGCTCTCTAGATTTATATTCATTAAAGTTCCATAATGTACTAACTTTTATTTTTATGGAGGGTAGATATCATTCAAGCTCTTTCCACAAGTACTTGATCATGCTCTCAAATTTTTAAACAAATCTCAGAACTTTGAAAAATAAAGAATGAGATAAAGAGAAAAATTGCTTTACCAAGATAAAAATAACCATCTTGCATCTTGCTCATGTTCTCTCATCTCATCTTGTCTCTCAAGCCTACTTGTTCTACTCCTTTCCTCTCTCAAAGTATATAGTGGAAACCGTATTGACGTTTTAATAGTTTACCTTCAACTTCCTCGGCAAGTATATAGTGCTGATGTTGACGGTTCGAAACCGCGTTCAACTTCACCGCAAGTACACGGAGTGACTTGGTGCCTTTTTCACCAAGGGAGGGGACCCCCAAGGTTTTTGTCAATCCACGGAGCAAGGAGATTACTTGCGTTTAACCTAACACTAACTTAGTTGATTAAGGACTTTATGATGTAAAGATTAATCTATAAAGTAAAGACAAACTAACCTAGATTATGTTAAAGAGAGAGAAAGGTGGTTCACGAGTATGAAGAACGTATGCCTATGGAGTCTAGGTACTTGAGATGCAATCACCCAAAACATGATAAAACCCTGATCCAATCTATCTAAGCATGTGAACAAAGAATTAGGCGTTTCCCTTCCCTCGTACATGTCACTACGTGAAGGTAATCGATACTAACCCTAATGAACACGGTATGTTGACGTGATCTACGGGAGCAACCCGAAGGCATGGTAGCTAACCTTAAACATTAAGCATCATCAACAAAAAGGTATGATAAATAGAAGATCGAAACGAGAGTGGGTGACTACATATCAAGATCTATTACAACTCCATGGACAAACGATTACGTTACCCCATCAAGGCGCTAGGCATGGCACCGTTGAACATGGTGGATGCCCCCGATGGAGTCCGTTTCTCGGTGTCCTTCAACTCCGGCGGCACCGTGGCAGGGCCTCGACGTCCTCCTTCCTCGTGGTGACCTCCCTTGACCTCGGTGATGATCCTCTTGAATCCTCACCCTCTCGATCAACCCTCTTCGTTGTGGTTGATCTCCCGAGCCTTCTCTGGTCGTCTTTCGCGAATGGCTCCTCCTCCCAAACAGTTAGGGTTCCGCGATCTTATCACGGAAGAAAAGCAGCGGCGAACCGACCATGAATGGGGGTGGGCCGGCTGGCCTGGGCCGATCAGCCTGGGCCCTCCCTAGCCCGGTTCGCCCCCGTCTTTTGCCACGTGTCATCTTTTGCACTTTGGGGTTTTTTCTCCTTCGGATATGGGTTTTGGACGTTGTTATCCCCGCGACCAAGTTAAGGGGTCTTTACGCATGATCTTCCGGTCTTTTCACCTTGGTTCTCGGAGATTCTTCATTGAAGCACATTGGTCCTTGCCACCTTTGGAGTCAAGTTCACGCACGGTCGGAGCCTCTTGATCATCATGTAAATCGTCTTCCGAACTGAGTGCATCTCTTCTCATTTAGTGTATGAATTCCTACATAAACATTATACTCCAAAACACACATCAACGGTGAACTTGTTATATCATTAGTATGCCTAGTGGCGGGTTAGTTCCAAAATGAAATCCAAACTATAACATAACAAGTGTTCTTGGTTGACGGAAATCGACCGCCAACATCCCCCCACGCTTAGATCTTGCGCGTCCTCGAGCAAGTTGCTCACGAATTGTTTATCCAAGGAGTTGAAACATGCTTCGTCAATTCTTTCCTTTCAAGTTAGTCAATCATTCATCTTTAATAAAGGAGACACGAAACAAAGATTATATTGTAAACATGGGCGTTTAGAAATTACCAATTCAAGACTTACCCCACAACTCATACCTTTTCACTAGAGATCTTCGACTTCATCCATACTCGCTTTCTTACTTTCATCGGAGGGTTTTTTACAAACTTTTTAGAAATAAAATTCCTGCACAAAGCATTAGACAAAGTCCTTCTCCAAGTTCTCACATGTCACTCATTTGAAGTGGTTGTCCTAGATAATTTCATAAACTCTCACCTCCCACAAGTCTCTCATTTATAATGTAAGGTGGAGCTGTAGGTGTAGCTAGTGAAGCTAACACAAGTATTATCAAGCTAGGAAAATCCTCTAGTGGTTGTTCACCTTCCAAGCCAATGATCATGAGAATTAAACCATAATGTAAGGGTATCAAGGATCAGAAGATTTAGAATGGTGGACATGTGCAAAAGGAAAAAAGAATAATAACTTCAAGACACTAATGATGTCTCGATGTCGGATTGCACATGGTATGGAATATCAAAGATTCGTTCTCAACATCATCACATCCTTCCTTGCACTTCTTATGATCTTCATTTTATTTGTCATCCCTCACTATACCTCTCTTGCTTTGCCTTGAATTTTTCTTCTTTTTTCTTTTTTTCTTTTCTTTTCTTTTTCTTGTGTGCGCATTTATTCTACATCTGCGTGTAACTACTCCCACTTGTTTTCCACGTTGTGTGCTCCCGCATCGAGGAAAAACCACGTGCAGATCGCAAACGCTTATCGGGCATACCCGAGACCCAATATGGGTACCGGACCCCTCCTAAATTACCGTCTCCAGCCCGATCCCTCTCCCTAGCTCCCGTCCGCATTCATTCGTTTTGGCTCTTGGCGGATGGGTACCCGCCACTGCCGATGGCGGCAGAATCACCAGCCCGCTTCCCGCTTCCGTTTTCTCTGTCCGGATCAATCATATGCAATCAGCGACACATGAACAGCCGGTGGCAGTGGCGCAAACGACGGCCTCTTCTTGATAGGGCGATCCGGCTCTTCCTCCATCATACCCTGCGAAACCGTCGTGGACGGATGGGCTGCCGATGTCTACAGTGCAAGCGATCTGTTTTTTTGCGAGGTTAACGAGGTCAGTGATCAATTTCAAGGATCTGAAATTATGGGAATTAATTTTGTCTTATTGACCAACATTCATTACGGCTGCAGATTGAGATGTTTTTTTGGCTGATCCTATCGTACGTCCTGAAGCCTGATGGAACGGCAGCCGATACACTCTGCCCCACGCGAGCCTGACTGTGATTAACCACGGCATGTTTGTAAACTGATGACGCCTACTTCAGCAGATGGCGAGGTACCTCTACAAAACTACAACACATCTCCCAAAATTCTTGGTCAGCTATCCGCTAGCACTTTTAAAAACATTGGAGTATCACTTCATACTTTATGTATTTGTTTCTCAGTATCACTTGATACTTTTTAAAAATTGGAGTATCACTAGATACTTTTTCCAGACTAGATCAATTTTAATTCGGAAATTCAGATTGTCTTCGTGTTTTGTCACAGATTTACTATCAATTAATTTCGAACCATGACGGAAGTGAATCTTATCAGTTCTCCAACATAATTGATGACTACTGCCTTTCAGATTTCAGTGAAGAATTTTAAGAAGTAAAGAAATCCACATGCTTGAGAGCTGTACGTGTACTGAGTCGTTCAGCAGGCATCAGGCTTGTATGCATTCATGAAACATGTATGTAATGATACTTTCAGAAGGCTTGTATGCATTGGTACTGCCCTTTTTTAGAGAAACGATCAGTAGTATGTACTGATACTTTTCAGCAGAATTGTATATATGCATTGATACTGCTCTCTTTTTTTTTTTGGAGAAACGATCAGCAGTATGTAATGATACTTTTCAGCAGACTTATATGTACTCCCCAGTTAATTAACGTGTGTGCATTAATACTGATATACTGATTTATTTAAAAAAAAGTATGTACATATACTCAGACGTCAAAAAAGTATGTAGACATACTACCAAACTTTCTCGATAATACATAGTATTCCAAAAGAAAGACATACACTAATAATTTTTTTAAGTATATATGCATCCGTGCACTTTTTTCACCTAATGTATACAGCAATGACAAAGAATATTTATAGTATACGGAGTATGCGTTCAAAGAAACAGCTGATGACCGACAAAAAAAGTCAAACTTCAGATGTAACTGCCAACCGTATCAAACGGAAGGCATGCACTTGATTAGTTGGATCAAACGGAAGGCATGCAAGAAGCAGCCGAGATTTCGGTTAGCCTCTTAACGGGTCACGTTCCCAACCCGTTAGCACTAGTGGAGGTGGAAAATAGTTAGTATGAGTAGTTACATGCAGGTGTAGAAAAAACTCGTCATATATATATATATATATATATATATATATATTCTTCTTTTCATATCTTTACCTTCTTCTCCGAAGTTTTTCGCTCATCTTTTGAACATGAATACCAATCTGAATTTTAAGCAAAATCATGCTTAGAAATTGAACGAATCTTCGAACATGGGTTGTGTTCAAGGGGTAAGATGATAAAAAGATGTTTATGGGTTTGGGTATGGAATCTGGCGATGCACAGGGCATTCAATGTGAAATTCCCGTTACCGAATGTATGACGAGGCTAGCAATAAAAGATATACATCAAGGACATGATCATTGATCGAAATTAGATCTCCCAAGAGAGTAAAATCCTAACCCAATTCATCATGCTAAGCAACACTTATGGTGGAGTATATATATATAAAGACTTTGTATAGGATAGATATTACCTCTCAACTTGGAGAAAGAGAACGCTAACCTTCATAGCGAGGTGTTTTTCTTAATATTCAGAAATTAAAGCCTCCAATGTTAGCATTACTAAAAGCATAGATGAAGCAAAGTCCTAGGTCAAAGTTTGAATATGGGTTCTTTACAAAAGTAAATTTCCACTAAGCACCACAGTAAACGATTAATCACCAAGTTTATGCTCAAATAACAAAGATAAAGTAAAGACATAACAAGAAAAGAAAAAAGAGACTTGCATAAGACATTTTTTATTTCTTTTTCTTGTCTCAACACTAAATTAAGACACTTTCGAGCTAAAAAGATAAAGCAAAACTCACACTTGACTCGATTTAAAGACTCGACCTAACACCACTTTGAGCAAAATTTTTTAAAAAGACTAGCTAGCTAGCTCCTCCCCCACGCTTAGATCTTACGACGTCCTCGTCGTAACTTTACAAAAGGTACAAAAGGGAGAGAACATGCTAACTACAACACCTAGTGAGACTTCCCGCACAAGGTGCACCACTCCTTCTTCTTGAAGTTCTTGTTCATCCCCAAGAGCTTCCTTGTATTCCGGTTAAGGAACTTAAAGTCGTTTTCTGCCATGCGCTCCCAATCTTCAATCCTTTGTTGCATGGCGTTGATGGTATGGAAGCACTCGTCAAGGGACGAGAAGAGCTCCGCAATAGCATTGCGGCAAGCCGCGCAACATGTGTTGTGCTCTTCCTTCGGATCATTGTTGCTTCCATTGTCTTCGTCGTCCGGATTGTTGCCGCCATCTGGGTTGCCTCCTTCGCCTTGCTCGTGGTGCTCCTCCGGCTCCTCCTTGGGCACCTCCTACCAAACATAGAGGTCGTTATTATCTCTTCCACTGGCTGCCCACGAGCTAGGGCACCGATCATCGGAGTAGTCGCTATCTCCGTAAATCTCTACCGGCTCGGGGGTCTTTTCTTTGTAATCCTTCCTCTTCATCCCAAGGAGCCTCTTTGAGCGGCGAACGGGAGAAGCGGGCTTCTCCTTCTTCTCTTCAACCCACGGATTTGGGCTAGCCATGCGCCTTCTTGGGATACGCCCTCCGCAACGAATCCGCGCGGTCCTCTTCACCTCCTTCTTGACCTTTGGCACCATAGCGCACCGACGAAGCTCCTCGGTCGCTGGCGTTGGAGAGGGGAGGTGTGCTTCTTCTTCCATGGTTGCCTTCACCACTTCCTTCCCTTTGGTGCTGCTCGGGGACGCCATGGGTGCTTGGGTGCTTTTGTGGAGGTTGGAGATTGCAAATGAGATGCAATTCTCGAGCTCCCCAGACATCCTTAAATATCCCTGGAAGGATTCGGCCGAAACCCTTCCTTGCCTATTTTTGTGGCTGCTAAAATGGTAGGCAAGAAAAGGAAATACACCGAACCGCATCCCAGAGAAAAACGAGCGGAAGCGGAGGCATGGGGGTGCTGGGCCGGTCGGCATGGGCCGGCCTGCCCCCTGTTTCGGGCCCCCGCGGCCCATCTTTTGCGGCCCTCTGTGTTTCGTGTATACTAGACTAGGTGGTGGAAAGGTCTAGCTAAAAATTATGAAAAGGACTCGAAATAAATACAAAAACAAAACAAAAACTTATTTACAGAAAACTTACCTTGTTTTACGTCCTAGGCTTGACGCTCGGGCTCGCCCTCCATGTGATATATATCAATGTAGTCGATGGGTACGATGTCTTGTTCAAGAAAAACCTTTAATCGTTGACCATTAACCACATATTGATCTCCTTTTACATTCATGATTGTTACCGCTCCATTTGGCAAGACCGAGTGAATGATGTACGGTCCATCCCACTTGCTCTTTAGCTTCCCTTTTCCGAATATTTTGAACCTTGAGTTATAGAGGAGAACCTTGTCACCTTCTTTGAATTCCTTTGCTCAAAGCCTTTAATCATACCACCTCTTCATTCTTTCCTTGTAGATGGTTGCACTCTCATAAGCTTTGAGCCTCATCTCTTCTAGTTCACTTATTTGAATCTTCTGTTTGATTCCCGTAGCGTCAAAATCAAAATTCATCTCCTTGATCGCCCAATATGCTTTATGTTCTAACTCCAAAGGCAAATGACACGATTTACCATAAACAAATTGATATGGTGTCATACCTATTGGTGTCTATTGACAGCTGTTAAGTACCACTTTCAGCCCTCAATATTCTCACATAAATGGAGGCATATGCATTATTTACTTTCATTTTGGTTTGAATAATGTAGTTCCACTTGTCCTTGGAGATTATTTGTATATAGGTGAAATACCCCTTAAAAGAGATGGAAATCCACCTTCTATGGAGAAACCATGCCAACTCAGCTGAGGAGGTGGCTGCCACCAAGGAAACACATGGCATTCCACGTCATTGATCCAAGGGAGGCACTCACCGACGAATCAGAGAGCGCCACACGGACTTCACATGGATCAAAGGGCCCACCTCGGATACCAAATCAAGCCATGCACCGAGGATGATCAGAGGGCCCACAGGGCAGCCACCCAGAGGAAAACCACCCCGAGTGGGGGGCCTAGGGGGCCGGCCAATCCTAGGATCGGCAGGACTGCCTTTGGGCCGTCCCATCTCGCTCCTACACGTGGCAGCTGCTCATTGGTCACTTACCTCACTCCCGGGTGTTTTGAGGCCATTTGGTGCTCCGAGCAAGCCTGGTCCTTGCCTATAAATAGAAGGGGAGGGGCTCCCATTTCACACACACCACTCTCTCATTCTCCTCTCACTTTTAGTTTCCAAGGCTAGGGGGTAGGCTAGAGTAGCTCTTCTTCAGGTTCCAAGTCTTCTTTGGAGTCTAGGTATGAGTTCTCTTTTATCTTTATTTCATTGTATGACTTTGATCTACTTCAGTTATTCAGCTATTTCATATAAAGTCATGGTAGATCATATGCTTGATATGTTCTTGAGTTCATCATTTAGAGGCTTGTGTTCTTCATGAACACTACCTTTTGATCCACTTGAAGGATGATAAACTCATTCCTTATGTGTTTGTTCATAAGTTAGAGGCTCGTGTTCTTCACGAACACGACCCTTTGATCTTGTTGACTAGACATAAGAGAGTTCATATCCGTTCGTATGTCTAGCCTTAATTGATCTTGTTAGATGGCATGAGAGTGTTGCATGAGGTTTGTGTTCAAGCTACGGTACTCGGTCTAAGTTGACCAGTCTTCTGGTGGCTCTCACCCTGGGTCATAATAGCCCGGGCCGGGTGAAGTCTAGCAGCAACGCAGGCATGGTGCCTGGGTTGTGTGGTTACGTTAGTTATGAGCATACCCCCCGTAACGATAGAGGTAGGCCGCAGTAGTGACAGCTGTTGGACCCTTTGGAACCCTCCGCGCTGGGGTACTTGCTGTAGGAGTCTAAAGTCTAGTTTCGCAGAGTACTGGTCATCGCGGGCTAGCTCCCCGTTTGTACCTGGGTGCTGAACCTTACCCTCTCATGCAATGCTCATGCCTATCTCCTGTATCTTCTAGCTTTGTATGTTTAGTACATTAGAGCCTAGAGCTAACTCGTATGTTCCCCCTAAGCCGTAGTGTGCTAGAGTAGAGGTAGATCTGAGTGTGTGTCACACTACCCTTTTATATCTTTATCTTACCCCTTCCTTTGAGTGTGTTGTTTCCTATATCTATCTCTTGGTTTACATTCAGAGCAAAAGCATGAGTCTAAGATATCCGCCATTACCTTCCACGGATTCGATACCCTTGGAATACTCTCCTTCCTTGGGGAAATTCTACAATGGTTTATCTGTGCACTTGCGGATTCATTCATGATCGTTTAGATTAACCTTTGGCAAGTCTTGATGTTCACGCTAACTCGGCATCGTTAGTTGTGGCGTTAAGAGATGCCAACAGGTATTTCTTAGTGTTGTAACTAAGGATGGATTCCAAATCTCTTCTTAAAGTGACGGCACTAAGAAACGCTAACAGTGTCTTGTGTGCCGTTTGATATGCCCACAATACTCCGTCCAATTTTTTCGACCAATCTTTACCTCCCTTTTCAACAGTCTTGTTAAGAATGCTCTTGAACTACCTATTTGAAGTTTCCTCTTGACCATTGGTTTGTGGGTGGTAAGTCGTGGCCACTCTATGCTCAATCCCCAACTTGGACAAGCATTTTCTGAAACTATTTTCCGTAAAGTGTGTTCCTCCATCACTTATCAATACTCGTGGGACTCCACAGCGCGGGAATATAATATTTTTGATCATGAATATGGATTCTTCTGTTGAAGCTCTTCGACAAGGGATAGCCTCCACCCATTTGGATACATAGTCAACCATAACTAAAATATGCTCATATCCATTTGAACTAGCGAAGGGCCCCATAAAGTCAATTCCCCATACGTCGAATAGATCAATTTGCAAGTTGTAATTTAAAGGCATATCATTCCTTTGATTTATATTCCCCGTTCTTTGACATTCCAGACAAGAAGCAACATACCTTTTTGAGTCTTCATGCATCTCCGGCCAATAGAATCCACTAGCCCATACTTTTGCTTGAGTCCTAAAATGTCCATAGCGTCCTCCATATTCGCCCGAGTGACACTTTCTCAATATTTCAACTCTTTCATCTCTTGGTATACACCTTCGTAAGACTCCATCCGCTCCAAGTCTAAAGAGGTAAGGTGCATCCTAATAAAGTTTTCGGCTCTCGGCGATCACTCTCCTTTGAGCATTCCTATCCAAATGATCAAGTGGCATCTTTCGTATGGCTCGAATAATGTTGATCATCCAAGTATCTTTGTCAAAGATATGATAAAGGTGATCATCTCTCATCTTATCTTAAATGGGCTCTTTATCATCATCACGATTCATTCTTGATAGATGGTCGGCCACAACATTTTCTGACCCCTTTTTGTCCCGAATCTCCACATCAAATTCTTGCAAGAGAAGGATCCATCGAATCAACCTTGGCTTGGCATCTTTTTTAGACAACAGATACTTGATCGCCGCATGATCGGTGTAGACAATCACTTTAGAATTTATAATATATGATCAGAATTTTTCAAAGGCAAACACTACCGCAAGCAATTCCTTCTCCATTGTTGCATAATTCAATTGAGCTCCATTAAAGGTTTTGCTAGCATAGTAAATAGCGTGTACCTTGCCTTCTTTATGTTGTCCCAACACGACTCCAACGGCATAGTCACTAGCGTCGCACATTATCTCAAAAGGTTGACTCCAATCAGGCGGTTGAATGATGGGTGCGGTTACGAGAGCTCTCTTTAGTGTCCGGAATGCCGCCAAGCACTTCTCATTAAAATTGAATGGCACATCTTTTTGGAGGAGATTAGTCAACGATTTGGTAATCTTTGAGAAATCCTTGATAAATCTTCTATAGAATCCTGCGTGGCCAAAGAAACTTCTCAAAGACTTGACATCCGTCGGTGGTGGAAGCTTTTCAACCGTTTCAACCTTAGCTTTGTCCACCTCAATCCCTCTCTCAGATATCACGTGTCCCAACACTATTCCTTGTTTCACCATGAAGTGACACTTCTCCCAATTTAGCACCAAATCAACCTCCGAACACTTAGTGAGAACTTTATCCAAATTTGCCAAGCAATCCGCAAAAGTTTTACCATAGACGGAGAAATCATCCATAAATACCTCAACAATTTCCTCGATGAACTCCGAAAATACCGCCATCATACATCGTTGAAAAGAGGCTGGAGCATTGCATAAACCGAAAGGCATTCTTCTATATGCAAATGTTTCATAAGGGCAAGTGAATGTTGTCTTATGTTGATCATCCGGGTGAATAGGTATTTGCATGAACCCCGAGTACCCATCAAGAAAGCAAAAATATGCAAGATTTGCTAACCTCTCAAGCATCTCGTCGATGAACTGTAGGGGGAAGTGATCCTTCTTTGTTGCTTTGTTAACTTCCGATAGTCAATACACATCCTCCATCCAGTCACGATTCTTTGCGGTATCAATTCATTCTTCTCATTCTTCACCACGGTCAAACCTCCTTTCTTAGGCACACAATGTACGGGGCTCACCCATTCGCTATGCGGCACCGGGTAGATGATTCCGGCATCCAACAACTTGATAACCTCCTTCTTCACCACCTCTCGCATGGCATGGGTTAACCTCCTTTGATGGTCCACTATGGGTTTGCATTGATCCTCCATAGGTATGCGGTGAGTGCAAAACGTTGGGCTAAGTCCTTCAAGGTCATTTATCGAATATCCCATCACCTTCTTGTGCTTCTTCAATAAATTCAGCAACATATCATTCTCTTCGAGACTCAATTCGTCACTCACAATCACGGGATAAGTCTTATCCGACCCCAAAAATTCATATTTCAATCCTTTGGGCAACGGCTTAAGATCCACCTGCGGTACTTGTGGTTCCTCATGTACAATTTCTCCAAGGTCTTCAAATTTATCTTCCTCTAAGTATCCGTCTTGCGGTTCTAGTCCTTTGGTTACTTCCGCCAACTCTTCATCTAGCTCATCATTAGATTCATTCTCCATTGCTCTTTGTAGCGGATCCCTGAAAGTTTCAACAATACGAAGGCTCCCTACCTCTTCGTCATCAAGAGGTAGGGGTGAGGCAATTCTAGAAGCGGGAAGAAAATTGTATGTGTGATTATCCCCACCAAGATTAATAGTCACTTTTCCTTTTCTGGCATCTAAAACAGTATTAACCAACTTAAGAAAAGGTCTACCAAGAATTACATGATCATTTTTATTATGGTAGACATCAACAATGAAGAAATCGATTGGAATGCATTTTTCGGAAATTAAAACTTCTAGGTCACGAGCAATTCCTAGAGGTTTAACAATTCTACCATCTCCCATAATTAATTTAGTAGAGGTTGGAACTAGGTCAATGGTGTGATCATGAATTTCATCAAAGATTTTAGAAGACAAGGCACTTACTTGTGCTCCAATGTCGCATAATGCCTTGCAATTAATGTTGTTAACCTTGCAATCTATACGCGGTGATGTCTTCTCTTCTTCATCGGATCCTATGGCAAAAATTTCAGCGAGGCAGGCGAATGGTGACGCCTTGGGCTTGATTCCCATGATTCTTTTAGCTTCGGCCACATGGTCCGGATCAACTTCTTCTTCGCTAAAGAGCTTTTGAAGGACCTCCCTGGTTGTGTCTAGGTTGTATGGATGTTCCACTTGTTTCTCCGGCGGGAAGTCTATCTCCAAAGCTTTTGCCATCCCCTTTTGATTAGGGAACGGTCTTCTCTTGTCAAAGATCTGTCCAAAATCAATTGGGACCCAAACCATTTGCTCGAACTCCCTTAGTGGCTTCGCGCTCGACATAGTTCTTTCACTTGCTTTGCTTGTCTCGGCGTGATCACTCTCCGGTATAGTTCTAGTTTCCTCATATTTGGCTTCTCCAACCTTTTTCGGGATTGGTTCCTCTTTCTTCTCTTCCGGGGCCATATTTCTGAAAATTGCAGCAAGTGGTGCCACACTTGTGTCGTATTCCGGCTTTCTCGAAAGTCGTGTTTCCCAATCTCTTTGCATGGCCACCACTTTGCTTATTTTTTGTAGAAGTTGGACAACTTCCGTGAGTGTTTTCTCCATGAGATCCCCTCCTGCACACATTTGAACATGTTCTATGCAACTAGGGGTTAGGGAAAAGAAAAATGTATGCAAGAGTATGTCACCAGGAAATCCGAGTCTCGGTTCTTGTTCAACTAGCTTGTTGAAACGATTCCACGCTTGATCGATCCCTTCTTCTTCTCCTTGCTTGAATGTTATCACTTGCCTCCTTATATGTTGAATCTTGCTTATAGGGAAGAACTTGACACAAAATTTCTTTATCAATTGATTCCAATTTCCCTCGACTTCGAAGGACGCAAATGAATACCACTTTGTTGCTTCATCGGCAAGTGAGATGGGAAAAAGATTCTATTTAAACCAAGCATCGGGGACTCCCTCTTGTCGTACCGTATTGCACAACGTCGTGAAGTGCTGGATATGTCTATATGGATTGTCCGTCTCCATCCCTCGGAACGGATTAGTTGCTACCATCTCAATGATTCGAGTCTTGATTTCGTACCTTGTCGCTTCGAGAATCGAATCCGACTCTTGTACCTTGATATCCTCACATCGAGGGCTAGCATAGTCTCTTAGCGATTTTTTCGGTTCCTCCAAATGATTTCCAGCGAACACCATCTAGACAATCAAAAACAAAAAGAGTGTTTTTCTAGAACACAAAGGTTAGGTGTTAGTAATCAACAAAATCAATGATAGATTAAACGAAGTAAAATGGCTTGCTCCCCGGCAACGGTGCCAGAAAAAGGGGCTTGTTGATGGTTCGAAACCGCGTTCACCTTCACCGCAAGTACACGGAGTGACTTGGTGCCTTTTTCACCAAGGGAGGGGACCCCAAGGTTCTTGTCAATCCACAGAGCAAGGGGATTACTTGCGTTTAACCTAACACTAACTTAGTTGATTAAGGACTTTATGATGTAAAGATTAATCTATAAAGTAAAGACAAACTAACCTAGATTATGTTAAAGAGAGACAAAGGTGGTTCATGAGTATGAAGAACGTATGCCCATGGAGTCTAGGTACTTGAGATGCAATCACCTAAAACATGATAAAACCCCGATCCAATCTATCTAAGCATGTGAACAAAGAATTAGGCGTTTCCCTTCCCTCGTACATGTCACTACGCGAAGGTAATCGATACTAACCCTAATGAACACGGTATGTTGACAAGATCTATGGGAGCAACCCCGAAGGCATGGTAGCTAACCTTAAACATTAAGCATCATCAACAAAAAGGTATGATAGATAGAAGATCCAAACGAGAGTGGGTGACTACATATCAAGATCCATTACAACTCCATGGACAAACGATTACTTTACCCCATCAAGGCGCTAGGAATGGTACCGTTGAACATGGTGGATGCCCCCGATGGAGTTCGTTTCTCGGTGTCCTTCAACTCAGGCGGCGCCGTAGTAGGGCCTCAGTGTCCTCCTTCCTCGTGGTGACCTCCCTTGACCTCGGTGATGATCCTCTTGAATCCTCACCCTCTCGATCAACCCTTTTCCTTGTGGTTGATCTCCTGAGGCTTCTCTGGTCATCTTTCGCGAATGGCTCCTCCTCCCAAACAATTAGGGTTCCGTGATCTTATCACCGAAGAAAGGCGGCGGCGAACCGACCCCGAATGGGGGTGGGCCGGCCGGCCTGGGCCGATGGGCCAGGGCCCTCTCTGGCCAGGTTCGCCCCTGTCTTTTGCCACATGTCATCTTTTGCACTTTGGGGTTTTTCCTCCTTCGGATATCCCCGTGACCAAGTTAAGGGGTCTTTACGCATGATCTTCCAGTCTGTTCACCTTGGTCCTCGGAGATTCTTCATTGAAGCACATTGGTCCTTGCCACCTTTGGAGTCAAGTTCACACACGGTCGGAGCCTCTTGATCATCATGTAAATCGTCCTCCGAACCGAGTGCATCTCTTCTCATTTAGTGCATGAATTCCTGCGTAAACATTATACTCCAAAACACACATTCAACGATGAACTTGTTATATCATTAGTATGCCTAGTGGCGGGTTAGTTCCAAAATGAAATCCAAACTATAACATAACAAGTGTTCTTGGTTGACGGAAATCGACCGCCAACATCAGAAAAAGGGCTTGTTGACAGTTCAATAACGCGCCAAGGTTCAACGCAAGCTTACGGATCATGTAGTACCTTTTTCCCTCGAGTATCACCCATGGTATCAATTCCGTGAAACAATGTGTAACGCAAGACTCAATCTAATAACCGAGAAACACTTGCATCTTGAAGAAGTTTCGAATGCATCTAATCTACTAAGATCATTAGAGGTAGCAAGAGAGAGCAATGAGGTACTGATCTAGAGGGGGTCTAGATCGTGTTTATGTCGTAGTTCCGAGCAAGATAGAAGAGAGAGCAAAAAAATCTCATTAAAAGCGTCTTTAAACCTCGACCTTCGGTCAAACCCTCTATGTCGCCCCGCCGTACTCGGTGTCAACATCCTGTCACGATGTTCCCCTTTCTCCGCGGTTGAATCTTAGAGCACACTCGCAAGAAGTGCGTTGAACTACTTGGTAGATCGGGTATGCACCTCTAGCCACCGCGGCTACAAGAACATCCCATGCAATCTATCTCGAGAATAGATTGAGGAAGAAAACACCCAAGTAAGAACAAGAATCGTAAACAAAGGTACTTGATCGCTAGAAATCGGATCCATTAAAACTCCATCATAAGTGTATACATGAATAAGATCCAACCGGGATCCTACCTTGATCTTGATTCAAGCCTTCGGAACTCTGACATGGTCTTCCTTGCAAGGTTCCCATGCCTGCTATGTGAACCCTAGACGACTAACACGACCCTCCTCTCCGAGATGGTGTCCCTCAAGCTCCTCTGCTCCTCGGCGGCGAATGACGAATGGCTTGATAGTTGGAACCTCGCACGGGGACTATAAATAGCCCGAATGGGTGCTAGGTCAAAGGGGGCGGCGAACCGACCCGGAAAAGGGCCAAGTCGGCTGGCCTGGGCCGACCGGCCCAGGGCCTTCTCAGCCCGGTTCGCCCCTGGTTTTCTTCCCGAAGCTTCTCGCGACTTCCTGAGTTTTTGCCGAGTTGCATGTGGGTCCTTGACGTTATTTTCCTCGCGGTTTAGATAAGGGTGCTTGGCGTATGAACTCCTTCATCTTCTGTCTAGGTCCTCGATACTTCTCGGCTTCACGCTTTAGTCCTTGGTTCATTTGGAGTCATGTTCATCTTGTATCTTGACTTGTACCGGGCTCCATGATCTTCTCGTAAAAGCCTTGATGAACTTTACCCAGAAGTCCTCATTAGGCTCTTGATTCCTGTGTAAACAATAAACTCTAAAAACCATGCCCGAGTGCGAACTTAACATATAATGGGGGTTAGAATCGTTAGTGTGAATATCAAATTAATACCAACATAGAAGGTAAACTCGTGGCTAGGTTGATGGAAACCAACATCCCCCCATGCTTAAACCTTGCTCATCCTTGAGTAAGCCTTCAATGGATATCAGAGTTGCCCTTCGATGTTCATACCCTACACTTAATCATACATGAGAAAACATAATGCTCTCTAGATTTATATTCATTAAAGTTCCATAATGTACTAACTTTTATCTTTATGGAGGGTAGATATCATTCAAGCTCTTTCCACAAGTACTTGATCATGCTCTCAAATTTTTAAAAAAATCTCAGAAATTTTGAAAAATAAAGAATGAGATAAAGAGAAAAATTGCTTTACCAAGATAAAAAATAACCGTCTTGCATCTTGCTCATGTTCCCTCATCTCATCTTGTCTCTCAAGCCTACTTGTTCTACTCCTTTCCTCTCTCAAGGTATATAGTGGAAGGCTTTATATTGAGCTATAGGAAAGTTTCGTCCTACCAAGATATTATAGTTGAGATATTATTAAAACAAGACTAGCTTCTCATGGTCTTACCGAGACTCATCAAAAAGGTCATTGGAAAAATAATGTTATCAAGGAGGGGGGGGGAGATGAACACACACATTTAGATAGGTGGATATGTGCAAATGGCAAGGAGTGATCCCGAGGCACAAACGAAGTCCTCATTATTGGATTGCACATGGTTGGAAAGATGAGTATGGGTCTTGATCTTGAATCCTCTTGAAAACTCAAAAAGCACTAAACATAGCTAGAGAACCGGGGAGCTTTATTATTATTATTATTATTTGCTTTCTTCTTTCTCTTTTTCTCATCATACGTTTTCTTCTGTATCATATTTTTCATCATTTTTTCTTTCATCATACTTTTTCTCTCTCTTTTTTTATTTTTTATTTGCTCCCCTTGAACTCTAGACTATACTAGCACTTCCTTTGGCAACCCCCCATGCTTAGATGTTTGCTCGTCCTCGGGCAAAAGAGGTGATAAATATGCCAAGGTGGAAATTGAAGCTCTCATATTTTCTTAGAGAGAGATACTCAAAAAAATCTTCTAGGGATCTTTTTGGAAGTTTCCCAAAGTCTTGCTCACCTAATGCACCTTCCTTGTAATCTTCCTCGAAATATTCATCCATAATCATATATTGGGTTGTGTCAAGGAGGTAGACACAAAAAAGATATTTTTGGGTTTTGTGGTTGGATATCCGGCGAGGTTTGCGAAATTCCCAATGTGGAAACTCACAATGCACGGATAGAAGAGGCTAGCATAAAGAACGATACGCAGAAACGGAATGACCAACTTCTTAGTCTCGGGCCAGAGAAATCAGGCCTTGAATTAATGCACCCAAAAATAAATCTTGTATATACTAATGTTTTGCACTGAAGTAATTTTAGGCTTTGGATGGGTAGAGCAAAATGCAAGCGGTACTCATGACAAGGTTAGCATAACTTTTTGAGAATAAAAAGGTTCTTTGATTCATTCAAAATTGAGAGCAACGAAAAAGAACTATGGGGCTTAAGTTATCATAACATCCACACAAGATTAGGCTAGCATTTAATTAAATTTCAGATTCATATTAAAAGAGAGCACTAGCTTAAACATTAAATCAAGCATAAGATCGAGCAAAGCGGCAACGATCATCACATATCAACATGGTACAATTTTCCATCCATATTAAAGATCATAAAAACGACGGTGAAACTTATTCATGATGATGGATAAAAAACTACTACTATTGTAACACCCCAGGTGTTTATCCCTTTTTAATCAAGGATGTTAACCTAAGCTCATGGTGTTAAAGGAAAAGTAAGGCAGGTTGTGTGAAAACACCATTAGGAGTAAAATTCTGCTTTGGACCTAAGATCAATTTTCACTCAGAGATTAAACTTTTGCCATTATGAACATTGTCACCAAGATTCAAGAACATGACCTTGAAGTTTGTCACTTTTGGAAATTAAGGATAAAAGAAGGAGGTTAACCCTATCATATTTGGTCAATATCTCTTAAAGGAATTTCTGAGTTCAATTGATGACTCGTCCAAGATCTCAAGATTTTGTATAGCAACTCCAAAATCGACCAATATGAAACTTGTTGGTTTGCCCAAGAGAAACAAATCATATTTTGGATGGGAGTAAAGATCTTGAGTGAAAAGTCCTCAAATCCTTGAGTCAAATCCTCCTAATCAAGGTCAAACCCCTTTGCTCATATACCAAACTCTAGAACTTTGATCAAATCTCCAAATTTTCCCAAAACACTAAAAAATCGGCCAATACAAAAGTTGTGTAGAATTTCATGGGACACATTTCATCTAATTGGCAAATTTTCAAATTTTGAGTGGAAATACCTCAAAAATTTGGTCAAAGCCCTGAGCTCTGGTTTGACTGCGTCGAGAAAATCCAGAATTTCAAGCCAGTTTTCTACCAAATCTGTTCATCTTTTCACTGGTCAACCTTTGCGAAACTTGTAGAGGGTTATCTCCTCTACAACATTGCTATTGTCCAAAAGTTGACTTACATTTGGTTTTGATTTGTTCAAGCCGGTCAAAGTGGCCTAGCCCGAATTGTTATGCAGCACCTGTCGCCCACGCGCGCGCCCTGGACCTCGACGTCACGCTGCGATCCCATCTCGGCCTCACCCCGGCCCGTGCGCCGCGCGTGCCCACGTGCCCTCCCGCCTGTGCCACCTGGCACAAACGCCGAGGTGGGTCCTGCATTGCGCTACACAAGGATCTCCATGACACTTGGCCACCCACGCGTCGCGCACAGCCACTCGCCCACGCCACGCGCCGAGCCGCCGCCGTCCTGCAGCCATGCGCGCTGTTGGGTACTCGTAACTTCCAAACAAGAATGGGAGAACTCAATGAGCAATTCACAGTTATTACGCACAGAATCAGCTGAACGATTCTTCTAACCTTGCTCAAAACATTACACGCTCCACTTTCCAAAATGAACTCGCCCATTACAGTGAGGAGGGGGCCTCCTTTTATAGTGCCAAAAGACTAAATTTACATTCCAATCATGCCCCAAAACCCTAACATCTAACAAGAATATTCGGGGGCAAACTTGGTTTTTTACACTTGTTGCGGATTTAACACCATAGTTCGCGGAGCGCAGTTCACGCCAGAGACAGCAGAGCGGAAAATGTGCCGCGGAGACCGGAGATGGTTCCGTGTTAAAACAACTTTTGACTGAGTCTTCGTGGTTGAATCTTGGAGAAGCCCCGGGCTCCGCCAACTTGCTCCTCCCGATGCTTCATTCTTGGTACAGCTTTAGAGCTTTGGGACCTCGCAAGCGGAGAGTAACGAACCGGCTCGGCCCTAAGGTGAAGCCGGGACCTTCGCCCTTCACCGTTCTCGATCAGGAGCTTCGGAATGTTTCCTACAATGACACATCTTCGCAACAGTGTTAAATCTTGTAATTATCCGATACATGATGAAAATGCCAGAGCCCAGACTCCTTAGCTGTTCCTGAAAAAGAAGTCATTATCTGATGTTCGTGGGGCAAAGCAACTGCCATAGTATCCCTGATGACGAGGAAAACGTTCGGAGCCCGTCTTCCTTCTTCTGCTGACTCGTGTTTTTTTCTTCAGGCGTGAGACAACCTCTTGTTTAAAGGAAAATGTTTGTGAAGCCTACGACTTTCATTTTGCCTAAAAAGAATCTGAAGCCCAACAGTTTATTTTGCTTTGGCAAACCCCTGGTGCCCATAGGTGAGGTTTTCTACAGCCCCAACAGTAGCCCCTCGAGGAGAAGCATTTGAACAACAAGATTTAACCTTCTCCTCGACTTTGTTTCGTGTTTTGATGAAGAAAATGTCACCTTCGGCTCCGGGGAGTTTGCTGGTTTAGGAGCCCTTCGGCTTCGCGTGATTTCTTTTCTAAAGAGTATAGTAAAACGCTCCTTCCCGAGATGTCCGCTCGTATTCCGAGACCGTTGCACTCCTTCTCTCTCCTCAGGCTATATAAAGGGGGCGGGTCGGGGCCCCCTGTTTTCTTACTCGTGCAGAAGCTAAGCCTCCACCCTGCTTACTCCTGCTGCTTTAGGATTCATGCTGGCTGCGTGATTTCACCCGAGCTGCGACGCTTATTTCCATTGTGGAGCCCAACCTTTTTCATTCGCTCTGGCTCGTATGAAACAAACTGCGCGGCCAATGACTGAAGAAGAAATAGTTGCTTCAGTCACGCCAGTCGAAGCCCCAGAAGAGCCGGCTGGAGATATAGTTGATTACGAGCCGTCGCCGTCGGCCAAGGGGAAGGAGATTGATCTGGGTGAAGATATCTCTAGAGTGGAAGCTTCGCCATCAGTGCTGATGGCTGGGAGGGAGCCAAAACCTCCATCTTTTGCTCTCGGAGCTTCGCTAGTTTCTGAAAATTTGATCAAGTATTATGAGGAAAAGGGATTTTTCCCGGAAGGGGTTGCTCGTCATCCAGAGGGTGAGATAATCCCGGAGCCCAAAGCTGGTGAAGCTGTGGTTTTCCGTGACTTCTTCAACGCCGGCTTACGGTTTCCTTGTTCCCGGTGCCTTTCTGAAATCCTCGACCGCTATAGTGTTAAATTGCATCAATTGACGCCGAATGCGTTTGTGCAATTGTCTAAGTTCTTCTTCGCCGTGCGCTCTTGTGATGGCCGTGTAGATATCGAAGCTTTTGTTCGGTTCTACGAGCTTCACGTTCAAAAGCAAAATTTTCGGGTGGACGGCGATCCTGCTGTGTATGAGAATCATTTCGGGTGCATTACCTTCACAACCCGGAGGAGGAATACCAAGAACGACATTGAAAGAGTGGAGCTCAGCCCTGCCCATAAGAACAAATAGGATGATGACTGGTTGAACTATTGGTTCTATGTGAAAGTCAACATGCCCCGCGGCTCCAATGGCGTTGCGTTTTATCCTTTCAGCATTACAACAATGACTCCTTTGAGCTATATAATAGGTCCTGATTTCGCTAAAACCAGAGGTTTTAAGGACTGTGAAAAAGCCTTTCTTTTGGCTTCGCAATTTCTTCCAGGTCGCGACGCCGCTGAGGAATTTGTTGCTGCCAATATTTGGCCTCTCTCTGCTGGCTGGAACCCTAAGGAGGTTAAATGGCTTTCGGTTGATTGGTTTTTGAAGGCTATTCCTTTCCCTCGCTTCAGGCTGAAAATGCCTAAAGGAAAGAATGCTCATGAATTCGTGGGTGAGGTGGAGCGCCGAGTGGTGGACCTGCTTGGTCCCTATACCGAAGTAGAGTACCAAGCTTCGCTGAGGCTACCTACTGGGGGTTGTCGCGTCAATCGTATTTTTTCGAACTTGGCGTTGAAGTGGAAGACCGTGCGAAGCCCAAGGCCTCTTCCAAGCGTGTTCGAGATTTGACTCAAGCCGTGCCTGACCCGGCTGATGTATTAAAGAAGAAGAAGAAGTCTGTGACCTCACTGGAGACATCTAGCGAAGCTGCTGCTGACTCATGGAAGCTTGTGGCTCCGGTGTCCTTGTCAAAGACAAGCCAGCTTGAGCGTGCTAAGAAAAACCAAGTTGCGATACTGGAAAAAGACCCTTCCGCGGAGAAGGTGGCGAGGCCCGGTCTTCGTCATAAAAAGGCTGGTTCGAAACCTAGGCAGCAATGCTGTATAGTGAATATCCTTGGTTCTTCTGACACCCTAGAGTTTCTTGACTCGGGGGCCGAGGATGCTGGAATCAAGGATCGCACAGCTGACCTTGAGGTGGAAAAAGCTGTCGTGTCCAGCCCCAAGGAGATCGTCATAGACCCTCCTGCTACGGGGAATTCTGATGGTTTGGATCTTTCTGGCGAAGGTGCGAAACTCCCCAGAGCTGAAAACGTTCAAGACAAAGGAGAGAGTTCTTCGCGCCCTGGCGACCATCCCGAAGCCTCGGAGGACACCAAAGCATCGCCCGAGTTTATGCGATCCTTGGCCGAGACTGTGAGCTCATCTGGCATTGTGGAAGGACACACCCTAGAGATGGTGCTTGCGGAGAAAAGCTCTTTCGACCTTTCAACTTACTCTTACAATAAGGCTGTTGGTATGAGGGATTTACAAACTTTATTATCTGTTCGTTTGCCATTTTATAGAGAGAGTGGGGTGATTGAATCTCGTGTGCTCTGGGAGCTAAGGGATTCTGCTCGGCTTGTAGGAGCCACATCTAAAGACGCTCCACCGGTGGAAGGTGGTGCCCTTGACGACCAAGCTCTGGAAAAAGGGGAAATTCCCGGAGCTCCGGGTTCTTCTTTGATTGTGAAACAACCAGGCACTAGTACTAGTGCCGGACCTTCGGCGCCCTTTGATCCCAAAAGTCAGTTCTTAACCCTGTTCGCCTTTTTTGTTTCTTGTTTTTGCTTGCGGTAGGTTAAACATGCTATTTTTGTTCTTTGCAGCTTATGAAAAGTCCGTTGAAGATATGGAGGCTGGTCGTCTGGCTGGTCTATCAGCTGAGCTGTGCTATAAAGCAATGATCTCAAGTCAGAAACTTCTTGAAAAGTACCGCTCCCGAGAGCAAGAGTTTCTGGTTACCGAAGCTGCAAATGTCGAATTGAGTCGTGAAATTAATAGGCTGAAAAAAGAAAATGCGGCTCTAGCTAAGATTCGGAAGCTACAAGAGGAAAATATTTAAATCTTGAAAGATAGCGTCAAGACCTATCAAGCTGCGGCGCAAAAACTAAATGAAGATGCTGAGAAGCGTGATAGCCTGCTTGAGGAGTTCAAAAAGATAGTCGAAGATGATGGCCGGACTATTGAGTCTTTAAAAAAGGAGAAAGAAGCGCAAAAAACCAAGATTGAAGAACTTCAAAAAAAGTTAAGGGGTGTGACAACTTTATTAACGAGGCTGAAGAGGTTTTGAAGAAGAACTTCAAAGTTCTGCACGAAAAGTACTCTCGTGCTCTAGGTGAATTCGGTGCGGAGCCCCTGCCCTTTCCCGGAGATGAAGATGCTAAGGCTATATTCAAATGGATGGAACAAGAGTTTGATCATCTCCCTGGCGTGATGGCCGGTGCTAGTGACTACGCAGCTTCGATGTGCGTAGAGACCTTGCTTGGGCTACTCGAGAAAACTGGATGTTCAGACTTTTTGGCCATGGGTGCTAGGACCTACAAGTTTCCAACGGCGGAAGAACTTGAGTGTGAAGTAGCTTCGAAGAATGTTCAAGTGATTAACAAGATTTTCTTGACCTTGTTTTGGGAGGCGTCTGGGCAAGAACATGCTAAGGCCATGGCTCGTCGTTTTTTGGCGGAGGTAAATAACTAGATCGACGATTTTTTACTTAAGTTTCCATTTTCTTCTATCTAGGGTTACTTATTTTTCAACTTTGCAGGCTAAGGAAAAGGAGGCATTGGGATCGAACTCGAGTGAAGGTGACAGTGAGGGTGATGGATCCCCTTCGAGCACGGTCCCTGGTGGCTCGGGCTCCAGTGCTCCGAAAGATGCGGCGGATGTTGATGCTGAAGATAAAGATGCCGAAGCCTGAGGGCTTTTCTGATCTGTTTGTCTTTTTGTAATGCCCTGCATGGCGAGTAAACTTTGGGGTTAAGTATAACGACTGTAAAATGCTATTGGCTTCGTTGCCATTCTCTTTTTTCGTTCTTGGGCTTTGAGTTTTTGTTGGCCCTATTTGAAGAAAACGCGCACCTTCTTTTTGTGAACGGTTTTCGAAGGTCGATTTTCGATATTTTAGCTTCGGAAAAAAGAGCGAAAAATTAACTCTGTTTTTGAAGAAAACGTCACCCCCCTTTTTTGGTCTTTTTTCCGAGGTTCCTAGCTGGAGATATACTCGTAAAGCTTTCAACTTTTTTCATAGGAAGGGTGTCCTTTCTGAAAGGGCTCAAAAGTCTAGCGAAGCTTGTTCCGAGCTTCGCAGACTTTCCTTCTGATGGTCGAATATTAGCAATCTTGTTGCTTTTCGACTGAGATTTTTGCTTTCGTATTCTCAAATGATTTTTTGGAAATGAAACAGCTGATGCCGCAACTTTTCTTGTGGCTGATAGGCTTTTTGAAAAGGTCGAAGTCTGGTGAAGCTTATTCCAAGCTTCGCGGACCTTCTCGAATAACAACAATCTTGTTTCTTTTTTTGATCGCAGGATTGCATTCGAGTCTTTAGTACTCTTTTGTTTGGAAAAAATAACTGATCCCGCAACTTAGTCTGTTGCTGTGGGATTTTTTGGTGCTTAGGCATGAATGCTAAGATTTTAATGAGACAACGTATATAAGCTTGTTGCTTTTCGTTGCTCTTTGGGCAGAAACCCCCTTTGCGATAAGTAAATGACCGAAAATAAGTTGCTGAAAGTAAATAACACAAGACTTTTAAGGGGAATGTAATTTCATTAAGACTAAAATTTAATACATAGACCCGCCTCATTAAAAACCTTGCCTCCTGATTTGGAGTCCCCTTTTTGCAAGGAAAAGAGTACAGATCTTGAAAATGTAAAGTGCTGAAAAATGTAAAGAAAGAAGAAAAAGCGTAAGATAACTAAGCTCCGGCTCCGTTTATAAGTTTACAAAGCTAGAGCTTTACATTGCTTTCGTTTCTACGGGTAGTACTTGAGGAGGCTGTCTGCGTTCCAAGTGTGTGGCAACGCGTTGCCCAACTGGTCCGCCAAGTAAAAGGATCCTGGCCTAATGCTTTTTGTTACGATGAATGGGCCTTCCCAAGGCTCATGTAACTTTCCTGGGTTGTCGAAACTTTTCTTCTTCTTGATGACCAAGTCCCCTACTTGTATTTCTTTTCTTACAACTTTTTTGTCCCTCCATTTCTTGGTTTCTTGTTGATATTTTTCCAAGTTCTCAGCAGTTTGAAGTATGTCTACCTCGATCAAATCTTTTTCTGCTTCCTCGAAGCCCAAGTCTTGCACTTTCAGGACTCGTAAACTTTGGTTTTTGATCTCTTCTGGCGTCATGGCTTCGGAGCAAAATAGCAGCTTAAAAGGTGAGAAACCTGTAGTTCTTGAGACACTAGTGTTATGGGACCAAGTTACCTTCGGCAGCTCGTCTACCCATTTTCCTTTTCTCTGGTTGAACAAGCATTTCTTTATGCTGGAGAATGTTTGGCCATTCGCTCTTTCTACTGCTCCGTTTGATTATGGGTGATATACGGAAGCGAATTTTAACTTGGTTCCCATGGTGAGGCAGAATTCCCTGAAATCATTACAATCAAATTGCTTTCCATTGTCCACAGTTAATTCCCTAGGAACCCCGAATCTGCAGATTATGCTTTGCCAAAAGAACTTTTGGATGTTGCAAGATGTGATGCTAGCCAGCGGCTTAGCTTCGACCTATTTGGTGAAATAGTCTACGGCGACAGCTGCAAATCTGCAGTTTCCTTGCGCTGCTGGGAGAGGTCCAACTAAATCGATTCCCCATCTTTGCAATGGCCAGGAAGGTGGTATTAGTTGTGTAGGCATCGACAGGCTTCTTTGATTGTTTGAATTCTTCTGGCAAGCTTCACACGTTTTTACCAAGTGGTGGGCATCATCAATAATGGATGGCCAATAGAAACCTTGCCTTAGTGCTTTTTGCGCCAAAGCCCTAGAGCCTATGTGAGCAACGCAAAATCCTGAATGAATTTCTTTTAATAGCTCTTTTCCTGCATCGAAGCTGGTGCATCTCAAGGTGGGAGCTGATATGCCAGATTTGTACAATTCTCCATCAATTATCTCGTAGCCTCGGGCTCTTTGTATCATGCGGTTCAAGGAAACTTCCTCGGTAGGTTCATAGTGACCCCTTTGGAAAGCCAAGATTGGTGCTCTCCAGTCATATTTCTCTATGACATTGATTGTTTTGGCTTTGGGCTCTTTCACAGCAGGCGTGGTGAGAACCTCATAGAAAACATCCGGAGGTAAGGCTTGATTTTGCGCAGCGGCTTTTTCTAGTGCGTCTGCCTCATTGTTTGAGCTCCTTAGGATGTGCTCAACTGTGAACCCTTTGAAATGCTTTTCCATGGATCTTATCGCGGCGAGATATTTTACTAGCTCTGGCTCTCTGGCTTCGCTATCTTTTTCTACGTGGCCCTGAATGACTTTGGAGTCTGATCTCACAATAAAACTTTGCTGTCCTAGTGCTTTCATTTTTCCCAGGGTAAGGAACAAAGCTTTGTACTCAGTTGTGTTATTGGTTGCTCTCTCATTTTCTGGGAAATCCAATCTGACTGCGAAACGCATTTTGATCCCTGTTGATGAGGTTATGATTGCCAAAGCCCCGGCTCCTTTGTGGCAATAAGCCCCGTCACAGTATGCGATCCATGGCTGTTCAGTGTCTGCGGAGCTCGAACTAGCTGGTGAAGTCCAATCCACAACAAAATCTGCTAGGACTTGAGATTTGATGGCGCTTCTTCTTTCGAAGTCAACTACATGTTCTGATAACTCAAGAGCCCATTTAGAGATTCTCCTCGAAGCTTCTCTGTTGTTGAAAAGCTCATGTAGAGGTTGATCTGTCACGACTATGATTCTGTGGGACTCAAAATAATGCCTGAGTTTGCGCGCTACCATAACAACTGTATACGCAATTTTTTCGAGTTCTGAATAAAACACCTTTGACCCCGTGAGTGTTTCAGAGACAAAATAAACTGGGACTTGAGTTGGCTTCCCTTCTATTTCTTTTTCTTGTATCATTGCTACGCAGACGGCGGTTCGCGAAGCTGAGATGTAAAGTAACAAGGGAGAACCAGGCTCCGGGGGGCACAACTTGGTTAACTTGGTGAGATAGACTTTGAGCTCTGCAAATGCTTTGCTCTGATCGGGTCCCCATTCAAATTTCTTGTTGTTTCTGAGTACCTGGAAGAACTGGAGGCTTCGCTCTGCAGCCTTGGACACGAATCTGTTCAACGCTGCGATTCTCCTGGTGAGTTTCTGTACATCTTTCAGAGACCTGGGCTCCTCCATCTTTATTATTGCCTGAATTTTGTCAGGATTAGCTTGTATTCCCTTTGTTTCTACCAGGCATCCAAGTACTTTTCCTCGGTGAACTCCGAACGCGTACTTCTCAGGGTTCAATCGTAGGTTTGCGGCTCTCATGTTCGCGAAAGTTTCCGCGAGGTCGAAGATGTGATCACCGCGCTTGTTGCTTTTGACGACTATGTCCTCGACATATGCCAGCAGATTCCTGCGCAACTGGTTGGGAAACACCGAGGCTGTCATTCTGGTGAATGTTGGTCCTGCATTCTTGAGCCCCTCGGGCATTCACAAGAAACAAAAGATGCCGAAGGGGGTAATGAAGCTGGTTTTGTTCTCATCCTCTTTTCTGATTCTGACTTGATGGTAGCCCGAAAACATATCAAGCAATGATAACATCTCACTATTTGCCGCATCATCCACTATTTTGTCTACTCTTTCGAGTGGGTAATCATCTTTTGGGCAATCTTTGTTCAAGTCTGTGAAGTCTATACACATTCTCCACTTTCCATTTTTCTTTCTTACAGGGACTGTATTTGCGAGCCATGTTGAATATTTGGCTTCGCGGATTACATTAGCATCCAACAGCCTTTGCACCTTAGCTTTCACGACTTCAGCCTTTTCGTCAGACATTTTGCGAAGCTTTTGCTTTTTGGGCCTGATGTTCTTGTCCATCTCCAGCCTGTGTTCGATGATATCTCGGTCAACTCCTTTCAGGTCTTGGGCTGACCAAGCGAACACATCTTGATTTTTGGCCATAAATGTTAGCAATTCCCGTTCTTCCTCTATGCTTAACTCGGCTCCGATTGTTACAGCTCTATCAGGGACATGCGCGTCCAGCGGAATCCTTTTTGTTTCGCCGTCGATGCTGATGTTTACTTTTTCCTTGTCTCTTTTGGGCTCCACGAACTTTTTCTTCCTCTCTTTCTCTTTAGCTTCGTCAGCTTCGGCCTGGGTGAGATGGTGGATGCTTCTTTGGTCTGGTGATATGCCTTTTTCAATGTCTCTTGCTGTCTGCTGATCCCCAAATACAGTGATGACTCCTTTGAGCGCTGGGATTTTCATACATAAAAATAGTTGTCGGACCGCTGCATCGAACTTGTTGATGAAGCCCCTACCTAGGATGGCCAGGTAAGGATAATGCATTTCCACTACATCGAATGTGATCAACTCCGTTCTTGGGTTGTCAAGATTCCCGAAGGAGACAGGCAACGTGATCTTTCCTAATGCCCTGACGGGCTTTCCGCCGAAGCCCAGAAGTGGAACATCTGCTTCTTGTAACAAGTGTGGGTCTATTTTCATTTCCCTGAAAGTTTTGGCGAAAAGAATGTCCGCGGAGCTGCCGTTGTCTATCAAGACTTCCCCAATTTCCCAGCCTGCGATAATTGTCTTGATGACCATGGCGTCGTTGTGTGCAACTGTCTTCAGTTTGAAGTCTTCCTCTGTGAAGGTGATGGGCACATGTGCCCAAGGTGGCTTGACCGGAGGTCCGTCTTGGACTATAGTGTGCACCTCTCTGAAATAATTCCTTCTCATCCCCTTGTTTTCGAATTCGAGGGATGACCCCCCCACAATTGGGAACACTTGGTGATAGGAGTTTTCCTGGTTTTGAGCTTCGGTTTGGGAAATGGCCATGATAGAGCCGAAGGTTGGTAAGGCTTTGGGATCGTTTCTTGGGTTTGGCGGCTCTGCCTTTGGAATTACATTTGGCATGCCGGGTGGTGGAGGTGGGATTTGTTGCATTGGCTGAGCGTTTTGTTGGTTTTGTGGCTGGTATTGTTGTGGTATTGGTGCTTGCCATGCTGGCTGTGGTTGGCTATATGCACTGGTTTGGAAATAGCTTGGGTTTCCTTGGTTATAGGAATGGAGCGGAGGTGCGGTGGGATATGGGTTTTGGTGGAAAGGTTGCTGAGGCCAGGTGTGATTGACAGGTTTAGGTGGCGGAGGTTGGTGCTGGATTTGGGCGGCCCTCTTTTCTTCGGCCATTCTTTCTAAAGTTCTTTTGGTTTCGGGACAGTTGTCCGTGGAATGGTGAGGTTGTTTTCCGTGGAACGAGCAGTAAAACAGGCATGGGCGAGAGTTTTGGTTTTGAGGGGACGGTCCGTTGCCCCTTCCTCTTCCTCTTTGGCTGAGACCTCCGCGGTTCGGAGCTTGCGGAGCCTGCTGCGGAGGCTGGTTTTGTGGTGGGTTTGGGTTTTGATTTTGAGGGTGCGGCACAGCCTCGATTGGGAGTACTTGGTTTGGTGGGTACGGAGCTCTATTTTTCTGTATACTTTGGTGAGAAGGGACCCATTCTTGCTCTCTTTGAGCTTGTCTTAAGCGATTTCTCTCGGCCACTCTTCTACTGTGATCCTCATCTGATCTACAATACTCTTCGAGTTCCACCAAGAGTGCTTGCATTGTTTTTGACTTTTTCCTTGAGAGGTGTGATGCTGTTTGTCTTGGATTTAGCCCCTTGATGCAGGCGGCTATGGCAACCTTCTCTGATACGTCTGGAGTTTGGGATTTTAGCTGAAGAAATCTTCTCACATAGTTTGCCAAAGGTTCCTTGTCTTTTTGGATGCAATAGAACAAGTCCCCTTCATCTGTTGTTGCGGCTTGAAAGCCTTGGAAGTTTTGGATGAGTTTTGTTTTCAGGTCAACCCAGCTGTATACTGAATGCGGTGGCAATAGCGAATACCAATTCAACGCTGCACCTTCGCATGCTATGATGAACGATTTGGCCAGAACGACTTCGTCACCTCCGGCCGAAGCTACAGTGGCTTCGTAACTCATTATGAACTGCCTTGGGTTCGTTAATCCATTGTATTTTGGCAAGGAGATTGTTTTGTAGGAGAAAGGCCATGGCGCTGTTTGCAAACCAATGGATAAAGGCGAGGTTGCATCGACAGTCATGAACATCCCTGTGGTGCTGTGGGTTGGGAAGTTGAACACAATGTTTTCATTTTGCAGAGGTGGGCCTTCCTCATAGTTTGGGGTGGGACTTGGCGGTGTGTGCCAGTGGGATTGCAACTCGTCTAGTTCTTGCTGCATTCGAGCCAATTGTAGCTTCGCAGCCTTTGATTTTTTGATTTTTTCATCAGCTTGTTTTTGAGCTTCGACTTCCATGGCCACCCTCTCCTTTTCTTTTTTCATGGCTTCGATTTGCCCTAACACTGAGTCCAGCTCCCTCTCTGTTGCGCCCTCTTTATCCTTTGTGAGGCTGGTTTCTGGGTCTGAATCTTGCGTGGCCTTTCCTGCCACCTTTCTTTTTTCACTGCGAGTACGTGCGAAATCTTCGTCCTCCGGCCTGGGCTCCGGAGCGACTATGATTCTTTTTTCCTTGGCAGCCGCCCTGGGCTCTTCTTGGTCAGCAGTCTTTTTCTTTGGAGGTGCCATTGTGGGTTCCTTGATGGCTAAGAACACGGTGGACGCCTTTGTTGGGTACTCGTAACTTCCAAACAAGAAGGGGAGAACTCAACGAGCAATTCACAGTTATTACGCACAGAATCAGCTGAACGATTCTTCTAACCTTGCTCAAAACATTACACGCTCCACTTTCCAAAATGAACTCTCCCATTACAATGAGGAGGGGGCCTCCTTTTATAGTGCCAAAAGACTAAATTTACATTCCAATCATGCCCCGAAATCCTAACATCTAACAAGAATATTCGGGGGCAAACTTGGTTTTTTACACTTGTTGCGGATTTAACGCCATAGTTCGCGGAGCGCAGTTCACGCCGGAGACAGCAGAGCGGAAAATGTGCCGCGGAGACCGGAGATGGTTCCGTGTTAAAACAACTTTTGACTGAGTCTTTGTGGTTGAATCTTGGAGAAGCCCCGGGCTCCGCCAACTTGCTCCTCCCGATGCTTCATTCTTGGTACAACTTTAGAGCTTTGGGACCTCGCAAGCGGAGAGTAACGAACCGGCTCGGCCCTAAGGCGAAGCCGGGACCTTCGCCCTTCACCGTTCTCGATCAGGAGCTCCGAAATGTTTCCTACAATGACACATCTTCGCAATAGTGTTAAACCTTGTAATTATCCAATACACGATGAAAATGCCGGAGCCCAGACTCCTTAGCTATTCCTGAAAAAGAAGTCATTATCTGATGTTCGTGGGGCAAAGCAACTGCCCTAGTATCCCTGATGATGAGGAAAACGTTCGGAGCCCGTCTTCCTTCTTCTGCTGACTAGTGTTTTTTTCTTCAGGCGTGAGACAACCTCTTGTTTAAAGGAAAATGTTTGCGAAGCCTACGGCTTTCATTTTGCCTAAAAAGAATCCGAAGCCCAACAGTTTATTTTGCCTTGGCAAACCCCCATTGCCCATAGGTGAGGTTTTCTACAGCCCCAACATGCGCCGCGGTGCTGTGCCACACCCTTCCCTACCGCGTCGCGTTGGCCAGCTAGTCGGCACAGCCATGGCAAGACAACAGCGTCTCCCGAACGCATATAAAAGGGACAGGAGCTCCCCTGAGCTCGCCGCGCCACCGCACAACACCGCCGCCGCCGAGCTACCTTGCCCGCGCCCTCTCGTGCTCGCTTGAGCCGCTCAGCAGTACCCCACGACCCACCTGAAGCTCCCACGGTCGCACATTGTCGAGCCCGGGCACACAGTTCACCGGAGACGAGCCCGCCGCGGCTGGAGATCTGAGCCGCCGCGGAACCACTGTGCCTGAGCCCGTGCGTCCCCGTCCAAGCCCCTTGGCAGCTCCACCTCATCCCCTTGAAGCCGCCCGTGCCACACGTTGACGTGCCCGGCCACCTAGCTCGCCCGAGCAGTCATCGCCGCGGCCGGAGATCCACCTCTCCGCCGAGCACGACCGCCGGCCGCTTCCCCGCCCCGTCTGAGCACAGGAGCTGACCCAAGGTGATGCCCTGGCCCTCCTCCGACCCTATCCCCGCCCTGGATCGCCGCCGGCGAGCCGAATTCCGGCCGGCCGTGCAGCGGCCATGGCCGAGGGCAAAGTTGTGAAGCCTCAGATCTTTCCAAGGTAGATTCTGTAAATGCAAGGGTCTCGGTGTAAAGAGAAGGGTATACTTGTGAATAAGAAACTTTGACCAAGGACTCGGATGAAAGTAGATTCTATCAATTTTGTTTTAAATCGCTGAGACATTCAAAAATTCGTAGTAAATCAAATAAAAATCGAAAAAATGCAAACTAAATTGTTCTGTGATCCTCATGAACAGATGCAACTTTTATAGAAAGGAATTGTGTGAAATTCTTTCTAGAACTTAAATAATTTTGAATTGATCAGTTTGAATAGATTTGATATAATTTGAAATCTATAACTAATTTGCCTGTGAAATTTTAATATGTTGTTAGTCTTGTCATTTCTGTTCTTGTGTAGAAAAATTGCACATAGATCTGTTATATATCCTTAGTTATGATTTAATGTTGATATATGGCAGGTTTTAAGTTCCTGTTTAGTATTAAATAATTTATTAAGCAAATAGGTTTGATCTTTTTGTAGTAGCCTATATATGCCTAGATAAAGCCATGGTAAAAAATATCAGTAGATTTTGACTTGTTTATCTAGCTCTATTTAATTTAGGTGTTAAATATGAGCCTTTTTAATAAAGCGTGTTGTAAATAGTTTCTAGCCATGGTAATTTTTGAGTAGTCTTGTTTTACCTTGTTATGGCTGTGGTAAAATTTGTAGCCTCAATGCATGCTTATATCTTGCAAAGTGATTTATTTATCTTTTAAGCAGTAATATAGAGTTGTATTTTTCATGCTAGGTCTGTAGATTAGTTTAATCTAAATTTTTGTGAATAGCTCAGTAATGCCATGTTTATGCTCTGTGTAAATTCCTGATGCTAGAACATGTATAGATCTTGCTGTAGAAATAAATCATGTTTATGTCAGCTAGTTAATGTTAGATTTTTCATGTGCAACATATGCTTGTATTAATTTTGTCTCTGTTTGTTTGTGTGTGAAACATCCAGAATTAATTTTTGAAGTAATTCAAGTTTAATAAGTGAAATAAAAGAAAAATCAAATTCATCTTTAATGTGACTTGAATTTAAATCACAAAGCTTCACCAAAATACACCCTACACAGCACCTTTCATTTTGGTGAAGTGAAATAAGTTAAATAGTTTAGATATGCACACAATCACCTTCAAATAAGAAAGATAAATAACAAACATACAATTCCTTAATTAAGGAAGAGTATGCTGGATATATTCTTATCTAGGTGAATGTGCCCAACAATACACCTCATGTTTATCCTTTAAATATGAAATGAGTTCTCCCTTCTTACAAACAAATGCTTAAAGTTATGCATACGCATGTCGTGTAGAGCATCAGGTCAAGAGCTACGTGTTGGCGCCGGAAGCTGAAGGAGAGCTAGTTGAAGGAGGAGGTGAACGTGCTGGTTTTGCAACAAGACCCGAACCAAGTTCGGAGGATCTCCAACTAACCTTGCTAGTGAAGGCAAGCCCCGGAGCATAACCTATGTTTTCAACTTATGCAATTTATCTTTGTTATGATTGTGCATTTAAGTTTCAGGAGTTGTATTGAAACCCTAGATGCATGATCCTAGGTTCCTATGTTCAAATACTAGTTGATAAGACGCTAGTTGCCATGCTCTAAGGACACGGTAAAAGTCGAGTGATGTTCGTCACTCGCGAGCTATAGGTTTCTTATGTTCGAATCATAAGATTGTTGAACCTACCCGCTCACGTGGTAAGAGCATGGGACCGGCTCTGGCCAAGTAGGTCTGTGGTTAAGCGTTTGAACGTACTAAATATTTGTCGAGAATGGGACTGGTAACCTAGTACCTTTTTGATCCAGTGAGGGAACTCTCTACCACTAATCTTGGGATTCGTTCCCCCGACTTGCAACCGGTGGTGCATGTGTGAGACTGGTAGGACGTTGGGCCTTTATTCTAGTGATCCTTGTACCGATGACTGTGGACATTGATCCCGAACTGAGGATGATTGGGAACTGTCTGGTTGGTGCGTACCCCGCCCGTTGGGCCGTGGTCGTATGATGGGGTATGCATTCTCCCGTGTGTTTAGGTTTCCCTTGCAAGGTTATCAATCGATCGATTGTCGGCCTCTCACCATTATCCGAGATTGCTTATCCATACACTCTATGTCCCTTAATGATGGAATTGAGAAGTAATACTGTTGTATGCTTAATTGTGTGCACAACTTATGCTTGCATAGTTGCTTACTTAGTAATGGTTAATTAACTAGAATCTTGAGATAAAACTTGAAAGTAAGGACATACTCTTTGTTGCTTTTCAGCAAAAGAAACCCACTAGCCAAAAAGCTTGCATGTCTAGAAGAGTTGGTGATTTTCCATCATCCGACGGTTAAGTCTTGCTGAGTATTAGTATACTCAGCCTTGCTTTGTTGATACCTTTTGCAGGTGTTGGTGTGTTGATGGTAATCGTGGACTGGTTCTCTCCCACCCTTTGGGAAGGGAGTGGGAAGATGACAGTGCTTAGTGATATCATGGATGGCCTCCCGTGATGTTGCTTATGACGTTTAGTATTTTATTTCCACTGTGTTTTCAAACTCTGAACTGTTTACTTTCCTATATGAAACTTGTTTTGTAATAATGAATAATTGATGAATATGATGTATTAAGGCTGTATTAATTATCTCTGAACTCGCCGTCGCGTGAGTCTTAGTGTACAATCTTCGATCCTTTGTTACAAGTGATTTGTCGGGCTTGACCCGACAGATATCGACAGGTTAACTCCTCTTTAACGCATAATGACCAAATGGATAGGTTATGTGTGTTAAATGGGATTTAATTTGGACGGTTCTGTCACAGCTGGCATCAGAGCTTGATTATACATCAGAGATATTAATACACCATTAATAACATGTTTTTGAAATAAAACTTGCAACATTAAGGTGTGTTTCCGAAAATGCGTCAGGAACGCTAAGGATTAACTAGTCCGAGAGGCCCTAGAGGTATTTTTGGGTTCTTTCAGGTGGCTAGTACTCTATGGTTTATCTAAACTGACTCCCAGCACATTTTATTATATATCAAAACTTACTTTCTCGCACAACCATACTAGTGCAGCATGTTTTGCCATGCATGCTCGTGCCACATGAAAGTCATGTGAGGGATGGATGGGACCTATTCCAAAGGGAACCCACTGTCGCGTCTGTGTCTCGCCACGTTTTGCCATATGTGAGCATGATTCCGCATTACGAATATGTGAAGGGGGACGCCCTCCATTCAAAAGGAGCGTGTCTCAGGTTGGACGCTGTCCATACAACGTTAAATGCATTGGTGCCATTTCTATAGTGGACGGTAATGTTTGTAGACGCTTTCGTGAGTGCTGGCACGAAAGGTTCGGAATGATTTGTGAATTTCTGCAGGTACACTAACCACGATTCGTAAGTGCTAAGATCGAGTAGTTTTCGACTAGCTATTATAGGGAGAGTCGTATGTTGTGCCATGCCACCGGCACTAACTTCGATCTTGACAAGGAATTGTCTATGAGGACGAATAGGTTCTGCATGCATCATGTTAAAATCTCTAAACTGAACATCAAAGTTAATAAGTACAACTTGAAATCTCTTTCATCCAAGTTTTGTCAAGTAGCTTAAGGTCTTTCTAGTGTTGACAAATGATCCACTAGTCTGGAATTTTTCGAGCTAGCAAGAGAAGTTTTTCTCCAGAGATATTTTACCCAAAAGTTGTCTCTAATTTTGCAACAAAGATGTTGTAAAATTTTCATAAGTTTTGGATCAGCCAAACTCAAGATATGGTCTTTTTCTTAAGAATGATCTAGCTGTCAATCTGTGAACTTATCGGTTCTGAAATATTTTGACCCCAAGACTGTGTTTTCTGAAGAAAAGTTAGATATGAAAGTTGCTCCAAATCTTGTCAAGCATCTGCTGTAAAAATTTCAGAAATTTTGGTTGAAGGAATTTTGAGTTATGACCAAAATAGTGCAGCTCTGCTTGCTGTTTTTCTTGAAGGACAGCCACTAGAGTTTTAATTCTTTTGGCTATATTCTTCTAGCTTTTAGCTCTACCTTTGAATACCAATTTTGTACTCCACAACTTTATTGAGTACCTAGTAAAATTTCAGAATTTTTGGCTAAGCCGAATTTCAGTTACGCTAAATGGAGTAACTGTCTGTTTGCTGAAAATTCTGGGTGGCAGTGAACTAAAGTTTGGTCCAATCACCTCTTTTCCCACCAGCCGTAGCCCAATCTTGGAATACCAAAGCTGTTTGGAATTTCACATTCTGAATCCTCCCAAAGATTCAGCACCTATGGACATCCACAACCAGAAGTATGGATGAAACAGTAACCTCCAGCCTACTGAAAAACAGCCAGGACATATAGGCCTAAGAGAAGTTGAATTTGGTTTTGAGTTGAATACCAAAAGTGGTAGCTTATAAAGGTTTCTATCTCATCCCCTAAGAGGAGAAGTTTTTGGTTAAATATTTTGAGAGCTATGCATTTTGGAAGTTGCTATCCAGAAAGTGAACCCCCTCATGCAAGATCAATTGATCTTCCTTTTCACTTAGATTGGTCACCAAATGAAGAAGTTAAAGACCAAGCATCTCCATTTGTCTTTCCTTTCCTAGTTCCAGAAATTTCTTATGGAAGCTAACAGATATTTTCCGAAGATACCAAAAGGTTTTGACCTTCTACAGTTGACGTCTTGAGGAAGGGTGCAATTTGAAAGATGAAGAGATGGTCTTGTGCTCAACTTTCTGATAGATTGTTATGCACAATTTCAGTCCCTTTTCATAATTAGATTTATGATCCTAGTGTGGAAAACTGATCCAATCATTATCAAATTTCAGGACAATGGTCTCCACTAGAGACAAATCAGAAAAGCCTTGCCCACCTGAGTCTTGCTCACCCCTTTTACCTACACAAGGTGCTATAGATACCACTGCTGGTGCAATTGAAATGTTGGAAGAACAAAAATCGGTACTAAACTAGATAGTGCCTGATGTCATCCATGATTGTTATCAAGGACTATCACAAACCAACTTAGTGGACAGTCTCTCTCAGTCATTATCTGAATCCATGGTTGAGCATGCTCGCCTTTTCAATTTATTGATGAATCATACAACTCAGAGGCAACCAGATCAAGATTCCAATCAACAAATCCTAGAAGAATCTCTTCTCCCACCGTCGAAACTACCAATGGACCTTCAGAAGGAAGAGAAAAAGAGTTGGAACAACAAGCAAGTGTTACCTCGTATGGATTTAAGTGGATGGACTATTACCTACAAGGAGATTCATCCACGGGAGAGCAAACTAAGTGACAACGGTGGTAATATTGACCGGATCGTCAAAAACAAAACTCGCACCTGAGCAGGGTCATTACACGAACAAATGAGGAAGAGCCTTCGCCCATATCATCATATTTGTTTTAAATGTGGAGATAAAAATCATCTCATTCAAGATTGCCCTTCAAGTACTTGGAGTGACCCGAAGAGCTGGAACATCTTGTCATGCCGAGGGAAGCGAATCACTCTTAGTAAAGACTTTCTAAAGTCTAGAGACTTGCTTCAGCAGCTAATGGCTCCTGAGTCTTCCTCTCTTAGTGACAAAGATAGATCATCCAATCGTCAGGAGAAACATGTTAACTCAAGGTCTTGTTTCAATTGTTGTCAAATGGGTCATCTTGCTCATGATTGCCCTGAGCCCCCAAGAAAGTGACAAGCACACAACAATAAGTCCCAAGAAGAGGAGAGTGCATCTCAGCAATGAAATTCAAGGAGAATCTAGAGTAGAGTCTGGATCCGCATCACCCTGAGCTTTTGTTTTCAACTTGAGGAAAAATAAAAGGTTGACCTAGGATTAGCTAGTGGATCTAGTTTGGATGTGGTCACGAGTGTAATAAAATAAGGAGATGTACAAGTACTATGTATGGACCATAATAGTACTTTGTGAATAACATGATCTTCAGAGTTTACTCTTAGTCTGTAAATTTCTCCTGGCAATGCAAGCATGATATCTCAGACGACTTGTTTCATTCCCACTGTGTGTGTTTGCACTCTGAAGCACTCAACTTTTCAGTAATGTTGATATTCCTGAGTGAATCACTTTGGATCTCTCAATTTCAAAATCTTATATTTCTTAACCCTGCTCTCACAAAATTGAGCAAATGAGAACAAGGTCACAAGTGCCAGAATCTTTTTGGTATACATGTTGACCCTCATCCTTTCCAGAAGTTTTGTCTTTTGTCAACTGAAAGTGATACTTCCAAGGACGTACCCTGAGTAAACATCTTGTTGTTTTCCTAGTGCAACTTCGGAAATTTCAGTGAACAAATTTAACAAATGTTATTTACTAGCCTTCCCTTTCTTCATAGAAGTCTCTATGGAACCATTCAATTTGGTCTTCTTCTGTCTCAATCTCAAAGTTTACCTAGTATCAAATCAACCAAGTTAATTTGAAGGAGCATGAGCAATCAAGGTTCTCTAAAAGTCAAGATATGAGAAGTCTTATACAGATCGTTGATCTGTGATTCTTTTTTAGCTTCAACCAAATCTACAGACTCGGTATAATGGAAAAGAAATAATGGACAAAAGCCTCTGACAGTTTCCCCGACAAAAATGAGTTTTAGTTTGAATTGTGGATACCCCAGGATCTTCTCGTGTTTCCCAAATTCATAGTCAATTTTCTCTCGAGAATCAATTTGACCCCTCCGTATCTGTGCTCCGTCTGCTTTGTGCTGTGCTTTTGCTCTGCCACCTTTCTACCGCAGCAGCTGATCGCCGCCTACGCACACCCTAAGACAACCGTCTTGTCACCATGGCATCCCATGCCGGCCACCACTGTGCCACATGCCACTACCACCGCACCTCCATGCCTCCATACCCTGGCCCCTACACAAGTGGCGCAAGCACCACCGCCACCACACCATGGTGAGCATCCATAAATGGACCACCTTCCATTTGTTTCCCACTACCCTTCCCTTTGCATCCACTGGAGCCATCACCTCCCGTCGCCCTCCCTACTCTCCTGCTCTTTTCTTTGTGCACACACCGGCCATTTTCATCATCTCTAGCATTTCCTCCATCTTCTCCAACAAGGTGAAGAAGCATCAAGCCTCTTCAAAAGTTGAAGTCAGTGCAAGCATTTCTTCGAAGCTCGTCAACTGAAGTTTTGGTGCCTACATCAAGAAGAAGAAGCTCAAGAAGAAGGTCGCCAGAAGAAGCCAATCCCACCTCACCAGCTATGGATCGGTCTCTTGAGATATGTGATTCAGATTGTTGGGACGCCTTGATGGTGTTGATTTGTTTTACACCTCTGCTATGCTTGTTTGTACCTTTTCATGTGCACATTCAGCGCCCGCTTCCTCATGAGTTAAATGGAAGTTTACAATGAAACTCGTGTATCTTTTATCATCTTTGAGTTCTAGATCTTAGAAAGTTTAGCCTGTCTCTGTGAGTTTCTCTATGTAATCTCTACCTTCCCCTCAAAAGTCTATCAAGCTTGTTGTCAAATCTCGGGACGAGATTCTATTTAAGGGGGTAGGTTGTAACACCCCAAGTGTTTATCTCTTTTTAATCAAGGATGTTAACCTAAGCTCATGGTGTTAAAGGAAAAGTAAGGCAGGTTGTGTGAAAACACCATTAGGAGTAAAATTCTGTTTTGGACCTAAGATCAATTTTCACTCAGAGATTAAACTTTTGCCATTATGAACATTGTCACCAAGATTCAAGAACATGACCTTGAAGTTTGTCACTTTTGGAAATTAAGGATAAAAGAAGGAGGTTAACCCTATCATATTTGGTCAATATCTCTTAAAGGAATTTCTGAGTTCAATTGATGACTCGTCCAAGATCTCAAGATTTTGTATAGCAACTCCAAAATCGACCAATAGGAAACTTGTTGGTTTGCCCAAGAGAAACAAATCATCTTTTGGATGGGAGTAAAGATCTTGAGTGAAAAGTCCTCAAATCCTTGAGTCAAATCCTCCTAATCAAGGTCAAACCCCTTTGCTCATATACCAAACACTAGAACTTTGATCAAATCTCCAAATTTTCCCAAAACACTGAAAAATCGACCAATAAAAAAGTTGTGCAGAATTTCATGGGACACATTTCATCTAATTGGCAGATTTTCAAATTTTGAGTGGAAATACCTCAAAAATTTGGTCAAAGCCCTGAGCTCTGGTTTGACTGCGCCGAGAAAATCCAGAATTTCAAGCCAGTTTTCTGCCAAATCTGTTCATCTTTTCACTGGTCAACCTTTGCGAAACTTGTAGAGGGTTATCTCCTCTACAACATTGCTATTGGCCAAAAGTTGACTTACATTTGGTTTTGATTTGTTCAAGCCGGTCAAAGTGGCATAGTCTGAATTGTTATGCTGCACCCGTCGCCCACGCGCGCGCCCTGGACCTCGACGTTGCGCCGCGATCCCATCTCGGCCTCGCCCCGGCCCGTGAGCCGCGCGTGCTAGCGCGTCCTCCCGCCCGTGCAAACACCGAGGTGGGTCCCGCATTGCGCTGCCCAAGGATCCCCGTGACACTTGGCCACCCACGCGTCGTGCGCAGCCACTCGCCCACGCCACGCGCCGAGCCACCGCCGTCCTGCCGCCATGCGCGCCGCGGTGCTGTGCCACACCCTTGCCTGCCGTGTCGCGTTGGCCAGCTAGCCGGCACAACCGTGGCAAGACAACAGCGTCTCCCGGTCACATATAAAAGGGACAGGAGCTCCCCTGAGCTCGCCGCGCCGCCGCACAACGCCACCAGGCTGCCGCAGCTTGCCGCCGGAGCGCCGCCGCTGAGCTACCTCGCCCGCGCCCTCTCGTGCTCGCCTGAGCCGCTCAGCAGTACCCCACGACCCACCTGAAGCTCCCACAGTCGCACATTGTCGAGCCCGGCCACACAGTTCGCCGGAGACGAGCCCGCCGCGGCTGGAGATCTACGCCACTGCGGAACCACTGCGCCTGAGCCCGCTCATCCCCGTCCAAGCCCCTTGGCAGCTCCACCTCATCCCCCTGAAGCCGCCCGTGCCACACGTTGACGTGCCTGGCCACCTAGCTCGCCGGAGCAGTCATCCCCGCGGCCGGAGATCCACCTCTCCGCCGAGCACGACCGCCGGCCGCTTCCCCGCCCCGTCCGAGCACAAGAGCTGACCCAAGATGATGCCCTGGCCCTCCTCCGACCCTTCCCCCGCCCTGGATCGCCGCCGGCGAGCCGAATTCTGGCCGGCCGTGCCGCGGCCATGGCCGAGGGCAAAGTTGTGAAGCCTCAGATCTTTCCAGGGTACATTCTGTAAATGCAAGGGTCTCAGTGTAAAGAGAAGGGTATACTTGTGAATAAGAAACTTTGACCAAGGACTCGGATGAAAGTAGATTCTATCAATTTTGTTTTAAATCGCTGAGACCTTCAAAAATTCGTAGTAAATCAAATAAAAATCGGAAAAATGCAAACTAAATTATTCTGTGATCCTCATGAACATATGCAACGTTTCTAGAAAGGAATTTTGTGAAATTCTTTATAGAATTTAAATAATTTTGAATTGATTAGTTTGAATAGATTTGATATAATTTGAAATCTGTAAATGATCTGTCTGTGAAATTTTAATATGTTGTTAGTCTTGTCATGACTGTTCTTGTGTAGAAAAATTGCACATAGATCTGTTATATATATTTAGTTATGATTTAATGTTGATATATGACAGCTTTTAAGTTCCTGTTTAGTATTAAATAATTTGTTAAGCAAATAGGTTTGATCTTTTTGCAGTAGCCTATATATGCCTAGATAAAGCTATGGTAAAAAATATCAATAGCTTTTGACTTGTTTATCTAGCTCTATTTAATTTAGGTGTTAAATATGAGCCTTTTTAATAAAGCATGTTGTAAATAGTTTCTGGCCATGGTAATTTTTGAGTAGTCTTGTTTTACCTTGTTATGGCTGTGGTAAAATTTGTAGCCTCAATGCATGCTTATATCTTCCATAGTGATTTATTTATCTTTTAAGTAGTAATATAGAGTTGTATTTTTCATGCTAGGTCTGTAGATTAGTTTAATCTAAATTTTTGTGAATAGCTCAGTAATGCCATGTTTATGCTTTGTGTAAATTCCTGATGCTAGAACATGTATAGATCTTGCTGTAGAAATAAATCATGTTTATGTCAGCTAGTTATTGTTTGATTCTTCATGTGCAACATATGGCTTAGTTTGATCCAAATTTTGGGCAGTAGCCTTGTTGCCATGTTATGTGCTTGTATTAATTTTGTCTCTGTTTGTTTGTGTGTGAAACATCTAGAATTAATTTTCAAAGTAGTTCAAGTTTAATAAGTGGAATAAAAGAAAAATCAAATTCATCTTTAATGTGACTTGAATTTAAATCACAAAGCTTCACCAAAATACACCCTACACAGCACCTTTCATTTTGGTGAAGTGAAATAAGTTAAATAGTTTAGATATGCACACAATCACCATCAAATAAGAAAGATAAATAACAAACATACAATTCCTTAATTAAGGAAGAGTATGCTGGATATATTCTTATCCAGGTGAATGTGCCCAACAATACACCTCATGTTTATCCTTTAAATATGAAATGAGTTCTCCCTTCTTACAAACGAATGCTTAAAGTTATGCATATGCATGTCGTGTAGAGCATCCAGTCAAGAGCTACGTGTTGGTGCCGGAAGCTGAAGGAGAGCTAGTTGAAGGAGGAGGTGAACGTGTTGGTTTTGCAACAAGAACCGAACCAAGTTCGGAGGATCTCCAACTAACCTTGCTAGTGAAGGCAAGCCCCAGAGCATAACCTATGTTTTCAACTTATGCAATTTATCTTTGTTATGATTATGCATTTAAGTTTCAGGAGTTGTATTGAAACCCTAGATGCATGATCCTCGGTTCCTATGTTCAAATACTAGTTGATAAGACGCTAGTTGCCATGCTCTAAGGACACAGTAAAAGTCGAGTGATGTTCATCACTCGCGAGCTATAGGTTTCTTATGTTGGAATCATAAGATTGTTGAACCTACCCGCTCACGTGGTAAGAACATGGGACCGGCTCCGGCCAAGTAGGTCTGTGGTTAAGCGTTTGAACGTACTAAACATTTATAGGGAATGGGACCGGTAAGCCTAGTACCTTTTTGATCCAGTGAGGGTACTCTCTACCACTAATCTTGGGATTCGTTCCCCCGACTTGCAACCGGTGGTGCATGTGTGAGACTGGTAGGACGTTGGGCCTTTATTCCAGTGATCCTTGTACCGATGACTGTGGACATTGATCCCGAACTGAGGATGATTGGGAACCGTCTGGTTGGTGCATATCCCGCCCGTTGGGCCGTGGTCGTATGATGGGGTATGCATTCTCCCGTGTGTTTAGGTTTCCCTTGCAAGGTTATCAATCGATCGATCGTCGGCCTCTCACCGTTATCCGAGATTGCTTATCCGTACACTCTATGTCCCTTAATGATGGAATTGAGAAGTAATACTGTTGTATGCTTAATTATGTGCACAACTTATGCTTGCATAGTTGCTTACTTAGTAATGGTTAATGAACTAGAATCTTGAGCTAAAACTTGAAAGTAAGGACATACTCTTTGTTGCTTTTCAGCAAAAGAAACCCACTAGCCAAAAAGTTTGCATGTCTAGAGAGTTGATAATTTCACATCTGAAGCGTCTCCTCATCAGAGGGGACTAAATGTGATACAAATACCAGTCCCAGGAGGCTGGTAACACATTTATTACAACAGATGGTACATCATCGTACAAAACGTCGTGGTTGTGGGCACGGAAGCACCACTTCCACGAGGACTAACATAAGTACAACAAGCCACACGATAAGACCAACGCCGTCTACTATAGGATCAGAGTCTTGCGCCATGGGAGCGTATCCCTACTCCTTGTCCTTCCGCTGCTCACCCGCACTCCCGATGGCTAGCAGATTAACTAGTGGGATTTATGCTAAGCCGTTGCCACATACAACGGTCGAGTGGTTGTACGAAAGCTGGGCCAGTTGAGATGTCACGCAACCCGGTCCTTAACGACAAGATGGACATCTCCAAACACGCTCAACCACAAAGGTACGAGCTCACCCATACTCCTGACACACGCTCGTCCATCTCATCCACACATCTCTTTTTCTCATCTTCCAAAATACCCATTTCCCATTTTTAAAGTACTCACACAGTTTTAAAGAAATCATTTAGGCCAAACAATCATAGCAAACAAGGGTGGCTATCCTACTAGGTTTTATGCAATTTATAAAACAAAACAGGGGTTGTGTTTATAAAACTGGGATTAAATCATGCATCAAAGGATGAGATTGAACTTGCCGTCTTCGAAGCCTTCCGGGAGTTCCTGCTCACGGTTCAGGTCTTCGGGCTCCTGGGCACAGTAGGCGGCTCCGAACTCCTCCTGGGGTTCCTCGTTCACTCCGTCGGCTACGGCACACAATCAAGCATACAATCAACACAAGCAAACAAAGATTCACCAGCAGAGCTCGAGGAGAGAATAAATAGGAAAAAGGATGGGTAAATATTATTTATGGGAAACTGGTGAAGAGTTCGGCGGGAATAGACCCGGGGAATATATGGTGAAGTTTGGAATTAATTTGGAGTTGAACGGTGTATGAAATGATATAACAAAGGGTGTTTAGGGGCTAGTTTAATAGGAATAAGGACCTATTTGTAAAGAACGTAAGAATCTCAGGGGCTTCTTGGTGAAACAGAGTTTGAGGGAGGGGGGGAGGGTCTCGGTTGGAAAAGGAAAAGGGGGAGAGGGGTATGGACAAAATGTCCATCTTCTTCCTCCCCTCGAGTCAGAATAGGGGAGGGGTCACAGACAGAGGGGGGTTGGCCGGTGGGGGGGGGAGGGGCGCCGGCGACCCAGGCCATGGGGACGGCCGGGAGGTGGGGCAAAACAGAGAGGAGGTTGAGGGCAACCCATTCCGCTCCTCACCTTGGGCTGAGACGGCTCGTGGAGGGAGATCAACGACATTGGGCGGACTGTGGCAATGGAGGTACTGGTGGCGGCGACAGGGAGCTCGGGAGGAAGAGGGGAAGGCTGGGGTGGCTTGGGGGCGAGGCAGGGGTGGCGCGAGCTCCTTTTATAGGCGCGGGAAGGCGGTGGAGCGGCTGGGGTCGAGCTCGTGCAGCCTGTTAATGGAGGTTGGCCGGCTTCGCAGTAATGGTGACGAGACGCGAGCGGCAGCGGTGACGCGACTCGTCGGGCAGCGACGCGGTGGCGGGTGAGCGAGGTTGGCGCATCGTGGGTGGCGTTTTGCGGTGTGCCCGAGCTCAGAGGCGAGCAGGTGGAGTAATGGCGGCCATGGCGTCTTGCTGCAGGGTGCGGTCTCGTCGCGGGGTCGTCGTGTGCAGAGGAGCAGGGAGGGGGCCGACGTGGGCGACGGAGAGCAGGGGGTCGCGCGCTCGCGCTCCTCCTGGCAGGTCGCGACGGGAAGGGGGGCCGGCCTCCTGCACGGGTCACGACAGGGGGGGTCGCGGCCTCCTGTGCGGGTCGGGAGGTAGAAGGAAGGGAAAAGAGAAAAAGAGAAAAGAGAAAAAGAAAAGAATGAAAAAGAAAAGGAAAAAAAGAGAATTAGAGAGGAAAAATTCCAGGAAAATTAGGAGAAAAAGGAGAAATCTTTTTGGTGGAGTTTTTCCGGGTTTCGGGCGCCGACGCGACGCGGTGTGATTTTCGGGTTGGCGGGGATTGCGAGGCCGGCGAATCCGGGGCGCTCACCGTGATGCGGGCCGGAGAGATTCTCGGTGTCGGGCGACTGCTGGGTGTGGCTCGGGTTCAAAAGGGAAAAGCAGAAACGATGATCGGAGTTTAGGATTTGATCGAGCTCGGCGGTAAAGATTTTCGAAAAGCACGTAATTTAGCGAGTGTTTTAATTAGGGTCTGAAAACGCGGGCATTACAAACCTACCCCACTTAAAAGGAATCTCATCCTCGAGATTCGACTGATCCTCGAACAGGTGGGGAAACTCTTTCCTCAGGGCGTCTTCCTGTTCCCAAGTAGCTTCTTCTACTCCATGCCTACTCCATTGAACTCTGCACATCCGAACTTCTGACTTTCTCGTTCTTTTGACTACTGTGTCCAAGATTCTGATAGGTACCTCTTGATACCTAAGGTCCGGCTACAAATTGATTTCTTGTACCGGCACTTGTTTCTCTTCGAGTCCTTTTGGGCACTTCCGTAATTGTGAGATGTGAAACACCGGGTGTATGTCTGCCATTTCTTCTGGTAGTTTCAAGCGGTATGCCACTGCTCCAACTCTTTTCAGTACCTTGTACGGTCCAATGTACCGGGGGCTAATTTTCCATGTACTTGAAATCGTCGAGTCCCTCGGATGTGTGAAACCTTGAGGTAAACAAAATCTCCTGGAGCGAAGCTTACTTCACGCCTCTTCTTGTCTGCGTAGCTCTTTTGTCAGGACTGTGCAGCCTTTAATATTTCTCGGACCTCGGCTACCCGTTCCTCGGCTTCCTTTATTATTGCGGGCCCAACTAAGGCACGTTCTCCCACTTCTGACCACATCAATGGGGTTCTGCATTTTCTCCCGTATAGGGCTTCAAATGGTGACATGCCTAGGCTGGCTTGATAACTGTTATTGTACGAAAACTCTGCATATGGTAGGCTCTGTTCCCAATCTTTGCCATAGGTGAGGACACATGCCCTTAGCATGTCTTCCATGATCTAATTCACCCTCTCGGTCTGTCCATCCGTCTGGGGGTGATAAGCTGAGCTAAAATCCAACTTGGTTCCCATGGATTTATGCAAGCTCTTCCAAAATCTGGAGGTGAATTGGGTTCCTCTATCCGAAACAATCCTGCTGGGTACTCCATGCTGCTTCACTATGTTTGCTATATACAGCTTGGCCAACTTCTCTCCGCCATAATTATTCCGTACGGGTATGAAGTGAGCGACTTTAGTGAGTCGGTCCACTATTACCCATATGGAATTATATCCCTTCTGTGTCTTGGGCAAGCCTACTACAAAGTCCATGGCTATCTCATCCCACTTCCAAACTGGGATAGGTAGGGGCTGCAACAGCCCTGCTGGCTTCTGGTGTTCGGCTTTAATTCTCTGGCAGGTATCACAGTGGGCGACGAACCGTGCAATGTCTGCTTTCATTCCATTCCACGAATACCTCTGTTTTAAATCCATGTACATCTTGGTAGATCCTGGGTGGATGGAATATGTTGAGTTGTGGGCTTCATCCATGATGGTCTGCCGAAAATCCCCAGCTTCGGGCACGCATATCCTATTCTTGTACCACAATGTTCCTTGATCGTCCACTCTGAAGTCTGGGGCTTTATTCTCTCCCGTGTGCTTGCGGATCTTCATTAAGTCCTTGTCCAGCTCTTGGGCTTTTCTAATTTGGTCCTCTAGGGTGGGTTAAACACTTAATTGGTGGACGTATCCTTTGGGCACAATGTGGCTGAGTCGTGCCATTTCTTCTTGCAGTTGGGTGCTCTTAGGCCTGGCTTTCTCATAGGATTTCCTGCTTAAGCCATCTGCCACTACATTAGCTTTTCCTGGGTGGTAATGGATTTCCAGGTTATAATCCTTGACCAATTCTAACCACCTTCTTTGCCTTAAGTTCAGGTTGGGCTGAGTAAAAATGTACTTCAAGCTCTTGTGGTCTGTATAGATCTCACATTTATTTCCAATCAAGTAATGTCTCCAAATCTTAAGGGCATGCACTACGGCTGCAAACTCCAAATCATGGGTTGGATAATTCTGCTCGTGAGGCTTAAGCTAGCGGGACGCATAGGCCACTACTTTTCCATCCTACATAAGGACACACCCTAATCCTTGTCAGGATGCATCGCAATATACGACGAAATCCCGTTGAATGTCTGGCAAGGTTAGTACCGGGGGCGGTTGTCAACCTCCTTTTCAATTCCTGGAAACTTCTCTCACAAGCCTCGGTCCAGACGAACTTCTTTTCCTTCTTGAGTAACTCTGTCATGGGTCGAGCAATCTTGGAGAATCCTTCAATAAACCTCCGGTAGTATCCTGCTAAACCAAGAAAACTTCTGATTTCGCTCACATTGGTTGGTTTTCGCCAGTTGGAAACTACTTCCACTTTCTCAGGATCAACTGCTACTCCTTCTGCAGTCAGTATGTGACCAAGGAAGGCTACTTTCTCAAGCCAAAATTCACACTTGCTGAATTTAGCATATAGCTTGTGTGCCCTCAATTTCTCGAGTGCCACCCGTAAGTGTTGCTCATGCTCTTGGACATTCTTAGAGTAAATAAGTATGTCATCGATAAAGACTACGACACACTTATCTAACTCCTCCATAAATACTTTATTCATGAGATTCATGAAATAGGCGGGGGCATTAGTGAGTCCAAAAGACATCACTGTGAACTCATATTGACCATAGCGGGTGACAAAGGACGTCTTTGGTATGTCACTCTCCTTAATCTTGAGCTGATGATAACCCGATCTTAGGTCTATCTTGGACAAGTATTTGGCACCTTTTAATTGATCAAAAAGATCATCTATCCTGGGAAGAGGATATTTGTTCTTTATGGTGACCTCATTCAGTGCGCGATAGTCTACGCACATCCTCATACTCCCATCCTTCTTCTTCACAAAGAGATCTGGGGCTCCCCATGGCGATGAACTAGGTCTGATAAACTTGAGATATTGCAATTCTTCCAATTGCTTCTTTAACTCTGCCAACTCTGATGCTACCATCCTATAGGGTCTCTTGGCGATAGGAGCAGTTCCGGGGATAATATCGATTGCAAACTCTATATCCCTATCTGGTGGCATCCCAGGGAGTTCTTCAGGGAACACATCTGGGTACTCACACACTACTGGGACATCTTCTATGGATTTGGCTTCCATGCTAAAAACCATCACATCTGGCCTGCTTTCTTGGGTATGGCAGGTCACCTTTACTCCATCTGGGTTGGTTAGGTATACTACTTTATCTGCACAACTTATAAGGCCATGGTGAAGGCTTAGCCAGTCCATTCCAAGGATTACGTCTATCCCTTTAGACTTTAGTACTACTAAGTCTGCTAGGAACTCTACCCCACTTAAAATGATCCTTACTCGGGAACAACCCAGTTGACACTTAATGTCACCTCCGAGCGTTCGGGTTAATAGGGGTTTCTTTAGTAGTACTGTAGGCATGTTGTGCTTTTCCACAAAATTTGAGGATATGAACGAATGTGATACTCCCGAATCAAATAATATGGTTGCTAGGGCTGAGCTGACCAGATACTCACCGAGTACTATGCCCTGTGCATCTTGAGCTTCTTGCGCGTTGATGTGGTTGACGCGGGCTCGTCCATACGACTGCTGGGGCTACCTCATCTGTGAGTTGTTGTTGTTGTAGTTGTTGTAGTAGTAGTTGTTGTTGTTGCGAACCGGTACACGGTTGGCTCCAAATACAACCGGTCTTGGCCCGTTCACTGAGTTGGAGAAGGCTGAGGCTGTTGGCTTGTTGGCGTATGGGCAGTTGGCAATGAAGTGTCTGGTTTCACGGCAGTTGAAACATGCCCTGGTGTTGTTGTTGGCAGTGACCTGGCTAGCATTGCTCTGTGGGGGCTTCATGGTGTTCTGGTTGCTGTACTGTTGGTACTGGGTTTTAGGGCCCTGTGAGCTCGTGGCCTATGACTGGGTTCTATACTGCATGGGGGCTTGGGACCTGGACATGGGGTGACCGAAGCTTTTCTGCCTCTGGGAGCGCTCCTGCTGCTGAGCTTTGTGCTCCATGAACTTGCGCTTGTTCTCCCTGTTCTCTTCTGCCCTGGCTCTCTCGGTGAGGATAGCCATGTTCATAAGGGTGTTGAAATCTGGGTAGATCTGGGGGGTAAGCAGAGTTCTCAGTTCCTGGGTCAAGCCCTTCTTGAACATGTCCTATTTCTTCAAGTCTTTGTCCACTTCTTCGGGGGCATAGCGGGCTAACTCTATAAACTGGTAGGTGTATTCCTCCACTGACTTATTGCCCTGGCGAAGTTCACAGAACTCGTCCGCTTTGTGCTTCAGTGTGGCTTCAGGGATGTGGTAGCGACAGAATTCCTCCACAAATTCTTTCCAAGTGATGCTGGAGGGATCTTTGGCCGCTGCACAGTAGTTTTCCCACCAAGCCAAGGCTGTTCCGGTGAGCTGATGGGTGGCCAAGAGAACTTTGTCTCGATCCTCACAGTTGAAATGTTCTAACTCCCTTAGGATGGCCCTCAGCCAGTCATCTGCATCCAAAGGATTTACGGACCTGCCAAAAGTGGGTGGCTTGGTCCGGAGGAACTCTATCAACTTCTCATTCATGCCCAGAACACAGGGCTTCGGACGGTTGATGGCATTGGCTAGAGCTTCCAGTAACCGAGTCTGGTTGTCCATCACTTGCACTAGGTCCACGGTAGGCGGGGGTGGCGGCTGCATCTGACTTTCTTCTTCACCACCATCCTGGTTTACTTCTTGTTCGCCAGGACGCCTAACTTGAGATCCTTCCTCGTTTGTGTCGTCACGGCCATGGCTCGGGAAGGTCCTGGTGGCACGCCTTGGGGGCATCTGTGGGTAGAGAGGTTTTTATGAGATCTGGGTTTTATGTGATGTTTAAGTTGATTAAAACAGGTTTTCAAAAAGATAGCACACATTACAAGCACTCACGACAAACATCACAAGCAATTGTTACAAACATCAGAGGAGGATACAACGCACACTACTCGACTGGTGCTAAGCGACTTGGTACTACAACAAAGGCTAGGGTTGCGACTCTGGATCTTGGACTATTACTGCTTCCTTCCTTGGGGCTCTAGTCTCGGGGCGACTACTCACGGGGCGAGCCTGGGACAGAGTGCACTTCCAGCAGAATGAGCAGCTCATCGTCGGGGAGATCCTCATGGATCCCATTCTCTCTGGGCTGTGCTGGAGGTTCTTCTTCTGCGGCTGCAGGTGGTGCTGACGGGGTCCCGGGGATTCCTCCCCATCCTATGAGAGGTGTCCCTATCAAGACGTGGGGTTCCCTGATGGCTGGGACGGGTGTCCCACTACCGGTCCATTCTTGCATGCGCAGATCATGGACCCGCCTGAGGCTTTCACGGGCAACGACTTCGCTGCTTATGGCGGCCGCGGTCCTTGCTTCAGCTTGAGTCACTCGGACTTGTTGCGTCCTTACTTCCAGCTCTGCTTGCTCGGCTCGAGTGATTTGCTCCCTCAAGAGCTTAGCCTGCTCGTCGAACAGTGCATCCAAGGAGATGAGGTAGGTGACCACATAGTACAGCATGTCTTCTTGGTGGCGGCGCCGTTCCAGGCTTCGCATGCGAGCCTGCCAAACTCGAGTTCTGATGGCGGGAGGAAAAAGCCTCATGGGTGTGGGGGCAAGGTGTTCCTCATAGATGCGACACAGGTAGCGAAGTTACTTTCTAATGGCCAAGGGGTAGGTGTCCTGATGTCGGAACCCTGTGACGGTCATGCGCCACAGTTCAATGTTGGGGTAGCGGTTGGTTCTGGCGACGGAGACGACCACTCTACAGCGAAGAGTACCGAGGTGCTCGTACTCCCTACTATAGTACCTAGGGCGCTCAGTAATACCGAGGCGCTCCAAGGAGGTGATAAAGAGGCGGGAGAAACCTGGTTCCTCCTGACACACACCTTCGGTCCATCCGTCTTCGGCCATCTGAAAACAAGGGTAGAGTTGAACAAGTTGTGCAAAAAGGTGGGGTACAAGTGGTAGATGACTTTTTATTTATCAACAAGCTGGGTACTAGGGTACATCATTTATTAGGATGATAGCCCTTACTAGGATACTCTACTCTCCCCTCATAGGGATTACTCCTCAAACCGAATAGGACGCTTCTTTGGGGGAAGGTACTGCTCCGGTATCTCATCCCCGGTCTGAGTGCCCTTATCCCAATGGGTTTCTTCGGGTTCTCCTTCCAGCAACCCAGCCTCTCTTCTTCTCTTTCGTTCCTTAGCAAGCGCGTTCCACAGGGTTTGGGTGAATCCTCGGGAGCGTTCCATTTGTGCCTCAGCTTCTATAACCCTTTTCTGTTGTGCTGCCAATGCCTATTCTGCTCTCTTTGCCCTGCGGATTTGGTGCTTCAGCTGCGTCTCTTGTTCTTGGTACAGATGTTCTAAGCTGTTGGGGTAAATGGATAGGTGGGAGACTGTATCTTCTAGTTCTTCTTCTTCCCTTCCAAGTCTCCTCATTCGGTCAATCCATGAGCGTCCTCTTCCTCCAGAGGGCGGGAAAAATCCCATTGGAGTCTGTCGGAGATGATGCTTATAGATCACACGCAGACGTCGTAGAGCTTTTCGGGCAGCCTTACAGTAAGTGTCGGGGAAGCGAAATCCAGTGGTGGAGATGAACCAAGGATCTATGTCAGGGTAGAGTGTGCTTCTTCCCACGAAGATCATCACGTCACACCGAAGGGTGCCTCTGAGATCGTACTCTCGATAGGTGTACTCTGGTGGGTCCACAACTTCGACGCGTCCTAGGCTGAGTAGCAACAACTTAGGAAGGCCAGGCTCTGCGTGGCAGACTCCTCCCCTCCATTCCATGTTAGCCATCTGGAACCAGACAAGGGACAGGGTAAGTGCTCGTGTGAAGGTGAGCTAAGCAGGGGAAAGATCTTAGCAGAGAAAAGCTCAGGAAAGGTCTCGGGTCCTAGGGGTCGCGTCCTACGGCCAACCTATGGCTCTGATACCACCTGAAGCATCTCCTCATCAGAGAGGACTAAATGTGATACAAATACCAGTCCCAGGAGGCTGGTAACACATTTATTACAACAGATGGTACATCACCGTACAAAACGTCGTGGTTGTGGGCACGGAAGCACCACTGCCACGAGGACTAACATAAGTACAACAAGCCACACGATAAGACCAACAGCGTCTACTATAGGATCAGAGTCTTGCGCTGTGGGAGCGTCCTGTGGAGACCCTGAGCCACAGGCACGGCTGGGTGTAGGACGACGACCTACTCAACGTCCTCAGGAACAAAATCGGGATCCTCCTCTGTAAAAAAATAGTTAATCAAGCAAGGGTGAGTACATACGTACTCAACAAGTCCAACCCCACCCACGGAGGGGCTATATATCAGAACATGGACAAGGAATAACAGGGATCAGTAATTTATGAAAAACTAACTTTTACTCATGCAGGGGTTTGTTTCGAAGAGGTTTTCGCAAAACATTTTTGTAACCAAAGTAACTCAGTTGCTCAAATGAAAACCAGTTGAGGACTACCGAACTCCCCGTCCGTAGTAGCCCAGGCACACAGCCATACTCTGTTTCCAAAATCACTCACGCCATGAAAACAATCCCAAACCAAACACTAGTTTTGTGACCACACCATGACTCGTCTAATACCGTGGACACGACTATTCGAATAGGTTTTACACTCTGCAGAGATTGTACACTTTCCCCACAAGTAGGGTACCGCCACACGGACACCTTGGTGCCAGCGCGGATCCTATCAAAGCCATTACCCACACTAGCTAACCCTACGAGCCATCACGGAAGCAACCAAGGGGTTATCTCACATAACCAGGGCATAACTCACATAGATCGTATCCCTACTCCTTGTCCTTCCGCTGCTCACCCGCACTCCCGATGGCTAGCAGATTAACTAGTGGGATTTATGCTAAGCCGTTGCCACATACAACGGTCGAGTGGTTGTACGAAAGCTGGGCCAGGTGAGATGTCACGCAACCCGGTCCTTAACGACAAGATGGACATCTCCAAACACGCTCAACCACAAAGGTACGAGCTCACCCATACTCCTGACACACGCTCGTCCATCTCATCCACACATCTCTTTTTCTCATCTTCCAAAATACCAATTTCCCATTTTTAAAGTACTCACACAGTTTTAAAGAAATCATTTAGGCCAAACAATCATAGCAAACAAGGGTGGCTATCCTACTAGGTTTTATGCAATTTATAAAACAAAACAGGGGTTGTGTTTATAAAACTGGGATTAAATCATGCATCAAAGGATGAGATTGAACTTGCCGTCTTCGAAGCCTTCCGGGAGTTCATGCTCACAGTTCGGGTCTTCGGGCTCCTGGGCACAGTAGGCGGCTCCGAACTCCTCCTGGGGTTCCTCGTTCACTCCGTCGGCTACGACACACAATCAAGCATACAATCAACACAAGCAAACAAAGATTCACCGGCAGAGCTCGAGGAGAGAATAAATAGGAAAAAGGATGGATAAATATTATTTATGGGAAACTGGTGAAGAGTTCGGCGGGAATAGACCCCGGGAATATATGGTGAAGTTTGGAATTAATTTGGAGTTGAACGGTATATGAAATGATATAACAAAGGGTGTTTAGGGGCTAGTTTAATAGGAATAAGGACCTATTTATAAAGAACTTAAGAATCTCAGGGGCTTCTTGGTGAAACAGAGTTTGAGAGAGGGGGGGGGAGGGTCTCGGTTGGAAAAGGAAAAGGGGGAGGGGGTATAGACAAAATGTCCATCTTCTTCCTCCCCTCGACTCAGAATAGGGGAGGGGTCGCGGACAGAGGGGGGTCGGCCGGTGGGGGGGAAGGGGCGCCGGCGACCCAGGCCATGGGGACGGCCGGGAGGTGGGGCAAAACGGAGAGGAGGTCGAGGGCAACCCATTCCGCTCCTCACCTTGGGCTGAGACGGCTCGTGGAGGGAGATCGACGATGTCGGGCGGACTGTGGCAATGGAGGTACTGGTGGCGGCGACAGGGAGCTCGGGAGGAAGAGGGGAAGGCCGGGGTGGCTTGGGGGCGAGGCAGGGGCGGCGCGAGCTCCTTTTATAGGCGCGGGAAGGCGGTGGAGCGGCCAGGATCGAGCTCGTGGAGCTCGTGCAGCCTGTTAATGGAGGTTGGTCAGCTTCGCAGTAACGGCGACGAGACGTGAGCGGCAACGGCGACGCGACTCGTCGGGCAGCGACGTGGTGGCGGGCGAGCGAGGTTGGCGCGTCGTGGGCGGCGTTTTGCGGCGTGCCCGAGCTCAGAGGCGAGCATGTGGAGTAATGGCGGCCATGGCGTCTTGCTGCAGGGTGCGGTCTCGTCGCGGGGTCGTCGTGTGCAGAGGAGCAGGGAGGGGGTCGACGTGGGCGACGGAGAGCAGGGCGGTTGCGCGCTCGCACTCCTCCTGGCAGGTCACGACGGGAAGGGGGGCCAGCCTCCTGCGCGGGTCGCGACAGGGGGGGTCGCGGCCTCCTATGCGGGTCGGGAGGTAGGAGAAGGAAGGGAAAAGAGAAAAAGAGAAAAGAGAAAAAGAAAAGAAGGAAAAAGAAAAGGAAAAAAAGAGAATTAGAGAGGAAAAATTGGGAAAAATTCCAGGAAAATTAGGAGAAAAAGGAGAAAGCTTTTTGGTGGAGTTTTTCCGGGTTTCGGGTGCCGACGCGACGCAGCGCGATTTTCGGGTCGGCGGGGATTGCGAGGCCGGCGAATCCGGGGCGCTCGCCGGGATGCGGGCCGGAGAGATTCCCGGTGTCGGGCGACTGTCGGGTGTGGCTCGTGTTCAAAAGGGAAAAGCAGAAACGATGATCGGAGTTTAGGATTTGATCGAGCTCGGCGGTAAAGTTTTCGAAAAGCGTGTAATTTAGCGGGTGTTTTAATTAGGGTCTGAATACGCGGGCGTTACAACATCACCCGACGGTTAAGTCTTGCTGAGTATTAGTATACTCAGCCTTGCTTTGTTGATACCTTTTGCAGGTGTTGGTGTGTTGATGGTAATCGTGGACTGGTTCTCTCCCACCCTTTGGGAAGGGAGTGGGAAGATGACAGTGCTTAGTGATATCATGGATGGCCTCCCGTGATGTTGCTTATGACGTTTAGTATTTTATTTCTGCTGTGTTTTCAAACTCTGAACTGTTTACTTTCCTATATGGAACTTGTTTTGTAATAATGAATAATTGATGAATATGATGTATTAAGGTTGTATTAATTATCTCTGAACTCACTATCGCGTGAGTCTTAGTGTACAATCTTCGATCCTTTGTTATAAGTGATTTACCGGGCTTGACCCGGTAGATATCGACAGGTTAACTCCTCTTTAACACATAATGACCAAATGGATAGGTTATGTGTGTTAAATGGGATTTAATTTGGACGGTTCTGTCACAACTATCACACACATGCTGAAATTAAATAAAAACAAGAAAATACTACGCATACATAAACACACACAAGATGAAAATAAAGAAAAGGAAAAGGAAAAACCAAACCACATTTAAAAACTTCATCCCTTCCTTCTTTCTTCACTCCTCATCCGATTGCTCTTGCTCCGTCGGTTGACTTTCGTTGAATCCTTGCTCATAATATGTTTGCATGGCCCCCCACGAAATTGATCCGATGGCACAATTTGAAGGCGTCCTAATTCATGGGCGATCCCCGCCGTTCCTTCATGCCAATGGCCGACATGGCTCCGGATCCTCTCGACGTCTTGTGTATTCCTTTGCATATATGCCCCAATGATGGTTGTGCTTTGTTGGGGCTGAGGCATGCTTGCATATGGTGCCATAAATGCTTCATTTGGCACAACAAAAGTTGGTGGACAATATGTTGGGGGAGGTGGCGGCATGGCTGCACCACTCCCCCATGCTTGCATCGGCACACTTCCATAGTAGGGTGGTGGCATATGAATCCCTCCATATGGTTGATGATATGCAGCCCCTCCTTGATCTTGGGTTGCGGAAGACGATCCCTCTTCTATAATTCTTCCTCTTTTGTTCTTCTTGGCCGGCACAAGAATTCCTTCTTCTAACCAATTCTCTCTCCCTTTAATAAATAATTTCAGCCTCATATTTGGGAGAGGAACGTTGACTTTTGCCACCTTGTACCCTCTCTTTTCATCTCCACAAATGTATTTTCCTTGCTTCATGTAATCAATCCGAAGTGAATTCCCCGCAAGTAGGAATTTTGGGTTCCTTGAAATTCCCGGCTTCACAGAAATTGCTATCATAGATAGATAGCATCCTGAACCAATTTGTCCAGTCCCTGAAGTTGCCTCACAACACCACCGATTGATCATGATATATGACGGATCAATGGCTTGCTTTGCAATCAATGCCGAATAGAGCCAATTAAGTTCCATGTCGGTGATCTTAGACTCTCTCATTCTTCCCCAAATCCTTTTGCTCATCCAAGAATGAAATATTTGGATGATGGGATTCCGGATGCTATTTCTTTGCCGGTTATCTTCCCCCAAAATCATACTCCTAAATCCTTCCAATACACTTTCATTAACATCAACTTGCTCCGGGGCTTCCCTCTTGAAACCAAGCAACTATCTAATTTGCTCATAAGAAATTATTTGCTCATCATCCTTGAGTCGAAATGAGAGGGATGGCACCCCTTCATTAATAACCGGTGCCATCATCATGAGAATTTCCATGGCAAGCTCCATGTGAAAGCTCACCCCTACTCCATCGAAAAATTGCCCATAACCAAGGTGGTTCATCATTTGATAAATATCCGGAGAAAATCCCAACACTTGGAAAGCATCATCGTCGAAGTCAACGTTGGGCACAATCCTCTTCTCTAGGCGACCAACCTTCTCCTCTTCCTCCTCCGTCATAATGAAAAATCCATACTTGCAACGTCACGGAATGTACGGTGGTGGAGCGGATGAACGAGTCGAGCAACGAGGTTGGACGGGTGGCTCTTCCGTGCGCCCTTGCGGTTTGGTGTACAGCATGGACGAGCTTCGCGTGTCTCTTCTTCCACTAAGGAGCATGGTGTCGCTCCTTGATGGCGCCACGTCCTCTTCCATGCTTCACGGCGACTCATAGATTGAGTGCCTCCGTGAAGAACTTGTTGACGCTGGCTTCGACAATGATGATTGTGTCTTCCTTCCAAGGGCCTTGCTAAAAGCCTTCCTCATTTTGTTGTTGCTGCACAAATCACAAACAAACTCTCCCGGGGGTTTCTTGCCGGTAGAAATACACACAAAAGAAGTATATGGAAGGGCAAGAATGGTGACGTATTTTTCTGAATTTTTGGAATCAAGAATGGAGAACAAATTTTTCGAAGGTGTTTCTGGAGGTTCTGGACTAGGAGCTCAAGAACATGAACTAGCAATAGAGCAAATGACTTACCTGAGGAAGATGAGCACCGGGGGGCCAAGAACTAGGCCAGGCTGGCCGGCCCCCGGCCCCTCTTTTTTGGCTCTGCTTTCTCCCACTTGTTGCTTGATGCATCATGGTGCTCTGTACTCGTGCTCCACGCCTTCCACCGTCCAATTTCTCTCAGCCACTCCTTTTTCTTGCATGATCAAGTCCTCCATCTTGATCATTTACTTTGTGTCACTTCCATGCTTCCTTGCCTCCCATGCTTTCATCCATATCCTACAAAAAAACAAGTCTTGCTGCCCCCCATGCTTGTCCTTGCATGTGCTCAAGATGCCTCAATGATGAAGCCTTCCCGTGATGCATCATGGAGCATTAGAAGTTCAATTAAGCTCAAAACCTTCCCTTGATCATGTTTAGATGCTAATTACTCCTCTACTTTCAAAAATTAAAAATTAACTCAGAGACATCAAAGAGGTCAAATGTATTTTTAGAGGAGTTTTTAGGCATCAAAAGCATTTGTAAGTCGAAACTTTCCGACTACATTGATTTTGGTTACACCGGGATCACTTGCTCTCATTAATTGATAGCAAGCTCCTCCGGCTTGACCGTGGGGGTATGGTTTTAGGTTCTAATTATGGCCAAACATGAGAGAGATGTTATGAATAAACAAAATAAATGGGGCTTGGAAAAATTCTAACTCTAGAGAAACCGGTAGATATCAAGTTGAATGAAACCAAAAACCGATTTTCCTAGGTTCACGCGAGTCCTACCATGCGTCAAAAGATTAAAAATCATTAAGGGACAACGCTGGGCTCTACTCGTGTGTTTTTATGATGTAAAACAAACCAACCTTGTCATCATGAAGAGGATGAAAGGTGTGGGTAGGTTCTGAATTTTTGGTATTGGTTTCTCGATAAGAGGCAAATAAATCGTAGGATGGCTCGTGCCATAGGTTTATGGTCAAATAAAATCCAAATGAAACATCCGAGCAAATTAAATGTCTCAAAAAATAAGTTCAACCACTTAAGAGTTTATACCAAGTCTTGCATAGCAAATTCTAAGACCAACTTACTTGAAATCGGAAACAATCCGGGTTGCCCTCCCGACAGCTTTATTCTTCATCAGGTTGTCCTCCCGGTAGCTTATTCTTGACTCGAAGAACGGGTTGCCTCCCGCCTAGCGCTTCGTTTATAGTCCATGACTAGACTTCTTCTCTTCTTCACTTCGGATCAATGCTATTTGCGGGTGTTGCAATCTTGGGTACCCACTTCTGCACCACCTTGGGCGCGGGCTTATTCTCCGGCTTAGTCATCTTTTTGGTCTTCACAGGCGGCTTTTGTTCTTTGGTCTTGACAGATGCAACGACTTCTTTGATCACCTTCGCTTCCTTCTTCTTTGGCTCCTCCTTCTTTGGCTCTTCCTTGCTAAAGCGACGATGAGGTGGAACATATTTAGCATTGATCATGTTGCATACCTCGAAACGTGGACGAAACTTGAATATGCTTCTTGTGCCATTGACGTCGAACTTGATCTCTCCCTTGCCAACATCGATCATTGCTCCGACGGTCATGAGGAAAGGCCTCCCTAGGATGAGAGGCGGCTTCTCCCTTTCTCCCATCTCGAGCACCACGAAATCAACAGGGATGAAGTGATCTCCAACTTTCATGGGCACATCTTCGGCGATTCCCACGGAATAGCGAATAGAGTTGTCGCCCAACTCCAAGCACATACCCGTAGGCTCTAGTGGTAGGCTCAGCTTCTCAAACACATCTCTTGGCATGACACTCACACTTACTCCAAGGTCGCATAATGCTTTCTCGAACGTGAATGAGCCAATAGAACATGGGATGGTCGGACATTCGGGGTCTCTTTACTTCTCGGGCCCTTGATTTGCGATGGCGGCACTACATTGTTCGGACATCTTGACGTGATCTGCCCCAAGTGTTGCCATCTCATACTTGTTCGCAAGTATGTCTTTGAAGTAGCGAGAATATGTAGGAACTTGAAGAGTGTCCAATAGCGGCATGTTGATGCTTAACCTGCGCACCACTTCCACAAATTTTTCAAAATGACTATCAACTTTACCTCGAAAGTAGCGTGTCTTAAGTACAGGCAACTTCATGTCATCACTTGGCATCTCGAATTCCGGCTCTTCGGTAGCAAACTCCGGAATAGTAGTCACCTTCTCCTTAGTGTGATCTTCCACTTCGACAATTGGCTTAGGCTTCCATGCTCCGGCTGGAAGTTCGGGATCCTTCGTCTCCTTTCCCGAGTGAGTTTGAATAGCCTTTGCCATCTCGGGACCTTGGGGCTGCCCCGGCAATCTTCCTTCATTAGCGGTTAGGCACCCAGCAAATTGTCCCACTTGCGTTTCCAATATCTTCATCATGTTGAGCACTTGATGGTTGGAGCTCCCGACCTCCGTCACCTTGCCATCGATGTTCTCCAATATTTTATCCATAGTCTTGAACTTAGTGACGGTGTCCTTGTTGATCTTTGCTTGCTCGTCCATGAAGTCCTTCAATTGTATATGAAGAGGCACCGTATTTTGAATAGACGAACTTGCATTAAATTGAGGTCTACCTTGCCCGTAGCGGAAGTTCGGCAAATCTCCTTTCCTCATGTAGTCGAGCACCTTTACTTCCTCCGGACAATCTTTTTGGACATGGTCGTACTCCCCACACTCTTCACACGTGGATCTTGCTTCGGCAGCCTTTAAGTCTTGGGCTGCTTTCTTTTCTAGCTCCATCTTCTCCAACCTCCTCATGAGCGAGTCAATCTTTCCTTCTAGAAGTTCCTCCTTTTCAACCTGCAAAACACCTTTAACATTGCCCGTGGGTTGAACCAGAAGTAAGCGTCCGGATGACGCCCATGTATCATTATCCGCAACCTTCTTGAAAAGAGTGAATGCCTCCGTCGGAGTGAGCTCAATGATAGATCCTCCTGCCGATGCGTCAATTACGGTCCTTGATGCTAGATTGAGTCCTTGATATAACTTTTGAACAAGGTCCTCCTTCGGGAACTTGTGATGTGGCACGGCTCGGGTGTACTCATTGAAACGCTCGAAAGCTTTCGCGATAGTCTCTGTTGGATATTGAGCAAATGTAGTAATCTTATTACGCAAGCTTTGAGTCTTACCCAGTGAATTATACTCCTTCATGAAAGCTCTCATCAATGCTTCCCAATTTTGCACCGTCTCCACCGGTAGAGTGTAGAACCATTGCAAGGCTTTTCTGAGAAGTGAGAACAGAAAAAGTCTTGCCTCAATTGATTTTGATCCAGCCCTTCCATCATGAATGTCTGACAAAGCTGGATGAATGCATGGATGTGAAGGTTAGGATCCTCTTTACTGGTGAAAGGTGTATGTTGCACCATGCGGATGGTTGAAGTCTTGATCTCAAACGGTCTTCCGATGTCGGCTAGGTTGAGGATGGGGAGATCAACGAGCTCCGGAATGCAAAGCTCCCCAATCTTCCTCTCTTGTGCCATTGGTGGCGGTTGAGATTGATCTCTCCTTGGACTTGGAGGTGGTGATTCCTTCTTCGGACTTGTAGGTGATGATTCCTTCGGAGATCCCGACGATCCTTCGGCTCCGGCTTTTGGATCTACAATCTTCAGCTTCCTAGTTCGTGCTTCGCGTATCCTTTGCGTGTAAAGTTTTTCTGGATCATCCACAAATTTTTTTAGTTTGTTGGAGAGGTAGCCGTCCATCTCCTATTAGGGTTAGCGATAAACAAAATATACAAAAGATCTAAAAAAGTGAAATTATAAAAAGGGTTAGTCAAAAACTAGATTAGATTGGTTTTTGAGGATGATCAAAGTTTAATAGATGCAAAAGAAAATCAAAAAGAAATTGAAAATACTTACAAACGAGATACTAGATTGGATCTGAAAGTGCATCTAGGCTCCTAATTATTTTGGTGATAATGACAATACAATTTGGATGATTTAATGCTTTCAATGAGATGTGTGCAGGGATTAAAAGGATAAAATTCATATTTAATCAAAAGAAGCCCCTCATTACTTCTGTTCGGTGTTGAAGCTCAATTGGAGGTTTAAATTGATTTATATTTCGAATTTGAGTATAGGAAACACCGTACTATTAAGAGGGATGCGAATTGACCGTCTAGAGATGTTAAAAGTGCTTAGAAAGGTGAATCAAGAAACCAAGAGAGACACATAGCCTAAACGTACACATACCTTTGTTTTTCTCCCTGTCAGCCTTTTGTCGGTAGTACCGGCCCTGGGTCGGTAGTACCGAGAAAGGGTTTCTGTCTGGTTTTCTCAAACCCCTCGGTAGTATCGACCCCACGCCGGTACTACCGATAAAGACCTTCTGTTTCGTTTCCGGGGCTCCTCGGTAGTTCCGACCCCAGGTCGGTACTACCGAGAAAGCGTTTCTGTTTCCTTTTTCAGAGCCCCTCGGTAGTACCGACCTGAGGTCGGTAGTACCGATAAGTTGCGTTTCCAGAGCAGTAACAGCTAGTTTTGGAGGGTGGGTATTTATACCCCCTTCACTCCCTTCTTTGGCTGCTGACCTAACTCGAGACAAACACACCCAAGAGCATTCACTCCCCTTCTCCACTCCTCCCTAGAGCTACTCCTTTGATCCTTTGAGCTAGGGCTTGAGTGAGGAAGAGATTCTTGGTGTGAGATTGAGAAGCTTTGAGTGACCCATCTATCTCCTTCATCTCAAGAGCACTTGAAGCATCTCCGGGCATCGATTCGCGTTTGTTACTCTTGAAGCTTGCTTCTAGATGGTTAGGCGTCGCCCGTTGAGTGCCCTCTTCGTGTGGAGCACCCGGGATCATTTGTATTACCCCTGCTTGGTGGAGAATTCTTAGTGAGCACCAATCTTCCTTTGTGGGGATTGAATGAGGTAAGAGGCTCTTGGTGATAGCCCTCCCTTTGTGAGATCCTCAACGGAGACGTAGCTTCCTTTGTGGAAGTGAACTTCAGATTAAACCTCTTGTCAACTGCTTGTTTGAGTTCTCTCTATTTCTCTAACCCTAGAAGTGTGATTTGGACCGATCTATATATTTGTTGTGTTCCAACTTGTATCTTTGGTTGCAGGAGGTTCTTAGCATCTAAACTCAACTCTTGATTCAAGTAGAATTGCTAGAATCATTTTCATTTTCGAATTTCGTCTTAGTCATCTCTGCTATGTCGGTAGTACCGCCCCTGTGCCGGTATCGAGCCCCTCGGTAGAACCGACACAGCGCCGATAGTACCGACCTATGATTTAATCGCTGCATTTGTTTCAGAAATTCGAAGTGATCCTATTCACCCCCCCTCTAGGCATCACAAGGTCCTTTCAATTGGTATCAGAGCCTAATCCCTTGATTTAGGCTTAACCGCTAAGGGATCAAGATGTCGGGGAATGGTGATGATGTTGCTGCTCAAGAACTCGCCGCCAAGGAAGCTCAAGAGAGAGAGCTCAAGGCCGCTCAAGATCAAGCTGCAACTCTAGAGCTAATGGGGAAGGCCCCAAGTCATACACCATCCAACGTCGCAAGCTCCGATGATTCCGACTCCGATTCCGACTCGGACTCCGATTCAAGTGATGAAGATGTCAAGGACGGTGACAATGACCTAAAGAAAGCGGCGAAGAAAAGAAGGAAAGCCAAGAAGAAGAAGAAGGCAAAGAAGATGGCCAAGAAGCTCCTCAAGAAGATGATCAAGAAGGAGCAAGCAAAGTACTCCCACTCCGGCTACTACAAAGTGCCATTCCACTACGGACACAACTCGGGCAACAATCCTATCGAAAAATTCTATTCTGTACATTTGGGAAAGCCTCCCCACTTCGATGGGAAAGACTATCCCAAATGGGCTTATGATATGCAAATGCACCTTTACGGGCTTCACCCTTCTCTTTGGAAGATTGTGTGTGTAGGTGTGACAATTCCCGCCGAGGGTGAAGCCATGACAATCGAGCATGAACAAGACCTCCACCGCAATGTTCAAGCAAAAAGAGTCATCACAGGATCCTTGTGTGCTCAAGAGTTCAACAAAGTCTGGAACATCCAAATTGCCAAGGTGATTTGGGATACACTCAAGGAGGCACATGAGGGTACCGATCATGTGAGAAGAGGCAAGATTGACTTGATTCACGAAGAGCTTGAGCTATTCGTCATGAAGGAAGGAGAGACCGTGAGGCAAATGTATGATAGGCTAGTACTCCTTGTCTCGGACATCAAAGCACTAGGAAGCAATGATTGGGATGATGAGAAGGTCACAAAGAAGTTGCTAAGAGCTTTCACACTGAAGAACCCAAACCTAGCAACCATGATTAGAAGAGACCCAAACTACCTCAACGTGACTCCCAATCAACTTCTTGTTGAGATCTTGCATCAAGAGCTAGTTGATCAAGACGTGGAGAAGTCACTTACCTTGAAGGTGAACAAGAGTCTAGCCCTCAATGCTAGCTCTAGTGAAGTGGTGGAAGTAAAGCCCAAGACTACCAAGACTAAGAATGAAGATTCAAGTGAAGAAGGAAGCACGGATGAAGAAACTGCCTTTCCCATTAGAAAGTTGTTGGCATTTCGCAGCGCTGTCATCTTAAGAACAGATCTGGGACCCATCCTTAGTGACAACACCAGGAAACACCTTGTAGGCACCTCTCAATGTCACAACTAATGGCGCGGTTAGCATGAACATCGAGACTTGCCATAGGTTAATCTAAACGATCATGAACGAATCCGCAAGCGCACAGATAAACCATTGTAGCATTTCCCCAAGGAAGGAGAGTATTCCAAGGGTATCGAATCCGTGGAAGGCAATGGCGGATATCTTAGACTTATGCTTTTGCTCTGAATGTAAACCAAGAGATAGATATAGGGAACAACACACTGACTCCCAATCAATTTCTTGGTGAGATCTTGCATCAAGAGCTAGTTGATCAAGACGTGGAGAAGTCACTTACCTTGAAGGTGAACAAGAGTCTAGCCCTCAATGCTAGCTCTAGTGAAGTGGTGGAAGTAAAGCCCAAGACTACCAAGACTAAGAATGAAGATTCAAGTGAAGAAGGAAGCACGGATGAAGAAATCGCCATTCCCATTAGAAAGTTGTTGGCATTTCGCAGCGCCGTCATCTTAAGAACTGATCTGGGACCCATCCTTAGTGACAACACCAGGAAATGCCTTGTAGGCACCTCTCAATGTCACAACTAATGGCGCGGTTAGCGTGAACATCGAGACTTGCCATAGGTTAATCTAAACGATCATGAACGAATCCGCAAGCGCACAGATAAACTATTGTAGCATTTCCCCAAGGAAGGAGAGTATTCCAAGGGTATCGAATCCATGGAAGGCAATGGCGGATATCTTAGACTTATGCTTTTGCTCTGAATGTAAACCAAGAGATAGATATAGGGAACAACACACTCAAAGACAGGGGTAAGATAAAATATATAAGGGTAGTGTGACACACACACTCAAATCTACCTCTACTCTAGCACACTACGGCTTAGGGGGAACATACGAGTTAGCTCTAGGTTCTAATGTACTAAACATACAAAGCTAGAAGATACAAGAGATGGGCATGAGTATTGCATGAGAGAGATAAGGTTCAGCACCCAGGTACAAACGGGGAGCTAGCCCGCGACGACCAACACTCTGCGAAACTAGACTTTAGACTCCTACAGCAGGTACCCCGGCGCGGAGGTTGCCCAAGGATCCAACAGGGCTGTCACCACCTGAGGACCGACCTCTATCGTTACGGGGGGTATGCTCATAACTATCGTAGCCAGACAACCCAGGCACCATGCCTACGTTGCTGCTAGACTCCACCCGGCCCGGGCTATTGTGACCCAGGGTGAGAGCCACCAGAAGACTGATCAACTAGACCGAGTACAGTAGCTTGACCACAGACCTCATGCAACACTCTCATGCCGCCATCTAACAAGATCAACTAAGGCTAGACATACAAACAGATATGAACTCTCTTATGTCTATTCAATAAGATCAAAGGGTCGTGTTCATGAAGAACACGAGCCTCTAACTTATGAACAAACACATAAGGAAGGAGTTTATCACCCTTCAAGTGGATCAAAAGGTAGTGTTCATGAAGAACACAAGCCTCTAAATGATGAACAGAGGATGAACTCAAGAACATATCAAACATATGATCTACCATAACTTTATATGAAATAGCTGAATAACTGAAGTAGATCAAAGTCATACAAAGAAATAAAGATAAAAGAGAACTCATACCTAGACTTCCAAGAGGACTTGGAACCTGAATAAGAGCTACTCTAGCCTACCCCCTAGCCTTGGAAACTAAAAGTGAGAGGAGAATGAGAGAGTGGTGTGTGAGAAATGGGAGCCCCTCCCCTTCTATTTATAGGCAAGGGCCAGGCTTGCTCGGAGGCTCAAAGTGCCCCTAAACACCCGGGAGTGAGGCAATGGACCAATAGGGAGCTGCCACGTGTAGGGGCCAGATGGGGCGCCACTAAGGCGGTTCGGCCGATCCTAGGATCGGCCGACCCCCTAGGGCGGCCCCACCTGGTGTGCTTCCTCTGGGTGGCTGCCCTGTGGGCCCTCTGATCCATCCCCGGTGTATGGCTTGATTTGGTATCCGAGGTGGGCCCTTTCATCCATGTGAAGTCCATGTGGCATCCTCTGATTCATCGGTGAGTGCCTCCCCTGGATCGATGAGTTGGTTGATTAGGAGTTGCTACAATGTTGTATTCTCAACTTATGGCGAACATACAGGAAAGTACTCTCCCAAGAGTTGAACAAGTTGACAATGTTCTTACCTTTCTCCTGATAACGTGGGGCATATAGCTTCACCTGCCTTCGGCGGTTGAGAGACAGAATGGTTATATAGCATGTGCATAATCACTCATACCTTGATCAACTTATCAATCCGGAGGTTTTGCAAATTTTTCAAAAGAAAATCAGAGTTCCTCAAATGATACTCTCGGATCGCTCAAAAGTGTATGGTTCCTCACCAAGGCATCAATGTTGCCTTTCTTCACATCCTACTCCTAATAGGCTTTATTGTGGAGCTGTAGGTAGGGAAGAAATGTGGCATACTTGTCTCTCATATATTGCTAAGTCAAAGACCGAATCCTTGAAAGAAATAAACATACATCCTGATCAAGATGTGCATATGTGTGTGACGGAAATGAGCATGGCAAGGTGGATACTAGGCCCGGAAATGGGTGCTAGATATTGCCATGCTTTATGGTGGAACTCTTTCTCTTGCACATATCAATCCCTTTTTCTCCTTTTGAAATTTTCAAGACTTGGGCTAGCTCTCTTTATTTTATTTTTGCCATTCTTTTGAGCATGCTTTTCTTTTTCTCTCTTTTTTTTAGCTAGCCCTTTGTCTCTATTGGAGATATTTGGAGAGGGATGAATGATACAAAGATACACAGAGTTTTATTTGTGGAAGAATGCATAGGCAGTATGGAGCAAATGATGAATGCTAACCTCCAGTGTAGAAGTTTAAGCATGAACGTGTACGTGATCTTGATCAGGGGAGTATGAGTTCCAACAAGGGTCACAACAATTTGACAAAGCTCAATGAGAGAACAAGCTGCATATATGGAGGCTAAGAACTAGAATCTACATATGGCCTTGGATGGGAAATTCTCATCATTGAGGAACTCATCATGCTTTGATTTTTTTCAAAAAGGAAAACTCCGGATGTCAAGCATCACTAAGCACAAGATCATAGCACTCTATTCTACCATGTCATGTCTCACAACAACTTAGGCAAGGATCATGCTTTTTGCTACCCACAGTTTTCAAGCTAAGGTTTGAACATACAAGCCAACAAACTCAAAACTTAGGTAGGATACAAAGTTGTAAGCAAGACATACGAGAAGAATAAATAGAGCAACTATTCATCATTTCAACCATAGAGGCAAAGCATTCTTACTAAGCATATCAAAGCAAACTAAGAAAACGATGATGATGAAAGCAAATAAATATTTTTGGTCTTTTTATTTTTGCAGATTTTTTTGGGTTTTCATTTATAAGATATTCTGAAAACAAAGGAAGATACAAGTTACCTCAGAATGGGGGTCCTCCCCCAAGCTAGCTTTAGGCTCACTGCGGATGAGGGTAGAAGAAACCCTGACTCGCGTAGTAAGCCCTCTGCGCCTCCATGTATCGCTGCTGATCCTGCTGCATGGCTGCTATCCTCTCACCAGCCTGACGCTGTCACGCTAAGGTAGACTCGACGTGGGTGTTCAGTGTCTCCTCCAATCCCATGACCTGGACGGTGAGCTCTCCCATCCGCTGCGAAAGCGGAGCATCGCGTGCAGAGGCTGAGAAGTGCCTCCGGAAGGACGAAGATGGAGGTGGACCACCGGTGCTGGAACTAGTGGGTGTGGCCCACTGAGCACTGCTCGCATCTGCCCAAGCCGTGCCACTCGCACTCGGCTGGTAGGTGGGCTGGTCCCAACCAGGTGCATATCCAGGGGTAACCCCGAACATATACCCCGCAGGGGCCTCTCCTGCCACCGATGGCGTAGTAGGCTGTGGCTGAGGCTGTGGTGGTGGTGTCGGCTGTGACTGCTGCTGCTGCTGCATGTGTGCTCTCTTCGTCGCGCTTCTGGTGGACCTGCATGAAACACTAGCATGACGGCTTTCCTCTTGTGTAACAAGGGGAATGGTTAGTAACTCCGAGTTATACAATTCAAACCCCGGGTTAGGTAACGAGATTTGATTTGCATAGCCCGAGAAGAAGAAAGTCAAAGAATCATTTGGGCCCCTCTTGAGTATATGCCCTTGGATCAAGTATGCCTCGTCAATGAGAACTCGGGGCATCCCGATGAAGGGTACGGAATTCCCGCTAAGAACCCCGAGTCTGAGAGTGATACGAGTCACCAAAGACGTACACTCAACAAGACCTATCATCTTGAAATTCATCAACCATTGCCGAATCATAGCTTTAACGGGAGAGACCTTGATCCAGTTAACAGCGGCATATAATAGCATCATCTCATCGCTGCGCACGGGCCGAACATCCTCTCGTGGAAAGAGAGTAATGGCGAGCCACTTGTGCCACAAACGGAGAGTGGGATGCACAATATCGTTGCACCGAGGTACAAAATTGCCACTATAAACAAGACCAGAGATGTCTAACCAGAAAGAGTCTCGAACAAAACCCTCACAAGCCTTCTTCAGAGAAACAGTACAATGAGGACTAAAACCAAGAAGACGACTAAGTTCCTTCCAAGAAACACGATAATCGGTCCCAAAAAGACGAAACTAAATGCCATCCGGAATCTCGGTAAGAGAGCAAAGAAACTGGATGGTGAGGGGCCGAGAGCCAAGCTCTGTAACCGGCGCAAACTCCTCCCAACCAAGAGCATTCCAAATGGAAGCGAACTCGAGATTCATACCTATTTTCTCCATGAGGGCCGGGTCAAAGTCCCGGGTGTGGGCGAAGACTCAGTCCTTCAAGAGAGCATAGGCTTGCTCCTCTCGAGCGCCCTGCAAGCTGAGGTAGGGGGTGTCGTCGATGACCTCCTCCGCGGCTTGTGGCTCTTCTTGCTCTTCTTCATAATCCATCGTCGATGGGCTCGGCGTTAGCTCGGCGGGGGTGGATGCACTCGTGCTTGCCCGCGAACGGGAGCGTGAGCGTGTCACCCTCCGGAGAGTGTTCGCCGCCCAATTCATGCTAGCACAACAACAAGGGACAACAAGAGCAACTCGGTGATGGGTTAGTGAAATCGAATGAAGTTCTTACCGAGCTTGCTCAACCAATGACAATACTTTCAGCAACACAATAGAGAGAATACTTGATGATCCAATCTCGAGCAAGAAATCCAAGAAAACCAAGAGAGCAAGGAGTAGAGAGGGGAGTGTGAGTGAAGAATGTTGAATGGGTGAAGAACACCCCCTCTCCCCCTGCTATTTATAGGCAAATGCGCTGGGCATCCAGACATAACCGTTGGGCAACGGCAAGGAGCCGTTGGAGCAAGGTGGGACCCAGCAGCCGTTGGGCTGCTTCGGTCGAACCTGGGGTCGGCCGACCCCAGGCCGGGCCCACCTACCCTCTGCCCTGGCTAGTGGCTCCCCAATGACTAGCTGGGGGCCTGCCTGAGTGCCTCGGCCCAAATTCCCTCGAAATATTTTTCAAATGATTTTTCTTGAATTTTCAAACTCAGAAATGATTTTCAGAAATTTTATTTGGAAAAGGGGAAAGGGCTAGATAAATCTAGCATGCAGATGCAGAGTTTTGGAAAATCAAATATGCAATTTTGGAAATAAAATTTTGAAAAGGGAAATATGAGATAAGTACCATTTTTAACCTTTTTGGTAGAAAGGACCCATCATTTGTAGTCCGGTGAGTTGGACTCTTCTCAGTGATCAATTCCATTCAGCACCCCACTCCTGAGAAGTAGAGGGTGGTGCCATCTCAATCTTCTGCCATTCTTTCCGAATTTTCTTTAGCCTTTTTGACAGAGATTTCTTCCTTGAGGGTAAAGGCTCCATCCTTCCCCCAAGCTGCTCAACACTATCTTGCACCAAATAGCATTGCTCTTCTTTGTCCTGAAACTTGAACTTCAAGTTCCTCTTCCCAATGCGTTAACAGATAATTCCGGACCCCACATTGATTCTAGCTCGAACATCACTGAGAAATGGTCGCCCAAGGATGAGCGGCATTCCTCCCTCGTCATCCATATCAAGGACCACGAAATCCGCGAAGACATAAGAACTCTTGACCTTAACCAATATGCTCTCAATAATTCCTTCTGGATATCGTATCATTGAATCGGTAAGTTGGATAGTCCGTGCTGTAGGAGAGAGAGCTGGATATTCCAGTTGCTTGAACATGGCCTTGGACATGAGATTAACACTTGCACCAAGGTCACAAAGGGCATGCCTGATCTTTTTGTAATAGATTGTGCAAGTAATAGTCGGGTAGCCTGGATCTTTCTTGTGCACCACAGCTGATTCCTCCTATGGATCAAGAAGTTGTTGTATGGGCTTTCCTGCGTAGTTAGGGGCATGTGTCTTCCTAGGTGGCTTACCCCACCGAGTTGACACTACACTAACATTCTCACAAGATGAGAAACCAAGTTGATATGTGCCTTGGTTTGTATATGATGAGCGATTGACCGGATGTTTTGAGGCTTTGTGTTGAGTGTGTTTCATCGGGTTGTGTTGTCGGTTGTGTAACTTCATATGTTTATGTGGTGTGTTGTCAATGCACTCGTGAGGAGTGGTTGACAACGTTGTGTGGACTGACTCTTGGCCTAGTATTGCAGGTGTTGGTTGCGGCTTGGTTTGCATTGGTGCAGGTGAAGAACAAGCGTGAAAGGTCTATGCCAAGGTGGCCTCCAGGGTGATGGAGAGACAAGTAGGCTTGGTTCGAGGGACCTGGTGGCCGACGGGATCAAGTGCGGGCCGCATGGTGCAAGAAGAGCAAGACGAAGTCGTGGACATAGAGCCGGTGCATCGGTGGCGGCCAAGTCAAGGAACGAGGCAAGACCGAGTAGACCGTCCGGGAGTTGGAGGTGAAAGGCTTGACGGAATCGACGCTTGGCGTGGTGAGGTCGGGCCGTGTACGCAGGGTTTGGTGGTTTGGCCACAAAACCATCGGAGGACGGTTTCTTAGTTTGGGCCTCAAAACCAAGTCCGAAGGCCCAACGCGACGGAGACGGGGATCCGGGAGCGTCAGGAAGCTTCGAGGCAGGTGACACGCGGCATGATCGAGGTGCTTGCGTCGGGAGGACGCGAAGGCCCGATGGATGCGCGGCCGTCCGATGGTGAACTTCATGTGTTGACCAAAATGTCCCTGTGAGGGCTTGTATTGTATCTCCTAGTGTAGGGGCACTTCGGTATTTTCCAGAGGGCCTATATATATGAGGAGGGGGCTGAATTTTTAGCCAACTCTTTGGCTTAGTTGGTGGGAGTGCTCTTTCATTTTGGGGTGGTCTTGGGGAGAGAGGGAGAGGAGAGTGTGTGGCTCTTTGTTTGGAGCTTTTTGCCATCCAAGATTTGCAATTCTTGGAGTGGCTTGTAATCCAACATGGCATGAATATTCATAGTGAATTAGTCCCTCAAATCTTGTGCAAATTCCTCGAGCAAATTCTATCTCTTTCTAAATTCCTGAGTTGGTTTTTGTGCTATTTTCGGAGCTTTTCAGTTCGATCCTTGTGCGTCGATTTCTAGGGTGTTTCCTTCCGGATTTCTTTGAGCGGATCATGGGTGAGTGCCTTGTGCCTCTTTGTGGATGATCTTGACCCCTCAAACACCGGGAATCAAGCTCGATTTAGTGAGTTTAGGATGAACTCGAGTTTGTGCTTTGAGCGCACGAGATTTGCGATTCCGGTTGATTGGATAGGTTTGGGGCTTCAAGATTTTGGGCATAGCTTCTCCTAGAGACGCTTCTCATCTACCCAAAATTTGGGCTCAATCCGTCCAGTGGTTTGGGAGATCCATTGATTGGAATTTGGGGTTGACTTCGCGGGCTGCGTTTCTGGTTCTGTTCGCGCTTCGGCGGACGGTCCGCGAGGGGGTGGCGGACGGTCTGCGGGGACTGTGTTCGTCGCATGTTCGTCGAGTTCGTCTCGTGTTCTTGCGAGCTCGTGGTTTGATCCGTTGGGGTCTTTGGTTTTTGGAGCAAGGAGTTTGCAGACAGTCCGCCGGTCCATGACGGACGGTCCGCGAGGTTCGAATTGAGGTGGAGTTTTCTGGTGGTTGGCACGGACGGTCCGGACTGTAGTGTCGGACAGTCCGCGAGGACCGGGCGGACAGTCCGCGAGGTGTGGTTCGTCTCTGGTGGTTCGGTTGGCAATTTCGGACGGTCCGTCCTTGATCCGCGGACGGTCCGCCTGGTGACCGCGTACAGTCCGCCCCCTTCTGACGGACGGTCCATTCTGGCCGAATAGATTTGGTTGAGAGCTTTATTCCTTTGGTTCTTTGATCCGTGCTTCCGCTAGTTGAACCAAGGATTGCTCCTAGGACTTGTAGGTTTGTGTGTGCCTAGTTTCGAGCCGCTCTTGTGTGTGCGAGTGCTCGGAGTGGTAATTGGGGCATAGGCCGTGTTCTCTCTTTGGAGAAGAATTTTTATCGGCTCTCATTCACTCCCCCCCTCTCTGGTCGCCTATTCGGTCCTTCAATTGGTATCAGAGCTGGTTGTGGATTCGTATGATTCTAACAAGTCTAGGATCCATAGGGCGACAAAAGAGATGGGGCGCTTTGCTTGCGGTTTTGGTTTGCGCGTTTTGAGCCCGGCGACTTGGTGTTGTGCCTTTGAAAACCATAACTTGAGATACCTTCAATGAAATAGGCATAACTTTTCGCTCGGTGCTCCGATTGAACTCAAATTTTTACAGCGGTTAGGTGACAAGTTTTGGGTCATACCCGAAACTGATAACATTAGTTTGGCAGTCTCGAAAAATTCAAAAAAATTCGGAACATAAATAAAAAATTTGTTCTTTGCTTTTACAGCTTTTTTGTGAATGTTCCTGAATTTCTCTAGACCGCAATTCACCTCCGTTTGAGCTGAAATTTTGTGTGCCTCTATCTATGGTGCTCCTTGTTCAGTGGTAAAATTTTGGGAAAAAGATAAGGTTCTTTGCTATTGAACTCGTGAGTTCTTTTCTGAGAATTGAGGCATTTCGAGTGCTTTCCTTGCTTCTTTGCTTCTTCCTTGAGCTTGCTTTCGGCTAATCCTAACTGGTGCTTTGAGTTATGGCTTCAACCTCTTCTACTTGTGTGTCTTTGTCTCCAGAGGTTGATGAGATGAAGAGTGCTTCGAGAGATGACCACAAGTGGAGGAGGAAGTGCAAGGAGTTGGAGAACGATAAGGAGGCGTCGGCGTTGATCCGGCTTTTGGTGGCCCAAGATGATGATCTCCAAGACAAGCTCATGAAGAGAAGCAAGGTCAAGCTCACTCAAGGTATCATTAGCTTGTTCACTCGCCTTTGTGCCTATAGTGAGATGAATGTTGAGTTAAAGAATTCCCCTTTGCCATGCAAGTCATGTGATGCTTTGCTTGTTGAAAATAAGATTGTTAGGGGAGAAACTCTTGAGTTTGCTAATGATGTTAGTACCTTGCTTAGAAAGAATGAAGAGTTGAATTCTTCTATTGCTTGCTTGGTAGATGAAATTGACTTGTTGAAGTCTAAAGCTTCTATGCCTTGCAATTCTTGTGTTGCTTTGAATATTGATCTTGATGTGGCTAGAAGTAAGATTGCTTTGTTGGAGACAAGTGCTTCTTTACCATGTGTTTCATGTGAGTCTTTGCATGCTGAAATTAATGAACTAAAATTGACTCACACCACATGTGTAGATGAACTTGAGCATGCTAGGGCTGAAATTGGTGATATGAAATCCATGCCTTGTAGCAAGTGCTCTTTGTTGCTTGTAGAGGATGCTTGCCATACTTCGTGTGATGATGATGATGCTTTGGTTGATGTAAATGATGATACTTGTTCATGTGGTCTCATTTGCACTTCATGCATTGATTTGGAAAGTGAAGTGTTGGCTTTAAAGAAAATGCGCGATGATATGAGCGCCAAGTTGGTTATGCATGATGAGATGAGTGCCAACCTTGAGAAAGAAAATGAACTCTTGCGTACCACATAAGCTAAGTGCATTGAAAAGGAAATCGATAATTTGAGAAATATGACATGTGGTACTTGTGAGCACCTCAAGTTTGAAAATGAGGTTTTGTGCACAAGGTGCAAGAGTCTTTGTGCCAAGGGTTTGGATTCTCGCATTTCTTGTCACTCTGATGGTGATGCTTTTAAAATTGCTTCTTCTCAACCGGAGTTGACTTCTTCTCTTGAGCGTGAGTCTTTGGATGATAGCACGTGTGGTGGTGCTTTGGATAGCTCTCCCATAGCTATTCCTAAGCTTGGTGGATCTTCCGGTGTTGCCCAAGGTAAATTGAATGGCAAGGGTGCCTGCCACAAATTTGGAACTCATACTCCCAAGCCGAGGTTCTAATGCACCTTTTGCAAGAAGGATGGGCATACCGTTGAGTTTTGCTTTCGTCGTGTCAAGCACGAGCGACGTGTGCGTGCCAAAGCTTTTAAGAAGCCACGTAGCCTTGTTCATGGCACGTGTGATTCTAATGTGGGCACCAAGTTGGATGTTGAGGTTGATGCTTCTTGCTCTAAGTCCCAAGGGACTTCTCACTTACAAGAGAATGGTGATTCGTCCACTCGGACCGTGCCTCTCGATAGGCCTTTGTACCATTGCTCTCATTGTGGGAAGGATGGGCATCAAGAGAGTTTTTGCTACCACCAGGCAAGGAAAATGCGGTGAGGAGGTGCTTCTAGGCTTTTGGTTGTTCATAGCCCTTCTCATGGCATGAACTCTTGTGAGCCTAAGAACGCATGATTTGTGGACGGGTTTTATGACACTCTTTCTAGTGAGTTAGGCCATGCTCGTGGACATGCTTCTAGTGTTTCTTGTGTTGGTCCACGACATTCTTTCCATGGTGCTTGTGTTGGTTCTTCTCCTACGACCCCGAAGGATCTTTGCCTTTTTGCTTGTGGTAGCACTCGGTTTTCTTCGCGAGTGACTCCTTTGAGGCATGGTTCTAAGGGTGTTCAAAAACCTTTTCATTCAAACTGGCATTTGCATCATGCTAACTCACATGATAACTTGAGTGCATCGCTTACCCGTGTGACCAAGTATTGGATTCCCAAGTATGTGCTTGCTAACCCTTTGGGATCCAAGGCTTGGTCTTTTTCGTCTCCTTGTGTGTAGGTATGGAGACACGGTTGGAGAACATGAATTGGATGGTGCTTGATCTTTGCCCGTGAGGTGATCAAGACAAGATGGTTCTCCACACCGCTTTGGATGGCTCTTGAAAGCCTTTGTACACATGTATAGTGAGTTTTATTTTCCCCTTGTGCTCACTTGTATATACTTGTGTCTTGCTTGTGTGTAAACCATGGTAGGCTAGCCACCTTGTTCTTGATAGCTTTGTGATCTTGTATATCTATCTTGCTATCTTGTGTATGATATTGTGGTGGATGATATTTATGAACATCATGCTTTATGGTTGCTCTTTGTGGTTATGTCATGTTGTTCATCTATATCATGTTTGTCTAGCTCTATGGTATCCTTTCTTGTTAGCATGTTTGTCCCCCATGTATATCGTCTTGTCATGCTAGCTTTGTAATATATGTTGGTGGTTGATCCAAATGAACTTGTATCATGCCTTTGTTTAGTTCTTGTATTATGTTTGGCATGTTGTTCTTTGGTATCATTTTGGTTTAGTATCCTTGTATAGGGTTGTACCTTGTTGACATGCTTGCTAGCCCATGCTTATTCATATATGTGGAATCATGTTACAATGCTTTATTTATCTTGATTGGTATTGTCAATGCATTGTGTAGCATGTTTTGAGCTTGCTTTGGGTTTCGGGCTTGCCTTGTCTTCGGGTTGTGTTTTGTTCCTTCTTTGGTTTTCTCCCTTTTTCGATTGGTTTTAGAGCTTCTCTTTTGCTTTTTCTTTTCCTAGCTTTTGCTTTGCTAGTTGTCTTTGGTTGAGGGGGAGCTCAGTTTCTTTCGTGGGAATTTGGTTTCAAGGGAGTGCTTTGGCTTTTGTTAGTCGGTTGTGATCCTTCAATTGGTATCTTGTCTATGGTACTCAATTGGGATTTTTGGCGGTCTTGCAATTGGTATCCTTTTTATGGTATTCAATTGGGATCTTTGGAGGTTCTTCTTTGCTCGGAGCTTTTCTTGCTTCTTTGTTCCCTTGTGGGCCTTCTTGTTGTTGAGTCGAGTTCCTTGTCTCCTCATGCATTTTGCATTGCATATGTATCATATATCATGATGTATAGACTTTGGTAGGTTTGACATTATTGTCTTGTATTGTGTCATATATCATGTTGCATTTGATGTACATATCTACCTTTGTTGCATTTGTATCATATGCACGGTAGGCTGAGCTTCTCCTATATGCCATGAATACTATGATATGCTATTTGTGAGCTTCTGAGCATGTTTGATATGATTTGGTGATGGATAGCTATGCTCTTGATAGTTTTGCTATATGTGCATGTTGAGATGGCTATTTTTGGAAAATGCTAGGATAGACTCTCTCTTGTGAGTTTAAGGCCTTGCATGATCTTAGTGTGCCTTGGTGGTCTATATCATGCTTAATTTGTGCTTGGATATCATGTGCTTTTCACTTGGGGTCAAAGACCCATTTGTCATTATGAATGTTTAGCCCATGTGTTACCTTGTGGGGGAGCATAAGCTTCTTTTTTCCGCAAAGACCCTTCATGTACCACTTTATGCTTAAATGTGAAAAATGAAATTGGTATGAAATGTTTTGCTTGAAGTTATGCTCTCACCTGTTCCATGTCATAATTGCTTTAAATATGAATTAATATGGGTGCTAAACCGTTGCATGATGTCTACCATGAGAAGTCTCATTTTAAGAAGTAGACACATGGCTCGGTGGCTTTAACATGACATAAGATGCTTATGGGTGTTTGTAATGATCTTGTGATGAGGATATGTGACCTAGCATGAAGTTTGTGTGATCTAGATTCACTTTGGCATGTTTTGCTCATGTTTAGGTCTTTGCTCATGAGAGGGAAATTTTTCGCAAAATTGCTTAATTTGATCATGCCTTTGTCATATGCCTATATAGCTTTACTATCTTGATGACTATACTTTTATGGAACTATGAACTATCTTGCTTGCTCATTATCTCACTTGTAGCATTTTATAGTGCTCTTTGTATATTTGAGAAGCTAGTAGTTGAATTGCTTGCAAAATTGCCTTGATTCATGCATTGTCAACAAGGAGGAAAAGTTGCATTTGGGAGAGAAAATGTTTCAGTTTTCATGCATTTGTTGCATCTAGAGGGATACTTAGTTCAGGGGGAGAACTAGAGTTTGCATGCACATGTTCAGGGGAAGTATGCATTTCTGTAGGGGGAGCTTTGTTGAGTTTCCTTTGTTTGCCTGAGTTGTGCTTTGGTTTGGTGTTTTGCTCTTTGCTCTATCACATACATTTAGGGTGAGCTTTGTATGCTCTTTGGCCCTAGTGCATGTGCTTAGGGGGAGCTTGTGAGCTTGGTGTGCTCTTTGCTCTATCGCATGTGTTTAGGGTGAGCTTTGTATGCTCTTTGGCCCTAGTGCATGTGTTTAGGGGGAGCTTGTGAGTTTTGTGCTCTTTTGCTCTTTTACCGGTGGTGTTGAGCCCCTTTGCCTCTTCTTGAGGAGCCGGCGGTTGATTTGAGTTTTCGATCGTCACATGATTGGTGTTGAACCCTTCGTGCCTCTTCTTGAGGGATCATGTGCTTTCGTTTGTCCATGATCGGTGTTGAGCCCTTTGTGCCTCTTCTTGAGGGATCATGCGTTCTTGTCTCGGTTGTGTCGAGCCGTTGCCCATGTCTTTGGGGACCGAGATTGTTTGTGGTGGTGGCCTTTGTGGTTTCTCTCATGCCAAGTGTCTTTGTTCTTTACCCTGTGTGGTTTTCGTTCACTTGGATGAGTTGTTCAGCCTTTGCTTTCTCAAACCATTTCTTTGTGCTCGCATGTTGTCAACCCACTCCTCAAGGGGGAGAAATTTGCAAAATCAAGTTGATATGAACCTTGATTTGATGGCGACGAGCGGTTGACAAGTGCTTTGTTAAGAGTTTAAATTGGTTTGATGGCTTTTGAGTTTGCTTGTAGCTCTTGTGGGTTACTTGACTCTTTGGTGGTGTTTAGCCTTTGTGCTTCCTTTGGTTCCGAGAGTCTTTGGTTGGAGCTCTTCTCATTTCAAGTTGCCTTGTGTTTGCTTTTTCTTGGCTTTTGGGCACTTGAATGAGTTTTCCTTTTGCTTTCAAACCTTCTTTTGTCAATGCACTCATCAAGGGGGAGATTGAGAAACCAAGTTGATATGTGCCTTGGTTTGTATATGATGAGCGATTGACCGGATGTTTTGAGGTTTTGTGTTGAGTGTGTTTCGTCGGGTTGTGTTGTCGGTTGTGTAACTTCATATGTTTATGTGGTGTGTTGTCAATGCACTCGTGAGGAGTGGTTGACAACGTTGTGTGGACTGACTCTTGGCCTAGCATTGCAGGTGTTGGTTGCGGCTTGGTTTGCGTTGGTGCAGGTGAAGAACAAGCGTGAAAGGTCTATGCCAAGGTGGCCTCCAGGGTGATGGAGAGACAAGTAGGCTTGGTTCGAGGGACCCGGTGGCCGACGGGATCAAGTGCGGGCCGCATGGTGCAAGAAGAGCAAGACGAAGTCGTGGACATGGAGCCGGTGCATCGGTGGCGGCCAAGTCAAGGAACGAGGCAAGACCGAGTCGACCATCCGGGCGCTGCAGGTGAAAGGCTTGACGGGCTCGACGCTTGGCGTGGTGAGGTCGGGCCGTGTACGCGGGGTTTGGTGGTTTGGCCACAAAACCATCGGAGGACGGTTTCTTGGTTTGGGCCTCAAAACCAAGTCCGAAGGCCCAATGCGACGGAGACGGGGATCCGGGAGTGTCGGGAAGCTTCGAGGCGGGCGACACGCGGCATGATCAAGGTGCTTTCGTCAGGAGGACGCGAAGGCCCGATGGATGCGCAGCCGTCCGATGGTGAACTTCATGTGTTGACCAAAATGCCCCTGTGAGGGCTTGTATTGTATTTGCTAGTGTAGGGGCACTTCGGTCTTTTCCGGAGGGCCTATATATAGGAGGAGGGGGCTGAATTTTCAGCCAACTCTTTGGCTTAGTTGGTGGGAGTGCTCTTTCATTTTGGGGTGCTCTTGGGGAGAGAGGGAGAGGAGAGTGTGTGGCTCTTTGTTTGGAGCTTTTTGCCATCCAAGATTTGCAATTCTTGGAGTGGCTTGTAATCCAACATGGCATGAATATTCATAGTGAATTAGTCCCTCAAATCTTGTGCAAATTCCTCGAGCAAATTCTATCTCCTTCTAAATTCCCGAGTTGGTTTTTGTGCTATTTTCGGAGCTTTTCGGTTCGATCCTTGTGCGTCGATTTCTAGGGCGTTTCCTTCCGGATTTCTTGGAGGGGATCATGGGTGAGTGCCTTGTGCCTCTTTGTGGATGATCTTGACCCCTCAAACGTCGGGAATCGGGCTCGATTTAGTGAGTTTTGGATGAACTCGAGTTTGTGCTTTGAGTGCACGAGATTTGCGATTCCGGTTGATTGGATAGGTTTGGGGCTTCAAGATTTTGGGCATAGCTTCTCCTAGAGACGCTTCGGATCTTCCCAAAATTTGGGCTCAATCCGTCCAGCGGTTTGGGAGATCCATTGATTGGAATTTGGGGTTGACTTCGCGGGCTGCGTTTCTGGTTCTGTTCGCGCTTTGGTGGACGGTCTGCGAGGGGGTGGCGGACGGTCCGCGACGACTGTGTTCGTCGCATGTTCGTCGAGTTCGTCTCATGTTCTTGCGAGCTCGTGGTTTGATCCGTTGGGGTCTTTGGTTTTTGGAGCAAGGAGTTTGCAGACAGTCCGCCGATCCATGACGGACGGTCCGCGAGGTTCGAATTGAGGAGGAGTTTTCTGGTGGTTGGCACGGACGGTCCGGACTGTAGTGTCGGACAGTCCGCGAGGACCGGGCGGACAGTCCGCGAGGAGAGGGCGGACAGTCCGCGAGGTGTGGTTCGTCTCTGGTGGTTCGGTTGGCAATTTCGGACGGTCCGTCCTTGATCGACGGATGGTCCGCCTGGTGACCGCGGACAGTCCGCCCCCTTCTGGCGGACGGTCCGTTCTGGCCGAACAGATTTGGTTGAGAGCTTTGTTCCTTTGGTTCTTTGATCTGTGCTTCCGCTAGTTGAACCAAGGATTGCTCCTAGGGCTTGTAGGTTTGTGTGTGCCTAGTTTCGAGCCGCTCTTGTGTGTGCGAGTGCTTGGAGTGGCAATTGGGGCATAGGCCGTGTTCTCTCTTTGGAGAAGAATTTTTATCGGCTCCCATTCACTCCCCCCCTCTCTGGTCGCCTATTCGGTCCTTCACAAGAGGATACGGGTTGCCCCGGGATCCTCCCATTATCAGGAGATGGAACCAAAGCAGCCAGCTCAGCCAACTAGGTTTCTAACATTTTGTTGAAACTCAGCTGACTCTTCTGAGCAGAAGAAAAACTATCAAGCTTAACGTTGAGACTTTCCACAGTTGTATCAAGGGCAGCTAGCTTCTTGTAAACACCTTCATTAATCTTAGCTTGCCCGAAAACAAGGTCTCTCAAGGAAGGTTGGTTGGGATTGTACGAATTACCTTGGTTACCTCCTTGATAATAAGGGTGTTGTTGATTCCACGATTGGGCTCCTTGTTGAGGTGGACGATAACCGTTGTTGTTGCCATTCATGTATATCACTTCCTCCTGAGTTTCCGGGCAATAATTGCCTGAGTGCCCAGTGTTGCCACAGACTTCACAAGTCATGTGAGAGTCCATAGGCAGAGTAGTGGTGGCCATGGCAGCCTTCTCGCTGGTGTAGTCATCCAATCTCTTCATAAGAAGATCCATCTTGGCACTAATCATATCTGCTTCCTTGACAGTATGAGTACCCCTCAGTCGTGGTTGGAGTCTTTCATCACTCCACCCTTGGTTGGAGACCATCTTCTCAATAAGTAATTTAGCATCATCAACAGTGAGTGAGAAGAATGCTCCTTGAGCAGCAGCATCAATATGGCCTCGGGCTGTCGCAGTCAACCCATTATAAAAGCTTTGAAGAATGAGCCAATCCTCCATCCCATGGTGAGGACAGGCCAGGACGTACTCCTGAAGCCTTTCCCAAGCCTCTGGAATAGATTCACTTGCTGCTTGCTGAAAACCAGAAATCCTTCCACGAAGAGCATTAGTTTTACCCAATGGGAAGAACTTCTTGAGAAATGCCTCTGAACACTTACTCCAAGTGTTAATAGCTTCACGATTCTCATAGAACCATTGCTTAGCTTTCCCCAGGAAGGAGAATGGAAACAGCCGTAGACGAACAGCATCCATATTTGCACCCCTGATGACGAAAGTGCTGCATAGCTCTAGGAATTGCTGCAGATGAGCATTGGCATCCTCATTCGGCTTGCCACAGAATGGGCTATAGCCTGTACCATCGTGATTAGACCCGTCTTGATCTCAAAATTTTCAGTCCCCATTGCCACCTCAGGGCCTTGCAGCACCTGGTCAGCGGAAGGAGCTAAGTACTCACGAAGTGTCTTCTGGGCCATAGCGTTGGACGTGGATGGTACAAAGGAAGCTGGATCGCCTTCCGGACGAGTACGACGAGGTGAGCCGAAATGAATTCGAGCTTTCCTCACAAGTGACTCAGGATCTTCAGTAAAATTCCCCGGTAGGTCGAAACCAGTCATACACTACCTGTCTTCATCATCCAAAGATAAAAGAAGACAATCAAGGTTAGCCTGCATTGAGAGTTGTCCTAACCTACTCAGAGTTTATAAACAGATGCAAAGCATAGTCATGATAATCTTGTGCCTTCCCCGGTAACAGCGCCAAAAATGCTTGTTGGCATTTCGCAGCGCCGTCATCTTAAGAATAGATCTGGGACCCATCCTTAGTGACAACACCAGGAAACGCCTTGTAGGCACCTCTCAATGTCACAACTAATGGCACGGTTAGCATGAACATCGAGACTTGCCATAGGTTAATCTAAACGATCATGAACGAATCCGCAAGCGCACAGATAAACCATTGTAGCATTTCCCTAAGGAAGGAGAGTATTCCAAGGGTATCGAATCCGTGGAAGGCAATGGCGGATATCTTAGACTTATGCTTTTGCTCTGAATGTAAACCAAGAGATAGATATAGGGAATAACACACTCAAAGATAGGGGTAAGATAAAAGATATAAGGGTAGTGTGACACACGCACACTCAAATCTACCTCTACTCTAGCACACTACGGCTTAGGGGGAACATACGAGTTAGCTCTAGGTTCTAATGTACTAAACATACAAAGCTAGAAGATACAAGAGATGGGCATGAGTATTGCATGAGAGATAAGGTTCAGCACCCAGGTACAAATGGGGAGCTAGCCCGCGACGACCAGCACTCTGCAAAACTAGACTTTAGACTCCTACAGCAGGTACCCCAGCGCGGAGGTTACCCAAGGATCCAACAGGGCTGTCACCACTTGAGGACCGACCTCTATCGTTACGGGGGGTATGCTCATAACTATCATAGCTAGACAACCCAGGCACCATGCCTACGTTGCTGCTAGACTCCACCCGGCCCGGGCTATTGTGACCCAGGGTGAGAGCCACCAGAAGACTGGTCAACTAGACTGAGTACTGTAGCTTGAACACAGACCTCATGCAACACTCTCATGCCATCTAACAAGATCAACTAAGGCTAGACATACAAATAGATATGAACTCTCTTATGTCTAATCAATAAGATCAAAGGGTCGTGTTCGTGAAGAACACGAGCCTCTAACTTATGAACAAACACATAAGGAAGGAGTTTATCGCCCTTCAAGTGGATCAAAAGGTAGTGTTCACGAAGAACACAAGCCTCTAAATGATGAACAGAGGATGAACTCAAGAACATATCAAACATATAATCTACCATAACTTTATATGAAATAGCTGAATAACTGAAGTAGATCAAAGTCATACAAAGAAATAAAGATAAAAGAGAACTCATACCTAGACTTCCAAGAGGACTTGGAACCTGAATAAGAGCTACTCTAGCCTACCCCCTAGCCTTGGAAACTAAAAGTGAGAGGAGAATGAGAGAGTGGTGTGTGAGAAATGGGAGCCCCTCCCCTTCTATTTATAGGCAAGGGCCAGGCTTGCTCGGAGGCTCAAAGTGCCCCTAAACACCCGGGAGTGAGGCAATGGACCAATAGGGAGCTGCCACGTGTAGGGGCCAGATGGGGCGCCACTAAGGCGGTTCGGCCGATCCTAGGATCGGCCGACCCCCTAGGGCGGCCCCACCTGGTGTGCTTCCTCTGGGTGGTTGCCCTGTGGGTCCTCTGATCCAACCCCGGTGTATGGCTTGATTTGGTATCCGAGGTGGGCCCTTTGATCCATGTGAAGTCCATGTGGCGTCCTCTGATTCATCGGTGAGTACCTCCCCAGGATCGATGACGTGGAATGCCATGTTTCCCTTGGTGGCAGCCACCTCCTTAGCTGAGTTGGCATGGTTTCTTCATAGAAGGTGGGTTTCCATCTCTTTTAAGGGGTCAATCACCTACATACAAATAATCTCCAAGGACAAGTGGAACTACATTATTCAAACCAAAATGCTAGTAAATAATGCATATGCCTCAATTTATGTGAGAATATTGAGGGTTGGAAATGGTGAATTTCAACCGTCAACAAAAGTACAAGAAGTTCTTGAAGTTCAAGGCATCAAGGAAAGGTGGTGATGATAGAAAGAAGAAGTCACAAAGAAAATGCTATGAGTGTGGAGAGTATGGACACTTCATTGCCGAGTGTCCCAAGAATAAGAACAAGGACAAGAATGAGGAAGAGAAGAAGTACAAGGAGAAGAGCAAAGAGTACAAGAACAAGTACCAAGGGCGTGCTCACGTGGGTCAACAATGGGACTCAAGTGATGAAGATGAAGCACCAAAGAAGCAAGGCATGGCAACACTTGCCATGGCACAAGGAGCATCTTCACCACGCCTCTTCAACAACCTCTCCGACGATGAGGACAACTCTCACTTTTGCCTCATGGCAAGAGGGAGCAAGGTACAAGAGTCAACCACCTCATCCTCTCTCACCTCATCATCATCCACACCTAGTAATGACACAGACAACCTAGATGAGGAAAAAGAAATGGAGGCAAACATGATAAAACAATTTGGTAAAAAAAGGCCATAAAGAAATTAAAAAGCTTTTGGACAAATTAGAGGAAAAGAAGGAGATTCTCCATGAGCAAGAAGACTTGCTTATCCGTGAAAAGGAAAGAAACCTTGCTCTAGAGAAAACCCTTGCCGAAGAGAAAGCTAAGGTGGAGAAGTTGACCATAGGCTTGTCCTTGGCCAATGACTCTAACAAGAGCATGCTAAAGGACTACTCTTTGGCAAATGAATCTTTAGCTTCCCTAAAGGCCACTCATAGTGAGCTTCAAACAAGCTTCTCATGCTTGTCGGAGAAATATACAAATCTTGAAGCAAACTATAATGCTCTTTGGGAAAGCACCAAGGTCAACTCTAAAGCAAACTTTGACTCTAATGCCTCCACTAGCAAAGGTTGCTCTATATGCTCTAATGTTGATATAAATGCTCTTAAGACTAACCTTGCAAAGCTAAAAGAAACAACTAAGAGCAAGGATAAGGAGATTGCCCGGTTGAACATGTTGATCAACCAAGGTAAGTTGGGTGCCAAGTCCATTCCCAAGGCTATTGACACAAGAGGACTTGGGCACTACAAGGACAACAAGGTCAATGGTAGAAGGGTGGTGAAAGGGCATGAGGTCCCCTTGTGGAACAAGGGTGGTTACCTAAACACTATTATGGATATTGCCCATGGAGTAACCACCTCTACCACAACACAAGAGAAGCCAAAGGTTGTGAACATCACAAAAGGAAATGGTGGGGTTAAGCCTCCACCAAAGGCATCGAAGAATGTGATGGAACACAAGCCTTCTCCCAACTACACGTGTGACTATGTTGTGACCTTGGACCACAATGGTAAAATGGTGGTCAAGTATGTTGGAGCCTATGCCAAGAAGGCTATGAGGAAGAGTGTGTGGGTTCCAAAAGTTTATGCTTCTAACCTCCAAGGACCCAAATCTTTTTGGGTACCTAAACCAAAAGCTTAAACTTGTTTTGTAGGCCTACTCCTCCGGTGGAACCGCATGGTTAATTGATAGTGGTGCCACTAATCATATGACCGGAGATGAAGGCTTGTTTGCATCTCTTGAGCATTATGACACCCCTACGGAAACTATCATATATGGAGATAATGGTCAAGGAGATGTAATTAGTCTAGGTAAAATTGCTATCTCAACAACAAATTCAATTGAAGATGTTTTCCATGTTCAAGGTTTGGGGTACAACTTGTTGTCGGTTTCACAACTTTGTGAGAAAGGCTACAATTGTCTCTTTACCAAAGAGAGTGTGACCGTCTCTAGAAGTGAGGATTCCTCTATTGTCTTTGCGGGTCACCTAAGGGGAAAGCTTTACTATGTGGACTTCACAAAAGTAAAGGTGGACCCTAAGGCTTGCTTAGTGGCAAAATCCGACATGGGTTGGTTATGGCATTGCCGACTAGCTCATGTTGGCATGAGGAACTTGGCCAAACTTCAAAAAGATGAGCACATCCTAGGACTAACAAATGTTGTTTTTGAGAAAGATAGGTTATGTAGTGCATGTCAAGCGGGAAAACAAGTTGGAGCGCATCATCCCGCCAAGAACATCCTTTCAACATCAAGACCATTGAAGCTTCTACACATGGACTTGTTTGGACCAATTTCCTACATAAGCATCGGTGGTAACAAATATGGTTTAGTAATTGTTGATGACTTCTCCCGTTTCACTTGGGTATTCTTTTTGCAAGATAAAAGTGAAGCAAAGGGAGTGGTCAAGAAGTTCATAAGAAGGGTTCAAAATGAGTTCGAGCTAAAGGTCAAGAACATAAGAAGTGATAATGGCTCGGAGTTTAGGAACACTCAAGTTGAAGAATTCCTTGATGAAGAAGGCATCAAGCATGAACTCTCCGCTCCATACACTCCTCAACAAAATGGCATTGTTGAGAGGAAGAACCGTACATTGATTGAAGCGGCAAGAATAATGCTTGATGAGTACAAGACTCCGGACTCATTTTGGGCGGATGCCATCAACACTGCGTGCCATGCCGCCAACCGCCTCTACCTCCACAAGTACTTGAACAAGACTCCCTACGAGATCATCACCGGTAAGAAACCTAGTGTGCATTACTTTAGGGTCTTTGGGTGTAAGTGTTTCATACTTAACAAGAAACCCAAAGCCTCAAAGTTTGCATCCAAGGTTGATGAAGGTTTTCTCATTGGTTATGGAACTAACGAACATGCCTATCGTGTTTTCAACAAAACCACCGGTTGTGTTGAGACCACGGTAGACGTGAAATTTGATGAATCCAACGGCTCTCAAGGAAAGCAAGTTAGTGAAAACCTTGTAGATGATGAAGAACCTCCAAATATATCCATCTTTAGAATGGGCACTGGTGAAGTGATGCCAAGGGAAGTTCAAGTTCAAGCTCCGGTTGACATAAGCAATCAAGATCCACCATCATCAACAAGAGTTGAACCACCTAATTCTCAAGTTCATCAAAATGAAAGTCAAGTTCATGGTGACGATCATGGAAGTGGCTTTGATCAAAGGGAAGAACAAAGTGGTGAAGCTCAAGAACAAGCACCCCAAGTTGAAGATGATGATGATGGACCTATTCAACATCAATCTCAAGCACCACATCCAAGAGTTCATCAAATGGTTCAACGGGATCACCCCGTTGACAACATCCTTGGGAGTATCCAAAGAGGGGTAACAACTCGCTCAAGATTGTCAAACTTTTGTGCGTTTTACTCGTTTGTTTCTTCTTTGGAACCTCTTAGTGTGGAACAAGCTCTTGAGGATCCGGATAGGATTATTGCTATGGAGGAAGAGTTGAACAACTTCAAGAGGAATGAAGTTTGGGAGTTGGTGCCAAGACCCAAGCAAAACATGATCGGCACCAAATGGGTTTTTAGGAACAAGCAAGATGAATTTGGTGTCGTCACAAAGAACAAGGCAAGGCTCGTGGGCAATGGCTATACTCAAGTTGAAGGCTTGGACTTCGGAGAGACTTATGCTCCGGTGGCTAGACTTGAGTCAATACGTATACTCTTGGCCTATGCTACTCATCATGACTTCAAGCTTCATCAAATGGATGTGAAGAGTGCATTCTTGAATAGACCTATCCAAGAAGAAGTTTATGTTGAACAACCACCGGGCTTTGAAGATCCAAACTTCCCCAACCATGTGTACAAGCTCCATAAGGCGCTCTATGGGCTCAAGCAAGCTCCTAGAGCATGGTATGAATGCCTTAAGGATTTTCTTCTCAAGAACGGCTTTGAGATAGGCAAAGCCGATTCTACTCTCTTCATTCAAAGAACGAGAAAAGATATATTGTTTGCCAAATTTATGTTGATGACATTATCTTTAGGCCTACTAATGATAAGTTTCGTGAAGAGTTTAGTAGGATCATGACCAAGAGGTTCGAGATGTCTATGATGGGTGAATTGAAGTTCTTTCTTGGGTTTCAAATCAAGCAAATGAAGGAAGGGACTTTCTTATGTCAAACCAAGTATGTGAAGGATATGCTCAAGAGATTTGACATGGCCGATTCAAAGCCCATCAAGACTCCCATGGCATTAAATGGACATCTTGATCTCAATGAAGAAGGGAAGTCGGTCGACCAAAAGGTATTTCGCTCCATGATTGGCTCCCTCCTTTACCTTTGTGCATCTAGGCCCGATATAATGCTTAGTGTGTGCATGTGTGCAAGATTTCAAGCTAATCCTTAGGAGTGTCATCTAATGGCCGTTAAGAGAATCTTTAGATACTTGGTTCACACTCCTAACCTAGGCTTATGGTATCCCAAGGGCTCCACTTTTGATTTACTTGGCTATTCCAATTCGGACTATGCCGGTTGCAAAGTAGATGGAAAGAGCACAACGGGGACTTTCCGATTTCTTGGTAGGTCTTTGGTGTCATGGAGTTCTAAGAAACAAAATTCGGTTGCTTTATCCACGGCCGAAGCCGAGTATGTTGCGGCCGGTGCTTGTTGTGCACAACTTTTGTGGATGAAGCAAACGTTGAGTGATTACGGTTGTGTGTTTAGTAAAATTCCACTCTTGTGTGACAATGAGAGTGCCATCAAGCTAGCATATAATCCGGTGCAACACTCTAGAACAAAGCACATAGATATTCGACATCATTTCTTAAGGGATCATGAGACTAAGGGAGATATTGCTCTTCGTCATGTAAGCACAGAGAGGCAACTTGCCGATATCTTCACTAAGCCTCTAGATGAGCAAAGGTTTTGTGCTTTGAGGAGTGAGCTAAATATCTTGGATTCTCGTAACTTGGCTTGACTTGTTGCACACAATTGTTTGTTGCCTAGATAGAGAGAAAAACGATTTATTTTCTTAATTTTGCGTGAGTCTTACAAAATTGGTTCTTCCCATAGTTTTTGGTGATTATTACTTTGATTGATTGATTGTGCCTAATCACCAAATACTATGGTTATTCTACATGTCTATAGCCTATTCCCTCTATCTACTTCAGCTCACACTCTAAATCTCTCTCGAATCATTCAAGACCGTCAGTAGTACCGGCACAAGGCCGGAACTATCGAAAAAGCCTCTCTGTTGGATTTTCAAAAAACCCCGGTAGTACCGACACGAGGCCGGTACTACCGATAAAGGTTCTCTGGCAGAATTTTTAAGACCCCCGGTAGTACCGACCTGACCCCGGTACTACCGATAAGCCTCTTCTATCTAAATCCTATCTGGGGCTCGGTAGTACCGACCTGACCCCGGTACTACCGATAATCGACACTAGGGTATAAATACCCCGCGGACGGACAGAACCCTAAGAGCTCCTCTTTCTAACCGTTGCCGCCCCTCTCCCCTTTCCTTACTCAAATCCGTGAGGGATCTCGATTTACAACCGTGGAATCTTGAAGCTTTGAGGATACTTGGATCCTCCACCTCGTGGCGATTCACTTCCTCCCCATCTTCTCCTCGTTCTTGCAAAGGAAGCACTCAAGGTATTGATTCAAAATCTCAAATCCCGATCTCTCAATGCCGTTGTTTCTAGGACCAATGCTTTAGGAGATCATCTCCATACTAGTCCTAGAACTCACGCCTATGATCTTAGAAACTTTAGTAGGTGGAATCTCTTGTTTCTTGGAATTTTGTCACGGTGCGGTGGTTATCGGTACTACCGACCCAGTCCTGGAAGTACCGACCCCCTCGGTAATACCGGCCCTGGTCCGGAAGTACCGACAACTACCACAACAGTGACTTAGTTCAAGACTTATCAACCATCTTAGTTTCAACCAATCCTTCATGTCATCTCATACTAGTAATCCTTATTTCACAGAGGGCACGTGAAGGCAAGCAAGTGGCAGAAGAAGAATCCGATGATGATGTGCCCATTGCTCAAAGGAAGAGGAAAGTAGCTAAGGGCACTCAACGCCCTCGTGGTTGTGGTCGCACTAATCCTCCACCAGCTCCTCGTCGATCCACCGACCAAGGTCATCATGCCCGCACCAAGCATGCACATGAACCGGATGATCACTATGATGACTATGAGGATATCTCTTTGGACTCACTTGAGGGATTCACTTTGAGGCCTTGCAAGCCTCCTCGCGCAGGGATTGTGCGCATGGTGGACTACACCAAGGGGACTCATAATGTTTACAAGGAAAGGTACGATGACCCCGCTCAATACCAAAAGGAGTATACCATAGACATTCTCTTTTGGCTCAAGTTTCATGCGGATTGGTATGAGTCAGCCATCCTATCTAAGGCAAATATCACTGTTGACATGAAGTCCATTCATTGGGATCATTTGAGGTCACTTAGGATACCGGCGGTGAATGAGGCTATTGATGTTTGCTTTGCTCAGGGTATGGATCGCATCGTGTCTTTGAATATGGATTGGAATGAGGAAGTGGTCGCTCAATTCTATGCCAATCTCTTTGTCAAGCGTGATACCAGAACTTTTTATTGGACTATTCAGGGAAAGCCCCTCTCTGTCACCTATGAGAGGTTTGCACACATACTTGGCTTTAGCCCACAGGATCTTGGTTATGAGAAAATTCATGGTGATGATATTTCTCTTCACAGAGAGATGGCTTTCATGTATGACAGTGCCTATGGCAACATTGAGTTTGGGACTACTCATGGAATGAAACCCCTCTATAGGATGTTGAACCAATTCTTCCGTTACACTTTGAGTCCTAAGATGGGTGACAACTACAACATCTCCAACATCTCCAAGAACTTGCTTGTGAAGATGGCTCCCGGTCAAGAGCCTTTCAGTGTGTTTGATTTCATTTGGGAGGAGATCATAGTGAACTCAGTGTCCGCCAACATGTCTTGCAAATATGCTCCTTGGATCTTCAAGATGATTTGTGAGGTCACCGGAGTGGATATCATGTCAGACAAGGTTCACACCTTCTATAGGCCAAACAAGGGCAACATTGAGCGTCTACTCAAGTTGGGCAAGCATGCCCCTCCGAGGCCACACTCCTCTGCAGGACCCTCTTCAGCTGGCCCATCCTCCTATGATGCTCCATCATCTTCTCAGGGGCCCTCTAGCTCTAAGGGTCTTCCTCCATCCGGTAGCAAGAAGAAGAGCATTCTCAACTTCTGTCTCAGGGACTCTTTGCTTGCTTCAATGTGGGAAGGCACAATGCCCAGGAGATCCGTGCCCAGCATACAGAGGAGCATCTCATCAAGTTAGAGACCCGTCAGAAGGCCTTGCTTGCTCGAGCAGACATTGAGCACTCTCCCGTTCGTGAGCCCATGGACTTCCCTCCTCCACCGGTCTTCTACAACCCTTGGGAGGCGTATGGTGAGGCCTCTATGATGTATGGAGAGCCTCCAGCTGATATTGATGATGAGGACTTTGGTGGCGGCAAGACCGATGAAGAAGAAGACTCTCCTCCGGCCATTCACTCTCCACATGACAACGATGATTGAAGGGCCTCCTCCTTTTGGCGCTTGATGCCAAAGGGGGAGTGAGCTCACTTATGGTTCATGTGAGATGTGATGTATCCTATCTATCTATCTATCTATCTATCTATCTATCTATCTATCTATGTATCTTAGGCTTATGGACATGTATGGACTTGTATGAACTTATTTGTGTGGTGTGATGGATGGTGATGTGCCAAGTGAACCTATTTAAATTTGTAAGACTTATGAATGCTAGTGTGATGTAAGAACCTATTTATCTATGTGTGATGTTATGTATGCGTGTTGGATGTTATTTCTCACTTTATTGTTGTGATATATCTTGTCATATGCATCACGGGAATTTGTTCATCACACTTATGCAGCATGTGTTGAATGCAAAGATTTAGGGGGAGCTCTTGCTAAATGTTGTGCAAGAGGCATTTGAGGCCTCTCATAATTGACTTGCACACATTTAGGGGGAGTCTTTACCTAACTCATTGCATACACACATCTCTTTTACATAACCAAGTTGTGTTGTCATCAATCACCAAAAAGGGGGAGATTGAAAGTGCATCTAGGCTCCTAATTATTTTGGTGATAATGACAATACAATTTGGATGATTTAATGCTTTCAATGAGATGTGTGCAGGGATTAAAAGGATAAAATTTATATTTAATCAAAAGAAGCCCCTCATTACTTCTATTCGGTGTTGAAGCTCAATTGGAGGTTTAAATTGATTTATATTTCGAATTTGAGTATAGGAAACACCGTACTATTAAGAGGGATGTGAATTGACCATCTAGAGATGCTAAAAGTGCTTAGAAAGGTGAATCAAGAAAACCAAGAGAGACACATAGCCTACATGTACACATACCTTTGTTTTTCTCCCTGTCAGCCTTTTGTCGGTAGTACCGGCCCTGGGTCGGTAGTACCGAGAAAGGGTTTCTGTCCGGTTTTCTTGAACCCCTTGGTAGTACCGACTCCACGCCGGTACTACTGATAAAGACCTTCTGTTTCGTTTCCGGGGCTCCTCGGTAGTTCCGACCCCAGGTCGGTACTACCGAGAAAGCGTTTCTGTTTCCTTTTTTAGAGCCCCTCGGTAGTACCGACCTGAGGTTGGTAGTACCGATAAGTTGCGTTTCCAGAGCAGTAACGGCTAGTTTTGGAGAGTGGGTATTTATACCCCCTTCACTCCCTTCTTTGGCTGCTGACCTAACTCGAGACAAACACACCCAAGAGTATTCACTCCCCTTCTCCACTCCTCCCTAGAGCTACTCCTTTGATCCTTTGAGCTAGGGCTTGAGTGAGGAAGAGATTCTTGGTGTGAGATTGAGAAGCTTTGAGTGACCCATCCATCTCCTTCATCTCAAGAACACTTGAAGCATCTCCAAGCATCGATTCACGTTTGTTACTCTTGAAGCTTGCTTCTAGACGGTTAGGCGTTGCCCGTTGAGTGCCCTCTTCGTGTGGAGCACCCGAGATCGTTTGTATTACCCCTCCTTGGTGGAGAATTCTTAGTGAGCACCAATCTTCCTTTGTGGGGATTGGGTGAGGCAAGAGGCTCTTGGTGATAGCCCTCCCTTTGTGGGATCCTCAACAGAGACGTAGCTTCCTTTGTGGAAGTGAACTTTGGATTAAACCTCTTGTCAATTGCTTGTTTGAGTTCTCTCTATTTCTGTCACACCCTGAAATTTTCAATTTCAGGATGTGAATAGGAATATTAATTAAATAACAATTTTCTCATAATTTTAAAATTTTCCAACATTTATTTTCCTTACGACAAATATAGTATAGGAAAAACCATTATTTGTTTTTCGGAAATTAAATAAAAGGATTGGGTGAGTGTTGCATTCATGCCGATGCATCTGGTGTTTCATGAATGTAAGAGCTTTTAAAATGCGTTTAGGTGTTGACCAAACCCTCCCGAGAATTTTCCGGAATTTCCTGGAATTTTATTCTCATTTTCTTTGAGCTATTTCTATTTATTAGAAGGCTCTAAAGTCTTTTTCATGAGCTCCAAATATTTTATTTGGATTGTTTGTGTCTCAATCTAGCTCTGGGATTTTTCCTGAAATTTTTGGGATTTTCGGAATATTTTTTGTGGCTTTTATGAATTATCTAGCTATTTCTAGATTTTCTTTTCACGAAAATATATTCTGAAAATAAAAAGAAAAACATTTCTTTTATCTCTTTTTCCTCTCTCACTTTTGGCCCATCTAGCCTTTCAGCCCAGCGTCCAAAGTCTGTTCCCTCCCCTCCTACTCCTCTTGCCGGCTCGTTTCCGCCCCGGCCCAGCTAGCCTTTTGGCCGTTGCCGGCCCATGCTTGCCTCCCCAATTCAAGCAGGCCGAGCCCTGACCCGGCTCGCTCCGATCCGCCGGCCCAGCCCTAGGCCCGCGCAAAGTCCATCCAGGCCCGGGCATCCGTCCCGTGCCCAGGCCGGACTCTGCCGGAGTCCGGTGCCGCCGCCGCCGCCGCCCTTTCCCCGGCGTGCACGGCACGGCCTCCCCTGGCCTGCGCTCCATAAAGCCGCGCGCAGAGCCTCCTGCATCCCCCGCCTGTCCCTGCCCTACTCCGCCTTGCGTCCTCGCCCTGCGCCGCTGCTGCGTTGCGCCGCCGCCGGAGTCACTGTCCGCCGTCGCCGTTGTAACGCGCAGGGACGCCGCCGGAGGGAAACAAGGTCACCAGGAGCTCCGCCGTGGTGTGCCGCATCCACCTCGCCGCTTCCCGTCGCCGTGCTGCCACCGGAGCAACCCCGCTGCATGGAGCCCGAGCCGGCCGCCGTCAAACTCCGTCGCCGGCCGTCTCCCACCACCTCTTCGTCCGCGGTGAGCCACCCATCGAGTTCCCTGTCCCCTCCTCTCTCTTTTGCCCCACTCATCCGAGCCCCTTGCGCCTCAGGTCACCGGAGCCACTGCCCGCCAGGACCACCGGCTAGTGCTCCCCTGTCCGCCGAACGGGAGGAAGAAGAAAGCCCCTGGAAGTTTTTGCGAATAACCCCCTGGAGAAACATATAATCCATAGATCCAAACTTGTGTCTTGCAGATCTTGTAGAAAAACCCCTGGAACCTTTAGATTCTTTCAAATAGATCCAACCTGGCATCTTTTCAGATCTGACCCCGAGTTTTCCCTGTTTTATGATCAAATCCTCTCGCAGTGCTAGTTTGTCTACAGTTAGGTCTTTTTCTTTCGGTTTAAGCCCCTGGAAGTTTAGGATCTCTGCAGTTAGGTCCCTAACCTTGTTTTCTCCATAGTTTCTCCGTTTTAGCTCCATTTCAATCCGTTCAAGTTGCGTTAGGTTCATAATAATGTGAAATACATGTTAGTGGTGACTTTTGACCATGTTTGTTTTCTGAAAATAGATTTAATATTAATTTTGATTAATGCTTATTAAACATGGCTTTTCCAAATAAAAGTAATATAGTGCTATACACCGCTTTTTCATAATCAATATTAACTTGATTAATGTTTATCTCACATGCTTTTGTAAATAAAATCTAATTAGATCTTTATCACAGTTTTGCATAAACCAAATATTAATTTGTTTAATATTTAATTAACTTTTCTAATTAAAAGTTGCTTAGGCCTTTACACCGGCATTTATAATAAACATTAATTTGATTAATGCCAATGCTATAATATTTTTAATAATAATGTGATCTACTTGAATCATAAACTTACGTTTAGAAGATTCATATAGTTTAGCTTTTCTAAATTAAATGTTTAATTGGTATAATCTATATATGAATCTTTATAAATAAAATCTGACTAGTTCTTTGCTTCGGTCTTTTGCAAATAAAAATATAATATTGCATTAATTTCAACTTAGGTTATTTTCGCTATGAAATATCCTTTACATATCTTTTGCTAATTAAAATAAACCTAGCTCATAGCTTGTTCTCTCATATATGCAAATCGATCGTTAGCCGTTCTTTTTTCAAGCGCTGTTTCAGTGTGTCTCTGTTGCAGAGCTAGCCTTCTTTCAAGTTCTAGATCTTTTTGATCCATAGAATCGAACCTATCCTTTAGTGCGTTGTTTTAAAGCTTCTCTTTTGATTGGTGTATTGTTCTTAGTTGCTTGTTTGATTGCTTTGTATGTTTGTGCCTGATGATTGATGCGAGTAGAATGAACGTGGTTCGAGAGCTTTGAAGAGCTTGAAGATGAAGAATTCTAAGCAACATCATTACTCTGGTTGAAGGCAAGTGTTTCCTTGTTCTTTTGTCCTAATAACTGTGTTTAATCACATTGCATATGCTTGCATTAATATTGATGGGTCCTATTAAGGTTCATCCTAGTCTTTATTATCTTTATTCTTTGTCAACCTGGGTTTACCTTTCTGTTGGGTAGCTTTGCTTAGCTGCTTTACCTTGGGTTATGGTGGTTCTAATGAACAACAATAATGATGAACATGCTTTACCTTTATGTTGTATCTCTGGTTAATACAAGATCACAATGTTTAATCAGAACATGGAGCGACCACCCAGGAAAACAGTGCAACCACAAGACATATGGCTCTGTCTTGGCTGAATAATTAGAAACCTTGATGTTGGGGTGGCCTTACCTGATAAGGGCAAGGGGGAGCGCCAGTGGGGTATAGACTCGCTCTAGTAGGGAGTTGGGCTTGGCTAAGACACGGTACCTACTAGGAGACTTTATACTCTGCAACGACTCGGAACCTTCGCGGGTTGCTTCACATTGGGGAATCTTTGTAAAGGCCTCGTAGCATCCCTATGCAATCACACCTCGGTAGTGTGGTATGATGCCTAGCTAGCATCGCATGGTTGGGTTCAAAGTTCTTCGGGACTTGTAAAAATAATCGATTAGCCGTGCTCACGGTCAAGAGCGGCCTGGACCCTCACATGATAATTGAACTTGAAGATGGACTTAAATCATTGGTATGGTTATGTTAGCCATATGCTTATGGCGCATCTCTATATGATAATTGTGGGTTGGTGTATACGTATACTTTATTAGTAATCAGGTGCTAATAAAAATTTGACCAACTAAAATTGCTTAAAGTAGTCAACCTGTCAGCCTTTCCTTGATAAACCTTTGCATTCATGCTTTCCCCACACTTGCTGAGTACGACATGTGCTCACCCTTGCTATAAAAAATGTTGCTCAGAAAGAGGAAGCTGCTACGAAGTTGCTGTGAAGATGTTGTTGGTGCTTGGCGTACGCAACCCCCCGTCGTTTGCTTGTGGAGTTTGGTGCCTTCATTTCCAGGATTTAAGCGTAATACTCTGATAATCTTTCTTTTTCTTTATGTGATACTGTATTGTTATTCACTTGTGTCAACTATATGCATGAAACTTGATCCTGGCATGCATATAGATTTGCACTTGGTTTTCTTTGGAAAAACAGGTGTGACAATTTCTCTAACCCTAGAAGTGTGATTTGGCCCGATCTATATATTTGTTGTGTTCCAACTTGTATCTTTGGTTGCAGGAGGTTCTTAGCATCTAAACTCAACTCTTGATTCAAGTAGAATTGCTAGAATCATTTTCATTTTCGAATTTCGTCTTAGTCATCTCTGCTAGGTCGGTAGTACCACCCCTGTGCCAGTAGTACCGACCTGTGATTTAACCGCTGCATTTGTTTCAGAAATTCGAAGTGATCCTATTAACCCCCCCTCTAGGCATCACAAGGTCCTTTCAGGATCTTGATTACTTGTTCCCCGGCAACAACGCCAGAAAAAGGGCTTGTTGATGGTTGAATAACGCGCCAAGGTTCACCGCAAGCTTACGGATCATGTAGTACCTTGTAGATCAGGTATGCACCTCTAGCCACCGCGGCTACAAGAACGTCCCATGCAATCTATCTCGAGAATAGATTGAGGAAGAAAACACCCAAGTAAGAACAAGAATCATAAACAAAGGTACTTGATCGCTAGAAATCGGATCCATTAAAACTCCATCATAAGTGTATACATGAATAAGATCCAACCGGGATCCTACCTTGATCTTGATTCAAGCCTCTGGAACTCCGACGTGGTCTTCCTTGCAAGGTTCCCACGCCGGCTAGGTGAACCCTAGATGACTAACACGACCCTCGTCTCCAAGATGGTGTCGCTCAAGCTCCTCTGCTCCTCGGTGGCGAATGACGAATGGCTTGATAATTGGAACCTCACACGGGAACTATAAATAGCCCGAATGGGTGCTAGGTCAAAGGGGGCGATGAACCGACCCGAAAAAGGGCCAGGCCGGCTGGCCTGGGCCGACCGGCCCAGGGCCTTCTCGGCCTGGTTCGCCCCCGGTTTTCTTCCCGAAGCTTCTCGCGACTTCCTGAGTTTTTACCGAGTTGCATGTGGGCCCTAGACGACATTTTCCTCGCGATTTAGATAAGGGTGCTTGGCATATGAACTCCCGCATCTTCCGTCTAGGTCCTCGATACTTCTCGGCTTCACGCTTTAGTCCTTGGTTCATTTGGAGTCATGTTCATTTTGTATCTTGACTTGTACCGGGCTCCATGATCTTCTCGTAAAAGCCTTGATGAACTTTACCTAGAAGTCCTCACTTAGGCTCTTGATTCCTGTGTAAACAATAAACTCCAAAAACCATGTGTGAGTGCGAACTTAACATATAATGGGGTTAGGATCGTTAGTGTGAATATCAAATTAATACCAACATTGAAGGTAAACTCGTGGCTAGGTTGACGGAAATCGACCGCCAACAGGGATGCACTTCTGGAGCACTCGAGAGTGCGCTCCTCGGTGGTATAGCTTGTCACCTATCAGGACATAGTTTTTGCTCCTATGAGAGATTCTTTCCTCTCTCTCTCTCGTTTCTGAGTGAAGGACTCGGGAACGTGCCATACTTAATGTACTCAACCATCTGTGAGATCCACTCGGGTTGTGGCTCGATCATGAGGACTTGCCGAGTCCTTCGGATGGGTCGACCTGCGCGTCGGGATTTTTGATGGAGGGTTTTCTGAGGTCTTGGACAAAGACGTCGGGTGGCACTTGGACTCGAGTGGATCCCATCTTGGCCAGTTCGTCGGCGGCCTTGTTGTTGTCACGGATTACGTGCTGAAACTCTAGGCCAAAAAATTTGCCCTCAAGTTTGCGTATCTCCTCTCAATATGCGTCCATCTTCTCATTTGTCCATTGCCAGTTCTTGTTCACTTGGTTAACCACCAGGGCTGAGTCTCCCTTGACTAACAAGTATTTTATCCTAAGCGAGATGGCGATGCATAGCCCGTGTAGGGTTGCTTCGTACTCAGCCACGTTGTTCGAGACTTGGGACATAATCTGCAGTATGTACTGCAGCTTCTCGCCTTTTGGGGAGATGAACAGGATTCTAGCTCCGCCTCCCTTAATCCTGAGCGAACCATCGAAGTACATGGTCCAATGCTCAGGTTCGGCGGCAATAGATGGTGTCTGTATCTCCATGTACTCGGCCACGAAGTCCACGAGTACTTGCAATTTCACCGTATTGTGGGGTACAAAAGTAATATCGTGCGCAACCAGCTCGATGGATCACTTCACGATTCTTCCCATGGCGTCCCTGTTATGCAGGATATCGCCTATGGGGCAGTCAGAAACTACGACAATCTTGTGAGCCTCAAAGTAGTGCTTCAACTTGCAAGCGGTGATCAACAGCGCGTAGAGTAATTTCTGCGCTTGGTTGTACCACACCTTCGAGTTGGTCAACACCTCACTGATGAAGTAGACCGGTCTCTGTACGGCATTGGCGTGGCCTTCCTCTTTGCGCTCTACAACTAGTACCGTGCTTACCATGTGCATGGTAGCAGAGATGTAGGGATAGAGCGTCTCCTTGGCTTGTGGCGCAGTGAGGATAGGGGGGCTCTGGAGGTATTCCCTGAGTTCCAGAAAAGATTTCTGGGCCTCTCATCCCACTTGAAGTCGTCTTGGTGCTTCAGGAGCTTAAAGAAGGGTAGGCCGCGCACGCCGAGTTGTGAGATAAACCGGCTGAGTGCTGCCATGCACCCGGCGAGCTTCTGCACGTCTTTCTAGCATCTTGGAGGCTTCATCCGGGTAATCGTGTGGATCTTCTCCAGGTTTGCCTCTATGCCACGGTTGCTAACGAGGAAACCGAGTAGTTTTCCCGAGGGAACGCCAAAAACACATTTTTCTAGGTTAAGTTTCCAGCGGTAAACCCTCAAGTTGGCGAAGGTCTCAGACAAGTCCTTGATGAGGTTATCAAGATCTCGAATCTAGACTACGATGTCGTCTACGTAGGCCTCGACATTCTGGCTGATCTGAGTTGACAAACATGCTTGCTTGGATAGCACGTTGGTAGGTCGTGCCGGCGTTCTTCAGACCGAAAGACATTGTCAGGTAACAGTACGCGCCATGGGGCGTAATGAATGACGTCTTGATCTGATCTTCAGCTTTGAGGCTTATCTGGTGAGTGCCTAAATAGCAGTCGAGAAAATAGAGTAGGGCATAGCCTACCGTGGAATCAACGACTTGGTGTATTCGTAGGAGGGTGAAGGGGTCTTTGGGGTAGTGTTTGTTGAGATCGGTATAGTCAACACACATTCTCCATTGATTATTCTTCTTGAATACAAGAACTGGATTAGCTAACCAGTCAGGATGATACACTTCCTTTATAAAACCGGCAGCTAACAGTTTTGCAAGCTCTACCCCTATTGCCTCCTTGCGGTCCTTTGCGAATCGACGTAACTTCTGCTTGACGGGCTTCGCGTTCACGTCAACCTTCAAGGAGTGCTCAGCAAGTTCTCTGGGCACCCCCGGCATATCCGCTGGTTTCCAAGCGAATATGTTCGAGTTAGCACGCAGGAACTCGACAAGCACGCTTTCCTATTTGGGGGGGTCCATGTTGGCCCCTATGATCGCCGTCTTGGACGGGTCCTCAAGCCCGAGGGACACCTTCTTCGTTGCTTCCTTCTCTCGCTGGATCGCCTCCGTCACCAGCTTCTTCGTCAGGATCTCAAGATCGACCGGGTCCAGCTTGCTGGCGGTGGCCAGGACCTCCGCGGTGCGTCTGGAGAGGTCGACATGACTGCGATGTGGAGGTTCTGCTTCTCACACGCGCTCATCGTCTAACAGTCTCCCCTGAGGGTGAGGACACTGTTCGACGTTAGCATCTTCAACACCATGTAGGTGTAGTGTGGGATTGCCATGAATTTGGCCAGTGAAGGCCTGCCGAGTGTGCCATGATAGGCTGTCTCGAAATCCTCCACGATGAAGCGGACGTGCTCGGTATGGTAATTATCGATCGTACCGAAGGTGACCGGCAAGAAGATCTCGCAGAGTGGTACCGAGGGATCCCCGGGTACGAAGCCAAAGAATGGCTTGTCGGTCGGGCTCAAATCCATGGGGGTGAGCCTCAACTCCTTCAGTGTGCTAGCTAAGAGGATGTCGAGGCCACTACCTCCGTCCACCAGCATCTTGCCGAGCCCCACGTTATGAATCGTGGGGTTCAGCACCAGGGGGTACCGCTCGGGCCTAGCGAGCGCCACCGGGTGGTCTTCCCTGCTGAAAGTGATCAGGACCTCCGACCAGCGTAGATACTAGGGGTCCCGTGCTGGGCCGTGTACACCAGCATACGATCTGTGAGCTTTGCCTTGTGCTTCCCTTCCAGCTGCTCAGGCCCGCCGTAGATCATGTTGACAGTGCGATTGGCGACTGTCACACCTGGTTTTCAAAACAAACCAAGTGCTACCTATATGTATGCCAGGATCTAGTTTCATACATATAGTGACCTCATTAGTGAATAATAGAAACAATATCACTAAAGAAAGAGAGTTTATCATAGATTTACAGCGAAATCTTGGGAAACAACAGCTCCAACTTCACAGGCAATCGACTGGGGGTTGCGTACGCCTAGCACCATCTTCTGGACTTCATATACCTTCTTCTTCTTCTTCTTCTTCTTCTTCTTCTTCTTCTTCTGAGCAGTGATTTAGCAAGGATGAGTACACTTATGGTTGGTACTCAGCAAGGCCATGAAAATAAACCAGAAAGCAAATTAAAGTCCATCTTTAAGTTTATTAATCATGTGAGGGTCCAGGCCGCTCTTGACTGTGAGCATGGCTGTTATAACAGTTTTACACTCTGCAGAGGTTGTACACTTTCACCACAAGTCGCGTAAAAGTTCCGAGGAACTTTGAACCCAACCATGCTGTGCAAAAGTAGGCACAATACCACACTTCCGAGGTGTGGTTGCATAGGGACGCTACGAGGCCTTTGCAAAGAGTCCTCCTATGTGTATTAGTCCATTGTAGCACGTCATAGAGGCTATCTTTCGTACCCTCCTTCTACCCTCGGACCAGGTCAGCCTAGAAGAGCACTTCCATTCCAACACCTGTCCAGAGTAGAAGAGTCATAAAAGCATTCCTCCATACCACAAGCTACCAAGGCTAATAGCCACACAAGACTTCCCTAATTAATTAGCCAAGATAGAGCCATATGTCTTGTGGTTGTACTATTTTCCTGGGTGGTTCTCCATGTTCTAATTAATTCATAGTATTCTTGTTTAAAGCATAGGTAGAAGGATGGTTAGGGTCACTTGCCTTCCTCCAACAAAAAAGCTACTCTTGCTCTTCTTCTCTTGCTCTCTTGAAACTTCCGGTCTTCCGATCAACAGCTCGATCTTCTACTCGAAGAAAACATTGGGCACAACACATGCAAAACAATCAAACAAGAACAACTAAGAACAATACACAAATCATGAAAGGCTTAAAAACGAGAGCAGGGTTTGGTTCTAGAAATGCAAACGCAAGAAAACGCTGAGAACGGAACTATCGAGAGATTTAGATTATAACAAACAAAGACTATGAGCTTGATATATTTTAATTAAATAAATCATGCATATAGGTTATTTCAGAGAAATACCCTATTTAATAATTAAGCAAGTTATAATTATATAAAAGGTTGATGTAGAACTTATTCCAATTTTATTTATAAATATTCAAGTATGATTTATGCAAATTAAACATTTAATTTTGAAGAAAGCATGTAAAGGAACTAAATGTGTAACTTTATATTCGAGTTGTACTAATCAAATTATAATTCAAAAACACATTTATGTTCATATTAATCAAATTAACATTTAATTAAGAAAACTCTAGATATAGCCTATGTTGCTTTTTATTTAGGAAGCAGATTGAATATTTATTAATTAATTTAAGTTTGATTATGAAAACCGAGGTATACTCTAATTAGCTTTTAATTGAATGAATTATTTAAATAAGTATTAATCAAATTAACTTTCTTATGAAAACCCATGGTGAACTCTAATTAGATTTTATTTAGGAAAGCATATTTTAATAGAGATTAACCAAGTTAATATAATTTTAATTAAAAAAACATGCATGATGGAAAACATCACTTCTATCGTGTACTTTATGTTGTTATGAAGCTAACGCAACTTGAAACGATCCAAACGGAGCTAAAACGTGGAAACTAGGGTCTAACCAAGGTTGCAAGGGCTTAACCACGAGGGAAACTAACTACCAGGGGCTTATCTGCAAGAAACCAGGGACCTAAATCTAATTATGTATATAAACCTGAGGTTTATAATGCAAAAGAGCAAGATGGACTGCGGGCTGGAAAAACTAAAGAACTCAGGGGCCTAAACAAAAAAGAAAGGACCTAGCTGAAAGGATCTTAATAGGTGAAAGGGTATCGTTGTGAAACTAGAAACTACAGGGTTCTTTTTGCAAAAGGGTGGCGGATGGCTGGGTTGACCGTTACTTCGAACGGTTGACCAGGCTTTAGGCTCGATCCGAGCCGTCCACACCGGATCGGGCGGCTGGCGGCAGCTGCAGGCGGCGCGCGGCGGCAGACAGGCGGCGCGCGGCGGCGAGCTCGCCAGAGCTGCTCGAATTCGAGCTCCCGGCCTCGGATTGCAACACCGAAAGGCTCTACGTGAAGCTGGGGAGGAGGCAAACTCACCTAGGGTCTTGGGAAGGCGGGTGAAGCGGCGGAGAAGGAGATCGAGGCGGCGGCGGAGCTCCAGGCTTGCTCCCTTCGGGCGGCGCCACTACGCAAGCGAGGAGGAGAGGGGCTCGGGGGCGCCCTTTATATGACGAGGAGGGGTAGGGGAAGGGGCGCAGCTCCAGCGGTGGTGGAGCTCCGGTGGCCGCCATGAATGGCCCGGTGGTGGAGCCGTTTCGGAAGGGGAAAGGGGCGGAGGCAGTGGCGGAAGTGCGTCGGCGCATTGAAGGCACGCTCGGTGAGGAGAGGAGGAGGCGCAGGAGAGGGACGGTGCCGAGGAGAGGCGGTGGGCGGCAGCCATGGGAGGAGGAGGGTGGCCGGCGGGAGGTAGAAGAAGGGGCTAACACGCGGGCCCCAGCTATCAGCGAAGGGGAGAGAGGGGAGAGAGGAACTGAGCAGGCCGCGCTGGGCTGCGAATCGAGTGTGCCAAGTAGGCGAAGATGGGCCGAGCGAGCGGGAGATCATACCGGCGGCCTACGGCTGAACTCGGCCCAAAAGAGAGAAAAAAAAGAGAGGGAAAGAACTGGGTCGCTGCTGTGCTGGGCCGGAAAACGAAAAGAAGAAGGCCGAAGGCCTGCTTTGCACCTGGGCCTAAAGGAGAAGCCGGCTGGGCTGCGAAGCAGGCCGGAAAAGAAGAGATGGAAAAGGCCGGGTTGGGCTGAAAGAGAGAAAGAGAGGGAGAGAAGAGGGGTTTAGGGGTTTGAGTTTAAACTTTTTATGAATTTTGAAAACCCACACATTCAAACAAAAACCATGCAAACCAAAACATGAATGCACCACACACACATATTCATTTTATTGGATTTATAAAAACAATCAATTATTTTCCTATTCTAAATTACTGTAAAGAGAATAAAAGTTTGGGACAAATTTTAAAATCATGAGAAAATCGTTGCTTAATTATTCTTCCTAATAACATCCTGAAATTTGAAAATTTCATGGTGTTACAGCAACCTGGAAGTCCTTGTCGTTGTCATCTGCAGGCGGCTCATGCTTGCCCTTGGCCTTGTCACCCTTTAGTGGTCCTCTCTGACGGCTCTTGCTGGAGAAGTAATTTTTCAGGCCGAAACACTCATGGGCCGAGTTCTTGTTGTTCTTGTGGTACGGGCATTGCATGTCCAAGAGCTTCTGCAACTCGGAGGGGTCTATCCGCTTCGAGCCGGCCTGGACGGCGACCACGGTCTCGGGCTTGCGCCTCCTGTTCCGCCTTGCTCCCTGTTCAGCGGTCTCGCCCTCTCGATCCGAGTCGTAGCACCTTCGACGCTCGCGCGGAGAGCCTTCATCATTCCAGCGGGACTTGATGTTCTTGAGCTGCTCGCGCTCAGCCTCCTCACCATCGGCTTCTGATTTGCCACGTTGAAAAGCTCGTGGACGGCCTTGGGGGGCCTTTGAGCCCACATGTTCACCAGATTGCCATAGGCCAATCCGTGCTGGAAGGCGCTGATGATGTCGTGCTCCTTGACGAAAGGAAGAGAGTTCTTCTTTTTGGAGAAGCGACAAATGTACGAGTGTAACGACTCATTCTTGCGCTGCCGAATCTGATTCAGCATCCTCCTGTTGCCCGGGCGCTCCCATGTGTGTTGACGGCTGTTAAGTACCACTTTTAGGCTGTCAACTCCTGCATAAAATAAATGGAAAGTGATCATAAACACTAGAATAGGGGTTTATACTAACAATTTCCACAAGTGTTGGTGTTCTGGCTTTTGTTGCCGGACGCACCGAAATACGTGGTAAATGACATAGTTGAGAGCAAGTGCACCAATGGCATAGATATGGCATCATCATAAACAATCACAAATGCCAAATTGGTCCACACCACTGCAATGGGCTCGTCGAGACGATCGAAATGGATATATCATTTGCCTACTTTAGAGTTCGGATGAAAGAGATATGCACAAGATAACATGTGGGCCCGGTGGGACCCACATCAAGCCACATGGCGACATGCTGTCACACAGGAGTCCACGTGTCCATGACACATCATCGATCCAAAGAAACACACTCTCGACCAATCAGGAGCCAGTACGCGGATCCAAGGGCCCACAACCTTGAGATAAATGGCTAAAAATACCGCATGCACCCCCATACCCACCTTGGGACCCACCTGGCAGTCACCTGGATGAAAGGCGGTGCGAGGGGAGCTACCTGAGGGTCGGCCGACCCCCCAGGTCGGCCGACCCCATTTTGCGGCCCCTCGTGTCGCCCTTTCACGTGTCGGCTTGTCGTGACGAACCAAAGGCGGTGCCAGGTGTTTGCCCGAATATTCCCTCGGGATCCTGCAGCTCCTTCTCATGGAAGATACATCAACTTGGCCCCCACTCCTCTTTGCCACGTGTCACCACCCTATTGGTGGCGCCCATGGCAGCCAAGGGGCTCCTCCTACTCTCCTTGGCCTATAAATAGAAGGGGAGGGGGCTAGAATAGAGACACATCATATTCCTCTCCTCCTCATTAGAAACACTTGTTTCTCCTCTCATTTGATCTCTCATGGATCAAATGGGTTGAGGAGATTGCTATGTAGATGGTGGTGTGGGTGAGATCCCAACTTGTTCTTCATTGAGAGCAAAGTGAGTATTTCTGTATTTCCAATTAGACTAAAGTGATGTTCATGCATGGGTGATATGTTCTAGAGTTCTTCGTGCGTTCATCATTTAGAGGCTCATGTTCTTCATGAACACGCTTCCTCGATCTAGTTGACGAACGAGTTATTCACGCTTTTGCGTTTGTTCATAAGTTAGAGGCTCGTGTTCTCACGAACACGACCCTTGATCTTTTGTTATAAGTGCATAAGTTTGCATTCCGTTTGTGTGAATTATCCCATTAGATCTTGTTGGAATACATTAATCGGTGACTAGTCATTCTTCCTCACACCAATCGATTCAATGATGAGTAAGGTCTAGCTCATTCTCGCGGGTTCATCCCTCCGTATTTATACGGAGTGCTATAGTATTTCTACGGGGTGCCAGATGTAGTCATGCTATAGTAGTCATCGGTGGTGTAGACGTGGTGTCTAGACTACAGGTTATCCTTCGAATGCACTGTATCCCACGGTTTGTCTTGGGGTAGGCCGCGGTAGTGAGCTGTTGGACCCTCTGAAATCCCCCATGTTCGGATACAGTGTGTAGGCAACTATTTGCCATGAACGAACTGTTATAGCCAAGAGGGGCTGGTGTCCGAAACGAGATTTCTATCCGAGCTTGTTCCCCTCTAGAATCGAGAACCTACAGGAAACACCCCATCATCTCCCTACCATAGCTGGGGCTTGGTGTCCTTGGACCGTTCGTCTAGGATAGAAGGTAGTGCACATCGTTCCTTGGATTCGATACCCTTTGGAATACTCCTGAGGTGAAGTGCTACAGCGGTATTCCCGTGAGCTTGCAGATTCTTTCGTACCCATCGGTATACCCAGGTGGATCTTACGCTCACGCTAGGTGTACAACTAGTGGTGAGGTTAAGAAATACCAACAAGCATTTCTGGCGCCGTTGCCGGGGAACGGTTGCTGTATCTATCTTCGTACCTAGTGGTCCTCGTATCTTTTGTTTTTCCTTTTTGTTCTACCTTTACCCCCATTACCCTTTGAGATGCCTTCCTGTCAAAGCTTCTCTACCTCAAGGGGTGAGTTCAAAGAGCCATCATCATCTAGCTATGAACTCCCCCCTGGCTTTTTAGCCATGGTTCAGGATCGACCATTCTTTGGTGCAATCAATGAAGACCCCTACCTCCATTTGGAGGAATTTGAGGAACTGTGTTCTAGTCTGGCTATGCCAGGCATGACACAGGACACTGTGAGGTGGAAGTTGTTTCCTTTCTCCCTCATAGGAGAGGCGGAACAATGGTACGCCCGCACTGTAGAAAGTGTGAACGGTGGCTGGGGAGAACTTCGAGATAACTTTTGCCACTCATTCTCTCTCATGGAAAGGACGGAGCAATGGTACACTCGTGTAGCTTCTTTTCCAATAAGTATCCTCGATTTCGAGAAATCAGAGGAGGAGTCCCTAGGAGCAGCATGGGCTAGGTTCCTACACCTTTTGGTGTCGACACCTGGTCCGTCTTTACCCATCGATGTGTTATTGTACATCTTTTGTATGGGTCTAGACATGGATTCTGCCCTCGATCTAGACATTATTACTGGAGGTTTGTTTGTGGAAAAAACTCCAAGGGAAGGAAGAGAGATCCTAGATTCCCTCTTAGAAAACTCTTCTGTCCCTATTGATCACAACAAACCCAACCAAGAATCCGAGTCGAGCCATGAGGATCCCTCAACATCCAAGTCAGAGTCTTCATCTTCCGAATCCCAAGACTTGTCTGTTGAGCCCTCTCCTGAACCCCGAACGACAAAGGAAGAAGAAATTCAACCATTGTCTTTTAGATACCTCGAATTCTTTTGATGCCCAATCAGGGGAGGAACCTTATTCTGTCTACACCGATCATTCTAGAAATCTTTTGACAGAACCTTCCCTTCAGCCTGCGGTGCCTCCTCTACCTCCAGATCCTCCTGACGAAGCATATCCTGAGGAGGCCATGAGGGAGGAATGGTCAGGGGGAGTGACATGATCTTTCGAGGCAGCTTGGAATAGTTCACCTTCTTTGGTTGTTTCTTGCTCTAGTAGAGGCACTGTCGTAGAGGCCCATTGTAACCCCATCATGGAGGTTAACATTTTGCCATGGCACTTAGCAGAAACTCTTTTGGGCAAAGTTCCGCCAGCACCATCCGACATGCTCATCAAGACTTGCCCCTTTGGACATGTTCTTGAATGTCGGGGGATCGCAAGTGTCGTGCCGCTGATCATAGACGGGATCGAGGCTAGCTTAGACTCTTACATCTCTGATGTCCCTGATCTCGATCTTCTCCTAGGCTCCCCTTTACAGCAGTTCTTTGATACATCCTTAGGGAGCCTAGATGGTAAGCTTAGGGAAGCTATTTCCGCCATTACTACCCCTTGTCTGGGATATCCTATGGCGAAGCCTCTTCCCCAGCAAAACCCGCTCGAGAAGACGACATGTATATCTCCGTTCATGTCATCCAAGCTTGTTCTCATTGAGGGTGTAGAATTTTCTACTCCTCATGAGTGTGACTCGGGAGACTCTCTTCACCTTTGTGAAGGCGAATGATCATCACCATTCTTGACCGAGTTTCAGCCTCTTCCTGCTAGCCCGTATCATGTTGCTTTCGATCATGGTCGAGAGTCAACATCGAGCCTCCACGATGCATCTCTTGAGATAGAGAACTCATGGGCCATGGAATTTTGTGAGGCACCGACTCTAGAATTTATGGGCAAAGGTTCCGCAGATAAGCATGGTAGTTTCATTCTTGATACACCACATGAACCATGCTTGCATCATGCCTATCCAGAGCCAGCCATGCTTAGTGCGCTGAGCACGCTCGAGGGCTGCAATCACCTTATGGTCCTCTTTTGTAGAAAGTTCAGAAGGTTGGTTGTAGATGTTTATGTCTATCATAAGCATATTGGATTTCGTGTGTGCGCTGTGGCACTAACCTTGCAGCTAAAGCTTCACCGATACATGAAGGATTGGTGGTGAGACGGGAATGGCACCACCAACGCTAGCTGCAAGATGAAGTTCCCACGGTCGAGCTTATGACCAATAAATAAACAAAGCACTACCAGGAGATAGCCTGGATTAGCATATGTTTCATTTCCCTATTTAGAATAAAAGCAAGAACATGTTTTTAGGATAAGTCGTCCTTCAGGTATTTTTGGTCACTAACCTTTCAGGTGGAGATTGAAAAGAAAGATGGACAGGTGATGCCTACGAACATGTGAGCCACATCAGCTGCAACACCTAGATAAGCTTTGGTGAGGGAACATTTACAAAAGGTAGCTTGATCACCACACACTTGAGTTTTGTTGCCTAGCAATGTAAACTTCAAGTGTGGGGGAGGTATGTGAGCATCCTGAGTAAAGTTCCTCCTCTACCAAATCTTATCCTGGTGTGAAGATGATGTCAGCTCTTGCATCTTGCCCACTAGCTAGGTAAGTTCTGCTTTTGACATTAAACAAAGCCCTCCCGGGAGGTTGCCCGAGGTTCACCGTTATATGCTCATGCTTATGTCCCTTTTGAAAATATGTTGATCATGCTTAAATGCTTCCTTTATCAGTGTTCATATGCTCTTGTTTGAATGCGTGAACATGTCATACATTCATAGACTGTTTTAAATTAAGCATGGTGCTTAGTTAAAACTGTCTTCTTCAATCAAAACAAGACATGGTGCCGAGTTTTGATTGATGAGCCTTAGAGTTATACTTTCATGGATATTGGATGCATGTATGCGGACTAACCCTTGCAGGAAATCATCAATTCCAAATGGGTAAGTCATTAAGCTAGATTCATATAGGAAGGTAAGTTAAGGTGTCAGATTTATGTTGCACAACATACAAAGGAGGAACATATGACCTCACAAAAGGTCCATGGTAAGTATATTATCCTTTGTTTATGAAGTGCAGTATTGATCTAACCCTGCTTGAGTAAATGACATGGTGACAATAAAAAAAACCAAGAAAATATTTGCTTTTGAATAAAGACTCTATGGTTCTCGAACCAGTAGAGTCCATCTTTTGTTTCTACTTTTGCTTGAAGAACAACACCAGTACAAGTACCAGTGTGGGGGAGTCCTCTCTATCTCATCATCGACATATCCACTCGAGAACTCCCACACAAAGGCTGCGCGACATCGACTATGCCTTCATGACAAGGACAAGGTAAACTAGAGTGAGCTGGCTACCCCACGGGTCAACCGAATCACCACTAGTCTTCCTTGTTCCTCATATCCTTCAGGAGCGATGGTATGTGCACCCTTCATCTCAATCTCTACCCATGAGTTTGAATGATCTTCAATTCTTATCCAGTAAATCAAACTCATAATGGTGCTCTGCTTGCTCTACATGATTCCTGTGGTTGGCTTGCATATGTTTTATTCCTTACTCATTATCTTGATGCTTGTGAACAAATATCATTAGGGAACTCATGCTCATCTAAGTAGTTGGCGTTTGTGATATGGTTTGATGATACGATCTTCGCTCTAAATGTTTGAGTGCTTGGGAATTTATTAAAGAAAAAAAACTTAAAAACCCTTTGCAAAGCTCCTCTTTGATATGCTACAGTCCTACCAAAGCCATATGATGCTACCAGTTGAAAACCTTATACTCATATGCTGCTTGTCATTGCATTGAGCTTTGTCAAATTCTGTGACCCTTGCGAGAAGTCTTTTTATGCTTTCATGATAAAGATTCATGTGCACTCCACCATTTTCCCCTTGCTATGCTTCTACACTAGAAGTTAGCATTGTCTCATTCATCCATTCCACAAAATAAAGCTCCATGCATTGTTCCATGATTTATCCCTCTCCAAATATCTCTAAAAGAGATTGGGCTATATAAAAAAAGAGAGAGAGAAAGACATGCTCAAAAAGCATGATCTAAAAAAAGAAGAAAAAAAGAGAAAAGAGAGATAGCCCATATGTCAAAAATTTCAAAAAGGAGAGCGAAGAAAATCATGCAAAAAGGAGTTCCATAACTTAGATGGAATAACTAGTACCTATTCTAGGGCTAGTGTCCAACTTACCATCACCACAACATTTTATCATAGTATGGTAATATCTAGAACCCATTCCGAGCCTAGTATACACCTTAACGTACCCATCATATCCATACACGTGCACATCTTGATCTGATTGTATGAATTACTTTTCTCTTGGATCCAGTCTTTGACTTTGCAATATATGTGATGCAAGTATGCCTTATCATTCATACCTACCCTGAGCTCCACATAAGCTATCATTAGAAGTAGGATGAATAAAGGTAGTTTAATGCCTTGGTGAGGACATATACACATTGAGCGATCTGAGAATCAAATGAGGAGCTAAGAAAGGTTCGTTTTGAAAATCATTGCAAAACCCCAAGTTACTTGATATGATGAGCAGGAGTGACTTGATTCATGACCGTTCCATTCCTCAACTACCCAAGATGGCATGGTAGACACTCCACAAAGTTCACAAGTGCAAGGTATGGTTTGGAATATCTCTTATGCTCGCTTCACACCTTTGCATATCATGTTCCACTTGATCTATTCTCCCTTTCCTCGGGACGAGCAAAGGTCAAGTGTGGGGGAGTTGTTGACGGCTGTTAAGTACCACTTTTAGGCCGTCAACTCCTGCATAAAATAAATGGAAAGTGATCATCAACACTAGAATAGAGGTTTATACTAACAATTTCCACTAGTGTTGGTGTTCTGGCTTTTGTTGTAGGACGCACCGAAATACGTGTTAAATGACACAGTTGAGAGCAAGTGCACCAATGGCATAGATATGGCATCATCATAAACAATCACAAATGCCAAATTGGTCTGCACCACTGCAATAGGTTCGTCGAGACGATCGAAGTGGATATATCATTTGCCTACTTTGGAGTTCGGATGAAAGAGATATGCACAAGATAACATGTGGGCCCGGTGGGACCCACACCAAGCCACATGGTGACATGCTGTCACACAGGAGTCCACGTGTCCATGACACATCATCGATCCAAAGAAACACACTCTCGACCAATCAGGAGCCAGTACGCGGATCCAAGGGCCCACAACCACGAGATAAATGGCTAAAAATACCGCATGCACCCCCCATACCCACCTTGGGACCCACCTAGCAGTCACCTAGATGAAAGGCGGTGCGAGGGGAGCTACCTGGGGTCGGCCGACCCCCCAGGTCGGCCGACCCCATTTTGCAGCCCCTCGTGTCGCCCTTTCACGTGTCGGCTTGTCGTGACGAACCAAAGGCGGTGCCAGGTGTTTGCCCGAATATTCCCTGGGGATCCTGCAACTTCTTCTCATGGAAGATACATCAACTTGGCCCCTAATCCTCTTTGCCACATGTCACCACCCTATTGGTGGCGCCCATGGCAGCCAAGGGGCTCCTCCTACTCTCCTTGGCCTATAAATAGAAGGGGAGGGGGCTAGAATAGAGACACATCCCATTCCTCTCCTCCTCATTAGAAACACTTGTTTCTCCTCTCATTTGATCTCTCATGGATCAAATGGGTTGAGGAGATTACTATGTAGATGGTGGTGTGGGTGAGATCCCAACTTGTTCTTCATTTAGAGCAAAGTGAGTATTTCTGTATTTCCAATTAGACTAAAGTGATGTTCATGCATGGGTGATATGTTCTAGAGTTCTTCGTGCGTTCATCATTTAGAGGCTCGTGTTCTTCATGAACACGCTTCCTCGATCTAATTGACGAATGAGTTACTCACGCTTTTGTGTATGTTCATAAGTTAGAGGCTCGTGTTCTTGACGAACATGACCCTTGATCTTTTGTTATAAGTGCATAAGTTTGCATTCCGTTTATGTGAATTATCCCGTTAGATCTTGTTGGAATACATTAATCGGTGACTAGTCGTTCTTCCTCACGCTAATTGATTCAATGATGAGTAAGGTCTAGCTCATTCTAGCGGGTTCGTCACTCCGTATTTATACGGAGTGCTATAGTGTTTCTACAGGGTGCCAGACGTAGCCGTGCTATAGTAGTAATCGGTGGTGTAGATGTGGTGTCTAGACTACGGGTTATCCTTCGAATGCCCTGTATCCCACAGTTTGTCTTGGGGTAGGCCGCGGTAGTGAGCCGTTGGACCCTCTGAAATCCCCCATGTTCGGATACAGCATGTAGGCAACCATTTGCCGTGAACCAACTGTTATAGCCAGGAGGGGCCGGTGTCCGAAGTGAGATTTCTATCCGAGCTTGTTCCCCTCTAGAATCGAGAACCTACAGGAAGCACCCCATCATCTCCCTACCATAGCTGGGGCTTGGTGTCCTTGGATCGTTCGTCTAGGATAGAAGGTAGTGCACATCGTTCCTTGGATTCGATACCTTTTGGAATACTCCTGAGGTGAAGTGCTACAATGGTATTTCCGTGCGCTTGCGGATTCTTTCATACCCGTCGGTATACCCAGGTGGATCTTACGCTCACGCTAGGTGTACAGCTAGTGGTGAGGTTAAGAAATACCAACAACGTGCCGGAATATTGGCTCGTGAAGTAGGCGCAGAGCTCATCCCATGAGTTGATGGAGTTTATCGGGAGTCCTTCTAGCCAACTTCTGCACCCCTTCGTGAGCATGATCGGCAGATAATTTGCCATCACGTCGAAGTTGCCTCCTGCGGCTTTGACCGTAGTGGAATAGATCTGTAGACATTGGATGGGGTCGGAGGTCCCGTCGTATTTGTCTACGTCGGACAGCTTGAACCCACGGGGCCAATTCACCTTCCATAGCCGTGCCGTGAGGGAGAGAAAACCATTATAGGAGGTGGTTCCTTCTCGACCTTTGCGGCGGCCTGCGGTGGTCCTCCCGTAGGAGCTGGAGCTTTCGTTGGAGTATGTGTAGTCGTCCGAGTAGTAGTCCTCATACCCAGTGTGTGAGTCCGAGGGTGGTGTAGCGTTACGTCGGCCACGACGGTTCGGGGCTCCGTGCTCCCGATCATAGTCGCGGTGATGTCTCGACTCATGCTGGCGCCGTTCCCGGGCGTGGCGGATGATGGTACGCCTTGCGTCCCTGTGACGCAGCTTCTCGCGCAGGTCTCCACCGTCGTCGCGGCGTGCGCGCTTGCGATGTGGCCTTCGTGCGTTCCCGGTCTCCTCCAGCCCAACTGGCGGGGAGGGGTTGATCCGGTTAGTCTGGTCGCGGTGGCCTGTACCAGGGCTTGCAGATGAGCCAAGCCTGGCATGCCTGGTGGCATCTTCCCGAGCTCCTCATTCAGGACAATGAGGTTCTCCTTGGGGGTTGCATAGACCCTCTACCCGGTGTAATCGACTGTGAAGTCGTCCTCCAGCCTCCGAGGGCATATGCCTCGAGTGCGCCGCCTCCTCCTGTGCCGAGGCGGGCTTGATTCCGAGTAGTACTCATCATCCTCGCCGTCCTGACGCTGGTTATCGCGATGCTGGTCATTCTGGCGTCGAATCTCCTGGTGCTGTCATTCCCGATCTGCATTTTTTGCGTTCGCGGTCGGTCTTCTGGGCGGCGGTCTTGCCGTCCCTAGTGGGTTCGTCCACCGAGACGGTCGGGGGCACGCCAGCCTCTGCCGCTGCATAGACGAAAGCGGGTGCCCTTCCCCCGTCTGAGGACTCGGAAGATGAGGTGTTGTCAGATCGGATCTCCGTAGCATTAGTAGACCCGAGAGTCTCGGAGCTGTCCTCGATGCCGAGTGCAGCCCTCAGGGATGTGAAGGAGCTCTACGATCCGGTGTCAGGATCAGATTGCCTTGCCGAGTAGTTTGGCCAGTGCAGATCTTCCGATCCGTCAGTGGTCCACTCCCCGACTTGCCCCTCTTCCTCCAGAATGGGGAAGAGGGTCTCTTCTAGGTCATCACCATCTAGTGGGGTGATAACCATCGACACGAAGCGCGTCGCATCCTCGTCCGAGTGGTACTCAACCGACCGGGGTGAGGGGGTCGCGTCGTGGGTTGTCTTCGCCGTCTCTGAGGCGGAGGCAGTGGCGCTCTTCAACCCATGGGGGAAGCGCTCGGTGTGCGGGGCGTCTAGGGTGGCCTCGCAGATATGATGGTATCGGCCATGCTGCCGATGACCCGATCCATAATTGGATCAGATCGCCTTTGGGAGGATCTACTGATCCTGCAACCTTAAGGTCTTCCACCGGGAGGATAGGCCTCCGGGCTGGTGACGGCGTGCTGAAAAGGACTCGGCAGGCTCGGGGCTTCTCCAGATTGGATCTGGGAGCTGGTGTGTTGCCTGCGGGCGGTGTGGAATCCGCTCCGGAGGGCTTTTCCGCAGTGATCGTGGTGTCGGAGATGATGCAAGGGATCTCCCCGATGACGATGTGACCCTGAGGTGGGGTCACGTAGCCGGCTGCATGCTCGTCGGCGATGGAGTTGGGGCCGAAGCTTCCAAAGGGAATACCCGCTCCCAACGCGACGACAGTGAGGCAGCTAGCTAGGATCTTGACTGCGTCCATCAAGCTTGCCAATTATCTCCGACGAAGCCCCTACCTGGCGTGCCAACTGCGGTACAATGGTGCCGACAGTCCACCACGGGGTAGGCTATGGTGGTAGATTGTGTGGAGGGGATCGTCGAGACTGAAGCTAGATGGTGAACGAAGGACACATGGGTTTATCTAGGTTCGGGCCGCAAAGATGCGTAATACCCTACGTCCTGCGTTGGTGGTTGTATTGATTGTTCCGCGAATGGGAATCGGATTGGACTTGTTTTAGAGCGGGGTCCGTGCCGCCCTTATATAGGCATGGGGGGTAGGGTTACAGATCACGTGGGATCTATCCTAGTTGGTTATACAAGATTTCCCTTCGATCACAAGTAATATCTTTCCTAACCAACTAGTCTTTATCTATGGGAGTGTATCTCTTTGGGCACCGCCTCTTTCCTGATCCATGCGCCCGCACCAAGCGCCGCTCTTGTGGGCCCACGTCGTCCTTGTAGATACGCCGTGAGGCCCCTCCGTGTGGCACCCTGGGGGTATATCCCCCACATCTTTGGTATTCTGCGTCCTCGACACTCAATCTTCACAGGTTTTCTGATGCTGATTTTGATGGATGTCGTTTGGATCGTAAGTCTACGTCGGGTTCTTGCCAGTTTCTTGGTTCTTCTTTGGTGTCTTGGTCATCCCTCAAGCAATCCAGTGTAACCCAGTCTACTACAGAAGCCGAGTATGTAGCTGCAGCCAGTTGTTGTTCCCAGCTCCTATGGATCGCCTACACTATGAGCGACTTTGGTGAGGAGTGTACCCATGTCCTACTCTTTTGTGATAGCACCATTGCCATAAGTGTAGCCGAAAACCCCATTCTCCACTCCAAAACCAAGCACATTGAGTTGAGGTACCATTTCCTGAGATACAATGTGGAGAAGGGAAAGATTACTTTGTTCCTTGTGCCCAGCCAAAACCAACTAGCTGATATCTTCACCAAAACAGTTGACCAAGCCACTTTTTCTCGTTTGCGGGGTGAGCTTGGTGTGTGTTTGATTTCCTGGGTTGGTGGTGGGAGCTCCTTTGTAGCATATGTATCATAGTTAGGTTGTGCATTGCATTGCATTTTGCATCATGATGTATAGGCATCTTGGTATCATAGACATGTTTGCATTTGTATCATATGCAATTTGATAGGATGAGCTTCTCCTATATACATTGATGACCATGATATACTATGTGTGAGATTTTGATCATGTTTGATATGGATTGGTGATGGATAGCTATGCTCTTGATAGTTTTGCTATATATGTATGTTCAGATAGCTAATTTTTGGAAAATGCTAGTATAGGCTCTCTTGTGAGTATAAGCCTTTTCATGATCTTAGTGTGCTCTTGTGGCTTTGTCATGCTTAGTTTGTGCTTGGATAGCATGTTCTTTTCACTTGGGGTCAAAGACCCATTTGTCATTGTGAATGTTTAGCCCATGTGATACCTTGTGGGGGAGCATAAGCTTCTTTTGCCGCAAAGGAACTTCATGTACCATTTATGCAAATCTGAAAATGAAATGCCTATGCTTGAAAATTATGCTCTCATTTGATCCATGTCATGAGTTCTTTAATTGCAATTAATTTGGGTGCTAAATCGTTGCATGTTGTCTACCATGAGAAGTCTCATTTTAAGAAGTAGACACATAGCTCGGTGACTTTAACATGACATGATATGGCTTATGGGTGTTTGCAATGATCTTTTGATGAGAATATCTGACCTAGCATGAAATTTGTGTGATTTAGTTCACTTAGGCATGTTTTGCCCATGTTTAGGTTCTTTCGCAAAATTGCTCAAAATGATCATGGCTTTGTTATATGCCTATATATCTTTACTATCGTGATGGCTATGCTTTAACAGAACTATGGAATGTCTTGCTTGCTCATTTACTCACTTGTAGCATTTTTTTGGTGCTCTATATCTATTTGAAAAGCTCTAGGTTGAATTTTTCCGAATTTTGCCTTGATTCATGCATTGTCAACAAGGGGGACAAGTTTGTGAAGAAAAACATTTATGGATGCATTTAGAAGGTTTTCAGGCGGTTTCGAGCAAATTCTGGGCTCGGTTTATCACCGGCCTGACCGGTCAGTGGTCAACAGTTTGACCGGTCGAGCAGAATTTCTAGAGATTGTTGGTCACCGGCCTGACCGATGGTGGGCACCGATCTGACCGGTCAGAGCCGAGCTGTTGAGCTACTCTATTGTATGGCAAGTCTTGCATGCTTTTGTTCAGGAGGAGTTTGCATTTACTCAGGGGGAGCCTGCATGTGTTCACGGGGAGCTCCTTGTGTAGTTTGAGTTCTTACTTTGGTGGTTTTGCTCTTTTGTTGTGAGCTTGTTTTGTCTCGGTTGTGTCGAGCCATTGCCCTTGCATTAGGGGACCGAGACTTTCCTCTTTCAAGTGATCTTGTTTTCTCCTTTGGTTCAACTTTTGATCGCTTGTTTGAGTTTGGATTCTTTTCTTTTCTTTTTCTTTGATTATCCTATATTTTTTACTATGTGTGTTGTCAATGCACTCATCAAATTGAGATTGAGGACCTGTGTGGTCCGAGGACCGGTGGATGGTCGCTCCTTAGTGATGAGTGATTGACAACGTCGTGTGGACTGACTCTTGGCCTAGTATTGCAGGTGCAGGTTGCGGCTTGATTCGCATGGTGCAGGTGAACAACAAGCGCGAAAGGTCTATGCCTGTGTGTCCTCCATGTGTGGAGAGACAAGTAGGCTTGGTTCGAGGGACCCGGTGGCCGACTGGATCAAGTGCGGGCTGCATGGTGGCAAGAAGAGCAAAATGAGGTCGGGAACATGGAGCCGGTGCAAGGTAGCAGCTAACAACTAAAGCTTGCACGTGGGGTTTGTTGGTTTGGACACAAAACCAACACCGAGATAGGACAACCGTGGTGGCCAAGTCATGAGTGGGATTGTCATGGAGGCTGCACTAAGTCCGCAGGGTTTGCAGTGGTTTGGCCATAAAACCACTGGGTTCCTTGGTTGAGCCACAAAGCCAAGACTAAACGCTGGAGCGCGACAAGACTGCACTGGGCCGGTCTGGCCGGTGGACCTGACTGGTCTGACCAGTGGGGAGCACCAGTTTGACCGGTGGCGTGTGTGTGCGTTCGGAAGCTTCGAAGCAGAGGACACGCGTCATGATTGCAAGGCTTGCATGGAGGTGAAGCGGGCTTGTGGTCAATGCGCATCCATCCGATGGAGATTTGACGAGATTACCCAAATTGCCCTAGGTGGGTGTGTATCTTACTATTATGCACTAGGGGTAGTTTAGTCATTTGGCTCCGCCCATATATACTCTTTGGAGTGGTGGATGGCAGCCAACTCTTGGAACCCTAATTCATTTGCTCCTTTGCTTTCCCCTTTTCTTTGTTTCCATAGGCTAGCTAGAGCTAAATTGCAAATCTCAAGTGGGTAGGATGAAGGGAGGTTGCTAGCCTCTTTGTAAAGAATCTTTCCTCATGATGTATGGAAGGTTTGGAGTTCATCCTCTTTGTCCCTTGTGATTTGCTTGTGATTCCCGTGGCTTTTCTTTTTGTGGATTTTCGGAGCCTTTTTGTGGGAATTTCGTGTGGAGTTGTTGGAGGCATTTATTTACAAGATTTGTAGTGGGAATCACACATGAGGTTGTTGTGCCTCTTTTCTTGGTGACCTTGCCCCTCAAAACTTGTGGAAAGTCCTTCGATTTTAGGGTTTTCGGAGTTCCTCGTGTTCTTGAGGTAGAGGCACGAGATTTGTGATTCCTCCTTTTCTAAAGAGTTTTGGGGCTTGAGATTCGAGCAAGAGTTCACCCATGAGGTGTTCCTACCTTCCCCAAATTTTCTCTTGAATCCGTGGAGCGAATCGGGAGATCGGGAGAGTTGATTCTTGGAGTTGACCCGCGGGTGAAGTTCATCTCGAGCTACCCAGGTGTGACCGGTCAGACCGATGCAGCACACCAGTCAGACCGGTGCAAGCCCTTGTGGGTCTTTGGCTCAGATGAATAGTTGGTTCAGTGGGGAATTGCTGTGAGTTTCCTAAGGTCAGTTCTTAGCAAGAGTCGTGTTGGTTTGCCTCGGTTGGTGAAGCTTCTTGTGCTCGGCGCTCTTTGGTTTGGAGTTGATTTTGTTCCAAGGCCTAGAGACATCGCTGAGGCTTTCTGGAACATTGTTGTGTGGTTGCTGGAACCACCATCCTGACCAGTGCAGCTGACCGGCCTGACCGGTGCCATCGGCCTGACCGGTGTGCACCATCAGTTTTACTGGTGTAGCACAGACAACAAGTCATGCAGATTTCCACTGCGGTGTTGAGTGCTTGTTTGTCGAGGAGAACTTGCTCCTAAGATCAGTAGTACTTCTAGTGACTACGTGATTGTTGACACATCTTATCCTATATATTTATAAGTCAACTAAACATGAGAAAAGGGCATAAATGTTAATATCAACTTAGAATAGGGTGCCACTAACAGTTTTTCTGGAGATTTGGTAAATTATATAAATCCAGGAACCATTCGGGAAAAGTGCTAAAAGAATCAAATCTAGAAGACTCCAGAAGGCTCCGGAACTCAACGAGACTTGGCACCCAAGAAAGAAGCATCTAGAAGAAGCGACAGACCACCTGGCCGAAGTGGGCCCCGAGGGGGCCCACCCCAGCCTGATCGGCCTGGTGGTGGGGCCGGTCGGCCTCCCCCGGGCGCCACCTCAGCCCTACTTCCAGAAGGTTCTTCCACCGCCTATGAGGATCAATCTAAAGCACTCGTTAGGTCGGTTTGATCAATCGGCGCACGTCTACCCCTCAGGGCTATATAAGCAGCCCCCTGCCCCCTGGCAGAGGCATCTGGAAACCTGAGTTTGCATACACCAACTCAAGTCATCAAGTCAGAGATACTACGCCCTAGAAACACCATATAGCAGAGTAGCTAGCTAGTCTAGATCTAGGAGGAGGCAAGGCGTCTACTTGGCTCCTGATCGTCTAGAGGCTGATCGAGATACTGATCTAGCTTCGCTCTTGTAAGTTCTTATCTAGTTCCTTACATTTGTTATACAGACATATGTTCTTATCAATGATTATATTCGACATTATATGCTTTGGTGTTTATTATGATTACATGTTTAGCATGGTTGATTTGCCTTTATATTCATGTATGGAGTCGTATAGCCCTCACCTATATCATTTGTTAACATGGGTGAACGGTAAAGACAGTGTAAGCATGGTGCTTATATTGTATTTATCTGCGATTGCACCCTATATGCCGGGTCGTGTGGTAGATCGTGGTGGTGACAGCACTATTGAGTCCTTCGCAGTCCACCCCCCGTGTATAGGACTAGTGGAGCCTTATACTGTTTGGGTTGTTTCAAGTTTGGCCTTGATCCTCCTGGATAGTCTCCCCATGCATTAATATAATAGTTCTTCTTCCATGATTGTTAAATGTTTGCACTAATCATAGTTTGCATTGACATATAGTTTAGAGTTACTGAGGAGTATCCTCTCTAACTAGACTTTGCTATGTTTCTCTTGCTATAATGACACTTTCTAGCTGCTCATGATGTTATGACTTGAATAATGCTATCAATATCTTTATCTTTATGTGACTTACCCCTGTTTATAGCAATTGATACAATTTTGGCCACTCTACATTATAAAACTGAGAGATGAGCATGTATTAGCTATTATGGATTAGAAAGACTTCTTTCCCTGTGGTAGAATATAAATACGATACATGGTTTTACTCCTGGTTAAAATGCTACAATAGTATATTCATATCTGTGCGCTTGCGGATTCCCTGTTTATATATATCTTCTTTTCTAGAGATCCAAGGCATATGTAAGAGTACCATATCCATGCGTTTTCTGGCACACCTGTCAGGGCTGACAACCTATATCGAGTTGTGCTATGAATCGTGTCGGAGTTCACCTTTTAGTTTAATCTGAAAGCAACATCTGATATACACTTAGCATCATGTTAAGATATACCTTTGCATTTCTGGTGCCGTCGATAGAGATGGATCTTATATCCGTTTCTAGTCGATGACGTTAGCAATGTCAACAAGCATTTTTGGCGCTGTTGCCGGGGAAAGAAAGTCTATAGCCTAGATGAAAAAGTTTCAGTAATAGCATGCATGCATCTCTCACACATAATGTATCGAGAACCCAAATTATCATTGCTTAAACAGGCTTACCCTTGTTCTTTCCACTTTTGTCTATCTTATTTCAGGGTAATGTATGAATAAGAATCTTCCAGAAAACTTCGTTTCAGATCCAGAGAAAATCTTAAGGAAGGCAAGGTCAAAGCTCAGGTCTCCTGATTCTCGGCCCACGACTTCTGCCTTGGGAGATTCAACAGCGCGAAGCTTAACACCCACGTTTGAAGTAATGGCAAACAAGTCCCTACGCGAATACTCCGCACCGACCCCGGACAACATTTGTACTGGTCCGACAGTCGCTGTAGGAAATGCTGCTTTTGAGCTCAAGCCTGCGCTGATCAACATGGTACAAGCTAGCCAATTTTGTGGAAAAGCTCATGAAGATGCCAACAAACACCTTCAACATTTCTTGGAGATATGTAGCACCTTCACGATCAAAGATGTGCCAAGTAATGCAGTCCTACTTTGTTTATTCCCATTCTCATTATTGGGGCGAGCGAAGCAATGGTTTTACTCCAACAAAGACAAATTTACAACTTGGACATTGTGTTCTACTGCCTTTCTGGCAAAGTTCTTTCCTATAGGCAAAACCAATGCCTTACGGGGGAAAATTTCGAGTTTCCAGCAGCAACACGAGGAATCTGTTCCTGAAGCATGGGAGCGCTTTCAAGACTACATTTCAGAATGCCCACATCATGGAATGGAAAATTGGTTGCTCTTGCAGACCTTCTACCACGGGCTCTCTACCAACACCCGTGAAACGATGGATGCTGCAGCTGGAGGTGCTTTCCTGTCCCTTACACTTACTCAAGCTACTAACCTTGTGGAAAAGATGGCGTCCAATCAAGCTTGGAACGAGGAACGTCAACCCCGCAAGAAAGAAAGAGGAATGCACCAGCTCAAGGAGGTAGACATGCTGTCTGCCAAAATGGATTTACTGATGAAGAGGCTTGAAGACAAAGCCCCTAAGAAGAAGGAAGTCATGCAACTCTTCGAATCCCGCATGACCTGTGAAGAGTGTGGAAACACTGGACAGTCAGGGAGTCAATGCCCTCAGCTGGTGGAGGACGTGAACTACATCAACAATAACAACCAATATCGTCCCCAGCAGAATCAAGGATGGACTCAGCAGAGGACCAACTACCTAGGTAACTATTCAGGTAATTATCAAGGTAATAATTCTTCCAATAATTTCTCACCTTTAAGAGACTTAGTCCAAAACCAAGGTAGAATTATGGATAATCTGTTCAAGAAGTTAGCTTCCAATGATAAAATGCTAGAAACTATTAGTAATAAAATGGAAAGTTTCTCTTCTGCCATGAAGAACCAACATAGCTTTAATAAAATGCTAGAATCTCAGATTTCTCAGCTGGCATCATCTGTTCCCACGACTAACCCAGGTAAGATTCCGGGCCAGCCGGAAGAATTAGAATCTGCAAATCTTGTTGATATCTACTCTGCAGATCTGTGTTCGAGTAAGATAGAAGAAGGCCCAAGATGGACTGACTGGGGCACGCCCGCCAAAAGAGGAGATCCAGGAAGGCCCGTCATCACCATCACTATTGGAGCCTACACCTTCAAGAATGCACTTTGTGACTTTGGGTCTAGCGTCAACATAATGCCTAAGGTAATATATAAGAAAATCAATGGTCCACCTTTATTGTATACAACCATGTGCTTGCAGCTTGCAGACCTGTCAGTATGCTACCCCGAGGGCATCCTAGACGACATATGTCTGGGGGTAGGATGCTCCTACGTGGCTGCCGACTTCGCTGTGGTTGAGACTGGGGGAAGTGAGAACGCTCCAATCATTTTGGGTCGTCCTTTCCTTGCCACAGCCAAAGCCATCATCTACGCCGACGCCGCTAAGATCGTCTTCACCATCAATGGGAGAAAGGAGAGATTCAATTTCAAGAACAAGATCCTAAAAGCTCCTGCGCACCCCCGATATCCTTACCCCCAAGAACATGAGCCAGTTGTCAAGAAGAAGAGAAGAGATAGAAGGAGGAATAAGAAGAACAATCGACCTCAACCGCATGTGGAGGAAGTTTGGATGATCAACACGATTCAATCAGAAAATGAGAACCTGTTCCCTTCACCATTACTGCCAAAGCTTGAAGACTCTGGAGTTCCATCAATCCACTGCTCCATCAATCAATGGAACTTCCAGCGAGTTGTCTGCGACACGGGATTGGACACCAACCTAATGTCTAAGGTAACCTACGAATTAATATATGGTGACCTGCCTTTGTATTCCACATATATAATGTTGCAGATGGCGGATCAATCACAACGGTTCCCGATAGGAATTGCACGAGATGTACCTGTCAAGATAAAGGACCACTATGTCCTGACTGACTTTTTAGTCATAGACATGGGAGATGAGAAAGATCCTCCCATCGTGCTTGGAAGACCGTTCCTGAACACAACAAGAGCAATCATCTACATCAGGACTGGCGAGATCCACTTCCAGTTCACAACTGAAAAGGTACGCTGCTACTTCAATACTTATACTAATCCTGAGTAGCCCAAGAAGAACAAGACGCGGAGACGCCTTCAGAAATTACAACGCAAGCTGAACACAAAGTTGACGGATGTCAAGAACATTGAAGAAGAGATCAAGGAGAAGTCCGCTCAGCTTCTACCAGCCCAGTATTCTGAACCTGTTACTCCAGAAAGGTCTCCACCGAAGAAACAAGTTTGGAGGAAGAAAGATCAAAGTACACCTTCGAAAGACCAATCACTACCCGCGTCATCAACTGATCAATCAATGGCCACTACATCTACGCCATGGGAGTAAGTACTCTAAACTCTCGCCGAGAGGTAACTCGGTATTTATCTTTATATTCTGCACTGCATATTTAGATTAGCATGTTTATTTCCCTATACCTGCATTGAAAAAAATCATAAAAATATTTTCTGCTTTTGCATTCTTTAAGGCCCCATGTACTCCGTACCGTGGCGGCATAAAAAAAAAATAATAAATATATTTTTGCATTCCCATGTTTTTGCATTTAGCATCTCTTTTGCATATAAAAATTCACAAAAAAAATACGTGGGCACATGAAGGTCCACACATTTCAGAAAAACCCAAAAAGAAGTGGGCACATGAAGGCTCACAGCATAATCCTAGAATTTGTTCCTTTGGGTATGTGCGAGACTAATATTTACAGGGAGAATTTAATAAGGACCTGAAGGCAAACAAGTTCCAAGGATGAATCAAGAATCACTTCAAGATCCAGCTTGGGGGAGAGCACCCCCAGTTATCACGATAAGTATCACTATCCTATGTTATTAGCTAGTTATTTGAGTATTAGTTAAAAGTCTTAGTTTGAATAAAATGCTAGAGTCTGCTAGTTGGCTTTTCTCTTTAATAATGATCTTGATGATATATGCTTGGAGATGATGAATAGTTGCTCCACCGTAATTCCTTTTAAAAGTGCTTAGTTTTCAGACCTAGATTCTCCTGAAGCTTAAATGCTTAATTTGCTCTAAACCCAAAACCTGTGCAAGTACATGCTTAATCTGAGTCTAGGCTTTGAAAGATGATTCATGAAAAGTTGAGTTTCTATTGATCATTTTCCTAGAGAAGCTTGATTCCTGGATTTATCTTAAAAATCATGAAATTTTATATGATGAGTTCCTGTGTCTATGATCCTTAAGAGCTTGTCATACACATCAAGATCATTCCATTCCACCATTTATGCTACTTCTGACATGGAAGTACGCATTTTCCATCAAGCCATATAGCTCATGCAACTCTAGGATATATCTCTCTCAATGTTAAAAAGGATTCTGGGGCTACATTCGAAAAAAAGAGAAAAGAGAGGAAAAAGTGAGAAGAGAGAGGGAGAGAAAAGGACAAGTGTCATACTAGGCGAGAAGGGCCTACCTCCCTAAAAAAATAATAATAAATTTAGAGATGAATAATGGACACGTGTCCGAGGGCGAGTAGAGCCCACATCTCTAAGGAGAGAGAAAAATGGACAAAAGTCCGGGGCGAGTAGAGCCCACCTCTCCAAGAATGGAAAGCCCAGATCTTAAAAATCTTATAAAGAGAGATATAGTCCAAGAGCTAGGCTAAAAGGCTTACCACCTTTCACCCTCATCCATCCAACACTATCATCCATACATATCTTGCCAAGTGTGACTCCATGCTTGAGAAGGTCATACACAGGATCTCTGAGTTTTATCTGAAAAATGTGCAAAACCCCAGGATGATAGCTGATCAAAGAATTTGAGATATACTGCTTGACTTGATTGTTTTGTCTTTTATTTGCTCAAGATTTATGAAAAGGCTGAAGGTAAGAGAGAGCAATCTTGTTGAGGAGAATTGGTTTTTGAAAACCATAGTACTTTTGAGGTGTGAAAGCGTTGTAGCAACTCCTGATCCTGCTAAAGCATATCTTTGCTAGGGACTAGCAAAGGGTAAGCTCGGGGGAGTTTGTTGACACATCTTATCCTATATATTTATAAGTCAACTAAACATGAGAAAAGGGCAAAAATGTTAATATCAACTTAGAATAGGGTGCCACTAACAGTTTTTCTGGAGATTTGGTAAATTATATAAATCCAGGAACCATTTGGGAAAAGTGCTAAAAGAATCAAATCTAGAAGACTCCAGAAGGCTCCGGAACTCAACGAGACTTGGCACCCAAGAAAGAAGCATCTAGAAGAAGCGACGGACCACCTGGCCGAAGTGGGCCCCGAGGGCGGCCCACCCCAGCCCGATCGGCCTGGTGGTGGGGCCGGTCGGCCTCCCCCGGGCGCCACCTCAGCCCTACTTCCAGAAGGTTCTTCCACCGCCTATGAGGATCAATCTAAACCACTCGTTAGGTCGGTTTGATCAAACGGCGCATGTCTACCCCTCAGGGCTATATAAGCAACCCCCTGCCCCCTGGTAGAGGCATCTGGAAACCTGAGTTTGCATACACCAGATCAAGTCATCAAGTCAGAGATACTACGCCCTAGAAACACCATATAGCAGAGTAGCTAGCTAGTCTAGATCTAGGAGGAGGCAAGGCGTCTACTTGGCTCCTGATCGTCTAGAGGCTGATCGAGATACTGATCTAGCTTCGCTCTTGTAAGTTCTTATCTAGTTCCTTACATTTGTTATACAGACATATGTTCTTATCAATGATTATATTCGACATTATATGCTTTGGTGTTTATTATGATTACATGTTTAGCATAGTTGATTTGCCTTTATATTCATGTATGGAGTCATATAGCCCTCACCTATATCATTTGTTAACATGGGTGAACGGTAAAGACAGTGTAAGCGTGGTGCTTATATTGTATTTATCTGCGATTGCACCCTATATGCCGGGTCGTGTGGTAGATCGTGGTGGTGACAGCACTATTGAGTCCTTCGCAGTCCACCCCCCGTGTATAGGACTAGTGGAGCCTTATACTGTTTGGGTTGTTTGAAGTTTCGGCCTTGATCCTCCTGGATAGTCTCCCCATGCATTAATATAATAGTTCTTCTTCCATGATTGTTAAATGTTTGCACTAATCATAGTTTGCATTGACATATAGTTTAGAGTTACCGAGGAGTATCCTCTCTAACTAGACTTTGCTATGTTTCTCTTGCTATAATGACACTTTCTAGCTGCTCATGATGTTATGACTTGAATAATGCTATCAATATCTTTATCTTTATGTGACTTACCCCTGTTTATAGCAATTGATACAATTTTGGCCACTCTACATTATAAAACTGAGAGATGAGCATGTATTAGCTATTATGGATTAGAAAGACTTCTTTCCCTGTGGTAGAATATAAATACGATACCTGGTTTTACTCCTGGTTAAAATGCTACAATGGTATATTCATATCTGTGCGCTTGCGGATTCCCTGTTTATATATATCTTCTTTTCTAGAGATCCAAGGCATATGTAAGAGTACCATATCCATGCGTTTTCTGGCACACCTGTCAGGGCTGACAACCTATATCGAGTTGTGCTATGAATCGTGTCGGATTTCACCTTTTAGTTTAATCTGAAAGCAACATATGATATACACTTAGCATCATGTTAAGATATACCTTTGCATTTCTGGTGCCGTCGATAGAGATGGATCTTATATCCGTTTCTAGTCGATGACGTTAGCAATGTCAACAGTGATCTTGGCAAGTTGTGTGTGGGATCGCTTTGGAAGTGAAATCGGGGCATAGGCTGAAGTTCTCATCAGAGAATTTTTATCGGCTCCCATTCACTCTCTCCTCTCTGGTCGCCTAATCGGTCCTTCAGCGATGAAGAAAGAGAATAATTATATAACTGATTTGAACATATTTGTATTATAATAATGGCAGATATGTGATAAAGTGCATATGGTGGGATCCATGTGGTGTTTTGATGTCTAGGTGTTATGGTGGGTAGTTCAGATGCACGACTACCTTCGTGAGAACATATTGGCTATAATATTGATGATTGATGCAGCATGAGAACACAAAGGAACATTATCGTCAGTATTGGATGGTGTAGCAATTATATATAATGCTTATGTTTACTTCCTTTTGTATGTGTGTTCTTTTATCTTTTCTTATTTGTGTTTAGCTATTGAGCTGAAAATTTTGTAAGCACTTGTGTGCGATTCTCGCAGAGGCCGGATTTATTTCCATTATCTAAAAAAATGTGATAAAGTGCATAAGGAATACTATCTAGAATTAAGAATTAGAAAAATATCAAATCAAGGGGAAAACATAATATCACAAAACTAAGTTAAGAAAGAACTAGGAACTGATGGCATCTATGTCTTTACTGCACTCATAGTCAAGGGGAATCAGTTGTAAGAAGATGAATCTTGCAGTGGTAGCTTGAACAACAGTAGATGAACTAATGGAGCACTAAGAGGACTACCTTTTTTGCTCCCATTTAGAGTGGAAGGTATATGTGAATTTAAGTATTCTGTGAACATGGAGAGAGATTAAGAGATGAACATGGAGAGACATGAAGAGGAATGCAAGTGCATTTTCTAGCGTTCTACACCTCACACCTTCCATGCTTGCAGTAATTAGAATGGTGAAATTACTTCAGTTAGAGCATAGTATCTTTGTATATCACAAATTCAGGTTCACATCACCGGTGTGAATTCGAATGTCCTACCTATTTTGATTCATTCATGGGTGTGAACTTTTCGTTACATGGTAGCATCTTCAAACGTGATTTTGACTTATTAACAGTCAACACATTGTGTTTGCCTTCATTGAAACATTACCTCTTCGACCACTCAAAATATTGACAATGTGTAGCCATCGTCGTGTCATGATAACACTTTGAGAGGCACAAGGCACGAAAGTGTTTACATGTTGTGATAATGTTAGTTACACATACATATGTCGAGACCTCCCTGTGGGGCAATCCTCACAGTGGAATTTACCAATGTACGTGGAGATCGGTAAGACCTATTTCTTGAGGAGAGAGATCCCAAAACCATAAACTAACTCAAATGTGTCCAAATTAAGAGACAAGCACTACGAGCTGGCAAAAGGTTAATATATATGCACCTAACTTGAGGGTTTCAAAAAAAAGTAACACAAAGCTACAAACGAGGTTAGTAGAAAGGCTTTCATGTACATTTACATTAAAACACACCCATACAGATGTGCATGCTCTCTCTTTTGCACTCTCTTGTCTGCAACCACCATCACTCAACAGCCTTCTTGGATGCATGCTTTGCTTTGCTCTCACTGATCGAACCTTGTTGGCCGTTTTCCCTATTGGGTCACATCCTCTTTTCCTTGATCTTTCCTCTCACTAGGCGAACTGTTTTTGGTTTTTCTGCTGGACTGCATGCTCTTTTCCTTGATTTATGCATGTATATAGCACATCATTGTTTCTGTTGATGTTGGTCGATCAGGGATCTCAAATGCCAATCATCACCATGCTGGTGGTCTGATATGCATCATGGATTTCATTCACAAGCTCGATATAGACATGTTGCAGCTGCCACAAACTTCATCTGCTATGTCTTCGTGCTGCATGCCCACACCACGGCATCACTTGCCCATTGTAATAGTTTTGGGAATTTGTGGATGGTTTGGTGTGAGACACACTCCATTCTCTGATTTAGTGAACCGGACACTAAAAATTTGGAGTTTTGTCTCCAACACACACGTAAAAGGACTACTTTACCCTTGTAAAGTCGAACCCACCCGTACCCTCTCTATTCCTCTTCCTCTTCCCTTTTCTCTTCGCTTCCACTAGTGATGCAGGCCACAATCCACGCCTACTCTTCGACGTAGCTCTGCGAGGCTGATCGAGCATGAATGGTAGCGGAGGTCTAGGCCGGTAGCCTGGGGCAGAAGCCGCCATCACGCCTGGCACATGGGAGCTGCTCCGCCTCAAGCTGGTGATGCCTCTACGCTCGATAGTGTCACATCGGTGACATCCATGTAGGAGGATGGAGCAAGCAGGCAGGCATGCTTAGCTCCGAGGCAACCGTGGAGTGGAATGGGGAGGGCGGCCGCACTCAGCTCCCATGGAGGTGCCTCCCCTCGACAACGGCCGCAAAGAAGGATGGGGCGGATAGACGCACTAGGCTCCGACAGGGGCACGACCCTTTGGTGGCACATCCCCCTTGGTGTCAATTGTAGAGGGAGATGTGGTGGGAGGCGTGCTCTGCTTCGACAGTGGTGCATCCCCTTGGTGATGGCAATGGAGTGGGTGGGGGCTGGTAGGTTGCTCGGATGATGTCCCCTCAGTGTCGGGCTCGTGGGGTGGAGATTGAGCAAAGACAAGGACACATCAGCGAGATCGATGGCAGGTCTCCAGACAAGAGGAGGAGAGGGACATAGATGACAAGTGAGTCTAGCTTAACGAGGGTAAAGAAGTTATTTTTAAGTGTGTTGCGGTGTGTTGGAGACAAAATGACAATTCAGAGTGTCCAACCCACTAATCAACAAATGGAGTGTGTCTCGCACAAAACCGTCCTTTGAGTATGTGATGCACACAAAATTCCCAATATTTTTTTACCCAAGCTTTTATAGACTAGCAATTTTAACAAATATACACATTTCGATCTTCACTCTTTGTTTACTAATTGCTCTTTAGTAATGCTACAATATGTTAGTGAAAATCTTAGTGGTTTTTTGAAGTGTGCATTATGTAATGTAGGATGACCAATATTTGCATGATTTGAATCAGCCATAAGGACACCTCCTTGATTGACCGCCGTGGCATGAACGAAGGGAGAGAGAAAGAACCATAGGGAGATAAACTCCAACATTTGTCGGTGTTCGTGCTTTTCCACTACTCAAAGCTAGGAGGATGAGTTCACCCTAACGCTCAAAGCCATTTTGGTTGTCTACCAATTTTTGTAACTCATTATGGTATCAACAATCCCATATGACTCATCGTGATTTCTGTTATATCTGTTCACCAACACTGTGAACATCATTAAAAAAATGTGATGTTCTTTTATCTTTTTTTACTTATGCTTAGCTGTTGAGCTAAAAATTTTGTAAGGATTTGTTGTGTGTGATTCTCGCAGAGGCTGGATTTATTTCCATTATCTAAAAAAATTTGATAAAGTGCATAAGGAATACTATCTAGAATTAAGAATTAGAAAAATATCAAATCAAGGGGAAAACATAATATCACAAAACTAAGTTAATAAAGAACTAGGAACTGATGGCATCTATGTCTTTACTGCAATCATAGTCAAGGGGTATCAGTTGTAAGAAGATGAATCTTGGAGTAGTAGCTTGAACAACAGTAGATGAACTAATGGAGCACTAAGAGGACTACCTTTTTTGCTCCCATTTAGAGTGGAAGGTATATGTGAATTTAAGTATTCAGTGAACATGGAGAGAGATTAAGAGATGAACATGGAGAGACATGAAGAGGAATGCAAGTGCAATTTCTAGCGTTCTACACCTAACACCTTCCATGCTTGTAGTAATTAGAATGGTGAAATTGCTTCAGTTAGAGCATAGTATCTTTGTATATCACAAATTCAGATTCACGTTACTGGTGTGAATTCGAATGTACTACCTATTTTGATGCATTCATGGGTGTGAACTTTTCGTTACATGGTAGCATCTTCAAACATGATTTTGACTTATTAATAGTCAACACATTTGTGTTTGCCTTCATTGAAACATTACCTCTTCGACCACTGAAAATGTTGACAATGGGTAGCCATCGTCGTGTCGTGATAATAGTATGAGAGGCACGAGGTGCGAAAGTGTTTACATGTTGTGATAATGTTAGTTACACATACATATGTCGAGAACTCCCTGTGGGGTAATCCTTATAGTGGAATTTACCAATGTACATGGAGATTGGTAAGACTTATTTCTCGAGGAGAGAGATCCCAAAGCCATATGTAACTTACTCAAATGTGTCCAAATTAAGAGACAAGAACTACAAGCTGACAAAAGGTTAATATATATGCACCTAACTTGAGGGTTTCAAAAAAAAGTAACACAAAGCTACACACGAGGTTAGTAGAAAGGCTTTCATGTACATTTACATTAAAACGCGCCCATAGAGATGTGCATGCTCTCTCTTTTGCACTCTCTTGTCTGCAACCACCATCACTCAACAGCCTTCTTGGATGCATGCTTTGCTTTGCTCTCACTGATCGAACCTTGTTGGCATTTTTCCCTATTGGGTCACATCCTCTTTTCCTTGATCTTTCCTCTCACTGGGCGAACTGGTTTTGGTTTTTCTACTGGACTGCATGCTCTTTTCCTTGATTTATGCATGTATATGGCACATCATCGTTTCCGTTGTTGTTGGTGGATCAGGGATCTCAAATGTCAATCATCACCATGCTGGTGGTCTGATATGCATCATGGATTTCATTCACAAGCTCGATATAGACATGTTGCAGATGCCACAAACTTCATCTGCTATGTCTCTGTGCTGCATGCCCACACCACGGCATCACTTGCCTGTTGTAATGGTTTTGGGAATTTGAGGATGGTTTGGTGTGAGACACACTCCATTCTCTGATTTAGTGAACTGGACACTCTAAATTTGGAGTTTTGTTTCCAACACACACGTAAAAACACTACTTTACCCTGTAAAGTTGGACCCACCCGTATGCTCTCTATCCCTCTCCCTCTTCCCTTTCCTCTTCGCTTCCGCCAGTGATGCAGGCCACAATCCACACCTACCCTTCGTCGTAGCTCCGTGAGGCTGATCAAGCCTGAATGGTAGCGGAGGCCTAGGCTGGCAGCCTAGGGCAGAAGCCACCATCATGCCTGGCACATGGGAGCTGCTCTGCCTCGAGCTGGTGATGCCTCTACGCTCGATAGCGTCACATCATTGACATCCATGTAGGAGGATGGAGCGAGCAGGCATGCATGCTCAACTCCGAGGCAACCGTGTAGTGGGGGCAGGTAGGCTGCTCGGACGATGTCCCCTAAGTGTCGGGCTCGTGGGGTGGAGATTGAGCAAAGACAAGGACATATCAGCGAGGTTGATGGCAGGTCTCCAGATAAGAGGAGGATAGGGACATAGATGACAAGTGAGTCTGGCTTTACAAGGGTAAAAAGTTATTTTTAAGTGTGTTGGAGACAAAATGACAAATTCAGAGTGTCCAACCCACTAAATCAACAAATGCAGTGTGTCTCGCACAAAACCGTCCTTCGAGTATGTGATGCAGACAAAATTCCCAATATTTTTTTTACCCAAGCTTTTATATAGACTAGCAATTTTAACAAATATACGCATTTCGATCTTCACTCTTGTTTACTAATTGCTCCTTAGTAATGCTACAATATGTTAGTGAAAATCTCAGTGGTTTTTTGAAATGTGCATTATGTAATGTAGGATGACCAACATTTGCATGATTTGAATCAGCCATAAGGACACCTCCTTGATTGACTGCCGTGGCATGAACGAAGGGAGAGAGAAAGAACCATAGGGAGATAAACTCCAGCATTTGTCGGTATTCGTGCTTTTTCCACTACTCAAAGCTAGGAGGATGAGTTCACATCAACGCTCAAAGCCATTTTGGTCAAGTCTACCAATTTTTGTAACTCGTTATTGTATCAACAATCCCATATGACTCATCATGATTTATGTTATATCTATTCACCAACAATGTGAACATCTTAAAAAGTTGCTTTCCTCAAGAAACATCAGAGTTATATGTACCTAGCTAACTCCAATATGTCAAAATGAAATATAAAGAAATATGAGTGTGAAGAAAGTAGATATGGATGCAGCTAACCCACTATTTCCAAAATAAAAGAAAACATGTAGCACAAAGCTACGCAAAAGACAAAGGATGTTAGTAGTATCAAGATTTTTATATAAAGTATGGTTTGGCTAGATACATCGACGTGTATCCACACTGTCATGTATGCTACCTTGTGTGCACTCTTTTGTCTTGTAGCCACTAGCACACAACAACCTTCTTGCATGCATGCTTGGTTTGCTTTTAGTGGCTTGAGTTTTTCACTACAAAAATAAGTTGACGTAACTTTGTTTTGGAACACAAAAAATAAAAAAACTAACATATATTTTTTGAAAATAACAAATAAATAAAAAAGCATCTTATATTTGTTTACAACAACAAATTGTACTATACTTTTCCTACAACATAACAAATAATTTTTTTTTGTCACCTGAAAAAAGTTAGAAGCATTTTTTTATTTTGTTGGATCTTTCAGCAATGAAAAATAAAGCGATTGACACACAAACAAATATCATTGATTCCTGATGAACAAAACAAAGAAAACTGATGCCCATCATCTATCAACCACCGGATCTAGTATCCATGGCCCGAAAAAAAAAGTAACTGAGAGATTGATAAAAATCAAACACTTGGTATATAGACAGATCCAAATTGTTGGAGCTCTTATTCAAACCACCATCATCCTGTGTAGTTGTCATGCATGTTGATCTTTCACCATGGTAACGAGATGACAAGGACACGGAAATAAAGTAACAAACTAGGACAAATTTTGGATGCATAACCTTGGCTTGACTAGAAATTAGCATTCCATTATTCCAAACATGACGACAATACCCGATAGCTGATCACTCACTCGATCGATAGAACAATGATGACTAGCAAATCAATTCCAGAAAAACAAAGTACCCGCTGACCAACCATACGGCTGGCAGCACAAATATACAAAGATCGATTGGATCGGACTCAGCAACGACGAACACATGACAAACAGTTTAGCAGGGAGGCGAGTATTCCTGCACCCCATGTCACCGCTGCCATCAGCCCTGAAGAATACCGCGGTCTCCTCCATCATGGCCTCGGCCCTCTTCGCCACGCTGCTGAATACCACGACGTCGTGCTTCGCCGACTGCCTCACGCACGGCTGCTCCATGGCGACATGCTCGATGCAGAACCCGAGCCCCAGAGTGCTGCACAATACACATAGTTGAAATCAATCGTAGCAATTCAGGGGATGAATGCTATCCATCATTGATCATATATCACTAAGTATATATACCAAGAAGCCAAGACGTACCTCTGAAAGTAGTTCAGGATGGCTTGAGAGGTCAGAGGGTTGCTTTCAGGGAAGGCAACAGACATAGTTCGTGAGTCCTCGGGCAGCGTCATCGTGGTGATATCGAACAGCGCCATGAGCTCCAAAGCTGGCACCATGTTGGGGATCAAGAAGGAGTTGCAATAGTCTTCATACAAGCACAGCATTGCATGCAGGTTGTCGTCGAACACGAGCCTCCCGATGTTGTTCAAGATCATGATGACACCGCATGCGACGAGGTCCTTGTGGAACACGAAGAACCTGCAGTCGACGAGCTCGCCCCTGCCGCAGAGGCCCGTGATGTTCTAGATGCCCCGGAACGCCGGCGACATCTCGTAGCCATGGGGGAAGTAGGTGTACATGGCATTCACCTCGTGGACGATCCGTGTGAGCGAGATGTCGTCAGGCGCCATGGTCGCCACATCGTGGAGGACATCTATGAAGTCCAAGGTCGTCTCTATCTAGAGGAGGAGGCAGATAGTGTTCTGGGCAATAGCCTGGGGCCCTAGGCAGTCGGCTGGGAGAGGACGCGCAGGTATGCGCCAAGGGAAGTCTCGCTGGTGTCGAGGACCAGGGTTTCGGGGTGGTCTGATCGCCTCACCCTGCCCGAACCAAAAACACTTCCAACTCCAAAACCTCTTACTTGCCAAGATCACGTAGTCACTAGAGCACTACTGATCCTAGGAACAAGTCCCACCTCAAACCAAAACTACCGAGACCAAAATACACAGTGGAAACTCAAAACCACTTCTGTCTAGCAGGGAGCGGTCTAACCGCTTAGGGGGGCGGTCAGACCTCCCTGAACAGGAAACACCAAATCGACCGAAACCGAAGCAAACAGACTTGAAACTTGCTCAAACTTTAACCATGGCTTTCTCTGATCATGGCCATCATGCTCTCAGAGAATCTCCTCGAAAAACCAATCTGTGACCAGAGGATACCAGGGCGGTCTAACCTCTTTCCAGGGGTGATTAGACCTCCTCCAATCTGGCTCCAAGAAAAGGTCAAGACCTGGACCAAACAAACTTGAATCGAACTGAGATTTCAACCATGGGTTCTCCTGATCAAGGCCAACTTCCTCCCAGAAGATCACCTCAAAAAGACAAAATTTCTCTGGGACGGTCCTGGGGCGGTTAGACCGCGTCCCCCACGTGGTTAGACCGTCCGCCCCAGCCTGAACCAAAATCCACGGGAAACGATGCAAACAACTCCAAAACGACCCAAGATTTCACCTGGAGAATCTTCTGATCAAGGCGAACGAGCTCCCAGAGAAAAGCCTCGCAAAATCAAACTTTCATCAATGAGGTCACCTGGGGGCAGTTAGACCGCCCTGGCCACATGGTTAAACCGCCTCCCCCCAGAAAACAAGAACCGCGGGTCAACCCTCAACTTCCCATCGATTGATCTCCCGATTCACCCAACGGATTGCAGCGAAACTTTGGGGATTGATGGGTTACCTCCTGGACAACCTCTCCCTCAATGGATATCCACCAAAACACTCCCAATCATGGGGAATCACAAATCTTGCGCCTCTACCTCAAGAACTCGGACAACTCCGAAAACCACCAAATCAAAGGCCTTTCCACGGGTTTGAAGGGGCAAGATCACCAAGAAAAGAGGCACCACGTCCTCATGTGTGATTCCCACTACAAAACCTACAAAGAAACTCCTCCAAATCCTCCCCACAAAAATCCTAAGAAAAGGGCTCCGAAAATACCTCTGAAAAAGAAAAATACAGGGAATAAATAATATGGCACAAGATGAAGAAGGTGAAATCACTAAGAATCATGTAGCCATATTCGGTTACAAGTCACTCCCAAGAATCACAAATCTTGGCTGGCAAAAAGCTCAAACAAAGAGCCACTCTCTCCTCTCTACCTCTCACCAAGAGCACTCCAAGAAGAAGGAGCACACCCACCTAGCCAAGCCCAAAAGAGATGTCTGCCCAACTAGCCACTCCTCCTATATATAGGCCCCTCAGACAAATAACCAAAGTGCCCCTACACTAGGAGTTACAATTCAAGCCCATGCAAAGGCGTTTTGGTCAACACATGATTATCTCCATCGGACGAATGCACATCGACCATAAGCCCGCTTCAACTCCATGCAAGCCTTGCGATCATGCCGCGTGTCCTCCGCTTCGAAGCTTCCCGATGAACCGCGGCCCCACACGGTCAGAGCGCCCCTCCTGAGCGGTCAGACCGCCCCACCCGGTCAGACCGCCCTAGACAAGCGGTCAGACCGGCCTGGGCTGGCCGTCCGAGTCTCGTTGCATCTTCGGTCTTGGCTTTGTGGCTCAGCCAAGTAACCTAGTGGTTTTGTGGCCAAACCACTGCAAACCCCGCAGACTCGGTGCAGCCTCCATGCCAATCCCACAGTCGTCCCGGCTTGATGTTGGTTTTGTGGCCAAACCAACAAACCCCGTGTGCAGACTTTGTTTGTTAGCCACTACCCTGCACCGGTTCGGCCGCGTGTAAGCTTCGGTTGTTAGCCGCTACCTTGCACTGGCTCGGTGTTGGTTTTGTGGCCAAACCAACAAACCCTGCGCGTAGACTTCGGTTGCTAGCCGCTACCCTGTGCCGGCTCCTTGTACACGACTTCGTGTTGCTCTTCTTGCCACCATGCGGCCCACACTTGACCCCGTCGGCCACTGGGTCCCTCGAATCAAGCCTACTTGTCTCTCCACTCCTCGGAGGTCACACAGACATAGACCTTTCGCGCTTGTTCTTCACCTGCACCATCGCAAACCAAGCCGCAACCTGCACCTGCAATACTAGGTCAAGGGTCAGTCCACACAACGTTGTCAACCACTCATCACGAGTGCATTGACAACACACCACTAAAGTAACTTGGTAAACACACATAACACAATGCACACATGACACAACACACACAACACAACACTACACACAAAGCCTCAAATCACCTGGTCAATCACTCATCACATAGAAACCAAGGCATATCTCAACTTGGTTCCTCCATCTCCCCCTTGATGAGTGCATTGACAAAAGATGGTTTGAAAGCAAAAGAAAAACCCATTCCAGTGCCCAAAAGCCAAGAAAAAGCAAACACAAGGCAACTTGAAATGAGATGAGCTCCAACCAAAAACTCTCGGACCCAAAGGAAGCACAAAGGCTAAACACCACCAAAGAGTCAAGCAACCCACAAGAGCTACAAGCAATCTCGAAAGCCATAAAACCAATTTCAGCTCTTAACAAAGCACTTGTCAACCGCTCATCACCATCAAATCATGGTTCATATCAACTTGATTTTCCAAATTTCTCCCCTTGAGGAGTGGGTTGACAACATGCGAGCACAAAGAAATGGTTTGAGAGAGCAAAGGCCGAAAATCTCATCCAAGTGAACGAAAGCCACACGAAGGTAAGGAACAAAGACACTTGGCATGAGAGGAAACACAAAGGCCATATCAATATCTCGGTCCCCAAAGACATGGGCAACGGCTCGACATAACCGAGACAAGAACACATGATCCCTCAAGAAGAGACACAAAGGGCTCAACACCGATCATAGAAGGACCGACAACTCAAATCAACCACCGACTCCTCAAGAAGAGGCAAAGGGGCTCAACACCACCGGCAAAAGAGCAAAAGAGCACAAAACTCACAAGCTCCCTGTTGAGGGCTGTTATCCACTCATTTTATATAGGTCAACATGTACCTTTTGGCATGAGAAATGATCATCAACACTAGAATAGGGCTTAAACTAATCATTTCCACAAGTGTTGGTGATTATGCAAATACATGTAATTAGCACTAGAAAGAGGAGTAAAAGCACAAGTCTTTGATCCAAGTACTTCAAGTTCAACCAATAAGGGGGTGCCACATAGGATTCCCTTGGATCACTGACGTCATCAATCCAAGAGAGGCAAGCCCGACGAATCACGGATCGCCACATGGACATCACTTGGATCCATGGGCCCACCTTAGATTCCAAAATGAGGCATGCACAGGGGAAGGATCAAAGGGCCCACTGGTCAGCCACCTGGAGAAAACACAGGCCAGGAGGCCGCCATAGGAGTTCGGCTGACCCTAGGATCGGCCGAATCGACCTAGGGTCGGTTCATCCTGGCCTTGCATGTGGAAGTCTCCCATTGGCTACTTGCTGCGATCCCGGGTGTTTTGGAGCACTTTGAGCCCCGGAGCAAGCCTCCCCCTTGCCTATAAATAGAAGGGGAGGGCCTCATTCTTGGACACACACTTCTCCTCCTCCTCTTCAATTTGGCCTTGGAGCCTCTCTCTTTAGGAGAGGAGATCTCTTTGTATAGGATTAGTGCTAGGAAGTGAGGTGAGAGGCTTGGGGCCATGTCATGTTCATGACATCTTCCTCAAGAACGATCCTCAGCGGTGCCTATGTTCTTCATTTAGACTAAAGTGAGTATTCCGACATTTTCTATTTAGACTAAAGTTTTATGCATGCATAGTTGCTTTGTTCTTGTGTTCTTCGTTTGTTCTTGATTTAGAGGCTTGTGTTCTTCGAACACAACCCTTTTGATCTAGTAGAGCTGGATCATAAGTTTGCATCTTGTTTGTTTGCTAGCTTGTCTATTAGAGTAAAGTTGATGCTCCTGCATATCTCTAATTAGATCAAAGTGCATTCGTGATCTTGCATGAGTGATAGAGTATACCTTGAGCTAGTGCCAGTATCTCCCTCGCGGATTCGTAGTTCCGTATTTATACAGAGTGCTATAATCAGGCTATCGGGACGTCAGACGGTGTCCGGCTATAGTAGTAGTCAGTGGTGTAGATGTGGTGTCTGGACCATAGGTTATCCTTCGAATACCAAGTACATTCGCGTAACGATAGAGGTAGGCCGCAGTGGTGATAGCCTGTTGGACCCTTTGGAACCCTCCGCGCATGTGTACCGAGTAGGGCCCCGTTGCCAGAACATATTCCTAGCCTTAAACAGCTAGGGTGGGTTGGCGCCCAAGACGAGTGTTATACCTGAGAGACCGTGCTAGACTCTGCGCTTGATCAAGGCAGATCCTTTCTATCTATCCTATCAATCAGTGTTGTGTCCTTAGACCACCAGCTAGGTTCAACCCAGAACTCCTCCATCCTAGGAACGAAACCTAACGGGAATACTCATTCTTCGAAGGAGAAGTGCTACAATGGTGCATCCGTGCGCTTGCGGATTCATTCGCACTCGTCAGTGTACCTGGGAGTTTCTTACACGATCACGCTAGTGCGCTAGTGGTGGTGACGTTAAGAAACGCTAATAAGCATTTCTGACACTGTTGCCGGGGATGGTTGCTGTTTCTATCTTCGAGCCTAGTGGTCTTCGTATCTATTTATCTTTTCTTTTGTTCTACCTTTACCCCCGCTACCCTTGGAGATGTCTTCCTATCAAAGCCTCTCTACCCCTAGGGGCAAGTTCGTCTTAGAGCAACCATCAACTTCCTCATCTTGCTGCAAACTCGGTCCTGGCTTTATAGCCATGGTTCGAAACCGACCCTTCTCTGGAGCGATTAGCGATAATCCTCATGTTCATGTGGAGGAGTTTGAAGAACTGTGTTCAGGCCTACTTGTGTTGGGCATGACACAGGAAACTTTGAGGTGGAAATTGTTCTCTTTCTCTCTTGTAGATAGGGCGGAACAATGGTACACTCTCACGGTGGGTAGTGTGAATAGTTGGGAAGAACTACGAGATAACTTTTATTACTCGTTCTCCCTTCCGGACCACATAAACTCTCTACCGTTTGACCTCTTAGACTTTGAGCAATTGGAGATGGAGTCCATAGGTGCAGCCCGGGCTAGGTTCTCAAGTCTCTTGACATCTAGCTCAGACTTGTCTATATCCGATGATATTTCAACGAACATCTTTTACACGCATATAGACTTGGAATCTGCACAAGAGCTCGACCTCATAGCTGGAGGATCGTTTGAAACCCAAACTCCAGAGAAAAGAAGAGAGATCCTAGAATTCTTCTTAGAAACCTCTTCTACCCATGACTTTTATGACGAATCCTACCAAACATCCGAGTCAAGCTATGAGAGTCTCTCAACAGCCGAATTTGAGCTTTCATTCTCCGAATCCCTTGATTCCTCTATTGAATCCTCTCTTGCATCATGAACACCGAAGGAAGAAGAAATTCAACCTTCGGAGTTCTTTTCCCGATCTGAGGATGATCCTTCTAGAAACATCAGCAATACCTCAGATCACTCTTGGCACGAGAAGCCTACGGCATCGCTGGACCTTTATGAGGTCCTCGATGAAGTTTGGAATCATAGGACGATAGTGGATTGGTCATCTCAGAAGCATACATCCGAAGCAATTCGGGTTAGCTCGACTTCCACGATCATCCATTGTTCCATGAGAGGAAACACCGTAGATGTTGTCCATGACCCTACTGTTGGGGCTTGCATCATATCAGAGTACCTTTTGGATACTCTGGTAGGTGACCTGCCGCTGACCCCGACTGATAGACTTTTCCATAGTCCCAGGTGGCGCTGTGTTTTTCCATGTCGGGGGGTTGCTAGGGACGTGCCAATCACCATTGATAACATAGAGGTGAGATTAGATTTCCACATCTATGACATCATGGATTTTGATCTTCTCCTAGGTTTCCCATTAGAAAAACTTCTTGATAAATCCCAAGGAAACCCAGAAGAGGAAGAGCTTAGGGAAACCGTTTCTGTCCATGTTGGATCATCTAGACATCCTTTGACAGAACCTTTCCCTAGACCTACAGTATCTTTTTTGCTTCCTGATCCTCCTGACGAAGCATATCCTGAGGAGGCCATGAGGGAGGAATGGTCAGAGGGAGTGACACGATTTTCCGAAGTAATTTGGAATAGTTCACCTTCTCTGGTTGTCCCTTGCTCTATTAGAGACATTGCCGTAGAGGCCCATTGTAACCCCATCATGGAGGTTAACATTTTGCCATGGCACTTAGCGGAAACTCTTTTGGGCAGAGTCCCGCTAGCACCATCCGACATGCTCCTCAAGACCTGTCCGTTTGGACGTGTTCTTGAATGTCGAGGGATTGCAAGTGTCGTGCCGCTTACCATAGACGGGATCAAGGCTAGCCTAGACTTTCACATCTTCGATGTCCTTGATCTCGATCTTCTCCTAGGCTCCCCTTTAGAGCAGCTCTTCGATATATCTTTAGGGAGCCTAGATGATAAACTTAGGAGAATCGCTTCTGCCACTGTTGCCCCTTGTCCGAAACATCCTATGGCAAGGCCTTTTCCCCAGCAAAACCCGCTCGAGAAGATGACGCATACATCTCCATTCGCGTCGTTCGAGTCCATTCTCATTAAGGTTGTAGAATGCTCTACCCCTCATGAGGATGACTCGGGAGACTCTCTTCACCTTTGTGAAGGCGAACGATCGTCACCACCCTTGACCGAGTTTCAGCCTCTTCCTGCTGGCCCGTATCATGTTGCTTTCGATCATGATCGAGAGTCAGCATTGAACGACCATGATGACTCTCTTGAGATAGAGAATTCATGGACCATGGATCCTTGTGAGGCACTAACTCCGGAGTTTGGAGGAAAAGACTTCATTGACGAGCATGGTAGTTTCATCCTTGATCTACCACATAAACCATGCTCGCATCGTACCTCTCTAGAGTCGGCCATGCTTAGTGCACTGAGCACATACGAGGGCTACAACCACCTTCTGGTCCTTTTTTGCAAAACGTTTGGAAGGTTGATTGTAGATGCATATGTTTACCATAAGCATTGCAGATTTTGTGTGTGCACTGTGGCACTAACCTTACAGCTAAAGCTTCACTGATACATCAAGGATTGGTGGTGAGACGGTGTCACACCCGAATTTAAAGACAAATTCGAATGCTCATATTATATGCGCGCCAGGATCAAAGTACACACATATAACGACTCAGTGAATACCAAAACACAGTGCCAAAATGTAAAGAGAATATTAAATTTTATTACAGACCAAATGTCTCATAAACGAACTAATATTAATGAGTAGCTATGCAGCGGAAAGGGTCAACACCACAGGCAGTTGACTGATGACACGCCCGCCTAGTATTCGTCGAAGTCTCCAGGGAAATCTTCAAACCTCTCCAAGTATGAACAACATCCGGGTAGTGTCATTGCAATAATGAAAACAAGTGTGCGCGAGCACATGCCGTACTCAGCAAGCAGAAACAAAATACAACATGCAAGGCTGTTTGGTGGAAGGCTGATGGGTTTAAGCATTCAGCATTTTAGTTGGTCAAGTTTTATTAGTAGCATATTTACTAGCAAGTTCAAGTTTATACCAAACCCACAATTAACATAAGAAAATAAACAACATAAATAAAGATAGATGCATCAAGTTAAACATTGTCTTTCATAGATTAATCATGTGAGGATCCAGGCTGCTGTTGACCGTGAGCACGACTAATCGATTAGTTTTACACTCTGCAAAGGTTGCACACTTTCACCACAAGTCGCGTAAAAGTTCTTGGAACTTTAAACCCAACCATGCGATGCCGGCCAAGCATCATACCACACTACCTAGGTGTGATTGCATAGGGGCACTATGAGGCCTTTAAAAAGTATCCCTAGTGTGAAGCAACCCGCGAAGGTTCTGAGCCGCCGCAAAGTATAAAGTCCCCTAGTAGGTACTGTGTCTTAGCAAAGCCCAACTCCCTACTAGAGTGAGTCTATACCTCAACTAATGCTCCCCCTTGCCCTTATCAGGTAAGGTCACCCCAACACTAGAGTCCCTAATTAATTAGCCAAGCCAGAGACATATAGCCTTGTGGTTGCACTGTTGTCCTGGGTGGTCGCTCCATGTTCCAATTAAGCATGGTGATCTTGTATTAATGAAGGTATAACATAAATAAATCCAGTTTCATAAAGTTCATTAATACCATCCACAAAGTTAAGCATAGCAAGAACTACCCAACAATAAATTAAAACCCAAGTTGTTCAAGGTAAAGGGATAAAAATAATCTAGTCAAGTCCTTAATTGGGTCCCATCAATTTGATGCAAGCAAAAGGTAAATACGGTGAATTAAATGCACATTGTATAGGTAAACGGGTATGCATCAAGGAAGACTTGCCTTCAACAAATACCTGTTGCTGTTCAGACACTTCAGCTTCTTGGTCTTCAAATCCTTCAGCCCAAACATTCTCTACGCATCACATCAAGGTACATACAAGCACACAATAGAATAAAATAAGAAACAATGACCAAACAGTATTATCAGAGCAAAACAGAGGCAAAAAGCTATTCTACTCTTCAATACGATCATTTGGACATAAAGAACGCTAAAAACAGAGCTAAAACGAAGAAGATATGGCTTAAACAAGGTGCAAGGGCTTATCTGCGAGAAAACTAAGGTTCCAGGGACCTAACAGCAAGAAACTGAGGGCTATTACATAATTAAACATATAAACTGAAGGGCTTGGGTAAAAAAACTAAAGATCTGGACCTCGGGCGCTAAATCTACAAAGCTCAGGGGCTAAAACAAAAGAAAAAGGACCAAACTTTAAAGATCTTTATATGGTGGAAGGACCGGTTTGCGATATTTAAAAGACCAGGGGCTTTTCTGAAAAACGACACGGTCACGCGGCCATTGACCGGTATGCTGACCGGATGACTCTGGTTAGGATAGATCTAGGCTGATGGATCTCGATCCGGCGGCTGAGGATGCATGCGAGCGAAGGCGGCGGCGCTATGCGTTGGCGAGCGGCGGCGCTGCAGAGGATCTCCGGCGAGCTCGCTCGGTTTCGAGCTTGAAGGACCGAATAGGCAACCAGAGAGGGGGGAGTGAATGGGAGCCAATAAAAATTCTTCCCGTAGGTCGAACTCAGCCTATACCCCGATTGCCACTCCGAGTACTCGCTCACACCAAAGAAGCTCTAGACAAGACACACACAAGCCTACAAGCCCTCAAGCCTAGAAGCAAAGAGCGGAAGCACAATATAAGAATCAAACACCTAGAGAAACTCTGCGAAAGCTCCTGGCGGACTGTCCGAGAGGACCTGGCGGACCATCCGCGATGACTACGTGGACTGTCCGTCAGGTCTCGGCAGACTGTCCGAAAAAACAACCCGAACCTCCAGGGGTGCACCGGGAAAAACGGACTGTCCGACGGTTCACTGCGGACCGTCCGACCGTCACGGACCGTCCGGGCCTACCTCGCGGACTGTCCGCCAAACTTGTTGCCACCAGACCAAAACAACTCAACAGATCGAAACTCGAGCGCTCAAGAACTCGCGAAGAACACGTAGAACACCAATGCTGCCTAGGGCCTCGCAGACCGTCCGCACGGGCCTCGCGGACCGTCCGCCAAGCGCGAACAGAACAGAAAAATGCTCGAGCTCGGGAGTCAACTCCACCTTTCCATCACCGAATCTCCCAAACGGCTACAGCTCTTGAGACAAGACTTTGGGGAGATGAAAAGCGTCACACAAGGAAGCTATGCCCCAAAAATCTTGACCTCTAACTCCCTAAATCACCTGGAATCGCGGATCACACGAACCACCACCAAGAACTCGGGCACCGGCCAAAAACGCACGAATTGAAGGTGTTTCCCGGCGTTTGAGGGGTCAAGATCACACACAAAGATGCGCAAGGCATCCACCCATGATCTCCTCAAAGAAATCCGAGAGAAAACCCCTTCAAATCCCCGAATCGAGCGAAGAACGAAACTCCCCAAAAATAGCCTCGAAAATGACACGAAAATCACAGAGGACTAGGAGATCACCGCAACGCCGAAAGCTTCCATACATCCAGAGGTCAGAGTCTATATAAGAATCTAGCCTAAGGAAAGGAGAGGAAAAAGAAGCAGTTCAGAGCAATCTACCGGGGGAGGAAACCCTAGAGTCCAAGAGAGAGAGATATGACATCCACCTCTCCGCTATTTATACGAGGTCCATCGGAGGGAGGTAAATGACCACGCTACCCTTACAACTTGAAATGAAGATACAACCCCTCAGTGGCAATTTGGTCAAGTCTTCATCAAGCGGACACGCTTCCACCGCGGCCTTGCTTAGCATCGACGCAAGCCTCGCGATCACGCCACGTGCCCCCCGCCTCGAAGCTTCCCGAAGCTCCTGAATCACCGTCTCCGTCGCCTCGGGCCTCCGGACTTGGTTTTGAGGCCCAAACCAAGAAACTGTCCACCGATGGTTTTGTGGGCAAACCACCAAACCCCGCGTGCAAGCTTCGGGCTCGATCCGCTACCTTGCACCGGCCCATGTTCACGACTTCAGCCCGCCAGTCTTGCACCGCACGGCTCGCACTTGACCCCATCAGCCACCGGGTCCATCGAACCAAGCCTACTTGCATCTCCATCACCTGGAGGCCACCACGGCTAAGGCCTTTCACGCTTGTTCTTCACCTGCACCGACACGAGTCACGCCGCAACCTATACCTGCACACTTAGCCAAGCATCAGTCCACACAACGTTGTCAATCACTCATCACTAAGGAGCGACCCTCCACTGGTCCTCGGACACACCTGGTCCTCAATCTCCCCTTGATGAGTGCATTGACAATACCCACAGTAACCATCATAGAGAAAAAAAGAAAAACAACCACGAACACAAACCTCCAACAAGTGGTCCAAAGCCAAAGAACAAGCGAAAACAAGATCACTCGCCAGACCAAGTCTCGGCCCCCCTAAGACAAGGGCAATGGCTCGACACAGCCGAGACAAAACAAAGCTCACAATGAGCACACCACAGAGCACAAAACTCAGGCAGACCAAAGGAGCTCTCCCTGCACATATGCAAACTCCCCCTGAGCAAATGCAACCTCTTCTTCTCAATTTTTCACCTCACATGCAACATCTCACAAATGCATACCAATTTTCCAGAAAATCTCCCAATGCATGAAAATTCTCCTCCTTGCATGTATATATCCCAAAACTCTCCCCCTTGTTGACAAAGCATGAATCAAGGTATATGAAACTCTTCCCCTTGTTTTCATGAAAAATGCATGTCAAAGCATATATACAGTCTACCAAGCTTCTCAAATATACAAAGAGCACAACAAAATGCTACACATGAGACATAGAGCACGCTAAGTAGACATGGTGTAGCTAGCACATTGCCATCAAGAAGGTAGAGACATATAAGCATGTGACATGGCCAAAAGCAATTTTAAGCAATTTTCTCAAAGAAACATTCATCTCATGAGCAAAGCCCTATCCATGCCAATTTGAACACAAATACACTACATCATCCAAAGTTTATACAAGATCACACATTCTCATCACAGATCATTATAAATGCCCACAAGCTACTCAAGTCATGTTAAAGCCACCGAGCCATGTGTCTACTTCTTAAAATGAGACTTCTCATGGTAGACAACATCCTACGGTTTAGCACCCAAGATATGAATATCACAATCATAAAACATGATTAGGAGCTCATTTTCAAGCATAAGACAATTCATACACCAATTTCATTTTCAAGTTTAAACATGGTACATGAAATGCCTTTGCGGCAAAAAGAAGCTTATGCTCCTCCCAAAGTGAACAAATGGGCTAAACATTTACAATGACAAAAGGTCTTTGATCCCAGGCAAATAGAACATGATACTCAAGCACAAACTAAACATGATAGAGGCATTTGAGTACAAATTGAGCATAGACAAGCATCTACTCATGAGAGAGACAATTTTATCATTTTCACAAACATGAAGCTATCTCAACATAAGTATATGGCAAAACCATCAAGAGCATAGCATTCACATCACCATTTACCAAACATGCACAAATCTCACATATAGCACATCAGTGACCAATGTATATAAGAGAAGCTTTTCCTAGCACAAGTGATCCAAAGATGGCTATCCTACCAGGTTTTGTACAGAAAGTAAAATACATGCATGGAATGCAACAAAATGAAACATATATCACATATATACATGAGAAGCTCCAAGACCCAGCTAGAAAGGAAAGCACACCCAAGTTCACCCCGCAAGCGAGTGAAAGTGACTTGGTCAAGTGGTTTGGTGAATATGTCGGCTAGCTGATCTTGGGTAGGCACATAGGACAAGGTTATGTTCCCCTTCTCAACATTGTCCCTCAGAAAGTGGTACCTCACCTCTATGTGTTTCGTTTTGGAGTGAAGGACTGGGTTTTTGGCTACACTTATGGCACTGGTGCTGTCACAAAAGAGTGGAACCTGGGAACACTCCTCACCAAAGTCGCTCATAGTGTAGGTCATCCAAAGCACCTGGGAACAACAACTAGCAGCAGCTACATACTTGGCCTCTGTAGTGGACTAGGCTACACTAGATTGCTTGCGAGATGACCAAGAGACCAAAGAAGAACAAAGGAACTGACAACACCTAGAGGTAGACTTGCAGTCCAATCGACATCCAGCAAAATCAGTATCGGAGTACCTGTGAAGTCTGAGTGTCGAGGAGGCAGAATACCAAAGACCAAACTCAGGAGTGTAGTTCAAGTGCCTGAAAATCCGCTTGACGGCCTACCGATGTGAAGTCCTCGGTGAAGCCTGAAAATGAGCGCACAGACACACACTGAACTGTATGTCCGGCCTCGTCGCCGTCAGGTAGAGGAGGGAGTCGATCATGCTCCGGTACTCCTTCTGGTCCACGGGTTCGCCATCCTCGTCTGTGTCCAAAGCCGTAGTGGTACTCATTGGTGTAGTTAGCGGCTTGGAGTCGTTCATGCCAAACTTCTTCACCATGTCCCTGGTGTACTTCGCCTGATGTACAAACATCCCGTCCTTGCACTGCTTGATCTGGAGTCCTAAGAAAAACTGCAGCTCGCCCATCATGGACAACTCAAATTCCCTGCTCATGTCATCTGGAAATCTGGCAACAAGATCATGAGAAGAGCCACCAAAGATTATGTCATCCACGTAAATCTGAACAATCAAGAGGTAATTCCCATGCTTAAGGAGAAACAGGGTCTTATCAACTGTGCCCATCACAAACCACTTACTCAGCAAAAGCCCTCTCAACCAGCCATACCAAGCTCTCGGTGCCTGTTTCAACCCATAGAGCGCTCTCTGGAGTTTGTAGACACGGTGTGGGTATCTCTCACTCTCAAACCCTGGGGGTTGCCTCACATACACTTCTTCCTCTATCACCCCATTCAAGAAAGCACTCTTCACGTCCATTTGGTACAACTTGAACCCTTTAGCCACGACAAAGGCTAGAAGAATCCTAATTGCCTCCAAACAGGCCACAGGAGCAAATGTCTCCTCATAGTCTATACCCTCTTTCTGGTTGAACCCCTAAGCCACCAACCTCGACTTGTTTCTCACAACCATCCCATTCTCACCCTCTTTGTTCTTCCACACCCACTTGGTACCTATGGGACGGCAATTTGGCGGTGGATCGACTAACACCCATACTTGGTTTCTCTCAAAGTTTTCCAACTCCTCATGCATGGAATTCACCCAATTCTCGTCAGATAAAGCGTGTCGAATATCTTTGGGCTCAAACGAGGCAACAAAGATCCTCACTCCAATCTCCTCGTCACCTGCACACTCAAAAGCAGAAGAGCTACATGGCTGTGTCTCGTCGAAGGTTACCTCGCAAGTCTCCATGATTCGGTTAGTGTCAAGGTTGAGCACACGATATGGTCTAGAATGAATCGCATAACCGAGAAAGATATCATCTGAACATCTAGATTCAAACTTATCCAACACGCCCTTCTTCAGAATGAAACACTTGCAACCAAAAGCTCTAAAGTGACTCACCTTGGGTTGTCGCTCATGCATCAGCTCATAAGAGGTCTTCTTCTTAAAGGCACGAAGGAAGATGCGATTTGAGACATGCAAGCGATATTGACCACCTCAGCCCAGAAACGCCTAGGAGTCCTATGCTCATCAAGCATCGTCCTGGCCATCTCACAAAGGGTTCGGTTCTTCCTCTCCACTACGCCATTCTGGCAAGCAACGTATGGAGAAGAATACTGATGATCAAGACCAAGATCACTGCAAAAGGCATCAAAATGAGAGTTCTTAAACTCTGTGCCATTGTCACTGCGTATAGCTCGAATGGCATCACCATGTCTCTCATTCTTCAACCTCAAGATCAAGTCTCGAACAAAGCCAAATGTCTCGCTCTTATCCTCCAAAAAGAAAACCCAAGAGTACCTCGAAAAATCATCAACAACCACAAGAACATACCACTTCCCACCCGCAGGGCGAACACGAGCAGGCCCAACCAAATCCATGTGCAAAAGCTCACAAGGTCGCTCGGCCATGACCGCAGTCAGAGGGGCATGAGAAGCAGCAACCATCTTTCCATGCCGACAAGAAGCACAAACCAAATCCTTCTCGAATTTCAACTTAGGCAATCCTCAGACAAGATCCAGACCACTCAAGAGGGAAAGCAACTCAAAGCTCAAGTGTCCTAACCTCCTATGCCATTTCCAAAGCTCGGCCAAAACGCCAGCAACAAAGCATCGAGGAGGACCAACAGACTGGGAAAAATCGGCACGGAAGATTTGACCCTCGGGGACGATCGTACAGACAAGATCACCTTGAGAATCAAGCACACGAGAAGCGCCCGACTTAAAACGAACCTCAAAACCTTCATCCAGTAACTGAGATACTGACAACAGGTTAAAACCAAGTGACTTGACCAGAGCCACACTTCTTAATGTCACCTTACTGCTTACCTTCACCATACTTCAACAAGCACTCGTCCTCTCCCATTGTCCCCAAAAGTGATGTACTCCCTCATACTCATCGGGGTGAGGCTGGAGAACCACCCACGATCTCCGATCCTGTGTCGTGAGCAACCGGAGTCGATCAACCAAAAGTTCTCCAAGCCTCTCACCTGTAATAAAAAACGAGAGCGAGAATGAGCAAGCGACTCAACAATAGGGTTAGTACCAAAAGAGTCAAACCAGTGTCGATCCATTTGCTCAAAAGAAGGGTTAGCAAAATCCATCCTACCAAAACCTATAGGCGGAGCCCTCTCACGCCTAACACCAAAGGACCTGTCACGTCTCACTGGAGGAGTACACGCACCACGAGGGGGAAAACGTGGCCCGTAGTCCATCTGAGACCTAAGGCTCCGATCGTGCCTCCCAAACTCGTAACGGTCACGAGAAGGAGGACATTGAGCCAACTCAACACGCCCAAACCCAACACGCCTATCTCTCTGAGGAAAACCACCTCCACTCCACGAGTGGGAACTGTACGCACAAACACCTCACCCCTAGGTAGAGGCCCTCTACGAGGCTCAGACACACCACGAGAAAGGTGGTACCTGTCCTTATTTGCCATCTCCCTAGCAAACCTCTCATCTCTCTTCCTCCTGAAACAGAAGTCATCCTTATGCCCATCCCTCCCACAATACTCACAATGGAAGTGGATCGGCTGTGGCTTAGGCTGTGGCTTCTCTATGAGCTTCTCACCAGCTTTCTCTCCTGAGTTCCCACCAAAGACACTCCCATGGGTGCTCACAAACTTGATGGGTTTTTGGTAGTTTTCTGATTTGTGGGGGAACACTGGTGGATCTGGTGTTGTGTCTAGCTTGTTTCTGAGGTGGTTTGGCTTGGGTGCAAATTTGTTCATTGGTGTAGTATGTGGTGGAATAGGAATCTCTCCAGCTTTCTCTTCTCCCTCACCACTCTTCTCACCACACTTGTCAGCCCCCAACGCCTGACCATCAAACCTCTTAAACTGAGCCAACATCAAACTCAATTGTGGCTCATGCCCAAACAACCACCCCATCATTTTCTCAATTCATCATTTTCATCCTGCAGACGATCAACATAGTGTGCAAGTTCCATGTTTTTCAAAGCATGCAATTTGTTGACACTTCTGAATGTCGATCACTTAAAAACAAATTTGGAATCCGTCCTTAGCGTCAGCGCTAGAAGTGTCTATTGGCACTTCCCAATGTCACAACTAATTGGCGCAGGTTAGCGTGAACATTGAGAGTTGCCATAGGTTTCATCTAAACGATCATGAACGAATCCGCAAGCGCAGAGATAAACCATTGTAGCATTTCCCCAAGGAAAGAGAGTATTCCAAGGGTATCGAATCCAAGGAAGGCAATGGCGGATATCTTAGACTTATGCTTTTGCTCTAAATGTAAACCAAGAGATAGATATAGGGAAAACACACTCAAAGGCAGGGGTAAGATAAATGATATAAAGGGGTAGTGTGACACACACACCTCAAATCTACCTCTACTCTAGCACACTACGGCTTAGGGGGAACATACGAGTTAGCTCTAGGTTCTAATGTACTAAACATACAAAGCTAGAAGATACAAGAGATAGGCATGAGTATTGCATGAGGGAAACATGGTTCAGCACCCTAGTACAAACGGGGAGCTAGCCCGTGACGACCAGCACTCTGCGAAACTAGACTTTAGACTCCTACAGCAGGTACCCCAACGCGGAGGTTGCCCTAGGATCCAACAGGGCTGTCACCACCTGAGGACCGACCTCTCGTTACGGGGGGTATGCTCATAACTATCGTAGCTAGACAACCCAGGCACCATGCCTACGTTGCTGCTAGACCTCACCCGGCCCGGTCTATTGTGACCCAGGGTGAGAGCCACCAGAAGACTGGTCAACTAGACCGAGTACCGTAGCTTGAACACAGACCCCATGTAACACTCTCATGCTATCTAATAAGATCAACTAAGGCTAGACATACGAATAGATATGAACTCTCTTATGTATAATCAACAAGATCAAAGGGTCGTGTTCGTGAAGAACACGAGCCTCTAACTTATGAACAAACACATAAGGAAGGAGTTTATCACCCTTCAAGTGGATCAAAAGGTAGTGTTCACGAAGAACACGAGCCTCTAAATGATGAACAGAGGATGAACTCAAGAACATATCAAGAATATGATCTACCATGACTTTATATGAAATAGCTGAATAACTAAAGTAGATCAAAGTCATACAAAGAAATAAAGATAAAAGAGAACTCACACCTAAACTTCCAAGAGGACTTGGAACCTGAAGAAGAGCTACTCTAGACTACCCCCTAGCCTTGGAAACTAAAAGTAAGAGGAGAATGAGAGAGTGGTGTGTGAGAAATGGGAGCCCCTCCCCTCCTATTTATAGAGGAGGACAAGGCTTGCTCGGACGCCCAAATGGCCCGTAAACACCCGGGAGTGAAGCAAGTGACCAATGAGCAACCACCACGTGTAAGGACCAGATGGGGCGCCACTAAGGCGGTTCGGCTGATCCTAGGATCGGCCGACCCCTTAGGGTAGCCCCACCTGGTGTGCTTCCTCTGAGTGGCTGCCATGTGGGCCCTATGATCCATCCCCGGTGCATGGCTTGATTTGGTATCCGAGGTGGGCCCTTTGATCCATGTGAAGTCTATGTGGCATCCTCTGATTCGTCGGTGAGTGCCTCCCCTGGATCGATGACGTGTCTTGTCATGTCTCCCTTAGTGGCAGCCACCTCCTTAGCTGAGTTGGCATGGTTTCTTCATAGAAGTGGAGTTTCCTTCTCTTTTAAGGGGTAAATCACCTACATACAATTAATCTACAAGGACAAGTGGAACTACATTATTCAAACCTAAATGCTAGTAAATAATGCATATGCCTCCATTTATGTGAGAATATTGAGGGTTGGAAATGGTGAATTTCCACCGTCAACACAATTCACAGGTAGAACATGATGTAGGAAGAGGAGCTTTCAATGCCGCCTCAAGAGAAACTATTCTAGTGTGAGATTCATCTAGCCTAGCATGCAACACAGGACATGAGGTACAAGCACCAAACAGGGCTGGCCTAGATTTCAATTCATCACACTCAATCCTAATCACATCTAGTTCCTCAAGAGTAGAGGCATGCTTCTCCTTGAGAGCAGTCAGATCAGCAAGAAACACATTGCAATCACTACAATCAATCTCATCGGACACAACAGGAGCAGATTTCAAAGAGCCTATCTCATTTCTAGCATCAACCAATAAGGACTCAAGCTCAACTATCTTGTCCTTAGCATCACCCAACAGAGATCTAAATTCTCTCTTCTCCTTGTTGGTCTTCCTAAGCACATCATCACGGTTATCAAGCAACTCAGTCAGCCTAGCATTATCCTCTAGCAAGAAGTTGGGATCATGTCATACCTCTTCCTCAGAGTCAGAGTTCGAATCCGAGCTGTGCTTTCCACCCTTCTTGGAGTGCGCCATGCCGCAAAATCCACCTTGTGCGACGAAGCTGAGGCCGGTGAAGTTCTTGCCCGTGTGCCGCTTGTCCTTGCGCCTTTCTTGCTCTTCCTCGCTGCTCGAGTCGGAAGAAGCATCGCTTGATGTGGAGTCGATGTCGCTCACTCCGGCCACCATCGCTCGAGCCGTCTTCTTCTTGTACCCACTACTCTTCTTGTGTCTTCTCTCGCCCTTGTCCTTGTGCTTGTCCTTGTAGTCATTCCGGGAGCAGTGCTTGTTGTAGTCGTGCTTGGGCTTGCCCTTGTAGTCGTTCTTGATCTCCATGGCTTCAGGGCATTCGGCAATGAAGTGCCCGTGCTTCCCGCACCGATAGCACATCCCCGAGCTTCGCCTTGTATTCTTGCGGTTCTCGTACATCCACCCAAACCTCTTGCTCAACAAGGCGAGATCATCCTCGCTCAGCACCTCAAAGTCCTCATCTGGCAACGACACAAGACAAGACAAAGAAAAGCCAACCGAGTTAGCGTTAGTCCTCGATCCTGAGACAAGAGCCAAACTATGAGGATCAGTGGGGCTCTCGCTCTTGGCTCTCAAGCCACGATCAACCTCTGAAGACCTGAGCTTGGAAAATAGCTCATCAAGCGATAACGTGTCATACATGCTCGACTCCTCAATGGCCTCGACCTTGGCACTCCACACAGACCTATTCAGGGCATGCAAAAGCTTGACAGCTTGATCATGATCCGTGTATGGGAACACTGTCACATTGGCCCTCATGTTGTTGACTATGCTAGTGAAGCGCTGAAACATAGCATCGGTCGACTCGCCGGGGAGATGAGTGAAGTTCTCGTACTCTCTCCGGTAAGTGGAAAACAAACGGGCTTGCACTTGGGCATTACCAACATGAGCATTTCTCAACTTGAGCCAAATCTTTCCGGCCACATTCTCTCCATACATTGGCTCGAACTCTGAGGCACAGAGAGCACGGAACAAGTAATTAACGGCCTTGCTGTTGGCCTCACACATGTCCCGCGATCCTGGAAGTAGAAAACTGTCTGGGATGACATAATGAGGATTCTGAGTGACCTCCCAGATCAGAGTTCCCTTCCCTCGCAAAAACGCGCCCATGCGCCTCTCCCACATTGGGTAATTCTAGCCATCAAAGTGCAGAGGACCCGACCCCTTGCCATAATCACCCATCTTTGGATCTTAGACTGGTTAGAATCAAGAAGATCTGTAACCGGCTCTGATACCAATTGAAGGACTGAATAGGCGACCAGAGAGGGGGGGAGTGAATGGGAGCCAATAAAATTTTTTTCCGAAGGTCGAACTCGGCCTATACCCCGATTGCCACTCCGAGTACTCGCACAGACCAAAGAAGCTCTAGACAAGGCACACACAAGCCTACAAGCCCTAGAGACAAGACTAGAAGCAAAGAGCAGAAGCACAAGATAATAATCAAACACCTAGAGCAACTCTGTGAAAGCTCCTGGCGGACTGTCCGAGAGGACTGGGCGGACTGTCCGCGATGACTGCGCGGACTGTCCGTCAGGTCTCGGCGGACCGTCCGAAAAAGCAACCCGAACCTCCAGGGGTGCACCGGGAAAAACAGACTGTCCGACGATTCACTGCGGACCGTCCGACCGTCACGGACCGTCCGGGCCTACCTCGCGGACTGTCCGCCAAACTTGTTGCCACCAGACCAAAATAACTCAACGGATCGAAACTCGAGCGCTCAAGAACTCACGAAGAACACCAATGCTGCCTGGGCCTCGTGGACCGTCCGCACGGGCCTCGCGGACCGTCCGCCAAGCGCGAACAGAACAGAAAAATGCTCATGCTCGGGAGTCAACTCCACCTTTCCATCACCGGATCTCCCAAATGGCTAGAGCTCTTGAGACAAGACTTTGGGGAGATGAAAAGCGTCACACAAGAAGCTATGCCCCAAAAATCTTGACCTCTAACTCCCTAAATCACCAGGAATCGCGGATCACACGAACCACCACCAAGAACTCGGGCACCGGCCAAAAACGCACAAATTGAAGGTGTTTCCCAGCGTTTGAGGGGTCAAGATCACAGACAAAGATGTGCAAGGCATCCACCCATGATCCCCTCAAAGAAATCCGAGAGACAACCCCTTCAAATCCCCGAATCGAGCGAAGAAGGAAACTCCCCAAAAATAGCCCCAAAAATGACACGAAAATCACAGAGGACTAGGAGATCACCGCAACGCTGAAAGCTTCCATACATCCAGAGGTCAGAGTCTATACAAGAATCTAGCCTGGGGAAAGCAGAGGAAAAAGAAGCAGTTCAGAGCAATCTACCAGGGGAGAAAACCCTAGAGTCCAAGAGAGAGAGAGATGCTATCCACCTCTTCGCTATTTATACGAGGTCCATCGGAGGGAGGTAAATGACCACACTACCCCTACAACTTGAAATGAAGATACAACCCCTCAGGGGCAATTTGGTCAAGTCTTCATCAAGCGGACACGCTTCCACCGCGGCCTTGCTTAACATCGACGCAAGCCCCGCGATCACGCCACGTGCCCCCCGCCTCGAAGCTTCCCGAAGCTCCCGGATCACCGTCTCCGTCGCCTCGGGCCTCCGGACTTGGTTTTGAGGCCCAAACCAAGAAACCGTCCACCGATGGTTTTGTGGGCAAACCACCAAACCCCGCGTGCAAGCTTCGGGCTCGATCCGCTACCTTGCACCGGCCCATGTTCACGACTTCATCCCGCCAGTCTTGCACCGCACAGCTCGCACTTGACCCTATCGGCCACCGGGTCCATCGAACCAAGCCTACTTGCCTCTTCATCACCCGGAGGCCACCACGGCTAAGGCCTTTCACGCTTGTTCTTCACCTGCACCGACACGAGTCAAGTCGCAACCTGTACCTGCACACTTAGCCAAGCATCAGTCCACACAACATTGTCAATCACTCATCACTAAGGAGCGACCCTCCACTGGTCCTCGGACACACCTGGTCCTCAGAGCTAGGGGGCTCGGTTGTCGACGCGGACTAGCCAGGGAGGTTGCTGGCGAGACGGCGAACTGATCTAGGGCATTAGGGAGGTGGGACGGGCGAAGACGGTGGTGCGCAGCTCGGTGAGGTGGGCGGGGCGGAAAACGAACTCTGGCGAGCTTGAACTCGCGAAGTAAGGCGTCCGGACGAAAACAAGCGGCACCCTTGGGTTCCTTACCTTCATGCGGTTCTCCGAAGCGGTTCCTCGATGACGGAACATCGACTAGGTGGCGGATCAGCAGCGGCAGTCGAGTTAGGGTTTCGTGGTGCAGCTCTGAAGCGAGGGGTGCTAGGGCTTAGGGTTTGAGGGTTCGGCCAGGGGTGGCAGCGCCTTTAAATAGCCCAGCACACGAGCCTTGGCGTGCAAGCAACACCGACACGGAGGCGGGGCATGCTTGGCCAGGACTCGGCTGCGGCGGGAGTCCGAAGCAGGGATGGTGAAGGTTGGGGATGATCGGGGGGTCCCACCCGTCAGCGACCGTGCCGAGGGAAAGACTAAGCGGGCCGCATTGGGCTGGATCTTGCTGGGCCGAGGCGGAAAGCGAACGGTGAGAGAAGAAAGAGGGGCACTGGCGGATTTGTGCGGCTGGGATTCGAACGAAGCTGGGCCAGAAGAGGAGAAAGGGTAAGGGATTAAAAGAAAAGGGTTTGAATTTTAAAAGGAGATCAAACACTTGAATTCAAATTCAAATTTGAATTCAACCAATCAAAAACAATGCATCCTCGTGAATGCAACAATAAACTCCTATATTTATTTATTTATTTTCAAAAATATATTTAAATGCCTAAAAATTTAAATACACCTTATTATCCTTAAACTCAAACCTTGTTTTTATCAAATTTTATTGAAAGCAAATTTTTGTAAAATTAGGGTGTTACAGACGGGAATGACACCACCAACAATAGCTACAAGATGAAGTTCCCATGGTCGAGCTTATGACCTTAAATAAACAAAGCACTACTAGGAGATAGCCTGGATTAGCATATGTTTTATTTCCCTTTTCAAATAAAAGCAAGAACATGTCTCTAGGATAAGTTGTCCTTCGGGTATTTTTGGTCACTAATCTTTCAGGTGGAGGTTGAAAAGAAGGATGGACAGTGATGCCTATGGACATGTGAGCCACATCAGCTGCAACACCTAGATAAGCCTTGGTGAGGGAACATTTACAAAAGGAAGTTTGATCTCCACACACTTGAGTTTTGTTGCCTAGCAATGCAAACTTCAAGGGTGGGGGAGGTATGTGAGCATCCTGAGTAAAGTTCCTCCTCTACCAAATCTTATCCTGGTGTGGCAATGATGTCAGCTCTTTCATCTTGCCCACTAGCTAGGTAAGTCCTGCTTTTGACATTAAACAAAACCCTTCTGGGAGGTTGCCCGAGGTTCACCGTCTTATGCTCACTCTTATGTTCCTTTTGGTAATAGCTTGATCATACTTTCATGCTCCCTTTATCTTTGTTCTTATGCTCTGGTTTGAATGTATGTTGCAACTATTGACGGCTGTTAAGTGCCTATTTTAGCTGTCAATATACTCATGAATAAAGGAGCATAAGGCATTTCTTACACGTATTTAATTAAGAATAATGTAGTTCCACTTGTCCTTGGAGATTATTTGATTGCAGGAAAATAAGCAGGAAAAGAGTGACAAACTCACCTTCTATGGTCCATGCCACATCACCTCATCCTAGGTGGGCTGCCAACAAGGATGCCATGCATGCACACCTACCAACTAGGGAGCCATGCATGCATGCCATGCAAGCAATCCAAGTGAAGCAACCCCCGACGAATCAGAGCGTGACATGTGGACGTCACATGGATCCATGGGCCCACAAAGGCATGCAAATCGCGCCAAAACAAGGTGGACACCGGGAACCGACCTTAGGACCCACAGGGCAGACACCTGGAGAAAACACACCCCGAGTGGGGCCCACAGGGGGTTGGCTGACCCCTGGGGTCGGCCGAACCGACCTCGAGGCCGCCACTCAGGGCCTTCCACGTGGTGCTTCCCTATTGGTACTAGAGGCCACTCCCGGCGTGTTTGCATCCATTCCTCGCCGGTGCTCGGGCCTATAAATAGAAGGAGAGGGGGCTCACTTATGAACCATCCACACTTGCAACACCTGTCTCACTTTTAGTATCAAGGCTAGGAGGTAGGCTAGAGTAGTTCTAATTCAGGTTCCAAGTCTACTTTGGGATCTAGGTATGAGTTCTCTTGTATCTTATTTCATTTGTATGACTTTGATCTACTTCAGTTATTTATCTATTTCATATAAAGTTGTGTTAGTATACATGAGTGATTTGTTCATGTGTTCTTCATCTGTTCATCATTTAGAGGCTCCTGTTCTTGATGAACAAGGCCTTTCGATCCACTTGACGGGTGACTTTCACATGTTTCTGGTGTTTGTTCATAAGTTAGAGGCTCGTGTTCTTCGCGAACACGACCCTTTGATCCAGTTGAACAGACATAGGAAAACACGAATACATTTGTGTACCTAACCTGGTTTGATCTAATTAGATGACATGATAGCGTTGTATGAAGTTGATGCTTAAGCTACGGTACTCGGTGTAATTGGCTGGTTTATCTGGTAGCTTGACCTGGGTCACAATAGCCCGGGCCGGTCAAGTCCGGCTAACAACGTAAGCATGGTGCTTGGGTTGCGTAGCAACCTTACTTATGAGTTTATCCCATGGTTTGTCTTGGGGTAGGCTGCAGTAGTGACAGCCATTGGTCCCTCTGAAATCCCCCACGTTCGGATAAGCTGTAGGAGTCTAAAATATAAAAACCGGAGTTGTGCGGAAGCAACGCGGGAGGTTATCTCCCTGTGGTACCTAGGTGCTTAAGTCAATGTTCTTCAACACTAGTGTATCTAACTCGTTCCTACCAGCTTTATGTGTATAGTACATAAGAACCTAGAACTAACTCGTATGTCCCTCCTATGCCTAGGACCCTTTAGAGAGAGAGTGTGTGTGTGTGTGTGTGATCACACTACCCCCATTATCATATTTTACCCCTGCACTTGAGTGTCTGGTTTATTTCCGTCTATGATCTATACTTATTGCAATAGAGTTGATCTTGTCATTCCGCCAATGCCTTCCTTGGATTCGATACCCTTTGGAATACTCCTTTGGGGAAATGCTACAATGGTACTTCCGTGCACTTGCGGACTCCTGTAACGTTAAGAATTACCAACCAGCATTTCTGGCGCTATTACCAGGATGGGTTCCAAACCTTTTCTTAGGTGATTGCGTTAAGAAATGTCAACAAGCATTTCTGGCGCCGTTGCCGGGGAAGGCTTAAGGATGACATATCAACACTTTGCATATGTTTATAATCATGACAGGAATAAAACAGTTCTCAATGCAGGCTAACTTGGATTGTCTTCTTTATCTATTGATGATGAAGACAGGTAGTGCATGACTGGTTTCGACTTACCGCCGAATTTTGCTGAAGATCCTGAGCAACTCGTAAGGAAGGCACGAACTCATTTCGGCTCTCCTTTGCGTGAACGTTCGGAAGTCAACCCAGCTTCCTTTGTGTTATCTGCATCAACTTCCATGGCCAACCCTGTCGAGAAGACTCTCCGCGAGTACTCCGCTCCCTCTGCTGACCAGGTGCCGACAGGCCCTGTGATCAACACTAGGAATGGAAACTTCGAGATCAAGACTGGCTTAATTACGATGGTACAGGCTAGCCCATTCTGTGGCAAGCCTAATGAAGACGCGAGCGCCCACCTGCAGCAGTTCCTGGAACTGTGCAGTACCTTCACTATACGAGGAGTGGAGGAAGATGCTATTCGTCTGCGACTGTTTCCCTTCTCACTCTTGGGAAAGGCGAAGCAGTGGTTCTATGCTAACCGTGTAGAAATTAACACTTGGGCAAAGTGCTCCGCAGCATTCCTCGCAAAGTTCTTTCCGTTGGGCAAAACCAATGTCCTTCGGGGGCGAATTTCAAGTTTCCAGCAAGCAGCAAATGAGACTATCCTAGAATCTTGGGAGAGGCTCCAGGAGTACATCCTGGCTTGTCCTCATCATGGGATGGACAACTGGCTTATTCTTCAGAGTTTCTATAATGGGCTAACTCCGACAGCCCGAGGCCATATTGATGCTGCAGCTGGAGGGGCCTTCTTCTCTCTTACTATTACTGAAGCTACTACACTGATTGAGAAGATGGTTACCAATCAAGGGTGGAGTGATGATCGACTCCAGCCACGTCAAAGGGTTACACATACCATCAAGGAAGCGGATATATTACACGCCAAGATGGACCTAATGATGAAGAGAATGGATGATCTAGCCAATGAGAAGGCCGCCATGGCCACCACTACTCAAGCTATGGATGCTCGCATGACTTGCGAAGTCTGTGGTAATACTGGGCATTCAGGGAATTACTACCCTACTACTCAGGAGGATGTGATGTACATGAACGACAACAACAATGGTTATTGCCCACAAGGAGGTCAAACGTGGAATCAATCGTGCCCTTATTATCAAAGAGGTAATCAAGGTAATTCTTTCAACCCAAACCAACCTTCCTTGAAAGATCTAGTCTTTGGGCAAGCTAAGATAAATGATGGCTTTAATAAGAAAACAACTGCCTATGATAAGGCTTTTGAGAGCCTTAATGTTAAAATTGATAGCCTTTCTTCTGCTCTTAAAGACCAGTTGAGCTTTAATAAGATGATAGAAACCCAGTTGGCTCAAATAGTCACTTTGGTTCCACCAGTTGAAAATGCAAAAGTGGTAGTCACGAGAGGGGGTAAGACCACTCGTGACCCGCCCTATCCTAACCATGCAGGAACAAAGAAAAGCACAAGAGGGGATGAAGAGCCCAGTGGAGAACCACTTGGCATGAGGGAGCCCTCACAAGCAAGATCACCTGAAGACAGGGCAGATAAACCAGAGTTTATTGAAACAAATTTATTGCCATTCCCTCAGCGAAACAGGAAGACAACAATGGATGAACAATTCACTCGTTTCGTGGACATGATTCAAAAGGTATATATCAATGTTCCACTCCTTGAGGCAATGCGTGTACTCACGTACGCACATTACCTCAAGGATATCCTCACCAAGAAGCGAGCTCTACCCATCTCGGAGGTGGTAAAGCTCACAGAAGAGTGTAGCGCAGCTATACTCAATCGTCTTCCAAAAAAGAAGAAGGATCCAGGGTGCCCCACGATCACATGCACAATTGGAACACAGAGATTCGACCATGCTCTCTGTGATCTTGGTGCCAGTGTTAGCGTCATGCCAAAGGTAGTCTTCGACCAACTCAACTATACGGAATTATCCCCAACTTCCTTGCAGCTGCAGCTAGCTGATTCCTCAGTCCGGTATCCAGCGGGGATAGCAGAGGACATCCCGGTGAAGGTCCGAGTCTGTTTCATTCTAGTGGACTTTGTAGTACTTGACATGGATATTGGTAATGAAGTACCACTCATTCTAGGACGTCCATTCCTGAGCACGGCTGATGCACAAATTGATGTTGGTGCTGGAGTAATCCATCTCCACATCAATGGCAAGGAAGAAAGGTTTGAATTCTGCCCACATAAGGAACAATGCTCAATGGTTGAAGGCACACCAGGGACGGGCACTCCTGCCGAAAGAAGTGAAACTACACAACCACAGGTGGACAGCCTCATTGCCTTTATGAAGAATTTTTGGAAGCAAGAGCAAGAGCAAATGAGTGCAGGACAGAAATCATATTGGAAATCCAAGTCCCAGTCCAAGGCACCACTCCCCGCACCTCGTATACCACAGAGGACCAAGAAGGTGTGGAAAAGAGTGGACCGGGAGCCGACTCCCTCGTCTCCAAGAGCGGCTGACCCTACACTAAGGTAAGTAATGAGGGAGATAGTCTGGCTCTGGAAGACTTAAAACAAAAGAGCCCTTTGCCGACAGGTAAGATCGGTAAGTTATCCTATTTAATAAAAGTTCTGACCTCTAAAAAGAATCAAGATATCCTTGCTCTATTCTGTTTGCACTCTGTCAAAATACGAGCTCATAGGTGAACTCCATCTGGACAACTCCCTTGAGTCTAAACTGTACTAGAGACAGCTGCGACAGCTGGAGGAGCAGAGGGCTTACTACGCGTGGATGGGATATCCCCCTCCACAGTAGTGAGCCTGAAGCTAGCTTGGGGGAGGACCCCCATTCTGAGGTAACTTGTATCTTCTATTGTTTTCAGAACCCCATATGCTAAAGCACATAAAAATCTGAAAAAGTTAAAAAGACCAAAAATATTTATTTGCTTTCTTAAATTAGTTTGTTTTCATATGCGCGGTAAGAGTGTTCTTATTCTCCATGGTTGAAATGATGAATAGTTGCTATGTTTATTCCTCTTGTATGCCTTGTTTACAACTTAGTATCCTATCCAAGTTTTGAGTTTGTTGGCTAGTATGATCGAACCTGAGCTTGAAAGTTGTGGGTAGCAAAAAGCATGATCTTTGCCTAAGTTGTTGCGAGGTATGATATGGAATAATAAAGTTGCTATGAGCTAGTACTAAGTGATGTTTGATATCCGGAGTTTTCTTTTGAAAAATGATAAAATGATAAGTTCCTCAAAGATAAGAAATTCCTATCCAAGTCCATATGTAGATCTTAGCTTCTGTTAACCTCCACATATGCTACTTGATTTCTTCATTGAGTCTTGTCGAATTGTTGTGACCCTCGGTGAGTAAACTTGTCATTACTCCTATGATCAAGATCACGTACACACCACCATATGCGAAACTTCTACACTGGAAGTTAGCAACCATAATTTCATCCATTTCCCATCCATTCCACAAAATAAAGCTCTGCACATGTTCCATGATTACTCTTCCTCCAAAAATATTCAGCAAGGACTATGGGCTATGTAAAAAAAGAGAGAGAAAAAAAGAGAAACATGCTCAAGGGCATGCATAAAAAAAGAGAGAATAAAGAGACATAGCCCAAGTCGCAAAAATTTCGAAAAGGAGGAGAGTAAAATCATGCAAATAGGAGTTCATTATCCATCCACCATACACACACTTTTGCACATCTTGATTAGGGTGTATGACTTGTTCTCCCAAGGATCCCATTTTTGACTCGACAATATATGAGAAACAGGTATGCCACATGTTTTCCCTACCTACGGCTCCACATATCAGCTTATTAGGAGTAAGTGGTGAAAGAAGGCAAAATAATGCCTTGGTGAGGAATCATACACATTGAGCGATCCGAGAGTATCATTTGAGGAACTTTGATTTCTTTTTGAAAAACCTGCAAAACCTCTGGATTGATAACTGATCAAGGTACATGTGATTAGTAATCTTTATACAACCATTCTATCTTTCAACTGCCTAAGGCAGGTGAAGCTATATGCCCCATATCAATCAAGTGTAAGGTAAGATCAATGCCAACTTCTTCAACTCTTGATAGAGTACCTAGCTGTATCCTGTTATACATTAGGAATACAACATCGTAGCAACTCCTGATCAACCAACCTAAGTCCTTAATCTCTTGCTCGGGACGAGCAAGAGGCTAGCTTGGGGGAGTTGTTGACGGCTGTTAAGTGCCTACTTTAGCCATCAATATACTCATGAATAAAGGAGCATAAGGCATTTCTTACACGTATTTAGTTAAGAATAATGTAGTTCCACTTGTCCTTGGAGATTATTTGATTGTAGGAAAATAAGCAGGAAAATAGTGACAAACTCACCTTCTATTGTCCATGCCACATCACCTCATCCTAGGTAGGCTGCCAACAAGGATGCCATGCATGCACACCTGCCAACTAGGGAGCCATGCATGCATGCCATGCAAGCAATCCAAGTGAAGCAACCTCTGACGAATCAGAGCGTGACACGTGGACGTCACATGGATCCATGGGCCCACAAAGGCATGCAAATCGCGCCAAAACAGGGTGGACACCTGGAACCAAACTTAGGACCCACAGGGCAGACACCTGCAGAAAACACACCCTGAGTGGGGCCCACAGGGGGTCGGCCGAACCGACCTTGAGGCCGCCACTCAGGGCCTTCCACGTGGTGCTTCCCTATTGGTCCTAGAGGCCACTCCCAGGGTGTTTGCATCCATTCCTCGCTGGTGCTCGGGCCTATAAATAGAAGGAGAGGGGGCTCACTTATGAACCATCCACACTTGCAACACCTCTCTCACTTTTAGTCTCAAGGCTAGGAGGTAGGCTAGAGTAGTTCTAATTCAGGTTCCAAGTCTACTTTGGGATCTAGGTATGAGTTCTCTTGTATCTTATTTCATTTGTATGACTTTGATCTACTTCAGTTATTTATCTATTTCATATAAAGTTGTGTTAGTATACATGAGTGATTTGTTCATGTGTTCTTCATCTGTTCATCATTTAGAGGCTCCTGTTCTTGATGAACAAGGCCTTTCGATCCACTTGACGGGTGACTTTCACATGTTTCTGGTGTTTGTTCATAAGTTAGAGGCTCGTGTTCTTCGCGAACACGACCCTTTGATCCAGTTGAACAGACATAGGAAAACACGAATACGTTTGTGTACCTAACTTGATTTGATCTAATTAGATGACATGACAGCGTTGTATGAAGTCTGTGCTTAAGCTACAGTACTCGGTGTAATTGCCTGGTTTATCTGGTAGCTTGACCTGGGTCACAATAGCTCGGGCCGGTCAAGTCTGGCTAACAACGTAAGCATGGTGCTTGGGTTGCGTAGCTACCTTACTTATGAGTTTATCCCACGGTTTGTCTTGGGGTAGGCCACGGTAGTGACAGCCGTTGGTCCCTCTGAAATCCCCCACGTTCGGATAAGCTGTAGGAGTCTAAAATATAGCAACCGGAGTTGTGCGGAAGCAACGCGGGAGGTTATCTCCCCGTGGTACCTGGGTGCTTAAGTCAATGTTCTTCAACGCTAGTGTATCTAACTCGTTCCTACTAGCTTTATGTGTATAGTACATAAGAACCTAGAACTAACTCGTATGTCCCTCCTATGCCTAGGACCCTTTAGAGAGAGAGAGAGTGTGTGTGTGTGTGATCACACTACCCCCATTATCATATTTTACCCCTGCACTTGAGTGTCTGGTTTATCCGTCTATGATCTATACTCATTGCAATAGAGTTGATCTTGTCATTCCGCCAATGCCTTCCTTGGATTCGATACCCTTTGGAATACTCCTTTGGGAAATGCTACAATGGTACTTCCGTGCGCTTGCGGACTCCTGTAACGTTAAGAATTACCAACCAGCATTTCTGGCGCTATTACCAGGATGGGTTCCAAACCTATTCTTAGGTGATTGCGTTAAGAAATGTCAACATCAACATACCTTCATAGGCTATTTTAAATTAAGCATGGTGCTTAGGTTAAAATTGTCTTCTTCAGTCAAAACAAGGCATGGTGTCGAGTTTTGACTGATGAACCTCAGAAGTATATTTTTCATAGATTTTGGCTGCATGTATGTGAACTAACCCCTGCAGGAAAATTATCATTCCTAAATGGGTAAGTTATTGAGCTAAATTCAAATGGGAAGGTAAGTTGTGGTGTTAGATTCATGTTGCACAACATGCAAAGGTGGTACGTATGACCTCTCAAAGGTCCAAGGTAAGTATATTCCCCTTTGTTTATAAAGTGTAATCTTGATCTAACCTTGTTCGAGCAAATGACATGGTGACAATAAAACAAAATAAAAACAACAAAAATATTTCAATTTGAATAAAGGCTCTATGGTTCTCGAACTAGTAGAGTCCATCTTTTGTTTCATTTGTCATTTGAAGAACAGCACCAGGATCAACCACCAGTGTGGGGGAAGTTCTCTCAAGCTCATCATCGACATATCCACTCAAGAACTCCCACACGGGCACTGCACAACATCGACTACGCCTTCATGACAAGAGCAAGGTAAACTAGAGTGAGTCGGCCGCTTTATGGTCAGCCGAATCACCACTGGTCTTCCTTGATCTCTTATCCTTCAGGAGCGATGGTATGTGCACCCTCTATCTCACTCTCCATTATCCATGGGTTTGATTGAATCTCAATTCCTATCATTTGAAATCAAACTCAGCAATTCGTGCTATGCTTGCTCTACATGATTCCTGTGGTTGGCTTGCATATGTTTTATTCCTTACCTATCATCTTGATACTTGTGAACCAATATCATTAGGGAACTCATGCTTATCTAAGTAGATGGCGTTTGAGATATGGTTTGATGATATGATCTTCGCTCTAAATGTTTGAGTGCTTGGGAATGTTATTTGAAAACCTGAAAACCCTTTGCAAAGCTCCTCTTTGATACGTCACCGTCCTACCAAAGCCATATGATGTTTTTAGTTGAAAACCTTATACTCATATGCTACTTGTTATTGCATTGCGCTTTGTCAAATTCTGTGACCCTTGTGAGAATTATTTTCATTACTCTCATGATCAAGATTCATGTGCACACAACCATTTCCCCCTTGCTATGCTTCTACATTGGAAGTTAGCATTGTACCATTCATACATTCCACCAAATAAAGCTCCATGCATTGTTCCATGATTTATCCCTCTCCAAATATCTCCAAAAGAGACTGGGCTATACAAAAAGAAAAAAAAGAGAAAAGACATGCTCAAAAGGCATGATGAAAAAAATAGAAAGAAAGAACAGCCCATGTCCAAAATAAAGGAGAAAAAGGAAAGAGATGGTCGTGCAAAAAGGAGTTCCATAACTTAGATGGTAATAACTAGTGTCCATTCCCGGGGCTAGTGTCCACCTTACCATCAACCAACATTTCTCCTCATATATGTATGGTAAAATCTAGCACCCATTCCGGGCCTAGTATCCACCTTAACATACTCACCATATCCATACATGTGCACATCTTGATCTGATTGTATGATTTGATTTTCTCTACGGATCCAGTTTTTGACTTTGCAATATATGTGATACAAGTATGCTTTATTCTTTATCCTACCCTGAGCTCCACATATAGCCATCATTAGAAGTAGGGTGAAGAAAGGCAATCTAATGCCTTGGTGAGAACGTATACACATTGAGCGATACGAGAGCATCAAATGAGGAGCTAAGCAAGGTTTGTTTTGAAAAATTATTGCAAAACCCCAAGTTACTTAACATGATGAGCAGGAGTGATTTGATTCATGACTGTTCCATTCCTCAACTACCCAAGATGGCATGATAGACACTTCAGAGTTCACAAGTACAAGGTATGGTTTGGAATATCTCTTATGCTCGCTTCATACCTTTGGATATCATGTCTCAACCTTGATCTTGTTCTTCCCTTCACTCGGGACGAGCAAAGGTCGAGTGTGGGGGTATTTGTTGATGGCTGTTATCCACTCATTTTATACCCGTCAACATGTACCTTTTGGCATGAGAAATGATCATCAACACTAGAATAGGGCTTAAACTAATAATTTTCACAAGTGTTGGTGATTATGCAAATACAAGTAATTAGCACTAGAAAGAGGAGTAAAAGCACAAGTCTTTGATCCAAGTACTTCAAGCTCAGCCAATGAGGGGTGCCACATAGGATTCCCCTGGATCACTGATGTCATCAATCCAAGAGAGGCAAGCCCGACGAATCACGGATCGCCACATGGACATCACTTGGATCCATGGGCCCACCTTGGATTCCAAACGAGGCATGCACGGGGGAAGGATCAAAGAGCCCACTGGCCAGCCACCTGGAGAAAACACAGGCCAGGAGGCCGCCCTAGGGGTTCGGCCGACCCTAGGATCGGACGAACTGACCTAGGGTCGGTTCATCCTGGCCTTGCACGTGGAAGTCTCCCATTGGTCACTTGCTGCGATCCCGAGCATTTTGGAGCACTTTGAGCCCCGGAGCAAGCCTCCCCCTTGCCTATAAATAGAAGGGGAGGGGCCTCATTCTTGGACACACACTTCTCCTCCTCCTCTTCATTTTGGCCTTGGAGCCTCTCTCTTTAGGAGAGGAGAGCTCTTTGTATAGGATTAGTGCTAGGAAGTAAGGTGGGAGGCTTGGGGCCATGTCATGTTCATGACATCTTCCTCAAGAATGATCCTCAGCGGTGCCTTTGTTCTTCATTTAGACTAAAGTGAGTATTCCCACATTTTCTATTTAGACTAAAGTTTTAAGCATGCATAGTTGCTTTGTTCTTGTGTTCTTCGTTTGTTCTTGATTTAGAGGCTTGTGTTCTTCGAACACAACCCTTTCGATCTAGTAGAGCTGGATCATAAGTTTGCATCTTGTTTGTTTGCTAGCTTGTCTATTAGAGTAAAGTTGATGCTCCTGCATATCTCTAATTAGATCAAAGTGCATTCGTGATCTTGCATGAGTGATAGAGTATACCTTGAGCTAGTGCCAGTATCTCCCTCGTGGATTCGTAGTTCCGTATTTATACGGAGTGCTACAGTCGGGCTATCGGGATGTCAGATGGTGTCCGGCTACAGTAGTAGTCAGTGGTGTAGACGTGGTGTCTGGACCATAGGTTATCCTTCGAATACCAAGCACATTCACGTAATGATAGAGGTAGGCCGCAGTGGTGACAGCCTGTTGGACCCTTTGGAACCCTCCGCGCCTGTGTACCGAGTAGGGCCCCATTGCCAGAACATATTCCTAGCCTTAAACAGCTAGGGTGGGTTGGCGCCCAAGGTGAGTGTTATACTTGAGAAATCGTGCTAGACTCTGCGCTCGGTCAACCCAGATCCTTTCTACCTATGCTATCAATCAGTGTTGTGTCCTTAGACCACCAACTAGGTTCAACCCAGAACTCCTCCGTCTTAGGAACGAAACCTGACGGGAATACTCATTCTTCGAAGGAGAAGTGCTACAACGGTGTATCCGTGCGCTTGCGAATTCGTTCACACTCATCAGTGTACCCAAGAGTTTCTTACACGACCACGCTAGTGCGCCAGTGGTGGTGACGTTAAGAAACGCCAGCACTCCCCCTAAACACATGCATTGGGGCCAAAAGAGCAGACAAAGCTCCCCCTAAACACATGCAATAGAGCAAAGATCACACCAAGCTCACAAGCTCCCCCTAAACACATGCACTAGGGCCAAAGAGCATATTGAGGACCAGGTGTGTCTGAAGACTAGTGGAGGGTCGCTCCTTAGTGATGAGTGATTGACAACATTGTGTGGACTGATGCTTGGCTAAGTATGCAGGTACAGGTTGCGGCTTGACTCGTGTTGGTGCAGGTGAAGAACAAGCGCGAAAGGCCTTAGCCGTGGTGGCCTCCGGGTGATGGAGAGGCAAGTAGGCTTGGTTCGATAGACTCGGTGGCCGATGGGGTCAAGTGCGAGCCGTGCGGTCCAAGACTAGCAAGTTGAAGTCATGAACATGGGCCGGTGCAAGATAGCGGATCGAGCCCGAAGCTTGCACGTGGGGTTTGGTGGTTTGCCCACAAACCATCGGTGGATGTTTTCTTGGTTTAGGCCGCAAAACCAAGTCGGAGGCCCGATGCGACGGAGTGTTGACGGTTGTTAAGTACCTAAATTGGAGCCATCAATCCCTGCATTTTATCATAAGAACTAAGCATCTACACTAGAATAGGGGTTTAAACTAACAAATTCCACCAGTGGCTATGCTAAGTTGAATGCAGGTGTTTGGCATAAGAAATGAAGAGAAAAAACACCCTCATGATCCTAGCAAGTTGAAGCTCAGCCAATGAGAGGCTGCATGCAAGCATCCCCTGGATCCATGACATCACCAATCCAAGGAAGGAAGCTTCGGCGAATCAGAAGCCGCCATGCAGGCATCACATGGATCCCATGGCCCACCAAAGCGCCTAAACCGCCTCCAAACCACGTGGACACCGGGAACCGACCTCAGGACCCACATGACAGCCTCCTGGAGAAAGCACCACGTGAAAGGCGCCACCTAGCGGTCGGCCGACCCCTAGGATCGGCCGAACCGCCTTAAGGGCGGTTCATCCCGGCCTTCCATGTGGAGCTCACCCATTGGTCCTAGAAGCCATCCCCGGGGTGTTTGGGAGCTCTCACGCCGGTTGCACAAGCCTATAAATAGGAGGAGAGGGGGTAAGAAGAGGGTGAAGCACACTTGAAGCCATTTCTCACCTTTGCCTCTTTCTCCCTCTCTCATTCTCTCTTGGTGGAGGTGAAACCTCATCCCACCATGAGTGTGTGTGTGTGTAGGATCTAGACTAGGTGGTGCTAGGTAGAGAGGAGTGTGTGGATGAGTAGAGGTGAGGTGGTGATGATCCATTCATCACCCATCATCCCCTTGTATCTCGTGAGTGATGCTGTTCTTTATTTAGACTAAAGTGAGTATTTCATTATTTCCTATTTAGACTAAAGTGGCTCTCATGTCTGAATGAGTTGTTCTTGAGTTCTTCGTTCGTTCATCATTTAGAGGCTCACGTTTTTCATGAACGTGTCTCCTCGATCTAGTTGACGAGCAAGTAATTTATACTTTTGTGTTTGTTCATAAGTTAGAGGCTCGTGTTCTTCACGAACACGACCCTAGATCTTTTGTTATCATCGCATAAGTTTGCGTCTCGTTTGTATGATTGCCTGTCTATTAGAATATAATGAGCTCATGCATATCTGATTTAGACCAAGTATCAATCATATCTCCTTGCGCGAATCGACTCAGTGACGAGTAAGGTCTAGCTCAACCTCGCGGGTTCGTCATTCCGTATTTATACGGAGTGCTATAATGTTTCTACGGGACGTCAGACGTAGCCGTGCTATAGTAGTAGTCAGCGGTGTAGACGTGGTGTCTAGACTGCTGGTTATCTTTCGAATGCCCTGTATCCCACGGTTTGCCTTGGGGTAGGCCGCGGTAGTGACAACCGTTGGACCATCTGAAATCCCCCACGTTCGGATACAGCGTGTAGGCGACCCTTTGCTGTGAACCAACTGTTGTAGTCAGGAGGGGCCGGTGTCCGAAGCGAGATCTTATTCGAGCTTGTTCCTCTCTAGAATCGAGAACCTACAGGAGACTTCACATCACTCACCTACCTCAGCAGGGACTGTGTTCCCTTGGATAGTCACTCGTAGAGTCCCCCATACCGTTCCTTGGATTCGATACCCTTGGGAATACTCCTGAGGTGAAGTGCTACAACGGTGTATCTGTGCACTTGCGGATTCATTCGCACCCGTCAGTATACCCGAGTGATTCTTACACGCTCACGCTATCCCGGCACCATAGTAGTGACATTAAGAAATAGCAACAAGCATTTCTGGTGCCGTTGCCGGGGAACGGTTGTTGAGAATCTACGAACCCGACTATCCTCGTATCTTTTGTTTTCCTTTTGTTCTACCTTTACCCTAGCTATCCCAGGAAGGTTATCCTTGTGCACACCTTCCGCCCATTATGAGTGAACCATGGAATCCACTTTCTGGAGACAACCCGCTCTTCTAACACCTTGTATGGTTCACCCATCTCTCATGAATCTAGTTGAGGAAAAACCCTTCTCGGGGATGAGTCATGAGAATCCCTATGATCACGTAAGAGATTTTGAGCAATTGTGTTCTACCCAGGGTAAAATCGGGGCAACACAAGATGTTCTTAAGAGGAACATGTTTCCGTTCTCCCTCTCCGGGGAAGCGAAATCTTGGTACCATTGTTTTGGTTGCACCCACCTACGCTGGGAGGAATTAAGAGCATCTTTTTGCACTCAATTCTTTCCGGTGCGGCGTGTCGTTTCCTTAAGGATGGCAATCCTCAATTTCAAACAAAGAGAGAAGGAAACCTTAGGCATGGCATGGCATCGTTTTGCCTCTTTGGTTGAAACGTGCCCAATCCTTGGTCTACCTGACCCAGTGCTCTTGCAGCATTTTCGGTTTGGTTTACAGAGAGACTGTGGCATGACGCTTGATGCCATTTCAGGAGGTGCCTTTGTGTTCTTAGAGCCAGAACAGGGACTGAAAATTCTAGGAGTAATCCGAGATTTCAGCTCCCCACCTGACTCGAGTGACGAGGCAGCCAAACGAGAAAATGTCGAAATGCCTAAGCCAATCTTCGAGAGAGCCCAAGCTTACATGCCGAATTTCTCTGTGCTCTGGTCGAAGATATCACTCCTCACTGGCAGGAATCTATGGGAAAGAGCACTTAGTGCAAGTTCTGTCCCTAGATTCCCCTATCGTTTCTTCTCTTAAGACTCAGCCTTCAAGACTTAGTCTTGAGGGAAGGAGGAGGGTAGTAGTCGAGGAAGAGGAATCGTTCCTGGCGGGGACGATCACTTCAACCTTGCCCACAACTCTCCAGGAGATGTCACGGTAGAAGTTTTTTGTGCTTCATGTCAAGGCTTAATCCAAAGTGCCGCCACACTGAGGGTTTTGCTAAGACACGAGCCCTGGCGCATAAAACCTCCATATCTTTGGCATACGGAAGCACGAACTTATATCCGGTCTAGCTGAGCAATCCATCTCATCATCTTAAGTTTAGCTAAGACCGATGCCGATCAAGTCAAGTGGATGCAAATCCTACTCTTCACTTCTTGACCTGATCGATGCCCTATGGGAGTGTGGTTACACACCTATCCTTTACACTCCCGTTGGATGCTTGGGTTAGCTTTTGTGTCATCCCACTTAGGTGAGGGTGAGGTCCTTTGTCGACCCAAGGAGAGGATGAACTAGCAAGTCCGTCACTCTCGATCTACAGCTCAAATGATCGTTCGACCCATAAACTTTCACTCACTCAAGCTGGGGTCCGATCATCATTGAGTTCTAGAGGTGAAAGCTTCACTCTTAGAGCACTCTAGGCCTTAGGCCCGGATTTTGTGCTCAACTCCAGCACCTCTATCATCTCTCGTCCGTAGTGCTATAGCCTTGCTAGCTGCGCTCCCTTCCTAAGGTTACCCATCATAGTTCCCTTAGGATGGTTGTAAGGATCATCTCTATTTTACCATATATACAGCTTGCGTCGTACATATGCACTAATCATGCAGGAAAGAAAATACATCCTATCATAAAGAAACCTGCAAGGAGGACCACAGGGCAGAGTAGGAGGATATTATCAGAGAAAATGGACGATATGAGCAACAGGGCAACAATAACTCTTCATCCAGGTATGAGTTCAGGTAAGGTCCCCAAGTTGAGCTATTAAAGTATAAAGAGGTTAAGTAAAGTTGTTTGGGATAGAAGGCGGCATATCGCCCAAAATCCCATTCTAGCCCTTGCTAAAGCCTCCAACCTTAGATTTGGTGGGCCACCTGACCTAGAGACCCTGAGCCCCGCCAGAGCCCGCACGCCGAAGCTTAGGCCCAGCGGAGCCCAGATGGTCTCGGCTGACCCCCTAGGTCGGCCGACCCACTAGGGCCGCCGTCGCCTCTCGTTTTTCGCGTGCGCACTCTTTCGTCCTCCAGAAACCCTTCTCTCGCCGCGTGATGGAGTTTTGCGTCACGCAGAACCCCATCTCCTCTGTTCGATCCTCCTCTCACCGCTCCACTGCCTTCACCTCTGCCCGATGGCTTCCGCTGGCTTCAAGGGGGAGAAGTCCTTCTGCTTCAGCGACCTCGGGGCAGCGAGTTTCATCCATGGGACGGAACTCAGGATGATCTGACGACTCCAGAGCGAGGGAGGAAGGGAAGAAGCCCTATTGGATTCGTGGTCATTCCTCTTATCAACTACCCAAGATGGCATTGTAGCCAATCCACAGAGTTCACAAGAGCGAGGTATGACCTGGAATAACTCCTATGTTTGTTCTATACCTTTGGTTTAAACTCATGTGATCTCCCCTTTCGCTCGGGACGAGCAAAAGGCAAGTGTGGGGGAGTTGTTGACGGCTGTTAAGTACCTAAATTAGAGCCGTCAATCCCTGCATTTTATCATAAGAACTAAGCATCCACACTAGAATAGGGGTTTAAACTGACAAATTCCACCAGTGGCTACGCTAAGTTGAATGCAGGTGTTTGGCATAAGAAATGAAGAGAAAAGACACCCTCATGTTCCTAGCAAGTTGAAGCTCAGCCAATGAGAGGTTGCATGCAAGCATCCCCTGGATCCATGATATCACCAATCCAAGGAAGGAAGCTTCGGCGAATCAGAAGCCGCCATGCAGGCATCACATGGATCCCATGGCCCACCAGAGCGCCTAAACCGCCTCCAAACCACGTGGACACCGAGAACTGACCTCAGGACCCACATGACAGCCTCCTGGAGAAAGCACCGCACGCAAGGTGCCACCTAGGGGTCGGCCGGCCCCTAGGATCGGCCGATCCGCCTTAAGGGCGGTTCATCCCGGCCTTCCACGTGGAGCTCGCCCATTGGTCCTAGATGCCATCCCCGGGGTGTTTGGGAGCTCTCACGCCAGTTGCACAAGCCTATAAATAGGAGGAGAGGGGGGTAAGAAGAGGGTGAAGCACACTTGAAGCCATTTCTCACCTTTGCCTCTTTCTCCCTCTCTCATTCTCTCTTGGTGGAGGTGCAACCTCATCCCACCATGAGTGTGTGTGTGTGGAGGATCTAGACTAGGTGGTGCTAGGTAGAGAGGAGTGTGTGGATGAGTAGAGGTGAGGTCGTGATGATCCGTTCATCACCCATCGCCCCCTTGTATCTCGTGAGCGATGCTGTTCTTCATTTAGACTAAAGTGAGTATTTCATTATTTCCTATTTAGACTAAAGTGGCTCTCATGCATGAATGAGTTGTTCTTGAGTTATTCGTTCGTTCATCATTTAGAGGCTCACGTTCTTCATGAACGTGTCTCCTCGATCTAGTTGACGAGAAAGTAATTCATACTTTTGCATTTGTTCATAAGATAGAGGCTCGTGTTCTTCATGAACACAACCCTAGATCTTCTGTTATCATCGCATAAGTTTGTGTCTCGTTTGTATGATTGCCTGTCTATTAGAATATAGTGAGCTCATGCATATCTGATTTAGACCAAGTATCAATCATATCTCCTTGCGCGAATCGACTCAGTGATGAGTAAGGTCTAGCTCAACCTCGCGGGTTCGTCGCTCCGTATTTATACATAGTGCTATAGTGTTTCTACGGATGTCAGACGTAGCCGTGCTATAGTAGTAGTCGGCGGTGTAGACGTGGTGTCTAGACTGCTGGTTATCCTTCGAATGCCTTGTATCCCACGGTTTGTCTTGGGGTAGGCCGCGGTAGTGATAGCCGTTGGACCCTCTGAAATCCCCCACGTTCGGATACAGTGTGTAGGCGACCCTTTACCGTGAACCAACTGTTATAGTCAGGAGGGGCCGGTGTCCGAAGCGAGATCTTATCCGAGCTTGTTCCTCTCTAGAATCGAGAACCCACAGGAGACTTCACATCACTCACCTACCTCAGCAGGGACTGTGTTCCCTTGGATAGTGACTCGTAGAGTCCCCCATACCGTTCCTTGGATTCGATACCCTTGGGAATACTCCTGAGGTGAAGTGCTACAACGGTGTATCCGTGCGCTTGCGGATTCGTTCGCACCCGTCAGTATACCCGGGTGATTCTTACACGCTCATGCTATCCCGGTGCCATAGTGGTGACGTTAAGAAATACCAACACGGAGTCGGTGATCTGGGAGCGTCGGGAAGCTTCGAGGCGGGGGGCACGTGGCGTGATCGCAGGGCTTGCGTCGAGGTTAAGCAAGTCCATGGTGGAAGCGTGTCCGCTCGATGAAGACTTGACCATATTGCCCCTGAAGGGTGTGTATCTTCATTTCAGGTTGTAGGGGTAGCATGGTCATTTGCCTCCTCCGGTGGACTTCGTATAAATAGCAGAGAGGTGGATGGCATCTATCTCTCTTGGACTCTAGGGTTTCCTCCCCCAGCAGATTGCTCTGGACCGCTTCTTTTTCCTCTGCTTTCCTTAGGCTAGATTCTTGTATAGACTCTGACATCTGGATGTATGGAAGCATTCGGCGTTGCGGTGATCTCCTAGCTCTTTGTGATTTTCGTGTCATTTTCGGGACTATTTTTGGGGAGTTTCGTTCTTCGCTCGATTCGTGGATTTGAGGGCGTTTTCTCTCGGATTTCTTTGAGGGGATCATGCGTGGATGCCTTGCGCATCTTTGTGTGTGATCTTGACCCCTCAAATGCTGGGAAACCCCTTCGATTCGTGAGTTTTTGGTTGGAGCCCATGTTCTTGGTGGTGGTTCATGTGATCCGTGATTCCCGGTGATTTAGGGAGTTAGAGGTCGAGATTTTTGGGGCATAGCTTCCTCTTGTGACGCTTCTCACCTCCCCCAAATCTTGTCTCAAGAGCTCTAGCCGTTTGGGAGATCCGGTGATGGATAGGAGGGGTTGACCCCTGCGGTCGCGCGTTTCTCGCTCTGTCCGCATCACGCGGACTGTCCGCGAGTCCTTGGCGGACTGTCCGCGGGCTGCTGAACAGTGCAGGTGTTCTTTGTGTTCTTTGCATGCTCTTCCGAGTTTGTGTTTTGATTTAGTGCCACAAGTGGTTTTGGTTGCACGGAGTTTGCGGACAGTCTGGACTTGAGTGTCGGACAGTCTGTGAAGGTGCGGACACTCCGCGGTGCTTGCCCAGACAGTCTGATTTTTCGAGGTGTGTCTCTGGTAGCTCTGTTCGCTTTAGCAGACAGTCCGCAAGGTCCTTGTAGACAGTCCGCCCAGGCCTCACGGATAGTCTGCCCGTACACCACGGACTGTCCGCCAGGTCTATTGCAGACTTGCTTCCTTTGGATCGATTCTTGTCTTGTGCTTCTGCGATTTGATTCAAGGCTTGTCTCTAGGACTAGTAGGCTTGTGTGTGCCTAGTCTAGAGCTTCTTTGGTGTGTGCGAGTGATCAGAGTGGCAATCGGGGTATAGGCCGAGTTCGTCCTTCGGGAAGAATTTTTATCGGCTCCCATTCACTCCCCCCCCTCTCTGGTCGCCTATTCGGTCCTTCAATTGGTATCAGAGCCGGTTACGGATCTTCATGATTCTAACCAGTCTAAGATCCGAAGATGGGCGACTATGGTAAGGGGTCGGGTCCTCCGCACTTCGATGGCAAAGAATTACCCGATGTGGGAGAGGCGCATGGGCGCGTTTTTGCGTGGGAAGGGGACTCTGATCTGGGAAGTGACTCAAAATCCTCAGTATGTCATTTCAGATAGTTTTCTGCTTCCAGGATCATGGGACATGTGTGAGGCCAACAGCAAGGCCGTTGATTACTTGTTCTGTGCCTCGAAGTTTGAGCGAGTGTACAGAGAGAATGTGGCCGGAAAGATATGGGTTAAGCTTAGGAATGCTCATGTTGGCAATGCCCAGGTGCAAGTTCGTTTATTTTCCACTTACCGGAGAGAGTATGAGAACTTCACTCATCTCCCCGGTGAGTCGACCGATGCTATGTTCCAGCGCTTCACCAGCATAGTCAACAACATGAGGGCCAATCTGATAGTGCTCCCATACACAGATCATGATCAAGCTATCAAGCTTTTGCATGCCCTGGATAGGTCTGTGTGGAGTGCCAAGGTCGAGGCCATTGAGGAGTCGAGCGTGTATGATACTCTGTCGCTTGATGAGCTATTCTCCAAGCTCAGGTCTTTGGAGGTTGATCGTGGCTTGAGAGCCAAGAGCGAGAGCCCCACTGATCCTCATAGTTTGGCTCTTGTCTCAGGATCGAGGACTAATGCTAACTCTGTTGGTTTTTCTTTGTCTTGTCTTATGTCCTTGCCAGATGAGGACTTTGAGGTGCTGAACGAGGATGATCTTGCCTTGTTGAGCAAGAGGTTTGGGCGGATGTACGAGAACCGCAAGAATGTGAGGAGAAGCTCGGGGATGTGCTATCGGTGCGGGAAGCACGGGCACTTCATCACCGAATGCCCTGAAGCCATGGAGATCAAGAACGACTACAAGGGCAAGCCCAAGCATGACTACAACAAGCACCGCTCCCGGAACGACTACAAGGACAAGTGCAAGGACAAGGGCGAGAGAAGGCCCAAGAAGAGTAGCAGGTACAAGAAGAAGATGGCTCGAGCGATGGTTGCCGGAGCGAGAGACATCGACTCTACTTCCAGCGACTCTTCTTCCGGTTCGAGCAGTTATGAAGAGCAAGATCGGCGCAAGGACAAGCGGCACACGGGCAAGAACATCATATCTTCGTCGCACAAGGTGGATTTTGCGGCATGGCGCACTCCTAGAAGGGTGGCAAGCACAGCTCGGATTTGAACTCCGACTCCGAGGAAGAGGTACGACATGATCCCAATTTCTTGCTAGAGGAGAATGCTAGGCTGAATGAGTTGCTTGATAACCGTGATGATGTGCTTAGGAAGACCAACAAGGAGAAGAGAGAGTTTAGGTCCTTGCTAGGTGATGCTAAGGACAAGATAGTTGAGCTTGAGTCTTTGCTTGTTGATGCTAGAACTGAGATAGACTCTTTGAAAGCTGCTCCTGTTGTTTCTGATGGGATTGATTATGGTTATTGCAATGTTTTTCTTGGCTGACTTGACTGCTCTCAAGGAGAAGCATGCCTCAACCCTTGAGGAACTAGATGTGCTTAGGATTGAGTGTGATGAATTGAAATCTTGACCTACTTTGTTAGGTGCTTGCAATTCTTGTCCTGTGTTGCATGCTAGGCTAGATGAGTCTCACACCAGGATAGTTTCTCTTGAGGCTGCATTGAAAGCTCCCATTCCTACATCATGTTCTACCTGTGTAATGCATGCTTTGAAAAACATGGAACTTATACACTATGTTGACCGTTTGCAAGATGAAAATGATGAGTTGAGAAAATTGATGGGGTGGTTGTCTGCGCATGAGCCACAATTGAGTTTGATGTTGGCTCAGTTTAAGAGGTTTGATGGTCAGGCGTTGGGGGCTGGCAAGAGTGGTGAGAAGAGTGGCGAGGGAGAAGAGAAAGTTGGAGAGATTCCTATTCCACCACACACTACACCCATGAACAAATTCGAACCCAAGCCAAACCATCTCAGAAACAAGCTTGATACAACCCCAGATCCACCAGTGTTTCCCCACAAGTCTGAAAACTACCAGAAACCCATCAAGTTTGTGAGCACCCAGGGGAGTGTCTTTGGTGGGAAGTCAGGAGAGAAAGCTGTTGAGAAGCTCACAGAAAAGCCACAACCTAAGCCACAGCCGATCTGCTTCCATTGTGAGTATTGTGGGAGGGATGGGCATAAGGATGAGTTCTGTTTCAGGAGGAAGAGAGATGAGAGGTTTGCTAGGGAGATGGCAAACAAGGACAGGTACCACCTTCCTCATGGTGTGCCTGAGCCTCGTAGAGGGCCTCTACCTAGGGGTGAGGTGTTTGTGCGTACAGTTCCCACTCGTGGAGGTGGTTTTCCTCAGAGAGATAGGCGTGTTGGGTTCGGGCGTGGTGAGTTGGCTGGACGTGCTCCTGCTCGTGACCGTTACGAGTTTGGGAGGCACGATTAGAGTTTTGGGTCTCAGATGGACTACAGGCCATGTTTCCCCCTCGTGGTGCACGTACTCCTCCAGTAAGACGTGACAGGTTCTTCGGTGGTAGGCGTGAGAGGGCTCCGCCTAGAGGTTTTGATAGGATGGATTTTGCTAACCCTTCTTTTGAGCAAATGGCTCGACACTGGTTTGACTCTTTTGGTACTAACCCCAGTGTTGAGTCGCTTGCTCATTCTCATTCTCATTTTTGATTGCAGGTGGGAGGCTTGGAGGACTTTTGGTTGATCGACTCCGGTTGCTCACGTCACTTGACTGGAGATCGTGGGTGGTTCTCCAGCCTCACCTCGGTGAGTACGAGGCAGTACATCACTTTCGGGGATAATGGGAGAGGACGAGTGCTTGCTGAAGGTGAGTAGCAAGGTGACCTTAAAGAGTGTGGCTTTGGTCAAGTCACTTGGTTTTAACCTGTTGTCAGTATCCCAGTTGCTTGACGAAGGTTTTGAGATTCGTTTTAAGTCGAGCGCTTCTCGTGTGCTTGATTCTCGAGGCGATCTTGTTTGTATGATCGTCCCCAAGGGTCAAATCTTTCGTGCCGATTTTTCTCAGTCTGTTGGTCCTCCTTGATACTTTGTTGCTGGCGTTTCGTCCGAGCTTTGGAAATGGCATAAGAGGTAGGACACTTGAGCTTTGAGTTGCTTTCCCGCTTGAGTGGTCTTGACCTTGTCCGAGGATTGCCTAAGTTGAAATTCAAGAAGGATTTGGTTTGTGCTTCTTGTCGGCATGGAAAGATGGTTGCTGCTTCTCATGTCCCTCTGACTGCAGTAATGACTGAGCGACCTTGTGAGCTGTTGCACATGGATTTGGTTGGGCCAGCTCGTGTTCACTCTACGGGTGGGAAGTGGTATGTTCTAGTTGTGGTTGATGACTTTTTGAAGTACTCTTGGGTTTTCTTTTTGGAGGATAAGAGCGAGAAATTTGGCTTTGTTCAGAACTTGATCTTGAGGTTGAAGAATGAGAGACATCGTGATGCCATTCGAGCTATACACAGTGACAATGGCACGGAATTCAAGAACTCTCATTTTGATGCCTTTTGCAGTGATCTTGGTCTCGATCATCAGTATTCTTCTCCATACGTCGCTTGCCAGAATGGCGTAGTGGAGAGGAAGAACCGGACCCTTTGTGAGATGGCCAGGATGATGCTCGATGAGCATAGGACTCCTAGGTGTTTTTGGGCCGAGGCGGTCAATACCGTTTGCTATGTCTCGAATCGCATCTTCCTTCGTGCTTTGAAGAAGAAGACCTCTTATGAGCTGATGCATGGGTGACAACCCAAGGTGAGTCACTTTAGAGCTTTTGGTTGCAAGTGTTTCATCCTGAAGAAGGGAAAGTTTGATAAGTTTGAGTCTAGATGTTCAGATGGTATTTTCCTTGGTTATGCGATTCACTCTAGAGCATGTCGTGTGCTCAACCTTGACACTAACCAAATCATGGAGACTTGCGAGGTAACCTTCGACGAGACACAGCCATGTAGCTCTTCTGCTTTTGAGTGTGCAGGTGACGAGGAGATTCGAGTGAGGATCTTTGAGGATGAGAAGGACGGAGATGGAGATGAAGACGATGATGGTGGTGATGCTCCCGTGGCTGATCGTGTACATGCTACTTTCACTACAATGACGACGATCGAGGATGGTCCATCCCCTACACCCACTACAACTGAGGCTGTTCGAGTGGAGGCTGCTGCTGAGGGGAGGTTGTGTCCAGGCGAGAGGCTCCCCAGTGTGTACAGGTGGATCACCCACCTTCTACGATGTTGACGTTTGATTATCATTGCAAAGTTCATGTGGACTTGCAAGCGGACAAATCCTCTGTCGTAGTCAAGGGACCCTTCTTCCCTTGAGTGGTGGAACCAAGGTATCGAATCCGTGGAACAATGTGTAATGCAAGATCAATCTAATAACCGAGAAACACTTGCTTCTTTAAGGGGTTTCGAATTGCATCTAATCTACTAAGATCAAAAGAGGTAGCAAGAGAAAGCATTGAGGTACCGATCTAAAGGGGTCTAGATCGTGTTTATGTCGTAGTTCCGAGCAAGATAGAAGAGAGAGTAAAACGAATCTCATTGAAAGTGTCTTTAAACCTTGACCTTCGGTCAAACCCTCTAAGTCGCCCCGTCGTACTCGGTGTCAACATCCTATCACGATGTTCCCCTTTCTTCGCGGTCGAATCTTAGAGCACACCCGCAAGGAGTACGTTGAACTACTTGATAGATCGGGTATGCACCTCTAGCCACCGCGGCTACAAGACCATCCCATGCAATCTATCTCGAGAATAGATTGAGGAAGAAAACACCCAAGCAAGAACAAGAATTGCAAACAAAGGTACTCGATTGCTAGGAATTGGATCCATTAAAACTCCATCAAAAGTATGTATACATGAATAAGATCCAACTAGGATCCTACCTTGATCTTGATTCAAGCCTCCAGAACTCCGACATGATCTTCCTTGCAAGGTTCCCACACCGGCTAGGCAAACCCTACACGACTAACACGACCCTCCTCTCCGGGGTGGTGTCCCTCAAGCTCCTCTGCTCCTCGGCGGCGAATGACGAATGGCTTGATAGTTGCAACTTCGCACGGGGGCTATAAATAGCCCGAGCATCATCTAGGTCAAAGGGGGCGGCGAACCGACCTGAGGATGGGCTAGGCCGGCCGGCCGGCCCAGGGCCTCCTCGGCCCGGTTCATCTCCGGTTTTCTTCGTGAAGCTTCTCGCGACTTGCTGAGTTTTTGCCGAGTTGCATGTGGGCCCTTGACATCATTTTCCTCGCGGTTTAGATAAGGGGGCTTTGCGTATGAACTCCTGCATCTTCCGTCTAGGTCCTCAGCACTTCTCGGCTTCACGCTTTAGTCCTTGGTTCATTTGGAGTCATGTTCATCTTGTATCTTGACTTGTCCCGGGGTCCGTGATCACCTTGTAAATCCCTTGATGAACTTTACCTGGAAGTCCTCATTTGAGCTCTTGATTCTTGTGTAAACAATAAACTCCAAAACCATACGCGAGTGCGAACATAACATAATGGGGGTTAGAATCGTTAGTGTGAATATCAAATTAATACCAACATAGAAGGTAAACAAGTGGCTAGGTTGACGGAAATCGACCGCCAACATCCCCCATGCTTAAACCTTGCTCGTCCTCGAGTAAGCCTTCTATGGATATCAGCGTTGCCCTTCGATGTTCAAACCCTACACTTGATCATACATGAGAAAACATAATGCTCTCTAGTTTTATATTCATTATAGTTCCATAATGTACTAACTTTTATCTGTGTGGAGGGTAGATATCATTCAAGCTCTTTCCACAAGTACTTGATCATGCTCTCAAACTTTCAAAACAAATCTCAGAAATTTTGAAAGTAAAGAATGAGATAAAGAGAAAATTCTGCTTTAGCAAGATCAAAAATAACCATCTTGCACTTTGCTCATGTACTCTCACCTCATCTTGTCTCTCAAGCCTACTTGTTCTACTTCTTTCCTCTCTCAAAGTATATGGTGGAAAGCTTTATATGGAGCTATAGGAAAGTTTAGTCCTACCAAGATATTATAGTTGAGATATTATTAAAACAAGACTAGCTTCTCATGGTCTTACCGAGACTCGTCAAAAAGGTCATTGGAAAAATAATGTTATCAAGGAGGGGGGAGAGATGAGCACACACACTTTTAGATAGGTGGACATGTGCAAATGGTAAAGAGTGATCCCGAGGCACAAATGAAGTCCTCGTTATCGGATTGCACATGGTTGGAAAGATGAGTATGGGTCTTGATCTTGAATTCTCTTGAAAACTCAAAAAGCACTAAACATAGCTAGAGAACCGAGGAGCTTTATTTTTATTTTTTCTTTCTTTCTTTTTCTCATCATTTTTTCTTTATCATTTTTTTCTTTCATCATACTTTTTCTTCTTTTTTGCATACTTTTTCTCTTTTCCTTTTTTTATTTGCTCCCCTTGAACTCTAGACTATACTAGCACTTCCTTGGCAAACCCCCCCCCATGCTTAGACGTTTGCTTGTCCTCAGGCAAAAGAGGTGATAAATATGCCAAGGTGGAAATTGAAGCTCTCATATTTTCTTAGAGAGAGTGTTGGCGTTTCGTAGCGCCGTCATCTTAAGAACAGATCTGGGACCCATCCTTAGTGACAACACCAGGAAACGCCTTGTAGGCACCTCTCAATGTCACAACTAATGGCGCGGGTTAGCGTGAACATCGAGACTTGCCATAGGTTAATCTAAACGATCATGAACGAATCTGCAAGCGCACAGATAAACTATTGTAGCATTTTCCAAAGGAAGGAGAGTATTCCAAGGGTATCGAATCCGTGGAAGGCAATGGCGGATATCTTAGACTTATGCTTTTGCTCTGAATGTAAACCAAGAGATAGATATAGGAAACAACACACTCAAAGACAGGGGTAAGATAAAAGATATAAGGGTAGTGTGACACACACACTCAAATCTACCTCTACTCTAGCACACTACGGCTTAGGGGGAACATACGAGTTAGCTCTAGGTTCTAATGTACTAAACATACAAAGCTAGAAGATACAAGAGATGGGCATGAGTATTGCATGAGAGAGATAAGGTTCAGCACCCAGGTACAAACGGGGAGCTAGCCCGTGACGACCAGCACTCTGCGAAACTAGACTTTAGACTCCTACAGCAGGTACCCCAGCGCGGAGGTTGCCCAAGGACCGACCTCTATCGTTATGGGGGGTATGCTCATAACTATCGTAGCCAGACAACCCAGGCACCATGCCTACGTTGCTGCTAGACTCCACCCGGCCCGGGCTATTGTGACCCAGGGTGAGAGCCACCAGAAGAGTGGTCAACTAGACCGAGTACCGTAGCTTGAACACAGACCTCATGCAACACTCTCATGCCATCTAACAAGATCAACTAAGGCTAGACATACAAACAGATATGAACTCTCTTATGTCTAATCAATAAGATCAAAGGGTCATGTTCGTGAAGAACACGCGCCTCTAACTTATGAACAAACACATAAGGAAGGAGTTTATCACCCTTCAAGTGGATCAAAAGGTAGTGTTCACGAAGAACACAAGCCTCTAAATGATGAACAGAGGATGAACTCAAGAACATATCAAACATATGATCTACCATAACTTTATATGAAATAGCTGAATAACTAAAGTAGATCAAAGTCATACAAAGAAATAAAGATAAAAGAGAACTCATACCTAAACTTCCAAGAGGACTTGGAACCTGAATAAGAGCTACTCTAGCCTACCCCCTAGCCTTGGAAACTAAAAGTGAGAGGAGAATGAGAGAGTGGTGTGTGAGAAATGGGAGCCCCTCCCCTTCTATTTATAGGCAAGGGCCAGGCTTGCTCGGAGGCTCAATGTGCCCGTAAACACCCGGGAGTGAGGCAATGGACCAATGGGGAGCTGCCACGTGTAGGGGCCAGATGGGGCGCCACTAAGGCGGTTCGACCGATCCTAGGATCAGCCGACCCCCTAGGGCGGCCCCACCTGGTGTGCTTCCTCTAGGTAGCTGCCCTGTGGGCCCTCTGATCCATCCCCGGTGCATGGGTTGATTTGGTATCCGAGGTGGGCCCTTTGATCCATGTGAAGTCCATGTGGTGTCCTCTGATTCGTCGGTGAGTGCCTCCCCTGGATCGATGACGTGGAATGCCATGTTTCCCTTGGTGGCAGCCACCTCCTCAGCTGAGTTGGTATGGTTTCTTCATAGAAGGTGGGTTTCCATCTCTTTTAAGGGGTAAATCACCTACATACAAATAATCTCCAAGGAAAAGTGGAACTACATTATTCAAACCATAATGCTAGTAAATAATGCATATGCCTCCATTTATGTGAGAATATTGAGGGTTGGAAATGGTGAATTTCCACCGTCAACAAACTCCCCCAAGCTAACCTCTTGCTCGTCTCGAAGCAAGACATTAGAGACTTAGGTTGGTTGATCAGGAGTTGCTACAGTGTTGTATTCTCAACTTATGGCGAACATACAACAAAGTACTCTACCAAGAGTTGAACAAGTTGGCAATGTTCTTATCATTCTCCTGATAACGTGGGGCATATAGCTTCACCTGCCTTGGGTGGTTGAGAGACAGAATGGTTATATAGCATGTGCATAATCACTCATACCTTGATCAGCTTATCAATCCAGAGGTTTTGCAAATTTTTCAAAAGAAAATCAGAGTTCCTCAAATGATACTCTCGGATCGCTCAAAAGTGTATGGTTCCTCACCAAGGCATCAAAGTTGCCTTTCTTCACATCCTACTCCTAATAGGCTGTATGTGGAGCTATAGGTAGGGAAGAAATGTGGCATACTTGTCTCTCATATATTGCTAAGTCAAAGACCGGATCCTTGGAAGAAACAAACATACATCCTGATCAAGATGTGCATATGTGTGTGATGGAAATGAGCATGGCAAGGTGGATACTAGGCCCGGAAATGGGTGCTAGATATTGCCATGCTTTATATGAGGGAATAAGGAATTGATGGTAAGGTGGACACCAGCCCCGGAGTGGGTACTAGTTATTACCATCTACATGATGGAACTCTTTCTCTTGCACATATCAATCCCTTTTCTCCTTTTGAAAATTTCAAGACTTGGGCTAGCTCTTTTTATTTATTTTTGCCATGCTTTTGAGCATGCTTTTCTTTTTTTTCCTTTTTTTAGCTAGCCCTTTGTCTCTATTGGAGATATTTGGATAGGGATGAATGATACAAAGATACATAGAGTTTTATTTGTGGAAGAATGCCTAAGCAATATGGAGCAAATGATGAATGCTAACTTCCAGTGTAGAAGTTTAGCATGAACGTGTACGTGATCTTGATCAGGGGAGTATGAGTTCTAACAAGAGTCACAACAATTTGACAAAGCTCAATGAGAGAACAAGCTGCATATGTGGAGGCTAAAAACTAGAATCTACATATGGCCTTGGATGGGAAATTCTCATCATTGAGGAACTCATCATGTTTTGATTTTTCAAAAAGGAAAACTCCGGATGTCAAGCCTCACTAGGCACAAGATAATAGCACTCTATTATACCATATCATGTCTCACAACAACTTAGGCAAGGATCATGCTTTTTGCTACCCACAGTTTTCAAGCTAAGATTTGAACATACAAGCCAACAAACTCAAAACTTAGGTAGGATACAAAGTTGTAAGCAAGACATACGAGGAAAATAAACAGAGCAACTATTCATCATTTCAACCATAGAGGCAAAACATTCTTACTAAGCATATCAAAGCAAACTAAGCAAACGATGATGAAAGCAAATAAATATTTTTGGTCTTTTTATTTTTGCAGATTTTTTTGGATTTTCATTTATAAGATATTCTGAAAACAAAGGAAGATACAAGTTACCTCAGAATGGGGGTCCTCCCCCAAGCTAGCTTCAGGCTCACTGCGGAGGAGGGTAGAAGAAACCCTGACTCGCGTAGTAAGCCCTCTGCGCCTCCATGTATCGCTGCTGATCCTGCTGCATGGCTGCTATCCTCTCACCAGCCTGACGCTGCCACGCTGAGGTAGACTCGACGTGGGTGTTCAGCGTATCCTCTAATCCCGTGACCTGGACGGTGAGCTCTCCCATCCGCTGCGCGAGCTGAGCATCATGTGTAGAGGCTGAGGAGTGCCGCCGGAAGGACAAAGATGGAGGTGGACCACCGGAGCTGGAACTAGCGGGTTTGGTCCACTGAGCACTGCTCGCATCCGCCCAAGCCGTGCCACTCGCACTCGGGTGGTAGGTGGGCTGGTCCCAACCTGGTGCATATCCAGGGGTAACCCCGAACATGTACCCCGCAGGGGCCCCTCCTGCCACTGGTGGCGTAGCAGGCTGTGGCTGTGGTGGTGGTGGCTGCGACAAGTTAATACCATGGTGCAAGCCCAAGGAATGTCCGGGTGGACATCACTCCTGAGCTCGCCACAGCGAGAACGCAGAAAACACAAAGCAGAAGTAGATTGCTTTTCCTGAACCAGAATTGTATTGCATGGAAAATAAGGATAACTTACCGATCTTACCTATCGGCGCAGAGCTCATTATTTTAAGTCTTTAGAGCTAGACTTGGTTCCAAAATTCTCACCTTGGCAGTGGGGCAGCCGTTTCCTTCGGAGGAGAAGTCGGCTTCCTACTCACCCTCCACCACATCTTCTGAGTGTTGCGTGGGTTGTGATGTGTAGGAGGTGATTTCTTGGACTGGGACTGAGACTTCCAATACTGTTTCTGTCCCGTGCCCATGAGTTGGCGTTCTTCCTTCCAAAAATTCTTCATGAATGCAATGAGGCTGTCCACTTGCCGTGGTGGCACTTCGACCTCTCGTGCCGGGGTGTCGGGAGTCGGTAAATCCTTGATCATCGAGCATTGTTCTTTTCTTGGATGAAACTCGAACCTCTCCTCTTTGCCATTGATGTAGAGACGGATCACGCCAGCCCCCACATCAATTTTTGCATCAGCTGTACTCAGAAATGGTCGCCCAAGTATGAGCGGTACCACCTTGGCGATCTCCATGTCCAGCACTACAAAGTCAACGGGAATAAAGCAATCTCGGACTTTCACTGGAATGTCCTCAGCTATCCCCGCTGTATATCGGACCAAAGAATCGGCCAGCTACAACTGCAAAGTGGTTGGAGATAAACTTGTGTAGTTAAGTTGATCAAAGACTACCTTAGGCATGACGCTGACGCTGGCCCCTAAGTCACAAAGAGCATGGTCGAAACGTTGGGTTCCAATCATACAAGTGATTGTGGGACACCTTGGATCCTTCTTCTTCTCAGGAAGGCGGTTGAGTATAGCAGCACTGCACTCCTCCGTGAGTCGTACTACTTCAGTTGTGGGAAGAGCTCGCTTCTTGGTTAGGATGTCCTTGAGATAACGCGCGTAAGTGGGAACGCGTATTGCCTCAAGCAATGGGACGTTGATATAAACTTTCTGATCCACGAAGCGATTGAATTGTTCATCTATTGTTTCCTTCCTGCTCTTTTGAGGGAACGGCATGACATTGGCTTCTATGAAACCTGGATGTGTCGTCACTCCTACAGGTGCTTTATCTGTTGGTGGCACCCTCCTTACCTGGGGGGATTCTTCCGAGTCGGATGAATCCTCATGGATATTCTCAACTTCTGTTATGCCTTTCTTATCTATCCCTGCATGGTTAGGATACGGTGGATCCCGAGTGGATTTACCTCCTCTCATGGTTACTGCATTTGCATTTTCAATAGAGGGAACAGAAGCGGCTAGCTGGGCCAACTGGGTTTCCAACATTTTGTTGAAACTCAGCTGACTCTTCTGGGTAGAAGAAAAGCTATCAAGCTTAACGTTGAGACTTTCCAAAGTTTTATCAAGGGCAGCTAGCTTCTTGTTAACACCTTCATTAATCTTAGCTTGCCCGAAAACAAGATCTCTCAAGGAAGGTTGGTTGGGATTGTACGAATTACCTTGGTTACCTCCTTGATAATAAGGGCGTTGTTGATTCAACGATTGGCCTCCTTGTTGAGGTGGACGATAACCGTTGTTGTTGCCATTCATGTACATCACTTCCTCCAGAGTTTCTGGGCAATAATTGCCTGAGTGCCCAGTGTTGCCACAGACTTCACAAGTCATGTGAGAGTCCATAGGCAGAGTAGTGGTGGCCATGGCAGCCTTCTCGCTGGTATAGTCATCCAATCCCTTCATAAGAAGATCCATCTTGGCAGTAATCATATTTGCTTCCTTGACAGTATGAGTACCCCTCGGTCGTGGTTGGAGTCTTTCATCACTCCACCCTTGGTTGGAGACCATCTTCTCAATAAGTAATTTAGCATCATCAATAGTGAGTGAGAAGAATGCTCCTTGAGTAGCAGCATCAATATGGCCTCGGGCTGTCGGAGTCACCCCATTATAAAAGCTTTGAAGAATGAGCCAATCCTCCATCCCATGGTGAGGACAGGCCAGGACGTACTCCTGAAGCCTTTCCCAAGCCTCTGGAATAGATTCACTTGCTGCTTGCTAAAAACCCGAAATCCTTCCACGAAGAGCATTGGTTTTACCCAATAGGAAGAACTTCTTGAGAAATGCCTCTGAACACTTACTCCAAGTGTTAATAGCTTCACGATTCGCATAGAACCATTGCTTAGCTTTCCCCAGGAGGGAGAATGGAAACAGCCGTAGACGAACAACATCCATATTTGCACCCCTGATGACGAAAGTGCTGCATAGCTCTAGGAATTGCTGCAGACGAGCATTGGCATCCTCATTCGGCTTGCCACAGAATGGGCTAGCCTGTACCATCGTGATTAGACCCGTCTTGATCTCAAAATTTTCAGTCCCCATTGCCACCTCGGGGCCTTGCAGCACCTGGTCAGCGGAAGGAGCTGAGTACTCACGAAGTGTCTTCTGGGCCATAGCGTTGGACATGGATGGTACAAAGGAAGTTGGTTCGCCTTCCGGACGAGTACGATGAGGTGAGCCAAAATGAATTCGAGCTTTCCTCACAAGTGACTCGGGATCTTCAGTAAAATTCCCCGGTAGGTCGAAACCAGTCATACACTACCTATCTTCATCATCCAAAGATAAAAGAAGACAATCAAGGTTAGCCTGCATTGAGAGTTGTCCTAACCTACTCAGAGTTTATAAACAGATGCAAAGCATAGTCATGATAATCTTGTGCCTTCCCCGGCAACAGCGCCAGAAATGCTTGTTGGCGTTTCGTAGTGCCATCATCTTAAGAACTGATCTGGGACCCATCCTTAGTGACAACACCAGGAAACGCCTTGTAGGCACCTCTCAATGTCACAACTAATGGCGCTGGTTAGCGTGAACATCGAGACTTGCCGTAGGTTAATCTAAACGAACATGAACAAATCCGCAAGCGCACAGATAAACCATTGTAGCATTTCCCCAAGGAAGGAGAGTATTCCAAGGGTATTGAATCCGTAGAAGGCAATGGCGGATATCTTAGACTTAAGCTTTTGCTTTGAATGTAAACCAAGAGATAGATATAGGAAACAACACACTCAAAGACGGGTAAGATAAAAGATATAAGGGTAGTGTGACACACACACTCAAATCTACCTCTTCTCTAGCACACTACGGCTTAGGGGGAACATACGAGTGAGCTCTAGGTTCTAATGTACTAAACATACAAAGCTAGAAGATACAAGAGATGGGCATGAGTATTGCATGAGAGAGATAAGGTTCAGCACCCAGGTACAAACGGGGAGCTAGCCCGCGACGACCAGCACAATGCAAAACTAGACTTTAGACTCCTACAGCAGGTACCCTAGTGCGGAGGTTGCCCAAGGATCCAACAGGGTTGTCACCACCTGAGGACCGACCTCTATCGTTACGGGGGGTATGCTCATAACTATCGTAGCTAGACAACCCAGGCACCATGCCTACGTTGCTGCTAGACTCCACCCAGCCCGGGCTATTGTGACCCAGGGTGAGAGCCACCAGAAGAGTGGTCAACTAGACCGAGTACCGTAGCTTGAACACAGACCTCATGCAACACTCTCATGCCATCTAACAAGATCAACTAAGGCTAGACATACAAACAGATATGAACTCTCTTATGTCTAATCAATAAGATCAAAGGGTCGTGTTCATGAAGAACACGCGCCTCTAACTTATGAACAAACACATAAGGAAGGAGTTTATTACCCTTCAACTGGATCAAAAGGTAGTGTTCACGAAGAACACAAGCCTCTAAATGATGAACAGAGGATGAACTCAAGAACATATCAAACATATGATCTACCATAACTTTATATGAAATAGCTGAATAACTGAAGTAGATCAAAGTCATACAAAGGAATAAAGATAAAAGAGAACTCATACCTAAACTTCCAAGAGGACTTGGAACCTGAATAAGAGCTACTCTAGCCTTCCCCCTAGCCATGAAAACTAAAAGTGAGAGGAGAATGAGAGAGTGGTGTGTGAGAAATGGGAGCCCCTCCCCTTCTATTTATAAGCAAGGGCCAGGATTGCTCGGAGGCTCAAAGTGCCCCTAAACACCCGGGAGTGAGGCAATGGACCAATGTGGAGCTGCCACGTGTAGGGGCCAGATGGGGCACCACTAAGGCGGTTCGGCCGACCCTAGGATCGGCCGACCCCCTTGGGCGGCCCCACCTGGTGTGCTTCCTCTGGGTGGCTACCCTGTGGGCCCTCTGATCCATCCCCGGTGCATGGCTTGATTTGGTATCCGAGGTGGGCCCTTTGATCCATGTGAAGTCCATGTGGTGTCTCTGATTCGTCGGTGAGTGCCTCCCCTGGATCGATGACGTGGAATGCCATGTTTCCCTTGGTGGCAGCCACCTCCTCAGCTGAGTTGGCATGGTTTCTTCATAGAAGGTGGGTTTCCATCTCTTTTAAGGGGTAAATCACCTACATACAAATAATCTCCAAGGACAAGTGGAACTACATTATTCAAACCATAATGCTAGTAAATAATGCATATGCCTCCATTTATGTGAGAATATTTAGGGTTGGAAATGGTGAATTTCCACCGTCAACAGAGAGATACTCAAAAAATCTTCTAGGGATCCTTTTGGAAGTCTCCCTTTCTCACTTGAAGAACCTTCTTTGTAATCTTCTCCAAAATATTCATGCATACTCATATATTGGGTTGTGGTCAAGGAGGTGAACACAGAAAAGATATATTTGAGTTTTGGTTGGATATCCGACGAGGTTTGCGAAATTCCCAATGTGGAAACTCACAATGCACGGATAGAAGAGGCTAGCATAATGAACGATAAGCAAAAACGGAATGACCAGCTTCTTAGTCTCGGGCCTGAGAAATCAGGCCTTGAATTAATGCACCCAAAAATAAATCTTGTATATACTAAGGTTTTGCACTCAAGTAAACTTAGGCTTTGGATGGGTGGAGCAAAATGCAAGCGGTACTGATCACAAGGTTAGCATAACTTTTTGAGAATAAAAAGGTTCTTTGATTCATCCAAAGTTGAGAGCAATGAAAAAGAGCTATGGGACTTGAGTTATCATAACCTCCACAAAAGATTAAGTTAACATTTAATTAAATTTCAGATTTATATTAAAAGAGAGCACTAGCTTAAACATGCATAAATCAAGCATAAGATCGAGCAAAGCGGCAATGATCATCACATATCAACATGGTACAAATTCTCCATCCATATTAAGATCATAAAAGCAACGGTGAAACCTATTCATGATGATGGATAACAAACTACTACTACCACACATGCTGAAATTAAATAAAAATAAGAAAATACTACGCAAACATAAACGCACACAAGATGAAAATAAAGAAAAGGAAAAGGAAAAATCAAACCACACTTAAAAAGCTTCGTTCCTTCCTTCTTTCTCCACTCCTCATCTGATTGCTCTTGCTCTGTTGGTTGACTTTCATTGAATCCTTGCTCAAAGTATTGTTGCATAGCCCCTCCATGGAATTGATGTGGTGGCACGATTTGAAGACGCCCCAATTGATGGGCGATTCCCGCTGTTGGCGGTCGATTTCCGTCAACCTAGCCACATGTTTACCTTCTATGTTGGTATTAATTTGTTATTCACACTAACGATCCTAACCCTCATTATATGTCAAGTTCGCACTCATGCATGGTATTTGGAGTTTATTGTTTACACAGGAATCAAGAGCCTAAATGAGGACTTCCGGGTAAAGTTCATCAAGGGTTTTACAAGGTGATCACGGACCCCGGGACAAGTCAAGATACAAGATGAGCATGACTCCAAATGAACCAAGGACTAGAGCATGAAGCCGAGAAGTGTTGAGGACCTAGACAGAAGATGTGGGAGTTCATACGCCAAGCACCCTTATCTAAACCGCGAGGAAAATAACGTCAAGGACCCACATGCAACTCGGCAAAAAGTCAGGAAGTCGCGAGAAGCATCTGGAAGAAAACTGGGCGCGAACCGGGCCGAAAACACCCTGGGCCGGTCAGCCCAGGCCAGTCGGCCTGGCCCGTTTTCGTGCCGGTTCGCCGCTCCCTTTGACCTAGATGATCCTCGGGTTATTTATAGCCCCCGTGCCTCGAGCCACGCATCAAGCAATTCGTCATCCGCCGCCGAGGAGCAGAGAAGAGAGGGACACCCTTCCGGAGAGGAGAGGGTCGATATGGTTGACTAGGGTTTCCCTAGCCGACGTGGGAACCTTGCATGGAAGACCACATCGGAGTTCTAGAAGCAAAGGATCAAGATCAAGGTAGGATCCCGGTGGTGATCTTGTCCATGTATCATAATTCATGTTGAATTTGCAAGATTGAATCCGATTTCTAGCGATCAAGAGCTTTCTCTATGACTTTGTCTTCGCTTGGGTTTTCTTATTCTCTGATCTATTCCACGGATAGATTGCATAGGATGTTCTTGTAGCCATGGTGGCTAGAGGTGCATACCTGACCTACCGAGCGTTTTCAACACGTTCCTTGTGAACGTGCTCTTAAGTTCACCTACACAATAAGCGGGACATCGTGACAGGATGTTGATCACGTGTACGTAGGTGCCTTTGAGGGTTGGAACGGAAGCCACAATTTAAAGAGGCTTCTAATGAGATTCGTTTGCTTTATTCTTCTTGGTTTTGGAACTTCAACAAAAGACCCGATTCAATCTCTAGATTGGTTTTACCTCCTCTTTCTCTTGCTACCTCCGGTGTTTAGTAGATTAGATGTGTTTTCATGGTTCTTCCTTAGATTAGATGAAAAAAACCCCTTTCAAGATCAAAGCGTTTTCCGCTTATTAGATTGGATCTTGCATTACACATTGTTCCACAGATTCGATACCTTGGGTTCACCACTCAAGGGAAGAAGGGTCCCTTGACTACGACGGAGGATTTGTCCGCTTGCAAGTCCAAACGAACTTTGCAACGATAATCAAACGTCAACAAGCCCCTTTTTTGGCGCCGTTGCCGGGGAACAAGTAATCAAGATTCAATCTAGTATTGCATTTGTGAATATTTTCAGTTTTTCTCTTGATTTTTCTTTTGCATCTCTTAATTTTGATCATCCTTAATAAAAAAATCAATCTAGGGTTTTGCTAAACCCTAGTTTTTCTTTTAGTTTTTGTATATATTTGGCTAACCCTAATGGGAGGTGGACAGCTACATCTCCAACAAAAAAACATATATTTTGTGGATGGTCTAGAAAAATTTTGCAGGCAAAGGTGACGTGCAACACGAAGATCTAAAAGCAGAGGCTGGACATCGTCGGAATCTCCAAGAGAAACTCCACCTACAAGATCAAAAGGAGATCAACCTCATCCTCCACTCATCCTAGGGAGATCGTTCCTCAAGACCGTCGGAGTAACAATCGACGTCGGCAAGGGGGAGATCAAGTGATGGCGAGAGGAGTGCATTCAAGTTAACCACGATTCAAGGTATGTAACGTGGTCAATATAAAATACATTCTAGCTCATCATTACATCGGAAGAGAGGAGTCAAAGGAGAATGGAGTGGAGACACAAAAGTTGTTGCATCCGTCAAGACCAAGAATCAACGCCCGCCTGTGAAGACCAAAAAGATGACTAAGCCGAAAAATAAACCTACACCAAGGCCAAGGATGGTGTAGAAGTGGGGTCCCCAAGATTGCAACGCCCACAAAGAGCGTTGATCCGAAGTGAAGAAGAGAAGAAGTCTAGCTATAGACTATAATCGAAACGCTTTGCGGGAGGCAACCCGTTCGTCGAGTTAAGAATAAGCTACCGGGAGGACAACCCGATCAAGAACAAAGCTACCGGGTGGGCAACCCAGAAGATTTCTGAGTTTCAAGTAAGTGAGTCTTAGAATTTGCTACGCAAAGCATTTTATTAACTCTTAAGTGGTTGAACAAGTTTCGGAGAACCTTTTATTTGCTCGGTCGTTTTATTTGGATTTTTCGATCATAAACCAATGACATGAGCCATCCCATGATTTATTTGCCTCTTTTCGAGAAGCTAGAACCAAAAATTCAGATTCTATCCAAGCCTTTCATCCTCTCCATGATGTTAAGGTTGGCTAGTTTTTCATGTTAAAAACACACGAGTAGATCCTTGCTATGTTCCTTAATGGTTTTTAATCTTTGACGCATGGTCGGACTTGTGTGAACCTTGATTTTTGGTTTCTTTCAACTTGACATCCATCGGTTTCTCTAGAATTATAATTTTTCTAAGCCCATTGAATTTATTTTTATTCAAAATCTCTCTCATGTTTGGCCAAAATTAGAACCTAAACCTATGCCCCCACGGTCAAGTCGGAGGTGCTTGCTATCAATTAATGAAAGCAATCGATCCTGGTGCAACCAAAATAAATTTTACAATTGTTTCGGGTGTCTAAAATCTCCTCTAATGATATATTTGGACTCATCGCTAGCGCTTAGTTAATTTTTAAATTTTCAAAATTAGAGGAGTAATTAGCATCTAAACATGATTATGAGGTTTTTGAGCTTGCTTAACATATAGTGCCCCATGATGCATCTTGGGAAAGCATTAGTCGTTAGGCATCTTGGGCATTTGCAAAGGACAAGCATGGGGGAAGCAAGGACTTTGTTTTGCAGGAAATTATTGGAAGCACATGAGGCAAGGGAGTAAAGAAGTAACACAAAGCAAAATAATGGAGGTGGAACTCTAAATCACGCAAGCAAAAGAGTGGTTGTGAACGTTTGGGTGATGGAATCTCATGGGTCACGCGGTAAGTATTTTATCCGTTTGTTAATTCGTGTTCTTGAGTTCATAGCCCATAAGTTCCAGAAACAACCTAGAAAAAAATTTGAGTTCCACAGGGTTGTAGGATCTTGTCATGTAATCGCCGATCCTTTTGTTTTCGATCTATTGTTCATGTTGATGATGCTTTGATAATTAAGGTTAGCTACCTTGCTTTAGGGGTTGCTCCCGTAGATCACGTCAACATATCATGACACACCTCAATAGATTGGCTTCACCATGATAGGTGGTTGCATGTTCAAGTATTCATAAACCCTTTGGGCAAACACCACTCCTATCTTGTGCACCTCACACTTCACCCTAACAATATCACACTCCACCCTCCATATACTTTCTTTGTGTGTTTTTCCACCGGCAAGAAACCCCCGGGGGAGTTGTTTGTGACTTTGTGCAGCCAGGCATGATGAGAAAGGTCATGAACATCATCCTCGGAAGGAAGACACGATCATCGTCATCGAAGGGCATCATCAAGCTCTTCGAGGAGGCACTCGGTCTCCGAGTCTCCCTGAAGCATGGAGGAAGACGTGGCACCACCGAGGAGTGGCACGATGCCCCTTGGTGGCATAAGGAGTACACGAAGCTTGTCCATGCGGTACACCAAACCGCAAGGACACACGGAGGAGCCACTCGTTCCACCACGACACTCAACTCGTTCATCCACTCCATGAAGGACCGAATAGGGCGACCAGAGAGGGGGGGAGTGAATGGGAGCCGATAAAAATTCTTCCCTTAGGTCGAACTCGGCCTATACCCCGATTGCCACTCCAAACGCTCGCGCACACAAAGGAAGCTCCAAACAGGACACAAACAAGCCTACAAGTTCAAGAGACAAGCCTAGGAGCAAAGAGCGGAAGCAACTAGATAAGAATCAAAGCACTTGGCACAATCTGGAAACGCCAGGCGCAGACTGTCTGTGCAGTACGGGCGGAACGTCCGCTAGGGTACAGCGGACTGTCCGCAGGTGCTGCGCGGACTGTCCGAAATGAACACCAGAGCTACCAGAGACAAACCCGGAAATACGGACTGTCCGGCTAGGCCTTGCGGACCGTCCGCCCAACACACTGGAAACCCCAGACAAAAACCCCAGACAAAACTTCCCACACAGACCGTCCGGGAACGACACGCAGACTGTCCGCAAACAACTTGCAACGAAACCCTAGGGCTAAAAAGGATCGAAACGAAGACGTGCAAGAACACGAAGAACACACGACGAACTTCTGGACGCGCGGACTGTCCGCAGGGTCCTTGCGGACTGTCCGCTAGCCCCGGACAGAGCTGCTCGAGCTCAAGCCCGCGAAGTCAACTCTCCCAATCCATCACCGGATCTCCCAAACGACAAAAGCTCTTGAGACAAGATTTGGGGGAGATGATAAGCAACACAAGAGGAAGCTATGCCCCAAAAAATCTCGACCTCTAAGCCACTAAATCGCCGGGAATCGAGGATCACACGAACTCCACCAAGAACACGAACTCCGGCCAAAAACTCACGAATTGAAGGCTCTCCACGGAGTTTGAGGGGTCAAGATCATACACAAACATGCGCAAGGCATCCACCCATGATCCCCTCAAAGAAATCCGTGAGGAAACACCCTCAAATCCCCGAATCGAGCGAAGAACGAAACTCCCCAAAAAATGACACAAAAATCACAGAGGACTAGGAGATCACCGGGACGCCGAATGCTTCCATACATCCAGAGGTCAGATTCTGTACAAGAGTCTAGCCTACGGAATCCAGAAGGAAAAGAAGCAGTTCAGAGAAAATCTACCGGGGGAGAAAGCCTTAGAGTCCAAGAGAGAGAGAGATGCCATCCACCTCTCCGCTATTTATACGAAGTCCATCGGAGGGAGGTAAATGACCACGTTACCCCTACTGCTTGAAATGAAGATACAACCCCTCAGGGGCATTTTGGTCAAGTCTTCATCGAGCGGACACACTTCCACCGCGGCCTTGCTTAGCTTCGATGCAAGCCCCACGATCACGCCACGTGCCCCCCGCCTCGAAGCTTCCCGAAGCTCCCGGATCACCGTCTCCGTCGCCTCGGGCCTCCGGGCTTGGTTTTACGGCCCAAACCAAGAAGAAACCGTCCACCTGATGGTTTTGTGGGCAAACCACCAAACCCCGTGTGCAAGCTTCGGGCTTCAACCGCTACCTTGCACCGGCCCATGTTCACGACTTCAGCCTGCCAGTCTTGCACCGCACGGCTCGCACTTGACCCCATCGGCCACTGGGTCCATCGAACTAAGCCTACTTGCCACTCCATCACCTGGAGGCCGCCACGGCTAAGGCCTTTCGCGCTTGTTCTTCACCTGCACCGACACGAGTCGAGCCGCAACCTGTACCTGCACACTTAGCCAAGCATTAGTCCACACAACATTGTCAATCACTCATCACTAAGGAGCGACCCTCCACTGGTCTTCGGACACACCTGGTCCTCAATCTCCCCCTTGATGAGAGCATTGACAACACCCATAGTAACCATGATAGAGAAAAAAGAAAAGAAAACAACCACGAACACAAACCTCCAAAGCAAGTGATCCAAAGCCAAAGACCAAGCGAAAACAAGATCACTCGCCAACCAAGTCTCGGCCCCCTAAGACAAGGGCAACGGCTCGACATAGCCGAGACAAAACAAAGCTCACAAGGAGCACACCACAAAGCACAAAACTCAGGCAAACCAAAGGAGCTCCCCCTGCACAAATGCAAACTCCCCCTAAGCAAATGCAACCTCTTCTTCTCAAATTTTTCTCCTCACATGCAACATCTCACAAAAGCATACCAAATTTTCAGCAAAAACCTCCAATGCATGAAAATTTCTCCCAAATTCTCCCCTTATCATACAAAACTCTCCCCCTTGTTGACAATGCATGAATCAAGGTATATGAAACTCTTCCCCTTGTTTTCATGAAAAATGCATGTCAAAGCATATAGACAGTCTACCAAGCTTCTCAAATATACAAAGAGCACAACAAAATGCTACACATGAGACATAGAGCAAGCAAAGTAGACATGGTGTATCTAGCATATTGCCATCAAGAAGGTAGAGACATATAAGCATCTGACATGACTAAAAGCAATTTCAAGCAATTTTCACAAAGAAATAGTCATCTCATGAGCAAGACTCTCTCTATACCAATTTGAACATAAATACACTAGATCATCCAAAGTTTATGCAAGATCACAAATTCTCATCACAAGATCAATATAAATGCCCACAAGCTACTCAAGTCATGTTAGAGCCACCGAGCCATGTGTCTACTTCTTAAAATGAGACTTCTCATGGTAGACAACATGCTACGGTTTAGCACCCAAGATATGAATATCAAACCATAAAAACATGATTAGGAGCTCATTTTTCAAGCATAAGGCAATTCATACACCAATTTTATTTTAGAGTTTAAACATGGTACATGAAGTGCCTTTGCGGCAAAAAGAAGCTTATGCTCCTCCCCAAGCAAGCAAAAGGGCTAAACATTTACAATGACAAAGGGTCTTTGACCCCAAGCAAAGAGAATATGATCCTCAAGCACAAGCTGAGCATGATATAAGCATTTAAGCACAAATTGAGCATAGACAAGCATCTACTCATGAGAGAGGCAGTTTTATCATTTTCACAACCAAAATGCTATCTCATCATACATATATAGCAACACCATCAAGAGCATAGCATTTACATCCACAATTTACCAAACATGCACAAGTCTCACAAATAGCACATCAGTGATCCATGTATATAAGAGAAGCTCATTTCTAGCTCAAGTGATCCAAAGATGGCTATCCTACCGGGTTTTGTACAGAAAGTAAAATGCATGAAAGGAATGCAACAGAATGCAACATATGCTACAAAGTGAGCTCCCAAGGACCAAAGAGGCAGAAAGCAAGCAAAACTAGCAAGCTCCCCCTAAACACATGCATAAGGGCCAAAGAGCATACAAAGCTCTCCCAAAGTACATGTCATAGGACAAAGAACAAGCGAGCTCACAAGCTCCCCTTAAACACATGCATTAGGACCAAAGAGCATACAAAGCTCATCCTAAACACATGTGATAGGGGAAAGCCACAAACTAAAAAGGGCAACTCACAAAGACCCAAAGAAGCACCAAGAGCGACTAGCTCCAATACATACCTGAAATGCTGCTTCGGTCAACACTCGTCCATTTCCCCAAAAATGATGTGCACCAAAGACACCACGGGGATGAGGCTGGAGAACCATCCCCTCACTCCGGTCATGAGACAACCAACCGGAGTCAAACCACCAAATGTTCTCCAAGCCTTCCACCTGCAGAATAAAAAACGAGACCGAGAGCGAGCAAACGTCTCAACACTGGGGTTAGCAAAGAAGGAGTCAAACCAGTGTCGAGCTATTTGCTCAAAAGTGGGGTTAGCAACATCACGCCTGTCGCGTCCACCAAAGCTACGACCACCACACTGAACTACCTCACGTCTCGCTGGAGGAGTACGGTCACCACGATAGGGAAAACGTGGCCCATAGCCCCTCTGAGACTCAAAGTTGCGACGGTCTCTCCCATCCTCATATCGACCAAGAGGTGGAGAGCGTCCAGCAAACACACCACACTCAAACCCAACACGCCTATCCCTCTGAGGAAACACACCTCCACCACCACGAGTGGGAACTGTACGCACAAACCCATCACTCCTAGGTAGAGGCCCTTTACGAGGCTCAGGCACACCACGAGAGGGGCGGTACCTGTCCTTGTTTGCCATTTCCCTAGCAAACCTCTCATCCCTTCTCCTCCTAAAACAAAACTCCTCCTTATGACCATCCTTCCCACAATAGTCACAATAGAATAGGATTGGCCTTGGCTTTGGATTTCCTCTTGGCAGTGGGTTCTTCTCTTTCTCACGCGGTTCACTCGGATGGTTGTTTTGTGGGATGGAGATGTTTGGTATCTCTCGCTCTTTCTTACCACCGCTCTCACAAACCTTCCCAAAACCCAAACCATGGCCATCCGCTCTCTTAAACTTAGCCACCAACTTCCCAAGTTGTGGCTCCTGTGACCTCAACCAACTCAACAACGTGCACAACCCATCATTCTCATTCTGTAGTCGATCAACCATTTGTGCGAGCTCTAGATTTTTCTCGGCATGAAAATCACATGTAGCACAAGAAGTAGCAACAAGAGCTTTCAAAGCAGCCTCAAGAGAAACAATTCTAGAATGAGACTCATCTATTTTATCATGCAAAACAGGGCAAGATGTGCAAGCACCAAGTAAAGAATTCTGAGATTTCATCTCATCAAGTTCAGCCCTAAGAACATCTAGTTCCTCCAACTTAGAGGCATGCTTCTCCTTGAGCATGGTCAAATCAGCCAAAAAAGCATTGCAATCAGTGTAGTCTACCTCATCACTAACAATAGGAGAAGCCTTAAGAGCATCCAAAGCTAGCATGTCATCTAGATGCCTAGCCTCTAACTCAGCTACCTTCTCCCTAGCTTCCTCTAAAGAGACTCTAAGTTCTCTTCTCTTCTTCTTAGCCTCTCTAAGCACCTCATCACGGTTATCCAGCAAATCATTCAACTCCGCATTCTCCTTAAGCAGGAAAGCAAGATCAGGGGTTACCTCTTCCCCAGAGTCGGAGTCGACGTCGGACTCATCCTTTCCACTCTTCTTGCTTGACTTGCTGCCAGTGTTGTGGCCCATCATACAAAGGCCGGTGAGGTTCTTGAAGGAATTCTTCTTCTTCTTCTTGTGCTCGCCGTCTTCTTCTTCACTACTCGAGCTTGAAGATGTGTCCTCGGAGTCCGAGTCACTTAGCTCCTCAATCTTCACTCGAGCCCGTGCCTTCTTCTTGTCACCACCCTTCCTCGATCTCCGCTCGTCCTTGTCCTTGTACTTGTGCTTGTGTTCACGCCTTGAGCGGTGCGTGTTCTCGATCCTCGGGCGGTGCTTGATCTCATTATTGGGCTCGACCTCCTGTTGGCACTCGGCGATGTAGTGTCCCTTCTTGCCGCACCTGTAGCACATCCGTGAGATCCTCCTCCTGTTCACACGGTCCTCGTGCAACTTCTCAAACTTCCTGGTCAGCAGCGCCAGCTCATCCTCTCCAAGCTCATCAAAATCCTCGTCTGGCAAGGACATAAGAGAAGACAGAGAATACATCCTAGAGGATGGGTTAGCATTAGTCCTAGGTCCATGTCCGGAAACTAGAGCACGACTATGGGAGACAGTCGGTCTCTCATCCTTGGCTCTCAGGCCATGATCAACCTCTGAGGACCTGAGCTTGGAAAACAGCTCATCAAGCGAAAGCGTATCATACGCGTTCGACTCCTCAATGGCCTCGATCTTGGCTTCCCACACAGACCTATCCAGGGCATGCAAAAGCTTGATAGCTTGATCATGATCTGTGTATGGGAGCACTGTCACATTGGCCCTCATGTAGTTGACTATGCAAGTGAAGCGCGGAAACATAGCATCAGTCGACTCACCGGGGAGATGAGTGAAGTTCTCGTACTCTCTCCGGTAAGTGGTAAACATACGGGCTTGCACTTGGGCATTGCCAACATGAGCATTCTTCAGCTTGAGCCAAATCTTTTCGGCCACATCCTCTCCGTACACTCGATCAAACTCCGAGGCACAAAGAGCACGAAACAAGTAATCCACGGCCTTGCTGTTGGCCTCAAACATGTCCCGCGATCCTGGAAGCAGAAAACTCTCTGGATGACATAAAGAGGATTTTGAGTGACCTCCCAGATGAGAGTTCCCTTCCCTCGCAAAAACACGCCCATGCGCCTCTCCCACATCGGGTAGTTCTTGCCATCAAAGTGCGGAGGACCCAACCCCTTGCCGTAATCGCCCATCTTTGGATCTTAGACTGGTTAGAATCAAGAAGATCCGTAACCGGCTCTGATACCAATTGAAGGACCGAATAGGGCGACCAGAGAGGGGGGAGTGAATGGGAGCCGATAAAAATTCTTCCCTTAGGTCGAACTCGGCCTATACCCCGATTGCCACTCCAAACGCTCGCGCACACAAAGGAAGCTGCAAACAGGACACAAACAAGCCTACAAGATCAAGAGACAAGCCTAGGAGCAAAGAGCGGAAGCAACTAGACAAGAATCAAAGCACTTGGCACAATCTAGAAACGCCAGGCGCGGACTGTCCGTGCAGTACGGGCGGACCGTCCGCTAGGGTACGGCAGACTGTCCGCAGGTGCTGCGCGGACTGTCCGAAATGAACACCAGAGCTACCTGAGACAAACCCGGAAATACAGACTGTCCGGCTAGGCCTTGCGGACCGTCCGCCAGTGTCGCAGACTGTCCGTGAGGACAGCGCGGACCGTCCGCCCAGCTCGCTGGAAACCCCAGACAAAACTTCCCACGCGGACCGTCCCGGAACGACACGCGGACTGTCCGCAAACAACTTGCAACGAAACCCTAGGGCTAAAAAGGATCGAAACGAAGATGTGCAAGAACACGAAGAACACGCGACAAACTTCTGGACGCGCGGACTGTCCGCGGGGTCCTTGCGGACTGTCCGCTAGCCCCCGACAGAGCTGCTCGAGCTCAAGCCAATGAAGTCAACTCTCCCAATACATCACCGGATCTCCCAAACGCCAAAAGCTCTTGAGACAAGATTTGGGGGAGATGATAAGCAACACAAGAGGAAGCTATGCCCCAAAAATCTCGACCTCTAAGCCACTAAATCACCGAGAATCGCGGATCACACGAACTCCACCAAGAACACGAACTCCGGCCAAAAACTCACGAATCGAAGGCTCTCCACGGAGTTTGAGGGGTCAAGATTATACACCCATGATCCCCTCAAAGAAATCCGTGAGGAAACACCCTCAAATCCCCGAATCGAGTGAAGAACGAAACTCCCCAAAAAATGACACAAAAATCACAGAGGACTAGGAGATCACCGGGACGCCGAATGCTTCCATACATCCAGAGGTCAGATTCTGTACAAGAGTCTAGCCTATGGAATCCAAAAGGAAAAGAAGTAGTTCAGAGAAAATCTACCGGGGGAGAAAGCCCTATAGTCCAAGAGAGAGAGAGAGATGCCATCCACCTCTCCGCTATTTATACGAAGTCCATCGGAGGGAGGTAAATGACCACACTACCCCTACTGCTTGAAATGAAGATACAACCCCTCAGGGGCATTTTGGTCAAGTCTTCATCGAGCGGACATGCTTCCACCGCGGTCTTGCTTAGCTTCGACGCACGCCCCGTGATCACACCACGTGCCCCCCGCCTCGTAGCTTCCCGAAGCTCTCAGTTCACCGTCTCCGTCGCCTCGGGCCTCCGGGCTTGGTTTTGCGGCCCAAACCAAGAAACCATCCACCTGATGGTTTTGTGTTAAAACCACCAAACCCCGCGTGCAAGCTTCGGGCTTCAACCGCTACCTTGCACCGGCCCATGTTCATGACTTCAGCCCGCCAGTCTTGCACCGCACGGCTCGCACTTGACCCCATCGGCCACCGGGTCCATCGAACCAAGCCTACTTGCCACTCCATCACCCGGAGGCCGCCACGGCTAAGGCCTTTCGCACTTGTTCTTCACCTACACCGACACGAGTCAAGCCGCAACCTGTACCTGCACACTTAGCCAAGCATCAGTCCACACAATGTTGTCAATCACTCATCACTAAGGAGCAACCCTCCACTAGTCTTCGGACACACCTGGTCCTCACTCCACCACCATACACTCCGAGGCATCCCAAAGGATTCATCATGAAGACGGAGAAGGAGGAGAGGCTTGTTCATCTTGAGAGGAGGCTTGTGCCAAATGTTGACTTCGATGACGCCCTCCAAGTGTAGGATTCTACTTGGATATCAAATCTTGAGCAACCTTGGATGGGTGGAATTCTTTAATGGAGTTGGTGTGACTTCTCACAAGGAGCTTTCCTTGGAAATTCTTATACATTGGCACCAGTCATTAATGAAGGGGTGTCATGCCTCTCATTCCGCCTTGAAGATAAAGAGCAACTAGTTCCTTATGGATATATTGGAGAACTACTCGGTTACAAGAAGGAAGCCCCGGAGCAAGTTGATGTCCAAGAAAATATGTTAGAAGGATTTTTGGGGAATGATTTCGGGAGAAGACAACAAGGAACCCAAAATTTCTCCTTGTCGGGATTTCTTTGGGATCGAGTACATGAAGCAAGGAAAATTTATTAGTGGAAATGAGAGGAGAAGGTACAAGTTGACAAAGATCAATGTTCCTCTTCCCAACATGAGGTTGAGATTGAATGAAGACAAAATTGGTTAGAGGAAGGATTTCTTGTACCGGCAAAGAAGATTAAGAACAAGGTAAGTCAACGTGTCAATTAAAATTTTAAGACTAATGTTTTGTGGAGATTTATTTGTTCAAGCAATAGGTATTGGAAGCAATCACGATGCCCCCGAAATCACAAGATCAAGCTCTTCAACATCTTCGAAGTCTGTTCGCATCAAGTTTTGCACAGCCTCATGGGAAGAACAACAGGATATCTTTGGATATTTAAAAGCCCCACGAAGTTACGCTTTCAATGAGTCAAGAATCAAATTGATCGGAGGTTCCTACAAGAGGATATGGCCAAATCACCGATGATTGCACGTCCTGAAAATTTCTGGACAGCAAGCAAAGCTGAAGTGAAACAGACATAACTCCCTCATTTGGACTCCGATTAAGATGGATGAATACCTGTTGGAAAGGTAATTTTATAAATTTTTCAATAGAATCATATTTTGGTATATGTTCTGTTATGTATACAGGGGGAAATCTAAAGAAGAGGCAGCTGCAATATGATGAGAACAAGATGGCGAAGGTGAGGACGACAACAACGAAGAGGAGCTTAGGGAACGCTTCCATTAGACCACTCATGAAGAAATTCAGAGGCTTGGAACAAAACAAAGACCTCTGGAGCATTGGCAAATGAAGACACGAGTTGGCGGCATCCGACGCAAGGAGATGTTTGAAGAAGACCACAATGGACTACACACATAAGACAACATCCAATGGCACGGATATTTTTGGGCTCTCACATGAAGGATCATGGAACTACATGAAGACATTTAAGACATGTGTGAAGCCCCTCAAATAAAGGAAAAATTTTGGGAGAGGGATCATCCTCCGCGGCCCAAGACGAAGGAGAGGCTGCACATCAAGATAATGAACAACCACATGGAGGGATTCCGATGCCATCACCATATGGAGGAAGTATGCCAATGCAAGCATGGGGGAGTGGTGCAGCCACACCACCACATCCTCCACCATACATGGTTCCTAACAAAGTTTTCATGGCATCCCCTCCAAACCAATGCAAGTCAAATGGAAGAAGAGACCGCAGACATTGCCTATCAAATTGGTCGCCTTCACATATCACCACCGGAATAATTTCAAGGAAGACCGGTGCAACCATGCTACAAGCAAAGATCATCAACCCCCGTAAGATGAAGAAAGGAGGAGGAAGAAGAAAAAATGATGCCTTCAACTTCGGTTCGATTTTCCCTCTTTACTTTTCTTTATTTTCAGCTTATATACAAATTTGTGTGTGCGTAGCATTTTCTGTTTTTATTTATTTTCAGCATGTGTGTTAGTAGTAGTGTTTGCTTTGAATCAACATGAATAAAGTTTGCCACCAAGTTTATCACCTTTAGTGAAGATAATAAGTTGATGCCATGTTGATATTGTAACACCTCAGGTGTTTAAATACCATTAGTTAGTGCTAATGACCCTCTTAATTAAGTCAACATACTTTTGTGGTCAAAGCTTGGTCCAAACCCCGGTCAAACCCCTATGTTTTTGAACTCCCGCCGGAACTTTTGCCGCGTTCCCCAAATTTTACCTAAACACTTCAAAACCTCCCAATATAAAAGTTGTCCAGTTTTTCGAGGGACACAACTTTCATGTTGGGTGGCATTTCAAATTTTGAGTGGACAAGGGTGAAAAACTTGGTCAACTGCAGCTTTTACTATTCATCAGTGCCATGAAAACCAGCAACTTTGCCTGCAGTTCATGCTCAAAAGGTTTATCAAAACACCTGTCGGCCTTTGTAAAAGTTGTAGAGGGATCTTTGATCTACAACTTTGCTATTTATCACTTAGTGCACTTCAGTTCAAAATTTGGGAGATAATCGTGGTCAAAAGGGGCTAAACTGAATTGAACCGACGCGTGCCGCGCCATGGCGTCGTGGCCGCGCTCCAGAGCACGCCCGCGCGCGTGCTGCCACGTCGACGCGTCGCCGTACACGCACGCCGAGGCGGGCCAGCGACCGCCGGTCTGTGCATCGCGCTTCGAGTGACGTATCCCCCTGCCACGCGGAGCTTCCTCACGCGCCAAGCCGACCACACGCCGTTGCCCGCCGGACCGACCGTCCGCCCCCTGCCCGCGCGCCTGCCGAGGCCGGCCACCGTACCTGCGGTTTAATGGCTGGGGCATCCCTTCGCGACGAAGGCACTGCCCCTCTCCCTGTCCCCGGGCTATAAAAGCGGCCGCCGTGCCCTCCCTTGCGCGCCTACGCCGAGCGCCGCTCCCTGAGCCCCGCCGCCGCCTCTGCCATTCACGCCGCCACCCAGAGGCTTCGCGTTCCCCTTATTTGCACCACCGCCCGAGCATCCGCGCGGTCTCCCTGCATCACACCGGAGATTCCTCGGCCACCCCTTGCCCCGCCTTGCGCCACCCCTCGCCGGACTGCAAGCCACCGCGGCCGCCGCTCGGGTGCGCCGCCAAGAGCCATCTCCGGGCTATCCTCCGCCCCAACTCCGGCCACCACCGAGCCCTAGGTGAGCACCTGGTCGAGCTCCGCCCCTTACCCGGCCGTCCCCGCCGCCGGAGCCGGCGAATTCCGGCGAGCCCGCGCCGCCCCTTGGTCCAGGCACCCAATTGCAAGCTTGTATTTCTTCCTAGGGGCCTGAGAGTAAACTGAGGGCATATCTGTGAGACTTTAAATCTTTCCAGGGACCCCGGTGCAAATCAGTTTCTTCAAATAGTAGAGCAGTTTTGCTGGATCTTGTAAAATCCATAGAAAATCATAGAAAAATCATAAAAATGAAAACTCAATTTTGTTGGATTCCTTGTACAAATTCCTACAACTTTTGTAAAGCATGTCTATGGTTTTTCCTGATAGTTTTTGCATGAAAAATACAAAACTAGATCTTGTGTATCTCCAAATCCACATGCGATCTATAGCTGAATTTTGGATATATTGTGTGTTATGCCATGCCTAGCTTCTGTACCAAAAATGGTACAAAGTTACTGAGTAAATCTTTTTATATGAATTGTTTTCTATTTATGCAGAATCTGTCTAAATGATTTTTGCAGCTAAAAATAATTAGATTTTTCTGCCCAAATTATGCATGTTGTCTTTTTATGCCAAAATACACCTCTGGTGAATTAATCACAATTTTAATGTTGTCAGAAATATTTAATCTTGTTTTATGCCTAATTTTCTTTGTAAATGCATAACTCAAGATATATAGTAGCTCTAGGTGTATTTGTTGCATGCCTAGTTTAGATTTTGACCAGAGACCTTGTGTGAGAAAGTTGGAATCATTTTGATGTGTATTTATTTTTTTTATATGCATTTATCATGTTTTGGTAGCTAGCTTTTGTTATTTTCGGTATATTTAATTTTGTAGCTCCCCTAAGTGTGCATGAGTGTTCAGTGGCCTTGTATAAGTGTTTAGTGCTTAATAAACCCTTCCACTGATTTTTTATTAATTAATTCTATAAATAAAAGCTATGAAAGCAATTTAAAGCTTAATATTAAATTAAATGAGAAAATCATCAGCTACACATCTAAAGACCCTATGTGTGTGATGTAAATCATTTTAAAAAGATAAAAACCAACCCCTTGCTGTTTGTGAAATTTAAATTAAATTATTTACATAAATATGTACACAGTCACTAGTAAAAAGATTAAATACTAAAGAACCGCATATTGTTCCTTTTGGAAGAATATGTTGAATGTATTCTTATCTAGGTGAATGTGGTCAACTATGCACCCTATGGTTGGCATTTGTTGTTTGGTAATTAATCAAATTGGAAACCGTCAATTTAAATCTTGCATTGCATCCCGTGTAGATCTTCCCGACGGTAGCCGTACGTCTGTGCCGGAAGGAGGAGACGAAGGAGCTGACGGAGACGTGCACTATGTCGCTGTAGAGCAAGACCTGGACCAAAGTCCAGAAGGGCCCAAGGCCAACCTTGCCAGCGAAGGCAAGCCCCGGATCATTAACCCTTCTTTTGAAAATTTTGCAATTACCTTTGCCATGATTATGCATTTACGTTTCAGGAGTTGACTTGAAACCCTAGATGCATGATCCCTAGGTACCTATGTTCTTATACTAGTATGCTAGGTCGATAGCTGCTATGCTATAGGACCGGTACAAGTCGAGTGATGTTCGTCACTCGCGAGAATAGGTTCTTATGTTGGAATCATAAGATCTTTATAAATGGATTGCTCATGTGGTAAGAGCATGGGATTTGGGCTCTGGTCCAGTGGCTTTCGTAGGCTAAGCTTTTGAACGTACTAAGCACTTGCCGGGAATGGGACCGGTAAACCTAGTACCTGATGGACACGGCAAGGGAACTTTTCCCTACTACCCCTAGGACACCTTGTGTGTCCCCCTGCCTGCAACAGTGGGGTACCTGTGCGAATCTGGGCGATCCGGCGTGACGTTCCAGTAAGCCCTGTACCGAGGACTGTAGGTCTGATCCTGATCCGGAGAAAGATGGGAACCGTCGGGTCGGTGTATACCCCGTTTCGTTTTTGTTGCAGTTCTTGGGGTATGCACCCTCCGTGTGTTTAGGTCCACCTTGCAAGGTTATAAATCAATCGATTGTCGGCCTCTCACCGTTATCCGAGACTGCTTAATCAACTGGCCATGATATCCCTTAATGATGGAACTTTGTGAATATTACTGCTTGAATTAATTGTATTGTACAATTCTTGGTTGAATTAGTTGGCTCACTTAGAAATGGTAATCAACTAGAACTTGTGCTAAAATATTGAAAGTAAGGACTTACTCTTTGTTGCTTTTCAGCAAAAGAACTCCACCGGCCAAACAGCCTCTCATGTCTAGAGTTTGGTGATGTAGTTATCACCCGACGGTTAAGTCTTGCTGAGTATTAGTATACTCAGCCTTGCTTTAAAACTGTTGTTGCAGGTGTTGTTTGACCTGGTGAGATTCCACCCGGCTGGGAGCTGGAATGGGTGGATGACGATGAGTGATGGCATCACGGACGGCCTCCTGTGATGTTGTCCGTTGCGCTAGTTCAATTTTTCCGCTGTTTTCAAACTCTGAACCTGTAATTATTGTCATGAACAATGGTTTGTAATACTTAAACCCCTTCGGGGCAGAATTGATTTAAATTGGTGTAGTGTACTCTGGACTCGCCTTCGCGTGAGTTTTAATGCATATTTGTCGATCCTTGTTGCTATGTAAGTGATTTCACCGGGCGTTAACCCGGCAACTAACGACAGGATGATACTTTATTATTGCTTAATGACCAAAGTGGATTGGTTTAGGTGATAGTATGGTATTTTCCTGGGCGGGTTGTCACAACTGGTACCAGAGCGATTATATGCACCAGAGTTTAAGTAACAACCTTAATCACTGGTTTTTGAATAAAACTTGCCAAGATTGTTTGGATTTGCAAAATACGTTGGTCCGTTAAGGATAAACTAGACCGAGAGGCCATAGAGGGAATTTTGGGTTCTTTCAGGTGGCTTATAAATCTATGGTTTATTTTGCTAACTCCCAGCACATTTTATTTCTGTCAGAACTTACTTTCTGTACAACCGTACTAGTTCATCATGTTTTGCCATACGTGGTGGTACCACAGGAAAGTCCTGTGAGGGATGGATGGGACCTATTCCAAAAGGGAACCCACTGTCACGTCTGTGTCTCGCCACGTTTTGCAATACGTGGACGTTCCGCATTGTGAATATGCGAGGCAAGGATCCGCTTCATTCAAAAGGAGTGTATCTGAGGTTGGACGCTGTCCATGCAGCGATAAACGCATGGGTGCCGTTTCTATAGTGAACGGTAATGTATGTGGACGCTTTCATGAGTGCTGGCATGAAAGGTTCGTTGTGTTCTGTGATCTTCTGCAGGTACACTAACCACGTTTCGTAAGTCGCTAAGTGAGTACCGATAGTCTCGACTAGTTATTATAGGGAGAGACGTAATTGTTGTCTTGCCACCGGCACTAACTTCGACTTTTGGCTTAATTGCTTAAGTGAGGACGGATAGGTCGTTCTTGCATCATGATAAAAACCTGCTGGATAATAAAAAGACCACATGTGTTGTTCTCCTTAAATAATGATAATAATAACAACAGTAACAATCTTTAAACCGAATCTAAAGTGTTGTTGTTGGACCGTCTAGTTGACCCTGTTGTCGTGACCTTTTCTCAGAACCGTTCTGCAGAGTCTCCGTATAGGTGATCTATACCCAAGTGCTCCATATCTATCCAAGTTTCTACTGAGAAATCTTTTCTTGATCATAAGCTTTCAGATCTCAAGCTATGCTCAGGTAGTAAACCTAGGTCTTGTCGCTTTTCCGGAACACGTCACTCTGAGTCTTGCACCTTTGCACCTTGTTCCTAAACCATCTAGCTTAACCCTTGAGTACCAAAATCTTTGTTCCATGAACCTACCAAGTTGCCAGAAAATTTTAAAATTTTGGGAACTTTGGTTTTGGAATTTTGGAATTGTCATTTCGATGCAGTGCGGCTGCCTCGAGTCTGACTATTTGGTCAATTTGAGTTTTCGTCATACATGTTCTACTTGTTGAACAAGCTTACGAATGTGTGACTAATGAAAACTCAAATTTTTCAGATGGTGGGCTCGACATGCAGCACTCCGAATGGTTTCGGTGATTCCAGTGGCCGCAACCAGCCGCCACCACCACCGGAACCGACATCAATGGCTACGCAAACCGAGATGATGCGCCAGATTCTTTTATACCTGCAGCAGCAATCGCAGCAGCAGCAGCCCCATGGGAATCGAAATGATGCCCAAAGTCAAGTGACTGAATACAAGCACTTTCTAGAGATGAATCCACCGCAGTTCACTGAAGCGGAAGAACCCCTGGATGCTGATGCTTGGATTCGGGCCATTGAAGCCATGTTCGCAGTGTTTACCTTGCCATGTTCAGAAGGACGCAAGGCTAAATTCGCGGCATTGCAGCTTCGTGGTTCTGCCTTGATGTGGTGGGAACACTACAAATCCATGCAACAGCCTGAGTATGAAATCACTTGGGAAGAATTCAAAAAGGCTTTCAGAGACCATCACATTCCTAAAGCACTTACCGATAGGAAAATGTGAGAGTTATTGGCTCTCAAGCAAGGGTCAGACACGGTGTACCAATATGCGCAGAAGTTTAATAACCTCTGCCAGTATGGAGGATATCATGTGGATACAGACATGAAGAAGATGGAGCTTTTTCGCGAAGGCCTGAATAGTGAATTGTCTGGATGGCTGAATCTGGTACAATTTGACAGCTACCACATGCTAGTGAATAAAGCTATCTCACAAGAAGATGCCATGAAGAGGGCCCAAGCCGAAAGGAAAAGGAAGGCTAACTCCATGCCCAATAATGCGCAGCTTCGCAAGTTTCACATGGTACAGAAGACTCCACCGGATTTTCAGCAAGCTTTACATTCGGGAAGATGGACGAAGCAGTCCCAGGATCGATCTCAAGAGGCTTTCAATTTCCGTAACCCCCAACGACTGACCCCGCCACTTACCAGACCTACACCTCCACCTGCGAGCAGTGGACGTCATTGTGTCAAATGTGGTGACCCAAAACATTTTGCTAGGGAATGCCCGACCCGCAAACAGAGCAAGCCAAAACAGTCAAATCAGGGACTAGGTCCTAAGCCCAACAAACAAGGCAAGAAACAGAAGATCCAATTCCGGAAAGGGAAGCTCAATTTCACATCTGAGGCTAATATTATAGCAGGAGCACCAGTAATGATGGGCACGTTCTCTATCCGGGACAAGCCAGTAAAAGTTTTGTTTGATTCTGGTGCCACTAATAGTTTTCTTAATGGGAAGACACGAGAAAGATTAGGGCTTGAAGCCTACTCCATTAATAAGACCTACAAGATAACCACACCAGGGGGTGAAGTTGTTTCCAATCGTATAACTAGAAAGGTACCCTTGGTGATGGGTAGCAAGACGATTCATTCAGATCTTATCATCCTAGATTTGGAAGGTATTGATGTTATTCTAGGGATGGACTGGATGAACCGGCACAAAATTATTTTGGATATTTCCGAGAGAATGGTAGAGATCAACTCACCAATTGTTGGAGCCACGACTCTATACCTACCTTTCAGAGATGGTGTGAATCCTTGTTCTTATGTGGCAATCACTTCTCAGCTGGAAGAAATTCCAGTGGTTCGAGAGTTTGTGGATGTTTTCCCCGATGAATTGCCGGGTATGCCACCCGACAGAGATGTCGAGTTTGTCATCGAACTTCAGCCTGGCACAGCTCCTATCTCCAAAAGACCTTACCGTATGCCACCCAAGGAATTGGTAGAATTGAAGACACAACTTCAAGAGTTGCTAGATAAAGGTTATATTCGCCCAAGCTCTTCGCCTTGGGGTTGCCCAGCTCTATTCGTGAAGAAGAAAGATGGTAGCTTGAGGTTATGTGTGGATTATCGACCTCTCAATGCGGTAACAATCAAGAATAAATATCCTTTACCACGCATCGATGTTCTTTTCGATCAGTTGGCTGGAGCCAAGGTTTTCTCCAAGACTGATCTTCGGTCAGGGTATCATCAAATAAAGATCAGGCCGTGTGATATTCCCAAAACAGCTTTCTCCACCCGATATGGTCTTTACGAGTATCTGGTGATGTCCTTTGGTCTTACCAATGCACCTGCTTATTTCATGTATCTTATGAATTCCGTATTCATGACGGAACTGGACAAGTTTGTAGTGGTATTCATTGATGACATCTTAATCTATTCCAAGAATGAAGAAGAACATGCAGAACATCTTCGAATTGTTTTACAACGTTTGCGAGATCACAAGCTTTATGCAAAGTTCTCCAAATGTGAATTTTGGTTGGATAGTGTGAAATTTTTGGGGCACACTATTTCCAAGGAAGGCATATCTGTGGATCCTAGCAAAGTACAGGAGGTTATGGATTGGAAACCACCCAAGACCGTACATCAAATCCGCAGTTTTCTGGGTTTAGCAGGCTATTATCGTCGTTTCATTCCGGATTTTTCCAGGATCGCTAAACCTATGACTGAACTATTAAAGAAGGGAGTCAAGTTTGTGTGGAGCGAAGATTGTGAAAAAGCTTTCCACACATTGAGGCAACATCTGACTACAGCCCCAGTGCTAGTGCAGCCGGATAATTCTAAACCGTTTGAAGTCTTTTGTGATGCTTCGGGCACTGGTCTCGGTTGTGTTCTTATGCAAGAAAATCGAGTCATTGCCTACGCCTCATGATCGCTTCAACCCCATGAAGTGAATTACTCGACCCACGATCTTGAACTAGCAGCGGTTGTTCATGCTCTCAAGATTTAGAGGCATTATCTTATGGGAAACTGCTGTAATATCTTCACTGATCACAAGAGTCTTAAGTATATCTTCACTCAATCAGATTTGAATATGAGACAGAGAAGATGGTTAGAATTGATAAAAGACTATGATCTAGAAGTACACTATCATCTCGGAAAAGCCAATGTTGTTGCAGATGCTCTTAGCCGTAAGGTTCACTGCAACTGCTTAACTGTGGAATCGTATAGCGAGACTTTGTGTGAAGACTTGAGGAAGCTTCGATTGGAAATTGTAGAGCAAGGGAATTTGAATGCTATTTCTGCTGAGTCCAATCTATATGACAGAATCGTTTTGGGTCAACTCAATGATGAAGGCGTCCAGCTAATAAAACAGAAATTAGCTGAAGAAGACCCCAAATATAGTTGTTTCCATAAGGATTCAAAAGATGTAGTGTGGTTTGAGCAACGTCTTGTAGTTCCTGCTAATCCGGAACTTAGAAAGGAAATTTTTGACGAAGCTCATCTTTCCAAATTCTCCATTCACCCCGGAAGCACCAAAATGTATCAAGATTTGAGGAAAAACTTTTGGTGGTCAAACATGAAGGTAGACATAGCTAAATATGTGGCAGAGTGTGATACTTGTCATCGAGTCAAGGCCAGCCATTTGAAGTCAGCCGGTGTACTTCAACCATTGACTATACCTTTGTGGAAGTGGGATGACATAAGTATGGATTTTATTGTGGGTTTACCCCTGACCGCCAGAAAGAAGGATTCTATCTGGGTTATAGTGGACCGACTGACCAAGACTGCTCATTTCATCGCAGTGCACACCACTTACTCCGTTCAAGATTATGCAGAGCTCTATGTCGATCAAATTGTGCGCTTGCACGGGATTCCCAAAACCATTGTTTCTGATCGAGGTACTCAATTTGTGGCTCGTTTCTGGGAACAATTACATGAATCTTTGGGAACCAAATTGATTCGTAGTTCAAGTTATCATCCTCAGACCGATGGTCAGACCGAGCGAGTCAATCAAATTGTGGAAGACATGCTGAGAGCGAGCATCATGCATTTCGACAAGAGTTGGGACAAGTGTCTATCCTTGGCTGAATTCTCTTATAACAATAGTTATCAAGCGAGTTTGAAGATGGCACCATTTGAAGCTCTTTATGGACGAAGATGCCGAACTCCTTTGAATTGGTCAGAAGCCGGGGAGCGAACGCTCTTTGGCCCAGATTTAGTTAAAGACGCAGAAGAGAAGGTGAAAGTGATCAGAGAAAACTTGAAGTTAGCTCAAATGAGGCAAAAGAGTTACCATGACAAAGGGACAGCACCCCGACACTATGAAGTGGGTGATTACGTATACCTCAAGGTTTCACCGACCAAAGGTGTACAGAGATTTGGCGTCAAAGGGAAATTATCCCCACGCTATATTGGCCCATATGAAATCATCGAGGTATGTGGACCAGTCGCTTATCGCATCCGACTTCCGGATCGATTCTCGGCTGTGCACAATGTGTTTCATGTGACACAATTGAAGAAAGGTGTGAAGGTACCCGAGACAGAGGTGATCACGGAAGCGAATGCTTGGATCGAGCCAGATTTTTCAGTTGTTGAGCATCCGTTGAGAGTGCTAGATCAAAAGGAAAGAAACACCAGGAGACATACCGTGAAGATGTACAAGATACAATGGAGTCACCATACTGAAGAAGAAGCTACTTGGGAGACCGAGCATTTTCTCAACACCAAGTATCCGGGTTTTCTTCAATCGCGAAACGGTAAGAACCTTACCCTACCTTTGTCTTTAAATTCCGAATCTCGGGACGAGATTCCTTTTAAGGGGTAGGCTGTAACACCTCAGGTGTTTAAATACCATTAGTTAGTGCTAATGACCCTCTTAATTAAGTCAACACACTTTTGTGGTCAAAGCTTGGTCAAAATCCCGGTCAAACCCCTATGTCTTTGAACTCCCGCCGGAACTTTTGCCGCGTTCCCCAAATTTTACCTAAACACTTCAAAATCTCCCAATATAAAAGTTGTCCAGTTTTTTGAGGGACACAACTTTCATGTTGGGTGGCATTTCAAATTTTGAGTGGAAAAGGGTGAAAAACTTGGTCAACTGCAGCTTTTACTATTCATCGGCGCCATGAAAACCAGCAACTTTGCCTGCAGTTCATGCTCAAAAGGTTGATCAAAACACCTGTTGGCCTTTGTAAAAGTTGTAGAGGGATCTTTGATCTACAACTTTGCTATTTACCACTTAGTGCACTTCAGTTCAAAATTTGGGAGATAATCGTGGTCAAAAGGGGCTAAACTGAATTGAACCGACGCGTGCCGCGCCACGGCGTCGTGGCCGCGCTCCAGAGCGCGCCCGCGTGCGCCGCCACGTCGACGCGCCGCCGTACGCCGCCGTACGCGCACGCCGAGGCGGGCCTGCGACCGCCGGTCCGTGCGCCGCGCTTCGCGTGACGTATCCCCCTGCCACGCGGAGCTCCCTCACGCGCCAAGCCGACCACACGCCGTTGCCCGCCGGACCGACCGTCCGCCCCCTGCCCGCGCGCCTGCCGAGGCCGGCCGCCGTACCAGCGGTTTAATGGCCGGGGCATCCCTTCACGACGAAGGCACTGCCCCTCTCCCTGTCCCCGGGCTATAAAAGCGGCCGCCGTGCCCTCCCTTGCGCGCCCACGCCGAGCGCCGCTCCCTGAGCCCCGCCGCCGCCTCTGCCATTCACGCCACCGCCCAGAGGCTTCGCGTTCCCCTTATTTGCACCACCGCCCGAGCATCCGCGCGGTCTCCCTGCATCACACCGGAGATTCCTCGGCCACCCCTTGCCCCGCCTTGCGCCACCCCTCGCCGGACTGCAAGCCACCGCGGTCGCCGCTCGGGTGCGCCGCTGAGAGCCATCTCCGGGCCATCCTCCGCCCCAACTCCGGCCACCACCGAGCCCTAGGTGAGCACCTGGTCGAGCTCTGCCCCTTACCCGGCCGTCCCCGCCGCCGGAGCCGGCGAATTCCGGCGAGCCCGCGCCGCCCCTTGGTCCAGGGACCCAATTGCAAGCTTGTGTTTCTTCCTAGGGGCCTGAGAGTAAACTGAGGGCATATCTGTGAGACTTTAAATCTTTCCAGGGACCCCGGTGCAAATCAGTTTCTTCAAATAGTAGAGCAGTTTTGCTGGATCTTGTAAAATCCATAGAAAATCCTAGAAAAATCATAAAAATTAAACCTCAATTTTGTTGGATTCCTTGTGCAAATTCCTACAACTTTTGTAAAGCATGTCTATTTTTTTTCCTGATAGTTTTTGCATGAAAAATACAAAACTGAAAAACCTAGATCTGTTGTATCTCCAAATCCACATGTGATATATAGCTGAATTTTGGATATGTTGTGTCTTATGCCATTACTAGCTTCTGTACCAAAAATGGCACAAAGTGACTGAGTAAATCTTTTTATATGAATTGTTTTCTATTTATGCAGAATCTATCTAAATGATTTTTGCAGCTACAAATAATTATATTTTTGTGCCCAACTTATGCATGTTGTCTTTTTATGCCAAAATGCACCTCTGGTGAATTAATCACAATTTTAATTTTGGCAGAAATATTTAATCTTGTTTTATGCCTAATTTTCTTTGTAAATGCATAACTCAAGATATATAGTAGCTCTAGGTGTATTTGTTGCATGCCTAGTTTAGATTTGGACCAGAGACCTTGTGTGAGAAAGTTGGAATCATTTTGATGTGTATTTATTTTTTTTATATGCATTTATCATGTTTTGGTAGCTAGCTTTTGTTATTTTCGGTATATTTAATTTTGTAGCTCCCCTAAGTGTGCATGAGTGTTCAGTGGCCTTGTATAAGTGTTTAGTGCTTAATAAACCCTTCCACTGATTTTTTATTAATTAATTCTATAAATAAAAGCTATGAAAGCAATTTAAAGCTTAATATTAAATTAAATGAGAAAATCATCAGCTACACATCTAAAGACCCTATGTGTGTGATGTAAATCATTTTAAAAAGATAAAAACCAACCCCTTGCTGTTTGTGAAATTTAAATTAAATTATTTACATAAATATGTACACAGTCACTAGTAAAAAGATTAAATACTGAAGAACCGCATATTGTTCCTTTTGGAAGAATATGTTGAATGTATTCTTATCTAGGTGAATGTGGTCAACTATGCACCCCATGGTTGGCATTTGTTGTTTGGTAATTAATCAAATTGGAAACCATCAATTTAAATCTTGCATTGCATCCCGTGTAGATCTTCCCGACGGTAGCCGTACGTCTGTGCCGGAAGGAGGAGACGAAGGAGCTGACGGAGACGTGCACTATGTCGCTGTAGAGCAAGACCTGGACCAAAGTCCAGAAGGGCCCAAGGCCAACCTTGCCAGCGAAGGCAAGCCCCGGATCATTAACCCTTCTTTTGAAAATTTTGCAATTACCTTTGCCATGATTATGCATTTACGTTTCAGGAGTTGACTTGAAACCCTAGATGCATGATCCCTAGGTACCTATGTTCTTATACTAGTATGCTAGGTCGATAGCTGCTATGCTATAGGACCGGTACAAGTCGAGTGATGTTCGTCACTCGCGAGAATAGGTTCTTATGTTGGAATCATAAGATCTTTATAAATGGATTGCTCATGTGGTAAGAGCATGGGATTTGGGCTCTGGTCCAGTGGCTTTCGTAGGCTAAGCTTTTGAACGTACTAAGCACTTGCCGGGAATGGGACCGGTAAACCTAGTACCTGATGGACACGGCAAGGGAACTTTTCCCTACTACCCCTAGGACACCTTGTGTGTCCCCCTGCCTGCAACAGTGGGGTACCTGTGCGAATCTGGGCGATCCGGCGTGACGTTCCAGTAAGCCCTGTACCGAGGACTGTAGGTCTGATCCTGATCCGGAGAAAGATGGGAACCGTCGGGTCGGTGTATACCCCGTTTCGTTTTTGTTGTAGTTCTTGGGGTATGCACCCTCCGTGTGTTTAGGTCCACCTTGCAAGGTTATAAATCAATCGATTGTCGGCCTCTCACCGTTATCCGAGACTGCTTAATCAACTGGCCACGATATCCCTTAATGATGGAACTTTGTGAATATTACTGCTTGAATTAATTGTATTGTACAATTCTTGGTTGAATTAGTTGGCTCACTTAGAAATGGTAATCAACTAGAACTTGTGCTAAAATATTGAAAGTAAGGACTTACTCTTTGTTGCTTTTCAGCAAAAGAACTCCACCGGCCAAACAGCCTCTCATGTCTAGAGTTTGGTGATGTAGTTATCACCCGACGGTTAAGTCTTGCTGAGTATTAGTATACTCAGCCTTGCTTTAAAACTGTTGTTGCAGGTGTTGTTTGACCTGGTGAGATTCCACCCGGCTGGGAGCTGGAATGGGTGGATGACGATGAGTGATGGCAACACGGACGGCCTCCTGTGATGTTGTCCGTTGCGCTAGTTCAATTTTTCCGCTGTTTTCAAACTCTGAACCTTTAATTATTGTCATGAACAATGGTTTGTAATACTTAAACCCCTTCGGGGTAGAATTGATTTAAATTGGTGTAGTGTACTCTGGACTCGCCTTCGCGTGAGTTTTAATGCATATTTGTCGATCCTTGTTGCTATGTAAGTGATTTCACCGGGCGTTAACCCGGCAACTAATGACAGGATAATACTTTATTATTGCTTAATGACCAAAGTGGATTGGTTTAGGCAATAGTACGGTATTTTCCTGGGCGGGTTGTCACAGATATATGATGAAAGTTGCCGCTTTGCTCATCTTTGTGCTTGTTTTATGCATGTTTAAGCTAGTCCTCTCTTTTAATATGAATCTGAAATTTAATTAAATGCTAGCCTAATCTTGTGTGGAGGTTATGATAACTCAAGTCCCATAGTTCTTTTTCATTGCTCTCAATTTTGAATGAATCAAAGAACCTTTTTATTCTCAAAAAGTTATGCTAACCTTGTCATGAGTACCGCTTGCATTTTGCTCTACCCATCCAAAGCCCAAACTTACTTGAGTGCAAAATATTAGTATATACAAGATTTATTTTTGGGTGCATTAATTCAAGGCCTGATTTCTCTAGCCCGAGACTAAGAAGCTGGTCATTCCATTTTTGCGTATCATTCTTTATGCTAGCCTCTTGTATCCGTGCATTGTGAGTTTCCACATTGGGAATTTCGCAAACCTCGCCGGATATCCAACCAAAACCCAAATATATCTTTTTTGTGTTCACTCCTTGACCATAACCCAATATATGAGTATGGATGAATATTTTGAGGAAGCTTACAAGGAAGGAGCTTCAAGTGAGTAAGGGAGACTTCCAAAAGGATCCCTAGGAGATTTTTCGTGTATCTCTCTCTAAGAAAATATGAGAGCTTCAATTCCCACCTTGGCATATTTATCACCTCTTTTGCCCGAGGACGAGCAAACGTCTAAGCATGGGGGGTTGCCAAGGAAGTGCTAGTATGGTCTAGAGTTCAAGGGGAGCAAATAAAAAAGAAAAAAATGATGAAAAAAATGATAAAGAAGAAAGAGTATGATGAGAAAAAGAAAAAAAGAAAGAAAGAAAAAATATAATAAAGCTCCCCGGTTCTCGACCTATGTTTTAGTGCTTTTGAGTTTTCAAGAGGATTCAAGATCAAGACCCATACTCATCTTTCCAACCATGTGCAATCCGATAACGAGGACTTCATTTGTGCCTTGGGATCACTCTTTGCCATTTGCACATGTCCACCTATCTAAAAGTGTGTGTTCATTTCTCCCCCCTCCTTGATAACATTATTTTTCCAATGACCTTTTTGACGAGTCTCGGTAAGACCATGAGAAGCTAGTCTTGTTTTAATAATATCTCAACTATAATATCTTGGTAGGACTAAACTTTCCTATAGCTCTATATAAAGCCTTCCACCATATACTTTGAGAGAGGAAAGGAGTAGAACAAGTAGGCTTGAGAGACAAGATGAGATGAGAGTACATGAGCAAGGTGCAAGATGGTTATTTTTTATCTTGGTAAAGCAATTTTCTCTTTATCTCATTCTTTATTTTTCAAAATTTCTGAGATTTATTTAAAAGTTTGAGAGCATGATCAAGTACTTGTGGAAAGAGCTTGAATGATATCTACCCTCCATAAAGATAAAAGTTAGTACATTATAGAACTTTAATGAATATAAATTTAGAGAGCATTATGTTTTCTCATGTATGATCAAGTGCAGGGTATGAACATTGAAAGGCAACACTGATATCCATTGAAGGCTTACTCGAGGACGAGCAAGGTTTAAGCATGGGGGGATGTTGGCGGTCGATTTCCGTCAACCTAGCCACATGTTTACCTTCTATGTTGGTATTAATTTGTTATTCACACTAACGATCCTAACCCTCATTATATGTCAAGTTCACACTTGTGCATGGTATTTGGAGTTTATTGTTTACACAGGAATCAAGAGCCTAAATGAGGACTTCCGGGTAAAGTTCATCATGGGTTTTACAAGGTGATCACGGACCCCGGGACAAGTCAAGATACAAGATGAACATGACTCCAAATGAACCAAGGACTAAAGCGTGAAGCCGCGAAGTGCTGAGGACCTAGACGGAAGATGCGGGAGTTCATACGCCAAGCACCCTTATCTAAACCGTGAGGAAAATGACGTCAAGGACCCACATGCAACTCGGCAAAAAGTCAGGAAGTCGCCAGAAGCATCTGGAAGAAAACCGGGGGCGAACCAGGCCGAAAACACCCTGGGCCGGTCGGTCTGGCCCGTTTTCGTGCCGGTTCGCCGCCCCCTTTGACCTAGATGATCCTCGAGTTATTTATAGCCCCCATGCCTTGAGCCACGCATCAAGCAATTCGTCATCCACCGCCGAGGAGCAGAGAAGAGAGGGACACCCTTCCGGAGAGGAGAGGGTCGAGATGGTTGACTAGGGTTTCCCTAGCCGACGTGGGAACCTTGCATGGAAGACCACGTCGGAGTTCTAGAAGTAAAGGATCAAGATCAAGGTCGGATCCCGGTGGTGATCTTGTCCATGTCTCATACTTCATGTTGAATTTGCAAGATTGAAACGGAAGCCACGATTTAAAGAGGCTTCTAATGAGATTTGTTTGCTTCATTCTTCTTGGTTTTGGAACTTCAACAAAAGACCCAATTCAATCTCTAGATTGGTTTTACCTCCTCTTTCTCTTGCTACCTCCGGTGTTTAGTAGATTAGATGTGTTTTCATGGTTCTTCCTTAGATTAGATGAAAATAAACCCCTTTCAAGATCAAAGCGTTTTCCGCTTATTAGATTGGATCTTGCATTACACATTGTTCCACGAATTCGATACCTTGGGTTCACCACTCAAGGGAAGAAGGGTCCCTTGACTACGACGGAGGATTTGTCCGCATGCAAGTCCAAACGAACTTTGCAACGATAATCAAACGTCAACACCCGCCGTTCCTTCATGCCAATGGTCGACATGGCTCCGGATCCTCTCGACGTCTTGCATGTTCCTTTGCATATATGCCCCAATAATGGCTGCACTTTGTTGGGGTTGGGGCATGCTTGTATAAGGTGCCACAAATGCTTCATTTGGCACAACAAAAGTTGGCGGACAATATGTTGGAGGAGGTGGCGGCATGGCTGCACCACTCCCCCATGCTTGCATTGGCACACTTCCGTAGTAAGGCGGTGGCATAGGAATCCCGCCATAAGGTTGATGGTAGGCAGCCCCTCCTTGTTCTTGGGCTGCGGAAGATGATCCTTCTTCTACAATCCTTCCTCTTTTGTTCTTCTTGGCCGGTACGAGAATTCCTTCCTCTAACCAATAAATAATTTCAGCTTCATATTTGGGAGAGGAACATTGACTTTTGCCACCGTGTACCCTCTCTTGTCATCTCCACTAATGTATTTTCCTTACTTCATGTAATCAATCCCAAGTGAATTTCCCGCAAGTAGGAATTTTGGGTTCCTTGAAATACCCGGCTTCACAGAAATTGCTATCATAGAGAGATAGCATCCCGAACCAATTTGTCCACTCCCCGATATTGCCTCACAACACCACCGATTGATCATGATATATGACGGATCAATGGCTTGCCTTGCAATCAATGCCGAATAAAGCCAATTAACTTCCATGTCGGTGACCTTGGACTCCTTCATTCTTCCCAAAATCCTTTTGCTCATCCAAGAATGAAATATCCGGATGATGGGATTCCGGATGCTATTTCTCTGCCGGTTATCTTCCCCTGAAATCATACTCCAAAATCCTTCCAATACACTTTCATTAACATCAACTTGCTCCGGGGCTTCCCTCTGAAAACCGAGCAACTCTCTAATTTGCTCATTAGAAATTATGTGCGTATCATCCTTGAGTCGAAATGAGAGGGATGGCACCCCTTCATTAATAACTGGTGCCATGGTTATGAGAATCTCCATGGCAAGCTCCAAATGAAAGCTCACCCCTACTCCATTGGAAAATTGCCCCTATCCAAGGCGGTTCATCATTTGATAGATATCCGGAGAAAATCCCAACACTTGGAGGGCATCATCATCAAAGTCAACATTGGGCACAATCCTCTTCTCTAGGCACCCAAGCTTCTCCTCCTCCTCCTCTAACATCATAAGCAATCCATACTTGCAATGTCGTGGAGTGTATGGAGGTGGAGCGGATGAACGAGTCGAGCGACGAGGTTGGACGGGCGGCTCCTTCGTTCACCCTTGCGGTTCGATGTACCGCATGGACGAGCTTCGCGTGTCTCTCCTTCCACTAAGGAGCATAGTGTCGCTCCTTGATGGCGCCACATCCTCTTCCATGCTTGGCGGCGACTCAGAAATTGAGTGCCTCCGCGAAGAACTTGTTGATGCCGGCTTTAATGATGACGATTGTGTCTTCCTTCCAAGGACCTTGCCAAAAACTTTCTTCATTTTGTAGTTGCTGCACAAATCACAAACAAACTCTCCCGGGGGTTTCTTGCCAGCAGAAATACACACAAAAGAAGTATATGGAAGAGCAAGAGTTGTGACGTATTTCTCTGAATTTTTGGACTGAAGAATGGAGAACGACTTTTTCAGAGGTGTTTCTGGAGGTTCTGGACTAGGAACTCAAGAACACAAACTAGTAATGAAGCAAATGGCTTACCTGAGGAAGACGAGCGTGGGGGGGCAATAAATAGGCCAGGCCGGCCAGCCAGGGCCGACCAGCCTAGGGCCCCTACCCCTCTTCTTTGCCTCCTTTTTCTCCCACTTGTTGCTTGATTGATCATGGTGCTGTGTACTCGTGCTCCACGCCGTCCACCGTCCAACTCTTCTCAGCCACTCCTTTTTCTTTCATGGTCAAGTCCTCCATCTTGATCATTTACTTTGTGTCACTTCCATGCCTCCTTGCCTCCCATGCCATCATTCATAATCCTGCAAAAACAAAACAATGCTGCGCCCCATGCTTGTCCTTGCATGTGCTCAAGATGCCTTAATGATGAATCCTTCCCGTGATGCATCATGGAGCATTAGAAGTTCAATTAAGCTCAGAACCTTCCCTTGATCATGTTTAGATGCTAATTACTCCTCTAATTTCAAAAATTAAAAAATAACTTAGAGATATTAATGAGTTCAAATGCATTTTTAGAGGAGTTTTTAGGCATTAAAAACATTTGTAAGTCGAAACTTTCCGACTACATTGATTTTGGTTATACCAGGATCACTTGCTCTCATTAATTGATAGCAAGCTCATCCGGCTTAACCGTGGGGATTGTTGACGATGGAAATTCACCATTTCCAACCCTCAATATACTCACATAAATGGAGGCACATGCATTATTTACTAGCATTTTGGTTTGAATAATGTAGTTCCACTTGTCCTTGGAGATTATTTGTATATAGGTGATTTACCCCTTAAAAGAGATGGAAACCCACCTTCTATGAAGAACCCATGCCAACTCAGCTGAGAAGGTAGCTGCCACCAAGGGAAACATGGCATTCCATGTCATCGATCCAGGGGAGGCACTCACTGACGAATCAGAGGACGCCACATGGAATTCACATGGATCAAAGGGCCCACCTCGGATACCAAATCAAGCCATGCACTAGGGGAGGATCAAAGGGCCCACAGGGCAGCCACCCAGAGGAAGCACACCAGGTGGGGCCGCCCTAGGGGGTCGGCCGATCCTAGGATCGGCCGAACTGCCTTAGTGGCGCCCCATCTGGCCCCTACACGTGGCAGCTCCCCATTTGTCCATTGCTTCACTCCCGGGTGTTTAGGGGCACTTTGAGCCTCCGAGCAAGCCTGGCCCTTGCCTATAAATAGAAGGGGAGGGGCTCCCATTTCTCACACACCACTCCCTCATTCTCCTCTCACTTTTAGTTTCCAAGGCTAGGGGGTAGGCTAGAGTAGCTCTTATTTAGGTTCCAAGTCCTCTTAGAAGTTTAGGTATGAGTTCTCTTTTATCTTTATTTCTTTGTATGACTTTGATCTACTTCAGTTATTCAGCTATTTCATATAAAGTTATGGTAGATCATATGTTTGATATGTTCTTGAGTTCATCCTCTGTTCATCATTTAGAGGCTTGTGTTCTTCGTGAACACTACCTTTTGATCCACTTGAAGGGTGATAAACTCCTTCCTTATGTGTTTGTTCATAAGTTAGAGGCTCGTGTTCTTCACGAACACGACCCTTTGATCTTATTGATTAGACATAAGAGAGTTCATATCTGTTTGTATGTATAGCCTTAGTTGATCTTGTTAGATGTCATGAGAGTGTTGCATGAGGTCTGTGTTCAAGCTACGGTACTCGATCTAGTTGACCAGTCTTCTGGTGGCTCTCACCCTGGGTCACAATAGCCCGGGCCGGGTGGAGTCTAGCAGCAACGTAGGCATGGTGCCTGGGTTGTCTGGCTACGATAGTTATGAGCATACCCCCCGTAACGATAAAGGTCGGTCCTCCGGTAGTGACAGTCCTGTTGGATCCTTGGGCAACCTCCGCACTGGGGTACCTGCTGTAGGAGTCTAAAGTCTAGTTTCACAGAGTGCTGATCGTCGCGGGCTAGCTCCCCGTTTGTACCTGGGTGCTGAACCTTATCTCTCTCATGCAATACTCATGCCCATCTCTTGTATCTTCTAGCTTTGTATGTTTAGTACATTAGAACCTAGAGCTAACTCGTATGTTCCCCCTAAGCCGTAGTGTGCTAGAGTAGAGGTAGATTTGAGTGTGTGTGTCGCACTACCCTTATATCTTTTATCTTACCCCTGTCTTTGAGTGTGTTGTTCCCTATATCTATCTCTGGGTTTACATTCAGAGCAAAAGCATAAGTGTAAGATATCCGCCATTGCCTTCCACGGATTCGATACCCTTGGAATACTCTCCTTCCTTAGGGAAATGCTATAATGGTTTATCTGTGTGCTTGCGGATTCGTTCATGATCGTTTAGATTAACCTATGGCAAGTCTCGATGTTCACGCTAATTGCGCCATTAGTTGTGACATTGAGAGGTTCCTACAAGGCGTTTCATGGTGTTGTCACTAAGGATGGGTCCCAGATCTGTTCTTAAGATGACGGCATTACGAAACGCCAACAAGCATTTCTGGCGCCATTACTGGGGAAGGCACAGGATTATCATGACTATGCTTTGCATCTGTTTATAAACTCTGGGTAGGTTAGGACAACTCTCAATGCAGGCTAACCTTGATTGTCTTCTTTTATCTTTGGATGATGAAGACAGGTAGTGTATGACTGGTTTCGACCTACCGGGGAATTTTACTGAAGATCCCGAGTCACTTGTGAGGAAAGCTCGAATTCATTTCGGCTCACCTCATCGTACTCATCCGGAAGGCGAACCAGCTTCCTTTGTACCATCCACGTCCAACGCTATGGCCCAGAAGACACTTCGTGAGTACTTAGCTCCTTCCGCTGACCAGGTGCTGCAAGGCCCTGAGGTGGCAATGGGGACTGAAAATTTTGAGATCAAGACGGGTCTAATCACGATCGTACAGGCTAGCCCATTCTGTGTCAAGCCGAATGAGGATGCCAATGCTCATCTGCAGCAATTCCTAGAGCTATGCAGCACTTTCGTCATCAGGGGTGCAAATATGGATGTTGTTCGTCTATGGCTGTTTCCATTCTCCCTCCTGGGGAAAGCTAAGCAATGGTTCTATGCGAATCGTGAAGCTATTAACACTTGGAGTAAGTGTTCAGAGGCATTTCTCAAGAAGTTCTTCCCATTGGGTAAAACCAATGCTCTTCGTGGAAGGATTTCTGGTTTTCAGCAAGCAGCAAGTGAATCTATTCCAGAGGCTTGGGAAAGGCTTCAGGAGTACGTCCTGGCCTGTCCTCACCATGGGATGGAGGATTGGCTCATTCTTCAAAGCTTCTATAATGGGTTGACTTCGACAGCCCGAGGCCATATTGATGCTGCTGCTCAAGGAGCATTCTTCTCACTCACTGTTGATGATGCTAAATTACTTATTGAGAAGATGGTCTCCAACCAACGGTGGAGTGATGAAAGACTCCAACCACGACCGAGAGGTACTCATACTGTCAAGGAAGCAGACATGATTACTACCAAGATGGATCTTCTTATGAAGAGATTGGTTGACTACACCAGCGAGAAGGCTGCTATGGCCACCACTACTCTGCCTATGGACTCTCACATGACTTGTGAAGTCTGTGGCAACACTGGGCACTCAGGCAATTATTGCCCGGAAACTCAGGAGGAAGTGATGTACATGAATGGCAACAACAACAGTTATCGTCCACCTCAACAAGGAGGCCAATCGTGGAATCAACAATGCCCTTATTATCAAGGAGGTAACCAAGGTAATTCGTACAATCCTAACCAACCTTCCTTGAGAGATCTCGTTCTTGGGCAAACTAAGATTAATGAAGGTATTAACAAGAAGTTAGCTACCCTTGATAAAACTGTGGAAAGCCTCAACGTTAAGCTTGATAGTTTTTCTTCTGCTCAGAAGAGCCAGCTGAGTTTTAACAAAATGTTAGAAACCCAGTTGGCCCAGCTGGCTGCTTTGGTTCCATCTCCTGATAATGGGAGGATCCTGGGGCAACCCGTATCCTCTTGTGAGAATGTTGGTGTAGTGTCAACTCGGTGGGGTAAGCCACCTAGGAAAACACATGCCCCTAACTATGCAGGAAAGCCCATACAACAAATTCTTGATCCATGGGAGGAATCAGCAGTGGTGCACAAGAAAGATCCAGGCTACCCGACTATTACTTGCACAATCTATTACAAGAAGATCAGGCATGCCCTTTGTGACCTTGGTGCAAGTGTTAATCTCATGTCCAAGGCCATGTTCGAGCAACTGGGATATCCGGCTCTCTCACCTACAGCACGGACTATCCAACTCGTCGATTCAACGATACGATATTCAGAAGGAATTATTGAGAGCATATTGGTTAAGGTCAAAAGTTCTTATGTCTTCGCGGATTTCGTGGTTCTTGATATGCATGACGAGGGAGGAATGCCGCTCATTCTTGGGCGACCATTTCTCAGTGATGTCTGAGCTAGGATCAATGTGGGGTCCGGAATCATCCATTTCCGCATTGGGAAGAGGAATTTGAAGTTCAGGTTTCAGGACAAAGAGGAGTAATGCTATTTGGTGCAAGATAGTGTTGAGCAGCTTGGGGGAAGGACGGAGCCTTTACCCCCGAGGAAGGAATCTCCGTCAAAGAGGTTAAAGAAAATTCAGAAAGAATGGCGGAAGTTTGAGATGGCACCACCCTCTACTTCTCAGGAATGGGGTGCTGAATGGAATTGATCACTGAGAACAGTCCAACTCGTCGGACTAAAAATAATGGGTCCTTTCTACCAAAAAGGTTAAAAATGGTACTTATCTCATATTTCCCTTTTCAAAATTTTATTTCCAAAATTGCATATTTGATTTTCCAAAACTCTGCATCTGCATGCTAGATTCATCTAGCCCTTTTCCCTTTTCCAAATAAAATTTCTGAAAATCATTTCTGAGTTTGAAAATTTAAGAAACATCATTTGAAAAATATTTCGAGGGAATTTGGGCTGAGGCACTCAGGCAGGCCCCCGGCTAGCCGTTGGGGAGCCACTGGCCAGGGCAGAGGGTAGGTGGGCCCGACCTGGGGTCGGCCGACCCCAGGTTCGGCCGAAGCAGCCCAACGGCTGCTGGGCCCCACCTTGCTCCAACGGCTCCTAACCGTTGCCCAACAGCTATGTCTGGATGCCCGGCGCATTTGCCTATAAATAGCAGGGGGAGAGGGGGTGTTCTTCACCCATTCAACATTCTTCACTCACACTCCCCTCTCTACTCCTTGCTCTCTTAGTTTTCTTGGATTTCTTGCTCGAGATTGGATCATCAAGTGTTCTCTCTATTGTGTTGCTGAAAGTATTGTCATTGGTGGAGCAAGCTCGGTAAGAACTTCATTCGATTTCACTAACCCATCACCGAGTTGCTCTTGTTGTCCCTTGTTGTTGTGTTAGCATAAATTGGGTGGCGAACACTCTCCGGAGGGTGACACGCTCACGCTCCCGTTCGCGGGCAAGCACGAGTGCATCCACCCCCGCCGAGCTAACGCCGAGCCCATCGACGATGGATTATGAAGAAGAGCAAGTCGAGCCACAAGCTACGAGGAGGTCATCGACGACACCCCCTACCTCAATTTGCGGGCGCTCGAGAGGAGCAAGCCTATGCTCTCTTGAAGGACCGAGTCTTCGCCCACACCCGGGACTTCGACCCGGCCCTCATGGAGAAAACAGGTATGAATCTCGAGTTCACTTCCATTTGGAATGCTCTTGGTTGGGAGGAGTTTGCGCCGGTTACAGAACTTGGCTCTCGGCCCCTCACCATCCAGTTTCTTTGCTCTCTTACCGAGATTCCGGATGGCATTCAGTTTCATCTTTTTGAGACTGATTATCGTGTTTCTTGGAAGGAACTTAGTTGTCTTCTTGGTTTTAGTCCTCGTTGTGCTGTTGCTCTGAAGAAGGCTTGTGAGGGTTTTGTTCGAGACTCTTTCTGGTCAGACATCTCTGGTCTTGTTTACAGTGGCAAGTTTGTACCTCGGTGCAATGATATTGTGCATCCCACTCTCCGTTTGTGGCACAAGTGGCTCGCCATTACTCTCTTTCCACGAGAGGATGTTCGGCCTGTGCGCAGCGATGAGATGATGCTATTATATGCCGCTGTTAACCGGATCAAGGTCTCTCCCGTTAAAGCTATGATTCGGTAATGGTTGATGAATTTCAAGATGCTAGGTCCTATTGAGTGTACGTCTTTGGTGACTCGTATCGCCCTCAAACTCGGGGTTCTTAGCGGGAATTCCGTACCCTTCATCGGGACGCCCCGAGTTCTCATTGATGAGGCATACTTGATCCAAGGGCATATACTTAAGAGGGGCCCAAATGATTCTTTGACTTTCTTCTTCCCGGGCTATGCAAATCAAATCCCGTTACCTAACCTGGGGTTTGGATTGTATAACTTGGAGTCACTAACCATTCCCCTTGTTACACAAGAGGAAAGCCGTCGTGCTAGTGTTTCAAGCAGGTCCACCAGAAGCGCGACAAAGAGAGCACACATGCAGCAGCAGCAGCAGTCACAGCCGACACCACCACCACAGCCTCAGCCTCAGCCACAGCCTGCTACGCCACCAGTGGTAGGAGGGGCCCCTGCGGGGTACATGTCCGGGGTTACCCCTGGATATGCACCTGGTTGGGACCAGCCCACCTACCACCCGAGTGCGAGTGGCACGGCTTGGACGGATGCGAGCAGTGCTCAGTGGGCTGCACCCACTAGTTCCAGCTCTGGTGGTCCACCTCCATCTTCGTCCTTCCGGCGGCACTCCTCAGCCTCTGCACGCGATGCTCAGCTCGCGCAGCGGATGGGAGAGCTCACCGTCCAGGTCACGGGATTGGAGGAGACACTGAACACCCACGTCGAGTCTACCTCAGCGTGGCAGCGTCAGGCTGGTGAGAGGATAGCAGCCATGCAGCAGGATCAGCAGCGATACATGGAGGCGTAGAGGGCTTACTATGCGAGTCAGGGTTTCTTCTACCCTCCTCCGCAGTGAGCCTAAAGCTAGCTTGGGGGAGGACCCCCATCCTGAGGTAACTTGTATCTTCTTTTGTTTTCAGAATATCTTATAATTGAAAACCCAAAAAAATCTACAAAAATAATAAAAATAATAAAAATAAAAAGACCAAAAATATTTATTTGCTTTCATCATCATCGTTTGCTTAGTTTGCTTTGATATGCTTAGTAAGAATGCTTTGCCTCTATGGTTGAAATGATGAATAGCTGCTCTGTTTATTCTTCTCGTATGTCTTGCTTACAACTTTGTATCCAACCTAAGTTTTTAGTTTGTTGGCTTGTATGTTCAAACCTTAGCTTGAAAACTGTGGGTAGCAAAAAGCATGATCCTTGCCTAAGTTGTTGTGCGACATGACATGGTAGAATAGAGTGCTATGATCTTGTGCTTAGTGATGCTTGACATCCGGAGTTTTCCTTTTTGAAAAAAATCAGATCATGATGAGTTCCTCAATGATGAGAATTTCCCATCCAAGGCCATATGTAGATTCTAGTTCTTAGCCTCCACATATGCAGCTTGTTCTCTCATTGAGCTTTGTCAAATTGTTGTGACCTTTGTCAGAACTCGTACTCCCCTGATCAAGATCACGTACACGTTCATGCTAAACTTCTACACTAGAAGTTAGCATTCATCATTTGCTCCATGCTGCCTATGCATTCTTCCACAAATAAAACTTTATGTATCTTTGTATCATTCATCGCTCTCCAAATATCTCCAATAGAGACAAAGGGCTAGCTAAAAAAAGAGAGAAAAAGAAAAGCATGCTCAAAAGCATGGCAAAAATAAAATAAAGAGAGCTAGCCCAAGTCTCGGAAATTTCAAAAGGAGAAAAAGGGATTGAAATGTGCAAGAGAAAGAGTTCTACCATGTAGATGGTAATAACTAGTACTTACTCCGGGGCTAGTGTCCACCTTACCATCAATCCCTTATTCCCTGATATAAAGCATGGCAATATCTAGCACCCATTTTCGGGCCTAGTATCCACCTTGCCATGCTCATTTCCATCACACACATATGCACATCTTGATCAGGATGTATGTTTGTTTCTTCCAAGGATCCGGTCTTTGACTTAGCAATATATGAGAGACAAGTATGCCACATTTCTTCCCTACCTACAGCTCCACATGCAGCCTATTAGGAGTAGGATGTGAAGAAAGGCGACTTTGATGCCTTGGTGAGGAACTATAAACTTTTGAGCGATCCGAGAGTATCATTTGAGGAACTCTAATTTTCTTTTGAAAAAAATTGCAAAACCTCCGGATTGATAAGCTGATCAAGGTATGAGTGATGATGCACATGCTATATAACCATTCTGTCTCTCAACCGCCCAAGGCAGGTGAAGCTATATGCCCCACGTTATCAGGTGAAAGGTAAGAACATTGCCAACTTGTTCAACTCTTGGTAGAGTACTTTGCTGTATGTTCGCCATAAGTTGAGAATACAACATTGTAGCAACTCCTGATCAACCAACCTAATTCTCTAATGTCTTGCTTCGAGACGAGCAAGAGGTTAGCTTGGGGGAGTTTGTTGACGGTGGAAATTCACCATTTCCAACCCTCAATATACTCACATAAATGGAGGCATATGCATTATTTACTAACATTTTGGTTTGAATAATATAGTTCCACTTATCCTTGGAGATTATTTGTATATAGGTGATTTACCCCTTAAAAGAGATGGAAACCCACCTTCTATGAAGAAACCATGCCAACTCAGCTGAGGAGGTGGTTGCCACCAAGGGAAACATGGCATTCCATGTCATCGATCCAGGGGAGGCACTCACCGACGAATCAGAGGACGCCACATGGACTTCACATGGATCAAAGGGCCCACCTCGGATACCAAATCAAGCAATGCACCGGGGGAGGATCAAAGGGCCCACAGGGCAGCCACCCAGAGGAAGCACACCAGGTGGGGCCGCCCTTGGGGGTCGGCCGATCCTAGGATCGGCCGAACCGCCTTAGTGGCGCCCCATCTGGCCCCTACACGTGGCAGCTCCCTGTTGGTCCATTGCTTCACTCCCAGGTGTTTAGGGGCACTTTGAGCCTCCGAGCAAGCCTGGCCCTTGCCTATAAATAGAAGGGGAGGGACTCCCATTTCTCACACACCACTCTCTCATTCTCCTCTCACTTTTAGTTTCTAAGGCTAGGGGGTAGGCTAGAGTAGCTCTTATTCAGGTTCCAAGTCCTCTTGGAAGTTTAGGTATGAGTTCTCTTTTATCTTTATTTCTTTGTATGACTTTGATCTATTTCAGTTATTCAGCTATTTCATATAAAGTTATGGTAGATCATATGTTTGATATGTTCTTGAGTTCATCCTCTGTTCATCATTTAGAGGCGTGTGTTCTTCGTGAACACTACCTTTTGTTCCACTTGAAGGGTGATAAACTCCTTCCTTATGTGTTTGTTCATAAGTTAGAGGCTCGTGTTCTTCACGAACACGACCCTTTGATCTTATTGATTAGACATAAGAGAGTTCATATCTGTTTGTATGTCTAGCCTTAGTTGATCTTGTTAGATGGCATGAGAGTGTTGCATGAGGTCTGTGTTCAAGCTACGGTACTCGGTCTAGTTGACCAGTCTTCTGGTGGCTCTCACCCTGGGTCACAATAGCTCGGGCCGGGTGGAATCTAGTAGCAACATAGGCATGCTGCATGGGTTGTCTGGCTACGATAGTTATGAGCATAACCCCCGTAACGATAGAGGTCGGTCCTCAGGTAGTGACAGTCCTGTTGGATCCTTGGGCAACCTCCGCGCTGGGGTACCTGCTGTAGGAGTCTAAAGTCTAGTTTCGCAGAGTGCTGGTCGTCGCGGGATAGCTCCCCATTTGTACCTGGGTGCTGAACCTTATCTCTGTCATGCAATACTCATGCCCATCTCTTGTATCTTCTAGCTTTGTATGTTTAGTACATTAGAACCTAGAGCTAACTTGTATGTTCCCCCTAAGCCGTAGTGTGCTAGAGTAGAGGTAGATTTGAGTGTGTGTGTCGCACTACCCTTATATCTTTTATCTTACCCCTGTCTTTGAGTGTGTTGTTCCCTATATCTATCTCTTGGTTTACATTCAGAGCAAAAGCATAAGTCTAAGATATCCGCCATTGCCTTCCACAGATTTGATACCCTTGGAATACTCTCCTTCCTTGGGGAAATGCTACAATGGTTTATATGTGCGCTTGCGGATTCGTTCATGATCGTTTAGATTAACCTATTGCAAGTCTCGATGTTCACGCTAACCGCACCATTAGTTGTGACATTGAGAGGTGCTTACAAGGCGTTTCCTGGTGTTGTCACTAAGGATGGGTCCCAGATCTGTTCTTAAGATGACGGTGCTGCGAAACGCCAACAGGGGTATGGGTTTAGGTTCTAATTTTGCCAAACATGAGAGAGATGTTTTGAATAAACAAAAATAAATAGGTCTTGGAAAAATTCTAATTCTAGAGAAACCAGTAGATATCAAGTTGAAAGAAACCAAAAATCTAAGTTTACGCGAGTCCTAGCATGCGTCAAAGATTAAAAAATCATTAAGGAACAACACGGGGCTCTACTCATGTGTTTTCATGATGTAAAACAAACCAACCTTATCATCATGAGGACGATGAAAGGTGTGGGTAGATTCTAAATTTTTGGTGTAGGTTTCTCGAAAAGAGGCAAATAAAACGTAGGATGGCTGATGTCAAAGGTTTATGACAAATAAAATCCAAATGAAACATCCAAGCAAATTAATTGTCTCAAAAATAAGTTCAACCACTTAAGAGTTTATACCAAGTCTTGCGTAGCAAATTCAAAGACCAACTTACTTGAAAATCGGAAATAATCTGGGTTGCCCTCCCGACAGCTTTACTCTTCAACGGGTTGTCCTCCCGGTACCTTATTCTTGACTCGACGAACGGGTTGCCTCCCGCCTAGCGCTTCGTTTATAGTCCATAGCTAGACTTCTTGTCTTCTTCACTTCGGATCAACACTCTTTGCGGGTGTTGCAATCTTGGGTACCCACTTCTGCACCATCTTGGGCACGGGCTTATTCTCCGGTCTAGTCATCTTTTTGGTCTTCACAGGCAGCTTTTGTTCTTTGGTCTTGACGGATGCAATGACTTCTTTGATCACCTTCACTTCCTTCTTCTTGGGCTCCTCCTTCTTCTTTGGCTCTTCCTTTCTAAAATGACGATGAGGTGGAAGATATTTAGCATTGATCATGTTGCATACCTCGAAATGTGGACGAAACTTGAATACGCTTTGTGTGCCATTGACGTCGAACTTAATCTCTCCTTTGCCAACGTCGATCGTTGCCCCGACGGTCTTGAGGAAGGGCCTCCCTAGGATGAGGGGCGGCTTCTCCCTTTATCCCATCTCAAGTACCACGAAGTCGACGGGGATGAAGTGATCTCCAACCTTCACGGACACATCTTCAGCGATTCCCACAGGATAGCGGATAGAGTTGTCGCCCAACTCCAAACACATACATGTAGGCTCAAGTGGTAAGCGTAGCTTCTCGAACACATCTCTTGGCATGACACTCACGCTTGCTCCAAGGTCGCATAATGCCTTCTCGAACGTGAATGAGCCAATAGAACATTGGATAGTTGGACATCTAGGGTCTCTTTGCTTCTCGGGCCCTTGATTTGTGACGGCGGCACTACATTGTTCAGACATCTTGATGTGATCCGCTCCAAGTGTTGCCATCTCATACTTGTTTGCAAGTATGTCTTTGAAGTAGCGAGAATATGTAGGAACTTGGAGAGCGTCCAATAGCGGCATGTTGATGCTTAACCTGCGCACCACTTCCACAAACTTTTCAAAATGATTATCAATTTTACCTCGAAAGTAGTGTGTCTTTAGTGTAGGCATCTTCGTGTCATCACTTGGCATTTCAAATTCCGGCTCTTCGGTAGCAATCTTCGAAATAGTAGTCACTTTCTCCTTAGTGTGATCTTCCGCTTCGACGGTTGGCTTAGGCTTCCTTGCTCCGGCTGGAAGTTCGGGATCCTCAGTCTCCTTTCCCGAGCGAGTTTGAATTGCCTTAGCCGTTTCGGGACCTTGGGGCTGCCCCGGCAATCTTCCTTCACTAGCGGTTAGGCGCCCGGCAAGTTGTCCCACTTGCGTCTCCAATATCTTCATTATGTTGAGCACTTGTTGGTTGGAGCTCCCAACCTCCATCACCTTGCCATTGATGTTCTCCAATATTTTATCCATAGTCTTGAACTTAGTGACGGTGTCCTTGTTGATCTTTGCTTGCTCGTCCATGAAGTCCTTCAATTGTATACGAAGAGGCACCGAATTTTGAATAGACGAACTTGCACTAAATTGAGGTCTACCTTGCCCGTAGCGGAAGTTTGGCAAATCTCCTTTCCTCATGTAGTCAAGCACCTTTGCTTCCTCCGGACAATCTCTTTGGACATGGCCGTACTCCCCACATTCTTCACACATGGATCTTGCTTCGGCGGCCTTCAAGTCTTGGGCGGCTTTCTTTTCTAGCTCCATCTTCTCCAACCTCCTCATAAGCGAGTCGATCTTCCCTTCTAGAAGTTCTTCCTTTTCAACCTGCAAAACACCTTTAACATTGCCCGTCGGTTGAACCGGAAGTAAGCGTCCTGATGACGCCCATGTATCATTATCCACAACCTTCTTGAAAAGAGTGAATGCCTCCGTCGGAGTTAGCTCAATAATAGATCCTCCCGCGATGCGTCAATTACGGTCCTCGATGCTAGATTGAGGCCTTGATAGAACTTTTGAACAAGGTCCTCCTTCGGGAACTTGTGGTGTGGCACGGCTTGGGTGTACTCATTGAAACGCTCGAAAGCTTCCGCGATAGTCTTCGTAGGATATTGAGCAAATGTAGCAACCTTATTATGCAAGCTTTGAGTCTTACCCAGCGAATAGTACTCCTTCATGAAAGCTCTCATCAATGCTTCCCAATTTTGCACCGTCTCCACCGGTAGAGTATAGAACCATTGCAAGGCTTTTCCGAGAAGTGAGAACGGAAAAAGTCTTGCCCTCAATTGATTTTGATCCAGCCCTTCCATCGTGAATGTCTGACAAAGTTGAATGAACGCTTGGATGTGAAGGTTAGGATCCTCTTTACCGGTGAAAGGTGTATGTTGCACCATGCGGATGGTTGAAGTCTTGATCTCGAACGGTCTTCCAATGTCGGCTAGGTTGAGGATGGAGAGATCAACAAGTTCCGGGATGCAAAGCTCCCCGATCTTCCTCTCTTCTCCCACTGGTGGCGGTTGAGGTTGATCTCACCTTGGACTTGTGGGTGGTGATTCATTTGGAGATCCTGACATTCCTTCGTCTCTGGTGTTTGGATCTACAATCCCCAGCTTCCGAGATCGTGCTTCACGCCTCCCTTGCATGTAAAGTTTTTCTGGATCATCCACAAAATTTTTTGGTTTGTTGGAGAGGCGGCCATCCATCTCCTGTTAGGGTTAGCGATAAACAAAATATACAAAAGATCTAAAAAGAAAAGAAAACTATAAAAAGGGTTAGTCAAAAACTAGATTAGATTGGTTTTTGAGGATGATCAAAGTTTAGTAGATGCAAAAGAAAAATCAAAAAGAAACTGAAAATACTTACAAACGAGATATTAGATTGGATCTCGATTACTTGTTCCCCGGCAACGACGCCAGAAAAAGGGGCTTGTTGACGTTTGATTATCGTTGCAAAGTTCGTGTGGACTTGCAAGTGGATAAATCCTCTGTCGTGGTCAAGGGACCCTTCTTCCCTTGAGTGGTGAACCCAAGGTATCGAATCCGTGGAACAATGTGTAATGCAAGATCAATCTAATAACCGAGAAACACTTGCTTCTTTAAGGGGTTTCGAATTGCATCTAATCTACTAAGATCAAAAGAGGTAGCAAGAGAAAGCATTGAGGTACCGATCTAGAGGGGTCTAGATCGTGTCTATGTCGTAGTTCTGAGCAAGATAGAAGAGAGAGTAAAACGAATCTCATTGAAAGCATCTTTAAACCTTGACCTTCGGTCAAACCCTCTAAGTCACCCCGCCGTACTCAGTGTCAACATCCTGTCACGATGTTCCCCTTTCTTCGCAGTCGAATCTTAGAGCACACCCGCAAGGAGTGCGTTGAACTACTTGGTAGATCGGGTATGCACCTCTAGCCACCGCGGCTACAAAAACATCCCATGCAATCTATCTCGAGAATAGATTGAGGAAGAAAACACCCAAGCAAGAACAAGAATTGCAAACAAAGGTACTCGATCGCTAGGAATCGGATCCATTAAAACTCCATCAAAAGTATGTATACATTAATAAGATCCAACCGGGATCCTACCTTGATCTTTATTCACGCCTCCGGAACTCCGACGTGGTCTTCCTTGCAAGGTTCCCACACCGGCTAGGCAAACCCTAGATGACTAACACGACCCTCCTCTCCGGGGGTGGTGTCCCTCAAGCTCCTCTGCTCCTCGGCGGCGAATGACGAATGGCTTGATAGTTGCAACTTCGCACGGGGGCTATAAATATCTCGAGCATCATCTAGGTCAAAGGGGGCAGCGAACCGACCCGAGGATGGGCCAGGCCGGCCGGCCTGGGCCGGCCGGCCCAGGGCCTCCTCGGCCCGGTTCATCTCCGGTTTTCTTCGTGAAGCTTCTCGCGACTTCCTGAGCTTTTGCCGAGTTGCATGTGTGCCCTTGACGTCATTTTCCTCGCGGTTTAGATAAGGGGGCTTTGCGTATGAACTCACGCATCTTCCGTCTAGGTCCTCAGCATTTCTCGGCTTCACGCTTTAGTCCTTGGTTCATTTGGAGTAATGTTCATCTTGTATCTTGACTTGTCCCGGGGTCCGTGATCACCTTGTAAATCCCTTGATGAACTTTACCCGGAAGTCCTCATTTGAGCTCTTGATTCTTGTGTAAACAATAAACCCCAAAAACCATGCGCCAGTGCGAACATAACATATAACAGGGGTTAGGATCGTTAGTGTGAATATCAAATTAATACCAACATAGAAGGTAAACAAGTGGCTAGGTTGACGGAAATCGACCGGCAACATGCGATCATAGGTGACCTTCATGAACGCACTACACGGTCGAGGTCAAGGAATACTTCTCATTTCGCTCACTCTGCTTTTGTTGCTACGTTTGAGCCCAAATACATTCGACACGCTTTGTCTGACGAGAATTGGGTGAATTCTATGCATGAGGAGTTGGAGAATTTTGAGAGAAACCAAGTTTGGGTGTTAGTCGATCCACCACCAAATTGCTGCCCCATAGGTACCAAGTGGGTGTGGAAGAACAAGGAAGGTGAGAATGGGATAGTTGTGAGAAACAAGTCGAGGTTGGTGGCTCAGGGTTTCAACCAGAAAGAGGGTATAGATTATGAGGAGACATTTGCTCCTATGGCCCATTTGGAGGCAATTTGGATCCTTCTAGCCTTTTGCTGTGGCTAAAAGGTTCAAGTTGTACCAAATGGACGTGAAGAGTGCTTTCTTGAATGGGGTGATAGAGGAAGAAGTGTATGTGAGGCAACCCCCGGGGTTTGAGAGTGAGAGATACCCACACTGTGTATACAAACTCCAGAGAGCGCTTTATGGGTTGAAACAGGCACCAAGGGCTTGGTATGGTAGGTTGAGCGGTTTTTTGCTGAGCAAGGGATTTGTGATGGGCAAAATTGATAAGACCCTATTTCTCCTTAAGCATGGAAGTGACCTATTGATTGTTCAGATTTACGTGAATGACATAATCTTTGGTTGCTCTTCTCATGATCTTGTTGCCAGATTTATAGATGACATGAGCAGGGAATTTGAGATGTCCATGATGGGTGAGCTGCAGTTTTTCTTAGGACTCCAGATCAAGCAGGGCAAGGACAGGACATTTGTACATCAGGCGAAGTACACCAGGGACATGGTGAAGAAGTTTGGCATGAACGACTCCAAGCCGCTGACTACACCAATGGGTACTACTACGGCTTTGGATGCAGATGAGGATGGCGAACCCGTGGACCAGAAGGAGTACCGGAGCATGATCGGCTCCCTCCTCTACTTGACGGCGATGAGGCCGGACATACACTTCAATGTGTGTCTGTGCGCTCGTTTTCAGGCTTCACCGAGGACTTCACATCGGCAGGCCGTCAAGCGGATTTTCAGGTACTTGAACTACACTCCTGAGTTTGGTCTTTGGTATTCTGCCTCCTCGACACTCAGACTTCACGGGTACTCCGATGCTGATTTTGCTGGTGTCGATTGGACCGCAAGTCAACCTCTGAGTGTTGTCAGTTTCTTGGTTCTTCTTTGGTCTCTTGGTCGTCTCGCAAGCAATCCTGTGTAGCCCAGTCCACTACAGAAGCCGAGTATGTTGCTGCCGCTAGTTGTTGTTCCCAGCTTTTATGGATGACCTACACTATGAGCGATTTTGGTGAGGAGTGCTCCCAGGTTCCACTCTTTTGTGACAGCACTAGTGCCATAAGTGTAGCCAAAAACCCAGTCCTTCACTCCAAAACGAAAGACATCGAAGTGAGATACCACTTTCTGAGGGACAATGTTGAGAAAGGGAACATATCATTGTCCTATGTATCTTCCCAAGATCAGCTAGCCGACATATTCACTAAACCACTTGACCAAGTTACCTTCACATGCTTGCGAGGTGAACTTGGAGTGTGCTTTCCTTTCTAGCTGGGTCTTGAAGCTTCTCATGTATATATGTGATATATGTATCATTTTGTTGCATTCCATGCATGCATTTTACCTTTATGTACAAAACCTGGTAGGATAGCTATCTTTGGATCATTTGTGCTAGGATAAGCTTCTCTTATATACTTTGATCACTGTGATGTGCTATATGTGAGATATGTGTATGCTTTGGGAATGGTGATGTGAATGCTATGCTCTTGATGGTATTGTCATATAGTCATGATGAGATAGCTTCCTTTTTGTGAAAATGCTAAAATTGCTTCACTCATGAGTAGATACTTGTCAATACTCAATTTGTGCTCAAATACCTATATCATGCTTAGTTTGTGCTTGAGTATCATGCTCTCTTTGCTTGGGGTCAAAGACCCATTTGTCATGATAAATGCTTAGCCCATATGTTCACTTGTGGAGGAGCATAAACTTCTTTTTGCTGCAAAGGCATTTCATGTACCATGCTTAAACTTGAAAATGAAATTGGTGTATGAATTACCTTATGCTTGAAAAATGAGCTCTTAATCATGTCTTTATGTTTTGATATTCATATCTTGGGTGCTAAACCGTTGCATGTTATCTACCATGAGAAGTCTCATTTTAAGAATTAGACACATGGCTCGGTGGCTTTGACATGACATTTAGTAGCTTGTGGGCGTTTACCATGATCTTCTGATGAGAACTTGTGATCTTGTATAAGCTTTGTATGATCTAGTTTATTTTTGCTCACATTGCCATGGATAGGGCTTTGCTCATGAGATGAATGTTTCTTTGTGAAAATTGCTTAAAATTACTTTTGGCCATGTCACATGCTTATATGTCCCTACTTTCTTGATGGAAATGTGCTAACTACACCGTGTCTACTTAGCTTGCTCTATGTCTCATTTGTAGCATTTTGTTGTGCTCTTTGTATATTTGAGAAGCTTGGTAGATTGTATATATGCTTTGACATGCATTTTTCATGAAAATAAGGGGAAGAGTTTCATATACCTTGATTCATGCATTGTCAACAAGGGGGAAAATATGTATGAAAGGGGAGAAGTTGTATGCATTTGGGGAGAATTTTTTGATTTTGTGAGATTGTTGCTTGTGAGGAGAAAATTTTGAGAAAAGAGGTTGCATTTGCTCAGGGGGAGTTTGCATATGTGCAGGGGGAGCTCCTTTGGGTTGCCTGAGTTTTGTGCTTTGTGGTGTGCTCTTTGTGAGCTTTGTTTTGTCTCGGCTGTGTTGAGCCGTTGCCCTTGACTTAGGGGGCCGAGACTTGGTCTAGCGAGTGATCTTGTTTTCGCTTGTTCTTTGGCTTTAGATCACTTGTTGGAGGTTTGTGTTCGTAGTTATTTTTTTTCTTTTTCTCTATGATGGTTACTATGGGTGTTGTCAATGCACTCATCAAGGGGGAGATTGAGGACCAGGTGTGTCCGAAGACCAGTGGAGGGTCGCTCCTTAGTGATGAGTGATTGACAACGTTGGGTGAACTGATGCTTGGCTAAGTATGCAGGTACAGGTTGCGGCTTGACTCGTGTTGGTGCAGGTGAAGAACAAGCGCGAAAGGCCTTAGCCGTGGTGGCCTCCGGGTGATGGAGAGGCAAGTAGGCTTGGTTCGATGGACCCGGTGGCCGATGGGGTCAAGTGCGAGCCGTGCGGTGCAAGACTAGCAAGTTGAAGTCGTGAACATGGGCCGGTGCAAGGTAGCGGATCGAGCCCGAAGCTTGCACGTGAGGTTTGGTGGTTTGCCTACAAAACCAACGGTGGACGGTTTCTTGGTTTGGGCCGCAAAACCAAGTCGGAGGCCCGATGCGACAGAGTCGGTGATCCGGGAGCGTTGGGAAGCTTCGAGGCGGGGGGCACGTGGCGTGATCATAGGGCTTGCGTCAAGGTTAAGCAAGTCCGCGGTGGAAGTGTGTCCGCTCGATGAAGACTTGACCATATTGCCCCTGAGGGGTGTGTATCTTCATTTCAAGTTGTAGGGGTAGCGTGGTCATTTGCCTCCTCCGGTGGACTTCGTATAAATAGCAGAGAGGTGGATGGCATCTCTCTCTCTCTCTCTTGGACTCTAGGGTTTCCTCCCCCGGTAGATCGCTCTGGACTGCTTCTTTTTCCTCTGCTTTCCATAGGCTAGATTCTTGTATAGACTCTGACCTCTGGATGTATGGAATCATTCGGTGTTGTGGTGATCTCCTAGCTCTTTGTGATTTTCGTGTCATTTTCGGGGATTTTCGTTCTTCGCTCGATTCGTTGATTTGAGGGCGTTTTCTCTCTGATTTCTTTGAGGGGATTATGGGTGGATGCCTTGCGCATCTTTGTGTGTGATCTTGACCCCTCAAACACCGGGAAACCCCTTCGATTCGTGAGTTTTTGGTTGGAGCCCGAGTTCTTGGTGGTGGTTCATGTGATCCGCGATTCCCGGTGATTTAGGGAGTTAGAGGTCGAGATTTTTGGGGCACAGCTTCCTCTTGTGACGCTTCTCACCTCCCCCAAATCTTGTCTCAAGAGCTCTAGCCGTTTGGGAGATTCGGTGATGGATAGGAGGGGTTGACCCCCGCGGTAGCGCGTTTCTGGCTCTGTCCGCATCACGCGGACTGTCCGCGAGTCCTTGGCGGACTGTCTGCGGGCTGTTGAACAGTGCAGGTGTTCTTCGTGTTCTTCCGAGTTCGTGTTTTGATCCGGTGCCACAAGTGGTTTTGGTTGCACGGAGTTTGCGGACGGTCCGGATTTGAGTGTCGGACAGTCCGTGAAGGTGCGGACAGTCCGCGGTGCTTGCCCGGACAGTCCGATTTTTTGGGGTGCGTCTCTGGTAGCTCTGTTCACTTTAGCAGACACTCCGCAAGGTCCTTGGACAGTCCGCCCGTACACCACGGACTGTCCGCCAGGTCTGCTGCAGACTTGCTTCCTTTGGATCGATTCTTGTCTTGTGCTTCCGCGATTTGATTCAAGGCTTGTCTCTAGGACTAGTAGGCTTGTGTGTGCCTAGTCTAGAGCTCCTTTGGTGTGTGCGAGTGATCGGAGTGGCAATCGGGGTATAGGCCGAGTTTGTCCTTCGGGAAGAATTTTTATCAGCTCCCATTCACTCCCCCCCCCTCTCTGGTCGCCTATTCAGTCCTTCACATACACAGCTCACCCTAAACACATGCAAAAGAGCAAAGAGAAAACTACCAAAACACAACTCAAGCAAACAAAGAAGCTCCCCCTGCACACATGCAAACTCCCCCTGAACGAATGCAAACTCCAACTGAACAAATGCATGCAAACTTACCAATGCAAGACAAAGAGCGAACACTGCCCAGTCTGCCCAGGGCGGTTAGACCGCCCCCCAGGGAGGTTAGACCGCCTCCCGAACTTATCATAAGTAGGGCGGTCAAACCACCCCAAAAGACTGTCCTCCAAATTTTTCTCTGAAAATTGCCGAAATGGTCTGAAAACCTTCTAAATATGCCCAGATGCATTTTCCATGCACAAACTTCTCCCCCTTTATGACCATGCATGAAACAAGGCAAATTCGCAAAAGTTTCAACTACTAGCTTCTCAAATATACAATGAGCACCACAAAATGCTACAAGTGAGCAAATGAGTAAGCAAGACATTCCATAGTTCCGTAAAAGCATAGCCATCAAGATAGTAAAGTTATATAGGCATATGACAAAGGCAAGATCAAATTAAGTAATTTTGCGAAAAATTTCCCTCTCATGAGCAAAGACCTAAACATGAGCAAAACATGCCAAAGTGAATCCAGATCACACAAACTTCATGCTAGGTCACACATCCTCATCACAAGATCATTGCAAACACCCATAAGCATCTCATGTCATGTTAAAGCCACCAAGCCATGTGTCTACTTCTTAAAATGAGACTTCTCATGGTAGACATCATGTAACGGTTTAGCATCCAAGTTAAATTTATTTAAAGCATTTATGACATGAATCAAATGAGAGCATAACTTCAAGCATAGGCATTTCATAGATACCAATTTTATTTTTCAAATTTAAGCACAAAATGGTACATGAAGTGCCTTTGCAGCAAAAAGAAGCTTATGCTCCCCCACAAGGTATCATATGGGCTAAACATTCACAATGACAATTGGGTCTTTGATCCCAAGTGAAAAGCACATGATATCAAGCACAAATTAAGCATGATATAGACCACCAAAGAACACTAAGATCATGCAAGGCCTTAAACTCACAAGAGAGAGCCTATCCTAGCATTTTCCAAAAATAGCCATCTCAACATGCACATATAGCAAAACTATCAAGAGATAGCTATCCATCACGAAATCATATCAAACATGCTCAAAAGCTCACAAATAGCATATCATAGTATTCATGGCATATAGGAGAAGCTCAACCTACCATGCATATGATACAAATGCAACAAAGGTAGATATGTACATCAAATGCAACATGATATATATGACACAATGCAAGACACAAATGTCAAACCTACCAAAGTCTATACATCATGTTATATGGAAACATATGTAATGCAAAATGCATGGGGAGACACAGAACTCGACTTAATAGCAAGAAAGCTCACAAGGGGACACACCAACTAAGAACCGCTCCAAGCGAGAGAAGAGCCACCAAAGATCCCAATCGAGTACCATAGAAAAGATACCAATTGCAAGACCGCCAAAGATCCCAATTGAGTACCATAGAAGGGATACCAATTGAAGGATCACAAATGGCTACCAAAAGCCACACCCTCAAAAACAAATTCCCCATCGAAAGAAGCCAAGCTCCCCCTCAACCAAAGATGACTAGGAAAGCAAAAGCTAGGAAAAGAAAGAGCAAAGAAGAAGCTCTAAAACCAACCGAAAGAGGAAGAAAGCCAAAAGAGGAACAAACCACAACCTGAAGACAAGGCAAACCCAAAACCCAAAGAACACTCAAAACATGCTACACAATGCATTGACAATACTAATTAGGGTAAATAAAGCATTGTAGCTGTTGACGGTCTAAAAACTCGTCAAGATTCACCGTCCCTTACGGATCATCGTAGCACTTTTTCTCTCGAGTATTATCCAAGGTTATCGAATCCGTGGATCGGAAGCAAACCGCTAAGGTTCTCTACCTTATCTAGTCAATCTAACCTAACATGAAGTATAGATTGCATATGAGAGATAAACCTCAAATATATATATATATATATATATATATATATATATATATATATATATATATATATATATATATATATATATATATATATATATACGATGAGGCTAAAATTCAACAAGGTGCATTTGTTATATGAAATGCACAGACCCTACAAGCAACAGTGCCTCCGACCCACCCGTCCAGCGCCCGCACGCCTCCGCTCCGCCCGGTAGGATGGTTTCCCGTAAGCCTGCAAAGGGAGCGGATCGAAGCGCCCCTCAACGTGCCCCGCTGCCCCGTTTGCACAAAAGCAGGATCGAGGGTCGATCCGCCCCCTGTTGTTGTCTCGTCAGGATAAACCCCGGGGCTTCGCGGGCCGAACCTCCCCTGCAGCGTTGGGTTGCGTGGCACGTAGGACGCGACGTACGGTAGGAGCGACTAGCGAGCAGAGCCACGCGAACATGCAACTGAAGTTACACGATTGGTTGCTTTTGCTCCTCGTGCTTGCATCAGCGTGCTATAAGTTATTTAATAAAAGAAGTTACACAATTCGATACTTGTATCAATTGCTCCTTGCCTTGTTGCTCCACTGTGCCGATTGATGAAACTAAGAAAGCTGCAACTGGGTGTGTTTCATTGGGGTTGAAAATTTTGTCACCCCCTTTTGACCGCTAATCAAGAGTATTAAACAAAACCTTCCTAGACTAATTCGTGAGAGAACTCTAATGAGACCTTCGACCACACGATTAGAGGATTGTTACTAAAGCATTAATGTAGTATGATTAATTAGGCTTATTAAATTCGTCACGTAAAGTTAAACTCATCTGCGAAAAGGTTTTGCAAATAGATTTGATTTAGTACTCCATGCATGCAACATTCGCTAGGTGAAAAAAATGAACTCCAATGAAACAGGGCACAAAGGTTTGTAAATTCAGAGTGGAATAGAAGCAGGAAGAGTTTTCAAAAGATATTTTTGTTTGCTGAAAAGAAGATAAAAGGATTGACCAATAACAACAGCTCCTATGAGGTTTGCTCAAATAAATTGACATGTCAAATTCTTTTACCACGAAATTGTTATTATCTGTAAATTTCATAAAATTGCACTATATGAAATTATAATGATATATCTCTAGTTGATTCCATTGTACTACAAAGGTGACATTTGATGATTCAAATGCACTCAAAAAAATTGTAAAGCAGTTGTGGGGCATCACGGTTACAGAATTATTCAGCTTACCAGCAACACAACTGAAATTGGACAGGCTGCTACTTCAACACTTGACTTACTTCATAGGGAGAGATGGTAAAAGTTACGATGAGTCAACTTTACATGCCTAAACCACCAGGAACATATTTATTCGAGGAACATCTGATAAGCATTATAAAAAAGCCAAACAATACATGAGAGGAATTCAGGAAGTTTTGTGTTCACTGCAGTATCACTGCCATTGGAACTGCAGGAACAGAATACTGCATCAAGAAAAAGCTCATGGGACTGCAAAGACACAGCTCGTGTATTGGGAACTAGAGGCAAGATGTCCTTGGGTGGCGCGAGCACTCTGCAAGTGCAAACGTGGTTACAGTGGAGAAGAAAGCTCCAAACCATGGCTAATCTGGAGCGGAACGGAGCAACACCCGGCCGGCGGGGAATAGCGATGCCATGAGGCTCGAACTCAGCTGCTCGGGACTCCGAGAGGAAGCTCAGGAGGGTGGCGAGATCAACCTCGTGGGCGACAGACAACGAGGAGCAAAAATCACCGTCGGAGCAAGATGGCAGAGAGCCAGGGACGAGCGACGTTGCGAGCAAGGTCGACCCTAGGGTCTCCGCTGTTGCTCCTCCTCGTTTCGGGGTCGGCCCGCTTCGATCCGCGAACTGATTCAAGGAGCGGAGCGATTTCGGAAGGAGGTCGACCCGATCCCTTTGCAGGTCTAGTTTCCCGCCCGCACGCCTCTGTCGACCAACCCACGCGTTAATTAATTATCAGGGGCACGGGTCGCTACTGCAGCACGGAGCGGGGTCGCCACCGTGGGCGTCGTGACTATGGTCGAGCACTAGTAGCCACTGGAGTAGAGCACGAACCAAAGCCGGGGAGATGTGACTCAGGCGGAGCTCGGACCGCCTCCGTGGCCTGCGGGAGCTGTTGCCGTGCTATTTGGCCCGACGGAGCCCCGGTGGCCACTGCAGGGATGGAGCGTGGCCTCGATGCCACCGCTGGATCCCATGCGCGCGATGGTGAGGTTGGTGCCCTCCTCATGGCGCACGCGGCGGTGGTGGCGCAAGGCTCGCATGAATGGCGACGATAATATGTAGCAGATACCGTACCTGCGGCCCCAAAGCAATCCAGTGTCGCCGCCAATGCAACCTCATGTCCTCGTCACCGGCTCACCGCCGTCCTGTTCGGCGTTCGCCAAGCGTTGTGCCCAAGCTGCGCAGCAGCCTCTCTCACTGTTGCGGCCGCCGTGCAAAAGCCACTCTGCAGTCGCAGAGCACCATGCTGCACCGCCGCCGCGATCCCCTACGTCTCGCGTTGCTCGCTGCTCCAGTCTCCCATGCGCACCGCTTGCTCACTACAAGCATGCAGCGGCAGGAGCACAAGCGCCCCCAAGAGACCAGCCATCCAGCATCCAGATCGAGATTGACTCGAGAGAGCAGAGATGTGCGATCTAGAAAGGACGGAATAGAAGTCACGGAAACGGGAAGAAACGAATTCTCAGTGAGTCAGTGGTGGCCAGTGGGCCTAATAGAATAGGATGGAGTGGTCGAGAAATTTTCTAGCAAAGCAGAGCATACACACAATTGGAACTCCAAACACTAATATAGTTTTTTAACTTAGAACTAGAGCATTTGCAATGGAAATATATCTATTTACAACCAAAACACTTGTAATTAGTCAGCCCCTCCAATTGCAACAACGAATAATAGTCTGGTTACAACTAAAGAAACAAGCTAATTATTATGCACTGAAAAACCACTTACAACAAGAAAAATAGCACAATTCCAACGAGAAAACATTGGAATTGGTCACATCATGGACCAATTACAATGAGAAAATGTTGGAATTGGTCACATCATGGACCAATTGCACAATTACTATGTTAGTTTAAAAAATTATGAAAAATTAGCAGTTGTGTAAATTTGTTCAGTATTACTTTAAGACAATGCATACACATCACCAATTGCAACCGTAGGACTAACCTAGTTACAACTTATAGGTAGGGCAATTACAACTGGTCGAGATCTCCAATAATCACAACTAGGTCAGTATCTTAGTGACAACTAAGATAATAAGATAGTTACACATGTCATCGCAAAATTGCAATTAGCTCAGTTGGAAGCTGAGCAGCGGCCCTAACGTCACGGTGATCCCTCTGGCTACTGATAAGATGTGGTAGCAATCACAAGTTACTGCACGGTGATCCCTCTGGCTACTGACAAGATGTAGTGAGCTGAAGGCCAAAAGCAGGTATGGTGCTTGCTTTCATCATATGTTCATCGAGGTGAAAATTGTGCATCTGCAGAAGAGACCATATAGCTCTGTCATAAAGAAACATAAGCGTTGCTATTGCTACAAGTCAGGTATCACCACTGACCCACAACACATGCAGTAAGTAACTCAGATAGAATTTTGTTTAACAAATGCACAAACCTTCATCAGTTCCAGGTGAATGCATGCGCTAGATCACCTCCGTGTGGAACAAACCCGCTAGTCCTTCCACTCTGGCAGCCCGAGCCCCTTCGGTAGTGCTGGCTTTAGCTATAGCAGACTCTACAGTGGCTGTAGGCAGCCAACAATAGTAGCAGCCATCATGAATACACACAACAGCTTGCTGGTAACACAAACATTAAAACAACATGAATTTTTGAAGGTTGATACACTTCATGGAGACCTACATGTTGATACTCTGTAGCTAATAAATGCTAAATTGCTAGCAACAATTCGAATCCTAAGCTTACATAGCGCTTTTCTTGCAACCATGAAGATGAGATTCAGTAAATCTAACATTAAATGAGCAACTTCTAGGATCGAACACACAAATGAGCCTAATGAAATCAGTGAATCTCAGTGTAAAATTGAAATTACGTTAAGAAGCATAGAATTAATAAAGGCTATGTATATTAAAAGCTAAAAAATTGCAACGCTTCCTGAACTTAAATCTTGTCAGAATTCTCTTACCATGGCTCTCCTACAATAGCAGCAAAACAGCAGGGACGGGAGATTTGGAGGGACAATAGTGAGCGGAGGTGAGAGCTGATTGCTACCAGGTCGACAACCCAGCTACAACTACACTAGAAGAACCATGCACATGTCAGCGCGGATGCAAATAGAACAATAACCTCTAGTTCCAAGTAGGGAAATAACACAGTTACATCTACAATTAGGGAAATAAAATTCTGATAAAAAAGAAACAATTTGCCATTGATGCAATGGTCTAGTTGCAGCAATAAATCTAAACCAATTACTACTGTGTATATAGGCACAGTTGCAACACATATGACTATATGAGTGTGTGGGTTGAGCTCCGATAAAAAATAAATCAAATTGAAATGAATTGCCATAATGCAATGGGCTATTTGCAAACAACAAATCTACATTGTTCCAACACACATGGAATGTGTGGGTTGAGCTCCAATAAAAATAATAAGTTAGTGAACTGACCTGTGACTGGTGCCATGGTAAGTTGCAACAAAAGTGCTAAAACAATTACTGTTATGTATGTGGGTACAGTTGCAACACATATGATTGTGGGTTGAGCTTCGAAAAAAATAAGTCAAACTAAATCAAATTGCCACAGGTGCCATGGGCTAGTTGCAACCAAAAAACAAGACCAATTGCTACTATATGTATGGGTAGAGTCACAAAACCAGTTGCTACCAAGTACCCACAAGGAAGAAGATAGATTCTTACTAGGATTCCCCTGAAATCATACTAGGACCCGTACCTTGTAATCCCTACAAAATGAATCAACAAAGATATCACTATTAGCAAAAACAGTAACAATTAGTACCCTAGTGACTTCAGTCATACCAGCACACAATTGCAACTGGACGTGTCCTCAAATTGCGGCTAGGATAGCAGTCTAGTTACAACTAAGGTAATAAGGTAATTACTCTTCCATTGAAAAACCATTTACAACTAGGACTAACACAATTACAACTAAGGTAATAAGATAGTTGCAATTGACTGGGTCCTCCACTTACAACTAGTAAAAATCTATTAAATATTTTTATGGCCATTAGAAAGGCATACTGGCAAGATGTGCACAACATATACTAAAATGAAATAATAAAATAATTTGGAGCATAGTGCTTAGCAGAAAGATGTATGTAAGACTGCATATAAGACATATAAGCTAGTCCCTTTGTCATAACAAAATTTTAGAAGTTTCAGATATCAGAACGAATTATGAATCAATATGGATATATTGTTTCTAGGTATGGATCTTGCAGCTGAAAAACAGATTAAATAAAAGAATTAATCCTATTTCTACTTTGGTGAGAAAGTACCTGGTGATGGTTGGCTGAATCTCCAGAATTTCTTCCACCAATTTCTACTTCTAGAGGATTTTCTTGGTCACCTCCTACTTCACGTTGATCTTGATCAACAGCTGATGTAGCTGCTGCTGCATACCACCAAAATGAGGCGCTCAGTATCAATTGTAAAGTCAGGAAACAAACTGGAGATAATTAAAACTTACAGCTTAGTAAGAGAGCTAGTTGAAAAATGGCAAAAACAGAACCAAATTACTAGTGATGCCATGACCCAGTAGCAACAAAATTACTACACAGTTAATAATAAATGAGGTGAAAAACCTAGAATAATAAATGAGGTGGAAAAACTAGAACCAATTGCAACCTGTTACACTGGATCAGTTGCAACATGACCTTAAAGCAAATTACTACCAATAATTGGGCGGATAAGTTGCAGCACAAGAAAGTGTGTGTTTTTGCTAAAATTTATATTAAAAGATAAAATGAATTACCACTGATACAATGGTCTAGTTGCAACAATAAATCTAAACCAATTACTATTGTGTATATGTGCACATTTGCAACACATATAAGTGTGTGGGTTGAGTTTCGATTAAAAAAGTGAAATTGAAAAGAATTGCCACTAATGCAATAGGCCAGTTGCAAACAAAATATATCTGAACGAATTACTATCGGGTATATGGTCACAATTCCAACACACATTAATGTGTGGGGTTGAGCTCCGAATTACCACTGATGACATCGGCTGGTTGCAACAAAACTATAACACAATTACTACTATTTATGGGCATAGTTACATGTGTGGGTTGAACTCCGATAAAAAAGGTAAAGTCAAATTAAACCAAATTGCAACTAATGTCATGGGCCAGTTGCAACAAAAAAACCTAAACCAATTGCAGCTATGTGCATGCAAACAATTGCAAAGATATAAGAAAAGATGACTGAATAAAAATTGGCACCGGTAATGGATGGAAGAGACTAACACAATTCAGTACTTAATTGTGGCCTCAACAACCTCTTTTTCGCTGCCTTGCTGCTACATAATCTTCTGGCTGTTACTGAATTTGCCTACTGGATGCACATGATTTAATGACCACTAATGCAATTAATTACCCCTGATGCAATGGGCTGGTTGCAACAAGAAATCTAAACCAATTACTACTGTGTATATGGACATAGTTCCAACTGTGTGGGTTGAGCTCCGATAAAAAAAAGTCAGGTAAACCGAATTGCCATTGGCATCATGGCTAGTTACAAACAAAACTACTAAATGTATATGGCATATTTGATAGTTGCAACACACATGAATGTGTGAGTTGAGCTTTGATAAACAAATAAGTCCAACTAAACCAAATTGCAACTGGTGTCATGGGTCAGTTGGAACAAAAAAATTAAACCAACTATTACTATGTGTATAGGCATAGTTGCAACAATATAACAAAAGGTGCCTGAATACAATTGGCACCGGTAATGGGAGGAAGGGACTAACCATCAAGAACATTCCACAACAATGATCCAATGTTTAATCGACACTGCAAAAATCGAAAATATAAAATTTCCCACAAAAACAAAAACTGTATACAATAACAATTGCAACCATGGGTACAGTGCAATTGCGTCACAGTCATATACAGACAATAAAATAATTGCTAACCATAACCGTATTGGCAACAATGAGGCCAATTGCAAATATAGAGACACAACAATTGCAAGTATAACCCAAATTCGACTATTACAACATATTGGCAATTGACAGTAACACACAACTACCATGTAGTAAATCATATCCTGAGAACCAATCATGAGGCTATAAAAATAATGGAGACATGAAGCATGTGAGCACACATGGTGAAGCTGAGGAAGCAACTGATTACCTCGTCTCCTTGTTCAGGGCGCATGCAACAACACGCACATCTGATTCCTCTGCAAGATCGTGACCACTTGTGAAGTACTAGTAAGATATACTCCCTCCATTCTGAAAAACTAGATGTCCTAGGCCAAGAGTCTGATTTTGAAAAACCTGACGTCCTACCGTCGCCGCAGCAGTTCTGGACACTAATGCCCTCACGCACGCGGAGTCAAACCATCCGTTAGCTGCCGCATTCATCGCCCGCCCTCGCCCCGCGTGCATGCTGTGAGTCCCGACGCATCTCCCACATCGCGCGCGCCTCATCTCCCACGTCTCGCACTCTCGCCTCACTTCGTCTCCGGCCGCATACTAAAGCTCGCCACTGCTGCCACCGCCGCCGCCGCCGCAAAGGGTTAGGATTCGCCCATGGAACCCGTCGACGGCCACCGCGCTCAGCGCCGCCCAGCCGCCGTCGACGACGCGCGTGAACCAGAGCCGATATTCCCCTACGCCGGAAACACCGTGGTCCTCGCTCCGGGCACCACGGCGGCATAGAGCATGCACACGCGGGACCAGAACGCGTCCACGAACGGGCGCCACGGCGGCGTGGAGGAACACGCGCGCAGTGATTCGGTGCTCCATGGGCATCGCATCCCCGACGTCCATGCCCTTCTGTCCATCGAGCCGCCCGACGTTGAGCAGCCGCACGTCATCACGAGCCTCAAGCCCGAGCTCCTCCTGCAGGGCTGCCTTGCACTGCCACTTGCCGGCGTCCAGCGTCCAGAGATGCACGTCCTCCCTCAGGTGCACGTCCACCTCGGGGTTTCGCGCGTGGCCGGCGCGCACAGTGACGCCGCCGTCGTGTTCCAGCGTGTCATCTCGGACTCTACCGTGGACGCCGTCAAGGAGGTGCCCGACTCCGTCGAGGTCTTGCCGGACGCAGTCGAGGAGGCGTCGGACTCTGTCGAGGTCTTCGCAACGACGGCGGCAGGACATTCGTCCGGTCGCAGGACGATGTGCCGGACTCCGTCGACGAGGTGGTCGAGTGTCCTCGCTGCAGGACATTCCACAACGGCGGCGTCTTCGGAGAAGCCTGCCGCCAAGCTCGCCGCAACGCTCGCAGGTGTGGCCGTTGTGGCCTTCTACATGAAGACTATGACCTCGTCGCACGATTTCTCCATGGCATGGACAATTTTGATTGTGAGTTCTACATTCCTGTTGTGGAGGAACTTCAAATGCATGGTAACACCATCAAGCTGCCTGAACAAGTTGTTCAAAAGTTGGACGGGATGGAAAGCAAAAACCAATGCTAAGGCCAAGAAAGAAGGTGAAGTAAGCGTTCATGAAGCAAGCAAACAGTAAGGTACGACGGAGTACATGCATGCTTTTGATCAGTAAGCATTCGGCTAGCAATGTTCTAATTTGCATAAACTAAATTGTATCTTCTAATTTGCATGTAGACTACTTATGGCCTCGGCTAGCAATGAAGCTTCACAAGGAATTTGCAATGGTAGTCTATCTTCCCTCTCTAGTCTTTGCTTCTGCAAGTGAGGAATCTTTATATTGTTGCAACCTTTAACCTTCATTGCTTCCTTCAACACAGTTTGTAATGTTACAAATATTCTGTTTGCTTTCCATGGACTGTACTCCAAGAATGCCTACAAAACAATTGTTGAAGAAATTAGATCGTTCTATGTCTTTTAATCTTTATTGTATTGAAACAATCAACCGTACTTAGATCTTTTACCTGGTGCACTACTGGAATAAGTTCTTTCAACGTCTTAGCATTTTTCTTGTACTGAATGGATTGGATAGCTCGAAAGAAACCTAAATCTAGAATGTTAAAATCTGGAGAATTGGCTGGTTGCATTATTAGCCGAATGTCAAATCCGTGTTGCTTAGCACACTCACAAAACTGAGGATCATCCACCTTCAAATGAGTAGGAGCATTATCTTGTTGTATGAATATGGGCTTGTGCACATCTTCTCTTGGCCACTTTGCTCTAATTGCCGGCAACACCTTATTTATCATGAACTCCCTTATGACATCCCTTGTGATTGATTGGATTGGCTTAATTACTTCCTCACCACGCAGCCGATAAGGACTATCTCTAATAGCATGCTCAATAGTAACAAGTGGAAAACAACCTATCTTCCCATCAAACACACATACTCCATCTCTAAATCTTGGCCGAGCAACAACACATAAAAACATGATCCTAGGAATGTAGTTCTTGTTTTTGCAAATACGATGTGGTTCATATTCATCGGGTAGCAAGTAGTACCTCTCTGATTTTTGATAGAGATAGAACCACTTCTCATCAATAAACACAATGTCAAACAAATCCTTGAACTTTGGATCATCAAGCAAACTTTGATCAATCATGTCAATGCACCACTTCAACCTAGTCTTCTTATTAGCCTCCGTGAGGTAAGGTTTGACGCTACTAGAATGGTGCCTAAGCATACCCTTTTTCAAAAACTTATGTATCCTAGTTTTGCTAACACCAAGTCTACTAGAGACATCTTCTAGGGTCATTCTTTGTTGGAGAGGAATGTTTCTCAATTCTTCCAAATCAATAGGGATTGCTTTACGACCACTTCTACCTTTCTTTAAATTAGGAACCTTGACCGGAATGTTTTGAGCAAGTTGGTTTTTACCTCTCTCCCATATGCGCTGCACTGTTCTAATCTTTACTCCAAATTGCTGAGAAACAATTGTTGTATCATGCTTGCCAAGACGTCCATTCTTGTTTCTCATCAACAATGCTTGATAAACTTGTTGTCTAAGCTCATCAGAATAGTCATGCTTCAGTTGGACTACATGATTGGCATGATCTACATATAGAAAAAAGAAACAAGCTAAGACACGGCATGATCTAATATAGAAAGAAACTTATCCATGCATGGCACTGTATGGTCACTCACGGCATGATCTAAAAAAGAAAGAAGCTTATTCATGTATGGTCACTCACGGCATGCTTCCTATTCATACAAAAAAACAAACAAGCTTACTCATGCATGATACAAATACTAGACGGCATGATCTAAATATAAATACTCACGGCATGCTCTTTACTCAAGGGAAAAAACAAGGCAAATACTCACGGCATGTACTACTAACTCAAAGAAACAAGCTTATCCATGCATGGCACTGTATGGTCACTCACGGCATGATCTAAAAAAGAAAGAAGCTTATTCATGCATGGTCACTCACGGCATGCTTCCTATTCATACAAAAAAAAACAAACAAGCTTACTCATGCATGATACAAATACTAGACGGCATGATCTAAATATAAATACTCACGGCATGCTCTTTACTCAAGGGAAAAAACAAGGCAAATACTCACGGCATGTACTACTAACTCAAAGAAACAAGCTTATTCATGCATGGTAGAAATACTAACTCAAGAAGGCAAGGCAAAGCAAGGCTAATACAAAGAACTCACCAGCTAGGTTTTGTACATAATCAAAATCAACCGCTCCAAATTCATCTAGTGGTAGGTTCAAATCGAATCCTACAAAAAATAGATCATGAATATTTCAGCGAACAAAAGAAGATCATTCGATCTGAACAGCTAGAGAAGAAAAAGAGGTAGTACCGTTGACATGCTCATCATGTACTCCAGGCTCGTTCAGATCGAAACCACTGTTGTCGTCTTCATCGTCATGCTAGTTCAAATCCAAGGCAGCGTAGCCGTCGTCATCTTCATGCTCGACGGGGTCAAAGAGAATGTTACCGCCGCCGCCGTTCGTCGTCCTCTAAATGAACAACTAGCGAATTAAGCAAAGCAAAGAAGCGTCACCATGTGCAAGGCAAGGGAAGGCAAAGCATAGCAAGCAAGGCAACGCAAAGCAAAGAAGCAAAGATGTCTTACCATTGTGCAGATCCAAGCCGTCGTCGACATCTTCTTCCAATCGAACGTTCAGGTCAAAGGCAGCCATTGTACCGTGAAGCTAGTGTTGCCAGGGAATGCAAATTAAAGAAGTGTTGCCAGGGAAGTAAAGAAGCGAAGCCAGGCAAAGGGAAGCAAAGAAGCATCGAAAGGGAACTCAGTTTAAATAGCCATGGTGAATGTGTAACGTCGGAGTGATTGGCGCCATGCAAAATCGTTTTCCTGGTCGAAGGAGCGAAAAAAAACTGAAAACACGCGCCACGTACCAATTTTTCCCTTCCGAAAGAACTGAACGGCAGCGGCAAATCACGCCCCTGGCGCGCGCCACGCAAATGAACAGCGCCATGCAAAATCGGCGGCGGCAAATCGCGCCCGCGCGCCACGCAAAATGGGGCATCCATAAAAAATGTTGAGGATGCCAGGATTCGAACCGTGGACGCGCAACGGCGCCACTAGCCAACTGGGCTAAAGAAGCTTCTCAGAAGAAACGCACCCGCAGCTCTATTTATTAGGGGTAGACAGGGAAAAAACCTCCCTAATTAACTCCACCTTGGCTACCGTGATCGTGTCCAAAACGTCTGGTTTTTCAGAATGGAGGGAGTATATACTAAATAATCCTTTTGGCTTTCTGGAATTGTAGGAGATGACACACCCAAAGATTCAAGCCTCTTTGCTATCATGGAATTAATGTTACACAAGCTAATGATGCTGATACGCTTGCCACCTAACTAAAAATGCCAGGCTACGACAAATCGTTGCATCAATAAATAACTAGCATTCTTCTATTGAAAATAATTAAGAACCAGACCTTTGTAAAGAGAAAACAATTAAGAGACAGACCTTGGATCCGAGACTTCGAGTGGGTAGCCGTCCTGCAGATGCCAGAGTCTGCGGCAGACGAACCCCTGATCTGCCACTGTAGCACGTAGATAAGCATGCCAACGGCGTGGTCAGGAACGTCTGTGGAGTAGGCTGTGCCGGAGTTGGCAACCGCGACGCCGCGGCGCGTGCACTCTCCCAGGTCGATGAAGTTGACGCCCGCAGACATGTTGACGATGCAGCGGTGGGAGGGCACGGCCGTGCTAATCGCTTCCGTACTTGGGGGATTCGTAGAGAGATCCACGCGTCGTCGCCACTGTGGTCGGAGGGCCCGTCGCCGTTGCGGCCGGAGCGGGCCGTGCGCCCGTCGCCGTAGCGGCCGGAGTGGGTCGTGCGCCCGTCACCGTCGTGGACGAGGGGGCCGTGCGCCGCACAGTGGATCTGCCCACCGCCACAGTTCGGATCTGCCTCGCCGCGTCAGCCAGAGAGGAGCTCATCGCGGACAATTCGGGGCTCTCGGAGCTCCAATCACTTGTCGCCGCACCCCTGTTGCCGCTCCCTATGGGCGGAGCTCGCACCTGTCGCCGCCGGAGAGAATGGATAGGGGGGAATAGAAACGAAGGAAAGCTCTCAGATCGGATGCTCATGTTGGTGGTAGTGGGTGTTGGTGCGTGTTGCACACTGGGTTTGGCCGGACCGGACGCCACGATTGGCCTAGGTGCATTTCGTATATTGAATGCATCCAGGTGTATTATATACATACATTAATATACAGTATATATAGAGTTGTTTCTCTATGGCCGAGTCCAACTGCTGACCGCGCACTACCCAATCCGACCTCGGTCCCACTCCACCCCGCCTCGGCTTGGCTCGTTCGGTTATTCCCAAAAGAAATCGTAAGCCGTCTCGGCTCAACATGCGCGGGAGCCGAGAGCCATCCAGTACCCCCAAATTGCGTCACTTTCCGTGAAAAAAATAATCAATATATCGTTCCTTATCACAACCCCGTCAAAATCCACTGCCAGATGCGCCGCCGGAGGCGCCTCCGGCCACATCGACGACCATCCGACCCCTTGCCGCTTCCTCTTCCCCGATGGAACCTACCATCCTCGAGCCCTCAGGTATGTTCGCGATACTGTCATGACGGGATCTATCCGCGGCGGCTGCCACGGAGTCATCCTTGGCGCACGTCCGCCGGAAGCCCATCCGAACTGCCCGTGTTTTTTTAGCTGTTACTCGTCCATGGTTTCTAGACTGGCAGCCGCCCCTTGGATTAGATTTTTCTTCTCAGTTCATCCAAACTTATTCAGTGCTTTTCCGTTGGTCTGAGATGAGCAAACACAAAATCCGAGTTACTGATTCTAAACGATCTGATTCCCTTTGTACTAGCAGCACATTACCTCTAGATTTGCAGGTGATAACCCTTGGATTAGTTTTATTCGTTCACTGTACTGCACTATTTAAGTATTTTTCTGTTTGTTTGATTTTCGCAAGGAAATAGTTGTTTTTTGTCACATCAATGATTGTAGCTTTATTCTAGTTGTCTAGTTAGCGATTTTTCATTATGAATTACTGTTATTTACTTACTGTTATAGCCAAATCCTCTGAGTGACCATTTCAAGGAAGTTGTCATAGTTTTTGTTTGGTTCATTCGAATTTACATAGCCACAGCTTGCATATCAAACATGGTTTAGTATATTTCTATTTCATTCCACCTATTTTAGGTACAGGCAGGTTTTACTTCTTTATGTACCAGGCGTCCAGGCTGCATATACTTTTGGTACCAAATATATTTTTGAATGATTAATCGCTTTTAAAGTAAATTACCAGGCTGCACAGTAGACCATTCCCATAAATTACTATACCTTCAATGACCCTGTGAAGTGGTAAAACAACCATACAATTTACTACTTTTTTTGAGTAGTAGAATCAGGGGTAAATTAACCGTATGCTTTACTACTAGACATTCCTTGACTCTGCATAGTGGTAAATTAACCGTATGCTTTATTATGTTTTCACTTATGTGAATCCCACTAGAAGTAGTTATCAAGAACTTTCTATCACAAATCTGTCAAAAAATTTCATTTACTGTAATTTTGACTGGTCAATAGTGTGGTTTAACCATATATTTTACAAGTTCTTTTATGTCGATATAGGTTCAGAGGTTCTCCAAGGTTGTACTAGAAGAAATGCTCCAGACATAATAAGGTTGCACCGGAGATGCTATCTGCAGAGCTATCTGAGAAGCACCGGAGCGAAGAAGTACCGAGCTGTTCTTAACCCAGCGAAGAAGTACACTGGTTTTGATGGTCTTCAAAAATGATGTTCAGTGTCACAATGAATACAAAGACCTGTCTTATTTGTAGTACCTTTGATTTGTTTAGTTTCAAAAGAGAAATGTAAGTGCTTTGCAAAGTGCTGCTCTAAACCTCAATTATATTGGTGGATTTGTTATGTCCTACCTTATTTTTTCGTTGTGGTAACCCACTCTGTAAATTCTGGTACATATGTGAAGGCATTGTTGTAATTCTGGTACTGGATTATAATAAATTGGTCTATCTTTTTGTTAACTTCATCATTATAGTAAATATTTATTTGCTTCTATACAAATCAGTGGCAAGTCGTTGCCCTCCAAGGATGTTAACTTAATAGGCATGCAAATAATGGTAAATACAGACTTGAATTACTGTACAATCTTAAATCGGTCAGAATAGTTTGCTTGCCTGCTTATTTTGGTGGAAGTATGCTGACGACAGTAAGAAGTTCCAGGGAGTTTGGATGGGCTGGACTATCGGCAAAGCATTATTAGTTCTCCCTGCACAATATTCTCGGTAATTGAAATGGGTGTTCTTTTTTTTCTCAATTACTCTCGTTTGTGGAAACAAGAAACAGTATCTAAATCAGGTCAACTGACATGAGGGAATCAGCCAATGGTAGTGCCCCTCCTTGTAAGTGATTCCTCAAAGCATCTCGATGCTTAGGTGTGGTAAATATACGGATTGCTTATCATCTCAAACCATTTGAATCATCTTAAACAGTTGGTAGTAAATCGGTCTAGAAATTATAGTAATCCGGTTCCGCAAAATGAAGGAGTCAAATTGTGGCAACTTCCATCAATCGTCTTCAGCCATCAATTTTTTTTAAAAAAAAGATATTGCAATGTATCACAACACTTCTTATTTAGCTTCTCGTAGATGACAGCATTATCAAGTGGCACCTCAACTTCTCGTAAATGATTGTGCAAATGACTCCTTACAATCTAGCCAGCAAGTCCGGTATGTCAACAGCATATAGTACATAATTACATGCTTTGTAAGAAGAAAAAAAAGTCCGACAAGCTAGACACCGAGAACCAGAAACAATGCATCATCGTTCCCAGCGACGACACAGCTTGGAGCGGAGTCGCTTCAAAGGAATTACCGCCAATCTACCAGGATTTACTGCCGGTGCTGGGACACCAACGGGGCAGAGCATGGCGATCCAGCGTAACCACTCGCTTGGGCGCCCTGCGGCTTCTTCGACGTTGCTGGCGGAGCCGAACATGGGACCTGCGCTGACTCCGGCGAATGTGCGGCCGGGCTAGGGAGTAACACCAGACCAACCAGCGTCCTGAGGGCTGCTGAGGCTGCAGGTGAAGTTACGACATACCTGAGGCGGACAGAGGAGGACGAGGAGTGTGGAGCAACATGGCGTCTGCCGTGGAACGAATCAAGCATCGCTTATAATGCTGTAATGGCCGGTCGTCCTGGGATTATGTCGTCTGATTGATGACGCTGACAATGAATGTGCGCCCGGCTCGTTACGCTCGGCTCGCTCGTAACCCATGTGAGGATCGCGCTTGGCTCGCGGGACGGACGCGTCCACGCGGCGTGCGGAAAATCAGGAACTCGCTCAGCTCCTGGCGCGCGGGACGGACAAGGAAGATTGGACGGTTCGATCTCATGACCACACAATAAGCTATTTTGTAGCCGGCCGCAGAGTATACTCTCCCATATATATATATATATATATATATATAATAGCACAAAGTTGATCACATTCACGAACATAGGTAAGGTAAAGCGCTACCAAGGGGACAACTAAGCCTAGCACCTTCTAGTTGTAGTTCCGACAAACGAGCAACAAACCAAACATCTCATCTAAAAGCATCCTTAAACTCGTACCTCCGGCCTACCTCCCAAAGACATCCGCACTTTCAGGGGTATCATCATGTCACGGTGCACCCTTAATGATATGGGGAGTCTAAGAGCACGCCCATACATGGACATATCTACAAACTATACACGGTGCACCCTTAACAACTTCGAGGACTCGCGGGTTTCGCCGAGATATCGTGAATCACTACACCACAACCTGACAACAGCAATTGACGACATGTCGTTATAAGCAGCTATAACAATGGACAGCCCATCGGTATAACTGTATACCGATGGACACTTGCTGTCGGAGTAAGACCCGTCGGTATAGAGTTATACCAATGGACCAGGCTTATAACGATGGACCGTCAGACAGCAACAGACATATACCGATGGACCACAAAATACCGATGGACGCTCTGTAGGAAACATTTACCCACGCACCATTTGACGTTAATAGTAAATTTTACCAACGAACCATCCAATGACACCAATGTAAATGGTAAATAAAATAAAATAAAATTCAATACTGCATTCATCCATCCACATACAAATAAGATTCAACTGAACCACAAACTATATTGATTCAAGTCCAAACATTGAGAATTAATGACAAGAGTTACATAGTAGCCACTAGAAAGAGTGTTTCAGTTACACCACATCACATCCATGCATACAGAAACAACAAACTAACTCTACCCTTAAAGGGGCATGATCAGGTAGCGATCAATCTGACCAAAATGAAACATGGATAGCTAGTTGATCATGTCCATATAGAATCCATCAGTCTAGGAAAATAAATTAAAGTTAACGACAATCATGTTAATATTGTTTGGCTGGACAACATTAGGTCTATTGCACAAAAGATACCATGATGTTTGAGTGGCTTGCTGTCCCCAAACTTACTACTTCCAGAAAGACAACAAAACGTGTACCAACAGCAGCGAAGAGCTAGCACGGCCTAGCATGTCCTGCAAAATGAAGTACCATGTACTCAGTAACTAGAAGCACCAACTTGGTAATAGTGCAGTCTGTGCATGAGTTCATAACAATGGTCTTGAGTGCACACAATGTATTGGTGTCTGAAAAACACCATTTGCTGATCTGTTTATTTTGCAACAAAGTGGAATGATACTAATCACTACAGAAGATCATCATGATGCAACAAAGAGACAATCTACAATTTGGGTTCAAAGATTAATTTTCAATGAAAATGAGATTTCAACCAGCAGGAACTAAGACATGGTTCTGAAAGCACCAAAATGTAAGAGAGGAAAAGTTTTGTAATCTTTAGCTGCAGCACCCTGACAAGCTTTTGATATGCGGTCGGTAACCTTTATCTGTCATAAGTGTCATTAATTAGAAAATGTATGTAACTCTTCAGATAACAAACAAATGAAGAAACTAAATCAAGTATCTTGTTACCCTATTGTATGGTCATGCAATCGACATCATGTAAGCATTAAGTGCTGTAGAACAATGTGGCTCTCATGACTCTTAAGCCCAAATATCTCTCTCATTAACATGAATGTTGTGTCGTATATCAGATGCATAACCAGTAGGAAATTTAACCCCTTTTAGTACTTGACAAAATAATTTCTTCTCATTAGAACTCATTGTGTACGGAGCAGGTGGTAAATAAAACTGTCCTTCTAGTTCAACAGGATGAAGATCACTTCTAATACCTAGAGCTTGTAGGTCTAAGCGAGAATTCAAATTATCCTTGGACTTTCCATCAACACCCAAAAATGTATTAACAAAGTTCTCATTCACATTTTTATCGATGTGCATAACATCAAAATTATGCCGCATCATCAAAACTTTCCAATAAGGAAGTTGAAAACAAATAGATCTCCTTTTGAAAATGACTAATGGCTCCCCTTCCTTGCATCTCTTGGGTGTTGATTTCTTTCCATCTGGATCCTTCCCAAACACTGTAACAATATCTTTTGTACACTCTAAAATTTCCTCACCGGAAAGTGGAGTAGGAGCCGGCCTAAGCTCAATTGAGCCAAACTTATCAACATCAAACCTAAATGGGTGATTTTCATGCAAGAACTTACGGTGACCCATATAGCAAGTCTTGCTGCCATTACCAAGTCTAAATGAACATATATCAGAGTGGCAATCGGGACATGCTGCTTCACCAGATGTGACACAACCTGATGCATAGCCTAGACCAGGGAAATCAGTAATTGTCCACAATACTACTGCACGCAACTGGAAAAACTCCTTGGAAGAATCATACGTTCTAACACCTTTCTCAAACATATCTAACAAATTGTCAACAAGTGGTTGGAAATAGACATCCATATCACTACCAGGAGCATGCCGACCAGGAATCAATAAGGAAAGGATGAAATTTGATTGCTTCATACGCATTGAAGGTGGAAAATTATATGGAATACAAATACCAGGCCAAATGTTGTAGCTAACATTCATGCGCCTATATGGATTAAAACCATCAGTGGCGCTAGACGGATATTGCGGTTGTCCTCAGCGAACAACGGATTTTCATTATCAAAGTCTTTCCACAGAGGAGAATCTGCTGGATGCCTGAGCACACCATCATTTGTCCGCTCCTCATCATGCCATCTAGTTAGCTTAGCTATTTTAGAAGATAGGAATAACCTTTGGAGCCTTTTCTTTATTGGAAAGTAACGGAGAACCTTGTGAGGAACCTTATATACATGTTTTCCATCTTGACTCTTCCTAACTGATTTCCACCTTGAAACCTTACATTTTGGACATGAATTTAACTTTATGTTGTCCTTTCCCCAATAGAGAATGCAGTCATTTGAACACGAGTGAATACTAATGTACCCAAGTCCAATGGATTTAATCAATTTCTTAGCCTCATAGTAGTTTCTAGGTAGAGCTAAACCTTGAGGTAATGCATCATTAAGTAGAGCTAGTAGCAGGTCAAAACTCTTATCGGTCCATCCTCCAAGAAGTTTGATATGAAGGAATCAAATCAGGAAACGCAGTTTTGTATAATTCTTGCAAGTAGGGTACAACTCGACTATTGGCTTCTACCAACTTTTCAAGGGCTCTTAGTTCATCACAAGGCTGTTCGGCAGGACTGTTATCTTCAAAATCCCCTCTATCATCTAAACCACAAGCTAGATCTCTAAGCAATTCAGACAGTTCATCTTCTTCATTAGACTCATTGTCACCATCACTATTCCCAGGATTCACATTCACATGAGAGGAGCTTTCTTCTCCATGTAAGTTCCACACTATGTACCCTTTTAGAAACCCGTCACATATCAAGTGCTCCCGTACATCACTTGCCTCTCTCCAAAATGAGTTAACACACTTTCTGCAAGGGCATAATGTCTTGTTTCCTATCGCTGAATTTCTAAAAGCATAAGCAAGAAAACTGTTCACCCCTTGTAAATATGCCTTTGTGTGCCTACATGCAATTTATTAAGTTAAATCCCATTTTAACCGATCAACAATTTTAGCATTTGTGGAATAGTGGTGCTGTACCTAGCCTCACTATTGATCCAGGTTTTATCCATGCGCCTTTATGGGGAGATCAAACAGCCTTCAGATTATATCTTGTGACACTAAAAGATAGCATAATAGATAACTGAATCGTACCACAACAATCAGAAACTTAAAACAAGGCAATATGACAATCGGGAATAGGTACTAAATATCTTACCGTTACGCACGAGCCACCCAATAAATTCTGGAAGATGAATGAAGGCCGGCTACTGTGACTTGAGTAGATGCCTAGAAAAGATGTGAACTAGCTGCTAGGACTTATGCCGAGGCAAGCTGACATTCCTACAGTGGAGAAATAACATGCAAACTCATATGAGCTACTCAAGTAACTTGACAAAAATACCTCAACACATATGAGTAGTTTATTTGAACCATAACATATCATTTTTCTGTCGTTTAAACTACAATTCTGTGCTTAATGCATCTTATTAAAATACAATGCTTCATAATGATTTCAATTAATGAAAGGAGTATTGAACAAGTCTTGCATGAAACAACACATAGTAGAATAAGAAGCTGCACCTTCAAATGGGAGTTGCTAACTAGCGATCGCGAGTCGCGGGTGACCGATTCCCAGACATGTCTTCCACCCCGCCACTTTCTATTTTCGGAAAGTTGAAAATTCCACCACTTTTCATTTTTGGAATATTGCAACTTATACACATAACTTTGATGCACAAATTCGAGCTACAAATCTTTATCAGATAATTTTTATGCACAACTTTGACACTAGTCCGTATGCAGAATTTATGCATGCAACTTGTATGTATAATTTTTATTATAATTTTTTTCTACATAACTTAGACGCACAATTTCGACACATAACTGCGAACTATAATTTTTTGTCAAATAATTTTTAAGCATGAGTTTGATACGCGTAAAATTTATACGTACAACTTGTATTCACAATTGTTTGAAGAATAACTCGTGCGCATAATTTTTTCTCTAACGACAAGTTGTATGCATAACTTTTTCGGTAATGACGAATTAGGCGCATAACTTATACGGAAGAAAATTTTGTTAAATAATGAAAAAAAGAAAAAAGAAAAAAAGAAAAGAAAAAGGGAAACATGCAGGGCCCATCCTCACCCGGTCGCTGCCTCGCCTGTCCGAGCATGCTGTCTGTCACTTGGTGAGTAAATAAAAAGAGAGAGGAAGAGTGTGGAGCCCACACACCTAAGAAGTCTGGCACCTTGCAAGCAAGAGCGTTCGTTCGCGACGCGCGAACGTAAAATTGGTTTTGCGTAAATTTCGTGATGCAAAACTCACTACTCCCTCCGTTCTTAAATAGATGACGTTTAGAACAAACAATTTAGTTCATTTTGAACTAAATTTCTTGTCCTAAACGTCATATATTTAAGAATGGAGGTAGTATTAGTTAGGGAGTCCAAGAAGCTGCAATATCCTGCAGGTTATAGATCCAAAAAAATTAGATCAATAGTACAGCAGCAAAGAAAGAATTTTTTTCTCATAGATAATCTTTGTGCAAATAAATTAGTTAGCGTTATTTTCTGGAATATAGAACAGGAATTATAAAACAATGATACTCAGTGATTCTGAATAAACAGCCTTAACAATTTCAAACTAGCAACTCCCTTATTAACAGACTCTCTAAACAAAAGACAAGAATGAAAAAGTAAAAACTACCACACATCCAGCAGATATCTTTCATCAGCATACAACAAGTCTAAACCACCTTTGTTTATTTAGTCATGAACCAAGGTAATTGGTTTACAAAATGAGCTAAGCTTTGAAATACAGAACACCACACATTGCACATTCAACAAAAGGGCATAAAAATCTGGTAAAGAAAGGGAAGACAAGTAAAATAAATCAACTGTCAATCCAATTTACCAGTGGAGTAGTCCAGGTCACGGCAGTGGACAGGGACAGCAGTGGATCTGTTGAAGAAAGGGAGCAAAATGAAAACAACTTCACTACCAATCCAATTGAGCACTAGAGTTTGAAGGTTGAACACAAGAAGGAGTAGTGGTGCAAACCACGGGAGCAGCGTCACCAGCCCACAGCAGAGCGTCGCCGTCAGCCGGTTCCCGGTGGGGATGTCATCTGCGGTGGACTGCTTGTTACTGTCAACCTCAACTCCTTAAGGCTTCCTACCGGGGACGGATTGAGGTGGGATGGATGTGGTGGCTCGAACTGAAGGGGAGGTGGCTGGATGCGGCGGCAGTGCAGACTGAAGCGAAGGGGAGCAAACGGGAGCACGACGCAAATGAAGCAGAGGGAGGAGGGGAAGCACGACACGGTAAGACAGTAGGAATTTTGGGGCACGCGCTCGAGGGTGACGGCGGGAGAAATTGCGATTTGGGACCGCGCCGGAGGGAATTGGACTGGGAGTGCGGCGGCGGCAGGGGCGAAGCGCGCGGGCCACCAGGCGCGCGCGCGGGGGGAGGGGGCAGCAAGGAATGGATGCCTGGGCGGTGGGAATTTGGGATTGCTAGGGTTACGGCTAGTGCTTGGGCCTTATTGGTTTTTTCGTGCGCGGGCCTTTGTTTCCCGCAGTGGGCTTTAGCGCTTCACCGATGGACGGTTCAACTCATATAAGCATAACACCGACGAACTCTCCATTGGTTAACATAAAAATAAATACCGAGGGACCGTTCGTTGGCACACATTAAATTGTTGATGGAGGGTGCGCCACTAAGATTTACCAACAGGCGGTTCGTAGTCTATTTTCACTTTAAACCAACAGAGGTCTGATGGTGATTTTGGGTTGTGGTGTAGTGAATGAATGTGGCGGCCGTCGAAGGCAGGGGATATAAATACACCGAGGAGCATCTAGGTCAAAGGGGGATGCGAACCGGCATGAAAAAGGGGGTGAGCCGGCCGGCCTAGGCCCTTTTCAGCCCGGTTCGGCCCCATTTTGCTCCCCGACGCTTCTCGTGTCTTCTTGGATATTTGCCGAACTTCATTTGGGTCCTTGACGTCGTTTTCCCCGCGGTTTGGATAAGGGTACTTGGTGCGCGAACTCCTACATCTTCTGTTTAGGTCCTTGTCACACCTGTTTTTCCAAAGAAAACCAAGTGCAGATCTATATGCATGCCAGGATCAAGTTCCATTCATATAGTTGACATAAGTGAATAACATAAATAATATCACATAAGAAAAAGAAAGATTATCATAGTATTACGCTAAATCTTGGAAACGAAGACCTCCAAACATCACAGGCAGTCGACTGGGGGTTGCGTACGCCTAGAACTCAGCAACATCTTCATAGCATCTTCATAGTAGCTTCTTCTTTCTGAGCAACATTGTTTATAACAAGGGTGAGCACATGTCGTACTCAGCAAGTGTGGGGAAGGTATGAATGCAAAGGCTTAATCAAGGAAAGGCTGACAGGTTGACTGCCTTAAGCATTTTTAGTTGTTCAAATTTTATTAGCACCTAATTATTAAGATATAAATATATAGCAACCCACAATTAACATAAAGAGATACGCCATAAACATATGGCTAACATAACCATAACAATGATTTAAGTCTATCTTCAAGTTCAATTATCATGTGAGGATCCAGGCCGCTCTTGACCGTGAGCACGGCTAATCGATTAGTTTTATAGTCTGCAGAGGTTGTACATCTTTACTCACAAGTCGCGTAAAAGTTCAAATGAACTTTAAACCCAACCACGTGATACTGATTAGGCATCATACCACACTACCGAGGTGTGATTGCATAGGGACGCAACGAGGCCTTTACAAAGATTCCCTAATGCAGGCTGCTCGCTAGGTTACATGACAGCACAATGCATAACCCTCTCTCAACCTGCGAAGCTACCACAGAGCAGATCAGATTGAGGGCCGGGCTATACACCAACTACCGGCACCCCCTCATCCCTTTCAGGTAAAGCATACCACACACTAAGGTTTTTAATTAATTAGCCAAGACGGAGCCATATGTCTTGTGGTTGCACTATTTTCCTGGGTGGTTCTCCATATTCCAATTAATGCATATGATCTTGTATTAACCAGAGGTACAACATAAAAGTAAAGCAAGTTCATCATTATTGTTGTTCATTAGAACCATCATAACCCAAGGTATAGCAACTAAGCAGTGCTACCCAACAGAAAGGTAAAACCCAGGTTGACAAGAAATGACAATAAAGACTAGGGTAAACCTTAATAGGACCCATCAATATTAATGCAAGCATATGCAATGTGATTAAATAATTATTGGGACAAAAGAACAAGGACACACTTGCCTTTAACCAGAGTAATGATGTTGCTCAGAATTCTTCATCTTCTTGTTCTTCAAAGTTCTCGAACCACGTTCATTCTACTCACATCAATCATCCAAAGCAAAACATCCAGAGCACACATATGCTATCAAACAAATAATCTAAATAAGAAAAAGTACACCAATCATCATAAAATGTACTTAAAAGATGTACTAAACTAATCTACACACTGAGATGAACACGTGAGCAAAAGAATTATTGAAATCAGAATAGAATTGGATAAGATATTGATTTTATAAGATGAAAAGGACAGATAATAACTATGGCTTCATGCTGCGTGCATGTAGTTCGAGAGAAACACAATAATATTGCTAAACATGATGTAGGCATGACATCATCAAGGTACTTTGACAATAAAATAATGTGGCAAAGGAATTAAAGAGGTAAACAGCACCTTAATCACGTCGGCTTCTGTTGATCTCATGGCAGGGAGCAAAATTAGCTTGTCGATGAAAACTGAGCTATGGCTTGCTGATCGACTTGAGTTAGGATAAAGGAATAGCTGAGAATCAGTTTTATTTGAGTTCAGCAAACAACACGTATGTCTGAACTTAAATCTCCTCAACCCATGGTGAAAGAAAAAGAGAGCTTCGAACTTACTTTAGGGAAACAGATCGAGATTGATTAACAGTGCACGTGGACAGAGATGGGAACTCATGGCCTTGCAAAGTTTATGCTTGAGGGTGCATAGTGTAACATCCCGCATTTTCAATACGGAATGTTAATAGTAAAAATGTGGATTTAAAAATTTTTGGTGAATTATTCTGAGTGCTTGATAATTTAATTAAGGATGTCTTCTAATTTCTCTCCTAAATTCCTAGATTTATTTTTGAGCTAATTAAAATTTCTAGGAAATATAAAATGCTAGTGTGAGAACCTTGGAGTTTATTTGGATTTATTTTGAATTTATTTGTGTGGGATTCAAATTTGAATTCATATTCAAATTTGAATCAATTTAGAAAAGGGTTTAGAAATAATAGAAAGGGAGAAAAGCCAGCCTTAGCAGTTTGGGCCTAGAGTCCACAGCCGAAGTCTTCTCCAGGTCCTCCTTCTCTTTTTCTCAACCCAGCGAAGCACCTCGCACTTCCCCGGCCCATCTGCTACGCGGCCCAGCTACGCCTGCCAGCCCATGCACTCGCGCTCCGCGCCCTCCTCTCGCTGACGCGCGGGACCCGCCTGTCGGAGTCCACGTCGACGTCGTCTTCCTCCTCCCTTTTCCCCCTTTCCCTCTCTGTCCCACGCCGCGGCCAATCAGGCGTCCGCCACCTCGGCGCCGCTCACCGTACTCACTCGTGGCGGAGCCGCGGATGCGCGCCACCTCAGCGCCCTCACATCCGGCCGTCCACGCCTCGCGCACCCGCCTATATAACCCACCGCCGCGGCCGCGCCCTAACCTAATCCGCCTTTGGGGTATTCCCCTGTCTCCGCCGCCGCGCCTGAGGAAGAAGAGGGAGAGAAAGAGAAGGAGGCGGGGAAGGCCGTCCGGGGGAGCACGTCGAGGAGCCGGAGCCGTCCGCGGGAGCTGATCGACGAGAAGCCGACGCCGCCCCTGCAAGAAGTCGCGCCTCGCTCTGCTTCCTCTGCTCCAGCTCGCCGCGCCGCTGTCCCGCTTCATCCCCCTTCACCGCCGCTCTGCACGTCGACCCGTGGTCACTCAGGTGAGCCGTCGATCCTCTCTCGCTTGTGTGAGCCGGCCTTCGCACCGAGGGGAGGAGAAAGGCACCACCTTTGGCCCTGTGTTCGACCATGCACGCGCCGCGCCACCGCAGCAGACCGCCGTCGCCTGTGTCGCCGGCCATCGTGCCGAGCCTTACGCCTGCAGGTGTTGCTGCCTTCACCGACGCGCGCACGCTCACCGCTTTGCCCTGTTCTTTCCCCTGTGTGCACGCCGGAGACGCCCGCTACCCTGTTCGCCGCGCCGCCGTGGCCATCGCCGTGCCGGTATGCCTTGTGCACGCGTGAGCAGGAAGAAAAGGCGGCGCCTTTAGGGCCTCTCCGTGCACGTCTAGCCGCCGGCACAGCCGCGTGCCCACGCGCGTCCTTGCCTGGCTGCGAGAGCCTTGTGCTCCGCCACCGCAAGCGCCCGCCCGAGCCCACCATGGCCGACCTGGCCGTGTGCATCCAGGCAAGGGGCAAAAGCCCCAGGTTTCAGTTTGTCTCGCTTCACTTGATGCACGCACACACGAAACTGGTAATTTGGCGCACCCACGCGCCAACGCCGGCGATCGCCGCACCGCACCGCCGCGCCCATCCCTGCGCCGTCGCCGTCGAGCTCCGCTCCGGCCAAAGGAGGGACCTTTCTTGGCCTAGGCATGTGCGCAATCACCTCCCGCATCAAACCCTGCCGCTTGATGTCCAGCTCCGGCCACACCTCGTCCCCGGCGAGCTTTTCCACGCCAGAGACCCTCGAACACGCGCTGGCGCCGCCCCTTGAACCCTGGGGTTTAGCAGCACACCGGCGCCCACACGCGCGAGAGCACGTAGAGGATCTGACCGGATCCCGTGCGGCTGGCCACCCATGGCCGGGCCACACGCCTGCCTGCACGCCGCCGCGCCGCAGCGGGTCGCCCCGGATCGGCTGCGTCGCGCCACGCTTGCACGCCACGCGGGCCGCCACGTGCGCAGGCACTGGCTTTAAGCCACACCGTGGCAGCCACGTGGGCAGTATAAGCTGGCCAGTAGCTGCCTTATAGCTCGGTTTGAGCTATCTAGAGATACCCTATAGCTAGCCTAAAGTTTGCAATATTGTATATGCGTATTTGATTTTCAAAAATCTATTTTATCTTTGGAAATTCATATTAAATCCGTTTTAACTCCGAAAAATACAAAACCTTTTTCCAGAAATCTTCTAAAAATCCAAACTCCGCGCTAGGCTAGAGTTTGCCTCTTTTTGGGTCTTATTTGTTCTTCGTCTTGGATTTATTACAAATAGCAGCCGTGTTTATTTATTTGAATGCGACTCTAGGAGCCGCCGGAGCCGGAGAGCTGAACCAGGACTACGACGACGACCTCGGCTACGACGACTACTCGCACCCAGGTTCACGCCCGACCTACTTTGAATGCCCATTAGGCATTGCTTTAGAACTGCTAGCGCTTTACTTATGCATGATGATGGATATGATGAAACCCTTGCACTGCCTTTTTACTACCTTGTCCTTGATTGACCTACTACTACTACTATATTTACGCGTGATGATACACTGAGCTTGATGTGCATGTGTTGGGATATTGTGGTAGTATTCTTGGCGTGTGTGGGAAAAAACCGGCAGGAGAAGGTGTTTTTGGGATACTTGGCGGGGGTGAGCTCAAGACAACCCGATCCGGGATCGGGGGTCAGGGATCGTCTTCTCGGGTGATGCCCGATTTGGTACCTATGGCGGGTACACTGTTTTAGGAGCACAGGTGTTGGGGTTTTTGTGATGACTTGGAGGATAGGAGCTCGCCCCGGTCTGAAACCGAGTGGGTCGCTTTGTTACACGGGATTTTCGTACACACCACCTCACCGAGAGTGGGGATAGGGCCGTCTCGACCCTAGCAAGTGTGATGCCATACCTGCTAGTAGGATAGAGGTATGAGTGATGAGGGTGTAGGGTGGTGTCCCTTCCCTCTTGGGCGCTCCCCGTGCGGCCACACGAGGGCATGTTCACAGTTCTGGGGTGGTCCTTTGCGAAGGACCGCGTCGAGACCCGGATGCAGGATGGAATCGTAACTCCTAGGTGTTCGTTCTGTTGGGTAGGCTCAATCGGCCGTACACCGTCCGAGTGCTATTCCGAGTTGGGTACTGGTGTACACGCTCTGCAGAGTTTAGATCTATACGTATAGCCGCGTCCTCGGATATGGACATGCCCGTCGTTTACTCCGACTCTTACGTTTTGGGATTTCTACCTTCCCCTTATAGGATGAGAGTATATGGTGAGCCGTGGTTGTATTCGGGGATAGGGGAGTTGCTCCCTCTGCCTCGCGGATCCGGGTGCAACCATTGAGGTGCGAGAAGTGGGAGTTCTCGTACCGACCCTAGCTGGAGATAGGTGATGGTGACGGTGATCTGGGTGACCAGGTGTAACCGTTTGTGGATGAGTGATATGGGATTTGGTGGGAATATGGAGATGATATTATTTTATATTGATGCTGCTGCTGCTTAGGAAACTCAGCCTCTACCTTGTTCCTCACTTTACCTTTAGAAGTAGGCCACTTAAAGCTTACATACGGTTGGTGACGTGAACCTATCCCGATCCTTGGGGATAGCCCCTGAGTTTGCAGGGTACGAGTCAGACTTCGACAACAACGCCGACGGATGGTACGACTGAGGGGCACGTGGCTTCGCTCAAGGATGTCTGTGGGAGATGAATGAAGATGGAGACACCTTTTGGAAGCTAGCTACCGCTGCGTAGGCTCTTATTCATGTTATTCCGCCAAGAGACGTGTATTGATGTACTCCATTATTCAGGATATATAATAATATTCATACTCTGATGCTTTATTTCGATGTATGACTATGATATTTATCTGTGATGAATGCCTCTGCGTGATAGCGTCTGATCCAGGGACTATCACGAGACAGAATGCTGGGTTTTCCGTTTTTGAAAACCCAGAGCGTTACACATAGAGTGCGGCACGGAAGGGGACATATTCTGCTTGGTCGGGCTTCTCGTGATACCTCCGGCCATCACTGCAGTCTACACGTACATGCATCATCCACATCATGTATGCACGTACAAATCTGTAGCACTACACCTCGCTGACACTCCTCGTGGGAAAGACTTCCCCGGCGGCCGGCATACGTGGAGACTTGGAGTCACAGACAGAGGTAGATGCGGTTCAGAACTTCAGATGCAAAACAGAATCAGGAGGGTTGAACTAGGAACGGGATGGCAAGCTCACGTACGTGTTGGCTTCGGCCAAAGATGACGACGGAACGGCGATTGGTGAGGATTGAACTTGACGAGGAGGGCTGAGGTTCAACCATCGCGTGTGGACGTGCTCCGATGACATCAGTTCGGGATGGCAGCATGCCGATCACAAGTAACCATCGTGACTCCCCGGTGAAACTCTTGGAGGCGACGATCTTTGACTGCGACGGCGGCATGGTTGATCAACGGCAAAGGCTGGCGAGATGGCGAAACATCAGCTCGTGCGGAAGAGATTGACGGCGACAACCCGTAGCTCCGATCCGGGCAGCACAAGAGAAGGAGCAGCGAGTCTTCCTTTTGCCCTAGCGACGCCAGAGGTGTGGTGGACGTCGCTGGAGCCATGAAGATGGCCTTCACGGCAGGGCGGCGGCGGCGGCTTGCAAAGGAGTTAGGGCACGCGGGCTCTGCGATTAAATACAGGAAAGAAAGGGCGTATCAGGCTCGGTCGCTACAGACCGAACCGGCTTCAGGAGGAAAACAAACTGCAACTCGTGTCCTGTACAGAGAGAAAACAAGATGCAGTACCCCTGTACGTGACCTGAGGGATAGCTTAGCAGCGAGACAAATGGAGCTGATCGTGGCCTTGCTTTGCCGTACATGCACTGATGCACACATGTATGCATGGTGTTGTTTACTTGCACTGACCGGTGTGGCTTATAACCATTACGACACCAACTGAATTGCATCCAGAGCGGCAGAAAACAGCAACGCGCGGCAACGGCAGCGGCTAGCTCGTGCTCCGGCTGCGTCCACATCTGGCGAATCAGGCGGCCCGGCGGTGGTAGACGGCGGCTCGGCCGACGGCATCCTCACCCGGCGATTTGGCACGGAGGGGCGGTGACGGCGCTCTGCACACGGTCTGGCGGCAGCGTGATTTGCGCAGGCGAGGCGGCGCGGGATGCGAGCAGGGCGCGCAGGGCTTGGAGCTGCGGCTTTATAGGCGCGACCGCACGGCCGTCCGTGGCACGCACGCCAAGGCAGTCGTGCCTGCTGGCGGCGGCGCACAGGCCACGGCCTCTGGTGGTGTCGGGCCCAGATGGGCTTCAGTCGGGGCGGAGCGGGTCTGAGCGGGTCGGGCCTTCGGGCTCGGCCCAGTAAGAAAGGATAGTTTTAGATTTATTTTCCGAAATCATTTTTAATGCAAAAACAAATTCTAGAAAATCCAGAATATGTTTACAAGGCACGAAAAATACTCGGAAAATCCAAAAATTCCACGAAAAATTCCCAGAGATAAATTGAGACGTGAACAACCCAAATAAAATATTTGGAGCTCATGAAAAGTATTTTAGAGTCTTCTAAAAAATAGAATAAGCTCAAGAGAAATGAGAATAAATTCCAGAAAAATCTGGAAAATTCTCGGAAGGATTTGGTCAGCACCTAAACGCATTTAAAAACCATTTGCACCCATGAACACCCAAATGCATCGGCATGAATGCAACACTCACACAATCATTTTATTTAATTCGGAAAATCAAACAATAGCTTTTTCCTATACTGTATTTCCTGTAAAGAAAATAATTATTGGAAAAAAGTTAAAAATTATGAGAAAATTGTTATTCAATTAATCTTTCTATTCACATCCTGAAATTGGAAATTTTAGGGTGTGACAGTCCTCGGAGTTTCACAGCTTCATGCTTCGGTCCTCGGGTCATTTGGAGTCATGTTCACTTCGTGTCTTGACTTGTGCCAGGCTTCGTAATCTTCTGATAAAGTGCTCGATGAACTCTACCCGGAAGTCCTCATTTAGGCGCTTAAATCCTGCGTAAACAACATACTTCAAAAACCACATGCAAGTGTGAACTTGTTACATCATTAGTATGCCTAATGGCAGGTTAGTTATAATTCAAAGCTCAAACCAAAGTGTAACAAGTGCTCTTGGTTGACGGAAATCGACCGCCAACAGTAGCATGATCACATATATAAGCATGGGCTAGCAAACATGTCAATAAGAAAGGTACCATAGAGCTAGCCAAACATGATATAGATGAACAACATAACATAACCACAAAGAGCAACCATAAAGCATGACATGATGTTCATATATATCATCCACCACAAAGTCATACAAAGATAGAAAGATAGATATACAAGATCACAAAGCTATCATGAACAAGGTGGCTAGCCTATGGGGGTATGTTGACGGTCGATTTCCGTCAACCAAGAGCACTTGTTACACTTTGGTTTGAGCTTTGAATTATAACTAACCCGCCACAAGGCATACTAATGATGTAACAAGTTCACACTTGCATGTGGTTTTTGAGTATGTTGTTTACGTAGGAATTAAGTACCTAAATGAGGACTTCCGGGTAGAATTCATCGAGCACTTTATGAGAAGATCACGAAGCCCGGCACAAGTCAAGACACGAAGTGAACATGACTCCAAATGACCCGAGGACCGAAACATGAAGCTGTGAAACTCCGAGGACCTAAACAAAAGATGCGGGAGTTCGTGCGCCAAGTACCCTTATCCAAACCACGGGGAAAACAACGTCAAGGACCCACATGGAGTTCGGCAAATATTCAAGAAAGTGTGAGAAGCATCGTGGTGAAAGACGGGCCCGAACCGAGCCAGAAAAGGCCTAGGCTGACCGGCCCATGCCGACCGGCCTAGTCCATTTTTGGCCCGGTTCGCGACGCCCTTTGACCTACACGCTCCTTGGCTCATTTATATCCCCTGCCTCCGACGGCCGCCTCATCCCTTCACCAAAACTCGGCGAAACCTAGAAGTGAGCACCGGAGGGAGACGACGGCGGCGGAGTCCTCGAAGTTGTCTACGGGATGGCCTAGGCCAACCCTAGCCACCATGGCTGCCCTGCGTGGTTGTGCCATGGTGGAGTTCCGGAGCTAGTTGAGGTCATCAATGGTATATACTCGGTGGTGGTGATCCAAACGCATCTATTATTATGTGAGCAATTACAATCTTGTCACTCTATCTTCTAGCGATTCCATGTCTCCTTTTATACTTTTTACCTATCGTGAATATGTTTGATCCCTAGTCTAATGCGTCGGTTAGGCTATATAGCATGCTCTATATAATCGTGGCGATTAGGTTTAGCATGTCGACCCTTCATGATTTGTAGACACATTCATGTTTGAGCGTGCCCCTAGATCCCCTGCTTCATTAAGGGAGCATCGTGACAGGGTGATTTCCCCTGAAAGAGCGGATGTCTCCGGGAGGTAGGCCGGAGGTAGGAGTTTAAGGATACTAGTAGATGAGAAGTTCGATTCGTTGCTCGTTTGCCGGAGCTACAACTAGAAGACAATAGGCCAAGCTACCCCTTCGGTGGAGCTTTGCCCTAGCCGATGTCCATGGATGTAATCAACCTTGTGACATAACTCATATCAATCAAGGTTCATCCTTTGTATGCAATCAATGCTTCATGTTAGGGTAGTTTGGCTAGGCAAGGTAGAGAGCCTTAGCGGTTTGCTTAAGATCCTTGGATTGACAAACCTTGGGGACCCTCCTTGGTGAAAAAGGCACCAAGTCACCCGTACGCTTGCGGTGAACTTCAACACGGTTTTGAACCGTCAACAAGCTCTTTTTCTAGCGCCGTTGCCGGGGATCGGCAACTCGAACCCTAGGGTGATCTACCTTTCTATTTGACTAACCCTAATTTTTATTATTGCATATACGCTTGTTTTCTTGTTTGTGTCCTTGAAAGCAGGTGAAAAGCTAGACACAAGATGTTCGAAGAGTTCTCTACACTCGCATTCCAACAAAGTTGAAGATTCACTCTTTAGTGGTAGGTGCTAACTTTTGTTAGTGACCCATCATCCACTATCGAGCCCACACCCTACACAAGAGCACGTGAACAAGGTAAGTCAACGTGACAATTAAATTTTTAAGACTAATGTTTTGTGGAGATTTGTTTGATCAAGCAATAGGTATTGGATGCAATCGCAATGCCCCCGAGATCACAAGATCAAGCTCTTCAACATCTTCGAAGTTTCTGTTCGCATCAAGTTTTGCACAGCCTCATGGGAAGAACAACAGGATATCTTTGGATATTTTGAAGGCCCATGAAGTTACGCTTCCAACGAGTCAAGAATCAAGTCGATAGGAGGTTCCTACAAGCGGATATGGCCGAATCACCGATGGTTGCACGTCCTGAAAATTTCTGGACAACAAGCAAAGCTGAAGTGAAACAGTCATAACTCCCTCATATGGACTCCGATTAAGACGAATGAGTACCCGTTGGAAAGGTAATTTGATAAACCCTTCAATAGAATTATATTTTGGTATATGTTTTGTTATGTATATAAGGGGAAATCCAAAGAAGAGGCAGCTGCAATACAATGAGAATAAGATGGTGAAGGTGAGGATGACAACAATGAAGAGGAGCTTGGGGAATGCTTCCGCTAGACCACTCATGAAGAAATTCAGAGGCTTGGAACAAAAAAAAGACCCCTAGAGCATTGGCAAATGAAGACACAAGTTGGCGACATCCGACGCAAGGAGATGTTTGAAGAAGACCACAATGGACTACACGCATAAGACAACATCCAATGGCGTGGACATTTTGGGCTCTCACACAAAGGATCATGGAACTACATGAAGACATTTAAGACATGTGTGAAGCCCCACAAATGAAGAAGAGGAGTGATCCTACATAGAGCAACCTTGACGACATGTGGTACGAAGGGAGGATTTGAGAAAAAGTCTACGCGAGCCACCTTCGATCATCAAGGATTGTTCGCTTTCAACTCCGGAGGATCACTCACAATGAAAAGCTCGAAGGCTAAGGTACACATTAAACTCTCAAAGTACTTTTGGAGATAATATCTTTATTTTGATATATTCATGTTCATATCCAATAGTATATTTTGATTCTATTCCTTGCACCCTTGATGATCATGCTGATAGGCTAGAATTTCTTGAGATTGATAAAGAGGCTATGTTGTGCTTAAACTTTGTTATTTCTTTGCCCAATGAACCCATGCCTAATGAGAGCCTTAGCGCTGAGCAAGAAACTTATGCTTCCTTTAATCACATTTTGTTCAACCAATTTAAATTGTGGTTATGTATGCATTTTGTTTGCTTTACTCTTTGCAAATCTTGGACTTGCTTTGTGCTTGGTCAAGCTAATGACCTTAAAAGAGCAAATGTCGAGGGAAAACCCGAGTTTAACTAACCATGTAGGTCATTAAACCTTAATAAAGAGGAGAGAAGCCATGCCCTAAAGGAATTGCAAGCTCGTGCATCGCCTCCCCGAATCTCGAGTACGGACGTTGCTGTTTTCATCAATTTTGAGCACCTGATCAGATATGTAGAAGAAGGAAAAAGTTTAAAATCAGAAGCTTCATTAAGTGTCGATTCCAACGCCTCCAAGATCGATGAATTTGAAGACCAGTAAAAGGAGATATGGCAAAAACATTAGGCGCTGCACAGTCTGAAATCAGATTTGGATAGATTGCAGCGTTGGAGTAAAATGAGCATAACTCACTCGTTCGGAGTCCGTTGGGGGTCAAAAAAGACTTGATGAAAAGACAATTTCATGCGCCACGCATCGGAGAAATTGTTTGCTACATGGTCTGGTCTGGGCAGAGAGGGAAATTCATGAAAGAGGAAGCAGCGACGAAGAGCAAATGAAGAGAAGGTGACGATGATGCAAGGAAACGATCGGGCAAGCCTCTCATCAAGTAAAATGATCGTGTCGAGCGTGGAGAGTGGATCAAAGCTGCATGGACACCTTCAAATCTTGCATGACGGACCATGGCTTCGCGACTACAAGAAGGTACGTAAGAAAGTCGAGCTCTATGACTATAAATGAAGCGCTTTGCGGGAGGCAACCCGTTTTCTTTTGTTTATATATATATACATATAATATGACCATCTACATTGTGATCTTAAGCTGAAATATCAAGTAACATTGTACCATTGCTCTGATAAATATCACAACACCATGTTGTTTGATTTAATTGCTATTGAGGGAGCACTTTGTTCTTGATCTTGGAAAACTTGTAGACCTTTTTGTGTGCCTATTAGTGCTTAGGTTCTTTTTCTTTGTGTTTTTTTAGAGAGAGCTATGAAGTTGGCACCATCCTTTGACTCTAAGCTTGTGGCTAGTTAATTTAGGCTAACTCTTGCATTTGTTTTAGACAACCACCATATCATGTCATTTTGTTCATTCATGTCATATTGCATTGCATATTTTGTTTTGATCTAACTTTTTGACCAACCAACCTAAGCCTTCCTATAGCCCCCACCAAAACCGTAGCCAACAAGGGTAGGATTGACTTGTGTTGATTGGCTTGCACCATTCCGGTTGGCCAAGCTCACCTCTATCCCTTGCTCTAACTAAAAACTTTGACTAGCCCTCCTATGAGAAAATCTTCCACACCTTTAGCATTCCTAAAACTTTAGGTTTGTTTTTCATAAAAGACCCTTAGCACCACCTTAGATAGAATTTATATACTTGACTCCCTCTCTTCAAAACTCTTATTTGAGCCAAAAATATAGGATACCCATAACCTACCCTTAAAACCTTATTAGTTTGGTTGTTTGATCTTTTCAACCCTTGCTAACATTTGTTTTCTCTAACCCTTTGCATTTTGCATTTCTTTAATGACCACTTTCATTATGTTAAGCACGTTCGGTTTTCTAAAACTTTTTGGAGCACTTGAATTCTTTGGCTTTAATATGGTGTTTGATCCGAGGATTTTGGGAACATAGTTGTAAACATGGTGTTTAAAACTTTGTGTAATCTTTATAAAGTTTTTTCTCAACCTTTCATGCTTCTAACTCATTGCATCCACGCTTGCACACACGTACACCCATTAGGTTCTTAATTTTTCTTTCACTAGATTAACTATGCCACAAGTTAAGATCTTAGGGGATGTCTTTGGTTTGTCGACATAGAATGAGTATTCCCGACCGTGACCTCTGGGGTACTTTGTGCTTTAGAATTGTTTTGCAGGTATTGTGAATCACTACCATAAGTTCGTGATAAAAAGCTGAAATCAAGATCATCAACACCTCCAAAATCTCGAAAGAAGCGCTACTGTTTTCATCAAGATTAAGCACACATTCAGAAGTGTACAAAAGAGGAAAATTAGATATTCAGGAGCTCCATTAAGTCTTCTTTCCAACGTATCAAGATTCAACATTTTAGGAGACTCGTGCAAGGAGTTACAACCAAATCTTTGGGTGTCACACGTTATGAAATCAGCCCGGGACAGCTTGCACTCACGGAGTAAAAAGGGCACAACTCCTTTGTCCGAAGTCCGATTGGGATGAATGACCACTCGTTGGAAAGATAATTTCAAGCACGTTGCAATGGAGTGACGGTTCAGTACATGTTCTATTCTGGAAGTATAAGAAAAATTCGTGGAAGATGAACCAGCAATGAGGGACAACATGGAAGGAGGTGAAGATGGAAACAATTGGGACAAAGGCTTGTGACAAAGGGTGGACGTTGGAGGACAATCAAGACAAAGTGAAGAGTATGACAATCCACACATGGTGGTAGGACTTCAAGATGGTTCATCATCTTCCATGCCTAGCAACATACTAAGCGTGGGGGAGGATTTGGTGGACATGAGAAGACCGCATGGAGTACAAGGATCACGGTTGCCACAGGATGACGATTTTCTTCTTCCATGTTAAGCACAATGCTTAAGCATGGGAGAGGCCGTGCTACACTTCAAGCATCAGAGGACGGTAAAAAATCCTCAACCCTCATTTTGTCCTTGTCTTTCTATATATCTGCACATATGTTTATGCCCTCAACAACCTTAGATGCAACCTTTGTATATCTCTCTATAGAATAACATGGCTACTAGGAGTACAACCTAGATTTGTTTTGTTTTCAATAATAATCACCGTTACCTTGTGCTCAACATGATGATATCTCGTATGCTCTTGCTTATGGATATATGATGATCGTTGCCAGTTTGATCATTCTTGTGCTTGGTTTTTATATGATTAAGCTAGTGCTCTCTTTTAATATGAATCTGAAATTTAATTAATGCTAGCCTAATCTTTTGTGGAGGTTATGATAACTTAAGTCCCATAGTTGCTTATCGTTGCTCTCAATTTTGAATGAGTCAAAGATCATTTATTTTTGTTCTTAAAAGATATGCTAACCTTGTCTTTGATACCACTTGCATTACGCTCTACCTATCCAAAGCCTTATATTCAATTGAGTGCAAAAACCTTAGTTTACAAGATTTATTTTTGAGTGAATTGATTCAAGCCTTGATTTCTCTGATTCGAGACTAAGAAGTTGGTCATTCTGTTTTTGCGTACCTATCTTTATGCTAGCCTTTTCTATCCGTGCATTCTGAGTTTCCACATTGGGAATTTCGCAAACTTTGCCGGATATCCACCCACAAACCCAAAATATCTTTTTGTGTATACCACCTTGACCACAACCCAAAACTTTGAGTATGGATGAACATTTCGAAGAAGATTACAAGGAAGGTGCCGTCAAGTGGAGCAAGATTTTGGGAGACCTTCGTGAAAGGATCCTTAGAAGGTTTCAAGTATCTTTCTTCAAGAAAATACAAGAATTTCAGCACTTTTCTGGGCACAATCATCACCTCTTTGCTCGAGGACGAGCAACGTCTAAGCATGGGGGGTTGCCAAGGAAGTACTAGTGTAGTCTAGAGTTCAAGAGGAGTAAATAAAAGAAGAAGAAAAAAAGAGCAAAGTGGTGAAAGAAAAAATAATAAAGAGAAAAAAAGTATGTTGAGAAAAGCAAAAAAGAAAAAAAATAAAGCTCCCCGGTTCTCTAGCTACATTTGGAGATTTCAAAAGGACTTCAAGATCAAGACCCATACTCATATTTCCAACCATGTGCAATCCGATAATGAGGACTTCGTTTGTGCCTCGGGATCACTCTTTGCCATTTGCACATGTCCACCTATCTCAAAGTGTGTGTATTTTTCTCTCCCCCCTCCTTGTAACATTAATTTTCCAATGACCTTTTTGACGAGTCTCGGTAAGTCCATGAGAAGCTTGTCTTGTTTTGATAATATCTCGACTATAATATCTTGGTAGGACTAAACTTTCTCATAGCTCCATATAAAGCCTTCCACCAAATATTTGAGAGAGGAAAGGAGTAGGACAAGTAGGCTTGAGAGACAAGGTGAGATGAGAGTTCATGAGCAAGATGCAAGGAGGTTTATTATTGATCTTGGTAAAGCAATTTTTCTTCATCCTGCTCTTTATTTTTCAAAATTTCTGAGATTTGTTTAAAATTTGAGAGCATGATTAATTACTTATGGAAAGAGCTTAAATGATATCTACCCTCCCTAGAGATGAAAGCTAGCTACAATATGGAACTTTAATAAATGTAAACTTGGAGAGCATTATGTTTTCTCATGTATGAACAAGTGCAGGGTATGAACATTGAAGGGCAATACTGATATCCATTGAAGGCTTACTCGAGGACGAGCAAGGTTCAAGCATGGGGGTATGTTGACGATCGATTTTCGTCAACCAAGAGCACTTGTTACACTTTGGTTTGAGCTTTGAATTATAACTAACCCGCCACTAGGCATACTAATGATGTAACAAGTTCACACTTGCATGTGGTTTTTGGAGTATGTTATTTACGCAGGAATTAAGTACCTAAATGAGGACTTTCGGGTAAAGTTCATCAAGCACTTTATGAGAAGATCACGAAGCCCGGCATAAGTCAAGACACGAAGTGAACATGACTCGAAATGACCCGAGGACCGAAGCATGAAGCCGTGAAACTCCGAGGACCTAAACAGAAGATGCGGGAGTTCGTGCGCCAAGTACCCTTATCCAACCGCGGGGAAAACGACAAGGACCCACATGGAGTTCGACAAATATTCAAGAAAGTGCAAGAAGCATCGTGGCGAAAGACGGGCCCGAACCGAGCCAGAAAAGCCTTACGCCGGCCGGCCCATGCCGACCGGTCTGGTGCATTTTTGGCTCGGTTCGTGACGCCCTTTGACCTACACGCTCCTCGGCTCATTTATATCCCTGCCTTCGATGGCCGCCTCATCCATTCACCAGAACTCGGCGAAACCTAGAAGTGAGCACCAGAGGGAGACGACGGCGGCGGAGTCCTCGAAGTTGTCTAGGGGATGGCCTAGGCCAACCCTAGCCTCCATGGCCGCCCTGCGTGGTTGTGCCATGGTGGAGTTCCGGAGCTAGTTGAGGTCATCAATGGTATGTACTCAGTGGTGGTGATCCAAACGCATCTATTATTATGTGAGCAATTACAATCTTGTCACTCTATCTTCTAGCGATTCCATGTCTCCGTTTATACTTTTTACCTATCGTGAATATGTTTGATCCCTAGTCTAATGCGTCGGTTACGCTATATAGCATGCTCTATGTAATCGTGGCGATTAGGTGTAGCATGTCGACCCTTCATGATTCGTAGACACGTTCATGTTTGAGCATGCCCCTAGATCCCCGCTTCATTAAAGGAGCATCATGACAGGGTGATTTCCCCCCAAAGAGCAGATGTCTCCGGGAGGTAGGCCGGAGGTAGGAGTTTAAGGATGCTAGTAGATGAGATGTTCGATTCGTTGCTCGTTTGCCGGAGCTACAACTAGAAGACAATAGGCCAAGCTACCCCTTCGGTGGAGCTTTGCCCTAGCCGATGTTCATGGATGTAATCAACCTTGTGCCATAACTCATATCAATCAAGGTTCATCTTTTTTATTTAATCAATGCTTCATGTTAGGGTAGTTTGGCTAGGCAAGGTAGAGAACCTTAGCGGTTTGCTTCCGATCCTTGGAGTGACAAACCTTGGGGACCCTCCTTGCTGAAAAAGGCACCAAGTCACCTGTATGCTTGCGGTGAACTTCAACACGGTTTTGAACCGTCAACACATGGTTTAAACACAAGCATGACACAAGATCAAAGCATGCAACAAGTATATACAGGTGAGCACAAGGGGAAAAGAAAACTCACTATACATGTGTACAAAGGCTCTCAAGAGCCATCCAAAGCGGTGTGGAGAACCATCCTGTCTTGATCACCCCATGTCTAAAGATCAAGTACCATCCAACCCATGTTCTCCAACCGCATCTCCATACCTACACACATGGAGATGAAAAAGACCGAGCCTTGGATCCCAAAGGGTTAGCAAGCACATACTTGGGAATCCAATACTTGGTCACACGGGTAAGCGATGCACTCAACTTATCATGTGGGTTAGCATGATGCAAATGCCAGTTCGAATGAAAAGATTTTCGAACACCCTTAGAACCATGCCTCAAAGGAGCTACTCGTGAAGAGAACCGAGTGCTACCACAAGCAAAAAGGCAAAGATCCTTCGGGGTCGTAGGAGAAGAACCAACACAAGCACCATGGAAAACATGTCGCGGACCAACACAAGAAACACTGGAAACATGTCCACGAGCATGGCCTAACTCACTAGAAAGAGTGTCATAAAACCCGTCCACAAATAGTGCCTTCTTAGGCTCACAAGTGTTCATGCCATGACAAGGGCTATGAACAACCAAAGGCCTAGAAGCACCTCCTCGCCGCATTCTCCTTGCCCGGTGGTAGCAAAAGCTCTCTTGAAGCCCATCCTTCCCACAATGAGAGCAATGGTACAAAGGCCTATCGGGAGGCACAGTCTGAGTGGACTAATCACCATTCTCTTGTAAGTGATAAGTCCCTTGGGACTTATAGTAAGAAGCATCAACCCCAACATCCGACTTGGTGCCCACAATAGAATCACACGTGACATGAGAAAGGCTACGTGGCTTCTTAAAAGCTTTGGCACGCACACGTCGCTCGTGCTTGACATGGCGAAAGCAAAACTCAATGGTATGCCCATCCTTCTTGCAAAAGGTGCATTGGAACTTCGGTTTGGGAGCATGAGTTCCAAATATGTGAGAAGCACCTTTGCCATCCGACACATCCTGGGCAGCACCGGAAGAAGCAACAAGCTTAGGAGTAGCTATGAAAGAGCTATCCAAAGAACCACCACACGTGCCACCATCCAAAGACTCACGCTCAAGAGAACAAGTCAACTCCGGTTGAGAAGAAGCAAATGTAAAAGCATCAACATCGAAGTGACAAGAAATGCGAGAATCCAAACCCTTGGCACAAAGACTCTTGCACCTTGTGCGCAAAACCTCATTTTCAAATTTGAGGCGCTTACAAGTACCACATGTCATATTTCTCAAATTCTCAATTTCCGCCTCAATGCATGTAGCATATGTGGTACGCAAGAGTTCATTCTCTTTCTCAAGGCTGGCACTCATCTCATCATGCACAACCAACTTGGTGCTCATATCATCACGCAAATTTTTCAACGCCAACACTTCACTTTCCAAATCAATGCATGATGTGCAAATGAGATCACATGAACAACTAGCATCCTTCACATCAAGCAAAGCACCATCACAAGAAGTATGGCAAGCATCATCTAGTTTAGCATGCAAGGCAGAGCAAGAAGTACAAGAACCTATCAAAGCATGTCTAGACTTCAACTCAACAAGCTCAGCCCTAACCACATCTAGTTCCTCAACCCTCGAGGCATACTTGTTCTTAAACACATCCAATCTAGCAAGAGAAGCATCACAAATAGTACATTCAACAATAGGAGCAGCCTTAAGAGACTCAATCTCTAGTCTAGCATCAAGAAGCTTGGACTCTAGATCAACCGCCTTTTCTCTAGCCTCTTCTAGCAAAGTCCTAAGCTCTTTTCTCATCTTCTTAGCCTCTCTAAGCATTTTATCACGATTATCAATGAGCACCTCTAACCTAGTGATCTCCCTATGCATAGAGTAGGGATCACAATATACCTCATCCTCGGAGTCAGAGTCCGAGTTACCCTTCCTGCTCTTCTTGTGTACCGTCCTCTTCTCCAAACTCCTCCTGCTCAGTGAACCACCTAAGGACAAAGAGCCAATCGGACAAGAACTAGGTGCCATAACTCAAAGCACCGGTTAGGATTAGCCGAAAGCAAGCTCAAAGCGCTCAAACCAAAGCCACAAGCAAAGCACCCCTTCTCTTTTGTCGCCTTGTGGATCTTAAACTGGTTAGAGTCGCAAAAACCTGTAACCGGCTCTGATACCGATTGAAGGACCAGATTGGCGACCAGAGTCGGGGGTGAATGGGAGCTGATAAAAATTCTTCTCACATGGAGCAAGAACTCAGCCTATGGTCCCAAACCAACTCCAAAGCCTCTAGCACCTCGCTTGCCAAATCCACGTAGTCACAGAAATACTACTGGACCTAGGAACAAGCCAACCACCCAATCGAGCAAACACGAACACCACAACAGAAGAAAAGCTCAAAATCAACCAGACCACCAGGGGCGGTTAGACCGGGGTTCTAGGGTGGTCTGACCGCCTCGCCCTGCCCGAACCAAAAACACTTCCAACTCCAAAACCTCTTGCTTTCCAAGATCACGTAGTCACTGCAGCAGTACTGATCCTAGGAACAAGTCGCACCTCAAACCAAAACTACCGAGACCAAAATACACAGCGGAAACTCAAAACCACTTCTGTCCAGCAGGGGGCGGTCAGACCTCCATGGACAGGAAACACCAAATCGACCGAAACCGAAGCAAACGGACTCGAAACTTGCTCAAACTTTAACCATGGCTTTCTCTGATCATGGCCATCATGCTCTCAGAGAATCTCCTAAAAAAAAGAATCTTTGTCCAGAGAATACCAGGGCAGTCTAACCTCCTTCCAGGGGTGGTTAGACCTCCTCCAATCTGGCTCTAAGAAAAGGTCAAGACCTGGACCAAACGAACTCGAATCGAGGTGAGTGTTGATGGTTGAAACTCGTAACGAACTTCGATCCGCAAGCGTACGGACCACCTATAGCCTTTTTCACCACGGGGTGATCCCCAAGGTTCTTGTCAATCCACAGAGCAAGGGATATACTAACGTGTAACCAAGTACTAATCTAGCTGATTAGGAAGCCTTTGAGAGAGATTAATCTAAAAGCAAGGCAATCTAACCTATGTTAATCTAAGACTAAACTAGATGGCAAGGGTTGAAACAAGAGAGAGATTAAAGTAGATAAGTGCTCCCTCCCTAGGATCTAGGATCACATAGATAAGCATCTACTACATGAAAGAGATGTTGCCTTTTCTAGCTTCACGGCGGTTATGCGGTCGCTAGGTCTTTTCCCTTCTCTCATACTGTCACTACGCGAAGGTAAACAATCACTTTGCTAACGCATCTATATCTAAGCATCCATAGAGTTAAGCTAATCACCACAATTACCACAAACCCTACTAAGATCACATGTTGTACACACATATGTAAATAAAGCATTTGCAATGACATAGACCATGAAGCATCGATATGCATAAAGGTCATGTAGCGATTACATAGCAAGGACCCATAAGACCCTAGGGATGAACGGAGGCATTACCCCATCATCCTACATAGATTGAAGCACATAGGGGCGATGGAGACTTCGGAGAACGTCATCGATGAAGATGGCGGTGAGGAGGCTTAGGAACACCCCTAGGCCAATGGCTTGGAGTCCTCCTCTTGCTTCCTTCCCTCCGCCGACATTGATCCTTGCGACGAACTCATCTAACTCTATCCCTCATCTTGCGGTAGAATGATTGAATGCAGCGGCCATCGGAGGTAGGGACTACTTATGCACTAAGGAGGGGCTAGGTCAAAGGGGACCGCGAACTGAGGCGAAAAGGGCCTGGGCCGATCGGCATGGGCCTGCCGGCTTGGGCCTTTTCTGGCCCGGTTCGGGCCCATCTTCCTCCCCGCGGCTCATCTTGACATTTTGGATTTATGCCCCTTTATTTGTGTCATTTTGGCGTCGTCATCCCCGCGATCAAGATAGGGGGTCTTCTCGCATGAAGTCTGATCTTTACGTCTTAGTCCTCGGGGATGATCTGTCGTAGCACCTTGGTCCTTGCCACCTTTGGAAGTGATTTCGCCTTGCACTTGAATACGAACGGAAATCCTCATTTGCTCCTTTGAACTCATTGTAACTCCGTCCCTTTTGTCCATGTTTTCCTGCAAAAACACAACACTTCAAAATGCACATGCAAAGATGACCTTGTTATATCATTAGTGTGCCTAGTGGCGGGTTAGTTCCATAACAAAGCTCAAACCATAGTGTAACAAGTGCTCTAAGTTGACAGAAATCGACCGCCAACACTAAGATTTCAACCATGGGTTCTCCTGATCAAGGCCAACTTGCTCCCGGAAGATCACCTTGAAAAGCCAAACTTTCTTCGGGACGGTCCTAGGGCGGTTAGACCGCGTCCCCCACGCGGTTAGACCATCCTCCCCCGCTTGAACCAAAATCCACGGGAAATGATGCAAACAACTCCAAAACGACCCAAGATTTCACCTGGAGAATCTTTTGATCAAGGCGAACGAGCTCCCAGAGAAAACCCCCGCAAAATCAAACTTTCACCGACGAGGTCACCTAGGGGCGGTTAGACCGCCCTGGCCACGCGGTTAAACCGCCTCCCCCAGAAAACAAGAACCGCGGGACAACCCTCAACTTTCCATCGATCGATCTCCCGATTCACCGAACGGATTGCAGCGAAACTTTGGGGATAGATGGTGACAAGGCCATGGACCAGGGCCCACCAAGACCCTTGAAAAACGCAGCACAGGCCCACGTACGGCTTGCTCCAGCAGCTAACATGACGAGTGTTATGCTGCCTGAGTACGTGAGGTCCCGTACGACTAGTTTCCGCCATGGGCTAGAAGACAGGCGGCCCACGGTCGCTCGTACCTCTTCCCTGAGTACGCGGCGGCCCGTACGACAAGTTTCCGCCTTCGCTCCCGACTACTCGACTTGTACGAGTAGTTTCCGCCTCACGGTCGCGGAAACTCGCTCGCACGAGTAGTCTCCGTCACGCCGTCGCGACTACTCGTTCACACGAGTAGTTTCCGTCACCCGCTCGAGCGGGCTTCGCGAAGAAGGCATGGGGCACGCGGGCCCCTCAGATCGGGATCCCGGGAACTCCGCGCACGCTCCCCCATGCACCGCCAAGTGTCCGCCCCGCCACAGCAGTCCACCCGGGCCAGGCCGATTCGGTGTCAGGGAATGAGTTCATCAAACCCTGCCACCAATGGCACAGTGGCCAGCGTACCATGGAGGGCGTAATGGATGCTGAGCAGCATACGATACAGTACACACTACGCCCTAAGTGTTGGGTGACGCGGTGTAGACCGCCTACTCATTCGAGTAGTTTCCCGTCTCCGACCAGTCCAAGACTTGGCCGTCAAGGCCACTGGTACACAGGCCCTGTTGGCGTCCCGTGATACCCCGGTACGCGGTCCGCCACGTGTTAGCCTTCCTGCACAGGTCCGCCCTGACCAGGTCAATCCTGTGTCAGGGGATGGATCCTCCTACTGCCCCCCAGCTGAGGCGGTACGCATCGTACCACGGAGGGCACGGGAAACGCTATGCCACCAACGGCACAGTGCAAGCCGTCACCTATCCATGGTGCAAGCTACTCCGTCCCTACGACATCAAGAAAAGACAAGCCCCTGATCCACTGACGGGGTCAGAGCGCGTACACTACCTCCCGTACCCGACTAACTACTCGGAGGAGGGCACGGGGGCCCCGGGACGGATGCTTAGGATGCACGGGATCCACACCGTCACCCAAGGCCCCGTAATAGTGCTTCGCCGCTTCTGTCGTCTGGCAACCCGGAGCAGAGAAGGACGTCTTGCACTGCAGATTAGCTCATATACGCTCGATGTAACCGCCCTGGACATCTCCCTTGCGACTATAAAAGGGAGGGGTAGAGGCACTCTCAAGACACGTTCGTTTTCACCCCCACACGCACTTAGCATCGATATCCCATCTCATACAAACACCGCAAGCACTCACACACTCACGTACGCAGACTTCTGCTACTTGAACCACTCGCACACCAGGGACTTGGGCTCTACACCCTCTCCCGACCTGTTTGTACTCCCTGTTGCAAACCCCTGAGCATAAGGAACACCCCTTCTCAGACTGGACGTAGGGTATTACTCTCCGGAGGCCCGAACCAGTATAACGCCGAGTGTCTCCTGTGCTACCGTGCGAATCAGAACATGCCCCCTCGTATAAATTTACTTGCCGGCGGTAACAAACCCCGACAGTTGGCGCGCCAGGTAGGGGCCTTCGCGTGTTTTCGACATTCTTTTTAGGGTCCACACGGCCCTCTCATCATCCGCTTTGACGAAAGCCTCCACCGATCCGTTGCTGATGGATTCCCCCGTGGGATCATCGGAGTCGCTTGTGGCTGGGCTTGAGCTCCGGTTCGGAAGCCTGAACTTCCGAGCGACCGGAGATGGCTACGACATGCGCCTCGTCAACGAGGTCACCAACGCATCTGCACCAACTCCCGCTCCGACCGCCCCGCCACGCTCACCCCGACGCAAGAAGCACTCAGCCAAGTGCTCAAAGTGTGCCAAGGCAGAGCACCGTAGGGCAGCACGTGCTAGCTCCCCTCCTCGGGTTGAAGCTGGTGCACCACAACCCGCTGGCGCAGCAGAAGACTCCCTGCCGTCAGACTCGACGGAACGCATCGCCAGGGAGGGCGTCCCGTTACCACCTCTTCATAGAGGAGGGTCCTACCCAGCGGCAGCGTGTTCTTCTTCATCAAGCATGGACTGGGCTATGTACGAGAACCACCCAAGCCATCGCCTCTGCTGCAACATGGCGCTTGCTGCGACCTCGCCCGACGAGCAGTACCTCGTGACAGACGGTACCGATGACATCTCGGGTCCGGATTGGGATTACTCCGGGCTTCGCGATGTTGACGCCTTCTGTCATTTCCAGACGGCGGCTGACTATTGTTTCGGCTTCTCTGACGACTCCAACGACGGGGGTTACGACCCCTCACGTGAGTGTTTCGTCATTGGCAATGCCCTAGTGGCGCCAGCTCCGGCCCACACCCCGGATGGGGCACTTCACTCCGCCCACAGTTCGACGGTGGACAGTGCGGCTGAGGCCCAGGTTCCTCCCAACCCCGCCGCACAGCGCGCTCGACTGGACGAGCTGGAGGACGCGCAGCGACAGCTCGACGACGAGCGGGCACGGCTCCACCAGCAACTCGGGCAAGACCCGAACCCGACTCCCGCTCGTGCACGGGCAAGGGACGTTCAGCAGCGCATCATCAACGACGACCGAGACGTCGTCGACGGCATGCCCGTCTTCAAAAGGGCGTCGCAGAACTTGGCGGCGGCTGCGATCCTTCTCCGGAAGGTACCAGAGCCCGCCACGCCTCAAGAGAAGGAGATGCATAAGCAAATCAAGACACTCCTCGAGACTGCCACCGTGCAGCAGGCGGAGAGTTCCGCTTCTCGACAGCGGGGCTCGCAAGGTCGCGGGCACTCCGAGCCACGACAACCCGCGGCACCGTCGCAGGAGGTCAACGTACCAGTCAAAAGCCGACTGGGTCCCTACCGCGACGCACGCGACACCATCAAGGCGTGGCGGAGGGTTGACGCGGGTCAGCACGACGACTACGAGGAGCAACCTCGTAAGGAGTACGACCGGCGACGCGGAGGCCGGTACAACAGCGATGAGGACCGGAGCAGGAGCGGTTCACCCGACGCCCAAGGGCCTCGTGCCTTTGGGAAAAGTGTGCGTAGCACCCGCTTCCCTTCGCGCTTCAGGGCTCCAACCTCCGTGCCCAAGTACGACGGTGAAACCAACCCCAGCGTCTGGTTCGAGAACTACCGACTGGCATGCCACGCCGGCGGAGCGCGGGATGACTTGTTCATTATAAAGAACCTGCCGCTGCATCTCGCGGACTCGGCCCGCACGTGGCTCGAGCACTTGCCGTGGGGCAAGATCGATAGCTGGTCGCAACTACGCGACGCCTTCATTGGCAACTTCCAGGGCACTTACACCCGACCAGGGAACCCCTGGGATCTGCGCAACTGCAAGCAGATGAGGGGCGAGAGCCTGCGCGACTACATTTGACGCTTCTCCAAACGATGCACCGAGTTGCCCAACACCACCGACGCGGATGTCATCTCGGCCTTCCAGAACGGCACCACGTGTGCCACACTGATCCATCAGATCAGACGGCGGAAGCCGCGATCTACTCGAGAGCTGCTCGACATCGCGACCGACCACGCCAACGGGGAGGAAGCCGTAGCCGTCGCAAGCAAAGGGAAGCAGCCAGCCGAAGCTGGCGACGCTCCATCCGCCTCCATCAAGAAAAAGAAAAACAAAGATAAGAGGTACCGTGAGGATACCTTGGTGGCCGCTGTCGACCGAAAGACAGCGAAACCGAGAGCCAACCCTCCGTCAGGCCACTTCGAGAGGCTGCTGGATGCCCCGTGCCCCAACCACGAGGGCCCGGTCAAACACGCCTTCAAGGATTGCAACCTGATGAAGGCCTACCTCGCCGGCACGCTGAAGAAGCGGGGCGATGCTCCAACCGGTGACGGAGGGAAGGACAAGGGCAACGACGACGCCGCCTACCCCCGGGAGGATGGAGCCGTGATGATGATCTTCGGAGGTTCGGAGGCGCGACTGCCCAGGCGTCAGGAGAACGTGGTCCGCCGAGAGGTCTACCAGCTCGAGCATGCAACTCTGACCTACCTGAAGTGGTCGGAGATGCCGGTCACATTTGACCGACACGATCATCCTGATCACATACCACGACTGGGTAGCTACCCGCTTGTCGTGTCACCCTTGTTCGGCACCAAGCGTGTGCACAAGGTTCAGATGGACGGAGGCAGCGGCCTCAACGTCATCTAGATGTCGACTCTGGATGACATGGGGATCCCGCGGTCCCGACTGCGGCCGTCTAAGGCGCCTTTCCACGGGGTCGTACCCAGGATGGAGGCGGTCCCACTCGGGCAGATCGATCTGCCCGTCACGTTCGGAGCTCCGAACAACTTCCGAACGGAAACCCTCACCTTTGAGGTGGTGGGGTTCCCACGGACATATCACGCGATACTCGGAAGGCCAGCTTACGCTAAGTTCATGGCCGTCCCGAACTACACGTACCTCAAGCTGAAGATGCCCGGCCCGAAAGGCATCATCACAGCTGGTACAACTTTCCAGTACGCATACGAATGCGATGCTGAGTGCTTCCAGTTCACTGAAGCACTGATCCGGTCTGAGAAGTCGCCGAGCACAAGCTTAACATTAAGCCCGGCAAGAAGTCAATCAAGCAGCGTCTGTGCCGCTTCAACTCCGACAAGTGCAAGGCTATCGGAGAAGAAATCAAGAACCTTATTAGTGCAGGTTTCATCCGTGAAGTCTACCACCCCGAGTGGCTAGCAAACCCTGTACTCGTTAAGAAGAAGAATGGAAAATGGAGGATGTGCGTTGATTACATGAGCCTGAACAAGGCGTGTCTGAAAGATCCTTTTCCCTTACCGCGTATAGATCTGGTAGTCGACTCGACGGCCAGGTGCGAAACCCTATGTTTTCTCGACGCTTATTCAGGATATCATCCGATCGCGATGGATCTGATCGACCAGCTCGCCACCTCGTTCATCACCCCGTTGGGCGTGTACTGTTACGTTTCCATGCCCTTCGGGTTGAAGAATGCAGGGGCTACATTCCAGAGATGCATGCGTCGCGTCTTCGGAGATCTCATCGGACAGCTGATCGAGGCCTACGTCGATGATATCGTGGTCAAGTTAAAGAAGGTGGGTGACCAGATACCCGACCTTACCGCGGTCTTCGAGAAGCTAAGGGAGCACGGCATGAAGCTGAACCCCGAGAAGTGTGTCTTCGGGGTCCCCAGGGGCATGCTACTCGGGTTCGTCGTATCGGAACGCGGCATCGAGGCAAACCCCGACAAGATCTCTACAATTACGGGCATGGGACCCATCAAGAATCTGAAGGGGGTTCAGCGTGTCACTGGATGCCTCGCTGCTCTCAGTAGGTTCATCGCCCAACTAGGAGAGCGCAGCCTGCCGCTGTACCAGCTCATGAAGAAGTCGGAGCACTTTCAGTGGACACCAGAAGCACAGGAAGCGCTCGACTCGCTCAAGAAGCTGCTCGAAAGCCCGCCGGTGCTTACCGCACCGGCCGAGGAAGAGCCGATGCTTCTGTACATCGCTGCAACGACACAGGTCGTAAGCGCAGCGCTGGTAGTTGAGCGAGACGAGCCCAGCAAGACGCAGAAAGTACAGCGCCCAGTCTACTTCGTGAGCGAAGTCCTCTCCGACTCAAAGACATGATATCCCCAGATACAGAAGCTGATCTACGCTGTTCTCATCACTAAGCGGAAGCTCTGACATTACTTCGACTCACACCGCATCACGGTGGTGTCCAAGTTCCCGCTCTGCGAAATCATACAGAGCGCAGAGGCGGAAGGCAGAATCGCCAAGTGGGCCCTCGAGCTGATGGGGCAAAACATCGAGTATGCGCCTCGCACTGCCATCAAGTCGCAAGCGCTGGTTGACTTCGTCGCTGAATGGACGGAGGTCCAAACCCCTCTTGCTCCCATTGAGCACGAGATGTGGCTTATGTACTTCGACGGATCCCTCATGAAGGAAGGAGCCAGGGTCGGACTTGTGTTCATCTCGCCTCTAGGCGTGTGAATGGAATACATGGTCCGACTACATTTTGCGGCCTCCAACAACGTCGCTGAGTACGAGGTGCTCATCAACGGTCTCCGGATACCCTCGAGCTGGGAATTCGACGCCTCGACGTCAGGGGTGACTCCGACCTAGTCGTGGGACAAGTTATGAAAGAGAAGAATTGCATAAGTCCGAAGATGGCCGCTTACTGCCGGGCGGTGCGCGAATTGGAGGACAAGTTCCACGGGCTCGAGCTCAATCATGTACTGCGCGAGTACAACAAGGCGGCCGATACCCTCGCGAAGGCAGCGTCAAATCGAAAACCCGTTCCACACGGGGTCTTTGCCAGCGACCAGCACGAGCCATCCGTTCGTTCCGTGGAGGACAAGTCGCCAGAGCCGTCGACACAAGAGGTCATGGAGATCGATGGGGCGCAAGAGCCCAACCTCGAAGACCCTGACTGGAGGGTTCTGATCCTCGAATGGATGGTGGAAGGAAAATTGCCACCCGACAAGGAGACGGCTCGACGCATCACCCGCATGGCCAAGTCGTACAAACTGGTCGACGGCGAGCTCCGTCGAAAGGGCGCCAAAGGCATGTTCATGCGGTGCATCCTGGCCGACCAGGGCAAGGAGCTGCTGCAGGAAATCCATGCAGGCACCTGCGGGCATCACGCCGGCCCCAAAACCATTGTCGGAAAGGCTTTCCGACAAGGTTTCTTCTGGCCCACCGCGGTTGCCGACGCAACTCGAATCGTGCGCAGTTGCGAAGGCTGCCAGTTCTACGCACGATAGACCCATCTCCCGACGCAGGCTTTGCAGACCATTCCAATCACCTGGCCATTTGCGGTCTGGGGGCTGGACATGGTCGGGCCGCTGAGGAAAGCACCCGGGGGGCTACACCCACGTGCTCGTCGCCATCGACAAGTTCTCGATGTGGATCGAGGCCAGGCCCATAACAAATGTCCATTCCGAGGAAGCCGTCGTGTTCTTCACCGACATCATCTATCAGTTCGGGATCCCAAACTCCATCATCACCGACAACGATACGCAGTTCACCGGCAAGAAATTCCTCAAGTTCTGCGACGACAACCACATCCGTGTGGATTGGGCCGCCGTCAGCCATCCGAGAACCAATGGGCAAGTCGAGAGGGCCAACGGCATGATCCTGCAGGGTCTGAAGCCGCAGATATTCAAGCGTCTCGAGAAGTTTCGAGCGACGTGGGCCGCAGAGCTCCCGTCCGTCTTGTGGAGCCTGCGCACCACACCAAGTCGGGCTACTGGCTATACACCTTTCTTTCTCGTCCACGGGTCGGAAGCGATCCTCCCAACGGACATCGACTACGACAGCCCACGGGTTCAGGCCTACACGGAAGAGGGCAACCAGCTCACCCTCGAGGATGCCATCGACCAGTTGGACGAGGCGTGCAGCGTCGCCCTCCTTCACTCAGCACAATACCAGCAAGCTCTACGCTGCTACCATGAACGCAACATACGGGAGCATGAGTTCCAAGTCGGCGACCTCGTCCTCTGACGAGTTCAGAGCAATGAAGGGCGACACAAGCTCTCGCCTCCATGGGAGGGGCCGTTCATTGTCGACCAAGTACTCCATCCGGGAACCTTCAAGCTCAAGCACGAGGACGGCAGGCTCATCTCCAACGCCTAGAACATAGAGCAGCTATGCCGTTTTTACCCCTAAGTATTTATTCTGTTCCCATTTTGTGACAATGCAAGAGCTCTGAGCTACTTTTTCTTTCATGAAATGATCTCTTTTCGCAAGCTTACATCTTTTACTCGAGTAAAATGTCTCTATGCTTGCCTCACCCCATGGGCAAGTCTCCGACTTGTCCATGGGCTCGAGGGCTACCCGGGGGCTACGGCCCCCCTCCCTGATCATTGCGAAACCTTTTTTCGATCAAAAACCATCCATGGTTTCTCGTATGATCACCGTGGTACACTCACTTTCCTTAAAGGGAGATGAACGATGACTCCAGCGGTCACGAACCTGTGCTCATCCGGGCCCCGAGTACTTACGCCCCCGCGGCTACGGTATAAAGACCCAAAGCAAAGTTTGTGATCTCAAGTTATCGATCACTCGCCCCTTCAAAGAGACTCCGAGTAACCGTTTCAAACTCTACCCGGGGGCTACAGCCCCCCTCCCCTGATCGTTGCGAAACCTTTTTTTCGATAAAAAACCGTCCATGGTTTCTCGTATGATCACTGCGGTACGCTCACTTTCCTTAAAGGGAGATGAACGATGACTCCAGTGGTCATGAACCTGCGCTCGTCCGGGCCCCGAGTACTTACGCCGCCGCGGCTACGGTACAAAGACCCACAAGCAAAGTTTGTGATCTCAAGTTATCAATCACTCGCCCCTTCAAAGGAACTCCGAGTAATCGTTTCAAACTCTCAAGAGTTTTCTTGTTTGCAAAAACATATACACGCGCCTATCTTTCTTCGAGGTACTCGGGGGCTGCCCGCTCGAATGGTAACACTCCTAAACTAAGCTCGGTCGAGTCGCCTAGCTCCTACGCCTCCGCGGCTACGGAGCAAGACACCGTCAGCGAAGTTTTAAGTGACACTACTCGGCGCACAAGTCCTCTAACTACTCGGGAAAAGGGCAACACACAATCAAAATGCTTGAAACTTGAAACAAAGACGGGTTCTTAACCCTCGAGTTTGCCACAAACATCCGGCCCACAAGTTTTTTACAAGAATGATTAAAAAGCCTCAGCGAGGCAACTTGGTTTTCTTTACAGGCCCAGGTCGTAAAGGGCGTGACTCAGCATGGCTTTCGCGAAGTCGACGGTGTCTTCCTCGATCTTGTCATACTGCTCATTGGTGTAGCCCGGGCACCATCCCTGGCCAAGCAGCCTCCTGTCCAGGTCTGGGTAATGCGACAAGAAGATGGCCACCACCTTGCGGACAGCGTCTCCAGCCGTATCTATCGACCGTTGACGAGCTGTCTCAGGAGCCAACTCCAAGCGTTCTCTCAATTGGCCGGGAGGAACACCGATCTCGTCACACACCTTGATGATGGCCGCACCCATCCTGTTGCAGATTGTCTCTTGCTGCTTGATCTCGGCCTGGGCCTCCCCGAGCGACTTCCGCTCCTGCTCGAGCTCGGTCACGGCCTCTGGGGAAAAGCAAGGAGACCAATGTCAGCAAAAAATAAGCCGGTCCAAGGTAGGCGAAAGATGAAGAGGACGCAGCTCTTACTGTTGAGCTTCTCATTGGCCTCCTTGACCAGCTCCACCAACTTCTGGTTCTCGACGAGGCGGGTGGTCGCGGCGCTCCTGTGCTCCGTGACCTGTTTCTGCAAGTCGGTCCGCTCCACGCGGAGAGCTATACACCCAGAAGAAAGGCGCCACCTCGAATCAAGAAATCGCACAGAAGCAAGAAGCAGAGATAGCAGGTCGTAGGGTACTCACCAAGGATCTCATTCTCTCGCTTTTGAGCAACCTCCTCCAGACGGCCCTTCTCGGCAATAATGGAGCCGACTTAGGCCTCGAGCGTCATCACTCGCGAGCGAGCCATCTGGAGGTCGGAGTCGGCCCGGTTCGCTCTGGTCTCGAGCTCCGTCCTCTCTTGGCGGGCAGCGCGGGCAGCTGCCTCAGCGTTGGAACGAAGCACCGCCGCTGCCTGCTCCGCCGCGGCCAGCTTCTCCTCCAGAGAGGCCCTTTCCGCCTGCGCTGAGGTCGCGCGGTCCTCAGTGGCTTTCGTCCTCACCTCAAGGGACGTGCGCTCCGTTGCCCGGCTGACCTCGCCATCCGCCGCCGCAAGGCGGGCCGCGGCCAGCTGCGTCTCCAGCTGGACTTTCTCAGCGTGAAGCGCCTCAAAAGGCCGCGCCCTGTCCTCAGAGCGCCCGACGAGCTCCTGAATCACATACAAGTCACACGGCTAAGAACAAAGGGAAAACAAGCATGAGAGAGGAAGAAGAAGAAAGAGGCCTCACCCTCGAGGCGGGGACCAGGTCCTTGATCGCCCGCTCCGACTGGCGTCGTGTCATCTCGATCAGACGCAGGCCGCGCTCCAGGCGGCAGCAGGCTGCCACCTCGGCGTCGCTGTCGAAGTCCGGGCCTACTGAGGCCTGAACCGGCGACATGGAAACCAGCCAGAGCGGCGGGGTCTCCGTCTCCTCCTCCTCCTCCACCTCCGCCGTCGAAGTGGCCGGGCGTCGCTCCCTCGAGCTCTCCCCAATCTCCATGATCGGGGGAGGCAGCTGCTCGCCCGCCACCTCAGCAGGAGAGGCGGCCGGCGAAGGCGACGCCGGGATGACGATCACCTCCGCAGGAGCGACGTCTGACACGGCGACCGACGAAATGGGGACAACCTCCTCGGTCACCACGACCGCCATCGTGGCAGAAATATCCGCGGAGGCGCGGTCGCCCGCCTCCACCACCATCTCCACAGCGTTCCCCGAGCCCCTCGCCGACTCGGGGACTCGGGGCTCCATCTCCATCTCCGCCGTGCCGCTCCCCGCCCCCCCTCAGTGACTCGAGGGTTGGGATCTCGGGGCCCGCGGCGGCAGCGGGCGTCCGCTCCAGTGACTCGGGGGCTGGCCGCTCGGCGTCTGCATCATCACCCGCCCCCGCCGATGACTCGGCGGCTGGCAGTCCATCATCGCCCGCCCGCGCCTCAGGAGCAGGGTCCTCCTGGTCCTGCTCTAGGGTGCCGGACAGGCATCTCGCCAACTCGGCCGCATGGGCCGAGAGCGCTTCTTCAGTGGGGGCTTCGCCCCCCAAACCCAGTGTACCCATCGACAGGTCGCTGCGAGTCGGACTCGCAGCCCCCTGTGAGGGGACGGTCTTCACTTGGGTCCCAGACCCGCGAGTTTCTTCTACCGCCGCCCCCGACTAGAGGGAGGGCGGCGGGTTGCTCGCCGACGGTGTGTCTCCAGCCGCCTGAGCAGGGCGGCACAATGCCTTGACAGGCGCCGGCCTCATGGTGCGGCGGTCCGGCGCCCTGAACCAAGAAGCAACATCATGACAATAAGCAAAAACATGAAACAAGAGCTAGAAAACCGCAACTCGGAGCTCACCCTTCTGCAACGCGACGGGGCTGTTTGGAGCCAATCGCGGGATTGCGCGGGGACGCCGCCCTCTTGGCCCCCGCTATCGGAGCCGACGCCGGGGAAGAGATCGGTCCACCCCTGGCGACAACGGTCGAAGCGAGGGGCTGTTGGGCCGGCGGCGGTCCCCCGCTCTAAGTCGCTGGTGGCGGGGAGGCCGCCGGCACGCTCCGCGGCTCCCGCGATGGGCGCGCGGAGGGCGAGTGAGACCGCCGGCGCGAGGAGTGGCGGCGCGAGCCATCGCGCCTTGACTCATGGCGGCCGGAGTCGCTGCGCCGCGGAGAGCTCCTGTCCCTCTCGTGGCGGTCCCACCGGAAGGCGCGGCTGCTCGTTCCGGGATGATCAGCCCGGGAAGAGGAGGGAGGCGCCCGCCGGCTCGAACTGGCACCGGCTGCGGTCGAGGCGGGCATCGATCCGCCGCGCGGCTGTGAGGACGGCGCCGTCTCCTCATCAGTCCACTCGAACGGGGACTCGTCCTCGTCCGTGTCCGACGGCGCCGGCGAGGGATCCTCGTCATCAGAGATGTCCCTCTCCCCATTGCGCCGACACGAGGTGCGCTTGTCATTTCTCTCCCTCCTCGCGATCTCCCTCTGCTGGTACGCTCTCTTGCGTTCCCCTCACCGCTGCTGCCGCGCGGCGGTCTCCCGGGTGATCGCCCGGTCCTCCTCCAGTGGAGGACGAGAGGTGAGGATGCGCACATCCCTCATCTGTGCAAGCACAAGAGTAATTAGCACCCGCGCCTACAGAAGACAAATCAAAAAGAGGTCGAGAGAAGACATACCAGCTGCACGGTGGCTGGAGAGGGAAGCATCTCCAACACACCTGGCGGCGGCCAGAACATCCAGGCGACCCCGGTGGCCTGAGACACCCGGCGCTGGACCTCGTCCAGCGAGGGCAGGGAGCGGGCGGTCACGGTCCCCTCGAAGGGAGCGCGGTCGTCCGTCATCTCCCAGAGGCGCAGCGCGCGGCGACGGAGCGGGACGACCCCCCGGGTGTGGTAACCGCGCGATCAAGGTGATGAAGTTCACCCCGTTGTCGCGGAGCCTTGTGAGGGAGGCGAGGGTGCTGTCGAGGAACCGGGGGCGATTTTTCTTCTCCGGCCCGTAGCTCCACCTCACCGGCGCCCGGTCGTACCAACGGTTGGTGTATTCCGGCAGCGGGTTCTCGGGGTCGTTCTTGAGGTAGAACCACCCTCGGTGCCATCCACTATTGGAGGAAGTCAGGTAGGTGGGGATGTACTCATCCATCCTCCCCTGCTTCCCGCGTAGCCCGGCGCACCCGATGGCCGCCGCACTGTTGTGGTCCTTGACGACGACGAACTTGTAAAAGTACCAGAACAGGTCCCAATGGGCTCCCTGCTCCAGGTAACCTTCACACAAGGCCTCGAACGCCGCCATCTGCTGGACGCCGTTCAGGTTGAGGTTCTGAAGCTCCAAGCCGTACTCCTGGGGCACGACGCGGATGAACCTTCCCACCGGGACGGAGAAGCCTCGCTCGTGGAACAGCACGAACGAGACCACGTACCCCGCCGGGGCCTGAGGGCTGCTCTCCAGCCCAGGAACCTTCCACTCCTCCGCCGCAGTCAGCGGCGGCAGCATGCCGTCGGAGGCGAGGCGGTCGAGCTCAGACCAGGTCACCGTCGAAGACGCCCAATTCGACATCACGTCGGCTATGGTGGCGACGGTGGGCGACCCTGGCTTGCGAAAGAAGGCGGGGCGAACTCTGTGGTGTGCGCGGTGAGTGCGAAGACGAAGGCAAGAGGCGGCGGTGGCGGAAAACACAAGGAAGCAGAAGGGGAAAAAACTGGTCGGCGCCCGCGGTATATAAACGGTGGAATGGTTACATCTACCCCGCAGTTAATGACCGCGTCGCCTCGGGCCACGTCCTTCGTCCATCGAAGCGTCACCCCTCAAAAGGCGCGCCCTACTCCTACCCACCGCCCACGACCGAGCCGCCACGTCACCCAAAGTGGGACCAAGCAATCTCGCAACCGGCGCGAGATCTCCGCCAGACACCCCACGACTCGCGCCACGTGCCAAGACACCGGTCTCCGACTTGTTCAAGACTCCATTATTTAACCCCACACACAAGTCTCCGACTTGTCCGTGGGCTCGAGGGCTACTACCCGCGGGTCCGCTATCCCCACCAGAGAAAACACAACAAAATCTCCTCGTCTCCGTGACAGTTGATCCTGGGAGCGAGTCTCCGACTCCCTCACAAGGCTCGGGGGCTATTGACGAGGCCATAGACCAGGGCCCACCAAGACCCTTCAAAAACGCAGCACGGGCCCATGTACGGCTTGCTCCGGTGGCTAACATGACAAGTGTTACGCTGCCCGAGTACGTGAGGTCCCGTACGACTAGTTTCCGCCATGGGCCAGAAGACAGGCGGCCCACGGCCGCCCATACCTCTTCCCCGAGTACGCGGCGGCCCGTACGACAAGTTTCCGCCTTCGCTCCCGACTACTCGACTCGTACGAGTAGTTTCCACCTCACGGTCGCGGAAACTCGCTCGCACGAGTAGTCTCTGTCTCGTCGTCGCGACTACTCGTTCGCACGAGTAGTTTCCGTCACCCGCTCGAGCGGGCTTCGCGGAGAAGGCATGGGGCACGCGGGCCCCTCAGATCGGGATCCCGGGAACTCTGCGCACGCTCCCCCGCGCACCGCCACGTGTCCGCCCCGCCACAGCGGTCTGCCCGAGCCAGGCCGATTCGGTGTCAGGGAACGAATTCGTCAAACCCTGCCACCAACGGCACAGTGGCTAGCGTACCATGGAGGGCGTAATGGATGCTGAGCAGCGTACGGTACAGTACAGACTATGCCCTAAGCGTTGGGAGACGTGGTGTAGACCGCCTACTCACTCGAGTAGTTTCCCGTCTCCGACCTGTCCAAGACTTGGCCGTCAAGGCCACTGGTACACAAGCCCCGTTGGCGTCCCGTGATACCCCAGTACGCGGTCCGCCACGTGTTAGCCTTCCTACACGGGTCCGCCCTGACCAGATCGATCCTATGTCAGGGGACGGATCCTCCTGCTACCCCCCAGCTGAGGCGATACGCATCGTACCACGGAGGGCACGGGAAATGTTGTGCCACCAACGGCACAGTGCAAGCCGTCACCTATCCATGGTGCATGCTACTCCGTCCCTACGACATCAAGAAAAGACAAGCCCCTGATCCACTGACCGGGTCAGAGCGCGTACACTGCCTCCCATACCTGACTAACTACTTGGAGGAGGGCACGGGGGGCCCCGGGATGGATGCTTGGGATGCACGGGATCCACACCGTCACCCAAGGCCCCGTAACAGTGCTTCGCCGCTTTTGTCGTCTGGCAACCCAGAGCAGAGAAGGATGTCTTGCACTGTAGATTAGCTCATATATGCTCGATGTAACCGCCCTGGACATCTCCCTTGCGACTATAAAAGGGAGGGGCAGAGGCACTCTCAAGACACGTTCGTTTTCACCCCCACACGCACTTAGCATCGATATCCCATCTCATACAAACACCGCAAGCACTCACACACTCACGTACGCAGACTTCTGCTACTTGAACCACTCGCACACCAGGGACTTGGGCTCTACACCCTCTCCCGACCTGTTTGTACTCCCTATTGCAAACCCCTGAGCATAAGGAACACCCCTTCTCAGACTGGACGTAGGGTATTACTCTCCGGAGGCCCGAACCAGTATAACACCGAGTGTCTCCTGTGCTACCGTGCGGATCAGAACACGCCCCCTCGTATAAATTTAATTGCCGGTGGTAACAAACCCCGACAGATGGGTTACCTCCTGGACAACCTCTCCCTCAAAGGATATCCACCAAAACGCTCTTAATCATGGGGAATCACAAATCTTGCGCCTCTACCTCAAGAACTCGGGCAACTCCGAAAACCACCAAACCGAAGGCCTTTCCACGGGTTTGAAGGGGCAAGATCACCAAGAAAAGAGGCACCACGTCCTCATGTGTGATTCCCACTACAAAACCTGCAAAGAAACTCCTCCAAATCTTCCCAACAAAAATCCCAAGAAAAGGGCTCTGAGAATACCATCGAAAAAGAAAACACAGAGAATAAATAATATGGCACAAGATGAAGAAGGTGAAATCACTAGGAATCATGTAGCCATATTCAGGTACAAGCCACTCCCAAGAATCACAAATCTTAGATGGCAAAAAGCTCAAATAAAGAGTCACTCTCTCCTCTCTACCTCTCACCAAGAGCACTCCAAGAAGAAGGAGCACACCCACCTAGCCAAGCCCAAAAGAGATGGCTACCCAGCCAGCCACTCCTTCTATATATAGGCCCTCTGAACAAATGACCGAAGTGCCCCTACACTAGGAGTTACAATTCAAGCCCATGCAAGGGCATTTTGGTCAACACATGATTATCTCCATTGGACGGATGCGCATTGACCGCAAGCCCACTTCAACTCCACGCAAGCCTTGCGATCATACCGCGTGTCCTCCACTTCAAAGCTACCCGACGAACTGCGGCCCCACGCGGTCAGACCGCCCCACTCGATCAGACTACCCTAGACAGGCGGTCAAACCGACCTAGGTTGGCCATTCGAGTCTCATTGCATCTTCAGTCTTGGCTTTGTGGCTCAGCCAAGTAACCTAGTGGTTTTGTGGCCAAACCACTGCAAACCCCGCAGAATCGGTGCACCCTCCATGCCAATCCCACTCATGACTTGACCACCACGGTCGTCCCGGCTCGGTGTTGGTTTTGTGGCCAAACCAACAAACTCCGTGTGCAGACTTCGGTTGTTAGCCGCTACCCTGCACCGGCTCGGTCGCGTGCAAGCTTTGGTTGTTAGCCGCTACCTTGCACTGGCTCGGTGTTGGCTTTGTGGCCAAACCAACAAACCCTATGCGCATACTTCGGTTGCTAGCCGCTACCCTGCGTCGGCTCCTTGTACACGACTTCGCCTTGCTCTTCTTGCCACCATGCAGCCCGCACTTGATCCCGTCGGCCACCGAGTCCCTCGAACCAAGCTTACTTGTCTCTCCACTCCTCAGAGGTCACATAGACATAGACCTTTCACACTTGTTCTTCACTTGCACCAACGCAAACCAAGCCGCAACCTGCACCTGCAATACTATGCCAAGAGTTAGTCCACACAATGTTGTCAACCACTCATCACGAGTGCATTGACAACACACCACTAAAGCAACATGGTAAACACACATAACACAATGCACACATGACACAACACACACAACACAACACTACACACAAAGCCTCAAATCATTCGGTCAATCACTCATCACATACAAACCAAGGCACATCTCAACTTGGTTCCTTAGAGAGGAGAGGGAGGGAGGGATGCAATGCTTATAAGGAGGCTAGGACGATCGTATGTGACTGAGTGAGATGGCAGTACATTTACTGGTTTACTACATACCATTGTACATCACAAATTCAGCTCACCAATCTGAAACAAACTATTGTGGCCAATTCTGCTTGTTTTTATTCACTATCCATGGGTGATGTAGGATTTTATTCATTACTAGGTGATTTCTCGTGCATTGCTACGAGATTTGAGAGAGAGTTTTGATAAATTATAAACCAATATGGTTGTCCAATTGCTCGTATAAATTGTGCACTTGTGGAGATTGCATTAAAAGCTATATGAGCGATCTCTTGATAAAAATCTAGACTTTTGAATTGCTCTTTGATTGCCATGACATGAACGAAGAGAGAAAAAACCCTAGGGAGATAAACTCCAGTAATTGTCAGTGCTTTTCCACGACTCAAAGCTAGGAGAATGAGTTCACCACAACACTCAAAGCCATTTCGGTTAAGTCTGCCAATTCTCCTAACTCGTTATGGTAACAACAATCCCATATGACTCATCTTGATTTATGCTAGGATAATCCTTACAAGGTGAACAATATGAACATCTTAAAAAAATTTCTTTCCTGAAGAAGCATCGAAGTTATATGTACCTCACTCAAATATGTCAAAATGAAAAGTACAAAGAAATATGAATGTGAACAAAGTAGATATGGATGCACCTAACCCGATTGTTTCAAGAATAAAAGAAAACATGTAGCACGAAGCTTCACAAAAGGCAAATGATGTTAGTAGTATCGAGGCTTTTCATATAAGGCATAGTTTGGTTAGGTACATCGACGTGTGTCCACAGTGTCACGTATGCTACCTCATGTGCACTCTCTTGTCTTGTAGCCAATAGCAAACAACAACATCCTTGGATGCATGCTTGCTTTGCCCTTAGTGGGTTGTTGCCTTTTAGCCACTATCAAATGACAACATCTTCACTCTTGTTTACTAATTGCTCTTCAGTAACACTACAGTATGTTAATAAAAATCTCAGTGGTATATGCACACTTCAAAAAACCAATGAGATTTAGAGTTGTGACCATGACCAATATTCGCATGCTTAGAATCAGCCATTTAACAACACCTCCTTGATTGATCGCCATGTCATGAATGAAGAGAGAGAAAGAACCCTTGAGGGACAAACTCCAAGAATTGTCGATGTTCACCACAACGCTCAAAGCCATTTCGGTTCAGTCTGCCAATTTTTCTAACTCAATATGGTATCAACAATCCCATATGACTCATCATGATTTATGCTAGGATAATACTTACAAGGTCATTGTATATCTCTTCACCAACAATCTGAACATCTTAAAAAAGTTTCTTTCCTCGAGAAGCATCAGAGTCATATTTACCTTACTCTAATATGTAAAAGTGAAAATATAAACAAATATGACAAGGTAGATATGGATGCACCTAACCCGATTGTTTCCAAAATAAAAGAAAACTCATAGCACAAAGCTCCACAAAAGACAAAGGATATTAGTAGTATTGAGGCTTTTCATATAAGGCATGGTTTGGCTAGGTACATCGACGTGTGTCCACTGTGTCATGTATGCCACCTTGTGTGCACTCTCTTGTCTTGTAGCTACTAGCAAACAATAACCTCCATGGATGCATGCTTGCTTTGCTCTTAGTGCGTTGTTGCCTTTTATTCACATGGGTTGCATGCTCTTACCTTCATCTAGTGACCTGTCCATCGAGGTGTACCTATGCATGACATCATTAACCTCCCTGTTTGGGGACCAAGCTCATTGACGATCACCATGGCCAGTGTGACTACCATGGAAAGACTATTACTCTTCCATAAGCTTGAGGACGACCTTTTAATACAGTGTTTTCCATTACAACTTATCGTCTTCTACCAATGCAATGACCTAATGATACAAGCAGCCTACTAGTTACGATCACCTCCATCCACTAATTAGTAATGTACGGTCACCGACAACTTTTTGTCATATTGCAATGATGCTAATTGCACACAAACATATGTGACGCCTTCTTTTAGTTATAAGCGACAAAATAGTCTATACTCTAAGAATGTAATATTGCACATGTTCACAAGATCTAGGTCTACTCTCTCCTCTCCCTCTCCCTCTCCCTCTCTCTATCTCTCTTTGGTGGCTAGCTGGAGCGGCTGTGGGTGGCGGTGGAGGTGGACAATCTTATGGCTTTGGGTTTACAAGCGGTCGGGTTAGGGTTTGGGGGTTCAGCGGTTGGAACCAAGGGTTCCGTTAGCCACCATACCTCGAAGAGGTGGGAGTGGGGGTGGGGTTGCCGGAGGATCGGCGGTGGACATGGCTGGCCGGGGTCGGACGACGGCCGGGCCGGTGACTGGCGGCGGGGCCAAGGATCCCAAGGGTGGGGAGCGGGTGTGGGTGGTTGGTGGAGGTGACACAATAGCCACCACCGATCGAGGGTGGTGGAGAAGGAGGCCGCAGGGGTGGTGGAGGTGTTGTCGGGGTGGGGAAGAACAACCGACTATGATTTATCACAAATCACAATGGTCATGTTCCTTATTCAAACCATAACGAATAACGGTCATGTGTAGTTCTCTTGTTGATCTTTAACCTTGTTAACGAGACGAATGGCATGAAAATAAAGTAACAATAAGGTGGAACAAATTTTGGATGCATAACCTTAGGTTGACTGGAAATTAACATTTTATTACTCCAAACATGAGGAAAATACCCAATACTAGCTGATCACTTGCTCGATCGACAGAACAACAACGACTAGCAAATTGATTCCAGAAAAAAAGTACCCGCTGACCAAACATACATAGATCGATCGGATTGGACTCAACAACAATGAACACGCGACCAACAGTTTAGCAGGGAGGCGAGTATTCCTGCACCCACATGTCACCGCCGCCGTCGGCCCTGAAGAATATCGCGCTCTCCCCCATCATGGCTTCAGCCCTCTTTGCCACACTGCTGAACACCACAACACCATGCTTCGCCGACTGCCCTGTGCACGGCTGCTCCATGGCGATACGTTCGATGCAGAACCCGAACCCTAGGGTGCTGCACAATACACGTAGTTGAACTCAATTGTAGCAATTAAGGGGATGAATGCCATCCATCAGTGATCAGATATCACTAAGTATATATACCAAGAAGCCAAGATGTACCTCTGAAAGTAGTTCAAGATGGCTTGAGATGTCAGAGGGTTGCCTTCGGGGAAGGCAACGAACACAGTTCGCAAGTCCTCGGGTGGCGTCATCGTGGTGATGTTGAATGGCACCATGAGCTCCACAGCTGGCACCGGGATGGGGATCAAGAAGGAGTTGCAATCATCTTCGTACCTGTGCAACATCGCGTGTAGGTTGTCATCGAACACGAGCCTCCCGATGTTGTCCCGGATCATGTTGACACCGCGCGCGACGAGGTCCTTGTGGAACACGAAGAACCTGAAGTCGACGAGCTCGCCCCAGCCGCAAAGACCCGTGAGGTTCTGGATGCCTCGGAACGTCGGCGGCATCTCATAGCCGTGGAGGACGTAGGTGTACATGGCGTTCGCCTCATGCACGATTTGTGCGAGCATGTCATCGGGCGGCATGGTCGCCACGGTGTGGAGGACATCATCGAAGCCCAAGGTCGTCTCCAGCTAGAGGAGGAGGCAGATGGCATTCTGGGCAACAGCCCGGGCAGTTGGCTGGGAGAGGATGCGTAGGTACGCACTGCGGGCAGTCTTGCTGGCATCGAGGACTTCCCACACCCGAGCAGCCATGGTGGAGAGAGAGAGAGGGAGGGAGCAAGGGAGGGGGTGCAATGCTTGGTGTTGGAGTGAGGGAGAGGGGCCTGCTGGGGTTATAAGTAGCCACAAGTTTACAGCTATTTCGGTGAATCTAGAGAGATGGCAGTACATTTACTGGTTTACCACATACCTTTGTAGATCACAAATTCAAATCCAGGTCACCATTCTGAAACAAACTATTGTGGCCAATTCTGCTTGTTTTGATTCACTATCCATGGGTGTAGGATTTTATCCATTATGTGGCGGCGCACCACCTTTTAAAATAACTTTGACTTGTCGATTGACACATTTGTGTTGCCATTACAACGTATCTTCTTCTAGCAATGCAATGAGCCAATGACATAGGCAGCCTACTATTTACACCCACCTCCACCCCTAACTACTAATGTACGGTCACCGATGACTTCTTTGTCCTGTTGGAATGTCGTTTACTACACACACAAACATATGTGACAACTTCTTTTAGCTATAACCGAGAAAATGGTATATAGTCTAAAAATGTAATATCACACGTGTTCACTATATCTTGATATTGAACTATGAAAACGACAATAGTATAATTTATCATGATGCATTATGCTCGCGTTCAGCTAAGTGTATGATTGTTCCTCCCTTGGAGCTCGTTAACCTTTTGATCATTCCATTGACTCATCATGGTTATCTTGTCCTTACTGTGGCATATTTACCAACAATGTACGTGGTGACCGGTAAGACATTTCTCGAGGAGAGAGAACCCAAAGCCCTATGTAACTAACTCAAATGTGTCCAAATTAAAAAATAAGAACTAAAAGCTGGCAAAAAGTTAATATATGTGCACCTAACCTTGAGCGTTTCCAAAAAAAAGTAACACAAAGCTACATAGGAAGTTAGTAAAAAGACTTTTGTGTGAGACATGGTGGATACATATACATTGTATTGTGCCCACAGAGCTATCTATGCATGATCTCTCTTGTGCACCTTCTTAGATGCATGCTTGCTTTGCTCTTACTGATCCAACCCTTTTTTGGCCTCTTTTCTCCTACTGGGTTGCATCCTTTTTTCCCCCATCTTTCCTCTCACTGGGTGAACTGGTTTTGGCTTTTTTTTTCTGTTGGCTGTGCATGCTCTTTTCCTTGATCTCTAGGTGAACCATTTTTGGCTTCTTTTTTTCGCTGCTGAGCCACATGCTCTTTTCTGTGATCTGTGCATGTAGACGGTTTACATGCACGTCACCGTTTCAGCTGCTGGTGGTGGGGCAGGGACCTCAAATGCTGATGATCACCGTGCTGGCACCTGATATACACTGGCTGCTGCATGACCGCATCCACCACACAGTGACCGTGCAAACTAGATCGTGTTCTAGGATTGCCGTGGAGTCTTTAGGCCGCCACAAACTTCATCGGCTATGTATCCGCGCTGAAGGTCCACACAACGGCATCACTTACGTGCTCCAATAATATTTTTACCCAAGGTTTTATATAGACTAGAAATTTTAAGAGATATATGCAATTAGATCTTCACTCTTGTTTACTAGTAATGCTACAGTATGTTAATAAAAATCTCAGTGGTATATGCACACATAAACAAACCACCAAGATTTTGAGAGTGGTGACCAATATTTGCATCATTAGAATCAACCATAAGAACACCTCCTTGATTGATCGCCGTGACATGAACGAAGGGAGAAAAAACCCTAGGGAGATAAACTCCAGTAATTGTCGGTGTTCGTGCTTTCCCACGGCTCAAAGCTAGGAGAATGAGTTCACCACAATGCTCAAAGCCATTTCGGTTAAGTCTGCCAATTTTCCTAACTCGTAATGGTATCAACAATCCCATATGACTCATCTTGATTTATGCTAGGATAATCCTTACAAGGTTGTTGTATGTATCTCTTCACCAACAATCTGAACATCTTAAAAAAATTTCTTTCCTGAAGAAGCATCAAAGTTATGTGTACCTTACGCAAATATGTCAAAATGAAAAATATAAAGAAATATGAATGTGAACAAAGTAGATATGAATGCACCTAACCCGATAGTTTCTAGAATAAAAGAAAACATGTAGCACGAAGCTTCACAAAAGGCAAATGATGTTAGTAGTATCGAGGATTTTCATATAAGGCATGGTTTGGTTAGGTACATCGACGTGTGTCCACAATGTCATGCATGCTAACTCGTGTGCACTCTCTTGTCTTGTAGCCACTAGCAAACAACAACATCCATGGATGCATGCTTGCTTTGCTCTTAGTGGGTTGTTGCCTTTTAGCCACTATCAAACGACAACATCTTCACTCTTGTTCACTAATTGCTCTTTAGTAATGCTACAGTATGTTAATAAAAATCTCAGTGGTATATGCACACTTCAAAAAACCACTGAGGTTTAGAGTGGTGACCATTGACCAATATTCGCATGCTTAGAATCAGCCATTTAACAACACCTCCTTGATTGATCGCCATGTCATGAACGAAGGGAGAGAAAGAACCCTTGAGGGACAAACTCCAGTAATTGGTGTTCACCACAACACTGAAAGCCATTTCGATTAAGTCTACCAATTTTCCTAACTCATTATGGTATCAACAATCCCATATGACTCATCATTATTTATGCTAGGATAATACTTACAAGGTTGTTGTATATCTCTTCACCAACAATCTGAATATCTTAAAAAAGTTTCTTTCCTCGAGAAGCATCAGAGTTATATGTACCTTACTCTAATATGTAAAAATGAAAATATAAACAAATATGACAAAGTAGATATGGATGCACCTAACCCGACTGTTTCCAAGATAAAAGAAAACTCGTAGCACAAATCTCCACAAAAGACAAAGGATATTAGTAGTATTGAGGCTTTTCATATAAGGCATGGTTTGGCTAGGTACATCGACGTGTGTCCACCGTGTCATGTATGCCACCTTGTGTGCACTCTCTTGTCTTGTAGCTACTAGCAAACAATAACCTCCTTTGATGCATGCTTGCTTTGCTCTTAGTGGGTTGTTGCCTTTTATTCACATGGGTTGCATTCTCTTATCTTCATCTAGTGACCTATCCATTGAGGTGTACCTATGCATGACATCATTAACCTCCCTGTTTGGGGACCAAGCTCATTGACGATCACCATGGCCAGCCTGACTACCATGGAAAGACTACTCTTCCATAAGCTTGAGAGCGACTTGTTCCATCGTCTAGTGCATGACCTTGCCCAAGACCTGGCGACCATGCAGTGGGTGATCGCGCTATGGCTCTGGTTCGAGTCCACTGGACACCATGATTTCATCCGTCGTGTTGCTGCACTGCCAGGCCCCGTTGTGTTGCGGTTCGTCGATGAGGCAATTGCATGCCTCCATTGCCTCACCAACTTGGGCCAAGGGGGCGTAGTCGGTGCCAATGACAACCGTGACAAGCGCCTACCCTTCACAAATGCATTCCTAAGCAAGCCCATCGATGATGTGGGCTACTTCCGAGGCTGCCGTGAGGTCTTGGATGGCATCACTCACCAGTACAGGAGCGTCTGCCTTGCCGTTTGTGATGTTGGCAATAGCTCCACTTCCATGCCAAGCAATACAGATGGTGTGCCCACTTCCTCACTGATGGTCAGCCCCCCTATTTCCCCCACCCCAAGAGTGGCACCCTTGCAACTAAACCCGATGGCACCACCCTTCCTACTGAACCCCATGGCGTCCCCATGGATCCCGATGCAAAGCCCCCTACCGGACGACTATCGATCCTTATTCATCACATTCTCCAAAGGCTACCCCATCAGCAGGGAGGACGTCATGGAGTTCTTCAACTCATAAGCCCACCCTCTCATCTTCTCCATCAGTGTGTATATACGCCTACTAATCCCTTGTGCACGTGAGGGACGGACCCTATCTATTTATTGAGGTGTCCTGCCTATTTATTGAGGCATCTTGCAGTGGCGGTACACGTGACTTTTTGAAGTGACGGGCGATAGTTGCGTACTTGTCTAGCCTTTACGTTTTCAAAATTTTTCAATATCCGCTCAACGGAACTTGTTTGTATTTCCAAATTTATCCAACGAGACTTTCGAGGATCCTGAAGTACTCTGCTATAGTTACTTGGCTTTTACATTTTGAGATGTATCTGACATATATTCATCTAAGTGAGCATTCAAAACCAAGATTTAAATAGCCATATTTTGGTTCCTTTACAAAGTTTTTAATCATATTAACAACTTTAAATGTGATTTCAAAACATTATCTTGAGACTCAAAAGCTCTCGACGACAAAACAGTTGGGATCTAGAGTCAGTGGATCAGTGGCAAAGAGCTTATGGACCAGCTAATATTGATAAATTTCTCTCTGCAATACCAGTGATTAGTCTATCCTAATTTTTGTTCAAGCTTCTCCAGATCAAAGGTGAACGATTGTTCACGATCATAATACATATACAGGCAGCACTAGATAATTTGTTCATGCATGATGCATTGCAGGATGTTCGGGCCGTGCGTAGAGACAGTGATGGTTGAGAATGTGGCACCGGGACAGCAGCCGGTGTACGGGCGTGTGGTCCTGCGCAGCGCAGCTATGATCCCAGTGGTGCTGGAAGGGCAGGAGACAGCCAAGTTCATGATCGAAGGCAGACATCTTTGGGCCAGGATGTACATCCCAAGCTCCAGGTTCTCCCATGCCTGATGCCGGCCACTGCGCTCTATAGATAAGAAGTCGGGGTAAGAGCAGAGCTGGAGTCTGGAGCCTACTAATATTGTTATACGTATGTGAGCTTTGCTGCACTATTTCGTCAAATAAAGAAAATGAGTGTCAACTGTTTGTGTGTCTCTGCTATGTACATACTACCTCTGTGCGTTTCAGAGTTCGCCATGTACCCGTTGTGTTCAATAAATATTTCTGATGTTATGACAATCCCTGGTAAGTATTTAGTTCCAGATTTCTGTTGTTGTAGCAGAAAATGTCGTATGTTTCGGTTAAATTTGTTGTTTGGGTTATAAAATTTGGGATCTCTCATTTCTAGAGAATTAAAATTCGAGGTTTTCTTCGGTACACAATACGTTCCAACGGTCGTATTGTCAGTTTCTTCGGTTTTTTCTCTAAGGGTAAAATGGTAATTTGGTTGATATATGTTTTAGAAAACAAATTCTCCGCTACCCACCCGTGCACACCTCCTCCCTCCATTTTTATATATTACAAAAATGACATTTTACATTTCCGATAATACCCTTTAACTACCGGTACGACTTTTGAATACTACCGTACGACAGCTAAAAAACAGGTCGTATAGAATTAATCTCAATCGTCCGATCCTTACATATAGGTTCTTTTCTGTTACATACGAGTCCTTTTCCAACTGGTCGTACAGGTCGTATTGTGTACCGAAGAAAACCTCTAAAATTCAGTCTCTCAGCCTTGCACGGCCAAATGCTCAAACCAACAAACCTGGGTATTTTGAATGGTCTCGGAGATTTTACCACTTAAATACTTAATAAAACTGAATCTAGTCTTGCTGATGCATTACTGTTAAAGCTTTGACACTGCAGAATAACTTTGGTTTGTCAGGGAGATAGGGTCTGAGTGCATCAACCGGACTTCTGATCATCTGAGGAATGACGAAGCTGGTGGTAAGACCGGGATAAAACTATCTTCGTCACGGGCATTGTACTAAGAAAAAAACATTCTCACACATGTCAAGAAAACTTCCAAACTCCTGACCCACCCTTACATAGGGGCTTGTTGTCTGTGCTACTGAGGCCACCTAATTAACCAAGTCAGCTTGGTACCCGTTCACAAGCTGGTAGAAGGATAAAACATTACAACACACTGAATTATTGATATTAATCACATTCCACTCCGGTAGTTTCATTGAATTGTAGGTTGAGTGGATTTAAGTTTCTGAGTTTTAGCCTTCAAAATATGATTTTAATTCCCCGAGGTCATTGCCATGTCAAGTGTGAACGAACATGGAGATTGAACTTGACTATGGCCAAGTGAAATTTCACTTTTTTTTGTTGAATGTTCTCTATTAACAAGAAGTCCACTGCAGTTTGAAGTATTTGGAGTTCTGAAACGTTTTTGAGAGATAAAGAAGAGGATGGTCAATCAACAGGAATAAAAAAGAAAAGGTGTTTTCAAATTCTTTCTGCCTTCATCTGATTCTATTCTCCATTCTAACCACATATTTTCAGTGGTTTATCAACATTCTAGCCAGACTTAGGATCAGCCCTTGGAAATGTGGAATCTTGATGGTTAGTAGAGAGGTGAGTTGGTAGAAATATAGATTGGCCATCTAAGAAATTGTTGGATCCCTCATTTACCCCGTCTAGCCACCTCTTGTATCTATTTCTTAGAAGAACAGCAAGCACAAGATCATCAACAAGCACATGCAATTCAGAAATGAACAGCAGGAAACTTTGTATCTATTTTTCATATAAAACCATCTAATTGTTACCCTTTTTGCTAACTAATTCCTCTTCAAGTCTCCCTCCCACCAGATATTTCAGTTTTTTTACACTGAATTGGGGTGCCACAACAATTTTGATGCAAGTTCATTTTTAAGATAATAGGAAAACAAAATTCAGCCTCCACACACCCAAGTTTTTAAAAAGTTATCCTGCTAAATAATTGAAGATATTAATAGAGAATGTGAACCTAAGCTAAAGAGTACAATCATAGGCGGCTCGATCCCCTCTTAGCAAAAAAAAAGTCTCATAGAAACTATCCCCAATGTTTTGCATGCCATTTGATGGTTTCCCTTAGACTCTTCATGTTTCACCTCGACGCCATTTGATGTTGCTAGTTCCAATGCCTTTCAGTTTTTACAACCTGCCGCGCTAGTTTCTTCAAACGGAAATGATGCACATCTATCGTCCAACACAACATGTCTCCATCGGAACGTACACATGCAGGGGCGCATATGGGCCTAGGGTCACGGCCCTAGGCGTGGCCCAAAAAACCCTTCATAGTATCTTCAATTTTCCTTGACCCACCCAACTATATTTTATCTGAATTGGCCCTAGTTCTTAGCCCAACTTCGCTCGGATCAGCAGCCAGCGGCCCAGCACCATCTCTCTCACTCTCCATTCCTTGGCCCAGCAGCCAGCGGCCAGTGCCATCTCTCCCACTCTCCCTCGCTCTTTCCCTGCCCCGACCCCGAGCCGTCCGCCAGCCCCGACTCCCCGAGCTCCCGCCACCTAACCCTAGTGCCGCCGCCCGCCGCCTAACCCTAGCGCCCAGGACTGCTAGCGCCGCACCAACGCGGCCAGACTGTGCGCCTGCGCCGCTGCCGTACCAGCGCGGTTGCATGCCTGCGCCGCCGCCCGCTAACGCCCCACCGCACCTGCTGGCCTGTTGCGCTGCGCCGCCAGTCAGTCGGCCTGCCGCACCTGCACCGCGATCGCCGCTCGCTGGAGCCTGGAATGAGAAGGACCAGAACTCCAGAAGAGCCTGAAGAGGTGAAGTCCGAAGAGTAGAGGACAGAGGACATGATGAAGGGTCCGAGGAAGAAGAGATGCAGGACGCTGACATCTTTCTTTTCTCCGACGTGTACTCTGGTAATTTCATCAAGCCCATCTTTTGTGCAACAACCAGAACCGGAAATAGGTGGAACATCAGGCACAGTAGAACAGGAAATAGGAGAAACTAGCAATGCCAATGTGAATGATGAACCGGAAACAGAGGGAATGATTGGGAGCAATTATCCTAATGTTGTACTTAATGATGGTGACATTATTTCTGATCCTGGGCTACGCATGCCAATGGAGAAAATGAATCCAAACCTTAGGGATGCAGCCCCATAAGAGCATATGTTTTGAAAGGTCCATGCCAACCAAAAGGTCATAAATATCCAGTAAGAAAGATATATGGTCGCAGTAGGTCTTTTCATGATAAGTGGTTCAAAAATCATCCATGGTTGGAATATAGTGTTGCTAAAGATGCTGCCTTTTTGTCTCTACTGTTATCTCTTTAAACAACCAAGAGCTGAAAATTATGGTGTTGATGCCTTCACGGTTAATGGGTTCTGTGGATGGAAGGATGGGCGTGAACTAATTGATGCTCATGGTAATGACATCGACCACAATAAGTCTAGAGGGGAGTATGAGGCCTTCAAGAACCAGAGGCAAAGTGTATCACATGTTATGAGGCGTGAAAGCAAGAAATCTGAGGAGGTATATAAAGGTCATTTGATTGTTGTATTGGGAGTTGTTAGATTTCTTTTATTGCAAACACATGCTTTTCGTGGACATGATGAACCTTCTAGCTCTGGAAATAAGGGGAATTTCTTGGAGTTGCTACAATGGTACAAAAACAAGAATAAAGACATAGCAAATTTGTTCAGTAAAAATCAGATGACCGGACCCAAGATTCAAAATTCAAAAAGACCTTTGTAGAGCATGTGCAGAATTGACCACCAAAGCCATTATTGAAGATATTGGGGATGGGCACTTTGCTATTCTTGTTGATGAGGCCCGACATTGTTCAATTAAGGAGCAAATGGTTGTTGTTTTGAGGTATGTTTCTAATATTTGTCTTGCTGTTTTTATTTTAATTATATCTATAATAACCTACTAACTTTGCTTCTAACTCTATGTAGGTATGTCAATACACGGGGTGAAGTGATTGAGAGATTCCTTGGGTTGAGACAGGTTGCAGACACAACATCTTCATCTTAAAAAAGGTTTTGGATGGTATGCTTTTTTGTCATGGGTTATCAATTTCTAGGATTCATGGGCAAGCGTATGATGGGGCATCAAACATGAGAGGGGAATTTCATGGGTTGTAAAGATGGATATTGGATGAGAATCCACATGCTTTTTACATACACTGCTTTGCACACCAATTGCAATTAGTGGTTGTTTCAGTTGCCAAGTGGTGTTCTTCTATCTTTGATCAATTTCTTTAGAACCACCATGTTGACGGTCTAAAAACGTGTCAAGATTCACCGTCCCTCACGGATCATCGTAGCACTTTTTCCCTCGAGTATTACCCAAGGTTATCGAATCCGTGGATCGGAAGCAAACCGCTAAGGTTCTCTACCTTATCTAGTCAATCTAACCTAACATGAGGTGTTGATTACATATGAGAGGTAAACCTAATAGATATATGAGTGATAGCATATAGGTTGATCACAATCCACAAACATAGGCAAGGTAAAGCGCAACCATAGGGGTAACTAGGCCAATCGCCTTCTAGTTGTAGTTCCAGCTAAAGAGCAACGAACCATGCATCTCATCTAATAGCATCCTTAAACTCCTACCTCCGGCCTACCTCCCGAAGATCTTCCGCCTTTCGTGGCCATCACCATGTCACGGTGCACCCTTAATCGAGCGGGTGATCTAAGGGCACGCCCAAGTGGACGTGTCTACAAACCGTGAAGGGTCGACATACTAGACCTAATCACCATGATTACATAAAGTATGCTATATAGTCTAAGCATGCATAAGACTAAGAATCAAACATATTCATGATAAGAAGAAAGCATAGACGAAGACATGGAATCGCTAATAGATCGGAAAACATGATGAACATTGCTCACATAATAATAAGTGCGTTTGGATCATCTCCACGGAGTACATACCACTGATGACCTCAACTAGCTCCAGAACTCCACCATGGCACAACCACGCAGGGAGGCCATGGTGGCTAGGGTAGGCCTAGGCCATCTCCTAGACAACTTCGAAGACTCGCGGCGGCCGTCGTCTCCCTCCGGTGCTTGCTTCTAGGTTTTGCCGAGTTGTGATGGATGGATGTGGCGGTCGTCGGAGGCAGGGGATATAAATGAGCTGAGGAGCATCTAGGTTAAAGGGCGTCGCGAACCGGGTCGAAAACAGGACAGGCCGGTCGGCATGGGCCGGCCGGCCTAGGGCCTTTTTGGCCTGTTTCGGCCCCATCTTTCGCCACGACGCTTCTCGCGCTTTCTTAAATATTTGCCGAATTGCATGTGGGTCCTTGTCGTCATTTTCCCCGTGGTTTGGATAAGGGTACTTGGCGCACGAACTCCCGCATCTTCTGTTTAGGTCGTCGGAGTTTCACAGCTTCATGCTTCAGTTCTCGGGTCATTTGGAGTCATGTTCACTTCGTGTCTTGACTTGTACCGGGCTCCGTGATCTTCTCATAAAGTGCTCGATGAACTCTACCCGGAAGTCCTCCTTTAGGCGCTTAAATCCTGCGTAAATAACATACTCCAAAAACCACATGCAAGTGTGAACTTGTTACATCATTAATATGCCTAGTGGCGGGTTGGTTATAATTCAAAGCTCAAACCAAAGTGTAACAAGTGCTCTTGGTTGACAGAAATCGACCGTCAACACACCACTTTAATTGTAAACACAGTTAATGCTTCTTGTAAGAGAAAGGGTCAATTGGCCCAACAACATCATGCTAAACTTGTGAATCAATTGGAGACGGATGAGATTTTTCCAGGGAGAGGGAAAAATCAAGAAACCAACCTTGCACAGCCTGAGGATACTAGATGGGGTTCACATCATAAAACCTTATGTCATATTGTTCTCATGTGGGATGTTGTTTTAGAAGTATCGGAGATTGTGGCTGATGATGCATCAAATGGGGATAAAAAATATGCAGCTTCTGGTTTGTTAAGGCAAATTGAGACTTTTGAATATGTGCTGATTTTGCATGTTATGATCAAATTGTTGGGCAAAACTAATGACTTGTCACAATGTTTACAAAGGAAAGACCAAAATATTGTTCGAGCTGTGGGTTTGATTGGGGCAACAATACGTACAATTCATGATGCCCGTGAGGATGGATGGGAGGAATTATTTGAGGAGGTAAAGACTTTTTGTCTCAATCATAATATTGTCATACCAAATATGGAGGATACACTAGCTGTTAGAGGTCGCTCACGGGGGCGTGGAGGGTAATTAGTTACTTACTATCATCATTTCAAGAATGAAATCTTTAATGTGGTGTATGATCAAATAATTATGGAATTCAACAATCGCTTTTCTGAGACGTCTACTAAATAGTTGAGATGCATGGCATGTTTGGATCCAAAGAATTCTTTTGCCAACTATGACTTATAGCAAGTGGTAGAATTGGCTAAGCTTTATGATGCTGATTTTGATGGGTATGAAGTTATCAGCCTTACAGAACAACTTAAGAGTGTTTATGAATGAGGTGAGAAATGACCCTCATTTGCAAATTGTCATGACATTGGTGATCTGGCTATCAAGATGGTTAAAGCTAAAATGAACACCAATTTTGCATTGGTTTATCGCCTCATTCGGTCAGTCTTGATTTTGCCGGTTGCAACTGCTACAGTTGAAAGAGCCTTCTCAGCTATGAAATTTGTCAAGACATACCCAAGAAATAAGATGGGTAATACTTGGTTAAATCATCGGATGATATGCTATATTGAAAGAGATGTTTTTGCAAGCATTGAAGATGAAAATATCCTAGAGTATTATCAAGAACTAAGGAGTCAGGAAAAGCAGCTCCCAAGGCCTCGAATTAGTGCAAGTGCTAGTGGTATGTTGCATTGTCATTTATCATTTGTTAACTAATTTATTTTTTATTTGCTTGCCTAATTTCTTTGGAATGTCTTTTCTACTTGTGTAGGCTCAATTTCGTTTCCTACTATTGATGAAGAAATGGTAGACGAAGACGAGGATTAACCAAATTGGCACTAGTTAGGTAATGCATTACTTTTCTGCAATTTTTTATAAATTTCATTGTATGCTTCAACTTTGAATTGAGATATACTCGAAATCATGATTTTAGTTGCATTTGTGCGCTATCATACCGCATTACCGTTATATTGTCATGTGAGAGGGTTTTGGTAGTCTAGTCGCTTTGGCCAGTGGCCCTAGGCGTCAAAATGATTTCTATCCGCCACTGGACACATGGAACATCTTCCTCCACATCTTCTTCCTCCCACATCGTTCTTATCCCTCCCCGTTCATTTCTCTCACCCTGTCTTCTCTATTTCACTAGTTCACTACCATCGAGCAAGGAGTCGAGGTCGAGGACCACACCACACGGCGATGCAATACAAATCCTCAACCGTAGCTACTTGTAAAGGTATGGAGCCATTCAGCGGCAGCTCGCGGAGGTCAGGGGTTGTCCTTGGCAGTGGGAGGGGACAGAGGCAAGGGTTTGCTCTAGCAACACCCAAATCTGGAGCCCTGGTGGACGATGGTCAGAGCAAAGAGGACCTACAGTGGTGATGACGTGCGATATATGGGGTGGAGCCGTCCCTAGTTTCGGAGCACAGAGGTAAGGCACGGCCATGGAGGTTTGGCAACCGGCTCGTAGGCAATTGAACTCAACTAAATTTCAAGATAACATGCTACTTCCGGTTTCCACCCTCCTCATAGATATTATTTAGATTTTTTAATGTTACAGCAAGTGATTTGTTATGTTGCACTAGGTAATTTGATATGTTGGTTTCTTTTATGTTGTGATCAGTTATTTTTATGCTGTGATTTGTGATGTCAGAATGAGTGATTTCTAATGTTGCGGTTTCTGATTTTGGATGTTTCAGTAAGTGTTTACTTGGGTTAAGCCTTACCCCCATGTTGCAGCAGTTGATTTGTAATGTTACTAGAGATATTTCTGATGTTGCAATACTTTTTTGTAATCTGGTATGTTTGAATTGTTGTTTTCAGTTGTTGGTATGGTGGTACTTGATGTTGCAAGATCTATTTCGCATGAAATGCTGCATATCATGAACGAGTGTTGCGGTAAAAATTGTTGCGGATAACATGAGATAGATAAAGATTGTATCCTTTTTTTCACAGTATGTACAATTTTTACTGATGTTGCATGCAACATTTGATGCCCTACCGTCCAATGGCTAGCAGCGCCCGGATCGGACTTCCGGGTGCTAGCAGCTCCAATCTTCAAAAATATAGCATGCCATACGGTTTTGCCCCTCTTCTTCCTAGGCTCTTGCCATGATCACCACATTCTCAGCTCACGGTGGTTAAAGGAGTTCTAACATTGTTTTTTTCTGGTTTTGGTGAATGCGGACAATGGGGACATGTATGAGACAACAGGATGATGTTTGATGGATATTTGAAAGCAACAAAACAAACAGCAACAAATTATGTATGGCTAACTTGCACATAATTATTCAGATCGACTAGAAATTGTTATACCAAACAAGATGACGACGATAGCCGATTACTCACCATATCGAACAACACTTATTGATCAGTTCCTGGAAATGGGACCACTGCTGATCAACAATATGCCATACATACGGTGGTGCAAACATATATAGACCGGTCAGCCTCAGCAATGGAAGCAAAGAACTTAGAGCAGAGGCATGTAGAGCTGCACCCATATGTCATGGTCTTCGTTGACCATAAAGAATATTGCAGTCTCCTCGCACATGGCCTCATCCCTTTGCTCCGCGCTCATGAACACGATGATGCCATGCTTTGGCACCTGCCCTGCGCTCGGCCGCTCCATCTCAACGCGCTCGATGCAGGGTCCAAAATTTAAAGTCCTGCGATTTAGAGATATAAGACGATGTTACTATAGATAGAGCATGAAAACACAAGATGACGCCGATCGAGGCGTATTTCCACTAGGTTCTGTATACCGTTCAAAGTAGTTCACAATGTCTTGCGAACTCGGACGGTGGCAGGGGCACTCCGGGAGGGAAAGGAACGCCGTCCGGGAGTCCTCGGGCGGCGTCCTCACCATTGGAATGAATGGCGCCATCAGCTCCGGAGCTGGTAGTGTCACGGCACCATCTTCGAACTGGCGCAACATCGCGTGCAGGTTGTCATTGAATACAAGCGCACCGATGCTGTCTCGAATCACTGCGACGCCGCGAGCGACCAGTCCCTTGTGGAACTTGAAGAACCTGAATTCGACCAGGGGGCCCCCGCCGCAGAGGGACACTATGGTCGGGATGCCCTCGAGGGGCGCTGGCAGCGGGCAGCCGTCGAGGATGTAGTTGTACACGGCGCTCGCCTCCGTGATGACCTGCTTGAACCAGATGTCTCCAAGGGCCATGGCCGCGACTTCGTCGAGCACTTCGACGCCCATTATCGTCTCCAACCAGAGGAGGAGGCAAATCACGTTCTTGGCAACCTCCAGCTTGGTCGGACTTGCGAGGACAAGCTGGTACGCCTTTCGGGCAGTGACTCTGGCATTGAGGACTTCCAGCACCCGAACGACCTTGTCGGACTTCATGGTGGAGAATAGTGAAGATGGCTGGGGATATACATAGAACAAAGTTACAGCGGTGGAGACAGTCTGAATCGGCTAGCACACAGGTTTACAGGCTGGACGAACCTGGGCAAAGGTGAGCTGGAATGTTATGCAAGGTAGTTGTACATGTACTGGTTTACAAATTATAACCTTCCAAATTTGCAGCAGTGGAATATGAAATTGCTTATTTAGAGCATATTTTTGTGGATCTCAGTCACAAATTCTGGTTCACAAAGATAATTGCAAAATTGCTTCATTTAGAATAATGTATCTTGTCGATCACAAATTCTGATTCGCATTGCCGGTGTGAAAACAACTATTGTGGAAAATTGTTTAGAAGTTGTAACACCCCTCCAAAATCACACCGTCCAACCCTTCCAAGAGGCGGGCACGCATACGCATAACATGAGAAACAATTGTTCGAGTGGAGCAATTGGATATGGATCAATGAACAAATGATTTTGAAGAATCAAAGTACAAATGGTCAAAAGAATTCTTAGGCTACATTAATTATTGTTCTGAGTGTGAGGATGAAAGAAATCGACCGACAGGCCACCCACTTAACAAATACAGATCTACTCCACATCAAGTGGTTGAAATCTTGCTTATCCATCAATCACCCAAAATCGCACAAGAATTTGAATGGGGTGAGAATTCAGGTTAGAGCTTAGGGGTTTGGGGGCTTACCTCGGTACCCGGCTACAGAGGGGAGCTCTGGGGAGGCTCGCTGGCCAACAGTGGAGGTGGAAGAGACTGCAACTGAGTGGTGGCGGGGAGGGTGCTGTCGAAGCCGGGCGGTGGGGAATCCCTGGCTGGCGGTGGAGACGGCGGGGGCGTCCGGTCCAAATGGGTTAGTGTCGGGCGGCGGCTAAGGCCGCCAGGACGGGCGGGGTGAGATGGTGGGGGAGAGAGGGGGAAGGGAGGGCGCCGCGTTGGTGCCCCTGTGCGTGCGTGAGGAAGAGAATCGGAGGGAGAATTAAGAGGTAAGGAGAGAGAAGTGACGCGCATCTGGAATGTTGGATCTATATCCGTGATTAATAATTAGGAAGGGCAGGAGGTGGGCCTTGTGTGGTTCGTCACTGCCGCCCATGCTATCTGTGATGTGCCCTTTCAGTTAAGTCTAATATTCTTCCTCGTAACTCAGCATCCTACTAATAATCATCACATAATGATTCATCATGGTTGTGGAGTTGGATAATCCGCAATTACAAGGGTATATATCAATTCATCAAAAATGTAATATCAGACCTGTTAGGTCAGAATAAAGTTTCATCTAATTGAACTATGCAAATGACAATTGTACAATTTACCATGACACAATATGCTCGAGTTCAGCAAATTGAAGTCTCTCTCTCTCTCTCTCTCTCTCTCTCTCTCTCTCACAGCTCGTTAGCCTTTAGATAATCACATGACTCATTATGGTTGTCGTGTTGGATAATCCTTATGAGTATATACTTCCATCCTGTAAAAGTTCTTTCTCGAGGAATATACGTACCTAACTCAAATATGTCTAAACTAAATGATTAAGAAATATGAGCTGGTAAAATGATAATGTATATGCATGTATGCTTCCAAAACAAAATAAAAACATTAAGACAAAAGCTACACCAAAGAGAGTTAGTAGAGGCTTTTCGTGTGAGGCAAGGTGGCTAGGTACATTGCAGTGTATGCCAACGCGCCATGCATGTTCTCTCTTGTGCACTATCTTATCTTGTAGCCATCATCAGCAAACAACAGCCTCATTAGATGCATCCTTGCTTTGTTCTAACTGCAGTGAAAAGCGCTTCTTGCTTTCCTTTCTGCTGGGATGCATGTCTATTACTTGATTCCATCTAGGTGGTCCCCTGCGCATCGCCGTTTCCCTTGCTGGAGGTTTGTTGTGTTGGATTATCCTTATGCAAGGATGCATATCTCATCCCAACAATGTAAACATCCTAAAAAGGATCTTTTTCCTCGAGCAGGTTCGAAGTTATTTATATCATATACGAGAGTTTACTGAATTCTAGTATGTCCGACTAAAAAGATAAACAAACATGAAGGTGAAAAAGGTAAATATAGATGCACCTAATTCGAGTGTTTCCAAAAAAAAAAAGCACAAAGCTCCGCAAAAGGTTGAGGAGTTATTAGTGCCCAGACCTTTCACGTAAGGAAAGATTTAGCTAGGTATATCGACGTGTGTCCACATTACCATGCATGCTCCCTCGTGTGCACTATCTTGTCTTGTAGCCATCCCCAAGCAACAACCTCCTTGGATGTATGCTTGCTTTTCTCTCAATGGATGATGTGGCAATGGGTGATGTGGATTTTGCCTTTAGTTCACCTCGATTGCATGCTCTTCCCCTCTCAACTAGTGACCCGCCCGGAGAGGTGGTCGCGTGCACTTCAACATTTTCGTCCTTGCTGTTTGGGGAGCGAGAGCTCGGCCGACGATCACCATGGCCAGCATGACCACCATGGAGAAGTTGCTCCTCTTCCACAAGCTCGAGAGTGACTTGTTCCACCGCCTAGTACACGACCTCGCCCAGGACGCAGCGGCCATGCGATGGGTGATCGCGCTTTGGCTCTGGCTCGAGTCCGCTGGCCACCACAACTTCATCCGCCGTGTCGCCGCACTGCCGGGCCCTGTTGTGCTACGGTTCGTTGAGGAGGCAGTCGCATGCCTTCGCTGTCTTGCTAACCAATGCCAGGCCACCACGGCTGACGCTGAAGATGGCCGCGACAAGCGCCTACCCTGCACAAATGCGCTCCTGGCAGAGCCCATCGACGACGCGAGCTACTTCCAAGGTCATCGCGAGGTCTTGGATGGCGTCACCCACCAATACAAGAGTATCTGCCTCATAGTCTGCAATGTCAACAATTGCAGCACTTGCATGTCCAACAATACAGGCGGTGTCCCTGTTGCCCAACCGATGGTAAGCTCCCCTATCCATACCACCTCAAGGGTGGCACCCTTGCCACTAAATCGAATGGCAGCATCCTGCCCACTGAACCCCATGGCAACCCCATGGATCCCGATGCAAAGCCCGTTGCCCGACGACTATCGATCCCTCTTCATCACCTTCTCCAAAGGCTACCCTATCAGAAAGGAGGACATCATGGAGTTCTTCGACTCGTAAGCCCACTTATGTTCTTCCCCCTATTTGTGTGTACCTTTAATTTGAACCCCTACTACTCTCTTATGCATTATCAGTGATGGCCTGTCTATTTATGAAAGTATCTTCCAATGGCAGCACACGTTGCTTCCTAAAATAACAAACAATAGATGTGTAGCCTGTACGTTTTCATAAGTTTCCGATATCCGCTCAACGAAACTTTTTTATATATAATCTAGCTCATGAAGTAGCCGGCAATAGTTGTCCAGCTTTTATATTTTTAGATATCTCCAAAATTTATCCAGCAGAAGTTTCAAGGATCCCCAAGTAGACAACAATATTCACTTGCCTTTTACATTTTTAGATATTTCCAATATATATTCATCTAAGTGAACTTTCGAAACCAAGATTTCAAAGATCTTATTTTGGATACTTCACAAAGTTTTAAATCATATCAACAGCTTTTTAATGTGATTCCAAAACTTTCAATGAGATTCAAAAACTTCCAGTGACAAAATGTTTGGGACCTAGAATTCAAACAATCACAGGCAAAGAACTTATGGATGAACTAAAAAAGCGATAAATTTGCTTTACATTTTGCGTTTCATTGAATTAGTCTATGTTTTTTTTTTTGCGAGTGAATTAGTCTATGTTGAATGGTGTTCAATCTTTTTCACTAGGTGCATGACTGTTCAGGCGCATATATAACACATATACAGGGTAACGCTAGATAATTTGTGCATACATGTTTGTGTTGCAGTATGTTCGGACCTTGCGTGGAATCGGTGATGGTTGAGAAAGTGGCGCCGGGGCAGCAGCCGGTGTACGGGCGGGTGATCCTGCGCAGCGCGGCGATGATCCCGGTGGTGCTGGATGGGCAACAGACAGCCAAGTTCATGATAAAAGGCAGGCACCTCTGGGCCAGGATCTACATCCCAAGCTCCAGGCTCTCCTACCCCTGATGCTGTGCCCTGCGGATGAGGAAACGGAGCAGAAGAGAGCTGGAGCTTACTAATGTTACGTCGAAGCCAGGCTAAGTTGTGAGACCTGTGACCGCAGCTTTGCTGAACTATGTCGTCGAATAAATAATCTGAGTGTTAACTTTTTATGTCTGCGCTTTGTACATACGTCCGTGAGTTTCACTGTTCCAAACTTCGCCATGTACTCCCAGTTTCACTGTTTCAGACTGCTTATAAAAAAAGTTTCACTGTTTCATACTTCGTCATGTTTCACTCCGTTTCAAATCGTAAGTTTTTTTCTAGGTTTATAGATATTAGAGTAAAATGCATCGTGGGCACCTGAACTTGCAGCGTTGTGTCAAATAGGTCCATGAACTTAGAAACCAGACATCTGGCCCCTCGAACTTGCGAACCCGTTCACCCCAGGTCCAACCCGGTTTCGCATGGCTTGCATGGCGGTTTTGCATGGGCAATGTAGCGATGCTAACGTCAGTGATGACATCAGCACTCCTTAATTTGCGAAATTGATATCTTTTTATTCGGAGCTCCAAATATTGCAAATAATATATTAATTTTGATCGTCTTTTTTTGACGAGCTCTTTGCAATGGTGTACTCCGTTTTGTTATTTGAGATAGTTTTATTTAGTGTAAAATTAAATATTTCTATAAAATAAGTGATATATTATTCTATAAAACGACGTACCCAGCCCGTAAGGCCAGAACCAAGAACAGGAACAGGCATCTTTGCACACGATTATGTAGGGCTTCCACGGGATCCCGAATAATGCACGGCATGATTAGCCGGATAGGCGGACAGTGCACTTTCTCCAACGCTAGCTCCTCCCTAAGCGGCAAGCTCTCAAGGAGCCTTTCCTCACAACCGTGATGATGTCCAGCCAGATCAGTGCCCATGCATGCATGCTTCCACTCCTGTAGTACCCAAGAAAAAAGGAGGGGCGCACCAATGGTAACCCTAGCCAAGGCTCACGTTTCTTCCTTTCTTTCTTTTTGAAGCTACGCATTGGCCATTTCTGAGCTTTCGTAGCATACGGTTACTTCGTCCCCTAACTTTTTTTTAGACCACGCCGTTGCGCATTTTTCATTAAAACAACAATGCTCATCAGGTACGTCGTTTTATCGAAATATTTAATTTTACACAAAATAAAATATATCACTTGTTTTATAGAGATATTTAATTTCATACGAAATAAAATTATCTCAAATAACAAATCGGAGTACACCATTGCAAAGAGCTCGTCGAGACAATCAAAATTGATATATTATTTGCTATATTTGGAGCTCCGAATAAAAAGGTATCAATTTCACAAATTAAGGAGTGTTAATGTCATCGCTGACGTCAGCATCGCTACAGTGTCCATGTAAAACCTCTATGCAAGCCATGCAAAACTGGACTGGACCTGGGGTGAACGGGTTCGCAAGTTCGAGGGGCTAGATGTCTAGTTTCTAAGTTCGTGGACCTATTTGACACAGCGCTGCAAATTCAGGTACCCACGATGCATTTCACTCTAGATATTATTATGCATCTAGATATACAATTATATCTAAATGAGCAAGATATCGCTTGATGTCTAAGAGACATAATCTCTCATTTGCTGAGGGAAGAGAAAATTGCTTGGTTCCAGCGTTCAAAAACTAAAAACCTATTAGAAGGTGATAATAATACTTAATATTTCCAGCTTATTGCAAATAGTAACCATGGGAAAACATGTATTTTCCAATTGGAAGGAAATAACAAAATCATTAAAAATGAAGTAGAGTTGAAGGAATACATTACCTCATATTACCAAAATTTGTTTAGCACCCCAGAGGAAAATAATTTCACGATGTTGGAGAGCCGAATTGATGATATTCCCCAAGTATCTTATGCAGAAAATGACATCCTCACATCATTGTTCACTGAAACTGAGGTAAAAGAGGCTATATTTCAAATGGAACATAACAAGGCTCCGGGGTCGGATGGTTTCCCGGCTGAATTCTATCAAGTATTTTGGGAGGTAATAAAATCTGATTTGATGGCTTTGTTTCATGACTTCTATAAAGGTGAACTACCTCTTTTCTCCCTCAATTTTGGTATTATTACTTTATTAGCAAAATGCCAAGAGGCCATCAAAATTCAACAATATATACCAATATGTCTTTTGAATGTGAGATTCAAGATTTTCACAAAAGTGGCAACAAATAGAATCAATTTGGTGGCACAGAAGGTCTTGCGACCCTCACAGACAGCTTTTCTACCGGGTCAATATATTTTAGAAGGTGTTACAATTCTCCATGAAACGATCCATTAGCTACATAGAAATAAATTAAGTGGTGTTGTATCTAAGGTGGATTTTGAGAAAGCGTATGATAAAGTTAAATGACCTTTTCTTCAGCAAGCTCTCAGAATGAAAGGATTCTCACCTTTGTGGTGTCAATGGATCCACCAGTTTGTCTCTGGGGTAGCGTTGCTGTAAAAGTAAATAATGATGTGGGTCGTTATTTCCAAACAAAGAAAGGCTTCCGACAAGAAGATCCTCTATCACCCATTCTTTTCAATCTAGTGGTGGATATGTTGGCCATATTTATTGCTAGAGCTAAGGAGGATGATCAAATTCAAGGACTTATACCACATTTGATTGATGATTGCCTTTCTATCCTACAGTATGCTGATGACACTATCATTTTTATGAAGCATGATCTTGAGCAAGCAAAGCATATGAAAATCCTGCTATGTGCTTTTGAACAACTTTTAGGGTTAAAAATTAATTTCCATAAGAGTGAAATGTTTTGTTATGGGGAGGCTAAGAACTGTTCAGACCAATATTCACATATCTTTGGTTGTGGTATGGGTCAGTACCCTTTCAGGTACTTAGACATTCTAATGAACCACAAAAAACTTAGTAACAGGGATTGGAAAGCCGTGGAAGAACGCTTTCAAAAAAAGTTAAGTAGCTGGAAAGGAAAACTCGTGTCTTATGGTGGTTGATTAGTTTTGATCAACTCAATTTTGAGTAGCCTTGCTATGTATATGATGCCTTTATTTGAAGTACCAAAAGGTATTCTTAAGAAGTTAGACTTTTACATATCCAATTTTTTCTGGCAAGGGGACAATCATAAGAAAAAATATAGATTAACAAAATGGAGAATTTTATGCCTACAAAAAGAACAAGGTGGCTTAGGTATTATAAACCTAGAGGTACAGAATATTTGTCTGCTTAGTAAATGGCTATTCAAATTAATAAATGAAGATGGGTTTGGCAAGAGCTTCTTAGGAAGTACTTAAAAAATAAAACATTTAGTGAAGTTTGTTGGAAACCGGGAGATTCACATTTCTGGTCAGGCCTTATGAAGGCTAAAGACCATTTTCTAGAATCTTCTACATTCAATATTCATAATGGTGAACAAATTAGGTTTTAGAAGGACAACTGGTTGGGAAACTTTACTCTCAAATAACAATACTCATCTTTATATAACATTGCAAGAAAGAAGCACATATCAGTTTCTCATGTTCTTAGGTCTGCACCACTAAACATAACGTTTGGAATGAGTTAGTCGCAAAAGTTGCATTTGTGCAATTAGATGACCAACGTGACTCCATTAAATGGAACCTTACAAAACAAAGAACTTTTATAGTGCAATCAATGTACAAAAATATGGTAAACCATATTGTTTTTCCTCTAAATAAATCAGTATGGAAACTGAAAATACCCCTCAAAATTAAGGTATGTGTTTGGTTTGTGCTAAAGGGAGTCATTTTAACTAAAGACAACCTGTTAAAGAGGAATTGGAGAGGTGATGACAAATGTTGTTTCTGTAAAAATAAGGAAACCATCTATCATTTATTCTTTGGTTGACATGTTGCACAATTTGTTTGGAGAGTGGTTCAATTTGCATTTGGTTTACAAACACCAACTATAGCGGATATTTCAGGAGTTTAGCTCCAACAAATAAACCGAAAAATGCGACCTCAAGTTTGTGTGGGAGTATGTGCAATTTTTTGGTCTATCTGATTGTGCCGCAACGATGCGGTTTTTTTTGAGAAAAGATTATATTCTTATTTACGGGTTATTTTCAAGACCACTTATTGGACGCAATTCTGGACCATCCTTCAAAAAGAGAAAGACAGATCGAGTTTGAAGCATGCATATCGCGGTTGGAGACTGTGGTTATGGAGGTTTGAGCCAAGCACGGGTGGTTGTCATATAATAGACTTAGTTTGTAATTAGTCTTATCATTTCATTTGTTGGTATTACTTTTTGAAAGTTTATTCTCAATCAGTCGGAGGCTGAGATTGTAATAATGAATGATTAGGTGCATAACTTATACAAAGACTGGAATAAAAATTCTTTTTAAAAAAAATTATATCTAAATGCATAGAAAACTATGCACCTAAAAAATCAAAACAACCTACAATTTAGAACGGAGAAAGTAAAGAACCTTTACGTTCAGTTGTTCACCATGTTACCCGTTGTGTAACACAACGTGCGTTTGTGATATCTTGAGTCCTGACAGTGCCGGTAAGTTTCCAGTTTTCTGCTGATCCCACTGAAATTGTAGCGTCTCCCGGTTAATTCACTTATTGAATTCCAGAATTTGGGATCTCCCATCCTGAAAATAAACGCAGTGTCTCCTGGCATGGTCAAATCAACAAATAGCAGTATGACGTATCAGGACAGTTCCCAGCGTGTAGCTAAGCCAAATCCATTTTTACGAGGATATCTATCGGGACAGAAGTCAAGATGAGACCACAGAAGTTCTGCAGAGGTTTGTTTGTGGTACAAATGAAGATAAATGTGTACACATAATCGTATGAGCATGATCTCAGCTACTACAACTTCCTAAAGCTGACCTGAACTCACAGGTGGGCAAATGGATTATTGCTTAGAGTTTTGATACTGTAGCATAACTGTGATCAGCATTTTTGTCGGGAAGCCAGGGCGTGAGTGCATCAACCAGCCTTTTGATATCATCTGAGGAATGAGAAGCACTAAGAGTAATCCGCAACCTGCAAAGAACCAAAGATACAAGTTAATCTCAGTTAAACAGCATCAATTTCGTTCTGTGTAGATCAAGAGAAGGTATTTACAGCCAAGTCTAGCAGAGATTCTATCTACAACAAGCAAGATGACTCATGCAAGTGAATGGAAATTTGTGTTACAAAATGTATGTAAGTCTAATTTCTATTCCAATTACTTGGTTTATGACCACTACAAAACTCACAGCAAAATTTTAGGCTGGCTGGCAATGACCGTGTTGCGTGGAACGGAAAATAATAGTTACAAAGGAGAACTGAAACCTGCAGGAGTTAGGTGGCACCGTGGGTGGTCGGATTGGTGTAACATGAAATCCAGATCTTAGCAAATACCTGCAATTTTTTAAAAGAAATATAACTATCAGGTGAGTGAAGCAGAAAGACCACTGTCAATTTTAGGGGCCCAAAGAGTGAACCTGCCAGCCCTTAGTGCTGCTTCTTCACTTCCAACTACAATGGATATTATGGGACTAGTTATGTCGACTTTGGTCAAAGACGCAAAATACTGCACATGCCTCCAGACCACTGATCTTCGCCATCTCTCCTTTGTTGACACATAAAGAGCCGCTGAAATCCAAAATAGTTTATATTATGAAAACATCCCAGATGTATAATCCAGTGCAGTCATTCCTTAGTAATCTTGACGCAGCACCCTCCAGCAATGTTATATTTAAATCCTCATTCTCACAGACTAATGTCAAAGCTGTAAAACAGCATGTTGCATCTTTTCTCATAAAAGAATGTGATCAGAAAAAAAAATGGTGGGTGAAATGAATGTAGATGCCCATCTCAATGTATTAAAGACAATTATGAATGCATGCAATAATCATTTTTAGCAGAACTCTGTCATGTGTGGTAAATTGTGAACATTACCGTGCACAGAAGCAACTACTGGCACTGGCAAAGCAGTTGAAAATATGAATGAGCGACCTCGTGATTGAATCAAATTCTTCCATCTAGTGCTGCTCAACAGATTGCAAACTATTAGTTAGAAATCTTGCAATAAAGTGTTTACTCATATAGAGGAGCAAATCAGATTCTACCTCTGTAATTCATAGAGAAAGTGGAGATGGAGATGATTCTCCTACTGTTTTTCATATAAAAAAGTGTTTATTACTGACATTCCAGTATTTGGCGAAACTAGTTATCCCTGTTCATAGAAATTGTAAACATGAGAATCTGCAGCAGTGCAGCACAACTTTGTGATTACTACTCCAGATGGCATGACTTAAAATCTCTGATGCCATAATATTTGATCTCCAGAAACCGTGCTACATTAGTAGCTCCATGCAACAAAGCAAAAAAAAAAAGGGAAAGGTTCTTCAATTTAGCAGGTGTCAGTAAGTTTTCAGACTGGCAACATGGTGGTGCACTGCGGCACTGGTGCTGAATGGATTCAGTACTATCAAAATCGGGTACAAAAATCTATGAATTCATGAGTTTGCAGTTACATGTTATAACCTGATTCTCACATTTCTCTGCATATTATTCTATTACTATATCCTCTCACATATTTTGTATAGCCTCTATTTTTAGACAGATCTGCTTCATTCGCACAGTTTAATATACGATAATGCTCTGATGAATTTCATTTTCTAATAAATGAAATATGAGCATTTGAATACATTACCTGCATGCTATAAAACCACCTTGGCAGCCAGCAGCTTTGCTTAAGGTGCCAACACTGATGTCAATGTCATTTTCACATTCAAACAGTTCAGCTGCACCACCACCATTCTCACCACAAACAAGTGTCCCATGAGCCTTGAGAAAGGAAAATGTAAATGGAACTTCATTGGCACCAAGATCTGTAAATATGAATTTAAGAGGAGATAAAATACTAACATCATCGATGACCAACAAAAATCCATACTTTCTGCGTAGTTTGACAAGTTCAGGGAATGGAGCAAAATCACCATCCATGCTGAACAGGCTGTAATTTATAAATCAACAGAAATTCTCAGTTTGTTAGTCTCGTATGCAAAAGCAAGCGATCACTAGTCATCAATATTAACAAAAACATAAATGCTTTTTCAGTGATGACTTACCTATCTGTGACAACAACTTTCTTCTCCATTGAGCAACTGGACCTGCACAGAAAATCGAGATACCATTGTAGCTAGCTCAAGTAATGTCAACAGTCTGCATAATATTACTGTGAAGTCAAGAAGGAACATACAGCAAGAAATCAAGATGGAACATGTCACAGTGCTTGTAAACAAACACTACCGCTTCTTGCTGGCGCTCCAAAAGGCGAATTCCATCGATGATTGAAGCATGGTTCAGCGCATCTGAGAAGATTGCAATTCTCTCATCCCCTGCAGGTTTTCTTCCAGTAGCCAAAAGAGAGCTGATACTCCCCAGGGCCGTCATCGCAGCCATGTTGGCGGAAAATCCAGTAGGGCAAAGAAGGCAATCCTGCAGAAGCCTTACACAGTAAGAATCCAAAGCTGAACAAGCCATGGTATGCATGCAAATTTTCAGATTACAACATGACAGGATACCTCCTTTCTCTTCAGTTCTGCCAATGATTCCTCCACCAATTTGTGATAAGAAGTATAGCCACATATCAAAGCAGAGCCTCTTGGCCCCATGCCATATTCTTGCGCTGCCTAGCAAACATGCACCAAATCATTTTATCGAATTGATAGGGTAACAACGGCCGCAACAAAGAATTTGGCACACCTTGACTGCAGCCGCGCGAACTGCCGGATGCGAGCTGAGGCCCATGTAGTCATTCCCGGAGAAAAGAATCAGATTCCCGTCCAGCTTCTCTTCCTGCTCACCCATCTCACCACCTAAGCAAATCGAACATGTCCGCATCGCTAGTCCGTTACAGAGAGGAAGAGCAATGACTCCAAGTTTGGCATGTGCCACAGAGGGGATAGGGGAAGGTTTTGCTTGGCACCAACCTTCAGCGAGCCATTGGTGGAGCGTGTCGCGGTCGAGGCGGATCTCGACGGCGGCGCGGTCCCAGGGCCCCGGGCCGGCGAAGATCTCCGGGGCCGCGGGCGGCGGGGCGAGCGCTATGGGGCGCGTGGCGCGCAGCAGGCTCCTGGCCTCCAGCCTCGCGAGCGCGGCGTCCACCAGCGCGTCCCACTGCGCCATTGCGTCGAACAGGCGGGCGCGGGTGGAACGGCGGCGGAGCGCGCACGCAGAGTCGCGGAGAGGAGAGCAGACGCACGGCACCGCTTGGTGACTAGCCGCGCAGTGGGGGTGGGTGATGGGCGCGGCGGCGGCGGCGGGGGTCAGCTTGCGACTTGCGAGGCGAGGTCGTTGGCCCACCCGCCCAACGGGCAACGCTAGGTGGACCCCATCAGTATCAGATAAGAAGTATAATCGGCATGGTACGAAGCTACAAAGGCCACAATAGCTGGGCCTGACTGTTCTGAGAACCAAATCAGACGGCCCATCTATTGAAGAACTGGCGGGCCTTATATGTTTAAAGCCCAACAAGTTGTCCAGGAGGCAGGCGGCAAAACAAAGGCCCATCATCATTGATATAAGTTACATCGTTGGGTGTTGATTGATGGATGAATGGCCTCTTGGCCTTCATGTTCGTCCTTTCGTGTCCGTCCTCTCTCACTACTAGGCGTTCACGTTTGGTGCCTTGGGTCCATGTTCCCTACCAATCTACCATTTCCCAACAATACATTCACGATTACGAAAAAAGGCAGCACAGTTGTCAGCCACCGCCCTTGCATACATATATAAAAGCAAAAGCAAGAACTGTGCTTCCAAGCGACAGTAATACAGTACCATCTCAGGAGGATTGTGTGCAGTGGTCTACTGGTCTTGCAGACTTGCAGTGTGCAGCTGGCCTTGCGTGTATATATGTGGACTTTAATAAGGCACTCAACACCAACTCAAAACCAATTGGGTACGATGAGGTTAACCATCCATCATCAGTACGGCTATAAATAAACAACACTTAACACCACACACAAAAAAGGGAAACCCCATGGGCCGGAATGCGTTCCTTGCGGAAACTGCAAAGCCGCGGGGCCTTTCCCAACCATGTCGCGTTGCTTTTGTGGCCTTCCCCTCCCTCCCTCATCCATCATCCCCCACCCATGCCGTGCTGAGCGATCGGGCCGTGGCGCGAGTACCACGTCCCAGTGCTCGTAATCAAGAAAAGGGCCAGTGAAATAAAAGGTGTGCAGTGCAGGAGCGGTGGTACAGTACAGCAGCACACGCCAGCAGTGGAAACACGCAACAACCAGCCGTGCTACGGCTCTTTTCCACAGCGAGTTGATGGCGAAGCAAAAACACGGCGGGTGACGACACAGAGCAAGCAAATGAGGAAACGGTAGGGTACGGCTCCTTGGCACGGACCAACCAAAAAAAAACAATGGAGGACGATCGGTAGGCCGCCGGTGCGTGTAATCGGAGAGGAAGCAATGGGATCGCTGGAGTAACGGCGGTAGATTCTCCGTAGTGCGAGGCAGCAATTGCGAGCGATCATCACCGATCAGGACGGGCACGCGGGGGGCGAACGGAGAGGCCGGCGCGGGCGTCGACGCGTCGCAGCGAGCGAGCGAGCCAGGAGCGCAGCGCAGGACGCCTTGGCGCGGGGCGATTGGACCGAAATCGCGGCGGGCCAGGCGTATCGCCGAGGAAGGGGCAGCGCAGGCCGCAGAGGCGGTGCGCCGTGCACTTGCCGGCCGTGGCTTGCTCGGGACGGTTGAATTTGTTCACCCCCTGCCCTGTCTGTGGTGGGGCTCTGCGGGGGCGTGGCAGACAGTCCAGACACGGAACATGTCGGGCGCACATGGAGGCGGAGGGCGAGGAGGGGATGGTCTGGTGGTCAACCGGCACATGCCCACGCCGCCGCCCGTCCATCCATCCCGCTCTGAGACGCCGCTGTTCTCCGCACCGGCGCGCGCGCGCGGTCGCCGCGCACCATTTCAGCAGGGGGTAGAGCCACGACCACGAGCCAGCCAGCACGCCGGCCCCGCGGGCGATGACGACCCATCTCTCGCTCCGCGCCGCAGGGCCGATATTTTCGCCGACTCCGGTCCTGCACGCGCATCACACGCACAGAGAGGCTGCGAGGCCGGCGACATCGCGTTGTCGGAGCCGTTGAAACTGCAGGAGTACTAGGCAGGCACGCGCCCAGTGGCGAAGCCAGGATCGAACCCTAGGGGGCTCTCTTGTGCTTCTTCCACCTCCGGCTCCTCCTTCCTTCATTCTTTTGCTCAAAATCTGTAGGAGGGGCTCAGGGGGCTTCACAGCATTTCCGGCGGTAGCCGGGGCTCGAGCCCCGGCCGCCCCGGTGGTGGATCCGCCACTGCACACGCCGTGTGAGGTGTGGCCGCCGGGCTGTGGGCGCGGCGCGGCGCAGAGCAGAACAGAATTACCCGATAAGACGTGCGGGGACAAGGGTACGAGCGCGCGGATCTAGGGATGGAAAGTGGTATGCGGTTGTCTGAAATATCCGAATTCGTATCCGCTAAAATGTAAATGTGGTTATCCGAATCCGCGCCCGATTGCTAATATGGACACTGAAATGGATGTATCCGAATTCGTTTTCACTATTTTTCTCTATCCGAATCCATATCCGTATTCGAAATAATTGTGCCTATCCGACAATTATTCGTATCCGACCGTACTCCACCCCGGTGAACTCATGTATAATATAGTTTTAAAATAAATATATTATTTTGATTTAGTCAGAAAATGGTGTATTTGTTAAAATAAATTATTTTCAATATTTTATTTTATTTAATCATTGATGTAAATTATTTTATGTATTGTAATTTTATTTATTTCTTCTAAATAATAATAGATTTATTTGTAATATTATCTATTTATAATTTAATTTATTTTTTATATATTTAATTATTAGAATAACTATAGATAAATATGTTCTTGGTTGACAAGCTATCTTTTGTTTATACGTTCGTACTTTAATTTCTATCCCTTTAATGATTTTCTTCTTCTAAAATTATCACTAAACAAATAAAATCTTGCTATGTGTAAATCGAGTAGATATCCAAATGCGAATTCGAACTATTCGTTTTGCATTCGTATTCGATTATATTCGAATCCGAATTCGTATCCGGCAAAAAATGTGGATATCCGACTAAAAGTATTCGAATGGTATCCGTATCCGCGCCATTTCCATCCCTACGCGGATCAACCTGGCAGCTCGTTCCAGAACGGATGCCCAGGATCCCTCTCCCCAGTCCCCACTGATCCGCCACCACTCGCATGTGCTGCGCGGCGTCGTGTGCCAACCGCGGACCGGAGTCCAGCCAGCGTTTCTGGAATCCAAGGCCGGAGAGAGAACCCTGCAGCCCAATCATGGAGGCGCGCGATCGCCGGCCGGCCCGCCGGTTCACTTGCCGCATAGCGATAGCAGCGTAGATAGATCCAAGGAAGCCGGAGCAAAAGAGAGAGCTAGCAGCGCAACGACAACACTGCCGTGGGCCATCGCTGCCAGCGTATGGTTCTCCATTCCAGAGACAGCTAGCCGGGCGTCACCAAGGAGGCACGGGAGGGGCCCACCGACCAGGAGAGAGATCCATCCCTCTCGATCGTCCCAGCCCCAGTGGGCATGCAATTGCGTTGCGAGGCAAATCCATGTGCCCCAATCCCGATAACCATATGCTCTGCAGGTCGCCGCCCCTGTGCTAGCTACTGCTTTGCCACTTGCACATAGGGTTGCCATTTTCCCACACATCCTTAACCTGTGGCTGCCTGCAGGTCGCGGTCGACGCACCCCCATCGCCCATCGACCGATCGACCTGCTTTGCGGCAAGGCGGTGTGCAGAGCGGACAGCAACGCGCACGCGACCCCCCGCGCCGGAATGAGTTGTAAATCGGCGGCCCCGCCGGCGGTGGTGTGGCGCGACCGCGAGCGCAGCACATGACTAGCGACACGGCGGGCCGGGGCTCGATCCGGCTCCCCGGCTGCAGCCAGCCGGGGTTGTGGTTGTGCTGTGCTGTGTCACCAGCAAGACACCAGGAGAAGGGGGCTGAAGCCTGAAAGCAACGGAGCGTTGGGGGCGGGGGCTCATCGTGTCCACCTGTCCGTGGCTCCATTTGTTTCATGGGACCCCATGTGTTTTTGTCCGTGATTTTCTCTAATGGAAGTTTGTCGATCATCAAGGGGGACGTGACGAGCGAGGGCGGCGTTTTGATTTGTTCTCCATAGAAAAGAAAACGAAATTTAAAAAAAAAACAGGAATTGCGAGAGGGCATTTGGGCTTGGTTATTGGCAGCGATAGATAGATGATAGATGGTCTTCTTTTTCTTTGCATGGGCCCATCCCATCACTCTTACATTGTACTGCAGATACGAAATGAGTGCTATCCTGATAGATGCCCCCCGGGTGCTTGCACCACAAAGTGGGCAAACACGTCTTCGCATTGTTGGTAGAAGCTAGCTAGCAGCAATGATGTCCTGTGATTGTGAAGTGTGGTTTTTAGTCTCCACTGTTTCTTTTTTGCAAAGTGCAATATTTGGGGTGTTGGTTTATCCTTGGTTGAATTCATGCATAGATGGGTTATTCCTGGAAGACACTCCATCACATATAATGGGTAGCAAAAATATCATCTCAAGGAAGCTGACTAAACAGAAATGTTGTACACAAAGTTAAACGATTCATTGCAAAAAGGTAAAAACAAGACGAGGACGATACATGTATGACTTTGCCGATTGACAACATATGGTTAGAGCAAACGAATAAAACAAGTTATTATGACTACATCATCAGGGCAGTTCCCAGCATATAGAGATCATCAATTTCAAGCATCAAGTTACATCGCAGTGACAAGTTCAAGTAGTGAGAGGAACGTTTCGATGATGCCTAAGGTGACACTATTTCATTTTCCTCCATTTACAAAGTGTAATTTTTGTGGTTATTCTAATTTTGTAAGTTTAGGAGGGTATTCAAGTCTAGTACTACTTTATAGTCAGAAGACTTCGACTAATTATGCAAGGCATCCTGGCAGCATCCATCGCTATGATAACATCTTGCCAGGAAAATTCAAAGAACATATGTTGCACGCAAACTTTACTAGTTTGTGAAGGGTAAAACTTATCCATATATTCATTGAAAGGTAAGTGTCGCATGGTACCATCCACTCAAAGCTGGTTTTCTTAATCTCTTGCAAAAAAAGTATATCAAATGATAAAAATGACAGCACATAGTTAGACAAACAATTGAAACTAGTGATTACCAGTACATCAGCACTAATCGATTGTCCTGGCACCAACTGATGCTCGAATTGTACCATGAAGCCACGAAGCCAAGCACAGCAAGTAAAACACTTTCATCACACGGTTTTAGTAGTACAAGCAACCAGAGAACCACATGATGCAATCAACAAACTAGTATACCTGGCTGGCCTCAAAACAAAAGCAAGGAAAACAGTGGGACAACACCAGGGGGGCGCATAGCATATATGGCAACCCATGTTCTTGATTTCCCCCAAGTAACTTTTCCTTGCACCCCAATCCTCATTTGGCACTCCATGATAAAAGGCCCTCACTCCCACATACAAACAGAGGCAGCAGCACTCCCAAGTCCTCCAAGAAGCAGCTGCAACTGCAAGCAAGCTGCTGCCCATACTCCTCATCACCTCATCCTCCTGCGGCACACCACTGCGCAGTGCACCCAGCTAGAACCAGCCATGGCTAAGGAGCTCCAAGAAACCTCCTCCTCCTCTGCCACCACCACCTCGTCGTGTACCACCTCCTGCTGCTCGTCCACCGTCACGGACTCGTCTTCCTCGCCCCCGTCACCGGCGGCGACCAATGCCGTGCCCGCGCCACGGAAGCGGAAGGCGTCGGAGGCAGAGGCTGGAGCAGAGGCGGTCGGGGAGGAGGAGGAGGAGGAAGAAGAAGAGTTCGCGGGCAAGACGGCGGCCGTGGCGAAGAAGAAGAGGAAGCGGAGCAGCGAGGGGAAGCACTCGACGTACCGCGGCGTGCGGATGCGGGCGTGGGGCAAGTGGGTGTCGGAGATCCGCGAGCCCCGCAAGAAGTCGCGCATCTGGCTCGGCACGTTCCCCACCGCCGAGATGGCCGCGCGCGCCCACGACGTCGCCGCGCTCGCCATCAAGGGCCGCGCCGCGCACCTCAACTTCCCTGACCTCGCCGGGGTGCTCCCGCGCGCCGCGTCCGCGGCGCCCAAGGACGTCCAGACCGCCGCCGCATTGGCCGCCGCGTTCGAGTCGGCATCGTCACCGTCCTCGGAGCCCGACGCCGGCGCCACGGAGCCGTGCCACGCCGACGCCCAAGAAGAGCCCGCCACGGCCAAGAACGTCACCTCACCCGAGGAAGCCGCCGCCGACGAGGCAGCCGTACCACCGCCGGCCTCTCAGTCTCAGCCAGCGACGCCGTCGAGCGGCGTGGAGGAGGAGCGCCAGCTGTTCGACCTGCCGGACCTGCTCCTGGACATCCGGGACGGGTTCGGGTGCTTCCCGCCGATGTGGGCACCACTCCCCGACGTGGAGGAGGTCAATGCGGAGCTGCGCCTCGAGGAGCCGCTGCTTTGGGAGTAGCAGTCAGAGATGCTTGCATTGCAAGGACTAAACAATCGTAGTACTAGCCTACCTCCTCTTCTTCTTCCGTTTTTTTTAGTTTATTACTTGGCAAAAGCAGCTACTTTCTTCTTCTTCTTCTTCTTCTTTTTGTTGGGTTAATAAGTATAAACATATATAAACAAGAGACATAATAAGCCATGTACTTATAAGAGTATAAGGTACCTACTAGTATCAGTTAATCATCACTGCATGTACCGGTGCTACTAGTAATGTGTGAATTCCACCAGCAGCAGCAGCAGCAATTGACCTTGCTCTGTGCTTCCTCTGCCCCATGTGTACTGCACCAAATTCCCTAGAGAAAGTGTATCTAATTAGCCTTACTGCTGACCACGAAACAGTATCTTAACCTCGCAGAGGTATTATCAATTGTTTACTGCCCACCTGCATGCAACCATTTACCGTTAACGGGGACCGATCAGTCCAAGTCCAGCATCCATATTCCTTCCAATTTTCTATCAGCAAACTGTAGTTAAATTATTGTTGAGCGGCAACCTGTGTGTGTCTGAACCCTCATTCGAGCGGCCAGTCTTGGTCTGCCCTGCCATGCCATGATCAAGTGGTGACAAAGGGGTAGCATTCCTCATGTGGCTAGCTGCAGGCATCTTCGCCATCCATCTGCAGTTCTTTGCAGCTTTGGAAGTCTCCTTTTCCTTTCCGGAGATGCTGATGCTGATGCCCCCGGTGCTCCAGCAGTGTGATCGGGGCCATCCGGGCTTATTTTAAGCGCGGCCACCATTTGCAGCGCGGAAAGGTGATGCCCGATCCTACCAATTACCATGGCGGAGCGCCTCTCCGGGCTGGAGCAGGCAGGGCTCTCGGCGCTGCCCCTCCGGGCAAGGCAACCCAGCGAGTGGGGCCCAGCTGCCAGTATGTGCCACGTCGACGGCCGGGGGCGCTGAGCTGGCGGTGAGCGGCGGCGCACCGCGCTGTACGCCTGTACTGTACGCGCCTACGCGGTGTGCTCTGGTCAGCGTCCAGCTCAGGTTTTAACAAGGCGTGGGGAGACTAGGAGTGGATGCTTGGACGCATACGGCCGGCTTGGACGTACACGTACGTATACGTGCGAACGTATTGCGTAGACGAATACTGCGTGCAGTTTTTGTACCTTGGTACCTGTGTACCTATGGGGCGTACGCGGACGCGCGCACACGTCACACGCCGCCACGGGATCGTTTTCGTGATGTGTGGATCGCGGCCGAGCTGGGCACAGCTGTCGCCCCTCGTGTGCAATTAATTGGCCAGCAACGAACGAGGAGGAATCTGGAGGTCTTGAGGAGCATCTAACACAGTATCTTCGTGTGTGATGTTGTCAGCAAATATGGGTGTGCCAAGGTTTTGATGTTTTCCAGAAATATACTGTAGTTAAAACTCGAGGGAAAAAGGTTGAAAACCAACAGCACGTCTAATATATGCGAGTTTTATGTGTTTTCATATTCCCTCGTATGCCACATTGTCACGCAGAACAAACCTAATCAGCACAGAAGCTTTCTTATTTTACTATTACCAATTGAAAATTCCTTTTGAAGTTTTTAGGTGAAGTCACGTAGGATCCTACGCGGACAAAAGAGAAAGAAATTCGAGAAATTCCCAAAAAATTACAAAATATCTGGCCATCAATAAATAGACTCAAATCATCATAGCCATTGGATCTATTATGTTTTCTTAAAAATGACCCACCATGCCATTATGATAGTAGTCTAAAATAACCCCCAAACATATATCTAAATTACCCGCCTCTGCCATTACATAAAATAAACTAAGAGGATGTTTGGTTGCCGGCCATTAAATGCCACAGCTACAGTGTATTCGCCACAAAACAATGTTTTCTGAGGTGGAGGATTTGAGCGCCACAGGCCTGTGGCGAGCCACACCATGGCGTGGCAATCTGTGGCTGCCAACCAAACATCCTCTAAATTAACCCCTTAATCTCTGCAATTATAAAAATAATTTAATATAACCCCCTAAGGCCCTCCACAGTGTGTGGCTTAAGTGATGCTTGAAATGGAGAGAGAAGATCCAGGCATCGCTCCCCACCATTGCAGCCTATGATGCCCGTGCTAGAAAAATTGGGAGCGAAGCAAGTAGTTGCGCCGGTGCCATCTCCTTAAAAAAAATTCTTTCTCTGTTGCTAGCTCCAATCAGAGTTCACAGTACATGTGCCAAGAGAGTGAAAGTAAGTCTGCCTTCATTTTTATATGCACCGTATGGGCCCTACCAGCTATGCTTGTGCATTGCAGCTCTTGAAGAGTGATGCTAGTTTTTGATGGTGGGACCCGATATTATTTGGGCTTCACTCCCACACTGCGGAAGGCCTAAATTTGCAAATAAAATTTCCACCACCAATACTTAAAAATAACTTAAAATAATCTTTTAAATTTGCACAAAAATAACATCAGGTAACCTTAAATTTGAATCCAAATGAACTATATTAAATATATAATTCAAAATATGATTCTAAAATAATTTTCTATTTCTTAAACTATTGACATATAATATAATAATTAAGGTATACACAAATGATGTGTGTTATAATTTATAAAAATATAATCATTGCAGGAGCACGGGCGATGGACTAGTATGCATAACATTTATCAACCATAATGCCGTAATAAGGTCGACTTCTACCTACTACTCCCTTCGTTCTTAAATATATGACATCGTTGAGCACAGGTGGTACAAATCTGAGCAGTGAGAATATAATGTAGCATCTGAATGTCATTCACATCGCGCCTTGTCTTCGCAGATGATGAAAACAGTAAGCTAATACTAGTTACGATTGATGTGCTTGGATTGGAGATAATATGGGACGGGACGAGACAATTCCAATTTATTTGGGACGGGATCATCTCACTTTTTATTTGGTTACGAAAGATGAAATGACCTTAATTTTGTGCTTGGTACGAGAGATGGAGTGAGGTGTAAGAACAAACGGAGCTTCAGTAGGTCTCACGTGTTAGGCGCTCCCTTCCTCTCGCCAGAGATAGCAGCGTAGCATAGCACAATATAGGAGGCACCGTTTCCTCCTAGTCCCGTTCCGTTCCGTGATTTTCACTGACAGTGACAGACAGACTGACAGTGCTAATCAAGGTGATCCGTTGATATGTATAACGTCCAGGATGGTAACTTCAGTGGCTAAAAGCAATCAAGAGATGGCTACTGGTAAGCTTGTCTGGCTCATGTCGACGATGGCTAACAGGGGGGAGATGGATTGATCATGACGAGTCATGTTCTTTTGTTGTGACTTGTGAGGCATACTTCAACAAGGACGGTTTCTTTTGCATTGGTAGGTACTTCAAATTTGCATTTGCTTTGCAACAGGTTGACGTGCAAACAGTGTGTCTGAAATGCACGGTGACCTTGCAAAAGGTAAATTAACCAGTCAGATGGTTCTTGAGTCGCGTGAACTTTAATACTTTATTTTTTTCGCGACCGTGCCGTAGCACATTTTTCATTAAGAGGAGAAAGAAGCATTACAATCATGATGCATCGTCATCGGACAAATGACGATGCCGCAAGTTCAAGCAAAAATTATGTTACACCATTTACAATTTGGCGACCGAACTTTAATACTTTACCTCTTCAATTTCCCTTCAATCCCATTTCCAGAGTTGATGTTGGGGTGTTACCATTTGCCACCTAGTAAATCTTATGCTGAAGCACTTCGTGCAAGAAGAAATGCTCAGAACAGGGAACATCTGCTTGTTAGTCTGCTGTGCTTTCTTCTCCTCAGAAGAAGAGGTTTTTTCGGTACACAATACCACCCAGCGGTAGTACGGTGATATTATCGGTTTTTTGCTATAGGTAAAATGGTAATTTGCCCGATGTATATTATTTAGAAAAATTTTCCTCCTCCCTCCATTCACCCTGTCACCCCGTGACGTACATTTCATTTCATTTCATATATTACAACAATATCACTTTGCATTTTCGATAATACCCGTATACTGCCCATACCACCTATGAATACCACCCATACCACACAAAAAAAACCCGGTGGTACATAATTAATCTCAACCGTCGGATTCTTACACATAGATCCTTTTCTATTACATACGAGTCCTTTTCAACCGGTGGTACAGTGTGGTATTGTGTACCGAAAAAACCTAAAGAAGAAAGGACACCTCAAACAAATTGTCTAGGTTAGGACATAATCGGTTAGTTTGTATACGTCGAAAGCATGCGCTTACCTAACAACAATTATTAGTTAAGTTAACAAAAATATCTGTGGTTTGTCTGGCGCTAATTGTACATGTCGAGCTAACGAGCTGCAGGGTACAAAAGTAACACCCCTAGCATGTTGTTTATGTGCGGCCCATGGTGGTACTGCACGTTGGTTTCCGACTTTTTCTCAGACGCTGACCCGCTCCCAATTTCCTTTTCCACGAGATAACAACACACATGATGAGGTGACATCAACCTGCATTTCGTATGAGAGGGTTAACAGGAAACTGCATGCTTATTAGTATACAGTGCAGTCCCACAAAAGCACCTCATGAATGCAATTAAAGCAAAGGCAAAGAGGGGAAGCCAAAGCAGATCTTTGAAAGAGTTGGATTGGCTGCAAAGTTGTGATCACAGCCTACTAATAGCATGGTGTGCCAGTATAGGGCATACTGACAAATGTAAGGAAATATTGCAATGGAAATCTCAAAGAAGACTATATGTCTATATGTACTGTTGATAGGAGTTCATAGCGTAGTTGGTTAGAAGAGGATGAAGTATGGTCGCAATCAAAAGACTCGGGTTCGATTCCTTATTAGAGCGAATTTATGAGACTGGTTTTAAAAAAATCTACTCGTCGGTGAAACCGGAGTTTGGAGATTTTTCTACGTCGAGATTAGATTATCTTCTCTTTGATGAAAATCGTGGGTCGATCTTAACCCCACCGGCTTAATTTTAGATAGATAGGAGCTCATAGCTTAGGTAAATGAGTACTGTTGATAGGCATGCAGTAGCTACCTAGCTCGATCCTACTCGCTTCCGGGAGGTAGTTTAATTAGAAACGTATGGATCTCAACCTAATGATCCATGCCCAGATGTTCCTAGTTCCTACATGCATAATCTGTGGAACAGTCAAGATCTTGCAAGGACTTTGGAAAAAATGAGGAGGAAGCAACCGTGGCCAACTCAAAGTGTGTTAACAATGACTGGGCAACAAACAAAGGGTGCAATTTTTTTTGCTTGACTCCGTTGCTTTCATGGAAAAGGAAGAAAAAAAAGAACACACTGCCATGGAGACGAAGAACAAGCAAGGAATAAAGCAAAGCGAGACCACAAGCTCGCAGAGACCCCAACTCTTACACTTGTGTCTCTTGATCGATCAGCCTTTGCTCTGGCCTGCATGTTCGTCCTCTCGTCGAACGCTGAGGAACGAAACCCATCTCCGCAAGGCATCGCAGGAGATGGATTATTTGGGGTCATGGCTGTTGCCTGACAGTTGTTTACTGTTGGAAAGGGAACCCCGTCATATGCATGGTATGGACGCAGCAGTCAAGAGCTAGCAGGCTGGCCGTGGCTAGCTTTCACAAAGCCATGATTAGATGCTTCAGTTCGCAGTGTGAGTGACGATGCATCTAACTCACATGTGAAACTTTTGGAAAACCAGGCCGTCCTGTTGTTTCACTTAACATTCCTATAGCATAGGGGAGGTCCCTAAGAAGATTATCTAAGAGGGAGTGAAGTGATTAGGTTCATGGCTCTTGTGAATTACTAGTTTTTTTTCAGTTGAATTCGAAATAAACAATTATTCCTTTTTCTGTTTTCTTTAAATAAACAAGAATGAGATCTGCTGGTCCCATTTGCACGAATAATGTAAAGTGTTCACAAGAATATACCTGTCTTGTGCAGAGGTTTTTAGCTTTTTGACAAGTGATAAATCAGGGATGACCATGTGTCCCTGTCATGCATCTGAAAGTCTGAAGAACATGTAATTGCTATCATTGTGCCAGATCTAAAGTCTCCAAGGAGAAATCGACCTCGTTTAGTCAGTTCTCTGGATCTGGCGAGACATGCAAATACTGCAATTGGACGTAGCTAGAGCGCAATTAAATAAGTGATGAGTGATTGAGTGATTGACAACATTGTGTGAATTGATGCTTGGCTAAGTGTGCAGGTACAGGTTGCGGCTTGACTCGTGTCGGTGCAGGTGAAGAACAAGCGCGAAAGGCCTTAGCCGTGGTGGCCTCCGGGTGATGGAGAGTCAAGTATGCTTGGTTTGATGGACCCGGTGGCCGATGGGGTCAAGTGCGAGTCGTGCGGCGCAAGACTGGCGGGCTGAAGTCATGGACATGGGCCGGTGCAAGGTAGCGGATGGAGCCCAAAACTTGCACGTGGGGTTTGTTGGTTTACCCACAAAACCATCGGTGGACGGTTTCTTGGTTTGGGCCTCAAAACCAAGCCCGGAGGCCCGAGGCGACGGAGACAGTGATCTTCGAGGCGGGGGCACGTGGCGTGATCGCGGGGTTTGCGTTGATGCGAAGTGAAGCCGCGGTGGAAGCGTGTCCGTCCGATGAAGACTTGACCAAAATGCCCCTGAGGGGTTGTATTTTCATTTCAAGCAGTAGGGGTAGCGTGGTCATTTACCTCCCTCCGATGGACTTCATATAAATAGCGGAGAGGTGGATGGCATCTCTCCCTCTTGGACTCTAGGGCTTTCTCCCCCGGTAGTTTTCTCTGAACTGCTTCTTTTCCCTCTGGTTTCCTTAGGCTAGACTCTTGTACAGACTCTGACCTCTGGATGTATGAAAGCATTCGGCGTTGCGGTGATCTCCTAGTCCTCTGTGATTTTCGTGTCATTTTCGGGGCTATTTTTGGGGAGTTTCGTTCTTCACTCGATTCAGGGATTTGAGGGAGTTTCTTCTCGGATTTCTTTGAGGGGATCATGGGTGGATGCCTTGCGCATCTTTGTGTGTGATCTTGACTCCTCAAACGCCGTGGAGAGCCTTCGATTCGTGCGTTTTTGGTTGGTGCCCGAGTTCACGGTGGTGGTTCGTGTGATCCGCGATTCCCGGTGATTTAGTGGCTTAGGAGTTGAGATTTTCGGGGCATAGCTTCCTCTTGTGTTGCTTATCATCTCCCCCAAATCTTGTCTCAAGAGCTTTAGCCGTTTGGGAGATCCGGTGATGGAAAGGTGGAGTTGACTCCCGAGCTCGAGCATTTTTCTGTTCTGTTCGTGCTTGGCGGACGGTCCGCGAGACCCGTGCGGACGGTCCGCGAGACCCGTGCGGACGGTCCGCGAGGCCCAGGCAGAGTTGATATTCTTCGTGTTCTTCGCGAGTTCTTGAGCGTCTTCGTTTCGATCCGTTTCGGTCCTAGGCTTTGGTTGCGAGGGGTTTGGCGGACAGTCCGCGAGGGCTTCACAGACGGTCCGCGCGGCCGAGATTTTGTCTGGGGTGCCTTGAGGTTTGTCTGGGGTTTTCAGCGAGGTTGGCGGACAGTCCGCCTAGACCTCACGGACGGTCCGTGACACTGGCGGACAGTCCGCGTGACCTCCCCGGACGGTCCGAATTTCGGCTTGCATCTCTGGTGGTTCGGGTTGCTTTTACGGACAGTCTACCGTGACCTCTCGGACAGTCCGCGCCCTCTACGCGGACGGTCCGCCTGGTCATCCCGAACGGTCCGGCAGGGACTTCGCAGAGTTGCTTAAGTCCTTTGATTCTTGCTTTGGTGCTTTCGCTCCTTGCTCCTAGACTTGTCTCTTGATATTCTAGGCTTTTGTGTGCCTTATTTGGAGCTTCCTTTGTGTGCGCGAGTACTTGGAGTGGCAATCGGGGTATAGGCCGAGTTCGACCTTCGGGAAAATTTTTTATCGGCTCCCATTCACTCCCCCCTCTCTGGTCGCCCTATTCGGTCCTTCAATTGGTATCAAAGCCGGTTACAGATCTTCTTGATTCTAACCAGTCTAAGATCCAAAGATGGGCTACTACGGCAAGGGGTCGGGTCCTCCGCACTTTGATGGCAAGAATTACCCGATGTGGGAGAGGCGCATGGGCGTGTTTTTGCGAGGGAAGGGAACTCTGATCTGGGAGGTCACTCAGAATCCTCATCATGTTATCCCAAACAGTTTTCTGCTTCCAGGATCGCGGGACATGTTTGAGGCCAACAGCAATGCCGTTGATTACTTGTTTCATGCTCTCTGTGCCTCTGAGTTTGATCGAGTGGACGGAGAGGATGTGGCCGGAAAGATTTGGCTCAAGTTGAAAAATGCTCATGTTGGCAATACCCAAGTGCAAGCCCGTATGTTTACCACTTACCGGAGAGAGTACGAGAACTTCACTCATCTCCCCAGTGAGTCGACCGATGCTATGTTTCAGCGCTTCACTTGCATAGTCAACAACATGAGGGCCAATGTGACAGTGCTCCTATACACGGATCATGATCAAGCTATCAAGCTTTTGCATGCCCTGGATAGGTCTGTGTGGGAAGCCAAGATCGAGGCCATTGAGGAGTCGAGCGTGTATGATACGCTTACATTGGATGAGTTGTTTTCCAAGCTCAGGTCTTCAGAGGTTGATCGTGGCCTGAGAGCCAAGAGCGAGAGCCTCACTGATCCTCATAGTTTGGCTCTTGTCTCAGGATCGAGGACTAATGCTAACTCTGTTGGCTTTTCTTTGTCTTGTCTTGTGTCCTTGCGAGATGAGGACTTTGAGGTGCTGAGCGAGGATGATCTCGCCCTGTTGAGCAAAAGGTTTGGGCGGATGTACGAGAACCGTAAGAATGTAAGGCGGAGCTCGGGGATGTACTATCGGTGCGGGAAGCACGGGCACTTCATCGCCGAATGCCCTGAAGCCATGGAGATCAAGAACGACTACAAGGGCAAGCCCAAGCACGACTACAACAAGTACCGCTCCCGGAGCGACTACAAGGACAAGCACAAGGACAAGGGCGAGAGAAGGCAAAAGAAGAGTGGCGGCCACAAGAAGAAGACCGCTCGAGCCATGGTGGCCGGAGCGAGCGACATCGACTCGACATCAAGTGATGCTTCTTCCGATTCGAGCAGCGAGGAAGAGCAAGAGAAGCGCAAGGACAAGCGGCACACAGGCAAGAACTTCACCGGTCTGAGCTTCGTCGCACAAGGAGGCTTTTGCGGCATGACGCACTCCAAGAAGGGTGGGAAGCACAGCTCAGATTCGAACTCCAACTCCGAGGAAGAGGTACGACAAGATCCCAACTTCTTGCTAGAGGAGAATGCTAGGCTGAATGAGTTGCTTGACAACCGTGATGATGTGCTTAGAAAGACCAACAAGGAGAAGAGGGAACTTAGGTCTTTGTTGGGTGATGCTAAGGACAAGGTAGCTGAACTTGAATCCTTGCTTGTGGATGCTAGAAATGAGATAGCTGCTTTGAAATCTGCTCCTGTGGTGTCTGATGAGATTGATTGTGGTGACTGCTCAGTTTTTCTTACTGATTTGACTGCTCTCAAGGAGAAGCATGCCTCTACCTTGGAGGAACTAGATGTGATTAGGATTGAGTGTGATGAATTGAAGTCTAGGCCAGCTTTACTAGGTGCTTGTACCTCATGTCCTGTTTTCATGCTAGACTAGATGAATCTCACACTAGGATTGTTTCTCTTGTGGCGGCATTGAAAGCTCCTCTTCTTACATCATGTTCAACCTGTGAAATGCATGCTTTGAAAAACATGGAACTTGCACACTATGTTGATCATCTGCAGGATGAAAATGATGAGCTTAGGAAATTGATGAGTTAGTTGTCTGGGCATGAGCCACAATTGAGTTTGATGTTGGCTCAGTTCAAGAGGTTTGATGGTCAGGCGTTGGGGGCTAAGAAGAGTGATGAGAAGAGTGGTGAGGGAGAAGAGAAAGTTGGAGAGATTCCTACTCAACCACACACCATGCCCATGAACAAATGTGCACCCAAGCCAAACCACCTGAGAAACAAGCTTGATACAACTCCAGACCCACCAGTGTTCCCCCAGAAAACAGAGAATTACCAGAAACCCATCAAGTTTGTGAGTAACCTGGGTAATGTCTTTGAGGGGAAGTCAGGAGAGAAAGGTGTTGAGAAGCCCACAGAGAAGCCACCGCCTAAGCCAGTACCGACCCGCTTCCATTGTGAGTTTTGTGGGAGGGATGGGCATAAGGATGAGTTCTATTTCCGGAGGAAGAGGGGTGAGAGGTTTGCTAGGGAGATGGCAAACAAGGACAGGTACCACCTTGCTCGTGGTGTGCCTCAGCCTCTGTTGACGGCTGCTAAGTGCCTACTTTAACTGTCAATATACTCATGAACAAAGGAGCATAAGGCATTTCTTACACATATTCAGTTAAGAATAATGTAGTTCCACTTGTCCTTGGAGATTATTTGATTTCAGGAAAATAAGTAGGAAAAGAGTGACAAACTCACCTTCTATGGTCCATGCCACATCACCTCATCCTAGGTGGGCTGCCAACAAGGATGCCATGCATGCACACCTGCCAACTAGGGAGCCATGCATGCATACCGTGCAAGCAATCCAAGTGAAGCAATCCCCGACGAATCAGAGTGTGACACGTGGACATCACATGGATCCATGGGCCCACAAAGGCATGCAAACCACGCCAAAACAGGGTGGACACTGGGAACCGACCTAAGGACACACAGGACAGCCTCCAGGAGAAAGCACACCCAGAGTGGGGCCCACAGGGAGTCGGCCAACCCCAGGGGTCGGCCGAACCGACCTTGAGGCCGCCACTCAGGGACTTCCACATGGTGGTTCCCTATTGGTCCTAGGCGCCACTCCCGGGGTGTTTGCATCCATTCCTCGCCGGTACATGGGCCTATAAATAGAAGGAGAGGGGGCTCACTTATGAACCATCCACACTTGCAACACCTCTCTCACTTTTAGTCTCAAGGCTAGGAGGTAGGTTAGAATAGTTCTAATTCAGGTTCCAAGTCTACTTTGGGATCTAGGTATGAGTTCTCTTGTATCTCATTTCATTTGTATGACTTTGATCTACTTCAGTTATTTATCTATTTCATATAAAGTTGTGTTAGTATGCATGAGTGATTTGTTCATGTGTTCTTCATCTGTTCATCATTTAGAGGCTCCTGTTCTTGATGAACAAGGCCTTTTGATCCACTTGACGGGTGACTTTCACATGTTTCTGGTGTTTGTTCATAAGTTAGAGGCTCGTGTTCTTCGCGAACACGACCCTTTGATCCAGTTGAACAGACATAGGAAAACACGAATCTGTTTGTGTACTTAACCTGGTTTGATCTAATTAGATGACATGATTGCGTCATATGAAGTCTGTGCTTGAGCTACGGTACTCGGTGTAATTGGCTGGTTTATCTGGTGGCTTGACCTAGGTCACAATAGCCCGGGCCGGTCAAGTCCGGCTAACAACGTAAGCATGGTGCTTGGGTTGCGTAGCTACCTTACTTATGAGTTTATCCCACGGTTTGTCTTGGGGTAGGCCGCGGTAGTGACAGCCGTTGGTCCTCTGAAATCCCCCACGTTCGGATAAGCTGTAGGAGTCTAAAATATAACAATCGGAGTTGTGCAGAAGCAACACGGGAGGTTATCTCCCCGTGGTACCTGGGTGCTTAAGTCAATGTTCTTCAACGCTAGTGTATCTAACTCGTTCCTACCAGCTTTATGTGTATAGTACATAAGAACCTAGAACTAACTCGTATGTTGCCTCCTATGCCTAGGACCCCTTAGAGAGAGAGTGAGTGTGTGTGATCACACTACCCCTATTATCATATTTTACCCCTGCATTTGAGTGTCTGATTTGTTTCCATCTATGATCTATACTCATTGCAATAGAGTTGATCTTTTCATTCTGCCAATGCCTTCCTTGGATTCGATACCCTTTGGAGTACTCTTTTGGGGAAATGCTACAATGGTACTTCCGTGCGCTTGCGGACTCCTGTAACGTTAAGAATTACCAACCAGCATTTCTGGCGCTGTTACCAGGACGGGTTCCAAACCTGTTCTTAGGTGATTGCGTTAAGAAATTTCAACAAACATTTCTGGTGCCGTTGCCGGGGAAGGCTTAAGGATGACATATCAACACTTTGCATATGTTTATAATCATGACAGGAATAAAACAGTTCTCAATGCAGGCTAACTTGGATTGTCTTCTTTGTCTATTGATGATGAAGACAGGTAGTGCATGACTGGTTTCGACTTACCGTTGAATTTTACTGAAGATCCTGAGTCACTCGTAAGGAAGGCACGAACTCATTTCGGCTCTCCTTCGCGTGAACATTCGGAAGTCGATCCAGCTTCCTTTGTGCCATCCGCATCAACTTCCATGGCCAACCCTGTCGAGAAGACTCTTCGCGAGTACTCCGCTTCCTCTGCTGACCAGGTGCCGACAGGCCCTGTGATCAACACTGGGAATGGAAATTTCGAGATCAAGACTGGCCTAATTACGATGGTATAGGCCAGCCCATTCTGTGGCAAGCCTAATGAAGACGCGAGCGCCCACCTGCAGCAGTTCCTGGAACTATGTAGTACCTACACTATACGAGGAGTGGAGGAAGATGCTATTCGTCTGCAACTGTTTCCCTTCTCCCTCTTGGGAAAGGCGAAGCAGTGGTTCTATGCTAACCGTGCAGAGATTAACACTTGGGCAAAGTGCTCCGCAGCATTCCTCGCGAAATTCTTTTCGTTGGGAAAAACCAATGTCCTTCGGGGGCGAATTTCAAGTTTCCAGCAAGCGGCAAATGAGACTATCCCAGAAGCTTGGTATAGACTCCAGGAGTACATCCTGGCTTGTCATCATCATGGGATGGACAACTGGCTTATTCTTCAGAGTTTCTATAATGGGCTGACTCCGACAGCCCGAGGCCATATTGATGCTGCAGCTGGAGGGGCTTTCTTCTCTCTTACTATCACTGAAGCTACTACACTGATTGAGAAGATGGTTACCAATCAAGGGTGGAGTGATGATCGACTCCAGCCACGTCAAAGGGGTACACATACTGTCAAGGAAGGGGATATGTTGCACGTCAAGATGGACCTAATGATGAAGAGAATGGATGATCTAGCCAATGAGAAGGCCGCCATGGCCACCACTACTCAAGCTATGGATGCTCGCATGACTTGCGAAATCTGTGGTAATACTGGGCATTCAGGGAATTACTGCCCTGCTACCCAGGAGGATGTGATGTACATGAATGGCAACAACAATGGTTATCGTCCACAAGGAGGTCAAACGTGGAATCAATCGCGCCCTTATTATCAAGGAGGTAATTAAGGTAATTCTTTCAACCCAAACCAACCTTTCTTGAAAGATCTAGTCTTTGGGCAAGCTAAGATTAATGAAGGTTTTAATAAGAAAACAGCTGCCTATGATAAGGCTTTTGAGAGCCTTAATGTTAAAATTGATAGCTTTTCTTCTACTCTTAATGACCAGTTGAGCTTTAATAAGATGATAGAAACCCAGTTGGCTCAATTAGTCGCTTCGGTTCCACCAGTTGAAAATGCAAAAGCAGTAGTCGAGAGGGGGCAAGACCACTCGCGATCCGCCCTATCCTAACCATGCAGGAACAAAGAGAAGCACAAGAGGGGATGAAGAGCCCAGTGGAGAACCACTTGGCGTGAGGGAGCCCTCACAAGCAAGAGCACCCGAAGACAGGGCAGATAAACCTGAGTTTATTGAAACAAATTTATTGCCATTCCCTCAGCGAAACAGGAAGACAACACTGGATGAGCAATTCACTCGTTTCGTGGACATGATTCAAAAGGTATATATCAATGTTCCACTCCTCGAGGCAATGCGTGTACCCATGTACGCACATTACCTCAAGGATATCCTCACCAAGAAGCGAGCTCTACCAATCTCGGAGGTGGTAAAGCTCACAGAAGAGTGTAGCGCAGCTATACTCAATCGTCTTCCAGAAAAGAAGAAGGACCCAGGGTGCTGTTGGGGATCGGATTAAAAATATCGTCCTCGGTGTTTGCCAAGGAAACACGCGTCGGCAGTTTCAGGGATTTCCCGAAGGTTCCTAAGTTTTTCGGATCCACGAATGAGCCAAAAAGGGTCGTTTTCTTATGATTTGAGAAAGTTTTCCGAAGAACAAAATGGATGTATAAGACATTATCTTATGTATGAACATATTGCTGACCTTCGGGGTTCCTAAGAAGTTATAGTTCCTCTCTCTTTTCCATGCTTCATGAATTCTAGAAATACAGGAGTTCTGGGATTTCTTCCCTGCGGCGACGAATCAAGGAAAGAATAAAAGAATGGTGCAGCGGAGGAATGCTTGTCCGAAGCTGCTCAAGGGGGACTTCCGAAGAATGAGTGCCATCCCGAAGCTGCTCAAGGAGGATTTCCGAAGATTACATGAAGATTCTTGGGAACCGAAGCTGACCTAGTCAAAGGCGTAGCAAAGAAGATTCAAGGAGACGTAAGAAGGTTGGCTACGGAAGAAGAAGGAAGCTAGAACACGCAATGGCACACTTGTAAATTGAAAAGGATCTCCGTGATTACCGCGGACTTATGTACCCTCAACATTTCCATGTATACGTAACTTTACGAAGGGTAGTTTCGAAATGTAAAAGTGACCCTCGGGCACTATAAAAGGAGCCCCTCGGCCTCCGTGTAAAGGGATCAGCTTTTTCAGAGAGAGTTCAATACTTTTGTCAGTTCGCTCACACCTTTTGTCTGGAGATTCCTGAATTTCCAACATTGGCGCCCACCGTGTTCTTAGCCGTTAGAAACCCACGATGGCTCCACCGAAGAAAACCAAAAAGCCTACAGCACAAGACTTTGAGAGCGAGGACAACCAAGAAAACACAGAACAAGGCCTCGTCCTTCACCCCAAAACCAACACCACACAAGATTCAGAACAAGTCCAGGATCCTCAACACAACGAAAAGGAGAAAGGCAAGGAGCCGGAAGAAATCCCCGAAACCAACAATGAACGCAATGAGCACGAAATCCCCGATGAAGAGTTACAAGCGGCGCTAAAACAAATCCAAACTCTGAAAAGGCAGAAAGACAAGATAGCCATGCAACTCAAGGCCAAGAAATAGGCCACAGATAAGCTGCAAAGGCTAGAGTAGGCAAAGAGGGAAATAATGCAACTTCAGAAAGAAATTGATGATTTGGCTGAGGGAGAGGACAATTCCTACAAGCAATTCACACCAGACCCAGAGTCTGCAACCAAGAACCAGCGAATCAAGCAGAGCCTCATTTCTCCAGAAAACTCAGAGCACATAAACAACGGGATTGCCAGTTCAACGACCTCAACTCTCCACTTTCTGTAAGCCTCCAAACAGCTCCATGGCCATCCAAATACAAGCCAGTTTCGCTTCCAAAGTTCAATGGCTTCGGCAATTCCAGACAGTTCCTGATGAGTTATGAAGCCGCAGTAGCTTCGGTAGGAGGAGATGATGTCGCTTTAGCAAAATCCTTCATTGTTGCATGCGAAGGCCCAGTGCTTAATTGGTACTCACTTTTACCTCCACACTCGGTATACAGTTGGCTCGATCTGAAATCCAAGTTCCTACAAGTCTTCCAAGCTTTCCACCATACAACTACAAGAACAGCAGATTTATATTAGTGCAAGCAAAAAGACAAAGAGCCGCTAGCAGAATTCGTGAGAAGATTCATGCAGCTAAAATCTCAAACTCCGAAAGCAGATGACAAAGCAACCATCTCAGCTCTCATAAGTGGGTTGATTCCGGGACAAACAGCTGGTCATTTCAATAGACTGAACCCCAAATCAATGGATGAATTGTTCGAAGAATTGGAAAAGTATTGTAAATCTGATGAAGACCACAGAAGAAGAGTGGCGGAAAGGTACCAACAAAGGCAATCCCAGAAAAGCAACAACTGGAACGGGAATCAACCCATCATGAATGTGCAAGACAGTTCATCAAACAATCCATCACAAGCTCAAGATTACAACGGCCAGAGCTCTCAGCGGGGTGGCCATTCCGGAAGAGGAAGAGGTCGAGGAAGAACACCTTCAAGACTCCAAAATCATGATAGCAGAGATCCACACTTTCAATGCATATATCATGGTAGAGGGCACAACACGGAAGCATGCCCAGAAACTCAGAAGAACTTCCAAAGAATCCAAGATCAACAACGCGTAGCCCAGATAATAGCAGCACAACCCAAATAAGTCCAACACACTTACTGGCAACAGCAATCCTTTCCTCAAACCCAGCCTTTCATCCAACAACATCAAACGGTTTGGCAACCTTCACCACAATTCTACCCGCAAACCCACTTTTCACAACCACAACCTTCGCAACAATTTTTCCAACAAACCTCAATTCCGCAAAACCAAACTCCACAACAAACCTTTCCACAAACCCAAGCCATACAAGTCATTGAACAACCTCAGCCAATCCGAGCAAAAGAAACATTTCCGCCACCACCAGCCCAAGTCCCGAAGACTGAGCAAAACAATTCCCAGAACAATTCAAGGGCATTGCCATCCTTCGGCATGATCTTGCCAATAACCGGAGGATCATCCATGTAATTTGCCACCAAGAAGCAAAGAAATGATTATTACAGACAGATCAATGTAATCGTTGATGATGGTCCAGCAGCAAGGCCAGAATGGGCGAAGGTTCCAATAACCTTTACTGAAGAAGACTTCAGACTAAAGTCAGTTTCTCATAATGACGCAATGGTCGTCGAAGTTAATGTTGCTGGATGGGTCATAGGAAACGTCTTGATAGACAATGGAAGTTCAGCAGATATTATCTTCACCAGCACCTTTCAGCGAATGGGCCTCGCTCCTCACATGCTAGCACCACCAGAGAAGCCATTAGTTGGTTTCGGAGGAAAACCAATCAGATCCAGAGGAAAAATCTCTCTACCAGTATCATTCGGAGATTTGGACAATGCAAGAACAGAACACATCATGTTCGATGTTGTTGATATGTACTACCCCTACAATGCAATCTTCGGAAGAGGATTCATCAACAGATTCGATGCCGTATTTAGACAACTTTTCTTATGTATGAAGATCCCAGCTCCGCACGGAGTAATCACTATCTTCGGAGATCAGAATGAAGCCAGAAGGATAGAACGAGGAAACACTCCTGGGCAACAAAACATCCATCATCTGGCAGATGATCAAGAAAAACAACAGCCATACTCCGAAGCAAAGAGAGATAAAGAAAAAATTGAGATAAGTGCTGATGGAGAAACAAAGAAAGTATTCCTAGATGGCATGCCAGACAGAGCAGTAACAATCGGGGCAGACTTAAGCCCTCAAGAAGAAGAAGAACTAATCTATTTTCTGAATCAAAACAAGGATGTCTTTGCATGGTCAGCAAAGGATCTGCAGGGTGTTGACCAAGACATCATCGAACACAAGCTTGACACAGATGAAAAGATTCATCCGAAGAAACAAAAACTCAGGAAAATGTCAGAAGAAAAAGCAAAGGCAGTGGAAGCAGAAGTCCAAAGATTACAAGATGCTCAGGTCATCCGAGAAGTAATCTATCCAGTATGGCTAGCCAATACGGTACCGGTCAAGAAAAAGAACGGAAAATGGAGAATGTGTGTGGATTTCACAGACTTAAACAAGGCTTGCAAAAAAGATGATTTCCCACTAGAAAGAGTGGACAGAGTGGTAGACGATGCTGCAAACAGCGAAATGTTATCACTTCTGGACATGTTCTCTGGTTATCACCAAGTCAGGGTGAGAAAAGAAGACGAGGAAAAAACTAGTTTCATAACTCCATTCGGAACATACTGTTTCGTGAGAATGCCAGAAGGGCTGAAGAACGCAGGATCCACATTCTCAAGAATGATAGCAACTGTGCTACATTATCAGCTTCGAAGAAACATTCTAGCATATGTTGACAACATCATTGTAAAAAGCATCAGAAGATGCGATCACATCAGAGATTTGGCAGAAACATTCGCAAATCTAAGGGCAGTGAACCTTAAATTAAGGGTTTATTTGATATATGCCATTACAACTTTTGTCGTTTGGAGATATGCCATTACAATTCATCTATTAGGAAATATGCCATTACAACTTCTTCTTTCCTTGAGATTTGCCATTTTGTACGTATTTGATGCCCTTGGACCCATCTGCAGGCTTTAATATTTTAGTATGGACAAAAATGCCCTCGATACATCTCAAGGATTCACCCACTGCCTTGTGGGTCCCACGTGTTATCCCCTTCCTCTCTCCCTTCTTCCTCAATCCTTCTCTCGTTCTTCCTGCAGCTCTGCCCGTGCGTGTGCCGCTGCGGCTGTGCTCCCACCCTAGGTGCCCACTCGTGCGCCACCGCGTGCAGAAGGAGGGGGAAGGGGAGATGAAGCTCCACTACGGCCCCGCTCGGAGGTCCACGATGGCGACCTGTGCGTCCCCTTGGAGGTCCGCTCCACTCCGTCGTCGCCGCTTCGTCCCCAACTGCAGCGACGCACGCGAGGCTGCGGCGGCGCAAGGGCAGGCTCGGGACCGGGAGCTACGGCGGCCGCGCACGTGCGGGAACAGGACTGCGCGGCAGTCGGCGGTATGGAAATGCCGCATCCGCCCAGGCGGCGAGCGCTCAGCCTCCGCCGGGACGGAATTCGGCGGCGGCGCAAGGACAGGGCCGGGATGGGGAGCTACGATGGCCGTGCATATGTGGGAACAAGATAGCGCGACATTGGCAGGCCGGCGGCATGGGGAGGGTTGCAGCCTCCATTGGAGGAAGAAGCTACAGGAGGAAGAAACGAGATTGGGAAAGAAAGGAGGAAGGGGAAGAAAGGGGAAGCAGTCAAGCAGATGACATGGGACCCACATGACAGACAAGAGGAGAAAGAGACACAGTAGGGGTATTTTGGACCATACGGGAATACAAAGGCTTCTGGGTGGGTCCAAGAGAATCAAAGACGTATATAATGGCATGATTCAAAGTATGTAACAATTGTAATGGCATATTTCCTAATAGACGAATTGTAATGGCATATCTCCAAACAGCGAAAGTTGTAATGGCATATATCTAATAAACCCTTAAATTAAACCCAGAAAAATGCGTATTTGTCATTCAGAAGGGAAAGGTTTTGGGATGCCTAGTGTCAACAAAAGGCATTGAAGCCAATCCTGATAAAATCAAAGCAATCGTAGAACTGCAAGAACCAGCATCGGTCAAGGATATACAGAAGTTAACAGGGAGAGTGGCGGTGCTAAACAGATTCATTCCCAGAGCAGCGGAAAGAAGTTTACCATTCTTCCAGCTTCTCCGAAGCTCCAAGAACTTCCAATAGAGCGAAGCCCAAAGCCAAGCATTCCACGAACTCAAAGAATATTTGACAAACATGACAAAGCTGTGCCCACCAGAGCCAAAGTCACCTCTTCTCCTATACCTCGCAGCTTCCAACTCAGCCGTAAGTGCAGTCCTTGTTCAAGAGAAAGAAGAAAACGGGAAATTAAGGCAAGTACCAGTCTACTTCGCTTCTGAAGCTCTATCAGGATCAAAACTATTTTATTTAGAGCTAGAGAAGATCGCCTATGCAGTCATCATGGCAGCAAGAAAACTCAGACATTATTTTGAAGGACACCAGATTCGTGTCATCACGAACCAGCCTCTAAACGACCTCTTCACAAACAAAGATGCAACTGGAAGAATTGCAAAATGGGCTGCGGAATTGTCTGGATACGTGGTAGATTTCGAAAGAAGAAACGCTATAAAATCCCAAGTTTTGGCTGACTTCGTCATGGACTGGACTTCACCAATCATGGAAAACAATAGCTGCGAACAAGTGCCATGGGTAATCTATTGTGACGGAGCCTGGTGTGGAAAAGGTGTGGGAATTTCAGCAATAGTAACATCACCTTCGGGTATCAAAATAAGGTACGCAGCAAGACTAGATTTCCCAGATGAAGCAATCTCCACCAACAATACCACGGAATATTAAGCTCTGCTACTAGCACTAAGAAAGATGAAGGCCCTGGGCCAACAAACTTTCATCATTAAATCAGACTCCAAAGTGATTCAAGAACACGTCGAGAAAGAAAGTGAGACAAGAAATCCAGAACTTATCAAGTATCTGAAGAAAGTTCGAGAAATGGAAAAATATTTCAAGGGCTATACTGTGCAACATATCCCAAGGGCTGAAAATGGTGAAGCAGACAAGCTAGCAAAAGCAGCTGCCCAGAATCAACCTCTTCCCCCAGATGTTTTCTTTGAAATCATCACTTCTCCATCGGTAAAAGAGCAAGAAGACAGAATGGTGAATGTCATAGAAAGCGCAGATTAGAGAGCTCAAATCATAGCATTTCTAAGAGACCATTATGAACCTACAGACGAAAATGAGTTAAATAGACTCAAGCAAAGGGCAAGGGGCTATGCCATAGTAGATGGAGAGTTGTACAAATCTAGAATTTCCGAGCCCTGGCTAAGGTGCATAACCTCAGAAAAAGGGAAGGAACTTTTGGCAGAAATCCATAGCGGATTCTGCGGAGCTCATATTGGTGCAAGAGCGCTTGCAGGGAAGGCAGTAAAATAGGGATTCTTTTGGCCATCCATGATTATTGATGCAAGAAAACTAGTTCAAGAATGCGAGGCATGCCAGAAAACAGCAAGACATCAAAAAGCATCTTCACTACCAATTCAGCTCATTTCACCATCATGGCCATTGCAAAGATGGGGAATGGACCTAGTAGGACCACTACCCACAGCTGAAGGCAATTGCAAATTTGCAGCAGTAGCTGTTGATTATTTCACAAAGTGGATCGAGGCAAAGCCTTTAGCAAACATCACTGCTGCAACTATCCAGAAGTCCTTCTGGCAAAACATAGTCTGCAGATTTGGAGTTCCAAGGGAACTCACAGTGGACAATGGAAAACAATTCGACTGCTACATCTTCAAAGAATTCTGCAGAACCATAGGCACGCATGTCAAGTTTTCCTCAGTCTGTCACCCTCAATCAAACGGAGCAGTGGAAAGAGCAAATGGAATCATATTCACGGGTGTCAAGAAGTGCTTATTCGATCAGAAGAAAGGCAAATGGGTCGATGAGCTACCTAGAGTCATCTGGTCTCACAATACAACTACTTCAAGAGCTACGGGGTTCACACCTTTTCACCTACTGTACGGTACCGAGGCCATGACACCAGAAGAAATCAAGAATGGAAGCATAAGAGCAAGCAGAAAAGCTGAAGATTCTCAAGAAAAGGAAAAATTAGAGAAGGACATGATCGAACTAGACATCTTGGAAGCAGCCCAGAACTTAGAGAAATACCAGCAAGAAACCAGAAAATGGAAAGACAAGAAAATTGTAAGAAAGGAAATCAGAGTCGGAGACTTGGTCATCAAAAAGAAAAAGAATTGGGAAAATCCGGGGAAGCTGCTAGAAACTTGGGAAGGACCATACATAGTGAAAGAAAGCAACAGGCCCGGTTCCTTCCGCCTAACTGATGAACTGGGAATGGAATTACCACATTCATGGAACGTAGAAAGCTTAAAAAGGTATTATCCTTAAGAAATGATAGAATTTTATTTACCTCGCATTTAAATTAAGAAAAAATGTAAAAAAAACCTCGGTCTGTGGATCTATAAACAGGCCGAGGGAGAAAAATAGATTTACTTTTACGCAATTTTACTTTACCTAAAGGGACCGTACTCTTTTCCTTGCAAGGGGAACTCCACCATGGAGGCAAGGTTTTTAATGAGGCGGGTCTCGTGTAAATTTCCTTTCTGTCCATAATGAAAGAAGTTTTCCCCTAAATTTCCTGTATTCATGTTGATATCATTCCTTTATTATTACAATTGAAGGCCGAGGGCCATATTTAAAAAACATGTGATTATCCAAGAAAATCACGAGGGCCGAGGCAACAGAAAAGTTGCGGCCTTATTCCAAAAAACCCGTGATTATCCAAGAAAATCACGAGGGCCGGGGCAACAGAAAAGTTGCGGCCTTATTCCAAAAAACCCGTGATTTTCGTAGAAAATCACGAGGGCCGAGGCAACAGAAAAGTTGCGGCCTTATTCCAAAAAATCCGTGATTATCCAAGAAAATCACAAGGGCCGGGGCAACAGAAAAGTTGCGGCCTTATTCCAAAAAACCCGTGATTATCCAAGAAAATCGCGAGGGCCGGGCAACGGAGAGTTGCGGCCTTACTCCAAAAAACCGTGATTATCCAAGAAAATCACGAGGGCCGAGGCAACAGGAAAAGTTGCAGCCTTATTCCAAGTGATTATCAAAGAAAATCACTAAAGCCGAGGCAACAGAAGGTTGCGGCTATATTCCAAAATACACCAAATCAAAGGTGCGCAAAGGCATAGTGCCGATCAAACAAAATTCGCACAAGCTTATCTTCATCACAAACAAAATCCGCAAGGCGTGTTGAACACAACCAAGAGTTGTCATGTCAACACGATTTCCACTCTAAGTCCACAAAACTATTTACAAAGTTTTATCGACTTATCTTTAGAAAATCTTTTCAAAAGCTATCAAAGTAAACTCCAAAACGAATACCTTCTGGAAAAGGACCACATGCTCTCGTGCTACGAAACGCATGGTAGGGGGGCGATGTTTTTTGCAAAAACATATCATAAATTGCTTTTTCGCATCACAAGAGACAACATCTTGTTACAACAATTTCTTACATTTCAAAATCATAAGACAAAGGGAGTTCCAGTACATGGCCAAGTTTCGACCCTCGCTGTTCAGCAATATCACAAACGTAAGCAAAATCATCATCCACGGCTAAGGGGCTGAGGGGCTCCGTCTTCACAAAGCATGATGTGTTTTCTTCAACCGTCGCAACAGCAGAATCATCTCGAGAAGTAAAAAACCAACCCAGAGGAAAGCTATGCATCGAGAAGTATTCACAACAAAACATCTAGAAATCTCTAAAGGACTTTTCAGGGAAAGCTTCTTTGTACAGACGTCAGGAGGCACCGCTGACCATCACACGTTGAAAATATATACGAACAGGAATGACGTCCTGCGCAGGCCCCCCATCAAGGACCTGCGCAGGAATAGTATGTTACAAATCTTTTTAGCAACCATCTCAAAGTCTTTAAATTAGAAAGACTCCTATATCCTAAACCTGCTCTATCTCAACCGGAGCCGCGTCAGGATCGGCAGCATTCACGCCCTCAGCACTCTTGTCACCAGCTTCGGTAGCAGCAGCATTATCTGGATTCACCTCCAACGACGCTTGAAGCTCTTCCTGGGCTTCGTCCTCCAAAATCTGGAAGACAAATGAAAAGTATCTATAAGTAAACAATAGCGCGGGCAAACAAAGAAGACAAGCCATTCTCAAGAATATCAAGAGGAAGAAGGATACCTTAGCAAGCTTCGCACGTGCAATTTCTTTGGCAAATTCTTTGCCGCCAACCATCCAGAACTTCTTAACAAAATTTTTCTTAATAATTTTTACGTCCTCATTCGCACGAATCCTGGAAACACTTGATGCCGAAGGAAATTCAAGACCGGAAGAGCAAAATTTCCCAAGGTCTGCACAGTCTTTTATCTCCCAAAGTTTTAGAAGACTCTCGGAGCAAAATGTAGCAGCAAAATCACTAGCAGAACCAATGAGTTCGGGAAGACTTTCGAACTCCTCAACAAGCTAGTTGATAATTGCTACTGGATCCTCAACATCAGGGAAAGGGTTTGGCCTAGCCCCATACTCGCCAAGAGCTTCACTATACTTTTCAAACAAAAACTCAAAGTTATTTTTGATCTTTTTTCCCCATCTCGCATGGTTTTTAACTGCTCAGCAAGATTCTTCTCCAAAGAAATAATCTTGAGATCTTTCTCACTGTTGGCTTTGGCAAGATCTGCATTTTGCTTCACAGACTCGGCATGTTTAACCTTAAGCTCGGAAATCTGGTTAGCATCACACTCAATTGTGTTTCGCAACTCTTCAATGATTTTCAAGTCATCTTCACGTGATTTCTGAAGCTTCGCATGTTCGATTTCCAAACTTTTATAAGCATCATCCGCATGTTTTCTTCCATCTTTCGCAAGTTCCACGATCTCCTTCAAAGTCTTGTTATGAATCTCCAATTCCTCGGAAAGTTTCTTTGAAGAGGCTAGATCTCGTTCAAGATTAAGAATCTTGCCTTGCAGCAAAAGAGCATGGTTCTGATCAGCACGAGTCTTCTCAGAAGAAATCTTGCCAGCAATCACGGATTTTATGCCGAGGGTGGTGCTGATCATTGACAAGTCTCTGGCAGGAAGTTTCCGAAGAGCATCTTCAAAAACTGCAAGCAACAAAAGGCAAAATATGCAAAACCGAAGAAAAGCAAAGAAATAATGAGCGCAAGTCAGAACCAACATACCCGCAGGGTCAAAGTAGTTACCAACTTCTTCATGCGCGGATGTCACAATCGCATGAGCATCATCTTGAACCGTCTCAATCCGAGACTCTGGAATTTTCTCTAAGTCTTGGAGGGAGAAAGAGGGCTTCTTTAAAGCTTCGCCTCCAGATGAGCTTGCGAAGGTAACAAGCGATCCTGGAGCATTCCACAGCATTTCAAAGCCATAAGGATCATCATCCCTCCCAATCCCAGCACCACCAACGAACATTAACTTACCCTTCAGGTTCGTTGCAAAGGTTTGATTATATCCATAAGTCTCGGCCGAAACTCCACCATCCTCAGGAATATCTTCACGACCTTGAACAAGAAGTGGAAAGTGAGAAGGAGGACCTCGCTGCACGGTTTTTTCAAGATCAACCATGAATTTAGGAGAAGCATCACCATCATTTGTCTTGTCTTCCAAGTGAACAATTCCCTTCTCTAAGGATGAGGCTTCAGAGACTTTGGACGCCTCAAGTTTTTTAGCAACCGCAGGTTCTTCATCTGTAACAGATTCAATATCAACAAAAGTATTCTTTGAGGAAGGAGAGCACACCACACGGCCCGGAACCACCTCACAACAAAGCAAAGAATCAGCTGATTTCTGGTTATCGTCATCGTCATCATCATCAGACAAGGCAGGCGCAACCCGAGCACGAGGCCTGGAGGAAATAACCTTTTTATTCCCTTTCTTCTTCTTCAAATCTGCCAAAGCAGCCGCGGCAGTCTTCTCAGCTTCGGAACTGCGAGGTGGCGAAGACGGGCTCCCGGAAGTCATCTTTCTTTTCTTGGACATTTCTAGAGTTTTTGTCTTCTCGGAAGTCTTGCCGACTCCAGAAGATTTCTCATAAATAACCAAAACTTTAGAGCTCTTCCTCTTTCGGGACTTCATAGGAGCTGCAATGATAACTGACCCAATAACGCCAGGTGCCTGCATCAACCTTTTTGGGCAAGGAGGCCTTGGCCGAAGAGCCGGATCCGCACCAAGTTCCGAAAAAATGCGATTCACACGGCGTTTATGCTTCACAATGTTCTTAAACTGTTTATATTCACTCAAATAGCACTTTCCGACCATATCGACCACCAGTTCCTCAACAAGGAAGATAAAATCATCCAAAGTCTGACCTTTGGAAAGGCGAAGATCAAATCTCGGAAAGGGAACTGGGCACGACGCCCAATCCATAGAAAGGTAAACAATCTTCTTGGGTTGCCACCCGTAGGACAATGGCCGTACACTGGCAGCAACATATTCCTCAATCACGTCTCTTCCTCCAAGGTTAGTACAAGCAAAATAGAACATGTCTTCACCCTTCTTAAAATCTTGAGATTTTCTGTTGAAAGAAGCGGTGGAAACAGCCGTCATGGGTCCGATGGGCGTAAAGAAAGGGTTCAAAGGGCCAGCAAGACCCATTTCTTTCGACATGTCAACCTTGACATTAAACCAAAACTTCTGCCAATCATTTGCCTATTTCTCATTGCTACAAGGAGCTAGCTGAATTCTCTCAATCTTCTGACTAGCATTCTTTCGACGGGTATTGAAAGTGCTGCAGCCATAGTGAGCTTCGTACAAATTGCCATCATCGAGTTTGATGATTTTCCGCTGAATGTGAAGCTCGAAAAGCCGAGCGAAAACATCTGCACTTATATGACCTTCGAAAGTTTTCTGGATCCAGAAAAATTTTGATAACTCCAGAAAAGAGTTAGGAGTAAGCTGGTGCATCTTCACTTGAAATCGATTCAGGATCGCAGGAAGACGTTCATTGCATGGAAATCTGAGACCAGCAGTAAAGAAGTCTCTAAAAACAACTATCTCATCAGCTTGAGGTTGAGGAATTTCTTCATTTGTTGGCGGCCGACCACAACCAAGGGGAAAAAATTTCGCATCCTCAAAATCCTTGATCAGCTCAGGGGTCACTAGAGATTTTCCAAAAACAAAAGTTGGAGGATACACCACCTTCGGAGGCATCAACTCTTCCATCTCAACCTCAACCTGAGAAATATCTTCTTCAGTTCCGGAATCCTCGCCTGAGTTCACCTCTCCTTCCTCAAGAGTCGTATCCCCAGGGCCCGGAACCAAGGGAGCGCTGCTTGAAGCGGGAACTTCAGTAGGTTGCGGAACATCGGAACCCAGTGCGGCAGCCTGGGCAATTTCTTCCTCCGTCATCAGCTTGGCAGTATGCCTCACTCAAGCCACCTAAAGACCAGAGATATCAGAAAAGTACATAAAATTTTTCTCTAAAAACCAAAAAACAGAACTACGGAAATAAGAAGAGCGAAAGAATTACCTTCGGAGAAGAAGAAGAGCAGAATTCAGGACGCAAACTGCCAAGAGAGCCTTCAAAAGAATTCAAGAAGAAATCCAAGAAGATTCAAAAGTAGCCAAACGGTGAAAGCGAAAGTCACCACACGCCCCCTATTTATAGGAACGAGCGGACGCATCGAGAAGACGCCTCGATAAACGAACCATCACCCTATAGAGAGCCGACGCGTGTCTCCTCCGACGCCCGAGGGCGACGTTTTTATCCAATTCTTAGAAACTTTTTTCGTGGAAACGAGTCATCGGAGTCAACCTGCTTCCCCGAGGGGCTACTGTTGGGGATCGGATTAAAAATATCGTCCTCGGTGTTTTCCAAGGAAACACACGTCGGTAGTTTCAGGGATTTCCCGAAGGTTCCTAAGTTTTTCGGATCCACGAATGAGCCAAAAAGGGTCGTTTTCTTATGATTTGAGAAAGTTTTCCGAAGAACAAAATGGATGTATAAGACATTATCTTATGTATGAACATATTGCTGACCTTCGGGGTTCTTAAGAAGTTATAGTTCCTCTCTCTTTTCCATGCTTCATGAATTCAAGAAATACAGGAGTTCTGGGATTTCTTCCCTGCGGCGACGAATCAAGGAAAGAATAAAGGAACGGTGCAGCGGAGGAATGCTTGTCCGAAGCTGCTCAAGGGGGACTTCCGAAGAATGAGTGCCATCCCGAAGCTGCTCAAGGAGGATTTCCGAAGATTACATGAAGATTCTTGGGAACCGAAGCTGACCTAGTCAAAGGCGTAGCAAAGAAGATTCAAGGAGACGTAAGAAGGTTGGCTACGGAAGAAGAAGGAAGCTAGAACACGCAATGGCACACTTGTAAATTGAAAAGGATCTCCGTGATTACCGCGGACTTATGTACCCTCAACATTTCCATGTATACGTAACTTTACGAAGGGTAGTTTCGGAATGTAAAAGTGACCCTCGGGCACTATAAAAGGAGCCCCTCGGCCTCCGTGTAAAGGGATCAGCTTTTTCAGAGAGAGTTCAGATACTTTTGTCAGTTCGCTCACACCTTTTGTCTGGAGATTCCTGAATTTCCAACATTGGCGCCCACCGTGTTCTTAGCCGTTAGAAACCCACGATGGCTCCACCGAAGAAAACCAAGAAGCCTGCACATATGTAGATTTTAGTTTCTGTTAAACCTCCACATACGCTACCTGATTTCTTCATTGAGTCTTGTCGAATTGTTGTGACCCTCGGTGAGTAAACTTGTCATACTCCTATGATCAAGATCACGTACACACCACCATATGCGAAATTTCTACACTGGAAGTTAGCAACCATCATTTCATCCATTTCCCATCCATTCCACAAAATAAAGCTCCGCGCATGTTCCATGATTACTCTCCCTCCAAAAATGTTCAGCAAGGAGTTCATTATCCACACACCATACACACACTTTTGCACATCTTGATCAGGGTGTATGACTTGTTCTCCCAAGGATCCGGTTTTCGACAAGACAATACATGAGAAACAGGTATGCCACATGTTTTCCCTACCTACAGCTCCACATATCAGCTTATTAGGAGTAGGAAGTGAAAGAAGGCAAATCAAAGCCTTGGTGAGGAATCATACACATTGAGCGATCCGAGAGTATCATTTGAGGAACTTCGATTTCTTTTGAAAAACCTGCAAAACCTCCGGATTGATAACTGATCAAGGTACAGGTGATTAGTAATCTTTATACAACCATTCTATCTTTCAACCGCCCAAGGCAGGTGAAGCTACACGCCCCATATCAATCGAGTGTAAGGTAAGATCAATGCCAACTTCTTCAACTCTTGATAGAGTACCTAGCTGTATCTTGTTATACATTAGGAATACAACATCGTAGCAACTCCTGATCAACCAACCTAAGTCCTTAATCTCTTGCTCGGGAGGAGCAAGAGGATAGCTTGGGGGAGTTATTGACGGCTGTTAAGTGCCTACTTTAGCCGTCAATATACTCATGAATAAAGGAGCATAAGGCATTTCTTACACGTATTCAGTTAAGAATAATGTAGTTCCACTTGTCCTTGGAGATTATTTGATTTCAGGAAAATAAGCAGGAAAAGAGTGACAAACTCACCTTCTATGGTCCATGCCACATCACCTCATCCTAGGTGGGCTGCCAACAAGGATGCCATGCATGCACACCTGCCAACTAGGGAGCCATGCATGCATACCGTGCAAGCAATCCAAGTGAAGCAATCCCCGACGAATCAGAGTGTGACACGTGGACATCACATGGATCCATGGGCCCACAAAGGCATGCAAACCGCGCCAAAACAGGGTGGACACCGGGAACCGACCTAAGGACCCACAAGACAGCCTCCAGGAGGAAGCACACCCCGAGTGGGGCCCACAGGGGGTCGGCCGACCCCAGGGGTCGGCCGAACCGACCTTGAGGCCGCCACTCAGGGGCTTCCACGTGGTGGTTCCCTATTGGTCCTAGGCGCCACTCCCGGGGTGTTTGCATCCATTCCTCGCCGGTGCATGGGCCTATAAATAGAAGGAGAGGGGGCTCACTTATGAACCATCCCCACTTGCAACACCTCTCTCACTTTTAGTCTCAAGGCTAGGAGGTAGGCTAGAGTAGTTCTAATTCAGGTTCCAAGTCTACTTTGGGATCTAGGTATGAGTTCTCTTGTATCTCATTTCATTTGTATGACTTTGATCTACTTCAGTTATTTATCTATTTCATATAAAGTTGTGTTAGTATGCATGAGTGATTTGTTCATGTGTTCTTCATCTGTTCATCATTTAGAGACTCCTGTTCTTGATGAACAAGGCCTTTCGATCCACTTGACGGGTGACTTTCACATGTTTCTGGTGTTTGTTCATAAGTTAGAGGCTCGTGTTCTTCGCGAACACGACCCTTTGATCCAGTTGAACAGACATAGGAAAACACGAATCCGTTTGTGTACTTAACCTGGTTTGATCTAATTAGATGACATGATTGCGTTGTATGAAGTCTGTGCTTGAGCTACGGTACTCGGTGTAATTGGCTGGTTTATCTGGTGGCTTGACCTAGGTCACAATAGCCCGGGCCGGTCAAGTCCGGCTAACAACGTAAGCATGGTGCTTGGGTTGCGTAGCTACAGTTTGTCTTGGGGTAGGCCGCGGTAGTGACAGCCGTTGGTCCTCTGAAATCCCCCACGTTCGGATAAGCTGTAGGAGTCTAAAATATAACAACCGGAGTTGTGCAGAAGCAACGCGGGAGGTTATCTCCCCATGGTACGTGGGTGCTTAAGTCAATGTTCTTCAACGCTAGTGTATCTAACTCGTTCCTACCAGCTTTATGTGTATAGTACATAAGAACCTAGAACTAACTCGTATGTTGCCTCCTATGCCTAGGACCCCTTAGAGAGTGAGTGAGTGTGTGTGTGATCACACTACCCCTATTATCATATTTTACCCCTGCACTTGAGTGTCTGATTTGTTTCCGTCTATGATATATACTCGTTGCAATAGAGTTGATCTTGTCATTCCGCCAATGTCTTCCTTGGATTCGATACCCTTTGGAGTACTCCTTTGGGGAAATGCTACAATGGTACTTCCGTGCGCTTGCGGACTCCTGTAACGTTAAGAATTACCAACCAGCATTTTTGGTGCTGTTACCAGGATGGGTTCCAAACCTGTTCTTAGGTGATTGCGTTAAGAAATGTCAACAGCCTCGTAGAGGGCCTCTACCTAGGGGTGAGGTGTATGTGTGTACAGTTCCCACTCGTGGAGGTGGAGGTGTGTTTCCTCAGAGAGACAGACGTGTTGGGTTTGGGTGTGGTGAGTTGGCTCGACGTGCTTCTTCTCGTGACCGTTACGAGTTTGGGAGGCACGATCGGAGCTTTGGGTCTCAGAAGGACTACGGGCCACGTTTTCCCCCTCGTGGTGCGCGTACTCCTCCAGTGAGACGTGACAGGTCCTTTGGTGGTAGGCGTGAGAGGGCTCCACCTAGAGGTTTTGGGAGGATGGATTTTGCTAACCCTTCTTTTGAGCAAATGGCTCAGCACTGGTTTGACTCTTTTGGTACTAACCCCCGTGTTGAGTCGCTTGCTCATTCTCGTCCTCGTTTTTTATTGCAGGTGGGAGGCTTGGAGAACTTTTGGTTGATTGACTCCGGTTGCTCATGACACATGTCCGGAGATCGTGGGTGGTTCTCCAGCCTCACCCCGGTGAGTACGAGGGAGTACATCACTTTCGGGGACAATGGGAGAGGACGAGTGCTTGCTGAAGGTATGGTGAAGGTGAGTAGCAAGGTGACCTTAAGAAGTGTGGCCCTAGTCAAGTCACTTGGTTTCAACCTGTTGTCAGTATTTCAATTACTTGACGAAGGTTTTGAGGTTCGTTTTAAGTCGGGTGCTTCTTGTGTGCTTGATTCTCGAGGCGATCTTGTCTGTACGATCATCCCCGAGGGTCAAATCTTTTGTGCCGACTTTTCCCAATCTGTTGGTCCTCCTCGATGCTTTGTTGCTGGCATTTCGGCTGAGCTTTGGAAATGGCATAGGAGGTTGGGACACTTGAGCTTTGAGTTGCTTTTCCGCTTAAGTGGTCTTGATCTTGTCCGAGGATTGCCTAAGTTGAAATTCGAGAAGGATTTGGTTTGTGCTTCTTGTCGGCATGGAAAGATGGTTGCTGCTTCTCACACCCCTCTGACTTCAGTCATGACCGAGCGACCTTGTGAGCTGTTGCACATGGATTTGGTTGGGCCAACTTGTGTTCGCTCTGCTGGTGGGAAGTGGTATGTTCTTGTGTTTGTTGATAATTTTTCGAGGTACTCTTGGGTTTTCTTCTTGGAGGATAAGAGCGAGACATTTGGCTTTGTTCGGGACTTGATCTTGAGGTTGAAGAATGAGAGACATGGTGATGCCATTCGAGCTATACGCAGTGATAATAGCACGGAATTTAAGAACTCTCATTTTGATGCCTTTTGCAGTGATCTTGGTCTTGATCATCAGTACTCTTCTCCATACGTCGCTTGCCAGAATGGCGTAGTGGAGAGGAAGAACCGGACCCTTTGTGAGATGACCAGGACGATGCTCGATGAGCATAGGACTCCTAGGCGTTTCTGGGCCGAGGCGGTCAATACCGCTTGTTATGTCTCAAATTGCATCTTCCTTCGTGCCTTTAAGAAGAAGACCTCTTATGAGCTGATGCATGGCCGACAACCCAAAGTGAGTCACTTTAGAGCTTTTGGTTGCAAGTGTTTCATTCTGAAGAAGGGCAAGTTGGATACGTTTGAGTCTAGATGTTCGGATGGGATTTTCCTTGGTTATGCGATTCATTCTAGAGCATATCGTGTGCACAATCTTGACACTAACCGAATCATGGAGACTTGCGAGGTTACCTTCGATGAGACACAACCATGTAGCTCTTCTGCTTTTGAGTATGCAGGTGATTGGAGCGAGGATCTTTGAGGATGAGAAGGACGGAGATGGAGACAACGACGATGATGGTGGTGATGCTCCAACGGCTGATCGTGTACGTGCTACTTCCACTACTACGACGACGATCGAGGACGGACCATCCCCTACACCCACTATGACTGAGGTTGTTCGAGTGGAGGCTGCTGCTGAGGGGGAGGTTGTGTCCAGGCGAGAGGCTCCCCGGCGAGTACAAGTTGATCACCCACCGACGACCATCATTGGTGACCTTCATGAACGCACTACACGGTCGAGGTAAAGGAATACTTCTGATTTCGCTCACTCTACTTTTGTTGCTTCTTTCGAGCCCAAAGATATTCGACACGCTTTGTCTAATGAGAATTGGGTGAATTCCATGCATGAGGAGTTGGAAAACTTTGAGAGAAACCAAGTCTGGGTGTTAGTCGATCCACCACCAAATTGCCGTCCCATAGGAACCAAGTGGGTGTGGAAGAACAAAGAGGGTAAGAATGAGATGGTTGTGAGAAACAAGTCGAGGTTGGTGGCGCAGGGTTTCAACCAGAAGGAGGGGATAGACTATGAGGAGACATTTCTCCTGTGGCACGTTTGGAGGCAATTAGGATCCTTCTAGCTTTTGCCGTGGCTAAAGGGTTCAAGTTGTACCAAATGGATGTCAAGAGTGCTTTCTTGAATGGGGTGATAGAGGAAGAAGTGTATGTGAGGCAACCCCCGGGGTTTGAGAGTGAAAAATACCCACACCGTGTATACAAACTCCAGAGAGCGCTCTATGGGTTGAAACAGGCACCTAGAGCTTGGTATGGCAGGCTGAGAGGGTTTTTGCTGAGTAAGGGGTTTGTGATGGGCACAATTGATATGACCCTGTTCCTCCTTAAGCATGGGAATGACCTTTTGATTGTTTAGATATACGTGGATGACATAATCTTTGGTGGCTCTTCTCATGATCTTGTTGCCAGATTTGCAGATGACATGAGCAGGGAATTTGAGATGTCCATGATGGGGGAGCTGCAGTTTTTCTTGGGTCTCCAGATCAAGCAGTGCAAGGACGGGACCTTTGTACATCAGGTGAAGTACACCAGGGACATGGTGAAGAAGTTTGGCATGAACGACTCCAAGCCGCTGACTACACCAATGAGTACAACTACGGCTTTGGACGCGGACGAGGACGGCGAACCTGTGGACCAGAAGGAGTACCGGAGCATAATTGGCTCCCTCCTCTACTTGACGGCGACGAGGCCAGACATACAGTTCAGTGTGTGTCTATGCGCTCGTTTTCAGGCTTCACCGAGGACTTCACATCGGTAGGCCATCAAGCGGATTTTCAGGTACTTGAACTACACTCCTGAGTTTGGTCTTTGGTACTCTGCCTCCTCGACACTCAGGCTTCATGGGTTTTCTGATGATGATATCGCTGGGTGTCGATTGGACCGCAAGTCCACTTCTGGGTGTTGTCAGTTCCTTGGTTCCTCTTTGGTCTCTTGGTCATCTCGCAAGTGTTGTGTATTTTAGCGACACACGAAATAAATCCGTAAGCGCACGGATACTGTTGTAGCTTTCACCTCAGAGTATTCCAAGGGTATCGAATCCAAGGGAACGTGTGTGCACTAACTTCGTACTAGTCGGTCCAAGGACACACCCAGATAAGAGGAAAGGATAGAGATGATTCCTAAAGATAGCACTATAGATGAGATTAAAGGTCGATCTCTAGATAGAACATGGCTTAGGGTACCGTTAGCCCTGACTTAACAGGTGACTCCGGCACGCGAATCTATGTGGAACGGAGCTCTGACTATATCCAGCTGCGGAGGATTAACGAGGGCCAGACGGGCTGTCACCACCACCTGGACTGCCTCTACCTAACCTTGGGATAAGCTGAACGAATGATAACCGGTAGCGTGACACAACATCTATGTTGTGGTTACTGCCGTAGCCAACAGACTATAGCACTCTGTACTTATAGAACTACGACCACGGAAGAGAACTGATCTCACTCACTATAGGTACTACTAGCTAATACTAGAGGCATGCAAGAGAGCACTTGACTCCGTACTATGCTTCCAATGTATATGAACGACTTGCAGCAGACGGACGCATAAACCCAGGATCTACGCACTAGCAGAGGAAAAAGTCTACTCATGCAACCTAGCATAAACTATTACAAAGGAATCACGAACACACTTTATTCTAATCGGAGCATGCAAGCATTTCCACTTTATTCTAATAGACAAGTCATACAAACATGATACAAACTTGTGCCCCTAATCAACTAGATCGAGGGGGCGTGTTCGTGAAGAACACGCGCCTCTAAATGATGAACAGGCGAAGAACACAATAACATATCACTCAAGTATGAATAACACTTTAGTCTAAATAGAAAATGCAGAAATACTCACTTTACTCTAATTAAAGAACGAAGCATCCATAGAGATACAAATCCCTCTCTCACTCTCCTATTCTCTAATCTACCAAGGAGAGGCCTCTCCTTTGAAGGGAAGCTCTCATCCTTGGAGATGGTGTGTCTCAAATGGGAGCCCCTCCCCTCCTATTTATAGAGGAGGGGGTGGCTTGCCAAGAAGCCAAATGCTCTCCAAGATGTGCAGCCATCCTTGGGCGCCACCAATAGGAGAGCAACACGTGGCGAGGTATCTTGCAATGCACTCTTCTCTAGCTTCCAGGGGAAGGAACCAAACCGACCTTGTACCGACCAATCAACGGGCGCCATGTCACCAATCCACCCCGGAACGTTGCAAGGGATCAACCAGGAGGCACCACATGGAAGCAGATGGTGAACGGAGACCAAAAGGGTTCGGCCGAACCTAGGTTCGGCCGACCCTGGCCCACCTCCTTTTGGCTCGTGCTTTCTCTGGGTGACTGATATGTGGCCCCTTATGACGGTTCCAGGTGCATGCCGAGTTTTGAGGTGGTTTGGGTCTCTGGTGGGCCCTTGGATCCTTGTGCTGCACACGTGGCGGTGTCTGATTCGCCAAGAGTTGCTTTACATGGATTGATGAGGTGTCATGGACACATGGCATCCAATGTGGCACACGTCGCCACGTGGCCTGGTGTGGGTCCCACCGAGCTCACAAGATATTGGGAGTATGATCTTGTCTTGTGCATATCTTTCCCATCCGGACTCCGAAGTAGACAAATGATATGTCCATTTCGATCGTCTCGACGAGCCCATCGCAATAGTGTAGCCCAAATTGGCATTTGAGATTGTTTATGATGACATCCTTTAATAGCCATTGGACTACTTGCTCTCAACTGTACCTTTTAGTACGCATTTCGGTGCATCCTGCAACAAAAGCTAGAAACACCAACACTTGTGGAAATCATTAGTATCAAGCCCTATTCTAGTGTTGATGATCCTTTTACCATTATATTATGCAGGTATTGACGGTGTAAAAGTGGTACTTAACAGCCGTCAACAACACCCCCACACTTGACCTTTGCTCGTCCTCGAGTGAAGGAGAAAGGATCAAGTTGAGACATGATATCCAAAGGTATAAAGCGAGCATTAGAGATATTCCAAACCATACCTTACACTTGTGAACTCTGTGAAGTGTCTATCATGCCATCTTGGGTAGTTGAGGAATGGAACAGTCATGACTCAAATCACTTCTGCTCATCATGTCAAGTAACTTGGGGTTTTACAATAAGTTTTCAAAACAAAACCTTGCTTAGCTCCTCATTTGATTCTCTCAGATCGCTCAATATGTATATGTCCCCACCAAGGCATTAGATTTGCCTTTCTTTCATCCTACTTCTAATGATGGCTATATGTGGAGCTCAGGGTAAGATAAAAGATAAAGCATACTTGTATCACATATATTGCAAAGTCAAAGAACGGATCCAAGGAGAAAATCAAGTCATACAATCGGATCAAGATGCGCACATGTATGGATGTGATGGATATGGTAAGGTGGATACTAGGCCCGGAATGGGTGCTAGATATTACCATATTTATGATGAATGTTGTGGTGATGGTAAGGTGGACACTAGGCCCGGAATGGGTGCTAGTTATTACCATCAAATTTATTGGAACTCCATTTCGCATGATTCCATCTCTCTCCTTTTTCTTCTTTCTTTTGGACATGGGCTATCTTTTTTTTCACTTTTTTCATGCTTTGAGCATTTTTTTGACTCATGCCTTGAGCATTTTTTTCTCTTTTTTTCTTGCATAGCCCATGTCTCTTTTTCAAGAATACTTTTGGAGAGAGAGATCACACCACACACAGAGCTTTATGAAATGGATGGATGATACAATGCTAACTTCCAATGTAGAAGCATAGCAAGGGGATATGGAGTGCACATGGATCTTGATCATGAAAGCATGAAAAGAATTCTCACAAGGGTTACAACTATTTGACAAAGCTCAATGCAATAACAAGCAGCATATGAGTCTAAGGTTTTCAACTATGAACATCATATGGCTTTAGTAGGACTTTGGCAAATCAAAGAGGAGCTTTGCAAATGGTTTTCAAGTTTTCAAATAAACTTCCCAAGCACTCAAACATTTAGAGAGAAGATCATATCATTAAACCATATCACAAACATCAACTACTTAGATGAGCATGAGTTCCCTAATGATATTTGTTCACAAGCATCAAGATAATAAGTATGGAATAAAACATATGCAAGCCAACCACAGGAAACATGTAGAGCAAGCAGAGCACGATTCCATGAGTTCGATTTTAGCAGATAAGAATTGAAACTCATTCAAACTCATGAATCAGGGAGAGCGAGATAATGTTGCACATAGCATCGCTCTTGAAGGATATAGGGATTAAGGAGAACCAGTGGTGATTCGGCTGACCCATAGGGGCAGCCGGCTCACTCTAGTTTACCTTGTCCCTTGTCATGAAAGCGCAGTCGATGTTGTGCAACGTCTGTGTGGGAGATCTCAAGTGTGTATGTCGATGATAAGCTTGGGACATCTCCCCCACACTTGTTCATGTACTTGGTGTTGTCTTCAAACAAAGGAAAAACAAAAGATGGACTCTTCTGGTTCGAGAACCAGTGAGCCTTTATTCAAATTCAAATATATTTTTTTTGTTTTTTTATATTCACCATGAGATACCTCAAACAAGGCTGAGATGGCTTGGCTTACCTTCCCATTTGAATCAAGCTCGATGACTTACCCCATTTGAATTCAAAATTCCTGCAAGGGTTAGTCTGCATATACAACTAATATCCATGCATGCATTAACTATAAGGTTCATCAATCAAACTCGACACCATGTCTTGTTTGATTGAAGAAGATGGTTTTAACCTAAGCACCATGCTTAATTTAAAACAACCTATGAATGCACATAGCTAAACATGCACTCAAACCAAAGCATTACAAACATAGATAAAAGAAGCATGAAAGCATGATCAAGCATTTCCAAAGGGATATAAACATGAGCATAAGATGGTGAACATCGAGCAACCTCCCGGAAGGGCTTTGTTTAAAGTCAAAAATAGGACGTAACTAACTAGGCAAGATGCAAGAGCTAACATCATCTCCAAACCAGGATAAGATTTTGTGTGAGGGGAACTTTACTCAGGATACTCACATACCTCCCCCACACTTGAAGTTTGCATTGCTAGGCAACAAAACTCAAGTGTGTGGAGATCAAGCTTCCTTTTGTAATGTTCCCTCACCAAAAAAACTTACCAAAGTGTTGAGGTGATGCAGCTCACATGTTCTTAGGTGCTACCTGTTCGTCGTTCTTTATAATCATCACCTGAAAGGGTTAGGACCAAAAATACCCGAAGGACAACCTATACTAAAAACATGCTCTTGCTTTTTATTTGAAAAGGGAAATAAAACAAACCTAATCCAGGCTATCTCCTGGTAGTGCTTTGTCTATGGTCATAAGCTCGACCCTGGGAACTTCTTCTTGCAGCTATCATTGGTGATGTCATTCCCGCCTCACCACCAATTTTTAATGTATCATGGAAGCTTCAGCTGCAAGGTTAGTGCCACAGTGCATACACAAAATCTGCAATGCTTATGGTAAACATATGCATCTACAACCAACCTTCTAAACTTTTTACAAGAGAGGACCATAAGGTGGTTGTAGTCCTCGTGCGTGCTCCGTGCACTGAGCATAGCTGACTCTGGAGAAGGATGATGCAAGCATGGTTCCTGAGGTATATCAAGAGTGAAGCTACCATGCTTGTCAATGGAATCCTTTCCTTCGGACCCCAGAGTCGGTGCCTCATAGATTTCCATGGCCCATGAATTGTCCATCTCAAGAGATGCATCGTGGAAGCTCGATGTTGATTCTTGATCAAGGTCAAGAACAACATAATGCGGGCCAGTGGGAAGAGGCTCAAACTCAGTCGAGGGTGATGATGATCGTTCGTCTTCACAAAGGCGAAGAGGGTCTTCCGAGTCGTAATCCCGAGGAGTAGAGAATTCTACACCCTCAACGAGAACAGGCTCGGACGATGTGAACGGAGATACATGCATCGTCTCCTCTAGCGAGTCTTGCTTGGGAAGAGGCTTTGCCATAGAACTTTCGGAAAACAAGGGAGTGGTGGTAGAAGTGGCTTCCCTAAGCTTTTCATCTAGGCTCCCTCGAGATGCATCGAGAAGTTTTTCTATAGGGAAGCCTAGGAGGAGATCAAGATCGAGGATATCAAAGATATGGAAGTCTAGAGTGACCTCAATCTTGTCTATGGTGAGCGGCACGGCACATGCAATCCCCCGACACTCAAGAATGTGTCCCGAGGGACAACTCTTGAGGAGTTTGTCGGATGGTCTCAGCGTAATGTTGCCCAAAAGAGTGTATGCTAGGTGCCACGGCATGACATTAACCTCCATAGTGGGGTTAAGATGGGCTTCTATGATAATCCCTTTTATGGAACAAGAAACAATCGTAGAGGGTGAACAAATCCAAAGTGCTTCGGAAAAGTGTCCCACTCCAATCAACCACTTCTTCTCCATGGCCTCCATGATAGATGTTTCATTTGGAGGATCGGGAGGCAAAGGAGGTACCGTAGGCCTAGGGGAAGGTTCTGTCAAAAGATTCCTAGATTGAAAGATATGGACAGAAAAGACTTCCTCCCCTAATTGGGCATTAGAGAGATTCGAGGTGTTTTTGTAATTCCTAGAAGGGTCATCCTCGAATTGGAATGCGAACTCCGAAGGTTGAATTTCTTCTTCCTTCAGTGTTCTTGTTTCAGGAGAGAGCTCAACAGACGAATCTTGGGATGTGGGAATCATTGGTTCTGGTTCGGTTGTTGAGAGACTCTCATGGCTCGACACGAACTCTTTGCGGAGGGGTTCAGACTCAGCTATGAAAGAGGTATTTTCAGAAATTCTCTCTAAGATTTCTATAGCTTCATCTGAAGTCCTTTCACAAAAGGATCCCCCAGAGGTGATGTCGAGATATTGGGCGGAGTCCTGATCGAGACCTATGTAAAAGTGCTGAAGTAGCACAGCATCGGGTATTGATAGGACAGAGCCTAGTTTCACCAAGAGTGAAAATCTAGCCCAGGCCGCACCTAAAGATTCCTTCTCATTCTGTTGGAAGGATACGATAGCCCTTCGTAGAGCATACATCTGGGTCATGGAGAAGAACTTAAGACAACATTTGTCTATAAGGTCACCCCAACTCCCGTTCATGCTACCCATGGTTTTCGTGTACCATTGTTTAGCCCCTTTTACAAGAGAGAAGGGAAACAACTTCCACTTAAGGGTATCGTGTGACATGCCTGCTCAAACTCCCGCAGATGGTGGTATGGGTTATCACTACTTAACCCAGAGAAGGAAAGTTCCTGAACCTTAATGATATAATCAGAAGGGATTTCATAGCCAGATGTGAGAATCGGGTGCTCAGAAGGTGGTGGCTCTAAGAATTTCCCTCTCGGAGCGGAGAAGCTTAAAATGGTGAGCTGCTCCATGATAACAGGGGTGAAGGTAGAAATAAAGAAAAATGAAAAGATACGAGGACCACTGGGTACGAAGATAGATACAGCAACCGTTCCCCGGCAACGACGCCAGAAAGCTTGTTGGGTATTTTAGCGACACATGAAATAAATCCGCAAGCGCACGGATACTATTGTAGCTTTCACCTCAGAGTATTCCAAGGGTATCGAATCCAAGGGAACGTGTGTGCACTAACTTCGTACTAGTCGGTCCAAGGACACACCCAGATAAGAGGAAAGGATAGAGATGATTCCTAAAGATAGCACTATAGATGAGATTAAAGGTCGATCTCTAGATAGAACTTGGCTTAGGGTACCGTTAGCCCTGACTTAACAGGTGACTCCGGCACGCGGATCTATGTGGAACGGAGCTCTGACTATATCCAGCTGCGGAGGATCAACGAGGGCCAGACGGGCTGTCACCACCACCTGGACTGCCTCTACCTAACCTTGGGATAAGCTGAACGAATGATAACCGGTAGCATGACACAACGTCTACCTTGTGGTTACTGCCGTAGCCAACAGACTACAGCACTCTGTACTTATAGAACTACGACCACGGAAGAGAACTGATCTCACTCACTATAGGTACTACTAGCTTATACTACAGGCATGCAAGAGAGCACTTGACTCCGTGCTATGCTTCCAACGTATATGAACGACTTGCAGCAGACGGACGCATAAACCCAGGATCTACGCACTAGCAGAGGAAAAAGTCTACTCATGCAACCTAGCATAAACTATTACAAAGGAATCACGAACACACTTTATTCTAATCAGAGCATGCAAGCATTTCCACTTTATTCTAATAGAAAAGTCATACAAACATGATACAAACTTGTGCCACTAATCAACTAGATCGAGGGGGTGTGTTCGTGAAGAACACGCGCCTCTAAATGATGAACAGGCGAAGAACACAAGAACATATCACTCAAGTATGAATAACACTTTAGTCTAAATAGAAAATGCAGAAATACTCACTTTACTCTAATTGAAGAACGAAGCATCCATAGAGATACAAATCCCTTTCTCACTCTCCTATTCTCTAATCTACCAAGGAGAGGCCTCTCCTTTGAAGGGAAGCTCTCATCCTTGGGTAAGATGGTGTGTCTCAAATGGGAGCCCCTCCCCTCCTATTTATAGAGGAGGGGTGGCTTGCCAAGAAGCCAAATGCTCTCCATGATGTGCAGCCATCCTTGGGTGCCACCAATAGGAGAGCGACACGTGGCGAGGTATCTTGCAATGCACTCTTCTCTAGCTTCCAGGGGAAGGAACCAAACCGACCTTGTACCGACCAATCAATGGGCGCCATGTCACTAATCCACCCCGGAACGTTGCAAGGGATCAACCAGGACGCACCACGTGGAAGCAGATGGCGAACGGAGACCAAAAGGGTTCGGCCGACCCTGGCCCACCTCCTTTTGGCCCGTGCTTTCTCTGGGTGACTGATATGTGGCCCCTTATGACGATTCCAGGTGCATGCCGAGTTTTGAGGTGGTTTGGGTCTCTGGTGGGCCCTTGGATCCTTGTGCTGCACACGTGGCGGTGTCTGATTCGCCGAGAGTTGCTTCACATGGATTGATGAGGTGTCATGGACACATGGCATCCAATGTGTCACACGTCGCCACGTGGCCTGGTGTGGGTCCCACCGAGCTCACAAGATATCAGGAGTATGATCTTGTCTTGTGCATATCTTTCCCATCCGGACTCCGAAGTAGACAAATGATATATCCATTTCGATCGTCTCAACGAGCCCGTCACAATGGTGCAGTCCAAATTGGCATTTGAGATTGTTTATGATGACATCCTTTAATAGCCATTGGACTACTTGCTCTCAACTGTACCTTTTAGTACGCATTTCGGTGCATCCTGCAACAATGGCTAGAAACACCAACACTTGTGGAAATCATTAGTATCAAGCCCTATTCTAGTGTTGATGATCCTTTTACCATTATATTATGCAGGTATTGACGGTGTAAAAGTGGTACTTAACAGCCATCAACAGAAGCAATCGAGTGTAGCCCAGTCCACCACCGAGGCTGAGTATGTAGCTGCTGCTAGTTGTTGTTCCCAGCTGCTTTGGATGACTTATACCATGAGTGATTTTGGTGAGGAGTGCTCCCAGGTTCCACTTTTCTATGACAGCACCAGTACCATAAGCGTAGCCAAACATCCTGTCCTCCACTCCAAAACGAAACACATAGAAGTGAGGTACCACTTCCTGAGAGACAATGTGGAAAAGGGAAACATATCTTTGTCCTATGTTCCTACCCAAGACCAGCTAGCTGACATTTTCACCAAACCGCTTGACCAAGTCACTTTCACTCGCTTGCGGGGTGAGCTTGGGGTGTGCTTTCCTTTCTAGCTTGGGTCTTGGAACTTCTCATGTATATATGTGTCATATGTCTCATTTTGTTGCATTTCCTTCATGCATTTTACTTTCTGTATAAAACCTGGTAGGATAGCCATCTTTGGATCACTTGTGCTAGGAAAAGCTTCTCTCATATATATTGATCACAGATGTGCTATTTGTGAGACTTGTGCATGCTTGGTAATTTGTGGATGTGAATGCTATGCTCTTGATGGTTTTGCCATATATGTATGATGAGATAGCATTTTGTTTGTGAAAATGATAAAATTGCCTCTCTCATGAGTAGATGCTTGTCTTTGCTAAATTTGTGCTCAAATGCTTATATCATGCTCAGTTTATGCTTGAGGATCATATTCTCTTTGCTTGGGGTCAAAGACCCTTTGTCATTGTAAATGTTTAGCCCTTTTGCTTGCTTGGGGAGGATCATAAGCTTCTTTTTGCCGCAAAGGCACTTCATGTACCATGTTTAAACTTAAAAATGAAATTGGTGTGTGAATTGCCTTATGCTTGAAAAATGAGCTCCTAATCATGTTTTTATGCTTTGATATTCATATCTTGGGTGCTAAATCGTAGCATGTTGTCTACCATGAGAAGTCTCATTTTAAGAAGTAGACACATGGCTCGGTGGCTTTAACATGACTTGAGTAGCTTGTGGGCGTTTATAATGATCTTGTAATGAGAATTTGTGATCTTGCATAAATTTTGGATGATCTAGTGTCTTTGTGTTCAAATTGGCATAGATAGAGTCTTGCTCATGAGATGAATGTTTCTTTGTGAAAATTGCTTAAAATTGCTTTTGGCCATGTCACATGCTTATATGTCTCTACCTTCTTGATGGCAATGTGCTAACTACACCATATCTACTTTGCTTGCTCCATGTCTCATGTGTAGCATTTTGTTGTGCTCTTTGTATATTTGAGAAGCTTGATAGTTTGTATATATGCTTTGACATGCATTTTTCATGAAAACAAGGGGAAGAGTTTCATATACCTTGATTCATGCATTGTCAACAAGGGGGAGAGTTATGTATGATAAGGGGAGAATTTGGGAGAATTTTCATGCTTTGGAGATTTTGTGGTAAATTGGTATGCATTTGTGAGATGTTGCATGTGAGGAGAAAAATTGAGAAGAGGAGGTTGCATTTGCTCAGGGGGAGTTTACATATGTGCAGGGGGTGCTCCTTTGATTTTCCTGAGTTTTGTACTTTGTAGTGTGCTCTTTGTGAGCTTTGGTTTGTCTCGGCCGTGTCGAGCCGTTGCCCTTGTCTTAGGGGGCCGAGACTTGGATTGGCGAGTGATCGAGTTTTCGCTTGTTCTTTGGCTTTGGATCACTTGTTTTGGAGTTTTTTGTTCATGGTTGTTTTCTTTTCTTTTTCTCTATCACGGTTACTATGGGTGTTGTCAATGCACTCATCAAGGGGGAGATTGAGGACCAAGTGTGTCCGAAGACCAGTGGAGGGTCGCTCCTTAGTGATGAGTGATTGAGAACGTTGTGTGGACTGATGCTTAGCTAAGTGTGCAGGTACAGGTCGCGGCTTGACTCGTGTCGGTGTAGGTGAAGAACAAGCGCGAAAGGCCTTAGCCGTGGTGGCCTCCGGGTGATGGAGAGGCAAGTAGGCTTGGTTCGATGGACCCGGCGGCCGATGGGGTCAAGTGCGAGCCGTGCGGTGCAAGACTGGCGGGCTGAAGTCATGGACATGGGCCAGTGCAAGGTAGCTGATGGAGCCCGAAGCTTGCACGCGGGGTTTGTTGGTTTACCCACAAAACCATCGGTGGACGGTTTCTTGGTTTGGGCCTCAAAACCAAGCCCGGAGGCCCTAGGCGACGGAGACGGTGATCCGGGAGCTTCGGGAAGCTTCGAGGCGGGGGGCACGTGGCGTGATCGCGGGGTTTGCGTCGATGCGAAGCGAAGCCGCGGTGGAAGCGTGTCCGTCCGATGAAGACTTGACCAAAATGCCCCTGAGGGGTTGTATCTTCATTTCAAGCAGTAGGGGTAGTGTGGTCATTTACCTCCCTCCGATGGACTTCATATAAATAGCGGAGAGGTGGATGGCATCTCTCCCGGTAGTTTTCTCTGAACTGCTTCTTTTCCCTCTGGTTTCCTTAGGCTAGACTCTTGTACAGACTCTGACCTCTGGATGTATGGAAGCATTCGGCGTTGCGGTGATCTCCTAGTCCTCTATGATTTTCGTGTCATTTTCGGGGCTATTTTTGGGGAGTTTCGTTCTTCACTCGATTCGGGGATTTGAGGGGGTTTCTTCTCAGATTTCTTTGAGGGGATCATGGGTGTATGCCTTGCGCATCTTTGTGTGTGATCTTGACTCCTCAAACGCCGTGGAGAGCCTTCGATTCGTGCATTTTTGGTTGGTGCCCGAGTTCACGGTGGTGGTTCGTGTGATCCGCGATTCCCGGTGATTTAGTGGCTTATGAGTCGAGATTTTTGGGGCATAGCTTCCTGTTGTGTTGCTTATCATCTCCCCCAAATCTTGTCTCAAGAGCTTTAGCCGTTTGGGAGATCCGGTGATAGAAAGGTGGAGTTGACTCCCGAGCTCGAGCATTTTTCTGTTCTGTTCGTGCTTGGCGGACGGTCCGCGAGGCCCAGGTAGAGTTGATGTTCTTCGTGTTCTTTGTGAGTTCTTAAGCGCCTTCGTTTCGATCCGTTTCGGTCCTAGGCTTTGGTTGCGAGGGGTTTGGCGGACAGTCCGCGAGGGCTTCACGGACGGTCCGCGCAGCCGAGATTTTGTCTGGGGTGCCTTGAGGTTTGTCTGGGGTTTTCAGCGAGGTTGACGGACAGTCCGCCTAGACCTCACGGACGGTCCGCGACACTGGCGGACAGTCCGCGTGACCTCCCCGGACGGTCCGAATTTCGGCTTGCATCTCTGGTGGTTCGGGTTGCTTTTACGGACAGTCCGCCGTGACCTCTCGGACAGTCCGCGCCCTCTACGCGGACGGTCCGCCTGGTCATCCCGGACGGTCCGGCAGGGACTTCGCAGAGTTGCTTAAGTCCTTTGATTCTTGCTTTGGTGCTTCCGCTCCTTGCTCCTAGACTTGTCTCTCGATATTCTAGGCTTGTGTGTGCCTTGTTTGGAGCTTCCTTTGTGTGCGCGAGTACTTGGAGTGGCAATCGGGGTATAGGCTGAGTTCGACCTTTGGGATGAATTTTTATCAGCTCCCATTCACTCCCCCCCTCTCTGGTCGCCCTATTCGGTCCTTCACGGGTACTACTCACCTCCGATCATGCTATATTGCTATGTTTCAGAGAGGCAGTACAGCTTGCATCGTTCCTCTTGTCTCTTTCTGAAGTCTGAACGCACGGGCAAAGGAAGGGAGGGCAAAGTGCATTTTGGGAAAATAATTGCACTGTCGACCTCCTAACAAAGAAAAAACCCAAATGCTAAACGAAGAGGGCTCTCCATTTAGTGTTAAATGGAGAGTCTTCCGAGGTTACTTCCTGTGACACATAAGTTACTTCCCGCGACAAAAAGTTACTTCCCACGATAAAAAGTTACTTCCCGCGACACATAAGTTACTTCCCACGATAAAAAGTTACTTCCTCCTGTGCGCTTCTTTCTGTTGAGAGAAGTAATTTTGTGTCGCAGGAAGTAATCTCGGAGAACTCACACCGTAATACGTACGTACGACAGCTCTTGATCCTTTCGCATGGTTCGTCTCTCTCCCTACGACTGCCCGACATGGCGTCCGGCGGAAGGAACACGCCCGCCATGGAGGCCGACAGGAGGTCCCAGCACCCACGAAGCTGGTGGACCGAGTGCAGGTACGAGTCTCCCGTGCACCCGCCCCTCTCGTCTGACTGCGGGACCCGTGTGGGCAGCACGAAGACCACCCTGGAGAGGGTGCGTGAGTTCTTCTTCCTTGTTTCTTCCTCACACATCTCCTCCCCCTCCTCCACCGCCGCCGCCGCATCCACCTCCACCGCCACCGCCACCATATCCGGTGCCCTTCCCGACACCGCGGCCTCCCGATTCGTCTGTTTGCAGGCAGGGCGAATCCCCCTCGAACCCTAACTCCAAGAACCCTTTGCGTTCTTTGGAGGGATCTCAGTTGGGGATCGATTGCCGTCTGCTGGAGGCGAATCTCAGTCACATCTGGGGGCGAGCTCACGAAATTGGAAGTTGCCAAGAAATCAACATCCATAGTCCACGGGCGCACGATCCTCCCCCCTTCCGCGAGTCCGTTCCCCTCCGTGGTGCGGATCTCGCTTTCTCGACGATTGGTGGCGACACCCGTTCCTTTGCGCAAGTCCTCAAGAACAACCCCCGCCAACCGCGGATGGACAACAGATTTCGTCAAGATGATCCGAGGAGAGCAAGGGATGAGGAGCCGGTGAGAGGCCACGGAGGATTTCAGGATCAATGTCACAACCAGGGGAGATGGGATGGCTGGAGAGGAAATTTTCAAGGGGGGCGATTCGCCAACCAGCAATGGAGGCAGAGGGACTCTGATGCCCCTCAGAGGCATGGGCCGCAGCATGGACAGTATGACCTCAGAAACAATCTGAATCAATCGAGGGAACAGGAAAAAGGTGAGAAGATGCAGGAAGAGGACGTGGGCAAAGATGAAAACTCAAGAAACACAGGGAAAGCCCCCATGCCCAGAGAACAGAGCAATGAAGCTTTCTTTGAAGGGAAGACTGAAGAGGATGCAAAACTCAGTGCAGGGATTTGTAAAAAATGTGGCAAAATTGGTCACAGAACTGAAGATTGCTTCAAGCCTTTGTTCTGTCCCAGATGTAAGAAAGAAGGTCATGTGGCTAGAGCATGCCCTGAAATCATGCCTTGGGAGTGCATTGCTCCTTTCTGTGGCTTGGCAGCCCCTGAGCTGGGTTTTCATATAATCCAAGATGATGAGTATGGAGAGAATGCTAAGGACATGACTAGCATGGTAATTATAACTATCAAATCTGGGCAAGCAACTGCTAGGCAGGTTGAGGGAGAATTCAGAGCTCAGGCAGGGCAATCTTCAACTTGGAGATGGTTTGCCAAAAAAAATATCAGATAATAAATACCAGATGAAATTCCCAACTGCTAAGAAGGTGGATGAACTGTCTTTCTTCACAGGAATGGAAATGAGGACTGTGCCTGGTGTAACCTTCAAAGTAGACAAATGGAACCCATATGTGGGAGCTAAGGCTGAGATTCAGACAGCTTGGTTCAGGATCTTTGGGATCCCTCCTAAGAAGAGAACAGAAAAGAAAGCAACATGTGTAGCTTCACTGGTGGGGATACCACTGGAAGTGGACAAAAACAACCTCAAAAGATGGGAGTATGTGAGAGTGAAGATTGGATGTAGAAATGTCACCAAAGTCCCAGCTGTGGTGGAAGGACTGTTGGACCTTTATTTCTTTGACTTTTCTTTCCAAAGGGAAGTGCCAACAGAAGGGGGTAGTACACCCTGGAACACCTGGTCTAGGCAGACTGATAGGCCTAATGATGACAGACCTTCACCAGAAAAACCCAGAAGAGAAGATGGAAGTGAGTTCCAGAAAGAGAAAACTAGTTCCAATCAAGAAGAGGGCAGTTCTCAGAACCAGGGAAGACAACATGGAAGTGGGCAAAGCTATATGTCAAAGGACAAGGAAATGCAAGTGCTGAACCAGGCCTTTGAGCAGGTTCACATTGCGGTTAGCAGGGAGATACTTGACAAAGGAGATGGTCTTCAGACAAAAACAAATGAGGAGGGAGACTTTGGGGAACCTATGCAAGAAGATTCAGAGAAGACTGGTGAGGATACTGAAGCTGAAGCAAATAGAAACAATGACATGCAAACAGATGGAGGGGGTCTGCTGGGAGCTTCAGAAACTGAGAACTGCAGTGAAGAAGTTAGTGAAGACAGAGGCCCTTGCTTTGATGATATCATATCCCCAGGAGGGCAACACTTGACCTTTGGGGACTTCCAAGAAATGGAGATTCAGAATATTGCAAGAATGTGAGTGAGTGAGGGAAAATCTGTGGCTTACAATGAATATGGGTCCAACATGATCAAATATAAATATGACCCTTTGGCTTTCATTGAGGCAAAGTTTGCTATGACAAAAGGAAAAATAGATATAACAGTTATTTCTGGTGACAAAACTTCTAGAGAAGAAAGGGCTGTGGGAGAGGAACTAGAGGAAGGGGAGCTTACACAAAACACCCTAACTCAGGCAAGCCCTGGGACAGGAACTCAAGAGGCCCCTGTGGCTGAACTGTCCAGCCAAGAGGATGCAAATGAAAATTTGCCCAAGCAAACAAATCTGTCAGGAGGAAAAAGTGTTGTAGGGAATGAATCGCCAAACTGGGAAGCTCTGGAGGCAGAAGAAGAATCAGATGAGGAAGGTTTAATACCAAACTCTAGGGAGAAAACAAAAGAAATTGGTCATGAGAAGGGGCTGGAAGAGCTTACTGGCAAAGAGGATACTCCATGGGAGTGCAAGACAACAAGGCAAAGTCAGAGGGTGAAGCAACAGGGCATGGAAGGGATCAAGATAATGGATAAAGCCTCCTTGGCAGCTCAGAAAAGGAATCTTGAAGGTAATCATCTTAAAACTAAGAACTCCTTTGCAGTTCTTGATAATTTAGAACTTGCTAGCAAATCTAGGAAAATGGGTTTAGATATCAGAGATGAAAACTTAGAAAAATGACATTCTTAGAGACTTAGAAAAAGCTAGAGAAAACTTAAAGATTAGGGAAGAAATTGGTGATGAAAAAGAGGATGTGAACTCTGAAATCCTCCCCTTGGAGGAGATGAGATACATAGAATGGAGGTCTGACTCTTCTGATGAAGAAGTGTTGAAGAAGACAGTTAGTAAAAAAAGTAGTAAGAAAAAGGGGAAAAATTCTGCTACAAAAAAAAAGGCTGCCAGAGGGAAACACCCACACCCTGATGGTGAAGGGGAGCCCTCTGAAGGAGGGGTACTTAAGACTAGCTCTAAGTACAACCTCGGAAAAGGAAACAATAGAAGCAGAGTTTCATAATGATAGGTGTTCTTTGGAACTGTAGAGGAGTGGCAAAAAAAGGCATGAGCACTGCAATTAAGGAACTTTTGTTTGATTACAAGGCTGATTTTGTTGGTTTTCAAGAAACTATGAAAAAAAGCTATAAAGAAAGCTTCTTTAGAACCATTGATGCTAATAAGCTTTATGCCTGGCACTCGATGCCCTCTAAAGGTAGATCTGGTGGTATACTATGTGGGGTTAAAAAGGAAAGATTTGAGGTGATTAAAATCACGGAGTTAGAGTTTGCTATTGTTGCTGAAGTTTTAGATAAGACAAATCAGAAGCTTATGAGACTGGTGACAGTGATGGACCAGCTCAAGAAGATATGAGAGAGCAGTTCCTAACTGAACTGTCAAATGTTTGTGCTATGAATAACCACCCTTTATTAATTGGTCGAGATTTCAACATCCTGAGATTTAGTAATGAAAAAAACAAAAGCTTTATAGCAAACAGATTCTCAGATATGTTCAACTGGATTATAAACTCATATGGGATGAAAGAATTGGTTTTGATTGGTGGGAAATATACCTGGAGTAACAATCAATCAGATCCTACATTGGAAAAGCTAGACAGGATTCTGATTAGTGAAGATTGGGAAGACCTTTTCCCTCTTTCTAATGTCAGGAAGATCCCAAGATTTATTTCTGATCACAACCCTCTGGTGTTGTGCACAGATCAGGAAAAGATCAAGAAAACTAAGAATTTTTGTTTTGAAACAACATGGATTAAACATGCTGACTTTCTGCCAAAAGTCAAGGAAATTTGGGAAAAACCTGTCATAGCTAAGAATGCTGTAGAGAAATGGGTGATTAGACTGAATAGAGTAAAAAAATTTCTGAAAGGATGGGGAAACAGTCTGAAGGGTCACTCAAAAAGATATAAAAAAATCTTACAATCTGAGCTATCAGAGCTGGAAAAGCAAGAGGAGGAGGGTGAACTATCTGCTCCTTTACTAAGGAAAAAATCCTTCATACAGGCTGAGATTTTTAAGATCTTGGAAGAAGAAGAACTATATTGGCACAAGAGGTCAAGTCAAAACTGGTTGTTGGAGGGGGACAACAATATTGCCTACTTTCATAGGAAAGCCAATAGGAAGAAAATGAAAAATGTCATCTTCTGTATAGAAAAAAATGGAGAGACTATCAGTAAAGAAGAAGATATTCTGGAGCATGCTACTGAGTATTATAAAAAGCTTTTTGGGCCCTCTGATAGCCCCCAATTTAATTTGGACCTAGAATGTTGGGCACAACATGAAAAAGTAACTGCGGAAGAAAATAATAAACTAAGCAGACCCTTTAGTGAGGAAGAACTGAAAATGGTTGTTATGACCATGAAAAAGAATACAGCACCAGGGCCAGATCATATTCCTGTGGAATTCTATCAGTCTTGTTGGGAGATCATTAAAGGGGCTCTGATGGAGTTAATGCAAGAATTCTGGGAAAACAGACTTGATATAGACAGATTAAACTATGGGGTGATCACCTTGATACCTAAGAAGAACGAAGCTTCTACAATTCAATAATACCGACCTATATGTCTTTTGAATGTGAGTTACAAAATCATAACTAAGACACTGATGCTGAGGTTTGAGGATTGTATGAGCAGAATAATTAGTAAGAGTTAGAATGCTTTCATCAAGGGGAGGAACATTATGGATGGAGTCTTATGACTGCATGAGATCTTACATGACTCCAAAATTAAGAATAGAGATGGTGTGATTCTTAAACTTGATTTTGAGAAAGCTTATGATAAAATTAGCTGGAGTTTCCTCTTTGAAACTCTCAAACAAAGAGGCTTTAATGATACCTAGTGCAAATGGATTGAGAAGGTTGTTAGTAGTGGAACTCTAAATGTGAAAGTTAATGATTTAATGGGAAGTTATTTCAAGAGTAAAAAAGGTGTTAGACAGGGGGATCCTTTGTCTCCCCTCCTATTCAATTTGGCAGCTGATGGACTAGCAAAAATGATACATTGTGCACAATAGAATGGTCTGATCAAAGGGCTGATTCAGGATTATATCCCAAATGGTACTGCAATCTTGCAATATGCAGATGATACAATTCTGTGCATGGAAGATAATGAAGGAACAGTTCAGAATATGAAGTTCTTGCTATATTTATATGAGAAAATGTCAGGACTTAAAATCAACTTTGATAAAAGTGAGATCATCATGGTTTCATTAGATGAGGAAAAGTCAGATTTCTATTCGGATTTACTACATTGTGCAAGTGGACATTGGCCTATTAAGTATTTGGGGGTAGCAGTTTCAGGGGCTAAACTTCATGTGGCTGATTGGTTAATACTAGATGAAAAAGTTCAAAGAAGATTGGATGGATGGCAAGGATCCTCACTCTCTTATGGGGGGAAACTAGTCCTAATCAACTCTTGTTTGAGTAGTATACCGACTTATGCAATGTCAATGTACCTCTTACCAAAAACTGTGATTAAAAGAATGGACAAGACAAGGAAAAGATTCTTTTGGCAGGGTAGAGCAGTTAAGAAAAAAAATATTATTTGGTCAAATGGTCTATGATAGCTAAGCCAAAAAAGAAAGGCGGCCTGGGGGTCAAAGACCTGAGATTAATAAATATCAGTCTTTTGTGTAAGTGGTGGTGGAATTTGGAAAATAAAGAAGGTTTGTGGCAGGAAATTGTTAGGAAAAAGTATAAGATAGACAATGGGATTAGAGTGCTCCAAAAGAAACCTTACAATTCCCCTGTGTGGAATGATCTCTTGAAAGTTAAAGATCTCTATTTGAGAGGTAGAGTTATCAGAGTTGGCAATGGAGCACATACAGACTTCTGGGAGGATCCCTGGTGTGGGATGGTAGCTTTCAAGGATAAATTTAGATCTCTTTTTGAGATTTGTAATGAACAGGACATTTCTGTGGCTAATATGGCAGTTAGAAATTGGAGGATGACTTTTAGGAGATGGTTGGATGAGCATGATCAAAACCAGTTAAGACAGTTGAGAGACATGATATTTTCTTGTGCCTTAGGACAAGAGTCTGATAAACCCTTATGGATTTGGGAGAAGAATAAAACCTTCTCAGCTAAATCCATGTATGCTCACCTCTGTGGAGCAGTAGTAGAAAATCATAACAAGAGGATCTGGAAAGCTAAAATGCCTCTAAAAATCAAAGTTTTTATGTGGCTAGTTCAACAAAATGCTATTTTAACTAAGGACAATCTACTCAAGAGAAACTGGAAAGGAGATAAAAATGCTCTTTTTGTCTGTTGGAAGAAACTGTGGATCACTTATTCTTTGAATGTACAAGCATAAAATTTGTTTGGAGCTTAATAGCTTTAGTAATAGGTGCTGATTGCAGACCTACTTCTTTCAATCAATACTGGATATGGTGTGAAAGGTTCATGTACCACCATTCCAAGATATATATGATTGGTTTAGCAGCTATATGCTGGGCTGTTTGGCAGACAAGAAATGCAATCTGCTTTGAAAAAAAGAAAGTTAGATCTCCTACAGAGATCATTTGCTTAATTGCTTCTTTCATCAAATATTGGGCAGGTCTTCAGAAGGATGGCCACAAGGAAAACCTAGAAGATGGTGCTGAAGTTTTGAAGGAAGCGGCTGCTCATTTTCATCACCAGGACACTCCTCATGAAGATTTGGGCGCAGGAATGGTGATGCTAGTTTGAGGTTCTTTGAAGACCTGGTGGACAAGATCTCTGCTTTGAATGCTAGGTGGCCTTGCTTTCCTCTTGTTTAGTCTTCTTCTGGCCTGGTTGTAGTCTGTGATGTTCTGTGAACTTCTGGTTGGTTTTAGCTATGTTTGGCACCCCTCTAGTTGTTGGAGACCTCTGTTTGCCCACAGCTGGAGGGGTAGGGGAAGTTGTTTTATTTTTCAGTACTGAAGTTGGTTTATGTTTTTCTGTCTAGTTCTGGTTATCTGTAAAGATTTGGTAATTTCGTTGCTTTGGTAATGAAATTCGGGCTTGGCCCTTTGTGGACAAAAAGAAGTAATCTCGGAGGGCTCTCCATATATGACTAAAAGTTACTTCCTCGTGTGTGTGCTTTTTCTGTTGAACGAAATAATTTTGTGTTGCAGGAAGTAACTTCGGAGGGCTCTCCATGTAAGACTAAATGGAGAGCCCTCTCCGTATAGTCGCCTCCAAGAAAAAAATGAGCTTCTAATTTTTTCCTTGCGCGAACATCAAATTTTATTGAACGGTGTTATTAAGATAGTATAACCGTTTTTTACTATGGGTAAAAATGTAATTGCCATTAGTATCATCATCATCATACAAAACTATATAACCCTGTTCGTCTGGCTGACGACTGGTGGCTGGTGCTGATTTGTTCTGAGAGAAAAGTACCGCTGGCTGGTAGCTGGTGGCTGATTTGTTCCGAGAGAAAAGTACCGTTGGCTAGTGGCTGATAAGCCAGACGAACAGGTTTCTCTCAACTCTCAGCGTGCCACGTCATCTGTTGATGTCATCTACACTTAATCCCCACTAAACTAATTCTTTGCTCTCTCCATAAGTCATGTCACCAGAAACCGCTCGGGAGTGGTGAAGAGTTTTAAGCGAAAGTCCACTCACGTCTCACACCTGACTGTAAACTGCCGTCCCGCTGCCTCCTCCTAAATGGGCTACACAGAAACGCCTCCACCCACCTTCAAAAAAGAAAATATAAGGCTGCTGCTTGCTTCCTGCCGCTCCACACCATCGATGGAATTGAAAACGCTGCCGCTTCGAGCGCACGCTGCTCCAAATCGCCGTCGTGCTGTGTTGCGCCTGTTGCCTGCTGTGGTGCTCCTCCAACCTCAGCTCGGAGTTTCTAAGGTGCTCCAAATTGCTACACTGCCCGACATCCTACCTTGCGTTGGCATCTGTAATCTTGCACCGTATTAACATCTCATATTCTAACATTTGCATGCAGCCATGCACTGCCATCACAGTCTATATTGCAATTTGGAAATTATATTCACTTATCATGATTTTTGCAGGTTACAACATCAACTACCGGTACCAAAAATATGTATCTATTTAATTGACATCAATATTGTTTTGTAATTACTTATTTTCTATAATTGTTGTGTGATTTTCTTATCTACATTATGTACATCATCCTACGTATGTTTACTCTTAATTTTCAACGATTACCATTCAAATACATTCTAATTTCTCTTTACTATCCGCAGCAAAGCGCAGAGAATTCTCCTAGTATTATTTGTAAATGGTGATTAGGAGTAAAAAGAATGAAGACAAGATTATATATAAAAGATTTGATATATTACAACAATGTCATTTTGCATATTTTCCAACCATATCTCTATATTACTCATTGACGGGATCCAATATTATGGGTACTCAAAGATAGTAAATACGAGCAATTCGACAGCCACGCTGGTCACTGAAATATTTTGGATAGTTTTCTGGATTTATTATTACGAAGGAAAACGACAAAAAACAAGTGGTTTTCCGGGGTTTATTTCTGTGAAGGAAAACGGACAAAAACGAGGTCATGACGTCATCAAGCTAAAGACCTCCTACTAGCCTCCGGTTCTCACGACTACTTCTCCGTCCCTGACTAATTTCTCGTTCGCACGACCAGTCTCCGCCCCCGACCAGTCGGACCTTCGCACCTAAGGAACCCCGAGAGGTCTCTTTTTTACTATTTTACAGCCTCCCCTTGAGATATAAAAGGGGAGTTCGGGCCTCCGACAGGGAGGATAACTTCGTAACTTCTTTCCCTTCCCCAGAGGAGCGCTCTCTCTCTCTGTTCTTCTTCTTCTTCCAGCCGGACTTGGCTCACACACACACGTACCCAGACTTCTGCTACAAGAACCACGTACACACGCCACAGAGGCTTGGGACCGAGCTCCCTCCCTCGCCTATTTGTACCCCCTACTACAGATCAGTGCAAAGAACACGAGCAGCGCGAACTAGACGTAGGGCCGGAGGTCCGAACCAGTATAAATCCATGTGTCCTATTTTGCACAACCATCCGAGGCCCGACGCACAATCCGAGAAATTTACTACCGGCGGTTACAGAACTCCGACATTCATACTACCTATGCATACTACTCATAGTACTACTTAAAGTTTGAATAGTATACAATTATAATCTCAAAAAAAAGTATACATTTATAATCTCAACCGTCACATCCTTCCATATAAATCCTTTTTTATTTCATACGAATCCTTTTCAAAAGGTAGTATAGGGTAGTATTGTGCACCGTAAAAGACCTCAGCAACTAAACCATCCGATAGATGAAGGAAAAAAATGGTGCCAGCTGGAATGGTTTGTGTCAAACTATTTATTTTGCATCAAGGATTATTGTACAGAGCTTGTAATTTGGATATACAAAAGAAATAATATGAGTTAATGCGTAATATTGTACAGTACGCCTATGTCCTAGACTCCTACGCTTCTAGCAATATGTTTCAAAAAGTACACCTACAAAACTTAAAAATGTAATACTAGTGCCCATGCATTACTTGCGTGGGTCGCACTAGATTAAATATAGCTAGAGTTTGATCAAAGTGCATACTTTGATAAAGTGGGCCCGCCTGATCGATCCTTTTATGGAATTCATTTCCTCTTAATTAATTGGGCTGCCAAATCTGTCCACCTAGCTAGAGACTCTTTTTAGACCATCTGCACTCGCATTGCTCTATACATTTACTCTAAAAGGAATATTCCAGTCTCGTCAGCAGGAATCTTTACTCTACATCAACTTCTCCCGCACTCCTGTTACTCTATATAATTGCTCTATATTCAACAACCATATATTTTATTCATCCACCTCCAACTACCATCTTTTATTAAATATTCATTTGTTACCTCTCTAAGGATTAAAATGTCAAGAATATAAAATCTAGGGATTAGAATGAAAGAAAATAGAAGTTCTAGGGACTAAAATATAATTATTAGAAACATCAAGGGGCAAAACAGAACAAACGCAACTTTATCTTCTACCTCCCGACTCCCTTGTCTCTTCCCCGTGTCTCCCTGTGCGGCCGGTCCGTCCGTCTCTCTTCCCCATCTCTCCCTGTGCCCGATCCACCGACGGCCGGCGAGCACCTTCCTCCCTCCCTTCCCCGGTCGGCAAGCGCCTCCCTCCCTCCCTCCCTTTCCCAGCCGGCGAGCGCCTCCCTCCCCCCCGCGGCGGCGGAGGAGCAGGGCAGGAGATCGAGCGTGGCCGGCCGGCGGCGATCCTCTCCGGCAAGATCCGGCCGGCGGCAGCCCTCCTCTACCCTCCCCAAGCACGAATCGGGCGCAGACGGAGGAGGGTGACGGTGGCGGAGCTCCGTGTGCCGAACGTGGAGGAGCAGGTGGGGCGCGGACGGCTCCCGGTGGCGGCGGCCTCGGCCTCGGGCTGCAGGGGAGCCAGCGGATCGAGCACGGGCTGCGCAGCTCGTCGTCTGCATCTCCGGCACCGCTCGTCGTCCGCATCTCCGGTGCCGCACCGTCCTCCCTGCCCCACAGCTTCTTCCATCACCGCGCGCGAGAACTGGGCAGTTGGGCTGCAGCGGCTGTGCCGTAAGGCTTCGGATTGCAGTAGGAGTGCCGTAAATCGTTGGCTACGCTTGGTTGCCGTAGACTTTGCCGCAAAGCGCTGCAGCAAAATTTGCTCTAAATATCTACGGTACCTCGATAGCGCAAGCGTGTGCCGTAACCAGTGCGGATGGTCTTACGACGTCATCATGTCTGTAATTGTACTGTAACACCCCTGAGAGAAAGAAGGACGAGGAGGAAAGCGGGTGTTGTGTTTCAATTCCCTTGCCAAGGGGGCACCCACCGCAAAATGTCCTTAGCGATAGTGCCACGCCACCTACCTACCGGGCCTGTACGACACGTGCATGCAGATGCGGTAGGCGACAGCCGTGCAGTGGCAGACGCTATTTGCAACTGTGCACAGAGAACGCCGGACGCGCTGGTCCATCCAAAGAAATGAAATGATGCGCGAAACAGCAAAGAGCACAGTGTAAATCAGATGACTCACACAACAGTACAACACAACCATACGTTCGAATGACTGGACCGTTATAGAAAAGGAGAAGAAAAAACTGAGGCACCGTATAGGTAGGTAGGGCTGTGTATCAAAAATGAACTAATTTGTTTTGTTTTAAGCGTGTATTTAAGAACGGAGGGAGTACTCCTTAGCAAGGACTTGTCTAGGGTTCTGGTAGGTAGTTTGATCGGTAAGCCATTGCTCTCTGATCCATGAGCAGAGTATGTATCACAGAGTTCATGAGCGCGCGCGAGTTGTTGGTTGATAACGAACTACCGCTGCGCGCGGCCTAGCTAGGCATGGACCATCCCAATTCGTATGCCGTCTCGTCATCAATCTTCCCCAAAGAATAATTAAAGGCACAGTTAAAGCTGCCTCTCTCTCTAGTACGGAGCACAACGTGCTCTCTCTTCCAGAACTGGAAGACGGGCTAGACGAGTCGACGAGAGACCCTGCCAAGAAATGTGCTCGAAATGGAAATCCCAGCAGCGTCGATCAGGACCACGCAGATTTTTTTCATCTACGGAGTAGGTCGCGTCCAGCTCGAGATTGATTTCGCGTAGGGCCAGCCAGGCAGGCCGCTCCATCGGGCGCCACTCGTCGCGTGCTTTCTGGTGGGTTAGTTAGCTGTGCTAATCAACACAGCGAGATCAGTGACGCTGACACGTAGTATATGACGACGTATCATCGGCGTTACAGCTGGGATCGTGCATGTGCATGCATGCGTTCCTTCTCATGGGTCCTGGCGAGCAGGGCAGGGCAGGGCAGGAATGGTACTGTAGCAGAAATGCATTACCGTAGATATAAGCGACCGCGGAGTTTATCAAAATAGTGTTGCATGTCTCACTTAGAAATTTTGAAATTTTTTGAACTTTTGCATATCAATATTACCAAACAAGATGTGCATTGTCCCAAAAGTTGAGATTCAAACAACTTTTGTAAAAATTCATATGAAAAAACAAATTTCAGTCACTAGAGGACAAAATTTCAAGATGGGTGAAATTTGTTTTTTTCAAATGAATTTTTACAAAAGTTGTTTGAATCTCAACTTTTGGGACAATGCGCATCTTGTTTGGTAATATTGGTGTGCAAAAGTTCAAAAATTTCAAAACTTCTAAGTGGGACATGCAACACTATTTCGATAAGATCCGCGGCCGCTTATAACTGCGGTATTTTCACTCCGGTTACTGTAGCATTACTGTAGCAAATCACTAATTAATTATGCTCATTAGATTCGTCGCGCAAAGTTACACTCATCCGTAAGAAGGTTTTGCAAATAAATTTGATTTAGTACTCCATGCATAGAAGATTCCCTGGACGAAATTTTTTCCTCTCCCTAACCAAACACGGGCCTTGTCGCTTCCCCGGTTCGGCCCTCTTTCCTCCCAGCTAGGAATGCAACTGGGTACCTATTGGGTCAACCAGTGGCGGACCCAACCTACCCATTGATACTTATTTTGAGTTTTGGGTTACACTAACCCATAACATCTCTTAATCGTGGGTCAAAAAAAAACACCAATGGTGAATCCACCAAGAATCAACGCTGCCGTGCTTTGTCCAGGTGCTACCCGAGCACGATGAGTCCATCGAAGAAGATCCTCCTCGTCGCGGCCGCCGCGGCACTCGCCGCCACGCTCCTCTCCTCATCGCCGCCGACGCGACCGTGGAGACGACGTGCAGGGCGGCCTCCGGCGTCGACGTGCGCATCGACTACGGCTTCTGCGTGTCGGAGCTGGACAGGCACCGCGACAGCCCCGACACGGACGCCTGGGGCCTGGCGAAGGTGGCGGCGAACCTCGGCGGCGCGGTCCGCGGCGTGGATGCCCTGCTGGTGGGCGACGATGACGCGAGGTGGATTGCGGCGCTGGGCAGTGCCGCAGGCTCTACTTGGACATGGAGGCATGGAGCTCGCGTTCGCGGGGTCCTATGACGAGATCAACGCTTGGGACTACGCGGTGGGGAAGGAGATGGCCGGTGGGGGGAGAGGGCGGCGGCGGCGGCTCTTGATGGGCGCGGCGAACTACAGGTGGGGGGCGGAGCCGGCCATGGCGGAGCGGGCGCAGGCCGCAGGGTCGTCGCGCGGCCGCGTGGAGCGTGTGGCAGGCAGCCTGATCAGCGGTCAGGCCGGCGACCTCGGTCCTCGGTACACCGGCCAGATTTGGGCGACGTCCATCAGGGGCAGGGAAGAGGAGGCGCGGCCCCTCGGGCGTGCCCTTTCGCAAAATCCGGCTGCCGATCTGCCACAGATCAAATCCAGCAGCGTCCTATGCATCTGCTCCTATCACCGGCCTACTACTATGGTGTCTGTGCGGACTGCGGACTCCAACGACAGCTCGCAGCTGGAAGACAAGCAGCGTCACAATCTCAGCGAGAGTGATGATGCTAAAGCAGCTTCTCCTGTTTTTTCGGGTAACCCGAATGACCCACGAGGCAAACCAGTGTAGACACTGTAAATCTTTTTGGGTCGGCTCTATAGGGTTTTTACACTACTAATCGTCGATTGGGTTTTGGGTCATTGGGTTGACCCGGGAAATCCTGCATCCATACTCCCAGCCGTTGAATTTCTCTTTGGACCCGCGCGTGCATGGACGATCTGGTCACGCATTGGTAACTTGGCACCTAGGAAAAAGTACTGTGAACAGTTTGGTAAAAAAACGACTTCACCTAGGATCAACTTCAACAGTTTGCTATTTTAGTTTGACATCCACTAAGGCAAAACATGAGAAATTAGTCTTCAACAGTTTGGCAACACAACTTGGCATCAATAGCAACTTTGCATCCCTCCACTCGCTGTGACAGAACCGCCCAAAATAATTCTGTATTATCGCCTAAGCCGGTCCACGTGGCCATTAAGCAATAATAAAGAAGTATTTTGTCGCCTCTGCCGGGTCACGCCCGGTAAATCACTTACACAGGATCGAGATATGCGCTAAGCCCACACGAAGGCGGGACCAGAGTACAATATTACATTACATACAAGTCCATAAACACTTAATATTACAAACCAGGTTTTGAGTACATAAAAGTAAACATGGTTCAGAGTTTTAAACAGCGGAAATTAAACTAAGCACGGGATACATATGGGAGGCCATCCACAATGTATCACTCCTCATCATCGTTCTCCCATTCAATTTCCCAACCATCTGGAATAGATCCAGGCCAGATGGGGTTACCTGAAAACCACAAATTAAGCAAGGCTGAGTACGCTAATACTCAGCAAGACTGACCCGTCAAAATAAAAGACACAACTAGACATGCAAGGCTTTTTGGCTGGAGGGTTTGTTTTGCCAAAAGCAACTAAGAGTTGATCCTTATTTTCAAATTTTAGCTCAAGTTCTAGTATGTCAACCATTCTAGGTAAGCACCTGGCTAAACAAGCATGTTTGTGCAAACAAGATTAATCAAGCATCAATATTAATCCAAATGTTCCATAAATAAATATGGGGTAGCCAGTGGTCAAGCCGACTCAGATAACGGCGAGTGACCGACGATCGATCGATTTATATCCTTGCAAGGTAAACCCAAGATACACGGAAGAAGGTAGACCAAATGCAGGGTCTACCCCAACCAGGCGGTTCCCGTCATTCCCCAGATTAGGAAAAGATATTACAGTCCTAAGTACAAGGTTTACTGGTACGCCCAAACATGGCACGTCTAGAATCACACTTGCACTACCGGTAGCGAATCGGGAGACGCATCTCAAGATTAGTAGCAATAAAATTCCCGCACTGATTCATTAGGTACTAGGCTTACCGGTCCCATTCCCAACAAGCACTTGGTACGTTCAATAGCTTAGACCAGCACCATGCTACTCGGTCGAGACCGAACCCATTGCTCTTACCACATGAGCGAGTCAATTTATCCAACTTATGATTCCAACATAAGCATCCTATATCTCGCGAGCAATGAGTCATTACTCGACTTGTACCGTGTCCTTAAAGCATGGCACTAGCGTTCCTAACATACTAGTAAAAGAGCATAGGAGTCCTAAGGATCATGCATCTAGGTTTCAAATCAACTCCTGAAACTTAAATGCACAAATCATAACATAAATACGAAAAGTAAAGGTATGAGTTTAGAAAAAGGGTTAGATGCATCCGGGGCTTGCCTTCCTCTGACTCAACAACAGCCTTGGGCTCTTCTGGACTTTGGTCCAGGTCTTGGTGCACACCGAGCTGGTTCACCTCTCCACTAGCTGCTCCCTCCTCCTCCTGAGCGAGCGTGTACGTCCCGTCCGGTAAATCTACACGTTCACATGCATATGCATTAGATTAAAGTGAGGGTGGGAGAATTACCACTGACCCAACTCTTGTTGGCCATATTCATCTAAACATTAATATTTTCTCACAAAAATTATTAGGGTGGTGTGATGATGAACAAAACACTACTTTGATGGTGATTGTGTACATATTTAAACATAAGTAAATTAAATAACTTTATAAACAGCAAGGGGTGCATTGAAAATTCAAAAACAGAAACAAGACATGTTTTCACAATTTAACACCTTAATTGCCCTTTCTTTATTTAATTAATTAAAACAAGCCTTACAACCATAATTCCAAATTAAAACAAAAACACCTCAAATGAGCCTAAGCTTTTGCACACAGCAACATATGCCTATTTTAAGCCCACAAACCAAAATCTAGCTTAAGATCATTTATATATTAATTTATATGCAAAAGACAAATTTCAGCCTAGCATAACACAAATAAATCTTACAAAAATATTTATTAAACTTTTTGGTCTCAACTTTCTACTACAAGTCATACATGTCAAATCTAAGCCTCTGGCCAAGGCATAAGTGCAGATTCAAATTATTTTTGAAATTTTGAATTTAAACTCCTACACAAGATTAAATCCAAAACACATCCCAAACACATCCTAAAAATCATACCCATCCTACCAGAGGTACTATGCATCAATACAAAACCCTGGGGTGCACTTGTGCTTAAAGAAAAGTTCATTAAAAGGGCTATAAAAAGCATCAAGATTAAACTAGCATAAAGCTTACATAAATCATAACTAATTATCTACACATCAAACTCATGTCAACTTTGGTCACAAATCTAAACATGCCATGAAGAGCAACATATCCTAAATTCAGCTTCATAGCATGTGTATATTTTAAACTACACTAAAAACACATCAAACTGAGTTTGAATTTTTAATTCCAAAACTACACAGAAAAACCCTATATAACCTTTCTAGAAAAGGTAGAGTTCTTCACCAGGAAACCAACAAAATTGTATTTGCATTTTTATGATTTTTCTACGATTTTTAATGGATTTTCTAAGGTTCAGCTGAAACCTAAAGATCTCTTTTACAAGCCAGCCCCTGGAATAAGTTTCAAAATTACACAGATGCCCTTGGTTTACGAAAAACACCCTAGACAAAACGGGGAAGATGCAATGTAGTCCCTGGGCGGTCTTGGGACCTCGCCGGCGACGGGTTTCGGCCGGGCTGGCCGGGAAACGGCGCCTAGGGCTATTGCGCACCTGCTCTCGGGATTTGGCGGAGGAAACCGGCCGGAGGCGGCGTCGTCGAGCGCCGGCGGCGGGGCGGCCTCTGAGCGCCTGCCGCGGCTCGGCCTGGCCGGCAATGGCGTGGCCGGATGGACGAGCGACGGCGACGCGGTGTTGAGGAGGGCCAGAACAGCACGCGGCCGAGGAGAGGAGAGCTAGGCGGCGGCGGTGGCCATGGAACTACGACGGCGGGGAACAGAGCAATGCCGACTCGGCTCTGCTTGGTTTGCGAAACAGGGGAGGGGGAAAAACGGGGAGGCGGCGGCGTTGAATGGTTACGGCGGAGCCCTGGGCGCATTGGTAGCCAGCGGGGACGGCCAGCTGGCCACGACCGCATGCGAGGCCCCGGGCGGAACGCGGCGCGTGTCGAGGCGCATGGCGGCGGATCGGGCGGTCTGACTCCCTGGACGCGGAGCAGCGGCCTTTGGGCCTGCGGAGGTCTCATGGCTCGCGCGTGGACCACCACGGAGTCTGCGAGGCTCCGTACGCCGGAGGAAGGTGGAGACGACGCGTGGCGCGGGCGAGCGCGACGGCCGCGGCACGGATGGTGCGTGCCGGTCGTCAGGACGCCGTTTTTAAATTTGGTCAGCGCCTGTTCAACTAAGCAAAACTCGAATTTTTCGAATAAAAGTTGAAAATCTCCAAAAACGAAAGTTGTAGAGAAACTATAGGACTACAACTTTCACAAAGGGCGACCTATGTTTTGGTGGATGGATTGAAGGCAAAAACATGAAGAAGTTGCAGGAATTCTCAGCCCTGATGCACTGTTCACAGCACGTTCAACTCGAATTTAAGCCAACCTCCACTCAAAATTTGAATGTCTGCCAATTACGAAAAATATGTTCCCGGAAACAAGGAAAAGCTTTTATATAGGCCGATTTTGAACTTCTGTAGAGAAATTTGGAGAACGCGCAAGAAAACCAAATCAGCCTTTTGGATCTCTAGGGATTTGACCATGATTTGAGAGTTTGACCAAGGGTTTAAGTGCAAAAGTGTGCACAATCAAGCAAAACATGCTTAGGGACTAATTAATCTTGATTATCATGAGTAATTGAAGTACTCAACTGAAGTAACATCAGGGATGTTACACTCGCCGCGCGCAAATCCGAGACACATCCGTTGCGTAGAGAAGAGGTGGAAGAACATAAAAATAATTTGGTTTTTATCTCGGGGTTTCTGATGTAAGTTTTCGAGAGGTGGAAAGGCATAACATAATTTTGTTTCTCTGTCAGGTAAGTTAGATTTGAATTTGATAAGTAAATTGTGCCAAACTGTTGGAGATGAACTCTTTTTTGCTTGGCATATCATTTTAGAAGTTGGTAAAATACAAGATTTGCCAAGTAAAATTTAGCAAACTGTTGGAGTTGGAGTCGTTTTGTATGGAGAAGTCGGAGCCAAAAACAATAGCTCACCATTTCCTCATCATTTTAGAGGAGTTGGAGCCCTACCAAAAATAGTGGTCCCTCCGGTTCCTTATCATTTAAGTTGCAAGATCTAAAAAATTACTAGGTGATACCCCGCACGTTGCTGCGGAAATTTTTTAAACAAAATTTTAAGATAAAATGTGAAAGTAGAAACACCAAAGTGATTACATGACACAATTTATTTGTAAACAACATTATATATGAAAGCATGTTATTTTGTTGAGAGTGAAACCATTCTTAAATGCTTAACCCTACATTTATTTCAACTGCGAGAATTTTGTGGTGTGCTACTCACAAATACATGCTATTAGTCACAGAAAATCGCTTGAAAACATAAATAGATGGTTTGGTGGATGATGACATGGCGTGTAGTGGATGATGACATGGCGTATAGTGGATGGTGATGTGGAATGCTTGCATGTTGAGAGAAATTTATCCATGACTTGTAGTGGGTCTCACCTATATAGTTGTTATAGATATGAGGAAATCGAAGCAACAAATACTAGCTTCTCCGGTCCCTCCTCGGTTTAGAGGAGCCGGAAGTCTACCAAAGGGAACTTAAAGTCTTTAAAAAGTCGTAATATGCCTGCAAAAGGTTCGGGTCACCCCGTTTGTGAATTCGCTCCGCTCCTCAATTTAGCCCTCGGTTCGGAGCGGGTCGACTCTAAAAGAAAAAGGAGCGAGAGGGTCGTGACCCTGTTGACCCACGGTGAACCTGAGGTCGAGCCTACTCGCGGGCTTGCGGCAGTGCTCGCTGTTCCTGGCATGTAGCCGCCTCCGCTCTCCTCCAGGTGCCTCCGCTCTCCTGCCGACCCTACCTCCTCAGCTGCCACCAGATCCAGATCATCGCCGTCAGAAGGTGCCCCGGCCTTCCAGATCGGGTCATCGCCGCTGCCGGAACCTACCTCCGACCTCCATCATCCCCTTGTTGCTTTGGCCGGAACATCCTCACTATTGGCTCATTCAGCCCTGACTACATCACCAGGCAGCCAGGATGAGCACCATCGAAGCTTCAGATCCCACGCCTCACCCCAATCCCCCATGCACAATGATCTATGGTGAGACATCTGCACAATCCTGTAGTTGATTCTTTACTTTGGTGCAGCTAATTACTTTGGTGTTCTTTATGAGCTCGCACTTCCTGGGAATAAAAAATATAAACCTTCGTCTGAGTGTCGGAGTGTAACCTGCCCTCTTTAATCAAGTTGCACTTGCACCACTGATGCTTTAGTGGTTACCTGGATGCTAATTGTTAAGTTTCAGGAAAAAACAGTAGTTGGTCAAGTTAAACCTTGCCAAAATTACACGTTTTGTAATAGAATTTAGTTGGTCCAAACTGTGAAATGGCATTGAGCTCTCATCCTAAGAAATTTCACTGTCTCAATCTTGGAACAGTGGTGTACCTATGGTCTAATGGAATCTGTATGTGGCCGTTTTGTGCTAAGAAATTTTACTATCTAATCCTAAGAAATTTTACCGTCTCATCCAAAGAAATTTTATTGTCTCAAGTTCCACATTCTAAAGAATTCGACATCTTAAACTGATGAATTGGTAAAGCAACCAAGTATTTGATTCTTGTCCGTATAGCAAGGGATCTGATAGCCATTCAAGCTTCATCTGCAGCCAGCACTAGTGAAAAAATATTCAGTGACTTTCGTAGCAGCTTGACGCCTAAGATAGTAGAAGCTCTCTTTTGCACACAGTACCTATCTCAGTATCATCCAAGTTTATTATGGTGTCTATCCATAATCTTATCATTGGTGAAATGGATGAAGATAATACCATGTAATCTGTGCATGGTGTGGTTTTTTCATGTATCTTTTATTTTCTAATGGTAACACATGCTTAAGATATGTTTTTTTGAAGTAAAACGCTTAAGATATGTTGTTGGTTGAGTTCGACCCAATGCTTGGTTGTTTTAATGAATGTGCTACAATTAATATTGTGATCCTTTTTGCTGTGTAGGTAGCTGGTGAGCTGGTCCTTGGATGCATGGCCACTTCAAGTCAGAATCCTTAGTGTAATGATCTATAGAGATCTTGAAAGTATCGATGTTGTTGTGTTTGTGTGCCAAACTTTGATTACTGGGTCTTGTCAGTTTAGATGTTGTGCCTGAGATTTAGATTATATTGTTCTTCTTAGCAACTACTATCATTTGTTAAAATCAGTATTCTTTGTTCAGTTGTCCATTTAAGCTCAGTATTCAGCCTTCAGTTTCACATCAGACAATAAGGAAAAAACCATTGTGGATGTTTCCCATCAGACCAGTATGATGACTCTACGAGATAGCTTTGAAATTTATTAGCATTTCTTTGAATGAGTTGTTCTTAGCATTTATCCTGGAAAACAATTGGCTTGCTGGCCAACTTTATCTAGCAGTGTTTGGTAGGGGGTGAAAAAATTTTCACCCCCTATTAAATGCTACTTCGACCACTTATTAAGATTATTAAATAAAGTCAGTTTCAAAACTACTTTCACAAACCTGAGCAAAATCACGAGACGAACCTAATGAGGTCTTTGACCGCATGATTAGAGCATAGTACTGTAGCATTACTGTATCAAATCGCTAATTAATTATGTTCATTAGATTTGTCGCGCAAAGTTACACTCATCTGTGAAAAGGTTTTGCAAATAAACTTCATTTAGTACTCCATGCCTACAAGATTCCCTTTTCATGAAATTTTTTTTCCTGAGGAACCAAACACGGTCATTGCGTGGGGAATACAGCATCAGCAAGCGGTGACATGCGTGTTCTTTTTTTGAACTGAGTGATGTGCGATTTCAGCAGCAAGCGGTGACGTGTGTGTGCAGCAGAAAACTGCGGAGCAAGTAAGCGGTGACGAGGTGACGTGCATGTGCAGCTTGGGAAGTTCGCCCCTAGGATACCCGCGGGTCACACGGGCCAGTTGTGCGCGAGCGGGGCGGTTCGATGCCTGACCCTCATTTAATGACAATGGAGCGGAGATTCAGCAACAAGAGCGCGCTGCTCCGCCCCGTTTGCAGGCCTAAGTCGTAAGTCCACGAACAGTTAGAGTTCAAATCATGATGCTCTTTTGTTTACATGTTTCCCAATTTAACGTTTTTCCATCCATAGATGGTGCAAAGGCAAAACAAAAAAGAAGAAGAAGAGAGGAACTACTGCGGATCATGTTACCATCACCGTGCTGCATGCAACCCTAGTTTGTCCTAAGAAAACGATTGAGGACATGCATTATTTCCCTCAATCAATAAAGGCTTCTTTTATCTTGTTTCCCTACCCCAGATATCCTTTTCCCCTATTGTCTTTGTAAAAGAAAAGATATATAGTGACAAAGATCTTAGCGTGAGCATCTAATGCGCTCCCTTCAGCGTGCAGTGGCAAACGACCTTTGCTTTTCATTTTGCGTGGAAACAGACTTTGTCAACTAATAATCATGCATGCATGAACCATGCATCAACCATGAAAGTGTACTACGTAGCATGCATTACGATAGTGGTTTCCGCTTTTCTAGTCCGGCAGTCCCGGTTAAAAGGGGAAAAGACAAAACATCACAGAGGTGACGTATGTTCATATAAGAAGTTCTTAAATAGATGACGTTTAAACGTCATATATTTAAAAACGGAGGTAGTATATGAAGAGCAGGTTCATCAAATCAGTCGTAGAAATGTGCAATTATATATACGATCCCAAAAGGCGCACACAAATATGTGCGTCGAATGACCAGTAGATCACGTAGCCTTGAGATATCTTCATACGTGTACACTGTACTGTACAGAAGCGGTGCTGCAGGAAGTGACAGGGGATCCGACAAGGCAACAACAAATCGAGCCGGGCGACGACGAGGACAGTGTGTGGGCTGTCCAAGCAGTCTTCCGCATAGAGCTCACAGTAGCACAGGACCAGTAGGCAGGTATAGTATAAGGATGGAAATATGGAAATGGAATCTGAATTATCCGATATCCGTATCTGTTAAAACGTAAATATAGATATCCGTATTCGAATTCAAATATGGTAGTAAAGTGGATACATCCGAATTCGTTTTTGTCGATTTTTTCTCTATCCGATTCCATGCGTATTCGGCAATATCCGGCACTATCCGTATTCGACTATATAAAACTATAACTTATCTCTATAACTAATGACAAATTAGGATCAATAGAATACTAATAATGATAGTGTATAATTGAAAAACATTATATTCATAACTAATGATTATGACATTAATCTTAATATTAAAAATATTGCATCCATAAAACAATTTAAAAGTTATATTTAAATTTAATGACCAATATCATTAATTTTAATGATAAAAATACATTAATATAAAGTTTAATTTTAATTACCCTAGTTTATTTATGTATTGATGAAAATATTTTTCATGTATTTTTTTATTATTTGTTTGATAAATATATATATTAAAATATGTATTTATTAATAGTTTTATTTATTATATGATTAATTATTAAAATAAATATGGATGAATGTGATTATTCTTAATAAGGGATCTATCTTATGTACTAATACGTTAGTCTTTACATGTTTGTAATTGTAAATTATCAATAAAGAAAATTGGTAAATGTTGTCTTCCGAATCATGTAAATATCCGATTCGTTTCCGAATTCGAGACATCCGTTTTGTATTCGTATCCGAAAACATTCGAATCCGTATTCGTATTCGAGAAAAAATGTGGTAAAAAGTGCTATTCGAATCCAATTCCATGCGAATCCGATCCGTTTCCATCCCTATAGTAGTACACATGTAGTATATAATCCAAGGATGGGTAATGCTCTCAAGTCACCAAGTGATACAAATACGGTATGGTCGTCCAATGATGCAGGAGGCACAACTGGAACGGGCGTACCGTACCCATTGCATGGCGCTGTCACTCACAGAAGGCCTACCTCCCTGCTACTGTAGCTCTTGTGTTTGGTGCGTCACCTTCCCCGACACGCACGGCTCAACGTTCGCTGGAGATTCTCTCCAACAGAGCCTGTACTTCGGGCACGCATTTCCACAGCCAACGAGGAGTGTCCGCGGCCGAAACTGACGCATCAATGGGTTATATTTTTTTGAATAAAGATCAATGGGTTATACTGGATGTGCGCTAAAATTCATTCCATGTTACCATGGTCGATCACAAACCAGCTTTTTGGCTTTGCACTTTACATCGATGTGATCAGAGAGCCAAAAGAATCTCACAACAGGTTGTTGCCGAGTCGCTCTGTTCGATCTGTAGACCGTTCGGCTGGTAAGATAAATAGCACTCGGCTGGTATGATGAATAGTATTATGTGAGAAGAAATAATCTAAAACAAGCTGAGATTGGATCAGCCGAACGGGCTCGCGTCGAGTACGCAGGCGTAGAGCTCAGTTTACTAGCCAGGCCTAGAAGAGAAAAACACAGAGCCCGTTCGACTGATCCAATCTCGACTTATTTCAGTTTGTTTTGACTTATTTCTTCTCACATAATACTATTCATTCTACCTGCTGAGCACTATTCATCTTACGAGCCGAACGGTCTTTTTGTTGCTCTTGCTTGCATTGTTGGGTAAGCATTGGGTAAAGCTACAGAAGCGCCACTTCTCACTTGGGCAAATTCATTAGGCAGAGCAAGGAATCCACACATCTTCAGAGTTCAGAGTCTGTTTAGTTGCGCAAATTTGCGCAAATGAATAGTGTATTAAGATGAAAAATTATTAAAAAATACGCGTTGAGCCGTGTACTATGAGAGAAAATGTTACTCGTTATGATAGAGATGTGATTGGTGAATAGCGAATTAGAATGCAAATTTGGACAACTGGGCATAAGCCACTTCTCACTTGGGCAAAATCATTGGGCAGAGCAAGGAATCCAGGCATCTTCAGAGTTCAGAAGCTTCTCTGACGGCTGACTCTGTGCCCGGCCCTGTCTTCTTGCCACTGTGCTAACTACCGGAACAGTGTTATTGTAGTTGTTGGAAGACGACCTTTGTTCATTGGAAGAATCAAAATATGTATTATTCTGCAAGCAACAGTTTTTTTTTTGTGTGTTGCTTTGGAGGAAGCAACAATAACCAAGGACGGCCTGGGAGGTCAAGACGGCGTGTGTCAAGAAAGAAATGCAGCACCAAACTGATTGTAAGGTATCAACATCATAGCGCACTAGATCTTCCTGATTAATCGGCTGTCGTCACCATGATTCCTGTTCCTCTTTTGTGTTTAGTGAATTTTCTAAGCCGCTCAAATATATCTTCAGGAGAAACAAAAGGAGAGACATCAAGCTGAAAAACATTCTTCACCGAACTCTGAAATTAACATTTCCTGTTCCTTCTTTTAGTGAATTTTCTAAGCCGTTCAAACCTATCTTGAGGAGAAACAAAAGGAGAGACATCAGGCTGCTGAAAAACATTCTTCACCGAACTCTGAAATTAATATATCTGTTCAGCCGTGCACCCCAGCCACGGTATTCTATTGGAGCGACCTGCGCACATTCTGTATGTTTTCAGCTCATGCTCACTAGTGATTTGGGCGCGCCCATGCGCGCGGCGGTTAAGTCCAAACTTGCACAAGATAAGTAGTTTTACGATGAAGTCAATGTAATTTATTATATGTACGTGTATTACAGCATATGTTACAGAGGCATAGCGAAAATGGATAGAAATTGATGGGAACATAATAGATAGGCACATATGGTAGATATACAATTGTTCTAGATGGACATTGTTATAGGTAGCTTAGGGCTAAGATATCTCTTTTGCAATTCTATTTGGTATTAGAAACAAATTTGCACTGATCATATTAGGTTGGATGCAAATGATTGAGAAGATTCACAAGGGAGATGTAATGCAATCTAAAAGCTCTATATATCTGTACAAAACATACGGTGCAATAATTGATTTATAGGTTAGTAGAGATAGTGCATTGCTTGCATGATTATACATATTGGGTTAGATGCGATTATAAGAAACAATAACAACATAATAGACTATTATGATAAATGTTGTTTTCTTCTCTTAGAAATATTCTACATCCAGAGCAACAAGAAGCAGTTGACCAGGTATATCCTACATGAAAAGAAAATAAACTCAGCTTGTACTGAACCGAAGGGCAACATAATGTTTTTTAAGAATAGAAGGGCAACATAATGTAAGAAGTACAACAGTTTAGAGTCATTGGACATTGCATCAGCCATGGTGGTGCAAGGTTTTGGTTTCTTTAAAGGCGTGCAAGCTTTTGGGTTAGGCAAGGGGGAAGGAACTATGACTTGACATTGTACAGTAGATATTTTTCAACCTGCAGTATACCAATAGCAGCATATGTGACATAGCAATGAGCATTATGTTTCATCATTTTGCTCGCATTGAGCAACTTTCTTCAGTTTGTCTATAGAAATGATAGCTTCCATCCTCGTGCATTCTTTTATTAGTGGTTGACATGCACAATTTTTAAGAGATTTTGTCTGTGTAGTTTGCAATACATCTGGTTCTTTCAAATTCATGTCTAGATGACTCACTCTATTCATGCTAGAAATATGAGAATTTAAGTATCTAAAGCATTTATATTTTAATATTTTGGTGCACCCTACTTATCAGTAAATAGACATGGAGAAAGTGATTTGGTAAATGTACCACAATCATCAGTTTTGTATTCTGTATAGAAACAGAAAATTAAGTAATGCCAGAAATCTAACAGGAATGTGATGTGTCAGAAGTCTCTCAAACATGTTGGTCTCATTTTTTTTATCGAACATGCACTGCACATCTTTGAATTTAGAGAGAAAAAGGTCGGATTACAAAAGTGTCACCTCACCTTGGAGCAGAGTGAGGCTTTGAGATTTGGACACATAGATTTAAAAAAAACAAAGGTGCCCCTTCTCAATATGGGATCTTCCTTGGTGGGAAGCTGTGCCATAGTTGGCTCTGAATTAATGTATGCATAAGATAAATCAATGTTGATGGCCACCTGACCAAGCATCTACGCTGCGAAATTCAGGAAATTCGAGAATTTTTTTCACACATTTCATCCACGGCCGAGGTAGAGCAAGCCAACCGGAAACAAATCCAATTGTGTTGTGCTCATTTTCCCTCGATTCAAGGTGGTCTGAAGCGGCTTCCCATGGTCCAGCCACCGAGCTTGCCTCCATCTAGGCAACTCACGAGAAGCATAAGAAGGAAGAGTAGTGTGTCTGCGGGGTGCTGACCTGTAAAAACTCTGCTCGTCGATAGGTGGCGGGGTCACCACTGAAGCCGGCGGCCGCAGTCGCCGCGGCCCATGGTGAAGAGAGATGGGAGGGTTGTTGGACTTGGATGGAGGGACGACGACGAGAGAGCCGCGCCGACCGTCGGCGGCGAGGCTGGGACGTGCGGCATGGAGCCGGCGGCGCGTCGGGGATGCGCGGGGTGAGGTGGCGCGATGCCGGCGGTGCCTGCTCCCCTGGCAGGCGGACAGGTGAGCTCCCCCACGGGCGAGCTGAGCAGAGGCGGCGCAACTCGGCAGAGGCCGGCCGGCGGGGCCCGTGGCGGTGGCGGCTGCTTGCGCACCCGCGGAGGCAGGGGACCGGCTGAGGCCATGGCACGCCGTGGTGCCACCGCGCTGACCGGCGACCGGCCGATAGCCGTGGCGGTGGCGGCGGCGGCTAGAATGCAGCCGGGCAGCCGGCCTGCTCGCCCACACCCACCGCGCCATGGCATGGGCACCGTCGACCCACGCCAGCGCCGGCGTGCATCTGGAAGAAAGGACAGAGGGGAGGCAGGGAAGCCGCGATGGAGGAGAAAAGGGGAGGGCTCACCGGTGGTCGGGGTCGCTGCTGCCGCTGCCGTGGCGTGGGTGCCTCCGCCCCACGCTGGCAAAGATACGCGGCGGCGGCGGCGGCGTTTCGGGAGACACCGGGAGAGAGGACGCCGTATCGGGTGAGCAGGAACGCGTAGATCTAGAACTCGAGACGTTTCCAGCCAATCCGAGGAGGGAGGGCACGTATAAACTTATGACCACGGGTTGAATTTATTGGAAATGTAAGGGGTTCAATAAAATATGACCGCGCCGCTGCTGCATCTCAAACCGTCGAATCACGATCAAACATCCGGAATCAATTTTGCTGTCGTGGATGGCCTGGTTGGCTGCCGAGCTCCGCTCGTTTCATAAGGAGAGATTGGGTTGCTGCTGCTGGTAGGTGCCATATGCTGCAATAAAATTATTTTTCTTTCTAGTTAGTTTTCTTTCATTGTTTAGCTCTTGCTTTCTTTATCTTTATCTTAAAAAGAATGTACAAAGTTAACAGTTTTGCTACCATATACATACTGTCACACAAAGACCAACACTAGATACGTTCACATAATCTACCATCGGCCATTTAGAGATGAAGTACATTAATCACACTGGAGTCTGACTATATTTGAAGATGTTTTCTTCGGTACACAATACGACATGTACGACTAGTTGGAAAAGGACTCGTATGTAACAGAAAAAGATCTATATGTAAGGATCGGACGGTTGAGATTAATTCTATACGACCGGTTTTTTCGCTGTCGTACGGTAGTATTCAAAGGTCGTACTGGTAGTTAAAGGGTATTATCGGGAATGTAAAATATCATTTTTGTAATATATAAAAACGGAGGGAGGAGGTGTGCACGGGCGGACCGGGTGGGTAGCGGGGAATTTTTTTCTAAAACATATATCAACCAAATTACCATTTTACCCTTAGAGAAAAAACCGAAGAAACTGACAATACGACCGTACGACCGTTGGAACGTATTGTGTACCGAAGAAAACGTCATATTTGAAAGGATAAGTCTTGGGATGCAGTTTTCTGTGCAATGTGCACTAGGTTAGGTACTTATTAGGGCGTGTTTGATATGAGCCAAAATGGAGTGGCCAAGCCCCATAGCTGCAAGTGTCTGTGTTTGATTTACTTGGCCCTGCTGTGGAGTCTGGCCACTGGTGTGCAACATCCCTTCTCTCTCCTGCGTCTGGCCATACGCTTCTGGACTTCGTTTCTCCGCGGCCTGGCTCGTGCGAGCTCACGCGAGTGATTCTGGCAGTGGAAAGAACTGGGATTGGGGTTGGTGCAGGCTGCAGGATGCAAATCAAACACAAAAAGTGCTGGGCCGGGCTCTAGTGCTGCAACAGAATCAAACAAGCTGCCTTGTACACTTCTAGCCAAGCAGGCCATGGCTGGCTGGGCCTGACTCACCAGCCAGGCCTTGCAGAGCCCAGAAATCAAACACGCCCTTAGGTTGTGTGTTTCCATAAGGTTTTGTGCTTATATTGAACTAGCTTCAGGTTGTGTTGTTAGAATCTGGTACAAACGTTCAAGGATAACCTCCTTAACCTGCTATATAATGAATGAGAACCTGATTAATACAATCTCTGCTCGTTTTATGTTAAAAAATGAATGAGAACCTGATTTAGATATTTTCAGTACCCTGTTCGTCTGGCTTATCAGCCACCAGCCAACAGTATTTTTCTCTCAGAACTGTAAGTGCAATCAAACCCTAAGTGGGTTTTGGTGATGTTGACCACCCAATTAAAGGTCTAATGAGCTTCTAAGTGTATGTTTCAGGCTAATGGTTTGTGTAAGGTGCAAAGAGACAAAAGGAGACCCCTAATTCAAAAAGAGAAGGCTTGCCCTTGTCCAAGGATGTTAGTTTAATTTATTTTCTTTTTGAAATTGAGTATAGGACAAGCCATACTATCAAGAGGGATACTAATAGTGGTTTTGGGATAGATCCAAGTGCATTAAGTTCTTTACAAACCTATAAAACATCCCAGCCACAAATGACCTATCAGCAGCAGCTCTGTTTCTCTGTCTCCGGAACCTCTGAGTTTTTCCCGGAAGTTCCGGACTGTCTTGTGACTGCTAGCTGAAGACGCTCAGACCTCGGAAGTTCCAGGATTTTTCCGGAGGTTCCGGGATTTCAAAAAGAGCTGTTACAGTTTTAGATCTGTGGGTATTTAGACCCCTTTGACCCCCAACGGTTCTCTTCTTCCTTCCTGCGCCGTAACAGTAACATTTGCCTCCCTTCTCACTTCTAACATCCACTCCCACCTACTTGAATCCAAAATCCATCCTAAGCATTCAAGTCTTGGGTGATTCCTTGTGAGAAGAAGCAAATCCCTTTACTCTCTTGAAGATTTAGTGCACTTGGTGAAACCCTAGCCTACTTGGTGGATCTATTACTCTTGGAGTTCTACTCCTAGATGGCTAGAGGTTACTTGGGAGCTTCCTAGCTTTGTGTGGCTGCCCAAAGTGGTTTGTATTACCCTTTGTGACTAGTGGAGCACTTCATCTATTACCTTGGTGATAGGTGTGAGAGAGGAGTGGATCTAGAGAGATCCTAAAACCTTTGTGGCTTACCTCAACAACGTGGATGTAGGCTAACCTTTGTGGTGAGTTGAACCACGGGTTAAATCTGTGTCCCTTATGCTTTACTCTCTTTACATTCTTTGCATGCTTGTTCTTGTTTGCTCTCAACTAGATCTATTAGGGTTTGCTCTAGATCTACAAGTTCTTGTTGCCCTAAGGTTGTTTGGTAGCTTATGCTTCAAATTCATAGCTTCAAATATGTAACACCTCAGGTGTTTAATTACCCATAATTAGTGCTAATCATCCTCTTAATCAAGTCAACAATCATTAGTGGTCAAACCCGAGTCAAACCCCGGTCAAATCCCCTAATGTCCATGCTAGTTTCTAGAACTTTTGGCGCGTTCTCCAAATTCCGTTTAAATACTTCAAAATCGGCCAATATAAAAGTTGTTCGTCGTTTCGAGGGACACAACTTTCCTAATTGGCGGCATTTCAAATTTTGAAGTATTAGAGCTCAAAAACTCAGTCAAAAGCCGTTTGAATAGTGTTTTGAATCATGGAAAATCCTGAACTTCGTCACGCGTTCCAAGCCAAACCATTCACCAAAACATATGTCGGCCTTTGCAATTCTTGTAGAGGGATGTTTCATCTACAACTTTCGTATCTAGCATTTTTGTCGCGCAGTTCAAAGTTTTAGAGCAAATCACAGTCAAACGTCTGTTGACTGGCGTCCTCAGCACCCTGGTGCGCCGGCAACACCAGCACGCGCGCCGACCGACGCCCGCGCCTCGCGCGGCGTTGACGCCAGGGCCCGGACGCCGATGCTGCCAGGGTCGCCACGTGGCGGGCGAGCGGGCGACGGCCGCGCCCGGTCCCCGGACCCTCTCGACGGCGCAGGCACCCCAAGGCGCCACGCGCGTGTGCACCGCCCCCCTGCCGCGCCCGCATCCCCAGGCGCCTTGCCGTCCGGTCCCCCACCGCGCCGCTGCCTTCGTTGCCAAGGGAAGAAGCTGTCGCCGCCTTTAAATAGAGGGTCAAGCCTACCACGCAGAGGATTTCCTCCGCCGCCGCGCGCCAGGACCACCGCCGTGCGCCATGGATGCCGGCACCGCCGAGCTCCCGCCTCCGTGTGCTTTCACCACCTAGCAGCCGCTCCTATACCTCGCCTAGGACCCACTGGAGCCTCCCGTGCCGCGCCTTGCCCTGCACCGCCCCGGACATCGCCGGAGCAGAAGCTCCAGCGGCCGCCGACGCCCGCCGCCGCCGCACGCTGTCACCGGAGCCGCCCCGACCCGAACTCCGGTACAAACCGAGCCCTGGTGAGCCCACACGCCTCCCCCACCTCTTCCCCGGCCGACCCCGCCGCCGGAGCCGCCGAATTTCCGGCGAGGCCGCCGCCGGCCAGGCCCCAAGGACCCAATTGCAAGCACCCAGTTCTTTCTAGGGTCTTTTCTGCAAACCGGGGGTACGGGTGTAAGAGAAGAAAAGTCCCAGGGACCTTAGGGTAAAACCGAATCTCAAATAGTATATGGTTTTGGTTGAAACTTGGAAAATCCGTAGAAAATCAAAGAAAAATCAGAAAAATGCAAACTCAATTTTGTTGGATTCCTTGTGAAAAACCATACAACTCTTGTAAAGAATGACCATAGTTTTTCCTGATAGATTTTTCATGAAAAATACAAAACTGTAAAACCTAGATCTGTTGTATCTCAAAATATACAAGTACTCTATAGCTGAATTTTGGATATGTTGTGTGTTATACCATTCCTAAATCCTGTACCAAAAATTGCACAAAGTTACTAGTTAAATCTTTTTATATGATTTATTTTGTATTTATGCAGAATCTGTCTAAATGATTTTTTTAGATAAGAATAAATATATTTTTGTGCTCAACTTCTGGATATAACCTTTTTATACATAAACCCACCTCTGGTGAATTAACCATGATTTTATATTTAGCATAAATATTTATTCTTGAAATATGCCTAATTTTCTTTGTAAATGCATAACTCAAGATCTATAGTAGCTCTAGGTGTATATGTTGCATGCCTAGCTTAGTTTTGGACCAGAGGCCATGTGTGAGAAAGTTGGAATCATTTGATGCTTATTTATTTTTATATGCATTTATCATGTTTTTGTAGCTAGCTTTTGTTATTTTCGGTATAATTTAATTCCATAGCTCTCCTAAGTGTGCATGTGTGTGCAGTGGCTTTGTATAGGCTTGTAGTGCTTCTTAAACACCTCTGTTGAATTGTATTAATTTATTTTATGAATAAAAGCAATAGAGGCCATTAAAGCTTAATATTAAGTTAAATGAGAAAATCACCAACCACACCCCTCATGACCCTATGTGTGTGATGTAAATCATTATAAAAGGCTTAAGACCACCTCCTTGCTGTGTTGTGGAATTAAACTAATTAATTTGCATAAATATGTACACAGTCAATATCAAAAAGAATAACTAATAACGCACCACAGGAAATTACTTTAATAGAAAGATTATACCAAATGTGTGTTTGTCAAGGTGAATATGGCCAACCATACTCTTCATGGTTGTCATATGTTGTTTGTAACTAATTAAATGAAAACCGTCAATTAAATCTTGCGTTTGCATCCTCGTGTAGATCTTCCCGACGGTAGCTGTACGCGCGTGCTGGAAGGAGGAGACGAAGGAGCTGACGGAGACACGTGCACTACGTCGCTGTAGAGCAAGACCTGGACCAAAGTCCAGGAGGGCCCAAGGCCAACCTTGCCAGTGAAGGCAAGCCCCGGATCATTAACCCTCCTTTTAAAATTATGCAATTACCTTTGATATGTTTGTGCATTTACGTTTCAGGAGTTGAATTGAAACCCTAGATGCATGATCCCTAGGTACCTATGCTTTTTTACTAGTATGCTAGGTCGATAGCGGCTATGCTATAGGACCGGTACAAGTCGAGTGATGTTCGTCACTCGCGAGAATAGGTCCCTATGTTGGAATCATAAGATCTTTATAAATGGATTGCTCATGTGGTAAGAGCATGGGATTTTGGCTCCGGTCCAGTGGCTTTCGTGGGCTAAGCTTTTGAACGTACTAAGCACTTGTCGGGAATGGGACCGGTAAACCTAGTACCTGATGGACACGGTAAGGGAACTTTTCCCTACTACCCCTAGGACACCTGATGTGTCCCCCTGCCTGCAACAGTGGGGTACATGTGCGAGTCTGGGCGGTCCGGCGTGACGTTCCAGTAAGCCTTGTACCGAGGATTGTAGGTCTGATCCCGACCCGGAGAAAGATGGGAACCGTCTGGTCGGTGTATACCCCGTTTCGTTTTTGTTTGGATTTTCTTGGGGTATGCATTCTTCCGTGTGTTTAGGTTTACCTTGCAAGGTTTTTAATCAATCGATTGTCGGCCTCTCACCGTTATCTGAGACTGCTTAATCAACTGGCCATGATATCCCTTAATGATGGAACGTTGTGAATATTACTGCTTGAATTAATTGTATTGTACAAATCTTGATTGAATTAGTTGGCACACTTAGAAATAATAATCAACTAGAATTGGTGCTAATATATTGAAAGTAAGGACATACTCCTTGTTGCTTTTCAGCAAAAGAAATCCACCGGCTGAAAAAGCCTTTCATGTCTAGAGTTTGGTGATGTAGTTATCACCCGACCGGGTAAGTCTTGCTGAGTACTAGTATACTCAGCCTTGCTTTATAAATGTGGTTGCAGGTGTGGTTTGGTCTGGAGAGATTCCACCCGGCTGGGAGCTGGAATGGGTGGATGACGACGAGTGATGGCATCACGGACGGCCTCCTGTGATGTGTATCGAGTCGCTAGTTTTATTCCGCTGTTTTCGAACTCTGAACCTTTACTTCATGTCATGAACAATGGTTTGTAATAATTAAACCCTTAGGAGTAATTTTGAATTCAATTTGTGTTGTACTCTGGACTCACCTTCGCGTGAGTTTTAATGCATATTTGTTGATCCTTTGTTGCTATGTAAGTGATTTCACCGGGCGTTAACCCGGCAACTAACGACAGGATGATACTTTATTATTGCTTAATGACCAAAGTGGATTGGTTAGGCGATAGTACGGTATTTTCCTGGGCGGGTTGTCACAAAATATCTGCATCTAACCTGTGATATCAGCCTTTAGCTCTCTAACCCGTGCAGGCTTGAAAAATCAGAAGCTCCAGGAAAATTCACTGTCTGTGAATTTTCCCGGAGGTTCCGGATTTTTCCCGGAGGTTCCGGGCTTTGACAGAAAACTTTGAATTTGTTTTGCAAGTCTATTCACCCCCCTCTAGGCTACTTGCATTGATCCTTTCAATTGGTATCATAGCAAGGATCCTCAGTTTGCACTTAACCGTGTGAGGAAATGGCAAGTGGAAATGAGAAGCCCGAAGGGGACAAAGAAAAAGAAGTTGGTGAACCCACCAACAAGGAAGGAGCCGTAGCAGCTGAAGCTTCGGGAGTAGATGGTGACTCATCATCTGCTCATGAGAAGCTTGAAAAACTCAAGAAGGCTATGAAGGAAGACAGCAAAAGAGAAAAAGAAAAGAAGAAGAAAAAGGAAAAGAAGAAGAAAAAGAAGAAGAAGAAAGATCCATCACCTCCACCCTCATCATCATCCTCTTCAGCACCCTCATCCTCATCAAGTGAGAATGGAGATGATGATGATGAGTACTATGGTGCAAGGATGCCCAAGAGAACACTCAAGCCGAAGACCAAGCCCAAGAAGAGCTATGGAAGCGTATCCTTTAACTATGATTGCTTGACCACCTCTAAAGATAACATGTCTATTCCCGTTAGCAAATTGCCTCGATTTGATGGCACTAACTTTTCCAAATGGAAGCATCTAATGAAGGCCTACCTTACGGGCTTGCACTTAGATTTGTGGAACATTGTGTGTATAGGTTTTGAAGACCCCGAAGGTAAAGAGAAGCTTACATCACAAGATTGCCGCAACATAAGAAGGAAAGCCCAAGCCACCATCATCCTCCTTAGTGCTTTGAATGGAAAAGAATACAATAGGGTGAATGGCTTGGAGATTGCCAAGGAAATATGGGACACTCTTCATATTGCACATGAAGGGGTTGATAAAGTGAAGAAATCCAAGATAAGCATCATGATGTCTGAGCTCAATAGATTCTCTATATTGGAAGGTGAAGGGCCTCAAGATATGTTTGATAGGTTGATGGTCATAGTTGACAAGATTAGAGGCTTGAGTGGTGATGAATTGGATGACCACTATGTTGTGAAGGTGATGTTGGAGGCCTTTGCTCCTAGAAACCCCACTCTAGTCACCTTGATTAGAGAGAAGAAAAGATTTGAAGAGTTCTCTCCAAATGATATTCTTGGAAGAATTCTTACACATGAGCTCATGGACATAGAGATACAACATAGAAAGAAGATTGGAGAGCTAGAGTCCAAGATGAACAACATGAAGGTCAAAGATGTGGCTCTCCAAGCTAGCAAGTCAAGCAAGTCCTCTACTTCATCAAGGTCGTCCAAGTCAAAGTCAAAGAAAGTTGAAGTAGAGAGCTCATCAAGTGAGTCAAGTGAAGACGAAGATGAAAGTCCTCAAGTTGAGATTGGTGATATAGCCTTATTCATGAGAAGATACAAGAAGGGCTTAAAGAAGTAAGGCTACAAGTTCTCCAAGAGAAAGTATCCCAATCACAAGAAAAGGACTTGCTACAATTGTGGAAGTACGGAGCATTTCATTGCGGATTGTCCCAATGAGAAGAAGGATGGCAAGCATGACAAGAGCAAGGACAAGTACAAGAAAGATCACAAGCCATATCACAAGAAGAAGAGCTATGGTGGAGAAGCCCACATTGGACATGAATGGAACTCTGGTGATGAGAGCTCTAGTGATGAAGAGGAGAAGAAGAAGGTTGCAACCGTGGCTATAAAGAACCCCTCCTCTACATCAAAGCTCTTCAACAAGCTAAGTGATGATGAAGAAAGCACCACCATTCATTGTCTAATGGCTAAAGGAGAAAAGGTAGAATCCTCCTCTAAGCCCTCTCTTCCATCTAGTGATAACTCGGACATTGAATCTAGTGATGAAGAAATAGAACAACTAGTTGGCAAAATTGACAAACAATCTAAAGACTTCATGGCTAAGCTAGTTGTTGAACTAGAAAAACACCAAGGTCTTCTTGCTTCGGAGAGGAGTGAGGTTGAGGCTCTAAGATTGGAAGTTGATTATAACTTAGCCATCATCACTACTCTTAGGGAAGAACTTACTGCCTCTCAAGCTCAAAATAATTCTCTTAAAACTAGGAATGAAGAGCTTGAGGAGCAATATAATCTCCTTTGGAGTAGTACCTCACACCCCTCCAAAGCAAAGGGTGAATCTAGTTCTTCAACTAGCAAGGGCTGTGATAAATGTCATAATATCGATATTGAATCTTATCCTACTAACCTTGCTAATATGGATGCTGTGAAGAAAGAAATTGCTAGGCTCAACTCAATCATAGCTAATGGATGCATGAAGGATGAAAGCAAGAAAAAGTTTGATGTCAAATATGAGAAGATATTGTACAAGAACTCAAGACATGACTTTGGGTATACTGAGAACAGCAAGACATCTAAAAGGAAGATCATCAATGGGAAGGAATGCCTCAACTTCAACAACAAGGGCTTCCTGTTCTCCCAGATCCGGAGGTTCCGGCGACCATGCCCGGAGGTTCCGAAGTCTGGAAGGCCAAAGCTGCACAGAATGCAGTTCCCGGAGGTTCCGAGAAAAATCTCGGAGGTTCCGAGGTCTGCAAGGACAGAAGCAAGAACAAGGCCAAGTCTCAGCCCAAGCATGTTCCCAAAGCATCTAACACTCTCTTGCAGGTCAAGAGCAATCCTCTCCTGCCTATAAGGAACAAGTTTGCACACAAGATCAAGGCTCATGCATCCATTGAAGCCCAACCAAGCTATGTGTTGAGACGTGTCACACCCTGAAATTTCCAATTTCAGGATGTGAATAGGAAGAATAATTAAAACAATAATTTTCTCTCAATATTAAAAATTTTCCAACATTTATTTTCTTTACAGGAAATATAGAATAGGAAAAGAAAACATTTGTTTGTATTTCTAAATTAAATAAAATGTTTATGTGAGTGTTGCATTCATGCCAATGCATCTTGGTGTTTATGAGTGCAAAAAGCTTTTAAAATGCGTTTAGATGCTGACCAAATCCTTTCGAGAATTTTCCAGCTTTTTCTGGAATTTATTCTCATTTTCTCTGAGCATTTTCTATTTATTAGAAGACTCTAAAATCTTTTTCATGAGCTCCAAATATTTTATTTGGGTTGTTCGTGTTCCAATCTATCTCTGGAAATTTTCCTTGAATTTTTGGGATTTTCAGAGTATTTCTCGTGACTTTATTGAATTATCTAGCTATTTCTAGATTATTCTTTTCACGGAAAATGTTTCTGAAAATAAAAGAAATTCGTTTTCTTTTATCCCTTTCTCCTTCCTCTTTCGGCCCACAGCCGTTTTCGGCCCAGCTCTCTGAAGTTTGCTCTCGCCCCCTCTTCTCTTTCTCTCGGTGCAGCCCAGCTCCATCCCGCGGCCCATCTACCGAAGTCCGTTTGTGCCCCCTCTACTTCCTTGCTTGGCGCAGCCATACATCGACCCAGCACCGCCCAGCCCACATCAACAGCAACTAGAAGTCTGATAGTGCCCCCTAATCTCCCCTTGCGGTCCGCTTGTTGCTCGGCCCGTTCCTTTTTCAGCCCAGCAGTGGCCCAACCAACAGAGCTCAGCACACTCGTATCCTTGGCGGATACGGTGCCGCTGCCGGCTTCCCTGGCGTATACGCCACGGCCTCCTCTCTGGCCCGCGCCCATAAAAGTCGAGCCGCGCCGCGCACCCGCCGTTCCCTGGTGCCCCTGCTTCCAGCGCTGCGCCCTGCGCCTCGTGCTCCCACCCCTGCGCAAGAACGCCGCCGCCGAGCCGAGCTCGCCGCGACGAGTTGAGTGCTGCCGGCCGGAGCTGACCCTACCAGGAAGTTCGCGACGACGATTTGTGTCCAGGGAACACCGTCCCGTCGCTGGGGCATCGCCGTGCGCAGGAGTCGTGCTGCAGACCGTCGCCACCAGGAAGTCCGGCTGCCCCTGTACTTCGTTGCCGTGGTGCTGTTGCCGGCCGCCGCCGGAGCTAACGGGCGCTACCTTTGGGTTCGCCGTGTCGAGTTGCACGTACACAGCCAGTTTTCGTCAAGTTCCCGTCGCCAGAGTACCCCTATCGCCTGGAGACCGAGCCGCCGGCCGCCGTCGTCCGCCGTGTGCTCGATTCCGGCCACATCTCCTTCGTCCCTAACCCGGTGAGCATACACAGGTGATCCCCTCCATCTCCTCCACCCCTTGCGCTGTCCACCCGAGCTCCCTTGCCGCCGGAGTGCTGGGGATTTGGAATCCCAGTGCCGCCGTGCGCCCATAAGCAGAGGAAAAAGAAGCTCTGGTAGCTTTGCACTTAGGCCCCTGCTGTTCCTTGAAATTGGGAGATCAAATCTTGTGTCTTGGAAATCTTGCAGAAAACCCCCTGAGCAGTTTAGATCTTCCAGATCCAGTCCACCCGGGGAGCTTTTGCATGAAGGTCCTCATGTTTATATACATAATTATGTATATGCCCTGGTTTTTCACAGTTAAGCCCCTAGAAGTTTAGAATCTCTGCAGTTAGGTCCCTAATCTTGTTTTGCTCATAAAATCTTCGTTTTAGCTCCGTTTTCATCCGTTCAAGTTGCGTTAGGTTCCTAATGACATGAACTACGCGTTAGTGGTGAGTTTTCATCATGTTTGTTTTCTGAAAATAAATTTAATATTAATTTTGATTAATGCTTATTAAACATGCCTTTTCTAGATAAAATCTATATAGATCTATACCCGTTTTTCATAATCAATATTAATTTGATTAATGCTTATCTCATATGTTTTCATAAATAAAATCTAATTAGATCTTTTACCTGGTTTTTCATAAACCAAATATTAAATTGCTTAATATTTAATTAACTTTTCTAATTAAAAGTTGATTAGGCTTTTTACACCGGCTTTTATAAACAAATGTTAATTTGTTTAATACCAACATGAATGAGTTTTTAATTATAACTTTATTAGTTTACACGAATTACAAAGTTACGTTTAGGTGATTCATATAGTTTATCTTTTCTAAACTAAATGTTTAATTGGTATAATTTATATATGAATCTTTATAAATAAAATTTGATTAGTTCTTTACTCCGGTCTTTTGCAAATAAAATATAATGCTGCATTAATTTCAATTTAGGGTATTTTCTTTAATGAAATATCCTTTATATATCTTTTGTTAATTAAAATAAACCTAGCTCATGGTTTTGTTCTCTCATATATGCAAATCGATCGTTAGTCGTTCTTTTTCAAAGCTCTTTGTCTCAGTGTGACTCTGTCATAGAGCTAATCTTCTTTCAAGCCCCAGATCTTTTGATCATAGTTCTTGCTCAAACCTAGTACCCTATCTGAAGCTAACCAAGCTTTTCCTTATCTCAGTACGGTCTGTGTGCTTCAGTGATCCCTAACATCGAGCCTATCCTTTAGCGCGTTCTTTTAAAGCTTCTCTTTTGATTGGTGCATTGTTCTTAGTTATGCTTGTATGTTTGCTTTGTATGTGTGTGCTCGATGGTTGATACGAGTAGATTGAACGTGGTTCGTGAGCTTTGGAAGAGCAAGAAATGAAGACATTCTGAGCAACATCACTACTCTGGTTAAAGGCAAGTGTATCCTTGTTCTTTTGTCCCAATAACTGTGTTTAATCACCATTGCATATGCTTGCATTAATATTGATGGGTCCTATTAAGGTTTATCCTAGTCTGTATTACCCTTATTCCTTGTCAACCTGGGTTTACCTTTCTGTTGGGTAGCTTTGCTTAGTTGCTCTACTTTGGGTTATGGTGGTTCTAATGAACAATAACAATGATGAACATACTTTACTTTTATGTTATATATCTCTGGTTAATACAAGATCACAATGCTTAATCGGAACATGGAGCGACCACCCAGCAAAACAGTGCAACCACAAGACATATGGCTCTGTCTTGGCTGAATAATTAGAGACCTTAGTGTTGTAGTGATCTTACCCGAAAGGGACAAAAGGGGAGGCGTTGATAGAGTATAGACTCGCTCTAGTAGGGAGTGGGCTTGGCTAAGACATGGTACCTACTAGGGGACTTTATGCCCTATTGCGGTCTGAAACCTAGTGGGTTGCTATACATCTGGGAATCTTTGTAAAAGCCTCGTAGTGAATCCCTAGCCACTCACCAAAGGAAGTGTTTAAGGGCTTTGCAAACCCGGGCGACATGGGAAACACGACTTGTGGTGAAAGTGTACAACCTCTGCAGAGTGTAAAACTAATCGATTAGCCGTGCTCACGGTCACGAGCGGCCTGGACCCTCACATGATAATTGAACTTGAAGATGGACTTAAATCGTGGTTATGGTTATGTTAGCCATATGCTTATGGCGCATCTCTATAAGTTAATTGTGGGTTGGTATATACTTATACTTTATTAGTAATCAGGTGCTAATAAAATTTGACCAACTAAAAGTGCTTAATGCAGTCAACCTGTCAGCCTTTCCTTGTTAAGCCTTTGCATTCATACTTTCCCCACACTTGCTGAGTACGACATGTGCTCACCCTTGCTATAAACAATGTTGCTCAGAAAGAGGAAGTTGTTATGAAGATGCTATGAAGATGTTGCTGGTGCTAGGCGTACGCAACCCCCAGTCATCTACCTGTGAAGTTTGGTGCCTTCGTTTCCAGGATAAAGCATAAATCTCTGATAATGTTTCTTTTTCTTACGTGATACTGTTTCTGTATTCACTTATATGTCACTATATGTATGAAAATAGATCCTGGCATACATATAGTTATGCATCTGGTTTTCTTTGGAAAAACAGGTGTGACAAGACGCAACAACCTTGGTAAAGTTGTTACCACGTATGTTGGAAATGAGTCCAACATATATGTGAAAAGGTCGCTGTGGGTTCCTAAGATTTTGGTTGCTAACGTGGAAGGCCCCAAGTCAAATTGGAGACCTAAAAGAAGGAACTAAATTGTTTTGTAGGCATACTCCTCCGGTGGATCAAGTTGGGTGCTTGATAGTGGATGCACACATCATATGACCGGAGAAAGGAGTATGTTCTCCACATATCTCCACCTAGAAGGACCAAGAGAAAGAATTGCTTATGGTGGGGATGCTAGTGGAGAAGTCATTGAAGTTGGTGATATTCCTATCTCTTCTAAATATTCAATTACTAATGTGCTTCATGTTGATCCATTAGGTTACAATCTTCTATCCGTTTTACAACTTAGTGATATTGGATTTGACTGTAACTTTTCGGATAAGGGTGTGTCCATCATAAAGAGGGAGGATTCCTCTATTGTCCTTACGGGTCGCTTGAAGGGAAGGCTTTACTTAGTTGATCTCAACAAAAGTAAAGTCGTCTCTAAGACTTGTTTGGTGGCAAAATCTAGCATGGGTTAGTTATGGCATCGCCGACTAGCTCATGTTGACATGAGGAACTTGGCCAAACTTTTGAAAGATGAACACATCCTTGGACTAACTAATGTTCATTTTGAGAAAGATAGGATATGTCAAGCATGCCAAGCCGGGAAACAAGTAGGTGCACCTCACCCACCAAATAGCATCCTCACTACTACAAGCCCGTTGGAGCTCATTCATGTGGATCTATTTGGACCGGTGGCCTATATAAGCATTGGTGGTAATTAATATGTCTTGGTTATTGTTGATGATTATTCTCGCTTCACGTGGGTGTTCTTTGTGTTTGAAAAGAGTGAAGTTCAAGGGAAGGTGAAGACCTTCATAAGAAGAGCACAAAGGGAATTCGGATTGCCCGTCAAGAAAGTAAGAAGTGATAATGGCTCCGAATTTCGCAACACCAACGTTGAAGAATTTCTTGATGAAGAGGGCATCAAGCATGAATTTTCAGCTCCTTATACCCCTCAACAAAATGGGGCGGTTGAGAGGAAGAATCGCACACTTATTGAGATGGCAAGAACCATGTTGGATGAGTACAAGACACGGCTTGTCATGCCATCAACCGCCTCTATCTTCACAAGTTTCACAAGAAGACTTCCTATGAGCTTATCACCGGTAAAAAGCCCAAGGTGTCCTACTTTAGAGTGTTTGGGTGCAAATATTTCATTCTAAATAAGAAGCTCCGGAGCTCTAAGTTTGCACCAAAGGTTAAAGAAGGTTTTCTTCTTGGTTATGGTCCTAATGAGCACGCCTACCGTGTCTTCAATCTAACCACCGGAAGGATTGATGTCACGGTGGATGTTACCTTTGATGAATCTAATGGCTCTCAAGTGGAGCAAGTTGATATGAATGTTGTAGGAAAAGAGAAGCCACCTTGTGAAGTAATCAAGCAATTGGCCACAGGTGATGTTAGACCAGTTGAAGCACAAGATGAAGATTAAGAAATTGCACAAGCTTCAACATCATTCGAAGGGTCAAATGCTCCTGGTTCTGTAGAGGTGCAGACCTCGGAGGTTCCGGGGAATCACCCGGAGGTTCCGGGAACTGGCACTGGAACTCAACCTCCGGGAACTACTCCGGAGGTTCCGGAGTCTGGGAACCCAGCACCCCAAAACCTTGAGAACCAGGCCACCATTCAGCAAGGAGATGGTCATGAAGCTAATTCAGAGACTCAAGCTGATGGTGATGATGAAGACCAACCTCTACACCAACCTCTTGGACCATCACATCCTCGTGTACATCAAGTTGTGCAACGGGACCATCCCGTTGACAATATTCTTGGGAGCATAAAGAGAGGGGTAACAACACGATCTCATCTTAAAAATTTTTGTGCATTTTACTCGTTTGTTTCCTCTCTTGAACCTATCAAGGTAGAGCAAGCTCTTGAGGATCCGGATTAGGTGATGGCTATGCAAGAGGAGTTGAACAACTTTGAAAGAAATCAAGTGTGGGAGTTGGTGGAAAGACCCAAGACAAACATCATAGGCACTAAATGGGTCTTCCAAAACAAGCAAGATGAGTTTGGTATTGTGATTTGGAACAAAGCAAGGTTGGTTGCTCAAGGGTACACTCGAGTTGAAGGACTTGACTTTGGAGAAACATATGCACCGGTAGCAAGACTTGAAGCAATTCAGTTTCTTCTTGCTTTTGCTGCCCATCATGACTTCAAGTTATACCAAATGGATGTCAATAGTGCATTTCTCAATGGTCCACTCTCCGAAGAAGTCTATGTGGAGCAAACATCCGGTTTTGAAGATCACAAGCGTCCTAATCATGTCTACAAACTCCATAAGGTGCTCTATGGGCTTAAGCAAGCACCAAGAGCATGGAATGAATGCCTTAAAGATTTCTTGCTCAAGCAAGGCTTTGAGATAGGCAAGGCCGATGCTACCCTCTTCACTAGAAAAGTTGATGGTCATATCTTTGTTTGCCAAATATATGTCGATGACATAATATTTGGTAGTACTAATGAAACTTTTTGTGAAGAATTTAGTAGGGTTATGACAAAGAGGTTTGAGATGTCCATGATGGGTGAGCTCAAGTACTTCCTTGGATTTCAAATCAAACAAGCAAAGGAAGGGACGTTCATATGTCAAACAAAGTACACAAAAGATATGCTCAAGAAGTTTGATATGGACAAGGCTAAGCCCATCAAGACCCCAATGCCTACCAATGGACACTTAGATCTTGATGAAGAAGGGAAATCCGTGGATCAAAAGGTATATCGTTCTATGATCGGCTCTCTTCTTTACCTATGTGCATCTAGGCCGGATATTATGCTTAGTGTGTGCATGTGTGCTAGATATCAAGCTAACCCGAAAGAGTGTCATCTTATAGCCGTAAAGAGAATCTTGAGATATCTAGTTCATACCCCTAACCTTGGCTTGTGGTATCCTAAGGGCTCCACTTTCGATCTACTTGGCTATTCGGATTCGGATTATGCCGGTTGCAAAGTAGATAGAAAGAGTACATCGGGGACATGCCAATTCCTTGGTAGGTCTCTAGTGTCTTGGAGTTCTAAAAAGCAAAACTCAGTAGCCCTTTCCACCGCCGAGGCCGAGTATGTTGCAGCCGGCGCTTGTTGTGCTCAACTACTTTGGATGAAGCAAACCTTAAAAGATTACGGATGTCATTTTACCCATATCCCACTTTTGTGTGGCAATGAAAGTGCCATAAAACTTGCAAATAACCCTGTAAGCCACTCTCGTACAAAACACATAGACATCCGTCATCACTTCTTGAGAGACCACGAAACCAAAGGAGATATCGCTCTAAGTCATATGAGCACCGAGAAACAACTAGTCGATATCTTCACTAAACCTCTCGATGAGTCAAGGTTTTGCAGCTTGAGGAATGAGCTAAATATTCTTGATTCTCGTTGCGTGGTTTGATATATAACACATCTTGATTGATAAATTGCCTTACTGAAAATCTTTTGAAAAATTCTTAATATATGTGTTTCAAAACTTATTTTATATCCCAAACATGTTCCAAAAGGCTATAGCTGTGTGTTGATTGTTTGTTTTCTAGCCTGTTGGGACAAGGAGTCCATGATCTAAGAGAAAGTTGAATCAAAAGTGCCAAATATCTTCAAAACAGCAAGCTCACTGTCTCTGGTTGCAGTCTCCGGAGGTTCCGGGAAATTTCCGGAGGTTCCGGATCCAAATCTTGTTCAGTCAGGCTTCAGTCAGTATTCAGTTTTAAGTCCGGAGGTTCCGAAAAATTTCCGGAGGTTCCGAAAGGAATCTAATAGGGAATATTCTTAGGACCTTATCTCTTACCCCTCGGGATAACTCCCTTTCTACCCTAACGCTTTTTCACCGCGTCAGATCCACTTTTCACCGCTCGACCCCACTCGCCTCCCTCTCTCCCTCGCACGCCTCGCCCGCATCATCCACCGTCGTGCGCCGCCGCCGTCGCCATTGCCGCCGTTGAGGACGCTCGTCAAGTTCTGCGGGGTGGTGCACTTCCTCTGTCTGTGCCGAAGATCGAAGAAAGGGGGAGCCGCCCGTGCATCAAGATCCACTCCGACGGTTGCTGCCGCCCGTTAACAAGAAAGTCCAGAAGGTGTTCGTGCGCGTCGTCCTCAACATCTCGTCCACCTCATCTCTGTTTCGAAGGATTTCTTGCTCTGTGAAGAAGGAGATCTAGCCATTGCATACTGGATTCAATCTGGTAGGCTAGCTCCAGCACCACTAGGTCACTTTGTGACCTAGAGAGGGCCTCTGAGCTACGTCCTCGGTGTAAAAACTTCACAAGCATCTTCTTCCTCTCCCTGTTTCCGAGGTACTTCAAACCCTAACCCTAATCTGCTTCGTTCATCCTCTTTTCTCGCCCATGATTAGGTTTCTAGTGTAGAATTGATCCTAGATGCTCTCTGATGATTAGATGTTTAGGCACTCGATGTTGAGAATTCAATTGAAAATTGAATCAGAAGCAGTTTGGCTCTGTCACTGAAGAACCCGAAGGTTCCGGGGTCTGTAGCAACAGAGATCCTGATTCTAATTCAAAGTTCAATTGAACTCTTGTACATTCAGTTGCTGATCCAGTCCTTCATCACATCCTTATCATTCTGCACATCTCCTTATCTAGATGACTGGGGACTCTTCGAGTAGGAGGGACAAAAGGCCCCTGCAGTTTGAAGATTCAGAGGGTGAAGAAGCCTACAACATTGCAGTTAGAACAGTGGCACCTAGGAATGCTACACCAAAGAGGGGCAGAGGTTCAGGCAGCATGACAGGTGGTAGAGGGTCTGGGTCTGCTGCACATGTGGCAGACAATGGGGGACAGAAGGGAAGATCATCCCCATTGAAGTGACAGAGGCTGTTAAGCCTGGTGAGCTGGATACATCTTATCTAGTTCATGTGGAAGCCATGCCTAAGAAGAGGCCACCAACCAAGTATGACACCACAATGACCTTGGAGTACCAGAATTATGAAGGGGCAACTCATCCAGTTAGGAAGGCAAGGCTGGTGAATCCATATCTGTTGCCCAAGGGTGCTACCATAGACAAGAGGTTCTGGTCTGTGTTCCACTTCAACTATTATGGGTCTGTTTTGTTCAGCAAGCCAAAGATCGGAAAGATGCAGTGGGTTGACTGGCAACACTTTGAGAAAATTGATAAGCCAGAAGTGCAAGAGGTTCTTGAAATAGTGGACAAGTACAACATCAAAGAGCTGATGGGGTTCAAGTATGACTGGAATGCAGAGATTATAGCACAGTTCCATGCCATTTTCTTTCATGATGATATCAAGAACACCATACACTGGATGACCCAAGGGGTGCACTACAAGCTGGACTTTGTGACCTTTGCAAGGCTGCTGGGGTTCAACAAGGAGGATAGGGACAGAGACATGATCAACTTTGAGAGTCATTTGAAGCCAAATCAGATTGCAGATGCCTACTATGTGCATAAGCTGGCAACAGGGTCCACTGTTGGACTTAAGCCAGTTTATTATGTGATAAATAACATGCTCACTATCTACCCCAAGGCAGGGAGTGACTCCACCTCCCTCAGGAGCCTTGCTACAAATCTGATTTTCAGGATGCTGTCTCAAGCCATCCCATTATCTGTCAGCAAGTTCATTTGGCTGGATTTGATTTTGAGCATGGAAAATGGAGTTGACAACTTTCCCTATGCCCCCTATGTGATGTACATCATTGAAGTTGTCACAGGCAAGATATTTAAGAAGGATTGTGAGCACTGTTCTTATCAAGTTAAGCAATGGAAGCACCAGAAGACAGATGCTGCAGTGAGACAGGTCCTTGGGACTAATGGAGGCTCCCCTTTCACTACTAGAGCCACACTTGCAGCTACACCTGGAGCCACACCAGCAGCTCATGATCAAGAAGCTGGACCTAGCAGCACTAAAAAAAAGGGATCTGAGCTTGAGAAGATGAAGAAAATCCTCAAATATAGCCTCATGCTCAATACCTACTCAGCCAACCAAGTTTTTGAAGTTAGGAAAGACATCAACAGACTGCTGGTTCATAATGGGTTGGCTGCTGACCTACCTGTTCCTCCTCCAGATTTTTATGTGGATATCTCTAGTGATGAGGATGACTTCTACACTCAGCCTAGGACCCCTAGGACTTATTCTCAAGTCAATCCAAATCAGCCTAGTGATGCCCAATCTGAGGAAGCTAAGTCTAACAGTGAGACTGACCAAGAGACACTGGCTGCCAAGATGAAGAAAATGAAGCCCCAACTGAAGAAGAAGATCAGCTCCAAGATCCCTGCCAAGAAGAACTATAAGGCTGCAACTAGAAGAGGCAAGAAGCCTCCATCTGATGAAGATCCTGAGTCCTCTGAGGGTACTTGGGATGCTGAAGAGTGAATTCCTCTCCTTCTTCTTCTTTTCTTTTTGTTAACATGTTGACAAAGAGGGAGAAGAGGAAAGATTGAGATGAGATGATGACTGGGGGCTGACTTTTGTGAGGTTGAGAGATGCTGCTGCTGCTTTTGCTTATATTTGATCAGCTGAACTTATTTGGTTTGTAATATTGGTACTTTTGTGCTTGCCTCTGTTGGCAAGTGGTGGATATGATCATGGACAACTTTTGTGGGATGTGAAAACTTTTAAGAAAATTTGGTGCTGTGATGTAATAGACTAGAAGTACTTTGTGTTGCTCATCTTAATCTATTCTTATTCTGTTGGTTTATATTGTTGACCTGTGTTGATTGGTGATTGTTAGAACTGCTGTGGAACCAGAACTCGGAGGTTCCGGGATTTTTCCGGAGGTTCCGGGCTCTGGTACCAGAACTCGGAGGTTCCAGATTTTTCCTGGAAGTTCCGAGGACTGGTCACAGCCAGTTCCCTGGTTGAATATAAAATGTCATATGCATCTCTTATGTTTGTAACACTATTCTTTGCACCTCACGATGACCAGAATACAATGCAGTTGTTTCACATGCTCATAATGTATGCCTACATGTCTTGAAAGACATTTCCACTCTATTTTCATTGAGAAAGGCATACATTAAGGGGGAGTCTTGTATTCATGTCTTCAAAAGCTCAATCTTTTAATTAAATGCATGCTTTAATTAGATTGCCAACATTTACCAAAAAGGGGGAGATTGTAAGTGCAATCAAGCCCTAAGTGGGTTTTGGTGATGTTGACCACTCAATTAAAGGTCTAATGAGCTTCTAAGTGTATGTTTCAGGCTAATGGTTTGTGTAAGGTGCAAAGAGACAAAAGGAGACCCCTAATTCAAAAAGAGAAGGCTTGCCCTTGTCCAAGGATGTTAGTTTAATTTATTTTCTTTTTGAAATTGAGTATAGGACAAGCCATACTATCAAGAGGGATACTAATAGTGGTTTTGGGATAGATCCAAGTGCATTAAGTTCTTTACAAACCTATAAAACATCCCAGCCACAAATGACCTATCAGCAGCAGCTCTGTTTCTCTGTCTCCGGAACCTCTGAGTTTTTCCCGGAAGTTCCGGACTGTCTTGTGACTGCTAGCTGAAGACGCTCAGACCTCGGAAGTTCCAGGATTTTTCCGGAGGTTCCGGGATTTCAAAAAGAGCTGTTACAGTTTTAGATCTGTGGGTATTTAGACCCCTTTGACCCCCAACGGTTCTCTTCTTCCTTCCTGCACCGTAACAGTAACATTTGCCTCCCTTCTCACTTCTAACATCCACTCCCACCTACTTGAATCCAAAATCCATCCTAAGCATTCAAGTCTTGGGTGATTCCTTGTGAGAAGAAGCAAATCCCTTTACTCTCTTGAAGATTTAGTGCACTTGGTGAAATCCTAGCATACTTGGTGGATCTATTACTCTTGGAGTTCTACTCCTAGATGGCTAGAGGTTACTTGGGAGCTTCCTAGCTTTGTGTGGCTGCCCCAAGTGGTTTGTATTACCCTTTGTGACTAGTGGAGCACTCCATCTATTACCTTGGTGATAGGTGTGAGAGAGGAGTGGATCTAGAGAGACCCCAAAGCCTTTGTGGCTTACCTCAACAACGTGGATGTAGGCTAACCTTTGTGGTGAGCTGAACCACGAGTTAAATCTGTGTCCCTTGTGCTTTACTCTCTTTACATTCTTTGCATGCTTGTTCTTGTTTGCTCTCAACTAGATCTATTAGGGTTTACTCTAGATCTACAAGTTCTTGTTGCCCTAAGGTTATTTGGTAGCTTATGCTTCAAATTCATAGCTTCAAATATCAGCATCTAGCCTGTGATATCAGCCTTTAGCTCTCTAACCCGTGCAGACTTGAAAAATCAGAAGCTCCAGGAAAATTCACTGTCCGTGAATTTTCCCGGAGGTTCCGGATTTTTCCTGGAGGTTCCGGACTTTGACAGAATTTGGCAGAAAATTTTGAATTTGTTTTGCAGGCCTATTCACTCCCCCTCTAGGCCACTTGCATTGATCCTTTCAAGAACAAATCAGCCACCAGTTATTAGCCAGCGGTACTTTTCTCTCAGAACAAATCAGCACCAGCCACCAGCCATCAGCCAGACGAACAAGGTGGTCAATATCTTTTTCCGATTTCCGAACACATGGAGTTTACTTTTGCCTTGCAGGGTCAGGGTGTTGCAGGGCTTATTCCGTATTGCATTTACAGAACTTATAAGAGGATACAACATTCTGTTTGGGATGGTATTACTTGCATTGGTTGGCACTAGTATGCAGGGCAGCCGCACCCTTTTACTTGTATGTCGAGTAGCATGTAAGCAGAACCGATCTTAATGTTCAATGTTCAACTGAATTATCAGGACAAGCACCTTTTGCCAATGCCTTGGCTTGCCTGCTGGATGGTGTGGTGTGATTTGAATGGACCCATATGTGAAGTAGGGCAGCTACTGAAAGTGACTCTTGCTAATTTCTGTAACCGGCTTCTTTTGCAATGTGGTGAAATTTTCTGAACAATCTTATTTCACTATTTTAGAGTTTGCAAACAGGTGTTGGCATAATTTATTTTACCCGGTCACACAAATATGTAAATCACGAATAACCGTAATTTTCTCAAACATCCCGATATAACAACATTCTTATGGTAGCTCTGAATTGAACTTTCGCAAGGAATTACTACATGGATCTTTTTTTGATGGGTGAAATCTGCATATCTTGATTCGTAGCAATAGCCAGTAGTAGTTACCAATACCATAGAGAAATGCTACGAGGTACGGGCCACACGGCAGGTTATTCATTGGCTTTGGGCCGAGTCCATCTACGAGGAGGTACGGGCCACACGGCCCAGGCAAGGACTCATGAGTTCAAGTCCGATCCGTCGCCGATAGGGAGGGGGTGCCGTGCCGTGCCGTCAGGTACTCAGCTCAGGCAGGGTTCGCAAGCAAACTCTTTCTCTCCGCTTTCCCCTCCGACGACGAGAAGAAGCAAGCCAGTCCGGGCGCGGCGCCGCGAGGGAAGGGAGAAGGACGGGGGGCGACGATGCAGGTGAAGCAGAAGGTCTACGAGCTCTACAAGGGCACGGTGGAGCGGGTAACGGGCCCGCGCACCGTCTCGGCCTTCCTCGCGAAGGGCGTCCTCTCCGTCCCCGAGTTCATCCTCGCCGGCGACAACCTCGTCGCCAAGTGCCCCACCTGGTCCTGGTACGGCCGCCGCTCGTCTCCCGTCGCTTTCCCTCCCTCTCAACTGATTCATGTGGTTAATTGACTGATTGATCTGGTGGGTGGTTGGGTTGTGCGTGCGTTCGCAGGGAAGGGGGCGATCCAAGCAAGCGGAAGTCGTATCTCCCTGCCGATAAGCAGTTCCTCGTCACCCGCAATGGTATGCTGCTAGTACTGAACTGAGTCAAGATTCGGCTCAATATCTATTTTTCCATCTACGTGAATTTAATTTTGGTGGATTGCAGAATGCACATTATTGTTGGGTAGATAGAATTGGTGGATTTCTTTCCTCAATCCTGTGATGAGATCAAACATGCTAGTTTAGGAAAAACCATGGAGTAATTGAAAAATTTAACACGGGAAACAGGGAAACTAGAGGCTCTACTATTTAAAGCTTGTCACTCATTTGGAATTCATGCCTTCAGAATTCAGAATTTTGTGTTGCTCCCAGTGCCTTGTTTAAGACGTGCCATCTCGCTCGAGGAAGAGTATGATGCAGCAGGAGCTGAGGTGGTTCTTGACGATGATGATGATGGCGAAGGCTGGCTCGCGATGCATGGGGTGCAAGGTTAATACACTCATCTATGCTGCTTGGTTGCACCTTGTTTTTGGATTATATATGATCTAAGGTCTAAACTATCCTTTTCTCCATTGATAATGTTTAGCATCAAAGCCTGATGAGGAGGAAGACATACCCTCTATGGATACATTGGACATAGGGAAATCTGATGGGATAAAGTCCATTCCCACTTACTTTAGCGGTCGTAAGAAGGAAGAAGAGGAGGAGGAAGATATACCTGACATGGACAGTTATGAAGACACTGAGGATAATTTGGTAGGAAGATCACAACTCTCTATCTTGTACAGGGCTAAGCAAAGCTGACAAAGTTACTGATTCAAGCCTTGCCTTTCTATTCTTATTACAGGTTGCTGCTGGGCCATCATACTTTGTCGCAGAAGAGCCCGAAGATGACAACATCCTTCTTACCAGAACATATGATGTTAGCATAACGTAAGCTCGTTTATCTTGCCTACAGGATTTGGTTAATTCTTCTTTTCAGTAGGTTAGGCCAACCATACTATGATTGGTGTATCGTGTAGTGTGGCATCTACTTGAAGCCTGCCATAGGTTACATTTGCATATACACGGGTGTGGAGGGCAGATATCTCAAATGCATAATGTTCTGGTTTGTACCAGCAGAGTTCTATGTTTTAAATAGTTGGGCCTCTTGAGACTTTAATTTACACAAACTGCATATTTGGTGCCAGATGAATTATAATTGGCAACTTGGCACATCTGATTTGCAAAAAAAATTACCACCAACTGGTTTTCTAACTAGTTAATGGCTGCTGCCTTTAAGGTTCGCCACTGTTGATTATTGAGGATTAGATTAACCAATTAATTATATTTCTGTGTGAAAAAAAAACTATTTACTTATTATGCTCCATGCTTGAATTGGAAAGCACGTAACTAATTATCTTATTGCAGGTATGACAAATACTACCAAACTCCACGTGTCTGGCTGACTGGATATGATGAGGTAAATTTGTACATACTTTTGCATATAGTTACTGTGATCTTACTGCTGGACTTGATTTGTTTAATTTGTTCTCATTGCAGTCGAGAATGCCACTAAAGCCTGAACTTGTGTTTGAAGATATCAGCCAAGACCATGCACGAAAAACGGTATATTTTCCCCCATTCCTTCTTTGGATAAACATACCAAATGGAATGCGTAGATGATATAACTTCTATCACGTCAATAGTCAATATTCTTAATACTGGTAATGAGTTGAGACTTGAGCTATATGATCAGAATAAAAGAACAATGCAGTGTCACATGGCAGTTGGTCACAGGGTAGACATCTGTATCACTTTCGGGATACATATAGTTCAACTTCTCATTTTGCAATATGTTGTATTGGTAGGTATAGTAGAAATTAGGTACTTTCATCATAGCACCCTATAGTTGGATTTATATTTTTATCCTCCAGAGGAAAAATCGGTAAGCGTATTTTTTTAGTATGGCTACATGGATTTTTAGAGCAGCTATCCACACATATCATTCAAATTTCATGATGATTATTTGGAGTCAGAAGCAGGTGCAGGTCCTGCCTTTCTTTTCTTTTTTCCCCCTTTTGAGATGGAGCGCAAAGATTCCATAACAGGAACTGGTGTGGCTAAATCACTAGCAAATTAGAGATTTGGCTATTCTCATCCAACATAGACCCATAAGAGGCCAGATGATATGCCACCATATTACAGGCCCTTGGGCAATCTGTTCATACTCGTTGAAATGAAATGCAATCGAGTTTTTGCTTCCTGGAAGTGAGTAGACATTTCAACCAAGTCATATTCAGAGCTCATGAATGCTTGTTTCACCACCATGGTATCAGTTTCTACGAATTCTTGCAAATTGCAATAACTATTTGCTTGTCACGGTTTATTGCAGTACAGCCTCTTTTGTTTGTAAAAGCATTATATGATGAGAGATGGCCTGCACCTGCCACCAGGGCCTGACCTTCATGGCCCCTATAACAAATATCCCATCCACCACTTTAGTTTCTCTCTCTAAAAGATTCACCAGCTTTAATTTTCACCACCTATTGTGCTGGTGGCTTCCATCGTAACAGGCTTGTTCCCTTTTCAACTAGATAACATGTGCTTTCTTGTGTCCAACTGACAGCCTTGAGATGGTAAAACTGAATTCTTCAGTTGATCTAAAAGGATCTCCCTCCTTAGCTTTTATTCCTGTCTGACCAACAAAGCCACATGAAGAATGAAACTTTTTAATTGCAGCTCCTTTTCTTGATTACGAAACTCATAGATGAGTTACCTACTGTTAACACATTTCCCAATGTGTTATTGTCTCCTCCATTTGAGCTGCTTGCCATCTTTCTTTCACTAGTTCGCATTTGAAGAAAAGTGTCCACCATCCTCAACACATCGCCATCGGACATGGGGGGTCAATCTTCCTTCATTCTTCTTTTGATGAGATTTGCTCTTAGAGGTAGGGTGTTCGGTATTCTCCATAGAAATGGATTAGCTTCACTGGGCATGCTGTTTTCCACAGCTGGAGACCAATTAATAGTGATCTTGTTATCACCAGTGCCTGAGCAAGCAGCAGTACCCGCACTTGATCTCATTCTCTTGCTCTGAGGTTACAGTTTATAAGCTGGCTTAACTGAGAAATTTTCTTTCGGGTCAATATGCCAGGCCAGAGTCTTCCATTCCTCCACGAGTTGGAATGCAAAGAATAAGGTTGGCATCCTCATCAAAAGTTCGGTTCACTAGCTCACTGTCCCAATTCTCGCTGACAGGGTCAGTTAGTTCGTTTTGCTCTTTCTGAGGGATTGGCGGCCAAGTATTCTAACGATCCAGGGATCAGACCAAATATTGATGTTAGCACCATTACCAACTCTCCAGATGCTGCCCGCCTTGAGTAAACTAAAGTTCTCCATGTAGACATACCATTAATCGGCATATCATCCAGAATATTCCCAGAGGGGGAATATTTTGCTGATGGACCTGCACACGAAGGGAATCTGGATTTTGCATAATTCGTTGTGCCTGTCTAGCTAGCATTGTCATATTGAAAGCATACAAATCTCGAGACTTAATCATCATTCTTCGGTCTAGACAGTTTCTTCCAAATTAACCAATGAACTCTGTGTGTTCTGGTTCTTTTGACTCCACCAGAATCTGCAAATTATTGTACTTAGCTGATTACACAATGTTTTAGTCACATCAGAAGTTCGAAACAGAGGGATGGCTTGTGCCACTCTTTAATAAGGATTTGTTTACCGGCATAGGAGAGCAACCTTTGTTGCCAGCCCTGAATCCTCCCTCCACACTTTTATCTTTAATAGTGAATTCAAAAGTTTTTGTTTTTTGAGCAGCCTATACAATTACAGGCAAATCCAAATACCTTTTGTTTTTTTTTTCGCTTCATTGCCCAGGTGGAGTGCTCTCTTCATAGCTTGATTCTGTGCATCTCTTGTGTTTTTGCTGCTCATGTTTGAAAACTTGTCCTTGTTAATCACTTGTCCAGAAGAAGCTGCATAAATACTTAGAATTCAGCCCACTTCTCTTGCATTTGCCACATCAGCTTTAAGGAGGGAGTCATCCGCAAACAATATGTAGCTGATGCTTGGTGCTGCTTGGCAGACCTTGATACCCCTGGTTTTGTCTCGCATCTCAGCATCATTTAGCAAGTATGAATACCCCTTAGCACATAAGAGAAAAAGGTAGGGTGAAAGAGGATGACCTTTTCTCAACCTGCATCTAGGAATTAGTCTCTGTACTCTACATACACATCTTATGACTGAGTCTATCCAATCAAGTCAAAAGCCCACCTTGATCATCATATCACAGAGCAAATTTCACCCAACACTGTTGTAAGCTTTGCTCATGTCAAGCTTTAAGGCTGCATAGCCTGTGGAACCACTTGGCTTTATCTGAAAAAAATTGAGTCAACTCACAGGCCAACAGAACATTGTCCAAGATAAGTCTGCTGGGGAAAAGGCATTCTGGGTGGGTGAAGTGATGCACACAATCAAGGATAGCATTGATAGGTGGACCTGCAGATTAATTTGAAAAGTAGTTAATGATTAGTTCTTTTTTCTCCACCTCTGCCCATCCATCTTCTTTTCTCAGTTTTCTAATAAAGTTTTTCCTCTTTCTATCTAAAAAAATGAAGTTGTCTTCTATTGGACTCCGGTACAGGTTGCTAGATGCTATAACATAACACAATTTATGGATGCAGGTGACTATTGAAGATCATCCCCACTTATTAGCAGGAAAGCATGCTTCAGTTCACCCATGCAAACATGCAGCTGTGATGAAAAAGATAGTTGATGTCCTTGTGTCTCGAGGAGTTGAACCAGAAGTTGACAAGTAATACTCTTTATGTTGATAATCTTTTTTTATGACACAATTAATGAAAGTGTCGCCCTCCTCTTTTAACGGTTTCTACCTCTTCTGAATAGGTACCTTTTCATATTTTTGAAATTCATAGCCTCTGTCATACCAACAATTGAGTATGATTACACAATGGACTTTGATCTCGGCAGTACAAGCTCATGACTGGTTTATCCAAGGTACGCATAAGCTCTTATCGCCAGACAATGCACTTGCTTATCAACAAGACCAAGTCATATTGTTTGGCTCAAACTTTTATGACTATCCTGTTATTTGTGTGTGCACTGGCATTTATATGCAGTTGCCTGTTTGTTGGTTGTCAGAGGACGAAGCAGCATTCTACAGAAAGGCACACGAAGGCTGAGTTGCCTGTGTGGTTGAAAGTATTTGTGCATCTGCGTTAATTGGTTCCATTGGATTGGTTGCAATTGTGAACTTTGAACTCTGGAAGCTGGCAGATCCACCAATACATTATAACACTGTCTGCTTGTGTACTTTTGAATGCATTGGTCGCCTTCCATATATAATCCAGTAAACAAATGTACATTTGTGTGCATTGCACCACTTGGATCCAGCACAGTGCGGTTTAAAAGAGCACCGATCAGAATCGTGCAACCATCACCACGGGCCTCGGATGCGTCTGCGGCTGGGCGTGATGGGCGTCCGGACGGAGGTGATCGTCCACCCGACACGAGATCACGTACCGTGGATCCGTGACGCCACCCCGATCGCGTCCGCGCACCGAGCCAAAAACGAGAGCCCCCGGGCGTCGGCGCGCGAGCGCGGTGTGCGTGACGCGACCGGCGCCGCGGCGCCGCGCGTTCACATGCACATGCCGGCCCGCGCAGGCCTGCTGGCTAGCCCCACCCGCCGGAGGGAGAGGGAGGGACGATGGCGCACGGTCGGAGCGCACGCGCGCGCGCGTGGTTAGCAGGAGGGAGGCGTCGGTTTCGCCCGCGGTATTTTCCGCCCGCACGACGCGCTCGCACCTGCGTGCTCGCACGAGCACCGCTCGTTGCCGATCCCGCCGGCCGGCCGACCGCCACGTGCGGCGATCGCGACGAGGAAGCTCGTGGTCTTGTGGTAATCCCTCCGGTTTGGTAAAAGAAATCGTTTGGGATAGCGACACGGTCTCCAAAACACAACTTTGACTTCTCTTTTCTATCAAAATATTTATTGAAAAGTTATATATGTATACTTTTATAAAAATGATTTTCAAAACAAATCTATTGATATGATTTTCACATTTCTAAACTCAACGATTTAAAAGTTATTTATCATTTATATTCCTATCCAAAACGACTTTTTTTACCAAACCGGAGGGAGTACAATGCATGTGCAAAATGATGTGCCGAGTCAATTCGTAGGCACCGTAGGCTTGGGTAAACGAGTGAACGAGAGGCCTACAGGTCGGCGCTGGTCGTTCGGATTGGATGGGTTGATGGATGAGCCGTCGAACTAGTGGGCTAGTGGCTGCGGTAAACCTTGGTCCGTTCCCGTATGGCAGCGGGTGATAAAGGTGCGTGCACTACTGCACTGTGTTGGGCACTATCCCTTCTCTGGGCGTTAGGCCGCTGGTATAGCTAGGTACCTAGGCCGGCCGGCCGCTGGCGGAGCATGCATGTGGATACCAGTGGCCTCCAACCACCGGTGGATCAACAGGGTTAGCTTGATGTGATGTACGAGTAGCGACCTTCGACCTCCGGAGCTCTGCGGCCTGGACGATCCAGAAGGCCGCACACAATCCACAGGAGGGCACAAGTACGGTGTACCGTTCCTGGTATCGTCCTGCATGACATTCTCATTCGACCTTCGAAGCCTCTAGATGCTAGAAGTCTGATAATGTACATGTGTTTTTGGCGTTTTTGTTGTCAGCAGGCTACGCTCCCCTTTGTTGTAACTCTTGTTCTGTGTGATGGTGGTGTAGGGTTCTCTTTCTTTCTCTAGTTCGCTTTGTTAGTTGTGTTTTGCGCTTTGGATCTCTCCCAAGTCGTTGTTTTGTACTTCATTTCTCTTCTTTTAATGAAAAACGTGCTTTGCACGTCTTAAAAAAATAGTGTACCGTTCCTATTTTAGAATGCACGCACGTATGTTCCAGTTTGTACAGTAGTACTTCATCCATTCACTTTTGACAATAGACGCCCCCATCTGTTGATCGGCGGCAGCTTCTATCTCAGAATCGTCTCTGCAACGACCGGCACCCGATGGAATAAGGCATTGACAGCAACACGTATCTGGAGCAGGGTTCACAATACTGGGCAACCTGCACATTGTGGATGCCCATCTGTTGATCATGAGAATTTTCAAATTTTGACACCCAATACACGAGTACCTTTTCAAATTTTGACACCTAATACACGACTACCTCTTTGTAATTGACACCCAATTCGCGAGCCTTCCAAAAATTGACATTGAGGACGCGAATTCTTTCAATCCAAGAGACTCTGCTCTGTTTCTCTCTCAACCCCTGGTGAAAAGACCAAAACACCCTCTTTCTTCTTCCTCATGTTCTGATCCGGCGGTGGCGCGACACGGACCAAGTAACTGATCCGTCCTGGGGGCCCGGCGACCCCACGTGCGTGCGCGTGCCCGGCCCCCGCGAACCCTCGCCCGCAAGCCCGCAACATGTCGCCGATGCGATGCGAATGCGATGCGATGCGCGTCGGTTGCGTCGGCCGGGCTCCGCGGGGTCCGCCCGGTCCCTCCCCGATCCCCTCCTCGTCGCTCTCCCCGCGCCAAAGCGAATATGCGCTCTGCTTAACTGCTTTCCCCTTGCTTTTTTTTGCTTCGGCCTCGCTCGATCGGCTCCCCTTGATCGGGAGGGCAGCGATCCAGGCGGCCGGAGAGCACGCCAAGCCGAACCCTGGAGGGACCTGATGCTGCTGCTGTTTTGTACGTGCGCGCGATCGAGCGGGTTTGGTGGCCGGCCGCCAAACACCCCCGGGCTCGTTGCGTCGCCGCGTGCTCTGGCTTCGGGACACGTATCCTCCTCCTGCATGCAGAAAAGTCGGGCAGGGAACGGGCCGGGCCCGTTCCTTTCGTCGCCCCGGCGCTCCTTTCGATGTGGTTCACACGCCGCTGCCGCGAAAACGACGCGGATGCAGCAGCTGCCTGGCCAGCGGGAGCCTGGGGAGGTTTGTGGACGTAACACGGCCGCTCAGGCAGATAGGGAATAATCAGGTCGATGTCGATGGAGCCAGCTACTACCGCGCGCGGATCTGGCGACTTGACTGCATTGCGTGCTGTAGAAATCGTGGACACACGTACGTTTTTTTGATTGATTCTTGATTTATCAATCATAAATGGGACTAGCTACAGCACTCTCAGAGGTTCTTGACATCTATTTAGCTTATTTTAGAGCAAGGCTAATAATACAGTCAAATCTCAGTCTATCCATATAATAGTTAGTTGTTCATTATGTATGTGTGATCTACTTATCTCTCTCACAAAGTTTCTTTGTTCTTGTGGCTAAGCTGAACCTCTTCTATCTCCAACACCTCAACCTCAACATTCAGCCGGCTTACACCCCTCTATTAAACTTGCTCTTAGAGTGGGGGTGTTTCGTTCTGCGGTTTGTGGGTGTGCGACGTCATCTAAAGATGAGATTATACCTTCAATACCTACTTTTATTTCACGATTTCATATGTTAGTTATAACATTTAACTGCGATGGATAGCATCCAATTTGGTTGTGTTCTATAATCTTGGAAATAATGTACAGTCAGATGATGAAAAAACCACATTCATCGATCTCTCTCTTCATTATTAATACTTTGCCACATCATAAAAAACAACGATATTACATCATTTTTAATGATAATGGAATTCACATTGGGAGGTTTACACAATGATCAACAACTGAGACTTGAGACCAGCAAACCTTTAGAGTCCGCATCACCTCCGCGTGCAGATTTCGATTCTTCTATTCTCTAAGATCAGCCGCAACATTGTTTTTTGAGGGCGCTGGGGGGGGGTAGAGAGATTTTGTGGCTGTCTCACGCTCGAGACTCGAGAGGGGAATATGCGTTTAAAATGTTTTGCAGGCAAGATAAAGACTCTCACGACAAGAAAATTGAAGGACGACTAAGATAATGCTTTGTCTTCTTTCATGCCTAGCAAAGTGCTAAGCATGAGGGAGGCCCCGAACCTTCAATATGGAAGTGCAACGTGACGCTCTAGGGGATAGCAAGATCAAGATCATCAACATCTACGGATCAATGTACAAGAAGCTAATGATCTCATCAAAATTCTGCACGGTCTCAGAAGGAAAACACAGAATATTTTTAGATATTTGGAAACTCCACGAAGTTACGATTCCGACGAATTAAGAATCAAGAAAATCGGAGGTTCCTACAAGTCCTGCGTGCCGAAAAAATCGGAACCGATGGTGCAGCGGGGTGCATGCGGGGTGACAGGTACAGAATAGCTATTTGATTGTAACCAGCCTAAGTTGATGCAAAAATACAACAATTGCAATGCCTCTAGTCGTTGCTTCAACACCACATTGCAAGACCACACAACGTTGCAATATGCTTATCTTTGCAATACAATAAAATGCCGATGCAATACTCTATTGCTATTGAGGTATATGCAACATTTGACAACACTTATGAACGCCCTCAAAGTGTTGATGTTCCTTGATATTGCAACGAAAATACTAATATTGAGATGGTTTCTTGGCATTGCTCTACGCCAAAAACCTTGTAGTGCAAGTTTGGGCATATTCTAGATGAAATGAGTAAGAGCAACTTCAAGAGACTAGCTATCATTCTAGCTAAATTTGCAGATCTTTCAACTATCTAAAAAAATAGAAAGCCTCATAAATGGTGGAGAAACCAACAGACTAGGTAAATCTTGAGAATCTAAAATTCAATCGAGGTTCACATAGAAACAAACTCTTTTATGCCTACAAACAGGTCCCTGATTTTGTGCACTATGCACCCTACAAATAACTCGATCTTTGCAATGTCACCCCTGGGAGCAGCTCCCACCTCCTTCCACGCGCCTTCGCTGCTCCGGCCGCCATTGTTCCGGTCTCGACGGGCGTGCCTCGAACTCCAGCAGCCGCTGCTTGGCCTCATCGGGCATGTCAAACGTCCTGTGGAGCTCCTTGGCATCGGCAACCTGACCCTTCATGGCGAGCCACCGTGGGCAGCTCGCGACCAATGGCGAAGCCAGGATTCAGCTTCAGGAGGCTCTCCCTCTTCTTCTTCCACCTCCAGCTCCCCATCCTTCCTTCTTCCTTCCGAAAATTGCAGGGGGTTGAGGGGAGGGGGGCCTCCACGGGATTTACGACCGTAGGAGAGGCTGGAGCTCCACCTGCCCCGGTGCTGGCTCCGCCGCTGCTCGCGACCTAGCCTCCACCGCCCGCGGTCGCTTATCACCGCCGAGCCACGCCGTCCTGCGTCCGAGCTTGACGACTTGAATATGCTCGGTGAGGCTGGCGGCAGCAGCATCTCGCGCCCTCTCATCTCTTGCGCCAGTGTGCCGCTACCGACCTGCCCGCACATCCCGGACACTGCTGGCTCATCGTGAGCTAGCTAATTATGTCCCCTCATTAGCTCTGCCAGTGGAAGAGAGCCGGTTCCTCTGAAGTAGCTACATTTACCTCAGAGAGGCACGGTAACATGAGTCTAGAACTACAGTACTCCCACGTAACACTGTAGCAATAGTACAGTGAAGGCACTGTTCATAGAATTTTATAAACTGGGTTTCACTATTTGCTTTCCCTGTAGCGATCGATCTGATCCATCCGTTCCGAATCGGACGGCTACTGGTGCTTCTACTTCTCTCTAAGGTAGATTTGAGCTACCTCAGAGGATCTCAATCCAGTGGAAGCACGCACGCCTCTAGAAGTGAGCACCACCGATGGATCATAACTTCGAAGTCACGAGCGGGCGCAAGTCATCAATACCCAAGAGGGATGCCGGGCCACAAGCGAGCACCACCGCCTTATCTACATCCGGCTACATCAGTTGAATTTTGCCATTAAACTCTATCTCTTCAAAACTATTATCTCAGGGGACTTGATCGGAATTAACAGGACGACATCAAACAGGCCTCTTTGCCTCCACAGGAGGGAGCTCGAAGCAGTACGCCGGAGGCGGGGGAAGGGCGCAGAACGTACAGAGCACGCACGATACCGAGCCGCGGGGCTCGGTAAAGAGACCAAGCGAACCTGCCCGGATAGCTAGCGCGATTCGCCTGAATGGTTTTTACAGAGTCTGTTGGATCCAATTTTTCAAGATATTTTTCTTTTTTTAGTTAATCAAGTCAAGATAGCTAGACTTTTGAAGTTGCTCTAAGGGGCGAAATGCCAAGCAAGGAGAAAAAAAGCAAGAGTGATGTGCCAGAATCCATATGTACATCTTGTGAAGTGCAAAAAAAAAATCTTTATGATTTTTTCTTTGAGTTCTTTATTATGCATTACATCGACAAGATATCACATGACACAAAACCCAATAGAGTCACCATCATTCTTTTAGTGCTTTCCAAGAGTTGCATGCATGGTTTTTGCAGTGTACAGGCTTCCATTCTTGATAATTTCGAAGATTTTTGTAGGTGCGAAGACGGTCCAACCTAAAACATGAGTCATATTGTTTCATATATGAATAAATATTTAAAGATCATACTAAACTGTATTCAGATGATCTTGCTTAGTAAAGGCAACATAAATAAAGTCGATAGATTAAAAATAAATAATAGTTAGTACTTACTCCCACATGGTTTGCCGACTGGCACTGGATTGCCACATTCAAGTGCAAGGCGAACAAGTTTCTTTGGACATATAATCTTCTCTTCATCATAAATAAGTTTACTACATATGCAAGTCATGTCAGACAGTCGCACCATATCACAACAAGGCTTGTAGGAGGCACGTAGTCGCCTTTTTTTATCTTATGGTCATCACACATTTCTTCTTAACATGTTCTTTCTCAAGTATGCAATCTATCTCAGCTTGTGGTGTTTTCAAGAATATACATATTATTGTGAAGGCTAGGAGGAGTTGGATGGTTATTTTTGTAACCATCGCTATGTATTTCTTAATGCTTTCTCGCAAATGGGAATGTTGAAGCTGAAGCAACGATATGCTTGCACTGCGGTTCTATTATATTTATAGCAACTGAGAATCTTTGATATATTTTTAATATGTATTCCAAAATCCTAACACCTTTTTTTAATTAAATGAAATATCTATATGATTGCTTAATATCTATATTCTACAGCCATAGTGAGACCAATAAAATTAAACATTTTAGTATCCAAAATATCTATATGATTGCTAATATTGGAAAGATGTCCAAGATTCATAAAAAAGTTGTACTTCATTAATATTTGGATCTGCATCTCTCTCTCATTAATATATATATATAGATATAGATAGATAGACAGACACAGATAGATAGCTTGAGAATAATCAAATACTCCACCTCTCTTTCCTCTGTAGGGGGCTCTTGTGTTGGTAAAAGAGAATATATAGTTTATAGCTGGTGGGTCTCATTTTGGAATTCCATAGGAGGCTAACACGCTGGATTGTTTTGTCCAAACTTAGCGCCTTCGTTCCTGACCTGTAAGTCTTAGCTCATGCCAAGAGGATATACTCTGGTGCTGCTCTAATAGAGTCCGACCGGGTTCCTTCTAAAACGCCTCTAGCTTTAACTTCAATGGTGATGAGATGCCATACAATCCATCTCGTATATCCTTGATGCTATGCAATCGAGGAATGGCGGCTCTAGCTTCTTCGCCTTGCTTGCTCGATCGATCCTGCGCCGTTGCGCAATCGTTGTGCAGCTCCTCCATCCTTTAATTCTTGAGCGCGATCCTAGCTTGCTAGTGGTGCAATCATGGTCTCGGAAAAGGAACGGGTGGCGCAGTGCCGTAGCTCTCGCCCGCCCTCCGCCACAGGATCCCCCCGCCCCCGATCGAGAGGCGTCGTCGATCGAGGCGCGCGCTGGCCGACGTCGACGTCGTGGATCCACAGCCACGGACGTCGCCGCCTCCACTAATCTTGCGTAATCTTGTCTGTGTGATTGCCGTAAAGGTGTTTGGGGGTCCGGAGTCCGGACGATGCTGAGCCAACAAGCAATCCAACTTCGTCGTCTTTCGTTCTCCGCCGCGCGACGACGACTCCACTGATGGACCGCGCCGCGCGCGGACGGACACATATGTATGTCCAGGAAACCAGGAAGTGCACAACGTAACTGCGCGCGCGTGTGCAAGGTTGCTGTGCTCTACTGCTCTTGTGCGAGCGTGTAACGACACGCGTCCTTGCGCATGCATGGAGCCATGGACGCATAACTCGTACGTGTTTCACACGCTGGCTCTGGCTAGTTCGAAATACTAGCTAGTGTCTGTATGACGTTTTAGAGTTGTGCACACCATAGCTAAAAGAGAAGGGCGCCCGATAGCTTTGTTACCCTTTATTTGTTACTCCCTCCGTTTCAAATTATTTATCATTTTAATTTTTTAGATACATTTCTTTTGTTATTCATTTAGATATATATTTATGTTTAGATATATAATAAAAGAAAATAATTTTAGAAAAGTCAAAACGACTAATTTAGAACAGAGGGAGCACGTTGGAAAGAGACGGGTCATTGATTGTGAGATGCTGAAATCGTAGCATTTGTTTAGCAAGGGCAAGAAAGGATGGAAAGATGGAAAAGTGTCTTAAGACACCGTTTGGATCTTTGGAATTGAATTCCATTCTAATAATAATAATTCAAACTAATTAAACTAATATACTTGTTTGCAAAATATATTTGAATATTATTGTTGGTTATATGAGAGAGATACTCATATGTTGAGTCGAAGAGCGTGCTATATGTTGCATATTAGAAACATAGTAGTGAGGATTTAATAATCAATTTTCATCTTTCAACCCTATGAAATTTAGATAGGATTATGTGTAAACTTTTTGAGAAGTTGTGGTATGCCAAATTCCATGACATAGTCTATACTTCATTAAGTAGATTCCAATTCGTTCAAAATGAAAGGATCCAAACGGGATCTTGTTTTGAGGCGCCATGAATTTCAAAAGTTTGATAAGGCTAACAAATACACTATGGTACTATGTACGTTAAATTGAGGGAGTACTAGCTACATAGCATGAGTAGAGATGACCCCGTCACATCAAGACTAGCGATACTAATTAGAAGTATTAAATATAGATTAATGACAAAACTCACTACATAAACCTCGACTTAAATCACGAGACGAATCTAATGAGCCTAATTTTGCTATGATTAGACAACATCATGCTAGAGTAATCAATCTCTAATAATGGATTAATTAGACTTAATAGATTCGTCTCGTGATTTTCCATCCATCTGTGTAATTAGTTTTGTAATTAATCTATGTATAGTCCTCCTAATAGGGCTTGTTTTAGTTAAAACAAATTTGTCCATAAATTTTTGGGAACTAAACACACCTCCAGACTAGTATATATTAGTCATGAGTAAAACATATATGTTTGGTCTGAGTGCATTTAAATTAGTCTTTTCGAAAAGAGGAAATATTAAAATAACACTAGTTCTCTCGCCGTTGGTCCCCCTCCTCTGCCCCTCCGGTGGCCTCGCCGGTGCTGGTAGGAAGAGGAGCGGGGACCCGTTCCCTTCGTAGTTTCAGCTTTTCCCTTCTAGTTTTGGTTTGCAGTGACATCGACAAGGTGGTGGTGACGATGATGCTATGGAATAATGTCTCTCCGGCCTCTCCCTATCTCGACAACGTTCGTTTCGGTGCCGACGAAGGGCCAGTGAGAGTTGGTTCTACCAGATCTGTTGGCTCTCTCCAGATCTTTGCAGGGTGGTGTGTCAATCAGGAGTTGCAGTTGATTGTCCTTTGTTGTGGTTGTGGCGGTTTTGATCTCTTCCTTCGATGTGTTCTACGTCAAGATCCGGATTCTTCTACCCTTTGTTTTGGTGATGAAGGATTGCAAGCTTGCGTTGCTTGGGGTGTTGCTCTAGCCGATGTTCTTTCAGCGGTTGCTAATAAATCTCGTTGTTAGCGGTGAGTGGTTTTTGCGGTCTTCAAAACTTTGTGTGGTGATGGGGTTTGCAGGTGGTCCTTTCCCTTATTGCCTTTCCAGTGCAATTTTCAAACTCCGGTGGACGAAGATCTATCAAAGGAAGAAGACGACCTTAGAGTTCTTCATTGTAATTTTATTTTCTTTGTGTCATTTTGTGTCAAGTTATTCTTCATTTGTACCGCCGATTGTTTTTCTTAATATGAATCAGATATGAGATGGAGATACCCTTTGAGTGTCTCTCTTAAAAAATAAGTCTTTTCGTGCCCTCCGGGAATGATGCTAATATACATACTTTTTAATTTTCTTGAGAGAGAACGTATCTACGCTCTTGACCTGATTGCAGCCACACATGTAGTACCAAATGGACTTACCCTGAACATTACATGCTCCTGTGTCCGTTCCTATATAGTGGCCAGTGACGCCACTGACAGTCACTGTCGTAGTACATAGCATGGCGGTACGCAACTTGTGAGCCACACATATAACCCGTTTGTAGCAAGGAAAAGGTTAGTGACGACAACACGTATCCCTTTTTCCCTTCAATTGTTTTACAGAAATGCATTACCTGTAGTCTATATAGGGACTACAAGCGTATGTGTGACTACTCACATGTCCGGCCGGATTGTCTATATAGGGATCATGCTAACACTATGCTATATAGGATGTGTTAAATCGATGCACGCTCTCGATCGGCACAAGATCGATCAAGCTGTGGTAACCTGTAGTCAGCCTGGCCCTATATACATTAACTCTGTTCATCATCAGTATGGTAGGTCATGGCACCGATAAACAGTGTCTCCATCCATTTGTGATTAGGACCCTTGGATGTGTTGCTGGTGCTGTAGTGCGTGGAGCTAGGGAGAATGCCGATCACACATATCATGAAAGCCTCATATCCTTGCAGTCAAACGTGGATCTCCTGCGTCCAAGCCTTTTCTCCATGAGTGGATGAAATGGACCCGTATTTCCACTGGCACCTTTTGGGAACATCCCAGAAAGCGACCCGAGTAGCAGCATGATTCACATGATTATTCTTCGCGCACCAACAAAATTCAACCCCAAGAAATTTATTTGTGAAGTGAGCAAACGACGACATGAAGGATATATGCACGGACCCAACTGCGCTTTGTTAATTCCAACTTCGAATTAAGACAAAACTCAAACTAGCTAGGTATCTTGTAACTTAACAAGAGACTGAGACTCTTTTGTTCTGCAACTTGACGAAATAATTAAGTACCAAATTACTCGCAAGAAATAAGCTACAACCAGCTACTAGTAAGATTTCATTAATTTGGCACATTATAGGAGGTTCTGAAAAAAACACTAAAAAAGAAGTCTTTTTGTAGCTAGTTTGGGATGCAAATGTTAATTTAAAGAAGATTATTATATTACTGATTTACTGATAGATGATCTAACAGTGTACCAAATCGATCAAAGGAAAAGCATGTCTCAGCACAGAATCATCCAAGATCTATTGCCTGGCAGGGGGCGGCCAATAGGGAATCGCCAAATGATCCACCCCCTTTGCAGAATGCGGAGACGAGAAAGGTGGCTCCGGATCCTCCACGTAAGAATCCCTCCCATCTCATATCTGTTGCCCCTCTCCCATTGGCCGCACCTGTCCGCGCGCGTACTTATTCCTCCCTGCCCTAGCTCTCCTCCCCTCTCTTCTCCTCCACACACCAACACGGCCGGCCGAGCGCATCATCATTTGCTCGCGGCGCACGCGTATGAACGAAGCGAGCGAGCCGGCGCGCAGAAGCAAACAAGCCGGGAGCTAGAGAGAGCTCACACACCACACAACGGGGTAGTGGTGGTGGGAGGAGGAGGAAGAAGAGAAGAACGAACTCTTTCCATCAAAAAAGAAAGAGAGAGAGCGAGCTCATAGGTGCGTGCGCTGCGCACGGCGTCGGCGTCGTACGTATAGGATGTCGGCGTCGGGCGCCGCGTGCCGCGTGTGCGGTGGTGGAGTCGGGGAGTGCGCGTGCCATGGCCACGGGCACGGGATCGGCGGCGCGCGGTGCGGCGGGGTCGCTGTCGCCGACCTCAACCGCGGGTTCCCCGGGATGTGGCATCAGGCGGAGGAGGAGCCCGGCGTCATCGTCGGCGGTGGCGCGGCGGCGGCGGCGGGGCTGCAGGAGTTCCAGTTCTTCGGTCACGACGAGGACCACGAGAGCGTGACGTGGCTGTTCAACGACCCGGCGCCCCACCTGCACCGCGGTCCGGCGTCGGCCGCGGTCGGGAACGGGGTGGCCGACGCCGAGCAGCGGAGGGCGCCGCCGTTGTTCGACGGGTCATACGCGCACGCGCAGTACGGCCAGACGACGACGATGCCGGGCCACGGGCTCACGTTCGACGTGCCGCTGAGCCGGGGAGATGAGGTGGCCGCCGCGGCGGTCCTGGAGGCCGGGCTGGGGCTCGGCGGCGGCGGCAGCCACCCGGCGACGTCCAGCGCCACAATCGTGAGTGGTTCGGTCCCATCTCTCCTGATCCCTTCTAATTTCAAGCTCATGCGATTCGCGTTCCTGGCTTTCTCCATGCTGAGGTCAGCAAGCACTGCTTGGCCATTTCAGTATCGAGTAATAACATGCATCTTAATTAATTAGCGCGATCACACTTCTTGCTAAATTTTTGGTTTCATTCTCTGCAGTTAATTGCCTGAGAAATAAATTAAAGGAGCAACGCCCGATCTCGTTAGCTTAATTCGTTAGATGTCTTTATAGGAGTATTTGTCTAGCCTTTTGGTATATACAGACTAAAGTGGTGAAAACTTCAGAAGCCGTCAATTTTGCGCTCCAATCACTCCAACTTTTTAAGAGCTACTAGCCCAAAACAGTGCACCATCACCAAGTTGCACGGTCCATGTCTTAGTTTTCCTTTTTGTCTCTAATTTTCCACTACGATAAAGTCACATTATCAAGCAGTGCTTTCAATTGATCCCCGTGAGAATTGAACAGCTTCTTGTAAAATTTCCACGAAATTCTTTGAGACCCTAAATATTGATAAGAATGATCAGACATTGATAATTAAGCTCCATCTATATATGTCAAGAAAGTACTACAAAATTGCAAAACATAAATTAATTTTAGTTGGCTGATATAAGGGAATCCTAAAGAATATACGAAAGCTGAAATTTAGTTGGGTCTATATAATGCACACATGAACAACTGGAATAAGATCCCCATTCCAAATGCAAGTTATTTTCTTAATATATATCTCCCCATCTGTCTATCAACATGATAACCACAAGTCTTAGCCAAATGCAATTTTCGTTCTTTTTACCATCGCTATCTGTCTATCAAAATGCTCACAGCGAGTCCTGGACACAACGCTGGGCAACAGCTCAGCTCAATTATTGTAGCTAATTTCTGCTCAAAAAAATATATTGTAGCTAATTTCATGTGGTTAATTAATTATATAACACATTGATCCCAAACTGTATATATCTTGACCATTTCTGTTTAGTGCCAGCTTACCGAGTGTGGACGTAGCAGCTTATTCTGATGAGGACGTACTTTCCGTACGATCAATTAATTAATCTGGATTTTGTGGTAGATAATTAGTAAAAATCAACGTCGTCATGTGCCTTTCTTGCTTGTCCAATTAGTTTATTTTTTGGACCGCTAGATTTTTGTGATCAAGTGGCGCTGGTTACATATGCATCGGATCCTTATGTTTGGCCTGCCCTATCAATTTTCAGATGTCCTTCTGCGGGAGCACGTTCACTGACGCGGCGAGCTCCGTTCCGGGCGAGGTCGTCGCGGCGGCGGCCAACGGGAGCCCAGGCGGCGGCGTCGTGGACCCGACGATGGACCGGGAGGCGAAGGTGATGCGGTACAAGGAGAAGCGGAAGCGGAGGCGCTACGAGAAGCAGATCCGCTACGCCTCCCGCAAGGCCTACGCCGAGATGCGGCCGCGCGTCAAGGGCCGGTTCGCCAAGGTGCCCGACGGCGAGGCTCCGGCGCCACCGGCGGCGGCCGCCGCCGCCGCGGGCTATGAGCCCAGCCGGCTCGACCTCGGGTGGTTCCGTTCATAGCGAGGGTGTACACGTAACGTACGTATGTATGTGCCGGCCGGCCGGAGGAATTTAGCTAGCACATATAGGCCGTTGATGATTAATTTAAGGTACGTAGATAAATACGCACGAAAATGTATATGTGATCGACGCATGACTAGCCACAACTATGTATACAGAGAGTAAGCATGGGTTTGTCATTTCTCATGTGTCTGATTAACAGATAAGAGAGCGTGCACTTCCTTAAATTATACTCCTTCTGTTCCAGAATATAACTAAATTGTGCATTTTTTAAACTTTGACCAACAATAACAACTTTTAAAATAATTTATTTTAAATAGAAAAATTACAGTTAGTTTCATGATAAATCTACCAATATCATTTTTATGTTATTATCATTTATGTTTATTTCGTTATTCATGGTCAAAGATGAAAAAATGACTTTGAAAAAGTCTAGATAAAGCCATATTTTGGGACGGAGGGAGCAGGTCGTTTTGACTTTTTTAAATGTATAATTTTTACTATGCACTTAAATGTATTATGTGTTTAGTTGTATAATAATGATCCTGTTTGGATCCAGGAGAGTAAACATTAGCCACTCCCTTTTAACCTTGGACATCCAAACAAGGGATTTAAACTTGGAGGGGTATATCGCTCTGTTCGTCTGGTTTATCAGCTACCAGACAGCAGTACTTTTGTCTCAGAATAAATCAGCACAAATCACCAACCATCAACCAGTGTCATTTTCTTTCATAACAAATCAGCACTAGCCACCAGCCTAGCGAACAGGTTATATGTTTACCCCCCCCCCCCCAATCTTTAGCCCCAACAAAGAAGGTGAAAGGGGGCTATACTTCTGTAGATCCCACACTAATCAACTTGTTTTCTCTCTTCCTTCAAGAGACTCCTTTATAAAAAAATTATATATATTAAATGAATGTTTAGTCGTCCCTCAATTCAAACAGGTCCATGAGGCTAAACTTTAAAAATTAAAGGTAAACATTAGTCAGGACCTAATATTTAGCCCCCTTATCCAAACAAGGCTATAAATATATATAAACCTAGAAAAATCTAAAATGATCAAATACAATTTGAAACGGAAGAGGTATGAGCGTATGGATGTAAGCAGGTAGTCAATGTATAGAGTACTGGATGGATATGATCGACTTGCATATCATTTTACCTTTTGTTTTTCCTGATGTTGCCTCTACTTTGAAGTTCAATTGTGTTTTTACCCCAAGTTAATGTGATTTTCAAATAAGAAAAACTATGAATTTGTGTGGAAAACATATAGAGTAATTGATAATCAAATTTAACAGGTCTTGTATGGGCTTTAATGCTAGAAAATGAAAAAAATAAAACAAAGAAAAGCATTTTCAGTTAGCTGCCCATCCTAAATTTATTCAAGAAATAATATACGTTTGTATCATATAGTTCTACCGCATCTAGGAGCACAATGTTGAAAGACTTTTTTATATGTTGAAGAGCAATGTGGCCCATTATCTTGGTCTTTGCCCTAAAAGCTGAATTGGGATAATTAATCAGACTTCCACTAAGTCTTTTCCGTAGGAGTTTTGTAAGACTTAAGTCAGTTGCAAATACTCAATTGTCTCGTTAGTGCAGCTACCATTCCTTCATAGGTGCCAAATCAAAGAATTTTGCACTACCAGTCACTGGATGAGTTCTGATTGAGCAACTTGATCTGCGCCATTGAACTCAGCAACAATTAGGCAACCCATAACGTCGGGTGGGAGAGGCTGAAAGAGAATCCACCTTGGTGCATGTAAGAACAAACGAAATTGTCGACATAATCCATATGCAAAACGTTTGAAACTTTAAAAAATTATAAATCTTGCATCAAGCATCTAAACAAAATTCCGATTGCACCATTGGATTTCTGACAATAAAATCTTTGCAACAAAATCCGGATAATTTTTTATTTGTATTTGGACAATAAAATTTTTCATGCATGCAAAGAATAAACAAAAATTGTTGATGTCACCCACATGCAACACCGTTTGAAATTTTAAAAAAACTATAAATCATACACGAGCATAAAAATTAAATTGCACTATTTGATTTCTGATAATAAAACCTGACAATAGGATTCTACTTGACTATATTTGGACGAATCTTTTCTGTTCATATTTTTAATCAAGATTGTATATTTTCCATGAGACATATACGTATGGAACAAATTCTACAAATTTATGAAATAAAAAATGTGCATACAGAACAAATTATATGAACTCACAGAACAAACATATTTCTTCTATTACCAAACAAATTATATGAACTCACGGAACAAACATATTTCTTCCATTAGTTCATATAATTTGTTCGGTACGTACACATTTTTTGTTCTGTGTGTTTATAGAATTTATTCTATATGCAGTACACAAAATATAACATTCATTAAAAATACGAATTAAAAAAGTTCTTCCAAATATAGTCAAGCAAAGTCTTGTTATAAAGATTTATTGTTAGAAATCCAATGGTACAATCGGAAATTTCATTTAGATGCTTAATGCAATTTTTTTTTAATTTCAAACATTTTGCATGTGAGATGACATCATCAATCTTGTCCTACTTGCATGCACATGCACCAACTGTCTCTATGCACCGGAACCCATTGGACCAAATGGTACAAATTGTAACCGACGATCACCACCCACCCGCTGCAATGGATTGCATGTTTGTCGCTGAAGCTATATATAGTCGTCAACCCCATCCAATTATGATCATTTTCAATTCACCTCACTGGTAAAGTTAGGATTAAACTTTAAAAAAATCTCCAATTTCCTTCTTACTCCAATCCTTACTTCTCTTCTTCTTCCTTCTGAAATTTGCAGAAGCTCCGTGTTGGTCTTGAGTGATGCTCCAGAAGGAGAGAGAGTATTTTGACTTCACTTCCCACACTACAAATACAATGTCTGATGCCAGAGCTAATAAAAACAGGAGCGGTGAAGTTATAGGCATCGATGCCCAGTGACTAAACAAACCCAAAAATTGGAGACACACTCTTCTTGCCTTTTTGTATTTTTTGCATGTAGTACTCTTGCTCATTGCTTGTTTGGATGGAGTGAATTTTTTTCACCCAAGAGGAATCTTGAATGCATGGAGTGGTAAATAAAGTCTATTTGCGAAACCTTTTCACAGGATGTGTGCAACTTTGCGCGGCAAATCTAATAAGTATAATTAATTCGTGATTTGCTACAGTAATACTACAATAATCATCCTCTAATCATATGGTCAAAGATCTCATTAGATTCATCTCAGAATTTTACCTAGGGTTGTGAAAGTAATTTTGGAAACTGACTTTATTTAATACTCTTAATTAATGGTCAAAGTTGCATTTAATAGAGTTTGAAAATTTTTTCACCCCTATCCAAATACTATAGAGCTTAACAATGACTCATCCTGCTGCTACCTGACAGGAATGATGTCTAGTGTGGGGCTTAATATATTTTGAGGCATCACTCGACGTTGTGGAGGGCCTAGTGGTTTCACGGAATTCAGGTCGGCACGACTGCATGAGTGGCTCGAGCTAGGGATGGATTTGGATGTCTGGTGTCGGAGACGGTCATTAGGAGTCTCTTAATTAAGGGGATAATCACTCTCGTTAAACGCAAATCACTCGAGGACTGTTGCCCGAGCCCCGGTCACGGGACATCACAGGCCCACGGCCTGCTACGGCCCGGCAGCAGCCACACCGAGAAGGCCCGCTTGACCGCCTCGCTCGAGGGCTCCGGTCCCTCGAGTGAATTTCCGCCCCGCTCGAGGGCCCCGGTCTCGCTCGAGGGGTTCGGGCCCCCTCGAGCGGGCAGCCGTCTCCATTCCGCCCGACAGCAGCATTTAATGCCTAGCCCCGCGGCGGGACGCCGAAGTCAAGGGTGAATCTTCCCCCACGCCGCGCATCTGACATGGTCAGACCGCCTGACACCACCACAGTGCGGCCTAACCCGCCACTGTGTAGCCATCCCTGGCACTGTACGGGCGCCGCGCGGCCCTGTACAGACAAGCAGGGGTCATTCCCTGGCACTGTACCACCTGCTCCCGTCCACCCCTACGGCAAGACCCTCGAGCGGGCATGGGTGCACCCTCGAAGGGTGTACGGGCGGTGAGTGGGCGTGCGCCCTGACTGACGCCGCCGTACGGGCGACGTGCGCCACGTCTCCTCCGCCAACTCCGGCGCCGCATGGCCATCCCGGGCGCTGTGCGGCCATCCCGGACGCTGTGCGGCCATCCCCGGCGCTGTGCCACCACACCCGCCACTGTGCGACGGGACGCGCAACACTGTGCAGACAGGCTGGTGACGTGCCGCAGTTCCGCACCACCAACTCCGGTCCTTCCCCCGGCAGCTAGGCCCTCGATTTAGCAGGGGCAACCCCTCGAAGTCAAAAGCAGGACAGATCACAGTAACCGCCATGCCGCCCGCTGAAGCCGGAGGGCGCCATCCGACTCGTGCCAGGAACCATGACGTGCGAGACAAGACCGCCGGCGCCATACCTGTTAGCACGCAGCCACTGTGCCGGCTGCCATCATTGTAGCTGCCCTCCCTTGGCCTATAAAAGGGAGAGGCAGAGCCCCCTGCGCGGGAGACGACGCTCATTCTCCTGCATACAGCACACCACCCCGTTCTAGATATTGGCACTTGCCTCAATCACCTTAGTAGGGACTTGGGGGATTTCCTCCTCTCCCGCCTTGCTTGTAGCTCCCCTCTACAGGCACCACCGGTGCAAGCTAATACAGTGCGCAAGCACACCCTGCTGGACGTACGGCCGCGTGGCCGGAACCAGGATAAACCCCGTGTCACCTTAGCTTAGCACCGCCCATCGAGAAGCAGATCCCAGCGCAAATCACTAGTTGGTGCCGGTGCTAATCCGGACACCGACAGTTGGCGCGCCAGGTAGGGGAGCGCTGTGATGGTCTACCCGCTTTCTCGATGGTGATCGTCACCGAGCAGACGTCGGAGAGGCCCGCCTGGGGCGAATCCGACACGCTCCCGGCCGGGTTCGAAATCTGGTTCGGGAGCATCCACTACCAGGCGACTGGCAACGGCTACCACATGCGCATCCTCAACCGGGAAGCGCTCAAGGCGGCGCCGCCCGGAACGTCGGCTGCCCCGATGCCAGCAGTGTTTCCACCGCCACCCCGACGCCGCAAGCGTTCGGGGAAGCGCTCACGACGAGCGCGCACGGCGCGACGCCAAGCGGCGGACGCTGGCTCCCCCTAGGGGGTCGAAGCCAGCGAGCTCCCACCTGTCAGGGCAGAGCAAGGCGACGCACCTCCACCGACGAACTCCACGGCGCGCCCCGCGGAGGGGGCCGTGGCTGCGCAGCCGCAATTCCCCCACGGGATGCGCGGCGCCGCCATGGCATATTCTTCGTCGGCTGGCACCAACCTGGCGGCATACGAGGGCCTTCCGGACCACCACTACATGTCCGTCCGAAACCTTATCGCCACCTCGCCCGACGATTCCTACCGCGACACCGACGGCGAGGATTACGGATACAGGCGCGGAGCGCCGGAGTGGGACTACTCCGGACTGCGAGACCCCGACGCTTTCAGGCGGTTCCAGGCGCGGCAGACTACTGCCTCACCTGCTCCGACGACTCCAGCGAGGGGGATTACGATCCCACCCGCGAATGCTTCGTCGTCGTCCTCGGCGAGGGCGAATACGAGGGAGGCGGAGCAAGCGATGCTGCGGTCCGCAACACTGTGGCAGTAACCCCACCGGTGGGGGCGACACCACCGCCACCTGACGCGGCACGCGCCGCGCAGATGGCCCAACTTCGCGAGCTGGAGGCGAAGTTGAACGCAGAGCGCGAGCAGCTGTGACAGCTGAAGGTCACGCTCGAAAAAGACAAGGCCGGCCCCTCGACACCGGGGGCGCGCGCTGCGGGACGCATGGCCCACGAGCGCATCAACGCCGACGCCGACGTAGACGAGATGCCAAACCTGGCAAGGGCCAGCCAGAAGCTCGTAGCTGCGGCGACTTTGATTCGGGCCATGCCCGAGCCGTCGACGCCCGAGGGACGTAACCTGCGCCGCGAGGCGCAGGCCCTCATCGAGCAGGCTGCGGTGCAGCAAGCCGAAAGCTCCGCATCCCGCATGCGCCATCAGTCTGTTACAAAGGCTGGTGGGGGCGGCAGGGACCAGGAGGCATCGGTTCATACTCCGCATCGAGCACCTACCGTCCACGAAGGCAACCAGAGGACCCCTGCCAAGGAACGGATTCGGGATACGCGCGGCGCGCTCAATGATGGCGACGCCCGCAACATCCTGAATAAGAAGAGGCAGGACGCCACTCCGTCGCACGGCTACAACCCACGGCGCGGAGGGCGGTACGACAGCCGGGAGGACAAGAGCCCGTCGCCGGAGCCGCCGGGCACGCGTGTGTTCGGCCGCGCGATCCGCACAGCCTCGATTCCCCCGCGCTTCCGCCAACCGACGACCGTGAGCAAGTACTCGGGGGAGACGGACCCCCGGGTATGGCTCAACGACTACCGCCTAGCGTGCCAGCTGGGCGGCGCCACTGACGACGCCATGATCATCCGCAACCTGCCACTGCATTTGGCAGATTCCGCGCGGACATGGCTCGAGCACCTGCCCGCAAACCAGATCCACGACTGGGATGACCTGGTCAGGACGTTTGTGGGCAACTTCCAGGGCACGTACGTGCGTCCTGGGAACTCCTGGGACCTCCGAGGTTGCTCCCAGAAGGCTGGTGAGTCCTTGAGGGATTTCATCCGCCGCTTCTCCAAGCGCTGCACCGAGCTTCCGAGCGTCGGTGAGTCCGAGGTCGTGCATGCCTTCTTGGAGGGCACGACTTGCCGGGACCTGGTGCGCGAGTTGGGGCAGAACCCTCCCACCAGCGTCAATGAGCTATTCAACATCGCCACCAGCTACGCTTCCGGGGAGGAGGCGGTGGGGTGATCTTCGACGGCAAAAAGGGAAAGCGGGCCGAGGAGGCGCCCGCGGAGGGCAGCAAGCCCAAGGAGCCCTCGAAGAAGCAGAAGCATGGCAAGGAGGGCAAGAAGAACCAGGGCAAGAAGCCCATGGAACAAGACGAGGGCCCCGAAGAGGTCAACGCGATCGACGTCGCCAACAAGGGGGCTCGAGGTCCCCCTCGAGGCGGGGTCTTCGATGACATGCTGAAAAAGCCCTGCCCGTACCACAAGACCACTGTCGCTCACACCCTCGAGCAGTGTGACATGCTCAAGAAGTACTACAGCCGCGTCACCGCAAAGGAGGACAACGCCAAGAAGGATGCGAGTGACGGGGGCAAGGATGGTTTCCCGGAGGTGGAGAACGTGTTCTTCATCTTCGGGGGGCCCACCGTCGATATGACGTCGCGGCAGCGCAGGCGTGAACGTCGAGAGGTCTACTCCGTTCACCCGGTCGTGCCGTCATACCTCGACTGGTCGGAGGAGATGATCTCCTTTGGCCGTGAAGACCACCCGGATCACATCCCCAATCCGGGACAATACCCGCTTGTTGTCGACCCCATCATCGGCAACACACGGTTTTCCAAGGTGTTGATGGACGGAGGCAGCAGCCTCAACATCATGTACTCCTCCACCTTCGAGCTCATGGGGATCGGCTTGGACAAGCTGCGGCCCAGCAAGTCGCCGTTCCACGGCGTTGCGCCGGGCAAGCGAGTCCAGCCTCTCGGGCAGATCGACCTGCTCGTCTGCTTCGGCACACCAAGCAACTTCCGCAAGGAGGTCCTCACCTTCGAGGTGGTGGGGTTTCGGGGAGCGTACCACACCATCCTTGGCCGGCCCTGCTACGCCAAGTTCATGGCGGTCCCAAACTACACTTACCTGAAGCTCAAGATGCCGGGGCCCAAAGGCGTCATCACGGTGGGCCCATCATTCGAACACGCGTTCGAGTGTGACGTCGAGTGCGTTGAGTGCGCTGAGGCGCTTGCGCATGACGAGGCCCTCATGGCGGACCTGGAGAAGCTGGCCAACGAGGCCCTCGACTCCACCAACAAGCACGCCGGCAGCTTCGAGGCCGCGGAGCACACCAAGGCTGTACCCCTCGACCCCAGCGCCCCCGAGGGCAAGGTGCTGAGGGTCAGCTCCACCCTCGACCCGAAATAGGAAGTGGTGCTCGTCGACTTTCTCCGCGCCAACACTGACATCTTTGCGTGGAGTCCCGCGGACATGCCGGGCATTCCGAGGGAGGTCGCCGAGCATTCACTTGATATCCTGCCCAACTCCAAGCCGGTATCTCAGCGTCTGCGACGATTTGACGAAGAGAAACGCCGGGCGATCGAAGAGGAGCTGCGAAAGCTCTTAGAGGCCGGATTCATCAAGGAGGTGTTTCATCCAGTGTGGCTAGCTAATCCAGTACTAGTTAAGAAAAAGAATGGGAAGTGGCGGATGTGCATTGACTACACCGGTTTAAATAAAGTATGTCCCAAAGTTCCTTTTCCTTTGCCACGGATTGACCAAATAGTTGATTCCACCACGGGGTGTGAGTTGCTATGCTTCCTTGATGCGTATTCCGGTTACCACCAAATTAAGATGAAGGAGTCTGACCAGCTCGCGACCTCCTTTATCACACCGTTCGGGATGTTTTGCTACGTGACGATGCCGTTCGGTCTCCGAAACGCTGGGGCAACATACCAGCGATGTATGCTCCACGTCTTCGGGGATCACATCGGGCGGACCGTTGAGGCATACGTTGACGACATCGTAGTAAAATCCAGGAAGACGGACGACCTGGTGAACGACTTGCGCATTGCGTTCGATTGCCTCCGGGCGAACGGGGTTAAGCTAAACCCTGAAAAATGCGTCTTCGGGGTGCTGCGTGGCATGCTCTTGGGTTACATTGTCTCCCAGCGAGGCATAGAACCCAACCCGGAGAAGGTATCGGCCCTTGAGAGGATGGGGCCGATACGCGATCTGAAGGGAGTACAAAGGGTCCTGGGCTGCCTCACAGCTCTGAGTCGCTTCATCTCACGTCTCGGTGAGAAGGGCTTACCCCTGTACCGACTTCTTCAAAAGAGCGAGCGTTTCTCCTGAACCGCCGAGGCCCAGGAGGCCCTCGACAAGTTAAAGGCAACACTTGCCCACGCTCCGATACTGACCCCGCCCCAGGAAGGCGAACCTTTGTACCTCTACATCACCGCCACGACCCAGGTGGTCAGCGCGGTCATCGTAGTGGAGAGAACGGAGGAGGGCCACGCCCTGCCTGTCCAGAGGCCGGTCTACTACATCAGCGAAGTGTTGTCGGACACCAAGACGCGATACCCCCAGATCCAGAAGCTGCTCTATGCGGTGGTGCTCGCGCGGCGCAAGCTGCAGCACTACTTCGAGGCCCATCCTGTCACCATGGTGTCTTCCTTCCCCTTAGGGGAGATTGTGCATAATCAGGACGTCTCGGGCAGGATAGCTATGTGGTTCGTGGAGCTCATGGGTGAAGCCCTGACCTACGCACCACGAAAGGCGATCAAATCGCAGATCTTGGCAGATTTTGTAGCTGAGTGGACCGACATTCAGTTACCCACCCCTCAGATCCAAGCTGAGTGCTGGACCATGTACTTTGATGGTTCGGTGATGAAAACGGGCGCAGGCGCGGGCCTGCTCTTCGTTTCGCCCCTTGGAGAGCACATGCGGTACTTGGTACGCTTGCACTTCCCCGCGTCGAACAACATGGCGGAGTACGAGGCACTCCTCAGCGGCCTGCGCATCGCCATCGAGCTCGGTATCAAGCGCCTTGACATCCGGGGAGATTCTCAGCTGGTCATCGACCAGGTGATGAAGAACGCGAGCTGCCACGACGAGAAGATGGAGGCGTACCGCGCCGCAGTGCGTAAACTCGAGGACAAGTTCGTTGGCTTCGAGCTCAACCACATCGCGCGCAAGTACAACGAGGAGGCGGACGAGCTGGCCAAGGTTGCTTCGGGGCGGATCACCGTTCCCCCGAACATTTTCTCCTGCGACCTCGCCAAGCCCTCTATCGATCTCGACAAACCTGCTGAAGCTTCCGGAAAAGCCTCGGGGGCTAGCCCCTCGAAGGCCACGGGCGTCGAGCCCATGGACGAGGACCCCTCGAACGGGGAACTCGAAAACTCAGACCTCGAAGGGTCCCAGGCGGACGAGGCCGAGGCGATGGAGATCGACGACCTCCCGACCCCTCCACGGGACTGGCGCGACGAGTACCTCGCCTGGTTAGACCGAGGGGAGCTACCCCCGGATCGGACCGAGGCGAGGCGCATCGCCAGGAAGGCCAAGTTTTTCGTCGTCATCGACGGCGAGCTGTACAAGCGCAGTGCCTCGGGAATCATGCAGCGGTGCATCTCCATCCCCGAGGGTCGGGAGTTGATCTAGGACATCCACGCAGGCGAATGCGGTCACCATGCCGCCCCGCGTACCCTCGTGGGCAAAGCGTTCCGCCAGCGTTTCTATTGGCCGACGGCGGTCACCGACGCCAAGAGGTAGTACGCACCTGCGAAGGGTGCCAGTACTACACGCGGAAGACCCCACCTCCCGGCTCACGCGCTGCAAACCATCCCCATCATATGGCCGTTTGCCGTATGGGGACTGGACATGGTCGGGCCCTTGCGAAAGGCGCCCGGGGGCTTCACCCACATACTAGTGGCCATCGACAAGTTCTCAAAGTGGATCGAGGTCCGCCCCATCAGTAGCCTCAGGTCCGAGCAGGCATTGTTGTTCTTCACGGACATCGTGCACCACTTTGGGGTACCCAACTTCATCATAACGGACAACGGCACTCAATTCACCAGCAAGAAGTTCCTAGAATTCTGCGACAGCTACCACATCCGCGTGGATTGGTCGGCCGTAGCACATCCACAGACTAACGGCCAGGTAGAACGTGCCAACAGCATGATTTTACAAGGCTTAAAGCCAAGGATCTTCAACAAGCTCAACCAGTTTGGCCGGAAGTGGATTCAAGAGTTGTCGTCGGTCGTTTAGAGCCTCAGGAACACCCCGTGCAGAGCCACGGGTCTCACCCCGTTCTTCTTGGTTTACGGCGCAGAGGCCGTCCTCCCCACGGATCTGGACTACGGGTCTCCGAGGGTAAAGGCCTACCGGGAGGAGCAGAACCAGCAAGATCGCGAAGACGCGCTGGACTGCATTGACGAGGCCCTTGACGTGACGGTCCTGCACTCCGAAAAGTATCCACAATCCCTACGACGTTACCAAGCGAACAAGGTCCGACCTCGAGACCTCAACAAGGGAGATTTGGTACTTCGACTTCGACAGAAGAACGAGGGATGCCACAAGCTCACGCCGCCGTGGGAAGGGCCGTACATCATCGCCGAGGTCCTCAAGCCCGGCACGTACAAGCTCGCGAACGAGAGGGGCGAAGTCTTCGCCAACGCTTGGAACATCCAACAGCTACGTCGCTTTTACCCTTAAGTTCCAAGTCGTTTCGTGCATATCCGGCACCCAAGTCGGTTGAATATACGTTAAGGTTGTGAATAAAGACAAGAGAGACTCGGCTTTCCTCTGAAAACCAAGTCCCCCTCGGGGGCTACTATGGGGGGCACCCCCCCTAAACGGTCCCATTTTTTTGCAAAAACCTTTTTTCTGAAAATGCCAAGCATCTCGCACCTCGAAAGCTTAGGCAGACAAAAGCAGGGCGCAAGTAGCCAGAAGGTAAAGCCGGACGAGCCAGGGACGGCCTACGCCTCCAGCAGGATACGGCTTCCCTCTCACCACTTCACCTTCGAGTTGCTCGCGAAAACGATCGATCCCAGCTGAAATCTGCCAAGGTGACGGGAAAGACGCAACGACATACATAAAACGAGCCACACTTAAAGTTGCAAACTTCAAAAGATGGTTTGTTTATGTACATGAGCCACCCGACTCAAATCTCGGCTACGATCTAAGGACTTCTGCGCCCAGCTACTTTCAGGGCTCGAGGGAACCGGCAGGAGCAGCGTTCGGGAAGAGGTCCTCCTCGAACACGTCGGCAAGATCGGCGGCAGCATCAGCTTGATCCAGGGCGTCCTGCACTCCATCATCGTCAAGGCCATCCGCGACGACGTATCCTGTGGCCAGCGCTACGAAGTTGACAATGTAGTGCGTTGACACCACGCCGAGGGTCTTCTGAACGCCAAGACGGAGAGCACCCCTCATGCGCTCGACGACACGGCCGCTCAGAGCCCGAAGGCGACTTGCCAGCGAGCTCCCTGACAAGCCGGTACCCTCGTCGATGCTCTGGCACGCTTCTAGAGCCGCCTGCTCCAGGGTCATGAATTCCTGTTGCGACAAGTTGTAGGCCGCCTGAAGAGCTTCCGCTTGCGCCGTCGACTCTCCCAGAGCTTTCCGCAGTCCTGGGAGGAGAAAGGGTAAGTCAAGAGCGAATCTCGACGAGCCTGAACGATAAACAAGGGCTCGGGGGCTGTAACTTACCCTCGACCTCCTTCTTCTCCGTCTCGAGCTCTGCACGCGTGGCTCCAGCCTCTTGCCGCAACTGCAGAATCGAGGCGTCCTTCTCTCCGCCGGTGGACCTCAGGGCTTCGACGGTGACGCTCTCCTGAACCAGGGCCCCGGTGAGCCGCTCGGCTTCCGCCTCCCAAAGTTGGAGCGCAGTCCTGACCTCCTCAAGGGCGGTACGCTCCTGCTGGAGCTGTGACTGCACTTCCTCCCACGCTGAGCGCTCACGCTGAAGGGCGGACCGGGCATCCTCAAGTGCCGTGCGCTCTTGCTGGAGTTGGGTCTGTGCCTCCACGCGCGCGGCGCGTTCCTACTGGAGCTGGCCCCCCACCACGGTGAGCGCCTCGGTCTTCTCCTGCAGAGCAGTGCACAACTTCTCGACCTCCTGGGTCTTCTGCTCGGCCTGGGTTTGCCAAGACCTCGCTCCCTCGAGGGTGGTGCGATCCTGCTAGAGTTGGGCCTGCGCCTCGGTGAGGGCCATCTCCTTCTGTGCCAACGCAGCTTGGACCTCGGCGTGCGCCGCGCGCGCCTTCCGCAGCTCCTCGTTCGCCGCCGTCAGCGCCTCCTCTTTCCTCTGGACTGCGACCTTCAACCCCTCGGCCTCCCTGGCCCTCTGCGCCGCCGCAACCCGCTGGGAGTCACGCTCCTCCTCCACGCGGAGGAGGTTGTACTCGAGCCAGCCGTTGTCCGTCCGCAGAGCCTCCACCATCACGTCCAGGGCATCGTACTACGTCCGGTACCAGTCAAGGTCGGAGCTCAGCTCAGCAATGTGGGCGAACCTATTACCCGCTTGCCCCTGCAGCTCCTGCGGATGAGGAGGGGGAGAAAGAAGAAAGAAAATCAAACGAAAGGCACGCAAACGAGGAAGGCGAACCAAGCAGCCCTTGGGCAAACACACTTACTCGAAAGACTTGGAGCGACCTGCCCCCGTGAAGCTGGAGAGCGTCGGCGAGGGCATTCTGAAGGGAGGCGCCGAGGCCGCCGAACTCCCGCCACAGCTCCCTCTCCGATCTCGCCTCTTCCACCAGGCTTGGTGTAACTCCAGGAAGCCGGCGCCTCTGCTCCCACTGCGGCGCACTGGCGCTGTACGTCGGGGCCATGACGCCGGACGTCGACGCCCCAGCACCGGTCGCCGGCGCCTGCGACATCACGCAGCCATCGGACCGTACCACCAGCACCTCGGGCGCGGCCCCAGGGGCTGGCGCAGCCACCGTTGTTCGACCCCCACCGGGGGCCGAACCACTATCAGCAGGAGCCCCGGCCGGTCCGCGGCCCTCTGCTCCCCGACCTGCGGCACGGGCCTGCTCTCGCCCCTACCGGGTATTGCGGGTCACCGTCACCCGCAGGGCATCCGCCGCTGCCTCCTCCCGCCGTTGCGACCCCATGGCTGCGGCCGCGACACGCAACGCCTCGCCCGCTGCTGTCATACCCGCCGTCGCCCGTGAGGTCCTCGCCGAGCATGGCCTTGTCGTGCGCGGCGCATCTTGCGCCCCCACCTTAAGCGCCTTGACAGGCGCAAGGCCAGGGACAGCGGGGGCCGTCCTAACAATGGAAGAGAGGAAGGATGGGCAATCCAACACATGATATCAAGAACACGGAGAGCAAAATGTGACTCACCTTATGCCGGAGAGGCCCCGCTTGCGCTTCCTCGAAGACTCTGGGGGCGCCACCCCAGACCCGGCCGGCACCTCCGACGGCGCTCCCTCATCGAGGGGCGCCGTATCTACCCCTCGAACGGGCTCCGCGAGGACCTCCTCATTCCTCGGCGATGGGGGCAACACGGCCTCCCACCTGTCGGAGATGGTCCGCTCCCCCTCGCTCTCCTCCTCGTCCGAAGACGTGTCCACCGGATCCGGCGGAGGGGGGGGGAGAGACCCTACTGCTCCCGCACTAGGTACTCCTCATTGTACCTGTTGAGGCGCTCCAGCCTTCGAATCTTCTTCTCCTTTGCCTGGTCCGCCAGGCCCTTCTCCCTTTGCTGCCTGGCGCGGTTGGCAGCGTGCGACCTGGGCGTCGGCGGATCTGAGGTGGGGATGTTGACGTGCACCCCCTGTCACCGGCAACCACGGTTAGATTGAACACCGGAATAAAACAGGCAAAAACAAGGAATCGAATCTCACTAGGTCGGCATCCGGGAGCATCGCGAACGACCACAAGTCGTCGTCGCTGTGAGGAACCACCTTGAGGTTCACCGCGCGCCTCGCCCTCGTGGCCACGTATGCCTGAGGGAGCGGCTCCTCCAGCAACCGCGAGCGTGCCAGGGCCGCGGGGTCGGCGTCGCTCCTCATCTCGAAGATGAGAAGTTCCCTCTCCATGAGAGGGATCACCCGCCAGAGGTGAAAGTTGGCGATGACGGCCGCCACAGTCAGCCCGGCGTTCGCCAACTGGCGCAGGGTGTTGGTAAGAGGCTCGAGCCTCGTCTGCCTCGACGCGGGCGACACCCCATGCGCCCAAGACACCGGTCTCTCCTTCACCACCTTCCCGGTGTACGGCGGGAGCCCAGCGCCGTCGTTGCACAGATAAAACCAACCCTTCTCCCAGTCGGTGTTGTTCGTCGTCATCGTGCAGAGCAGGTACAGCTCCTTCCGGGAGTCGCGCGCTGCAAATGTAAGGCCGCCAGCGCGTACGGCCCGGTGCGTCCTCCTCTCCCCGGTGGCAAGCGTGTGGAGCTCTCCTCGGAAAAGGTGGATCCACAGGTCCTAGTGCGCTGGGATACCTAGGAACCCCTCACAGACGGTGACGAAGGAAGCTGCTCGTGAAATGGCGTTGGGGGCGAAGTTGTGAAGCTCCACCCCGTAGTGGTGGCACAACCCCCGCATGAACTTGCTCGCGGGAGCGTTGAATCCCCGCTCGTGCAGCCGCACGAAACTCACGACGTAGCCCGGCGGCGGGGACGGCTCCCGGTGCGACGCCGACGGGATGATCCACGTCGGGTTCGCTTCGTCGCCAGCCGGCGCCAACTGTCCGCCGGCGACTAGCCCCTCCATGGATTGCAGATCCACCGACGACCGGGGCCACGGATGAGCGTCCAGCACTCGAACCGCAGACATGACGGGAGCGGCGGAGCGCGAGCGAATGCAGAGCGGCGGAGCGTGAGCGGATCTGAAGCGGTGGGATGCGCGGCGATGGGGAAGACAAAGAGTAAGAGGTGGATGCGAATGGCAAAGGTGAGGAGCTCCCCCCGCGGTCCCCTGCTTTTATAGAGTAGGAAGGGGTGGAGCCCTCGGAAATGCCGCAGGCGGCGGCAGTTAATGCGGTGGGCACCGCTCGTCGCTGACGGCGGGGTCCCACCGTGCCGAAACTACCACGCGCACGCGCGTGCGCTATGATTACCGCACAGTAACCTACGGGACGCCGCATCCCGTCTTATCACCGTCGCGCGTCACCCACCTTGCGTCGCCTTAAAAGGTGCGCCCGCCTCGCCTACCCCGTGCCACGTCAGCCATGGCCGGGTGGTCGCAGCAGCCAACCATCCTACGGGCGAATTTCAAGCGCCAGGGATTCCTTCTCGTATAAGGAAGGCCCCAGGTAACCCCAAACCGGGAATTCGAGGCCTGATCCCTCGAAGGGATACGACTGGCGCCCCAATCCGAAACAGGTTGAGGCCACGGGGCCACGACCTGTCAGCATACCCTCGAAGGCGAACTCGAGGAAGCCCAGGGGTCAGGCCCCTAGGGCTCTACTGATCAGCGGCTCGAGGCCCGGCCCGCTGAGGGTGCGACGGGCGCCGCAGATGCCCCTCGACTCGGGGATGTACTGATCAGTGGTTCGAAGCTCGGCTCGATGACGGATCGGCGAGCGCCACAGGTCCGCCAAGACGGGAGCGCCCGGCGCCCCCGCAACTGCCCTACTGATCAGAGGTACGGGGCCTGACCCTCGACGGGTTTGAACAGGCGCCTTAGATCGACAGAGTCAGGAACGATCGGTGCGCCCCACATATCGTGTTCAAGGCCGAGATAGAGGCAGCCAATCAAGGGATCCCATCGAGGGAGTGCTTCCGCACCCTCGGCCCCTAGCGAACGGGGCCGAGCCCTGCTTGGCAAACCTCTGCAAGCGCTTACATGGACGTGTCTCTGAACCACGAGCCGACCCCTATCGAACGGGGCACGGACGCCCACTTGAACTATCCGTTAACAGCTCACCGAGGTAACCGTCGCTCGCCGCCCGCTCGAGGGTAGCAAGGTTTGCCTCACCCCTCTACCCTGCGGAAGGGCAACGAGGGTCGTAATAAAGCTGAGAGTCATCATCCGATCGTCCCTGATTGGGCCAGGGCTCGGGGGCTCCTCGCACCACGGCCACCCCAACGATCGCCGCATCAACCTACCTAGGGTTGCGCCCCCGAACGGCCGGCCTACCCGAAACGTCTTGGGTCAACACGACGCCTCCCCACCTGTGTAGATTGCCGATGCCGGCTGAAATACCGCTGAAGCCGGCTGAAACAAATGCAAGGTGAGCCACGTCACCCTACGTATTCAACCCATGCACGAGTGCACGCACTCGTGTAGGGCTTCGGGGGCTTACACCCGCGGGTGCGCTAGCGCGCCCCCAAAGTCAAACATGCACGATCAAAGGGAACAGACTCGCACATGGCACCCGAGAGCGGCATCCTTTGCCGGAACGGTCCCCTTCCCAGCAAAGGCTCGGGGGCTACTGTCGGGGACGGTCATTAGGGGTCCCCTAATTAAGGGGATAATCACCCTCGTTAAATGCAAACCACTCGAGGACTGTTGCCCGAGCCCCGATCACGGGACATCACGGGCCCACGGCCTGCTACGGCCCGGCAGCAGCCACACCGAGAAGGCCTGCTTGACCGCCTCGCTCGAGGGCTCCGGTCCCTCGAGTGAATTTCCGCCCCGCTCGAGGGCCCCGGTCCCTCGAGCAGGTTTCCGCCTCGCTCGGGGGCTCCGGTCCCTCAAGCAGGTTTCCGCCTCGCTCGTGGGGTTCGGCCCCCCTCGAGCGGGCAGCCGTTTCCATTCCGCCCTACAGCGGCATTTAATGCCCAGCCCCGCGGCGGGACGCCAAAGTCAAGGGTGAATCTTCCCCCACGCCGCGCATCTGACATGGTCAGACCGCCTGACACAACCATAGTGCGGCCTAACCCGCCACTGTGTAGCCATCCCTGGCACTGTGTGGGCGCCGCGCGGCCCTGTACAGACAAGCAGGGGTCATTTCCTGGCACTGTACCACCTGCTCCCGTCCACCCCTACGGCAAGACCCTCGAGCGGGCATGGGTGCACCCTCGAAGGGTGTACGGGTGGTGAGTGGGTGTGCGCCCCGACTGACGTCGCCGTACAGGCGACGTGCGCCACGTCCCCTCCGCCAACTCTGGCGCCGCATGGCCATCCCGGGCGCTGTGTGGCCATCCCGAACGCTGTGCGGCCATCCCCGGCACTGTGCCACCACACCTGCCACTGTGCGACGGGACGCGCAGCGCTGTGCGGACAGGCCGGTGATGTGCCGCAGTCCCGCACCACCAACTCCGGTCCTTCCCCCGGCGGCTAGGCCCTCGATTTAGCAGGGGCAGCCCCTCGAAGTCAAAAGCAGGACTAGGGTCACAGTAACCGCCATGCCGCCGCTGAAGCCGGAGGGCGCCATCCGACTCGCGCCAGGAACCATGACGTGCGGGACAAGACTGCCGGCGCCATACCTGTTAGTTCGCAGCCACTGTGCCGGCTGCCATCATTGTAGCTGCACTCCCTTGGCCTATAAAAGGGAGAGGCAGAGCCCCCTGCGCGGGAGACGACGCTCATTCTCCTGCATACAGCACACCACCCCGTTCTAGATATTGGCACTTGCCTCAATCACCTTAGTAGGGACTTGGGGGGATTTCCTCCTCTCCCGCCTTGCTTGTAGCTCCCCTCTACAGGCACCACTGGTGCAAGCTAATACAGTGCGCATGCACACCCTGCTGGACGTACGACCGCGTGGCCGAAACCAGGATAAACCCCGTGTCACCTTAGCTTAGCACCGCCCATCGAGAAGCAGATCCCAGCGCAAATCACTAGTTGGTGCCGGTGCTAATCCAGACACCGACATCTAGATATCTGAATTCGTATTTGGTAAAAAAAACATTAATATAGATATCTGTGTTCATATTCGTTTTTTATGAAAATGTTAAATGGATATATTCGTATTCGATTTTCCATATTTTCTCTATCTGGTTTCATATTCGTATTCGACAAAAATGTGGACTATCTGACACTATTCGTATTTGTGTAGTATAAAGTAGTGATTAATCCATCTAAAACTTATTTTGATGACAAATTAATCCGCATCCGCCGTGGGAGCTGGTGGCCGTGCCGGCCGGGCATCCTCCACCGTGCCTGGCCCGACACTAAGCATGATGGGCCCGCCGAGCCGGCTCGGCACAGCCAAAAGGGCATTAGGGCTGAACCTGGGCTGGCAATTCGACCCAGTGGTCCGACACGGCCCGGCACGAAAAGATACCATGCCTGTATAGTGTCGGGCCTGCTCGAGCCGGGCCAAATCAGGCTAGGGCCGGGCTCGGGCCGAGCGACCCGTTTGGCCATCTATACCCTGCCCAAGACCACTGGTCCAGCCGAACAGGCCAGTCCGCGACAGCTCAAAAACCCATTTCTCAGCTCCTACGCCCACTCCCCCGACCGGCTCGCTAAGGCGTCCTCACGTACCACTGGTCCCATCGTGCCGCGAGACGAGAGGGGATTCAGATTATACCTGAGCATTTTTCAGGCCGGGCCGGGCTGAAAAAATCCCAATCATTTCAGGATGAAAAAATCTTGCCCGTGACGTCTCACTGGACAAGTCGGGTCTAGCTTTTTCGGGCCGGGCCCAGGCTTGGGCGGGCCGCCTGCGTAATTTACACTACAAAATAGTTAAAAATGTATATCGGGTTAGGTTCAGACCAAAAATAATTTTATTAGGCTGTGAGATCTTTGCCCAGGCCCTGTTCATCAAGGTTCATGGGCGAGCCAAAACCCGTCGGGTGGGCCGGGCCTGCGGGCCGGACTAGTTTTGCTCAGGTATAATTCGGATCTTCTGCGTGCCCCTGCTTGAAGTGCACGTGAGTATATATGTCGAATGTACAGTTTGATTATGCTGGGAACAGCAGTTCGGTCTAAATTAATTGGGCCATGCTGACAGTGGATTGGGGCATACTGTTAATGTTTGTGTCCAGAATGAGTGAATGACCCCTGTGGCTCCCATGCAAAATTTGAGTAAGGTTTAATATTGAAAAAGAAACTAAATCCTTGAACAAGTGCCACTATTAACTTGGGACTTGGGAGATATAAAATTTGGTAAGGTGCTAATTTGAATACATAGGTCTCTTTGTACCCTCTTAATTTTGTTTCCTGCTTGCCTAGCAGGTATGGATTTCATGATTTATTCATAACAATCCATTACCCTTTGCATTGCAAATTTATCTGTTCACATAATTATACCGTACACTACAAAAAATCGTGTGGTCTATGACGGTCGATTTTCGTTACGGATCATCAAAATTTCGTCATAAAATGGCATCTATGACGAAATTTGAGAACGTCATGTATTGAGCGTCACGGATCCCTTCTCGTGACGTCCTTAAGTTTTCGTCATAGATTAGCGTGATCCATGACGTTCTCAAGCCGTCATAGATTGGTGTAAAGCCCATTGAACCCAGCCCGAAGCCCAAAATCTATGACGAAAGTGATCGTCATGGATTAACTTGCCACATCACTCATAGATGACATGGACAATGAGTTGGCTGATGATTTGGCAAACCACGTGGCAGACGACATGGCAGCCACGTGGCAGACGATGTGGCAGCCACGTGGCAGCCACGTGGCAGACGACGTGGCAGCCACGTGGCAGCCACGTGGCAGCCACGTGGCAGACAACATGGCAGCCACATGGCAGACGACGTGACAGCCACGTGGCAGATGATGTGGCCCAAAACCAAATGGCCAAATTCAATACCGACCGTAATTCCACAAACCAGAATACAACAATAAAGCCACACAATTCAATAATAATTCTTAAATTAATAAATCTCCAGTACATTCACACCACCTCAATAGCAAACAAAATATAATTTCTGTCAACAAAACATAATCGACTAAGATTCATCTACGCTGAATTCACAGAGGTCTATAATGGTCTTTAGCATACAATGACTTCTTCCCTGCCAGCCCAAAGCCACCTTCTCTTTGTTCAGTTCTAATTCTTCAATTTTTCCTGAAATTAAGAGACCAAATGTATCAAATAGCAAGAACTTAGTTTCAGTGTATATAAAGAAGCCCACTTAATACTGTTGGTTTTAAGGACATCCAAAAGCATGAAACGCTATCTGAGGCAATATTCGATACAAGATACTCAAAGATGATGTTTAGTCTGTTGACAGAAAAATCAAATTTCCATTGACATGTGAAAAAGAACTCAATGCAATGTTGAAAACGAACACAACAATATTTATGACTCCATATATTTCTCAAGCAATTTCTATCAGTTGAAAATGACATTCAGATGAAATCAACAGGTATGTCTTCTTTTGGGCTGTGTTGCTCATCTCTAAGCTTGCACTCAGTTTCTATGTTGAGGTATGCTAATTAACACTTTAAGCAGCATTTATTTTTTATAGTGAATAACTTTGATTTGACAAAATGGCATTTATATACTTGAACTGATGCAAGTTGGATAACTCTAGGAAAATGGTTACTTGCAAGAGCTTCCTGCTACAGATCCCTACCAAAGATAAAAGATGTATGGAAGATTGCTTGTTCTTGCCTAATATCTTGTCATCAACAATATCTTCTATCTGCTGGCTCCTTCCTTCGCAACCTGAAAAGAACAAGTCACAAAATATTCTCAGTAGGTGATATTTGCAATTGAAATTACTACATGTCAGAAATATTCAATTATCCAGCAAAGATTTCTCCATTGTAGCTCTAGCAGAAGTATAAGGTAGAGCTAAGTAAGGTAGAGCTTTATCAGGGAGCAAACAAAACTTAATTACCAAACTAATTAAGGTCACAAATATAAGGAGATCAGGTAACCAGCTCCTAAACACTTAGACATATATGCAGATATCTGGTATAAGTATAAGAAGATGGAAGACAGTGTAGGCAAGGCTGAATAGTCCACAAGAGAAAGTTGCAGGCATTCACAACACACTTTATCCGTATGCTAAGGTAGTACAACAAAACAAGTATATAGTTCAATGTGAGATCCATTGGAATAAGTTATACAGTTCAAAACCTCAAAGTACATATATTTTGTCTCTACATCCATTTCGCAATCAAATTCTTGCATTTTAATAACATCAGTAAGAAAACTTAATTGCTAAGCACCAAAAAATTCATACACCTAGGTTAAATTACTCTGAATTTATATTATAAGGAAAGCACCAATCTAAGTAGCTAATTTAATCACGTGTAGGCATGCATTGCTTCCTCTATTAGAACACCAGAGTACTATCAACAGTAAAGCACACCTTCTCGTGATCTCACTGATCTGTTAGATCAAGCATTAGGTGATTAGTGCCTGAAAACATATGCACATTGTTGGAAATTAGCAGCTAGCACATCGTTGGTCTATAAACCCTATTGAGCGAAACAGTTGTGTAAATGGAAAGCATTTCAATTCTGTAAATTTAAGTCACAAATAATCATTTCAGTTCTGTAATTTTGCACATATCCTAGATAAGTTATGTGCACATGACAGCAAGGCATTACGATAATAACTATATACATTACACATACGTTGGGCCACTAGTACCAACATGACTTGCTAATAAACAATCTGAAGAATAAAAACATATCACTAAAGAAGATATTTCTTGTCATGTGAACTAATCTAGTGTGCAAGTCATATAATAAACATCAGGAATTCATGTTTACAGTCTGCTCACATATGAGTAAACAGAAACACAATGTTCATTTCACAATGGAACATATAGGCATCATTCCTACCTCACAAAATGATAGAACAGAACATTTAGGCATCATTCCTACATCACGAAATGTTCATACATATACGAAGTACTAGAGCAACAAGTGCACCATGGCAGGTCACCTAGAGGAGGCATGAAGAACCGCCACCACAAATCCGCAGCCCCAGTGCCTTGGCCTCGAGGACCTCAGCCCCCTTGTCACCGGGTTGGGAGGAGATCCGCCGCCACTGGATCTCTCCTTGTCTCCAGCGCCTGATGCCATGGCTTAAACCCTAGGTGTGAAACCAAATTGATTTCGGCGACACCGGTAAACAACCCGGATAGAGAGACACGTAGAAATTAAATCGAGAGAGATTTACGCCACAAGATGACGCAGGAGGAAGAGAGGCGCGACAAAGGTGGAGGTTGGCACTCATCTCCATGGGCGGCGACGGTTGACGGCTCCTGCGAGCAGGTCTGGGGGGACGACACGCGCCCCGACGAGAGGATCCTGCGCGGGTCGATGAGGCCCACGAGCTTGGACGACGGTGATCTTTGGAACGACGGTGAGCTCTTGAACGATGGTGCCAGTGGGGACTTGGGTAGGGGCGACAGCTTCGGGGCGCCGCCTCCCACGGCGGACGGGAACGCGTGGTGCTCGGGGCTGTCCGGGACGCAGGAGAACGAGTAGCACCAGCTGCGGGGCCGTGCTGCGGCGTGGTGGATGGTATGGTGCGGGAGTCCGCCATGTGGGGCGGCGTTGGAACGGGATGAGGAGCAGAGGTGGCGGCTAGGTGCGGGGTGGCTGTGAGAAGAGGGAAGGAAGGGTTAGGGTTTCAACACTTTTTATACCATGGGAATGCGATCGCAGCCCTTGAATAGACAATGGACGGTCAGAATTAGTTGGGCTATTTGGGTAAAATGGGCCAGGTTTGATTTCTTCTCTTCTGAACATTTTTCTTTTTCTTTTTTATTTTGTTGTACCATTGTGAAGTAACACATAAAAATAAACATCTTAAATGCACAAATATATATTTTATATACAATATACTATATCTAGGTTATATTTAATACTTTTTAATAATTATAGAACTTATTTACTATTTTTAACAGTTTAAATGATTTTCTGCGGGTTTATTGAAAGTAATTGCTATTTGAACTACATATATCTCAAATTATATTTTAAAAAATATGAAAAAAATATATTTAAAGTACCTATGCTCCATTATATCTCGTATCCTGAAAATAACCGAAAATTTCAATTTTTTATATAGATCATTCAAACTTCTATTTGCGACATCATTATAAAATAATGATGATAATACCCATAACTTATCCAAAAATTCTAAAAATTTCCATACAATCATTTTATTGATGTACAAGGTTGTCATAAAAGTTTCATAATATTTTACATAAATTGGACAATACATTATTCACAAAATCATATATCTCTCACATTCTTTCATACAACTCAACTCAAACTTTGAAGTTTCAAACAACTAAATTCTTGTATAGCTCATATACACATAAAATTCATACACAATAGCACATTTACCCTCATATCAACATTTGTGGGTTTTCATTGCCACTTGTTGTGCAAAAAAAGTTGATTTTCTATTTTTAAATACCTAATTAATACACCTTTATGAAGTAACTAGAAAAATAATTATCTTATATACCTCCAACACATTTTTCACATGTAAAAGAACACATATAAGTTGTCACCCAAGAGTTTCAAAAATTTTCAAGGATATTTGCTATTTTCTATCATTTAAATGAATTTCTACGTGTTTATCAAAAGTAATTCCAAATTGACCTATATGTACCACTAATAAGATTCACAAAAAGTTCAAAAAATATATATTTAGGCTTCTATGGTCTATTATAGCCCATATCTAGGAGATTGATGAAAAATTCAATTGACATATAGGGAAAACTCAAACTTCTATTAGACACCTTGTTATAAAATAATAATAATAATACTCAAAACATCTCTGAAAATTATGTAAATTGACATAGAATCATTTTATGGATGTACAAGCTTGACAAAAAAGTTTCATAAGATTTTACGAAAATTGGTGTATACATTGTTCACAAACTATATAGGTCTCTAACACTCTTTCATACAACTCAACTTAAACTTTGAAATTTGTATATCCTAAAGTATTTTCTTACTCATTAACACTACAATTCTGAATATAACCTTACATTTACTCTTCTATTAACATATGGGGATTCACATTGCCATTTGTTGTGCAAAAAGTTATTTTTTTATTTTTTAAATCACTAATGAATGCACCTTTGTGAAGTAAGTTGTAAAATAGTTAGCTTATATACCCTAAATATATTTTCACACGTAAAAGACAACATATAAGTTGTCATGTAAGAGTTTCAAGAATTTTCAAATAGATTTACTATTTTCTATCATTTAAATGAATTTCTGCGTGTTTACGTAAAGTAATTCCAAATTGAACTATGTGTACCTCCAATAAGATTCTAAAAAATTCAAAAAAAAATATTTAAACTTATATGTTCCATTCTAACCCAAAGCTAAGATATTGATGAAAAATTCGATCGAGTTATAGGGAAAACTCAAACTTCTATTAGTCACCTTGTTATAAAATAATAATAATAATAGCCAAAACATCTCTGAAAATTATGTAAATTGACATAGAATTATTTTATATATGTACAAGCTTGACAAAAAAGTTTCATAAGATTTTACGAAAATTGGAGTATATATTGTTCACCTTCTCCTTGATGCTGCTATCTGGGTATAATATAATAAATACCATACTTCTTCACAAATAGACTTGTAGTGTAGTGGTAAGGCACATGACTCCTACCTCCAAGACCTGGGTTCGAAACCCAGGCTCCCCACTTGTAAGTGATTTTTTTTAATTTGCACAAGGGCGGCCATGTGGGGCTGGCGGCTCCCGAGCCTGGCGGCCAGGGCGCGACCGGCCGGGGCCTTGATGCAGCCGGCCGCGGCCAGCCACGGCCTTGGTGCGGCTAGGGCGCGGCCGGCCGGGGCCTTGATGCAGCCGGCCGCGGCCAGCCACAGCCTTGGTGCGGCCAGGGCGCGGCCAGGGCGCAGCCGGCCGGGGCTGTGGCGCAGCTGGCTGCGGCCGGCCAGGGCTCGGCCGTTGCGTGGCGTGGGAGGCTGCGGCCGGTCGGGGCCGTGGCGTGGCCGGCTGTGGCTTGGCCGCGGCGTGGCACGGTCGGCCGGGGCTCGGCCTAGCGCGGCCGCAGTTGGCCTGTAGTAAAACCAAGTATAGAAATGTTGAATACAATGGAAAAACACAAAATGAGAAAATTAAAAAAGTAACACATCTTAGTTACTTCAAGTAAGTGACACATTTATTTTATCAGCTTCAACTCCATGATGTTTTCATTTTTCAATCTATGACGAACACCAAATTTTCGTCACAGAAATTGGGTTTATTTTTCAATCTATGACGAACACAAAATTTTCGTCACAAAAATCGGGCCCAGTTTGAGCCTAAATGGGCTATTCGTTGATCCGTGACGATTTTTGATTTCGTCATGACGATTTCGTCATAGATCACAAGATTTCTTGTAGTGGTATCTGCAATAATTTTCCATTAGTGAGTTGCATGCTCTATAATTTGTTAGGCTTCAGTCTTGCTTGGACACACCTGTTATGCTATTTTTCTTTTCCTAGTGATTTTTCTGTTGCTTGTATTGTCATTCTAACTAGGAATGTGTAGTCACTGAACTAACAAGCAAAGGGAGTGAGGTACCACCATCATTCCACTAAGTTTACTGAAAGTTATACCGAATACTGAAAATATCTGTTTAACGTAACTGGTCTGTTAGTAAGGTACCACCACCAAGTTTACTGAAAGCTATACTGAATACTGACTATATCTGTTTTAAGTAACTGGCCTTTTATTTTCTAAGATATACACAACTACCTGATGAGTGAGTATTCCGGTGTGTAGCATTCTATTATTTCTGTGTACGTTGGACTGGGTTACTTTGCCCCTGTGTGCTGTTTGGACATAATGCTCAGGCCGTTACAGGAGTCCTGTGGACGATACCTTGCACTTGCCATGCTGTTTACCTACCAGTTTTCCTCACAAAGATCTTCAGAAGAAAGATCATCTCATGGTACCTTGTGTTGTGGTTCTTCAATAGCTTTACTACTTGCATTTGGTAAAGTAGGTCGGCCTTATGAGCTGTGTCATTTGGTAAGTTGCATTATTTGTCATTATCTCTCGTAGGCACTAAATGTATTATTGAATATTTAGTAGTTTCTTCACCGTTAATCAATTTGGCATGCATCCCATTTACTTCTGCTATTGCCATCAACTTTCAGTGACTACTGTAAAATAGGATGAATTGTAATCTTTCCATTATATGTTCTGATGCTAGATGTTCCTCAACAACATTTAAGTGGGTTTAATTCTGTCTCTAGTTTTCCTGTTACTGTGTCATAAACTGTAACACAACATCTCACTGTTATCACCAAAGCCCTCTAGCCTAGTTGGTTAGAGGAGCTGAGGTATGGTTGCAACCACCCAGGTTCGATTCCTTATTGGAGCGAATTATGGGGTTGATCGGTGAAACCGGGGTTGGGGGTTTTCTAAGCTGCGAGAAAGTTTCTTCTTCTTATTGAAAACCGTGAGGGCGGTCTTACCTTCACCGGCTTAGTTTTTTTTTTTAACATCTCACTGTTATCCTTCTCCACCAGGAGGCTCCATGGAATTTTTGGCTGGTCCATTGCAGTCTGCACTGGTGCGCAATCTGTGAGGAGCATCGTGAAATCAAAGGACGCCTTCCTGCCCAGCTTGTTACTTCAGCGACCATCGTCAGGCCACTGCTGGAGTGCTGGTGAAAGAAATGAGCATGGTTGAGCGAGATCCCCCCTTCCACCACAGCACCAGAGAATGAAGCACCAAAGACTGGACATGACAACATTGAGGTCATACCTCTGTAGAGCGACAGCGATCAACATACAAGATGCATACGACTGTAGCAGGAGGCGTGAAAACTAAATTCTTGGAATCTACGTACGTGGCTGTTACTGTTAGTGCTGTAGTAAGTAGGTACGTGGCTGTTGCTGTTACTTAAAATTAAACATAATATTGTATCATTCAGTTTTGATTTTTGAATAGATCAATGGTTTAATTAATTCTTGGAAAAAAATTTAGCAGAGGAATGCATTAATTGAAATGGCATTCAACACATTACCAGAGATTTCAGCTTCATGTCAGTACTAAAATGCCTTGGAAGGGAGAGGTATTTTTTTCCTTTGACTTGGTGACATTTCGGTATGACAATTGATGCACAACATACCCATGAATAAATGATATCAGTAGATACATCATCAGTCATTCCCATATGATTGCACTTTTAATTATAATGCTAGCATATAACTCTAAAAAGGATCAAAAGTGCCTTGAGGCCATCAATTTTCAAAATAAGGGAATAAAATCTGTAATAATGTTTTGGCCAACACTACTACAAAACATAGTTAAGGTAACACCAACATGTGTTACTATAGTTTAGTAAAAGTGTTACTAGGTGAGATAGTAACATATCTTATTTGTGTTCTTATTTGCGATGTTACCATAGTCCGATCCATTGGAACAAAACACATGTGTTCCTTTAATTCTATAAAAGTGTTACTACTTAGTGACACAATTACTTGTCTAATGGAACACTTGTAAGTGTTACCATGATTTTCTTTTGTAACATATTTTCGAAGCTTCGGTAACGCTTCCACATTATGGTAGTAACACTTTTATGAGAACACGATCTGGACTCTGGAGTTTTAGGAACATATAGTATGTAACACTTTTTTTTACCAATTGTAACACATTCAAATTTTCAAACAAATAATAATTATACAATTACAAATGGAATATATTTATATTAACATGAATTTTCATAAGGGAAGGTGGCTCATGTACAAGCATGCAGTCCATAGGTTCAAAAATCAAAGAAAGCTTCACTTATTGTAGGAAAGAAACATAGTTGCAATTATTCATATAATGTTAGATACATAACGATATTAATTTACAGAGCAAATGTATACATCAATGAAAGTACAAGCCTTCACTACTAGAAAGAAATGAAATCTAGATACAAATATAAAATATTCTTGACATCCATTGCTTCTAGATCCAGCCTGCGGGCATGCAGATTTACAAATTCATGCATTGGTGATTGCAACCTGCATAGGGAAAGCTAGTTATAACCATAATCATTTTAACCTTCATAGTGAAAGCTAGTTTAAGATAATTGATGTATCCTTCCATATACTAAATCTTGGAAATTTGAATTGAATAATATCATATTAGCAATACAAGAACAAGAAAGTGTTACTGTTTTCCGATGCATATTATGATAGAAAAGTCAGTGTGCTGAAATGATGGGTTTAAAATTTTATAAAAATGTAAATTACTATTTCACAGGATGACAATGTAAGATAATATGAACAGGTATACGAGAAATAACGTTTCAACATAGTTATTCTTAACAGCTCTGAACAATATGATTTTTATTTTATATTCTGAACTGGTCTATGAGCACTAATATTCCTCTGTCACATAGTGCAAATTTATTGAGATTTTTACTACAGTTAACAAGCTGAAAAACTGTATTAAAAAATCCTTACGTAATTTCACCTTGCCTTTCTAACTGCCACGGCCTCTACTTCTTTCTAACTTGTCATTTTCTCCCTGTGACTATTTTGCTGAAAAGTCAAATGTGCTTTACATATACATGCTCAGATGGGAACAAACAACTCAAGCAAAATTATTGCAACGTCACTGTGCCAATGTACTGGAAGAGAAGAAGGCTGCAGATAATTGTTGTTTATCAAATGTGAAAGCAAAGTGTTCTTGAACACTTACAGAATGTTATCTGAACATACCAGTCGAATTAGGAGAAGTTCAGCACTAGAGTGATGATAACGTTAATTAAGGCAGAGTTTGTAAAATCTCTTACTCTTACTGAGTTGTCTTCTCCCCTTTGATTAATTCTGTTGTACAAAACATACAAGCCAATGATTAATAACAAGATTGTAATATGCATTTCTGAACATCAGAAAAGAGAAACAAGTTGATATGTACTAAAGTCTGACTGGAAAATTAGAATAAAAAAGAATATTCATAATGCTATATGAACCTCTGGAGTTTCAGAAAATGTAAAGTAGTTCAGATTTGAATCCTCTCTCGCCCCCCTGATGCGAGACATCTTTATTTCAAATTGAACTTTTTTTAACCCTATACATGTAGACTATCAGATGGTCTTTTTTAAATTGAACTTTCACTAATAGGTGGGAGTTTATAAGATGCATTTACTCAGAAATTGAAGAAAAGGCTACAGTATAGTATACTGGCAACTAACATTGGAAAAATATTAAAGAAATAGATGATTAATGAAACTGAAAAGGAAAATTACTTTATCAGTATTGAGTAAGGTCCATGTACCATTATAATAATTAGAAGGCGAATGCATTCTCTTGTGTCAAGTAGACCTGAAAGAAACTTTGACAAGTAAGGTGCCTAATCTAAACAAAACCGTATGTGCTACCTCAAATGATCCTACCTCCATACACCGCCAATTTCCACGACGGCAAGAAGTAGCAGCAACACTTGCATTAGCATAGCTCTGTTACCGACGTCAGGGAGAGAGTCAACTCCGGCCGCGAGGAGCCAGCACATCTGCATCTCACATGATCGATCTGAGGGAGATCAGAGACGTGACCAGAAGGGATAGGTTGTGATTTGGCGGCGGCGGCGGTGCGGTGCATCGGATCGGCTCGGACGGAGGGGTTGAAGAACAGCGTAGGGCTGTGATGCCGATCGAGAGGGACTAGGGGGACGGTTGCCAAAATAGGGATTACGAGGATCCGTGGGAGGCTAGCTGCAGCTTTTACGCAATTTCTGTTTTAGGAATTTCTTTTGGTTGATATCACAGTACCTATTATATTTGCTCGATTAAAAAATATGACTTTGTTGGAAAGAATTAGACATGTTGAATGAGAAACATATGTGCAAAGCTAATTAATTGATCATCACAACAACATGATCGTAATTCTTAGTATATATAAAACTTTAATAAAAAATCAAATATAAATACGTACGTAAATGGACTACCAGAGAAACAAATATAACCAGTTAGAGTGATTTAAACATTCTACCATTACTTAGATATGGTTCAACTCGTACTACTAGCACATTTCATCTTGGTAATTTAAATTTTTAATCTCACTCATCGATTATTTTCGAAAGAATAAATAGAAGACTCCATTGGACTAGTGATTATTTTTTATAATAGAGCATATCCATTTACTAGGGCCGGATACCGAGCCAGCTCAGCTTGGCTTGTTAACAAAATCAGCAAAAACTTCGGCTTGGCTTAGCTCGTCAATAGTTCGAGCTAACTCGTTAAGATTTGATTTAATGTCAATTGGATGTTTGAATAGCTGATCAAAGTTTAAGAGTCGTTCAGAAGGAATAAAACTCCACACTACTTCAATAAAGTTGGTTTGGTAAAGATGGTTCATCGGAAGGGTGTTAGAGGTTGTGGGGACAGATCCTAGAAATGACATGTTTAATTTTATTTTTGTAAGTTTTATGTCCCATTCATAAAGTTGTCGATATGGATACCCTTATTACACATGCTGCTGACCAACGTTTGTGTAGTAGTGAGTCTTCATTTTAATTAAAGAAAGTTTCTCTATGTATTTGGAAGCAATTTGAGCTTTGGGTGTTTCATGTGCTTTTTATGTTTAAAAAATGACATAATTCGAAGCAATATGGATGTGTCTTGATGTTTCTAAGCATTGTAATACTTAAGTTGTAACATTAATTTGTGTTACAGTAGGATATGTGGGTAGAACACATTTTACATGTTCCAGTTATGTGTTACAATAAACTTCCATTTTGTAACACTTCAAATGTAACATTGTTTTTGTGTTACTATAATCATCATTGGTAACACAATTTCATAAAGCAAGTGTTATGTGTTACAACCTTCATCCGTAACACATAGCTTTATGTTCCTATGCAACTTCTTTGTAACACATTGTTGAATGTGTTACAATGGTGTGTTACAGTATCCACGTTTTGTAGTAGTGCAAAGCCAACTTGAAATGTACTGGTTACTGCTCAGTGTTGCTTTGCACAATTGTCCTCGTTTACTCCACCCTTTACTTGCTTCTAGCGAAGTCTTGTCAAATTTTTTTCAGAGAACAGGAGGGGCAGAGCCCCTACTGATTATATATTAAAAGGAAGCAAAGAAAAACAAAGTTACAAAGACAACGCAAGAGTTCCAAGAGAACTAGAAAAGGAAGAAAATCAAAGAGTCTAAAAGAAAAGGCTAATAAAAGGAAATTACAAGGCTTCAAGCCAACTCGTCATAGCCGGAATTAAATCTGCACGAGCTCTCAGACATGAATCTCCTTTTACACTCTTGGACTGTCGGGTGCACCCCATTGAACATCCAATCGTTTCTAGTGGTCCAAATGCTCCAAGCCATCAGAATGATCACCTCCATGAAGAAAGGGACTTGTAAACCTTGCTTGATCTGCCTGAGAATCTGCAGCTTGTTGAAATAAAAGATATCACTATGGAGTTCCAGCAGGCCTTGGCAAAGTTACACCGGAGGAGGAGATGAAAAACAGTCTCAAGTCTTTGTCTGAGACAGAATTCACAGGAGTAGGAGTCCAATTCCATGTTCTTTCGCTGAAGAAGATCTCTAGTGCTTAACCGATCCTTGAGCAATAACCAGAAGAAAACCTTGTGATGTTTTGCCCTATCAGAAGTTTGTAAGCTTTGGGGGTAGAAAACACAGCAGAATTCCAAGTGTAAGTCCAGATGTCAGGGCCATCCAAATGAGGGTCTGTTAGAAATATTCTGCTGAAGCTGCATCAGTTGCTGAAAAGCCTGGGTTGAGAGGGGGAGGTTAAAAATTAGTGTGATATCTGCATTGCTAATTGCCCACCAAAGGAAGTTTTGTCAAATTATAATCTATTTGACAAGAGTTCTTGTGTTCGAGTATGTCATGCTGCATGGCGTAGTGGCCACGAGTGGCAGCAATGATGTAAATGCAGGTATGTCATATGTATCATGTGTGCCACCGCGTGGATGGAGTACGTCAAGCGCACATCTAGGAGCAGGAGCTTGCTGTTCAATCGTGTGCGAGTTGTTAGGGGTGCCCAGCATGCAGGTAGTTGTGATTTGCATGTAGAGGTGGATGGCTAAGCCACGGGAGTATGGCCGGGTCGTGCGGCCACGCCGGCCAGACGTGGCTAAACCAGTGCGTGGGTGCGTGCTTATTTAATCGTTGTAATCACCGTGTTTGTGTTGAGCCGTGGTGCTTAAGTGAAAATGCAGGCGCTGGTGTGCAGCGCCGAGAGAGAAAAAAATCCTTCGTGTGCTAGTGTTCTTCTTCCAAGTTGGAGGTTGGTGTTTTTTTTTAAACGTGCAAATCACGTTTTTCATTAAGAGAGAAGAAAAGATTATAAGTTCGAATACCGGGATAGGCACACACAAAAAGAGAGAGAACATGACAACTCAAGCGAACCGAAAGGGAAAAAACCTAAACGGAGAACTACACAGCCCTTAGCGGGTGCACGTGCACCCCCAGCAGGCGAGCGAGCAAAAGGAAGTCCGCGCGTGCCCAAGTCTTGGCCTCCTCCAGAATCGCCGGCACAAGCGCCACCGGCATGAGTGCCTCCTTATCGTGCACGCGCTTGTTGCGCTCTTTCCAAAGCGACCAAGCGCCCAACCAAATAAAGATGTCGAAGCCTTTCTTTCGAACCTTAGCGACCTGCTTCCTAGCGGAGCACCACCAGGCCGCGAAGCTTAAAGGCCGGTCTGGAGCAAGGTCATGCAAGAGAATATGCCTGAGAGCTCTGAACCAAGTCTCGCGACTAAAAACACAGTCAACAATCAGATGGTCCAGCGTTTCAACCTCCTGCGCGCAGAGTGCGCAGGTATCCATATCTTTGAGCCCGTGACGATGAAGTCTATCGGACGTCCAACAGCGATCGTGCAAGACTAACCAGGCGAAGAACTTGCATCTCCCAGGCATATGGACCTTCCAAATCTGTCGTGGTCCGAGGATGTCAACGCGATCAAGAAAGATGGTGGAATAGGCTGAAGCCAAGGAGTAAATGTCGTTGGACGACCACTTCCAGAGAAACCTATCGGGCTCTGATGTGAGCCTGACTGGCTGCACAAGATCCCAGACGGTGAGGTATTGGACGAGAACCTGCACCGTCCGAGCGTGGGTGATATCGGCGACCCAGCGTAGCCCCGAAGGGCCGATCTCAAGTCCCTCACAGACCATGCAGGAGCGTCGAACCCTCGGCGAGACGGCAGCCCAGAGATTCGGTGCCAGAGCTTTGATCGAACAACCAGCAATCCAGCTGTCCTCCCAGAACAAAGCCCGGATACCATCCCGACCTCCACAGTGATGGAGGCGTCGAAAAAGGCTTGCGCAACACGATCAACTGGGAACCGGAAAGTCGCCCAAGTCTTATCTGGATCCGTACGTGCCAACCAGAGCCAGCGCAAGCGGAGGGCCGTCTGAAAGGCGTGGAGGTCGGGCAGGCCAAGGCCACCGCAACGCGTGGGGCAGGCGACGTTCACCCAAGCTACCGGACAACAGCCGCCCGAGGCCACCTCTGTACCGCACCAAAAGAAGTCTCGGATGAGGGTTTCGACTGCACGCAGAGCCCAGGGTGCAATGGTGATTGCCATAGAGATATGCACAAGGATGGATGAGAGGGTGGATTTGACGAGGATTAGGCGACCATTGCGATTTAGCAATCTCTCCTGCCAAGGTGGGAGACGCCTAGCGACCTTGTCGACCAACGGCTGTAGGGTGGCCTTGGGCAGCCTCCTGATGGAAAGCGGGACCCCAAGGTAGGTGCAGGGGAAGTCGACGATGGTGCAGGAGAGGATGGAGCGGACCAAGGAGAGGTGGTCCTCCGAGCAGTTAATGGGGTAGACCTAACTTTTAGAGTAATTGGCCGCAAGGCCCGAGGAGTGCTCGAACAGCGACAGTATCGCCTTGACGACCCACCAGTCAAGCTCGACCAGAGAAAAGAAAGCAACCACATCATCAGCGTAGAGTGAGGCGCGGAAATGGATGTTCTTGCCCAGCCCCTAAAGAAGACCACGTGACTCAGCCTTATGGAAGAGGGCGTGGAACCATTCGATGACCAACACAAAAAGCATGGAAGAGAGAGTGTCTCCTTGACAAAGGCCGCACCCACGACAAATCCGCTGCCCCGGTACGCCATTAAGAAGGATTTGGTGCTAGCAGTCGAAAGAATGATGGAGATCCAGTTAGTCCAAGTGCGTGGGCAGCCGACTGCAGAAACGAGCTCAAGAAGAAAGACCCACCTGACCGAGTTGTAAACCTTGGCTAGGTCAATCTTAAATATGATCCTAGGGAGGTTCCGACTAGAGAGCGTTCTAGCCGTTCCAAGGACATAATGAAAATTATCATGAATGAGACGACCCTTGATAAAAGCACTCTGGTTCGGGGAGATGAGAGAGGGAAGGTGTGGGGCAAAGCGGTTGGCTGCCGCTTTGGAGAAGAGCTTGCCAAAGCTATGAATAAGACTAATGAGGCGATAATCCGAGAGAGCGATCGGGTCCGGCTTCTTGGGAATCAGAGTGAGAAGGGTGTCGTTTAGATGGTGGAAGCTCTGGGAGTCCAAGTCTGAGACCGCATTAAACGCCCGAAGCACATCTCCCCTGATGATCGACCAGCAAGACCTATAAAAATGACCAGTGAAACCGTCCGGTCCGGGAGCTTTATCCAGGGGTAAATCCTTGATAACCTCCCAGATTTCAGCCTCCGAGAAGGGGTGAGCGAGGCTCTGAAGGTCCAGGTGCGGGAGCCCGAGCTCCTAACGAGTGCATAGGAGCGCTCGTGACTTGCTCCGAGAATCCTATCGAAGTACTCGAAGGCGTAGAGGCCTTCTTATCTTCTCGAAGGATAGTGCGATCATCGACCAAGAGGGAGGGGATGAAGTTCTTTCTTCTCCGTTGGAGGTTGGTGTTCAATGCCCTGTGTGTGTAAACATCAGTGAGAGTGCGTGATCGAGTTGTGAGAGCCGCTGGTCATTTGATCGGTTCCAACACTGTGTGCTACGAGGAATACGATGGCTGATGAGCCATTTGGAGACCCAAAGGCCCAGAGCGGTGACAGTAGATAGCAATCATGGTTTTTTTGCTCCATGCTCAGTATCACAGCTTAAGACAATATCAATTATGACAAGAGTAAATTGCACTCAGCATACATCAACTTGTTAAGTGGGTGCAGATTGATCCAACAAGTTGTAAAAAGCTCATTCTAGTGCAATAACTTGTCAGGTGGGTGAGGATCAGTCCAATAACTTGTAAAAGGCTCAATCTAGTGTAATATCTTGCTAGGTGGGTGTAGATTAGTCCAAGAACATGTAAATTTCTCACATTAGGATATAAATTGGTAAATTAATACATTCATAGTCCAAATGTTGTATAACAAATAACATATTTCTAAAATTTCTCATTTACTAATGCAAGACCAGACGATATTCTCATCACAACACGAATAACATTAATTAATCTTAACAGTTTACATATTAACATTAATTCCAAGCCTCCTAAGGCACACTCCCAAAAATAGTTGTGCCGCAAGGGTAACATATTTAGTGTAGACTAGAACCTCTAGGATTTATAAAATTAATGTTATGTCTTCATATTAATTATTTATACCATAATTTAATCTTAATTTGAAATATTTAATTTCATATAAATATGATATTCGCCCTCAATGTTTAACATTTTGATTACATGCATTTTATTCAGCTAAAAGGTCAATATATTGATGCATATTAACAACACTTTTTAGTAGTTTGGCATAAACATTTTTTAAAGCTATGTGTACTTGTTTAGAAAGTAAAACTAAGTGAAACTAGAAACATACATGTTTCTCTTGTGGCTTTAGTATTTAAGTAATACCTGTCATAATTTTAAAATTTTACTCAAATTTAACTAATGAACAAATAAGTAATATACACAATTGAGAAGCAACATACATGTCACGATCAATGACTTTTATTGAAAAATAAAGAACTATTGATTGGAATAAAATGTGCATGCACATCTACTTTGCTTGTTATGTTCTCCTTGTAACATTTGGAATGTTGGCGCACTAATTTACCAATATAGTATATTAATTTGAGCAATTTATAAGTTTTTGGACTAATATGCACCAACCTACCAAGTTGTTGTACTAAATTGATCCTTTTATAAGTTGTTGGACCAATATGCACCCACCTCACAAGTTATTGTACTATATGGAGCATTTTACAAATTATTAGATCAATTTGCACCCACCTCACAAGTTATTGTATGACTAAGAGGGAGGGGATGAAGCTCTTTCTTTTCCGTTGGAGGTTGGTGTTCAATGCCCTGCATGTGTGTAGACATCAGTGGGAGTGCGTGATCGAGTTGTGAGAGCCACTGGTCATTTGATCGGTTCCAACACTGTGTGCTACGAGGATTACGATGGCTGATGAGCCGTTTGGAGACCTAGAGGCCCAGAGCGGTGACAGTAGATAGCAAATTTTTTTAAAGATGTGCAAAGCACATTTTTCATTAAGAGAGGAGAAAAAGTTGTTCACAATGAGCACAGGGGGCCGGGCCCAACAAAACAACAACACAAACACACAGCGGGAAAGAGAATTACACCGCCCTCAGCGGGCGAACACCTAAGAGGTGAGCTAAAGGCAAGAAGCCCGCACGCGCCCATGATCTCGCCTCCTCCAGAATTGCCGGCACCAGCGCCACCGGCATGAGAGCTTCCTTGTCGTGGACGCGTGTGTTGCGCTCTTTCCAAAGCGATCAAGCGACCAGCCAGACAAAGGTATCGAAGCCTTTCCTTCGAACCTTGGCGACTTGCTTCCTAGCGGAGCACCACCAAGCCGCGAAGCTCGTGGGGCGGTCCGGGGCAAGGTCCTGGAGAAGAAAATGCCCGAGTGCCCTGAACCAAACCTCGCGACTAGAGACACAGTCCACGATGTGGTGATCAAGCGTCTCGCAGTCCTGTGCGCAGAGGGCGCAGGTGTCCGAGTCCCTCAGTCCGTGCCGGTGTAGGCGGTCAGAAGTCCAGCAGCGACCGTGCAAGACAAGCCAAGCGAAAGAACTTGCACTTTCTTGGCATATGGACTTTCCAAATCTGCCTAACTCCGAGGATGTTGATGTGATCCAGAAAAAGAGCGGAGTAGGCCGAAGCCGCAGAGTAGACACCACTGGGCGACCACTTCCACAAAAACCTGTTAGGCTCCGACGTGAGCCTGACCGGTTGCAAGGGGCCCCAGACGGTAAGGTACTGCATGACAACCTGCATCGTCCTAGCGTGAGTGATGTTCGCGACCCAACGAAGCCCTGCCGCGCTACGAGACAGCTGCCCAAAGATTAGGCGACAGAGACTTGATGGAGCAACCGGAGATCCAGTTGTCCTCCCAGAACAGCGCGCGGGCCCCATCCCCCACCTCAACCGAGACGGAGGCGGCGAAGAAGGCCTGCGTAGTCCAGTCGACCGGGAAGCGAAAGGCCGCCCAAGTCCGGTCGGGGTCAGTCCGCGCAAGTCAGAGCCAGCGCAGGCGAAGGGCCGTCCCAAAGGCATGGAGGTCAGGCAAGCTAAGGCCACCACAGCGCGTGGGGCAGGTGACGTTCACCCAAGCGACCAGACAGCGATCGCCGCATGCCACCTCTGTGCTGCACCAAAGGAAGCCCCGAATGAGAGTTTCGACCGCACGCAGGGCCCAGGGTGCAACGGCTATCGCCATCGAAATGTGCACAGGGATGGCCGAGAGGGTAGACTTGGCTAGAACTAGGCGACCACTCTGGCTCAGAAGTCTACCCTGCCAAGGAGGTAGATGCCTGGCGACCTTGTCGACCAGCAGCTGCAAGGCGGTCTTGGGCAGCCGCCTAATAGAGAGAGAGGCACGCCCAGGTAGGTGCACGAGAAGTCGGCGATGGTACAAGAGAGGAAAGAGCGCATCAGCGAGAGGTGGTCCTCCGAGCAGTTAATGAGGTACACCTAGCTCTTCTCGAAGTTGGCCGCTAGGCCGGAGGCGCCCTCAAAAAGCGACAAAAGCGCCTTGACGACCCTCAAATCAAGCTCGACCGGAGAAAAGAAAGCGACCATGTCATCCGTGTAAAGGGAGGCGCGGAAGCGGATGTTCCTGCCCAGCTCCTGGAGGAGCCCGCGCGATTCTTCCTGGCGGAAGAGGGCATGGAAGCATTCCATGACCAAGACAAAGAGCATGGGAGAGAGGGGATCTCCCTAGCGTAGGCCGCGACCATGGCAGATTCGCTGCCCCGGGGCACCATTAAGAAGGATCTTGGTGCTAGCAGCTGACAGAATGACAGAGATCTAGTCAGTCCACCTTCGTGGACAGCCGACCGCAGAGAGGAGCTCAAGGAGAAAGATCCACCCGACCGAATCGAAAGCTTTGGCTAGGTCAATCTTGAACATGATTGCGACTGGCGAGCGTTTTTGCCGTCCCAAGAACATACCGGAAGTTATCAACTTATCATGAATGAGGCGACCTTTGATAAAAGCACTTTGGTTAGGTGAGATGAGAGAAGGTAGGTGGGAGGTGAGGCGGTTGGCTGCCACTTTGGAGAAAAGCTTTCCAAAGCTATGTATTAGGCTGATGGGGTGATAGTCCGAGAGAGCGACCGGATCCGGCTTCTTGGGAATGAGAGTGAGGAGGGCATCATTTAGGTGGAGGAAGCTACGAGCATCCAGATCAGAGAGCGCGTTGAACGCCCACCCCCTAATGATCGACTAGCACGACCTATAGAAGCGACCGGTGAACCCATCCGGTCCGGGCGCCTTATCCAGGGTAAATCCATGATCACCTCCTAGATCTCGGCCTCGGAGAACGGGTGGCCGAGGCTCTCGAGGTCCAGCCTTGGGAGCCCCAGCTCTGCGAACATCACACGAACGTTCATGGCTGGTGCCCAAAATCCTGTCGAAGTAGTCAAAGGCCGCAACAACCGTTTCATCTTCATGAAGGACAGGGCGATCGTCGACCAGGAGGGAAGGAATGAAGTTCTTTCTTCTGCGGTTGTTGGTGTGAAGGTGGAAAAGTTTGGTATTCGCGTCCCCTTCGCGTAGCCATCTCAAACTAGACTTTTGCCGAGCGATCGTACGCTGCAACGAAGTCAGTCCGAGGTAGCGAAGCTTGAGGAAATGTCTCAACGCCAGCTTCGCGGGAGAAAGCGACCGAGAATCCTGTGCGACCTCTAGCGGGAAGATAACCTCCTTGGCGATCTGGATCTGCAAGTGGATGCAACCGATCGCCTTGGAGCTCCACTTGACCAGTGCCTTCGCCGTCTCGCGTAGAAGGTGGTGAATCAACCGTAAGGGGTCCGCGTCGGGCCGCGGCCCCGACCATACCGCCTTAACAGTGTTGAGGAAACCTTCAACCTTTGGCCAAAAATCCTGAAAGGTGAAGGTTTGGGTGCATCCCACTATCGAGGAGAAGAAGGAGGGGGCATGGTCAGAGCATCTGGAAGAGATAGCATGAAGGGCAAGGAGGGGAAAAGCTGCTCCCAGTCCGGGGAGACAAAGACTCTGTCAATGCGTTCAAGCGTAGGGTGTGACCGCTCATTACTCCAAGTGAACAGACGACCGTGGAGGTGTAGCTCGAGGAGCTCGAGGTTGCTAAGGAAGCGGCGGAAGCGACCCATCATCCGACGAGAGAGGTGACCATTGTTCTTGTCGGCCGCTTGATAGATGAGGTTGAAGTCCCCACAAAGAACCCAAGGCCCAGAGAGAGTCGGTCGGAGAGCACGGAGCTCACCGAGGAAGGAGATTTTGTCCACATCGGTCTGCGGCCCGCAAATTGATGTGAGCCACCAGTACTGAGAGGGCGCGGAGAGGAGAGCCACTTTGATGGAAACATGGTAAAGCCCACGTGCGGGGGAGGAAACCAGCCACGTGTCTTTACGCCAAGCGACCAAAATACCACCGCAGGTGCCGACCACAGGCAAAGCGACGTAGTCAAAATCGACACCTAACATATCAAGCATAATGGAGGGGGATACAACCGCGAGCTTTGTCTCTTGGAGATAGAGGAGAGAGATGCGCTCAGAAGCTACCAGTTCACAGACCGTCGAACGCCTAGCACGCCGGTTGAGCCCCCGAACATTCCAGACTGCTAAGTTTGCATCCATTTAAAATAACAAAAAAAACGCGACCAAGCGACGAACGTAGACTCAGGCGTGCGCGTCGACGACCAACTGCTCCTCCGGGAAGAGCTCACGGACCGCGTCCTGGAACTCGTCATCTTCCAGCACCGAGCACTGGAACGACCCCTCGACCTGAGCGTCGAAGAGCTCGCGAATAGCTCTGCAGTGTGATGGTATTTCTTAACGTCACCACTAGTTGCACCCCTAGCGTGAGTGTAAGATCTACCTGGGTATACCGACGGGTACGAAAGAATCCGCAAGCGCACAGAAATACCGCTGTAGCACTTCACCTCAGGAGTATTCCAAAGGTATTGAATCCAAGGAACGATGTGCACTACCTTCTATCCTAGATGAACGGTCCAAGGACACCAAGCCCCAGCTATGGTAGGGAGATGATGGGGTGCTTCCTGTAGGTACTCGATTCTAGAGGGGAACAAGCTCGGATAAGAATCTCGCTTCGGACACCGGCCCCTCCTGGCTATAACAATTGGTTCACAGCAAATGGTTGCCTACACGCTGTATCCGAACGTGGGGGATTTCAGAGGGTCCAACGGCTGTCACTACCGCGGCCTACCCCAAGACAAACCATGAGATACAGGGCATTCGAAGGATAACCCGTAGTCTGGACACCACGTCTACACCACTGATTACTACTATAGCACGACTACGTCTGATATCCTGTAGAAACACTATAGCACTCCGTATAAATACGGAGCGACGAACCCGAGAGGTTGAGCTAGACCTTACTCGTCATTGAATCGATTGGCATGAGGAAGAACGACTAGTCATCGATTCATGTATCCCAACAAGATCTAACGGGATAATTCACACAAACGGAATGTAAACTTGTGCGCTTATAACAAAAGATCCAGGGTCGTGTTCGTGAAGAACACGAGCCTCTAACTTATGAACAAACGCAAAAGCGTGAGTAACTCGTTTGTCAACTAGATCGAGGGAGCGTGTTCATGAAGAACACGAGCCTCTAAATGATGAATGAACGAAGAACTCAAGAACATATCACTCATGCATGAACATCACTTTAGTCTAATTGGAAAATACAAGAATACTCACTTTGCTCTAATTGAAGAACAAGCTGGGATCTCACCCACATCACCATCTACATAGCCATCTCCTCAACTCATTTGATCCATGAGAGATCAAATGAGAGGAGAAACAAGTGTTTCTAAAGAGAGAGGGAGGAATGGGATGTGTCTTTCTTTACCCTCTCCACTTCTATTTATAGGCCTGAGCACCGGCGTGGAGGCACCCCAAACACCCCGGGAATGAAGTCAGGAGCCAACCAGGAACCACCACGTGGATTGGGCGCCACAAGGTCGGTTCGGCCGACCTGTGGGGTCGGCCGACCCCTTGTGGGCCCCACCTGCCTTGTGTTTTCTCCTGGTGACTGATATGTGGGCCCTTATGACGGTTCCCGGTGTATGGGTCGTGTTGAGGCGGTTTGCTCGGGTTGTGGGCCCTTGGATCCTTGTTCTGGACACGTGGCAGCGTCTGATTCGTCGGGCCTCTCTCCCTTGGATTGGTGACATCACCAATCCGTGGCACTTTGCATGGCAGCCCCTCATTGGCTGAGGTGGACAGGCTTGGATTGATGAGGTGGATGGATAAGGTGTGCTTTTGCTCTATTTCTTGTGCTAATTGCCTGCTTTCAAATATACATCGCCACTTGTGGAATTTGTCAGTATAGGCCCTATTCTAGTGTTGATGATCCTTTTACCATTATATTATGCAGGTATTGACGGTGTAAAAGTAGCACTTAACAGCCGTCAACAACTCCCCCACACTTGACCTTTGCTCGTCCTGAGTGAAGGGAGTCAGATCAAGGTGAGACATGATATCCAAAGGTATGAAGCAAGAATAAGAGATATTCCAAACCATATCTTGTACTTGTGAACTTTGTGGAGTGTCTATCATGCCATCTTGGGTAGTTGAAGAATGGAACGGTTAGGAATCAAATCACTCCTGCTCATCATGTCAAGTAACTTGGGGTTTTATAATAAGTTTTCAAAAACAAACCTTGCTTTGCTCCTCATTTGATTCTCTCGAATCGCTCAATGTGTATATGTCCTCACCAAGGCATCAAACTGCCTTTATTCATCCTACTTCTAATGATAGCTTATGTGGAGCTCAGGGTAGGTATGAATGATAAGGCATACTTGCATCACATATATTGCAAAATCAAAGACTGGATCCTCAAAGAAAATCAAATCACACAATCAGATCAAGATGTGCACGTGTATGAATATGGTGAGTATGGTAAGGTGGATATTAGGCCCGGAATGGGTGCTAGATATTACCATACATGTATGATGAATGTTGGTTGATGGTGAGGTGGACACTAGCTCCGGAATGGATACTAGTTATCACCATCTAAGTTATGAAACTCCTTTTTGCATGATTCTCCCACTTGTATAAAAATCTTTTGAGAACATGGCTATCTCTATATAGTTTTTTTCCTTGTGGACCTTCATGTGTCCAACTCTTTTTTTTTATACCTGGACCTTCATGTGTCCATATTTTTTTTTGATAGCCATGTCTCTTGTGCAACAAAGACTAGGGGAGAGATCAACACATATGGAGCCTTATTTTCACGGAATTGATGAATGATACAATGCTAACTTCCAGTGTAGAAGCATAGCAAGGGGAAAATGGTGGTGTGCACATGAATCTTGATCATGAGAGTAATGAAAAGAATTCTCGCAAGGGTCACAGAATTTGACAAAGCTCAATGCAATGACAAGCAACATATGAGTATAGGGTTTTCAACTGGTAGCATCATATGGCTTTGGTAGGACTGTGGCATATCAAAGAGGAGCTTTGCAGAGGGTTTTATGATTTTTCAAATAAAATTCCCAAGCACTCAAACACTCAGAGCGGAGATCATATGATTAAGCCATATCACAAACATCAACTACTTAGATGAGCATGAGTTCCGTAATGATATTTTGTTCACAAGTATCAAGATGATAAGTAAGGAATAAAACATATGCAAGCCAACCACAGGAATCATGTAGAGCAAGCAGAGCACCATTATTTGAGTTTGATTTACTGGATAAGAATCAAAGATCATTCAAACTCATAGGTAGAGAGTGAGACGAAGGGTGCACATACCATCGCTTCTGAAGGATATGAGGTCAAGGGAGACCAGTGGTGATTCGGCTGACCCGTGGGTTAGCCGGCTCACTCTAGTTTACCTTGTCCTTGTCATGAAGGCATAGTCGACGTCGTGCAGTCCTTTGTGTGGGAGTTCTCAAGTGGATATGTTGTTGATGAGCTTGAGAGAACTCCCCCACACTGGTGCTTGGACTGGTGCTGTTCTTCAAGCAAAAGTGGAAACAAAAAATGGACTCTACTGGTTCGAGAACCATAGAGCCTTTATTCAAAAGCAAATATTTTTGTTGTTTTTTTATTGTCACCATGTCATTTACTCAAGCAGGGTTAGATCAATACTGCACTTCATAAACAAAGGATAATATACTTACCTTGGACCTTTTGTGAGGTCATATGTTCCTCCTTTGTATGTTGTGCAACATAAATCTGACACCTTAACTTACCTTCCCATATGAATCTAGCTTAATGACTTACCCATTTGGAATCGATGATTTCCTGCAAGGGTTAATCCGCATACATGCATCCAATATCCATGAAAGTGTAACTCTAAGGTTCATCAATCAAAACTCGGCACCATGTCTTGTTTTGATTGAAGAAGACAGTTTTAACCTAAGCACCATGCTTAATTTAAAACAGTCTATGGATGAGCGTGTACATGCACATGCAAACCAGAGCATGCCAAAAATAGACAAGGAAGCATGAAAGCATAATCAAGCTATCATCAACAAGGGATATAGGCACGAGCATAAGACAGTGAACCTCGGGAACCTCCCGGAAGGGCTTTGTTTAATGTCAAAAGCAGGACTTACCTAGCTAGTGGGCAAGATGCAAGAGCTGACATCATCACCACACCAGGATAAGATTTGGTAGAGGAGGAACTTTACTCAGGATGCTCACATATCTCCCCCACACTTGAAGTTTGCATTGCTAGGCAACAAAACCCAAGTGTGTGGTGATCAAGCTTCCTTTTGTGAATGTTCTCTCACCAAAGCTTATCTAGGTGTTGCGGCTGATGTGGCTCACATGTTCATAGGCATCACCTGTCCATCTTTCTTTTCAATCTCGACCTGAAAGGTTAGTGACCAAAAATACCCGAAGGACGACTTATCCTAAAAATATGTTCTCGCTTTTATTCGAAAAGGGAAACAAAACCTAAGCTAATCCAGGCTATCTCCTGGTAGTACTTTGTTTATTTAAGGTCATAAGCTCGACCATGAGAACTTCATCTTGCAGCTATCATTGGTGGTGTCATTCCCGTCTCACCATCAATCCTTGATGTATCTGTGAGCTTCAGCTGCAAGGTTAGTGCCACAGTGCACACACAAAATCTGATATGCTTATGATAGACATATACATCCACAATCAACCTTCTAAACATTCTGCAAAAGAGGACCATAAGGTGATTGCAGCCCTCACGTGTGCTCATCGCACTAAGCAAGTCTGACTCTGGAGGGACATGATGCGAGCATGGTCTGTATGGTAGATCAAGAATGAAGCTACCATGCTCGTGTGTGGAATCCTTTCCTCCGGACTCCAGAGTCAGTGCCTCAAAAGGTTCCATGGCCCACGAATTCTCCATCTCAAGAGAGTCATCGTGGAAGCTCGATGTTGACTCTTGATCATGATCGAGAGCAACATGATGTGGGCCAGCAGGAAGAGGCTGAAACTCGATCGAGAATGGTGATGATCGTTCGCCTTCACAAAGGTGAAGAGAGTCTTCCGGGTCGTACTCATGGGGAGTAGAAGGCTCTACACCCTCAATGAGAACAAGCTTGGATGACACAAACGGAGATATACTCGTCGTCTTCTCGAGCAGGTTTTTCTGGGGAAGAGGCTTTGCCATAGGATGTCCTGGACAAAGGGTAGCAGAGGCAGAAGCGACACCCCTGAGCTTATCATCTAGGCTCCCTTGAGATTTATCAAGAAGTTCATCCAATGGGAAGCCTAGAAGAAGATCGAAATCCGTGATGTCATAGATGTGAAAATCTAAGTGCACCTCGATCTTATCTATGATGATTGGCACGTCCCTAGCAATCCCTCTACATGGGAAAATGTATTCTTTATACCTAGGACTTCGGAAATATCTATCAGTCGGGGTGAGGGGCATGTCACCCACCAGAGTGTCCAAAAGGTACTCTGATATGATGCAAACTCCAGCAGCAGGGTCATGAACAGCATCTATGGTGTTTCCCCTCATGGAGCAATGGATGGTCAGGGAAGTCGAGCTGACCCGAATTACTTCGGAAACAAGATCTGATTTCCAAGGCGACCAATACACTATTGCCCCATGATTCCAAACTTCATCGAGAACCTCATCAAAGTCCAACGATGTCGTAGGCTTCTCGTGCTAAGAACGATCTGAGGTATTTATGATGTCCCGAGAAGGCTCACCCTCAAATCGAGAAGAGAACTCCGAAGGTTGAATTTCTTCCCCCTTTGGTGTTCGTGGTTCGGGAGAGGGCTCAACAAACAAGTCTTGAGATTCGGAAGATGAAGACTCAGACTTGGATGCCAAGGGACTCTCATGGCTCGACTCGGATTCCTCTCGGTAGGATCTGAGATCGACTTCGAAGTAGGAGTTCAGGAAATCCATACCTTCAGCTGGTTCCCTCTCAAGAAATGGCTTTCTGAAGTCAAGACGACAGACAGACCTTTTGTCGAGACCATCATAAAAATTGCGAAGCAACTGAGAATCAGGTATCGACAAGGGCGGTCCATAATACACTAAGCGTGTAAACCTATCCCAGGCCATGTCTATCGTTTCCTTCTCTTTTTGTTGAAAACAATGGATATCTTACCGTAAAGCAGCAACACGAGATGGAGGAAAGAACTCAAGACAAAACTTGTCCCTAAGCTCTCCCCAACTATCGTTCGCACTACCTACGGTATATGTGTACCATTGCTCCGCCTTCCCTACAAGAGAGTACGGAAACAACTTCCACTTGAAGGTATCCAATGTCATACCCAGAGTGTAGATAAGAGAACACAAGTTCTCGAAGTCACGAAGATGGTCATATGGGTTTTTGCTCGATAGACCAGAGAAGATAGTGTACCGAACGACATCGATAGTCACAGGGAGAGGCTCGCAGCCAGATGTGAGAAAAAGGCACACCGAAGGTGGTGGCTCTAGGAGCTCATCCCTGGGGGTAGTGATGCTTTTACAGGAAAGCTTCACCATGGGTAGCAGGGGCAAAGGCAGAAGAAAAGAAACAAAAAGGATATCTGATGGGTAACGGGGGTGAAGGTAGAAGAAAAAGAAAAAGATAAATATGATGACCACTAGGTTCGAAGATAGATACAACAACCGTTCCTCGGCAACGGTGCCAGAAATGCTTGTTGGTATTTCTTAACATCACCACTAGTTGCGCCGCTAGCGTGAGCGTAAGATCCACATGGGAATACCGACGGGTACGAAAGAATCCGCAAGCGCACAGAAATACCGCTGTAGCACTTCACCTCGTGAGTATTCCAAAGGTATCGAATCCAAGGAACGATGTGCACTACCTTCTATCCTAGATGAATAGTCCAAGGACACCAAGCCCCAGCTATGGTAGGGAGATGATGGGGTGCTTCCTGTAGGTACTCGATTCTAGAGGGGAACAAGCTCGGATAAGAATCTCGCTTTGGACACCGGCCCCTCCTGGCTATAACAGTTGATTCACGGCAAATGGTTGCCTACACGCTGTATCTGAACGTGGGGGATTTCAGAGGGTCCAATGGCTGTCACTACCGCGGCCTACCCCAAGACAAACCGTGAGATATAGGGCATTCGAAGGATAACCCGTAGTCTGGACACCATGTCTACACCACCGATTACTACTATAGCACGGCTATGTCTGATATCCCGTAGAAACACTATAGCACTCCGTATAAATACGGAGCGACGAACCCGCGAGGTTGAGCTAGACCTTACTCGTCATTGAATCGATTGGCGTGAGGAAGAACGACTAGTCACCGATTCATGTATCCCAACAAGATCTAACGGGATAATTCACACAAACAGAATGTAAACTTGTGCGCTTATAACAAAAGATCAAGGGTCGTGTTCGTGAAGAACACGAGCCTCTAACTTATGAACAAACGCAAAAGCGTGAGTAACTCGTTCGTCAACTAGATCGAGGAAGTGTGTTCATGAAGAACACGAGCCTCTAAATGATGAATGAACGAAGAACTCAAGAACATATCACTCATGCATGAACATCACTTTAGTCTAATTGGAAAATACAAGAATACTCACTTTGCTCTAATTGAAGAACAAGCTGGGATCTCACCCACATCACCATCTACATAGCCATCTCCTCAACTCATTTGATCCATGAGAGATCAAATGAGAGGAGAAACAAGTGTTTCTAAAGAGAGAGGGAGGAATGGGATGTGTATTTCTTTACCCTCTCCACTTCTATTTATAGGCCTGAGCACCGGCGTGGAGGCACCCCAAACACCCCGGGAATGAAGTCAGGAGCCAACCAGGAACCACCACGTGGATTGGGCACCACAAGGTCGGTTCGACCGACCTGTGGGGTCGGTCGACCCCTTGTGGGCCCCACCTGCCTTGTGTTTTCTCCTGGTGACTGATATGTGGGCCCTTATGATGGTTCCCGGTGTATGGGTCGTGTTGAGGCGGTTTGCTCGGGTTGTGGGCCCTTGGATCCTTGTTCTGGACACGTGGCAGCGTCTGATTTGTCGGGCCTCTCTCCCTTGGATTGGTGACATCACCGATCCGTGGCACTTTGCATGGCAGCCCCTCATTGGCTGAGGTGGAGAGGCTTGGATTGATGAGGTGGATGGATAAGGTGTGCTTTTGCTCTATTTCTTGTGCTAATTACCTGCTTTCAAATATACATCGCCACTTGTGGAATTTGTCAGTATAGGCCCTATTCTAGTGTTGATGATCCTTTTACCATTATATTATGCAGGTATTGACGGTGTAAAAGTAGCACTTAACAGCCGTCAACACGGTGCTCCTCCGACAGGCCCATAGCGAAGAGCCTGGTGTACCTCTGGAAGGAGTCAGCATCCGACGCCTCGTGCTGGCTGACCACCCCCAGCTTCCGCATGAGCAGGTTCTGCCCAGCAGTGACCGGGTTCGGGTCTCGGCCCTTGGAGACCGCAGCGAGACGACTGCTACGATGAAGCGTCGTAAGCGGTGGGCAGACCTTCGTCCTGCGACGACGCGGCGCACCCAAGACTGGCGGCGGTGGCGGCCGCTGCAAGGAGGCGCAAAAGTCCACCACTAGCGACCGGAGGTCTGCCTGCGAGCCTGTCGCAGCCGGCGTCGACGAAGTAGAGCGCGCCCCAAGTACCGGCAAGCTAGGGTCTGGCCTCGTGACCACAGGGGGGGAGTCAGACGAGTGCAGAGGCGGGGAAGAGCGCGATCTGGAGGGGGCGTGAGAAGGTGATCGGCACGGAGAAGGGGGGCCGACTGCGAGGAAGGTGGCTGACAGAGGGTCCATCTCAACTCCCTCCTGCTCCAGCAGCTGGGGAATAGGTAGGGTAGAGAGAATCCTGGCGAAAGCAGTCGCCAGGGGCACGGTGCGTGCCGAGGTGGGAATGCGACCCTCCGGCCGCAGATGGGCCCCATGCCGGACGGCGACGACGTCCCGGGCCGCTCCCGAGGGCGGAGGGGTGGTGGACAAAGTGGCCTCGAGGAGCATTGGGTCTTCCGTCAGGGATCCGTGCGTCTCTGGCACACAGACGGGGGGGGGGAGGGTGCTCCGGCAGCAGCCGCTCGGCTGGCGTGAGGCCCGCCACCACACGACCGGCCGTCACGGGACCGACAGCAGGTGTGGGTAGGGGGCGCCGAAAGCCAGGGGCGACGAGGAGGCCAAGTCGACCCTCGCCACCAGTGTAGGAACCGCAGAGCCATCGAGCACCGGAGGCGGGCCCCCTCCCGACGGATCGGCGGCGGCGGTCCCCCTGGCGGACAACGACGAGCGCGCACGGGGTGTCGGGGCGGTAGCAACGACCAGAGGAGAGGAGGCAACCTGTGGACGGAAGGAGGAAGAACCAGACGAGGCGGCTGTCGGGTGCCAAATAAAGGGGCCGCCGCAGCCGACAGGCCGGACGCGCCTCTCTAGACCGCCGCCGGGCGGTGAAAGCCCTGCAGAGCCCAGAAGGGGAAGGAGGGAGGGGCAGGGCGACCAGGGGCAGGGAAGTAGGAGCACCCCAGCAGGTTGGCCTATAGGACCCACCTGCCTGCCCGTCCGCCACACCAGCAGACGGACGGGAACAGGCTCGTGAAGAACTCGCATCATCTAACTGGAGTCGCTGAAGATGACGAGGAAGTCTTCTGGGTGGAAGGGGTAGGTAACCAATGACCCTACCATGACCCCAAAGTGACTTGAGAGGTAGCTGTCGATGTCGGAAGTCAAGGCAAATGGACAAGTACCCGCGACCGAAGCGACCAAAGCCTGCTCGAGCGCGACCTCGTTGTTGACGACGTCCGAGTGTCTCGGGAAGATGCAGAGCTCGAGCTGAGGCCGCTGGGCGGGGTGGCCCAATGGGAGCGGTGGTGGCGGGGGGGGCTCCCAGGCCGCCGAAGGGCCGGCGGAGGGGCACCCCAGGCCGCATCCCTCGCGCCCGGGGGTGGGCCGTCACAGGCTGGCCGACGGTCGGGCGGCGGTGGAGCACCCCAAGCGACCGAGCCGGCCACGCTAGAGCCAAGCGGGGGTGTGGCCACGGCTCCCAGCACCTGGAGAGCAGACGTCACGACGCCAGAAATGCTTGTTGGCATTTCTTAACATCACCACTAGTTGTACACCTAGAGGGAACGTATAAGAGCAACCGGGTATACCGCAAGCGCACGGAGATACCGATGTAGCACTTCCCCAAAGTAGTATTCCAAAGGGTATCGAATCCAAGGAACGGTGTGCACTACCTTCCGTCCTAGATGAATGGTCCAAGGACACCAGACCTCTGCTAAGGTTGAGAGATGATGAGGTGCTTCCTATGAATACTGATCCCAGAGGAGAAGAGCAAGCAATTATGCTCACTTCGGACACCGGCCCCTCCTGGCTATAACATTTGGTTCACGGCAAAGGGTTGCCTACACGCTGTATCCAAACGTGGGGGATTTCAGAGGGTCCAACGGCTGTCACTACCGCGGCCTACCCCAAGACAAACTGTGGGATACAGGGCATTCAAAGGATAACCCGTAGTCTAGACACCACGTCTACACCACCGATTACTACTATAGCACGACTACGTCTGATATCCCGTAGAAACACTATAGCACTCCGTATAAATACGGAGCGACGAACCCGCGAGCTTCGAGCTAATCTCACTTACCATAGGATCACACAGATGATAGGAAGAACGAATGCCAGCGTATTAATGTACTCCAACAAGATCTAACGGGATAATTCACATAAACGGAATGCAAACTTATGCACTTGTAACAAAAGATCAAAGAGTCGTGTTCGTGAAGAACACGAGCCTCTAACTTATGAACAAACACAAAAGCGTGAGTAACTTGTTCGTCAACTAGATCAAGTAAGCGCGTTCATGAAGAACACGAGCCTCTAAATGATGAACGAACGAAGAACTCAAGAACATGTCACTCATGCATGAATAACACTTTAGTCTAATTCGAAAATACAAGAGTACTTACTTTGCTCTAATTGAAGAACATGACACCCTCACCAACACCACACTCCACCTAGCACCTACTCTCACCCACATGGATCAACTCATTTGATCCATGAGAGATCACATGAGAGAAGAAACAAGTGTTTCTAAAGAGGAGGAGGAGAATGTGATGTCTCTTTCTTTACCCCCTCCCTCTCTATTTATAGGCTAGGAGAGATTGGAGAGGAGGGGTGAAGTGTGCAGCAGCTCCTGGGCGCCTCCAATGCGTGTGTGACACGTGTCCATCGAGAACCGGGCCAGAACCGAGCTCTAGGGGCGAGAACCGGAGGATCTTATGCGTTATGCGCTGAAAACCGGTACTAAAAAGGGCAAACCGGGCGAACCAGGCCGGCCGAACTGGGGCAACCAGCGGCCTGCGCCACCGCCTCGCCCCTGCGGCCTACCGTCGCGCACCACGCGTCCCGGTCAACGGCCGAAACGCGCTCGAGCGCGCCTTCTTCTGTACGGCACAGAACCGCCTCGCTCGCGCCAATCTCCTCCTGGCACGTGTCCTGGCCAGGGTCCCGCGCACCCAGCTATGATCCGTGTCGCCGCCTGTTCAGCGCTCGGATCCGGCCACGTGGCTAGGCAAGGCTCAGCCCGCGCGCTCGATCCGCCAGCGCTGCGATCCGGGGTAGCGGTCGTTGGCCAGTCCGGTGGCGCCACATGGCAGGCGGACGGCGGGCGCACGCGTGCGTCAGCTGCGAATCGCGTTCAGCGCCTGCAGGCCAATACCGTGTTGCCACATGGCACACATGTGCATGTCAACCGATCTGTCGTGGGTCCCATGGTGATGTAAGCACTGCATCATGTTTTGTCTTTTTCCTATCTTGTGCATACGAACTCCGATGTAGGCATATAATATGTCCATTTCGATCGTCTCGACAAGCCCGTCGCAATGGTGCAGTCCAAATTGGTATTTGAGTTTGTTTATGACGACGTCCTTTAATAGCCATTGGACTACTTGCTCTCAACCTTACCATTTGGTACGCATTTCGGTGCATCCTGCAACAAAAGATAGAAACACCAACACTTGTGGAAATCATTAGTATCAAGCCCTATTCTAGTGTTGATGATCCTTTTACATTTATTTTATGCAGGTATTGACGGTGTAAAAGTAGCACTTAACAGCCGTCAACAGTCGAGGGGGAGGGGCCGCGACAGCCGTGGCAGCCGCGGCCTGAACCGGCGGAGGGGGGAGGGGGGTGCAGGGTGGGCGCGACCGCCCGTGTGGCGGGCACCCGACCCCTCGCGCGCGTCTCGCTCTGACCGGGCGGTCGCGTGCCCGCGACGGTCCTCGCGAGGCCGCGGGGAGACCAAGGGCTCGGACCCCGGAGACCGACGGTGGGGGGCCGTCGAGGCAGGGCACGGCACCCTGGGTCGGTGGCAGTCGGCCTCCCGATGCCCCAGCTGGAGACAGTTGAAGCAGCGCGCGACATTAGGGCACCGAGCCGCGACGTGGCCCTCCCCGAAGCAGTTGAAGCACTGCCCCACCAGGTCGGCGTGGACAGGCTTCCCGGCAGGCGGCGGCGGCGGGGGGGGGGGGGGCGGCCAGGGGAACGAGAGGCCCGGTGCTTGCGAGGCCCCAGGACCTCGGTCCACCCGTCGTCATCCCCCGACGCCGGGGGCTCCGGCGCCAGGATAATGACGTGCTCTCCCACCCTGAGCGGCCCCGCGCGGCGGGCATCCGCCATGAACCCACCACGCGGCGGTGGCGGCGGGTCAGCGCGGGGCTCCGGACGCGACCGGAGGGGGCGACCTGAGAAGGACCCGCACAGGAAGGGGCCACATTGGCACCCGCTGGCTCCTGGCGCCGACGAAGGTGAATGTGCCGTGGCGGCGGGGGAGGCGGGGGAGACGGCCTCCTGCCCAAGATCCCGCGGGAGGAGACCTCAGCCGAAGGCCGGCGGCCATTGGTAGCACCGGCCCGGGTAGCCCTGCCTGCTGGTGCTGTCACGAGGGGACGGGGCGCCTGCGAGGCCGCCGGTGCGGCGGAGGTGGAGGCGGAGTCCTCCCGACCGTGGAGGAGCGACCTGGAAGGCTGAGGGGGTGGCGACGGCGTGCGCTCCGGCAGCACAAAGCCCACATGACGCACCTGCTCAGCGAAAGAGGGCGAGGAGGAGGAAGAAAGGGGGAGGACGACCCCGAGGCGGAGGAGGCCGGGCGGCCCGAGGCGCGGAGCTCGACTGAGGAGGGGATGGACGGCCCCGGCTCCGCGGAACCGGGGTCCCCCATCGCGGTGACGCCGGCCGGCGGCGCAGCGGGCCCCCCTCCCCCCGCGGTGCGCACCCGACAAAGACGCACGGCTTGCAGCGACCGTCGTGGTGCTGGCCCGAGCAGCAGGCGTGGGGGGCAGCGACGAAGAGCTGCCGGCGGCACCCGCGGCGGCCGGGGCATCAGCCCGCGCGGCACGGCCGCTCGCGGCCACCAGCACGCTGGCCCGGGCGGCGGCCGGGAGGGGCGGCGACGCGGAGCAGCCAGCGGCACCCCCGGCGGCCGGGACGCCAGCTGCCCCCGCGGCACGGACAGCCATCAGCGCACCGGCCCCGGCGCCGGCCGGGAGCCCAGCCGCGGCGGCAACCGGGAGGAGCAGCGGCGAGGGGGAGGCAGCGGCGTCGACCGGCGGCGGGGTGTCCACGTCGAGGCCGTCGTCAAGCTCATCGAAGAGGGCGGAGTCAACCGGTGGAGGAGCGGCGGCGGCCGGACGGCCGGCGGCGGCGGGGTGGCCGGCCATGGCGGCCGGTGGGGGGAGAGGCCCAGCCGCGATGGGGAGGGCCTAGTCAGGGATCTCCTCAATGTGCATCACCCGGCACCGGCGGCGGGGGATGGCGGCGCGGTGGTGGAGGAGAGGGCGGGGCGGCCGGAGTCGATCTCCCTGCACAGACCACGAGCGGGGGCGGGATGCAGATGGATGGGACGAGCTCCGCGCGAGGATTGCGGATCCGGAGTCGGCTTGGGCGGGGACGGCCGGAGCAGGAGATCCTGCTCCGGCATGTCCGACGGCGGGAGGAGCGGCACGGACGCCCTCGGGGACGCCATAGTAGATAGCAATCATGATTTTTTTTGCTCCATGCTCAGTATCACAGCTTAAGACAATATCAATTGTGAAAAATTAAAGAGCAACGATTAGACAGTAATGTACAAAGAGCAGCAAGCATTGTTGCACGTGCCAACATACTTGTCAAATCAAAGAAACAAGACGAAACTAACGGCAAAGCTAAATTCTGGAGACGCTGGATCGAACTACCACTCGTGCTAACACTGAAAACCAATCGCTGGAACACCGTTTCAAACTAGCCGTTGCTTCACTTTGTCTTGACGACCCCTTCGTTCCCGGCAAGCAGCAGGTACTTGTCCTTCCTCGTGAGAGCCGTCCCCTCGAACCCGAGCGCGGTGGCGAGCGAGCGCTGCACCTCGTTGGCCACCTCAATGCTGCTCTTGCCGGTCTCCTCAGTGTTCACCGGCTCCAGGAACTGGACGGTATACTCCGGCCGGGGGTTCATCAGGAAGTAGACCGAGTCGAAGCTCTTGGCGACGGGCGACGTGGACGTGGCGTAGAACACGGTCGTGATCGCGTCGAGCCGTCGACCGCCACGGGGGTCACCTCGGGGGCGAGCTCGGCGAACAGCGGGCTGAACCGGAGCAGGTAGGGCTCGCGGCACGTCGTGCCCTCGGGGCACACGACCACGTCGCCCCGCGCCAGCATCGACGACATGCGGCGCCGGTCCTCCTCGCGGTTGCGGGTCAGCCGACGGAGCGGGATGGGCGACAGCACCTCCGACAGGCGGCTCAGGCTGTACGTCACGGCGGCGACGGGCCACTTGAGCGCGCAGGCGATGCCGACCGGGTCCAGGAGCGTGCGGTGGTTGCAGGCGTAGAGCCGGCCGAGGCGGGGCTTGCCCGTGCCCTCGGCGTCGCCGTCGTCCGCCGCAGGATTGGCACCGATGACGCGCACCCTCACCCCGGTGAGCCCAGCGACGACGCTCGACAGGCGCCACGGGAGGAGGACGTAGATGGCGATGCGAACGACGGAGAGGAAGACGGCGAAGGGGAAGTAGATGTACATTGCGAGCGCCGCCAACGGCGTCGGCGTGAACGCGGGCCGGCCGTCGTGGAACACCATAGGCTTCGGGTAACTGCACGAGGTCTTCTGGGTTTGCTTCAGGACGCGCGCCAGACTCTTCATGTCGATCTCGGACTTGGTCGTAACGCCGGTGAGGTATTGTGGCCCTCCCTTGAGCTCCTTCCCGGCCACCACGTCAAACCCCACGTATTCTTTCAAGAACGCCTCCACCATCACCGTCGGGAACGTCTGGGTCACGGCCGCCACCTTCACCTCCTTGGGCAACGCGTTGAGCTCCTCGATAGCACGCATGCCCGGCGCCTCTCGGAAGAAGAGCATGGGGAGCACGGCCCTTCCGATCCTCGCCACCTCGTCGCGCCGCAGCCCGCAGAAGGAGACGAACGCCATGGCCTTGGCGCGCGCCCCGTGGGACAGCACGTGTAGGACGGGGTAGAGCGCGAGCAGGACGAGGCCCCGGATGTAGCCGCCCGCCTCGACGGCGACGAGGAAGTAGGGCGGGAACGCCGCGCCCCGCGACGGGTTCAGGAGCAGGGCGTCCGCATCGACCACCAACGAGTTGTCACCGAGCCGGCGTACCAGCTCGGAAGGAGCCGCCGCGGCCACCATGCTCGTCGTCGCGCCCGGCAGGAGCTTGCCAGCGAGGCTGCGGTTGATGAAGCGGTGGATGCTGAGCACGCGGTTGGCGAAGCGCTCGCCGGACGTCGACATGATTGTTGCCTCTATAGAGTATTGCTCACCTGACCTTTTTCTGATCAATGTCTAAAAGTATTGCTCACGCAACGCTTGAACGCCTGTGTCCTACGGGTATATTTATTACTCCGTACGTAGAACACAGGACTGATTGACTATCTCAAGGACACGACTACAGGACCCTACTCCGATTCGTAGGTGGCTAGGTGCAGCATAGGGCTCGGAGCCTCGACTGTAGCCGAACACGAAACGGACTGCAAGTCCGACACGGTTATGTTGCGCTTCCGCTTGCGCTTCCGATGTGATTCAAGAAGGTTTGCTGTTTGGGCCCATATCGCTCAATCAGGCCCAGCTCAAGTTGGGTTCACCGGCAGAGTAAAACTTTTGGTTTACCTTTAGTCTCGAAAATATTTGAAGCCAGGACTAATGAGCACTCGTTTGAACTCTATTTTCATCTAAAAAATTAAAAAATATTTTGTCCTGCACATCGAGAATCTCAGTTCAGTATTCAATTTCTCCGCACATGTTGTACTCCATATCCCATCCACAATACCAACTACTCTCAAAGGGGCTCACACATCAGCCTCCTTCTATTTTTACTCCACCGCCCTCCCTCCCCCGGTCTCTCTCTCCTCCCACCTCTGCTCCTCCGCCTCCTCTTCTTCTCCAGTACACCGGCGCAAGCAGCAACCCAGTGCTCTCCGGCAGCCCCACCACCGACGGCCCGGCCTCCTCCGAGCCAGATTCGGCTGCCTCCGCCCTCTCCGGCGGCGGAGCAGTAGAGGAGGGGGCCTCTCTTTCTCATCGAGCTCGGAGCAAGGACGCGGACGAGATCGACCTTCGGCGCCCCTCTCTCTCCTCCTGCGCAGCACTACGCGCGCGACCACCCACCCGTCCACCCGCCCCTCTCTCTCCCTCGGGACGGCGTGGCGCACGATGCTCCCCTCTCCAATGTCGCCCTACTCCGGACGCCGCACCCTGGCGAGGCGAAGACGAACGGCGCCACACCCTGGAGAAGCGGACTCCAGCACCGCCTCCTCGCCCTCCTCCTCCAGGTCCAATCCTCCTTCGTGTGGCCCCTGCTTCGTCTCTCTGGCCACCTTCTCCGAGAACGTCAGCGAGCCCATATCCACGGGAAGTTTCCCCTCCCCGACGGCTGCGGCGGCGAGCCCGAGGACAGATGCGGTGGCAGTCGGCACTCGAGGAGCCTCCGTAGTCCATGGCGCTCAAGGGACCTTCGCTGTCCATGGCCCAAGGAGCCGTGGACAAACACGTGTGCGGGAGCAGCTACAGCTGGCCAGAACAGCTGCAGCCGACGACGGAACCGATGACAGCGGGCGCGTGCTCCAGCGGAGGCCACAGCGGTGGCGGAGATCTCACGAAGCACTCGCTATCCTCCTCGTCATGCATGCAGTCTTCCAGCGGCGGTTGGGAGGGCGCACAGAGACTGTGGGTGCTTGTTGGCATTTCTTAACGTCACTACTAATGACGATGGGTTAGAGCGAGCATCAAGAACAACCATTGGTAATCCCAACGATCATGAATGAATCTGCAAGCACACAGATATACCATTGTAGCATTTCCTCAGGGAAGTGAGTATTCCAAGGGTATCGAATCCGTGGAAGGCAATGTCGGATATTAAGACTTATGCTATTGCATTAAATATAAACCATGAGATAGAGAGAGATGTTGGTGTTTCTTAACGTCACCACTACTGGCGCTCTAGCATAAGCGTGTAAGAAACTCCCGGGTACACTGACAAGTGCGAACGAATCCGCAAGCGCACGGATGCACCATTGTAACACTTCTCCCTCGGAGAATGAGTACTCCCGCCGGGTTTCGTTCCAAGAAACGATGTGCACCATCTTCTATTCTAATATAGACGGTCCAAGGACACCAAGCTCGGCTATGGTAGGGGAGAAGATGAAGGGCTTCCTAAATGTATCGATCAAGGTCGTATCGTCTCACGGTATATGGAACTTACTACGAGGCGCCAACCCACCCTAGCTGTTTAAGACTAGGAATATGTTCTGGCAACAGGGCCCTACTCGGTACCCAGACGTGGAGGATTACAAAGGGTCCAACATGCTATCACCATGCGGCCTACCCGTCACGTGCCGAGTATGTGGTATTCGAAGGATAACCGTAGTCTAGACACCATGTCTACACTACTGATTACTATTATAGCAGGATACGTCTCCTAGGCTGATAGCCCTACTATAGCACTCGTATAAATATGGAGCGACGAACGTAAAGCAAGTGTGGACTAGATCGTACCTTATTAGATCTGGATAGGATAGGAAGAACAACTACTGACATATTTACGGGCCTCAACTAGATCAAAAGAGTGATCCACAGACAAACAGATAAATGCACTTGCGTAAGTATTCAACTAGATCGAAGGGTTGTGTTCATGAAGAACACAAGCCTCTAGTTCAAGAACACATGAAGAACTCAAGAACACATCAATCATGCACGGACACACTTTAGTCTAAATGAGATATGTTGAAATACTTACTTTGGTCTAAATGAAGAACAAAGAAGAACACCTTCATCTCACCTTCACTTCCCTCTCTACCTAGCACTCACACACACACACCCTACATGAGGAATGAGAGGAGAGGGAACTTGAGATGTGTAGAAAAGGGAGCCCCTCCCCTCCTATTTATAGAGCTTGCCTTGAGCACTAAAGGCCTCCATCTTGTGCAGCTTCACTGGGCGCGTCCTATAGCGTGGTGACATGTGGCAGTGAAGAACCGGACCAGAATCGGGCAGAACCGGGGAATCCTAGGCGATCTGGGGGGAAAAACCGGTGTTAAAGATGGAGAACCGGGCGAACCAGCCGGCCGAACCGGACCCAGCCGCGCATCCCGCTCCTTCCCACGTACGGCACATGCACCGACATCACCCGTGCCAGTGAGGAGGCGACACGCGTCCCGGCCGCCTGCGCCTTCCCGCGCACGGCGTGCCCGCGCGTGCGCGCGATCCGCGTGAGCGCCCCCTGGGCCAACCAGCTTCTGCCACGTCGCCCTGCGGAGCCGCGTTCGTGCTTGCGTCAGCGATCCGGGGGAAGCCGCGAGCGCCTATCAGCGAGCGACACGTGGCCCGGCAGGACTGCTGCGTGCGCACCTGCGATGACGGCGGGTGCAGCTGTCTGGTTGCCACGTGTCCGTGGGCGTTATGTCGGTGCATCATGCAAGAAAAGCTAGAAACACCAACACTTGTGGAAACTATCAGTATCAAGCCCTATTCTAGTGTTGATGATCACTTTACATTCATTTTATGCAGGAGTTGACAGTGTAAAAGTAGCACTTAACAACCATCCACAAGAGACAACAACTCAAATACAGGGGGTAAGATAAATGATAAGATAGGGTAGTGTGACATACACATTGATTCATCTCCTACTAAAGAACACTACGACATAGGGAGGACTGTACGGAGTTAGCTCTAGGTTCTATTGTACTAAACATACAAGAGTTAGATGATACAAGAAAGATGCACAAAGCATTGCATGAATGAAGGTTCAGCACCCAGGTAAAAACGGGAAGATAGCACCAGGACGCTAGGCATACAAGCAGAAATCTATCCTTTAGCATCCTACAGTAATACCCCAGCGTGGAGGGTTACGAAGGGTCCAACGGATGTCACTACTGCGGCCTACCTCAATCGTTACGGGGGCAAGCACATAACTAACGCAGCTACACAACCCAGGCACCATGCCTGTGTTGCTATTGAACTCCACCCAACTCGAGCTATTGTGACCCAGGGTGAAGCCACCATAACACTGGCCGACTTAGACCGACTAACGTAGCATAAACACAAACCTCATGCAACACAACAATGCAATCTAACTAGATCAAACATGGCTAGTCATACGAACAGATACGAACTCTCTTATGTCTAATCAACAAGATCAAAGGGTCCTGTTCGTGAAGAACACGAGCCTCTAACTTATAAACAAACACAAAAAGTATGAGTAATTCATCCTTCAAGTGGATCGAAAGGTAGTGTTCATGATGAACACGAGCCTCTAAATGATGAATGAACGAAGAACTCAAGAACATATCAATCACATGAACTACCATAACTTTATATGAAATAGCTGAATAACTAAAGTAGATCAAAGTCATACAAAGAAATAAAGATACAAGAGAACTGATACCTAAATTCCAAAGTAGACTTGGAACCTGAATAAGAGCTACTCTAGCCTACTCCCTAGCCTTGGAAACTAAAAGTGAGAGAGGAGAGTCAAGTGTGGGTGTGAGAAATGGGAGCCCCTCCCCTTCTATTTATAGGCAAGGGCCATGGCGTCCTCGGGCATCAAATGTCACCAAAATATCCCGGAATGTAGCAAGTGACCAATGAGCAAGCACCACATGGAAGGCCAGTATGACCTTGCCGTGCCACGTGTCCTCCTGTGCTTCTTCCCAGTGACTGATATGTGGGCCGCATGATCCATCCTCCATGCATGGCAAGGTTCTTGGCGGTTAAAGTCCCTGGTGGGCCCTTGGATTCATGTGATGTCCATGTGTCGCTCTCTGATTCGTTGATGAGTGCTTAACTTGGATCAGTGATATGTTTGCCACCTAATATTCATGTGGCAACCATCTGCTCAGCTGGGGTGGCATGGATCACTTCATAAAAGGTGAATTTCCATCTTTTTTCATGCTTATTTCACCTACATTCAAATAATCTCCAAGGACAAGTGAAACTACATTATTCTTAATAAAATGCGTGTAATAAATGCATATGCCGCCAATTATGTGAGAATATTGACAGCCAAAAGTGGTACTTAACAGTCGTCAACAAACTCCCCCAAGCTAACCTCTTGCTCGTCTCGAAGCAAGACCTTAGGGACTTAGGTTGGTTGATCAGGAGTTGCTACAATGTTGTATTCTTAACTTATGGCAAGCATACACCAAAAGTACTCTACCAAGAGTTGAATAAGTTGGCAATGATCTTACCATTCACTTGTCGATGTGGGGCATGTAGCTTCACCTGCCTTGGGCGGTTGAGAGACAGAATGGTTATATAGAGATTACTTAATCACTCATACCTTGATCAGCAGTCAATCCGGAGGTTTTGCAAGTTTTTCAAAAGAAAATTAGAGTTCCTCAAATGATACTCTCGAATCGCTCAATGTGTATGGTTCCTCACCAAGGTATTGAATTGCCTTTCTTCACATCCTACTCCTAATAGGCTTATGTGGAGCTGTAGGTAGGGGAGAAATGTGTCATACTTGTCTCTCATATGTTGCTAAGTCAAAAACCGGATCTTTGGAAGAAACAAACATACATCCTGATCAAGATGTGCATGTGTGTGTATGTGTTGACGGTCAAATTTGGTGCTCCTAGAACACTTATTACACATTGGTTTCGATTATGATTTGGAACTAACCCGCCACTAGGCATACTAATGACGTAACAAGTTCACTAATGCATGTGCTTTTTGAAGTTTAATATTTATGCAAGAAATCATATGCTTAATGGATTAATTTGCATTAAGTTTGGAGAGTGCTTTGCAAGAGAATCAATGAGCTCCGTCTTTATGTGAACTTTCTTATATCGGATGAGCGTTTCTGTTGGCAGTCGATTTCCGTCAATCTAGCCACTTGTTTACCTTCTATGTTGGCATCAATTTGATATTCACACTAACGATCCTAACCCCCATTATATGTTAAGTTCGCACTCGCGCATGGTTTTTGGAGTTTATTGTTTACACAGGAATCAAGAGCCTAAATGAGGACTTACGGGTAGAGTTCATCAAGGGTTTTACAAGAAGATCATGGACCCCAGGACAAGTCAAGATACAAGATGAACATGACTCCAAATGACCCAAGGACTAAAGCATGAAGCCGAGAAGTGTCGAGGACCTAGACGGAAGATGTGGGAGTTTATACGCAAAGCACCCTTATCTAAACCGCAAGGAAAATGACGTCAAGGACCCACATGCAACTCGGCAAAAGTTCTAGAAGACACGAGAAGCAACGGGAAGGAAGCCGGGGCCGAACTGGGCCGAATTGGGCCCAGGCCAGCCGGCCCAGCCCATTCTGGGCCCGGTTCGGCACCCCCTTTGACCTAGACGACCTTCGGGCTATTTATAGCCCCCGTGCGAAGTTGCAACTATCAAGTCATTCGTCATCCGCCGCCGAGGAGCAGAGAAGCTTGAGGGACACCATCTCGGAGAGGAGGGTCGTGATAGCCGTCTATGGTTCACCTAGCCGGCGTGGGAACCTTGCATGGAAGACCACGTTGGAGTTCCGGAGGCTTGAATCAAGATCAAGGTAGGATCCTGGTTGGATCTTATTCATGTATACACTTATGATGGAGTTTCAATGAATCCGGTAACTAGCAATCGAGTGCCTCCTCTTTGGTTTTGTCTTCTCTTGGTTTTGCTTCTTCCTCGATCTATACTTAAGATAGATCGCCTAGGGTGCTCTTGTAGCCGCGGTGGCTAGAGGTGCATACCCGACCTACCAAGTGTTTTCAACACGTTCTTCACGAGCGTGCTCTTAGGTTCACCTACACAAGAAGCGGGGCATCGTGATAGGATGTCGATCACGTGTACGGTAGGTGCCTTCGAGGGTTGGATCGGAAGCCATATGCTTTTTATGAGATTCTTATTGCTATCTTCATCTCTCGCTTGGAACTACGACAAGGGCACGATCTAGACTCTCTAGATCGATTACCTCTTGCTTTCTCTCGCTACCTCTCATGTTTTAGTTGATTAGATGCGATCGAAACCCCTTTAGATCAAAGTGCTTTTCCGCTTTATTGGATCGATCTTGCATTGCACATTGTTCCACATATTCGATACCTTGGGTTCACCACTCAAGGGAAGAAGGGTCCCTTGACTACGATGAGGGATTTGTCCGCTTGCAAGTCCAAACGAACTTTACAACGATAATCAAACGTCAACAAGACCCTTTTTCTGGCGCCGTTGCCGGGGAACAAGCAATTAAGATCCGATCTAATATCGTGTTTGTAAGTAATTTTCAGTTTTTCTTTTGGTTTTTCTTTTGCATCTACTAACTTTGATCATCCTCAAAAATCAATCTAATCTGGTTTTTTACTAACCCTAGTTCTTCTTTTTGATTTTTGTTTATAACTAACCCTAACCGGAGATGGACGGCTACCTCTTCAACAAACCCTAGCTTTCTTTTGTGGATGATCTAGAAAAACTTTACAGGCAAAGGAGACGTGCAACACAAGCTAAGGAATTTGTAGATCCAAAAGCCGAGGCTGAAGGATCGTCGGAATCTCCAAAGGAAACATCACCACAGAGATCAAAAGGAGATCAACATCAACCGCCACCCATGGAAGAATCACAGCCGGAGCGCACGATCGGGGAACTATGCATCCCAGATCTACCAATCCTAGACTTTGAAGATGTCATAAGGTCATTCGAGATCAAGGTCTCAACTATCCTCAAAGTACAAGAATCACCTTTCATCTATAAAGAGGATGCAAACCTTCATGTCCAAGCATTCGTTCAACTATGTCAAACTTTCAATGTGAAAGGGTTGACTCAAAATCAAGGCTCTTTGGGTTCTCACTACTTGAAGGAGCTTTGAATTGGTTCCACTCTCTATCGGCAAGGAAGTTAAATTGGGATGCATTGATGAGGGCCTTCATAAAGAGATTTTGTTCGCTGGTCAAGATTCAGAGTTTGCCTGACAAGGTCGAAACATTTGTTCAATCTCTCACGGAGACAATTGAGGAAGCTTTGGAGCGTTTCGATGAATACAGGCGAGCTGAATTCCTTGTATGGCAAGTCGGTTCACTTATGGACATGGTGGAGAAGATAGAGATAGAAAAGATAAAAGCTATGGAGGCCGCCGAAGCAAGATCTACATGTGAGAGGTGTGGGAAGTACAACCATGTCCAAGGAGGTTGTTCGGAGGAAGCAAAGGTGCTCAACCACACGAAGAAAGAAGAATAGCCAAACTTCCGCTACGGGCAAGGTAAACCTCAATTTAATGCAAGCTCACCCATTCAAAATTCGGTTCCTCTTTGTGTACAATTGAAGGACTTCATGGACGAGCAAGCAAGGATCAACAAGGACACCATCACCAAGTTCAAGGTCATTAACAAAATATTAGAGAATATAGACAGGAGAGTGACAGAAGTCGAAAGTTCTAACCATCAAATGCTCAACACAATGAAGATGCTAGAAGCGCAATTGAAACAACTTGTCGGGTGCCTAATGGGTAATAGAGGAAGAGTGGAGATGCCTTCATCGAAGCCACGCTACTTCAATAACATACTTACCGACAAGTATGAGATGACGACACTCGGAGAAGACCGTATCAAGATGTCCAAGGAATGCGGTGCCATTATCACATATCAAGGACCCAAGAAACAAAGAGATCCCGGATGTCTGGTCATCTCATGTTCCATTGGCTCATTCAAGTTCAAGACGGTGTTGTGCGACCTTGGAGCAAGTATGAGAGCCACGTCAAGAGACATGTTCAAGAGGCTATGCTTACCAAAGCTAGAGCCCACGGTCATGAGTCTAGAGTTGGGAGACAACTCTATTCGCTATCCCAAGGGAATCACCGAAGATGTACCATTAGAAGTTGAAGATCACTTAATCCCCGTGGATTTCATGCTCAAGATGTGAGAAAGGGAGAAGCCGCCGCTCTTTGGGAGGTTGTTCCTTAATACCATCGGAGTGACAATTGACGTTGGTAAGAAGGAGATCAAGATTGACATCAACAGCGAGAGTGCATTAAAATTTCGACCATGTTTCAAGGTAAGCAACATTATTAACGCTAAATATGTTCCACCTCACCGTCGCATTGGTATGGGAGTGAAGAATCAAGGGAGATGTTGCATCCGTCAAGACCAAAACAGAAAGCCAGCTTGTGAAGACCAAAAAATGACTAAGCTGAAGAAAAAGCCTGCACCCAAGCCAAAGATAGTGTAGAAGTGGGTACCCAAGATTGCAACACCCGCAAAGAGCGTTGATCGGAAGTGAAGAAGAGAAGAAGTCTAGCTATAGACTATAAATGAAGCGCTAAGCGGGAGGCAACCCTTTCGTCGAGTCAAGAATAAGCTACCGGGAGGGCAACCCGGAAGATTTTCGAATTTCAAGTGAGTCTTAGAATTTGCTACACAAGACATTTTATTAACTCTTAAGTGGATGAATAAGTCTCGGAGATCCTTTTATTTGCTCGGTCGTTATATTTGGATTTTTTGATCTTAAACCAATGACATGAGCCATCCCATGATTTATTTGCCTCTTCTTGAGAAACTAGAACAAAAAATTCAGACCCTATCCAAGCCTTTCATCCTCTCCATGATGTTAAGGTTGGCTTGTTTTACATATTAAAAACACACGAGTAGAGCCCCGCGTTGTTCCTTAATGATTTTTAATCTTTGACGTATGGTAGGACTCGCGTGAACCTAGGAAATTCGATTTTTGGTTTCATTCAACTTAACATCCATCGGTTTCTCTAGATTTAGAGTTTTTCCTAAGCCCCATTGATTTATTTATTCAAAATCTCTCTATCATGTTTGGCCAAAATTAGAACCTAAACCTATACCCCCACGGTCAAGCCGGAGGACCTTGCTATCAACTAATGAAAGCAAACGATCCCGGTGCAACCAAAATAAATGTAGTCGGAAAGTTTTCGACTTACAAATGTTTTTGATGCCTAAAAACTCCTTTAAGAATACATTTGGACTCATTGCTAGCTCTGAGTTAATTTTTGATTTTCGAATTAGAGGAGTGATTAGCGTCAAAACATGATTAAGGGGAGGATTTTGACTTTGCTCAACACCTAGTTCTCTATGATACATCACAGGAAGGCATCTCTCATTTGACATCTTGGGCACATGTAAAGGACAAGCATGGGGGGCAGTAATGATTTTATTTTGCAGGAAATAAGTGAAAGCACATAAAACATGGAACACAAGAAGTGGCACAAAGTAAAGAAGGGAGGCGTTGATCTCATCATTCAAAACAAAGGAGTGGCCGAGAGCATTTGGATGATGGATTCTTGTGGAGCACGAGGACACATGACAACAAGGAAAAAGGAAGTACCTCAGAGAAAGCTGGAGCCGAGAGGAGCAGGAGGCCCCCTAGGCCGATCTTCCCAGCCCCCGAGGCTCCCCTTCGTCTGGTAAGTAGTTCATCTATTTGCTAGTGTGTGTTCTTGAATTCATATTCCAGAAGTTCCAGAAACCACCCTTAAAAATTCATGCCTCACTTCCTTCTCTAAAAATTCTTGAATGATCATACGATTCTTGTCAATCTGTATATTCTCATTGTGTGTATGTCCATCGGCAAGAAAGCCCCGGGGAGGTTGTTTGTGAGTTTGTGCAGCAAGGCATGATAATGAAAGCCATGAACACCGTCCTCGGAAGGAAGACATGATCATCATCAAGGGTGTCGTCGACAAGCTCTTCGCGGAGGCACTATATCTCCGAGTCCCCGCAAAGCATGGAGGAGGACGTGGTACCGCTGAGGGGCGACACGCTGCTCCTTGGAGGCATTAAGAGTACATGAAGCTCGCCCATGCGGTACACCGAACCGCAAGGGCACACGGAGGAGCCACCCGTTCGACCTCGACACCACCGTGCACTCCGAGGCACTCAAAGCTTGCTCTCATCATAAAGACGGAGGATCAACCATTGGAGGAAGAGTGAAGGAAGGAAGAAGAAATAATGCTTTCAAGTTTGGTTTGATTTTCCCTTCTCCTTTCCTTTATTTTTCAGTTTGTGTACAAATTTGTGCGTGCGTAGCATTTTCAGTTTTTATTTTCAGTATGTGTGTGGTAGTATTAGTTTTTGTTTTCCATCACCATGAATAAGTTTTACCATCGGTTTATCATCTTTAATATGGATGGAAAATTGTGCCAAGTTGATATATGATGACCATTGCCGCTTTGCTCATCTTTGTACTTGTTTTATGCATGATTAAGCTAGTGCTCTCTTTAATACAAATCTGAAATTAATTTAAATACTAGCTTAATCCCTTGCGGAGGTTATGATAAAAATAAGACCCATAGTTTTTCTCATGCTCTCAATTTTGGATGGGCTAAAGATGATTTATTTTTTCTTAAAAGTAATGCTAACCTTGTCATTAATACCTCTTGCATGTTGCTCTACCTATCCAAAGCCTTATATTTGATTGAGTGCAAAAACCTTAGTGTACAAGATTTATTTTTGGGTGCATTGATTCAAGGCTTGATTTCTCTGGCCCGAGACTAAGAAGCTGGTCATTCCATTTTTGCGTATCTATCTTTATGCTAGCCTCTTCTATCCGTGCATTGTAAGTTTCCACATTGGGAATTTTGCAAACCTCGCCGGATATCCACCCACAAACCCAAAACATCTCTTTTGTGTTTACCTCCTTGACCACAACCCAATTCTTGAGTGTGGATGAATATTTGGAGGAAGATCACAAGAATGAAGATTGAAGTATGATTTTGGGAAACCTCCAAGACGACATAAAGGTTGCGTGAAGGATCCCTAGAAGTTCAAGTGTTTCTCTCTAGGAAAATATAGGACTTTTAGTACCTACCTTGGCACCAAAATATTCGCCACCTCTTTGCCCGAGGACGTGCAATCGTCTAAGCATGGGGGGAGTTGCCAAGAAGGTACAATGTAATCTAGAGTTCAAGGGGAGTATATATAAAAAAATGAAAAAAATGATGAAGAAAAGAATAAAAAAGAGAGAGAGAGAAAGAAGTATGAAAGGAAGAAAGAAAGAAAAAAGAAGAAAAGAAAAAATATGTGTAAGAGAAAGAAAGAAATAAAGCTCCCCGGCTCTCTAGATGCATTAGGAATTTTAAGTCAAGAGGATTCAAGATCAAGACCCATACTCATCTTTCCAACCATGTGCAATCCGATAACGAGGACTTCGTTTGTGCCTCGGGATCACTCTTTGCCATTTGCACATGTCCACCTATCTCAAAGTGTGTGTATTTTTATCTTCCACCTCCTTGATAACATTATTTTTTCCAATGACCTTTTTGACGAGTCTCAGTAAGACCATGAGAAACTTGTCTTGTTTTGATAATATCCCAATTATAATATCTTGGTAGGACTAAACTTTCCCAAAGCTCCATATAAAGCCTTCCACTTATATACACGTATTGAGAGGGGTAAGAAGTAGAACAAATAGGCTTGAGAGACTTGATGAGATGAGAGTTCATGAGCAAGATGCAAGGAGGTTTAAATTTTTGAACTTGGTTTAGCTCTTTTTTCTTCATCTTGCACTTCATTTCAAAATTTCTGAGATTCATTTGAAAGTTGGGAGCATGATTAACTTCTTGTGGGAAGAGCTTAATTGATATCCACCCTCCGTAGGGATGAAGACTAGTTACATTATGGAACTTTAAACAAATATAAATTTAGAGAGCATTATGTTTTCTCATGTACGATCAAGTGCAGGGTATGAACATCGAAAGGCAACCCTGATATCCATTGAAGGCTTACTCGAGGACGAGCAAGGTTTAAGCATGGGGGGATGTTGGCAGTCGATTTCCGTCAACCCAGCCACTTGTTTACCTTCTATGTTGGCATTAATTTGATATTCACACTAACGATCCTAACCCCCATTATATGTTAAGTTCGCACTCGTGCATGGTTTTTGGAGTTTATTGTTTACACAGGAATCAAGAGCCTAAATGAGGACTTCCGGGTAGAGTTCATCAAGGGTTTTACAAGAAGATCATGGACCCCGGGACAAGTCAAGATACGAGATGAACATGACTCCAAATGACCCAAGGACTAAAGCGTGAAGTCGAGAAGTGTCGAGGACCTAGATGGAAGATGCAGGAGTTCATACGCAAAGCACCCTTATCTAAACCGCAAGGAAAATGACGTCAATTACCCAGATGCAACTCGGCAAAAGTTCTAGAAGACACGAGAGGCGACGGGAAGGAAGTCGGGGCCGAACTGGGCCGAATTGGGCCCAAGCCGGCCGGCCCAGCCCATTCCGGGCCCGGTTTGGTGCCCCCTTTGACCTAGATGACCTTCGGGCTATTTATAGCCCCCGTGCGAAGTTTCAACTATCAAGTCATTCGTCATCCGCCGCCGAGGAGCAGAGAAGCTTGAGGGACACCATCTCGGAGAGGAGGGTCGTGATAGTCGTCTAGGGTTCACCTAGCCGACGTGGGAACCTTGCATGGAAGACCACGTTGGAGTTCCGGAGGCTTGAATCAAGATCAAGGTAGGATCCTGGTTGGATCTTATTCATGTATACACTTATGATGGAGTTTCAATGAATCCGATAACTAGCAATCGAGTGCTTCCTCTTTGGTTTTGCTTCTTCCTCGATCTATACTTAAGATAGATCGCCTAGGGTGCTCTTGTAGCCGCGGTGGCTAGAGGTGCATACCCGACCTACACAAGAAGTGGGGCATCATGATAGGATGTCGATCACGTGTATGGTAGGTGCCTTCGAGGGTTGGACCGGAAGCCATATGCTTTTTATGAGATTCTTATTGCTATCTTCATCTCTCACTTCGAACTATGACAAGGGCACGATCTAGACTCTATATATCGGTTACCTCTTGCTTTCTCTCACTACCTCTCATGTTTTAGTAGATTAGATGCGATCGAAACCCCTTTAGATCAAAGTGCTTTTCCGCTTTATTGGATCGATCTTGCGTTGCACATTGTTCCACGAATTTGATACCTTGGGTTCACCACTCAAGGGAAGAAGGGTCCCTTGACTACGACAAGGGATTTGTCCGCTTGCAAGTCCAAACAAACTTTACAACGATAATCAAACGTCAACAGTTTCCATGGGCTATAGCAAGAGAACCTCACTTATATTGGATGTGCAAACTTTTTGAAAAACTCTTCATGATCAAATAAGGTAAAGGTTTGAGGTTTGCTTAAGTCCAAGTAGCATTATATTTACTTTATTGTGGAATGATCTTTATTGCTAGTCTATCTTTCATAATGACAAAGTAGCCGGTCAAAACTTGAACCTAAATGCTAAATACTTGAGAGAGCAATATGTCTTGTTATGTATGACCGAGTGTAGGGATTACATCGAAGGGCAACACTGATTTCTTGATCAAGCAAGCTTTCTAGACTTGCTGGAGGACGAGCAAGGTTTAAGCATGGGGGAGCTGTTGACGGTCAAATTTGGTGCTCCTAGAACACTTGTTACACATTGGTTTCGATTATGATTTGAAACTAACTCGCCACTAGGCATACTAATGACGTAACAAGTTCACTTGTGCATGTGCTTTTTGAAGTTGAATGTTTATACATGAAATCATGTGCTTAATGGATTAATTTGCATCAAGTTCGGAGAGTGCTTTGCAAGAGAATCAAGGAGCACCATCCGTGTGTGAACTTTATTCCAATAGTGGCAAGGACCAAGACGCAACGATGAAATATTCTCGAGAACCAAGACGAAAGATCGGAAGTTCATGAGATAAGACCCCTTAATTTGATCGTGGGGATAATAACGTCCAAAGCCCACATGCGAAGGGACCAAAACTCAAAATTGCAAGAAAAGTCGATCGGAGGAAAACGGGCCCGAAACAGGCCCAGGCCGGCCGGCCTACCCTGTTTCGGTGCCGGTTCGGCCCCCCCCCTTTGACCTAGCCCCTCCTCGGTCAATAAATAGCTCCTGTCCCCAACGGCCGCCAGATCCATCCACCACAACTCGGTGAAACCTAGAAGCAAGCAGTAGAGGGAGACGACGGCCACCACAAGTCCTTGAAGTTGTCTAGGAGATAGCCTAGGCCTACCCTAGCCGCCATGGCCTCGCTGCGTGGTTGTGCCCTGGCGGAGTTCTGGAGCTAGTTGAGGTCATCGATGGTATGTACTCGGTGGTGATGACCGAAACACATCTACTATGTGAGTAAAGTAATTCATGTCATCCGATCTTTAGCGACTCGATTCCTCCTTCTATGATCTTGTGCTTTCTTGGGTTTGCTTTATCTCAAGCTACTGTTAACGTAGATTGCTCAGGGTGACCTCGTAGCCATGGGGGCTAGGGGTTCATACCGGATCCACCAAGGAGTACGACACGCTCCCCGTGAGCGTGCTCTTAGGTTTACCTATACAAGAAACGGGGGCATCATGATAGGATGCCGATCACGTGTACGGTGGGTGCCTTTGAGGGTTTGACCGGAGGGTAGTAGTTTAAAGATGGCTTTTGATGATATGGATGTTGCACTTGCTCTTTTGGTTAGAACTACAACTAGAAGACGTAGGCCCTAGTTACCCTTGCTTGTTCCTTTATGTTGCCTATGTTATGGATGTGATCAACCTTGTGCTATCACCCATATATCTATTAGGTTTATCTTTATATGCAATCAACACTTCAGGTTAAGGTAGATCGATTAGATTAGATGGAAAACCCTAGGTAGTTTGCTTCCGATCCACGGTTTGATACCTTGGGTCCATACTCGAGGGCAAAAGGTACTACGATGATCCGTAAGCTTGTGGTGAATAATCTTGGCGCGTTTTTGAACCGTCAACAAGCCCTTTTTCTGGCGCCATTGCCGGGGATCGGCAACTCGAACCCTAGGGTGATCTATCTATCTCTTTGACTAACCTTAAATTTTATTATTGCATATACGCTTGTTTTCTTGTTTGTGTCCTTGAAAGCAGGTGAAAAGCTAGACACTAAACTTGGGCTTCGACAAGTCCAAAATCCACTCTGACAAGATGATTGCAACATCAAGATTCGCTCTTTAGTGGTAGGTGCTAACTTTTGTTAGTGGCCCATCATCCGCTATCGAGCTCACACCCTACACAAGAGCACATGAACAAGGTACGCCATTGTGTTAATTAATTTTAAGACTAATGTTTCGTGGAGATTTGTGTTCAAGCAATAGGTATTGGAAGCAGCCACATCGCGCAAGGAGTACTCGTCACTTTGGCTAAAGCAAAATCATGAAGAAGATGCACCATTTCCGCCATACGACTCGCTGGTCCAGCAATGGCGAAGACCTTGAAGCCAATGGATGCGCGACATAATGCCCCGAAGATCACAAGATCAAGATCGTCAACATCTTCGATATTCACAAGAAGTTTCTGTTCGCATCAATTTTTACACAGCCTCATGGGAATAACAACATAATATCTCTAGATATTTAGAAGCCCCACAAAGTTACGCTTCCAACTAGTCAAGAATCAAGTCAATCGGAGGTTCCTACAATATGGCCGAATCACCGAAGCTTACACGTCTTGAAAATTTTCTGGACAGCAAGCAAAGCTGAAGTGAAACAGCCATAGCTCCCTCATTTGGACTCCGATTAAGATGAATGAGTACCCGTTGGGAAGGTAATTTTATAAATTTTTCAATAGGGCTATATTTTGGTATATGTTCTGTTATGTACACACGGGAAAATCCATGAAGAGGAGGCAGCAGCAACACGATGAGAACAAGAGAGTGGATATGAGGACGGCAACAACGAAGAGGAGCTTGGGAAATGCTTCCATAAGACCAACATAAAATTCAGAAGCTTGGAACAAAATAAGGACCCTGGAGCATTGGCAAATGAAGGCACAAGTTGGCAACATCCGATGTACAAAGATGTTCGAAGCAAACCATGATGGATTACACACAAAAGACGACATCTAATGGTGTGGATACTTTGGGCTGTCACACGAAGGATCATGAAGATACATGAAGACATTTAAGACATGTGCAAAGCCCCACAAATGAAGAAGAGCGAGTCTACACAAAGCAACCTTGATGATGTGCGGGACAAAGGAAGGAATTGCGAAAAGGACGAAGCGTGCTGCCTCCGATCATCAAAGTTGTTTGTCTTCAACTCCAAGGGACCACTCGCGATGAAAAGCTCGAAGGCTAAGGTACACATTAAACTCTCAAGGTACTTTTGAAGATGATATCTTTCTTTTGAAATATTCATGTTCATATCCAAATAGTATGATTTGATTTTATGCCTTGCACCTTGATGATCATGTTGATAGGCTAGAATTTCTTGAGAATGATAAAGAGGCTATTGTGCCTAAACTTTTTTAATTTGCATGCCTAATGAACCCATGCCTAATGAGAGCTTAGCACTGAACAATAAACTTATACTACAATTAACCATGACTTTCTTACTAATCCAATTTAAATTGTGGTTATGTACGCATATGTTTTATTTATGATTTGCAAATCTTGGACTTGCTTTGTGCTTGGTCAATCTAGTGACCTTAAAAGAGCAAATGTTGGGAGAAAACCCGAGTTTCACTAACCATGTAGGGCATGAAACTTGAATCAAGAGGAGAAAAGCTATGCCCCAAGGGAATTGCAAACCTAAGCATCACCTTCCCCGAATCTCGAGTGCAGACGTCGCTGTTTTAATCAATTTTGAGCACCTGGTCTGACATGTACAAGGAAGCAAAGATTGAAAATCAGAAGCTCCATCAAGTTCTGATTCCAACGCCTCCAAGATCGATGAATTTGAAGACCTGTACAAGGAGATATGGCAAAAACATTAGGCACTGCGCGGTCTGAAATCACTTTGGACAAATTGCAGCGTTCGAGTAAAACGAACATAACTCACTCGATCGGAGTCCGTTGGGGGTGAATAAAGACTTGATGGAAATACAATTTCGTGTGCCACGCATTGAACCAATTGTTTCCTACATGATCTGGTCTGGACAGAGAGGAAAATTCGTGAAAAAAGAGGCGGCGATGAAGTGCGACGGAGAAGAAGGTGATGACGATGCAAGAAATGATTGGGCAAGCTTCTCATTGAGCATAAATGATCGTGTCAAGCATGGAGAGTAGATCAAAGCTGCATGGACACCTTAAAATCTTGCATGAAGGACCATGACTTCGCGACAACAAGAAGGTATGTAAGAAAGTTGAGCTCTATGACTTTAAATGAAGCACTTTGCGGGAGGCGACCCGGTTTTTACTTATATATAATATGATCGTCTACATTGGGCTCTTTAATCGAACCATCAAGTAACATTGTACCTTTGCTCTAATAAATGCCACAACAACATATTGTATGTTTTAATTACTATTGAGGGAGCACTTTGTTATCTGATCTTTGAAAACTTATAGACCCTTTTTGTGTGCCTATTAGTGTTTAGAGTCCTTTTTCTTTGTGTCTTTTTAGAGAGAAATATAAAGTACAACACCACCCTTTGATTATAAACTTGTAGATAATAAATCTAGGTTTAACACCACCATGATCATGTTCATTTTTTGTTTTGTGCATATGTATTGCATCTTGCCGCCACCATTCTTTTTGCATTCCACACATGCTTTGCACATAGTTGGCTTGGTTATTCTAAATACTTCATGATGTGTGCTTCCATATTCTTGCTTCATATGGCCATATGAGCATTTTGCCTCATGTAATCTTGTGTAAACGTGGTGTTTAAACTTGCTTGCAGACCTTCATCATCAAGTACAATAAACCTTGCTAGCTTCCATATTGCATTGGTTGGTCTATAAGCTTTGCAATGCGCTTTTTTTCTTATGCTATATGGAGTTATTAATCTTGGAATATGATAGGCGCTGGCCCAATCTTCCGAGAGGTAGATGGTAAACTCGATTGGGTGGAGAAGTCGACATTGATGATCCGGCTCCGAATCAACATGATTCGGACCCCGCAACCGTTACACCACTGCTCCGTTGGTTATCAACCAAGCACAACTTGATTGACCTCGCCACGAAGGCTTTCCCTGCAAGCGAATCGAGAACACAAGCAAGAAAGGATAAACACACAATCTGATAATTTCAAAATATGAATTGAAGCAAAAGAGTATGGCGTTCAAGTCCTGATCACAAAAGGACTAATCGACACAGTGGTGACGAACAAGAACGGGGGCCCTGATTCAGTGTTACAGTGGCTATGAAGATAGTATGTTCCTCTAATCGAAGGGAAACAAAAACTCAAACAAAACCCAAGTTTCTAAGGCGGTGGCTACTGAGTTTATGAGAGGAGGGGCGTCCTAGGGTTGGGGGCGACCAGGGGTGGGGCGCCCACAACTTGGGCTAAAGGCCCGACAAACTGGTGACGCAGCAGCTTGGCAGATTCTGGACGTCCACCCATATAAAGAATGTCCAAAACGGACTCCGCCGTATGCGACCGGGGTGTCGTTTTTAGTGCATACTGCTCCTGGACTCCGAACTAAGCTCGAACTTGTGTTGCTTTGGGCCTCCACCTTGGGGACTCGAACCGGATTAGCCTCAGACCTCCCTCTTGACTTAGAAAACCTTGTTGGACTCCTTCTTCTTCACTCCATGCACCACTTATGGACATATGCATGGGCGCCATGTCCTCATCACCCTCCCCTTCTTGACGAAAAGCCGTCCTCGGCGTCGATTGTACTCGAAACCAATCCTGCACAACACAAAGGAGAACGGGGTTGCGAAATGAAAGTAAACCAAAATAATTGTGAGGAGGAATGTGACCATGTGTCCAATTTTTTATTGTGTCATGTCGCATAAAACTTTCAGGAAGCCTGGAGGCTCCTTGATCCAAAGACACATGATGTTTGTCATTACTATCCTGCAAAAGATTAGTACCAACAAAGGACATAGCAGGAATAGATGATCCATTGCACAAAAATTCAGCACCTAAAAATATAGGTAGCCACCAGCAATGCTCCCCTTTTTGGGAAACAAAACTATTAGAGGAACATGCCAATATGTTTTTTATGACAGATGCCCTCTAATCAATCGCAATCTTCCACAACAAAAGGAGGATTCATATTGCTACAAATGTAGACTCTATGTATCAGATATTGTCCTTTGTTGTCATATTTGCCAATAACATGAAATGTGTGTTTAGCAAACGGAGGCAAATCAACATATTGAGAAAGTCTCTCTTCAAAGCAATCTAGATTACACAAATCATCAAATTCAATGTAGCCTATGGTGTGTAAAGAAGATAATAATTTTAGCTCATCATTTTTACTTGTGATACGCATAGCATGTTTATTTTCAGCAGTAGCATGTAAAACTGAAGCATCGACACACAATTCATTTTTGTCACAAGAAACATCAAGCAAATCACCATGTGACAAAGATAAATCAGGAGAAGGTTCCACTAAAAATTGCTCTATCATAGCATGATTTGTGGAAAAATTCAGCACATTGAGACAATTCTCACCTTCCGTGAGAGTAGCACCATGGACATTACCTGTGATGTGAGTAGGAGTATTAGGTGCATTATGAAGTGATTGTTCTGAAGTGTCACATGAGGATGTGAGCTCCTCATTTTCTTCCATGTCATCCTTGCCCTCTTGCTTTCGGTCAGCATCCTGCGAAAGGTTAGGTGGAGCAATAGATACAACAATGGATTGATCCTCTAAATTATTCAAATCATCATATGAATTTAATGTAGGAGGTGGTTTAACAAAAGTTTCACGCATAAGAAATTTCATATCAGTCCAAGTTTGAGGTTTGTCTGGATGATTTAAAGAATCCCACCAAGATAAAGCAGAATGTCGTAAAACACTAGCTGCATTTTTACCTTCCTCCTTGGACACATGCAACGAGTTGCAAAGATATTATCTATGGCAATTTCCCACTCCAAGTATGCATCAGCACCCAGTCACCCAGAGAAAGCACGAGCCAAGAGGAGGTGGGCTAGGGTCGGCCGAACCTAGGTTCGGCCAAAACCCTTTTGTCTCCGTTCGCCATCTGCTTCCACATGGTGCTTCCTGGTTGATCCCTTGCAGTGTTCCGGGGTGGATTGGTGACATGGCGCCCGTTGATTGGCCGGTAGAAGGTCGGTTCGGCTCCTTCCCCTGGAAGCTACAGAAGAGTGCAATGCAAGATTCCTCGCCACATGTCGCTCTGCTATTGGTGGCGCCCAAAGCAAGCTGCACATTTTGGAGAGGATTTGGCCTCTTGACAAGCCACCCCCTCCTCTATAAATAGGAGGGGAGGGGCTCCCTTTTCGAATACATTCCTTCTCCCTCTCCTCTCATTCTCTCTTGGAGAGGTGAGTTCTCACCTCCCAAAATGTAGTGTGTGTGTGTGTGTTAGAGTGCTAGATAGAGTAGGGTGAGGAGTGAGTTGATGTCCTCGTGGATGCTTGTTCTTCATTTAGAGCAAAGAGAGTATTTCAGCATTTCTTATTTAGACTATAGTGGACTTCATGCATGAATGATATGTTCTTGTGTTCTTGGCTCGTTCATAGTTTAGAGGCTTGTGTTCTTCGTGACACAAGGCTTCGATCCTTTAGAGCTAATACATTAGTTCAAGTATCTGTTTGCATGTTTAGATCCTGTTTAGCTAGGTAAGAATGTTGTATCTAGTTCGCATCCAAACCTTCCTGTTGCTCCATGATTCGATGATGTGCTAAGGACTGAGTCGTTCCTTCCCAAGTTCGTAGTTCCGTATTTATACGGATTGCTATAATGTTGTTAGCGGGCTGGCAGACGTAACCACGCTGTAGCAGTTATCGGGAGTGTAGACGTGGTGTCTGAACTTTGATTATCCTACGAATACCAAGTGCATTCGCGTAATGATAGAGGTAGGCCGTAGTGGTGACAGTCTGTTGGACCCTTTGCAACCCTCCGCGCCTGTGTACCGAGTAGGGCCCCGTTGCCAGAACATATTCCTAGCCCTAAACAGCTAGGGTGGGTTGGCGCCACACGGGGAGGACTACATGGCGACCATATCCTTGCCTAGACTCAAGACCCTCAGGAAGTGCTTCTCAACTCTTATCTATCCTAGCCGGAGTTTGGTGTCCTTGGACCATCTATACTAGAGTAGAAGATAGTGCACATCGTTCCTTGGATTCAATACCCTTGGAATACTCTCCTTCCAAGGTGAAGTGCTACAACGGTATTTCCGTGCACTTGCGAATTCATTCGTACCCGTCGGTATACCCGGTTGATCTTATACGCTCCATCTAGGTGTACAACTAGTGGTGACGTTAAGAAATGCCAACAAGCATTTCTGGCGCCGTTGCCGGGGATGGATTCTAAATCCATTCTTAGGTGATTGCGTTAAGAAATGTCAACAAGCATTTCTGGTGCCGTTGCCGGGGAACGGTTGCTGTATCTATCTTCGAACCTAGTGGTCATCGTATGTATCTTTTTTTCGTTTTCTTGTACCTTCACCCCTGTTACCCTTCGAGATACCTTTTTCGTTTCCTTTATTTCTACCTTTGCCCCTATTATCCATGGAAGGTTATCCTTGTAAACACCTTCCACCTTCGAGGAGTGAACCCTCAGAGCCATCCTTGTTTGAACCCGTTCTTCCATCTGGCTATCGGATTCGCCCCTCTCTCATGAAGCTAATTCAGGATCTTTCCTTCTCGGGGTCAATTCATGAGAACCCCTTCGATCATGTGAGAGACTACGAGCGTCTGATTGAAACTCTGAGTGAAATCGGAGAATCACCGAATGCTCAGAAAAGGGATTTTTTCCCGCTATCCCTCTCTAGGAAAGCATGGGATTGGCAGCGTTGTTTTGGTAGAGACTACCTCACTTGGGAAATTTTGAGAGCACCTTCCTGCTCCCGATTCTTCCCGATACGACGTGTCATCTCGTTGAGGATAAGGATTCTTAGTCTCAAGCAAGGTGAGGAGGAATCGCTATGGAATCACTTCGCCTTCTCGGCGGAAGATTGCTCAGTCCTCCACGTTCCTGATTGGATGTTGCTTCAGCACTTCTAGTATGGGTTGGGAAAGGACAATGCCATGCGGCTTAATGCTCTCTCTGGAGGCTCTTTTGTGCACTTGGACGCTGCTGAGGGAAAAGAGATCGTGGAAAACCTCCGGGATTTCAGCTCCCCTTGCATCCCGGCCGATAAGGTGCCCGTCAGAAGAAATGTTGAGCCACCTAGATTCATCATCAGCCAAGCTAAGGCTTTAAGCTCTGGCTGAAGATATCATTCCTGAATAGCAGGAATCTAGGGAAAGATTGCTTAGCACAGAGTCTACCCTTGGGTTCCCCTCTCGTACCCCTTCTTAGACCTTCTCCTCGAGACCTTGTCTCGTGGGAGGATGGAGAGAGTAATTAGGAAAGGACAAATCATTCTCGGCCAGGATGACTTGTCTGATCCTAGTTATGATCTCCTAAGGAGAGTACGATAGGCTTATCATGTTCCTACATCTCGGTTCGAGCTGAGGTGCCTAGCACCAAGGTTACGTATGGGCTGAGATATCGGTCTCTGTTTTATAATCCATGAGGATTCATCTATCTGACCGAAGGAGCATGATCACATACCGATCGAATCGTGTGCATTCACTTATGATGCCAAGATCAACGATCGATGCCGATCAGTCGAGAGAAGCTTTACCTCTTATCATGTGCTTGACTTGATCGATGCCCAGTGGGAGCTGATCTTTCCAGCTTATCCATAACCTCCCATTAGAAGCTTAGGCTAGACTTCGAGATGTTTCGTCTCTTTGACGAGAACATCGGTCCCTCTACCTAAGGAAGGATGAGCTAAAACCTCACCCTTCACCCGAACTCTAGCTCCTAAACGTACACCGGTTGTTCGAGTTTTTACTCTATCCTCTTCTGGAGGCTGTGAGTTTTTCTGAGCTGAGTTCACTCGGAGATCAGTTGTGAGAGCACTAGCCTCAGTGCTCGATCTTTTATCTCCAAGCTCCACCACCCTAGTGCTATAGCTTCTCGAGTCTCGTGATGATCACGTCTGCTTTTAGCTGTGTCATCTTTTGGACTCGTGTTCGTATATATGGCACTAACCTTGCAGCTAGAGCTTCACTGATTCTTCGATGATTGGTGGTGGGATGGGAAGGACACCACCAATGTGGCTGCAAGAGAAATCTCCCATGGTCGAGCTTATGACCATAATAAACAAAGCACTACCAGGAGATAGCCTGGATTAGCATAGATTTTATTTCCCTTTTCAAATAAAAGCAAGAACATGTTCATAGGATAAGTTGTCCTTCGGGTATTTTTGGTCACTAACCTTTCAGGTGGAGATTGAAAAGAAAGATGGACAGGTGATGCCTACGAACATGTGAGTTACATCAACTACAACACCTAGAGAAGCTCTGGTGAGGGAACATTTATAAAAGGAAGCTTGATCTTCACACACTTGAGTTTTGTTGCCTAGCAATGCAAACTTCAAGTGTGGGGAGGTATGTGAGCATCCTGAGTAAAGTTCCTCCTCTACCAAACCTTATCCTGGTCTGGAAATGATGTTAGCTCTTGCATCATGCCCACTAGCCAGGTAAGTCCTGCTTTTGACATTAAACAAAGTCCTTCCGGGAGGTTGCCCGAGGTTCACCGTCTTATGCTCATGCTTATGTTCCTTTTGATAAATAGCTTGATCATGCCTACATGTTTCCTTTCGTCTATGTTCATATGCTCTGGTTTGAAAGTGTATTTCGCGAATGTGCATTCATAGACTGTTTTAGATTAAGCATGGTGCTTAGGTTAAAATTGTCTTCTTCAGTCAAAACAAGACATGGTGTCGACTTTTGACTGATGAACCTTAGAGTTATATTCTCATAGATCTTGGTTGCATGTATGCTGACTAACCCCTGCAGAAGATCATCAAATTTGAATGGGTAAGTCACTGAGCTAAATTCAAATGGGAAGGTAAGTTGAGGTGTCAGATCATGTCGCACAACATGCAAAGGTGGTACATATGACCCCTCAAAGGTCCAAGGTAAGTATATTCCCCTTTGTGTATGAAGTGTAATCTTGATCTAACCTTGTTCGAGCAAATGGCATGGTGACAATAAAATAAAATAAAAACAACAAAAATATTTGGATTTGAATAAAGGCTCTATGGTTCTTGAACCAGTAGAGTCCATCCTTTTGTTTCATTTGTTATCTAAAGAACAGCACTAGGTTCAACCACCAGTGTGGGGGAGTTCTCTCAAGCTCATCATCGACATTTCCACTAGAGAACTCCCACACAGGCGCTGCACAACATCGACTACGCCTTCATGTCAAGCGCAAGGTAAACTAGAGTGAGCCGACTGCCTTATGGTCAGCCGAATCACTACTGGTCTTCCTTGATCTCTTATCCTTCAGAAGCGATGGTATGTGCACCCTCTACCTCACTCTCCTTTATCCATGAGTTTGAATGCATTTCAATACCTATCATTTGAAATCAAACTCAGAGGTTTGTGCTATGCTTGCTCTACATGAATCCTGTGGTTGGCCTGCATATGTTTTATTCCCTACTTATCATCTTGATACTTGTGAACAAATATCATTAGGGAACTCATGCTTATCTAAGTAGTTAGCGTTTGTGATATGGTTTGATGATATGATCTTCGCTCTTTATGTTTGGGTGCTTGGGAATTTTTATTTGAAAATCATAAAAACCTTTTGCAAAGCTTCTCTTTGATATGCCACCGTCCTACCAAAGCCATATGATGTTCATAGTTGAAAACCTTATATTCATATGTTGCTTGTTATTGCATTGAGCTTTTTCAAACTTTGTGACCCTTGTGAGAATTCTTTTCACTACTTTCATGATCAAGATTCATGTGCACACCCATTTTTCCCTTGCTATGCTTCTACACTGGAAGTTAGTATTGTATCATTCACCCATTCCACAAAATAAAGCTCCATATATATATATGTGTGTGTGTGTGTGTGTGTGTGTTGATCTCTCCTTCTTAGTTTTTGTTACACAAGAGACATGGCTATCGGAAAAAATATGGACACATGAAGGTCCAGGTATTGAAAAAAAAGAAAAAAAGAGTTGGACACATGAAGGTCCACAAAGAAAAAAAAGAAGAGAGAGATAGCCATGTTCTCAAAATATTTTTATACAAGAAGGAGAATCATGCAAAAAGGAGTCTCATAATTTAGATGGTAATAACTAGTATCCATTCCGGGGCTAGTGTCCACCTTACCATCAACTAACATTTTTCTCATCATATATGTATGGTAATATCTAGCACCCATTCCGGGCCTAGTATCCATCTTACCATACTCACCATATCCATACCCGTGCACATCTTGATCTGATTGTACGATTTGGTTTTCTCTGTGGATCTAGTCTTTGACTTTGCAATACATGTGATGCAAGTATGCTTTATCCTTTATGCTACCCTGAGCTCCACATATAGCCATCATTAGAAGTAGGGTGAAGAAAGGCAATCTAATGCCTTGGTGAGGACATATACACATTGAGCGATCTGAGAGAATCAAATGAGGAGCTAAGCAAAGTTTGTTTTGAAAATTTATTACAAAACCCCAAGTTACTTCGCATGATGAGCAGGAGTGATTTGATTCATGACCATTCCATTCCTCAACTACCCAAAATAGCATGATAGACACTTCACAAAGTTCACAGGTACAAGGTATGGTTTGGAATATCTCTTATGCTCGCTTCATACCTTTGGATATCATGTCTCACCTTGATCTGACTCCCTTTACTCGGGACGAGCAAAGGTCAAGTGTGGGGGTGTTGTTGACGGTTGTTAAGTGCTACTTTTACACCGTCAATACTTACATAAAATAAATAAGGATCATCAACACTAGAATAGGAGCTTAAACTAATACTTTCCACAAGTGTCGATATCTGTTTGCATGTTTAGATCCTGTTTAGCTAGGTAGGAATGTTGTATCTAGTTCGCATCCAAACCTTCCTGTTGCTCCATGATTCGATGATGTGCTAAGGACTGAGTCGTTCCTTCCCAAGTTCGTAGTTCCGTATTTATACAGATTGCTATAGTGTTGTTAGCGGGCTGGCAGACGTAACCGCGCTATAGCAGTTATCAGGAGTGTAGACGTGGTGTCTGAACTCTGGTTATCCTACGAATACCAAGTGCATTCGCGTAACGATAGAGGTAGGCCGCAGTGGTGACAGCCTGTTGGACCTTTTGAAACCCTCCGCGCTTGTGTACTGAGTAGGGCCCCGTTGCCAGACCATATTCCTAGCCCTAAACAGCTAGGGTGGGTTGGCGCCCCACAGGGAGGACTACATGGCGACCATATCCTTGCCGACCCTCAGGAAGTGCTTCTCAACTCTTATCTATCCTAGCCGGAGTTTGGTGTCCTTGGACCATCTATACTAGAGTAGAAGATAGTGCACATCGTTCCTTGGATTCGATACCCTTGGAATACTCTCCTTCCTAGGTGAAGTGCTACAACGGTATTTCTGTGCGCTTGCGGATTCGTTCGTACCTGTCGGTATACCCGATTGATCTTATACGCTCCCTCTAGGTGTACAACTAGTGGTGACATTAAGAAACGCCAACACTCCCTCAGAGTATTCAAGAAGCAGTTGCTTTGCCAAGTATCGTTTCACCGCAAGAGACATCTTCGAAGAACAGCAGATAGCGACAAATGACACCAAAGTCAACACAACTCGTCAGGAGATGGACATCGGACAACAGACATGTTAGAAACAATAGAAAAGACCAGAAAGGTCGTAAGAGTCAAGCACAAGAGTCAAAGTGGACAAGTGTGACCCAAAGAAGAAGCAGGTGAAGCAGTCAAAGACGCAACAGTAAAGAGCAGAAACCCTAGGAAAACCCTTAACCCTACGGATCCCCTACGAATCTCGGGGACGAGATTCATTTTAAGTGGGGTAGGTCTGTAACATCACAGTTTTTCTAAACCCTAAAAACAGCCCCTAAAATTATTTCTAAAAACATATAGTAACTTTCACCCAAAAGCCCCTGCATTTTAATTTATTTGCAATACAACTTTAAAACAGACCCTAGGTCTCATATGCATTTTGAGTGGCTAACATCTCTCCTCATCTCAAATTTCTCACTAACATTCTCTAAGGATTTTCTAGTAGCAAGCCTTGGATCAAAAACTCTTGATTTTTGAAATCCAATTCAAATTTGAAATCAAACTCTAGCTCAAACAAATTAGAAAAGCTTTTAAACTCTAAATGGGCTCCCTTCTCTCTCAGGCCGACCAGCAAATTCAACCCACCACCCCCATTTCTTTTTCTCGTGCAACCCATCTCCATTTTCTCTCGTAGCCCAACAGCCAGCCGGCCCATCCACAAGGCCTGCTTCGCCCTCCCCCCCACGCCTCGCCGACGTCATGATGACGTCATGTTGTCGTCTCACCCGGATTCACCCCCCTTCTCTCTATCCCGGCCGCGACGCTTCCGCGCCGCAATCCGCCATGCCCTATTGTCCCCTCCCGGCCGAGCACGCGCACCGCAAATCACTCCTCCCTTCCTCCCTCTACTTGGCCGCAGAAGCGGTATTTTCCCGTCACCCCGGCGCCAAACCATCCCGACACGGCTTCGCCACGCCAAGCCGTCGCGCTGCCATATCGGTGGTCTCCCTGGCCGTCCCTCGCCCAACCACTACGGTATGGAGCGCCCTAAGATCGCCACCGCACCCTCGACCTCCTGGAACCGCTTGATCAACATCTTGCCCCTTCCTTGCCGCACATCGCCCTGGCCACCAAACCGCACTCTCGCCAAGCTCTGGGCGCTGCCGTACGGCTTACGCCGGATCTCCCTCTCCTCTTCCTAAAACCACTCACCGGTGCGACCGTCGTACACCGCGAGGGCATTCCGGTTTTCCCTAGCCCTTTTCCCCTTCGTTCCCTCCCTTTCTTGGTCTCATCCACGCGAACGCGTGTTGCCGCCATGGAACTCCACCGTGCCACCTCACCGCGGCCACAGCTCCTTCCCCGGCCTATAAAAGGGCACCCGGAGCTCCCCGAGCACCTCACTCCTCCACACCCCATGCCACTTCCAATTCACTCGCTCCCCCTTCCTCTCTTGGCGCAGAGCCACCTCGCCGGCAGAGCTCCGCCACCGCGAGCACTCTCAGGCGCACCTCTACATGGGAGCTCTGCTTTAGCATCTTTTCACCGTCTCCAGCCGCCGGTAAGCCCCGCTGAGCCTCCCTTTTTCCTTTAGCCACCGTCCCCAGCACCCCGCGCCATTACAATCCTCCCTGGCGGCCTTCCATCCCCACTGGCGCACCCTCGCAGCCCCGGCATGCTACCCGATGGCACCACCGCGCTCACCCAACACCCGCACACACACATGTACACTCACCCGGGCACGGGACGCCCTCTCGGGTTATTTCCACACGCGGCCGCGCCGCCGACTCACTCCGGTGAGCTCCAGCCCCGCCATCATAGCTATTCCGACCTCCATAACACCCCATCAGCTCCGCCGCAGCCTGCTGGATCCCTAGGGCTGTTTCTCGTCCAGTGACTTAGTACGACCATACATAGCCAAAAAGGCATAGGCTGTCGGGAATGCCTATTCATGTGAGGCCTTGAATCAAACCCCACTACTAAACCTAGTAAACCATCCCAAGGGGCCTTTCCCATGCCTCTGGAATAGATTCATTTGCAGCTTGCTAGAAACTAGAAATTCTCCTGCGGAGGGCATTGGTTTTACCCAATGGAAAGAACTTCTTGAGGAATGCTTCTGAACATTTTCCCCATGTATTGATAGCTTCACGATTTGCATAGAACCACTTCTTGGCTTTCCTCAGGAGAGAGAATGGGAACAATTGAAGACGAACTGCATCCACATTTGCATCCCTCGTGATGAAACTGCTACATAGCTCTAGGAACTGCTGAAGATGGGCATTAGCATCCTCATTAGGCTTGCCACATAATGGGCTAGACTGTACCATCGTGATTAAATCCATCTTGATTTCAAAGTGTTCAGTCCCAACTACCACCTCAGGGCCTTGCATCACCTGGTCAGCTGAAGGAGCTCAATGCTCATGAAGTGTCTTTTGGGCCATAGCGTTTGATGTGGATGGTACTAAGGAAGCTGGTCGACTCCCGAATGAGTATGGTGAGGAGAGTCGAAATGAGATCGAGCTTTCCTCACTAGTGACTCTGTCTGTGAAATTTGACGGTAAGTCGAAACCAGTCATACACTAAATGTCTTCATCATCCAAAGACAAAGAAGACAATCAAGGTTAGCCTGTATTGAGAGTTAATCTACCCTACTTAAGTTTTATAAGCAAATGCAAAGCATAGTCATGATAATCCTATGCCTTCCCCGGCAACAGCACCAGAAATGCTTGTTGGCATTTCTTAACATCACTACTAATGACGTTGGGTTAGAGCGAGCGTCAAGAAAAGTCATAGGTAATCCCAATGATCATGAATGAATCTGCAAGCGCAATATACCATTGTAGCATTTCCCTAGGGAAGTGAGTATTCCAAGGGTATTGAATCCGTGGAAGGCAATGGCGGATATCAAGGCTTATGCTATTGCATTGAATATAAACTATGAGATAGAGAGAGAGAGAGAGACAACAACTCAAATAAAGGGGTAAGATAAATGATAAGATAGGGTAGTGTGACACACACATTGATTCATCTCCTACTAAAGAACACTACAACATAGGGAGGATTGTACAGAGTTAGCTCTAGGTACTAATGTACTAAACATACAAAAGTTAGATGATACAAGAAAGATGCACAAAGCATTGCATGAACAAAGGTTCAACACCTAGGTACAAACAGGGAGATAGCACCGCGACGCTACGCATACAAGCATAAATCTATCATTTAGCCTCCTTCATGAAGGACCGGATTGGGCGACCAGAGAGGGGGGTGAATGGGAGCCGATAAAAATTCTTCTCGAGAGAGATGACTCCTCTAACGAGATGAACACGACCTCGATCCCAAAATCACTTTCTCCACTCTATCTGCATGTTTGCCAAGATCGCCACTGAAGTGCTACTAATCCTAGGAGCAAACCACACCTCCAAGCAACTCAAACATGCACACACCACAACGGAAACTACACATGGAAAATCTCCTGCCAGGGGCGGTAAGACTGCATGGACAGGGCGGTCAGACCGCCAAGGCCTGGAAATTTCCCCAACCTCCAATAGAAGCTCACGACCCTGAATCGACCCAAGATTTCTCCTGGAGACTCCTCTGATCAAGGCAAATAAGCTATTAGAGAAATCCCCTGGAAAACCAAACTTTCCTCGCGAAATAACCCAGGGCGGTCAGACCGCGTACCCCCTGTGGTTAGACCGCCTAGCCCCCAGAAAATGGCCATGGGTCAAACCTCAACTTCCCATCACCCGATCCCCTAATTCACCCCACGGATTGCAGTGAAACTTCAGGGATAGCTGGGTCACCTCCTGGACGACCTCTCCACCAAAGGATATCCACCAAAACGCTCTCAATCAAAGGGAATCGCGAATCCAAGGGCTCTATGTCATGAACTCGAGGAACTCCGAAAACCACCCAGATCGAAGGTTTTCCCGAGGGATTGCTGGGGCAAAATCACCAAGAAAAGAGGCACAAAGACCTCATGTGTGACACCCAACAAGAATCCCACCAAGAAACCCCTCAAACAAACCACCATGAAAATCCCCAAAAATAGCTCCGAAAATCACCAAAAGTGAAAACCCCAGGAGACAAAGGGACACAAGATGAACCACGTCGAAGCTTCCATACATGCCATGAAAGGCTAGCAAGCCGCCGAACATCCATCCCTCTCTCAAGATGACTCGTGAAGCTCTCAAGCTAGCCTAGGAAAAATTAAAGAGGAAGAGCAAATGAACTAGGGTTCCAAGAGTTGGCTGACATCTCCTCTCAAGTGAGTTTATATGGAGGGCGTCGGATGACCAAACTACGCCTACTTACTTAACTTAAGATACACGCCCACCAAGGGCACTTTGGGAACTTGGTCGATTTCTCCATCAGACGTACGCCCGTCGTCCGCAAGCCGCTTCAACTCCACGCAAGCCTTGCGATCACGCCGCGTGTCCTCTGCTTCGAAGCTTCTCGACACATTGCGACACACGCGATCAGACCGTCCCTCCTGGGTGGTTAGACCGCCCTGCCCCCGGTCTTATCCTGGTCAGGCGGTCAGACCGGCCCAGGCAGGCCGGCTCACCCCGTCGAGTCTTCGGTCTTGGCTTTGTGGCTCAGCCAAGTAATCTAGTGGTTTTGTGGCCAAACCACTACAAACCCCGTGTGCAAGCTTCAGTGGTTAGCTGCTACCTTGCACCAGCTCCATCCTCTCGACGTCGTCTTGCTCTTCTTGCCAGTGTACGGCCCGCACTTGATCCCGTCGGCCACCGGGTACCTCGAACGAAGCCTACTTGTCTCTCCGCTCTTGGGAGGTCACACAGACATAGACCTTTTGCGCTTGTTCTTCACATGCACCACGCGAATCAAGCTGCAACCTGCACCTGCAATACTAGGCCAAGAGTCAGTCCACACAACGTTGTCAATCACTCATCACCAAGGAGCGACCATCCACCGGTCCTCGGACCACACAGGTCCTCACTACAGCAATACCCCAGGGCGAAGGATTACAAAGGGTCCAACGGTTGTCACTACCGCGGCCTACCTCAATCGTTACTGAGGGTAAGCTCATAACTAACGCAGCTACACAACCCAGGCACCATTCCTGTATTGCTACTAAACTCCACCCGACCCTAGCTATTGTGACCCAACGTGAAGCCACCAGAACATTGGCCGACTTAGACTGAGTACCGTACCATAAACACAAACCTCATGCAACATAACAATGCAATCTAACTAGATCAAATAGGGCTAGTCATACTAAAAGATGCGAACTCTCTTGTGTCTAATCAACAAGATCAAAGGGTCATGTTCGTGAAGAACACGAGCCTCTAACTTATGAACAAACACAAAAGGTATGAGTAATTGATCCTTCAAGTGGATCGAAAGTTAGTGTTCATGATGAACATGAGCCTCTAAATGATGAATGAACGAAGAACTCAAGAACATATCAATCACATGAACTACCATAAATTTATATGAAATAGCTGAATAACTGAAGTAGATCAAAATCATACAAAGAAATAAAGATACAAGAGAACTCATGCCTAGATCCCAAAGTAGACTCAGAACCTGAATAAGAGCTACTCTTGCCTACTCCCTAGCCTTGGAAACTAAAAGTGAGAGAGGAGAGTCAAGTGTGGGTATGAGAAATGGGAGCCCTCCCCTTCTATTTATATGCAAGGGCCATGGCGTCCTCTGGCACCAAATGTCACCAAAACATCTCGGAATGCAGCAAGTGATCAATGAGCAAGCACCACGTGCAAGGCTAGGATGACACAGGCCAAAGGTGGTTCGGCTGATGTTGACGGTTAAAAACCGCGTTCAACTTCACCACAAGTCCACGGAGTGATTTGGTGCCTTTTTCACCAAGGGAGGGGACCCCCTAGGTTCTTGTCAATCCATGGAGCAAGGGAATTACTTGCGTTTAACCTAACACTAACTTAGTTGATTAAAGACTTTATGATGTAAAGATTAATCTATAAAGTAAAGACACACTAACCCAAGATTATGTTAAAGAGAAAGACAAAGGTAGTTCACGAGTATGAAAGACGTATGCCCATGGAGTCTAGGTACTTGAGATGCAATCACCTAAAACATGGTAAAACCCCGATCCAATCTATCTAAGGATGTGAACAAAGAGTTAAGCGTTTCCCTTCCCTCGTACTAGTCACTACACGAAGGTAATCGTCTCTAACCCTAATGAACACGGTATGTTGACGTGATCTACAGGAGCAACCCCGATGGCAATGGTAGCGAACCTTAAACATTAAGCATCATCAACATGAAGATATGATAGACAAAGATCCAAATAAAGAGTGGGTGACTACATGTCAAGATCCATTACAACTCCATGGACAAACGATTACTTTACCCCATCAAGGCGCTAGGCATGGCACCGTTGATCATGGTGGATGCCTCCGATGGAGTCCGTCTCTCGGTGTCCTTCAACTCTGGTGGCGCCGTGGCAAGGCCTCGGCGTCCTCCTGCCTCGTGGTGGCCTCTGTTGACCTAGGTGATGATCCTCCTCGATCTTCACCCTCAAGATCAACCCTCTCCTTTGTGTTTGATCTCCCGAGGCTTCTCTGGTCATCTTTCGCGAATGGCTCCCCTCTCCAAATGATTAGGGTTCCGCGATTATATCACCGAAGAAAGGCGGCGCCGAACCGAGTCAGAGAGGGGGTGGGCCGGCCGGCCTGGACCGACTGGCCTGGCCCATCCTCGGCCCGGATCGGCTCCGTCTTTTGCCACGTGTCGTTCCTTGCACTTTTGGGTTTTTCCTCCTTCGGATATGGGCTTTGGACGTCGTTATCCCCGCGACCAAGTTAAGGGGTGTTTATGCATGATCTTCCGGTCTTTTCATATTGGTCCTCAGAGATTCTTCTTCAAAGCTCATTGGTCCTTGCCACCTTTGGAGTCAAGTTCACACACGGCCGAAGCCTCTTGATCATCATGTAAATCGTCCTCCGAACCGAATGTATTTCTTCTCATTTAGTGCATGAATTCCTGCGTAAATATTATACTCCAAAACACGCATCCAACCATGAACTTGTTATATCATTAGTATGCCTAGTGGCGGGTTAGTTCAAAAATGAAATCCAAACTATAACATAACAAGTGTTCTTGGTTGACGGAAATCGACCGCCAACATCTCCCCACGCTTAGATCTTGCGCGTCCTCGAGCAAGTTGCTCAAAAGTGGATCATCCATGGAGTTTGAAAACATGCTTCGTCAAATCCTTCCTTTCAAGTTAGTCAATCATTCATCTTTAATATAGGAGACATGAAACAAAAATCATAATGTAAACATGGGCATTTAGAAACTACCAATTCAAGACTTACCCCACAACTCTTACCTTTTCACTAGAGAGCTTCAACTTCATCCACACTTGCTTTCTTACTTCCTTTGGAGGGTTTTTGCACTTTTAAAAATAAAATTCCTGCACAAAGTATTAGACAAAGCCCTTCTCCAAGTTCTCACATGTCACTCATTAAGGTTGCTATCCTAGATAATTTTATAAACTCTCATCTCCCACAAGTCTCTCATATGTGATGTAGTGGAGCTATAGGTGTGGCTAGTGAAGTTAGCACAAGTGTTGTCAAGCTAAGAGAATCCTCTAGTGGTTGTTCACCTTCCAAGCCAATGATCATGAGAATTAACCATAATGTAGGGGTGTCAAGGATGAGAAGATTTAGATTGGTGGACATGTGCAAAGGGAAAAAGAATAATGACTTCAAGGCACTAATGATGTCCTCGATGTCGGATTGCACATGGTATGAATAAGATTCGTTCCTAACACCGTGGCATGATTCTTTGCACTTCATTTGATCTTCACTTGACTTGTCATCCCTTACTTCACCTTTCTTGCCTTGCCTTGCATTTCCTTTCCTTTCTTTTCCTTCTCTTTTTTTCTTTTTTTCTTCTTTTTTTTCTTTTTCTCTTGTATGTGCACTACACACATACACACTTTTTTTCTTCACTTCTTTACCTTCTTCTCCCATTTTTTTCGCTCAACTTTCAAACATGATCACAATCTTAATTTTAAATATAAACATGCCTAAAGATTGAACGAATCTTTGAATATAGGTTGTGTACAAGGAGTAGGATGACAAAAAGATGTATATAGGTTTGGGTAAGGAATCCGGCGATGTACGGGGCATTTCAATGTGAAATTCCCGCTACCGAATACACGAAGAGGCTAGCAACAAAAGGTATATATCAAGGACATGACCATTGCTTGGAATTAGACCTCCCAAGAGAGTAGAATCCTAACTTAACTCATCATACTAATCAACACTTATGGTGTTGCTCATGTATATATGTAAAGGCTTTGTATAGGATAGATATCACTCTCAACTTGGAGAAAGAACTTGCTAACCTTCATAGCAAGGTGTTTTTCTTAATTTTTAGAAATAAAACCTCCAAAGTTTAGCAATACTAAGAGCATGGACGAAGCAAAGTCCTAGATTAAATTTTGAGTATGGGTACTTTACAAAGGTAGGTTTCCACTAAGCACCACGTAAACAATTAATCAAAAAGCTCATGCTCAAATAAGAAAGATAAATAAAAGATATAACAAGAAAAGAAACATGAGACTTTGCATAAGACACTTTTTATTTCTTTTTTCTTTGACTCAACGCTAATTTAAGACTCTTTCAAGCTAAAAAGATAAAATAAAGACTCACAAACTCTCACACTTGACTCAAAAATTAAAAACTAGACTCTCACACCACTTTGTTAGCAGCAGGTAGTGGGGGAAAGGATTGGAGAAAGGAATCAGAGGCAGGAAGCAAAAGGAAGAGGAAGAAGAACAAGTCACAGCGCCATGGCTAGTTCCTTGAGAAGGAGGAAGACGATACAGAGTTGTGTTTGATACATAATTGATTGATCCCTATTCCTTACCCTCTCCGGCTACTAAATACTAGCAATAGCAAGTACATGGGTTGAGCCTGATAGAAGTGCATGCAAGCACTGGATACTCGATCCTGGGCCGATGGCCTGTAGATTCACCTTGCTGGGCGTTGTCTCTCTTGAGCTACTAACATTCCCCCCCCTTCTTAAAATTCGGCTTGCCCCCAAGCCGATGTGGAATAGAACTCAACCAGGATCCCAAGAAGCTTGCCAGTACTTGATGTTCGTGATCTTTGCAAAGGAAACAACTAGCAGAAAATACTTGCCATTAGCACGAAATCCACTGATGCATTCTTGGAAGTAGAGAAAGTGTCCATCACATTCTGCAGGAACCAATGCAAAGTCCAGATACAACTTTGTGTCACTCTTAGAGAATTTCAGGATACCCTTCAGAGCAGCTAGCAGTACTGAAACTGATGTATCAGGGTTGATATCCTGTTGCTTGGGCAATATTTCAGGAATTGGTGATATATATAGCTTGCCAATCATTTGCACTTGGGTCCAATGAAAACTGGTAGAGAAGAAGTGAAAAGAACACCAGTCATAGAACACTCAGAACCAACAAGAAGCATGACTGGGCAGAGCGGCTCAGGTGTCTCAGCGCTCTGAATAACCTCAAATAGATAACCATCAGAGTCTTGTGCAAAGGCAATAACAGTGCATCCACCCTTGACAGGACCAGGCCCAAATATGCGGCTTATAGGTGTCATAGCAGTAGGAATAGAATGATGGTGATCAACCATCGTATAACATTTCCACTGACCAGACATACTAGTAGACATACAAGCCTTGCCAAGCACCTTGTGCAGAACTAGTGATATGCCACCCATTAAAGGATTATGAACATGTAGGAATCTCCATGGGCTCAACACTGAATATTCTAAACATGTAGGGATCTCCGTAGGCTCAACACTGAATAATAATAATTTGTTTCCACTTGTGTAGCATTGCAACAATTTCTGCAAATATATGGATACTAATAGTCTGTATCCAACCCAACATACCAGTGTAGCAAGTGGCCAAGGAATTTCCCACTGCATCCATAAGACATATGACATGCTCATATTGTAATTGCATCTACCAAGAGGGAAATTGGCAGAATACCGTTGAAGAAAGCTTGTCATGGACCATTGATAATCCCACTTGCATGATGCAGATATAAGGAGAATAGAATCAGGCCAAGTTATAACTTCTGTGCTGTTAAACCCAACCAGTTGCAGTACAATCTGAAACAACTCAAGCCAATGTTGGGAATGGTCTCCATAGATACCCTCACAAGGAAGTGTCACCCGGACCTGACTGGCCAAACAACAAAACACCCTTGACATGATAGGCCACTGAATTAACATGCCCAAGCTATTGTAGGATGGCCAAGGAGTTGGCCTAAGGTGAACACCATCAACCTGCAATTCAGACTGCACTGGTGGAGGCCATGGTGGCCTATGCTGCACAGTTGCCCAATCACAATTGACTAGTGGCCTAAAGCTGAACCACAGTCGAATGGTTTCAGAAAGCAAGGTGTTGCATTCCAACAGAGGAGGTGGCCAACGTTCCTTGTCAAACACATGAGCAGGTAGTGGATCTAACATAACTGTACTCACACTAGTCATGCCATCTAACACCTTGTACTCATGAGCTTTGGTGATATCATTCTTCAGGAAGTATGAGCACAATATCCTAGCACTCTGACTAGCATCATCTTCTAGTCTGACTACTGACCATGAGAGTTTGGGCAACAAAATGTTGTGATCGAAATTGACTGATAGGCCTAAACAGAAGTGTAGCTTAGTGATTGTGCTCAGGAATTTGTTCTTGTTTTCCAGAGGGGGTTGCCACGGCCACATGTGAACAACAATAACAGATAGTGGCATCACTAGACACTCACTGGACATGCTCTTGAACATCTTCGGATAATCCAGACCATTGGTGGCGACATGTAATAGACCAATATCATTTGAGAGGATTGGGTAAATTGTAAGGATGTACCTTCCCTGATAGTACTCTTGTAAGTAGACCTTGCTGATGTCGAGTGTAATGCCATCTATGAATGTGTCCATGGACTTGAGCACATCGCTGCCTCGGTCGAGGCCTTTTGCAGAATGCTTGGTGGGCGGCCTGGTGGGGATCACCTGCTCTGCAACCTGAACGGCCGGTGCTGGCGAGCAATCCTGTACAGCAAGCATGGGTGGTGCCGTGGATGCTGGGGTAGGAGCCAGAAATTGTGTCGAACACCTTGTGGGCGTGATGTTGGTAGTGTCGTCCTCAGTGATGCCCGGCTGCGCCATGGTGTCCATGCTGCCAGAGCTAGCGTCGGCTGGGTAGGCGGAGGTGTTTGACGATGGAGCCTACCGCAGTAGTTGAAGATGCTTCACACGCAGACAAGCTCGCTGCGGTCGTCGAGGGCGAAGCGCGCGCCAAGGATCTCGCCGCCGACGTCGAGGGCGAGGCGCACGTAGAGGAGCTCTCCACAAACATTGAGAACGAGGTGGGCACGCTGGAGCTCGACGTGGAGTGGCGAGGCCGCCCTCGAACTCGTAGGTGCGCTCGCTGATGGGGTCGGAGCGCTTGTGCCGCGAGATCCCACCCTCCTGGATCTGGACCGGGAGCACCGCGGTGGCCGCCGCGTCGAGGACAAGCACAGCGGGCGGGGCGTCGAGGTTGACCCGGCACGGCGGCACCTGACCGTGGACGGCCGTGTCAAGGTCGGAGGAGGACGAGCTGAGGAGACCTGTGCAGCTAGCGGGGTCAGAAGTGGCACCGACGAGGGACGGCATGGAAGCCGGCGAGATGCAGGCGATGTTGTAGTCGGCCGCGTCGAGGTCGGAGGAGGCAGAGTCGAACACGGGAATGGGCTCACCGGTGGATCCGGTTGGAGGGCTCGAGGACGCGCTCCTCCAGGACATGGGCACCTCGTAGTGCTGCTCATTGAAGTCATCGCCTCCGTCGAAGAGGCTGCCCCAGTTGTCAGCGATTACGCCCTTGGAGGCCTCCCGCGTGGTGTCCTCCTTTGATGGTGAGCGGGATGGACGAGGCGTCACCGTCGAGTCCTCGCTGCCGGAGTTGAGGAAGTTGTTGAACCTGGCCTCCCAAGTGTCGAAGCGCTTGTTGAGGGCCTCGAGGATGAGCTTGGTGTCGAGAGCCATGGCGGCGGCAGGTGGATCCAGAGGAATTTGTGGAAGGGGAATAGAGGGGGAATTCCAGGAATCGATTCACAACGAATCGCAGACGAAAATCGCCCGAGGATCGAAGGATACTGATACCAATTGTTAGCAGCAGGTAGTGGAGGAAAGGATTGGAGAAAGGAATCAGAGGCAGGAAGCAAAAGGAAGAGGAAGAAGAATAAGTCACAGCGCCATGGCTAGTTCCTTGAGAAGGAGGAAGACGATACAGAGTTGTGTTTGATACATAATTGATTGATCCCTATTCCTTACCCTCTCCGGCTACTAAATACTAGCAATAGCAAGTACATGGGCTGAGCCCGATAGAAGTGCATGCAAGCACTGGATACTCGATCCTGGGCCGATGGCCTGTAGATTCACCTTGCTGGGCCTTGTCTCTCTTGAGCTACTAACACACTTAAAGCAAAAATTTAAAAGGTAGCTAGCTAGCTCCCCCCCCCACGCTTAGATCTTACGACGTCCTCCTCGTAACTTTACAAAAGGCACAAGGGGAGAGAACTTTCTAACTACGACACCTAGTGGTACTTTCTGCACGAGTTGCACCACTCCTTCTTCTTGAAATTTTTATTCATCCCGAAGAGCTTCCTTATGTTGCGGTTGAGGTACTTGAAGTCATCTTCTGCCATGCGCTCCCAATGCTCAATTCTTTGTTGCATGGCGTTGATGGTGTGGAAACACTCATCAAGGGATGAGAAGAGCTCCGCAATGGCGTTGCGGCATGCCGCGCAACACACATTGTGCTCTTCCTTCGGATCATCATCTCCATGGTCTCCACCGTCCGGATCATTACCGCCGCCTAGGTTGCCTCCTTCGCCTTGCCCTTTCGGATGCTCCCCCGGCTCCTCCTTGGGCACCTCCTCCCAAACGTAGAGATTGTTGTCGTCTCTTCCGCTGGCTGCCCACGAGCTAGGGCTTCGATCATCGGAGTAATCACTATCTCCGTAGAAATCCGCCGGCTCGGGGGTCTTCTCTTTGTAGTCCTTCCTCTTCTTCCCAAGGAGCCTCTCTGAGCGGCGAACAGGAGAAGCAGGCTTCTCCTTCTTCTCCTCAACCTAGGGATTTGGGCTGGCGATGCACCCTCTTGGACCACACCCTCCGCATTGAATCCTCGCGGTTCTCTTCACTTGCTTCTTGGGTTTTGGCACCTCGCACCAGTGAAGCTCCTCCATCACCGGGGTTGGAGAGGGGAGGCGTACTTCTTCTTCCATGGTCGCCTTCACCTCCTCCTTGTCCTTGGTGCTGCTCGAGGATGCCATGGGTGCTTGGGTGCTTTCGTGGAGGTTGGAGATTGCAATTGAGATGCAAACCTCGAGCTCCCCAGACATCCTTAAATATCCCAGGAAAGATTCGGCCGAAACCCTCCCTTACCTATTATTGTCGCCCCCAAAAAGGGAAGACGGGAAAAGGAAATGCACCGAACCGTGTCCCAGAGAAAAACGAGCGAAAACGGGCGAAGGGGGGTATGGGCCGGTCGGCATGGGTCGGCCGGCCTACCCCCTGTTTTGGGCACCCGCGGCCCAACTTTCACGGCCCTCGGTGTTTCATGAATAGTAGCCTAGGTGGTGGTAGGGTCCAACTAAAAATTATGAAAAAGACTCGAAATAAATACGAAAACTAAAAAGCAAAAACATATTTACAGAAAATTTACCTCGTTTTACATCTTAGGCTTGACCCTCGGGCTCGTCCTCCATGTGATATATGTCAATGTAGTCGATGGGCACGATGTCTTGTTCAAGAAAAACCTTTAACCGTTGTCCATTAACCACATATTGATCTCCTTTCACGTCCATGATTGTGACCGCTCCATTTGGCGAGACCGAGTGAACGATATAGGGTCCATCCCATTTACTCTTCAATTTTCCTTTCCCGAATATTTTGAACCTTGAATTATAGAGGAGAACCTTGTCACCTTCTTTGAATTCCTTTGCTCGAAGCCTCTTATCATACCACCTCTTCATTCTTTCCTTGTAGATAGTTGCACTCTCATAAGCTTTGAGCCTCATCTCTTCTAATTCAGTTATTTGAATTTTCCGTTTGATTCTCGCGGCATCAAGGTCAAGATTCATCTCTTTGATTGCCCAATACGCTTTATGTTCCTACTCCAAAGGTAGATGACACAATTTTGCATAGACAAATTGATATGGTGTCATACCTATGGGTGTCTTGTATGCCGTTCGATATGCCCACAATGCTCCAACTAATTTCTTTGACCAATATTTACCTCCCTTTTCAACGGTCTTGTTAAGAATGCTCTTGAGCTGCCTATTTGAAGTTTCCGCTTGACCATTGGTTTGTGGGTGGTAAGCCGTGGCCACTCTATGCTCAATCCCCAACTTGGACAAGCATTTTCTGAAGCTACTCCCCGTGGAGTGTGTTCCTCCATCACTTATCAATACTCGCGGGACTCCATAGCGTGGGAATATAATATTTTTTATCATGGATATGGATTCTTCCGTTGAAGCTCTTCGACAAGGGATAGCCTCCACCCATTTGGATACATAATCAACCATAACCAAGATATGCTCATATCCATTTGAACTAGTGAAAGGTCCCATGAAGTCAATTCCCCATACGTCGAATAGATCAATTTGCAAGTTGTAATTCAAGGGCATAGCATTTCTTTGATTTATATTCCCCGTTCTTTGACATTCCAAACAAGAAGCAACATACCTTTTCGAATCTTCATGCATCTCCGGCCAATAAAATCCACTAGCCCATACCTTTGCTTGAGTCCTAAAATGTCCATAGTGTCCTCCACATTCGCCTGAGTGACACTTCCTCAATATTTCGCCTCTTTCATCTCTTGGTATACACCTTCGTAAGACTCCATCCTCTCCAAGTCTAAAGAGGTAAGGTGCATCCCAATAATATTTTCGGCTCTCGGCGATCACTCTCGTTTGAGCGTTCCTATCCAAATGATCAAGTGGCACTTTTCGTATGGCTCGAATAATGTTGATCATCCAAGTATCTTTGTTAAGGTTGTGATAGAGATGATCATCTCTCATCTTATCTTCAATAGGCTCTTTATCATCCTCACAATTCATCCTTGATAAATGGTCGGCCACAACATTTTCCACCCCTTTTTGTCTTGAATTTCCACATCAAATTCTTGAAAGAGAAGGATCCATCGAATCAACCTTGGTTTGGCATCTTTTTTAGACAAGAGATACTTGATTGCCGCATGATCGGTGTAGACAATCACCTTAGAATTCACAATATATGATCTGAATTTTTCAAAGGCAAACTCTATGGTGAGCAATTCCTTCTCCGTTGTTGCATAATTTAATTGAGCTCCATTGAGGGTTTTGCTAGCATAGTAAATAGCATGTACCTAGCCTTCTTTCCTTTGTCCCAACACCGCTCCAACGGCATAATCACTAGCGTCGCACATTATCTCAAAAGGTTGATTCCAATCGGGCGGTTGGATGATGGGTGCGGTTACAAGAGCTCTCTTCAATGTCCGGAATGCCACCAAGCACTTCTCATTAAAATTGAATGGCATATCTTTTTGGAGAAGATTGGTCAATGGCTTGGTAATTTTTGAGAAATCCTTGATGAATCTTCTATAGAAACCCACGTGGCCTAAGAAACTCCTCAAAGATTTGACATCCATTGGGGGTGGAAGTTTTTCAACTGTTTCAACCTTAGCTTTGTCCACCTCAATCCCTCTCTCGGATATCACGTGTCCCAACACTATACCTTGTTTCACCATAAAGTGACACTTCTCCCAATTTAGCACCAAATCAACCTCCGAACATTTAGTGAGAACTTTATCCAAGTTTGCCAAGCAATCCGCAAAAGATTTACCATAAACTGAGAAATCATCCATAAATACCTCAACAATTTCCTCGATGAACTCCGAAAATACCGCCATCATACATCATTGAAAAGAGGCTAGAGCATTGCATAAACCGAAAGGCATTCTTCTATACGCAAATGTTCCATAAGGGCATGTGAATATTGTCTTATGTTGATCATCTGGGTGAATAGGTATTTGCATGAACCCCGAGTACCCATCAAGAAAGCAAAAATATGCATGATTTGCTAACCTCTCAAGCATCTCGTCGATGAACGGTAGGGGGAAGTGATCCTTCTTTGTTGCTTTGTTCAATTTCCGATAGTCAATACACATCCTCCATCCGGTCACAGTTCTTTGCGGTATCAATTCATTCTTCTCATTCTTCACCACGGTCAAACCTCCTTTCTTAGGCACACAATGTACGGGGCTCACCCATTCGCTATGCGGCACCGGGTAGATGATTCCGGCGTCCAATAACTTGATAACCTCCTTCTTCACTACCTCTCGCATGGCATGGGTTAACCTCCTTTGATGGTCCACTACGGGCTTGCATTGATCCTCCATAGGTATGCGGTGAGTGCAAAATGTTGGGCTGAGTCCTTTGATGTCATTGATTGAATATCCCATCACTTTCTTGTGCTTCTTCGATAAATTCAGCAACATATCATTCTCCTCGGGACTCAATTCATCACTCACAATCACGGGATAAGTCTTGTCCGGGCCCAAAAATTCATATTTCAATCCCTTGGGCAATGGCTTAAGATCCACCTCCAGTGCTTGTGGTTCCTCATGTACAATTTCTCCAAGATCTTCAAATTTATCCTCCTCTAAGCTTCTGTCTTGCGGTTCTAGTCCTTGGTTGCTTCCGCTAACTCTTCATCTAGCTCATCATTAGATTGATTCTCCATAGCTCTTTGTAGCGGATCCCTGAATGTTTCAACAAAACGAAGGCTTCCTACCTCTTCGTCATCAAGAGGTAGAGGTGAGGAAATTCTAGAAGCGGGGAGAAAATTGTATGTGTGATTATTTCCATCAAGATTAATAGTTACTTTTCCTTTTCCGGCATCTAAAACAGCATTAACCAACTTAAGAAAAGGTCTACTAAGAATCACATGATCATTCTTATCATAGTAGACATCAACAATGAAGAAATCGGTTGGAATGCATTTTTCGGAAATTAAAACTTCTAGGTCACGAGCAATTCCTAGAGGTTTAACAATTCTACCATCTCCCATAATTAATTTAGTAGAGGTTAGAACTAGGTCAATGGTATGGTCATGAATTGCATCAAAAATCTTAGAAGACAAGACACTTACTTGTGCTCCAATGTCGCATAACGCCTTGCAATTAATGTTGTTGACCTTGCAATCTATACGCGGCGATGTCTTCTCTTCGTCATCAGATCCTATGGCAAAAATTTCAGCGAGGCGGGCAAATGGTGACGCCTCGGGCTTGATTCCCATAATTCTTTTAGCTTCGGCCACATGGTCCGGATCAACTTCTTCTTCGCTAAAGAGTTTTTGAAGGACCTCCCCGGTTGTCTCTATGTTGTATGAATGTTCCACTTGTCTTTCCGGCGGGAAGTCTATCTCCAAAGCTTTTGCCATCCCTTTTTGATTAGGGAACAGTCTCCTCTTGTTAAAGATTTCTCCAAAATCAAGTGGGATCCAATCCATTTGCTCAAACTCCCTTAGTGGCTTCGCGCTTGACATAGTTCTTTCATTTGCTTTGCTTGTCTCGGCGTGATCACTCTCCGGGGTAGTTCTAGTTTCCTCATGTTTGGCTTCTTCAACCTTTTCAAGGATTGGTTCCTCTTTCTTCTCTTCCGGAGCCATATTTCTGAAAATTGCAGCAAGGGGTGCCACACTTGTGTCGCATTCTGGCTTTCCCGAAAGTCGTATTTCCCAATCTCTTCGCATGGCTACCGCTTTACTTATTTTTTGTAGAAGTTTGGCAGCTTCCGTGAGTGTTTTCTCCATGAGATCCCCTTTTGCACACATTTGAACATATTCCATGCAACTAGGGGTTAGGGGAAAAAAGAATGTATGCAATAGTACGTCACCCGGGAATCCGAGTCTTGGTCCTTGTTCAACTAGTTCATTGAATCGATTCCATGCTTGATCAATCCCCTCTTCTTCTCCTTGCTTGAAAGTCATCACTTACATCCTTATATGTTGAACCTTGGTTATAGGGAAGAACTTGGCACAAAATTTCTTTACCAATTGATCCCAATTTCCCTCGGCTTCGAATGACGCAAATGAATACCACTTTGTTGCTTCATCGGCAAGTGAGTAAGGAAAAAGATTCCATTTAAACCAAGTGTCGGGAACTCCCTCTTGTCGCACCGTATTGCACAATGTCGTGAAGCGCTGGATATGTCTATATGGATTGTCCGTCTCTAACCCTCGGAATGGATTAGTTGCTGCTCTCTTGATGATTTGAACTCTAATTTCGTACCTTGTCGCTTTGAGAATCGAATCCGACTCTTGTACCTTGATGTCCTCACATCGAGGGCTAGCATAGTCTCTTAGTGATTTTTCCGGTTCCTCCAAAGGATTTCCAACGAGCGCCATCTAGACAATCAAAAACAAAAACAAAAGAGTGTTTTTTCTAGAACACAAAGTTAGATGTTAGTAATCAACAAAATTAATGAGAGATTAAACGAAGTAAACTGGCTTGCTCCCCGGCAACGACGCCAGAAAAAGGGGCTTGTTGACAGTTCAAAACCGTGTTCAACTTCACCGCAAGTCCACGGAGTGACTTGGTGCCTTTTTCACCAAGGGAGGGGACCCCCTAGGTTCTTGTCAATCCACGAAGCAAGGGAATTACTTGCGTTTAACCTAACACTAACTTAGTTGATTAAAGACTTTATGATGTAAAGATTAATCTATAAAGTAAAGACACACTAACCCTAGATTATGTTAAAGAGAAAGACAAAGGTGGTTCACGAGTATGAAAGATGTATGCCCATGGAGTCTAGGTACTTGAGATGCAATCACCCAAAACATGGTAAAACCCCGATCCAATCTATCTAAGGATGTGAACAAAGAGTTAAGCATTTCCCTTCCCTCGTACTAGTCACTACGCGAAGGTAATCGTCTCTAACCCTAATGAACACGGTATGTTGACGTGATCTACGGGAGCAACCCCGATGGCAATGGTAGCGAACCTTAAACATTAAGTATCATCAACATGAAGATATGATAGATAAAGATCCAAATAAAGAGTGGGTGACTACATGTCAAGATCCATTACAACTCCATGGATAAACGATTACTTTACCCCATCAAGACGCTAGGCATGGCACCGTTGATCATGGTGGATGCCTCTGATGGAGTCCGTCTCTCGGTGTCCTTCAACTCTGGCAGCGCCGTGGCAAGGCCTCGGCGTCCTCCTTCCTCGTGGTGGCCTCCGTTGACCTAGGTGATGATCTTCCTTGATCTTCACCCTCAAGATCAACCCTCTCCTTTGTGTTTGATCTCCCGAGGCTTCTCTGGTCGTCTTTCGCGAATGGCTCCCCTCTCCAAATGATTAGGGTTCCGCGATTATATCACCGAAGAAAGGCGGCGCCGAACCGAGGTAGAGAGGGGGAGGGCCGGTCGGCCTGGGCCGACCGGCCTGGCCCATCCTCAGCCTGGTTTGGCTCCGCCTTTTGCCATGTGTCGTTTCTTGCACTTTTGGGTTTTTCCTCCTTCGGATATGGCCTTTGGACGTCGTTATCCCTGTGACCAAGTTAAGGGGTGTTTATGCATGATCTTCCGGTCTTTTCATCTTGGTCCTCGGAGATTCTTCTTCGAAGCTCATTGGTCCTTGCCACCTTTGGAGTCAAGTTCACACACAGTCGGAGCCTCTTGATCATCATGTAAATTGTCCTCTGAACCGAATGTATTTCTTCTCATTTAGTGCATCAATTCCTGCGTAAACATTAAACTCCAAAACACACATCCAACGATGAACTTGTTATATCATTAGTATGCCTAGTGACGGGTTAGTTCCAAAATGAAATCCAAACTATAACATAACAAGTGTTCTTGGTTGACGGAAATCGACCGCCAACAACCGATCGTAGGATCGGCCGACCCTGCCGTGCCACGTGTCCTCCTATGCTTCTTCCCAATGACTGATATGTGGGCCCCATGATCATCTTCCGTGCATGGCACGATTCTTGGTGGTTAAAGTCCCTAGTGGGCCCTTGGATCCCTGTGATATCCATGTGTCGCTCTTTGATTCGTTGATGAGTGCTTCACTTGGATCAGTGACATGTTTGCCACCTAAGATCCATGTGGCAGTGATGAGGACATCACAGCATACGTAACCCGGATGCCTTGGTTACACCGGATGCATCGCAGGTTACACCAAGCCCACCTCTGGTTACGCATCAAGAATCAAGTGCACAACTGGTTACACAAGAACAATCATTGGATACACGAGCCCAAGTGATTGATAGACCGGTTACGCGCAGCCGTGCAAGGAAACTCCAACAGGAGGTGCATACTTTCCTCTCTGAGTTACATTGCAATGTTGATGAGAGTCATATACTACCTAAGTCGTGTACTTTACTCCTACTCAGGTTTACACAAGAGGCTTCTCTGTTGGGTTACGTGAAGGACACAGGAGGTTACGCGGAGGACACCAAGACTGCTGCCCAAGCTGAGAAGGGTTACGCACACAAGACTCAGGGTTGCGCTGCAGAAGCATCAACTTCACGTCCAAGTCTGTACCATCTCGGGAAGATATGGGGGTCAAGTGATACATCACTAGAAGCTCCACGAAGTCAAGATTCGAACCTAACAAATGGCACATCATTTCGACTTCCGAGCTAAGAGTAATGGCCCATTTACTAAAGGCTGCGCAGAAGCTGAACAGACGTGCGTGAACTGAAGAAGACTTCGTGAATGCTTCCACCAGTTGGCCTTCCATCTCCCAACGTGGCCATTTCAGTTCACACTTATCCTACACCCATCTAGGAGGGTTGTTCCTAGTATAAATACCCCCTATGTACCCCAAAGAACTCAGTTTTGATTATTGAGAATAGACAACCACATATGGTTTTCTTGCAGCCGAGCTGCTGAGTGCCTTGCACACCCCTGTTCTTCCTTGTTCTTCTTGGACTTGTGAAGTGATCCCTCCGGGTTCCGCTACTTTGTGCTCTACGGATTCCAACTTTGCTGCGCCGTATTGTGTGGATTAGTTCTGGCTTGTGGTTTTGCGGTCGTTTGGAGATCGAGTCGAAGTCTTCACGGTTTCGGTACCTCTCTCCCTATCGCTTGGTCGTATCCAACCTTTGTCAGGTATAAAGCTATTTACCCACTGCTTGCAGCAATTTATCTTGTTACAAAACCTACTGCCGTGAAGATCGGGCCATCCTTTGTTGATCCAAATCGGTACCTATTATGTGGTAATCCGAGCTATCGTTGTCACTGTAGGTTTTGGTTATTCCCCACCCTCCCACCCTTTACAATTTGTTACTGGTTTCATCCATCACATATATTTGTGTTTTGTTCATGTCCTACAGTCTACTAAAAAGTCACACAAAAAAATCCCATAGCCTTTTTGTGGTACTGTTGCATTGCGTGTTGCGTTCATAGTGTTCTTAATCACCATCCTTTGTTCTTCTGCAGTGCTGTAATTTTTTTTCCTCACTCCTCATAAGTGTTCTTGTGTTCGCTGAAAAAAAAATCAAAAAAAGTGTGAAAGAAAGAGCAAAAAAAAGAGAAAAGAAAAGAGAAGTTGAAAGAGGTTGTCTTGCGGTTTGTATAACAAAAGTTAGATATCTGTAATCTCAAGTTGGTGGTGGTTCTGGACAACAAGTTTTTGATCGGGTTACACACTTTGTTTCAGTACCATAGCCTTCCTTGAACAGCCACCTATAGCTCCACACAAATCTGAAACCGGGGCTTTTGATTTGTAATCCTTTCAACCGCTTAATCACAAGTTTGGTTATGCCATACTAGCACACTCACGGTCCTTGAGAACGAGTAAGAACTTGGGTATGCAAGAGGTGAGGTTGTGTGATTCCACACATTTTTCCTATTCCACTTTCTCTTGCAATCCCTAACATGGCAGGATCTGATTCAAGTGTTCGTGGTGGGAACCACGGAGATGAGGAGCCCCCTGTCTCACGAGCTGAGATGCGCAATATGGCCAACTCGCTTGTGGAGGCAATGGAGAGGATGTTTGATGACCATCTTCCTACTGCGAGACGAAGAGCTCCACATCACTTTGATGAATCGGGTGATGAAAATTCTGGTTTTGGGCGTGGTTTTCGTGACCATTTTCAAGGTGGTCATGATGGTCGTGGTGGTGGAAGGCGTGCTGGTCATGAGGATCGGCGTGCAGGAGGTGGTCGTGATCATGGCCGTGTGTTCACTTTGATGATGAAGCTGAATCTCAGGGCAGACATGAGGAGGAAGAAGATGATGAGAATCCTTTTGGACATGGTGGGCGGTTTGAACGTCGTCGAGATCACCATCGTGGTGCTGGTCATGATGGTGAACGCCATCGTGGTCGCCATAGAGATGATCCAGACAGCATTGCCCGTGTTAAACTCCGTGTTCCAAAATTTTCAGGAAAGGAAGATGCTGATGCATATCTTGATTGGGAAGAGCAGTGTGATCAAATTTTCAGAGTACATAATCTCTCTGATCGGAGACGTGTTAATCTTGCTTCTGTTGAATTCTCTGGATATGCTCTCACTTGGTGGAATCAAATACAAGACAATCAGCTTGTGTTGGGGCGTGATCATATCAACACATGGGCTGAAATGAAGCGTGTGATGAGGAGGCACTTTGTTCCATCAAGCTATCACCGTGACCTTCGTAATAGGTTACAAACATTGAAACAAGGTTCCAAATCAGTTGATGAATATTTTAAAGAGATGGAATTGCTCTTGATTCGCTCTAACATCGGGGAAGATGAAGAATCCAAAATGGCAAGATTTTTGCATGGTCTCCATGATGATATTTCAGGTTTTGTGGAGATGTTTCCATACGGTAATTTGCAAGATCTTGTTGATCAAGCTATGCGCACCGAGAGGAAAATTCAGCAAGAAGGACGTGATCGGTCCTATGGGAGTCGATCTGTCTCTACTCCATGGCGCCGGTAGCAGCCCAGTACCTCTGTTGGTGGTGTTCGATCTCAAGGTGCTGCAGCTAGATCCTCTCCATCCATTGGTGCTGCAAAAACTACATGTTCTAGTGCTTCTTCACCTGCAAATCAGCAAGAAAATCGCCGTCCTGTTACAAGTACAGCAGCCCCTTCAGTTGCATCAGCCGCTGCATCATCTTCACATAGCTGAGGCATTGTTTGTCACAAGTGACAAGGTCGTGGACACATTGCTGCTGAATGTCCTAGTATAAGGACCATGATTGTAAATGAGCAAGGTGAATGGGAATATGAAAGTGATGAAGAACGTGCTCCAATATATGATGAAGAAAATAGGAATGATGGAGATGAGATCCAACCCGATGAAGGTGATAATAATTGTTTCATTTCTCAATGGGTGCTTAGTGTCACTGCTGTGAAAGAAGAAAATAATCAGCGGCACAATCTTTTTCACGCTCGAGGCATGATCAAGGACAAGCTCTGTCGGATCATTGTTGATAATGGCAGCTGCAATAATATAGCAAGTCAAGAATTGCTTAAGAAATTGGGGTTAAAGCGGCGGTGTCATCCTTCTCCATACAAGATTCAATGGTTGAACGAGTGTGGTACGCTGCGTGTGAGCAACATTATGAATGTCCCTTTCTCTATTAGGCGATATAATGATCATGTGGAGTGTGATGTGGTGCCAATGCAGGCATGCCAATTGTTGTTGGGAGGACCATGGTTATATGATCGTGATGTTCAGATTTGTGGTCGTGCCAACAAGGTTGTTCTCATGTACAAAGGGGAGCGCCTCACTTTGCTTCCTTTGTCGCCGGAGGAAATTTTGAAGGATGATCTGAAACGAAAACAGCGAGAGAGCGAGAACCACTTATGAGTGAGCCAAATACATAGTGAGGGAGTGATTCCACAGCCAAATAAAACTCCACAGCTGCAAAGAACCGAGCCACAGGGAAAAGAGGGATTAGTTATGATGGCTAGGAAAGGGGATTTAAAAGAATTGAGTGAACCCAATGCCATGTTATTTGTACTCCTGTGCAAGGACAATTTTCTTTCCACTAACGACTTACCCTCTACTTTGCCTAGTGTTGTTTTTGATGTGTTGCGGGAATATGAAGATGTGTTTCCGGAGGAAGTACAACCAGGGCTGCCACCAAAAAGAGGGATTGAACATCAAATTGACCTTGTTCCTGGTGCTTCACTTCCAAACCGTGCACCATACCGTTCCAACCCGGACGAAACCAAAGAAATTCAGCGCCAAGTGCAAGAGCTCATCAACAAGGGGTATGTCAAAGAAAGTCTTTCACCTTGTGCTGTTCTTGTTCTTTTAGTTCTTAAAAAAGATGGTTCTTGGAGAATGTGTGTTGATTGCCGAGCCATAAATAACATAACCATAAGGTATAGACATCCCATACCTAGGCTTTATCACATGCTTGATGAACTTAGTGGTGCTATCATTTTTACAAAAATTGATTTGATAAGTGGCTATCATCAAATTCGCATGAGAGAAGGAGATGAATGGAAAACAGCCTTCAAAACCAAGTTTGGGCTCTATGAATGGTTGCTGGTGCCTTTTGGATTGACCAATGCACCTAGTACTTTCATGCGCTTAAAGAATCATGTGCTTAGGGCTTTCATTGGAAAATTTGTTGTGGTTTATTTTGATGACATATTAATTTACAGCAAGTCTCTTGATGAACATGTTGAACATATAAAATGTGTGCTTGTTGTTTTGAGGGAGGAATGCTTGTTTGCTAACCTTGCCAAGTGCACCTTTTGCACCGACAAGGTAGTCTTTCTTGGCTTTGTTGTTTCAGCTCAAGGCGTGGAGGTTGATGAAGAAAAGATTAAGGTTGTACGTGAATGATTACCTCCACAAAATGTGAGCCAAGTGTGAAGCTTTCTTGGACTTGCCGGCTTCAACCATCGGTTTGTCAAAGATTTTAGTACCATTGCTGCCCCAATCAATGAGTTGACGAAGAAGGATGTAGCATTCCATTGGGGTGTAGCACAAGAGAAAGCATTCGAAGAGTTGAGAAAGAAGTTGACAATAGCCTCACTCCTTGCACTTCCAGATTTTGGTAAGACCTTTGAAATTGAATGTGATGCAAGTGGTGTAGGGATTGGAGGCGTGCTCATGCAAGAAGGAAGACCTATTGCATATTTCAGTGAAAAGCTAAGTCACTACATGAAAAATAGACATTGGTAACGGGCGCGGATGGCCATTGGTAACGGGCAAAACACCCATTACCGATCAAGCGTTACAAATAAGCCAACAAAGGTAACGGGCTGTTGCCCGTTACTGATGACACGTAATTGTAACGGGCGTCGAACAAAGACCGTTACCACAACTACTTACCGATCACCTGAAATGGCTGTTTCTCTGGGCCCACCGGAGCCTTTGGTAACAGGTGCAGACACTGAGCCCGTTACTCATAACATGTATTAGTAACGGGTGTCTAACAACAACCGTTACCGAAACTAGTTACCGGTCACCTGAAATGTCTGTTTCTCTAGGCCCACATGGACCTTTGGTAACGGCCACAGAAACCAAGCCCGTTACATGAACTCAACATCGAAGACGCGGAAAATGACGCGTCTCCTCTGTCTTGACGAAAGGAGACGCGTCGTGTAAGTGCGCGTCTCCTCCGTCTGGACGAAAGGAGACGCGTCTCCTCAGTGCGCGTCTCCTCCGTCTGGACGAAAGGAGACGCGTCTTGTCAGTGCGCGTCTCCTATGTCTCGACGAAAGGAGACGCCTGCTGTGAACCCGCGTCTCTCTCTGTCTCGACCAAAGGAGACGCATCTTGCCAGTACGCGTCTCACTCTGTCTCGACCAAAGGAGACGCGTACTGTGTACGTGCGTCTCCTCTGTCTCGACCAAAGGAGACGCCTGCTGTGTACGTGTGTCTCCTCTAATCGACCAAAGGAGATGAGTACTGTGAACTTGCATCTCCTCTGTCTCGACTAAATGAGACGCGTTGTCCACTTTCACAAAAATTAGGTCCAGCATCCACATTCACAAAACTCCACAAACTGAATAGAAATCCACAAGATTCACATGCATAATCTGTCAAAATTCAGGCATTCAGTATCCTCTTCTAACAAGCTAAGTAAGGTTCACAACAATATCATCACTAGCCATGAGGATTGGTATCAGATACAATGCGAGCCATCATAGCATCATTAATGTGAAATTTTCCTGAGGGTGCGATCACCTGGTCCATGAGGAATGAGGCAGTTCTTTCCCTAATGTGGAGCAGCGTGTCTCGATGCAGCTGACAAGTAGGTATGCGAAATGCCTGAATATAACAATGTCAGTAGTCAGCACACAGGTGGTTACCAAACATGTGCAGTGCTAATAAGCAAGAACTATGCTCAGTTGCAGGTGTTACAATTGCAGATCCCAAGAAAGTACCTTAGGGTCCTTGAATTTATTTTTCACTGTAAGCATGTGATAGGCACAATAGAAGCCGCAGACTCTAGATTTGTAAGGTTGTTGGTGGCACTGTGATAAATATACATAGACAAACAGTGGTGAGAAGAAATAAACTCAAGCTTTAGTACTAGCTTCCACAGGCAGGAAATACTAAGTAATACGTACATCAAAAGCCTTCTCATGGTTCAAGGCGCAGCGGGGCAACTTGTTGTCATCACAGTAACTATTCCAAGCACTACAACAAAACATGCAACAATGGTTAGGGCACCATTAATAAACTCTGCAGAGTTTGTTGAGGAAGTTTGTAGGTTAAGAAAGAAAAGGAACTTACTCATCAATGGCAAGTACCAACTGAGAGAAATTAGTGTCTAGCATCCTATATGAATCAAGATACAAGACCGTCTTCTGCTTTGGAAAGATCGCCACTGCAATCCAGTGCTCCCCAGTGTTATAGCAGGAAATGATGACTCTGTTTTTAGCATATGACTGGTAGGCACGCTTCGTATAGGACACAAAAAAGTCCCTGTTATTTTGTATATTTGACTGGCTAAAGCATTCAGGATCAAGGAAGGCAACGGGTTCCTTCTTCTGCTGTACTTCTACAGCCATATTCCTAATATTAAGAAAAAACAAAGTGTAAGGAGGCAAAATACATAGTAAAGATGAACTGAGGTAGAAAGCACATTTAGATAGAAAATGATTAGTGAGAAGCAGATTAAATTTTCAAGAAACTTACAGGATGAAACAGCGGAGAAGTCTCATATCCAAAGCATCCAAGTTGAAGAGATCGTACAAGTCGCTGATGATCACAGACAACAGCTCGTATTTTTCATCTTCTCTCACAGGCCACCAGCCGTGCTTGGGCCATATTATGCCCTGAATCAGAGACTCATCATTGTCCTTACAACGTCCCATGTAGAAATTGTGGAGATTAGTGACAGAAGGAGGAGCAGTATCCGGATGGTTGAGTTCAGCAGCACTGAGCATTGCATTTCCAAATTTGTAGTTCGGGTTAATATGAGTCATAGCAACATTAGCCGCCTTCTTCTTAGCGTTTCTCTCAGATGGCTTTCTGGCAGGCTTCTTTTCCTCCTGCTTTGAGATGGCTGAAGAAGGCTTTGTGGTAGGCTTCTGAGACCTTTTATTTTCAGCAATTTTCTGCTGCTGCTGGTTTGAGATGGTTGAAGAAGGTTTCTCAGATCGCTTTCTGGTAGACCTTTTATTTTCAGCGAGTTTCTTTTCCTGCTACTTTGAGATGGCTGAAGAAGGTTTTTCAGGTGATGTCTGACCAGTAGCTATTGCAGAGATATTGGGCCTAGATGTACCTGCAGCTTTCTTCGAACTGTCGTCGACAGATTTCTCGGCATCAGCCAACACATGACTCTGGGCTCCTGCTTTGGCATCATTGTTTTGAGCACTTTCTTTTGGGGATGGAGGTTTTGTTCTTTCATGAGAAGGTGGGGATGTAATTTGCGTTTCTGGGTCTGGAGGAGGAGGAGGTGGGTTACCAGGTTGGGAATGAATCTGTTCTGTAATTTACGTTTCTGGGTGTGGACGAGGAGAAGGAGGTGGGGTTACCAGGTGGGGAATTTTGTTCTGTAGTTTGCGTTTCTGGGTTTGGGTTTTGTCCTGTAGTCTGTGAACCAGAAGGAAACTGTACCATAGTGTGCAAACAAGATTTTGCAATTGGTGCACCCTTGATGTGAATGTGACACCTCTTCCACTGTATCCTCTGGTGTAGAGCTTGTCCAAGTGTCATCACCTCGTCATTAGGAGGGTGTTCCAGCACGTGATCCCTAAAGACAGAATATACATGCAGCACTTCGACCACAGCACAGTCTTCATGAATCGGGACTGTGTGTAGCGTAGTCTGCTCTGGTTGAACCACACCAATTGCAGCTTCACATTCAACATCGTGAAATATGATCCATAGGCCACAGTCTGTGGGTTCAGTCAACGTGCCTATAAGGTCCTCCTGTGTGGGGGAAGCAATGTGCAGTACCTCTGTCGACAACTCTGTAGTGCCGTTGATCAAACCTACATTATCTGCGGACGCACAGCTGCTCTTCAGTCCGGCAGGTGAAGGGCTTGTGCGATTGGACACTGGTGCAAACACCACCTGGTACCCTCGTGCCATCATGTCAAGCATATACTTCTCCATCTCAGCCTTGAGTTCTTGCTTGATTTCTTCCTTCATCTGTTGCTTATCAACTGATGAGTCAGTACCGGCCCTCTTCCTCTTCCTGTACATGGAAGCGTGCTGAGGCCATGCAAACTTCCAACCCTGGTAGCTGGAGACACCACGCATGCGACCTGGTTGTTCAGGGCGGCCCAAGCACTGACTTAGCACATCATTCTCCCTCAGGCATGAAGTCATTCCTGAAGATTCTGCATGTGCATTCTTTTCATGATGTCTGTAGCCACACTTTCATTTGCTACTTTGTTGAACACTACCTCGGCAACACCGTCTTTCACCACTAGTTTACTCCTTGCTCGCATCCAATTCCTAGAACGATCATCAGTGATGGCATCATATGGGTTGGCGATCCCAGCCACAGCTAATTTCCTGTCCTCTTCCTCCCACAGTGGTAGTTTTCCACAATAACCAACTGGACCCATGCTGTGCTCGTTTGTGTTCAGGCTTCAAAGTGACTTGAACTTGCACTAAGAGATGAGACTTCCTCGGTTTCCTGCTGTTTCACAAACTCTGTCCACTCTTCCGGCATGATAAAGTCGTGCTTTCCAAATGGCTCAAGTCCTTTTCTGATAAAATCTCGCCTAAGTTGAAATTTGAATTGTCTCCATGCCTTGGCTGCAATCTTCCACAAAAGCTTGAATGCCTGCTCTTTCATATCTTCCTAGAACTCCAAGTGTTTCTGCATATAGGTTTCAAACAAGTACCACTTTTGTTCATCGCTTAGTTTTTTTATTTCTGGCAAATCCAAAGGTATCTTTTGTCTAGCGATGAGCCCTGCAAGCGCCCTGAACCTGCGTTTTTGTGTCAATGGTACTGGCATCCCCCCTCTCTCAACCTCAGTGACTACCATTTTGTCTCTTGGCCACTTTGTCGCTGTCCTTGGCACTCTGGCTCGGCCCGTAGCCCTACCCACCTGCTCTTGTTCTTCACTAGCAGTGGCATATCCATCTTCTTCATTATATGCATCTTCTTCAAATTGCCCATGTCGGCAGTCCTCGACAGAGTTATCTTGTGAATTAATTGCCAAGGGATTATGAGAAAGGTCAGCTCAGTGTCCAAGAATAGCACAAAAAGCAGACCATACTGCTACCTCTCCCAGGAGACATGCTACAACAGGAGACAAGTAGAGCACATTTTTAGTTAACCATGCATAACAACTAAGCATTTATCTAATCAACACCCACAGAACTGTGTACAAGACCATACAAATGAGAAAGTAATTACAGTAACTAGTTTAGCCCACTATAATCTCATTGGTTCTATGGTAAACCATTAACATAAATGAATTATTCAGAAACCAAAAAATTAGTTCAGCCAATACGACCTTACCATTTTAAAGAGGAAGATGCTCGCTGCCTCTGTTGCTGATGAGGTACTTATTCAACTTGGAGAGAATGTCCAAATGTACATATGGAACAAGAGCAAAACCAAATATAAGTGTGAGTCGAAAGGAAAATGCTAAGTATACATTTTGAAACTCGAAACCCTAACTGAGCATCAGTGGCGGAGCCAGAAAAAAAATAGCTGGGGCGACACCTAGTCCGCGTCGACCTCGTGCGCTGGATCCCTCCTCCTCCTCCTAGTCGTCGTCGCTGGAAGGTGAGGGGTGGTGTGGCGCGTGTCTCAGCGAAGGTGTGTAGCGTGCATCGCGTCGCGGGGGGAAGGGGGTGAGGGGAGGAAGGCGAGGGTGAGGAAGCGGCGGCAGAGGGGGCGAGGGGGAGGAAGCGGCGGCGGCGCGAGGGGGAGAAAGACGACGGCGCGAGGGGAGAGTGAGGAGGCGACTGTGTTAGGGAGGCGTCTTTCCCTACTAACCCTAGTGTGAGTGGACGTGTGTGGGCCTTAAAACTGAAAGGCCCAATATTATTAGGAAAACGCGTCCGGCCGGGGCTAGTTCTATTCGAATGAAGAACGATTCGCTTCATTTTCCCCTTTTAATCTACAATCAAAGATTTGAATCACGTATTTCTCCGTCATTCGTAATCCAAATTTGATGATATTTGTTTCTGATTTTTTCTAAAATAAACTTCTATTCATTTATGACATTATTTCGTATATAACTCCATTTTCTGGATGTTGTTTATACGCCTTTATCTTGTTTCTTACAAGTAACATAGAAATAATATATGTTTTACACAACCATTACTAATGAAACTTTGTATTTCGTAATGTTAAGGTGAACACAAGGTTGTGTTAAAATTTTAAATGTATATGAGTTCGAACATGTTGTGAAGTATGGAAAACTTCAGTGTTGAAGTATAACATTCTAGGAAACTATGTGAGAGATGTACACATTTGTACACAAGTATGATCTTCCTTTTGAGAAATCATTTGAAATTTTTATGACAAGTTTAGGGACCCAAATTATGTTGCCAAGTCAATTTGTAGAATTTTTAGACCAACCTAAGACGTTATTACAATTATTATATCCCAACCATGAGATAAAAATTCGAATTTTGATAATTTTGGTTACACAAGTGTGCCTGCTGATATTTTATTCGAATACTAGATGATCAACTACGAATTGTTCATATTTTTAATGAATTTTTAGGTGCTGTTTAATGGGTTCTAATATTTGAGGGAAGCATGTTTCATTTCAAAAAAATTAGTGTCGGGTCCACGTATCAGCGTCAGCAGCCTATATAAAAAAGATAATGTTGCCTGGCCGGTCGAACCCACCTGACAACAAATGAGACGCGGGGTCTCGAACCCGCGTCGGAAATGACTCTCGATTTTGGAAATGAAAATAACATCCCGAATGGGATAAGCGCAGCACACACGACGCTCTGACCTCTGAGCTCCCTGCTTCTTCTTCCCCGCTCTGAGCTCCACCGCCGCCCGCCCTTCCTTTCCCCACCGTCGCGCACATGTCGCACTACGCCGATTCGTCTGGAGGTGGACGTGGCAGGAGCAGTTTCAAGGTGGCCGGGGTAGCCGTATTCACTCCATCGGCTTGGATCCAATCGGTGAGCTAAGCGGCTTCCCACTGGTCCCTTGCCCGGATTGTGGTATGACTCGGGTGGTGGAGGGGAGGACGCAGAAGGAAGGTGAAAACGACGGTCGTCTTTATTTCAAGTGTACGAGGAACGCGGTGAGTAGTCTGAGCTGTGATTTCCCAAATCTGAGTTAGGGTTCTTATGTGCTTTTGATTTGCACAGTTCCCCAAGCTTTGTGGATATTACCGTTTCGAGAAGGAGTATCTCCAGATGCTGAAGGATGCTGGCGTCATATCTTTTCGACCGTCGAACTGGGTAGACGTGATCGATGAAGTAGTTGATTCAGTGGATTGTCAACTTGAGAGCGACAATCAGAGGAAAGCACCGGACGACAAGCAGAGGAAGAAAGCACTGGAGGAGAAGATGGACAATGTGATCTGGAAGATGAACTTGATTATTGTGGGTGCTGTTTGTGTAGTATTTGGATGTTTACTGGGGATGTATGCTGCAAAGAAGTAATTGTGATGTGAAAAGTGGTGCTTTAATTTGTTTCATCTGTGTGAATGAGGAATGAAAAATTTGTCACAGATGACAAACTTAAATGTATGAATGAAGAAAATGGAATGGAATGATAATTGGGTCACGAATCTTAATGTGTCACATATCACAAATTTCATCAATTCATCTGTGTTGACATTTCAGTGTGAAATTAACCAGCCTGCACCCGCATTTCGAAACTCAGAATCTTTTCACTAACAAATAGAGTAACAAACATTGCAATTCATTGTTGCCCCGCTGCCACTCTGCCCTGCCACTCTACCATTGTTAGATGTAGTTCATCACAAGTTCAACAAACACACAGGAGGAACACATATTAACAGAGGAACATGTTCATGACAAACAAGCAGAGTTCCCAATGTTTGACCAAAAGCCCCTCTCCCCTGCCACTTAGATGTAGTTCACCACAAGCTCAACAAACACACAGGAGGAACAAGCAGAGTTCCACGAACAAACAGAGGAGGACGAACACACAGAGGAGGAACAAATTAATTAAGCTAAGGTAGGAAGACTTGTCGCTGCTACCGGAGGAGCCCCACCGTCAGAGTCGGAGTCGGAGCCGCCGAGGCCGCGTTCGTCACCGCCGTCGAAGCCGCCATTGTCGTCGTCGCCGTCACCCCAGACCACGACTCTCTGAAGGTCCCCAGCCAACCAATGGATCTTGAAGGCGAAATCCTTCACGGACCTCTGTAGCGGTTCGTTGGGTCGTGGCACGCCGAGCTTAACGCCCACCTGTTGAAGCTTCCTGAAAGCTTCGGCCAAGAGTTGGACGGACCAAATGTTGTCCAAAACTAGTTGTGAACACAGAGAGGAGGGCTGCACGGGCGGCGGTGCCGGTGCCTCCTCGGCCGGCGGTGCCGACGCCTCCTGGATGAGACGACGGCGGTGGCTTTCGTCGTTGTCGTCCTCCTCCCTTCCCCGCTTCCTCGATGGCTCGCTCGACGATAATGCCATGCGCGCACTTGAGGAAGAAGAAGCTCTTGGTGACCGAAGACGGTGGTGCTGGGGTTTTCTTGGTGGCGCACTTGAAGCTTATGGAAGAAAGCTCTTGGCCGGCCGGGCATTTATATGACAAGACGGGGAACCGTCAGGCGGCCAGTCTTCCCACTACGACACGCCACTACGCCTGGGAATGCGGTACGCTGCGGCAACGCGTGTCCACTAACCAGCGTCGCATTTGACAAAAGACATTTTTCTCCGTCCCGCAAAGACTGTTCATATACCTTATTTTAATACCTCTTTTCAAGTTCCAATGCTAAGACTGTTCATATACCTTATTTTAATTTATTAATACCTCTATTCGCTGGAAACCGACCACAAAGGAAACAGTTCTCATTTCTCCTTTTAATCTGGAACCAAATTTTGTGTCACGTATTTCTCGGTCATACGTAATCCAAATTTGATGATTGTTTTTTCTTATTTTTTCTAAAATCGCCATCTTTTCATTAATTTCATTGTTTAGTGTATATTTCCTTTTCGTTAGTAATGTTTTTATGCCTTATCTTGTACTTGATAAGTAGAACATAGAAATAATATTTGTTTTACACAACCATTACTAATGAAACTTTGTATTTCGTATTGTTAAGGTGGACACAAGGTTGTGTTAAATTTTCAAATGTATATGAGTTCGAACATGTTGTAAAGTGTGGAAAACTTCAGTGTCGTAGTAACATTCTAGGAAACTATGTGAGAGATGTACACATTTGTACACAAGTATGATCTTCCTTTTTAGAAACCACTTGAAATTTTTATGACAAGTTTAGGGACCCAAATTATGTTGCCAACTCAATTTGTAGAATTTTTAGACAAACCTAATACATTATTAGAATTATTATATCCCAAACACGAGATAAAAATTCGAATTTTGATAATTTTGGTTACACAAGTGTGCCTGCTGATATTTTATTCGAATACTAAATGACCAACTACTAATTGTTCGTATTTTTAATGAATTTATAGGTGCTGTTTTATGGGCTCTAATATTTGAGGGAAGCAAGTTTCATTTCAAAAAAAATAGTGTCGGGCCCACGTGTCAGCGTCAGCAGCCTATATAAAAAAGATAACCGTTGCCTGCCCACCCCCACGTGACAACTAATGTGACGTGGGTTCTCGAACCTGCGTCGGCAATGGCTCTCCATTTTGGAAAATGAATATAAGATCCCGAATGGATAAGCGCAGCACACACGACGCTTTCCCAATTTCTCACTAGGGATTAGCGGAGGTGAGCGGAGGCGGCGCCGGCGAGGTGAGCGGAGGCGGGGACACGACGATGAGCGCCGGCGAGGGGCCAAGCAGCGGACGACCCCGCGCACCGTGTATCGAGGAGGAGAAGCCGAACGCGATGCGGTGCCGCAACAGGATCCGCGCGCACGTCGGCGAGATTGCGGCGAAGACGGAGACGACGATGACCGTCGGAGAGGGGCCAAGCGGCGGTGCAGCGAACCCAAAGCCGGAGATGAGCTTCATCGACTGGATCCTCTCGGGTTCCGACGAGGGGCCAAGCAACGGCAGGGAGGAGTGTGCCGGCGAGGGGGTAGCGAAGAGGGCAAGGCGCCTACCTCACGTCTGCGACGGCAAATGTCTTGCAACGACAGCGAGGGCTCGAGGGAGCGGCGAAGGTGTAGAGGACCTCATATCCGACGCTGGCAACTACCACGACGACGACGAGGCAAGTTTCTCTGAATCACAGTGCCTTTTACTTGTTCTATAAATGGAGCAGCTTGAGCTTGAGCTTGATCTACTTGTTCCTATGAAATGGCTTGTTCCATAGAGATTTTGTAGGATTTCTAACATGATCAATGTAGCAACTTGTTCCTATGAAATGGCTAGCTTGTTCCTTTGTCTATCTCAATCTTCTCATTCCTATGGTTCATCCAAATGATCAATGTAGCAACTTTCCTATGTTTTTCGTTCCATAGGAATCAAAATGGCATGACACTATCTGGGAATATGTGAAACATGGGGTTGATAATATTAAGGAAGAAAAAAACATCCTCCTCACAAAGGCTGCATTCATGAGGCGGTACAAGTTTGTGGCTGAACAAAATCTGCAGCCCATGGAAGATGCGCTCGATGTGTTTCAAGATACCTTGGTTGCATTTGAAGAGGCTGCAAAAAAAGCAAACCTTAGTTGAAGATACCATGCTTTTGTTGATGTTGAAGGGGGCATGCTTTTGTTGATGTGCATGGTCAGATAGCATGACCATTGTAAAAATGTGACGAGCAAGTTAAGGCCTAGCTAGATGGACAAGTTAACTGTTTGTAATAATTATGTATATCTGTGTGGATCTTTGTGGACAAGTAATCTTTATCTATATATGTGGACAAGTTATCTTTATCTATATTATGTTTGTTTTGTCTCAAAAGATTTTTTGTTGATTATGCCTGTATGTCGAAATGGGAGCCCTGAGAGATCGGGCTGACCTGTCAATCAAGACAGATACAAAGGAGACTACGCGGCATGGTTATTCCGCGTCGCATTTGCCCCTCCAAACCGACGAGGAGGAGCCGGCCCCACGCGCCGCCCCCGTGCATTAGAGACGAGGTTTGGCTTATCCACGTATCCTTTGTTCCTAATGTTTGACCAAAAGCCACTCTCCCCTGCCACTCGATCTGCCATTCTGCCTTCCTTCTCAAACCTTCTGCCTTCCTCGTCTCCGTCGCCTTCTCTCCGATCCCCTTCTCCTTCCTCGTCTCTGTCGCAGAGATGGCCGGCGGAAAGCAGTCGTTCCCCCGCCGCGACTCAAGAGGGAGGTTCTGCAGCGAGGAGGAGAAGGCCCCGCCCGCCGCCCCCGCCAAGAGAGTGAGGTTCCGCAGCGAAGAGGTCGGTTCTTCGTCGACCAGGGAGAGGAGGCCGTACACACGCGCAAGCGCCAAGGAGGTGCACTCCGGCGACGCCCGGCAGGCAGAGGTCAAGCCTTCCTCGAGTTTGGTATGCTTGAAGTTAGATTTATGCTTGAAATTGAATTCCTGGTACTCATCATATGCTGCTTACAAAAATGTTGAACTCATTCTGTATACTGCTTCAATTTCTAAATCTTCATGCACAGCGACTTTTATTAACTGAACATCCAGTGCCTTCACTGATCAATGGTTCCAATGCATCAATTTTCCATTGTTTTAGGAAGTTGTTGTACCAGCACATGACACTGTCAGGATCCAGACAGAAATCGACAAGCTCAAGAAAACCTTAGACTACATTTGCACATTCCTAAACAGGATGGAAAGAATGAAGAAGGATGACATTGGTAAAGAGAAGCAGCAGGCAAGTTCTGAACCTGGTTACAGCTAAACAACTTTCTTGTTTGACTGGTTACAACTTTATGATATTAAACTTGGCAATCTAATTGTGAAGCTTGCTTCAATTTGCCTTTGTTTTAGAAATGTGTTGTTACTCGGGAGGAAAATTATTAACCTTTTGAGTAGAAATTTTGTTATGCTTGAAATTTAATACATGGTACTCATCATATGTTGCTCACAAAATTGTTGAACTTATTCTATATACTACTTCAATTTCTGAATCTCCATGCTACATCAACTTTTATTAGCTGAACATCCAGTGCCTTTGTTTTAGGGAGGTGCTGTAGCTTGGGAGGACATTGACATGATCTGGAAACAAATACACAAGATCAACCAAGCTCTGAACCCAGTTACAGCTAAACAAAACTTTCTTGTTTGACCAGTTACATCTTTCATGATATTAAACTTGGCAATCTAATTATGAAACTTGCATCAATTTGCCTTTGTTGTAGAAATGTGTTGTTACTCGGGAGGATCTTCACTGCATCTGGAAAGTACTCGACAAGGTGGATAGAAGGATGGATGACAAGGCTATGGACGACATAAGTCTCCTAGCAAATGGTCAGAAAATACTAGAATCTGAGGTGGAGAAGCTTAAAGGAGCACAGAAGATGAAGGATATTGAACTTGCCGAAGCTGCAAAGAAGAATGCTGAGGTGCAGGAAAGACTTGTAAAACTATAGGCAAAGATAGCTGAACTTGAGGCTGTAGCATAAAAGAAGCCATCTAACTAGTGCCCCTGCTGATGCACGTCAGATGTGATCATGTGAATCTGTTTGTTCTGAACATTATGCATGTCATATGTGAACATGTGATGCTAGCTATATATGCATCTTAAATATGTAGAATATGCTCTTATGACTACTATCTATGTGTACTTATGGTTTTGCATCTTATTTAAGAGACATGATTATATGTTTGTGTGATATCCAATATTTGCTATGATGACATAGTCAAATATTTGACGGTAGTGACAGTGCTAATGGACTTCAATTATTGAGCTCCGAGTCTAGTAACAGGCGTCAAATTGTCATCAGTAACGGACTTAAAAGCACGTTACCGATATGGCAGTGATCGGTAACGGACTTAAAGAGCCCGTTACCGATAGGTTTAACTTTCTTAACGGTCGCATTTTAACGTTCGTTACAAAGAATAACGGTAACAGGCGTTTAAGAAGCCCGTTACTGGAAGTCCTCATTGGTAACGGGCACTGTGTTGGCCACGTCGGGGTCGAGCCTGCCACGCTTATGCGTAATGGGCGCCAAACAACAACCGTTACAGATGGGGTCCATGTAACAGGTGTTAAGGGCCCGTTACAAATGCTGCGTGACCTATTTGAGGTTTTCACGTAGTGAGTGGTCCAACTCTTAACTATTCAGTTTATGACAAAGAACTTTATGCTCTTGTGCGGAGTTTGGAAACTTGGCAGCACTACCTTTTGCCTAAAGAGTTTATTATACATTCTGATCATGAATCCTTGAAACATCTAAAAGGTCAATTGAAACTGAACAAAGGACACGCTAAATGGAGTACATTCATAGAATCTTTTCCTTACATTGTTAAGTACAAGAAAGGGAAGGATAATATTGTTGCAGATGCTTGTCTAGACGCCATGCTTTGTTGTCCCAACTTGATGCTAAAATTCTTGGTTTGGAAAGTATTAAAGATTTGTATACTACTGATTCATATTTTGCTGACCCATTTTCTAAATGTTGTGATGGCAAGGGCTGGGAAAAATTCCATTTGCATGAAGGGTTTTTATTTCGAGCTAACAAACTCTGCTTCCCAGATTGCTCTGTTCGTCCTTTGCTTTTGCAGGAAGCTCATACCGGAGGACTAATGGGTCACTTTGGTGCTAAGAAAACAGAGCAAGTACTAGCTGATCACTTCTTTTGGCCAAAGATGCGAAGAGATGTGGAGAGATACGTGCTACGCTGCGTAACCTGCCACAAAGCTAAGTCCCACTTGAACCCTCAAGGTTTACACACCCCTTTGCCTATTCCTAGTGTACCATGGGAAGACATTTCTATGGATTTTGTTCTTGTTTTACCTCGAACAAAGAGGGGGAGGGATTCAATCTTTGTTGTGGTTGATCGCTTTAGCAAAATGGCTCATTTTATTCCCTGTCATAAGAGCGACGATGCTTCACATATTGCTGCCAAGTTTTCATGGTCAGACACAATGCTCATTTTTCAAGGAAATTGTGCGTTTACATGGAGTTCCACGAACCATTGTGTCTGATCATGACACAAAATTTTTGAGCTACTTTTGGAAGACCTTGTGGGGAAAACTTGGGACAAGATTATTGTTCTCCACAACATGTCACCCACAAACGGATGGACAAACTGAAGTTGTGAACCGCACCTTGTCAATATTGTTGCGGGTTGTACTCAAGAAGAACTTGAAGCTTTGGGAAGAAAGCTTGCCTCATGTCGAATTTGTATACAACAGGGCGGTGCACTCAACCACAAAATTCTATCCATTTGAAATTGTATATGGTTTCAAACATGCTGCTCCCATCGATCTTCTGCCTTTGCCTTTGCAGGAACGTGTGAACTTTGATGCAAGCAAGCGCGTCGAACTAGTCAAGAAACTTCATGAACGAGCAAAAGTTAATATTGAGAAGATGACCAAGATGTATGAGAAGCATGCCAACAAGGGTCGCAAGAAGATTGTGTTTGAACAAGGCGACTTGGTTTGGGTACACCTACGCAAGGATCGCTTCCCTGACCAACGCAAAAGCAAGCTGCAGCCACGTGTTGATGGTCCATTCAAAGTGCTTCGCAAGATCAACGACAATGCCTATGAAATTGATCTTCCAAGTTCATATGGTGTTAGTACAAGCTTCAATGTTACCGATTTATCTCCATTCTTTGGATTTGAAGAGTCGAGGATGACTCCTTTTCAAAAGGGGAGGATGATGAGGACATCATAGCCATACGTAACCCGGATGCCTTGGTTACACCGGACACATAGCAGGTTACACCAAGCCCACCTCTGGTTACACATCAAGAATCAAGTGCACAACCGGTTACACAAGAACAAGCATTGAATACACGAGCCCAAGTGATTGATGGACCGGTTACGCGCAGCCGTGCAAGGAAACTCCAACAAGAGGTGCATACTTTCCTCTCTGAGTTACATTGCAATGTTGATGAGAGTCATATACTACCTAAGTCATGTAATTTACTCCTACTCAGGTTTACACAAGAGGCTTCTCTATTGGGTTACGTGAAGGACACAGGAGGTTACGCGGAGGACACCAAGACTGCTGCCCAAGCTGAGAAGGGTTACGCCCACAAGACTCAGAGTTACACCGCAGAAGCATCAACTTCACGTCCAAGTCTGTACCATCTCGGGAAGAGATGGGGGTCAAGTGATACATCACTGGAAGTTCCTCGAAGTCAAGATTCCAACCCAACAAACGGCACATCATTTAGACTTCCAAGCTAAGAGTAATGACCAATTTACTAAAAGTTGCGCAGAAGCTGAACAGACGCGCGTGAACTGAAGAAGACTTCGTGAATGCTTCCACCAGTTGGCCTTCCATCTCCCAACGTGGCCACTTCAGTTCACACTTATCCCACACCCATCTAGGAGGGTTGTTCCTAGTATAAATACCCCCTATGTACCCCAAAGAACTCAGTTTTGATTATTGAGAATAGACAACCACATATGGTTTTCTTGCAGCCGAGCTACTGAGTGCCTTGCACACCCCTGTTCTTCCTTGTTCTTCTTGGACTTGTGAAGAGATCCCTCTAGGTTCCGCTACTTTGTGCTCTATGGATTCCAGTTTTGCTGCGCCGTATTATGTGGATTAGTTCTGGCTTGTGGTTTTGCGGTCATTTGTAGATCGAGTTGAAGTCTTCACGGTTTCGGTGCCTCTCTGCCCGTTGCTTGGTCGCATCCAACCTTTGTCAGGTATAAAGCTATTTACCCACTGCTTGCAGCAATTTATCTTGTTACAAAACCTACTGCCGTGAAGATCGGGCCATCCTTTGCTGATCCAAATCGGCACCTATTAGGCAGCCATCTCCTCAGCTGAGGTGGCATGGATCACTTCATAGAAGGTGAGTTTCCATCTCTTTTCATACTTATTTCACCTACATTCAAATAATCTACAAGGACAAGTGGAACTACATTATTCTTAATAAAACACGTGTAATAAATGCATATGCCTCCAATTATGTAAGAATATTGACGGCCAAAAGTGGCACTTAGCAGTTGTCAATAGTGTGCGGGCTTCGTGCCATGCTGGCCGGATAGCACGCTCCGCGACTTACACTAGATGTAGCGCTCCGGAGCCAGTCCGGAACGGTTCCGTATCGGGTGTCGTCTCCCACTGCAACAAAAAATGGCATGCATGTATTAGAATCAGGATACCACACACGGACTGATGAGGACATCCTAGGGCACGATTTGGCCAGGCGCACGACAGTGTAGGCGACAGTCGTGTCCAACGGGAGTACGGATTAGCCAGGCGCACGACGGTGTAGGTGGCCCATGGGCTAGGTGCAGAACAGTGTAGCCTCACGACGGTGTAGGCGGCGAAGCCGTGCACGTCCGAATTATCCCACTTTGCTTAGCTTGGGAGGACCAAGCCACCTTAAAAGGGAGAGCCACCCTTCCCCTATTGGACTAGTCTTTTGGGGTTATTGGGCCTTTCCCCGAGGGGTGTGCTAGGCCGGACTCATCATTTGGTATCAGAGCTGGGCCCTTGTTAAGAAGGGGAGGATGACGAGGACATCCTAGGACACGATTTGGCCAGGCGCACAACAGTGTAGGTGACAGTCGTGGAGCACAGTTTGGCCAGGCACACGACAGTGTAGGCGGAAGTCGTGTCCAATGGGAGTACGGATTAGCCAGGCACAGAACAGTGTAGGCGCACGACGGTGTAGGCAGCCATGGGCTAGGCGCAGAATAGTGTAGGCGCACGACGGTGTAGGCGGCGAAGCCGCGCATGTCTGAATTATCCCACCTTGCTTAGCTTAGGAGGACCAAGCCACCTTAAAAGGGAGAGCCACCCTTCCCCTAGTCGACTAGTCTTTTGGGGCGATTGGAGCTTTCCCCAAGGGATGTGCTGGGCCGGACTCATCACGGTTCCATAGCGGGTGCGGATAGCCTAAAATTCTTGAATCAAAGTGCAGTGTGAGGCATCAGGCATTTAGTTCTGATCGGTAATACCACTCGAGACTAAAAGCCTCAAGTGTAATGCCTAGGTCTGCTGCAATCATGGGCACGGGCTTTTGGTCCCGGACGGTATTACCACCCGAGACTAAAGACAGCCCCTTTAGTCTGAAGTGGTAACACCATCCAAGACTAAATATCCCGCTACCCACCACGTTCACCCCTCTCTCTCCCTTATCTCTTTTCCACCCACCTCCTCTCTATCCATTATCTCCTCTCTTCACTTCTTTCTTTTTCTCCAACCTTATCTTCTCTTCCCAGCCTACCTCCCTCTGCGGCATGGGCTGCCCCCGGCAGGCACGTGCGTGCAGGCTGGCTCCCTGGCAGCCGACGCGAACGATCTGTCACGGGAGGCCAGCGCACCAGGCCAAGAAAGAATTTTTCTAATGATTTTTAGTGATTTTTGCTAGTGAGTCGAGTTGCAAATCAAATTGAACTCATGTGTTGTATGATGGTGAGATCAGAATGTGTGATAGTGGGATAAGCTCGATTTGATTTGAGCATGTGTTGAATGTAATTACTCAATTTGTGAAGTGTCTTTCATGTTCTTGATTTGGAGCTCGAACTCGAGCTCCAGGAGGACGGATGGATGATGGAGGATGGAGGATGGGGATGAGGGATGGGGGACGGTGTGAGGGGTTTTTTCAAAAAAATAACTTTAGTCTCGGTTTGTCATATCAACGCTTTAGTCTCGGTTGATTGACCAGGGACTAAAGAGGGTCCTTTTGACTCTATAGATAAGATTAGCCCCAATTGGTCTCTAGGGTCCTATGCTTTGGTTCTCCACTAGTGGTTGCATGGTAAATCTAATATCATTGTGCTAAAAAAGTAAAAATAATATCAAGATTAAAAAACGTAAAAGTAATATCAAAGGAAAATATAATGCATCAAAAGTGTGTGTTACTTTACTATTCTGTACATATATGAAATATATTTTTGTTACACATCGTCACTCAGGGACAAAATAAAATATGTCATCTACCAAGCAGCAGCGCGAGATCAAAGTGCGATGATTGTGTGCATTGGAATTAAGAGACCGGAAGATTGGAGAGACAAAGTTTTTAGTTTTGAATCTTTGCAGAGGTATGAAATGAGGCTGAAGCGTGGAACTGGCCAAACCATGCAAACATTCAGTGTAAAAACCAACAAAGTTAGTTTAATTGCATATGTAAATAAAAAATCCTACATAGTTCTATGAAGGTTTCATAAGTTGTCGAAGTTCTTGATAATTTTTTGGATTTTTTTGGAACTTTTTGCATCTAATGGCTAGTTTTGGGGTTATAGAGTTTTTGAAGTTTTTTCTAGAGATTCTAGAACTTTATAACCCAACAACTAGTTTTTGAGTATGGGTATTTATACCCCTCACACCCTCCCATTTGGCGCTACTGGTTCCCCACACAAAAAAACATATCCTCGCAGCCCTTTTCAACCCTCCCATCTCTAGGATTGCAAGCAGGGTCGGATCTAGGAACTTGGCAACGACCAAGGCTGATCCCAGGTTAGTAAAATCTTATATGTATTTTGCCTTTGTTACTTGACTACTTTTTTTTCTAAATATCAGAGTTGGGATCTTCACCTTGGATTTATGTTGCAGCCTAATTCCATCGCTGATTGCCAAAAATTTTACAAGAGAACTTATATGGGTTGAGGGATTGAAAGATCGAGGGAAAGAGAGAAAATCCATGCTCGACCACTTGAGTTCATAGAAAAATGTTCGTGGCATTTGTTACTCTCAGAGGTCAAGCCTCATAGACAACATCCAGTGAGCAACCAAGCCCAGGTTGTGCCGTGAGCATGATTATTAGGACCAAACCAGACATCAAACTGGTCAAGTGCGTGGTTCAATGGTTCACTGGAAAAACTGGTTGAACCACTAGTGTAAAGCGGTCAATTAGAGTTAAGTATCATCCAAACCACAACAGGAAAGACGATGTGGTGGTTAGTCCATCCACCCAGAATGCCCCATTTAGGGTTTGAACCCATCTCCTACCCATTTTTGCTAGAATTTCCCACCCCCATGTGCCCCTGTCCACCTTCTCGCGCTCCCACACGGACATCAGCGGTCGAACTGCGGTAGAAAACTGTCACACTCGGAAATTTCCAATTTCAGGATGTGAATAGAAAGAATAATTAAGCAATAATTTTCACTCAATTTTAAAATTTTCTCCACATTTATTTTCATTACAGGAAATATAGTATAGGAAAAAAACTTTTGTTTGATTTTCCGAATTAAATAAATGGTTCGATGAGTGTTGCATTCATGCCCATGCATCTTGGTGTTTGTTGAGTGCATAATAGTTTTAAAACACGTTTAGGTGCTGACTAAGACCTTCTGAATTTTCCAGCTTTTTCTGCAATTTATTCTCACTTTCCGTGAGTTATTTCTATTTATTAGAAGGCTCTATAATTATTTTCATGAGCGCTAAATACTTTATTTGGATCCGTCGTGTCTCAAGTCATCTCCAGTGATTTTCTTGAATTTTTCTGAGCTTTCAGAGTATTTTTCGTGATTTAGTTATGATTTCAAGATTTTCTGAAATTGTTTTCTAATCCGAAATTAATTCCCAAAATTAGGAAAAGAAGGGAAAATAAAATCAGACTCTATCTCGGCTAATAAATAGTTGTCGGTTATCTCCTTGACGTCCTCTTTCCAACGCCGCAAACCTCATCTCGTTTCGAGAACCCTAGCTTCCACAAACCGCCGCCGAACTTTCGCATATACTAAATTCCGGTTAACTTTCCGGCGAGCTTTTTCGGCAAAACCGTAGACTTCCGGTGCAAATGGGCACCACTGTTGATGACTGTTAAGTACCACTTTCAGCCTTCAATATTCTCACATAAATGGAGGCATATGCATTAATTACTTACATTTTGGTTTGAATAATGTAGTTCCACTTGTCCTTGGAGATTATTTGTATGTAGGTGAAATACCCCTTAAAAGAGATGGAAACCCACCTTCTATGGAGAAACCATGCCAACTCAGCTGAGGAGGTGGCTGCCACCAAGGAAACACATGGCATTCCACATCATTCATCCAAGGGCGGCACTCACCGACGAATCAGAGAGCACCACATGGACTTCACATGGATCAAAGGGCCCACCTCGGATACCAAATCAAGCCATGCACCGGGGATGGATCAGAGGGCCCATAGGGCAGTCACCTAGAGAAAACACACCTCGAAAGGAGGGTCGGAGGGGCTGGCCGATCCTAGGATCGGCCGAACCGCCTCTGCCTCCTTTCATCGTGTCCTTTCACGTGTCACTTGCTCATTGGTTGCTGGCTGCATCCCGGGGCGTTTGGGAGCACTTTGAGCCTCCGAGCAAGCCTTGTCCCTGCCTATAAATAGAAGGGGAGGGGCTCCCATTTCACACACACCACTCTCTCATTCTCCTCTCACTTTTAGTTTCTAAGGCTAGGGGGTAGGCTAGAGTAGCTCTTATTCAGGTTCCAAGTCTTCTTTGGAGTCTAGGTATGAGTTCTCTTTTATCTTTATTTCATTGTATGACTTTGATCTACTTCAGTTATTCAGCTATTTCATATAAAGTCATGGTAGATCATATGCTTGATATGTTCTTGAGTTCATCCTTTGTTCATCATTTAGAGGCTTGTGTTCTTCATGAAAACACTACCTTTTGATCCACTTGAAGGGTGATAAACTCATTCCTTATGTGTTTGTTCATAAGTTAGAGGCTCGTGTTCTTCACGAACACGACCCTTTGATCTTGTTAACTAGACATAAGAGAGTTTGTATCTGTTCGTATGTCTAGCCTTAGTTGATCTTGTTAGATGGCATGAGAGTGTTGCATGAGGTTTGTGTTCAAGCTACGGTACTCAGTCTAAGTTGACCAGTCTTCTGGTGGCTCTCACCCTGGGTCACAATAGCCCGGGCTGGGTGGAGTCTAGCAGCAACGCAGGCATGGTGCCTGGGTTGTCTGGCTACGTTAGTTATGAGCATACCCTCCGTAACGATAGAGGTAGGTCCGCAGTGGTGACAGCTGTTGGATCCTTTGCAACCCTCCGCGCTGAGGTACCTGCTGTAGGAGTCTAAAGTCTAGTTTCGTAGAGTGCTGGTCATCGCGGGCTAGCTCCCTATTTGTACCTGGGTGCTGAACCTTACCCTCTCATGCAATACTCATGCTTATCTCATGTATCTTCTAACTTTGTATGTTTAGTACATTAGAACCTAGAGCTAACTCGTATGTTCCCCCTAAGCTGTAGTGTGCTAGAGTAGAGGTAGATCTGAGTGTGTGTGTCACACTACCTCTTTATATCTTTTATGTTACCTCTGCCTTTGAGTTTGTTGTTTCCTATATCTATCTCTTAGTTTACATTCAGAGCAAAAGCATAAGTCTAAGATATCCGCCATTGCCTTCCACGGATACGATACCCTTGGAATATTCTCCTTCCTTGAGGAAATGCTACAATGGTTTATCTGTGCGCTTGCGGATTCGTTCATGATCGTTTAGATTAACCTTTGGCAAGTCTTGATGTTCACGCTAACTCGGCGTCGTTAGTTGTGACGTTGAGAGGTGCCTACAAGGTGTTTCTTAGTGTTGCCGCTAAGGATGGATTCCATATCTGTTCTTAAAGTGACGACGCTAAGAAATGCCAACAACCACTAGGGAGTTTCCCTCGTCGAGCTCTACGCCTTGGTGTGGTGGATTGCTCAATTCCGATGTCGACTCCGTCGTCTTCCCCAACTCCGGCGACTCCTCTCCAACTCCGACGAGCTCTTCCGTCGCCATCATTCATCTTTGGCCGAAGGTGAGCACACCATCGCGTTCATCTCGTCGTTTCCTTTCCGTTTTGCCATTCAATCTACAGTTCCGTGGTTGTCCCCGATGAATCCTGTTTTTCCTTCTTTCTATACGGTTCACTATGGCCATCCTCCTTCCGACCTTACATGCGTATGTGTCGTACTCCAGAGCACTGCTCCAATCGAGCCGCTCGTCCAGCCTAGGCCGCCTGCTTCATCTTTTGCTCAGCGGCTTCCACGCCTCGTCGGTTCCGTGATCCTACGTGCGCTGCTGGCCAAGCCGCCCTGCATCGCGTGCGGTGCGCAACGCTGCTCGGTGCCGCCGTCCTGCGTAGCACCACCGCCGCCTAGCAAGCCTCTAGAGCGCCCTGCTCCGCCTTGCTGCACGCCAAGCACTGCGTCGTGCCGCCACCTGCCGCAGTGCTGCAGCTGCCCGGCCTCGCGTTGCCACCCGCGCTGCCGTCGGTACACGGAGGACCGAGCCGTCCGCTGGCGCCATCTCCTCCAAAATCCGGCCACCTCCCTTCGTCTCCACCGCCAGCGAGCACACCATCGCGACCCTCTCGATCTCCTCTTTCGATTCCTGGCCTCAGACATGCTCCTCATTGCCGGAATCACCGACGCCGCCGTCACCCAGTCCTCCCTGTCCGTCTCTGCTCGCTGCAGTCCAAAGGAAGAAGAAAGAGTCACTTTACGTTTGGGTCCCTGGAGAAAAGGGTAATCCTCATAAGAAAGTTTGAGTCATGCAACTTTTGCAGAAAGGCCCTCAGAAGCTAAGATTCTCTCGATCCAATCCATCCTGCGGATTTTGCGTGTAATGCCCTCAGGTTTACTTACGTAATTCCGTATATGCCCTCCATTTCTTGCAGATGTACCCCTGGAAGTTCTGAAACTTTGCCAGCAAGTCCCTACACCTTTGATAAGTCATATCTTCCATATTTTTTCTCCGTTTTAATCCGTTCAAGTTGCGTTAGGCTCATAATAATGTAAAGTACGCGTTAGTGGTGAGTTTTCGTCATGTTTGTTTTCTGAAAAATTAATTAATATTAATTTTGATTAATGCTTAGGTATACATGCCTTTTATAAATAAAAGCAATATAGTGCTATACATCGTTTTTTTATCAATGTTAATTTGATTAATGAATACTCCATATGTTTTTGTAAATAAAAGTTAATTAGATCTTTATCTCGGTTTTTCATAAACCAAATGTTAATTTGTTTAATATTTAATTAAACTTTTCTAATTAAAAGTTGATAGGCTTTTACACCAGTTTTATAAATAAATATTAATTTGATTAATACCAATGCTATGATGTTTTTAATAATAATATGATCCACTCAAATCATGAAGTTACGTTTAGATGGTTCATATAGTTTAGATTTTTATAAGCTAAATGTTTAATTGGTATAATCTATATATGAATCTTTATAAATAAAACTTGACTAGTTCTTTACTTTGGTCTTTGCAAATAAAGATATAATGCTGCATTAATTCCAACTTAGGGAATTTTCTTTATGAAATATCCTTTACATAATCTTTGTTAACTAAAAAAACCTAAGCTTGTAGTCTTTCATGTTCACATATGCTAATCGTTCGTTAGACGTTCTCCGTCAACTCGATCTATCTTAGTATCTCTTTTGATGATCTAGTCTCTTTAAAGCTCTAAACCTTTATGGTTCTAGATCAAGATCAAACCATGTGCCTTGTATATCTAATCAAGCCTACCTTTTTGCAAACATGGTTTGTGTGCCTTAGTACCACATAGTTTACCTTAGAGTTTCTGTTCTATCTAGTAGCTTAATCTGTAGTGAGTAGTTTTGTGCTGCTCGTTTCCCTACCAAGTAATCTTACCATTCTTGTTTCATGTTCTCTTAGAATCATGTTTATCAGCATCTAATTCATGGCTATCTTATCTCAGTTTTCTTTGTTGTTTCCTAGCTAATCTATCTCAGTTATCTCTTTATGAATCAGTTTTGTCCTTATGCCTAATCTTCTACATCTATCTTTCCTAGAATCAATCTTGATAGTAACTCTGTCAGCTTAGCTTTCCTAGACCCTAGCTTAAGGTTTCTTCTATGTTTGATAGCTCGTTCTTTCTTGTACGTTTGATAGTTGTGTTCTTATCGTTCTCGTTCGTTCACCTTAACTTGTACGTTAGCATGTGTATCACCTGTTACTTGTTTTTAACATCAAAGTTGTATGTTAATCTTGAATAACTCCTATTTAATTGATTTCCTAAGTAAAAGTGATTAAGCTTATATTCCGATTTTCGTAAAGCTAAGATTTAATTTGGTTAATTCTTAATTATAACTATCTTTTCTAAATAAAAGATGACTAGTGTGTTCAACATCGATTTTCTTTAAGTATAGTTAATATGCCTAATAATTTTATACATGTCTTTTCCGTATTAAATATGTTTAGCTGAACACGTAATCCAAAGTTATTTGGTTAGTGGTTTATACATGGTTTGTCTTTCTTAAGCAATTGTTAATTTGGCATAATTTATACTTAAACGTTGCAAATAAAATGTGATTAGACTTATCGTGTTTTCTATAATTAAATATAACTTGCTTAATTCTAACATAGAGTATTTCTTTTGAAAAATTCTTGCCACGTGATTTTCTGATTAAAATATATCCAACACCTAGTCTCTTGTTGTTTGATAATCTCCAGATAGCTTTCGTCTTTTCGACCTTAGTTCCGTTTTCAGCGTTTCCTTCGTTCATGCGTAACCATAGAATCGAGCCTATCCTTTAGTGCGCTCTTTTAAGGCTTTTCTTTTGTTTTGGTGCATTGTTCGTAGTTCCTTGTTTGTTTGCTTTGTATGCTTGTGCCCAATGATTGATGCGAGTAGATTGAACGTCGTTTGAGAGCAGTGAAGAGCTGGAAGGTGAAGACATTCTGAGCAACAACATTACTCTGGTTAAAGGCAAGTGTGTCCTTGTTCTTTTGTCCCAATAACTGTGTTTAATCACATTGCATATGCTTGCATTTAATTTGATGGGTCCTATTAAGGTTTATCCTAGTCTTTATGATCATTCCTTGTCAATCTGGGTTTACCTTTATGTTGGGTAGCTATGATTAGTTGCTCTACTTGGGTTATGGTGGTTCTAATGAACAACAATGATAAACATGATTTACTTTTATGTTGTATCCCTGGTTAATACAAGACCCCAATGATTAATTGGAACATGGAGAACCACCCAGGACAACAGTGCAACCACAAGGACTAAATGGCTCTGGTCTTGGCTGAGTAATTAGGGAAGTCTTGTGTGGCCATTACTCGCATAGTAGCTTGGGTACGGAGGAATGCTTTTAAGGCTCTTCTATTCCGGATAGGTATTGGAACGGAAGTACTCTACGGCTGACCATCCGTGAATAGAAGTGAGGTACGAAAGATAGCCTCTATGGCATATACTACTATGGACTAATACACATGGGAGGACTCTTTGTAAAGGCCTCGTAGCGTCCCTATGCAATCACACCTAGGAAGTGTGGTATTGTGCCTACTTTTGCACAGCATGGTTGGGTTCAAAGTTCCTAGAACTTTTACGTGACTTGTGGTGAAAGTGTACAACCTCTGCAGAGTGTAAAACTAATCAATTAGCCGTGCTCATGGTCAAGAGCGGCCTGGACCCTCACATGATAATTGAACTTGAAGATGGACTTAAATCGTGGTTTATGGTTATGTTAGCCATATGCTTATGGCGTATCTCTTTATGTTAATTGTGGGTTGGTATATACTTATATCATAATAATCAGGTGCTAATAAAATTTGACCAACTAAAAGTGCCTAATGCAGTCAACCTGTCAGCCTTTCCTTGTCAAGCCTCTGCATTCATACTTTCCCCACACTTGCTGAGTACGACATGTGCTCACCCTTGCTATAAACAATGTTGCTCAGAAGAGGAAGCTGCTATGAAGTCGTTGTGAAGATGTTACTGGTGCTAGGCGTACGCAACCCCCAGTCGACTGCTTGTGGATGTTTGGTGCCTTCGTTTCCAGGATTTAGCATAATACTCTAATAATCTTTCTTTTTCTTTACGTGATAATGTACTGTTATTCACTTATGTCAACTATATGCATGAAACTTGATCCTGGCATGCATATAGACTTGCACTTGGTTTTGTTTGGAAAAACAGGTGTGACAGAGTGGTATCAGAGCCATTTTTGCTAGAAATTCCCACCCCCACGTGCCCCTGTCCACCTTCTCACGCTCCTACACGGACATCAGCGGCCGAACTGCGGTAGAAAACTAGCCAGTTCGAGCACTTCATTCTGGCTCGATTGCATGAGCAGTCTTTTACACTATCAGACCAGTGGAGGCAAGAAATCAGTAATGAAGTGGGGAAGGGTTGAAAGAGTCCCAACTTCATCAAAAGCACCTAGCAAAGATGTAGGAAACCTTGGTGAAGGAATCCGAACTTAGATAAACACATCATTGTGTCTCTTGTGCTTGTTTTTATTGATTTCACTAATTTTGCTTGTGCTAGCTCATTTGTTGAATTCATTTGGATCTATCTCTTGAGAAGGTCTGAGCTACCAGTAGGTAGTGAAAAAGCTCGCAAACAACTCAAAGGTATAGGTTAATTCATCAGTCTATTTTTGGATTTTTGCATAGGCGCATTATGAGTTTTCCATTGCATACCACCAGATACTCCATAGATTTCTAGGGAATCTTCACAAGTTGTGGAGAATCCTAAAACTCTCTAGAGTTTTCTTAAGTTATTAATTCCGCTCCAAGTTTTTGTAAAATTTCAGATTTGCCTTTTCACCCACCCCCCTCATTGCAACGACAAAGGCCCTTCCGATGAGTGCACACCAAAATCAAAGCTTGCAAAAATCAAGGATACTAAAGCTAGTGTAAAAATTTAAATATTACCTTCCTTTAGTGCAACAATCTATACTTTTTACTTTAAGAAGTTTCTAGTAGCTTTCCATGAGTATGTCCAAAAATATTGGCATGCCAAATTCTTGGTAATGAACTAACTGATAGCTAAACTTTTCTAGGCATGACTTGAATTTGATTGAGCAAATATTAAATCCCAACCAATCAAGCTCTGCACCGGGCTAACTAATTTTCGAGCGGACGTGTTTGTCCGGTCGATCTCTAACAACATCATTCACTTTCACTTGTTGACTTTTGTTAGTCATTTGCCTTATGTACGTGCACGCATGAGCATGTATGCAGCAGGTGGTGGCCAAATATATTTAGTGTCCTACCAGCCAATGTTGTTGCCCATGCTATTGTTGAACCGCCTAGCACAACAGTCTGAAATTCCAATTGAGTGCACTACTGGTTTTGTTTTGGCAAACCAAAAATATCTTAGACTCTTGGAAAAGGAAAATAAAAGTTGGCTGGGGGAGTAGAAATAAAAGTTAGTTTTAACAACATCAATAAAATAAGAAATATTTTTAATAAACCATTATGATACCAAATATCATTTGTTTGACACATTTATAAATAAGAGCTATTTTACAATAGTGTGCAAAACATGACCAAGCATTGAGGTACTTTCTTCCTTGTGCATGTAGTTTGTTAATTTTTGTTGGGCCTGTGGGAAATAGGAAAAAAATGGTGCATTTGTAGATGACTTTTAATGTTAAATTATTAAATAATATCATTTAAAACAAAATACTCTCTTAATATAACTTTATAGAATTTTTTTATCATGTATGCGTTTTCTATATTATTGTAGAAGATTTTGTTTATTTTATTTACACTAGGAAAAATTCTTGAAAAATAGTGAAGTATGAAACCAAAGATTTTGTGACTGGTCATGGTTTTGTAAATTATTACCATCATGTGATGTTGAACAAAGAGCATGTATGCTAGCATCAGATCAAGGAAAAAGGAAAAACTTTATTTATCATACAACACAACAAATTTGTACAGAAAGTGATTTATAAAAACTGATATAAGAAATGGGTCTAAATAAATTAGTAGTTGTATTGATAGCTGCAAGAGAAATCATTATCATGTGAGGGAACCCTTCAATGAACTTGGGTCCTTATAGTTTTGTGGTGAAAAGATGCATTAGAAATGAAATATGTTTTAGTTACTATGGGTAGTTATAGTTTTGGGATGAAGATTTGCTCTAAAAAAACTAAAAGTTATATAGTTAGAAAAAAGCATATCTAAACAACAACAAACATTCGATTAGAATATAAGAAAATTATAAAGCTCGTGAAGGTTCATACAAAGAACTCAATCGTTCCATTAAAGACCCATTCGCATCACATGAGTTTGAAACACAGTGGAAAGCTATGCTCGACAAGTACAATGCACATGACAATAGCAGGCTCAACTACTTGTATAACATCAAAAGCTATTGAGTGCCAGTTTTTTTATCAGTACTTTATATCCATTTTTCAACCACTACATGAAAAATGAGAGTAGAAATTATATGTTCAAAAGGTATGTGGCACAAAAAGACACAATGATGAACTTTTTTGCTACGTATGATACATGAGAAAAACTCTAGACAGATGCAGATATGATTCAGAACTGATCTTATGATTAACTTGAAGAGAATGAAGAAAAAATATACATAGATGCAATTTTAATAAAGTTCCATGTCAAGTTTAAAAGTAGTACAACCTATGGAAAAATTTCTTGAGGTGAAAAGGAAAACATAATACATCAAACTGGAGTTTTATAAGATTCTTATATTATGGAAGTGACAGAGGTTAGGTAGATATTCAAGTGCTCATATAGGAAGCTTTGTGTTGAAAATTGTGGTAAGATTAGACTTGCTATTGCTCCTAGAGAGTTTTTTATCATGACGTTTCGCTATCTACAGGGCAGCAGCTGATTATTGGAGGGAGTAAGGCATGTGACACTATGCAATATTGCATAATGATGGTCGAGGTTTCACTATTTGTGAAAACTTAAATTTGCACATGAATAGTAGCGGGTTAAGTGAAGAACAGTTGCAACTAGCATTATTCATGTGTTGAATTCACTTTTTTGTTGCATCTTGTACATTTTTTCGTTGCATCTCAAAATTTTCATGATGGTAGGAGATGGAATATTGGATTTTTTTATCATTGTATATATGCATTTTAAAATTGGTAACACGGTAACACTCTAATGGTTAGTAACACAAGAGTTTCCTCATTGTTTCCAACATGCAACATGTTTGGATATGGTCAACTACTCTTGGTCTTCAATTCGCTGAAACTTAGCCCAAAACAAAGGGCTAATATGTCCCCTGTTGGCGGTCGATTTCCGTCAACCTAGCCACTTGTTTACCTTCTATGTTGGTATTGATTTGATATTCACACTAACGATCCTAACCCCCATTATATGCTATGTTCGCACTCGTGCACGGTTTTTGGAGTTTGTTGTTTACACGGGAATCAAGAGCCTAAATGAGGACTTCTGGGTAAAGTTCATCAAGCGATTTACAAGGTGATCATGGACCCCGGGACAAGTCAAGATACAAGATGAACATGACTCCAAACAAGCCAAGGACTAAAGCGTGAAGCCGAGAAGTGCGGAGGACCTAGACGGAAGATGCGGGAGTTCATACCCAAAGCCCCCTTATCTAAATCGCGAGGAAAATGACGTCAAGGGCCCACATGCATCTCGGCAAAAACTCAAGAAGTTGCGAGAAGCTTCACAAAGAAAACCGGGGACGAACCGGGCCGAGGAGGCCCTAGGCCGGTCGGCCCAGGCCGGCCGGTCTGGCCCATCCCCGGGGCGGTTCGTCGCCCCCTTTGACCTAGATGATCCTCGGGCTATTTATAGCCCCGGTACCCCGAGCCACGTAACAAGCAATTCATCATTCACTGCCGAGGAGCAGAGGAGCTTGAGGGACACCACCCCGGAGAGGAGGGTCGAGTTAGTCATCTAAGGTTTGCCTAGCCAGCGTGGGAACCTTGCAAGAAAGACCACGTCGGAGTTCCGGAGGCGTGAATCAAGGTCAAGGTAGGATCCCGGTTGGATCTTATTCATGTATTCATACTTTTGATGGAGTTTTAATGGATCTGATTCTTAATGATCAAGTACTTTCGTTTGCAATTCTTGTTCTTGCTTGGGTGTTTTCCTCCTCAATCTATTCTCGAGATAGATTGCATGGGATGTTCTTGTAGCCGCGGTGGCTAGAGGTACATACCCGATCTACCAAGTAGTTCAACGCACTCCTAGCGGGAGTGCTCTAAGATTCGACCGCATAGAAAGGGGAACATCGTGACAGGATGTTGACACCGAGTACGGCGGGGCGACTTAGGGGGTTTGACCGAAGGTCATGATTTAAAGAAGCTTTCAATGAGATTCGTTTTACTCTCTCTTTATCTTGCTCGGAACGACGACATAAACTCGATCTAGACCCCTCTATAGATCGGTACCTCAATGCTTTCTCTTGCTACCTCTTTTGATCTTAGTAGATTATATGCAATTCGAAGTCTTTCAAAGAAGCAAGTGTTTTTCGATTATTAGATTGATTTTACATTACATATTGTTCCACGGATTCGATACCTTGGGTTCACCACTCAAGGGAAGAAGGGTTCCTTAACAACGACGAGGGACTTGTCCGCTTGCAAGTCCAAACGAACTTTGGAACGATAATCAAACGTCAACAAGCCCCTTTTTCTGGCACCGTTGCCGGGGAACAAGTAATTAAGATCCAATCTAATATCTCGTTTGTAAGTATTTTCAGTTTCTTTTTTATTTTTCTTTTGCATCTACTAAACTTCGATCATCCTCAAAAACCAATCTAATATAGTCTTTTGACTAACCCTTTTTATAGTTTTCTTTTATTTTTAGATCTTTTGTATATTTTGTTTATCGCTAACCCTAACAGGAGATGGACGGCCACCTCTCCAACAAACCAAAAAATTTTGTGGATGATCCAGAAAAACTTTACAGGCAAGGGAGACGCGAAGCACGATCTAAGAAGCTGGGGATTGTAGATCCAAACACCGGAGACGAAGGAACATCGGAAACTCCAAAGGAATCTCCACCTACAAGTCCGAAGAAGGAATCGCCACCTACAAGTCCGAGAGATCGACCTCAACCGCCACCAATGGGAGAGGAGAGGAAGATCGGGGAGCTTTGCATCCCGGAGCTTGGTGATTTACCCTTCCTCAACCTAGCTGACATCGGGAGGCCGTTTGAGATCAAGACTTCAACCATCCGCATGGTGCAACATACACCTTTCACCGGTAAAGAGGATCCTAACCTTCACATCCAAGCATTCATTCAACTTTGTCAGACATTCACGATGGAAGGGCTGGATCAAAATTAATTGAGGGCAAGACTTTTTCCGTTCTCACTTCTCAGAAAAGCTTTGCAATGGTTCTATACTGTACCGGTGGAGACGGTGCAAAATTGGGAAGCATTGATGAGAGCTTTCATGAAGGAGTACTATTCACCGGGTAAGACTCAAAGTTTGCGTAATAAGATTGCTACTTTTGCTCAATATCCTACGAAGACTATCGCGGAAGCTTTTGAGCGTTTCAATGAGTACACCCGAGCCATGCCACATCACAAGTTCCCAAAGGAAGACCTTGTTCAAAAGTTCTACCAAGGTCTCAATCTAGCATCAAGGACCGTAATTGACGCATCGGTGGGAGGATCTATTATTGAGCTAACTCCAACAGAGGCATTCATTCTTTTCAAGAAGGTTGCGGATAATGATACATGGCCATCATCGGGACGTCTACTTCCGGTTCAACCAACGGGCAATGCTAAAGGTGTTTTGCAGGTTGAAAAGGAAGATCTTCTAGAAGGGAAGATTGACTCGCTCATGAGAAGATTGGAAAGGATGGAGCTAGAAAAGAAGGCCGCCCAAGACTTGAAGGCCACCGAAGCAAGATCCACGTGTGAAGAATGTGGGGAGTACGGCCATGTCCAAAAAGATTGTCCGGAGGAAGCAAAGGTGCTTGACTACATGAGAAAATGAGATTTGCCAAACTTCCGCTACGGGCAAGGTAGACCTCAATTTAATGCAAGTTCGTCTATTCAAAATTCGGTGCCTCTTCGTATACAATTGAAGGATTTCATGGACGAGCAAGCAAAGATCAACAAGGACACCGTCACTAAGTTCAAGGCTATGGATAAAATCTTGGAGAATATTGATGGCAAGGTGACGGAGGTCGGGAGCTCCAACCAACAAGTGCTCAACATAATGAAGATATTGGAGACGCAAGTGGGACAACTTGCCAGGCGCTTAACCGCTAGTGAAGGAAGATTACCGGGGCAGCCCCAAGGTCCCGATACGGCAAAGGCTATTCAAACTCGGTCGGGAAAGGAGACTGAAGACCCCGAACTTCCAGCCGGTGCAAGGAAGCCTAAGCCAACCGTTGAAGCGGATGATCACACTAAGGAGAAAGTGACTACCATTCCGGAGATTGCTACCGAAGAGCCGGAATTCGAAGTGCCAAGTGATGACACGAAGATGACAATGCTAAAGACACGCTACTTTCGAGGTAAAATTGATAATCATTTTGAAAAATTTGTGGAAGTGGTGCGCAGGTTAAGCATCAACATGCTGTTATTGGACGCTCTCCAAGTTCCTACATATTCTCGCTACTTCAAAGACATACTTGCAAACAAGTATGAGATGGCAACACTTGGATCAGACCATGTCAAGATGTCTGAACAATGTAGTGCCGCCATCGCAAATCAAGGGCCCGAGAAGCAAAGAGACCCTGGATGTCCAACTATCCCATGTTCTATTGGATCATTCATGTTCGAGAAGGCATTATGCGACCTTGGAGCAAGCGTGAGTGTCATGCCAAGAGATGTGTTCGAGAAGCTACGCTTACCACTTGAGCCTACGGGTATGTGTTTAGAGTTGGGCGACGACTCTATCCGCTATCCCGTGGGAATTGCCGAAGATGTGCCCGTGAAAGTTGGAGATCACTTCATTCCCGTCGACTTCGTGGTACTTGAGATGGGAGAAAGGGAGAAGCTGCCCCTCATCTTAGGGAGGCCCTTCCTCAAGACCGTCGGGGCGACGATCGATGTTGGAAAGGGGGAGATTAAGTTCGACGTCAATGGCACACGAAGCATATTCAAGTTTCGTCCACATTTCAAGGTATGCAACATGATCAATGATAAATATGTTCCACCTCATCGTCATTTTAGAAAGGAAGAGCCAAAGAAGAAAGAGGAGCCCAAGATGAAGGAAGCGAAAGTGATCAAAGAAGTCGTTACATTCGTTAAGACCAAAGAACAAAAGCTGCCTGTGAAGACCAAAAAGATGACTAGGCCGGAGAATAAGCCCGTGCCCAAGATGGTGCGGAAGTGGGTACCCAAGATTGAAACGCCCGCAAAGAGCGTTGACCCGAAGTGAAGAAGAGAAGAAGTCTAGCCATGGACTATAAATGAAGCGCTTGGCGGGAGGCAACCCGTTCGTCGAGTCAAGAATAAACTACCGGGAGGACAACCCGTTGAAGAATAAAGCTGTCGGGAGGGCAACCCGGATTATTTCCGATTTTCAAGTAAGTTGGTCTTAGAATTTGATACGCAAGACTTGGTATAAACTCTTAAGTGGTTGAACTTATTTTTGAGACATTTAAGTTGCTCAGATGTTTCATTTGGATTTTATTTGACATAAACCTTTGACATGAGCCATCCTACGATTTATTTGCCTCTTTTCGAGAAACCAACTCCAAAATTTCAGAACCTACCCACACCTTTCATCCTCCTCATGATGATAAGGTTGGTTTGTTTTACATCATAAAAACACACGAGTAAAGCCCCGCGTTGTTTCTTAATGATTTTTAATTTTTGACGCATGCTAGGACTCGCGTGAACCTAGGTTTCTCTAGAATTAGAATTTTTCCAAGCCTCATTTATTTTTGTTCATTCAAAACATCTCTCTCTTATTTAGCCAAAATTAGAACCTAAACCCATACCCCCACGGTCAAGCCGGAGGAGCTCGCCATCAATTAATGAAAGCAAGTGATCCCGGTGTAACCAAAATCAATGTAGTCGGAAAGTTTCGACTTACAAATGTTTTTGATACCTAAAAACTCCTCTAAAAATACATTTGAACTCTTTGATATCTCTGAATTAATTTTTAATTTTCGAAGTTAGAGGAGTGCTTAGCATCTAAACATGATCAAGGGAAGGTTTTGAGTTTATTTGAACCTCTAATGACCCATGATGCATCACGGGAACACACCATCATTCAAGAATCTTTTGGCATGCATGGGACAAGCCTGGGGGCAGCATTGCTTTGATTTTTGCAGGTTTTAAAGGATAACATGGGAGGCAAGGAGGCATGGAAGTGACACAAAGGAAATGATCAAAGATGAGGACTTGACCATGAAAGAAAAAGGAATGGCAGAGAGAGTTTGGGCGGTGGATCAGCGTGGAGCATGAGGACACAAGGTCATGATGCAACAAACAACAAGTGGGAGAAAATCGGAGCCGAGGCAGGGGGCATGGACCCCAGGCCAGTCAGCCCAGGCCGGCCAGACTGCCCTCTATTTGCACCCCCCTGCCTCCATCTTTCACAGGTGAGTCTCTTGCTTGCTCACTAGTTCGTGTTCTTGAGCTCTCTGTCCAGAACCTCTAGAAACTCTCCAAAAAAATTCGTTCTCCTCTCTTGAGTCCAAAAATTCAGAGAATTGCATCACAAATTTTGCTCTTCCATATACTTCTTTTGTGTGTATTTCTACCAGCAAGAAACCCCCGGGAGAGTTTGTTTGTGATTTGTGCAGCAACTACAAGATGAAGAAGGTCTTTGGTAAGGTTCTTGGGAGGAAGACGCAATCATCATCATCAAGGCCGGCATCAACAAGTTCTTCGCGGAGGCACTCGGTCTTCGAGTCGCCGCGAAGCATGGAAGAGGACGTGGCGCCATCAAGGAGCGGCACCATGCTCCTTGGTGGAAGGAACACCCGAAGCTCGTCTATGCAGTACACCGAACCGCAAGGGCGAACGGAGGAGCCACCACCTCGTCGTTCGACTCGTTCATCCGCTCCACCACCATACACTCCACGGCGTTGCAAGTATGGATTTCTTATGATGTCAGAGGAGGAGGAGGAGGAGAGGCTTGGGCGCCTAGAGAAGAGGGTTGTGCCCAATGTTGACTTTGATGATGATGCTCTCCAAGTATTGGGATTTTCCCCGGATATCTATCAAATGATGAACAACCTTGGATGGGGGCAATTTTCTGATGGAGTAGGAGTGAGTATTCATTTGGAGCTTGCCATGGAGATTCTCATGACCATGGCACTGGTTATTAATGAAGGGGTGCCATCCCTCTCATTTCGATTGAAGGATGAGGAGCACATAGTTTCTAATGAGCAAATTAGAGAGTTGCTCGGTTTTCAGAGGGAAGCCCCGGAGCAAGCAAATGCTAGTGAAAGTGTGTTGGAAGGATTTTGGAGCATGATTTCAGGGGAAGACAACCGGCAAAGACATAGCATTCGGAATCCCATCATCCGAATATTTCACTCTTGGATGAGCAAAAAGATTTTGGGAAGGATGAGAGAGTCCAAAGTTACCGATATGGAAGTTAACTAGCTTTATTCGGTGTTGATTGCAAGGCAAGCCATTGATCCATCATATATTATGATCAATCGGTGGTGTTGTGAGGCAATATCGGGGAGTGGACAAATTGGTTCGGGATGCTATCTCTCTATGATAGCAATTTCTGTGAAGCCGGGTATTACAAGAAATCCAAAATTCATCCTTGCGGGAAATTCACTTGGAATTGATTATATGAAGCAAGGGAAATATATTAGTGGAGATGAGAAGAGAGGGTACAAGGTGGCAAAAGTCAATGTTCCTCTCCCTAACATGAAGCTGAAATTATTTATTGAAGGGAGAGAGAATTGGTTAGAAGAAGGAATTCTAGTACCGGCCCAGAAGAACAAGAGGGGAAGAATCATAGAAGAAGGTTCGTCCTCCGCAGCCCAAGAGCAAGGAGGAGCAGCCTACCATCAACCCTATGGCGGAATTCCTATGCCACCACCTCATTACGGGAGTGTACCAATGCAAGCATGGGGGAGTGGTGCAGCCATGCCACCACCTCCTCCAACATATTTTCCTCCAACTTTTGTTGTGCTCATTGAAGCATTTGTGGCACCTTATGCAAGCATGCCCCAACCCCAACAAAGTGCAGCCATTATTGGGGTGTATATGCAAAGGAACGAACAAGACGTCGAGAGGATTCGAAGCCATGTCAACCATTGGCATGAAGGAACGGCGGGAATCGCCCATCAATTGGGACGTCTTCAACTTGTGCCGCCTCATCAATTTCATGGAGGGGCCATACAACAATATTATGAGCAAGGATTCAATGAAAGCCAACCAACGGAGCAAGGACAATCGGACAAAGAATGAAGAAGGAAGAAAGAGACGGAGTTTTTAAGTGTGGTTTGATTTTTCCTTTTCCTTTTCCTTTTCTTTATTTTTCATCTTGTGTGTGTTTATGTTTGCGTAGTATTTTCTTGTTTTTATTTAATTTCAGCATGTGTGGTAGTAGTAGTTTGTTATCCATCATCATGAATAAGTTTCACCGTTGCTTCATGATCTTAATATGGATGGAAAATTTGTACCATGTTGATATGTGATGATGATTGCCGCTTTGCTCAATCTTATGCTTGTTTTATGCATGTTTAAGCTAGTGCTCTCTTTTAACATGAATCTGAAATTTAAATTAAATGCTAGCCTAATCTTGTGTGGAGGTTATGATAACTCAAGTCCCATAGTTCTTTTCGTTGCTCTCAACTTTGGATGAATCAAAGAACCTTTTTATTCTCAAAAAGTTATGCTAACCTTGTCACAAGTACCGCTTGCATTTTGCTCTTCCCATCCAAAGCCTAAGTTTACTTGAGTGCAAAACCTTAGTATATACAAGATTTATTTTTGGGTGCATTGATTCAAGGCCTGATTTCTCTGGCCCGAGACTAAGAAGCTGGTCATTCCGTTTTTGTGTATCGTTCTTTATGCTAGCCTCTTCTATCCGTGCATTGTGAGTTTACACATTGGGAATTTCGCAAACCTCGCCGGATATCCAACCAAAACCCAAATATATCTCTTTTTTGTGTTCACCTCCTTGACCACAACCCAATACAAGAGTATGGATGAATATTATGGAGAAGATTACAAGGAAAGTAGTTTGAGTGAGAAAGGGAAACTTCCAAAAGGATCCCTAGAAGATTTTTTGAGTGTCTCTCTCTTAGAAAAAATGAGAGCTTCAATTCCCACCTTGGCATTTTTATCACCTCTTTGCCCGAGGACGAGCAAACGTCTAAGCATGGGGGGGTTACCAAGGAAGTGCTAGTATAGTAGAGTTCAAGAGGAGCAAATAAAAAAAGAGAAAAAGCATGATGAAGGAAAAAGAAAAAAATGAATGATGAGAAAAAGAAAGAAAATATATATAATAAAGCTCCCCGGTTCTCTAGCTATGCTTTAGTGCTTTTGAGTTTTCAAGAGGATTCAAGATCAAGACCCATACTCTTCTTTCCAACCATATGCAATCCGATAACGAGGACTTCATTTGTGCCTTGGGATCACTTTTTGCCATTTACACATGTCCACCTATCTAAAAGTGTGTGTTCATCTCTCCCCCCTCCTTGATAACATTATGTTTCCAATGACCTTTTTGACGAGTCTTGGTAAGACCATGAGAAGCTAGTCTTGTTTTAATAATATCTCAACTATAAATATCTTGGTAGGACTAAACTTTCCTATAGCTCCACATAAAGCTTTCCACCATATACTTTGAGAGAGGAAAGGAGTAGAACAAGTAGGCTTGAGAGACAAGTAAGATGAGAGTACATGAGCAAAGTGCAAGATGGTTATTTTTGATCTTGGTAAAGCAATTTTTCTCTTTATCTCATTCTTTATTTTTTCAAAATTTCTGAGATTTGTTTAAAAGTTTGAGAGCTTGATCAAGTACTTGTGGAAAGAGCTTGAATGATATCTACCCTCCATAAAGATAAAAGTTAGTACATTATGGAACTTTAATGAATATAAAACTAGAGAGCATTGTGTTTTCTCATGTATGATCAAGTGTAGGGTTTTGAACATTTAAGGGCAACGCTGATATCCATAGAAGGCTTACTCGAGGACGAGCAAGGTTTAAGCATGGGGGGATGTTGGCGGTCGATTTCCGTCAACCTAGCCACTTGTTTACCTTCTATGTTGGTATTGATTTGATATTCACACTAACGATCCTAACCCCCATTATATGCTATGTTCGCACTCGTGCACGGTTTTTGGAGTTTGTTGTTTACACAGGAATCAAGAGCCTAAATGAGGACTTCCGGGTAAAGTTCATCAAGGGATTTACAAGGTGATCATGGACCCCGGGACAAGTCAAGATACAAGATGAACATGACTCCAAACAAGCCAAGGACTAAAGCGTGAAGCCGAGAAGTGTGGAGGACCTAGACGGAAGATGTGGGAGTTCATACGCAAAGCCCCCTTATCTAAATCGCGAGGAAAATGACATCAAGGGCCCACATGCATCTCGGCAAAAACTCAGGAAGTTGCGAGAAGCTTCACGAAGAAAACCGGGGACGAACCGGGCCGAGGAGGCCCTGGGCTGGTCGGCCCAGGCCGGCCGGTCTGGCCCATCCCCGGGGCGGTTCGTCGCCCCCTTTGACCTAGATGATCCTCGGGCTATTTATAGCCCCGGTACCCCGAGCCACGTATCAAGCAATTTGTCATTCGCCGCCGAGGAGCAGAGGAGCTTGAGGGACACCACCCCGGAGAGGAGGGTCGAGTTAGTCGTCTAGGGTTTGCCTAGCCGGCGTGGGAACCTTGCAAGGAAGACCACGTCGGAGTTCCGGAGGCGTGAATCAAGGTCAAGGTAGGATCCCGGTTGGATCTTATTCATGTATTCATACTTTTGATGGAGTTTTAACGGATCCGATTCTTAGCGATCAAGTACTTTCGTTTGCAATTCTTGTTCTTGCTTGGGTGTTTTCCTCCTCAATCTATTCTCGAGATAGATTGCATGGGATGTTCTTGTAGCCGCGGTGGCTAGAGGTACATACCCGATCTACCAAGTAGTTCAACGCACTCCTAGAGGGTGTGCTCTAAGATTCGACCCCATAGAAAGGGGAACATCGTGACAGAATGTTGACACCGAGTACGGCGGGGCGACTTAGGGGGTTTGACCGAAGGTCACGATTTAAAGAAGTTTTTAATGAGATTCGTTTTACTCTCTCTTTATCTTGCTCGGAACGACGACATAAACTCGATCTAGACCCCTCTCTAGATCAGTACCTTAATGCTTTCTCTTGCTACCTCTTTTGATCTTAGTAGATTAGAAGCAATTCGAAGTCTTTCAAAGAAGCAAGTGTTTTTCGGTTATTAGATTGATTTTACATTACATATTGTTCCACAGATTCGATACCTTGGGTTCACCACTCAAGGGAAGAAGGGTTCCTTAACTACGACGAGGGATTTGTCCGCTTGCAAGTCCAAACGAACTTTGCAACGATAATCAAACATCAACATCCCCCTAAATAGGGGACTTGCAAAAGATCTTTATGTTGGATTTTTCAAAATCAACATAATTTCTTGTGAGGCATGCATGTCACCACCAAAAGGCACCCCCTCCCCCATAAATTCAAATTTGACCCCTTCACCCCACCCCATTTTATTTACTGGGCAAAAAAAATTGTTTCTTTATGGTCCAATGCCAAACACTATAAATAAAGCACCTCCCAAAAAAATTAGCATAGCGACAATCAAAGAAGAAGTGGTTAATGGTTTCAGTTGCAGAAGCTACATTATTTGTTTCCATTCCGTAGCATTATAGCATAAGCTATCTAGGCTCTAGCTTACCACCTCTTTCTTCCCTTTACTCGATTGTTTCATGTAATATTTAACATTTGTTTTAGTCAAATACATATCGGTAGGGACCTTTCCCTAATTTTCATAAAAAAAGACCATTGATGCTATTGGCAAGTATATAACATTAGATGAAAATTTATGGCATCTATTATCTCAATAAGGGGCATTAAAAGACACCACCATGTTAGCACAAAGGGTTTAGAAATTATCATATTAATAAAAAATACACCGTTCAATTTCATAATCTATCTATTATATATATATAGAGAGTATACTCTGCGGCCGGTCATAGAATAGGTTATTCTGTGGTCAGCTCATCCAACGCACCAGATGCACCACCCGCCCACCTGAGCATCCGTCCAGGCCAATTAGCGTCCCTTTAATTAGCATTAATTAAATTGAGCCGAGCCGAGTGTGCAAGCCATTTACTAACTGAGCCTCAGACCGGCGACTGAGGTACATGCACAGTTACTGCCAGCCAGTCCGTGATTAGCGTAGCACCGGCCCAGTTTTCGCTGTACGCATATATTTCTACTACTAAAAATAATAAAATCTAGACAATTTGTTGGTACGTCGTTTTTCGGTCCAACCCCGCGACTCCGTGGCTCCGTGCCTCCGCCTCCGCTCGGCATCGCGCCCCCGCGGCCCCGCCTCCACTCGGCCTCCGCCCGCGTCGGTCCTCCCACGCGTGCCTACGACGACCACGCCTCCGCCCGCGCCTTCGCTTCGCCCCGCGCCTCCCTCCGGTCCCACCGTTCGAGTCCCCAATCCAATCCACTGAGCCGCCCTGATCTCCTGTCCACCTCTGACCTCCCCTCCGAGTCCGACCAGGCCTGTCCGGTCCATGGCAGCGGCCCCGCCGGCGTCCCAAGAGCCGCCGTCGACGCGCTAGCGTTGCTACGCCGATGGATACCGGCGCCGCTGCTGGCGGCCGCGCGGAGGAGAAGCCGTCGTGGCGGTCGCTGCTCCTGGCGTTGTGCCTGCTGCCGGTCGCGCTGCCGCTGCTGTTCCTCTGCCTGCCACTGCTCTGCGTCGCCGTCGCCGCCGCCCGGTTCCGCCGCCGCCGTAGGAAGCTGCTGATGGCGGGGAGGAGCGGGTGCCGCGTTGCTCGGGGCCCGGATCAGCGCGCGCCGGAGGAGGGTGAGGGCCACCGCGCCGAGTTGCTAAGCAAATACCTCCGGGACCAGATGGAGCTCGTCGGCGCCGGGGACGGGGACGGCGGCGGCACGGAACGGCGGCCGGGCTCGCAGCAAAGCCGTCCGCAGCAGTAGCGTTCGGGGGTAAGAGACATAGCTGCTGATTGTGATTGGGCGCAAGAAACAGAGCAGAAGCAGAGCACGCCAACATTGGGAGATGAAGGCTGATCTGAGGATTCCTTTTGCTTTGTTTCTTGATTCTCCATTTGTGTCTCCTGTAGACGCATAGAGGATTTTCCGTCTGTTCGAGGTGTGTTCTTGGCCGCAAGAAACAGAAAAAAAAAAGAGCAACCAATATCGGAGAAGAAGGCTGATTTTAGAGGATTTTTTTTTCTGCTTTGTTTCTTCATTCTCCATTTGTGTTTCTCTCTCTTTCGGGTCAACGGCGAGCCACCACACCCTGCTTGCTGCTGTGCGGGCGCCGCCGCTTCCCACATCGATGTGAGGACAGCGCAGGCAGCAGCGAGGAGGGCGTACCCGTATGACAAGATTGAACCGAGGTTGCAGTAGTACTGGCACTGGGAGGAGCACCACACGTTCTGCATCCTCGACATGTTCCACGAGACTCCCTCCATCTACACGGCCTCTTCATCTTGTCTCAATTTTGGCATTCCATCTTTGACTTGAGATGCGTGCATGGCTGCAATCGATCCTCTTCTCCCTAACCCCCAGCCTGCTATGCTCTTAGCCCTCTAACCTGCCTGGTCTTGCGTCTCAGTTCGAGCATGACTACATGAGTATGTGACTTATTGCATTCTCTCCATTAACATACATATGCTGAATGTGCATAACGTTTGTTGCTGCATTTCCTATGCAATGGCCAACAACGATCCCCTGGAGCATGACACCAGCCTCGCCACCAAATACATCCTCCCGGTCTCCAATGTCAATGTGTGCCCACCAGGTGTTTGATAGACTTCTAATGGGATATAGAAAACTATTCTCCACTGATATTTCTTTTTCTATCAACAATTTTCATTCCTGGCCATTGAAATTGTTTATGCAAGAATGTATTACATTAGCTTCATTTTCCATTGTCATTCTGGACTGCAGGAATGAGGCAGAAGAGGTCATAAAAAAGGTACGGAAATGACTGATATCTGAGGCATAAGAGATGAACCAGAATGTGTCCTTAAACATGAGTTGTGGTGTGTAGCTAACCAATCTGAGTTAGATCGGTTGATCTCACTGGCATTAATTTTAGGCGCTCTGATTATCCACTTCTAGGAGTTTTGTTGCTTCAGATACATCTGGCAATACATGGATGCATGTGTTTGATTGTAGTTAAAATATGCCATTTTTTAATCATATTAAAACCCATTTGCATGTTTTTGTCAGAACCATTTCCAATTGAGCTCATGACTAAATGAATGTACTGTCGTTGCTTGCAGGTCACGGCTTAGCAAGGAGAAGTGGAGAGCTTGATTCCTGGGTGTAGGGATTACATCCACCATGAGGTTGTGGATCTGGGGCACCATAATTCTTTGAATTTATATTACTCATTTGAATACAAAGTATTTCCTGAAATTGAAAGAATTATGGCTCCGGACTGATGAGCATCAATAGACAGAAGGGTATGTTATGCTGCCAATTTGGTTGGCTGGTGATGTATCTTGTAAAATAGACAAAACATCCTGCATTTTATTTTGGTATGAAAGTTTTTGAATTTTGTATTGTTATCAAGTAATCCATTGTGCAAACTCGATATATTTGGAGGTTAGGTTTACGTATCCTGTGTTTCGTGATGAACATATATTCGTTGATGGAGCTCTTTCAGTTTTCATTTTGTGCTCCTGATCAAGAATATTGAGTTGCGTCTAAACCCGATGAAAGAATTGATACAATATTGTTATCCATGTTATCCACGCAAACTATCTTATAATGTTTTTAGATTGTAAAAGGTTTGTAATTCATAATTCCTCTCATGTTAGTACTCTCATTTGATCACATATAATTTAAGTTGCATATGTCATGTTTAATCCAATATGTATTGCAAAAATTATTTGTTACCCGTAGCAACGCACGGGCACTTTCCTAGTGACCTACTGTATTGTTAACACATGCAAAGGCACAACGTTGACTGGAATATTTGAATCATCAACCATATACTATACTTTTGTCTATGCGCACATGCAACTGCAAAAACCGGTTACGAGCACCAGATGGTAAGTAGTATTCGAAATTACCATAGATTTTAGGCATCACGTAGGTCCAGAGAACAGTTTACTATGTTGATGAATGAATAATGTACCACTAAATAGTTACTAGGATTCGAATAGCTGAAGACCATGGGTCGTTACCACAATTTAGCGCCAAGAACATTCTAAGTAATCAGCTACTTTTTTTTGGCAACACAGTTACTATATTGAGAACACGCAAAAGATGAACAAGTTACCAGAGTTCGAATAGCTTGAGATAGTATAGTAATTAGGCTGAGTTACAACAATTTGATCGTGGATTGGTTCCAAGAAACCAATTACTATAATGGCAAAAGATAAGTTATAAGAGCAACTCCAAGAGCTCTTCTATATTGTTTTCTATCGGTAGAATTTAAAGAAAATCGCAAAAACTATCTTCCAACAGCCTGGGTAGAGTCCAGGCTCGGAATCCTCCTCGCCATTCTACCCCTCCTGCTCGCCAATGCTCGCGAGTGTGGTCGCCTCGCTAAAGCGTCCGAGATCCCCGCGTCGATCCCTCCCGCCTTCTCCTCCCGCCAAAATCGAGCTCTGCGACGGCTGCGACCGCGGGTTCCACATCTTTTGCCTCCGCCCTCGATTCCTCATGCGGGAAGGGCAGCACCGGCCAGCTCCGCCGCCGGACGCGCGCGCGGATGCCACCTACCAGGCTGGGTTCCGCCGACGACGACGTGAGCTGCGAGCCCCGCGGCGGCGCCCCCGCCGGCCTCCGATCCCGATCCAGCCGCGGGCGAGGACGCGGCGTCGTGGCTCCGCGCCACGGCGGACGAGCTGTAGGAGCGCCTGCTCAAGAGGCTGGACGAGCCGTTCGCGGCGGCGGCGCCCCCCGTCGGCCTCCAATCCCGATCCAGTCGCGGGCGAGGACGCGGCGCCGTGGCTCCGCGCCACAGCGAACGAGCTCTAGGAGCGCCTGCTCAAGAGGCTGGACGAGGCGTACGCGGCGGCGCTGACCCAACTCGCCGACCTCGGCCAAAGCGAGGATGCATCGCTTCAGGCCGTCCTCCGCACAGGCCACTGCTATGGCAAGCTCAACGACCCCGTCTCCAACATCGTCGCCAACGCCCGCACCTACCTCTCCGATCCCGGCCACGCCGACGGGGGTGGATTCGCCGACCTCTGCCCCTCCTGCCGCTAGCGGCGCCGGGGAGGGTCTCGCATCTTGGGGAGGCGCCGAGCTGTGCTGGGCCGCCGGGGGAAGGACCGTCAGATGACGACGCCGCCGGGGGAAGGAGAGAGTGATTGCAGGGGAGATGAGGAGTTCAGGCGACGGCGTCGCCTTGACGCCGGTCCCGGAGCCTTGCCTGGCTGCAGGGGCGAATCCGGCAGGCCGGCCGGTAGGCAGCAGCAGCCCGGTGGAGAGGGAGGAAGAGAGGGAGAGAGGTGGGGCTGGATAAGGTTGGGAGGGGAGGAAGACTGGTAGGTGAGACCCACTCAGATGGAAGTTCAGATTTAAAGAGTCTGTAGGATCATCCTACGAAATTATGAAGGCTTTTATTTTTACAAAAGAGTAAAATTTTAAATTTAGCTAACAAAAATGAAGAGACTGTTGCTTTAACATACGTGAATTTTTTTTAAACGAGAGCTACCACAATTTGTCTCTCTGCATTTGTCTCCCTGGGAATGGAACAACGAAAACTATGTCAACTAAACACTATGTCAGTATTCACTGTGCCTATAATCATCATGAAAGAAGATCGAGACCAGTATGCATCTTCTCCAACAGAGAGCTTCTTGACTCAGTTCAGTGGGTGGTAACGACTGGAGCACCTCCAACATACTGAGGCCCATTTTCCTGCATTTTGTAATTTACGAGAATCAGGACAGAATAATTAGGTATAGACAATTGCAAAAATGGAAAATTTTGGTAAACTGGTAACACTAACCCTGTGGATTGGGAAATGGAAACATTCACTATTCAGTTGCGTAAGGAATTGACAGCAGCTGAGTAGAAGTAATCTAACTTGCAAGCACTAACACAAAAGGGATATTTGGTCCTTTATTCTGCAATTGAAAACAGAGCGGCTGAAAGATCTTAATAATGAGTATACTAATACTACAACCGAAAACCAAAGCAGCTAGAAAAGCAAACAGTGCTAATTTACCACAATGCCATCATCAATTTACTAGAATGGGCTTCGGTCAAAAAAATTTACTAGAATGGTTAGTTAATGGCTTGGCAAATTTTACCACAATGGCATAATCAAGTTACTATAAGATAGTGCCGAGTTATCAGAATCCCTGACTCGTACTAGAAATACAAAAATTGATACTTACATGGTCAAATTTATAACAATGGCATGCATAAGCAATATACTAGAATGGCACAATCAAGTTACTTTAAAATGATGCCAACTTTTTTTTAGAATCCAGCATAGCATGGTGATAGCAATGGCTTTAGCAATGACCCAAAGCTTACTGATGACTTCATTATTGTATATAATTTACCAGAAGCAAAATCCTTGTGAGAAGCTTACTGCAATACCAGAACCGCCTAGTTTGAATTTAAGAAAAAAAGCAGTTTACGTTACTGCATTCAGACGATTGCTTTCACGAAACTTAAGAAACAAAGCTAGCTGCAGTCAAATTTATATGATATGGATACAATAAAACTATCAATTTCTTACCGGAAAACATACCAATTTAAAAGCAATAAAAAACGACGAACAATGTTGGATAATCTAATTTAAGGGTATCCGCTACTAATCTAGAAGGAATTGTCTGCTGTCCAAAAGGAAATCAGATTGATTTTAATTTGTAAGGTGGATTTCTGTGGCTGCACACCGTAGCTGAATGGGAATGCACTGAAAATCGGATGAATCCTGAAGGAATAATCCTAAACCAAAGGGGATCGTCTACAGCTCGAATAAGGGAGACAGAATTGCCTGATGCTTACCTCAGGTATCTCCAATTGATTGGATAGGGATAGGGGCACCTTCGCCTGCTCACCCAACGAACCAGGGGACACTAGTCCTGCATCTAATCCTCGCACGCCGAGATCCAAGGGTACCTCGATAACGCACTGGCCAGGAAGCTCGGGCTTCGTGCGCTCCACGGTGACCGTCACGAGGAAATTGGCAGGTAGTCGCTGAGGCGACGCAGAGCCACCATGCCGCTGAGGCGACGCAGAGCCACCATGCCGCTGGGCCGCCGCTAGGGTCGCCCGTCGGATCACGGCTGCTCCCACTGACGAGGGAAGCGCCTCCACTGCCTCTCCCTATCGGCAAGATCTGCATCTCCGGGCCACACGCTAGGATGACGAGCTCTAGCTTACTGATGGCAAGTGGCGAGTGTCTGGATTCTGGATTGGCAACATCTCCGGCTGCGCATGGTTCGGGCAAACCGGATCGAGGCCGTTTCCGTCGGCGGGACAGCGGCCAAAGTAGTCAACGACCGGCGTGGAGTTTCTGTGTGTCATAGGGCCTAGAAACGGAGCGTGATTTAGGGGGCAAAGCCACTCGGCTCGCTATGGAAGCTGAGCCGCCGAGCCGATACAGACGAGGGTGGACTGTGGACGCGGGGTCTGGTCTGGCCACAGGGTTGGCGGGTGCGTCGGTCTGGCCCGGCCACACAATTAGCTATTCTGTGGCCAGCTACACAGTAAGAGTTATATAAACACGTACCAAGGCTATATAAAAATAGTTAGAGTTAATAAACAAATTTAAAATAAGGAATTATGAAGATTCTATGTCAAATACAACATATCAACAGAAAAAATCAAACTTACATATCAGAAATATATTACTTCAATTCTCATATGAGTTGGAAAGCAAATAAAGTACCCAAACAAGTAGTCCTATAAATACAATTAATAAATAGCTAAAAATTAGAATAAAAATTCTAAAAATGATTAAATGCATTAAAAACACATTTAATCTCAATATAACTAATACATAGTTAAGTTGGAAACAAATAAGAAAAAAGTATTTAATTTTCGTAAAAATAGAAGCAAAATAGCCAAATAACTTGTCCATGCAAACTAAATTAGTCGACAACTGAAAATTTATTTCTCCACATGGTTAATTACATTTTATATTTGTTTGTATTATACTAATATATTTCATATTAAATGTTGATACTGAAGGCAACACACGATCCATTTTGCAAAAATATGCTACTCAAACTGCATTTAATCACAGAGATTATGATCACACATATTATGATCATAGTATATGTTATGCGAGTGTAACTGCACCACCTTGGTAGTTGTGTAACATATAACCATTCAAAATATTAGGATCAAAGATTACTTCCGCAATTCTTAGAACACCAAAGAACTTGAAAGAAATGCTTGCAAATGAAAAAAAACAAAAGAAAATGAATGTTTGACCCCAAAAGGCCAAAATGTTGAACTAAAAGTGAATTGCTCTATTTTTCTCATCGGCGCCCTCACTTTATCTTTTTGAGTTGAAATGGTTTGTGCATGCAACTTAATATGTTATAAGGGTAGATTCTCGAGTTCGAATCCTAACGGGCATAATTAAGTAAAATAATTATGTGAACTCCTATTTTCCCATTTGAGGCTTGATTAAGGGAGCCCGCATGTGAGAAGAGTATTGAAGTAAACGTTTCTTTGCTCGCTTTTAGATTGAACTTATTTATGCATACAACTCCATACTAACTTTAAAACCAAAAGATGAATTTCACGATTGTACCAAAAACTTCAATTCACAAACTTCATGGTTCTCGCTCTTTGGGATTGCAATTTATGGGGTAAAATCTACCGAAAATATGTGAATGAAATCAGCATTCAACTTTTTTACATATTGACAATTTGACATACACTAGTTGGCAAACAGTCACTCTTAGTCTTAGACAAAACATTAATCTATTCCTTATCTCACCATTTTGTATGTAGTACAATACGTAAGTCAGTGACAAGAGAACCATCAATATGTACCCCTCGCATCCCTGCTGCAAGGCAATTCCTATAACACACCGTCTGCTACCATGAGAATATGGTTGTATAGATTGAGATTGCTCTAGTTGAGATTTAGTAATCCCAGTTTATTTCCTACTTGATCCTGCAGAGCCACCTGCCGAAGAAGGTTCTGCACATCGTCTACCCATTTCTGTTTGCTCGCGCTGCTGTCGCACTCGAACTCCACGAGACCTTGAGCCGTGCTCAGGCCGAAGCTGCATGTCTCCTCCATGGAGTCCTTCCCTGGCTCGGCCCATGTTGGAAGCTCGCTGTATACGCCATAAACAACGCCTACAACCAATCACACAGGCAGAAGGGTCAGTACTCGGTACTGAAATTTTCATGAGCTGCTGTGCTGGAATCAGACATTTACGTTGTAACAGTACAAAGTATTGGAACTTACTCTTGTTGTTCTTTGAAAGTGCACCTCCAATGTGTTTGCTTTTCAGCTTCAGCATCACCTGTTGTTATACTAGTATGTTGTCAGTAACACTTACCATGTACTATCAGCATTTGGATCTGAAGGAAAATATTCTAACCTGTGACTTCTTGTTGATGTAGATAGATAGTCTTGTCTTGTGTAAGTCCCCTGTATCAAGAATAAAACTCTGCCCCTTAGTTTTTTCGACCATGTTTGAAGTTTTTGTGCTTCCAGATTTTTGAAGTATATAGCTGACCGTTCTGACGAGCCCAGTACTATTTCTTACCTTTTTTTGTGCGTTTTAGCAGCTCCCCCTCCTTGCACCAGATATCAGTACTCCACGACTGACCCTTTTCGATCCCCTTCTCGTATGGAAGAACACTCGCATTGCTCCTCGTCTCTCGCTGCACTCTCTGCTTCAGCGTAGCTGCTCCTCGCAGAGCTGACCAAAAGAGAAAAAAAAAAAATCCGTTCGAACTTATTAGCATATTCTTTCTCTGAATCAGCAAATGGAATCAGACACTGATTAGGAGTATTAAATGTTCTCAACTACCCGTCACATCAATCTTCCGACACTGATTAGGAGTATTAAATGTGAATTAATGACAAAATCCATTTCATAACCTCTACCTAATTTTTCGATATGAATCTAACGAGCCTAATTATGTCATGCTTAGACAACACCGTGCTACAGTAAACAATCTCTAATGACGGATTAATTAGGCTTAATGGATTCGTCTCGCGATTTCCCGTCCATTCATGTAATTAATTTTGTAATTAGTCTATATTTAATTCTCCTAATAGACCTCGAAAGGGATCTCAAATTTTTTTTGTTTGCCCAAGTAAACAGGCTCAGTTCAACGAGATGACAACGACATCATCGGATTCCTTACCCGTGGCTGCTGCCGCCGTGAGCGTCATCAGATCACCGTGGCTCCTGACGCCAACCGCGGCCTGCACGGCGCCGGCCACCTGGTCGTGGCGCGCCCCCGCCTGCTGAGCCGCCTCGACGCAGTGCGAGGCTAACAGCTCGGTTGCCGACGCCATGGCCGCCGCCATCTTGGTGGCCTGGGCGTCGCAGCTCGTGGCCGCCGCAACGGCGGCCACCGCGGCTGCGACCCGGGCCACGGACACCATGGCGTGCACGTGGGCCTTCTCGGCGCGCTGCTTCTCCTTGCCCCTCTGCTTCACCCGGCACGTCTCCCTGTGGTGGACTTGGAACCATCTGCCGATCGACTGGTGGTGGTGGCCGCTGCTCATGGAATTCCTTCTCGCGTCCCTCTGTACAAGAAGTTGCAGTAGTATAGCACCGCGAATCAGATGGGCAAAAAAAACAATAACCAAAGGAGAAACGGGGGATGAAGTCAGCTGAGAGGGTTTACAAGCTGTTGATGGCACGGGAGAGGAACGATGGACGTGGCGAGCACGGAGTCCTCCGGTATGCTCATCTCCGGCAGCCGGCTACCCGCAGCCGCCGCGACGCCGCCGCTCTTCTTGCCCCCACCGACGAGAATCTTGGAGATCTCCGACGCAGACACGCTCCATGACCGGGACAGGTACTCCATGGGCTCCAGCGGCGTCTGCGGCGGCGGTATCGCGGTCACCGCGTCGTCCTCCTCCTCGCCCACAACCTCCATGCCGAAGGCAACGTCCCTCGCCTTCCAGCTCTTCTCCATCGCCATCTATCCTACAAGCTGCTACAGTTGTACCCCCCTCGTGTCTTCACAGGTGACTGGCTAGTGATGGTTCTGCCAGTGTCTGCGAGGCCGTGCCGCGTACTTATAGGGCCGGAGGCACTCAGGCACACACGAAGCACAAGGAGACGGGTGTGGAGCCACCGTGCTGACAGGCTCCTGGCTCCCTTTTCTACCCTGTCGCCGAGCTCCTCCACTCCCTGTCCCTGGCGGCTGGCGCGGCCAATGCCAGTAGAAAAATACGCTCGTGTCGCCGTTCTCAAGCTACTACCTGTGTCCCAGCAGGTGAGCTATCTCGGACCTCGGAATCGGGTGGGTGTTCGGATCGCCATTTCGACGGTTGGTGCACGGGGCCCAGCCTCACGAAGGTGAAGCGCACACCACACTTCATCTCATCTGTATTGTATACTGACAGCACGTCTCAGATGTTTTGTTTTGTATGCATACTCCTCTTGTGTTCAAGCAACAGCATCATTAGGAGTTCTGAACCGTGTCGTTGTTTGCATTCGCAGCAATGTGGACAGTTCTTAATTACAAGTGCCTCATTATCTGCCGGCATGTTTTGGTTTTCCAAATCCTAAAAATCGACAGACACACGTTATTGAGAGAACAAGATTATCAGATATTTTCGTTGGCGACAATCACTCAATCAGGAGGAGATGGATGATAATTGATATACGGAGTAATATCAAGGAGCGTTCGCGCGTATAGTAGGGGTTGGCATCTGCTGGAGACCCCGTCAGTAGCGGTCGATGACAAGAGACCCCATGGATGCTGGGCAGTGTCCGCTCACGATTCTCCATCCGGTTATCGGGAGCGATCGGACAAGGAGCTGAACACTGTCCCCCCGGTCTTGGTCGCTTGTCTCTCCTCGTTCGTTTTTGTTTATGATGAAGCGAGTTCGTTTTATTCCCGGGGACCCCTCCTCGTAGCAGGTGTGGGGTGGGGCTTGATGGTTGATGCTTCTCGATGTCTTTGTCTGGTGCAGGACTGGCCGGCGCAGGGTACAATGGTGGAAGAGCCATCGCTTTTGTCTGGAGCAGGTCACCAGGTGACCGCAACGGAACGGGAACGGTAAGGTTTGGATGCAGCAGTAAAATAGCAAGCGCCGTTCATGGGCAAGCATGAGAAATGTTCGTCCACGCTGCGGTAGGTTTTTTTAGATTAAGAACGCTGCGGTAGGTTAGATGAGAAAATTGCATGCCTCTGCACTCTGCACCCATCCATATCATCATAGATCATAGATGCCGCTGGTGGGTTTAAAAAAATGGCTAGGATGGTTAGGCATGCAGCCAAGCAATCCATTCTCATTGCCTTGCCGATGGATTATGGATAGCAGGATAGACACAGTAGATAGCACCAGCTAGTCTTCTGCTACTGTTAACCTTTTTTTCGTGTCAAGTGCACTTTGTTTGTCCGTGCGTCCTAGTGGGTGTCCGCGGGGGTCCAAATCGATCTCCAATAGAATATACTACTAACTGCTAGTCCGGACGAATTAACAATGTCAAAGCCAGCCAGCACCGGGTCAGTTCAAACATAGTGGAGCGGTCAAGCGAAGCAAAGCGACCCCCGTAGCTAGGAATTCGATGTGGCCATGAACCCAGGAGGAGCGCCTTTCCTTTTTCTTTTCTCTCTTTATTCTCGTTCAGTTGCCTTCAGCTCAACCGCTGGTGGACTCGAGCACTGGCTACGACAGAAATGAATAAACAAGAGAGACTACACAAAGAGCACAGGCTGCTAATGAGCTGTTAGGTGTCAGCTGGTTGCCCCCGCGCCGCGCGCGTAGCGGGTGGTGGGAGTTCTTGTCCCGTCCCTCCCTAGCTTGCCGTCCTCATCATCAGGCGCGCGCCGGCTGAGTGAGCAAGCGCTGGTGGATGGGTACAGCATGATGGCTGATGGGTGATGGGCTCCGGCCGTGCCAGTCAGGCGTGACGACTGACGAGGAGCTGGCCGCGGCCAATGATCGGTCGGCTCCGTCCGGCCTGCCGAGTGGAATCTCACGCGTAGCCGTGTCTGTTGGATCACTTCTGATGGGCAGGTGATCGACGAGGGTTACGGGTTCAGGATGGCAAGTTGGCAACAAGTCCTGCAAGCCGGCAGGCGGCTGCGTCGATCTGGGCCGGCCGGCCAGCCAGCCGGCGAGCGCGAGTGAGACGGATCATCATGCGCCTTTAATCGAAAGGAACATCAGCAGGGTAGGAGATGATTACCACTTAGCCTCTGTCGAAAAGATGCACGGTACACTACGTGCTTAATCGATTGACATCACGATGGGGGGTTATCTGGTTATAATCTCAGAGCATGTGGACACCAATGATGCGCGGTGCAAGTGCAAGTATTAAGCAAAACTGCGCCGCGTTTCTGCTCCTGGGATCAACGTGTCAACTAGTTTCGCTAGCCCAAAGCGGTTTCCTCCTTTGTCCTTTGACACTTTCGCTTTGGTTTTGTGCTGCTCCTTTCCGTCTCCGTCTCCCTTTGCGCCTGGTCCATGGGGGTGCTCTCTCTTTGCGCGCGTGATCCGAGCGACCATGGACCATCAGGCATCAGTTTTCATCTCGTATTCGCATCCCTGGACCTGAAAAGAGAAAAGAAAAGGCGCGGTAGATTTTAGAACCCCCGTCGCAGCTCTTCCCTCATCTTTTTCCTTCCGGCTGCGAGGAGCGTAAGCAAATCACGTAGACATAGGCTGCTTATTGCTGCTACTCTCGCCGGGCTTAATCTCGATCGCCAAGGTGATCAATGGATAAGCACCACGTCTCTTTCATCCGTCCTGGCTTTTCTCGCTCGTCTCGCTTCCGCTGGAAGCGACGGATCCAGCAGCCATCCTGTTCCTGTCCCCTCCACGGGCCTGTATACAGAGACGCGCGTCATGGAGCAACAATGAACAATGGAAGCGGCAGCGGAATAGAGCACAAAATATCCGCGTCACGCACGCAGAATCAAACCCATGGTCGTGTCAGGGTTGGTGGTGTGAGCTGAGCGTTTTGGGATTTTCGGTTTTGGGTCGTCGTCACTCGTCAGAGGCGGGGGAAATGAGCGAAGCGCTTGGGCCACGCGCGAACCCGTCGTCGTCGATCTCCGCACTGTTTTTGAGATGCGACCGGTGTGATCGATCACACTGCCTATCTGGCCCGGGGTGCACGAACACGTCCGTTGGGGTAAATTTCGGCGATGATTGGAACCGGAACATTCTCTCTCGTGTAGTGCGTCATGGGAAAAGAGAGCAGGAGGCGATGATGATGGCGCCGTGGCGGCGCGCGCGTGCCAGAACGATGGCATGGACGGAGAGGGAGACGGGAGGCGGGAGCTGCGGTGCGGCGCCCATCATCTCGGCGCGGGGCGCACGGGAGCGCGCAGCGAATGATGCGGTGTGTCCACGACCACGCCTGCTGCGAAAAGAGCACGGCACGGGACGGGGTGGAGAGCGCGCGCGTGCCCAAGCACACCGGCGCAGGTCGCCGCACAAAAGCCACGACTCCGGCGCCGAAGCGGAAAATAGATCCCTACGTGCGCTGAAAACTTGCAACACAGGTCGTCTTGCAGATCAACCACCGAGTTCAGTTGGGGACACCGTCTTTGCGAAGCAACATTCTAGGCAAACGGGCATTGCAGCAACAGAGGACAGGGACACCTGACCCGGAGACCGATTCGGTTCAGGCGCACCGCAGTCTTCAAAGTTCAAACCTGCTTCTACGGCACGAACATGCCGGCATCCAATCCTTCTAAACTACTGTACCCATGATCACACAAACAAATTGCCTCCACCTTCCAGCCAATGACAACGCAAGAACGTCATGGAAACAACTCATCCGCACGGCACCAGCACTGAGTGGCATATCACAACAGGGTCTCAAATCGCAGCCATGATAGCAGAACGCCATGCGACAGGCTGCTCATTTGCAAGGACTACCAGAACAGCAATCACCCGTACAACAAAAAGGCTCAGTCAAGGTATAGCTTCACATTGATCCCGTTATCGATCAGCGATTGGACAACAGCCCTGATCTTCCCCTCGAACTTGTCCCGCTCCCTCGGCGTGTAGGTGCAGGTGTACACGTCAGCCTCCTTTGCCCGCTCCGCCAGAAAACGGCCAACGGCCAGGCAGGCCGGTATGTCGGACCTCGACTTGAGCGCCGCCTTGATGTCCTTCGAATTGGTACCGGCGACCGCGACCTGCCTGCACGTCGAGCGGTGCGTGAGGGATGCCGAGACGAAGCGTTTGGAGATGAAGACGTCGAGTGTGAAGGGCTCCATGTGGGCAATGGTGCGCTGCTTGAAAGAAATGTGCTTGTGTGGGTTCTTTGATCTCTTTTCCTTCTTGTATGTATAGGGTCTACTGTTGTCTTCATCCACAAAGTCCTCCACACCAAAGAAGCTCCTGGAAGAGCTTAAAATCTGCAAAACAGGGGGAAACAATTAGAACCTATCGGCAAGTGAATAAAAAAAAGGCTAATAACCATTGCATTCAGATTCAGTATAAATAAGCTCCTGGAAAAATTACAATCTGTAAAGAAAACACAAAAACCAACACCTGTCAGCAAGTGAATCTGAAAAGGAAACGTGCAGAAAAAAACATTTTCCATTGCATTCAGCTTTAGTAATTGGTAGAATAGATTGTGAACACCATTTTATTCTGAATCGTCAATGTTATTGCATCTCTGGTAAGAGAATTGTTTATCTAGCTTATAAATGTGCAACTTATATAACATAGTAAAAAAAACTGTAAAAGTTCAGCTAAAATAGTAAGTGGGAGCTTTAGGCCTTGAGATTTTGTTTTATTTTTTGCGAGGAGGCCTTGAGAAAATATATACAATCATTGATACTGAAAGTTTAAAATATAAAATAACTGCAAATGTTGGAATCCAGACCTGAACTGTTTTCTGGCTTTGTGTTGGGCCAGTGTGGGATCATTAAAATTTTGTTCCTACACTAATGGAATGGCAGCTCCCCGGCCTTTCTTTCCCCCAACCAAAAAAAGGTCGTCAGTGCAAATTTTGCAAGAAAAGAATCTTCCCAGAAAAAAAAACAATACTGGATGCCTATGAGTAGTTTTGGAGAGTGACTTGTTAGCCCACATGGATAAAAAGCCTTATTGGCACTTGCTATGTCATCATCAAGTTCACAACCAAAGGTAAGCTATTTGCAGCCACTAATCATCAAACATCATATAATGGATTAGGCTAGTTCGTTGGAGGATAAACCAGTCCAAACGGGTTTACTAATAGGATGCCCTGATCTAGGACAAAACTGAGCTTGATAAGACGAGGGGACTAGCAGGGACTGTGGCATCAAATTTTTTCATTTGAGTATCTATTAGAAAAGAGTTCTCCAGCATTGGGTTCCTTACTAACAAAGTATTTATTGGTGCACTTGAAAGGTACCCTAGCAAATCGAAGCAAGAGTTTGTTAATTGGTTTAGGCGGATAACACGGATACGCCAGCAGGGTGCCGTATCCCGTATCCAATACGTATCAGATACGAATACACCCCGGATACACCTTGGATGCGTATCCAATACGTATCGTCGTATTGGGTTGTATTAGGCCTGGAAACTCGAGATTGGATACGTATCTGAGGGTGAGATACGGCCCAGCAGCCCACCTTGAGAGCAGATACACCACAAATCACAGCGTCTGTTCGTGTTCTGCCCCCCATCGGCCCCTCTCCCGACTTCTCCGGTGCCCGACGCCAGGAGCCGCTCTCGACCGGCGTCCGGCGACGCCCCCAGGAGGAGGGAAGGAGCTCTGCCGCCCGTTGCCAGTGACGAGAACCCCCACCTCCGCCCGCAAGCCTGTGCCAGCTTGGTGGCAAGGCCCTGCCGCTAAGCCTTTCCCGGCTCTATGCAGGCTGCGATGGCCGAGTGGCCGACGTCCCCCACCTGCAACTGCAAGCCTGCCCTAATCGTGATGCTTAGGTGATTTTCTCATTTTCCTTCTGTTCCCACTTCCCAGGCATAGAACTAACGATATGCTGTGTGCTCTGCTCCAGACTTCTAGTTCTAGTGCTCTTGAGATCGGCTTCCTGATTGTGATACTAGTGCTTTCATGTTTTTTTTTTCCAGATTAAGTACATGACATCTCCAAATATGAGTAGTGCTTGTGCTGCTGGTACTGGTAGCATATGATCTGTGTCCAGAGATATATCTATGTTATTTCATTTACTTGAATACCATTTGTGCATTCTGTTTAAGACCAATGCATTAGTTGGAGAAGTGCAGATGGTGCAAACAAGCTTTGGCTGACAAGAAAATTGCAACTAAAAGATAATTTACTGATTCTGTAATTTAATATGCAGTATTATCTATTTATTTCTAAAAATTAGGTAAACGTATACGTGTATCGGATTTTCTTTGGAAAACGACGTATCCGTGTATCCGTATCCTTCCGATACCGATACACATATCCGTATCTGTGCTGCTTAGGTGGATCCTTTGTGGTTGAGTCCAAAAGGAGATAAAATATTGCGAGAAATTGACAAGGTAAGATTTCCATTTCTTCTTCAAAAGAAAAGTTCCTTTTCATGCAAGAATTGCCTTTCTTTATACCGAACATAATGCATAAGAGGATCCACAAAGAAGACCGTATACTTCCGAAAAAAATGTTGGGTACATTACCCCAAAATGTCCATCTTCCAAGAAAAGTAGATTTGTACCAGAAAGGTTCCAGTCTTCCAGAAGATGGTAATAAGCAAAAAGATTGTTTATAAAGAAACAACAAGAAAACAATCTGCTATTGGCAGCCAAGCTACCATATTGGCAATTTAGACATGAGCCCATGTGAGATACATAATATTGATCTTTCATGTCTCAAATCCAAGTGCAAGCAAAGGCTACTGGAAAATGGTATCGATAATCTATTGGATGTTGTAAAAATGTTACAGTATCTCAAGCAGAAGGCTTTTATCCAAAAAAAAACTTGAAAAGGAAAAGAGAAACAAAATTTGCATCAACAGTCGCATCATCGCATTATGTGTTAAACATTTGAACATAGTTGTCTTGATGTAAGTGGTGGAGCTACGACAGTTTGCTAGCTCAAATCAGAACATAAACCTCTTATTAAGGGTTAAATACTTATACCATTTCGGCCAGGCAATGATCTTGTTACCTGTCCACTGTGAAATCGCCTCCAGCATGTATATAGTACCGGTGCTGGATTTCCTTCCTGCAGAACATGTGCTCCATTCCTCCATGACTGGCTCAAAATATTCCTCAGCATCATTACCTCAACTGCAAGCAGTGGTCAGCAGAAAGGGAAACCTGTAGCCAGGCCGGCCTTTAGGATGATCTGTAAGAAACAGAAGTTATATTACAGCTCAAGAACTATGAAACAATTAAACTCTCATTGGCTTTCTAGACTGAATTCAACTGGTACAACCAGAAACAGATCTAGACTTTTGTTCAACAAATAATTATTTCGACAACACATCAACGTGACTATGCTATACCCCTCTCTCTTGGTTACTGTATGATTATTCTCAAATCGAGCAGAACAGGAAAATCAACCACCGTGGCACCGTCTAGGCAATTAACCTACACAAGGACAATCGGATGCAGGAAAATGGGCCAGATGCTTGTAGCTACGGACGCAATCTCCACATGAACTACGTAAACAAACAGGCAATAAGCCAATAACAGACAGATTAGATGCACATCATAACGGAGCCTGGAGGAGACTGAGCACGAATGGGAGAGAAGGTGGTGTTGAGGGACGGCGAGGTCTGGATGAATCTACAGTTTGTGACTAAGGCGGTCGCACGAATTGGTTGGGGCTGCGGGGCGGCCTGGCCGGCTAAGGAGGGTTTGGTGCTAGCGGCAGCGGGCAGCGGGCAGCGGAGCGGAGCTAGTGTCGAGGAGTGAGTACGGTGGTCGGTGGAAGCAGAGCTCACCTTGATCGGCCGCGAGGTGGGTCGTGGGGCCGAGACGAGGGAGCGCCTGTCGTTGCTGGCGGCGGGGCCCCGCTCGGTTGCCCCCGTCGTCGTCACTTCAGAGTGGAGCTAGCACGCCCGGCCGTCGCCGGTGACTGTCGAGGGAGAGACGAACTGGAGGAAGGGGAGCTCGGCGGCGCGGCCGGCGGCAGCAGACTCCCCGTGGCGACAACAAGGGCTGGGCCACACGGCGGCTAGTTTTCCGTCACTCTGCCGGGCCGCAAGGCCCAAAGTGGCTGTCATCTGTCAGAGAGGCCCATTCATGCATGTGCCCGCGGGAAGCTGACCATTTTACTAAGGAAAAAGTCTGTTTTACCTCCCTGAACACCAAGTCCACGTTTCCTCCTCAGACCGGAAAACCGGGTGAACTACCTCCCTTAACTATCAAAACCATTCAATTTACCTCCTTACCCTTGTTATAAGCAGTTTTCGTATCCGGTTTTGTCATTTTCAATTAAACATAAATCTGGTAAATACTTAATGAGGTTATTGAATCACGAAAAATATCTCTAAGCTTTTAAAAATTTTGAGAAAAATCCTAAAGATGGAATAAGAGCAAGAAATCTAAATAAAACATTTATACTTGTGAAAATGTCTATTAGATTTAGATTTAACCTACATAAAATTACATCTTGAATACTTCACCGAAAATGCATTCAAAATTAATATGTTACATGCATGATGGTTGACTACATTTTATGCTGAATGTATTCATGTTGACTTCATTTCGTGCTTTTATTTCTAAAATGTATTTCACATGCGATTACAAAATTTTATGATGATTTAAATTTTTTTCAACATATTTTCATTTTTCTAGAGCTACATTTAAATTTTAGAAAATTTTATAGACATTTTTGCTAGTTTTTAAATATTTTATTTAGATTATTGTGTCCCAACCCATCTCTAAAAAATTTCTAACAATTTTTAAAAGCTTAGAGACAATTTCTGTGATTTAAAAAATATTTATAAGATTTATTTTTAATTGAAAAGACAAAACCACTTTTGAAAACCACTTATAATCTGGACAAGGAGGTAATGTAAACAGTTTTGAAACTTGAGGGAGGTAGTTCACCCGGTTTTCGAGTGTGGGGAGGAAAGGTGGACTCGGTGCTGCGTTCAGGGAGGTAAAACAGACTTTTTCCTTTTACTAATATACGGGGCTTTTAGCCAATTCACCCGCACTACCAGAATTTTTTTCATGTGAATGAACTTGTAGTCCAATGGTAGGACGGTCCAGTGGGACGCTACCCATCAGAATTCAAATCCTGGTGCTGGCACCTAAATTTATTTTGGGATTTTCCGGCGTTATGCATTAAGTGGTAAGTGACGTTCCCGTCGACGACGAGGCGCCAGTGGTGACTTCGAGAATCTCCAAATCTGCCGGTGCTCAGTCCTTCGGAGGTGCTCACAGGGGTAGAGTTTGCGTACATGTATTCATAGGGATAAGTGTGTGTGCGTGTCGTGAGTGTCTGTGTTGTATTGTGTAATTCTAAAAAAATCAGCATTTTTTATTTTTACTATTTCATTTTACGATTTTAGCCCGAATAAAATTGTAGTTTTGGTCGGGATCCACAACTTTGTTGTTCAGTCTTTTTTACTAAAATCATTTTCATGCTCAAATAATCGACATCAACACTATATTCAGATCTAAAATTCGACGAATTTTTTTCTCGATAACATATCTTAAAAAAATAATAACTTTTTCATATAAGGGTCTGTTTAGTTTTGGGAAAAATTCTGAAAGCACCTTTCAAGGTCTATTAGAGGTAATAAATTTAGACTAATTACAAAAAATTACATGGATGGATGGGAAATTGTGAGACGAATCAATTAAGCATAATTAATCTGTCATTAGATATTGTTCACTGTAGCACTACACTATCTAATCATGACGTAGTTAGGCATTTAGGATCGTTAGAATGGTATCACGATTTGAGCTGGGGGTTGTGGAATGGGTTTTGTCATTAATCCATGTTTAATACTTCTAATTAGTGTTCGAATGTGACAGGTAGTTGGGGAAATTTTTGAGAACTAAACGGGGCCTAAATTCGAATGAAGATAAACTCCACACAAAAATTGTATATCTCGACGAGATGTACAGCTTTGTAGTTCAAACTATGTCCATTTGAAATCATTTTCGTGCTCAAATGATTGGCACAATGTTTAAATTTAAAATTCAAAATTTAGATTTGAATAGTATATCGATTATTTGAGCATCAAGATGACTTTAAATGAAATTGAAGTAAAGTTGTAGCTCTTGACAGAAAGCTACAACTTTCATATATTTTTACCTCCATTCGAGTTCATATGAAAAGGTTATGTTTTTTTTAAAATGGTTTGACACCTATTGTCGTTTGAACCGGCGGTAGGTGTACATTTAGCGGTAGGTGCTCTGTAGCGTCTTGCCACCAGTTCAAACCGTAGTACCTGGGGTTAGATACCACCATTTGAACAGGTGGCAGTAGGGTAGTTTTGCATTAAATTATTCAGATTTTTTTTGCAAAATCGTAAAAATATTAAAAATTAAAAAACTGCACTACTAGGATAGCTTTCAGATGTCCACAACTATCTGGCTTCCTATGTTTGAGATTCGTGCAACCGATCAGGGTCGAACCATCTTTTTCTTCTCCCTTCGCTTCTTCTATCTACTTGGATCTCACGTTGTTGCTCCCGCGTGCATTGCACAAGAAGGTAGATGGGTGGGGAGTGGGGATGCGGCCTAGTGAGGGTGGTGGTCAAGGATGGAGGTGCTTATGGTTAGGATTTTGTGGTTTCGAGGAGCTTCCATGGCCAGTGGCTCTAGAAAGGAGAAGGAGGTCGGCGGCCGTCGGTGGCGGGGGCGACGCCGCGAGGAGCGTCAAGTTAGAAAAAGGTGGAATCAAAGGATATCAGTGGGTGGTGGGCAGGCAACGCATTTTTCGGAGCAGTAGAGGAGGCGGTGGCGTAGGATAAGATGGTGAAGGTGGAGACGGGTTGGTGGGTTGGAAGCTCAGATGTTTATCTGGTTTCCATGCGCCATATATAGGCAGCGGGGGCTCCGGAGAGGTGGTCGGATCCGATGTTTATCCGGCTTCTATGCGCTATATATATAGGCAGCGCGAGTGTTAGAGGAGGTGATGAAGGTGGGAGAAAGTAGAGCAAGAAGGTGAGCTTTAGCCATTGTGGGTAGAAAGTTTCACCAGAAGCATCTTTGCGCCCACTTCGTCTACGTGGTGCTGATGTTGTGGCATGGCCGCCACGGAATAAAATTCTTTGCGGCGGTGCCACGCCATGCCCTTGATACGACACCGTCAGAATGTTGAAGCGTGGCAATCAGAGTCGAGCCTTCCGCTCAACGGCGGAATGAAGTCGTCAGAAACAAATTTGAATCAGCTCTCAAAAACAGATCGAGCCACAACGACCCATGTCGTGATGCGTTCGTTGGCGGCAAGCGGCGGCTCTGTTCGTCTGGATTATCAATCACTAGTCAGCGGTATTTTTTTCTCATAACAAATCAGTACCCACTAGCCTGACGGTACTTTTTTTCAGAATAAATCAACACTAGCCACCAGCCAGCTGAACAGTATGGAGATCGATGTCACGACTACATCTGGACTCTACCTACTTGGAGCGTGGTTGAAGCTGACAAGTTCACGTGTGGCGATGAGGTGCGGATTGAACCAGTATCACCTGGTGGCCTCTATGGTGACCCTCTCCTGCACCCCATGTATAAGAGAGTTAGCTTTCGTGACTTTTTTCGACCGGACTCCGGTTGAACTCTTCTTAATGTAATACCGTGGGGGCGGTCTTTCTCCCACCGGCCGAGTTTTCAGATGCAACTCGAGGAAAAAAAGCAAATAGGCAAGCCTCAACACTCGGCTCAGAATAATTAAAGCTCGGCTTCATCAGCAAGAGGAGGAGACGACTGCTTCTTCATTCTTCACCCATGGGAATGAATCCCGTGGACATCGTCGACCATGCATGCAGGCGGTGTCGCACCACACGTGTTGTGCTACACCGTCACTTTCCGACCGCCACCCGCCAACAACATGTTCGGCTGGCTGGTGGCTGGTGTTGAATTTATTCTCACTGGCTGGTGAGTACTGATTTGTTAGGAGAGAAAAGCATAACTGGTGGCTAATAATCTAAACGAACACACCGCAAGACTCGAGCTCGTGCGCCCCCACCACTCCACCAGGTCACCCTGCGAGGTAGCGTGACGCAGCACCGCGCGGTCCACAAATTTAGACCTCGTTCACTTCGTTCAAAAAGAATAATAAAATTGCAAATAATTAATGTTGGAATAGTATTTATTATAAGAGAAGATGTGATAAGGCCAGTCTCAGTGGAAGGGGTCATGGGGGAGTTTTCAAGAATGACACATCATCTTTACTGTATTGGTTTGCGGGATGACCTACCCTCTCTCAATGCACAGGGTCATAGCACAGTTTCATAGGTTCCTGTAGATATTTAATTGCTGCATATTGGTTGGTCAATTGTGCTTAAAAATTGTGTCAACTTGTCTCAGTGGGAGGGTCATGGGGGTGTCATTCCTAGGACTCCACGCCGACCATGAGGATGACCCTGATTTCCTCTCTCTTCTATTAAATATCATGCCATGCCATCTTGTTTGCATATGTGGCACCCTATTTAATGCTTATGACCCTCCCATTGAGACTGGACTAAGTGCATAGTGTTTTCACTGTTCCTTTTGAAGAAAGAGAACAGGCCTAGTAGTACCATGGATCAGCGCATGGTGCCGATCCACGCCCGGAACCGAACACATCGTCAACGCAGAGGAGGACCGACGCGCGGCGAATCCCGTCGCTCTCGGCGCAACCGAAACGTGTACGCTCAATGAATGAACGGTCGACCCAAACCAAAAGCTCGTGGTATATAACAGTGCAACACAAACACAACTACGCAATGCAATCCCGCTCGAGACGGAACCCGTCGAGGAAGAAGAAAGAATCAACCCATCTCTTTATAGTATTCCGGGCCAATACCGAGCGTTGAGAGCGTGGCCACGTCGCGGCAGTTCAACGGCCGTCAGATCGGGCTTATGGACGGTCCAGATCGGGTTTGTATCGGCCATTTTGCAAAAAGGACCCTCACCTTCCTCGGAATCATCACACTGCCAGAGCAATGGGGCTCGCCCTTCGCCGCCCCGCCCGCCGGCCGAGGGAGAAAGGGCCTCAGCTGCGCCGCCCCGCAGCATAGGATTGGGGCGCGGCTAGCCGGCAGAGAGACGGAGGCAATCCCGTTGCCACACCGCCCACAACAGAAGCGGGCGTCCGTTCCTCGGCCCTGCCACGCCGGCCATGAAGGGCACTACGGCCGGAAATCCGCCGCCGGGCTTGGAGGCAGCCGCGCCCGAAGCTCACCCCGGCCGCACCGGCCATGGAGGCAGCTCGCAGCGCCCGGAGGTCGACCTCGCTCCGCCTGCCATGGAGGCCGCCACCCGCCTGAAACCCCACGCGCGAGGTGCCGGAGGCAAGCGGGTGCGGCCTCGCGGACAGCCGTCTCCCGCGGGATGCCGCGTGTGGCCGCGTTAGGGCGGGTCCCGTCGACCGCCGTGCCCACGCGGGGAGGCCACGGCAGGGAGGCGGACAGCCCCACGAGTGCTGGCCAAGCCAGCCAGCAGCTGGGCGCCTAGCCTCGCCGCGCTGGACTCCTGGCTACGCCGGTCTGGATGCCTACACCGCGTCGCCAGCTGCAGTTTGACCGGGAGAGGTAGGCTGTTGAGGAGAATAGTAGAGCTGGCAGCTCTGATGGACGGGAACACAAGCACCCAGGTGTCTACTTGCTGATGGATTTGGGGGTTCTGGAGATCAGAGTGGGCTCCATTGCTTGGTGGCCATGGACTCCTCGGTGGGAAAGAAACAAGGGGAAAAAAGGAAAACCTCGATATGCTGCTCCTGTTCCTCTGATTCCAGGTTTCCAGCTGATTCAAGTGAGTTGCTGCTGCTAATTTCTTCTTCAGGCCGATAGAGAGTGAACGCGCATGCGCTGCTGTGCCAAGATACATCCCCCCCCCACCGACAGAGAGAAGATGAGAGAGAGAGGCTCAGAGCAGGGAGAGGAGGTGGCGTGCAGCTTGACACAAGAACAGAAGAAGAGAGCACGTGGCAGTGTGTTTGGTACCTTTCTTAAAAAATAACATTAAATGGCTACACCTACCTCATGCAATAGTAAGAAACAAAACAACGTACCTAAATAAATTTAATAATATTGGATCAATTACGAATTACTCCGTACACCAAAATAAAAATTGGCAACCTCTTACTATAACACTCTGTACGTAACATGCAAGATGACGGCTTGACGAGCTAAGATGTGCCATATGGAGAGACTGGTCAAAATATAAATCCGGTCTAAAAGATGGAAAAGAAACTACAACATAAATGGATCCATATAGAAACACCGGTTCTATTTGTTTCTAAATATTTTTATGTGTTTCTTCGATATAGCCTTGAGAACATTAAAATTTTTCAGATTCACATTAAAAACATTCGGAAGTAAAAACTCTATCAACAATAGTTGCGGCACATTCAAAAAGTGGAGAGCCTCCTCCACCCTTCTAAAAAAGAATAGGTGACACCAAATCATTGAAGGAGACATTAACATGTACTTTGTCAATATCCAGCTTTATAATGTTGTTGTCCCTCACTGAATGTATTTCTCCTTTGCAATGTAACTTAGCAGGGTAATGCACCTTCTACTGTTTGCGTGATTGTTCAAGCTAGATTTGACTTATTTTTAGTAGGAGGCATGAGTGAAAATGGTTTAAATATTACCAGCTGATTTGCTAATTTCTTGCTGTAGATTTCAAAGCAAATGGATTGGCTGCTAATAGATCTCACAATAATTTAAGAGGAAATGCAATACAAACCAAATAACTCAGTTGAAACCGTACAAATGCAAAGGAACTACATCAAAATTAGACTCAATAAAAAACAACTTCACCACTGGCCACCCGCGGCAACGCCGCGAGGTTTTCTAGTGAATGCGTATGGTTAGACGGACCCATCACCGGCGCCACCCGATCGTCGTCCTCCTCTAGCGTCCTACCCCAAGCTCACACGATCGACTCCAATCCACGCGGCCCCTTCATCACTGCACGCACGCTGCGATCGCAAGGCGTACGTGTCGATCTGTTTCTTGCCCTCGATCGCGCGCCTTCCTGCAGTTCATCGTCGATCGCCATCATTCAGGAAATGGTTTCTGGCCGTAGCAGCACATGTTTAATCCCTTTCGCCATTAATCGGCATCGCGAGATGCCATATATCGTCATATCCGCCGTCTCAGGTAGCTCGCGTCCTGGCCGTTTCCACATGACGGCAGTGAGTACACGACTCGGTAACAGTAGACATCAGTCCAGCGGTAAAAGATCACAGATGTGTCGCCAGGGGGTGAAGATGCATGTGTGAGATGCAGCGTGGGAGTATGCTCCACCAAAGTCAACATTAACAAACAGTCACCGGACACGCTGGGCTACACGTACGAGACGAGCCGTGGGGCAGACAGGTAGGCGAGGGGGCATTAACGCCGGCATTCATACCGACACCTACCTACCGCGTGAGGTCGTGATCCTGTGCTGGGGTGATCCTTCCACGGCCGGCCGTTGCATGCTACAGTGGTCTATCAGTGGGGGATCGGAAGAATCCACGAGGCAGCTCCAAAGGAGAAAAAACACAGGCTAGGCTCGGTGAAGAGTCAAGACATATGATCGAGGGAAGGTCAGAGGGAGTTAGGCCGAGGATGACGAGGAGTAGTGCCACTTCGCCTAGGCTGCATCATGCGCATACAGCTTGGGAGTTCACCTATTCCTACTGTTGTCCGACTTGGAGCGCAACTGACACTATCGAAATTTTGACTCGTTGGTGGCACGAAATTGGTCAAGGTTGTTAGGTGCAGTGGCACTCACACCAAAAAAAAAGAAAAAACAGCAAACGCTTTGGAACAAGTGGCGGCAACACTCGAAACTCTAGTCAACCGTACCACGTAAAGAAGCATCGCCCGTTTCCAGGGCATGGCAATTCCTTGCTCTTGCCCTAGCTCCATTACTGTGAGTCAGGCGTCAGCGCAGGGGCAGCGCAGCAGGCATTAACGCCGGCTCACCCACCAAACCCAACACCCACTCGCTTCGCTTCCCTTCCCTTCGGCTCCGTCGTCCTCGTCCGTCCGCCCCCGGCCCCTCACGCCGGCAGCGCAGTTACTCCCCTCCCTCGCCACTCATCGCCTCCGCGCCACACTCTCCCAGTCTCCCAGCCGTGCGCGGCGCAGTGCATGCCACTCTCGTTTCCCCGTTCCGTCGCCAGTGCAGTGCAGCCCACTGCGAAACCCCGGCAGAAGCATTAATCGTCGGCGACGCACGCGGCCCCTGCGCGTAGGATGCTCTTTGCCTGCCCCTGCCTGCTGCTGTTCACCGCTGCTCATATAACGCGCGGCCGGCCAGCAGCATCTGGATCGATGCGTTGATTGCGTGCGATGATGTAGTTGCGGCTACCTAGGTGGAAACAGTGCTAACTAGCTTGCGGCTAGGCGCGCCGGCGCCGGGAACCATGACAGGTCAGGAAGAGACGATGGAGCAGGCGGGAGGGGTGGTGACCGGAGGGCAAGAACCGACCGACAACCACACCAAGAACAGCGAAGCGGAGGCCGCGGTCTCGCCGGCGTGCGCGCCCAAGGCCGCCGCCGCCGCCGTGCCCCCTTCCTTGCCGCGCCACCGGCGGTCCAGGAGGTCGGTCTCCGCATGCTTCCCTCCACCAATCCTTTTTTCCCTCCTCTTCTCTGTCCCCCTTCAAAGTTTCGATGTTCTAATTTTTGCTGGCGCTGCCTGGTCGTGGTTCAGTGCATCTTCTGACAGGAACGCGGAGGCGTGCAAGCATGGACCGCCGCATGGGCATGGCGCCGTCGAGCAACGACGCTGTGACCAGGCACCGGCTGCCATCAGTCCCCGCTCGCCAAAGGTTGCAGATTACAACTCTTCACCACACATGAGGGTGTCGATTGCTGAGTGCTGACCGCTGGCTTCGTGAATTCTCTGTCAGAACCCGCTGGACGCGAGGAGGTCTTGCGCAACCACCGCCGGAGGCTCGGTTCACCAGCCGCCGCGAGATCACAGGCCCAACGCGTCGCCCAACCACCGCGTGTCGCTGGAGAATGATGTGAGGAGCGAAACGAAAGCCGCGGGTTTTTTCATCCGGCGTAGTGCTGTGCCTGTGAAATAACTGTTTTCTGAATTCTGGCAGGTTAGGCAGCTGCAGCTGAATTTGCATCAGGAGAGGTCCATGAGGGTCATGCTTGATCGGGCGATTGGCCGGGCATCAAGCACTCTATCTCCTGGTCATAGGCATTTCCCAGCCCAGGTATGACTGATCTGCCATTCGCGGCCGCAAATTTTCCCTTTGCGAATTGCAATTGGTTCGTGCATCGTATTTCCGTGCTGAGTGCGTTCTCAGCATTTCCATGTAGCCTGCGAGTTTCAAGTGTGAAAGTGTTCAGTAATTTATTTCATCTGGAATGGACATGAAAAACCAGTTATCTAACAAGATAGTAACTATTAATCCATGGGCATCTAAATCGAGGCATATTTTTTGTATGTTTGCATTGTTGATAGCTAGTGTAATGCCAGTTAAAGAAAGGAAAAGCAATTGTCAAATCAAGAGACCATGAAAGGGAAAGTGCTGCATCTGTTACTCCAACTAGGGGAATCTCACCCGCGCGTTGCTGCGGGAATTAAGAAAATGCAATGATCGTAAGAGAGAATTTCGGCAACCTCGCGCGTCTGATCATAAGAGAGAATTTCGGCGACCTCGGCAACCTCGTCGCCGCCGTTGGTAATTCTTTGATCTAGGTTTGAACACCACGCGCGTTGCTGCGGCCCTAAACCCTAGAGTAATCGGTGTTACCGTGTGTTAGCATGATGACATACTAAAGTCACGGTGGTATTTCACCAAAATTCACCTAGCTTTATTTGCAGTTTGCACGATTTCTCTTACAATAACATATCTCTCTTACAATAACATTTCCCTTTCACGGATTGTCAGCGTCCAAAAGGAACTTTAGAAACCATAACTTACACTTTTTCTAAGCGTAGTTTAGGGGTGGTGCCGGGCCTACTCACGTGTTGAATAGCTATTTAGTATAAAAATGGATATATTTCATGATGTCAAATGAAAAAAGATCTGATCGTTATGTTTCTGCTAGGACTATCTACGCTGCTATTCCTTTATATTCCTCAATTCCCTGCGCGTTGCCGCGAGTATGTAGGAGAAATCTATGAGTTAGAATATTACTATCACCCTCCTATTCTTTTTCTTTCTTCTTTCTTCTTTTTCCTTTTCCTTTTTTTCATTCTTTTTTTTTATTTTTCACTTTACTCTATACCAACTACCATCGATGGGGCCTAATTGTCATTTTATCAAAATATATTCATATGAGATCTTGTTTTGAAGGATTTATTAAAAGGAATCCAATGGTGTAATCAGAATTTAATTTGGTTTTTTGATTTTTGAGTTATAACATTTTTTAGCTAGTTCAAACAATGGGGCTCACCACTGGATGTCATGGTCTTAGTGGGGCTGTTGAGGTGGCATGGTTGCATGTTGAGAGAACTCCCTAGTGGGGAGCTCCTATATAGGAGTTATAGATGCTTGCTGCTGCTGTTTAATATTTGAAGACTGACTGATATTCTCCCTGCAGACAAAGGAGCTGATAGCAGAGATTGAATTGCTCGAGGAGGAAATTGCCAACCGTGAGCAGCACGTGCTTACTCTCTACAGAAGCATCTTTGATCAGTGCATGTCCGGGCTATCGTCGGGGCAGAGCTCTGGTCTTTCGTCCCCTGCACACACCAAGAATATCACTACTAGAGCTAGAAGGCAGCCAAGCATAATATCAAGTGCATTTTGCTCATCCAAGAAGCTCCCACTACAGCCTTTTCACATCATGGAGTCACTGTCCGAGTCGGGAAGAACCAAGAATATGCACAAGGCCAAGATCAAGCATCAATCTTTCTCAAGCGAAACATTGGATATCCATCCTATATCGTTCCCACAAGATCTGAAAAAGGTAACAGGAGAAAGCAATTCTCACAACAAGCTTATCTATCTAATCTTCAAATATTACTGCAAATCAATGCATCACTCATATACTTTAGTGCACCTATTTCAAAATATAAAAGAAACAACTCGTTTACTTCATCTCAACCAAAATTAGAAGTGGTTCTTTTGTCAGCTACTCAGCTGTTAGCTCTTTTGGAAAACATGTAGTGCTTTCATACTCACTTTGAGAAACGTGCAGCTTTCCTACATTTTGTCCTAAATTTGAACTTATCTACCGAATGATTTCTAGTTATTTAGTCATCATAATACCCTTTTCATCTAATGAAAATGAATATCATGCAGTAGGCTAATTTTGAGTTTTCTTCTCTTTGTAAAAAGCTACCTTATTCTGGGAGTAGTTCTCTGGCTCGCACTCTGAAAGATCACCTTTATCAATGCCCAAGCAAAATATCAGAAGAAATGGTCAGATGTATGGCCTCCATATACTATCTTTTGCGCACCGAAGCACCAGAAAAGCCTGAAAAGGCCCGTTCACCATTCTTGTCAAGATCATCGACAAATGTCATACTTCCTCGGAGGGTGAACGGGGAGGAAAATAGTTCATCAAACAACAAATGTACTGTGGAAATAGCTTCCATATCAGTTGACAAAAACCAGATGCCAGATGTCTCTTATGCAATTACTCACTACAGGTTGGTCCAATGTAAAACACTGTGAATTGTTACCCTCAAGTAATGCACCCTTCGAAAATCTCAAGTAACAGATTTCTCATCTCTCTTGGAGTTTAGGTTGCTTGTGGAGCAGCTTGAAAGGGTTGATCTGAGCATGTCAGAAAACAGTATTAAATTGGCCTTCTGGATTAATGTGTACAATTCTCTTATCATGCATGTAATGTTCTTTATCTTAAAAAAATGCATATAATGTAGAATGTTCTACGGTGATTTTGCTTATGTTTTCTAGTTTAATGATTTCACTGCCTTATTAACCTGTTTCTTATTCACTTGCAGGCTTATCTGGCATACGGAATTCCAAACAGTTCGCTGAAAAGAATGGCACTATTTCACAAGGTGAGACATTTTCCTTAATAGATTGGCCACTGGAAGCTATCCTCAAATTATTTGCTTCTGGCAAATCATGCTGTGAACAGCTCGGCACTCTTTGCTGTAAATGTTCCTAACAAGTAACTCACCCTTTTGCAGGCTGCCTACAATATTGGAGGACATGCCGTTACCGCCAATTCCATTGAACACGCCATGCTGTGCTTCAAATCTCCACGGATTGGTCGTGTATGTAGATCTGCAGTTTCATGCTGATTTGCTGAACTTACTGGGTTTTTTTTCATGCATTGTTCACACAAAGCTGGAAACTTCAGATTAAAATTCTTAGCTAGAAGAATTTTAACTGCATTACCTGAACACACTCACAATTTTGTGATCAGAATTGGCTATCAGTTTACTGAAATACTAACCCAATGAAACTTTTCATCACTCATCTTTATTTCACTGACACCCTTTTCATCACTCACCTTTATTTCACTGACGCCTGCAGTGGTTCGAATCCATTCTCTCGACGGCCATGCGGAAGAAATGCGCGGACGAGAAGCAGCTGGTCCAGCTCAAGTTCGGCCTGCCGGACTGCCAGCCTCTGGCCCTTTTCGCCCTGTGCACCGGCGCTTCGTGTGACCCCATGGTACTCCATCACGGCATACCTACTCCATCTGATGCTCCATTGCCTGATCTCTAACTGTCAGCGTCGACCTAACACCGTTTGCAGCTGCGGGTGTACACGGCCAAGAACGTGATGGAGGAGCTGGAGCGCGCCAAGCGGGAGTTCCTGCAGGCGACGGTGGTGGCTCGCAAGTCCAAGAGGAAGGTGTTCCTGCCGCGCCTCGTCGAGCGGTACGCCCGGGAGGCGTGCCTGGGCCCAGACGACGTCCTCCCGTGGGCGCAGCGCGAGGGGGGCGTCGCCGCCGCCGCCGCCGTAGACGGCCGGCCGCAGCAGGACGCCGTCCAGCGGGGCGCGGGGAGCAGGCGCAAGGCCGCGCATGCCGTCGAGTGGCTGCCGTACGCCGCCAGGTTCCGGTACGCCTTCACCAGGAGCATGGTCGACAAGCCGCACTGCTAGTAGATTCTTCTTTGTTTTTCAAAAAAAAAAAAAGAAAGTAGATTCTTCTTCTTCGCCTGGCGCGGATGCACGCCGGCGTGCGATGCCGTGCCGATCCCTTCCGCACGACGGCAGGAGGAACACACGTATGATCGCTTTGATGCCGTGCCGATCGCTTTGATGGGCGGATGTAATTCATGTAAATGTGCCTTTGATGCTGCATTGTTGTGATTTGGATGATTGATATGCGATGGTACGCGTGACTAGTGTGCATATGGGAATATGGATTTAGTAATTCAAGGTGACCTGGTTAAAAAAATGATGTACTCCGTTTTAAATTACTTGTTGTTTTGATTTTTAGATACATTTAATTTATTATGCATTTAGATATATATTTATCTTTGAGGGAGGCCGCCCCTTCCACAGGAGAGAGAGGGAGAGGGAAGAGAAAGGAGTAGCCACCGAGTGGGAGGAGTGGATAATTAATGAGAATTTTTTTTTGCCTAACGCTGTCCTCTCTTGGCCTCTACGAGCCGGAGAGAGAGGGCCCTGGAGTCCTCATGTCAATATCGACGTGGTGGAATCAGACAAGGACCAACATTTAAAAAAACGGTATTGATTCACGGACTCTACACGAACTGAGACTATAAAACAAAACTTTCATATTCCTTGTGCCGAGGACGGTCATTAGGGGTCTCCTAACTAAGGGGGTAACCCCCTCGTTAAACGCAATCCGCCCAAGGACCGTTCCTCGAGCCCCGGTCACGGGACATCACGGGCCCACGGCCTGCTACGGCCCGGCAGCAGCTGCGCCGAGAAGGCCCGCTTGACCGCCTCGCTCGAGGGCTCCGGCTCCTCAAGCAGACTTCCGCCTCGCTCGAGGGCTTCAGCCTCTCGAGCAGGTTCCCGTCTCGCTCGGGGGCTTCGGCCCCTCGAGCGGGTTTCTGCCTCGCTCGAGGGGTTCGGCCCCCCTTGAGCGGGCAGTCGTCCCCATTCCGCCCGGCAGCGGCATTTAATGCCCAGCCCCACAGTAGGACGCCGAAGTCAAGGACGAATCTTCCCCCACAACACGCGACTGACACAACCAGTGCGCCTGACACCGCCACAGTGCGGCCTAACCCGCCACTGTGCAGCCATGCCTGGCCCTGTGCGGACAGGCCGGCGTCACTCCGCGGCGCTGTGCTACCTGCTCCCGTCCTCTCCCTACAGCGAGACCCTCGAAAGGGTATGGGGGCACCCTCGAAAGGTGTACGGGCGACGTGCGGGCGCAATCCTCGACCGGCGCCGCCGTACGGGCGGCGTGCGCCGCGTCTCCTCCGCCAACTCCGGCGCAGCACGGCCATCCCGGGCGCTGCACGACCATCCCCGGCGCTGTGCAGTCATGCCTGGCCCTGTGCGGACAGGCCGGCGTCACTCCACGGCGCTGTGCTACCTGCTCCCGTCCTCCCCCTGCGGCGAGACCCTCGAAAGGGTATGGGGGCACCCTCGAAAGGTGTACGGGCGACGTGCGGGCGCACGCCTCGACCGGCGCCGCCGTACGGGCGGCGTGCGCCGCATCTCCTCCGCTATCCTGGGCGCTGTACCGCCATCCCCGGCGCTGTGCCGCCATCCCCGGCACTGTGCGATAAGCTGCGCAGCACTGTGCGGAATGGCCGGTGACGCGCCACAGTCCCGCACCACCAACTCCGGTCCTCCCCTCGGCGGTCAGGCCCTCGATTCAGCAGGGGCAGCCCCTCGAAGTCAAAGCAGGACAGGTCACAGTGACCACTGCGCCGCCCGCGGAAGCCAGAGGGCGCCAACTCACGCCAGGAACCATGACGTGCAGGACAAGACCGCCGGCGCCATACCTGCTAGTACGCAGCCACTGTGCCGACTGCCATCGTTGTAACTGCCCTCCCTTGGCCTATAAAAGGGAGAGGCAGAGCCCCCTGCGCGGGAACGACGACGACGCTCACTCTCACTCGCATACAGCACACCACCCCGTTCTAGATATTGGCACTTGCCTCAATCACCTTAGTTGGGACTTGGGGGGATTTCCTCCTCTCCCGCCTTGCTTGTAGCTCCCCTCTACAGGCACCACCGGTGCAAGCTAATACAGTGCGCAAGCACACCCTGCTGGACGTACGGCCGCGTGGCCGGAACCAGGATAAACCCCGCGTCTCATTAGCCTTGCGCCGACCATCGGGAAGCAGATCCCAGCGCAAATCACTAGTTGGTGCCGGTGCTAATCCGGACACCGACAGTTGGCGTGCCAGGTGGGGGAGCGCTGTGATCGTCCGCCCGCTTTCTCGATGGTGATCGTCACCGAGCAGACGTCGGAGAGGCCCGCCTGGGGCGAATCCGACACGCTCCCGACCGGGTTCGAAATCTGGTTCGGGAGCATCCACTACCAAGCGATTGGCAACGGCTACCACATGCGCATCCTCAACCGGGAAGCGCTCAAGGCGGCGCCGCCCGGAACGTCGGCTGCTCCGATGCCCGCAGTATTCCCACCGCCACCCCGACGCCGCAAGCGTTCGGGGAAGCGCTCTCGATGAGCGCGCACGGCGCGGCGCCAAGCGGCGGACGCTGGCTCCCCCCAGGGGGTCGAAGCCGGCGAGCTCCCGCCCGTCGGGGCAGAGCAAGGAGTCGCACCTCCACCGGCGAACTCCACGGCACACCCCACGGAGGGGGTCGTGGCTGCGCAGCCACGATTCCCCCACGGGATGCGCGGCACCACCATGGCGTATTCTTCGTCGGCCGGCACCGACCTGGCTGCATACGAGGGCCTTCCGGACCACCACTTCTTGTCCATCCGGAACCTCATCGCCACCTCGCCCGACGACTCCTACCGCGACACCGACGGCGAGGAGTACGGGTATGGGCGTGGGGCGCCGGAATGGGACTACTCCGGACTGCAAGACCCCGACGCTTTCAGGCAGTTCCAGGTCGCGGCGGACTACTGCCTCACCTGCTCCGACGACTCCAGCGAGGGGGATTACGATCCCACCCGCGAATGCTTTGTCGTCGTCCTCGGCGAGGACGAAGACGAGGGAGGCGGAGCGGGCGATGCTGCGGTCCGCAACACTGAGGCAGTAAGCCCACCGGTGGGGATGACACCACCACCACCTGACACGGCGCGCGCCGCGCAGATGGCCCAACTTCGCGAGCTGGAGGCGAAGCTGAACGCAGAGCGCGAGCAGCTGCGACAGCTGAAGGCCGCGCTCAAAAAAGACAAGGCCGGCCCCTCGACACCTGGGGCGTGCGCTGCGGGACGCGTGGCCCGCGAACGCATCAACACCGATGCCGACGTAGACGAGATGCCAAACTTGGCAAGGGCCAGCCAGAAGCTCGTGGCTGCGGCGAATTTGATTCGAGCTATGCCCGAGCCTTCGACGCCCGAGGGACGTAACCTGCGCCGCGAGGCGCAGGCCCTCATCGAGCAGGCTGCGGTGCAGCAGGCCGAAAGCTCCGCGTCCCGCATGCGCCATCAGTCTGTTACAAAGGCTGGTGGAGGCGGCAGGGACCAGGAGGCATCGGTTCATACTCCGCACCGAGCGCCTACCGTCCACGAAGGCAACCAGAGGACCCCTGCCAAGGAACGGATTCGGGATACGCGCGGCACACTCAATGATGGCGACACCCGCAACATCCTGAACAAGAAGAGGCAGGATGCCACTCCGTCGCACGGCTACAACCCACAACGCGGTAGGCGATACGACAGTCGGGAGGACAAGAGCCCGTCGTCGGAGCCGCCGGGCACGCGTGTGTTCGGCCGCGCGATCCGCACGACCTCGATTCCCCCGCGATTCCACCAACCAACGGCCGTGAACAAGTACTCGGGGGAGACGGACCCCCGGGTCTGGCTCAACGACTACCGCCTAGCGTGCCAGCTGGGCGGCGCCACCGACGATGCCATGATCATCCGCAACCTGCCACTGCATTTGGCAGACTCCGCGCGGACATGGCTCGAACACCTGCCCGCGAACCAGATCCACGACTGGGACGACCTGGTCAGGACATTTGTGGGCAACTTCCAGGGCACATACGTGCGCCCTGGGAACTCCTGGGACCTCTGAGGTTGCTCCCAGAAGGCTGGCGAGTCCTTGAGGGATTTCATCCGCCGCTTCTCCAAGCGCTGCACCGAGCTTCCGAGCGTCGGTGAGTCTGAGGTCGTGCACGCCTTCTTGGAGGGCACGACTTGCCGGGACCTGGTGCGCGAGTTGGGGCGGAACCCTCCCACCAGCGTCAATGAGCTGTTCGACATCGCCACCAGCTACGCCTCCGGCGGGGAGGCGGTGGGGGCGATCTTCGACGGCAAGAAGGGCAAGCGGGCCGAGGAGGCACCCGCGGAGGGCAGCAAGCCCAAGGAGCCCTCGAAGAAGCAGAAACAGGGCGAGAAGGGCAAGAAGAACCAGGGCAAGAAGCCCATGGAACAAGACGAGGGCCCCAAAGAGGTCAACGCGATCGACGCCGCCAACAAGGGGGCTCGAGGTCCCCCTCGAGGCGGTGTCTTCGACGACATGCTGAAGAAGCCCTGCCCGTACCACAAGACCCCTGTCGCTCACACCCTCGAGCAATGCGACATGCTCAAGAAGTACTATAGCTGCATCACCGCAAAGGAGGACAGCGCCAAGAAGGATGCGGGCGACGGGGGCAAAGACGGCTTCCCGGAGGTGGAGAACGTGTTCTTCATCTTCGGGGGGCCCACGGTCGATATGACGTCGCGGCAACGTAGGCGTGAACGTCGAGAGGTCTACTCCGTTCACCCGGCCGTGCCGTCATACCTCGACTGGTCGGAGGAGACGATCTCCTTCGGCCGTGAAGACCACCCGGATCACATCCCCAATCCGGGACAATACCCGCTTGTTGTCGACCCCATCATCGGCAACACATGGTTTTCCAAGGTGCTGATGGACGGAGGCAGCAACCTCAACATCATGTACTCCTCCACCTTGGAGCTCATGGGGATCGGCTTGGACAAGCTGCGGCCCAGCAAGTCGCCGTTCCACGGCGTTGCGCCGGGCAAGCGAGTCCAGCCTCTCGGGCAGATCGACCTGCCCGTTTGCTTCGGCACACCGAGCAACTTCCGCAAGGAGGTCCTCACCTTCGAGGTGGTGGGGTTTCGGGGAGCGTACCACGCCATCCTTGGCCGGCCCTGCTACGCCAAGTTCATGGCAGTCCCAAACTACACTTACCTGAAGCTCAAGATGCCGGGGCCCAAAGGCGTCATCACGGTGGGCCCATCATTCGAACACGCATTCGAGTGTGACGTCGAGTGCGTTGAGCGCGCTGAGGCGCTTGCGCATGACGAGGCCCTCGTGGCAGACCTGGAGAAGTTGGCCAACGAGGCCCTCGACTCCACCAGCAAGCACGCCGGCAGCTTCGAGGCCGCGGAGCACACCAAGGCTGTACCCCTCGACCCCAGCGCCCCCGAGGGCAGGGTGCTGAGAGTCAACTCCACCCTCGACTCGAAATAGGAAGTGGTGCTCGTCGACTTTCTCCACGCCAACGCTGACATCTTTGCGTGGAGTCCCGCAGATATGCCGGGCATTCCGAGGGAGGTCGCCGAGCACTCACTTGATATCCTGCCCAACTCCAAGCCGGTATCTCAGCGTCTGCGACGATTTGACGAAGAGAAATGCTGGGCGATTGGAAAGGAGCTGCGGAAGCTCTTAGAGGCCGGATTCATCAAGGAGGTGTTTCATCCAGTGTGGCTAGCTAATCCTGTACTAGTTAAGAAAAAGAATGGGAAGTGGCGGATGTGCATAGATTATACCGGTTTAAATAAAGCATGTCCCAAAGTTCCTTTTCCTTTGCCACAGATTGATCAAATAGTTGATTCCACCGCGGGGTGTGAGTTGCTATGCTTCCTTGATGCGTATTCCGGTTACCACCAAATTAAGATGAAGGAGTCCGACCAGCTCATGACCTCCTTTATCACCCCATTCGGGATGTTTTGCTACGTGACAATGCCGTTCGGTCTCCGAAATGCTGGGGCAACATACCAGCGGTGTATGCTCCACGTCTTCGGGGATCACGTCGGGCGGACCGTTGAGGCATACGTCGACGACATCGTAGTAAAATCCAGGAAGGCAGACGACCTGGTGAACGACTTGCGCATTGCGTTCGATTGCCTCCGGGCGAACGGGGTTAAGCTAAACCCTGAAAAATGCGTCTTCGGGGTGCCGCGTGGCATGCTCTTGGGTTACATTGTCTCCCAGCGAGGCATAGAGCCCAACCCGGAGAAGGTATCGGCCCTTGAGAGGATGGGGCCGATACGCGATCTGAAGGGAGTACAAAGGGTCCTGGGCTGCCTCGCAGCTCTGAGTCGCTTCATCTCACGTCTCGGTGAGAAGGGCTTACCCCTGTACCGACTTCTTCGAAAGAGCGAACGTTTCTCCTGAACCGCCGAGGCCCAGGAGGCCCTCGACAAGTTAAAGGCAACACTTGCCCACACTCCGATATTGACCCCGCCCCAGGAAGGCGAACCTCTGTACCTCTACGTCGCCGCCACGACCCAGGTGGTCAGCGCGGTCATCGTAGTGGAGAGAACGGAGGAGGGCCACGCCCTGCCGGTCCAGAGGCCGGTCTATTACATCAGCGAAGTGTTGTTGGACACCAAGACGCGATATCCCCCGATCCAGAAGCTGCTCTATGCGGTGGTGCTCGCGCAGCGCAAGCTGCGGCACTACTTTGAGGCCCATCCTGTCACCGTGGTGTCTTCCTTCCCTTTAGGGGAAATTGTGCACAATCAGGACGTCTCGGGCAGGATAGCTAAGTGGTCCGTGGAGCTCATGGGTGAAGCCCTCACCTACGCACCACGAAAGGCGATCAAATCGCAGATCTTGGCAGATTTCGTAGCTGAGTGGACCGACATTCAGTTACCCACCCCTCAGATCCAAGCTGAGTGCTGGACCATGTACTTTGATGGTTCGGTGATGAAAACGAGCACAGGCGCGGGCCTGCTCTTCATTTCGCCCCTTGGAGAACACATGCGGTACTTGGTGCGCTTGCATTTCCTCGCGTCGAACAACATGGCGGAGTACGAGGCGCTCCTCAGCGGCCTGCGCATCGCCATCGAGCTCGGTATCAAGCGCCTTGACATTCGCGGAGATTCTCAGCTGGTCATCGACCAGGTGATGAAGAACGCGAGCTGCCACGACGAGAAGATGGAGGCGTACTGCACCGCAGTGCGTAAACTAGAAGACAAGTTCTTTGGCTTCGAGCTCAACCACATCGCACGCAAGTAAAACGAAGAGGCGGACGAGCTGGCCAAGATTGCTTCGGGGCGGATCACCGTTCCCCCAAACGTTTTCTCCCGCGACCTCGCCAAGCCCTCCATCGATCTCGACAAATCTGCTGAAGCTTCAGGAAAAGCCTCGGGGGCTGGCCCCTCGAAGGCCACGGGCGCCGAGCCCATGGACGAGGACCCCTCGAATGAGGAACTCGAGAACTCGAACCTCGAAGGGTCCCAGGTGGACGAGGCCGAGGCGATGGAGATCGACGACCTCCCGCCCCCTCCGCGGGACTGGCGCGACGAGTACCTCACCTGGTTGGACTGAGGCGAACTCCCCCCAGACCGAACCGAGGCAAGGCGTATCGCCAGGAAGGCCAAGTCCTTCGTCGTCATCGACGACGAGCTCTACAAGCGCAGCGCCTCGGGGATCATGCAGCGTTGCATTTCCATCCCCGAGGGACGGGAGTTGATCCAGGACGTCCACGCGGGCGAATGCGGTCACCATGCCGCCCCGCGTACCCTCGTGGGCAAAGCGTTCCGCCAGCGTTTCTATTGGCCGACGGCGGTCACCGACGCCAACGAAGTAGTACACACCTGCGAAGGGTGCCAGTACTACGCGCAGAAGACCCACCTCCCGGCTCACGCGCTGCAAACCATCCCCATCACATGGCCGTTTGCCGTGTGGGGACTGGACAGGGTCGGGCCCTTACGAAAGGCGCCCGGGGGCTTCACCCACACACTGGTGGCCATCGACAAGTTCTCAAAGTGGATCGAGGTCCGCCCCATCAGCAGCCTCAGGTCCGAGCAGGCAGTGTTGTTCTTCACGGACATCGTGCACCGCTTTGGGGTACCCAACTCCATCATAACGGACAATGGCACCCAATTCACCGGCAAGAAGTTCTTAGAGTTCTGCGACAGCTGCCACATCCGCGTGGATTGGTCTGCCGTGGCACACCCACAGACTAATGGCCAAGTAGAGCGTGCCAACGGCATGATTTTATAAGGCTTAAAACCAAGAATCTTCAACAAGCTCAACCAGTTTGGCCGGAAGTGGATTCAGAAGTTGCCGTCAGTCGTTTGGAGCCTCAGGAACACCCCGAGCAGGGCCACAGGTCTCACCCCGTTCTTCCTGGTCTACGGCACGGAAGCTGTGCTCCCCACGGACTTGGACTACGGGTCCCCGAGGGTCAGAGCATACCAGGAGGGGCAGAACCAACAAGATCGCGAAGCCGCATTGGACTGCATCGACGAGGCCCGAGATGTGGCAGTCCTACACTCCAAGAAGTACCAACAATCCCTGCGACGCTACCAAGCGAACAAAGTCCAGCCTCGAAACCTCAACAAGGGGGATTTGGTGCTCTGACTCCGACAGAAGAACGAGGGACGCCACAAACTCACGCTGCCGTGGGAAGGGCCGTACATCATTGCCGAGGTCCTCAAGCCCGGCATGTACAAGCTCGTAGACGAGAAGGGTGAAGTCTTCACCAACGCTTGGAACATTCAACAGCTACGTCGCTTTTACCCTTAAGTTCTAAGTCGTTTTGTGCATATCCAACACCCAATTCGGTTGTATAAACGTTAAGGTTGTGAATAAAGACAAGGGAGATTCGGCTTTCCTCTGACAACCAAGTCCCCCTCGGGGGCCACTACGGGGGGCACCCCCCCTAAACGGTCCCATTTTTTTGCAAAGAACCTTTTTTTCTGAAAATGCTAAGCGTCTCGCGCCTCGAAAGCTTAGGCAGACAAAGGCAGGGCGCGAGTAGCTAAAAGGTAAAGCCGGACGAGCCAGGGACGGCCCACGCCTCCAGCAGGATACGGCCTCCCTCTCACCACTTCACCTTCGAGTTACTCGCGAAAACGATCGATCCCAGCTGAAACCTGCCTTGGTGACGGGAAAGACGCAACGGCATACATAAAACGAGCCACACTTAAAGTCACAAACTTCAAAAGATGGTTTGTTTAATTACATGAGCCACCTGGCTCGAATCTCGACCACAACCTAAGGGCTTCGGTGCCTAGCTACTTTCAGGGCTTGAGAGGACCCACAGGAGCAGCGTTCGGGAAGAGGTCCTCCTCGAACACGTCGGCGAGATCGGCGGCGGCATCGGCGGTGGCAGCATCGGCCTGCTCCAGGGCGTCCTGCACTCCATCATCGTTGAGGCCATCCGCGACGACGTACCCCGTGGCCAGCGCTGCGAAGTCGACGATATAGTGCGTTGACACCACGCCGAGGGTCTTCTGAACACCGAGACGGAGAGCGCCCTTCATGCGCTCGACGACGCGGCCGCTCAGAGCCCGAAGGCGACTCGCCAGCGAGCTCCCTGACAAGCCGGTACCCTCGTTGATGCTTTGACACGCTTCGAGGGCCGCCTGCTCCAAGGTCGTGAATTCCTACTGCGACGAGATGTAGGCCGCCTGGAGCGCTTCCGCCTGCATCGCCGACTCCCCCAGAGCCTTCCGCAGTCCTGGGATGAGAAAAGGTGAGTCGAGAGCGAATCTCGACGAGCCTGAACGATAAATAAGGGCTCGAGGGCTGCAACTTACCCTCGACCTACTTCCTCTCCGTCTCGAGCTCTATACGCGCGGCTCCAGTCTCTTCCCGTAACTCCAGAATCGAGATGTCCTTCTCCTCGACGGCGGACCTCAGGGCCTCGACGGTGACGCTCTCCTGAACTAGGGCCCCGGTAAGCCGCTCGGCTTCCGCCTCTCGAAGTTGGAGCGTGATCCTGGCCTCCGCGAGTGCGGCACGCTCCTGCTAAAGCTGGGACTGCGCCTCCTCTCGTGCTGAGCGCTCGCGCTGGAAGGCGGACCAGGCATCCTCGAGCGCGGCACGCTCCTGCTGAAGCTGGGTCTGCGCCTCTACGCGAGTGGCGCGTTCCTGCTGGAGCTGGCCCTCCACCACGGTGAGCGCCTCGGTCTTCTCCTGCAGAGCGGCACTCAGCTTCTCGACCTCCTGGGTCTTCTGCTCGGCCTGGGTCTGCCAAGATCTCGCTCCCTCGACGGTGGCGCGATCCTGCTGGAGTTGGGCCTGCGCCTCGGTGAGGGCCGTTTCCTTCTGCGCCAACGCAGCTTGGACCTCGGCGTGCGCCACGCGCGCCTTCCGCAGCTCCTCATTCGCCGCCGTCAGCGCCTCCTCTTTCCTCTGGAGCGCGAACTTCAACCCCTCAGCCTCCCTGGCCATCTGCGCCGCCACAGCCCGCTGGGAGTCACGCTCCTCCTCCACGCGGAGGAGGTTGTACTCGAGCCAGCCGTTGTCCGTCCGCAGGGCCTCCACCATCGCGTCCAGGGCGTCGTACTACGCCCGGTACCAGTCGAGGTCCGAGCTCAGCTCAGCAATGAGGGTGAACCTCTCGCTCGCCTGCCCCTGCAACTCCTGCGGATGGGGAAGGAGAGAAAGAAGAAAGAAAGTCAGACGAAAGGCACGCAAACGAGGAAAGCGAACCAAGCGGCCCTTGGGCAAACATACTTACTCGAAAGACTTGGAGCGACCTGCCCCTGTGAAGCTGGAGGGCGTCGACGAGGGCATTCTGAAGGGAGGTGCCGAGGCCGCCGAACTCCCGCCACAGCTCCCCCTCCGACCTCGCCTCTTCCACCAGACGTGGTGGAACTCCAGGAAGCCGGAGCCTCTGCTCCCACTGCGGCGCGCTGGCGCTGTACGTTGGGGCCACGACGCCGGACGTCGACGCCCCAGCACCGGTCGCTGGCGCCTGCGACATCACACAGCCATCGGACCACACCACTAGCACCTCGGGCGCGGGCCTAGCGGCTGGCGCGACCGCCACCGCCGCTCGACCCCCACCGGGGGCCGAACCACCATCAGCAGGAGCCCCGGCCGTTCCGTGGCCCTCTGCTCCCCGACCTGCGGCACGGGCCTGCTCTCGCCCCCGCCGGGTATCGCGGGTCACCGCCGCCCGCGGGGCATCTGGTGCTGCCTCCTCCCGCCGTCGCCCGTGAGGTCCTTGCCGAGCAGGGCCTCGTCGTGCGCGGCGCGTCTTGCGCCCCCACCTTGAGCGCCTTGACGGGCGCAAGGCCATGGACAGCATGTGCCGTCCTAACAATAGAAGAGAAGAAGAATGGGCAGTCCGATACATGATATCAAGAACACGGAGAGCAAAATGTGACTCACCTTATGCTGGAGAGGCCCTGCTTGCGCTTCCTCGAGGACTCTGGGGGCGCCACCCCAGACCCGGCCGGCACCTGCGACGGCGCTCCCTCGTCGAGGGACAACATATCCACCCCTCGAACGGGCTCCGCGAGGACCTCTTCATTTCTCGGCGATGGGGGCGGCGCGGCCTCCCACCTGTCGGAGATGGTCCGCTCCCCTCGCTCTCCTCCTCGTCTGAAGACGTGTCCACCGACTCCGGTGGGGGGAGAGACCCTGCTGCTCCCACAACAGGTACTCCTCATTGTACCTGTCGAGGCGCTCCTGCCTCCGGATCTTCTTCTCCTTCGCCTGGTCCGCCAGGCCCTTCTCCCTTTGCTGCCTGGCGCGGTTGGCAGCGTGCGACCTGGGCGTCGACGGATCTGAGGTGGGGATGTTGACGCGCACCCCCTGTCACTGGTGACCACGGTTAGATTGAACACCGGAATAAGACAGACAAAAACAAGAAATCAAGTCTCACCAGGTCGGCATCCGGGAGCATCGCGAACGACCACAAGTTGTCGTCGCTGTGCGGAACCACCTTGAGGTTCACCGCACGCCTCGCCCTCATAGCCGCGTACGCCTGAGGGAGCGGCTCCTCCAGCAACCGCGAGCGCGCCAGGGCCGCGGGGTCGGCGTCACTCCTCATCTCGAAGATGAGAAGTTCCCTCTCCATGAGAGGGATCACCCGCCAGAGATGAAAGTTGGTGATGACGGCCGCCACGGTCAGGCCGGCGTTCGCCAACTGGCGCAGGGTGTTGGTGAGAGGCTCGAGCCTCGGCTGCCTCGACGCGGGCGACACCTCATGCGCCCAAGACACCGGTCTCTCCTTCACCACCTTCCCGGTGTACGGCGGGAGCCCGACGCTGTCGTTGCAAAGATAAAACCAACCCTTCTCCCAGTCAGTGTTGTTCGTCGTCATCGTGCAGAGCAGGTACAACTCCTTCCGGGAGTCGCGCGCTGCAAATGTAAGGCCGCCAGCGCGTACGGCCCGGCGCGTCCTCCTCTCCCCGGCGGCAAGCGTGTGGAGCTCTCCTCGGAAGAGGTGGATCCACAGGTCCCAGTGCGCCGGGATCCCTAGGAACCCCTCACAGACGGCGACGAAGGAAGCCGCCTGCGAAATGGCGTTGGGGGCGAAGTTGTGAAGCTCCACCCCGTAGTGGTGGCACAACCCCCGCATGAACTTGCTCGCGGGGGCGTTGAATCCTCGCTCGTGCAGCCGCACGAAACTCACGACGTAGCCCAGCGGAGGGGACAGCTCCCAGTGCGACGCCGACGGGATGATGCACGCCGGATTCGCTTTGTCACCAGCCGGCGCCAACTAACCGCCGGCGACAAGCCCCTCCATGGATTGCAGGTCCACCGACGACCGGGGCCACGGATGAGCATCCAGCACTCGGACCGCAAACATGATGGGAGCGGCGGAGCGCGAGCGAATGCGGAGCGGCGGACCGCGAGCGAATCCGAAGCGGCGGGATGCGCGGTGATGGGGAAGACAAGGAGCAAGAGGCGGATGAGAATGGCAAAGGTAAGGCGCTCCCACCGCGCTCCCCTGCTTTTATAGAGTAGGAAGGGGCGGAGCCCCCGGAAACGCATCAGGCGGCGGCAGTTAATGCGGTGGGTACCGCTCGTCGCTGACAGTAGGGCCCCACCGCGCCAAAACTACCGCACGCACGCGCGTGCGCCATGATTACCGCGTGGTAATCCAAGGGACGCCGCGTCCCGTCTTATCGCCGTCGCGCGTCGCCCGTGTTGTGTCACCTTAAAAGGCGCGCCCGCCTTGCCTGCCTCGTGCCACGTCAGCCACGATCGAGTGGGCGCGGCAGCCAACCGTCCTGTGGACAGATTTTCGCACACCGGGGATCCCTTCTCGTATAAGGAAAGCCCCAGGAAACCCCGAGCCAGGGATTCGAGTTCTGATCCCTCGAAGGGATGCGGCTGGCGCCCCAATCCGAAATAGGTTGAGGCCACAAGGCCACGGCCTGTCAGCATACCCTCGAAGACGAACTCGAGGAATCCCGGGGCTCAGGCCCGCATGACTCTACTGATCAGCGGCTCGAGGCCCGGCCCACTGAGGGTGCGACGGGTGCCGCAGATGCCCCTCGACTCGGGGATATACTGATCAGTGGTTTGAAGCTCGGCTCGATGACGGATCGGCGAGCGCCACAGGTCCGCCAAGACGGGAGCGCCGGCGCTCCCGCAACTGCCCTATTGATCAGATGTACGGAGCTTGACCCTCGACGGGTTCGAACAGGCGCCTCAGATCGACAGAGTCAGGAACGATCGGGGCGCGCGCAATCAAGCCTGACCCCGAATGCGAAGTTCGGGGGCGCCCCACATATCGTGTTCAAGGCCAAGACAGAGGCAGCCAATCGAGGGATCCCATCGAGGGAGTGCTTCCGCGCCCTCGGCCCCTAGCGAACGAGGCCGAGCCCTTCTTGGCAAACCTCTGCAAGCGCTTACATGGACGTGTCTCCGGACCACGAGCCGACCCCTATCGAACGGGGCACAGACGCCCACTTGAACTATCCGTTAACAGCTCGCCGAGGCAATAATTGCTCGTCGCCCGCTCGAGGCTAGCATGGTTTGCCTCACCCCTCTACCCTGCGGAAGGGCAATGAGGGTCGTAATAAAGCCGAGAGTCTTCATCTGATCGTCCCTGATTGGGCCAGGGCTCGGGGGCTCCTCGCACCACGACCACCTCGACGATCGCTGCATCAACCCACCTAGGGTTGCACCCCCGAAAACTGTCAGCCTACTCGAAACGTCTACGGTCAACACGATGCCCCCCACCTGCGTAGATTGCCGATGCCGGCTGAAATACCGCCGAGGCCGGCTGAAACAAACGCAAGACGAGCTGCATCACCCTACGCATTTAACCCCTGCACGAGTGCACGCACTCCTGCAGGGCTTCGGGGGCTTACACCCGCGGGTGCGCTAGCGCGCCCTCACGGGAAAACATGCACGATCAAAAGAGGACGAACTCGCACATGACGCCCGAGAACGACATCCTTTGCTGGAACGGTCCCCTTTCCGGCAAAGGCTCGGGGGCTACTGTCGGGGACGGTCATTAGGGGTCCCCTAACTAAGGGGGTAACCCCCTCGTTAAACGCAATCCGCCCAAGGACTGTTCCTCGAGCCCGGTCACGGGACATCACGGGCCCACGGCCTGCTACGGCCCGGCAGCAGCCGTGCTGAGAAGGCCCGCTTGACCGCCTCGCTCGAGGGCTCCGGCTCCTCAAGCAGACTTCCGCCTCGCTCGAGGGCTTCGGCCCCTCGAGCAGGTTCCCGTCTCGCTCGGGGGCTTCGGCCCCTCGAGCGGGTTTCTGCCTCGCTCGAGGGGTTCAGCCCCCCTCGAGCGGGCAGCCATCCCCATTCCACCCGGCAGCGGCATTTAATGCCCAGCCCCACAGTGGGACGCCGAAGTCAAGGGTGAATCTTCCCCCACACCGCGCGACTGACACAGCCAGGGCGCCTGACACCGCCACAGTGCGGCCTAACCCGCCACTGTGCAGCCATGCCTGGCCCTGTGCGGACAGGCCGGCGTCACTCCGCGGCGCTGTGCTACCTGCTCCCGTCCTCCCCCTACGGCGAGACCCTCGAAAGGGTATGGGGGCACCCTCGAAAGGTGTACGGGCGACGTGCGGGCACAATCCTCGACCAGCGCCGCCGTACGGGCGGCGTGCGCCGCGTCTCCTCCGCCAACTCCGGCGCAGCACGGCCATCCCGGGCGCTGCACCGCCATCCCCGGCGCTGTGCAGTCATGCCTGGCCCTGTGCGGACAGGCCGACGTCACTCCGCGGCGCTGTGCTACCTGCTCCCGTCCTCCTCCTACGGTGAGACCCTCGAAAGGGTATGGGGGCACCCTCGAAAGGTGTACGGGCGACGTGCGGGCGCACGCCTCGACCGGCACCGCCGTACGGGCAGCGTGCGCCACATCTCCTCCGCTATCCCGAGCGCTGTACCACCATCCCCGGTGTTGTGCCGCCATCCCTGGCGCTGTGCGATAAGCTGCACAGCACTGTGCGGATAGGCCGGTGACGTGCCACAGTCCCGCACCACCAACTCCGGTCCTTCCCCCGGCGGTCAGGTCCTCGATTCAGCAGGGGCATCCCCTCGAAGTCAAAGCGGGACAGGTCACAGTGACCGCCGTGCCGCCCGCGGAAGCCGGAGGGCGCCAACTCGCGCCAGGAACCATGACGTGCAGGACAAGACCGTCGGCGCCATACCTGCTAGTACGCAGCCACTGTGCCGACTGCCATCGTTGTAACTGCCCTCCCTTGGCCTATAAAAGGGAGAGGCAGAGCCCCCTGCACGGGAACGACGACGACGCTCACTCTCACTCGCATACAGCACACCACCCCGTTCTAGATATTGGCACTTGCCTCAATCACCTTAGTAGGGACTTGGGGGGATTTCCTCCTCTCCCGCCTTGCTTGTAGCTCCCCTCTACAGGCACCACCGGTGCAAGCTAATACAGTGCGCAAGCACACCCTGCTGGACGTACGGCCGTGTGGTCGGAACCAGGATAAACCCCGCGTCTCATTAGCCTTGCGCCGACCATCAGGAAGCAGATCCCAGCGCAAATCACTAGTTGGTGCCGGTGCTAATCCGGACACCGACACCTTGTCTCCATCACTACCAAAAAACACGACGAGAAACATTCTTCCGAACCTGTAGATGGAGCACATCACAATAGAGGTTTGTATGTTACTATAATTTGTAATCTATTATTAATTTTGTAAAAAACAGTATTAGTTGGTTTAATATTCCATCTAGAGCCAGCTGTCATGTGTTAATTCAAATATGGTGCAGGGAGAGATCTCACCACCTGTTCTCAATGAGGTGTCAAGCGAACAGGAAACGCAAGTAGATGTTGAGATGATTAATGGAGTGGACAACCAAGAGATCAATCTGGAGTTGGAAAAGACTGATGAATCAACTATCAAAGCAATAACAATAAAGGTAACATAAAATTTCCTTTACAGATATAACTATGATTATTTAGTACAAACTACAATGATACTAAGTTAATTAGAGATGTTAAATGATGAATTAAATTATGAGTTTTTTGTTTTTTTAATTATTATGGTCCAACAAGATCAACAATGAGATCAAACGCGACGCAGGAGGAGCCCGAGGCGGAGCCGCGGGGAGAGAGCAAGGCCGACACGGATGGCGCACGAGGCCTCTCCTCCGCCGTGGCCGCGCCACTGACCCCGTCCACCACCACCTCCGCGAGGATGTCGACGCCGCTCTCTCCCTTCGCGAGGACATCGCCGCCGCTCTCTCCCCGAGGTCCATGATGCGTCGAGATCGGGCCATGACTGCTGGATCTGGCCAGCGGTGAGGCCCCTGCAGGATCTCGTGGTGGCTCCTCTCCAGGCGGTGAGGCTGGACGGCGATGGTGGAGATCTCACGGCGGCGGCCTCCTCTGCGTGGGTCTGGCTGCAGTGGCGGCGGGACGGCGACGACGAGCTACTGCTCATGCTCGAGCTCTAGCGGCAGCGGCAGCCTCGCAGCGGCCTCGCATACCCGCATGTGTGATTTATCTGCTAAATGAACTTGGAACATTATGATCCATTCAATATCAATGTGCTAAATACTTGACTGATTCACTTGAAATACAGATCGAATTACCTCCTAAGTTGCACTAAAATTATCAAGCAAAGTACTCATCATTTATGTGGATGAGACTTCATTGGATGACCGTGATGATATTGAAGGACTTGATGCTTCAGCAGCGCATGTAGCAAACCTACTGTCCTCAGAGCCATCTGATGGTACTAATATCAGGCATTACATGATAATAACTGTGAAACATGGGAAATCGCCTAAACAGTCAAGCACGAAAATATAACTGATACTTTAAGGCATATAGATCAGCTACCGACTTCTATTTTTACATAGAATTTATGCAGTTTAATATTTTAGCTGAGTCTCTACAACTTTATACAAAGAATACAATTATGATTTTTGGTCAATTTCCACTAATCTAAAATGCTCACTATTCATTTTGTTAATTTGGTTATTTCGAGTCAATGTCTTATCTTTGGAACTGGGGTCATGTCAGATGTTGAGTATGCTTTGAGAAAAGAAGAAGGGGTGTGCAGTAATGTAAGATATTTTGAACAAATTTGGTTGAGTATGATGGACTTGCTCCAGTAATCGCTTTCATTTAGAATGTCAACAGGATCAACTTTTGTTCGTCTCAGTTATGCCTTGATTGTATATGCCTTATCTTTGACATGCTTATTTGTTACATCAAAACATGAGTTGCCACTCATCTAATTCATTAGTATCCAGTCCATTATTTAGATCAAATTCGTTTCTCGATCTTGTAGTAAGTGTCCATCGTTTTGCTTCAGGATTTTCTTTTCACAACTGCCTTTAAAAACATTTGCCTAGGATCTGTGTTTCCTTAATTCATAGGTAAATCAGTATATCTGGTTGCCTTGTCTGACTTATATTCATCTTCATTCAATCCATGCTCATGGTTGATTCACAAATGGCATTGTCTATCCGATAAGCTTTAGTGTCGTCGTTGGTTTAAGTGGCTGGCTTCCTTGCTCAAGGTATGACTTTGGCCTTCTAATTTTTGGAAACAATGGTAATGTTAATATGTTTCTTAATGTCCTGAAAATTATAATGTTTTTTATGTCTATTTGTTCAGGACCCTGAGGACCAAGATTGAGAGCTCACAACCTGCTCTTAGAAAAGTTGTTGCCTTGCCGATCCTGCTCAACCATAGAAGAGGTTAGCATTGATATATTTCGTAGTGGATGCATTTAAATTTGTTGATCTCCTGAAAACAAAGGATCTAAAATGGTTTATTTCTTTGTGTTCTTGTAAAATGGTTTACAGGAATAGTGAGAGGTCAGCTGAGATTCTGCGATGCTCAGGGTTCTAGTATACGTATTTCAAACCTTACAATGGGTACATATTACTATTCTTCAATTTTGTAGCTGACACTCGTTCATTCTCTTAGATCCAGAACTCACAAGATGTTTTCTTTTATGTAGAAACTTGGTCACTATAGGATCCCTGAAGAGATGGACAATGTCAGCAAGTGGCTTAGCTCAAGGTTGGGGCTTGACCGACCTCGCGGCTAACTCAAAAATATGCTGGTGGTGAGATGGCTTTGATAGTGAGATATAGAAAGAGGTATTGACAATATGCAGAAGGTTGTTAGGTTATGTGAATGTGAGTTGTGATTGTCATGGCTTGGTAGGCAGTAACCCCACGTGCTTTCCTCACAGATACATATCATGTTGGTTTACCGGTAATGTACCTTGTTACCACTTAAGAGGATGCCGATGTCTGATGGTTTTGTTGTGTACCGATGACAATGATGTCTGAGCAACAAGTCTCCACGAACATGACTTTGCGTCCTAATGCCATACACAAAATATATATTCTATATAAAAAAAATACTCGGGGCACATAATTGGCAAGATGTCAACTGAGACTAACAAGACCTTCACGAATAGGACTCCGAGTGCTAATGCCATCCACAAAATCTATTCTATATAAAAAAACTCAGGACATCAATGTCCATGACAACTAATTCAATCAAGAGTTCCTCGCAAAAAAATCAATCAAGAGTTGTAAAAGTCAAACAAGACCATCACATCCAGTGCACCATTGTTCGGCAACATCAACACAACTGGAACCTAGGATTGCGACAATGTCAACACAACTGGAGACCTAGGATTGCGACGGCAAGATCGCAAGGAAAGTCGCAGCCGCAGGGACAAATCGTTGCACGAGACAACAGAAGTCGATGACTGATTGACTGCCAAACACCAACAAGTCTAAGGTACATTATCTCTACCAACCTCTATGGCAAAAAAGTTCAGCAGCAAACACAAAAGATTAATTATTGATTATATCAATTTTTACTATGTGAGTTTTTGAATAAGAAATCTTCAGCAAATACACATTGTACTTTAATAACAAAATAAACTAGTAGGGGGACTATATTATCTGATTCTGTAGATGGCGCACGTCACAATGGAGGTTTGTATGTTACTGTAATTTGTAATCTATTACTAATTATTCATAGATCCTTTTTTCACATAAAAGCAACATTGGTTGGTTTAATATTCCATCTAGAGCAAGCTGTCATGTCTTTTATGATGCGTCAAAAATTAAAAATCATTAAGGAACAACGCGGGGCTCTACTCGTGTGTTTTTATGATGTAAAACAAACCAACCTTGTCATCATGAAGAGGATGAAAGGTGTGGGTAGGTTCTGAATTTTTGGTGTTGGTTTCTCGATAAGAGGCAAATAAGTCGTAGGATGGCTTATGTCATAGGTTTATGGTCAAATAAAATCCAAATGAAACATCCGAGTGAATTAAATGTCTCAAAAATAAGTTCAACCACTTGAGAGTTTATACCAAGTCTTGCGTAGCAAATTCTAAGACCAACTCACTTGAAATCAGAAATATTCCGGGTTGCCCTCCCGACAGCTTTATTCTTGATCGGGTTGTCCTCCTGGTAGCTTGTTCTTGACTCGACAAACGGGTTGCCTCCCGCCTAGCGCTTCGTTTATAGTCCATGGCTAGACTTATTCTCTTCTTCACTTCGGATCAATGCTCTTTGTGGGTGTTGCAATTTTGGGTACCCACTTCCGCACCATCTTGGGCGCGGGCTTATTCTCCAGCTTAGTCATCTTTTTGGTCTTCACAGGCGGCTTTTGTTCATTGGTCTTGACGGATGCAATGACTTCTTTGATCACCTTCGCTTCCTTCTTCTTGGGCTCTTCCTTCTTCTTTTTCTCTTCCTTGCTAAAGCGATGATGAGGTGGAACATATTTAATATTGATCATGTTGCATACCTCGAAACGTGGACGAAACTTGAATATGCTCCTTGTGCCATTGACATCGAACTTGATCTCTCCCTTGCCAACGTCGATCGTTGCCCCGACGGTCTTGAGGAAAGGCCTCCCTAGGATGAGAGGCGGCTTCTCCCTTTCTCCCATCTAGAGCACCACGAAATCAACGGGGATGAAGTGATCTCCAACTTTCACGGGCACATCTTCGGTGATTCCCACGGGATAGCGAATAGATTTGTCACCCAACTCCAAGCACATACCCGTAGGCTCTAGTGGTAGGTGTAGCTTCTCAAACACATCTCTTGGCATGACGCTCACACTTGCTCCAAGGTCGCATAATGCCTTCTCGAACGTGAATGAACCAATAGAACATGGGATGGTCGGACATCCGGGTTCTCTTTGCTTCTTGGGCCCTTGATTTGCAATGGTGGCACTACATTAATTGTTCGGACATCTTGACGTGATCCGCCCCGAGTGTTGCCATCTCATACTTGTTCGCAAGTATGTCTTTGAAGTAGCGAGAATATGTAGGAACTTGGAGAGCGTCCAATAGCGGCATGTTTATGCTTAACCTGCGCACCACTTCCACAAAATTTTCAAAATGACTATCAACTTTACCTCGAAAGTAGCGTGTCTTTAGTGTAGGCATCTTCGTGTCATCACTTGGCATCTCGAATTCTGACTCTTCGGTAGCAATCTCCGGAATAGTAGTCACCTTCTCCTTAGTGTGATCCTCCAATTCGACGGTTAGCTTAGGCTTCCTTGCTCCGGCTGGAAGTTCGGGATCCTCCGTCTCCTTTCCCGAGTGAGTTTGAATAGCCTTCGCCATCTCGGGACTTTGGGGCTTCCCCGGCAATTTTCCTTCATTAGCGGTTAGGCGCCCGGCAAGTTATCCCACTTGCGTCTCCAATATCTTCATCATGTTGAGCACTTGATGGTTGGAGCTCTCGACCTGTCACCTTGCCATCGATGTTCTCCAATATTTTATCCATAGTCTTGAACATAGTGATGGTGTCCTTGTTGATCTTTGCTTGCTCGTCCATGAAATCCTTCAATTGTATACGAAGAGGCACCGTATTTTGAATAGATGAACTTGCATTAAATTGAGGTCTACCTTGCCCATAGCGGAAGTTTCGCAAATCTCCTTTCCTCATGTAGTCGAGCACCTTTGCTTCCTCCGGATAATCTTTTTGGACATGGCCGTACTCCCTACACTCTGTACACGCGGATATTGCTTCGGCGGCCTTTAGGTCTTGGGCTACTTTCTTTTCTAGCTCCATCTTCTCCAACCTCCTCATGAGTGAGTCAATTTTTCCTTCTAGAAGTTCCTCCTTTTCAACCTGCAAAACACCTTTAACATTTCCCGTGGGTTGAACCGGAAGTAAGCGTCCGGATGACGCCCATGTATCATTATCCGCAACCTTCTTGAAAAGAGTGAATGCCTCCGTCGGAGTAAGCTCAATGATTGATCATCCCGCCGATGCGTCAATTACGGTCCTCGATGCTAGATTGAGCCCTTGATAGAACTTTTGAACGAGGTCCTCCTTCGGGAACTTGTGATGTGGCACGGCTCGGGTGTACTCATTGAAACACTCGAAAGTTTCCGCGATAGTATCCGTTGGATATTGAGCAAATGTAGCAATATTATTACGCAAGCTTTGAGTCTTACCCGGCGAATAATACTCCTTCATGAAAGCTCCCATCAACGCTTCCCAATTTTGCACCATCTCCACCGGTAGAGTGTAGAACCATTGCAAGGCTTTTCCAAGTAGTGAGAAAAAAAAAGCCTCGCCCTCAATTGATTTTGATTCAGCCCTTCCATCGTGAATGTCTGACAAAGTCGAATGAACGCTTGAATGTGAAGGTTAGGATCCTATTTACCGGTGAATGGTGTATGTTGCACCATGCGGATGGTTGAAGTCTTGATCTCGAACGGTCTTCCGATGTCGGCTAGGTTGAGGAAGGGAAGATCGACAAGCTCCGGGATGCAAAGCTCCCCAATCTTCCTCTCTTGTGCCATTGGTGGCGGTTGAGGTTGATCTCTCCTCGGACTCGGAGGTGGTGATTCCTTCTTCGGACTTGTAGGTGATGATTCCTTTGGAGATCCCGATGATCCTTCGGCTCCGGCTTTTGGATCTACAATCTCCAGTTTCCTAGCTCGTGCTTCACGTCTTCTTTACTTGTAAAGTTTTTCTGGATCATCCACACAATTTTTTGGTTTGTTGGAGAGGTAGCCGTCCATCTCCTGTTTGGGTTAGCGATAAACAAAATATACAAAAGATCTAAAAAAGAGATATAAAAAGGGTTAGTCAAATACTAGATCAGATTGGTTTTTGAGGATGATCAAAGTTTAATAGATGCAATAGAAAATCAAAAGAAAACTGAAAATACTTAAAAACGAGATACTAGATTGGATCTTGATTACTTGTTCCCCGGCAACGGCGCCAGAAAAAGGGCTTGTTGACGGTTCAATAACGCGCCAAGGTTCACCGCAGGCTTACGGATCATGTGGTACCTTTTTCCCTCGAGTATCACCAAAGGTATCGAATCCGTGGAACATGTGCAACGCAAGACTCAATCTAATAATCGAGAAACACTTGCATCTTGAAGAAGTTTCGAATGCATCTAATATACTAAGATCATGAGAGATAGCAAGAGAAAGCATAGAGGTAACCGATCTAGAGGGGCCTAGATCGCGCTTATGTCGTAGTTCCGAGCAAGATAGAAGAAAGCAAAACGAATCTCATTAAAAGCGTCTTTAAACCATGACCTTCGGTCAAACCCCCTAAGTCGCCCCGCCCTACTCGGTGTCAACATCCTATCACGATGTTCCCGTTTCTTCGTGGTCGAATCTTAGAGCACACTCACTAGGAGTGCGTTGAACTACTTAGTAGATCGGGTATGCACCTCTAGCCACCGCGGCAACAAGAACATCCCATGCAATCTATCTCGAGAATAGATTGAGGAAGAAAACACCCAAGCAAGAACAAGAATCATAATCAAAGGTACTCGATCGCTAGAAATCGGATCCATTAAAACTCCATCATAAGTGTATACATGAATAAGATCAGAACCGGGATCCTACCTTGATCTTGATTCAAGCCTCCGGAACTCCGACGTGGTCTTCCTTGCAAGGTTCCAACGCCGGCTAGGTAAATCCTAGACGACTAACACGACCCTCCTCTCCGAGATGGTGTCCCTCTAGCTTCTCTGCTCTTGGAGATGAATGACGAATTGCTTGATGAATGGTACTTTGCACGAGGACTATAAATAGCCCGAATGGGTGCTAGGTCAAAGGGGGTGGCGGACCGACCCAGAGGAAGGCCAGGCCGGTTGTCCTGGACCGACCGGCCCAGGGTCTCCTCGGCCCGGTTCGCCCCCGGTTTTCTTCCCGAAGCTTCTCACGACTTCCTGAGTTTTTGCCGAGTTGCATGTGGGTCCTTGACGTCTTTTCCTCGCGGTTTAGATAAGGGTGCTTGGAGCATGAACTCCCGCATCTTTCGTCTTGGTCCTCGATACTTCTTGGCTTCATGCTTTTGTCCTTGGTTCATTTGGAGTCATGTTCATCTTGTATCTTGACTTATACCGGGCTCCATGATCTTCTTGTAAAACCCTTGATGAACTTTACCCGGAAGTCCTCATTTAGGCTCTTGATTCCTGTGTAAATAATAAACTCCAAAAACCATGTGCGAGTGCGAACTTAACATATAATGGGGGTTAGGATCATTAGTGTGAATATCAAATTAATACCAACATTGAAGGTAAACTCATGCCTAGGTTGACGGAAATCAACCGCTAACACCATCCTCTTCCCGCCCGTACCGGTTGCACTTCCCCTCGAGCTGCGAGCCAGGAGATTGGGTCGCGGCCACCCCCCAACCCTACCCCACTGCCGCCGGCCGGTGTCGGTGCCCGGCGGCCGCTCCCTCCCCGCGGTGCCTGGCTCCGGCTCGTCACCTCCTCGCCCGCCTTCTCCCCCACGCCGGGCGTCAGCCGCCACCGGCTGCCGCCGGTCCTTCCCGTCTGCCGGCCACCGGACGCCGCCAGCTACTCCCGGGGCCATGCTCATCGAAGAGCTCCCTGTTGAGGGGCCCCCCTGACGCGGCTGCGTAGCTCCCTTCTCCGGCTGCCCTGGCCGGCCCCAACGCTGCCGCCGGCCAGCCGGTCGCCGCCGACGCCGGCCTCCCGGGCACCGCCGCCACGGCTGCGGTCGGTTCCGCTCTCTTCAACGAGCTCAACGACGGGCTCGACGTCGACTCGCCACCGCCTGTTGAAGCCGCCGCCTCACTGTCTCCGCTGCTCCTCCCGGTTGCTGCCGAGGGGGTGCTCCCCATAGGCTACCCCGAGCGGTCTCTCCCGGCCGCCGCCTGGATGGTCGTGCTGGTGGCCGCGGCCGGCTGCGTGTTGACGGCTGTTAAGTGCCTACTTTAGCCGTCAATATACTCATGAATAAAGGAGCATAAGGCATTTCTTACACGTATTTAGTTAAGAATAATGTAGTTCCACTTGTCCTTAGAGATTATTTGATTGCAGGAAAATAAGCAAGAAAAGAGTGGCAAACTCACCTTCTATGATCCATGCCACATCACCTCATCCTAGGAGGGCTGCCAACAAGGATGCAATGCATGCAAATCTGCCAACAAGGGCGCCTTGCTTGCATGCCATGCAAGTAATCCAAGTGAAGCACACTCCGACGAATCAAGGCGTGACACGTGGACGTCACATGGATTCATGGGCCCACAAAAGCATGCAATCCGTGCCAAAACAGGGTGGACACCGGGAACCGACCTAAGGACCCACAGGATAGTCACCTGGAGAAAGAACAGGCCAGGGGGGCCCACCAGGGGGTCGGCCGACCCCACAGGTCGGCCGAACCGACCTTGGCTCGGCCTGTCCTGGCCCTCCACATGGTGCTTCCCTATTGGTCCTAGAGGCCACTCCCGTGGTGTTTGCATCCATTCCTCGTCGGTGCTCGAGCCTATAAATAGAAGGAGAGGGGGCTCACTTAAGGATCATCCACACTTGCAACACCTCTCTAACTTTTAGTCTCAAGGCTAGGAGGTAGGCTAGAGTAGTTCTATTTCAGGTTCCAAGTCTACTTTGGGATCTAGGTATGAGTTTTCTTGTATCTTATTTCATTTGTATGACTTTGATCTACTTCAGTTATTCAGTTGTTTCATATAAAGTCGTGTTAGTATACATGGGTGATCTGTTCATGTGTTCTTCACCTGTTAATCATTTAGAGGCTCCTGTTCTTGATGAACAAGACATTTCGATCCACTTGACGGGTGACTTTCACATGTTTCTGGTGTTTGTTCATAAGTTAGAGGCTCGTGTTCTTCATGAACAGGACCCTTTGATCCAGTTGAACAAACATAGGAAAACACGAATCCGTTTGTGTACCTAACCTGGTTTGATCTAATTAGATGACATGACTGCGTTGTATGAAGTCTGTGCTTAAGCTACGGTACTCGGTGTAATTGGCTGGTTTATCTGGTGGCTTGACCTGGGTCACAATAGCCCGGGCCGGTCAAGTCCGGCTAACAACGTAAGCATGGTGCTTGGGTTGCGTAGCTACCTTACTTATGAGTTTATCCCACGGTTTGTCTTGGGGTAGGCCGTGGTAGTGACAGCCGTTGGTCCCTATGAAATTCCACACGTTCGGATAAGCTGTAGGAGTCTAAAATCTAGCAACCGGAGTTGTGCGGAAGCAACGCGGGAGGTTAGCTCCCCGTGGTACCTGGGTGCTTAAGTCAATGTTCTTCAACTCTAGTGTATCTAACTCGTTCTTACCAGCTTTATGTGTATAGTACATAAGAACCTAGAACTAACTCGTATGTTGCCTCCTATGCCTAGGACTCTTTAGAGAGAGAGTGTGTGTGTGTGTGATCACACTACCCCATTATCATATCTTACCCCTGTACTTGAGTATCTGATTTATTTCTGTCTATGATCTATACTCATTGCAATAGTTTGAGCTTGTTAATCCACTAAAGCCTTCCTTGGATTCGATACCCTTTGGAATACTCCTTTGGGGAAATGCTACAATGGTACTTCCGTGCGCTTGCGGACTCCTGTAACGTTAAGAATTACCAACCAGCATTTCTGGCGCTATTACCAGGATGGGTTCTAAACCTGTTCTTAGGTGATTGCGTTAAGAAATGTCGACAAGCATTTCTGGCGCCGTTGCCGGGGAAGGCTTAAGGATGACATATCAACACCGCGCCGCATGGACCGCCCCGGTGGTTGTGGGCGCCGCCGGGGGCTCCCCGCCGCCGCCCCTCCCACCTGCAGCCTGGCTCGGTGCCGCGCCGGCCCCTGCTAGGACGGCCGGCCGCGCCGCCCAGCTGGGCCGCGCGCTGACGGGGGATGGTGGCCTCGCCGCACCACTGACCGGTGTGGTCGCGATGGGGGACCCCGGTTCTGCGGAGCCGGGGCCATCCATCCCCTCCTCGGTCGAGCTCCGGGCTCTCCACGCCTCGGGTCGTCCGGCCTCCTCCGCCTCGGGGTCATCCTCTCCCCACTCTTCCTCCTCCTCACCCTCTTTCACTGAGCAGGTGCGCCGGGTGGGCTTCATGCTGCCGGAGCGCACGCCGTCGCCACCCCCCAGCCTTCCAGGTCGTTCCTCCGCGGTCGGGAGGACTCTGCCGCCGCCGCCGCACCGACAAACTCGCGGGCGGCCCGCCTCCTTGTGGCGGCGCCGGCTGGCGGGGCTGGCCGTCCACGTGGCGCAGGTGGCCGCTGGCCTTCGCCCAAGGTCCCCTCCCACAGGATCCTGGGTAGGAGGCTGTCACCCCCGCCTCCCCCGCCACCACGACACCTCCACCCTCGCCGGCGCAAGGAGCCGGTGGGGGCCATGGCGGCTCCTGCCCACGCGAATTAAATGTCATAGGTTTATGGTCAAATAAAATCCAAATGAAACATCCGAGCGAATTAAATGTCTCAAAAATAAGTTCAACCACTTGAGAGTTTATACCAAGTCTTGCGTAGCAAATTCTAAGACCAACTTACTTGAAATCTGAAATATTCCGGGTTGCCCTCCCGACAGCTTTATTCTTCATCGGGTTGTCCTCCCGGTAGCTTATTCTTGACTCGACGAACAGGTTGCCTCCCGCCTAGCGCTTCGTTTATAGTCCATGGCTAGACTTCTTCTCTTCTTCACTTCGGATCAATGCTCTTTGCGGGCGTTGCAATCTTGGGTACCCACTTCCGCACCATCTTGGGTGTGGGCTTATTTTCCGGCTTAGTCATCTTTTTAGTCTTCACAGGCGGCTTTTGTTCTTTGGTCTTGACGGATGCAACGACTTCTTTAATCACCTTCGCTTCCTTCTTCATGGGCTCTTCCTTCTTCTTTGGCTCTTCCTTGCTAAAGCAACGATGAGGTGGAACATATTTAACATTGATCATGTTGCATACCTCGAAACGTGGACGAAACTTGAATATGCTCCTTTTGCCATTGACGTCGAACTTGATCTCTCCCTTGCCAACGTCGATTGTTGCCCTGACGGTCTTGAGGAAAGGCCTCCCTAGGATGAGAGGTGGCTTCTCCCATTCTCCCATCTCGAGCACCACGAAATCAACGGGGATGAAGTGATCTCCAACTTTCACGGGCACATCTTCGGCGATTCCCACGGGATAGCGAATAGAGTTGTCACCCAACTCCAAGCACATACTCGTAGGCTCTAGTGGTAGGCGTAGCTTCTCGAACACATCTCTTGGCATGACACTCACACTTGCTCCAAGGTCGCATAATGCCTTCTCGAACGTGAATGAGCCAATAGAACATGGGATGGTCAGACATCTGGGGTCTCTTTGATTCTCGGGCCCTTGATTTGCAATGGCGGCACTACATTGTTCGGACATCTTGACATGATCCGCCCCGAGTGTTGCCTCTCATACTTGTTCGCAAGTATTTCTTTGAAGTAGAGAGAATATGTAGGAACTTGGAGAGCGTCCAATAGCGGCATGTTGATGCTTAACTTGCGCACCACTTCCGCAAACTTTTCAAAATGACTATCAACTTTAGTGTAGGCATCTTCGTGTCATCACTTGGCATCTCGAATTCCGGCTCTTCGGTAGCAATCTCCGGAATAGTAGTCACCTTCTCCTTAGTGTGATCCTCCGCTTCGAAGGTTGGCTTAGTCTTCCTTGCTCCGGTTGGAAGTTCGGGATCCTCCGTCTCCTTTCTCGAGCGAGTTTGAATAGCCTTCGCCGTCTCGGGACCTTGGGGCTGCCCCGACAATCTTCCTTCATTAGCGGTTAGGCACCCGGCAAGTTGTCCCACTTGTGTCTCCAATATCTTCATCATGTTGAGCACTTGATGGTTAGAGCTCTCGACCTCCGTCACCTTGCCATCGATGTTCTCCAATATTTTATCCATAGTCTTGAACTTAGTGACGGTGTCCTTGTTGATCTTTGCTTGCTTGTCCATGAAATCCTTTAATTGTATACGAAGAGGCACCATATTCTGAATAGACAAACTTGCATTAAATTGAGGTCTACCTTGCCTGTAGTGAAAGTTTGGCAAATCTCCTTTCCTCATGTAGTCGAGCACATTTGCTTCCTCCGGACAATCTTTTTGGACATGGTCATACTCCATACACTCTGCACATGTGGATATTGCTTCGGCGGCCTTTAGGTCTTGGGCTACTTTCTTTTCTAGCTCCATCTTCTCCAACCTCCTCATGAGTGAGTCAATTTTTCCTTCTAGAAGTTCCTCCTTTTCAACCTGCAAAACACCTTTAACATTACCCGTGGGTTGAACCGGAAATAAGCGTCTGGATGACGCCCATGTATCATTATCCGCAACCTTCTTGAAAAGAGTGAATGCCTCTGTCAGAGTAAGCTCAATGATTGATCCTCCTGCCGATGCGTCAATTACGGTCCTTGATGCTAGATTGAGCCCTTGATAGGACTTTTGAACGAGGTCCTCCTTCGGGAACTTGTGATGTGGCACGGCTCGGGTGTACTCATTGAAACGCTCGAAAGTTTCCGCGATAGTATCCACTGGATATTGAGCAAATGTAGCAATCTTATTACGCAAACTTTGAGTCTTACCCGACGAATAATACTCCTTCATGAAAGCTCTCATCAACGCTTCCCAATTTTGCACCGTCTCCACCGGTAGAGTGTAGAACCATTGACAGGCTTTTCCAAGTAGTGAGAATGGAAAAAGTCTCGCCCTCAATTGATTTTGATCCAGCCCTTCCATTGTGAATGTCTGACAAAGTCGAATGAACGCTTGAATGTGAAGGTTAGGATCCTCTTTACCGGTGAATGGTGTATGTTGCACCATGCGGATGGTCAAAGTCTTGATCTCGAACGGTCTTCCGATGTCGGCTAGGTTGAGGATGGGAAGATCGACAAGCTCTGGGATGCAAAGCTCCCTAATCTTCCTGTCTAGTGCCATTGGTGGCGGTTGAGGTTGATCTCTCCTCGGACTCAGAGGTGGTGATTCCTTCTTCGGACTTGTAGGTGATGATTCCTTTGGAGATCCTGATGATCCTTCGGCTTCGGCTTTTGGATCTACAATCTCCAGTTTCCTAGCTCGTGCTTCGCGTCTCCTTTGCCTGTAAAGTTTTTCTGGATCATCCACAAAATTTTTCAGTTTGTTGGAGAGGTAGCCGCCCATCTCCTGTTAGGGTTAGCGATAAACAAAATATACAAAAGATTTGAAAAAAGAGAAAACTATAAAAAGGGTTAGTCAAATACTAGATTAGATTGGTTTTTGAGGATGATCAAAGTTTAATAGATGCAAAAGAAAATCAAAAGAAAACTGAAAATACTTACAAACGAGATACTAGATTGGATCTTGATTACTTGTTCCCCGGCAACAGCGCCAAAAAAAGGGCTTGTTGACGGTTCAATAACGCGCCAAGGTTCACCGCAAGCTTATGGATCATGTAGTACCTTTTTCCCTTGAGTATCACCCAAGGTATCGAATCCGTGGAACATGTGCAATGCAAGACTCAATCTAATATCCGAGAAACACTTGCTTCTTGAAGAAGTTTCAAATGCATCTAATCTACTAAGATCATGAGAGGTAGCAAGAGAAAGCATAGAGGTAACCGATCTAGAGGGGTCTAGATCGCGCTTATGTTGTAGTTCCGAGCAAGATAGAAGAAAGCAAAACGACTCTCATTAAAAGCGTCTTTAAACCTTGACCTTCGGTCAAACCCCCTAAGTTGCCCCGCCGTACTCGGTGTCAACATCCTGTCACGATGTTCCCCTTTCTTCGTGGTCGAATCTTAGAGCACGCTCACAAGGAGCGTGTTGAACTACTTGGTAGATTGGGTATGCACCTCTAGCCACCGCGGCTACAAGAACATCCCATGCAATCTATCTCGAGAATAGATTGAGGAAGAAAACACCCAAGAAAGAACAAGAATCATAAACAAAGGTACTCGATCGCTAGAAATTGGATCCATTAAAACTCCATCATAAGTGTATACATGAATAAGATCACAACCGGGATCCTACCTTGATCTTGATTCAAGCCTCCGGAACTCCGATGTGGTCTTCCTTGCAAGGTTCCCACGCCGGCTAGGTAAACCCTAGACAACTAACACGACCCTCCTCTCCGAGATGGTGTCCCTCTAGCTTCTCTGCTCCTCGGCGGTGAATGACGAATGGCTTGATGAATGGTACTTCGCACGGGGACTATAAATAGCCCGAATGGGTGCTAGGTCAAAGGGGGTGGCGAACCGACCCAGAGGAGGGCCAGGCCGGCCGGCCTGGGCCGACCGGCCTAGGTTCTCCTCGGCCCGGTTTGCCCCCGGTTTTCTTCCCGAAGCTTCTCGCGACTTCCTGACTTTTTGCCGAGTTGCATATGGGTCCTTGACATCATTTTCCTCGCGGTTTAGATAAGGGTGCTTGGTGCATGAACTCCCACATCTTCCGTCTAGGTCCTCGCTACTTCTCGGCTTCACGCTTTAGTCCTTGGTTCATTTGGAGTCATGTTCATCTTGTATCTTGACTCGTATCGGGCTCCATGATCTTCTTGTAAAACTCTTGATGAACTTTACTCAGAAGTCCTCATTTGGGCTCTTGATTCCAGTGTAAACAATAAACTCCATAAACCATGCGCGAGGGCGAACTTAACATATAATGGGGGTTAGGATCATTAGTGTGAATATCAAATTAATACCAACATTGAAGGTAAACTCATGGCTAGGTTGACGGAAATCGACCGCCAACAGGAGAGTACTCCGAGGGAAGAGCTACAACCGACCCGTGCGCTTGCGGATCGAAACTTGATGCGTTATTTAACTGTCAACAGCATTCATCAGCAAGGCCCTGGATCCTAAAAATAGAGGCCTCTCAACCTATGAAAAAGTGTATTTGTCTATATTGGTGGCTGTGGACTAGTGGGGACATTATTTATAGTTCGGAGAGTTTATCATCTTCACAGATCAGCATAGCCTGATTAATTTGAATGAGCAACACCTCCATACACCATGGCAACAAAAGATCTTCACTAAGCTATTGGGATTACAATATCAAATTGTCTACAAGAAAGGAGCGGACAACCACGTTGCTGATGCCCTGCCAAGAAGGAGTAGTGCTGAACAAGTTTTGGCAGTCTCTTTTTGCTGTCCTCAGTGGATGGAGGATGTAGTGGCTTCTTATGCTCATGATTCCAGGGCAGCAGACCTGATCACGAAACTGTCTTTGAAATCTGATGTTGTTCCTAATTAAACTCTCACTGACGCAGTTCTCAGATTCAAGAACAGGGTGTGGCTCGGCCATGATGACAACCTACAGCAGCAAGTGATAGCTGCTATGCATATCAGTGCTTTGGGAGGTCATTCCGGATTTCCTGTTACTTACAGCAAGCTGGAGTGCAGCAATATGTACAATCTTGTACCATATTCCAACAAGCAAAGCCAGATCGCTCTCGCTACCCAGGTCTGCTCTAGCCCCTTCCAGTTCCGTCTTGCGCTTGGGAAATAGTCTCCTTAGACTTTGTCGAAGGCCTTCCTTGCTCTAGTCAATACAATTGCATACTGGTGGTAGTCGATAAGTTCTCAAAATTTGCCCACTTTATACCTCTGCGGCATCCATTCACATCGCTGTCTGTCACCAAGGTTTACATGGATAACATCTACAAATTACATGGTATGCCGGTGTCCCTGCTCTCGGACCGTGATCGTATATTCACCGGCAATCTCTGGAAGGAACTGTTCGGCTTAGCTGGGGTGACCCTCCGCATGAGTTTGGCCTACCATCCGCAGACTGATGGTCAGACGGAGCACGTAAACCAGTGCATGGAGACTTACCTGCGCTGCTTTGTTCATGCATGCCCTACCAAGTGGATTAGTTGGTTATCGCACGCTGAGTTCTGGTATAACACTAGTATGCACTCTGCTCTTGGCCGCTCTCCGTTCGAGGTGCTATATGGTCATCCGCCTCGTCATTTTGGCATCAATCCTGCTGCTGCATACTCTGTGACCGATCTGCCTGTTTGGATGCGCGAACGTGAAGTAATGCAGGCCCTGATCAAGTAGAGAATGCATCTTGGAGCTACTACATTCTAGATCTCGCAACACATCTTGGAGCGTCGTATGATCTGCAATGACTGTCCAGTCGTGCAAGGATTGGTTCAGTGGTCTGGTATGCCTGCTAGCCCGGCTACTTGGGAGAACCTGAAGCCTCTCCATCAAAGATTCCCTAATGCATTGACTTGGGGACAAGTCGAGTCTCAAGAGGCGGGAATGTCAGCAGTGCAGCTGACCATAAGGCCCAGCAAGAGAATGGCCCAAGGCCCAAGCGAGTGCTCCAGCCCAGTGTATTTATTAGCAGCCCAGAATGGTGTAGCTAGGAGTATATGTATCGTTGAGAGAGGAGAGGAGTGGTATGACAAATGTAACCAGAACACTCTAGACCTAATTCCCCTTCCTCCGTCCACCGCCACTCCCCTGTTCTTCTTCCTCCCTGGCTTTCACCCATCCTCTCCTTCTGGATCTGTCGATTGCTGCTAATACAGGGGATTTAGGTGCTTGTGGCGGCGGTGGTGCGGGTGCCTCCTGAGTCTCCCCTAGGAGCGACGTGGGGCCGATGGGAACTCTCTCGAAAGGGCTCAAACACAATTTTTTTTAAAAAAGTTTGAAACAAAGATTTATCAAAAGAAAAATATGAAACAAAAATTGAGGAAAAACTTTTTGAAAACTTTTCTCAACGAATATGAAAAACTTTTTGACAAGAGATTTTGCAGAAACTTTGCAAAGCTTTGAAAAAAATTCAAAAATAAATCCGAAAAAAATCCCCATATGGGATCCGCCTCCTCACCAGGACTAGCTGAAGAGCTGGGTTGCGCCAGCGCTCCCGCGCGCATCCGCTTGCTTGCAGCGGTGCTCCCACAGGCGGCCAACTCACCGGGGAGCTCGCTCGTAGCGGCGCTCCCGTGGGAGACCGGCTTGCCTAGGCCACCGCTCCCGTGGACAGCCGTCTCGCCAGGGGGCTTGCCGGGTGGGGGCTCAAATGGCCAACCCACTCGCCGGTGAGCTCGCCCGGGCCGCCACTCGCCGGGGCGCCTGTCGACCGGGCATCCCTGGGCCCACCAACACACTGTGGGCCATACCCGGGAGATGAGTTCCTGTACACCTGGACTACTCGACTAGTGGGCCACGGTGCTGGTACCGTGGACCACAAGGCAAGACAAGGCGGACAAGGACTTGTACTAAGACTAGGATAGCTTTCCATACCTTGTATAGGCTACTCCGGGTCCTACTCGAATAGTACCCTTGTACCAATCCGACTTGTAACCCTGCCTCCCGTGGCATATAAGGCGAGGCAGGGACCCCTCTCAAAACATACGCAATCAATACAGAGCCACGCAGCATACAGGACGTAGGGTATTACGCACATTGCGGCCCGAACCTGTCTAATTGTGTGCCCTGTGTCTCACCATCGTGTTCCTGATCTCGACGAGCCCCACGCACAAACTACTACTTCGGGTACCCCGTCATAGGCTCGGTGTCTAAAACACTGACAGCTGGCGCGCCAGGTAGGGGATCTCGTCATTGATCCACTGGCGAACTCGATGGCTCTCGTCACCATCAAGCCGATCGTCGCTTTCCAGCAAGGCGACACCTTCGTTTTCGGCTCCTGGGTTTGCGTTGCTGACGGTGCCGGATCGTTCCTGTGTTTCTTAGCACCAACTCTGGAGTCAAAGCTCAAGTCCTCGACGCTTACGCAAGCTTCGATGGAGAATCTCGTCGAAAATTTCGGTGAAATTTTGATCTCTGACCCGCTCAGAGAACTCGAGTCGGAGTCCGAGTACAACTCGACTTCGCCTCTTATCCAGCCTGGGTTGCCATCTTCAGCTTCACAGCTTGTGCTCAGCCTGGGTAACATTCTAGCACCACCTCTCTTCGGTCATCGCCATGTCAGTGCCGCTTACCAAGCCGCACTGAAGCGCCTCATGTGCCCTGGCCCGAAGATCGTGCTCGAGTACTCTTCAGATTCGGATGACAACTTAGACTACTCTTCGGATTCTTCTGAGTTCGAGTTTGACTACGGTTCGGATTCTGCTGAAGTACAACAACTATCTGGCCCTGCTCATGGATTGGTGATCACATCGACACCTGAGGGTAGATTCGTCTACTGGCCTGAGCATGTGCCTGCTGATCTTACACTGGATGATCAGGAGCGCTTTATTGCTTGTCTCGACAACTTGCCCTTCCAGGAAGGCATCAAGCTTGTTGATTACGATACTGATACTGAGCTCATCCAGAGTACGGGTACTTATTCATCACATCGAGAAGTGTTCGTCGTTGATGCATCTACTCTGCAAGGGCATCGCTCCAATTATCGTTATCCGGATGATGTATCTGATGATGAACTCTCTGCTAATGCTCCTGCTGATGAAACCGCGGAGGTCAAGGCTGCACGTCGCCAACGCAATGCTGATCGTGCAACTGTTCGTCGGGAACTCGTGGAAGCTCTACCTACCCGTAATCTTCAAGAGGCTCTGGAGGCGGTTGCTACTCGTGAATATCGCACTCCAGAGGAAGCTATCAACGCGATCAATCTACTCGGTCGCTCTATGCCTCGTGACAGGGCGGCTGCTGAAGTCGCGAAGCTGGCTGAACTAGCCTACACTATGCTACGACAGAACACCAGTGCTCCTAGTCACCATGGCAGCAGTGGGGTGCTCATCGTACTACTCCTACTCCTAATCGCACATGTCCGGAAGCTAGCAACAGGGGCAAGGGCGATGATGGCAGTGTCAACAGCAAGTCAGGAGACTCTCGCTACGATGCTCGCACAACAATCAACACCAGACGCGCTGAGCGTGAGAAGCAAAAGGATAATGACTCTGATTCTTTTCCTGCTTTCTCTGCTCGACTTCAAGATCTGTTTTTTCCGGAAAAGTTCAAGCCTTACGGCATATCCAAGTATGATGGCAAGCAAGATCCAAGGCAGTGGTTGCGCTGTTATGCTCTGTCCATCTCCAATGCCGGAGGCAATGATGATACTAAATGTATCTATTTCCCCTTTGTTCTCGAGCAAGAGCCCCTCACATGGTTTGAGTCCCTCAAATGTGGCTCCATCGACAACTGGGAACAACTCAAACACCGCTTCACCAGCAACTTCGTGGGTTCTCTGGGTCGTCATGGCACCAGGATGGATCTGGCCCTGATCAAGTAGAAACAAGGCAAGACTCTTCGCGAGTACATGCGCCGCTTTTTTGAGAAAAGGGCTACTGTTGTTGATGTCACTGAAAAAGAAGTCATAGACACCTTTCAAGATGGTTTCTATGATGATAGGCTTTTCCAAGACTTTGGTCGTGCTCGCCCAGCCAACATCACCAAACTCAAGGAGATGATCACTCACTGGGCGGACGAGGAAGACAAAGCTCGAAATCGGTTCAAGCATCTTCGTAACAATCAGAATAACAACAACAACAACAACAACAACATTGGAGGAAGCAATAGTGGCAAGCAACAGCAGGGCAACCGCCAAGGGAATAACTACTCGAGTAATCCCAATCGCAAGCGCAAGCCCGACAACACTGTTGCTGCCATGGAAACCACCGCCAAGCCTGAAGATGATCCTCACTGGGCAACTTTGACCAAGAAGAAATGCCCATGGCACCCGGAGGGTGATCATACTACAGAGCAGTGTTACCAACTTCGACGTGCGTTGAAGAACACACCCGAACCAACGCACCCAAACCCGCGATATCGCAAACACAAGGGGAAGAAGGCTAACACAGACAAAGACATGGGGTTTCAGAACCCCTCCAATACTGTCAATGTCATATTTGGTGGTATTCCAACCAAGCGCATGCAAAAGCTAGCTCTCAGGGAGATTATGTCCATCCAACCAGCAGCTCCCACTTATCTCAAGTGGTCTGAAACCCCCATTACCTTCTCAAGGGCGGATCAATGGACTAGTTTTTCTGAGCCACGACGATATCCTCTCGTCCTGGATCCAGTGGTGGCAGGCTCCAGGCTTACCAAGGTTCTCATTGATGGTGGCAGCGGTCTCAATGTCTTGTTTGCCAAAACTTTGAAGAAGATGGGCCTGGATATCACCAATATGCTTACCAAGACCAATTCACCATTCTATGGTATCATCCCGGGCAACGCAGCTGTTCCTTTGGGTTCAGTTGTACTACCCGTTACCTTTGGGACCAAGGATCACTATCGCACCGAGTACATCAAGTTTGAGGTCGCTGACTTCGAGACTTCTTACCATGCCATCATCGGCAGGCCTGGTCTCGCTAAGTTCATGGCTATCCCACATTATGTGTACTTGGTTCTCAAGATGCCGAGCCCCAAGGGAGTTCTTTCATTGCAAGGGGATCTGAAGCGTTCCTACGACTGCGACACAGAAGCCGTAGAACTCGCCTCGACTACTCAAGTACCCAATGCAATGATGGAGGTCTTCACTGCCGCTAAAAAGCTTGCTCCGAGCGAGCTGGAGGTTCCTGAGAAGACTGACAACAACACCAAGCCTGCACCGTCTAGTGACGTCCTGCTCAAAGCCATTGACCTCAGTACTGGTGACAGCAGCAAGACGACCATGATCAGTGCACAGCTTGACCCTACATAGGAAGACGCGCTCGTCAACTTCCTTCGGGCTAACCGTGATATCTTTGCATGGAAACCATCTGACATGCCAGGTGTGCCCAGGAGGTTGATCGAGCACTCACTCAACGTCGATCCTAACGCTACCCCCAAGAGACAACACCTTCGTCGCTTTGCTGATGATCGCAGGGCTGCTATCAAGAAAGAGCTCACTAAACTACTCGCGGCTGGCTTCATCAAGGAAGTTTTTCACCCGCAGTGGCTCGCTAACCCTGTGCTCATCAGAAAGAAGAATTCTAATGACTGGAGGATGTGCGTCGACTACACTGATCTCAACAAGCATTGCCCCAAGGATCCTTTTGGTTTGCCGCGGATTGATCAAGTCATTGACTCTACGGCGGGCTGTGCTCTACTCTGTTTCCTGGATTGTTACTCTGGCTATCATCAAATTGCAATCAAGGAATCTGATCAAGAGAAGACCGCATTCATCACCCCGTTTGGTGCTTATTGTTACACAACAATGTCCTTCGGGTTGAAAAATGCTGGTGCTACATATCAAAGGGCTATCCAAGCGTGCTTCAAGAAGCAGCTTCACAAGAACGTGGAAGCATACGTGGATGATGTCGTTGTCAAGACTAGGGATCCAGACATGCTCATCACGGATCTTGAGGAAACTTTCGCTTCACTGCACGAGTACCAATGGAAGCTCAACCCCAATAAGTGCGTCTTTGGCGTATCTTCAGGAAAACTACTCGGGTTCATCATCAGCCATCGTGGCATCGAAGCAAACCCCGAGAAGATTACTGCCATCTCCAACATGCAAGCTCCGACTAATATCAAAGATGTCCAGAAGCTTACTGGTTGCATGGCGTCACTCAATCGCTTCATCTCACGACTTGGAGAACGGGGTCTTCCTTTCTTCAAGTTACTAAAGCAGCAGGAGAAGTTTACATGGACAACTGAAGCTGATCAAGCTCTTTCTCAGCTCAAGGAGTTCTTATCCAAGCCTCCAGTCCTCACAGCTCCTCTGCCCAATGAAGAGCTCTTGCTCTACATTGCTGCGACTACTAATGTCGTCAGCACTGCTATCGTCGTTGAGCGGCAGGAAGAAGGCCATGGCTACCCTGTCCAGAGGCCTGTTTATTTCGTTAGTGAAGTTCTTTCAGAGTCCAAGGCTCGCTACCCTCCGGTGCAGAAGCTACTCTATGCAGTTCTGATTACTTCACGGAAGCTCCGCCACTACTTCAACGAGTACAAGATTTTTGTGGTCACTAGCTACCCGCTTGGCGAGATATTGCACAACCGAGATTCCACAGGAAGGATTTCTAAGTGGGCTGTAGAGCTTGGCACTCTATCGCTCGAATTCAAATCTCGCACTGCCATCAAGTCTCAGGCCTTGGTTGATTTCATGGCTGAGTGGCGGGAAAATCAAGTCCCAACTCCAATTGAGCGTCCAGAACATTGGGTCATGTACTTTGACGGTTCCCTCAAATTGGAAGGCACTGGTGCCGGGGTACTTTCGATTTCTCCCAAGGGCGAGCAACTCAAATACATTTTGCAGATCTTTTGGAAGGTCTCAAACAATGAAGCTGAATATGAAGCTCTGCTGCATGGTCTTCGCCTAGCAGTTTCTCTTGGCATCACACGACTACTTGTTTATGGTGATTCTTTGGTGGTCATCAATCAAGTCAATGATTCATGGGATCGTAATACTGAGAATATGGATGTGTACTGTCAGGAGGTACGCAAACGTGAGAACAAATTTCACGGTCTCGAGTTCCATCATGTGGTCCGCGACAACAATGTTGCTGCGGATGTCTTGTCGAAGCTGGGATCTACACGAGCTCAAGTGCCAACTGGGATCTTCGTCCATGAACTCCACAAACCATCAATTCCGGAGCAATCATCTGCACCCACGACTACTTCAGTTCAACCTGATCGAGAAGTGCTTATGATTGACGTGGACTGGAGAACTCCCTTTATCGACTACATTAAACACCAGTTGATTCCTGAAGATAAGCCAGAAGCCAAGCGCATTTTACACCGCGTCTAGGCTTATGCTCTAGTCGGAGATCAACTCTACAAGCGAGGCGCAATCTCTGATGTACTCATGAAGTGCGTTTCTCGCGAAGAAGGCAAGGAAATCTTGGAGGAAACACACAAAGGAATCTGTGGCAATCTCGCTTCTTCCCGCACCTTGGTGGGAAAAGTGTTCAGACGTGCTTTCTACTGGCCTACAGCTCTTGCTGATGCAGAGGAACTAGTCAAGAAATGCCAAGGATGCCAATTCTTCGCCAATCAACAACACGTTCCTGCCTACAAGCTCATCACGATACCACCAACTTGGCCTTTCGCTTGCTGGGGGCTGGATATGATTGGTCCTCTCCCAAATGCGCCAGGAGGATTCAACAGAGTTCTGGTGGCTATCGACAAGTTTACCAAGTGGATTGAGGTCAAGCCTGTTACATGCCCCAAGGCTGATAGAGTCCTCGACTTCTTGGATGAAATCGTACATCGCTATGGTTTCCCTAACCGCATCATCACAGACCTGGGTTCGAATTTCAACAATCACCAGTTCTGGGAGTACTGCGAGAATAGTGGAATTGACGTCCGGTACGTCTCCGTCGCTCATCCCCGTGCCAACGGCCAAGTGGAACGCGCTAATGGGATGATACTGGATGCTCTCAAGAAGCGACTGTATGATGCAGCAAATACCAAGGGCGGCAAGTGGATAAAGGAACTACCCAATGCACTCTGGGGGCTACGCACTCAGCCTACTACCCCCACAGGGCAGTCACCTTACTTCCTGGTCTACGGCTCTGAAGCCGTTTTGCCTGCCGATGTCATGTGGCGTTCTCCGACGGTTGATCAGTACGAAGAAGGCGTAGCTGAAGAAACAAGACAAACAGATGTCGACAGTCTCAAGGAAGCTCGCTGCAACGCACTTGTTCAATCCGCTCGATACCTTGAGAGGGTTCGCCGCTATCATGACCGCAACGTTAAGGAACACTCCTTCAACGTTGGTGATTTAGTCATTCGTCGCATCCAGAATACGGCAGGACTACACAAGCTCAACTCGCCATGGGAAGGACCTTTCTCTATTGCAAATGTTACTGGCCCAGGCTCGTATCGTCTTCAAACTCTAGAAGGCGAGGAAGTCAACAACTCTTGGAATATTGACCAGCTTTGTCGCTTCTACCCGTAGGGGGTCTCAACAACCCTCTCCAGACGGCTACGGCTGTAAAACAACTCGTATTGGGTTTCATCAACCCTTTCCAGGCAGCTTCGGTTGCAACCACTCAACAGACAGCTACGGTTGTCACCACTCGTAGGGGATCAAGATAATCCTCTCCAGACAGTTTCGACTATATCTTCTCGTAGCTTTCAGCTGCGAGCACCCGCAGGGGGCTTCATCAACCCTCTCCAGGCAGTCTCATTCTGCGACCTCGTAGGGAGTCATGATAACTCTCTCCAGACGATCCTGTATCGTGTAGGGCAATAAGTGGCACATGCTGTCCATGTTCCTATTTTTTAATAAGAGGCTGCGGCCTAGAGTAACACCCTGCTGGTAGGGTCTCAGTGGAACTCTCATACAAGTTGCTGCTACAGCAAGGATGAGTTCATCACACTGTCCCCTACGGTCTTACTCGTTCTTCAGAACATTCTTGCGAGTACTCTCTCACTAGGCTCATAGCCTCAGAGGTACTTAAGACATTGTAAACACTGTACAATGTATTCAGTAATAAAGTTGCTACTCTATACCAACTTGTTACTGTCTTTTACTTGTTCATAACAAAGCCTTATTTCACGCTGCTACAGCTAAGGTGTTCAACTCATTATGAATAAGTTCTTTTCGAGTACTCTCTCACTAGGCTTGTTAGCCTCAGAGGTACTTAAGACATTGTAAACTCTGTACAATGTGTTTAGTTCAAGCCGCTACTCTATATCGACTTGTTACTACTCTTAGCTTATTTCATGACAAAGCCTTCTTTTACGCTGCTACATCTAAGGTGTTCAACTCGTCATGATTAAGCTAATGTTCTTCGGAACATGTTTATACTTGAGTACTTCTACTCTTGTATCGTATCTCTTTTTGCAGCCACACACTCAATACCAACTCGAGTACTTGGCCAACACATAAGCATACAAAGGGATCCAGATAATTGATTTCTTCAAGTTTTCAATTATATTACATAAACACTTATTCGGGATTACACTTGTTTTTCCCTAGTGTTTCTACTCTACAGGTACATTTAACGGAGATCGATGAACTTGGAGACCGCTTCTGTGATTGGAGAAGTCTATTGCATCAGTTCGTTGAGTCGATCGTCGGTGCAATCTCCAGATCTGCCGTTCATGATGACTGTGAGATCTGCCTCGGCATAGAAAGACTTGATGAAGCTCAGGACTTGATTTGGGATCGTGCAGGCCAGCCTTTGAGCGTACTCCAGAATCTTCTTCGGCGTATCTTTCAGCCTCTCCACAAGTGGACGAGGCTGAACTCCGGCGATTCTGGGCTCGAACAGATTTGCTACTGGCTCAGCCGCCTCTGTCAAGGCCTTCAGTTCTGAGCGTAGGCCCTCGACTTCTTCAATCTTTTCCTTGAGCGACTGCATACAACGGAGCAAATCACTCCAGCTGGCAATGCGGATGTCCATTTCGCGCTCAAGTTCGAAGCACCGCACCTTATAGTCTTCCTTCAGATCCATATGAGCTGCTTCTTCATGGTTGAAGGCTAGCTGCCAGTCCAGCGCCTTGTTCTTGAACTTGTCGACTTCTTCCGTCAGCTCTGCAAAGGATCAAGGCTACTTATCAGATGTGGTGCGCAAGAGCAAAAGTACTCAATGAAGATTTCAGAAGGGAGATTACCTTTATTCTTCAGGCGCAAGGACTTGTTCTTACCAACAACTTCATCCTTCTTCGCCGTCAGCTTCTGGATCTCGTTGTGGTACTCGGCGGCGTTGGCATCAAGTTTCTCCTACAGCTTCAGAGACAAGGCTTTTTGTTGCTTCATTTCTTCTCTGAGTCGCGCGACTTCCTCAATGTCAGCCGCGTGTTGCTCAAGCAGGCGAGTCTTGCATTTTGACTGCTTGACTACCTCCTGCAAAGGCAAAAACAACCTATGAGTCAGAGACAAGATATCTATGACTACAAGTACTCTACAAGAGACTACACAAAATTACCGCAAGGAGTTTTTCTACACCGCGGAACATTTCTGCATGAGCATGCAAGTTGTCCTCGTCCAGGCAGGAGTCATCATATGGCATCAAGTTCTCTGCCATGGACTGGGTACTTGTGCTAGCTGCAGAGTACTTTGCAGCACTGCGCAGAGGAGCCGGGTCTTCGATTTGTGGCTCATGTGGCACCATGCGATTCTCTGGGCTCTCTTCCAGCACCAGATGTGCATCAACATGATGCACGGGGGCTTCAGCTGCTGGGACTTCTTCGTGGCGCAGCATGGCTTCAGGATCAGCCTCCAAGCCTTCATTCACCACGGCCTCGATATCTTCAGGATTTTTAGCCCTTGGCTTGGAAGCTGCCTCCACCGCTGCCTTAACCACGTCACTCCAAAGGAAGCGCAGTGCTTCAGCCGCATCAGCTTCCGCGAGTACTTCTTGGCTCTCTGGAAGTACATCTTCTGGTTGCTCTTGAGGAGTCTGGTCTCCTTCAGCAGCACCACTTCCAGAGGCGCCCCACTTGACATCAGTGGATTTTCTGCATCAACAAGTTGGTCAGCAAAAGTGGAGTATATAATCATATTAAGTACTCGAGTACTCGGGAACTTAGAAAGCAGCACGAGGCACCGTGACTCTCGGTCCCAGCAGGTCGAAGAAAGAAGGTGCCGCCAGCACCTCTGGCACACTTTCCACCGGAGGCACATTTTTTGGTACCGCGGCCTCTTGTTGGTCATGCGCCACCGTCTCCACGGTCGACGCTGGAACCACCTCGGGTTCTGTTATTCTTGGGGGGCTACTCGAGGGTACTTGAGCTGCACTCTCGATAACCTGCGCAAGTAAAAAATCAAGCCATTACAGCAGAGAACAAGTAATCAGTGCAACTTAAGAGTTCTCCAACACTTACTGTAATAGAGGGGAGGCATGAGATCTTCTTTACGGCTCGCTTCCCCACCATGGTCCTTTTCTTCCACGGCGGTAGCGTCACATCATCTGCAAGAGATGATGCTGGCCTTTTCGATGACCCAGCGGCAAGGCCACTGGGGATGGACGCCCCAGAGTACCCATAGCGGCTTTTCACTTCAAACGCTGTTGAAGTGTTTGGCCGTCTTCATCGCTTGAGGTGGCATCCTCCACCAAGACTTCTTCTTCCCCTTGAGCAGATTGACTACTCTCGGGGGCTTGAGCCTCCTCTTCGGTTGGCTCTCCCTCCGGCGCTTGTAGTGGGTCTTGAGGATGAGAAGGGGGAGCGGACACAAATTTCAAGACATCCTCCTACGAAACAAGGCAATTGTTAGCTACACGACTACTTATAATAAGTACTCGGGGGCTAGTTCTCAGAAACTTACCATGCGCGGAGGATTGTCAGCACTGTATTCACGGACAGCTGCAGGAATTCTGTGAAGATTCTTGAAGATCTTCTGCAGCCGCTCCATCACAAGATCATCGCTGATCTCTTCAGCAGAAAGCCTGGAGCCATCATCTGCTCCAGTGTACTCGAACCCAAGATGCTCCCGCTGCATCAAGGGTTGTACCCGTCACTTCATAAAGCTGAAAGCTCTTTTCTCAGCAGTCAAGCCTTGCACCTTCTTCTGCGCAATCTTCGCCAGCAATTCGGGGATCTGGATGCATTCCTGCATCGTGGGTTCATCTTTCCAGAGCCGATCGTATACTGGTGCGAACATGCTGGGCTTCGGCAGCTGCGGCGGAGCGTTCTCTATGTAGAACCACTTGTTCTTCCAGTCTTGATTTGAATCTATCAAGTCGTACTTGAAGTATAACTCTTGTGCCTTCTGGCGCATCTGCACACCGGCTCCACCGACTACAACTGGGAAGTTGGCGTTGGGCTGCGGCTTCAACCGGAAGATCTTCCTGAACAAGGCCCAGTGAGGGCGGATACCGAGGAAGGCTTCGCAGAAGTGCACGTACACTGCAATCTGGAAGATGCTGTTGGGGTTCAGGTGTACGTGCTCCAACTTGAAGAAGTCGAGGAAGCCGCGGAAGAAATCTGATGACGGCAGCGTCAATCCACGCTCGACGAAGTGCCTGAACATTGGGATTTCATCCGGGCTCTTCTCCATTGGCCATGCATCACTGGCGGCAGAGCTCCAACCAGCAATGGCCTTCTCGTGCAGCAACCCGCCGGCTTTGAGGACCTTGATATCTTCCTCCTTCATCTTGGACTTCTTCCAAGAGACAGCCTGGCTCGGGGGCTTGGTGATGACCACTGTCTTGTACTTTGGCTCCGGCAACTCATTTTTGCCTCGGCCAGATTTCCTCTTCTGTCCCTTGGACGGCGCAGGCTTCATCCTTCCTGTCACGAGGGTTTTCTTTCGCATTGACCGGAGGACGGCGAAGGGATGGAGGTCTGTACTTTTGGCACTATGGGCGCTCGAACTCTGTGGCGGCTATGGATGCTAAGGCGTTCTGGATCTAAGGGCGAATGGAAGCAATGAAACCCTAAGGGATACCCCTTCGGGTATTTATAAAACCAAAACCCTAAAACGGTTCGGCCTGGTGACCCTTCGAATTCAACAGATTGGTTTCACTCAGGCAAAAATTTGGCTAAGTCAGAGGACTAAAATCCAAGACCTGCTCAGCTCTATCTCGGGAGCTCGACTACTCGATGGAATTGGATTTCACTCAGCTACAGTTCACTGAAATCAGGCCACTGTTTTATAGTCAGATTGGATCCTTCAATTCAAGAAAGTACTCGACTCAAGGCTCGGGGGCTCCGTGCCACGTGTCCTTCAGTTTTTCTCAGGATTTTATGGGATTATTTGACAAAGACTACAGATTGACCCTCAGCTTGAATTATCAATTCGAACTAAGGTTCGGGGGCTACGTCCATATAGGATGCGGTTTTTTGCAAATCACATTCCTATATTATTTCTTCAGATTTTCTGAGGATTTTCTGGAGCAAGATCATAGAATAGATGATTAACCCTCAGCTTGAATCCTGGATTCGACCTAAGGCTCGGGGGCTACATTCCATATGGAATGCGATTTCAGTAATCGCATTTCCATATGGATCTTTGATGCAAAGATTTCAAGAACGAAGCGGGTATTATTGAAGACCTTCAAGGGAAGTACTCAGGGACGCTTGGGAACAACTCGAGAAGACTTCAAGACTACTCGTGGAGTTAGCTGGAGTACCTTCCAGCCTCGTGATGATTCAAGTACTATTGAAGATTGAAGCTCGTAGAACTTGGGGACGCTTGGGAACTACTCGTGGAGATCTTCAAGACTACTTGGAGCATTACACTCGACTACAAAGTACTCAGGGGCTTGTCGACCGGGCATCTCTGGGCCCACCAACACACTGTGGGCCATACCCGGGAGATGAGTTCCTGTACACCTGGACTACTCGACTAGTGGGTCACGGTGTTGGTACCGTGGACCACAAGGCAAGACAAGGCAGACAAGGACTTGTACTAAGACTAGGATAGCTTTCCATACCTTGTATAGGCTACTCCGGGTCCTACTCGAATAGTACCCTTGTACCAATCTGACTTGTAACCCTGCCTCCCGTGGCATATAAGGCGAGACAGGGACCCCTCTCAAAACATACGCAATCAATACAGAGCCACGCAGCATGCAGGACATAGGGTATTACGCACATTGCGGCCCGAACCTGTCTAATTGTGTGCCCCGTGTCTCACCATCGTGTTCCTGATCTCGGCAAGCCCCACCGCACAAACTACTACTTCGGGTACCCCGTCGTAGGCTCGGTGTCTAAAACACTGACAGTGCCGCACCTACACCGCCGCTCTAGCACCCGCTCACGCCCTGGTTGCACCTCCTGACCTGTGATAGATGAAGAAAGGGGAAGGAAAATGAATGGAGGATGGGGACTTGGGTTCGAGGAAGGTGGGAGAACCGGATAAAGAGATAAGCAGGGCTCACCTTGTGCGAGTGTGTGGCAGGTGAGATCGACCGAGCAGTGAAAAACTCACGGTCACTAGTAAATTTAGGACCTGTTCTGTTCGGTGTAAAGGAATAGTGAAGTTGTAAATGAATAGTACTGAAATAGTTTTTTTTGTGAGAGAAGATGTGATGGATGTGATAGGTGAATAGTGCTATTCACTATTCCTTTTGAAAGAAAAGAACATGCCCTTAATACCAAAATCGTCCCCAAACTATGCTGGGTTCAATTTGTTCCCTGAACTATGAAAACATCCAATTTAGTCTCTGAACTATGCTAATTGGTTCAATTTGGTCCTTGAACTATAAAAACGTCCAATCTAGTCCCTGAACTATGCTAATCGGTTCACATTTGTCCCCGACAGCACCAATGACAGCGAGGAGAAGAAAGAGACGGTGTCGGTACTGTAGCAGTTCCCTATTTTCCTCCATTTTTAAAATTACTTTCAAAATCATATAACAACATGGAAATCTCCAAAATTAAAAGTTACTCAACTTTTCAAGATCTCCAACTTTGCCTTTAGAACCATTTTTTTCAAAAATATTTGGAATTTAAAGATAGTTCCATAGGCAAAGTTGGAGATCTTGAAAAGTTGAGTAACTTTTATTTTTGGAGATTTTCATGTTGTTATATGATTTTGAAAGTAATTTTTAAAATGGAGGAAAATAGAGAACTGCTACAGTACTGGCGCTGTCGGGGACGAATGTAAGCCGATTAGCATACTTCAGGGACTAAATTGTATGTTTTTATAGTTGAGGGACCAAATTGACCCAATTAGCATAGTCTAGGGATTAAATTGGACGTTTTCATACTTCAGGGACCAAATTGAGCCCAGCCGCATAGTTCAGGAACAATTTTGACTATTACGCCTAAATTCAACATTACACTCTACTTCCTCCGTAACACTCAGATTACCATTAATCTTATCAAAGTATGGTCGTTGCTTCATATTAGGATGTCTGCTCAGTGCTCTTATTTTCTGGTAGATTCAACCACTTTGGATAGGTAACTTATTGTTAGAATTAATGCCCTCGCCATAGGGGATTAAGCAGTGACCGTCACCATGAGCACAAAGGGAACAGTAATAGGTTTCGTATAGACAAACTTAATAGCACCGACACATGGTTCCGTCCACATAAGGTCGACGGTAATGATAGATTGTTTTGTACAAGAGCTCCACAAGGGACGGCCATATGATCGCTTAACTTATATATTTAACAAGAGCGTAGATGAAAGTCGATTACATATTTATTCATTATCATTGGTTGCCCACTTCCTTGCGTTGCTTGAAGCATGCAAGATGCGATATATATAGAAAATGATATGATTCTAGATTTTGACTAGATTAACTAAATCATTAAAACCAAGGAGAGAGAAAATGTTAAGAAGAACAAATAATATACACCATTAATATTTATTATGATATAATGGCATATACTAATTCCATCGAAGAGTTCATATCAATATGATTAATACAATTTTGGAATCTAAACCAAGAAAATTTCTGAAAGATATCATATAAGGTGGAAATAAAACATGTTTGAGTCCTAGGTAAGCTTCATATTGATAAGATATAGTATGGGATGCAAAAAGAAAATATTTGGAAAATAATTATTTTCTCAATTAAAGTATGTAACTTTTTTGATGTGATCAAAACTTATCCAATTTAAATACGAGTTTTTGCAACGAGATCAAACTTAGCAGTTCGATGGACTTCTCAAGGCTAAGAGATAGAATAATAGTGAGATGGAAGATCATAGATATACAAGTCATGCGTGGCAAAATTTGCATAAATCAGACACCAAACAACACAAGTGCAAATGCAGGCAGGAGCAGCTTGCATCGCAAACACAAGCCAACTTTGTGCAAGACCAACAGACACAAAACCATTGCTTTGTGCGAGACTGCAAAGATATAATGTCGCACTATATTAGGAGGAGAAAAATATATGGCGGGTCATAATAACAAAATCACCATGAAAGAGAGACATGCTAGCATCGGACATAGTGAGTTGCCTACCATAGCCATTGGATGTGTGAGGAGGAGAACACATGAGACAAATTTGACCATCTTCACTAAGTGGTTGTATGATGACGAGGCCAAAATGCTAGCCTCACGTATTATTTCCACCCAGCTTATTATCACCAGCTCTAAATCCAACATCACCGTTTGGCTTCTTATTGGATAAGGATCGACACTTCAAGAGCTCTACCACACTGCCGAAGTTTGCCACCCACTCGAGAGAGAGAGCACTATAAGGAAAACGCCGACTAGTGACGCAAAAAGAGCGTTTCTCGTCATAAACCGTTATTTATGATGCCGATTGTTACGAAAACCCTCCATCATTAATCGAGCATCACAAACTGCGATTAATGACGAGACCTTATTGCGCGGCATCACGAGTTTAATGACACATATAAATTCGTAAAACTAAGGCGTCATAAGCTACATGCCACATCGGACCAAAATCTGATGTGGCACGACGTTTGTGACAAACCGTTTCGTTATTAAGTGAATTAAGCCCAGTTCTTGTTGGGACAGGCCCAAAAACCTTGTCGTCATAGATTGAATTTGGCCTACTTAATGTTATGCTGAGCCCAATAGTTGCAGTCATTATAAATTGGTTTTAGGCTTTATTATGGTTGGATGGAGTCCAATAATTGTGGTCGTCATAGATTGTTCTAGGCCTTATTCTGGTTGGATGGAGCCCAATAATTGTGGTCGTCATAGATGGTTTTATGTCTTATTCTGGTTGGACCGACCCAATAATCGTAGTCGTCATATAATGTTTTAGGTCCGATTCTAGTTGGACCGAGCCCAATAATTGCAATCCTCATTAAATTGTTTTAGGTCCAGTACTGGTTGGATCGAGTCCAATATTCGTTGACGTCATAGGTTGATTTAGACCCAATTCATGTTGGACCAAGCCCAACAATCGCTGACGTCATTTTTGGATTCGACCCAATTCTTTTTGGATCGTTTTTTGAATTCGTAAAAAAATAATGGGCCGAGGGGGCAAGCCCACATAAATTTCTACCCTGTTATTTTGGGCTGCACTCCAGGTAGCACTTAATTAAATATCATTCAATCTCATATTACATGCTATTCAATTCAGTAATTGACATCACAGATAATATTTCCATACCGCAGATACAAATAAATGTTTCGGATCACACATGACACATTATTATCAATGAACACAGAACAACCACAAGCAGATTGTCTGTAGGAGCTCACAAACCAATACACATGATATATCCCTGCTCACAAATAAAGCTGGTCTTGAAATAGAACCCACTAAGATAACAAAGCTCAGTACTCACAAACCAACACAACTAGCTGGGAGGACACAAGCAGAAGACTAAGAAACACTGTGGCCTTACCCAAGGTGCGAGCTTAGCAGTTGATGAAGGATGGCCTCAGTAGTTTCTACTTGTTTCTTCAACCTCTCAATCTCATCAGTCTGCACTTTCATTGCTACATCTGAAGCTTGTGCCTTGATCTTCAAGTCTGTCAAAACTTGGTCATGTTCAACAAAGATTTCCGTATTTGATTCTTGTCTTGTGCTTCCGCTTCTTGATTCGTGGCTTGTCTCTAGGACTCGTAGGCTTGTGTGTGCTGAGTCTAGAGCTTCTTTGGTGTGAGTGATCAGAGTGGCAATCGGGGTATAGGCCGAGTTCATCCTTCGGGAAGATTTTTTATTGGCTCCCATTCACTCCCCCCCCTCTCTGGTCGTCTAACTGGTCCTTCAATTGGTATCAGAGCCCATTACGGATCTTCATGATTCTAACCAGTCTAAGATCCAAAGATGGGCAACTACGGAAAGGGGTCGGATCCTTCTCACTTCGATAGCAAGAATTACCAAATGTGGGAGAGGCGCATGGGCGTGTTTTTGCGTGGCAAGGGAGAATTACTTTGGGATGTGACACAGAATCCAAATTATGTTCATCCCGTGAACTTCCTTGCCCCAAGTTCCCGAGACATGTTTGAGGCTAACAACAAGGCCGTTGACTACTTGTTTCGTGCTCTTTGTGCCACGGAGCTCGATCGTTTGTACGAAGAGGATGTGGCCAGAAAGATTTGGCAGAAGCTTAAGGTTGCGCATGTTGGGAGCGCTCAAGTGCAGGCTCACTTATTTGCCACTCACCGGAGAGAGTACGAGAATTTCACTCATCTCCCCAGTGAGTCGATTGATGCCATGTTCCAGCGCTTTACCTCCATTGTGAACAGCATGGGAGCCAATGTGACCTCGCTCCCTTACACAGACCATGACAGAGCTATCAAGCTCTTGCACTCTCTTGATCGATCTGTGTGGAGAGCCAAGGTCGAGGCTATTCTAGAGTCGAATGTGTATGAGACCCTGACGGTGGATGAGCTGTTTTCTAAGCCCAAGTCTTCGGAGGTTGATCGTGGCTTGAGGGCCAAGATCGAGAGCCCCACTGATCCGCATAGTTTGGCTCTTATCTCAGGATCGAAGACTAACGCTAACCCAGCTGCTACACAGTTTTCCTTGTCTTGTCTTCTGTCTATGCCAAATGAGGACTTTGAGGTCACTAGTGGAAAAGTTCACATCAATGACAAAACACTTTCGTCACGGAACATGCCAAATTCGTCATCAAAAACCTTCTATGACGAATTTATGACGATTCTAAAATCGTCATAGAACACGCGTCACATTTGACGCACCGTGACGAATCGGACAATTTCGTCACAGAAATGCTCATTTTCCGTGACGAACACGTTTTTCGTCACGTAACCGCTCGTCTTCTATGACTAAGGACTTTCATCACCGATTTCGTCATGGAAGTGACTGCCACGTGGCGCCATGCATGACGTGGCTCGGTGCCACGCTGGCAGCTGACGTGGCTCGGTACCACGCTGGCTGCCTACGTGGACGATGACGTGGCTGCCTACGTGGACGCTGATGTGGCTGCCTACGTGGAGGATGACGTGGCTACCTACGTGGACGATGACGTGGCTGCCTACATGGATGATGACGTGGCTGCCTACGTGGATGATGACGTGTCTGCATGGACGATTACGTGTCTAGCACGGATGACATGGCAGTCGCAGCCCATTTATTAATTTGGCCCATTTTAGAACTGGATCACTAGCTATTTTCAAGTAAATTCAGCCCACAACATAATTCATGAAAAAATTAGCTTATTTAACAGAAGAATCCATTCAGCCACAAGACATACAAAATAATTTATCCAAATCATATACAATCACAAGTTTACATTCATGAACAATAGAATAATCCAAATCAGATACAATCACAAGTTTACGTTCATGAACAATAGAATAATAAATCAACCAAAATTTACTCCCAGCAGAAGTTCAAAAACACTCTAGGTCATTCTGGTTCCACCACCAGGAAATTAAGGTCAATTTGGCTCCTGAAATTAACAGATCAAATGTGATCAGTGTTTGAAGCAAAGGGACTTGTCAAGTTCTAGTACAAAGGAGCAACTAGCCATATCAATTACTTAAAAGGAGGGCCACTGTAATATTTACAATAATACAGAACAAGCTTTCAATTCTGAAGATATTTAGCAAGTAAAGGACTACAAGGGCAAAAGCTTTCAAGGTGATAATCACGAGCACATCAACTAGAACCATCACAAGCTACACTGTTGAATCAGACACTAGTATACCTCAGTTTTATTTGATAACCTCTAATACATGCTGCATTTCCCACTATCACAACCAAGAACAAACAGCCCAGAAATCTAGGTACCACTAAATTATCCACCATTGCAATGCATTGGAAATGTAAGTTCAGGACATATGTACCTGGGGATCTTTCAGGTCTAGTATCCACATAGCTTCCAACATCTTTCCCATCTATCAAAAACATCAAGCCATATATTTCAATACTGTCATACTACTGTGTTAACTGAGATAAAAAGAAAAGAGAAATGCTAAACTTAGTTAATCTGTTGTCCAACGAAGACTTGTGAGCACTCAGTTTACAACTTAAAGATAGTTTACAACCTGCAAATGCTCAGTACTCTCAAATGTATAGTCAATAGTTAGAGGATCACTAACTACAAGCCATCAAGAAAAATCCATCAGAAAACAAAATTTCAGATTCAGATCTCAGTGGACAATTAAATTTGAGTAGCTCTGACCTTTGCATAAACATAGTTGAAGACTCAAAGAAAAACAATAGATTGGCATTATTGGGTATGTCTGGGACTGGAACAAGAGCATTTAATATAAGATGGGAGGCAATGCTCAACTTAGTGTGATGGCCATTTAATGTAAGATGAATGAGCAAAGCATTACACTAATCCAGTAGCAATAGCCTTTCTTTGCCATTTTTTAGTCAAAACAAAGCAAAGGCAGGACAATATGGAATGAATCAATGATGGCATCCACAAGATAATCACACTAAGCAAGGTACAGTCTAGCTAACATGCCATTTATCTAGAATTGTCAATTATCTGAAACTTTCAATGTCAGTCGGAGCTGCTGCTGCATTGTCTGTGGAACTGGAGGTCCACCTGCACATTGAGAGGCATGGTTAATTATCTTGATGGTTATTTTTAGCAAATCCTACTTGAAGGAGACAGCTAAAGATCCACATACATTCCCAACTCAACACCCCTGTAGTGAGAATCAGATTATGCCAATAATATCAAAAGGACAACCATGTTCGGAAAACTAACAAATTTAGAAAACAACATTCATCAAACATTACTGAAACTAGTGTCGAAACTAGACCACAACTGCAAACAGGCAGTACATTATCACCTGATATTATACTAAACCAGAAATTCAAGTATTATTTATCATATTCAGAACAACAGAGGCAGTACAAGTGTACCAACCATACCTCAACAAAGAAGATAATAGAAGGGCTATAGTAAAGTACTTCAAATGGCAAACACTCCAGTACTTCAATAATCTAGAACAGATTCCACAGTACACCACATCTACAAACTAGTGTCCACTTCCAACTGACCATATTTTAACACTAACTAATGTTCTTTTCCACTAAGATTACAAGTGTCCATATATAAGCCCTACCACTGTTCGACCACAGTTAACCCTGTTTTTGTTGCTAGGAATTAGCAAGAGCACAGTAAGATCCTGTTTATTTTTTCCCCAATTCCTAAGCTCTGTCACAGGCAACAAGAAAATGAGCTCGATCTGCATCTGCTAACCCCAATTGCACAAGTCTCGGCCACAAGACGTAATTTTATAAATCAGAGTTGCCTCTAGTTTAATCCAGCCACCAACATATCCATGATAAATGGAAGTGACAGAAACTACGAATGAAGCACAACTGGACTGCAAGTGTAATTTCCAGTATAACAAAGTATATGAAATAAGGGTGATATACATATCAAACTATTCATTCAATTTTTCATATGTAGTTCTCATGTGTTCCAGCGAAATTTAACAACAATTGCCTACACCAGAATTCACTTGAACGTAATCCCTGTTTATTGAGAAAAGATATGTTTAATTGAACTTAAGAGGAGCTAAATCTAGTACCGAACTGCCAATACCAATTGAAATTTCCAAAATTCACTAATAGACTTGAGTGTGACTCATCAAAATTCTACTAGTACGCACGCTACAGAGGAGGCCCCGAGAGGCCAAGCGCGCACCAACTGCGAGTGACTCATCAAAATTCTACAAAAATAATGACCCATGTGAATGACTAAAAATGGAAAGACATCACTGGGTTCAATCTGCACTCTGCAGTGCAAAATGACAGGCACATCCTGAGTGAAATCATCAACAAAAGTTAGCTCTGTAAAAGCTTGAGAAAAAGGGCAGCATCTGCAACGTATTTACGTGTATGAAACAAATATTGACTTGATTGTAATCACTATTGATACCATTAAAACAACAAGCATACATAATTCCTAGGCTTAGGTGAATATTACAAAGTTGAGCAAAATCTTGTCCAAGCTTAGTATGGGGAAACTATCTAAAATGAACTGAGTAGCCACAAGTACACCACCATATGGAAAGGAAAAATACAAAACAAATGAACAATCAAGTACATGTGTCTCTTCTCAGCATACTGTACAGGGCAAGCGTGAACGGAGGATTGCAAAAGATCTGTCCCTGCCATCATCGGAATTACCGAAATGCAAACCGAGACAAGGATCTGTTCTGTCCTTGGTACGTACGAACCAAAATCACTAGCACCCAGTTCACAGATCTGCGCAAGCAAATCACTGGTGCGCGATCCCTAACGTAGGAAGGTCAGCGATCCAGCCAAAGTCCTCGCACGGCAGGAAAGCAACACACCCAAACAGGACAAGTTGGGGGATGGTGACGGCATGCTAGTACCGGCGTCTCACCTGCTTGTTGTAGATGTTGAAGTAGATGTTGAAGAGGTACCAGAGGCCGAAGAGCGTGCCCAGCTGCAGCGTCTTGACGAGCCCACCTCCGGCCTCCTCCCCGGCCCCCTGCGTCGCGGCTGCCGTCGCCGCCGCCGACACGTCCCGCTCGGCCCTGCACCTCCGCTTCTCCTCCTCCTCGAGCGGCGAGGCCGGCACGAGCCCCGCGCGCGCAGAGAGGCGGATCCCGCACCGCGCACTACTAGCTTGGCTTGGACGCGAGCGCGCACCAACTGCGATTGAGATTGGTGGGGGTGGGGAGGCGAGTAGAGAGGGAGCGGCTAGTGGAGGTCAAGGGCGGCGGTCGGTTCTGTCGCCGGCCAGCAGTGGAGGGCGGGGAAGGCGAGGAGGAGTGCGGAGGCGGCGGCTGCGCGAGGATGGACTGGAGGAAGGAGAGGGACGGGAGATGTTAGGGTTTGGCTGACTGCCCCTTTTTATTCATCTCAATATCAATATGAACTGTTGAATCGAAGATGGATGGTCGGGATGAGGCCCGGTTTAGTTCCAGATTTTTTCACTAACTACCCGTCACATCAATCTCCAGACACTAATTAGGAGTATTAAATGTGAATTAATGAGAAAACCCATTCCACAACCCCTACCTTAATTTTCGAGACAAATCTAATAAGTCTAATTATGACATGATTAGACAACTTTGTGCTACAGTAATCAATCTCTAATGACGGATTAATTAAATTTAATGGCTTCATCTCGCGATTTCTAGTCCATTCGTGTACTTAGTTTTGTAAGTAGTCTACATTTAATACTCTTAATAGACCTTGGAAGGGAACCCCAAATTTTTTCTCCAAAATCTTTCCACGAACTAAACAGGGCCTGAGTTGGGCTATTTGGGCCGATATGGGCTTCTCTGCTTATCGTTTTTCTTTTTCTTTTTTCTTTTTATTGCACCATTTTGAAGTAACACTTGGAACTAATTATCTTATATGCGCAAATATATTTTTTATATATAATAGTATGCATAAAAGTTGTCACCTAGGAGTTTCAACAATTTTCAAGTAGATTTGCTATTTTCTATCATATAAATGAATTTTTGCATGTTTATCGAAAGTAATTCCAAATTGACCTATACGTATCTCTAATAAGATTCAAAAAAATAAAAAAAACTATATTTAGGCACCTATGGTCCATTCTAGCCCACATCTGGGAGACTGATGAAAAATTAAATTGACATGTAGGAAAAACTCAAACTCCTACTAGTCACCTTGTTATAAAATAATTACAATAATATCAAAATTTGGTCAAATCAAAAAGTGATGAATACCAAAATTTCATAACTCATCAAGCTGTACAAACTTTATTTTGGTCATTTCTCCATCCGACTCTGTTTGAACAATCCAATTTTTGAATTTCAAAAAATGACAACTAGATGCAAGTTTTTCGAACCCTAAATGATGTCAAAGCAAAAAGTGATGAATACCAAAGTTTCATAACTCATTAAGATCTACAAACTTTATTTAGACCACTTTATCATTTGAGAAAGTGGTTACAATACTTAGTTCAAATTTGACAAGCCCCTCACATAGTTTCATAAACTATGTGAGTGAACATAGGATTAATGAGTGATGTACACTATCACTTTCTCAAATCAAAAAATGACCTAAATAAAGTTTGTAGAGCTTGACGAGTTATGAAACTTTGGTATTCATCACTTCTTCAGCTGAAATCATTTCGAGTTTCAAAATCTGGTCTAAAATTGTCACTTTTAAAAACAATTCAAATTTTGAATTTTCAAACTTGATCACATGAAAAAAGACTAAACTCAACACATTATCTTGATAGAGCATGATTTTAGAAAATTTTAGGAAAAAGAATCATCCGATTTGGAGTTAGTATGAGGGAGAAAAACAAGTTACAAGTTTTAGTCAGAGATTAAAAAGAGAAACAACACTTGTTCATCCTAGTTCATCCATAGCTGTGAGGTAGATGTGTTGAATTTTATCCCTGTTTCAATTCAAAATATAAAAAGAATTTGATGTTGGTTACAAAAGCAATATCATGGATCTTTTCATGATGGACAATATTGGTATTTTGAGTTTTCAAACTTTTCATATAAAATTTAAAGTAATTTTGAATCCCCAAAAACCCTATTATGTTCCCCGATTTCAAATTTCAATTTGGAGGCCGAATTTCAGTATATGAAGTGAACTATCATCAAACCAGTACAACTGACGAAGTGGTGCAGTGGTAATAGTTGCACTCTTGATGTGCGAGGGCGCGGGTTCGAGTCCTGTCTCCTACGTTTTTTTGCCCCTCCCCGCTACGAATGAAATTCTGGTGATGTGGGCCGGTGTGGTCGGGTGACTGGGCGCGGAGGGGTCTGATAACGTGGGCCAGGTGGTTGGATGATGTGTACCAAGGTACAAAAGCAATGAAATCCTTGACAAAATCAGAAACAATGAATTGGTGTAGTGGTAAGGTGTTATTCTTTGTAACTAGTGGGTCTGGGGTTCGAATCCCCGTCCACCCCATTTTTTTGCGCGGGATTAACTTGTGGGCCGCGTTGGCCTGGTGGCCCGCATCGTGGTGGGCCGCATTGGCCTGGTGGCCCGCACTGTGCTGGGCCGCGTTGGCCTGGTGGCCCGGTCGGCCTGGTGGGCGCCTTGCTGGGCTGCGCGTGGTCGGCCGGCCAGCCTAGCCAGAGCGGAGGGGAGTGGGACCAGGCACTGGTGGGGCCCACAAGTGGGACCAGGTTCTGGTGATGCCCACATGTGGGACCATGCATCGGTGGGGCCCACATGTGGGACCATGCACTGGTGGGGCCCACACGTGGGACCATGCGTTGGTGGGGCCATGCGATGGTGGGACCGTATGTGGGACCCGGACCCACAATTACACGTGGTTGCATGTGGGACAAGATCCTTGTTTTCTTTTTTCAAATTGTTTTGTGACGATAATGTTGTTGTTCCGTGGCGCCAGTTTGCTTTCGTCGTTGGTTCCACACGGGCAGAACTGGAATGATTCATCTGTGACGAAACAGGTTCGTTGTTCGGTGACCATCCTCTGAGTTTCATCATTATTTTGAGTGGTTTGGCATCTTCACTCATTATCTGTGACGAAGTTACAAAATTCATCACGGTAGAGACCACTTCCATGACGAATAAACGGAACGTCACTACCAAATCGTCATAGATATTAACATTTCCACTAGTGGGTGCTGAGCGAGGAGGATCTCACGTTGTTGAGCAACAGATTTGGGCCGGATGTACGAGAAACACAATAATGCGAGGAGAGGCTCGGTGATGTGCTATCGGTGCAGGAAGCACGGGCATTTCATCGCCGAGTGTCCAGAAGCTATGGAGGTCAAGAACGACTACAAGAGCAAGCCCAAGTACGATTATAACAACAAACACTACTCCCGGAACGACTACAAGGACAAGGGCGAGAGAAGGCCAAAGAAGAGCAGCGGGTACAAGAAGAAGACGGCTCGAGCGATAGTTGCCGGAGCGAGTGACATCGACGCCAGTTCAGGCTACACTTCATCCGGCTCGAGCAGCGAGGAAGAGCAAGATCGGCGCAAGGACAAGCGGCACATAGGCAAGAACATCACCGGCCTGAGCTTCATCGCACGAGGAGGTTTCTGTGGCATGCCGCACAGCTCCGACAACAAGAAGGGCGGGAAGGATGGCTCAGATTATGACTCTGAGGATGAGGTATGTCGTGACCCCGACTTCTTGCTAGAGGAGACCTCATGCTTGCTAGGTGATGCTAAGGACAAGATAATTGAGCTTAAGTCTTTGCTTGTTGATGCTGGAACTGAGATTGATTCCTTGAAAGTTGCTATTGTAGTTTCTGATGAGGTCGATTGTGGTGATTATAATGTTTTTCTCAAGATTGAGGAACTAGGTGTGCTTAGGATTGAGCTTGATGAGATGAAATCTAGATCTTCTTTGCTAGGTGCTTGCAATTCTTGTCCTGTATTGCATGGTAAACTAGATGAGTCTCATGCTAGGACTGCTTCACTTGAGGCTGCTTTGAAAGCTCCCATTCCTACATCATGTTCTACCTGTGAATTGCATGCCATGAAAATATGGAGCTTGCACACTATGTTGATCGGGTGCAGGATGAGAATGATGAGTTGAGGAAATTGATGAGTTGGTTGTTTGGTCATGAGCCTCAGTTGAGTTTGGTGATGGCTGAGTTTAAGCGGTTTGATGGTCAGGCTTTGGGTTCTAAGAAGATCGGTGAGAACAGTGGTGAGGATGGAGAGAAAATTGGGGGCATTCCTATTCCACCACAAACTACACCCATGAACAAGTTTGCACCCAAGCCAAACCACCTTAGAAACAAGCTAGAGACAACCCCAGATCCAAAGTGTTTCCCCACAAGACAGAAAATTTCTAGAAACCAGTGAGGTTTGTGAGCAACTTTGGGAATGTGTTTAGGGGGGAAGCCAGGAGAGAAAGTTGTTGAGAAGCCCATTGAGAAACCACAGCCTAAGCCAAAACCAATCTGCTTCCATTGTGAGTATTGTGGGAGGGATGGTCATGAGGAGGAGTTTTGCTTCAGGAGGAGAAGGGATGAAAGGTTTGCTAGGGAGATGGCAAACAAGGATGGGTACCACCCTTCTCTTTGTGTGCCTGAGCCTCGTGTAGTGCCTCTACCTTGGGGTGATGGTTTTGCGTGTACAGTTCCCACTCGGGGTGGTGGTGGTTTTCCTCAAAGAGATAGGCGTGTTGGGTTTGGGCGTGGTGCCTTTGCTAGACGTGCTCCTGCTCGTGACTGTTACGAGTTTGGGAGACACGATCTCAGTTTTGGTTCTCAGAGGGACTACGGATCACATTTTCCCCCTCGTGGTACGCATTCCCCACCAGTGAGATGTGACAAGTTCTTTAGTGGTAGGCGTGAGAGGGCTCCACCTAGAGGTTTTGATAGGATGGATTTTGCTAACCCTTCTTTTGAGCAAATGGCTCGACACTGGTTTGACTCTTTTGGTACTAAACCTAGTGTTGAGTCGCTTGCTCATTCTCGTCCTCGTTTTTTATTTTGCAGGTGGGAGGCCTGGAGAACTTTTGGTTGATCGACTCTGGTTGTTCGCGTCACATGACCGGAGATCGTGAGTGGTTCTCCAGCCTCACCCCGGTGAGTACGAGAGAGTACATCACTTTTGGGGACAATGGGAGAGGACGAGTGCTTGCTGAAGGCATGGTGAAGTGAGTTGCAAGGTGACCTTAAAGAGGGTGGCTTTGGTCAAGTCACTTGGATTTAACCTGTTGTCAGTATCTCAGTTGCTTGACGAGGGTTTTGAGGTTCGTTTTAAGTTGGGCGCTTCTCGTGTGGTTGATTCTCGAGGCGATCTTGTCTGTACGATCGTCCCCGAGGGTCAAATCTTTCGTGCCAATTTTTCCCAGTCTGTTGGTCCTCCTCGATGCTTTGTTGCTGGCATTTTGACTGAGCTTTGGAAGTGGCATAGGAGGCTAGGACACTTGAGCTTTGAGTTGCTTTCCTGCTTGAGTGGCCTAGACCTTGTGCGAGGATTGCCAAAATTGAAGTTCGAGAAGGATTTGGTTTGTGTGTCGGCATGGAAAGATGGTTGCCTCTTCTCATGCACCCCTGACTGCTGTCATGATCGAGCGACCTTGTGAGCTGTTGCACATGGATTTGGTTGGGCCAGCTCGTGTTCGCTCTGTGGTTGGGAAGTGGTATGTGTTGGTTGTGGTCGATGATTTCTCTTGGTACTCTTGGGTTTTCTTTTTGGAGGATAAGAGCGAGACATTTGGCTTTGTTCGAGACTTGATCTTGAGGTTGAAGAATGAGAGACTTGGGAATGCCATTCGAGCTATACGTAGTGACAATGGCACGGAATTGAGGAACTCTCATTTTGATGCCTTTTGTAGTGATCTTGATCTCGACCATCAATACTCTTCTCCATACGTTGCGTGCCAGAATGGCGTAGTGGAGAGGAAGAACCGGACCCTTTGTGAGATGGCCAGGATGATGCTTGATGAGCATAGGACTCCTAGGTGATTCTGGGCCCAGGCGGTCAATACCGCTTGCTATGTGCCGAAACGCATTTTCCTTCGTGCTTTCAAGAAGAGGATATCTTATGAGTTGATGCATGGGCAGAAACCCAAGGTGAGTCACTTTCGAGCTTTCGGTTGCTAGTGCTTTATTCTCAAGAAGGGCAAGTTAGATAATTTTGAGGCTAGATGTTCAGATGGTATTTTTCTTGGTTATGCTATTCACTCTAGAGCATATCGTGTGCTCAATCTTGACACTAACCGAATCATGGAGACTTGCGAGGTGACCTTCGACGAGACGCAACCATGTAGCCCTTCTGTCTTTGAGTGTGCAGGTGACGATGAAGTTGGTGAGAAGATCTTCGATGATGAGAAGGATTGTAATGGAGAAGACTATGATGATGGTGGTGATGCTCCCGCAGCTGACCGTGTACCTACTACTTCCACTATGATGACGATGATCGAGGATGGTCCATCCCCTACTCCTACGGCGGCTGAGGGTGTTCGAGTGGAAGCTGCTGCTGAGGGGGAGGTTGTATCCAGCGTGAGGCTCCCCGGCATGTACAGGTGGATCATCCACCTTCGAGGATCATAGGTGACTTTCATGAACGCACTACACGGTCTAGGTCACAGAGAATCTCTCAGTTTGCTCACTCTGCATTTGTTGCCACTTTCAAGCCCAAGGATATTGGACACGCACTTTCTGATCCGAATTGGGTAAACGCTATGCATGAGGAGCTTGAGAACTTTGAGAGAAACTAGGTGTGGGAGTTAGTAGATCCACCTCCAAATTGCAAACTGATAGGCACCAAATGGGTTTGGAAAACAAAGAGGGAGAAAATGGAGAGGTTGTGAGAAACAAGTCGAGGTTGGTTGCCCAGGGTATAGTTAGAAGGAAGGGATAGATTATGAGGAAACCTTTGCACTGGTAGCCCGTTTGGAGGCGATTCGGATCCTTCTAGCATTTTCCGTTGCTAAAGGGTTCAATTTGTACCAAATGGATGTGAAGAGTGCTTTCTTGAATGGGTTCCTAGAGGAAGAAGTGTATGTGAGGCAACCCCGGATTTTGAAAGTGAGATATACCCCCACCGTGTATACAAACTCAGAAAAGCTCTCTATGGCCTAAAACACGCACCCAGGGCGTGGTATGGTAGGTTGAGAGGCTTTCTTTTTAGCAAGGGGTTTGTGATAGGGAAGGTTGACCAGAGTCTCTTTCTCCTCAGGCAGGGTGTTGACATTTTGATCGTGCAAGTGTATGTGGATGATATAATTTTTGGCAGCTCGTCTCACACTTTAGTTGCCAAGTTTGCAGATGACATGAGCAGGGAATTCGAGGTGTCTATGATGGGTGCGTTGTAGTGTTTCCTCGGGCTTCAGATCAAGCAGTGCAAGGACGGGACGTTTGTACACCAAGCGAAGTACACCAAGGACACCGTGAAGAAATTTAGCATGAACGACTCCAAGCCGCTGACTACACTGATGAGTACCACTACGGCTTTGGATGCGGATGAAGATGGCAAACCCGTGGACTAGAAGGAGTACATGAGCATGATCGGATCTCTCCTCTACTTGACGGTGACGAGGCCAGACATACAATTCAGTGTGTGTTTGTGCACTCGTTTTCAGGCTTCACCGAGGACTTCACATTGGCAGGCCCTCAAGAGGATTTTTAGGTACTTGAACTACACTCTTGAGTTCGGTCTTTGGTATTCTGTCTCCTCGACACTCACACTTCATAGAAACTCAGATGTTGATTTTGCTGGGTGTCGTTTGGATCGCAAGTCTACATCAGGTTGTTGCCAGTTTCTTGGTTCTTTGGTCTCTTGATCGTCTTGCAAGCAATCCAGTGTAGCCCAATCCACTACAGAGGCCGAGTATGTCGCTGTAGTTTTTATTCCCAGCTCCTATGGATGACCTACACTACGAGCGACTTTGGTGAGGAGTGCACCCAGGTTCCACTCTTTTGTGACAGCACCAGTGTCGTAAGTGTAGCCAAAAACCTAGTTCTTTACTCCAAGACTAAACACATCGAAGTGAGATATCATTTTTTGATGGACAATGTTGAGAAAGGGAATATTTCCTTGTCCTATGTACCTACCCAAGATCAGCTAACCGACATCTTCACTAAACCACTTGACCAAGTTACCTTCACACGCTTGCGAGGTGAACTTGGAGTGTGTTTCCCTTTTTAGCTGGATCTTGGAGCTTCTCATGTATAGATGTAATATATGTATCACTTGTCGCATTTCATGCATGCATTTTCATTTATGTACCAAAACATGGTACGACAACCATCTTTGTATCATATTTGTTAGGATGAGCTTCTCTTATATGCTTTGATCACCATGATGTGCTATATGTGAGATGTGTATATGCTTTGGGAATGGTGATGTGAATGCTATGCTCTTGATAGTATTGTCATATATTCATGATGAGATAGCTTCTTTTTGTGGAAATGCTAAAAATGCTTCACTCATGAGTAGATTCTTTTTCATGCTCTATTTGTGCTCCAATGCCTATATCATGCTTAGCTTGTGCTTGAGAATCATGCTCTTTTCGCTTGGGGTCAAAGACCCATATATCATTGTGAATGTTTAGCCCATATGTTCACTTGTGGAGGAGCATAAGCTTCTTTTTGCCGCAAAGGCATTTAATGTACCATGCTTAAGTTTGAAACGAAATTGGTTTATGAAATGTCTATGTGCTCATGATCATGTCCTTATCTTTTCATGTATATATCTTGGGTGCTAAACTGTTGCATGGTGTCTACCATGAGAAGTCTCTATTAGAAGTAGACACATGGCTCGGTGGCTTTGACATGACATATAGTAGCTTATGGGTGTTTGCTATGATCTGGTGATGAGAACTTTTGTGATCTTGTATGAGTTTTGTGTGATCTAGTTCATTTTTACTTAAATTGACCATGGATAGGGTTTTGCTCATGAGATGAAATTCTTATGTGAAAATTGCTTAAAATACTTTTGGTCATGTCACATGTATCTATGTCTCTACTTTCTTGATGGTAATGTGCTAACTACACCAGTCTACCTTGCTTGCTCTATGTCTCATTTATAGCATTTTGTTGTGCTCTTTGTATATTTGAGAAGCTTGGTAGCTTGTATATGCTTTGACATGCATTTGTGCACTTTCATGATAGCTTGATTCATGCATTGTCAACAAGGGGGAGAATTTGTGGCAAAATAGTGGAGATTTTGCATGACGGGGAGAAATTGTGAAAAGATTGCACTAGTTCAGGGGAAGTTTGCATATGTGCAGGGGGCTCCTTTGTGTTGCCTGAGTTTTGTGCTTTGTGTTGTGCTCTTTGTGGTGAGCTTGTTGTCTCGGCTGTGTTGAGCTGTTGCCCTTGCCTTAGGGGGCCGAGACTTTGTCTGGCGAGTGATCTTGTTTTCACTTGTTCTTTGGCTTTGGATCACTTGTTGGAGGGTTGCTGTTCGTGGTTACTATGGGTGTTGTCAATGCACTCATCAAGGGGGAGATTGAGGACCAAGAGTGTCCGAAGACCAGTGGAGGGTCGCTCCTTAGTGATGAGTAATTGATAATGTTGTGTAGACTGATGCTTGGCTTAGTATTGCAGGTGCAGATTGCGTCTTGACTTGTGTTGGTGCAGGTGAAGAACAAGCACAAAAGGTCTATGTCGTGGAGGCCTCCGGGTGATGGAGAGACAAGTAGGCTTGATGGAGTCAAGTGCGAGCCGCGTGGTGCACGACGAGTGAGTTGAAGTCATGGACATGGGCCGGTGCAAGGTTGCGGTACGTGACCGAAGCTTGCACGCAAGGTTTGGTGGTTTGCCCACAAAACCATCAGAGGATGGTTTTTTGGTTTGGGCCTCAAAACCAAGCCCGAAGGCCCAACGCGGCGGAAACAGGGACCCAGGAGCGTCAAGAAGCTTCGAGGCAGGGGGCACGTCGCGTGATCATGGGGCTTGCATCGATGCTAAGCAAGTCTGCGATGGAAGCGTGTCTGCTCGATGGGAATATCCATGTCTTGGACCAAAATGCCCCTAAGGGGTGTGTATCTTCCCAATTTGGCTAGAACTCGATGGATGACTAAAAGATAATCGAGAGTAATCAAAAGTGATATTAGTGTACTCCCTTGATGATGGTCGTCGCCCGGAGCGGTTTGACATTGCATCATCTTCATCTTCGCTATCGGAGGTCTCCACACCATCTTGGTTTCTTGGATTCTCATTTGTTCTTGTGTTTGCTCCAAGGTTGCCTTGCGGTGGAATGGGAGGTTGACCACCAACGGTGTTGTTCCCATCTCCTTCAGGGAGTGGCGCTTGATCATTTGGGTTCGACATCTCTTGTCTTCAAGCGGTTAAACTTCAAACGGAACAACCGGCTCTGATATCAATTGAAAGGATCTAGATGTCGACTAGAGAGGGTGAATAGTCAAAACTGGAAAACACAAACTTTAAACTGTTGTCAATGCAAAGTCCAGACTCTCCGGATCTTTTTCTATATATTGCAGGCTTTCCGGAGTATCCGGGAAAATATCTGGATTCTCCGGGATTTGAAGGAGGAGACTAAATCGAAAGAATTAAAACTTGTTCAAATACAAATCTATGAAAATGGGATAAGCACTAAGATGAGGCAAGCATGTTTCTACACCTAGAACCTGCAGGAACTTCACCACGGAGTAGATCGGCAACAAACCCTAGAAATAAGCTCAAGAGAATTACAAGCATACAACAAGAGCAACAATCACAAGGAGACACAAGGATTTGTTACCGGAGTTCAAGATCACACATTGAGCTCTACGTCTCTGTTGAGGAACCCACAAAGGGTGGACCTTTACACCTAGGTCACTTTCTTCCCCCTAGCGACCACAAAGATTGAGCTAGGGTTACTTACTCAATCACGGGGTAATACAAACTTCCTTGGGTAGCCACAACCATTGGATGCTCCAAGGCAACGCCTAGCCGTCTAGGAGCTCAAAGCTCTAAGAGTAACAAACACGAAAGTTACCAACCAAGCAAAGAACGAGGTGCTCTAGAGATGGGAAATCAACTCACTAGCACTCTCCAAGCTCTTGCTCTCAATCCCTCCTTAAATCCCTAACAAATCTCACCAAACCAGGGCCAAGGGGAGTAAAGGAGAGGAGTGAATGAGTTTTGAGTGTTGCAGGTCGAAATGGGCAAGAGAGAGGGAGTGGATAGGGTTGAGGGGGTATAAATACATCCTCATCCAGAAAAAGAGCCGTTAGGGCTCTAAGACCCGGAGTCTCCGGAAAAAGTCCGGAGACTCCGGGAAGTCCGGAGATTCTGAGATAAATCTGGAGACTCCGACCTTCCAGAGTCAGCACCCAAAAGTTAACCCCGTGAACGTGTTGGTGCAAAGGTGTCTCTCATAGGTTTTTGGTTAGTCAACTAGAGCACCTGTCCAACTCTTGGAAGATACATTTCCTGTCCCTCTTTATAGTACGACATTCCTATGACTCAATTTCAAAATATAAAATAAATAAGTCTTCATGGAACCCTTCCTTTAGCATCACTTTCTTTTTGTATAGCAATGGAAACGTTTTGATGCCATCATAAGATTTTAATACCTGCTCATATACTTAACAGATCATTAGTAGCATATAAGTGTGTCATTAACTCACCAAAACCCACTTAGGGGGTCAAGATACTCTTCAATATTGCTAGGAAATCACACTGAAGCTCATCATGCAGTTCTACTAGCCCTACATTCTTGTGGGTTGGAGGTCATAGTGGAGTCACAACCACTTATCACAAAGTCAAGAATCTTTTTTCATGGCCTAACATGAAGCAAGACATCAAGAACTACATTGTAACACCCGCGTTTTTAGCCCCTAATAAATCACCTGCTAAATCACGCGTGTTTTCAAAACCTCTCCGCTGAGCTCGATCGTTTCCCCGAAAACCCCGATCATCAATTCCTTTTCCCTCTCCTCGGCGCACACGACGCGAATCCCGCCGGCACCGCCAGTCCCGCACGCCACCACTCGCGTCGTACCGCGGTCGGCCACCGCGCCGGGAATCCCGGGCCAGCCACGGTCCCGCCGGCCGGCCCGCCTCGCCACCACCGCCGTCCCGGAAATCGCGCCGGCACCCGAAAACCCGGAAATCCCACCAAAAATCCTTTCCCTAATTTTCCTGTTTTTCCCAAAATTTCCCCAATTTTCCTCTTCCCCTTTTCCTTCTCTTTTCCTTTTTCTTTCTTCCCTTTTCTCTTTTTCCTTTCCTTTTTCCTATTTTCTTTCCTTCCTTCCTTTTTCTTTTTTTTCCTTTCTTTCTGTTTCCTCCTCCTTCTCCCTCCTTTGGCCCGGCGCCTCTACCCCGGCCCCGCGCCTCTGCTCGGCGCGCCGTTCCCAAACCCGAACGCCAGGCTCCCCTTCTTCTTCAACCTCGGGCCCGCGCCCCCCTAGCCTCCTCTGCTCGCTTCCAAGCACGCCGCGCCAAGCCACCGGCCGGCATAGCCACACCGCAGCGTGACACGCCGTCACTGCACGCGCCGCACGCGCACGCCACAGACCGCTGGTCACTGTCCCGCGGACGCTGCTGCCGCGCTGCCCGCCGCATCGCGTCGCCGGCCTTCACTACTGCCGTGGCCATTTACTCCGCCTGCGCCGACGCATCACCTCAGCGCCACCGTCACTGCCGCTCGACGCCGGCCGGCTCGCAGTCCTTCACAGCGCCGCTGTCCGACGAGTCCCGTCCGACAGCCGGACGCAGCGACGCCAGCACTCCACCGCTGCTCCGCCGGCCGCCTTAACTCTCGCCTGCCGAGCCGTTGCCTTGGAGCGCCATCGTCGCCGCAAGCCGCCGTCCACCCCGTGACGTACCTCAGCCTGCCACCACCAGCTCCCACGCCCCGCTCGCCTTCACTGGTCGACGAGTCACCTCCCACAGTGCCTCTGCCGATCCCGGCCACGGCGCCATTTACTCCACCACCGGCCGGACCTCCATTACTGCCGGCAGCACGAGCTCCGCGTGCTCGGCTCCCGGTCGAGCCACCGCCCTTCCGCACCTATAAAGGGCCCTGCGCAGCTCCTCGTCGCACCCTGCACCTTCCCAGCCTCTTTCCCCTCTCTCCTGAGCTTCCCGGCGCCGCCGCCCATAGTCAACACCGCCCCTCTCCGCCCGCCACCGCCGATCCGCCTCTGCACGCCACCACAGCCCAAGGTGGGAAGGGGAATCGATCCCCCTTGTCGCCCTCTTCGTTTTACCCCACATCCCAGCCGCTGCCGTGGCCCGGCTCGCCGGCAATTGCCGCCGGCCGGCCGCCCCAGAGCCGCCTTTCCCCTCTCTGTTCTGAATCGAGGGAGAGGAAGGAGATGGCCTTTTTCCAAAGCCCCCCCTTCTTTTCCCCTTCATCACCCGAAGCCCTCCCTCCTCTAAGCTCTCTCTCTCTTTCCTTTTAAATGAGCCCTTGGCTTATAATTTATTTATGATCTAGTCCCTGCTCAGTAATACACAAACTACAACTAAGCCCTTAACCAAGTCATATTTTTTTCTAATTAAGTTCTCTTCCATTAGTGTAAATTACAAATAGGTCCTTAGCTGTTTAATTAACCCTAATTATCTCTTTAACCTATCTTTTCATGCACCGTTTTAACCCCAAATCAATTCCAAACTTCACCACATCTTTCCCGGGTCTTTTTCCGCCAAACCATTCACCAACTTTCCCTAATAATATTTATTCCCCCATTTTCTATTTATTTTCTTATCGAGCTCAGCTGGTAAATCTTGTGTGCATGTATTGATTGTGTGTTGATTTGTGTGCGCGATAGCCGACGGAGTGAACGAGGAGGAGTACCGCGAGCCGGAGCTTGGAGCCGAGTACTACGAGCAGGAGACCGAGGTCCCGAACCGCGAGTAGGAACTCCCCGAGGACTTCGAAGACGGCAAGTTCAATCTCATCCTTTGATGCATGCTTTGATCCCAGTTTTATAATTACAACCCCATGACCCGTTTTATAAACTGCATATTGTTTTACTATTAAAACCCGGTAGGATAGCCACCCTTGATTGCTATGATTGATCTTTGATTGCCCTAAATGATTTCTTTAAAATGAGTGAGTGCTTTAAAAATGGGAATGTGGTATTTTGGAAAATGAGTAAAAGAACTGGGTAGACGGGATGGACGTGTGTGTCAGGAGTAAGGGTGAGCTCGTACCTTTGTGGTTGAGCGTGTTGGAGATGTCCATCTTGTCGTTAAGGACCGGGTTGTGTGACATCTCACCTGACCCAATTATCGTACTACCACTCGACCGTTGTTTGTGGCAACGACTTAGCATAAATCCCACTAGTTAATCTACTTACCATCAGGAGTGCGGGTGAGCAGCGGGAGATCAAGGAGTAGGGGTACGATCTGTGTGAGGTACGCCCTGGTTATGTGAGATAACCCCTTGGTTGCTTCCGTGGTGGCTAGTAGGGTTAGCTAAGGTGGGTAATGGCTTTGATAGGATCCGCGCCGGCACTAAGGTGTTCGTGTGGCGGTACCCTACTTGTGGGTAAAGATGTACAACCTCTGCAGAGTGTAAAACCTATTCGAATAGCCGTGTCCACGGTATTGGACGAGTCACGGTGTGGTCACAAAACTAGTGTTTGGGTTTGCGATGATTCTCATGGCGTGAGTTGATTTCTGGAAAAGTGTGTGGCTGTGTGCCTGGGCTACTGCGGACGGGGAGTCCGGTAGTCCTCATTTGGTTTTCACAAAACAGCTGAGTTACTCGAGTTATAAAAACTATTTGCGAAAACCTTTTCGAAAACAAACCCCTGCATGAGTAAATGTGTTTGCAAAATAAACCTTATCCGGATCCTTGATATATCCTGTGCATGATCTGCTTATTAGCCCCTCCGTGGGTGGGGTTGAACTTGTTGAGTACGTATGTACTCACCCTTGCTTGATTAACTGTTTTTCAGAGGAGGATCCCGACTTCGTCCCCGAAGACGTCGAGTAGGTTGCTGTCCTGCACCCAACCCGTGCCTGTGGATTCAGGGTCTCCACAGGAAGCTTCCATGGCGCAAGACTCTGAAGATATCTTAGATGCTTTTGCTATCGTAGTTTGGTATGTAGTTCTTATGTTGCTTCTCGTGGCAGTGGCGCTCCCGTGCCCACAGCCTCGACGTGTTGTACGGCAATGAACCATCTGATGTAATAAATGTGTTACCAGCCTCCTGGGACTGGTATTTGTATCACATTTAGTCACCTCTGATGAGGGGATGCTTCATGTGGTATCAGAGCCGTAGGTTGGCCGTAGGACGCGACCCCTAGGACCCGAGACCTTTTCTAAGCCTTTTCCTAAATCTTTTCCCAGCTTAACTTCTCTTTCCACAAAACCTCTTACCTTGGCCCTTATCTGGTTCCAGATGGCTGACTTGGAATGGAGTGGAGGCGTCTGCCCCGCAGAGCCTGGCCTCCCTAAGTTACTGCTACTCAGCCTAGAACGCGTCGGAGTGAGGGACCCACCGGAGTACACCTATCGGGAGTACGAACGCAGAGGCACCCTTCGGTGTGATGTGATGATCTTCGTGGGAAGGAGCACACTCTACCCCGACACAGATCCTTGGTTCATCTCCACCACTAAGTTTCGCTTCACCGACACGTACCCAAAAGCCGCCCGAAAAGCCCTGCAACGCCTACGAGTGGTCTATATGCAACACCTTCGACGGACTCCAATGGGATTTTTCCCACCCTCTGGAGGAAGAGGACGCTCATGGATCGCCCAGATGAGAGGACTTGGAAGAGAAGAGGAAGACCTAGAAGATACGGTTTCTCACCTGTCCATTTACCTCAATGGCTTAGACCACCTTTTCCATGAACAGGCCGAGCAGCTGAAGCACCAAATCGACAGGGCAGAAAAAGCAGAACAAAGGATAGAATTAGAAAGGATAAAGACAAGAATGGCGGAAGTTTCCCTAGCTAACCTGCAGCGAGATTATGCCAGGGAAAGAGAGCGCTCAGAAATAGCCAACAAAACCCTATGGGATGAGCTTCACAAGGAACGAAGGAGAAAAGAAGAAGCTGGGCTACTGGATGAAGAACCCGAAGAAACCCATTGGGATAAAGGCACTCAGACCGAAGAGGAGATACTGGAGCAATGCCTTCCACCAAAGAAGCATCGTATCCAATGTGAGGAAGAGACCCCATGAGGGGGGTAGAGTACCTAAGTGAGAGCTATGGTATAATAAGAATAAAGTGTACCCCTGAGGAGTGTACCCAACCTTGTGAATAAATAAAACTATTTATCTTTTGTACCCTACCCTTTGCACAATTTGTTCAACTCTACCCTTGTTTTCAGATGGCTGAAGATGGATGGACCCAAGGCGTGTGCCAGGAGGAGCCTAGTTTTGCCCGCCTTCTTATCAACTCCCTGGTGCGCCTCGGTATCACTGAGCGCCCAAGGTACTACAGCAGAGAGTATGAGCAACTCGGCACTCTTCGCTGTAGGGTGGTCCTTTCCATCGCCAGAAGCGCCCGCTACCCCAACATCGAGCCGTGGCGCGTGACCGCCACAGGGTTCCGACACCGAGATACCTACCCCTTGGCCCTCCGGAAAACTCTCCGCTACCTGTGCCGGATCTACGAGGAGCACCTCGTCTCCACACTGATGAGACTTTTTCCTCCCGCCATCCGGACTCCAGTCTGGCAGGCCCGCATGAGAAACCTAGAACGGCACCGTCACCAAGAAGATCTTTTGTACCATGTAGTTGCCTACCTCGTCTCCCTGGATAAACTCTTTGATGATCAGGCCAAGTTCCTGAGAGAGCAAATTGGTCGGCCTGAGCAAGCGGAAGTCACAGTAAGGATGCACCAAGTTCGAGTAGCCCAAGCTGAAGCAAGGACCGCGGCCGCCATAAGTAGTGAAGTTGTTGCCCATGAGAGCCTCAGGCGGATCCAGGATCAGCGCATACAGGAATGGACCAACAGTGGAACACCCGTTCCGGCTGTGGGAGAAGCACAAGTCCTAATTGGGACACCCCTCATAGGATGGGGAGGAGTTCCTGAGACCCCAACACCGTCTGTAGCCGCCGAGCAACCAACATCAACCGTCGAAGAAGGAACTTCCGCCCAGCCCCAAGAGAACGGGAACCCCCAGGATGATGACGGTGACAAGCTGCTCATTCCACTGGAAGCACACTCCGCCCCGGAAGATGGCTCGCCCCGCGAGTAGCATGCCGCAGAAGCCCTTGCCAAGGAATGAAGCCGTGATGGTCCAAGCTTAGAGTCGCACCTTTAGCTTTTGTCGTAGTACCAAGTTGCGTAGGGTGTCAGCGTTGTATCAGTCGAGTAGTTCGGGATGTATCCTCCTCTCATGGTTGAAATAAAGTTGTTTGTGCTTGTTTGTCATGTGTGCTTGTTGTGTGCTTGACGGCAGGAATCAGATCCTGTCTTTTCAAAAATCCGTCTTAATCAACTTAAACATCACATAAAATCTAAATCTCATAGAAACCCGCTCCCCTACAGATGGTTTCAAGGCGTCCCGCCAGGAGCTTCCAAGGCTCCGGTCGTATGGACCAAAATGCGGAAGGATCGCATGATGAACGAAGGGAGCGCCATAACGACCAGGAAGTGAATCAGGGTGAAGATGGAGGAGAAAACATGGTTCCGCCACCGCCACCACCTGCCGTAGACCTGGCGCAAGTGTTGGCCAACCAGACACTGTTGCTGGAAGCCATAGCCAATGCCATCAACCGCCCAAAGCCCCGTGTTCTGGGCATGAATGAGAAACTGATAGAATTTCTCCGGACAAAGCCACCCACTTTTGGCGGATCCGTAAATCCCTTGGATGCAGATGACTGGCTGAGGGCCATTCTAAGGGAACTAGAACCATTCAACTGTGAAGATCGGGACAAGGTTCTCCTGGCCACCCACCAGCTCACCGGGACAGCCTTAGCCTGGTGGGAAAACTACTATGCAGCGGCCAAAGATCCCTCCACCATCACCTGGGATGAGTTTGTGGAGGAATTTCGTCGCTACCACATCCCAGAAGCCACACTGAAGCGCAAGGCAAACGAGTTCCGTGAACTTCGCCAAGGCAACAAGTCCGTGGAGGAATACACCTACCAGTTCATAGAGTTAGCCCGCTATGCCCCTGAAGAAGTGGACAAAGACTCGAAGAAATAGGACATGTTCAAGAAGGGCTTGACTCCGGAACTAAGGACCTTGCTTACCCCTCAGATCTATCCGGATTTCAATACCCTCATGAACATGGCCATCCTCACCGAGAGAGCCAGGGCAGAAGAGAAGAAAGAAAACAAGCGCAAATTCATGGAGCACAAGGCCCAGCAGCAAGAACGTTCCCAGAGACAGAGAAGCTTCGGTCACCCCGTGTCCAGGTTCCAAGCCCCCATGCAATACAGGACCCAATCACAAGCCACGAGCTCTCAGGGCCCCAGAAACCAGTTCAAGCAATACAACAACCAGAGCACCATGAAGCCCCCACAGAACAACACTAGCCAGGTCACTGCCAACAACAACAACACCCGAGTATGTTTCAACTGCCGTGAGACCGGACACTTCATTGCCAACTGCCCATACGCCAAAAAGCCAGCGACTTCAGCCTTCTCCAACTCAGTGAATGGGCCGAGACTGGTCGTCTCAGGAGCCAACCGCGTGCCGGTTCGCAGCAACAACAACTTCGGCAACAACAACAACTAGCAGATGAGGCAACCCCAGCAGTCCTATGGACGAGCCCGCGTCAACCACATCAACGCATAAGAGGCTCAAGAAGCACAAGGCGTAGTGCTCGGTGAGTTCCTGGTCAGCTCAGTCTTGGCAACCATATTATTTGATTCAGGAGCATCACATTCGTTCATATCCTCAAGTTTTGTGGAAAAACACAATATACCTACAGTACTACTAAAAGCACCCTTGTTAACCCGAACACCCGGAGGTGACATCAAGTGTCAACTGGGTTGCTCTCGGGTAAGGATCATTCTAAGTGGGGTGGAGTTCCTAGCGGACCTAGTAGTACTGAAGTCCAAAGGGATAGATGTAATTCTTGGGATGGACTGGTTAAGCCTTCACCACGGCCTTATAAGTTGTGCCGATAAGGTAGTACACCTAACCAACCCAGACGGAGTGCAAGTAACCTGCCGTACCCGAGGAAGCAGACCAGACATAATGGTTTTTAGCATGGAGGCCAAGTACCTAGAAGAAATCCCAGTAGTACGGGAATATCCAGATGTATTTCCCGAAGAACTCCCCGGAATGCCACCAGACAGGGATATAGAGTTTGTCATCGACCTCATCCCCGGAACCTCTCCCATAGCCAAGAGACCATATAGGATGGCAGCCCCTGAGTTGGCAGAGTTAAAGGAGCAGCTGAGAGAACTTCAGCGAAATGGGTTCATCAGACCAAGCTCATCACCATGGGGAGCCCCAGTGCTCTTCGTCGAAAAGAAGGATAAAAGCCTGAGGATGTGCGTGGACTATCGCTCACTAAACGAAGTCACTATCAAGAACAAGTATCCTCTCCCCAGAATAGATGATTTATTTGACCAACTGAAGGGAGCTAAATATTTCTCGAAGGTCGACTTAAGGTCAGGATACCATCAACTCAAAATTAGGGAGAGTGACATCCCAAAGACCGCCTTCATCACCCGTTATGGACAATACGAGTTCACCGTGATGTCCTTTGGACTCACTAACGCACCGGCATACTTTATGAACCTCATGAATAAGGTGTTTATGGAGGAACTAGACAAGTTTGTCGTAGTTTTCATTGATGACATACTTATTTACTCCAAAAGTGTGGAGGAACATGAGCAACACCTTCGAGTAGTACTGGAGAAACTGAGGGCACACAAGCTGTACGCTAAGTTCAGCAAGTGTGAATTCTGGTTGGAGAAAATATCCTTCCTTGGACATATTCTGACAGCAGAAGGAGTAGCAGTAGACCCTGGGAAAGTCGAAACAGTTTCCAACTGGCGACAACCAACCAATGTGAGCGAAATCAGAAGCTTTCTTGGTTTAGCAGGATACTACCGGAGGTTTATTGAAGGATTTTCCAAGATTGCCCGACCCATGACAGAGTTGCTCAAGAAGGAGAAGAAGTTCGTCTGGACCGAGTCGTGTGAGAAGAGTTTTCAGGAGTTGAAAAGAAGACTGACAACCGCCCCAGTGCTAACCTTGCCAGACATTCAACGGGATTTTGTCGTCTATTGCGATGCATCCCGACAAGGACTAGGATGTGTCCTTATGCAAGATGGGAAAGTAGTGGCGTATGCTTCCCGCCAACTCAAGCCCCATGAGCAGAACTACCCCACCCATGATTTGGAGTTTGCAGCCGTAGTGCATGCCCTTAAGATTTGGAGACATTACCTGATTGGAAATAAGTGCGAGATCTACACGAACCACAAGAGCTTGAAATACATTTTCACCCAGCCTGACCTAAACCTAAGGCAAAGAAGGTGGTTGGAATTAGTCAAGGACTATAACCTAGAAATCCATTACCACCCAGGAAAAGCCAATGTAGTGGCAGATGCCTTAAGCAGAAAGTCCTATGAAAAAGCAGTGCCTAAGAGTGCCCAGTTGCAAGAAGAAATGGCACGACTCAACATGCACATTGTTCCCCAGGGCTACGTCCGCCAACTAAGTGTCCAGCCCACCCTGGAAGACAAAATCAGAAAAGCTCAAGGGTTCGATAAGGAGTTGATGAAGATCCGCAAGCACACGGGGGAGAATAAGGCCCCAGACTTTAGGGTGGACAGTCACGGTACACTATGGTATAAGAACAGGATATGCGTACCTGAAGATGGAGATTTCCGGCAGACCATTATGGATGAGGCACACAACTCAGCGTATTCCATCCACCTGGGATCCACTAAGATGTATATGGATTTAAAGCAGAAGTATTGGTGGAATGGAATGAAAGCAGACATTGCACAGTTCGTCGCCCACTGTGATACTTGTCAGAGGATTAAGGCAGAACACCAGAAGCCCGCAGGATTGTTGCAACCCTTACCCATCCCGGTGTGGAAATGGGATGAGATAGGCATGGACTTTGTAGTAGGCTTGCCCAAGACACAGAAGGGATATAATTCCATATGGGTAATAGTAGACCGACTCACTAAAGTCGCTCACTTCATACCCGTATGGAATAATTATGGCGGGGAGAAGTTGGCCAAGCTGTACATAGCAAACATAGTGAAGCTGCACGGAGTACCCAGCAGGATTGTTTCGGATAGAGGAACCCAATTCACCTCCAGATTTTGGAAGAGCTTGCATAAATCCATGGGAACCAAGTTGGATTTTAGCTCAGCTTATCACCCCCAGACGGATGGACAGACCGAGAGGGTGAATCAGATCATGGAAGACATGCTAAGGGCATGTGTCCTCACCTATGGCAAAGATTGGGAACAGAGCCTACCATATGCAGAGTTTTCATACAACAACAGTTATCAAGCCAGCCTAGGCATGTCACCATTTGAAGCCCTATACGGGAGAAAATGCAGAACCTCATTGATGTGGTCAGAAGTGGGAGAACGTGCCTTGGTTGGACCCGCACTCATAAAAGAAGCCGAGGAACAAGTAGTCGAGATCCGAGAAAAATTGAAGGCTGCCCAGTCCCGGCAAAAGAGCTATGCAGACAGGAAGAGGCGAGAAGTAAGCTTCAATCCTGGAGAGTTCGCTTACCTCAAGGTTTCACCTATCCGAGGGACTCGAAGATTTCAGGTGCACGGGAAATTAGCCCCTCGGTACATTGGACCGTACAAGGTGCTGAAGAAAGTTGGAGCAGTGGCATATCGGTTGAAGCTACCAGAAGAAATGGCGGACATACATCCAGTATTCCACGTTTCTCAGTTGCGGAGGTGTTTGAAAGTGATCGAAGAGAAACGAGTACCAATAGAAACAATAGATTTGCAGCCAGATCTTAGGTACCAGGAAGTGCCCGTCAAGATTTTGGACACAGTGGTCAAAAGGACAAGGACATCAGAAGTACGGGTGTGCAGAGTCCAATGGAGCAGACACGGAGTAGAAGAAGCCACGTGGGAACGAGAGGACGCGTTGAGGAAAGAGTTTCCCCACCTGTTCAGGAACTAGCTGAATCTCAAGGACGAGATTCATTTTAAGTGGGGTAGGTTTGTAACACCCGCGTTTTTAGCCCCTAATAAATCACCTGCTAAATCACGTGTGTTTTCAAAACCTCTCCGCTGAGCTCGATCGTTTCCCCGAAAACCCCGATCATCAATTCCTTTTCCCTCTCCTCGGCGCACACGACGCGAATCCCGCCGGCACTGTCAGTCCCGCACGCCACCACTCGCGTCGTACCGCGGTCGGCCACAGCGTCGGGAATCCCGGTCCAGCCATGGTCCCGCCGGCCGGCCCGCCTCGCCACCACCGCCATCCCGGAAATCGCGCCGGCACCCGGATACCCGGAAATCCCACCAAAAATCCTTTCCCTAATTTTCCTATTTTCCCCAAAATTTCCCCAATTTTCCTCTTCCCCTTTTCCTTCTCTTTTCCTTTTTCTTTCTTCCCTTTTCTCTTTTTCCTTTCCTTTTTCCTATTTTCTTTCCTTCCTTCCTTTTTCTTTTTTTTCCTTTCTTTCTGTTTCCTCCTCCTTCTCCCTCCTTTGGCCCGGTGCCTCTGCCCCGGCCCCGCGCCTCTGCTCGGTGCGCCGCTCCCTCACCCGAACGCCAGGCTCCCCTTCTTCTTCAACCTCGGGCCCGCGCCCCCCCTAGCCTCCTCTGCTCGCTTCCAAGCATGCCGCGCCAAGCCACCGGCCGGCATAGCCACACCGCAGCGCGACACGCCGTCACTGCAGGCGCCGCACGCGCACGCCGCGGACCACTGGTCACTGTCCCGCGGACACTGCTGCCGCGCTGCCTGACGCGTCGTGTCGCCGGCCCCGCACTGCTGCCGCGGCCATTTACTCCGCCTGCGCCGACGCATCACCTCAGCGCCACCATCACTGCCGCTCGACACCGGCCGGCTCGCAGTCCGCCACAGCGCCGCTGTCCGACGAGTCCCGTCCGACAGCCGGACGCAGCGACGCCAGCACTCCACCGCTGCTCCGCCGGCCGCCTTAACTCTCGCCTACCGAGCCGTCGCCTCGGAGCGCCATCGTCGCCGCAAGCCGCCGTCCACCCAGCGACGCACCTCAGCCTGCCACCGCCAGCTCGCACGCCCAGCTCGCCTTCACTGGTCGACGAGTCACCTCCCACAGTGCCGCTGCCGCTCCCGGCCACGGCGCCATTTACTCCACCACCGGCCGGACCTCCATTACTGCCGGCAGCACGAGCTCCGCGTGCTCGGCTCCCGGCCGAGCCACCGCCCTTCCGCGCCTATAAAGGGCCCTGCGCAGCTCCTCGTCGCACCCCGCACCTTCCCAGCCGCTTTCCCCTCTCTCCTGAGCTTCCCGGCGCCGCCGCCCATAGTCAACACCGCCCCTCTCCGCCCGCCACCGCCGATCCGCCTCTGCGCGCCACCACAGCCCAAGGTGGGTAGGGGAATCGATCCCCCTTGTCGCCCTCTTCGTTTTACCCCACATCCCGGCCGCTGCCGTGGCCCGGCTCGCCGGCAATCGCCGCCGGCCGGCCGCCCCAGAGCCGCCTTTCCCCTCCTCTGTTCTGAATCGAGGGAGAGGAAGGAGATGGCCTTTTTCCAAAGCCCTCCCTGCTTTTCCCCTTTATCACCCGAAGCCCTCACTCCTCTAAGCTCTCTCTCTCTTTCCTTTTAAATGAGCCCTTGGCTTATAATTTATTTATGATCTAGTCCCTGCTTAGTAATACACAAACTACAACTAAGCCCTTAACCAAGTCATATTTTTTTCTAATTAAGTTCTCTTCCATTAGTGTAAATTACAAATAGGTCCTTAGCCGTTTAATTAACCCTAATTATCTCTTTAACCTATCTTTTCATGCACCGTTTTAACCCCAAATCAATTCCAAACTTCACAACATCTTTCCCGGGTCTTTTTCCGCCAAACCATTCACCAACTTTCCCTAATAATATTTATTCCCCCATTTTCTATTTATTTTCTTATCGAGCTCAGCTGGTAAATCTTGTGTGCATGTATTGATTGTGTGTTGATTTGTGTGCGCGATAGCCGACGGAGTGAATGAGGAGTACCGCGAGCCGGAGCTTGGAGCCGAGTACTACGAGCAGGAGACTGAGGTCCCGAACCGCGAGCAGGAACTCCCCGAGGACTTCGAAGATGGCAAGTTCAATCTCATCTTTTGATGCATGCTTTGATCCCAGTTTTATAATTACAACCCCATGACCCGTTTTATAAACTGCATATTGTTTTACTGTTAAAACCTGGTAGGATAGCCACCCTTGATTGCTATGATTGATCTTTGATTGCCCTAAATGATTTCTTTAAAATGAGTGAGTGCTTTAAAAATGGGAATGTGGTATTTTGGAAAATGAGTAAAAGAACTGGGTAGACGGGATGGACGTGTGTGTCAGGAGTAAGGGTGAGCTCGTACCTTTGTGGTTGAGCATGTTGGAGATGTCCATCTTGTCGTTAAGGACCGGGTTGTGTGACATCTCACCTGACCCAATTATCGTACTACCACTCGACCGTTGTATGTGGCAATGGCTTAGCATAAATCCCACTAGTTAATCTACTTGCCATCAGGAGTGCGGGTGAGCAGCGGGAGATCAAGGAGTAGGGGTACGATCTGTGTGAGGTACGCCCTGGTTATGTGAGATAACCCCTTGGTTGCTTCCGTGGTGGCTAGTAGGGTTAGCTAAGGTGGGTAATGGCTTTGATAGGATCCGCGCCGGCACTAAGGTGTTCGTGTGGCGGTACCCTACTTGTGGGTAAAGATGTACAACCTCTGCAGAGTGTAAAACCTATTCGAATAGCCGTGTCCACGGTATTGGACGAGTCACGGTGTGGTCACAAAACTAGTGTTTGGGTTTGGGATGATTCTCATGGCGTGAGTTGATTTTTGGAAAAGTGTGTGGCTGTGTGCCTGGGCTACTGCGGACGGGGAGTCCGGTAGTCCTCATTTGGTTTTCACAAAACAACTGAGTTACTTGGGTTATAAAAACTGTTTGCGAAAACCTTTTCGAAAACAAACCCCTGCATGAGTAAATGTGTTTGCAAAATAAACCTTATCCGGATCCTTGATATATCCTGTGCATGATCTGCTTATTAGCCCCTCCGTGGGTGGGGTTGAACTTGTTGAGTACGTATGTACTCACCCTTGCTTGATTAACTGTTTTTCAGAGGAGGATCCCGACTTCGTCCCCGAAGACGTCGAGTAGGTTGCTGTCCTGCACCCAACCCGTGCCTGTGGATTCAGGGTCTCCACAGGAAGCTTCCATGGCGCAAGACTCTGAAGATATCTTAGATGCTTTTGCTATAATAGTTTGGTCTGTAGTTCTTATGTTGCTTCTCGTGGCAGTGGCGCTCCCGTGCCCACAGCCTCGACGTGTTGTACGGCAATGAACCATCTGATGTAATAAATGTGTTACCAGCCTCCTGGGACTGGTATTTGTATCACATTTAGTCACCTCTGATGAGGGGACGCTTCATACATAGCAGCATGTCAGGTATGTAGCCAAGAAAAACCAGAGCATTGTAGATTACCTGGTTTATTGCAGCCTTTGCCCATCCCATCACAAGCATGGCACACAGTCTGCTTAGATTTCATTGAAGGCCTTCCCAAATCCAAAACACATGATACAGTCCTTGTGGTCATAGACAAATTCTCCAAATATGCACACTTTATACCACTGTCCCATCCCTACACAGCCTTATCTGTAGCACAGCTCTACCTCAACAATGTCTACAAATTGCATGGATTGCCCACTTTCATGATATCATATAGAGACAGAATCTTCACAAGTAATATCTGGCAAGAGCTATTCAGGTTGACTGAAACCACTTTGAACATGAGCTTAGCCTACCATCTGATGAGTCTGGCCCAGGCGGGATTGGATTTATGGTAAGCCCGATGCACCAAGTACGCAGTTTAGCCTCGGCACTCGAATTTCGATGCAAACCTTAGCACTGTCCTTCATTGCACCCCTCAGGGAAAGGCCTAATCACCCCAAAAAGACTAGTCCAATAGGGGAAGGGTGGCTCTCCCTTTTAAGGTGGCTTGGTCCTCCCAAGCTAAGCAAGGTGGGATAATTCGGACGTGCACGGCTTCGCCGCCTACACTGTCGTGCGCTTGGCTAATCCATGCTCCCGCTTGGGCCACGACTGCCGCCTACACCGTCGTGCGCCTGGCCCATGGGCCGCCTACACTGTCGTGCGCCTGGCCAAATCGTGCTCTGGGATGTCCTCATCATCCTCCCCTTCTTAACAAGGGCCCAGCTCTGATACCAAATGATGAGTCCGGCCAAGGCGGGATTGGATTTATGGTAAGCCCGATGCACCGATTACGCAGTTTGGCCTCGGCACCCGAATTTCGATGCAAACCTTAGCACCGTCCTTCGTTGCACCCCTCAGTGAAAGGTCCAATCGCCCCAAAAGACTAGTCCAATAGGGGAAGGGTGGCTCTCCCTTTTAAGGTGGCTTGGTCCTCCCAAGCTAAGCAAGGTGGGATAATTCGGACGTGCATGGCTTCGCCGCCTACACTGTCGTGCACCTGGCTAATCCATGCTCCACGGCTACCGCCTACACTATTGTGCGCCTGGCCAAATCGTACCCTAGGATGTCCTCATCACCATCCCCAAACAGATAGCGAAACAGAAAGGTTGAATCAGTGCTTGGAAACCTATTTAAGATGTTTTGTTCAAGCATGTCCTAGCAAAAGGTCTCAATGGCTCTCCTTAGCTGAGTGCTAGTATAACACTACATACCACTCTGCATTAGGTACAACTCCATTTGAAGTGTTATATGGGCATTCACCAAGACATTTTGGCATTATGCCAGAGGATGCATCTTCAATTTCTGATCTGCAAGAATGGCTCAATGAACGATCAACTATGACAGCAGCAATCCAGCAACATCTCTCAAGAGCACAGCAGAGGATGAAGGCTCAATCAGATAAGCACAGAATTGAGCGGGAATTTCAAGTAGGTGATTGGGTTTATCTCAAGTTGCAGCCACACATTCAGCAAACTGTCCATCGAAGATCCAATCACAAGCTAAGCTTCAAGTACTTTGGGTCATACTTGATTTTGGAGAAGATCAGCAAGGTAGCATACAAATTGCAATTACCATCATCTGCTCAAATCCATCATGCCATCCATGTCTCACAACTGAAGAAAGCAATAGCTCCATACACTACAATCTCAACTGACAAAGATCTCAATTGCCTAGCAATGGACCTCTCAGGCCAAACCCCTCAGGTACTGGATACTCGTCTCATTAAAGTTGGTAATTTTGCTATACCTCATATGCTAGTCCAGTGGCAATCTTGGCCTTCCTCTTGGGCACACTGGGAGAACAACAACATTATCATGAACAAGGGTACAACATCAGCAACTTGAGGACAAGTCGCCACTTAAGGAGGGGGGAATGTCATGACCGGCTATGGGCCGACGACCACCGAAGCTCAACCCAAGAGCTACCCGGCCTGCGAGCCATTACCGGGCTCAGCCCATGTAATGCTACGGCCGTTTGGCCTATACCTGTTGCTACCGAAGACTGAAAGGGGACATCAATGTAAACCCTAAATAGTGCATCTTCTTCCTCTCACTCAGGACGGCACCGCCGCTCTCGTTGCCGCGCGTAACTCGTCGGCACCCAGTACCCTAGGCTCGTGACATAATAGGGTTTTGCTAGTCAAGGAAGGATTCAGGCTGCAAGTGAAGAGAGTCTACTCGGAGAGCAAGCAAGTGCTCGTCTCTCTTGCATACAGAAGTGAATGGGTGTGACAAGGATGATAGTTCTTGAGCTTGACAAGGATGCAATGTGGAGTTCTCGTGAAAGGAGCGAAGAGTCCCAGAAGCAACCCATGTGAACGTACTACAGTGGCAGATAGTTAGTAAAGTATGGTCTAGCCTTCGTGGACCCGGTATAAAAATATTGGTCAATCATTTTCCAGGCACACCGCACTCACGGATAAAGATGGATTCGGATGTCTGGAAACTCGAATTATCTGAATCTGTATTCGGTAAAAACAACAATATGGATATCCATATTCGTATATGTTTTTAATTATCATGGTAAACTGATGTATTGTTATTCGATTTTTCATATTTTCTCTATCCGGTTTCATATTCGTATTCGACAAAAATGTGAACTATCTGTATCCATGTAGAATAAAGTACTAATGAAACCACCTAAAACTTATTTTGATGACTAATTACTAATTACAAATTGATGGTAATTTACTATTCTTTCCTAAAAATGATGTACATCATTAAAAAGATATCAAATGAATAATTATTTTAGTCTAATATTACTAGTGATATACAATAATAAAATTTAATTAATTTTAATATTGCTCTACATGTTAACTTAAATATATTATATTATTTTTAGTGCATAAATTATATTTATATGTATTAATGTACTTATTTTAATTTGAAATGATACATATTTATGAAAAATATTTCTTTTGATATATTTAATTACATAAATTTTTATTAGTAAATATATTACTTTCAATAAGCGGTGTTATTCATAATTTTACTCAATACTAGTAACTTATTTTTTGACCAACTATAAATTCATCGATAAAGCAAATCTATCAGTTTTATATTCGTATCCGATAAGATTTGTATCCGAATATATCCAATAAGATTCGTATTCATATCCGATTCGAATCCATCCTTACTCATTGACAGATAAGGGTTTGGTTATCACGCCATCCCAATGGAGTGTATCCAATTTACGTTATGAGCAAACTAGCAAAGAAGCAAAAAGTAGTATATTGCTAATCTAATGAAATGTTATTTGACATGCTTGTGACTTGTGGTGATACTTGATTGTCATATGATAATTTGCCATGTGATCACATCAATAAAACATCTTGGCTACAATAGAGAGGATAAAGGGTTTGAAAAAAAAATTAGTAGTAGTGATCTAGCTATTACTGATCTCTTTCCCTATTGACTTAATGATGTGTCACCACTTTTATTTATGCAGTAGTCCATAAATTGAAAATAAAACTCCCATTAGAAGTAACGTAAGATTTTCATTCAAATAAAATAAGGTTAATTTGGTATTAAATTTCACATTTTGATCACCAACACACATTTTCAGTCAACAGTTACACGGCCAAATCTCAGGCTAAAACTCACTTGAGCAAACTGAACAATATAAAAAGAAAAAAATCGTACAAATAAATATAAGAAAATGAAAATAAGTACTGGCCCACAAGTCAGCCACACACACACACCTACTTTGCACTCCAAAACCCCTAGTTCTCGACCCATCCGGCCTGTATGATGGTACTCCGTAGGGTGTAGTGGCTGTTGCTTTGAACGCACCCATACTTCATCTCTACCTACGTACTAGTTGTCATGAAAGAAGCAATCCACATGAAAAGTATCGGCATTAGACTTAGCAAAGAATGGTGCCAGTTATGGTGGACGACCCATGAAAAAAATAGACCCACACACTCATCTGTGTAATTAGTTTTGTAACTAATCTATTTTTAATACTCATAATTAGTGCCACATCCGAGGTGACATGTGAATTTTTTTTACCAAGTGACCTAAACAGGGTCTTACATTTCTTATAGTACGTGAGGACATGAAATTCATATGTGCGAGGCACCCTTGGAAATGTTGCTTAGTTTTGTCCTAATTCAAAATATCTGATCTTGTCTAAATTTTATAAAAAAAATGATAACACCAATAAGGTCAAATAAATGGAACATCAAGATACATTTAATAAATTAATTTTATATAATACTTCCTTTGTTTCAAATTATAGGTTTTTTAACTTTAACTTCAAGTTTAACCGTTCGTTTTATTCAAAAAAAATTTGCAAACATAATCAAATCGAAAGTCATTCTTAAATAAGTTTTATTAACAAAGGAAGTCACAACAAAAAAATATGACAGTTTGCACAATTTTTTTGAATAAGATGAGTGGTCAAACTTGATGTCAAAAGATCAAACGAACTATAATTTGAAACGAAGCGAGTACATAACATGTGTGTCAGGTTGGAGTTGGATTTTGAACCAACAAAAACTTTCAAAACACAGATAAAAAATGAAAAGAAAAATAAGTGCTGGCCCACAAGGCAGGCACACGCAAACTACCACTCCAAAACCCCAACGCACACACTCGTGAGGTGTGGACTGTAGTGTTGCTGAGTGCTGACTTGCTGCTGCGGACGCGCACTCACGCACCGACCAAACCAATCCCCATCCGGCAGCGCGATGGGAGGCATGATCTCCACGCTGCGGCGGCGAGTTCACGTGCCGCCGCCGCCGCCGCCAGACGACGACGACCTCCTCTCCGAGATCCTCCTCCGCCTCCCGCCGCACCCGACCTGCCTTCTCCGCGCTTCCCTCGTCTGCACGCGCTGGCGCCGCCTGCTCCACGACCTGGGCTTCCACCGCTTCTCCCGCCACTGGTGGAAAAACGACCTTTGTTCCTACACATTAGTCCCGGTTGAACTTTGGAGCCGAGACTAAATGTTTTGGGGCGACGTGGCCATGAGTGGTAGGAGAGCTCCGACCCTTTAGTTAAAGGGGGGCCTTAGTCTAGGTTGGTGTTACGAACCGAGACTAAATGACCCCCGTTTAGTCTCGGTTCGTAACACGAACCTAGACTAAAGGGTCTCGGGCCTTTAGTGTCGGTTCGTGTTACGAACCGAGACTAAAGGGTCTCCCACGAGTTACTATAAGAGGATTGTATTCTCTACTCAATCACATGTGCTGTATACGTGAGATGGTAAGGAAGCTACACGCGAGGCTACAGGTCACGAGTTCGAATCCCCGCACCGCGTACGCGTATATTTTGCGTGAAAAAATCGCGTGGCTTGTGACTTGCGATGTGCGCGTGTGTAGGTTCCTCCCAGGAATTTCCAAATTTTTTTTTGATGTTGGCGTGCCCCTCCCCCCTTTAGTCCCGGTTGGTAATACCAACCGGGACTAAATGCCCCTCTTTAGTCCCGGTTGGGCACCCGGTAAGAAAGAGGGGGGCCTTTTGTCTCTATGAATTAGTCTCTAGAGGTCTTTAGCGAGATATTGTTCTTACCAACCGGGACCGAAGGCCCTTTTTCCACCAGTGCGCGCATTCCACCGAACACCGCCTGTGCTCGGCCTCTTCCGCACCGCCCATCGCGGTGGCCGCTTCGTCCCCATCGGCGAGGCCCCGGACCACGTCCCCGCCACGGGCTTCGCGCTCCCCGACCCCGCCAGTTGGGTCCTCCTCGGGTGCCGCCACGGCCGCGCGCTCCTCCGCAGTCGACCCGGCTGGCTCCAGCTCCTCGTCTGGGATCCCATCACCGGCCACCGGCGCTGCGTCCGCCTCAGCCGGCTCGGGGGCCACGTCAAGGCATGTAATGCCACCGTTCTTGGCGACCCGGTGAGCCTGGTCCGCCGTGAGGGCTCCTTCCGCGTGGCCTTCGTCTTCACCGGCAACGGCCGCGCGTCCGCCTGCGTCTACTCGTCGGAGACTGGCACCTGGGGCCGGCTGATCACGGCAGAGGCACCTTGCGGCGACGTTTGCACGAAGCCAAGCGTGCTACTCGGGGACGCGGTGTATTGGTTGCTTGATGAGGGTGGCATCCTCGAGCTCCATCAGGGGAAGGAGAGGTTGGCACTGATGGAGTCGCCGACGCATGCGCAGAGCCTTTACCTATCGACCATCCAGCTCATGGAGGCCGAGGCCGGCGTGCTGGGCTTCGTGGGCGTGAAGATGTACAGCCTGCACCTTTGGGCGCGAGAGGCCTCTTAGTTCGATCTCCCTCCCGTAACGGCCCAAAAGGCCGCTGCGGACTCGGTCTCGCGCCCTAGTCGGGGGCGCCCAACCAATCGATGGTTGGTGGGCCCCCGCACACACAGCGCTATATTAAGAGGGGTGGGGGCCGTGGGTGCAGCTCACGAGGTTCGACTGCGCCGCCACAACCCACCCCTAAACCCTACCGACTGAGGGAGCGCTGGAGCGGCGGGAATCCCCATCGACACTGCCTACGTCCGGGTGGATCCGGAGGACTCGCTGCCACCGCCCTCAACTCCGACACTCCGCCGCCGCCGTCACCGAGCCACCGCCACTCCTTCCTCAACTCCGACCAGTGCCGGCCGCCCCAGCGACGAGCACCGACGTGATGGCCAGCGACGGCGCACCACAGGCTTCAATGGATGGTCTGCATCCCCTTCACCCTCCTCTATTTCTTTATGCATTAGAGTAGATGTGGCTGAGTAGTTGATCTAGGGTAAGATCTAAGTGTGTTGTATCTATATCTGTCAATGTTAAGTTAGCACCCGACTAGATCTTCTACTAGTATCTATGTACGTGTTGATCCTTAAGATTTAACAATTTACGGGAGGGAGATCTCCCCATTAAGTTGAAGGACGGCTTCACACTTCGCCTATATGATGTTCTTTACGTTCCTTCTTTAAGTCGAAATTTAATTTCAGTGTCATGTTTAGCAGACTATGGATTTGAGTGCCAGTTTAGTGCACAACAATGTTTGATTAAGTTAAATAATGTTTATGTGGGTCTTGCCATCCGACAAGACAAACTTTACATGTTGGATATTCATGATGTTTCCACTGAATGTGTTGAAAATGTATGCGAAATTGAGAATATTTCATCATCTACAGATGTAAGTAAGAAGCGGAAGCGAATTGATAGCGTATCTTCGAAATTATGGCACTGTCGTTTAGGCCATATTTCGAGGGGAAGGATGGAACGCTTAGTTAAGGAATCAATTCTTCCGCCTTTAGAATTTAATGACTTAGAACAATGTGTCGATTGCATTAAAGGCAAGTTTGTTAAGCAAATAAAGAAAGGCGCAAAGCGAAGTACAGGAGTGTTGGAGATAATCCACACGGACATTTGTGGTCCTTTTCCTGTGGTATCTGTGGATGGTTTTGATTCGTTCATTACATTCACAGATGATTATTCTCGATATGGGTATATCTATCCAATCAAAGAGAAGTCAGAAGCGCTAGATAAGTTTAAGATTTTAAGGTTGAAGTTGAAAATCAGCACAATCTAAAGATTAAGGTGGTGAGGTCGGACCGAGGTGGGGAGTACTACGGTTGACACACCCCGTATGGCCAAATTCCTGGACCTTTTGCAAGGTTCTTACAGGAAAATGGTATAATTGCCCAGTATAGTACACCAGGTGAACCTCAGCAGAATGGAGTAGCTGAAAGAAGGAATCGTACCTTGATGGATATGGTCAGGAGCATGTTAAGCTACTCAACTTTACCAGTTAGTCTGTGGATGGAGGCGCTAAAAACCGCCACTCACATTCTAAATAAAGTACCTAGTAAGTCAGTACCTAAATGTCGTATGAGTTGTGGACGAGTAGGGAACCCTCCATGAGATATATGCGTGTGTGGGGTTGTCCAGCAGAGGCTAAAGTTTTCAACCTAAATATTGGGAAGTTAGACCCCAAAACAGTAAGTTGTCATTTCATTGGCTATACAGAAAAGTCTAAAGGTTATCATTTCTACTATCCTAACAGACATACAAAGTTTGTGGAAACGAGACATGCTATCTTTCTAGAGAATGAAATGATCAGAGGGAGCAAGGCAGCTCGAAAGATTGATCTTGAAGAAAAGCGGGTGTGCGCACCCACTCCAATGGTTGAAGAGCCATATTTTGTGCTGCCTGTTGTTCCGACACCTACAGTCCAACCCACTGTGGTGCTGGAACCTGTTGTTAGTACTCCTACGCCATCAGTGGAAGAAAATGAGGAAACTGTTCATCAGGATCCTACAGAAACAACTGATGCACAGGAAGAACCACAACAGCCCCAAGTACAGGAGGAGCCAGCTATAGAGGCCCCGAGGAGGTCTCTAAGAGTTAGAAAGTCAGCTATCCCTGATGACTATGAAGTTTATGAATGTGAAGAAATTCACATAGAAGGTGATCCTACTTCTTTTGAAGAAGCTATGAGTCGTCCTGATGCATCCAAGTGGTTGGAAGCCATGGAAGATGAAATGAAGTCAATGAGTACCAACAGAGTTTGGGACTTAGAAGAAATTCCTAAAGGAGCTAAGACAGTAGGCTGTAAATGGGTCTACAAAATTAAGTATGACTCCAAGGGGAATATTGAAAAGTATAAGGGACGGCTTGTGGCTAAGGGTTACACACAGAGAGAAGGGATAGATTATAATGAGACGTTTTCTCCAGTCTCATGTAAGGATTCTTTTAGGATCATAATGGCTCTGGTGGCTCACTATGATTTGGAATTACATCAGATGGATGTAAAGACGACATTCCTGAATGGAGATTTATATGAAGATGTATACATGACTCAACCCAAAGGTTTTATTGTGAAAGGAAAGGAGCATTTGGGATGTCGTTTAAGAAAGTCCATTTATGGATTAAAGCAAGCCTCTAGACAATGGAACTTAAAGTTTGACGAGACCATTACGAAGTTTGGTTTTAAAGCAAATGTTGAGAACAACTGCGTTTACGCAAAGTTTAAGGATGGGAAATTTATTTTTTCTTGATACTGTATGTGGATGATATCCTGCTTGCTAGTAGTGATGTCAGACTGCTGCAGGAAACGAAAAAGTTTTTGTCCTCAAAATTTGATATGAAAGATCTTGGTGAAGCCTCATATGTTTTAGGCATTGAGATTCATCGAGACAGAAAGAATGGGGTCTTAGGTTTATCACAAAAGGCATATTTGGAAAAGATCCTTAAGAAATATAATATGCATGTGAGTAAGGCCACACCTGCTCCCATAATTAAGGGCGATAAGTTTGGACTTTATCAATGTCCAAGGAACCAATATGAGATCGATCAAATGAAGATGGTTCCATAAGCTTCAGCAGTTGGTAGCTTACAGTATGCACAAGTGTGCACTCGCCCTGATTTGGCATTTGTTACGGGAGTACTTGGTAGATATAAGTCTAATCCAGGCAAAGAGCATTGGATGATGGTAAAGAAAGCTTTTCGATATCTCCAAGGTACGAAAGATATGATGCTTACATATAGAAGGTCTGATTCCCTAGAGATAGTAGGGTATTCAGACGCTGATTATGCAGGAGATAGAGATGATAGAAAATCCACGTCTGGATATGTCTTCACTCTAGCAGGGGGAGCTATCTCATGGAGAAGCTCTAAGCAAGAATTGGTTGCAACATCCACGATGTATGCAGAGTTTATAGCCTGTTATGAGGCAACGGGACAGGTGATGTGGCTAAAGAAGTTTATACCCGACTTGAGAGTGGTGGATTGTATTCATAGACCACTAAAGTTGTACTGCGATAATGCTCCAGCAGTATTTTATACTCACAACAACAAGTCGACAAATGCTACCAAACCGATAGAAATAAAGTTCTATGCGGTGAAAGATAGAGTCCGGGATGAAACTATAAGTCTGAAGCATTTAAGCACTAAAGAAATGATCGCGGATCCGCTTACAAAAGGCTTACCACCCAATGTGTTTAAGGAACACGTTACCGGTATGGGTTTAAGGGAAAGCCTATGATTCCTGGACTGGGCCCAAGTTAAGACCTTTTCAGATTGGATGAGTGTATTGTGGCTGGTTAGTCTAGTTGTGATTACGACTAAGATGACCCATGCTCGATATGTTCTATTCATGATGGAAAGGATATCAATTAAGGAACTCGAGATTAAGTGAAGGTGTTAAGTGAGATCGAGAGGGAGAATGTTAGTTCGATCTCCCTCCCGCAACGGCCCAAAGGCCGCTGCGGACTCGGTCTCGCGCCCTAGTCGGGGGCGCCCAACCAATCGATGGTTGGTGGGCCCCCGCACGCACAGCGCTATATTAAGGGGGGTGGGGGCCACGGGCACGGCTCACGAGGTTCGACTGCGCCGCCGCAACCCACCCCTAAACCCTACCGACTGAGGGAGCGCTGGAGCGGCGGGAATCCCCATCGACACCGCCTACGTCCGGGTGGATCCGGAGGACTCGCTGCCACCGCCCTCAACTCCGACACTCCGCCGCCGCCGTCACCGAGCCACCGCCACTCCTTCCTCAACTCCGACCAGTGCCGGCCGCCCCAACGACGAGCACCGACGTGATGGCCAGCGACAGCGCACCACAGGCTTCAATGGATGGTCTGCATCCCCTTCACCCTCCTCTATTTCTTTATGCATTAGAGTAGATGTGGCTGAGTAGTTGATCTAGGGTAAGATCTATCTATATCTGTCAATGTTAAGTTAGCACCCGACTAGATCTTCTACTAGTATCTATGTACGTGTTGATCGTTAAGATTTAACAAGGCCGACCGTGATGGCACTGCGAATTGGGTGTTGCGCACTGCAATTGATCTCGGCCCGTTGGCTCTGCCACCATCGGTGATTCCTCGGATCCTGCTGGTGCCGCCTATCAAGATACTTGGGGTGGATGAGGGTGGAAATTTCGCGTTTCTAAGGACGATCTTCGGAATCTTTATGCTCTCCCTCGATGGCGTGCTGCTTAAGAAGGTGTCTGATGCCGAAATCATGGAGCTTGTTCATCCCTACTCAAGCTTTTATGTCGCGGGTATGAACGATTAACATCTATTTGCTTTTCTCTTGAAGCACAATTTGTCTCTCAATGGGTATATGCACTGCACAATATTTGCCATGGAGATTTTAAGCACACATCAACAAGAAACGGATGACACCGATATGTGTTACTGTATAAAATGGTAAACCTTGCATAGATTTGCATTCGCATATTCTGTCATAGAAGAATAAGGTCAGCATTAGGTGCTGGAAGTAGCATATAGAAGTATTGGCAGTTAATGCCTCTTTGCCTTTTAGTTTCCTTTGTCCTGTCATCATGATCTCCCAACTGACCGAACTAATTTGATGTTGATGGTAGCAAATCAAAGTCTGCTGCTACTGAACAGATAGGATAATGGAGTGTTATTTAACATGTTACCCTGGGGTATGTATTAATGTTGCTTAACGCATATTTGATTATTCCCAAAACAAGAATAATTGCACATAAAAGCATATAATCTACTTTGTCAGTTGGATGTAATATTAAAAGAATTAATAGAAAAATGGAAAGTTTATGCTTATGATATCCTTATGCTGTCTTTGACAATGTTTGATATGCTATAGTTCTCTGAAAATTAGTATCTTATTCCATTTGTAGTATGAAAATAATAAATAAGCAACAGGAAATGAAGCCAAACTGTAAGAAAATATTTTAATCGTACCTACGAATGACACTTCAGAGAGCGGCAAGAGGTCGTAACTCTTAAGGATCACATTTTATTCAGATCGGGTCAGTGCAACTCCCATTCTTAGTCAGGCTGCACCAGTGCTGTGTCTTGAGGCTGGTTGCTGTATCATCTGTGTTAGGCTCTGTGATTGAGTGCTCAGTGAACTAGGACTTAGGATCCATTTATATTATATTTCACTTCAGTTTTGGATTAAAAAAAATTTCCTTTTAGTAAATGCATGGAGTTGGTATATTTGAACTAAAACATAGTATTGTTTGTTCTTATGTCCGTTATAAGCTACATAGTATTGATTACTGAGTAATATCATATCATGAGTATGCTTGGTGTGAGATTGTAATCCTTTGGTGTTTAGTTTTATTTAATTTCCTGATCCAAAAGAAGGGAGAAACAAGATGGTCCTTTATTTTTATATATGCTCTGTTCGTGATAGAGTAGCAGGGGAAGGGCTCAATATAGCAGTTTATTCCAGAATCTATTCGCTCCGGCATTGACATATGCATAAAATTAATTCGTAACAGAATCAGGCATTTTCGTTAGAAGTTATCTTACGCTACAATTAACTTCATCTTATGCTCTGTTCGTGATAGAGTAGCAGAGGAAGGGCTCAATATAGCAGTTTATTCCAGAATCTATTCACTCCGGCATTGACATATGCATAAACTTAATTCGTAACAGAATCAGGCATTTTGGTTAGAAGTTATCTTATGCTACAATTAACTTCATCTTATAAAAGGTGAATAAACAAAATTTCCTAATCAAATCCATCCTTTTTTTTCCTTTCCTTCCTGCAATTGTAGGTGGAGTTGGTGGTGGGGAGGGTGCTATGGAAACAGTCAGTGGCACTGGACCATAATAATTAATAGGAATACTGCATTTAACCTATCTGCTGAGCTGCTGTCTAGGCTCAAGGAGAGGTGACAAGTAAGGTTATGTGCTGATTTCTATAAGAAACGAAGGCTATTAGCAAAATAGTGAAACTTATTAATCCTTAACTGTGTATGAACGATCCATAAGTGTGTATGGCTGGTTTAGTACTTGTTTGTTTCATAACATGGCTACTAGGTTATTAGCTGCGTAATCAGCAGACATATAGTTGCAACTGTTGGATCGTTTGGTTCTCTATCTCCCTCTTGGATCAAATGTTCTGGATATTTTGTGCTTTTAAGCAGTCATACTCTGCGTTTTCTCGGTGGGCTTGTGCAGTTCTATATACTAATATAGCTGTTTTGAATAATTATTCATCTCGTTATGGATGACATTCTTAGTGACAAATCGGAATGCACAAGTGTGCTGCAACAGTAGCACATACCTGCCTGTTGCTTCATTGCAACATATCAAATTCGGATAGTTGGGGATCGGAACTATGCCAACTTAAGGTCCAAGAGGGTCAATAAAGTATAATCTATTATTTTTCTAAACTATTTATAAGTACACAATAAGGAGTTTAGTTTAAATTTTAACTTCACTAAAGTATTTGAATAAAATAAATAATCTTAAAACTGATGCAATTTTCTAATAAGTTAAAAATCAATTTAGAAAATTCATATAATTTGTGAGTAAAATAAATAAATGTCACGAGTAAATGAAAATTGCAAAGCTAGTGAGACTTGTGTTTATAAAAAAATGATTTTAGAAAAATTAGGAGATTGCGAACATTTACTTATTTCTAGAGTTTTGTTTGAACAGAAATTATATGTTTTAGTGGATTCATGACAAGTTCAACTTATTGAGACACAAGTATTATAATAGTTGGTTATTCGAAAAAATGTTGGTTCATTAGTAGTACGTCTTTGTATGATCATGTTTTAATTTTTCTATATGATACGACAAGTTTAGCTTAGGCAATTTGCTATTTTGCTTGTTTAAGCATTTGTAATTGGGGTTTGTGATGTGCCCAAATGACTAAGCGTGTGTGATGATGTTGCTTTTTCTCGTTGTCCGCATTTGATTCGTTCCTTATTGGATTCATATTCATTCGGATCCGTAAACAATTCACATTCATGCATGCATCCGAACTTTATCGATTAGTGTTTGACAAGGAGAATATGAAACCAAATATAGGATCATCATCACAAATATAAATTGGTATCCGATAGGGCCTCCCCCCCCCCCCCCCCCTGGGTCCCCGCAATCCGCCGCTTACGTGTCTTTGTGGTTTGTGCAGTAAACGACGCTGCGAGCGCGCCCACGAGCAGTAGAGATGCCCAGCAGGTCGCCGGCGCAGGCAGTGGAGCTTCTTCCTGACGACGTCATCTGGGAGATCCTCCTCCGTCTCCCTCCGCACCCGGCCTGCTTCCACCACGCCTCCCTCGTCTGCAAGCACTAGCACCGCCTCGTCCACGATCTAGCCTTCCTCCGCACCCTCTGCCCGCGCCACAGCCACAACGCGCACCCCCTCCTCGGCTTCTTCGACCAAGACGCAAGCTTGGTCCCTGCCGGCGAGCCACCGGATCGCGTCGCCGTCGCGCATCTGAGTTCCCATCCCAGCAGGATGCGAGTTCTCGGCTGCTGCCACGGTCGCGTCCTCCTCTGCAGCACGTTCGATCCGCCATAGTTAGTCATCTGGTATCCGGTGAGCCGCGGCCCATTGCCCATCTTCATGGGGCCCCGGAGCCTGCAGCTCGCAAACAATTTCGTCCCCTTACCGATCCGTGGATCCTTCATCTGCGTCCACGACGACGGCAACCACGGTGAGGACTGCTGTTCGAGGCCTTTCCACACTGTCATCTTGTCCTGCTCCGGCGGCTCAATGTTCGCCGGAATGTTCTCGTCAGAGGAACCATGGTGGCATCTGGTCTCCATGGCCGTTCCACACGATCTTTCCGTTGGCATACAGCCCGGCATCCTCGTCGGGAATGCAATGTGCTGGCTCTCGCCTCTCCGCAGAAACATCATTGCATATCTCCTCCACACTAACGAATTGGTTCTCATCGGAAGTTTACCGACACATTCATTTGGTCCATACGATTGCTACCAAGTCGTGAAGGAAGCAGGTGCCGAGGGTGTTGGTGTGGCTGCCGTAAGAGGATGCCGCCTCCATCTTTTTTTCGCTTGTAGCCGACCCTGATGGCACCTTGATGTGGACCGTGTTGGGCTATCTCTCCACATGGAGGATGATTTAGAGCCCAGTAACTCAAGAAAACGGCTCACAAGCTCAAGTGCTTGTGCACCATTGATATAGTGCTTGAATCAATAGTTGAGATTGCTCCTTGAGAGGGAGTGCAAGCAAGAAAATCCTAGCCCTCATCTTTCCCAGGTGCTGGACGTCACTTGAGAGAGAGGAAAGAGTAGCACACACAACACAACCAAGAGAGGAGAGGAAGAAGGAGAAGCAAATCTGTCCAGATTTGGTGGCTCCGAGCATATCTGACTCAAGCTTGTGATCGGAGGCTCAAACGTGTTTGGATTTGCATCAAACATGGTGAGCTCGTTTTACACTTAGAATACTTGAATCTGGTCAGTTGGTTTGAGGTTTGGTTCAACAGAGCATTAGATTTGGGGTCGGTTTTGTCAGTTCGGGTGACTGCAGTTTCAGCAGAGAGCAGTTTCGGTAGATGATCTGTTTGGGTGGTCAAACAGTGTCCGATTGAGCTGAAATTTTGTCAGTGGTCTGAGGACTCGTGGAATCACAATCCTACCAAAATTTGTGCACAACGGATTTGTAGTTGAGATATGTACTGATTACCGAAGGGGACAGAATCTGTGTATTCTCTGTTTCAAAGTAGTTCCGCTTACTAAGTGGTTGTTGTTGTTGTTGCAAATACCTAGTTGTATTATGGTGAATGTGTTGCTGCTGGTGTAATCCTCTAGAGGTCCTAGAGAAGACTCCTTATAACCATTTGTTGTTTATAGTGGAAGCTTGCAGTGGTCCGTCCCGTGGGTTTTACTCCTCACCTTTAGGAGGTTTCCCACGTAAATCTTTGTGTCTTTATGCATGTGATTTATATTATTCCGCTACATATCTGTTGGTAGATGTTATCCTCATTGTTCATCACAAGATGAGGGATTAATTGGTATATTGCTGCTGCCATTTTTCCCAACAGAGTGGTATCAAGAGCATTTGGTTCAGTTTAATTTCAGCTTGTATTCAACTTGATTAACTTGCTAATTTGCCTTGTGTCGAAGATGAAAACAAATACCAGCAGAATGATCTTATTGAATGGTACAAATTACCAAGCTTAGAATGGCAAGATGGAGGATTTACTCTATGGCAAGGAGTATTGGAAGCTAGTGTTTGCAGAGGCAAAACCAGATGATAAATCTGAAGATGAATGGCGGGTTCTTCATCGTCAAGCTTGTGGGTTCATTCGACAATGGGTTGATGACAATATTTTGAACCATATCAGTGATGAGACATACACGTACCTTATGACAGAAATTAGAGGAGTTGTATACCCGAAAAGAAGGTACTAACAAGATGTTCTTGATCAAGCAATTGATGAATCTGAGGTACCGAGAGGGTGCTCATGTGGCTGATCATGTGAATGCATTTCAAGACATTATTAATCAGCTATCTTGCATGGGAATCACATTTGAGGATGAGGTTCGAGCCTTGCTGCTACTTGGCTCATTGTCGGACACGTGGGAGACTTTGCGAGAGAAATTTTTGGTACGTGAGTCTACCGCTCGTGAATCTGCCCACCGCACCGCGCCTCCCCCCGTCTCGCGACTCGTCCGCGCCTCATGCCCCCCCCCCCCCCTCGCGATCTCACGTAGTCGCGCCCCCCGCCCCCAGATCTCCCGCACGCACGCCCTCCCCCCGGCCCGATCTCGCGACTCCCAACCCTAACACCGTTGACTCCGTCGCCGTCGCCGCCTACACACCTGCTCCGGTTGCCGGGCGCCTGCTCCCCATCCCCGTCGCGCGGAGGCGGCCGTCCGTCCTGCTCCCCATCCCCGTCGCCGCCTGCACACCTGCTCCGGTTGCTGGGCGCCCGCACGTCGCGCGGAGGCGGCCACGGGGCAAATTCCCGACATACTTCGCGGAGGCGGCGCGACGTGGACTCGCACGTGTCGCCGGCAATGCTCACTCCGTCAACATCTACGCCGAGTTGTTCCTGCTGCTGCCCACCGCCGAGCACCACCGCTCCTAGGACGCCGACGCAGGCGGGGACGATCCAGTTCATTCGATGTTGTTCATGGTATAGCCAATTGCCTCTCTGAAGTGCTCCATCACATAACAGACCTAGCCCTGGAGATCATGCGATTTTCCTTGATTTCCTTGATTCGAGTAGATTCTAGGAACAACCTGTACAAAAGAGATGGTTAGCGTCTTAGCGAGTTCATCCGGTCATGCTCCCAACAGATTAAATATAAGGAGTCCTATTATTTTGTGGCTTATTTGATATCTTGTGACAAAAATATCGGTTGAATAAAATTGCAAACAATGATAATAAACCTATTATTTAAACTTTAAACTTACTCCGCTCTACATTGCTGAGGATAGCTTATGCATGAGAAATAAGCATAGTACTGTAGCACGCTTGTACTGGTGTTGGAATTAGTACTGGTGTTGCTATCAACTGATTCTTTTAGTAGAGATTAATAGAACTCAGTATAAGGCAGACATTTTTCTCAGGATCATTGCCCTCATCCAGTCTGAATTTTAGTTTAATACCAGTGTGCATTAACTGATAAATTGATCTACACTAACAGTCTGCAAATAGAATTTATTAAATTTACATAGCCTCTGAAACTACACATTTTTTTACATGTGTTTGCTTCCTTAAGTGAGTACTAATTTCGTTGCGTGCCACTAGGTACATTATTGACCACATGCTCAGCCTTGGATTTTCAAAATCATTTTCATAATGGATTGCCACTAGGTATGATGAATGCCCAATCCAGTCACCCGTGGTCGTTCATCCAACTGACTCTGCACAAGGGTGAACATGCTGCTCTCGCCGAGTATATGCATGTAGTGCATTGAATTTGTGGGGAATTGAATGTGTGTTCAATTTTCTCCCCTTGGGTCATGAAATTGTCTACGCATAAAATTTCTCAGATTTGGGCTGTTCCATGGAAGATGCACTAGATGCTAGATTTCTAACAGGCAGCTAGAGTGTAAGTATTAATATTTTATAGGCAGCTAGATGTTCCACACATGCTGTGGCAGGTGCATTATGTCAAGCAACATAGGAATAGTTGAATGATTACCTGCCATTTCTTCTGATGCTATCATGCCCTGGTACCTATTGTCTGTTCCGCTTCGTTCAGGTATGTCAACTTCTCCAACCAGTTCCTGAGAGGATAGAAAATAGTACAAAATATTACTTCAATCTCAAAAGGTATTAAGTACTTGAAAAGAGTTGCTGACATCAATGCTGCTCACATCATATAATATCCAGTTCATTACAAAGAATGGACATCACTGGCCACATTAGAAATCACAATTAGTTTAACAAAGGCATAATCATAAAGAGTACTCATCCCTGAATAAACATGGTGGCATACATATAATGGTAGCAGAGAAAGCATCAGCATGTTCACATCCAGTCACATGGTAGTTTGACACTTATTGTAGCAATTTTTGTATTAATATCCAGTCACAATACTGCATTAATTACTCACCTTTTCAACATGAAGCAGGTGGCAAAATCTTCAGGAGCCCCCGGAGAACAGTGGTGTTCAGCAGCCCAAAAATTCAAGGGACCTGGAATCTGATCTAGATGCTTTTCGTCGTGCTGCCTTTTTTGGCCCCAGCAGCCAGCTTGCTATGTTTCATCAGAATTCAGTACTCGTCCGCGACTCTGGTGATCTTGGCCAAGCAGTTGTCCACCGGCCTGGGGTGGGGCAGGTACCTCACCCGGCAGCTGGGGTTTGTAATTGAACATTTACATCGATTTGAAATGGTATGAGAAAAGAACTCACATCAACAGGGAAAGAAAACTAAACAGAACATTCAGGGTAAGCACTTATGTTTTCATGGGAAAGTGCTCAACTTAATAGTTAATACACATTTTTTATCATATAAGCTTTATCAAGAAATATGGGTCTTCTTGTGAGACAGTTAACATGTGTAGATGAAGAGCTCACTAATTTTTTTCAACTAATTCTAGATTACCAATGTTTGAGTAGAAACTAAAAAGGGCACCTAAACATATACTGCTAGGCACTGGTTTTCAATATTTTGGGAGCACGCAGAAGTAGGTATAACAAAAATTGATTGTGTTCAGAACTTCAGATGCTTACCGGTTATAATCATGTATACAACCAGCACGCCGATGTTGTTTATCACCACAGACACCTGCAGTGCAATCCTCCCCCACTGCCCGGAAGTGTCACCCATCAGAATACCAGGGATGAGGCCTAGCATCTTGATACTCGCTGGCAGAGCCATGATTCCAGCCCCTACAATGGTCGTTGACAGATTGAACACTGCACCAGAGAAAGAAGCTCCGTTGAACTCGTGAACCACGTCCACGTCCTCCTCAGCTTTGATCGGCAGAAGCGGCGTGGTCTCATCTTGCGTTGCCTTGAGTGACACGATTGGCACATCACTCGATGATCCATTCCCAATCCCCATTTTGTTTCACTCACCTGTATGAGAGAAACTTCAATTAGGACATCAGAAGTTTGGCCCTGAATTGCCATATCCATTGTAGTCAGGCTTAATCATTGAGTTCTAAATTAGGAAATCAGAACTCCCATTGATTTATCTAGCGATTGGGGAACTAATAGTAACAGCTAACAACTACTCGGGAGTCGGGAGATATCAGCGGTTTTCACACCATTATGCAGTACTAAACTTTGAGCTTGGAAATAAGCTTGTGGCTCATGTGCAGAAGACACAACGCCTGATTCAACAAAAAGTGGAAGAAAAAAAAACATTAAGCAACGAGCTTTGAGCTCCATCCACATTATAAATCAGTGATTTTAGCATCATCCAATTCGACCATCATCCTATTCGCGATGGGATATCCAGTATATTTTAGCATGTGGACATCCACATCCAAAATAATCCAATCCAACTAAGTCCAAAAGGAAAAGTCCAATTGGATTTGGATTTTTCAAAATCCATTACCAGGTCTATAAATCACATAAGGCGCCCTAAAATCCAATCTCCCCAACACAATTTGGACGAGTCTCAACTCCCCAACACGAAGTTTCAGAACAACCGCCAACAAACATTATTATTAACAGTAAAAAAAGGAATTCATGGTATTCACCTCAATCCAAACAAGTTCACGAAACTCTTGTTGGGGAATAACGCTGAGACAAAACATAAGGATTGGCCGACCAACATTGCTCCATCAGCCTTCGCCAATCGGGGTCACAGTTTTCAGGTATAGGAGGCCGGAGAGTGTTATTGACAATACCGCCTTCTCATAACAAGGAATGCACATTAATTAGAGGACTGAACAAAAGGAAATTTTAGAAGGTGGAAACATGAATGGATGAAGGATTGTCCTTTTATTTCTTTCTGACCTGTTGGACAATGAAAGTAAAAAGAGAGAGATGTGGCAAAGACATACCTATGATAGCACCACAATGCATATTTGCGTATGGTTCCTCACCGGTCAAGATTTCCCATAAAACAATACCAAATGAGAAAACATCCACCTACAGTGTGCAGTACTTGTTACATATCAGGCACATCATGGTTCCATATGGAAACAAAGATATGAAGTCCTGTCCTAAAAGGATCTGGAGTCTGATTAAAGACCTTACCTTCTCCGACACTCTGCTGCTGCTGCCATTTAATAGCTCCGGTGCCATCCATGGAAGAGTGCCACGTACACCACCAGAGACCAAAGTGTTAGGCTTAATTCTTGACAAGCCGAAGTCTCCAACCTGAGAATTAGTCAGGTATGATTAACAGAACAGTTCAAACATTATACAAATTAAAGGTAAAATCAAGGCAAAAAATTTGCTCATCTGCAACGGACATAAATTTCAAATAACCGACAGAGTGCTCAATATGTATCAAAACTACCTTGCAGATTGGCCTCTGAAGATCTCTCAGGTTTACAAGTAAGTTATCACATTTCAAATCAAAATGCACTATGCTTTTGGAGTGCAAGTATTCCATTCCAAATGCCGCATCCATAGCAATGGTAAGTTTTCTCCGACGGTCAAGCATTCTGCAGGAGATCATTGACAAACCTTATGTTAATCATTGACAAACCTTTAGCTTATTTTTTCCCCAACAAGAGTTTTCATGGTACTGTTGGAACAAACATTGACAAAAGAATCATTGACAAACCTTTAGCTTATTTTTTCCAAACTTTAAATCAGAAGCCAGTAAACTATGGCTGCCAAACTGAATCATTTGCTGTAGCTGCCAATCTGTCTGAATGCCCAGGACAAAGGTGTCTGTATCTGAAAAATCTTCATAGAAAAATACAGTCCTGGTGATTTTCAACCCATATGCCAATACTAATAGCGTCGTCATCATCAAGCTCATAATCAGAACATCGTATTTTCCTTTCCAGTCTCCTAACCCAATCATGATACTACGTTCTATAATCAAATCAAAATACATTCGATTACTTGTATTTTCTAAATAGGGCCTACTTTTATACTTAGCACCAAGGCCTGCAAATCTTAGGTACCTTTGCAAAGATGTCGGGATTCTCCTGCAGGAACACGGTGGCCCACATGGTGATGTGGCCGGAGACTCGTGGCCGGCGCTGAGGTACATGATGAGGATGTCGATGATCTGGTCGTCGTCCAGCCTCCGCCCGTGCTCGTCCTCTGCCTGCTCCCTCATCGCTGCAGAATACAACCGGAAAGCCGTGGACTCGCTAGGCGCCCACGATGGCCCCGGGGAGGCCCACGCCCTCAAAGGCTTCTCCATACGCCGACCGCAACCACATGCTGGAACGACGATGAGTTCCCTCCCCCACGATTCGAGCTCCTCCGCCAATGATTCGACCTCCTACGCCGCCGAATCGACTTCCGCCGCCACCGGATCGAGCTGCTCCACCGCTGATTTGAGCCCCGCCGCCGTCGATTCGAGCTCCCCCACGGCCGAATCGACCTCCGACGCTGCCCCAGGTGTGGTCACCGCGGGTCCGGGGCCTGCGCAGGGATGGCTTCCATCGGGCGTGGGGGCCGCTGGGAGGAGCCACGCGCCAGAGACCTCTCGGGCCATCGCAGCAGCTCCTCGCGCCCCAATCCCTGCGAAGGAGGAGCCGCTGCTCCGGCTGGGGAGGGAGGGGCGGGGCGGCGGCCGGTGCAGGGAGCTGGCGCAGAGCTCGCCGGCGTCCGCGCACTGCTCCAGGCCGGAGAGAAGGGGAGGTAGAGGGATTCCGGTAGCCGGTAGGTGTGGGAGATGGTGGGGTGGCCGCTGGGTAGGACTGGGAGGACCGGAGGAGGAGGACTTCTGTTCCTACAAAACTATAAACCACGGTCAGAAAACAAATAGCGGTAATTCATTATGGGCTTGCTGCTGCACGACATATGGGCCTGAAACGAGCTTTCGCAGATGGGCTGCCTATAATTCTGATGCTGCACAACATATGGGCTGGCGGCGGCTGCTGCACATAAAATCAGGAATTTTTTTTTATATTTAATTTTCGACGATTTTCCGAAAATAAATAGGCGTTTCAAACTTTGTCAAAAGTAGCCTCGAACCGCCGGTTGAACTGACGGCAGGAACCTGCCGCCGTTTCAAACGGCGGCAAGCCCTGTAACCGCCGTTTGAAACGGCGGCAGGTTCCTGCCGCCAGTTCAAGTGGCGGCAACCCTAACCGCCAAACAACAAGGCGGTTCCTCTTAAGATAGCGGGCGGCAGGTCGGCTGGGGCTGGCGGCTGGGGTTGGCGGTCAACCGCCATGTCATCCGGCGGTAGGTCAGGGCCTACCGCCGTGCAAAACGGCGGTAGGTTTTTTTTTATGAAATGGAAATGACATCATCTAAATTAAAGATAAATCACTGACGAAATTGCAATGGCATGCACGACACAACTCTAATCCTAACATGCCTTAGGAAATTTAGATACTCGATTACATTCGAAAACTAGTTGTACGAGAACTGGCCAGAGAGCAAGGAGCCGGCGCCTGAGGACTGCTGAGACGGCATGTAGTACCCCGGTGGTGGTGGTGGAGGTGAAGGAAGAGGAGACCAATCTCTCATCTTCGCGTGGCATTCACAAGTGGAAGTCGCACAAGGGCAGCACTGGTTGTCGGCGGGACGATCTGGGGAAGCAAGTGCTTCGTCCAGGCGCCGCTGCAGGTTGTAGATGACGATGTCGTGGAGGTAGTTGATGTAATCCTGACAGGGGTCAATGGCTGGGGGATCCACCCATTGCGAGAAGCCACAGTTGTCATCATCGTCGGAGAACTGAAAAATTCCCAAAAAAATGTTAACAAACCAAGAATGGTTGATGAACAAATATCATTTCCATAGCTTACCCTTGCTAGTGGACAGTGCCAGAAGCGACGACCGTAGTTGCCCCAGCCCTCGTAGACTTGCATCACGCAACGCTCACCGTGTGAACATGTTGGCCACAACACCGGTTTGTTAGGTGCGTAGCTTCTAACTTCACGCATGGAACGGAAGTCCCTCTTTTGCAGGACTGGAAATTCCCCCTTGAACTCTGGATCTTGCTCCTCCCAGAACTCAGGACCACACCCATATTCACCTCCACTCCCGGAAGCCATTGCAGTTTGTTGTGAAGAGACATCGTAGAGAAGGGTGATATATGTAGAAGAAGGGTGAGTGGTGGGTCCTTCGATCCGTGGGAAGGGAATCAAAGCAGTGACTCTGAGGAAACACACCCTAGCAGTATGGTACTGTAGCGTTGTGGGCCCTTAGATCCGTGGGAGAGGAAATTTGCAGTGACTCAGAGAAAACACACGAACCCCATATTCAAACTCCACGAGGATGAGAGGTACTTTCCGTTCTACGATTTCGAGTTCACAGAGAAGCTCCTCTGGATGAATTTGTGGTTTACAATTCATACAATCCGACTACGCTGCTACTACTCTAGGTCTACTGAGTACAACGAGGGTATTTCCCTTTCCTAATGGCATCGGGTCCAGCTTCCTTGGCCCGTCGGGCCCTCTCCCTCTTCCTCTCTCTATCTGCTTCGCGGGCCTGGGCCTCTTCACGCTCTCTCATCTGCTGGCGAACGCGAATTTCCTCCTGTTGTTGTTTGCATTTTTCCTCTTATTTTTCTGCCTCAATCATGCGGAACCACCTCTCTCTTGCATCACGGGCCGTTGACTCGACGTACTTCTTGTCGTCATCAGACTGCTCGGTATCGAGCCACTGCATGAAATCACAAAGAGGAGGTAGACTCTTTTTGAAAAAACATGTTAGTAAAAAATTAAAAAAAATTGAAGAATGAATAATCGAGAATTGCACGAATTTCTTACTTTGGGTCTATCATTGCGGTTCAATGGCTTGATCGGGTCGTGCGCATAGTTGGCGCACATGAAGAACCGCATCCCGTAAGCGTACCCGAGAGCCTTGCACTTGACAACCTTGCAATTGTCACCGCAGTAGCACATAGGAGTGTGGATCCCCTTAGACACCGCAACCACCTCTTTACTCGTAGTGAGCAACTCCAAGTCCAAATCAGGACCTGAGGCAGCCATTCCCAACCTGCAAAACAAGTTATTATTTGGATGTTAGCACATGAGGAAATCCAAATATTGTAACAAAATTTAAAAAATGCAGTAAAGAAATATCAAAAGAAATTAAGGAATACTGGTTCAATTATTACAACACAATTAAAATAGGATCCAGTTCGTACAGAACAATTACACTATTATTACAACACCATGATTCAAACGACTCAGCGAAATAAGACAACAAAACTCATTGCATTCCTTCATTGCGGCAGCTACGACGTCCACGTCCACGTCCAGAAGGTGCAGTTCCACTAGCCGAAGGTTGGGCAGCATCATCCGCGTTTAACGAACTAGGTGCATTGCAAGCGTACATTGTTGCAGTGCATTTCTTGTAGGTGTGTCCTGGGTTGTTGCACTTTGAACAGAGCGCCACTGAACGACCAGCTTCAGCTTCATCCATGTTGTTCCTGATCCTCTTCTTCTTCCGTCGACCAACGCCTTGGCACAATTCAGGATTTGGATCGGATATGTATGTTGCATTTCCTTTGGGATCTTCAATGAACGAACTGATGAAAAGATGGCCCTCCAGAGTGTGGTTCCAAGTGTCCAGGATGGTTTGCTTCAAGTAGTACCTAGACACGTACCGACCCCAGTGCCAACCTTTAGTTCTAAAACATACAGCGAGCACATGACTGCAAGGCTTGTGTAGTAGCTGTGGTTTGTGGCAGGAGCATGAGCACGTCGTGTTGCCTAGAACCACAATTTGCCTCCTTCTCTCATTGCCTGTTTTCTGTGATTTGGCTTTGCACTCGACCAGATACTTCCACCTAGTATCAGAGGCACTTGCACGGTGTATAGGCTCAGGCTCTACTCGGTGACTCAGAGCCTTCTTTTGTTTTATGTCCAGGTACTCAGTCATTACTGTGGAGTACAACTTCTGACTATCAGCCATTGTTGTGTGTGCTTTATTTGCACGCTCATAAAAGTACTTCATTGTGCGGTACAGGAAGAACTCAATGATGCCAATTAAAGGATAACACCTGGCCCCACGCAAGACTACGTTGTATACCTCAACAAAATTAGTCGTCTTGATCCCAAACCTTACACCTCCTGTGTCGTGCAAGAGACACCATTTCTCCTTCGGCTCGTTCTCAATCCACTGGCTGAAGGTCTTGACTGCACGTCCCCTTCTCCTTCTCACATTAGGAGCATCTAACCCAATGTCCTCAAGAGAAATTGGCTCTTGCCCCGGTTCAGGATTGACTGGTTTCTTTGCTATTTCTTCTGATGCTTTCTTTGCGAGTTCATCTAGTTTTTTTCATATCTCATTGAACTTCCTCTCCTGATTCTACGAGCATAACCGTTTGAACAGTTCAGTCAGTTGCTTGTTCTTGAATTGGCTGTGGAAGTTTGCTCCCATATGCCTAATGCACCATCTGCTATGAACATCGGGCCACTGGACTGCTCTGTTTCTTTCTTCGCTACCCTCTTTGATGTCATTCATCGCCTGCAAAATTCCTTTGTGCCTATCGTGTATGACACACACGTTTGGCACCTCCTTCACCACCATCTGCTTCAGCCTCTCCAGAAACCAGTACCAACTATCACCATTCTCTCCCTCCGCAAATGCAATAGCCAATGGCAACAACTGATTGTTGCCGTCTGCTGTCACCGCTGTCAAGATTGTGCCCTTGTATTTCCCTGTCAAGAATGTGCCATCTATGAAAATGACGGGTCTACAATGTCTGAATGCCTCAATGCAGGGCCCCAATGCTAAGAATGACCGCTGAAGAACAAGCTTGCCTGGCCTAGCTACCAAAGGAAATGTCTTGATATCATAGTAGGTGCCAGGATTTAACATAGCTATTGTGTTCAGCAAGGCTGGTAAATTGTTGTAGGATGCTTCGTAAGTACCCTACCTCATCTCCATAACCTTCTTCTTCACCCTATATGCTTTGCCATAGCTGATCATGTACCTAAATTTCTCCTCAATGGCACAGATAATGAACTTGGGCTCATAAGCTGGATTCTCCACAATCTGGGAGTACATGTGGTTAGCAACAAATCCGGTAGTCAAATTCCGGTGACTTGCATCTAACTGGTCAAGTGTACATGTGTGATCCACAACTATACTGATCTTCCAGTAATCTTTCCACTTGCCCTTGTAAGCATGCACTCTAAAAGGACAGTCGGGCTTCACACAACGAACATCATACACTGCTGGAGAACTCTTCAATACCCTAAACTCCCTATTCAAGGTCAAGGTGGACCACCTCTTCACTGCATCCTTAAGCTCTCCTGAATTTGCATACAGAGCTCCTTCGCACACCTCATTCTCCCGGTACTCCCAAGCCACATTCACACCAGGATTTACAGTCAGCTGTGAGAAATCATAGCTCTCCCAGTCACTTGGCATAATGGATTCATCCTCATCATCTGAGGAGTCATCTTCTAATGCACGTTCATAGTCATCGATCTCTGCATTGAACTGCCTCATTACTTCAGAGTCTTCTTCTCCCCCATCAACCACACCAATTGCTTCATCCCCCTCTTGTTCTTCCTCTGCACCACCATCTTCCTCCCCACCCTCTTCCTCCTGTCCACCATCTTCCCTCTCTCCCCCATGATGGCTATTCTGGTCTTGACCCTCTGCTTCCTCATTCAGTTGTACATTCGGTACAAACTGGACAAGCAAAACCACCGGAGCACCAATTGTGCATGCACTCCTGACATAACGCCTCCAATTTTCTGTACCTTCTAAGTGCATAAGCTCCCAAAACACTGGTTGACTTCTGTTGAACACAGCCATCACCGACAGTTTCCATTGCTCTTCATCTTTCCTGAATGTCTTGTACAGCCAGTTGGCGATAACCCCCCAAGGTCTTTCTTCAGCTCTTGTAAGATCTCTTGTCACTGTTTTAAACAGTGACAGATCAACTCCTTCGGGACCATATCTAATTTCCCCAGATCCATAAAACAATTGAATCCGGACTGTCTGTGACATCCCTGATATCATATAGTGTACAAATACTTGGATTAACTACTAATAGTACTATGCAAGTAATTAAAGTAGTTTTCAGCAATAAGGTGTTTCTAAATTAACTACTAATACTACTATGCAAGTAATAAAGGCATTTCCTAAATATCTACGGTAATTAAAGAATTTCTATACTATTTTCTGAATTTCTAAACTATTTTAATAATTTTTAAACTATTTTCAGAATTTCTACGCTAATTATTGAATTTCTACGCTATTTTCTGAATTTCTACGCTATTTTATAAATTTCAACGCTATTTTCTGAATTTCTACGCTATTTTCTGAATTTCTACGCTAATTATACTATTTATAAACTATTTTCTGATTCTTTACACTAATTCGACTATTTCTAAATTATTTTCTGAATTTCTAAACTATTTTCTAAATTTCTACACTAATTCGACAATTTCTAAACTATTTTCTGAATTTCTAAATTTCTACGCTAATTCTACTATTTCTAAACTATTTTCTGAATTTCTAAACTATTTTCTAAATTGCTAAACTATTTTCTAAATTTCTACGCTAATTCTTGTATTTCTAAACTATTTTCTAAATTTCTAATATATTTTCAGAAGTTGTAGAAATATTACCAGTGGAACGGAAGAGCTTCTCTGCCGGATGCTCCTTCTCTTCCGTCGACTGCCGGATGGGCTGATAGGAGTGAGCTGGGAGCTCCACCCCAGGGTCAAGCTGCTTTTATAGGAGGGAGGGCACCTACCGCCATTTGTATTGGTGGTAGGCCGGAGCTACCGCCAGAGGAATTGGCGGTTGGACCTGCCGCCCTGTCAAACGGTGGTTGGTCAGTCAACCGCCATTTCCTTTGGCGGCTGCTCCAACCGCCCAACCATCTGGCGGCTGGTTCACGCGCTCTACGGCCACGTCACTACCGCCGTTTCAAATGGCGGTTAGGGGGCTTGCCGCCGTTTGAAACGGCGGCAGGTTCCTGCCGCCATTTCAACCGGCGGTTCGAAACTACTTTTGACAAAGTTTTAAATGGCTATTTATTTTCGGAAAATCGTCGAAAATTAAATATAAAAAAAATTCTAAAATCAGTGATTGGTGGCGGCTCCCTCGCATAGGCGCGAATTTTTTTTAATATTTTTTCCTTGATTTTCGAAAAATAAATGGCGAAATCAAAAATTACGAGAAATATACATTTGCTGCCGTACCACACGGCGGCAGGAACTCCTACGGCAGGGGTGCTGCCAACGGTCGGGAGACCTGACTGTGGGGGCCAGGTTCCTACCGACATACCCTACGGCGGCAGGAACCCTACCGCCGTGGGGCATGGCGGTAGGAGCCTGCCGCCGTGGGGTACAGCGGCAGTATCACCCCTATATAAGGGGGCGACGACTGCCGCCACCCCCTCCTCCCTCACTTCCTCTCTCCTCCTAAATCTTCGGTTTTCAACCCTTCGGAGCACTTTTGACTCAGGTATGTTTCTAACTTTAGTGTAGTGTAGTTAGTTAGTGTAGTTTAGTTAGTGTAGTTAGTTAGTTTAGTTAGTTTAGTTAACTTAGTTTAGTTAACTTAGTTTAGATATTTTAGAAATTTTAGAAATAGTTATAATTCAAATAAAATTCTTAGAAAATGGTTATAATTCAAATAATTTGATTAAATTGACATAAAATTCTTAGAAAATAATTATAATTCAAATAATTCGTTTAAATTGATTTAAAATGCTTAGAAATAGTTATAATTCCAATAATTAGATTAAATTAATATAAAATTCTTAGAAAATAGTTTTAATTCACATAATTCGTTTAAATTGATTTTAAATTCCTAGAAAATAGTTATAATTAAAAAATATGTTTAAATTGATATATAATTTCTAGAAAATGGTTATAATTCACATAATTAGATTATTAAATTGATATAAAATTCTTAGAAAATAGTTTTAATTCACATAATTCATTTAAATTGATTAAAAATTCTTAAAAAATAGTTATAATTCAAAAATTTCAATTAAATTGATATAAAATTTCTAGAAAATGGTTATAATTCACATAATTAGGTTAAATTGATGCAAAATTCTTAGAAAATAGTTTTAATTCACATAATTCGTTTTAATTGATTTAAAATTCCTAGAAAATAGTTATAATTCAAAAAAATCGATTCAATTGATATAAAATTTCTAGAAAATGGTTATAATTCACATAATTAGATTACAATTGATTTTAAATTCTAAGAAAATAGTTTTAATTCACATAATTCGTTTAAATTGATATAATTCAACTAATTGATTAAATTTTGTTTTTTTGCAGCTATGGCTCAGGGACCGTTAGAGTACGTACGGTCGGAGTTGTTCGAGGAGGCGGTGGACTGGCACCACCGCTCGTACGTCTCGGTCGTTCTTGGACAGTCGCCCGGCAGTATACGTTGCCGGACCACCCGCACGTTGATGCCGATACACCAGCGGTGGATTCCGAAGTATGTAATTCATTTTTATTATTTATTTTTATTTCTTTACAATAGTAATTGCCTTAAGTAAATTATTTTTGTTTATTTTTGTTTTTTTTGTTTCAAGCTACGCGCTGCAGGACTTCTGCCTTTCGCGCGGTTGGTCGAGGGGGACAAGGTACGAGCTGAGGTTCCCCGGGCAGAGCGGTTGACGCGGTTCAGCTACGACGCCCCTCTGATCGCCGCGTTTATGGACCGGTGGCGACCAGAGACGCACACCTTCCACTTCCCCGTCGGCGAGATGGCGCTCAGTCTGGAGGACGCCGCGTTGTTGGGAGGACTTCCGTGTGCTGGCGAGGCGCTGGGGCCGATCGACATCCCCGCGACGTGGCACGCCGACTTCCTTGCTCGGTTCGCGAACGTTCCTCGGAACGATCACGCGCCTCAGCCGTACGTGCCCTTCGCCAACACCCACGGTCCCACCTTGACTTGGATCCAGCAGTTCAGTGTACGTGCTTCTAACTCTTATTTTCAACGTTTGTATGCATTTTAAACGAATGTGACGATGGACCTTTATGTGTGTGCAGGCTGACTACATGGCAGACGAGGCCGACGACCCGACGTCGGACAGGTTTCTGGAGGTCTACCTGCTCTGGCTGTTCGGGTGGGTTATGTTCTGCGAGTCAGCGGGAGACTCGGTGTCGAGGTACCTGCTCCCCTGGACTCAGAGGATCGCCGACTCCCCCCTCGACGAGATGCCCCAGATCAGCTGGGGCAGCGCTGTTCTGGCCGCTACCTACTGGGGGCTGTGTTCGGGCGTGGCGAAGCCGGCGAGTAGGGAGGGGATCCTCCTGGGTTGTCCTCTCCTGCTGCAGATGTGGATCCACGAGCGGTTCGACATCGGTCGGCCCAAGGCCGACCTCTCAGAGTACGACCCACTGCCAGAAGACACCGACCCAGCGGACCTCCCCACCATGGGTTCTCTGTGGTGCCTCCGGAAGGTAATGACCTCCCTTATCGTTTTCTTCGCTTAATGAGTTCTTTAGTTCGATTCAATTAACTTTTCATGTTCTGTGCAGCACGTTTGGGCTGGGGAGCAGGCGAAGAAGGCGTACAAGGACTTTGCGGGTCAGATCGACCGGATGGTTGATGCCCAGGTCCGGTGGACGCCGTACACTTCTGCCATGGTCGCTGCTCGCGCACCACAGGGCCTCTCGTCGCTGTGCTTCTGAGACCAGGCGTACTGGATGATGCGGCGACGATTGGTGTTCAACGTCTACGTCGAGGAGTACGCGGTCCACCGGGTGATGAGGCAGTTCGGCCTCTACCAGGAGTCGCCTGTACCCGTTGCGCCACGTCTGCCGCCCACAGCGCACAGGTGAGCTACCATTAGCCAGTTATAATTATTTTCCATTACAAGTAGTCAGTTGCAAATAATTTTTTGTTTCATCTGTGCTAGGTGGACGCGTAAGGGCGTGTCTGCGGTGACGTCGTTCGTCAACAGGCTGCAGCCGTACGTGGACGAGTGGGCGTCCGCGGCACATGAGGAGAACGTCGTCACCGAGCACCGCCTTCACGACAGCGCGGCCTGGGTAGCGTACCTTAAGTGGTACCTCCCGAGGACGCGGACGCGGGTGATGTACGTCCCTGCTGCCCCGCCACCGCCAGCGGTCCCGGACCACGACAGGCTACTACCGGACGCCACGTACCCGATGCGACGAGACCAGACCGCCGACACAGCGGTAAGCTACGATACTACAATCATATTTAATTCATGTTACTATTCATTATAACATGTGCTACTAATTTTGTGAGCAGCACGACGCGCTTGCTGAGATCGTGCGGCTCGCAGCAGCCGCGAGGGAGGCGTGTTTTACCTGGGGGCCTCAGCAGCACCAGCACACGTACGACATGATCCTTGATGTTGCCACGAGGTACTCCGCCGTCGTGAACTACGCCGGGGCCGTAGAGATTCCTCTCCTTCCGCGCCACCCAGCGTCATCCTCGAGCTCCGTCTCGACAGCGCCTTCTCAGCCGGCGCCTTCCACCTTTGCACGTGCGTCTTTCTCGGCTCCGACGGCACAGCAGCAGCCACAGCCGCAGGGCCCACACACCTATGTGCAGCGGCCGTTGGTTTTCCCCGGCGCAGGTACTTTCAGTGGACCTTATTTTCAACTAATGCACGGAGTTGTTGTGTGTTTTTGTTATACTATATTCTAATCGTGCAGGGCGACCGCCGGTCTTTCCGACGGGACCAGGAGGTTTCACCAGGGCTCAACAGCCGGAGACGAGGGCACCTAGACCGCCGGTCTTTCCGCTAGGAGGTTTCAGACCACCCGTCTTTCCGGCGGCAGATATTCCTTCCTCGTCCACTCCACCTGTCTTCCAGCCTGGTAACGACCTTAATTATTACAGTAAAATTCGATAAGTACGATCATTTTGGAAAACTAATACTATTCGTTGCAGGTTTCGACGCGGCCGCGGTCTCGACTCCTGACAACCAGCTGGACTGGGATGAGTTTAGGTACCACGACTTTCTCGCGGCCATGGATGAGGCGGAGGGCGAGGTGTTTGGCGCGTCACAGTTCACACAGGCACCACCTGTTGGGACACAGGAGACAGAGCTGGTGGGCGGAGCGACACCGGCTGTTGCTGGCTCGTCGCAGGCGGCCATGGCGACACCATCTCCTGACCAGCTCGGACCCCGGGTCGTCAGGCCACCAGACCCCTTGATGTACGCCCGGGACCACACCTGGGCTGGTGCTAGAGCTGTTAGGCCGAAGAGGCACCGGCAGATTTAGATGTATTAGTTTTTTCTGTCACAGCAGTACTTTTACCATGATCTTGTATAAACTATTTTGCATCTACTCGTTGATTATGATCATGTGATTATGTTTAAATTTATCAGTTTCTTATTTTTAAAAAAATTTAAAAGTGTTTTAGAAAACTCAAAAAATTAAAAAGGTTCTTGCCACCGTGTGGCACGGCGGCAGGCCCCTGCTGCCGTGCCGCCAGACCTGCTCTCCTGCCGCCATACCCCACGGCGGCAGGGTCCTCACGCTGTGGCGCACGGCGGCAGGGATGCTGCCACCGTGCCACATGGCGTGAGGACCCTGCCGCCGTGGGGTACGGCAGCAGATGTATATTTCTCGTAATTTTTTATTTCGCAATTTATTTTTCGAAAAAAAATATAAAAAAATTTCCATACGCGCGGAACGACGTGCTTCGTCCGCTCCTCGCTCGCCGCCACCGTCGCCGCCATAACGTAGGGAGCTAGGTCGCTGGTCCGCGGCCTGGTCTGCGGTTTCTCTCATCCACAACCTTTAACATCGCCATCGCCAGGTATGGAGTTCGTTTCGCAATATCCCCTCGTCAGGAGTAACTGAAGGACCGGATTGGCGACCAGAGACGGGGGGGGAGTGAATGGGAGCCGATAAAAATTCTTCTCAAGAACTCAGCCTATGCCCCAAATCACTTCCGAAGAATCTCGCACACACTTGCCAAGATCACGTAGTCACAACGGACCTACTGACCCTAGGAACAAGTTAGATCACGCCTAGGAACAAAGCGGAAGCACAAGTAAACAAGTCTAGCAAAACCCTCTAGGAAGTCCGGAAACTCCGGGCCAAAATCCGGAAACTCAGAACCAAAGTCCGGATACTCCAGGTTTCCAAAAGTCCGGAAACTCCAGGCCAAAGTTCGGAAACTCTGGGCCAAAGTCCGGAAACTCCAAGGTCCGGAAACTCTGGGCCAAAGTTCGGAAACTCCGGACCTTCAACAGCTCGAGGCACCCGCGGAGTCAACCCTAAGTTCCCATCACCCGATCTCCCGATTCACCCAACGGATTGAAGAGAAAGTTTGGGGAATGTAGTAGCACCACTAGAGGAGGCTCTATCTCAAAGATTTCGTCCCCAAACACCTCCAATCATGAGTAATCGCGAATCAAAGGAACTTCCACCAAGAACTCGAGTTCATCCCAAAACCTTCAAATCGAGACTGATTCCCGGCGTTTGAGGGGTCAAGATCATCCACAAAGAGGCACAAGGCACTCACCCATGATCCCCTCAAAGAAATCCGGAGAGAAACGCCCTCAAATCGATGAATCGAGCGACGAACGAAAATCCCAAGAAAAGCACTAAAAAGACCCACGGGAATCACAATGCTGAATGTTCTATACATACCATGAATGATTCACAAGGTCTAGCATGCCGCCCTAGCATCCATCCCTCTCAACAAATCTCTCATGAAGCTCTCATGCTAGCCTAGAGAAAATGGAAGGGAAAATGTCTACCGAAAAAGAGAAAGCAAAGGGGGGAAATGAAACCCTAGAGTCGCAGAGAGAGAGCTCATCCACCAACACCCTTGGCTTATATATCGGGTCCCGCCGGTGTGGTAAATGACTCGACTACCCCTTACAATTCAACTGGCGATACAACCCACGTAGGGGTATTTAGGTAAATATGTGGGTCTTGCCATCGGACGGCCACGCCTTCGCCGCACCCCGCGTCCTCCTGACGCAAGCCATGCGATCCCGCCACGTGTCCTCCGCTTCGAATCTTCCCGACGCGCCCGGATCCCGTCTCCGTCGCGTTGGGCCCTCGGACTTGGTTTTGAGGCCCAAACCAAGAAACCGTCCACCGATGGTTTTGTGGGCAAACCACCAAACCCCGCGCGCTCGTCACGGCCTCCCGCCAAGCCCCTTGACTCGGCCGCCACCGTGCACCGGCTCGATCGTCCTTGACTTCGTCTTGCCCGTCTGGCCACCATGTGACCCGCACCTAGCCCCGCTGTCCACCGGGTCCCTCGAACCGAGCCTACTTGTCTCTCCATCTCCCGGAGGCCCCTCAAGGCTGAAGACCTTTCGCGCCCGTTCTTCACCTGCAACAACACGAACTAGGCCGCAGCCTACACCTGCAACACTGAGCCAAGAGTCAGTCCAACACCTGTTGTCAATCACTCATCACTGAGGGGCGGCCATCCATCGACCCTCGGACGCTCCTGGTCCTCAATCTCCCCCTTGATGAGTGCATTGACAACACACAACGCGAATGAAATTCAGATAAGGAAAAATAAGAAGAAAGAAAGCAAAGAAGCGCAACCTTATGACCAAAACAAAGAAAGGCAAAGAAAGGTCACAAGCCGAGCAAAGCCCAAACTCAAGCAAACCACACTGAAACCAACAAGAAAGCTCCCCCTGAACAAATGCAAGCTCCCCCTGAACATGTGGATGCAATCTTCCAAATTTTAGTTGCATTTTTCTGAATTTTTCATTAAACTCACCTCTTCTCCCCCTTGTTGACAATGTATGAATCAAGGTGAAAATGCACAATGTAAGACAAAGCATATAAACATCTACTCGAGCTTCTCAAATAGGCCAAATCTAGTGTCAAAAGCTATAAATGAGACAAAGAGCACTCACATGGATCATAGCATAGTCAAAGCATTGCCACAAAGAATATATTGAAACTTAAGCATGTGACAAAGCAAATTTTCAGATTTAGGCATTTTTATCAAAGGATGGCTCACCACAAATGTAAAAGCCTATCCATGTCATATTCTAGCCTGAGCATGCATATCATCCAGAGATCATACAAGGATATCAAATTCTTAGCAAAAGATCATTGCAAACACCCATATAGCAAAACATGTCATGTCAAAGCTCATGAGCCATGTGTCCACTTCGGGGAGACTTCTCCACTGGTGAACATCATGCAACATGTTTGCACCCATATGTGAAAGATGAAGCATTTTAAGCACAAACATGATGGATGGAGCATTTTTAATATATTTCAAAGCATTCACACTTCATTTTTAAGATTAATTCATTTCATGGTACATGAAGTGCCTTTGCGGCAAAAAGAAGCTTATGCTCCTCCATGGATGCAACATAGGCTAAACATTCACAATGATATCGGCCTTTGGCCCAAATGCAAGAAAGAGGCATCCAAGCACAATCTAAGAACAAAAAGCACATCTAGACCAAAAAGTGACATGGATACACTACTACACATGGGTGGAGCACATTTCATTGAAATTAAGTCAAGATTAGCATTTCATTCCAAAAGGGGCTATCTCACAACACATATATCTCAAATCTCCCAAGAGCATAGCCTCACATTACCATTTCTCCACAATAGTGACCACAATTTCACAAATAGCCAATGATACTCAAATAAGGCATATAGGAGAAGCTCATAATCCTAAAATGCAATATGATACAAATGCAACATGATATGGAACAAAATGGCTATCCTACCAGGTTTTATACATCAAGCAAAGCATGTATGTACATCAAAGTAAAGACATGGTATGATACATATGCTACAAAGACAACTCCCCCAAGAACCAACTAAAACGGGCAACAAACCCCAAGTTCCCCCCGCAAGCGCACAAATGTAGCTTGGTCGAGAGGCTTTGTAAAGATGTCGGCTAGCTGATCTTGGGTAGGCACATGGCTCAACACTATGGTTCCCTTCTCCACATTGCCTCTCAGGAAATGATACCTCACCTCTATGTGTTTGGTTCGTGAATGAAGCACTGGGTTTTTGGCTACGCCTATGGCACTGGTGCTATCACAAAGAAGTGGGATCTGGGTGCACTCCTCACCAAAGTCTCTCAAAGTGTATGAAATCCACAACAGCTGGGAACAACAACTCGCGGCTACAACATACTCTGCCTCGATGGTAGACTGAGCTACACTTGACTGCTTGCGGGAAGGCCAAGAAACCAACGAAGACCCCAGAAACTGGCAAGTACCAGAAGTAGACTTCCTCTCGACTCGGCAACCAGCAAAATCCGCATCCGAAAAACCATGAAGCGAAAGAGTCGAGGAGGACGAATACCAAAGGCCAAGACCAGGGGCAGACTGCAAGTACCTGAAGATCCTCTTGACAGCCTGTCGATGTGATGTCCTTGGCGAAGCCTGAAAACGAGCACACAGACACACGCTGAACTGTATGTCTGGCCTCGTCGCCGTCAGGTAGAGGAGGGAGCCGATCATGCTCCGGTACTCCCGCTGGTCCACTGGTTCTCCGTCCTCGTCCGCGTCCAAAGTAGCCGTACTACCCATCGGGGTGGACATGGGCTTCACATCTTGCATCTGGAACTTCCTCAGCATGTCCTTCGTGTACTTAGTTTGATGCACGAATGTCCCATCCTTCACTTGCTTGATCTGCAGTCCGAGAAAGTACTGCAGCTCGCCCATCATGCTCATCTCGAATTCCCTGCTCATCTCATCTGCAAACTTGGCAACAAGGTTATGTGACGAGCCACCAAAGACAATATCATCCACGTAGATCTGCACAACCAATAAGTCATTCCCATGCTTGAGGAGAAACAAGGTTTTATCCACGGTACCCATCACAAACCCTCTGCTCAACAGAAAACCTCTCAATCTCCCATACCAAGCCCGGGGCGCCTGTTTCAACCCATACAGCGCCCTTTTCAACTTGTACACTCTATGTGGATGTTTCTCACTCTCAAACCCTGGTGGCTGCTTCACAGACACCTCCTCCTCTATGACCCCATTCAGGAAAGCACTCTTCACATCCATCTGGTACAACTTGAATCCTTTAGCCACAGCAAAGGCTATAAGGATCCGAATTGCCTCAAGACGGGCCACAGGAGCAAAGGTCTCCTCATAATCGATCCCCTCCTTCTGACTGTACCCCTGAGCAACAAGTCTGGACTTGTTCCTCACAACCATCCCATTCTCACCCTCTTTGTTTTTCCAAACCCACTTGGTTCCTATAGGATGGCAATTTGGAGGTGGTTCAACTAACTCCCACACTTGGTTCCTCTCAAAGTTCTCCAACTCCTCATGCATGGAATTAACCCAGTTTGCGTCAGATAAAGCATGTCCAATGTCCTTGGGCTCAAAGGAGGCAACAAATGCAGCATGAGCGAAATGAGAGGAATTCCTGACCTTGACCGTGTAGTGCGCTCGTCGATGTTCCCAATGATCTTCGACAGTGGGTGCACTTCTTGAACTCGCCGGGGAGCCTCTCGCCTCGAGACTGCCTCCCCCTCAACACCAGCTTCTCTCACTTCATCTTCCTGCCGAAGTGTCGTCGTCCATGACGTAGACGGTCCACCATCTGTCGTGGTCGTCGGGGAAGTAGCAGGTACACGCTCAGCCGCGGGCACTACACCGCCATCTTCATCATCTCCATGTTCATGCTCCTCCTCCTGGAAGATCTCCTCGCCAAGTTCGTCGTCACCTGCACACTCAAAGACAAGCTGACTACGTGGCTGTGTCTCGTCGAAGGTTACCTCGCAAGTCTCCACGATTTGGTTAGTTTCAAGATTGAGCACACGATATGCTCTAGAATGAGATGCGTAACCAAAGAAAATGCCATCGACAGACCTAGCCTCGAACTTATCCAACTTCTTCCCTTTCTTCAGAATGAAGCATTTACAACCAAAGACATGGAAGTGACTCACCTTGGGTGTGCGACGGTGCATCAACTCGTAACAGGTTTTCTTCTTGTGAACCCTGAGGTAGATCCTGTTCGACACATAGCACGCGGTATTGACCGCCTCAGCCCAGAACCTTCTCGGAGTCCTATGCTCATCGAGCATCGTCCGAGCCATCTCGCACAAGGTTCTGTTTTTCCTTTCCACCACGCCATTCTGGGGAGGCGTATACGGACTCGAAAACTGGTGTTCAAGACCCAAGTCATTGCAAAAGGTTTCGAAGCGAGAGTTTCTGAATTCCGAGCCATTGTCACTGCGGATCGCTCGTATGGCATCTCCGTGCCTCTCGTCTCTTAACCTCAAGACAAGATCTCGAACAAAACCAAACATCTCCCCTTTCTCTTCAAGAAAGAACACCCACGCATACCGAGAGTAGTCGTCCACCATAACAAGGACGTACCACTTCCCACCCGCAGATCGCACACGAGCTGGGCCAACAAGGTCCATATGGAGCAGCTCACATGGACGCTCAGTCATCACATCGGTGAGAGGCGGGTGAGAAGAGGCTACCATCTTGGCATGCCTACACGGCGCACAAACCAACTCTTTCTCAAACTTCAATTGTGGCAATCCTCGGACCAAATTGAGTTTACTCAAGTGAGACAAAAGGTCAAAGCTCAAGTGACCCAACTTCCTATGCCACTTCCACAACTCACTCGAAGAACCAGCCATCAAACAACGAGCAGGACCAGAAGAACAAGAGAAATCAGCCCTGAAAATCTGACCCTCGGGAATGATCATACAGACAAGATCACCTCGAGAATCCAACAAACGAGACTCACCAGACTTGAAACGCACTTCAAAACCCTCATCGAGCAACTGGGAAACCGAAAGCAAATTGAAGCCCAAAGACTTCACAAGAGCAACTCGCTTCAAAGTTACCTTGTCACACACTTGCACTACACCCTCAGAAATCACCTTTCCTCGTCTGTTGTCCCCAAACGTGATGTAGATCTTCTCCTTCACGGGGGTGAGGCTGGAGAACCACCGCTTATCTCCGGTCATGTGTCGGGAACATCTGGAGTCGATCAACCCAATGTTCTCGAAGCCTCCTGCCTGTAGTCAGAAACAAGAACGAGAATGAGCCAACGACTCGACACTGGGGTTAGCACAAAGAAAGTTAAACCAGTGTCGAGCCATCTGCTCAAAAGAGGGGTTAGCAAACATCATCATCCCTTTGCCACCAGACTTCCCATGTCCCATGGGAGGAATACGAACACCACGAGGAGGAAAACGTGGTCCGTAGTTCCTCTGGAACCCAAAGCTATGATCATCTCCCTTGAACCCGTATTGAGGACGAGTAGGGGGATGTCCAGCAAAACCACCACGAGCCTGACCAAACCTCTCACCAGCACGCACACCACTATCTCTCCGATGAAACCGCTCACCACCAATTCTCTGTGGGAACCGACCACTCTGAGCCCCAACCCGACCAACACTCCTCACACTTCCCACACCCCGTGGAAGTGGCTCTCGAGGCTCAAGCACACCATAAGACCGGTGGTACCTGTCCTGGTTCGCTTGCTCCCTAGCAAGCCTCTCATCCCTCTTCCTCTTGTAGCAAAACTCCGCAAGGTGCCTCTCCTTGCCACAATACTCACACTTGAAAGGGATGGGTTTTGGCTTTGGCTCTGGCTTCTCACTGGATCTCACACCCTTCTTACTCACAAACTTCACTGGTTTCTGGAAGTCATTGGCCTTGGATGGAAATTTGAGTGGATCTTGAGTTGTGTCAAGCTTGTTGCAAAGGTGGTTTGGCTTTGGTGTAAATGAGTTCTTGGGTGCTTTTGGGAGTGAAACTTGAATGTCTCCAATCATCTCAAACTTGGGAGTGGACTCAACACACTTCTCATACACACTCTCCCCACTGTTCTCTCCCACTTTCTCACCCAACTTCTCAAAACCCAAACCACGACCATCGGCTCTCTTGAACTCCTCAATCATGATACGCAATTGAGGTTCACGCCCAGACAACCAACCCAACACCTTCCTCAGATAATCATTTTCCTCATATATGACATCCAAGCGAGAAGTAAGCTCTATATTGCGCACACTAACATCATCACAGCTAGAACATGCATTCACCACAGGAGATTTCAAAGATGCTTCCAAAGAGCTAATGGTAGAACGAGCATCAACAAGCTTAGCATGCAAAGTAGGACATGATTTACAAGCACCAAGTAGAGTGGGTCTAGCCTTAAGCTCATCATACTCAGTCCTAAGAGCATCTAGTTTAGACATAGTGGATGCATGTTTCTCATTAAGCACTTTGATCTCATTCAACCAAGCATCACATTCAGAGCATTCAACTTCATCCGAAACAGTAGGAATAAGTTTTAAAGAGTCATTTTCAAGTTTTAGTTCAAGCAATTTAGACTCTAACTCTCCTAGTTTCTCACTAGCTTCCTCAAGTTGAGACCTAAGATCTTTCCTCATCCTCTTAGCATCTCTAAGCACACTATCACGGTTATCAATCAATCCATTCAACCTAGTGATCTCAGCAAGCAAAAAGTCGGGGTCACGGTTTACCTCATCCTCGGAGTCGGAGTCGGAGTCTTCCTTCTCGCTCTTCTTGCTACTTGAGCTAAGTGCCATGCCACAAAAGCCCTCAAGTGCAACGCAGCTCAACCCGCTGAGGTTCCGGCTCACATTCTTCTTGCCCTTGCGCCGCCCGGCGTCTTCATCTTCACTGCTCGAGCTTGATTGCGCGTCGCTTGAACTTGTGTCGACGTCGCTTGCACCGGCCACCATGGCTCTTGCCTTGTCCTTCTTGTGGCCGCCGCCCTTGCTCGACCTTCGCTTGTCCTTGTCCTTGCTCCTGGACTTGCTGTTGTGCTTGCTCTTCGAGGAGTACTTGTCTTCACGCCTTGGATGCGCCTTGTACTCGCTCATCTTGTACTTGTTCTCCTCCACCTCAGGGCACTCGGTGATGAAGTGGCCACGCTTGCCACACTTGAAGCACGTCCCCGAGCTTCGCCTTGCATTCCTCTGGTTCTCATGCAACCGCTCGAACCTCCTTGATAGCAAGGCGAGATCATCCTCACCCAACACGTCGAACTCCTCATCTGGAATGGTCATGAGAGAAGACAAGGAAAACTGTCGAAAGGAGGGGTTAGTGTTAGCTTTGGACTTTGATCCGCCCACAAGAGCAAGACTATGTGAATCAGTCGTGCCCTCATGCTTGGATTGCAACCTCCTATCGACCTCGGACGACTTGAGCTTAGAAAAGAGATCATCCAACTCAATGGTCAAGTATTGCCCGGATTCCTTGATTGCCTCAACCTTAGCACCCCAAACATTTTGATCCAAAATATGCAAAAGTTTCAAAGCTTGATCATGCTCGGTGTAAGGAAAATCCTCAACATTGGCCTTCATGTTGTTCACAATGGCGGTGAATCTCTGAAACATAGCATCAATGTCCTCACCGAGAAGTTGAGTAAAGTTCTCATATTGCATCCGGTAAGAGACAAAGAGGCGAGCCTTCACATGGTTATCACCACCGTGAGCAACCAACAACTTCTCCCAAATTTGCCAAGCAAGATTCAAATGACGAACACGCTCAAACTCGGGATCACACAAGCTTCGGATCAAGTGATCAACGACTTTTGCATTCGCCTCATACTTGGCCTTTGCGTTGGAATCAGTCACCATAAGAGTATGGATCTCAGGAGGAATCACATAAGTCTTGTCAAGAACAATGAAATCCAACAACTTGCCACGAAGAAAGATCATCATACGAGCCGCCCACTTGTGGTAACTCTTCCCATCGAAGTGCGGAGGACCGCCCCGCTCTACGTACGCCATCTTTGGATTCAAGACTTGTAAAAGTCACAAGGAATCCGGCACCAAGCTCTGATACCAATTGAAGGACCGGATTGGCGACCAGAGAGGGGAGGGAGTGAATGGGAGCCGATAAAAATTCTTCTCAAGAACTCAGCCTATGCCCCCAAATCACTTCCGAAGAATCTCGCACACACTTGCCAAGATCACGTAGTCACAACGGACCTACTGACCCTAGGAACAAGTTAGATCAAGCCTAGGAACAAAGCGGAAGCACAAGTAAACAAGTCTAGCAAAACCCTCTAGGAAGTCCGGAAACTCCGGGCCAAAATCCGGAAACTCAGAACCAAAGTCCGGATACTCCAGGTTTCCAAAAGTCCGGAAACACCAGGCCAAAGTCCGGAAACTCCGGGCCAAAGTCCGGAAACTCCGGGTTTTCCAGAAACTCCGGACAAAAGTCCAGAAACTCCGGACCTTCAACAGCTCGAGGCACCCGCGGAGTCAACCCTAAGTTCCCATCACCCGATCTCCCGATTCACCCAATGGATTGAAGAGAAAGTTTGGGGAATGTAGTAGCACCACTAGAGGAGGCTCTATCTCAAAGATTTCGTCCCCAAACACCTCCAATCATGAGTAATCGCGAATCAAAGGAACTTCCACCAAGAACTCGAGTTCATCCCAAAACCTTCAAATCGAGACTGATTCCCGGCGTTTGAGGGGTCAAGATCATCCACAAAGAGGCACAAGGCACTCACCCATGATCCCCTCAAAGAAATCCGGAGAGAAACGCCCTCAAATCGATGAATCGAGCGACGAACGAAAATCCCAAGAAAAGCACTAAAAAGACCCACGGGAATCACAACGCTGAATCTTCTATACATACCATGAATGATTCAAAAGGTCTAGCATGCCGCCCTAGCATCCATCCCTCTCAACAAATCTCTCATGAAGCTCTCATGCTAGCCTAGAGAAAATGGAAGGGAAAATGTCTACCGAAAAAGAGAAAGCAAAGGGGGGAAATGAAACCCTAGAGTTGCAGAGAGAGAGCTCATCCACCAACACCCTTGGCTTATATATCGGGTCCCGCCAGTGTGGTAAATGACTCGACTACCCCTTACAATTCTGTCCCCTTCGGGGTATTTAGGTAAATATGTGGGTCTTGCCATCGGACGTCCACGCCTTCGCCGCACCCCGCGTCCTCCTGACGCAAGCCATGCGATCCTGCCACGTGTCCTCCGCTTCGAATCTTCCCGACACGCCCGGATCCCGTCTCCGTCGCGTTGGGCCCTCGGACTTGGTTTTGAGGCCCAAACCAAGAAACCGTCCACCGATGGTTTTGTGGGCAAACCACCAAACCCCGCGCGCTCGGCACGGCCTCCTGCCAAGCCCCATGACTCGGCCGCCACCGTGCACCGGCTCGATCGTCCTTGACTTCGTCTTGCTCGTCTCGCCACCATGTGACCCGCACCTAGCCCCACTGTCCACTGGGTCCCTCGAACCGAGCCTACTTGTCTCTCCATCTCCCGGAGGCCCCTCAAGGCTGAAGACCTTTCGCGCCCGTTCTTCACCTGCAACAACACGAACTAGGCCGCAGCCTACACCTGCAACACTGAGCCAAGAGTCAGTCCAACACCTGTTGTCAATCACTCATCACTGAGGGGCGGCCATCCATCGACCCTCGGATGCTCCTGGTCCTCAGTAACGTAACTTAGCACATTGATCTATTGTGTAATACCATTGTTACAACCACGTAGCTTTAGTAATCTGAATCTTTGAGCATGGGTGTCTACCAATCGTTTGTGAGAATGAATATATTTTTAAAAATGATTTGTTAGGTTTATTTAATAGATCTGTTTGAGTATTGTAGTTATAGATACCTTCAATAGTGTCACTGGTGTTTAAATAATATTTGTTATCATTAGCTACACACAAACGTTTTTTTAATACATCTGTTTGAGTATTGTAGTTATAGATACCTTCATTAGTGTCACAGGTGTTTAAATAATATTTGTTATCATTAGCTACACACAAATATCTGTTTGAGGATTGTAGTTGGGTGCTGCGGTTGGTCAATGGGAATTAATAAGATACAATATTTCTGGTTGCAGATAGGCAAGTTCCTTTTCAGTTTGTTATTTTTCTAACATATATCTTTTGTTGTCCTGATGCTGAGTGCCTTGTAGTTTTTGATGCCATGGAAGGATCTCGGTACCTACCTACTTTATGTACTCGATATGGAGTAGGAGGAACTTACTGTCATTGACACCAAACCCCTTCTGAAATATGCTAAAGATGTGCCTCTTCAACACTATAGCATATCGATAGTAGGGTTTCGCATAGAACTTCGATAAGCTATTAAACAGGTGAGACCTAATTCATGGGTGGATGTTCACAAATGGAAATTTGAACGAAGGCTGGAATATCAGAAGATCCTGATGGGTAAGACCGGCTCAGACTGAGTTATTAGGTGCACTATCAATTATTCGTATAAATATATGTTTGCATTCTCTAAAAGCTTACGATTGTTCTTACCACAGATTTTCAAGTGGATGGCTCATTCTGCAATACATGACTAGCTGGAAAAGTGATAAAAAAATTGACATTTGTACGGTGAGTAAATATACTTTATTGAATGTTACTTTTTCATAATCTAAAAATATGCAAAAAGATCTATTACATGTCGTGTTTTGACTTTAAAAAAAATATTCAAATGTTTCAGGATAGTCTTGCTATGCGACGTAATATCTTCATCGATCTTGTGGCGCATGAAGCAAATGCTTGGAGAAAGCGCCTACCAAGCATTGTAAAACACTATCTTCGACGCATCACAGGCAAAGATTTTGAGTAGACATAGTGTGTCATTTTGGCTGTCTTTGTCATAGTCACTTAGGCAGATTACCAAATTAATAGATAGATCAAACTGTACGCTCAACTTCAAGTCATTCTTCGGATGTGATATCTTCTATTGAAACTTTTTTTGTATGATTTGAGTATTGCGCTATAAATAATTGGATGCCCGTAGCAACGCACGGGCACGAACCTAGTCCTACAAAAATTTGTGCACAGCGGATTTGTAGTTTGTGAGATATGTATTGATTACCGAAGGGGACAGAATCTGTGTATTCTCTGTTTCAAAGTAGTTTCGCTTACTAAGTGGTTGTTGTTGTTGTTGCAAATACCTAGTTGTATTATGGTGAATGTGTTGCTGCTAGTGTAATCCTCTAGAGGTATTAGAGAAGACTCCTTATAACCATTTGTTGATTATAGTGGAAGCTTGGAGTGGTCCGTCCCGTGGGTTTTACTCCTCACCTTTAGGAGGTTTCCCACGTAAATCTTTGTGTCTTTATGCATGTGATTTATATTATTCCACTACATATCTGTTGGTAGATGTTATCCTCATTGGTCATCACAAGATGAGGGATTAATTAGTATATTGCTGCTGCCATTTTTCCCAACAGAGTGGTATCAAGAGCATTTGGTTCAGTTTAATTTCAGCTTGTATTCAACTAGATTAACTTGCTGATTTGCCTTGTGTTGAAGATGGAAACAAATACCAGCAGAATGATCTTATTGAATGGTACAAATTACCAAGCTTGGAAGGGCAAGATGGAGGATTTACTCTATGGCAAGGAGTATTGGAAGCCAGTGTTTGCAAAGGCAAAACCAGATGATAAATCTGAAGATGAATGGCAGGTTCTTCATCATCAAGCTTGTGGGTTCATTCGACAATGGGTTGATGACAATGTTTTGAACCATATCAGTGATGAGACACATGCACGTACCTTATGACAGAAATTAGAGGAGTTGTATACCCGAAAAGAAGGTACTAACAAGATGTTCTTGATCAAGCAATTGATGAATCTGAGGTACCGAGAGGGTGCTCATGTGGCTGATCATGTGAATGCATTTCAAGGCATTATTAATCAGCTATCTTACATGGGAATCACATTTAAGGATGAGGTTCGAGCCTTGCTGCTACTTGGCTCATTGTCGGACACTTGGGATACTTTGAAAGTCACTTTGTGCAATTCAGCTCCTAATGGTATTGTTACTTGGAACCTTGTCAAGACAAAGGTGTTAAATGAAGAAACCAGAAGGATTGCTGAAAAGGGAACTTGCTCCTCTCATTCTGAGGTGCTATTCACTGAGTCACGGGAGAGAAGCAAGAGTCGAGGTCCGAAGAAAGGTGCAGCTGAAAGTAGAAGCAAGTTGAAAGGAAAAAACACTAAAATTGTGTGTTATTGCTGAATGGTATTGCTGAGAGGATGAACAGGACAATTGTGGAGAGAGTGAGATGCATGATATCACATGCAAAGCAACCTAAGAATTATTGGGGTGAGGCTTTGATGACTGCAGTTTATCTTATTAACCTCTCACCATTTTATCCTTTGCAGGGAGATGTTCCTAACAGGGTTTGGTATAACAAGGACGTCTCTTATGATCACTTAAAAGTGTTTGGGTGCAAGGCCTTTGTTCATATTCCTCAAGATGAAAGGTTGAAACTTGATGCTAAGACATGACAGTGTATCTTCCTTGGCTATGGATTAGATGAGTTTGGCTATAAACTATTTGATCCAATTGCAAAGAAGATTGTGAGAAGTCGTGATGTTGTGTTTGTTGAAGATCAAACAATTGAGGATATTATGAAGACAAAGGTGCATGTCTCTCAGCAAGATCCATTGGTTGATTTAGACCCAGTTTCTGCAGCTCCAGCTTCAGTACATGCTGAAAATGATATTGTAGATGATGCACAAGATGATGTGCATGGTACAGGTGATGAAAATGCTCCCTAACAGCAAGAGTTTGATGCTGAAATTGATGATCCGGATCAGTAGCCACTAGTACCAGAAGATCCACCAACACCTCCACTCAGAAGATCTAGTGGAGATCGAGTTCCTTCCACCAGGTATCCTTCAGATCAGTATGTGGTGTTTCTATATGATGGTTCAGAACCTGAGTGTTTTGTAGATGCAATGGAAGATGAGCACAAGGAGTGGAAGAAGGCTATGCAAGAAGAAATGGATTCATTGCATAAGAATCATACTTTTGAGTTAGTGAAGTTGCCTAAGGGCAAGAGAGCTTTGATAAATAAGTGGGTCTACAGAATCAAGCAAGAAGAGCACACGCCACATCCAAAGTACAAGGCCAGGCTTGTTGTGAAAGGATTCAGTCAGAAGAAAGGTGTTGATTTCGGTGAAATTTTTTCTCAGGTGGTGGAATTGACATCAATTAGAGTGATCCTTGGCTTGGCAGCTAGCCTCAATTTGGAGGTTGAGCAAATGGATGTGAAGACAGCTTTCCTTCATGGTGATTTGGAGGAAGAAATCTACATGGAGCAGCCTGAGGGGTTTCTTGTGAAAGACAAAGAAGACTATGTCTGCAAACTGAAAAAGAGTCTTTATGACCTTAAACAAGCACCAAGACAATGGTATTTGAAATTTGATTCAATTATGGGGGAGCAAGGCGACAAGAAGAGTAGCTCGGACCATTGTGTTTTGTATCAAAGATTCTCATGTGATAATTTCATCATATTGTTGCTCTAAGTTGATGATATCTTGATTGTTGGCAGGAATGTCTCTAGGATTGCAGTGCTGAAGAAACAATTGAGCAAGTCTTTTGCCATGAAAGACTTGGGGCCAGCAAAGCAAATTCTCCGGATGAGAATTGAGAGAGACAAAAACTCCAACAAGTTGTACTTGTCTCAAGAGAAGTATATTGAGAAAGTACTTTACAAATTCAGAATGGACAATGCAAAAGCTGTGAGCTGTCCACTTGCAGCTCGTTTCAAATTAAGCAAGAAGCAATGCCCAACTACTGATGAGAAGAAGAAGGAAATGCAGCATGTTCCTTATGCATCAGCTGTTGGAAGTTTGATGTATGCCATGGTGTGTACAAGGCCTGACATCGCTCATGCAGTTAGTACTATGAGTAGATTTATGTCTAATCCAGGAAGACCGCATTGGGAAGCTGTGAAGTGGATTTTGAGGTATCTCCGGGGCAGCACTAATCTGAAACTTTGTTTTGGGAGAAGTGAACCTGTGTGGGTTGCATACACAGATGCAGATTTGGCCGGGGATGTTGACAGCAGGAAGTCTACTTCAGGGTATTTGGTTACCTATGTAGGGGGAGCTGTGTCATGGCAAAGCAAGTTGCAAAAATGTGTTGCATTGTCTACAACTGAAGCTGAATTCATTGCAGCAACAGAGGCAAGCAAAGAGCTATTATGGCTGAAAAAGTTCGTCTGTGAACTTGGATTTCATCAAGGCAAGTATGTGTTGTTTTGTGACAATCAAAGTGATATACACTTGAGTAAGAATTCAAGTTTTCATGCAAGGTCAAAGCATATTGATGTGCGTTATCATTAGATTCGAGATGTGTTGAATTCTAAGCAAATGCAGCTTGAGAAAGTTCACACAAATGATAATGGGGCTGATATGTTGACCAAGGTGGTGACGAAGCAAAAGCTCAATGTTTGCTGCCAGATTGCTAGCATGGCTGCCGGAAGGCAGTGAGACCCTCCATGATGTCGGGAGGGGGAGTTTGTTGGGCTATCCCTCCACATGGAGAATGATTTAGAGCCCAACAACTCAAGAAACCAGCCCACAAGCCCAAGTGCTTGTGCACCATTGATCTAGTGCTTGAATCAATGGTTGAGATTACTCCTTGAGAGGGAGTGCAAGCAAGAAAACCCTAGCCCTCATCTTTCCTAGGTGCTGGATGTCACTTGAGAGAGAGGAGAGAGTAGCACACACACAACACAACCAAGAGAGGAGAGGAAGAAGAAGGAGAAGCAAATCTGTCCAGATTTGGTGGCTCCGGGCAGATCTGACTCAAGCTTGTGATCGGAGGCTCAAACGTGCTTGGATTCACACCAAACTTGGTGAGCACGTTTTACACTTAGAGTACTTCGGTCTGGTCAGTTGGTTTGAGGTTTGGTTTAGCAGAGCATCAGATGTGGGGTCGGTTTTGTCAGTTCGGGTGACTGCAGTTTCAGCACAGAGCAGTTTCGGTAGATGATCTGTTTGGGTGGTCAAACGGTGTCCGATTGAGCTGAAATTTTGTCAGTGGTCTAAGGACTTGTGGAATCACAATCATACCAAAATTTGTGCACAGGGGATCTGTAGTTTGTGAGATATGGACTGATTACCGAAGGGGACAGAATATGTGTATTCTCTGTTTCAAAGTAGTTCCTCTTACTAAGTGGTTGTTGTTGTTGTTGCAAATGCCTAGTTGCATTATGGTGAATGTGTTGCTACTGGTGTAATCCTCTAGAGGTCCTAGAGAAGACTCCTTGTAACCATTTGTTGATTATAGTGGAATCTTGGAGTGGTCCGTCCTGTCGGTTTTACTCCTCACCTTGAGGAGGTTTCCCATGTAAATCTTTGTGTCTTTGTGCATGTGATTTATATTATTCCACTGCATATATGTTGGTAGATGTTATCCTCATGAGTCATCACAAGATGAGAGATTTATTGGTATATTGCTGCTGCCATTTATCCCAACAGACCGGATGTGGAGCTATTGAGCTTGACACGCTCCTTTCGCCACCACTGAAGGCAATAGAGGTTTCTGACGAGGATGGGAACATGGTATTTTTCGAGACTGTGAACGGTGTCTTTGCACTGCAGCTTGAGTCCATGGAGGTCAACAAGTGTCACACCCTGAAATTTCCGAATTTCAGGATGTGAATTAGAAGAAAAATTAAACAACAATTTTCACTCAATTTTAAAATTTTCCAACATTTATTTTCTTTACAGGAAATATAGTATAAGAAAAATCTATTGTTTGATTTTCCAAAATAAATAAAATGATTATGTGAGTGTTGCACTCATGCCAATGCATCCTGGTGTTTTTGAGTGCAAAATGTTTTTAAACACGCTTAGGTGCTGACCAAAACCTTCTGAGAAGTTTCCAGTTTTTTTTCTGGAATTTATCCTCTCTTCCTTTGAGCTAATTCTATTTATTAGAATGCTCTAAAATCCTTTTTCATGAGCACCAAATATTTTATTTGGATTCCTCGTGTCCCAAATCATCTCTAGTAATTTTCCTAAAATTTTCTGAGCTTTCGGAGTATTTTTCGTGATTTAATTATGATTTCAGAATTTCCTGGAATTTTTTTAATCCGAAATTAATTCCCAAAATTAGAAAAAGAAGGGAAAATAAAACCGGACTCTATCTCGGCCAATAAATAGTTGTCGGTTATCTCCTTCACGTCCTCTTTCCAACGCCGCAAACCTCATCTCGTTTCGAGAACCCTAGCTCCCACAAATCGTCGCCGAACTTTCGCATCTACTAAATTCCGACGAACTTTCCGGTGAGCTTTTCCGGAGAAACTGTGGACATTCGGTGCGAACGGACACCACCATGGAGTTTCTATCGTCGAGCTCTACGCCGTGGTGTGGTGGATTGCTCGATTCCGATGTCGGCTCCGTCCTCTTCCCTAACTCCGGCGACCCCTCTCCAACTCCGGCGAGCTCTTCCGTCGCCATCGTTCATCCCTGGCCGAAGGTGAGCATACCATCGCGTTCGTCTCGTCGTTTCCTTTTCGTTTTGCCATTCAATCTCGAGTTTTGTGGTCGTCTCCTATGAATCCCCGTTTTCCCCTCTCTGTTCTGTACACCATAGCCACGGCCGAGCCGAGCTTCTGCTCCTCCCCAACCAAGGTTCTGCCACACGCCGCCGCTAGCTCTCCTCCGCGCACCAGAGCAGCACACCCACTCTCCTGGCCTAGCATCGAGTTGTGCCGCGCGTGACGCCTGTTCCGCGCCTGCAGCACGCCTCCTGCGCGCACCTGGCCGCTGTGACCGGCCGTCGCTGTTCCTCTGCCGCCGGCTAGATTCCGGCCACCTCCGCTCCGTCCCTGACGCCGGTGAGCATCTCCCTACAACCCCCTTGATTTCCTCTCTCCGTTTTGTTTCCCACCCAAGTCCCTAGCTGCCCGGAACCCTACTGATTCGATGCGTCATGACCATGTTCCTGTACGTCAAGAGCTCCTGTTCGTCCCAGGGCTGCAGGTTGAAGAAGATAAGGTTTTTGCGAATAGGCCCTTAGATCTTCTTGTAATCTATAGATTTGTTTATGAGTCTTGGCCAATCTGCAGATAACCCCCTACAGAGATTCCACTTTCACACATAAATCCACTCTGAGGATCTTGCAAGAAAGTCCCCGAGTTTATGTACATAATTATGTATATGCCCCTCGTTTTTCGTAGTAAAGCCCCTGAAGTTCTGAAATCCTTGTCAACAAGTCCCTAGACCTTTAATGAGCCATATCTTTCATGTTTTAGCTCCGTTTTCACCTGTTCAAGTTGCGTTAGGTTCATAATAATGTAAAGTACGTGTTAGTGGTGAGTTTTCTTCATGTTTGTTTTCTAAAAATTAATTTAATATTAATTTTGATTAATGCTTAGTTATACATGCCTTTTATATAAATAAAAGCAACATAGTGCTATACACCATTTTTCATAATTAATATTAATTTGATTAATGAATATTTCACATGCTTTTATAAATAAAATTTAATTAGATCTTTTACCCAGTTTTTCATAAACCAAATATTAATTTGCTTAATAATCAATTAAACTTTTATAATTAAAAGTTGATAGGCTTTTACACCGGCTTTTATAAATAAATGTTAATTTATTTAAATACCAACACGAATGAGTTTTTAATTATAACTTTATTAGTTTACTCGAATCATAAAGTTTCGATTAGAGGATTCATATGGTTTAGTTTTTCTAAATTAAATGTTTAATTGATATAATTTATATATGAATCTTTATAAATAAAATTTGACTAGACTTTTATTCCGGTCTTTTGCAAATAAAATATAATGCTGCAATAATTCCAATTTAGGGTATTTTCTTATGAACTATCCTTTACATATCTTTTACTAATTAAAGTAAACCTAGCTCGTAGTTTGATCTCTCACATATGCAAATCGAATGTTAGTCGTTCTTTATCAAAGCTCTGTCTCAGTGAGCCTCTGTTGTAGAGCTAATCTCCTTTCAAGCTCCAGATCTTTTGATGCTAGTTCTTGCTCCAACCTAGTGTCTTCTATAAAGCTAATCAAGCCTTTCCTTATCTCAGCACGGTCTGTGTGCTTCAGAGATCCATAGAATCGAGCCTATCCTTTAGTGCGTTCTTTTAAAGCTTTTCTTTTGATTGGTGCATTGTTCTTAGTTTGCTTGTTTGTCTGCTTTGTATGCTTGTGCTTGATGATTGATGCGAGTAGAAGGAACGTGGTTCGAGAGCAGTGAAGAGCTTGAAGGTGAAGACATTCTGAGCAACATCACTACTCTGGTTAAAGGCAAGTGTGTCCTTGTTCTTTTGTCCTAATAACTGTGTTTAATCACATTGCATATGCTTGCATTTAATTTGATGGGTCCTATTAAGGTTATTCCTAGTCTTTATGATCATTCCTTGTCAACCTGGGTTTACCTTTTTGTTGGGTAGCTATGCTTAGTTGCTCTACTTGGGATATGGTGGTTCTAATGAACAACAATGATGAACATGCTTTACTTTTATGCTGTATCTCTGGTTAATACAAGATCATATGATTGATTGGAACATGGAGAACCACCCAGGACAACAGTGCAACCACAAGGACTAAATGGCTCTGGTCTTGGCTGAGTAATTAGGGAAGTCTTGTGTGGTCATTACTCGCATAGTAGCTTGGGTACGGAGGAATGCTTTTATAACTCTTCTATTCCGGATAGGTATTGGAACGGAAGTACTCTACGGCTGACCGTCCGTGAATAGAAGTGAGGTACGAAAGATAGCCTCTATGGCATATGCTACTATGGACTAATATACATGGGAGGACTCTTTGTAAAGGCCTCGTAGCGTCCCTATGCAATCACACCTAGGAAGTGTGGTATGATGACTAGCTAGCATCGCATGGTTGGGTTCAAAGTTCTTCTGAACTTTTACGCGACTTGTGGTGAAAGTGTACAACCTCTGCAGAGTGTAAAACTAATCGATTAGCCGTGCTCATGGTCAAGAGCGGCCTGGACCCTCACATGATAATTGAACTTGAAGATGGACTTAAATCGTGGTTTCTGGTTATGCTAGCCATATGCTTATGGCGTATCTCCATATGTTAATTGTGGGTCGGTATATACTTATATCTTTGTAATCAGGTGCTTATAAAATTTGACCCACTAAAAGTGCTTAATGCAGTCAACCTGTCAGCCTTTCCTTGTCAAGCCTCTGCATTCATACTTTCCCCACACTTGCTGAGTACGGCATGTACTCACCCTTGCTATAAACAATGTTGCTCAGAAAGAGGAAGCTGCTATGAAGTTGTTGTGAAGATGATGCTGGTGCTAGGCGTACGCAACCCCCAGTCGACTGCCTGTGATGTTTGGAGCCTTCGTTTCCAGGATTCAAGCGTAACACTCTGATAATCTTTGCTTTTCTTACGTGATATTGTTTCTGCTATTCACTTATGTCAACTATATGCATGAAACTTGATCCTGGCGTGCATATAGATCTGCACTTGGTTTTCTTTGAAAAAACAGGTGTGACAACAAGGTGCTACAATGTGATATGGTGCGTAGTACGCGGATGATCGCCTACAGGAGTTTATATGCAGCAGGTATTATATATCTTCTGGTGCATACATGAGCTTTATTGCGCTAGTCCTTACGGTGATTGATAGGATACTTCTTTTTGAAACTGATATGAACCTATTCACTGTTGCTTCTGTGTTGTCACTTACCAGGAGTCTAAATTAAACATTATGCACCAAATATTTCTAAAAGCATAGCATTTGTTTGTATTTCTGAAATGTGGAGCTCACATCACCTCAATGTTAATACAACTGATCAGTATTTTGAGGCATAGCTTACAGCATCGTAACATCAGAGTTACGCCTAACATTTGTTTGTCTCTCCAAAATGCATAGTGCCTCAATCTTGGTACAACTGATCATTATTTTGAGCAACAGATCGATGCATTTTAACATCATGGACTTACCTTTGTTTTACTCGAGCCATACTTCTGCATTTTAACATCATGGACTTACCTTTGTTGCTCCAATGATTTACCAAGAACCTTACAAAGAAATCATTTGCATCTTCTTAATTTACAGCAATACAACAAAATCTGATAATATACTTTGAGCTCTTTTTCGGTACACAATACCACTCTTTGGTAGTACGGTGGTATTGTCGGTTTTTTGCTGTGGGTAAAATGGTAATTTGGTGAATGAATATTATTTGGAAAAAACATACCGCCGACGAGTACAATAAAAACATACCGCGTACAATACCTAAATCATTTCATACATCCAATTTCATATATTACAACAAAAATATTTTCCATCTCCAATAATACTCATATGCTACCAATACCATCTATGAATACCACCCGTACCACACTAAAAAAACCGGTGGTACAGAATTAATCTCAACCGTCCGATCCTTACAAATATGTCCTTTCTTATTACATATGAGTCCTTTTAAAGTGGTGGTACAGAGTGGTATTGTGTACCGAAAAAGACCTCTATACTTTTGTCATACAAGTAGGTGTCGCTTCATTGATATGTAACCTTGCTAGAAACTTGTGTATAGCCTGATTGTTAGGTCACTCATTTATCAAAATTTCTCTTGATTTGGCAGGTGGTAGTGGTGGAAATGATGGAGCTTGAACAGCAACAGAGGTTATTGCCATTGTTTGACAGTTTTTTAAGGAATGCTGCTTAGATTTGCCAGAATTTGTTAAATGATCAGCTATGTAGTACTATTCATTCGACATACTTCTTTTGGAAAAGCTGTTTCAAGGTGCTATTGTCATCGGACAAAGCAACAGTTTTTACATTCAAGATCCTTTTTATTCCAGGATTTGCCCACACATAGAAGTTTGAAAAATGCCAGAGTACAATAAGGCTCATTGATGATCTCAATTGATTTTCATAAAGCCAACATACGAGCTCAAAATCAAGTATACTTTTTTATCAGATATGGAAAAACTGGTTCTCTCAGATCTTATGGATCAGAAATAATTTTGAGTTGCTTCCTGGATTTCATATTTGTAATTTCACAAGGTAGGTTTACACATAATGAACAATAAATATTTTCATCTCCAATCTTTGTTATTTGTCTTAAGAGGAGGATGACCTTTGTTTTTAGGCCAGTTAAAGTTTATTACAAATGGGAGTAAGTATAAATCTTGCAGCAGAGCAAAGTGCCTGTTTGGGTTAATGACATTTCCTACAGGAAAAAATTGCCATGTTCACAATGAGGCAGTACTGGAAATGATACTTCATTCGGTCCAAAATATAGGTCTTCCATGATTCGTGCATGTCAAATTCCTATTTGTTTTGAATACAACTATGTGAGAACATTCCTCGCAAAAAAAAAGTGAGAACATGCACGCTAATGTTACAATTGTACTTTTGACAATAGTTCTACATCTAATAAAAAAAGGTTAACATTGCTACCGTACTGGAAGTAATCACACACATTTCAGAAAATAAGCATATAGAAGCCACTGTAAATCTGTAACACACCAAGTCGCACATTCAGAAGGCAGCAGATAAATATTTGGGGGACGATTTAAGACAGTAGCAAATTAAGGCAATGCCGACTGCATCATGATCTTTGTGATAGATAGCACTACACGAAGTATTAGTAACTAGCTTCCAAAAGGAATGCCAGATGCATAAAGAACACCGCAATTCATCCCTTAACACCTCTCAGATGAAAAATGAAAGTAAGCAGCATCCATAGAAGTCCTGCAGCACTGCATCAATCACATCTGCTGGTGTGGAGGCCCATCATCTGCACCCGTTCTGCCAAGAGTTTAACAAATGAGCACTAAACATCTGGCAGACAAGTTAAAACGAATTCATATGTAGCGTCATTTACATAGACACAGGACGATGTCCAAAAATTAAGAGCTACTAACAGTAAATACCCAGCTCCCAAGAAATAAAAACTGTAGGGACTTCATCACCACCACCCCCTGATCAAGTTTTAAAGGTAAAGAGTGGAGAGCCACGTGTGATGAAAGAGATATGTTCATCTTACACCTAAACATGACAGGAAAACATATAGTGAATGGAAAATAAGCTATAGAAACATCACTTAATTCAACACCTAGAGTCATAGGGATTAAATATAGGTCTACTACTGAAATGTCAAATGTACCAAGTCACAAATACAAATACGGAAGATACAAATTGTGAAACCCCCTATATCAAAATCGAAAAGCGCATATCTAGAATTGTTTTTAATAAAGAATATTGAAACAATCATAGATAATACAAAATTAAACTCATCTTATGAGTTATGAATGAATGATCGTAATACAAACTGATCTTATGAATGAGTGATGAAATAATACAAACCCAGTTTCTCTCTCTTTAGAATTCATGTATTGATTCTCTCGATATAAAATTGATTTTTAGCACTTTTGTTAAAAAATACTCCCATGGGTCAATAGATAGCAAAAGCAATGGAAAATACATGACATGAACAACGTATTGGTTCCGTACTTCTGTGGGACCTCTGTGAGACATACTACAACAATACAGTTAGCAAAAGCAACGACAGATAGATCATTCACATCATTGTACTTACAGCATCCCACGACTGCTTATGTTAAGCCTCGTCGTCCAGACTGAATCCACCACATCCACCTGTCATATCAAGATAATTTTACATGAATGAGAGACTAATGTGCATTTTCCTTCCTGTAAGGCTAAGTCCAACAATGCAATACATTTTTGAGATGCAAAACGAGATATGCCTCGCGTGTACAGTGATGCAACAAATATGCATTCAGTGGTGTCTCCAACAGCTATAGCATTTCCTACTCTCCCGCCAGTGTCGGTTTCCTTCCCGCCAACACTAGAACTGAAGAGCCACGATATCGATTCCGGCGGCTCGGCGATTGAGCTCCTCGCCTGCAGCGCCCCACGCCGGTGATCCCGCAGGGCGGCTGGAGGAGACGACGAGGGCCACGGGGCGCCGCCGCCACAGCTCCTCGCTCGCAGCGCCCCACGCCGAAGATCCCGCAGGGCGGCCGGAGGAGACGACGAGGGCCAGGGGCGCCGCGGCCGCCTCTGACCCACCTCTATTGACCGACAAACTACGCCGGTACTCTGCAGGTACGCTTGCTCCGCCGCAGCCCATCAGTGTGAGTGTGAGATATTGCCCGATTACTGCCTCCTCCCTTGTCGCCATTGCTCCTGTTGCTGGCTGCTCTGCTTCACCAGAGTTCATGGTGATGGCCAAATCCTAGGACCTTCTCTCTATCAGGACCTTCAGATTGGGCTCCCTAACCAGAGTTTATCGATTGACATGTAACCTTCTCTCTATCAGGACCTGGCTTTCTTTATCTGATTAGGTGGTATTGGTAGTTGATATGGTCTATGTTTAAAATATGATCCAGCACCTGTGGCTCAGTGGACATCCATTTCTAGATAGTTTGAGTACTGAAACTACAGGTAGAAATAAGTAGATGTTTAGAGGAGCTACATAGGTTGTAGATATATAGTTCTGGATATTTGCAGAGTTGTAATAATGTAAAAAAAAACCCGGTAGCTGATAGGCAGTGGTAGCTGATAGGCAGTGGTAGCTGACATGCAGTTTTATGGATGACTCCATTTTTGACCTTTCATGGTAAGAAAGCTTAATGCCTGAACATTACCTGCCTTTAAAGTTGCACTAATTAATCAAAGTATTTCATTTCTGCAACTTCATTCCATTTGACATGTATGATTTTCCTTTTCAGGTTTGGAGTACCAACAATTTGGTTCATCTGTCCGTGCATGGAACAGGGGAGAGTCACCTGATCAGAGGTGGACAAACTGGTTGTGTCAGGCAGATATCTAAACTCTTAGTTTTTCAGTTTTTAGGCAACTCGTTATCTCTGTCATGTAGCCTTTTTTTACTTTGCAAACAACAGATCTTCTCAAGCTTTCAATACTAATTCTATAGTTTGGCAGTTTTCAGTGATCCATTATATCAAATACAATTTCAGCTTTGATGACTGCCCATCTGGAACAAAGTTTTCCTCATGTATATCATTTTTGTCATTGCATATATGGCTGTGATTTTAGGAATGGCGATGAGGTATATTAAGCTTTCAAACTGTGGAGCGGCAGCCAGTCATAGGAGAGACGCTGATGATGTTGAGATAGCTGCAACAATTTTGGTTGCTAGGACAAAACGTCGATGGGGAGGTTCAGTACCGGGTCACAAGACATACAAGCGCGACCGTGAAGGTGCTAACAAAATATTGAATGCTCAATATTTTGTTGAACGTCCAATTTACAACCCAGAACATTTCCGCAGGAGGTGTGTACACAAGCTGAAACATAATTTTTATTGTATTGTCATCGAAATATGCAGTAAATAATCCAAACTGTGTGGTAGGTACCGAATGCGGGAGAGTCTGTTCCTTTGGATTGTCGATAAGGTTACTGAAGCGGACTCCTACTTCAAACAAAAACGAAATTGTGCCGGTCAGCGAGGATTTTCTCCCATCCACAAATGCACGATTGCAATTAAAATGCTAGCTTATGGTAGCATTGCTGATTCATTGGACGATCATCTTCAGATGGGTGAGAGCACTATATTGGAGACATTGAAGCGTTTTGTCAGAACAATAGTAAATGTTTTCGGGGAAGAATGGATCAGGCCACCATCAGAACAGGAGTTACAACATATACTAAAGGTTAATGAGGCTAGAGGGTTTCCTGGAATGGCTGGCAGCATGGATTGTATGCATTGGGAGTGGTACCGAATGCGGGAGAGTCTGTTCCTTTGGATTGTCGATAAGGTTACTGAAGCGGACTCCTACTTCAAACAAAAACGAAATTGTGCCGGTCAGCGAGGATTTTCCCCCATCCACAAATGCACGATTGCAATTAAAATGCTAGCTTATGGTAGCATTGCTGATTCATTGGACGATCATCTTCAGATGGGTGAGAGCACTATATTGGAGACATTGAAGCGTTTTGTCAGAACAATAGTAAATGTTTTCGGGGAAGAATGGATCAGGCCACCATCAGAACAGGAGTTACAACATATACTAAAGGTTAATGAGGCTAGAGGGTTTCCTGGAATGGCTGGCAGCATGGATTGTATGCATTGGGAGTGGTCTGGTTGCCCCACTGCTTTGCATGGGATGTACAAGGGCCACAAAGGGAAACCAACTATGATTCCAGAGGCTGTGGTGACTGAGGACCTCAGGTTTTGGCATGCATACTTTGGATTACCTGGATCCCATAATGATAATAATGTGCTGCAGCGATCACCAGTTTTTGATGATTTAGCTAATGGCAGAGCACCTCCAGTTGAATTCACTGTGAATGGCAACACTTACAATATAGGTTATTACCTAGCTGATGGGATATATCCAGATAAAGCTAGATGTTCAGAGAAGGTTTTGGTCTAGTGGTTGAACTAAAATGATCGAGTTTCATAATTCTTATGGCACCTCAAAACTTTCAAAGTGAACCAGTTTCAAAACTGAAACTGTCGACCTGAATGGTATAACCATTCAGCTTGCAGATTCAGAGTGGGGAATTCCACTGATTGAATCACAAAATTGAACTCTATTTCAATTTTTACTAAACTGACAAAACTCATCTCTAATTAACTCATATCAGTACATCTTGGACAAGGAAAAAGAGAACTGGGATCACCCTACAGAACCAAGGAATCTGCATCGAATCCACCAAGGAGAAAGGGAGCTGCATGGAATCCACCAAGAGAAAGGAGAATGCGAACTACCTGCAGGTGGTGCCGCGGGTGATTCTTGTGGTCGCCTCTCTCACGCCGCTGCTCGCCCTGTGTGCCGCTCACCTCGTCAACGCGGCTCCGCCGCCGCCTCGTGCGCAGCTCGTCAACACCGGCGGTGAGGAGGCCGTGGACCTCCAGATCTCTGTGGCGAGGATGGAGCCACGCCCGCCGGAGGTGAGGAGCGGGCCACACCAGCCCGCCGGGCCACCGCGCAGAGGAAGGATGAAGCAGGGACGCCGGTCGTTGGAAGGAGAAAGGAAAAGAAGGAGGCGGTGATTTGCCTCGGTGGAGAGAGAAGGTGCTTTTTTGCATCACGGTGGGATGCTGAGGCAAAATGCCTCTCTGGTTTGCATTGTCTGTTGGAGGATGTTTGCCTTCTCAAAAACACTGTGGCAGAGGTATTTTTGCTTTTGCATTGTATTGTTGGACTTAGCCTAAGCTAACAAGATGCAAATGACCAAGTAAGGCTCGAGTAAAATGATAGGAGGGTCCAAAGGTATGACTCAAGTGAAACAAAACTGACCTTAAAATTTTAACTTTTAAGATGTCGTAACTGAGTTTGGCACTTTGGCTCAAATGTTAACAATGGCAGCTAGTTATACTGAAACATTCAGCAGTCAAATTTTGCCATGTGAGATGTGCCTCCACATTTGTTGGAGAACAAAAAGGTTATGATCAAGTACAGATTATCAGGTGCTACTGAATACTGACGAGTGATAACTGGTAACTAGAATCAGAAGTCACCATGGTAAATTATCAGTAGCATGAAGCCATGAACAATGAAGTTCATATGTATGCAGAGATGTGGAGATATATAATACCTGCAGGGAAAAAACTCATGTAGGGGGTCAAATAGCTGTTATCCATGTAGGCCCGTAGCATGCCGGTCTCAAGGATCTTGTTGGCCTTCATGGATTGGAGGTGCAGAGAAAAGACGCCGTCCCCCATGTCCAGAAAGATTGTGTTGCCGTCCTCATCGAACCCCACTGCATCTGCTCTCTTCACCAGAGGTGGAGAAGATGACGAAGCCACTGTGGCTGCTGGTGGTGGCAGGAGCGCGTCAAGGTCAAGTTCTCCACACTCCTCCCACGCCAGGGTGTCTTCATCCTCGGTGGCGACGGGGGCAAACAGATAAAGGCTGGACTCAAACGCGGCGGCGAGGCGAAGCTCGCCGTCCGCCGCCCGGAATACTTGAACGCAGTCGAATGAGTCGTCGTCAGGGTGAAAACCCTCCACCTGCTGCAACCGGTTGGTGGCGAGGTTGTATCCGAGCAGTTCCGTTCCGTGGAGCTCCGGCCAGTACAGCACGTTCCCGGCGAGGACGCTGTTGGGCTCCCACTCCGAGACGCTGTGCCACCAGCCGTGCACGCGCGTCACATCGCCCCACGCGCCGGTGAGTGAAGAGTAGACGCCGGCGAACATGCTGCCACTGTTGACGAACATGAGGACGACGCGGAAAGGCCTCGAGTGGCAGTCGTCTTCCCAGTCGCCGTCGTGATCGCAGACCAAGGCAGCGCGAATGCAGGGTGGCCGCACAAGCGGGTCTGGCCTCTCGTAGTAGGTCAGCCCGTTGGCCGCGGGGTACCCCAGCAGCACGTTCCGGGGCGGCGAAATGTAGGTCCGGTGGCCGGTCATCGGATCCCAGACGAGCAGCTCCAGCTTTTCCCCACTACGGTTGCCAGCGGAGAGGAGGACGCGACCGTGGCGGGAGTCGAAGACCCGCCACCTGCCGGCACCGTGAAGCTGAGAGAAATGCTTGGCGGCGACGCGGTCCGGCGCCTCGCTGCCAGAAGGTACGAAGCTTCCGTCTTCGCGGAAGAAGCCGACCAGGGGGGCCGCGTGGCGGTGGCGCGCACGGAATCGGCGGAGGAAAGCGGGGTTGAGGATGAGGTCGCGCCATTTCCGGCAGACGAGGGAGGCGCGGAGAAGGTAGATGGGCTCCGGCGGCACTCTGAGGAGGATCTCCAGGATAACGTCGTCCAGCAGCACCGCCAGCGCCGGCGCCGGCGAGGAGGCGGCTGCGCCCATCTCGGTAAGTGAAGAGGATCAACGCTCTTTATTACTGCTTGGAGTGAATTGATGAATGGTTTTGGGAGTGTCCTCATAGGTGGCTCCGGCAGCAGTCCTCTTTATTACTGAACTTCACCATCTTGTTCGTCTTTTCACTTGGAGCAACGAGAGGTCACATCCTACTCTTGAGTGTATTGACAGTCTTTGTCTCCCCGGACTGGGAGTTTCTATTCTCATCCTCCGCTCTGCACGCTGTCCCTTCCAGGTGCTCTGATCATGCCCCTCTTCTCCTCCTTCTCGACTGCGGGGTGCACTCCAAGAAACGCTTCACCTTCCAGGCCTTCTGGCCTAAGGTGGAGGGTTTTCTGGACACTGTTAAGGCGGTGTGGTCGGGGCCGCGCCCTGATACGGACCCACTACGTATGATCGATCACCTACTTCGTGAAACAGCGAATGCGCCTGTTAAATGGAGCTCCAAGGCGATTGGTAGCATTTGCTTGCAGATCCAGATTGCCAAGGAGGTCATTTTTCGTCTCGAGGTCGCACAGGATTCCCGGTCGCTCTCTCCTGAAGAGCTTTCTTTACGGTGTTTCCTCAAGCTCCGCTACCTAGGTCTGACTTCGCTGCAGTGAACGATCGCTCGGCAAAAGTCTAGCTTTAGGTGACTCTGTCAGGGGGACGTTAACACTAAACTTTTCCACATCCACGCCAACCACCGCAGAAGAAAGAATTTCATCCCCTCCCTTCTGGTCGATGATCACCCTATCTTTCGTGAAGACAAAAGGTCGCGACAGCCTTTGCTTACTTCGACAGGGTTCTTGGCACCAGCCATGAGCGTTCCTGCGCGCTCGACTTCGTGGAGCTGGTCCTCCCGCGGCTGGACCTGGGAGACCTCACCCTCCCCTTCTCTAAGGCCGAGGTCTGGAAGATTGTCAAGAATCTTCCGTTAGACAAGGCCCCCGGTCCGGACGGATTCACGGGTCGCTTCTACAGGTCTTGCTGGTCGATCATCAGGGGTGATGTGCTGTGGGCGTTCAACGCTCTCTCTGACCTGGACTTCCGCAGCTTCCACCACCTAAATGACGCTCTCCTCACGCTCATACCTAAAAAACCAGACCCGATCACTCTCTCAGATTTTCGGCCCATCAGTCTAATTCATAGCTTTGGGAAGTTTTTTTGCAAAGCAGCAGCTAATCGTTTCGCCCCTCACCTTTCTTCTCTAATCTCTCCTAACCAAAGTGCTTTTATCAAAGGTCGCCTCATCCATGATAACTTCCGCTACGTTCTTGGCACGGCCAGAACGCTCTCTTGTCGAAAGCTTCCTAGGATCATGTTCAAAATTGATCTAGCTAAAGCCTTCGACTCGGTCGAATGAGTTTTTCTTCTCGAGCTCCTATCGGCGGTCGGCTGCCCACGCGCGTGGACTAACTGGATCTCGATAATTCTGTCCACTGCTAGCACCAAAGTTATGCTAAATGGTGTCCCTGGGCAGCGGATCTGTCACGATTGAGGCCTGTGCCAAGGAGATCCCCTCTCTCCCATGCTTTTCGTGCTGGTCATGGAATGCTTCCATGCCCTTTTCCGTAAGGCGGAATCCCGTGGTCTCCTTCGGAACCTAGGGAGGAACATCCGCTTTCACGCCTCTCTCTATGCAGATGATGTGGTCGCTTTCTTCTCTCCGGTCGAGCTGGATCTAAGGGTCGTCAAGGCGGTGTTGTCGCTCTTCGAGAGCGCTTCTGGCTTGGCGGCAAACTACTCTAAGAGCCAGGTCTACCCCATCAACTGCTCCGAGGATCACCTGTCCTTGGTTCGCTCTATCCTCTCCTGCACCATCGCCGACTTCCCTTGAACCTACCTTGGGGTACCTCTATCTATTAGAAGGCTACCCAAGGCTACCTTGCAGCCACTGGTCGATAAGGTCGCCAGGCGCCTGCCTCCATGGCAGGGTAGACTGCTGAGCCGTAGTGGGCGCCTAATCCTCACCAAGTCCACCCTCTCTGCCATCCCGGTGCATATCTCGATGGCAATCTCCATCTCTCCCTGGGCACTGCGCGCGGTCGAAACTCTCATCCGAGGTTTCCTCTGGTCTGGCACAGAGGTGGCCTCGGGGGGTCACTGTCTGGTCGATTGGGTAAATGTCACCTGCCCCACACGCTGCGGGGGTCTCGGACTGCCCAACCTACGCGCCTTTGGTACGGCGCTGCGCCTGCGTTGGCTTTGGCTTGCGCGGACAGACCCGGACTAGACGTGGGCGGCGTTCCGATTCCCAGTTGACCGGGCCACACAGGCATTCTTCGACGCCTCGATCTCTGTGGAGGTGGGGGACGGTGCCCGCGCGCTCTTCTGGGAGGACAACTGGATCTCCGGGTGCTCCATCAAGTCCTTGGCACCCAACCTCTGGGCCGCGGTCTCGCCGAGGGTGCGTCGGGCCCGCACGGTCGTTGAGGCCCTGCAGGTGGGGGCGGCAGGGGTGCGATGGGTCATGGACATCACCCATGCCAGGACTGTGCTAGTGCTTCTGCAGTACCTTACCGTCTGTGACCTGGTGCAGCAGGTTAGGCTCACGTCGGAGCCTAACAGATTCATTTGGAAGTGGTCGCCTAGCGGGGTTTACTCTTCGGCTTCGGCCTACTCCGCCCTTTTTCTTGGTCGTGTTGAGATTCTCGGAGCACGCCAGATCTGGAAGGTTCATATGCCAGGGAAGTGCAAGTTCTTCGCCTAGTTGGTCTTGCACGGCCGCTGCTGGACCTCAGACAGGCTCCACCGTCACGGGCTCAGAGAGTCGGATATCTGCGCGCTCTGCGCACAGGAGTCCGAAATGCTGGATCACCTGATTGTGGACTGTGTCTTCAGCAGAGAGACCTGGTTCTCGGCTCTCAGGCATATTCTCCTCCAGAACCTAGCTCCGGACCGCCCGGTGAAGTTCGCGGAGTGGTGGTGCTCCGCCAGGAAACAGGTTGCTAAGGTGCGAAGGAAAGGTTTCGACTCCTTCATCTAGCTGGTCGCTTGGTCGCTGTGGAGAGAGCGGAACAGGCGCGTCCACGACAAGGAAGCTCTCATGCCGGTGGCGCTTGTGCCGGCGATTCTGGATGAGGCTAGGTCTTGGGCGCGTGCCGGCTTTCTTCCGCTTGCTAGGCTGTTAGGTGTTCGCCCGGTGAGGGCGGTGTAATCTTTTTTGCCCTGGCTTTTTTCGTTTGGCTTTGTGCCTGTCTGTAACCTAAACCGGCAAACCTTTTTTCTCCTCTCTTAATGAAAACGTGCTTTGCACGTCTTAAAAAAAGTGTTCTCATACGAATTTTTAGACTATTAGATCACACATCAAAGGCTTAGATTCTCCTCTCTTTTTCTCTCTTCACCTTATTTCTTCCCTCCCCACCTTCCTTCTTCCTCCCCTGCCTCCCACCCGCGCAGCCCGCTTCCACCGCCGTTGCCCCGTCGCGCCCCCACCCCGCCGGCGCGGCCGGGCTAGGGTCTGGCAGACCTCCGCGCCGACCGCCACCGGCACGGAGGTCCGCCGGACCCTTGCCCGGCCGCGCCGGCCCGCCTCCAGCCCCCACCACCGCCCCCTCCTACCACCGCCGCCGCCGTGCGACCCCACCGTCTCCGGTCGCCACCACCGTCTCCGGTCACCATCGCGACGCCGTCGTACGCCCCCGCCCGACCCTGGCCCAACTGCCAGCCTCTACCGCCCGGCCGGCGGCGCCCCGCCTCGCCGCCCGGCTGCCACCTCCGTCAGGCCGGCCTGCTACCCCTGGCCCTCCCTTCATGTCCGGTGGTAATAGCAACCTCCACCCCCGGAAACCCAGAACCCTAACCCGAACCCCTAACCCCGAACCCTAACCTTCACTGGAGTGTCGCCGGAGTTGGGGAAGAAGGTGGAGATGGGGGAGAGAAAAATTTGTGTGAGGAGGAGCCCAAAATTGCGTGGGTGAGCTATAGCTTTCCCTATGGTTTTCCTTGAAACCGGACTCCTACTGGCATAGAACTTTTGCGTTTTACTCCCTCTGGCATAGAACTTTTGCGTTTTACTCCCTCTCGCCTTCCGTTGTCTCCTCCTCTCTTTTTTTCTTCTATATACTAGGCCCGTATTTACCAAATTTTGTTAAGGTATTAAATGCGATTTTGACCAATAATTAAAAGTTTTAAATAAAAATAGTTTACAAAACTACTTCCACACCCCTTTAAATTTCCGAGAGGAATCTAATGAGGGATTCGACCACATGATTAGAGGATAGTTACTGTAGTATTACTGTAGCAATTATTAATTAATTATGCTCATTAGATTCATCACGTAAAGTTGCACTCATCTGTGAAAAGGTTTTGCAAATAAACTTCATTTAGTGCTCTATGCATGTAATATTCTTTTTTCCAAAAACTTTTGGAGTAGTATCTAAACATGTTTAGGACAAGTTTTGTTTCAGGACGGCCTGTTTAGTTCCTTGAATTCTTACCAAAATTCTCACCTAGAGGATTTTGTCAGTTCATTTCTTCACTCTGCGCACGCTTCTCCATGCGCTAAAATTCACCACTCTCACCGAAACTAAACATGGCCTTTTTGCCAAAGGATTTATAAGGATTCGATTTGCAAAGGGTTTTTTTTCCTGGACTATCCTTTGGTTCACGTGAAAAGGAAAGAAAATGTTCAATAGCATTGCAAGTTTAAGATTGAACAACTCTTTATAATTTGGAAGGCAAGGCAATACAACACCGAAAGGATCCAAATTAAACACGCACAAAATAAATCATGAGATGACAACGTATTACTTGTATTGCTATAAGCATTTTCTATTTGAGGCGTACAAACTGATAATCAAAAGTGTACAATTGCATAGCACCATGCCACTGCCTTAATCAACTCAAAGGTAAAATAGGATATATCATTAAAAAAACTGTGCACAAGATAAAACAAAATATATGTGGATGTGCTCTTATGTTTGATTACCCACCCAGTTCCAGAATATAGGTACTTTTACGTTTGTTCCAAATAAAGAGAAATTTTAAAAAATTAAACATTATTCATAGCTCCAACATCACAAACTAATTGTTGCTTCAACCATCACATCTTGTTGTACTCGTGGGATATGCTACCATGAACAACCGTAGGCCTTCTTTAGCGGTAAGAGCTAGCACGAACAACAGTAGAGACGGAAGAATAGGAGAGCGGACAAGCGTGTTATGAGAGAGCTGTGCGAGCGTGGAGAGAAGAGGTAACTCAGACTGTCCAACGTTTTAAAAAAAAAGCTATGAGCCAGCTCCGAGACAACCATTGGAGAAGGCCTTGCCAATATCGAACATGTACATTGTTCCTGCCTTCTATTCGAGCTTTTGTTTTTTTTTTCAACATCAGATTATCCAGCAATTTTACCCTTCAATGACAGATTATCATGCATATGTAACCCTTGGCAGTTTTCATATGTTCCATCCAATTATGAAAGGAGAAGAGCTGTTTGCTACGGTGGCAGGGGTGGAGCTTGGGCATGCCAAAGCCGGAAATGAGCCCTCTTGATTCTCTAAGTTTCTTTGAGGAGAAATTCCACTATTTATGTACATAAAAGTACTAATTTGGCTCCCTTCTATTACTAAAGAAAACTAGACTGATTCACGGTTTTCAATAAGAAAAGGGAACTGGAATCTCCACTTAGAAAATCTCCGAACCCCGGCTTTACCGGCGAGAAGATTTTTTAAAACCAGTCCCGTAAATTCGCTCCAACGAGGAATCGAACCCGGGTCATCCTTAATAGGAACCCATCAAAATTAATGCAAAGCAATAAAGTAAATACAGTGATTACATACATGTTTAAATAGCACAAAACGGGAATGACCAAGGACACTTGCCTTCCACAAGATCCGGAAACTGCTCAGAGTCTTCAAAGTCTTCACTTCAGAAAATTTCACGAACTCCTCGTTCTCTACGCATCACACATTCACATGCAAAGGAGCAGAACAATAAAATAAGAAACACTACACCAATCATTGCAAACAGAAACAAAATCTGCACTAAACTAATCTACTCGTCGAGACGAACCCGTGGATATAAAGAACGCTGAAAACGGAGCTAAAACGCAAAAGATATGAGCTATACAAAGTGCAGGGGCTTATCTGCAGGAAAACTAAACTTACATGGACCTAACTGTAAGAAAACGAGGCCTAAAACATAAATATGCTTACAAACTCGAGGTCTATAGCGCAAAACCACCAGGCTGGACTTCGGGCGCAAAAACTAGAAAAGATAGGGGCTAAAACATAAAGAAAAGGACCTACGCGTAAGGGTCTTTAAACAGTGGGAGGACCTAATCGTAAAACAAGAAAAACTGAGGGTCTCTTTTGTAAAACCAGCGCAGCGCGGCGGGATTGACCCTGTGTTGACCGGTACTTGGTCGGGTTAAATAGATCAGGGCCGTTGATCTGGAGACGGACGGCCAGCGGCGACGGCTGCGCCCGGCGGTGGTGGTAGCGGTGGTGAGCGGCGGCGCTCGACGGCGACCTCACCGGCGTAGCTCAATCCCGAGCTTCCGAGCACGAAACGGGACGGGGTTTGGCCCTGGAGCGAGCTGGGGTGACGGCGAACACGTCCATGGGGTTTGGGAGGACGGAGAAACGACGACGGTGACGTGTGGCTCGACATGGCGGACGGCGGCGGACCTGCACAGCGCCGGCGAGCTTGCGCATTTGAAGACAGACACAGGAGCGAGCGGGATATTCACCAGGAGGCTCCTCACCTTCTCGCGAACCTCTAGAGGGTGCTCGGGTCGACGGGGAGGCGGTGACCGAGCGGATCGACGGCGGCGGTGTGATGCTAGGGTTCGAGCTCAAGGCGGCGGCGCTAGTGTTTTAGGGTTAGGGAAAAAAGGAGGGTCGAGGGAGGGCGGCACAGGTTAGGTGTTTTAGGGTTAGGGAAAAAAGGAGGGTCGAGGGAGGGCGGCACAGGTTATATGGGCGCGGGGAGGCGGCCTCGATGTGCATCCCATGTTCCAGACGGTGCGGCGTAGGTGCAGGATGCGGCTCGGACTCGGGTCTGGCCGGAGGAAGGTGATGACGGCCAGGACCCAGCGGTCAGCGGCTCAAGGCGGAGGTAGGCCGGTGCTGGGCTAACTGGGCCAACAGGCTGCGGCCGAGGGGCGGCGGGCGAACTGCGCAGGGAAGCTCAGGAGGGTCCTTCGGACTTCTCGTCAACTGTCATCCGGAAGAGTGGGTTGGCGGTGGGCCGTTGTGGGCCGAGGCGGCCGGTTGGCCTGCTGCGCTTGTCGGGCTGCTGACTGCTCTCTTTGCTGGGCTGGGCTAGAAGGGAGGGGGGAAAAGGGAAGGGAAAGAAAAATAGTTTGGAAAATTTTGAAAAGAGCTCAAACAATTGAATTCAAATACAAACTTGAATGCAAACAGCCAAAATTTATGCACCAGCATGAATGCAACAAAAGAAACCTATGATTCATTAATTTAAATTTGAAAAACATTTAAATGCCTATTAATCACATTAAACCTTAGGAAAAACCTTAAATCCTTAAACAAGCTCAAAATAAATTCTATAAATTCTAATAAATTTTTGTAAATTACAAAACAGTAAATTTAGGGTGTTACAAATCCTACACCCCTTAAGAAGAATCTCGTCCTCGAGATTTGGATGGATCAGCAAAGAGATGAGGACAATCTTCCTTCAATTCATCTTCTCTTTCCCATGTTGCCTCATGCTCTGCATGATTACTCCACTATACCTTGCACATCTTGATAACTCGATTCCTTGTAACCCGTGTTAGAGTATCCAAGATCTTGATACGATGTTCAGTATAGGTGAGGTCTTCCTTAACTTTCAATCCGTCCATAGGCAATGACTCTTTATCATGCGGTTGAAAGCCCTTTTTCAACTGGGAGATATGGAACACATCATGCACATCTGAGAGCTGATTTAGCAACTCCAATCTGTAAGCTACCTCTCCTACTCTCTCAGAGATCCTAAAGGGTCCGATAAAGCGAGGTGACAACTTCCCTTTAACCTTGAATCTGCGTAAACCTCTAATCGGTGATGTAACGCCCTGGGTTTTCAAAAACGGAAAACCCAGCATTCTGTCTCGTGATAGTCCCTGGATCAGACGGTATCACGCACAGGCATTCATCACAGATAAATATCACAGTCATATAGCGAAATAAAGCATCAGAGTACGAATAATAATCTGATTATTACATGTCCTGAATAATCGGAGTACATCAATATACGCCTCTTGGCGGAATAACAAGAATAACAGCCTCCGCAGCGGTAGCTATCTCCCAGAAGGTGTCTTCGTCTTCATTCGTCTCCCACAGGCATCCTTGAGCGAAGCAACGTGCCCCCTCAGTCGTACCATCCATCGGCGTTGTTATCGAAGTCTGACTCGTACCCTGCAAGCTCAGGGACTATCCCCAAGGATTGGGATAGGTCCACGTCACCAACCGTATGCAAGCTTTAAGAGGCCTACTTCTAAGGGTAAAGAAAGTATCAAGGTAGTAGCTGGGTTTCCTATGCAGCAGCAGCATCATATATATAGAATAAGATCTCCATAATCCCACCATATCCCATATCTCTCATCCGCATACGGATACATCTGGTCACCCAGATCTCCGTCACCATCACCTATCTTCATCTAGGGTCGGTGTGAGAACTCCCACTCCTCGCACCTCAATGGTTGCACCCGGATCCGCGAGGCAGAGGGAGAAACTCTCCTCTCCCCGAATACAACCACGGCTCACCAATCCACTCTCATCCTATAAGGGGGAGGTAGAAATCCCAAAACGTAAGAGTAGGAGAAACAACGGGCATGTCCATAACCGAGGACGCGGCTATACGTACAGATCTAAACTCTGCAGAGCTTGTACACCAGTACCCAACTCGGAATAGTACCCGAACGGTGTACAGCCGACCGAGCCTACCCTACCGAACGAACTCCTAGGAGTTACGATTCCATCCTGCATCCGGGTCTCGCTGCGGTCCTTCGCAAAGGACCACCCCAGAACTGTGAAAATGCCCCCGTGTGGCCACACGGGGAGCGCCCAAAGGGAAGGGACTTCACCCTAACCCTCTCACTGATACCCTCTATCCTACTGGCAGGTATGGTATCACACTTGCTAGGGTCGAACGGCCCTATCCCCACTCTCGACGAGGTGGTGTGTACGAAAGTCCCATGTAACAGGCGACCCACTCGGTTTCAGACCGGGGCGAGCTCCTATCCTCCAAGTCATCACAAAAATCCCCAACACCTGTGCTCCTAAAAATAATGTACCCGCCATAGGCACCACATTGGGCAACGTCCGAGAAGACGATCCCTGGCCCCGATCCCAGATCGGGTTGTCTTGAGCTCACCCCCGCCAAAGTATCCCAAAACACCTTCTCCTGCCGGTTTTTCCCACACACGCCAAGATTCTACCACAATAATCCCAACACATGCATAGCAAGCTCAGCATATCATCTCACCTAATTAAAGTAGTAGTAGTAGGTCAAATCAAGGACAAGTATGTAAAAGAGGCTATGCACGGGTTTATCATATCCATCACTATGCAATAAATAAAGCACTAGCAGTTCTAATAGCCATGCCTAATGGGCATTCAAAGAATGGTCGGGCGTGAACCTGGGTGCGAGTAGTCGTCGTAGCCGAGGTCGTCGTCGTAGTCCTGGCTCAGCTCTCCGGCTCCGGCGGCTCCTAGAATCGTAAAGAAATATAAACACGGGTGCTAATTGCAATAAAATCCAAGAGAAGGAACAAATAAGACCCAAAAAGAGGCAAACTCTAGCCTAGCGCGGAGTTTGAAAATTTAGAAGATTTTCAGAAGAAGTTTTGTATTTTTCGGAGTTAAAACGGATTTAATATGAATTTCCAAAGATTAAATAGATTTCTGAAATAAAAATACGTATACACAATAGCATCAACTTTTGGCTAGCTACAAGCTAACTCCAGCTATCTCTAAAAGGGCTTTCAACCGGCTACAAGCTAGCTCAAGGTGCCCACGTGGCCGCCACCGGGCGGCTTATGGCCAGCGCGTGCCTGCGTGGGCGGCCACATGGCGGAGCGCGGCGGATCCCTGGCGATCCGCTGCGGCTCGGCGCGGCGCGGGCGAGCGTGTCACCAGGCCGCGAGTGGCCGGCCGCACGGGATCCCTGTGGATCTTCTAGGCGCACGCGGGTGTGTGTGCGGGTGTGTGCCACAAAACCCCAGGGTTTTGGGGCTGGCGGCGGTAGGTGTTTGGTGAATTGCCCGTGAGGGCCTCCGGCGCGGCAAGCATCGCCGGCGGCAAGGGGCCGCCAGGATAGGTCAACAAGCAGCTGAGGGAGACTCGAGGGACTCACGCGCTCACGTCTGGGCCAAGAAAGGCAGGGTTTTTGGCCGGAGACGAGCTCGACGGCGGTGACGCCGAGACGGGCGCGGCGGCGTAGTGCGGTGATGGTCGGCGATGGTCGGCGACGGCGTGTGGGTGTACCAGGTTGCCAGAAACACGTGCGCGTGCTGCAAGCGCAAACAGGCAAACCAAAAACTGGGGTTTTTTGCCCCTTGCCCAGACACACATGGCCAGCTCGGCCATGGCGGGCTCCGGCCGTCGCGGAGCGGCGGCGGAACCAGGGCTCCCGCGCACCGGCAAAGACGCGTGTGGGCGCACGGCTGTGCCGACGGGCTGGTGATCACAACGAGACCCCAAAGGCAGGGCTTTTCCCCTCCTGCGCGCGCGTGCACACAGGCGAACCGCACGGCCATGGCCGCGGCGGCGCACGGGCAGGACATCGGGCTCCGGCGATCACGGGACAAAGGACAGGGCCAAGCGGGGTTTTGCGCGTGCGTTGTCGACGGCAGCGGCACCTGCAGGCGTAAGGCTCGGCACGAAGGCCGGCAACACAAGCGTCGGCGGTTAGCAGTGGCGGCGCGGTGTGGCGAGGTCCGACACGGGGTCAAGGTGAGGCTTTTCTTCCCCCTCGGCGCGATGGCCGGCACCACAGATGAGAGGGAGGTGAAGGCGCTCACCTGGGTGACCTCTGGTCGACGGGACGAGCGGCGGTGAAGGGCGCGGAGTTGGTTGGCGGCGAAGCAGGTCGGAGCAGAGGAAGCAGAGCAGCGTCGCGGCTCGGGTCTTCACGGTGAACGAGCTCTCCTCGGGCGGCCTCCGGCTTCACGGCATCGACAGCGTACCACGGACGGCCTTCCCCGCCTCCTTCTTCTCCTCTCCTTCCCCTTCTTCACAGGCGGCGGCGAACAGGGGAAGACCCCAAGTGTGGATTAGGTCTAGGGCGCGGCCGCGACGGCGGGTCTTATAGGCGTGCGTGCCGGGCGTGGACGGCCGGATGGGACGTGGCTGAGGTGTCGCGCATCCGGGCCCTCGCCACGGGCGCGTACGGCGAGCGGCGCCGAGGTGGCGGTCGCCGGGTGGGCGCGCGGCTGGAAAGGGGAAAAGGGGGGAAGAAGACGACGGCGACGTGGCCCCCTGACGAGTGGGGTCCGAGCGTCAGCGAGAGAGAGGGACGGCGCGCGTGCGAGCGGGCCGGCGGGTGTTGCTGGGCCGCGATCTGTTGGGCCGGGAGAGTGCAGGGGGTTTTAGCTGGTTTAGAAAAAGAGAAGAGGGGCTTCTGGTGGACTTCTCCAGCGAACACAGGGCCCAACTTGGTTCTATTCCTTTTCCTATTTCTTTAACCCTTAAACCTTAAACTATTTAGATTCAAATTTGAATTTAGAATTCAAATTTGATCTACACACAAATAAGATCCAAATAAAAGCCAAATAAACTCCAAGGTTCTCACACTAGCATTTTATATTTCCTAAGAATTTTTAATTAGCTTCAAAAATAAATCTAGGAATTTAGGAGAGAAATAAGAAGACATCCTTAATTAATTTGTAAATCACTCAAATAATTCACCGAAAATTTTAAATCCTCATTTTTATAATTAACATTCTGTAATAAAATTGCGGGATGTTACAGACTCCCCCCTCAAAAGAATCTCGTCCTCGAGATTAAGAACTTACCTCCGTCTCGAAGAGGTGCGGGTACTTCTCCCTCATCACCGACTCTTTTTCCCACGTCGCTTCTCGCTCGGTGTGATTGCTCCACAGCACCTTGCAGAAGTGGGTGGTGGTACTCCTGGTGGCCTTCTTGGCCCAATCCAGAATCTTCATCAGGTACTCCAAGTACTCCAAGTTGTCTTGCAAGTCGATAGCATCGGTGGAGACATGCTTGTCAAGCTTCGGGTCGAGGCACCTCCAGAGTTGCGATATGTGGAACACAGGATGCACTCTGGCAAGATCAGACGGTAACTCCAGCCTATATGCAAGTTTCCCCACCTTTGCCACAATCTGGTATGGTCCAACGAACCTCGGGGCTAGCTTCCCCTTCACATGGAACCTCTTCGTGCCTCTAAGCGGTGACACTCTCAGAAAGACGTAGTCACCAACTTCGAAGGAGACATCCCTTCGCTTAGGATCAGCATAGCTCTTCTGCCTGCTCTGAGCTATCTTCAGGTTCTCTCTGACCTTGGCCACATTCTCCTCAGCCTCAACAATGGAAGCAGGACCGAAGAAAATCCTCTCCCTCACCTCAGACCACATCAATAGGGTCCTACACTTTCTGCCATACAGATCTTCAAAGGGCGCCATTTGCAAACTCGCCTGATAACTGTTGTTGTACGAGAACTCAGCGTAGGGCAGACTCTTCTCCCAATCATTGCTGTAAGTCAACACACAAGCTCTCAGCAGATCTTCTAGAACCTGATTCACTCGTTCAGTCTGTCCATCTGTCTGAGGGTGGAAAGCTATACTGTAGTCCAAGTGGGTGCCCATCGAGTCATGCAGACTTTTCCAGAACTGAGCTGTGAACTGTGCACCACGATCGGACACGATGCTGCGGGGTGCTCCATGTAACCTCAGGATATGCTCAACGTAGAGATCGGCCAACTGACTCACAGTGAACTTGTTCTTTACCGGAAGGAAGTGAGCTACCTTGGTCAAATGGTCCACAATCACCCAAATCGAGTCGTTCCCCTTCTGAGTGCGGGGTAGACCCACCACGAAGTCCATGCTGATATCATCCCATTTCCACTGAGGTATCGCAAGTGGCTGTAGCAAACCGGCGGGTCTCTGATGTTCTGCCTTCACTCTCTAACAGGTGTCACATCGGGCAACATACTCAGCTATGTCCTTCTTCATATTCTCCCACCAGAATCGACACTTCAGGTCTTGGTACATCTTGGTGCAACCGGGGTGAATGGAATACCGAGAATCATGTGCTTCCTCCAGATTCGTCTTCCGGATATCTTCACCACTAGGCACACATATGCGATCTTTCAACCACAACGTGCCTTGCTCATCAATGCGGTAGTCAGGGGCCTTGCCTCTCGTCAGAAGGTCTTTCACTTCTTCAATCTCAGGACACTTCTTCTGGGCTTGCCTGATCTGGTCCTCTAGGTTGTACTTCACCCTCAACTCGTTGAGCTGACCCTTCTCGACGATGTCAAGCTGCAATCGCTCCATCTCCTTGTACAACTCTGGCTGTTCCTTCTGCACCATCAGGTTGTTGCAGTAACTTCTTCGGCTCAAAGCATCAGCCACGACATTCGCCTTGCCGGGATGGTAGTGAATGTCGAGGTCGTAGTCCTTTATCTACTCTAGCCATCTCCGTTGCCTCAAGTTCAGCTCTGACTGGGTGAAGATATACTTCAGACTCTTGTGATCCGTATAGATATCGCACTTGTTGCCCATCAAGTAGTGCCTCTATATCTTCAAAGCATGAACAACAGCTGCTAACTCAAGGTTGTGTGTCGGATAGTTCTCTTCATGCTTCCGAAGCTGCCTTGAAGCATAAGCGATTACCTTGCCTTCCTGCATCAGCACACAACCAAGACCCTGCCTCGAAGCATCGCAGTACACCACAAAGTCCTTGTTGTCAGCGGGAAGCGTCAACACGGGAGTTGTGGTGAGTCGGGTCTTGAGCTCTTGGAAACTCGCTTCACACTTCTCTGTCCACACGAAAGGCATGTTGTTCTTCAGCAACTCGGTCATCGGCTTCGCAATCTTGGAGAAGTTCTCGATGAAACGGCGGTAGTACCCTGCCATCCCGAGAAAACTCCTGATCTCTGTCACTGTCTTGGGCGACTGCCACTTTGACACAGCTTCGACCTTCGAGGGATCAACTGCAACTCCCTCTCCTGACAACACATGGCCAAGGAAAGCTACTTCTTCCAACCAGAACTCGCACTTGCTGAACTTGGCATACAACTGATTCTGCCTCAGCTTCTCCAGCACAATCCTCAGATGCTCTTCATGCTCTTCTGCAGTCTCCGAGAAGACCAAGATGTCGTCAATGAAAACCACGACAAACTTGTCCAACTTGTCCATGAACACCTTGTTCATCATGTTCATGAAGTAAGCAGGGGCGTTCGTAAGACCGAACGATATGACAGTGAACTCATACTGCCCGTATCGGGTCACAAACGCTGTCTTGTAGATGTCTTCGGGGCGAATCTTCATCTGATGGTAGCCGGATCGAAGGTCAATCTTGCTGAAGTACTTGGCCTTCTTCAGCTGATCTAGCAGGTCATCGATGCATGGCAACGGGTACTTGTTCTTGATGGTTACCGCATTAAGAGTGCGGTAATCGACGCACAGCCGTTGCGTCCCATCCTTCTTCGGCACAAACATCACCGGTGAAGCCCAAGGTGATGCACTCGGTCGGATGTACCCCTTCTCACGGAGAGCTTCCAACTCCTCCTTCAGCATTGCCAGCTCTAACTTGCCTATTCTGTAAGGACTCTGTGCCACGGGTGCTGTTCCTGGCACAAGGTTGATCACGAACTCCACGTCGTGGTCTGGTGGTAACCCCAGCAGATCATCAGAAAAGACATTGGGGTACTCACAAACCACTGGAACATCGACCACCATCTTCGTAGAGAGGTTGTACACAGCTGGTACTTCTCGAGACTTTAGCGGCTCGAATGTGATCTTCGTTCCCTTCGGGTGTATCAGGGTCACTTGTCGGGGTGACGAGGAGATAACCCCTTTGTGAGCGGTGATCCAATCCATGCCCAGAATAATATCTATCCCATTGGACTTCAGCACGGTCAGATCTCCGAGGAACTTGTGACCCTTGATGAACATCTCCACCCCTTTGCATAGCAGGGTGCAACTGATATCTCCGAGCGGTGAGCTCGTTATAATAGGTTTCGGTCTGGGAGTCATGGGGAGAGACAATTTGTTTACAAAGTTAGAGGACACATAAGAACTAGTTGCACCAGTATCAAACAGAATCAAAGCTTTGGCACCACAAACTAAAAACTCACCAATCACGACTTCAGGTGCGTCGGCAGCCTCCTCCTCAGTCAGGAGGTTGAGCCTTTCGCATTCAGCGGCCGGCTGGGGAGCAGCCTAAGGTGGCCTCCCTCCTGGAGCTGGTGCCCTGGCAGGTGTAGCAGCGGTCTTCTTGCTGGGGCACTCGTACAACTTGTGGCCTTGCTTGCCACAGGCGTAGCACATCGGGGTGAAACCTCCAGTGCTGGGTCTCGACGCGCTCTGCTGTGGGTGGTTGTAGCCACCACCCTGCTGCGAGTAGTTGCTCCTCCCTCCTGGGTGCGATGCACGGTTCCCTCCGAAGCCACGTCCGGGTTGGTTGTTCCCCGGGCGGTAGCTTCCTCTCAGCAGGTTGCTCTGCCCACTCCTCGGCCTCTGGAAGGATCGGTCGCCATGGTCCCGATCTCCAAACCTCTTCTTGCCCTTCATGCGCTCCTCATGCCCCCTCCTTTCTTCCTCCAGCGCGATAGCCCTGTTCACCAGGTGGCGAAGGGACTTGTGCTCACTGGCCTTCAAGCCCTGGCGGAGACCATGATGGAGGCCTCGCAGAAACCAAAACTGCTTCTTGTCATCGGAGTTGGTGTCGTCGGGGGCGTAGCGCATCATCTTCATGAAGTGCCTCTCGTACTCCTCCACCCTCATCGCACCCTGAGTCATGGTGCGGAACTCCTGTGCCTTCTGACTCATGAGTTCCCGCGGTAGGTACTGCTCACGGAACACCTCACAGAACTCCAGCCAGGTGATGAAGGCCGGGTTCGGGTGGCTGTCGGAGTAGTTGTCCCACCATGACTTGGCAGGACCCTCGAGCTGGTGGACGGCGAGTGCCACACACTCTTCGTCGGTGTAGGCGGTGAGGTCGAGCTTCGTCTCGATCACGCGGAGCCAGTCGTCGGCCTCGAGAGGCTCATCCAAGTAGCTGAAGGTCGGGGCCTTCAGGCGGAGGAACCTCTCGATCTTCTTGGCGAAGTCCTCCTCCGGCGGAACGTTGCGGTTCCCACCGTTGACTCGGTTCTCGACGGCTTCCGCCATCCTCTGCATCAGCGCAGTCTGAGCGGCCATCACCTCAGCCAGGTTAGGCGGTGGCGGTGGCGGTGGCGGTGCTCCTCCACAGCCACGACCACGCCCACGACCCTGAGGAGCTGGGTGTGGCTCAGGCTCTTCTTCGGTTTCTTCCTCTCCTTCTCCATTGCCTTCGCCGATGGGCGGAGGCGGTGGCAGTGGCAGCACAACGCCTCGGCCTCATCCTCGGACAGGTGCATGTCCACGACCACGAGCGTGTCCACGCCCACGAGCGGGAGCGCAGCCTCGTCCACATCCTCGGACTGGCGGGGCTGGCGGGGCTTGCTCTTCCTCGGCCTCGGCCTCCTCGAGGCGAGCCAATAGACGTCCTGACCTCCTGATGGACATCTTACTGAAAACAAGACCAAGGGCATAGGAAACCTTAGATACGTCTCTCACCAACAAATTGAGTCTGATATACAAGCATGAAAATATTTCTAATATAATTCTAACACTCAAGAGGAAAAAGCAATAAGAACAAATAACTCCATTAAGACCAAACAATCAGCATCCATTATGAGTACATAAGTTTCCTCGAGGCTGACTCAAGCCTTGGAGGTCACACGCACAACAGCGATCTAATCTTGCGTTACATGATCTCAAAAGGGTGTGCACATCTAGGTGTGAAAAGACTCATACCTCATCATGCACCGGAACAGGCTCTCGGCTGCATGGATCAACTCATGGAAACTACCTATCTTACAACTCTACTCTTATTAGCATGGTCATGCTCCAGTATGCTACTCGAAGTGGGCCTTCTTGTACCTCACGGGGTAGCGGTCCTCCTCGGGAAAGTCTCTGGGGAACATCCGTGACAGTCTGGCGTGAGCAGCCCTCACCTCCTGGGTCTCTACCGGAGTGGGCATGTCAGCCAGCGGACACAGGTGAAGCTTGAGGGCGGACGGGTGCAGCTTGAAGGTCTCCTTGCGGATCGCTCGCTGGTGCTCGGGAGGTAGCAGACCGTTGAGCTCCTGAAGCTCATCCACTCGAAGAGAGTCAGCGTCCTCCCAAGTCCTCAGCATCCTCTTGCACTTGTCCAGCAAGAACACGGAAGTCCTGGTGAGTGCAGCGAGGTTGGCGGTGTTGGAGTACTGGTCCTCCATCAGCTCTGCCACCCTTGCCTTCTCACGAACTAGAGTGCGTCCCTGCATGGCGAACTGTGCATGCTTCTGGTCCAGCTTGGTGAAGAGACGGGTAAACCTGGCCTCCTGCTTGCGTAGATCCTCCTTCGCGTAGAGCATCTCCTCTCGCGCGGTCACCCTCTCAGTCTCTGCCTGCACTGCCAAAGAGTTGGCGAGGTGTAGCCTTCGCTCGAACTGCTCGACTCGCTGGCGCAGGGTACGGTTCTCCACGAGCAAACTCTGGCTGCGGGGCTGAAGGTCCTTCAGCTCCAGGGTAGTGTACTCCAGCCTGCTGAAGAGTGCACTCGTCTACTCGCTCAGTCGGCGGGCGTGAGTGTCGAGGTCGACGAGGTAGCTCCCAGTGGTGACGAGCGTGTCGTCGGATTCGCGTAGAGGTCCCTGAACCACCTCCTCCTCGTAGAGTGCTGACGGGTCTGGCAGTCCGTTCACGATCGGCACCACCTGAAAGTAGTCCTGGGGAATCAGCCATAGGTCCCCAGTCCTGTAGACGTCGCGGAACCTAGCCAGCAGGTGGCGAAGTACGTGGCTGCAGGCGGTGTGCACAGCGTTCCTGACGTTGAGTCCCACGCTGTGCTCGAGTATCCCAGGGAAGTCTGGACGCGCCGGGTGGGGTAGGATGGCCACCGTGCAAAGCACTAGTGGTCTCGACAGCGTGCGGACGTCCTCAGCGCGGTAGGTGATGTGCGTAGGGGGAATCCCTAGCCTGAGGACGACCCGGTCAACCCAACTAGCGAGTCCTTCCATGTGCTCCGGGAGCAACTCCACCTCCTGACGAGCCATCTCCTGTGACACGGAAGAATTTTCTAGTTAGCGCAGGTGAGATAGAACTTTTCAAAGAAGGATAAATTTTGTAATATAAGTCAAGAGTGGTATATAGCAAAAGAGTTTCGTTTAGAGTCCTAATTTCTAACGACCATTTCTAAGGGCACGTGCTACAGTCAAGTATGGCTCTGATACCATCTGTAACGCCCTGGGTTTTCAAAAATGAAAACCCAGCATTCTGTCTCGTGATAGTCCCTGGATCAGACGGTATCACGCACAGGCATTCATCACAGATAAATATCACAGTCATACAGCAAAATAAAGCATCAGAGTACGAATAATAATCTGATTATTACATGTCCTGAATAATCGGAGTACATCAATACACGCCTCTTGGCGGAATAATAAGAATAACAGCCTACGCAGTGGTAGCTATCTCCCAGAAGGTGTCTCCGTCTTCATTCGTCTCCCACAGGCATCCTTGAGCGAAGCAACGTGCCCCCTCAGTTGTACCATCCGTCAGTGTTGTTGTCGAAGTCTGACTCGTACCCTGCAAGCTCAGGGACTACCCCCAAGGATTGGGATAGGTCCGCGTCACCAACCGTATGCAAGCTTTAAGAGGCCTACTTCTATGGGTAGAGAAAGTATCAAGGTAGTAGCTGGGTTTCCTGTGCAGCAGCAGCATCATATATATAGAATAATATCTCCATAATCCCACCATATCCCATATCTCTCATCCACATACGGATACATTTGGTCACCCAGATCTCCGTCACCATCACCTATCTTCATCTAGGGTCGGTGCGAGAACTCCCACGCCTCGCACCTCAATGGTTGCACCCGGATCCGCGAGGCAGAGGGAGCAACTCTCCTCTCCCCGAATACAACCACGGCTCACCAATCCACTCGCATCCTATAAGGGGGGAGGTAGAAATCCCAAAACGTAAGAGTCGGAGAAACAACGGGCATGTCCATAACCGAGGACGCGGCTATACGTATAGATCTAAACTCTGCAGAGCTTGTACACCAGTACCCAACTCGGAATAGTACCCAGACGGTGTACGGCCGACCGAGCCTACCCTACCGAACGAACTCCTAGGAGTTACGATTCCATCCTGCATCCGGGTCTCGCTGCGGTCCTTCGCAAAGGACCACCCCAGAACTGTGAAAATGCCCCCGTGTGGCCACATGGGGAGCACCCAAAGGGAAGGGACTTCACCCTAACCCTCTCACTGATACCCTCTATCCTACTGGCAGGTATGGTATCGCACTTGCTAGGGTCGAACGGCCCTATCCCCACTCTCAGTGAGGTGGTGTGTACGAAAGTCCCGTGTAACAGGCGACCCACTCGGTTTCAGACCGGGGCGAGCTCCTATCCTCCAAGTCATCACAAAAATCCCCAACACCTGTGCTCCTAAAAACAATGTACCCGCCATTGGCACCACATTGGGCAACGTCCGAGAAGACGATCCCTGGCCCCGATCCCAGATCGGGTTGTCTTGAGCTCACCCCCGCCAAAGTATCCCAAAACACCTTCTCCTGCTGGTTTTCCCCACACACGCCAAGATTCTACCACAATAATCCCAACACATGCATAGCAAGCTCAGCATATCATCTCACCTAAATAAAGTAGTAGTAGTAGGTCAAATCAAGGACAAGTATGTAAAAGAGGCTATGCACGGGTTTATCATATCCATCACTATGCAATAAATAAAGCACTAGCAGTTCTAATAGCCATGCCTAATGGGCATTCAAAGAATGGTCGGGCGTGAACCTGGGTGCGAGTAGTCGTCGTAGCCGAGGTCGTCGTCGTAGTCCTGGCTCAGCTCTCCGGCTCCGGCGGCTCCTAGAATCGTAAAGAAATATAAACACAGGTGCTAATTGCAATAAAATCCAAGAGGAGGAACAAATAAGACCCAAAAAGAAGCAAACTCTAGCCTAGCGCAGAGTTTGGAAATTTAGAAGATTTTCAGAAGAAGTTTTGTATTTTTCGGAGTTAAAACGGATTTTATATGAACTTCCAAAGATTAAATAGATTTCTGAAATAAAAATACGTATACACAATAGCATCAACTTTTGGCTAGCTACAAGCTAACTCCAGCTATCTCTAAAAGGGCTTTCAACCGGCTACAAGCCAGCTCAAGGTGCCCACGTGGCTGCCACCGGGCGGCTTATGGCCAGCGTGTGCCTGCGTGGGCGGCCATGTGGCCGGCTCGCGTGGCGGAGCACGGCGGATCCCTGGCGATCCGCTGCGGCTCGGCGCGGCGCGGGCGAGCGTGTGGCCAGGCTGCGAGTGGCCGGCCGCACGGGATCCCCGTGGATCTTCTAGGCGCACGCGGGTGTGTGTGCGGGTGTGTTCCACAAAACCCCAGGGTTTTGGGGCTGGCGGCGGTAGGTGTTTGGTGAATTGCCCGTGAGGGCCTCCGGTGCGGCAAGCATCACCGCCGGCGAGGGGCAGCCAGGATAGGTCAACAAGCAGCTGAGGGAGACTCGAGGGACTCGCGCGCTCACGTCTGGGCCAAGAAAGGCAGGTTTTTTGGCCGGAGACGAGCTCGACGGCGGTGATGCCGAGACGGGCGCTGTCGGTGCAATGAACCGGCTGTCCACCACGGGGTAGGCTATGGTGGTAGATTGTATGGAGGGGTAGCCGGATCTGGAGTAAGATGGTAACGCAGGAACACAAAGACACAAGGATTTATACAGGTTCGGGCCATCAGATTGATGTAATACCCTACGTCCTGTTTAGGTGGATTGTATTGCGTCCCGCGCTCAAGTATGTTGGGTATGAGGCTTTCACCTCTCTCTTCGGTTCCCTCGATCTAGGGACCCCTACCCCTCCTTATATAGTCCAGTGGGGTTGGGTTACATGGAAAGCCCTAGTCGATTACTATATCTAGATTACCTTGGAGTACAAGTAACCTATTTGGATTACAACTGAATAATCAGGGAGTCCCAGTGGGGCTCCACCATCTACGTATCTATGGTACCCGGGGGGTCTATCCCCCACAGCAGCCCCCGAGCCTCGAGCAGATTAGAATAAACTGGTCGAGGGTCTTCAAGCCTTCTTTGAAGTCTTCTCCGAGTGCGTCCACCGTCGTCCGAGTGCTTCTGCCGAGTACCATGATCTGCCTTCTTTTACACTCACCAAAGGTGAAGTGTATACACTTAGCCCCCGAGCCTCGAGCAAGATAGAATATTTTGGTCGAGGGTCCAAAAAAGAGCATAAGCATTGAGCTGATGAAAATTATGCCAGCTCTGCCTCCTTTAATCCTGAGCGATCCATCGAAGTACATGGTCTAATACTCAGGTTTAGCTGCAGTAAACGACGTCTGGATCTCCGTGTACTCAGCCACGAAGTCAGCGAGTACTTGTGATTTGATCGTGTTGCAGGGTACGAAAAGTAATGTCCCTGTCGATTGGGGTGAGGTGCCCGCGCCATCCATCAGCCCGATGGTGCAGCCGCCGAGTGCTTTGGAGGAGCACTCGGGCGCAGCGCCGGAGGTGCCGGGTGCAGCGGCGCTGGACGTTGGTCCGCTTTCTCCGCATGCCAGTGCCCAACGTGAAGCTGTAGAAGTGGCGTCTTGTAATTTTTGTCGATCGCCCCTCTGGGGACGTCAACCATCCCTCCAGGGATATGATACTGAAGATCGCTAGAGATCCCAGCTCGACGGCGTTGAATCTCGCTCCGGCAAGATCCAATTTGACCTCCAGGTACACCGTGGTCAGCTCCCCCCGTGGTCGTCACCACAAGAGCTGACTACTCGAGTCATCTGACTCGGACGGGGCTCGATTCCCGCTCAGGCGAGTACCGAATTTGGCATATGCCGCTCCGTGTTCCCAGGTCGTCTCTCTCAAGTGGTACCATCTGGCATTGCACTGGGAAATCCGCTCAAGGGCAATAAAATCACAGCATCCGAGTGCCTCGTGGGGCTCCTTCTAGACTAAGGTTACAAGGTAACTGCTGTGTTCCGGACGATGCGTTCGAGTGGTTTTTACCCACGAGTGTTCTCGTTGGCCCACTGTCAACCCGGTTCGGGTGATCTGTCATAATACCCTAGTGCTGACTGGTGCAAGCACTCGGTCGCCATCGATGCTCGAGTGCTGACTTGCGCGAGCACTCGGCTTTGTCCTCGTGAAGTATCGGAAAACTTCACGGCTCTACGTCCAGCCCCCGAGCGTAGGAACAAGCTCGGGTATCCTGAAATACAAACACATAGAATGGGTAGTACATGATGTAACAAATAATATTGACTTGCTACAAGATCATAAACTTTGAGATGTATGCAGAGACTTCGTCATGCATGTAGATTAGATATTTTATATCCAGCTCCATTAGATCTTAATTTCTCCAGAGAGTCGGCCTGTTACGGGTAACCGTAGCCTCGTTGGCCTCAGTTTCCTAGCACAGAGGGCGTACTCTCGTGCACGCGTAGTACTTTGGCTTGGCGAAAACTCTCGGTCCCTCGATTCAAGGTGTGTTCTCCTAGATACTTTATGGATCGTTAAGAGTAGACATCAAGTTGATGAAATAAGTTTGTAAAAGATGTGCAACATTGGCCACATGATAACCCATGGGGCATTGCTCTTGACTGTGGCGTTTAGCCGAAAGCATACAGTCAAGGTAATATAAAATATTTATTAGAATATGACTTAGCTTGATCGTGTAGGTCGTTGTCGTGTGTGGGCTGACAAACCCCCAAGCATCGTCTTTCGCCGTCGGGCGATGAAGCTGACCAGTCAGGATCAGTACCCGACTGATTTTTAGTGATGCGCAGCTCGTAGGACTCGTTCCCGATACTGTCGATTCGAATCCGAGTGGTCGAAGTAGTCGGCAGCATGTTGGAGTAGCAGTACGTGACGTTGTAGTTGTGCTCACGCCGAGTGGTGCGGCTCGACGCCTAGGTGCTGATGTAGTCGTAGATGTGTCAGCGTCGATCGTTGATGCTGCTTGCTCGAATGGCGTCCGACCGGAGGCCGTCGTTGTGGTCACGGGACCGCCGAGTGGTTGAGCTTGATGCTGAGTTGTGGTAACGCACACAGCGAGCCCACCTGATCCTGTAAAGAACACGTACTCGGATCCGCTTAAAGCAGATCTGTCCGCATCATTCAGCGGAGATCATTAGAAATATGAAAATATAGTATCAAGTATCAACTGATTTAAGGAAATTGAAAAAAAAGGAGAAAGTGCTTCTCGTATTAATCTTTGACGGAATCTTGGTGCGTCACGTCATCCTGGTTCCTGGGGGACAGCTTCTTGAGCAGCGTTTGGCATTGGCAAGCGATTGCTTGCATGGCCTTGCAGCATGTGGCTTCCTTTTTTGCTCCCTGCCGCATACGTGTTATGCATGCGACGCCCCCGACGGCTTCGGTGCGAGCGCCTCGCACCATCCAGCGATGACCCGTATACGCCCGGTACGTGCTGATCCAATACGATGCACGCAGCATGCGCGTGCTGATCCGTCTTCCCTCGGTGTTTGCGCTAGCAACGAACTAAGATCGCGGCGGCCTTCTGCAATCGTCGTGCGCGATCGCGTGCTCGCTCGCGTGGTGGCCTCCAGTGCATCCGCCGATGCCGTACTCGATCAGGCCGTCGAAGTTTGCGCGAACAGATAGGAAATAATAGATCGATTCGTGATTAGCTGTCTGAAAAACAGACCAATCTAATCTAAAAAATAAGAACGACTCACCCGATCCGTAATCAGATGGATTTGACGAAGATGACATCCATCGAGCTCGTCAAAGGATCTCGGCGTCACCCCTACCTGACGCGCCAACTGTCGGTGCAATGAACCGGCAGTCCACCACGGGGTAGGCTATGGTGGTAGATTGTATGGAGGGGTAGCCGGATCAAGAGCAAGATGGTAACGCAGGAACACAAAGACACAAGAATTTATACAGGTTCGGGCCATCAGATTGATGTAATACACTACGTCCTGTTTAGGTGGATTGTATTGCGTCCCGCGCTCAAGTATGTTGGGTATGAGGCTTTCGCCTCTCTCTTCGGTTCCCTCGATCTAGGGACCCCTACCCCTCCTTATATAGTCCGGTGGGGTTGGGTTACATGGAAAGCCCTAGTCGATTACTATATCTAAATTACCTTGGAGTACAAGTAACCTATTTGGATTACAACTGAATATTCGGGGAGTCCCGGTGGGGCTCCACCATCTACGTATCTATGGTACCCGGGGGGTATATCCCCCACAGGCGCGGCGGCGTAGTGCGGCGATGGTCGGAGACGGCGTGTGGGTGTACCAGGTTGCCAGAAACACGTGCGCGTGCAGCAAGCGCAAACAGGCGAACCAAAAACTGGGGTTTTTGCCCCTTGCCCAGACACACATGGCCAGCTCGGCCATGGCGGGCTCCGGCCGGCGCGGAGCGGCGGCGGAACCAGGGCTCCCGCGCCCCGGCAAAGACGCGCGTGGGCGCGCGGCTGTGCCGGCGGGCTGGTGATCACAACGAGACCCCAAAGGCGGAGCTTTTCCCCACCTGCGCGCGCGTGCACGCAGGCGAACCGCACGGCCATGGCCGCGGCGGCGCACGGGCAGGACATCGGGCTCCGGCGATCACGGGACAAAGGACAGGGCCAAGCGGGGTTTTGCGCACGCGTTGTCGACGGCAGCGGCACCTGCAGGCGTAAGGCTCGGCACGAAGGCCGGCAACACAAGTGTCGGCAGTCAGCAGCGGTGGCGCGGCGCGGCGAGGTCCGACACGGGGTCAAGGTGAGGCTTTTCTTCCCCCTCGGCGCGATGGCCGGCAGCACAGATGAGAGGGAGGTGAAGGCGCTCACCTGGGTGACCTCTGGTCGACGGGACGAGCGGCGGTGAAGGGCGCAGAGCTGGTCGGCGGCGGAGCAGGTCGGAGCAGAGGAAGCAGAGCAGCGTCGCGGCTTGGGTCTTCGCGGCGAACGAGCTCTCCTCGGGCGGCCTCCGGCTTCACGGCGTCGACGGTGTACCACGGACGGCCTTCCCCGCCTCCTTCTCCTCCTCTCCTTCCCCTTCTTCACAGGCGGCGGCGAACAGGGGAAAACCCCAAGTGTGGATTAGGTCTAGGGCGCGGCCGCGGCGGCGGGTCTTATAGGTGTGCGTGCCGGGTGTGGACGGCCGGATGGGACGTGGCTGAGGTGTCGCGCATCCGGGCCCTCGCCACGGGCGCGTACGGCGAGCGGCGTCGAGGTGGCGGTCGCCGGGTGGGCGCGCGGCTGGAAAGGGGAAAAGGGGGGAAGAAGACGACGGCGACGTGGCCCCTGACGAGTGGGGTCCGAGCGTCAGCGAGAGAGAGAGGGACGGCGCGCGTGCGAGCGGGCCGGCGGGTGTTCCTGGGCCGCGATCTGTTGGGCCGGGAGAGTGCAGGAGGTTTTAGCTGGTTTAGAAAAAGAGAAGAGGGGCTTCTGGTGGACTTCTCCAGCGAACACAGGGCCCAACTTGGTTCTATTCCTTTTCCTATTTCTTTAACCCTTAAACCTTAAACTATTTAGATTCAAATTTGAATTTAGAATTCAAATTTGATCTACACACAAATAAGATCCAAATAAAAGCCAAATAAACTCCAAGGTTCTCACACTAGCATTTTATATTTCCTAAGAATTTTTAATTAGCTTCAAAAATAAATCTAGGAATTTAGGAGAGAAATAAGAAGACATCCTTAATTAATTTGTAAATCACTCAAATAATTCACCGAAAATTTTAAATCCTCATTTTTATAATTAACATTCCGTAATAAAATTGCGGGATGTTACAGGTGATACCTTGAGGTACACATAGTCGCCTGTTGACATTGCTAACGTCATCGACTAGAAATAGATATAAAATCCATCTCTATCGACAGCGCCAGAAATGCAAAGGTATATTTTAACATGATGCTAAGTGTATTTCAGATGTTGCTTTCAGATAAACTAAAAGATAAATCCGCTACAGGTCATAGCACAACTCGATCTAGGTTGTCATCCCTGACAGAAGTGCCACTAAAACGCATGGATTGGTTTGGATCTCTAGATAAAAAAAAATATATAAATGGGTATCCGCAAGCGCACAGATATGAATATACCATTGTAGCATTTTAATCAGGAGTAAAACCAGATATCGTATTTATATTCTACCACAGGGAAAGAAGTCTTCTATCTATAATAACAAATACATGTACATCTCTTAGTTGTGTAATGTAGAGTGACCAAAATATATCAATTACTATAAATAGGTGTAAGTCACATAAAGATAAAGATAATGATAGCATTGATCAAGTCATAACATAGTGAACCACCAGAAAGTGTCAATATAGAAAGAGAAGCGTATTCACAGCCTAGTTAGTGAGGATACACCTCGGTAACCCTAAACTATACGTCAATGCATACTATGATTAGTGTAATACATTTAACAATCATGGAAGAAGAACTATTATACTTATGCATGGGGAGACTACCCAGGAGGATCAAGGCCGAAACTTGAAACAACCCAAATAGTATAAGGCTCCACTAGTCCTACACACGGGGGGTGGATTGCAAAGGACTCAATAGTGCTGTCACCACCACGATCTACCACACGACCCGGCATGTAGGGTGCAATCGCAGGTAAATACAGTATAAGCACCACGCTTACACTATCTTTACCACTCACCCATGTTAACAGATGATCTAGGTGAGGGCTATACGACTCCATACATGAATATAAAGGTAAATCAACTATGCTAAACATGTAATCATAATAAACACCAAAGCATATAATCTCGAATATAATCATTGATAAGAACATATGTCTCTACAGCAAATGTAAAAGAACTTATAAAGAACTTACAAGAGCGAAGCTAGATTAGTATCTCGACCAGCTTCTAGACGATCAGGAGCCAAGTAGACGCCTTGCCTCCCCCTAGATCTAGACTAGTTAGCTACTCTCGCTATATGGTGTTTCTAGGGCGTAGTATCTCTGACTTGATGACTTGATCTGGTGTATGAACTGAAGCCAGACTCTCTCTTCTGCCAGGGGGGTTAGGGGGCTGCTTATATAGTCCTGAGGAGGTACCATGCGCCGTACGATCAAACTGACCTAACCTTCGGTTTAGATTGATCCTCATAGGCGGTGGAAGAACATTCCAGAAGTAGGGTTGACGTGGCGCCCGGGGGAGGCCGACCGGCCCCACCACCAGGCCGACCGGCCTGGGGTGGGCGCCCCTCGGGGTCCGCTTCGGTCTGGTCGGTTCTCGCCCCTTCCAGATGCTTCTTTCTTGGATGCCAAGTCACGTTGCGTTCCGGAGTCCTCTGGAGTCTTCTAGAAGTGTTCTTTTCCTATTTTTCTGATTAGTCCCTGCAATACATTGAATTGTCCTAAACTCCAGAAAAACTGTTAGTGACACCCTATTCTAAGTTGGTATTAACAATTATGCCCTTTTCTCATGTTTGGTTGACTTATAAATATATAAGATAAAATGTGTCAACATCGCCCTCGTGAAAAACCATGTCTCTTCTCTTCGAATCAGCATATCTCTTCTGCCTAGACTGAGCAGCTCTCAAGTTATCCCTGATGATCTGAACCTACCTTTCTACCTCCTTAATGACATCAGTCCCATACAATCGACTCTATCCTGTCTCATTCCAGTATAATGGAGTTCTACACTTTCTCCCATACAATACCTCAAACGGTGCCATCTTAAGACTAGCTTGATAGCTATTGTTATAGGAGAACTCAGCATATGGTAGACTCTTATCCCGACTTCCTCCATGCTTCAGAGCACAGGCTCTCAACATATCCTCTAGAATCTGATTAGTCCTCTCAGTCTGTCCATCTGTTTGTGGGTGATAAGCTAAGCTGAAATTCAACTTCGTATCCATGGACTCATGAAGCTGTTCCCAGAAATGAGATGTGAACTGTGTACCTCTATCAGACACTATCTTCTTAGGTACACCATGCAAACACACAATCCTGGACATATATAGTTCTACCAATCTAGCACCTGAGTGAGTAGTCTTTACTGGAATGAAGTGAGCTACTTTCGTTAATCGGTCCACTATTACCCATACAGAATCATACCCAGCTGATGTTCGTGGCAATCCCACTATGAAATCCATACTAATCTCTTCCCACTTCCATTCAGGGACCTTCAATGGTTGAAGTAATCCAGCTGGTCTCTGATGCTCAGCTTTAACTGGATGACAGGTGTCACACAAAGCTACATGAGCGGCAACATCTCTCTTCACCCCGTACCACCAATACCTCTGCTTGAGATCCTGGTACATCTTAGTACTACCTGGGTGAATGGAATAAGCTGAATCGTGAGCTTCTCTCAAGATAGTCTCCCTAAGATCTCCCACATCTGGCACACAAATCCTGTTTCTAAACTATATAGTTCCCTAATCATCCTCTGTGAAATCTAGAGCTTTACCTTTCTTCATAGTTTCCTTGATTTCCTTAATCTCTGTATCCTCCAATTGTCCTTTACGTATCTCCTACTCCAAGGTAGATTCTACCTCTAAGGTAACTCCCTAAGTATGAGCAACCATCCCCAAATTGAGCTTCTCAAACTCCTTCATCAACTCATCAGGTAACTGGAATGCTAATGCTATGTTAGCTTGTCCCTTCCGACTCAACGCATCTGCAACCAAGTTTACCTTCCCAGGATGATAGTGTATCTCCAAATCATAATCCTTGATCAGCTCCAACCAACGACGTTGTCTCAGATTCAAGTCCTTCTGAGTGAAAATGTACTTCAAACTCTTATGATCAATATAGATTTGCCATTTGGTTCCCATAACGTAATGCCTCCAAATCTTTAAAGCATGAACCACTGCTGCCAACTCTAGGTCATGTGTAGGATAATTCAGCTCATGCTTTCTCAACAGCCTAGATGCATAGGCTATGACATATCCCTCCTGCATAAGAACACAACCAAGACCCTATCGAGATGCATCACAATAGATATCAGAACTCTTCTGCAGATCTGGCATCACTAGAACTGGGGCTGTGGTCAACCTCTTCTTCAACTCCTCAAAACTTGCCTGACATGCATCACTCCATTTGAATTCCCTATCCTTCTCCAATAATTATGTGAGAGGCTTCGCTATCTTAGAAAATCCTTCAATGAACCGACAATAATATCCTGCAAGGCCAAGAAAACTCCTAATCTGCTTGACTGTTCGTGGTGGTTCCCACTTCAACACATCACTAACCTTGCTAGGATCGACTGCAATGCCTCCATCGGTGATGATGTGACCAAGGAAAGCCACCTCCTTAATCTAGAACTCGCACTTGCTGAACTTTGCATACAACTGATGCTCTCTAAGCTTCTAAAACACAAGCCTTAGGTGCTCCTCATGCTCCTCCTCATTCTTGGAGTATATCAAAATATCATCAATGAACACCACAACGAACTTATCCAGATACTCCATAAACACTTTATTCATTAGATACATAAAGTAGGCAGGTGCATTAGTCAATCCAAAAGACATGACTGTATACTCATAGAGTCCATACCTAGTGGTGAATTCAGTCTTAGGAATATCTAATAATCTGATCTTCATCTGATGATAACCAGAACGTAAATCAATCTTTGAGAATACCTTAGCACCTCTCATCTGATCAAACAAATCCTCAATACGTGGCAATGGATACTTATTCTTAATGGTGACATCATTAAGCGATCTGTAATGCACACACATCCTCTGAGTACCATCTTTCTTCACAAAGATGACCGATGCCCCCCAAGGTGATGAACTAGGACGAATGAATCCCTTTTCCAATAACTCCTTAATCTGCTTCTTAAGCTCAAGTAATTGATCACTAGACATTCTATATGGACGCTTAGAAATAGGGGCAGTGCCAGGTAAAAGATCGATAACAAACTCAACATCTCGGTCAGGTGGCATACCCGGTAGGTCGTCTGGGAACACATCTGGATAATCACACACCACCTTGATATCCTCTAAAGATTTACCACTCAACTGGTTTACTGTAACACCTATCTTTGGAGGTAGAGCACCTGCAAATTCAATCCTTTCCCCATATGAACTAGTGAGAAGAACTGACTTCTTGGCACGCTGAATTACTCCATCAAACTTGCTCAACCATCCCATTCCAAGTATCACATCAATGCCATTGGAATCCAATACTATGGAATCAGCTCGAAAATCCTTCCCCAAAATCTGAAGGTTGACATTATTACACCTGTATAGTGCCTTCATGTTCCCTTTTGCTGAACTGACTAGCATGGGTCGTGGCATGGTGCTCATGGAGATGTTATGTTTAGCTACATACTAAGAAGTAACGAAAGAACGGGATGCTCCTGACTTGAATAAAACTGAGGCGGGGGTGGAGTTGACAAGACACTTGCCGAGCACCACTCGTGGGTTCTCCTGAGCGGTCTCAACACTCCTGTGATTCACCTTGCCACGTGCATAGCTGTGTTGTCTCTTGTTTCCCTGTGGGGTCTGGCTCCCATTCCTTACCTGCTGCATCTGCTGACTCTGCACTGGAGTGTTGGGAGCATTCCTCTTGGGACACGCATTTGCATAATGCCCAACCTTTCCACACTTGAAGCAAGTGGTACCTCCTGGAGTGCTACTCCTCATTGGGGTGCCAACTGGTGCTATCTGACAGTTTTGGTGAAAACCATGATGTGGAGTCTGCTGCACTAGCCGCTGAAACTGTTGTTGCTGCCCAAAGTTCTCACTCAGGCCTTCAGAATGGACTAGTGTCTCTTGGGCTGGTGTAAAATGGAGGCGAGTGTTACTCCCGGACTGTCTAGGAGTGGTGGCCTTCCTTTTTAGCTCTCCCAACTCTCTGCGCTTATGCTCCAAGCCAATGCCCTTGTCTATCAGATCCTGGAAGGATGGAATGGTGTGAGACATAAGCTGGTACTGGAGTGATCCAGCTAACCCATCCAAAAACAGCTCCTGCTTCTTCTCATCATTAGCAACATCCTCAGGAGCATAGCGAGACAACTCAACGAACTTGTCCATGTACTCTATCACTGACTTCTCTCCCTGCTTGAGTGCCAGGAACTCCTTCTTCTTTAACTTCATAAGGTCGACAGGTATATGATGGCTCTTGAAGCCGGTGGTGAACTCCTACCAAGTGATAGCATCAGGGGTGGCATGAGCAGCAATGTAGGCATCCTACCAAGCTGACGCTGTCCCACGAAGTCGACCTGAAGCTTACAAGACCTTCTCCCTATCAGTGAACTGCGTAATGGTGAGCATCTTCTCCACTGTCTTCAGCCAATCCTCTGCCTCCAAGGGATCAGCTGCACGAGAGAATACCGGGGGATCATGTCTCATAAACTCTCGATGCTTGTCCCGAGGCGGTTGATTCTGGTTCAGGGTTTGGTTTATCTGGACTTGCATGTTTGCCATGTTGGTGGACATGTTATGAAGAAGCTGCATCTGTGCTGCCAGGAACTGCTGCATCGCAGGATCCATCTGACCGTGCTGTTGAATGTGGTCAGAACTACCACTCTTCCTTTGATGGGTCACTACGGGATGATCAACTCCTGATCCAGACCTGGTGTTCACCATGTAAGTGTTAGGATCGTGGGATTTAGATACTAGGACAAAGAGATAACTCTGAAAGATGAAACAACACGAACTTCCAGATTAAAACAGATTCTGTTGGTCCCAACAAATCAGGCGTAACTCTCAATGTTAATATCCATAAATTATGAAACTTTACCAGAACAGGGAGTTTGAAATTATGAAACTAATCCAACTGGAATCACCTCAATCGGGGGTCTACAACTCGAGATATAAAATAAACAAGACAACTGTGTCAGGTAGTGTTGACAGATTCTGGATGCTTCACTAATTTGTTTTTGTCTCCCAGAATACATATCTAATATTGCTGATTTTTTGACAGAAGTTAACCCATAAAATTCTAGAACTAACCCAACAGTTTTTATGTCAATCGGAGTTCTGTAGCTCAAGACAAAATTAAAACACTGCTGCTGTATCAGAGAGCTGCGTGAACAGATTTTGTACCAACAAGATTTGTTTGATAGATAAAGAAAGATAGATAAAGGACTGAGATTATTCAAGGTTAAAGTTGTGGACAAAGAATTAAATCCCAACTAAGCAAACTAGCTACTAAAATCGATGTCGTTGTGGTCATTACTCCACAACACACCGCACTCAAAACAAAGATCCAAATCAAGCATTTATCACAAGATCAAGCATTCAATCACACTTCTATACTAAGCACATGTTAAGACGTTCGCATCTATCGATTATACTAAGAATGAACTTAAAGATCCTATATCCTATTAAAGAAGATCTTTGGATTGAGCATGATGGGGTCACTGAATTTCTAAGAACGGTTATAAACGGGGGTAAAGTGAAGACGGAGAAAGATTAGAGGGAGTAGAGCAACGCTAAAGATTCCTTATAGCAAGAACAAGAAAACATAGAGTGAATAGATTAGCCAAGGAAAGGTGGAGGAAAAAGTAGAACACCAAGGATGGGGTAAAAGCAAGGATAAGTATATATAAATAGAATTAAAGCATAGCATAAAGTGAGATTGGCTTCTAAGATATTATAATCCTTAAATCCGACCATTTTCTAACTAGGCTAACGTCCTACAGTCAATACGGCTCTGGTACCACTTTGTCACACCCAGTTTTAAAGGCAAAACCAGATGCATAAACTACATATGCGCCAGGATCAAGTTACACACACGTAATGACTCAGTGAATACCAAATACAGTGCCAAAGCGTAAAAGAGAGTATTATAACCATTACATGACCGAATGTCTCATAAACATATCATCAGAGCGAGCAACTAGCAGCGGATCTTCAGACGGAAGCTCCATAGGCAGCTGATTGGTGGCACGTACGCCTAGTACTTCTCAACAGATGCAGCAGGTAAGGAATGGGAGCCAGACCCCACAGGGAAACAAGAGAGAACACAGCTATGCATGTGGCAAGGTGAATCACATGAGTGTTGAGACCGCTCAGGAGAACCCACGAGTGGTGCTCGGCATGTGTCTTGTCAACTCCACCCCCGTCTCAGTTTTATTCAATTCAGGAGCATCCCATTCTTTCGTTACTTCTCAGTATGTAGCTAAACATAACATCTCCATGAGCACCATGCCACGACCCATGCTAGTCAGTTCAGCAAAAGGGAACATGAAGGCACTATACATGTTCAACAAAGAAGGATGGCCTCAGTAGTTTCTACTTGTTTCTTCAACCTCTCAATCTCATCAGTCTGCACTTTCATTGCTACATCTGAAGCTTGTGCCTTGATCTTCAAGTCTGTCAAAACTTGGTCATGTTCAACAAAGATTTCACCAAGGTCAGCAGCTTCATCTAGCCCTCCCAAAGAAACTTTAGGTCTTGAGCATGTAGCGGCGGCTGGATAATCTCGAGGCATGTAATCAATGAATGGCTTTGACTTCAGTTGGAGGGACAATAATTTGATGTTTGAACCGCAAGGATTGTCCTCAATATTTGAACCTACAAATGATAGGAGAAGTCAAACTCGAACCTTAAACAAAGCAAGAAAATAAAATTAAGAATAATCCTAAGAATAAAGTAGCAAGATAATTCTGTGTTCTGTTATATACCACGACATGTGATTGAATCTCAGCAATGCAGGAATGGGATGCTAGACCCTGCACAATAAGTATTAGGTCAGTTGTCTTAGATATCTGGAATAGAGTGTACCGTGACCATTAGTAACCTTGCAGATAGATCTAGACACTGGTCAACTATCAATTGCAAGTAGTATTTACCATCTACAAATTGATGCTTAGAAATTAAAAAATGAGTTCATGAAACAACATATGAGTACTAATGGCCGCTCCCAACTTGTGTTACAAATCAGGACCCGGATCTAGAGCGTTCAAGGTAAGAGAAGGATCTCAAATCTAACACAATAAACAAATCAAATAACTTTCTAAGCATGGCTCATCGATTAAGTTGTGTTACAAATCAGTAACTGGATCTAGAGCGGTCAAGGTAAGAGAAGAATCTCAAATCTAACAATACACAAAGTAATTTACTTTGTAAGCATGGCTCATCGATTAACTTGTGTTACAAATCAATGACTGGATCTAGAGCGGCTAAGGTAAGAGAAGAATCTCAAATCTAACACAATAGATAAAGCAATTTACTTTCTAAGCATGGCTCATCGATTAACTTGTGTTTCAAATCAGTGACTGGATCTAAAGGGGCAAAGGTAAGAGAAGAATACACCAAGCAATTTACTTTCTAAGCCAACGAAAATACTCCTAGGGGACTAGAGAGAAAAGGAAATGATATTCTCACTTGTGAAGCTCCAAGATTTAGGGGCCTATGGATTGAGGGGGCATCGGGAGCCGGTGCTTGCATCGCATCCTCGCTCAACTGCTCAGCTTGGCTAGCACAGCAGACGCAAGTAGAACACCGATATCTACCACCCACCATCTCGCTGAGATACCCCTCCCCCTCCACTGGCAACGGCGAGGTCGGACCACCACCACAGATCTAGCTTAGCAGAGTGATTCTTTTTGGAAATGGAAGGCATGAGTTTAGTGGCGCAACGCGGTAGCAATGGAGTAGAGTATTTATTATTTGGGGGAGGCGAGGGAACACAGAATTTGAAAATCCCGCTTTCGACTTCCTGACTGTGAAATGAAAATTTGGTAAGCTGCATTTGCTTCGGGGCCACTAACAAGATGGGGCCGTGCAAGCATGCCCCCACATTGTCAGCGAATTTGGGTGGGATTCCGGTGGTGTACAATATAGGCGGGAGACGGATATCTAGAAGAGGCCCACACTTCAGTGAAGCTGGGTACGTTTCCAGTCGCAGATCACAAAGTGGAACAACTGCTTCTCCCACTATAATGCTTACACGTATATTTTTTAACTCATGCGGATATAAGGATCTTCCTTCTTCGTTCTTATCCGGACCAAAGCACACTTGTGTAACCACCAAATATTTCGCATGCCTACCGGTGAAAAAGCCTGCATATTCCGCCCTTTACTTGTGACAAAATTCCTGTGCAGTGTAGGCATGCGTATTCCGAGCATCCCACATATTTTCATGGCTACTATAATCCCGTGAGGCATGCTCTGCCACGAGGTGCACACTACCTTATGATTGGTCATGGTTCGATAAATAGGCGTGCCCCAAGGCCTTCACTCATCGCCTCTTCATCCTCCACGCATTGTGCTAACAGACCTCTACTTGGTTCCGCACCTTGTAAAAAGAGGTGAGCTCTTAGCTTCCGCATTGTGTTTTTATAGGTTACCATTATTGTTTGTGATCAGTGCTTATCATGTTTACTTTGTTGGCAAGTGTGTGTAGGAGGATGGCTTCTGATGCGAATGGAGCAACCGCCAACTTCCATGTTGTGCCACCTCCTCAGCGGCTAGGATACATGGATCCATATGATCTGTACGACATGGACGAAGCAGACGAGGAAGAAACGGAGGAGATGAAGAAAGCTGCCTTGGATTAGTTGCAGGAGTAGGGTTACATTCGTGTGCTTCGCCATGGTCGGTGTGTGTGCCCTTACTGCAATCTTGCAAACTGGCAGTAGGGTTTTCGTGACATCCTGCAACATGCTTCTGGCATTGGTCGCTCGGGTCATACCATGAAGTCGAGGGGTAGGCATTGTGCATTGGAGGAATATCTCCGCATGGATCCTTGTTTGGCTACATTCTGTCGTGCATTAGGTATGGCGGAATAGGCGTATGCCATATCCATCTCCATGATTGTGTCTATTGTCTCCTCGTTGCCAAGTCCGAAGGTTTCGTTGCTGGGTGTGTGTGTTTGTGTGTGTGTGTGTGCGCGTGCGTGCGCGCGCCTGTGCCAGTGTCACTGTACGAGTGTGGGTCTATGGGGATGTATCATGTATGTGCACATTTAAGTTGAATAATTTGGGCAATGTGACCATCATTTATGTGTGTATCTTCTTGGCAAAACAGTGAATTTGGTCAAAGGTAAGTGGTAAAATCGCCCATCATTTACGTGTGTATCTTGCGATGCGGTGCGGTGGGATAAGAATAAAAAATCACATGACAAGACATTGCATGTCAGACTCTGAAAATGCATCATGACCAGGGAAAACCAATGAAGCAAGGAAGGTGATCATGAAAAAGAAGAACACCATTGTTCTTCATGGATAAAAGGGGGGAAATAGGGAATTTCCCTACCACTACAAGATGCACAGAGCAGGAAAACAGGGGATCGATCTTTCTATCCAAAAGAAAACAAACCATTAATCTTTCCATCCACAAGACCACCTATATGAACATGAAAAAGAAAACCCAAATCAGAGTAATCTACATCGACCCCTCCGAGGAGTTCCCTAATGACTCTGGCATCGCGAGAGCGTCAATGGCTGGGGGAGCCACAGGACCGGGATTGGCGGCGACGACATTAGAGGGACCAGCGCCGACATCCATCTTCTTCTTGGTCATCTTCGAGTCCACGTCCTCCTCCTCCTCTGCACCCTTCTTCTTGATCTTCTTCGCCGACGGAATGTCCTTGAAATCATCAAGCTTACCGACCTTCTCATCCTTCAAAAGCTGCCTCACAAACACCTCCATCTGACTATTCCTCTTTTTGGCCTCCGCCCGCTTCCTCTTCTTGGCCTCCAATCACTTCTTCTCAATGGCCTCCCACGTCTCCACCTCATCCTCGTTCTCTTCCTCTTCCTCATCCTTGTCCTCGTCTTCCTCTTCCACGTTGTCGTACTCGTCCTCGATGTCCTCGCTCTCCTGCCTCTCCATGTCTTCTACATCAAATTCACTCGAGGAGGGCTCGGATGGCTCGCATGCGCTTGGTTGGGGGGAGTCGGGCTGTGTCCCGACGGAGGAGGGGTTGGAAGGGAAGGGGGAGGCGGGCAGTCGAATCGGAGAAGAAGGCATGGTGGTTGTAGTTTTCTGGGGGAAGAGAGTTTGAAGCAAGGCAATGGAGGGAGTTGGGAGGGTCTAGTAGATTAATGGATCTCAGTTTTAGGGAAAGACGGGGTGTCTCTTCGATCGGGAGTTGTATCACGCTAATGCAAGGAGGCGCCTCGATCTCTAATAATGTAACGGTCTTTTCTAAATGAAAAAACTATGTAAATTTGTAATATTAGTGAATTTGGAGCAAACTATATTTACAAGCACTTCAACATGCAGAGATGAACTGTTTCACTGCCATTAAATCGGATGTTTGGGTTTGGGACGCATTAACAGATCGGACAAAACATTTTGCATTGAGATAGGGAATACAACATGGGCACGATAGGAGACCGGATGTTTGGGTTTGGGATGCATTAGCAGATTGAATGTTTGGAAATAAGAGATCGGATGCTTGTTTTGAATTTGGTCAAGGTGAGCAACGATCACATTGCTATTTCTTATTTGTCATACAATATTGATCTTCAACCTCTCGAAATACGTGCATTATTCCAAATACTTCGTACATAGCCGTGGCTTAGCTAGAGCGTGTTGAAGTGAGGGGTGTGGTACACTGTCATTGGATATGAAGTAAGACAACAAATTGATTTGCAGTAAAACCATGGCTACTCTGCCTAGCGTACACAACACGGGAACAAGACATGATCAAGACAACCAAGCAGACCCAGAGTTTCATGCATGGTTTTTTTCCTTGTTCATGTGGCACGCTAGGAAACAACCAAATGAGATCATGCTTTTCTATAGGCACGATCGAATGTTTGTGTCGAGCAAAATTGTACAGAAAGGACAATCATTTCTGGTCTTGTAAAAGATGCTTGTTTTGACTTTGGGCAAAGGTGGTCTAGGATTTCATAGTTTCTGATAGAGAACTATATGTAGAGTGGTTCAGAACTGGCGAGGATGCCGATGGTGGTAGGAATACAATGGCTAGCTTCCATGACAAGTTGTGAAAGCTTATGTGACAAGCTAAGAAACCGCCTTCCATGGGACGTTGTGGTAAGCGTGTGACAACCCCACCCAAGACAAGTCTGTACTATCACTTAAGCCAATCTCTTTTGGTCATTAAGTGATAATAAAGAATCATCCCGTTGAGTGTTGCCGGGTCATAGCCCGGTAAATCACTTGTAAACCACACAGAGGATCGAAACGCATACATTAAAACTCCCACGAAGGAGAGTCCAGAGTACCTTACAATTTAACACTAATCTTCCCCGTAGGGTCAACTATTACAAAACATAGTTCATAAAATAATAAACCATGGTTCAGATTTTTAAATGACAGCGAAAAAACTACGATAACTCGGCATCATGGGAGGCCACCCATAACACCGTAATGCTTCGTCATCCACCCGTTCCAGCTCCCAGCCGGGGGATATCACCAAGTCAACATTATTACCTGAAAACAACATATATAGCAAGGCTGAGTATACTAATACTCAGCAAGGCTTACCCGTCTAAAAAAGACTTAACCTTCTAACCATGCTTGGCTTTTGGCTAGAGGGTTTGTTTTGCCAAAAAGCGGCTAAGACGTTAATCCTTACTTTCAAGATTTTAGCTCAGATTCTAGTAGATCTATTTATTACTAGATAAGAACCTAATGCAAGCATAGTGGTGCAAACAATTAATCAAACATCAAGTTTATCAACATTTCATGATAGAGGGATTATCATGGATAGAGGGTTAAGCAATCTCGGATAACAGTGAGAGGCCGACGATCGATCGATTAATAACCTTGCAAGGGGAACCTAAACATACGGAAGAAAACACTCACAATGAGTGTATTCAACCAAACGGTTCCCGTCATTCTTCGGATTAGGATCAGATGCCACAGTCCTAGGTACATGGCTAGCTGGCATGCCTCACACTAGCATCCAGCGTCACACATGCACCACAGGTAGCTAGCCTGGGGCCGCAACCCAAGATTAGTAGCCTAAAGTTCCTGCACTGCGTCATTCAGGTACTAGGTTTACCGTACCCATGTCCGACAAATGTTTAGTACTTTCAAACGCTTAATCTCTTAACCATTGGACCGAAGCCAAAATCCCATGCTCTTACCATGTGAGCAATTCAATTTAACAATCTTATGATTCCAACATAAGAACCTATTATTGCGAGCGAAGTACATCACTCGACTTGTACCGGGTCCTTAGTGCATAGCAACTATCGACCTAGCATACTAGTAAAAGATCACAGGTACTTATGGATCATGCATCTAGGGTTTCCATTCCACTACTGAACGTAAATGCACAAAGAATATCAAGCATAAATTTCAGAAATTTAAAAGAAGGAAACACATAGGTGAATGTTAAACCGGGGCTTGCCTTCACTAGCAAGTTAGTAGGAAAACTTCCGAACTTGGTTCGGGTCTTGTTGCACGTCCACGTAGTTGATTCCTTCCCTCGGACGGTCCGTCACCTTGATCCGGGACGAACTCGTAGCTAACGTCGGAAGGTTCTACACGCACGATGCATATGCAAGAGTTAAATGGTGAGGTGAGTTTATTAGTTTTCAACCATCACATGACCAACATAGGTGTCAAGTTTTCCTTATTCATTTAGATAGAATATATTCAGCATACTCTTCCCTAAAGATTAATCAAGCACATTTATTAATTAATTATTTCGATGGTGATTGTGTGCACATTTATACAAACCAATTAAAATAACCACCCATCATTCAAGTTACATTTCAGAAGTTCACCAGGAACATTTCTTAGAGATAAAACACTCATAAGTCCTTAAAAGAGATGATTTTCTTTATTTATCTTTTTATATACTTGTTTCATTCCAAAAATCATTCTGGTAAAACTATGCAGTAAAACACAATGAAACTTTTTTGTACTAGCACAAAATGCTACCACAGAGCTACTGTTAAATTTTCATAGCAAACAAAACTATAAACAGAGCATGAAAAATATGACAAGTTATTCATAGCAAAAATAAGAATATTAAATACAGAGAAAATGACTCATGCACTGGTGCTCAAAATTTACACAGAGCCTCTAGGAACTAAAACTAGGTTACACACCAAAAATTAGCTTCAGAACCTATTTTCATCATGCTACACAAAAATAACCATTTTCAGCCCATTTATTCACAAAGTATTTACACAGAGAAATATATGACTCAATTGTAGCCCAACTTTCTACCATAGCACAAACATAGCATGAACATCCACTGGACCAAATATAAACATCATTTGACCAACAGAAACTGAGATATGGATTTTACTTCATAAACAAGCCTAATTCAGAAATAGATATATAAACAATTCATAAATACATAATAAATTTACCAGGAGTACATCTAAGCATAACCAGAGGATGGCCACAAGATTAGCCATAGAAAGCATACATATGAAGCTGCACAAAATAAATACACAGATCTAGCATAAAAGCAAAATAAAACATAACTAGAGATTCACTCTGCAACTTTGTGCAAAAACTTAGGTATAGCCTATTCAAGTGCTGACTACCAACATATCCAAAGATCAAGGCTAGCTCATGAGTAGAACTCAAGTTATGAACAAACACATACAAACTGGTTTTGATTTTTCATTCAAAAATATTCATCAAAAAGCATATACAGCCTTTGTAAAAGATGTAGATCTACTCACAAGGAGACCAGAAAAATTGGTTTTGCATTTTTCTGAATTTTCTGTGAATTTATATGATTTTTCAAAGTTCTACCAAAACAAGGGAAAAAGGATAGAATCTATTTACTGAAAGGACCTCGGAAAGAAATTGTGGTTCACAACGGTACCCTACGTTTGTGCTTAAGCCCCTGGAAAGATTTTGATCTTCACAAAACTGCCCTTGGCGGCACAGGGGAGCTCGCCGGTGGCGTTTGCCGGCCGGACTTGGTCCACAAGCGGCTCAGGGGGTCGTGGGTGCTCACCAGGGGTAGATTGCCGACGGCGGTGACCACCGACATCGATGCAGGGGCAGTGCGTCTGCGTCGGCGCGATCTCCAGCGAAGGGCGCGGTGATGGTGGTCCACGCGTGGCACGGGTGACTCTAGTGGGGCGAGGAGGAGGTCTGCGGGTGCTTGGTTGAGGCGGAGGGGCAGCCGACGAGGTAGTTCGTCAGCGCACTGCGGTGGTGGCCGCCAGGAGCTCTGCTCCGGCGACGTAACCAGCAAGGCGCGACCATGTGTGGCTTGGGAGGGTTCGCAAAGGTCTTGTGGTTCGATTGGAAGGCTAAAGCGGCGGTGATGCTCACGGGGAGGCGGAGCTCGCCGTTGAGCTTCAATGGCGGGCGGCGGCGGAAGGCAGAGCAGGGAGCGAATGGCATGTGCGTGCATGGGCATGCCGGCCTTATAAAGAACGGTGCGGCGACGACTCGACGACCACGGTTCTGGCCAATGAGGCGAGGCGGTGGGAAGGCATGGGCGTGCGTGGGACGGCCGGGTACAGCGGCCCTGGGGTTCGCCGGGCAGCGGTGGTCGGCGCGGCGCGGTCGAACGGGGGCAAGGCACGTGGCGGCCATGCACGGGAGCGCGACATCGGTTTGGAGAGTGGGACCCAGCGCTCGTGCGTGTGTTGGCATTTCTTAGCGCGATCACTTTAAGAACAGATTTGGAATCCATCCTCAGCGACCTCGCCAGAAATGCCTGTTGGCATTTCTTAACGTCACGACTAACGACGCCGAGTTAGCGTGAACATCAAGACTTGCTAAAGGTAAATCTAAATGATCATGAACAAATCCGCAAGCACACAGATAAACCATTGTAGTATTTCCCCAAGGTAGGAGAATATTCTAAGGGTATCGTATCCGTGGAAGGCGATGGCAGATATCATAGGCTTATGCTTTTGCACTGAATGTAAACTAAGAGATAGATATAGGAAACAACAAACTCAAAGGCAGGGGTAAGAAGATATAAAAGGGTATTGTGACACACACTCAGATCTACCTCTACTCTAGCACACTACGGCTTAGGGGGAACATACAAGTTAGCTCTAGGTTCTAATGTACTAAACATACAAAGCTAGAAGATACAGGAGATAGGCATGATCATTGCATGAGAGGGTAAGGTTCAACACCCAGGTACAAACGGGGAGCTAGCCCACGACGACCAGCACTCTGCGAAACTAAACTTTAGACTCCTATAGCAAGTACCCCAGCGCGGAGGGTTCCAAAGGGTCCAACAACTGTCACCACTGCGGCCTACCTCTATCGTTACGGGGGGTATGCTCATAACTAACGTAGCCACACAACCCAGGCACCATGCCTGCGTTGCTGCTAGACTTCACCCGACCCGTGCTATTGTGACCTAGGGTGAGAGCCACCAGAAGACTGGTCAACTTAGACCGAGTACCGTAGCTTGACACACAAACCTCATGCAACACTCTCATGCCATCTAACAAGATCAACTACGGCTAGACATATGAACAGATACGAACTCTCTTATGTCTAGTCAACAAGATCAAAGGGTCGTGTTCGTGAAGAACACGAGCCTCTAACTTATTAACAGACACATAAGGAATGAGTTCATCATCATTCAAGTGGATCAAAAGGTAGTGTTCACGAAGAACACAAGCCTCTAAATGATGAACGAGGGATGAACTCAAGAACATATCAAGCATATGATCTACCATGACTTCATATGAAATAGCTGAATAACTAAAGTAGATCAAAGTCATACAATGAAATAAAGATAAAAGAGAACTCATACCTAGACTCCAAAGAAGACTTGGAACCTGAAGAAGAGCTACTCTAGCCTACCCCCTAGCCTTGGAAACTAAAAGTGAGAGAAGAATGAGAGAGTGGTGTGTGAGAAATAGGAGCCCCTCCCCTTCTGTTTATAGGCAAGGAGGAGGCTTGCTTCGGGGCTCAAACTCTACCAAAACACCCGGGAGTGAGGTAAGTGACCAATGAGCAAGTGACACGTGCAAGGCCGAGATGAACCTAGGGAGGCCATCTTGGCTGTGCTTCCTCAAGGTGCATGGCTTGATTTGGTATCCGAGGTGGGCTCCTTGATCCATGTGAAGTCCATGTGGCGCTCTTTGATTCGTCGGTGAGTGCCTCCCTTGGATCAATGACGTGGAATGCCATGTGTTTCCTTGGTGGCAGCCACCTCCTCAGCTGAGTTGGCATGATTTCTCCATAGAAGGTGGGTTTCCATCTCTTTTAAGGGGTATTTCACCTACATACAAATAATCTCCAAGGACAAGTGGAACTACATTATTCAAACCAAAATGCAAGTAAATAATGCATATGCCTCCATTTATGTGAGAATATTGAGGGTTGAAAGTAGTACTTAACAGCCGTCAACAAACTCCCCCAACTTAACCTCTTGCTCGTCTCGAAGCAAGACATTAGGGACTTAGGTTGGTTGATCAGGAGTTGCTACGATGTTGTATTCTCAACTTATGGCAAACATACAACAAAGTATTCTACCAAGAGTTGAACAAGTTGGCAATGTTCTTACCTTTTACCTAATGTCATGGGGCATATAGCTTCACCTGCCTTAGGCGGTTGAGAGACAGAATGGTTATATAGCAAATGCATAATCACTCATACCTTGATCAGCTATCAATCCAGAGGTTTTGCAAATTTTTCAAAAGAAAATCAGAGTTCCTCAAATGATACTCTCGGATCGCTCAAAAGTGTATGGTTCCTCACCAAGGCATCAATGCTGCCTTTCTTCACATCCTACTCCTAATAGGCTTATGTGGAGCTGTAGGTAGGGAAGAATGAGGCATACTTGTCTCTCATGTTTTGCTAAGTCAAAGACCGGATCCTTGGAAGAAACAAACATACATCCTGATCAAGATGTGCATATGTGTGTGATGGATATGCGCATGGTGAGGTGGATACTAGGCCCGGAAATGGGTGCTAGATATCACCATGCTTTTTATGAGGAGATGAGGGAATGATGGTAAGGTGGACACTAGCCCCGGAGTAGGTACTAGTTATTACCATCTATATGGTGGAACTCTTTCTCTTGCACATATCAATCCCTTTTTCTCCTTTTGAAATTTTTCGAGACTTGGGCTAGCTCTCTTTATTTATTTTTGCCATGTTGTTGAGCATGCTTTTCTTTTGCTTTCTCTTTTTTTTAACTAGCCCTTTGTCTCTATTGGAGATATTTGGAGAGGGATGAATGATACAAAGATACATAGAGTTTTATTTGTGGAAGAATGCATAAGCAAAATGGAACAAATGATGAATGCTCACTTCCAGTGTAGAAGTTTGAGCATGACTGTGTACGTGATCTTGATCAGGGGAGTATGAGTTCTAACAAGGGTCACAACAATTTGACAAAGCTCAATGAGAGAACAAGCTGCATATGTGGAGGCTAACAAGAGCTAGAATCTACATATGGCCGTGGATAGGAAATTCTCATCATTGCGGAACTCATCATGTTTTGATTTTTCAAAAAGGAAAACTTCGGATGTCAAGCATCACTAAGCACAAGATCATAGCACTCTATTCTACCATATCATGTCTCACAACAACTTAGGCAAGGATCATGCTTTTTTTGCTACCCAAGTTTTCAAGCTAAGGTTTGAACATGCAAGCCAACAAACTCAAAACTTAGGTAGGATACAAAGTTGTAAGCAAGACATATGAGAAGAATAAACAGAGCAACTATTCATCATTTCAACCATAGAGGCAAAGCATTCTTACTATGCATATCAAAGCAAACTAAGCATACGATGATGATGAAAGCAAATAAATATTTTCAGTCTTTTTATTTTTGCAGATTTTTTGGGGTTTTTATTTATAAGGTATTCTGAAAAAACAAAGGAAGATACAAGTTACCTCAGGATGGGGGTCCTCCCCCAAGCTAGCTTCAGGCTCACTGCGGAGGAGGGAAGAAGAATCCCTGACTCGCGTAATAAGCCCTCTGCTCCTCCATGTATCGCTGCTGGTTCTGCTGCATGGCTTCGATCCTTTCACTAGCCTGACGCTGCCATGCTGAGGTAGACTCGACGTGGGTGTTCAGCGTCTCCTCCAGTCTCGTGACTTGGACGGTGAGCTCTCCCATCTGCTGCGTGAGCTGAGCATCACGTGCAGAGGCTGAGGAGTGCCGCCTGAAGGACGAAGACGGAGGCGGACCACCGGAGCTGGAACTAGCGGGTGTAGCCCACTGAGCACCACTTGCACTCGCCCAAGCTGTACCACTCGCACTCGGATGGTAGGCGGGCTGATCCCAACCAGGTGCATATCCAGGGGTAACCCCGAACATGTACCCCGCAGGGGCCCCTCCTGCCACCAGTGGTGTAGCAGGCTGTGGCTGCGGCTGTGGTGGTGGCTGTGACTGCTGCTGCTGCTGCTGCATGTGTGCTCTCTTCGCCGCGCTTCTTGTGGACCTGCCTGAAATACTAGCACGACGGCTTTCCTCTTGTGTAACAAGGGGAATGGTTAGTGACTCCGAGCTATACAATCGGAACCCCGGGTTAGGTAACGGGATTTGATTTGCATAACCCGGAAAGAAGAAAGTCAAAGAATCATTTGGGCCTCTCTTGAGTATATATCCCTGGATCAAGTATGCCTCATCAATGAGAACTCGGGGCATCCCGATGAAGGGTACGAGATTTCCGCTAAGAACCCCGAGTCTGAGAGCAATACGAGTCACCAAAGACGTACACTCAATAGGACTTATCATCTTGAAATTCATCATCCACTGCCGAATCATAGCTTTAACGGGAGAGACCTTGATCTGGTTAACAGTGGCGTATAATAGCATCATCTCATCGCTACGCACGGGCTGAACATCCTCTCGTGGAAAGAGAGTAATGGCAAGCCACTTGTGCCACAAACGGAGAGTGGGATGCACAATATCATTGCACCGAGGTACAAACTTGCTACTGTAAACAAGACCAGAGATGTCTGCCCAGAAAGAGTCTCGAACAAAACCCTCACAAGCCCGCTTCAAAGAAACATCACAATGAGGACTAAAACCAAGAAGACGACTAAGTTCCTTCCAAGAAACACGAAAATCGGTCCCAAAAAGACGAAACTCAATGCCATCCAGAACCTCAGTAAGAGAGCAAAGGAACTGGATGGTGAGGGGCCGAGAGCCAAGCTCTGTAACCGGCGCAAACTCCTCCCAACCAAGAGCATGCCAAATGGAAGCGAACTCGAGATTCATACCTGTTTTCTCCATGAGAGCCGGGTCGAAGTCACGGGTGTTGGCAAAGACTCGGTCCTTCAAGAGAGCATAGGCTTGTTCTTCTCGAGCGCCCCGCAAGCTGAGGTAGGGGGTATCATCGACGACCTCCTCCGCGGCTTGTGGCTCAGCTTGCTCTTCCTCATAATCTATCGTTGATGGGCTCGGCGTAGGCTCGGCAGGGACGGATGAACTCGCGCTTGCCCGCGAACGGGAGCGTGTCACCCTCCGGAGAGTGTTCGCCGCCCAATTCATGCTAGCACAACAACAAGGGACAACAAAGCAACTTGGTGATGGATTAGTGAAATCAAATGAAATTCTTGCTGAGCTTGCTCCACCAATAGCATTACTTTCAGCAACACAATAGAGAGAATACTTGATGATCCAATCTCGAGCAAGAAATCCAAGAAAACCAAGAAAGCAAAGAGTAGAGAGGGGAGTGTGAATGAAATGAGTTGAATGGGTGAAGAACACCCCCTCTGGGGTCCAATTTATAGGGCAAAGGGGCGGCACACCGCGGACTAGCCATTGCACAATGGCTAGGAGCCGTTGGGCAAAGCTGGGCCCACATGACCGTTGCCAGGGTTCAGCCGAACCCTGGTTCGGCTGGCCCGGCTGTGGGCCTGGGGCTGGCCCCCTTTGGCAGGCGTGCCACCAACGGCTATATGAAAATATACCCAGGTGCACTGGCCAAAGTTTGCTCTAGAAATTGCCCAAATGATTTTCTAAAGTTTTCAAGCTCAGAAATTATTTTCAAAAATTTTATTTTGAAAAGGGAAAAGGGCTAGATAAATCTAGCATGCAGATGCAAGGTTTTTGGAAAATCAAATATGCAATTTTGGAAATAAAATTTTGGAAAGGGAAATATGAGATAAGTACCAGCTTTAACCTTTTTGGTAGAAAGGACCCATCATTTTTAGTCCGACGAGTTGGACTCTTCTCAGCGATTAATTCCACTCAGCACCCCACTCCTGAGAAGTAGAGGGTGGTGCCTTTTCAATCTTCTGCCATTCTTTCTGAGTTTTCTTTTGCTTCTTTGACGGAGATTTCTTCTTTGGGGTTGAAGGCTCCATCCTTCCCCCAAGCTGCTCAACACTATCCTGCACCAAATAGCATTGCTCTTCTTTGTCCTGAAACTTGAACTTCAAGTTCCTCTTCCCAATGCGGAAACAGATTACTCCGGCCCCCACATTGATTCTAGCTTGGACATCACTGAGAAATGGTCACCCAAGGATGAGCGGCATTCCTCCCTCGTCATCCATATCAAGAACCACGAAATCCGCGAAGATATAAGAGTTCTTGACCTTAACCAATAAGCTCTCAGCAATTCCTTCTGGATATCGTATCATTGAATCAGCGAGTTGGATAGTCCGTGCTATTGGAGAGATAGCTGGATATCCCAGTTGCTCGAACATGGCCTTGGACATGAGATTAACACTTACACCAAGGTCACAAAGGGCATGCCTGATCGTCTTGTAATATATTGTGCAAGTGATAGTTGGATAGCCTGGATCTTTCTTGTGCACAATTGCTGATTCCTCCCCTGGATCTAAAATTTGTTGTATGGGCTTTCCTGCATAGTTAGAAGCATGTGTCTTCCTAGGTGGCTTACCCCACCTAGTTGACACTACACTAACATTTTCACAGGAGGATATGGGTTGCCCCGATATCCTTCTGTTATTAGCAGACGGAACCAAAGCAGCAAGCTGAGCTAACTGGGTTTCTAACATTTTGTTAAAACTCAGCTGGCTCTTCTGAGTAGAAGAAAAACTATCAAGCTTAACGTTGAGACTTTCCAAGGTTTTATCAAGGGCAGCTAGCTTTTTGTTAACACCTTCATTAATCTCAGCTTGCCCAAAAACGAGATCTCTCAAGGAAGGTTGGTTAGGATTGTAAGAATTACCTTGGTTACCTCCTTGATAATAAGGGCGTTGTTGATTCCACGATTGGCCTCCTTGTTGAGGTGGGCGATAACCATTGTTGTTGCCATTCATGTACATCACTTCCTCTTGAGTCTCCGGACAATAATTTCCTGAGTGCCTAGTGTTGCCACAGACCTCACAAGTCATATGAGAATCCATAGGCAGAGTAGTGGTGGTCATGGCAGCCTTCTCGCTGGTGTAGTCATCCAATCTCTTCATAAGAAGATCCAACTTCGCAGTAATCATGTCTGCTTCCTTGACAGTATGAGTACCCCTCGGTCGTGGTTGGAGTCGTTCATCACTCCACCCTTGGTTGAAACCATCTTCTTAATGAGTAATTTAGCATTATCAACTGTGAGTGAGAAGAATGCTCCCTGAGCAGCAGCATCAATATGACCTCGGGCTGTCGGAGTCAACCCATTATAAAAGCTTTGAAGAATAAGACAATCCTCCATCCCATGATGAGAACAGGACAGGACATACTCCTGAAGCCTTTCCCAAGCCTCTGGAATAGATTCACTTGCTGCTTGCTGAAAACCAGAAATTCTTCCACGAAGAGCATTGGTTTTACCCAATAGGAAGAACTTCTTGAGGAATGCCTCTGAACACTTATCCCAAGTATTAATGGCATCACGATTCGCATAGAACCGCTGCTTGGCTTTCCCCAGGAGAGAGAATGGAAACAGTCGTAGACGAACAGCATCCATATTTGCACATCTGATGATGAAAGTACTGCATAGCTCTAGGAATTGCTGCAAATGGGCATTGGCATCCTCATTTGGCTTGCCATAGAATGGGCTAGCCTGTACCATCGTAATTAGACCCGTCTTGATCTCAAAATTTTCAGTCCCCATTGCCACCTCAGGGCCTTGCAGCACCTGGTCAGCAGAAGGAGCTGAGTACTCACGAAGTGTCTTCTGGGCCATAGCGTTTGACGTGGATGGTACAAAGGAAGCTGGTTCGCCTTCCGGACGAGTACGACGAGGTGAGTCGAAATGAATTCGAGCTTTCCTCACAAGTGACTCGGGATCTTCAGTGAAATTCTCCGGTAAGCCGAAACCAGTCATACACTACCTGTCTTCATCATCCAAAGATAAAAGAAGACAATCAAGGTTAGCCTGCATTGAGAGTTGTCCTAACCTACCCATAGTTTATAAACAGATGCAAAGCATAGTCATGATAATCCTGTGCCTTCCCCGGCAACGGGGCCAGAAATGCTTGTTGGCATTTCTTAGCGCGATCACTTTAAGAACAGATTTGGAATCCATCCTCAGTGACCTCGCCAGAAATGCCTGTTGGCATTTCTTAACATCACGACTAACGACGCTGAGTTAGCGTGAACATCAAGACTTGCTAAAGGTAAATCTAAACGATCATGAACGAACCCGCAAGCGCACAGATAAACCATTGTAGCATTTCCCCAAGGAAGGAGAATATCCCAAGGGTATCGTATCCGTGGAAGGCGATGGCGGATATCATAGACTTATGCTTTTGCACTAAATGTAAACTAAGAGATAGATATAGGAAACAACAAACTCAAAGGCATGGGTAAGGAGATATAAAAGGGTAGTGTGACACACACTCAGATCTACCTCTACTCTAGCACACTACGGCTTTGGGGAACATATGAGTTAGCTCTAGGTTCTAATGTGCTAAACATACAAAGCTAGAAGATACAGGAGATAGGCATGAGCATTGCATGACAGGGTAAGGTTCAGCACCCAGGTACAAATGGGGAGCTAGCCCGCGACGACCAGCACTCTGTGAAACTAGACTTTAGACTCCTACAACAAGTACCCCAGTGCGGAGGGTTCCAAAGGGTCCAACAGCTGTCACCACTGCGGCCTACCTCTATCGTTACAGGGGTATGCTCATAACTAACGTGCTAGACTTCACCCGGCCCGAGCTATTGTGACCCAGGGTGAGAGCCACCAGAAGACTGGTCAACTTAGACCGAGTACCGTAGCTTGAACACAAACCTCATGCAACACTCTCATTCCATCTAACAAGATCAAGTAAGGCTAGACATACGAACGGATACGAACTCTCATATGTCTAGTAAACCAGATCAAAGGGTCGTGTTCGTGAAGAACACGAGCATCTAACTTATGAACAAACACATAAGGAATGAGTTCATCATCCTTCAAGTGGATCAAAAGGTAGTTTTCACGAAGAACACAAGCCTCTAAATGATGAACGAGGGATGAACTCAAGAACATATCAAGCATATGATCTACCATGACTTTATATGAAATAGCTGAATAACTGAAGTAGATCAAAGTCATACAATGAAATAAAGATAAAAGAGAACTCATACCTAGACTTTAAAGAAGACTTGGAACCTGAAGAAGAGCTACCCTAGCCTACCCCCTAGTCTTGGAAACTAAAAGTGAGAGGAGAATGAGAGAGTGGTGTGTGAGAAATAGGAGCCCCTCCCCTTCTATTTATAGGCAAGGAGGAGGCTTGCTTCGGGGCTCAAACTCCACCAAAACACCCGGGAGTGAGGTAAGTGACCAATGAGCAAGTGACATGTGCAAGGCCGAGATGAACCGATTCTAGGTCGGTTCGGCCGATCCTAGGGTCGGTCGAACCCCTAGGGCGGCCATCTCGGCTGTGCTTCCTCCAGGTGGCTGACTAGTGGGCCCTTTGATCCTTCCCCGGTGCATGGCTTGATTTGGTATCCGAGGTGGGCCCCTTGATCCATGTAAAGTCCATGTGGTGCTCTTTGATTCGTCGGTGAGTGCCTCCCTTGGATCAATGACGTGGAATGCCATGTGTTTCCTTGGTGGCAGCCACCTCCTCAGCTGAGTTGGCATGGTTTCTCCATAGAAGGTGGGTTTCCATCTCTTTTAAGGGGTATTTCACCTACATACAAATAATCTCTAAGTGCAAGTGGAACTACATTATTCAAACCAAAATGCAAGTAAATAATGCATATGCCTCCATTTATGTGAGAATATTGAGGGCTGAAAGTAGTACTTCACAGCCGTCAACACTGTGGACGGTGCCTCGACGTTCGGACCGGTGGGTCCTCAGTGGTCATGCCTGGGCGCACGTGCGATGTCGCGACGCGTCGTGCGACACGCGCTCCAGAGCGCCGAGTGCCCGGGGCATTTCGGAGTAGCTCGGTTTGACGCGATTTTTCTCCAAATTTTGAAACTAAACCAGCCCAAGACCTAATGAACAAAGTGATAGAGGAGCTATCCCTCTACAACATTTGCAAAGGCCGAATGGTGTTTTGATCAATGGGTCGAGCATAAACAGCAGGCAAAAACCAAAATTTTCTCAGCGCCCATGAATAGTGTATGCAGACTTTGACCAGATTTTTCACCATCATCCACTCAAAATTAGAAATGCCGACCAAAAGCAAAGTTGTGTCCCTCGAAAAGATGAACAACTTTTATTTTGGCCGATTTTGAAGTATTTAGATGGAATTTGGAGAACGCGGCACAAGTTCTAGAATTGTGTAGGGTCAAAGGGGTTTAAAGGGAATCTTGACCATGATTTAACCAAGGTTTGACCAATCTTGACCAAGCATTGACCATTAGGGATTGTTGGCTCGGTTTTCGAGGTGATGACCCAGGTTGACCAGTGTTTGACCAAAGTCAATGTGTTTGACTTGGTTGACCAGTCATTAGCATCAATTAACCCTAATTGGAAACCTGGGGTGTCACAAAGCGTCCCTAAGAAATTAGGCACCGGGCGCCTCGGCCTATCGAGGAAGGCTACGACTGGTTGTTACTGATAAGAAAAAGTGACCAGACCGGACTAAATTGTTTGTTGATTTGTGGGTAAAATGGATGACAACAACTAGATCTTACTGATTGGCAAAAGTGACCGGACCGGACTAAATGGTTTGTTGATTTGTTAGGAACATACAATCGCACTATTCAAACGAACATCCATCTAAAGTAGGAAATAGAGTCCATTCATATTACAATCAAATGATAGCAGCATAGTAAAATATGGAGGGACCAAACATAATCTAAAACTACTAATTCGCATTACAGCAAAAGGACAATTGCTATTCTTGGCGAGGAGGGTTCATCTAGTCTATTTCGTCGAGGATCAGGGAAGGAACCTCGTCATCGAGCAGGACGGGTCCAGATGTGCGCCTGAGCTCTCCGGGACAGTCGACGCAGTAGGTGCACTCGACACCAGTGGCCGAGCAGTTGGCAACACTGTTGGCCTGTCGAGCAGGAAGAGGTAAGGCCGTGCCCCTGAGCTCTCCGGGATAGTTGACGCAGCAGGCGCACTTGACACCAGTGGCCGAGCGGCTGGCAACACCGCCGACCTGTCATGCAGGAACATGTAAGGTCGTGCACCTGAGCTCTCCGGAATAGTCAACACGGCAGGCGCACTTGACTTCAGTTGTCGAGCGCTAGGAAACGCCGCCGGCTAGTTGAGCAGGAACAAATTCAGCCGTGGGCCTAAGCTCTCTGGGACAGTCGACTCAACGGGCACACTTGACATCAGTGGCTGAGCGCTCGGGAACACCGCCAGCTCATGAAGCAGGAACGAGTACAACTGCATCCCTGAGCTCTCCTAGACAGTCGACGCGGCGTGTGCACTTGACATCAGTCGCTGAGCGCCCGAGAACGCCACCGGCTCGTGGAGCAGGAACGGGTACAGCCGCGGCCTTGAGCTCTCCTTGACAGTCGATGCGGCAGGTGCACTTGACATCAGTCGCTAAGTGCCCGGGAATGCTGCCAGCTCGTGGAGCAGTAATGGGTATGACTGCGGCCCTAAGCTCTCCTGGACAGTCGACACGGCGGGCGCACTTGACATCAGTCGCTGAGCGCCCAGGAACGCTTACGGCTCATGGAGTAGGAACAGCTATGGTCATGCCCCTGAGCTCTCCGAGAACGTCAATGAGGCGGGCGCACTTGACATCAGCGATCTCTAGCAGCCGGCCCGTCCTCTCGGCCACTCCACCCGCTGCACACCAGTCATGGTATTCTGGTGCTGACAACGATGTGTCTTGCCCCACTGCTCCCTGTAATACCATCGACGATCCCCACATCTATTGCAGAGTGTGTGCCACCCCATCAGGTCGGAGCTCCGTTTATACACATTCGTCGTGTTGCAGTCTCCGCACCTCAGCCCCGCTGACACTTTCGTCGACGTGGATGGAAGGAGGTTGAGCGTCAACGATGGCCATGGTAGCTCATTGGCTCCGATGCGAGGGCCCGCCGGATGATTCCCGTCGTTCATTGTGGAGATATATTCTGAAATGCACATACAAATTAGTTTTACCATAGAGGTGGAAAGGTCGAGTCCATAGAGAAATCAATCGATATATAGACTTATATTAGGAGAGAGGACTTTACTTGCCCTGAGAGGAGTTGTGGAAGATGTGTTCCGCCGAGTGTAGGAGATGGGGTATTCTAGCGCCGAGGGGAGGAGATGCGGTTTTCTTGAGCTGAGAGGAGGAGATGGGGTTTTCTTGCACCGAAACAAGAGGGGATTTCCAGTGCTTGAGAGCGGTCGGAGAAGAAGACTGCCACGGCATTTTATAACAAAACCACCTCTCACATATTTACGACTATCTAGGAGAGCAGATGTTTGGGTTTACGTAACATGATAGGTACAAACAAATATTTAGAGGCCTTAGCAGGTGATTTGCAACAAGAGCGGAAGTTTTGGTGTATGATTCATGAACTGACTAGAAAAATATTTTTTGTCCTTTGCCGGAAAAGTTGAGCAAGGATTTCAAATTATCTGAGAGTGAACAAAAAAAGGATGGTATTCATTGATATTAGTCGTCTAATATTGACTAGTGATTTGTGCAAGATGTCTCCGAGCAGTAGAGCACTTGTGTAATATTGACTAATAAATTGTTTTGAAGTAAAACCATGTCTAATTATGTGTGGGTAGAGGGTGAGAGAAAAATCATTTTTTGGTGGGCCCAACATGAACTATGTCTAATTAGCACCTCTTGGAGGGGATAGTTATTTGGGTGGTTAGAGCAACTCCAATAGTTTGCTATCTTAGTTTGGCATCCATCTAATTTTGGCAAAACATGAAAAATTAGCCTCCAACAGTTTGGAAAAACAACTTGGCATCAATAGCAACTTGTCATCCCTCCCCTCCCCGCTCGCATATATGCGCGCAGCTATCCACGGCGCATCCTTCCGTAACAGAGAGGTGGAAGGGTATAAAAATAATTTTGTTTTTTTTCTCAGGGTTCCTGATTTAAGTTTTAAGAGGTGGAAGGGTAGAAACATATTTTTGTTTCTCTCTCAGGGTTCCTGATGTAAGTTAAATCTAGATTTGGCAACTGAATTATGCCAAACTATTGGAGATGAACTCTTTTTTTACTTGGCATATCTTTTTAGAAGTTGTCAAAACACCAGATTTGCCAAGTAAAATTTGGCAAACTCTTGGAGATGCTCTTAGAGAAAACTAACCCCAATCTAACCTTGCTGTTTGGACCCTTTAGGGCTCCCATCGTCGGTACAATGGTGCCGGCAGTCCACCACGGGGTAGGCTATGGTGGTAGATTGTGTGGAGGGGATTGCCGAGACTGAAGCTAGATGGTGAACGAAGGACACAGGGGTTTATCCAGGTTTGGGCCGCAAAGATGCGTAATACCCTACGTCCTGCATTGGTGGTTGTATTGATTGTTTCGCGAATGGGAATCAGATTGGACTTGTTTGAGAGGGGGGTCCCTACCGCCCTTATATAGGCATGGGGGGCAGGGTTACAGATCACGTGGGATCTATCCTAGTCGGTTATACAAGATTTCCCTTTGATCACAAGTAATATCTTTCCTAACCAACTAGTCTTTATCTATGGGAGTATATCTCTTCAGGTGCCGTCTCATTCCTGATCCGTGCGCCCGCGCCGAGTGCCGCTCGTGTGGGCCCACGCCATCCTCATAGATACACCGTGAGGCCCTTGTGTGAGGCACCCCGGGGGTATATCCCCCACAGCAGTCCCCGAGCGCTTCTTAACCAGACTGCAACTTCGATCTTGAGCTTCGAACGTCGTCTGAGTGTTTTGTTGACTTTTGTCGAGTGCTTGATGCCTTCAGCCGAGTGCTTTGATCTTCGTTCTGCTCACATCTTGATGCAACCGAGTGGTCCCTGAAGCTTAACTCGTGGTTGCCGGGTGGTTGAGGAGAGCTCTTCTCCAATCTAGACCTTGGTAAGATCACCGAGCCAGAAAATGTACACTCTCGTCGAAGACGAAGTGTACACACTTAGTCCCCGAGCCTTGATAAGGATTGAAAAGGTTTATCAAGGGTCAAAAAAAGAATAAAAGTGACTGATTCTCGATGTCTTTGGCCGGGTATCCCCCTTTTAGGAGAATTAAACCCATGTCTCCCAAACCTTTGCTGTCCGGCCATGTTTGAATGCTTGGCCAAGGGCCTTGCTTCTGACTCCAGTTGTTCGTGGTGATATCATGCGTGCTCACTGAATGGGTGCATCTCCAGATGCGCCCATTAGGACAGTCCCCGAGGTTCGGAATAGTTAGAATAACTATTTCGAAGCTCTAAAAAGGAGACTAGAAGTGGAATTACTGTCATCCCTTTTGGTAGAGTACCTCCCAGATCTTTTGATCTGGTACGGTGCCTGGGGAGAGCCATATGGCTCACCGTGTTCTCAAGGAGAACTCGCGCATGGTCACCTGTCCTAGCCATCATAAAGTGGCTTCTGAATGGCTTTGGCCTTTGTATTGTTGATGGCTAAAAAGTACCACTTTCAGCCCTCAATATTCTCACATAAATGGAGGCATATGCATTATTTACTTGCATTTTGGTTTGAATAATGTAGTTCCACTTATCCTTGGAGATTATTTGTATGTAGGTGATTTACCCCCCAAAACGAGATGGAAACCCACCTTATATGAAGAAACCATGCCAACTCAGCTGAGGAGGTGGCTGCCACCAAGGGAAACAAGGCATTCCACGTCATCGATCCAGGGGAGGCACTCACCGACGAATCAGAGGACGCCACATGGACTTCACATGGATCAAAGGGCCCACCTCGGATACCAAATCAAGCCATGCACCGGGGATGGATCAGAGGGCCCACAGGGCAGCCACCCAGAGGAAGCACGGCCGAGATGGCCGCCCTAGGGGTTCGGCCGACCCTAGGATCGGCTGAACCGACCTAGGGTCGGTTCATCCCGGCCTTGCACGTGTCAGCTGCTCATTGGTCACTTGCTGCATCCTGGGGTGTTTTGGAGCACTTTGAGCCTCCGAACAAGCTTGGTCCTTTCCTACAAATAGAAGGGGAGGGGCTCTCATTTCCCACACACCACTCTCTCATTCTCCTCTCACTTTTAGTTTCCAAGGCTAGGGGGTAGGCTAGAGTAGCTCTTATTCAGGTTCCAAGTCTTCTTTGGAGTCTAGGTATGAGTTCTCTTTTATCTTTATTTCATTGTATGACTTTGATCTACTTCAGTTATTCAGCTATTTCATATAAAGTCATGGTAGATCATATGCTTGATATGTTCTTGAGTTCATCCTTTGTTCATCATTTAGAGGCTTGTGTTCTTAGTGAACACTACCTTTTGATCCACTTGAAGGGTGATAAACTCATTCCTTATGTGTTTGTTCATAAGTTAGAGGCTCGTGTTCTTCACGAACACGACCCTTTGATCTTGTTGACTAGACATAAGAGAGTTGGTATCCTTATATCTTTGAGTGTGTGTGTGTCGCACTACCCTTATATCTTTTATCTTAACCCTTCCTTTGAGTGTGTTGTTCCCTATATCTGTCTCTTAGTTTACATTCAGAGTAAAAGCATAAGTCTGAGATATCCGCCATTGCCTTCCACAGATACGATACCCTTGGAATATTCTTCTTCCTTGGGGAAATGCTACAATAGTTTATCTGTGCGCTTGCGGATTCGTTCATGATCGTTTAGATTAACCTTTGGTAAGTCTTGATGATCACGCTAACCCGGCGTCATTAGTTGTGACATTGAGAGGTGCCTACAAGGCGTTTCTTGGTGTTGTCACTAAGGATGGATCCCAGATCTGTTCTTAAAGTGACGACGCTATGAAATGCCAACAAGCATTTCTGGCGCTGTTGCCGGGGAAGGCACATGATTATCATGACTATGCTTTGCATCTGTTTATAAACTCTGAGTAGGTTAGGACAACTCTCAATGCAGGCTAACCTTGATTGTCTTCTTTTATTTTTAGATGATGAAGACAGGTAGTGTATGACTGGTTTCGACTTACCGGGAAATTTTACCGAAGATCCCGAGTCACTTGTGAGGAGAGCTCAAATTCATTTCAACTTACCTCGTCGTACTCGTCTGGAAGGCGAACCAGCTTCCTTTGTACCATCCACATCAAACACTATGGCCCAGAAGACACTTCGTGAGTACTCAGCTCCTTCCGCTGACCAGGTGCTGCAAGGCCCTAAGGTGGCAATGGGGACTGAAAATTTTGAGATCAAGACGGGTCTAATCACGATGGTACAGGCTAGCCCATTCTGTGGCAAGCCAAATGAGGATGCCAATGCTCATTTGCAGCAATTCCTAGAGCTATGCAGCACTTTCATCATCAGGGGTGCAAATATGGATGCTGTTCGTCTACGGCTGTTTCCATTCTCTCTCTTGGGGAAAGCTAAGCAATGGTTCTACGCGAATCGTGATGCTATCAACACTTGGAGTAAGTGTTTAGAGGCATTCCTCAAGAAGTTCTTCCCATTGGGTAAAACCCTCTTCGTGGAAGAATTTCTAGTTTTCAGCAAGCAGTAAGTGAATCTATTCCAGAGGCTTGGGAAAGGCTTCAGGAGTATGTCCTGGCCTGTCCTCACCATGGGATGGAGGATTGGCTCATTCTTCAAAGCTTTTATAATGGGTTGACTCCGACAGCCCGAGGCCATATTGATGCTGCTGCTCAAGGAGCATTCTTCTCACTCACTATTGATGATGCTAAATTACTCATTGAGAAGATGGTTTGCAACCAAGGGTGGAGTGATGAAAGACTCCAACCATGACCGAGGGGTACTCATACTGTCAAGGAAGCAGACATGATTACTGCCAAGTTGGATCTTCTTATGAAGAGATTGGATGACTACACCAGCGAGAAGGCTGCCATGGCCACCACTACTCTGCCTATGGACTCTCATATGACTTGTGAAGTCTGTGGCAACACTGGGCACTCAGGCAATTACTGTCCGGAGACTCAGGAGGAAGTGATGTACATGAATGGCAATAACAATGGTTATCGTCCACCTCAACAAGGGGGCCAATCGTGGAATCAACAACGCCCTTATTATCAAGGAGGTAACCAAGGTAATTCTTACAATCCCAACCAACCTTCCTTGAGAGATCTCGTCTTTGGGCAAGCTAAGATTAATGAAGGTGTTAACAAAAAGCTAGCTGCCCTTGATAAAACTTTGGAAAGTCTCATTGTTAATCTTGATAGTTCTTCTTCTGCTCAGAAGAGTCAGCTGTGTTTTAACAAAATGTTAGAAACCCAGTTAGCCCAGCTAGCTGCTTTGGTTCCATCTGCTGATAATTGGAGGATCCCAGGGCAACCCGTATCCTCTTGTGAAAATGTTAGTGTAGTGTCAACCAGGTGGGGTAAGCCACCTAGGAAGACACATGCTTCTAACTATGCAGGAAAGTCTATACAACAAATTCTTGATCCATGGGAGGAATCAGCAGTTGTGCACAAGAAAGATCCAGGCTATCCGACTATTACTTGCACAATCTATTACAAGAAGATCAGGCATGCCCTTTGTGACCTTGGTGCAAGTGTTAATCTCATGTCCAAGGCCATGTTCGAGCAACTGGGATATCCAGCTCTCTCTCCTATAGCACGAACTATCCAACTTGCCGATTCAATAATACGATATCCAGAAGGAATTGTTGAGAGCATATTGGTCAAGATCAAGAATTCTTATGTCTTCGCGGATTTTGTGGTCCTTGATATGGATGACGAGGGAGGAATGCCGCTCATCCTTGGGCGACCATTTCTCAGTGATGTCCGAGCTAGAATCAATGTGGGGTCCGGAATAATTCGCTTCCACATTGGGAAGAGGAAATTGAAGTTCAAGTTTCAGGACAAAGAAGAGCAATGCTATTTGGTGCAAGATAGTGTTGAGCAGCTTGGGGGAAGGACGGAGCCTTTACCCCCAAGGAAGAAATCTCCGTCGAAGAAGCTAAAGAAAATTCGGAAAGAATGGCGGAAAATTGAGATGGCACCACCCTCTACTTCTCAGGAGTGGGGTGCTGAGTGGAATTGATCATTGAGAAGAGTCCAACTCTTCAGACTAAAAATGATTGGTCCTTTCTACCAAAAAGGTTAAAGCTGGTACTTATCTCATATTTCCCCTTTCCAAAATTTTATTTCCAAAATTGCATATTTGATTTTCCAAAACCTTGCATCTGCATGCTAGATTTATCTAGCCCTTTTTCCCTGTTTAATATAAAATTTCTAAAAATAATTTCTAAGTTTTGAAAACCTTAGAAAATCCATTTGGGCAATTTGGAGTAAACTTTGGCCGGTGCACCTTGGTATACCTTCATATATTTGTTGGTGGCACACCTGCCAAAGGGGGCTAGCCCCGGGCCCACAGCTAGGCCAGCCGAACCAGGGTTCGGCCGAACCTTGGCAACGGTCATGTGGGCCCAGCCTCGGCCAGTGGCCCCTAGCCGTTGTGCAACGGCTAGTCCGCGGTGTGCTGCCCCTTTGCTCTATAAATTGGAACTGAGAGGAGGTGTTCTTCATCCATTCACTCACACCCCCTCTCTACTCCTTGCTCTCTTGGTTTTCTTGGATTTCTTGCTCGAGATTGGATCATCAAGTGTTCTCTCTATCGTGTTGCTGAAAGTATTGTTATTGGTGGAGCAAGCTCGGTAAGAACTTCATTCGACTTCACTAACCCATCACCGAGTTGCTCTTGTTGTCCCTTGAACACTCTCCGGAGGGTGACACGCTCACACTCCCGTTCGCGGGCAAGCGCGAGTTCATCCACCCCCGCCGAGCCGACGCCGAGCCCAATGACGATGGATTATGAAGAAGAGCAAGAGGAGCAAGCCGAGCCATAAGCCACGGAGGAGGTCATTGACGACACCCCCTACCTCAGCTTGCAGGGCGCTCGAGAGGAGCAAGCCTATGCTCTCCTAAAGGACCGAGTCTTCGCTCACACCCGAGACTTCGACTCGGCTCTCATGGAGAAAACAGGTATGAATCTCAAGTTTGTTTCCATTTGGCATGCTCATGGTTGGGAGGAGTTTGCGCCAGTTACAGAGCTTGGCTCTCGGCCCCTCACCATCCAGTTTCTTTGCTCTCTTACCGAGATTCCGGATGGCATTCAGTTTTGTCTCTTTGGGACTGATTATCATGTTTCTTGGAAGGAACTTAGTCATCTTCTTGGTTTTAGTCCTCGTTGTGCTGTTTCTTTGAAGCAGGCTTGTGAGGGTTTTGTTCGAGACTCTTTCAGGGCAGATAACTCTGGTCTTGTTTACAGTGGCAAGTTTGTACCTCGGTGCAACGATATTGTGCATCCCACTCTTTGTCTGTGGCACAAGTGGCTCGCCATTACTCTCTTTCCACGAGAGGATGTTCGGCCCGTGCGCAGCGATGAGATGATGCTATTATACGCCGCTGTTAACCGGATCAAGGTCTCTCCCGTTAAAGCTATGATTCGGCAATGGTTGATGAATTTCAAGATGATAGGTCCTATTGAGTGTACGTCTTTCGTGACTCGTATTGCTCTCAGACTCGGGGTTCTTAGCAGGAACTCCGTACCCTTCATCGGGACGCCCCGAGTTCTCATTGATGAGGCATACTTCATCCAAGGGCATATACTCAAGAAGGGCCCGAATGATTCTTTGACTTTCTTCTTTCCGGGTTATGCAAATCAAATCCTGTTACCTAACCCGAGGTTTGGATTGTATAACTCGGAATCACTAACCATTCCCCTTGTTACACAAGAGGAAAGCCGTCGTGCTAGTATTTCAGGCAGGTCCACAAGAAGCGCGGCGAAGAGAGCACACATGAGTTCCTCAATGATTAGAATTTCCCATCCAAGGCCATATGTAGATTCTAGCTCTTATTAGCCTCCACATATGCAGCTTGTTCTCTCATTGAGCTTTGTCAAATTGTTGTGTCCCTTGTTAGAACTCATACTCCCCTGATCAAGATCACGTACACGTTCGTGCTAAACTTCTACACTAGAAGTTAGCATTCATCATTTGATCCATACTGCCTATGCATTCTTCCACAAATAAAACTATGTGTATCTTTGTATCATTCATCCCTCTCCAAAAATCTCCAATAGATACGAAGGGCTAGCTTGAAAAAAAAGAGAAAGAGTTCAGAAGGAGAAAAAGGGATTGATATGTGCAAGAGAAAGAGTTCCACCATATAGATGGTAATAACTAGTACCTACTCCGGGGCTAGTGTCCACCTTACCATCAATCCCACAATCCCTCATATAAAGCATGGTAATATCAAGCACCCATTTCCGGGCCTAGTATCCACCTTGCCATGCTCATATCCATCACACACATATTCAAATCTTGATCAGGATGTATGTTTGTTTCTTCCAAGGATCCGGTCTTTGACTTAGCAATATATGAGAGACAAGTATGCCACATCTTCCCTACCTACAACTCCACATAAAGCCTATTAGGAGTAGGATGTGAAGAAAGGCAACATGGATGCCTTGGTGAGGAACCATACACTATTGAGCGATCCGAGAGTATCATTTGAGGAACTCTGATTTTCTTTTGAAAAATTTGCAAAACCTCAGGATTGATAGCTGATCAAGGTATGAGTGATTATGCACATTCTGTATAACCATTCTGTCTCTCAACCGCCCAAGGCAGGTGAAGCTATATGCCCCACGTCATCAGGTAAAAGGTAAGAACATTGCCAACTTGTTCAACTCTTGGTAGAGTACTTCGCTGTATGTTTGCCATAAGTTGAGAATACAACATTGTAGCAACTCCTGATCAACCAACCTAAGTCTCTAATGTCTTGCTTCGAGACGAGCAAGAGGTTAGCTTGGGGGAGTTTGTTGACGGCTAAAAAGTACCACTTTCAACCCTCAATATTCTCACATAAAAGGAGGCATATGCATTATTTACTTGCATTTTGGTTTGAATAATGTAGTTCCACTTGTCCTTGGAGATTATTTGTATGTAGGTGATTTACCACTAAAAAGAGATGGAAACCCACCTTCTATGAAGAAACCATGCCAACTCAGCTGAGGAGGTGGCTGCCACCAAGGGAAACATGGCATTCCACGTCATCGATCTAGGGGAGGCACTCACCGACGAATCAGAGGACGCCACATGGACTTCACATGGATCAAAGGGCCCACCTCGGATACCAAATTAAGCCATGCACCGTGGATGGATCAGAGGGCCCACAGGGCAGCCACCCAGAGGAAGCACGACCGAGATGGCCGCCCTAGGGGTTCGGCCGACCCTAGGATCGGCTGAACCGACCTAGGGTCGGTTCATCCCGGCCTTGCACGTGTCAGCTGCTCATTGGTCACTTGCTGCATCCCGGGGTGTTTTGGAGCACTTTGAGCCTCCGAGCAAGCCTGGCCCTTGCCTATAAATAGAAGGGGAGGGGCTCCCATTTCCCACACACCACTCTCTCATTCTCCTCTCACTTTTAGTTTCCAAGGCTAGGGGGTAGGCTAGAGTAGCTCTTATTCAGGTTCCAAGTCTTCTTTGGAGTCTAGATATGAGTTCTCTTTTATCTTTATTTCATTGTATGACTTTGATCTACTTTAGTTATTCAGCTATTTCATATAAAGTCATGGTAGATCATATGCTTGATATGTTCTTGAGTTCATCCTTTGTTCATCATTTAGAGGCTTGTGTTCTTCGTGAACACTACCTTTTGATCCACTTGAAGGGTGATAAACTCATTCCTTCTGTGTTTGTTCATAAGTTAGAGGCTCGTGTTCTTCACGAACACGACCCTTTGATCTTGTTGACTAGACATAAGAGAGTTTGTATCCGTTCGTATGTCTAGCCTTAGTTGATCTTGTTAGATGGCATGAGAGTGTTGCATGAGGTTTGTGTTCAAGCTACGGTACTCGGTCTAAGTTGACCAGTCTTCTTGTGGCTCTCACCCTGGGTCACAATAGCCCAGGTCGGGTGGAGTCTAGCAGCAACGTAGGCATGGTGCCTGGGTTGTCTGGCTACGTTAGTTATGAGCATACCCCCCGTAACGATAGAGGTAGGTCCGCAAGTGGTGACAACCTTGTTGGATCCTTGAGCAACCCTCCGCGCTGGGGTACCTGCTATAGGAGTCTAAAGTCTAGTTTCGCAGAGTGCTGGTCGTCGTGGGCTAGCTCCCCGTTTGTACCCGGGTGCTGAACCTTATCCTAGTCATGCAATACTCATGCCTATCTCTTGTATCTTTTAGCTTTGTATGTTTAGTACATTAGAACCTAGAGCTAACTCGTATGTTCCCCCTAAGCCATAGTGTGCTAGAGTAGAGGTAGATTTGAGTGTGTCTGTGTGTGTGTGTGTCGCACTACCCTTATATCTTTTATCTTAACCCTGCCTTTGAGTGTGTTGTTTCCTATATCTGTCTCTTAGCTTACATTCAGAGCAAAAGCATAAGTTTGAGATATCCGCCATTGCCTTCCACGGATACGATACCCTTGGAATATTCTCCTTCCTTGGGGAAATGCTACAATGGTTTATCTGTGCGCTTGCGGATTCATTCATGATCGTTTAGATTAACCTTTGGCAAGTCTTGATGATCACGCTAACCCGACGTCGTTAGTTGTGACATTGAGAGGTGCCTACAAGGCGTTTCTTGGTGTTGTCACTAACGATGGATCCCAGATCTGTTCTTAAAGTGATGACGCTACGAAATGCCAACATGTATGGCATGCCTCCGGGAGAACACTCATGAGCTAGTCGATCGATCCTGCTTTGAGATTCGTGCCGTTTGATTTTTGAGGGCGGGTTATCTGATAACCTAGCAACCCGTGACTCTGAGTCACGGCCTCTGTGTTGCCCATATTCCAATTTTATTTGGAAAGCCTTTTTATGAATCCGGGGCGCGACCCACTTTATGGGAAACTCGCACTCCTTGGCCTGTTAAGAAATGCAGCCCATTTAGGCCCGAGAAGGCCCGAATACGAAGCGTTGGGGGTGACGGCGTTGACGCCGTGTTGGAGACGAACCGTCCATGAGTAACTCGCGAGTTAATCCAGCGTGCGACATGGAGAAATGATGGGACGGAGCGGGGCCCGCCACGACTCCCTTTTCGGCCGCCCGCATTTAAGGCAAGCCAGGGGTGCGCTTCCTCTCACTCCCCCATCATTTCACGTCGCCTCGCTTCCCATAGGAAACCACGCTTCACCTCCTCCTCTGGCTGCTCCACTGCCGCATCCTGCTTGATCCGCCTCCGTAGTAGTTCGATCCGCCGGATCTAGAGTCAGCGGAGGCCCAGATCCAGATCCACCGCGCAAATCGCCCCCATCCCCTTCGCCTCCGGCAGTCCCCGAGCCCGGCGAGGGCCATGACTTCGAAGACCCGCCGGGGGAAGAAGAGCTCCAGGGAGAGCGTGGTGGTCGTGAGGAGATCCCCGTCGCGGTCTCCTTCGCCGTCGGCGCCTCCTCACCGCGATGAGGAGTGGGTCTGCTCTACCTCGACACAGACGCGGATCCTCACCCTGATTTGGGGCAGATCCTGCTCGACGAGGCCACTGAGGAGTAGCGCGTAGCGGCGGGGGAGGAGTTCCCCACGCCGGAAACGCACGAGGTGGTGGTGTTCGAATCGTGGTACCCTCGCGGATTCGGGTTGCCTACACACCCCTTCTTCCGCGGGCTGCTGTACTACTACAGGTTGCAGGTCTGCAACCTCAACCCTAACTCGATCTTGCACATCGCCATCTTCATCCATCTGTGCGAGGCGTACCTTGGTATCGCCCCGCACTTCAACCTCTTCTGGTACTTCTTCCGGGTGAAGCCCCAGAAGAGTGCCAAGAAGCCGAAGGTGGTGGGCGGCGCCGGGCTCTAGCTCCGGCAGAAGACCTCTAGCGAGTACATCTCGGTGCCATCATCAGCTCCAACAAGGGCAGGCACAGCGAGTGGTTCTACACCACCGACCACGCCCCACAGGTGCCGTGCGACGTCGGCGCGCGCCGGACCCCGATCCGCTGCTGAGACGAGGAACTGGGCGACACTGAGATGGGTCAGGTGTCGGAGTTGCTGAAGCTGATCCAGAATGTGAAGGCGGCCGGTCTCACTGGGGTGGAGGTCATGGCGAACTTTGCTACCCGGTGTCTGCAGCCGCTGAAGGAGAGGGCACACCCGGCGTACGAGTACGCCGGGGAAGACTTCGACACGACGCGGGAGGTGCCGGAACGGGGGGAGCCGGAAGTGTTGGTGGAGCGCATCGTGAGTGCTTCGCCCCCACACCGTCATCACGTTGCGTGGCGCACCACGTCCCTACAGCCTAGGGAACCCTTCACCTGCAGTAAGTGGCAATTTTTTGCTTTTTACGATCCGCCCATTAGGGCATATACATATGCTTGTAAGGTCTTTGTTGAAATGCTTGAACCAAAATTATGATTTGCAAGGTTGTACGACTTTTTTCTCTGCCTCACTGCTGCCAGGAACGCTGGCTGGGGCGGCGTCCCTGCCTGGCAGGCTCGGCGAGCTGAAGAGGTTTGAGATCGCCCACGCCCATGCCGCTGTTGGTGGCGGCAGCGTGGTGGCACCGGGTCCAGCCCAGCGCGCGGCCACTATGGAGCCTGGCTGACATGTAGTCGTGGCCCCTGTAGATGGGGAACACGCTGCGCCTGCTGGCAAGGGGAAGGAGCACAAAGGTAGCAGCTGGCCGGAGGTGCGGCATGTGCCGCCTGGCTCGCTCAAGATTGACGAGCCGGCGTCACGTCTGCGCAAGCTGGTGCTGCCGGGCGACTCCGACGATGAGGAGTTGAGCCCTTGTCTGTTCGGTGCCGGCGACATCCCTCTGGAGGCCGCCAAGGAGGTGCGGAGTGGTGCGGCGGCTACCTCTCCTTGTCTTCCTTCTTGTCCTCCTTCTCCTCCACCTTCTCCTCGACCTTCTCTTCAACGAACGGAAAATGCTCCTCAGAGTACAAGCGTGCCACGTCTGTCGCCGCAGACTACCCCGGCGCCTCCTATGACGACACAGGGTGCGCTCAGGCCGGCTTCAAAGGCGGCTGTCGGGGCGAAGAGGCCTGCGTCCTCCAGCTCTGGGTTCCGCAAGCACGCTCGTCTGCGCATATCCATCGAGTAAGCTGTTCTGCAGGTCATTGTTTTGTTCTGTTTGTCATTCGCTTATTTGTTGTGGTTGAGGTTTGTGGTGTTGCAATTGTCGTTGTTTGTAGACCCTGTCATGGGTGAGGTGCCCGCGCTAGGTGCTGGTCCGGCGGCGCATCAGCCGAGTGCTTCGGAGCACTCCGACATGGCGCCGGTGCTCCCACGCCGCGCATGAGCCCACCACGCCCTGGCAGGATTGCCTAGTTGCGCGATGGTAGAGCGGGGGAGGTGCTCGGCGACCCGGTCATCGACGAGGACAACCGGCAGGAGCTCGTGACCCTGGCCACAAGGTTTGCTCGGCTGGAGGAGGTGAGAGCATCTTCATATCTTCCTCTTTTTGGCTCCATTGTCACTTCTTTTGATCATCCTGTTGTCCAGACCGTATCTGCCACGTCTGCTCGCAAGAGCGAGCTGCTGGAGGACATCGGCTCCAATGTCGTCTCGCTGCGCGCCCGGGTGCAGCGCCTCGAGGAATAGGCTGCCGCACGTTAGAATGGCAGCAACCAGGAGCTCGAGGGGCTGTGCCGGGAGAAGGCTGTTGCGGCTGCTGCCACTAAGCGCGCCTGCGCGGAGAAGGCCACTACAGAGGCTCCTGCAGAGGCCACCATCACATCCCTTCGTGAGGCAGCGGAGGAGCACCAGATAGGTATGTTGTCTCTTATTCCATATATTCCTCCGAATGCTTTGTATCTGATCTGATTCTTCGAAGCAGCTCGGGCTCAAGCTGAACAGGAGCTTGAGACTGTCCGGGCTCGGGCGAAGGCGACGGGGAAAGCCTAGGAGCAAGCGACCAGGGAGCGGGCCGTGGCCAAGAAAGAGCTTGCTGGTGAGTTGTCTTCCCCCTTTACCTTTGTTGTATCTTTGTGTTGTCTAGTCCTTCTGACGGTTTGAACAGACTTGCGACGGAAACTATTCGCCCAAATCGCAGACCTGGAGGCTCGCGTGGAGTCCGAGAGGAGCCAGTTCCGGGTGCTCGGCGAAGCTCTGGGCCCTCTGCTGGACGAGCTGGCCCTGCTTGCCGATTCCTCTGTGCGGGAATTTGGTGAGCCCACCGTCCGCCCGCCGTCTCTGCTGGAGCGAGTCCAGGCGGCGTCTTCGCGCTTCCAAGGGCTTCTTCGCGAGGTTAGTCTGGCGAGTGACAGCCACTGCCTCGCCGTCTTCCATTCCTACCTCCCTCAGTTCGATGTGGGCTTGTTCCGTGGCGGGTTCGCTCGTGGGACGTCATCCACGAGGGTTGACGAGCTGCTGGAGGAGGTAAAGGACGTGGCGGAGAAGCTCGCCGAGGATGTGGTGCCTGAAGAGGATGAGCCGAGTGGTTTCCTGCTGCAACCATGAGAAACATTAAATAAGTAATTGTAATATTTTGCTTGTACTGACGTGACATCATACTTTATAAGACGTTTGTTTTAATGGTGGCACTTTACTTTGATAGTATCCATGTACTTTTAATTTCTCCGGTAGTTGGTCTATTACGGGAAACCGTAGTCCCGTTGGCCTCAGTTTCCTAGCGCAGAGGGCGTACTCTCGTACACGCGTAGTACCTTAGCTTGGCGAAGATCTCAGCCCACGATTTAAGACGTATTTTACCGAGTACTTTATGATTCTTAGGATCCGTGTTTAGATGAGCGTTTTAATTTTCGACAGAAGTAAACATTGCCAGAAAATAAAAGTAGTCCCAAAGTTTCAGATTTGGAACTTGGGTCTGATCATGCAAGCAGGGTATCGAAGTGAAAGAACTCCAAAGATCATGATTTTTATTCATTGCCCAGATTGCTAGCATGTGAAAGTACAAAAAGTTGAAAAGATACATAGCTTTTATGGGTAGAAGCAACTTAGATGCTCGATGTTCCAAGAGTTGGGCACATCGGTGCCGTTCTCCCGCATTAGCCGGTAAGCACCCGGCCTGTTGACTTCCTTTACTATGAAAGGCCCCTCCCACGGAGCCGATAGCTTGTGCATGTCCTTCTTGCTTTGGATCGTCCGGAGAACAAGGTCACCAACGCAAAAGGCTCTCTCTTGCACATTCTTGTCATGGTAGCTGTTGACGGTTGATATTTGCCATTTTTATGGCCGTCAACTCCTGCAAATTGGAGCATGAATTGCACATTCACACTAGAATAGGAGCTTAAACTCATACTTTCCACCAGTGTCGATGTCTATTCGAATGCAGGTATTTAGCATAAGAAATGAGAGGAATCCATACACTTTCACTCCACTCCAATCCAAGGCCCTCAATTGCTGGCCAATCAGGGGCTGCCACATGGATTCTCCTGGATCCATGATGTCACCAATCCATGTGAGGGACTCTCAACGAATCATACGCTGCCACGTCAGCATCACATGGATCCATGGGCCCACTTTGCCAACTAAACCGCCAGGAAACGTGCCATGCACGGAGGAGAGGCACTAGGGCCCACATGGAAGCAAGCCAGAGGAAGCACACCCCAGAAGGAGGGCTGAGAGCTTCGGCCGACCCTAGGATCGGCCGAACCAACCTAAGGTCGGTTGATCTCCCCCCTCCACGTGTTGCTCGCTCATTGGTCCTTGGCTGCATTCCAGGATGTTTTGGAGCACTTGGAGCCTCGGAGCAAGCCACTCCCTTGTCCATAAATAGGCGGGGAGGGGCTCCATTTCACACACACCACCAAGCTCTCAAGTTCCACTTTTCTCCTGTGTAGCTCTCTCTCTCCCTCTCTCTAATTCTGCCCATGTGAGGTGATTCTCACCTCTATGTGGTAGAATGGTGATGAGGAGAGATCTTGATTAGGAGTAGTTGAGAGGTAGAGTAGGGGTGAGGAGTGAGTTGATGTCCTCGTGGATGCTTGTTCTTCATTTAGATCAAAGTGAGTATTTCAGCATTTCTTATTTAGACTATAGTGGACATCATGCATGCTTGGTTTGTTCTTGTGTTCTTGGCTCGTTAATAAGTTAGAGGCTTGTGTTCTTCGTGACACAAGGCTTCGATCCTTTAGAGCCAGCTTAGTAGTTCATATACCTGTTTGCATGCTCTGATCCTGTTTAGCTAAGTGAGTCCGATGTATCTCGTTTGTTGGCATCCATAGCTTCCTTTCTGCTCTGTAGCTCGATGAATAATAAGATGGTTTGAATCCGATCTTTCTCTAGTTCGTGGGTCCGTATCTATACGGTTGCTATAGTGTAGTTAGCGGGTCGGCAGACATAACCGCGCTATAGTATTTATCTGGGGTACAGACGTGGTGTCTGGGCCCTGGTTTTCCTGCGAAGACCGCGTACACTCGTAGCATAGAGGTAGGCCGCAGTGGTGACAGCCTGTTAGACCCTTTGCAAACCCTCTGCGTCAACGTACCGAGTTGGGCTCGATGTCAGTACATTGGCCTCTCCCTAAAAAGTTAGGATGTGCTGTCGCCCCACGGGGATGACTGAGACCGGACAGATGTATCTTGAGAGCTAAGTCTCTTAAGGAAGTGCTTCTCGTATCCCGACCTATCCCAGCGGAAGCTGGTGTCCTTGGATAGACCCTCTCTGGTTACTCTCCGTCCTAGGAACGAAACCTGACGGGAATACTCATTCTCCGAGGGAGAAGTGCTACAACGGTGTATCCGTGCGCTTGCGGATTCGTTCGCACTCGTCAGTGTACCCAGAAGTTTCTTACACGCTCACGCTACCACGACGCCTAGTGTTGAGGTTAAGAAACACCAACAAGCATTTTTGGCGCCGTTGCCGGGGACGGCTGTTGTTAACCTTCGTGCCCGTCTATCCTCGTATTTATCTTTTTCCTTTTTCTTCTACCTGTTGACGGCTGTTAAGTGCTACTTTTACACCGTCAATACCTGCATAATATAATGGTGAAAGGATCATCAACACTAGAATAGGGCTTGATACTGATGATTTCCACAAGTGTTGGTGTTTCTAGCTTTTGTTGCAGGATGCACCGAAATGCGTGCCAAATGGTGCAATTGAGAGCAAGTAGTCCAATGGCTATCAAAGGACGTCATCATAAACAACTTCCAATGCCAATTTCGACTGCACCATTGCGACGGGCTCGTCGAGACGATTGAAATGGACATATTATATGCCTACATCAGAGTTTGTATGAAGGAGATACACAAAGGACAAAATTGCTGACGCAGTGCTTACATCACCACGGGACCCACATCAACCAGTCGAACGTCTGCATGCATGACACGTGGCGGCCTCGGATTGGACGCCGGGCCCCGCTCCGGATTGCCGCGCTGGCAGCGCATGTGCGCGGGGGGTGCTCCGCCGGGCCACGCGTCGCAGCGCCGTTGGCTGCCTCGGTGTCACGCACATCGTGACCCGGGCGCCAACGCGCGCGCGAGCCGTGCGTGGGAAGGCCCCCCGGCCGGCCACGCGTTGCTAGGCGACTGGCGGGGGCGAGGCCTGCACGGCTCGTTTGCCCGGGCGGGGACAGATGGCGCGCAGGGGTTGGCGTGGGGCAAGGCGGCGCCGCGGCCCGCGCGGGTTTGCCTGGCTGGCCCGCGGTCTGCCCACCGGCCCGCCCGGTTCGCCCCCTTTTCTGCCGGTTCAGGGCTCTGTTGCACCGGTTCAGCGCTCCAGGAGCCTCGGATGCTCCGGTTTTCGACCCCAGAGACCAGTTCTCGCAAGGACACGTATCACCACGCGATTGAGGGCGCCCAAGGCAGCTGCACAAGCCTCCTACCTCCCTTGGCCTATAAATATGAGGAGAGGGGGCTAGAATTGAGACATCCCGTTCTCCTCCTCCTCTTTAGAAACACTTGTTTCCTCCCTCATGTGATCTCTCATGGATCAAATGAGTTGATCCATGTAGGTGAGAGTAGGTGCTAGGTAGAGTGTGGTGTTGGTGAGGGTGTCATGTTCTTCAATTAGAGCAAAGTAAGTATTCTTGTATTTTCCAATTAGACTAAAGTGTTATTCATGCATGAGTGGCATGTTCTTGAGTTCTTCGTTCGTTCATCATTTAGAGGCTCGTGTTCTTCATGAACGCGCTTCCTCGATCTAGTTGACGAACAAGTTACTCGCGCTTTTGTGTTTGTTCATAAGTTAGAGGCTCGTGTTCTTCACGAACACGACCCTTTGATCTTTTGTTACAAGTGCATAAGTTTGCATTCTGTTTGTGTGAATTATCCTGTTAGATCTTGTTGGAGTACATTAATACACTGGCATTCGTTCTTCCTATCATCTGTGTGATCCTATGGTAAGTGAGATTAGCTCGAAGCTCGCGGGTTCGTCGCTCCGTATTTATACGGAGTGCTATAGTGTTTCTATGGGATATCAGACGTAGCCGTGCTATAGTAGTAATCGGTGGTGTAGATGTGGTGTCTAGACTACGGGTTATGCTTCGAATGCCCTGTATCCCACGGTTTGTCTTGGGGTAGGCCGCGGTAGTGACAGCCGTTGGACCCTCTGAAATCCCCCACGTTCGGATACAGCGTGTAGGCAACCCTTTTCCGTGAACCAACTGTTATAGCCAGGAGGGGCCGGTGTCCGAAGCGAGATCTTATCCGAGCTTGTTCCTCTCTAGAGTCGAGAACCTACAGGAAGCACCCCATCATCTCCCTACCATAGCTGGGGCTTGGTGTCCTTGGACCGTTCATCTAGGATAGAAGGTAGTGCACATCGTTCTTTGGATTCGATACCCTTTGGAATACTCCTAAGGTGAAGTGCTACAGTGGCATTTCCGTGCGCTTGCGGATTCTTTCGTACCTGTCGGTATACCCAGGTGGATCTTACGCTCCTGCTAGGTGCGCAACTAGTGGTGACGTTAAGAAATACCAACAAGCATTTCTGGTGCCATTGCCGGGCAACGGTTGTTGTATCTATCTTCAAACCTAGTGGTCCTCGTATCTTTTGTTTTTCCTTTTTGTTCTACCTTTACCCCCGTTACCCATGGAGAAGCTTTCCTGCAATAGCATCTCTACCCCTAGGGGCGAGTTCGTCTTAGAGAAACCATCAACTTCTACATCTAGCTACGAGCTTCGTCCCGGTTTTATAGCCATGGTTCGGAATCGACTTTTCTCTGGTGCCATCAGTGATGATCCCCATGATCATTTAAAGGAGTTCGAAGAACTGTGTTCGTGCTTGGTAATCCCAGGTATGACACAAGAAACTTTGAGGTGGAAGTTGTTCCCTTTTTCTCTTGAAGACAGAGCGGAACAATGGTACACCCGCACGATAGAGAGTGTAGACAATTGGGAAGAACTACGAGATGACTTTTGTTACTCGTTCTCCCCTTTTGAACACTTAGATTCGCTACCGTGTGAATTCCATGAATTCGAGCAACTAGAGTGCGAGTCTATAGGTGCAGCTTGGGCTAGATTCTCACACCTGTTGGAGCTTAACTCAGACTTGTCTATACCTGATAATTTATCCTTGAACATCTTTCACGGGCTGATAGACATGGAATCTGCATTTGAGCTCGACCTTGTAGCTGGAGGTTCATTTAGAACCCGAACTCTAATGAGAAGAAGAGAGATCCTAGAATACTTTTTAAAAACCTCTTCTTCCTATCCCAGATACAATGATCTCCACCAAGAATCAGAGTCGATCCAAGAGAGTCTCTTAATAGACGAATTTGAGCTTTCACCTTGCACATCTAATGATTCATCTAGAGAGCCTTCTCCCGAACCACGAACACCAAAGGGAGAAGAAATTCAACCTTTGGAGTCCTCTTCTCGATTTGAGGGTGATCCTTCTCGGAACATCATAAATACCTCAGATCGTTCTTGGCATGAGGAGCCTACGGCATCGTTGGACTTTGATGAGGTTCTCGATGAAGTTTGGAATCATGGTGCAATAGTGGAATGGTCGCCTTGGAAATCAGAGCCTGTTGCCAAAGTAATTCGGGTCAGCTCGACTTCCACGACCATCCATTGCTCCATGAGGGGAAACACCGTAGATGCTGTTCATGACCCTGCTGCTGGAGTTTGCATCATAGCGGAGTACCTTTTGGACACTCTGGTGGGTGACATGCCCCTCACCCCGACTGATAGATATATCCGAAGTCCTAGGTATAAAGAATATATTTTTCCATGTCGAGGGATTGCTAGGGACGTGCCAATCATCATAGACAAGATCGAGGTGCACTTAGATTTTCACATCTATGACATCATGGATTTCGATCTTCTTCTGGGCTTCCCATTGGATGAACTGCTTCATAAATCTCAAGGAAGCCTAGATGTAAAGCTTAGGGAAGCCGCTCCTACCACGTCCATCTCTTGTCATGAACATTCCATGGTAGAGCCTCTTCCCGAGCAAAACCCGCTCGAGATGATAATGCACGTATCTCCGTTCGCATCATCCGAGCCTGTTCCGATTGAGGTTGTAGACTTCTCTACTCCTCAACGGGATGACTCGGGAGATCCTCTTCACCTCTGTGGTGGCGAACGATCATCATCTATCTCTACCGATTTTCAGCCTCTTCCCGCTGGCCCGTACTATGTTGCTTTCGATTATGATCGAGAGTCAACATCTTGCCTCCACGATGCATCTCTTGAGATGGGGAATTCATGGGCCATGGAACCTTTTGAGGCACTGACTCTGGAGTCCGGAGGAAAGAATTCCACACACGAGCATGGTAGCTTCATTCTTGATCTACCATACAGACCATGCTCGCATGATGTCCTTCTAGAGTCAGACTTGCTTAGTGCGCTGAGCACACATGAGGGCTGCAATCACCTTATGGTCCTCTTTTGTAGGAAGTTCAGAAGGTTGGTTGTAGATGTATATGTCTATCATAAGCATATCAGATTTCGTGTGTGCACTGTGGCACAAACCTTGCAGCTAAAGCTTCACTGATACATCAAGGATTGGTGGTGAGACGGGAATGACACCACCAACGATAGCTGCAAGATGAAGTTCCCATGGTCGAGCTTATGACCAATAAATAAACAAAGCCCTACCGGGAGATAGCCTGGATTAGCATAGATTTTATTTCCCTTCTCGAATAAAAGCAAGAACATGTTTTTAGGATAAGTCGTCCTTCGGGTATTTTTGGTCACTAACCTTTGAGGTGGAGATTGAAAAGAAAGATGGACATATGATGCCTACGAACATGTGAGCCACATCAGCTGCAACACCTAGATAAGCTTTGGTGAGGGAGCATTTACAAAAGGAAGCTTGATCACCACACACTTGAGTTTTGTTGCTTAGCAATGCAAACTTCAAGTGTGGGGGAGGTATGTGAGCACCCTGAGTAAAGTTCCTCCACTACCAAATCTTATCCTGGTGTGAAGATGATGTCAGCTCTTGCATCTTGCCCACTAGCTAGGTAAGTCGTGCTTTTGACATTAAACAAAGCCCTTCCGAGAGGTTCCCGAGGTTCACCATTTTATGCTCATACTTATATGCTTCTTTTGATGAAAAGCTTGATCATGCATGCGTGTTTCCTTTATCTTTGTTCGTATGTTCTAGTTTGGATGTATGCTCGAGTTTACATTCATAGACTGTTTTAGATTAAGCGTGGTGCTTAGGTTAAAATTGTCTTCTTCAATCAAAACAAGACATGGTGCCGAGTTTTGATTGATGAACCTTGGAGTTATACTTTCATGGATATTGGATGCATGTATGCGGACTAACCCCTGCAGAAAATTGTCAAATTTGAATGGGTAAGTCATTGAGCTAAATTCAAATGGGAAGGTAAGTTGAGATGTCAGATTCATGTTGCACAACATGGAAAGGTGGTACATATGACCTCTCAAAGGTCCAAGGTAAGTATATTTCCCTTTGTGTATGAAGTGTAATATTGGTCTAACCCTTTCGAGAAAATGACACGGTGACAATAAAATAAAAAAACCAAAAAAATATTTGCTTCTGAATAAAGGCTCTATGGTTCTCGAACCAGTAGAGTCCATCTTTTGTTTCCACTTTTGCTTGAAGAACAACACCAGTACAAGCACCAGTGTGGGGGAGTTCTCTCAAGCTCATCATCAATGTATCCATTTGAGAACTCCCACACAAAGGGCTGCACGACATCGATTATGCCTTCATGACAAGGACAAGGTAAACTAAAGTGAGCTGGCTACCCCACGGGTCAGCCAAATCACCACTAGTCTTCCTCGTTCCTCATATCCTTCAGGAGCGATGGTATGTGCACCCTTCATCTCACTCTCTACCTTTGAGTTCGAATGATCCTCAATTCTTATCCAATATATCAAACTCGAATATCGGTGTTTTGTTTGCTCTCCATGATTCCTATGGTTGGCTTGCATATATTTTATTCCTTACTTATTATCTTGATGCTTGTGAATAAATATCATTAGGGAACTCATGCTTATCTAAGTAGTTGATGTTTGTGATATGGTTTGATGATATGATCTTCGCTCTAAATGTCTGAGTGCTTGGGAATTTTATTTGAAAAATCATAAAACCCTTTTGCAAAGCTCCTCTTTGATTAGCCGCCACACCTACGTGTGTGTGCGTGCGCGCGTATCTGGACCGCAAGGCCAGAAGACACGCCGAACCTTGGGCACCGTAGCTTGGTTGGCCCACTAGGCTGAGTCCAATGGGCCGAATCCGGCCCACTAACACTTTCGGCCCAATAACGGCCCACTAACCCTGCTGCTGACGTCACGCCCATGTCATGCTGACGTCATCACTATTTTCAAAATAAAAATCCCTTTTCTGTTTTATAAATGATTTTGGAAATTAATTTATAAAATCCTTTAACCTTTGAAAATTCATAACTAATTATTTATAACTCCGAAAAATATGAAACCAGTTTCATTATTTTTCTAAAAATGAGACGATGCTGTTTGTAGGTAGTTTGGTTCTGGTTGGATATTTTAAAATTGGGTTTCTTTGGATTTATGCTTAGTTGTTTGCCGGTAATTTAGTGTCTCGTATCTCGTGCTGCACAGACCCGAGCTACGACCAGGAGGAGGCCTACGACCCCGACTTCAACCCAGACCAGGACTACGGACACCAGCCAGGTGTCATGTCACTCCCAACCATTTAGATCCTATGCATGCTTTAGATGCTAGTGCTTAATTACTTTTGATGCATGTTTTTAAATTGCATAGACAATTGATTAGCCATGCCTTGGAATTGTTAATCCTGTCCTTGGAATACCTACTTTTGGAACTAGCTACAGACCCCTAGCTAGTTCCCCGGCTTTATTCATCCATATATTTTACCCTTAGTTATGGATGGATCTCAGGTTTGGACCGAGGTTGGGATACCTCGGAACTCTTGTGTGTGTTTTGGGTGAGTGTGTATCCTTGACGTGTTACCGCAGGAGCGAGCCGCTTTGGTTACCTGTGAACACCTGTCTAGGGGAGATGTGACCTGGCCTCTCGCCCTAGCGACGTGTCGGACGGTTGGAGTTGGTGAGTGCTCGCTCTTGCAAATAAGGACCGATCGACAGTTTAACCGTGATCTTTGGGCTATTTACGTGCAAACTGTTCACCTTGTTATGGGCGGGGTTCGGTCCGAGAACTAGTATGTGGATGGCATCCAGCTTGTAGGCGGACCGGTGTGGTCGTGTGAGGGGGACGGGTATTACCCCCCGAGTAGACGTCGCCCCGGCTTCTCCGGGGATGGTTTCACAGCTTCGAGGCCCTGCTGGCAAGTTTCGCGCCCCAGTCAGGACGAGTCAGGCTCGGAGAGGTAGGAGAGTGTCGTCCACTGCTAGGTCTCTGGCTGTTAGGTAGAGAGGTGGATCGGGGGCGCCCGATTCTGCTCTACTCGGCAGGTCCAGTTGTACAACCTCTGTAGAGTGTTAAACCTATAGCTATAGTCCGTGTCCACTAGTATGGACAGCCCACGGGTCTGTTACTCTGGCTAGTCTCTTCTTGTGTTGCTTTCTCTCCCCTTTGTGTGTGTGAGCCCGGCTTCGTGCCGTTGAGACGTGGGGATAGGAGTTGGTGACCCCACGTCGCAGATGAGAGTGGGATGCTGTATCTTGGTTGAGATCCAGTGTTTGGTGTTCTTTCCTTGTTGGGGTGTTGACCCCGGAGGCGTTGTCCTTGGAGGTGTGGATCTCCTCGGAGAAGGAGACCTCTCGGCCATTCTGCTTACCTTGAAGTTGCAACCGCTGCTTGCATAACCTTCTACAGCCATAAATAGGTTTACTCATGCATACTAGAATTATTCTCTTTTGCTTATGCTCTTTGTTGGGAAGCTGACATGACCTACTCGCTTATCGAGTAGATGACGGGTTTTCAGACCAGGAGCCGGACTACGACTTTGAGCACGATGGATGGGAGGATTGAGGCTCGCTCTACACTCGAGTTGCCTGAGGATATGGAGTCTACTTCGCTACATGAGAGCCGCCGCGTAGATGTTTACTCTGGTTGATTCAGTCCCGTTGGACTTGTACCCGGCATGTACCGAAATGATGTACTCAGATGCTTAATTATTATATTATTATGTGGACCTTCATGTTTTCCCTTTTGTTGTACGATTTTTCTTTACTTTCTGAGATAGGGATTTGCATGTGATAGCCTCCTGTGACTATCACAGAGGTGCAGGGATCGGGTTCCCTTCTTTGGAAACCCGGTACGTTTCAGTTGGTATCAGAGCCGTACTTGACTGTAGGACGAGCCTAGGAACGGACGATAGTATAGGAAAGCCATACACCTTGTGCTTTATATACAATCCATGAAATTTTATATAAGTACCTTGATCTTTATTATAAATACCTTGATTAACATTACTAACTCTTACTAACTCCCCTAACAACGTGCAGATGGACCAGCTGACGTGGATCCCCCTCAAGACCGATGGCCAGTGGGCCGGAGGGTTCTGCAAGATCCTCAAGAACTGTTTGGAGACCGCTGGAGTGGAGACAAGTGAGGTGTTCTACGAGGGACGCACCACTGCAGCCGTGGACCAGTCACCGACAGAGCTGACCTTGAAGATACCAGCCGACCCCCGTGTGCCAGAGTTCTCAGAGGTCAAGGTCTCGTGTTTCGACAACTCCACACTGGAGGCTCACCAGTGTTGTGCCAGGCTCGCGCTGAAGAAAGTGTGTCGACAGTTGGAGCAGAGGTTGAAGGATACACCCTTCGGAGTCCTACCGACAGCAGTGTACGACCACAGCAGGTGGCACAAGGACGAGACAGCTTACACCGAGGAGAACACAGAGGGCAAGGACGAGAAGGAGCAGTTGGCCAGCAAGTTCATTCAAGCTCAAGACCAGGCACTCTACTGGGCCGATTTAGAGATAGTTTTTCTGAGGCAGAAGTGGGACGACACCTTGGGACGGAACGCCCAGCTGGAGAGGGAGAACAGCCACTTGGAGTTCTTTCTCAACGAGGCACACAGGAGGAACATCCAGATCATTGAGTGGGGACTCGCAGCTGCCAGAGCTAGTACAGAGAGGGATGCCCTGGAGATTGCTACCTTGAGAGCAAGACTGGAGGAGACACAGACTGCTCTGAGAGAGTCGGAGGCAGCAGCCAGAGAGGAGAGGTTGAGACTGCGAGAGAAGGAGTACTTGGTTGAGTTGCTTGGAGCAGCTTGCACTGACTACCAGTTGAGACTGTGGGGACACGAGGAGAGACTGACACAGAACTACAACCACCTGTGGCACTTAGGAGGCAGAGTGTACGAGGCACAGGACACAGCCAGTCGGACCAACTTAGCGTGGAGGGACTCAGACCTGAGGCGTGTGACAGAGCTCAGAGAGGTTGCAGAGTTGGTACCACCACCGAAGAGGCCCAAGTTGAGGACTGAGACGTTCGAGCTACCACCTACCCAGCTTCTAGCACAGCCACCTTACTCGAGAGGCAGTACCGACACACCTGAGATGAACAGAGCTTTGAAGAGCTTGGCAGACTACTTCAACCTACCAGAGATTGAGATTCCAGACTACCCAGGAGTGAACGACCCGCCGTTCTACTCGGTTCCACCTAGTCCGAAGACCATGTCACCACCGTACTCACCAGCTACCATTCAGAGGCAGACACCTTGAGGGGATGATCCTATAGTCAGATAGAGTAGAGTTCTTCATGATGTCCATGTTTAGTTGACCACCCTATATATGTATCTCATAGTAGTTCTCATGCTTCCGTGTAATCTCGAAGGTTGTGGAGTAGGCCTTGAGATACACACCTTTTGTATGGTGATCCTGCATGAGTGATTGGAGTTATCGATCTTTTTGCCGGAGTTTATGCTTCTTATATGCTTGTGTGAAATTGTTTTGTTGTTAGCTAGATACTCCTTATATGTTTAAGTACCTTAAAGTTAAATTTCCGACAACTCGTTTCTCACGATCTCAAATTCTTGGAACAGATGTCGGGGGTGACAAGGTCGGGACAGCTCCTACGCCATTTCGAGGAGGCTGCCAGGGAGGATGCCGAGCAGGAGGACGTCCCTCTCCCCGCTGGAGGCCGAGGTCGTGGTCGCCGTGGAGGCCGTTCCCCGCGTGGCGGACACCATGGTGGACACCGCGGTGGGCGAGGAGGTCGAGGAGGCCGAGCACCAGTTGACCCAGAGGAGGTCGAGGAGCCCGAGGAGGAGGTTGAGCCCGAGCCAGAGCAGGCACCGGAGTAGCCGGCGCCACCGCCCAACCTAGCAGCAGTGATGGCACTTCAGACCCAGCTGATGCAGACGATCGCCAACGCAGTGGCCCAGAACAATAACAACAACCGGAGGAACTTCAGGGACCAGCCCGAGAGCTTGCAGAAGAGAGTGGAGGGTTTCTCTAAGCTGCGCCCACCGACCTTTGACAACTCACCAGACCCGCTTGTGGCCGACAACTGGTTGAGGGAGATCGAGAAGAAGTTGGAGCTTACAGACCTTACAAAGGAGCAGTGTGTGTCAGTTGCCGCGCACCAGCTGGTCGACATCGCAGGAGCGTGGTGGGACAGCTACTGTGACTCACACGCGGACCCGACCCACATCACGTGGGAGGATTTTGTGGAGGCTTTCAGGGAGTTCCACTTCCCAGAGGCAGTGATGGATAGGAAGGCAGACGAGTTCAGGCACCTGAAGATGGGACATATGTCAGTGCAGGAGTACACCAACCGCTTCCAGGAGCTGATGCGGTACGCCCCAGATGACTCCAACACCGAGAAGAAGAAGATGTACTGGTATCGCAAGGGACTCCATAGAGGGATGGCGCACCACCTGGCTGCTTACGACTGTGCTACTCTCCACGCCCTGGTGGGCAAGGCTTTGGTAGTGGAGAAGTCGAGGTTGGACTACGTGGAGGTCCAAGGAGAGAAGAGGCAGCGTGCAGACTGTGCAGGGCACTCAGGTTCACACCAGCGACAGAGGTCAGCACCGCCACAGTACCCACCTCAGAGGCAGCGTCCTTACCCTCAGCAGCAGCAGACTCAGTTCACTCAGCAGGGCAGAGATCACCCCGGAGGTAGTGGAGGGTTTGAGTCAGTGGAAGCCCAGGCCACAGCAGCCGCCAGCCTACGATAGCTCACAGATCACCTGCTACCACTGCCGTCAGTTAGGCCACAAGTCCAACGTATGCCCCCAGAAGCTTCAACAGGGAGGTCGGAACAGGAACGCCCAGTACCAGACACCAGCGAAGGCACCCGTTCCAGGAGGACAGCCCTAGCAGAACTAGCAGAAGAGCGCTCCACCAGCCACTCGAGGCAGACTGAACCACCTGACCACAGAGGAGGCAGCCACAGCACCAGACGTAGCTCTCGGTGAGTTTTTAGTGGATTCAGTTATGGCTACTATTCTGTTTGACACCGGTGCTCAGTTTTCGTACATTTCTACCAAGTTCGTAAAGGAAAGGTCATTACCAACTAAGCCCAGACCACGGCCTATAGTTACTAGTTCTCCGCTAGGTGAGAAGCGGAGTACGCTAGAGTGTAGAGGAGTGAACATGGTGTTCGAGAGGCAGTTGTTCGTGGCAGACTTGACAGTCGTGGAGTCGACCGGGATCGACGTGATACTCAGGATGGAGTGGTTAGCCCAGCACAAAGTATTGGTGAACTACAACCCAGTGTACGTGCAGTTGGAGCACCCCAGAGGAGCCAGAGTGTTGATCAAGCCACAGGGCCAAAGGTCTACGCCGATGTTGTGGAACATGAAAGGGAAGAATTTGGAGGAGATCCCGGTGGTGAGGGAGTACCCCGACGTGTTTCCAGAGGAGTTGACCGAGCTACCGCCAGATCGGGACATTGAGTTCGTGATTGAGCTGATGCCAGGAGCTGGACCAGTGGCCAAGAGCCCGTACAGGATGTCCGCGGATGAACTCGATGAGCTGAAGAGCAACTCAAGAAACTGCAAGAGCAAGGGTTTATTCGACCGAGTGCCTCACCTTGGGGTTCGCCAGTTCTGTTTGTGGACAAGAAGGATGGCACCAAGAGGATGTGTGTGGACTACCGGACTCTCAACTCGATGACAATCAAGAACAAATATCCTTTGCCCAGGATTGACGACTTGCGAGACAGACTGCGGAAGGCAAAGTTCTTTTCCAAGATTGACTTGAGATCAGGCTACTACCAGATGAAGATTCGGGACTAGGATATCCCGAAGACAGCTTTCACGACTCGGTACGGCTTGTATGAGTTCGTAGTAGTTTCTTTCGGGCTGACCAACGCCCCTGCCTACTTCATGAACATGATGAACAAGGTCTTCATGGAAGAGCTGGACAAGTTCGTGGTGGTGTTCATAGATGACATTCTGATCTTCTCTGAGACAGCAGAAGAGCACGAGGAGCATCTTCGGATTGTGATGGAGAGGCTGAGACAGCAGAAGTTGTACGCAAAGTTCAGCAAGTGTGAGTTCTGGATGGAGGAAGTTGCTTTCTTGGGTCACGTGTTGTCAGCAGAGGGAGTTGCAGTCGACCCTTCGAAGGTGGAAGCAGTTACCGAGTGGGAGCAGCCACTCACAGTGACAGATATTCGGAGCTTCCTCGGGTTGGCAGGTTACTACAGGAGGTTCAAAGAAAACTTCTCCAAGATAGCAAAGCCAATGACAGAGCTGTTGAAGAACGACAAAAAGTTTGTGTGGTCAGAGGCCTGTGAGAGGAGTTTCCAGGAATTGAAGAAGAGGCTCACGACAGCTCCAATTCTCACCCTGCCAGATATCAAGAAGGATTTTGTGGTGTACTGTGACGCCTCAAAGCAAGGATTGGGATGTGTGTTGATGCAAGAGGGCAAAGTTGTTGCTTACGCATCGAGGCAGCTCAAGAAGCACGAAGAGAACTACCCCACTCACGACTTGGAGCCAGCAGCAGTCGTTCACGCTCTGAAGATTTGGAGACACTACTTGATCAGCAACAAGTGTGAGCTGTACACTGATCACAAGAGTATGAAGTACTTCTTTACTTGGTTGGAGCTAAACATGAGGCAGAGGAGATGGTTAGAGCTGATCAAGGACTACGACCTGGAGATTCACTACCACCCGGGCAAGGCAAACGTTGTGGCAGATGCAGTGAGCAGAAAGTCCTATTGCAACAACTTGATGGTGAGGCAGGAGCAGCCAGCACTTCACGACGAGCTAGAGCAGCTTCAGGTTGAGATTGTGGAGCAGGGACAACTCAACGCACTTCAAGTGACCTACGACCTGGAAGGAAGGATTCGAGAGGCACAGAAGGATTGCAAAGAGGTTGGGGCTATTCGAGAGCTGATGTTGGAGGGCAAAGCTGAGGACTACCGGATCGATGAACAAGGAACCGTGTGGTTGAAGGATCGGATCTATGTCCCGCAGAACAAGGAACTCCGAGCGCAAATTCTGAAAGAAGCCCATGATTCAAGGTACTCCATTCACCCAGGAAGCACAAAGATGTACCAAGACTTGAAACAAAGGTTCTGGTGGAAGGATATGAAGAAAGACATAGCCTACTACGTGGCTTGTTGTGACACTTGCAGCAGAGTGAAGATCGAGCACCAGAGGCCTGCAGGACTGTTGAAACCGTTGGATATCCACCAGTGGAAGTGGGATGACATTTCCATGGACTTTGTAGTGGGATTGCCCCGTTCACCTAAAGGACACGACTCAGTGTGGGTCATCGTGGACCGCTTGACCAAGGTGTCACACTTTGTGCCAGTCAAAGCTACAGACGCAACAGATCAATTGGCAACCCTGTACGTGGACCACATACTCAGACTACACGGAGCTCCGAGGAGCATAGTGTCAGACAGAGGGCCCCAGTTCGTGGCCAGGTTCTGGAAGAGCTTCCATGCAAGGATGGGAACCACACTAAACTATAGCACAGCTTACCACCCTCAGACCGACAGACAGACCGAGAGAGTCAACCAGACCTTGGAGGATATGCTCAGAGCTTGTGCCCTCACCTACGGCACCGACTGGGAGAGCAGTTTGTCCTACGTTGAGTTCTCATACAACAACAGCTACCAGGCAAGTCTCCAAATGTCACCGTTCGAGGCCCTTTATGGGAGGAAGTGTAGAACACCCCTGATGTGGTCAGAAGTAGGAGAGAGGATGATCTTTGGTCCGGATATCCTCAAGGAGGCTGAGGAGAAGGTGGAGAAAGTCAGGGAGAACCTAAAGATTGCCCAGAGTCGGCAGAAGAGTTACGTAGACTGTCACCAGAGAGACTTGTCGTTCAGCAGAGGAGACTTCGTCTACTTGAAAGTGTCACCCATAAGAGGAACCAAGAGGTTTGTCGTGAAAGGAAAGCTTGCCCCAAGGTACGTGGGACCTTACTAGATCACCGGGAGAGTTGGGAAGCTCGCCTACAGACTCGCCTTACCAGAAGAGTTGTCAGCAGTGCACCCCGTGTTCCACGTATCTCAGCTGAGGAAGAGTGAGAAGGAAGTGGAAGCAAAGCAAGTCCCGGTAGAGATACTCGACCTGCAGAACACCCTGGAGTATGCAGAGTACCCCGAGAAGATCTTGGACAGAGCAACCAAGGAAACCAGGAGGACCACCATTCCATACTGCAAAGTGCTGTGGAGTCACCACACGGAGCGAGAGGCAACCTGGGAGAAAGAAGCCGACCTCAGGAGAGAGTTCCCTCACTTGTTCGAGGGAGAGGATGGAGCTTAAATCTCGAGGACGAGATTCTCAATGGTGTGGGAGAATGTAACAACCCAGAAATTTAAATTATGAAAATGTGAGGAAATTTGAACTTTTTATTTATTGATGATGTGACCCCTAAATTTAAACCCTTTCAAGCCTCTCCCCTAGATTCTATATAAATAAAACCAAAAATATAAAAATATATATTCAAATTATGGTAAAGTATGTGATTTGGATCTCATGGATTTTGTTTGGATTTATTGAGTGTGTTTTGAATTTGAATAATATTCAAATTCAAATCTATAGTTTAAATCTAATTCAAAACTATATTCAAAACACTTCCAACTAACATGGGCCAGCTGACTGTCTTCAAAGTCTAACAGACCTCCCTCATCTTCTAGCCCGTGAACAACCAACGCCCGGCCTCTTTCCTGCTTAATAGAAACCGGCCCAACTCGGCTCGTCATCTCTTTCCCCGCGCTGGTCTCACTGACGAGTGGGGGCCACAGCCGGTCGTCCCCTTCGTCCCGGCCGGTCAAGGCCTCGCCCTGCCCCGCACCGCCGCCGCGCCCACACGCGCGTGCACACACACCCGGCCAGGGGACAAGCCCCCGACGGCGCCCGTGGCACGGATGCCGAGCCAGGCGGCCGCACCCGCGCGCCACCCAGGGCTTTTTCCCCTTTTACCCTTGCGCCATGACGCCTCTCCGCGCGCGCCAGCCACTGCCGCACCACCACATCACCACCGCACCACCACAAGCCAATAGGAGCCCTGCCGTGACGCTTCTACCCTTGCCTCGACGTGCTCTAGCCTCTAAACCCCCGGGCGAGACCCCTGTTGCAAGGCAACACACAATTGGGGATCCTCCCCTTTCGGTCATATGTTCCGCCGCCGGGAGGAAGTAGAAGGGGGAAGAGGAGAAGAGAAGGGGAAGAAGGGAGGCGTGTCGCCGCCACGCCGGAGCTGAAGCACTCAAGACCTAAGCCGCCCGTGGTCTGGAGGAGGCCGTCCGCGTACGAGCAGAAGCTGGAGCAGAGGAGAACGCCGTGCCGCCACCTCACCTCGCCGCGCCGCCGTGATCTTCAACACTGCGGACTCCACTGCTACGTCTTCACCTACGCCCCAACGTGAGCACCGCACCGGCCTGTTCCTTCCCTTCTCCCTTGGTCTTTCCTGTGATGATCGGGAGCGCGCCCCTGCGTCGCGCCGCCGGCCGCCGAGCCATGCTAGTCCGTGAGTTCACCACCGTGGCGTATTCCAATGCCACGCCGGGCCTCGCCATTCTTCTGTCGTGTTGCTGCGTTTCTGTGTCCAGCCTTTGCGTCGTGGATATTCTGCAGGAACATGATCCGCCGCTGCTGACCGCAACGCATCGCGGCCTTGACTCGCCAAGTGCCCGAGCGCACCGGCTAGCCGAGTCATGGCCAGGGAAGGCCTTGCGCTCGTGCTCGTGCCCAGGCCAGCACACCTACGTGTTGGCCGTGCCGCGCTGTGTTTTCTGATGTTGCTTGTGCTCGCGCCGCTCCTCGCCCAGAGCACTGATGCGTCGAGCACATGTTCGTGCGCGCGAGCCGGGATTAGCCGCCGTACCTACGTGTGTGTGCATGCGCGCGTATCTGGACCTCGCGCACCCCAGCGCAAGGCCAGAAGACGCGCCGAACCTTGGGCACCGCTGCCGCCGCGTCACCGTTGCCTCGCGCCGAGAGCGCCACCACGCCGAGTCCCGCGCCTGCCCAAGAGCTCCACCCCCGGGGCTGTGGCTGCGCTGGGAGGACCTCGTGCACCTAGAGATCTTCGAGCATCGCTTGCTTGAACGCCGGGGCCGTCGCCGTCGACGAACGCCGCTCGCCGTTGCCGCCGGGCTCGCGTCAGGGCGCGTCGACGCGCGCACGCGGGGCGAGGGGGCACCTTCGCGCCCCAGAACACCTCCGGGACCCCCACCAGACTTCTATGGTGTGGGACTGAAAGGAAGATGGGCCAAGCAGCCCAACAAGGCCCATCGCAGCCCTTTTCTCTTTTAACCGGTGCACTCGGAATTTAATCCAGGGTGTTTCATCAGACTTAGCTTGGTTGGCACACTAGGCTGAGTCCAATGGGCCGAATCCGGCCCACTAACACTTTCGGCCCAATAACGGCCCACTAACCCTGCTGCTGACATCACGCCTATGTCATGCTGACGTCATCACCATTTTCAAAAAAAAATCCCTTTTCTGTTTTATAAATGATTTTGGAAATTAATTTATAAAATCCTTTAACCTTTGAAAATTCATAACTAATTATTTATAACTCCGAAAAATATGAAACTAGTTTCATTATTTTTCTAAAAATGAGACGATGCTGTTTGTAGATAGTTTGGTTCTGGTTGGATCTTTTAAAATTGGGTTTCTTTGGATTTATGCTTAGTTGTTTGCTGGTAATTTAGTGTCTCGTATCTCGTGCTGCACAGACCCGAGCTACGACCAGGAGGAGGCCTACGACCCTGACTTCAACCCAGACCAGGACTACGGACACCAGCTAGGTGTCATGTCACTCCCAACCATTTAGATCCTATGCATGCTTTAGATGCTACTGCTTAATTACTTTTGATGCATGTTTTTAAATTGCATAGACAATTGATTAGCCATGCCTTGGAATTGTTAATGCTGTCCTTGGAATACCTACTTTTGGAACTAGCTACAGACCCCTAGCTAGTTCCCTGGCTTTATTCATCCATATATTTTACCCTTAGTTATGGATGGATCTCAGGTTTGGACCGAGGTTGGGATACCTCGGAACTCTTGCGTGTGTTTTGGGTGAGTGTGTATCCTTGACGTGTTACCGCAGGAGTGAGCCGCTTTGGTTACTTGTGAACGCCTGTCTAGGGGAGATGCAACCTGGCCTCTCGCCCTAGCGGCGTGTCGGACGGTTGGAGTTGGTGAGTGCTCGCTCTTGCAAATAAGGACCGATCGATAGTTTAACCGTGATCTTTGGGCTATTTACGTGCAAACCGTTCGTCTTGTTATGGGCGGGGTTCGGTCTGAGAACTAGTATGTGGATGGCATCCAGCCTGTAGGTGGACCGGTGTGGTCGTGTGAGGGGGACGAGTATTACCCCCCGAGTAGACGTCGCCCCAGCTTCTCCGGGGATGGTTTCACAGCTTCGAGGCCCTGCTGGCAAGTTTCGCGCCCCAGTCAGGATGAGTCAGGCTCGGAGAGGCAGGAGAGTGTCGTCCACTGCTAGGTCTCCGGCCGTTAGGTAGAGAGGTGGATCGGGGGCGCCCGATTCTGCTCTACTCGGCGGGTCTAGTTGTACAACCTCTGCAGAGTGTTAAACCTATAGCTATAGTCTGTGTCCACTAGTATGGACAGCCCACGGGTCTGTTACTCTAGCTAGTCTCTTCTTGTGTTGCTTTCTCTCCCCTGTGTGTGTGTGAGCCCGGCTTCGTGCTGTTGAGATGTAGGGATAGGAGTTGGTGACCCCACGTCGTAGATGAGAGTGGGATGTTGTATCTTGGTTGAGATCCAGTGTTTGGTGTTCTTTCCTTGTTGGGGTGTTGACCCCGGAGGCGTTGTCCTCGGAGGTGTGGATCTCCTCGGAGATGGAGACCTCTCGGCCATTCTACTTACCTTGAAGTTGCTAGCGCTGCTTGCATAACCTTCTACAGCCATAAATAGGTTTACTCATGCATACTAGAATTATTCTCTTTTGCTTATGCTCTTTGTTGGGAAGCTGACATGACCTACTCGCTTATCGAGTAGATGACGGGTTTTCAGACTAGGAGCCGGACTACGACTTTGAGCATGATGGATGGGAGGATTGAGGCTCGCTCTACACTCGAGTTGCCTGAGGATATGGAGTCTACTTCGCTAGATGAGAGCCGCCGCGTAGATGTTTACTCTGGTTGATTCAGTCCCATTAGACTTGTACCCGGCATGTGCCGAAATGATGTACTCAGATGCTTAATTATTATATTGTTATGTGGACCTTCATGTTTTCCCTTTTGTTGTACGGTTTTTCTTTACTTTCTGATATAGGGATTTGCACGTGATAGCCTCCTGGGACTATCACAGAGGTGCAGGGATCGGGTTCCCTTCTTAGGAAACCCGGTTTGTTTCACTAGGTCTAGGTTTATTTCCCTTTATTTCATTTATTCCTTTGCATGTGTGTAAGCGCCTAATCATTGTGTTTCGAAAACTTTTGGATTTGAATAAAGTGGCTCACCGGTCATGTAACCCGGTTCAGCCACCCCTGTGTCATTACTTTGGTCTTTTGATTTAGAGGACATCTAGGTTCGAGACAGTGTGGGGCAAGAGCCATGACTCTCGCAATGCAGGCACGACGTTTTCCATACGTACCCACTGCGAGCACTCCGCGCTAGCTGATCGATCACCTACAGAGAACCTGAACGAGACCCGCACGAGTTCACTCCTATGGAGAGCCTCTCACGGTTCATCTCCCATGCATAGCGCCGGTTTGCATCTCGACAACTCACTCTCTTTCATTCCTGAGTTTTATAAGCTATATCTGTCTATCTCTAAACTAAAATTCGAATGATGATGCTAAAGATCACCCAGCTCGCTTGTACCTGAGTAGACTTACATATGTTTTATTCCTTGTTATCTACTTGATGCTTGTGAACCATAACCTTCTTAAGGACAAGCATGTTCACCTAAGTAATTGACAAGTATGATATGGCTGGATGATATGATCTGTTGCTCTGATGACTAACTCCCTTGGGTTGTTTATTTTAAAAACTCAAAACCTCTTGAAAGGGCTCCTCTTTGATATGTCTCTGTCCTATTAGAGCCATATGATCTTCGTAGGCAAACCCTTAGATTCATATGCTGCTTGTTATTGCGTTGAGCCTTGTCAAATTCTGTGACCCTTGTGAGAATTCTTTTCATTACTTTCATGATCAAGACTTATGTGCACACCACCTATTTCCCCTTGCTATGCTTCTACACTGGAAGTTAGCATTGTATCATTCATCCATTTCATAAAAATAAAGCTCTATATGTGGTGTGACATCTCTCTCCAAAAGTATCCTTCAAAAGAGACATGGGCTATGAAAAAAAAGAGAAAAGAAAGACACATGCTCAAAGCATGATGAAAAAAAAGGAAGAAAAAAAAAGAGAAAGAATAGCCCATGTCCAAAATAAAGGAGAAAGAGAAGAGAGGTGGACATGCAAAAAGGAGTTCCATAACTTAGATGGTAATATCTAGCACCCATTTCGGGCCTAGTATCCACCTTACCATACCCACCATACCTATACACATGCACATCTTGATCTGATGGTATGATTTGATTTTCTCTGTGGATCCAGTCTTTGACTTTGCAAAATATGTGATCCAAGTATGCTTTCTCTTTACCCTACCCTAAGCTCCACATATAGCCGTCATTAGAAGTAGGATGAAGAAAGGCAAATGCTTTAGTGAGGACATATACACATTGAGCGATCTGAGAGAATCAAATGAGGAAGCCACCAAGAGTTTTGTTTATGAAAAACTTGCAAAACCCCAAGGTGTTTATCATCAGGTGCATAAGTGACATGATTCACAGCTATTCTATTTTTCAATCACCCAAGGGGACATGATAGCCACTACACAGAGGTTCACAGGAGCAATGTATGACTTAAAATATCTCTTATGTTTGTCTTACTCTTTGATATTTATGGCCCACTTGGCTTTGTTTCCCCTTCACTCGGGACGAGCAAAGGTCAAGTGTGGGGGTGTTGTTGACGGCTGATATTTGCCATTTTTATGGCCGTCAACTCCTACAAATTGGAGCATAAATTGCACATTCACACTAGAATAGGAGCTTAAACTCATACTTTCCACCAGTGTCGATGTCTATTCGAATGCAGGTATTTAGCATAAGAAATGAGAGGAATCCATACACTTTCACTCCACTCCAATCCAAGGCACTCAATTGCTAGCCAATCAGGGGCTGTCACATGGATTCTCCTGGATCCATGATGTCACCAATCCATGTGAGGGACTCTTGACGAATCATACGCTGCCACGTCAGCATCACATGGATCTATGGGCCCACTTTGCCAACTAAACCGCCAGGAAATGTGCCATGCACAGAGGAGAGGCACTAGGGCCCACATGGAAGCGAGCCAGAGGAAGCACACCCTAGATGGAGGGCCGGGAGCTTCGGCCGACCCTAGGATCGGCCGAACCAACCTAGGGTCAGTTGATCTCCCCCCTCCATGTGTTGCTCGCTGATTGGTCCTTGGCTGCATTCCGAGATGTTTTGGAGTACTTGGAGCCTCGGAGCAAGCCACTCCCTTGTCTATAAATAGGAGGGGAGGGGCTCCATTTCACACACACCACCAAGCTCTCAAGTTCCACTTTTCTCTTGTGTAGCTCTCTCTCCCTCTCTCTAATTCTGCCCATGTGAGGTGATTCTCACCTCTATGTGGTAGAATGGTGATGAGGAGAGATCTAGATTAGGAGTAGTTGAGAGGTAGAGTAGGGGTGAGGAGTGAGTTGATGTCCTCATGGATGCTTGTTCTTCATTTAGATCAAAGTAAGTATTTCAGCATTTCTCATTTAGACTATAGTGGACATCATGCATGCTTGGTTTGTTCTTGTGTTCTTGGCTCGTTCATAAGTTAGAGGCTTGTGTTCTTCGTGACACAAGGCTTCAATCCTTTAGAGCTAGCTCAGTAGTTCATATACCTGTTTGCATACTCTGATCCTGTTTAGCTAAGTGAGTCCGCTGTATCTCGTTTGTTGGCATCCGTAGCTTCCTTTCTGCTCCATAGCTCGATGAATAATAAGATGGTTTGAATCTGATCTTTCTCTAGTTCGTGGGTCCGTATCTATACGGTTGCTATAGTGTAGTTAGCGGGTGGACAGACGTAACCGCGCTATAGTATTTATCTGGGGTACAGACGTGGTGTCTGGGCCCTAGTTTTCCTGCGAAGACCACGTACGCCCGTAGCGTAGAGGTAGGCCGCAGTGGTGACAGCCTGTTGGACCCTTTGCAAACCCTCTGCGTCAGCGTACCGAGTTGGGCTCGATGTCAGTACATTGGCCTCTCCCTAAAAAGTTAGGATGTGTTGTCGCCCCACAGGGATGACTGAGACCGGACAGATGCATCTTGATAGCTAAGTCTCTTAAGGAAGTGCTTCTCGTATCCCATCCTATCCCAGCGGAAGCTGGTGTCCTTGGATAGACCCTCTCTGGTTACTCTCCATCCTAGGAACGAAACCCGATGGGAATACTCGTTCTCCGAGGGAGAAGTGCTACAACGGTGTATCCGTGCGCTTGCGGATTCGTTCGCACTCGTCAGTGTACCTGGGAGTTTCTTACACGCTCACACTACCACGGCGCCTAGTGTTGAGGTTAAGAAACGCCAACAGTAGTGCCTCAGATCTTGGGCATACCGTGCTGCTTGGATGGTTGCCGCAAGCCTTCCTTCCTCGATACTGTCGATGTCCTCGATGCGCGCCTCCTCAGCCTTGTTCTCGTCAAACACCTCAACTCTTGGTGTGCCGAACATTAGGCCGGTTGGAAGTACCGCCTCTGTTCCATACACCAGGAAGAAGGGAGTCTGACCAGTAGCACGACTCGGCTGTGTCCGCAGTCCCTAGATTACTGCAGGAACTCTCGGACCCAGCGTGTCGCGTATTTCTTCAGCATATCGAAGATGCACTTCTTGAGTTCCTCGAGCACCGCTCCGTTAGCTCGCTCAACCTGCCCATTAGCGTGGGGATGTGCTACTGAAGCTCGGGCTACCTTTATGAGGAGATCGTCGCAGCACTCCTGAAACTCTCTTCCTGTGAAATTTGTGCCTAGATCGGTGATGATCCTGTTGGGGACACCAAATTTGTGCACAATCTCCGATATCAACTCTGCTGCCTTGGTCGCTGTCAGCAATTTTTTTAGCTTGACCTCTATCCACTTTGTGAACTTGTCCACCGCCACCAGGATGTGGTCGTATCCTCCGGATGCTTTCTTGAAGGGACCGATCATGTTGAGTCCCCAGCACGTGAAGGGCCAAGATATAGGGATCGTCTGTAGGACCTGGGCGGGGACGTGTATTTGTTGTGCGAAGAATTGGCATCCCTTACAGCATTTGACCAGCACCTCGGCATCTGCGACAGCTGTGGGCTTGTAGAAACCAGACCGGAAGGCTTTTCCCACAATGGTTCGCGCCCCAGCGTGGTTCCTGCACATGCCACCATGGATCTCTAACAGGATCTCTCGACCTTCCTCTTCTGGAATGCACTTCTGAAGCACTCGGGAGTGTGCTCCTCGGCGGTATAGCTTGTCACCTATCAGGATGTAGTTCTTGCTCCTGCGAGAGATTCTTTCCTGCAATGCCCGTTCTTCCCTCTCGTTTCTGGGTGAGGGACTCGAGAACGTTCCGTACTTGATGTACTCGACCATCTGTGAGATCCACTCGGGTTGTGGCTCGATCATGAGGACTTCGCCGAGTCCTTCAGATGGGTCGACCTGCGCATCAGGATTCTTGATGGAGGGTTTTATGAGGTCCTGGACGAAGACGCCGGGTGGCACTTGGGCTCGGGTGGATCCCATCTTGGCCAGTTCGTCAGCAGCCTTGTTGTCGTCGCGGATTACGTGCTGGAACTCTAGGCCGAAAAACTTGCCTTCAAGTTTGCGTATTTCTGCACAGTATGCGTCCATCTTCTCGTTTGTCTACTGCCACTTCTTATTGACTTGGTTAACCACCAGGGCTGAGTCTCCCCTGACTACCAAGTGTTTTATCCCGAGTAAGATGGCGATGCGTAGCCCGTGTAGGGCCGCTTCGTACTCTTTCGCGTTGTTCGAGTCCTTGAACATAATTTGCAGTACATACTGCAGCTTCTCGCCTTTCGGGGAGATGAACAGGATTCCAGCTCCACCTCCCTTAATCCTGAGCGAGCCATCGAAGTACATGGTCCAATGCTCAGGTTCGACGGCAGTAGATGGTGTCTGTATCTCCGTGTACTCGGCCACGAAGTCTGCGAGCACTTACGATTTTACCATACTACAGGGTAGGAATGTAATATCGTGCACGGCTAGCTCAATGGACCACTTCACAATTTTTCCCATGGCATCCCTATTATGAAGGATATCGCCTATGGGGTAGTCAGAAACTACGACGATCTTGTGAGCCTCGAAGTAGTGCTTCAACTTGCGGGTGGTGATCAACAGCTCGTAGAGTAGTTTCTGCGCTTGGTTGTACTGCACCTTCAAGTCGGTCAATACTTCGCTGATGAAGTAGACCGGTCTCTAGACGGCGTAGGCGTGGCCTTCCTCTTTGCGCTCTACGAATAGCATCATGCTTGCCACGTGTGTGGTAACAGAGATGTTGAGATAGAGCGTCTCCTTGGCTTGTGGCACAGTGAGGATAGGGGGGCTCTAGAGGTATTCCCTGAGTTCCAGAAAAGATTTCTAGGCCTCCTCATTCCACTTGAAGTCATCTTGGTGCTTCAGGAGCTTGAAGAAAGGCAGCCCACGCACGCCGAGTCGTGAGATAAACCAGTTGAGTCCTGCCATGCACCCGGCGAGCTTCTGCACGTCTTTCTGGCATCTTGGAGGCTTCATCCGAGTAATCACTAGGATCTTCTCCAGGTTTGCCTCTATGACGCGGTTGCTGACAAGGAAGCTGAGTAGTTTTCCCGAGGGAACGCCAAAAATGCATTTTTATGGGTTAAGTTTCCAGCGGCAAACCCTCAGGTTGGCGAAGGTCTCAGACAAGTCCTTGATAAGGTTATCAAGATCTCAAATCTGGACTACGACATTGTCTACGAAGGCCTCGGTGTTCTTGCCGATCTGAGTCGACAGACATGCTTGGATAGCATGTTGGTAGGTAGCGCCGACATTCTTCAGACCGAAAGACATTGTCAAGTAACAGTACGCGCCGTGGGGCGTAATGAATGACGTCTTGGTCTGGTCTTCGACTTTAAGGCTTATCTGGTGATAGCCTGAATAGCAGTCGAGAAAACAGAGCAGGGCACAACCCGCTGTGGAATCAACGACTTGGTCTTTGGGGTGAAGCCCCTACCTAGCGCGCCAACTATCGATACAATGGTGTCGGCAGTCCACCACGGGGTAGGCTATGGTGGTAGATTGTGTGGAGGGGATCGCCGAGACTGAAGCTAGATGGTGAACGAAGGACACAGGGGTTTATCCAGGTTCAGGCCGCAAAGATGCGTAATACCCTACGTCTTGCGCTAGTGGTTGTATTGATTGTTCCGCGAATGGGAATCATATTGGACTTGTTTGAGGGGGGTCCCTACCGCCCTTATATAGGCATGGGGGGGGGTAGGGTTACAGATCACGTGGGATCTATCCTAGTCGGTTATACAAGATTTCCCTTTGATCACAAGTAATATCTTTCCTAACCAACTAGTCTTTATCTATGGGAGTATATCTCTTCGGGTGCCGTCTCATTCCTGATCCGTGCGCCCGCGCCGAGTGCCGCTCATGTGGGCCCATGCCGTCCTCGTAGATACGCCGTGAGGCCCCTCCGTGAGGCACCCCGGGGGTATATCCCCACACCCATGGATCCAAACAGGGCCAACCACATCTAGCAATGATTTGATTTGCCAAGTCTTGGTTATTACGCAAGTATCTTTAGGACAACCAAGCTGTCCCAGAGTTTCATCCATGGTTCATTTTTCCAAGTTGATGAGACATGCATGGTAACAACAAAATGAAATCATGCATTGAGATAGGCAGTACAACTCGGGCAGGACGAATGTTTGGGTTTAAGAAACATGAAAAGGCCGAACAAATATTTTTGGTCCTTTGCTGGCAATGAGATAGGCAATACAACATGGGCACAATGAGACATATGTTTCTGTTTAGCAAACATGAACAAACCGGACAAACCTTTTCTATCCTTTGCTAGCAAAATATGCTTGTTTTGATTAGGGTTTTGAATAGGGCTGGACGCCGAGCCACCTCGGCTTGGCTCGGCTCGGCTTGGTCCAGCTCGTCATTCTAACGAGCTAGCTTGGCTCGGCTTGTTAACAACATGAGAAAAAATGATGGCTCGACTTGCCTCGTTAGTAGCTCAAGCTAGCTTGTTAGGCTCATGAGTTGGATGTTAATTTAGAATTAACATCTCAATACATATAATTTTTTAAAAAAACTAATAATTATAAACTTCTAAACATTGAATTTCACTGTGTATGGAGCATATCTATATGCACCATGCAAATTTAGACTTGGTTTGGCTTTGATATCTCAACTTCCTATGTTGGATCTTTTGCTTTCTTGCTCGTTTGGCTCGCGAGCAGCTTGCGAGTTGGCTCGAGCTAGCTTGTTAACAAAACGAGCGAAAATAGTTGCTTGGCTCGTTACAAATTTGACTGAGCCGAGCCGAGTCGAGTCGAGCTACAAGCGAGCTGAGCTAGCTCACGAGTTTCTAGCTCACGGTCCAGCCCTAGTTTTGAACAACAAACAAACAGACATGTAGGCACAATAAGTGGATGGATGTTCTTGTCCACAAAACACGAACAAGCCAGACAAACATGAGACCAAGTTTCAACGAAATCTAAAGTTACTAATTAAAGATCAAAATGTCCACATACATAAGACAATGTTCCAACAAAATCTAAAGATACTACTTAACATCACAGATAACATAACATCACAATGTTCACATACATAAGATAATGTTCCAACAAAATCTAAAGATACTAATTAACATCACAGACAACATAACAACATAGATCTTCCACCGGCGCGCCTCGCTCACTCCATCTACATCCATCCCTCATTCCCGGCAATGACGCGGTGGCGGCTCCACTTTTCTTCTTCCCTCTAGGGTGCAGACCTGACCATCCCAAGGACATGGTCCTTGACCTCATTCAGATTGCTCCACTGGTGTAAACGGTTGGGGCAGACAGGGCACCTGAACGTGCCGTAGGTCCGCAGGAAGATGCGCAAAGTATCTCCCCGGGGGACCGGAGGGATGTAGCCATGGTGACGACCATTAGACGAGTCTGTGTCAGTTTGGGAGTTGGAGTCGGAGTCAGACTCACCAGCTGGAAGGGTAACCGTAAACGTAAGGTTCCGAGGCGGCGACGGTGAAGGAGGCTGGATATCTACCGGTGAGCCACCACCTGCTCCTGGCAAACCGCCAGCGATCAACGGCGGGTCAATGTTGGCGGTGTTGGAGGGCGGCGGCGGCGATGGTGGAGGAGGCTGGGATTCCGCCACCGAGCCACCACTTGCTCCTGGCAAACCGTCGGCGAGTGACAGCGGGTCGACGTTGGCGGCGTCAAAGTGCGGCGACGGCGTGCCGTGGATGTGGCCCCACAGCGTATCCGTGAACTTGGAAACGAAGTGGTGGTCGTCACGCGACGGCACCCAGTCACGGGCGCACAAAGAGGATGTGGCACTGGAGGATCACTTGATCCGCGAGGGTGAGAGCCAACACGATGAGGAGTCGGTGGGTGGTAGCCAGTGCGATGGGGAGCCTGATCGCTTCATTGTGTCGGCCGGGCAGTAGGAGTGAGGCGCGAGTGTTTGGGAAGTGGTAGAGTGCTTTGGAACTGGCAAGAACGCCGATGGTGGGGGTAGGAATGGTGATTCATGTGGAGTTACTCGCCTTGCATGGGAAGTTGTGCAAGCTTAGGTGTGAAGCTAAGCAACATGCGTGGTTGCCATTCATCTTGTATCGTTGAGTGGCTGATGTGTGGGTCCCCGCGCTGTATGACCAACACGTCCGTGATCTCTTTATGATGGCAACCACCTTCCATGGGAAGTTGTTGCAACAGGCGCATTGGCCTCACGAGGATGGCAACGGGCGGATGTTACTGATAAGAAAAAGTGACCAGACTGGCCTAAATTATTTGTTGATTTGTTGGCAAAATAGGTTCACGTTTTTTGAACAAACATCCATCAAAAGTACTTCTTAGTAGCAAACAGAGTCCACTGATCTTACAACCAAAAGATAGCAGTATAATCAAATATGGAGGGACCAAACTTAATCAGAAACAACTAATTAGCATTACAGTAATGTGACACTTGTTATTGTTGGTAATTAGTGTTTCATCCAGTCTGGTTCGTCGATGATCATGGGCGCCGCCTCGCCGCCGAGCAGGAACGGGTGCAACATCAGTGGCCGAGCGGCTGCCAATACTGCCGGCCTGTCAAGTAGGGACAGAAACAGCTGTGCCCCTAAGCTCTTCAGGACAGTCGGCGCGATGGGCGCACTTGACATCAATGGCCGAGCGGCTTGCAACACTATCAGTCTGTCGAGCAGGGACGGGAATAGCCCTGCGCCTGAGCTATCCGGGACAGTCGACGCGACAGGTGCACTAGACATCAGTGGCGGAGTTGAGGGCCACGGGAGCCACACGCGACCAGCTTGGCCTCTCGGGCACTCCACCCACTGCACGCCAGCTTGTGGTGGCGACGAGTACAGCCGTGCGCCTAAGCTCTCCAGGATAGTCGACGCGGCGGGCGCACTTGACATCAATGGTCGAGCGGCTGGTAACGCCGCCAGCCTGTCGAGCATGGACGGGAATGGCCGTGCGCCTAAGCTCTCTGGGACAGTCGACGTGGCGGGTGCACTTGACATCAATGGTGGAGTGGAGGGCCACGACAGCCACGTGTGGCCAGCCCGACCTCTCGGGCACTCCACTAACTGCACGCCAGCTTCTGGTGGCGACGGTGAGACGAGAATCGTGGTTTTATTGCTCCGGCGAGAATGGTACCTACCCCACCACTCCCCGGCATGCCAGTGATGACTGCCGCAGTTGGCGCAGAGCGTGCCGGGCCCCATCAGGCTGGCCCTCCATTGAGGCGTTTTTTTCCTGCCACAGTTGTTGCATATCCGCCCCGCCGGAGCTTTAACCGGTGTGTATGGTTGGAAAGCGAGCTCCACAGGAGGCACTCGAGGATTGTCGCTGGCCATTGGGGGAGATGCTCTGAAATGCACATAGAAATTAGTTTGCTCAAAGAGTCGAAAAAGGTCGAAAGAACAAAGAAATCGATTGATTTGGGAGAGAGGACAACGGTACTTGCGCTGAGAGGAGGCGATGTCAACAGGGTCTTCTTGTGCCGAGAGGAGGATATGCTGATGGGGTTTTCTTGCACCGAGGAGATGCAAAAGTGTTTTCCAGTATATATTAATAGATCTCATTTGCTAAGGGAAAGGCGCAGGGGTGCATCCAGGATCGTGTCAGGCAAATGGCCTAGGTGCGTAATTTGCAATCTCGTTGAACTTGGAGCAAACTTAATTCACTTGAACATGATGAGATCGAATGTTGCTATGAGACTGGTTATTCTGGTTTATGAAACATTATCAGACCGGACTAAAACATTTGCTATGAGATAGGTAATACAAGATGGGCTCAAAAAGAGGTAGACTGTTTGGGTTTACGAAACATGAGTAGACCGGAGAAATATTTTTCATCCTTTGATGGCAAAAGATGCTTGTTTTAATTTGGACAAGGTGAGCTATGATATGATACCTTCTTAGGGAGATCCAATTACGTGCACAATTCGAACGTGAAGACGTGGCTTAGCTAGAGCAAATTGAAGCGATGGGCATCAAATTGACTTTCAGTAAAATCATGTCTACTCTATCTAGTGTACACTACCCCATCTAGCAAAGATTTGTTTTTCCAAGACTTGGTTAGTAGGAAAGAATCATGAAGACAACCAAGCTGACCCAGAGTTTCATCCATGATTTCATTTTTCCTTGTTGACGAGGCATGCTTGGTAACAACAAAATGAAATCATGCAAAGGAAATACAACCCGGGCAGGACCGGATGTTTGGGTTCAGGATACATGAACATGCCGGAGAAATATTTTTGTTCCTTTGGTGAACATCACATCAATGCTTGTGCGAGTAAAGATTGCTACACGGGAACCAAGGAAGAGAAATAGAGAAGATATCACAGGATTGATCTAGAAACAAAAGATATCCAAAATCACTCTCACATGTCAAGGGTTAATTTGTTTGGATGCAAATATCCAATTATTTTGCTAAAGAATAGATCACATTCAGCGTGAGTTCTACATTCCTTGTTACAAAAATGTGACCATTCTTCCTAGCTCATCTTGAAGCAGAGGCTGCCTGCGCACTGATGATTGTCACGTGCCACTGGCGGCGCCAACATTGCCCGTCGGCGCCATGTTACTCACCGGATCACCTCTGAGGCTGCCTCACATCACTGCAGGCAACCCTTGTTCGTCCGCATCATCATCGCTATCGCCGCCGTCGATTCATCCTCGTCCTCAACCTGTCTGATGTATCGCCTTGTAGTGTCATCATCACTGGCGCCTCCATTGGCCCTCTACGCAGGCCGACACATTGTGCCCAGCCTGGGTGGCCTCCTCGAGCTTGGCGATAGATGACTGGGAGCTGTAGTTTTCCCCGAATTGGATGTCTATCCCGGAGAGGAAGCACGCCTCCGGGTTTCTTATGCACGACAGACAATCGAGGAGGGCATCATAGCCCTTGCGATCATTCCACTGCAGCTCAACGGCAAATCGCTCTAGCACAACGCGCCGACTGACGGCCACGTTGTTGCGCACGCGACGCATCTCCCGGCATGTTGCCCGTAGGCTGCGGAGGTCGTCCATGGCCCGCTCCGAGGTCGCAACAAGGTGGCCGGTGATGTCAATGTTCACCTCAGTAGGGAGCACCACCAGCGATAACGGCAACCACTTCGACGGTATGATTATTGACCTACCGGCATCCTGAAAATAGTTTGATCAAACATCGGAGTGCCAGGTCAAATGCACATTCAAATTTATACAGAGACTAGGAAGAGAGCATTATACTCTCACGGATCTTCCTTCTGAGAGGAGGAGATGCAAAAAGGTTTTATGTACACCAGGGGGAAGAAGTCGAGGGATGCCCCTTTTACAACAAATCCACCACTCCTTTCTCCGCATTTATAGTAAATCCACCACTCCTTCGCCACCCAAAACAATCGTCACTGCTGCTCCATTGATTTCGGGATAATAATAAGAATTCATTATGATTGTTGGGGAACCTAACATAAATTACGTTCTTGGAAATGTGAAGAGGTCGAACTAAATGGTCAGTCGAAAATGTGGTAGACACTAAATGCCACACATTTCTTGGTGGATTTTGGCAATACATCATCAGTACAATGTTCAAAAGCATAAGACACAATGTTCAGAATACATGATCGACACAATGTTAAGAATACCAAAGTGGCACTTGCAAAATACATGATCGACACAATGTTCAGGTACATCTAATTAGCCTTGCCACCGAGCATGAATCGTGCTATTCCCGCGACAACAACAAATAAAGCAAGGAGCACATGCACAAGTTTGACATTGTGCCTATAATTTCTAATTGACTTCAGCTCGGCGGTAGCCTTCTGAAATTTTTGTCGCACTATCTTGAGCTCATTCATAATCTCTCTAAGCTCACAGTTAGCTTTTCCCAAATTTTCCTCCCACTACTTTGCATCCTCTTCAGCTTTCGCTTTCTTCTTCATGAGCTTCACCATGGCAGCATACGACCTTTCATCTTTTTCTTCCTGCAAATTAAACGCCCCATTGTCACTCGCTGTTGACCACAAGAACCACATAAGCAGGTAGCCAACTAGCCATTACCTTTGGAAAGCCAACAAACCGGTGGCCAGGGTTGAGAAAGGTCCAAGCATACTTCACCACAGCTCACCCCGTGTTTGCACTTGTCTTGAGGATGACAATGGCTATTGTTGCAGGAAGATGTTTCCGAGCAGTAGCTACCAATGGAAGAAGATGCTGGAGTACATGGATGCTACAAAACATTCATTGCAACTTGAAATCAATGCTTAGTTTTCCACTTTCTAAATGAAAGCCTATCAATCAACTTGTAACAACAATCGTGCTTCAATCAAAATCCCCAATTCCAAAGATCACTTCCCTCTGACGAAAGGGGAAATTAGAGGCACAAAATAGGGTACTGACCTGACCATAGCTTACTCTCCTTCCTTCGATGCGAGGATGCACCATTCTCGCTGCGGGTTGCAGATCTGCGCACCAACACCTCTAGGTTAGATATTTTCCACAACGACCCACAGGAGCGTGCTGGCGAGTCCCTTGCAGTGTATGGGCCACACTTAGTAAAATAGTTTTACTTGTTCAGAAATACACAAAATGCATTATGTTGCAATGGTTCTATGTACCCTTTTCAGAGTCAAACGTTGTGGGTTCGACCCCTGCTTTTGACATTGTATCCTTTTAGTTTTTCTCCATTTTTTATCACACTGACTTGTGGGACCTTATTAAATTTTATGACGAGTTGGAACGATAGTAGGAAACAAGCAGTTTCGTGATCGTTACTCAAGAAGGTCCTTCCAGCGAAACATCAACAGACCGGACCAGTAAAACATCAGCAAAATTAATTCAAAATGGTGAGCATGTTAGAATCGATTTGAAATAGATTAAACAAAATCAACATAATAAGATGGCATCTCATAGCAACTCATCACCACAAAGTTCACACCACCAAGTAGTAAACATCATAAGATGATAAGGTGGCAACAAGTTTCTTAAGATGGCATGTCATGGCCATTCATCATTATAATTTTCACAATAATCATAACTACCCATTTGTAATCATAACGATAAGAACTAATCATCAATTTCCATCTGTAGACGTTGATTCTCCTACCATAGCTCCATCCTGTAGCTACCCCTTCACCTACTGCAGCTCAGCAGCAGTAGCTTCAAGCTTCTTGTTAGGCTCTGGGGATCCTTCCCATTGTTGTTCCCTTTGTCGTTTGCATGATCTGAAGTAAACATCAGCAACAACAAGTTTAATAACACTGCATGTCATGGTCGTTCATCACTATGAAGTGAGCAACAACCAGTAGTTAAACATCAACAAGCAACAAGTTTTATAATAATCGTAACTACCTAATTTTATTGAACTTGCACATCATTGATTCCTTCTCATTCTCAACCTGTTCCAGCTTTGCCTTCACCTTTTTTAGCTCAACGGCAGTAGCTTCAAGCTTCTTGTTAGCAATTGTGCAGTCTTCCTACAACTCACTTGCTTCCTATTGACCTTTTTCAACAATGTTTGTCAGCCTCTCCAGAACAGCAAAAGTCCTAGCATCCCATACAGGATCAATCCAAATAAATGTCCCACATTTTTGTCCTTCAGGCTGCAGACACCAAATACATACATGTTCATACAATTATCCCTTTGCGACATTAACATTAAGAGTACAAGTACTATAAGTCTATTGAAATTTAAATAAGTTATTGTTTACCTGACCGCAGATTCCACACCGGCGCCCTTGGGCGCCCAAGGGTTCCCTGACAAGGACAACATGCCCATGGTTGCACTTGTTATAGCGACCCACAAGGATAAATTTAGCATCAGGACGCACCGATGTAACGAAATCATTGGACCGAGCCACCTCCAGAAGCTAGTAAAATACAAGAATCTATCAGTGTATAAAATGATGCAAATTGAAAGCTAACTGAATCTAACACCTATGAATTGTCTATAACCTATCAACTTCTAACGCCAATCGAAGTGCAAATCAGAAGGTACGAAGAAAACTGAATCAATTGTATCTGTATATGCTCATCAATCCGCTAGATCCCCAAATCTAGAAATCTCCACCCCTAGATTGTTAGGAGAAAATATAGTGGCTCAAACAAGAGGACTGACCTTGTCGTGCTGACTCAGGTAGTGGTAGCCGTGAGGTAGCGGATAACTCACCCTCTCATCACCGCTAGGATTCGCCATTCCTACCACGAGCCGCCGTTGCAGATATGCGTAGCGCAAGTTGAAAGTCTTTGTGAAGTCTGACCGTCTGAGTGAAGCGTCTCGCCAACCATTCGATAGGTAATTATATTAAAGACTCACCTGAAACTTACTTGTGGGACCTGGTCACTATAAAGAATTCTCCAGAAATTATAAGCGTAAGGAAAATGTTTCCCATAATATTGACACAACCAATAAGTAGTGTAGTGGTAAACAACGTAGTCTTGTTCCTATAGGTCTCTAGTTCGAACCCTTGCAATGGCAAATTGTTTTTGCAATATTTCGTGACCTGGCCTCCGTTGACCTGGCGAAAATACTTACATGTGGGACCATGGAAAATTTTATGACGACTTGGAACACTCTATTTTCGAAAGAATGCTTACATGTGGAACACTCTATTTTCGAAAGAATGCTTACATGTGGAACCCTACTGAATTTTATGATGACTTGAAACACTCTATTTTTAAAATAATGCTTACATGTTGGACCAAAGTTGGTTTATGACGCTGCTGCGGAACTTATAGCGTCACAAAACAAGCATGGAACAGGGAATGGTCGGCTACAGTAGCAACCGTTATGACGAAAGTTTTTTTGTCACTAAATTTGATCGGAAGTGAAATATTATGACGAGATCAGCCAGGAACGTCATAAATCAATGACGCCAAAAATAGGTTGAGTTACTAATCAACATTTTTCTTGTAGTGGAGAGAGAGAGAGATGCAAAGGTGGACATAGAAGGGAGGAGGGTGAGGCCGACATAGATTAGGGGACAAATGTAGATATGATATATAAGGGTTATGGTTCACAAATGGAATATACCACAAACCATACATCGCAGTTATGTTGATGGAATCAACAGTTCTATACATTTTCACCACCAATTTCAACCTCCACTAGACCTAGCTACTAACGAATCAGTTGTGAAAATGTATCACCACCAGTTCGGATCAAACTGCCAGTAAAAACCCATTCGTGATAACCTTTTCTATAGTAGTGAAAAATTGCCATCATATTGTAGGCAGCTCCATTGACACGTCCACATTTAGAAAGGATCATCTTAACTGGCACAATATTCACCCTGCGATTGGTTATATTTTGTGCCATGAAAGAGCAAGAAAGGACGAACTATATGTATGCAATAGTGTATTGGTATTTGTTGCCAAACTTTGCCACCACTAGTGAGTAGGGCTAGGCTAACATCCATAGCTAGACTAATGAGAAAAATACCAGGGATATAGCTTTGGTGACCATAACAACGCTCCTTCAGAGTAGAAGCGAAAGGGGGAGGTGACGAGCACAAAGACACTAGGGATATAGCTTAGCTGGGGGCTACAACAATGTATTATTCACCCAAGGCCGAAATTTATAATGGGAAAAGGTGCAATCATATGACAAAATTGGATCATGCTTGTACGGGGATGTAGAATCGGTGATGGGAAGAAAGAAAAGGAGATTTATATATAATAAATACTAAAATAGATAAATGCAAAATTAATTTCTAATTATTACGTATGTAGTATGCATCGAACATTCTACTAAAATATAATGATTCTTTCGATCTTAGTGGACAAAAATGTACATCACAAATAAAAAATAATAATATTCATGAAAAATTTATATTTTTATGTTGTTTTGGTAATTACCAAAAGATATATTTGCAGCTAAGGTATTATATTATTTTTTAAAATTATGTTAAAAAGGACACGTCACAAAACATATATATGACAATAAAATATATGTTACCATGTCACGAATAAATATAATTATTTATGGCTATTTATTTTAAAATATAGGTGTAGAAAAAGCTAGCTATCCGTACTATTTGTACAGTCCATCTTGCTAGACGGTGGTGAATCCGGCGGTGAGAGCTATCAGAGTCTCAGAGATGGGCTGGAGGGCGGCACTCTGGTGACGGCGGGAGGGAATTCGGCCGGTAGATGGGAGCACCTTCGGTGATGGATGGGAATCCATGTGGTGTGACGCTGACCTAATTTATTGGTGTGCATTGATCTATGAACAACGCATTCCTAGCTGAAACACCGAAAACACTATTTGGAGAGAGATTAGCCTAGGGCAAAAGAAGCCTTTTCTTTTATACGCTGCTAAACTGACCAAATTTTCTTACAGAATGATTTATCTGGAACGTAGAGTAAGTTCGATTGGGTTTCGAGGGCCGGCTGATTCGTGTTTTGCCTCCTCTTAACATGATGTTGACGGGTTAAACGACCCACTTTGGCGAGAAACAAGCAAAGCGCTGTCAACACTTGCATGCCGTGATGTGGGCGTGTTGAAAACCCGGACAGGTTCCCCCCGGTGCGTGCTACTCAGGCATGAAACCGGCCACTGGCCCTGGAAGCGTGAAGCGCGCAGGCGTTGGAGCTTCGACTTTTCAACCTCTTTCCAAGCATGTAATTGGATGGCTCATTGCGTTTTTCTTGTCAATTCTCGCAATATTATTTTCCAAGTACCGATCGACGACCACACGCTTCTAATTCTAAAAATTATAATTTCAAAGCTAGCACACGTCAGCCGGAGTTGCCAACACATTGCATGCCGCATCAACTGCCGTGTCGCTCTATATATACACTTGTGGTACCCGTCCCATTCCTCATCAAGGAGCACACGAGCAGTAGAGTACTTGCCGCTTTTGAGCTCAAGACACATCACCAGCCGCGGCATCTCTTCGCTCAGCTTCTCATCTGCATTTTTAGCCACTACCGCTGACATGGACGCCCAGAACGTGGACGTTGCTGCCCTGGTGCAGAAGATTGCCGGCCTCCACGCCGCCATCGCCAAGCTGCCGTCACTGAGCCCGTCCCCCAAGGTCGACGCACTCTTCACCGACCTCGTCATGGCATGCGTCCCGCCGAGCCCCGTCGACGTGACCAAGCTCGATCCCGAGGCCCAGAAGATGCGGGAGGAGCTCATCCGCCTTTGCTCTGACGCCGAGGGCCACCTGGAGGCGCACTACTCCGACATGCTCAACGCTTTCGACAACCCGCTCGACCACCTCGACTGCTTCCCATACTACAACAACTACATCAACCTGAGCAAGCTGGAGTACGACCTCCTGGTCCGGTACATCCCCGACATTGCGCCTTCCCGGGTCGCGTTCATCGGGTCGGGGCCCTTGCCGTTCAGCTCGCTCTTGCTCGCGGCGCGCCACCTACCCAACACGGTGTTCGACAACTATGATCGGAGCGGCGACGCCAATGACCGTGTCTAGAAACTGGTTCGCGCGAACGAGGACCTGCGCAAGCGGATGTCCTTCCACACTGTCGACGTTGCCAACATGACCGATGAGCTCGGCGAGTACGATGTCGTCTTCTTGGCTGCTCTCGTCGGCATGGCGGCCGAGGACAAGGCCAAGGTGGTCGCGCACCTCGGCAGGCACATGGCTGATGGTGCGGCCCTTGTCGTGCGAAGCGCGCACGGGGCTCGTGGGTTCCTGTACCCCATCGTCGATCCTGAGGACATCCGCCGTGGCGGGTTTGACGTGCTGACCGTGTACCACCCGGACGATGAGGTGATCAACTCTGTGATCGTCGCTCGCAAGATCGATGAGGTTGCTGCTCTTGTCCAAAAGATGACTGGCCTCCACGCCGCCATCTCCAAGTTGCCATCGTTGAGCCCGTCCCCCAAAGTCGACAGGTTATTCACTGAGCTCGTCATGGCCTGCGTCCCGCCAAGCCCAGTCGACGTGACCAAGCTTGCTCCGGCCACGCAGAAGATGAGAGAGGAGCTCATCCGCCTTCGCTCCGACGCGGAGGGCCACCTGGAGGCTCACTACTCCGACATGCTTAACGCCTTCGACAATCCGCTCGACCACCTCGGTCGCTTCCCGTACTACAGCAACTACATCAACCTGAGCAAGCTAGAGTACGACCTCCTTGTCCGCTACATCCCGGACATTGCTCCTTCCCGGGTCGCGTTCGTTGGGTTTGGCCCCCTGCCCTTCAGCTCACTCGTGCTCGCCGCACGCCACCTGCCCAACACGACGTTCGACAACTATGATCGGAGCGCCACCGCCAATGACTGTGCGCGGAAGCTGGTCCGTGCGGACAAGGACTTGAACGCGCGCATGTCCTTCCACACGGCCGACGTTGCCAACCTGACCGACGAGCTTGGCAAGTACGACGTGGTCTTCCTGGCTGCTCTGGTCGGCATGGCGGCCGAGGACAAGGCCAAGGTGGTCGCGCACCTTGGCAGTCACATGGCCGACGGCGCGGCCCTCGTTGTGCGCAGTGCGCATGGGGCTCGTGGGTTCTTGTATCCTATCGTCGACCCCAAGGACATCTGCCGCGGCGGGTTCGATGTGCTGACTGTGCACCACCCGGATGATGAGGTGATCAACTCTGTGATCATCGCTCGCAAGATCGACGCCAATACGAGCATGGAGGTTGCTGCTCTCGTCCAAAAGATGACCGGCCTCCACGCGGCCATCACCAAGTTGCCATCGTTGAGCCCGTCCCCCGACGTCGACAGGCTGTTCACCAAGCTCGTCATGGCTTGCATCCCGCCGAGCCCCGTCGACGTGACCAGGCTTGCCCCAGAAGCGCAGAAGATGAGAGAGGAGCTCATCCGCCTCTGCTGTGACGCTGAGGGCCACCTCGAGACTCACTACTCCGACATGCTCAACGCCTTCGACAACCCGCTCGACCACCTCGGCCGCTTCCCCTACTTCAGCAACTACATCAACCTGAGCAAGCTGGAGTACGACCTCCTGGTCTTCTACATCCCGAGCCTCGCGCCTTCCCGTGTTGCCTTCATCGGGTCAGGCCCCCTGCCCTTCAGCTCGCTCGTGCTCGCCGCGAGCCACCTGCCGAACACGACTTTCGACAACTACGACTGGTGCAGTGCCGCCAATGACCGCGCCCGTAAGCTTATCCGTGCGGACGGGGACCTGCGCAAGCGGATGACCTTCCACATTGTCGACGTTGCCAAGCTCATCGACGAGCTTCGCAAGTACGACGTCGTTTTCCTAGCCGCTCTCGTCGGCATGGGGGCCGAGGACAAGGCTAAGGTGGTGGCGCATCTCGGCAAGCACATGGCCGACGGCGCGGCCCTCGTCGTCCGGAGCGCGCACGGGGCGCGTGGGTTCCTATACCCCATCGTCGACCCTGAGGACATCCGCCGTGGCGGGTTCGACGTGCGGGCCGTGTACCACCCGGACGATGAGGTGATCAACTCCGTCATCATTGCGCGCAAGGTTGGCGCCCACGCGAATGAGCTCCAGAACGGGCAGTACGCGAACGCGCGCAGTGCGGTGCCGATCGTGAGCCCACCGTGCAAGTGCTGCAAGATGGAGGCGAGCGCGCTCCAGAAGATGGAGGAGATGGTGGCCAAGGAGCTGTTCATTTGATGCGGCGCAATGAGGAGTTGTGCACAGTAATAACAACTTGCTAGTCACTATTTCATCGCTTTGATTTTTGTGATATCATGCTACCGTCGTGTGCGTGTACTTTCTTCTTCTTCTTTTTTACGGACTAGTATAAATTGCACGTGGGACACACACTTGTTTTAAAAAGGAAAAATGGTTTTCATCTCTTGGTGCTTGTTCGTATTCACGGTAGTATTCATGTCTTTACATGACATTCCATACATGCATTTATAACTTGATGTCTAATTATATTTTGGTGTACAATTCTGAGCCATCCATTTCTTCCAGGATAGCTTGCAAAATCTTATTGGACTGAATGCACATCCACCTGGACAAATCCCCACTTCCAAGTATTAATGACCAGATGAAATCCACAAAGGGTTTTTTTAGCACATATCACTAGTGGAATGGGTCGAGTGGAGTTATCTGAGCAGCTATGGCTTGAGTGATTGTATATTCAGTTTCAGCCTTGAATTGCCTCCACATATATTTTTGCACTATGCAGCGGTGATTATGGTCTTCTCCTTTAGAACGAGGTCATGAATGGCATCTCAACAAAACATATGGTTTCTGCTTAAAGAAATTGCTAGGTAAGAATCGATTGTTGCTTCACCATAGACCTAAATTTGACATGTAAAACACAACTTCCTTTTCCTTTCCAATGAGCTGGAGGCAAGTAGATCAGAAGATTGGATACTCCTATCTGTAGTCTCAGGTCTTGCAGCATCAACAAGAGCAAGGGTGAGGGTGTTTACAATGTTGTCACCATCCTCCCCCAACCGAATTGCAGCCATTGTAGAAAGCTACTTCATGGAATGCAACAAAATGTAGCATGGACACGCTTCAGCTCCTAAGACAATTCTTCAATGTTTCAATTATACAATTAAAATAAGCATTTGACATACAACTAAACGAGTAGTTTTAGTAATAGCTTCTATACACGTCCTCCTTTCCTGTCCACACCCTGGGAAAAAGGGCAATTATGAAGCATCTTTTGTGAATAGTACTGAGAACCTGTAAATTTGTTACAGTTTAGTCTGAGCACAGAATATATTTATATATTTGTGTGAGTTGGCATACATTTAAACTGAGATGAAGTATCGACAATTGAGGGCATCCATATACACTATACAGAGCTAGTAAATGTAGCTAACTGGGGAGAGAGAGAATTTATTTCATACAATGGATACAGTGTGTTTGAGATAACAATCCAAAAGAATGAAGCTGCAAGAGTTTAGACTCAGGTTGTTGTCTTTTCAAGGTTCTGACACCTTTTCATCACAATATATTGTCTCCTGTGATGAAAGAAAAATACATTAAGTTTAGTGTGCTAAAGTTGATATGAGATTCAGCTGTACATTTTAAAGGGCCTACTGGTTCCTGAAATGAGAACAGTTAGGCTTGTGGTATTCCTTTCCTTTCCAAATAATCTGACTATGGATTCACTAAATGTAAATTGACCACAAAAACTTCGATTGCTATATAATACCCAAACTGCATGTTTATGCATATGAAGGTTGATAACTGAAGTTTGGTTAGAATCTAGACTAATGCTAGACAGTTGATTGTTACAGGGACAGATGCAAGTGATTCCTAATTGCAAATAATTACAACAAAACCATAAAAGCATAGTAATATTTTTTGAAACTTATGGATCTACAAACTTAATTATCATTCTCTCACTAAAAACATGATAATTATTTCAAAAAAATATAATTGTACTTATTTTCATCCATATATACATCATACATGTATAAGCGGTAGAGATGTGTTGATCACTTGTAAACCTACATTATTCAAATAGAACAAGTCAAATAATCAAAACTTTGAGTTCTATCATGTGCATCTTTAAAAAGCTTGTGACAGTGTCCAAATGTCAATCAACATGGGACCCTCATATCCATATCCTTTTCACTTATGGAGCCCATATGACTACAGATTTTGGTTTGCCATCCTCAAAGGGGAAAGGAGGTATAGGTCCATCTTCAGATGCAAAATCTCAAAGACTATCATCATTTTGTTAATCCATAAATTCTATTTCTGATTTGGCACCAGCCACTAAAAAATTCATAATTTGTATAATTCCTAAGATAAGAACCCATATTAAATCTTGAGAATTTAAGAAGTTTCAGAACAAATTACAACAAGTTCCATTCATCAAAAGTTAGCTAGCATTCTCAAGTGCTTGCGGACATAAATAAATTCACTTGCTAATCTGTAGCATAGCGTCATGGATCACCTGCAGAACAAAGTATCCTTTGTGGTGTTCCCATTTGTTGAATTCACTCTGATGGACAAGTGATTGCACATTAGCAGTATCATTAATTTGGTAGAATGGTCATTAGTCCATGCATGTCAACTGTCAATGCACTGCATTCTTACCCATCAGCGATTTTGCAGAGGTATTCCCTTTGATCATCTTGCTGTGGGACGTCAGTCAAATATGCAGGTTGAAGAAGCAAAGTGGTTATACCAGTGGTACGGACACAATCAGTCAACCAAGCACGATCGTACACCTAACATTTCATCGAGTATTCCAGTTACAGCTTTCATGTAATGCTGGCCATTTAAATTTGTAATTACCTAACAGAATTTGTTTTCAACTTACAATAATTTTTTTTAGATTGCTGGAAAATGCTACGGATTGCAAAAATCATGTTTGAGCAAACATAAATGTTCTGCCTATGAGCTGAGACAGGGGATTCAGTGTACGGAAGATAAGTAAAAGGGCACTTGCCTGCCCATTTATGTTAGCACCTTTGAAAAAAGTGTTTCCTGTGACAAGTGCCCCTTCCAAGTTGGCATTTGTTAAAAATACCTGCAAAATAGGATGAGGCAAAAAACCAAATCATGAGGCAGCTGTAAAATCAATTCTTGTAAGCTAAGCACTAAATAATTATCGGTTCTGAAAACCAATGACTAGCTATTTGGAAAATATGACCACACTGATATTTACGAAGTGGTAGTTCAATCGGAAGAAAAGAACATGGAGTTTTTTTTACTGAACAGAATAAACAAGGAGGGGCCTGAGCAAATGTCTGATGTAATGACCACTGAGCATTTTGGGTGCCAAGCATTTTTCAACATAATCCAACCGTGTACACAGGCCTCCTTGGTGAAACGAAACTGAAACAATGTGGTTGTTGCTAAACATTGTACCTTTGTTAAGTGCGCCAGTGAGAAATCAACACCTTTAAGATCAGCACCTGAATTCATCAGCAAACATATCCAGTAAGTCACACAACCAAAACCAAATCACAATCTCCTACTTGTGAGGTCTGCGTCAAAGAAGCTCACGCTGAATGCTTGTGACTTTGAAGTTGGCCTACCTCGGTATGGACTACAGCAGCAAGAGAAGATTCAAAGATCACCAAGTCTATACACAAGGCACAGGAAAATCGAAATCTTGTCTTTGCACAATGCACAGAAAGCTCGAAGCTTCCATGCTTTCTTTAAACATGTGATCGTATGAACAAAAAATGGACAAAATAACAAAAGGTAAGGTCGGATTTGCAACCGCAGACAGTATCGTCTTTAGGTTCTGCTTGATGCTCTTTCTCAACCTCAATGCAAACATGACAAATAAGGACTACATCACCTCCAGAGCCATCTTATCAACACGTAATGATTGGGTGGATGATATTAATTTGAAGATGATCAACAAGTTCTACGGTGTGGAGATGGTATACCACAGTTTTGATGAAGCGGTGGATGATCCGCATAACTACTATCCTCAGGAGTTCCTTAACATGCTGACTCCCAACGGGCTACCTCCACATGTCCTCAAGCTCAAGATCGGTTGTCCGATAATATTGCTTAGAAATATTGACCCTGCAAACGCACTCTGCAATGGAACGATGTTGATTGTTAGAGGGTGCCAAAGAAACTCAATTGATGTTGAAATTGTGCTGGGGCAGCATGCCGGGAAGAGGGTTTTTTCTTCCTCGGATACCCTTGTGCCCCTCTGATGATAAGATGTTCCCATTTCAATTCAAGAGGAAGCAGTTCCCTGTTAGGCTCAGCTTCGCCATGACGGTCAACAAGTCACAGGGCCAATCAATACCAAACATAGGAGTGTACTTGCCTGCACTTGTGTTCTTCCATGGTCAGCTGTATGTTATGTAATTGCTATGGGCAATATAATCTTGGTGTATAAGTATAAATATTTTGATGGTGTGATATATTTCTTTAAACAAAGTAAAATTAAGTGATCCAATATTAGAGAGTAACAACATGAGTAAGGTACTCAATGTGCAAGACAAATGACGTTGCAATGAGTTTTATAATAATAATAATAATAGCATAAGTACGATTTTTTATGTTCTTTATCTCACCCAACTTGCAAAAGCAATAACGGCATGCCCAATTTCAATATAATATTTGACATTCACCACCACTATGGATGAGCATACCAACAAGGGCGGAAAGATTTTATAGCTTTCTTCCTTTCTCTAAGTGGGACACTACCCCACTTAAAGGATTTCAAACTTCTCTTTTCTGGTTAAACTTTTCTTAAGGTTCTTCCTTACTTGCTTTGGGGTGCTACCCCACTTAAAGGATTTTAAAGTTTACTTTACTTATTACTTTTGTTTACTATTTTTTATGGTTATTATTTCCCTTTGCTTGTTGGTTTTTAAGGCCTAGCTTAAGGATTTCTTCTCTTTTCAGGGTAGGGTGATTCTTATTCCTCTTATTTCAATTAAGGGTTATTATATAGGGTTATGTAAAATTTTTATGGGTCTAATCTTGGTTAAACTTCCTTGTTTAGGTGGGTGGATGATTGTTCTAGGTTTTCCTTATATATCTTAAGTCTGTTGTTGTTATATCTTAGTGGTCATTACTTGGGGTTTATTTAGGAGTGTTTTCTTTTGATCTGCTCTATCTTCTGAAGCTACTTTTTTTATAACCGAGTTAGGGCATTATTACTGCCTTTAACTCATTTTGTTGAGCTCCAAGGGTTCAACTCTTGTCTGGGTGTGTTACTTTAGGGGTGTGGGTTGCTTCATTGTTTGGAAGACACTTTTCTAACTCAGAGTGGGATAAAGATTTTTATCCTACCTTTGTCATGGAGACTTCCTTTCATTTTTCTTAACAAGTTTTATAAGAAAATTTTCCCTCCCAGGGAATTTATTAGTGAGCAAACATCACACCCAGCACCTTATAGGAGCGTTTGTACACTTTTGGACATCTCCCATATTCTAATTTACAAGCAAGACTACTACAAACCTATGTTACAAAGAGAAAAGGAACTTAGCCTATACACTATTCTATCGCTTTACTACTCCTTAGTGAGGATCTTTAGTTGGGAGGAAGGAGTTCTGCATCCACAATGGTAATTTCCTCCTCTACCTCATCCAGATTCTCATCCACAGAGGGGTCTCGGTATACGGTGTGTATAACCTGATCCTTCTCTGTTGGAGTCTTTGCATCCGGGTACACCTTCATGGCTATATGCGCAGCTACCATGGTATCATGTGTAAGCTGGGGTGGTGGCTGAGTGTCCTCATCACATGCTCCTAGATCCAAGGTCAATTCTAGCAGCCTAAAGTTTTCTGCCCTAACTTGTTTCTGAAGCTTGGAAGGTAGTTTGTTGTTAAGTTGATGTAACTCCTAGATTCTTTTCTCATCTGAAGCCTTCCAACTTGCTCTATATCGTTCTACCTTATCATATAGGTAGATTACCTTCTTAATCAGGTTGATCAGGTGGACCTGAGTATCAGCTTCTCAGCCTTGCTGTTTTGGCAATTTATAGCATAGAGCTTTATTCTTGTGGTATTGGGCTTTATGGGTGCTGGTGACCTTCTGATATTCTAGCTGATTCTGGAGTCCATGGATCTGCTCCATAAATATACCTTGCTGATCAGTATAATATCTTTGGGTATCTCTGAGCTTGTTTACCATCATGTCTCGTTCTTCTTGGTATCTGCGGACCCTCATGTCCTACTGCTCTAACATTCTCTCATAAGTATTAATTTGGTTCTTCATCTCAACATGCTTGGCCTCCATCTTCTGGATGTCTTTCCTAAGTTCTTTAAGAATTCTGCCACTAGTATCTAACTCCTGATGATAGCCTCTCTTTTCTCCTTCTAGCTCTGTTATGTATATGTGTTGTGCCACTGCCTATGTTCCCATTATTCTAAGGCATGCGTCGGTTTCCATCTCTGGAGCTATGTCCATGGCTTCCTCTATCTGGCTCATGTTTCTGGATCCCACTAGGTGCTGGGTAATAGGCAGTATATGGACTGGGCATATCTTTCTTGATTCTCTTGGTGGAGTTGGCAAAGCATCTTGCGTGCGGCTGATTGAGTGGCTTGGAAGAGTGAATTCCCAACCACTGATATAGTGGTGGGTTGTCTGTTTGGGTTCTCTGGTGAGGCTGGTACGGTGAAGGTAAGCATAGTTGTGCCTCGTTCCTGATTAAGGCCATACATGTTTCTGGAATACTGGGCATTAGATGCATCAAAACAAAGATCTACCAGACACTGATGGAGGATTACGGGGAATCCTTTGTGATTCTTGCCACTGAATCGGACTTCATTCCACTGCTCCATTGCTCCTGTGTATTTCATGTATCCATGCCAGGATTACATTAGAAATACATATAACTTTTATTCAATAAAAGTTACTTTGAATATATACACATAGGGACTCCTTGTCCTCTTATTATGAACTAATTCCTATTTATTAGGAAATCTCCTCTCATGGGGTTACTGATTTCGACTCCTCTTCTATGATCCCATATTGACCAAGAAGTTCTAGAAGTCGTTTTCGGTTTCCTACCACTAAGTATGGTTTCTCTGGCTCTTGTAGTTCTGAAGTAACCTCGTTGTCAAGCTTCCATGTTACTTTGTTTTCTGCCGTTCACTCTGCTAGTCTTGGTGTACTTGATGAGAAATTATGGTTGGTGACGGACTCTAGTCCTGAATCTTCATCCTCTGTGATCTCTATTTCTCCTTCAGACTCTTCTTCTTCTTCTTCGGAAGATGTGTATGCATGGAATTCGGGTAGGTTTCCATGAAATTCGGGTGAGTTTTCATGGTAGTTTTGTGGAACTAGGGCTGGTACTTGATCGTCAGGTGTTGACGGTCAATTTCCGTCAACCAAGAGCACTTGTTACACTTTGGTTTGAGCTTTGAATTATAACTAACCCGCCACTAGGCATACTAATGATGTAATAAGTTCACACTTGCATGTGGTTTTTGGACTATGTTGTTTACGTAGGATTTAAACGCCTAAATGAGGACTTCTGGGTAAAGTTCATCGAGCACTTTATGAGAAGATCACGAAGCCCAGTACAAGTCAAGACACGAAGTGAACATGACTCCAAATGACCCGAGGACCAAAGCATGAAGCCGTGAACTCCGAGGACCTAAACAGAAGATGCGGGAGTTCGCGCGCCAAGTACCCTTATCCAAACCACGGGGAAAACAACGTCAAGGGCCCACATGAATTTCGGCAAATATTCAAGAAGACACGAGAAGCGTCGGGGAGCAAAACAGGGCTGAACCGGACCGAATTGGGCCTAGGCCGGCTGGCCCAGGCCGGCCGGCCCACCCCCTTTTTGTGCCGGTTCGTGCCCCCCTTTGACCTAGATGCTCCTCAGAGTATTTATATTCCCTGCCTCCGACGGCCGCCGTATCCATTCATCCATTCATCAAAGAGCCGCCAAATCGAAGGAGACACGCCGAAGGGAGCCACCGGCCGCCGCTAGTCCTCGTGTTGCCTAGGAGATGGCCTAAGCCATGCCCTAGCTACCATGGTTGGCCCTGCGTGGTGAAGCCATGGTGGAGTTCCGGAGCCATGCCTTGAATTCTTCAAGGCATTTGTACATTCAACATTCAATGGTGATATAAATCATACCTTATCCTTACTTTGATCTACTACGAGTTGTGCTTATTCATATGTGTAGCTATCATATGCCTTTAGTAGGAACAGATCTAATCGTGGTGATTAGTCTTTGTCTTGCGGATATCTCGTAGTAGTGCACGGACCTAGCTAGAGTCGTTCGGTGATGATTATCTTCATGTAGTGACAGTATGCTGAGAGAGAAAGTGATGAGCAAACGTGTAAGTGTTTACTCCTTATCATTGTTTGAGATTAGATTGGTTTTCATCTTGGCCAGAGCTGCAACTAGAAGACGGTAGGCTAGGGTTACCTTGGGTCGTGTATCTTTATGGCTAGTGAATGTGATCCATACACCCTTTCATGCTTGTATGTTAAATCTTTATGTGATCAACGCTTCATGTAGGTTAGTTCAATAGATTAGATGGTAAACCCTAGGTAGTTTGCTTCCGATCCACGGTTCGATATCATGGGTCATCCCCGAGTGAAGAAGGCAACACGTGATCCGTACGCTTGCGGATCGAAACGCGACACGTGTTTCAACCGTCAACATCAGGAATAGGGTTTAAGTCTTCTTGATTAGGGTTAGGTGCTGGTTCTGGTGTTGGTACTCGTGCTTGTGCTTGTTGCAAGACTTGCTCTAAGGCTTTATTGTCCTCGTAGGCTGACTACAAGGACTGGTGTAGGTCACTCACCATAGCATTAAGGTTATCTATGGCGGTTGTCATTTCTCGCATTACAGCTTCCAAATGATATTCAGATTGGATATTTTGGTCTTTGGTATGGGAAACTCTATACCTAAGGCATTTTTCTCTATGTTTTGCTTCCCTCGCTTTTTGTCGAGCAGCTCGGAAATCCATTTCTTTGGTGGTATGTAGTTGGTATAGGGATTGGATATATTGGACAGTGGCAACTTGAGTAAGGTTATGAGGATGTTGTAAGTATTCCATCCTCTCGATCCAAAGAGGATGTGTAGTATCTTGAATAGGGTAGTATTTGGCTGGGGTTTTATCGAACTCATGGATATGTTTAGTGCATAGTTTTACTAGGGCTTGGAGAGCTACTGTTTGTAATGAGTCACTATACTCAGTTCCTTTGTTGGGGATTAGCTAAAAAGATAGCACCCTCGGAAGTTCAGAGAAGACACGGTTCTTCGGAAAAACTCATCGTACGGGAAGTTCTGAAGAGTTCCGAAGAATCATAGATCCCCGAAACTGTCAAGAACTGTCGTTTTTCATGGTTAAAGAAAGTTTTCTCCACAAACAAATCGATTTAACGAGCTAATTTCTTATATCTAAAAATAATGCTGACCCTCAGAAATCCTGAATCTACAGGATTGATGCTATTCTTGAGTATTCTTTGTAGTGTTCAGGGAAGAGGTGATATTTAGGAAGTTTGGAGGTCCTGGTGATTCAAGAAAGAACAACAAGACAACAAGGAGTGGTGGGATTTTTCTCCGAAGCCGAGAATCACAGATTCTCAGCACTCATAAAGATATATAAGAAGTCCAAGTTTAATTTGGTCAATGGCGTGTCCTTGAAGGAAGGAAGTTAAGGTGTGAACATAGGGCATTCCTGTAAATGTCAGAATTAGGATTACGTATGTAATCAGCCCACCTTGTGCGACGCAGTTCCTGGGGACAAATTTGTACAGAAAATAAAGGGAATATGCATGTTTCTCGAGGGTATTTTCGAGATGTAAAAGTGACCTCCGGGCACTATAAAAGGAGCCCCCCGACCTCCGTGTAAAGGGACACATCTTTTGAGTAAGAAGGTAGCTTTTGGTTCATCTTTGTGTGTCACCTTGTGCTTTTGCTTTTCACTTTCCATTGTTGGGGACTCCGGAATTTTTCCAGAAACCCAACAGGGTGCCCACCGTGTTCTGAGCATGCAAAAACCCACGATGGCACCACCGAAGAAGGGAAAGAAGACCAATCCCCAGGACTCTGAGAACCAAGACACTGAGCAAAACAATGATACGACTCTCATCATCCACTCCGAGGCTAACACCACCCACATCGAGACCGAAAGAGAAGAAGTTCTCCGGAAAACACAACTTGCAAACACTGATCCACACTTAGACTCACCAGAGTCGAGCACTAGAAATGATGTGGAGGGAGCAGCCGAGAAAGATCTTGAGTTAGCGCTACAACAAATCGAGACTCTCAAGAAACAAAAAGAGAAGCTATCCATGCAACTGCAAGCAAAAAGAAAAGCTACATAAAAAATCGAAAGACTAAAGTAAGAAAAAGACCAACTATCTCAAATCCAGAAAGAGATAGAAGAGCTGAAAGAGCAAGAAAGCAGTTCCATCTGGAAAGATACCCCACAGCAAGATTCAGCCAATCCGAAGCAACCAGCATTAGAGAACTACACTTTTGCAAGAATGGAACAACCTCCAAAAGACAACTTCTTTGTAGGTAATGGAGTTTCACAGTTCGCAGATCCTGATTCACCATTATCCCTGGGCCTGCAAACAGCTCCTTGGTCCTCAAAATACAAACTAGTGTCTCTGCCAAAATACAACAGATTCAGGAACTCCAGGCAATTCCTAATGAGCTACGAAGCTGCTGTAAACTCCGCAGGCGTAGATGATGTTGTGCTGGCAAAATCTTTCATCATTGCTTCTGTGGGACCCGTGCTGAATTTGTATTCCCTGCAACCACCTCATTCAATCTACAGCTGGATAGATCTGAAGACAAAGATCCTCCAAGCATTCCAAGTTTTTCACCAAACAACTGCAAAGAAATCTGATCTCTATCACTGCAAACAGAAAGACAAGGAACCACTAGCAAGTTACGTGAAAAGGTTCATGTAGCAATAGTCACAAACTCCAGGTGCAAATGATGAAACATCAATCTCAACCCTGATCAGTGGCTTAACTCCGGGGCCCACAGCCTCCCACTTGTCAAGAGACGAGCCCGAAACCATGGAACAATTGTTCATCGAGCTGGAAAAATACATCAAGTCGGATGAAGATCACAGAAGAAGAGTCACTGAAAGAAACCAGTCGAGACAACACCATAGAACCCCTGAATGGTAGCCGTAATCCCAACAAACCAGGCACATAAACAATGTCCAAAATACTGAGACTCAGGACAGGCAAACCGGTAGACCAAGTACCAGAGGATGACACTCTTCAAGGGGCAGAGGAAGAGGATCCTCGAACCTTACAAATCACAACAGCAGAAATCCATATTTTTCTGCAGATACCACGAAAAGGGCCATAGTATGGAAGCATGTTCGGAAACATAGAAAAATGTGGACAGAATAGAGCAGGAAAAAAGATGAGAGCAGTCGCACCCATCCTACCCAACCAACCACATCACAACTACCGGCAGCAACAACCCTATTGCCCAGTCTTCCATCAGCTTAACTCAGGATCAATACACGCATCAACCTTACAAGCTACACAAAACAACCAACCTTTCCAACAACCTCAGCAAGTATGGAAACCCTCACCGCAATTTTATCCACAATCCCAAGCCACACAAACCATCCAGACACCACAGCCCATCCAACAAATCCTACCACCACCACCAGACACCACACCCAAAACTGAAAACATTTCCCAAAACAACAATTCCAAGGCATTACCCTCCTTCAGAATGATCATGCCTATCATAGGAGGATCTTCCATGGAATTTGACACCAAGAAGCAAAAAAAGGATTACTTCAGATCTGTAAACACAATCATCAATGACGGCCCTGCTGCAAGGCCTGAATGGGCTAAGACGCCAATCATATTCTCAGAAGAAGATTTCAGGCTGAAATCTACAGAACACAACGACGCGATGGTCATAAAAATCAACATCGCAGGTTGGGTAATTGGGAAGGCTCGCGATGGTCATAAAAATCAACATCGCAGGTTGGGTAATTAGGAAGGCTCTGGTGGACAACGGAAGCTCTGCAGACATTCTATTCGCTAAGACTTTTGAGAAAATGAATTTAAGTCCGCACATGCTCCAACCCCCGGAGAACCCACTTCTAGGCTTCGGAGGAAAGCCGATCAGGCCAATGGGAAAAATGTCTCTCCCAGTATCTATCGGGAATGTTGATAATGCAAGAACTGAGCACATCATTTTTGATGTCGTGGACATGTACCACCCATACTTTGCAATCCTAGGAAGAGGATTCATCAACAGATTTGATGCAGTAACCAGGTAGCAGTTTCTACGTATGAAAATTCCAGCACCCAAAGGTGTCATCACCTTATTCGGCAATCAGCAGGATGCGAGAAACATCGAGCACGGCCACACACTACAAGGATTTGGGTCAAATGCAACGCCGATGAATTGCAACGTAGAAAATTTGGTTGCTATAGATGGCTGTATTACAACCATTCTAAAAAATGGTAGCGATACATGGCTTTAATACAACGGTTTTCAAGATGTTGCAAAGCTCTGTTGCAATTGGTGGACGATATTGCAATGGTGCAAAATGGTTGCATTAGAATTAATTTTGGTTGCAATTGAGTGGTAGTATTGCAGCCACATTTACGTTTGTTGCATTTGGTTGTGACTATTGCTATGATTGTTTGGTGTTGCATAAAATTTCACAAATGTTGCAAATTATTGATGATTAATGATTAATGCAACGAGAACTCTAGGAGGCGAAGCAAAAGTGAGGTTCAATTGCAACCTTTGTTGACAGTTGCAATATACTTTGATATTGTTGCAAATGCTAAATTTTATTGCAACGAGATCTTCGGCTTCGAAGCAAAAATTGTGTTCAAGTGCAACGCTTAATTTTTGTTGCAATATATACTTTGAGTGTTGCAACAACTAAGAGGCGAGTCTGATTTGGATTGGGCCTTGTAGCGTGTATGATATACTATGAAAAAAATACAATTCATAGTCAAAAATAGAACTTGGCTAATTTTGAATTGAGATTTTATTCTAATTATTAATTTTAAGAAAGAAGTTTGAATTGGTAGGAAAACAATCTGTCATTAGTGACAAAATAGGAAAAAAATAAAAAAGTGCCATGATATGGAATTGAACCAAGGACCTCAATACTACACTAGTATATAACTTACCACTACACCATTACAATGTTTGTGTTAGCTAGCATCGTTCAAGCCTTTTTCATGTTTCTATGTGGTCAGCTTATAGTAACTTATAGATATTAAAATAGAATAGTTACTTTACAGGGTTCTGTTAGTTAGTTATTTCAAAAACAAAGTAAAGTTTTCTAAAATTATTATTATTATTTGCCTATGCAACACTGAAAAAGTGTTGCAATAGGCCCAAAATGGTTGCAATAGATACAATGTCAGGAAACCAAAATAACTTTAAATTGTCATGTCACCCGGTCCCACCTTGAGGACGTGGTCATGCGGTCCCACCTTGAGGACGCAAAAAAATCCAAAAAAGAAGAGACGTGCCGGCATAATCGCAACTAGAGACCCTCCGCTACCTGCTGGTCTGCCATGCATTGCCACACCCGGCCACGCCCAGTCGGCCGCACCCTGGATGCGGCCGGCACCCTGGCTGCAGCCGGCCGCACCCTGGCCGCACCCTGGCCACAGCCGGCCGCACCTTGGCCACGGCCAGCCACGCCCCCGCTGCGCCAAGCCGGCTACACCCTGGTCGCGACCGACCGCACCCTGGCTACACCCTGGCAATGGCCGGCCGCACCCTAGCCACGACCGGCGACACTGCTGCTGCACCCAGCCGGCGGCACCCTGGCCATACCCTGGCAACGGCCGGCCGCACCCTGGCCACGGCCGGCCACACCCCAGCTGTGCCCAGCCACACCCCGACCGCAGCCGAAATGATTTGAAACTTACATATATTTTTTAAATTTGGATAAAAGAAGTTTGAATAGGTGGGAAAATGACCTATCATTCCTGGATCAATAGATTTTGTTTTTTGTCTAATGCAACACTGAAAAAGTGTTGCAATAGGTCTCAAATGGTTGCAATAGACACAATGCCAGGAATTTAATTCGCAAAAAATGTCTGCTTGGGGATCGAACCTGAGACCTTTGGAACAAAAATGACGTGTGCAAACCACTAGGATAAGCATTAGTTTATGTTGTATTAGGGTGTTTTATTTTTTATATTAATCAAACTGTAATAAAATTTTTAAAACAAACTTGAAAAAATATGTGGCTATACAACACATTTTGGCTCCATAACCATCTCATAAAAGTTTCAAACGATCTCGACAAAGTGATACTATACATCTTTCACACCTAGGAACATATCTCACTAAGCTACATAGGACTATGTGAGCTATATATGTCTTTGTGAGGGATATTCAGCAATTCTTTATCGCAATCACTTGAATTTATTATGTGACGCTCATACACCAAAATCATGTGACTACATAACTTTTTAGATTTTTCTAGCCACATTATGATATTTTCACATTTATTCCTTAGTAATTTAATAAATAATTATAGTAATAGCAAAACTTGATCAGAAAATCCCATAGATTCACACAACGATATATTTTGGCTCCATAACCATCCCATAAAAGTTTTAAACGATTTCGACAAAGTGAAACTATACATCTTTCACAACTAGGAACATATCTTACTTAGCTACATAGGACTATGTGAGCCATATATGTCTTTGTGAGGGATATTCATCATCTCTTTATCGAAATCACTTGAATTTTTTATGTGACGCTCATACACCAAAATCATGTGGCTACGTAACTTTTTAGATTTTTCTAGCCATTTTATGATATTTTCACATTTATTCCTTAGTAATTCAATAAATAATTACAGTAATAGCAAAACTTGATCAAAAAAATCTATAGATTCACACAATGACATATTTTGGCTCCATAATCATCCCATAAAAGTTTTAAACGATTTCGACAAAATGAAACTATACACCTTTCACAACTAGGAACATATCTCACTTAGCTACATAGGACTATGTGAGCCATATATGTCTTTGTGAGGGATATTCAGCAACTCTTTATCGAAATCACTTGAATTTTTTATATGACGCTCATACACCAAAATCATGTGGCTACGTAACTTTTTAGATTTTTCTAGCCATTTTATGATATTTTCACATTTATTCCTTAGTAATTCAATAAATAATTACAGTAATAGCAAAACTTGATCAGAAAACTCTATAGATTCACACAACGACATATTTTGGCTCCATAATCATCTCATAAAAGTTTTAAACGATTTCGACAAAATGAAACTATACATCTTTCACAACTAGGAACATATCTCACTTAGCTACATAGGACTATGTGAGCCATATATGTCTTTGTGAGGGATATTCAGCAACTCTTTATCGAAATCACTTGAATTTTTTATGTGACACTCATACACAAAAATCATGTGACTACGTAACTTTTTAGATTTTTCTAGCCACGTTATGATATTTTCACATTTATTCCTTAGTAATTCAATAAATAATTACAGTAATAGCAAAACTTGAGGGTATGTAAGATAATATTTTTTTCAAGTTACTTCACAAAGGTGTATTTATTAGTGATTGAAAAAATAGAAAAATAACTTTTTTGCACAACAAATGGCAATGTGAATCCCCATATGTTAATAGAAGAGTAAATGTAAGGTTATGTCCAGAATTGAGGTGTACATGAGCAAGAAAATACTTCAGAGTATACAAATTTCAAAGTTTAAGTTGAGTTGTATGAAACAGTGTGAGAGACCTATATAGTTTGTATACTCCAATTTTCACAAAATCTTACGAATTTTTTTTGCAAGCTTTGACATCCATAAAATGATTCTATGCCAATTTGTATAATTTTCGGAGAAGTTTTATGTATTATTATCATTATTTTATAATAAGGTGACTAGTAGAACTTTGAGTTTTCCCCATAAGTCAATTGAATTTTTCGTCAAAATTCAAGACATGGGCTATCATGTAAGATAGTAGCCTAAATATAGTTTTTGAGGATTTTTTAAATATTATTTCACATACATGTAGTTCAAATTTTAATTATTTTAAATAAATCTATAGAAATTCATTTAAATGATAGAAAATAGCAAATCTGTTCGAAAAATCTTGAAACTTCTATAAGACAACTTAAATGTGTTCGTTTACATCTAAAAACTATCTTTGGGGTACATAAGATAATTAGTTTTCTAGTTACTTCATAAAAGTGTCTTTATTAGGTAATTACAAATAAAAAAATCAACTTTTTTGCACAACAAGTGGCAATGAGAACCCACAAATGTTTATACGAGGGTAAATGTGAGATTGTGCACGAATTTTAGGTGTATATGAGCTATACAAGACTTTAGTTATTTGAAACTTCAAAGTTTGAGTTGAGTTATATGAAAGAATGTGAGAGAACTATCTAGTTTATGAACAATATATACTCCAATGTTCATAAAATCTTATGAAACTTTTTTTTCAAGTGTGTACATCCATAAAAGGATTCTATGCCAATTGACATAATTTTTGGAGAATGTTTACGTATTACTATCATTATTTTTATAACAAGGTGACTAGTACAAGTTCGAGTTTTCCCTACAAGTCAATTGAATTTTTCGTCAATCTCCTAGATGTGGGCTAGAATGGACCATAGGCACGTAAATATAGTTTTTTTTATTTTTTAAAATCTTATTAGAGGTACATATAGGTCAATTTGGAATTACTTTTAGTAAATGTTCAAAAATTCATTTAGATCATAGAAAATAGCAAATCTACTTGAACATTCTTGAAACTCCTACATGATAACTTAGATGTCATCTATGACATGTAAAAATTGTGTTCGGATCTATAATATACTATTTGCAATTTGCTTCACAAAGTTGTCTTAATTAGTTATTTAAAAGCTAAATAAATAAAAAAATCTAAATGGGCCAAAATAGTCGAGACTGGACGCTGTTTGCACGGCCCAATCACTTCTGACCATCAATCTTTGATTCGACGGTCTAAATCGCGTCATGGTTCTCTGAAATGCCCGAAAGCCTAGTGTCTCCTCCACCAGACGCATCCCTCTTCCTCCACCCCCTTCGACCTTCGCCGCCTCCTCAGATCCACTGCCAACCACCAGCCCTCCACCGCTCCCTCCTCCTCTCCCATATCGCATTCCATCTCCATCTCCGGCCGTGACGCTCTCCTCGCCTGCGCCCGCCCCTTCCTCACCATTCCGGCCGCGACTCTCTCCTCGCCTGCGCTCGGGATGACTTTTCTGGTGAATTTTAATTCACGGATTTGAGCTCGGGATTGAGGAGATTTCTTTTGGGAAATCATTGCTGGTGTATCCATGAACCTTCTCATGGTGATTCCTTAATAAATCCACACTCAAATCTCTCAGATTTGTAGTTTCTCTCAATTCGTTCTTCTCCTAGGGTTTGCCCAGATTATCTGAAATTGGAGTTGAAGGGTCAAGCTTTTCGGATGTTTTCGATTGAAATAGTTTGCCTATGATCTATTGAGGCTGTGGATTGAGTTTCAGGTGAACCGGATTTGTTTTTCCTCGATTTGGTGTAGTGCTTGCGCTGTTCTGTCCCTTGGGATTTGTTCTGTCTCAGGGAGCATGCTAGCACTCTGTGATTTGTGCCCGAATCGATTTGGCTTTTAGTTTCTCTATTGTGGACGTGATTTGGTTCCTACGCAGCCACAACTGATTCATGTTCGCAAGGCAGCAGATCACCTCGAGGGAGTAGTGTAGGTTGACTTGTTGCTTCCTCTGTCGATCTAGCAAAAGAGTGTGGAGGGGAAGCACAGGTTGCAGGCTTGAGCTCATTCTGATTTCTGCATTGCGTCTTGTCCGTTCTCTAGCTTTGCAGCTTATTCTTGTAGTTCGTGATTCCCCTTTTGCAAGCTCGGTTTTTGATCCAAGTTTTGACCTCTAGATTTCAGTGCAACAATATCTGTTCGTTTTGCTCTGCTCTGCAGGTTTGGTCAGCAGCATCAAGCATCAAAGCCTACAATTTTTGCTCCACACAGGTAATGGGTTCGATGCAGTAATAGGTGAGCAGTAGGTAATGTAGGCACGCAGCAACAACTCAAGCCTCTGTTTCTTTTCCCAGGTGAGAAGTAAGTGCGGAGTTTCAGAAATGACAGCTGCAGCTTAGCATGTTTGCATCTCTCTCCTGTGAGCACTAAGTAGGGCTAGTTCTCAGTCAATTGTTTGCCAACAGCAGAAGCACAGTTTGTTTGCATGTGAATGTGAAAATGCTGCTTTCATGCTACAATATATAATGATTAGGCAATCAATGTTGTACTAGTTATTTAATTAATTGAGCCCTTGCTTGTTTGGCCGGCTGAAGCTTTGGGTGTTCCTGTAGTAGCTTTTTATTTAGTTCCTAGATGCTTGTGTTAGTCGGCAATTTAATTGCTTGTATCTCTAGGTGATTATCCTAGATGATAGGCAGTCTGCACTTATAATTTCAGTTCAGATGGCTCTTGATGCAGTGATCGAAGTATGCAATTGTTTAATTCTTATATTTTCTATTGTGCAGTGGCCGAGTTCATTTCTCTCGTGATTAGAAGTAGCATTTGGCCAGTATATGTTTTTCTGTACCACCACATATAGTTGAATCTTGCAAATATTGGTTCTGCGACATTAGCAATAGGGAGTGAGGTGCTAAGTGCTAACTGGATCTGGTGCTATGTGCTAACTGGATTTGGTGGGAGGAGTCGTCATAGTTTAAAGTTTATGTTTCTTTTCTGGACTTAAGAGTTGTGTTGTCTCCAATGTCTCAGTTCCATATGAATTGCTTTAAAGATCACTGTCTATTTTTCATGTTATCCCAATTATATGACCCTTGCTTATTGATGATGGATATTAATTTTTATTTGCTGCAACAGTGAGCTAATAAATATCGTTCAAATGTGTGCTAACTGTATGAATGCTTGATTTATCTTGCTCCATATTCATACTAGTCTTATCAGTATGGCAATATATTAGTTTTGTTTCATTACTTTGAAACAGCTTTAGTAATCTAATTTCTGTAAGTTGCAGTAACTAAGCATTCACATTTCATTGTAGAATTATCATCTATTGTTACATGTAATCCTTTTTGGAGAAGTAGATAGCTATTATTTTGTTCTGCAATAGTTAAACTTCAGTATGTCATATATAGATATACTTCTAGAAGTTTAGTTTAACTAATGCATGTCAATGATTTTTTCCGGAGGAATCTTGAGTTTGAGAAGGAGCATGCGAATGGTTGGACAATGGTCAACATACATATCAAGGCAACCTTCGCTGCTGCACTACTTTTGATTCGAATGAGTCAAAATAGTTGTGTGCTGGATACATTATTATGTATTAAGCTACTTGTGTTCTCGTTTAGTTTGACACTCGGTGTGTTTCGTTAAAGATTTGTATGAACAAATTATATTTCATTTTAATGGATGTCGATGCTTCATTCATCATGTATTTGTCATTTTGCAATTATTGATTTAAGCTACCAAACAAAGCGTCGCAACATGAATTATTCATATATTAATCTAGCATTGCGATATATGATGGCGCATATAACAACCACAATTTGTCGTGGCAATAGGTTCGATAATCGTGGCAACAAAGAACTATCTCTTGCAACTACAAAACGTTGACGGTGGCAATAGAGGAATGTACTATAGCAACTAACTAGTTAGCAACGTGGCAAAAGATGACCTATCTGTAGCAACCAACCTAAGTAACGTGGCAATAGCATATACCATCTATAGCAACCATTCAGAAACGTGGCAATTAACGACCTCTCTGTAGCAACCAACAAAAAGCGATGTTGCAATAATGTAAGCCACCTATAGCAACCATTTTGGTGACGTGGCAATAGCGAACCTCTATTGCAATGCTTCCTCTACGTTGCAATAACCACGATTGCAACACCTGCGGTGCGTTGCGATTGCATTGTGTTGCTACACGACCGGCGTGTTGCAATAGGTGTGACTAGCAACACCTAGTTCGTTGCAATTGATACTATTGCTACACCCATAGTGGTTGCAATTGCTTCTGTTACAACACTCAACATGTGTTGCAAAAGCATAAAAAGTGTTGCAATAGAGGGGTTGTGTGTCGCAACTAAAACATAACCCGTTGCATTATGCTATTGCTACAGTTACAAGTGCAACGACATTTAACCAAAAAAAATGATAGCAAAAGTATTATTGCTACCATTTTTGGGTCTTTTGCAACACTTTTTCGGCGTTGCATTTGACCGAAAACCTTGTAGTGACACACCTGGGCAGAAAAACGTACATGTCCTAATCAAAGAAGAAGAAGATAAACAACCTTACACCGAGGCCAAGAGGGATAAAGAAAAAGTAGAAATATCCCATGATGGAGAAATAAAAAAGGGTTTTCCTTGATGACATGCCTGACAGAGCAGTCACCATCGGAGCGAATCTTGAAGATCAAGAAGAGAAGGAACTGATTCAGTTCCTAAACAAAAACAAATATGTTTTCGCATGGTCAGCCCAGGATCTGCAAGGAGTAGATAGAGACATAATCGAGCACATCCTAAAGACCGATCAAACCATGCGTCCTAAGAAGCAAAAACTCAGGAAGATGTCTGAGGAAAAAGTGGACGCAGTGAAAGCAGAAGTCCAAAGATTATAAGATGCAAGAGTCATAAGAGAAGTCATCTACCTGTCTTGGCTAGCAAACACAGTACCAGTAAAGAAAAAGAATGGAAAATGGCGAATGTGTATTGACTTCACAGATCTGAACAAGGCATGCAAGAAAGATGATTATCCTCTTGAACGAGTTGACAAGGCAGTGGATGAAGTAGCAAGTAGCAAGATGCTATCACTACTAGACATGTTCTCAGGATACCATCAGATCAAAGTCTGCAAAGAGGACGAAGAAAAGACAAGTTTCATCACTCCTTTCGGAACTTACTGTTTTGTTAGAATGCCAGAGGGGCTCGAGAATACAGGTTCCACGTTCTCAAGAATGATCGCAATTGTCCTGAGTAGCCAGCTTCGGAGAAATATTCTAGCATACGTAGACGACATAATTGTGAAAAGTCTGAGAAGAGATGATCACATCCGGGATCTCGCAGAAACCTTTGCAAACCTGAGAACTACGCAGCTATAGCTGAATCCTGAGAAATGTGTTTTTGGTGTGCAGAAGGGGAAGTTCTAGGGTGTCTAGTATCAACCAAAGGAATAGATGGAAACCCCGACAAGATTAAAGCCATCATGCAAATGGAAGAGCCAGCTTCGCTTAAGGATGTGCAAAAGCTGACAAGACGAATAGCCGCGCTGAACAGGTTCATCCCAAAAGCGGCTGAAAGAAGTTTACCATTCTTTCAAGTTCTCTGAAGCTCTAAAAATTTTCAGTGGTCTGATCCACAAAATCAAGCATTCAGGGAACTCAAAGAGTACTTGTCCAACATGACAAAAATGTGCCCTCCGGAGCCAAGATCTCCTCTCCTGTTGTATCTTTGAGCATCAAATTCTGCAGTAAGTGCTGTGCTAGTTCAAGAGAAGGAAGAAGGAGGAAAATTGAAACAAGTACCAGTGTACTACGCTTCAGAAGCTCTTCCAGGTTCCAAGATTTTTTACTCAGAATTAGAGAAGATCGCGTATGCTACAGTCATGGCTGCAAGGAAGCTAAGGCACTATTTTGAGGGCCACGTAATAAGGGTGATCACAAATCAACCTCTGAATGATCTCTCCTCAAGAATTCTCGGGTAGGATAACCAAATGGGCAACAGAACTGACACAGTATGTTATGGACTTCGAAAGAAGAAATGCCATAAAGTCACAAGTACTAGCAGATTTCGTGGTAGATTGGACATCACCAACAGTTAGCAGCAGCCAAGAAATCCAAGAACCATGGATAGTATATTGTGATGGGGCCTGGTGCGATAAAGGAGTAGGAATTGCGGCAATTGTAACATCTCCCTCGGGAATCATAATAAGATACGCAGCAAGATTGGATTTCCAGATGGAGGACACTCAACGAACAATACAACTGAGTATGAGGCACTTCTACTCCCCGAGGAAGATGAAAGCCCTCGGTCAACAAATCTTCATCGTAAAATCTGATTCCAAGGTGATACAGGAACACGTTGAAAAAGAGAGCGAGGCAAGAAATCCAGAATTAACCAAATACCTGGAAAAGGTCAGGGAAATGGAGAAATATTTCAAGGGATACACAGTGCAGCACATCCCAAGGAACGACAACAATGAGGCGGACAAACTGGCCAAGGCCGCGGCTCAGAACTAGGCAATGCCACCTGATGTATTCTTTGAAATCATCAGGGAACCTTCAACAAAAAGTCCGAGGCACAGAAGCATCAACCCCATAGAAACTTATGATTGGAGGGCTCAAATCATGGCTTATTTGAGGGGCCATTACGAACTATAGAGTGACCTAGAAGAAAAACAGCTGAAGCAGCGGGCAAGGGGCTACACCATTGTGGACGGAGTAATTTAAAAATCCGGAATTTCAGAACCATGGCTAAGATGCATAACATTTGAAAAGGGAAAGGAGTTGCTTCTGGAAATCCACAGTGGATTTTGTGGCGCACATATCGGAACTAGAGCCTTGGCAACGAAAGCAATCAAGCAGGGATTCTACTGGCCAACAATGAAACTTGATGCAAAAAAATTGGTTCAGCATTGCGAAGCCTGCTAGAAAACAGCAAATCAGCAGAATCTGCCCTCAATGCCAATACAACTAATCCCTCCTTCGTGGCTGCTTCAAAGATGGGGAATGGATCTGGTTGGTCCATTACCAATGGCACAAGGAAACTGCAGATTCATAGTAGTAGCTGTAGATTATTTCACCAAATGGGTTGAAGCAAAGGCACTAGCAAACATCACAGCCGCAACAGTACAGAAATTCTTCTAGCAAAACATAATCTGCAGATTCGGTGTACCAAGGGAGCTAACAGTGGACAATAGCAAGCAATTTGACTGCTATAACTTCAGGGAATTTTGCAGTACACTAGGAACACATGTGAATTTTTCCTCGGTCTATCATCCATAGTCCAATGGAGCAGTGGAAAGAACCAATGCGATCATATTCTCTGGAATCAAGAAATGCTTGTATGAACAAAAGAAAGGAAAATGGGTGGAAGAGCTAACAAAGGTGATATGGTCACACAACACCACTGCATCAAGAGCAACATGATTCACGCCCTTTTGTCTATTGTACGGTTCAGAGCCAATGACACCGGAAGAGATCAAGAACGAAAGCCTAAGAGTTCTCAAGGGAAAGGAAATTCAGGAACTAGAAGTAAAGATAGATAAAGATATGATCGAGCTGGACATCCTAGAAGCCTCGGAAAATATCAGCAAATATCAAGAAGAAACCAAAAAATGGAGGGACAGAAAAATAGTAAGGAAAGACATCAAGGTCGGTGACCTAGTTCTCAAGAAAAGGAGAAATTGGGAAAATCCGGTGTTGACGGCTGTTAAGTACCACTTTCAGCCATCAATATTCTCACATAAATGGAGGTATATGCATTTATTACTTGCATTTTGGTTTGAATAATGTAGTTCCACTTGTCCTTGGAGATTATTTGTATGTAGGTGAAATAAGCATAAAAAGATAAGGAAACCCACCTTTCTATGAGTGGTCCATGCCACCTCAGCTGAGGAGATGGCTGCCACCTAGGAAACAAGTGGCAACCATGTCACTGATCCAAGGGAGGCACTCACCGACAAATCAGAGAGTGACACATGAACTTCACAAGGATTCATGGGCCCACCAGAGCTCCAACTTATCAAGAAACTTGGCATGCACGGGGGAGTGATCAAAGGGCCCGCATGTCATCCACCCTGAGGAAACACAAACCAGGAGGCGACCTGAGGGGGCCGGCTGACCCTAGGATCGGCCGAACTGACCTAGGGTCGGTTGATCCTGGTCCTCCACGTGCTTGCTCCTCATTAGTCACTTGCTGCATCCCCGGGTGTTTTGAGGCCATTTGGTGCTCTGAGCAAGCCTGGTCCTTACCTATAAATAGAAGGGGAGGGGCTCCCATTTCTCATAGACTTCTCTCTTGACTCTCCTCTCACTTTTAGTTTCCAAGGCTAGGGGGTAGGCTAGAGTAGCTCTTATTCAGGTTCCAAGTCTACTTGGGAGTCTAGGTATGAGTTCTCTTATATCTTTATTTCTATGTATGACTTTGATCTACTTCAGTTATTCAGCTATTTCATATAAAGTTGTGGTAGATCATATGATTGATATGTTCTTGAGTTCATCCCTTGTTCATCATTTAGAGGCTCGTGTTCTTTGTGAACACTACCTTTCGATCCAGTTGAAGGATGATTTACTCCTTCCTTATGTGTTTGTTCATAAGTTAGAGGCTCGTGTTCTTCACGAACACGACCCTTTGATCTTGTTGACTAGACATAAGAGAGTTCATATCTGTTCGTATGACTAGCCCTAGTTTGATCTTGTTTGATAGCATGGTTGTGTTGCATGAAGTTTGTGTTTAAGCTACGGTACTCGGTCTAAATTGACCAGTCATCTGGTGGCTCTCACCCTGGGTCACAATAGCCCGGGCCAGGTGAAGTCTAGCAGTAATGTAGGCATGAGGCCTGGGTTGTGTGGCTACGTTAGTTATGAGCTTGCCCCCCGTAATGATTGAGGTAGGCCGCAGTGGTGACAGCTATTGGACCCTTTGAAACCCTCCGCGCTGGGGTATTGCTGTAGGAGTCTAAAGGATAGTTTCGCAGAGTGCTGGTCGTCGCGGGCTATCTCCCCGTTTGTACCTGGGTGATGAACCTTACCTTTCATGCAATGCTTTATGCATATCTCTTGTATCATCTAACTTTGTACGTTTAGTACCATAGAACCTAGAGCTAGCTTCGTATGCCCCCCTAAGTCGTAGTGTGCTAGTGTAGAGATAGATCAGAGTGTGTGTCGCACTACCCCTCTCATATCATTTATCTTACCCCTGTCTTTGAGCTATTGTCTTCTATATCTATCTTTTGGTTTACATTCAGTGCAAAAGCATAAGTCTTGATATCCGCCATTGCCTTCCACGGATACGATACCCTTGGAACACTCACTTCCCTGGGGAAATGCTAAAATGGTTTATCTGTGCGCTTGCGGATTCGTTCATGATCGTTGGATTTACCTTTGGCAAGTCTTGATGCTCACTCTAACTCGGCATCGTTAGTAGTGACGTTAAGAAACGCCAACATCTGGGAAAGTTAGAGGAAGCTTGGGAAGGACCCTACATCATAAAGGAGACAAACATACCAGGATCTTTTCACCTAACAGATCAGCTTGGAGTGGAGCTGCTACATTCATGGAACGCTGATAGCCTGTATCGGTACTATCCATGATAATAGGAACAAGAGTAGAACCTCGGGCTCACAAAGTGATAAGTGGAGCCGCGGGCTGCGATTTTCTTTTCTGCATTTTTAGTTTTTCATTACTTTAATTTATCGCAAGAAAAATGTAAAAACCTCGGACTATGGAACTATAAGTAGTTCTGAGGAACAAAATTTTTTACTTTCTGCATTTTAAATTCCCTAAAAAGGACCATACTCTTTTCCTTGCAAGGGGAGCTCCATAATGGAGGCAAGGTTTTTAATGAGGCGGTTCCTATGTAAGATACCTTTTTTATCATCAATGAAAGAAGGTTTTCCCCCAACGATGTGTTCACAAGGAAGTCAAATGTTGTGAATAAGTCGAACGAGAACAACAATAAGTTGTAAGCGCAATATCGTGAAATTGCAAGAATCCCACAGGAAGACAACAACAAGTTGCTAAGGGATTCACCCAAAAACGGGCCTCGAGGCAACAAGTTGCGGCCATAATCCCAAAAACTCTGACTTCGTGAGAGCAGGCAACAACAAGTTGCGAGCAAAAACTAAGCAAAATCCAAAAGTATACAAATCCACCGAAGATCTCGTGCAAATTGAATTCAAAGAAGAAGTCATATCTTCTCATGAAAATTTTGTTACAGAATACTCTTGCTTTGATCAGTGTTTAAAACAGAACCTTTAGGTTGAAGCAACCGAAGGTTGCAATATCAACCAAGGCAATAACGCCGCAAAGGCGTAAGTCCATAAAACGCTCGAACCGAGTTTTTTCGACTTATACGCAATTTTAGTTATCTCAAGCGGGCGACTCATTTAATCACATTCAGAAAAATTATGAATACAAAAACAACTTTTACAATTTATCTCTACAACATTCCCGTGACAAAATGCACGTACGAACAATGTTCTTAGTTTTCTTTTTCTAATATTACAAAGATTACATCAAAAGTTTCTTCTACAATCATTTTGCATGAAAATGGCAAGGGGGGAGAGTGACCATTTTTCCAAACATTACATTACCATCCTTTCATGCAAAATGATCAAATGTTACAGAAATCAGTTCAGGAAAAGCTAACAATTTCAGGAATTACAAAGGAAGCTCAATTACAAGACCCGACCTATCTCCAACTATATTTCCAACATAGGAAAAATCCAGGTCATCAGCAATAGGGCTAAGGGGCTCCAGCTTCACGAAAGGAAAACTTTCAGAATCATAGCTACTCAATGTGGAAGAAACATCGCGAGCGGTGAAGAATCGTTCAAGAGAAAAACTCTCGCTGTAGAAGTGCTGACAACATAAAGTCCAAAATTCACGAAAGCTACGACAAGGATTAGCTTCTTCGTACAAACGCCAAGCTTCGCCGCTAACAACGACACCTTGACGATGAATACGAACAGGAGTCACATCCTGCGCAGCCCCCTTCAAGGACCTGCGCAGGAATAATCTATCACATAAGTTTATCCTTTTACATCACAAATAGTCAAACTATTCCAACATGTTACAATCCTAAGACTACTCTTGGTCAACTTGCGGTGCATTAAGCTTAGCGGCACCCTCGCCTCCAGCTTCTCCGTTGCTAGTCGCCTCAGCACCATCCTTAGGATCCATCTCCAGTGCCGCCCTCAGTTCTTCTTGCGCTTCATCTTCCAAAATCTAGAAAAGAAAGGATTTCAGCAAACAGACAACACACATACCAGAAAAACACGAAATAAGATGCGGGGTTGACAACTAGAAAGTTTACCTTATCAAGTTTTTCTCGAGCTATTTCCTTAGCAAATTCTTTGCCTCCAGCCATCCAGAACTTCCTAACGAAGTTCTTCTTGATACTCTGTACGTCTTCACTAGCGCGAATCAATGAAACGCTAGACGCAGAAAGAAATTCGAGGCCAGAAGAACAGAACTTCGCAAGGTCAGCACAATCTTTAACCTCCAGAAGCTTCAAGAGACTCTCGGAGCATAATGCAGCGGCAAAGTCACTAGCGGAACCGATCAATTCAGGAAGAGTTTCAAACTCCTCTATAAGCCAGTTAACAACCGCTTGAGAATCCTCGGTATCAGGGAAAGGGCTAGGCCTTGCGCCATACTCACCAAGAGCCTCACTGTACTTCTCAAACAAAAATTCAAAGTTTTTCTTAATTTTGCTAGCCCCATCATCCATGAGCTTAATTCTTTTGGCAAGTTCTTTTTCCCAAGAAATGATTCTCAAGTCTTTCTTGTTGTTAGCCTTAGCAAGATCAGCATTTTGTTTCATGGCTTCCGCATTCTTGGTCTTAAGCTCCGAAATCTTGTTCACATCTTGCTCAACAGTTCCGCGCAATTCTTCAAGAATTTTCAAATCATCCGCATGAGTTTGCTGAAGTTTCTTGTGCTCAATCATGAGGCCATTATAGGCATCATCAGCATGTTTCTTCCCTTCCTTAGTAGTATCAACCATCTTCCTCAAAGTCTTGTTCATTGTTTCCAATTATTGGGACAACTTCTGAGAAGTAGCTAAATCTCGTTCAAGATTTAGGATTCGACCAGATAACTCTAAAGCATGTTTCTCATCTGCACGAGTCTTCTCAGAGGCAATCTTCCCGGCAATCACAGCCTTAAAGCCAAGTGTCGTACTGATCATAGATAAGTCTCTCGCAGGAAACTTCCGTAGAACATCTTCGAAAACTAAGAAGAAAAAGAAATAAAAGAGTCAGATTCAGTAAAACAGAAGCAATTCGAGCGTGAGTCTTAGAAGAATTAACTTTCACGCTGCCCTTCCTTTTCCTCTTCAACTCTGTCAAACTAGCAGCAGCAGCCTTTTCAGCCTCAGAGATCTGAGAAGAACCGGAAGAACCTTCAGAAACTAACTTTCTTTTCTTCAAAGTTTCCATAGTTTTTGTCTTCAAAGAAGACTTTCCAGAATCAGACGCCTTATCGGAAACTTTCTCAGAAATCACTAAAGATTTCGTAGTTTTTCTCTTCTGAGACTTCACAGGAGCTCCAATTGCAACAGAGCAAGTAACACCCGGTGCCTGCATCAATTTCTTAGGGCCAGGAGGCCTCGGGCGTAAATCCAACTCCGCACCAAGTTATGAAAACATGCGATTCACTCTTTTTTTGTGTTTAACAATGTTCTTATATTGCTTGTACTCAGAAAGACAACATTTTCCAACCATATCAATCACCAACTGCGCAACCAGGTAAATAAAATCTTCCAAGCATTGACCTTTGGGAAGGCGAAGGTCGAATCTTGGAAAAGGGACCTTGCATGATGCCCAGACCACAGAAAGATAAATGATCTTCTTGGGTTTCCAGCCAAAAGACAATGGCCAGACACTAGCAGCAACATACTCTTCAATAACATCTCGACCGCCAAGAATGGTGCACGCAAAAAAAGAACTTATCTTTGTCCTTCTTGAAATCTTGAGATTTACGATTGATAGGAGGCGTTGACACAGTAGACATCGGCCCGATAGGAGTGTAGAAAGGATTCAAGGGACCAGCGAGGCCTTTCTCCTTGGCCATATCAACCTTCAAGTAGAACCAGAACCTCTGCTAGTCATCAGCCCACTTATCATTGCTACAAGGAGCAAGCTGAATCCGCTCAATTTTCTGACTCGCATTTTTTCTACGAGTATTGAAAGTGCTGCAACCATAATGAGCTTCATAGAGGTTAATGTCATCAAGCTTGATAATTTTCCTCTGAATATGAAGCTCAAAGAGCCTTGCAAAAACATCAGCACTTATATGACCCTCGAAAGTTTTCTGAATCCAAAAGAATTTTGAGAGCTCCAGGAAAGAATTAGGAGTAAGCTGGTGCATCTTCACTTGAAAGCAATCAAGGATTGAGGGAAGCCGCTCATCGCAAGGAAATCTAAGACCAGCAGTGAAAAAATCTCTGAAGACAACGACCTCATCCGACTGCGGCATAGAAATCTGCTCGTCCGTAGGTGCCCTACCACAACCAGCAGGAAAAAATCCCGCATCTTCAAAATCCTTAATAAGATCAAGAGTTACTTGAGATTTCCCGAACACAAAAGTAGGAGGGTAGGCCACCTTCGGAGGCATCAGCTCTTCCATCTCGACATCAACCTGCGAAATATCCTCCTTGCTGCCAGAATCTTCACCAGAATTCACCTCTCCCTCTTCAACAGAAGTAGTATCTTCAGGATTCCGAGGCGAGGGAACAACACTCGAAGAAGGTACTTCAGAGTCCATCGGAATCTCAGAACCTGAAGAGGTAGCAGCCTGAGCAATCTCCTCCTCAGTCATTGGCCTAGCAGTACTCTTAGTACGAGCCACCTACGATCACAAAGACCAGAGAGTCTAGAACATCAAAAACGATAAAACTAAACTCACTACTAAAATGAAAAAACAAGCTAAAAAGTGAAGCACGACAAGTACCTTACCCTCGGAAAGTCGCTGAACAAAAGTCGGGAAAGCCAAAGCCCAGAGATTCCAGGAACTTGAAATCGTCTAAAACTTCTAGAAGCAAGGAAGTAGTGAAAAGAAAAGGTCACCGTGGCCCCCTATTTATAGGAACGGAGAGACGCATCGAGAAGACGCCTCGCGAAACAAAATGGCAACAAATAAGGCGACGACGCGTGTCTCCTTCGACGCCCGAGGGCGATGTTTTTACCTAATCTTTCAAGTTTCACGTGGAAACGGGTCGTCGGAGTCCACCCGCTTCCCCGAGGGGATACTGTTGGGGATTAGATAAAATGATAGCACCCTCGGAAGTTCGGAGAAGACACGGTTCTTCGGAAAAACTCAGCGTACGGGAAGTTCCGAAGAGTTCCAAAGAATCATAGATTCCCAAAACTGTCAAGAACTGTTGTTTTTATGATTAAAGAAAGTTTTCTCCACAAACAAATCGATTTAACAAGCTAATTTCTTATATCTAAAAATAATGCTGACCCTCGGAAATCCTGAATCTATAGGATTGATGCTATTCTTGAGTATTCTTTGTAGTGTTCAGGGAAGAGGCGATATTCAGGAAGTTCAGAGGTCCTGCTGATTCAAGAAAGAACAACAAGACAACAAGGAGTGGTGGGATTTTTCTCCGAAGCCGGGAATCACAGAATCTCAAGACTCATAAAGGTATCTAAGAAGTCCAAGTTTGATTTGGTCAATGGTGTGTCTGAAACGAACCGGGTTTCCTAAGAAGGGAACCCGATCCCTGCACCTCCGTGATAGTCCTAGGAGGCTATCACGTGCAAATCCATGTCTCAGAAAGTAAAGTAAACCGTACAACAGAAGGAAATATATGAAGGTCCACATAATAATATTATAATAATTAAGCATCTGAGTACAGCATTTTGGCACATGCCGGGTACAAGTCCAACAGGACTGAATCAAACAGAGTAAACATCTACGCAGCGACATCATGTAGCGAAGTAGACTCCATATCCTCAGGCAAGCTCGAGTGTAGGGCGAGCCTCAATCCTCCCATCCATCGTGCTCAAAGTCATAGTCCGGCTCCTGGTCTGAAAACCCATCATCTACTCGATAAGCGAGTAGGTCATGTCAGCTTCCCAACAAAGAGCATAAGCAAAAGAGAATAATTCTAGTATGCATGAATAATCCTATTTATGGCTGTAGAAGGTTATGCAAGCAGCGGTAGCAACATCAAGGAATGCAGAAATGCCGAGAGGTCACCATCTCTGAGGAGATCCACACCTCCGAGGACAACACTTCCGGGGCCAACACCCCAAACAAGGAAAGAAACACCAAGCACTGGATCTCAACTGAGTCACAACATCCCACTCTCATCTGCGACGTGGGGTCACCAACTCCTATCCCCACGTCTCAACAGCACGAAGCCGGGCTCACACACACAGGGGAGAGAAAGCAGCACAAAAGAATACTAGCCAGGTGAGAGATCGAAAGGGCTGTCCATATCAGTGGACACGAACTATAGCTATAGGTTTAACACTCTGCAGAGGTTGTACAACTGGACCCGCCGGATAGGGCAGAAACGGATGCCTCCGATCCACATCCCTACCTAACGACCGGAGACCTAGCAGTGGGTGGAACTCTCCTGCCTCTCCGAGCCTGACTCGTCCTGAACTGGGGCGCGAAACTTGCCAGCAGAGCCTCGGAGCTGTGAAACCTTCCCCGAAGGAGCCGGGGCAACGTCTACTCGGGGGGTATAACCTGTCCCCCTCACACGACCACACCGGTCCACCTACAAGCTGAGTGCCAACCACCAACTAGTTCTCTGACCAAACCCTACCCATACGTGAGCAAACGATTTGTACGAAAATAGCCCAAAGATCAAGGTCACACAGTCGATCGGTCCTTAATTGCAAGAGCGAGCACTCACCAACTCCCACCGTCCGACACGCCGCTAGGGCGGGAGGCTAGGTCGCATCTCCCCTAGACAGGCATTCACAAGTAACCAAAGTGGCTCGCTCCCGCGGTAACACGTCAAGGATACTCACTCACCCAAAACACACGCTAGAATACCGAGATATCCCAACCTCGGTCCAAACCTGAGATCCATCCATATCTAAGGGTAAAATATATTGATGAATAAAGCCGGGAACTAGCTAGGGGTCTGTAGCTAGTTCCAAAAGTAGGTAGATCAAGGACAGGGTTAAACAATTCCAAGGCATGGCTAACAATTGTCTATGCAATTTTAAAACATGCATAAGCAATAATTAAGCACTAGCAACTAAAGCATGTATAGGATCTATATGGTTGGGAGTGACATGACACCTGGCTGGCGTCCGTAGTCCTGGTCTGGGTTGAAGTCGGGGTCGTAGACCTCCTCCGGGTCGTAGCTCGGGTCTGTGCAGCACGAGATACGAGACGCTAAATTACCGGCAAACAACTAAGCATAAATCCAACGAATCCCAATTTTAAAAGATCCAAACTATCTACAATCAACACCGTCTCATTTTTAGAAAAATATTGAAATTGGTTTCATATTTTTCGGAGTTATAAATAATTAGTTATGAATTTTCAAAGGTTAAAGGATTTATAAATTAATTTCCAAATTCATTTATAAATCAGAAAAGGATTTTTTATTTTGAAAATAGGTGATGACGTCAGCATGACGTCATCGTGACGTCAGCGTCACAGGTTAGTGGGCCGAAAGTGTTAGTGGGCTGGATTTGGCCCATTGGACTCAACCCATTGGGCCAAAAGGGTGAAGTCTATTGGCCTTCCCTGGATTAAAACCTGAGTGCGAGAAAGAAAAGGAAAAGGGGCCGCTGCATGGGTCTTAATGGACTAAGGTCCACGCGTGTTTCCCCCAACGCTTCACAGAGTTGAAGTCTGATTCCGCCCCTCGGACTCAGCTGGAGTGCAAACACGCTCCCCGATCTACACTGGGATTCATCCCCCTTGACGACGCCGCGCGGCGCCCAGAGCGCGGCGTCTCGGCGCGATGGCGCCAAACCAGTGGCGGCGGCGGAGCACGCGCACGAGTTTGAGGCGATGCGGATGAGGTTAGTTAGACGGCATCAACGGGGTGAGCAGCGCGGCGCATCGTTGGTCGTCCCCGGGCCCGTCTTGGCCGGCTCGGCGCTCGCCATGAGCGGTGCGGCAGAGCAAATCGAGGTGCTCGGCTGGACGTGGACGCGGCAGCGTGTGGTGCGCATGCACCCAACAGCAGGAACGACAGCGCCATGGCCAAGCACCGGAGTGCGCTCGACCTGGGGCGCGCACATGCATGCGCAGACATAGTCTGGACGCGACACGATCGCCCAGCGCGTGCGAGCCTAGCCCCTTCAGAGCCGCGGCACAGCACAGCGGGGCGGCGTCGCATGGCCGACGGTGACATTACACGGCTCGAAGGCCAATTCTCAGGCAAGCAAACGTGCGGGTGGTGTACGATCAGCGACGGCGGGGCCCGGTGTGGCGCTAGGGTGCGCCACGGCGGCGACTCCATGGAGCAAGCACGACGCGAAGGCCAGTGATGCAGAACAGGTGGAGCAAGGTGGAGAGGAGAGCAATGGCGCGGGGTTTCTAACGTTGGGGCGTAGATGTAGGCGTAGCAGAGGCGAACGCGTCGGTGTAGTTTTCGGCGGCGCGGTAAGGCGAAGCGGTGGCGCGGCTTGCTCCTCTGCTCCGGTTCCTGCTCGCTCGCGGACGGCCTCCTCTAAACCACGGACGGCACCGGCTTCTTGTCCTTCGGCTTCGTCTTGGCGGCGGCTTCACGACGCTCACCTCCCCTTCTCCTCTCCTTCTTTCCCCTCCTCCTTTTCCTCTTCTTCCCTCTCGGCGGCGGAACAGGGGAATGGGGAAAAACTTCCCCAAGTGAGCTGCGGACGCCAAGGGGGCTTGGCGCAGGGGTTTTGGAGTCACGGCCAAGGCAGAGCAGGGGTAGGAAGGCGCGGGTTGCTGCTATTGGTTGCCGCGGCTTTGATGGCCGACGTGGCGGCACACCAATGGACAACGGGCTCCGGAGCGTGTCACCTCACGAGGGTAAAAGGGGCAATTGACCCAGAAAACTGCACGAGGTGTGCGTAGTCTTCCCTGGCTTGACGTCCGTGCCAACCGGCCGGTCGGGGGTTGGTTCCCTCAGCCAGGCGCAGCGTTGCGCGCGCGGCGGAGGAAAAGGGCTCGCCTGGTGTGAACGCGTCGACCAGACCGGCGAGGACGACGAACGGGCATCAGGGTCCACCAGTCAGTGTCCCGGCGAAGGGGTATGGCGCGGCGTGGTGTTGGGCCGCGGGGCTGGGCCGGCCGCTGGGCTTTGGTTGAAGAGTGGAGAAGGTGAGGGTGGCCAGGTGAACATGGGCTAGAAGATGGAGGTGATCCGTCGGACCTTAGGGATAGTTAGTTGGCCCAGATTAGTTAGGAAGGTTTTGGAATTAGTTTTGAACATAGGTTTAAACTATAGATCTGAATTTGAATCTATTCAAATTCAAAACACACTCCAATAAATCCAAATAAAATCCATAAAATCCAAATCACTTACTTTACCATAATTTTGAATTTATATTTTTATATTATGGTTTTATTTATATATAATTTAGGGGAGAGCTAGAAATGAGTTTAAATTAGGGGAACACATCATCATATAAACAAAAGTTCAAATTTTCACACATTTTTACATTCCTAAATTTCTGGGATGTTACAGTGTCCTTGAAGGAAGGAAGTTAAGGTGTGAACATAGGGTATTCCTGTAAATGTCAGAATTAGGATTGCGTATGTAATCAGCCCACCTTGTGCGGCGCAGTTCCTAGGGACAAATTTGTACATAATATATAGGGAATATGCTTGTTTCCCGAGGGTATTTTTGGGATGTAAAAGTGACCTCCGGGCACTATAAAAGGAGCCCCCCGGCCTCCGTGTAAAGGGACACATCTTTTGAGTAAGAAGGCAGCTTTTGGTTCATCTCTGTGCGTCACCTTGTGCTTTTGCTTTTCACTTTCCATTGTTGGGGACTCTAGAATTTTTCCAGAAACCCAACTCGGGGTTACCCATGGTTCCCACTCGAGGTGTGATTGTATGGTTGGTATCCTGAGGTACATCTCACATCTGCTGATCCCATTCTTCTGAATTTCTTTCCCACTGAACTCTTGATATAAGATATATCACAAACTTTGCATAACTTCCCATAGAATCCTTGTGAATCCCTGCTTATCGATGTAATGCCCATGTGTCCAACCTTCTTCGTCAACCCAGTTGTCCCAATTGTCCCAATCATTCTAGTCTGTCATCTGTCATAGATGGAAAAGGAAATTTTTCAGAATTTTCCTTCTCCTCAGAATAGAGATACAGATGGAGTTTGAAGTAAGAAGAGCAAAAGATGGGAAAAGGTAAGTTATAACATATCTTTTAAATTGTGTATCCTTATCGCACGTTCTAAGGAATCCTAGTTGTTAACTACAGCTCTGATACCACCAGGTGGGGATCTCCCTCGGGATGGCCCCACTTAAGCAATACAGTGACACGCCCTAGACCGGGTAAATGGAACCAGCCTATACGGGTTTGATAATCAGAGTAAAAAGAGGTAGAGGTTAAAGAGGAAATTATTCTGGTGAATATATTGTCACCTTTACCATAGGATCACACAACAAGCATTATGCAGCGGTAGATGTAGAAAGGACTTAACCTGGGCAAACAAGCAAGTTTGAGTACTTTTGCCAGAAGTACTCAGCAAGTACCCCAATGTATAAGAAATTAATGACTTGAAGGAAATATAGTGGGGCTAGCATTAATGCAGAAAATAAACAATGCAAGGTGTAAACGCAGTATGACAACTATCGGATTTCTAGACTACATACGATAAGGAGTGGTGGCCCTAGAGGAGGAACACGAAGCCTCTCCTACCAGTTCCCAAGTTTTAATGCAGTGATCGTCAGGATCCTGCTTAACCCTTAACCCAATATATCATCTCTTTGGGCTTCTGCCCACAATTTTAACCAACCTATCTCTAGTGGTGTGACTAGTCAAAGAGAGCTTTAACCAAGGAGGTTCTTAACCGAGAACCACGGCTATCTGGAAAATCATACTCTGTGCAGAGGTGTACACTGTATCCATACGTCCAACCAGCCCATACCCTACGTATAGGCGGTACTAGTCGACGGAACCATGCCCACCGACGTCTACTTGTGGACTACATTCTCATCCACACCTAGACAACATTCCCTGGCTCCATCCACGTTTACACTAGGGCCTAAGTAGGGGTCATTCCACCACCACCCGCCTCGCGGATCCACATCCCGGGATAAAGCATATGCATAAAAATGTGGTATACAATACCACCGCTCCATTCCGGGTGCCATAACAAACCCGATGACCCGTACTGGTCGGACCTGGGACTCTGCGAAGGTCCTGCTCCAGCGCATCTGTTTCCCACCGTGGCCCCTTGAGATGGTTTACTAGGTTCAATAGTGGGGTTTGGTCCAAGGCCTCACATAAGTAGGTACTCCCGACAGGCTGTACCTTTTCGGCTACGCATGGTCGTACTGAAGATACTGGAAAGACTTTCTCCATGATCCAGTCCTTATAAGGACTAAGGCAATGCTGGGTAGAGCCTCTCCCAAGGATACCCAACTTCCCTTACATCCTCTCTAACATGTTTCTAAGGCAAGTTTTATATTTCACACTCACACCAACCTATCCATTCTAAAGGTGATATGTATAAAGTAAACAAGTTTATAATGTTGCAAGCCTTGGGTATAAGGCTTTCCCTAGGGTTTTATAAGGGGTGGAGAAGAGGATTTCTCCGGGGTGAATGCCTAAAGCCCAAGTTATCGCATGTGACATAAATGCGGTACAATATTATTAACTTGGCAAATTTTAATATTGAAACATAGAATGGGCATGACCAATGGGGTGATGTTGAGATACTTGCCTCACTTGTTGAGCGAAGAGTTGAGTCCCTGAAATGCGTATCCCGGTTGATGAGAGCACAATCACCGGGTTAGATGAGAGACTAAACACAAATAATAAATTAACAATTTATCAATCATCAATAAATTAGTCCAAAGCTCTTCGAATATGAAGATTTCTATAATGTCCTTAAAGATAAGGAGAAGTTGATCGTGGATCGAGGGCTCGGGATCAACCCTGGGAGTTTGTTATTTTATGTGGCTATACGATCGTCTATCAGGTATAAAGGAGGTGATAACTATATCTAGGGGTTCTAAGTGTGTGAATGGAGATGTGAGCCTATGAATATCCTTAGGATATATCCCAATAATTTTAGAGATTTATTGGGAATTTATGGAGCTCTAGATAAGGAAATGCACATTTTGGTGTACATTTCATGGGCCTTTCTATAGAGTTAAACTAACCTAATTTAATTAAGGGCTCTAATGATGTGATAAAAATATTTGGAGTGTACCTAGAGGCTTGTGGGACCATCTAGTATTTTTGAGAATTTTTGGAAAACTCTAACTGGTCTAACTAGACTTGTGTGTACACTAACCGGGAGGATCTAGCAAAAAGAAGGGGCTGACGCAGGCGCGCGTGGGGACTGACACTGTGCTGTGGACCAGGCCGGTGGACTCCGTGAACCAGGGCTGGATTGTGTCTGTGGTGCACTGGACTGGGCGCACGGAGGGGAGGGAAAGTGAGGTGGCGCTGGCCTGGCTTGTGCGTGCGGCTAATGCGAGGGGCAGATGCTGGCGTGGCAGCCACGTGGGCACCACGTCGCAGCGCCACCTAAGTTTAGTCGGTGCGCGGCGGCGGAGCCAGGGAAGTTCGCCGGCGTGCTTGCCGCCGATGGCTACAGGGTGTCTACGGCGGCGGCAATGATGCCTACGAGATCAGAGGGCTATGGCGGAGCGTCGGGGGTAGGTGTGGTGGTGCGTGACGAACCGCGGCGGCCGGAATAGCTCGCCGGAGTTCCGGCGGCGGCGCGGCTCAAAAGGGTGTTTTGCCTATGTGCGATTCGAAGCTAAAACAAGGTTGTGCACGTGTTTGTGCTGTGTCGTGGGGCTTCCTGGTGAACTTAGGTGGGACAGGGCGTGGCCAGAGCCGCGGCGGAGGGTCGCCGGAGCTCGGCGGACGGGGAGAAGAGGGCTAGGGGTTCTATGGCGGCTCGGGATACTTGGGCCGCATGACAGTAGGACAGGGGCGAGGCTCTAGAGGGGCTATGGTGGCCGGAGCTATGCCGGTGTGGCGGCACCAGCTCGCCGGAGCACGGTGGAACAAAGGAACAGGGGAGAGAGGGCCGGGGGCTACGGCGAGGATTAGAAGAAGAGGGAGAAGTACGGGGAGAGTACCTGGGTGATCTCTGGTAGGCAGCACGACGTCCGGAGTTCTACTATTGCTACGGCGGCGGAGCTTGGCTAGCGGTGGCGGAGCTTTGGCCGGCGGATAGCTTGGTGGTGTGGTGAGAGGAGGAGGCGCCTCGGGGGTGCTATTTGTAGCCTTGGGGTGGCTTCAGCGCGGCATGCTCGAGCTCCGGATGAGCTCGGGCCGGCCGGATAAGCTCGCTGAGCCATGATGGCCGGCGGAGCTCCGTACATGGCCATGCGCGACGGTGTGGCGGGGAGAAAACCAGAAGAGGGGCTCCCTAGTAGTTTTGGGGTACAGAGTAGTGCGGTGGTGCACGGGTAGCGCGACGTGCGTCTCGGAGTGGAGTAAAGACGGCGGGGGGAGGTGGATTTAGTCGGGGTGTCGTACGGCGGCATGGCAGAGCTCGCATGCGCGTCGTGGCGCAAACCGCTGGGAAAAGGAGGAAGACGGATTGCTGGCTAGGAGAGGTGCTCAGCGTGCTCCACACGGTGCTAGTGCGTGCGTGCTGCGCCGAGGAGGAAACCGGAGGGGCGGGGTTAGGGCGGGAAGGGGGTGTACGGCGGCATTCCCGGTTTTGTGCATGGCGAGGGCAGCATGCTGCCGGGGAAGGGAAAGAGATCGAGCTCAAGCAGGCGGTATGGCCTTCTGAAGCTCGTGCCTTTGCAGCGCGCGTGGCCAGGGCGGGAGAGGAGGCCGAGGAAGAGAGATCGAGCAAAGGGGGGTGTACGGTGTACGCTGAGCTTCGACGGTATGGCGAGGACGGGATGCGGCCATGAGGTCGAGAGGGAGACGGCTGACAGGGGGTATGGGCAGCGCGAAACCGTGGTTTCACAGCGCACACTGTTGGTCCTGGATTGCGGCGGAAGGATCGGATTGCGGCGGGGGATGGGCGCGGCATGGGCTAGCAGGCGGGGAGGTGATGGCGTGCGGGAGGAGGACGACGACGTCGTCTTGGGCTGGCTGGGCCGCTTGGGCCGTTGGCCCATGTCGTTTTTGCGGTGGGAAAAAGAAAAGAAAAGGGGTAAGAGGGCTGGGCCGGCTTCTCCAGCTGGGCCAGAAGCGTGGGTTGGAGCCCAGGAGTGCATAGGAGTGTTTGATAATTATTCAAAGGTGTTTTTGAAGAGAATTTGAATTCAAATTTGAGTAGATCCTTGGAGCTTTGGACTTTTTCTAGAGCACTCAAGTGCACAAACATATGATGCATGAACATAAAATTAAGCAAAATTTTATTAGGGAGGGGTTTTTGGATTTAATTTCATTAAAAGTTTTAATTAGAGGTGATTTTTAAGGATTTAAAATTTTGGGATGTTACAGTTTGTATGTCACATCTAAAGCATATTCCAGAACAGGTTTAGTGTCAATGACAACAAGTTTGTTCTGCTTCATGTCGAATACATAAAGCAGATATGACATGGCGCCTCTCCATGGCAAGAGAAATTGCAAATCACATAGTATCAGGACCACAAAAGGTAAATAATTATGTAATGGATAAAATAACAACCAGATTAGTACTTACGTATCTTTCTATTTTTAAGTTCATTAGCTAACTGATGGTTTTTTTTTTGAGGAAATACATGGTTGTATCAAGGCATGAGCAACTACGCAGCCATATGCAGAGAGGAGTAATCAATTTTGCATGTTGCCATACAGTTGAGAGCTCAATGCGTGACAATAAAACTTTATAGCGGTGCCAAATATGCATCACAACAACCCCTCATTAAGAAACTGAATTGAAAGGGAAATGACAACAAGGGAAGTGCTTAGTATCCAGATAACCCATCACCATATAATCAAAAAATCCCTGATTATGTATGAAGGCGAAATTAAAAAATAGAACCTTCAATGTACATTAGCCATATAATAACAAAACAACATAATCTTAGTAAATTGGTGAATAAGCTAAAGTAGTAAAGTAGTGCAAATGTATTAGTAAGCTTTGTAACACACTGTGCTAGCTACACGATTAAATATTAGTACATAGCGATGAACTATACTAATCAATGAACGGGTTCCGTCCTTATTGGTGTTGTTACTCATTTGGAAAATGGTCAAATGTGTCGTGCCAGCTAAAAATTAATCATTACTCATGTGGGAGAATTAGAGATCATCCCCATTATTTTGCTTAGTGATGTCTTGCTGCTGCATAATTGTAGCGAACATGGCATCATATGCCATTTATTCAAGTTTGATTTTGATGATTAATGACAACATGATCAATGTGACTAACCATATTGTTGAGCATGTCTTTGTAGACATTTCTAGGTCCCATGAATGCAAAAATACAACATGCCAAAATGAGAAGATGGCAAAACCGACAAAGAAGAAAAAGAAGTAAGTCGGATGAACCGACGGTACGTAGGAGGCAAGCATCGGTGCAAGCACCGGATGAAGCAGTACACTGCGTGAAGACTCGAGTTAACTTGAAGACCACTGGATGAACCGACGGGGGTTTTTTTAGTTGCACCGGATGATTGCCAGTGAATAAGCAGCTGAAACAGGAGCGCCGGATGAACCGACGGTCTATTGACCGGCACCGTCGGTCTATCCGATGATCAGAGAAATCAAGACAGAGAGCAGCAGGTTGGAATAGCAGTAGCACCGGATGAACCGGTGGGTCAGCAGCGGTTCATCCGATGGCCTCGTATTTGCTAACAGAGAGGTTTTGGCCGCAGACCTATCAGCACCGGATGAACCGGCGGTTAAGTGAGGAGATCGTCGGTGCAAGCGTCGGAGGATCTGTGTTAGTGGATTGCAACGGCTAAGTGGCGTGGATGGGGCACCGGATGAACCGATGGCCCTGGAATACTAGCATGGGTTCATCTGACGGGATGTTTTTCAGTAGCCATTAGCCAACGGCTAGCTTGTTGGCTTGGGCTATTTATACCCCCTCCACTCACTCATTTGAAGTAGCTGGAGTGTGTGGAAGTGCAGAGGAGTCCAAGACACATAGAAGATCATATCCAAGCCATCCAAGTGCTAAATTGTTCATCCATAGACTTGCACATGCTTTGTGTGTGTGCTTAGTGTTAGGCTTAGCTTAGAGCTGAGTGAGTGCAAGGTGTGGCTACCTTGTGAGGTGATTCTCGAGTGGATCAAGCTGTACGAGGTGCGCCGGAAGCCTTGGAGCCTAGGTGGCTCTCCGGCAAACGTCTTCGACCCTCCGTCTTGGTGTGGAGCGGCGAGGACACTTTGTACGGGGGACGTGGAGACCCCCTTCCCTTGGTGGAGAAGCTCCTTAGTGGAGGCGGCATCAAGGTGACCAAGGAAGCTTGGCGAGTGCCTTTGTGGCTAGTCAAGTGGTGCTCTTGGGAGAGACTTGGTGACCGGGAAGCAATACTCTTGTGTGGAGTGCTTCAACAACGTGGACTAGGGGTGGCTTAGTGCCTACCGATACCACGGGATAAATCGCGTGTCAAGAGTTTGCTTCCTCTCATCCCCCTTTACGTTTCCACATTTCTTTCTTGCAATCCTTGCTTGCCTTTACTTTACTAGAGTAGTATCATGCTAGGATTAGCTATAGGTTGCAAAACTTGTTTTGGGATGGGAGTTTCACACTAGAACAACCTTAGTTGCACATCTAGATAGTATGTTCTAGTTTATGTTTTATGCAAAGTAGTGAAAGCCATAGGTTAAGTTTTTAAGTTGCCTAATTCACCCCCTCCCCCTCTTAGACTACGAGCATCCGATTCCTTACAATAATTTTGTATAAAAATTGTACCCTTAGTGCAATGGTAATAGATTCCACTAAGGTTGTATTGAGTTTGACAATTTACCCTTGTTTCATGGTAACAGGAATCACTAGCTCACAATTCAAGTGGGGAGGCAAATAGAGAAGCTGGAATCCAGGAGAGCAGTTATATCTATTTTATTCCTAAATTATGTCGTTACCTAGCTCATTGGTTTCTCTGGGTTTCATTAAAAATGGTTGTGGAGTTTGAAGAGCAATGTGCAATGGATAAAGGTATGTTGAAATTGCTGTTACAGTTCAGAACTCCCAGTTGCATGAGGCTATACCAACCTTTTTTTAATTCAGGGTTTTTACAGTTAATGTGAAGGAAACTGTTAAAGTTTGAATCTACATGGTGATATTGTAATTTCTTAAAAGGTACATTCATGTTAGTGAGGATTGTAGATATGCCTTTCTTTGTTTTCAGAACATAAAACTCCACTTACTTTCTTTACAGTAGATATGTCTTTCTTTGTTCCTCAAATAAAGTTCAGTTTTTTTGTGTAGCTATTCCCAGTTGTCATGCTCAATTCAAAATTTTTAGTTCACTTCTCAATTTTAGATTAGTGATAGGTTCGATTTCAAGTTTAGGGTCGGTTTGAGTCTTTTGCACATGGGTTGCAATGCACTACTTTCACGAGATCACAAGTTACTTCTTGTGAGGAATTATTTTGTTGTATTATAATTTTTTTGTTCATACCAGTTCCAAGTAAATGGAGTATTGATATGGCCAGGTTGAACGCAAGTATGTTTTATGCCAGGTTTTCACTATTTTCATTTTGTGTCTTGAAATCTATGTGGTACCAAAAATAATTGAAAAAATAAGTCTTCTGCTAGGTTAATTATTTGTTTTCAGTTGACCATTGGTTTTGTTATCCACTAACTGATTAATCAAGATCTCAGATGTATGGGTCATCTTCAGAGTTAATTGCTGAGCAGAACAGTATTCCATAATAATGAAAAAAAAGTATAGTTCTCTTTTACTTGTAATTACCGAACTGAATGTCACAACATCTTATGTTTATGATTTGCAGTTGAGATGTGCAGAATGGTTGTCTATTCATTTACCTCAGCTAAATTATAATTGCTATATGACCACATGTGTTAATTTTGAAACATGTGCGCCATTGGGAATTCTCTGTGGATGGTGTAGAGGGCAGAGGAATCTTGGACACATTGGTGGTGTGGAGGATGGGGCAATTGACCTCATGTGCAAGTGTTGCCCTGTTTCTGAATGGTATGATCCATATTCATGTTTCTTGACAGTGAGTTATCCTACACCTACAGATTTGGTTTTCTAATATTGACACTATAATTTTTTTTTGTTTATTGGTATTCGAATATCATCCTTATCTGTAGTGTCGTAGCCCCGGGGGGGGGGGGGGGCTGGCAGGGCCTGGCCCCCCCTAATGTTTGATTAAACACTAATTATATACTTAATACTAATTATTTTAATAGGTAAAAACACATAAACTAATGATTATTGATTCTTAATCTGTTTATGACTTGTGAAATTAGTACTAACCATTTTGTGCACAATATAAAACACGCATAACCATTAAGTAAATCTTAAACTGAAGTTAGTCACTCACATCGAAGCTCTCTATTCCGCGGCCACTTTCGCGGCCAACGGCGGGGGACATGTCGTCCCGATTTTCAGTCCATCCGATCGCGCGGATCCGGTGGCCAGGACGCTGCCAGCGGTGCGTAAAAGTTTTCGAAAAAACCCTTTCTGTTTCGCCTAATTCGTTCCACCTCTAGCGACGCCCTTATGCTACAGCAAACTCGTCCAATATTTTTGCGCTACGCCCCCGTATTGCAAAATATTTATCTACGAAGAAGTAGAAATTCTGAAATCGTGGTCATTTTGCACAAAACCGCCCGCCGTCGCTTTTGCAGGAAGCCCCCGCTGCTCGTCCGCCGCCCCCTCTCCCCGTTATCCCCATCATCATCCTCCTCTCTCCCCACTCCTTCCCGACGGGGCGCCGCACCACCGCCCGCCCGCAGCCTGGGCCGCCCCTTCCTCTCTCTCCCCCTCCCTTCCCTCGGAGCTCGAGGGGCACTACGTGCGGCCGACGAGGCTCCAACACACATTCCCTGCTAGATCTGGGAGTCGTGGGTGTTGCGATAACTGTTGGCCGGCGTGCGGGTCCGTGCTGCTGCAGCCATCGACGATCGGATCTAGGCGGTGGGGTGCGAGGATGGCCTCCGTCCGGGCGCTCATCCCGGCGGCTCACGGCCACGGCTGGCAGCGGCAGCCGCCGCCGCGGGGAGGAGGCGGAAGGTCCAGACGGCCATGTCATGCCTGCGCTCTGTGCTGGTCAATGCTGCGGCCAGGTGGCACCGGCTGGTAGGCCTTTGTGCGGCTCACCAGCACGCTCTACGGCCACCGGCGCGGGCACGCACACCTCGCGTTCCAGGTCGACCCGCGCTCATGCACGGTGCTGCTGCTCGAGCTCGTCGTGCCCACGGGAGAGCCCACGGTGGTGGTGGTGCGCGAGATGGCATCGGGCCTTTTTCGTGTCGTACCCTGGCAGATCTCGCTGTGGGTGATGAGGTCTGCAGTCATGGTTCCTGTGGGTGATTCACCCCCTCCGAACTTCAATGCGCAGCAGATACGTCACCCCCAGCTTGCTGCTTCCTGTGGGTGATTCAGGGTGCAAGGATTAATGGTTTTTTTCCTCTCCCTTTGTTGGATGCTCATAGGAATTTTTGTGCCTGCAAACTGCTAGGTGAAATGTCTCTTAGGATTGTACTTAAAATCTTGCTACTCGCAGGACACTTCTGTTGCAAAGAGAAATAGCTTCGTATGGATTGTCTATTGATTTGGTGTGTTCCATTCACTTTAGTTAGTCCAGTCTGAGTTGACCCCTGCTCCGTAGTTGTTATCACGTCCTAGCTCTATTGAATTAGGCACCTTGTTGGCTTATTTCAAATTTTCAATTGTATCACATCTTAAATGTTCATTGCAGATATGTTCTTCTGGTAGTATTTGATCTAAGTTAACAATCAAAGCAGCCAGTGATCTAATATGATTACATGATTACATTCTATGTCTATTTGTGTATCAAAACTTCTAATAAATTTCATTTATGTCAGCTATTCCATTATCTTCTACTAGAGAAAACAAGATTGTATTTAGAATAACTCTGATTATAGGGAAGGTTTGTGGTTATTTATATATGCAGTGCACACTATACCTAACTTTTTTTTTCAGATTCACACTATACCTAATTGTTCTATATTCTATACCAATTGAATAGAGTTGCACCCATTATATTTCAGTCTACTATTTTGAAGTGAAAACTGATAGGGCTTATTCTGACTCTCATATAACCACTTTTCATGATGAATATTATCCGGTAAACATGATTTGTTTGGTAAAGTTTAGTAGTGTATTTTTGGTAGATATGTGTTATCAATCATGAATCATCTTACTATAGAATAAGCAAAGAATAACTAGAATGGCCTTTCAGATTCTCTATCTTGTTGTCCTCAATCTGGCCTTCTCAGATTTGATATCCTCTATTTCAAGTTTTTTATGATGGTTTTGCATTGAGAACTTGTGTTTTAAAATAGTTTTGATGAACTGAAGGTCTTCTATTTTGATGGCATTTAAAACTCATGTTTTTAAGTAAAGATGACTAGCAACATCATTTTGCTATTCAGGATCACCATTATAGTAATTTGGATGTTCAGGCACAAGATAATTATTTTGGAACATTTTCAGTTCCAATTTGCATATTCAAATTGGAATGTCCACTGTCCAGGCACCAGAAGATGATATTAGAAAGAATTTGTTTAACTACTTCAATGTAATTGCTCTATCAACGTGTGCCTATTATTTTGTGAATGCTATGGATATTTGCACCTGAAATTTGTTTCATGATTAACTCATCTACCCTTCTATAGTTCTTAGTTCTTACACTTTCTCCAATCTTCTGTGCAAGTATCCAATTTGATATGTGAAGCTGAACTAAACGAGCATACTATTATGAGAGATCAGGGGATGCTGGACAGAAGGATCTTTTGTTAATAGCTCATGGGTTGCTTTCATCATTTCTTAATACATTAGAAGAGAATGTTCTTGGTTCAAGTTCAGTGAGATATGTGTTTAAGTAACAGAATCAATTTCTTCCTATTTTAGAATTATATAAACAATTACATTTGCTTCAAATATAGGAAAAATGAACACCTTTAATTTTATCTTGCTTTCATTTATGGTACTATACTTCACTGCTCCTTTGATGCTATGATATTATAATTCTGTTTTTGAATTTTTACAAGTCCAATCTTCAGCGCACTATTTGAATACATTGTTTTCATTTGTAGCTGGCTGCTTCACAATTACTTCAGAAATGTTGTAGGTGATCCAGTTGCTTAATGTTTAATAGTGCGTGTTTTCCTTATTGTAAAGTTACTAACAAAACTGTATAGTTACAGTTTGTGCTGCTCATTCTTGATGATTGGATGCAACCAAGCAAACAAAAATCTGTGGGATTACATATCAAAATCAAGGTTGCAGCACAAGCAACAATCAAAAGGCATTGTGCCCCTTCAGATTTTTTTTATTGGGGCTAAATTGTTATATGTACATGTTGAAAGTTTGTTTCCTCGGTGTTACTTATACCAGTGAAGTTGCAAACGACTCGAACAAGGAAGTTGCAGCTCTATAAGGTTGAAGTAGCAACAATTTTTTTTTTTTGTGAATTACATATTCCAGTGATGCTGACTTTGCATCCAAATCTAACTGTTTTGGTCTTTTATATGGCATGCAGTCCAATTAGTGAGGTTAAGAAATATTTTATTGTTCATTAAGCCTTTTGATCACGAACCAACATAAGGTAGTCTACCACGTAGTGACATTTCGTTTTTTTAAGCTAAAGTAGATATGCTACAGTTTGATCCATGCAGTAATACATTTTACAAGTAAAAATGATTCTGATTCGTGGTTGTTCTTTTTACAAAAAGATATCGTTGATCTCCATGCATGATGGCCACCTTGACCAGGACTTATCCATGGTTGTTCTGTTTACAAAAAGAGATCGTCGATCTCCACGATCGCACATGCAGTGTTCAACCTGTTACGAGGTTTTCATGCAACTTTTATGAACTGAGGCCGATCCAGTGCCGCCATTGTGTTTCTCTTAAGCAAAGCCGACGGCATAATTTCTCAATTTCAAGTACCATCACAAGCCAGAGGGTCATTAGCATTTGTTTTAACATTAATTAGTTGCTAATTATTTCATTAGTAATATGGATTCTCAGCACAGCAGGCACCTAAAATTGGCGCGCCAGCGGCGCGCCTCAGACTCTAGTATTATTTATATGGCCCCCTCTATGCTAAAATTCTGGGTACGCTATGGTCCTGGTTATCTGGTTAACACTAGAAATCCTATCTAAATGTGAGCTATGTGAATTTTATACTTGATGTCTCGGGGATATTTTACGACTATGGTCTTGTTTGGGACCGTGTTTTTGAAACTCATCTATAAATTGAGCAGACTTATCTCATACGCCGCGATCTGGAGTGCTGTCCAAATAAGCAAAGTGTTTAGTTGTTCTGATTATTTCTGAAAGATTATCTATTCTAAGTATAAAATGTCTGATATACCCCTAAGTCTGATAGCAAAACATTTATGCAACAGGAACCCTTTAGGTATCACAAATCAGCCAAGCCCAGATCAAAGTTTCTCTTTGGCACTTTTGCATCAGGAACCAAGAAAGAGCTTCTAATTTAATTTTTGCTCTTGTCTTCTTCTTCCTCACGGAGACTGCGCACAGGACATCGCGGGGACGAGGCCGGCTCCGGTCACCGAGACGGAGGCGGGCTGGAGGTCGAGGGCGCTGGCGCAGGCTGGCTGGGGGACAGGACGGGGGCGGCTCTACACAGCACGGCCGGGCGCGGGCTCGGCAGGCCGAGGGAGGCAGCGGCGTCGCGGCCGGGGACAGTCGTGGGCGGGGCCTTGCGTTCCAGCGTCACGAGTTGAGAAGCAAATTGTTTGGCGGGTTTATTTCGATTATTTGGCTTATAATCTAAGTTAAGCAGTCCCAAACAGACCCTACTTATAGCACCACAACGTGGAAGATCAGGGGTTGATTTGCAACGGTGGCAACATCTTCGTACAACGAAAAGTTAGTGGAGAACAAAGGTAGTCTCAGTGGCTTAAAACAAGATAACCCCCAATTGACACTGATCTGACTCTTAATAATTCGAAGATATATACTATGACGATAACTACTTTTTTGTAGCAAATACTATGATAAACTATTGATAAGGGCCTCTTATGGTTCCTAGTTTCTCTGGTGATGATGAGTAAACCTGATGGATATATGATATATCAAGCTGGGCTGTAAACTGAACATCTTTGGTCGTTCTATTAAGGTTTGGGCTTGGCCCTAAAACTCTTAATAAGGGCGACTGCCGAGGATTATTTGGGCCTTCTTTACCTTCTCTGAAAGCACAGGCCTGCCCACTTCACAATTTCCGGCCAGCAAACATGGGGAGCCTGATGCCGACGCGCGCTCTCACTCACCTCGTGTTCCCCGGTAACGGTGGTCTCAGAGAAACAGCATGTTCGCTAGGCTGGTGGTGGCTGGTGCTGATTTATTCTTAGAGTAAAATACCGTTAGTTGGCTGATGGCTAGTGATTTGTGTTGGTTTGTTGTGAGAGAAAAGTACCGCTGACTGGTGGCGGGTAAACCAAACGAACAAGGCAAAAATCAGAACACACGCATATGCAGATGCCGTCCCGCTGCCCCGCCGCTTCGCGCCACGCGAGAGGCCGTCACCCCGGGCCCCATCTGATGGCTGATGCTAGTGCCAATCCATCCAAAGCCCGCCCTGTAGGTTTCGCCGAGGAAAGTTTGGTTTTCTGGGGATTTCTTCTAGCAGCAAGTTCGCTTTTATCATAGGATTCTCCAGGTGAAATCTTGGGTCAATTTAGAGTTGTTTGCTTCGTTTCCCGGTGTTTTTGGTTCAGGCAGGCTAGGCGGTCAGACCGCCCCTGGCAAGCGATCTAACCGCCCCATGCAGGAGTTTCGGTTTTGAGCGTTTCCTTCCACTGCAGTTTGTGTGTGTGCTCGATTCGTTGGTTGGCTTGTTCCTAGGTCCAGTAGTACTCCAGTGACTACGTGGATTTGACAATCAAGGTGTTTGAGGTCTTGGAAGTGCTTTGGGATCATAGGCCGAGTTCTTGCTCCGTGTGAGAAGTATTTTATCGACTCCCATTTAGTCCCCCCTCTCTGGTCGTCAATCTGGTCCTTTAATTAGTATCAGAGCCGATTACACATCTTTGTGATTCTAACCAATCTAAGGTCCAAAGATGACGTACCAGGATAGGGGTTCGGGTCCTCCACACTTTGATGGGAAGAACTACCAGATGTGGCACAGGCGTATGGCCGCTTTTCTTCGTGGCAAGGGGCAGTTGCTTTGGGACGTGACGAAAGATGTCAACTATGTCCACCCCGCTAACTTCCTTACCCCAGGTTCTCGAGACATATTTGATGCCAACAACAAGGCAGTGGATACTTGTTTCGTGTTCTCTGTGCATCTGAATTTGATCGTGTGTTTGGAGAGGAGTTGGCTTGTCAAATTTGGGAGAAGCTAAAGATTGCTCATGTCAGGAACAGTCAGGTGCAGGCTCGCTTGTTTGCTACTCACCGGAGAGAGTACAAGAACTCCACTCATCTCTCTGGTGAGTCGATTGACACGATATTCCAACGCTTCACTTGTATTGTGAACAACATGAGAGTCAATGTGGTCGTGCTTCCATACACAGATCATGATAGGGTTGTGAAACTCTTACATTCACTTGATTGATCTGTGTTGAGCGCCAAGGTCGAGGCTATTATAGAGTCCGACGGATACGAGACTTTGATTGTTGATGAGCTATTCTCGAAGTTCAAGTCGTCAGAGGTTGATCGTGGCCTGAGAACCAAGGTTGAGAGCCTGACTGATTCACATAGTCTCGCTCTGGTCTCCAGATTTGGTTCAAGGACTAACTCTGAACCATCATTCAGGATGTATTCTCTGTATTCTCTTATGTCCTTGTTAGATGAGGAGCTTGATGCGCTAGGCGAGGACGAGCTCGCGTTGCTGACGAGAAGGTTCCAGAGGCTGCACGAGAACCGTGTGAACACGAGGAGGAGCACAAGGACGTGCTATGGATGTGGGAAGTAGGGACACTTCGTCACCGAGTGCCCAGATGAGATCGAGCCCAAGAACAACTACAAGCACCGCTTGAGGCGCGAGAACAAGCACAAGAACAAGGACGAGCGGAGGTCGAGGAAGGGTGTCAGCTACCACAAGAAGAAAGCTCGAGCGATGGTTGGTGCGAGCGATGTCGACACTAGCTCCGGCTACACTTCGTCGAGCTCCAGCAGCAGGGACGACGACGACAACATGCGCAAGAGTAAGAAGCACGTGTCCAAGAACTTCAACGGCCTGAGCTGCTTCGCGCGAGAGGACGGCTTCTGCGGCCTGGCTCACAGCTCCGGCAGCAAGAAGAGCGGGAAGGACGACTCAGACTCAGATTCCGAGGATGAGGTATGTGATGAGCTCTCTTCCTTGCGTCAGAAAAATGAGGAGTTGGTTGCCTTGCTAGATAACCATGATAGCATGCTTAGAGAGGCAAAGAAGCTTAGGAAAGAGCTTAGGGCTTCACTAGAGGATGCTAGGGAAAAGGTGGCTGAGCTAGAATCTAAGAACCTTGATGCTAAGCTAGAGATTGACTCACTTAAGGCTGCTCCTGTTGTGATGGATGAAATTGATTGTGGTGATTGCAATGCTTTCTTGGCTGACATGACTGCACTTAAAGAGAAGCATGCCTCAAAGGTTGAGGAACTAGATGTGGTTAGGGCTGAGCTTGATGAGTTGAAGTCTAGACCTGCTTTGTTAGGAGCATGCACTTCTTGTCCTGTGTTGCATGGCAAACTAGAAGAATCTCATGCTCGTATTATTTCTCTTAAGGCTGCTTTGAAATCCCCTATTGCCACGGCTTGCTCTACTTGTGAGGTTCATGCTGTGAAAAATCTAGAGCTTGTGCATTATGTGGATAGGTTGCAGGGTGAGAATGATGAGTTGCGCAATATGGGTTGGTTGTCGAGTCATGAACCACAGTTGGGCATTATGATTGCTGCATATAAGCATTTTGATGGGCAGGCTTTGGATTTTGAGAAGATCGGTGAGAGCAGTGGTGAGAGAGGAGAGAAAATCGGAGATATTCCATTTCCACCACAAAATACACCCAAGAACAAATTTGCACCCAAGCCAAACCACCTGCTAAACAAGCTTGACACAGTCCAAGATCCACAAGTGTTTCCTCCCAAGACAAACAACTTTCAAAACCAAGTGAGAAGCCTTGTGAGAAGCCACAGCCTAGGCCAAAACCAGTCTGCTTCTATTGTGAGTATTGTGGGAGGGATGGTCATAAGGAGGAGTTTTGTCATAGGAGAAAAAGGGCTGAGAGGATGGCTGAGTGGGCAAACAAGGACAAATACCACCCTTCTTATGGTGTACCTGAGCCTCCTATGCCACTACCTAGAGGCGAGGTTGTTGTGTGTACAGTTCCGACTTGGGGAGCAGAAGGTTTTCCTACTTGAGGTGGTGCTCCTTGTGGTGCTGTCTAGGGGGGCGGTCAGATCGCGTCCCAGCAGGGTGTTGGTGGTTTTGGTTTTTATGATCGTGGTGTTGATCATTTCGGTTCCTTCGGTCGTGATGCAGGTGGTAGGCGTGTGGAGTTTGGTCGTGGTGTCTTTGTTGGACATTCTCCGCCTCGTGGTCGATATGAGGTTAGGAGAGACGGTCGCAGCTTTGAGTCTCAGAGGGGCTATGGGCCACGCTTTCCCTTTCATGGTTACTCCTCTAGCAAGACGTTAGGAGGTTCCTCGTGGTGGTTGTAGCTTTGGGTCACGTGATAGGATGGATGTTGCTAACCCCACTTTTGAGTCGATGGCTCAACACTGGTTTGACTCTTTTTGTGCTAACCCTAGTGTTGAGTTGTTTGCTCACTCTCGTTCTCGGTTTTTGATTTGTAGACAGGAGGCATGGAGAACATTTGGTTGATCGACTCTGGTTGTTCACTACACATGACCGGACATCGGGGGAGGTTCTCCAGCCTCACCCTAGTGGTGTCAAAGATGTACATCACTTTTGGGGATAATGGACGAGGACGTGTTCTTGTAGAAGGTGAAGTTAGGGTAAGTGACAAGGTGACTTTGAAGTGTGTTGCCTTAGTCAAGTTGCTTGGCTTTAATTTGCTTTCGGTTTCTCAGCTGCTTGACAAGGTCTTTGAGGTTCGGTTTAAGTTGGGTGCTTCTCGGATTCTTGACTCTCAAGGCGATCTTGTTTGTACGATCGTGCGCGAGAGTCATATCTTTCGTGCTGATTTTTCTGTCTTTTGGTCCCCCTCGGTGTTTGGTGGCTGGTCCCTCTAGAGAGTTGTGGAGATGGCATAGGAGGTTGGGACACTTGAGCTTTGATTTGCTTTCCCACTTGAGTGGTCTCAATCTTGTCTAAGGATTGCCCAGGTTGCACTTTGAGAAGGATTCGGTTTGTGCGCCTTATGGGCATGGCAAGATGGTAGCCACTTCCCATCCACCCTTGACTGTTGTCATGACTGAGCGTCCTGAGGAGCTGTTGCATATGGATTTGGTTGGTCCAGCTCGCGTTCGCTCGGTGGGTGGAAAGTGGTATGTCCTTGTGGTTGTTGACGATTACTCTCACTATACCTGGGTGTTTTTCTTGGAGGATAAGGGTGAGACCTTTTGTTTTGTTTGAGACCTGATCTTGAGGTTGAAGAACGAGAGACATGGGGATACTATTAGAGCTATACGCAGTGACAATGGCACGGAATTCAGAAACTCTCATTTTGAGCCTTTTGTGGTGATCTTGGTCTTGAGCATCAGTTTTCGACCTCGTACACCCCTCCTTAGAATGGTGTTGTGGAAAGGAAGAATCAGACACTTTGTGAGATGGTTAGGACGATGCTCGATGAGCACATGACTCCTAGAAAGTATTGGGCTGAGGCGGTGAACACCACATGCTATGTGTCAAATCGAATATTCCTTCAGGCCTTCAAGAAGAAAACCTGCTATGAGCTTATGCATGGTCGCACTCCCAAAGTGAGTCATTTTCACGTCTTTGGCTGCAAATTTTTCATTCTTAAGAAGGGCATGAATCTTGATAAGTTTGAGGCTAGGTCTGTGGATGGTATTTTCTTTGGTTATGCTACTCATTCTCGAGCATATCGTGTGCTCAATCTTGAAACTAACCAAATCGTGGAGGCATGCGAAGTTACCTTCGACGAGACACAACCACATAGCTCTTTGGTTTTTGAATGTGTAGGAGATGATGCATTTGGCGAGGAGATCTTTGAAGTAGAGGTGGAGGAAGAAGGAGATGATGAAGATGGTGGTGGTGTACCTGCAGCTGGCCGTGTACCTACTACTTCCACTATGACGATGACGATCCCCTACTCCTACAACGACAGGTGGAGATCATGTGGAAGCTGTTATTGAGGGGGTGGTTGTCTCCAGGCGTGAGGCTCCCCGGCGGGTACAAGTGGATCATCCACCCTCGAAGATCATAGGTGATATCTATGAACACACTACACGGTCCAGGTCACAGAAATTCACTCATTTCGCTCATTCTGCATTTGTTGCGTCTTTCAATCCCAAGGATATTGGAAACACACTATCTGATTCGAACTGGGTCGCTATGCATGAGGAGCTTGAGAACTTTGAGAGAAACCAAGTTTAGAAACTAATTGAGCCTCCACCAAATTGCAAACATATAGGTACCAAATGGGTGTGAAAAAAACAAAGAGGGAGAAAATGGAGAGGTTGTGAGAAACAAGGCGAGGTTGGTAGCTCAGGGGTTTAGCCAAAACGAAGGGATAGACTATGAGAAAACATTTGCTCTGGTGGCTCATTTGGAAGCAATTCGTATTCTTTTAGCATTTGTCGTTGCTAAAGGATTCAAGTTGTACCAAATGAATGTGAAGAGTGCCTTCTTGAATGGGTGTCTAGAGGAAGAAGTGTATGTAAGGCAACCTCCGGGTTTTGAGAGTGAGAAGTTTCCCCACCGAGTGTACAAACTTAGGAAAGCTCTCTATGGCCTAAAACAAGCACCCAAGGTGTGGTATGGTAGGTTGAGAGGGTTCTTGTTTAGCAAAGGGTTTGTGATGGGGATAGTCGATCAAACTCTCTTTCTCCTCAGCCAGGGTGATGACATTTTGATCATACAGATATATGTGGATGACATAATCTTTGGTGGCTCATCTCACTCTTTGGTTGCATGGTTTGCAGAGGATATGAGAAGGGAGTTCGAGATGTCGATGATGGGCGAGTTGCAGTTCTTCCTCGGGCTTCAGATCAACCAATGCAAGGACGGGACATTTGTGCATCAAGCGAAGTACACCAAGGACATCGTCAAGAAGTTCAAGATGGACGACTCCAAGCTGATGCCTACGCTGATGAGTACAACTACGACTTTGGAGTTTGGATGTGGATGAGGAAGATGAACTTGTGGACCAGAAGGAGTACAGGAGCATGATCGGCTCCCTCCTATACTTGACGGCGATGATGTCAGATATACAGTTCAGCATGTGTCTGTGCGCTCATTTTTCGGCTTCACTGAGGACTTCAGATCGACAGGCCGTCAAGCAGATATTCTGGTATTTGAACTACACTCCTTTGTAGCATATGTATCATATTTGGATTGTGCATTGCATTGCATTTTGTATCATGATGTATAGGCATCTATGCATCATAGACTTGTTTGCATTCGTATCATATGCATTTTGGTAGGATGAGCTTCTCTTATATACATTGATGACCATGATATGTTACGTGTGAGTTTTTGAGCATGTTTGATATGGATTGGTGATGTGTAGCTATGCTATTGATGGTTCTGCTATATATGTATGTTGAAATAGCTACTTTTGGAAGATGCTAGTATAGGGTCTCTTGTGAGTAGAAGCTTGTTCATGCTCTTGGCATGCTTTAATGGCCTTTGTCATGCTTAATTTGTGCTTGGATAGCCTGTTCTTTTCTCTTGGGGTCAAAGACCCACATGTCATTGTGAATGTTTAGCCCATGTGATTACCTTGTGGGGGAGCATAAGCTTCTTTTTGCCGCAAAGGCACTTCATGTACCATTTATGCAAATCTGAAAATGAAATGCATCTGCTTGAAAATTATGCTCTCATTTGATCCATGTCATGAATGCTTTAATTGAATTTATTTTGGGTGCTAAACTGTTGCATGTTGTCTACCATGAGAAGTCTCATTTTAAGAAGTAGACACATGGCTCGGTGGCTTTGACATGACATGAGATGGCTTGTGGGTGTTTGCAATGATCTTTTGATGAGAATATGTGACCTAGCATAAAGATTGTGTCACTTAGTTCACTTTAGCATGTTTTGCTCATGTCAAGGTTTTTGCTCATGAGAGGGAATTTTTTTCGCAAAATTGCTCAAAATGATCCTAGCTTTGTCATATGCTTAATAGCTTTACTATCTTGATGGCTATGCTTTTACGAAACTATGGACTATCTTGCTTGCTCATTATCTCACTTATAGCATTTTGCGGTGCTCATTGTCTATGTGAGAAGCTCCTAGCGGATTTTTTCCAAATTTTACCTTGATTCATGCATTGTCAACAGGGGGGTTTATGCATGGAAAATGCATCTAGGCATGCTTAGAAGGTTTTCAAACTGGTTCGGCAATTTTCAGAGCATGTTCTGACAATACGGTCACATAGGGCAGTCTAACCGCCCCTGCCTGGAATGTGACCGGCCAGGTAGTTGACCGGCCTGGGTAGGCGGTCTGACCGGCCTAGTCTGGGCAGAGCAGGTTTTTGCTCTTTGTCATGCATTTGCAAGTTGTTCTTTGCATGCATTTGTTCAGTGGGAGTTTGCATTTGCTCAGGGGGAGCCTGCATGTGTTCAGGGGGAGCTCCTTATGTCGTCTGAGTTTATGTTTTGGTGGTTTACTCCTTTGTTGTGAGCTTTGGTTTTGTCTCAGTTGTGTTGAGCCATTGCACTTGCCTTAGGGGACCGAGACTTTGTTATTCAGGTGATACGGTTTTCGCTTTTGGTTCAGCTTTTGATCACTTGTTTGAGTTTTTGTTCGTTTCTTTTCCTTTTCTTTTAGTTTCATTGTTCGTGACTATGTGTGTTGTCAATACACTCATCATGGGGGAGATTGAGGACCTGTGTGGTCCGAGGACCAAGGGATGGATGCTCCTTAGTGATGAGTGATTGACAATGTGGTGTGGACTAACTCTTGGCCTAGTATTGCAGGTGCAGGTTGTGTCTTGATTTGCATTGTGCATGTGAAGAACAAGCGCGAAAGGTCTATGCATGTGTGGCCTTCAAGGAGTGGAGAGACAAGTAGGCTTGGTTCGAGGGACCAGAGTGCAGACGGGATCAAGTGCAGGTCGCATGGTGGCAAGAAGAGCAAGACAAAGTCGAGTACATGGAGCCCGCGCAATGGTGGCGGCCAAGTCAAGGAACGAGGCAAGTGCGAGTAGACCATCCGGGCGCCGGAGGTGAAAGGCTTGGCGGACTCGAGGCTTGGCAAGGTGAGGTTGTGCCTTGCACGCGGGGTTTGCAGTGGTTTGGCCACAAAACTACTAGGTTCCTTGGTTGAGCCTCAAAGCCAAGACCAAAGATGCGACGAGACATGGACGGCCATCTCATGCTGATCTGACCGCCTGGCCAAGGTGATCTGATCGCCCAGATGGGGCGGTCTGACCACGTGGGTCACGGTTCATTGGGAAGCTCTGAAGCGGAGGACGCGCGACATGATCGCAAGGCTTGTGTGGAGATGAAGCGAGCTTGCGGTCGATGCGCATCCATCCGATAGAGATTCGACGAGGATTCCCAAAGTGCCCTCCGTGGGCGTGTATCTTACTTTCATGTACTAGGGGTAGTTTAGTCATTTGGCCTCCACCTATATAAGCCAAGGAAGAGGTGGATGGCAGCCAACTCTTGGACTCTTTGCACTTGGCTTTGGTTTTCCCCTTTCTCTTTGGTTTCCATAGGCTAGCTAGTGCTTGTTCCAAATCTAGAAGAGGGAAGGATGTTGGGAGGTTGCTAGCCTCTTTGTAAAGAATCATTCCTTGTCATGTATGGAAAATTTGGAGTTTGTCCTTGTGCCTCTTGTTGATTTGCTTGTGAATCTCGTGGCTTTTCTTTTTGTGATTTTTGGAGCCCTTTTCTTGGGATTTTTCTAGTGAAGTGTTGGAGGTGTTTCTTTGTGGGATTTGTTGTGGGAATCACACATGAGGACCTTGTGCCTCTTGTCTTGGTGATATTTTCCCTCCAAACCCGTGGGAAGGCCTACGATTTTGGTGGTTTTCGGAGTTGCCCAAGTTCTTGAGGTAGAGGCCCGAGATTTGTGATTCCTCTTGATTGAGAGCGTTTTGGTGCATATCCCTTGAGGGAGAGGTTGTCCAGGAGGTAACCCAGTTATCCCCAAAGTTTCGCTGCAATCCGTGGGGTGAATCGGGAGATCGGTTGATGGGAAGTTGAGGGTTGACCCATGTTCGAGTTTTTGAGTGGAGGCGGTTAAACCGCATGGGGGAGGCGGTCTAACCGCCCTGTAGGTTTCATCGAGGAAAGTTTGATTTTCTAAGGATTTCTTCTAGGAGCAAGTTCGCCTTGATCAGAGGATTCTCCATGTGAAATCATGGGTCATTTTGGAGTTGTTTGTTTCGTTTCCCGGTGTTTTTGGTTCAAGCAGGCTAGGTGGTCAGACCGCCTGGCACGTGGTCTAACCGCCTGGCACGCGGTCTAACCGCCCCAGGCAGGAGTTTCAGTTTCGAGCATTTTCTTCCGCTGCAGTTTGTGTGTGTACTCGATTCGTTGGTTGGCTTGTTCCTAGGTCCAGTAGTACTCCAGTGACTACGTGGATTTGGCAAGCAAGGTGTTTGAGGCCTTGGAATTGATTTGAGATCATAGGCCGAGTTCTTGCTCCATGTGAGATGAATTTTTATCGACTCCCATTCACTCCCCCCTCTCTAGTCATAAATCCGATCCTTCATTCTTCATCGTCCTCAGCGTATCTACTCCCAAGAAATGCTATGAAATCTTAGACCTCTTTCTCATGCTCGGTGATAAAACCAGTACAACTGGTTATCCAGCGTCTATCCATCTGGAAAGTTTTTGGCGAATCCAACTCAAAATAACTAACCACAGAAAAAATCGAAAAAAACATTCTACAAATTGAAAATTTTCAGATTTAACACAAAATTACTTACCAGATTGACGTGCCGCTGCAGGAAGTATCACCAAAGTTGTGCCTCTAGGAGTCAGCCGTCGTTGGAAGGTGCAAATCTTTGCCGAAATGATCCATTCTGGTCGCCTACTCGCCTCTTCGTTCTCCCTTTTCCCCTTTCAGGACAACGGGCTGCGGGAAAACTATTTTTAGCTGTAGCACGGTCTTTTCTTTCGCCAACTTACTAGAACCGCTCTGTGTTGTGGTTGGGGCAGACGTGTTTGGTGACCTGGCACGGACGGCCGACCACGTGGCATAGGCCACAACTGGTGTGGTGGGGGCGGCCGGCCACGCAGTGTTCGCGGCCAGCCGGCCAGGTAACTTGGCACGGGCAGCTAATGGTGAGCTGGTGCAGGACAGCGGGAAAATATCGATATATGTATAAAATTTCACGAAAAAGTCACAGAACCATGAGGTGGTGTAGTGGTAAACAATGTTGTGTTGTTCATGTAGGTCTTCGGTTCGAACCCTCGCGATGCCGAATTATTTCTGCAACATTTCGATAGGGCGCTAGCTGTTAGGCTCCAGCTGTTTGAACTTACATGTGGGACCAAGGTTGGTTTATACTGCTGCTTGAACTTACATGTGGGACCGATATTGGTTTATGACGTTTTTGCAGAGCTTATGACGTCACAAAACCAGCATGGGACACGGAATGCCCAGCTACAGCAGCAACCTTTATGATGAAAGTTTTTTCATCACTAAATTTGCTCATAAGTGAAATCTAATGACGAGATCAGCCAGGAACGTCATAAATCAATGACACCAAAACTAGGTTGCATCACTAGTCGGTGATTTTCTTGTAGTGTAATGCAGTAGCTAGATGCTAGATAGTCCACGAGACTCTGAAAGCCACGCCGTGCTAGATGGCTTGCCTCCAAGAAACCAAACTCCAAATGATTGATCTCTCGCAGCCTTCCTGGGCGCATACAAGCTAACAAGCTTTACCTACAAACCAGCAGTGGGCACAAAAGGTGGAATCCTATTGCTTTGGAATGACTCCGAAATTGATGTGGCCAATATCTGTATCGGGCACTACTCATTATCGGCTGATGTTACTCTACGATGTTGCATGACCGCCTTCACTATCACCGGTGTTTACGGACCTTCAAGAAGGGTGGAGGCGGATCCTTTCCTCAAACATATGCACAGCCTCAAACCAAGCGACGACGCCAAATGATTGATTTTCTGAGATTTCAGCTTAATCTACAAAGCTCAGGATAAAACAACAGGAATCTAAATTTAAGTTTGAACATGGAGCAGTGACTGGCGAAGGTAGGAGGTGAGGATGAGCCGCGCCTAGTTGGGGGCTCTACCGAGTCTCCAGTAGGGCTTCTCCCCTTCTTCCCTCACTTCGGAGTCATCAAATCGTCCTGAGTTCCGTCCCATGGGTGAAGCTCGCTGCCTCCGAGGTCGCTGAAGCAGAAGGACTTCTCCCCATCGAAGCCAGAGGGAGCCATCGGGCAAAGGTGTGCAGAGCGGCGGAGCGGTGGCAGAGAGGAGGATCGAGCAGAGGAGATGGGGTTCTGTGCGACGCAAAACTCTGTCACGCGGCGAGGAGAGGGTTTCTGGAGGACGAAGGAGTGCGCACGCGAAACATTTGAGGCGGCGGCGACCCTTATGGGTCAGCTGACCTAGGGGGTCGGCCGAGCCCATCTGGGCTCCGCCGGGCCTCTGCTTCGGCGTGTGGGCTCCTGCGGGGCTCAAGATCTCTGGGTCAGGTGTCCCACCAATTCTAAGGTTGGAGGCTTCAGCAAGGGCTAGAATGGGATTTTGGGCATATAATTGCCTTTTACCCCAAACAACTTTACCTAAACCTATTTATACTTTGATAGCTCAGCTTGGGGGTTTTACCTGGACTCATACCTGGATGAAGAGTTATTGTTGCCCGGTCGCTCATATCGTCCATTTTCTCCTGGTGATATCCTCCTACTATGCCCTGTGGTCCTCCTTGCATGTTTCTTTATGATAGGATGTATTTTCCTTCCTGCATGGTTAGTGCATACGTACGATGCAAGCTGTATATATGGTGCAATAGAGGTGATCCTCACAACCATCCTAAGGGAACTATGATGGGTAACCTTAGGAGGAAAGCGCAGCTAGCAAGGCTATAGCACTCCGGACGAGAGATGATAGAGGTGACGGGGTTGAGCACAAGATCCGGGCCTAAAACCTTGAGTGCTCTAAGAGTGAAGCTTTCAACTTTAGAAATAGAACTCGAGAATGATTGGACCCAGATTGAGTGAGTGAAAATTTATGGGTCAAACGAACATTCGAGTGATGGATCGAGAGTGACGAACTTGCTAGTCCATCCTCTCCTTGGATCGACAAAGGCTCTCACCCTCACCTAAGTGGGATGACACGTAAGTTAACCCAAGCTTCCAACGGAAGTGTAAAAGATAGGTGTGAAACTACACTTCCGCAGGGCATCGATCAGGTCAAGAAGTGAAGAGTAGGATTTACATCCACTTGACTTGATCGGCATCGGTCTTAGCTGAACTTAGGATAACAAGATGGATTGTTCAACTAGTCCGGATATAAAATCGTGCTTCCGTAAGCCAAAGATATGGAAGTTTTACAGCACCAGGGCCCTGGCCTAACCCTCAGTGTGGCGGCACTTCGGATTGAGCCTTGACATGAAGCATGAAAAACATCCATCGTGACCTCCCCTGGAGAGTTGCGGGCAAGGTTGAAATGATCGTCCTCGCCAGGAATGACTATTCTTCCTCGACTGCTCCTCTCCTCCTTCCCTCGAGACTAAGTCTCGAAGGCCGGGTTTTAAGAGAAGAAACGATAGGGGGATCTAGGGGCAGAATTTGCACTAAGTGCTCTTTCCCATAGATTCCTGCCAGTGAGGAGTGATATCTTCGACCAGAGCATAGAGAAATCTGGCATGTAAGCTCGGGCTCTCTCGAAGATGGACTTAGGAAACTCGACATTTTCTCGTTCGGCTACCCCGTCACTCGAGTCAGGTGGGGAGCTGAAATCTCGGATTTCTCCTAGAATTTCCAGTCCTTGTTCTGGCCCTAAGAGCACAAAGGCGCCTCCCGAAATGGCATCAAGCATCATGCCACAATCCTTTCATAAACCAAACCGGAAATGCTGCAAGAGCACTAGGTCAGGCAGACCAAGGACTGGGCAGGCTTCAACTAAAGAGGCAAAATGATGCCATGCCATGCCTAAGGTTTCCTTCCCTGTTTGTTTGAAACTGAGGATCGTCATTCTTAAGGAAACGACATGCCGCACCGGAAAGAATCGAATGCAAAAAGATGCTCTCAATTCCTCCCAGCGTAGGTGGTTGCTACCAAAACAACGGTACCAAGTTCTCGCTTCCCCAGACAGGGAGAACGGAAATAGGTTCCTCTTAAGAACATCTTGTGTTGCCCCGGTTTTACCCTGGGTAGAACACAATTGCTCAAAGTCTCTTGCGTGATCATAGGGATTCTCATGACTCATTCCCGAGAAGGGTTTTTCCTCAACTAGCTTCATGAGAGATGGGTGAACCATACAAGGTATTAGAAGAGCGGGTTGTCTCCAGAAAGTTGATTCCATGGCTTCACTCATAATGGGCGGAAGGTGTCTACAAGGATAACCTTCCTGGGGTAGCGGGGGTAAAGGTAGAAATAAAAGGAAAACAAAAGATACGAGGATAGTCGGGTTCGTATATTCTCGACAACCGTTCCCCAGCAACGGTGCCAGAAATGCTTGTTGGTATTTCTTAACGTCACCACAATGGCGTCAGGTTAGCGTGAGCGTGTAAGAATCACCCGGGTATACTGATGGGTGCGAACAAATCCGCAAGCGCACGGATACACCGTTGTAGCACTTCACCTCAGGAGTATTCCAGAGGGTATCGAATCCAAGGAACAGTATGGGGGACTCTACGAGTGACTATCCAAGGGTACACAGTCCCTGCTGAGGTAGGTGAGTGATGTGAAGTCTCCTGTAGGTTCTCGACTCTAGAAGGAACAAGCTCGAATAAGAATCTCGCTTCGGACACCGGCCCCTCCTGGCTATAACAGTTGGTTCACGGCAAATGGTTGCCTACACGATGTATCCGAACGTGGGGGATTTCAGAGGGTCCAATGGCTGTCAGTACTGCGGCCTACCCCAAGACAAACCGTGGGATACAGGGCATTCAAAGGATAACCAACAGTCTAGACACCACGTCCACACCACCGACTACTATAGCACAGCTACGTCTGACGTCCCGTAGAAACACTATAGCACTCCGTATAAATACGAAGCGACGAACCCGCGAGGTTGAGCTAGACCGTACTCGTCATTGAATCAATTCGCGCAAGGAGATATGATTGATACTTGATCTAAATCAGATATGCATGAGCTTCAATATATTCTAATAGACAGGCAACCACACAAACGGAATGCAAACTTATGCGCTAATAACAAGAGATCAAGGGTCATGTTCGCGAAGAACACGAGCCTCTAACTTATGAACAAACGCAAAAGTATGAATAACTCGCTCGTCAACTAGATCGAGGAAGCACGTTCATGAAGAACGTGAGCCTCTAAATGAAGAACGAACGAAGAACTCCAGAACAATTCTTTCATGCATGAGAGCCACTTTAGTCTAATTGGAAAATACTGAAATACTCACTTTAGTCTAGATGAAGAACAGCATCACTCACGAGGTGCAAGGGGATGATGGATGATGAAAGGATCATCACCACCTCACCTCTACTCATCCACACACTCCTCTCTACCTAGCACCACCTAGTCTAGATCCTCCACACCCACACACTTATGGTGGGATGAGGTTTCACCTCCACCAAGAGAGAATGAGAGGGGGAGAAAGAGGCAAAGGTGAGAAATGGCTTCAAGTGCGTTCATCCTCTTCTTACCCCCCCCCTCCTCTCCTATTTATAGGCTTGAGGAACCGGCATGGGAGCACCCAAACACCTCGGAAACGGCTTCTAGGATCAATGGGCGAGCACCATGTGGAAGCACCTGAGTGGGCGCCTCAAGGTCGGTTCGGCCGACCCCCTATGGGCCCCACTCGGGGTGTGCTTTCTCCTGGTGGTTGTCCTGTAGGTCCTGAGGTCGGTTCCCGGTGTCCATGTGATTTGGAGGCGGTTTAGGCGCTCTGGTGGGCCATGGGATCCATGTGATGCCTGCATGGCGACTTCTGATTCACCGAGGCCTCCTCTCTTGGATTGGTGACGTCATGGATCCAGGGGATGCTTGCATGCGGCCCCTCATTGGCTGAGCCTGACTTGCTAGGATCATAAGGGTGTCTTTTCTCTCTATTTCTCATGCTAATCACCTGCATTCAACTTAGCATGGCCACTTGTGGAAATTGTTAGTTTAAACTCCTATTCTAATGTGGATGCATAATTCTTATGATAAAATGTAGGGTTTGACGGCCTTAAATTAGGTACTTAACAGCCGTCAACAACTCCCCCACACTTGCCCTTTGCTCGTCCCGAGCGAAAGGGAAGATCACATGGGTTTAAACCAAAGGTATAAGACAAGCATAGTAGTTATTCCAGGTCATACCTTGCTCTTATGAACTCCATGGCTTGGCTACTATGCCATCTTGGGTAGTTGATAAGGGGAATGACCAAGAATCAAGTTTCTTAAGCACCTATTGATCAGCACTTGGGGTTTTCTTAATAAATTTTAAAAGAAAATTCTGCTCTGCCCTCCTTCTTTGATTCTCTCGGATCGCTCAATGTGTATATGTCCTCACCAAGGCAGTAGATTCCCTTTCTTCACCCTACTTCTAATGATGGCAATATTTGGAGCTCAGGGTAGGATAAAGGTAAAGCATACTTGTATCACATGTATTGCAAAGTCAAAAACTAGATCCGATGAGAAAATCAAATCATACAATCAGATCAAGATGTGCACGCGTATGGGTATGGTGAGTATGGTAAGGTGGATACTAGGCTCGGAGTGGGTGCTAGATATTACCATACATATATGATGAATGTTGGTAAATGGTAAGGTGGACACTAGCCCCGGAATGGACACTAGTTGTTACCATTTGTGAGACATGGGTACCCCTGGGTCCCCACCGACCAGGCTCACAGCCGTCCCTGACAAGTAGGTCCGGCCTACCAGAGGACCTGCCGACTTGTCAGTGGGCCCAACCGACCTAGTTGGTAGCCCACACGACCTCCTGAAGACCTTCCAGATGATTCCACCGACGACCTAATTCAACACGACCTCAAGACTTGGCGTACAAGACAAGACATCAGTGGATTTAGACCAAAGCAGATCGACGGATAATGGCAAGAGATGTATTCACCTAGATTTAGGTCTCCTGGTCGTAACCGACCTGGAGTCTGGGAACCAACCTTGTCCGCTGGCCAATATAAGGCGGGCGAGGCGACCCTTGTACCAATAGGCAATCCTCAAGCAATCTACACCAACAACTGGACGTAGGGTTTTACTCTCCGGAGGCCCGAACCAGTATAAACTCGCAGTGTTCTCTGTGTTCCGTGTGCTCTTGTACAACCTTCGAGTTCTTAGCCTTAGATTCCACCACGCCGAACAACTAAACCACAGGGATTAACACCCCCGTGGGTTGTCCAGATCTCACCATCTGACAGTTGGCGCGCCAGGTAGGGGTGAATCAAGGTTCTTCGTGCAACTCGATGGCTTCGACCAACGGCGTCATCTTCCCGGAGAGCATGGCGGACATCCTCACCAATCCCGTCGACATCTGCTTCGGCTCCATGCCGGCGAAACCCACCGCTCCAGCCGTCTGCCTCGTCATCGAGAGCAACGCGATCACCTCCGACCAATAGATCGCGACAGATCTGTTGATGGAATCCCACCCACCCACTCCTAGCGACCTGATCGCGGGGATCGATCGTGTTGAAGGCATGCTCTCCGACACGATCAAAATCTGCGAACGCGTCAAACGCCCTCGCAAGACCTCATCATCATCCAGCATGCCTCTTGGCTTGCGGAACGCAGCTCACACAGCATCCCGCTACATGAAACGCAAGATCCAGATCAAATCTGGACCCAAGACATCAGATCGTGGAAATCGCAGGAGTCACCTCGACGAACCCTGCCCTATCCACGAGAATCCCAAACACACAGCTCGCCAGTGCCGTGTCCTCAAGAAGCTTCGACGACCTCTTACCGCGGCCCATCGCCGCCAGATCAACCGAGAGCTGTCCCCGGATCGCCTCGCGTTCCAGATCACCCGCACGACCATCTCCCCGAACTATCCGGGAGAAGTGTTCGAGACCCCAGATCATGAGGTCTTGGTTGTCTCTGCGGATGTCCCCCCTCAGGATGGAGAAACAGATGAACAACGCGTGGAGCGCGAGAACGCCAACGCTGCACGAGCTGCACATCGTCAACAAGAAATCGAAGCAGCCGCAGCTAATGTGGGACAAGGTGCCAGCGACCAACCCGAAGGCAACGTCGTCAACAACGGAGCGCAAGCACCCGCGGCTCCAGCAGCTCCTCAACAACGCAACGAGCCTCGACGGAACCGCCTACGTGCCAGAGATCTCCTCAGGGACTTTGAGCAAGATGGCCTTGAAGTCTACAACTCTCCTCAAACCAACCTGGGAGCCGCTCTTGCTGCACTAAATCAGCTTGAGGAGACTCCTGCGATACGGCGTCTCCAAGCCAATGTCCGCGTCGCCGCCGCTCAGATTGAAGAACGGGGCCCAGGGTACAGCAGATCGACTGCAAGCTCCTACTCCAGGAGTAGGTCGGACAACCCTCGGCAACGACGTCGCTCCAACGCCAACGCTCCTCTTCAGCCGGTGCCTGAAGAAGGAGGCGGTGAAAACGAAGTGGTACAGCCGGCCAACCCTGCTGCCAACGCTGCAGCTAATGCTCCAGCCAATGCTGTCGCCAACAATGCAGCTAATGCTGCCGACGCTCAAGCAAATGCCGCCGCAAACCAAAGGCAAAACGCAGGAGCCCAACCTCCATCGGTGCAAGCTAACCACGCTGAAGGTAGCCAGCGTCGACGGATACAAGATGAAGTGGAGATAGCACGTCATGCTAACTACGACCGCGATCATGGGGTCCCTGATCCCCTCAACGCCAACAATCCAATCCAAGCAACAGAACTACGAAACATGCACGACCAGGAGCTCCTCCGACGTGCCCAGTACGACCAAGATAACGGCCCTCCCGATGACCTTTACGTCATCCCGACGGCCTACGCCCCGTCAGCAAGCCCGGGGGCGGTCAACAACTTCCCTGTGTTCTCACGACGTCTCCGGACGATCAGATACCCCAAAGACTTCAAGCCAGCTATTGAGAAATACGACGATCGCTCCGACCCAAGTATATGGCTCAAAATGTACAGCATCACAGCACGTGCTTCTAGAGGCAACGAAGACCACATGGCGGGATACTTCCCCCTTGTGATGGGTAAAGCACCACTCCTGTGGCTCGACAATCTCCCAGCAGAGTGCATCACCTCTTGGGCAATGTTGTCTCGGCTCTTCACGACCAACTACCAGGCGACCTACAACCGACCTGGTAACACTCATCACCTCGCCAGAGTGCGGATGAGACGCGACGAAACTCTTCGGGAGTACACCAACCGCTACTTCGAGAACCGCAACACCCTCGCAGGTGTCAAAGACGAGGACGTCATCGCCTACTACAAGAAGGGAGTCACCAACATCAAGCTCTTCGAGAAGATCCATGAAGCTGACGCTCACACCATCGCCGACCTCATGGCTTACGTCGACAAACTAGTCGACACTCAAGACGCGGTGATGCACGACTTCAATGGAGAGGATCACGATGATGGAGGAAACAGGTCGCGCAAGCGATCTGGCGAAGCTTACATGGCAGATCCACCAAGACCTTCCACCTTCCTCGAGGGTGACTTCAACATGGTCATGGACGACCAATGTCAGTTCCATCGCGACGCCAAACATACCATGAGGGAGTGCGAGCAGCTGAAGCGTGCCCTTGGGGTACCCTCCGAATCCAAGAAGGCCAAGAGCGACAACAATGACGACCAGAATGGTGACCGGCATTTCGACAACCGTAACCGTCGACCTGATCGACGTGATTACCGTGACCGCAGACCCTATCGTCGCAACGACGACAGGGATCGACGTGATTATCGCCGCGACTACCGCCGTGATGACAGACGCGACGACTACCGTCGCAACGATCGTCACGACGACAACCGCAACGACAGGCGTGACGACCGAAGGAGTGATCGCCGTGATGACCAGCGCAATGACCGCCGAGATGATCGGCGTGATGATCGACGTCGTCAGGACGACCACAACCGCAACGACAACAACCGCAAGGAGCGCTCTCCACCACCACCACCTAAAGGGGGCAACCCTAATGGTGCATTTCAATCAGCCAACCGAGAGATCAACTTCATCGTCGGTGGCCGCCAAGCAACCAAAAGCAACAGGCAGCTCCGATCGAACGCAAGGGAAATCGGGCACGTCAACACTGAAACTCCACAACCTCTGCGTTGGTCAGAGTTCCCAATCACTTTCTCCAGGAAAGATCATTGGGTCCACATATCTGACCCCGGGACCTACCCGCTGGTCGTTAACCCCATAGCCGACGGGGCGTTCCTGCCTAAGACCCTCATTGATGGGGGCAGCAGCCTGAATATCATCTTCACAGAGACGCTCAGAAAGATGGACTTCGACTTCAACAAGATGACCGCCTGCGACGAACCCTTTTTTGGGGTTGTACCCGGCAAGGCTGCATACCCCATAGGTCGTGTATGCTTGCCGGTTACCTTCGGCACAAAGGAGAACTTCCTCACGGAGTACTTAATGTTTGAGGTCGCGGACTTCCGCTCCTCCTAACATGCCATCCTCGGCCGACCTATGCTGGCCAAATTTATGGCCATACCTCATCACACCTACCTCATCATGAAGATGCCAGCACCAAACGGAATCCTTTCCGTCCTCGGAGACATCATGGTCTCCTACAACTGCGAGAGCGCCACCGTCGAGCTCTCCAAAGACTCCGCGGTCAAAGCTGCAGCAACGGTCATGGTTGCCCAGGCAGCCAAGATCGACCACACCACTCTGGAGGTGCCAGAGCAGAAGCGCACAAGCACAGCTTTGGACCCAAGTCCAGCTGTAAAGAAGGTTTACCTCGGCCTGCCCGACGCATCCAAGAAAGTCGTCATCGGGGCCAACCTCGACCCCAAATAGGAACTCGCGCTCACCAGTTTCCTCAGGGACAACGCTGACATCTTCGCATGGAGCCCATCCGACATGCCCGGTGTCCCCAGGAGGCTGGCTGAGCACGCACTTGAAGTAAACAAGACTGCACGACCTATCAAGCAAAAGCTCTGGCGATTTGCAAAAGATAGAAAGCAGGCCATAGAAGTAGAAGTCTGTAAGCTCTTAGCTGCAGGATTCATCAGAGAGTGTAAGCACCCGGTTTGGCTCACAAACCCGGTCCTTGTACCAAAGAAAACTGGTGGATTAAGGATGTGTATCGATTACACCGATCTCAACAAGCACTGCCCGAAAGATCCCTTCCCTCTTCCTCGCATCGACCAGGTCGTGGACTCCACGGCTAGTAGTGTTCTACTCTGCTTCCTCGACTGCTACTCGGGATATCACCAGATAGCCCTGCACCCCGACGACGAAGACAAAACAGCGTTCATAACGCCCCATGGCATCTACTGCTACAAGGTCATGACTTTTGGCCTAAAAAACGTTGGAGCAACATATCAGAAGGCAATTCAGAAGTGTCTGAAGTCGCAGATCGGGAAGAACGTCGAAGCTTACGTAGACGATGTGGTCGTTAAGACTACCGAGGAAGATCAGCTCATCACTGACCTCACCGAAACCTTCGCCAATCTACGAGAGTTCCAATGGAAGCTTAACCCGACCAAGTGTGTCTTTGGTGTACCCTCTGGATTGCTCCTGGGCTTCATGGTCGGGCACCGAGGCATTGAAGCCAACCCTGCGAAGGTCGACGCTATACGCAACATGGCCAAGCCATCTAGCAAGAAAGACGTCATGAAGCTTACAGGGATGATGGCGGCTCTAGGTCGTTTCATCAGCAAGCTCGGCGAGAAAGGCTTACCCTTCTTCAAGCTATTGAAGAAGGCAGACAAGTTCGTGTGGGACGACGAGGCACAAAAGGCGTTTGAAGCTCTCAAGGAATCCTTGACGACACCACCAGTTATGACACCACCAGCTCTGGGAGAAACACTCCTCCTTTACATCTCTGCCACCACTAATGTGGTCAGCACGGTTCTCGTCGCTGAATGGGAAGAAGAAGGGCAGGCCTATCCTGTTCAACGACCTGTGTATTACGTAAGCGAGGTCCTGGCCGACGCTAAGACACGTTACTCACAGCCTCAGAAGTTGCTCTACGCACTCCTGATTACGTCAAGAAAGCTTCGCCATTACTTCCAAGCCCACAAGATCACGGTCCCATCGCCGTTTCCTCTAGGAGAAATCATCCGCAACCGTGACGCCAACGGCCGCATCATCAAGTGGTCGGTCGAGCTTGGAGAGTTTGACATCGAGTTTTGCCCTCGGCAAGCAATCAAGTCACAGATCCTCGCAGACTTTGTGTCTGAGTGGACAGAGATCCAGATGCCCCCTCCCAAGGAGCGGCCCGAACACTGGGTAATGTACTTCGACAGTGCCCTAAACCTCGAAGGAGCAGGCGCAGGCGTATTACTCATCTCTCCTCAGGGGGAACAGCTCAAGTACGTCCTGCAGATACACTACAAGGCCTCCAATAATGGAGCAGAGTACGAAGCCCTGATTCACGGACTCCGTATAGCAGTGTCCCTTGGCATCAAGCGACTACTAGCTTTTGGTGATTCCAAGGTCGTCATCGAGCAAGTCAACAAGGAATGGGACTGCGTCAAAGACACAATGGATGCCTACTGTGCTGAGATTCGCAAACTTGAAGTCCACTTTGAAGGGATCGAGTTTCAGCATGTACCACGGAACAACAACGTAGCAGCCGACGTACTCTCCAAACTAGGCTCTCGACGAGCTCTAGTCCCGGCAGGCGTCTTTGTTCAAGACTTACGCAAGCCTTCAATCAAGCTACTGGACCCAGACAGTCCAGATTCACCTCAACACAAACAAGCCTTAGCACCTCCCCGTGACGTGCTGATGACAAAAAAAGAAGATGATTGGCGCAAGCCTTTCATAGACTTCATACTCGACCAACTCGTTCCAGAAGACAAAGCCGAACGTGAGCGTATCACGCGATGAAGTGCCAACTACGTCGTGATTGGTACCGACCTCTATAGAAAAGCCGCCTCCACAGGCGTCTTGATGAAGTGCATCTTGCGATCAGAAGGTCTACAGCTCCTGGCTGAGATCCACAGCGGCAAATGTGGATGCCACGCAGCATCCGCCAACCTGGTCGGTAAGGCGTACCGATCTGGATTCTACTGGCCCATGGCCATGACCGACGCAAAAGACCTCGTAAAGAGGTGCAAAGGATGCCAATTCTTTGCCAAACAGCAGCACCTGCCAGCTCAGGCCCTACGCACAATTCCTCCATCATGGCCCTTTGCCATGTGGTGCCTTGACTCAGTGGGACCGTTCCGAACGGCCCCAGGCGGATACATGTTTATACTAGTAGCTGTCGACAAATTTACCAAGTGGATTGAAGTCCGACCTGTTGCGAAAGTAACATCGGAAGAAGCAGCAAAATTCATGCAAGACATAACACACCGCTTCGGTGTGCCTAACAGGATCATCACCGACCTGGGCACGGCCTTTACCGGCTCTGCCTTTTGGGACTTCTGTCAGGATAACACCATTGATGTCTACTATTCCTCAGTCGCCCACCCTCGGTGCAACGGCCAGGTCGAGCGTGCCAATGGCATGGTCCTTCAGGCTATCAAAGATCGTATCTTTGACGATGCCTCAAACTACGCCACCCGGTGGTTAGCCGAGCTACCACACGTGATTTGGGGTCTAAGGACCCAAGTCAGATCCGCCACGGGCTTTTCGCCCTTCTTTTTGGTCTACGGATCAGAAGCAATATTACCCACCGACGTCGCCTTTGGAGCTCCACGCATCCAATTCTACGAGGAAGGAGAAGCCGAGCAAACACGTCGAGTTGACCTAGATAGCCTTGAAGAGTAGAGGCTAGCCGCCGTCATGAGACAAGCTCATCACGACCAACAACTTCGTCGGTATCACGATCGCAACGTTAGGGAAACTTCCTTCAACATTGGCGACCTCGTCCTCAGGCGCATCCAGAAGACCGACGGCATGCACAAGCTCTCTGCCCCCTGGGAAGGACCCTTCATCGTCACCAAAGTCATCAACCCATCCACGTATCGCCTCCAATGGGGTGACGGGCAAGGAGTGCCAAACCCCTGGAACGTGGAACATCTACGACGATTCTACCCGTAGAATATTTTTTAATTACAGCTATGTATTTCTTTTTACCTTTTTCAGATTAAATAAATATTAGTTCAAGCAGTCATCTGCTGTGTGCCGAGCCCTACCTTCTCCTCTCTCGTGTCATCAACCCTCCCCCTCGACACGCTCGGGGGCTTGGCTAAAGCCAACACATGGGTCGTAAAACCTGAGGGTTATAATTTTCTCCTACTCCTCCCCCTCGACATGCTCGGGGGCTTGGCTCAAAGCCAACCTAAGGGTCGTTAGACCTGAGGACGTCATCCCTAATGGGTATAAGCCCTCTGTCGCGGCGAGCATGCTTGGTCGATAAGGTCACCAGACCTGAGTCCTAGACTCCTCCTCACGCGTCGACCTCACGTAAGCCTCCACGCTGAGCTGTGGAGGTCGGTAAGCCAGCCTCTCCGTGAGTAGTGGTCAGCGAGGCAAGAAACAACACGTCGTCATCTACAAGACTACCAAGCTCGCGCAGGCACAAGGCAAGTACTTCACTTAGGCATAACAAAATATTCATCAAGAAGCGTTGTTTACACGACAGAGAAGAGGAGGAGGTACAGCTCTCAGTCCAAGACTACTGCCCGCCGTCATCACCTTCATAGTCCAAGGAATTCGCCACTTCCATGGCGGCATCTTGAACTTCCAGCTCCAGGGCTGCAAGGTCTTTTTCAACATCAGCACCCCCCTTGACCTTGACCTTGGCCATGTCAACATCGGGGTAGTGCGATTTCACCCTCACCAGCGCATCAGTAGCTGCCGCCAAGCTCGTCGCCTTCAGCAACGTGAGGAGTCTGTCAGGGGTCTCTATGAGACGTTCAACAACAGACTTGGCCTCCCCCCCTTCAACCGGCACCGCTATGCAGTCCATAGCGTAATTGGCGGCGCCCTTCAGGTCGTTCAGCTCCACCTCATATCCTGCAATGGTTACTTGGTCATTCTGTAATGACTTCAAAGCCACCTCAAGATTGACCTCAAGGTCTTGCCGAGCTCGTTTCTCATAAGCCAGCTTTTGAGATACGGCATACTCACTGTCAGTAGTTTCTTTCATCGCCCGCTTGAGCTCTTGGCCCCCAGCCTCGACCTCACGAAGCGTCACCTCCAAGGACCGGACCTTTTCCTGGGTGTTCTTTAGATCGTTGTTGAGGTCCTCCTCATGCTTGTGGAAGTCTGCAAAATATCCAACAGAATTGATACTCACCACAAAGACCTCAGCTTTACAAGAGGATTAACAACATAAAGTCTCAACCTTACCTATGCTCACAGCATTGAACTGCGCATTGGCCTCCTGGGTCTTGCGCTTTTCCTCGGTGAGCTCGTCCTCGAGCTTCTTCTTCTATACGGCCGCCGCCTCGCGGACCTGTTTGAGCTCTTGCTCAAGTTCAGTAACCCGCCGCTGCGTCGCCCCAGCGTTATTCAGCAGGTCGATCCGGCTCTTCGCACGATCTGCTAGCGCCTGGTATAACACAACAGCTCGTCACTAACAAATCAACAACACGTCGTCAGAACAAACATCAGAGGTAAACTCACCGTCAATGCAACGTTGATGGTTACAATGCCGGTCCGCACGGCCTGCATATCCTCATTGTCGTCAAAAATGTCCTCCTGCCAAGGGGTATCATTCCAGTCAATCTCCCGTCGTGGCAACCTCGGGCTCGACGGAGAAGAATCAGGTACCTGTGCGCCAGACGTCCCCGGACCTTTCGGCGCTTGGTCAATCTGGGCCTGATCCTTGACCAGGTCTTCCTCCATCCCACCAGGCCTCGCGCTGATGGGATGCACGTCAATGACCCGCGGAGAAGCCGACGTTCCGACGTCCCCTACGGCACCTCCCGATCCCGCATCATCTGCATGCGGCGGAGTCACCGTCCTTGAATCCGTAGCTGGCGGCGGAGTCGCCCCCCTTTCATCAGCAGCTGGTGGCGGGGTCGCCGTTCTTGCATCATCAACCAATGACTGAGCCACGACCTTAGGGTCGGGCGACCTCGTGCGGGAAGGCGAGGCCTGAGCGCCTAGGCCGCGTTGAGGCTCCGCAACCGACCTACACAGTCCACCACACACAAACAAGCATAAAAAATACGGCAACAACGAGTTAGAGATATCGAGTGTTCAAGACCTTACCTCGTGATGGTCGTGACACGAGGTTTCGGCCTAAAAACCCGCGGCCTACTTAAAATAGGCATCTTTGCCTACGTAGCAGCGATAGCTCGCTGTGCCTCCAATCCTTGACGGAGGGCATCCTCCGTTGTCTTCTGCGCCAACTCCCGCTGCCTCTTGGCTGCGGGGCTCAACGACCTCCTCACCGATCGTTCTTCTACGACCGGTAGCTCCTCGGTGGCTTCATCTTCCTCTTCATCAGATTCGACCTCCCTGGACGGAGGCATAGGAATCACCGGCGTCTCAACTGCTGGTGGAGGACTTGTCTTCCTCTTCCTCTTTTTCTTCTCCACGGCCTTTACCGCGGTGACTTTAACAGCAGCCGTCGAGACTGACTGCTTTGATACCGCCGCCCTGGTCTTGCGCCTGGGCTTCGTGGCACTACCCGCCTCCGGGCCGGTCCCGGCGTCGTCACCGACCTCAGTGTCGGTGTCCTCATCGGCCTCCATTGACGAATCGGACTCGTAATGCTCCAGCAGCCGGGCTGCCGGAGGTTGGTACTTGTCCGACCTCAGCTTCCGCCGGTGCTGCTCGCCTTCGCGAAGAGGTGCAGGGCACCAAAACTGACGTTCACGATCCTGCAACAACCAACGACCAAAAGGGTCAAACGACGTAAATCTGCAAACAAAGTAAAACGACCTAAAATAGTCCCAGGACTTACTGGGTCAGCCGGCCTCTTCAGCGAATGTGCCTTGGGGCACTTCTTGATCTTCACCTTCCCAAAGTAGATCTGGGACACCCTGGCCGCCATCTCCTCCTTGGAGACCTTGCGGTCCACTTCACGAGTGGGGTCCGACTGCCCCCAGTATTCATACACAGGGTGGACCCGATCCTTGATCGGTTGAATCAGCCGCCGGCAAAACGACCTGGCGACCGAACCCCCTGTCACACCCCGGTTCTTCAAATCCTGGACCAGCTCCAGGACCTCCTTGATGTCAGCAGCTTCACGAGAAGACAGCCCTAAATCCCATTCAGGAATCTTCACAGGCTTGTGGCCAGAGCGCCGCGGAAGTGCCGGCAGCTGATCAGCGATGTAAAACCACTCCGACCTCCACCCAGCGGTGTTGTCGGGCAGATCGGTGTCAATCCACTCTGACTTGAGGCCCGACCTCAAGCAGAACATCACAACCCCTACTGGCCCAGACCTCTTGCCAGTACTCTTGACACAGAACAAGTGTCTCCAAAGAAGAAAGTGAGGCGATATCCCCAAATATGCCTCACAGAAGTGGATGAAGGTCGATACTACGGTGATGGAGTTGGGAACGAGATGTACCAGCTCCATCTTGTAGTAGTAGAGAAGACCCCGGAAGAAGTCACCCGCGGGGAGGTTGAAGCCACGCTCGAAGTACGACGTGAAGACGACCTGCTCCTTCACGTCCTCGGTCAGGAACTCCTCTCCCACCGCCGCCTTCCACTCCACCTCCTCCTTCGGCCTCAGCAGCCCACGGTCCACCAAGGATTGGATCTTGGCCTCCGTCATCGTCGACCGCACCCACACAGTGCGTGGGTCCAGGATCGGGAGAGCCTCCGCCGCCATTTCCTTGCTAGGGTTGGATCTAGATCTAAAAGAGCACAAGGTCTTGATGCGCATGCGCAGCGGCGCACGGCGCGGGTGGCGGCGCTAGCACGCGAATGGCCGGAGCTATTGATGGATTGGCGGAGCGCGCAAGAATAGCAGGTGCAAGGTTTCTTTGGCTACGGTGCGGCGGCGGCGAAAGCGATGGGAGGAGGAAGAAGACGAATGAGGTCAACCGCGACCCTTGACATTCTATTTATAGGGGGGTCCACCGGGTCCGCCCGTTGCGGCTCCTTCTGCTGTACGGTACTCACCGCAACGGCTCTGTTCTGGATTTTTCGCCAAGAGAATGAGTAACGACCTAAGCTCCAAGTTTAGGTCGTCAGTCACAGTAACGTCACCAGGTCACCCTGATGACAATATTCCGATCCTCACAAGGTCGATAATCCCCCAAATCATATCAATTTAGGTCTTTTGACAAATCATTTTGTCAAAACAACCAAGCACATGACAGAAGAGAGCGAACATTACACGGGTCCTCCGAAGGTACACAGGTCGCCTGCGGCCTCATTGGATCTAGAACCCGGCACAAGAAAATAAACATACTCGAAGACCTGATCTACCTAGAGCAATCCTTGAAGCGTACTCCGGCACAGCAGAGCACATCGCAAGAATTCTTCTAGCCTCAGGACCTCGATGGTGGCCTTGCGGGAGATAGCTGTCGGACGTCACACGCAGCAGGGCACATTCGGCCCTGACTATTGGAATGCAGACACGAGCTTGCTCTTCGGCGCGGGACTACGACCCCCGACGAGCACCCGATGCCCACTAGCGACGCCCAGCTTCACCTCGGGCCTCTGCAGCATCACCTCCAAACTCTACCTGGTACCACGCAGAGGCACGGTACAAAGAGTGGGGGTGCTGCCTACATTTCGCAAGAGTTCTTCTAGCTCCAAGCTTCTACAAACATGACATCCTACAATCTGGTGGACGGACACATGCCCATGGCATGGCTTCAAAACTACCCTGCGGCTTCATAGCTCAGCAATGCTCGGTGCTTGCCCCCCTCAAGTCTCACGGTGCTATTTATAGCCAAAGCCAGACCTCGGGTAGATGGCTGAGTTATGACACTGTCGCCACGTGGTCCAGAGGGCCTGCAGACATGTGCACGATTAAAGGCGATGACTTTATTTCCTGTCTCGCGACGTCTTTTGTCACTAGTGCATCAATGATGCCTGAGCCCGCCGTAGAAGTCACATGGCTACAGTACCCCCCCCCTCGATTCGTGGACAGTTTGTCAGTTTCTGGGTGGTAAGAGTATCTCCGACTACTGTTGACCCGTGACCCTGCAGTCTACGGTACATGACAAAGCCTGACTATGAGTCAGAGGGCCCTGCGCCTCGTTATATCTACAGACAACGACGACAACGATGACTCTACGACCTTCCTCTACGACCTGATGTCTTTTATTTGCACCCGCTAGGCTCTGCGTCCTGGTGCACCCGCTACGGCTCTGCACGTAAACGGACCTATTCCAATCAGCCTATATTTCTGTTTCCTGAGCAGAATGGTCGTAGGTTCGATTGAAGACCTTCTGGGGTAGGTGTGCCTCGCTGCTCTGCCAGATCCTTCTGGGCGCCTGGAGAACAGAAGCATCATGGAGATCTACAATTTTCGTCGAGCCCCCGTGGTCGGTGTGCCCGCTACTTAGGTTGTCAATACCTTAGTACCATGGCTCTGCTGGATGGCTAGCAGCTATGTTGGTCGTCTGGACACCAAAACGACCTCCCCGAGGTCGGCGTGCCTTAATACTTAGGTCTTGCAATACCTCGGTATGTCTACGGCTCTGCCAACCTAGTTGGGCGCCCTGGATGCGTGACCTTCCGAGGTCGGTGTGCTCTTGTAGCCCTGCCAGTCTGCTCTGGACACCCAGGATTTTATGTCGGGAATGAAGGCCTCCCTGTGGGGTGCGCGCCTAACGGCCCTGCCAAGTACTTCCGGGTGCTTAGGCGCTTCTTGACTTGAGACCTTCTTGAGGTCGGCATGCCTCGGATGGCTCTGCCAGACTCTTTGCAGCCATGCAAGATATCTGGGTGCCTCTACACTCCATACGTTCAAGATCAACATTATGTCGTCAGACTTCATCATTGACCGATTCAACCACTACAGAAGACCTCTTCACGCAAGTCGCCTTTCAAGACCTTGCTGGGTATCCTCGGATACTGGGCATAATTGATTTGAGGCCTCTTTGAGGTCGGCACGCCTGTAAGGCCTCCTCGAGGTCGGCCCTGCCAGACTCCTTGCAGCTATGCTAGGAGATCTGGGTGTCTCTACACTTCATTTGATCAAGACCATGACTCAATTTTCTTCACTTTCTTGAGCATCAAACTAGCCATGCTGTCTGCTTCAATGCTCGGGGACTACTCTACGAGTGCGTCTTCGACGCCCTCTTGTTTTCTTCGTCGTACCGACCTGTTGGGAAACCCGTTTCTCATCACGTCGTTACTCGACCTAATTTCTCTTCTTTCTTTTTTGGATCATCATACCGGCCATCCTGCCCGCCACGATGCTCGGATACTACTATATGAGTGCATCCTTGATGTCCTCTGAATTTTTTCATCGTCGTTTCGATCTATTGGAAGCCTGCTTCCTATAGGTCGTCACTCGACCTCTCTTCGTTCAGCAAGACTACAAACAGGTCGGCTGCTAAGCTGACTTGTTCTTTTATCTTTTGGACCGACGTGCATGCTATTCGACCTGTCGAAAGCTCTACGACTACGTCATGACCTTTCTAAGGTCGCTGCGCCTACACCTCGCTCGGGGGCTTGTGAGACATGGGTACCCCTGGGTCCCCACCGACCAGGCTCACGGCCGTCCCTGACAAGTAGGTCCGGCCTACCAGAGGACCCGCCGACCTGTCAGTGGGCCCAACCGACCTAGTTGGTAGCCCACACGACCTCCTGAAGACCTTCCAGATGATTCCCCCGATGACCTAATTCAACACGACCTCAAGACTTGGCGTACAAGACAAGACATCAGTGGATTTCGACCAAAGCAGATCGACGGATAATGGCAAGAGATGTATTCACCTAGATTTAGGTCTCCTGGTCGTAACCGACCTGGAGTCTGGGAACCGACCTTGTCCGCTGGCCAATATAAGGCGGGCGAGGCGACCCTTGTACCAATAGGCAATCCTCAAGCAATCTACACCAACAACTGGACGTAGGGTTTTACTCTCCGGAGGCCCGAACCAGTATAAACTCGCCGTGTTCTCTGTGTTCCGTGTGCTCTTGTACAACCTTCGAGTTCTTAGCCTTAAATTCCACCCTGCCGAACAAATAAACCACAGGGATTAACACCCCCGTGGGCTGTCCAGATCTCACCATCTGACACCATCTAAGTTATGGAACTCGTTTTTGCATGATTCTCCCTCTTGTATAAAAATCTTTTGAGAACATGGCTATCTCTATATATATACATATATATATATTATTTATTTTTTTTATTTTTTTGTGTGGACCATTCATGTGTCCTACTCTTTTCTTTTTTTTCAATACCTGGACCTTCATGTGTCCATATTTTTTTCTCGATAGCCATGTCTCTTGGGTAACAAAAACTAGGAAGGAGAGATCAACACATATGGAGCCTTATTTTCACGGAATGGATGAATGATACAATGCTAACTTCCAGTGTAGAAGCATAGCAAGGGGAAAATGGTGGTGTGCACATGATTCTTGATCATGAGAGTAATGAAAAGAATTCTCACAAGGATCACAGAATTTGACAAAGCCAATGCAATAATAAGCAGCATATGAGTATAAGGTTTTCAACTATGAACATCATATGGCTTTGGTAGGACGGTGGCATATCAAAGAGGAGCTTTGCAAGAGCATTTTTTTTCAAAAACAAAATTATCCCAAGGGCTAGAACCAACAGAGTTAAGATCATGTCATCAAGTCATATCTCACTTGTCAACTACTTAGATAAGCATGTTGTCCTTATGACGATATTGTTCACAAGCCTGAAGGTTATAAACGAGGAATAAAACTTAAGCATGTCAACCCTAGGTATGGAGTAAGCATTACCATAAATTTCTTGAGTTGATTTATGTATAACCTATCAAACATGAGCATACAAACTCAGAAATCATGGTGAAATGAGGAGGAGATGCAAACCAGCGCTGGTTTCTGTGTAGACCAGACGGGGGTTCCTGTGATGCGCACGAAAGCATGTCCCATTCAGGTTCTCTAAGCGTGGTCGATCGCAAGTGTTGTGTGAGCGTAGTGTGGGTGCAACAATAATCTGCCGTGTTCGCGTCCGGAGAGTGCAGCTCTCCCCCACACTGTTTTGTACCTGGGTGCAGTTCTTCGATACGAACAAAAACAAAAATAGCTAACTCACATGTGACTCAACCGGGTTACATGACCGGTGGAGCCAAAATTATTCATTCAAGTTCACTAAAGAAAATAGGCGCTTACACAAATGATGGAAATAAAAGAAATGATTGGAAGGGAAATAAATTAAAGGAAATAAATTAAACCTAACTAAGCGCCTATAAAGGGAAATAAGAGCGGGGCACGACCCTCTACTCAGCAAAGAGGGCTTCCAAACGCTCAGCCTCAATCAACCGCTGCAGCTTGGCATTCATCTCCTCGCGGGTCTTGAGAAGAAGGTTCCTAAATTGTCGATATTCAGCCCGCTGCCTTTTCACAGTCTTCATTAAGAGCTCAAATTCGAAGTACGCCTCTGCCAGGTCATCTGCCACCTTACCCGCACGAAGATTCTTCCTGTTTGGCAATGAAGCTAGGATGTCGCCGAGCTCTGCCTCCCAATTTGGTGGGTATGGCTTGGGTACCCCGCAGCCATCCTTAGGGGTCCTTACTCCAAAGATGCAAAACCTGGTCTGAGGTTGTGGGACTTCATCCCACACATCCTGCTCATACTTGTGGCAAAAGGAGTCGCCATCTTCGCCAAACAGTGATCCTGCGTAGCGCTCTCCGACCTTCAGTGGCGGACCTGGCCAATCATCTAATAGCACCTTCTTGCTTGATCTAGGGGCCGGCTTCTTCCCTAGGGCATTGAACAGGGAGCAGTGACTGGCGAAGGTAGGAGGTGAGGATGAGCCGCACCTAGCTGGGGGCTCTACCGAGTCTCCAGTAGGGCTTCTCCCCTTCTTCCCTCACTCCGGAGTCATAAAATCATCCTGAGTTCCGTCCCATGGGTGAAGCTCGCTGCCTCCGAGGTCGCTGAAGCAAAAGGACTTCTCCCCATCGAAGCCAGAGGGAGCCATCAGGCAAAGGTGTGTAGAGCGGCGGAGCGGTGGCTGAGAGGAGGATCGAGCAGAGGAGATGGGGTTCTGCGCGATGCAAAACTTCGTCACGCGGCGAGGAGAGGGTTTCTAGAGGACGAAGGAGTGCGCACGCGAAACACGAGAGGCAGCAGCGACCCTTGTGGGTCGGCCGACCTAGGGGGTCGGCCGAGCCAATCTGGGCTCCGTCGGGCCTCTGCTTCGGCGTGTGGGCTCCTGCGGGGCTCAAGGTCTCTGGGTCAGGTGTCCTACCAATTCTAAGGTCGGAGGCTTCAGCAAGGGATAGAATGGGATTTTGGGCATATAATTGCCTTCTACCCCAAACAACTTTACCTAAACCTCTTTATACTTTGATAGCTCAGCTTGGGGGTTTTACCTGGACTCATACCTGGATGAAGAGTTATTGTTGCCCGGTCGGTCATATCGTCCATTTTCTCCTGGTGATATCCTCCTACTCTGGCCTGTTGTAACAACCCAGAAATTTAAATTATGAAAATGTGAGGTAATTTGAACTTTTTATTTATTGATGATGTGACCCCTAAATTTAAACCCTTTCTAGCCTCTCCCCTAGATTCTATATAAATAAAACCAAAAAAATATAAAAATATAAATTCAAATTATGGTAAAGTATGTGATTTGGATCTCATGGATTTTGTTTGGATTTATTGAGTGTGTTTTGAATTTGAATAATATTCAAATTCAAATCTATAGTTTAAATCTAATTCAAAACTATATTCAAAACACTTCCAACTAACATGGGCCAGCTGACTGTCTTCAAAGTCTAACAGACCTCCCTCATCTTCTAGTCTGTGAACAACCAACGCCTGGCCTCTTTCCTGCTTAACCGAAACCGGCCCAACTCGGCCCGTCGTCTCTTTCCCCCGCGCCGGTCTCACTGACGAGTGGGGGCTACAGCCGGTCGTCCCCTTTGTCCCGACCGGTCAAGGCCTCGCCCTGCCCCGCACCACCGCCGCACCCACACGCGCGTGCACACACACCCGGCTAGGGGACAAGCCCCCGACCGCGCCTGTGGCACGGACGTCGAGCCAGGCGGCCGCGCCCGTGCGCCACCCAGGGCTTTTTCCCCTTCTACCCCTGCGCCATGACGCCTCTCCGCGCGCGCCAGCCACTGCCGCGCCGCCACATCACCACCGTGCCACCACAAGCCAATAGGAGCCCTACCGTGACGCTTCTACCCTTGCCTCGACGTGCCCGAGCCTCTAAACCCCCGGGCGAGACCCCTGTTGCAAGGCAACACACAATTGGGGATCCTCCCCTTTCGGTCCTCTGTTCCGCCGCCGTCATCGTTGCGCTGCCACGCCGAAGCTAAAGCACTCAAGACCTGAGCCGCCCGTGGTCCGGAGGAGGCCGTCCGCGTACGAGCAGAAGCCGAAGCAGAGGAGAACGTCGCGCCACCACCTCACCTCGCCACGCCGCCATGATCTTCAACACCGCGGACTCCACTGCTACGTCTTCACCTACGCCCCAACGTGAGCACCGCACCGGCTTGTTCCTTCCCTTCTCCCTTGGTCTTTCCTGTGACGATCGGGAGCGCGCCCCTGTGTCACGCCGCCGGTCGCCGAGCCATGCTAGTCCGCGAGTTCGCCGTCGTGGCGTACTCCAACGCCGCGTCGGGACTCGCCGTTCTTCTGTGTCGTGTTGCTGCATTTCTGTGTCCGGCCTTCGCGCCGTGGATCTTCTGCATGAACGTGATCCGTCGCTGCTGACCGCAACACGTCGCGGCCTTGACTCGCCAAGTGCCCGCGCGCACCGGCCGGCCGAGTCGCGGCCAGGGAAGGCCTTGCACTCGCGCTCGTGCCCAGGCCAGCACACCTACGTGTTGGCCGTGCCGCGCTGTGTTTTCTGATGTTGCTTGTGCTCGCGCCACTCCTGTTTCTCTTCGCGCGCCCCTGCTAACTCGCCACCGCCATCTCCGCCGCGAGACGCCCGGAGCACTAATGCGCCGAGCGCGTGTTCGTGCGCGCGAGCCGGGATTAGCCGCCACACCTACGTGTGTGTGCGTGCGCGCGTATCTGGACCTCGCGCACCCCAGCGCAAGGCCAAAAGACGCGCCGAACCTTGGGCACCGCTGCCGCCGCGTCACCGTTGCCTCGCATCGAGAGCGTTGCCGCGCCGAGTCCCGCACCTGCCCAAGAGCTCCACCACCGGGGCTGTGGCTGCGCAGGGAGGACCTTGTGCACCTAGAGATCTTCGAGCATCGCTTCCTTGAACGCCGGGGCCGTCGCCGCTGGGCTCGCGTCAGGGCGCGTCGACGCGCGCACGCGGGGCGAGGGGGCGCCTTCGCGCCCCAGAACACCTCCGGGACCCCCACCAGACTTCTCTGGTGTGGGACTGAAAGGAAGATGGGCCAAGCAGCCCAATAAGGCCCATCACGGCCCTTTTCTCTTTTAACCGGTGCACTCAGAATTTAATCCAGGGTGTTTTATCAGACTTAGCTTGGTTGGCCCACTGGGCTGAGTCCAATGGGCCGAATCCGGCCCACTAACACTTTCGGCCCAATAACGGCCCACTAACTGTGCTGCTGACGTCACGCCTATGTCATGCTGACGTCATCACTATTTTTAAAATAAAAATCCCTTTTCTGTTTTATAAATGATTTTGGAAATTAATTTATAAAATCCTTTAACCTTTGAAAATTCATAACTAATTATTTATAACTCCGAAAAATATTAAACCAGTTTCATTATTTTTCTAAAAATGAGACGGTGCTGTTTGTAGGTAGTTTGGTTCTGGTTAGATCTTTTAAAATTGGGTTTCTTTGGATTTATGCTTAGTCGTTTGCCGGTAATTTAGTGTCTCGTATCTCGTGCTGCACAGACCCAAGCTACGACCAGGAGGAGGCCTACGACCCCGACTTCAACCCAGACCAGGACTACGGACACCAGCCAGGTGTCATGTCACTCCCAACCATTTAGATCCTATGCATGCTTTAGATGCTAGTGCTTAATTACTTTTGATGCATGTTTTTAAATTGCATAGACAATTGATTAGCCATGCCTTGGAATTGTTAATCATGTCCTTGGAATACCTACTTTTGGAACTAGCTACAGACCCCTAGCTAGTTCCCTAGCTTTATTCATCCATATAGTTTACCCTTAGTTATGGATGGATCTCAGGTTTGGACCGAGGTTGGGATACCTCGGAACTCTTGCGTGTGTTTTGGGTGAGTGTGTATCCTTGACGTGTTACCGCTGGAGCGAGCCGCTTTGGTTACTTGTGAATGCCTGTCTAGGGGAGATGCGACCTGGCCTCTCGCACTAGCGGCGTGTTGGACGGTTGGAGTTGGTGAGTGCTCGCTCTTGCAATTAAGGACCGATCGACAGTTTAACCATGATCTTTGGGCTATTTACGTGCAAACCGTTCGCCTTGTTATGGGCGGGGTTCGGTCCGAGAACTAGTATGTGGATGGCATCCAGCCTGTAGGCGAACCGGTGTGGTCGTGTGAGGGGGACAGGTATTACCCCCCGAGTAGATGTCGCCCCGGCTTCTCCGGGGATGGTTTCACAGCTTCGAGGCCCTGCAGGCAAGTTTCGCGCCCCAGTCAGGACGAGTCAGGCTCGGAGAGGCAGTAGAGTGATGTCCACTGCTAGGTCTCCAGCCATTAGGTAGAGAGGTGGATCGGGGGTGCCCGATTCTGCTCTACTCGGCGGGTCCAGTTGTACAACCTCTGCAGAGTGTTAAACCTATAGCTATAGTCCGTGTCCACTGGTATGGACAGCCCACGGGTCTGTTACTTTGGCAAGTCTCTTCTTGTGCTGCTTTCTCTTCCCTATGTCTGTGTGAGCCCGGCTTCGTGCCATTGAGACGTGGGGATAGGAGTTGGTGACCCCACGTCGCAGATGAGAGTGGGATGCTGTATCTTGGTTGAGATCCAGTGCTTGGTGTTCTTTCCTTGTTGGGGTGTTGACCCCGGAGGCGTTGTCCTCGGAGGTGTGGATCTCCTCGGAGATGGAGACCTCTCGGCATTTCTGCATACCTTGATATTGCTACCACTGCTTGCATTAACTTTCTACAGCCATAAATAGGATTACTCGTGCATATTAGAATTATTCTCTCTTGCTTATGCTCTTTGTTGGGAAGTTGACATGACCTACTCGCTTATCGAGTAGATGACGGGTTTCCAGACCAGGAGCCGGACTACGACTTTGAGCACGATGGATGGGAGGATTGAGGCTCGCTCTACACTCGAGTTGCCTGCGGATATGGAGTCTACTTCGCTACATGAGAGCCATAGCGTAGATGTTTACTCTGTTTGATTCAGTCCCGTTGGACTTGTACCCGGCATGTGCCGAAATGATGTACTCAGATGCTTAATTATTATATTATTATTATGTGGACCTTCATGTTTTCCCTTTTGTTGTACGGTTTTTCTTTACTTTCTGAGACAGGAATTTGCACGTGATAGCCTCCTGGGACTATCACAGAATTGCAGGGATCGGGTTCCCTTCTTTGGAAACCCGATTCGTTTCAGTTGGTATCAGAGCCATACTTGACTGTAGGACGAGCCTAGGAACGGACGATAGTATAGGAAAGCCATACACCTTGTGCTTTATATACAATCCATGAAATTTTATATAAGTACCTTGATCTTTAATATAAATACCTTGATTAACATTACTAACTCTTACTAACTTCCCTAACAACGTGCAGATGGACCAGCTGACGTGGATCCCCCTCAAGACCAATGGCCAGTGAGCTGTAGGGTTCTGTAAGATCCTCAAGAACTGTTTGGAGACCGCTGGAGTGGAGACAAGTGAGGTGTTCTACGAGGGACGCACCACTGCAGTCGTGGACCAGTCACCGACAGAGCTGACCTTGAAGATACCAGCCGACCCCCGTGTGCCAGAGTTCTCAGAGGTCAAGGTCTCGTGTTTCAACAACTCCACACTGGAGGCTCACCAGTGTTGTGCCAGGCTCGCGCTGAAGAAAGTGTGTCGACAGTTGGAGCAGAGGTTGAAGGATACACCCTTCGGAGTCCTACCGACAGCAGTGTACGACCACAACAGGTGGCACAAGGACGAGACAGCTTACACCAAGGAAGACACAGAGGGCAAGGACGAGAAGGAGCAGTTGGCCAGCAAGTTCATTCAAGCTCAAGACTAGGCACTCTACTGGGCCGATTCAGAGATAGTTTTTCTGAGGTAGAAGTGGGACGACACCTTGGGACGGAACGCCCAGCTGGAGAGAGAGAACAGCCACTTGGAGTTCTTTCTCAACGAGGCACACAGGAGGAACATACAGATCACAGAGTGGGGACTCGCAGCTGCCAGAGCAAGTACAGAGAGGGATGCCATGGAGATCGCTACCTTGAGAGCAAGACTGGAGGAGACACAGACTGCTCTGAGAGAGTCGGAGGCAGCAGCCAGAGAGGAGAGGTTGAGACTACGAGAGAAGGAGTACCTGGTGGAGTCACTTGGGGCAGCTTTCACAGACTACCAGTTGAGACTGTGGGGACACGAGGAGAGACTGACACAGAACTACAACCACCTGTGGCACTTAGGAGGCAGAGTGTACGAGGCACAGGACACAGCCAGTCGGACCAGCTCAGCGTGGAGGGACTCAGACCTGAGGCGTGTGACAGAGCTCAGAGAGGTTGCAGAGTTGGTACCACCACCGAAGAGGCCCAAGTTGAGGACTGAGACGTTCGAGCTACCACCTACCCAGCTTCCAGCACAGCCACCTTACCCGAGAGGCAGTACCGACACACCTGAGATGAACAGAGCTTTGAAGAGCTTGGCAGACTACTTCAACCTACCAGAGATTGAGATTCCAGACTACCCAGGAGTGAACGACCTGCCGTTCTACTCGGTTCCACCCAGTCCGAAGACCGTGTCACCACCGTACTCACCAGCTACCGTTCAGAGGCAGACACCTTGAGGGGATGATCCTGTAGTCAGATAGAGTAGAGTTCTTCATGATGTCCATGTTTAGTTGACCACCCTATATATGTATCTCGTAGTAGTTCTCATGCTTCCGTGTAATCTCAAAGGTTGTGGAGTAGGCCTCGATCTTTTTGCCGGAGTTTATGCTTCTTATATGCTTATGTGAAATTGTTTTGTTGTTAGCTAGATACTCCTTATATGTTTAAGTACCTTGAAGTTAAATTTTCGACAACTCGTTTCTCACGATCTCAAATTCTTGGAATAGATGTCGGGGGTGAGGAGGTCGGGACGGCTCCTATGCCGTTTCGAGGAGGCTGCCAGGGAGGATGCCAAGCAAGAGGACATCCCTCTCCCCGCTGGAGGCCGAGGTCGTGGCCGCCGTGGAGGCCGTGCCCCGCGTGGCGGACACCGTGGTGGACACTGCGGTGGGCGAGGAGGTCGAGGAGGCCAAGGAGGCTGAGCACCAGTTGACCCAGAGGAGGTCGAGGAGCCCGAGGAGGAGGCTGAGCCCGAGCCAGAGCAGGCACCGGAGCAGCCGGCGCCACCGCCCAACCTAGCAGCAGTGATGGCACTTCAGACCCAGCTGATGCAGATGATCGCAAACGCAGTGGCCCAGAACAACAACAACAACCGGAGGAACTTCAGGGACCAGCCCGAGAGCTTGCAGAAGAGAGTGGGGGGTTTCTACAAGCTGCGCCCACCGACCTTTGACAACTCACCAGACCCGCTTGTGGCCGACAACTGGTTGAGGGAGATCGAGAAGAAGTTGGAGCTTACAGACCTTACAGAGGAGTGTGTGTTAGTTGCCGCGCACCAGCTGGTCGCCACCGCAGGAGCGTGGTGGGACAGCTACTGTGACTCACACGCGGACCCGACCCACATCATGTGGGAGGAGTTTGTGGAGGCTTTCAGGGAGTTCCACATCCCAGAGGCAGTGATGGATAGGAAGGCAGACGAGTTCAGGCACCTGAAGATGGGACAGATGTCAATGCAGGAGTACACCAACCGCTTCCAGGAGCTGATGCGGTACGCCTCAGACGACTCCAACACCAAGAAGAAGATGTACTGGTATTGCAAGGGACTCCATAGAGGGATGGCGCACCACCTGGCTACTCACGACTGTGGCACTCTTCACGCCCTGGTGGGCAAGGCCTTGGTTGTGGAGAAGTCGAGGTTGGATTACGTGGAGGTCCGAGGAGAGAAGAGGCAGCGTGCAGACCGTGCAGGGAACCCAGGTTCACACCAGCGACAGAGGTCAGCACCGCCACAGTACCCACCTCAGAGGTAGCGTCCTTACCCTCAGCAGCAGCTGACTCAGTTCACTCAGCAGTGCAGAGGTCACGCCGGAGGTAGTGGAGGTTCGAGTCAGTGGAAGCCCAGGCCGTAGCAGCTGCCAGCCTACGACAGCTCACAGATCACCTGCTACCACTGCCGTCAGCTAGGCCACAAGTCCAACATGTGCCCCCAGAAGCTTCAACAGGGAGGTCAGAATAGGAACACTCAGTACCAGACACCGGCGAAGGCACCAGTTCCAGGAGGACAGCCCCGGCAGAACCGGCAGAAGAGCGCTCCACCACCCACTCGAGGCAGACTGAACCACCTGACCACTGAGGAGGCAGCCGCAGCACCAGACGTGGCTCTAGGTGAGTTTTTAGTCGATTCAGTTATGGCTACCGTTCTGTTTGACACCGGTGCTCAGTTTTCGTATATTTCTACCAAGTTCATAAAGGAAGGATCATTAACAACTAAGCCCAGACCACGGCCTATAGTTACTAGTTCTTCGCTAGGTGAGAAGCGGAGTACTCTGGAGTGTAGAGGAGTGAACATGGTGTTCGAAAAGCAGTTGTTCGTGGCAGACCTGACAGTCCTGGAGTCGACCGGGATCGATGTGATACTTGGGATGGAGTGGTTAGCCCAGCACAAAGGATTGGTGAACTGCAACCTAGTGTACGTGCAGTTGTAGCACCCCAGCGGAGCCAGAGTGTTGATCAACCCACAGGGCCAGAGGTCGATGCCGATGTTGTGCAACATGAAAGGAATGAGTATGGAGGAAATTCCGGTGGTGAGGGAGTACCCCGACGTGTTTCCTGAGGAGTTGACCGAGCTACTTCCAGATCGGGACATTGAGTTCGTGATTGAGCTGATGTCAGGAGCTGGACCAGTGGCCAAGAGCCCGTACCGGATGTCCGCGGATGAACTCGATGAGCTGAAGAAGCAACTCAAGAAACTGCAAGAGTAAGGGTTTATTCGACCGAGTGCCTCACCTTGGGGTTCGCCAGTTCTGTTTGTGGACAAGAAGGATGGCACCAAGAGGATGTGTGTGGACTACCGGACTCTCAACTCGATGACAATCAAGAACAGATATCCTTTGCCCAGGATTGACGACTTGCTAGACAGACTGCGGAAGGCAAAGTTCTTTTCCAAGATTGACTTGAGGTCAGGCTACTACCAGATGAAGATTCGGGACCAGGATATCCCGAAGACAGCTTTCACGACTCGGTACGGCTTGTACGAGTTCGTAGTAGTTTCTTTCGGGCTGACCAATGCCCCTGCCTACTTCATGAACATGATGAACAAGGTCTTCATGGAAGAGCTGGACAAGTTTGTGGTGGTGTTCATAGATGACATTCTGATCTTGTCTGAGACAGCAGAAGAGCACGAGGAGCACCTTTGGATTGTGATGGAGAGGCTGAGACAGCAGAAGTTGTACGCAAAGTTTAGCAAGTGTGAGTTCTGGATGGAGGAAGTTGCTTTCTTGGGTCACGTGTTGTCAGTGGAGGGAGTTGCAGTCGACCCTTCGAAGGTGGAAGCAGTTACCGAGTGGGAGCAGCCACTCACAGTGACAGATATTCGGAGCTTCCTCGGGTTGGCAGGTTACTACATGAGGTTCATAGAAAACTTCTCCAAGATAGCAAAGCCAATGACAGAGCTGTTGAAGAATGACAAGAAGTTTGTGTTGTCAGAGGCCTGTGAGAGGAGTTTCCAGGAGTTGAAGAAGAGGCTCACGACAGCTCCAATTCTCACCCTGCCAGATATCAAGAAGGATTTCGTGGTGTACTGTGATGCCTCAAAGCAAGGATTGGGATGTGTGTTGATGTAAGAGGGCAAAGTTGTTGCTTACGCGTCGAGGCAGCTCAAGAAGCACGAAGAGAACTACCCCACTCACGACTTGGAGCTAGCAGCAGTCGTTCACGCTCTGAAGATTTGGAGACACTACTTGATCAGCAACAAGTGTGAGTTGTACACTGATCACAAGAGTTTGAAGTACTTCTTTACTCAGTCGGAGCTAAACATGAGGCAGAGGAGATGGTTAGAGCTGATCAAGGACTACGACCTGGAGATTCACTACCACCCGGGCAAGGCAAACGTTGTGGCAGATGCACTGAGCAGAAAGTCCTATTGCAACAAGTTGATGGTGAGGCAAGAGCAGCCAGCACTTCACCACGAGCTAGAGCAACTTCAGGTTGAGATTGTGGAGCAGGGACAGCTCAACGCACTTCAAGTGACATATGACCTGGAAGGAAGGATTCGAGAGGCACATAAGGATTGCAAAGAGGTTGGGGCTATTCGAGAGCTGATGTTGGAGGGCAAAGCTGAGGACTACCGGATCGATGAACAAGGAACCGTGTGGTTGAAGGATCGGATCTGTGTCCCGCAGAACAACGAACTCCGAGAGCAAATTCTGAAAGAAGCCCATGATTCAAGGTACTCCATTCACCCAGGAAGCACAAAGATGTACCAAGACTTGAAACAAAGGTCCTGGTGGAAGGATATGAAGAAAGACATAGCCTACTACGTGGCTTGTTGTGACACTTGCAGCAGAGTGAAGATCGAGTACCAGAGGCCTGTAGGACTGTTGAAACCGTTGGATATTCCCCTGTGGAAGTGGGATGACATTTCCATGGACTTTGTAGTGGGATTGCCCCGTTCACGTAAAGGACACGACTCGGTGTGGGTCATCATGGACTGCTTGACCAAGGTGTCACACTTTGTGTCAGTCAAAGCTACAGACGCAACAGATCAGTTGGCAAACCTGTACGTGGACCACATACTCAGACTACACAGAGCTCTGAGGAGCATAGTGTTAGACAGAGGACCCCAGTTCGTGGCTAGGTTCTGGAAGAGCTTCCATGCAAGGATGGGAACCACACTCAACTACAGCACAGCTTACCACCCTCAGACCGACGGACAGACCAAGAGAGTCAACCAGACCTTGGAGGATATGCTCAGAGCTTGTGCCCTCACCTACGGCACCGACTGGGAGAACAGTTTGTCCTACGCCGAGTTCTCATACAACAACAGCTACCAGGCAAGTCTCCAAATGTCACCGTTCGAGGCCCTTTACGGGAGGAAGTGTAGAACACCCTTGATGTGGTCAGAAGTAGGAGAGAGGATGATCTTTGGTCCGGATATCCTCAAGGAGGCTGAGGAGAAGGTGGAGAAAGTCAGGGAGAACCTAAAGATTGCCCAGAGTCGGCAGAAGAGTTACGCAGACCGTCACCGGAGAGACTTGTCGTTCAGCAGAGGAGACTTCATCTACTTGAAAGTGTCACCCGTGAGAGGAACCAAGAGGTTTGCCGTGAAAGGAAAGCTTGCCCCGAGGTACGTGGGACCTTACCAGATCATCGGGAGAGTTGGGAAGCTCGCCTACAGACTCGCCTTACCAGAGGAGTTGTCAGCAGTGCACCCCGTGTTCCACGTATCACAGCTGAGGAAGAGTGAGAAGGAAGTGGAAGCAAAGCAAATCCCGTTAGAGATACTCGACCTGCAGAACACCCTGGAGTATGCAGAGTACCCCGAGAAGATCTTGGACAGAGCAACCAAGGAAACCAGGAGTACCACCATTCCTTACTGCAAAGTGTTGTGGAGTCACCACACGGAGCGAGAGGCAACCTAGGAGAAAGAAGCCGACCTCAGGAGAGAGTTCCCTCACTTGTTCGAGGGAGAGGATGGAGCTTAAATCTCGAGGACGAGATTCTCAGTGGTGTGGGAGAATGTAACAACCCAGAAATTTAAATTATGAAAATGTGAGGAAATTTGAACTTTTTATTTATTGATGATGTGACCCCTAAATTTAAACCCTTTCTAGCCTCTCCCCTAGATTCTATATAAATAAAACCAAAAATATAAAAATATAAATTCAAATTATGGTAAAGTATGTGATTTGGATCTCATGGATTTTGTTTGGATTTATTGAGTGTGTTTTGAATTTGAATAATATTCAAATTCAAATCTATAGTTTAAATCTAATTCAAAACTATATTCAAAACACTTCCAACTAACATGGGCCAGCTGACTGTCTTCAAAGTCTAACAGACCTTCCTCATCTTCTAGCCCGTGAACAACCAACGCCCGGCCTCTTTCCTGCTTAACCGAAACCGGCCCAACTCGGCCCGTCATCTCTTTCCCCCGCGCCGGTCTCACTGACGAGTGGGGGCCACAGCCGGTCATCCCCTTCGTCCTGGCTGGTCAAGGCCTCGCCCTGCCCCGCACCACCGCCGCGCCCACACGCGCGTGCATGCACGCCCGGCCAGGGGACAAGCCCCCGACCGCGCCCGTGGCATGGACGCCGAGCCAGGCGGCCGCACCCATGTTGGCGTTTCTTAACAGCACCACTAGTTGTACACCTAGAGAGAGTGGATAAGAACAACCGGGTATACCGCAAGCGCACAGAAATACCGCTGTAGCACTTCCCCAAGGAAGGAGAGTATTCCAAGGGTATCGAATCCAAGGAACGGTGTGCACTATCTCCTAGTTCTAGTATAGATGATCCAAGGACACAACTCTGATGGATAGGATAGGTAGAAAGGATCTGCTCGGACCGAGCGCAGAGTCTAGTAACGTTCTCTCAGGTATAACACTCACTTCGGGCACCAGGCACACGGCCTTTGTGCTGGCTCGAGCCCAACTCGGTACGCGACGTAAAAGGGTTGCAAAGGGTCCAACAGGCTGTCACCACTGTGGCCTACCTCTACGCTACGATCGTACGTGGCCTCCGAAGGGTAGCTTATGGTCCAGACACCTCGTCTACACCACTCACTATTCCTACGAATCCGCGAGGGAGATACTGGCACTAGCTCAAGGTATGCTCTATCACTCATGCAAGATCACGAATGCACTTTGATCTAACTAGAAACATGCAGGAGCTTCACTTTACTCTAATTAGACAGGCAGGCAAACTAGATGCAAACTTATGATCTAAGTCTACTGGATCGAAAGGGGTTGTGTTCGAAGAACACAAGCCTCTAAACCAAGAACAAACGAAGAACACAAGAACAAAGCAACTAAGCATGCATACGACTTTAGTCTAAATAGGAAATATCAAAATACTCACTTTAGTCTAGTTGAAGATCAAAGACACCGCTGAGGATCGTTCTTGAGGAAGATGTCATGAACATGACATGGCCTCAAGCCTCCCACCTCACTTCCTAGCACTAATCCTATACAAAGAGCTCTCCTCTCCTAAAGAGAGAGGCTCCAAGCCAAAATGAAGAGGAGGAGGAGAAGAGTGTGTTCCAAAATGGAGCCCCTACCCTCCTATTTATAGAGGAGGAAGATGCTTGCTTCGGGGCTCCAAGTGCCCCTAAATGCCCGGAGCTGCAACCAGGAGCCAATCAGGAGGTGACACGTGGAGGGCCTAGATCAGCCGAACCAAGGTCGGTTCGGGCGATCTAGGGTTCGGCCGAACCCCAGGGGCCACGTGGCACCCTGGGCTTCCTCGTGGTGGCTGACTGGTGGGCCCTGATGCCTGTCCTCTGTGCATGCCAAGTTTCCCGACGGTTTAGGGGGATAAGTGGGCCCTTGAATCCATGTGATGTCCATGTGGCGCTTCGTGATTCGTCGGGCTCACTTCTCTTGGATTGATGACGTCAGTGATCCATGGGAATCCTAGGTGGCATCCCCTCATTGGCTGGACTTGAAAGGCTTGGATCAAAGACTTATGCTTTTACTCCTCTTTCTAGTGCTATTTACCTGTATTTGCATAATCACCAACACTTGTGGAAATGATTAGTTTAAGCCCTATTCTAGTGTTGATGATCATTTTCCATGCCAAAAGGTACATGTTTGATGGGTAAGAAGTGAGTGAAAGTCAGCCGTCAACAAATACCCCCACACTCGACCTTTGCTCGTCCCGAGTGAAGGGAATAATAAGATCAGAGTGAGACATGACATCCAAAGGTATGAAACGAGCATAAGAGATATCCCAAACCATACCTTGTACTTGTGAACTCTGATGTGTCTATCATGCTATCTTGGACAGTTGAGGGATGGAACGGTCATGAATCAAGTCACTCCTGCTCATCATGTTAAGTAACTTGGGGTTTTGCAATAGATTTTCGAAAACAGACCTTGCTTAGCTCCTCATTGATTCTCTCAGATCACTCAATGTGTATATGTCCTTACTAAGGCATTAGATCGCCTTTCCTCACCCTACTTCTAATGATGGCTATATGTGGAGCTCAGGGTAGGATAAAGGATAAGGCATACTTGTATCACACATATTGCAAAATCAAAGACTGGATCCACAGAGAAAATCAAATCATACCATCAGATCAAGATGTGCACATGTATGGATATGGTGAGTATGGTAAGGTGGATACTAGGCCCAGAATGGGTGCTAGATATTACCATACGCATATGATGGAAGCTGAGGTGATGGTAAGGAGGACACTAGCTCCAGAATGGATACTAGTTATTACCATCTATGATATGGAACCCCTTTTTGCATGATCTCATCTCTCTCTTATTTCTCCTTTATTTTGGGCATGGACTATTCTTTCTTTTCTCTCTTTCTTTTTTTTAGCCCATGTCTCTTTTGAAGGATACTTTTGGAGAGAGATGTCACACCACATATGGAGCTTTATTTTTTTTACGAAATGGATGAATGATACAATGCTAACTTCCAGTGTAGAAGCATAGCAAGGGGGATATGATGGTGTGCACATGAATCTTGATCATGAAAGTAATGAAAAGAATTCTCACAAGGGTCACAGAATTTGACAAAGCTCAATGAAATAACAAGCAGCATATGAGTAGAAAGTTTTCAACTATGAATATCATATGGCTCTAGTAGGACGGTGGCATATCAAAGAGGAGTTTTGCAAAGGGTTTTCATGATTTTCAAATAAAATTCCCAAGCACTCAAACATTCAGAGCGAAGATCATATCGTCAGACCATATCACAAACGTCAACTACTTAGATAAGCATGAGTTCCCTAATGATATTTGTTCACAAGCATCAAGATAATAAGTAAGGAATAAAACATATGCAAGCCAACCACAGGAATCATGTATGACATAGGAAACTACCTCCTGAGTTTGATATAAAAGATGGACTTCAAGATTCAAAACAAACTCAAAGGTACATGGAAGTGAGATAGGGAAGTTGCGTACCTCGGGTCCTTCTTTTTATTCTGCAAGGTGGAGATTTCCCCCACACTGTCTTTTTCTAGGAAATGAAAACAAGCTAAAAAGGGATAACGAAAATAAGGGACAGAGGACTTACCTGGTGTTGGGCACGCTCTTACCTATTTTACCCTTCCTCGATGAAGTTGATCACTTCATATTCGATGTTGTTCGGTTCGAGGAAGATTTTCAATCGATGGCCATTCACCTTAAAACAATTGCCCTCATCATTTTGCAGAGTGATAGCCCCATGAGGAGCTACCTCCACTACTGTGAATGGTCCTTCCCATTTGCTGCGCAATTTCCCTCTTCCGAATAGCTTGAATCGAGAGTTGAAAAGTAGCACTTTATCACCTGGTGCAAATTCCTTTTTCTTGATCTTCTTATCGTGCCACCTCTTGGTCCTTTCTTTATAGATCTTTGCACTGTGATAGGCTTTTTCTCTCCATTCTTCCAATTCTGCTAACTGCTTCTGCCTGTTTCTTCCAGACTTCAGGAAATGAGCTTTATGCTCCACTTCCACTGGTAGATGGCACGTCTTTCTGTATACCAATTGATATGGGGACATTCCTAGTGGAGTTTTGTAAGTTGTTCGATAGGCCCATAGGGCATCATCAAGATGCCTCTTCCAACTTCGACCAGCCTCCTGTACTGTTTTCTGAAGGATATTCTTGATCTTCTTATTGGAGGTTTCTGCTTGGCCATTAGTTTGGGGATGATACGGAGTGGCAACATTGTGTTGGATCCCATGACTCTTCAGAAATCTTCTGAAATCGGTATCAGTGAAGTGAGATCCCCTATCACTGATTACCATCCTGGGAATGCCGAAACGAGGGAATATCACCTCCTTGAACATTTTTTTGGAATGTTTGGCATCGGCCGACTTGCAAGGTATGGCTTCTACCCATTTTGACACATAGTCGACTACCACCAAGATGTATTCAGCTCCGTCGGACTTTGGAAATGGGCCCATGAAATCAATACCCCATACATCAAAGAGCTCCACTTGCAGATTATCATGTAAGGGCATTGCGTCTCTGGCAGTAATTCCTCCGTGCTTCTGGCAAGCTTTGCATTTCCGGATGAAATTCCTCGTGTCATCATACATCATCAGCCAGAAGAACCCACTTTACCATATCTTCGCATGTGTATGATACGTGCCGTAGTGGCCACCGTAAAGTCCAGAATGGCACTTCTCAATGATTTGCATTCCTTCATTATGCGGCACACATCTTCTTAACAACCCATCGGCACAGACCTTATAGAGGTACGGATCATCCCATATGTGTTTCCTTGCTTCATGAGCCAGTTTCTTCTTATCGGCTCCAGGGGGTATGTACCCTGTCACCAGATAATTTACAATGTTTGCATACCAGGGGTTACTATCCGTGACCTTCAGCAACATATCGTCTCGTAGAGAGTCATTGATAGGTGCTTCCTGCAGGTTAGTAATACGCATACGAGACAAATGATCTGCAATAGAGTTTTCTACTCCCTTTTTATCTCTTATTTCTAAATCAAATTCTTGAAGGAGCAGAATCCATCTAATCAAGCGGGGTTTAGCATCTTTCTTAGTGAGCAGGTATTTAAGAGCAGCATGATCAGTGTAAACTATTACCTTGGCTCCTACCAAGTAAGATCTAAACTTATCTATGGCAAAGACAACAGCAAGGAGCTCTTTCTCAGTAGTGGCATAATTCAACTGAGCTCCTGTCATGGTTTTGCTAGCGTAGGCTATAGCATGATGTTTCTTATCCTTTGTTTGGCCTAGGACGGCCCCTACAGTGTAGTCACTAGCATCACACATGATCTCAAAAGGCAACATCCAGTCGGGAGGCTGGATGACTGGGGCTAAGATGAGTGCATTTTTGAGGGTAAGGAAAGATTCCATGCATTCCTCTGTAAACTCAAAGGGTGCATCCTTGGCTAAGAGATTGGTAAGGGGTCTAGCTACCTGTGAGAAGTCCTTAATGAACCGCCGGTGGAACCCAGCATGGCCAAGGAAGCTACGAATGCTTTTGACATTTACAGGAGGAGGGAGCTTTTCTATTACCTCAATCTTTGCACGATCCACTTCTATCCCTCGTTCGGACACCAAGTGTCCTAACATGATGCCCTCTTGAACCATAAAATGGCACTTTTCCCAATTTAGGACTAAGTCCTTCTCATGACACCTTTGCAAGACCCTGTCTAAATTTCTAAGACATTCATCGAAAGTTTTACCATAGACGGAGAAATCGTCCATGAAAACCTCCATGATTTACTCAATCATGTCTGAGAAGATAGACATCATGCACCTTTGGAACGATGCGGGTGCATTACACAACCCGAAAGACATTCTCCGATAAGCATAGGTTCCGTAAGGGCAAGTGAAAGTGGTCTTGTTCTGGTCATCAGGGTGGATAGGGATTTGATGGTAGCCAGAATACCCATCAAGGAAACAGAAGAAGGAATGATTCGCCAGCCGCTCGAGCATCTCGTCGATGAACGGGAGCGGAAAGTGATCCTTCTTTGTAGCCTTGTTGAGCTTTCTATAATCTATGCACATCCTCCACCCTGTGGGAAGGCGTTGAGCAATCTGCTCACCGAACTCATTAGGGGCTGTCGTCATCCCTCCCTTCTTGGGTACGCATTGAATGGGGCTCACCCATTCACTATAAGGGACTGGATAAATGATCCCTGCGTGAAGAAGTTTAAGAACTTCCTTCTTCACGACTTCTCTCATCGCATTATTCAGCCTTCTCTGTGGCTCCCTTGTTGGTGGAATATCTGAGTCTATAGGGATGCGATGGGTGCAGAGATTCGGGCTGATCCCTTTTAGATCCTGAAGAGAGTAACCAAACACTGATCGGTGTTTCTCTAGGACAGAGATGAGCCTTCTGGATTCCTCATCAGAGAGATTATCATTTATGATCACTGGGGACTCAGTGTCCCCATGGAGGAAAACGTATCGAAGGCTAGCGGGCAAAGGCTTGAGCTCAAGAGGAGGCTTAGGTGGAGCCTGGAATTCAGATATATCTATAGGCTCATTAGGCTCCTCAATCTCATCTATGAACTCATGTGCCCACTCGTCGAGGAGGGATTCCGGCGAATCTCCTGGAATGATTGCCTTAACCTCCTCAATATGTGTAGTGTCATCAGGGGGATCAGTTCTCGTGTTTTTTGCTCTCGAGATTTCTACAGAGAAGACCTCCTTCCCTAGACTAACGTCAAGCTTTCCTTAGGTAGGGGCTTCTAGGAGAAATTTTTCGAGGGGCAATCCTATCATGAGGTCGAAGCTAAGGACGTCATAGGTGTGAAAGTCAAGAGCAAAGTCGACCTCCTTATACTTGACGGGGATAGCCTTCAAGATCCCTACTCCTTCTAGGATTTCCCCTTCAGGAGTCCTGATAGACGTCTGGGTAGGAGTCAGAGGTTCGTCCGCAAAGTTTCTCAGAGCATAAGTGCTGGACATGATATTGACTCCCACCAGAGGGTTGTAGAGAACTTTCACTACCCTCCCATTCAGGATGCAAGGAAGGGTCGATCGAGGCGGAAGGAGCTGGAAAATTCCGGCTATTGCTTCCGACTCTCTCGACCATTCTTGGGTCTTGATGGCTGTTAATTCCCGAGCGTTGTCCCTGAGGAAAGCGACATCCAAGGGATCTGGGGAACTCACGGGTGAAGGTGGTTTTCTCTCGCAACCGTAGTTTGAGGTGTTTCCATAATCACCTATTATTTCATCCTCAAACTTTAGAAGAGACTCCGGAGGTTGAATTGCTTCTTCCTCCGGTGTCGTGACCTCCTGAACTGGGTGTATGGAATTGGGCGATGAAGGCTCAGGCTCAGGTTCAGGGGTAATCTCTTTTTCGGGTGTGCATTCTTCTTGAGGTTCTTCCGGCTCGGCTGTGAAGGAGGCATTCGCTGCTATACGATCAAGGATCTTCCTCCCCTCACTTGGAGTTTTATCCGGAAAGGAACCTCCCGAGGCATCGTCAAGGTGCCAAGTGGACTTAGCGTCTAATCCTGCATAGAAATGCTGATAGAGCACGTGGTCGGGTATCGACAACGTGGGGCCTGATTTTACTAAACGTAAGAATCTTTCCCACGCCGCACCTAAGGTTTCCTCATCATTTTGCTTGAATCCGAGTATATCCTTTCACAGGGCAATGAGTCGTGCAGGTGGGAAAAACCGTCGGCAGAATTCACCGACAAGATTCGACTAGCTGCCGCCCACTTCACTTGCACGATCGTTGTACCATTGTCTCGCGCTTCCCGTGAGGGAAAAAGGAAACAATTTCCAACGAACGGTATCATGTGTCATGCCAGCAAAGGCGTAACATGAACACAGATGCTCAAATTCTTGCAAATGATCATAGGGGTTTTGATGGTCCCCGGAAAAGGAATACGATTTCCCAATCAAAGAGATGAGATCGGTACTGAGTTGATAGCTAGATGTGGTAATTGGGTGTTCCGAAGGTGGAGGCTCTAGCAACTCAGGTTTAGGAGTAGAAAGATTTTGGATAGAAATTTACTCCATGGTAACTGGGGGTAAAGATAGGAGGAAAGAAAACAGAAAGGATAGTCGAAGGGTAACGGGGGTGAAGGTAGAAGAAAAAGGAAAAACAAAAGATACGAGGACCACTAGGTTCGAAGATAGATACAACAACCGTTCCCCGGCAACGGCGCCAGAAATGCTTGTTGGCATTTCTTAACGTCACCACTAGTTGTACACCTAGAGGGAGTGGATAAGAACAACCGGGTATACCGCAAGCACACGGAAATACCGCTGTAGCACTTCCCCAAGGAAGGAGAGTATTCCAAGGGTATCGAATCCAAGGAACGGTGTGCACTATCTCCTACTTCTAGTATAGATGATCCAAGGACACAACTCTGATGGATAGGATAGGTAGAAAGGATCTGCTCGGACCGAGCACAGAGTCTAGTAACGTTCTCTCAGGTATAACACTCACTTCGGGCACCAGGCACACGGCCTTTGTGCTGGCTCGAGCCCAACTCGGTACGCGACGTAAAAGGGTTGCAAATGGTCCAACAGGCTGTCACCACTGCGGCCTACCTCTATGCTACGATCGTACGTGGCCTTCGAAGGGTAGCTTATGGTCCAGACACCTCGTCTACACCACTCACTATTCCTACGAATCCGCGAGGGAGATACTGGCACTAGCTCAAGGTATGCTCTATCACTCATGCAAGATCACGAATGCACTTTGATCTAACTAGAAACATGCAGGAGCTTCACTTTACTCTAATTAGACAGGCAGGCAAACTAGATGCAAACTTATGATCTAAGTCTACTGGATCGAAAGGGGTTGTGTTCGAAGAACACAAGCCTCTAAACCAAGAACAAACGAAGATCACAAGAACAAAGCAACTAAGCATGCATACGACTTTAGTCTAAATAGGAAATATCGAAATACTCACTTTAGTCTAGCTGAAGAACAAAGGCACCGCTGAGGATCGTTCTTGAGGAAGATGTCATGAACATGACATGGCCTCAAGCCTCCCACCTCACTTCCTAGCACTAATCCTATACAAAGAGCTTTCCTCTCCTAAAGAGAGAGGCTCCAAGCCAAAATGAAGAGGAGGAGGAGAAGAGTGTGTTCCAAAATGGAGGCCCTACCCTCCTATTTATAGAGGAGGAAGATGCTTGCTTCGGGGCTCCAAGTGCCCCTAAATGCCCGGAGCTGCAACCAGGAGCCAATCAGGAGGTGACACGTGGAGGGCCTAGATCAGCCGAACCAAGGTCGGTTCGGGCGATCTAGGGTTCGGCCGAACCCCAGGGGCCACGTGGCACCCTGGGCTTCCTCGTGGTGGCTGACTGGTGGGCCCTGATGCCTGTCCTCCGTGCATGCCAAGTTTCCCGACGGTTTAGGGGGATAAGTGGGCCCTTGAATCCATGTGATGTCCATGTGGCGCTTCGTGATTCGTCAGGCTCACTTCTCTTGGATTGATGACGTCAGTGATCCATGGGAATCCTAGGTGGCATCCCCTCATTGGCTGGACTTGAAAGGCTTGGATCAAAGACTTATGCTTTTACTCCTCTTTCTAGTGCTATTTACCTGTATTTGCGTAATCACCAACACTTGTGGAAATGATTAGTTTAAGCCCTATTCTAGTGTTGATGATCATTTTCCATGCCAAAAGGTACATGTTTGACGGGTAAGAAGTGAGTGAAAGTCAGCCATCAACAACCCGCGCGCCACCCAGGGCTTTTTCCCCTTCTACCCCTGTGCCATGACGCCTCTCCGCACGCGCCAGCCACTGCCGCGCCGCCACATCACCACCGTGCCACCACAAGCCAATAGGAGCCCTGCCATGACGCTTCTACCCTTGCCTCGACGTGCTCGAGCCTCTAACCCCCCGGGCGAGACCCCTGTTGCAAGGCAACACACAATTGGGGATCCTCCCCTTTCGGTCCTCTGTTCCGCCACCGGGAGGATGTAGAAGGGGGAAGAGGAGAAGAGAAGGGGGAACAAGGGAGGCGCGTCGCCATCGCGCCGCCACGCCGGAGCTGAAGCACTCAAGACCTAATCCGCCCGTGGTCCGGAGGAGGCCGTCCGTGTACGAGCAGAAGCCAGAGCAGAGGAGAACGCCGCGCCGCCACCTCACCTCGCCGCGCCGCCATGATCTTCAACACCGCGGACTCCACTGCTACGTCTTCACCTACACCCCAACGTGAGCACCGCACCGGCATGTTCCTTCCCTTCTCCCTTGGTCTTTCCTGTGATGATCGGGAGCGCGCCACTGCGTCGCGCCGCCGGCCACCGAGTCGTGCTAGTCCGCGAGTTCGCCGCCGTGGCGTACTCCAATGCCGCGTTGGGCCTCGCCGTTCTTCCGTGTCGTGTTGCTACGTTTTTGTGTACGGCCTTCGCGTCGTGGATCTTCTGCAGGAACGTGATCCGCCGCTGCTGACCGCAACGCGTCGCGGCCTTGACTCGCCAAGTGCCCGTGCGCACCGGCCGACCGAGTCGCGGCCAGGGAAGGCCTTGTGCTCGCGCTCGTGCCCAGGCCAGCACACCTACGTGTTGGCCGTGCCGCGCTGTGTTTTTTGATGTTGCTTGTGCTCGCGCCGCTCCTGTTTCTCTTCGCGTGCCGCTGCTAACTCGCCACCGCCGTCTCCGCCGCGACACGCCCGGAGCACTGATGCGCTGAGCGCGTGTTCGTGCGTGCGAGCTGGGATTAGCCGCCGCACCTACGTGTGTGTGCATGCACGCATATCTGGACCTCACGCACCCCACCGCAAGGCCAGAACACGCGCTGAACCTTGGGCACCGCTGCCGCCGCGTCACTGTTGCCTCGCGCCGAGAGCGCCGCCGCGCCGAGTCCTGCGCCTGCCCAAGAGCTCCACCCCCGGGGCTGTGGTTGCGCAGGGAGGACCTCGTGCACCTAGAGATCTTCGAGCATCGCTTGCTCGAACGCCGGGGCCATCGCCGCCGACGAACGCCGCTCGCCGTCGCCGCCGGGCTCGCGTCAGGGCGCGTCGACGTGCGCACGCGGGGTGAGGGGGCGCCTTCACGCCCCAGAACACCTCCGGGACCCCCACCAGACTTCTCTGGTGTGGGACTGAAGGGAAAATGGGCCAAGCAGCCCAATAAGGCCCATCGCGGCCCTTTTCTCTTTTAACCGGTGCACTCGAAATTTAATCCAGGGTGTTTTATCAGACTTAGCTTGGTAGGCCCACTGGGCTGAGTCCAATGGGCCGAATCCGACCCACTAACACTTTCGGCCCAATAACGGCCCACTAACTCTGCTGCTGACGTCCCACCTATGTCATGCTGACGTCATCACTATTTTCAAAATAAAAATCCCTTTTCTGTTTTATAAATGATTTTGGAAATTAATTTATAAAATCCTTTAACCTTTGAAAATTCATAACTAATTATTTATAACTCCAAAAAATATGAAACCAGTTCCATTATTTTTCTAAAAATGAGACGGTGCTATTTGTAGGTAGTTTGGTTCTAGTTGGATCTTTTAAAATTGGGTTTCTTTGGATTTATGCTTAGTTGTTTGCTGGTAATTTAGTGTCTCGTATCTCGTGCTGCACAGACCCGAGCTACGACCAGGAGGAGGCCTACGACCCCGACTTCAACCCAGACCAGGACTACAGACACCAGCCAGGTGTCATGTCACTGCCAACCATTTAGATCCTATGCATGCTTTAGATGCTAGTGCTTAATTACTTTTGATACATGTTTTTAAATTGCATAGACAATTGATTAGCCATGCCTTGGAATTGTTAATCCTGTCCTTGGAATACCTACTTTTGGAACTAGCTACAGACCCCTAGCTAGTTCCCCAGCTTTATTCACCCATATATTTTACCCTTAGTTATGGATGGATCTCAGGTTTGGACCGAGCTTGGGATACCTCGGAACTCTTGCGTGTGTTTTGGGTGAGTGTGTATCCTTGATGTGTTACCGCAGGAGCGAGCCGCTTTGGTTACTTGTGAACACCTGTCTAGGGGAGATGCAACCTGGCCTCTCGCCCTAGCGGCGTGTCAGACGGTTGGAGTTGGTGAGTGCTCGCTCTTGCAATTAAGGACCGATCGACAGTTTAACCGTGATCTTTGGGCTATTTACGTGCAAACCGTTCTCCTTGTTATGGGTGGGGTTCGGTCCGAGAACTAGTATGTGGATGGCATCCAGCCTGTAGGCGGACTGGTGTGGTCGTGTGAGGGGGACGGGTATTACCCCCCGAGTAGACGTCGCCCCGGCTTCTCCGGGGAAGGTTTCACAGCGTCGAGGCCCTGCTGGCAAGTTTCGCACCCCAGTCAGGACGAGTCAGGCTCGGAAAGGCAGGAGAGTGTCGTCCACTGCTAGGTCTCCGGCCGTTAGGTAGAGAGGTGGATCGGGGGCGCCCGATTCTGCTCTACTCGGCGGGTCCAGTTGTACAACCTCTGTAGAGTGTTAAACCTATAGCTATAGTCTGTGTCCACTGGTATGGACAGCCCACGGGTTTGTTACTCTGGCTAGTATCTTCTTGTGCTGCTTTCTCTTCCCTGTGTGTGTGAGCCCGGCTTCGTGCCGTTGAGACGTGGGGATAGAAGTTGGTGACCCCACGTCGCAGATGAGAGTGGGATGCTGTATCTTGGTTGAGATCCAGTGCTTGGTGTTCTTTCCTTGTTGGGGTGTTGACCCCGGAGGTGTTGTCCTCGGAGGTGTGGATCTCCTCGGAGATGGAGACCTCTCGGCATTTCTGCATACCTTGATGTTGCTACCGCTGCTTGCATAACTTTCTACAACCATAAATAGGATTACTCATGCATATTAGAATTATTCTCTCTTGCTTATGCTCTTTGTTGGGAAGCTGACATGACCTACTCACTTATCGAGTAGATGACGGGTTTTCAGACCAGGAGCCGGACTACGACTTTGAGCACGATGGATGGGAGGATTGAGGCTCGCTCTACACTCGAGTTGCCTGCGGATATGGAGTCTACTTCGCTACATGAGAGCCGTTGCGTAGATGTTTACTCTGTTTCATTCAGTCCCGTTGGACTTGTACCCGGCATGTGCCAAAATGATGTACTCAGATGCTTAATTATTATATTATTATTATGTGGACCTTCATGTTTTCCCTTTTGTTGTACGGTTTTTCTTTACTTTCTGAGACAAGGATTTGCACGTGATAGCCTCCTGGGACTATCACAGAGGTGCAGGGATCGGGTTCCCTTCTTTGGAAACCCAGTTCGTTTCACCTGTGGTCCTCCTTGCAGGCTTCTTTATGATAGGATGTATTTTCCTTCCTACATGGTTAGTGCGTACGTACGATGCAAGCTATATATATGGTGCAACAGAGGTGATCCTCACAACCATCCTAAGGGAACTATGATGGGTAACCTTAGGAGGAAAGCGCAGCTAGCAAGGCTATAGCACTCCGGACGAGAGATGATAGAGATGACGAGGTTGAGCACAAGATCCGGGCCTAAAACCTAGAGTGCTCTAAGAGTGAAGCTTTCACCTTTAGAAACAGAACTCGAGAATGATTGGACCCCAGATTGAGTGAGTGAAAATTTATGGGTCAAACGAACATTCGAGTGATGGATCGAGAGTGATGAACTTGCTAGTCCATCCTCTCCTTGGGTCGACAAAGGCTCTCACCCTCACCTAAGTGGGATGACACGTAAGTTAACCCAAGCTTCCAACGGAAGTGTAAAAGGTGTGAAACTACACTTCCGCAGGGCATCGATCAGGTCAAGAAGTGAAGAGTAGGATTTACATCCACTTGACTTGATCGGCATCGGTCTTAGCTGAACTTAGGATAACAAGATGGATTGTTAACTAGACCGGATATAAAATCGTGCTTCCGTAAGCCAAAGATATGGAAGTTTTACAGCGCCAGGGCCCGTGTCTTGGCCTAACCCTCAGTGTGGCGGCACTTCGGATTGAGCCTTGACATGAAGCACGAAAAACATCCATCGTGACCTGTAACACCCTAGTTTGCAAATTGGTTAGGATTTAAAATTTGTTAGACTTTAAATAGAGAGTGTGTATAATGATTTCAAAATAAATGATATTTTCTAAACTAAATAAATGAATCATAGGTTATAAATATTTGGTTGTTGCATTCATGCTGTAATGCATAGTGTTTATTGTGTGAAAAATGAATTTGAGTTTTCAAACTCGAATAGGTTCATCTACGGTTAAACCTTTGTATCTCTCTAGCCTTCCTCTCTAAAAATCTCCCAATCTTCTCTTTAAACAAGACCAATCTCTCTCTACCTTTATCTAAGAATCTACATCTAATCTCTTTGGGCCCAAAACCCATTATTCAAGCCGGCCCATGTCTCTTTATCTCTCTCTATCAAATCTAGCCTAGTCTCTCTCTCTCTAACCCATCTTAACCCAAAGGCCATCTCTTCTCTCTCAAAAAGCTATGCCTACACTCTCTCTCACACAACTTTCTTGGACCCGAACTCTTGTCCAAATCCAGCCCGGCCCACACTCATCTCTCTCATTGACCCAAAGGATCCCTCTCTTTCCTTGTCTCTTTTGCTGCTATCCAAATCTGGCCCAAACTCCACTCTTTCATGGGCTAAATCCGTACTAACCCATCACTCCCCCTCTTCTCCCACCGGCCCAAAAGCCGCCAGCCCAACCCAGCCGCGACCCTCCTTCCCCTCCTCCCTTTTCTCCCCGCCGGCCCATCTCACCTCTCCCTCGCCGACCCAGCAAGGCCCTCTTCCCTCCTCTCTCTCACTGCCCACCCTGCCCCACTAGTCATCCCCTCCACCAAAACCTTCCATCCTCCGCCTCCTCTGTTCAGAAGCAGAGCACCCCGCCGCCGGCCGGGAATCCGGTTCCCGCGCGCCCTGCCCGTGATCTCCACCCCGGCCCCACCAGCTTTCCTCCCCCTCCGCTCTCCCTCCTGCGCTCACATCCAGGTTCAGCCACGCCCTAAGAGGAAGGTGCCCACGTCACCCACCCCAGCCACGGCCGGAGATGCCGCGCCCCAACCCCCGGCCCCCGCCATCCCTCCTCCTCTATAAAGCCCCCAGGCTGAACCCCCAGAGCCGCTTTTGCTATCCTCGCTCACCTACCCTCACTCTTGAGCCGCCGCCGCCAGGTTTTTCGGCCGCCAGACGCGACCGCCGTCCGCTCGGTGAGCTCCAACCGCCGCTGTCGTTCCTCGCCATATCGCCCCCTCCCTCATCTCTCTATGCCCGCAGGAACCCCAGGAGGACGTCCCCGCCCCCGAAAGCATGAAGCCGAGGCCGCAACCCCCTCCTCCGCGTGCGCCCGCGATACCGTCTGCCTCCGGCCGTCGCACGCGTCCTCCGCCGCCGCTCTGTCGACCCCTGGTGAGCTCCGCGCCATCCTCCTCTTCCTCCCGGTCCAAACCGCACGTGATATGGTGCCCTGTAGCCCCGGGCCGCCTTCTCCGGCGATGCTCCGGCGAGCCGCCGCCGAGCGCCGCCATCTCCCTAACCTCTCCGGTGACCAAAACCACAAGGGCGCCTCTCAGCCGTCCGATCACGCGCGAGCGGCCCAGATCAGAACGGGGCATACCCCTTCGCGTGGTCCACGGTGGACCCATGGACCGTGGTCCACCGCCCGGTGCACCGCCGCGTCAGCGCCACGTGGTGAGCCCCGGCCAATCAGTGCACGCCACGCGACGCCACATCAGCCGAGCCGCCCAGTCACCTGTCTTTTTGCACAGAAGCCCCTGGGAAACCAAGACATCCACCCACCCTTTTATGTGTCTTGCTCTTTTTGCACATAAACGCCTAGAAAAATCCCACCTTTTACAGTTTGGTCCAACCGAGCCTCTTTTGCACCTAGGACCCTCTGTTTTGACCATTTCGCAAGCACTATTCACTGTGCCTTGCAGATCTTTCATGTTAGCCCCTGTAACCTTTAGATAATCGCAGATAGGTCCCTAGAACCTTCAAAACTCCATATATTTCACATCTTAGCTCCGTTTTAGCTCGTTCAAGTTGCGTTAGCTTCGTTTCGTCGTAGCGCACGTGTTAGCAGTGACCTTCACCATGTTTCTTATTTCTAAAAATTAAACCTTATATTAATTTGATTAATGTCCAATTAAATCTATTTTGAATAAAATCAAATATAGGTCTAACCTTCACCTTTTTCTTAATAAAAATTAACTTGCTTAATTCGAACATAAATATGTTTTTCTCATAACTTGTTTAGCTCAACCCGACACATCTTTTAACTCGTTAGTTGCTCTCACATAACGTTTCTTTTATAAAGATAAATGTTAAATTGGTATAAATTCTAATAAATTTTTATAAATAAAATATGACTAGGTTTATACCGTGCTATCTTTTCAAATATAATTTGATTAAGTTACAACATGTGGTATTTCTCTGAAATACCCATTAAACATATTTCTCTAATTAAAATAAATCAAGCATATAGTTCCTTCTTTCTTATAATGTAATCTTTATCGATAGTTGTGCCCTTTCTACCCGTAGCTCTGTTTAGTCGTCCCTTGCGCTCTAGAGTTTGTCGCTAGCTCACGTTAGCTAGTGGTGCGCCTTTTTATAAAATGATTTTATTACCTGGTGCTTTGTTCTTAGTCTAGCATTGTGTTGTTTCATTGATTGCTGCGCGTGAAGGAACGCTTCTGAGCAGTGGAGCATCGGGAAACGGGCAAGTGTCCTTGACATCTTGCTATTTTATACCTTTACTTTTATACATTATAATCACCTTTTATTTATGCTTTCTTGCATTAGATGTCTAATATTGATGGGAAATCCTATTAAGGACTGTTTACAAGATTTTTCATGATCATTCCTTGTTTACCCTTAGAGGTTACCTATATGGGTAGTTTATGCTTAGCTTGCTCAACATGGGTTGGGTTTTAATCTTAAAGTTGATTAATGATTATGCAACATGTTAATGTGGGTTATGGTTAGCAACATGAACACCCTAGGCGACTCAGGCAAGTGGTTTGAATGGTGGTTTGTGATTGCTTGATGTTGGCCTTGCCTGAGTCAACTTTATAAGGACCGGTCTGTGGAGTGACCACCTGGGACTTACAGTACAACCACGAGAACTAATGGGCTGTGGTCTTGGCCAACTAAGTAGGGTAAACCAGCAGTCTGTGTTAAGCTGTCTGGGCTGGATGAGGACGTAGTTCCCAAGAGTCCGGCAAGGAACCTCGGGTGTCGCTGACACTCCGTAACCCGGTTAATACGCGCTGGTGAACCTATGTAAAGGCCTCGTAGCGTCCCTATGCTATCACACCTATGGAAGTGTGAAAGTGCATGATCCGCACAGCATGGTTGGGTTTAACGTTCCTTTGAACATTTACGCGACTCGTGGGTAAAGATGTACAACCTCTGCAGAGTGTTAAAAACTATTATAACAACCGTGCTCACGGTCAAGAGCGGCCTGGACCCTCACATGGTTAGTTGGTAGTTTGGGTGGAACACAGTGGTGGTACCTGTGGTTTGGGAGTTGGTTTTGGTTCTATGATGTTTTAACCCTAGGATCAGGACAGGTTGGTGCCTGTGCCTCGAAGGGGATGGGAAGCCTTATACACAATAAATGCTAGGTGCTTAATTAAAATTTGACCAACGAAAGTTTGTGCCTTGCAGTCCACCAAATAAAGCCTTCCTTGTTATAAGTCTACATGTTATGCATACTTTCCCTCTACTTGCGGAGTACACGCCTCCAGGTGTACTCACCGTTTTCCCTTTCAACCCCTGCTGTTCTCTCCCCACTGCTGCTCAGATAATCAGAAGCTAGAAGAGGAAGCTGGAACATGAAGACCTTGAGTTCTAGGTTGGCGTGCCCCTAGTCGACATTCCTGTGGAAGATGGTGCCTACTCCGCTGCGATAGAATGACGATGTGTAATCTTTTGTTTTAGACCCTCGGGTCATTTTGTAATAGTTATACGCTTATAATGATATAAGTTGTGATATTACACTGATGATGTTACTTTATGCATGAATTTTGATCCTGGGCATGCATAAAGGGCGCATTCGGTTTGTCCTTTAAAACCGGGTGTTACAGAAGTGGTATCAGAGCTATATCGACTGTTTGACGCAAACCTAGATAGAAATGGTCGACGTTAAGGTTATATCTTCACCCTATTTTGAAAAAAATTCACCTCCTTGACATTCTGTCTCCCGATTTGCACTCTGATCCCTCCTAATTCTCTTCCGTTGTGAAAACAAGTTTCTCCTCTCTTATCCTTGTATAATTCTTAGTCACTAACTTCCCTTGTGATCAAGAAAGAAGCTCCTGAAGACACTTAAGAAGACTATGCTTCAACAAGCCGTCGCTCGAAGAATTTCAAGATCGAAGATGAAGAATCTCCATCAAGCTAGAAGTGTCGTGTTGAAGACCTCCAGACTACTAACTTAAAGCCATCGATAGTTTTAGTCTTACGAGTTATAAGAAGCCTACCTAACTTTCTTTTATCGATAGACATCGATGTTAAGGTGTTAATTGCTAGTGTGCTATAATAAGGACGTGTGCCATGTTAGTCTGTTCTTGTGTGTTGTTGCTTGCTTGGTTTTGTGCTCTGCTTGATTTGGCTCCTTGTAATGATTATTGATGTGTTGTTGGACCCTTGTCCGCGATGACATCAGTTAGTTATATGTATAGATCGTAGGTTGGGGTTTTCCTTCCTTCCGCTCCCCATAACCTTGAGTCCTTCTCCCTCTTCTCAACTAATGTCGCCTCTCTATCCTAACCAACTTGGAATCAAGTAGAATCCTGTTAAGAGGGGAAGCACCAGCCATGCTTCTACATATGACAACCAAGGTGTACAAGAAGGAAGAATTGTCACCAAGCAAGCCAGCAAAGAATAAGAAAGTTATAAAGCCATCACTTCAGTGCTACTCGAACCACTTCAAGAGAATGTTCATGAGCACTCTCATGAGACAACCCATGAAGAAACAATGAAGAATGGGGAACGACGAAGCAGGAAGAAGTGTGATTGAGAAACTTCAGCAAACTTATGCCACTAAGAACTTCTACATGGACCATTCATCGAAAGGTACCAGACAATTGGAACAAAGCTAACAACGAGAGGACAGCACATGAAGAAGGTGCATGGTGATCGTTGCTCAGAAAAATCATCATAAAGGACTCACTATGGATCCCCATGATGGACCGTCAATAAGAGTTGAAGGATCACCAACAAAATGACCTGAAGGTGTGAAGAACAAGACAAGATGACATAAATGCAAAGCAACCTTGTCTCTCCCTATTGCTAACCTCCTCTCTCTTGCTAACCTTTTGCAGAATCTCGGGACGAGATTCCTGTTAAGTGGGGTAGTATTTGTAACACCCTAGTTTGCAAATTGGCTAGGATTTAAAATTTTATTAAAATTTGTTAGACTTTAAATAGAGAGTGTGTATAATGATTTCAAAATAAATGATATTTTCTAAACTAAATAAATGAATCATAGGTTATAAATATTTGGTTGTTGCATTCATGCTGTAATGCATAGTGTTTATTGTGTGAAAAATGAAATTGAGTTTTCAAACTCGAATAGGTTCGTTTACGGTTAACCCTTTGTATCTCTCTAGCCTTCCTCTCTAAAAATCTCCCAATCTTCTCTTTAAACAAGACCAATCTCTCTCTACCTTTATCTAAGAATCTACATCTAATCTCTTTGGGCCCAAAACCCATTATTCAAGCCGACCCATGTCTCTTTATCTCTCTCTATCAAATCTAGCCTAGTCTCTCTCTCTCTAACCCATCTTAACCCAAAGGCCATCTCTTCTCTCTCTAAAAGCTATGCCTAGACTCTCTCTCACACATCTTTCTTAGACCCGAACTCTTGTCCAAATCCAGCCCGACCCACACTCATCTCTCTCATTGACCCAAAGGATCCCTCTCTTTCCTTGTCTCTTTTGCTGCTATCCAAATCTGGTCCAAACTCCACTCTTTCATGGACTAAATCCGTACTAACCCATCACTCCCCCTCCTCTCCCGCCGGCCCAAAAGCCGCCAGCCCAACCCAGTCGCGGCCCTCCTTCCCCTCCTCCCTTTTCTCCCCGCCGGCCCATCTCACCTCTCCCTCGCCGGCCCAGCAAGGCCCACTTCCCTCCTCTCTCTCACTGCCCACCCTGCCCCACTAGTCATCCCCTCCACCAAAACCTTCCATCCTCCGCCTCCTCTGCTCAGAAGCAGAGCACCCCGCCGCCGGCCGGGAATCCGGTTCCCGCGCGCCCTGCCCGTGATCTCCGCCCCGGCCCCACCACTTTCCTCCCCCTCCGCTCTCCCTCCCGCGCTCGTATCCAGGTTCAGCCACGCCCCAAGAGGAAGGTGCCCGCGTCACCCGCCCCAACCACGGCCGGAGATGCCACGCCCCAACCCCCGGCCCCCGCCATCCCTCCTCCTCTATAAATCCCCTAGGCTGAACCCTCGGAGCCGCTTTTGCCATCCTCACTCACCTACCCTCACTCTTGAGCCGCCGCCGCCAGGTTTTTCGGCCGCCAGACGCGACCGCCGTCCGCTCGGTGAGCTCCAACCGTCGTCGTCGTTCCTCACCATATCACCCCCTCCCTCATCTCTCTATGCCCGCAGAAACCCAGGAGGACGTCCCCGCCCCCGAAATCACGAAGCCGAGGCCGCAAACCCCTCCTCCGCGTGCACCCGCGGTCCCGTCCACCTCCGGCCATCGCACGTGTCCTCCACCGCCGCTCTGTCGACCCCTGGTGAGCTCCGCGCCATCCTCCTCTTCCTCCCGGTCCAAACCGCACGTGATATGGTGCCCTGTAGCCCCGGGCCGCCTTCTCCGGCGATGCTCCGGCGAGCCGCCGACGAGCGCCACCATCTCCCTAACCTCTCCGGCGACCAAAACCACAGGTGCGCCTCTCAGCCGTCCGATCACGCGCGAGCGGCCTAGATCAGAACGGGGCATACCCCTTCGCGTGGTCCACGGTGGACCCATGGACCTGGTCCACCGCCCGGTGCACCGCCATGTCAGCACCACGTGGTGAGCCCCGGCCAATCAGTGCACGCCACGCGACGCCACGTCAGCCGAGCCGCCCAGTCACCTGTCTTTTTGCACAAAACCCCCTGGGAAACCAAGATATCCACACACCCTTTTATGTGTCTTGCTCTTTTTGCACATAAACGCCTAGAAAAATCCCACCTTTTACAGTTTGGTCCAACCAAGCCTCTTTTGCACCTAGGACCCTCTGTTTTGACCATTTCACGAGCACTATTCATTGTGCCTTGCAGATCTTTCATATTAGCCCCTGTAACCTTTAGATAATCGCAGATAGGTCCCTAGAACCTTCAAAACTCCATATATTTCACATCCTAGCTCCGTTTTAGCTCGTTCAAGTTGCGTTCGCTTCGTTTCGTCGTAGCGCACGTGTTAGCAGCCACCTTCACCATGTTTCTTGTTTCTAAAAATTAAACCTTATATTAATTTGATTAATGTCCAATTAAATCTCTTTTGAATAAAATCAGATATAGGTCTAACCTTCACCTTTTTCTTAATAAAAATTAACTTGCTTAATTCGAACATAAATATGTTTTTCTCATAACTTGTTTAGCTCAACCCGACACATCTTTTAACTCGTTAGTTGCTGTCACATAACATTTCTTTTATAAAGATAAATGTTAAATTGGTATAAATTCTAATAAATTTTTATAAATAAAATATGACTAGGTTTATACCGTGCTATCTTTTCAAATATAATTTGATGAAGTTACAACATGTGGTATTTCTCTGAAATACCCATTAAACATATTTTTTTAATTAAAATAAATCAAGCATATAGTTCCTTCTTTCTTATAATGTAATCTTTATCGATAGTTGTGTCCTTTCTACCCTTAGCTCCATTTAGTCGTCCCTTGCGCTCTAGAGTTTGTAGCTAGCTCACGTTAGCTAGTGGTGTGCCTTTTTATAAAATGATTTTATTACCTGGTTCTTTGTTCTTAGTCTAGCATTGTGTTGTTTCATTGATTGCTGCGCGTGAAGGAACGCTTCTGAGCAGTGGAGCATCGGGAAACGGGCAAGTGTCCTTGACATCTTGCTATTTTATACCTTTACTTTTATACATTATAATCACCTTTTATTTATGCTTTCTTGCATTAGATGTCTAATATTGATGGAAATCCTATTAAGGACTGTTTACAAGATTTTTCATGATCATTCCTTGTTTAGCCTTAGAGGTTACCTATATGGGTAGTTTATGCTTAGCTTGCTCAACATGGGTTGGGTTTTAATCTTAAAGTTGATTAATGATTATGCAACATGTTAATGTGGGTTATGGTTAGCAACATGAACACCCTAGGCGACTCAGGCAAGTGGTTTGAATGGTGGTTTGTGATTGCTTGATGTTGGCCTTGCCTGAGTCAACTTTATAAGGACCGGTCTGTGGAGTGACCACCCGGGACTTACAGTACAACCACGAGAACTAATGGGCTATGGTCTTGGCCAACTAAGTAGGGTAAACCAGCGGTCTGTGTTAAGCTGTCTGGGCTGGATGAGGACGTAGTTCCCAAGAGTCCGGCAAGGAACCTCGGGTGTCGCTGACACTCCGTAACCCGGTTAATACGCGCTGGTGAACCTATGTAAAGGCCTCGTAGCGTCCCTATGCTATCACACCTAAGGAAGTGTGAAAGTGCCTGATCCGCACAACATGGTTGGGTTTAACGTTCCTTTGAACGTTTACGCGACTCGTGGGTAAAGATGTACAACCTCTGCAAAGTGTTAAAAACTGTTATAACAACCGTGCTCACGGTCAAGAGCGGCCTGGACCCTCACATGGTTAGTTGGTAGTTTGGGTGGAACACAGTGGTGGTAACTGTGGTTTGGGAGTTGGTTTTGGTTCTATGATGTTTTAACCCTAGGATCAGGACAGGTTGGTGCCTGTGCCTCGAAGGGGATGGGAAGCCTTATACACAATAAATGTTAGGTGCTTAATTAAAATTTGACCAACAAAAATTTGTGCCTTGCAGTCCACCAAATAAAGCCTTCCTTGTTATAAGCCTGCATGTTATGCATACTTTCCCTCCACTTGCGGAGTACACGCCTCCAGGTGTACTCACCGTTTTCCCTTTCAACCCCTGTTGTTCTCTCCCCACTGCTGCTCAGATAATCAGAAGCTAGAAGAGGAAGCTGGAACATGAAGACCTTGAAGACCTGGAGTTCTAGGTTGGCGTGCCCCAGTCGACGTTCCTGTGGAAGGTGGTGCCTACTCCCCTGCGATAGAATGACGATGTGTAATCTTTTGTTTTAGACCCTCGGGTCATTTTGTAATAGTTATACGGTTATAATGATATAAGTTGTGATATTACACTGATGATGTTATTTTATGCATGAATTTTGATCCTGGGCATACATAAAGGGCGCATTCGGTTTGTCCTTTAAAATCGGGTGTTACATGACCTCCCCTGGAGAGTTGCGGGCAAGGTTGAAATGATCGTCCTCACCAAGAACGACTATTCTTCCTCAACTGCTCCTCTCCTCCTTCCCTCGAGACTAAGTCTCGAAGGCCGAGTTTTAAGAGAAGAAACGATAGGGGAAACTAGGTGCAGAATTTGCACTAAGTGCTCTTTCCCATAGATTCCTGCCAGTGAGGAGTGATATCTTCGACCAGAGCATAGAGAAATCTGGCATGTAAGCTCGGGCTCTCTCGAAGATGGACTTAGGAAACTCGACATTTTCTCGTTTGGCTACCCCGTCACTCGAGTCAGGTGGGGAGCTGAAATCTCGAATTTCTCCTAGAATTTCCGGTCCTTGTTCTGGCTCTAAGAGCACAAAGGTGCCTCCCGAAATGGCATCAAGCATCATGCCAGAATCCTTTCGTAAATGTTGACGGTCGATATTTGCCATTTTTATGACCGTCAACTCCTGCAAATTTGAGCATGAATTGCACATCCACACTAGAATAGGTGCTTAAACTCATACTTTCCACCAGTGTCGATGTCTATTCGAATGCAGGTATTTAGCTTAAGAAATGGGAGGAATCAATGCACTTTCACTCCACTCCAATCCAAGGCACTCAAATGCTGACCAATCAGGGGCTGCCACATGGATTCTCCTAGATCCATGATGTCACCAATCCATGTGAGGGACTCTCGACGAATCATACGCTGCCACGTCAGCATCACATGGATCCATGGGCCCACTTTGCCACCTAAACCGCCAGGAAACATGTCATGCACGGAGGAGAGGCATTAGGGCCCACATGGAAGTAAGCCAGACAAAGCACAAGCCAGAAGGCCGGTCAGGGGTTTCGGCCGACCCTAAGATCGGCCGAACCGACCTAGGGTCGGTTGATCCTGGCCCTCCACATGTTTGCTCCCTATTGGTCCTTGGCTGCATTCCCGGGTGTTTAGGGGCACTTTGAGCCCCGGAGCAAGCCTCCTCCTTGTCTATAAATAGGAGGGGAGGGGCTCCATTTCACACACACCACCAAGCTCTCAAGTTTCACTTCTCTCTTGTGTAGCTCTCTCTCCCTCTCTCTAATTCTGCCCATGAGAGGTGATTCTCACCTCTTTGTGGTAGAATGGTGATGAGGAGAGATCTAGACTAGGATTAGTTGAGAGGTAGAGTAGGGGTAAGGAGTGAGTTGATGCCCTCGTGGATGCTTGTTCTTCATTTAGATCAAAGTGAGTATTTCAACATTTCTTATTTAGACTATAGTGGACATCATGCATGATTGATTTGTTCTTGTGTTCGTGGCTCATTCATAAGTTAGAGGCTTGTGTTCTTCATGACACAAGGCTTCAATCCTTTAGAGCCAGAGCCGTAGTTCATTTACTTGTTTGCATGCTCTGATCCTTTTTAGTTAAGTAAGTTCGTTGTATCTCGTTTATCTGCATCCATAGCTTCCTTTCTGCTCCCAGCTCAATGATATGATCTGATTCCGATCTTTCCCTTGTTCATGGGACCGTATCTATACGGTTGCTATAGTGTAGTTTGCGGGTCGACAGACGTAACCGCACTATAGTGTTTATCTGGGGTACAGACGTGGTGTCTGAGCCCTTGTTTTCCTGCGAAGACCACGTACGATCGTAGCGTAGAGGTAGGCCGCAGTGGTGACAGCCTGTTGGACCCTTTGTCAACCCTCTACGTCACATACCGAGTTGGGCTCACTTGCCAGCACCTTGGAGCATTGTCGCCCCGCGGGGATGACTGAGACCTGACAGAATACATCTTGAGAGCTAAGTCCCTTAAGGAAGTGCTTCTTGTATCCCGATCTATCCCAGCGAAAGCTGGTGTCCTTCGATAGACCCTCTCTGGTTACACACCGTCCTAGGAACTAAACCCGACGGGAATACTCATTCTCCTAGGGAGAAGTGCTACAACGGTGTATCCGTGCGTTTGCGGATTCGTTCGCACTCATCAGTGTACCCGGGAGTTTCTTACACGCTCACGCGAGTGCGCCAGTGGTGGTGACGTTAAGAAACGCCAACAAGAATTTCTGGCGCTATTGCCGGGGACGGCTGTTGTTAACTTTCGAGCCCGTCTATCCTCATATTTATCTTTTTCCTTTTTCTTCTACCTTCACCCCCGTTACCCTTTTTGAGATATCCCTTTTTGTTTTCTTTACTTCTACCTCTACCCCCGCTACCCATGGAAGGTTATCCTTGTAAACACCTTCCGCCTTCGAGGAGTGAACCCTCAGAGCCATGTTCGTCAAGACCCACTCTTACATCTGACCTTTGGCTTCACCCCTCTCTCATGAAGCTAATTCAGGACCTATCCTTCTCGGGGTTAAGTCATGAGAACCCCTTTGATCATGTGAGAGACTACGAGCGACTGATTAAACTCAGGGTAAAACCGGAGAATCACCGGATGTTCGGAAAAGAGAGTGTTTCCCGCTATCCCTCTCCGGGGAAGCGCGGGATTGGCACCATTATTTTGGTAGAGGCTACCTTACTTGGGAAAGGTTGAGAGTAGCTTTTTGCTCCCACTTCTTCCCAATACGACGTGTCATCTCGTTAAGGGCAAAGATTCTCTGTTTCAAGCAATGTGAGGAGGAATCACTAGGAATGGCATGGAATCGGTTTGCCTCAGCGGTGGAAGATTGCCCAGTCCTCTACATTCCCGATTGGATGTTGCTTTAGCACTTCTGGTTTGGATTGTAGAAGGATGATGCCATGAGGCTTAATGCTCTCTCCGGAGGATCCTTTGTGCACCTAGATGCCATCAAGGGAAAAGAGATCCTGGATAATCTCCGAGATTTCAGCTCCCCTTGCATCCCGGTCAATGAGGCACCCACCAGAGGAAATGTTAAGCCACCTAGATCCATCGTCAGCCGAGTCCGAGATTTCATATCCATTCTTTCTGAGCTCTGCCTGAAGATGTCATTCCTGAATGGCAGGAATCTAAAGGAACGATTTCGTGGCGCGAGATCTACCCTTGGGTTCCCCTCTCATGCATCTTCTTAGACCTTCTCCCCAAGACTTTGTCTCGTGGGAGGACGGAGAGAGTAGTTCGGAAGGAACGACCATTCCCGGCCAGGATGACTTGTTCGATCCTCACTACTATCTCCTAAGGAGGGTATGGGAGGCATATCATGTTTCTACGTCGAGGTTTGAGCTGAAGTGCTTCGCACTGAAGTTTCGTATGAACCGAGACATCGGTCTCTGCTTTATAATCCATTGGATTCATCCATCAGACCGAAGGAGCACGATCATTTACCGATCGAATGGAGTGCATTCACTTACATCGATCAATGCCGATCAATCAGGAGAAGCTTGCACTTCGTATCTTATGCCTGATTTGATCGATGCCCAATGGGAGGTGCACTTTCTAGTTTATCCATAACCCCCCATTGGAAGCTTAGGCCAGACTTCGGAATGTCTTCATCGCCTCGATGAGAACATCGAACTCTCTGCCTAAGGTAAGAGCGAGTTACATCTTGCTCTTCATCCGAACTCTGGTTCTTGATCGTACACCGGCCTCTAGAAGTCCAAGCTCTATCCTTTTTGAGGGCCGAGTGTCTTTCTGAGCTTGAGTTCACTCGGAGATCGGTACCTATTGGTGAAGCACTAGCCTCAGTGCTCAATCTTTTCGTCTCCGAGTTCCGCGACCCCAGTGCTATAGTCCTCGAGTCCCATGACCACTTCAGGGAATGCCTCGGCCTCTCTGGGATGATCATGCTTGCCCTCAGCCTTGATATACCTTCTTGGGCTTGAGTTCGTATATGCACTACCCTTGCAGATCAGAGTTTATCATCATTGTTGGCGTTTCTTAACGTCACCACTAGTTGTACACCTAGTGGGAACGTATAAGAGCGACTGGGTATACCGCATGCGCACGGAAATACCGCTGTAGCACTTCCCTAAGGAAGGAGAGTATTCCAAGGGACGAATCCAAGGAACGATGTGCACTATCTTCTACTCTAGTATAGATGGTCCAAGGACACAACATTGATTGATAGGATAGGTAGAAAGGATCTGCCTCGACCGAGCGCAGAGTCTAGTTACGGTCTCTCAGGTATAACACTCACTTCGGGCGCCAGGCACATCCTAACTTTTTAGGGAGAGGCCGATGTGCTGGCAACGAGCCCAACTCAGTACGCGACGCAGAGGGTTTGCAAAGGGTCCAACAGGCTGTCACCACTGCGACCTACCTCTACACTACGAATGTACGTGGTCTTCGAAGGGTAACCTATGGTCCAGACACCACGTCTATACCACTGACTACTACTACGAATCCGCGAGGGAGATACTGGCACTAGCTCAAGGTATGCTCTATCACTCATGCAAGATCACGAATGCACTTTGATCTAATTAGATAAATGCAGGAGCATCAACTTTACTCTAATAGACAAGCTGGCAAACTAGATGCAAACTTATGATCTAAGTCTACTAGATCGAAAGGGTTGTGTTCGAAGAACACAAGCCTCTAAATCAAGAACAAATGAAGAACACAAGAACAAAGCAACTAAGCATGCATACGACTTTAGTCTAAATAGAAAATGTTGAAATACTCACTTTAGTCTAAATGAAGAACAAAGGCACCGCTGAGGATCGTTCTTGAGGAAGATGTCATGAACATGACATGTCCCCAAGCCTCCCACCTCACTTCCTAGCTCTAATCCTATACAAAGATCTCTCCTCTCCTAAAGAGAGAGGCTCTAAGGCCAAAAGTAAGAAGGAGGAGAAGAAGTGTGTGTCCTATTCTCTACCCCCTCTCCTTCTATTTATAGGCCCGGGTACCAACGCGAGAACACCCCATACACCCCCAGACTGGCTTAAGGATCCAATCAGGGAGCACCACGTGGAAGTTGATGGTGAACGGAGGAAATCCCGGGTCGGCCGATCCATGGGGTCGGCCGACCTGGGCCCACCACATTCTGCCTTGTGCTTTCTCGGGGTGACTAGTATGCGGGCCCTTATGACGGTTCCCGGTGTATGGGTTGTTTGGAGACGGTTTGCTTGGGTTGTGGGCCCTTGGATCCTTGTGCTGGACACGTGGCGGTGTTTGATTCGTCGTGAAGTGCTTCTCTTGGATTGATGAAGTGTCATGGACACATGGCATCCTGTGTGCCAGCACGTCGCCACGTGGCCCGGTGTGGGTCCCACCGGGTCCATGATATAGTGTGATCTTATCTTGTGCATATCTCTTTCATCCGGACTCCGAAGTATACAAATGATATATCCATTTCGATCATCTCGACGAGCCCATCGCAATGGTGCAGTCCAAATTGGCATTTGAGGTTGTTTATGATGACGTCCTTTAATAGCCATTGGATCACTTGCTCTCAATTGTACCAATTGGCACGCCATTCGGTGCATCCTGCAACAAAAGCTAGAAACACCAACACTTGTGGAAATCATCAGTATCAAGCCCTATTTTAGTGTTGATGATCCTTTTACCATTATATTATGCAGGTATTGACGGTGTAAAAGTAGCACTTAACAGCCGTCAACAATCATATCAACATTATCTGCAAGGAGATGGTCATAAGTTGAGACAGGAGATCACAAGACACCCGCATCCTGAGTACTCCTGGGACTCATCTCGTTTCCCCAGGAAGAATTATCCTTCGGGTATCTTGTGGACTGTGGTCATGCAGGAGAAAGAAATTACCAAGATAAAGAGGTGTAGGCAAAGGTCCACAGGAGGGCAGCACCATTGTGGCGATACAAACACTTCGTGACTACCGTCAAGGTGCCTACATTTTTGACGAACTGAGTACGTCGTCAAGGTGACTTCCCCCAGATTCTTTATGGATATATCATGGTTTGGCCAAGGTTGGAATATAGTGGAGGATGAATTTTCAACCTCAACCTTATCTTAGCCTTAAGCCTAAGCCAATCTAACCATCTCGGGGAATCCACCTGGGCCGTCGATCCTGAGACTTGCTGGAGCCCACACGAGAAGGGGGAGGACCAGAGGGGCCCACAGGGGGCCGGCCGAACCCAGGTTCGGCCGAAACCCTGGTGCCGCCTCTCCCCTTCTTCTTTCGTGTGTGCGACTCCTCCTCCAGAAACCTTCTCCCTGCTGCCCGACGAGTTTTCGCATCGCGAAATCCATCTCCTCCACCTCACCATCCTCAGCTCATCATTGCATCCATGGCCGGAAGGAGTGTTGTCCCTTTCGACGGCTCCACCTCGTCCACCGGCCCCGGGGCAGGAGCCAACCCCTCCGTCGTTGCTGCCCCCGCTGCGGACCTCGCAATGGTGGCCGGTGTCCTGGATGTAGCTCCGCTCGCCACCATCCCGTCGAGCGGGAGGATTCCAGGCACACCGCCCGCAAGGCGCTCCGCCTCGCCTGGGAAGAGGCACATGAGACAGGCGGCCAGCCCCTACGGCAGGCCGACCACGACTCAGCTTCGCCCCAAGGGGTTACCGCTCGCTCCACCTAGCACACCTGGTTCATCGCTAGCTGGAGGGCAGACGAGCTCAGTGCAGTCTGCTCCTTCACCGCAGCCGCCGGTGACCATAAAGTCGGCACTGCCTAAGTAGAAGGCACCTGAGGCACGCCCAGCTCCAGTTCTGCCAGAAGAAGAGGAAGACTTTGGCTTGGACGACGGGATGCCACCGCCGCCCTACACTAGGAGGACTAGGGAGAGGACTCAGGCAACCGAGCAACTCCCTAGGCTCTCCTCAGTGGCCAAGTTGACCACGCTGATGAAGGAATTGGAGGCCAGCAACGAGAAACTCAGAACTGCTTACTCAGAGCAGAAGTTGGACCTGGCCAAGCAGAGAGACGACATTCGTGACCTTCGTCGCGGCCTCTGTGCGAAGATGAGGAGACTGTTCTCGGCTACGGGGCATGCAGCTCTCTATGATGCCGAGTAGTGGGGATTAGCCCCTGCTTTAGTTCATTAGACGCTAGTCTAGGTCTAGGCTTGATTTCCCTTTATTTTATTTATTTCCTTTGCATGTGTGTAAGCGCCTAATCATTTTGTTTGAAACATTTGAATTTGAATAAAGTGGCTCACCGGTCATGTAACTCGGTTTAGCCACCCTTTGTGTCATTACTTTGGTCTCTTTGATTTAGAGGACATCTAGGTTCGAGACAGTGTGGGGGAAGAGCCACGACTCTCCCACGTTTCCGTACGTACCCACTGTGAGCACTCCGCGCTAGCCGATCGATCACCTACCGCGAACCTGAACAGGACCCGCACAAGTTCACTCCTGTGGAGAGCCTCTAACAGTTCATCTCCCATGCATAGCGCCGGTTTGCATCTCGACAACTCACTCTCTTTCATTCCTGAGTTTTATAAGCTATATATGTCTATCTCTAAACTAAAACTCGAATGATGATGCTAAAGATAACCCAGCTCGCCTGTACCTGAGTAGACTTACATATGTTTTATTCCTTGTTATCTACCTGATGCTTGTGAACCATAACCTCCTTAAGGACAAGCATGTTCACCTAAGTTATTGACAAGTATGATATGGCTGGATGATATGATCTGTTGCTTTGATGACTAACTCTCTTGGGGAATTTATTCATTTGAAAAACTCAAAACCTCTTGGAAAGGCTCCTCTTTGATATGCCTCCGTCCCATTAGAGCCATATGATCTTTGTAGGCAAAAACCTTCAGTTCATATGCTGCTTGTTATTACATTGAGCTTTGTCAAATTCTGCGACCCTTATGAGAATTCTTATCATTACTTTCATGATCAAGATTTATGTGCACCCCACCTATTTCCCCCTTGCTATGCTTCTACACTAGAAGTTAGCATTGTATCATTCGTACCACAAAAGTAAAAGCTCCATATGTGGTATGACCGCTCTCTCTAAAAGTATCCTTCAAGGAAGAGATATGGGCTATGAAAAAAAATGAAAAAAAATGAACACATGCCCAAAGCATGTTTTGAAAAAAAAAAAGAGAGAAAGGATAGCTCATATCCAAAATAAAGAAGGAGAAAAGGAAAGGGATGATCATGCAAAAAGGAGTTCCATATTATAGATGGTAATAACTAGTGTCCATTCCGGGGGCTAGTGTCCACTTTACCATCAACCAACAGTTCTCACCATATATATGTATGGTAATATCTAGCACCCATTCCGGGCATAGTATCCACCTTACCATACACACCATAGCCATACTGGTGCACATCTTGATCTGATGGCATGATTTGATTTTCTCTGTGGATCCAGTCTTTGACTTTGCAAAATATTTGACGCAAGTATGCTCTCTCTTTATCCTACCCTGAACTCTACATATAGCCATTATTAGAAGTAGGATGAAGAAAGGCAAATGCCTTAGTGAGGACATATACACATTGAGCGATCTGAGAGAATCAAATGAGGAAGCCACCAAGAGTTTTGTTTATGAAAATCTTGCAAAACCCCAAGGTGTTTATCATCAGGTGCATAAGTGACTTGATTCACAGCTGTTCTACTTTTCAATCACCCAAGGGAACATGATAGCCACTACACAGAGGTTCACAAGAGCAAGATATGACTTGGAATATCTCTTATGTTTGTCTTACTCTGTGGTATTCAGGACCCACTTGGCTTTGTTTCCCCTTCACTCGGGACAAGAAAAGGTCAAGTGTGGGGGTGTTGTTGATGGTCGATATTTGCCATTTTTATGACCGTCAACTCCTGCAAATTTGAGCATGAATTGCACATCCACACTAGAATAGGTGCTTAAACTCATACTTTCCACTAGTGTCGATGTCTATTCGAATGCAGGTATTTAGCTTAAGAAATGGGAGGAATCAATGCACTTTCACTCCACTCCAATCCAAGGCACTCAAATGCTGGCCAATCAGGGGCTGCCACATGGATTCTCCTGGATCCATGATGTCACCAATCCATGTGAGGGACTCTCAACGAATCATACGCTGCCACGTCAGCATCACATGGATCCATGGGCCCACTTTGCCAACTAAACCGCCAGGAAACGTGCCATGCACGGAGGAGGGGCATTAGGGCCCACATGGAAGCGAGCCAGACAAAGCACAAGCCAGAAGGCCAGCTAGGGGTTTCGGCCGACCCTAGGATCGGCTGAACCGACCTAGGGTCGGTTGATCCTGGCCCTCCACGTGTTTGCTCCCTATTGGTCCTTGGCTGCATTCCCGGGTGTTTAGGGGCACTTTGAGCCCCGGAGCAAGCCTCCTCCTTGTCTATAAATAGGAGGGGAGGGGCTCCATTTCACACACACCACCAAGCTCTCAAGTTTCAATTCTCTCTTGTCTAGCTCTCTCTCCCTCTCTCTAATTCTGCCCATGAGAGGTGATTCTCACCTCTTTGTGGTAGAATGGTGATGAGGAGAGATCTAGACTAGGATTAGTTGAGAGGTAGAGTAGGGGTAAGGAGTGAGTTGATGCCCTCGTGGATGCTTGTTCTTCATTTAGATCAAAGTGAGTATTTCAGCATTTCTTATTTAGACTATAGTGGACATCATGCATGATTGATTTGTTCTTGTGTTCGTGGCTCGTTCATAAGTTAGAGGCTTGTGTTCTTCATGACACAAGGCTTCGATCCTTTAGAGCCAGAGCCGTAGTTCATTTACTTGTTTGCATGCTCTGATCCTGTTTAGTTAAGTAAGTTCGCTGTATCTCATTTATATGCATCCATAGCTTCCTTTCTGCTCCCAGCTCAATGATATGATCTGATTCCGATCTTTCCCTTGTTCGTGGGACCGTATCTATACGGTTGCTATAGTGTAGTTTGCGGGTCGACAGACGTAACCGCACTATAGTGCTTATCTGTGGCACAGACGTGGTGTCTGGGCCCTGGTTTTCCTGCGAAGACCACGTACGATCGTAGCGTAGAGGTAGGCCGCAGTGGTGACAGCCTGTTGGACCCTTTGTCAACCCTCTACGTCGCGTACCGAGTTGGGCTCGCTTCCCAGCACCTTGGAGTGTTGTCGCCCCACGGGGATGACTGAGACATGACAGAATACATCTTGAGAGCCAAGTCCCTTAAGGAAGTGCTTCTTGTATCCCGATCTATCCCAACGAAAGCTAGTGTCCTTGGATAGACCCTCTCTGGTTACACACCGTCCTAGGAACTAAACCCGACGAGAATACTCAATCTCCTAGGGAGAATTGCTACAACGGTGTATCTGTGCGCTTGCGGATTCGTTCGCACTCGTCAGTGTACCCGGGAGTTTCTTACACGCTCACGCTAGTGCGCCAGTGTTGGTGACGTTAAGAAACGCCAACAGTAAACCAAACCGGAAATGCTGCAAGAGCACTAGGTCAGGCAGACCAAAGACAGGGCAGGCTTCAACTAAAGAGGCAAAACGATGCCATGCCATGCCTAAGGTTTCCTTCTCTCTTTGTTTGAAACTGAGGATTGTCATTCTTAAGGAAACGACACGCCTCACCGGAAAGAATCGAATGCAAAAAGATGCTCTCGATTCCTCCTAGCGTAGGTGGTTGCAACCAAAACAACGGTACCAAGTTCTCGCTTTCCCAGAGAGGGAGAACGAAAATAGGTTTCTCTTAAGAACATCTTGTGTTGCCCCGGTTTTACCCTGGGTAGAACACAATTATTCAAAGTCTCTTGCGTGATCATAGGGATTCTCATGACTCATTCCCAAGAAGGGTTTTTCCTCAACTAGCTTCATGAGAGATGGGAGAACCATACAAGGTGTTAGAAGAGCGGGTTGTCTCCAGAAAGTTGATTCCATGGTTTCACTCATAATGGGCGGAAGGTGTCTACAAGGATAACCTTCCTAGGGTAGCGGGGGTAAAGGTAGAAATAAAAGGAAAACAAAAGATACGAGGATAGTCGGGTTCGTAGATTCTCGACAACCGTTCCCCGGCAACGGCGCCAGAAATGCTTGTTGGTATTTCTTAACGTCACTACTATGGCGTCGGGTTAGCGTGAGCGTGTAAGAATCACCCGGGTATACTGACGGGTGCGAATGAATCCGCAAGCGCACAGATACACTGTTGTAGCACTTCACCTCAAGAGTATTCCAGAGGGTATCGAATCCAAGGAACAGTATGGGGGACTCTACGAGTGACTATCCAAGGGTACACAGTCCCTGCTGAGGTAGGTGAGTGATGTGAAGTCTCCTGTAGGTTCTCGACTCTAGAGAGGAACAAGCTCGAATAAGAATCTCGCTTCGAACACCGGCCCCTCCTGGCTATAACAGTTGGTTCACGGCAAATGGTTGCCTACACGCTGTATCCGAACGTGGGGGATTTCAGAGGGTCCAACGGCTGTCACTACCGCGGCCTACCCCAAGACAAACCGTGGGATACAGGGCATTCGAAGGATAACCAGCAGTCTAGACACCACGTCTACACCGCCGACTACTACTATAGCACGGCTACGTCTGACGTCCCGTAGAAACATTATAGCACTCCGTATAAATACAAAGTGACGAACCCGCGAGGTTGAGCTAGACCGTACTCGTCATTGATTCGATTCGCGCAAGGAGATATGATTGATACTTGATCTAAATCAGATATGCATGAGCTTCAATATATTCTAATAGACAGGCAACCACACAAACGGAATGCAAACTTATGCGCTTATAACAAAAGATCAAGGGTCGTGTTCGCGAAGAACACGAGCCTCTAACTTATGAACCAACGCAAAAGTATGAATAACTCGCTCGTCAACTAGATCGAGGAAGCATGTTCATGAAGAACGCGAGCCTCTAAATGATGAACGAATGAAGAACTCCATAACAATTCATTCATGCATGAGAGCCACTTTAGTCTAATTGGAAAATACTGAAATACTCACTTTAGTCTAGATGAAGAACAACATCGCTCACTAGGTACAAGGGGATGATGGATGATGAACGGATCATCACCACCTCACCTCTACTCATCCACACACTCCTCTCTACCTAGCACCACCTAGTCTAGATCCTCCACACCCACACACTCATGGTGGGATGAGGTTTCACCTCCACCAAGAGAGAATGAGAGGGGGAGAAAGAGGTAAAGGTGAGAAATGGCTTCAAGTGTGTTCATCCTCTTCTTACCCCCCTCCTCTCCTATTTATAGGCTTGAGCGACCGGCGTGGGAGCACCCAAACACCCCGGAAACGGCTTCTAGGACCAATGGGTGAGCACCACATGGAAGCACCTGAGTGGGCGCCTCAAGGTCGGTTCGGCCGACCCCACAGGTCGGCCAACCCCCTGTGGGCCCCACTCGGGGTGTGCTTTCTCCTGGTGGCTGTCCTGTGGGTCCTGAGGTCGGTTCCCGGTGTCCACGTGATTTGGAGGCGATTTAGGCGCTCTGGTGGGCCATGGGATCCATGTGATGCCTGCATGGAGACTTCTGATTCGCCGAGGCCTCCTCTCTTGGATTGGTGACGTCATGGATCCACGGGATGCTTGCATGCAGCCCCTCATTGGCTGAGCCTGACTTGCTAGGATCCTAAGGGTGTCTTTTCTCTCTATTTCTCATGCTAATCACCTGCATTCAACTTAGCATGGCCACTTGTGGAAATTGTTAGTTTAAACTCCTATTCTAATGTGGATGCATAATTCTTATGATAAAATGCAGGGTTTGACGGCCTTAAATTAGGTACTTAACAGCTGTCAACAACCAACAGCACCGGTCAGACCGGTTCCCTACATCGGTCAGACCGATTGCTGCAGCAACTGCACAACAACCGTTCTACAAAGCCTCGAAGATGTATCTAGGCTCTGGAACAAAACCGACTCCAAACCAAGAAAGCGAGAACCACAAGAAGCTTCACAAACCAAAGCAAACCAACCCGAATCTTGGCAAGAAAAGACCCTGGGCAACTCAGAGCAAAACCCTACACCGGTTTGACCAGTTGGCTACACCAATCTGACCGGTCAGATCTGGGCAGCTCGGGAAGAACTCCACCCGCGGGTCAACGCCAAGAATCAAATCCATCGATCTCCTGATTCCCTCCACGGATTCAAGAGAAACTTTAGGGGAGGTAGGAACACCTCATGGGTGAACTCTAGCTCGAATCTCAAGCCCCAAAATTATCTAAAATAAAAGGAATCACAAATCTCGTGCCTCTACCTCAAGAACATGAAGAACTCCGAAAACCACCAAAGTCGAAGGGCTTTCCACAGGTTTGGAGGGGCAAGATCACCAAGAAAAGAGGCACAACAACCTCATGTGTGATTCCCACTACAAATCCCGCAAACAAATGCCTCCAACACCTCCCTACGAAAATCCCAAGAAAAGGCTCCGAAAATCCACAAAAAGAAAAGCCACAAGATTCACAAACAAATCACAAGGGAACAAAAGGATGAACTCTAAATCTTCCATACATCACAAGGAAAGATTCTTTACAAAGAGGTTAGCAACCTCCCATCATCCTACCCACTTGAGATTTTCAATAGAGCACTAGCTAGCCTATGGAAAACTAAGAGAAGGAGAAAACAAAGGCCCAAAGTGCTTAGGGTTCCATGAGTGGCTGCCATCCACCTCTCCAAAGATAATATATAAGTGGAGGCAAAAGACTAAACTACCCCAAGTACATGAAAGTAAGATACACACCCGCCAAGGGCATTTTGGGTAACCTCATTGAATCTCCATCGGACGGATGCGTGAAGGACCGAATAGGGGACCCGAGACGGGGGGAGTGAATGGGAGACGATAAAAGTTCTTCTCCAAAGAGAGAACTCGGCCTATGCCCCAATTGCCACTCCGAGCACTCGCACACACAAGAGCGGCTCGAAACTAGGCACACACAAGCCTACAAGACCTAGGAGCAATCCTTGGTTCAACTAGCGGAAGCACGGATCAAAGAACCAAAGGAACAAAGCTCTCAACCAAATCTGTCCGGCCAAAACGGACCGTCCGAAATTGCCAACCGAACCACCAGAGACGAACCGCACCTCGCGGACTGTCCGCCCTCTCCTCACGGACTGTCCGCCCGGTCCTCCCGGACTGTCCGACACTACAGTCCGGACCGTCCATGCCAACCACCAGAAAACTCCACCTCAATTCGAACCTCGCGGACCGTACGTCATGGACCGGCGGACTGTCCGCAAACTCCTTGCTTCAAAAACCAAAGACCCCAACAGATCAAACCACGAGCTTGCAAGAACACGAGACAAACTCGACGAACATGCGACGAACACAATCCTCGCGGACCGTCCGCCACCCCCTCGCGGACTGTCCGCCAAAGCGCGAACAAAACCAGAAACGCAGCCCGCGAAGTCAACCCCAAATTCCAATCAATGGATCTCCCAAACCGCTGGACGGATTGAGCCCAAATTTTGGGTAGATGAGAAGCGTCTCTAGGAGAAGCTGTGCCCAAAATTTTGGAGCCCCAAACCTATCCAATCAACCGGAATCGCAAATCTCGTGCACTCAAAGTACAAACTCGAGTTCATCCAAAACTCACCAAATCGAGCCCGATTCCCGGCGTTTGAGGGGTCAAGATCATCCACAAAGAGGCACAAGGCACTCACCCATGATCCCCTCAAAGAAATCCGGAAGGAAACACCCTAGAAATCGACGCACAAGGATCGAACCGAAAAGCTCCGAAAATAGCACAAAAACCAACTCGGGAATTTAGAAGGAGATAGAATTTGCTCGACGAATTTGCACAAGATTTGAGGGACTAATTCACTCTGAATATTCATGCCATGTTGGATTACAAGCCACTCCAAGAATTGCAAATCTTGGATGGCAAAAAAGCTCCAAACAAAGAGCCACACACTCTCCTCTCCCTCTCTCCCCAAGAGCACCCCAAAATGAAAGAGCACTCCCACCAACTAAGCCAAAGAGTTGGCTGAAAATTCAGCCCCCTCCTCCTATATATAGGCCCTCCGGAAAAGACCGAAGTGCCCCTACACTAGGAGATACAATACAAGCCCTCACAGGGGCATTTTGGTCAACACATGAAGTTCACCATCGGACGGCCGCGCATCCATCGGGCCTTCGCGTCCTCCCGACGCAAGCACCTCGATCATGTCGCGTGTCGCCCGCCTCGAAGCTTCCCGACGCTCCTGGATCCCCGTCTCCGTCGCGTTGGGCCTTCGGACTTGGTTTTGAGGCCCAAACCAAGAAACCGTCCTCCGATGGTTTTGTGGCCAAACCACCAAACCCCGCGTACACGGGCCGGCCTCACCACGCCAAGCGTCGAGCCCGTCAAGCCTTTCACCTCCGGCGCCCGGACGGTCTACTCAGTCTTGCCTCGTTCCTTGACTTGGCCACCACCGATGCACCGGCTCCATGTCCACGACTTCGTCTTGCTCTTCTTGCACCATGCGGCTCGCACTTGATCCCGTCGGCCACCGGGTCCCTCGAACCAAGCCTACTTGTCTCTCCACTCCTCGGAGGCCACACAGGCATAGACCTTTCACGCTTGTTCTTCACCTGCACCAACGCAAACCAAGCCGCAACCAACACTACAATACTAGGCCAAGAGTCAGTCCACACAACGTTGTCAACCACTCCTCACGAGTGCATTGACAACACACCACATAAACAAATGAATAAAAGACACACAACCGACAACACAACCCGACAAAACACCCTCAACACAAAGCCTCAAAACATCCGGTCAATCGCTCATCACATACAAACAAAGGCACATATCAACTTGGTTTCTCAATCTCCCCCTTGATGAGTGCATTGACAAAAGATGGTTTGAAAGCAAAAGGAAAATTCATTCAAGTGCCCAAAAGCCAACAAAAAGCAAACACAAGGCAACTTGAAATGAGAAGAGCTCCAACCAAAACTCTCGAAACCAAAGGAAGCACAAAGGCTACACACCACAGAAGAGTCAAGCAATCCACAAGAGCTACAAGCAATCCCAAAAGCCATCAAACCAATTTAAGCTCTTAACAAAGCACTTGTCAACCGCTCATCACCATCAAATCAAGGTTCATATCAGCTTGATTTTCCAAATTTCTCCCCCTTGAAGAGTGGGTTGACAACATACGAGCACAAAGAAATGGTTTGAGAAAGCAAAGGCCGAACAACTCATCCAAGTGAACGAAAACCACACAAGAGCAAAGAACAAAGTCACTTGGCATGAGAGAAACCACAAAGGCCAAATCAATGTCTCAGTCCCCAAAGACATGGGCAACGGCTCGACACAACCGAGGCAAGAACACATGATCCCTCAAGAAGAGGCACAAAGGGCTCAACACCGATCATGGACGAACGAAAGCACATGATCCCTCGAGAAGAGGCACAAAGGGCTCAACACCAATCATGTGACGATTGAAAACTCAAATCAACCGCCGTCTCCTCAAGAAGAGGCAAAGGGGCTCAACACCACCGGCAAAAGAGCAAAAAGAGCAAAAGAGCACAAAACTCACAAGCTCCCCCTAAACACATACATTAGGGCCAAAAGAGCATACAAAGCTCCCCCTAAACACATGTGATAGAGCAAAGATCACACCGAGCTCACAAGCTCCCCCTAAACACATGCACTAGGGCCAAAGAGCATACAAAGCTCACCCTAAACACATGCAAAAGAGCAAAGAGCAGCCACCAAAGCACAACTCAGGCAAACAAAGGAAACTCACCAAAGCTCCCCCTACTCAAATGCATACTTACCCTGAAAATGTGCATGCAAACTCAAGTTCTCCCCCTGAACTGAGTATCCCTCTGAATGCAAGAAATGCATGAAAACTGAAACAAATTCTCCCCCAAATGCAACTATTCCTCCTTGACGACAATGCATGAAACAAGGCAATTTTGCAAAAGATTCAACTACTAGCTTCTCAAATATACAAAGGGCACTATAAAATGCTACAAGTGAGATAATGAACAAGCAAGATAGTTCATAGTTCCATAAAAGCATAGCCATCAAGATAGTAAAGCTATATAGGCATATGAGAAAGGCATGATCAAATTAAGCATTTTTGTGAAAAAATTTCCTCTCATGAGCAAAGACCTAAACATGAGCAAAACATGCCAAAGTGAATCTAGATCACACAAACTTCATGCTAGGTCACATATCCTCATTACAAGATCATTACAAGCACCCATAAGCATCTCATGTCATGTTAAAGCCACCGAGCCATGTGTCTACTTCTTAAAATGAGACTTCTCATGGTAGACATCATGCAACGGTTTAGCACCCATAAAAATTCAGTTTTAAATCATTTATGACATGGAACAAGTGAGAGCATTACTTCAAGCATAAGCATTGCATACCAATTTCATTTTTCAAGTTTAAACACAAAATGGTATATGAAGTGCCTTTGCGGCAAAAAGAAGCTTATGCTCCCCCACAAGGTAACACATGGGCTAAACATTCATAATGACAAATGGGTCTTTGACCCCAAGTGAAAAGCACATGATATCCAAGCATAAATTAAGCATGATATAGACCACCAAAACACACTAAGATCATGCAAGGCCTTAAACTCACAAGAGAGAGCCTATACTAACATTTTCCAAAAAATAGCCATCTCAACATGCATATATAGCAAAACTATCAAGAGCATAGCTATCCATCACCGAATCATATCAAACATGCTCAAAAGCTCACAACAAGCATATCATAGTATTCATGGCATATAGGAGAAGCTCAACCTACCATGCATATGATACAAATGCAACAAGGGTATATATGTACATCGAATGCAACATGATATATAACACAATGCAAGACACAAATGTCAAACCTACCAAAGTCTATACATCATGATATATGATACAAATGCATTGCAAAAAGCATAGGGAGACAAGGAACTTGACTTAACACCAAGAAAGCTCACGAGGGGACACACCAACCAAGAACCGCTCCAAGCGAGAGAAGAGCCACCAAAGGTCCCAATTGAGTACCATAGAAAAGATACCAATTGCAAGACCGCCAAAGATACCAATTGAGTACCATAGAAAGGATACCAGTTGAAAGATCACAAACGACTACCAAAAGCCACAACACTCTATGGAACCAAATTCCCCATCGAAAGAAGCCAAGCTCCCCCTCAACCAAAGATAACTAGCAAAGCAAAAGCTAGGAAAAGAAAGAGCAAGGAAAAACTCTAAAACCAACCGAAAAAGGGAGAAAAACAAAGAAGGAACAAAACACAACCCGAAGACAAGGCAAGCCCAAAACCCAAAGAACGCTCAAAACATGCTACACAATGCATTGACAATACCAATCAAAATAAATAAAGCATTGTAACATAATTCCACATATGAATATAAGCATGGGCTAGCAAGCATGTCAACAAGGTGCATAACTATACAACTAGCCTAACCAAAAAGATACAAAAGAACAACATGCCAAACAAGATACAAGAACTAAACAAAGGCATGATACAAGTTCATTTGGATCAACCACCAACACATATTACAAAGCTGGCATGACAAGATATACATGGGGGACAAACATGCTAACAAGAAAGGATACCATAGAGCTAGACAAACATGATATAGATGAACAACATGACATAACCACAAAGAGCAACCATAAAGCATGATGTTCATAAATATCATCCACCACAATATCAAACAAAAGATAGCAAGATAGATATACAAGATCATAAAGCTATCATGAACAAGGTGGCAAGCCTACCATGCTTTACACGCAAGGAAGACGCAAGTATATACAAGTGAGCACAAGGGGAAAAGAAAACTCACTATACATGTGTACAAAGGCTTTCAAGATCCATCCAAAGCGGTGTGAAGAACCATCTTGTCTTGATCACCTCATGGGCAAAGATCAAGCACCATCCAACTCATGTTCTCCAACCGCGTCTCCAAACCTACACACAAGGAGACGAAAAAGACCGAGCCTTGGATCCCAAAGGGTTAGCAAGCACATACTTGGGAATCCAATACTTGGTCACACGGGTAAGCGATGCACTCAAGTTATCATGTGGGTTAGCATGATGCAAATGCCGGTTCGAATGAAAAGTTTTTCGAACACCCTTAGAACCATGCCTCAAAGGAGCCACTCGCGAAGAAAACCGAGTGCTACCACAAGCAAAAAGGCAAAGATCCTTCGGGATCGTAGGAGAAGAACCAACACAAGCACCACAGGAAGCATGTCGCGGACCAACACAAGAAGCACTAGAAACATGTCCACGAGCATGGCCTAACTCACTAGAAAGAGTGTCATAAAACCCGTCCACAAATTGTGCCTTCTTAGGCTCACAAGTGTTCATACCATAAGAAGGGCTATGAACAACCAAAGGCCTAGAAGCACCTCCTCGCCGCATTTTCCTTACCCGGTGGTAGCAAAAGCTCTCTTGATGCCCATCCTTCCCACAATGAGAGTAATGGTACAAAGGCCTATCGGGAGGCACAGTCTGAGTGGACAAATCACCATTCTCTTGTAAGTGAGAAGTCCCTTGGGACTTAGAGCAAGAAGCATCAACCTCAACATCCAACCTGGTGCCCACATTAGAATCACACGTGCCATGATAAAGGCTATGTGGCTTCTTAAAAGCTTTGGCACGCACATGTCGCTCGTGTTTAACACGGCAAAAGAAAAACTCAACGGTATGCCCATCCTTCTTGCAAAAGGTGCATTGGAACTTCGGTTTGGGATCATGAGTTCCAAATATGTGAGAAGCATCTTTGCTATCCGACACATCCTGGGCAACACCGGAAGAAGCAACAAGCTTAGGAGTAGCTATGAAAGAGCTATCCAAAGCACCACCACACGTTCCACAATCCAAAGACTCACGCTCAAGAGAAGAAGTCAACTCCGGTTGAGAAGAAGCAAATTTAGAAGCATCAACATCGGAGTGACAAGAAACATGAGAATCCAAACCCTTGGCATAAAGACTCTTGCACCTTGTGCGTAAAACCTCATTTTCAAATTTGAGGCACTCGCAAGTACCACATGTCATGTTTCTCAAATTCTCAATCTCCGCCTCAATGCATCTAGCATATGTGGTACGCAAGAGTTCATTCTCTTTCTCAAGGTTGGCACTCATCTCATCATGCACAACCAACTTGGCGCTCATATCATCACGCATTCTTTTCAAAGCCAAAACTTCACTTTCCAAATCAGTGCATGAAGTGCAAATGAGACCACATGAACAAGTATCATCATTTACAACAACCAAAGCGTCATCATCCTCACAAGAAGTATGGCAAGTATCATCCATAAGCAACAAAGAGCACTTGCTACAAGGCATGGATTTCATATCACAAATTTCAGCCCTAGCATGCTCAAGTTCATCTACACATGTGGTGTGAGTCAATTTTAATTCTTTAATTTCAGCAACCAAAGACTCACAAGAAACACATGGTAAGGAAGCGCTTGTCTCCAACAAAGCAATCTTACTTCTAGCCACATCAAGATCAATATTCAAAGCAACACAAGAATTGCAAGGCATAGAAGCATTCGATTTCAACAAGTCATTCTCATCCATCAAACAAGCAAGAGAAGAGTTCAATTCTTCATTCTTTCTAAGCAAGCTAGTCACATCACTTGCAAACTCAAGATTTTCAACAAGCAAGGCATCACAAGATTTGCAAGGCAAAGATGCATTGTTTTTCAACAATTTACTTTCAGATTTCAAGCAAGAAATAGAAGAGTTCAAAGCATCATTCTTAGCATGCATGGTGTTACAAGAAGTGCAAGAATTCAAAGCACAAGACTTCCAATGAGCCATACCACATTTCAGCCTAGCAAGGGAGCATTTCATCTTCTCATTCTTCCTACGCAAGGCATCACACAAATCTATGTTTCTCCTATGCAAATCCCCACAATCACATTCACAATCATTCAACCTATCACATAGGATCAAGATGCCTTTGGCAAGCGTACCTTGGTTCATGTCCCTTAGCTTGTGGTAGAGCTCTCCCTTCTTGAGATCACCATCTTGGTAGTCCTCGATGAGGGACATCATCTTCTCCACTCCGGCTTCCACCTCAACCTCCACACTCCTACTACTCAAAGAATCACAAGGAGAAGAGCTTGGTGCCATACTCAAAGCACCGGTTAGGATTAGCCAAAAACAAGCTCAAGCAAAAAGCAAAGAACCAAAGAATGCACTCGAATTGCCTCAATTCTCGGAAAAGAACTCACGAGTTCAATAGCAAAGAACCTTATATTTTTCCCAAAATTTTACCACTGAACAAGGAGCACCAAAGACAGAGGCACACAAAATTTCAGCTAAAACAGAGGTGAATTGCGGTCTAGAGAAATTCAGGAACATTCACGAAAAAGCTGTAAAAGCAAAGAATGATTTTTTTCTTTATGAACCGAATTTTTTTGAATTTTTCGAGACCGCCAAACCGACTTCTTGGTGTGTCCCCTCGTGAGCTTTCTTGGTGTTAAGTCAAGTTCCTTGTTTGGGGTATGACCCAAATCTTGTCACCTAACCGCTGTAAAAACTTGAGCTCAAACAGAGCACCGAGCGAAAAGTTATGCATATTTCAAGGAAGGTATCTCAAGTTATGGTTTTCAAAGGCACAACACCAAATCGTCGGGCTCAATACGCGTAAACCAAAACCGCAAGCAAAGTGCCCCTTCTCTTTTGTCACCCTATGGATCCTAGACTTGTTAGAGTCACACGAATCCGCAACCGGCTCTGATACCAATTGAAGGACCGAATAGGGGACCAGAGAGGGGGGAGTGAATGGGAGCTGATAAAAATTCTTCTCCAAAGAGAGAACTCGGCCTAGGGCCCAATTGCCACTCCGAGCACTCGCACACACAAGAGCGGCTCGAAACTAGGCACACACAAGCCTACAAGCCCTAGGAGCAATCCTTGGTTCAACTAGCGGAAGCACGGATCAAAGAACCAAAGGAACAAAGCTCTCAACCAAATCTGTACGGCAAGAACGGACCGTCCGCCAGAAGGGGGCGGACTGTCCGCGGTCACCAGGCGGACCGTCCGTGGATCAAGGACGGGCCGTCCAAAATTGCCAACCGAACCACCAGAGACGAACCGCACCTTGCGGACTGTCCGCCCTCTCCTCGCGGACTGTCCGCCCGGTCCTCGCGGACTGTCCGACACTACAGTCCGGACCGTCCGTGCCAACCACCAGAAAACTCCACCTCAATTCGAACCTCACGGACTGTCTGTCATGGACCGGCGGACTGTCCGCAAACTCCTTGCTCCAAAAACCAAAGACCCCAACGGATCAAACCACGAGCTCGCAAGAACACAAGATGAACTCGACGAACATGTGACGAACACAATCCTCGCGGACCGTCCGCCACCCCCCTCGCGGACTATCCACCAAAGCGCGAACAAAACCAGAAACGCAGCCCACGAAGTCAACCCCAAATTCCAATCAATGGATCTCCCAAACCACTGGACGGATTGAGCCCAAATTTTGGGTAGATGAGAAGCGTCTCTAATAGAAGCTATGCCCAAAATCTTGGAGCCCCAAACCTATCCAATCAACCGGAATCGCAAATCTCATGCGCTCAAAGTACAAACTCAAATTCATCCAAAACTCACCAAATCTAGCCCGATTCCCGACATTTGAGGGGTCAAGATCATCCATAAAGAGGCACAAGGCACTCACCCATGATCCCCTCAAAGAAATCCGGAAGGAAACGCCCTAGAAATCGACGCACAAGGATCGAACCGAAAAGCTCCGAAAATAGCACAAAAACCAACTCGGGAATTTAGAAGGAGATAGAATTTGCTTGATGAATTTGCACAAGATTTGAGGGACTAATTCACTCTGAATATTCATACCATGTTGGATTACAAGCCACTCCAAGAATTGCAAATCTTGGATGGCAAAAAAGCTCCAAACAAAGAGCCACACACTCTCCTCTCCCTCTCTCCCCAAGAGCACCCCAAAATGAAAGAGCACTCCCACCAACTAAGCCAAAGAGTTGGCTGAAAATTCAACCCCCTCCTCCTATATATAGGCCCTTCGGAAAAGACCGAAGTGCCCCTACACTAGGAGATACAATACAAGCCCTCACAGGGGCATTTTGGTCAACACATGAAGTTCACCATCGGACGGACGCGCATCCATCGGGCCTTCACGTCCTCCCGACGCAAGCACCTCGATCATGTCACGTGTCGCCCGCCTCGAAGCTTCCCGACGCTCCTGGATCCCCGTCTCCGTCACGTTGGGCCTTCGGACTTGGTTTTGAGGCCCAAACCAAGAAACCGTCCTCCGATGGTTTTGTGGCCAAACCACCAAACCCCGCGTACACGGGCCGGCCTCACCACGCCAAGCGTCGAGCCCGTCAAGCCTTTCACCTCCGGCGCCCGGACTGTCTACTCAGTCTTGCCTCGTTCCTTGACTTGGCCACCACCGATGCACCGGCTCCATGTCCACGACTTCGTCTTGCTCTTCTTGCACCATGCGGCCCACACTTGATCCCGTCGGCCACCGGGTCCCTCGAACTAAGCCTACTTGTCTCTCCACTCCTCGGAGGCCACACAGGCATAGACCTTTCACGCTTGTTCTTCACCTGCACCAACGCAAACCAAGCCGCAACCAACACCTGCAATACTAGGCCAAGAGTCAGTCCACAAAACGTTGTCAACCACTCCTCACGAGTGCATTGACAACACACCACATAAACAAATGAATAAAAGACACACAACCAACAACACAACCTGACAAAACACTCTCAACACAAAGCCTCAAAACATCCGGTCAATCGTTCATCATATACAAACCAAGGCACATATCAACTTGGTTTCTCAATGCGCATCGACCGCAAGCCCGCTTCATCTCCACGCAAGCCTTGTGATCACGCTAGCCTCCGGAAATTAAGAGAAAGGGGAAAACCAAGGGTCCAAATGATTCGGGTTCCAAGAGTTGGCTGCCATCCACCTCTCCAAAGACTATATGTGGGCGGAGGCAAATGACTAAACTACCCCTAGTGCATAATAGTAAGATACATGCCCACCGAGAATAATTTGGGTAATTGTGTCAACTATGCATCGGACAGATGCGCATTGACCGCAAGTCCGCTTCACCTCCACGCAAGCCTTGTGATCATGCTACGTGTCCTCCGCTTCGAAGCTTCCGGATGCACATGGCTCACACTGGTCAGACCGATTCTCCTAACTGGTCAGACCGGTCAAGTGCACCTGTCAGATCGGCGTAGTGCAGTCTTGTCACGTCCCGGCGTTCTGTCTTGCCTTTGTGGATCAACCAAGGAACCTAATGATTTTGTGGCCAAACCACCGCAAACCCTGTGGACTAGGTGCGACCTCCACGCCAATCTACCTCTTGACCTGGCCGCCACGGTCGTCCCGGCTTGGTGTTGGTTTTGTGACCGAACCAACAAACCCTGCACACAGACTTCAGTTGTTAGCCGCTACCCTGCGTCAGCTCCTTGTTCACGACTTCGTCTTGCTCTTCTTGTCACCATGCGGCCTGCACTTGATCCCGTCAGCCACCGGGTCCCTCGAACCAAGCCTACCTATCTCTCCACTCCTCGGAGGCCACACAAGCATAGACCTTTTATGCTTGTTCTTCACTTGCACCAACGCAAATCAAGCTGCAACATACACCTGCAATACTAGGCCAAGAGTCAGTCCACACCACGTTGTCAACCACTCATCACTGAGGAGCGACCATCCCTTAGTCCTCAGATGCACACAGGTCCTCAGGAGCAATGAACGACAGTGTCCCACCCTTGTCTGTCTAGACCATTTCTTCTGCAATCAAAACTGGGACATGACCTTTGACTCATGCGGCCTCCACGCTCTCTCCACCTCCAACTCCGACCACTGCCCCTCCTTCTAACAAACCTAATAGGACAGTGCTGATCGACTCCTTTCAAATTTGAAAACTTTTGGACTTGTCTCCCTTCCTTCCAAGAAACAATGGCGTAGACTTGGAACGCCCATTGCGCCAACACAGAGTCGTTCCATCGGCTATGTCACAAACTGCACCAAACCTCAAAAGCGCTAAAGGTCTGGGCCACCTCACTTCTTTCGGACACTCGACATAAATTGCATATGGCCCAGGAGGTGATTCTCCGCCTAGACAAAGCATAAGATTCCCGGTAACTCTAGGATGCTGAATTCTCCTTGCGCTCAAAGTTAAAAAAGCGAATCATGAGTTGGCTGGTGATAAAGAGGGACAGGAGGAAGCAGTGCGCCAGAATCACAAACATCAAGAAGGGGATGCCAATACCCGCATTTTCCACCTGAGAGCAAACGACAAGTGCCGAAAAAATTTCATCCAACGATTTCATAGATGGGACGGGTGGATCTTCAAACATGACGACAAACAACAACTCATATAGGATCATTTCGAAACCATTATGAGGGAGCCTCCGCCGCGCACGAGTGACTTTTCCTGACTAGACCTCCACATCCCTATGACGGACTTATCCTCACTTGATCACCCTTTTACCAGGGAGGAAATCTGGCAGGTGATATGTCAATTACCACAAAACAAGGCGCCTGGACCAAACAGCTTCACGGGCCACTTCTTCCAGAAATGTTGGCAAATCATATGCCATGACATTGTTGCGACTATCAACTCCTTCTATTGCTTACGATGCAATGACCTAAACCTGCACAGCAAGGCCAAAATAATTCTTCTTCCCAAAAAGGAGGGTGCTGAGGACATCCGGGACTCCAAACCAATTAGCCTTATCCACGCAATCACCAAGATCATAACAAAGGTTTTAGCTCTTTGACTTGCGCCTCTAATGGGTAGGCTAATCTCCACTTTCCAGAGCGCCTTCATCAAGAAGAGAAGCATCCATGACAATTTCCTCTATGTGCGGAACCTCACACGGAAGTTCCACAGATCCAAATCACAAGCATTGCTCTTCAAGCTCGACATTTCTAAGGCCTTCGACTCCGTGCGCTAGCACTACCTCCTTTATCTAATACAGCAAAGAGGTTTTCCTCCGAGGTGGCAAAGTTGGATTGCATCAGTACTATCCTCCTTCACTTTGAGAATCATGCTAAACGGAGTACCTCTTCAACCAATCCAGCACGGAAGAGGATTGCGCCAAGGAGACCCACTGTACTGCTGCTTTCATTTTAGCTATTGACCCATTGAATCGGTTGCTTCAGGAAGCAAGAGATAGGGGGCTACTCAGCAAGCTGAACGGTCGTACAGCCAGATTAAGACTTTCCATGTATGTGGATGATGTTGTCATCTTCTTGAAACCAACGCTAGTGGACGTCACGAACCTCAGAGATCTACTTGTCAACTTTGGCATGGTCACAGGACTGCAGACAAAACCTTCAAAACGACCGTCTCGACCATAAGCTGCAATAACATTGACATTGATGAAATACTAGCCATCCTGCCGGTGGTTCGGGCACACTTCCCGATCAAGTACCTAGGTCTACCCCCAAACGCTTACGCAAACTTGACTTTTCTAGCTGTAAATTAATAAGGTCATAGGTGTAACATCCCAGAATTTTGAATGCTTTCCCATGTATGAATTTTGATAAAATTTAAAACTTTTTGTTTGAACTTGTGTGCTACTAAATTTTGAACCGAATTGCTAACCTCTCATCTCAAACTCCATATAAATTTAAACCATATAAAAACTATTTTTAAATTATGGTATAAATGCGAGTTGGAGTTTCTTAGGTCTTATTTGCAGTTCAATGTGTGGAGTTTGAATTTGAAATAGATTCAAATTCAAACTATATTCAAATCTAATTCTTAAAGGCTAACAACTAACTTGGGCCCTATCCTCATCGCTGAAGTCCGCTGGAGGCCCCTCAACCCTTTGGCAGAGGATTGAGCAACACCCTGATCTTTGCACGCGGCCCACCAATTAGCCCAGCACTGCGGCCCAGCCTAGCCCGCCGCACTACCCCTCTTTTCTCTCTATGACACACCGGGCTCGCACGTCAGCCGGGGAAACCTGTTTCCCTTTCTCCTACCTCCCGTCCGTACGCATGCACGTGCGCGGTACGTGAGCCTGCGATGGGATGCGCTCATCGGTCGTCCACACTGGCACGCATCCCGCGACCTCGCGCATGCCTGAGAGCACCCCGCGCCCTTGCTTTCGCCTCGAGGCTGCGGATTGCTGCCACGTCACCCCGCCGAGCCGCGCACCGCATCCCGGCTGCCCGCTCGCTGGTAGCGTGCTCAGGAGCCCTAGCCCCATGCTATAAAACCCGCGGTCGCCGCCCTAACCTCTCCAACCCTAGCCGTCGCGCTCACCAACCCAATTGGGGTTTTCCCCTCCCTGATTTCCAAGCCGTCGCTATCGTTTGTGTTGAGAAGAGAAAGGAGGAGAAGAAGAGGAGTGGAATCAGAGAAGGGAAGCAAGAAGGGGAGTTGTGCCCCGCCGCGCCAGAGGAGGAGCTCCTCGCCGAGGACACGTACCACGATCGGGACGTCGTTGCCGCCAAGAGAGCAGAGAACACCAACATCGCGCCACCAACCGCAAGTCGTCGATGTCATCACTGTTGGCCTACTCGAAGGGAGAAGGGCCAGAGTGAAGGACATCGTGAACTTCGTCACCAGGGCCATCGTCTATGCTGTCAACGCCGAGCTGGAGCCGTCGCCAGGAGCACCACGGACACCGACGGACATAAGGATGAGGAAGCCAAGCCAGAGATCGACACCGTGTCTGAACCACACCGCGACCACTGGCCGGCTTGTATCGCACCAATCCGTCACGGCCTCGACCTCTCCCTGCCTCGCCGAGACAGCCGACGAGCCCGCTGGTGAGCAACACGTTCCCTAGCCGTCTCCTTTTGCCCCTGGTTTGCATGCCTGTGACGCCGGCCTTCGAGCCGTGCTTGTCCTTGTTTTCCCTCGGAACGCTGAGACCTTGGATGGCATGCTGAGGGTGCAGCCTTGGCATGCCCATGACCTGCTCGACGCTTTGTGCTTGAACCACACGACCTTCCCTTTTGCACCATTGCTATCGAATCGGCCTTCGTGCCGTGTTTCCTTGCAGGTGCCGCACTGCCGCTCTCGCCGTCGCGCTGCTGCGTCGTCGTCCCGCTGTCGCTAAGCCGAACCCGCAGCCACGCCGCTGTGCCTTGTCGCCGCAAATCCCGCCACGCCGCTCGACTCTGCTGCTCCACGTCGTAGCCCTAGCCAAACTGCGACCAGGATATCCATCCCCGCGCGCGCCGCCGCTCTGCCGTGCTCGCCACCGCTGCAACCGCCGTCGCCGCGCTGCGGTGCTCTGCTTTGCCATGGCCAGGTGTTGAAGTTTGATTATCGTTGTAAACTTCGATCCGCAATCGTACGGATCACATGGGACCCTTTTTCCCTTAAGTGTAAACCCAAGGTATCGAATTCGTGGAACATGTGCAACGCAATATTCAATCTAATAAAGAGAGAAAGTACTATCTCCTTAAGAGGGTTCAAATGCATCTAATCTACTAAACATGAGAGGTAGCGAGAGAAAGCAAAGAGGTAACCGATCTAGAGAGTTTAGATCATGCCTTTGTTGTAGTTCCAAGCGAGAGATGAAGATAGCAATGCAAATCTCATAAAAAGCATATTTAAACTGTGGCCTCCATTCCAATCCTCAAAGGCACCCACCGTACGTGTGATCGACATCCTGTCACGATGCCCCGCTTTTTGTGTAGGTGAAGCTAAGAGCAAGCTCACGAGGAATGTGTTGAAAACACTTGGTAGATCCGGTATGCACCTCTAGCCACTGCGGCTAAAAGAGCACCCTAAGCAATCTATCTTAAGTGTAGATTGAGGAAGAAGCAAAACCAAGAGAAGACAAAACCGTAGAGAAGGCACTTGATCGCTAGAAATCGGATTCACAAAGACTTCACCGTGAATGATTACATGAACAAGATCACAACCGGGATCCTACCTTGATCTTGATCCTAGCTCCGGAACTCCGACGTGGTCTTCCATGCAAGGTTCCCACGTCGGTTAGGGAAACCCTAGATAACTAGCACGACCCTCCTCTCCGAGATGGTGTCCCTCTAGCTTCTCTGCTCCTCGGCGGCGGATGACGAATGAGTTGATGCGTGGCTCTTCGCACGGGGACTATAAATAGGCTGAAGGGGTGCTAGGTCAAAGGGGGCAGCGAATAGGGCCCAGAATGGGCTGAGCCGGACGGCCTGGGCCCATTCTGGCCCGTTTCGCCTCCGTCTCACTTCCAGATGCTTCTCATGTTTTCTTGATTCTTTGCCGAACTGCATGTGGGTCCTTGACATCGTTTTCCCCACGGTTTAGATAAGGGTGCTTGGCGCTCGAACTCCTACATCTTCTATTTAGGTCCTCAGTGTTTCAAGGCTTCACGCTTTAGTCCTTGGATCATTTGGAGTCATGTTCACCTCGTGTCTTGACTTGTGCCGAGCTTCAAGATCTTCTCGTAAAGTGCTCGATGAACTTTACTCGGAAGTCCTCATTTAGGCTCTTAATTCCTGTGTAAACAATAAACTCCAAAAACCACATGTGGGTGCGAACTTGATATATCACGAGGGTTAGCATCGTTAGTTTGGATATCAAATTAATACCAACATTGAAGGTAAAGTCATGGCTAGGTTGACGGAAATCGACCGCCTACATCCCCCCATGCTTAAACCTTGCTCGTCCTCGAGTAAGCCTTCAATGGATATCAGTCTTGCCTTTTGATGTTCATACCATGCACTTGATCATACATGAGAAAACATAATGCTCTCTAAATTTATATTTGTTGAAGTTCCATAATGTAACTAGCCTTCATTCCTACGGAGGGTGGATATCAATTATCTTCCCACAAGAAGTTAATCATGCTCCCAAATTTTAAATGAATCTCAGAAATGTTGAAATGAAGTGCAACATGAAGAAAAAGAGCTAAACCAAGTTCAAAATTTAAACCTCCTTGCATCTTGCTCATGAACTCTCATCTCATCAAGTCTCTCAAGCCTATTTGTTCTACTCCTTTCCCCTCTCAAAATATATATAAGTGGAAGGCTTTATATGGCGCTTTTGGGAAAAGTTTAGTCCTACCAAGATATTATAATCGAGATTTTATCAAAACAAGACAAGCCTCTCATGGTCTTACCGAGACTCGTCAAAAAGGTCATTGGAAAAATAATGTTCTCAAGGAGGGGGACAGAAAATACACACACTTTGAGATAGGTGGACATTTGCAAATGGCAAAGAGTGATCCTGAGGCACGAACGAAGTCCTCGTTATCACATTGCACATGGTTGGAAAGATGAGTATGGGTCTTGATCTTGAATCCTCTTGACTTGAAATTCCTAATGCATCTAGAGAGCCGGGAGCTTTATTTTTTTATTTTTTTTTATTTTTCTCTCTTCTTTCTTCTTTTTTATATATACACATACTTTTTCCTTCTCTCTTTTTTTCTTTCTTTCATACTTTTTTCATTTTTTTCATTTTTTATATACTCCCCTTGAACTCTAGATTACATTGTACCTACCTTCTTGGCAACTCCCCCCATGCTTAGACGATTGCACGTCCTCGGGCAAAGAGGTGACAAAATTTTTGTGCCAAGGTAGGTACTAAAAGTCCTATATTTTTCTGGAGAGAAACACTTGTAATCTTCTAGTGATCCTTCACGCACCATGTCGTCTTGGAGGTCTTCCAAAATCATATTTCAATCTTCGACACCTTCATTCTTGTGATCTTCCTCGAAATATTCATCCATACTCAAGAATTGGGTTGTGGTCAAGGAGGTAAACACAAAAGGAGATAATATGGTTTTGTGGGTGGATATCCGGCGAGGTTTGCAAAATTCCCCAGGTGGAAACTTACAATGCACGGATAGAAAAGGCTAGCATAAAGATAGATACGCAAAAACAGAATGACCAGCTTCTTAGTCTCGGGCCAGAGACATCAAGCCTTGAATCAATGCACTCAAAAATAAATCTCATACACTAAGGTTTTGCACTCAATTAAATATAAGGCTTTGGATAGGTAGAGCAACATGCAAGAGGTATTAATGACAAGGTTAGCATTACTTTTAAGAAAAAAAATAAATTATCTTTAACCCATCCAAAATTGAGAGCATGAGAAAAACTATGGGTCTCATCTTTATCATAACCTCCGCAAAGAATTAAGCTAGCATTTAAATTAATTTCAGATTTGCATTAAAGAGAGCACTAGCTTAATCATGCATAAAACAAGTACAAAGAAGAGCAAAGCGGCAACGGTCATCATATATCAACTTGGCACAATTTTCCATCCATATTAAAAGTCATAAAATGATGGTGAAATTTATTTATGGTGATGGAAGACAAAAACTACTACTAGCACACACATGCTGAAAATAAAAATTGAAAATGCTGCGCACACACAAATTTGCACACAAACTGAAAATAAAGGAAAGGAGAAGGAAAAATCATACCAAACTTGAAAGCATTATTTCTTCTTCCTTCCTTCACTCTTCCTCCGATGGTTGATCCTCCGTCTTTATCATGAAACCAAGCTTGGAGTGCCTCGGAGTATATGGTGGTGTCGAGGTCGAACGGGTGGCTCCTCTGTGTGCCCTTGCGGTTTGGTCTACTGCATGGACGAGCTTTGTGTACTCTTCATGCCTCCAAGGAGAAGCGTGTCGCTCCTCGGTGGTGCCACGTCCTCCTTCATGCTTCACGGGGGCTCGTAGATAGAGTGCCTCCTTGAAGAGCTTACCGACGGCACCCTTGACGATGATCATGTCTTCCTTTTGGAGGACGGTGTTCATGGCTTTCCTTATCATGGCTTGCTGCACAAAGTTACAAACAACCTCCCTAGGGATTTCTTGCCAGTGGAAATACCCACAAAGAAAGTATATGGAAGGACAAGAATTGTAATAATTTATCGAGGATCTTTAGAGAAGGAAGTGAGGCACGAATTTTTCTGGGTGGTTTCTGGAACGTCTGGGCTATGAACTCAAGAACACGAACTAGCAAATGGATGAACTACTTACCAGACGAAGGGGAGCACTGGGGGCTGTTTGGAAGGGGCAGGTCGGCCGGCCTAGGCCGATCGGCCTAGGGGGCCTCCTGCTCCTCCCGGCTCCACTTTTCTCTGAGATGCTTCTTGCTCCCTTGTTGTCCTCTGTCCTCGTGCTCCACAAGAATCCACTGCCCAAACACTCTTGACCACTTTGTTTTGAATGATGAGATCAATGCCTCCCTCCTTTACTTTGTGTCACTTCTTGTCTTCCATGCTTCATGTGCTTTCGGTTACTTCCTGCAGAACAATGTCATTGCTGCCCCCATGCTTCTCCCTTGCATGTGCCCAAGATGCCAAATGATGGATGCCTTCCCGTGATGCATTATGGAGCACAAAACGTTAAGCAAACTCAAAATCCTCCCCTTAATCATGTTTTGACGCTAATCACTCCTCTAATTCGAAAATCAAGAATTAACTCAGAGCTAGCAATGAGTCCAAATGTATTCTTAGAGGAGTTTTTAGGTATCAAAAACATTTGTAAGTCCAAAACTTTCCGACTACCTCTATTTTGGTTGCACCGAGACCGTTTGCTTTCATTAATTTATAGCAAGGTCCTCCGGCTTGACTGCAGGGGTATGGGTTTAGGTTCTAATTTTGGCTAAACATGAGAGAGAGATTTTTGAATAAATAAAAACAATGGGGCTTAGAAAAATTATAAATCTAGAGAAACCGGTGGATGTCAAGTTCAATGAAACCAAAAATCAAGTTCCATAGGATCACACGAGTCCTAGCATGCGTCAAAGATTTAAAATCATTAAGGAACAACACGAGGGTCTACTTGTGTGTTTTTAACATGCAAAACAAAACTAAACCTACCATCATGGAGAGGATGGAAGGCTCAAATAGGATCTGAATTTTTTGTTCTAGTTTCTCAAAAAGAGGCAAATAAATCATGGGATGGCTCATCTCATTGGTTTAAGATCGAAAAATCCAAATAAAATGACCGAGGAAATAAAAGGTTCTCCGAAATTTGTTCAACCACTTAAGAGTTAATAAAATGTTTTGTGTAGCAAATTCTAAGACTGACTTACTTGAAATTCGTAAATCTACCGGGTTGCCCTCCCGGTAGCTTTATTCTTGATCGGGTTGTCCTCCCGGTAGCTTATTCTTGACTCGACGAACGGGTTGCCTCCTACCTAGCGCTTCGTTTAAAGTCAATAACTAGACTTCTTCTCTTATTCACTTTGGATCAATGCTCTTTGTGGGCGTTACAATCTTGGGTACCCACTTTTGCACCATCTTGGGCGCGGGCTTATTCTTCGGCTTAGTCATTTTTTTGGTCTTCACAGTCTGTCTTTCTTATTTGGTCTTGATGGATGCAACATCTTCCTTGATCTCCTTCGCTTCCTTCTCCCTTGGCTCTTCCTTACTAATGTGACGATGAGGTGGAACATATTTAGCATTAATCATGTTGCATACCTCGAAACATGGTCGAAACTTGAATGCACTTCTCTCGTTGTTGATGTTGAATTTGATCTCCCCCTTGCCAACGTCGATCGTCACTCTGATGGTCTTGAGGAACGGCCTCCCAAAGATGAGTGGCGGCTTCTCCCATTCTCTCATCTTGAGAACCATGAAATCGACAGGGATGAAGTGATCTTCAACTTTTACGGGTACATCTTCGGTGATTCCCACGAGATAGCAAATAGAGTCGTCACCCAACTCTAGACACATGGTTGTAGGCTCTAGCTTCTCGAACATGTCTCTTGGCATGACTCCCACACTTGCTCCAAGGTCGCATAATGCCTTCTTAAACTTGAATGAGCCAATGGGACACGGGATGGTCAGACATCCGGGGCCTCTTTGTTTCTCGGGTCCTTGATATGCAATAGTGGCGCCGCATTCCTTGAACATCTTGATGTGATCTACCCCGAGTGTTGCCATCTCATACTTGTTGGCAAGTATGTCACTGAAGTAGCGTGGCTTTAATGGAGGCATCTTCAATCTTCCTTCATTGCCCATTAGGCGCCCGGCAAGTTGTCCCACTTGCGTCTCTAGCATCTTCATCATGTTGAGCACTTGATGGTAAGAGCTTCCGACCTCCATCACCTTGCCATTTATATTCTCCAATATTTTGTCAATAGTCTTGAACTTAGTGACAGTGTCCTTGTTGATCTTAGCTTGCTCGTCCATGAAGTCCTTCAATTGTATACGAAGAGGAACCGAATTTTGAATGGACGAGCTTGCATTAAATTGAGGTTTACCTTGCCCATAGCGGAAGTTTGGAAATTCTCCTTTCCTCATGTAGTTGAGCACCTTTGCTTCCTCCGGACAATTTCCTTGGACATGGTCGTACTCCCCACACTCCTCACATGTGGATCTTGCTTCAGCAGCCTTTTTAGCTTCTTCCTTCTCTATCTCCATCTTCTCCAACCTCCTCATAAGTGAACTGATATGCCATTCAAGGAATTCGGCTTCATGTATTCATTGAAACACTCTAAAGCTTCTTCAATCGTCTCCGTAGGAAATTGAACAAATGTATCAATCTTGTTGCGCAAACTCTGAGTCTTGGCCGGCGAATAATATTTCTTCATGAAGGCCCTCATCAATGCTTCCCAAGTAGAGTGTGGAACCAATGCAAAGCTCTTCCAAGTAGTGAAAACGGGAAAAGCCTTGCCCGTATTTGATCCTGAGTCACCCCTTCCACATTGAAAGTTTGACATAGTTGAACGAATGCTAGGAGGTGAAGGTTCCGATCCTCTTTACCGGTGAAAGGCGAATGTTGCACCATGCGGATAGTTGAGATCTTGATCTTGAACGGCCTTCTTACATCTTCAAAGTTTAGGATTGGTAGATCAACGATGTCCGGGGTGCATAACTCCCCAATCTTGCGCTCCGACTGCGGTTCTTCTCCCATGGGTGGCCTTTGACGTTGATCTCCCTTTAGACTCGGAGGTGGTGATTCCCTTGGAGATTCCGATGATCCTTCGGCCTCGGCTTTTGGATCTACAAATTCCTTAGCTTGTGTTGCACGTCTCCTTTGCATGTAAAGTTTTTCTGGATCATCCACAAAAGAAAACTTGGGTTTGTTGGAGAGGTAGCCGTCCATCTCCGGTTAGGTTTAGCGATAAACAAAAATCAAAAAGAAGAACTAGGGTTAGTGAAAACTAGATTAGATTGATTTTTGAGGATGATCAAAGTTAGTAGATGCAAAAGAAAAATTGAAAAACACTTACAAACACGATACTAGATCGGATCTTGATTGCTTGTTCCCCGGCAATGGCACCAGAAAAAGAGGCTTCTTGACGTTTGATTATTGTTGTATACTTCGATCCGCAAGCATACGGATCACATGGGACCCTTTTTCCCTTAATTGTAAACCCAAGGTATCAAATCTGTGGAACATGTGCAACGCAAGATTCAATCCAATAAAGCGAGAAAGCACTTTCTTCTTAAGAGGGTTCAAAAGCATCTAATCTACTAAACATGAGAGGTAGCGAGAGAAAGCAAAGAGGTAACCGATCTAGAGAGTCTAGATCATGCCTTTGTTGTAGTTCCAAGCGAGAGATGAAGATAGCAATGCGAATCTCATAAAAAGCATATTTGAACCGCGGCCTCCGTTCCAATCCTCAAAGGCACCCACCGTACGCATGATCGACATCCTGTCACGATGCCCCGCTTTTTGTGTAGGTGAACCTAAGAGCACGCTCACGAGGAACTTGTCGAAAACACTTGGTAGATCTAGTATGCACCCCTAGCCACCACGGCTACAAGAGCACCCTAAGTAATTTATCTTAAGTGTAGATTGAGGAAGAAGCAAAACCAAGAGAAGACAAAACCGTAGAGAAGGTACTTGATCGCTAGAAATCGGATTCACAAAGACTTCACCATGAATGATTACATGAACAAGATCACAACCGGGATCCTACCTTGATCTTGATCCTAGCTCCAGAACTCCGACGTGGTCTTCCATGCAAGGTTCCCACGTCGGCTAGGGAAACCCTAGACAACTAGCATGACCCTCCTCTCCGAGATGGTGTCCCTCTAGCTTCTCTGCTCCTCGGCGGCGGATGACGAATGAGTTGATGCGTGGCTCTTCGCACGGGGACTATAAATAGCCCGAAGGGGTGCTAGGTCAAAGAGGGCGGCGAACAGGGCCCAGAATGGGCTGGGCCGGCCGGCCTTGGCCAACCGGCCTGGGCCCATTCTGGCCAGTTTCGCCTCCGTCTCGCTTCCAGATCCTTCTCGTGTTTTCTTTATTCTTTGCTGAACTGCATGTGGGTCCTTGATGTCGTTTTCCCCGCGGTTTAGATAAGGGTGCTTGGCGTGTGAACTCCTCTATTTTCTATTTAGGTCCTCAGTGTTTCACGGCTTTACGCTTGAATCCTTGGATCATTTGGAGTCATGTTCACCTCATGTCTTGACGTGTGCCGGGCTTCATGATCTTCTCGTAAAGTGCTCGATGAACTTTATCCGGAAGTCCTCATTTAGGCTCTTAATTCCTGTGTAAATAATAAACTCCAAAAACCACATGCGAGTGCGAACTTGATATATCACGAGGGTTAGGATCGTTAGTTTGGATATCAAATTAAAACCAACATTGAAGGTAAACTGATGGCTAGATTGACGGAAATCGACCACCAACACCTGGCCACATGCGTGGCCACAAGCGTGCTTCGCCACAGTTGCCGCAGAAGATCCGGCAACCTATCAGATCTGAACCCCGAAGGAGTTCAGGGTGCAAACCTGGACTATCTCGCGTAAACCCTGCTTGGGCTTCGGCCCACGAAAGCCTTCTGAGCCCAAGGGATAACCAGGCCAAACCAAGCATAGTTCGAGGACCTTTTCTGGACTTTGGGAACCATGGCCGAACTGCGCCAGCCCAATGGGCCACTACCACTTTGGGCCCATTAACGGCCCACTAACTGACAACCTAGGCCCACTAACCGTTGACCAGCCAACGATGACGTCAGCGATGACATCATCACAGTTTTATAAAATCTTTTATGAATTAAAATAAATGTTTTATAAATCATTTTTATCTTTAAAAATTCATACCTAATTATTGGGAGCTTCGAAAAATATGAAACCAGTTACATTGGTTTTATAATTCCGAGCCACTCGCCGCTAACCTGTTCTTTTCTGTTGTTGCCCTTGAACTAAGCCCTTTTACCCGGTGTTCTTGGTGTAGAATTCTTGACCGCTGCCGCCACTACGGCATTGTGGGTCTGGGACGCCGGAGCCCCGCAGCTAGCCACTGGCGTGCCGCGGATAGGAATAACTTCTCCAAGTCACGTTCTCACTACTTTCCTTGCTTGCACCGCTTTGTGCCGCAACACGCATACCCGCTCTCGCTCTACCTTGTTTAGTGATGTGAAGCGTGAGACAAGCCATGTACTTGTAACTGAGATGCCGCGAGTGATGGACGGCCGTGCCGTGAGCAGAGGCCTCTTCTTTAAGCACGGCAACCCCATGTTGCAACCTAGCTACTTCACCATGGTCATCACCGCATCGCCAGCACTTGCCCCATTGCACTCTTGAGCATGCCTTACCGCATCACCACCTACTATCATCCACAAGTCGATCCTTTCATCTTCCTTGAAGCTACCGCTGCAACTCTTGACCTGATAGCGCCTTGCCTAGCTCGCTTCGCTTTGCTTTACTCTCATCATCTTTTGAACTTCCGCTTTGTTGCAACCATCAACCGCACTAACACCTTGCAAGCATGATCACCAAAGCCTTTAGCCTTGGATCGACAATCCAACCTTGAACTAACTCTTGTCCCTATCTTGTTTTCTAGTATGTAAAACTAATTGTTTAAATTGCTTTTATTATGAAAACTAATTGCTATACTTTCATTATTTTAATCCAGTACTGCTTGTAGCTAGTTTGGATTTAATTGGTTCTTCTAAATTGATGTTCTTTGGAGTTATTGCCTAGTTGATTATCGTTATTTATTTCCGCGTCGCAACTCATGTAGGCTTGTAATCATGTTTGAAGACCCGAGCTGCGACGACTTAGAAGACCTCCGACCTGAAGGAAGGCCTCAACCTCGACTACTCTACGATGACTACCATGTAGGTGTCATGTCACTCCCGGCCATATAGATCCTATGCATGCTATTTAATTGCTAGTGCTTTACTTTTGATGCTTTGGATGATGAAATGCATAGACAATCTTTTAGCCATGCCATGATTTTGATATATCATGTACCTTAAACTTCCTACCTTTGGGACTAGCTATAGACCCCTAGCTAGTCCCCTATACTTACTATCCATATATTTTACTTGTTTTGTGATATGGATGGATCTCTGGAGTTGGGCTGAGATTGGGATATCTCGGTATATTCTAGCGTGTGTTTTGGGTGAGTGTGACTCCTTGATGTGTTATAGCGGGAGTGAGCCGCTTGGTTACTTGTGAACGCCTGTCTAGGGGAGATGCGACCTGGCCTACCGCCCTAGCGACGTGTCGGACGGATGGAGTTGGTGGAGTGCTCACTCCTTGCAATTAAGGACTGATCGACAGTTTAACCATGTTTCATTGGGCTATTTTCGTGCAAACCGCTCGCCTTATTATGAGCGGGGTTCGGTCTAAGAACTAGTTTGTGGATAGTATTCAGCCTGTAGGCGGATCGGTGTGATCGTGTGAGGGGGATGATCCCTTCCGCCCGAGTAGACGTCACCCCGACTTCGCTGGGGATGGTTCCACTGCTTCGAGGACCGAGACTGAGTGATATGTTCCCCAGAGGAGGACGAGTCAGGCTCGACAAAGCGAGAGAGCGCTATCCACTGCTAGGTCTCCGGCCGTTAGGTAGGGATGTGGAACAGAGGCATCCGTTTCTGCCTTATCCGGCGGGTCCAGTTGTACAACCTCTGCAGAGTGTTAAACCTATAGCTATAGTTCGTGTCCACTAGTATGGACAGCCCTTTGATCTGTTACTCTGGCTAGACTTTTCTTGTGCTGCTTCTCTCCCCCGAGTGTGTGTGAGCTCGGCCTTGGGCCGTTGAGATGTGGGCATAGGAGCTGGTGACCCTACATCGCAGATGAGAGTGGGATACTGAATCTTGGTTGAGATTCGGTGCTTGGTGTATATTCCTTGGCTTGGGGTGTTGACCCCGGAGGTGTTGGCCTCGGAGGTGTTGACCTCCTCAGAGGTGATGACCTTGTTGCTATTTCTGCATTCCTTGTTGTTGTTGCTGCCACTGCATAAGCTTACTACAGCCATATATAGGCTTATGAGGACCAGGTGTGTCCGAAGACCAGTGGAGGGTCGCTCCTTAGTGATGAGTGATTGACAACATTGTGTGGACTAATGCTTGGCTCAGTGTGTAGGTACAGGTTGCGGCTTGACTCATGTTGGTGCAGGTGAAGAACAAGCGCGAAAGGCCTTTGCCGTGGTGGCCTTCGGGTGATGGAGAGGCAAGTAGGTTTGGTTCGATGGACCTGGTGGCCGATGGGGTCAAGTGCGAGCTGTGCGGTGCAAGACTAACAAGTTGAAGTCATGGACATGGGCCGGTGCAAGGTGGCGGTTTGAGGCCGAAGCTTACACGCGGGGTTTGGTGGTTTGCCCACAAAACCATCGGTGGACGGTTTCTTGGTTTGGGCCTCAAAACCAAGTCCGGAGGCTCGATGCGACGGAGACGGTGATCCGGGAGCATCGGGAAGCTTCAAGGTGGGGGCACATGGCGTGATCGCGGGGCTTGCGTCGAGGTTAAGCAAGTCCACGGTGGAAGCGTGTCCGCTCGATGGGAATATCCGAAGACTTGACCAAAATGCCCCTGAGGGGTGTGTATCTTAAGTTTAAGTTGTAGGGGTAGCGTGGTCATTTGCCTCCTCCGGTGGACTTCGTATAAATAGCAGAGAGGTGGATGGCATCTCTCTCTCTCTTGGACTCTAGGGTTTCCTCCCCCGGTAGATCGCTCCGGACCGCTTCTTTTCTCAGTATTTCCTTAGGTTAGATTCTTGTATAGACTCTGACCTCTCGATGTATGGAAGCATTCGGCGTTGTGATGATTTCCCTCTCCTAGCTCTTTGTGATTTTCGTGACATTTTCAGAGCTATTTTTGGGTGTTTTTGTTCTTCGCTCGATTTGTTGATTTGAGGGTGTTTTCTCTTGGATTTCTTTGAGGGGATCATGGGTGGATGCCTTGTGCATCTTTGGGTGTGATCTTGACCCTTCAAACATCGGGAAACTCCTTCGATTCGCGAGTTCTTGGAAGAACATGGTTTCTTGGTGGTGGTTCATGTGATCCACGATTCCCGGTGATTTAGTGAGTTAGAGGTCGAGATTTTTGGGGCATAGCTTAACCTAGTGACGCTTATCATCTCTCCCAAATCTTGTCTCAAGAGCTCAAGTGGTTTGGGAGATCCGGTGATGAGTTGGGTGAGTTGACCTTCTGCTCGCGGGCTAGGTCTGCTTATGTCCGTGCTTGGCAGACTGTCCGCTAGTAGCTCGCGGACCGTCTACACAGCCTGAGTTCGTCGCGTGTTCGTTAGTGTTCGTACGCGATCGTGTTTCGATCCGTTGAGTTCGAGGTTTTTGTTTAGGAGTGGTTTGCCGGACTGTCCGCCAGGTGGGGCCGGACTGTCCGCGAGGCACGGACCGTCCGCGGTGCTTGCCCGGACTGTCCGAATTTCCTCGGTGCGCAACTGGAGGTTCGATGTCCTTTTTTTGGACTGTCCGCCGAGGGGTCATGGACTGTCCATCCTGGACCTCGCAGATTTCGTCAAGTTGTTTGATTCTTATCTTGTGCTTCCGCTCTTTGATCCGTGGCTTGTCTCTAGGACTTGTAGGCTTGTGTGTGCCTAGTCTAGAGCTTCTTTGGTGTGTGCGTGTGATCCGAGTGGCATTCGGGGTATAGGCGAGTTCATCCTTCGGGAAGAATTTTTATTGGCTCCCATTCACTCCCCCCTCCCCTCTCTGGTCGCCTATTCGGTCCTTCAGCTTATCCATGCATACTAGAATTCAACCATCGCTTTTGCTCTTTTTGTTGGGAAGCTGACATGATCTACCCGCTTATCGGGTAGATGGCGGTGTTTCTAGACTCGAAGACTGATTACAACTTCGACGATGAAGGATGGGAAGATTAGAGCTAGTTCTACGCTCAAGTTTGCATGTGGAGCTAGAGTCGCTTCGCTTCAATAGATCCGCTGCATAGATGTTTTACCTTTCTTGTTTAGTCTGGTTGAACTTGTATCCAGCATGTGCTGAAGAGATGTACTCTGATATTATAATAAATTGATGTAATGTTTCTTTCATTCCTGTGTTGTATGGATTTGTACTACTTGAGACAGGGATTGCACGTGATAGCCACTTCCTGGGACTATCACAGAGGTGCAGAGGATTGGATTCTCATTTTTGGGAATCCAGTTCGTTTCAGTAGGAAAGCTGCCTGCTTGGTATGGGAGGAATCCAACGCAAGTAGGGAGGGTCAGCCTATGCAAATTAGTGCTATATTCACAACCTGTCTATCTGCTTGCTAACCGTCTTAAAGCCTTCCGCGAAAGTCTTGGAGGAAATTGACAAAATTCGGAGGTGCTTCCTCTCGGCAGGGGACAAGGAGATCTCAGGTGGAAAATGCAAGGTCATCTAGACCAGAACAACACTGCCAAAGGAGCATGGTGGACTTAGAGTCCTTGACCTCAACAAGTACGCCACAGCCCTTCGCCTGCGCTGGCTTTGGCATGAGTGGGTGTCGGCGAAGAAGGCATGGTGGGCACAGAGACACCATGTAACGAAAAGGATTGGCTCATGTTCGCGGCTTGCACCTCGATCACCGTGGGGGACGGCCGAAAGATATCATTTTGGAATTCGGGATGGCTGCAAGGTCAGCATCCTAAGGATATCGCCCGGCTGTTATTCCTCGAAACAAGAAAACAGAAACGAACGGTGGCGGATGCACTACACGACAACACGTGGATCCACGATCTCAACTATCGGACTGGCTTTATGACGACACATCTCACCCAATTTGCCACACTTTGGAATCTGATTGCGAACAACGAGCTACAACAACAGCGTGAGGACAACATTTCTTGGAAGCTCACGCCCAATGGCGAATACACAAGGCCCAATTCAATGGTTGAATCAACACGGCAGACATCGCTTCCATCTAGAAAACCTAGGCACCCCCGAAATGTAAATTCTTCGCTTGGCTCGTCTTTCAAAATAGGATCTAGACGTCGGATACGCTACCCCTCTTGCCCACTATGCCGGACCACGATGGAGACAACACACCACCTATTCACATCATGCCGCTACACAAGACGGGTTTGGACTTTGGTCGCGGAATGGTCGGGTCAGCTTAACCTACACCCGAACGAGTGGCCCCATAGTGAGTCTGTGCTACACTTGTGGACGAACCTTACGACTGCCCAAGACATTCCACGCAAAGCTACGCATTCCATCATCCTCTTAATCAACTAGGAGATCCGGAAGGAATGAAATGATGACAGAGTTTTCAATCGTCACGAATCGTCGGTACCGTCCACCTTAGCTAAGATCAAGAGCGAAGCGCCGGCTTGGATCGCTGCAGGTTCTAAAGGGCTGGCCACCCTTCTTGCGTGAGTGTAATTGAGTGGCTAACTGTAGATTTTCAATTTTGTTTTGCCAAGTCCTAGCTTGTTTCTCCTCTATATCAATGAAGTCCATGCCCGTTCATTAAAAAATTCCATTACACAATGGATAGGATTTCAAATTTTTTTATATTTTCTCTTGCTTTTCCAAAAATAAATATTAGATTCACAAATTTGTAAAAGTATACCCGAGCTGCCGTTGTGAACGGTGTCTGGCTTCAAACGCCGCACACAATGGCGTCTGGGCCAACCAACCGCTGTGGACAACAGCTATTGGAGGCTATTGCACCAGCCGCACGCGGCAAGCCCCAGAAGTCGACCACAACAACGTTTGAGGGCAGCCGATGGTCCCGTCCTCGCCAAACGCCGGCAACAACGGCGTTTGGAACCAAACGTCGTTGCCAACGGCGTCTGCGGTGGTCGCGCTTATAAAACAGCGTCTAGCCCCTAAACGCTGCCCCCCTCACTCTCTCCTCTCCCACGTGGCGAAACTCTGGTCCATCTGCGCTTCGAGTCAGGTATTATTCTAGCCTGTTTACTTTTTGGTAGTTTACAAATATTAGAAAATAGTTTAGAAAATTTAGAATTAGTTTAGAAATAGTAGAAAATAGTTTAGATAATTTAGAATTCGTTCATAAATAATAGAAAATAGTTTAGAAAATTTAGAGTTAGTTTAGAAAATACTAGAAAATTGTTTACAAATTTTGAAGTTAGCTTAAAATACTAGAAATTATTTATAAATTCTAAAATTAGTTTAAAAATACTAGAAAATTGTTAACAAATTCTGAAATTAGTATAGAAATAGTAGAAAATCATTTACAAATTCTCAAATTAGTTTATAAATAATACTAGAAATAGTTTGCAAATTCTGAAAATTATTTAGAAATCCTGAGTTCCTCGATGAGAGGATTGATAGGAAGCACCAGTCGTACCAATTTGCTATTTGTGGTACGCCGCTGAGCACTATGTGTGCTCGGGCTCAGGGGCACTACATGCCGCTACACTAGAGATGGATTCCAAAGTGCGTAGTACGATACTTGATAAAATATGCATTCATTAAAATTTCTTTCTATGTTTGATTGCACTGACACTGATTATATTATGTGGAGCAGGCTACGAGCAGCAGAACTTCTTCCACTAGCGCGGTTAGTAGAGGGGGACCTGATGTGGAGCGTGCTTCGTCCCTAGGAGCGTCACTCGTGGTTTGGGTTCGACTACGGCCTCGTTTGCGCACAACTCGACCTGTGGTGCCCTAAGACGCACACGCTCCATTTCCTCTTTGGCGAAATGACGATCACTCTGGAGGACGTGGCCCTCTTGCTAGGTCTACCGTGTGATGTGCAGGCAATGGGGCCGGTCAACATCCCCAAGTCGTGGCGGCATGATTTGCTTGAGAGGTTCGCGCCAGTGGTGCGTAACCACCGAGCCGTTGGTCCAGCGCAGGGCTTCCAGAACATCCACGGATCCACCTCTTCTTGGTTGCGGCAGTACAACGTACGTACCTCGATATCATTACTTATTAAGTTTAAGTAATATTGCAACCACTTTATCAAATTATCTTTTTGTGCAGGCTGACTACATGCGAGATGACGCTGACGATGACACTGTGGCCAGGCACTTGGAGGCGTACCTGCTCTGGCTGTTCGGGTAAGTCATGTTCTGCGGATCACAGGGGGATTTGGTGTTGAGATACCTAATCCCCCATGCTCCGGCGATCACCGACACCCCCTGGATGACGTCCCCCAGGTCAGCTGGGGCACTGCAGTGTTGGCGGCGACGTACAGGAATGGGATTTTCCTCAGATGCCCGCTGCTACTGCACCTCTAGTCGTACGAGCACCTTCCCGTTGGTCGGCCATTCATCGACCGGCACCCGTTCCAGGAGCCTGGCCATGACCCAGCCGACCAGCCCACCCTGGGTTCATTGTGGTGCCACCGACCAGTACATCCTTCTTACCTTTTCTTCGATATTTTTCATTTAACTCACACAACTAACTCTTCGTCGGGCAGATCGACGCCCTGATAGACTCCGAGGTCATAAGGATGGCAGTGGGTTGGGTTCGGAGCAGATATCCGTGAATTTTGGGCCCGCGGGTTGTGGGTTTGGTTCAGATTTTCGCCCACGGGTTTGCGGATTCAGACATCCGCAACGCTACAGGTTTGCGGCGAATTTTAGATTTCGTCCACGGATGTCCATTGGAGCTCCGCAAATTTGAGCCCAATAAGTCCACATAAGAAACCCTAACTTTTGTTGGTTCTTTGATGACTTGTCTTGATGAAAAATATGAAGAAATGGTATTGTTGTTGTTTCTTTCTATACTCAACTAAATTTACAATCCTTTGAACATTTAAGTAATTTGTAACTCTTTTTATTTCACAAGGTGAATATGATCCCATAATTGATGAATGATAAGTTGTCCACTGTTATTCGTTTGGAGGACTATATATGGATGTCGATTTGTGTTTTCCACTTTTATTGAACTTGTAGTATGTTGAATTGTATTGTTGCATACTTTTGAAATAATTTGGACAGTGTGTGATGTACTGATGTATTTTGTGCTCTTGTTTTTATGAAGTTTTTTCCGGATTTGGATTATCCGTTGGGTTTTGGATATCTGTGGGTTTGAGTTTGGATTCGAATTTTCACCCGAACTTGTTCATGGGTTGGATCTGGGTTTTAGGTTTGGGTGCCTTGACACTATATCCGATCCGTTGGCATCCTTACGAGGTCGTTTGGACGATGTACACCACCGACGTCATCGAGGCGCTGGCACCTCAGGGTTTCTTGTCGTTGTGCAGTCGAGACCAGCAGTACTGGAGGACAACGACGCCGGTGGTGTTTGACGTCCACATCAAGGAGTACCACGTGCGCCGCATCATGAGGCAGTTCGGCCTATACCAAAAGTCGCCCCTGCTAGTCGTTCACACGGTCGACGCTGCAGTGCACAGGTAAGGTGACATTAACCCTTTAGGTTCTCGATCACGTTAAGTAACTTTAATTGCTGACAGATCCCCTAGATTTGTGGTAGGTGGTCTAGGAAGGGGGTCAAGACAGCGTCAGTTCTGTGGGAGCCTAAGCTGCTCCCTGACGTAGAGGCTTGGGAGCACGCTTCTGAGGCCCCCAACATCGTCAGGCGAGCAGCGACGCCACGACGATGCGGCCTGGCTAGCATACCTGCAGTGGTACGTGTTGAGGACTCGGACGCGCATGACGTACGTGTCACCCGAGCTACCACAGGAGCCAACAGACCCCGCGGCGGGGTACCTATTCGACGGGACCAGAACTACAGCACCGTGGTGAGTTTGTGACTACAAATTCATCCTTCTTTGCTTACATTCGTTCATACTAATCCATCTTTTGTTTGACAGCAAGATGTGCTTTACGAGGTCTTTCACCTGGCGCACACCGCACATTCGTCGGTGGTGGACATGATGATCGGGCAGCACAAGCAGGTGTACGAGAGGCAAATGGAGGTCATTAGGAGGTTCTGCCGCGGGTGAACTTCCACGGCTACGATGTATCTCTGGCCCCACATATCCCCTCGTCCTCCAGCAGCCCGGCCTCCACTGCTCGTTCGTGCTAGGCGCCGTCGTCCTCCACACGGCCACTGTACTCCGCCATTATGTCGACTCCGCCATACGTGCCTCGGTCGTATGGTTTCTACACCGCAGGTATATCTTCTTTTGTTCATTCTAATTTGCACGACTTGTTGTGTTGTTATGTGTTCATACATGATATCTAATCTTATAGGGAGACCACCGACACCGTAGGTACCAGGACCTTTGGCTTGGGTACCGCCGCCAGCACCACTGATTTCCAGCAGACTAGTCGGCCACCCGTTTTTCAGCAACCCGTCTTTGGTGCGTCCCTAATTCTATCTCCAAGCAGACTAGCTCTTCAAACGGTATGTGCTAACCAAATTCTATTCAATGCAGATTTCAATGCGGCCATCCCACCTGCTTCCGAAGGCGAAGATGAGCAGTTTTCGGCCTCCCTCGACGAGATTTTCTTGGGAGAGCAGAACCCATATGTGCTCGGCCCTACGCATATAGGAGGAGCACCGCCTTTCGGGACCCAGGCGACGCAGGAGGAACAGGCGGTGTTCGAGGAGGCGGCTGCGGCTGCAGAGGCAGGTTTGGCGGCAGCTGCAGCGGTAGGTTTGGAGGTCAAGTACACGTCGGGAGCAGCGGTGGTGGCGTCTGGATCGGGAGCAGGCTTAGGGACACCACCCCCGACGTTGCACGACGCCGCCAGCCACCACCAGATCCCCTCACGTACCCTATCCTCCAAACGAGGGTCGCGCATAATGCAGCCAGGGCCAGGAAGATGGCTAAGGGGCCGCCGCGACCAATGAGGCGCGGCCGTATTTAGAGATTAGTATTTAGTGATTTTTTATAAACTATGTCATTAGTGTATAAACTACTTTTGTCCTATCGATAATCGTATTACTGGTAAAAAGCTCTCAAATGCGTCCGATCGATATTCGTATGAATTGAAAAACATCAATGGAATCACAATAAAAAATTCAAATGTGTTTAAAAAAAATACTCCAGTCGCCGCTTCAACAGCGTCTGGTTCCGCATCTGGATCCTCCCTTCCAAACGCCGGCTCAACCACCCAAACGTCGTTTTAAACGGCTTCTGCTACCAGACGCCATTGTGTGCGACGTTTGGATGTAGACGCCATACACAACGGCGGCGGGAGTATACTTTTGCAAATTTGTGAATCTGATAATTATTTTTGGAAAATCAAGAAAAAATATTAAAAAATTCTAGGATTTCCCGTGTCATCATTTGGGAGTGGGCCGTCTGATTATTTGCTAGTGGGCCGGACCGTCTTCCAATGGCATACAAATGCGACCCACGTGGTGGTGTCACGACGGCGTTCGTCGTCTCCCGCCCGAGAAGAAGAGAAAGCGAAGGGGACATTGACCTAGTGAGCGCCGGTTCCTGGACCTGGTCCATGCACCGAGCAGCCTTCGAGATCTTTTGTAAATTATTAATTATGTTGGTTGTTCCTGGGAATACCCAGGAATATATCTAGCTCCGTCCCGGCAGCCGATCCCAATAGAGAGGCTTAGCTCCGACCCTATTTGACAATATGTGCACCTATAGTGCTAAGACATACTTTTGCCAATTTGAGATTTTCTCATTTCCTTATGCACTTGAACGATGAAATTATATTTTTTTCTAGCTCATTTTGCATCCCAACTTTTACAACAAGTATGCATTCAATGTTTAAGTATTTTCTAAAAGGTTTCATATTTTTAATAAACGTATTGTGTTGGAGGTTTCATATTTTAATAGATTTTGTGCTTTCAAGACATAACTTGACAGGCACGTGGAAAACTACAAAAGAAGTCTTTTTTTGTGGAGGATGAGAAAAAAAGCAAGTTTGATGCATGTCCCAAGGGGAGAAAATGAGAGATACTATATCCATTCACACTATTTATTTAAGTTTACAATTACACAAAAGGGTAAACTTAATACTAATACTGTTACAAAAGAAACTTAGCTTTTGTGTTCATCGGGTGCTCTTTTACTAGATTTAGCCATCAAACATATGCATAATTACGTGATACCTTGCGCGTTGCTGCGGAAATTTTTTAAAAACAATATTTTAAGGCGAAATATGATGGTAGAAACACCAAAGTGATTACATGGTAACATTCGTTTGTAAACAACATTATATATGAAAGTATGTTATTTTGTTGAGAGTGAACCATTCTAAAATGATTGATCTATATGTATTTCAACTCGAAGAATTTGTGGTGTGCTACTCACAAATACATGGTATTAGCCACATAAAATCGGTTCGAGACATAAATAGATGGTATGGTGGATGGTGACATAACGTATAGTGGATGGTGACATGGCTTAGGCCGGTCTCAATGGGAAAGATCATAGGAGGATCATGATCATTAAATATCATACCACATCAGCAGATTTATGAGGAGAGAGGAAGAGGAGTGTCATGAAATGAGAGAGGAGAAACTTCGAGGCGGGGGGCACGCGACATGATCACGATACTTGCGTTGAGGCTAAGCAAGTCCGCGGTGGAAGCGTGTCCGCTCGATGGAGATACCCACAAGTTACCCAAAATACTCCTGAGTGGGTTGTATCTTCCTTTTAAGTTGTAGGGGTAGTTTGGTCTTTTGCCCCCACCTGATGACTTAAATATAAATAGTCTTAGGGGTGGAGGGCAACTCATCCTTTGGACTGCTTTTCATTTCCTTCTCTCTAGGCTAGCCAAAGCGATCACGAGCACATCTTCAAACAGGTGGAAGCGGGAGGATTGCTAGCCTTTGTAAAGAATTTGACCTCTGAATATATGGAAGAATGCGTGTGCTAGTTGTCTCTCTCTTGAATCACGAGTTGTTTTTGTGCTATTTTCGGTGGTTTTTTGTTTCGATTCTTGTTTGTCGATTTCTAGGCCGTTTTCTCTCGGATTTTTTTGAGGGGGTCATGGGTGAGTGCCTTGTGCCTCTTTGTGCATGATCTTGACCCCTCAAACGCCGGGAATCGGTCTCGATTTGGTGTGAATGGGATGAACTCGAGTTTGTGTCTTGTGCGCACGAGATTTACGATTCCGAGTGATTGAGTTGGTTTGAGGTCATAAGATTTTAGGCATAGCTGCTCATAGAGATGCTTCTCATCTACCTAAAATTTAGGCTCAATCCATCCAGCGGTTTGGGAGATTCGTTGTTGGGAAGTTGGGGTTGACCTCGCGGTCGAGAGCGAGTTGCGTTCTGCGAAACGGACAGATTATCCATACGGACAGTCCGCGAGTGATGCAGTTCGTCGAGTTCATCACGTGTTCTTGTGTGTTCGTGGTTTGATCTGTTGGTGTTCGTTTGGTTGTTCAGAAGGAGTTGATAGACAGTTCGTCTAAGAGTCTTGGACCGTCCGTCCAGGTCGGACTGTCTGTGGTGTCAGGTCGGGTAGTCCGTGAGGAAGAGGTTCGTCTCTTGATGTTTCTGAGTTTAATACAGACCGTCCGTGCCTGATCATCAGACCGTTTGTCCGTACCTGACGGACAGTCCATGACAGCCAGACAAACCGTCCGTGTTGGACGCAGAAACAACCTTGTGTTGTCTTGCCTCATTAGTTCTCGAGTTGTGCTTCCGCTTTGCATCTAGTTTGGACTTGTTCCTAGGGTTGGTAGATCCGTTGTGACTACGTGACCTTGACGAGTTCGTGTGGGAATCCTCGGTAGTGATTTTGGGACTTAGCCGGTTTTTAGTCGGAGAAATTTTTATCGACTCCCATTCACTCCCCCTCTCTGGTCGCTAATCCGGTCCTTCAATGATTAATAGAAAATTTTCTTCCAAATTCATATTCACATAATTTATAGATAATTGATGTTCGGCTGGCCGGTAGTTAATGGACAGTGCAGATTTGTTGTGAGAGAAAAATATCATTGGTTGGTTGGTGGTTGGTGGCTGGTACTGATTTGATATGTGAGAAAATTATTGCCGCTAGGTGTTGTCACAGTTTTTTGACACGTGTCAATAAGAGGCGAAGAGGCACCGGGAAGGTTATAGAGCCGATGAAAGAGAGAGAAGAAGGAGCAACCAGCCGATTCGAAATCGGTCGATTGAGAATAAGTCAATGAGACCAGCCGACGGTCAAAGAAGGGGATCAGCCGGTATAAAGGAAAGGAAGAGGCAAAAGGAAATACGCCAAGGTGTAGAAGGATTAAGGTGGGTCATTGATCGGTTGACAACGGGTCAAAGACAGTTTAGAGAGTCTGATTCCTGCGAGGATCATTTAAATATAGTAGTTTTATTTCTTTAGAGTCAAGTAATCTTTGTCGTCATCGACTAGGAGTCAAATTGTCCTCAGGACATAAATAGCGACCCTGCGTGGTCGGGAAAAGTTTGTACACACCAACAAACACAAAACCTTTACTCTTTTTCTACAATTTACTTTTCAAGTCGGCGACTTTGCCAAAAGTTTTCTTCTTCTTATTTTCTTGTTTCTTCAAACGTTGTCCTTCAAGCTCGTCGGGCTGCATCGACTGATCTCCGACAGGCTTGTGAGTACCGTTTTACCGAGTAATTTCTAGGCTTTAACCTCCGGACGCATCGCTGTGGTTTCGTCTAGATTTATTCACAACTTACCGATATCAGCTAGATCTGCAAGTTTCGTAGCAATTCTCATTTATTTAGCTTTTATCACAAATTTATCCCGCTCGAGGCTAGATCTCATCGGCTACTCTCGCTACGACATTGACGTATCGATCCCACAGCCGATCCAGACTTGTCCCGAGTGCTCCCACGTAGTGCTTAGCTTGCTCTGCTCATCCCGCGCGCTGCTGACGTCATCAGATCGGCTGACATAGCCGCTCTGATCATACTTGCACTTCGGCTGCCTCATCGGTTGACCGATTTCGCCTGCTCCCGTATCGGCCGATCCGGCTGTTACGTTGTGCCCACGTGGAAGACTCTCATCGGTTCTCTATCCGATTATCTTGAATTTAATTATCTACTCTCTTTCCGTGTTGATCAACAGGTCAGGTCGACTGGCACACCTCGTTACATCTCAGAGATCCGTTACGTGTTACCGTGAAGAACTTTATTCCGTTTTTTGTCAACACCAGGTGGCTGACAAACCATGCAAACAAGACACTATCCTATTTTAGATGTTAGATTCGCAACCAAATGGAGCATTGCATTTGGCCTTTGTTCAACATAGATGTTGTTGCATATTCTCTAGGAAAAGCTTACGTCAAGTCAAAGGATTTCGCATCACCTTAGACCCCATTTAGTTCCCCAAGATTACAAAAATTTTACCCATTTCACCAAAGTTTCACCCATTTTTTCTCTCTGTGCACGCAATCTAATGTAAAAAATTTCACCTATTTCACCAAAATTTCAGCCAACTAAACAGGGCCTAGGCACAATGGAAAATTTTATGGAAGCTTCACAAGAGTCGACGAGCGTTAAATTCTATGGTACATCAACAATTTTGTTAACTTGCCAGAGAGTATGAGAAGAGAGGAGTTTCATCATATTATAAAAAGATTTGAATCCCCATGAAAAAATTGAAGCTCAAATACCAAGTATCTAATCTTGGAAACAATACACTAAAACTGCCCTTATGAATACATACAAAACTATGGAGATGTAGCTTTTCACTAGGTTTCTCCACAAGCAGCACTAACGCATGGAGAAAATTGTGCCGGAGAGGTTGCATTCACACTCGCGCCTTCATGCTTAGTCCTAATCTACTAGAAAAAATATTTTAATTTGTCTTGTTTTTCTTATATTAAAAAATATCTTTCTTCAACCTGTGATGATATGTTGGCCTAGAATCTAAAGTTTCTTGCCTTTCAAAACATCTTAACAAAGCAACTCAATAGGTATAGAGTCCACAATATCATACATCACCCATTTCACTACTACTGTGACCATTCTTTCGTCAACTAATTGAAAAATTAGCAAATTAGAAAGCTTGTTTAATACTCCATATCTGTCGGTGTCCGGATTAGCACCGGCACCAACTAGTAATTAGCGCTGAGATCAGTCTCTCGATGGTCGGTGCTAAGCTAAAGGGAGATGGGGTTTATCCTGGTTCTGACCGCGCGGCCGTACGTCCAGAAGGGTGTGCTTGCGCGCTGTATTAACTTGCACCGGGGGTGCCTGTAGAGGGGGGCTACAAGCGAGGCGGGAGAGGAGGAAATTTCCTCAAGTCCCAACTACGATGATTGAGGCTAGTGCCAATATCGGGAATGGGATGTGTGCTGTGAGCGAGTGAGTTTATGAGCGTGTCTGGGCGTGCCCGCGCAGGAGCGTCTGCCTCTCCCTTTTATAAGCCAAGGGAGGGCAGTTACAGTAGGGCTGCACAGTGTTCTGTACAGTGGCCATGTACTAACAGGTATGACGCCGGCGGTCTTGTCCCCGCACGTTCTGGCTCCTGGCGCGAGTTGGTGGTGAGCTTCGGCTTCCGCGGGCGGCATGGCGGCTCCGGTTGCCTGTCTGGCTATGATTTCGAGGGGGGCGCTCTTGCTAACTCGAGGGTCCAGTTGCTGGAAGAAGGACGACAGTTGGCAACACAGGGTCGTGGGACATCACCGGCCTGTCCGCACAGTACCGCGCAATCCGTCGCACAGCGACAGGGATGGCGACACAGCACCGGGAATGGCCGCATAGCCCTAGGGTTGGCCGCATAGCGCCAGGGATGGGCGCGTGACGTCGGATCTGGTGGAGGAGACACAACGCACGCCGTCTGCACAGTAGCGCTGGTCAGCACGTGTACTGGCACGCGGTCCGTACACGTTTCGAGGGTACCCCCATGCCCGTTCGAGGGTCTCACCACTGGGGGAGGACGGGGAGTAGGTAGCATAGCAGCGCAGACTAACACCGGCCTGTCCTCACAGTGCCGCGCAGCGCTCGCACAGGGCCCGGAGTGGCTACACAGTGTGGTGTCAGGCGCCCAGGACCCGTCAGCCGTGCGACATGGAGGGGGATTTGCCTTTGACCGGGATGTCCCGTCGTGGATCTGGCATTTAATGTCGTCGCCAGAGAAGAAGTGGGGCGGGGTGCCACAGACCGAGAGGTGGCCTCGAGCGAGGCGGAGCTAGTCCCCTTCGGGCGAGACAGAGACCTGCTCGAGGGGTCGGGACTCTCGAGCGAGGCGGAAACCCACTCGAGGGGCCGGGACCCTCGAGCGAGACGGAAACCCGCTCGAGGGGTCGGGACCCTCGAGCGAGACGGAGAACGGGGGCACTGGTGGGTTTCCTTGATGAAAAAGCCTTGGGTTGCCGTCGGGCCGTAGTAGGCCGTGGGCCCGCTGCGTACCTTGCTTCCCTTTCTGTGTTTTGTGGGGATTAGCTCGTACGTTATTGCGTTGAACGAGGGTGATTACTCCCTTAGTTGGGGGACCCCTAATGACCGTCCCCGACAGTAGCCCCCGAGCCTTTGCGGGAGTGGGAACCATTCCGGCAAAGGATGTTGCCCTCGGATGCTACGCGCGGGTTCCTCCCCCTTTGATCATTCATGTTTTTCCGTGGGGCACGCTAGCGTACCCGCGGGTGTAAGCTCCCGAAGCACTGCAGGAGTGCACGCACTCGTGCAGGGGTTAAAAGCGTCGGGTGACGGGCTCGCCTTGCGTTTGTTTCGGCCAGCCTCGGCGGTATTTCAGCCGGCATCGGCGATCTACGCAGGTGGGGAGGCGTCGAGTTTACCCAAGACGTTCTTGGGCAGGTTTGCCCGCTTGTTCGAGGCTCAGCCCTCCACAGATTAATAAGGATAGGCGAGGTGATCATCGGGGTGGTCGTGGTGCGAGGAACCCCCGAGCCCTGGCCCAATTAGGGACGATCAGGTAAAGCGCTCAGCCCTCGCTGCCCTTCCGCGGGGAGGAGGTGTGAGGCAATCCATGCTACCCTCGAGCGGGTGGCGAGCCACGGATGCCTCTGTGAGCTGTTAACTTCGCGAGGAATGCTGCGGAGCACTTTTCCCAAGTGTTAATCTCTGCACGGTTAGCATAGAACCACTGCTTCGCCTTTCCCAAGAGGGAGAAGGGAAACAGTCGCAGACGAATAGCATCTTCCTCCACTCCTTGTATAGTGAAGGTACTACATAGTTCCAGGAACTGCTGCAGGTGGGCGCTCACGTCTTCATTAGGCTTGCCACAGAATGAGCTAGCCTGTACCATCGTAATTAAGCCAGTCTTGATCTCGAAGTTTCCATTCCCAGTGTTGATCACAGGGCCTGTCGGCACCTGGTCAGCAGAGGGAGCGGAGTACTCGCGGAGAGTCTTCTCGACAGGGTTGGCCATGGAAGTTGATGCGGATGGCACAAAGGAAGCTGGATCGACTTCCGAACGTTCACGCAAAGGAGAGCCGAAATGAGTTCGTGCCTTCCTTATGAGTGACCCAGGATCTTCAGTAAAATTCGACGGTAAGTCGAAACTAGTCATGCACTACCTGTCTTCATCATCAATAGACAAAGAAGACAATCCAAGTTAGCATGCATTGAGAACTGTTTTATTCCTGTCATGATTATAAACATATGCAAAGTGTTGATATGTCATCCTTAAGCCTTCCCCGGCAACGGCGCCAGAAATGCTTGTTGACATTTCTTAACGCAATCACCTAAGAACAGGTTTGGAACCCATCCTGGTAACAGCGCCAGAAATGCTGATTGGTAATTCTTAACATTACAGGAGTCCGCAAGCGCACGGAAGTACCATTGTAGCTTTTCCCCAAAGGAGTATTCCAAAGGGTATCGAATCCAAGGAAGGCATTGGCGGAATGACAAGATCAACTCTATTGCAATGAGTATAGATCATAGACGGAAATAAATCAAACACTCAAGTGCAGGGGTAAAATATGATAATGGGGGTAGTGTGATCACACACACACTCACTCTCTCTCTCTAAGGGGTCCTAGGCATAGGAGGCGACATACAAGTTAGTTCTAGGTTCTTATGTACTATACACATAAAGTTGGTAGGAACGAGTTAGATACACTAGTGTTGAAGAACATTGACTTAAGCACCCAGGTACCACAGGGAGATAACCTCCCGCGTTGCTTCCGCACAACTCCGGTTGTTATATTTTAGACTCCTACAGCTTATCCGAACGTGGGGGATTTCAAAGGTTACAACGGCTGTCACTACCGCGGCCTACCCCAAGACAAACCGTGGGATAAACTCATAAGTAAGGTAGCTACGCAACCCAAGCACCATGCTTACGTTGTTAGCCGGACTTGACCGGCCCGGGCTATTGTGACCCAGGTCAAGCCACCAGATAAACCAGCCAATTACACCGAGTACCATAGCTTAAGCACAGACTTCATATAACGCAGTCATGTCATCTAATTAGATCAAACCAGGTTAGGTACACAAACGTATTTGTGTTTTCCTATGTCTGTCCAACTGGATCAAAGGATCGTGTTCGCGAAGAACACGAGCCTCTAACTTATGAACAAACAACAGAAATATGTGGAAGTCACCCGTCAAGTGGATCGAAAGGCCTTGTTCATCAAGAACAGGAGCCTCTAAATGATGAACAGATGAAGAACACATGAACAAATCACTCATGTATACTAACACAACTTTATATGAAATAGATAAATAACTAAAGTAGATCAAAGTCATACAAATGAAATAAGATACAAGAGAACTCATACCTAGATCCCAAAGTAGACTTGGAACATGAATTAGAACTACTCTAGCCTACCTCCTAGCCTTGAGGAATGGATGCAAACACCCCTGGAATGGCGTCTAGGACCAATAGGGAAGCACCACGTGGAAGCTCAGGAGAGGCCCAGCCAAGGTCGGTTCGGCCGACCTGTGGGGTCGGCCGACCCCCTGGTGGGCCCCTGGCTCGTGCTTTCTCCTGGTGACTGTCCTGTGAGTCCTTAGGTCGATTCCCGGTGTCCACCATATTTTGGCGCGAATTGCATGCCTTTGTGGGCCCATGGATCCATGTGACGTCCACGTGTCACGCTCTGATTCGTCGGGGGTTGCTTCACTTGCATTGCTTGCATGGCATGCATGCATGGCTCCCTAGTTGGCAGGTGTGCATGCATGGCATCCTTGTTGACAGCCCACCTAGGATGAGGTGATGTGGCATGGACCATAGAAGGTGAGTTTGTCACTCTTTTCCTGCTTATTTTCCTGCAATCAAATAATCTCCAAGGACAAGTGGAACTACATTATTCTTAACTAAATATGTGTAAGAAATGCCTTATGCTCCTTTATTCATGAGTATATTGATGGCTAAAGTAGGCACTTAACAGCCGTCAACATGGGGCGCCCCCGAACTTCGCGTTCGGGGACAGGCTCGATCGCGCGCGCCCTGATCGTTCCCGACTCTGTTGATCTGAGGCGCCTGTTCGAACCCTTCGAGGGTCAGGATCCGTACTCCTGATCAGTAGGGCGTTTGCGGGGGCGCTGCGCGCTCCCGTCTTGGCAGATCTGTGGCGCTTGTCGAACCATTATCGAGCTAAGCTTCGGACCACTGATCAGTATCTCCCACATCGAGGGGCATCTGCGGCGCCCGTCGTACCCTCGGCGGGCCGGGCCTCGAGCCGCTGAACAATAATGACTTGGGAGCTTAAGCCCTGGGTCCCCCTCGAGCTCGCTCTCGAGGGTGCATTCGATAGATTGCGGCATCGTGACCTTCACCCCCTCGGACCGGGGCGTCCGTCGTACCCCTTCGAGGGGTCGGGCCTCGAATCCCAGGTCCGATGGCTCCTGGGGCTTTCCTTACACGAGCAGGAATCCCCCTGCGCTTGGGTTTCGGCCGCGGGGCGATTGGCCGCCGCGCCCGCTTGGTCGTGGCTGACGTGGCGCAGAGCAGGCGAGGTGGGCGCGTCTTTTAAGGCGAAACGGTGTGGGTGCCGCGCGGGTGTAAAGGGACGTGGCGCGGTGTCCCCTGGTTTACCGTGCAGTAATTATTGCACATGCGCGTGCGCGTGGCAGCTTCGGGGTGGTGGGGCCCGATCGTCAGCGACAGGCGGCACCCACTGCATTAACTGCGGTTGCCCGTCGCACCGTCGGGCGCTCCGTCCCCTCCCTACTCTATAAAAGCAGAGGACGCGGGGAGGAGCTCTTTACCTTAGCCATTCGCGAGCGCCGCTCCTTCCTCGCCTTCTCCGTCGTAGCGCGCTCCGCCGCCCCAGATCCGCGCATGCTCACCCGCTCCATCTCGCTCCTCGGTATCCACCTCGCTCCTTCCGCCTATGGCTGCGATCAAGGTGCTGGAGGGCGCGCCGTGGCCCTGGTCGTCGGTGGACCTGCAGACCATGGAGGGGCTTGTCCTCGGCAGTCAACTGGCGTCGGTCGGCGATGAGGCGAACCCGGCGTGGATAATCCCACCGGCGTCGCACCGGGAGCCGTCTCCGCCGCCGGGTTACGTCGTAAGCTTAGTGCGGCTGCACGAGCGCGGATTCAACGCCCCCGCAAGCAAGTTCATGCGGGGGTTGTGCTACCACTATGGGGTCGAGCTTCACAACTTCGCCCCCAACGCCATCTCGCAGGCGGCGTCCTTTGTTGCCGTCTGCGAAGGATTCTTAGGAATTGAGGCGCATTGGGACTTGTGGATCCACCTCTTCCGAGGTGAACTCCATACGCTCGCCACGGGAGAGAGGAGGACACGCAGGCGCAGGGCCGTTCATGCCGGCGGTCTCACGTTCGCGGCGCGTGACTCCAAGAAGGAGTTGTACCTGTCCTGCACCATGACGTCGAACAACTCCGACTGGGAGAAGGGGTGGTTCTACCTGCGCAACGACGGCGCCGGGCTTCCGCCGTACACCGGGAAGGTGTTGACGGTGAGGCCGGATGCGTAGGCGCACGGGGTGTCGCTCCAGGCGGGGCAGAGGAAGCTCGAGCCCCTCACTGACGCCCTGTGCAAGTTGGTGGACACTGGGTTGACCGTGGCGGCCGTCATCGCGAACTTCCACCTCCGGCGGGTGATCCCCCTCATGAAGAGGACGTTCCCCATCTTCGTGATGGCGGGCGACGCCGATCTCGCGGCCCTGGCGAGCTCGCGGCTGATGGAAGAACCGCTTGCCCAGGCGTACGCGGACACGAGGGCGAGGCGCGCGGTGAACCTCAAGGCGGTGGCTCACAGTGACGACGACCTGTGGTCATTTGCGATGCTCCCGGATCCGGGCCACCGCGATCTGGTGAGATTCGATTTCCTGTTTCGCCCGTTTCGTCCCCGTATTTGTTCTAATGGCAGTTGCGGTGACAGGGAGTCCGCATCAATGTCCCCTCATCAGACCCACTGACACCCAGGTCGCACGCCGCCAATCGTGCAAGGCAGCAAAGGCAGAAAGATTAGGTGGACCGGGCGAGGGAAAGGAAGACAAGGAGGCAGGAGCGCGTGGATGCGTTCAACGAGGAGTACCGGGTAAGGAAGCAGCAGGGCCTCCCCCCTCCCCCGCCGGAGCCGATAAACACGGATTCGGATGAGGATGACAGCGACGGGGAGCGGACCATCTCTGATAGCTGGGAGGAGGCGCCGGCCCCGACAGCGGGGGTCGAGGAGACCCTTGCTGCACCCGCCTTTGAGGCGGGTATGGCGCCCCTTGATGAGGGCGCGTTGTCGAGGGTGCCCGCCGGGTCAGGGGCGGTGCCCCCAGACCCCTCGAGGAAGCGCAAGCAGCGCATCTCCGGCCTGCGATGAGTTGTGTTCCGCTCTCCATGTTCTTGATATCGTAGATTAGCTTGCTGACCTTTCCCTCCTGTTTTCGCCAGCGTGGCGCCTGCCGTCCCCGGTCTCGCGCCCGCTAAGGTGCTCAAGGTGGGGGCGCAGGATACACCACGCACGACGAGGCCTCGGTCGACGAGGACGTCGCGGTCGGCGGCGGCTGCGACGGCGGCGAGTGGGCACCGCGATTGGGGGGTTGCGGCCGTGGAGCTGCGGTGACGAGAAAAGGCGGCGGCGGAAGCCCTCCATGCGGCGATGCTCCGAGGGACCCAGCAGGGGCGGGAGCAGGCCCGCGCCGCGAGCCGGGAAGCAGAGAGCCATGGGAAGGACACAGCTCCTACTGATGATCATTCGACCCCTGCTGGGGGTCAAGCGATGGTGGCGGCTGCGCCAGCCCCCGGGTCCGTGCCCGAGGTACTAGTGGTGCGGCCTGACGGCTGTGTGGTGCCGCAGGCGCCGACGACTGGCGCCGGGGTCCCAACGACCAGCGCCGGGGCGCCGCAGTGGGAGCTAAAGCTCAACCTCCCCGGGGTTCCACCAAGCCAGGTGGAAGAAGCGAGATCGGAGAGGGATCTGTGGCAGGAGTTCAATGGTCTCGGCTCCTCCCTGCAGAATGCCCTTACCACCGTCCTCCAGATCCACGGGGGCAGGTCGCTCCAGGTCTTTCGGGTAAGTGTGCTTGCTTGAGCGCCGCATAGCTCTCTCTTCTTTGTTCGTGCGATCTCCATTCAACTCCCTTTCTTTCTTCTCCCCCCATCTGCAGGAGCTGCAGAGGCAGGCATGTGAGAAGATCGCCTATATTGCCGAGCTGTGCTCCGAGATCGACTGGCTTCGGTCACAGTACGACGCCCTGGACGCGATGGTGGAAGCACTACGGACGGACAACGGCTGGTTCGAGTACAACCTCCTCCGCGCGGAGGAGGAGAGTGACACCCAGCGGACCGCGGCGGTGCAGAAGGCCAAGGAGGCTGAGGGACTGAGCGTCGCGCTCCAAGGGAAGGAGAAGGCGCTGGTGGCGGCAAATGAAGAGCTTCGGAAGGCACGCGCGGCGCACGCCGAGGCCCAGTCCTTGCTCGCACAAAGGGAGATGGCCCTTACCGAGGTGCGAGCTCAACTCCAACTGGACCGCGCGACCCTCGAGGGAGCGAGGTCCTGGCAGACACAGGCCGAGCAAAGGACCCAAGAGGTCGAAAAGCTGGGCGCTGCTCTGCGAGAGAAGAGCAAGGCGCTTACGGGGGTCGAGAGCCAGCTTCAGCAGGAGTGTGCAGCGCGCGAGGAGGTGCAGACCCTGCTTCAACAAGAGCGCGCAGCGCTCAAGGATGCCAGGTCCGCGCTCCAGCAGGAGCGTACGACATGTGAGGAGGCGCAGTCCCAGCTACGGCAAGAGCGCGCGGCGCTTGAGGAGGCCAGGTCTACGCTCCGACAGCGGGACACGGAGGTGGCGGCGGCGAACACCCAGATCCAGCTCCGGCAAGTGGCAGCCGAGCTGCTCACCCCGGCGCTGGTTCGGGAGAGCGCTACCACCGAAACCCTTCAGGCCGCCGTTGAGGAGAAGGACGCCTCAATCCTGCAGCTGCAGCAAGAGGCTGGAACCACGCGTACGGAGCTCGAGACGGAGAAGAGGCAGACCGAGGGTAAGTCGCAGCCCCCGAGTCCCTAGTCATTTTAGGTTCATCAAGATCCGCTCTTGACGCGCCTTTCCTTGTTTCAGGGCTGCGCAAGGCCCTGGGGGAGTCGCTGACACAGGCGGAAGTGCTCCAATTTGCCTACACCTCGTCTCAGCGGGAGTTCGAGGCCCTGGAGCAGGTGGCTCTCGACGTGTGCCGGGATATCGAGGGGGGCGCCGGCCCGTCGGGGAGCTTGCTGGCGAGCCGGCTCAGAGCTCTGGGCAACCGTGTCGTCGAGCGTGTGAAGGGCGCTCTTTGACTTGGCGTCCAGAAGACCCTCGGTGTGGTGTCGACGTATTACATCGTTGACCACGCAGCGTTGGCTACAGGCTACGTCGTTGCGGACGACCTTGACCACGACCGGGTGAATGCCGCCATGGATCAAGACGATGCTGCCGCCGCCGGTGCCGCCGTCGAGCTCGCCGACATGTTCGAGGAAGACCTCTCCCCGAACGCTGCTGAGGGCAGGGGCGCTGCGGCCGCAAGCCCCCATGCGCCCTGAAAGAAGCCGGGCATGGAAGCTTTTAGGTTGTGACTAGGATTCGAGCCGAGCGGCTCCTGTAATCGAACAAGTTGTCTTTTAAGTATGTAAACTTATGTGCGACTCGTTTGTGAGTGCTGTTGTGCTTTCCTCGTAGCTTAGAGAAACTTTGGCCGGGGTCGATCGCTCTCGCGAGTGACTTGGGGATAAAATGGCGAGGGGGAGAGGCCATGTCCTGCTGGAGGCATAGGCGGTCCCGGACTCGTCCGACTCTAGCCTTAGTTACCCGCGCCCTGCTTTTGTTTCTCTAAGTATTCAAGGCCCTGCACACTTAGCATTTTCGAAAGAAAAGGCGTTTGCGAGAAAAATGGGACCGTTCAGGGGGGGTGCCCCCCATAGTAGCCCCCGAGGGGGACTTGGTTTTCAGAAGAAAACTGAGTCTCCCTTATCTTTATTCACGACCTTAGTGTATATACAACTGACTTGGGCGCCAGATATGTATAGAATGACTTGGAACTTTTAGGGGTAGAAGCGACATAGCTGTTGGATGTTCCAAGCATTGGTGAAGGTTTCGCCCTTCTTGTTTGCGAGCTTGTACGTGCCGGGCTTGAGAACCTCGACGATGATGTATGGCCCTTCCCACGGCGGCATGAGCTTGTGACGACCCTCATTCTTCTGTCGAAGCCGGAGTACTAGGTCTCCTTTGCTGACGTCTCGAGGTCGGACCTTTCGCGCTTGATAACACCGCAGGGATTGCTGGTACCTCTCTGAGTGTAGGATCGCCACGTCATGGGTCTCATCGACGCAGTCCAGCGAGTCTTCGCGATCTTGCTGGTTCTGCTTCTCTTGGTAGGCTTTGACTCTTGGGGACCCGTAATCCAAGTCTGTGGGGAGGACGGTCTCGGTGCCATAGACCAGGAAGAACGGGGTGAAACCCGTGGCTCTGCTTGGGGCGTTCCTGAGGCTCCAAACGACCGACGGCAGCTCCTGGATCCATTTCCGGCCAAACTGATTGAACTTGTTGAAGATCCTTGGCTTTAGGCCTTGCAAAATCATGCCGTTGGCACGCTCTACTTGGCCGTTAGTCTGTGGGTGTGCTACGGTCGACCAATCCACGCGGATGTGGTAGCTGTCGCAGAATTCCAGGAATTTCTTACAGGTGAACTGAGTGTCGTTGTCCGTTATGATGGAGTTGGGTACCCCAAACCGGTGGACGATGTCCGTGAAGAACAGCACGGCCTGCTCAGACCTGAGGCTGCTGATGGGGCGGACCTCGATCCACTTCGAGAACTTGTCAATGGCCACCAATACATGGGTGAAGCCCCCGGGCGCCTTTCGCAAGGGCCCGACCATGTCCAGTCCCCATACGGCGAAAGGCCACATGATGGGGATGGTCTGCAGCGTGTGAGCCGAGAGGTGGGTCTTGCGCGCGTAGTACTGGCACCCTTCGCAGGTGCGTACGACCTCGTTGGCGTCAGCGACCGCCGTCGGCCAGTAGAAACGCTGGCGGAATGCCTTGCCTACGAGGGTGCGCGGAGCGGCGTGGTGGCCGCACTCACCGGCGTGGACATCTTGAATCAACTCCCAGCCTTCGGGGATGGAGATGCACCGTTGCATGATTCCCGAGGTGCTGCGCTTGTACAGTTCGCCGTCAATGACAATGAAGGACTTAGCCTTCCTAGCGATCCGTCTTGCCTCGGTTCGGTCCGGGGGCAACTCCGCCCGGTCGAGCCAGGCGAGATAGTCGTCGCGCCAGCCCCGTGGAGGGGGCGGGAGCTCGTCGATCTCCATCGCCTCGGCTTCGTCCGCCTGGGATCCTTCGAGATCCGAGGTCTCGAGTTCCCCGTTCGAGGGGTCCTCGTCCATGGGCTCGGCGCCCGTGGCCTTCGAGGGGCCGGCCCCCGAGGCCTTGCCAGAAACTTTGGCAGGTTTGTTGAGGTTGATGGAGGGCTCGGTGAGGTCGCGGGCGAAGACGTTCGTGGGAACGGTGATTCGTCCCGAAGCAATCTTTGCCAGCTCGTCCGCCTCCTCATTGTACTTGCACGCGATGTGATTGAGCTCCAAGCCATAGAACTTGTCCTCAAGCTTGCGCACCGTAGCGCAGTATGCCTCCATCTTCTCGTTATGGCAGCTCGCGTCTTTCATCACCTGGTCTATGACCAATTGAGAATCTCCCCGGATATCAAGGCACTTGATGCCGAGCTCGATGGCGATGCGTAGGCCGCTGAGGAGGGCCTCGTACTCTGCCATGTTGTTCGACGCGGGGAAGTGCAAGCGTACCAGGTATCACATATGTTCTCCGAGGGGTGAAACGAAGAGTAGGCCCGCACCTGCGCCCGTTTTCATCACTGAACCATTGAAGTATATGGTCCAGCACTCAGCTTGGATCTGAGGTGTGGGTAGTTGAACGTCGGTCCACTCAGCTATGAAATCTGCCAAGATCTGCGATTTGATTGCCTTTCGTGGCGCGTAGGTGAGAGCTTCACCCATGAGCTCCACGGACCATTTTGCTATTCTACCCGAGACGTCCTGATTGTGAACGATCTCTCCCAGAGGGAAAGAGGAGACCACGGTGACAGGGTGAGCCTCGAAGTAGTGCCGCAGCTTGCGCCGCGCGAGCACCACCGCATAGAGCAGCCTCTGGATCTGAGGATATCGCGTCTTGGTTTCTGACAGCACTTCGCTAATGTAATACACCGGCCTCTGTACAGGCAGGGTGTGCCCCTCCCCGGTTCTCTCCACGACGATGACTACGCTGACCACTTGGGTCGTGGCGGCGACGTAAAGATAGAGGGGTTCGCCTTCCTAGGGCGGCGTCAATATCAGGGTGTGGGCAAGTGTTGCCTTCAGCTTGTCGAGGGCCTCTTGGGCCTCGGTGGTCCAGGAGAAACGCTCGCTCTTCCTTAGAAGTCGGTACGGGGGCAAGACCTTCTCACCGAGACGTGAGATAAAGCGACTCAGACCTGCGAGGCAGCCCAGAACCCTCTGTACTCCCTTCAGATCGCGTATCGGCCCCATCCGTTCAAGGGCCGACACCTTCTCCGGGTTGGGTTCTATGCCTCGCTGGGAGACAATGAAACCCAAGAGCACGCCACGCGGCACCCCGAAGACGCATTTTTTGGGATTTAACTTAACCCTGTTCGCCCGGAGGCAATCGAACGTAATGCACAAATCGTTCACCAGGTCATCCGCCTTCCTGGATTTCACTACAATAGCATCGACATATGCCTCAATGGTCCGCCCGATGTGATCCCCGAAAACGTGGAGCATACATCGCTGGTATGTCGCCCTGGCATTTCGGATACCAAATGGCATTGTCACATAGCAAAACATACCAAATGGAGTGATAAAAGAGGTTGCGAGCTGGTCGGACTCTTTCATCTTGATTTGGTGGTAACCGGAATACGCATCAAGGAAGCATAGAAACTCGCACCCCGTGGTGGAGTCAACTATCTGGTCGATTTGTGGCAAAGGAAAAGAAAATTTGGGACATGCTTTATTTAAACCGGTATAATCTATACACATCCTCCACTTCCCATTCTTTTTCTTAACTAGTACAGGATTAGCTAGCCACTCGGGATGGAATACCTCCTTGATGAATCCGGCCTCCAAGAGCTTGCGCAGCTCCTCTCTGATCGCCCGGCGCTTCTCCTCGTCAAATTGTCGTAGATGTTGAGACACCGGCTTGGAGTTGGGCAGGATATCAAGTGAGTGCTCGGCGACCTCCCTCGGAATGCCCGGCATGTCCACGGGACTCTACGCAAAGATGTCAGCGTTGGCGCGGAGAAAGTCGACGAGCACCACTTCCTATTTCGGGTCGAGGGTGGAGTTGATCCTCAACGCCTTGCCCTCGGTGTTCCGTGGCCTTGGTGTGCTCCGCGACCTCGAAGCTGCCGGCGTGCTTGTTGGTGGAGTCGAGGGCCTCGTTGGCCAGCTTCTCCAGGTCCGCTACGAGGGCCTCGTCATGTGCAAGCGCCTCGACGCGCTCGACACACTCGACATCGCATTCGAATGCGTGTTCGAACGACAGGCCCACCGTGATGACACCCTTCGGCCCCGACATCTTGAGCTTCAAGTAGGTGTAGTTCGGGACTGCCATGAACTTGGCGTAGCAGGGTCGGCCAAGGATGGCATGGTATGCTCCCCGAAACCCCACCACCTCGAAGGTGAGGACCTCCTTGCGGAAGTTGCTCGGCATCCTGAAGCAGACTGGCAGGTCGATCTGCCCGAGAGGCTGAACTCGCTTGCCCGGCGCAACGCCATGGAATGACGACTTGCTAGGCCGCAGCTTGTCCAGACCGATCCCCATGAACTCCAAGGTGGAGGAGTACATGATGTTGAGGCTGCTGCCCCCGTCCATCAGCACCTTGGAGAACCGCGTGTTGCCAATGACAGGATCGACGACAAGCGGGTACTGTCCCGGATTGTGGATGTGATCCGGGTGGTCTTCACGGCCAAAGGAGATCGTCTCCTCCGACCAGTCAAGATATGACGGCACGGTCGGGTGAACGGAGTAGACCTCTCGACGTTCACGCCTGCGCTGTCGGGACGTCATATCGACCGTCAGCCCCCCGAAGATGAAGAACACGTTCTCCACCTCTGGGAAGCCATCCTTGCCCTCGTCGCCCGCATCCTTTTTCGCGTTGTCCACCTTCGCGGCGACTCGGTTGTAGTACTTCTTGAGCATGTCGCACTGCTCGAGTGTGTGAGCGACCGGTGTCTTGTGGTACGGGTAGGGCTTCTTCAGCATGTCGTCGAACACTCCGCCTCGAGGGGGGCCTCGAGCCCCCTTGTTGGCAGCATCGACTGCGTGGACTTCCTCGGAGCCCTCGCCCTGGTTCTTCTTGCCCTGCTTCTGCTTCTTCGAGGCCTCCTTGGACTTGCTGCCCTCCGCGGGCGCATCCTCTGCTCGTTTACCCTTCTTGCCATCGAAGATCGCCCCCACCGCCTCTTCTCCAGAAGCGTAGCTGGTGGCGATGTCGAACAGCTCATTGACGCAGGTGGGAGGGTTCCGTCCCAACTCGCGCACAAGGTCCCGGCAAGTCGTACCCTCCAAGAAGGCGTGCACGACCTCGGACTCACCAACGCTCGGGAGCTCGGTGCAGCGCTTGGAGAAGCGACGGATGAAATCCCTCAAGGACTCACCAGCCTTCTGGGAGCATCCTCGGAGGTCCCAGGAGTTCCCAAGGCGCACATACGTGCCCTGGAAGTTGCCCACGAATGTCCGGACCAGGTCGTCCCAGTCGTGGATCTGGTTCGCGGGCAAGTGCTCGAGCCACGTCCGTGCAGAGTCTGCAAGGTGCAGAGGCAAGTTGCGGATGATCATGGCGTCGTCGGTAGCGCCGCCCAGCTGGCACGCTAAGCAGTAGTCGTTGAGCCATACCCGGGGGTCCATCTCCACCGAGTATTTGGTCACGGTTGTCGGTTGTCGGAAGCGCGGGGGAATAGGAGCCGTTCGGATCGTCCAGCCGAACACATGCATGCCCGGCGGCTCCGGTGACGGGCTCTTGTCCTCCCGGCTGTCGTAGCGCCACCATGCCGAGGGTGGTAGCTGAGTGCCGCCACGGCAGCGGCGTCCTGCCTCTTCTTATTCAGGATGTTGCGGGCGTCGCCATCGTCGTCCTTGCCACGCGTGTCTCGAATCCACGCCTTGGCGGGCGTCCTCTGGTTGCCTTCATGGACTGTGGGTGCCCGGTGCGGAGTGTGGACCGAGGCCTCTGGGTCCCGACCGCCTCCGCCAGTTTTACGCTGGACTGGTGACGCATGCGGGACGCAGAGCTCTCAGCTTGCTGCACCACAGCCAACTCAATGAGGGCCAGCGCCTCGTGGCGCAGGTTGCGTCCCTCGGGTGTCGACGGTTCAGGTATGGCCCGAATCAACGTTGCCGCAGCAACGAGCTTCTGGCTGGCTCTCGCCAAGGTCGGCAGGCTGTCTACGTCGGTGTCGGTGTTGATGCGTTCGCGGGCTACGCGCCCCGCGGCGTGCGCCCCGTGCGATGATGGGCCGGCCTGTTCTGCCCCGAGCGTAGCCTTCAGCTACCGCACTTGTTCACGCTCCGCGACAAGCTTCGCCTCCAGTTCGCAGACCTGGGCTAGCTGCGCAGCACGTGTCGCGTCGTGCGGCGGCGGCCCCATTGGTGGGTTCGCCACCGCGTTGTTGCGAACCACAGCATCACCTGCTCCTCCCCCTCCGTCCTCGTCCTCGTCCTCGTCGCCGACGACGAGGAAGCACTCACGGGTGGGGTCGTAATCCCCCTCGCTAGAGTCGTCAGAGCAGGTGAGACAGTAGTCCGCTGCGGCCTGAAACCGTCTGAGAGCATCGGGGTTCCGAAGCCCGGAGTAGTCCCACTCCGACCCCCCGCGCCCACGCTCGCGCTCCTCGCTGTCGGAGTCGCGGTAGGACTCTCCGGGCGAGGTGGCGATGAGGTTCCGGATCGACATAAGGTGGTGACCCGGAAGGTCCTCGTACGCGGTCAGATTGGTACTAACCGACGAGGAATACGCCATGGATGCGCTATGCATCCCGTGGGGGAACTGTGGCCGCGCGACCATAGTTTCCCCGACAGGACACGTCGTCGAGCCCGCTGGTGGAGGTGCGTCTCCTTGCATCGCGACAACATGTGGAAGCCTACCGGCTTCGACCCACTGGGGGGAGCCAGCGTGCGCCGCCCGGCGTCGCTCCGCGCGCGCTCGTCGCGAGCACTTGCCCGAACACTTGCGGCGTCGGGGTGGTGGTGGAGCTGGCGCAACTACTAGGGCGGCCGCCGTTCCGGGCGGCGCCACCATGATTGCGTCCCGATTAAGGATACACATCAGGTAGTCGTTGCCGGTCGCCTGGTAGTGGATGCTCCCGAACCAGATCTCGAATCCGGCTGGGAACGGGTCGGATTGACCCCAGGCGGGCCTCTTCTACGTGTACTCGGTGACGATCACCATCGAGAGAACAGGCAGACGATCTCAGCGCAACCCCCTACCTGGCGCGCCAACTGTCGGTGTCCGGATTAGCACCGGCACCAACTAGTAATTAGCGCTGGGATCAGTCTCTCGATGGTCGGTGCTAAACTAAAGGGAGACGGGGTTTATCCTGGTTCCGGTCGCGTGGCCGTACGTCCAGCAGGGTGTGCTTGCGCGCTGTATTAACTTGCACCGGGGGTGCCTGTAGAGGGGGGCTACAAGCGAGGCGGGAGAGGAGGAAATTCCCCCAAGTCCCAGCTACGATGATTGAGGCTAGTGCCAATATCGGGAATGGGATGTGTGCTGTGAGCGAGTGAGTTTATGAGCGTGTCTGGGCGTGCCCGTGCAGGGGCGTCTGCCTCTCCCTTTTATAAGCCAAGGGAGGGCAGTTATAGTAGGGCTGCACAGTGTTCTGTACACTGGCCATGTACTAACAGGTATGACGCCGGCAGTCTTGTCCCCGCACGTTCTGGCTCCTGGCGTGAGTTGGTGGCGAGCTCCGGCTTCCGCGGGCGGCATGACGGCTCCTGTTGCCTGTCTAGCTATGATTTCGAGGGGGCGCTCCTGCTAACTCGAGGGTCTGGTTGCTGGAAGAAGGACGAGAGTTGGCAGCACAGGGTCGTGGGACATCACCGGCTTGTCCGCACAGTACCGCGCAATCCGTCGCACAACGACAGGGATGGCGACACAGCACCGGGAATGGCCGCACAACCCCAGGGTTGGCCGCACAGCGTCAGGGATGGCCGCACAGCGCTAGGGATGGCCGCGTGACGCCAGAGTTGGTGGAGGAGACGCAACGCATGTCGTCCGTACAGCGACGCCGGTCAGCACGTGTACTGGCGCGCGGTCCGTACACGTTTCGAGGGTACCCCATGCCCGTTCGAGGGTCTCACCACTGGGGGAGGACGGGGAGTAGGTAGCACAGCAGCGCGGACTGACGTCGGCCTGTCCTCACAGTGCCGTGCAGTGCTCGCACAGGGCTCGGAGTGGCTACACAGTGGTGGTGTCAGGCGCCCAGGCCCCATCAGCCGTGCGCCATGGAGGGGGATTTGCTTTTGACCGAGATGTCCCGTCGTGGATCCGGCATTTAATGCCGTCGCCAGAGAAGAAGTGGGGCGAGGTGCCACAGACCGAGAGGTGGCCTCGAGCGAGGCGGAGCTGGTCGCTCGCTCGAGGGGGTCGAGCCCTTCGGGCGAGACAGAGACCTGCTCGAGGGGCCGGCACCCTTGAGCGAGGCGGAAACCCGCTCGAGGGGCCGGGACCCTCGAGCGAGACGGAAACCCGCTCGAGGGGCCGGGACCCTCGAGCGAGACGGAGAACGGGGGCGCTGGCGGATTTCCTTGATGAAAAAGCCTTGGGCTGCCGTCGGACCGTAGCAGGCCGTGGGCCCACTGCGTACCTTTCTTCCCTTTCTTTGTTTCGTGGGGATTAGCCCGTACGTTATTACGTTTAACGAGGGTGATTACTCCCTTAGTTGGGGACCCCTAATGACCGTTCCCGACAATATCCTTTTAGTATGTTTTTCATATCATTTCAAATTGGATAATTTTAGCATCTTATTTTCACTCTATAGGCCAATTTTAGTTTGTTTTAAGTATTTTTTCTAACTTTGTCAATATACACCCACTAGATGCACTATAAACACATATTTTATGGTGGTTTTTTTTAAAAAATAATTTGATATTTTAGATGCTGACGTATTTAAAAAAATTAGTTTCTTTACTTATAAAAGTTGATTGAATTGAGGGGTGAGGGCAAAAGTGACACAACTACCTTTTTGAACGGAGGTACTCCCTCCGTCTCATAAAGATTGCAATTCTAGTTTTTCTAGAAGAGATTAGTGATGGCGCGAAAAGACTTTAATACCCTCATTTGTTAGCCACATGCGGTAAGTTTTGGCATACAAATCAGATCTAATCACTTAATTAGGAAAGAAATTAGATCTATTTTTTAAAATGGCACTCTTTTATAAATTTTTTTTCAAATCTCATAATTACACTCTTTATGAGACGGAGGGAGTAGACCGGTGGTCCACGGGCCAACTCCACGGAAGCGCTCCCGCCTCCGAGGCTGCGAGTCACGCTCCTCGCTCCATTGGTCCACTCCCCGGTGACTCAAAAACGCCGCTCGCTCGCGAGTCGCGACAGACCAAAGTCTCGCCTCGTCTCGTCTAGTCTCAACCCACCCCAGACCGCTCGCAGGCACAACCCGCTGGCAGGACCAAAAGCGTAGCCAACCCGGGCACCCGGCGCCCCAACGTCTCCGTCCGGTCCTCTGCGCAGCAGCCAGCAAGCGACGGGTGCGCGGGCCGCGTGGTGGTGCCTCCTGCGCTGCCGAACCACAAAACCCCACCCCCGTCCTACTCCCCCCCACCAGTCTCCACCAAGCTCCCGCTCCCACTCGCCTCCTCCGCTGCCTTCGCTTCGCCGCCGGCCGCCGCGCGACCCTCCCCCGCTGCTCCGGGCTCCGCCTCCGCCGCCGCTGCAGGAGCTAGGGTTTCTGGCGCCGGGCGCCGGGGTATGAGCAGCAGCCGCCGCCCCGCAGGATCTAGGGTTCCGACGACTCCGCTCACGGATGGAGGGTGGTAGAAGGGCGGGCGAATCCCTCTCGGTACCTCTCCATTTCCCCCCTCTATTTTCTTTCTACTTGGCGTGCCTCGCTTCTGGTGAGGCACTGTGTGTGGCTGCTGTGGGTTACACCGCTCGCGCACCTAGCTTGGCCGGTTAGGGTTTGCGGTGGGTGGCGCTCGAGCTGGGCTGCCTTGTTTTCGGGTGTTTTCGACGGTTTTAGTTTGTACTGTGATTTTGTGCCGAGTTATTTGTTACTATGGTGGTCTTGTAGAGTTGTCTGAGATGCTGCCTTCTGCCTAAAATACTCCCTCTCTTGTAGAGCTGTAGTGTGATTTTGTGTGAGTTATTTGCCAGTAAGCATCTTTAGTAGTCACTAGGTGGTGGCCATCTATCACTGATAACTGGTGCAGGTATGGTGATATAGGTACGCTGATACCGCGATGCCTGCAAAACAAGGATACACTGACACGGCGAATAATAGTATATATTTAAATTAACTATAATAACAAATCTTCAGAGTTTTTAACAACTACAGTGAAGAACAGCCACAATTCTTTGCATTTCCTTTCACGAGTTTCATCCCTGGATAATTCCAGCCAGAGAAGTGGTCTCTTAGAGTTATCTGAGATGTCACCTGCCAAACATCCCCTCTCTTAAATACACACATGCACACTTGATGTTACTTTTCCCAATGATTTTTTTGAGACATTCATCTGGAGAATAAGTAATTAAGTAGCTTTTCTCCCATATATGCATTGTGGTGTATGCAAATGTGCCGCTTCAATATATTTAACTTTGCTCCAAAGTGCTGATTTATGTTTGACTAACAGGGGCATTTGCTATATGTTTGATGCTTTTCTATTTTACAGGCATACACCCATGGATCATGACGATACCGAGTTTCAGAGCCAAAATTTTCAAATAGCTGGCGAAGACAGTAGCAGGTTTCCTTCAGGTTTGCGACCATTTGCACTGCCAAAACTTGATATTGAGGACCAACTACAAGGCCATCTTCGATTTGACAATTTGATAGATTCAGAAGTATTTTTCAACGTGCAAGGGCACGAGAGTAATTGGATTGAGGTTTTGTCTACTGGAAGCACTGTTGTTGATTTTAGTTCTAGTGCTGCGGAATCCTGCTCCATATCTAAAACTAATAATGTCTGGTCAGAGGCAACATCCACTGAATCTGTGCAAATGTTATTGAAATCAGTGGGAGAAAATGAGACAACTGGTAATATGGACAATAATGCACACATTCGGTTAAGTGGTATGGACATTCAGACTGATCCATCGAACGTGCATCCTAAATCCATGAACTCTCCGACAGGTAGTACTGTAGTGCTGGCTAAGAAAGATCAGTCTCAGAGCACTGATTCTAGAATGACTGATGATCCTGATCATTCTCAGAGTATTCATTCTAGGATGGCAGCTGACCCTTCAAGCACTGAACCTCAGATTGAGCATTTTCCTCCTTTATTGACGGACAAGGAAACTGAGCAGGCAGCAGGTTCTGTTGCTGAGAAATGCATTGCAAGTGAGAAGCTATCCTCTTCAAACAACACACCAGGAAGCTGCCCAGGTGTTGGCAGCTATTTTGAATCAGTTCATACTGACCCTTCTCTGGACAAACTCAGTGTACCCTCTGCCGAAGTAGATTCTAGAAACTTGAATAATGAGCCTTTCACAGAGTTGGCTCCCCTGCAGAATATATATGTCACTAATTCATATCACTTTGAACAAGATGATAAAGAATCGGAGGTTGATGTTACTCAGGATTCAAAGATTTGTCATATTAATGAAAGTAAAGTCGAAGGAGGACTACATGAACTACAAAGTTTGTCATGCGCTGGTCAGTCTTTGGGGGCTGTGAACTTGTCCGGTCAAGTTAGCAATGAAACTCTGTTGTCGGAAAGTTCTGATGGATTGTTAGAGGCCATTACAAATCCAGTTACGCTGAGGAGTGATCTTACTTGTAATAGAGTCAACAACACTCTTCAACCATCCTTTTCCCCAGTGCAACATGATACTGAAGGTCTGAATAGTTCAATTGACAGGAGCAATGAACTCAGCGCCAACGAGTTTGTCAATGGTTCAAATTCTGTGCTATCTCACCGATCTGAGGCAGACTCACGGATTTCTAATCCTCATCTTGTCAGTTCTCTGTCCCCCAAAAGTAAGGTCGCTGATACCACTGTTGTTCCTGAAGAAACAAAGAATGCTGGAGCCAGTAGTACAAACATCAGCTGTACTGGTGATGAATCAAATCTTGGAGCGTTGGAGCACCATCAAGATTCTGTTGATAACCTAAAAAGTGGTGCCATGGAAGAAAAGACAAACATGGAGAAAATACCTGCAGTTTCAGGAACTATTGAGCAAATGGTGGAAAATGACCATGAAGAAAATGCTACTGGTGCTGCAGGTACATCAAAGGATAATGTTGACTCTTCTGACAGCATTGCTCCTGAAAACCTTCCAGCTGACACTTTCAATGCTTCAGAGGATCCAAACATTTCCTCGATAAATAATGAGACATTCAAGGGACGTGGCACTCCTGCTTTAGAAGAGGAGCCTGAAAACAAGCATTTGGACCTCTCTACTTCTGGGCCTCTGGAGAAAATGCCAGCACCAGCAATCAGTTCAAGCAGTGGTATCACTTCTACCACTGTTACCGACACTTTTGGTACGCCAGAGGATAAAAATGGCTGTTCAGTAGATGTTTCTGTTGACGATTCTTCTGCTTTACCAGATAAGGAGGACTTGAAAGTGTACACTATGAATCATGAGGGCCCATTCAAAGAAGGTGCTAAATCTGCTTTAGCAGAAGATGACCACAATGCTATTTCTCCTGTCTCAGAACCAGGTGGGATGTCAACTGTGCCTGAGGACTCGAACATTGATGTTCATAGTAGTACTGTTTCTGCTACAGAAAAGGAGGAATACAAGAAGGCTAATTCTTTGGGTGTTTTGACCACAGAAGAAACAAAGGATAAATCAGGTCCGCCTTTTGTTTATGTTTTTCTCCTATTGTGGTCTTGATTTGTTAGGCATCTTTCTAAATTGTTGTTTTGCACTTCGAGCTTGAGCTTGTTTTACTAATATAAAACTTATAATGCCGAGGTCCATTCAGGTAACGATCCAGATGCCTCTTCACAGAAATGCCAGACTGATATACAATGTGAACATCACATGGATCAAGCTACACCACCCTCATTAGGCATCTCAACTGGCGAAGTTGTTGAAAAGGTTGCAGAAACTCCGCTAAATCCAAGCGACGATTTGAATGCACATGTGCAAGGTCAGTTGTTTGTCTAGCACAATGTCAATGCAGTTACTTTCATTCCTGTGCTCACCATTTTGAAGCAGAAAATCCAACATGCATTTATCATATTGTCTTCCTTGATATGTGCCAAGTGCACAGTCATGTCCAGGCTTATCATGATCATTATAGTATCACGTGTACTATAATCACTTATTGGCCTGTCTTAATGTACATTTTAAGCTTCAGGAGTCGAAAACTTTAGATGGTTAGTTATGTTGCTACTTTTCCTCCTGCATTGAAATCCTCAGTCTGAGCAAAGTAACTTCGGTTGGGAGATGCCCAATCCATCTAGTAAAGCTGTCATTCCCATACTCACACTACATGTTAAGCCTTGCTAACATAAACACGTAGTAACTTTGTTGATGCAAAATGACTTTTTTTTTTTGCAACAGATACAGTGTTAAATCATAGTACAGATCATAGTCCTGGTATTGTTCCATCCCGAGGCAAGGTAGACTCGAGCATTATTGAGCCTGGCAACGATACTGGAATCTGTACCGGTGCTACATGTGAAGCCTCTCCCCAAGAGGGTGGACAGGACAGCAATGCATTACGTCCTAATACACTTGATGGGCAATCTGGGGATCCAAGAGATTGTGAAGCCTCAGCTGATGCTGCTCAGAGCTCAGACCAATGTTCTGCCAGAAATGTAGAATGTGCTCCTGATTCTCAGGAGACTAATACAGCAGGAGGCAACAGAAGCTTCTCATTTGAGGTGGGAGTTCCACCAAAAATATCTAAAGCTCATAGCCCTGTTTGGAGCCCTTTTCCTAGTTACAAAGCTTCTCAGAGTACCGATACCGAGGTCGCTCCCTCTCTCCCGCTCTCTCTATGCGTGCACGCGCGTGCTACCTATGTCCTGTTAACATGGTTTATTGTATCCACATTTCAGATAGCCAGCGAAAATCTTCGACCCGGAAGTCCTGGAAGTTCATTGAAGATAACCACAGAAATTCCTCAACCTGGAAGTTCATTGAAGAGTAAGAAAACATCTATTGTAAAGTCCGGTAAAGAACAGCTGTCAGAAAGGAAAGTGGCTGAAAGTGCTGGGGGGGCCTCAGACAACTCTAATATTGGCAGTAGCACTTTGAATAAAAGTTCCTCACCAGCACAGTCACACCAGCATCCAATCCCTGAGTGCTCTGGTATGCAAACCTCCTATATTCTTACAGTTCTGACCTATTGAATTTACTTGATTTGAATATTTCAGTTTCTTCTGCAGATTTGGCGAACCTTCCATTCACAGATCCACAGCATTTGCAGCTACGTGCACAGATATTTGTTTATGGAGCTCTTATGTGAGTTATAATATCTTGAGTTACTTATATTGGGAATATAAATCCATATGGTCTTTTCAGATGCATCGACTATAAATCGATGACAACTCCAATGCATTATCTTCTTCCATGCCTTCCCCTTCTTAAGAGCACCCTAATGGCCTAATCAATGCAGTAAACTTGCTTCGTCTCCTAATTATTCGAATAGTTGATGGCCAAATAGGGTCATGCACCCTAAATCGATGACAACTTTAATGCATTATCTTCTTCTATGTCTTCCCCTTCTTAAGAGCACCCTAATTGCCTAATCAATGCAGTAAACTTGCATCATCTTGTAATTATTCCAATAATTGATGGGCAAATAGGGTCATGCACCCCTCACTTTAATTCTCGTGCCCAAGTCGAAATAGATGATATTTGGGATTCGATGAAACATTTATTTGCATATGTGCTATGTAATATAAGTTAATTTTCTCTGGGCAGTCAAGGAACACCACCAGGAGAGGCTTACATGATGGCAGCTTTCGGAGAACCTGGTTTGTCTTGTTTCACTGTTGAATGTAGTCCTTTTCCACCTTCTCTATGTATCTTACATATTTTTTGTTGAATGAACAATAGGTGGTGCTAAACCTACATGGGAGGCAGCTTGGCGAGCCGCTGTTGAAAGATTTCAGTACCAAAAATCAATTTATACTGGTTTAGAGACCCCCACAAGTTCACATATAGGCAAGTATATGAGATAGTAATGGTACCATATATGACATCTATTTTTTTTCTGACCAGCTGAGTTTGCAGGTAGTTCTGTGCCTGAAAAAGCTAATAAGGGTACAACAGCTAGAACTGCGCCAGCTAGCAAAAAAGGTGGCAAAACTGTGGTGCCAGCACATTCTTCTGTAAACCTGCAGTCTCCAACTTTTAATGTGCCTCTTGGTAGTTCTACGTTTAACCTGCAGCGAGGTACTCATTTGGATTTTAGCCAGGCAGTATCACCATTTACATATAATTCACACATCAGGCAGCCATCTCCTGGTGTTGCCCCCTGGTATCCTCAGAGCCCTGGTCCACGTCCTGCTCCCTGGATGATTCCATCTCAAAACTTAATATTCGATTCATCAGTGCAACCGACTGTTCCTACCAATGAAACTGCAAAGGGGGAGTTATCCAAAAATATTTCCCTTTCACATGCTGTTTCGCCTGGTTTAGTTGCTCCTAGTCCAGCACCTTCTATTGTTTCTTCTCCGGCAGCTGTTTTGAATGATGAAAAAGAGAAGGCGCCAGCTTCTAGCTCTAAGCCTGGAACAACGTCACGAAAGCCAAGAAAAAGAAAGAAAGCTTCAGCAAGTCCAGAACAGCAACTTGTCATTGCTCCCCCTCAGCTCAAAACAGACATGACGTTAACTCCTGGCACCAAGCGCACAGCAGGATTCACATTATCTACTCAATCTCCAAGTAATACTTTGGGTAGTAGGGTTGTTCCTAACACAGACCAGATCCCCTCTGTAGCTAACTATCAGATAACTGGTGGTATGGATAGTGAACAAGGAATTATCTTTTCAGAACAGATCCGTGCTGCAATAGAACAATCAACTGGACAAGCCAAAGGTGCAAGTATGCACTCAGCGGATGCAGTTAGGCACAAAGAAGGCATATGGAGTCATCTATCCACAACCTCAAGAACCAATTTACCTCGAGAAGTTGAAGAGAAGCTTACCTCAGCTGCTGCTGCTGCTGAAGCAGCAGTATCTGTTGCAAAGGCAGCTGCAGGAGCTGCCAAGATGGCATCAGAAGCTGCATTACAGGCCAAAATGATGGCAGAGGAAGCACTTACCTCTTCATCTCTAAAGTCTGTGCATCATGAAGCTAGCGAATTTTATGTCAGTAGCGATCCACCTAGCTTGTCAAGTTCAACACCAGCATCATCTTTAAAACCAAAGAACAGCCATGCCCCAGGTTCCATCATTTCAGTGGCACGGGAAGCTGCTAGAAAGAGGGTTAAAGAGGCATCGGCAGCAGCAAAACGAGCAGAAAACTTGGACGCCATATTGAAAGCAGCAGAGCTTGCTGCGGAGGCTGTGTTCAGAGCCGGTACTATTATTGGAATGGGTGAACCACTACCTTTTACTTTACGGGAGCTCTTGGAAGCTGGCCCGGATGGCTACTGGAAGTCTGAGAGAGTGAAGAATAAAACTGGAAGCAGTAATGATAATCCAGTAGCAGGAACCTTGGAGGCAGATGCACCTGCTAATTTAAGTAAACCTGTCAGAAAGCGTGGTCGGAAACCTAAATATGATCAAGCACAACTGAATTTGGAGCCATCTTCGAGTGGCAAAGAATTGCAGCTGGAAGGAATACACTCAGGTAAGTTACAGCTTACTTTTGGCATGTCAAGACCGCATTGTTCACTTCCGGCTCGTTTACCTTTTGTTTAGCTAATGTAGAACATGGGGTTGAAGATGTTCCCACTACTGTGCCAAGGGATGGTAACCAAAATGATACAGCACCAATTAACATTATCTGGAATGGAATTGAAAAAGGATCTGCTGTTGAGGTCAGTTTCTTCGTTTGGCTTGCACATCTCGTAGTTAGTGCTGCATCATCTCTGAACTCTGGATTCTCTAGCTATTTTCTGTTATTCTTGTTTTTATTGGTATATACTCTATGATCTGCATTGATATACCCCTTGTTTCCGGATAGCTGCTTCATACGTTGAAACAATGACCAATTACATTCACACACTAGTAAAAATCAGAAAATGTTATATTGCTTCAACTGTTCATATTAATATGTTAGTAATGATCGCAACAGCAATATTTGTGTCCTTTCTAAGAATTCTATTCATGTTCTTTTTAAAATTATGCTTCGTTTGTGTCCAAAACTCTTGTCTGCTCGCATTCTGAAATGATTGTGTCATCCACAGGTTTTTACACATTCTCTATCAGTACCAGTATTTGCCAGCTTTGCTGTGCTCTGATGTGTTTTGCCACCTCAACTCTTCAACCTCTTTAGAGTGTCATTTCATTTTGTTTTCGACAGGTTTTATCTGACAAGGGAGGGTTTGGAGTAGCTTGGTTTTCTGCCAAGGTTGTTGATATAAATGAAAATAATGCGTTTGTCAGCTATGACAATCACAATGGTAAGTACTCATTTGTTGAATCACGTGAAAATTTTGTGTTGATGCGCCTTCCATGGTGTTGTTTTTGTAACCTTTCCTTTTCACATCTAGCTATACACATTTAATTGTTAACCTTTGTGGTAATAGGTCTTGTATAACCCATTTTTTTCAGGAACTGGTCCACGTGAAGAATGGGTGCCATTGAGACAAGATGGTGATAAGCCGCCTCAAATACGTCTTGCTCATCCGTCTACCTTCTCTAAATTCAAAACCAGGAAAAGGCGAAGGGAAACAGCAGGAAGTTGTTTATGGGTTATTGGAGATCATGTGGATGCTTGGGTCAAAGATAGGTATGCTTTTCAATGCTCTCTACAGTTTTCATGGAAAAATTCTGTAATGATTGCCAATCAGGGCCAGTATAGGTGCCATTTCTTTTTGGCTCCAAGCAGCTGAAGAATGTGGATAGCTAATGCTTATCCAAACCTTGATATTATACTTCTTTTATGCAATTACTCAGTGCATTGGTGGGCATTCCCTTTTTTTTACTATTTTGGGATGGAGGTAAAACGCTAGAACCAGTCCGCAACTATTTCTAAAAGGGATCTTAGTACTACTTTTACAACTTATGGTTCACTGATAGTTTGTCAGTCTTATGATTTGACGAGCTGTCTGGCAAGAATCTGCCATAATGCAAAGTTCAGATCTAGTGAAATTTAATGTGAGCATAGGGAAGCTGGAAATTCAATTTACTTGATATACTTGCATTTGGGACCGAATTTCTTAATATGTATTTCCGTCGTTTATCTGGGTTTGTATGCATTAGGTACCTTGTAGTGGTTGGGCCTTTATCGAAGTTTTTACCAGGTCCATGGAGTTATCTCAATACTTTTGAAGTATGATTCTCGCTTTAGTTTTCCACCTCTTTTTGGAGGTTTTCTGTAAGTTCCCAAGCTATCTGTTTTTGAATTGGTAACATATTTTCTGTCTGATTAGTTGCACCGTCATTTTTCTGTTGCTTGGTATGACACTAATTTCAGCTGAAATCGCTGCTTGATATGAGTATACTATTTGTTGTGGTATCAGTAACCTTCAGTTACTGTTTACTTTATCTGATGCCTGTTTGTTTTAGCAGTTGGCGAGAGGGAGTTATTGCTCAGAATTATGAGGCAAATGAGACAAAGTATGTTGTACAGTTTTCAGGTAATTTGCACCCTGGTTCCCTCTTCACATTTTTCTCCTTAACTGGCTATGTAATTTTATACATGTTCTTCGAGTTAATATAAATAAAACTGAAACTTAAAGGCTAGGAACAGTGGTTGGCTTTCATCAGTGCGCTACATGTGCCAAAACAGGAAGCACACAGCGGCTGGCAGCACAGTGAATTACAAATAAGCAGAAACAACATTCCTATGCTCTATCGAACTAGACTAATATAATCAGTGTGCTACATGTGCCAAAACAGGAAGCACACAGTGGCCGGCAGCACAGTGAATTACAAATAAGCAGAAACAACATTCCTATGCTCTATCGAACTAGACTAATATAACAAACTGTTGTATTAATTGCATGTTTCTAACAATAGAGAAGATGGCATACCTTATGAGTCCTTAAGTTGTCATCCCTGCCCCCAGCATTGCTGATCAGTATTTCTCGAGTTTATACATTTTAGTCATCTGAGTTGTTCTTTAGCTTTTAAGTGCTATGTAATTTTCACTGTCTAGGATGCCATCATCCAATAACCCAGTATACTGGCAAATCATCTACAATGTGGAGCCTGCAGATAACAAGTGCCATTGCTTGATCATTTGTGCAATTGATCTTCAGTAGTACCTGCAAGGCTGCAACTCTGCCCATTTAATGTTCTAGAAATGTAGTTCACTGGTCCACTGTCAAGTACTACTAGATACACATCCCTGACTTCCTGTCTCCTCAGATCACATGGATTTCACTTATAAACAACTTATGAAGTATCATAGGCAATGCAAAGGTGCATAATATATTCTTACTCTTAGCTAATAAGCATGGTGGTCCATCGATGTTTGTTGCAAATTTTCATGTGAAATCAATTTATTTTGGATAAAAATGTAAATGAGCACGAACCAGAACCCTCCAAATATCTGGAATAAATTCAAAGATGTTAATGAACCTTCAGTCAAACCAATGGGAGTTACATCTAATCAGGGGGGGGGGGGGGTACATATAGCACTGGGTAATGCAAATATGCCTGAGCTGAAAGTGTTATTGTTTAGTTTGGCAGAATTAATGGTTCATTGACTACTTTATTAATTATTTTACCTGTTGTATTGTTATGTGCTACCTGCATTAAAGTTTAACTTTGTCCTAACTGTTTATTACCAGTTGGAGGTGGTGCTGAGTCGTTAGTTGTTGATGGTTGGAGTCTTCGTCCATCACGTGTTTGGCAAGATGGTCAATGGACAGAGTGGTCCCGAGCAAGAGAAAGGAAATCTAAAGTCAACAAGGTTGGTTTTACTTTCTAGACTTTATCTTTTCCTCTGTACTTCTGCACAATGACTGAATTGCAATGCACTATGATTTTAGGGTGATTCGCCTCTTGAGAAACGCCAAAGGACAGACCTGCTTCAAGCAGGTGGTGATCTATCTATTGTTGGTGAAGCAGGGAAGAATACCAATGCAAAAAAGCCGGACGAGCTAAAGCCATTGCCTTTGTCTCAGAGGGACATGGTTTTCAACATTGGGAAGAGTGTAGCTGAGAATAAATCTGATGCTCTTGCATTCAAACGGCCTGGGTTACAAAAAGAAGGATCAAAGGTCTATGGTGTCCCAAGGCATGGAAAGAAGAAAAAGTTTATGGAAGTAAGCAAACATTATGATGCGGGCCAGTCTGACAAGATTTCTGAGGGCAATGCATCTAGCAGGCTTGCGAAACATTCTATGCCACAATTGCCAAGACCACTTGAAAATACTTCTAAAGTTGATCATAATAGAGGAGGAAGGAGGGTAGGTGAGATGCGGTCTAGACTACCTAAACCTAAGTCTCAGAATGTTGCAGCTAACAGTGTTCCTGACAAGGGTTCCTTGCCCATATCTGTTCCAAACTCAAGCACTTCCAACACTGAGAAGCCCATTGTAGAAAAAAATAATGCTGTGCTGGGTACAGGCCTTAGAACTGAAGTTTCTTCTGTTTCTGAAATCCAAGCTGCATCTACTGTTCCTACTTCCAAGCAGAGTGTACCCACTAACAATCGAGCTAAAAGGAAATATGTTCCTACTGTGGGTAATGTGAACAGAGGTGTACCTAGAACCTCTGAAAAGACTAGTTCTGATTCTGGTGAGCCCCAAAGGACTAGTTCAGATTCTGCTGAACCCAGACGATCTAACCGGCGAATTCAACCAACTTCAAGGGTAAGCATAACTATATCCATATCCAAGTCGCAGCATATTTATATTAATATAGATATTGCCTTTCCCGTTGGATTCCCTTCTGAATTTTCATGGTATGGTTCGTTCTTTAACTAATTATCTACTCTGCATGAAATATAATTTAGCTTACAACATATTCCTATGTTATTTCCTTTATTCTAGCTTTTTTGTACTTTGTTTTGTGGGACCATTTGGTACATGTTACTGTGCCCATTTCTGTTTTTGCTTTTGCACAAGTGGTGATAGTGTGAGTGCGTGCTGTGGAAATATTATGGAGCTTGCTAGAAATGATCTACATATCAAAATTCTTGTGTATGGCTAACTTTTGCTCCAATTTTGTGCTACAGTTACTAGAGGGTTTGCAAAGTTCCCTCATAATCTCCAAAGTTCCTGGTGACAAGGCTCCTAGGAGCAACTACAGAAGTGCTTCGTCGAGAGGTGAATTCTTACACTCATTTCCTTAGTTTAGTTTAGTTTCTTTTTTCTTCTGTGATGGTCATTCTGTTATGAAACTTATGTAAATAGGGAGAGCTCATGGCTGAGAGAAGGCGCTGCAGCACCGTTTCTAGCGGGACAGCTCTCATTGTACATAGATGCAGCCATCCAGTATGGAAGCCGAAGGATAGGATTGGAGTAGAAGCTTTTATTGGAGCACAAGGATTCAGATGTATTATAAACTAGCTCGTTATGTCTCTTTTCTTTTGCCTGCTTGAATCATACATAACTCTTCAGTGTTCTAGAATAGGCATTAATCTCGTAGAAACCTTCTAGTTTGTGTGGTGTGGATACGCCGGGAAAGAAATTGGGCGTGCCTTAAATTTATCCGACAGTTAACAGTTTACCTTGTCCTGTTTGGCCATGACCCCCGTGCGTTGCTTGATCACTCATTCCTTTTTTTTAAGTAGAGCTCGCTGCAGGCAAAGCAAATGTGTTTGCCGTTATCCGTTATGCAGTGAAGGCTGTTTACTCTGTTTCTTCTTTTTTAAAAAAGCTTGTTCCTCTCGCGGAAATGATGCCTGCGGAGTGCTGCATTGCTGGTTTGACATGTTTTTACAAACATTCTGGTGGTAAATAAGCCAAAGCTCGTCTCAGAAGTCAGAACTGAAGATGGAGGGGAGAAAGTTGATTCTGCTGAACGCTGAAGCTCAACATCGGTGAACTCTAGTACTGGATTACGACCAGCCACATCAGCGAGCGCAAGAGCCTCTCCATCAGCGGGCAACCAAAGGTTTATGTTGCATTATTGTTGACCCGTTCAGTCTTTTTCTACGAGTGGGGCGCTTTATTTACAGTCTGGATTGGATGAGGCTTTGGACGCACGCAGGCGCCTCTCAGCCAACATCGAAGTATGGGTGTTACTCCTAGCGAACAAAGCTAATTCATTAGCAACTCAGATTACAATCTCTTTTCACTTGGACTGTCTTCCAATCTGTTCAATCTTTTGTTGCCACCAATGTTCCGGAAACTTAAGTGACATCAGTCAACCGGCCTCTAGCATCACCCATTTAGGAGATCACTTTTGGGCAAGATCTGCTGCATTTGTTTAGAAACATCTGCAAAAGCTTGTGTATCGTCTTTGTGATGCTCCACCAGGCCACGATAATATGTTTGGCTAGTTTCAAAACCCCTTCAACAAAATCTGGTGGACCTCAAAAAAATTGTTCCACCTGCTGCTGGGGCACCCTTCACTTTCGCTTGGGCTTCTTCCACTAATCATGTGGAGTAACGGTTTTGGATCAATCGATGGTTTGATTGGCCACCCCATGCTGCGAGCTCCTCCGCTGCTTCCTTGTGGTTCCACATCTGATCGAAGATGCGTTCCATACTTACACTTCAATATTTCAGCGTTCTGAACGCCACAAGTACCTCGAGATCTTCATGTCTCTCTAATACTTTTTTTTCTGTAGTGCCCTAGGATGCTTCCAAAAAGTGGACCGGGTTTTTTTTTATGGGACGGCAAGAGATTTGCTCTAATTTTTTTATTAGAAGGGAAAAAAAGGCAAAAGAAAAACACACGACTCGTCCTCGCTCTCACCCGTGACAACTCAGCATCTGACTGGAATTGTTTGAAGATTACAATCTTCATTAATAAGCTGTAGGTCGATCTGTCATTTTAGGGGGCTGAACCATTCTGCATGTTGCAAAACATACTACTACAACCTTTTTTTTTTTGCAAATACCCTGGGTCCTTTGCGAATGACGGTCAAAGATGACGTGTTCCTCAATCATTTGTTATGGTCATAGCAAGCCAAATGAACAAGGCGAATATATTGACTTAACATGTAGCTTCCTTTGGAGTTAGGATATGAAGCCATCGCTACTTGTCATGCTAGCTGCCAATCCTAATTATGTTTGACGCAGCGTCCTTAATGTGAATTGCCTATTTTAGCCTCAGTTGGTATGTCGTCCGCCTCATATAACTTGATGTCAAATGTTGACTTAAAGCCATTCAGCTAGTTGCATCGGTGAAACTTTGTTGCTTGAAGGGAAGGGAGGATGGCTGAAATCTTTGACAAAATGAAGGTGGAGTTCGTCGATCAAGATGAGAGTGTGCAGGTTGTTGCCAACAACATCCGTGACACCGGTGAGGTTCCTGAAAGGTATGTCAGATCTGAGATTAAGGCCGAGCCTGTCGCCGTCGATGCGGAGGGTTATAAGCTACCGGTAATAGACATGTCGAGATTGCTCAACCCCGAGTTTTCTGAGGAGGAGACTGCTAAGCTTGGATCTGCCTGTGAGCATTGGGGATTCTTCCAGGTTTGTGTTCTTGCAGACTACATCACCTTTCAAAGAATTCATCCCCACAAATTTATCCGACTGCCTTTCTTTCTTTCTGTATATCCTTGTATTGCATCTATTCCTGTGATGTTTATACACTCGATTTTTTCTTTTCTTCATATAGCATTTCTTGTTTCACAAAGTAAAGAGAGTCCCAATTATTTCGCTGTCATACCACCGCCAATCACAACAAACTGATGAGATTAGTGTGAGATTCACAGCTAGTGAACCTTGGGTTCGATGGAGAATTGCTACAGCAAATTAAGGCTGACATCACAGAGTTCTTCAACCTTCCACTGGAAGAAAAGTTGGCAGTGGCAATTCAACCGAATGCCATACAAGGGTTTGGCCACCACTTTGTTTTCTCCAAGGAACAGAAGCTGGATTGGGTAGATTTGTTGTTCCTTGCTACAAGGCCTGTTGAGGAAAGGAGTCTGGCCTTCTGGCCTACAAAGCCTTCCACATTCATGTGAATTTATCTTACACCACTCAGTTCCTGCCATTTTTAAGAATTTCAACTTTCATGTCCATAGCAATTGGATACTACCATTTTTGACCATCTAACTCTTGTCTCAGTTTGATTTTGGCTATCGGACTCCAAACCGGACCACCCAACTCTTGAAACCGTTCACAATTGGCCATCCGGCGGCTTTGATGGGTGGTTTTGATCTTTTTTATTTACATTTTAGTCCCTAGATCTTAAAATGATTATTACTTTTTGCTCATACCTCCGATTTAGGTGATTCTTATGGTCACACATTCATAACGATGAGGTTTACCTTTTAAAATACACTTTGCACTATTTTTATCACTATTTGTTATATTATTCTTACATTATTGTGTAAAAAAATAATATAAGAAAAGTAAATTAAACCATTACAAAATAATATGAACAACACTTTAAAAGATAAAGCTTATCGCTATAAATGCATTACCACAAGAATCACTTAAATCGGAGATACGAGAAAGAATTAGTAATCATTTTAAGATCAAGGAGGTCCTTGGATCTTAAAATGATTGCTATTTTATTCTCATATCTCTGATTTAAGTGATTCTTATGGTCATGTATTCATAACGATGATCTTTATGTTTTAAAATGTTGTTCGTATTATTTTGTAACGGTTTGTTTTACTTTTCTTATATTGTTGTTTTTACACAACAACATAAGGAATAATATAACAAATAGTGATAAAATAATATAAAAACCATTTTAAAAGATAAAGCTCGTGTGACCATAAGAATCACCTAAATCGGAGGTACGAGCAAAAAGTAATAATCATTTTAAGATCTAGGGACTAAATTGTAAATAAAAAAGATCAAAACCACCCATCAAAACCGCCGGATGGCCAATTGTGAACGGTTTAAGAGTTGGATAGTCAAAGATACCCGGTTTCGGAGTTCGATGGCCAAAACCAAACTGAGGCAAGAGATGGTCAAAAATAGACTTTTTCCTTTTTTAAATCTAGTCCAAGTTATATTACGCAAAAATGTATAAAACAAGTTACACCACATACCAGGAGCTAAGAATTACTTCTGTAAGCCAACATGGAAGGTATCTCTCTCAATGTTTTTATATTTGTGTTTGGTCAAAATTCAAAAATGTTGTCGAATTTGTAAGCAGCTAGACCTTAATAATATTAAACCATGCTTTATGCTGAACAGCTGAAGCAAACAGATTCTGTTCAAAATGGGTAGCATCACCCCATTTGATGCTGATGTTTTCTCATTATAGGGACACACTGGATAAGTACTCACTGGAGCTGGCAAATGTATCTGCACAATTGTTCAAGTTTATGGCTAATGATCTTGGAGTTAACCATGAGGCACTCATTGGCACCTTTAAAGGTCTGCCACAGAGCATGAGGATCAACTATTACCCTCCCTGTAGTCAAGCTGACAAGGTTTTAGGTCTGTCACCACATACGGATGGTGTTGGCATGACATTCCTCCTCCAAGTAAATGATGTAGAAGGACTACAAATCAGGAAGGACGGCAAATGGTTTTCTGTGAAGGCCATACCTGGAGCTCTTGTCGTCAACATAGGGGATGCTCTTGAGGTATTTGAAGTAACACTTCTCCATGTGCTCTAGGGAAGATTGTCTAAAAACTATAGGATAAATATCTGCTAACATTATCTGTTAACATTATAGGATAAGTAACACTTGATCACATCAACTAAATATCTGTTAACATTATCTATCTCCAACAGATCCTCACCAATGGCAAGTACAAGAGTATTGAGCACAGGGCAGTAATAAACCCTGTCAAGGAAAGGATTACGATTGCAGCATTCCATAGCATCCACCTTGGCTGCACCATTGGTCCGCTTCAGGAGCTGCTGAAGGCAGGCGAGGCGCGCTACAAGGTGGTAGACAGTGTTGAGTTCACCAAGGGCTACTTCGCTGCAAAGCTAGAAGGCAGAAGGTACTTGGAGAGCTTGAAGCTAGGCATATGAGAGTTTTTTTTATCTTTCTGTTGGTGACTGCACATTGAGTAATTGATAGTGAGTTCTTTTCCCCCTCATAATATGCTTTTCAGCACAGATGTGATATGACGCTTTTGTTTGTCAGTGGCTATAGTTGATACTTCATAGTGACTCAATTTCTTTGTCTAATATGCATGTTGCTTTCAGAATATATGTGATAAGTAATGCACGAGCATTGTAATTTTGCTGTTGTGTGCCGGACTACCTGAACCATATGCTCAAGTATATTTTAAGGGCCTAAAATGATATTTGGTGCACATTCTGTATCTTGTACACGCTATGCAGATAAGTATGACCCTGTGAAGCAAAATTTGCATAAAGCATTGTATCCAGTTATCAAATACCTCTCGCAACGATTTATAAATTATTAACGCTATGTTATATTTGCATTTTAAAGAATTCTTTTTTCGGAAAGAAAACTGTAGAGGAGTACCTCACAGCGTGAATGGTGTCTGGGTGGGAGCCCCCCACATTTTAAAGAATTCTTATCTTGTTAGTGTACATTTTTACATGGATAGTCAATTATGCAAAAGATCTGAAATAACAGCCACTGACATAGGGAACCCACATGTCATGTCAGTGATATTTTTGTTTTGGTGTGTATATTTTAAGAAACAAATAATCGAGGAACATTGTTCATGCTACCCAAAGTTTAGAAGCGCTGAACATAGGGCCGTGATACACCCAAAACAAAGAGAGAATTTCAGTAGCAATGTTCCACCAACCTTGTCAGGATCTGATAGTTGGCCCTCTGCCGGAGTTTGTGAAAGGCGACAAAGTGCCACCGGTGGAAAAAGGGTCTTCGGTTCCGGTTGGTAAGAACAATATCTTTCTAAAGACCTCTAGAGACTAATTCATAGAGACAAAAGGCCTCCCGTTTGTTCCCGGGTGCACAACCGGGAATAAAGGGGGGCCTTTAGTCCTGGGTGGTATTACCACCCGAGACTAAAGGGTTTCCAAAAAAGTAAAAAAAAAACCCTGGCAGCCGCTGCCCCAACACCTGCCACCCACCTCGAGCTCCACTCCACCAATACCACCCGAGACTAAAGGGTTTCCAAAAAAGTAAAAAAAAAACCCTGGCAGCCGCTGCCCCAACACCTGCCACCCACCTCGAGCTCCACTCCACCATGCACAGTAAGTTCATCACAAGTTCATCTAAATTCGTCACAGTTCAACTCACATCCCAAGTTCAACTCACATCATAAATTCATCTCACAACCGATTGACACATACATAAGTTCATCTACCTCCAAATTTGTTTGGAGAATCAATTTACACAACATTTACAGCGAGATCGACGAACACAAGATTCACACGATCCTTCAATTTCGCAAAAAATATTGAAAAAAAAACTCACGGTCTTCCCGGCCGCCGGCCCTCGGCCGCGCCCGCGCCAGGCCGCCAGCGAGGCCCCCGGCCGCGCCCTCGCGTGTCCGCGCCTGGGCCCCCGGCGGCGCCTGGACGCCGGGGCCGCGCCCGCTCGCCGGTCGCGCCCCTGCTGCAGAGGCCGCGCCGCGGGTGGCCGCGCCCCTGCCTGGCCAGGAGCCCCGCACCGCTGCCTCATCCGCCCTGCATGCGAGTGGAGAGAAAGAGATGAGAGCCTGACTTGTGAGGAAGAAGGAGAAAAATGAGTGGCTAAGGAAGAAGGGGAAAAATATATTAAGAGGGGGAGAGAGAGGCTGTCGGTGGGGAGGGAATCTTTAGTCCCGGGTGGTGTTCCCACCCGGGATTAAATGCCTCCTTTTTATTCTCGGGTGGAAACACCGCCCGGGACTAAATAAAAGGGGGCCTTTAGTCTCGGGTGGAAACACCACCCTAGACTAAAGGGTGACACCAATTATTGTTAGTTTGCAGCTGTTGGTGCCAAGACCTTTATTTCCGGGTGGTTTTACCACCCGAGAATAAAAGGGGGCTGTGCCAACAGCCTTTAGAGGTCACGTCGCCCGAGAGCCTTTTGTCTCGACTCCAAAATTCAACCGGGAATAAAGGGTTGGATCAAATGTCCTTTTTTCCACCAGTGTGCGGTACAGATCAACAAGTTACCATGATTTCTTGACGCAATACTTCAAAACAAAGCTTGACGGAAAAAACCACCTAGAAAAATTGAAGCTGTAGTAGCAACTATCTACCGATCAGAGGTGCACCTTCTTCTTTTTTTCCCTTTTCCCTTTTTCTTTCTTTCTTTTCTTTTTTCTTCCCCGATCAGAGGTGCACCCTCTTTTATGCTGTGTCCTACAGAAGACATTCCTTGTTATATGTGTAAGTGATAAGAGAATCCTGTATTATGATAATGACCTTACCAAATAGTTTGTGTCTTGAACCATATATTAGGAATATTTTGTTCTCAACTTTTATGTATATATGCATCTACCCTAACATTTTTCTTGAAAATAAAAATGAGAATTTGATGAAACAAATTGGGAATTTTGTTTTGTTAAATATAAAAGTAGGTGCACTCAGGGGCGTAGCCAGGATTCAAACATTAGGGGTGGGGGGGGGGGCAATTAGCTATAAAGGGGCCAAAGAACCAATTTTTAAGTCAAAATAGAAAAATTTTACTGTTTTTTGCACTAATTTTTTTGATTTTCACAATGGAAATTTATTGTTTCTTGGAGCATTAGGGGGGCCAGGCCCCTGCCCCCCTGGCTCCGCCCCTGGGTGCACTGCTATATCATTTGAGGAGAAAGCATGGTGTAGTTTAGGAAGGTCTTATATTACATAAATAAATGAAAGACTCAAGCTACTAATAACTAATAAGCCTGATGCACTCATTCGTAGCGCCACCTCTAACCTCTTCCTTGATCAAGCAATATACTTGCCACGGTTGCATCGACTTGCTCTTGGAAATTTATTCTGCTGTGTTCCTTCCAAATGTTACAGGCTGTGCGTATCAAAATTATGCTAATGTTTCATTTTTTCAGTGGGAAGTAGTTTATCCAGGAAAATTCGTGATGAGTCGAAAAGATCTTAAGAATTCAACTCAAAACAATAACTACTAGTCACATCCATATGCCTATGCTAGTATTTTGGCATTTTTGAAGGGAAATTTGTAAGAATAGTTAATCAGGATTGGAGTTTGGACTCTGAATATTTATATATCTTTGTATTCAGAAGAAGATGCACATCTTTGTATTGAAATAAGTAATCTTGCAATTCCAAGTCCACTACGGCTTACTTTTAAATTTCTTGAAAGAGACATTATTAATTGCAATCTGCATGAGCTTAGACTTTGGTGACAGGCCATGTGATTCTCTAACAGGCTATAGTACGTGTTTAATCTTTAATACAACCGAGCATCATCGATCTGTATCTGTTCAGACTTCTTATACATATTACTTCATGGGTTTAGTACAAGAAGACAATGTTCCGAAAGAATCAGTCAAAGCATCACCAGCACCTGCAACATCAAGAAATAGCAATGGCACACGCTAGAGCCACAGGATCTCTACCAGTAGCAAATGTGCAGGAACTAGCACAGACTTGCAACAGATCTGACGGGCAGGTACCTGAGAGGTACATCAGGGCGGAGGCTAACACTGAAGAGGTAATCAGTGACTATGGTAGTACATCTGCAATTCCTATCATTGATCTCCGCAAGCTGTGCGATCCCCAATCATCGGCTGAAGAGTGTGCAAAGCTTTGGATCTGCCTGTCAGCAGTGGGGCTTCTTTCAGGTATGAATAGATTATGTCTTGCTGTTGCTATTTTAAAAGAGTGCGTAGTTGGACAAGAACATAAGGTCTTGAGGTGGTGCTAGGCAGTATTTTGAAGCTAAAATTTTACTATTCTAGTAGTTGTTTTCATGAACATATAGTTCACCAAAAAGATCCATTTTTACTTGTGCAATTAATTGTACACAAAAGCTGCAGCTGATCAACCATGGGGTGCCTGACGAAGTCATCTGCAACCTGAAGAAAGACATTGCTGAGTTCTTCAAACTGCCACTTGAAACCAAGAAGGCATACTCACAGCTGCCGAACGGCCTCGAAGGCTATGGACAGGTCTTTGTTGTGTCAGAAAAGCAGAAGCTGGACTGGGCGGACATGTTCTACCTAGTGGCGAGGCCGAATGAGGCAAAGGGACATGAGGTTCTGGCCTGCTCACCCTCCTTCCTTCAGGTAACTGCCAAAAGTAGGAATTTGCCAAAAAAAAAAATCATACATGTAGAGTTGTTCTCCCGATTGTCATTCTACTTTTGATCCTGACAACTCTGTTTGCAGAACTTCCATAGACAGTTACTCCTCAGAGACAGCTGAAGTGGCACGCTGCTTGTTGGAGTTCATGGCCAAGGACATGGGAGCTGATCCAGCATCACTGCTACTGATGTTCCAAGGCCAACCACAGGGTCTTAGGATGAACTACTACCCACCATGCCAGCAAGCCAACAAGGTGCTGGGAATGTCACCTCACACGGACGCTTCCGGCCTGACACTTCTACTCCAGGTGAACGACATGCCGGGCCTGCAGATCAGGAGGGACGGCAAGTGGTTCACCGTGAACGCTCTAGAAGGGGCGCTCATTGTCAACGTTGGCGACGTACTTGAGGTGATGGATTAGTGATAGCCTACTTGTACACCTATATTGAATATAATCTACAGTATTAACGCTCTTGGATGATCTCTCTTATCTGATATGAACAATGCATCCTGTTACTCCATGACAGATACTGAGCAATGGCAAGTACAGAAGTGTTGAGCACCGGGCTGTGGTGCACCCAGACAGAGCGCATGTCGGCAGCGGTGTTCCATCGGCCATGCCAGGATGCCCTGGTAGGCCCTTTGCCGAGAGGTTTTCTTCGGTACACAATACGATCTATACGACCAGTTGGAAAAGAACTCGTATGTAACAGAAAAGGAACTATATGTAAGGATCGGACGGTTGAGATTAGTTCGATACGACCGGTTTTTTAGCTGTCGTACGGTAGTATTCAAAGGTCGTACTGGTAGTTAAAAGGTATTATCGGAAATGTAAAATGTCATTTTTGTAATATATAAAAACGGAGGGAGGAGGTGTGCACGGGTGGACCGGGTGGGTAGCGGGGAATTTTTTTTCTACAACATATATCAACCAAATTACCATTTTACCCTAAGAGAAAAAACCGAAGAAACCGACAATACGACCGTACGACCGTTGGAACGTATTGTGTACCGAAGAAAACCTCTTTGCCGGAGCTCATGAAAGATCGTAACAGCAAAGCGCGGTACAGATCAGTGGGTTACATGGAGTTCATGAGGCGCTACTACTCAGCAAAGCTTGACGGACGGAATCACCTGGAGAGCATGAAAATTGAGCTGTGAACTCAAGGAGATCTGAGAGGATATGGTCTCAGATGCTTGAGGGGACATACTTGGAAAGACGAAGGATGAATGTTAGTCCTGTTTGGTTACTACAGTGTTTATTATAAATCGTATCCCATTGGATGTGTGGATGCTAATTAGGAGTATTAAACATATACAGATGACAAAACGAATTTCGTAACCCCTAAGCTTTTTCTTAAGATGAATCTAAGCCTAATTAGACCATGATTAGCCCATGTGATGCTACAGTAAACATATGCTAATCATGTATTTATTAGATACATTCGTCTCACAAAAAAGGCTTAGGCTTATGCAATTATTAAATTATCTTTAGTCTTTCTAAATGGTATCAAAACATTCGGTGTGACAGGATTTATTATAAGCTCATGGGATGCCCATACACTTTACCTTTTGGAACCCTTCTGATCTTGAAAAGCTTTATGGAGGAAACTACTTCTGTACCGGCTTCTATGCTTGTCTCTCCTGCAGATAAGTTTCTTCGTCATACGGATACGGTAGCGATGATTATTAATCCGATCATATGGTGCTGTTTTTTCAAAGATATATTTATTTCTATATTGAACCAGTGCCGTCTGTTCAAGAATTAGTTTCATACCACTTAAGCATAGATGCTCAAGGATCAGCCCTTCATTGGACAACTTTCGTCAGGAAAATTTCCTTGAGTTGTCAGTTGTCACAAGGGACCAGCTCAATAACCACGAGAACCTTCTTTTGGTCAAGCAGTCAACTAGTGTTGTAACATTTTGGTTGGGAAATTTTGTAAGAACTATCAATAGGAGTTGTGTGAGGTTTAACTATTCACTTAGAAAGTGGAGATTCAGATGGCTAATTATGTGGACTAAAATCTTCTAAAAAATTTATACTTTATTTAAAAAAAGTGAGGTGCCTTTTAAAATGTGGACGTCCACAAGCAGAGAATTGAATATTGTATGGGTTACAAGAGATGCGAATTTGCCTACCCAATAGATTTTTAAGTGTTTGTGTTTATTGATACCTTATAGCATAGCTCTATCTTATTGATACCTTACAAAAAACTTCATGTTCTTCATTACCGAAGAATCATGTGCTTGAATTAATCGAGCATGGGTTTCTTCTGGATCATACCTATTGGTACCGGATTCGATACATTTGTGCATTGTTCTCCAAAAGTAAGAACCATTATTTACAAATTCACGTCGGGAATGGGGGATATTTGGTTTCCCCCATGTAGAATTAGTTTCTTTTGATTCTAACGCAACAAGAAATTTCTATGAAACATTAGAAGCATGTCGTTTACCCTATTTATAAAATTTAAGTATAAAAAACAATTTTTACTTTAATGTAAACTGTACTTTTGACCTTAGAATGCTATAGTCCTGATTTTAGATTTATATAAGTAAAAGAATCAGTTAATTGATTCAATGGTCAATTCTGAGCAGAAGCCTCCATCAAATAATTATTATTTATTTCAGGCTACTTTGGCTCTTTTTAATGTTCAAAAATAAAATTTTGTAATGTTAAGATGAAAAAAGAAAAAGGAAGTGTAGAAACATTGACAAGACAATATTGGAACGTCAATTTGAAAGAGATGATAGAAGCGGCAGTTTATTTTGGTAATACCCGGCAATTCATCTTGCCCCTTTCGTTGGGCAAGTTTCCTCAGGAATGCCCTTTAATAGTCACAATAGACATGAAGCTTGAGTAATTTCTGTAGAACAACTCCATAACCACAAGAACCTTCATATATTTTTGCCAAGCACTCAATTTGTGTTGTAACATTTTGGTTGGGAAATTTTGTAAGAACTGTCAATAGTAGTTGTGTGAGGCTTGACCATTCACTTAGAAAATTGGAGACTCAAATGGTTAGTTATGTGAACTAAATCCTATAAAAGATTATGTAAAGTTTACGCTTTATTAAGAAAGTGATGTGCCTTTTCTCTTTTTTTCTCTCCCTCTCTCAAAAAGTTAGCAGGAGCGCTGCCGCTGTGCATTTTTAAATGTGGTTTCGGACGGCACACCACCAGTACCGATGAACCCCACAAATGTTATCCAGCGTGTAGCGAACATGGTCTCGATTGCCAAATGTTCAAGTATGATTTTGCTGATTCATGACAATATGATCAATAGGACTAACCATATTGTTGAGCATGTCTTTGTAGACATTTCTAGGTCTCATGGATGAAGCCACAATCAAAGTTAACATACCATGACTAAGTTAACATATCATGAGTAAAACATAGCAAAAATCCAGAGTTCAAGTAGATTCAAGTTGAATCTATGGTATGACAAGTTGTGTTGACGCAGAAAACGGAATAAAGTCCTCCGCGGCAGCACGTAACGGATCCCCGGGATGTAACAAGGCGTGCCAGCCGACCTGACCTGTTGATCGGCACGGAAGAGGATAAGAAGTTAAATACGGGGTTAATCGGCTAGAGAACCGATAGATGTCTTCCACGTGGGCACAACGCAATAGCCCGATCGGCCGATGCGATATCGAGCGAGATCGGCCAGCCGATAGGCAGCCGAAGTGCAAGTATGTTCAGAACGGCTAGGGTCAGCCAATCTGGTGACGTCAGCGGCGAGGCGGGTCTGGATCGGTTGTGGAACCGGTGCGTCTGATGACGCAACGAGAGCTAGCCGATACGATCGAGTCTCGAGCGGGATAAGTTGGTGATAAAAGCTAAATAAATAAGAAAAGACTTGCAAATCTAGCTGATATCAATAAATTGTGAATAAATCTAGACGAAATTACAACGATGCGCCCGGAGGTTAAAGCCTAGATATTACTCGGTAAATCGGTACTTACAAGCCTGCCGGAAGTCGATTGATGCAGCCCGGCAAACTCGAAGGACGGCGCTTGAAACAAGAAAACAAGAAGAAAGAAACTTTTTGGCGAAGTCGCCGACTTGAAAGGTAAATTGCTTGAAAAGTAAAGGTTTGTGTCTGTTGGTGTGTACAATCTTTCTCGACCGCACAGGGTCGCTACTTATACCCTTGGATGCTACGAAATCCTAAACGATTACGGCAAGACCTTTTCTAACTAAAAGAAGCTATATTTGCTAAGAATAAACGACTCGTGCAAGAGTCAGACTCACTATCTATCTTTGACCCGTTGTCAACCGACGTTGACCCGCGTGAGCCTCCTTCTTCTTCCTTGGCGTATTTCTTCTTTTGTCACCTTCTTTCCTTTAGCCGATCTCCCGCCTTTGACCATCGGCTATCTCTGTTGACTTTTTTCTAAACAACAACTGACTGGTTGTTCTTTTCCTTTCCTTCTATCGGCTCTGCGGCTTTCCTGATGCCTCTTCTCGTCAGCTCTTTGCTCTTCATCGTTACGTGTCAAAAAACGGTGTCAACAAGTTGAAAAGAAGAAAAGGACACCGTCGCATGAACTGACGGTACCTTGGAAGAAGGCATTTGTGCAATGGTCGGGTGAACTGGTACACTGCGTGAAGACTTAAGTGAACAGGCACCGTCCGATGAACCGACAGTCAGGATTCTAGATGCGCCGGATGAATACCAGAGGTGAAGCAGCGAAGCAAGAAGGCGTTGGATGAACCGACGGTCCATTGGTGGGCACCATCGGTCTATCTGATGATATATGGAATCAAGACAGACAGGTTTTGGCGCAAGAGTCGGTAGCACCGGATGGTTCAAGGTAGAGAGGTTTTGGCCGTGGAGTCTTCAGCACCGGATGAACCGACGCACCATCGGTGTACGCGTCGGATGAATTGTGTCAGCAAGGGTCTGAGGTGGAAGGCAACGGCTAGTAGCACCGGATGAACCGACGCTCCCAAAATGTATAGCGTCGGATCATCTGATGGTACTCAGAATTGCACTAGTCGTTGGAGTAACGACTCCTTGGAAGCCTTGGGCTATTTATACCCCTTCCACCACGCCATTTGAGGTTGTTGGAGTGAGTTGAAGTCCAGAGGAGTGCAAGACACATTGAAGATCACATCCATACCATACTAGTACTTAAGTGAACATCCAAAAGCTTTGCACATGCTTGGTGTGTGTCCTTAGTACTGGGTTTAGCTTAGAGTTGAGTGAGAGCAAGGTGTGCCTACCTTGTGAGGTGATTCTTGAGTGAATCAAGTTGTACAAGGTACCCCGGAAGCCTTGGGTCCTAAGTGGCTCTCCGGCAATGTATTCGACCCTCCAGCTTGGTGTGGAGTGACGTGGACATTTTGTGCAGGAGAAGTGGGGACCCCCTTCCCTTGGTGGAGAAGCTCCTTAGTGGAGGCAGCATCAAGGTGACCAAGGGAGCTCGGCGAGTGCCTTCGTGGCGAGCCTTTATGGCAAGTCAAGTGGTACTCTTGGGAGAGACTTGGTGACCGGTAAGCAATACTCTTGTGTGCAATGCTTCAACAACGTGGACTAGGGGTGGCTTAGTGCCTAACGATACCACGGGATGAATCGCTTGTCAAGAGTTTGCTTCCTCTCATCTAGTTCATCACAAGTTCAACAAACACACAGGAGGAACATATATTAACAGAGGAACATGTTCATGACAAACAAGTAGAGTTCGACGAACAAACAGAGGAGGAACAAATTAATTAAGCAAAGGTAGAGGACATATCATCACCGTCGGAGGAGCCCCACCGTCGGAATCGGAGTCAGAGCCAGAGCCGTCGAGGCCACTATCGTCGCCGCTGTCGAAGCCGCCATTGTCGCCGTCGGCGGCGGCGCTAACCACGACTCTCTCAAGCTCTCTAGCCAACTCATGGATCTTGAAGGCAAAATCCTTCACGGTCCTTTGCAGCAGATCCTTGGGTCGTGGCAAGCCGACCTCAACGGCCACCCGTCGAAGCTTCTTGAAAGCTTCGACGAACATTTGGACGGACCAAAGGTTGTCCAAATGTAGTTGAGGAAGAATAGGGTCGACCTCCTCGGGCAGCGGCGCTGGCGCCTCCTCAGGCTCCTCACGCGGCGGTGCCGGCGCCTCCACAGGCTCCTCAGGCGTCGACGTCGGCGCCTCCTCGACCTTCTCGGGCGCCGACGCCTTCACTTCCTTGATGAGCCGATAGCGGCGACTTTCGTCGTCGTCATCCTCCTCCCTTCCCCCGCTTCCTGGACGGCTCGCTCGACGATGTCATGCGCGCGCTTGAGGAAAAAGAAGCTCTTGGTGACCGGAGACGGTGGTGCTGGGGTTTTCTTGGTGGCGCGCTTGAGGAAAGCTTATGGACAGCTGAGGCACCTCGGGACGCATGTACACCTCGGAACGTGTGTATGCTGAGGAGACGTGTGGTCACAAGGCGACGCGTGTATCCTAACCAGCGTCATCAATGACTCACCATTGTTTTGGGCAAAAGACTATTATATATAAATCTCACACACAAATGGATTGATTATTATATATCTTAAATAAATGGATTGATTTCCTTTCATGTTGTGGCGCAAAATCAAAGTTAATAATGAAGTTACGATTTGCGTCTAAGTGGTGCGCGCGTGGATAAAAAACCGCTATTCGCTGGAAACTGACCACAAAGGAAACATTTCGCATTTCTCTTTTTAATCTGCAATCAAATTTGTGTCATGTATTTCTCGGTCAAATCCAAATTTGATGATTTTTGTTTATGAAGTTTTCTAAAATCACCATCTTTTCATTAGTGTATATTTACGTTCGTGAATAATGTTTATATGCCTTATCTTGTACTTTATAAGTACAACAGAGAAATAATATTTGTTTTCCACAATCATTACTAATAAAACTTTGTATTTCTTAATCTTAAGGTGAACACAAGGTTGTGTTGAAATTTCAAATGTATATGAGTTTGAACATGTTGTAAAGTGTGGAAACTTCAATGTTGAAGTAACATTCTAGGAAACTATGTGAGAGATGTATACATTTGTACACAAGTATAAACTTCCTTTATCGAAACCATTTGAAATTTTTATGACAAGTTTAGAGACCCAAATTATGTTACCAAGTCAATTTGTAGAATTTTAGACCACACTAAGACGTTATTAGAATTATTATATCATAAACATGAGATAAAAATTTGAATTTTAATAATTTTGGTTACACAAGTGTGGCTGTTGATATTTTCTTCAAATACTAAATGCTCAACTATGAATTATTCGTATTTTTATGAATTTTTAGGTGATGTTTTATGAGCTTATATATTTGAGGGAAGCAAGTTCCATTTAAAAAAATAGTGTCGGGCCCACGCGTCAGCATCTGCAGCCTATATAAAAAAGATAGATGTTGCCTGCCCACCCGGACCCACTTGAGAACAAAGGAGATGTGGGTTCTCTAACCCATGTCGGCAATGACTCTCCATTTTGCAAAATGAATATCCATCCGCCCCGCCCCATTCCGTCTCCCCTTCTTCTTACCAAATGGATAAGCACAATAGGGATAGCAGAGGTGAGCGGAGGCGGCGCCGGCGAGGTGAGTGGAGGCGGGGAGACAATGATGAGCGCCGGCGAGGGGCCAAGCAGCGGACGACCCCACACACCCTGGATCGAGGAGGAGAAGCCGAACACGATGCAGTGCTGCAACTGGATCCGCGCGTGTGCCGACTAGATGGCAGCGAAGAGGGAGACGACGATGAGCATCAGAGACGGGCCAAGTGACAGTGGAGCGAACCCAAAGCCGTAGATGAGCGTCCTCGACTGGATCCTCTCGGGTTCCGACGAGGGGCCAAGCAGCGGCAGGGAGGAGCGTGTCGGCGAGGGGGTAGCGAAGAGGGTGAGGCGCTTGTCTCACGTCTGTGACCACAAATGTCTGGCAACGATGAAGAGGGGTCAAGGGAGCGGCGAAGGTGTAGAGGACCTCATCTCAAACTCTGGCAATGACCACGACGATGGCGAGGCAAGTTTCTCTGAATCTCAGTGCCTTTTACTTGTTCTATAGGTGGAGCTTGAGCTTGAGCTTGAGCTTGATCAATGTAGTGCCTATGATGATTACTTTGCTTATGATGATGACTGTGATTTGGTCTTCCATGCTTGTCATGATCTTATACTAAGTTCTGAGGCAAATCAGTTCTGAACTAAGTTCTTCTTGTACTTGTCACCCTGCTAGGATAATTTTTCAAGTTCTTATACTTTGCCTATGATGATTAATGTGCCTAATATTGCTCGTTATGATCTTATAATACTCCAAGTTCAGAGGTAAATTAGTCATGAACTATGTTCTGCTTATACTTTTCAAGTTCTGAGGCAAACTAGTTCTGAACTATGTTATGCTTATACCATGTTTAACCCTATTTTAGCAAGCACTCCTCTACCCGCGAGCAGAACTTGAGACACTACTAAACCTTAAAGTTTGGGAATATGTGAAACCTGAGGTTGACAATATTAATGAAGAAATGTGCATTGTAACATCCCGTAAATTTGAAAGTATGAATTTCTGAAAAATTTAAAACTTTTTATTTAATTGATGTGTGCAATCAAATTTAAAACCCAATGCTAGCCTCTCACCTAAATTCTATATAAATTTTTTCGAACCGAGGGAGCAACCCCCATTTCCATTTACTAGAACGAAAATACAGATGTTCAGAACGAGATACAGCAGACAAAAGGAGATTATCCCAGCCCCCTCAAACCCAACTAGACTACCTATCTGTCTCAGACAGAGAGCCTAGGTACCGCTGCAAGCCAGGACTCCTAGAAGCAAGGGTGGAGGAGGGAGAGGGGGGGATACAGTTCACGACATGCAACAGTCACAGGGCAACGTTTTAAGTGTTACAGACAAAAGCTAAAGCGTTCCTTTCTCTCCACAGGCTTATCTGCTCTGATTCAGTAGGTAGAGCAGTAGATCAAAATGTCTTCACGCTTCAAGCCTCATCATCATCTGGCTGTTCATCCTGCGGGGGAGCAGCATCCTTGGACCGGTCGGCTTCCTCTGCTGGGCAACCAGCCTCTGCGCCAGAGCTAGCATGACCTTCACACCATCCGCAATCCCTCCAGCTATGTCACCATGGAACAACCCTGCCCAGTAGAACATGAATGCACAAGCATGTATAATTATTTCTGCTGGGTGTTTAATCAATTTCTTGTCAAAAACTGCTTTGTTCCTAGCTTTCCAGATGGCCCAACAAACTGCTGCGTAGCGAAAGTGGTGAGTATATTTTGCTGCTGGAAGCAATCTCTGCACACACACCCTATATTGTAACGGGTTGTTGGGAACATCAGATGCCCCGAGGCAGGCGCCGACAATCCCCCAAACAGACCTCGCTACTGCGCACTGAAAGAATAGGTGCTCGACAGTCTCATTTTGTGAACAAAAGACACAGAGCGGCGTCCCATCCCAACCTCTCCTGAGCATGTTGTCCCTTGTGAGGACTGCGTTGTTTTCTAGGAGCCAAGTAAAATTTTTTATCTTATATGGGACTTTCGGTTTCCAAATGTGACTGAAAGGGGAACCAGCATCCCCAGCAGTCATGTGATCATACACATATTTGGTTGTGAATGTTTTCTTCCCACCCCATTTCCAACTAATCACATCATCTGTATTTTGGTAGGTGTAGGCATACACTTTGTCTAGTACATCCAACCATTGGTTAAAGAGGATAGGAGGCAACCACCTATTGAAGCCCAGCTACCCCCCACCGTTCAGAAACTGATACACAGTGATGTTTTTATCCAGACATAAGTCAAATAGGACTGGAATCATTAGGCAGATTGGTTCACCCAACCAATTGTCTTGCCAAAAGAGTTTTTTTCCCATTTCTAGTGGTGATTTTCCTCCCACTTGTGTAGATATGCTTGACCTTAAGCAGGTCTGTCCAGATAGGTGAGTCTGACAACTTATGTTTCACAGTACTCACACCATCTTTCCTTAGGTACTTTGCCCTGATGACATCCTGCCATATTCCTCCTTCATTTTCAAGTTTCCACCACCACTTACACAAAAGGCAGACATTCATTTTCATGATATTCTTTATGCCCAGCCCCCCTTTTTTCTTGCTCTTGTAGATAATTTCCCATCTAAGTAATCTATACTTCTTCTTTGTGCTTCCTCCTTGCCAAAAGAACACCCTTCTTTGCTTATCCAATGTATCAGACACAGTTTTGGGGAGGAGATACATGGACATATGATATATAGTAGCACTGTTCAGACTGGAGTTTATAAGTGTAGCCCTCCCTGCAATGGACATAGTACCTCCTTTCCATACTGCCAGTTTTTTTTTCATTCCTCTCAACCACAGGTGCCCAATCTTTTACATGAAGTCTACCAGGGCTCACTGGAACACCTAGGTATTTGATGGGGAATAGGCCCACTTGGCAGTTGAAGAGGTCTGCCATTTGCATGTTTTTGTCATTATCCCCATTTATCACAATTACTGCACTCTTAGCAAAGTTAATTTTGAGCCCTGACATCAGTTCATAAAGATATAATAGGATTTTCATGTTCCTTGCATTCTCTAAGCCATCTTTTAAACAAATAATGGTATCATCTGCGTATTGTAACACAGCAACACCTCTTGGTACAAGGTTGTCAGCAAGCCCAGTGATCATGCCATTTTCCTGAGCCTTTCTGATCATCCTAGTCATTGAATCTGCTACAAAGTTAAATAGCATGGGTGACAGGGGATCCCCCTGCCTAACCCCTTTATGACTGACAAAGTATGGGCCCATCTTACCATTCATCTTAACACTCACAGTACCCCCAGTGACCACCTTCTTGATCCACCCACACCACTTTTCCCTAAAGCCTCTAATTTCCAAACATTCAAAGAGAAAGCCCCAGCACACCTTATCATAGGCCTTCTCAAAGTCTAGTTTGAGAACCACTCCTGTTGTTTTAGATTTCTTGGTTTCATGTAAAACTTCATGCAATGCCATAATGCTATTCATAATGTTTCTCCCTTTCATAAAGGCTGTTTGGTTTTGAAGAATTAATTTCTCAGCAATTTTTTCAAGTCTTATGGTTAAGACCTTGGTAATCCACTTGTAGAGACAATTTAACAGACATATGGGCCTATACTACTGGATTCTTTCTGCATCTTGTATTTTAGGAAGCAGAGTAATTATCCCATAATTGAGTCTGCTAACATCCATTTTTTCTTTATGGAAATCATCAAACAGCTCGAATATGTCTGTCTTTATAATATCCCAACAATTCTGGTAGAATTCTATTGGAATACTATCAGGGCCAGCAGCCTTGTTAGTTTCCATTTGGAATAATGCTCCTTTGATTTCCAGCTCAGAGCTCCTTTGATTTCCAGCTCAGAGAAAGGTCTGGTAATTTCATCATTATCAGCATTAGTAACTTTTTCCCCTTCCTTCCACATGGTAGGGTCAAGGGGGAAGGCATTCCCAACCCCTGGTCCAAAAAGGTCTTTATAGTAGGAAGTTGCATGTTGCAACAGGTTATCTCCCCCTTCAATAATCCTATCCTGGTCAACAAAAGATATGATAGTGTTCTTTCTTCTCCTCCCATTGGCAATTCTATGAAAGTAGTCAGTATTGTTATCCCCTTGAAGCAGCCATCTCTCATGAGATCTCTTTAGCCAATATAACTCCTCCTCTATCATTTTTAACAGGGATGCTGTAATATGAACTTTTCTTTGCATTTGGGAGAGGGTTAGCAGTAACCCCTCCTCAATTTGTTCTAGGGCCAGCAACTCATCTTGGAGTTGTTCTTTAGTTTTTTTGTATTCCCCTCTCACATTATGCCCCCAGCCTTTGAAGAACTGTTTAAATCTCTTCAGTTTAAGTTGGATCATGTCCAATGCATTGTTAGCATGGCATCTTTTTTCCCATAATTCTTTAACTTTGGGTACAAAATCCTCATGCTTGAGCCAAGAAAGTTCAAATCTAAAACTAAGGGGTCATTGTTGTTTTTTATCCCCAGTAGATAGGATAATGGGATTATGATCAGACATTTCCCTAGGTAGCTTGTAGACTAAAGCCAGGGGAAATGCTTCCTCCCAGTCTTTACTTACAAGAAACCTATCTAATCTTTCCAGGGTAGGATTCACTTGGTTATTGGACCAAGTGTATTTCCCACCAATCATCTGGATATCAATCAATTCAAATGTGTTGATAATAGAATTGAATAAACTTGTATGCCTGTGAATTCCCCCTTTATTTTTTTCAGCAGAGCATCTAATGATGTTAAAGTCCCCTCCAATTACCAGAGGGACAGTACACCTGTTTATGTTGGCAGCCAATTCAGTGAGAAATTCACCCTTATTTTCCTCATGAGCAGCTCCATACACATTCATAAAGTTCCACTTGAGCCTTCTCTCTTTATCCCATAAATCTAACTGCACGAAGTATCTACCCTCATGGAAAGCCCCTACATCAAAAAATTCTAATCTAACCCCACTGAGAAGCCCACCTGATCTCCCTGTGGAAGGCACCCATTTCCACAAGTAGTCCTAGTGTGGGTCAATCTGCCTGAGGATCTTGTCCTCAATGTTTTCCTGTAGGGTTTCTTGCAAACCTATAAACTGAAACTTGTGCTCTAGAATGAGATTTCTTAGGAAAGAGGGAACACCTTTTTTTTTGATGCCCCTACAGTTCCAAATGAGTCCTCTCATGTTTTATTTTTCTTTTTGTTATGAGCCAAGGCTCTAGAAGGGGCAGGGTCTCCCCTAAATTCTATATAAATGAAACCCAAATATTTAAAAAAAATCTAAATTCAAATTATGGTATAAATATGTGATTTGGATTTTATGGATTTTATTTGGATTTAATTGAGTGTTTTTGAATTTGAATTAATTCAAATTCAAATCTAAAGTTTATTTATAATTCAAAACTATTTCTAAAACTCCTTACTAACATGGGCCAGCTAACAGCAAAAAAAAGTCCACCTTTGCACCCTCTTCTCTCAGCCCGTACTCACCGAAACCCCCTCACCTTTCCCTGCCACCTTGCGAAGCCCAACAGGCCGGCCCATCTCAGCCCCGCGCTCTTCCCTTCCGCATGTGGCACTGACGTGCGGGACCCGCCGCTCGGTCGTCGTCCTCGCGGTGCTGGTCGTCGCGTTCACACGGGCCGCACCCCCCTTTTCACCGCTGCGCGCGCGCACCGCGCCTGGCCAAGGGACGAGCCCCCGACCGGCCGGATGGCACGGACGTCGAGCCACGAGAGACCCTGCGCACGCATCCTGCAGGCCGTGGCACCATTTACCCCTTTTACCCCCGCGCCATGACGCGCTCCCGCGCCTGCCGGCCAATCTCCGGCCACCAAGTCAGCTTCCGCGCCACCTCGGCCACGGTCGTGACCTTTATGCCCCCGCCTTGGCGTGCTGGACCAGCTAAACCCCCAGGCCAGGCTCCTCCTGCAAGCCAAATCGCATTTGGGGACTTTCCCCTTTCCCCTGCTTCGCCGCCGAGAGAGAGAGAGAGAGGAGGAGAAGTGAAGGAGGAAGGAGGAGAGGGGAAGAAGGGGCGAGCACTGCGTCGCCGCCGGTGCATCGAAGCCGAAGCCGCCAAGACCGAGACCGTTCGTGCGGAGGAGGAGGCCGTCCGCGATGAACCGCTGCCGGAGCAGAGCAAGGACGCCGTCGCGCCGTGCATCGCTAAGCGCCGCCATCTCCAACCCTATCTGCTGCGACTACACCTCCGCCCCACTGTGAGCCGCCGTTCTGCCACCTCTTTTACCCCCTTTGCCTTGATCTGCCCGAGTTGCGCCACCGACAGTCGAAGCCGTGCGCATCCGCGAGCTCGCCGCTGTGGTGCACCCTAGCGTCGCGCCGGACCTCGCCGCCGTGGTCGCGTCGTTGTTGCGTCCTTGAGCCCGGCCTTCGTGCCGCTTGTTTTCGTGCAGGTGCTCGCCGCTGCGTAGCCTTCGTCGTCGCGCCGTGCGCTGCGGCCCTGGTTCGCCAGGCGCCCGCACGCCGGCCGACCGTGTCGCGGCCAGGGACGGCCCTGCATGCGCGCACGTGCCCAAGTCGAGCACACCCAAGTGCTGGCTGCTGCGCTGCTTGTTTCTGCTGCTAGGCATGTATGCATTGCTTGCCGCTGTGTCTGTGTCGAGCTGCGCGCATCGGCTCTGCTCTACCGCACCGAGCTGGCCGTGGGGGCCCTGAAGCCGGCCATGACCGTGCTGTGGTGCCCGCCATGCTGAACCGCCCCAGCCGGATGTCTTCCGCGCCGCCGCTGACCTGCTAACCCACCTCGCCGTCGCCGCTGGCTTTGCGCCGTCGTGCCGAAGTGCCACACTCTGGACGCGGCGCGGCGACGTCGTCGGGGATGAACCCCAGACAAGTTCAGGGAGCATGAGTGCGCTCCAGAAACGTTCGAGGGGCAAACTCAGACTTCCCTTCTGTGAATCGTCAAGGTGCCATACATGGGCCTTAGCCGAATAAGGCCCATGCAACGACCCTTTTCTTTTTCTTTCTCGCACGCGTAATTAAGTCCAGGGGCATCCGCCGGACTTTGCCTATTTGGCCCATTAGGTTGAGTCCATTGGGCCATAATCGGCCCAATAACCCTTTCGGCCCACTAACGGCCCACTAACTTGAGTCGCTGACGTCATGATGATGACATGCTGACGTCATCATATATTTTCAAAATAAAAACCCTTTTCTGATTTATAAATGAATTTGATAATTATTTTATAAATCCTTTAACCTTTGAAAATTCATAACTAATTACTTATAACTCCGAAAAATATGAAACTAGTTTCATTATTTTTATAAAAATGAGACGGTGTTGTTTGTAGATAGTTTGGATCTTTTTGGATCTTTTAAAATTGAGATTTCTTGGATTTATGCTTAGATGCTTGTTGGTAATTTAGCGTCTCGTATCTCGTGCTGAGCAGACCCGAGCTACGAGCCGGAGGAGGAGTACGACCCTGACTTCAACCCAGACCAGGACTACGGATGCCAACCAGGTGTCATGTCACTCCCGATCATATAGATCCCATGTATGCTTTTAGTTGCTAGTTCTTAATTATTGTTTATGAATGTTTTTGAAATGCATAGACAATCTTTTAGCCATGCCTTGATTTGTATTATCTCGTACCTTGAACTTCCTACTTTTCAGAACTAGCTACAGACCCCTAGCTAGTTCCCGGCTCTATCTATCCATATATTTTTACCCTAATTATGGATGGATCTCTGGTTTGGACCGAGATTGGGACATCTCGGTATTCTGGTGTGTGTTTTGGGTGAGTGTGTATCCTTGATGTGTTACCACGGGAGTGAGCCACTTTGGTTACTTGTGAACGCCTGACTAGGGGAGATGCGACCTGGCCTCCCGCCCTAGCGGCGTGTCGTTCAGATGGAGTTGGTGAGTGCTCGCTCTTGCAATTAAGGACTGATCGATAGTTTAACCGTGCATCTTTGGGCTATTTTCGTACAAATCGTTCACCTTGTTATGGGCGGGGTTCGGTCCGAGAACTAGTTGGTGGATGGCATCCAGCCTGTAGGCGGATCGGTGTGATCGTGTGAGGGGGACGGGTTATACCCCCCGAGTAGACGTCGCCCCGGCTCCTCTGGGGATGGTCTCACAGCTTCGAGGCAAGTTTCGCGCCCCAGTTCAGGACGAGTCAGGCTCGGAGAGGCAGGAGAGTGCTATCCACTGTTAGGTCTCCGGTCGTTAGGTAGGGATGTGGATCGGAGGCATCCGATTCTGCCCTACTCGGCGTGTCTAGTTGTACAACCTCTGCAGAGTAACCTATAGCTATAGTCCGTGTCCACTGGTATGGACTACCCTTGGATTTGTTACTCTGGCTAGTCTCTTCTTGTGCTGTTTCTCTTCCCCGAGTGTGTGAGCCCGGCTTGATGCCGTTGAGATGTGGGGATAGGAGTTGGTGACCCCGCATCGCAGATGAGAGTGGGATGCTGTGACTCGGTTGAGATCCAATGCTTTGGTGTTCTTTCCTTGGTTGGGGTGTTGACCCCGGAGGCGTTGGCCTCGGAGGTGTGGATCTCCTCGGAGATGGTGACCTCTCGGCATTTCTGCATACCTTGATGTTGCTACCGCTGCTTGCATAACCTTCTACAGCCATATTTAGGAACATCCATGCATACTAGAATTATTCTTTTGCTTATGCTCTTTTTCGGGAAGCTGACATGACCTACTCGCTTATCGAGTAGATGACAGACTTTCACACCAGGAGCCCGACTACGACTTCGAGCACGATGGATGGGAGGACTGAGGCCCGTTCTACACTCGAGCTGCCTATGGGAGATGGAGTCTACTTCGCTACTTGAGTTCCGCTGCGTAGATGTTTACTCTGTTTGATTCAGTCCCGTTGGACTTGTACCCGGCATGTGCCGACATGATGTACTCAGATAATTAATTATAATAATATTATTTATGTGGACCTTCTCTATATTTCCTTCTGTTGTATGGTTTTTGTTACTTTCTAAGACAGGGATTTGCACGTGATAGCCTCCTGGTACTATCACTGAGGTGCAGGAATCGGGTTTCTATTCTCGGAAATCCGGTTCGTTTCATGCATTCTCCTAAAAAAGGCTACATTCTTGAGGAGGTACAAGTTTGTGGCTGAATAAAATCTGGAGCCCATGGAAGATGCGCTCGAAGTGTTTCAAGATACCTTAGTTGCATTTGAAGAGGCTGCAAAAAAACATACCTTAGTGATGGGGCATGAAGAAGTTCAAGGTTGTTGATGTGCAAGGACAGATAGTCAAGTTCAAGATACTATGCTTTTGTTGATGTTCAAGGGGGCATGCTTTTGTTGATGTGCATGGTCAGATAGCATGACCGTTGTAAAAAATGTGATGGGCAAGTTAAGGCCTAGCTAGACGGACAAGTTAACTATTTGTAATAATTATGTATATCTGTGTGGATCTATGTGGACAAGTTATATTTATCTATATAAGTGGATAAGTTATCTCTCTTATGATGTATGTTTTGTCTCAAAAGATATGTGTTGATTGTGCATGTATGTCTCAACCAAATGTGCTTTGCACAAAACAAAATTTGATTGCAGATTAAACGGAGAAATGTGAATTGTTCTTCATTCCAATAGAACTGGACCCCACTGTTCATTGGAGACGTGAGATGGCTAATCCGCGTCTCCTTTGCCCCTCCAAACCGACGAGGAGGGGCCGGACCCACGCACCGCTCCCGTGCATTAGAGACGTAGTGTGGCTAATCTACATCTCCTTTGTTCCGAATGTTTGACCAAACCCACCCCTGCCACTATGCCATTCTTCCTTCCTTCTCAAACCTTCTGCCTTCCTCGTCTCCGTCGCCTTCTCTCTCCTTCTCCTTCCTTGTCTCCGTCATAGAGATGGCCGGCGGTAAGCAGTCGTACTGCCACGACTCAAGAGGGAGGTTCTGCAACGAGGAGGAGAAGGCCCCGCCCGCCGCCCCCGCCAAGAGAGTGAGGTTCCGCGGCGAAGAGGGGTTGCTCTTGCGCGCCGCCCCCTCGACACTCCGGGGGAGAGGCCGGATCTTTGTCGATCAGTCGAGAGGGAGGCCATACATGCACGGAAGTGCCAAGGGGGTGCACTCTAGCGACGCCCGACAGGCAGAGGCTGAGCCTTCCTCAGGCCAGAGGAAGAAGCCTTGCACGCGCGGCAAGGGGGTGGATCAGGCCGAAGACGTCAGGGTCGTACACCTCGAGTCTAGCGAGACGACTACCCCGATGCCGGCGAAGACTCCGGCCACCCCCTCCAGTCGACGAGGCAAGTTAGAGTTTGGTAGTTTCTGTTTTGTTTAGAGTTTCGAGTAGAAATTTTGTTAAATACACAGGCTATAGGTTTATGCTTGAAGTTGGGTTTACGTTTCAAATTAAATTCCTGGTACTCATCATATGCTGCTCACAAAAATATCGAACTCATTCTATATACTGCTTCAATTCCTAAATCTTCATGATCAGCGACTTTTATTAACTGAACATCCAGTGATTTCACTGATCAATGGTTCCAATGCATCAATTTTTCTTTGTTTTAGGAAGTTGTTGTACCACCATATGACATTGTCAAGATCTGGATAGAAATCGATAGGTACAAGAAAACCCTTCACTACACCTGGACATTCCTAAACAAGCTAGAAAGAAGGATGGATGACATTCGTAAAGAGAAGCAGGCAAGTTCTGAATCCAGTTACAACTAAATAGCTTTCTTGTTTGACTAGTTACAACTTTCATAATATTAAAATTAGCAATCTAATGAAACTTGCATTTTGCCTTTGTTTTAGAAATGTATTATTAGTGCATCTCCAAGAGTTTGCTAAATTTTAGTTGGTAAATCTTGTGTTTTGCCAACTTCTTAAAAGATATGCCAAGTAAAAAAAGAGCTCCTCTCCAACAGTTTGGCATAATTCACTTGCCAAATCCAGATCTAACTTGTATCAGGAACCTTGAGAGAGAAACAAAATTATGTTTATGTCCTTCCACCTCTTTAAAACTTACATCAGGAACCCTTCTCCATTCTTTATTTCTTTTTTCGCCCTCCCACCTGGCTTTGCGCAGCGGATGGCAACGGCATCGCCGCGCGGATATATGCGCGTGCGGAGGAGAATTTTGCCAAGTTTCTATTTTTACCAAGTTGGTTTGCCAAACTGTTGGAGACCAATTTTTCTTGTTTTGCCAAAATTAGATGGATGGCAAGTTGGTTTACCAAACTGTTGAAGATGCTCTTACTCGGGAGGATCTTGACTGCATATTGAAAGTACTCAACAAGGTGGATAGAATGATGTACGACAAGGCTGTGGACGACATAAGTCTTCTAGCAAATGGACAGAAAATACTAAAATCTGAGATGGAGCAGCTTAAAGGCGCACAGAAGATGAAGGATATTCAACTTACCGAAACTGCAAAGAAGAATGTTGAGCTGCATGAAAGACTTGTAAAACTAGAGGGAAAGATAGTTGAACTTAAGGCTGTAGCACAAAAAGAAGTCATCTAACTAGTGCCCTTGCAGCTAGAATCTAGTTTGGTGATGTGCCCAGCTGATGCAGTCTTATTTTGGTGATGTGCCTCTGTTGATGCACGTCAGATGTGAATATGTTTGTTCTGAACATTAGCATGTCATATGCGAACATGTGATGCTATATATGCATCTTAAATATGTAGAATAATATAGAATATGCTCTTAATTATGACTACTATCTGTGTGCGTGATTTTGCATCTTAAGAGACATGATTATGTTTGTGTGATGTCCAATATTTGCTATGATGACAGAGTGCTGCAGCCGCGTTCCTACTTGACGGCAGTGAAGAGCGCTAATAGACTTATTGAGCTCCAAGTCTAGTAACGGGCGTCAAATAATCATCAATAATGGACCCTAAGAACTGGTTACCGATAGAGCAGTTATCGGTAACAGATTTTAAAAACTCGTTACCGATAGGTTTAACTTTCGTAACAGACGTATTTTAACGTCTATTACATAGAATACATGTAACAGGTGTTTAACAAGTCCGTTACCAGAAATCCTCATTGGTAACGGGCGTTGTGTTGGCGAGGTTGAGGTTGAGCCTGCCGTGCTTATGTGTAACAGGCGTCAAACAACAACCGTTACAGATGAAGGTCCATGTAACAGGTCTTAAGCAACTGTTACAAATATTGTTTGACCTATTTAAGATTTCCAGGTACTGTGACGTTCCCAGGCTGCAAATCCGGAATGATGGCAAGTGGGTCGCCATAAACGCCCTGGATGACGCATTCATCGTCAATGTTGGCGGACATACTTGGTAAACATGGATGCTAGCCTCTACATCATGTTTTGTGAAAACTGGTGTATTCTGTTCATGCATGCCAATGTGGTTTTAGATCTAGTTTAATCATGGTAGCTAATCACTTTGCAGATTCTGAGTAATGGAAGGTATAAAAGCGTTGAGAACAGGGCCGTTGTGCACTCCACCAAGGAGCGCATGTCGGCGGCAGTGTTCCACCAGCCATGCCAGGATTCGACTGTCGCCCCACTGCCGGAGCTTGTCAAGATCGACGGTAGGGCGCAGTATAGCTCAATCAGTTTCATGGATTTCATCAAGCGCTACTTTGCGGCAAAGCTTGATGGAAGGAGCTACCTCGAGAGCTTGAAGAGTTCATAGTATATATGGATTTCAAAAGTCAATACCCTTATATAACATTGTGCGGAAGAAGAGTGCAACTGTAGCAATGGTTATTAGATCAAATCCTTTGAATGTGATCTTTAGGAGTTTAGTTGGCAATAATTTACAAATTTGGCACCATTTGGTTAGTAAACTTTTGAATGTTTGGTCTCTAAAACAAAATGATCAGTTTACTATTCGATCTATATATAATTCGCTCATTACTCAGTTGCCTACACCACGTAAAAATGTGATATGGAAATTAAAATTGCTCTTAAAAGTTAAAATTTTTGTCTGGTATTTGCAAAAAGGAGTAGTTCTGACTAAAGATAATTTACCTCGTCGACAATGGAAGTGAAGTTTAAAATGTTATTTCTGTAATCTAGAAGAAACGATCCAACACATTTTTTTTATTGTCAAATGGTTAGAATTATGTGGAGGATTGTAAAATTTCTTTTAATATAACACCACATGTGAACATTAAACATATGTTTACTGGGTGGCTAAATGAGATTAATAAGAAGCTTATGTACAAAATTCTGGTTGGAACATCTGCTTTATGTTGAACAATTTATTTTTAACACTACTTGAGTTGTTACTCCTATGCAGGTTATCTTCCGAGAGACTCATTAGATCCGTTTTTAGGCGTTTCTATAGAAAAAGGACGAGCGGCCTCAGATTATTCGGGGGTGTCATGTCATCGTGTGCATGAGACCACGTCGATGGAGGTCTTTGCATCCAATGATAGTCTTTTAGCAGCAGAATTGCTTTTACATGATGTTTGACATTGTTCTAGAGACCACCTTTTTGTTCTTTTTGGGACGTATGTAGTTATAATAAGAAACAACTATATGCATTGTTTCATGCAACGCCTGGAATATTGAAATACTCCCTCCGTATCAAAATACTTGTCGCCATTTTTCTATAATTTTGACCATTCGTCTTATTAAAAACTTCTGCAAATAATATATATTTTGTTTGCTACATGCTTTATTATTGTTGGTATTTTAAGTTTGACTTACCCTTTTACATGTTTGTAATAATTTTTTGAATAAGACGAATGGTCAAAGTTGTAAGAAAAAGTCAACAGCGACAAATATTTCGATACGGAGGGAGTTTCTTTTCTAAAAAGTATATATGAAACAGTCGAGACGAATAACACGCGTGATTATGTACGGGAAGATCTGGCATGTGTGGAGTCCTGTCTCATGTTTGTATCGGCTTGCAGCTTGCATTGATCTTCTATCCCCCAAATAACTTTTTCCGGAAATGAAGGAGTTGGGTTTTATGATGCATGTAAATGTATGGTAGTATTTGTTTTAATTTCCCTTTTGCAGAAAATGGGGGAAAAGTAACATCTGAATAGATCATGAAATATATTTTGATAATACATTCATTAAATATTATAGATATTGGTATGTTTATAAACTTGATTCATGTTAAAAAAAAATGAACTCAAGACAAAGCTATATATGACCCGGCCCACGATTTAGAATGGAGAGAGAATTAAGTAGGAAGGACCGACCGGGCGGGGAGGAAGGATTATACTGACCGCAACAAGCATCTCCATTTGCAACCGCAAACAACCCGTATGCAGCAAACAGAGAAGAATCACGTCGCTCAAAAAATAGAGCTTTCCAGCGGTATGGCGGATCCCGTTGCGCATCCACCGGCGGCTGTTGGCTCCCGCCCGGAAGAGGAAGCAGAGAGGGGTTCTGGCCGTCGGACCCGCTGCTGCTAGTGCAGGTGACCGAGTTCGCATGCGGCGGGTTCGTCGTCGCGGTGCCACAGCGAGTTCGCATGCCACGGTCATCCGTCCTCCCCGTTCAATTGCAGCGACGACTCCCTCCCGGAGCTCCCGCCGCTCGTCACCGCCATGAAGAACGTGCATCCGTTGGCGGCCATTGGTCCCGCCCGAAAGAGGAAGCAGAGAGAGGCAGAGAAGGCCGCAGGCCATCGCCGGCGAGGCCTCCTCTCGCACGGTGTGGAAGCACCCGCACCTCCTCGCCTCCCCCAAGGCCCTCGTCGAGGAGGCCGCCTCCAGCTCCGCCGCCGTTCCCACCTTCCCGCCTCCCGCAGGCCGCCGTCCCCACCTTCCTGCCTCCCGCAGGCTGCCGTCCACCGCCGAGGAAGCCGCAGGTCAACGCGTGCGAAGGGAAGTACATCGCCGCCGGAATCCCCGAGGGAGAGGCCACCACTCGCCGGATCCGAGCCTGCCGAGGGCAGTGGCGTAGCTAGGATGTCAGATCAGGGTAGTCCAACTTAACAAAAAAAACAACACTATATATAGATATAATATTTCAATATATAAGTAAAATAGAAAAAAAATCACATTCTGAAGGGTGCACTGAGAAAATCAGCCAAATTTTGGATATTGAGTTTTTTCTCAAAATTTCAACCAAATTCCAAAGATATATTGAGCTTTTTCCAAAATTACAGGGTGGTCCCTGGCCCAACTTGACCACCATGTGCCTCCGCCACTGGCCGAGGGAGAGGGAGGTGCCCGGCGGCCGGATCCGGTGGCGGAGAGAGTGAAGGAGGCCGCCCGCCGCGCCTAGTACCGACCCTGAGGGGAGACGAGAGGTGCGGCCGCCCCAGACTCCCGGTTAGCAGGCCCCATCTGGCAGTTCCCAGGTCTACGTACACTACTACAAAGTATAAATACATACAAGTCGACCGGCACAAAATGAGTACCATACGAGGGAAACGAGAGGGCCGCGGCGCCAGCAAAATAATCGTGAGAGTCCGAGACCTCTCCCTGGCCTACCTTCTATTTCTATTGCTTATACAATCTTATTTAGGGAAATTTTAGGGTGCTTGTAATTAATGAGTCATCCATCCGGTGAAATCTAACGGTGGTAGTACCAGGTAGTACTAGGTAGTACCAATGAGGTAGTACACAGTAGTACCATTTTGGTAGATCCGGTACTAGGTACTATCTGGTACTACCTAATTAAATTAGCTGGTGAAAAAAATATTAGTACAAGATACTACCTGGTACTACCCAAGTACCGGAACAAACCTCTCTTATTTATTGTGTCTGTAACAGTATAGCATTGACTAAAGGAAATTTTCAAAGTTGAAATTGTTAAAAAAATTATTTGAGGTTCAAAATATCTCAATAAAAGTTAAATGGTTTGTCAGGTTTTATGGATCAAGAAGATATTATTGGACGATAATGATATTGATACTAACATCATGACTTCGCATCTAAAAATGGTAGATGAAACTTTTAAGATAATTATGATATGAAGACATTAGTTAGTTGCATATTAATTGTGAAATGTTAATAATTTAGGCGGAATAGCCAAATCCGTCCCTGAACTATTGCCGAAAGCTCAATTTCGTCCTTGAACTACGAAAATGGTCGTTTTCGTCCTCAAACTTTCGCAACCAGCTCAATTCCGTCCCTGAACTACGAAAACAGTCGTTCTCATCCTCAAACATTCACAACCGGCTCAATTTGATCCCTGCCCAGTCAGCTATAGTTGTGAATTACCAATTCTACCCCTTTGGCCATCTCTTTCAAAAAAAATATGTGATGCACAAAGATAGAAAGAAACATGGAGTAATCATAAATAGAAGAAAAAAAATTCATTTCGATGAGAGGAGGGTAGATCAACTAGGGATTGGTCAGGTATAACATGCGTTAAAGGTCTTAGTTGTCTTATATATCATCAATAGCATCTCTGAAACATAATTATTAGCATGTAAACACATGATGATGTTCAGGTACTTGAAGGGATTGCATCCAGAAACCAAAACTTTGTGACCAACAGCGTAGTTTACTATACTCAAAACCGGACAAGACTTTTCATAACTACACCACAGTTAAATTACATATATAGCGCCAGACAACGAGCTTCTATGGTTTATTTAAAATGAATCAGGTGGCTTCAGGGTTGGGGAAAATATGGCCAAGGGGGTAGAATCGGTAATTCACAACCATAGCTGACTGGGCAGGGACGAAATTGAGCCGGTTGTGAAAGTTTGAGGACGAGAATAGTCATTTTCATAGTTCATGGACGAAATTGAGCCGGTTGCGAAAGTTTGAGGACGAGAACGACCGTTTTCGTAGTTCAGGGACGAAATTGAGCTTTCGGTGATAGTTCAGGGACGAATTTGGCTATTCCGCCAATAATTTATATACCGGACCCCGAAATATCAGGAACGAGGATCCGGAGGTCATCATCTTCATTTTGTAGATGCTTTTGAAGTATTGTTTGACCTGTTACAGTGTTGTTTTTTTTCTTCATTTTGCAAATGAAAGTGGGAACGAGGAACCTGCTGGAGTCCGTCTTTAGAACACCAACAACGACAGTGATAAGCTCCCTGCACTGCAGTTGGCCCACCATTGGACATCTTCCCTTGCGAAGGCAAATCAGGGATCGATGTCTCAGCAGTCCACCACTCATTCCGCCCCGTCGCCTTCGCCGCTGGCGACTCCGGGGACTCCCCGTCCGGGGACCGGCGCTGCCGCTGCAGAGCATCGACGACCTGGCAATACTTGAGTTGACGACGGAACACGACACGGTTGTGGCGCAACAACACCGGGCGGCCTGACCTCAGCAGCCATGTTTAGGTCCTCAAAAGTCCCAAAAATTTCTGCATTGCAGACCGTGCTACCTCTCACAGAACACGCTTCTTAATGCAAAATTTTCACCATTTTTCTCAAAATTCCACCGAACCAAACGGTGCGGGGCGCGACTGGCGTCGGCGTGGTGTGGAATTTTTTCAAAATGGCCCTTCCTGAAAACTATTTCTGTGGATAGACCCTTGGCAAAACTAATTCCAAAAATGGACCCTTACCTCGGCGTGAGGGGGAAGTGCGCCGAGGTCAGTTACTCGGCGCTAGGGGCTCTAGCGCCGAGCCCCTGCCACGTCAGAGCCCAGCTGGCCCCTCCTGCCTGCGTGGCAGGGACCTCGGCGCTCGACCCGTTAACGCCGAGCCTTCAGACCTCGGTGCGGCCGCCTCTAGCGCCGAGGTCTGGGCACTTATACCCCGCAGAGCCTTCTTCCTTCTCCTCCCTCCCATTCTTTTCAACCCGATAGCTCTCTGTTCCTTCCCTCTCCGGCGGCGGGGCAACCCTTAGACCTTGGAGACGAGTGTAGAGGTGGTTCCCTTCGGATTCAAGTCGGCCCCAAGGTAATGTGGCTCCCCTCTTTCAATTTGTCCAAGTAGTTTTGTTTGAATCAGTTGTTAGGTTAGGGTTTGAGGGTTTGTTAGGGTTTGCATTTAGGGTTAGGAATGGTTAGTGTCTAGGGTTTTAATTCTTGTTTTCTTACTATTTTTGAAGGAATCATCATGGCATCTCGCCCTACGGAGATAACATTGGCGGGTAAGAGGAGCTTAACGACCATTCCTAAAGGGGTGGAGGTGCCCATGTGCTTTTGTGGTGATCGGTGCAAGCTTGTGAAGTCGGAGTTGTTAGGTAGTGGCTACGGCATGAGGTGGTTCATGTGCGCTAACTACGAATATGAGCCACCGAAGGCTGTCGAATACGAGATACACGAGGCTGTGCATCAGTCCATGTCGAGCTTGTTTTTGATTTTGTTGTGTTTGTTAACATTGTATGTGACTCCGAGGGTTCCAGACTCCTCCTCCTCTATGTGGTTTTGCGCAGTAGCTTGACACGGAGCAGTCCGAGACGGACAAGTGGTGGGTCGAGAAACAATTTGAATGGAGGGAGCAAAGCAGGAGGCAGTTGCAGTATGAGAAAGCACAGGAGGAGAAGCGCAAGAAGTTTCAAGAGGAGTTTCGCGCAAGGTGCGAGCGCGTTGACCGTGAGGCGAAGGAGAAAAGGGAGGCCGAAAGGGAGCGCGAGAGAGCACGTGCACGCCGTGCGGAGGAAGCAGTGGAGCAGAATCCAGATGCATTGAGGAAGGGGAAGTGGCCTCGCTGCACTCAGTAGTTTGGTCTTGGTAGTGGCACTAGTGTATTAGTGAAGAGGATTTTAGTATGTTGTGTAATGTTGCATGTTATGGACTTGTATCGGTTGTTATGGCAAAACCAATGTCGACTTTGTTTTTATCGTAAAATTTGAAACAAACTCTGATTCTGAGGGAATTGCATGTTTATTTTCTGTTATGAACATGTTGTGTGAAGGAGAAGTGGGCAATGAGAAAGTTTCTATTTCTGGACAGGCAACAGTGCTCGGCGCTAATGCCTTTAGCGCCGAGGTGCGGGGCTTCCAACAGAGGTTTGGCACCTCGGCGCTAAAGCCATTAGCGCCGAGCTTTGGTACCTCGGCGCTAAAGGCATTAGCGCCGAGCACTGTAGCTTGTCCAGAAACAGAAACTTTATCAATTTTCTCAAGTCCTCACATTTCACATTTTCATCACATGCACAACAGAAATAGATAATCATCACATCCATAAGAACACATCCATACCAAGTCCACATACATAGAGATAAGTCATCCAAGTTCATAACATACACATAGTTCACTAGTCGACACACATAACATGAGGTCCATACATAGAGATAGTGCACAAGTCACTGCTTCTTCGACTTGGCCTTGGCCTTCCCCTTGCCCAACGCATCCGTACCTGGTGTGAGTGGGTCCCGAGCTCTCTTGGGGCGGCTGCTGCGACGAGGCTGAGTCGGCTGCGTGACCGGTGGTGCATCGGCCATCTGAGACAGGCCAATCTCCTCCTGCTCGTCCTCGTGCTCCGCCTCGTCCTCCTCCTCCTGCTCCTCGTCCTGGTCCTCCTCCTCCTCCTGGTCCTCCTCCTGCTCCTCCTCGGACCCCGTCTGGCTACTCCATGTGGGAGCTCGGGAGGAAGAAGGCCCAGGCACGGACGCAGAAGCTGTGGCGGCTCCACGGGATGCCTGTGAAGTCCTGGACGCAGACATGGAGGCAGGGGCCACGTCAACCGCCCCTTGTGCGCAACAACCGAAGCGAGCAGCTAGCTTCCGCAGTCGAGTGTTGCAACACTGCGTGCAAAGAGGAGTAATGTTAGCTGCCAGATGCAAGATATAAGATCGTTAGCACAAGAAGGGGTAGTACCTCAATGCAACGCCTCAGGATGCTGCTCTCATCCGCGTGGCCAACCGGTGTCATCAGAGCAACATTCTGCTCGTTGACCGTCCTCATGAGCTCGTCAGCCTAATGAAAGAGTGGATTAGTGATTTTGCACTTACATGTACTGCAATAAATGTGTTTGTGAATCGTATGTACCGCACGAGCGAAGACTGGAGCAGGCTCCACCTGGTGCCCCTCACGGGTCTGCCGGTCGTAGTCATTGTCGCCCTCGTCGTCGGAAAAAACCTCTGCGTAGTCCTGCTGCGTCCACGCCGGCCTCAGACGGAGCCGCGCGCGCTCCTGGAACCACCTCAGGTACCGGTCGTAGGCGGCATTGGTGTGGACGCCGGGCAACTGCACGACGTTGCCCTCGTACTGGTACCACCTCTCGATATGCGTCATGTGCTCATGGGCGAAGTCGGTGATCTTCTTCTGCCTCCGACGGTCAATACTGCAAGGCACAACCAAAGAATATATGTAGTGAGACTAAGTCCAAGTTTCGATAACGAATTGATTAAGTATTTCAAAAACTCACTTGTGCAGCTCCCAGCTGGTGGAGATAGGCTGCGGAGGGCAAGACTGCTCCCTACCGAACTGCCTGGCAACCCTGTGCGGCAAATGGTACTCCACTGCATAGAAGCAAATCAGGGGACACCTCATGAGCCACAAGCCCTCATTGACTCTACACATCGTGCTCAGCTGTAGGTCCTCAACCTCGTCACGCTCATATGGTTGCCACCTCACCTGCATTACCAATTTACATGAATATCAACAAGGCTTTAGCAATTTTCAATTAATGAAACAAGACAACACTTACATGTTCCGGGGTAAGGAGGTCAAGCTCGTTCGTGTACTGAATGTACGAGCTGCGCGTGATAGCATAGGCGCCCGCCGCTCTCTCGTACAAATGCCCAACTGTGGGGGCAACGACCTCGTCATTCTGTGGAAACCAGGCCGGCGGCTCACGTACAATGTATGGCCTCCCACCGGAAGCCTCTCCCACATCCACACCTGGAGGAGGTACGTGCAGCCCGACTGTGTGGCGTACGTCCCTCTTGTACGCCGGCAAGCCTCGCAGAGCTGCCGGTACAAGAAGGCGAGCACAGCCGAGCCCCAACTGTACTCGCCGGCGTCGTCCCAGTCCTGAAGGCACGGCAAGTACATCCACGACGCCGTGTCCCCGGTGCCGTCAGGGAATAGGACCGAACCGAACATGTGCAGCACCCAAGCCCTGAAAATGACAATATGCAAAAAAATTGGAGTTAGAAATTATTAGCATTAAGTAAGAGAAATGCAAAAAAGGTAAAAGGACCGAAACTGTTAAGTTACCTATAGTAAAAGTTTACGGTAGCCTCATCGGCGTCGGCTGGGCACTGCGCAAACTGCTCTCACAACCACCTCAAAGGGACACCACTGGAGCGTCGTCTCGAACCCGGTGCCACCTCCGGCAAAAGCCTACCAAGAAACTCCCGCACTCGAGCCTCCCAGCCTGCTGACACCACATCTCCAGTCACCGGCTGTCTTCTGATCCGAAGCCCCATGATCATGCCGACGTCCTGAAGGGTGATCGTCACCTCACCACAGGGCAGGTGGAAGCTGTGGGTCTCCGGTCGCCAGCGGTCGATCAACACCGTGAGAGCAGTAGGGTTGAAAGGTGGTATGCCACGGCTGACAAGTCTCGCAACCGTGGCAAGTCCCGTGCGGCGTAGCAAGGGGGTGTAGCACTCGTCGTACCGCAAAATGGTACCACCGTCGTGAGTCATCGGCCGGAGCGTGTGCAGAACCTGAAACAAAAAAATTTGTGTCAACAGAAGATATGAAAATTGAGAAATGAACCTTGCCAAAACAAACAATCAGTACCTTGCCCTGCTCGGTCAGCCTAGCCCGGTGCTTGGCATCGTACCGCTCGTCAAGAAGCCTATACCTGCCCGCCATCCTGCAACACAAAGATAAGTAGGGTTAGTACATGAAATTTAAATTAATATAAAGTAGGACGGTAAAAACAAATTAGTAAGTAAGAAATTTCAATTACACTAGTGCACAAATTACTAGCTACCTGCACTTCCTCTCGTAAGGGGCAACGTCGTATATTATGCCCTGATTGGTGACATTTTGAGCATAGTGACTGCTGTGTGTCCTCCACAAAGTGTGTACCAACCGACTTTTTTGTGGACCTTCCCTTCACTGCTTGGTCCATGTCCATCTGGTACCTCTTCCTTTTTCTAGTTCCACACCCTGTAACCCTCAATCCCTTGTCGGCGATATACTTTGGTCCCTCATAAACCGGCCACTCGTCCTCATCACGGAATGGGTGAAATAACGGTGCCCAAGTGTTAATCAATGCTTGCAATGAGAACTCCACTCCAACTCTGGAAGGGGCTTCCACGTCCAACCTTCGCACTCTGCAAGCAGTCACCATGTGGGAACAAGGCAAGTGGAAGCTAGTAGGCCTACCACACGTGCACGTGTTCTCGCTAAGCACCACTATGTGTTTCCTTGCCTCACGATCCTCACCTCCAATGTTGGTTCCCCCTGCCTCAGTCACTTCATATGTGTGTGTGGCGCGGTCAAAACAAACTGCCTTTTGCCCCTTAGAAATTAGCTTTGCCTTTCTAATTCTGCGTGCAACCTTTTCAGGATATATATGGTGGTTGTCTCGAAGTGACATAGCAAGACTGCGGCGCCTCACAAACCAAGCATTGCACTTGTAGAAGGTGAACGAAAGAATAGCAGTCACAGGAAGGCAACGACATCCTCTAAGCAAACTGTTAAATATTTCTGCCATGTTGCTTGTCATAAAACCATACCTAGCACCACCTTCGTCAAATGCTCGAGTCCACTTCTCCTTTGAGATCATCAACTCATCAAGAAATTGTCTACCACGATCGTCAGTCTTTTCTCTAAGCGCAGCTAACTTCTCCTCAAACTTCCGGGGCTCTGTCTGCCTGCAAACCTCCTCAAACAACTCAAAATTATCCTTAATACCATCATGCTTGATAAGGTTCTGTGCTAGGTGCCTTGTGCACCAACGATGATGCAAACGCCCATGTCCCGGAATGATGTTCTGCACAGCATTAAGTATCCCAGCATGCCGGTCTGAAATCACACAAATATCGCGGCCGGGCCCAACAACAACTTGCCGAACTCGATCCAAGAACCAAGACCAAGTAGAAGTTTCCTCCTTGTTCACCAAGGCAAAGGCCAAAGGGAACAGCCTGTTCTCCGAATCATTTGCAATGGCAATCAACAATGTACCCTTGTATTTACCTGTGAGGAAGGTACCATCAATGGAGAATACGGGCCTACAATGCTTGAAGCCTTCAATGTACTGTGGAAATGTCCAGAAAGCCCGAGAGAACACCTCTCGCCCATTAACCCAAACGTTGTCCTTTGGCACATACTCATAATACATGCCAGAATTTGCAGCTTTCATTGCGTTCAACATTACCAGAAGCCTCTCATAAGCTTCTTCCCAATCTCCAAATACTTGCTTTAGAGCCCGCTGCTTTGCCCTCTAGGCTTTGCCATACTTGATCTCATAATTGTACATCTTCAAAATCATCTGCTGAAGTGCAGCAACTGAGATGTTTGGGCTATGCTTCACCACACCGCACAACTGCTTCGCAATGTATTTTGAATTCAATTGGAGGTGTTTCTCTTATGCCTCTACTGTACCACAAGTATGAGGCTCAATCACAGTCGTTATCTTCCATTGAGTTGTCTTGGTCAGCCTGCAACAAACCCTCCAAGCGCAACCCTCTTGTTCGCACTTAACTGTGTACCGTCTCTTGCGGTACGAATGCACCACCTTGAAAGGACGGTGGTGCATCACTGAGTATCCCTGCAACCAAGTCTTCAAGTCATCCATATTCGGAAATACCATACCCTTCCGAATGATACTATCTCGATGCAACTCAGGACCATCATCATCACTACAACCCCCATCAGCAACTGCCCTGTGGCTCTGCCCAAGGTCTACACACTCCGGAACCAATGGGTCACGGTCCGGAAAGATAGACTGCAAGATTTTTTTCTCCTGTTCAGACAATCGAGGAATGGGCCGATCATCCTCCGAGCCACAAGCTTTGTCATCTTCATAATTGTCATCGTCCCCGCTTACCTCCACATCCACACGGTTAGATGCTTTGGCATCACCGTCAAATGAAGCAAATGTGTCTACATAATCACCCAAATCAGCATGATATGTATCAACTCCATCATCATCCGAGTACTTAGCCTCAACCTTTATGACATCTGCCGGTGATCGGGACACACTCTCAGGCTCACAAAACTTTGCTTCCTCAATAGGTGGCTTGTTCAGGTCGAACCCGACATTGCAGTCGAGCAAAGGAACCTTAGACACCACTATAAAGAGAGAATGCACTTCTGACTCCATAACAATATCCCTGTAAATCTCCCATTCTGCCTGTAGATCCAAAGGTACAAGCGTCTTTGTACGAGGACCTTTCGATGAGCCAACATCAACTACACCATCCATATGCATACGCAGACAACTATCAGACCAATCCAATTTCCCCTTCACTCTATCAACCAATTCAGCCAACGAGGGGAAACTAGGAAACATCAAGACTATCTCTACCATATTCTCAAACTCCATTGTGTCATCTTTGTTCTTCTTAACAATCCCACCATGAACAATCCTCACTAAACGATCCATCTACATCGAAAATTCTATTAACCCAAATACATGAGAAAAATGCATTACCACTGATGCCTCAAACTTACAATATGCTATGTTCTCTAACTATCATAAATTGCAATGTTTTCTAACTCCTAATCATCATCATACTCATCACATTGATTGAAATACATAAAGTGTCATTTTATGAATAAGTTACTATTTATCCTTGCAGATTAAATTCTTACGAAAAAAATAGCACCAAGCACCAGGCAGAAAAAATAAGCTCTTCCTTGCGGTGACTATTTATGCATAAGTTGATTGTGTTCAAATAGAGTACAAGCACCAAGCAGAAAAAATATACAAGACCACCTGTTTTGATTTTCTAGGCAAAGGTAATTAGCTAAATATAGCAATCCAATCATTCATGTCAATTTGCAGGTCAATATAGCACCAATCATTCATATCACTACATTGCATACAGTATAACCATCCAAGCAAAAGAAAGAAAAAAAAGAGTATTACCTTGCCCTCCGCCGGAATGGACTGCCCCGTGCCGGCCGGAAAGAATTGCCGCCCGCTGGCCACCGGCCAGGGGCACAAGCGCCCGGCCGGCAGCACCTCGCGCCTGCCCCGCCGCACAGAAGTGCAGGGCCGGCGCACCTCGCCGCCGGGCCCCTGGTCCGCCGCCCTGGACGGCCGAGCCGCCGGTCCGCTCCCCCACCTGGCCGCCGGTCGGTCTGCTCCCCCACCAGGCCGCGGGTCCGCCGCCGCCGCAAGTCTCCCCGCCGCACGTCTCCTCGCCGCCGGAGAAGGTCGCCGCCGCCGCTAGGGTTTGCTGTGAGGAAGACCACGAAGGAAAAGGAATGGGAGGGAGGAGAAAGAAGGGCTCGCGCGGGGTTAAGTGCTCAGACCTCGGCGCTAGATGCGTGAGCGCCGAGGTCTGAAGCCTCGGCGTTAAAGGGACTTGCGCCGAGGTCCCTGCCACGCAGGCAGGAGGGGCCAGCTGGGCTCTGACGTGGCAGGTGTCGGCGCTGGAGCCCCGAGCGCCGAGTAACTAACCTCGGTGCTCCTGCCCCTCACGCCGAGGTTGGGGTCCATTTTTGGAATTAGTTTTGCCAAGGGTCTATCCGCAGAAATAGTTTTAGAGAAGGGTCATTTTGAAAAAATTCAGCTACACCACCAGCCGGCCGCGTCGGCAATCGGTCCTCCAGGTACCGTCCCGTCCTGCGCCGCTCCTACTTTTCAGTCGTTGCCCGTTGGTGGTGGGATGCTTTTCTGAGAGGTTTGTCGATTGCCTTTTGCCTTGTGGGATTACTCTTTCAAGGTTAAAGGGTAACCTTGCTTCACTGGATTATTTAATTAGACTTTTAGAGTATGTTCCGTTTTCATTCATCACTAGAAAACTTGGGCGCGGTTGGAGAATTAGGTAACTTTTACTGGATTATTAGTAAATTGATTAGACTATGTTCTTTTTTCATTCATCACTAGAAAACTTGGGGCGTGGCGTTACCGCATCAACTTGAGCTAGTCCAGAGGATTTGTGAGTGATTATCAGCCATATAACTGTATGTTTTTTGTATGATTGAAACACTAATTTCTATCAAATACAAGAGCACTTCACTCCATAATGATGATTTTGATGTGTTTTGTTTATAAAAGATCAGAATAGTAATATGTAGGAGAAATTTAGCATTTGCATATGGCAAGGCAAGTTAAGAAACAATGAATCGGTCATTATGCATACTAATGGGAAAAGGGAGCAGTATCATGACAAAGGATCAATCAATTAGCGCATAATGCTAGAAGCTCCGGAAGAAATTGTTTAACCACCGACATGTTCTCTTCTTGCATTGGACACTTATAAGTTATAACAAGAGCCAATTCCTTGAGTGCTATTAATTTTTTTTATGACTTCTTTGTATGTCATAATTTTTTTAAACTTCCCCCCAGTGCTAATTATCCCTTGTATACCATTTCCGTTAGGGGTCCGTTTGTTTTCAACAAAATGGAAAAAGACACTAGGATCATGTGAAATAACAGTTTTGCGCTTATTACACTTACCAAAGGGCCCTCCTGTCTCAAACCATCTCGTTCTTAGACAAACCATCTCGTTCTTCTCTCTCCCTAGATGGCTGACACCCCATTCCCATCCAATCTCAATGTGGGCCTGTGGCATTGACGCATCATCATGTCTCCCCTACCTCACGTCGCTTCAGCGACAAAAAGCAATATGTCATGTCAGTGGGACCCACTTGTTGGATGCTTCTACATCCTCCATCCGGCCACACCACGCTTCCTCCTTGAGCTCCCCGCTGGAGCCAGGTTAGGGCGACAGAGGGTGGCGGCGTCAGAAGCCGACGGTGGAGGAGGATGGCACAAGGGCTTCATGGTTCGCCGCCGGTAGGGTTAGGATTAGGGTTCCAGGTTGGGGGCTTCGGGTGCCGGTTGGATCTCCAATAACCTCCGGATATGGAGAGATGGTCGGGGTGGCGACGACAGGTTGTGGGCGGTGCTGCGAGACGGCAGGGGCCGTCGACCGCTGGTGGCGGAGGACATCTAGTGGGCGGTGGAGAAGGCGGGGCGTGACGGCAAGCTCCTCGTTTGAGGAAGAGGAGGGGAGGAGGGAGACGAGGGCGGCGATGTTGTGTTGGACGGCGGCGGAGGAGGAGAGGAAGAAGGAGCCGGACGAAGAAAGAAGCCTCGTTGGGTTAGCGCGGGGGGAGGGGGGTTGAGCAACACAGTCGGGGGAGGGGAGCGGCGGCGTGGGGTCGTGGAAGGGAGCGGCAGCGCGAGGAAGAAGATGACCTTCCTCCTGTGGGTTTTGGTGGGCCAGCATGATGGAAAGTTTTGTTGTCGCTATAGTGACAACTATTCACTTCCCCCTGCCCTCCACTTCAACTCCTCCCACGCAAGGCTAGCAACGGGCCCATGGTCGGACCAGGAGAGGCACGCCCAGGTGACCTCGAGTATGCATGTAAGAGCAAGTTTAATAACGAGCGAGGAGCCGACGAAATCCGACGTGGGAGAGAGAAACGAAGAGAGAAAATTAGAAGGGTGTCTCGTGACACACCCACAGAGAAAAAACTATTGCACCTGCTATTGCTGAGCTCACTGTTATGTCTTAAATGCTTCCACCACCACCACGCGCCAGGTCACCGTGCGTTGCAGCCGGTAGTGGACGCAACCATTAGGCCCTCTCCAAAAGGACTCTAGCAGCCGGCTCTCAGAATATTTTAACTCATGAACAGTTGCAAAACAAGGAGGCGCTCCTCTCTCGGCGCTAGCTCTAAAACATCTTCTTTCTCAGGTTTGGGTCCTAAATTACTGCACCGGCGTTCTTTGTTCATTTTTTACAGTTTCTAGGAGCTAACTCGGCTCCAACTACTGGAGGAGGCCTTAGTCATGCTCTAACCGGTCTGCCAGCTACTTGGGTGGCGGCCCGGGTGGAGTGAACGGTTGCAGTGCCACGGCCGCGGTTGGTTCAAGCTTCCAGTCGAGCAGGGCAGCACCCGAGCGCCAGCAGAACAGCAGGACAACAGGAGGATACAGAAATGGGCAAATGGCTATGCAAAATATACAAGTGTCTAATTAGTTTTACTCTACTAGCCTAATTAACTAATTAAACCGATGAAATTGCATAGGAAAAATGATCACAAGCAGATTTCCTCCATATCCATTTATTTTAATATGGTATAAATCTGAAATGTATGCGACGGATAGAGCCAAAATATACTTCACTCTATTGGAGGGGCGAATGAGTCTTTTTTAGACCTGAGCATTTTCGGTTCGGTCTGAGCCCGACGGGTTTGGACCCGCCCATGATGCTTAACAGGCATGGTGTTGGATAGAGCAAATGAGGTCAAAAACATTTGTCTCGACTCAAGCTCGACCCGAACTGTTTAAATCTCACTGAAAAAGAGCGAGAAAGCCAAGCCTGATTTAGACCCGGCCCAAAAAAGAGGCCCGCCGCCGCCCATGGGACGAGTGCGGACGGGATTTTATTGACCGGCCCAGCCTACAAAATGCTCAGGTCTAATATGTTTTTATGGCTATTTAACTGCTCTTAGACGATTGTGACATGCAAGGGATAATCTTAGACTCTGTTTGGTTCCCATAAATCACCTGACTTAAAGTGCAAAAAGTGTAAATAAGTCACTTTAAACCTAACTGACTTATAAGTCAGGTGATTTATGAGAACCAAACAGAACCTAACTTTTTCGTACGCTAAATTGAATAGTCCATGACCACCATTTCCTCTTGAATTTTGTCAGTACACAAACGTGACTACTACTTGGCAATCATCTAATTTAAGGACATGTCCTTCAAGTGTCTTAACGCAGTGTGACTATTTAAACATACTTGAATGTTGTTTTGAAAAAAACAAACGTAAAAAATGTCCAAACGATTGAATATATTCATCAAGACTCCATTTCATCTCTAAACTACTTGCAATCAAACATTCAAACAGGGTCACATTTTATGAGGATATAGGAAACATTAAACATGCATTATTACATGAGCGAATTCCCTCACTACCATGAAAATTTTGATGAGTTTCGTGTATGCCATATATTTTTTTAATTCCCCTTAGTACCATCGAACTTAAGGTTCTGTTTGGTTCCCATAAGTCGTCTGACTTATAAGTCACCCGACTTATAAGTCAGTTGAATTTAAGTCAGTCATGTTTGGTTGCAGTGACTTATAAGTCAGTTAGCAAAAACAATTTTACCCATGTTCCCTACCCCTTTCCTGCCACCAGCCTCTGCTACTCCCAAACCGCATCCCCTTCTCCTCCCCACCGGAGCTCCTCACCCGCTCCTGCACCACCCGTCCTTCCCGTCATCGTCCACTGCCACTCCCGCCTCCTCTCCTTTTCCTCCCCGTCGACTGGCATAGGGGAGCTCCGGATTCGCCGGCGCCGGATCCACAGGAGCTCCTCACGGGGCGCCTAGGTGCGGCTACATCCGCCGTGCCGTCACGGCGGCAACCAAGGACCCCTCCGCCGCCGTCGACCTCGACCTCTCTGCGCTCCCAGCGGCCGCCGTGTTCGAGAAGGCGGTCGAGGAGCTCGGCGTCGTGCGCCGCGCTACAGATGTCGTTGCGCTGAGGATCTGCAACGAGGCGTTGTTCCCGACCAGGTCGCCGCCGGGGTGGTAGGCTGCTGAGCTCGCCTTGCTCTCGCCGGCGTCGTTCCGGAAGGTCGTCAGGGCGCTGCGCTGCCACCACGGCAACCCCCAGGTGCTCGCCAGCGCGGCGAGCGCATAAGCCGAGCTCGCGCTAGCCGAGGTCCTTGCCGACCTGCGGGACAGGGAGGACCAGCATGGCACGGGCATCACCCTCCTCACCGCGTAGCTCGGCGCACCGGAGACAGGCGTGCACACCACCGCCGCGCTCCTCAACATCTCTGACGCCGAATTGAAGGAGAGGAGCCCTGACGGAGGCGGCCCTTCTGTCGACCGGGCATCCCTGGGCCCACCACACATGCGGGCCATACCCGAGAGATAAGGTCCTGCATACCTGGACTACTCGACTAGTGGGCCACGATGCGAGTCTACTGTGGACCATAAGGCAAGACAAGACGGACAAGGACTTGTACTAAGATTAGGATAGCTTTCTATAACTCGTATAGGCTACTCCTAGTCCTACTCGAATAGTACTCTTGTACCAATCCGACTTGTAACCCTGCCTCCCGTGGCATATAAGGCGAGGCAGGGACCCCTCTCAAAAGATACGCAATCTATACAGAGCCACGCAGCATACAGGACGTAGGGTATTACGCACATTGCGGCCCGAACCTATCTAATTGTGTGCCCCGTGTCTCACCATCGTGTTCCTAATCTCGGCGAGCCCCACCACACAATCTACTACTTCGGGTACCCCGTGGTAGGCTCGGTGTCTAAAACACTGACAGATGGCGCGCCAGGTAGGGGATCTCGTTGTTGATCCGCTGGCGAACTCGATGGCTCTTGTCATCATCAAGCCGACCGTCGCTTTCGAGCAAGGTGACACCTTCGTCTTTCGCTCCTGGGTTTGTGTTGCTGACGGTGCCGGATCGTTCCTGCGTTTCCTAGCATCAACCCCGGAGTCAAAGCTCAAGTCCTCGATGCTTACGCAAGCTTCGATGCAAGAACTCATCAAAAATTTCGGTGAAATTTCGCTTTCTGACCCAGTCAGAAAGTTCGAGTCGGAGTCCAAATACAACTCGACTTCTCCTACAATTCAACCTGAGTCGCTTTTCTTGGCTGCACAGCCTGCGTTCAGTCTAGATTGTCTCCCAACACCACCCATCTTCGGCCATTGCCATGTCAGTGTTGCTTACCAAGTTGCATTGAAGCTCCTCATGCGCCCTGGCTCGAAGACCGTGCTCGAGTACTCTTCAGATTTGGAAGTCAACCTCACCTACTTTGATTCGGATTCATCTGAGTTCAAGTTCGACTACGGTTCGGATTCTACTGAAGCACAGAAACTGTCTGGCCCTGCTCAAGGACTGGTGATCACATCGACACCTGAGGGTAGATTCGTCTACTGGCCTAAGCATGTGCCTGCGATCTCACCTTGGATGATCAGGAGCGCTTATTGCCTGTCTCGACAACTTACCCTTCCAGGAAGGTGCCAAGCTTGTTGACTATGACACTGATACTGTGCTCATTGAGAGTACGGGTACTCACTCGTCCTATCGAGAAGTTTTCGTCATTGATACTCCGCAAGGGCATCGTGCCAATTATCCCTTTCCGGATGATGTATCTGATGATGAACTCTCTGTCAATGCTCCTGCTGATGAAACTTCAGAGGCCAAGACTGCACGTCGTTAACGCAACACTGATCGTGCAACCCTTCGTCGTGAACTCGCGGAAGCTCTTCCTACCCGTAATTTACAAGAGGCTTTGGATGCGGTAGCTAATCGTCAATATCGTACTCCAGAGGAAGCTATTAATGCGATCAATTTGCTTGGTCGCTCTATGCCTCGTGACAGGGCGGCTGCAGAAGTCGCGAAGCTGGCTGAACTAGCCTACACTATGCTACGTCAAAATACCAGTACTCCTAGTCACAATGGCAACAGTGGGGGTGCTCATCGCAACACTCACACTCCTAGTCGCACTCGACCGGAAGCTAGCAACAAGGACAAAGGCGGTGATGGCAGTGTCAATAGCAAGTCGGGAGACTCTCGCTATGATGCTCGCACAACAATGAACGCCAGGCGTGCCGAGCGTGAGAAGCACAAGGATGTCGACTCTGACTCGTTTCCTGCTTTCTCTACTCGTCTTCAAGCTCTGTTTCTTCCGGATAAATTCAAGCCCTATGGTATCTCTAAGCATGATGGCAAGCAAGATCCAAGGCAGTGGTTGCGCTGTTATGCTTTATCTATCACTAATGCCGGGGGCAATGATGATACTAAATGTATCTACTTTCCCTTTTGTCTGGAGCAAGAACCCCTCACATGGTTCGAATCTCTCAAGCGAGGCTCCATCGACAATTGGGGACAACTCAAGCACCACTTCACCAGCAACTTCGCGGGTTCTTTGGGCCGTCATGGTACTTGGATGGACCTTGCGTTGATCAAGCAAAAACAAGGCGAGACTCTTCGCGAGTACATGCGCCGCTTCTTTGAAAAAAGAGCCACTGTTGTTGATGTTACCGAGAAAGAAGTCATAGATACCTTCCAAGATGGTTTCTATGATGACAGGCTTTTCCAAGACTTCGGTCGCGCCCACCCAGCCAACATCACCAAACTCAAGGAGATGATCACTCACTGGGCGGACGAGGAAGACAAGGTTCGGAATCGGTTCAAGCATCTTCGCAACAACCAGAACAACAACAACAACAACAATAATAATAATAATGTTGGTGGAAACAATAGTGGCAAGCAACAGCAGGGCAATTGCACGGGTAATAACTACTCGAGCAATCCTAATCACAAGCGCAAGCCCGACAACACTGTTGCAGCCATGGAAAACACCGCCAAGCCTGAAGATGAATCTCACTGGGCAACATTGACCAAGTAGAAATGCCCATGGCACTGTTGGCGTTTCGTAGCGCCGTCACTTTTAAGAACAGATTTGGAGTCCATCCTTAGTGACCACACCAAGAAACGCCTTGTAGGCACCTCTTAACGTCACAACTAACGACACCGAGTTAGCGTGAACATCAAGACTTGCCAAAGGTTAATCTAAACGATCATGAACGAATCCGCAAGCGCACAAATAAACCATTGTAGCATTTCCCCAAGGAAGGAGAATATTCCAAGGGTATCGTATCTGTGGAAGGCAATGGCGGATATCTTAGACTTATGCTTTTGCACTGAATGTAAACTAAGAGATAGATATAGGAAACAACAAACTCAAAGGCAGGGGTAAGATAAAAGATATAAAGGGTAGTGCGACACACACACACACACACTCAAATCTACCTCTACTCTAGCACACTACAACTTAGGGGGAACATACGAGTTAGCTCTAGGTTCTAATGTACTAAACATACAAAGCTAGAAGATACAGGAGACAGGCATGAGTATTGCATGAGAGGGTAAGGTTCAGCACCCAGGTACAAACGGGGAGCTAGCCCGCGACGACCAGCACTCTGCGAAACTAGACTTTAGACTCCTACAGCAGGTACCCTAGTGTGGAGGGTTGCAAAGGATCCAACAGCTGTCACAACTGCGGACCTACCTCTATCGTTACGGGGGTATGCTCATAACTAACGTAGCCACACAACCCAGGCACCATGTCTACATTGCTGCTAGACTTCACCCGGCCCGGGCTATTGTGACCCAGGGTGAGAGCCACCAGAAGACTGGTCAACTTAGACCGAGTACCGTAGCTTGAACACAAACCTCATGCAACACTCTCATGCCATCTAGCAAGATCAACTAAGGCTAGACATACGAACGGATACGAACTCTCTTATGTCTAGTCAACAAGATCAAAGGGTCGTGTTCGTGAAGAACACGAGCCTCTAACTTATGAACAAACACATAAGGAATGAGTTTATCACCCTTCAAGTGGATCAAAAGGTAGTGTTCATGAAGAACTCAAGCCTCTAAATGATGAACAAAGGATGAACTCAAGAACATATCAAGCATATGATCTACCATGACTTTATATGAAATAGCTGAATAGCTGAAGTAGATCAAAGTCATACAATGAAATAAAGATAAAAGAGAACTCATACCTAGACTCCAAAGAAGACTTGAAACCTGAATAAGAGCTACTCTAGCCTACCCCCTAGCCTTGGAAACTAAAAGTGAGAGGAGAATGAGAGAGTGGTGTGTGTGAAATGGGAGCCCCTCCCCTTTTATTTATAGGCAGGGACAAGACTTGCTCGGAGCACCAAATGGCCTCAAAACACCCGGGGATGCAGCAAGTGACCAATGAGCAACCAACACGTGGAAGGCCAGGATGGAAGCCCCCTAGATCGGTGGCCCCCTAGGGCAGCCCCACCTGGTGTGCTTCCTCTGGGTGGCTGCCCTGTGGGCCCTTTGATCCTCCCCCGGTGCATGGCTTGATTTGGTATCCGAGGTGGGCCCTTTGATCCATGTGAAGTCCATGTGGCGCTCTCTGATTCATCGGTGAGTGCCTCCCTTGGATCAATGACGTGGAATGCCATGTGTTTCCTTGGTGGCAGCCACCTCCTCAGCTGAGTTGGCATGGTTTCTCCATAGAAGGTGGGTTTCCATCTCTTTTAAGGGGTATTTCACCTACATACAAATAATCTCCAAGGACAAGTGGAACTACATTATTCAAACCAAAATGCAAGTAAATAATGCATATGCCTCCATTTATGTGAGAATATTGAGGGCTGAAAGTGGTACTTAACAGCCGTCAACAAACTCCCCAAGCTAACCTCTTACTCGTCTCGAAGCAAGACATTAGGGACTTAGGTTGGTTGATCAGGAGTTGCTACAATGTTGTATTCTCAACTTATGGCAAACATACAGCTGAGTACTCTACCAAGAGTTGAACAAGTTGGCAATGTTCTTACCTTTCTCCTGATGACGTGGGGCATATAGCTTCACCTGCCTTAGGCGGTTGAGAGACAGAATGGTTATATAGCAAATGCATAATCACTCATACCTTGATCAGCTATTAATACGGAGGTTTTGCAAATTTTTCAAAGAAAATCAGAGTTCCTCAAATGATACTCTCGGATCGCTCAAAGTGTATGGTTCCTCACCAAGGCATCAATGTTGCCTTTCTTCACATCCTACTCCTAATAGGCTTATGTGGAGTTGTAGGTAGGGAAGAAATGTGGCATACTTATCTCTCATGTTTTGCTAAGTCAAAGACTGGATCCTTGGAAGAAACAAACATACATCCTAATAAAGATGTGCATATGTGTGTGATGGATATGAGCATGGCAAGGTGGATACTAGGCCCGGAAATGGGTGCTAGATATTACCATGCTTTATATGAGGAAATGAGGGATTGATGGTTGTTGACATTTCTTAACGCAATCACATAAGAACAGGTTTGGAACCCATCCTGGTAATAGCGCCAGAAATGCTGGTTGGCAAATCTTAACGTTTACAGAGATCCGCAAGTGCATGGAAGTACCATTGTAGCATTTCCCCAAAGGAGTATTCCACTCAATCCCCTCAATCCCCCTTCTATTTATAGGCAACCGAGCCAGGCACCGGGGTAGAGGACAAGGGCAACGGCTAGGAGCCATTGGAATAGGCGGGGCCCACATAATCGTTGGCCAGGGTCGGTCGACCCCTGGGGTCGGTCGACCCCCTGCCGGGCCCGCCTGCTTCCAACTTTTTGCAACGGCTCTCTAACGGCTACCTGATGTCCTGCCTAGATGTCTAGGTCCAGATTCGCCCAGAATGTTGCTCGAAAAATTATTCTTTGATTTTCCACTCAAGAAGTTATTTTCAGAATTTTATTTGAAAAGGGAAATTGGCTAGAAAAATGTAGCATGCAGATGCAAGGTCGGAAAAATTCAAATATGCATTTGGAAAAATCAAATAAAATTTTGGAAGGGAAATATGAGATAAATACCAATTTTACCTTTTGGCAAAAAGGACTCATCTTTTTAAGTCTGAGAGCGAGACTTTTCTCGGTGATTAATTCCACTCGTCACCCCATTCCCGAGAAATTGATGGAGATGACTTCTGTATTTCCCGCCACACCCTTCTTATTTTCTTAGGCTTTGTTGGAGTGGTGGGAAGTCGCGGGGGCTGTTGCTCCGTCCATGCCCCTGATTGCTCATTTTGATCCTTGTGTTGGCGTCACTCAGGAATGGTCTCCCAAGAATGAGAGGCATTCCCTCATCATCTTGCATATCAAGGACCACGAAATCCGCAAAGATGCATGAACCTTGGACGAATACCAATAAATTCTCTACGATCCCCTCTGGATATCGGATCGATGCATCAGCAAGTTGGACGGCTGTCGCAGTTGGAGTTAGAGCTGGATACCCCAATTGTTCAAACATGACTTTGGACATAAGGTTAACACTTGCACCAAGGTCACAAAGAGCATGCTTAATCTTCTGGTAGTATATCTTGCAGGTGATAGCCGGATAACCAGGATCTTTCTTGTGTGTAATTGTTGAAGATTCCCATGGGTCAAGTATTTGTTGTGTAGGCTTCCCTGCATAGTCAGTGGCTTGTGTCCGCCTAGAATGCTTACCCCATCTGGTGGACACTGCACAAACATTTTCACAGGAGGACATGGGTTGCCCCGGAATCTTCCCGTCTTCAGCAGAGGGAACCAAAGCAGCTAATTGAGCCAACTGGGTTTCTATCATCTTATTAAAACTCAACTGGTTCTTAAGAGCAGACGAAAGGCTATCAATTTTAACATTAAGGCTCTCAAAGGCCTTATCATAGGCAGCTGTTTTCTTATTAAAGCCTTCATTAATCTTAGCTTGCCCAAAGACTAGATCTTTCAAGGAAGGTTGGTTTGGGTTGAAAGAATTACCTTGATTACCTCCTTGATAATAAGGGCGTGATTGATTCCACGTTTGACCTCCTTGTGGACGATAACCGTTGTTATTGCCGTTCATGTACATCACATCCTCCTGAGTAGTAGGGCAGTAATTCCCTGAATGCCCAGTATTACCACAGACTTCGCAAGTCATGCGAGCATCCATAGCTTGAGTAGTGGTGGCCATGGCAGCCTTCTCATTGGTTAGATCATCCATTCTCTTCATCATTAGGTCCATCTTGGTGTGCAACATATCCGCTTCCTTGATGGTATGTGTACCCCTTTGACGTGGCTGGAGTCGATCATCACTCCACCCTTGATTGGTAACCATCTTCTCTATCAGTGTAGTAGCTTCAGTGATAGTAAGAGAGAAGAAAGCCCCTCCAGCTGCAGCATCAATATGGCCTCGGGCTGTCGGAGTCAGCCCATTATAGAAACTCTGAAGAATAAGCCAGTTGTCCATCCCATGATGAGGACAAGTCAGGATGTACTCCTGGAGTCTGTCCCAAGCTTCTGGGATAGTCTCATTTGAATTTCGCGAGGAATGCTGCGGAGCACTTTGCCCAAGTGTTAATCTCTGCACAGTTAGCATAAAACCACTGCTTTGCCTTTCCCAAGAGGGAGAAGGGAAACAGTCACAGACGAATAGCATCTTCCTCCACCCCTCGTATAGTGAAGGTACTGCATAGTTCCAGGAACTGCTGCAGGTGGGCGCTTGCGTCTTCATTAGGCTTGCCACAGAATGGGCTAGCCTGTACCATCGTAATTAAGCCGGTCTTGATCTCGAAGTTTCCATTCCCAGTGTTGATCACGGGGCCTGTCGGCACCTGGTCAGCAGAGGGAGCGGAATACTCACGAAGAGTCTTCTCGACAGGGTTGGCCATGGAAGTTGATGCGGATGGCACAAAGGAAGCTGGATCGACTTCCGAATGTTCACGAGAAGGAGGGCCGAAATGATTTCGTGCCTTCCTTACGAGTGACTCAGGATCTTCAGTAAAATTCGATGGCAAGTTGAAACCAGTCATGCACTACCTGTCTTCATCATTAATAGACAAAGAAGACAATCCAAGTTAGCCTGCATTGAGAACTGTTTTATTCCTATCATGATTATAAACATATGCAAAGTGTTGATATGTCATCCTTAAGCCTTCCCCGGCAACGGCGCCAGAAATACTTGTTGACATTTCTTAACGCAATCACCTAAGAACAGGTTTGGAACCCATCCTGGTAATAGCACCAGAAATGCTGGTTGGTAAATCTTAACGTTTACAGAGATCCGCAAGCGCACGGTAGTACCATTGTAGCATTTCCCCAAAGGAGTATTCCAATGGGTATCAAATCCAAGGAAGGCATTGGCGGAACGACAAGATCAACTCTATTGCAATGAGTATAGATCATAGACAGAAACAAACCAGACACTCAAGTGCAGGGGTAAAGATATGATAATGGGGGTAGTGTGATCACACACACACTCACTCTCTCTCTAAGGGTCCTAGGCATAGGAGGCGACACACGAGTTAGTTCTAGGTTCTAATGTACTATACACATAAAGCTGGAAGGAACGAGTTAGATACACTAGCGTTGAAGAACATTGACTTGAGCACCCAGGTACCACGGGGAGATAACCTCCCGCGTTGCTTCTGCACAACTCCGGTTGTTATATTTTAGACTCCTACAGCTTATCCGAACGTGGGGGATTTCAGAGGACCAACAGCTGTCACTACCGCGGCCTACCCCAAGACAAACCGTGGGATAAACTCATAAGTAAGGTAGCTACACAACCAAAGCACCATGCTTACGTTGTTAGCCGGACTTGACCGGCCCGGGCTATTGTGACCCAGGTCAAGCCACCAGATAAACCAGCCAATTACACCGAGTACCGTAGCTCAAGCACAGACTTCATACAACGCAATCATGTCATCTAATTAGATCAAACCAGGTTAAGTACACAAACAGATTCATGCTTTCCTATGTCTGTTCAACTGGATCAAAGGGTCGTGTTCGCGAAGAACACGAGCCTCTAACTTATGAACAAACACTAGAAACATGTAAAAGTCACCCGTCAAGTGGATCGAAAGGCCTTGTTGATCAAGAACAGGAGCCTCTAAATGATGAACAGGTGAAGAACACATGAACAAATCACTCATGCATACTAACACAACTTTATATGAAATAGATAAATAACTGAAGTAGATCAAAGTCATACAAATGAAATAAGACACAAGACAACTCATACCTAGATCCCAAAGTAGACTTGGAACCTGAATTAGAACTACTCTAGCCTACCTCCTAGCCTTGAGACTAAAAGTGAGAGAGGTGTTGCAAGTGTGGATGGTTCATAAGTGAGCCCCCTCTCCTTCTATTTATAGGCCCGTGCACCAGCGAAGAATGGAGGCAAACACCCCGGGAATGGCGCCTAGGACCAATGGGGAGACAGCACGTGGAAGGCCAGGATGAACCGACACAAGGTCGGTTCGGCCGAACCCTGGGGTCGGCCGACCCCCTGGTGGGCCCCCTGGCCTGTGCTTTCTCCAAGTGTCTGCCCTGTGGGTCCTAAGGTCAGTTCCCAGTGTCCACCCTGTGTTGGCGCGAATTGCATGCCTTTGTGGGCCCATGGATCCATGTGATGTCCACGTGTCACACTCTGATTCGTCGGGGGTTGCTTCACTTGGATTGCTTGCATGGCATGCATGCATGGCTCCCTAGTTGGCAGGTTTGCATGCATGGCATCCTTGTTGGCAGCCCACCTAGGATGAGGTGATGTGGCATGGACCCTAGAAGGTGAGTTTGGCACTCTTTCTTGCTTATTTTCCTACAATCAAATAATCTCCAAGGACAAGTGGAACTACATTATTCTTAACTAAATACGTGTAAGAAATGCCTTATGCTCCTTTATTCATGAGTATATTGACGCCTAAAGTAGGCACTTAACAGCCGTCAACAATGGTAAGGTGGACACTAACCCCGGAGTAGGTACTAGTTATTACCATCTATATGGTGGAACTCTTTCTCTTTCACATATCAATCCCTTTCTCCTTTTGAAATTTTCCGAGACTTGGGCTAGCTTTCTTTATTTTATTTTTGCCATGCTTTTGAGCATGCTTTTCTTTTTCTTTCTTTCTTTTTTTTAGCTAGCCCTTTGTCTCTATCGGAGATATTTGGAGAGGGATGAATGATACAAAGATACATAGAGTTTTATTTTGCGGAAGAATGCATGAGCAATATGGAGCAAATGATGAATGCTAACTTCCAGTGTAGAAGTTTAGCATGAACGTGTACGTGATCTTGATCAGGGGAGTATGAGTTCTAACAAGGGTCACAACAATTTGACAAAGCTCAATGAGAGAACAAGCTGCATATGTGGAGGCTAAGAACTAGAATCTACATATGGCCTTGGAAAGGAAATGCTCATCATTGAGGAACTCATCATGTTTTGATTTTTTTTCAAAAAGAAAAAAAACTCCGGATGTCAAGCATCACTAAGCACAAGATCATAGCACTCTATTATACCATATCATGTCTCACAACAACTTAGGCAAGGATCATGCTTTTTGCTACCCACAGTTTTCAAGCTAAGGTTTGAACATGCAAGCCAACAAACTCAAAACTTAGGTAGGATACAAAGTTGTAAGCAAGACATACGAGAAGAATAAACAGAGCAACCATTCATCATTTCAACCATAGAGGCAAAGCATTCTTACTATGCATATCAAAGCAAACTAAGCAAACGATGATGAAAGCAAATAAATATTTTTGGTCTTTTTATTTTTGCAGATTTTTTTGGGTTTTTATTTATAAGATATTCTGAAAACAAAGGAAGATACAAGTTACCTTAGGATGGGGGTCCTCCCCCAAGCTAGCTTCAGGCTCACTGCGGAGGAGGGTAGAAGAAACCCTGACTCGCGTAGTAAGCTCTCTGCTCCTTGTGTCGCTGCTGAGCCTGCTGCATGGCTGCAATCCTCTCACCAGCCTGACACTGCCACTCTGAGGTAGACTCAACGTGGGTGTTAAGCGTCTCCTCTAGTCCTGTGACCTGGACGGTGAGCTCTCCCATCTGCTGCGCGAGCGGAGCATTGCGTGCAAAGGCTGAGGAATGCCACCGGAAGGACGAAGACGGAGGTGGACCACCGGAGCTGGAACTAGCGGGTGTAGCCCACTGAGCGCCGCTCGCACTCGCCCAAGCCGTGCCACTCGCACTCGGATGGTAGGCGGGCTGATCCCAACCAGGTGCATATCCAGGGGTAACCCCGAACATGTACCCTGCAGGGGCCCCTCCTGCCACCGGTGGTGTAGCAGGCTGTGGCTGTGGCTGTGGTGGTGGCTGTGACTGCTGCTGCTGCATGTGTGCTCTCTTCGCCGCGCTTCTGGTGGACCTGCCTGAAACACTAGCACGACGGCTTTCCTCTTGTGTAACAAGGGGAATGGTTAGTGACTCCGAGCTATACAATCGAAACCCTAGGTTAGGTAACGGGATTTGATTTGCATAACCCGGGAAGAAGAAAGTCAAAGAATCATCTGGGCCTCTCTTGAGTATATGCCCTTGGATCAAGTATGCCTCATCAATGAGAACTCGGGGCGTCCCGATGAAGGGTACGGGATTCCTGCTAAGAACCCCGAGTCTGAGAGCAATACGAGTCACCAAAGACGTACACTAAATAGGACCTATCATCTTGAAATTCATCAACCACTACCAAATCATAGCTTTAACGGGAGAGACCTTGATCTGGTTAACAGCGGCGTATAATAGCATCATCTCATCGCTGCGCACGGGCCGAACATCCACTCGTGGAAAGAGAGTAATGGCGAGCCACTTGTGCCACAAACGGAGAGTGGGATGCACAATATCATTGCACCGAGGTACAAACTTGCCACTCTAAACAAGACCAGAGATGTCTGCCCAGAAAGGGTCTCGAACAAAACCCTCACAAGCCCTATTCAAAGAAACAGCACAACGAGGACTAAAACCAAGAAGACGACTAAGTTCCTTCCAAGAAACACGATAATCGGTCCCTAAAAGACGAAACTGAATGTCATCCGAAATCTCGGAAAGAGAGCAAAGAAACTGGATGGTGAGGGGCCGAGAGCCAAGCTCTGTAACCGGCGCAAAATCCTCCCAACCAAGAGCATGCCAAATAGAAGCGAACTCGAGATTCATACCTATTTTCTCCATGAGAGCCGGGTCGAAGTCCCAGGTGTGGGCGAAGACTCGGTCCTTTAGGAGAGCGTAGGCTTGCTCCTCTTGAGCGCCCTGGAAGCTGAGGTAGGGGGTGTCATTGACGACCTCCTCCGCAGCTTGTGGCTCGGCTTGCTCTTCTTCATAATCCATCGTTGATGGGCTTGGCGTCGGCTCAGCGGGGGTGGATGAACCCGCGCTTGCCCGCGAATGGGAGCGTGTCACCCTTCGGAGAGTGTTCGCCGCCCAATTCATGCTAGGACAACAACAAGGGACAGCAAGAGCAACTCGGTGATGGATTAGTAAAATCGAATGAAACTCTTACCAAGCTTGCTCCACCAATAGCAATACTTTTCAGCAACACAATAGAGAGAACACTTGATGATCCAACCTTGAGCAAGAAAACCAAAAGAGCAAGGAGTAGAGAGGGGAGTGTGAATGAATGGGTGAAGAGCACCCCCTCTCCCCCTGCTATTTATAGGCAAGTGCGTCGGGCATCCAGACATAGCCGTTGGAGCAAGGTGGGGCCCAGCAGCCGTTGGGCTACTTCGGCCGAACCTGGGGTCGGCCGACCCCAGGCCGGGCCCACCTACCCTCCGCCTTGGCCAGTGGCTCCCCAACGGCTAGCTGGGGGCCTGCCTGAGTGCCTCGGCCCAAATTCCCTCGAAATATTTTTCAAATGATTTTTCTAGAATTTTCAAACTCAGAAATTATTTTCAGAAATTTTATTTTGAAAAGGGAAAAGGGCTAGATAAATCTAGCATGCAGATACAAGGTTTTGGAAAATCAAATATGCAATTTTGAAAATAAAATTTTGGAAAGGGAAATATGAGATAAGTACCAGATTTAACCTTTTTGGTAGAAAGGACCCATCATTTTTAGTCCGACGAGTTGGACTCTTCTCAGTGATCAATTCCACTCAGCACCCCACTCCTGAGAAGTAGAGGGTGGTGCCTTCTCAATTTTCCGCCATTCTTTCTGAATTTTCATTTACTTCTTTGACGGAGGTTTCTTCTTTGGGGGTAAAGGTTTTGTCCTTCCCCCAAGCTGCTCAACACTATCTTGCACCAAATAGCATTGTTCTTCTTTGTCCTGAAACTTGAACTTCAAGTTCCTCTTCCCAATGCGGAAGCGACTTATTCCGGACCCCACATTGATTCTAGCTCGGACATCACTGAGAAATGGTCGCCCAAGGATGAGCAGCATTCCTCTCTCATCATCCATATCAAAGACCACGAAATCCGCGAAGACATAAGAGTTCTTGACCTTAACCAATATGCTCTCAACAATTCCTTCTGGATATCGTATTGTTGAATCAGCGAGTTGGATAGTCCGTATTGTAGGAGAGAGAGCTGGATATCCCAGTTGCTCGAACATGGCCTTGGACATGAGATTAAACTTGCACCAAGGTCACAAAGGGCATGCCTGATCGTCTTGTAATAGATTGTGCAAGTGATAGTTGGGTAGCCTGGATCTTTCTTGTGCACAACTGCTGATTCCTCCCATGGATCTAGAACTTGTTGTATGGGCTTTCCTGCATAGTTAGAAGCACGTGCCTTCCTAGGTGGCTTACCCCACCTAGTTGACACTACACTAAAATTTTCACAAGAGGACAAGGGTTACCCCAGGATCCTCCCGTTATCAGCAGATGGAACCAAAGCAGCTAACTGAGCTAACTGGGTTTCTAACATCTTGTTAAAACTCAGCTGGCTCTTCTGAGCAGAAGAAAAACTATCAAGCTTAACGTTGAGACTTTCCAAAGTTTTATCAAGGGCAGCTAGCTTTTTGTTAACACCTTCATTAATCTTAGCTTGCCCAAAAACAAGATCTCTCAAGGAAGGTTGGTTGGGGTTGTAAGAATTACCTTGGTTACCTCCTTGATAATAAGGGCGTTATTGATTCCACGATTGGCCTCCCTTTTGAGGTGGACGATAACCATTGTTGTTGCCATTCATGTACATCACTTCCTCCTGAGTCTCCGGACAATAATTTCCTAAGTGCCCAGTGTTGCCACAGACTTCACAAGTCATATGAGAATCCATAGGCAGAGTAGTGGTGGCCATGGCAGCCTTCTCGCTGGTGTAGTCATCCAATCTCTTCATAAGAAGATCCAACTTGGCAGTAATCATGTCTGCTTCCTTGACAGTATGAGTACCCCTCGGTCATGGTTGGAGTCTTTCATCGCTCCACCCTTGGTTGGAAACCATCTTCTCAATGAGTAATTTAGCATTATCCACTGTGAGTGAGAAGAATGCCCCCTAAGCAGCAGCATCAATATGGCCTCGGGCTGTCGGAGTCAACCCATTATAAAAGCTTTGAAGAATAAGCCAATCCTCAATCCCATGGTGAGGACAGGCCAGGACATACTCCTGAAGCCTCTCCCAAGCCTCTGGAATAGATTCACTTGCTGCTTGCTGAAAACCAGAAATTCTTCCACGAAGAGCATTAGTTTTACCCAATGGGAATAACTTCTTGAGGAATGCCTCTGAACACTTTCCTCAAGTGTTAATAGCATCACGATTCGCATAGAACCATTGCTTGGCTTTCCCCAAGAGAGAGAATGGAAACAGCCGTAGACGGACAGCATCCATATTGTCACCCCTGATGATGAAAGTGCTACACAGCTCTAGGAATTGCTACAAATGAGCATTGGCATCCTCATTTGGCTTGCCACAGAATGGGCTAGCATGTACCATCGTAATTAGACCCGTCTTGATCTCAAAATTTTCAGTCCCCATTGCCACCTCAGGGCCTTGCAGCACCTGGTCAGCAGAAGGAGCTGAGTACTCACGAAGCGTCTTCTGGGCCATAGCGTTTGACGTGGATGGTACAAAGGAAGCTGGTTCACCTTCTGGATGAGTACGACGAGGTGAGTCGAAATGAATTCGAGCTCTCCTCACAAGTGACTCGGGATCTTCAGTGAAATTCTCCGGTAAGTCAAAACCAGTCATACACTACCTGTCTTCATCATCCAAAGATAAAAGAAGATGATCAAGGTTAGCCTGCATTGAGAGTTGTCCTAACCTACTCAGAGTTTATAAACAGATGCAAAGCATAGTCATGATAATCCTGTGTCTTCCCCGGCAACGGCGCCAGAAATGCTTGTTGGCGTTTCATAGCGCCGTCACTTTTAAGAACAGATCTGGAGTCCATCCTTAGTGACCACACCAAGAAACGCCTTGTAGGCACCTCTTAACATCACAACTAATGACGCCGAGTTAGCGTGAACATCAAGACTTGCCAAAGGTTAATCTAAATGATCATGAACGAATCTGCAACCGCACAGATAAACCATTGTAGCATTTCCCCAAGAAAGGAGAATATTCCAAGGGTATCGTATCTGTGGAAGGCAATGGCGGATATCTTAGACTTATGCTTTTGCACTGAATGTAAACTAAGAGATAGATATAGGAAATAACAAACTCAAAGGCAGGGATAAGATAAAAGATATAAAGGGTAGTGCGACACACACACACACACACTCAAATCTACCTCTACTCTAGCACACTACGGCTTAGGGGGAACATACGAGTTAGCTCTAGGTTCTAATGTACTAAACATACAAAGCTAGAAGATATAGGAGATAGGCATGAGTATTGCATGAGAGGGTAAGGTTCAGCACCCAGGTACAAACGGGGAGCTAGCCCGCGACGACCAGCACTCTGCGAAACTAGACTTTAGACTCCTACAGCAGGTACCCCAGTGCGGAGGGTTGCAAAGGATCCAACAGCTATCACTACTGTGGACCTACCTCTATCGTTATGGGGGGTATGCTCATAACTAACGTAGCCACACAACCCAGGCACCATGCCTGTGTTGCTGCTAGACTTCACCCGGCCTGGGCTATTGTGACCCAGGGTGAGAGCCACTAGAAGACTGGTCAACTTAGACCGAGTACCGTAGCTTGAACACAAACCTCATGCAACACTCTCATGGCATCTAACAAGATCAACTAAGGCTAGACATACGAACGGATATGAACTCTCTTATGTCTAGGCAACAAGATCAAAGGGTCGTGTTCGTGAAGAACACGAGCCTCTAACTTATGAACAAACACATAAGGAATGAGTTTATCACCCTTCAAGTGGATCAAAAGGTAGTGTTCATGAAGAACACAAGCCTCTAAATGATGAACAAAGGATGAACTCAAGAACATACCAAGCATATGATCTACCATGACTTTATATGAAATAGCTGAATAACTGAAGTAGATCAAAGTCATACAATGAAATAAAGATAAAAGAGAACTCATACCTAGACTCCAAAGAAGACTTGGAACCTGAATAAGCGCTACTCTAGCCTACCCCCTAGTCTTGGAAACTAAAAGTGAGAGAAGAATGAGATAGTGGTGTGTGTGAAATGGGAGCCCCTCCCCTTTTATTTATAGGCAGGGACAAGGCTTGCTCGGAGCTCCAAATGGCCTCAAAACACCCGGGGATGCAGCAAGTGACCAATGAGCAACCAACACGTAGAAGGCCAGGATGGAAGCCCCCTAGGTCGGTTCGGCTGATCCTAGGATCGGCCGGCCCCCTAGGGCATCCCCACCTGGTGTGCTTCCTCTGGATGGCTGCCCTGTGGGCCCTTTGATCCTCCCCCGGTGCATGGCTTGATTTGGTATCCGAGGTGGGCCCTTTGATCCATGTGAAGTCCATGTGGCGCTCTCTGATTCGTCGGTGAGTGCCTCCCTTGGATCAATAACGTGGAATGCCATGTGTTTCCTTGGTGGCAGCCACCTCCTCAGCTGAGTTGGCATGGTTTCTCCATAGAAGGTGGGTTTCCATCTCTTTTAAGGGGTATTTCACCTACATACAAATAATCTACAAGGACAAGTGGAACTACATTATTCAAACCAAAATGCAAGTAAATAATGCATATGCCTCCATTTATGTGAGAATATTGAGGGCTAAAAGTGGTACTTAACAGCCGTCAATAAGCACCCAGAGGGCGATCATACTACAGAGCAGTGTTATCAACTTTGTCGTGGAGTGAAGAATACACCCGAACCAGTGCATCCAAACCCAAGGTTTCGCAAGCACAAGGGGAAGAGGGCTAACACAGGCAAAGACACTGGGTTTCAAGACCCATCCAACACTATCAATGTCATCTTTGGTGGGATTCCAACCAAACACATGCAAAAACTTGCACTCAGGGAGATCATGTCCATTGAACCAGCAGCTCCAACTTTTCTAAAGTGGTCTGAAACCCCCATTACCTTCTTAAGGGCGGATCAGTGGACTAGTTTCTCTGAGCCAGGACGCTATCCTCTCGTTCTGGATCCAGTGGTAGCAGGCTCCAGACTTACTAAGGTTCTTATTGATGGTGGCAGCGGTCTCAACGTCCTGTTTGCCAAGACCTTGAAGAAGATGGGTCTGGATATCACCAATATGCTTACCAAGACCAACTCGCCGTTTTATGGTATCATCCCAGGCAATGCAGCTGTTCCTTTGGGTTCAGTTGTACTACCCATTACCTTTGGGACTAAGGCTCACTACCGCACCGAGTACATCAAGTTTGAGGTTGCTGACTTCGAGACTTCTTATCACGCCATCCTTGGCAGACCTGGTCTGGCAAAGTTCATGGCTATTCCACATTATGTGTACCTTGTACTCAAGATGCCGAGCCCCAAAGGAGTTCTCTCACTGCAAGGGGATTTGAAGCGTTCTTACGACTGCGACACTGAAGCCGTAGAACTTGCTTCGACAACTCAAGTACCCAATGTTATGATAGAAGTCTTCACTGCAGCTAAAAAGCTTGCTCCGAGCTCTGAGAAGATGGACATCAAAACCAAGCCTACACCAACTAGTGACGTCTTGCTCAAAGCCATTGATCTTGGTACTGGTGACAGCAGCAAGACAACCATGATTAGTGCACAGCTTGATCCTAAATAGGAAGACGCGCTCGTCAACCTCCTTCGGGCTAACCATGATATCTTTGCATGTAAACCATCTGACATGCCAGGTGTGCCCAGGAGGTTGATCGAGCACTCACTTAACGTCGATCCTAATGCTACCCCCAAGAGACAACACCTTCATCGCTTTGCTGATGATCACGGGGCTGCTATCAAAAAAGAGCTGGCTTCATCCGGAAAGTTTTTCACCCGCAATGGCTTGCTAACCCTGTGCTTGTCAGAAAGAAGAACTCTAATGATTGGAGGATATGTGTCGACTACACTGATCTTAATAAGCATTGCCCCAAGGATCCTTTTGGGTTGCCACGAATTGATCAAGTCATTGACTCCACGGCGGGTTGTGCTCTACTCTGTTTCCTTGACTGCTACTCGGGCTATCATCAAATCGTAATCAAGGAATCTAATCAAGAGAAGACTGCATTCATCACCCCGTTTGGTGCTTATTGTTACACAACAATGTCCTTCGGGTTGAAAAATGCTGGTGCTACATATCAAAGAGCTATCCAAGCGTGCTTCAAGAGGCAACTTCACAAGAACGTGGAAGCATACGTGGATGACATCATTGTAAAGACTAAGGATCCGGACATGCTTATCGCAGATCTTGAGGAAACTTTTGCTTCGCTACGGGAGTACCAATGGAAGCTCAACCCCAACAAATGCGTCTTCGGCGTATCATCAGGAAAACTACTCAGGTTCATCATTAGCCATCGTGGCATCGAAGCAAACCCCGAGAAGATTACTGCCATCTCCAACATGCAAGCTCCAACTACTATTAAGGATGTCCAGAAGCTTACTAGATGTATGGCGTCACTCAATCGCTTCATCTTGCGACTTGGAGAACAGGGTCTACCCTTTTTCAAGTTACTCAAGCGGCAAGAGAAGATTGTGTGGACAACTGAAGCTGATCAAGCTCTTTCTCAGCTTAAGAAGTTCTTATCCAAGCCTCCAGTCCTTACAGCTCCTCTGCCAAATGAAGAGCTATTGCTCTACATTGCTGCGACTACTAATGTTGTCAACACTGCTATTGTCGTTGAGCGGCAGGAGGAAGGCCATGGCTACCCTGTCCAAAGGCCGATTTATTTTGTCAGTGAAGTATTCTCAGAATCCAAAGCTCGCTACCCTCCGGTACAGAAGCTACTCTATGTGGTTTTGATTACTTCACGGAAGCTCTGCCACTACTTCGATGAGTACAAGATTTCTGTGGTCACTAGCTACCCGCTTAGCGAGATATTGCACAACCGGGATTCCACAAGAAAGATTTCTAAATGGCTTGTAGAGCTCGTTGCTCTATCGCTCGAGTTCAAGTCTCGCACTGCTATCAAGTCTCAAGCCTTGGTTGATTTCATGGCTGAGTGGCAGAAGAATCAAGTCCCAACTCCAATTGAGCGTCCAGAACATTGGGTCATGTACTTTGATGGTTCACTCAAGTTGGAAGGTGCTGGTGTCGGGGTACTTCTGATCTCCCCCAAGGGCGAGCAACTCAAATATGTTCTGCAGATCTTCTGGAAGGTCTCAAACAATGAAGCTGAATATGAAGCTCTACTACATGGTCTTCGCCTTGCAGTCTCTCTTGGCATCACACGACTACTTGTTTATGGTGATTCTTTGGTAGTCATCAATCAAGTCAATGATTCTCAGGATCGTAATGCTGAGAACATGGATGCGTACTGTCAGGAGGTACGCAAACTTGAGAACAAATTTCATGGTCTCGAGTTTCATCATGTTGTTCGCGATAACAATGTTGCTGCGGACGTATTGTCGAAGCTGGGCTCTACACGAGCTCAAGTGCCAGTGGGAATCTTCGTTCACGAACTCCACAAACCATCAATTCCGGAGCAATCATCTACACCCACGACTACTTCAGTTCAACATGATCGAGAAGTGCTTATGATTGATGTGGACTGGAGAATTCCTTTTATCGACTACATTAAAAATCAGTTGATTCCTAAAGACAAGTCAGAAGCCGAGCGCATCTCACGCCGTGTCAAGGCTTATGTTCTAGTCGGAGATCAACTCTACAAGCGAGGTGCAAGCTCTGATGTACTCATGAAATGTGTTTCTCGCAATGAAGGCAAGGAAATCTTGGAGGAGACACACAAAGGAATCTGTGGCAATCATGCTTCTTCTCGCACCTTGGTGGGAAAAGTTTTCAAATGTGCTTTCTATTGGCCTACAGCTCTTGCTGATGCAGAGGAGCTAGTCAGAAAGTGCCATGGATGCCAATTCTTCGCCAAGCAACAACACGTTCCAGCCTACAAACTCATCACGATACCACCAACTTGGCCTTTCGCTTGCTGGGGGCTGGATATGATTGGTCCTCTCCCAAATGCGCCAGGGGGATTCAACAGAGTTTTGGTGGCTATCGACAAGTTTACCAAGTGGATTAAGGTCAAGCCTGTTACATGGCCCAAGGCTGATAGAGTCCTTGACTTCTTGGATGAAATCGTACATTGCTATGGGTTCCCTAATCGCATTATTACAGACCTGGGTTCGAATTTCAACAATCACCAATTCTGGGAGTACTGTGAGAACAGTGGAATTGACGTCTGGTACGTCTCCGTTGCTCATCCACGTGCCAATGGTCAAGTGGAGCGTGCTAACAGGATGGTACTCGATGCTCTCAAAAAGCGACTGTATGATGCTGCAAACACTAAGGGCGGCGAATGGATCAAGGAACTACCCAATGCACTCTGGGGGCTATGTACTCAGCCTACTACTCCCACAGGGCAATCACCATATTTCCTGGTCTACGACTCTGAAGCCATCTTACCTGCTGATGTCATGTGGCGTTCTCCGGCGGTTGACCAATACGAAGAAGGCGTAGCTGAAGAAACAAGACAGGCAGATGTCGATAGTCTCGAAGAAGCTCGCTGCAATGCACTCGTAAAATCAGCTTGATATCTTGAGAAGATTCGCCGCTACCATGACCGCAACGTTAAGGAACGCTCCTTCAAGGTTAGTGATTTAGTCCTTCGTCGTATTCAGAACACGACAGGACTACACAAAATCAACTCGCCATGGGAAGGTCCTTTCTCTGTTGCGAAGGTCACCGGCCTTGGCTCATATCGTCTCCAAACTCTTGAAGGCGAAGAAGTCGACAACTCTTGGAACATCGACCAGCTTTGTCGCTTCTACCCGTAGGAGGTTATGGCAACCCTCTCCAGACAGCTACGGCTGTAACAACCCGTAGGGGGTCTCAACAATCCTCTCCAGGCAGCTACGGCTGCAACAACTCTCTAGGCAGCTACAGTTGCCACAACTCATGGGGGATCATGACAATCCTCTCTAGGCAGTTTCGGCTGCGACTACTCGTAGGGGATCACGACAATCCTCTCTAGGCGGCTTCAGCTGCGATTACTCGTAGGGGATCACGATAATCCTCTCCAGACAGTCTTATTCTGCGACAACTTGTAGGGAGTCATGACAACTCTCTCCAGACGACTCCGTGTCGTATAAAGTAATAAGTGGCACATGTTGTCCATGTCTCTATTTTAATTAGGAGGCTGCAGCATAGAGTAACACCCTTCATAGTAGGGTCTCAGTGGAACTCTCATACAAGTTGCTGCTACAGTAAGGATGAGTTCATCACACTGTCTCCTACGGTCTTACTCGTTCTTCGGAACATTCTTGCGAGTACTCTCTCACTAGGCTCATAGCCTCAGAGGTACTTAAGGCACTATTACTCAATAGTGTATCCAGACATTGTAAACTCAATACAATGTGTTCAGTAATAAAGTGGTTATTCTATATATCGACTTGTTACTGTTCCTTTGCTTATTTCACAAACAAAGCCTTCTTTCACGCTGCTACAGCTAAGGTTTTCAACTCGTTGTGATTAAGCTAATGTTCTTCGGAACATATCTAGACTTGAGTACTTCTACTCGAGTACCGTATTTCTTGTTGTAGCCAAACACTCATTGATCATCAACTCGAGTACATGGCATTCATACAAGCATACAAGGGATCCAGATAATTGACTTACTCAAGTTTTCAATTATATTACATAAACACTTTTTTGGAATTACACTTGTTTTTTCCATAGTGTTTCTACCCTACAGGTTCATCTAGCGCATATCTATGAACTTGGAGACGGCTTCCGCGATAGGAGATGTCTGCTGCATCAACTCGTTCAGCCTATCGTCAGTGCAATCTCCAGATCTTCCGCCCATGATGACCGTCAGATCCGCGTCCGCGTAAAAGGACTTGATGAAGCTCAGCACTTGATTGGGAATCGTGCAAGCCAGCCGCTGAGCATACTCCAGTATCTTCTTGAGCGTATCCTTCAACCTTCCCACAAGTGGACGGGGCTGAGCTCCAGCCACCCTGGGCTCAAAGAGATTGGCTACCAGCTCGGCTGCCTCCATCAAGACCTTCAATTCAGCACGCAGGCACTCGGATTCTTCGATCTTGACCTTGAGCGACTGCATACAAGTCAGCAAATCATTCCAACCGTCAAGACGAATCTGCATTTCACGCTCAAGTTCCATGCACCGCACCTTATAGTCTGCCTCCAGGTCAAGGCAAGCTGCCTCTTCACGGTTATAGGCCAACTACCAATCAAGAGACTTGTTCTTGTGCCTCTCAACCTCTTCAGCTAGCTCTGCAGTGCATCAAGACAACTTATAAGGGTGCAGTATGCAAGAAATAAGTACTCCAAGATAAGTTCAGAAAGGGGGAATACCTTTATTCTTCTGGCGCAGTGACTTGTTTTTCCCAACAACGTCATCCTTCTGAGCCGTCAGCTTCTGGACTTCATTGCGGTACTCGGCGGCATTGCCATCAAGCTTTTCTTGCAGTCTCAGAGCCAAGGCTTTCTGCTCCTTGAGTTCTTCTCTGAGTTGCGAGACTTCTTCTATGTCCGCCGCATATTGTTCAAGCAGACGAGTTTTCCGCTTTGACTGCTTGACAACCTCCTAAAACGAAAACAATTCAAGGGTCAAAGACAAGATATCTTTGGCTAAAGTTTTCTACAAGAGACTATGTTCCCGAACTTACCGCAAAAAGTTTCTCCACACTGCAGAATATCTCGGAGTGTGCCTGCAGGTTGTCCTCATCCAGGCATGAGTCATCATACGGCATCAAGCCTTCAGCTCTGGATTGAGAACTTGTGCCCGCCTCCGAGTACATCGCAACACTGCGTAGAGGAGCCGGGTCTTCAATTATGGGCTCATGCGGCACTATGCGACTTTCTGGGCTGTCTTGAAGCACTAGCCGTGCATCTATCTGATGCACGGGGGCTTCAGCAACTAGGACTTCTTCATGGCGCAATCCGGCTTCTGGATCAACCTCTAGGCCTTCATTCACCACCACCTCTATGTCTTTGGGCTGTTGAGCCCTTGGCTTGGAAACTGCATCCACTGCTGCCTTGACTACATCACTCCAGAGTAGGCGTAATGCTTGTGCGGCATCAGCCTCAGCAGTCACCACTTGGGGTTCTGGAAGCACATCTTCTTGTTCTGCTGGAGGGTTCTGATTTCCTCCAGCGGAACTACTTCCAGAAGCTCCGCACTTCACATCAGTGGATTTACTGCATCAACAAGTTGGTCAGCATAATCAAATTTAACAACTTCAAGAAGTACTCGAGTACTCGGGTACTTACAGAGCAGAACGAGGCACCACGGTCTTTGGTCCCAGCATGTCAAAAAATAAGGGCGTCGCCAGCTCCACTAGGACACTATCTACCGGTGGCACGCTTCCTGGCGCTGCGGCTTCATGTTGCTCAGGCACCTCCATCTCGACGGTTGATGCTTGAACCGTCTCAGGTTCTGTCGACCTTGCAGGGCTAATCGCGGGTACTTGAGCAGTACTCTCGATAACCTGCACAAGTCAAAATTACAAGTCATTACAACAGTTACAAGTACCCAACAAGATATTGGCTACTTAAGTTCTCGAAACTAACCGTAATGGATGGCAGGGCTGTGATTTTCTTCACAGCACGTTTTCCCACAATGGTCCTTTTCTTCCGTGGCGGCTGTGTCACATCATCTGCGAGAGATGTAGCCGGCCTCTTCAACATTCTCGCGGAAGCACCACTAGGGATTGGCGCTCCTGAGTACCCATAGCGGGCCTTCACTTCAAAACGCTGTTGAAGTGTTTGCTCGTCGTCATCACTCGAGGAGGCGTCCTCGACCAACACTTCATCCTCCCCTTGAGCAGATCGACTACTCTCGGGGGCTTGAGCCTCAACTTGAGACGGCTCTTCCTCTGGCGCTTGTAGTGGATCGTGGGGACGAGGAGGAGGGATGGGGACAAATTTCAGAACATCCTCCTGCAAAACAAGGCAAATTTCTAAGTTCACAACTACTTTTAATAAGTACTCGGGGGCTAGTTTGCAGATACTCACCAGACGCGAAGGATTATCAGTGCTGAATTCTTGGACAGCTGCTGGAATTCCATGAAGGTTCTTGAAGATCCTCTGCAGCCTCTCCATCACGAGATCATCGTTGATCTCTTCTGCAGACAATCTTGAGCCATCTTCAACGCCCGTGTACTCGTACCCTAGATGCTCCCGCTGCATCAAAGGTTGTACTCGGCGCTTCATGAAGCTGAAGGCAACCCTCTCCGCTGTCAAGCCTTGCGCCTTCTTCACTGGGCCACCGCACTTGACCCCGCTGGCCACCGGGTCCCTCGAACCAAGCCTACTTGTCTTCTTCACACCTGGAGGCCTCACCGGCAACGACCTTTCGCGCTTGTTCTTCACCTGCACCAACACTAGTCAAGCCGCAACCTGCACCTGCAATACTTAGCCAAGAATCAGTCCACACCACGTTGTCAATCACTCATCACACCAGGAAGTGACCATCCACCGGTCCTCGAACCACACCTGGCTCTCAGATACGCAATCAATACAGAGCCACGCAGCATACAGGACGTAGGGTATTACGCACATTGCGGCCCGAACCTGTCTAATTGTGTGCTCTGTGTCTCACCATCGTGTTTCCTGATCTCGACGAACCCCACCGCACAATCTACTACTTTGGGTACCCCGTGGTAGGCTCGGTGTCTAAAACACTGACACCTTCCTTCTCCCCGGTGGAGGCGGCAGAGCTCGATTGGAGGTGAGGCGGGGCACTGGGGCGAGGAGGTAGAAGGCGGTCATGGTGGCGCACCTAGAGGCACTGGCGATGCCATGAGGGTGGCGCGCGGCATGGGCGCGGGATTTGAGGCAGCGACGGCAGCGAGGTGATGCGCGGCGCGAAGTTGGGGAAGGAGGGCAGAAGGAGGAGTGACGACGGCGAGGACCAAGACAGTGTCGTGCGGACTTGAGGACCGGTGAGCTTCCCCTGCGCGCCAGCGAGCTCCTCCCTGTTGACTGCCTCCTCCGCCCTGGTACGCGGCGGCGGTGGGAGAAAGGTGGGAGGAGAGGAGGCGCGGGCTGGGTGGGAGGGGCACGAGGCAGGTGGGATGGATAGGGTCGTGGTGGGTCCCACCCGGGGTAGGAGGAAAAGGTGGAAATAAGTCACTTTTAGTAGGGGTAGAGCTACTTATGCAATTTATAAGTCAGGTCACTTTAAGTTAGGGATATTTGGTTTCACATGTGACTTATTTTGCACTTTTTGCACTTCAAGTCGCCTTACTTATAGGAACCAAACAGAATCTTAGTTTGATAAGATTCTCTCACTTTTCAGAATTTGAAGTTAGGATAAGACTGGTAGGCCATCCGGCAGATAGGGGATGCAGCGGCAGCCACGCCCTGACGGACTGTGTTCTGCGACGGCCGTTGACGTGCTTGATGTGGGGGCAGCAGGCTTCGCGTTTTTTTAAAAAACGTGCATAGCACGTATTTTAAAGAACGTGCAGCAGGCTTGGCGTTTGATTGTAGTGTCATATCAGCCGGCCGGCCACAGCCGTAGGAGCATTTCGTCCAGAAGTTTGTTAAGATATTTGTTAGATACTACTTCCGTTCACAATTAGTGGTCGTTCCCGACCACCCAATTACACTAGAAGTAGGTAAGAGTTTTTTTTGTCAGAACGTCATATAAACAAAAACAGAGGGAGTAGAATATTAGTTGGATAAGATTGATTAGCTATCGGTTGAGAGGATAAGGTCTACTCGAGAGCCTACTATATGTATGCCACCAAATCATCTAATGGAATAAAAAAAATTAATAAGGAAAAACTTACTCCCTCCGTTCTTAAAGGAAAAAGTCTATTTTGACCATCAAATTATTGTCGGTTTGGTTTTAGTCCTCAAACTTCAAAATCAGATATCTTTGACCACTCAACTAACAAAACCACTCAGATTTGACCATAAAGTTGTTTTGATGAGTGGTTTTGTTGATGTGGACGCCATGTGACGGTGGGGTCCACATCTCAGCACCATTTCTCCTCTCTCTCTCCCCCCTTTTTTCTCTCCTAATCGCTCTCTTCTCTCCACCGCCGACCGCCTCCCTCCTGTGCGTCAACAGCCACGCCTCCCTACACCGCCTGCCGCCCTCCATCTATGCCTCCATCAACACGACGGCGAGGACCGTCGCGCCTCACCGTTCGAAGGGTGGAGGCCGCCACCACCCTCCTCTTCTGCAGGGTCACCACCGACGTCCTCTCCGGTGTAGAGCCGCGTGCGCAGGCTCACCGAGGTCCCGCTCGACGGGGCACTCCTCAGCGTCCAGTACCTCTTCCCAGCGCTGCTCCTCAGGCTCAAGCACCCGGCGACGCCCGTCGATGACGATGTTTGCCAGAGCCAATGGAGATGACATGAGCGGACGCGAGATTCAAAATCCTTGATACGGTGGTTGCTGGTGTTCGTTGAGGAAGGGTTGGGGAGGTCGAGATGGAGGTGGAGGAGGGTCCGGTGGCAGCTATTTGATGGAGATGGTCGGAGCTCGGCATATTTGGCCGACGGCCATGGGGTGCTCGGCGGAGATGAATGACGGAGGAAGAAGAGCAGAGAGGAAGCGCGAGGGGAGGCGTGGGAGGAGGGCTGCGGACAACGTAGGGGAGGCGTGGGGGAGGACGGTAGCCGACGCAGGGGAGGGCGACTGCTAGCGCGGGAGAAGCAGCGGCCGGCGGTGGAAAGAGAAGAGAGGGAGAGGAGAGAAGAAAGAGAGAGGAGAGAGATGGTGCTGACATGTGGGCCCCACCGCCACGTGGCGTCCACGTCACTAAAACCACCCACCAAAACAGCTCTATGATCAAATCTGAGTGGTTTTGTTAGTTGAGTGGTTAAAGATATCCGGTTTTGAAATTTGATGGCCAAAACCAAACCGATGTCATAGTTAGATGGTCAAAAATAGACTTTTTCCGTTCTTAAATATATGATGTTTAGGACAAACTAGTTAGTTCATTTTTGAACTAATTTGCTTGTTATAAACGTCATATATTTAAAGACGGGTAGTATTATGTTGTAGGTTTTCTTCCTTTAGATATGTTTAGGTTCGTAGAGAAGCTAATTCGGAAGTAGACGCTATTCCAGAGTGGTTTATAGATTTAGCACCTACTTCAAATTAATGAAAGCTTCTTGATGCTAAAAAAAAGGGAAGCCTTCTCTTGCTCAGCCATGGGCAGAGAGGACTGCGGGCGAAGATTTGGACCCTCTGTCCCTCTCAGCTCCCTCCCCATCCCCCACCATAACAATAGCTTGGGTTTCATCCAAGACCATGGCTTCTGCTGCCACCGATCCATCACTATCTTGTGCAGACTCCGTCTCCAGCACATAGTGCATCGCCTGCTGCATCTCCAAAATGCAGCACGAACTGCTACTGTTGGGGCTCCGGCAGCTACTGCATCCCCTACTGCAAAATGCAGTTCGCCCTCTTCATCGCGCATTCCTGGGACTCTCCTGATTTCACCGCAAACCAACCGCTCCGCTGCAACCCACGGGCCCACCCGCCTCGCGCTCTCTCTCTCCCCCCTCCCCTCGACTCCTCCGCCCTCCCTCTCCCTCCGGCGCCCTCCGCTCCCTTTCCTCCGCCCTTCCTCTCCCTCAAGCAGTCGTGGTGCGCCAATAGGATGAAGCAGTCGTGGCCGCTGGTGGAGCTGCAGGGGCGCGGCGGCAGAGCTGGAGCACCTGCGGCGGCGGATGGCTCCTCCGCGTGCCTCCAGGATCGATTCGGCCGGCGGCGACGCAGATCCGGTCGGCCGGCGGCGGATCCGGCGAGTGCGCGCCGCCGCGCGAGAGGAGGAGGTGACGCCGTCGCGTGGGAGGAGGGAGCTCGAGTAAGGGCAGCGTGGCGGCATCCCGCCCGAATCCACGCGCCCGCAGGGTGGAGGAGCGCCGCCGGGTCGATGCCGGGGCGCGGGGCGGAGAAGCGCCGCCGGGTCAAGGAGGCGCTGCTGGCGAGTGCCGAGGAGGACCAGGCAGTGGAGAAGTGGGAGCGCCCCTGATGAATCGACCGCCTGCCTCTGCCCCGCGCCCGCCGAGCTTGACGTCGCCTTGGCCCGGCGAGGGCCCATGGCGGAGTTGGAGCCGACCTCCCCGGGGAGGGCCCACGGCGGAGCTGGAGCCGACCTCCCCGGCGAGGGCCCACGGCGGAGCTGCTGCGGCCTTCCGACGAGGGCCAACGGTGGCCTTGAGGGAGCGCGCTGTCGATGGCCAGGGGCGGGCCCACGTGTATTCATGGGTATTCAACTGAATACCCATTATTTTTGCAAAATTATTTTGTATATATAGTGTATTTTATGCATATGTATCAAAAAAAAATAAAAAGAACAGACACACTCAAACAAAATAAAAGCCCACTTGGCTGGACTGCCTTCCTCCTATTCCCCACGCTGGCCCAACAGCCCAATCGGCCAGCTCCCACGGTCCCACCACCTCTCCGAAGAGGGTCAGAGGCACATAGAGCTGCCTGTTCTCCTCTAGTTCCTCATTCGATTCAGCGGCCGCCAGGCCGGGCAGCGGCAGTTGGGGCTAGACGGGCGGCGAGCTGGTGGCGGTCAGCGAGGAAAGAGGCGGAGGTGCGGCGCCCTTGGCGCACGCACGGCAGCCAGCGCGTGTGCGCGCAGCGCCACAGCTGCCGGCAGGCGGCCGGTGGGCAGGCTCGTGAAGGAGCACGGGAACAACGCAGGACTGCAGGAGGGTAGGGAGCACTCTATCAAGCATTATTTTTTTGTTCGTTAAAAAAACACTCAATCGCAGGACACATATGAGCATTTTGTTTTTGTAAAATTAGGAAATTGAGAATTTTTTTTGGGAACAATTAGGAAATTGAGAATTGAGATTGCATAACAATGTGAGTATGGCACAGAAGTCAACAGTAACCTTGATACTTTGAGATTTAGCATTGATGGAAAAAAATTGCCCTATGAAATTTTGAATACCCATAGTTCAAATCCTGCGCCTGCCTCTGTCGATGGCTCCGTGCAGGAGACGCGCACGGGAGCCAACTGCCGCACTACGATGCGCGAAGGGATGCGCTTGGCCGCTGCAGGGCTCTATCTTTTGCGCGACGAGATGCTTCTGTTTCCTTCGCGCATCTGACCTTTTTGCGGATGCGGAAGCGCGTCATTGCTGGAGACGGAGGGTTGGCCACCTGTGATCCAAGTTTTGCTCCAAGAGATGCTGCACCGAGAGCAACAACAGATGGTGGGTTGGCGGCGGCTGCGCGACGGGAAGGATTCCTCTGCAGTTCACTCTGCAGAGGATCCCATTCCCCGCGTGAGTGAGACGTCACCGGGCTCTGTTCTTGATGCGCTTGATGTGTAGCATGGATAGCAGGCTTGATGCGCAACAGATGCGCTTGAGTGAAAAGGATGACCTGGTGGCGCCGAGGAAGGAACAACACCGAACCCACATAAAGTTTTTTTTCAATGGAGCCCACGCGAAGTATCAGACCAGAAAGGCACCTAGCACCACCTACCTGCCCTGGTTAAACGGTTGAACAAAGAGATTATTCCTTATTTGACCCTCAGAAACTTCTCCATCTCTTTCTTGGCCCTGAAAAACTTTTTGTTCCCAATTTGACACTGGTTACGAGTTTTCATTCCCTATCTGGCCTTCCGATCGGTTTCCCGTCTAGGAGATGTTAAGTGGCATGTAAAATGACCTTTTTGCCCTGTGGGCCCACCATCCTTCTCTTCTTCCTCCTCTGCTCAACATCGCACAGGGACGGCCACGGCTGGAGCCTGGATGATGCATCCGCGACGGAGATGGAGCCACGGCGGGAGCCTGGATGATGTTGCAGCCGCTCGACAGCGGGGGCGGGCTAGCCGGCGCGGAGGAGCGGGATGATGCATCCGGGAGGGAGGCGCTGCTGTCGGTGTTTTAGACCGGCAACCTACTAAGGGGAGTACCCGAAGTAGATGAATGTGGCCTCGCCGAGATCGGTAACTCGAAGGAAGAGACACGTGGCACACAATTTAGACAGGTTCGGGCCGCGAGGTGCGTAATACCCTACGTCCTGTATGCTGCGTGGCTCTGGATTGATTGGGTGCGATTACAAGATGATGCAATCTTAAGCCGTGAGAGAGAGGGGGGGTCCCTGCCTCGCCTTATATAGTCCGGGAGGCAGGGTTACAAGTCGGTTCAGGGAGAGAGTACTAGTCGGGTACGTCTAGGAGTCCTCTATACAGTGCGGGACATGTACAGCTTCCTATCCGGGTACTCCTCCTCTGTAGCCCTTGTGCTTCACGCCATCAGGTGCCGTGCAGCGCAAGTCGAGTAGTCCCAGGGGCCCACCGAGTAGTCGGTCCTGGTACCCACCGAGGTAGTGGGCCCAGGGAGGTCCATACGACAAGCCCCCGAGTACTTTGTAGTCGAGAAGGATAGCTTCGAGTAGTCTTGACGGCCTTAACGAGTAGTCCTCAAGCGTCCCTGAGCGCTACAAGTCAAAAGTCCTCAAGAGTAGTCGAAGCATCCCGAGGTTGGAATGTACTCCAGCTGTTATTTGAGCAATCCTGAAGTCTTCTCGAGTAGTCCCAAGCGTCCTCGAGTGCTGCTCTTGAAGGTCTTCAACAATGCCCGTGTTGTCTTGAAGCCGAAACTGATATGGAAGTGCGATTGCAAAATCGCACTCCATATGGAGTAGCCCCCGAGCCTTAGGTTGAGTTGCAGACTCTGGCTGAGGGTCCATCTGAAGTTTTGGCAAGAATATCCCGTGAAATCCGGAGAAAAAACCGAAGGACACGTGGCACGGAGCCCCCGAGCCTTGAGTCGAGTACTTCCTCTCGAATTGAAGGGTCATCTTGTAGAATGTGTCCTGAGTTGCTCTTTGAATCTTGTCGCTACCCAGGTAGTTGAGTAGAAGTAGCCGAGCCCCCGAGACGAGGCGTGTCGACTAGTAGAAGTTGGAGAGTCAAGCACCGCCGCTGAGTCAGCCGTGTACAGACTTATCCATCCGGCCGTTAGAGGGGCCGCTGTTGACTTATAAATAGAAGCCGAAACCCTTAGGGTTTTTCACCCCACGCATTCGCAGCCATTCCTAGCAGTTCGAGCCAGAAATCACCGCCAGTGCGCACTGCCGCCGTTGAGAGGATTGTAGATCCGAACGCGCCGCCGTAGAAAGCCACCGCCGTAGCCCCCGAGCGAATGCGATTGAAGACGCCGTGCACTTGGAGAATGAAGCCCTCACCATTGAAGACCTCGAAGGCTGCCGGTGGGAAGAAAAGGGCTCGCGAGGAGGCTGCCGGATCTGCCGCGGGGACATCGCCGCCGGTGTCTCCGCCGCGACCAAATCCGAATCAAGAATGGAAGAAATCCAAGGCCAAGACCGAAGATCTGCTGGCGCTTCTCAACAGTGGATTCTTGCGGGAGAAGGAGGTTGACATGTGGAGAGCCGCTGCAGGGGATCCGTACCCCATGGAGAAAAGCCCGGACGAGATCCCTATGTTCACCCGGTTTGCGGAGCGAGGGTTGTCTCTCCCGGCCAGCGACTTCTTCAAGGGGCTGCTGGGGTACTACGGCATCGAGTACCTCAACCTCAACCCCAACGGTATCTTCCACACCTCAGTCTTTGTACACTTCTGCGAAGCTTTCTTGGGGATCAAGCCCCATTGGATCCTTTTCCGAAAATTCTTCCGAGTCAAGCCCCAGCCCAGCGCCAACAATCCTCGAGTAGTGGGGGGAGCCGGCATCCAGATGCGAGAAGACGTCGCGGAGCAGTACCTCTCGTACAAGCTTATCGACTCCAACCAAGATTGGAAGTCGAAATGGTTTTACATCACCAACCACCACCCGGAGCTGCCGAAGCCAAGCGGGAAGCAGCCGAAGCACCAGCCATGGTGGAACTCGGAGCCAATAATGCAGGAAGGAATCCAGTTGCCCGAGCTGCTGGTGAAAATCAAGGCTTTGAGAGAAGCCGGGCTGAGGGCCGAACATGTGGCCTTCAGCTTCATGAAGCGAAGGGTGCAGCCGCTGATGGCCCACGACACCCTAGGGTACCAGTACACCGGCGACGACGACACATCGCGGATGCCCGGTGATGAAGTCGACGACGACGACATCGTTGATAGGCTGGGCAGGATCTTCAAAGACATGCCGGCGTACACGCCGTGCCCTGTGCCCGAGTACTCCGCCGCGCGCCCGCCAAATGAGGTCGGTAGCCGTACCCCTTGTCGAGTACTCATTACGTAAGAGTAGTCGTGCTGACGTATTGTGCTTCTTTGCAGGATGACGTGGTGAAGTTCGTCTCCGAGCCGGCGTCACCTCCTCAACTTGTCGAGGTCCCAGAGGAAGGGAAAGCCAAGGCCAAGGAGCGGCGCGAGGTTGGTGAGGGAGACGACACAGTAGTCGTCGAAGACACGTCCGAAGAGGACGACGATGAGGAGATGCTGCAGGAGCGCTTCCAGCTGCGGTCGAAATTCAGCCGCCCTGGATTGCCTCATATTCCTCTCGTTCAGGATCCGCCGACTAGCCTGGAGGCTAGTTTGCCCGCGCCGCCAAGGAGGCCGCGGAACGTGACCCGCAAGCGCGTGGCCAAGAAGTTGAAGGTCACGGAGACCACGTCCCAGGAGGTAAGCCATCTTGAATAGGGTAGTCGAGTACTTATGTCTCGAAGTTGTACATTGACGATGAAATTCCCTTGCTTGCAGGAGATGCCGCCTTCCGACCCCGTAGAGCAGGGGGACGAAGGCAACTGGGATACGGTGGAGGAGCCAGCTGGGGGTAGTCGTAGCCCAGCCCCCACCGTAGAGGAGCTCTTGGCGCAGTTGTCGCGCCAGCCCCCAGTTGCTGAGGGGAGCACAGAACCAGCCGCTGCTATTGTTGAAGAAGCGGCGGCTACTGAGGCGCAAGAGGAAACGCCTACCGAAGCTGGACTGGTAGATATTGCCAGCATCCTCGGCGCCCCAACCGTGACGGTAGTCTGGTCGAATTTGTAAGTGGTGATCCTTCCCGAGTAGTACATTAGATTTGGTAGTCGTACTGGGTTGACAACCAGCTTGTGCACTCTGCAGGAAATCGACGGACTTGACCTGGGAGGGAGATGAACCCACCACAGCGGTGGCTGGAGAGGAAACCGCGCCGCCCGCTGAGGAGTCCGCTCCCGCCCCTCAGGCAGAATCCGGGGCGCCGGCCGTGGAAGCTACCTTGCCTGAGGCCAGCATCGTAGAGGGTGAGTACTTTGCTCAAGTGCAAGTAATCCCGAAGAGTAGTCGTAACCGCCATGTATGACTGATCCAGTTGTCCTTTTATTGACAGGTGCCGAAGCCGAGGGAAGTGCTATCCCGTCGGCGGTGCCCGTTGAAGATTTGGCACCAAAGACCCAGGGAGCTGCCGAAGGAGCCCCCGAGCAAATGGAGGTGGCGGTTGAAGAAGCCACCGCGACAGCTGGAGGGGGGCGCAACGACGTGCATCCAGAACCGGCTCTGGAAGTAGTCGTTCGCTCGCCAGAGATCCAGGACGCGGAGCCAATCCGCTCGGCGCCAATGTCCGAAACCGCGACGAGTAGTCGTGGCGGGATCGAGCTGCTGGCGGATGACCTAGTCGATCTAGCGACGGTAGCTCGGCACATGGAGGCAATGCGCCAGGCCGAGCAATGGATGAAGGTGAGTAGTCGACACCCTTGAGTAGTCAATCCTTTAGTGTTGAGTACCCATTTGACATGTGTTGTCTGTGGCAGGACGTCGCGGAGCGGTCTCGGCAGAAGTCTGACATGCTTCAAGGGTACGGCGACACGGTGCTCCAGGCCGAGGCCTTAGAAGAACAGCTCGTAAAGGCCCGGAAGCACGCCGCCGCGATGCAGTCGAAGCTGGACACCGCCTTCGCCCAGTATCACAACGAAATCCAAGATATGCAGGCGAAGAGCGACGAGCTGGTGCGGAAGAACAAGTCTCTCCGCAACAAGAATAAGGGTACGCCGTTGCCATGCTGAGTACCCATTGGTAGTGTCTTGGAGGAGTCTGACCCGCTTTGCCTTATTGATTGCAGAGCTTGAGACCCGCGTTGACCAGCTGAAGGCTTCAGAGACCGACCTGAAGAACCTCTTCTACCGAGAGCAAGAGGCCCGCGAGGTACTGGAGTATGATTATAAGCAGCTTGCTTACGAGTGCGACAAGCACATGGAGCTTCGCATTGCGTCGGATCGTGACCTCGTCAACTGCTACAAATCTTTGCAGAAGCTGAACGAGGACTGCGAGAAGCTGCGGGCCCAGCTGAAGGAACTCGAGGAGGCCGCGCTTCCCATCGCGAGGCTACTGGTGCCTCACCCCGGGGGACCGAAGATGGCCCCATTGGTAGACCGGCTGAAGGAAGCACCGAGCCGCCTGGCGACGTACGTGAAGCACCTGGTGAAGTCGATCCCCAACCAGGTCCTGGCGTATATGAAGTCGTACTTCCCAAAAGCTCCTGTTGACGTAGTCGCCGGCGGACTAGCTGCCAACTGCACGGACGATCAGTACGCGGAGCTGCTGGAGCAGATGGCGCCCATTGCCGAACAAGTCGCCGAGAAGCTCAACCTCCAGTAGTCCTGTAGGGTTAGCTCGTAGCAGTAGTTGTGTATAAACAAAGTTGTAATGAACTTGTTTAAGTATGAATGAAGGAAACTTCCATAAATGAGTACTCGTTATCCCAATCTGTGAGTGCAGAGTCCTATCATGGAGTCGTCGCGAGTAATCATACTCGCCAGTGGTCCCGTTGAGGAAAAGGGACAGTAAAGCAGTTGATAGGTAATCAAACTTTATTACTGAAGAAGTACGCCTGGATGGCCAGGGCTGTTGTTACAAAGTAGTCGCCAGGACCCGGAGGCCGCCTACGGCTAAGTAGTGCTAGGGCGTATGGCCGCTTACAGCAGTAGATCCGTTAGTAGCCGCATGGGCTGGATCTAGGAGTGTTTGGTCTCTTAGTAGACCGCTGCTGGAGTCCTTTGTCGCTCGTCGCAGCCCAAGATCCGTTAGTAGCCGCGTGGGCTGGATCCTGGAGAAGAGTAGTCCGGAGACTAGGGCCTGGACCTGGAGGCCGCTTACGGCGAAGGGGTCTTTGAGTAGTCGTATAGACTGGAGCCCCCGGTGTAGACTAGGCGTAGAATCGACAGAGTTGGTCGATGTTCCACGAGTTGTTGATGTCTTCGCCTTCAAGCGTCTGGAGGCGGTAGGAGCCCGGTCCGGTCACCTTTGCAATTGTGAAGGGACCTTCCCAGGGCGAGCTGAGCTTGTGTAGTCCTTCCGTGTTCTGGATGCGGCGGAGGACAAGATCACCAACGTTGAAGGAGCGTTCCTTAACGTTGCGATCGTGGTAGCGTCGGATACCCTCTAGGTACCTTGCTGATTGGACGAGGGCGGCACAGCGAGCTTCTTCGAGTCCGTCGATGTCAACTCGTCTGCTGTCTTCAGAGATGCCTTCGTCGTATTGCTCCACTGCTGGTGAATCCCACATGACATCAGCAGGGAGGATTGCTTCGGAGCCGTAGACCAGGAAGTATGGGGATTGTCCCGTTGGCTTGGAAGGTTGAGTACGCAGCCCCCAGAGAGCATTGGGTAGTTCCTTGATCCACTTGCCTCCTTTGGAGTTGGCAGCATCGTGTAGCCGCTTTTTGAGAGCGTCGAGCACCATCCCATTGGCGCGCTCGACTTGTCCATTGGCCCGAGGATGGGCAACTGAGACATATCGGACATCGATCCCGTTGTTCTCGCAGTACCGCCAGAACTGGTGATTGTTGAAGTTGGAGCCCAGGTCTGTGATGATGCGGTGGGGTAGTCCGTAGCGATGCACGAGTTCATCCAGGAAGTCGAGTACTCTGTCGGCCTTGGGGCATGTAACCGGCTTGACCTCGATCCACTTGGTGAACTTGTCGATGGCCACCAATACTCGGTTGAATCCACCTGGCGCAGTTGGAAGTGGCCCAATCATGTCGAGCCCCCAGCAAGCGAAAGGCCAGGTTGGCGGTATGGTGACTAGCTTGTAGGCCGGGACGTGTTGTTGCTTGGCGAAGTATTGGCACCCTTGGCACCTTCTGACGAGTTCTTCGGCGTCGCCCAGAACTGTGGGCCAATAGAAAGCCCGTCGGAAGGCCTTGCTGACCAGCGTGCGTGAGGACGCGTGGTTGCCGCAGACGCCTTTATGGATCTCCTCCAAGATGTCCTTGCCTTCTTGTCTGGGAACGCACTTCATGAGTACTCCGGAAGATGCGCCCCGCCTGTAGAGCTTGTCTCCGACGAGAACGTAGGACTTGGCACGGCGGATGAGTTGCTCGGCCAAGTTCTTGTCCGAGGGAACCTTCTGCTCGCTGAGGTAGTCGATGAAGGGCTGCCTCCAGTCCACGTCGATCATCATGACCTCCTGGCCAGCCGGGGGATGCGCTGGGTCAGTGGTCGGTGGCGCCGGCTCCGGGATGGATGGCGCGTGAAGCTCGTGGACGAAGACACCCGCTGGTACTTGAGCGCAAGTAGAACCAAGCTTCGACATGACGTCCGCTGCAACGTTGTTGTCGCGGACGACGTGGTGGAACTCGAGACCATAGAACTTGTTCTCGAGCTTGCGGACTTCTAGGCAGTAGGCGTCCATGTTCTCCTTGTTGCGGTCCCAGGACTTGTTGACTTGGTTGATGACCACTGCGGAGTCGCCGTAGACTAGTAGCCGCTTGATGCCCAGTGAAGCCGCGAGGCGGAGCCCGTGTAGCAGAGCTTCGTACTCGGCTTCGTTGTTTGAGACCTTCCAGAAGATCTGCAGGACGTACTTGAGTTGTTCGCCCGTTGGAGAGATCAAGAGTACTCCTGCACCTGCGCCCTCGAGGTTGAGTGAGCCGTCGAAGTACATCACCCAGTGCTCCGGGCGCTTGGTTGGAGTAGGTAGCTGATTCTCCCGCCACTCCGCCATGAAGTCGACTAGTGCCTGCGACTTGATGGCTGTGCGTGGCTTGAAGTCGATGTTGAGGGCGCCGAGTTCGACTGCCCATTTGGAGATTCTTCCAGTAGCATCTTAGTTCCGCAAGATGTCACCGAGCGGGTAGTCGGTGACGACGGAGATTGAGTACTCCTGGAAGTAGTGTCGTAGCTTCCGCGAGGTGATGAGCACTGCGTACAGAAGCTTCTGTACTGGCTGGTAGCGTGCCTTGGATTCTGATAGGACCTCGCTGACGAAGTAGACTGGACGCTGGACTGGATAGGCGTGGCCGTCTTCCTGCCGCTCGACGATGATGGCAGTACTGACCACGTGAGTAGTCGCAGCGAGGTAGAGCAGTAGCTGCTCGCCTTTACGAGGAGCTGTGAGGACTGGTGGCTTCGATAGGAAGTCCTTGAGCTGGGCAAGGGCTTGGTCCGCCTCTGGAGTCCACACGAACTTCTCTTGGTGTTTGAGTAATTTGAAGAAGGGGAGCCCCCGTTCTCCAAGCTTCGAGATGAATCTGTTCAAGGCCGCCATGCACCCGGTCAGCTTCTGCACGTCTTTGATGCACGTGGGAGCTTTCATGCTGGTGATGGCGGAGATCTTCTCGGGATTGGCTTCGATGCCGTGATGGCTGATGATGAAGCCAAGTAGTTTGCCCGACGGCACGCCGAAGACGCACTTGTTCGGGTTGAGCTTCCAGCGGTACTCGCGCAGGGATGCGAAAGTCTCTTCAAGATCGTCGATGAGCGTGCTGGAGTTTCTGGTCTTGACGACCACGTCATCCACGTAGGCTTCGACGTTCTTGTTGAGTTGCCTCTTGAAGCAGGCTTGGATAGCTCGTTGGTATGTAGCGCCGGCGTTCTTCAACCCGAAGGACATGGTCGTGTAGCAGTACGCGCCAAACGGGGTGATGAACGCGGTCTTCTCCTGGTCTTCTTCCTTGATCGCGATCTGGTGGTATCCGGAGTAGCAGTCGAGGAAGCAGAGCAGGTCGCAGCCCGCCGTGGAGTCGATGACTTGGTCAATCCGCGGCAACCCGAAGGGGTCCTTGGGGCAGTGCTTGTTGAGGTCGGTGTAGTCGACGCACATCCTCCACTCGTTCGAGTTCTTCTTGCGGACGAGGACGGGGTTGGCGAGCCACTCAGGATGGAAAACTTCTCTGATGAAGCCAGCCGTAAGTAGTTTGGCGAGTTCCTTCTTGATGGCGTCCCGTCTGTCGTCGGCGAAGCGGCGGAGGTGTTGTCGCTTCGGGGTAGCTTTAGGATCGACGTTGAGTGAATGCTCAATCAACTCCCTGGGCACCCCTGGCATGTCCGCTGGTTTCCACGCGAAGATGTCGCGGTTAGCCCGGAGGAAGTTGATGAGCGCGTCTTCCTATTTGGGGTCGGGGCCCGCCCCGATGGTGGTGGTCTTGCTGCTGTCGCCTGTCCCGAGGTCAATTGTCTTGACCAGAACCTCCTCGGCTGGCTGAGGCTTGTTAGCTTTATCCGACTTCTCTGGGATGTCGAGTTCGCTTGGGGCAAGCTTCTTCGACGCAGCGTAGATCTCCATCATTGCATTGGGTACTTGATTTGTGGAGGCGATCTCCACAGCTTCCGTGTCGCAGTCGTGCGATATCTTCAAGTCCCCCTGCAGCGAGAGTACACCTGCTGGACTCGGCATCTTGAGTACTAGGTAGGTGTAGTGGGGTACCGCCATGAACTTGGCGATGGCCGGTCTGCCGAGGATGGCATGGTAGGACGTCTCGAAGTCCGCGACTTCGAACTTGATGTACTCGGTACGATAGTTGTCCCGAGATTCCCCGAAGGTAACTGGCAGGACCACTGAGCCCAGTGGAATAGCCACGTTTCCGGGGACGATGCCGTAGAAGGGCGAGGTGCTCTTGGTGAGCATGTGGGTGATGTCGAGCTTCATCTTCTTCAAGGTCTTGGTGAAAAGGACGTTAAGCCCGCTTCCACCGTCGATGAGGACCTTGTTGAGCTTGGAGCCCGCGACCACCGGCTTCAGGACGAGTGGGAACCGCCCTGGTTCGGAGAAGCTAGTCCATTGATCCGCGTGAGAGAAGGTAATGGGTACCTCCGACCACCTGAGGGGGGTCGGGACCGCTGGTTCAATGCTCATGACTTCTCGACGGGTAGCCTTTTGGACCCGTCTGCTGGGTAGCCCGCCGAAGAGGACGTTCACCGTCTTGTCGGGTTCCTGGAAGTCGCCATTGCCTTCATCGATCTTCTTCTTGCCTTTCTTGTCATGAGGGTGCCGTGGCTCCGGAGTATCCTTGAGTGCTCGCCTGAGTTGGTAGCACTGCTCGGTAGTGTGGTTGCCGTCCAGATGCCACGGACACTTCTCCTTCAGCAAGTCTTTGAAGCCGCCGGAGGTCTTCTTCGAGTTCTCCTTCGCAGGGCACTGGATAGCCGCGACAGTGTTGTCTGGCTTGCACTTGCGGTTGGGACCCGAGTAGTTGTTGTTGTTGCGACCGCCTTGGTTCCCGTTGTTGATGCTGCCGCCGCCCGTGTTCTGCTTGCTCTTGCCACGGATGGCGTCATACTTGGCGTTGGCCTTGTCTTCTTCATCGGCCCAGGACGTGATCATGTCCTTGAGGTGGGTGATGGAGCTTGGGCGGCGACGGCCGAAGTCTTCGAAAGTGCGACGGAGGTAGAGACCGTCTTGGAAGAGGTCGATGACTTCTTTGTCAGAGACATCGACTACTGTGGCGCGCTTGTCGAAGAAACGCCGCATGTACTTGCGAAGGGTCTCGCCTTGTTCCTGCTTCACCATAGCTAGGTCCATGCGAGTACCCGAGCGGCCCATAGCGCCCGCGAAGTTGCTGGTGAACTGCTCCTTCAGCTGGTCCCACTTGTCGATCGAGTACTTCTCAAGTGACTCGAGCCATGTAAGCGGTGCCTGGTCCAGACAGAAGGGGAAATATAGGCACTTGGTGTCGTTGTTGCCACCAGTGTTCTCAATGGAGAGGGCGTAGCATCTGAGCCACTGCACAGGATCTTGCTTCGCGTCATACTTGGTGATTCCCAGAGGCTTGAATTTCTCTGGGAGGAGGAGGTTGTGAAGTCGCGCAGAGAAGGCAGGGAAGCCGTCGTTGTCGCCTGACGTGGAAGCCTTCTTGCGCCGTAGTTCTTCAATCTTCTGGCGGACGTCGAAGCCGCCCTGAGAGGCTCCGGAGGCGTGGCTATTCGCGTGGCGTCGGCCGTCGCGGTCGCCTCCGCCACCGGCCCTTCTATTGGCCCCATGGTTGGAGCTTCCGCCGTCGCTGCCTCCGCCGCCAGGGTCGCGATGAGGGACGAACTCACGGTCGCCGCCAGCAGCTGCAGCGCTGTTGCCACCTTGAGAGGGTCCGCCGGCCGTTGCACGAGTACGGTTGGGATTGGCCGGCAGCTCAGCTCGAGTACGGTTACGACCGAGGTCCGCGCTGCGACTTGTGGCTTCGTTATCGCGATTCCTAGCGGGGGGCGGCTGAGCGACCCTGTTGTCAGCTCGCATGAAGTAAGCGTCTTCTGCAAGCTTGGCGATGACTTCTCCTGCACGCATCCTCTGAGCTTGGCGTGCGATCGCTGTGATCGACATGAGGCATTGCTCCGGGGTAGTGTGTACCCTACTCTCGACTTGGTCGAGAGCCTCTGCCAGGTTGCGGATGGGGAGGTTGTCTCGAAGACGCCGGCGTCGTTCGTTCCGCTTTCTGTTACGCTCACGTCGAGCGTCCCTATTGGCGTCAGTCTCATCCGCGGGTGCGTCGGCAGACAGCTCGTCTGCGGAGATGTCTTCGAGGTATCGGTCGCTTGCTGTCCCTGAGGGTCCTGGCGTGTTGCCGGCAGCCATGAAGACTTGGCGGTCGGGGTTGCCAAGACTGGAGTCAGAACTCGCCACCTCCGTTGGGGTGTACTCCTCAGCTCGAGCGAGTGACGTTCCCTCCTGGAAGGGAAGCGAGTCGAGGTAGGCGACGTAGCGTGAGTTCCCGTTCGTCAGGTCAGCAGGCTTGCGGTCTGGCCAGTAGACAAATCTTCTGGCGTGTGTAGATGTTATGACCAAGCCGGCGGCGGGTCCTGACAGGGGTTGCTCTGTGGAGTTGCTCTCGGACTCGGGATCCTCAGGGTCCGACCCGAAGTCGAACTCGTACGCGGAGTCCGAGTAGAAGCCGAAAAGGGGGTTGGAGTCCGAGGCGTGGCCGGGAGCGGTGTCGGAGTCCGAGTTGTACTCGGGTACGGGCTCCTTGCCGGCCCGGCGTGTAGTGGGAGCCTTCGTGTGGGCCCTGCTGACGTTGCGGGGGCCACGCATGAAGTGCTCGCGGGGTGGGGAGTCCACATGCGATGGCTGAGTTGCCAGCTCGCATACGATAGCCCACGGGGACGTCGAGCCCGAGTTGGAGGCGGATCCAAGCTCGAAGTCGGCGTGTTGGTCGAAAAGCGAAATTTCGCCAAATTTGCCGGCGAATCCGCCCGTGACTACTCCGGGAAGTGTCACGAGGCCGGTCTCCGGGTTGGGCGGCATGGTGAGGCGGCGTTGGAAAGATCCGGCGCCGTCAGTAGTGCAGACCCAGGCACCGAAGACGAAGGTGTCACCGCGGTTGAAGGCGACGGTTGGCTTGATGTAGACGGAAGCCGTCGAGTTCGCCATGAGATCTTCGGCGAGAGCCCCTACCTGGCGCGCCAGCTGTCGGTGTTTTAGACCGGCAACCTACTAAGGGGAGTACCCGAAGTAGATGAATGTGGCCTCGCCGAGATCGGTAACTCGAAGGAAGAGACACGTGGCACACAATTTAGACAGGTTCGGGCCGCGAGGTGCGTAATACCCTACGTCCTGTATGCTGTGTGGCTCTGGATTGATTGGGTACGATTACAAGATGATGCAATCTTAAGCCGTGAGAGAGAGGGGGGTCCCTGCCTCGCCTTATATAGTCCGGGAGGCAGGGTTACAAGTCGGTTCAGGGAGAGAGTACTAGTCAGGTACGTCTAGGAGTCCTCTATACAGTGCGGGACATGTACAGCTTCCTATCCGGGTACTCCTCCTCTGTAGCCCTTGTGCTTCACGCCATCAAGTGCCGTGCAGCGCAAGTCGAGTAGTCCCAGGGGCCCACCGAGTAGTCGGTCCTGGTACCCACCGAGGTAGTGGGCCCAGGGAGGTTCATACGACAGCTGCGCCCCTCCTCCACCGACGCCACAACGCCTCTCCTCCGCCGCTACGGGGGGCCGGTGCTGCTGCTGGCCGTAGGCACCGGTGTCCTGGGACGGCGGGTACGCCGGCGGCGCGTCGGGGCCCTATCGCCGGCGGGAAGGTGCCGGTGGAGGAAGAGCAGGGTCTGCGCTCGCGCGGCCATGCCTTGACGGCTGCTCGCGCACCGGGCCTTCTCTGGCGGCCGCCATGCCCCGCCCTCCGCCTATGCATCGGCTCAAGCAAGCACGCCGCTCCTCTGCTACCATCGAGCGCCCCGTCCTCCGCCGCTTCGGCCGGCCCTCGCCCTGCGTCGCTCGATTCCGCTCGGTTCATGGCGAGGAGCTCGAGCTCCGGTCGGATTAGCTTGGCTCCTTGCCACCGCAGCCACCGTACGAGCCACCGCCGACCAAATCGAGCCTCGCCACCCCTTCTGTGCCAAATCAGTCGGCTGCCGGCCGGGCTCAAGCGCCATTGTCTGGAGCTCTGGATCCAACATGATTCAGAGGTGAGAAGGGAGGAAGACAGGGGCGTGGAGCCCCGCGACCGCCATGTGCTCCGCCTTTGCCCAGGCCCGGCCGTGCCTCCTGCTCCTCCGCACCACCCGCCTCGGCTAGCCGCACCTCCCGCACCTCCGCGCCACCCCCAGGAGAGGAAGGCCATCAGAGAAGGAAGGAGAGGAACCAAGAGGTTGCGGTGGGGCCCACGTCTTCCAAGGGGCAAAAAGGTCATTTTACAGTCCACTTAACGTCTCCTGGACGGGAAACCGAACGGAAGGCCAAATAGGGAATAAAAAGTTGTAATCAGTGTCAAATTGGGAACGAAAAATTTTTCAGGGCCAAGAAAGGGATGGGGAACTTTTTGAGGGCCAGATAAGGAATAAACTCTTGAACAAAACGCTAGCCTAACGTGGCCCATCGAGACGGGATAGCTTGTCCACAGGTTTCGGCGATCTTTTAAAGATTAATTTTTACTTTAGGTTGGGACTTAAAAAAACTTTAGGTTGTGCTTGGATTCAGAGATGAAAAATTTTACGATATCACATTAGATGTTTCATGAAATATCAAAATGAAATGTCGGAATAGGTATTCGGATACTAATAAAAAAACTAGTTACCTAACACGTCTGAAAATCGTGAGACGAATTTACGCAAAGTTATCGCAATATATGCACTTAGTTATTTTTTATCTACATTTAATACTCTATATGTGTGTTCAAACATTCGATATGACAGGTGAAAAACCTTTGTAGGAGGAACTAAACATGAGCTTACTCGACTGAAATCTGAAATCAGATGTTGATATCGTTGTTAATAAAATAGGGGCCAGATCTCAATAAATATATTTCATATCCATTGAAAAATGAAGAGAAGTAGAATAGCCTTTAAATAAAGGTTGATCGGTTAGAGATAAGATAAATAATAGATATTCAGTTTCTAACTTAATAGAGCTGCATCCATTGGAAAAAAAATATTAGGTGAAAAGTTTTTTGGTTTCTTAACACTACTTAAGAGTATTGACTTTAGATTAATTATAAAACTAATTATATGGATGGCGGGGAATCGCGAGACGAATCTATTAAACCTAATTAATATGTTATTAGAGATTGTTATGGTAGCATGACGTTGTACGTCTAATCATAACATAATTGGTTTTATTAGATTCGTCTCGCGATTTTACTCGAGGTTATGAAATGAATTTTGTCCTTAATTCATATTGTTTAATACTCCAAATTAACATAAGAACATATGATATAACGGGTAAAATTTTTTTGCATAGGAAACTTCTTTTTTTGCATAGGAAACTAAACAGGAACTAAATAACCAAACCTCCTCTAGTTTACTTGGTTAGAGGGGCTGAGGTATGGTCGTAACCAGGAGATCCTGCAGGTTCGATTCCTCGTTAGAGCGAATTGTGAAGGTAGTTTTAAAAAAAATCCCCTCGCCAGTTTCGGGAGTTTTCTAGGCCCGGAGAAGGTTCCTTCTTCTGCAGGTTTGATTCCTCATTGGAGCAAATTATGGAGCTCGTTTTTAAAAAATCCCCTCGCCGGGTTCGGGAGTTTTCTAGGTCTAGAGAAGGTTCTTTCTTCTTAATAAAAAGAAAAATGTAGATCTATACCATTGAAAGATACCATTGACCCAAACCTGTGGGGCGGTCTTACCCACTTGGCCTAGTTTTAGTTTTACTAAAGTTGAGTACTTGATTTTATTATGAAGAGAGCTCGGCTCGGTTTTGTCATAAATATGCCAACCATAATAATGCCACGGAGGTCAGTACTAGAAGTTAACCTTTCAGTCTCTGAATTTTTAATTGTGAGAACAACTCGATGAGAGGCTTCTTTCCACTCTGCGTGATTGACCAACACTCCTAGAACTGTATCACTTATTATTAATTTTCTTGGCCATCAGTTTTATAATCCCAAATAATTGGTGGCCTAAATGCAAGAACTTCTATAAAAGAAGACAAAGGAGCTCCTCAAGGTACTCAGGAAGCCAGAGGTAACCATGGCTCACGCAGAAGCCGGAGGATCTATACCAGTGCCGAATGTGCAGGCACTTGCACAAAATTACAACATTTCAGAGGAGCACATCCCTGAAAGGTACATCAGGTTGGAAGAGACGGCCGAGGAGGTCATTGGTGGTCATGAAATCTTCTCTGCAATTCCAATTATCGATCTCAACAAATTGCTGGATCCAGAGTCATCCGAAGAGGAGTGTGCCAAGCTTGGATCTGCCTGTAGGCAGTGGGGCTTCTTTCAGGTACATAAACCTCATGTACTCATGTTTTACAACATACCAGAGCTATATGCAGTTCCATGTACAACAAACATGGGAGCTGAGTTTCTACGTGTTGACGCTTTTCTGGTCAACACACACGAGCGCTAGATCGCGCAGAACGTCGAAATGCTGAACTCGCCGAGCTCCTGCCCGGACCGGTCTGACCGGTTAGGGGCACCGGTCTGACCGGTGGCTGCAGAGGCGCGGTAAAAGCCTAAGATCGCCGCCTCGGGAGGGACCCCGTCGGAGGTGGCGCGCCTAGGGTTGCTCTGAGGTCGGCAAGGCCACTCAAAACGTCCCTGATCGTCGTCGAGACAAACAAGGAAAGCACGAGGTTGGAAAAGCTAGGGTTTGAGAGATAAAAATTGTAAAAAGTAATGATCGATTGGGTCATCCCCCTCAAACGGCCGTGACCCTTTATATTTATAGGGTGGGGAGGTCTTGCCCCGCAAGGAATCCTTTTACAAGTCGAAATTCGCTAGGACTCCTCAATTCTACTCGGACTCGGGGTCCACCGGTCAGACCGGTCAGGCCCACCGGTCAGACCGATGTGGCCGTTGCCGGATCGGCTACATGACACCCGACCGGTCAGACCGTTTAGGGACACCGGTCTGACCGGAGGCGTCAGCCTGATCGGCTTTGTGCCAATTTTGGATGCAAATATATGCCCCCCTGTTTTTTAGTAAAGCTTGCTGTCTAAAAAACAATTCTAAAGTCGATGTGTCACTTCACCGGCTATTTTTTGGTCTAAGGGCGATTTTTGCTTCAAATCGGCTATATCCTATCAAACGTCTTGCCAAACACTTGGATGAAACTTCTTCAAGTATCTCCCGTTGAGAGCTCTCGGAAGTCATTGTCCTTGCGAAGTTTCCACCATATAAGAATTCCCAGAACAAATCTTGACAACCTTGTATGGACCTTCCCAACTTGGAGACCACTTGCCGAACTTGTTACTCTTAGTCCCAAGAGGTAAAATCGTCTTCCAAACTAAATCGCCTACCTGAAAGGATTTGGCTTTTACCTTCTTGTTGTGCGCTCTAGCAACTCGCCTTTTGTCCTTTTCAATTTCCTCCAAAGCCTCCATACGCTTGTCGGTCACTTCATCAATATTATCCATCATCAAGGCATAATATGTATCAACATCAAGATTATTTTGCTTTGCAAGTCTATATGCGCCTAGATTCACCTCAACGGGCAAAACGGCCTCTTGACCATACACAAGCTCAAAAGGAGTAACTTTAGTAGCACCATGTCTAGAAATACGATGAGCCCATAAAGATTCAGATAATACCTCATGCCATCTTCTAGGATTGTCCTCTATCTTCTTCTTGATGACCTTCACTAATGTCTTGTTGCTAGACTCGGCTTGACCATTGGCTTGAGCATAATATGGAGATGAATTGAGCAATTTAATACCATAAGAATCAACAAACTCACGCACCTCTTTAGATATGAACGAAGTCCCTTAATCCGTAGTCAAAGTTTGTGGAATGCCAAATCTATGTATAATATGCCCAGTAATGAACTCAATCACCTCTCTATGTGTCACATTCTTCAAAGGAATAGCTTCAGTCCACTTGGTGAAGTAGTCAGTAGCCACGATCACAAAACAATGCCCCTTTGACGAAGAAGGATGAATCTTGCTAATAAAATCCAAACTCCATCCTCTAAAAGGCCAAGGCTCGATGATCAGATGCATCAACGCAGCAGGCACCAACTGAACATCTCCATGTTTTTGACACTCTTCACACCCTTTGTAGTACCTAAAACAATCAGCTATCATGGTAGGCCAATAAAAGCAAGCTCGTCTGAGGAGCCACTTCATCTTGGGAGCCGATTGATGAGTACCACAAATACCTTTATGAACCTCTGCCATAGCCAACCTAGCTTGATCAGGACTCAAGCATTTAAGAAGCAAATCATCCGTAGTCCGACGATACAATTCACCATTATCAAGAACAAACTTGAGAGCCCATCGTTGGACTTTTCTATCAACTGAACTTCTAGGATTTTGCAAATAATCAACCAGAGGCTTCCTCCAATCCTCCACCTCATCTTTATCACGAAAAACTGAAGAGGAACTTTTACCAGGGGACCGGTCAGACCAGTCATGGGCATCGGTCAGACCGGTGCCGTTAGCCAACCTAGAACCAGGGGACCGGTCAGACCGGTCGGTGACATCGGTCAGACCGGTGTCACCGGTTAGACCGGTCGGCTTCGTCGGCCTGACTGTTACCTCCAAAGTAAAGCACTCGGCTATAAGCAACGGTTTGTGTTCTTGAAAATTTCTTTTTCGAACATTATAACCAGATGCTTGCTGAGCCAGAGCATTAGCTCTAGGATTTTCCTCTCGTGGCATATGATAGATAACAAATTCATTTATACAAGATATGATGTCTAAACATTTATCAAGATAAGTATTTAAAAAGCCATTTAGACATTGACATACTTTGGATACTTGCTGCACCACCAATAAAGAATCTCCATATGCTTCCACATGTTTTACTCCCATGTCATGCAAAATCTCCAATCCAAATAGAAGAGCCTCATATTCGGTTTGGTTGTTAGTACAATCATGATCCAATCGGTTAAGAGCTTCAAAAACAGCCTCACTTGGCGAAATAATGACAACTCCAACACCACAACTATCTTTGCAAACCGATCCATCAAAATGCAACTTCCATGGAGTAAAAGTAGCAAAACCGACATTCAAATCAAGTTGTTTATCTACTCTATGTCCAACAATAAAGTCGGCAACAATTTGACCTTTCATAGAACTTAATGGCTCACAATGTAAATCATATTCAACTAAAGCATAAGCCCATTTGCCGACTCTACCACTTAAAATTGGTTTATGCAACATGTATTTAATTATGTCGGTTTGACATGCTACTATGCAAGTACTTGGTAATAAATAATGCCTCAACTTGGTACAAGTATGATATAGTGATAAACACAACTTTTCAATAAAAGTGTACCTTGTTTCGGCGTCCAGCAATCTTCTACTCTCATATGCAACAATGTACTCCTTGCCTTCGGTCTCTTGAGTCAAAATACCTCCAATGACATCCCTCTCAGCTGCTACATACAACTTGAAAGGAATACCACTCTTGGGCGCTTGAAGAACGGGAGGCGAAATCAAATAGCTCTTAATCTCATCAAATGCCTCTTGTTGCTTTGCCCCCCCAAGTGAAGTCAACATCATTTTTCAACCGAAGTAAAGGAGTAAAAGCATTCACCTTCCCAGACAAGTTACAAATGAATCTCCTCAAGTAATTTACCTTGCCCAAGAACTTTTGCAAATCCTTTTTACAAGTAGGCGCTTTAACGCTTCGGATTGCCTCAATCTTTTTAGGATCTATCTATATGCCTTTCTCATGCACAATGAAGCCCAAAAACTTCCCAGCCGATACACCAAAAGCACATTTGAGTGGGTTCATCTTTAATTTATACCGACACATTTTTTCAAATGCAAGTCTTAAATCAGCTAAATGAGAGTCATCTCCAGCCAATTTGACAACAATATCATCGATATAAACCTCTACTATGATGCCAAGCAAATCATGAAAGATTAAATTCATAGCCCTTTGATAGGTAGCACCCGAATTTTTCAATCCAAAAGTCATAACAACCCACTCAAATAAGCCAACAAAACCCGGACATATGAAAGCTGTTTTGGATATATCCTCTTCGGTCATAAAGATCTGATTGTAACCAGCATTACCATCAAGAAAGCTAAGAATTCTATGTCCGGATGCAGCATTAACAAGAAAATCGGCTATAGGCATAGTATATTCATCTTTAGGAGTAGCTCTATTAAGATCTCTAAAATCAATGCAAACACGAAGCTTTTTTGTTCCTTTTTTCTCAACAGGCACAATATTAGAGATCCAATCAGCATAACGACAAGGCCTAATAAACTTTGCATCAAGTAACCGATTGACTTCCTCTTTCACTCGGTCATAAATATCAGGATTAAAGTTTCTACGAGGTTGTTTATAAGGCTTAAAACCAGATTTAATAGGTAAACAATGTTCAACTAAATCACGACTTAAACCAGGCATTTCGTTATAATTCCATGCAAAGCAATCAACATACTCCTTTAACAGCTTTATTAAATCAGATTTAAACAAAGGATCAAGATTCTTGTTTACAAATGTCGGCCTAGGAATAGTGCCATCACCAATATCAACCTCCTCTAAAGGATCAGCCGACGTAAACCCTTGTCCCAACTTGCTCAAATCATCAAAGTCTTCGATAGCCTCACACATATCGTTCTTATGCGCCCGATAGTGCTCTTGTCTTTATTGCAACCACTCCAGATTTGCATCCATCAAATCGACAGAGAGGTTCTAGCCTGATCAACGATCAGCTTCATGACAACAGTAGCAAAGCCATCTTTGGTAGAATCAATAAGCCTTAAATTAGATCAATCTAAACCAGTTAAGCACTTAAGATTCTCATGATTATCCATAGTAGAGCTATCGGCCACTGCAACACAAGTCGATGTATCACCATGAACAATCTCTACCTCGTCTCCTACCCATTGGATTAAAAATTGATGCAAGGTAGAAGGCACACACTGATTTGCATGAATCCAGTCACGACCAAGGATAAGACTGAAGTTACCTTGTGTCTCAGTGACGAAGAATGTTGTAGCCAACGTCTTGCTTCCAACGGTGAGCTCCATAGAGACGACGCCTTTAGCTCCCATCGGCTCACCTCCTCCCACACCGCTAACGATCATGTTGGTCTTGATCAGCTCATCATCTGAACCTCCCAGCTTCTTGAACAAAGAATACGGCATCAAGTTGACGATCGCTCCTCCGTCCACCAGCATGCGAGAGATAGGCTTCCCATTGATGTGTCCCTTCATGTACAAAGCCTTCAGATGATTTTCAGTAGCTTTAGGCTTCTGGAAAATAGCTTCCTTTGGCCCAAAGTTGAGATGCGCAACGTCCTCCTCTGAGAGCATATAACCATCCATAGACATATGGATCACGTTGATGTCCAAATTCATGCGCTCAGGCGAAGAACTGTAATCAACAAGCTCCTCATCATCTTCTGGTGCAGGATTCGATGTGGACTTGTCATTACAAACCATGGGAACCGAAGAAGAGAAACCGGGTGGCGTCTCTGGGTCATCGGTCTGACCGTCGACCTCCACCGGTCTGACCGGTGCTGGCTGGGAGCTGGTCTTGACTCTCCACTCTTTCCCCTGAGATACCATGGGCCTGTACTGGTTGAAAGCTTCATCCTTTTGCTTCTCTAACTCCTTCTCCCTCTTCTCTTGAAACCTCAGGCGTTGAAGCTTCCTCCTTTGTGTGCGAGTCAAACCGGGAGGACACCACCTTGGCAAGAAGTACTTGGAATTGGAACCACTTCCACTGGCCTCATGGTCGTTAGTAGCAGCAAACACTCCTGGAGTTGATGTCACAACCTTATTGTTTGGAACAATCGGTCTTTTGCCATCTTCTCCAATAGGAACAACCATTGATCCAATCTGAATAATATCTTGACTTGTGGTTCTCTTTGGATCAATATCCATCTTCTGCACCTCCTCCTTTTGCTTCGGCCTGTAGACTTGCTTTACTAGAGGTGGCGCAGCCTGCCTGGCCGCACCGGTGTGACCGGTGATAGCGACCGGTCTGACCGGTCGGGTCTGGTAACCCTGACCAGAACGGCGAGGAGCCACTCGGTCTTGGATAGGCCTGGAGATCCTGTCGAAAACTGATTTCTGTCCTCCCCATCCAGGATGAAAGGCTTGTTGATAAGGCACCCACATTACTCCATTGTCATCATAAATCGGGCGTGGTGCATGTGAACTTGATGACGCCCATGGTGGAGTAAAGTGTTGCCCTTGCTGCGATAACTCACCCTTGAGTCTTGTAGCAGCCCCTGGAGGTGAAGACGACCCTCCTTGGTGTGTAGGTGACCTCATCCTTTTTTTAACGGCCGATCACTTGTAAGGGCCTTTTGCTTGGAATACTTGTCAAATAGCATGTCGAAAGTGACCTTTGGCTTAGGACCACTCCCCTGATTCTTTGCTACATTAAGTTTCCAGTTTCCAATCTCCGGACGGCTTGGCTTGATCATCCTCGGACGGCCTGGGGGCGCACCGGTCTGACTGGTCACCTCCACCGGTCTGACCGGTCTGGCCAGAGACGGCTCAGACGGTCGCTGATCGGCGGGTGTGGACGATCCTTGCCCCCCATGTTCAGAGGCACTCACTGTAACCTTGAAAGTCTCCTTGCCATCAGGAGTCTTCTCATACTCAACTTTGCGAACTAGCTCCTTTCCTCTAAAATCGGGCTTAGCCTCCCCGATTACCACATTCTTGCCCTTAGTTGCTTCAGGTTGATGTGGCCGAACCAGTACCTTAGGCTGCTGTAAATCCAGAGTGTTGATAGGAAAAGGAGCCTTGTCCACTTGCATCTCATGAAACGTCAAACAACCTTCATTTATGGCCGATTGAACCTGTCGACAGAACACATTGCAATCATTAGTAGAATGAGAATAATAATTATGAAACTTGCAATATGCATGCCTTTTTAATTCATCAAGTGGAGGCAAAGTATGAGTCAATTTAATGTTTCCAGACTTATGTAATTCATCAAATATACGATCACATTTAGAAACATCAAAAGTAAATTTAACTTCTTCTTGCCGACCCTTACTAGCCGGCTTAAGAGATGAGCAAGAATAAGCTTTTCTTTAGAGGGCCAAACAAATTCAGCAGCATAAATTTCTTTATCACTATCGTTCGAACTATCAGAATCATAATCAATAATATGAACATTAGAACGACGTGACTTAAAATTATCCTTCTCTTTATTCATCCAGTTTTCAACAACTAAAGCTCTTACTTGAACTTGTGCAACCGAAAGAAAATTAGTGCCCTCTATCTTATCTCTAATAGATGACCTTAAACCTTTCAGATAAATGTCTGCAAGGTCCATATCAGTGATTGACAAATTAAAGCAACGGTTTTTAGTTTCTTTAAACCTTTTAATGTAGGCAGAGACAGTCTCATCTCTTCCTTGCCTAACCGATGTTAAGTCTGTTAATTTTAATTGCATGCTCCCACTATAAAAGTGATCATGAAACTTACACTCTAACATATCCCAAGATATAATAGAGCCAGGAGCAAGTGATGAAAACCAAGCAAAAGCAGTACCAGTCAAAGATAAAGAAAATAAATGTACTTTCAAAGCATTAAAAGCACCTGCTTCGCCTAGCTGAGATGTATACTGACTAATGTGTTCCCACGTGGTTCGATCATCATCACCACTAAATTTAATTAAGTCAGCCATACGCCAACCACGTGGGAGAGGAAAATTATCAAACTCGGGATCATATGGTTTTTGATACAAATTAGTATTACCAATATCAACACCAAGTTTAGTTTTTACCACATTAGCCAAATCTTCCTTAAATTTGCTAAATTCCGCCCAATTAGGATTATTTGGCTGTTGTGGAGCTGGATTCACCATGTTCATTTTATTCAAATCGGGAGACATCTTAGCATGAGCAAGCCTATAACTCTCAAAAACATCATCAGGAATTATGTTCTTTTGAGCCATTGAATTAACAGTCGTGCTATAATATGGTCCAGGATTAAAAGTATTATTAAAATTTGGCACGACAGAAATCGGCTCAGGCTGTTCATACACAAGAACCAGAGCACTGGTCTGACCGGTCTGACCGGTACCCTGCACCGGTTCGACCGGTGCGGCCATATTTGGCCTGAACGGTTGAAACGGCAGGGTTTGACCAATGGAATCATGAGGCATGCCATACTGATAATTCATGTTATTAGTAACAGGCAAAGGTGCTAAGCTAGGATGAATCCCTTTATTAGTATTAAACTTAGGACCACTGCTATTAGTTTCATTATTATTAAAGCCAGCAATGCTCCTTTCTTTTTCAAGATACTCTAAGCGTTCTAAACGAGCAATATAAGATGCAACCAAACCATCATTATCAGTAGTTGATTTATGAGGAGATGAGGTAGGGGGTGGTTTGCTTACATTGGTTACTACCTCAACCATATTGTCGTTTAGCTTGATCGGCGGCAGCTCGAATTCTTTCAATCTTGCTACCTTGCCATGACGATCCTTCTTGACGCCTGCGAGGAATTGGACTTGAAGGTACTCTTGTAGCGCCTTGAACTTTTGCTGCTCTTCTGGAGAGAGATCTTCCAGCGACGCGGTGACGATGTTGTTCATGTCGAGTTCGAACCGAGACATCGTACTAGGGTTAGATTGAACGGTCTTAGAAACCTGATCTTTCTTCCCCAGCGGAGTCGCCAAAAGTATGTTGACGCTTTTCTGGTCAACACACACGAGCGCTAGATCGCGCGGAACGTCGAAACGCTGAACTCGCCGAGCTCCTGCCCGGACCGGTCTGACCGGTCAGGGGCACCGGTCTGACCGGTGGCTGCAGAGGCGCGGTGAAAGCCTAAGATCGCCGCCTCGGGAGGGACCCCATCGGAGGTGGCGCGCCTAGGGTTGCTCTGAGGTCGGCAAGGCCACTCAGAACGTCCCTGATCGTCGTCGAGACAAACAAGAAAAGCACGAGGTTGGAAAAGTTAGGGTTTGAGAGATAAAAGTTGTAAAAAGTAATGATCGATTGGGCCATCCCTCTCAAACGGCAGTGGCCCTTTATATTTATAGGGTGGGGAGGTCTTGCCCCGCAAGGAATCCTTTTACAAGTCGAAATTCGCTAGGACTCCTCAATTCTACTCGGACTCGGGGTCCACCGGTCAGACCGGTCAGGCCCACCGGTCAAACCGGTGCGGCCGTTGCCGGATCGGCTACATGACACCCGACCGGTCTGACCGGAGGCGTCAGCCTGATCGGTTTTGTGCCAATTTTAGGTGCGAACACTACGATAGCAACTACTCTGTTGCTCGGTTTTTGTTTCAGAAAGATTGATGTCAAAATGGCTACAAGTTAGATGCGCTATAGAGTTAACTTTCGTATTCACATATTTCAACAAGCAACTTCACTGTTGATGTTAAAAACCGCAGCTCATCAACCATGGTGTACCAGATGAAGTGATATCCAACTTCAGGAATGACATGAATGAATTCTTCAAGCAGCCACTGGAAGCAAAGAAGGTGTACTCGATGGAACCGGGCAATCTTGAAGGGTATGGCCAGCATTTTGTTGTTTCCGATAACCAGAAACTGGACTGGGCAGACATGTTCTACCTCATGCTCCGTCCGAGCGACTCAAGGAACCTGAGGTTCTGGCCTCGCGACCCTCCATCTTTCAGGTCTGCCTGGACTCAAATATACACTTTTGTGCCATGAATTGTGATCATATTATCTACCATTTCATCCCTGATATATATTTAACCACAGCCTTCCATGGTTACATTTGAATCTTGATAGGGACTCCATTGATACGTACTCCTCTGAGGCGGCAAAGCTTTGTGTCTTGCTTGCTGCGGTTTTTGGCCATGGACATGGGTGTTGAGCCGGAGTCTCTCCTGGAGAGATTCACAGGTCAGCCTCAAAGCATGCGAATGACCTACTACCCCCCCCCCCCCCCCTGCAAGCAGGCTGAAAAGGTGGTGGGATTGTCACCGCACACTGACGGTACTGGCCTGACGCTGCTGCTCCAGGCAAATGACGTGCAGGGTCTGCAGATCCGAAAGGATGGAAAGTGGGTCGCCATAAACGCCCTGGATGGAGCATTCATCGTCAATGTCGGCGACATACTTGAGGTATGGATGCAGCCTAGTAAAACATTTTGTGTGAACACTGAACCACTAAATCCTTGTTTGATTATTCTTCATCCCAAGGGAATTGAATCTTGACTTGTCGGGGATTTAATTCCTCTCAACCCCCTCAAATCCCCTACAAATCATCTTCAACCGAACAAAGTTGTTTGTTTCCCTGATGCTAATGAGCTAGTGGTTGGAAACTTGGAATATTATTAGCGTATTTTAATCATGAATTTTAATTGATTGGCAGATTCTAAGTAATGGAAGATACAAGAGCATTGAGCACAGGGCCGTGGTGCACCCAACTAGGGAGCGCATGTCAGCGGCAGTGTTCCACCAGCCATGCAAGGATGCCACCGTTGGCCCTCTGCCGGAGCTTGTGAAGAAGGACGGTCAGGCATTGTATAGCTCAATTAGTTACATGGATTTTATCACTCGATTCTTCGCGGCAAAGCTTGATGGGAGGGATCACCTGGAGAGCTTGAAGAGATGATGGTTGCCTATGAAGCAGTGGAGATGAATAATGCTTGTTGCTTGATGATGTACTGAAGTTTTCTTTCCTGAAGTATTCTGTGTTTATTTTTTCTTTGTGCTATTATTGTGCTATATATCCTGAATCGAACGGTTTGGCTTTTGCCTTGCATCAAAGGGCCTTTAGTTTCCATACCAAAAATATCTACCAGTCACATCAAAATTAACAACACTAATTAAGAGTATTAAATGTGCATTAATGACAAAATTCATCCATAACTCCCGGCACAAATCGTGAGAAGTATGTAATGTGTCTAATTATACAATGATTAAACAATATGGTGTTACGTACAGTAAACTAATAATTGATTGAATAAGCTTTTTAATTGATCTGTCTCGCAATTTTTCGTTTATTCATGTAATTAGTTTTATAATTATATCATATTTAGTCCTCCTAATTAGTGTTGAAAAAGTTGTCAAATTTTTTTTTAACTAAACGGACCTTGAAAAATGGCGTCAGTGCAAATTTATTCTAGAAATAAGATGAAAAGATTGCGGGTTTCACACTGCGTCAAAAAAAAAAGACTTGCTTCTCCAACAAAGCAATTGACCTTGGTGTGACGACAGGGGAAAAATAAACCTTGCTTCTCCAAAGACTTGCTTCTCCAACAAAGCAATTGACTTTGTCTAATGACATAATTAGTCTCGTTAGATTCGTCTCGAAAAATCATAATTGCTACGTATGAACTCGGATGGAGAAAAGCTTTGCACTAAAGTTGTAGATCTCGACGAGTTCTACAACTTTGTTGTTCAAATTTTTCTCATTTGAAATCATCTTTGTGCCTAAATATTTGACATAACGTTTGGGCATGAAGACAACACCAAATGAGAAAAGTTTGAACTGCAAAGTTAGAAGTCTCGTTGAGATCTGCAACTTTTGTATAAAATTTATAAATTCATATGAAATAGTTATGATTTTTTAAAATGTGTGGTCCAAAGAATCAAAATTCTTTCGGTTCCTTAGATCTGAACATTGCATCGAGTATTTAGGCACGAAGTTGACTTCAAATGAGAAAAGTTCGAACTGCAAAGTTGTAGATCTCGTTTCGTATAAAGCTCTTCTCCATCCAAGTTCATATGAAATAGTTATGATTTTTATGAAAATGTGAAGGGAGTTAACGGCGGTAGAAACCTACCGTCGTATGAAATGACGGTTGTAGGTGATACCGTACTCAACCGTCATTTCATTTGGCGGTATAGAGCTAGTTCCGCAAAACTTTGTGGAGAACATATATTTTTGCAAAATTGTAAAAAGAAAAATAAAAAAATATATTTTTGTTGGGTTGCTGCAGCTAAAATAGGGCCCGAATCTCTAGCATAGTGGGCTCACTTATGTCTTACTCCCTCTTCCCGTCGGTCCGAATTTTTTTTATATATTTTTTTATTCCATTTTGCAAAATTATACCACCGTTTTGAAATTTAACAAAAATATACCACCAACACCGTGGGTCACGGCGGTTGCAGACTAACCGCCGTGGCGTACGGCGGCGGAGACTAACCGCCGTACGCCATGGCGGTTAGCCTGTAACCGCCGTGGGCCACGGCGGTTGGAGGGCGTCCACGGCTGTTGGGGGGACTCCACGGCGGTTAGACCTAAACGCCGTGGGCCACAGCGGTTTGGCCTAACCGCCGTGGCGTACGACGGTTTGGACCAGCCGCCGTGGCCCACGGCGGTTAAGGTCATTTAGTTTTTTTTACTTTATGAAAGTAAAAAAAAGGAAATTGAGGAATATTGGTTCAATTATTAACAACACAATCACAATAAGATCCAGTTCAGATATTACAGTACCATGATTCAAATGAAATAGTAGTTCAAATATTACAGCACTGCAGGAAAGACTACAACATCATACAAAATGACAAACTTCAGCCATTCTTGCGATGTGACGACGAAGGTTTAGCTTTCTTAGTAGCTTTTATAGTAGGTGGATTAGCAACACACGTGTCTGCTGGTGGAGCATAACGACCACCCCAAGGAGGTTCCTCTCCTCTTGCAATGGCATCTCCAGTTTTTTCTTGCAAATAATGATGCATGTTTGGTAGAGCATAAAGAGCGTCCCAAGGAGGTTCCTCTCCTCTTGCAATGGCATCTAAAGTTTTTTCTTGCAAATAACGAAGCATACCTCTTCCCAACGTGCTCATTTTCCTCGGATCAGGTGGTGCATTTGTGTTTTTCCCCTTGTGGTGTGAGGAATCACGATCACCACCACCATTACCATCCTCAGCCCCTCCAGCAGCAGTAGACATCTCTAGTTACTGTTACAAAATATATAAACTAATTACACTATTCGAAACTAATTTAACTAATTACATAAAATAAATAAAGAGAGGAAACTTACCTAAGAGGGAGTAGCAGCCCGTGGGGAGAGGGAGGCGGCGGTAGGGTGGGGCGGGACGGCTGGTGTCGTCGCCCTTTATATAAGCGCGGCAGCCGCCATCCACCACGGCGGTAGGGTGGGGCGGGACCAGCAAGGATTTTTTTTAACTTTATGACAAAGAAAACGAGCTGGTAATAACGAAAAGCAAAGTGACATAATAAAAAGTAGTCATCATCACAAATAAGAGTGTTGCTGTCTAAACAATATGCAACCTAATCTCTAGCAACACCTCTTCTTCTGGTGCAGCCTGTCTGCTCGCGCTGCGGCCCGTGTCTGGTTGCGAGGGTACGTCAACGGGTCAGGTGGGTGGATCTACCGACGCCTGGCATCAGCAGCGGCATCCGGTGTCGCCTTCGCCGCCGGCGACCCTGCAACCTGGTGGGACGACCCTGGCAACCCTCCTGGAGACGGGTGCGTCCCTCCGCTCGTCTGTGTGCCTGTGGGTCGCGCGCCTCGTAGCTACGACCCTCCTGGCTGCGTGCATCCTCCCTCCTGTGTCCACGTGGCTGGCGCGCCTCCTAGCTGTGACCCTCCGAGCTCCTCCTGCGTCGACGCACCGTGCAAGAAGTCGAAGTCGTCCAGGTCGAAGTCGTCGAACCCTCCCGTCTGGTCGTCTAGGGTGGAGTCGGAAGGCTCGCCGGTGCCGACGAAATCTGGAACAAATAACATTATTAAATCATGAATCATAATTAATAGATTTTTGTATTTATATATAGTTAGAGATATAATTGTGGTCATTACCTGTGTGAAGAGCAGTGCCAGTGGACGAGGAAGGAACAACTGCTGTTGGTACTACTGGTGGTGCTCGTGCTGGTGCTGTTGTAGGTCCTCGTGGTACTGGTGCTGCTGCTGCTCTGGGAACTGGTCCCCCTAGAGGATGCATCCTCCAGGGGGTAGGATGCACCGGAGGGCGCGTCGCGTAGAAAGTGGCCGGGAAGGGTGGTTGTGATGACGACGATGGTGCCTGGTACAAGCGACCAGTCGAGGCGGAGCTGGAGGACGACTGGGGGTACCGTGGAAACAGTGGTAGAGCCGGGTTACCGCGGTAGTTGACCGCGGTAAGGAACCTTGTGGTGATACCCTGCATCCTCTCCCACGTCTGCTCGATATCCTGGTGTGTCATGAGGTGCAGCCTCGCCCTCAACTCCGCTAGAATATGCGACATGTCCGCAATCACGTCGTACTGCAAAAGAAATTATTAGTAAATGTTACAATGTTTAGTACCATAAGAATAATTAGTTGCATTTTCAAACTCACCACCGAGTCGTAGTGCTGATCCCGTCGCACCGGGTAGGTGACAGCAGGAACGATCACCCTCGCCACGTCCGGAACCGGCGCTGATGGCTGTGGTGGAACGAACATCACATGCGTCCGAGTCCTCGGGGTGTACCACTGGATGTACGCCTCCCACGTCGTGTCGTCGTGGGGCCGGTCCTCGGTGACGACGTTCTCCGCCGCGGTAGCCCAAGCGTCCACGTACGGCTGCACCCTCTGAACCCAAGAAACACGTCCCGGGACTCCCCTCCGAGACCACCTACCACAAATTAAACATATTCGTCAGCGGCTCAATTTTTGAACGCGGAATTAAATTTAGAAATTGATGAGAACTCACCTATGGGCGTCCGGCGGAACAGTATGCACCACAGGCAGAGGCGACTCCTAACAGGCCGAACTGTCTCATCACCTTGTGGACGACGTACTCCTCCACGTAGATGTCGAACACCAAGGGCGTCTTCGTCTTCCAGTAGTGCTGGTCTCAGAACCAAAAGGACGAGAGGCCCTGTGGTGCGCGGGCCACGATAGCCGCCTCTGAGTACGGCGTCCACCTGACGTCCGCGTCCGTCAGAGAGTCGAACTGTCCGATGAAGTCCTTGTATGCCCTCTTCGTCTGCTCGTGAGCGTACGAGGTCTGCATACAAACGAAATGTGAATTGACCAAACTAGACAAAATGGAGAGACAAATTAAAAGTGAAAATTAAGAAATTACCGTCCGCAGGCACCAGAGCGATCCCATGGTGAAACGGTCACTCGGGTCGTGACCCTCTGGCAGGGGCTCGTACGCCTCGTGGAAGACGCAGGGTCGACCAATCATAAACCGCTCGTGGCACCAGAGCTGAAGAAGAAGAGGACAGCCGAGAAGGATCGCCTGGTCCGAACGACCTGTCAACACCCCCGAGCACAGGCCTATGTACGTGCAGGCAAGAACAGCGTTGCCCCAACTGATCTGGGGCACCGTGTCCAAGGGCGCGTCGGCGATCCTCCGAGCGTGGGGGAGCAAGTACCTCGACACCGCGTCTCCCTGCGAACTGCAGAACAACACGAACCCAAACAGCCACAACAGGTACGCCTCGAAGAACCTGTCGACTGTCTCGGCCTCGGCCTCATCTGGTAGGTAATCAGCCTACACAAACAAAATCAAACGTTAGTAACATTGTCTCCATATATTCAAAAACGAAGAAAAATATAAGGTCAAGGTACGTACGCTGAACTGGTGCAACCAGGACAAGGTGGGTCCGTGAGCGTTCGTGAACTCCTCGTACGGGGCGGGGGCGCGTTCGTTCCGAAAAAGAACTCAGTACGCCAATCGGTCGAGATGTCCACAGGCCCCATCGGCTCGCCCTCACAAGGAAGGCCCATCAACAGGGACGTGTCCTGAAGAGTCACCGTCAGCTCACCGACAGTGAAGTAGAACGTGTGGGTCTCCGGCCTCTAGTGGTCCAGAAGCACGCAGAAGAGGGAGAAGTCGAACTGTAACCGTGTGATGCGATCCTTCTGAGGAATCGCGTCCCGCAGCCTGTCCCCCTCGACTAACCGCGCTACAGGCAGTAATCCTGCAGCACGTAGCCTGAAACAAATAAGGTAAATTTATTAGTTAAAACAAAAGTATAAATAAAGGTACATATAACAAAGGTAAATTCACGTACTTGGGAACCCAACGGTCATGGATCGGCAACAACGTCCGCGTAGTGCGAGAACGTACGTGTCCAAGAGCCTCTCTGAGGACGGCGGACAGGTACGAGCGATGCCTGCGGTCGACCTGAGCCTCCAACAACTCGGGCGTCACGTACGCCGCAGGCCGAGCCTGAGCCTCAGCCCGATCCATAGCTGCAGCTGCATACAAAAATTAAATGAACAATTAAAAAAACTAGATAAAGTAATTTCTATATTTTTTATATTTTCTAGAACAGATAAACTAATTTTCTAGAATTTGTAAACAAGATAAATTAATTTTCTACAATTTCTAAACAAGATAAAGTAATTTTCTACAATTTGTAAATATAGAAACTATTTTTCTACATTTTCTAGAACAGATAAAGTAATTTTCTAGAATTTCTAAACAATATAAAGTAATTTCCTAAATTTCTAAAATAATTTTCTAAATTTCATAAACTAATTTATAAATTTTCTAAACTAATTTCTAAATTTTCTAAACTAATTTCTAAATTTTCCAAACTAAAATCTAAATTTTCTAAACAAAAAATAATTTCCTACACTAATTAAACTAATTAAATAAAGGAAAAAATGTACCTGAGAGAGAAGAGGGAGAGGAGGCTGCGGCGGTAGGAGGTGGGGGGACGGCGGCCGTCGTCGCCCTTTATATAGGTGCGCCAGCCGCTGTCCGCCACGACGGTTAGATCCTACCGCCGTGGCCTACGACGGTAGCAACCTCTACCGCCGTGGCGCACGGCGGTAAGTTTCCGCGGGCCCACAACCGCCATCCGACCGTTGGCGGTAGCCCCACCGCCGTGGGCTACGACATTTGGACGGCCTGCCACCGTGGGCCATGGCAGTTAGTCTGCAACCTATCACACCTGTTTTTCCAAAGAAAACCAAGTGCTAACCTGTATACATGCCAGGATCAAGTTTCATGCATATAGTAGACATAAGTGAATAACAGAAACAATATCACGTAAGAAAAACAAAGATTATCAGAGATTTACGCTTCATCCTGGAAACAAAGGCACCAAACTTCACAGGCAAATGATTGGGGGCTGCGTACGCCTAGCAACAACACCATCTTCAACAGCTTCACACATCTTCTCCTTCTGAGCAGTAGTTTAGCAAGGTTGAGTACACTTATGGTTGGTACTCAGCAAGGCCACAACAAATAACCAGAAAGCAATTTAAAATCCATCTTTAAGTATATTAATCATGTGAGGGTCCAGGCCGCTCTTGACCGTGAGCACAGCTAATCGATTAGTTTTAAACTCTGCAGAGGTTGTACACTTTCACCACAAGTCGCGTAAAAGTTCAGAAGAACTTTGGACCCAACCATGCTGTGCAAAAGTAGGCATAATACCACACTACCTAGGTGTGATTGCATAGGGACGCTACGAGACCTTTACAAAGATTCCCAGATGTATAGCAACCCACTAGGTTTCAGGCCGCAGTAGGGCATAAAGTCCCCTAGTAGGTACCGTGTCTTAGCCAAGCCCAACTCCCTACTAGAGCGAGTCTATACTCTATCAACGCCTCCCCTTTTGTCCCTTTCGGGTAAGATCACTACAACATCAAGGTCTCTAATTATTCAGCAAAGACAGAGCCATATGTCTTGTGGTTGCACTGTTTTCCTGGGTGGTCGCTCCATATTCCAATTAATGCATAGTATTCTTATAAATAAAGCATAGGTAGAAGGATGGTTAGGGACACTTGCCTTTCTCCAACGAAAAGCTACTCTTCAGCTCGTGCTTTCTTGGAACTCTTTATCTTCAAAGCAAACGAACAACGATCTTCTACTTGAAACAATCATCGGAAACAACCATACAAGGGAAACAAACAAGTACAACTAAGAACAATGCACCAATCAAAAGAAAAGTATTAAAAGAACGTGCTAAAGGATAGGCTTGAATCTATGGTTACACGAAGGTTGGCGCACCTAATCATGGCCGGGAGCGACTTGTCCTTCAGGCACACGAACTTGAAGAAGTACCGGAAGAGGTGCTAGTGAGCACCCACTCCCAGGTACCCCTCACACAGCACCTCGAACGCTGCCATGTGTTGGATGTTGTTCGGGTTGAGGTGGTGGAGCTGCAGCCGGTACTCCGCGAGGACGGCGCGGATGAATCGACCGGCGGGAACGGAGAAGCCCCGCTCATGGAACGTCACGAAGGAGACGACATAGTCGGGCGACGGGTGCGGAACCGACTCATTGCCCGGGACCTTCCACTCCTCGGCAGCGGTGAGCACCGGCAGCTGGCCGGCGGCGACGAGGCACTGGAGAATCCCGCGGGTGACGTTGGAGCGCGTCCAGTTCGACATGGTGTTGTCGAGCTCGGGGGCGTGAGGTGGATGCAAGAAGCGGCGGCAGCGGCGCAAGGGATAAGAGCAGACGGGCGAGCGGCGCTGGCAAAGGCAAGGAATTGAGGGGGCAAAAAGTATAGAGCTCAACCGGCGCGCGGTTTATAAGGGGCAAACGTGGACGCCGGCCTTAATTGCTGGCCCCACCACGCCGTAAAACCGCCTGCCCGGTGGGTGCATCCCCCGAGGCGGCAGGGGCGCGCTCGCGTGACGGTTCGAAACCGGGTGGGCCCACGAAATCTAGACCGGCAGTGCGCCGTCCCTTCCAACCGTCGCGACCGACACGTCAGCCACGACCATCATGACTGGCGCAACTACCGATACGGCCACGACCACCACGGCCGAAGACTTCGAAGCAACGGCAACATTTCAAAGATTCAAAACCCCATAAACGAGTCTACAACTCCTTCATGGGCTCGGGGGCTACATCCAGCGGATGCGCTCGCGCGCACCCACCGAGTAAATCAAAGAACAAAGATTACGACACTTCCCCGATGTTGAGCCTGTGAGCGAGTCCTTGACTCCCACCACAGGCTCGAGGACTACTGATGAGGGCCTGGATTAGGGCCCCCTAACAACAAGATAATCCCCCTGGAGATGGAGTCCTCTGACACTATTGACAATGTCAAGGCCAAGATCCAGGACAGGAAGGGATGCAGATCTTTGTCAAGACCCTCACTGACAAGACTTCCCCACTTCCGAGTATCTTCCGCCTCGCACGAGTACGCCTCGTCTCCGAGTACCTTCCGTCTCGCACGAGTACTCTCCGCCTCGCACGAGTACGCTTCATCAACGAGTACACTCTACCTCGGCTCCGACTACTCGTTCGCACGAGTAACCTCCGTCTCCGACTAAGACGGGGCCCACGTGTGCAAGCCGGAGCGCGGATCAGGGGCCCCACACGAATGTGGTGCCATCCCAGCTCTCGAACTCTCCCGCAACGACACGTGGGGTGCCAGTTTTTCATGCCATGCAAAGGTCACAGCTGGCACGACGAGAGGACAGCCGGATCCGACAGGAGCCGTAATGCAGCACAGTGCCTCACTACGGCCTCCAACGCGCCGTCCCATCCGGCACCAAATGCACGCCACCCCGTCAGAAGCGGGCACTCGATTACCATCAACCAGCACTTAGGCCATAACGTGGCAGGCCTAAGCCGCACTCAAGAGGGCTGAGTCACCACGTGAACTACTCGGAGGAGGCGCCAAGTACCCGGAACAAACAGTGGCAACAGCACACGCGGCGGTCTCCGACGATACCACAGCTCAGCGCCCTTCAACGCCGCCTGACGGACATCAATGACGGAAAGGACTTCACAACACCATAGCACTATAGCTTATTTTCGTTTTCCCTCTTTGCCCCTCGCCCTTGCATCTATAAAAGGGGGAGGAGTGCAACCGTTCAAAGGGCTGACCGATCACCAAGTTTGTAACCCCTACTACAGACATCCCTGGCATAGGAACACGAGTACTCGGAACTGGACGTAGGGTATTACTCCTCGGAGGCCTGAACCAGTATAAAACCCTTGTGTCTCCCGTGCCAACCATTCGGATCCGACACACGATCCGTAACAAATCTACTGCCGGTGGTTGAGAACCCCGACAAACATACTCCAACATCTTGCGCTCCAATGATGAGGTTGCAAGTGGAATGTTGATGTTTCCTTCGTTATCTTTATCTTCATGATTCATGTTGGAGCTCGCCATCTGGTTGGATGTTTATGATAAGATCAGAAGAGAACTAGAGTAAACAGATAGATTGAAGAGTAGAGTAGAAAGGATGGAAAGAACAAGGAGGTGAAAGATACAAAAGAAGAACCTAACTAAGTCACTGGTGTTATTGTAGATATAAGACCAACAATATACCAACACTCACTACAAAGAAACAAATCAATCATGGTCATAAAACCAAACATCATCATGCAAGCACTGAATTCCACCAATCAAGACATAGCTAAAGGAACGATACTACACGATGTTAATAAAGTCAAACGGCATCCTCCTAATAGATTAGATGTAGCTCCCAGTAAGGATATCCATAAATAATGAATTCCTCACAAATCATGTAGTATGAGATTATGTGTTCATCTCGACTGGAATCCCCTCAATCAGAGGTTTAGAACCCGGGATATAGATTAAGCAAGATGGCTATTTCAGCAGTGTTGACAGATTCTGAATGCTCCACTAATTCGCATGTATCTCTCTCGATACAAAACGAATAATGCTGAAGTTTTGATAGAAATTGACCCATGAAATTCTGGAACTAACCCAACTAATTTCATGTCAATCGGAGTTCTGTAGTTTGAGATAAAATTAAAACAGTGACGATGTGTCAGAGAGCTGCGCGAACAGATAGAATATCAAGGGTAACAATTCCACCAATAAATCAAGGGGGTGTCATTGCTTGAGAGAATGCACAGTCGAGATCGAAGAAGTGTTCAAGGAGAGTGAAGATAAATATACAAGAATCTACGATTTAGCGTTTGTAAAGGAAGGAAGTGCAAATGCTAGAGTCTCCTAGAAGAGCAGAGTTACCATGGTGGGGAAAGAAGAAGATGGTTATGAAGTGAAAACCTTCATCAGAAAGGTCAAGGATAAGATAAGAATGAAATGTAGGACAAAAGAGACCTTAAGAAATGACCATTGCTAACTAGGCTTACGTCCAACAGTCGATATGGCTCTGATACCACTCTGTCACACCTGTTTTTCCAAAGAAAACCAAGTGCTAACCTCTATACATACCAGGATCAAGTTTCATGCATATAGTTGACATAAGTGAATAACAGAAATAATATCACGTAAGAAAAACAAAGATTATCAGAGATTTACGCTTCATCCTGGAAACGAAGGCACCAAACTTTACAGGCAAACGACTGGGGGCTGCGTACGCCTAGCAACAACACCATCTTCAACAGCTTCACACATCTTCTCCTTCTGAGCAGTAGTTTAGCAAGGTTGAGTACACTTATGGTTGGTACTCAGCAAGGCCACAAGAAATAACCAGAAAGCAATTTAAAGTCCATCTTTAAGTATATTAATCATGTGAGGGTCCAGGCCGCTCTTGACCGTGAGCACAGCTAATCGATTAGTTTTAAACTCTGCAGAGGTTGTACACTTTCACCACAAGTCGCGTAAAAGTTCAGAAGAACTTTGGACCCAACCATGCTGTGCAAAAGTAGGCACAATACCACACTACCTAGGTGTGATTGCATAGGGACGCTACGAGGCCTTTACAAAGATTCCCAGATGTATAGCAACCCACTAGGTTTCAGGCCGCAGTAGGGCATAAAGTCCCCTAGTAGGTACCGTGTCTTAGCCAAGCCCAACTCCCTACTAGAGCGAGTCTATACTCTATCAACGCCTCCCCTTTTGTCCCTTTCGGGTAAGATCACTACAACATCAAGGTCTCTAATTATTCAGCAAAGACAGAGCCATATGTCTTGTGGTTGCACTGTTTTCCTGGGTGGTCGCTCCATGTTCCAATTAATGCATAGTATTCTTATAAATAAAGCATAGGTAGAAGGATGGTTAGGGACACTTGCCTTTCTCCAACGAAAAGCTACTCTTACTGCTCTTCAGCACGTGCTTTCTTGGAACTCTTTATCTTCAAAGCAAACGAACAACGATCTTCTACTCGAAACAATCATCGGAAACAACCATACAAGGGAAACAAACAAGTACAACTAAGAACATTGAACCAATCAAAAGAAAAGCATTAAAAGAACGTGTTAAAGGATAGGCTCGAATCTATGGTTACGCAACGTTGAGAACTTAAATAAGGTTGAAGAGACAAAAACTATCGAGGGATTTTTATCAAACAACAAGAGGCTATGAGCTTGGTTTATTTTAATTAACAAAAATATTTAAAGGTTATTTCATAAAGAAAATACCCTAAGTTGAAATTAATATAGCATTATATTTTGTTTGCAAAAGACCGGAGTAAAGAACTAGTCAAATTTTATTTATAAAGATTCAGATATAGATTATACCAATTAAACATTTAATTTAGAAAAGATAAGCTATATGAATCATCTAAACGTAACTTTATGATTCGAGTAGATCATATTATTATTAAAAACATTATGGCATTGGCATTTAATCAAATTAATATTTATTGTAAAAGCCGGTGTAAAAGCCTATTCAACTTTTAATTAGAAAAGTTAATTAAATTTTAAGCAAATTAATATTCGGCTTATGAAAAACCGAGATATAGCACTAATTAGATTTTATTTACAAAAGCATGTGAAATAAATATTAATCAAATTAACATTGATTATGAAAAATGGTGTATAGCTCTATATTGCTTATATTTATAAAAGGCGTGCATAACTAAGCATTAATCAAAATTAATATTAAATTTATTTTCAGAAAACAAACATGATCAAAAGTTACCACTAACATGTACTTCATGTCATTATGAACCTAACGCAACTTGAACGGATTAAAACGGAGCTAAAACGTGAAAGATATGGAGAAAACAAGATGCAGGGACCTACTGGCAAAGCTTAGGAACCTCTAGGGGTATAACTGCAAGGAACTGAGGGCATATACATAATTATGTATATAAACCTGAGGGATTTCATGCAAAAACTCCCGGGTGGACTGGATCTGAAGAATCTAAAAGATCTAGGGGTTTTAAAGAAAAGAGGCAAGACACATGAAAAATATCTACTAAATAGAAGGTTCCTCAGGGGGCCGAGTGCAAAACGTGCATCTTCTTCCTCCTCGGTACGAAACAGGGCAGGGGCAGATAGGGAGCTTCGGCCGGCGGGATTGGGGGGCTCCAGCGGCCTAGGGTTTCGAGCGGGCGGTGCAGGAGAAAGAGGGGGTCGAGGGGATCTCGTGGACGTGCTCACCGGAGTGGAAGCCGACGGAAATCAGGCCTGCGGCGGAGTGGCAGGCGGCCGGCTCTGGTGCGCACGGTGGCGGCGGTCTCCGGCGGACTTCCGACAACGGGGAACAGCGGAGGAGGTGCGGTACAGCGTTCCGTAGCTCGTGGAGTCGCCGGCTTCGACTGAGGCGGCGGAATCGTGCGGCGGCCGGTGCTCTGCTCCGGCGTGCGGGCGCAGACGGCGAGCAGCGGCGGTGCAGCGCAGGTGACGGCGGTGTAGGGCGGCGAAGCGCAGGAGCAGGCAAGGGTGGTGGCTTTATAGGGGCGTAGGCCGGGGGAAGCTGTGGCGTGCACGGCACGCGCACGTCGAGGATGGCCGGCGGCGCCCTGGACTCCGGCGGAGTCCTAGCCTTGGCCTCTCTGGACTCCGGCCAGATGGGCCTGGCGGGCCGCGGCTGGGGCCGGGGTGGGTCGGTGCTGGGTAGGGCCTACGGGCTCGGCCCAGGAAGAAAGGGATGTTTATTTTTTCGGAAATCATTTCTCATTTTTAAAGAAAATCCAGAAAAGTCTAGATTATTCATTTAAAGAACGAAAAATACTCCGAAAATCTCAAAAATTCTAGGAAAATTCCCAGAGATAGATCGAGACACGAACAATAAAATATTTGGAGCTCATGAAAAGGATTTTAGAGCCTTCTAATAAATAGAAAATGCTCAGAGAAAATGAGAATAAATTCCCAAAAAATCCGGAAAATTCTCGGAAGGATTTGGTCAATACCTAAACGCATTTTAAAACCTTTTTACACTTATGGACACCCAGATGCATCGGCATGAATGCAACACTCACACAATTATTTTCTTTAATTCTGAAAATCAAACAAAGGCTTTTCCTGTACTATATTTCCTGTAAAATAAAATAAATGTTGGAAAATTTTAAAATTGAGAGAAAATCATTGTTTTAATTATTCTTTCTATTCACATCCTGAAATTGGAAATTTCAGGGTGTGACACAACCGCCGTGGCCCACGACGTTGGTGGTATATTTTTGTTAAATTTCAAAATGGTGGTATAATTTTGCAAAATGGAATAAAAAATATAAAAAAATTCATGCGGTCCATTTGTCAATAAAATATGTAATTTTCCAAAAGAAAAGATCTATTTAGCCTGATTTTCTTTTTATGAAACTATTTTGCCTGATTTAAATGTTGCAAGTACTCTACTACTTTTCTTCCCCATCTACGAAGGACGAACTATGATGCCAGATAGGGTCCTTTGGCATGGTTTTTCAAAGAGCTTCTCCACTTGTTTTTGTTGAAATCCAACGGAAGGGGTAACTTTAATATAGTTTCATCATTAAAGCTGGGGAGAATCCACAAAATGGCTTACACTAAAGAGCATAAACAAAAAAAAGAGATAAATTCACCGCCGGTCCTTCAACTTGTCACGAGGTGTCATCTAGGTCCTCAAACTTGTAAAACGCACATCTAACTCTCTAAACTTGCTAATTGGTTCACGTGAGGTCCAAAATTTTGTTAACCGCGTTAAACTACAATTTGTGGTGTCCTAATTGTGTGCTGACGTGGATCTGACATGTGGTCCCACTTGTTAGTCCCACCTACCTCTCTTCTCTTTGCCGTCTCAATCTCCGGTCGGTGAGGAGGTTCCGGGTCTGGGCATGTCGAGCTGCCGCGCAGGCCCCGTCGTTGTCCCTCCCGCCAGCAAGCATTGTCATCTACTCCATCCCCGTGGGGGCCACGCGTAGCTGCCGCCATCTCCACCGCGTCAGGCCGCCGCCACAATATCCTCCACCACGCGAGCGTCTGCTAACTCAGGGCCACCGCTCCCACCATCGTCGTCGTGCTCCTGTGCAGTGCCGCTGCTCCACCGCCACCACCATTGTGCGCCCCCGCCTCCAAAGTTGCCCCCACCTCAACCAGCTTGGGTCCGCATCGCGTTGCCACCGCTGCCATGGTTGGCGAAGGAGCCGCTGGGTAGCGGTGGATGGCGTGCGACAGAGCGACAAGGTGTCGCCGGGGGCAGAGATTCGCACCCCCTGATCCTATTTGGGAGAGTGAGAGAAGGGAAGCTGACGGACGGGGGTGTACGCTGTCCGCCGACGGTTTAACACAATTAACAAAAATTTGGACCTCACGTGAACCGATTAGCAAGTTTAGGGAGCTAGATGTGTGTTGGAAGTTTGAGGACCTAGATGACACCTTGTGCCAAGTTGAAGGGGCGGCGGTGAATTTATTAAAAAATGACTTCAACGACTTCTCCTCCATCTCCAAGTATTAGTTGACCATAAAATTACTCATGTTGCCATTAAAAAAACCATTTTGCCACATACCTTATTTTCACAACTTCAGCTCCACTAGAAAAGTTGTTTCACCAGAGCGGCCATAGCCAGAACCGTTACCGGCTTACAGCCACAACCAGTCTTGCCAAATGAGCTTTTTTTTAATGAACCACACAAGATAGTGCGTGTTTCATTGATATAGAAGAAAAAAAATGCAAGTCTATGATCCTGGGAGATCATAGGCAGGAAACGAAAAGAAATGAAACAAACTCGCCTGGTTGGATTGGGACATCAACACGGGTTACCGCTCGGCTATACTCACAGGCCGGTTGGAGTGAGACATCAACACGGCCAAGCTCTACACACAAACAACGACGGAGGAGACAAATGCAAACCGCAGCTTCCACCCAGCAACTGCACTCTTGCTTGTATCGAAACCACTTAAATTATCCACCATCAATAGGGAAGCACAGGGGCAGACACCATCGCACCGAGAGGGTCACCGCCGTGCAGGACCCACCACCGTAGTGCTGCTGCACCCCAGTCGACCGCCCGATGACATGAAGAACACCGAGTCCGAAAGCACCAAACTCATGGAGGTCTCGCCGCTTCCTCCATTGGACGTCACTCTCACGTGCGCGGAGACCTCCAACCTGCCACTCAGCACGCCTCTCTCGTGCGCGGGGACCTCTAACCTGTCGCACGGCTCCACACTCTGGACTTGTTCCAAGGATTGCTATCAAGGTAGAAAAAGAAGTGCCCCACCCCCGGGACTCGTAACAAGCCGCTAGACCACCGCTGTGGTTCGAGATCATCGCGTTGCTTTCCTCCTCGCACCAGTCGCCGCCATCGAACTAGAAGACCGAAGATGTCGGTTGCACCAGGAGTGTTTAGCCGTGCTGAAAACCCTGTCGTGATCCGATGTAGGTCAAGTCCTCACTGGTTGTCGTTGCCGCAAGCGTCGTCCTTCGACGATGTCACGCACCGCCCTCAAGATTGCTGAGCAACACTATTGACATTTGATTTTCATTGCAAACTTCAGTCCGCAAGTGTACGGATCACATGAGACCCTTTTTCCCTTGTGTAAAACCAAGGTATCGAATCTGTGGAATATGTGCAACACAAGATTCAATCCAATAAAGCAAGAAAGCACTATCTTCTTGAGAGGTTTCAAATGCATCTAATCTACTAAACACGAGAGGTAGCAAGAGAAAGCAAAGAGATAACCGATCTAGAGAGTCTAGATCATGCCTTTGTTGTAGTTCCAAGCGAGAGATGAAGATAACAATGCGAATCTCATAAAAAGCATCTTTAAACCGTGGCCTCCATTCCAATCCTCGAAGGCACCAGCCGTACGCGTGATCGACATCCTGTCATGATGCCCCGCTTCTTGTGTAGGTGAACCTAAGAGCACGTTCACGAGGAACGTGTTGAAAACACTTGATAGATCTGGTATGCACCACTAGCCACTGCAGCTACAAAAGCACCCAAAACAATCTATCTTAAGTATAGATTGAGGAAGAAGCAAAACCAAGAGAAGACAAAATCGTAGAGAAGGCACTTGATCGCTAGAAATCGGATTCACAAGAAAGCTTCACCATGAATGATTACACGAACAAGATCACAACCAGGATCCTACCTTGATCTTGATCCTAGCTTCGGAACTCCGACGTGGTCTTCCATGCAAGGTTCTCACATCGGCTAGGGAAACTCTAGACAACTAGCATGACCCTCCTCTCTGAGATGGTATCCCTCTAGCTTCTCTGCTCCTCGGCGGTAGATGACGAATGAATTGATGCGTGGTTCTTCGCACGGGGACTATAAATAGCCTGAAGGGGTGCTAGGTCAAAGGGGGTGACGAACCGAGCCAGAAGTGGGCTGGGTCGGCTGGCCCGGGCCCACTTCGGCCCGTTTCGCCTCCGTCTTTCTTCCAGATGCTTCTCGTGTTTTCTTGAGTTTTTGCCGAACTGCATGTGGGTCCTTGATGTTGTTTTCCCCGTGATTTAGATAAGAGTGCTTGGCACGCAAACTCCCACATCTTCTGTTTAGGTCCTCGGAGTTTCACAGTTTCATGCTTCAGTCCTTGGTTCATTTGGAGTCATGTTCACCTCGTGTCTTGACTTGTGTCGGGCTTCATGATCTTGTCATAAAGTGCTCGATGAACTTTACCCAAAAGTCCACATTTAGACGCTTAAATCCTATGTAAACAATATACTCCAAAAACCACGTGCGCGTGCGAACTTGATATATCACGGAGGTTAGGATCGTTAATTTGGATATCAAAATAATACCAACATTGAAGGTAAACTCATGGCTAGGTTGACGGAAATCGATCGCCAACATCCCCCCATGCTTAAACCTTGCTCGTCCTCGAGTAAGCCTTCACTGGATATCAATGTTGCCTTTCAATGTTCATACCCTGCACTTGATCATACATGAGAAAACATAATACTCTCTAAATTTATATTTGTTAAAGTTCCATAATGTAACTAGCTTTCATCCCTACGGAGGGTGGATATCAATTAAGCTCTTCCCACAAGAAGTTAATCATGCCACCAAATTTTAAGTGAGTCTCAGAAATTTTGAAATGAAGTGAAAGATGAAGAAAAAGAGCTAAACCTAGTTAAAAAATTTAAACCTCCTTGCATCTTGCTCATGAACTCTCATCTCAACAAGTCTCTCAAGCCTATTTGTTCTACTCCTTTCCCCTCTCAAAATATATATAAGTGGAAGGCTTTATATGGAGCTTTTGGGAAAAGTTTAGTCCTACCAAGATATTATCAAAACAAGACAAGCTTTTCAAGGTCTTACCGAGACTCGTCAAAAAGGTCATTGGAAAAATAATGCTCTCAAGGAGGGGGAGATAAAAATACACACACTTTGAGATAGGTGAACATGTGCAAGAAGCAAAGAGTGATCCCGAGGCACAAACGAAGTCCTCGTTATCGGATTGCACATGGTTGGAAAGATGAGTATGGGTCTTGATCTTGAATCCTCTTGAAATTTCTAATGCATCTAGAGAGCCGAGGAGCTTTATATATATATATCACATATATATATATATCACATATATTTTTTCTCTTTTTTTTCTTTCATACTTTTTTCATTTTCATCATTTTTTGATATACTCCCCTTGAACTCTAGACTATATTGTACCTACCTCCTTGGCAACTCCCCCCATGCTTAGACGATTGGACGTCCTCGGGCAAAGAGGTGGCGAAATTTGTGCCAAGGTAGGTACTAAAAGTCCTATATTTTCCTAGAGAGAAACACTTGAAATCTTTTAGGGATCCTTCACGCACCCTTTATGTCGTCTCGGAGGTCTCCCAAAATTATACTTCAATCCTTGGCACCTTCATTCTTGTGATCTTCTTCCAAATATTCATCCATACTCAAATATTGGGTTGTGGTCAAGGAGGTGAACACAAAAAGATATTTTTGGGTTCGTGGGTGGATATCCGGTGAGGTTTGCAAAATTTACGATGTGGAAACTTACAATGCACGGATAGAAAAGGCTAGCAAAAAGATAGATACACAAAAACATAATGAACAGCTTCTTAGTCTCGGGCCAGAGAAATCAAGCCTTGAATCAATACACCCAAAAATAAATCTTAGCAAATGGACGAACTACTTATCAGACGAAGGGGAGCATCAGGAGCTATTTGGAAGGGGTAGGCCAGCCGGCATAGGCCGATCGGCCTAGGTGGCCACCTGCTCCTCCCGCCTCTAGTTTTCTCCGAGATGCTTCATGCTCTCTTGTTGTCTTGTGTCCTTGTGCTCCACAAGAATCCACAGCCCAAACGCTCTCGGCCACTCCTTTGTTTTGAATGATGAGATCAATGCCTCCCTCCTTTACTTCATGTCACTTCTTGTCTTCCATGCTTTATGTGCTTTCACTTATTTCCTGCAAAACAAAGTCATTGCTGCCCCCCCCATGCTTGTCCTTTGCATGTGCCCAAGATGCCAAATGATGGATGATCTCCTGTGATGCATTATGGAGCACAAAGTGTTAAGCAAACTCAAAATCCTCCCCTTAATCATGTTTTGACACTAATCACTCCTCTAATTTTGAAAATTAAAAATTAACTCAGAGCTAGCAATGAGTCCAAATGTATTCTTAGAGGAGTTTTTAGGCATCAAAACCAATTGTAAGTTGGAAACTTTTCGACTACCCTTATTTTGGTTGCACCGAGATCATTTGCTTTCATTAATTGATAGCAAGGTTCTCCGGCTTGACCGTGGGGGTATGGGTTTAGGTTCTAATTTTGGCCAAACATGAGAGAGACTTTTGAATAAGTAAAAACAATGGGGCTTAGAAAAATTCTAATTCTAGAGAAATCGGTGGATGTCAAGTTAAATGAAACCAAAATTCAAATTCCTTAGGTTCACATGGGTCCTAGCATGGGTCAAAGATTAAAAATCATTAAGGAACATAGCGAGGCTCTATTCGTACGTTTTTAACATGTAAATCAAGCCAACCTTAAAATCATGAAGATGATGAAAGGCTTGGATAGGTTCTGAATTTTTTGTTCTAGTTTCTCGAAAAGAGGCAAATAAAACATAGAATGGCTCATGTCATTAATTTAAGATCCAAAAATCCAAATATAACGACCGAGCAAATAAAAGGTTCTCCAAAAACTTGTTCAACCACTTAAGAGTTAATAAAATGCCTTGCGTACCAAATTCTAAGACCAACTTACTTCAAATTTGGAAATCTTCTGGGTTGCCCTCCCGGTAGCTTTTATTCTTGATCGGGTTGTCCTCCCGGTAGCTTATTCTTGACTCGAAGAATGGGTTGTCTCCCGCCTAGCGCTTCGTTTATAGTCTATAGCTAGACTTTTTCTCTTCTTCACTTCGGATCAACGCTCTTTGTTGGCATTGCAATCTTGGGTGCCCACTTCTGCACCATCCTTGGCTTGGGCGCAGGTTTATTCTTCGGTTTAGTCATCTTTTTGGTCTTCACAGACGGCTTTTGTTCTTTGGTCTTGATGGATGCAACAACTTCCTTGATCTCCTTTGCTTCCTTCTTCTTTGGCTCTTCTTTGATAAAGTGACGATGAGGTGGAACATATTTAACATTGATCATGTTGCATACCTCGAAACATGGTCGAAACTTGAATGCACTTCTCTCACTGTTGATGTCAAACTTGATCCCCCCCTTGCCGACGTCGATTGTAGCTCCAATGGTCTAGAGGAACAACCTCCCTAGGATGAGAGGCGGCTTCTTCCTTTCTCCCATCTCAAGCACCACAAAATCAACAGGGATGAAGTGATCTTCAACTTTTACGGGTACACCTTTGGTGATTCCCACGGGATAGCGAATAGAGTCGTCACCCAACTCCAGACACATAGCTGTCGGCTCTAGCTCTGGTAGGCGTAGCTTCTCAAACATATCTCTTGGCATGACACTCACACTTGCTCCAAGGTCACATAATGCCTTCTTAAACTTGAATGAGCCAATGGAACATGGGATGGTCGGACATCCGGGGTCTCTTTGCTTCTCGGGTTCTTGATTTGCAATAACGGCATTGCATTCCTTAGACATCTTGATGTGATCTACCCTGAGTGTCACCATCTCATACTTGTTGGCAAGTATGTCTCGGAAGTAGCGCGGCTTTAGTGGAGGCATCTTCATTTCTTGGCTCGGCATCTCAAACTTCGGCTCTTTGGTAGTGATATCCGGAATAGTGGTCACCTTCTCCTTAGTGTGATCTTCCGCCTCGGTGGCTGGCTTAGGCTTTCTTACTCCAGCTAGATATTTGGGGTCCTCCGCCTCCTTTCCCGAACGAGTTTGAATTGCCTTCGCCGTCTCGGGACATTGGGGTTGTCCCGGCAATCTTCCTTCGTTAGCCATTAGGTGTCCGACAAGTTGTCCCACTTGCGTCTCTAGCATCTTCATCATGTTGAGCACTTGATGGTTAGAGCTTTCGGCCTCCGTCACCTTGCCATCTATATTCCCTAATATTTTGTCAATAGCTTTGAACTTAGTGACGGTGTCCTTGTTGATCTTAGCTTGCTAGTTCATGAAGTCCTTCAACTGTATACAAAGAGGAACAAAATTTTGAATGGATGAGCTTGCATTAAATTGAGGTTTACCTTGCCCGTAGCGGAAGTTTGGAATTCTCCTTTCCTCATGTAGTCGAGCACCTTTGCTTCCTCCGGACAATCTCTTTGGACATGGCCGTACTCCCCACACTCCTCACATGTGGATCTTGCTTTGGCGACCTTTATAGCTTCTTCCTTCTCTATCTCCATCTTCTCCAACCTCCTCATAAGTGAACCGATATGCCATTAAAGGAATTCAGCTTGCATGTATTCATTGAAACGCTCCAAAGCTTCTTCAATTGTCTCCGTGGAAAATTGAGTAAACGCATCGATCTTGTTGTGCAAACTCTGAGTCTTGGCCGGTGAATAAAATTCCTTCATGAAGGATCTCATCAATGCTTCCCAATTTAGTTTTGACTCCGCTGGTAGAGTGAGGAACCAACACAAAGCTTTTCCAAGTAGTGAAAACGGGAAAAGCCTTGCCCTCATTTGATCTTGAGTCACCCCTTGCACATTGAAAGTTTGACATAGTTGAACGGAAGCTTGGAGGTGAAGGTTCGGATCCTCTTTACTGGTGAAAGGGGAATGTTGCACCATGCGAATAGTTGAGACCTTGATCTCGAACGACCTTCCGATGTCTTGAAGGTTTAGGATTGGTGGATCAACGATGTCCGGAGGGCATAGCTTCTCGATCTTGCGCTCCGGCTGAGGTTCTCCCGTGGGTGGCGGTTGAGGTTGATCTCCCTTTGGACTTGGAGGTGGTGATTCCTTTGGAGATTTCGACGATCCTTCAGCCTCGGCTTTTGGATCTACAAATTTCTTAGCTTGTGTTGCACGTCTCCTTTGCCTGTAAAGTTTTTCTGGATCATCCACAAAAGAAAATTTGGGTTTGTTGGAGAGGTAGCCGTCCATCTCCGTTAGGGTTAGCGATAAACAAAATATACTAAAAATCAAAAAGAAAAATTTAGGGTTAGTCGAAAACTAGATTAGATTGATTTTTGAGGATGATCAAAGTTAATAGATGCAAAACAAAAACCAAAAGAAAAACTGAAAATACTTACAAACGTGATACTAGATCGGATCTTGATTGCTTGTTCCCCGGCAACAGCGCCAGAAAAAGGGGCTTGTTGACATTTGATTGTCATTGCAAACTTCGTTCCGCAAGCGTACAGATCACATGGGACCCTTTTTCCCTTAAGTGTAAACCCAAGGTATCGAATCCGTGGAACATGTGCAACGTAAGATTCAATCCAATAAAGCGAGAAAGCACTATCTTCTTGAGAGGTTTCAAATGCATCTAATCTACTAAACACGAGAGGTAGCGAGAGAAAGCAAAGAGATAACCGATCTAGAGAGTCTAGATCATGCCTTTGTTGTAGTTCCAAGCGAGAGATGAAGATAACAGTGCGAATCTCATAAAAAACATCTTTAAACCATGGCCACTATTCCAATTCTCAAAGGCACCCACCGTACGCGTGATCGTCATCCTGTCACGATGCCCCACTTCTTGTGTAGGTGAACCTAAGAGCACGTTCACGAGGAACATGTTGAAAACACTTGGTAGATCCGGTATGCACCTCTAGCCACCGCAGCTACAAGAGCACCCTAAGCAATATATCTTAAGTATAGAATGAGGAAGAAGCAAAACCAAGAGAAGAAAAAATCGTAGAGAAGGCACTTGATCGTTAGAAATCGGATTCACAAGAAAGTTTCACCATGAATGATTACATGAACAAGATCACAACCGGGATCCTACCTTGATCTTGATCCTAGCTCCGGAACTCTGACGTGGTCTTCCGTGCAAGGTTCCCACGTCAGCTAGGGAAACCCTAGACAACTAGCACGACCCTCCTCTCCGAGATGGTGTCCCTCTAGCTTCTTTGCTCCTCGGCGGCGGATGACGAATGAATTGATGTGTGGCTCTTCGCACGGGGACTATAAATAGCCCGAAGGGGTGCTAGGTCAAAGGGGGTAACGAACCGGGCCCGAAGTGGGCTGGGCCGGCCGGCCTGGGCCCACTTCGACCTGTTTCACCTTCGTCTTTTTTCCATATGCTTCTCGTCTTTTCTTGAGTTTTTGCCGAACTGCATGTGGGTCCTTGATATCGTTTTCCCGTGGTTTAGATAAGGGTGCTTGGCGCGCAAACTCTCGCATCTTCTGTTTAAGTCCTCGGAGTTTCATGGCTTCGTGCTTTAGTCCTTGGTTCATTTGGAGTCATGTTCACCTCGTGTCTTGACTTGTGCCGGGCTTCATGATCTTCTCATAAAGTGCTCGATGAACTTTACCCGGAAGTTCTTATTTAGGCGCTTAAATCCTGCGTAAACAATATACTCCAAAAACCACATGTGAGTGTGAACTTGATATATCAAAAGGGTTAGGATCGTTAGTTTGGATATCAAATTAATACCAACATTGAAGGTAAACTCATGACTAGGTTGACGAAAATTGACCGCCAACAAACACCAGGCGCCGCGGAACGTTGCGAGCAGTCGAAACAACAGCTGAGTGAAGACCCTCCCCCCGGCCACCAACAGGAGTGCAGACATCTTGGTGTGAGGCAGGCAACCCCCTTATTCGCTTGTCGACGACAGATTTGCCACCACCGGCCAAAGCAACCACATGCGGCAGGTCGACCATGCCGCCAAGCGAACGGTGTCTCTAGAGACGACGCCTCCAAGGAGGTCACGACGCCCACAGACGTCACTGTCGCTCGTCCAAGAGTTGGACCAGGTTTTCACCCAGACACGTCGTGCAGCAGGATAGCGGTTCCAGAATGGCTCCCTCAATAGGGAGAGTGACGCCCGAGGGCGCTGCCGCCATTCCACCAGAAGGAATCTGGCGAGCGCTTTCGCCCGGAACATTGACCACCCGCTGCACGCGTTCGCCGCAGCAAACTAACACCACTACTGCGGCCGCCCCGACCGAGGGACGTCACTGTCGCAGCATTGCACATCCCGCTGGCGATGCATCGTCTCCCTGCCACCGTACCCACACCTCGGTGAAGCACCGGCGCCGCGTGGCTGTCGCCACCGCAATCGAAGCAAACCTCCCGCCGCCCGCACCTGTCGCGGAAGAAGGCGTGCGCCACCGTGACGCCACGCCTCACACAACAAGGCAGGCAGCCGCCGCACCAGAGGCAGAGCTGCGCCACCATGGCGTCGTTCTGCCCTCCGAGAGACACGGTCGGCCGTCCCCAGCCGCAGTCGGGCCCCAGCCAGCAGGCGCACCACCTCCGGTGAGCGCACCGTCGCCGCCCCACCACAGCCGGTCCCCGCCAGCAGGCGCACTGTTGAAGCCCCTGCACGAGGCACCGCCGCTGCCCGGTCATAAAACCAGACGTTGACGTCGCGCCGCAGCCGTCGCCGACTTGTGCGCTGCCGCCTTGCTCCGGGACCCGTCACCACCTCGCTCGACGCCTCCACCGCCGCACACCGTAGATCCGGCCAGGGGAGGGCTGGATCCGGCCCTGGGGACGCCAAATCTGCGTGCGTCGCGCCTCTTCACCGCCCCGGAGAGGGCGGCGCTGAGCTCGAACGGAGCCCCGCCGCCGCCATCCCGGGGGCCCTCACGGGTTCCGGTCGCCCACTCCGGCGGCAGCAGGGAGGAGGGAGGGAGGGCGCTGGGGGGAGTTGCCCGCGGCGGGGACGACCCGAGCGAGAGAGGTGTGAGGTAGGGGTGGGCACTTTGAACCCGAAAACCGAACCGAACCGAACCCAAATAACCCGAATTGTCGGTCTATTCGGGTTTCGAGATTCGGGTTCGGTCCAGATAAATTTATAATTCGGAGTTCGGGTTCGGTTTCGGTTCTTGTGGTCTATAACCCGAAATTCAATATAGTTGCGTATTTTGATTCAAACTACGATGTTACAACTTTGTGTTTTAAACTATTTTTTGAATTTTTTCTTGAACTTGTTAGTTACTTGCTTTAGTCGAGTAGTCCTTAAATCCATAGACTTGAAACGAGCTAGGAATTTGAATTTCTACCATAGAGTTTTGAGACTGTGAGGCACACCCCAAATGAGCCCTTAATACCGGTTATTTTCCTTTCCAACTTTGTTTGAACCCTGTTTTGTGCTGAGGTAGTGCTAAGTGGTGGCCGTTGTCACATTTGTACTGTCTTTTGACATATGCGGTGAGCAAGACAACCAGAACCATCTTTAAAAAAAAGAACCATCACCATGTGTTAGAACTTAGAAAACAGGGTGTATGTTGAAAACCTTCGCAGCAACACCAGATCACCTGCTCAGTTCAAAAGCGGGGTTAAGATCAGAGGTTGGGAGAGGGAAAAAAACCCAGGGATATCCGTTGTCTGATATATTGGAGTAAAGTAAAGAAAAAATTGACTTTTACTAAAGTGGGATAATAATTTGCTTTGGTTTGTCAATTCCCCTCTAAAGTATAAACAGACGCGCTGTAAATTGGCATTACCAAAGCGCATTGGAAATCATTCGAGAGAGAGACAAAAAGAAAACTCATTGTAAATTTGCAGTCTAATGCCGTCGCGCCATTTGTATGCCCGCGCTGTGCCCATGCGCGTACGCACAAGCGAGAAAATGCAGACAAACGAGAGGGAAGCTTTTGATCGCTAAACCGGCATAGACCATGGTTGGCGATTGACGTGCTTGCACGCCATTCGCCATGCCACGCATGTCACGTGCCTTCTGAGCCTGGGTTCCCTGCAGGCTCTACGCCGTCGTGAGCTGGGTCTTCTTGGCGTCCGAGGCGGCACTAGCATCCCCAGGCCGGTGACAGGGCCATGAGAATATGAGATGGCCGGCGGTCCCCTCGTCGTGGCATCCTGTTCCAAGACCAGACCGCACTCATCGTCACCAAATCATCAACGGGCAGCCTAGCTCACTCGCGCCTCCCGGAGAGGAGGAAACCACCACAAGTCCACAAGAAACAGAGGATGAGGCCGGCGCCCGGCGGGTTGCGGCCGAAAGCTCGGCCCGCGCAAGCGCATGGGATTGCTCCGGTGGCGCGGACGCGCGGTGCGCGTCGCCATCAGATGGCGGTCGCACGATTGCAGGTAAACAGGTGGACGATATCGCGCGCGCCCCGCGGTTCACACCGCGCACCGAGCGGTCGGCGTCGAGACGGCGACCGGCCGAAATCGCTCGCGGTCGCGCGCTCCGTTACTGACGGACGACGGGTGGCGGCCGTGGTGTCGGGATGGGCCCGCAGGCCACTGATTCCAGTTCCACCGCAGCAACAAGGTTTTCGGTTATTTAAAACAGCAAACACACTGTGGGCAAATTAAGCACCCGAAGCTGATCGCCTATGCACGAGCAGCGCAAGTTGTCGCTGGAGACTAATGATCACTTGATCAGAATTCAGAACTCTAGAAGTTCAGATGCTTCAGGGCTCGTTCTTTTGAGTGAAAAGGAATAGTGAAGTTGCAAATAAATAGTGCTGAAATAGTATTTTTTTATGAGAGAAGATGTGATAGATGTAATAGATGAATAGTGCTTTTCACTGTTGTTTTGTAAGCAAAAGAACAGCCCTCAAGTTACCTCATCAAGTTTATCGATATCGTATTCCTGGCTGTGACGCCTAGCCAATAGTACTTTCTTGTTTTATTTAGGAGTGCATGTCAAAGTACGAAAATCCACTTGAGTAGAGAGAGAGGCGAGGCTCCCCCTTCGCTTTCGGGTGGCAACGTCATTCGACGAAGCCCATCCGCAATACATCCCCTCCGTTATGCCCCATCACAGCACCACAGCCACCGATTACAAAAAATCTTGTCAATTCGCAAATGCTTCGCCTTTTCCTCACCATGCCAATATGCCATGCTTTTCCTTTGGATTAGCCGGTCGGGACCACGCCCGCCTAATCCACCATCACGCGCCAAAAACACCTCCATCTCCTTGGACATCCCTGCCACGGCCTGTTGACGACACAAGCGAGTCGTCACGGCAGCTGGTCTTCGCGGACACGGCACGAATTGTGACCCGTCGTTTACGTGAGGAAGAACGCCTCTGCGGTCAGGGCAGGAGGCGACGAGGTCAGCCGGTGACCAACCAGGGCGCCGTCGCCGGCCTGACCCACCTCCTCCTCCTATCCGCAGCCGCGCAGCCTTTTTAGTTTCGTCTCGTGCTGCGCGAGCACGGGGAATCCCTTGCCGCCCCCGCGACAAGTATAGCCGGCCTGTAACGGGAATAACCGCCCGCACACAGCTACCCTCGGCGACAGCCTAACGGCCACGGCAGGCAGCGGCCGCCTGGCTCTGATGCTGCTGCCATGTCGCGCGCGCCTCGTATCGGTGCTGCTGCTGCTGTTTCTGCTGGCGCTGCTGCGTCGCCCTCTCCCCGTCGCCTGCCTCCACGTGGCCGCCGACGCGCCCCTGACGGCGACGGAGCACCGGCAGGACGGCGGGGCCTGGCGCTCGTTCCAGCAGCTGCTGGACGCGCGCCGGGGCAGCCGCGTCGCCGGCCTCGCCGACCTCAAGCGTTACCTGGCGAGGTTCGGGTACATGCCCGCCGGGGCGGAGCACGAGCCGTCGACGGACGCGTTTGACGCGCACATGGAGGCCGCCGTGCGGCGGTACCAGTCCGCGCTCAGCCTGCCCGTCACGGGGCAGCTCGACTCCGCCACGATCGACAGGATCATGGCCCCGCGCTGCGGCGTCGGCGACAACGGCCACGGCGCGACGGCGTCCGTGTCCCTGGCAGCGGCCGGCGGCGCGGTCAGCCGGTTCACCTTCTTCAAGGGCGAGCCGCGGTGGACGCAGCCGGACCCGCTCGTGCTCACGTACGCCATCTCGCCGACGGCCACCGTCGACTACCTGCCGCCGGAGACCGTGCGCGCCGTGTTCCGGCGCGCGTTCGCGCGGTGGGCGCGGGTCATCCCCGTGGGCTTCGCCGAGACCAACGACTACGACGCGGCAGACATCAGGGTGGGCTTCTACGTGGGCGGTCACGGCGACGGAATCCCCTTCGATGGGCCGCTCGGCGTGCTCGGCCACGCCTTCTCCCCCAGGAACGGGCGGCTCCACCTCGACGCGGCAGAGCGGTGGGTGGTCGACATGGACGCGGAGACGGCGCACTCAGCCGTCGACTTGGAGTCCGTGGCCACGCACGAGATCGGCCACGTCCTTGGGCTGGGGCACTCCTCGTCGCCCAAGGCGGTCATGTACCCGAGCCTCAGCCCGCGTCAGAAGAAGGCGGAGCTCACCGTCGACGACATCGAAGGCGTCCAGTGGCTGTACGGACCCAACCCGGGGTTCAGTCTCAGCTCCCTCTACCAGCAGGACTCCTCCATGGCGACGGGGCCGAGCAGTTGGCTTGCTGGCTCAGCTAGTTTAGTTTGTGCTGTCCTGGTCATACTGGTGACGCGATTGTAGGTAGATATACACAGGTCTAAGGCTGTCCGCACTGGGTACTGGGAGGGCGAGCGCTACGGGACACGGTGGCAAGTCCCGTACTCGTTTCGCGTTTTCCTCCCCGCACCGGGGGACGGGATAGCCTACGGCATGTCCCGTTCGCATGGCGAGTTCGCCAAATCAAGCGTCGTAGCGCTCGTGCGGCATAGCTCCAGCGTGGCCAGCCTAATACACACAAAGGACAACAGAACGGGGAAAAAATGTTAGGTATGATCCTGCTAGGGGAGAGAGAAACGTCTCTCCTTCTAAATTAGATTAGTTTTGCACACAATTGTGTGGAAGAGATGCATCTCTCTTCTGATAGGTTTTGTTTTTGCACAGTTAAGTTGTTACACAAATGTTTCATGTAACTGTACATATTCTTATATCAGCCAAAATTATGGACAAATGTTTCTGATAGCTTACTGACAGCTAAAACCCTCACCAGAGAGCCCCCTAATTAACATTCATTCAATTTCTATCTAAGTTGTGATACTAGTTCTACCGCGACACTGTAGTATGAAGTGGCAAGACACTTTCAGGTCCAGCTTCCTCTACTTTTGCAGATTTCTCTGCCACAATCTTTGACATTCCAAACATCTTCTTGATAGTCTTTGTGAAGCATGTCCTGTGTTCATCTGCAGAGGCATTGATGAACTCGTGGATGTGATCTCTCAAATCTGAGACGAATGAAGTGCCAGGTACATTCTTTCGGCATGAATTCACAGCACGTTTTGAAGCAGGTTGGTGTGATCCTTCAGATTGGGTGCCACTAGACATCGTCCTGAAACTGCAAACCATGCCAAAAAGATATAAGCCATAGCACAAGAAAAGCCAGATCATCACCCCAAAAGAAACTGACAAGAAAAAATGGTAAACAAGATACAATTCTGTGCGCTCCTAATGGAATCTGCACTTACTTTGAACAGCCTAACTGGCTAGTGGCCATGAAGAAAAATAAGTTTCTCACTGGAGTACGGAAGAGCAACAGGCTTTCAGGAGTGGCACATAGGTACTATATCCTAAACATTAGAATACTTACAAGATTTGAATAAGCAGAACTGCATGAGCCAATCATCATGAGTACAAGTATCAAAGCTCAAAGCGAAGTTACAGAGAAACACACAATAAAATTGAAGCTGTCAATTCAAGGTTCAGAAAAGTGTTTTCGACTACTTTTTAAGCAATTTACATCATCTAAAATAATCTCTAACCACAAATAGCATGAAGGGCACAGGTAGGCTACGGATCAATCAGTACGGATCCAGAATGGGACATCATATAGGAAGAAAAAGCAACAGATGCGGTGGAAACATAGTGCTAGCATAAAAAGATGCTCTCTTTCTGTTTCTCAAGGCACAAAAACAGCAAAAGGGACTGGTTAAAAGCAGAATTGCAAAATATCTTAGTCCTCAGTATTTGTCAAAGAATAATGTGTGATCAGGTGATCCTGACAATACTTGGTTATAAAGTTAGGACTGAGGATAAGAAATTAACAGGAAAAATAATTACTTGTAATAATACTGAAAAGAAAGGGTGGTTCAATAGTATATAGTTCAGAGACTCTTCTGAACACAAACTAACAGATGGAGGGTCGAATTAGAGGCGAAGCATGTGAAAGTAGTGTCCGCGACTACAACCTGAAGGGCCAATTTAGCTGATTGCCCCGCTAGCCCAATATACAAGACATAGTCGCGAAAACCACATCTAGGTGAACCTACTACCAGTTGCACAACTGAATATGCAACCGGCAAACGAGTCACCATGGTTTTTCTGCACCATACCCCTCAAAATAGAACACTAAGACATTCGAACAGGATATCAAAGCGAAAATAGTCCATTTGTATCAGGTCCAAAAAGAACTGTAGACAAACAAAAATTTCACTAGCTTATACATAAAACTAAACTCTTTAGCTTGTTGGTGCTGATATGTGAGTTGATGCGCCAGAGAAGGAAGCACTGCTGCACTAGGCAGAGCCGTCCCTTCCATTGGCACAACAACACGAGCTATTGTAGGTGGGCTTACTGACCATCCACACAGGATCTGCTGCCATAGTTGCTGCGGTGTGTGGTTGGCTAATTAGCCACCAAGACAAAATAACTGTAGACAAACAAAAAATTCACTAGCTTATACATAAAACTAAACTCTTTAGCTTGTTGGTGCCGATATGTTAGTTGATGCGCCAGAGAAGAAAGCACTGCTGCACTAGGCAGAGCCATCCCTTCGATTGGCACAACAACACGAGTTATTGTAGGTGGGCTTACTGACCATCCACACAGGATCTGCTGCCATGGTAGCTGCGGTGTGTGGTTGGCTAATTAGCCACCAAGACAAAATACAGATTTAATTAGGAGGCTGCATACCACCGCATAACGAGATTCTCCCAAGAGACATGGCTATTGAACTGAATCTTAGGTCGCCCTCATTGCAAATCGCACAAACAGAACTGAATTTTAGGTCGCCCTCATTGCAAATCGTGCAAATCGCACAAACAGGATTACAGGAACCATAGCACCGCAAGCTCGCAATGAGAATAGAGATAGGAGGGGGATTACCCAGCCGAAACTCACCCGTGATGCTTCTCTTCAAGAGAATCCGCCAGGGCAGTCAGGGAGGCGGCGGAGAAACAACTCTGGAGGAGGCGGCCGCGGAGAAGAACTACATCTCTGGCGGCGGCTAGGGTTTTAAAGTGGGCTGCCCGTGGGAAACTAAGGAATTTTTTTATATATTTTTTTCTCTATTTTGCGAAAATAAATGGTCCTTCAGAAATTTAGCAAAACTATATATCTGCCGCCGTGGCCCACGGTGGTAGGACCGCACGGCGGCAGGGGCCGTGGCCCACTGGCAAGGGCACATACCGTCGTGCCACACGGCGTCGTGCCGCACGGCGGTAGGAGCCTACCGACTGGCGGCAGCATGGCCTCCAGGTACCGCCGTAGGCCACGGCGGTATGTATGGACCTACCGCCGTGCCCTACGGCGGTAGGTTTTTTTTTTGGTAAATTTCAATTTTTTGAAACATTGATACTTAACGACGAACCATTAATACTTACGACAAATCACAGAAACAAGCAATGGCACGTAACAGGATATGATAATAAATTTGACGGCAAGAAGAAAACAACAAGCAAATGAAAAGGTAGTTCAATTATTACAACACGATAACATGCATAAGTTCAAATATTACAAGACCTTGCCAAATGAAATGGTTCAAATATTACAACATGGTAGCACAAACAAGTATGATCACTGCATTCCTTCGGTGTAGCGATGGGAACGACGTCCACGTGCACTAGCTGAAGGTGCTGGAGAAGTGGCAGTGAAAAAGTAAGATGGTCCGGTGCATTTCTTGTAGGAGTGTCCTGGATTGTTGCACTTAGAGCATATCTGCGCCGGAGGTCCAGCTTCAGCCTCGTCCATGTTGTTCCTAATCCTCTTCTTCTTGCGTCGACCGACACCTTGGCACATGATTGGATCTGGATTTGGTATGTACAACGCATTATCTTTGGGGTCTTGAGTGAAAGTTCCAAGATACAGGTAGCCCTCAATAGTATGGTTCCAAGTGTCTAGAATGGTTTGCTTGAAAAAGTATTTAGGCACGTACCGACCCCAATGGTTATTCTTTGTTGCAAGGCATGCAGCGATCACATGTGAGCAGGGGTAGTGTAGCAGCAGTGGCTTCTGGCAAGAGCATGAGCATGTCTGATTCCCAATAACTGTTTGTTGTATTGTTATTTCATCATTCGCTTTTTGTGATTTGGACTGGTAATTTATCTGATATTTCCACTGAACTTCCTCGCTGGGATCACGACGTAGAGGTTGTGGGTAAGCTCTGTGAGCAAGAGCAGCCTTCTGTTTTGTGGTCAAGTACTCAGTCATCCATGTTGAATACACCTTTTGACAGTCCTGCATAGCTGCATGTGCTGCAGTAGCATGCTCAAGAAAGTACTTCATTGTGCGGTACAAGAAGAACTCAATGATACCAACAAGAGGGAGAACTCTGGCACCACGCAAAATCGCGTTGTAGACCTCAGCAAAATTTGTTGTCATTATCCCATGCCTCATACCTCCTTTATCAAACAGGAGACACCATTTCTCCTTAGGCTCATTATGAATCTACTGGCTGAAGGTCTTCACAGCACGTCCCCTTCTCTTTCTGACATTTGGAGCATCTAGCCCCACGTCCTCCAGAGAAACTGACTCTTCCCCGGGTTCAGTACTTATTGGCTTCTTAGCTATCTCTTCTGATGCTTTCTTTGTCAGATCATCTAATTTTTGCCATAGCTCGTAGAACTTTTTCTCCTGATTCGTCGAACATAACCGCTTGAACAATTGTGTAAGTTCTTTGTTCTTAAACTGGCTATGAAAGTTTGCTCCCATATGCCTCATGCACCACCTGCTATGCACATCTGGCCATTGTGCTGCTTTGTGACGTTCTTCACTACCTTCTTTGATGTCATTAATGGCCTGCAAAATACCTTTGTGTCTATCGTGTATCACACACACGTCTGACACATCTCCCACCACCATCTGCTTCAATCTCTCCAGAAACCAATACCAACTGTCATCATTCTCTCCCTCTGCAAAAGCAATTGCCAATGGCAACAACTGATTGTTGCCATCTGCAGCCACAGCTGTAAGGATTGTGCCCTTGTATTTTCCTGTTAGGAATGTGCCATCTATGCAAATGACTGGTCGACACTGTTTGAAGGCAGCAATAGTTGGACCCAATGCTAAGAATGACCGCTGCAAGACTTGCTTCCCTGGCCTTGATACAAGATTATAAGTCTTGATATCATAATAACTACCAGGATTGAGCGTGGCAATTGTGTTCAGCAATCGAGGCAGATTGTCGTAGGATGCTTCGTAAGTACCCCACCTCATCTCCAATACCTTCTTCTTCGCCATGTATGCTTTACCATAACTTATCAGGTACCTAAATTTCTCCTCAATTGCCAAGATAATAGACTTGGGCTCATAAGCAGGATTTTCCACAATCTTAGCAAACATCTGGCTGGCCACAAAACCGGCCGACAAATTATGATGGCTTGCATCTAGCTGGTCAAGTACACAAGTGTGATCCACAACTGATCTGATCTCCCAGTAATTTTTCCACTTGCCCTTGGAAGTATGCACTCGAAAAGGACAGTTGGGCTTCATACATTGTACATCATATATGTGTGGAGAACTCTTCACTACCCTGAACTCTCTCTGCAGAGTAAGGGTGGCCCACCTCTTCACTGCATCCTTCACCTCTACTGCACTCTTATACATAGCGCCAACAGAAACCTGATTGTCTCTATACTCCCAGGACACATTCTCACCAGGATTGACAGATAGCTGTGAGAAATTGTAACTGTCCCAGTCCCTTGGAACTAGCGGGTCATCCTCATCATCTGAGGAGTCCTCTTCCAACCCACGTTCATCCTCATCAGCCGCCATTTCGTACTGCCTGAGTACTTCTTCATTAACTTCCCCCTCGTCAATTTCACCACGGGCCTCAAAGGGTGTGTCACCATCTCCTTCTTCTGCCTCAGTGGCAGCACCATCTCCTTCTTGTGGCTCAGTTGCAGGACCATCTCCTGCTTGTAGTTCAGCCTCACCCTGGTGAGCAGCACTACCCTCCTCATGCACTTGACTACTAGACCCAGCCTTATGAACAACTTAGATAAACAACATCACAGGCAAACCAATTTCACATGCTGTTTTGATATAACTCCTCCAATGTTCAGTGCCTTGAAGTGGCATAAGCTCCCAATATACTGCCTCACTCCTGTTGATTAGAGCCATAATGGACAAGTCATGTTACTCTGCATCTACATGGAATGCCCTATAAAAAAAGTTGGTAATGGACCCCCAAGTTCTTTCGGCTGCTCTTCTAATCACATGGTCAACCGAATTAAATTTTGACAAGTCAACTCCATGTTCACCATATCTAATCTGCCCATTACCGAAATACAACTTGACAGTAACTGCATCCGACATGTCTGACAGCATGAAAAAAAACGCTATTAACAAGTGGATCTGTAACTACAAAATATATCTACTCAGAGCTACACTACGACTATAATTTTACTAATCGATCTACACTAAAACTATAATTTTACTATGCAGGTCTACACTAAAACTATATTTTTACTAAGCAGATCTACACTAAAACTATATTTTTACTAAGCAGATCTACACTAAAACAGTACTTCAAAACATGAATTATCACAGTTGAAAATATTAAGTACCAGAGTATTACCTCTAACGAGACGAAAAACCGGCAGAGCTTCGCACCTTCACCACCTCATCCTCACTCCCTTCTCCTCTCCCCCCTCTCTTTCTTTTTTTTTGAATTATTATGACATTTTCGGCTGAATTTCGACCTTATATAGGCAGCAGTTCCTAGCGCCGTGGGGCACGGCGGTACCAGGCCTGCTGCCGCCGTGCCCCACGGCGCTAGGACCTGCCGCCGTAGCCCACGGCGGTATGTCCCTACCGCCGTGGGGTACGGCGGTATGTCCGTCGCACGCTACGGGCCCACGCCTGGCCGTGGGCCACGGCCCCTGCCGCCGTGCCGCACGGCGGTAGGACCCCTACCGCCGTGGGCCACGGCGGCAGATGTATAGTTTTGCTAAATTTCTGGCGGACCATTTATTTTTGCAAAATAGAGAATATATATATATATATAATTCGAAACTAAGGTTTGACACTTGGGCTTTTATTCCACCGAAACATGAAGGCCCAAAGGTTGCATAGTAAAGCCCTGTAGTTTCAAAATTTTCACCAAAAGTCTTCACCTAGAGAACCGTGTCAGTTCATTTCTTCTCTCTGTGCACATAACTTAATGCAAAAATTTTATCACTTTTCACCAAAATTTTCATCAACTAAACAGGGCCTAAGTAGGAAAAGTTCTTTTGACTTCCTCCATCTATTGTTGGAGTCTGACTATAACCCTTGTCCGCAACACTGACTATAATCCCTTGGTATCTGAGGTCCTTCGACTACCAAATCTGTTTATTTTTTATCCTCAACTGTTTTGAAGGTGGTTTTCACATGATGAGGTCGTAAAACCGGGTATATGGGGTTCTTCAACTATCAAATCCATTTATTTTTGTTCCTCAGCTATTTTCAGAGGGTGATTTTTGCATGATGTGGCGTGAGGTCACACATGTCATGCCAGTGGATTCATGTGTCATGTGGCTTTCTTCTTTTCCTCTCCTCTTACTTTGCCACACGAGCTCATTGTGCCATCTCGCTACGTCGCAAGAACCCGTCGCTGCCCCCACTCATTTTGCTCCACCGCACGAGCTCGCTACCGTTTCGCTCCTCTTTGTGACAACCCCATCCATTTTGGTCATTAAGCGATAATAAAGAATTATCCTGTTGAGTGTTGCCGGGTCATAGCCCGGTAAATCACTTGTAAACCACACAGAGTATCAAAACGCATACATTAAAACCCCCACGAAGGAGAGTCCAGAGTACCTTACAAATTAATCCAAATTCCCCGTAGGGTTAATTATTACAAACATTGTCCTTGCATCAAAGGTAAATGGTTCAGAGTGTTGAAACAGCGGAAATTATAATAATCGATAACTCGGCATCATGGGAGGCCACCCATAACGCCATTACTCCTCGTCATCCACCCATTCTAGCTCCCAGGCGGGTGGGATTTCACCAGGCCAAATATTTTCACCTGAAAGCAACATTTATAGCAAGGCTGAGTATACTAATACTCAGCAAGGCTTACCCGTCTAAAATAAAAGACTTATCATTCTAATCATGCATGGCTTTTGGCTAGTGGGTTTGTTTTTGCCAAAAAGCGACTAAGGAGTTAATCCTTACTTTCAATATTTTAGGTCTGGTTCTAGTAGATCAATTATTACTAGATAAGCAACTAATTCAAGTAGACTTGTGCAAACAATTAATCAAACATCAAGTTTATCAATATTTCATCATGGAGGGATTATTATGGTTAGAGGGTTAAGCTATTCCCAGATAACGGTGAGAGGCCTACGATCGATCGATTAATAACCTTGCAAGGTGAACCTAAACATACGGGAGAAAACCCTCACAAAGAGTGATTTCAACCAAACAGTTTCCGTCATTCTTCGGATTGGGAACTGATGCCACAGTCCTAGGTACATAGCTAGCTGGCTTGCCTCACACTAGCATCCAGCATCACCATGCACCACAGTTTGCAAGACTGGGGCAGCAGCCCAAGAGTAGTAGCCTAAAGTTCCCGCACCGCGTCATTCAGATACTAGGTTTACCGTACTCATGTCCGACAAATGTTTAGTACTTTTAAATGCTTAATCTCTTAACCATTGGACCGGAGCCCGAATCCCACGCTCTTACCACGTGAGCAATTCAATTTAACAAGTCTTATGATTCCAACATAAGAACCTACTCTCGCGAGCGAAATACATCACCCGACTTGTACCGGGTCCTTAGTGCATAGCCACTATCGACCTAGCATACTAGTAAAAGATCATAGGTACTTATGGGATCATGCATCTAGGGTTTCCATTCAACTCCTGAACGTAAATGCACATATATAATCAAGCATAAATTCAGAAATTAAAAAGGAAACACATAGGTATATGTTAAACCGGGGCTTGCCTTCGGCAGCTCCAGCAGTCAGACAGTCTTCCGGACTTTGGTCCGGGTCTTGCTCAACAGTCACGAAGTGTGCGTCTCCTCCTGCTCCCTCGTTCTCGTCAGCCGGCACGAGCGCGTAGCTACCGTCAGGAACTTCTATACAGAGGAATGCAATGCAGGAGTTAAATGTTGATGATGGTGTAAACAACATGTATTAGGTCTAGGGTGACAGGTTGAGCACATTTACTCTGGCAAGAATATATCCAGCATACTCTTCCTTAAGATTAATTATTAAACCCTTTATTTAAATATTATTATATTAATGAAGATTGTGTGCACATTTATTCGAATAAATTAGAATGATCACACATGCAACCAAGTTAGGTTCCAGGGTTCATTGGGAACATTTCCAAAGGTTATAGTTCATAAAAAGGGATTTTTGATTTCTCCTTTTAATATACTTTGCTTCTTCCAAAATTTATTATGGTTAAACCATGCAACATCTTATAGTGAGAATTTTTGTGTGAGCACAAAGGACTGTAACAGAGACACTGGTAAAATTTCATGGCAATCAAAGCTATATACTGAGCATGAAAATTATGACAAGTTATTCATAGCAAAAGCAAGAATATTAAATATAGGGAAAACTACTCATGCACTGGTGCTCAAAATTTACACAGAGCTACTATAGACTAAAATTAGGTTACACACCAAAAATTAGCTCAACTTATTCCAATCATGCTACACAAAAATAACTTTTTTCAGCCTGTTTATACACAAAGTATTTATTCAGAGAAATATAGGACTCAAAAGTAGCCCAACTTTATACCATAGCACAAACATGATATACACATCATCTATGCCAAAGATAAGCATCACTGGGGCAAGGGAAACTGAGCTATAGATTTATCTTCATAAATAAGCATCATTCAGAAACAGATAGATAGACTGCTCCTAAAACCATTATAAATTTACTAGCATCACATATTAGCATAATAAGATGATATCTCAAAAATAAGCTACAGAAAACATATATATGAAGTTGTACAAAATAAATACACAGATCTAGCCATAAAGCAAAATAAAACGCAACTAAACATCCACTCAATAACTTTGTGCAAAAACTTAGTTATAGTCTATACTAGTACTGAATACCAACATATCCAAAGATCGAGCTTAGCACATGTGTACAACTCAAGTTATGAACAACCCTATGCAAACTGAGTCTGAATTTTCATTCAAAAACTATGCATCAAAAGTATATATAGGTTTTGTAAAAGATGTAGGTATGTTCATAAGGAAACCAACAAAATTGGTTTTGCACTTTTAGGATTTTTCTATGATTTTCTACGATTTTTGCAGTTCTCAGGACTTAAGAGCAAAAGATTAAGAATCTTCTTTCACGGTGAACCCTACAAAGATTTGAATGTTCACAGATAGGCCCTCGGCTTTTGCACACAGGACCCTACAAAGAAAACTCCCTCACAACCGTGCCCTCCTGCGGCGGGGCGAGCTCGCCGGCGGCGAAGGACGGCCGGAGGTGATGAACCAGTGGCACGGATGTGTGATTGGGCTTACGAGGGGTCGATTGGTGGCGGCGGCGTGGCCAGGGACGACTCCGGCGAGCGGCGGCAGCGAGGCAGTGGCGACGCGGCCGCCTCTGCTCGGATTCCGGCGAGGTGAGGAGCTGGGTTGATGAAAGTGTGTGCAGGGAAGCTCACTGGGACTCTAGAGAGGAGCTTCAAGTGCTCAGACGACTACAGGGACTAGAGGAGAAGTGAGCTCGTCACGACGGCGACAATGGCGTCGGCGGAGAGCTCTGGCGGGGGCGGAGGAGGAGCGGGGGCTCTATATAGGCGGTTGTGGTGTGGAGAGAAGGTCATGATGTGTACACAGTGCAGCACAGTAGCCACGGCATTGCTGGGAAGATGGTGGCGATGTGCGCGGGCGCGGCCGGCCAATGGCGACCTCGGCGTGCGTGCTCCGGCGGGTGACGGCGTGGCGCGTGGCACCGGCCTAGGCCAGTCACCGACCGTCTCGTCCAATGCAGGATGGCGACACCGACGGACCGGCGGATCCCCGCATGCCTCGGCGTTTGTGCCCGGTTGGCGGTGCCCGACGCAGCGTGCGCGCGCGACGGCGTTGTGGGGCGGCGTTCCAGCGTCAAATTGTTTCGAAGTTCACCTGTTTGACCAGCCCAAACTCGAGTTTTCGATATAGAAGTGACCCAAGTGCCAAATAACAAAGTTGTAGATCGACTATCACTCTATAACTTTTACAAAGGCCGTTGGGTGTTTTGTTCAAAGGATCGAGCATAAACAGCTCTTGAATTCGACTGTTTTCTCGGTGCCGGTGAACAGGGTTTCACTACATTGACCAAACTTTTACACGTGCTTCCACTTCGAATCTCAAATGCCACTCAACAGCAAAGTTGTAGGCCTTGAAAAACTGTACAACTTTGGTATTGGCCAATTTTGAAGTGTTTTGGTGAATTTTGGAGAACGTGCCAAAAGTTCTAACTAGGGTTTAGGGCTTCAAAGGTTTGACTATGGATTTGACCACCAAGGTGCTTAAGGGTTTAAGTACTAATGATCACAAGGTTATCAAGGTTGTGATTAGCACCTGCTGACATTGGATTAAAAACACGAGGTGTTACAACCTACCCCCCTTAAAAGGAATCTCGTCCCGAGATTCGAATTTAAAAGATAGCTGGGAAAGGTTACGTATGATGCTGGTTTTGAAGAAAATCCGGATACTTGGCGTTGAGAAATTGTTCAGTTTCCCAAGTGGCTTCTTCTTCCGTGTGGTGACTCCACTGTATCTTGTACATCTTAACCGTTTGCCTTCTTGTCTGCCTTTCCTTCTGATCTAGCACTCTCATTGGGTATTCTGCCAGTGATAGGTCAGGTTCTACCTCTGCATTGGTCTCGTCGATTATTCTTGCTTTCGGTATTTGATCACATCTCTTCAGTTGTGAGACGTGAAATACGTCGTGTACTGCGGAGAGTCTGTCTGGGAGTTGGATACGATATGCAACCGTACCGAACTTCTCAGTGACTTCATAAGGACCGATATAGTGTGGCGCTAATTTTCCTTTTACTCCGAATCTTTGTACGCCTTTGGTTAGTGACACCGTTAAGTACACATAATCGCCAACTTCAATTTCTCTGGGTGCCTTCGCCTTGTCATGATAGCTCTTTTATCTCATTTGAGCTGCTCTCAAATTTTCTCTAATTACTTCCACTCTCTCTTCGGCTTCCTGTACTAGCTTAGGACCAAATAATGTCCTCTCACCCGCTTGTGACCAATTCAAGGGGGTGTAACATCTTCGTCCATACAAGGCTTCGAAAAGAGCCATCTTCAAACTAGCTTGGTAGCTATTGTTATAAGCAAACTTTGCCAAGGCTAAGCATTTGTCCCAAGTCTTATCAAAGTGAATAACACAAGCTCTCAACATATCTTCCACTATTTGGTTTACTCTTTTTGTCTGACCATCGGTCTGCGGATGATAGCTAGAGCTATGGATCAACTTGGTACCCAAGGATTCATGCACTTGTGCCCAAAATCAAGCAAGAAACTGTGTGCCTCTATCAGATAGAATAGCCTTTGGAACACCGTGCAAACGCACAATGAGATCAACATAAATCTCGGCATAACGTTCAGCTGAAAAGGTAGTGTGGACAGCGATAAAGTGAGCGGTCTTGGTAAGTCGGTCCACAATAACCCAGATGGAATCATGTTTCTTGGTAGTGAGGGGTAATCCTACTATGAAATCCATGCTGATGTCATCCCACTTCCAAGCAGGTATAGATAAAGGTTGCATTTGGCCTGCGGTCTTTAGGTGACTAGCCTTGATCCTCTGACATGTATCACAACTAGACACATACTTGGCTATCTCACCCTTCATGTTTGACCACCAGAAATTCCCCCTAAGGTCTCTGTACATCTTGGTACTACCAGGGTGAATAGTGAATTTAGAGAGGTGAGCCTCCTCTAAAATTTCCTTCCTTATTTCCGGATCCTGGGGAACGACTAATCTCTGATCGAACCATATTACTCCTTTCTCATCCTTCTGGAAACAAGCGTATTTGGGGTCTCCTTTAGACAATTTCTGATTGATTAACTGGATACCTTCGTCAGTGAGTTGAGCTAAAGCAATTCTCTCATGGAGAGGGGATTCAATTGAGATGGCATTTAGATTCTCATACTTGACCACCTCTAGGTTGAGCTTTCTCATCTCTTCACATAAAGCTTCATTATATGGCTCTACCGTTGTATAGTTGCAATGCTTGCGACTAAGCGCATCTGCAACCACATTGGCTTTGCCGAGATGATACTAGACTTCTAGCTCATAATCCTTAATCAACTCCAACCACCTTCTTTGCCTCATGTTCAGATCCGATTGGGTGAAAATATACTTAAGGCTTTTGTGATCGGTGAAAATATTGCAGCGATTTCCCATCAGATAATGCCGCCAAATCTTTAAGGCATGCACAACCGCTGCTAGCTCCAGGTCGTGAGTACGGTAATTCTTCTCATGAGGTCTAAGTGCTCGTTGTTGGCGTTTCTTAACGTCACCACTAGTTGTACACCTAGAGGGAGCGTATAAGAGCAACCGGGTATACCGTAAGCACATGGAAATACCGCTGTAGCACTTCCCCAAGGAAGGAGAGTATTCCAAGGGTATCGAATCCAAGGAACGATATGCACTATCTCCTACTCTAGTATAGATGGTCCAAGGACACAACACTGATTGATAGGATAGGTAGAAAGGATCTGCCTTGACCGAGCGCAGAGTCTAGCACGGTCTCTCAGGTATAACACTCACTTTGGGCGCCAGCACATCCTAACTTTTTAGGGAGAGGCCAATGTGCTGGCGACGAGCCCAACTCGGTACGCAGACACGGAGGGTTGCAAAGGGTCCAATAGGCTGTCACCGCTACGGCCTACCTCTATCGTTACGCGAACGCACGTGGTCTTCGCAGGATAACCTATGGTCCAGACACCACGTCTATACCACTGACTACTACTATAGCCGGACACCGTCTGACGTCCCGATAGCCCGACTATAGCACTCCGTATAAATACGGAACTACGAATCCGCAAGGGAGATACTGGCACTAGCTCAAAGTATGCTCTATCACTCATGCAAGATCACGAATGCACTTTGATCTAATTAGATAAATGCAGGAGCATCAACTTTACTCTAATAGACAAGCTAGCAAACAAGATGCAAACTTATGATCTAAGTCTACTAGATCGAAAGGGTTGTGTTCGAAGAACACAAGCCTCTAAATCAAGAACAAACGAAGAACACAAGAACAAAGCAACTAAGCATGCATACGACTTTAGTCTAAATAGAAAATATTGAAATACTCATTTTAGTCTAAATGAAGAACAAAAGCACCGCTGAGGATCGTTCTTGAGGAAGATGCCATGAACATGACATGGCCCTAAGCCTCCCACCTCACTTCCTAGCACTAATCCTATACAAAGAGCTCTCCTCTCTAAAAGAGAGAGGCTCCAAGGCCAAAATGAAGAGGAGGAGGAGAAGTGTGTGTGTCCAAGAATGAGGCTCCTCCCCTTCTATTTATAGGCAAGAGGGGAGCTTGCTCCGGGGCTCAAAGTGCCCCAAAAGGCCCAGGATTGCTACCAAGGACCAATCATGAGCTGCCACGTGGAAGGCCGGGATCAGCCGAACCATGGTTCGACCGAAACCACGACGCCACGTGGTGCCTTGTGCTTCTTCGTGGTGGCTGACTGGTGGGCCCCGAAGTCACTCCCTCGTGCATGCCAAGTTTCCCAACGGTTTTGGGAGATAAGTGGGCCCTTGAATCCATGTGATGTCCATGTGGCGCTTCGTGATTCGTCGGGCTTGCCTTTCTTGGATTGATGACGTCAGTGATCCAGGGGAATCCTAGGTGGCATCCCCTCATTGCCTGGTCTTGAAGTACTTGGATCAAAGACTTGTGCTTTTACTCCTTTTTCTAGTGCTAATCACCTGTATTTGCATAATCACTAACACTTGTGGAAATGGTTAGTTTAAGCCCCATTCTAGTGTTGATGATCCTATCTCATGCCAGAGGGTACATGTTTGACGGGTGTAAAGTGAGTAGATAACAGCCGTCAACACTCGTGAGGCGTAGGCAATGACCCTGTTGTTTTGCATAAGTACACAACCAAGGCCAGTACCAGAAGCGTCACAATACACAGCAAACGATTTTGTCATGTCTGGTTGTGCTAGTACGGGTGCTGATGTGAGATGTTCTCTCAAGGTATGAAAAGCCTTGTCACAAGCTTCATCCCACACGTACTTGACACCTTTCTTCAACAGTTCAGTCATAGGTTTAGCTATTCTGGAGAAGTCCGAAATAAATCGACGGTACTAGCCAGCTAGACCCAGAAAACTGCGAATCTGATGCACAGACTTGGGTGGTTTCCAATCCATGACCTCCTGCACTTTGCTAGGATCCATGGAGATACCATCCTTAGTAATAGTGTGACCCAAAAATTTCACACTATCCAGCCAGAATTCACATTTGGAGAATTTAGCATAAAGCTTGTGATCTCTTAAGCGTTGTAAAACAATACGAAGATGTTTCTTGTGTTCTTCTTCGTTCTTGGAATAGATGAGGATATCATCAATGAAGACCACTACGAACTTGTTCAATTCATTCATGAAGACAGTTCATAACGTACATGAAGTAGGCATGTGCATTCGTGAGACCAAAGGACATCACCAGAAATTCATAAAGACCATATCTGGTGGAGAAAGCGGTCTTTGGGATGTCACTCGATCGAATCTTAATTTGATGATAACCAGATATAAGATCGATCTTGGAGAAGACTTTGGCACCAGCCAATTGATCGAAGAGAACGTCAATGCGGGGCAAGGGGTATTTGTTCTTGATTGTCACCGCATTGAGCGGACGATAGTCCACGCACATTCACAGACTACCATCTTTATTCTTCACAAAAAGTGCGGGACTTCCCCAAGGAGATGAACTTGGGCGAATGTACCCTTTATCAAGCAACTCTTGTAGTTGGTCCTTCAACTCGGCTAACTCCTTAGGTGGCATACGATAAGGTCTTTTGGAGATAGGTGCAGTGCCCGGTTGAAGTTCAATCACGAACTTGATGTCCCTGTCTGGTGGCATGCCAGGCAAGTCATCGGGAAACACATCCAGATAATCACAGACTATCGGAATGTCTTCGAGCGAAGAAGTGATGGTTGCAAAAGCATACGAGTCTCCGCTGCCATTGGGAGGTAAGTATAGAGTAGATGTGCCCACAGTAGGTGAGTTGATTTCTATCATTCTGGTAGCAAGATCCAAGATGCCTTGATGATATGCCAACCAATTCATGCCTAAGATCACATCAATGCCCTCTAGGTCCAAAACAATGAGATTGGTTGGAAAGACTTTGCTACCTAGTTCGATTGGCACTTTCCAGGATAGGTCTCTAGTAGAAACTCGGCCAACAGTTGTGGTTACCAAGAATGGTTGTTTTGTTTGACAACTTTTCACACCCAACTTGTTCAAAATTTGTCCATTTATAAAGCTATGTGTTGCACCAGAATCAAACAGTACTTTAACTGCATAGCCTCGGATAGAAAATGTACCCGTCAGCACTGGTGCTCCTTCTAGTATCTCCATCAGAGAAGTGAAGTTCAGCTTGCCCTGCTTCACTTGCACGGTAGGCTTCTTGCCCTGATTGCCTGGCTTGGCTCCTGACCCTTCACCTTGTTGATAGGTCTTGGTCTGCTTCGGCTTGGGACACTCATTGGCATAGTGCCCTAGCTGCCCGCAATTGTAGCAGCGATGGTCCTTGATAGCATTATTGTTGGCAGGGGGTGCATTTGGCTTGTAAGGCTGTTGCTGTGCCTTACGGTACTGGAAATTTCCAGAGGGCTTGTTCTGAGATTGGGTCACTCGCCAGTGTCCTGATGATGATGACTGGGAGTTTCCCTGGTTGCTCTTCTTGACGAAGCGGAACTTCTTGCCTGATCCACCAGAAATGGTGAATCCAGGCTGCCTCTTCTTGTCTTTCTGGGCTCTTCTCATGGCATCTTCTTGGGAGATGGCCTTGTTCACAAGGTCTTGGTAATTATTAGGCTCACAGAGGTTAAGCCTTTCATAGAGCTCCCCATCCAATCGATCACGAAAACGCTCTATCTTCTTAGCATCATTGTCAACATGATGCCTACCGTACTGACACAAGGAGTTAAATTTCTTGGCGTACTCATACACCGTGTCAGTCCCTTGCTTCAGAGCTAGCAACTCCTTCATCTTACGGTCCATGAGACCCTTAGGAATGTGATGTTCCTTAAAGGCTCTCTTGAACTCATTCCAGGTGACCTGATGTCCAGCCGGAACCATAGCCTTGTAGTGCTCCCACCACATCAAGGCAGCACCACGGAGCTGCAAGGCGGCAAAGCTAGCCTTACGCTCTTCTGAGCACGGTAGGGTGAACACTGAGAACTTGGCCTCAATGGCCCTGATCCAGGCTTCAGCAGCTAGAGGCTCTTTGGCCTCCTCGAAAGTTGGAGGTTTCATGCCGTAGAAGTGCTCGTACTTGGTGACCAACGGTAGGCCATCCTGATTTCCCCCGCGTGGGGCTTGTTGCAGCTGCTGAGCAATTTGTTGCTGGGTCTGCAGTAACTGGCGCATCACCTCAGTTTGGGTGGCCATAAACTGCTCCTGGATTGTCATGTGGGGAGGAGGTGGCGGAGCATCACTCCCACTTGCACCAAAACCATTTGGGGAGGTGCGTGTCAGTCCCACCATCTGAAATTCATGGAGTTTCCATTAGCCACATATTCACAAGCTTGCTTATATCATTCCACAAGAAGAATATGGAAGACGCAAACTCATAACATCCATAAGTTAAGACCGGACAGCACACTGTTCGTATCTAAAATTCATAACTATCTGCCCATTCATGGGAAAATTCTTATTTTTGGCCAGTAAGTGTAGAATTTCATAAGCTCCAACATTGGTATTCAACTCAGGGTCGAATTTTGATGTTATCATGCCCGAAAAATTCACTATCCGAGTCTCTGCCTAGCTGTTTTCACAGGAGACCGAGCTGCACCAAATTTGCCATAATTCTCGGTACGCTTATGCAAACATAATGAATTTTGGTGAGCATAATCTTGAGAACATTTCACACAACTTTGGTAGTCAGTGCAAGATCCAATTTCGATTGCAACAACCCGAATTAAATCACGAAACATACATCACAATGTGTCCATCCAAATAGCATTACATGACGCATAGTTTGTGGATCACCTGATCAACACATCATACATGGAAATGAAGCACATCTCACATACTCTCTGAGCAGCCTAATCCCTCCACAAAATCTAGCTGACAAGGCTAAGCTAAGAGTACATGGTAACTCCATACAATAACATCTAGTGAAACTAGTAGCCAGCAGCGGAACCAGTGCTGGTCTGAGGGGAATCTGGGGGTGGTCCCCCAACACTGTCCTCGTCCAAGCCCGAAGCTCCCTGCAGCTCGTCCGGAGTGGCAGGTGCTGCTGGTGGAGCAACTGGTGGCTGCTGCTGCTGGTGTGCCATCACCTGCCACACCTCCACCTCAACCTCCATGTTAATCACCTGGTTCGGCATCTCTGCTACGTTCTGCACTAACACCATACGCTGGGTCTCAGCCTGGATATACTCTGCACGTAGCATGTCGTTGTCCTCCCATAGCCTGTCAATGGTGTCGTCGCGAGTGTACAACTGCTCAACGTATTGGGCTCGCTCCTGCTCCCACTGAGTACGCTGGTCCTGGAAGAACACGACCTTCTGCTGCAAGTGAGCAGAGGTCTGGCGCTCCAGCTGCAAGTCGTGGTAGATGACGTCGGTCAGCGCAGATGTCTCGCGGATCACTCCCGCAAGCATAGCCTCGGTGGTGAGGCGGAAGACCTGCACGTTGTACAGCACCTCGAGTAACCTCAGAAGCTGTTGTACAGTGACTGCCGGAGGATCGGCAGTGAGCAACACGCCGGTGAGAGACACACGCTCACGCCAAGCCTCGTCGTGTGGGTCCAGCGCTGGGAACAACCCCAGAGCGGTGAGCATCACCTCCTCCGGGTGCTGCTCGCAGAACGTGTGGAGAACCCTCAGAGCTGCAGACTCGAGTGACTCGATGCCACGGTGTCCGTAGAACACCATGCTCAAGCAGGGCCACTCGGGGTGCTCAGGGTGCTGTGGCACCATAGCGACGGTACGCGCGTAGGGCACACCCCGGTCCCAGATGTGGAGCACCTCGTACGTCGTTGGGGCGGTGTAGCCCACCTCGCGCAGGGTGTCCCACAAAACATGGGGAAAACCCTCCCAGTGGAGACCGTTGGTACGCATGGTACCATCCGCGTAGATCTCGAAAAACTCTGGGTACTCCATCTGTACAAGAAATGGGTACAAGACGTTAAAACTCAAAAAGGAGTATAACATGTATAGGGTACAAAAATCTGGTGGTATGAACAAAAATTCATAACTCGGCAACCAGAACCCCAAAAATTCCCAAAGTTTTACAGCAATTTAGTGACTTAATTCTGCACATTTTTGGTATTCAAGGGTAGATCTGGATCCAAAGGGATAAAGCTCTAAAAAATTCTTCTTCCAAAGGAAGGTCAGCAGGAAAAAGAGCAGAACAGAGGTTTACTATTTTGATCATAACTCTAGACTGAAAATTGCTAAAATTGTGAAAAATTCACAGTAGATGCTTGACTTGATGAGGAACAACTTTCGTAAAAGTCGCCTAGTCATAAACATCCTAGAAATGGCTCTAACAATTCATGAACAGACAGCATCCTAATCTTGACAGAAACAACTAGGATCAAAAGATAGAGAAAACCCTTTCTAAGATCAAGCAACAACTTAGAAGCATAACACAAGGGTAGAAAAGTTTTTAGGTTCATTCGATTTTTATGATGCATGCACACGTCTTAAACGACCTCACTCTTATGGATCTAAAAAGACGTAGTCAATGCCGGTGGCAGGCTTTATAAACGACTCTCCCTATAATAACTAGTCGGAGCTACACGTCGTTCATAACGATCGCGATAACGTGGTTAGTGTACCTGCAGAAAAGAACCTTCCGTGCCAGCACGTCACGGGAGCATCCACATACATTACCATTCACTGTAGAAATGGTATCCATGCATTTTACACCGCATGGACGACGTCCAACCTGAGACACGCTCCTTTTGAATGGAGGGTGCCCCCCTTCGCATGTTCGTAATGCGGAATCATGCACACGTATAGCAAAACATGGCGACATCACAACCCATGACATGTTCATCTTGAATAGAACATGGCATCCTTCGTATGACTTGCATACGGTAGCACACGTATAAAACATGTGCACATCGAACCGAGAAGATAGGATCCGTGGAATGGATTGCCCTATCGACCCTCGCATACTCATGATGCGGTATCACACACGTATGAAACACGTGGCTTAAGAAGTGCTGGAAGTTAGCATAAATAAACCATAGATACTTAGCCACCTTAAAAGAACCCAAAAAAAATTCCCTCTAGGGCCTTCCGGTCTAAGCATTCCTTAACGATCCAACGTATTTTCAAAATCCAATCAATCTTGGCAAGTTTTAATTGTAAATCATTGTGATTAGTGATTAAACTAATTACTCTGGTGTATACGGATGCTCTGGTATCAACTGTGACAACCCCATCCGAGATAAGTCCGTACTATCGCTTAGACCGATCCACTTTGGTCATTAAGCGATAATAAAGAATTACCCCGTTGAGTGTTGCCGGGTCATAGCCCGGTAAATCACTTGTAAACCACACAGAGGATCGAAACGCATACATTAAAACCCCCACAAAGGAGAGTCCAGAGTACCGTACAAATTAATCCAAATTCCCCGTAGGGTTAATTATTACAAACCTTGTCCTTGCATCAAAGGTAAATGGTTCAGAGTGTTGAAACAACGGAAATTATACTAATCAATAACTCGGCATCATGGGAGGCCACCCATAACGCCATTACTCCCCGTCATCCACCCATTCCAGCTCCCAGCCGGGTGGGATTTCACCAGGCGAAACATTTTCACCTGAAAGCAACATTTATAGCAAGGCTGAATATACTAATACTCAGCAAGGCTTACCCGTCTAAAATAAAAGACTTATCCTTCTAATCATGCATGGCTTTTGGCTAGTGGGTTTGTTTTTGCCAAAAAGCGACTAAGGAGTTAACCCTTACTTTCAATATTTTAGCTCTGGTTCTAGTAGATCAATTATTACTAGATAAGCAACTAATTCAAGCAGACTTGTGCAAACAATTAATCAAACATCAAGTTTATCAACATTTCATCATGGAGGGATTATCATGGTTAGAGGGTTAAGCTATTCCCGGATAATGGTGAGAGGCCGATGATCGATCGATTAATAACCTTGCAAGGTGAACCTAAACATATGGGAGAAAACCCTCACAAAGAGTGATTTCAACCGAACGGTTCCCGTCATTCTTCGGATTGGGAAATGATGCCACAGTCCTAGGTACATAGCTAGCTGGCATGCCTCACACTAGCATCCAGCATCACCATGCACCACAGTTTGCAAGACTAGGGCAGCAGCCCAAGAGTAGTAGCCAAAAGTTCCCGCACCGCGTCATTTAGGTACTAGGTTTACCGTACCCATGTCCGACAAATGTTTAGTACTTTCAAATGCTTAATCTCTTAACCATTTGACTGGAGCCTGAATCCCATGCTCTTACCATGTGATCAATTCAATTTAACAAGTCTTATGATTCCAACATAAGATCCTACTCTCGCGAGCGAAATACATCACTCGACTTGTACCGGGTCCTTAGTGCATAGCCACTATCGACCTAGCATACTAGTAAAATATCATAGGTACTTATGGGATCTTGCATCTAGGGTTTCCATTCAACTCCTGAACGTAAATGCACATATATAATCAAGCATAAATTTAGAAATTAAAAAGGAAACACATAGGTATATGTTAAACCGGGTGTCGGGGTTCTCTACCGCCGGCAGTAAATTTGTATCGGATCGTGTGTCGGACCCGGATGGTTGGCATAGGAGACACGAGGGTTTATATTGGTTCGGGCCTCCTAAGAGTAATACCCTACATCCAGTTTCGAGTGGTCGTGTTCTTATGCCGGGAATGTCTGTAGTAGGGGTTACAAACTAGTTGATCGAACAGCCTCTCAAACGGTTGCACTCCTCCCCCTTTTATAGACGCAAGGGTGAGGGGCAAAGAGGGAATACAAATATAAGCTGCAGTGCTTCGGTATTGAGAAGTCTTTTCTCATGTTGATGTCCGTCAGGAAGCATTGAAGGGCGCTGAGCTGTAGTGGCGTTGGCGACTGCCGCATGTACGGGTGGCTCTGTTCCTTCCGAGTACTTGTCACCTTCTCCGAGTTCTTCCTTAGATGACTCAGCTCCCTTGAGAGTTGATTAGGCCCGCCACGTTATGGCCTAAGTGTAGGTTGGCACCGCCCGTAGATGGTAATTGAGTACCTGCTCTGACGGGACGGCGTGAAGTAGGGGTTGGACGGGACGGCGTGTTGGAGACTGCACGGGTGCACAGTGTGGCATTACGGCTCCTGTCAGAACGGGCCGCCCTCGCGTCCCGTCAGATGGGTTGTTTGCATGGCGTGGAGAACCGAAGCCTTGCGTGTCGTCACGGAGGAGTTTGAGCTTCGGGGTAGCGCCACGTTCGTGTGGGGCCCCTGATCCCGCGCTCCGACCTCCACGTGTGGGCCCCGTCCTAGTCGGAGACGGGAACTACTCGTGCGAACGAGTAGTCGGAGGCGAGGTGGAAAGCACTTGTGCGAGGCGGAGAGTACTCGTGCGAGGCGGAGAGTACTCGTGCGAGGCGGTGAGTACTCGGAAACGAGGAAGTCTTGTCGATGAGGGTCTTGATGAAGATCTGCATCCCTCCCTGTCCTGGATCTTAGCCTTGACGTTGTCAATGGTGTCAGAAGACTCCATCTCAAAGGTGATTATCTCTTTGCTTAGGGGGCCCTAATCTAGGCCCTCGTCAGTAGCCCCCGAACCTGAGGTGGGAGTCAAGGACTCGCTCACAGGTTCAGAGACGAAGAAGTGTCATGGTAGTTTTTTGCTTCTCGATTTACTCGGTGGGTGCGCGTGAGCGCATCCGCCGGATGTAGCCCCCGAGCCCACTAGAGAGTTGTAGACTCGCTCGTGGGGTTTTAATCTTGAAATGTTGCTGCCGTTTCGAAATCTCTGGTCGAGGCGGTCTCGCCCATCGTGAAGGTCGTGGCTGACATGGCTGATATGACAGGTCGAGGGGACGGCGTGCAGTTGGTTCAGACTCACGGGCCCACCTGGCATCGAACCGTCGCGTAGGCGTGCGCCTGTTGTCCCGGGGGACGCGCCCTCTGAGTGGGCGGCTTTTCGGTGCGGTGGGGCCAACATTAAAGGCCGGCGCCCACGTCCGCTCCTTATTAACCGTGTGCTGGTTGGGCTTCAAACCATTTTCTCCCCGATTCCTTGCCATAGCCAGCGCTGCCCGCTCCTCCGCTCTTCGCATCTGCTGCGCCGCCGCCGCTTCTTCCATCCGTGTCGCGCCCCGAAGCTTGACGGCACCATGTCGAACTGGACTCGTTCCAACGTCACCTGCGCGACTCTCCAGTGTCTCGTCACCGCAGGACAGCTGCCGGCGCCCACTGCTGCTGAGGAGTGGAAAGTGCCGGAGGGTGAGTCCGTCTCGCATCCGCCACCGGGCTACATCGTCTCGTTCGTGGCGTTCCACGAGCGCGGCTTCTTCGTCCCCGCCGATCGGTTCATCCGCGTGGTGCTCTGGGAGTACCGGCTTCAACTCCAGCACCTCCACCTGAACAGCGTCCAGCAGATGGCGGCATTCGAGGCGCTGTGTGAGGGGTACCTAGGAGTGGGAGCTCACTGGCACCTCTTTCGGTACTTCTTCAAGTTCGTCTGCTTGAAGGACGGTAAGTACCCGACGACGATCGGATGCGCCAACCTCCGGATGAAGCAGGGCAGGGGGAGGAGTACATCCCCTTCACGTTGACGAGCTCCAATAGCGGCTGACACAAGGGCTGGTTCCACCTCAAGAACGACCCCGAGTACCTGCTGCCGAAGTACACCGGTGCCTCCATCGCCGAGGCACCGAAGAATTGGAGCCACGGGCCCCCGGTGGCGGAGCAGGAGAAGCTGCTCAAGGATTGCTGGGCGGTCCTGACCCGGCTGCACAACGCCGGGGTCGACTTGGCGGCTGTCATCGGACAGTACCATGCGTTGGGGATCGTCCCGCTCCGGCGGCGGCCCCTGCGCATCTGCCAGATGACGCCCAACAGGGCTCCCTTCGAAGGGACCGTGATGGCGCCCGAGTTGCCCTCGTTGGGTGAGATCCAGTGCCGCGTGGGGCTAGCCATCAGGAAGGCGTCGTACTCATGGCCTCCGTCCCGACTTCTGCCCATGCTCCCCCAAGAGGGGACCAAAAAATACGTAAGTTTTCCTCCTTTCCGACTAGCCTTCTGGCTAGTTTTGGAGTTCTTTGGTTGACAACATCTTCTCGGAGCTCTTGTCCATCATAATGATTTCTTTCCTTTTCCTAGTTCTTTGCTGAGGTCCGTGGAACCTATCCCCGCGAAGCCTCCTCTCCCCCAGGATGAGATAAGGAATCGCTCCAACGCCGCCACGGAGAAGAGGAGGGCCGACCGCAAGGCCAAGCATAAGGAAGAGGAGATCGCGAAGCGTGAGCGAAATGACCGCCGCGCCAAGCCCCGGAAACTGAACGAGATCGCCGTCTCCTCGGACGAGGACCCTTCGTCGTCGCCACCGTGGTCCGGCGACGCAAGGAGCGCCAGTGTCGACTGGAGCGCTCTGTCAATGCCGTCTGCGTCGCCCCCTCCTCAGCGGCAGGCCACAGAGGCCAGCTCGAGATGGCGGCCGGAGCCGATCGTTCGTGAGCAGGGGACGAGCTCCAGCTCGCATCCGTCCCCGCGCCCCGCCCAAGAGGACCGGAGGGTAACCCGCTCCCGGTCAGGCCTCGTCAGCCACCACCCTCCAAGTGAGAGGAGGGGTTCTCCGCGGTGGGTCGACCCGTCCAGGCGGCCGGTGGACCACAACTCGTCCTCCCGCCACGCCTCTGACGACACAACGCGGCGAGAGTCGCGCTCCTCGAAGAGGCGGCCGCCGTCCGAGGCGAAATCGACACCGTCGGTGTCTTCTCCGAGTGCGCCATAGGGGGGCGACACGAACGCAACCCCGCGGCGCATTCAGTCTTTGGTCATCCGGGGTAGCGGAGCCCCATCTGTGCAGGTTCCCCTTGCCCCAAGTGGAGGTCAGAGGCCACCCTCTGATGTGGCGGCGGGCAAGAGATCAGCCCCGAGTCGTCAGGCGTGGCTCCTAGGCCCGTCAAGCGGGCCCGTGTCACTTCCTCCACGTATGTACTATCTCGTGACATCCCGTTTTTTCGTTGCTGTTGTTCTTCGTTCGCCTTTCGATTTGCTTTTCCATGTCAGGCGTTCCGACACCAGCGCGCTCAGCCTCGTGCCGCAGAAACACGTGGTCCTGGCCGCGCGTGGTCCTTCGTCCGAGCCCCGCCCGGTGACCCCTCCGCCCATGTTGACAACAGCGCAGGCCGAGAGTGGGGCCGCCGAGACGGTCAAGGTTCCCGACACGGTGGCGCCTCCACTAGCGTCGGAAGCTGGTGGAGCGGTCGGGGGGCAAACAGCCCCCGAGGAAGTCGAGCCCCCTGTGGAGCCCATCGTCAATCGTGATGCCGGTGCGTCAGCGGCTCCCGAAGCAGGCGTGCCCCCAGCGCTGCATGCTGGCGAAAGCGAGGCCGAGGCGTTGGCAGCCCCCGAATAATCCAGGAAGTTGGGGTGAGCTCGGGAGCTCGCCCCTTCTCAGCCGCGGAGTTGCAGTCGTCACCACCGGAGGGGGAAGAACACATCCTTGACCCCGTGCACTCCTCATGGACCGGGACCCACAAGGCCGAGCCGCACACCGACGAGGACGAAGAGGCCGCGGCTTGTCACCGCCTCGAATGGGGCCTGAAGTGGGTGGAATGAGCAGTAAACGAGCTCGTCCTCCCCGCCACTACGGTGAGTTTGCTGAACTCGATCTTGGTCTTGTTCCTTTGTCTTTGCAGACGTCACCGTAGATAACATTCTACTCGAAACAGGTGCTCGCAAGCTGCAGCACCAGGAAGGCGTGCACCATCGAGGAGCTCCGAGCCGAGAAGCTCCAGTTGGAGACGCAGTTGGTGGCCACCCGACTGGTTGCTGCAGGGGCGGCGGCGAATGAGGCGTCGACGAGGACCGCGCTCAAAGCCGCGGCAAAGTCCGCGGAGGACCGTGCAGTGGCTGCGCAGTCAGCTGCTGACGCCGCCGTGTCAAAGAGGAAGGCCCTTGAGGTGAAGCTTGCCCAGGCGGAGACCACAGCCACGGAGCTGCGTACCACCGCTGTGACTGCCGCCGAGGCCACTCGGATTGCTGCCGCTGCAGCAACTGCTGCTGAAGCCGCTTCCCAGGCCGCCGCTCAGGAGAAGACAGCGCTCGAGAAGAAGGTGGCCGACCTGGAGCAGGACTTGGTCCTCGCCGGGGTGGACCTCAGGACGGCCAACAAGCAGGTGGGTGACCTCACCGCCAAGCTGCAGGAGGCTAACGACGAGGGGACCCGGCTCCGCGATGGTAATGCCAAGCTGGCACAAGACCTTGATGGTGAGTAACTGAACAGTTTCAGCTTCTGTAGTGCTTTTTTCTTCGTGTTGCCTGTCGGTGATGTTGACTTCTCTTCCCATGTTGGCAAGGCTTCGTGTGGCTCGCGCAGCACTGGCCAAGAGGCTCGTTGAGGAGGCAGAAAAAGTTACCGCCGCCGAGCTCAAGATCCATGATATGACTAGGACGACCAAGAACTTGTCGGACCAGCTCTCGAGTATGACCCTTTAGCCTTGTTCCTCCCTTCTTTTCCTTGTGCTTCTTACAGCTAACCTCCGGTTCGTTTTCCCCCTTCAGAAGTCAAGGCCGAGTTCGAGGAGTCCAGGAAGGCTCAGCGTGAGGCGGAGGCGATACGCCAGAAGGACCTCGTGGACCGCACCAAATTCAGTTGATTTGTTGAGCAGATCTTGTCGGGCCTTGGCGTTCCCTCCGTCCAGATGCCTCCCCATGCGCTCGCGGATCGAGTGGGGCTTCTCCCGGGCGTAGTCAAGGAGTGAGAGCTGGCGACGACTCGAAAGGTGGTGCACCGAGTTCTCGCCATGTTCAACTCGCACTACCAGGGGTTGGACCGCCAGGCGTTGAGCGGGGACTGGGCTCCCGGGTACTCGGATGAGGAGTACGACAAGCTCGAGGAAGACTGCGCCCCCTTCACCCGCGCCATGGCCGATGCAGTGATGAAGGACCTGAACCTGATCCCAAAAGACACACCAGAAGTCGAAGACAACTCCAGGCCTTCTAGTTAGATGTATCAGTTTGTATCGTAGATAAGCAAAACAAACTTGTATGTGTATTGAACAGTTTTCATTTTGTTCAAAACCTGTCACAGTTGAAACATTCCCCGAGCACTTGGGAACGACTGCGGAACGAAGTAGTGGTACTTAGAAACTCAAGCCGATCGAACCTTTTCTCTGGAGCCGCGGGGGCGTAGGAGTCGGAGAGCTCGACCAACCTGAGCCGTAAAGTGACGCCACGTGTTCGCAGCCCCCGAGCACCTAGGGACGTTCAAAAGTGACATGCGTGTTTTTCGTCGAAATCGTTTTGGCTGGAGCCCGAGCGATTGCCCAAGCGCTTTTTGAAAGAGGTCGGACAGTGACCTACGGACCTGGGCCGCGCTCGCAAGTCCTCACATCGTAGCCGCAGGGGCGTAGGTGCTAGGAGCTTTGAACGAGTACAATGCCAAGATGCGCATAGATCAACATCTTTTTTCTTTCGTAAGACGAGGCGTTCCGCCAAAAAACCGTTCGCACGTGCGATTTGTTGCGACAAGTTCGTCGGAGAACTTTGTTTTAAAAACGGAAAAACGAAAGGAGGGCATCGTGCCCCGGGTAGCCCCCGAGCGGGGAGCGTTTCTGCATGGGTGCAGGGACGCTTGCCGCTCAGCCTTAGAAAACGTTGATGCATGTAAAGAAGATGCCAACGCAAAAAATTTCGAACTTATGATACTATGAACAAAATCACATGGCATTATTCATTGATCATAAGATAAAACGAGGAACATTACTCAAGGGTAAAAACGATGTAGGTGTTCTATGTTCCATGCGTTGGAGACGATTGTGCCGTCCTCGTGCCAAATCTTGAATGTCCCTAGTCGGAGCACTTGATCAACAATGTATGGCCCCTCCCACAGGGGCGCGAGGTTATGCCAATCCTTGTTGCTCTGAACTCGTCGGAGTACCAAGTCTCTGACCTGGAACTCACAGTTGCGCATGTTGCGCTCGTGATAGCATCGTAGAGCTTGCTGGTATCGAGCCGAATGTAGGAGCGCCACGTCGCGTGCTTCATCCAGCTGGTTAGCATCTTCGAGTGCAACCTGGTTCCCCTCCTCGGTGTATGCTCGAACTCTCGGGCTGCCGTAGTCGCTGTTCGTCGGGAGGACAGCTTCCGACCCGTGCACCATAAAGAACGGCGTGAAGCCGGTGGCTCGACTAGGTGTGGTGCGCAGACTCCAGAGGACGGATGGTAACTCAGCGACCCATCTTGCCCGAAACTTCTCGAGTCGTTTGAAGATCCGAGGCTTCAATCCTTGCAGGATCATGCCATTAGCCCTTTCGACCTGCCGGTTGGTCCTCGGGTGTGCAACAGCGGCCCAGTCCACACAGATGTTGTTATCGTTGCAAAATCTGAGGAACTTCTTTCCCGTGAACTGTGTGCCGTTGTCGGTGATGATAGAGTTTGGGATCCCAAAGCGATAAATGATGTCGGTGAAGAATGCCACGGCTTCCTCGGAGCGGACCTTCACTATGGGTCGGGCTTCGATCCATTTGGAGAACTTGTCGACAGTTACGAGCAGGTGCGTGAAGCCCCCGGGCGCTTGCTTGAGTGGCCCGACCATGTCCAGCCCCCACACAGCGAAAGGCCAAGTGATGGGGATGGTCTGAAGCGCTTGCGGCGGGAGGTGAGTTTGTTGAGCATAGAACTGACACCCTTCGCAGCGTCGCACGATGTCTTTGGAGTCAGCCACTGCGGTTGGCCAGTAGAAACCTTATCGGAAAGCCATTCCGACGAGGGTCCATCGGCCAGTGTGATGTCCGCACGTGCCAGCGTGGATTTCTTGGAGCAGCTCTCAGCCTTGGTCCCTCAAGATGCAGCGCATGAGTACGCCCGCTGCACCTCACTTGTAGAGCTCGCCGTTGATGAGGACGAACGCCTTGGCTCGCCGCGAGACGCGGCACACCTCTGTGTGGTCAGAGGGCAACTTTCCCTCGACTAGCCACTCAAGGATCGGGAACCGCCAGTCTCGATCTTCTAAGTTCAGCTCTGGCTGTTGATCGATCTCCATGACTTCCGGCGCCTCTGGCCCTTGTGGTTTCTCTTCATCGACCCGGACCGACGATGCATCCTGGTCGCTAGCAAACACATCGTGTGGTACAGGCTTGCGGCTCGATGCTGTCTTGGCGAGGATATCAGCAGCTTTATTGTAGTCACGTAGCACGTGATGGAGCTCGAGCCCATGGAACTTGTCTTCCAGTTAACACACAGTCCGACAGTACGCCGCAATCTTCGGATCAATGTAGTTCCTCTCTTTCATGCCTTGGTCCATGACGAGCTCTGAGTCTCCACGGATCTCGAGACGGTGGATCCCGAGCTCGATCGCGATTCGGAGGCCATTGATGAGTGCTTCATACTCGGCAACATTATTAGAGGCGGGAAAGTGCAGTCGAACCAAGTACTCCATACGCACGCCCAGAGGCGAGATGAAGACAAGGCCTGCCCCCGCTCCTTCCTTCATGACGGAGCCATCAAAGTACATTGTCCATGTCTCGTGCTCGATCGGTGCCGGTGGAGTCAGAACTTCTGTCCATTCAGCGACAAAATCCGCCAACACTTGTGATTTGATGGCACTGCGCGGTGCATAAGATACATTCTGTCCCATCAACTCAAGAGCCCATTTGGCTATTCTTCCTTCAGCTTTGGGGTTCTGAATCACCTCCCCGAGCGGATACTTGGACACCACCGTGATGGGATGTGCATCAAAGTAGTGTCGAAGCTTGCGCTTGGTGATCAAGACAGCATACACTAGTTTCTGCATTTGCGAGTAGCGGATTTTCGAGTTGGAGAGTACCTCGCTTACAAAATAGACCGGCCGCTGCACCTTGAGCGATCTTCCAGGCTCTTCTCGTTCAACCACCAGTGCAGCGCTCACCACTTGGGTTGTCGCAGCCACGTACAGGAGCATCGGTTCTTCTGGCATCGGTGCTGTGAGCACTGGAGGACTCTTCAGGAGGTTCTTGAGTGAGTCGAGTGCTTCCTGAGCCTCGAGCGTCCATGTAAAGTGGTCAGACTTCTCCATGAGGCGGTAGAACGGCAAGTTGCGCTCTCCGAGTTGAGCGATGAAACGACTAAGAGCTGCGAGGCAGCCCGTGGCGCGTTGTATGCCTTTCAGATTCTGGATTGGTCCCATGTCAGTGATGGTTGAGATCTTTTCGGGATTAGCCTCAATGTCGTGTTCCGACACAACAAAGCCGAGGAGCATGCCCCTCGGAACCCCGAAAACGCATTTCTCGGGATTAAGCTTCACCCCGTGTTCTCTCAGTTTCGTAAATACTTCTGTGAGATCGGGGATTAGATCACCCATTTTCTTTGACTTGACAACGATGTCATCGACGTACGCCTCGATTATCCACCCTATAAGATCTCCAAAGACACATCGCATGCATCTTTGGAACGTGGCACCCGCGTTCTTGAGCCCGAAAGGCATCGAGTTATAGCAGTAAGCGCCAAACGGAGTGATGAAGGACGTCGCGAGTTGATCTGCTATGCACATCACAATCTGGTGGTACCCGGAGTACGCATTGAGAAAACAGAGGGTTTCGCACCCTGCCGTTGAATCGACTACCTGATCTATGCGAGGCAAAGGGAACGGGTCCTTGGGACATGCCTTGTTAAGGCTTGTGTAGTCAACACACATCCTCCATTTCTTATTCTTCTTCTTTGCAAGTACAGGGATAACAAGCCACTCGAGGTGGAACACTTCCTGAATGAACCTTGCACTAAGAAGCTTCTTGATCTCCTTGCCGATGGCCTTCCACTTATCGTCGTTGAAGCGGCGCAGGCGCTGCTTTACCGGTTTCGATCTCGGCTTGATGTTCAATTTGTGCTCGGCAACCTCTCTCGGGATTCCCTTCATGTCGGAGGGTTTCCATGTGAACACGTCGAGGTTCGCTTTGAGGAAGTCGACGAGCGCCCTTTCCTATTTAGGATCGAGCGTCGTCCCGATACGGAGCGTGCGGCCATCATCGGAGACAGCCGCATCCTTGACGTCCTTGGCGGGCTCGGAAGAGCAGGACGCATGCTTGGACGACTCGGGGATGTCTTGGTCCTCGGAGGGAGCCTCGGCGTGGAGCCTCTCGGACCGGATGAGTATCTCAGCGAACTAAAAACACTCTGCGTCGCATTCGTATGCGTACTGGAACGTAGTCCCCTCTGTGATGACCCCCTTCGGACCGGGGATCTTCAGCTTGAGATACGTGTAGTTGGGCACGGTCATAAACTTCACGTAGGCCGGCCTCCCGAGGATGGCGTGGTACGTCCCCGAGAACCCCACCACTTCGAAGGTGAGGGTTTCTATGCGGAAGTTCCGCGAAGTCCCGAACGTGACGGGCAGATCGATCTGCCCTATTGGGAGTGCAGGGTAGGGTTGGCTATACTGCTGGTGGCGAACTCCAGGCTAATAATCTTCCCGGGGATGACCCCATGGAAGGGCGTAGGTGATTGGCGCAGTCGGGACCGCGGAATGCCCATGCTGTCGAGCGTTGTCATGTACAAGACGTTGAGGCCGCTCCCCCCGTCCATCAGCACCTTGTGGAACCGCTTGGTCCCAATCAAAGGAGCCACTACGAGAGGGTAGCATCCTGGCTGCGGCAAGTGGTCGGGGTGGTCTGTACGGTCGAAAGTAATCGGAGTCTCCGACCACTTGAGGTATGACGGCGTCGTGGGCTCGGTGTTGTAGACCTCACGCCTGATCAACTTCTCTTGGCGTTTTGAGGGTCACACTGGTGCCCCGCTAAAGATCATGTGTACAGCACCGTCCTCACGGGGGAACACAGCCTCCGCCTCATCATCACCGTTGTCGGGGAGGGGTGCGTCCTTCTTCGGAGCATCCGCGGTCTTGGGCTTGAGCGTGGCCTTAACGTAGTTCTTCATCAAGCGGTAGTCCTTGAGCGTGTGCTTGACAGACGTCTCGTGGTGGGTGCATGGCGCCTCCAAGAGTCTCTTGAAATGTTTCCTCGGGGGACCGCTCTGATTGTTCTTGGGTCGGGTTGCCTTGCACTCGACTGCCGCGACGAGGTTGTCATCGCGGCTATGCTTGTCATTCTTCTTCTTCTTCTTGGACCGTGAGGAGGGCCCCTCGCCGTCGTCCACAGCTTGTTTCCCCTTGCCCTGAGGGGTGTTCAATGTTGTCGCGACTGCCTCCTCCCCATCAGCGTGGTTGGTCGCGATGTCGAGAAGCTCCCGAGTGGTCCTCGGGGTCCTGCGCCCTAGCCGATGGATGAGGGTGGTGCAGGTGGTGCCGTTCTGGAATGTCAAGATTGCGCCGTTGTCTGTTGCACTGGGGAGCTCGGTGCAGCGCTTGGAGAAGCATTGGATGTAGTCGCGCAGGCTCTCTCCCGGCTTCTGCTTGCAGTTCCGCAGCTCCCACTGCTTGCCGGGGCGGGTGTACGTGCCTTGAAAGTTGTCGATGAAGGTCTGACGTAGCTCCGCCCAACTATTGATCCTGTCGCGTGGCAGGTGCTCGAGCCAGGTCTGCGCGGAGTCGGCGAGGTAGAGCGGTAAGTTCTTGATGATGAAGAGATCATCCCTCACTCCTCCAGCGTGACACGCGAGCCTGTAGTCTTCCAACCAGATGCTAGGGTTGGTCTCCCCGTTGTACTTGGGGACTGTTGTCGGCGCCCAGAATCGCGACGGGAAACGCGCGTTGCGCACCTTCTGGCCGAAGGCACGTGGTCCTTTCGGATCGGGCGAAAAGCTGCAACGACGATCCTCCTCGCTGTCGTAGCGCCCGCCACGCCTCTGACTGTACCGCCGGTGAGAGCGGTGCTCGTCTTGGTGGTGGCGACCGTCGTCTTGATTGCTGCAGTAGCCGTACTCGTAGTAGTGAGTGCTAGCAGCTCGGCGGCGGGCTCGGAGTGTGTCGCGGGTGTCACGGTTGGGTCCCAGGCGCGGCTTGACCGTCGCTTCGCATGCCTCCCTGTCGCGGCTCTGATGCCTCGACGGAGATGGGTCCCGGCGCCGTACGGACGGTGTCGCTCGCGCATCACGTGCCGAGCATTGGCGCGATGCTGAACTTTCTGCCTGTTGCGCGGCCGCCATCTCAAGAAGAGTCTTGAGGTGCTGGCGGACCCTTTTCTCCTCAAGGGTGGCCGGCTCGGGGCAGCCACGCAGGAGCATGGCCGCGGCCGCGAGGTTCTGCGACGCGCACCTGAAGAGTGGCGCGTCGCCGCCGTCGACGGCGACGTCCTCATTGATGCGTCGGTTCACATCACGTGCACGTGCGCGGGCCTGCGGTACCGGCTGCTCAGCCTCTTGCTCGCGGCGTTGTTCACGCTGCTGGCCACGCTGGGGGTTGCGTGGCTCCTCCTCCACTCTGAGTGCTTGGTGGAGATTTGCCAGCTCTTCGTCGAGCTGGCGCCTGGCCTCGGCGATCTCGTCGAGGCGCGCCCGACGTTGGGCGTCCACAGTGCGGTGGCGAGGGTTCTCTTCGCCATCCGTCGAGCTGCTAGCAGTCCGGGCCTCGAGGACATTGCACTCACGTGTGAAGTCCGGGAGAGGCACCGGTAGCCTCCGCGGCGCGACCGCGGAGCTCGGGGCGGTGTAGGAGGCCCTCAGCGTGTCCACGTAGGTCGTCACCCGGTCGTCCAGGAGGCCCTGCTGCCTGTGGGGGTACATGGCGCTGTACCGCTCCATGAACTCGCCCCAGGTCAGCGGCTCGGACCTGCTGGCCTGGAAGGCGAGGTCGGTGAGGTAGTAGGCCGCGAGCCTAAAACGCTCCTGTGTTGGGTTTGGCCCCAACATGGCCATGATCGACTCGTCCGTGAAGCCACGAACGAAGGCGGCGCGTCCCTCCGCTGCCGTCGAGGCGGTGGGACGCGCAGGTCGAGTGAAGGTCCTCCCGGACTACACCGGCCCGGTGTAGACGAAGCTGAGGGAGCCGAAGAGCATGGTGGTGCCGGGAGTAAGCGAAACTCCGCGGCCCTCCATCCGGATCGCTGGTGAAGTTTGGCGAGACACACGATGCGCCCCTACCTGGCGCGCCAACTGTCGGGGTTCTCTACTGCTGGCAGTAAATTTGTATCGGATCATGTGTCGGACCCAGATGGTTGGCACAGGAGACACGAGGGTTTATACTGGTTCGGGCCTCCTAAGAGTAATACCCTACGTCCAGTTTCGAGTGGTCGTGTTCTTATGACGGGAATGTCTGTAGTATGGCTTACAAACTAGTTGATCGAACAGCCTCTCAAACAGTTGGACTCCTCCCCCTTTTATAGACGCAAGGGTGAGGGGCAAAGAGGGAATACAAATATATGCTACAGTGCTTTGGTATTGAGAAGTCTTTTCCCATGTCGATGTCCATCAGGAAGCATTGAAGGGCGCTGAGCTGTAGTGGCGTTGGCGACTGCCGCGTGTACGGGCGGCACTGTTCCTTCCGAGTACTTGTCACCTTCTCCGAGTTCTTCCTTAGATGACTCAGCTCCCTTGAGAGTTGATTAGGCCCGCCACGTTATGGCCTAAGTGTAGGTAGGCGCCGCCCGTAGATGGTAATTGAGTACCTACTCTGACGGGATGGCGTGCAGCAGGGGTTGGATGGGACGGCGTGTTGGAGAATGCACGGGTGCACAGTGTGGCATTACGGCTCCTGTCAGAACGGGCCGCCCTCGCGTCCCGCCAGCTGGGGTGTTTTCATGGCGTGGAGAACCGGAGCCTTGCGTGTCATCACGGAGGAGTTTGAGCTTCAGGGTAGCGCCACGTTCGTGTGGGGCCCCTGATACCGCGCTCCGACCTCCACGTGTGGACCCCGTCCTAGTCGGAGACGGGAACTACTCGTGCGAACGAGTAGTCAGAGGTGAGGCGGAAAGCACTCGTGCGAGGCGGAGAGTACTCGTGCGAGTCGGTGAGTACTCGGAGACGAGGAAGTCTTGTCAATGAGGGTCTTGACGAATATCTGCATCCCTCCCTGTCCTGGATCTTAGCCTTGACGTTGTCAATGGTGTCAGAAGACTCCATCTCAAAGGTGATTATCTCTTTGCTTAGGGGGGCCTAATCTAGGCCCTCGTCACCGGGGCTTGCCTTCGGCAGCTCCAGCAGTCAGACAGTCTTCCGGACTTTGGTCCGGGTCTTGCTCAACAGTCACGAAGTGTACGTCTCCTCCTGCTCCCTCGTTCTCGTCAACCGGCACGAGCGCGTAACTACCGTCAGGAACTTCTATACGGAGGAATGCAATGCAGGAGTTAAAGGTTGGTGACGGTGTAAACAGCATGTATTAGGTCTAGGGTGACAGGTTGAGCACATTTACTCTGGCAAGAATATATCCAGCATACTCTTTCTTAAGATTAATTATTAAACCCTTTATTTAAATATTATTATATTAATGAAGATTATGTGCACATTTATTCAAATAAATTAGAATTATCACACATGCAATCAAGTTAGGTTCCAGGGTTCATTGGGAACATTTCCAAAGGTTATATTACACATAAGTTCATAAAAAGGGATTTTTGATTTCTCCTTTTAATATACTTTGCGTCTTCCAAAATTTATTATGGTTAAACCATGCAACATCTTATAGTGAGAATTTTTGTGTGAGCACAAAGGACTATAACAGAGACACTGGTAAAATTTCATGGCAATCAAAGCTATATACTGAGCATGAAAATTATGACAAATTATTCATAGCAAAAGCAAGAATATTAAATATAGAGAAAACTACTCATTCACTGGTGCTCAAAATTTACACAGAGCTACTATAGACAAAAACTAGATTACACACCAAAAACTAGCTCTAGAACCTATTCCAATCATGCTACATAAAAATAACTATTTTCAGCCTGTTTATACACAAAGTATTTATTCAGAGAAATATAGGACTCAAAAGTAGCCCAACTTTATACCATAGCACAAACATAATATACACATCATCTATGCCAAAGATAACCATCACTGGGGCAAGAGAAACTGAGCTATAGATTTATCTTCATAAATAAGCATCATTCAGAAACAGATAGATAGACTGCTCCTAAAACCATGATAAATTTACTAGCATCACATATTAGCATAAAAAGATGATATCTCAAAAATGAGCTACAGAAAACATATATATGAAGTTGTACAAAATAAATACACAGATCTAGCCATAAAGCAAAATAAAACACAACTAAACATCCACTCAATAAATTTGTGCAAAAACTTAGTTATAGTCTATACTAGTACTGAATACCAACATATCCAAAGATCGAGCTTAGCACATGTGTACAACTCAAGTTATGAACAACCCTATGCAAACTGAGTTTGAATTTTCATTCAAAAACTATGCATCAAAAGTATATACAGGTTTTGTAAAAGATGTAGGTCTGTTCATAAGGAAACCAACAAAATTGGTTTTGCGTTTTTAGTATTTTTCTGTGATTTTCGACAATTTTTACAGTTCTCAGGACTTAAGAGCAAAAGATTAAGAATCTTCTTTCATGGTGAACCCTACAAAGATTTGAATGTCCACAGATAGGCCCTCGGCTTTTGCACACAGGACCCTACAAAGAAAACTCCCTCACAACCGTGCCCTCCCGCGGCGGGGCGAGCTCGCCGGCGGCGAAGGACGGCCGGAGGTGATGAACAAGCTGCACGGATGTGTGATTGGGCTTACGAGGGGTCGATTGGTGGTGGCGGCGTGGCCGGGGACGACTCCGGCGAGCGGTGGCGGCGAGGCAGTGGCGTCGCGGCCGCCTCTGCTCGGATTCCGACGAGTTGAGGAGCTGGGCTGATGAAAGTGTGTGCGGGGAAGCTCACTGGGACTCTAGAGAGGAGCTTCAAGTGCTCAGACGACTGCGGGGACTAGAGGAGAAGTGAGCTCGTCACGGCGGCGGCAATGGCGTCGGCGGAGAGCTCTGGCGGGGGCGGAGGAGGAGCGGGGGCTCTATATAGGCGGTTGTGGCGTGGAGAGGAGGTCATGATGTGTACACAGTGCAGCACAGTAGCCACGGCATTGCCGGGAAGATGGTGGCGATGTGTGCGGGCGCAGCTGGCCAATGGAGGCCTCGGCGTGCGCGCTCCGGCGGGTGACGGCGCGGCGCGTGGCGCCGGCCTAGCGTCCTTGGCCTGTCACCGACCGTCTCATCCAATGCAGGACGGTGACACCGACGGACCGGCGGATCCCCGCATGCCACGGTGTTTGTGCCCGGTTACATGGCGGCGCCCGACGCGGCGTGCGCGCGCGCGACGGCGTCATGCGGCGGCGTTCCGGCGTCAAATTGTTTCGAAGTTCGCCTGTTTGACCAGCCCAAACTCGAGTTTTCGATACAGAAGTGACCCAAGTGCCAAATAACAAAGTTGTAGATCAACTATCACTCTACAACTTTTACAAAGGTCGTTGGATGTTTTGTTCAAAGGATCGAGCATAAACAGCTCTTGAATTTGACTTTTTTCTCAGCGCTGGTGAACAGGGTTTCACTGCGTTGACCAAGCTTTTACACTCGCTTCCACTTCGAATCTCAAATGCCACTCAACAGCAAAGTTGTAGGCCTTGAAAAACTGTACAACTTTGGTATTGGCCCATTTTGAAGTGTTTTGGTGAATTTTGGAGGACGTGCCAAAAGTTCTAGCTAGGGTTTAGGGCTTCAAATGTTTGACTATGGATTTGACCACCAAGGTGCTTAAGGGTTTAAGTACTAATGATCACAAGGTTATCAAGGTTGTGATTAGCACCTGCTGACATTGGATTAAAAACACGGGGTGTTACACTCTTGCTCCGCCTCACGTGCTTCTCTCCTCTTGCTCCGCCGCTGCAAGGCCGCTCAATTCCATCAGATATGTTGCAGGATCCACCATGGAGGAGGTGGGATCAAGTGCCCAATCCCCATGGTCGAGCTACTCCACGCACCATGGGAGGGTTGTGCCGGTGATCTACGAGGCCACGCTTCCTAGCGGCTAGTTGTCGCTGGAATCGACAATCTTGGAGCTCTCCACCGCCCTCGTCACCTAGCTCCTTCGTCGTTCTGAATCAGGATGGGCAAATAGAGAGAAAGCAGTGTTGGGGAGAGGGGAAGGAGGAATGAGAAAGATGAGGAAATAGCCATGTGCATGAGGTCCACTGCCATATGTACCTGATATGTGGGACCTCACGCCACCTCATGCGAAAATCACCCTCCAAAACAGTCGAGAGACCAAAAATAAACATAATTGATAGTTGAAGGACCTCATATACTCGGTTTTGCGGTCAAGTCAAGCGAAAACCACCCTTCAAAACAGCTGGGGAATTAAAAGTAAACAGATGTGATAGTTAAGAGACCCCAGATAGATAAGAAACAAAAATCATACTTCAGCAATAGATAAGAGACGTCAAAAGGACTTCTTCCTAAGTAGTATGCGTGCGTGATCCCCGGCCTGATATATGAGTTATACCATGGGCCGTTTCATCATCTAGCCCATCACATGTTAGGCCCATGGACCTAATCTGATCCTTTCTCTTTAGCCACGGCCCCACCCATGTCCATTCGACAACATGAAATGGAAAGGACAGCAGCAGCAGTTAGGATTTGTTGTATTTGGATCGTTGTGTACGGTGTTTCATTATCATCATTTGTTCATTGCAAATAGTAAACTTCACCGGCGCAAGACTATCTCGAAATTCACAGCATAAGGCCACTCTGGGCGTCTCATTGCAGACGTCATCGTCGCAAAAGTAAAACAAGAAGAGGTCGCATTGTGCTGAACCGTTGATGTGGAAGAAGTAATAAGATTGTAAATTATATGCTGCTAGCCTACTAGGTCAACCAACTTCCAGTGTTATACTATAGAGTACTTCTATATATACGTGATTCCAAACTTCCAATATCTTACTCCCTCCTGTTTCAATGACCGTAACCCAAAACAGGATATGGTTGTAAACGGCAATGGCACTAGTTTACTGCGATTCCGGGTGAAGGTGAACCAATCAGCGAAGGCGGAATCGGTATCTCCACATTCGCGTGCCTCGGACTTCGCGCGTGCCAGCATGCCATGCCGTGCCGTGGAGACTGACGTAGCCTGTACTTTAACGACCTCCTCGGCCGGCATGAGCTCGCAACTTGCACGGCGGCGGCCCGGCAGAGCTCGCCGCGCTGCACGGCAGAGCCCCGGCCACAAGTTGTCAACGCCTCGCGACCATGCGCTTGGGCCTTGGACGGTGCAGTCTTTGCAGGGACCCAGGCGAGCAGCGTGGTAGAGCCAGCTGTGCTGTGCGTGCTGTGCTCGTCAGCTCCGGCAACCGGAGTCTCTGTTTCTTCGCCCATAATTCACCGCCACGCCCTTTACCTGAACGCTTTTGCTATCTGAACATCCTGAAGATGGTTGACTCCAACAGCCTCGCAGCTTCTCTTGTTTTCTTCGTTTCAGTTTGTTCTTGGATTGATGGCTTTCAATTTTCAAAGCTTTGGCGGAGTGGAATGCATGCCTTGCTGCTGCGAAAGAGAACCGTACTGAACGAGGAACTGATCAGAGAGCACCGAGAGCGCTCTGACGAAACTGGCTGGCGGCCGGGCAACAATCATACAGATGCACAGTTGGCGAGCTGAACGTACGAGCCGGCATGCGGTTGCAAACCATGAGAGAAACAGCAGCAATCAATGGGTTTGGCTGTCTCTCAAATCGGCCCTAATTACTTCTCTGTCCACGGAACTGACGGCATGCTTGGTTCGTGGGCGAGCAGCAATATACTTATTGGCGTGTGAAGATGCAGATAAAACCAGCAGAAAATGAGAAAGGAGAACAGGGAAGACTGCGGAAAGAAGCGCGCAAGTTACTCTCCATGTTCTCCATGTCTCCTTAGTATGAATATCCATCTGGAATACTGCAAACTTTGAACATTAACAGTTTGGTTAGTTAATGTGTTACCGTTGGCTTAGCGTCAAGACGGAATTGTGCGTGTTCTTAGATAATGGAATAGACGATGATGACAATAGTGGTATTCTGACAGCATCGGATGAATGTGACTGGCGACCATCGATCTCCAAAAAACATTCCGTAATGTCACGGACGCGGATAGACGATGATGAGCAATCTAATCCTTCAAACATTCAACCTACCAGTACCAGCTATTCATATAGGCATCAATAATGCAAACATAATTATATGAGCTGTTAATTGGGCCTTGGAGTAGGGCATATGGACTATATGCACAGCACAACCAATGCGGATGCCAAAAGAGATTGGTTTCAAGCTGGGAAGACATGGAGAAAAAGTCATGGCGCATGCTGGAAGCAATTCCACAATCATGCATGTGCAAGTGCAGTGCGACACGGTGGAGTACTTGCACGCACCAATTAATTCCCTTTACCTACACGATAAACCCCGTCCTCTCTCTCTCTCTTTAAGGTTCACCCAACGGAAAAGCACATTTTGGCAGCTTTTCTTGCAAAGCAAAGTCGATGGATGTACAAATGGCCTACCACACATTAGCATCTGATTCTCGGAAAGCATACTGCAAGTAACCAATCAAAGCATGTGAAGTGTTGTTGGTTGGGAGAAGCTAAGCTTTTTATCTTCTGTTTTTACTCGGGCAGAAATTTTGGCTCATCATTTGTAATGCAAGTTTTCTTTAAAAAGCAAATGTCTATACATCAGCTAGCTACTCCCTCTGTTTCAAATTACTTGTCATTTTGACTTTTCTGGAAACATTCTATTTGTTATGCACCTAGTTATATATTTATATTTAGATACATAATAAAAGAAAATGTATCTAGAAAAACTAAAACGACAAGTAATTTGGTATGGAGTGAGTAGTAACTTAGTAAGGTGGCCCGCGCATTGTGTGGTCAAATGGTCTTATATACTTGCTTCAATATGTTTTAATCATAATCCATTTGATTGGAGACAATATATTTAAATTTTGCGTAATATATGTTACATGCCTCACCTAGGTTGATTTTTGGTATAAAATATATATAATAATAAGAAAAGAGAGGGAAGTTAAATATAAAAGGTAATCAATCATCTCAAGAAATAAATCTTTCAAAAAGTGAGTTCACAAAATTCAAGACGTTGTATACAGATGCAGTTGATATACCTATGGAGGATATATACTTGATATTTTCTAAGATAATATGCTTATGATAAGTTGGTATGCACTCTGTGAGCTACACACTCCTCTGACTTTTGCTAACCCGCCCCACAATTGTGACATAGGCCCAGCCGTCATTTTAAGTGTAAAAATGTGAGAACTAGCTAGTGTGCATATGCGAATATGGATCTGATTTAGTAATTCACTTGGCTTGTTCCCAAAAAAAAATTATGTATTCAGCATGTTCTTCATCCTAGAGAGGATTTTATCCTTTTTCAATATTTTTTTGTTCTTTTAAATCTACCTTATAAGCTTTAATTTTCCATCGAAATAATAGCCCGAAGATGTTGCGTTGCTCTGATTGCTGACCACATTATGGGTGCCTTGTCATGTGGTCAATCCTCACGATCAAGCTTTTGCTTACTACTACAATGCTGGTTGAGACCTCCATCTAGATGCCCTAACACGACCGGTAAATCTAGCTTAGTGTTTACTATTGGTGAGCCCTGTCACTTGGTGATGAGGATATGACACCTATTCATATGGTCATGATTGGTGCATGGAATGGAGTAGAAGAAGTCCAGCAAGGGTGTCCAAGTCGAAGAGGAGGCACGAGGCTAATCCGGTTCGAGTCCCCAAGGTGGAGGCCCAAAGCAATTCAAGTTCGAGCCCAGTTCGGAGTTCAGGACCACTACGCACTAAAAACGACGTCCAGGTCGCATACGAAGTCGGTTTTGGACGTTCTTTATATGGCTGGAAGCAGAATTTTATAAAGCTTCCAATGGCACTGGTTTCAGGCCCAAATTCGTCCCGAGTCAACAGGAATCGTCGAAAGAAGTTGACTTCCAGAATCTGCCAAGGTGCTGCGTCACTGGTTTGTTAGGCCTTAAGCCCAAGTTGAGGGCACCCCATCCTAGGTCGCCCCAACCCTAGGATACCCCCCCTCGTATACTCAGTAGCCGCCGCATTTAGAACTCGAGTTTTGTTTTACATCTAGCTTTAGCTACACCAGAACACGCACAAATACGTGTTGTCCTCTGTGATTCAGAACTCCACCTTCGAGTGATATTAAGATTGCTCGCCTCAGATTTTTGTTCGTTCTTCGATTGCGTACAAGAATTGATCTTCGTGATTAGGCTGATCTTGCGCCAGCAAGGTCGGTAACCATCAGGAGTTGGTTCAGCGATTGCATTGGCGCTTCGAGTCTCGCTCGTCGTAGTCGGATCGTGAGGGTTGCCTCCCACCAGATCGAAGTTATCTCCACTCACCGAAAGATCGGGCACTCCGCCTCTATCACTTGGGTTGCCTTAACCTACCAATGGTAAAACTTCCTCTACATAGGAGGGAAAAAAAGAACAGGTCATCATATTCTATCTATGTACTCCTATCTTATTTATTGTTGTCCTCCATTGAGCTACAACTGCAAGAACACTCTTCGTACAACTCATGGTGTTCCTCGTGTCCATGTCGCTTGTAGAAAAATGGATGTGGATGCAACCATTTCCTAGTTCTTATTCCTAACTTATTAGTTTTATATAAACAAAAGGTGATACTGTTTTTTTTTCTTTGATACCAATTTTTATTTTTGTTCTTCTTTCTAGAATTCTTGGTAATATTCCTTATGGATTAGACCACATATGTATATTTATGATACAAACACATCTGAATCAATGACATCAGTATATTATTCTTGTTTTTACCTATCACATTTAGTGACGTAAGCATTCTCTTTCTCCAATATATAGTTCAGCGTTCATTACTCGTGAAGCATGCTGTCATGTCTCTATCTCTGTTGTGCTAACCTAGCACAAGGGTCACATTCCACTTCCCCTCTACATGGGAGAGAAAAAGGTCGTCCTATACTCTAATTGCTCAATTTGTTATATCGTTGCCTCGGTTGAGCTATTTACGAGACCCTCTCTTCTTACAACTGATGGTGCTAGCCCCCCCATGATTGTCGATTGTAGCAAAAACGTTGATGCCGTCAGTTCCTAATTCTTTTGTAACTTACTTTGCACAAGCATGGCGTGGGTTAATGTTCTTTGATACCAATAATGTTTATCTTTGTCATGCCTAATTCTAGGCAGTACGTATTCCTGGGACCATATCATTTATGAACGACTAAAACAAACATTTAAAAATCAGTGACATAAGTATTCTCTCTTTCTTGGGCTTTCACTCCCTCTCTCTTTAACCATATTTACTTATTTATTATTTCATTTCGTAGCCTTCATCTCCCTCTCCTTTTCTTGGGTCTTGTAACATGTACATATATACTTTCTTCAAAATAATTAGTTTATTTCGAATTTTAACTATTTATAATTTCGTTTCTGATTTCTTTCCAACACATATGAGAATCCATATAACTTTTTTTTTCATTCTGTCAGGGTTCTCAACCGCCGGCAGTAAATTTGTTACGGATCGTGTGTCGGACCCGGATGGTCGGCACTGGAGACACAAGGGTTTTATACTGGTTCGGGCCTCCGGAGAGTAATACCCTACGTCCAGTTCCGAGTACTCGTGTTCCTATACCAGGGATGTCTGTAGTAGGGGTTACAAACTTGGTGATCGGTCAGCCCTTCAAACGGTTGCACTCCTCCCCCTTTTATAGATGCAAGGGCGAGGGGCAAAGAAAGAAAACGAAAATATGCAATAGTGCTACAGTAATGGAGGGTCTTTTTCGACGTCGACGTCCGTCAGGCGGCATTGAAGGGTGCTGAGCTGTGGAGGCGCTGAAGACTACCGCGTGTGCGGGCGGTACTGTTTGTTCCGGGCACTTGGCGTCTCCTCCGAGTAGCTCCCTTGGTGACTCAGTCCCCTTAAGTGTTGTTTAGGCCCGCCACGTCGTGGCCTAAGTGTCGATAGGTGCCTCTCGTAGACGGTAATCGAGTGCCTACTCTGACGGGGTGGTGTGCATTTGGTGTTGGATGGGACGGTGCGTTGGAGGCCGTGGTGATGCACTGTGCTGCATTACGGCTCCTGTCAGAACCGGCCGTCCTCCCGTCCCGCCAGCTGTGGCCTTTGCATGGCGTGGGAAACTGGCGTCCCGCGTGTCGTTGCGGGGGAGTCCGAGAGTTCGGCGGCGCCACGTTCGTACGGGGCCCCTGACCCGCGCTCCGACCTACACGTGTGGGCCCCGTCCTAGTCGGAGACGGAGGCTACTCGTGCGAACGAGTTAGTCGGAGGCGAGGCGGAGTGTACTCGTGCGGGACGGAGAGTACTCGTGCGAGGCGGAAGGTACTCGGAGGTGGGGAAGTCTTGTCAGTGAGTGTCTTGACGAAGATCTGCATCCCTCCCTGTCCTGGATCTTAGCTTTGATATTGTCAATGGTGTCAGATGACTCCACTTCGAAGGTGATTATCTCATTTGTTTAGGGGACCCTAATCCAGGCCCTCGTCAGTAGCCCCCGAGCCTGTGGTGGGAGTCAAGGACTCGCTCGCAGGCTCATCGTCGGGGAAATGTTGTAATGATTCTTGCTTCTTGATTTGCTTGGTGGGTGCGCGCGAGCGCATCCGTCGGATGTAGCCCACGAAGGAGTTGTAGACTCGTTTGTGGGGTTTAAATCTTGAAAAGTTGTTGCTGTTTCGAAATCACCGGTCGAGGCGGTCGTGGCCGTATCGGCAGTTGCACCCGTCATGATGGTCGTGGCTGACGTGGCGGTCATGACGGTCGGAGGGGATGGCTTACTGCTGGTTCAGATTCGCGGGCCTACCTGGTATCGAACCGTCACGCGGGCGTGCCCCCGTCGCCTCGGGGAATGTGCCCCCTGAGCGGGCGGTTTTACGGCGTGGTGGGGCCAGCATTTAAGGCCGGCGTCCACATTCGTTCCTTATAACCCGCCCGCCGGTTGAGGTGTGAACCATTTGCTCCCCCGATTTCTTGCCATAGCCAGCGCCGCTCGCTCGTCCGCCTTATCCCTTGCGCCGCCGCCGCCGCTTCTTCCATCCGCTTCACGCTCCCAAGCTATACATCGCCATGTCGAACTGGACGCGCTCCAACGTCACCCGCGCCACCCTGCAGCGTCTCGTTGCCGCCGGTCAGCTGCCGGTGCCTACCGTTGCTGAGGAGTGGAAGGTTCCGAGCTGCAAGTTTGTTCCGCGTCCGCCGCCTGACTACGTCGTCTCGTTCGTGACGTTCCACAAGCGGGGCTTCTCCGTCCCCGCCGGGCGGTTCATCCGCGCCGTCCTCGCAGAGTACCGGCTGCAGCTCCACCACCTCAACCCCAACAGCATCCAGCACATGGCGGCGTTCGAGGCGCTGTGTGAGGGGTACCTGGGAGTGGGTGCGCATTGGCATCTCTTCCGGTACTTCTTCAAGTTCGTCTGCCGGAAGGACAAGTCGCTCCCTGCGACGATCGGGTGCGCCAACCTTCGGCTGAAGACGGGAAGGGGAGAGGAGTACATCCCCTGCACGCTGACGAGCTCCAACAGTGGCTGGCACAAAGGTTGGTTCTACCTCAAGAACGACCGCGAGCACCCGCTGCCGAAGTATACCGGTGCCTCGATGGCCGAGGCGATGGCGAACTGGAGTTATGGGCCCCCGGAGGCGGAGCAGGAGAGGCTACTCGGGGATTGCTGGGCGGTGTTGGCCAAGCTGCGCGACACCAGGGTTGACGTGGCGGCCGTCATCGGCCAGTACCATGCGTTGGGGATCGTCCCGCTCCGCCGGCGGCGCCTGCGCATCTGCCAGATGACGCCCGACAAGGCTCCCATCGAAGGGACTGTGACGGCGCCCGAGCTCCTCTCGCTGGATGAGATCCAGCGCCGCGTGGGGTTGGCCATCGGGAGGGCCACCTACTCGTGGCCGCCGTCCCGACTTCTCCCCATGCTCCCCCGAGAGGGGACCATAAAATACGTAAGCTCTTCTTCTTTCTGACTAGCCCTTCGATTAGCTCGCGTTCTTTTTCCAACTTCGTTCTTCTCGGAGCTCCGTTCCTCATGTTGATCTTCGTTTTCCTTCTTGTATTTAATTGAGGCCTGCGGCTCCTCTCCCCGCGAAGCCTCCTCTTCCTCAGGATGCGATGCCAAATCGCGCCCAGGCTGCCGCGGATAAGAGGAGGGCCGACCGCAAGGCCAAGCACAAAGACAAGGAAATCGCGAAGTGTGAGCGGAACGACCGCCGCGCCAAGCGTAGGAGGATGAACGAAATCGACGTCTCCTCGGACGAGGATCCTTCGTCGTCTCCACCATGGTCTGGTGACGAGGGAGGCGCCGGTGTCGACTGGAGCGCGTTGTCGTCGTCGTCCGTGTCGCCCCCTCCCCAACAGCAGGCTGCGGGGTCCAGCTCTAGGCCGCGACCGGAGCCGGCCGTCCATGAGCAGGGGGCGAGCTCTAGCTCGCGCCCATCCCCGCGTCCCGTCCAAGAGGATCGGAGGGTGACTCGCTCCCGGTCGGGCCCCAGCGGCCAAGAACATCAGACGGAGTGGAGGAGCTTCCCGCGACGAGATGACTCCTCCAGGCGGCCGGCAGACCGCGACTCATCCGCCCGTTGTCCCTCAGGCGACTCATCACGGTGGGGGGTCGCGTTCTCCGAGGAGGCGGTCGCCTCCCAAGGCGAGATCAACATCGCCGGCGCCCGTTCCGAGTGCGTCGCAGGGGGAGAATGTGAACGCACCCCCGCGGTGCCTCCAGTCCCTGGTTGTCCGGGGCAGCGGGGCCCCTCCCGTGCAGGTTCCCCTCGCCCAAGGCGGGGGTCGGAGCCCGCCGTCCGACGTGGCGGCGGGCAAGAGATCAGCCCCCAAATCGTCGGGTGCGGTCCCCAGGCCCATCAAGCGGGCCCGTGTCACCTCCTTCATGTAAGTGTTTTTCCATGCCGTCTTGTTATCTTGTTTTTGATTTTTTGTTCACCTTATGACTCGCCCTCTCATGTCAGTCATTCCGACACCGGCGCGCTCAGCCTTGCGCCGCGGAAGTGCGCGGCCTTGAGCGTGCGCGACCCTCCACCCATTCCCCGACCGGCAACTCCTCCACCCGTGCCGGTGATGGCACAAGCAGAGGGCAGGGCCACTGAGGTGGCCGAGGTTCACGAGGTTGCGGTGCCCCCACCGATGTCAGGGGATGAAGACGTGGTCGGGGGGCAGGCAGCCCCCGAGGAAATCGAGCCCCCGACGGCGCCCATCATCGATCGTGACGCCGACGCGCAGGCGGCTCCAGAGGCGGGCGTGCCACCAGCGTCGGACGCCGGCGGGGGCAAGACCGAGGCGATGGCGGCTCCCGCGTCGTCCACGTAGCTCCCGGAGGCCACCGACGCGGAAGGGCCCGACCCCGCGGGCGGTGATGCCGCCGCCTTCGCGGTCGAGCTGGAATGGTGCCTGTCGGCGCCGGAGGAGCCGCTAGTCGAGATGCCCGTGCCGTCTACTTCTGAGGTCGCCGGCGCGGTCGAGGTGGCCGTGGCGAGCCCCGAGGAGTCCACGGCCCAGACGGCGGAAGCGGGACCGGAGTTCATCGTGCCGCCGGAGCCATCGCGCCAGCCCGCCGCTGACGTCGTAGAGGTGGTGGTGAGCGCGGACCCGCCACACCCGGATGTGCAGGTGTCTGCCACCCTCACGAACGTGGCGTGCAGCACTTCCCCGGTCACCGTCCGTGAGGTCGGAGAGAGCTCTGGAGCCCGCCCCTTCCTAACCGCAGAGGGGGGAGAGCACAACCTTAGCCTCGGGCGCGCCTCATGGACCGGGGCCCACGAAGCTGAGGCGCACGACGACGAGGATGAAGAGGCCACGGCCCGTCACCGCCTCGAGTGGGGCCTTTGGTGGGCGGAGCAGGCGGTGAACGAGCTTGTCGTTCCGGCCTCGTCGGTGAGTTGGCCAAACTCAATCCTGACTTTGTGTTATTGTTTCCGCAGTCGTTTCTGTGGTTGATCTTCTTCTTCTTGACCCAGGTGCTTGCTAGCTACAGTGCTAGGAAGACGCGCACCATCGAGGAACTCCGGGCCGAGAAGGTCCAGCTGGAGATGCAGCTGGTTGCCGCCCGACTGGCGGCTACAGGGGCAACGGCGAGCGAAGCGTCGACGAGGAGTGCGCCCGAAACCACGGCAAAGTCTGCAGAGGACCACACAGTGGGCGCGTAGTCTGCTGCGGACGCCGCCGTGTCAGAGAAGGCGGCCCTCGAGGCCAAGGTTGCCCAGGCGGAGGCCACAGCCGCGGAGCTGCGCGCTGCCGCCGCAACTACCGCGGAGTCCACCCGGTCTGCTGCTGCTGCTGCCGCCGCCGCCGAAGCCGCGTCCCAGACTGCCGCTGAAGAGAAGGCGGTGCTCGAGAAGAAGATGGCAGACCTGCAGCAGGACTTGGTGCACGCCGAGGTGGACCTCAAGACGGCGAACAAGCAGGTCTGCGATCTCTCCACCAAGCTGCAGGAGGCCACCGATGAGGGGACCCGGCTCCGAGAAGGCAACAGCAAACTAGCGCAAGATATTGACGGTGAGCTGCTTTGTGCTTTCAGCTTTTGTGATGCCTTTTTTCTTCGTGTTACTCGTTGCAGGTGCTGACTAATTTTCTTTTTGATTTTGTCAGGGCTTCGCTTGGCTCGTGCCGCCGTGGTTGTCAAGCTCGTGGAGAAGTCACAGGAACTCACCACCATTGAGCTTAAGATCCACGAGATGTCTGGGATGGCCAAGAATTTGTCGGACCAGCTCGCGAGTAAGATTCCTCGTCTTGTTTTTCTTCTTCTTGGCTGGCACTTCCTGCAACCAACCTCTGACCCGTTCCTCTCTTAGAGGTCAAGGCCGAGCTCGAGGACTCCCGGAAGACCCAGCACGAGGCAGAGGAGGCACGCAAGAAGGATATCGTGGACCGTACCAAGTTCGGTCGGTTCATCAAGCGGATCCTGTCGGAACTCGGCGTCCCTCCTGTCCAGATGCCTCCCCATACGCTTGGCGACCGAGTCAACCTTCTGCCGGGCGTCGTCAGGGAGAAAGAGCTGTCGACGTCTCGGAAGGTGGTGCACCAAGTCCTCTCCATCTTCAACTCGCACTATCAAGGGTTGGACCTCCCGGCACTGAGTGGTGGTTGAGCTCCCGGCTACTCGAATGAGGAGTACGACAAGATCGAGGAGGACTGCGCCGCCTTCGCCCGTGCCTTGGCTGATGCCGCCATGAAGGACCTGGACCTGATTCCAAGAGACACACCAGCAGACGGCTCCGAGCCTTCCCATTAGATGTATCAGTTTGTATACTAGAGAGACAAAATGAACTTGTATGAGCACAGTTTTGAGCAGCTTTCATTTTGTTTTAAAGCCGTCACTTATTAAAGCGTCCCCCGAGTACTCAAGAAAGACTACAAAACGAAGAAGTGGTACTTTAGAGACTCAGGCTGATCGAACTTTTCTCCAGAGCCGCGGGGGCGTAAGAGTCGAAAAGCTCGACCTGAGCCGCAAAGTGGCGCCACCCGTTCGCAGCCCCCGAGTACTTAGAGACGTCCAGGGAGTGACCTGCATATTTTTTTTCATAGAAAGCATTTTGAGCCAGAGCCCGAGCGGCTACCCGAGCACTTTCTGAAAGTAGTCAGATGTCAACCTGTGGGTCAGAGCTGCGCTCGCAAGTCTTCGCACCGTTGCCGTGGGGGCGTAAGAACTAAGAGCTTTGAACAAGTAACAACATCGAAACGCTCACAGATCGACATCTTTTCCTTTCGCAAGATGAAGGTGTTCCGCCAAAAAACTGCTCGCTCATGCGAGTGGTCACGACAAAGTTGTCGGAGAGTTTTGTTTTAAAAACGGGAAAACGAAAGGAGGGCATCGTGCCCCGGGTAGCCCCCGAGCGGTGAGCGTTTCTGCATGGGTGCAGGGACACTTGTCGCTAAGCCTTTGGGTAGCGTTGAAACATACACGAAAAGAATGCCAACGGGAAAGATTGCGAACTTATGAAAAGAGAACAGAGGCACATGGCATTATTCATTGATCATAAGTTTAAAATAGGGAACATTACTCAAAGGTAAAAACGGTGTAGGTGTTCTATGTTCCATGCGTTGGAGATGATTGTGCCGTCCTCGTGTCGAAGCTTGAACGTCCCCGGTCGGAGCACCTGATCGACGATGTATGGTCCCTCCCACGGGGGCGCGAGCTTGTGTCAATCCTTGTTGCTCATAACCTGTCGGAGTACCAGGTCCCCGACTTGGAATTGGCGATCGCGCACGTTGCGCTCATGGTAGCACCGCAGAGCCTGCTGGTACCGAGCTGAGTGTGGGAGCGCCACGTCGCGTGCTTCATCAAGTTGGTCAATCGCATCCTCGAGTGCGACTTGGTTCCCTTCCTCGGTGTATGCTCGGACTCTCGGGCTGCCATAGTCGATATCCGTGGGGAGAACAGCTTCTGACCCATGCACCATAAAGAACGGCGTAGAGCCGGTGGCCCGACTTGGCATGGTGCGCAGACTCCAGAGAACGGACGGCAGCTCGGTGACCCATCTGGCTCGAAACTTCTCGAGTCGTTTGAAGATGCGAGGCTTCAATCCTTGTAGGATCATGCCATTGGCTCGCTCAGCCTGCCCGTTTGTCCTTGGATGCGCAACGGCAGCCCAGTCCACGCAGATGTTGTTGTCGTCGCAGAATTTGAGGAACTTCTTTCTTGTGAACTGTGTGCCGTTGTCTGTGATGATCGAGTTCGGGATCCCGAAGCGATAAATAATGTCAGTGAAGAATGCCACAGCTTCCTCGGAGCGGACCTTGACTACGGGTCGGACTTCGATCCACTTGGAGAATTTGTTGACAGCTACGAGTAGGTGCGTGAAGCCCCCGGGTGCTTGCCTGAACAGCCCGACTATGTCCAACCCCCACACAGCAAACGGCCAGGTGATTGGGATGTTCTGAAGTGCTTGCGCCGGGAGGTGAGTTTGCCGGGCGTAGAATTGACAACCTTCGCAGCGTCGCACAATGTTCTTGGCATCGGCCAGTGCAGTGGGCCAGTAGAATCCTTGTCGGAATGCCTTCCCGACTAGAGTCCTTGGAGCCGCATGATGCCCGCATGTGCCAGCATGAATTTCCTGGAGCAGCTCTCTGCCTTGGTCCCTTAGAATGCAACACATGAATATGTCTGCCGCACCTCGCTTGTGGAGCTCGCCGTCAATGAGGACGAACGGCTTGGCTCGTCGAGAGATGCGGCGAGCCTCTGTCTGGTCGGAAGGTAGCTTGCCTTCGACTAGACATTCGTGGATTGGGAACCGCCAGTCTGGATCTTCCAAGTTTGGCTCTTGCGGTTGATCAATCTCCATGACTTCCGGCGCCTCTGGCTCTGGTGGTTGCTCTTCGTTGAGACGGACGGACGGTGCATCCTGGTTGCTAGCGAACACACCGTGTGGTATAGGCTTGCGGCTTGATGCTACTTTGGCGAGGATGTCTGCAGCCTTGTTGTAGTCGCGCGGCACGTGATGGAGCTCGAGGCCATGGAACTTATCTTCTAGCTGACGTACGGCTCGATAATAAGCCGCCATCTTTGGGTCGACACAATTCTTTTCCTTCATGACTTGGTCCATGACAAGCTTGGAGTCTCCACGGATCTTGAGACGACGAATCCCGAGCTCAGTCGCAATTCGGAGGCCGTTGATGAGCGCCTCATACTCGGCCACGTTGTTGGAGGCAGGGAAATGCAGTCGAACCATGTATTCCATACGCACGCCTAGGGGCGAGATGAAGACAAGGTCTGCCCCCGCTCCTTCCTTCATGACGGATCCATCGAAGTACATTGTCCATGTCTCGTGCTCGATTGGCGCCGGCGGAATTTGAATCTCTGTCCATTCTGCAACGAAGTCCGCCAACACTTGTGACTTGATGGCACTGTGCGGCGCGTATGACACATTCTGTCCCATCAACTCGAGAGCCCACTTCGCTATCCTCCCTTCAGCCTCAGGATTCTGGATCACTTCCCCGAGTAGGTACTTGGACACCAATGTGATGGGATGCGCATCGAAGTAGTGTCGAAGCTTGCGTTTGGTGATCAAGACAGCATATACGAGTTTCTGAATTTGCGAGTAGCGAGTTTTCAAGTTGGAGAGCACCTCACTCACGAAATAAATAGGCTGTTGCACCTTGAGTGATCTCCCAGGTTCTTCTCGCTCAACCACCAACGCGGCGCTCACCACTTGTGTCGTCGCAGCCACGTACAGGAACATCGGCTCCTCTAGCATTGGTGCTGTGAGTACCGGAGGGCTTTTCAAGAGATTCTTGAGCGAGTCGAGTGTTTCCTGAGCCTCGGGCGTCCAGGCAAAGTGGTCGGACTTCTTCATCAGGCGGTACAGTGGCAAGCTGCGCTCCCCGAGTCGAGCGATGAATCGACTGAGAGCTGTGAGGCAGCCTGTGATGCGTTGCACGCCTTTCAGATTCTGGATCGGCCCCATGTTAGTGATGGCCGAAATTTTCTCAGGGTTATCTTCGATGCCGCGTTCCGACACGACAAAGCCAAGGAGAATGCCCCTCGGAACCCCGAAAACGCACTTCTCGGGGTTAAGCTTTACCCCGTGTTCTCTCAGCTTCGCAAACACTTCTATGAGATCGAGGATCAGATCACCCGTCTTCTTTGACTTGACTACGATGTCATCGACGTATGCTTCGATTATTCGCCCTATGAGATCGCCAAATACGCGTTGCATGCACCTTTGGAACGTAGCGCCTGTGTTCTTGAGCCCGAACGACATTGAGTTGTAGCAATAAGCACCGAAAGGAGTAATGAAGGACGTCGCGAGCTGGTCCGCTATGCACATCGCAATCTGGTGGTACCCAGAGTACGCATCGAGAAAACAGAGGGTTTCGCACCCTGCCGTTGAATCGACTACCTGATCTATGCGAGGCAAAGGAAACGGATCCTTGGGACATGCCTTGTTAAGGCTCGTGTAGTCAACACACATCCTCCATTTCTTATTCTTCTTCTTTACAAGTACAGGGTTAGCTAGCCTCTCGGGGTGGAACACTTCCTGGATGAACCCTGCACTAAGGAGCTTCTTGATCTCCTCGCCGATGGCCTTGCACTTGTCGTCGTTGAAGCGGCGCAGGCGCTGCTTGACCGGTTTCGATCCCGGCTTGATGTTTAATTTGTGCTCGGCAACCTCTCTCGGGATCCCCTTCATGTCGGAGGGTTTCCATGCGAACACGTCGAGGTTAGCTTTGAGGAAGTCGACGAGCGTGCTTTCCTATTTAGGATCGAGCGCCGTCCCGATACAGAGCGTGCGGCTGTCATCGGTGACAGCCACATCCTTGGCATCCTTGGCGGGCTCGAAAGAGCAGGCCACTCGCTTGGATGACTCGGGGATATCTTGGTCCTCGGAGGGAGGCTCGGCGTGGAGCTTCTCAGACCGAATGAGCGTCTCAGCGAACTGAAAGCACTCTGCGTCGCATTCGTATGCGTACTGAAACATAGTCCCCTCTGTGATGACCCCCTTCGGACCGGGGATCTTCAGCTTGAGATACGTGTAGTTGGGCACAGCCATAACCTTCACATAGGTCGGCCTCCCGAGGATGGCATGGTACGTCCCCGAGAACCCCACCACTTCGAAGGTGAGGGTTTCCGTGTGGAAGTTCTGTGGTGTCCCGAACGTGACGGGCAGATCAATCTACCCTAACGGGAGCGCATCCTTCCCGGGGATGACCCCATGGAAAGGTGTTGGCGATGGGCGCAGTCGGGACCGCGAGATGCCCATGCTATCAAGCGTCGTCATGTACAGAATGTTGAGTCTGCTCCCTCCATCCATCAGCACATTGTGGACCCGCTTGGTCCCGATCAGAGGGGCCACCACGAGTGGGTAGCATCCTGGTTGCGGCACGTGGTCGGGGGTGGTCCGTACGGTCGAAGGTGATCGGAGTCTCCGACCACTTGAGGTACGATGGCGTCGCGGGCTCGGTGTTGTAGACCTCATGCCTGATCAGCTTCTCTTTGCGCCTTGACGGCCGCGCAGGTGTGCCGCCAAAGAGCATGTGGACCGCACCGTCTTCGCGAGGAAAGACAACCTCTTCTTCATCGTCGTCGTTCTCGGGGGGTGGCGCGGCCTTCTTTGGAGGATCCGACGTCTTGGGCTTGAGCGTACCGTTGACGTAGTTCTTCATCAGGCGGCAATCCTTTAGCGCGTGCTTAACTGGCGTCTCGTGATGGGTGCACAGCGCCTCCAAGAGCCTCTCAAAATGATCCTTCGGGGGACCGCTCTGGTTGTTCTTGGGGCGGGTAGCCTTGCGCTCGACTGCCGCAACGATGTTGTCGTCACGGCCCCTCTTGTCGCTCTTCTTCTTCTTCTTGGACCGCGTGGAGGGTCCTTCACCACCATACACGACTTGCTTCCCCTTGTCCGGAGGGGGAATCATCGTCGCCGCGACTGTCTCCTCTCCGTCGGCGTGGTTGGTCGCGATGTCGAGGAGCTCCCGAGTAGTCCTCGAGGTCCTTCGCCCTAGCCGATGGATGAGGGTGGTGCAGGTGGTGCCGTTCTGGAACACCGAGATGGCGTCGTTGTCTGTCACAGTGGGGAGCTCGGTGCAGCGCTTGGAGAAGCGCCTGATGTAGTCGCGCAGGCTCTCTCCCGGCTGCTGCTTGCAGTTGCGCAGCTCCCACTGTTTGCCGGTACGGGCATACGTGCCTTGGAAATTGCCGATGAAAGTGTCCCATAAGTCCGCCCAGCAGTTGATCCTGCCGCGTGGCAGGTGCTCGAGCCAGGTCCGCGCGGTGTCGGCGAGATGGAGCGGTAAGTTCCTGATGATGAACAAAACATCCGTCGCTCCCCCTGCTCGACACGCGAGCCTGTAGTCCTCCAACCACACGCTTGGGTTGATTTCCCCCTCGTACTTGGGGACTGTTGTCGGAGCCCGAAACCGCGAGGGGAACCCTACGTCTTGCACCTTTCAGCCGAAGGCGCGGGGTCCTTTGGATCAGGCGACCGGCTGCGGTCTCGATCTTCGTCGCTGTCGTAGCGCCCGCCACGCCTCCGGCTGGATCGTCAGCGTGAGTGGTGCTTATCACGGTAGTCGCGGTCATCGTCGTTGCTGCCGTAGCCGTTCTCGTAGTCGTCATCGTCGGTGGCTCGACGGCGGGCTTTGAGCGTGTCTTGGGCATCGCGATGGGGTCCCAGACGTGTCTTGACCGACGGTTCGCCCGCTTCCTTGTCGTGCCCTGGGTGCCTTGATGGCGACAGGTCTTGGCGTCGCACTGACGGTGCGGCTTTTGCATCACGCGCCGAGCGCTGGCGCGACGCTGAGCTCTCGGCCTGCTGGGCGGCCGCCGTCTCAAGGAGGGTCTTGAGCTGCTGGCGGACCCTTTTCTCCTCGGGTGTGGCTGGCTCGGGGCACCCACGCAGAAGCATGGCTGCAGCCGCGAGATTCTGCGACGCGCGCCTGAAGAGTGGCGGGTCGCCGCCGTCGACAGCGGCATCTTCGTTGATGCGCCGGTTCACATCGCGCGCGCGTACGCGAGCTTGTGGCACCGGCTGTTCCGCCTCCTGCTCGCGGTGTTGTTCGCGCCGTTGGTCTCGCTGGGGCTCCTCCTCCACTCCGAGCGCTTGGTGTGGAGGTTCGCCAGCTCTTCGTCGAGCTGGCGCTTGGCCTCAGCGATCTCGTCGAGGCGTGCCCGACGCTGGGCGTCCCCGTTGCGGTGACGAGGGTTCTCCTCGCCATCCGTCGAGCTGGTGGCGGTGTGGGCCTCGAGGATGTTGCACTCGCGCGTGAAGTCCGGTGGAGGCATCGGTGGCCCCCACCGTACGGCCGCGGTGCCTGAGGCGACGTACGATGCCCTCAGTGTGTCGACGTAGGCCGTCACCAGGTCGTCCGGGAGGCCTTGCTGCCCACGGGGGTACATGGCGGTGTACCGCTCCATGAACTCGCCCCAGGTCAGTGGCTCGGACCCGCTGGCCTGGAAGGCGAGGTCGGTGAGATAGAAGGCGGCGAGCCTGAAACGCTCCTGCGTTGGGTTAGGCCCCAACATGGCCATGATCGACTTGTCCGTGAAGCCACAGACTAATGCGACGCGTGCCGCCGCCGCCGTCGAGGCGGTGGGACGCACGGGTCGAGAGAAGGTCCTCCCGACAACGGACTCCGCCGGCCCGGCGTAGACGAAGCCGAGGGAGCCGAAACGCATGGTGGCGCCGGGAGTCAGCGAAACTCCTCGGCTCTCCATCCGGATCGCAGGTGTGGTTCGGTGAGATACACGACGTGCCCCTACCTGGCGCGCCAACTGTCGGGGTTCTCAACCGCCGGCAGTAGATTTGTTACGGATCGTGTGTCGGACCCGGATGGTCAGCACGGGAGACACAAGGGTTTTATACTGGTTCGCACCTCCGGAGAGTAATACCCTACGTCCAGTTCCGAGTACTCGTGTTCCTATACCAGGGATGTCTGTAGTAGGGGTTACAAACTTGGTGATCGGTCAGTCCTTCAAACGGTTGCACTCCTCCCCCTTTTATAGATGCAAGGGCGAGGGGCAAAGAAGGAAAACGAAAATATGCTACAGTAATGGAGGGTCTTTTCCGACGTCAACGTCCGTCAGGCGGCATTGAAGGGTGCTGAGCTGTGGAGGCGCTGAAGACTGCCGCGTGTGCGGGCGGTACTGATTGTTCCGGGCACTTGGCGTCTCCTCCGAGTAGCTCCGTTGGTGACTCAGTCCCCTTAAGTGTTGTTTAGGCCCGCCACGTCATGGCCTAAGTGTCGGTAGGCACCTCTCGTAGACGGTAATCGAGTGCCTGCTCTGACGGGGTGGCGTGCATTTGGTGTTGGATGGGACGGTGTGTTGGAGGCCGTGGTGATGCACTGTGCTGCATTACGACTCCTGTCAAAACTGGCCGTCCTCCCGTCCCGCCAGCTGTGGCCTTTGCATGGCGTGGGAAACTGGCGTCCCGCGTGTCGTTGCGGGGGAGTCCGAGAGTTGGGGCGGCACCACGTTCGTACGGGGCCCCAGACCCGCGCTCCGACCTACACGTGTGGGCCCTGTCCTAGTCGGAGACGGAGGCTACTCATGCGAACGAGTTAGTCGGAGGCGAGGCGGAGTGTACTCGTGCGGGACGGAGAGTACTCGTGCGAGGCGGAAGGTACTCGGAGGTGGGGAAGTCTTGTCAGTGAGGGTCTTGACGAAGATCTGCATCCCTCCCTGTCCTGGATCTTAGCTTTGATATTGTCAATGGTGTCAGATGACTCCACTTCGAAAGTGATTATCTCGTTTGTTTAGGGGGCCCTAATCGAGGCCCTTGTCACATTCCAAATTTAGCTATGTATGTGTTGTATTTTTTTGAGAATATGTATGTGTTGTATTTGACATGGGCTACTTTTCAGTATTTCTATATTTTTTAATTCCGAAATTTTTTATTTGCTTATTTAATTATTTGATATGGATTCTTTGGTTTCATATAGGCCAGTAGATGAGTAGAAAATCTAACGGTGTAGGTCCTTTTCTTTTTTTAGATTAATGTGTTAATTTCTATCCCAATCCACGATAATGGGTTTCCAACTAAGATAATTGATATTGCTAAAGCAAGCCCTATTTTTGTTAAGTCAAAACTGTTCACAACCCAATTGTACACATCTTTCAGTCAAGGTTTGATTTTTGCTGCGTATTTTTTTTTCTGTAACTTATGTAGTGCATGGTTTCTTCCATCTACTTAATGAAGGGCAGTGCCACTGCAAGCTAGTACATAAAAAAAAATAAGGCAGATTGTTGCAAAGCGGGGTGGAAGATTGTCCAAGACATGAATGAATAATACTAAAAAGTTGTGGCGCTATATGTTTTAGATTATGGATGATAAATTTCTGGCTGTGGAGAAATGCATCAGACCGTAATTGTTGCAGAATAGCTACCGTTGTAAGTTCAGGCACATATACTAACAAAGACATTTGAAGCTCTGATATGAAATAGGGAAAAGAGAAAGGGAAAGAAAGAAATTCAAAACATCAAATTTGGAGCCCGAATTAATTATCTTCTCTTGCAGCTTGGTAATGTCACTCCAAATAAACCAACTCGGCCACAATCTGGAGAACAACATGTGGTGGGAATAGGAAAAGGAACCTCTAGCTTATGTGTGTTGATGCAACTACGAACCAAATGCATGGGTGTCTAGCGTGGACGAATGTGCCTAACTCAAAATCTAGCAGTATTAACTATATATATACGGCTATTAATCAATAGCAAAAAGTGGCCCTTGTTGCTTGCCTAACTCAAAAAGGTCCATTCTGGGAGAAACAAAAAAAAAGGAGCTTAATCTAGCTCAAATAAGAGTCTTTTCAAAAAGCATACTATGTATCCAATAATTATATAAATAGACCTTACTGAAGGAAAGGGGATTTTAATTTCCTCCTACCTACATACCTACATGTACATGGATGCATGGACCTACACTAATACTCGCGCAACAGCTTTATCCAAGCACGCAAGCAAGCGCAACCCATGCACAATCGAGAAGCCTGCATAAAGGGAAACAATGAAAAGATCCATTCAATGCGCCCCAACCCCAACTAACGCGAAAGCTACCCCCCGCATTCATCAGAGCCCAATAATCAAGCCGTTTTCTTGCTTGTAGTATGAAGAAGTCGCAGCATCCTGAGCAGAAAGAAAATATCCAGGTTTCCCCTCGTACGTGTCCATCGTCGTCGTCTCCGTTTGTAAGGCAGTAATAAGAAGAGAGAGAGAGAGATGAGCAGAGCATTTGGCAGTGCCACCACAGCACCAGTACGGATTAGCCCTGCAAGTTAATTTACTGAAGGCCGGGCTAGCTAGCTACCAGCACCGGCCGGGCTCCATTGGTGTTGTGCAGTGGTGGGGAGCTCCACGCCGCGCCGGGGAGCAGGCAGGAGGAGGGGCCACATCAACTGGTGGTGCGGTGCGGTGCGGTGCGGTGCGGTGAGGGTGAGGTGAGGTGAGGCAGCGCGATGGCGAAACGAGGGCAAAAAACTAGGACCAGCTAGCCTCGTCACCGGCCGGGTCACCCCCGCCCCCGGCTCCTCCGCGGCGAGCCCGGCCGGCTCGCGCTGGGGCGCTGGCCACGTGATGGTGGTCCGCCGGGAGAGCTACTATCTAGCCCTACGCGCGCGCTGTAAGCGAGAGTAATTATTAGCTGCACTGCCCCGAAAACAACTGCTTTCCCATCCGAAATCATTGAGGCTGCAAATATCTCTGACGACGCGCGCGCGCGCGCGGAGGCGAAACGTGAAGGTCAGCATCTCGAAAGTGGGGAAAGGAAGGAAAAAATGAGGGTGAAGGAGGTCGTCAAGCTACCACCACGCGATAGTTGCAATGCATTGCCTCACCAATTCACCATCACGCAGTATGGTACATAGAAGGGAAACAATTTTTTGAAACGATTGAGAGGTTAAAAAACAGAAGAGGCGCTTGCATTGCATGCATATGCATGATGTTATGCAGCAGGCAGGCCCAGCTAGGGTAGCTAGCTGCCGGTGCACGTCGGCAGGGCGGAGGTATGGCGCGCTGCCCGGCCGCCAACCGACACGTGGCAGGGTACGGCAGGGGCCCTGCGAAAGCAACCGCCACGTGATGCCCAGCAGGCCGGTGTCAGAGGCCCCGAAAGAGACGCGCCCTCCCCTCCCCCTCGCGCGTCCCCATCCGTCCCCATCCCTATACGTGGGAATGGATTAACATCCATAATTGAAAAAAAATCCAGTAAGATCTTAAATTATAAAGCTCACGTCCAATCCAATCCAATCCAATTCACTCACTCAAAATCTAATATCCAACAATATAATCCAACTACCACCAGGTTGACTACTCAGATAAATCTATATGTGGGACACATGTCCAGAGCCGGACCCTAGAATTAAAAGCTCGCGTTCACACTATAAAATTTTAGCGGATTTGACCGAAATTTGGTGAGACGCCTTAACATGACAGTCCGCTACTCAGTGCAAATCGGTGAAGCCAAATCTATATGTGGGACCCACGTCCAGAGCCGGACCCTAGAATTAAAAGCTCGCGTTCACACTATAAAATTTTAGCGGATTTGACCGAAATTTGGTGAGATGCCTTAATATAACAGTCCGCTACTCAGTGCAAATCGGTGAAGCCAAATCTATATGCGGGACCCACGTCCAGAGCCGGACATTAGAATTAAAAGCTCCTGCTTGGATATCCAATACTGATTGGACATCCAATTTAATTTAGCATGTGGACATACACATCCAAAGTAATCCAGTCCAACGAAGTTCAAAAGGAAAAAATCCAATTGGATTTGGATTTTCCAAAATCCATTACCACGTCTACCCATCCCTCATCAAACCCACAAGCCTGCCTGCCAGTGCCAGGCCGCCCGCTGCGACGCCGCGCACGCTACCTTGCAAGAGCTTCTCGCCGCCACCCCATGCGAAGTTTCCAACCGACACATGCGAACCACGGAGGCCGGAGCGCCCATGGAGCAACAGCGCCATCCATCCATCCATCTACTAGCTAGTATCACGGCAACAGGCCGGCTGATGAACATTTTCCCGTGGTTTATTTAGTAGTAATTTCGCAGGCCGGATTATTTAGTTAACCTGACCGTGCCGATCGAGCTGGCGCCGGGCATCCGGTTGGCCGGGGGATCAGTTAACTAATCGTGCTCGTGGATTCTGATGATGGGGGGTGGCCGGGGCGTCACGTGGGCGGGGGGACGGAACTGCGTAAGCACGAGTGGGCACGTGCCGCGGGGATTCCGGCCGGCGGGGACCCCCCCACACCCACCCGCCCCGCGCCTCGGGATCCTCGTCGCCCTCACGTGATTCGATGCCGTGCCGCGCGCACTAGGGGGGGCACACGACGCACTCGCCGCGCGCGCCTCGCATCGCATGCACGCAGCATGCCCCGCGCGCACCGGCCGGCGCCTCTTGGCTCTTGCTGCGGCGTCGCGTGCAGTGCCCCGGCCGGCCGGCCCCGCGGTGCGCGCGCTCGGCCGCTTCCCCCCGTTTGGCTGCTTCTCCGGCCGTTTATTTGGTGGACGCACCGCACAGTGTGTATGTATCTTGAGAAATCGTAGCAGAGTTTTCATCTTTTTAATTATTACAGCAGAAATTGTGCAATCGAGTTTTCCCTTTTTCACGAAATCGAGTAAATTAATGCAGTCTTTTCCCCCTGAGGCAGGGCAGCTAAAACAGTGAGGATGATCATCGCACCCATGGAGCTAGCACTTGCAACTTGCGAGGGTGGCATCTGACAGGGGGAGAGTATTGCTGGTGGTACGTACAGTAGTACGCATACTAGTACTCCAAAATAATTGATGCCCTGCAGTATGGATGCCATTATTGGTATTAAACAACCGGCCTCTGTCAGGCATTTCGTTACCAACAAGCTGTGGTTCGAGAGTAGTTTAATTCCGGCAAGCACTACCCCTCTCTGTAGTCTGTACGTACTGCATACAGATACAGCTTTGAGCTTCCTTGCTCCCTATTGTTTAATATATATACTCCGTATACCTGTAGGGTGAAACTTCATTCATTCACATCTCCTCCTGGGAAGTCAGAACTCAGAACCATACAAATATACCATGCCTCATGTTATTGTACTATCATGAATGCACGAGATATAACAGGGTGCGGCGAGCTTTGTACAACGGCCGGGATGTCGCGGACGCATCATTATTAACGAGATATATACGCCCCATGCACGAGCTAGGCCCACGTGTCAGAACTGTTTTACGCCCTTATTTGTACACAATGCATGCATATGGTTTGATTATTGAGTGTGGTGGGTGCAGCCGTGTAGGAATAGACGCACGCTCACTACTAACCATAGCAGCGAACGCCCCATATCTAGTAAGGCTAACCTCCCCACGGCCCAACCCACTCCTTTCCCTTTTCTTCTACGTCATTTTTGTGGGTCGCGGGTCTGCGACGCATCCGTTCCCCGTTCTCCCTTCCTGGTCCCGTCCAAATCACCGCCCTGTGGATCTCGCCGGCGACGCATCTCCGATCCGCCGCCGCCCCCCGCCCCCCGTCGCCGCCGATTCCTCCGCATCGATTCGACTCTCACCGTCAGAGGCCCCCCTGTGGATCTCGTCGGCGGCGTGAATCTCGCCGGTGATGCAATCGCTTCCCTGCGATTCATCACTGCCGGAGTGAGGGTCGCGTGTCGAGCTCGTCACGCGCCTCGCCGTTTCGCCTGTGTCGAGAGGGAAGCGGAAGGAGGCGACTCGTGCGTCGAGGGGGAAGCTGAAGGAGGCGCCCCGTGCGGTGATTTGTTTGCGCCGATCTCACCGGCGATGCCACCACCACCCCCTGCGCGTTGTGAGTGGTGAGCCTAATTTTATCCCCTCCTCTTCTACTCATGTTGTCTCCCCTCAGTTTGTGTCACCCGCTCCAATTCTGTTTAATCTGCCATACCTTTGTTGCATTGGTAGTTATTTTTTATTAGCTATCTCAACCTATATCTATACAGTTTTCTTGTTCATTCTGCAACTGCATGGCATTTGAATAGAGAATGACTGTTCTATAAACCCATGCTATATTTTAGATTAATGTCAATAGCTAACACTAGAATAGGAGAACGCTTGGAAGGTGTCATACCTAATAATGTAAAGTCATACTCAGAAGGTGTCCTCAATTATGTGTTTTTGGCTCTTGGAGTATGCCATGTGTTTTTATAGGTTTTCACTAATACTTTGGTCAGCGTCCAAACTCATGTCTCCATGCACGTTTGGCTTTTAAGGAATATGTTTCTGAAATGTCAACTTATTCATTGTTGGTTCCATTCCCCGGAGCTTAGGCCCATCTTCATGTGTAGATAATTGAATGGGAAGCTGAAATTATATGCAATAGAAGACCGTATATGACATTGACAGTATGCCTTCTTCTTAATACTTCAGCCATTGGTTTACATTACTCAAATATTAAAATTAATGTTTACCAGTCACTTCTTGTTAGCATTAGTCAGCGGGCTACTTTGCTATGTGATTATGAGTCATATATATATATATATATATATATATATATATATATATATATATAGTTTTCTCATATCGAGTTCAAAATTTTATATTTATGACTCATAAGTTAGATGTCTTTTTTATTTTTGACACCTGTGCTTTATTAGTTTGTGATTTTGAAAAGTTGGGGATGTAGAAAGTCCTAAATAATTGCCTTTAATGTTTTTTGCATCATGGGGTACACATATTTTGATACCTGGTTTTTTTAAAGTTGGGGATGTACAAACATTTGAATCGATGACATCAAATCTTGTTTTTGCACTCTATTGGCTACCCATTGCTAGAGGAGGTTATGCATTTATATAATTTTTTTTGAATATTTCAAGGCTGTAGGTGCAGAAAGTTTACTATGTATAATTCCAAAAAATTAGCAGTGAATAAGTTTTGAATGCGGCGGTTCAAAGTTTTTGTAAATGTAGTGCACATTTTGAACATACACACTGCAAAGTTTATAATTCTAGAGGGGAAAGTTTAGTACGAGTTATTCAGTTAGCTAGCATTTTACCATTCAATCATTCTTTTTGCCACGTTACTTCATATTTGAGTGGATTTGTTTTCAGGTCATTTGAAGTTGTTGATCCTAAGGCAGATCTATTCAGTTGGGGGATAGAAGGAAAACAGACACACCTGTTGAAAAATTGTGAGGTCAGATTTTTTTTAAATCCTCCCTCCTACTCCATTCAATCATTCTTTGTGTTATGCACGACTTGAGAGTAGTAAGCATGTGGCAACAATTTTCAGTATTCAAGTAGAAAGATTCAAATATGCAGGTTGAAAGTTTTTGAAAAGAGAGTTATAAGTTTCAAATAGTTAGTGCAAAGTTGTATGATTTTCTAAGTAAAGGTTTTGGAATTAGAGAGTTTTGTAGGTCAAAGTTTTTTGGTAGGCGTGCAAAGCTAATAATGTTACAGTATAAACTTTTTAGTTCTAGACTGTAAAGTTAATAATGCTATAGTATAAAGTCGTTAATTTGTAGCGTAAAGTTAATAAAGCTACAACATAAAGTTCCTTATTCTAGAGCATAAGGTTTTGGAATTACAAAGATTTTTAGCCTTTTTCTAGGACCCAACATTGTTTTAAACACTACATGAGCAGTCAAAAATAGAAGCTATGGAAGTTATCACATTCAGAGTGCACAATTTGAAATTACAATGGTTTGAATATGGGAATATGAAGTATTTAGTGTGAGTCAAAAGTTTTAAAGTTCAAAGTTCAAAGTTTCAAATAATAAAGTTTTGAACTTAAAATACAGTGTTTCAAATGGCCTATTACAAAGTTCATGGTATTTGGTCAAAAGTTTTTCTATTCGGGACTACAAAGTGTTAAGATATGCTACTATAAAGCTTTCTGATTTTAGAGTGCAAAGTTTATAATTAAAGTTTTCAAGCTAGGAATACAAAGATTTTAATGTGCTAGTAAAAAGTTCAAAATGTTATAATTGAAAGTTTTTTATATACTGATGTGATTTGGTGGATTAGAAAGAAACAAATTCGTGTGGTCTGTGATGCTTAGCTAGATACCTTAGCGGCTAGTAAATGAGTATTCACACTTGTAAATTTGAGGTGATTGAGTGTGGGCTTGCTGTCGAGGAGTTAAAGCTGTTGGGATTTCATGTCTCGGATTGTTGCTTAATTCAGCAATGTGATTGCAAAGTGTCAAATCTTGGAACTCATTTTCTCATATATATCATTTGATAGCTGGGATGTTTTATTATGTGCTCAATGAAGAACACTTGGATAGTCATTTGTCATGGCATCTTTTGTGGTTAAATTTCTGAGTCATATTCAAAGTTTTCGCAAACCATGTTGAAAGTTCATGAGAATATTATGTTGTTGAAAGTTCATATGTTTAAAATTACTAAGCTTTCGATCTAAAGTCCAAAGTTTATAATATGTTAGTAGAAACTTCCCAATTCCCATATTCATAGTGCAATGTTTTGGATCTAGGAGAATGTTTGAATGTGCAGATAACGGGTTGTAGAAAGAATTGTGAATTTTGTCCTTGAGTATGTAGTTTTGAATATGCTGATTTATAAGTTTCTAATATCTAATTATGAAGTTTTGAACATGTGAATTGAAATGTAGTGCACATTTTTGTACCTACACAGTGCAAAGTTTATAATTCTAGAGTGCAAAAATTGTGTGGATTATTTGGTTAGCTAGTATTTTACTATTCAAACATTCTTTCTCATGTTCATATCCGAGTGGATTTGGTTTCAGGTCATTCGAAGTCATTGTTGATCCGAGGCTGATCTATTGGTTGGGGATAGAAGGGAAATCGAGTCACCTTTGTTGAAAATTTGTGTCGAGGTCAGATTTTTTTTGTCCCCCCTCCCGCCCCATTCAATCATTCTTTGTGTTATGCATGACTTGAGAGCTTTAAGTTTTCAGTCTTCAAGTAGAAATATATGAATATGCAGGCTGAAAGTTTTAGAACAGTGAGTTATAAGTTACAAATTATTTAGTACAAAGTTGTAGGATTTTTAGTTTTTGAAATACAAAGTTTCGTACAATGTTTCAAAATTATATTGTAGGTCAAAGTTATTCAATTTACAGTGTATAAAATTTACACTCCGGGGACTAAAAAATGCTACATTATAAACATTTTAGTTCCAGAGTGTAAACTTTTTAATGCTACAATATAACTTCTTAGTTCTACAATATAACGTTTTAGTTGCACTACTAGATCAAAGTTAATAATGCTACAATATAAACTTTTTAATTCTAGAGTTTAAAGTTAATAATGCTATACTATAAAGTTCTTAAGTTTAGAGTGCAAAGTTAATAACACCACAATACAAAGTTCCTAATTCTAGAGCGAAAGGTTTTGGAATTACAAAGCTTTGTAGCCGTTACCATGACCCAATAGTGTTTAAATAGTACATTGAACATTAAAAAATTTAAGCTATGGAAGTTTTCAAATTTAGAGTGCATAGTTTGAAATTGCAAAGGTTTGAATCTGGGAATACAAAGTATTTAATATGTGTGTAAAAAGTTTCTAAGTTCGGAGTTTAAAGTTTCACAAGTTTCAAATTTAATAGTACAGTGTTTCAAATGTCCCGGTACAATGTTGATGGTATTTGGTCAAAAGTAAAAATTAAATGTATGAAGTTCTTATTTGTAGAAGATCTTTTATTGTAAAGTTTTGTATTTGGGACTACTAAGTGTTAAGATATGCTAATATAAAGCTGAATTTAGAGTGCAAAGTTCAGAATAAAAGTTTTGAAGCTGGGAATACAAATCTTTTTAATCTGCTAGTAGAAAGTTTCTAAATTATTTGCTTGATCGGGTTTTGAAAAAACATGTATTTTGAACATTTACCATCTGTGGTCCATAAGTTGGAATATAACTGGTTGAATTATTTGGTAATTAGATTAGCATAATATGTACATATAAGTTAGTAAAATCAAGGTACAAAGTTTTACTTGTGTTTGATCAAAGCACTGCCATGGGTATGTCCTGGATTATTTCAAGTTAGATTAACACTCTGTCATGTGGTGTACAAAGTTAGTAACACACATACAAAGATTTTTTTTATCTATTATGCTATAGAGTAGCTTCTTTTCCTTTGCTAGAACTGTGCAGTGGATGCTTCCTCCTTGGACACATCTAAAGTTTTCTCCTTGGTTGTTGTATGCTTGGCGCATCCAATTCTCAAATCTTCTTCCCTTCCAATCCATTCACTAAATGTTTCATGTCACAAAATATATGCAAGTATATGACCTTTTATTTGTATCCGCTCAGCTGCCATCGGTGATTGTAATCTCAAAACTTTTTTTAGATAATCCTAGTTGTTTTGCTCCTGCATACATTTTTTAAGACTGATAATTTTAAAAACTGGAGTAGTAGATTTAGAGTGGTCATTCCCAACTACATTTGTTTTTTATTTACAAAAGTTTAAATCTGAGTGTAGAAAGTTTATAATGTACATGTGCTAGTTGAAATTTTCAAAATATGAAGTACAAAGTTTGAAATTATAAAGGTATATAAAGTTTTGATTATATAACTTGGAGGTTGTTTAGTCCTAGATACAAAGGTACAAAGTTTCTGCTACAAAGTTTCCTAAGATGGAAGTTTATTTTTTATTATCATGAGTTTTGTAGTTGAGAATATAATTTTTTTAATATGCTAGTGTAAAGCTGCTGATTTTTCAGTGCTAATGTATTTTCTAATGCACCTTCTATATTTTTATTTGAATTTCTCATTTTCCCTAAATATGCATAAAGTTTTAGTAGCGATGTGAAGCCCCAAGGTTCTGTTTGGCTTTCAAAAATATTTAATGTGGATAGAAGGATACTTAAATCTGTATAATGGATACTAGAGGTGTTTGATGTACGAAGTTATATATAGGTAGGGTCAAAATTTTTACACACCAATCAGAACGTTTTGTTAATTCAGATAGAAAGATTTGACTGCACTCACATGGATTTATAGTTTAAAAGATCAAATAGAAAGATCTTGATCTGCGAATTAAAAGTTAAGATGTACATAATGTTCAAACTAAGAATATGGTTGGACAAAAATTCTTTTGACATCCATGTATTTCTACCAATGAGTCTCACTTATTATTATTTTTTTTGCAGAATATCATTCAAGATTGAACTTTCTATCTACGCATGTGCTGAAATCATGCTCGCCTTCTCATACAGAAAATGGACAAGCAACGTGTCTTTATGTTTAACATGGCGATAATCTTCATTTTATTTTTAATTTCTTACTCTTTTTTTTATGTTTTTTAGTTTTTAATATGAAAGATTCCGCAATGTTTCTTTTGATACCATGCAGCATGATTTTTCCCAAGCACAAATGGAAAACTAATAAAATCTAAATTTATAAAAGTATTATTTAAAATGGTAGCTTCTACATTCATATGAATGTCAAACAATCCCTCCACCCATTTACTCACCCATACACCCGCTGTCCCGAAAGAGAAAAAAATAAAAGCTACAAAGACTCCACAGGAAATGGAAGCCAGCTAAGGAGGCATGCACGCACAGAGCCCACCGGGACCACTTAACTAGCTGCCGCTGCTCGCCAGGAACGCGCGCCCGCCGCTACTACATGCCGACGATTGTTCGTCGCGGGCTCCTAGCAGCGAACGCGCGCCCAATAATGGTTCCCCGCGATGCACCAGAGAGGGCCGGGGGTGGTCCTTCTAGTTCTAGTAGTACGCGACTACGCGAGTGAACGGAGGGAGGTGCGCGCAGCACAGCTAGCAAGAGCCATCCCGTACATTTCTCGTGTCCGTGACGGGACAGCACTACCCCCTGCTCCACCCCCGCCGTGTGGTCCTTCATGTGGTCGCTAAATGGCAACCATCCCATCCATTATGAAACCTACAACATCAATGGCAGCGGTTCCCCTGTACAACGCTTGGGATTCTAATTAGTTTGCTCGTGTAGCACTCATCATGCTGGGTGCGAATATGTTTTTCTCTCCCCCCACCCCCACCCCACCACCACACACACACAAAATTGGCGATGTCAGCACGGACAAAATCAGTCTTATATCATTAACGATGATAGTCATGCTATCGTACATGTTAGTTGGAGAAAAAAAGAGAGATATCCGACATGTCGCCCGTATATGTGCTAATAATTGTCGCGGCGCAACTGTTGCTACTATACGCTTGTCGCTACTTGAAATAGAGACATGTTTTTCGAGCTAATATAGCTCGGAACAGATCCTCGGCCACACTAAATGAAAAATGTTGCTCTGTCTTTTCAATTGGGATAGTGCTAATTATTCCATCGTTAACTGTATTTAAGAACAAGTACTTATGGTTATGTGCAACTTATGCATCAAATGTGACCGTTTATGTACCCTTTATAGGCGAATCATATTCTTGCTGCATATCCCTCCGTCTTAAATTGTATGTCGTTTTGATTTTTATTTTTCAAGATGCATATATGTTTGTATATACCTAAATATAATATATATGTCTAGATGCATACACAAATATCCATAAATTTAGAAAAGCCAAAATAATCTATAATTTGCAATAGATGGAGTAATATATATCTTTGTTAACAAAAGGATATTACGCCATATGAGCAGCTAGGGAGGAGGAGGACGAGAGAGATATAGCTCGGTGGCAGCACGACGCATAGCACAATGAATCAAGGCGCGTGGTACGGAAGGGCGAAAGCAGGGAACGGCCAAACGGGCGTCCACGTCTCTGACCGGAGGCTGGGGGGCAGCGTGCAGGGGATATCATTGCGGTGGCGCCGGCTTTTCTGGGGCACAGAGAGAGAGAGAGAGAGACGAGCGATGTGAGAGAGGGAGGAGGAATTTTCACCGTCTGCAGCCACTGGCAGCCCAGCCCCCGCACGGCGGTACGGCCATTACGCTGCCAACAAAAGTGGCCGCGCCCGCGCACTCCCCTTGCCAGAAGTACGGAGCGCTGCTGGCAGCATCTCCTGTCGCTTTTTACGGTTTTACTACTCTACGAGTACGAGGCTCCCTCCATGCACGGCGCGAGCGTCATTCCCTCTCCCGGGACCCGGCCGGGCGGTGAAAGAGAAACGTACAGCTAGGCACTGTTCATGTCTTGTACTGTAGTACTACTCCACTACACTGTACGAGGGCCCCACGTCGCCATGTGTGTGTGTAGACGGATAACGTGCACCATGCTGCTTCATCTTCTTCTCTCTCGGTCACTCATGGGAGGAGGAGGGGAGAGAGAGACGAGGCCGGCACGTCGTACTGGGGCGGGGCAACGGTGAAAGAGTTAAGAAAAGGAAAGGGGACTCGACTCGGGGAAAGAGAGAGAAAAGAAAGTAAACGCGAGGTGGTGGGGACTGGCGGCCGTGCCGGGGCCGAGGGCAGGGGGTCCCCGTGGGCGCCGACACTCCACGTTGCCTTGACGTCAACCTGCGCGCGCCCTTTACCTGCGGTAACTACCACCGCAAGCAGCCAATGCAACGCGATTCCTCAGCAGCAGCAGGAGGCAGGCAGCTAGCGACCCGGCCCCACTCGCCGTCGTTAAAATTCCCTGCGCACTCTCACCTCACCTCACCTCATCATTGATTACTGCATGGGGGGGCGCTGTCAGCGGGTCACACAGGCGAAAGTGACTGGTGTCCGGCACTCCGGCCGGCCGGTGTAGTAGATATATATCGGGGGGTATGTTATGTTGCAGTAACATTATCTTATCTTATCGGAAACTCTGAACGTAAACGCCACTCCAGTGTGGCGCGGCCTCCTTTCTCCGCACGCCCATTGGTTCACCACCTTCTAATCTCTCATCACGGACAGTATCTGCTGCTCTCTCATATGCATTGCACAGAATCGCATGCATATACACCAGCTCGATCGAGTTGTCACTGACAGGTGGTCCCGTGAGCTGTGGCCCAATGCAAGCAGAAGGGCGCCAGTCCACTTGTCGATAATACGACCCCGACAGTTTACACTGTCATTTCATGTCCGCATATATGCAGGGTTAATTCCGCATCATCTCTTCTTCATATGTGACGACTAGCTAGTAGTAGCTCGCTAGCTAGGAATAGGTACTCCCTCTGTCTCTAAATGTAAGCATTTGTTGACTTTTGCTGATCATGTTTGACCATTCGTCTTATTCAAAAAAATTATGAAAATATTATTTATTTTGTTATGATATGTTTTATCAGCGTATATATTTTAACTATATCATAATTATTTTTATATTTTCATAAATTTTTTGAATAAGACGAACGGTCAAACGTGTACCACGGAAACCGAAGAATGCTTATATTTAGGGACGGAGGGAGTAGTTACCTCACTGCTCACTCTTTTCGCTTTGGACGACGACGCACAGTAGGAAGCGTGCCGGATATAGCTAGGCTGGCTAGCTACCTGCGGCCTTTTGACCGGACCCAGGAGTGTCAGTGAAGCTAGCTGTAGTCAAGCCGGGACAGCTCACCGCGCAGCGCTCGCTCAGCTCGCTAGCTGTGATGGCGGACCAGGCTGATCGATCGGCCGGTAGTGCACGCAGCAGCGCCCCCGTCCAGCGCGGTAGTACGAATTATGCTGCTGCCCTGCTTGCCCCCCCCCCCCCCTGCCCTGATGATGTTTATCTTATGTGCCGCTGCTTTAAGCATGTGATTTCGGCGTGTGATCGATCGGTCGCACGCACGGCGGCGTGGCCGGCACACCGTTGTTTCCCTTGTTAATAAATAGTATAATTTGACGATCGAATATGTAGCTATAGGCAGTGGGGAGCAAGCAGCAGCTAGTAGCACACGCACTGGCGAGATCATTAGTTTTTTTGCTGAGTTTGACTACCTACTAGCACACACAAATAATGCAAACTTCCTTTATTTTCTTTCCTTATAAAGTTTTTTTTTTGTTTTTGCTTATTACCACGCCTAGCTAGTACTGTACACTAGTAATAGCTTCTTGTTACCATAGGAGTACACACCAGCGTTAATTAGCAGCCGTAGGGCTACAAGTAATACCTCCGTTCTTAAATATATGACACCATTGACTTTTTTCGTTCGTTTGACTATTCGTCTTTTCTACAAATATTTTTGCAAATCAATAAACCAATAAGTTAAATCTAAAGTACATTGGATAATAGATATAATGATATACATTTTACTTTAGTTAACTAATTTGTTCAATATATATTGGTGGTCAAAGTTGGAGTAAAAAGTCAACGGCGTCATATATTTAAGAACGGAGGGAGTAGTTCGTTGTACCACGCGCCGTGTGTACCAGCTGTTACTTGTTCATCAGCTGGATGGTTAATTACAGAGAAATAATCAAACTAATTTTGACGTTTCCGCATGTAGAGTACTAGGTTAAAAGTTTAACGGGCGCTTTAACTAACTACCAGTTACTTTAATCGGAAGAAATCTGAGCAGATCCCTGGCTTCACCTAAATGTTAGCAGTACTTGTGCATGCTCTCTCCTGCTGCATGACACACATGACTACTCTACATGAGAGGGAGGGGAGGGGAGGGGAGGGGTGGAGAGAGAGAGAGAAGAGAGAGGTGCGCGTTAAACGACAGCTTCGCATCATTAGCTCACGTATCAATATTCCGCGTGTGTCAGAGGCACCATGTGTCAACATGTCTCGTGTCGGGCTTTGTCGCAGTATACTGGCGTACTACGTGATGCACACATATGCGCGGAAGCTTTCTTTTCAACCTGCCTGCAGCAAGCTACTCCTACTAGCAAGCAGGCTGGCCCGGCCCACCCGGGTTTAATTGTTGGGGGCAAACTGTGTAACAGCCAGTAATAATCAATGAGTGATCGAGCCTAATCAATTCGCCACCGTACGATATGATCGAGAAGGTACGGCGCGCGCGGTACGACCCGGCACCGGTTGATCGGTCGGTCGTTAACCGAAAGCTAAGGCTGCAGCGGCACAGCCAAAGCGCCGCTTCTCGATCGAAGTTTAGTGCAGCAGCGGTGTGCGGACGGAGCCAAGCAGCGTGTGATGGGGCGGGAAGGCTCGCCTTTACGCTAGTTGCGTGCCGTTGATAGCTCCCGCGCGTCTCGACGACGTATACGTACACACACACGCCGGCCTTGATGGCACATGCGGAGTCGCCGCATACCGAAGCATGGACGACGCCGCAGCTGTGGCCGTGGCCGGGAGAGAGTAAATTGGCCCTCTGCTCCTGCGCCGGATAAAGAAAGATTCCTCTCGGGGGGTCCGGCGCGGCGAGAGCCCCCCGGCGGCCTCTTCTCCCCAATCCGTCGAAACGAGAGCAGCGCGCGGCCGGCGGGGGCTAGCCACTAGTACTACGTGCCGAGGCAGTCCAGGGCAGGCCATCCAACGGCCGGGAGAGGCTTTATGGCATGCCGAGACCGGCAAAGACGAGCGGCCGAGGCGGCGAAGGCGGCAATCAATCGAGCCCGCGCCGGCGGCGGTCTCCGGAAACTAACTGGCCGGTTAACCATTCTCGGTGCGTGGCCTGTGCCTGCCTGCTGCTGCGTACGAATGCCCCTGCGGGGTGAGCAGCATTGATTTCCGCCAGGATGCTTCGGCATCCACTTCCATGGACACTTGCACAGGCTCCAGCTCATGGAGTCACGTGGTCGTGTGCATGCATTACGGTTAAAGTAACAGGATTCTTTCTTCTCTCTCTAGTGTGTGTTCAAAAGAAAAATACTGAGACTGCTGCTACCAGTAGTAGTACAACAGCCAGTAGAGAGCTAACGGAATTATGCTAGGAGGAGAGAGAGAGAGACGAGTGGTGGTGGAGCATATGAATGCGGGTGGGCAGAGAGAGAGAGGATGGATGCAGTGCATGGGATGGGGCACGTTGGGGCCTGCTGCCGTGCTGGGTTGCAGCTTCCTCTCCCTCTGCACGCTAATTCTATATACTCCCCCCTAATCGCACCTCCCTAATGCTATCTTATGCACAGCTTTTGTCAAACATAGTTTTGTGCACACACATGCACTTGGGCCACTAGCTACTTCTTCCCCCACCTCCTCCCCCTCTCTATATTAATTACTTCGCAACAACCCCTTGCTCTGTTACTGGTGATCGGAGTGACTGGAGCGCTCCAAAGCCCAGCACTATTTCTTCTCCCCTCCTCTCACCCCCTCCCCCTCTCATCACGCCCCTCCATCCCCTCCTCTCCCTCCCCCCCCCCCCCCTCTCGGCTCTCGCACGCACTCACTCTCGTCACTCCTCCTAGGAAGGCTACAGCTACTAGCTCGTACTAGAACGAGCAGTGAGTGTCACTTGCTCGTCTCAAGGAACTGCTCCGGTGCCAATTGAGCTAGTACCACGCCGTACGGTTAGCCCTTAGCTCCTAGCTACTGTCCCGCGATGGCGTCGGAGTGGGAAATGGCCATGGGAGTGGAGCTCGGCATGGGGATGGGCACGTACCACGGCCACCACCACAACGCGTCCAGCATCACCACCGCGCCGATGAGCAGCCACCACAGCGGTGGCGCCAGCTACTCCACGCCGCACCACCACCATTACTACGGGATGCCGCCCATGGGCGGCGACGCCATGCGCGTCGACCAGCTCCTCGACCTCTCCACCGGCGCCGGCGCACACGACTTCTTCCCCACCGCCGCGGGTGCTGCCGCGGCCGCTGACAACGGGCATCATCATCATCATCACTCGGCGACCATGGGTGAGCCGTCGCCCACCGCCAACTCGTCGGATCACCAGACTTCGCTCCTCTCCTTCGCCGACGAGTTCTACATACCCGTAAGCACGCACCAAACGATCGCACAAAAAAACTGCCGCGTCCATCTAATATGTCTGGCATGAGTGAGATCGCTGAACAATTCTGATGCGCATGATGATGCAGAGCGAGGAAGCTGCCGAGCTGGAGTGGCTCTCCAAGTTCGTGGACGACTCCTACTCCGACATGCCGAATTACTCCGCGCATGCCGCAATGGCGGCGGCCGCTGCAGCAAACGCGGCCGGCAACGGCGGTGGCAACTCGGGTGGTCAGGACAGCTGCGTCACGGCCGCGCCCGGACGCGGCGCGCGCAGCAAGCGTTCCCGCGCGACCGCCGCGGCTGCAGCGGCGTGGCACTCCCTCGTGCCGCGCCCGCCGTCGCAGCCGTCTCCATCATCGTCCTGCTCGTCCTCGGACTTCCCGTCGTCGAACAAGCCGGGGCGGCCGAACGGCGCCAACGGCAGCCGCGGCAAGAAGAGCCCGGGCCCGCCGGGCCCCGCGGGGGCGGAGGTGGGCATGGAGGGCGGCGTGCGGCGGTGCACGCACTGCGCGTCGGAGAAGACGCCGCAGTGGCGGACGGGGCCCCTGGGCCCCAAGACCCTGTGCAACGCCTGCGGCGTGCGGTTCAAGTCCGGGCGCCTGATGCCGGAGTACAGGCCGGCGGCGAGCCCCACGTTCGTGCTGACGCAGCACTCCAACTCGCACCGCAAGGTCATGGAGCTGCGGCGCCAGAAGGAGATGATCCTCATCCGCGGCAGCCACCGCGACGCGGCCGCGGCCGCAGCGGCTGCCTCGGCGGCGGCAGGAGCCGCCGGGCCGAGGCCGGAGCTCATGTTCCGCGACTACGGCGTGTGTTAATAGCTAGCCGGCGGAGGAAGGAGGAAGCCCGGCCGGCCGGGGAGCTGGCCGTGCATTGCGTGCATGCATGGAGCGCCCTTTAGATCCTTTTGCGAACGAAATTCTGCCGTTTTCTTCTTTTCTTTCTTCGATCGATCGCCATGCGTATTCCAGATATTTTTTCCCTTTTTCTTCTTTTGTTAATTATTAAATTGTTGGTACCTACTACTACTACTACTACCTCCCCTGCTTCTAAGTTCTATGAGAGATCAATGAATTCTGTTGGTATAATTGTGGTCGTTTTGTGAGCAATCATGCACCTAAAACGTCATGTATCGAGTACACACGAATGGTCCTGATTGTGATTTAGCAAGCATATTAGTTATGGCACGCATTCCGTCCGTACTGCTCCGCTGGTACGTATGCGTGTAACGTGAGCGCGCGAGTAGTGCCATGCATATCTTCTTAACTGAATTGACAAACAACAGATCTCTCCTCGACAATTTCCAAAGAAACGAACGAAACTATATACGTGTATATGGCATATACGTTCATCGACGATGGATCAGTTTATACGTATTTGTCCTTGGTTTTTTTCTAGTAGTTTTGAGTGGGATTGTTTTCTCTGTTAATTATTACCTGCATCGGAGTACATTTGCTCATTGGTTCGCGACAGCTTTTCTCGTGGTTATTACTCGGCCTACTCCTCGCTTCTTTTTTCCTTACCGGTAGGTCAAGCTTTTCAATTCAATGGAGGAAAAGGAGAGGAAGGGGGTGAGAGCCGGGAATGGTGGGGTGGGCCAGCACGTGACTTGGCCCTATCGCGGCCTTTTTGGCAGGGGGAAAGAGTGGGCGATGCTCCGGTCACGTGACAGTGCCCCCCCCTCACCTCCTCCACATCACCACCATGCATCATCTATCATCCTTCTCTCCTCACTTATTAGCATCATGCAATCGTCTTTCTCCCCCGACTTTTCTCGGCGTTTGTTTTCTCCGTGGGGCTGCGCAAAAGGCAGGCCGAGTAAAGCGGGCTTGGGGCCGAGCTCCTTGTGGTTGTGGCCATGGAGTGCGTGGGCATGCATGCGACCTCTGCCGACTTCCATGTGGCCGTGGTCTCCGGGGTGGTGTGCCGCGTTTGGTTGGCACTGCACTGCCCGTACTAAACAATCATGTTCCGTGTGCTCGCAAAGTCGTATGTAATAGCTATACACTTCTTCTTTTATGGACAGTGTGTATGTACATGACCCGGCCCGGCCGGCCGGCCTAACACACACCAAATACTAGTACTAGTGACGGCTAACTAGCGAAGCACGGAGAATTAAAAAGCAAACCACAGGTGTAAAACCTCCTATGGTAAGTGTTATATTTATCAATGGGTGCGTCTGACTTGAATGCTCTAAGCAACTAGTGGTGATTTTACACGATCCGACCCCGCTGGTTGCCATATTGAGACTTGAGAGGAAATCTGCATGGAGAGATCAGAGATAGGATGGATGCATCCAATCCTTGGCCGTGTTAGACAACTTAAGGCCGGGGGCATATATGGGCGGCACATTCCTTGCAGATAAAAATGAAGTCGTAGCTGCAGCAGCTCTTAGCTAGCATGACGTGACAGACGTGCCCCATCTGCCAGGAACTCTGACGGTGTGTGCCCGGTGAAATGACCCGACGTGCAGCACGAAGGAACATCGGCGGCCACGTCCAGCGCATGCGAACCGGTCGAACACGAGGTCCTGCTGGAGTCTGGACTTGCACGGAGAAGGAGACGACGAGAGGCCGGAGAGCGGAGATGGCTGGGCGGGCGCAGCAGCTGCTCGATTTGACACTTGCCCATGCAGGCATGCACAGAGAGAGAGAGAGCCACTTGCCAGGAACGCGGGCAGGGAGGACGTACACTTGTCCTGGTCGGCTCTGCCGGCGCCCTTGGTTTCTCGTCGCGCCGACGTTGAAGTGCGGGCGGCGTCGCGCCAGCCTCTGCCCGCGCTCGATTGGCTTGCGCTCGCTGCCGTCAGCAAGTCTGCAGTGCACAGCGAGGTGGCTTGACCGCTTGAGCTGATACGAGGACTATGGACGCCAAGGCCCAAGGTTCACTTTCAGAAACAAAAAACTAACCGGGCCTGTTGGGCCGAAACAAGACAAAGCACAAGGAAGAGAGAGAGAGAGAGAGAGTGAAATCCATTTGTTATAGGTAGCCCACGAGGTCCGCGCAACCTCCGGTTTGCAAATTCAAATTATGTTTTTTTAAAAGAAAGGTACATCGACCAAATGCATACAATTATTTCTAATTACACGTTTACATAAAAGAATTGTGAAAAATAAAAACACAAAGTGCTGGTCCACATATAAATAAAATCCTCCATCTCCACCATGAAAACAAATCACAAGGCAATTATGTTTATGAAACTCCATCCATAAGTGGCAAACACCTCCATGTCCGCAGACTCAAGCAGTCTACAACCCACCTTGAATGACAGACAATCCTCCTCTCTGTGAAGCAGCGACCAGAACCGAGTCCAGTGCGTCCTCTTGAAGAGTACCTTTAAGTATGAAGGCGCTATACCCTTGTCAAATACATCATCATTTCTACATATTCAAATTGTCCTAAACATGGCAATTACTCCTGCTAGTATATGTCACTTAAGTTTTCTATTTATTCCACCCAATCAGTCATTAAACATGTGATGGATACTAGTTGCCGAAGATAAATTGAAGGAAACTTGAACTAATCTCCACATGAACTTAGCAGATCACAATCAAAAAAAGAAATGTTGAACGGTACTACTTGTGAGGGACTGTCTAAATGTTACATTCATCGGTGTTGTGGATAACACAGATTGTACCGTAGCACTCCCTATTCTGACAATATGCCGAACTCAAATTATCATCGTCGCCGTCGGATTAATGGTTTAATTTAATCAGAATGTGTCCTCGTAGTGCTTGTAAATTCTACCATGACTTGTTTGTTAAATAATGCATACTTCTTTAATATAGTGGGCTTGAATGAATGTACACTACTTGTTTTTCTAGAACATAAATTCCACCTAGTCATAACACTATGAGTTGGAATGACTGGTATATTGCTCATGCTAACACTATCGGTTTCAAATTACTTCATATTTGTTAGATAGTCTTTACAATGTCCAACATATCTCAAGCTTCTTAAGTTATTTTATGAAGCGATCTATATTTATCTTTCGTAAATCTTAGTATGGATATTTTTGTGTAAATGTCCTGGATACCACAAAATGTTTGGCTTCTCAAAGCTCAATAAATAGTCAGAATATGAAGAAAAAATTAGACACATCATAACTTATAGTAGTCATGTTTTTTGCAAATGAAATGGTCAAGCGTATCCACTCCATTACTACTAGTAACTTAAATTACACACTTAACCGGTGCAAAGAAGTAAATTTAAACGACAATCTATTCCTAAGAATGCAAGCCAAGTCAAAGCAGTATCCTACTAGCAACTCTCATTAAATGATTGTAAGAATTCGGTCTCCCTCCTTTGGTCATTTTAACTCCTACAAACCAACTATTGATGTAGATTCCTCCGCAAACAAACAAAAATATGTAAGCATTGCATTGTTTGGATACATTATTGAATGCTTTACTATGTCTACTAGAGAGTATTCAGAATCTAGATGACCATGTTAGGGCTATGTCCCTTCCCTATTTGACTTCTCTTATTCAAAATGACAAAATGTGAATCTTTCTTTCTTATCTCTTGAGCTCTGACACTACGTGAAAACATGTGATTGGTAACGGGCATAGATAGCCATTGGTAACTGGCAAAATGCCCATTACCAATCTAGCGTTACAAATGATTCAACATCGGTAACGAGCATATGCCTATTACCAATGACTAGCACATGTAACAGGCATTAAGAGAAGCATGTTACCAATCTGTTGTTACCAGTGACCTGGGCGACTCTATCGGTAACAGGCCTCAACGACGTCCGTTACCAATGTCAATCAAAGAACAAAAAAAAGAAATAAAAAATACCTTCTATTCTTTATTTTTAAACATACAAGCATTCACAAGTATACAATTACATGCATACTTGCTCAATTACATCCATACATGCTCAGTTACATCCATTCAGTTTCATCCACACTCATAGAACAAAAAGAGATAATACATAACAATCACATTACATGGTGCATAAGTCATAAGTTTGGAATAAGAAGTAAGCCATGCACATTGCTACCTGCAGAAGTGAAATGGAAATTTGGCTCAATAATTGTGCTTGCACATTGAACTCAAGATCCAATTCCTCTGAGAAATTGCTTGAAAAGAAACAAACAACAATGAATGGCCAAGACCAAATTAAGGATATATGCTGCAATTAGAAGACAACATCCACTGAAAAACGGATACATGAGAGATGTTCTGATTTTCATGGCTACATGACAGGAAAGCTTCATATGGATGTCCAGAAGACATCATAGTAGAGTTATTAACTAAATTAGATATGACAAACAAGCTCCAGATAGCAATGTATGATTATAAATTAATGGATGCTGCCATGTAGAAAATAATAGTAAAGAAAATGACAGTTGGAAGATGAATCTGACAAGGCAATAGTAGTTTTGGAGAAACACTTGCATTACATTTGGTTGCAGAGTTGTCTCAACATCTAGTATTCTAGTACCTTGGTTCTTCCTCGCATCAACTCAAGCTATACACATAAACCAGACATAAGTTTCAGTTTTAGACATGACTCAACATACAACATGAAAACCGTTTGAACATGAAACAACCTATAACACAAAAACAGGAAGCTAAATAAAGCTGCTAAAGAAATGGCAAGTGATTTCATAAAGGAACTTTCTTGAGGACATTACATTTCTTAAAAAAACATACACTCCAACCATGAATTGAGAATATAGGGTTTGAGGTTCAGCACATAATCCCCAACCTAATTGCCTCACCATCCACGAATTGAGCAGTCCGGTCGAGAAAGCAGTTCTAGGTTGGGAAGGGGAAGGGAGGAACAAACCTTTCTTTATACATACATCCTTTGAAAACTGGAACATGTGTTCCACACTTGCACTACCACTTCGCTGCAAGTGAAAAGAGCCAAACAAGTATATCAAATTACTAAGCAGAATAATCCTTTCAGCCAGCATTGCACAAGACAATAACATTACTATGATAACTTGAAAGAGTGCATTGTACTGAAGTCTACAATTCCCACAAAAAAAATATGCATAATTAACTAATGAAAGAGAGAAGATGAATCAGAGAGGAGAGGAAGAGACTTATCTACAAACTAGTTTGTCAGTTCGCATGAAAGCTGTCTCCGTCAGAGCTTTGCACACACATGCTTTCCCTAAATAAAGACAGGTCCATAACCAACACATATTAGAATGAAAATGAGTAAGGCATGAAAGAACAGATGCATGAATAACTAAGGGTAAATATATAAATATACATAGGTATCAATGTGGTACCAATTGCAACAAAAAAATAGGATATGTTAAATGGTTAAAACAGGTAATAAACATTTGGCGATTTATCACTTAATGCAACTAGACTATAAGACTATAACCATATAGGAGCAACAATAAGTCGTAACCTAAATGTGCACATATCAGAATCCAGACCAATAGGCAGATCTTGCACAAAGTAGTTCCATCTATGCAATTTCACTAACTACGCAAGACTAATCTGCTACTTTTTAATGACTAACTACACAAATCGTCAATCTCCATAATAATTTTGGTAGGCAACTGATAGTGTAAACTTGTGTGCAAATAAACACTACAAAAAAGCAATGCATCCTTAATTTTATCTCTGCAAAAATTCCAACAAATCCGTACTGACTCTAGACCTTCACCAAATCATTGATTCCCCATCCGCGAGGCTCCTAGACTCACGAATCCAAACCCTAAGCCCCAACCTAACACGGTCTGACGGGAGCACATGGAGATAGGTTGGGAGCTAGAAGGCGAGCTTACAGCATGGTAGCCGCCGAAGCGAGCGCGGGCGTGGCTCTGGGCGTCATCCTCCTTGTCGTCATCGATGTAGTCGTCCAGCTCTTGGTGGTGTTGTTGCGACTGCTGTGGAGCTGGTCCTCATCGATGACCTCACCTGGAGAAGAGATGTGAGAGGGCGAGGCAGATCTGTAGAAGAGGAGCAGATGTGAGGGACCTTTGGTCTTCTTACCATCGTCATCAACGGCGACGATAGCGGACGGCGACTAGCGTCGGTGGCGAACAAGAGCGAGGCGGCGGGGGTGGGAGGAGGCGGGCTCACACCCCTCAGGGCTTGCGCTCGCGTGTGAGGTCGGGAGGAGCAGGCGGCCATGGAGACGGCCATCTTCGATCTCTCCGATCTCCCCGGATACTCCACGCTAGCAAGAGCCCCGTAGAAGACTAGAAAGCTCTCGAGATGTAGAACGCGGTGGTGTGACATGCATAGCATGATTCATGGATTTGAAGGTAGGATTTGAGAGAGGAAGAAGAGGATTAGTTCCGCTGTTCTTTTTGTTGTTCCAACGTGAGGAGAGAGAGGGAGAGGTGAACGCTAGAGGAGGAAGGGGTGTGCGGGCGTGCATCAGACGTGAGAGATGAGGGGGTGCGGCGGACTCGAGGGCTAAGAAAACTGCATCTAATCAAAAGTTCGGGTCTGACTCCTTGTATCAGTAATGGGCCAAGTTTTGTGTGTTACACATGAGTTTATTGGTAATGGGCCACAAATGATGCCCGTTACCTATAAGACCCTATTGGATTTCTCAGTATTGAAAAATCCAATTGGTAACGAGCATTGTTTGTGGTCCGTTACTAGAAATTGTTTAGTAATGGGTACTGTTTGTCCGTTACAAATGTCGCGTGACCTATTTGAGATTTCCACGTAGTGTGAAATAATGAGAGCAAAAAATCCTTTAATAATAGAACAGATAGCACCAGGGCTTTCTTCTCACCCTTCCTAATTCTAGAGTTCTTAGCCTTTGCTCCAAAAATCTCTACACTACAAAAGAAGAATAAAAAAAGCTCCATTGAAGGGAAGGCTCCTGAATAGGAGCGGCCGTTTGATTTGGTCAAGTCCAAGCTCTACACCATCCCAGTGCACATATCCATGACCATCACAATTTCTCCTTGGGCTATACAGATGATGGAAATGCTGATTAGAGGTTTCCTTTGGTGTGGGAGAGTGGTCTCTGTTGGGGACAAATACGCGTTCGCTTGGGTGAATGTGTCATGTCTAAGGTTTTAAATAGCGCGCTATAGCGGCGCAATAGTGGCCCGTAGCTCTCGACGCGAAGCTATTCTTCTTTTTTGCGCTATCGGCGCTATTGCCGCTATATCGCGCTATTGCGCCGCTATTCCAGAATAGCATCATATCGCTGCTATTTTGCCGCTATAGGCTCAGGCAAAAAAAAACAAGGCAAGTGGACTTTATGGTTGTGTGGTCCATGGTTGTTTGCTTATGTACTTCAACTTCAAGTGTTGGCTTCATGCTTTCATGGCTATTTGGTATTTGCTTTTAGGTTGAGAACTTATCATATTATGTTGTCCATTATCATGGCTATTTGAATTATTAACTTATTAAGGCTAGTTCAACACAGATATGTTGTTGTTGCTATTTCAATCAAATAGCGCGCTATAGCGGCGATAGTAGCGGCAGCAGCAAGCTGGCGCTACTGCACATAGCTGCCGCTATAGCGGCACCATAGCGGCGCAATAGCGCCAAATAGCGGCCAGACTAGGACGCCACTATTTTTCATAGCCCGCGATCAAATACCTTGGTCATGTCCAATAGCTTTAGGTTGGTTGGGGATTCCAAACCTACAAATCATGGGAATGGCTTTGAGAATGCGTTGGTTGTGGCTTGCTCGAGTTGAAAACTCTAGGACCTGGTCAGGTTATTGTTCTCATCACCGCAAGCTAGTTAGTGCATTCTTCGATGCTTCCATCTTGGTTGAGGTGGGCCAGGGTGACAAAGCTGGACTATTGCTCTAATTGTATGGGTGGAGGTACCTGCATGAGGTCATCTCTCATGCACTAAAAGTGCAGGTCCTTCTACAATACCTATGTATTTGGGATCTTTTTCAAGAATGGCACCTCAATATGTCCTAGGATAGATTTGTTTGGTGTTGGACAGGCGTAGGGGAGTTTAATCCCACCTCGACATACAAGGCCCTCTTTCTAAGGCGGTCACTTCTTTTAGGTGCCTAAAAATTGTGAAAGCTTCAGACCCTGAGTAAATGTTGCTTCTTTGGTTGGCTGGTTCTTCACAGTCATTGTTGGGCCTCCAACTATATCCAATGTCATGGACTCCGGGATAGAGATGAATGCGCCCTATGCGCTCAGGAGGTCGAGACGATATATCATCTATTAAATGGTTGTGTCCATAGTCGTGAGACATGGTTTCATGTTCTTTTAGTTTCGTCAACCTTCAGCAACTAGTCTCGCGACTAGAAGGGACTTTCGCAGATTGGTGGATTCAAGTAAGAAAGCAGGTGCCAAAGTCTAAAAGAAAAGGTTTCAACACATTGGCGTAGTTGGTCGCTTGGTCGCTTTGGCGTGAGAGGAACAAGAGGGTTCATGAGTGTCATATTTTGAGGCCTGAACAGTCCACAAGGGGCTACCCAAGTGGTTGATTTGTAGGTAGAGAGGATCGTGGACTCGGTGGGGACCCATGGGGTACCCTTATCTCTCAATGAGTGATCGGCACTTCAACTCATTGTGTTGGCTCCGCCCATTCTGTAGAAAGCGAGGATCTGGGCCTCGACCGACTTCGTAGGCCTAGACGTTTTGTTTGGCACTAGACGTTGATCATCGCGTTGTGCTTTGAGTTGTTCCAATCGATCGGTTCATGTCTTGTGGTACTTTACTCTGTTACCTCTTATCTTCTTAATGAGCATTGTGGGAATCAGGAAAAACAGATAAAAACATTGTGATCCACAACATTGGTATGTTCTAGTTAACACCAGATCAACATTAAACCTAAAAGTTTAAGCCATGGTGTCCTAGAACTTTCACTAAGAGATTAACTATGCATGAACTGAATATTACCATCTGAGGTTTATGAAGTGGTCGCTTCGATAAAGAGGATCAATGAGTATATAGACGTGCCCCTTGTCACTCACCAGTGCAAACGAGATCGCGTACATGGAGAGTCCATGATAACGAGTTACAAAAATCTGCTGCTAGAATGATTCAAGCAAAAAGAGTAAAAAATATATATATGCTCCTACTTTTGGAAAGTGCAAACACTTGATAGTAATTACTATATATCATCCAACCAAATAGGAATTAGTATACGCTTATGGTACATCACAATGTTAGAGAAAGATACTTACCTCGAGAGCACTTGAGGCATCCAAGTTGAAGGGTACGAGAGAGTAGATATGCACGCTATCCTTTGAACCTTTTGCAAGGCAAAGTGACAACTCCATAAATTAACAAGTCACATAAGTGGCCACGCTTCAATGAGCTATACCCAGACTGAACAAATCTGCTTTAGCAGCCTTTGCTTTTCTTCCTTCCTCTTAAAAAGGTAAACGAGGAAGTATCCCCTCTGTCTGTAAATGTAATTGTCATATAGTCATGCAACATACACCTATCCTACACTAAGCAATGTGGATTTCTAATATTAATCAAAGTTCTACAACAACCTAATGGTAACTGGCAAGAAGCATAATTAATCCATCCAACGGTTGCACAAAAGATAACCAGGATCACCACTTATCCATCTAGCGGCCTTCATGTATTTTCACATACATCTAAATATCTAATCATTGGATGATTGAATGCATAACTACAAGTCTTACCCATGAAAACACACAATGGTTGATATAGTCAATTGTTGAAGTAATTTTTATAAGCCATGAAGTAACTATGATCTCTACATTGGGCACAAAAGATAGGAAACTAAACTGTTGACTCCTAATTATCAATAACACATCTGATTTGATGAACCGTACACACATCGAGTCCATAAAAAAAGGAGAATTAAAATAATCTCACAATTTCATTTTTACCTCTTTTTTAGGTCTCTCTGCATGTCAGGTTCATTTCGATTCTTCCCTTCACTAGCTCCAAGGGTGATGCTGCACCCTTTGGACTAGCCAAGACGCCTAACAGGACAAGGTCATGCGCGATCGTACACGCTCACACACCCTGATGTCATCATCACCGTCTCCCTGAACTGTAGTCACCTGTAAGCCAGGGATCGCATGTCACGTATAGCGGGACATGTACAAGCTCGTCACGAGGAGCGAGGTCCAGTACGTGATGACACAAAAGCAAGAGGTAGCAAGAGTGAGGCAGGTCGGGGAAGCCAAGAGGGGCGGTACGCTTCCTTCCGATCGTTGATTCTCAGTCTCCCCCAACATCACGGATACATGCATCATCAACAATATCCATCTCGTTCCCTACCATCGAGTTGGTGGTGGGACGGGGCATGCCGCTGAGCAGACCAGGCCATGTGTAAGCGACCCACAATGCATAGGATGTAACATCCCAGAGTTTTTCAGAATGTTATTTTATTTGAAAATGTGGATTTCAAATTTTTTTGATTGAATTTGAGTGCATGCTTAAAATATTAAGGATGTCTTCTTTGAATCCTTCCCTAAATTCCTAGATTTAATTTTGAGCTACATAATAATTTTTAGGAAAAATAAATGCTAGTGTGATAACTTTGGAGTTGTTTGGCTTTTACTTGGATTTAAATTGAGTGTGGTTCAAATTTGAATCCTAATTCAAATTTGAGTCAATTAGACTTAAGGGTTAAATAGTTAAGGAAATAAGAAAAACCCTCTTTGCTGCTCTGGGCCGAGTTGAATCTGACGAAGTCCAACCGTCCTCCTTTAACCCTCTGCCTGGCCTACCATCGCACCCCGATCTCCTTTGCCGGCCCACCTAGGCCGCCGGCCCAACAGCCACCTACCCCCTTCTCCACCGCTGCCACCGCCAAGCGGGCCCCGCACGTCAGCCTCCTGCACACCTTTCTTCCTCCCGCTGACGCACGCCGGGGGGGAGGCGACGAGCGCCGCGGAGCCGCGCTCGCACCGCCGGATGCGCGAAGCGTGGCTTCGGCACGAACGCCGAGGATCCCCGCCGTCCCACCGTGCCGTGAAGCCCTAGCCGCGCTCCTATAAAAGCCGCACCGCCCCTCTTTCCTCCGAAATCCGCCGCCGCAGTTGGGGTTTTCCCCTGTTCTCCGCCAGAGAAGAGAAGGAGGAGGGGGGAAGAGGAGACCGGAGCCGCCCGTGCGAAGACCTCACCGCCGCCGCCGTGGAGCCGGAGCTGCCCAAGTCGAGGACCGCGACGACCCCGCGCTGCTCCTCTGCTTCAAGTTGCGCCCGCTCTGCTTCCTGCTCCGTCACCGCCGCCCTGCTCTGCCGCAATTTGCACCGACGCACTCCGCTTCGACCCGGGGGTCACCACGGTGAGGCCAACCCTTCCTTCTTCTCTGTTGTGGCCCTGGCCTTCGCGCCGGAGGGGGAGTTGAACACCGCGGGAGCTCTGCATCATGCCACCGCGCTCGCCGCCGTCGCCTCTGTGTGCTAGCCTTCGAGCTAAGCGTTTCGCGTTGCAGGTGCCGCTGCCGTCGTCGTTGCTCGCTACTCGCCTCGCCGTCCCTCTTTTCTTCCCCTGAACCGCCCCCTCTCGCTGCATCTTGTAAGCAGTTGCGCCGCCGCGGCCCTGGAACGCCGGGACGCCGCGCGCGTGCATAGCCGAGTCGCAACCGCGGAGGGCCACGGGCTCGCCCATGCGCGCAAAACCACACCTTGCCAGCCGTCTCGTCTGTCTCTCCCTAACCAAGCCGCCGGTGCCGGCGCCTGCGCATCCGCGTCGCCGCCGTGAGCCTTGCTCCTGTTTGCCGCCTTTCCTTGCCTTGCCGCTCTTCGAACTCGCACGCCTCAGCCTAAGGCCGGGCCTTGCGACCGTACACACACGGCTGTTTGTGCACGCACTCGGCACGCACCACACCCGTGCACACGAGCAGGCACGTCGGCGCACCTGCGCTCTGATCGCGCACACCACCGCCGCACGATGTCCCCCTGCTCGCACAACCACCCAGAGAGGCAAAGCCTCATCCTTGCGTCGCCTGAGCACCTCATGCACGCACACACTCGTCGCCTACGCCTGCTCATGAGCATGTCCGCTCCGCTCGCACTGGCAGCACCACCGCCTTGCTTTGCCTCAATCGCCGCCGCGCCGACCTGCGCCAGGATGCCGCACACCCACGCCTCCGTGCCGCGCCGCAACCCTGGGGCACCGGGACGTCTGCGCTTGCACCACACGGAGCCCAGCCTTTCCCATGCACCGCGCGATCGAGACCTCGACGGCCGTTGGCATGTCGGCGATCGGTTCTGCACGACCGCGCCGCCGCCGTCCCCTTGTCTAGCCGCCTCCGCGCCTAATCCCGGCCAAAGGGCCGTCTTTTTGTGCACGTGCATAAGCCCTAGGTGCTCCTTGATCGCGCGCTACCACGTGTAGTCTTGCCCGGAGCACCTCGCCGCCGGCGAGCCCCTTTGTCGCGCCGCCTCTCCTCACGGGCTTTCCCACGAGCACCTGGCGGGCGCCAAGTCCCAAACCTGAGTCCGTTGCGCATGTGCGGCCACACCGCCGCGGACCACATCAGATCCCCCGGGATCCTTTACGCCCAGCCAATCCCTGCTAAGCCACACGTTCGCCCTCACACACGGGAGCCGCATCGGATCCCTCCGGATCGCATGCGCCCTGCCACACCTGCAGCCCAGTCAGCTGCCACGTGGGCAGCAGTTGGCTTTAAGCCAGCCGCGTGGCCGCCACCTCAGCTGTAGGAGTTAGCCTTCAGCCAGCCTATAGTTAGTTGGGAGATAGGAGGAGCTAGCCTATAGCTAGGTAAGAGATGAGTATATTGTGGATGCGGAATTTAATTTCAGAAATGGTTTTAAACTTCAAAAATACATAACTAATTTATACGAACTCCGAAAAATATGAAACCACTTTCATAATCTTTGTAAAATCATGACACACCCGTTAGTTAGGCTTTTGCTCCCTTTTGGCTCTTATTGCTTCTTTATTTGGTGTTAATTGCAATTAGCACCGGTATTTATTTGTATTCGCGAATTTAGGAACTACCGGAGCCGGAGAGCCGACCCAGGACTACGACGACGATTTCGCCTTCGATGACTACCCTCATGCAGGTTCACGCCCGACCGACCTTTGAATGCCCATTAGGCATTGCTATTAGAACTGCTAGCGCTTTAATTATGCATGATGATGGATTATGATGAAACCTTGCACTCCCCCTTTTTAATACCTTGTCCTTGATTGACCTACTACTACTACTATATTTATGCATGATTATACGCTGAGCTTGCTGTGCATGTGTTGGGACTATGTGATAGTTTCTTGGCGTGTGTGGGGAAAACCGGCAGGAGAAGGTGTTTTTGGATACTTGGCGGGGGTGAGCTCAAGACAACCCGATCCGGGATCGGGGGCCAGGGATCGTCTTCTCAGGCGATGCCCAGTTTGGTACCTATGGCGGGTACACTATTTTAGGAGCACATGTGTTGGGGTTTTTGTGATGACTTGGAGGATAGGAGCTCGCCCCGGTCTGAAACCGAGTGGGTCGCTTTGTGTTCATGGGACTTTCGTACACACCACCTCGCCGAGAGTGGGGATAGGGCCGGGTCGACCCTGGCAAGTGCGATTCCATACTTGCTAGCATGATAGAGGGTATCAGTGGCAGGGAAGTGGGGTGAGGACCCTTTCCCTTTGCAGTCGCTCCCCGTGTGGCCACGCGGGGGCATGTTCACAGTTCTGGGGTGGTCCTTTGCGAGGGACCGCATCGAGACCCGGATGCAGGATGGAATCGTAACTCCTAGGTGTTCGTCCGGTGGGATGGGCTTGGTTGGCTGATCACCGCTGGGTGCCATTCCGAGTTGGGTACAGGTGTACATGCTCTGCAGAGTTTTGATCTATACGTATAGCCGCGTCCTCGGTTATGGACATGCCCGTTGTTTACTCTGACTCTTACGTTTTGGGATTTCTACCTCCCCCTTATAGGATGAGAGTGTATGGTGAGCCGTGGTTGTACTCGGGGAGAGGAGAGTTGCTCCCTCTGCCTCGCGGATCCGGGTGCAATCATTAAGGTGCGAGGAGTGGGAGTTCTCGCACCGACCCTAGATGGAGATAGGACTTGGTGACGGTGATCTGGGTGACCAGGTGTTACCGATCGTGGACGAGAGACTTGGGAATTGGTGGGAATTGGAGATTCTATTCTTTATGAGATGCTGCTGCTGCTTAGGAAACCCCAGCTTTTACCTTGATACCTTTTTTATACCTTTAGAAGTAGGCCACTTAAAGCTTGCATACAGTTGGTGACGTGGACCTATCCCAATCCTTGGGGATAGCCCCTGAGCTTGCAGGGTACGAGTCAGACTTCGACAACAACGCCGATGGATGGTACGATTGAAGGGCGCGACGCTACGCTCAAGGATGCCTGTGGGAGACGAATGAAGATGGAGACACCTCCTGAAAGCTAGCTACCGCTGCGTAGGCTCTTATTCATGTTATTCCGCCAAGAGGCGTGAATTGATGTACTCCATTATTCAGGATATGTAATAATATTCGTACTCTGATGCTTTATTTCGATGTATGATTGTGATATTTATCTGTGATGGATGTCTGTGCGTGATAGCGTCTGATCCAGGGACTATCACGAGAGCAGGTGGACGGGTTTTCCCTTTTTGAAAACCCAGGTCGTTACATAGGAGCCTCTGTACAAGACATGTGAAGCCACGACCGGCCAAAGAGATATAACAAGGAAGTTCCCTGATGAAGGAAATCCTGACCACGGCAGACCCCGACCTTGTGGACCTCCTTTATTTCACAATATTGTTACTCGGCTTGTGATCCATATAAATAAATGGATACATGCTTTCATTCTTTCTCCCTCGCACACTTTCACACACGTGCGCACACACGCACACATTGCAAGAGTGGTTGCTAAAGCCCAGCGCACCCAAGGCACATGACTCCTACCAAAACTGGACGTTAGGATCTTCTGAAAGCAGTATAACTCCCTCGTGTTTTGAGTGCAAACCATCAAAAGTGAGGAGAGCACACCATATAATCACTAGTCGGCGGTACAAAACCCTAACACAAGCCCTTATCCTAACCCCAAAAGAGCTCGTCGAAGATGGAGTTATCATTGCTGTAGAAGACAATGTGATTGTCGAAGAAAGAAGAGAAGGTTGGCACAGTTGGATCTTATAGATAATTTTATTTCACTTCTTCATCTTTTGTATGCTCTTGATTTCAACATTGTGGTGTTCATTCGTCCTCTTCAACCCTGAAATTCCACTGGACAAATTCGTTTTGAACTTTTTTACGAGTCACTTTCTTAAAAAAAGAGGCAACTATCGGGCTCTCCCAATAGGCATCCATTGAGAGCCCCATGCCCCTACCCTCTTTCCTAGAAAAAAGGGAAATAAATCCTCTCATCTTCCTCCTTCCAACTGCCCGCACCCGTTTGTTCTTCGTATTCTCCGCCCGCAACATGAATTAGCTTTGCTCTACTCCTGTTAGCAACTCCCCCTCCCCATGACCTCCATGTATGCATCCAAGCTCCTCCGTCTACCCCGTCGGTCCACCCAGTTCCAACAATGACATCGTCGTTGGAACCGCTGCCGACAACCCACCGTCGCCGCTAACCACTATCTTGATGCCTCTATCCCGAGCCCTGCACAACCTACCTCAATCACCGCTATCGTGTTATCCTGCCAACACCCCATCACCACCATCGGAGGGTCAACTTCTTCCATCTCCTTGGACCCCGTCACGAAAGGAGCTCGTTGGAGTTGGAGTCGCTGTCGTCGTACAAGACAAGGTGATCAGCAGAGAAGATCATCAGAGAAGAAAGAGGAGGTTTGTAGAGTATCTTGCGAGGATTTTTTTTATTTCACTTCCTCCTTATTCTTTCTATTTTCTTTCCTTTTTATGTTCTTGATTAATGTTACAGACTTACTCGATCTTGAGGAGCCTCTCCCTTTATAGTCTTATTAGTTTTATCGTAATGAAAATACAAACTAAAGAATATGGCTATCTATTTATATAGATCTTTTAATCACAACTCTTTAAGGATGGAGCGGGGACGCGGCCTGGGAGCGTTTCCCGGGCGCGCGGCCGTGCTCCGCCGCAGGATCGCCTTGTTGTGTCCGCTTGCGCGCTGCGCCGCCCGATGAGCCGGTCGGGCCGTTTCCCAGGCGCGCGTGCGTGTTCCGGCGCAGGATCATCTTGCTGGGCCCGCTCGCGCGCTGCGCTGTGCGATCAGCCAGTCGGTCCGTTCGTGTGCCTGTTTTGTGTTGGTCAGCGTTCGTGTTTGCTGATCTGCCGCTTGCACGTTTATTTATTCGGTGGCGCCGTCCCCGGTAGTCGCCCTCCTCCCACCTGCTCTGTCCTCAGTCTCACGCCCTGTCGTACTGTAGCACTGTGGTGGGCATGAGTCCTCTCCGGTGCGTCCCCTACCGTACCCGTGTACAGTGGCAGAAGCGACGGCGTCCATACCTCCGCCTTACTCTTCGGCGTCCTGCGGCATGGCGGATTGCCTTTTAGGTGACCTCTGCCCGCGCGCTCCTTCGCACCAGTGTGCTTGGCTTCCATTTTGGCTTTCGTGCTGCCCCTCGCTAGGCCCTTGGTTGCCGCTTCGTCTTTGCTGTCCTTTCCTTGACCTGCCGAGGTTGATTTCATCTGTGAGCTGCGTTCCTTTGTTTGCCCTTTGTAGATCCACCAGTGCGTCCTTATCTGCACTTCGAAAAGTTTGGATTTCTTCTTGATAGTTTGTTCTCTGTGCGCAGCCTGTTATGGAAGTCAATTAAGGTTGGATTTTTCCTGTTTTGGATTGAGGTTGCTGTTGATCTGCTCCCATCAATCTCCTCCGCCCGCGGCTTCAGGTGTCTCTGCTACTGGTACTTGCTGCTCCGTGTTTTGCTTTTTTTCTTAGTTCCATTGGAGAAATTTCTGACGTTCTCAGTTTACTGTGTAGGTTGAAATGGATCTTGGTTAGGGTTTGTTTTTCGGTACGTACTGCCGACCCTCCTGTTCTCTCTGAGGGCCTTTGTTCTGCGTCGCTCCGTCCTTCCCGTCGTCCGCGCATCCGGTGGAGGTTCGATTTGATCTTCTCTCTGTCTCCTGCAATGCGTAGAGGATCTTACTTACCTCTTCTTTTTCCCCCTTTTTTCGCTATTTCTTTTCCTTCATTGGATAGCTGCCTGTGTGATGTTTGTTGTTCGTGCCTCCTTTGTGTCGCTGCTGAGGGCTATGTGCCGGCGTCTCGCCAATGTTAGTGTTGATCGCCTCACCGAGATCCTAGAAGACGGTTCTGTTATCTATGGTTTCGAGATAGAAATTCCAGCTCAGGCTTGCCTCAGTGGAAGTAACACCAGAATTTTCTGGGATTCCTCTGTCTTTGGTTACCCGAATAAATTTGAGTCAGCGGCTCTCTAAGCAGTGGTTTTTCTTCAGAACACCTACGGTTTTGTTGTAGTAGATTATAGCTACTATGGAATGGTAGCCTATAGGACACTGAGAAATGCATCGACAGAAGTGTCTGTGGCCGTGTCCAATTGTACCTGCGCTGTGTCTAGACAGGATGAGATGTCTGATAACATCAGATCATCCTTCTGTGCTGGGTTTCAGTCTGGTCAAAGTCGTGTAGATTGCATCCCTTTTTTATGCTAGACTGGTTATGGGAATTCGTATTTCTAAATTCAACTCTTGAAACATTTGTCTATTTGCTCATCAGCGTGCAATTTTCTACACGCATTGTGATTGATATCGCTTCAGTATTGTCTCGATTGTTGTGTTTTGGTTGGACCAGTGGACACGCGCTACGCGCATCCTACCCTAACGCTATTTGAACACTGTGCGAACTCAGTGTGCTTCCTAGGATATGGATTTCACTTCGTTGTCTGACCTTCCTATTGGAAGGGCTCATTCTGCTATTTGTGTTCGTGTTGTACGACTCTGGGACTACTGCGGGAACAAGGAGGATCAGCTTCCTCTTCATGTCGATGTTGTCATGGTAGATGAGAAGGTACACACTGAGTCTTAGAAGGGTGCAGTGTCATTATCTTCACATGTTTTCGCTTTTGTTTCATGCTTCTCTCTCTCTTTTTTGGGGTTGTCCTTGCTATATTGTTCGTTGATAGGGTAATCGAATGTACGCTGAGATACCTGGAGCAGAAGCTGATAGATTTAAGTCACTAATCAGCGAAGGGCGAGTGTATGTGTTTAGGAAGTTTGTTGTGACTGCATGTAAGCCTGCGTACAAACCATTTGAGAGCAGCCAGATGATCCGATTCACTCCCTGGACCACTGTCGAGGAAAAGACTGAAATGGCGGATAGATTGCCCAAGTATGTGTTTGATCTGGTTGATTTTGAAGACTTCCCTTCCCGGGTCGGTCAAGTCGGATGCTTTGTGGGTGAGCATCAAATATGCATAAATTGTATTTTTTCCTTTGGTCAGCTTTGTTTTTCTTCTGCGTTGTGATGGTTCTATATCTACAGATGCCATTGGGATCATAGTTGGAGTCTCTGAGGTGGCATATGTGCATCTTCCTTCCAACCACGACACCACTGCTAAAAGAGTCATTGCTCTGAAGGATCTAAGGTATCCTGTGTAACGTAATTTACTCGATTTTCTGGTGGTTTGGTTATGCATTTTCCACCTAAGCGGTGTGTTTGCATCCTTGATGTTGGACAGGAACAATCAAATCAATTTGGTGCTTTGGGGTAGTAGAGCCATCGACTTTGATGCTGAGGGTGTCCACTCTATCGGTCAGGAATCTCCTGTTGTTGCAATTTTTGTTGGTATGCTGCTTAAATCATACAAAGGTGATTTTCTAGCTTACGATAGTATCTTTGATTCCTCAGGCGTATAAATTATCGAAGGGTTTGCTATATCTTTATTCAGTTGATTTAGCAATCTCCATCACCTCCTGGTGTGGAGCAGAGGTTTCTAGATATCATCTAAGCACTATCTTTTTGTAAGACTGATATAAGTAACCTACTTTTGTTACATTCCTTTCATCTATGAACAAGCAAATGAGTTTCCTATTTTGTGGTGACAGTGAAATTGATTACATGGTGGTTTGGAAAAAAGGCAGTTTTGTGTACCCTGATCAAAAGAGAGAATAATTAAATGAAATATCAGTAGTTGTAGTGTATACCGCTATATGTTCTGTGTGTTCCGAAACAGTAGATTTTTCATTTGATAGTTGTTTCAAAGATATACTGTGAGTTAACAAAACAAAAGTAACAGGAAGGAGTTCTTGAAATCGATGTTGGTTTTTCTTCATTTATAGGCGCTCCTGTTTATTTGAGACTGTATCAACCGATTTTTCCATTTTGGGTGTTGTTACGTTATTACTTCATCTTTTATGACGAAGCGATGTTTTCGATTTTTTGCTTCCCGCAATAACAAATCTGTCATTGTTTATGAAAAAAAAGCTGAGAATACTCTAAGTGGTGGCTCTGCATGCAAATGGTATATCAATGAAGACATTCCCGAGATTGAGGCGTTCTTTGAGCGGTATGTCTGCTCTTGCCCTCTTATATACATCTACAGATTGTTCAATAACTTCACCTGATTTTGAAAGTTGTTTATCTGCTGTAGGATGTTTGATGTGCATGCTAAGATTGAATGGATATCAGCTGGGGAACAACATTTCAGAGGTCTTGAGTAGCAAAAGAATCAGGAAGAGAAGACCGTTATGCAGCTGAGGGATATGGATCCATGGGAGCTTGAGGTACCTCTACAATCCTTTTCTGTGCTCTTATACTCAGATTGACACGTTTTTCTTTCTGTATGTGAGCATGTTCCGCTGATGATAGTATGTTCGTTGCTTCTGTATGTCATGCAGGGTTCCGGATACCGCTGCACTATAACTATAGCTCGAATCAACGACAAACAGCCATGGTGGTTTTCTTCGTGCACCAAGTGCCACCGGGCTTCTACTCCGAGTGGCAACAAGTACAAATGCTCTGGCGGTTGCCCGTGCACTACAGCGGAACCGAAGTAATTTTCCTATCAACGTATCTGATTAGACTCTTATCTTCCTTATGGGATGTTGCCTGCTCCATCAAACTGATATTGAATTTTGTGCAGGTATCGTCTATCTCTGATTGGAACTGACGGCACTGCTACCGCAGAATTCACTCTGTTTGGTAGAGTTGCTAGGCAGATAGTTGGTAAACCTGTGATTTCTCTTATACGATCTGCAAGCAAGAATCATCACAGATCTTCTGGTGATGAGTTCGAACATATGCTACCTGAGCTAGCCGCGTTAGTGTCTCAAAAATTTACCTTCTCAGTCTCCATCAGCACCAAGAATCTCACACAAAGAAATGTTTCATTCCAAGTTAACGGTATAGTGACTTTCTTTGGCAAGCAAACTCATATCCCCAAACCGAGAGATCTGACCTATGATCGCGGCACCACCTCATCCACACCAATTCTGTCAAATAATGATGATCTAACACCAACCAAGAAGTTGCGCCACGATCGCAAGGTAAACCAACAAGGAATTCTAACCTTGCGCATTTTTGTTCGTGTTTTTCGTTTTCAATATGATCCCCTTTCTCCAACCTTTGCAGACCATTCCATGCCGAAGGAGTTTGACATTGGATGGCAGTGACAACACCACTCCCAAGTCCACTACGCTCGGTGAGGAGGATGGTACTGAAGCTGTGGTGCCAGCAGAACTCTCCATTCTGCACCCTGACAATGCAGAGAGTTCAAGCATTATTGTTGAACCAACCACAGCAACCAGTGTTGTTACTACTGCACCAGAGGATAGGTGATCTTCAGTATTACGCAGCCCCCATGATACACAAACTTTCACAATTTCGGTGCCTCCACCCGGTTTAACTTTTGCCATTGTGTTTGTTATGTGTAGCGAAGCTGAGAAGAACCCTGAGATCCCTCGCAATGCGGTGAAGCAGCGGGCAAGTGCTGGTCGCAAGAAAGCTGCATCCTGAGTAAGCATCACCAGCTTCACTTTGTTCTGCAGTTCAGAAGATTTATTTATATGTACCTCACTAGCGTTCAGACAAATCGCGCTAAATTTCAGATTTTCATTCTTTTGGGGGATTCTATGACCTTATGTGTTCTGCGCTTGCTGCTCTGCAGAAAATCACATGCACTTCATGAGAGGCCGAGCTAATGAAGACGGTGGCTTCTACAATGATCTCTTTTGGACTTATTTTGTCGAGCGGTAGTTCGACGACCAGTGTTTAGATCAATCCATCCAGTATGTAAATATTCTGACCTGGGCCGCAAAGGCCGACCTATTTTTTTGTTCTTGGGCTACATGGCCAACGTTACTGGGCCGGCGCGCAAATGCGCGCCCCAACCTCTAGTGATCTTTATGACTCGACCTAGATCGTCGGTCTACTTCTTATGGTCGCTCGCCTATAAATTTTACTCTCTTCATCCTAAATCACACGGCATTTTATTTTTCTAGATTCATAATCTTTGTATGCATTTTGATTTGATGTATATCTAACTACTTAGTAAAATCTATGAATAACAACTTAGAGCAACTCTAATAGATGCTTTATATTGTTTTCCATCAGTAAAATTTAAAGAAAAACGCGAAAAGCTTCTTCCAACAATCTTGGTAGAGTTCAGGCTCGGAACCCCTCACCATTCTCCCCTCCCGCTCGCGAGCATTGGCGAGCGCGCCCGCCTTGCAAAAGTGCCTGGTATCCCCGTGTCGATCCCTCTCTGCCCTTCCCCTCGCGCCAAAACCTAGTTCCCGCACCATCCCGCCTGCTCACGCCGCCCTTGTGCCGTCACCGTCGTCGCTGCCGTTGCCGCGTCGCCATGGCCTGGGAGCAGAGGAGGGGCACCGAGCACGTGCCATCACCAGTGGCCTGGAGCGGAGGAGCTCGCCGCGGTGAAGGATGGGGAAGAGCTGGTCGTGACGGGAGGAGGTGGCTGCGACAGAGGGTGGAGGAGGAGGCACCGGCGACGGGGCGTCACCAGCTGGGAGCGAAGGAGCTTGCCGCGGGGGTGGACGGGGAAGAGCTGGTCGTGGACGCGCGGAAGACCCGCAGCGGCACGGGCACAAGGATGTCGACGGGGAGGACGGTCGTGACGATGAGGGGGCGCAGGGAAGACGGGCTGGGAGAGCGGAGCTCTGCCGAAAGCCGCGTCGCGGGCTCCGCTTTCGAGCCGTCGGCGGCGAGGGTACGACTCACACTGTGACGGCTCGGCTCCCGGGACGCCGACGGCGAGGGGAGGACTCACACGGTGGTGGCTCCTGGGCCAACTACGACGAGGTGGAGGACGCAGATGGCGACAGCGAGGGGGAGGATGCGGACGGTGGCGAGCTCAGCTCTTGGGCCAGCGGCGACAAGGGGGAGATGCGGACGGCGATAGGATCGAGGCCATGGAGGCGTGTGTGCACAGTGGAGGAGGAGGGAGGCGAGTTGAGCACGGCCGAGGCCACTTTCGCGACTGGCGTGGCCGCCGCGGCATCGAGTGCGAGGAGGAGAAGAAGGGCAACGAGCACGCGGGGGAGGAGGAGGGCGGCGTGGAGGTTGTGGCCACGACAGAGGCGGGGCAGCCAGCGGAGCAGAGGCGCGACTCCGGCAGGCCGACCGGTAGCAGCCCGATGGAGAGGTGGAGAGGGAGGAAGAGAGGGATAAGGGTGAGGATGGATAAGGTTGGGAGGGGGAAAGACTGACATGCGAGGTCCACTCGGATAGAAAATTCAGTTTTAAAGAGTGTTGGATCATCTCATAAAAATTACAAAAGTCTTCGATTTTTACAAAAGGTTAAAACTCTAAATTTTTAAAAAAATGAAGAAGCTGTTGGAGTTGTTCACTTATTCTTATAACTAAGGTACTAAATAGCGTTTAGCGGTATGGTAGCGGATTAGTGTCGGTGTAGCGGATTGCGGATAGCGGGTGCTAAGTACAAATAGCGGAATTGAAGAAATAGTCATAATTTTAATGCATTAACATCAAGTTTACATGAAAATATTAAAATTTTAAGTTAGTCAATTACATTTCACGATAAGAATCACAAATAAATAGATATAATTATGATTTAGGGATACATAATAATATTAAATTATCATATCCATAACTAAAGAATTCATTATCATTCCATAATTCTTGTACATTATGAGGTTGTTCAGCTGGTAGATTAAATAGTGTTCGGCTGGTAGATTGAATAGTGTTTTGTGAGAGAAAATAAGTCGAAACAAGCCGAAATAAGCTGAGAAATGACCAGCCGAACAGCTTCTATCTAAATAGTTAATCAGAATATTATTGTTACCATTTAATTCGTATTCATATATCATTCGAACAATAAAATGTAGCAAATTGCGGCTTAACATGAGCAATAGCAGCTCCAATAGTGAGCAATAGCGGATAATAGCGGACGCTAAGTCCAAACATACTATCTTGGGTCCGCTACCTTATAGCGGTAGCGGCGGAGTACCGTTATAACTGCCGTTATTACGGACGCTACGAACGCTATTTAGTACATTGCTTATAACTTTAGACGGAGTCAAATGCTAAATGTTGCGGTCCGTTTGCTAAATCCGCGAGGCGTCAAGCATAGATTCCGTTTCCTCTCTTGGCAGGCGGGCGAGTGACACAACCTGTGAAAACCCAGCCCGACCGACGCCGTGCCGGTGCTCGACTCATTCGCTCTCATTTCGCTTCCCCACGCTTCGTTCCGTCCGTCCCGACTCACATAATCCGACCAGCGACGCTCGCTTCGCCTCATTCGCCCTCTCCGCCTCGCGCTCGCAGAAGCAGAGACCAGCGATCCAGCCCTAGCATCGCCGCCCGCGCTCCCCGTTCCCCGCTCCCAGCCGGCGGGATGATCCCGTTCAACCCCGCGGTCGCCGCAGAGGTCCGCGCCCTGATCCAGGGCGCGGACGACTCCACCTTCGATTCCATCTATCGCGAGCTCTGTCAGGTAACACTCCAGCATCCGCTCCCCAGTTCCAACCCTAGACACGCTGTGCTGTGCCTACAGGACCGATTCGCAATTCGCTCGTCAGGATGTGCAGTCGATCTGCCCATTGCTGCCCCCCTGCTTAGAAACGGCTCTAATGTTAGGTTTAATCTAGGGTTTTTGTATGATCTGTCCACTGTCGATCCCGTGCTTAGAGGTGCCTTATATGTTCTAGGACTTCTGTGGATTCAGCTACCCTAATCACTTCTTTCATGTTTATGCATCCTTGTTTGCTTCAGCTAGCATGTTTCTTACTAATTGCTATTGTTTCAGCTTGCGGATTGCAGCCCTGATGGGTGCGTTTTGTTGCTTCAAGTTTGTGTGGACGAAGTGCTGCTGAATGTTGGTGGGGCAAAGAACCCCCAATCGAAACGTGACCTTGTAGCCATCATCTTCAGATATTGTTTGGATAAACCCTATTTCAGCACCAGTTTCTGTGAAGCACTGCGGGCAATACCTGTCAGCAATGGGTTCCTTGAAACACTGTGCAATGAACTTGAGCTGTCTGCAGCTGAGAGGGTTGGAGTTGGACTTGCTCTGTCAGATTCTGAAAATCTAGATTTGAGTCTGGAAGGTAAGTAGCTGGATTTTGGAAAGATTTTTCTTTTAAATGTTTGCAAACTGTTCCTTCTCCCATCTAGATGCTTATCTTATTCTTGCTATGCAGGGAGGAAGTTTGCAATTACTCAAATTGATGAGTTATGCTCAAATCATGCTCATTCTGTATCAAATGATCGGATTCAGGAGATTGTGGTGTTTCTTCTCCAGACTGAAGGCCTCTCAAAGCATATGGACGCTTTTACTAACATAATCTCTTTGTTAAATGTGAAAGAGAGGCCATTCTACATTCCTATCCCACTTCAGGAAGCCAATAGCAATCAATCAAATTCTTCAAGGTTTTTATGGTTACCTATATACGGTTGTTTCATTTATGATGGTGCCCTATTAACATGTTTTTCTTTGCTTTTTTTGTGTCTTGCAGACATACGGAGCTGTGCATGGGTAGCTTAGATGATGATTTTGATTCTCTTTTATCTGAAATTGGAAAACAGATAAGCCTGCCCGATATTATCACTGAACTGGGATATGGGTGTACTTCTGATATTGCTCACTGTAAGGAGATACTATCACACTTTGAACCTCTTGATGATGTGGGAATATCTAAGTTACTCGGCGCTGTTGTTTGCACTCGTATTGGTGTTGGAGAGACTCAAAACACATATTCAATATTCCTTTCGGCTTTTGGGAACAGCCAAACAATTGATTCATCTCAGTTGACTTCCTGGAATATAGATGTCCTTGTGGATTCGATTAATGAAATTGTGAGGCTTTACTCTCTCCTTTTCTTTTGCTGCTTGTTTGTTGTTTCCCTTTCTTTATTCTTACAGTACTTATAAAATGCAGGCACCCGGAACTAACTGGGCGCATGTTATGGAAAATCTCGATCATGAGGGTTTCAATATCCCCGATGAAGCATCTTTTCGTTTATTGATGTCTATATATTCTCGAGCTTGCAAGGTATATACAATGATTTCCTGTTCTCGATACTAGTTTCTCAACAACTCAGCTGACTGGTTCGTTGTATCTTGTAGGACCCATTCCCACTTCACGCAATCTGTGGGACATTGTGGAACAATACAGAAGGACAACTGTCATTCTTGAAACATGCAGTGGCTTCATCAAATGATACATTTACTTTCGCACATTGTACCAGGAAGATGGTATCTCATCCTAGCAAACTGTCACCTTTCTCTTAATAAAAATAAAAATGTACGCATATAACCTTGTTTTCTTTAGGCTTTTCAAGACTTGGGAAATCCTAACCAAGGCAACCAGGCTTGGTACTGCCTGGACCTTCTCGAGGTGTTATGCCAGCTTGCTGAACTTGGCTATGCAAAGCCAGTGCGAACACTGCTTGATTATCCCCTGATTCAATGTCCTGAAGTGTTACTTCTTGGTGTTAGCCACATTAATGTATGTTTTCTGTCCCTAGTATTTCTGAACTTATATTCCACATCCTTGAGTAATGCATTTTTTAACTCTCTATAATTATCTTTTGCAGACTACATATAATCTCATTCAACATGAAGTATTGTCTCATGTGTTTCCTTCTATGTTGAAGAACACCATGCACGGCCGTCTTATGAACTACCTGTGGCATATTAACCCTTACCTTACTCTTCGAGGATTTGTTGATGCTCATTCTGATATAAATTGTCTTCTGAGAACTGTTGAGATATGTGAAGACATAAAGGTAACCCAGTAATATGAACCTTTATACCTTATGTAGCGAGTTGGCTACTGATAAACTTTTTTATAGTCCTCCTTTTTGGGAGTTAAAATGCTTACTGTTTTTGCATGCACTGTAATGAATTTTTACTGGGTATCTTATTGCATCCTTGGTAAAATAAACTTCAAACTTGTAGTTATTGCATTAATGGCTTCAATTGGATATGCTAATGGAAACTTGACTGGCAAGCGTGTTTGCAACACTACAGAGAAATTACTAATGGGAAGCTAAGACAAATAATAATAATATTGCCTTCTAAGCTATGGTGGCGTGCAGAGAAGCAAAGTAAACTAACTAAAGTGATGGTGAGCGTTGGATACTAGACAGGGTCTTTAAAATTGACTGCGGTCTGTGGGCAACAAGCATTGGCAGAATGATTGATTTGATAATATATTTACACGTGAGGACCCAGGATGTTTTATGAATTGATAATGTATCTCGCTTGGAAGGGAGTTTTCCGCTGAAAGAAAATTCACATCAGATCATCTTATAAAGTTAAAACACTTCACAGAAGCAACCATGGGGTGCCATTTACTATTTATAGTGAATTAAAACCCTAAACATTTAAAGCGATGTATCAATTAGCCAAATATGTGATGTTCCATTTGAAGAATTTTTCCATTAGCCTGAGTTATACAACTTATTTAGTTGGATTTGGCATTCATATTGGCTATGTAAGAATAACTGGTTTTGACACTAATGAGTTACTGCTTGTTTCATTACTCATCCATATTTTCCCCTGAAACAGATCTTGGCTACTGTCCTTGATTCCACCCCATTTTCTTTTAGCATTAGACTTGCTGCAGCTGCCTTCAGGAAGGACCATAGCAATCTGGAGAAATGGCTTACTGAAAAGTTGAGTACACAAAGAGTGACTTTTGTCGAGGTAACACATGACTTTTTCCACAGATCACACGACATAGTCATGGATATGCTTCTTTTTCTGTACAAGTTCGGCTTGGCACTACGATTTAAATGCTAACATATCAACAATACTGCCAGGAATGTGTCAAGTTCTTGAAAGAAATAGTAAGCACAAATTATGGTGCTGCGGAAGGTTCCATTCAACATCCTCAAGCTACCATTTCAAATATCTGCCAGGACTCTTGCCCTGTGTTTATAAAGGTTTCATTTTTTTCGTTTGAGCTTTTGCTATGGTCTGTGGACATAACTTTTACATGAATTTTAAAATATGATTAAATTATGTGCATTTACAGGCTATTCGTTCTCACTCTGGGCAGCTGTTATCTAACCAACTAGCGGATGAACTTAAGAGGGTTGAGGCAGTGTGTGAATCAAGGAATGGTGGTGATGTAGGAAGGGATATGCCCTCTCCTGATGGAGGTTCTGAAGACATTGAAGCTCAGGCTAATATTTATTTTCAACAGATGTTTGCTGGACAGATAAGCATTGATGCTATGATACAGATGCTGTCACGCTTCAAAGAATCTAAAGACAAGAGGTGCTTTTCATTGTCCAACTTTCCATACTTGACTTGATCTGTGTTTCGCTTTATCTGTTGCCTCTCTGACTCAAATATGTGTATAATAAAAAACTAATTGTAAGCGGTAACTAAAAATTGACTGTATGACAGGCATACCATGTAGTGGCTTTAAATTATTTCTTCTGTTTTTCAGGCTTTCTGTATTTGCACTTGTTAACGTAGCCGAGATCTCTATTTTGACGTGGCACTGCTATGTTTATTGGTCATATTTATGGAAGTTTTAGTTTTTCCTAATGAGTCGCTTGGTAATTGGTTTAGTCATTGTTTTCTCTCATTTGGAATATGCCTAGGGTCCAACCTGTTGATTGAGGGAGCTGGTAGGCCAAAGTAGTTCCCTTTTTGTTATCATCATATTATTGACTTTTTATACAGAGCAATCATGTAAAAGAGCCGTCTCTTCTTTAAAAAAAAAAACAAATGAGCTGTCTGAGTTATACTCAGGAAACAACTGACTGCATCTCTGGATTACTTTTTTTTGAGTTATAGTTATAGTCACTTACTGATGAATTTTATAAAATTATGGGTGAACAGGGAGCAATCAATTTTCAACTGCATGATCTCAAATTTGTTTGAAGAATACAAGTTCTTCCCAAAGTATCCAGATGCACAACTTAAATTAGCTGCCGTGCTTTTTGGTAAGTCTTGGCTTTTCTTGCTTTGTGCTGCTCAAGTTATCCAGAGTCACATTGGTATTGAACAATACATTATTTACTAATTGCTGCAATGTTTTCAAGTATGTTGTTTACCAAAGCTTTGCGTTTTGCTTTAGCTTCGGACAACACATATTTTGATGCAAAACTGTAAGCTAGGTCTTGGTTCGTTGGGACTGCATGTTTATTTTATCTAGTATTTATATTTAGGAAACTAGTGCTGCAGTTATGACTTACGAGAAATTAAATGATTTAGATGATTTTTTTTATGACTAGTGTATTTTCAATACTTCTTTTGATATCGTGGAAGAAATGTTTGTGTCCACATGCATGCTCTGCTTGCATCGGTGTCAGTTAAGTTGGGTGATACTTCCCAGCATTGTTTGTGATGACCTTTAATAGGAAGTTACCCGGCTAATGTTATTTGATTCTGATTTGCAATGTATTGGTGTTTACCTCGTTTGTGATCTTTCCTAGGGTATAAGTAGGACAGGGTAGAATATTGCATGATTGTCTTGCATGCATTGCATCAACTGTGTTCTGCTGAAGCACTAAAGTCACTGTCAGCTCGAACTAGCTGACTCTGTTTTTCTGTTTGGAATTAGGCTCTGTCATAAAACATCAACTTGTGGCCCACCTGGCACTCGGCATTGCTCTACGAGGTGTTCTCGACGCCCTGCGGAAATCTGTTGATTCAAAGGTTGTATATGATTACTTTCTTCTTTCAGTTATCTCTACTCTCCCCTTTACCAAGTTATATGTGGAACTTCTAGATCTGATGGCACAATGGTTGCAGATGTTTATGTTTGGTACAACAGCGTTGGAGCAGTTTATGGATCGAGTAATTGAGTGGCCACAGTATTGCAACCATATACTGCAGATTTCACATCTTCGCGGAACTCATGCTGAGTTAGTTTCTGCTATTGAACAAGCACTTGCGAAGATATCGTTGAGTCAAAATGAGCCAAATTTGGGGCCCATGCTTCCTGTGGATCAGCGGGGTTCTGGTTCACAGTCTATTGAGAACATAGAGGTACGCTTACATCTCAATTTCAGTTCGGTGGTCCTTGGGTTACAAGAAGTCAAGCAGGAAACATTCAACTGGTTTTAGTGACAGAAGCTTCTTTCTAGATGTTTTTTTACAACTTTCCTAAGCTAATAATGTTAATTATTATCTTTTCTCATTTCATTTACATCATCATCAATCCCTTTTCTGAAACAAATGCATGGTGTATGCAGTCTTCCGAAGCATCGTGGCAGTTCATAAATTCAACACCAACACAACTAGATAGGACAATTTCTTCCTTTGCTCTACAGCAGAGGAACCAGGGTTTTCTAGGGGAGAGATCCAAAGGTTCGACTAATACAAGTCAAGCAAAAACCATGATGCCTATCGGTCAGCCACCTCTTGCTTCAACTTCTAGTGATATGGGTGTTAATCCAAAGGTATTGGATGTTGCATTTCCATGCCGTGTGATGCTTGGCAAATGTAGAAATCTGTACTTCTGCATCTCTTGACGATATATGTTTTAATCTGTTGCAAAATCTAAACATGTCCAGGCTACTGTGTCACTGTCCTCTCAAGCTTCTCCTCATCATTCTAGCACTGCGTCAGGTCTTTCACAACCTTCTGGTTTTCTACGATCTAGAAGTTCAGCTCCATCAGGTTATTTTCTCCCTCACATATTGAGTTAATATTATCCAGGAAAGTGGTAGAGCTAACTGTAGTTGTTCTGCCCTTAATATATTGCATGACTGGATTTGTGATATGCCCCGTTGTTTTCCAGGCATCCTTCGACAACCTTCCTACACTACAGGATTTGGAGCTGCTTTAAATATTGAGACTCTTGTTGCTGCAGCTGAACGAAGAGATACACCTATTGAGGTTTGTTTAATTTTAGTGTGAATTACACCAGATGTCCTTGTAAACACCTTGAGGGCACAACAATAGATTAGGTCCAAAGGCATGAAGTCACGTTATCAGTAGTGAATAAGTTTAATTTTAGCCTATCTTTTCTGTTGTCACCTAGGCCCCACCATCGGAAGTTCAAGACAAAATTTTCTTCATGATCAATAATATTTCCACTTCAAATATGGAGGCTAAGGCAAAAGAGTTTAACGAGGTCTTACAAGAGCAGTATTATCCTTGGTTTGCGCAATATATGGTCATGAAAAGGTACACATGATGATACAATTGTACTTTTCTTTACTTAATTCAACAAAATGTGTTCAGTTGCAGAATTGTGTGCATGTCTGTGCAGGGCAAGCATCGAACCAAATTTTCATGACTTGTATTTGAAGTTCTTCGACAAGGTTAACTCAAAATCCTTGAATAAGGAAATAATGAAAGCTACATATGAGAACTGCAAGGTCATACTCTAATATTAGTCTTTATTTTATTGAAGCCATGGTCTGCTTGAAAACTAAAATTCATTTTTATAGCAGGCATTGTTGCAATCAGATCTGATAAAATCTAGTTCTGAAGAGCGTTCATTGCTAAAAAATCTTGGTAGCTGGCTTGGAAAATTCACTATAGGTAGGAATCAAACATTGCGAGCTAAGGAAATTGACCCAAAAATCTTAATAGTGGAGGTAAGTACTTCGATTTAAATCAGTTTACTTTTTTTTTTCTCTCTTCATTCTGTAATTCTGTGTCATGCTTATTCCATAACCTGCGCTGTTAGTTGCTGCATCCAATCTTTAAACTTCTGAAGTCTGAACTCTTTTACTTGTGTTGTATCTCTTGCGGTATTTTACATTGGAATCTCGATTAAATACTGAATTAATGTTGTTTTAAGTTTCATATATTACGCAATGATGCTTGTCAAGCAGATGAAGCAGTATGGTTCAACATAATGATGCTTCTTCCCTGACCTGACATACTCCATTTTTGATTTTTTTTTCAGGCTTATGAAAGGGGCTTGATGATTGCGGTCATTCCATTTACTTCTAAGGTGCTGGTCTTTATCTTGATCTCGTTTTTTGCTAATAAAGGAACATAATCGATCATTTTTCTTTGTTGATTCTGTTTTTCTCCCCAGATACTTGAGCCTTGTCATTCAAGTATAGCATATCGTCCTCCAAATCCTTGGACAATGGGTATTCTTAGTCTACTTGTTGAGATCTATAACCTACCAAATCTCAAAATGAACCTGAAGTTTGACATTGAGGTTTGTGCATGTTCTAAATTGTGGTACCAAGTGATATATTCTTCTTAAGATAATGACTTCTAAGTCTGATTATTTGGGGTCTCAGGTCTTGTTTAAGAATCTTAGTGTGGACATGAAAGATGTAAAACCATCTTCTCTTCTTAAAGATCGGATTCGGCAAGTTGTGGGAAATCCGGATTTTTCAAATAAAGATGTTAGTACATCTCAAACATCTGCAGCTGCAGAGGTCTCTTCCGGTATTGTTCCTTCAATGAACCATGTGGAACTACAACCTGAGATTAATAGCACCTCACGTGCTACAAGCCTTCCAAATATGCTTAACCAGGTTAGTTTACTGCTCTTTTTGGCAGTGACTATTTCAGATTTTTGCACTTTAATGTTTTGATTTACATTGAGTAATTCTGTTGTGCAGTATGCAGCACCTATTCGTCTACCTCCAAACAGCATGGTTGAAGATGATAAGGTTGCTTTAATCATGCCTGAACAGGTTACCTCTCACAGTCTGACCCAGGTTGCACCACCTCAAACTCCATCACCTTCCCCGTTTTCTCTGAGTCAGGTTGACACTTGTTTCTTTTCTATGCCTCCCCTCCCTTTCTTCAATTATAGTACTTATATACTTATTCCCTTGAATGAATTCTTTACAGCTCATGGCAGCAATTCCACGTGCCGATATTTATTTCAGAATCAATGAAAAGCTTAACTCTCTTGGCCCACAGTTGCAGTATAGCAAGTATGTTTCTCTATATATGATTATCTTGTGCTTTCTTTTACTCATCTGACAACAATCATGTTCTTCATAGAATCATGGATGTGGCTTTGGATAAGGCTATTAAGGAGATTATAGGTCCTGTCATTCAAAGAAGTGTTACAATAGCTAGCCGAACCACCAAGGAACTTATTCTAAAGGTAAACATTATGTAATATTCTAGCCGAACCACCTATCAGCATTAGGTATTTGTATTACTGGTGGATTTGTTTAAACATGTTAGCATTTTTTTGCTTTCGTGTAGGATTATGCAATGGAATCTGATGATGGTACCATATCTCGCTCTGCACATTTGATGGTCGGTACATTAGCAGGAAGTTTAGCCCATGTTACTTCCAAGGTATTTTATTCTTAAGTCTTTCTCGTTTGTCACATTATTATTTTTAAATAATAGGACTGCCAAGTGCTAACCTATGCCTAAGTTCCATTTTAGTCAATTTGATTTGATTAGTATTGTTCTGGTTGGATCTCACCAAAAATCATATCACTTTTTATCTTGGGTTGCAGGAGCCCCTTCGCGTTGCTTTGTTATCTCATCTTCGAAGTCTTGTTCAGAATCTGATTAGTAACAGCGAAACCACTGAGCAAATTATTCAAATTCTTGTTAATGATAATCTGGATCTTGGATGTGCTCTAACGGAGACTGTGGCAACACGCAAGGTAGCTCTTTGGCATTATTTGATTCTTTTTATGCTTCTTGCTGAAAAAATGCAGACATTCTTTCTTTAGTCTGTAAAAACCTGTGTAATGGGTGCTTCACCCTTTTCTTCTTAATATAATGATACGCAGCTCTCCTGTGTGTTCGAGAAAAACATTCTTTCTTTATTCCTTTATAATAAGTTCTATTTTTGGTTACTTCTTGCTTCTATACCGTGATAACAATGGCATAAGGCAAACTGTGAGATCTCTGCTTCAGCATCACAGCATCATTGATATTGTTGCAGGCTGTTGAGATGATTGATGGAGACATCAAGCAACCTTTTTCACAGCTCAGGAGACAAAAGGAACTACAGGGCTCTGCGTATTATGATGTTTCCCCTTACACTCAAGGTCTGTCACGTGTACCCGATGTGCTTCGTCCTAAGCCTTCTGGTAATTTGTCTGCTGTCCAACGGCGAGTATATGAGGTGAAGCAGCACATCCTGAATGTTGTCACATTCAGCATTTTTTTCCTGTTCCAAACACTCGCATCTTATTTCATTGTCAATTTCAGGACTTTATCACTGTTTGGCATAGCCAGAGTAGTCAAAATGCTGCTGCAACTACTGCTACAACAGTGGCCGTTGCCCCAACCGATTCCAGTATTGCTTCAGTTCATGGCCCAATTTTAGCGCCATCAGCCTCCAGTAGTTTCTCAACTCTCCAATTTGCCCCACTCACATCCGCAAATCAGTCAACAGAACTAATACCTGACAAGACCGATCCTGGTGCTACACAACTTTCTGGGTAAGGATGAGGTCTTCCTTTTTTTTCTTATCTGTACAGTGTACACTGAAGCACCTTATTCAGGATGTATATATCGCCTTTTGCAGTGTTTCTGCTCAAGTTGGCACAGCTGACAGTTCTGGCCAAGTTTCGGGAATAACAAATGTTGCATCTGTTTTTCCTCCTATGGCCTCTGGTGACCTTCTAGTGGGTGAACTAGCAACTTCAACTAAAGTTAGTAACTTCTAACCTTGTGTTCAGATGAAGCATACTGAAGATTGTTTGATTAAACTTTTTTGCACAACTCTGCTCGCAGGATATGGGTGCTGCAATACAGCCTTCGCCTACTGTTGCTATTAATCGTCTAGGATCTGCCTTTCCGGAACTACTGAATACTGGTGACGCACTGGAGAGATATCAGCATGTTTGGCAGAAGGTAATAGTAGTTTTTATATTAGTACTTAACTGTATTGAATCCAATTGGTATCATAGAGAGACGTCATGATCTATGTCAGCTTGTTGGGTACTAAAGTCAACCCAGAAATGGAGTTAGTTCTTTTAATGTTTGTCGTCGTGTTCTGCTTACTACTTAGAACCTTGCATTCAGATCTTAGTGCCATTTCTTCTCTCTGGTATATGCAAATAATCTTCAACCACAAGTCAGATATTAGTACACCTTGTTATGTTTGGTTTGTTTGTTTTGCCTCTAGCTGCCATCTATGTTAATATCTCGTACATTATTTGGGAAAAAGAGTATCATTAATCAATTTTCCGTACTCTATATCTTCAGCTGGAAGCCTTGATTGCGAATAATGGGAAAGATGCGGAAATTCAGGTCAGCTTTGTGGCTACACATTTGAATATTTCTTACGAGGGATTTCATATTATCTGCATTTTGGATTCTTTCTTCTATTGGTAGGCTAGGTACATTTTCTCGCAGATTTATCCTTTACTGACAGTGGTATGTATTTTGCTGTTGTTTTGATTAGTCCGTTATCGCGGAAGTTCCTGATATCTTGCTCAGATGTGTCAGTCGGGATGAAGCTGCTTTAGCAGTTGCACAGAAGGTGTGCCATCATTTATGCTACAAGTTTAACATTTGCTCCATTTATTGTCTCTTTCCTTCAGTTTTTGTGCTGTTCTGTTTCCAGGTTTTCAGAAGTTTGTATGAAAATGCATCAAAGAACACTTTTGTTACATGGCTTCTAGCAACCCTTGTTGCAGTACGTGATGTTTGCAAACTTGTTGTGAAAGAGTTAACGAGCTGGGTATGTTTCCTGCAGTAGCCATCACCTTTTATTCTCAAGTAAAATATGATCATTGCCACTTCTAGCTCCTTGCAAAGATCTGATTCTGTTGTCTTTTGTTCCATTCTTCTTGTGTTTTTGATTTATCTACTGCTCTAAAACTCAGGATAATTCTCTCCACGTGTTATATTTGAATTCAGTGGCAAAAGATTCTAAAGTCGGAAGGTTTTATATTTAGTTGTACTAAATTAAGTATGTGAGGTTCCACTTTGGTGCTATTATACATGAGGAGATAGGTGTTAGTTTGGAGGATCAGGTAGTGCCCACCCGTTAATATTTTGTATTGATGCTACGGAGAGATGGGGATATCATTAGTGACCTCTGGTTTATCAGTGGCAAATTAATGCACAAGGGCTAGTCACGAATCACAGAAGCACCTAATTATCAATGAAAGATGCGTGCCACAAATTAATGCGCATGTACTATCCATTGTGGGGAGTTTTGCATTCCTGATGTTGGTAGTCATTTGTATAGAGAACAGCAATTAGAGCTACTCCCTCCATCCCAAAAAGAATGACGTTTTAGGATTGTCCTAAGTCAAACTTTCTCAACTTTGACCAAATTTATAGAGAAAAGTATCAATGTTTATGACATCAAATAGATATATTATAAAAAATAGATCTCATGGTGAATCTAATGATATATATTTCATACCATAAATATATGTAGTTTTTTCTATAATTTTGGTCAAAGTTGAGAAAGTTTGACTTAGGACAATCCTAAAACGTCAATTCTTTTTGGGACAGAGGGAGTACATATGTTGTAGTTGAATCCTTTTGTAGGTGAACATTCAGAGATTTTACCTACTAAAATTTCTGTTCAGTAGGCTAACATTGAGCGATTAGACATACTAACTAGTAGAAGCCTTGCCATGCAAGCTACTCAGTTTTCCCTCTTAGCCTTTTGGTATTAAAGTTCTTGGGTGTCAGCACTCAGCACTATGAATCCGAAAAAACTGATCTGGATATCCAAAATGATCCATGTGGCATCCACAATCACCTTCTGGCCATCATCTGATTTTCCCTCAACGCCTTATGGCTGATAAAGTTGTAGTGGCATGTTTCCATACGTCTGGTGACTTTAGAACAATCTATTCTTGTTCTGCAAAATAGAATTTTTAGTGACATGTTTATTTAGACTTGTTGCATAGTTTCTGTTGCAATTGATTTCTGGAACCTTATCTTGATATAAGCTATACTTTCTGTGCAGGTAATATATTCAGATGAGGAGAAGAAGTTTAACATGGACATTATTGTTGGACTTATTCGTTCTGATCTGCTTAATCTAGGGGAGTACAATGTTCATTTGGCAAAGCTTATAGATGGTGGAAGAAATAGTAAGTTGAAATACAACATATTCCTTCTGCATGTAGAATTTAAGGACGGGAACAAAACACCTTGCCTAATCAGTAGCTGTTATGGGTAGTGTTATGTTCATGGGCCAGGTACTTGCAGTAATTTGGTTCCGAATTAGCCATAAATTTTGAGTAAGTCTGATGATGTAGTAGGGATAATCTAATTAGGATGATGATGATAAGTTCTTTTAGGAAATTAAAGGTTGAGGTGAGGGTGGTTTATAATAATAGAAACTATTAACTTGAGCATCAAAGTATGTAATCTGTATGTATATAAAGGGACCCTTTGTATTTCATTGGCAATTAAGCTGGTGCTCGGAATCAAAGCTGGCCCTTATCCTTAGCTGGAATACTAGCTGTTTGAATTGTGCAATCTGGTATTCTGGTACATGGGTGATATGTAGTACTAATAACATTGGAAATAAAACATAGCCACTTCTTATCACCTAAACCAGATCCTTATTTATATCCTTCTAATCGGGTTGTATTCATTTATCACCACCAAACAAAAATGTATGCATAATCTTGCTTTATGCTGCATGATACTAAGGGATATAAAAGATGTTTGATTTTCTGAAACTAACAAATGAGAAGGCAACACAGTGAAGTAATTTGATCCACCGATGGGTTAACGTGCAATCTTTCACTGGGGCTATTGCAAACTGTGATTGCTAAGGTTAAGCATCTGAGGTAAAATATGCATTATATTGTAGCTTAGTAGTTAGTATTAGCAGTGGAATTGGACACTATTGGACATTTAAAAAGGAGAAACATTGCATTCAAGCAACTCAGTCTGCATTCAAGCAACTCAGTTTTTTTTCTTGAATGTATGCGAGAGCTGTGTATCACTTCTTATAGAGATGAAAAAAAGGTAAAAAAATAGGAAACAAGGAAAACCAAAAAAACAGAGCCTAAGACCAGTGGGAAACAAAAACCAAGGTGCTCCAGTGCGCAACATAAACGAAAGATTACTAGTGACCTTCTGTAGTTCCCCCTTCTTTGGGTTTAGCGCAGAAACCAAGCACCATCTGTAGTTCTTGCAATCTTGATTGTGGAGTGACTCATTCAATAGAGTAATTTAGAATGGGCAACATACCAACACATGCTTCTCCGTGCAAGTTTGACATTGTTACATAAAATTTGTACCTGCACTGAAAACTTTATTGCGGTACAATACAAAAGCTGTCTGTTAAGTAATGTTATTACAAAAGAAAAAAATTACTGTTAAAAATCATAGCAATGCACTAGCATGCCTTCAGCAGTTATGATCTATGTTTTAAGCATATAGGAATCTTGTGTGCTCTTAAAATTTTTAGGTAATGTATTTGCTGCTGAATACTTTTTAATATTCTGACCACTGAGTATTGTGATCGCATTTGCTTGTCCTCAGAGACTGCAACAGAATTTGCTATATCACTCATCCAGACACTGGTCACCCAAGATTCCAGTAGCGTCTCCGAGCTTTTTAATGTTGTTGATGTCTTATCGAAGGTATTTATGAGCATGTTTTATATTATGGTCGTCTCCTAGTTGGCTTGCCAGTAATGGTGATGTATGCTGTGTTCCAGCTTGCAACAAGGCCTGGGTCACCTGATTCATTGCAGCACTTGATCGAATTTGCAAGGAGTACCTTCAACAACAGTGCTAATTATGCTGCTGCAAAGGATGAAAAGGTTATTCAGTCAAGAGATAAAAAGGTGAAATTGCATTATAAGTTGTCATTAATTTCTTAACAATACATGTTCTTTCAGACATTGGTAAATTGCTCCTTAATGGTGGCAGGTTCTATCTGCTCGGCCTTTGATGAATAATGAAGAAGATAATCCTGATGGCATTGCTTTTGCTAATGCTGCTGGTTTTCAGGACAAGGTTCAGAAACGCATCGTACTATCTTTTTTTTCTTTTATCAGGCACTATTCAATTTTTTTGCTAGAGTTCTTTTATCGTGCTGGATTTGAACGTGATTCAGTGAGCCTTTTTGTTATTTTCAAGTATAAAAGTTTATAGTTGAGCGTAAACACCTTCATAAAATTGCTTATGGGGGTGTTTATGCTATTTTACCGTGTATGTTCCTTTTGTATCCGATATGGTAAATACCATGCATAGATTGGTTTTATGTATAGTTCAAAATTTAATGCGCATTCAACATTTGAGCTTTAAGCTTCCTAGAGAGCTAATATGGTAATTTATTGGTTCACAGGTTGCGGTCTTGTTTTCCGAGTGGTGTCAAATATGTGATCATCCTGCTATGGGTGATTCCGTATATAATCATTACATTGTGCAGTTGCAACAGAATGGCTTGCTAAAGGGAGATGATGTGACTGACCGTTTTTTCATTAGTCTGACGGTAATTCTTACTTTTATTCTAATATTACTACTGATCCATATGATACTTGAGTTCTGATGTTATATGATTGTCCAGGAACTTGCTATCACACACTCTCTTTTGTCTGACCAAACCATTGCTCCTAGTGGACTATCTCAGCAATCATCTCAGCAACAGCAGATTTCATATTTTTCAATTGATTCGTATTCAAAACTTGTGACCTCAGTTGTCAAGGTATGCCCAATTCTTTTGTATCTCTGCACTCATAACTTCTGTAGGTTTCTGGTCATTGTTCCTTGATTATAGGCGCATGAGATTGTGCGTATAATACTTCCATTTAGGATGTTAAAGTGTTTTTCTTAAAAAAAGGATGTTAAAGTGTTAAACCAAGCCTACAAGTTTTGGGGTCACTATTAGGGTACAATCAGCCTTGTTAGCAGCATGTTTAACTTGGTACATGTTGTTAAACTGTTAATATGAGCTGTAAAAGGCACTCAAAATAAATCTGGATTTGCTTTTATTTACCAGTGAAACTATCACATATGAATTCTAATTTCATATGGAACTAGTGAAGTACAGGAAATATTGTTGTTTTAACTCTTTTTGGATGAAAGAGTATGCAAAGTTTCATGGTTAATCCTGACTGTATTTTGAGAAAATGGATTGGGAACTACATGATCACGTAATCTTGAGGGGTCTCATAGAACATCCCTTCCTCTTTGTCAATGGATCATTTCCGCTCTGAATATTTTACTTAACTGTCTTCCTGGATTATTAGGTAGATTTTTTTTTGTCACACCTTTAATAGCTTTATTGATTTAGCAACTATAAACCATATCAGCATTGGACATCAACTAGTGCTGTTGCTGAACTATTTATTCGAATATATATAAATCTATTCAATTCTGTTCAGGTGGTTTTATTTACTAAGTAATTGCACAGAACATGTTTTAGGTTGATTTTACAGCAAAATACTTTTCGTAATCACTGAACAATGGCAAATGCATACTTTTATTGCTATATGTAAGCTGTTTGACATAAATAGTACTTGCTGTTAATAATTTGTATTCTTTCAGCAGTCAGTGGATTTAGGACCAAATAAAGGCAGTCTTCTCCATAAGGTATGTGGTTACCTGAATTAATGATACTCTTGATGAATATTGTTAGGCTTAAAGGTTTTCCTTGATTTTTGTGTGCAGATACTTGCTGTGACAGCTAGGATAATTCAGAAAGATGCTGAAGAAAAGAAAGTCTCTTTCAATCCTCGGCCATATTTCCGTTTGTTTATAAATTGGCTAAGTGAGCTTACTACTTCTGACCTTCACCATGACAGTGCTAATTTTCAGGTACACATGGATAATGTTGCTAATTTTGACATTTATTCTGACATTCACTTTTCCAAATGTTCGGACCATTTATCTGATGCGGTTAGTTTTTCCAGATTTTGACTGCATTTGCAAATGCATTCCATATTTTGCAACCCTTGAGAGTTCCTGCTTGGAGGTATGTTATGCCCCTTTGTTCCCACTTGCCAACTTTCTGAATTCTTTGGCTTCCCACTTGCTTTAATGTTCGTTCCTTTAATATTCATGAAACGATAGTTGTCATTGCATGTTCATTGGCACTAAATATATTCCAACGCCTTGTGTTGAAGTTGAAGAATTTGTTAATGACATTTAGTGTTTTAACAAGTTGCTTGGTTGCATCTTACTACATTACTATACTGTTTTGTTGCTTATTAACTAATTACATTTTCCATATAGTTTTGCTTGGCTTGAGTTGGTGAGCCACCGATGCTTCATGCCAAAGTTATTGATGTGTAATTTGCAAAAAGGCTGGCCGTTTTTCCAGAGGTTGCTTGTTGATTTGTTCAAATTCATGGAACCATACTTAAGAAATGCTGAACTGGGACAACCTGTAAGTTTTTTCCTGCATTTCCAGTAATACCTCTTAGATTATTATTTGCTGCATTATGATTTTTCTTTTTTCTTTTGTTTCTTATGCAGATTCTCCTTTTGTACAAAGGAACCTTAAGAGTTCTGCTTGTGCTATTGCATGATTTCCCTGAATTTCTTTGTGACTATCACTTCAGTTTCTGTGATGTGATTCCCCCAAGCTGCATTCAAATGCGTAATGTTATTCTTAGTGCTTTTCCACGCAATATGAGACTTCCAGATCCATCCACTCCTAACTTAAAGGTATTTGTCACTTGTGAAGATTTTGTGCTTCCATTGCTGCAGTCATGTCTTGTAGATGTTTGATTAATTCCAGTTGATTTTTTGATATAGATTGATCTGTTAGCGGAGATTTCAATTGCTCCTCGAATCATGACTGATGTGGATGCTGCCTTGAAGGCAAAGCAAATGAAGGCTCAGGTTGATGAATACCTAAAGGTGGATGAAATGATGTGTTTTTTAATTTTATGTGCTTATACATAGTACAGCTTCATAATTCTCTAATTTTAGTGGATATTGCTAGAAGCCTTCTTCTAAACTAATCTGTAGAGTACATTAAAAAGTACTCGCAAATTTACGAATTATGAGTTGGGTGTTTTAACCGCTCAGCCATAGTTTTGTTAATTTGAACTTTGAAGAATGGCGGTGGTAACATAATATTCTCTTATTGTCATCTCTGCAGAGACCAGAAGGCTCCCTCTTTTTAACTGATCTAAAGCAGAAGTTGTTGTTACCACAAAACGAGGCAAATGTTGCAGGGACTCGTTACAATGTTCCTCTAGTTAATTCACTTGTCCTTTACGTTGGCATGCAGGTTGGTTGTGAAGTTCTCCATTTGCTGTCACGTTTCTTATGTAATATATTTTTTAGGTGATTTAAATTGAATTAATTACTTTTTGTCCTGCATGTTCTATCCTACAAGCTTGCCAACAAATTAAGCTTTAAGTGTATCATGTTTCTCTAGATGTTACAATCTATGCATGCATTTTCATTTTTCTGTGCTAATTCTACATTTGTTCTGGGTTATAGCTAATTTCTTGTACCTGTTGTGTGTTTTGTACCGAATTTACTCTTCTTTTTAACAAGTACAGCAATCTACAGTTTTGCATATTGTACAAATCTAAGCTGGTATTAAAATTATAAATGCAGGCTGTGCAACAGTTGCAGCAAAACAAGGCGAATGCTTCAGCATCAGCCCAAATTAACCAAAGTCCTCAAATGGATATATTCCAGATTGAAACAGCTACCGAGATGTTCAGAAACCTTGTAATGACTATGGATACAGAAGGTCGCTACCTTATTCTCAATGCAATTGCTAACCAGCTTCGCTATCCAAATAGCCATACCCACTACTTTTCTTTCATCATTCTGTACTTGTTTGCTGAGGCAACCCAGGTAATTATCCTTTCTTTCCATTTCTGTTGCATTATTTCATCCTTGTAATATCTTTCTGACAAAGCATGCAATTGAAACAGGAAATTGTCCAGGAGCAGATAACTAGGGTTCTTTTGGAAAGGTTAATTGTTAACCGTCCTCATCCTTGGGGGTTACTCATTACTTTCATCGAACTGATAAAGGTTTGCTATCTTGACTATTCCGAACTGATGTGCGTATGTGAATTTGAAAATGAAAAAGTTGTCTCTTTCTGCAGAACCCACGCTACAGCTTCTGGACTAGATCCTTTACACACTGTGCACCCGAAATAGAGAAGCTGTTCGAGTCAGTTGCAAGGTCGTGTGGAGGGAAAGGTGCTGATGACGGAATTGGTCTCGGAGATGGTGGCCACTAGGGAATTCCGTTTTGTTTGTACATTTGTGGATAATATAGACTAGAATTCTGACACATTGGCTCTAATTTTACTGTTGCAGTTTAAGTTAATTGTACAGGGCTACTGATAGCACCTTGCACTGAGGGCCTGTAGACCTTAATTGTTAATCTGCCCTCTAAAGTTAGACTTTCTTTTCTCTGCAATGCAGATTGTGGTAAGTAAGCTGATAAAGTTAACGATTGCGATTTGTTATTCCCTCGATTATGCTCTAAAACCGTTGGATCTACTTCAACGGCGCTTGCTCCATCTTTCTCGCTCCGCATGACCAGGGTACTATGAAAATCAGAAATCAGATGGTGCCTACGTAAAATTTAAAAATTATCTTCGAATCTTCAGTGCACGAAAGTTGCCACTACATAAAAGGTTGATTCGAATAATTATGTGTTGCTCGTCTTGATATTTTTCTCTCAATAAATCAGCATTAGTCTGTCGAACAAGTCGCATAATTGTCTGGTTTTTTCTCTTATAATAAATCAGCATCAGTGGGTCGATAAGTCGTATAATTGTCTTCTTGGTTCTTTGTATCCTTTTATGTTGCTTGCATTTGCCCTTCTTTTTTTTTTGTCATTGCCCTTCTTCCAATTTTGAATGTACTTTGCGTCAGAAAGTTTCGGCGAAAGCCAACGGTTCGCGCGCTCCTTTTCTCTTCCCGTTAGCTTCCGTCTTTTGTTTATTTCCTGTTAGTCTTAGTTTATCTTCTCGTTAGTTTCCGTTTATTTTTTATTTTCTGATCATTTCCTGTTTAATATATTCTGCTAGTGTTATTTAATCTCCTGTTAGTTTGCAATTTATTTTTCGTTCGCTTCAGTCTAGCTAGTCTTCCTCTGTTATTTTTGCATCTGTTATTATTCTTGTCTAGCTTTTTGCATCTGTTATTTTTTCCCCGTCTAATGTACGTTGCAAGTTAATCTATCTTCTAGCTTTAATCTTGTGTTAATTTTCTGGTCTAGTAGTTTCTATCATCCGTAGGCGTCTTAGTTTGCACCCTATTTAGTTATCATCTTGCGTTAGTTAACTTCGTCCTCTAGTTTTTCAACTTGTGTTGATAAGTACTTACATTGCAAGTTAACCTCGTTTAGCTTTCCCTGCCTAGTCTGTACATTTTCCTTCATTTCCCTTTTGTATTTGTTCTTTTTGCACGCGCGTGGCTTGCCACTGATGGTCGCCGCTTGCACGCTCACCTCGGCGGCTGCTCTGCCACCGCTGCTCCCAACCCCGCGCCTTGTTGTTGCAGGTTGCACGAGCAAGCGACCAGCTTGGACCAGCAACAAAAAGCCGGGTCGCGCGTGGACGAGCGAGAGTTGGACCAAAGATAAACTACTCGCCCGCAGCACCACCACCTCGTCGAGCGTTCCGGGTCAGGCGTCCTTGAGCGAGGATCGGAGAAAAGAGGGTGTTTAGATAAAGGGGTAAATAGGGTGAATCTATTTCAAATTTATCCCAAAGGATCCAAATATGTGGGGCAAATGTGGTGGGACAAATGTTTTGCCTCTCTAATTTCATTTACCCCTAAAAGGTAGCAAATTGAAGCAAAATTGTGGTGGACCCCAGCCATCTCTCTCACATTCACATCCACATTTACCCCTCAATTCAAACACCCCAAAGAGCAAATATTAGTAGGGGCAAATGGGAGGGACAAAACATTTGCTTTGAGGTAAATATTTACCCCTACCATCCAAACATGGCCAAGGCTCAGCGGAAGGAGGAGAAGAGCGTTGAGCTTGAGCAAGTGGGGCGATCCTCGTCGAGGAAGGATCAGGTTGGGACCAAGAGAGCTTTGAGCCGAGCACCGTCGGCGGAGGTCGATCGGATCGAGAAGAAGGCGAAGCCCAAAGAGGAGGAGGAGGCAACACAGCCGGTGGCGGTGTACTACGCTGGCCCGACGTTCCTCAAGTCGCCGGATCGGACCGAGGTGCCACTCCCCAAGTACGCTTTCTTCGTCAAGTCCCCGAACCCAATCCAAGGTGGCTGATGACGATAAGAACAAGTGAAGGAACCGTAGTTCACGAGATAAACAATCCAAGAGAGAGCTGCTACGATTAATCTTGTACGCTTGACCTTTCTATATCCCATAATGAGAATTTTTTTTAAAGACGTGCCAAGCACGTTTTTCATTAAGAGAGGAGAAAAAGTAGCCGGTTTAGGTTACAACAAGGCACGGGGCCCAACAACAGGAAGTAAAAAGGTTCACACCACCCTCACTGGACGAACACCTAACAACCTAGCGAGCGGGAGGAAGCCCGCGCGCGCCCAAGATCTAGCCTCCTCTAGGATCGCCGGAACGAGCGCCACCGGCATGAGAGCTTCCTTCTCATGAATCCGCATGTTCCGCTCCCTCCAAAGCGACCAAGCGACCAGCCATACGAAGGAGTCGAAGCCTTTCCTCCGCGCTTTAGCGACCTGTTTCCTGACGGAGCACCACCACTCTGCGAACCTCACCGAGCGATCCGGGGCAAGATTCTGAAGGAGGATATGCCTGAGAGTCAAAGAACCAGGCCTTTCTAGAGAAGACACAGTCCACAATCAGGTGGTCCAGCATTTCAGATTCCTGTGCGCAGAGCGCGCAGGTGTCCAAATCCCTTAGCCCGTGACGGTGGAGTCGGTCAGAGGTCCAGCAGCGGCCGTGCAAGACCAGCCATGCGAAGAACTTGCACTTCCCCGATATGTGAACCTTCCAGATCTGGCATGCTCCGAGGATCTCCACGCGACCAAGAAAGAGAGCGGAGTAGGCCGAAGCCGAGGAGTAAACTCCGCTAGGCGACCACTTCCAGATGAACCGGTCAGGCTCGGACGTGAGCCTTACCTCCTGCAGTAGGTCCCAGATGACAAGGTACTACAAGACCACCTGCACAATCCGGGCGTGGGTGACATCAGCAACCCAATGAATCCCGGCCGCCCCCACCTGCAGGGCCTCAGCGACAGTGCGGGACCGCCGCACTCTCGGCGAGACCGCGGCCCAGAGGTTGGGTGCCAAGGACTTGACGGAGCACCCGAAGATCCAGCTGTCCTCCCAGAAGAGTGCACGGGTACCGTCCCCAAGCTCCACAGAGATGGAGGCGTTGAAGAAGGCCTTAGTGGCCTGGTCAACAGGGAAGCGGAACGCCGCCCACGTCCTGTCCGGGTCAGTCCTCGCCAGCCAGAGCCAACGTAGGCAGCGCCGTACCAAAGATACGGAGGTTGGGCAGGCCGAGTCCTCCGCAGCGTGTGGGGCAGGTGACATTCACCCAAGCGACCAGACAACGACCGCTCGAGGCCACCTCTGTGCCGGACCAGAGGAAGCCACGGATGATAGTTTTGACCGCGCGTAGTGCCCAAGGGGAGATGGAGACTGCCATCGAAATATGAACCGGGATGGCAGAGAGGGTGGATTTGGCGAGGACGAGGCGACCGCTACGGCTCAAAAGTCTGCCCTGCCAAGGAGGCAGGCGTCTAGCGACTTTATCGACCAGCGGCTGCAAAGCCGCCTTGGGTAATCTTTTGATAGAAAGGGGTACCCCAAGGTAGGTGCAAGGGAAGTCGGCGATTGTGCAAGAGAGAATAGAACAGACCAAAGACAAGTGATCCTCGGAGCAGTTTATGGGGTAGACCTGGCTCTTGGTGTAGTTCGCCGCCAAGCCAGCCGCACTCTCGAAGAGCGACAACACTGCCTTGACGACTCGCAGATCGAGCTCGACCGGAGAGAAGAAAGCGACCACATCGTCTGCGTAAAGAGGCGCGAAAGCGGATGCTCCTCCCTAGATCCAGAAGGAGACCACGGGATTCCGCCTTGCGGAAAAGGGCATGGAAACATTCCATGACCAGCACGAAGAGCATGGGGGATAGGGGGTCTCCCTGGCGCAGGCCTCGACCGTGGCAGATCTGCTGCCCAGGGACGCCATTAAGCAAAACCCTGGTGCTAGCAGTGGAGAGAATAACGGAGATCCAATCAGTCCATCTGCGGGGGCAGCCGACTGCCGAAAGGAGCTCAAGAAGAAAAACCCAGCTGACCGAGTCGAAAGCTTTGGCTAGATCAATTTTGAACATGATCCTAAGAAGCTTCCGACTAGAGAGTGTTCTTGCCGTGCCAAGAACGTAGCGGAAGTTATCATGGATGAGGCGACCTTTGATGAACGCACTTTGGTTGGGTGAGATTAGAGAGGAGAGGTGCGGGGCGAAACGATTAGCAGCTGCCTTGGAAATTTTTTTCCCAAAGCTATGAATCAGACTGATGGGTCGGAAATCAGAGAGAGCGACCGGGTCTGGCTTTTTGGGTAAGAGCGTGAGGAGAGCACCGTTCAGGTGGTGGAAGCTGCGGAAGTCCCAGTCAGAGAGAGCGTTGAACGCCCGTAGCACATCACCCCTGATGATCGACCAACGAGATCTGTAGAAGCGACCCGTGAACCCATCCGGGCCGGGGCCTTGTCCAGCGGGAGGTCTTTGACCACCTCCCAAACCTCGGCCTCAGAGAAGGGAAGGGCGAGGTCCTCCAGGTCCAGCCGTGGGAGTCCCAGCTCCTCGAAGTCGAGGGCGCATGAACGCTCATGGTGGGAACCCAGAATTCTGTCAAAGTAGTCAAAGGCTGCCCTGGCCTTATCCTCTTCCCGAAAAATAGGGCGACCATCGACCAGAAGGGAGGGGATGAAGTTTTTTCTCCTGCGGTGGTTGGCATGGAGGTGGAAAAGTTTAGTGTCAGCGTCCCCCTCACGGAGCCACCTAAGGCTAGACTTTTGCCGAGCGATCGTTCACTGCAGCGAAGTCAGGCCTAAGTAGCGGAGTTTGAGGAATCGCCGTAGAGAAAGCTCCTCAGGAGAGAGCGACCGTGAATCCTGTGCGACCTCTAGACGGAAAATGACCTCCTTGGCAATCTGTATCTGCAGACGAATGCTACCGATCGCCTTGGAGCTCCATTTTACCAGCGCCTTCGCTGTCTCATGAAGTAGGTGGTCGATCAAACGGAGCGGGTCTGCATCAGGGCGCGGCCCCGACCAGACCGCCTTAACGGTGTCCAAGAAGCCTTCGACCTTGGGCCAGAAGGCCTGGAAGGTGAAGCGTTTCTTGGAGTGCACCCCACAGTCAAGCAGGAGGAGGAGGGGGGCATGATCGAAGCACCTAGAAGAGACACCATGCAGGGCGGAGGAGGGGAAAAGGAGCTCCCAGTCCTGGGAGACAAAGACACGGTCAATACGCTCCAACATAAGATGCGACCTCTCGTTGCTCCAGGTGAAGAGACGGCCCTGGAGGTGTAGTTCAAGAAGCTCGAGGTCGTTAAGGAAACGGCGGAAGCGACCCATCATTCTGCGCGAAAGGTGGCCATTGTTCTTGTCGGCTGCCAGATAGATGAGGTTAAAGTCCCCGCAGAGAACCCACGGTCCAGAGAGCGTCGGACGGAGGGTACGAAGCTCTGCCAAGAAGGAGACTTTATCCTCATTGGATTGCGGGCCGTAAACGGACGAGAGCCACCAAGACTGAGAGGGTACGGCGAGCAGCGCGACCTTCACCGTAACGTGGTAAAGGCCAAAGGAGGGGGAGGAGACGAGCCAAGTGTCTTTGCGCCAAGCGACCAAAATGCCACCGCGGGAGCCCACAGCCGGCAACACAACATAGTCAAAGTCGAGGCCTAACATATCAAGCATGAAAGAAGGGGGTACAACCGTGAGCTTAGTCTCTTGCAGACAAAGAAGAGAGACACGCTCAGAAGCTATCAACTCGCGGACCACCGAGCGTCTAGCACACTGGTTGAGTCCGCGGACATTCCAAACAGCTAGGTTTACATCCATTAAAACATGAAAAGAGACGACCACGTGACTAACACAGACTCAGGCCTGCGCGTCGACGACCAACTGCTCCTCGGGGAAGAGCTCTCGAACTGCCACCTGAAACTCGTCGTCCTCCAGCACGGAGCACTGGAACGACCCCTCGACCTGGGCACCGAAGAGCTCTCGAATAGCTCTGCAGTGCTCCTCCGACAGGCCTACCGCGAAGAGCCTAGTGTAACGCTGGAACGCGTCAGCGTCCGGCGCCTCGCGCGGTCCGACGATCCCCAGCTTCCTCATCAGTAGGTTCTATCCCACGGTGACCGGGTTAGGGCCCCGGGCCTTTGAAACCGTGGCGAGGTGACTGCTGCGGCGAAGCGTGGCGAGCGGAGGGCAAACCTTCGCTCAGTGACGGCGCGGGGCCCCCAGAACCGGAGGTGGCGGTGGCCGCTACGGAGAGGCGCAGAAGTCCGCCACCAGCGACTCGAGGTCGCCTTGAGAGGGTCCCTCAGCCGCAGCGGTGGGTGGGGATCGCGACCCAAGCGCTGGGGAGGAAGGAGGCAACTCCGCGGCCACCGGAGAGACGTCAGGTGGTCCGTCGGGGGTCGGAGAAGAAGAAGGCGACCAGAGCGAAGGCGGGGCGACCACGAGGGAGGAGCCGGACAAAGAGACCTCGGCTAGCCCATCCGACAGCTGCAGTTGGCGGGCCGACAGGGGGGAGAGCAACCTGTGGAAGACATCCGCCACCGGCACCACACGTGCAGAGGCAGAAGAGCGAGCGACCAAGGCGGAGCTCTCCACCCCGCGCGCGGAGGCTGCCACCGCGGCACCCCTGTCAAGACCGCGGCAAGCGGTGGCCGGCGAGGGGGGAGCGGTGGCCAGGCTGTTGCCAACCATGGCCGGGACGTGGCCAGCCGTGGCCCGGCCGGGGGCAGCTGCAGGCCGGCCGTGGCCAGCCGCGGCCAGTCCGTGGCCGGTGTGGCCAGCGGCTACCAAACCGGGGTCAGGCGCTGCCGGGCCGCGGCCTGCAGCGGCCAGGCTGCGGCCAGGCAGCGGCCAGCAGCCGCCGGGCCCTGGCTGGCAGCGGCCAAGACGTGGCTGGCAGCGGCCGGGCCCTGGCTGGCAGCGGCCAAGCCGTGGCCGGCGGCGGCCAGGTCGCGGTTGGCGGCGACCGAGTCCGAAGCGGGGCTCACGGCATGTGACGGCGAAGCGCAAGACGCGACCAAGAGGGCCGCCTCAAGAAGCATCGGGTCGTCGGAGAAGTCCCTGGGCGGCGTCGACTCCCGAAGAGGAGGAAGGTGCTCCGGCCGCAGCCTCTCGTCACGGCAAAGGTGCCACGCGACCGGAACTGAAGAGGAGGCGGAGGAGGCCCTAGCGAGCGGGACCGCCACCGTCGGCGCACGTACCTCGGCCGCCCGAGCAGAGGAGGGCGCAGCACGAGCGAGGAACCGCGCAGCGGCGGCAGAGAGGCGAGACGACCAAGGCGGGATGACAGGCGGGCAGTGAATACCCTGCAGCACCTAGTAGTGGTATGAAGGAGCCGGAGGGACGAGCGGAGGAGCAGAGGTTGGGGCACCCCAGCAGGCGGGTCCCCGCCCCCCTGCGACGCGACCAGACTGTCCGCCGGACGAGGGTGGAGGCCCCCCCCTCGGGGCCTGCGACGGCGGAGCGGCACCCCCGGCGGCCAAGGGCCCCGGCTGCGGAGGAGCAAAAGAGCGACCAGAAGTACCAGAAGGGCCACCGTCCGACCCTCCCGACTGGGAGGCACTGTCAGCCGGGGGAGCCAGAGTGTCGATGATCTCGACGATGTCGATCGTCGCCCGGTAGCGCAGGCAGGGCTGGGAGGCGCCCAACCCGGGGAACTTGATCGGTGCCAGCATGTCCTTCTGCACCGGGATCAAGTCCGGGTCGATGCAGCCTGCCAGGACGAAGAGCTCCTTGAGGTTGGCCTTCGCCTCCGACTCAGGAGCCAGAGTGATGACCGCGCAGGAGGAGCCGAGGACGTCCTGCACTGTGGTTTGCAGCCACAGGTGCGCAGACACGTCCTTGATGCCTACCCGCACCTGGTAGCGCATCGGCGCGTCGACCGCCCAGTTCTCCCGCCGCCACCGGCGGAAGGTGAGGCGAAGGGGACCATCCGAGATGGGCTCCTGGAGAACCCGCAGCATCACAGAGGAGTCCTGGAAGATGATGAGGAAGTCCTCAGGGTGGTAGGGGTAGGGCATGAACGACCCCGGCTGAACGCCCAAGCGACCGGTGAGGTAGGAAACCACGTCCGTCGTAGAGGCGAACGGACGAGTACCCGCGACCACTGCGACCAGAGCGCGCTCCAAAACGACCTCGTTCGCCACGACATCAGGAATGCGTGGGACGATGCACCTCTCCAGTTGCGGGCGACGCGAAGGGTGCCCCAAGGGCACCGGGGGGGAGGGGGCGGAGGCGCAGAGCGGTGATCCGTGGCGAACGCGGGGGTAGCAGCGGTGGCTCCCGCGGGAAGCAGAGGAGGGGGTGGCGCCCCCAGGCCACCTCGCCCGCCCTAGCCGCGTTGTGATGAGGCGGTGGCGGCGTCGGCGGTGCCCCCACCCGGGGCACCGCGACGGGGTGCGCCACGGAAGGGGGGGGCATGCCCGCGGCCCGCCTGCGGCGGTGGAGGCAGGGCGTCACGGGCCGCCGGAGGGGGGCGATGACGCCCCTCCGGCGGCGGAGGCATAGAGTATATTCGGAAAGGGAGTGCCAATGTTTATTCTCTACCTATTATGAAAGCAAGGATTGCTTCTGCCCCTAATTTTCGTACGTCTACAGTAACCGAATCGAAATCGGAAGAAAACCCACATGAACCGGCGCAAAAGAGTAAAAAGCCGAGCAAAAACCGGGCGCAGAAAAGAAAAATGGATGACCTCCACGTGAACCGGCACACCAAAAAGAAAAACCAGCACCGCTGCCCTCCCTCCGCCGCGTGGTGCGCTCCACATGTGAACCGGCTCCGCTCTGACTTTCCTCTTGGCCGTACCTTGCGGGGGCATATCGCAAAACCATCCCAACGGCTGCAAACGTTTTTCTGCCCCCAAACCTTACCATGAGAAAGCAGTCCTTCGGCGGTGGGAAAATCGGCGCCGACGGACTCCTCTCCCGCACAGCGGGTCTGCTTCCAGCACGTTGCGGAGGACGGGAGGGGCTTGCGAGGGCGCAACAAGGTAAGCCGTTGGGGGCGCAGCGGAGGTGCGGAGGGCGGCGGCGGGCCTCCGGCGGGCAGGACAGCGCAGAGGAGGTGAGGAGGCAGGTCGCCGAGGTCACTGCTGCCACTTCTGCTGTGCCAAATTTTGTACCCAATGTCCCAATGTAGAGGGATTTGGAAGCATGGATGGCTACACTGCTGAATGGCGAGGAGCTGCGCTATGAAGTTTGCTGAACCCATGTCTGGCCATGGTGGAACAAGAACGGTGCTAGCTTTCCCATTCTGCATTGGAACTTAAAAATTGTTGAGATGCATTTGCATTCGGTGCTAATTTAATACTCCAAATATGCCAATTTTGTATATTGTTCACTGTCTTCTATCACGATATTTAGCTGAGAATGGAATTAATTCTTGTCTTCGTCGTCGCCACCATCGCTGGGGGACAGGAGAACCAGGACAAGGCATTACTTGGCTGCGCGCTCGGCATTGCGGTAGGACTTTATGATTGCTACACGTTGGGATATGACGCCGAAGCTCAAAGGGAGCAGGTTGCAGGTGAAGATGGGCGTGTGGAGCACGCTGGCGCAGAGTGCGCAGGCAGCATCAGGGCCTCCGGACTCTGGAAATGGTCACTCCACTCACTCGGCGGCTGAGGTGGCCGGCGGCAAGCCGGTGAGGAACAGCTACTGCTTCGGCGGGACCGGCGGCGAAGCAAAATAACATGTCGTCAGGGTTTAAAATGATCAAGTCTCGACTCTGTTTTGCCTTCCAATCGTTAAAGACGGTTGAATGCGAGATAGACGCGCCGGATGAAGAGAAGACATGGTTACAACCGACCTGTTTGGGAACTCCCACCATTCGCCCTGTTTGGGGGAGCAGTAGCTTCTCCAAAAGCTCCTTTTAGGACATTTGCAGGTGGAGCTTATGTGAAAAAGTCAAAAAGATGTATCTTCGGGACATTTGCAAGTTTCAATTTTGTTTTATTTTCCGTTCACGTTGGCCGTGCACGTTGGCGCGAATGTCACGGTGAGGTCGGAAGATGGGGATGATGGTGCGGTGAGGGTGGACGACAGCGGGCGAGCTTGGGGCGTGTGCACATTCGAGAAATATGGTGTAGTCGGGCAAACCATGACGATAGAGTGGCGCGGACATGATTGGGACAATGGTGAGGTCGTGACATTGTGGGAGCGGTGGCATGACTGTCCGATCCAAGCGGATGACAGCGTCGAGATTGGGGTGGCGCGAGCGTGATGGTGAGACCGAGAAAGCAGGAATGACAACTTGGCCGGAGCAGGCGGTCGGCAAAGGTGAGACCTAGCAGACGAGGAGGAGGTCATGGCAAACAACAGTGTCTTTTGGAAGGTGCGGATGATGACGGTGCGAGGTTAAAGTGCGTGGGTGTGTCAGGAAGGTTAGAGAACTGCAAAGACGGTGTGATGACCGGGTGTGACAGGGACGATGACGAGGTCGGAGAGCTGCAGAGCGGCGTGGTGACCAGACAAACAATGGCGAGGCAAGTAATTTTTTCACCCGTTGCAACGCACGGGCATGTTTGCTAGTAAAAGCCAAACGGTCGATTAATACAAAGTCATCGCTCTTGTCAGGTGTGCGTGTCTGTGTGGTTTTCCATTCCTTTTTGTCATACTCCATCACTCCTTATCGGTAATTGTTAGAATGATCTCTCCACAAATGGGCCTAATGGTCCATTAGGCCCTAGATCTACGCCCTGATCGGGGGCGCCCAACCCTAATGGGTTGGCAGGCCCCTGTCACACTGCGTATATAAAAGAGAGGTAGGGGCCGCAGGCACTTGCAACGAGGTTCGCCGCCAGTGCCAGTTCCCCTCCTAAACCCTAACCCGATCAGAGAGGGTCGCAGCAGTGATAGGAAGCCCGCCGCCGCCGCCCCGACGACCACTGCGCTTCGCGTCGCTGCCTAGCGTAGATCTCCTACATGCCTATCAGTTCCAGCACCTCCGGCTCGACCGGAGAAGGTATTCCTCCTTCTCTGTCTCTCTCTATCTCTCTCGGTTCTCTCACGGCATATGAATGCTTATACCCATAGTTAAAGTATATACCCGGCTAGATGTGCACCTAGATGATGTGTAGGATCTATCAGTAATAACCATGATTATTAGTCCAGTAATAAATGAACCCGTGGTGGAAGGCCATCTTCACCTCCGTCTTTGCCTTCACGCGCAGATCGTATCCTCGGTCCTGGTCCTGGGGTGGCGATGCATAGGCAGAGCGCGCCCCGGCCGTCGTGATGCTGTCCTCCACCAGTACCGTGCATAGATCGTCAAGCTCTCCTCGGCATTGCGCAGCAACGCGCACGAACTGTAGCCCAGTGCGCACGCCGGTGCCCAGGGATGTAGGTGCACGGGCGTGCGCCGCTGGAAGGGAGCACGACTGCACGAGCGCCCACTGGCCGCTGCGTCTGCGTGGGGTGGCGGTGAGTCTTTTACCTGTATGCCATTAAGAAAGTTGCCTCGGACCTGTGAGCCACTGAAAAGTTCGTTCGCACCCTGGTGCCATCCACCTAAACTTTTTTTTGCCTTCCACGCCATTCCGTTCGAGTTCCATCCAATTTCACTGTTAAGTTCACCTGACATGTGGGCCCGGGTAGAAAAAATGTCCATCTTGCCCTTTGAGTTAGTGGGACCCACCTGTATTTGTCTTTTCAATGATTTTTTCTCTTTTATGCATTAATTCTTATCCGTGCGCACAGGCCCAGACCTTCTCCATGATTTGGGACGTAGTGGTTCGAAGCGGCGGCGGGGGCCGGGGGTCACGCTCGCCCTCGCGCACGGACGAGCTCCCTCACGCGGGCTCGTTGGGAAGCCGTATATGTGGTTGTAGGTGTGCGCGATGGCCTCGCCGGCTTTCTTGGTGGCCGCATACAGCGACGGGAGGTTGGTTTGGTGGTCCTCGGAGAAGGGCACATCGGCATTGAGCTCGTACACCGATGACGAGGAGGGCCCAGATGATCGCTGGCTGCGGGTCGGCGTGATTGGCCGCCACCTTAAAGATGCTGACGAGCCTGACCACGTTGATCACCACGGTCCTTGAGCTTGAGCGAGCAGTAAATGCTCACGAACCCGGCAACGCCGACGACGAGCACGGAGATCCCGCCATCGCGTCTCAGCCTGGCGTTTCACTGCATCTCCTTTTCCCATGCGACGCCCTCGTACGACACCGATGCCGAGCTGAGGACGAGCGGAGGAGGTGTGCGCGCTTACCGAGCTGCCGCCTCCACCGGTGGCGGAGAGGTGGACGAGCGCAAGCGTGGCGGCGAGCTCGCTCGCGGCTATCGGGGACGAGCTCACTCGCACGCCAAGGCACGCGCGTGCTGCAGCCGAGCCTCTTGCAGACCTTTGCTGGGTGCGGCTGCGAGCACCTCGAGCGGGGGAGCTTGACCCTGGCCTCATGCCCGGCCGTTGCCGGTGCGCACGTGGGGTAGCTTTAGATGTAGGTGAAGCGGCGCGGGACCCGAGGGCTGCCGGAGGGCGGTGGCGGTGTTCGCGGTGCCGACAGGTTGGGGTCCCGACGGCGCGGCGACGGGGGCGAGGCCGGGGGAGGGGCTGCCGGGGTACGTGTTCGACGCGCTGGTTCAGTACTCATCGTCGGGCGGGAACTCAACGGCAAGCATGCCTGGCACCGACGTGCGCACCATCGCGGCGGTGCTGAAGCGGCGCGCGCGGGGAAGCTGCCGAGGTAGGCGACGCGAGAGCCAGGGGTACTTTGGACATTTTATCTGTCCGGGCCCACATGTCAGGTGAACTCAACGGTGAAATTGGATGGAACTCGGACGGAATGGCGTGGAGGGCAAAAAAGTTTTGGTGAATGGCACCAGGGTGCGAACGAATTTTTCAGTGGCACACAGGTCTGAAGCAACTTTCTTAATGGCATACAGGTAAAAGACTCAGTGGCGGTGGAGGAGTAGCAACCGGTGACAGTCGAGAACCAGCTCCGTATATGCGCCCGCCTGTAAGCATCAAGGCCCCACCGCACCTTTGGTAAGGGTGTGTTTCGGTGATAAATGATAACCATATACTTGTGACTAACCTTGGTTTTGTAGCGGACTTATTCTTGGGTTATTGTCATGAGTAATAAATAAAAAGGGACCCCTCAATTTGAAATCAATGGACAAAGACTACAAGGCTAAGGACATTTCTAGTTCCAAGTGTCACAAGGAGATGAAGGACACTTGGATTTGCTAGTTTTTAGTGTTTGACCGTACTATTAAGAGGGGTTCACACTTGAGTAGCTTGACCATGCCAAATGCTATGCCATATTCATGCACTATCAAGCTCCTTGGTCACTAAACAGCTCAAGACACTCATGGAAATACATTGGAAGCAAAAGACTTGAAGAAAAACTCAAAGGTGATTGAATTGGATGAGTTGAAATGGAAAAGGGTGCGTCAGATGATCCGACGCTATCATTCCTAGTTGCACCAGATGATTGATGTGAAAGACTCAGCAGAATTCAACATCACTGGATGAACCGACGGTATATCAGCAGAAGCATCGGTTCATCCGATGACCTAGGGTTTGGTAACAGTGACAAATCAAGTCAAATGCCTTCAGCACTGGATGAAGCGACGGTACCAGCAGCGGTTCATCCGGTGCGTGCATATATTTCATACAGAGACGCACCGAGTGAACCTGCTTTAGCACCAGATGAACCGACGCTCATGAAGACCATCAACGGTTCATCCGGCGACCATGTTTATTCTACGCAGATTCATTTTGAGTGAAGTTGCTTCAGCACCGGATAAACCGACGCTACATCGGTGTATGCGTCGGATGAAGTGGTACAACGTTCGTGTTCAACAGCTATATTTGGAGACTCAGGGACACTGGATGAACCGACGCTGTCGCAGGGGGAACCGTCGGTTCATCCGACGGTACTACTTTTCAGAGGACTTTTCTAACGGCTAGCCTCCCTTGCTAGGCCTATAAATTGGACCCCCCTGCATCTCTTGAGCTGCCTTTGCCACTCTAAACACCTGCTGCAGCCAAGGAGAAGGAGAGGTAGTGCTTTGATCAATTGGATTTCATCTTCCTAGCCAAGAGGGATTCTTTCTTGGAGATCAAGAGTTTCAAGGTGCTTTCAATGGCATAGCTGAGTGCATTGGTCAAGTTAAAGGTTGTGAGCTTGTTACTCTTGGAGTTTGACGGCTCCTAGACGGTCTCGGTGATTTGGGGTTCTTGGTGAGCTCTTGGAGATTGTGGGAGCCCCGAGAAGTTCTTGGTGTAAATGGATTGAGACCCACCATTCCGGAGATGGAGAACGGGTACTCTTAGTGAGCACTCAAGTCTAAGTGGCTTGAGGGGGAGCAAAACTCTTTGTGAGTGCTCCAATGTGGATTAGGGAGAAGCGTCAACTTCTCGATACCACGGGAAAAAATCCGGTTGTCTCGTGTCCCCTCTTTCTACCTTCTTGCACTTAATTCTGCATTTACTTTCATCTCTTAAGTTTCCTTGCTCTTGTTTCCCTCTAGTTTGCTTTGCTTGTTGCATATCTGGACTAGGGTGCTTTCTCTTGTTAGTGTGAACATTGCTAAGGAACTTTGTTGTTAGTGTGCTTAGTTGGTAGGAAGAAACCTTTTTTTGACGGGCAACACTAGAGATATAGGTTAAGGTTTACTTCATCTTCTAGAAATTTGAAGAAGGCCCATATTCAACCCCCCCCTTCTATAGGCCATCGATCCTACAAGTGGTATCAGAGCTTAGGCTCTCTTTTTGGTGGCTTAACCGCCTAGAGAGATGGGCAAGGGGAGTGGAAATGGCCCTCCCAAGTTGGCGGGGAAACGGTTCACTTTTTGGGCACATAGAATGGCTAGCTTTCTTCAAGCACAACACCATGATGCATGGATCACTACCATGTATCCCATGCCGGTTGAACCCACCGAAAGTGAAACCAAGTGGAACTATCGTGCTAGAAACTTTATCTTTGAGACTCTTGAGGAGGACTTGTTTGATAGAGTGTTTGCTTTGGAGACCGCTTATGAGGTTTGGATAGAGCTCAAAAGAATCCATGTAGGCAACAAGAAAATCCGTGAGGAGAAGTATGAGTTACTTAAAGTTGAGCTCAATGAGTTTAGGATGAAGGATGATGAGGGTGTAGAGGAAATGTACTCTAGGATGGGTGTTATTATTCAAAATATCAATGCTCTCGATGTTGCTAACGTGTCCGAGCAGGAAATTATTCGGAAAATTCTTCAAACGCTTCCTAGGCCCAAGTACAACATCGTGAAGGCACTCATCTTTGAGAAGGACTTCGAAACTCTCACCATCACCGAAGTTGTGAACAAGATTCGATCTCATGAGATGTTCTTGATGGGTCAAATTGAAGGATCTTCTTCCACATCAAGCTCCAAGAAGGATCTTGCACTCAAGGCTAGTGACAAGCCCAAGTCAAAGTCAAAAGCGAAGCCTCCTCCCTCTTCAAGTGAAAGTGAAGACAAGAGTGACTCAAGTGATGAAGATGATGGTGAACTTGCCTTCCTCATGAGGAGGACCACCAAATTACTCTCCAAGATTGGCAAGAAGGGCTATAACTATGATCCCAAGAAGAACAAGTTCCGCTCATCAAGAAGAAGTGGTGAAGGTGGCAAGAGGAAGTGCTACAATTGCCAAAGCTATGATCATCTATCATATGATTGTCCCAAGCCCGACAAGAGAGTGTCAAGCTCTAGCAAGAAGAATGACAATGATGATGATAAAGAGAAAGATGACAAGCACTCCAAGAAGGACTCATACAAGAAGAAGTCTTCTAGCAAGTCCTACAACAAGAAAAAGGGTGGTCATCGTTCTCTCTTGGCAAATGAGTAGATCACGGATGATGAAACTTCAAGTGAATCAAGCGATGGTGAAGATGAGAAGAACAAGAAGTTTGCCGGTCTTGTGATCATGGATGATGAAGAACCTCCTCTTCCTCCACCACTTATGTGCTTCATGGCTAAACACTCCAAGGTGAGCGATAGTGAAGATAGTGACTCTTCGAATAGTGATAATGAACTTTGATCTCATGCTCTTAAGGGTCTTCTAGATCAATACACCGACATGATCAAGAAACAAAAGAGTAAGCTCAAGGCTCTTGAAGAGACCCATGAGAAGCTTAAACTATCCAATGATGAGTTGCTTGTGAAACACAATGACCTTAGCAAAGAACATGAAGCTTTGGTAGTGTCTCACAAGTCACTTAGAGATGACCATGACAAGTTACTTGATAAGCACAATGAGCTAATCGTAAACATGATGATATAACCGTGCTTAACAAGTCTCTTGAGTCAAGTCAAAAGATGCTTAAGAAAGATCATGTGGTCTTAGAGATGAGGTATCAAGAGATTGAGCTTGCTTATGAGGCTATTTGTGCTAGTGGGCAATAAATTGCTAGAGACATCACTAAAACAAATGCTTCTACTTCTTGTGATGACTTGATTGAAGAACCTAAGATCTTGCCAAATGATGAGAATATTGCCTCCTCTTCCAAGACTAACCATGATAGGGTGAAAGCACTTGAAGAGGAAGTAAGAAGCCTAAGATCTTGTGTGAAGAATATGGCCAAGGGTGAAGCATTGCATAAGGAGATCCTCTATCACAATGCAAGAGATTATGGCACTAGGGGACTTGGCTCCTTCCCTCAACCCATCAAAGAGACTCGCAAGTCAAAGAAACTATATGAGTGCTTTGTGAAGGAAGTTGGGTCTTATTGCCAACATTGCAACATCACCGGTCATCACACAAGGGAGTGTCCTATACCTTCACGTCCATTGCCTAAATTACCTTGCAACTATCATTCCATGTTCAACAATAACCATTTCTTGTTGTTGAAGAATAGCAAGGACAAGGTGGCGGCAAGGTTCATAGGGACCAAGGCTAAAGTGAATCATCCTAGGCAAATTTGGGTTCCCAAAGCTTTAGTAACTCATGTGATCGGGCCCAAACTTGCTTGGGTTCCTAAATCTTCAACTTGATCTCTTTGTGTGTAGGTGAACTACAAGGCCGGAGGAAGTCATTGGGTTCTTGATAGTGGATGTACTCAACACATGACCGGCCAAAGTAAAATGTTCACCTCTCTAGTGGATGATGCGGGGAATCATGAGCAAGTCACCTTTGGTGATAATTCTAAAGGAAGAGTTTCCGGTTTTGGTGATATAACCATTGCAAAAGATCTCTCTCTTTCCAATGTTTTGTTTGTAGACTCTTGTAGTTAGAACTTGCTTTCCATTGCTCAATTTTGTGATCTTGGCTTATCTTGCTTGTTTGATGATGAGGGAGTTATCATTACTAACAAGAAGTCTAATGAAGTTGTGTTCAAAGGTTTTCGTCATGGGAACATCTATCTTGTGGACTTCTCCTCTCATGAAGCAAACTTGACTACTTGTCTATTCACCAAGACATCCAAGGGTTGGCTATGGCATCGCCGTATTGCACATATAGGCATGAGTCAACTCAAGAAGGCTTTCAAAAGGGGTTTAGTTCTTGGTGTGAAGGATGTCACATTTGAGAAGGACAAGTTATGTGGAGCGTGTCAAGCCGGCAAGCAAGTAGCAAGTCACCATCCTATGAAGGCTTATGTATCTACCTCAAGACCTTTGGAAATCTTGCACATAGACCTCTTCGGCCCTACTACATATAAGAGTCTTGGTGGTAATCTCTATTGTCTTGTCATTGTTGATGATTACTCACGCTACACTTGGACATTTTTTTGGAGGACAAGAGCAAGACATTCGGGATCTTCAAGAACTTTGCTACAAGGGCTCAAAATGAATTTGAGTCATCTATTGTGAAGATCCGGAGTGACAATGGATCGGAATTTCGGAACACGAAAGTAGAAGAGTATTGTGATGAGCTAGGCGTCAAGCATGAATTCTCTTTAACCTACACACCACAACAAAATGGTGTGGTAGAGAGGAAGAACAAGACCCTCATCACATTGGCTAGAGCTATGTTGGATGATTATGGTATCTCTCAAAGATTTTGGGCGGAAGCTATCAACACGGCGTGCCATGCTTCAAATAGGGTGTATCTCCACCGTCTATTAATGAAGACACCCTATGAGCTTCTCATTGGGAGGAAGCCCAACATCTCCTACTTCCGAGTCTTTGGGTGTAAGTGTTTCATTTACAAGAAGAGGAAGCACCTAGGGAAGTTTGAGAGTAGGGTAGATGAGGGCATGTTTCTTGGTTATGCATCAAACTCCAAGGCATATAGAGTATTCAACAACACTACACGTGAAGTTGAAGAAACATGTGACGTGGAGTTTGATGAATCTAATGGCTCCCAAGGAGATGGCTATTGTTGTGATGATGTAGGAAAAGAACCTCTAAGAGAAGCAATGAAGAAGGTGGCTATTGGGGACATCAAGCCCAAAGAGGATGATGATGCACCTTCTACTTCCCACAACCATGAAGACTCATCCTCTTCCAATGATGATAATGATGACCATCAAAGGCGGACAAGACAAGGAAGCCCATCTTCCTCAAATGGACCACCTCCTACATCACAAGACACCCAAGATCAAGGAGAAGAAGAACCGGAAGTAGTGCAACCTCAAGATGATCCAACTTCTACCACACTTGAAAGGCGTACAAGGGCTTCATCAAACCACCCCATCGATCTTGTCTTGGGTGATCTCAAGGGTGGTACACGTACTCGCTGCAAACAATATGCTTCGTTTTGCAAACATCATGCATTTGTTTCTTTTGTAGAACCCACTACCATAGAGGAAGCTCTAGAGGACTCGGATTGGATCTTAGCCATGCAAGAAGAGCTCAACAACTTCACAAGATGAAGTTTGGGTCCTAGTAGAGCGCCCCAAGAACAAGAACGTAATTGGCACCAAGTGGGTCTACCGGAACAAGCAAGATGAACATGGAGTTGTGGTGAAGAACAAGGCAAGGCTTGTCACCAAGGGCTACTCGCAAGTAGAAGGCTTGGACTATGGAGAGACCTTTGCTCCGGTTGAACGTCTTGAAGCAATCCGTATCCTTCTTGCTTATGCTTCTTATCACAAAATGAAATTCTTCCAAATGGATGTCAAGAGTGCCTTGTTAAATGGCTTCATCAATGAAGAAGTCTATGTTGAGCAACCTCTCGGTTTTGAAGATACCACACATACTAACCATGTCTATAGGTTGATCAAGGCTTTGTATGGACTCAAGCAAGCTCCTAGGGCATGGTATGAGAGGCTCCGAGACTTTCTCATCAAGGAAGGCTTCAAGATTGGAAGAGTGGATAACACTCTATTCACCAAGATCGTCAACGGAGAGCTCTTCATATGTCAAATCTATGTTGATGATATCATCTTTGGCTCTACCAATCTTAAAGTGTGCAATGACTTTAGTGAGCTCATGACAAGGGAATTCGAGATGTCTATGATTGGGGAGCTCAACTTCTTCCTTGGTTTTCAAATCAAGCAATTGAAGGAAGGAACCTTCATCCATCAAGAAAAGTACACTAATGATATTCTCAAGAAGTTCAAGATGGATGATTGCAAGCCAATCAAGACTCCAATGCCTACCAATGGACATCTCTACTTAGATGAGGGAGGTAAACCGGTTGAGCAAAAGCTTTACCGTTCTATGATCGGCTCTCTTCTTTACCTTACCGCATCTAGGCCTGATATCATGTTTAGTGTTTGCATGTGTGCTAGGTTTCAAGCCAACCCTAAAGAATCTCACCTAAGTGCTTTGAAAAGGATCCTTAGATACTTAAAATACACACCTAGTATTGACTTGTGGTACCCCCATGGTGCTTGTTTTGAGCTCTTGGGTTATTCGGATTCGGATTTTGCCGGATGTCGAGTAGACCGTAAGAGCACTTCGGGTGGGTGCCATTTGCTAGGTCGATCTTTGGTTGCTTGGTCCTCTAAGAAGCAAAACTCCGTGGCCTTATCCACCACGGAGGCGGAATACATTTCCGCCGGGGCTTGTTGTGCTCAAATCCTCTATATGAAGCAAAGCCTCTTGGATTATGGTGTGGTTCTAGATAGGGTTCCTCTCCTTTGTGACAATGAAAGTGCCATAAAAATTGCTAACAACCCGGTTCAACACTCGCACACCAAGCACATTGATATCCGCCATCACTTCTTGTGAGACCATGTGGCTAAAGGTGATATTCTCCTTTGTGGTGTTCGCTCCGAGGAGCAATTGGCGGATATATTCACTAAGCCTCTTGATGAAAACAACTTTTGTAGGCTAAGGAGTGAATTAAATGTGCTTGATGCGTCTAACATCATGTGATGCTTGTCATATAGTTTGCATTTGCATATGTACATGATGTAGGGGCTTGTCTAACCTTGTTAAGATAGTGGTGAGTATGGGTCTTGCTTGAGCCGGTGGCTCCAAAGTTTCGCTCAAGGCATGTTGAAAGGCTCACCATGAGTAAGCTTAACAAGGGCACAAACTTGGCAAGATAGTTTATCTTTCCGCTTTGCATCTTTGCTTGTCATATAGAATGCACTCATGTTTAATTTCATGCATTTGTTCTTGCATTGCATTGCGTGAGAGGTGTCACAAAGGAAAATCACACTATGAGAAAGTTGCTTAGCATTCAATGCAAATCAACATCTCCAAAAGTGTGCTAAGAAAAATGATGGTGCTTAATGCCTATTGAGTTATGTCCTAATGAGTTTAAAGTTTCTATCTCTAAGTTCAAAGGCAATAACTCATACATTCCCTTTTTGGATCTTATTCGCCTATTTTTCTAAAAAATTATAAGGTCTATCCCTTGTAGGGAATCTATGGTGTATATACTTGTATTTTGCAAAGGAGTGCTTGAGGGGTGAGGTTGTCACTCAGGATTGATCCAAAAATGTGCTTGAGTTGGCTTGTGTGTGGCATTTGTCGGATCAAAAATGAGCTTTAGTTCAACATTCTGTTTTTATCACCATCGGATGAACCGCTGCTATGTAGATTCCAGCGTCAGTTCATCCGGTGGCCGGGTCAATTTGAATTTTGCTCAGCGCGCCTCTGTTAGCTATCATCGGATGAACCGACGCTCACCTCTGTGGATGCAGCGGTTCATCCGGTGCAACTGAAATCTAAGGCAAATTCAGACCCGCGTGATATTCATCCGACGAATCTAAAATCAAGGCCATCGGATCATCCGGTGATGCGTTTCACAGTTTTGCCCATATCGTCCGACGGTTCGACCGACGCTGCATGTTTTCTACCGTCGGTTCATCAGGCGCTTCTCTGCAGCGTGGCCCCACATGTCATAATGGTTTGTTCTTCTTCCTCCCCCAAATCCGTTCGAATCGCGCCGCCCGTACCCTCTCCCCGTCGACGTGAATCACGCCCCGCCGGCCACCACAGCCTCACGCCGCCTCACCTGCGCTCCTCCGGCCTCCCAACATCAACGCCGACCATCTCCGCCGCTGCGCCGCCGCCTTCTCCGGGCAAAATTGTGCGCGTGCCATCCACCAGCCCTACCTAGGGTTTCGGCCGCCGCCGCTGTCTTCGGCCAAGCTGCGCCACCGCGGCTCGTCGGACTTCGTCTGAGGGTGTGCAAGGTCCTTCTTCGTGCTCCTCTACAACATCCCATCGACCTTCTTCAACAGAGGTGCAGCATCGCCACCCTTCCCCCGCCCCTGTTCTTACAGTTCATGCTCTGTTGGGAATTAGTTGGAGATTCTGAGAAATTAGGCAGGGTTTATGTGCTGAGCTTCACCAAATTCTACATTTCTTGCTCATTTGTCCACAAATCCTGCTCAAATCACTGCAAAATTGCCATATCTCATGCCTTTGAGCACTGCGGCTACTGTGCTTGCCCTGTTTATGCCCTGCTTGTCACTGTTCATGCTCTATTCATGCTTGGTCTGTCACAGATGCTCATGTCCCTGTTCTTGATCATGCTCATAATGTGTGTCATGCTCTATCTCATAGTCTTCTAGTGTATGCGCTACTGTTCTTTCTAGATGTTTTCTTTCATTCTCTCACAGTAGCTCATATGACCTGTTCTCGCACACACATACACATCTTGTGCACATAAGGACTGTCCTAGACTTTATCTTTTCACATCATATGCCATGATTATCTTCTAGGATTCATAAATAGGCTCTATCTACTCATATGCTTTGCTTAAGGACCTCTTCCCTTAGATATTTATCTCATTTATATACTTCGCTCGCCATTCTATAATCTTCCATCTTTTCTCTGACAGATGGCAGGCGACAAGAGGAAAGGCAAGGCAGTGGTTGAGCCCAAGAAGAAGAAAAGCAAGCAGGATAAGGAGTGGGAGCGTGTACTCCGAGTGCTCGACACCTAGGGTCAGCCACAGAGGGGCATTCGGATTGGGAGCAGTGCACAGGGTCAGGGGGAGCAGTCCCATGAGCAGCAGCAGTTACGGCGTTCAGGCCGCACTGGTACCCGTCCGACAGAGACAGAGACTCAGTCACCTCCTTCTGCACCACGTACCGGTCCTAGGACTCGTGGAGGTCACACTTAGCCTCAGCCGACTCCAAGGCAGAGGAGGACAGCAGTAGAGCAGCAGGTTCAGCAGGAGCAGCAGGATCAGTCGAGAGAGGGTCCTGAGATCCGTATCGGTGCACAGCGAGCAGAGGCCTTCGGGGTCTATCTTCGTGATCTGAGGGGCCTTTCTGGTCCGAAGATCCGGAAGCTGAGGTTCGTGGAGGAGGACGAGTGGTTCCCACCTCAGAGAGAGGACTGTGACCCCCCGGTTCTGGACGATTCTTCAGGAGAGCTTCTATGCCTCCTATGTCAGGAAGGGGTCGCAGCTGAGCCAGCACATGATGCTACAGTGGACAGCACTCAGGGCAGCAGCAGCTGGAGTTCCGATACTTCCTCACTTTGACTACTTACCAGGACTTGCAGCTCTTGTCAGTGAGAGGCCACGTTACATGCCAGAGTGGGTCAGAGTGTTCTACTCTACTGTCTACGTTGAGGATGCCCGGCTCTCGATAAGGTTTATGTTTATGGGGCAGCAGTTCAGGCTCACTCGAGAGGGGATAGCAGAGTTCCTTGGGGTTCAGGTCGACGACACTTCGATCCACTACTTGGCCTACCCCGATGTTGAGGCTCCTCGTCGTACTCACACTCCTATAGTACCTCCACATGAGGAGATCAGCTTCTTGTTTCAGCAGCCTTTCCTCCCCGGCACCCCTCGGACTCCTGACAGGCTGACACGTGAGGCCTACGTGGTCCATTTCGCACTCAGGAGGTCCCTTCTCTTCAGGATGGGGAATGCCGAGTCGATCACCGGAGTTCAGCAGTGGATCCTCTTGTATATCATGACTCACCGGACTTTCGACATTGTGGACATTCTACTGAGTGAGATCGAGGATGCTATTATGGATGGGATGGGGATGACCAGGCAGTTCCCCTTTACCCACTGGATCAGCTGGATACTTTCTCGGTTGGAGTCTCAGCGCTATGTCTCAGTCTTGGAGCAATCCAAGTATGTGTTCAAGACTTACCAGCCGCCGATGCCAGGGGACAGGAGGCAGGGACCCAGGGGACGGAGACAAGCAGTAGAGGACCTCCAGGCTCGTGCTGCAGCTGAGGCAGTGATGGACGAGGCCGCTCGACAGGACGAGCTACTTGCTCTAGCTGAGGGCCCTCTACCTGCGTACCTGGCCACCGACATAGAGGAGGACTCGAGCGAGGACGAGGACTATGAGCCCGAGCCCCAGCCCGTCTTCCGTGTTCGTCGTACTCATGACGACGAGGCTAGGGGTTCCAGTTTGCCAGGACAGAGAGAGGCTAAGTCACCGATTCCACAGATCTCCACCTCTCAGGTCACTCATCCCGACGCCTTAGCTTCAGTGATTCAGTCCTTGGCCGACCAGTCCAAGGCCACGATGGAGATGCAGCGCGAGATGCAGGCGCAGTTCCAGAGACAGCAGGAGGCACAGCAGGTTATACTCGACAGTATACGCCAGCAGTAGGAGGCACAGAGACAGCAGTTCCAGCAGCAGCAGGAGGCTCAGAGGCAGCAGCTACAGCAGCACCAGATGATGACTGCACAGATGTTCTCGTTTATATCTACCTGTTTGGGTCAGTTCTTTCAGCACACGGGGCTTCAGCTTCCGACTCTCCCGACCCAGCCTGAGCCAGCCATCTCTCTACCTCCAGTCAGTATGGTGAGCCTCCCGATCCCGACGGTCTCGATCTCGACTTCACCACTCCTTCCGTCAGGGACGTTTACCGCTCAGCAGCTCTCGACTCCACAGACGACGACTCTACTTGAGCAGCTCCGAGCCGGACAGTTCTCTCAGACTCCGTCGACTCAGCTGATGTCTCCTTTCCCGACAGGACCTCTGATCTTCGAGACACCAGCATGTCCGTCTCTGGGGTTCACCTCGCCCATGCCTTCCATGGCCACTCCTCAGGAAGAGCGACTCGATCAGGAGGATACCACACTTCGCTCTATCACTCAGCAGATCGAGTCTGAGATGGCAGCAGCGAGCTCTCAGGCCCTTCCTACCTCTACCGACACCGACACAGCTCGTATACCTTCACCTATCCGGTCTTCGCCAGTCCGATCTTCAGAGCTGTCCGGGTTCGAGACCGACGACGGTGACACCTCCGATTACCACGTCGCACCTTCAGTGGTTGTTACCTCGACGCTGCCGGCTTCTCCTTCGCCTCAGTAGGATTAGGACCCTTTTTGGTGCTTATTGCCAAAGGGAGAGATAGATAGGGGGAGTAAAGACAGGGGGAGCTTGGGAGTGTGATTTGTGAGCTTTTGTGCCCCTTGTATGTTTTGTGGAGTTCATGATGAGACATGTATTTGGATCTTGTGTATGTTGATGGTTTACATGTCTTCTCATACTTGTGTGTTTGTTTAATTAATGCATGTGTGCTTGTGTTTATCCTTTCCATGCATTAGTTGTAGAGTTTATGCTTTAATTTCAAATTCTCGTTTATCTCTACTTGTGTTGTCATCTATCACCAAAAAGGGGGAGATTGTAAGCATCAAGGCCCCACCGCACCTTTGGTAAGGGTGTGTTTCGGTGATAAATGACAACCATATACTTGTGACTAACCTTGGTTTTGTAGCGGACTTATTCTTGGGTTATTGTCATGAGTAATAAATGAAAAGAGACCCCTCAATTTGAAATCAATGGACAAAGACTACAAGGCTCAGGACATTTCTAGTTCCAAGTGTCACAAGGAGATGAAGGACACTTGGATTTGCTAGTTTGTAGTGTTTGACCATACTATTAAGAGGGGTTCACACTTGAGTAGCTTGAACATGCCAAATGCTATGCCATATTCATGCACTATCAAGCTCCTTGGTCACTAAACAACTCAAGACACTCATGGAAATACATTGGAAGCAAAAGACTTGAAGAAAAACTCAAAGGTGATTGAATTGGATGAGTTGAAATGGAAAAGGGCACGTCGGATGATCCGACGCTATCATTCCTAGTTGCACCAGATGATTGATGTGAAAGACTCAGCAGAATTCAACATCACCGGATGAACCAACGGTATATCAGCAGAAGCATCGGTTCATCCGATGACCTAGGGTTTGGTAACAGTGACAAATCAAGTCAAAGGCCTTCAGCACCGGATGAAGCGACGGTACCAGCAGCGGTTCATTAGGCGCGTGCATATATTTCATACAGAGACGCACCGAGTGAACCTGCTTTAGCACCGGATGAACCGACGCTCATGAAGACCATTAGCGGTTCATCCGGTGACCATGTTTATTCTACGCAGAGATGTTTTGAGTGAAGTTGCTTCAACACCGGATAAATCGACGCTACATCGGTGTATGCGTCGGATGAAGTGGTACAACGTTCGTGTTCAACGGCTATATTTGGAGACTCAGTGACACCGGATGAACCGACGCTGTCGCAGGGGGAACCGTCGGTTCATCCGATGGTACTACTTTTCAGAGGACTTTTCTAACGGCTAGTCTCCCTTGCTAGGCCTATAAATTGGACCCCTCTGCATCTCTTGAGCTGCCTTTGCCTCTCTAAACACCTGCTGCAGCCAAGGAGAAGGAGAGGTAGTGCTTTGATCAATTGGATTTCATCTTCCTAGCCAAGAGGGATTCTTTCTTGGAGATCAAGAGTTTCAAGGTGCTTTCAAAGGCATAGTTGAGTGCATAGGTCAAGTGAAAGGTTGTGAGCTTGTTACTCTTGGAGTTTGATGGCTCCTAGACGGTCTCGGTGATTTGGGGTTCTTGGTGAGCTCTTGGAGATTGTGGGAGCCCCGGGAAGTTCTTGGTGTAAATGGATTGAGACCCACCATTCCGGAGATGGAGAACGAGTACTCTTAGTGAGCACTCAAGTCTAAGTGGCTTGAGGGGGAGCAAAACTCTTTGTGAGTGCTCCAACGTGGATTAGGGAGAAGCGTCAACTTCTCGATACCACGGGAAAAATCCGGTTGTCTCGTGTCCCCTCTTTCTACCTTCTTGCACTTAATTCCGCATTTACTTTCAGCTCTTAAGTTTCCTTGCTCTTGTTTCCCTCTAGTTTGCTTTGCTTGTTGCATATCTGGACTAGGGTGCTTTCTCTTGTTAGTGTGAACATAGCTAAGGAACTTTGTTGTTAGTGTGCTTAGTTGGTAGGAAGAAACCTTTTTTTGATGGGCAACACTAGAGATATAGGTTAAGGTTTACTTCATGTTCTAGAAATTTGAAGAAGGCCCATATTCAACCCCCCTTCTATAGGCCATCGATCCTACACCGCCCCCGCCACGCACGAGGGACCGGAGCGCGCGAGTCAAGGACTCAAGGGCAGGTCACGCCCGCACTCAACCTGTTTGACTGATTGCCTCGTCGAGCCTGCTGGCCACCTCGTCTCTTCCCCTCCTCGTCGTCTCTGCTGCGGTACGCGTGAGGACAAGGACAGGGCTCGTGGCACGATGACAGCAAGCGGCCGCTGCTTGTCGACCAACTCCCGAGGCAGTTGGCGGAGCTCAACTGGCTGGCGCGTGGAATTCACCGGCGTTCCGCGTTCGTCCTACCGGGTATGTATGTATCTCCTGACACGGATGGACAGCGCAAGCACCGGTGTGCTGGTAAATATTGCTAACCGTAACTCCTATACCTTGGCACCTTGCACCGTTTTTCCATCATTGGCAGAGAGTGCACTGTGCCAATCTGAATTCTGAAGTTGGCTAGGTTGTAATGTTCAACTTTTGAATTTCTCAGCATGTCTTATGCATTTTTTCTTAAGTTATCCGGTGTTTCTTGGAGATTTAATTGACTCATCTTGTGGTTGAGAAGTTCTTCTTTTCTACCGATAACTGCAAATTAAAATATGGCATTCAATTCTGCAAATGCCTCAATAGGCATCTACATGCATTGCATCCATGTAAGATACAATAGTTGCCGCACAGCTGCCTTTGGGAGCACACACGAGCAGGAAAGAGGCTAATCACCCATTGATTGCTGTAAGAAGTGTTAAACATAATGTATATAACATAACATGTGTATCTTGTGGTTAGTTGTGTTGAGCTGATTCTCCTTAGAGATAGATCTTTTCTTGTACATGGAGATCAAGCCAACCAACAACTATATCTTGTAATCCTTGGGCTATTGCCCCATATATTAACACGCACCCGAGCACAAGCCAAGATAGGCAGCCTCAGTTAACCAAATCCTACATGGTATCAGAGCCAACCTTCCAAAACACATCTAATCTAGCCTTCCATCCTTCCATGACGTTGTCTTCCATTGCTGCCGCGAGCGTCCTTCCTCCTCTCGGTGGCAAGGTCTTCGAGAAGTTGACGCGGGAGAACTATCTCCTGTGGAAAGCCCAGATCATGCCCGCCATCTGCGGAGCTAATCTCGTGCCGATCCTCAATGGCATGTCAAGGGCGCCACCAGCCACCATGGAGATCATCGACAAAGATGGCAAGAAGACCGTCGTCCCCAACTCGGAGTATGAGAGGTGGATGACGCAGGATCAACAACTCCTGTCCTACATCCTCAATTCCCTCACCTCCGACGTCTCGCGCAAGTGGTGACCCTCACGTCGCCGGTGCCTGTCTGGGAGGTGCTGGAGACTATGTATTCGACGTAATCTCGCGCACGGATCACAAATCTCTGCATGCAGCTGGCGACCTGCAAGAAGGGCACCATGACTGCCGCGGCGTACTTCTCCAAGATGAAGAAACTCGGCGATGAGCTAGCTGTTGCCGGCAAGGTGCTTGAAGATGATGAGATGGTGACTCTCATCCTTGCCGGACTCGACTTCGACTACAACCCACTTGTGTCCTCGGTCATGGGGCACACCACTCCAATCTCAGTGAGTGAGTTATATTCTCAGCTGCTAGCGTTTGACTCAAGACTTGAGCTGCTCCAGGAAAACGGTAGTGGAGGTGGCTATCAGTCCTCGACAAATTTAGCAGGAAGAGGCCGGGGCAACTTTGGTCGTGGTGGTGGTCGCGGCGGTGGTCACGGTGGACGTGGCGGCCACGGCAACTTCGGTGGCCGGGGCAACAAAGCTCCCAAGCAAGCACATCAAGGAGGGCCCAGCAACAAGATGACGTGCCATATCTGTGGCAAGGGAAGCCATGAAGCGGTCGACTGTTGGTACCGCTATGATGAAATCTACCAGGGCCAGGGCAACTCCAAGAGTGCAGGTTCGACTACTACCAACTATGGAGTAGACATGAACTGGTACATGGACAGCGGCGCCACCGACCACATCACAAGCGAGCTTGAGAAGATCACTGTTCGTGACAAGTACCACGAACAAGATCAGGTGCATACAGCGAGTGGTTCAGGTATGAAAATTAGTAATGTTGGTAGTACAATTTTACATACCCCACATAAAAAGTTGCATCTACAAAATATCCTTCATGTTCCTGCCGCCAACAAAAGGCTTGCTTCATTTCATAGATTGACATCTGATAATAATGCACTCATTGAGTTCCATCCTAATCATTTTCTTATAAAGGATCGGGTCACGAAGAGAGTAATCCATCAAGGCAAGTGTGAAGGTGGATTGTACCCTCTTCGGCTTCAAGAAGCCGAGTCACAGAAGCAGGTGTTTGGTGCAATAAAGTCGTCTACATCAAGATGGCATAGTCGTTTAGGTCATCCTTCGTTTTCTATCGTTGAGCATGTGGTTAAGAACAATAGTCTTCCTTTTGTTAGTGATGAGAATTCTAGTTTGGTGTGTGATTCTGGTTTAAGAGCTAAAAGTCATCAGCTTTCGTATCCTAAATCTACAAGTGTGTCTCATGCTCCTCTTGAATTGATTTTCTCTGATGTATGGGGTCCAGCACCAGCTTCGGTTGGGAGGCACACATATTATGTTAGCTTCATAGATGACTACAACAAGTACACATGGATCTATTTGATCAAGAAAAAATCTGACGTCTTTCAAGTTTTCCATGACTTCTAGAGTCTTGTTGAAAGGAAGTTTAATAGGAAAATTATTTCCGTCCAAAGTGATTGGGGATGCAAGTATGAGAATCTCAACTCGTTTTTCCAACGAATAGGGATCTCTCATCACGTTTCTTGTCCACACACACATCAACAAAATGGATCTGATGAGAGGAAACATAGACACATAGTTGAAGTCGGCCTTGCCCTTCTAGCTAATGCTTCTATGCCTTTGAAATTTTGGGATGAGGCATTCCTCACTGCCACATATCTTATAAACCTGCTTCCTAGCAAAGTTATAAACTTTGATACTCCCGTTCATCGTCTTCTTGGTGAAACCCCGGATTATGGCTCACTTCGAATATTTGGGTGTGCTTGTTGGCCTAATCTTAGGTCCTATAATGCTCATAAACTCTCTTTTTGCTCTATCAGATGTGTTTTCCTTGGCTATAGTTCTCGTCACAAGGGATTCAAATGCCTAGAGCCGAGCACTTGACGAGTCAATATATCTAGAGATGTTATATTTGATGAATATGTTTTTCCCTTTGAAAATCTTCACCCAAATGCTGGAGCTAGGCTGCGTAAAGAAATTCTCTTGCTTCCTGATCATCTCCTTAATCTTGATCATGGGGATGTAGATTGTACTAATCCAAATGTTACTAATGATCATGCTAACCATAAGTCTCAAAATATTGTTGGAGATGACTTGTATCAGGATGCACAAGAAGATGCAGAAGGTCCGGGCGTTTTTCTCCAGGTGCATCCGCCGGCAGGATCAGGCGCCAGATCCTAGGCTGATACGCCTGGCACCTCGGACGGCTCTGCGGCTCCGGGAGCCTCTCTGCCTGCGACATGTGGGGAGGGGGGGGGCAGAGGCAGCACCTGCTGTAACATCCCGTAATTTTTACGAGATGTTTAGTTTATGAAAATGAGGATTTTAAAATTTTTGGTGATAATTTGAAGTGCTTGAATAAATTGAATAAGAGTGCCTTCTATTCTCTCCCCATATTCCTAGATTTATTTTTGAGCTAATTAAAAATTCTAGGAAATATAAAATGTTAGTGTGATAATTTTTTGGAGTTCTTTGGCTTTTCTTTGGATTTTGTTTGTGTGGAATTCAAATCTGAATTTAAATTCAGATTTGAATTATAGTTAAAGGAGTTTAGGGAGTAAAGATATAGGAAAAACCTTTTTACCTCAGCTGGGCCGGAACCACCCTTCGACCCAGCTAACAAAGTCCATCTACCCCCCTTAAACACGCCACCGAGACCCACATCGCACCCCGATCTCCCTTGCCGGCCCACCTGCGCCTCAGGCCCGCTAACCGGCCCGACTACCACCTACCACCGTCGCCTGAGACGCCGCTATGTGGGGCCCGGACGCCAGCTGCTCCCTCCTCCCACCTTTTCCCCTTTCGCTGACGCGGGCGCTAAAGCAATGCAGAGCTCAGGAGGGACCTCCCATGGCCGCCGCGGGGATGCCGTCCGCGCCCCCGCGTTGCATCCGAGCTGTCCACGCGCGCCTGCCCTCGCGTAGGCTCTATAAAAGCCACCGCCGCAGCCCAACTCTCCCAACCCTAGCCGCCCTTGGGGTTTTCCCCAATCCTCGCCGTCCTCTGTGTCGCCATGAGAAGAAGAAGGGGGAAGGAGGAGAAGAAGGCGGGGAGGCCGTCTGTGGGAGCCGCCGTTGCTGCCGTGAAGCCGGAGGCCGCTCGCGGGAGTTACTGTTCGCCGTGAAGCCGGGGATCGCGCCTGCTCTGCTTCCTCTGCTCTGCGCCCGCTCCGTTTCCCACTCCGCCGCCGATCCTGCTCCGCGTTTCTTCTCCGACGCTCTTCGCTTCGACCAGGGTCACCAAGGTGAGGCCGTCCTCGCCCTTCTCTCTGCTATGGACCCGGCCTTCGCGCCTAGGGAGGACGAACGCGGAGGTTGCCCGGTACGCGCCAGCTTGCACCGCGCCACCGCGCAGAACGCCGACACCATGTTGCCGACCTTCGAGCCATGCCGAACGATTGCAGGTGCCGCTGCCGTCGACCCCGCGCGCACGCCTTTGCTTTCTCTCTTGACCTTTGGCCGTGCGCATCGCCGTCTTGCCGTCTCGCCATTCCGCCCTCGTGCGCCGTGGTCAAGGCGAAGGCTTGCGTGCTCGCGTGCACCTGCGTGGGGAGGAAAGGCTTGGCCTTTGGCCAGCCCGGCACTGCGCCAACCCGTGCGCGCACCCATGCACGCACTCGGGCAACACCTCGCCGGCGGTGCTCGCGCGTGACCTACTCTGCACCGCCGCTGTCTGTTTGCCCGCGCTGGCGCCTGTGCGTGAGCCGCTCCGCGCCGCCGTGAGCTTTCTGTCCGTCCCCAACGTTTCCGTGCCGCGCCGTAGCTCTGTGGCACCGGATGACTGCACGTGCTATCGAACCCAAGTCGACGCCTTGCACTGCTTGAACGAGACCGCGGCGGCCGTTCGCGCACCGGCGACCGCACTTGCTCAACCACGTCGCCGCCACCCTCTATCTTGCCGCCGTCGGGCCTTATCCCGGCCAAAGGCCGCTCCTTTCTGTACCCAAGCGAGGACCCTATGGGCTCCTCGACCATGCAGAGTCGCCTGTGGACCAGCCGCCGCCGAACCTCGCCGAGGCAAGCTCTTTTCCGCGCCGCCGCTCCACTTGGGCTTTGCATCGAGCACCTTTCGGCCCGAGCCAAAAAAACCCCTGGGGTTTTCCCCTTCACACGCGAACACACACACAACCACCTGCAAAGGATCTGGGAGGGATCCCGTGCGGCCGGCCACCCACGGCCAGGCCACACGTTCGCCCGCACTGCGACGCACCACAGCTGATCCCGCCAGGATCTTCTACGCCCTGCCACGCAAGGCAGCCTCGTCAGCGCCACGTGTGCTGGAGCTGGCTTTATGCCGCCCAGCTGGCAGCCACGTGTACACCAAGGGACAACCTGCAGCCGGCTTAGAGCCCTGTTAGAGTCAGTTGGAGATAGCCTGTAGCTAGCCTAAAGTTAGTGTTATTGTAAATGCGTATTTTAATTTCAGAAATGTATTTTCTTTTGGAAAATTCATAGTAAATCCGTTTTAACTTCGAAAAATACAAAACCTTTTCCAAAAGTCTTCTAAAATCTCAAACTCCGCGCTACACTAGAGTTTGCCTCCTTTTTGGGTCTTATTTGTTTTTCTCTTGGAGTTATTGCATTAGCAGCCGTGTTTATTTATTTATTTACGAATTTAGGGGCTGCCGGAGCCGGAGAGCTGAACCAGGACTACGACGACCTCGGCTACGATGACTACCCGCTCCCAGGTTCACACCCGACCTACTTTGAATGCCCATTAGGCATTGCTATTAGAACTGCTAGCGCTTTACTTATTGCACGATGATGGATATGATAAAACCATGCACTGCCCCTTTTATATACCTTGTCCTTGATTGACCTAATACCACTACTACTATATTTATGCGTGGCTATACGCTGAGCTTCGTTGTGCATGTGTTGGGACTATGAGGTAGCTTTCTTGGCGTGTGTGGGAAAAACTGGTAGGAGAAGGTGTTTTTGGGTGACTTGGCGGGGGTGAGCTCAAGACAACCCGATCCGAGATCGGGGGCCAGGGGTTCGTCTTCTCGAGCGAATCCCATTTCGTACCTATGGCGGGTACACGGTTTTAGGAGCACAGGTGTTGGGGTTTTGTGACGACTTGGAGGATAGGAGCTCGCCCCGGTCTGAAACCGAGTGGGTCGCTTTGTTTTCACAGGACTTTCGTACACACCACCTCGCCGAGAGTGGGGATAGGGCCGGGTCGACCCTAGCAAGTGCGATTCCATACCTGCTACTAGGATAGAGGGTATCAGTGAAAGGGTAGCGGGTGAAGTCCCTTTCCCTTTGCAGCGCTCCCCGTGTGGCCACACGGGGGCATATTCACAGTCTGGGGTGGTCCCTTGCGGGGGACCGTATCGAGACCCGGATGCAGGATGGAATCATAACTCCTAGGTGCTCGTTCGGTTGGATAGGCTCGGTCGGCCGTACACCGTCCGGGTGCTATTCCGAGCTGGGTACAGGTGTACACACTCTGCAGAGTCTAGATCTATACATATAGCCGCGTCCTCGGATATGGACATGCCCGATGTTTACTCCGACTCTTACGTTTTGGGATTTCTACCTCCCCCTATAGGATTCAAGTGTATGGTGAGCTGTGGTTGCATCCGGGGAGAGGGGAGTTGCTCCCTCTGCCTCGCAGATCCGGGTGCAATCATTGAGGTGCGAGGAGTGGGAGTTCTCGCACCGACCCTAGATGGAGATAGGTTCTGGTGATGGTGACCTGGATGACCAGGTGTAGCCGATCGTGGTTGAGTGATGTGGGAAATGGTGGGAATTGGAGATGTTACTCTATTTATATTGATGCTGATGTGTAGGAAAACCAAGCCTCCACCTTGTACCTTTTCTTTACCATTAGACTTAGGCCACTTAAAGCTTGCATACGGTTGGTGACGTGGACCTATCCCGATCCTTGGGGATAGCCCCTGAGCTTGCAGGGTACGAGTCAGACTTCGACAACAACGCCGACGGATGGTACGACTGAGGGGCGCGTCGCTTCACTCAAGGATGCCTGTGGGAGAGAAGAATAAAGCTGGAGACATCTTCTGGAAGCTAGCTACTGCTACGTAGGCTCTTATTCATGTTATTCTGCCAAGAGGCGTGTAATGATGTACTCCTTTAATGGACCTGTAATAATAATATTAATACTTTTTGATGCTATTTCCGCGGTATGGTTGTTATTTATCTGTGATGGATGTCTGTACGTGATAGCGTTTGATCCAGAGACTATCACAAGTACAGGATGACGGGTTTTCCTCTTTTGAAAACCCAGGTCGTTATACCTGCGTCGCCCACTACGACTGTCTCCCCGCAACTGTCTCCGCCGACAGGAGTTGCGGGATCTTCTACGCTGCCAACGCCATCATCTCCATCGCAAACAGCTCCACACGGATCTCTTGCGCTGGATCCTGTGCAAGCTCCCAGATCTCCTGCGTAGCATGCTCCTGCGTCTCCTCCTGCAGCTCGTCCACATACACGGCTCCAAAGTGGTATTGTTAAACCTAAAGTGATTACTGATGGGCGTATTAGATGGTGCAACACTTGTGTAACAGGAGAACCTAAGACGCTACAGGGAGCCTTGCAAGATCCTAAACGGAGAGACGTTATGCGAGCGGAGTTTGATGCATTGATCAAGAACAAGACTTGGTGTCTTGTTCCCCCAAGAAAAGGTAAAAATATAATTGATTCCAGATGGGTGTTTAAGATTAAAAGAAAGTCAGTGGTTCAGTTGAACGGTATAAAGGCAGGCTAGTAGCTAATTGTTATAAACAACGATATGTCATTGACTATGAGGATACTTTCAACCCAGTTGTTAAAATTACTACTGTTAGATTGGTCTTATCAGTTGCTGTGTCCAGAGGATGGAGTTTGAGGCAATTAGATGTGCAGAACGTGTTTTTGCTTGGTGTTCTGGAAGAAGAAGTTTATATGCGACAACCACCAGGCTTTGAAGATACATCCAGGCCTCATTATGTATGCAAGTTGAATAAAGCAATCTATGGGCTTAAACAAGCTCCAAGGGCCTGGTATTCACGGTTAAGTACCGAACTTCTTGAGCTTGGTTTTCATACATCTAAGTCAGATACCTCCTTGTTCATTTATTCTAAGAAAGGTGTTACAATATTCATGCTTATATATGTGGATGATATTATTGTCACCGGGAGTTCCCAAGAAGCTATTGCTGCGTTGCTCTGTGATCTTAGACAGGACTTTGCTCTTAAGGATCTTGGTGACTTGCACTATTTTCTGGGAATTGAGGTGAGAAAAGACAATGTAGCGAACATGGCCTCATATGCCATTTGTTCAAGTTTGATTTTGGTGATTAATGACAACATGATCAATAGGACTAACCATATTGTTTAGCATGTCTTTGTAGACACTTCTAGGTCCCAAGGATGCAAAAATACCACATGCCAAAATGAGAAGAGAAGAGAAGAGAAGACACCGTCGGATGAACCGATGGTATCATAGAAGAAGGCGTTGGTGCAATGGCCGGATAAAGTAGAACACTACAGAGGAAGACTCAAGTCAACATGGACCACCGGATGAACCGACACCCCCTGTTTTACATGCGCCGGATGAATTCCTGGAGGAGAAGCAGCTGGGTTGGTAGCACCGGATGAACCGATGGTGTAGCAGCGGTTCATCCGGTGACTGTATGTTTGCTAACAGAGAGTTTCGGGCGCGAAGCTCTTCAGCACCGGATGAACCGATGGATATAAGGGATTGAGCGACGGTTCATCCGACGGCACCAAAGAAGCTAACAATAAGATTTTTGAAAGAAATCCTTCAGCACCGGATGAACCGACGGTTAAGTGAGGAACTCATCGGTCTATGCTTCAGAACAATTGTGTCAGTGGATTGCAACGGCTAAGTGACATGGATGGGGCACCGGATGAACCGATGGCCCTGAAATACTAGCATCGGTTCATCCGACGCTATATTTTTCAGTGGCCGTTAGCCAACGGCTCTTTGGATGCCTTGGGCTATTTATACCCCATCCACTCACCCATTTGAGGGTGTTGGATGCTGAGGAAGACCAGAGGAGGTTGAGACACATAGAAGATCATATCCAAGCCATCCAAGTGCTAAATTGCTCATCCATAGACTGACACATGCTTTGTGTGTGTGCTTAGTGTTAGGCTTGGCTTAGAGCTGAGTGAGTGCAAGGTGTGCCTACCTTGTGAGGTGATTCTCGAGTAGATCAAGCTGTACAAGGTGCGCCGAAAGCCTTGGAGCCTAGGTGGCTCTCCGGTAAACGTCTTCGACCCTCCGGCTTGGTGTGGAGCGGCGAGGACACTTTGTGCGGGGGACGTGGAGACCCCCTTCCCTTGGTGAAGAAGCTCCTTAGTGGAGGCAGCATCAAGGTGACCAAGGGAGCTTGGCGAGAGCCTTCGTGGCAAGTCAAGTGGTGCTCTTGGGAGAGACTTGGTGACCGGGAAGCAATACTTTTGTGTGGAGTGCTTCAACAACGTGGACTAGGGGTGGCTTAGTGCCTACCGATACCACGGGATAAATCGCGTGTCAAGAGTTTGCTTCCTCTCACCTCCTTTACGTTTCCGCATTACTCTCTTACAATCCTTGCTTGCCTTTACTTTCCTAGAGTAGTATCTTGCTAGGATTGGCTATAGGTTGCAAAACTTGTTTTGGGATGGGAGTTTCACACTAGAACAACCATATTTGCACATCTAGATAGCATGTTCTAGTTTATGTTTTATGCAAAGTAGTGAAAGCTATAGATTAAGTTTTAAAGTTGCCTAATTCACCCCCTCCCCTCCTTAGGCTACGAGCATCCGATTCCTTATAGACAAGGAAGGTATAATTCTGTCTCAAGAAAAATATGCTCGTGATATTTTGGCTCGAGTAGGTATGTTGAAGTGCAAGCCGTCGGCTACGTCTTTGTGCTTCAGAAAAATTATCTAAGTATGAAGGTGATTTATTAAATCCAAATGATAGTACAAGATATCTTAGCATAGTTGGGGGACTACAATATCTTACTCTTACTAGACCATACTTGGCCTTTTCAGTTAATAAAGTTTGTCAGTTTCTGCACTCTCCAACGACTGTTCATTGGTCAGCAGTTAAAAGAATTCTCAGATATATTATGCATACTCTTGATGTTGGGCTAAGGATCAAGAAATCTAATTTCATACTTGTCAGTGCTTTCTCTGATGCTGATTGGGCAGGAAGTATTGATGATAGAAGGTCAACAGGAGGGTTTGCAATATACTTTGGAAGTAATCTCATTTCATGGAGGCAAGAAAAAAAAAGCCATTGTTTCTCGATCTAGTACAGAAGCTGAATATAAAGCCATGGCTAATGCTACAACAGAGGTAATTTGGGTAGAATCTCTACTGTCTGAACTTGGAGTAAAATTTCGAAGACCTTCACAGTTATGGTGTGATAACCTTGGTGCAACATATCTATCTGCAAACCCTGTTTTCCATGCAAGAGCTAAGCACATAGAAATAGACTTTCACTTTGTGCGAAAAAGGGTTGCGAAGAGACAGTTGGAAGTTCAGTTTATTGCATCAAATGACCAAGTTGCAGATGGATTTACCAAGGCCTTGCTGACGCATAAGCTTGAAGTCTTCAAGATCAATCTGAACCTTGAGTCAAGACAAGTTTAGATTGAGAGGGGGTGTTAAACATAATGTATGTAACATAACATGTGTATCTCATGTGTATCTTGTGGTTAGTTGTGTTGAGCTGATTCTTCTTAGAGATAGATCTTTCCTTGTACTTGGAGATCAAGCCAACCAACAACCATATCTTGTAATCCTTGGGCCATTGCCCCGTATATTAACACGCACCCCGAGCGCAAGCCAAGACAGGCAGCCTCGGTTAACCAAATCTTACAAGGGCCTGGCACGTGGATATTTTGGATGGCGGCAACACGTCCATATCCTGATCATTGAAGAAGCATACAGACTGCACCTCTCTTCTTTCTTCACATAGCTCACTAGTGCAGAGCTCTTCTTTAATCCCCACACTGCATTTCCAATTCTTATCTGCTGCATCAGAACACCAGAGCTCATCTTCTCAGCTCTCAGCAGTCAGCACAGCAAACCAAATACTAGGTTATCATCTAGAGAAACCACTTGCTGCATCAGGACTGGACATAGCATAGCGAAGGGTAAGAACCCCACTGCTTGATCTGTTCCTTTCACAACACCTCATGTTTGGAAGGTTAGGGTGCAGGTAGACCATGATCAGAATTGCTGAATGTGGGCACTGGGCAGCGAGGTCGACAGCCAAGCTCTAATGTTGCATGTGTGTGGCCTTGCTTGTAGATGCCAGGGGTGGCAGCAGTAGTGCTAGCAAATGATTTTGCTTACACACATAGCAGAGTGTTTGAATCAGAAATTCAGAGGGTGTTGGTGTGGCTAGCTGATCGTTAAGCGAAGCAATCAACCACCAGCAGTAGTAGTACTTGGTGCGGTAGTGCAATGGCAGGTAGCTACTAGCAATGCTTTGTGGTAAGGAATATTAGAACTTTGAATGAAGTTAGAGTTGAGAGAAACCAGAAAACATTAGGTTTGACACAACACGTTGGGCTGCACCATATCTTGTATGTGCATCATCCTGTATGATTAGTTCCATGTTCAAGCGTGATGTGCGTGCACGTGTAATTTTATAATAGTATACTTGCCTGTGCGTTTAGCATCAACTGTAAGTTAGTTAGCTCTTAGGTTTTCCCCTGTTTTTGGCAATGATTCAGTATAGAGTAGCCATGTTCATGATCTTGCACCAGCAATCATGACAATTAGAAATACTTAGCTTTTTGCCAGTTCTCACACAGTGATGTAGCTTGAAGTAGGGCAGAGACACATATCAACATGCAATTAACTATGTTATTAAAATATGCTGGAAACTTAAATGTTGGATTTATGCTAGACCTTTTGCGTGATGCATGTTAATGTAAATGCCTGTTAGTGTGTGAGATTCAATATTCATACAGGTTAGCTAGCTCTCTCAAACAATGCCAGTACTGCCACAATGATTTGTTTCTTAACAACAATGTCCTGCTGTAGATCAAGTTCTTAGAAATGCAAATAATTGATCATGAATATGCATCCTTGTCTTTAAATCTGAACATGAACTAGCATAATTTATCTGCCATCTTACATGTGAAAGTGTTTCCATACTCAAATAGTGTTAAGGTAATAAGGTGTGCAATCATATATGAGTGAGTCTAACTAAAAGTTGCTCTGTTCACATCCTAAAACAACTATATACTGTGAAGAGAAATAGTTACGGACTGAATATGTCGTTTCGGTAGCAGTATATATAGTCATTTTGCCAATATAATGTCATTTGCTTAACAGTCGATGCAAACCTTTTGTCTGAAAATGATACAGTACATCATATCTGATTTTTTCTGCTTTCACTGTTTTCTTTTCTTTTGCCAATATAGTGTCATTTTCCTGCTTTCACTGTTTTCTTTTGCTATCTGCCTATCTTCATAGGATCAAGTTTACAATCATCTTGCTTGGAGTTCCATCTCCATAGAATGGTTAAGTAGGAGGTTGGTTCACCAAACCTAACACCCGCCCTCCTCCTTTGCCAGAGCCTGGGACCTGCTATGTTGAGGCAACTAGGCTGAGAGCTAGTCTTTCAGTCAACACAGGCGGAGTTCTTGCTTGGAGTTCCATCTGGTTCTTTTTTTTTTTGGTTATTACTCCTTATTTAATTTGGTCCTACAACACATCGTTTACAAGCTCGGGCAAGGGACTGAAGGGACTAGATCGAGTAGGAAATTATCAGAATTGTGGAACTGTGCAGTGGTACCACACATGTAGCGCCTATGGTTCTACTTAGAGCACTTCCAATGAAGTATTAATAATAGTTTCTATTCCTATTAAATAGCTTGTGAAGTAATCAAAATGCTAATGTGATAGCTTAATTAATAAGGAAAGAGATGAAAAATCATAGAAATGGTTTCCTCGTGAAGAAACTAAGTCTTCTCTTTACCCAATGCACCAAGAAACTATAAAATCACAATTGGGAAGAAACTACTAGTTTCTAAAGGATTCGTGTCACACTTTCATTGGAGGAAGAAGATAGAGTTGGGAGAGAGAAAGAGAAAATAATTATTACTCGAAGACACTTCCATTGTGAAAGATAGTTTTTATAGATGATTTCTTATGCTATGGAAATCTTATTAGTTTCTTTCATTGGGACCGCTCTTATTGTTCTCTGCATAATTCATTTATCTATGGTTAATTTGATAGAAGTACCAAAAACCACCGGTATTCTTGATATCACCATCCCATCCACCAATACAAATTAACCAAAAAATAAACCTAGCACGACATGACATTACTAGCTAGAAGGTTTATTTGAACTACAGGCTAAGGTTAAAATGGAGCTAGCAATGAGTAAAATTTCATCTGGACATATGGAATGATGGATTGAGATGAGGACATTAGTTTAGTTCAGTGGTTATGTGCACATGTATCTGAGTGGTATGTGACGATCGCGTGACTGTTGTCCAAAGTATTTGAGGATATGTCATCTATTTACATATACTAAAGGATCTAGCTTACGGTTTATCTCGTGAATCTTGACCTCACATGGGACCCACGTACTGTTCACATGAGATCTACGCAATAAAGTTTAGACACACAATTTTAGGTGGAGCCTCTACATGGGATCTACGCAATTTAAAGTTGGACTCACACAATTTTGGGTGGAGTCTCTACATGGGACCCACGTACAATTCAGGTCGGTCCTACCCATATGGTTTGGCCTGTGGGTCCCATGCTCATTTAAAAATTTATCATGTCTAATTTTCTATTATTTGCAGTAATACTGTATTTGTGTGGAAGTATAAAGCATATTTAATTATTTTCTATTACATATACCAAAAGGCCTAGCTCTATGGTCTTCTCGTGAATCGTGTGGCCCTGCATGGGACCCACATACTGTTAAGGTGGGATCCACACAACTTTGGATGGAACCCACACAATTTTGGGTTGGGCCCATGTATGATTCAGGTGGGGCCACCCACATTGTTTGGCATGTGGATCCCATGATTAAAAAAAATTTATCATGGCTATTTTTCCATTATTTACAATATTATTGTATGGAAGTATAAAAGCATAGTATTAATTATTTTCTATATATAAAAATAATAATCAAACTTTGTATACTAAATTTACATGTGGTAGCTCTACATAAACTTACAAAATATAATTGAATGATTCATTTTTTCTAGGGTCAACGGTGTGGTGTTGGTGGAGAGAGCATCCCCATCTGATTTTTCATTAGGGATTTTTAAGGAAGTCAAACATTAAGCACCATGCATCTACTATCAATCTGTCTTCTCGCGGCCAGTGGCAGCTCCACAGTCGAGCGTCTTGCTTGCAGGCTGTTCAGAATCGTGCAATCAATGGGGTGTCTTGTGAGAAAACAACATCATTCAGGTGTTTCCATATATGCCAAGAGAGGAGCACCAGGAGTTCACTCGAGGGTTGTAGGGGTAGGCTTGTTGGACGGGGAACAGACTCGGCGACGGAGGCATTGGTGATGCTTATGCCCAAAGATGCCCATACTTGTTCAGCGAAAGGGCAGTGGAAAATTATGTGATCGCAGTACTGGAAGGCATGGTCGCACAGCTCGCATCTTGATGTGTCTAGTGCATTCTTCTTCAGGAGGTTTGCTCTGCACTGGATTTGCTCATGTACCAGGAGCCAGCAGGAGAACTGTACTCGCAGAGGCACATTCTTGTTCCAGATGAAAGAGGAGAAGCGACATGGTGGGTTGCTTGTTACCATCAGAATGGAGTTGTATACCAGCCCAGGGCAGAGCTCGTCGTCTTGCTTCATCAAGGGGGAGTAGCAGTGATATGAACCTTGTGATAAGGACACTTGGGAGAGCAAGTGCCTCATTTTTGCCAATTCCTCCATTGCGACGCGACTGATGCGGGGAACCATAGTGTTGTCGAGTCCCTCATGTATCACCTGCGCAATTGATGCATCCGGGCAAAGTGTGTGACTAAACAACAGCGGGAATGCATCACTGAGGCGCCCAACCACCGACCATCTGTCGGGCCAAAAGCTGGTAGAGTTCCTGTCATGAACTTCAGAAGCTGTAGCCGCCCGGTAGATTGGCAGGAGATCAACTAGGTCCTTCCAGCGAGCACCTTCCATGTTACCATGCAAGCTGACCATGTCCACTTGGTCCCTAATTCAGTGTGCACAGGCGGATTCGCCAAGGTAGTGTAGGCGGTGAAGCAGCTTCAGTACCAGGCACTTGTTTTGTGTGGACAGGTCCGTGATCCCCAAACCGCCCTGCTCTTTTGGTTTGACAGGCGTTCTCCCAAGCCACCAAGCATTGCGCTCTTGTTGCACCTTTGTCTCCTGACCAGAGGGAGGATCGTCGGTGCCGATCCAGAGCATCCAGCGCACCCTGTGACAGCAACATAACTGACATTTTGTACTAAAGAGGTCAAACCTGATAAGTGTACGTGTGGCTTTTGTGTCTCTCATAAACTCACATAGGTTACTTGAGTATTGAGACATTTTCAAAACTCCTTGTGATGCATCCCTCTTGATAGGACGTCATTCCTATACTCAAGATCAAATATAAATACAAGGTCATTTACTTGAGCTTCACCAACAAGAATTGCCATACTTTATATATCAACTTGAGAGATCCGTACATCTTTGTCTCATTGGTTTGAGCACTTCGACCTTGAGCTAGTGACTTGGATCAATATTCAACACAAATGAATAAAATCCAACTCTAGATGCCAAGTCACTCTTCATATGATCGAAGGAAGATTTGATGTATCCCATTGCTATACTCGATAAGGCTCGACTTGATACCTCCAAATTCTCCAAGCTATAGCCACTTCACCCTAGCTAAGTTCATAGCTCCAGTCACCACTTGGCAAAACTTTGCTTAGTACCTTGTTGCTAATCCCTTGTCTGATTTTTTCATCCATTCATTGCCATTTTGAGTTTAGGTTTAATTCAACATCAAGAATGAAATCCACTTGAGATCATAACAAGCCTCTCATTATATTTAGAGACCAACGATAACCCAATCTCATCATGCCTCTATCTTCACCTTTATTTGCTTGTCATGTATCACATATACACTTCATGGGATCATACACATCAATTTCCATGACATTAATCCTTGGATCAAGTCATCTCACAATGTGAGGCAATAAGTCATGCCTCAACTTATCTTGTACAATCATAGCTTATTTTTCCATGTGTAGATCATCAATGTCATATATCATGCTTGTTAAAAAAATTATAACCTGCTCACACGCTTAACAAATTTATTAGACCTTTAATCTAGTTGTCATCCAATACACCAAAACCCACTAGGGGCCTAAATGTCTTTCTGTGCTGATGCATGGATTTGTCAGGGGATCACCCTATGTGTTGTTTTACATGTCCCAATACCCAATCTCTTTTAAAAAAAATCCAACTCAAAATGCAGCCAAGATGAAGAACAAAAAAATCAGCCAAAAGATAGCTCCAAAAATCATATGAAACAAAAACAGGAGAACCACCAAGAACATAAGGATTGACCACGAATTAGAGAGACAAAACCATTGGATCATTAGGTCAACATCCTTACAAACTGAGATCTAGCCTCCAAGAATGAAGAAATGAAGAGAAAGAGGTGCTCAACTCTCTCTTTTGAGGACCTGTGTGGTCAGAGGACCGAGGGATGGTCGCTCCTTAGTGATGAGTGATTGACAATGTGGTGTAGACTAACTCTTGACCTAGTATTGCAGGTGCAGGTTGTGGCTTAATTTGTGTTGGTGCAGGTGAAGAACAAGCACAAAAGGTCTATGCCTGTGCGGCCTCCGAGGAGTGGAGAGACAAGTAGGCTTCGTTCGAGGGCAAGGCTTGTGTGGAGTTGAAGCGAGTTGCGGTCGATGCGCATCCGTCCGATGAAGATTCAATGAGATTACCCAAATTACCCTTAGTGGGCATGTATCTTACTATTATGTTGTAGGGGTAGTTTGGTCATTCGGCGCCGCCCATATAAACTCATTGGAGTGGGAGATGGTAGCCAACTCTTGGAACCCTAGCTCATTTGCCATTTGGTTTTCCCCTTCTCTTTGTTTTCTTAGGCTAGCTAGAGCTCATTGCAAATCCAGAAGAGGGTAGGATGAAGGGAGGTTGCTAGCATCTTTGTAAAGAATCTTTCCTCAGCATGTATGGAAGATTTGGAGTTCATCCTTGTGCCTCTTTGTGATTTGCTTGTGATTCCCGTGGTTTTTTTTGTGATTTTTGGAGGCCTTTTCTTGGGAAATTCGTGGTGAGTTGTTGGAGGTGTTTCTTTGCGGGATTCTTGGTGGGTGTCACGCATTAGGACCTTGTGTCTCTTTTCTTGTTGATCTTACCCCTCCAAACCCATGGGAAAACCTCGATTTTGGTGGTTTTCGGAGTTGCTCGAGTTCTTGACCTAGTGGCCTAAGATTCGCGATTCCCTTTGATTGAGAATGTTTCAGTGGATATCCTTTGGTGGAGAGGTCGTCCAGGAGGTGACCCAACTATCCCCGAAGTTTCGGTGCAGTCCGTGGGGTGAATCGGGAGATCGATCAATGGGAAGTTGAGGGTTGACCCCGCGCTCAGTTTTCTGGGGAGAGGCGGTCTAACCGCGTGGGGTAGGCGATTTGACCGCCCTAGGGATTTCGCTGAGGAAAGTTTGGTTTTCCGCGGTTTTCCTCTGGGAGCAAGTTTGCCTTGATCAGAGGATTCTCTAGGTGAAATCTTGGGTCAGTTTGGAGTTGTGAGCTTCATTTGGTGAAGTTTTTGGTTGAGCAGGGGGAGGCGGTCAGACCGCCCCTAGCACACGGTCTAACTACCCCAGGCAGAGAGTTCTTCGATTCGAGCATTTTGTTCAGCTGCTATTTGTGTGCACTTGATTTAGTGGTTGGCTTGTTCCTAGGTCCAGTAGTACTCTAGTGACTACGAGGATTTGGCAAGCAAGGTGCTTGAGGCTTTGGAAGTGTTTTGGGACCATAGACCGCGTTCTTGCTCCAAGTGAGAAGAATTTTTATCAGCTCGCATTCACTCCCCCCTCTCTGGTCGCTAATACGGTCCTTCAATTGGTATCAGAGTTGGTTACGAATCTTCGTGATTCTAACCAGTCTAAGATCCAAAGATGGCGTACTGGGATAGGGGTTCGAGTCCTCCACACTTTGATGGGAAGAACTACCAGATGTGGTAGAGGCTTATGACCGCGTTTCTTTGTGGCAAGGGAGAGTTGCTTTGGGATGTGACAGAGAACACCTCCTATGTTTGCCCCGCTAACTTCCTTGCAGCAGGATCTCGAGACATGTTTGATGACAACAAGGCTGTTGATTACTTGTTTCGTGCTCTCTGTGCATTTGAGTTCGATCGGGTGTTTGGAGAGGAGTTGGCCTGTCAAATTTGGGAAAAGCTGAAGATTGCACATGTTGGAAACAGTCAGGTGCAGGCTCACTTGTTTGCCACTCACCAGAGAGAGTACGAGAACTTCACTCATCTCCCCGGTGAGTCGATTGATGCGATGTTCCAGCGCTTCACCTGTATTGTGAACAACATGAGAGCCAATGTGGCCTTGCTCCCATACACAGACCATGGTAGGGCTATCCAGCTCTTACACTCACTTGATCGATCTATGTGGGGCACCAAGGTCGAGGTGATTATGGAGTCGGGTGTGTATGAGATTTTGACCATGGATGAGCTGTTCTCGAAGCTCAAGTCGTCAAAGGTGGATCGTGGCCTGAGAGCCAAGGCTGAGAGCCCGACCAAGTCCCATAGTCTCGCTCTAGTCTCCGGATCTGGATCAAGGACTAACGCTAACCCATCTTTCAGGATGTACTCTTTGTCTTCTCTTATGTCCTTGCCAGATGAGGAGTTTGACGAGTTTGGAGAGGACGAGCTGGCGCTGCTGACCAGGAGGTTCAAGAGGCTGCATGAGAACCGCGTGAACACGAGAAGGGTCACACGAACGTGCTACAGATGCGGCAAGTAGGGACACTTCATCACCGAGTGCCCGCAGGAGATCGATCCCAAGAATGAGTACAAGCACCGCCCAAGGATCAAGAACAAGCACCGCTCGAGGCGTGAACACAAGCACAAGTACAAGAACAAGGACGAGCGGAGATCGAGGAAGGGTGGCGACTATAAGAAGAAGAAGAAGAAGAAGAAGAAGAAGAAGAAGAAGAAGAAGAAGAAGAAGAAGAAGGAGAAGGAGGAGAAGGAGAAGGAGAAGAAGGAGCAGAAGAAGAAGGAGAAGGAGAAGCAGAAGGAGAAGGAGAAGCAGAAGGAGAAGGAGAAGGAGAAGGAGAAGAAGGAGAAGGAGGAGAAGAAGAAGGAGAAGGAGGAGAAGGAGAAGAAGGAGAAGGAGAAGAAGAAGAAGGAGGAGGAGAAGGAGAAGGAGGAGAAGGAGAAGGAGGAGAAGGAGAAGCAGAAGAAGGAGAAGGAGAAGAAGGAGAAGGAGCAGGAGAAGGAGGAGGAGAAGAAGGAGGAGAAGGAGAAGGAGGAGAAGGAGGAGAAGGAGGAGAAGAAGGAGAAGGAGGAGAAGAAGAAGAAGAAGAAGAAGAAGAAGAAGAAGAAGAAGAAGAAGAAGAAGAAGAAGAAGAAGAAGAAGAAGAAGAAGAAGAAGAAGAAGAAGGCTCGAGTGATGGTGGGCGCGAGCGACATCAACTCCAGCTCCGGCTACACCTCATCGAGTTCTAGCGACAACAACGATGATGATAGCAAGCGCAAGAGCAAGAAGCACATGTCCAAGAACTTCCATGGCCTAAGCTGCTTCGCACGAGAGGATGGCTTCCGCGACATGGCTCACAGCTCCAGCAGCAAGAAGAGCGGGAAGGATGACTCAGACTCAAATTTTGAGGATGAGAGCAACTCCAATAGTTTGGCATATGAATTTGGCATCCATCTAATTTTGGCAAAACAAGAAAAAATAGTCTCCAACAGATTGGCAAAGCAACTTAGCATTAATGGCAACTTGCCATCCCTCCCTGCCGCGGGTGCATATATGCGCGCGGGCGACTCCTTGCCATCTATTTTCCATCGCGTGATTTTTTCCGCCACCACCAATCTTCCCGCGTGCGCGAAGCATTGGCCGCGCGCCTCTCTTTTCCCGCGGCCCCGCACACCTCTTTTTTTTCTCCCGCGCGCCAGGGTCTCTCTCTCCCGCAACCTTCTTTTTTCTCCCGCACGGCACCGGCTCGGTCGATAGATCGATCGCGAGGCCAAGGCCACGATCTTCAATCAGGACTTCAGGAGGGGATCGCGTGCCAGTTGCCAGATATATATATGATCACCACATTTGCTAATTGCTATATGGTCTAGGGTGTTGACGCCGGCCAGCCGCTGCATTGGTAGGCTTCGGCGCTTCGCTAGGCCAAGGCATGCAAGGTCGCTACTGCTACGGTAAGGCAAGGTCGTCGGTGGTAGGGCAAGGCATGCAAGGTCGCTGCTGCTGCGAGACTAGTCTGAACTTCAACACGTCTCAAATTCAATGAAGCTAGGTCATGGTTTAATTGATCGAACAGGGCACATGATGGCCGGCGGGAACAGAAAAAGACTGGTGGCCCCAAATTTTGTTTTTTCCAAGTGAATTATGGGGAACTGTTGGAGATGTACAAACTTTTCATTTGCCATAACATTTAGGGAGTTGCCAAAAGCCAAGATTTGCCCAAAAAAATTATGCCAAACTGTTGGAGTTGGTCTGAGGTATGTGATGAGCTCTCTTCCTTGCGTAAGGAGAATGAGGAGCTAGTTGCCTTGCTTGATAGCCGCGATAGCATGCTTAGAGAGGCGAAGAAGCTTAGGAAAGAGCTTAGGGCCACGCTAGAAGATTCTAAGGATAGGGTAGCTGAGCTTGAATCTAAGAACCTAGATGCTAAGCTTGAAATTGATGCTCTTAAATCTGCTCCTGTTGTGTTTGATGGTGTTGATTGCGATGATTGCAATGCTTTCTTGACTGATTTGACTGTGCTTAAGGAGAAGCATGCCTCAAAGATTGAGGAACTAGATGTGGTAAGGGCTGAGCTTGATGAGTTGAAATCTAGACCTACTTTGCTAGGAGCTTGCACTTCTTGTCTTGTGTTGCATGCTAAGCTAGATGACTCTCATGCTAGGATTGTTTCTCTTGAGGCTGCTTTGAAAGCTCCTATTGCCACTGCTTGTTCTACTTGTGAATTGCATGCTGTGAAAAACCTGGAACTTGCACATTATGTTGATCGGTTGCAGGATGAGAATGATGAGTTGAGGAAGATGATAGGTTGGTTGTATGGTCATGAACCACAGTCGGGTATCATGATTGCAGCTTACAAGAGGTTTGATGGTCAGTCGTTGGGGTCTGAGAAGGTTGGTGAGAACAGTGGTGAGGGAGAAGAGAAAATTGGGGACATTCCTATTCTACCACAAACTACACCCAAGAACAAATTTGCACCCAAACCCAACCACCTCCTTGTTGACGGCTCAAAAGCGTGTCAAGTTCAAACCGCAAGCGCACAGATCATTGTAGCTCTTCCCTTAGAGTATCCCCCAAGGTTTATCAATCTGTGGATTAACATTGAACTTTTCTATCTAGCTAATGGATCCAAACCAACATTAGGCTTAGATTGCATATGAGGGTGAACATGAGTGTGTATGGATGAATGATCGCATTCAGATGACACAAGGTAACATGACCAAAGGTAACCCAAGCCTACCGTCTTCTAGTTGCAACTCCGGCCAAGATGAAGATCAATCTAATCTCATACTATGATAAAGAGGTAACCTAGTACTTTCCCGTGAATGCCATTGCAAGGTGCGCATCAGCGACACGCCTAAGGTTTCCCAAAGCTTTACCCGGTGACACTCGGGATACTCGTCATAGGTTGAACCCAACATCAGGGTTTTTTTTACCGATTGTAAGGGCCAAACTGCCGCCCAGCGGTAACGGTTTGCCGCTGCGGTTTGAGCGGTTACCGATTAAAACCGCTCAAATTCAAATTTCCAAACCAAACCCCTCGTTCAACCAGTTTGAAACGATTTACTGGACGGTTTGAGCGGTAAACTGCAGCGGTTTGAACAGTTACCAGCCTCTGGGTCAAAAAAATCGACGCAGTGAAGAATTTGGTGTGTTTTCAAATTTGAATTAAAAAATGGAAAATATAAGAAAAATTCCTACAAATATTTCAAGGTACGTAGAATCTAATGGTGTCAAAAATTATCAAATATTAGTGCATTTAGTTTTTTTGCAGGCATTAGAAGTTCAACCAGTTCCTTTTTCTTTTTTGGTTGAACTTCTAATGCCCGCAAAGTATACTAAACGAACGAATATTTGAAAAATTTTGACACCATTAGATTCATGGCAACTTGAACTATTTTTGGGATTTTTTTGATATTTTTTTATTTTTTGAATTCAAATTTGAAATTTTGAATTCGGGCAGTTACCAACCGGCCGGTACCGTTACCGTTCCGCAGCGGTAACAACGGTAACCACGGTAACTGCTGCAGTAATGGTCGGTAAAAAAAACCATGCCCAACATTACACATTCGTTCGACCTTTTCCCTCCCACATCCTGTCACCACACAAGGGTAATCAACCATCGACTTCCCATGCACTACTATGATGAATCCGCAAGACAAAGACTAATCACCATGATTAGATCTACTCCTACTAAGGGCATATGGTAGCTACACATATGAATAAGCGTGACTCATAGTAGATCAAAGTAAGGACAAGGAATGATTTATATCACCATCGAATGTTGAATGTACAAATGCCTTGATGAATTCAAGCCATGTCTCTGGAACTCCGTCATGGTTTCACCACGCAGGGCCAACCATGGCGGCTAGGGCATGGTCTAATCCATCTCCTAGGCAACTCGAGGACTTGCGGCGGTCGTCGGCTCCCTTCAGTGTGTCTCTCTCTTTGCGTCGATTTCTGGTGAATGGATCTGAATGATCGCCCTTCCTTGGGCACCTAGGGGGTTAAATTTATACCCTTAGGTAGCCTTGGGGCGTACTCCACCTTGCCTTGCACGAGATCTTGCTTGGGAGTGAAGCAAACTTGGTTTTCATAAAATCAGTCTCATCCAGATTTTCCTGTTGCGCAGTTGCTGATGTCATATCTCCCACGTACGGTCTCCAAATAATTCAAATTCAGTGTCCATATTGTGTGGCACGAAATTATCTCGAACTTTGGTATTCATTGCTTTCCTAGGAAATGAAGAGTCCCCAAAATAGCTTTGGAAGATAATCTGTCTGATTTCGGACTTGTCTGCGCAGCAGGTATTTCGGGGGCCATATCTCCTAGCTCCCTGATCCGAATTGGGCCTTCCATATGTTCAAATTGAAGCTCTCAACAAGGCCCACAACTCTAGTATTCAACATTTTGCCACAAGTCTTCGAATTTGCATCGAAAGATCATGATGTTCTGGGTTGCACGAATATCTCCCAAGTAGAGTTGATCTCATGGGTAAATTTCCAAATCTCATGACGACCTTTGGAGTCTTGCTCATCTTGTCATTGCACTTGCATTGGGCTTCTTTATCCTTTCAATTCTTGTGTTATGAACTTCACCCAAGAGTGCTTGTTTATTTCCAAAATCCCGCGTAAACATAAAACTCCAAAAACACATGCTTGTGTCGAACTTGTTATGTCACGAGAGTGCCTAGTGGCCGGTTAGTTCCAAATGAAAGACGAAACCTACATGTAACAAGTGCTTTAGGGGTGTCATATTTGACCGCCAACACTCCTAAACAAGCTTGACACAGTCCCAGATCTACCAGTGTTTCCTCCCAAGACAAACAACTTCCAGAAACTGGTGAGTTTCATGAGTGACTTGGGGAATGTGTTTGGAGGGAAGCCGGGAGAGAAACCAAGTGAGAAGCCTTGTGAGAAACTACAGACCAAGCCAAACCAGTCCGCTTCCATTGTGAGTATTGTGGAAGGGATGGTCACAAGAGTGAGCTTTGCTTCAAGCGAAAGAGAGATGAGAGGTTGGAGAAGGAGTGGGCAAACAAGGACATGTACCACTCTTCTCATGGTGTACCTAAGCATCGTATACCACTGCCTAGAGGTGAGGCTATGGTGCGTACAGTTGGGGAGCGAGGAAGCTCCTACTCGAGGTGGTGGTTCGTGTAGTGCTTCCCAGGGGGGCGGTCAGACCGGCCAGGGGGCGGTCAGACCGGCCAGGGGGCGGTCAGACTGTGTCCCAGCTCGGAGCTAGAGGTTTTTGTTTTTGTGAATGAGGTGTTGATCCTTTTGGTTCCTTTAGTCGTGGTATAGGTGGTAGGTGTGCTGATTTTGGTCGTGGTGTGTTTGCTGGACGCTCTTCACCTCGTGGTCGATATGAGGATGAGAGAGACTGTCGCAACTTTGAGTCTCAGAGGGGCTACGAGCCACGCTTTCCCTTTCGTGGTGATCGTACTCTTCCAGCGAGATGTGAGGTGGTTCAGCGTGGTGGTCGTAGCTTTGGTGGACGTGATAGGCGTGATGTTGCTAACCCCACTTTTGAGCAGATGACTCGACACCGGTTTGACTCTTTTTGTGCTAACCCCAGTGTTGAGTCATTTGCTCACTCTCATTCTCATTTTTGATTTGCAGGCAGGAGGCATGGAGAACATTTAGTTGATCGTCTTCGGTTGTTAACGACACATGACCAGAGATCGGGGTGGTTCTCCAACCTCACCCCCGGTGATGTCAAAGGTGTACATCACTTTCGGGGATAATGGACGAGGACGGGTGCTTTCAGAAGGTGAGGTGAGGGTAAAGTGACAAGGTGGTCTTGAATTGTGTTGCACTCATCAAGTCGCTTGGTTTTAATTTGCTTTCGATTTCTCAGTTGCTTGACGAGGGCTTTGAGGTTCGGTTTAAGTTGGGTGCTTCTCAGATTCTTGACTCTCAGGCGATCTTGTCTGTATGATCGTGCTCGAGGGGCAGATCTTTCGTGTTGATTTTTCTCAGTTGTTTGGTCTCCCGAGGTGTTTGGTGGCTAGTCCCTCTGGAGAGTTGTGGAGATGGCATAGGCGGTTGGGACACTTGAGCTTTGATTTGCTTTCCCTCTTGAGTGGTCTCAATCTTGTCCAAGAATTGCTCAGGTTGCGCTTTGAGAAGGATTTGGTTTGTGCGCCTTGTAGGCATGGCAAGATGGTAGACACTTCCCATCGACCCTTGACTGATGTCATGACTGAGCGTCCTGGGGAGCTGTTGCATATGGACTTGGTTGGTCCAGCTCACGTTCGCTCGGTAGGTGGAAAGTGGTATGTCCTTGTGGTTGTGGACGATTACTCTCGTTATGCTTGGGTGTTCTTCTTGGAGGATAAGGGTGAGACGTTTGGTTTTGTTCGAGACCTGATCTTGAGGCTGAAGAACGAGAGACATGGTGATGCCATTAGAGCTATACGTAGTGACAATGGCACGGAATTTAGAAACTCACGTTTTGAGACTTTTTGTGGTGATCTTGGTCTTGAGCACTAGTTTTTGACTCCGTACACCCCTCCTGAGAATGGTGTTGTGGAAAGGAAGAATCGGACACTCTGTGAGATGGCTAGGACGATGCTCGATGAGCACATGACTCCTAGGAAGTATTAGGCTCAGGCGGTGAATACTGCATGCTATGTGTCCAACCGGATCTTCCTCAGGGCTTTCAAGAAGAAAACATGCTATGAGCTGATGCATGATCGCACTCCTAAGGTAAGTCACTTTCATGTCTTTGGTTGCAAGTGTTTCATTCTTAAGAAGGGCAGAATGTTGGATAAGTTTGAGGCTAGGTCTGTCGATGGTATTTTCTTTGTTTATGCTACTCATTCTCGAGCATATCGTGTGCTCAATCTTGAAACTAACCAAATCATGAAGACATGCGAAGTTACCTTCGACGAGACACAACCACATAGCTCTTTGGTCTTTGAATGTGCAGGAGATGATGAATTTGGCGAGAAGATCTTTAAAGAGGAGGTGTAGGAAGATGGAGATGATGAAGATGGTGGTGGTGTTCCCGCAGCTGACCGTGTACCTACTACTTCCACTACGATGACGACGATCGAGGATGGACCATCCCCTACTCCTACGACGACTAGCAGAGTTCGAGTGGAAGCTGCTGCTTGAGGGGCAGGTTGTCTCCAGGCGCGAGGCACCCCGGCGTGTACAGGTGGATCATCCACCCTCCAAGATCATAGAGGATATGAGTAGGGAGTTCGAGATGTCAATGATGGGAGAGTTGCAGTTCTTCCTGGGGCTTCAGATCAAGCAATGCAAGGATGAGACATTTGTGCATCAAGCAAAGTACACCAAGGACATTGTTAAGAAGTTCAAGATGGACGACACCAAGCTGATGGCGATGCCGATGAGTACGACTACAACTTTGGATGTGGATGAGGATGGTGAACCTGTGGACCAGAAGGATTGCAGGAGTATGATCGGCTCTCTCCTCTACTTGACAACGACGAGGCCAGACATACAGTTCAGCATGTGTCTGTGTGCTCATTTTCAGGCTTCATTGAGGACTTCACATCGGCAGGCCGTCAAGAGGATATTCAGGTATTTGAACTACACTCCTGAGTTTGGTCTTTGATATTCTGCGTCCTCGGCACTCAACCTTCATGGGTTTGCGGATGCTGATTTCACTGGGTGTCGTTTGGATCGCAAGTCTACCTCGGGTTCTTGCCAGTTTCTTGGATCTTCTTTGGTGTCTTGGCCATCCCACAAGCAATCCTGTGTAGCCCATTCCACTACAGAAGCCGAGTATGTAGCTGTAGCCAGTTATTGTTCCCGGCTCCTATGGATCACCTACACTATGAGCGACTTTGGTGAGGAGTGTACCCATGTCCCACTCTTTTGTGACAACACCAGTGCCATAAGTGTAGCCAAAAATCCCGTTCTCCACTCCAAAACCAAGCATATTGAGGTGAGGTACCATTTCCTGAGAGACAATGTGGAGAAGGGAAAGATTGCTTTGATCCATGTACCCACTCAGAACCAACTAATTGATATCTTTACCAAACCACTTGACCAAGCCACTTTCACCCGCTTGCGAGGTGAGCTTGGTGTGTGTTTGATTTCCTGAGTTGGTGGTGGGAGCTCCTTTGTAGCATGTGTATCATATTTACTTTGTGCATTGCATTGCATTTGTATCATGATGTATAGGCATCTTTGTATCTTAGGTTGTTTGCATTTGTATCATATACATTTTGGTAGGATGAGCTTCTCCTATATACATTGATGTCCATGATATGCTATGTGTGAGCTTGTGAGCATATTTGATATGATTTGGCGATGGATAGCTATGCTCTTGATGGTTTTACTATGTTCATGATGAGATAGCTAGTTTTTTTAGAAAATGCTAGTATAGGCTCTCTCTTCTAAGTTTAAGCCTTTGCATGATCTTAATGTGCTTTGTTGGTCTTTATCATGCGTAGTTTGTGCTTGGATAGAATAAACTTTTCACTTGGGGTCAAAGACCCATTTGTCATTGTGAATGTTTAGCCGATGTGATTCCTTGTGGGGGAGTGTAAGTGCAATCAAGCCCTAAGTGGGTTTTGGTGATGTTGACCACACAATTAAAGGACTAATAAGCTTTTGAGTGTGAGATGCAGGTTAATCACTGTCAAAGGATGCAAAAGTGTTAAAGCTGACCCCTCAATTAAAAGGAAGGCTTCCCTAGGCTCAAATGAATGTTTAAATTCATTTTGTATTTCGAAATTGAGTATAGGAAAAGCCGTACTATCAAGGGGGATTCTAATAGTGGTTCAGGTGTAACCAAGTGCATAAAAATCATATCCATCAATCCAGAACCCATCCACAAAAGCTCTGTCAGTCTGCTGTTGTTTCTCTGCAGACTGCAGAAGTTCTTCATATTTTCGCAGAAGTTCTGCGGTTCTGTGTCAGACTGTCAGTTATGTTAAATGCAGATGTTCTGCATATTTTCGCAGAAGTTCTACGTCTTGGAACAGAGCCGTTACAGTTCAGATCTGAGGGGGTATTTAATCCCCTTCTCCCCCAACGGTCTCCTGCTCCTTCCCCTGCGCCCAAATAGGGCTCTTTGCTTCTCTCTCACCCAAGCATTGACTCCCACCAACTTGAAGCCAAATCCAATCCTTGCATTCAAGGTGAGAGTGATTCCTAGTGAGAAAAGCAAAAAGAAATCCCTTACTTGTGTTCTTGTGCACTTGGTGAAACCCTAGCTCTCTTGGTGGATCTATTACTCTTGGAGCTTTGCTCCTAGACGGCTAGAGGTTACTTGGAAGCTCTCAAATCTTTGTGTGGAAGCTCCAAGAAGTTTGTATTACCCTCTTTGTGATAGTGGAAACCCTCCACCTATTACTTTGGTGATAGGTGTGAGAGAGGAGTGGATTGAGATAGATCCCAAAACCTTTGTGGCTTACCTCAACAACATTGATGTAGGCCAACCTATGTGGTGAGCTCAACCATGGGATAAATCTTGTTTCTCGTGTGCTTTAATTTATTTAAGCTTAGCTATCTCGATTTTCCTTGCTATAGCATGTTTATCTAGGGTTTATCTTCGATCTACTTGCTGGTCAGCTTGGTAAAGGGTCTCAGTGGTTATACTTTTCATTTACCTACTTTCTAAAATCTCTAGTGCACCAGATCTGTTTTCCCTTGTGTTATCTGCAGCTGTTCTTGTGCAGGCTGCAGAACGCAGAGGTTCTGCGAATAAACACAAAAGTTTTGCAATTTGGCAGTAAACATCAGAAAAAGTTTGATTTTATTTTGCAGGCCTATTCACCCCCCCTCTAGGCCACTTGCATTGATCCTTTCAATTGGTATCAAAGCTAAGTACCTCAGTTTGCACTTAACCATGTGAGGAAATGGCAAGTGGAGATGAAAGGCATGAAGGGGACAAGGAAGTTGACGACCAAACCAACAAGGATGCACCTGAAGCATCGGAAGTGGATGGTGACTCATCCTCCACTCGTGAGAATCTTGAAAAGCTAAAGAAGGCAGTGAAGGAAGACAGCAAGAAGGAAAAGAAAGAAAAGAAGAAAGAGAAGGAAGAGAAGAAGAAAGAGAAGAAGAAGAAGGAGAAGAAGAAAAGGAAGAAGGATCCATCACCTCCACCTTCATCTTCATCTTCTTCGGCACCTTCATCGTCATCAAGTGAGAATGGAGATGATGATGATGAGTACTATGGAGCAAGAATGCCCAAAAGAACACTCAAGCCCAAGTCCAAGGCCAAAAAGAGCTATGGAAGTCTATCTTTTAACTATGATTGTTTGAGCATTTCTTCTAAAGATAATCTATCTATTCCCATTGGCAAGTTGCCTCAATTTGATGGAACTAACTTTGCCAAATGGAAGCATCTAATGAAAGCCTACCTTACGGGCTTGCACTTGGAGTTGTGGAACATTGTGTGTGTAGGTTTTGAAGACCCCGAAGATGTTGAGAAGCTCACACAACTTGATTGCCGCAACATAAGAAGAAACGCTCAATCCACAAGCATTCTCCTTAGTGCTTTGAATGCACAAGAGTACAATAGGGTGAATGGCTTGGAGATTGCTAAGGAGATTTGGGACACTCTCCATATTATGCATGAAGGGGTTGGCAAAGTGAAGAAATCCAAGATAAGCATCTTGATAGCCGAGCTCAATAGGTTCACTATCTTGGAAGGTGAAGGACCTCAAGATATGTTTGATAGATTGATGGTCATAGTTGGCAAGATAAGAGGCTTAAGTGGTGATGAGTTGGATGATCACTTTGTGGTGAAAGTGATGTTGGAAGCCTTTGCTCCTAGAAACCCCACTCTAGTCACCTTGATTAGAGAGAAGAAGAGATTTGAGGAGTTCTCCCCAAATGATGTTCTTGGAAGAATTCTCACACATGAGCTCATGGACATAGAGATACAACATAGAAAGAAAATTGGAGAGCTAGAGTGCAAGATGAACAACATGAATGTCAAAGATGTAGCTCTCCAAGCTAACAAGTCAAGAAAGCCTCCTACTTCATCTAGGCTATCCAAGTAAAAATCAAAGAAAGTTGAAGTAGAGAGCTCATCAAGTGATTCAAGTGAAGACGAGGATGAAGATCCTCAAGTTGAGATTGATGATATAGCCTTGTTCATGAGAAGATACAAGAAGGGCTTGAAGAAGCAAGGCTACAAGTTCTCCAAGAGGAAATATCCCAATCACAAGAAGAGAACTTGCTACAATTGTGGAAGCATGGAGCATTTCATTACGGATTGCCCCAATGAGAAGAAAGATGACAAGTATGAAAAGAGCAAGGACAAGTACAAGAAAGATCAAAAGCCTTATCACAAGAAGAAGAGCTATGGTGGAGAAGCCCACATTGGTCATGAATGGAACTCCAGTGATGAGAGCTCTAGTGATGAAGATGAGAAGAAGAAGGTTGCAACCGTGGCTATCAAGAACCCTTCCTCTACATCAAGGCTCTTCAACAACTTGAGTGACAATGAAGAGCTCCATCATTCATTGTCTCATGGCTAAGGGAGAAAAGGTAGAATCTACTTCCAAACCCTCTCCTCCACCTAGTGATAGCTCGGACATAGATTCTAGTGATGAATCTAGTGATGAAGAAATATAAGAACTAGTTGGTAAAATTGACAAACAATTTAAAGACTTCACGGCTAAGTTAGTAGTTGAACTAGAGAAACACCAATGTCTTCTTGTTTCGGAGAGAAATGAGGTTGAGGCCCTAAAGTTGGAAGTTGATCATAACTTGGCTATCATCACTACTCTTAAGGAGGAACTTGCTGCCTCTCAAGCTCAATGTAATTCTCTTAAGACAAGGAATGAAGACCTTGAGGAGCAATATAGTCTCCTTTGGAGTAGTACCTCACATCTCTCCAAAACAAAGGGTGAATCTAGTTCTTCAACTAGCAAGGGCTGTGAAAAATGTCACAATATTGATGTTGAATCTTATGCTACTAACCTTGCTAATATGGATGCTATGAAGAAAGAAATTGCTAGGCTCAACACTATCATAGCAAATGGATGCATGAAAGATGATGGCAAGAGAAAGATAGATCATAAATATGAGAAGATGCTTTACAAGAATACAAGGCATGGTTTTGGGTACAATGAGGATAGCAAGACCGCTGAAAGGAAGATCATCAAAGGCAAAGAATGCCTCAACTTCAGCAGCACTGGGTTTCTGTTTGCCCAGAATGCAGAGGTTCTGCAGAAAAATGCAGAGGCTCCACGGTCTGCAGTCAGGAAGCTGAAGAACTCCCAGAATGTAGAGGTTCTGCAGAAATATGCAGAAGCTCCGCAGTCTGGAGTCAGGAAGGATAGCAACAAGAAGAAACCCAAGGCTGGATCTCAATATGTTTCCAAGGCACCCATCACTCATGTACAAGCCAACAACCATCTTATCTTGCCTAGGAGAAATAAGTTTGCTCACAAGAACAAGGCTCATGCATCCACCAACATGCAACCTAGCTATGTGTTGAGACGCAACAACCTTGGTAAAGTTGTTACCACGTATGTTGGAAATCAGTCCAACATATATGTGAAAAGATCTCTATGGGTTCCTAAGATTTTGGTTGCTAACGTTGAGGGCCCCAAGTCAAATTGGGGACCTAAAAGAAGGAATTAATTTGTTTTGTAGGCATACTCCTCCGGTGGATCAAGTTGGGTGCTTGATAGTTGATGTACATATCATATGACCGGAGAAAGGAGTATGTTCTCCACCTATCTTCATCTAGAAGGATCAAGAGAAAGAATTGCTTATGGTGGTGATATTGGTGGAGAAGTCATTGGAGTTGGTGATATCCCTATCTCTTCTAAATATTCAATTACTAATGTGCTTCATGTTGATCCGTTGGGTTACAATCTACTATCTGTTTCACAACTTAGTGAGATTGGACTTGATTGTCACTTTTCGGATAAGGGTGTGTCCATCATAAAGAGGGAGGATTCCTCTATTGTCCTTATAGGTCGCTTGAAGGGAAGGCTTTACCTAGTTGATCTCAACAAAAGTAAAGACTCCCCTAAGACTTGTTTGGTGGCAAAATCTAGCATGGGTTGGTTATGGCATCGCCGACTAGCCCATGTTGGCATGAGGAACTTGGCCAAACTCTTGAAAGATGAGCACATTCTTGGACTAACTAATGTTCATTTTGAAAAAGATAGGATATGTCAAGCATGCCAAGCCGGGAAACAAGTAGGTGCACCTCACCCACCAAATAGCATACTCACTACTACAAGCCCGTTGGAGCTCATTTACATGGATCTATTTGGACCGGTGGCCTACATAAGAATTGGTGGTAACAAATATGGCTTGGTTATTGTTGATGACTTTTCTCGTTTCACGTGGGTGTTCTTTGTGTTTGAAAAAGGTGAAGTACAAGGCAAGGTGAAGACCTTCATAAGAAGAGCACAAAGGGAATTCGGTTTGCTCGTCAAGAAAGTGAGAAGTGATAATAGCTCCGAATTTCGCAACACCAACGTTGAAGAATTTCTTGATGAAGAGGGCATCAAGCATGAATTTTCAGCTCCTTATACCCCTCAACAAAATGGGGTGGTTGAGAGGAAGAATCGCACACTCGTAGAGATGGCAAGAACCATGTTGGATGAATACAAGACACAAGACATCTTTTGGGCCGAAGCTATCAACACGGCTTGTCATGCTATCAACCGCCTCTATCTTCACAAGTTTCACAAGAAGACCTCCTATGAGCTTATCACCGGTAAAAAGCCTAAGGTGTCCTACTTTAGAGTATTTGGGTGCAAGTGTTTCATTCTAAACAAGAGGTCTCGAAGCTCTAAGTTTGCACCAAAGGTTGAAGAAGGTTTTCTTCTTCACTATGGTCCTAATGAACATGCCTACCGAGTCTTCGATCTAACCTCCGGAAGGATTGATGTCACGGTAGATGTAACCTTTGATGAATCTTATGGCTCTCAAGTGGAGCAAGTTGATATGAATGTTGTAGGAAAGGAGAAGCCACCTTGTGAAGCAATCAAGCAATTAGCCATAGGTGATGTTAGACCAGTTGAAGAACAAGAAGATGAGGAAGAACAACTTTTATCTTCAACACCACTCGAAGGGCCTGCAGGTGTACAGACTATAGAGGTTCTGCATAAAAATGCAGAGGACGAGGTTCTGCAAATAAATGCAGACGCTCCGCAGTCTGGGAATTCAGCACCTACAATCACTGAGAACCAGGGAATTAATCAGCAAGGAGACGTTCAAACAAGTACATCTGAGCCTCAAGCTGATGATGATGATGATGACCAACCCCTACATCAACCTCTTGGACCATCACACCCTCGTGTACATCAAGTCATCCAACAGGACCACCCCGTTGACAATATCCTTGGGAGCATAAAAAGAGGGGTAACAACACGATCTCGTCTTAAAAAATTTTGTGCATTTTACTCGTTTGTTTCCTCTCTTGAACCTATCAAGGTAGAGCAGGCTCTTGAGGATCCGGATTGGGTGATGGCTATGCAAGAAGAGTTGAACAACTTTGAAAGAAATCAAGTGTGGGAGTTGGTGGAAAGACCCAAGACAAATATCATAGGCACCAAATGGGTTTTCAGAAACAAGCAAGATGAGTTTGGTATTGTGATTAGGAATAAGGCAAGGTTGGTTGCTCAAGGGTATACACAAGTTGAAGGACTTGACTTTGGAGAGACATATGCACCGGTAGCAAGACTTGAAGCAATTCGGTTTCTTCTTGCCTTTGCTACCCATCATGACTTCAAGCTATATCAAATAGATGTCAAGAGTGCATTTCTCAATGGACCACTCTTCGAAGAAGTCTATGTGGAGCAACTACCTGGTTTTGAAGACCTCAAGCTTCCTAATCATGTCTACAAACTCCATAAGGCGCTCTATGGGTTTAAGCAAGCACCAAGAGCATGGTATGAATGTCTTAAGGATTTCTTGCTCAAGCAAGGCTTTGAGATAGGCAAAGCCGATGCTACTCTCTTCACTAGAAAAGTTGATGGCCATATCTTTGTTTGCCAAATATATGTCGATGACATAATATTTGGTAGTACTAATGAAACTTTTTGTGAAGAATTTAGTAGGGTTATGATAAAGAGATTTGAGATGTCCATGATGGGTGAGCTCAAGTACTTCCTTGGATTTCAAATCAAACAAGCAAAGGAAGGGACTTTCATATGTCAAACCAAGTACACAAGGGATATGCTTAAAAAGTTTGACATGGACAAGGCCAAGCCCATCAAGACTCCAATACCTACCAATGGATACTTAGATCTTGATGAAAAAGGGAAATCTGTGGATCAAAAGGTATATCGCTCCGTGATCGGCTCTCTTCTTTACTTATGTGCATCTAGGCCGGATATTATGCTTAGTGTGTGCATGTGTGCTAGATATCAAGCTAACCCGAAAGAGTGTCATCTTATGGCCGTAAAGAGAATCTTGAGATATCTAGTGCATACCCCTAACCTTGGCTTGTGGTATCCTAAGGGCTCCACTTTCGATCTACTTGTCTATTCAGATTCCGATTATGCCGGTTGCAAAGTAGATAGAAAGAGTACATTGGGGACATGCTAATTCCTTGGTAGGTCTCTAGTGTCTTAGAGTTCTAAAAAGCAAAACTCAGTAGCCCTTTCCACCGCCGAGGCCGAGTATGTTGCAGCCGGTGCTTGTTGTGCTCAACTACTTTGGATGAAGCAAACCTTAAAAGATTACGGATGTCATTTCTCCCATATCCCACTTTTGTGTGACAATGGAAGTGCCATAAAACTTGCAAGTAACCCTGTAGGCCACTCTCGTACAAAACATATAGACATCCGTCATCACTTCTTGAGAGACCACGAAACCAAAGGAGATATCGCTCTAAGTCATGTGAGCACCGAAAAACAACTAGCCGATATCTTCACAAAGCCTCTCGATGAGTCAAGGTTTTGTAGTTTAAGGAATGAGCTAAATATCCTTGATTCTCGTTGCGTGGTTTGATCTTTAGCACACTTTGTTGCTATGTGTTATCTCCCTGAAAAATGCTTTTGCAAGACTTAAATAATGTGTTTCAAATCCTATTTTATATCCCAACTTGTCTCAAAAGGCTATAGTTGTGTGTTGTTTGATTGATTTCTAGCTTGTTGAGACAAGGTGTCCATGACCTAAGTGAAAAACAAAAAAGACCAATCTTCAAATCTATCTCACAGCTCTTTGTCTTTGTTCTCCAGTTCATAGAGGTTTTGCATTTATATGCAGAGGGTCTGCAGTTTTATCTGCTGCAGAGGAGCTGTGTTTATTGGCAGAGGTTCTGCGCTTTTATCTGACAGGCCAAATCGATTCAGATCGTCAGCAGTCAAGCATGCAGTGACTCAGTCAACACTTAAGGAATATTCTCAGATCCCTATCCTTTACCCTGCTAGGGTAACTCCCTATCTACCGCAGTCACCGCAGTAGTTCCCCGTTTTCACCGCGCCTCGCATCTGTCTCTCCCTCTCGCTCCCGCAACCGCATCCTCCGCCCTGTGCCGCCACCGTCCTTGTCGCCGGGGACTCTCTCCGGCCAAGTCTCAAGTCGAAGAAGGTATGGCACCCTGCTGCTCGTCTGTGCTCGGGCTGCGGAAGTTGGAGAAGGAAGGGGGAGCCGCCCGCGCCGTGGTGATCGAGATCTACTCCGGTGGGAACCTCCGGCGTCCTCAAGACAAGGGAAGATCGAGAAGGAGTTCAAGCACGTCATCCTCAACCTCTCGACCGCATCTCCCTCCTCCAGCGCAGATCCTGCCTTGTGAAGCAGGAGAAACCATTGCACTACCATTTCTTCCCGGTGGGTTTCTCCAGCGCCACTAGATCACCTTGTGATCTAGGAGGGCCTCTGGGCTACGTCCTCGGCGAAAAAGCTTCACAAGCTTCTCTTTTCACCCCTGATTCAGAGGTAAAACCTAACCCTAATTCCTACTAGATTTGTCTTTTCTCTCGGTTCTAGGGACAAATTCTTGTATAGATCCTCTTATCTTTGCCTATCAGTGTTGTTGATTTAGTACATTTTGGATTAAGGGTCAGTTGAAAGGTGAATCGAGTATCACAGCCCTGTCACTACAGAACGCAGAAGTTCTGCATTTTTTCATAGAAGTTCTGCATTCTGCAGAGACAATCGCCATGTCCTCGATTCAAAGTTCAACTGAGTTTCTATCTAAAGTGTTGCTGTTTCACATTGCACTAGTTCCTTATCTTTGCTATCTTTATCTCTAGATGGAGCCAGGCGGTTCAAAGAGGAAGGACAAGAGGGCAGTGCCCTATGATGACTCTGAGGGAGAAGAAGCATTCAATATGGCCAAGGAGTCAGTTGCAAGGCATCAGTCTAGTTCCAGGAAGGCAACTCCAAAAAGGGGAAGAGGACCAGCAGGACCTATCAGTGGTAGAGGCAGCTGTGCAGCTGCAACCTATGAAGAATGATGGAGGGACTGAAGGAAAGACCATTCCAGTGGAGCTGGAGTCTCCAACCAGGCTTGGAGACATTGACAGCTCCTACATCAGAACCTTTAGAGGTATTCCCCAAAAGCAAGCTCCCACCAAGTATGATCACATCTATCACATAGATCATGTCACTTATGATGGGTGTGGAGTACAAGTCAAGATAGCTAGAGAAGAGAACCCCTACCAGTACCCTAGATGTGCTGCTATAGACTACAGATTCTGGTCACCTTTCCATTATGATTTCTATAACACAGTCATTAGAAACAAGAGCAAGATCATGACCATGAAGTGGGTGGATTGGGGCCATCTTGAGAGGAAAAGGACCCCTGAGTCAAAAGAGTTACTTAAGATAGTAGATGAGCATGATCTGAGGGATATCATGGGTTTTAACTATGATTGGAACACTGAAATCATCAATCAGTTTCATGCAACTTTTCATTGGGAAGTCAAGCATGACACTATCCACTGGGTGACTGAAGGTGTGCACTATAAGGTGGATTTCAACCTTTGCTAGGCTGCTAGGGTTTGGAGAAGATGACAGGAAGGCTGATAACATTTATTTTGAGAGCAAGCTGAAAGGGAAAGAGGTGTCTGAGCTGTTTGAATGTGAGGAGTTGGCCAGCAACAAGACTACATGGTTGAAACCAGTGTACTACGCCCTTAACAATCTGTTTAGGGAAACCATAAATCCAAAGGGGGACAACGATGCAACATCCCTCCGCAAGTATGCTGTAAATCTGCTGAAGACGATGCTACCTACTCGCAAGCGGTTCTCTGTGAGCAACTTAACTACATCTGGTATGAACTGTGTGACTCTCTAGATGATACTAAGAACAACTTTCCCTATGCTCCCTATGTCATGTATGTGATTGAGATGGTCAGCGGCTTGTGGTTCCCTAAGGATTCTGCTCACAAATCCTATCAGCTCACCTCTTGGGGTCACAAGCAAAAGGAGAGTTTGCTCAAGTCCATCCGCGAACAATCTGCTAAAGAAACTCACTCTCCTGAGGCTGGTCCTAGCACAGCTCCAAAGAAAGAAGGCAAGAAGCTAAGGGCTATGATCAGGGACACCTTTGCTATGTGTAGGTACACAGCAACTCAGGTCTTTGAGCTAAGGAAAGATGTCAATCAGCTCATGTTCAAGGCCAACATTGCTGCTCCTACTCCTGTTCCTCGTCCTACTTCCTTTGTGGACACATCTAGTGAGGAAGAAGTGGCAAAAGATGTACCTGATGATGATGAGCCACTTAGTGCTAGGCTCCCCCACAAGGGACCCAAGATAGCAGCCAGGAGGAAGAAAATCAGCTCCAAGATTCCGCTGAAGACACCCATAGAAGTTGAGTCTGACCCTGAGACAGAAGAAGATGAAGAAGTTGTTGCTGCTACTCCTGAAGCCACCAGGTCTGCATCTTCAGAGACCGACTGGAGCCAGGAGGAGTGAAGAAGATGAACAGTTTGAAGCTACTTCCTCTCTTTCTTCTTTTCTCCCCTTTTTGCTATCTGTTGACAAAGGGGGAGAATGAAGAAAGATTGAGAAGAATCTGAAGAAAATCTGATCTTTTGTGATCTGATCTTTTGTGAGATGTGAGAGTGTAGTTTCCTCTCTGAACTTTATCTCTGAACTATGGTCTATAAAATATTTGGGATTTGCCTCTGTTGGCAAGCCATGATGGTTGGTTGTGGACAAATTTGTGGGATCCAAAACTTTAAAACTGTGTGATGTGATGTAATAGGACTAGATGAGCTTGCCTTGCTTATTTCTTAATCTAGATCATGTTATTTGTTGGTATTTGATAGTATCTAATTGCCTGTGATGATTGTTGGAGCTGTTGTGTTCCAGAATGCAGAGGTTCTACAAATTTTTGCAGAAGTTCTGCTTTGTAGAAGTTTTGCATATTTTTGCAGAAGTTCTGCGGTCTGGACACAGTTGACTCTCTGGTTGCTTCTATCTGTCATATGCATCACGGCTCGTATGTTACACAGTTCTTTTGCACCCCACGATGAAATACATACAATGTATCTTGTTTTCACTTACCCATAATATATGCAAATATGTCTTATACACATCTTTTCTCTATTCAAAAGAGAGATGCATATATTAAGGGGGAGCATTGTATACATTCCATCAAAAGCTCAATGTTTGCAATTAAATGTAAGCTTTAATTGGGTCGTCAACATATACCAAAAAGGGGGAGATTGTAAGTGCAATCAAGCCCTAGGTGGGTTTTGGTGATGTTGACCACACAATTAAAGGACTAATAAGCTTTTGAGTGTGAGATGCAGGTTAATCACTGTCAAACGATGCAAAAGTGTTAAAGCTGACCCCTCAATTAGAAGGAAGGCTTCCCTAGGCTCAAATGAAGGTTTAAATTCATTTTGTATTTCGAAATTGAGTATAGGATAAGCTGTACTATCAAGGGGGATTCTAATAGTGGTTTGGGTGTAACCAAGTGCATAAAAACCATATCCATCAATCCTGAACCCATCCACAAAAGCTCTGTCAGTCTGCTGTTGTTTCTCCGCAAACTGCAGAAGTTCTGCATATTTTCGCAGAAGTTCTGTGGTTCTCTGTGTCAGACTATCAGTTATGTTGAACACAAATGTTTTTCATATTTTCGCAGAAGTTCTATGTCTTGGAACAGAGCCGTTACAGTTCAGATCTGAGGGGGTATTTAATCCCCTTCTTCCCCAACGGTCTCCTGCTCCTTCCCCTGCGCCCAAACAGTGCTCTTTGCTTCTCTCTCACCCAAGCATTGACTCCCACAAACTTGAAGCCAAAGCCAATCCTTGCATTCAAGTTGAGAGTGATTCCTAGTGAGAAAAGCAAAAAGAAATCCCTTACTTGTGTTCTTGTGCACTTGGTGAAACCCTAGCTCTCTTGGTGGATCTATTACTCTTGGAGCTTTGCTCCTAGACAGCTAGAGGTTACTTGGAAGCTCTCAAATCTTTGTGTGGAAGCTCCAAGAAGTTTGTATTACCCTCTTTGTGATAGTGGAAACTCTCCACCTATTACTTTGGTGATAGGTGTGAGAGAGGAGTGGATTGAGATAGATCCCAATGCCTTTGTGGCTTACCTCAACAACGTGGATGTAGGCCAACCTTTGTGGTGAGCTGAACCACGGGATAAATCTTGTTTCTCGTGTGCTTTAATTTATTTAAGCTTAGCTATCTCGGTTTTCCTTGCTATAGCATGTTTATCTAGGGTTTATCTTCGATCTACTTGTTGGTCAGCTTGGTAAAGGGTCTCAGTGGTTATACTTTTCATTTACCTTCTTTCTAACATCTCTAGTGCACCAGATCTATTTTCCCTTGTGTTATCCGCCGTTGTTCTTGTGCAAGCTGCAGAACGCAGAGGTTCTACGAATAAACGTAGAAGTTCTGCAGTCTGGCAGTAAACAGCATAAAAAGTTTGATTTTATTTTACATGCCTATTCACCCCCCCTCTATGCCACTTGCATTGATCCTTTCAGGGAGCATAAGCTTCTTTTTGCCACAAAGGCACTTCATTGACCATGCTTAAATTTGAAAATGAAATTGGTATCTATGAAATGCATATGCTTGAAAATTATGCTCTCTTTTGATCCATGTCATAAATGCTTTAAAATAATTTAACTTGGGTGCTAAACCATTGCATGTTGTCTACCATGAGAAGTCTCATTTTAAGAAGTAGACGCATGTCTCGGTGGCTTTAACATGACATGAGATGTCTTGTGGGTGTTTGCAATGATCTTTTGATGAGAATATGTGACCTAGCATGAAATTTGTGTGATCTAGATCACTTTGGCATGCTTTGCTCATGTTTAGGTTTTTGCTCGTGAGAGGGAATTTTTTTTGCAAAATTGCTCAAAATGATCATGGCTTTATCATATGCCTATATAGCTTTACTATCTTAATGGCTATGTTTATACGGAACTTTGGAATGTCTTGCTTGCTCATTTACTCACTTGTAGCATTTTGTGGTGCTCATTGTCTATTTGAGAAGCTCTAGATTGATTTTTTTCCGAAATATGCCTTGATTCATGCATTGTCAACAAGGGGGAGAGGTTTGTGAATGAAAAATGCGTCTAGGCATGTTTAGAAGGTTTTCAAGTTGGTTCGGCAATTTTCGGAGCATGTTTTGACAGAGCGGTCACTTGGGACGGTCTGACCGCACCTGCTTGTGAAGTGACCGACCAGGCGGTCTGACGGACCTGATCAGTGCAGAGCAAGTCTTGCTCTTTGTCATGCATTTGCAAGTGGTTCTTTGCATGTATGTGTTCAGGGGTAGTTGCATTTTCTCAAGGGAGCCTGCATGTGTTTAGAGGGAGCTCATTGTGTCGTCTGAGTTCATGCTTTGGTGGCTTGCTCCTTGTGAGCTTTGGATTTTGTCTCGGTTGTGTGGAGTCGTTGCCCTTGTCTTAGGGGACTGAGACTTTCTCATTCAGGTGATCTGGTTTTTGCTTTTGTTTGGATTTTGATCACTTGTTTGAGCCTTTTGCTTGTTTCTTTTCTTTTATTTCTTTTTCATTATTGGTGACCATGTGTGTTGTCAAAGAAACTCATCAAGGGGGAGATTGAGGACCTGTGTGGTCCAAGGACCGAGGGATGGTCGCTCCTTAGTGATGAGTGATTGACAACATGGTGTGGACTGACTCTTGGCCTAGTATTGCAGGTACAGGTTGCAGCTTAATTTGCGTTGGTGCAGGTGAAGAACAAGCGCGAAAGGTCAATGCCTGTGTGGCCTCCGAGGAGTGGAGAGACAAGTAGGCTTTGTTCGAGGGACCCAATAGTTGACGAGATCAAGTGCGGACCGCATGGTGGCAAGAAGAGCAAGACGACGTTGAGTACATGGAGTCGGTGCAAGGCAGCAGCTAACAATTGAAGCTTGCACGCTGAGTTTGTTGGTTTGGCCACAAAACCAACACCGAGCCGGGTCGACCATGGCGGCCAAGTCATGAGTGGGATTGGCGTGGAGGCTGCACCAAGTACGCGGGGTTTGCAGTGGTTTGGCCATAAAACCACTGGGTTCCTTGGCTGAGCCTCAAAGCCAAGACCGAAGGTGCGACGGGACGTGGACGGCCAGCCCAGGCCGGCCTGACCGCCTGGCCAGGGCGGTCTGATCGTGTGGGCCGCGGTTCGTCAGGAAGCTTCGAAACGGAGGACACACGACATGATCACAAGGCTTGTGTGGAGTTGAAGCGAGCTGCGATCGATGCACATCCGTCCGATGGAGATTCGAAGAGATTACCCAAATTGCCCTCGGTGGGTGTGTATCTTACTATTATGTTGTAGGAGTAGTTTGGTCATTCGACGCCGCCCATATAAACTCATTAGAGTGGGAGATGGCAGCCAACTCTTGGAACCCTAGCTCATTTGCCCTTTGGTTTTCCCTTCTCTTTGTTTCCTTAGGCTAGCTAGAGCTCATTGTAAATCCGGAAGAGCGTAGGATGAAGGGAGGTTGCTAGCCTCTTTGTAAAGAATCTTTCCTCGATATGTACGGAAGATTTGGAGTTCATCCTTTTGCCTCTTTGTGATTTGCTTGTGATTCTCGTGGCTTTTCTTTTTGTGATTTTCGGAGGCCTTTTCTTGGGAAATTCATGGTGAGTTGTTGGAGGCGTTTCTTTGCGGGATTCTTGGTGGGTGTGACGCATGAGGACCTTGTGCCTCTTTTCTTGGTGATCTTGCCCCTCCAAACCCGTGGGAAAACCTTCAATTCTGGTGGTTTTCAGAGTTGCTCGAGTTCTTGACCTAGTGGCCTAGATTTGCGATTCCCTTTGATTGAGTGTGTTTTGGTGGATATCCTTTGATGGAGAGGTCGTCCAGGAGGTGACCCAGCTATCCCTGATGTTTCACTACAATCCGTGGGGTGAATCGGGAGATCGATCGATGGGAAGTTGACTGTTGACCCACGCTCAGTTTTCTAGGGGGAGGCGGTCTAACCGCGTGGGGTAGGCGGTTTGACCACCTTAGGAATTCCACCGAGGAAAGTTTGGTTTTCCGGGGTTTTCTGCTGGGAGCAAGTTTGCCTTGATCAGAGGATTCTTCAGGTGAAATTTGGATCAGTTTGGAGTTGTGAGCTTCGTTTGGTGGAGTTTTTGGTTGAGTAGGGGGAGGCGGTCTAACCGCCCCAGGCAGAGAGTTCTTCGGTTCGAGCATTTTGTTCCGCTGCTATTTGTGTGCACTCGATTCAGTGGTTGGCTTGTTCGTAGGTCTAGTAGTTCTCCACTAACTACGTGGATTTGGCAAGCAAGGTGCTTATGGCTTTGGAAGTGTTTTGGGGCCATAGGCCGAGTTCTTGCTCCGAGTGAGAAGAATTTTTATCAGCTCCCATTCACTCCCCCCTCTCTCTGGTCGCCAATCTGGTCCTTCATCTTCTCTCCTCCTCCTCCTCTTTCAAGCACTTGGCTATCCTCTAATCAAATAAAAATTAGGGTTCCAAGCACTTGTACAAACTAGCCATCTCTTCGTATATGGTCTTTTGCTGATGATGAAAATATCCCTAAAGCTACAACTAAGATAATTGCCCATGTAGCGGAATTTTGGTCTAGAATTTTATATACGCACACACCACCTTCATGACTTTGCTTCGCCTAGATGCAAGCTTCGTGATGATACCATGTGCCCTCCATCTCGAAGCTCTGGTAGCACCGGGCTCGCCCCCATTTTTTAGATCAAACCCGCTTGCATGCAGCACCCGACGTGACTCACTGATGTCGACACATGTCCAGCCTCCGCCGAGTCTTTGACGCCCCCAAGTCTTTCTCTCCCAGCTCCCTGGCCACCTACTCAACTCGCCTCCGTACTGCTTGACTTGACCAACGTCGGCTCCATCCCATCATATTCTCTTCCTCTTTTGTACACCATGTGGAGCGCCCATGACTTCGCGCGAACTCCTTGGATCATCCCTCAGTCTAAGTCATACTTGTGTTCACCCTTCACCTTCCTTGGTTTGTATATAGACTAAAATTAGATTTTGAGGTTTGTGCTGTAAAAAATGGTCGTTATAGGCTGACTTTTGTAAAGTATAATCATCACGTGTAAAGAAGACCAAGTATTGTTGTTCGCACCCAAAATTGGCAGGACTGGGTCACCGGTCAGACCTGTGGGTCCCACCGGTCAGACCGGTGTAGTCAAGTTGGTCAAAAGGCAATTTAGACTTCACCATTGGATAGGGCTCGTCGAGTAGGTCAAGATTCATATGTAGAACGTCCAAATCGGAGTTCGGATGAGAGAGATATGACCTTTGCAAGATCTGCACGTCGAGTGCACCGGTCTGACCGGTGCCCCCCGTGTCCGACCCAAATGAAGGAGTCCTTATAGATTAGGCTTGTAAAAGGATTTCCTTGTGGGGTAAGACCTCCCCACCCTATAAATATAAAGGGCTACGGCCGATTGAGGGATCCAATCGATCAAAAACACTTTTGTTTATCTTTTTACATTTTCTCTTTGCCTTAAACTTCTCCAATCCATTACTTGATGTTCCTCCTTCGTCTCTATGTCGATTGAGGGCGTCTTAGGTGGTCTGCCGACCCTAGGACAACCCTACGTGTGCCGCCCTGACGGGATCCTGCCCGGGTGACGTTCGAAGGCTTCTCTCCAGTTCACCCCGGCGACACCGGTCTGACCGGTCCTCGCACCAGTCTGACCGGCAGCGTGAGAGGTGCTGTAACGAGCTCCTCCACACGCTACGTGACTCATGTGTTGGCCGCAGATTTGCGCCAACAAATTGGTGACTCCGCTGGGGAAGAAGGAAGATCAATCGGCTGCCATGGCCAGTAAACTACCTATACCCGCTGAGGTTGATGCTGCAAACATTGCAAGGCCGAATGTTGAACAAACGCCGGCTGAGGAGCAGAAGGTGCTTGCTGAAATCAGAAAGAAGATTCGTGAACAAAAGGAGCGGGAGATCCAGGAGTTGGAAGAAGAAGCCATGAAGCAATATGTCTTGCACTTCTCCGTGGATCAACAAGGGAACGTCAAGAAGGACAAGGATGTCGTCATCGATATTCCTGCGCTCAAGGTACAATCTAATGCTCCTCATGAAATTAATTCAGATATTGCTAATCTGATTGATGGGGCTGTTAGTGCTAGCTTAAATAAAAATTTGTTGCCATGAGTGAAAATTTTGAATCTATGATTAATTCTCATTTAGATCGTATAGAGGCCAAATTTGGTAAACAAATTTCTGGTGATGATATTAATGCATCTACTTCTAACACCGAAATCTTAAAGACAACACACTAGATGATTTTTCAAATTTGCATATACCTAAAGCCCCCATTGGTGCATCCCCAATTCACCACATACATAGCCGGACTACTATTGGTGCTTCGGCTGGTGGAGGGAATACAATGGCTGCTACTAATGCCATGATGCCGCATACGGTTGTTTATAGTGAGCCACCCATAAGTGCATATGTTCCTAATAGTTCATTGCATCATGTTCCTAACACATTGCCGAGCCAAACATCACATATAGCACACCACAACCTACTGTAACTCGAGCATCACATCCTGGATCGGCTAGACCTAAAACGGCTTTGGGGATGGAGGGATTTAGAGAGGAGATGCTCGAGATATTTAGGCAAACTTTTGGTACAGAGCCTAAAATTAAGAGTCGATCGTATCAAAAACCGTATCCTGAGAATTATGAGTATATCTCATATCCACCAGGATTTAAAATACCAGAGTTTACTAAATTCAGTGGGGATAATGGTAGAAGTACATTAGAGCACATAGGCCAATTTATTATACAATGTGGTGAAGCTGCTTCTAATGATATTTGTAAGATGAAATTGTTTCCTTTATCTCTATCGGGTGCTGCATTTACTTGGTTTATTTCTTTGCCACCCAACTCAGTTTATACTTTTTCTGATATACTCCCTCCTTTTCTTTTTATAAGGCGCGACTCGACAGGGCACGGTCTTCAAAATTAGACTTTGACCATCTATTTCTCTTATATTATATTTTTTATGGTTATAAACATATAATCATTAGAAAGTATATTTGATGACAAATCCAACCATATCAAATTTACATTACAAAAATAAAAAATTGATACGTAAATTATTGGTCAAAGATAGTAAAGTTTGAATCGTAATTTGCGTGCGCGCCTTATAAAAAAGAAAAGGAGGGAGTAGAAAATAAATTTCATAATTATTTCTTTACTGGTGAAACTGAGTTGAAATTGTCACATCTTGTATCGGTTAAACAAAAATCTAATGAATCTGTGACTTAATATATTAGAAGATTTAGAGATACTAGAAACCGATGCTATAGTTTTACAATTTCAGATAGAGACCTAGCTTATCTTGCTTATTCTGATTTGCTTGATATCCATAAAGAGAAGCTAGATGGTCAAGAATTTTTAGATGTTAGTCGGTTGTTGCAAAAAGCTTTAGCCAATGAAAACCGACTTAAAGAATCTAGGAGTTCACAAAAATCTAATGAAAAGTCTAATCGTCCTGTTCATTATGCATCTGATTTTTCGGATGATGAAAGCAATGATGTTTTAACTGCTGAATTTGTATGGTCAAATAAAGATAAACCTAGCACTTGTGATTCTTTAAAGCCGGCCCGTAAGAATCGGCAAGAAGAAGTTAAGTTTACTTTTGATTTAGCCAAGTGTGATAGGATTTTTGATGAGTTGTTAAAAGCTGAAAAGGTTAGAATAACTCATACTATACTGCCACTAGAAGAGTTAAAGAGGCATGCTTATTGTAAATTTCATAACTCTTATTCTCATGCAACGAATGATTGCAATGTATTTCGGCGGCAAGTGCAATCCGCCATTAATGAAGGCCGTTTGACTTTTTATCCTTTGCAGGTCGATAGTAATCCTTTCCCTATAAACACCATTGAGATACACAATCCTAAAGTGCTAATTCTGTCGGATCAATCCGAAAAAGCTAAAGGAAAAAATGTAATCATTGGTGAGCAAAGGCCTGAAAAGAAGGTACTACTGGAGGAAACCCCCAAGGCTGCAGCGAAGGCTTCTACGCTCGGGGGGCAAGGCAAAAAGACCAGCGGCACATCAACCGGTCTGACCGGTGCCTCCAGAGGGTTTGAAGATGTTCTTGAAAGGATCAATGCTAGTGGCCTAGAGGGGGGTGAATAGGCCTGCAAAACAAATTCAAAGTTTTCTGCCAGATTTCTGTCACTATCCGGAACCTTCGGGAAAAACCCGGAACCTCCGGGAAAATTCACAGACAGTGAATTTTCCTGGAGCTTCTGATTTTTCGAACCTGCATGAGTTAGAGAGCTAAGAGCTGATTTCACAGGCTAGATGCAGATAATTGAAACTATGAATTTGAAGCATAAGCTACCAAACAACCTTAGGGCAACAAGAACTTGTAGATCTAGAGCAAACCCTAATAGATCTAGTTGAGAGCAAACAAGGACAAGCAAGTAAAGAAAGTAAAGAGAGTAAAGCACAAGGGACACAGATTTAACCCGTGGTTCAGCTCACCACAAAGGTTAGCCTACATCTACGTTGTTGAGGTAAGCCACAATGGCTTTGGGATCTCTCTAGATCCACTCCTCTCTCACAACTATCACCAAGGTAATAGATGGAGTGCTCCACTAGTCACAAAGGGTAATACAAACCACTTGGGGCAGCCACACAAAGCTAGGAAGCTCCCAAGTAACCTCTAGCCATCTAGGAGTAAAACTCCAAGAGTAAAAGATCCACCAAGAAAGCTAGGGTTTCACCAAGTGCACTAAATCTTCAAGAGAGTAAAGGGATTTGCTTCTTCTCACAAGGAATCACCCAAGACTTGAATGCTAAGGATGGGATTTGGATTCAAGTAGGTGGGAGTCAATGCTAGGAGTGAGAAAGAGGCAAATGTTACTGTTTTGGCGCAGGGAGGAAGAAGAGAACCGTTGGGGGTCAAAGGGGTATAAATACCCTCAGATCTGAAACTGTAACGGCTCTTTTTGAAATCCCGGAACCTCCAGAAAAATCCCGGAACTTTCGAGATCTGGGCATCTTCAGCTAGCAGTCACAAGACAGTCCGGAACTTCCAGGAAAAACTCGGAGGTTCCGGAGACAGAGAAACAAAGCTGCTGCTGATGAGTCATTTGTGGCTGGGATGTTTTATGGGTTTGTAAAGAACTTAATGCGCTTGGATCTATCCCAAAACCACTATTAGTATCCCTCTTGATAGTATGGCTTGTCCTATACTCAATTTCAAAATGAAAATAAATTTAAACTATCATCCTTGGGCGAGGGCAAGCCTTCCTTTTTGAAGTAGGGCTCTCCTTTTGTTCCTTTGCACCTTACACAAACCATTAGCCTGAAACATACACTTAGAAACTCATTAGACCTTTAATTGGGTGGTCAACATCACCAAAACCCACTTAGGGCTTGATTGCACTTACAATCTCCCCCTTTTTGGTAAATATTGACAACCTAATTAAAGCATACATTTAATTATAAAGATTGAGCTTTTGATGACATGAATACAAGGCTCCCCCTTAATGTATGCCTTTCTCAATTAGAATAGAGTGGAAATATCTTTCAAGACATGTAGGCATACATTATGAGCATGTGAAATAACTGCACTGTATTCAAGTCATCGTGGGGTGCAAGGAACAGTGTAACAGATATAAGTGATGCATATGACAATTTATATTCAACCAGGGAACTAGCTGTGACCAGTCCTCGGAACTTCCGAAAAAAATCTAGAACCTCCGAGTTCTGGCACAAAAGCCCAGAACCTCCGGGAAAATCCCGGAACCTCCGAGTTCTGGTTCCCTAGCAGTTCTATCAATCAACAATCAAACACAGGCAGGGAAAATAAACTTAACAGCAACAGGACTAGATTAAGATAAGCAACACAAAGTACTTCTAGCCTATTACATCACATCACACATTTTTAAAAGTTTTCACATCCCATAAAAGTTGTCCATGACCACATCCACCACTTGCCAACAGAGGCAAGCACATAAGTACCAATATTACAAACCAACAAATAAGTTCAACTGATATAAAATTAAGCAAAACAACACCAGCAGCTTCTCTCACACTCACAAAAGTCGGCCCAGCCAGTCATCTCAATCTTTCCTCTTCTCCCCCTTTGTCAACATGTTAACAAAAAGAAGAGGAAGAAGAAAGAGAGGAAATCATTCTTCAGCATCCCAAGTACCATCAGAGGACTCAGGCTCTTCATCAGATGGAGGCTTCTTGCCTCTTTGAGCTGCAGCCTTGTAGTTCTTCTTGGCAGGGATCTTGGAGCTGATCTTCTTCTTAAGCTGAGGCTTCATTTTCTTCATCTTGGCAGCCAGGGTCTCTTGGTCAGTTTCACTGTCAGATTTAGCTTCCTCAGAGTGGGCATCACTAGGTTGATTTGGATTTGCTTGAAAATAAGTCCTAGGGGTCCTAGGCTGAGCATAAAATTCATCCTCATCACTAGAGATGTCCACATAGAAGTCTGGTGGAGGAGCAGGTGGATCAGCAGCCAAACCATTGTGGACAAGCAACCTGTTGATGTCCTTCCTAGCTTCAAAGGCCTGATTGGCTGAGTAGGTGCAGAGCATGAGGCTATTTTTGAGGATTTTCTTCATCTTATCAAGCTCTGACCCCTTTTCCTTGGTGCTGCTAGGTCCAGCCTCCTGATCATGAGCTGCTGGTGTGGCTCCTAGTGTAGCTGCAGGTGTAGCTCCTGGAGTGAATGGAGAGCCTCCATCAGTCCCAAGGACTTGTCTCACTGCAGCATCTGTCTTCTGGTGCTTCCACTGTTTAACCTGATAAGAGCAGTGCTCACAATCCTTCTTGAATATCTTGTCTGTGACAACTTCAATGATGTACATAATATAGGGGGCATAAGGGAAGTTGTCCACCCCATTCTCCATACTAAAGATCAGATCCAACCAAATAAACTTGCTCACTGAAAAGGGAATGGCCTAAGGTAACATCCTAAACATCAGATTTGTTGCCAGACTCCTTAGAGAGGTGGAGTCACTCCCAGCCTTGGGGTAGATGGTCTGTCTGAGCATGTTGTTGAGGACATAGTAGACTGACTTAAGTCCAACAGTGGAGCCAGTAGCCAATTCATGCACATAGTAGGCATCTGCTATCTGATTGGGCTTAAGGTGACTCTCAAAGTTAATCACATCCCTGTCCCTGTCCTGCTTGTTGAAGCCCAGCAGCCTGGCAAAGGTTACAAAATCCAACTTGTAGTGGACCCCTTGGGTCATCCAATGAATAGTATCCTTGGTGTCATCATAGAAAAGGGTTGCATGAAACTGAGCAATAATTTCAGCATTCCAATCGTATTTGAACCCCATCAACTCCTTGATGTCATACTTGTCCACTATCTCAAGAACCTCTTGCACCTCTGGCCTGTCAATTTCCTCAAAATATTGCCAATCAACCCACTGCATCTTCCTGATCTTTGGCTTGCTGAAGAGCACTGACCCATAGTAGTTGAAATGGAATACAAACCAAAACCTTTTGTCAATTGCAGCAACCTTTGGCAATAGATATGGATTCACTAGCCTTGCATTCCTAACTAGATGAGTTGCTCCTTCATAATTCTGGTATTCCAAGGTCATTATTGTGTCATACTTGGTAGGTGGCCTCTTCTTGGGCATGACATCCACATGAACCAGATAGGAGGTGTCAAGCTCATCAGGCTTGATAGCCTCTGTCACCTCTATGGGGATGGTTTTCCCTTCAGTACCTCCATTGTCAGCCACATGGGCAGCAGCCCCTGACCCTCTGCCACCAGTCATACTACCTGAACCTCTGCCCCTCTTAGGTGTAGCCTTCCTAGGTGCCACTGTTCTAACTGCAATGTTGAAGGCTTCCTCACCTTCTGAATCCTCATACTGTTAAGGCCTTTTGTCCCTCCTTGATGAGTCCCCAGTCATCTAGATAAGGAGATGTGCAGATTGATAAGGGTGTGATGAAAGAATGGATTAGCAATAGAATGTATAGGAGTTCAATTGAACTTTGAATCAGAATCGGGGCCTCTGTTGCTGCAGACCCTGGAACCTCCGGGAATTTCCCGGAACCTCCGGGTTCTTCAGTGACAGTGACAAGCAGCTTCCGATTCAACTTTCAATTGAAGTCTCAACATCGAGTGCCTAAACATCTAACATCAGAGAGCATCTAGGATCATATCTACGCTAGAAACCTAAACATGGGCGAGAAAAGAGGATGAACATGACAGATTAGGGTTAGGGTTGAGAAGTACCTCTGAACCAGGGAGAGGAAGGAGATGCCTGTGAAGTTTTTCACACCGAGGATGTAGCCCAGAGGCCCTCTCTAGGTCACAATGTGACCTAGTGGTGCTGGAGTTAGCCTACCAGATTGAATCCGGTGTGCAATGGCTAGATCTCCTTCACAGAGCAAGAAATCCTTCGGGACAGAGAGGAGGTGGACGAGATGTTGAGGACGAGGCGCACGAACACCTTCTGGACCTTCTTGTTCATGGGCAACCGTCAGAGTAGATCTTGATGCACGAGCGGCTCCCCCTTCCACAACCTTCAGCACAGACGGATGAGGCGCACCACCACCGGAGCTTGACGAGACCTCGCCGGCGGCAATGGCGACGGCAGCGGCGGCGGCGGCGCACGGTGGAGATGCGGGCGCGAGTGTGCGAGGGAGAGAGAGAGGCGAGAGGGGGCGTGGTGAATCAGATCTACTGCGGTGAAATGAGTTAGGGTAGAAAGGGAAGTTACCCCAGGGGGTAAGAGATAAGGTCCAAGGAATATTCCATCTTAGATTCCCTTCTGACTCGGTTTGACCGCCAACTGCACAAGTGCGGAACCTCCGGAAATTTTTCGGAACCTCCGAACTTAAAACTGAATACTGACTGAAACCTTGACTGAACCAGATTTGGATCCGGAACCTCCAGGTATTTCCCGGAACCTCCGAAGACTGCAACCAGAGACAGTGAGCTTGTTGTTTTGAAGAGATTTTGCACTTTTGATTCAACTTTCTCTTAGATCATGGACTCCTTGTCCCAACAGGCTAGAAAACACACAATCAACACACAGCTATAGCCTTTTGGAACAAGTTGGGATATAAAATAGCTTTTGAAACACATATATTAAGTATTTTTCAAAAGATTTTCAGCAAGGCAATATATCAATCAAGATGTGCTATATATCAAACCACGCAACGAGAATCAAGAATATTTAGCTCATTCCTCAAACTGCAAAACCTTGACTCATCGAGAGGTTTAGTGAAGATATCGGCTAGTTGTTTTTCGGTGCTCACATGACTTAGAGCGATATCTCCTTTGGTTTCGTGGTCCCTCAAGAAGTGATGACGAATGTCTATGTGTTTTGTACGAGAGTGGCTTACAGGGTTATTTGCAAGCTTTATGGCACTTTCATTGTCACACAAAAGTGGGATATGGGTAAAGTGACATCTGTAATCTTTAAAGGTTTGCTTCATCCAAAGTAGTTGAGCACAACAAGCACTGGCTGCAACATACTCGGCCTCGGTGGTGGAAAGGGCTACTGAGTTTTGCTTTTTAGAACTCCATGACACTAGAGACCTACCAAGGAATTGGCATGTCCCCGATGTACTCTTTCTATCTACTTTGCAACCGGCATAATCGGAATCCGAATAGCCAAGTAGATCAAAAGTGGAGCCCTTAAGATACCACAAGCCAAGGTTTGGGGTATGAACTAGATATCTCAAGATTCTCTTTACGGCCATAAGATGATACTCTTTCGGGTTAGCTTGATATCTAGCACACATGCACACACTAAGCATAATATCCGGCCTAGATGCACATAAGTAAAGAAGAGAGCCGATCATAGAGCGATATACCTTTTGATCCACGGATTTCCCTTCTTCATCAAGATCTAAGTGTCCATTGGTAGGCATTGGGGTCTTGATGGGCTTTGCCTTGTCCATATCAAACTTCCTAAGCATATCTTTTGTGTACTTTGTTTGACATATGAACGTCCCTTCCTTTGCTTGTTTGATTTGAAATCCAAGGAAGTACTTGAGCTCACCCATCATGGACATCTCAAACCTCTTTGTCATAACCCTACTAAATTCTTCACAAAAAGTTTCATTAGTACTACCAAATATTATGTCATCGACATATATTTGGTAAACAAAGATATGACCATCAACTTTTCTAGTGAAGAGGGTAGCATCGGCTTTGCCTATCTCAAAGTCTTGCTTGAGCAAGAAATCCTTAAGGCATTCATACTATGCTCTTGGTGCTTGCTTAAGCCCATAGAGCGCCTTATGGAGTTTGTAGACATTATTAGGACGCTTGGGATCTTCAAAACCGGGTGGTTGCTCCACGTAGACTTCTTCGGAGAGTGGACCATTTAGAAATGCACTCTTGACATCCATTTGATACAACTTGAAGTCATGATGGGCAGCAAAGGCAAGAAGAAACCGAATTGCCTCAAGTCTTGCCACCGGTGCATATGTTTCTCCAAAGTCAAGTCCTTCAACTTGAGTGTACCCTTGAGCAACCAACCTTGCTTTGTTCCTAATCACAATGCCAAACTCATCTTGCTTGTTTCGGAAAACCCATTTGGTGCCTATGATGTTTGTCTTGGGTCTTTCCACCAACTCCCACACTTGATTTCTTTCAAAGTTGTTCAACTCCTCTTGCATAGTCATCACCCAATCCGGATCCTCAAGAGCTTGCTCTACCTTGATAGGTTCAAGAGAGGAAACAAACGAGTAAAATGCGCAAAAAATTTTAAGACGAGATCATGTTGTTACCCCTCTCTTTATGCTCCCAAGGATATTGTTAACGGATGGTCCCGTTGCACAACTTGATGTACACGAGGATGTGATGGTCCAAGAGGTTGGCGTAGAGGTTGGTCTTCATCATCACCATCAGCTTGTGTCTCTGAATTAGCTTCATGACCATCTCCTTGCTGAATGGTGGCCTGGTTCTCAAGGTTCTGGGGTGCTGAGTTCCCAGACTCCGGAACCTCCGGAGAGATTCCCGGAGGTTGAGTTCCAGTGCCAGTTCCCGGAACCTCCGGGTGTTTGCCCGGAACCTCCGAGGTCTGCACCTCTGCAGAACCAGGAGCATCTGGCCCTTCGAATGATGTTGAAGCTTGTACAATTTTTTCATCTTCATCTTGTGCTTCAACTGGTCTAACATCACCTGTGGCCAATTGCTTGATTGCTTCACAAGGTGGCTTCTCTTTTCCTACAATATTCATATCAACTTGCTCCACTTGAGAGCTATTAGATTCATCAAAAGTAACATCCACCGTGACATCAATCCTTCCGGTGGTTAGGTTGAAGACACGGTAGGCATGCTCATTAGGACCATAACCAAGAAGAAAACCTTCTTCAACCTTTGGTGCAAACTTAGAGCTTCAGGGCTTCTTGTTTAGAATGAAACATTTGCACCCAAACACTCTAAAGTAGGACACCTTGGGCTTTTTACCGGTGATAAGCTCATAGGAAGTCTTCTTGTGAAACTTGTGAAGATAGAGGCGGTTGATGGCATGACAAGCCGTGTTGATGGCTTCGGCCTAAAATATATCTTGTGTCTTGTACTCATCCAACATGGTTCTTGCCATCTCAATAAGTGTGCGATTCTTCCTCTCAACCACCCCATTTTGTTGAGGGGTATAAGGACCTGAAAATTCATGCTTGATGCCCTCTTCATCAAGAAATTCTTCAACGTTGGTGTTGCGAAATTCGGAGCCATTATCACTTCTTACTTTCTTGACGGGCAATCCGAATTCTCTTTGTGCTCTTCTTATGAAGGTCTTCACTTTCCCTTGAACTTCACTCTTTTCAAACACAAAGAACACCCACGTGAAGCAAGAATAATCATCAACAATAACCAAGCCATATTTATTACCACCAATGCGTATGTAGGCCACTGGTCCAAATAGATCCATATGAATGAGCTCCGACGGGCTTGTAGTAGTGAGGATACTATTTGGTGGGTGAGGTGCGCCTACTTGTTTCCCGGCTTGGCATGCTTGACATATCCTATTTTTCTCAAAATGAACATTGGTTAGTCCAAGGATGTGTTCATCTTTCAAGAGTTTGGCCAAGTTCCTCATGCCAACATGAGCTAGTCGGCGATGCCATAACCAACCCATGCTAGATTTTGCCACCAAACAAGTCTTAGGGGCGACTTTACTTTTGTTGAGATCAACTAGGTAAAGCCTTCCCTTCAAGCGACCCGTAAGGACAATAGAGGAATCCTCCCTCTTTATGATGGACACACCCTTATCCGAAAAGTGACAATCAAATCCAATCTCACTAAGTTGTGAAACGGATAGAAGATTGTAACCCAACGGATCAACATGAAGCACATTAGTAATTGAATATTTAGAAGAGATAGGAATACCACCAACTCCAATAACTTCTCCACTAGCATCCCCACCATAAGCAATTCTTTCTCTTGGTCCTTCTAGGTGGAGATAGGTGGAGAACATACTCCTTTCTCTGGTCATATGATGTGTACATCCGCTATCAAGCACCCAACTTGATCCACCGGAGGAGTATGCCTACAAAACAATTTAGTTCCTTCTTTTAGGTCCCCAATTTGACTTGGGGCCTTCCACGTTAGCAACCAAAATCTTAGGAACCCACAGCGACCTTTTCACATATATGTTGGACTCATTTCCAACATACGTGGCAACAACTTTACCAAGGTTGTTGCGTCTCAATACATAGCTAGGTTGAGTTTTAATAGATGCATGAGCCTTGGTCTTGTGTGCATACTTGTTCCTCATGGGCAGGATGGGATTGTTCTTGACCTGCAAGAGAGTGTTAGATGCTTTGGGAACATGCTTGGGCTGAGACTTGGCTTTGTTCTTGCTTCTGTCCTGGTAGACCCTAGAGCCTCCGAGATTTTTCTCGGAACCTCTGGGAACTGCATTCTGTGTAGCTTTGGCCTTCCAGACTCCGGAACCTCCGGGCATAGTCACCGGAACCTCCGGACTCTGGGTGAACAGGAAGCCCTTGCTGTTGAAGTTAAGGCATTTCTTTCCATTGATGATCTTCCTTTTAGAGGCCTTACTGTTCTCAGTATACCCAGAGCCATGTCTTGAGTTCTTGTATAGCATCTTCTCATATTTGACATCAAACTTCCTCTTGCTTTCATCCTTCATGCACCCATTAGCTATGATTGAGTTGAGCCTAACAATTTCTTTCTTCATAGCATCCATATTAGCAAGGTTAGTAGCATAAGATTCAATATCAATGTTATGACATTTATCACAGCCCTTGCTAGTTGAAGAACTAGATTCACCCTTTGCTTTGGAGGGGTGTGAGGTACTACTCCAAAGGAGACTATATTGCTCCTCAAGCTCTTCATTCCTAGTTTTAAGAGAATTGTTTTGAGCTTGAGAGGCAACAAGTTCTTCCCTAAGAGTAGTGATGATGGCTAAGTTATAATCAACTTCCAATCTTAGAGCCTCAACCTCACTCCTCTCCGAAGCAAGAAGACCTTGGTGCTTTTCTAGTTCAACAACTAGCTTAGCTATGAAGTCTTTAGATTGTTTGTCAATTTTGCCAACTAGTTGTTCTATTTCTTCATCACTAGATTCTATGTCCGAGTTATCACTAGATGGAGGAGAGGGCTTAGAGGAGGATTCTACCTTTTCTCCTTTAGCCATGAGACAATGAATGGTGGTGCTTTCTTCATCATCACTTAGGTTGTTGAAGAGCTTTGATGTAGAGGAGGGGTTCTTGATAGCCACGGTTGCAACCTTCTTCTTCTCCTCTTCATCACTAGAACTCTCATCACCGGAGTTCCATTCATGTCCAATGTGGGCTTCTCCACCATAGCTCTTCTTCTTGTGATATGGCTTGTGATCTTTCTTGTACTTGTCCTTGCTCTTGTCATGCTTGCCATCCTTCTTCTCATTGGGACAATCCGCAATGAAATGCTCCGTACTTCCACAATTGTAGCAAGTCCTTTTCTTGTGATTGGGATACTTTCTCTTAGAGAAATTGTAGCCTTGCTTCTTTAAGCCCATCTTGTATCTTCTCATGAATAAGGCTATACCACCAATCTCAACTTGAGGACTTTCATCTTCGTCTTCACTTGACTCACTTGATGAGCTCTCTACTTCAACTTTCTTTGACTTTGACTTGGACGGCCTTGATGAAGTAGAGGGCTTGCTTGACTTGTTAGCTTGGAGAGCCACATCTTTGACCTTTATGTTGTTCATCTTGGACTCTAGCTCTCCAATCTTCTTTCTATGTTGTATCTCTATGTCCATGAGCTCATGTGTAAGAATTCTTCCAAGAACATCATTTGGAGAGAACTCTTCAAATCTTTTCTTCTCTCTAATCAAGGTGACTAGAGTGGGGTTTCTAGGAGCAAAGGCCTCCAACATCACCTTCACAACATAGTGGTCATCCAATTCATCACCACCCAAGCCTCTAATCTTGCCAACTATGACCATCAACCTATCAAACATATCTTGGGGCCCTTCACCCTCCAATATAGAGAATCTATTGAGCTCAGACATCAAGATGTTTATTTTGGATTTCTTCACTCTATCAACCCCTTCATGTGCAATATGGAGAGTGTCCCATATTTCCTTGGCAATCTCCAATCCATTCACCCTACTGTACTCTTGTCCATTCAAAGCACTAAGGAGAATAGAGGTGGCTTGGGCATTTCTTCTTATGTTGTGACAATCTTGTTATGTAAGCTTCCCTTCATCTTCGGGATCTTCAAAACCTACACACACAATGTTCCACAAATCCAAGTGCAAGCCCGTAAGGTAGGCTTTCATCAGATGCTTCCATTTGACAAAGTTAGTGCCATCAAATTGAGGCAATTTGCCAACGGGAATAGACATGTTATCTTTAGAAGTAGTCAAGCAATCATAGTTAAAGGATACGCTTCCATAGCTCTTCTTGGGCTTGGGCTTGGGCTTGAGTGTTCTCTTGGACATCCTTGCACCATAGTACTCATCATCATCATCTCCATTCTCACTTGATGAGGATGAGGGCGCCGAAAAGGATGATGAGGAAGGTGGAGGTGAAGGATCTTTCTTCTTCTTCTTCTTCTTCTTCTTCTTCTTCTTCTTCTTCTTTTCCTCCTTCTCTTCCTTTTTCTTCTTCTTTTCTTTTTCTCTCTTGCTGTCTTCCTTCATAGCCTTCTTGAGCTTTTCAAGCTTCTCATGAGCAGATGATGAGTCACCATCTACTCCCGAAGCTTCAGCTGCTTCGGCTCCTTCCTTGTTGGTGGGTTCACCAACTTCTTTTTCCATGTCCCCTTCGGGCTTCTCATTTCCACTTGCCATTTCCTCACACAGTTAAGTGCAAACTGAGGATCCGGGCTTTGATACCAATTGAAAGGATCAATGCAAGTGGCCTAGAGGGGGGGTGAATAGGCCTGCAAAACAAATTCAAAGTTTTCTGCCAGATTTCTGTCACTGTCCGGAACCTCCGGGAAAAACACGGAACCTCCGGGCAGTGAATTTTCCTGGAGCTTCTGATTTTTCCTGCACGAGTTAGAGAGCTAAGAGCTGATTTCACAGGCTAAATGCAGATAATTGAAACTATGAATTTGAAGCGTAAGCTACCAAATAACCTTAGGGCAACAAGAACTTGTAGATCTAGAGCAAACCCTAATAGATCTAGTTGAGAGCAAACAAGAACAAGCATGTAAAGAAAGTAAAGAGAGTAAAGCACAAGGGACACAAATTTAACCCGTGGTTCAGCTCCACCACAAAGGTTAACCTACATCCACGTTGTTGAGGTAAGCCACAAAGGCTTTGGGATCTCTCTAGATCCACTCCTCTCTCACACCTATCACCAAGGTAATAGATGGAGTGCTCCACTAGTCACAAAGGGTAATACAAACCACTTGGGGCAGCCACACAAAGCTAGGAAGCTCCCAAGTAACCTCTAGCCATCTAGGAGTAAAACTCCAAGAGTAAAAGATCCACCAAGAAAGCTAGGGTTTCACCAAGTGCACTAAATCTTCAAGAGAGTAAAGGGATTTGCTTCTTCTCACAAGGAATCACCCAAGACTTGAATGCTAAGGATGGGATTTGGATTCAAGTAGGTGGGAGTCAATGCTAGGAGTGAGAAAGAGGCAAATGTTACTGTTTTGGCGCAGGGAGGAAGAAGAGAACCGTTGGGGGACAAAGGGGTATAAATACCCTCAGATCTGAAACTGTAATGGCTCTTTTTGAAATCCCGGAACCTCCGGAAAAATCCCGGAACTTTCGAGATCTGGGCATCTTCAGCTAGCAGTCACAAGACAGTCCGGAACTTCCAGGAAAAACTCGGAGGTTCCGGAGACAGAGAAACAAAGCTGTTGCTGATGAGTCATTTGTGGCTGGGATGTTTTATGGGTTTGTAAAGAACTTAATGCACTTGGATCTATCCCAAAACCACTATTAGTATCCCTCTTGATAGTATGGCTTGTCCTATACTCAATTTCAAAATGAAAATAAATTTAAACTATCATCCTTGGGCGAGGGCAAGCCTTCCTTTTTGAAGTAGGGGTCTCCTTTTGTTCCTGTGCACCTTACACAAACCATTAGCCTGAAACATACACTTAGAAGCTCATTAGACCTTTAATTGGGTGGTCAACATCACCAAAACCCACTTAGGGCTTGATTGCACTTACAGTTCTTGAGCGCAAGAAAAAGGTGAAGCCGTCCTTCGAGGAACTTTTGGCAAAATACAAGATGAAGGGAGCTAAGAAAAAGCAAGGAAGTCGTCCAAGTAAAGGTAAAAAATCAAAAAAATTCTCCAAATTATCAAAATACACCTTGTTCTTGCAAAACTCAAGATAATTTTACTGTTGCACCTTACTCATATGTTGGACCGACTTGACCATGGTCCTGGTCATATCCTTACTATTTTTCACCTTTGGATTATGCAAATTTACATATGCGCTCATATATGATTCAATATCCTCCTACGTATGTAAATCATGGTTCAATGCAAAGACCGTTTGTTGTTGACAATAATCTGGTCAGACGTGCATCCATTAACTCTAAAGGAGGTGAGAAGGACAACAAAGACTCAAAATACTCACAGCCGAGGTGGTGCCCCTCAGGCTTGTCTCATACTCAAGAAAGGATGTTGCAGCGGATGCGGAAGCAAGGATCAATGGAGCAACTTGCAGTGGTGACATCGGCAAGGACAGAAGCTACTAAACAGGTATGGAGGCCGAAGCAAGTCGTTCCGTAAGTTGAGAGCAAGTTTATGGCCGATAGAGCAATTATCGCCCTTAGGAGAAATATTTGGGTGGTGCTTTGATAATCATCATCTTCTACCAATTTTGATCATTCTGGATGGGCATATGTTCTCACCCAAAATTGGCAGGACTGGGTCGACCGGTCAGACCTGTGGGTCCCACCGGTCAGACCGGTGTAGTCAAGTTGGTCAAAAGGCAATTTAGACTTCACCATTGGATAGGGCTCGTCGAGTAGGTCAAGATTCATATGTAGAACGTCCAAATCGGAGTTCGGATGAGAGAGATATGACCTTTGCAAGATCTACACGTCGAGTGCACCCGTCTGACCGGTGCACCTCACCGGTCTGACCGGTGCCCCCCCCCCCCCCCCCCGCGTGTTCGACCCAAATTAAGGAGTCGTGATAGATTAGGCTTGTAAAAGGATTTTCTTGTGGGGTAAGACCTCCCCACCCTATAAATATAAAGGGCTACGGCCGATTGAGGGATCCAATCGATCAAAAACACTTTTGTTTATTTTTTACTTTTTCTCTTTGCCTTAAACTTTTCCAATCATTACTTGATGTTCCTCCTTCGTCTCTACGTCGATTGAGGGCGTCTTAGGTGGCCTGCCGACCCTAGGACAACCCTGCGTGCGCCGCCCCGACGGGATCCTGCCCGGGCGACGTTCGAAGGCTTCTCGCCAGTTCACCCCGGCGACACCGGTCTGACCGGTCCTCGCACCAGTCTGACCGGCAGCATGAGAGGTGCTGTAACGAGCTCCTCCGCACGCTGTGTGATTCGTGTGTTGGCCGCAGATTTGCGTCAACAATTGTACTACTATCTTGTGTACAACTGATGATTTCTTGGGTGATAGCAGGAAAATAGGATATTCAGAGGCCCCTCCGCTTCGTAAGGTGATAGGTTGACTATTCGTGGATCAACTTTGGTAAAGGTTGTGCTGATGTGACCGAGTCAAATGGCTTGGCGTCCAACCATAGGGAAAGCAGCACCTCGGGCAATGCAGTACATTTATTGGTCTATAACTAAGCCAATGAATAAATGCTAACAAGTATCGCGACGTTAATAAGTTCATGTTTGGATAGAACCCTCTCACATGTTTGATATTAATTAGAAGTATAAACATAAATTAATTACACAAATGATACTCGTATAATCAATTCACAAGATGAATTAGCTTAGGACTTCTGCAGTTAGTTATATAATTAGCTCGTATTTAGTCCTAATTAACATCAGAATATTCGATAATGTGACAGGAGTTAAACTCTTGCCAAGGATCAAACATACCCTACTCAATCGCTTCATTATTCATATTTGCCTATGCTAAAGCACGAGTTAATCATGCAACTATCCGCAAAAAGAAAAGGAATTACATTTCTCCTGTTCGTGAGGTATACACATCTCTAAAAATACAATATTATTAAAAAAAATTAGATGCATTGGGGTGAAGAGCCCTACGGTTTTCCATTCAGCTACGAACCATGGCGTGCCAGGCGAGGGGATTTTCAAAAAACTATAAACCTGGTGAGGAGATTTTTTTTTCAAACCAGCCCATAAATCCGCTTCTACGAGAAATCATATCGAACATGGGTCTATTGGTGCGACTATACCACAACCTTGTAACCAACTACATTAGAGGAGCTTTGGTAAAATACAGTATACTAAGCTCGAGAGCAACCGTTGTAATCATGCATGCAGACGCCCGTGGACAGTAGATGGAGCGAATCTTGCACGCGATCGGTAGTTACCTTATCTGCGGCCCACGGAACGTCAACGTGTAATGAAAAGTATAGCTACGCCAACGAACAAAGCTTGGAGGACGACAGACAGCGAAATGGTCCATGGTGTCATGGTCCAGCTTGTCTGAAGATTAGATCTGATGAGATCAGATCGTATATAGTAGGTTCATTTCCCTAACTAATCAATGCATGCAGGCATGCAGTACCGTGGTCCATGAAGACGGGAGATGTTTGGCTCTTTTGTTGGCCTATATGCAATGCCGCAATGCAAGCCAAGTCTCGGGAATTATTGGAGACACTTACATATCGTCCTCGCGCTGCATGATATATCCAGGTACTCTGCGATGCATGTACCGTGAATCCCAGCATGCTTTGCTAGGTGCTTTCTGTTGATCGATCCAGATGTTACAGGAACCAGCCACGTATGGCATCCATGGCTATTGAACCGTTTGGTGCAGGAGGCGAGTACCAAGCTAGCGGGTGAGAGCTGCTGTTGTAGTCTTTCATGATCGTGCCAGAGGTTGGAGCATCGTCGTGTGACTTGTGGTTACATTGCTGCAGTAATAAACACCTCTTTATTTGTTGCCGCCGCCCACCTCCACTGTTGTGGTTATCGTTGCCCCTCCTACCCCGACCGGCATCTCACTCAGCATGTCCGTATGGATTATCAGCCACAAGTCAACGGTCTTTTTCTCTCAAAACAATTCAACATCAGTCACTAGCTACCATCCAGACAACAAATCAGCATCAGCCACCAGTTTTCCTTCTTGCGGTTGGCATTTAGCAACATCATATCGATTGCCCTCACCTTGCCTACATGCCACATCGCCAGCCGGCCTACCACCGCGGCCATCCCTCGGAGTCCACAGGAAATAGATGGACCCTCATCCCAGACAAATCCTGTACATAGGAGACAACGAAGAAGGTGCCTAGGACGCAGATCAACTTGTAACATGCACAACATGGAAAAAATCTGAGTGTGGAAAGCTCCAAAGAGGGTGTTAGTGTATTTGTAGTAATGAAAAATTTTATGAACTGAAAGCTAATGGCATGCACCTTAATATAACAAATACATATGCTACTGAATCTGAATGTACTGAACTCCTGAAGTCCGTGGACCCATGGTATATGATTAAGTATCGGAACCAGTTATTCTTCTATGATGGTGAGTGCATGAAGATGGGATAACGTACGTCCTCTTCTTCAGTTGACTAGTAGTACATTGCTTGTTGTAGCGAGTACTGTACTTGCTGCACGGTGGACAAGATATGGGGCTCATACAGTACACTCTGCTTCCCCTTGCGTGTTTAAACTACAACGAAAAACTGAATAAACATTTGAAGAAATAAAATATATTTTTACAGCAGAAAAGAAAACATATTGATATAATTTGTATTGTGCACGTGCAGTTGCAAGTGCCATTGTTTTTTCCTAACAACTGTGGGGCACTGGGTGTGGGTGGGGAGGGGGGACAACATGGTTTTATTTTAACAGTCCACCTATGGCTTCAAGTACCATGGACCATAGACATGACCTTTTTAGCCAACTAGTACTAAAGATTGAGTAAGGGCCTGTTTAGATGGCTAAAATTTAGCAAAAAACACTATTTTGAACTCCTGTAGCATTCCTGTAGCACTTTCGTTTGTTTGTGGTAAATATTGTCCAATCATGGACTAACTAGGCTCAAAAGATTCGTCTCGTGATGTACAACAGAACTGTGTGATTAGTTAATTTTTTACCTACATTTACTGCTCTGAACATATGTCTTTTTGTGTATTTAATGTGATGTGATGGAGAGAGAGTTGAAAAAGTAGCAAAATTTTGACAAATTTCTAGCCAACTAAACAGGGCCTCCAGTAAAGGCATGTTCATTCCTTATCTGTGTTCACAAATTTGAATGGACTCCAGCTATATGCCTAGTATCTAGAAGGGAAACTTTGGCGGCAGTGGCAGAGCTACAGTTGTTTGTCGACATCGACCGTTGCTGAAAAACAGTAATAAATCACTGTTCTGAGGTGCTGACACTAGTGCGCAACACAGCTGACATCGGCGACTCTAATGACTGGCTCCGCCCCTATTTGGCAGGAACCAACTATATGATGGGTAAATTGAGAAAATAAGAAGTCGGTGATAACACATGCTCTTCCCGTCTCTATAAATATAGTTTCCACTATTCGAAAAACAACTTTAACTAAATACAAATATTTATATTTATATATATGTATAGTACATAATTAATGTCATTATTTAGATATTTGAATCTAGTTTTTTAATAAATTTATTTAAAGATATAAAGATCAAGTCAAAATTGTGGCGCAGAACCAAAAAGCGACAGTTATTTGTTCTCTTTGTTGCAAATGAATAGTGAAATTGCAAATGAAAAGTGCTGCAACAGTGTTTGTGAGAGAAGATGAGATAAATATGATAGGTAAATAGTATTTTTTTCACCCTCTCTCCAACGAAGAGAACAGAGCCAGGATGGAGGGAAGCCCCGAATTGAGTGCTGATATGATGTCGCATGAGATTACCAGCAAGTTTCCAGTTGGTCCGGGAGTGTGATCGTTTTGAAATGATGGCAGATCAATGATCCGGTGGTCCAGAAGGTGTGTCCGCAAGATCGCTGCAGATTAATGATCAGCATACACAACATGGCATTACTCAAAGAGAGACATACCCCCAAAAAATACAAACAAAACACATTTATGTACTATTTCTCTTTTCTTTCCGAAACCCGTTACAAATTAATATACACGTATGCAGGTAGTGCCAGGTAGACCCCACATATGAGTATCTTCATCGACATGTCCCTTCTCGCCGGCGTCGTGGCCCCTCCCCGCCGGCAATGTCTCCGAGCTCGCGGCCTCCCTCCCCTCGGCCGCCATGCTCGCTGTCTGCTCTGGGTGGGTCCGGGGTGCCGCCGCTGGTGGGTCGCGTTGGCCTTAGGGACCTGTCGCCGCCAGTCGGCCGGCAGCCCCCGTCCCTCCGCTTTGTCTTCTTCGACCGTCGGCCTCCATCTTCGCCTCCACTCCACCGCCAAGTTGGCGGCCCCGTCTTCGCGTCGATTGCGTCCCTGGCACGCCTCCTCGACTGCGAGGCCTCCTCTCTCCCCCCGGCCACTGGCCGTCGCAGCCCCTTCTCCGTGTCGGCGGTCGCGGCGCCCTCCCTCTAGTCGACGGCCGCGAACCCTCCTCCACGCCAATGGCCGCGGCTCCCTCCCTCGGCTGGCGGCCGCTGCCCCTCCTCCGCGACGACGGTCCCAGCTCCTCCCTCCTGTTGACGCCTCGCTGGCAGCGTGTTCGCGGCCTCCCGTGAGGTCTCGGCGTCGGACCCCGCGTTGGGCCTGACGCCTTCGACACACTTGCTGCGAGGGGCCTTCGGCAGTTCATGTTTTGGTGGTCGTTGCTCATTGCTCGGCTCCGCCTTCCTCTTCCCTGCTGCTCCCCGAGGTCGTCTTTTCTCAGGTGCCTGCAGATGTTATTTGCTGCCGTCGCGAGGGATGCCCGCTGCTATTTCCATCGCTTTGCCTCTCATCCTGCTTCCGGCGGTGGGCAGTATGGTTCTGGCTTTGGAGATTTATAGCGAAAGCTTGACCTAGCGCTCGCTAGTGCTGACAACGGTTGCGCTCTCTTGCGTAGCTTACCCTGCAGAGGGCGTTGTCACGACCTCCAAATCCTCTTGGTCTGCCAGATGAAGACTTGGCATGTCCATTCGTGGATGGGCGGACGACGGCGTCGTCGTCGCTTACTTCTTGAAGGCGTCGTCTTGCAAGACCGCTCCGTTCGGCCTCCGCTTTCTCTGGTTGTTAGCCTAGTGGTGACGTGTGGGTATCCTTAGTGTATTCTTACCATGTAGACGTATGTCGTGTGTGGTTCCTTCCGTGGTGGTGGTGTGGTGACCCTCTTTCTATCCTGTTCGCTTTGACTTTGTTGTTTCTCTGCTCTTTAGGGTTTCTGCTAAAATGGCGTCTTGTAAAACTCTCTTGTCTTAATGAAAAACGTGATTTGCACATCTTAAAAAAACAGAGAAATCTCATCTCACCCTACCTCATTTCGATCACCATGAGAATCGATCGAGATGCCTTGGCACAGCCGGCCGTTCAATCTCATCGGACCGACGGTGTATATAAGCGCCACGCGGAGACGCGCAGCATGCATCGAAGCCCGCCGAATCGGGGAGCAGTGCCAGGTCCAGGAGCAACAGACCAGAGAAGGGCACAGCGCAGCACGCCGATGAACAGGTCAGCCGCCTCGGCGGCACCACTCGATCGATCGATGGGTACCGACCCACCCACCGGCCGGCCGGCTCCATCCTACCCACGCGCGCTGCCGACACGCCGGTGTAATCATCCATCCAAGCTATAGGCGACCTGCTAGCGGCGCAAGTACACTCGCCGTGTTCCGAACCGAGCAGCCATTCGTGCAAAAATCGCGCGGGGAAACAGCACTTGGCACTGGAGTCCGCAAGTACTAATGTACTATGATGGCCACCGGGATTGGGAAAGGTAGCCGCTGGTGCCACCGTGGCGTTCGGTCGTGTGGAGGCCGAGGCCGCTACGTGCCCGCCTCCTCCTCACAAAGCCCTAGGCCCCCCGCGACCTCCCCTCCCCCTGTGCCGTCCCTCTCGCTGCCCCCGCCTCCTCCTATCCACGCCCATCTCCACGAGCTGAGGCGCTGAGAGCCTGACTGCTGCCTGATCTGAGCGCGCGCGCGCGCCGGAGCCGAGCGATGATGCGTTGCATGGCTCCGCCACACACTACCCGGCGTACCCACCCACCGCTGCATAAGTATCTCCGCCGGCTCCTCCTCGTGCCTGCTTTGCACCATACACCTATACGCCGCCGCGCTGCTGATACTACGCTCTATAGCTCTCTTCAGTGCAGACGATCGACCTCGATCGATTGGCCGGCCATCGCTACCACTACGGCACCTCCAAGAGCTCGCGCAACCCCCGCGCCCGTGTCTTCCGTCCCGCTGTCCGTCACGACCGTCGTGTCGTGCTGCAAGGCCTGCAGCTAGTGCGCGACCGTACCGTGAGGATATATCAGCCACGCGAGCGATCGCGGCGGAGAGATGAACCAGTGCGTGCCGAGCTGGGATCTGGACGACCCGGCGGCGGTGGTAGCCGGCGGGGGCAGCGGAATTAACCATCCGGTGCCCGCGGCCGGCGCTGCACACCGGGTGGCGGCGGTATCGGCTGCTGGGACGACCGGCGGCGCGTTCGCGCCCTTCGCCGTGCCTATGTCGGACCAGTACTACGAGGTGGCGGAGCTGACGTGGGAGAAGGGCAACATCTCGTCGCACGGGCTGCTCAACCGCCCGGCGCCCAGCAAGTACGCGCCCGCCGCGCCGCCGCAGCAGCTGCAGGGCATCGGGGGAGCCGGCGGGGTGGCTGGGGACCGCGAGACGCTCGAGGCTGTGGTCGGCGAGGCGGCCGCATGGCCGCACTTCCTCTCGCAGCCGCCGGTGGTCCACCATCACCACGCGCCCAGTTGGCTCGGGGCGGCGGGCGGCGCCGCCGTGGCGCGGACGGGCGCGGACGCGCTGGTGCCGTGCGCCGCGAGGGTGGTGGACGAGGCGGCGGCGGCGGAGGGGGGCGACGCCGCCGACGCATCGAGGAGGAAGCGGGCGCGGGTGGTTGGAGAGGGCGGGCTGGTGTGCGCCAGCCAGGGGAGCGCCGCGCCCGGCCGCCGCGGCGAGAGCGCGCTACTCACGCTGGACGGCGGCTGCGACACCGGGGCCGACGACCTGTACGGGTTCACGACGACCACCAACAACTCCACGTCCTTGGACAGGGGCGACAAGGGCTCCCCGGACACGGAGAACACCAGCATCGGCGGGGGCGCCAGCGACTCTCGCTGCTTCAGCCGTCGGTCACAGGCAAGCAGCTGCCGTACCTGATGATCAACTATATATGCATATATATACATGTGCAACTCACATTTATTTTATATACATATATGCCTCCAGTTAGCTTAGCTAGTTGCATGCATGCAGGGTTTATGTTTCTATAATCGATTTACTTGCAGATTATTCCATAAGCTTATTTTTCTATGAATCCATCATGCATGTGCATGTCTCTGCTGGCGAAATGAAAAAAAAATCAAAGAGAGATGGCTTGTGCGACGAGGAAGAGAACGTGGTGATCAACGGCGACGGGGCGGTGAGGTCGTCGATTTCAACCAAGAGAAGCCGAGCTGCTGCTATCCACAACGAATCTGAGCGTGTAAGAAACTAAAAATTCCCTTTTCGTTTCTGCAGTCAGCCATAAACTGCTAGTGCTAGCTCGTTTATAACTTATTAACAATTTACATGAACTGGGTAGAGTAGGTATGTTGCAAGTGAAATGCATGGTCCAGCGCGCTATTGTACGTACACACTTCACTGTGGTGTTTTCTTGTCGAGAGCGCTCAGCTTTCTGATTTCAAAATCATGGGCCATACTACGTCAACCAGATCTATCTTACTTATATATCGCTTCAAGTAGTGTAACGTGTTATATCGTAAGCCACTTGATATTATTGGCTGATATTTTACTTCGAGAATGCAAATAAAGCTACATTTTTATCCACCAAGAGACCCAAATTTGTACAGTTTCTAGTGATCCAAAATGACGTTGACCCATTCCCCTTCCTCTGCCGTTGTCAAGTGGTTGTCACAGACTTATTGAGCATGGATATGCATGATCTTTGAAATAACTCTTTACTTAATTTACCCAATCGTTTCTATTATTGCATGTTAGTTGTTTACTCAACAAGGTAACCTAACAGGATAGTTCAGGCCAGTTTGATAGAGCTTTTGCTGGCTTCGGACAAAACACCGTAGCGATGCTGTTCACTTGAGCCGATTTTCTCTCTCCCTCTCAGCCAAAGGAGGAGCCGGTAGAGCCACAAATTGTGGCTGGCTCCTCCAATTCTGGCTTCTCTGACAATATAGTACCGTATCAGTAGGAGCCGAAGCTCCTGAAGCCCGACCAAACTGACTCCAAAGAGAAAAAAAATCTAGAAATATCAATCTGAATCGAGACTTATTACAACTAAGATCTCGTTTAGTTCCTCAAGATTCCAAAATTTTCACTCTTTTTTTTTCTCTTTGTGCAAACAATCTAATGCAAAAAATTTTACTCATTTCATTTCACCAAAATTTGACCCAACTAAACGGGACCTAAGAGTATCTACACATTTCTTTAGAGAAATTGGTTGCACGTGCCCAAAATCATCATTTTCTTACCGGAGGAATAACATAAAGATTTAGGAACATTCGAATATGTTTGGGGACAGAGTTAGCCAACTAGTATATTCGTGTTGTCTGTCTGTGTTTGAGTCCTGTTACCACTTGTGGCTTTATGTTACTATACTGTAGCCATGACTTTGCTATGTGGGATAAGCTCCACATAGCTATCGCACTGTTCGTGGTACCTTTTTGACCTAGTCGCCACGAAAGAATCGTCAACGTTTCGAAGCTTCAATTCCCCACGGAATCCAATGCGATACGCCTCGGCAGTTTAACGTCTATGTCGTCAGTCACAGGCTAACAGCCTTGTGCTCCTTCTTTCTGTATGGCCCATGGGCCAAAACAAATGCAGCATGTTTTTAGTTGGGCCAGCAATCATCAATTATGTATGGACATGAGAGTATGAGACGCTTCTTCCTTCCCAATAGAGCATTCTTATCATATCACACTATCCTGTGCTGTGTTTCAGAAACGAAGGGACAGGATCAACCAGAAGATGAAAACGTTGCAAAAGCTCGTCCCGAACTCGAGCAAGGTGAGACCACGCGATACTTAACCCGATCGAATCAAACAGTGCTTTCGTGCCCACGGAACGAATCATGTGTAAGCTGAATTCTGACAATGGAGCAGACGGACAAGGCGTCGATGCTGGACGAGGTGATCGACTACCTGAAGCAGCTGCAGGCGCAGGTGCAGGTGATAAGCCGGATGAGCAGCATGATGATGCCCATGGCGATGCCGCAGCTGCAGATGTCCGTGATGGCGCAGATGGCCCAAATGGCCCAGATGGCGCAGATGGCCCAGGGCATGATGAACATGGGCTCCCTCGCGGCGCAGCAGGGCTACGCGGGCCTCACGCCGCCCATGATGCCCCCTTTCGTCCCCATGTCCTGGGACCCCACCGCCGCCGCGGCAGCCTCCACCTCCACCGCAGCAGCCGCCGGCGCCAGCGTCGTGGGCACGGACCGCGCGCCGCAGCCCGGCGCCGTGCCGGACGCCTTCTCCGCATTCCTTGCGTGCCAAGCGCAGCAGAACGGCCAGGTACGTTGCATTCCCTACGTACGCGCAGTACAGGTTACGTGCAAACCCATATCTATAACGTGTGCCTGGCACGACGAATCTGTGCATGCAGCCGCAACCGGGCAGCATGGAGGCGTACAACAAGATGGTGGCGCTGTACCAGAAGATGAGCCAGCAGCAGCAGCACGGCCAGCCCAGCAATTCACCCAAACAGTGAGCAGAAGTGCATGTAGTAGCTGCTCTTTCTTGTACATCCTTCTGTTTGCTTGGACAGCGGTGTGGCGGCGGCCGCGGGAATAATCCGCCGAACCCTTGACGGCGACCGCGCGGCCGCCCACTGCCAGCGGCAAAATGAACGGACGCCACGTCCCGCGAGAAGCCACCGCGGTACGAAGCCGCCCCCCGATTCATCCCGTCGTCGAGATTTTTCCTCTCATCATCATCTGCTGATGAGCGCGGAAATCGTGCGGTAGAGGTGAAATCCGTGGACGCGGTTACCTGTAACATCATGTATTTATCTTTGGTTTTGACCCGTCAGTCTAGCCTTTGTATATATAAATATAAATGAAATGACCAAATCGTTGTGTAAAAGGTGTGGTTCGCATCGGGCACTTATGATCTTGATCGGGACGACTAATGGGTGCGGATACAAGAACCCCAGAGAGGACGACGGTTCAGTGCGTCAACCGTTAGTCGTTTTCCGATCTTTTCGTCTGCTCTCTCGATTTCAATCTCAAATCCTCAGCCGCGATCATTTCCTGCGCCGCGATCACTCTCATGTGCTCCACAACTATAGATGTCCATTCGGGCCGCCCGGCCCGGGGTGACCCGCTCAAATGCGGGCCGGATCAGCCCGGCACTAACTCCCACCATGTCGTGTCGTCCCGCCCACGGGCTACGCCGACGGACCAAGCCCAGGTCCGTCGTGCCATTTCGTGCCGGGCTAGCCCGTGAAACACGGGCACTAACCGGATTCCGGGTCAGCCCGCAGCCCGTGCAGGCAGCCACCACTTCACCTTCTCCAGATTTCACAAACAATACAGAATTGCGCAAGGCATAAACACATAACAAACAAGAAATAAGAAACACACCAAATTTCTAACAAAAATTCACCACTTCATATAGGTGACAAAAGAAATTATAGATCTCTTTACACTTGATCATTATGATCAAGTGATAGCTGCCTCATTAAAACCCTTCTAAGTAAAACTCACCTTTGTGAGAAACCCTAGAAAGGGGAAAAGAGTACAGCCTAGATCTACAATTTAAGTTCAATTGTTCATTACATGCATCACATGCTGACAATTTTATACAAGAATAAAACACAAATACAACACAAAAGTTCCAGCCTTTGCACTTGCAGTCTTGTACTCTTGATTCTTCTTCCCAAAGTCCAAAAGCCCCAAAATGTCATCTGCCTTCACTTCACACTTGATCACTTCACTTCACACAGTAGGTGCAGACTCAGTGACAGACCCACTAGAAGTGGCAGCACCAGCACTCCTAGCAAACAATGCAAACATTCATTAGTATTTTGTTGAATGCATCATTAGACACTATCACACTAGAAAATAGACAATGCAAACAGTCATCATTGCTTAGTCATTTTCTGGTTGCCCTTCTGCATCCACTTCATGTAGCCCTTCTCCTTCCATCTCTATCATACCCTTCTCAACCTCATGTTGTGCCCTTGCATCTCCCATTTCCCAGTCCTTGGTGCAGGTCAGCATCTCCACCGTATGAGGTAGCAACCGTCGGCGCTGCTCCTCAATCACCCTGCCAGTTAGACTAAAGCAAGACTCCGAAGAAACTGTAGAAATTGGAATAACCATTATAGAGAGAATAAGAAATGTAAGTCTGTGCTCATACCACCAATTCATAAGGTTAAACTCATCATCAAAACAGGTGACAGTGTCGCTGTCCAAGTAAGAAGACAACTCAGAAACAACAACAGCTATAGCAGGAGCAGATGCAGATGTAGATGAAAGAGGAGTTGAAGAACCAGAAGTAGGAGCAGGAGCCCCATATATCTTACCTCATGCTGTTTTTTATTACAAGTAGGTCCTGCTGCATGAGAGTTTCTTTAACCCCTAACTGCACCAAATTTGTTTTCATACTTGTTATACAATTTATATAATTCAGTTCTTACCTCATTGTAGTAATTGGAATAATCAAAACCAATAGTCTGAGAAAGAATCTGGAGAACATTATGAAAACCTCTCATCTTGGCTCTAGGATCCAAAACAAATGCAAAGGAATACAAAAGAGGTATATTCTGCCGGTACTTAAGGAAATTTAGTTTCATAAGAGTCACAATGTTCATAAGCAATGCATTAGTCTCTTGAGCATGTAAATGACCGACAATCTCAATTATATGATGAAGAATCAAATGACTGGTAGGATAGTAAACACCAGAAAAAATGACAGTTGATTCATAAAACATTTGCAGAAACTCCAAAATCTTTTCAGCAACAACCCAATGCCCCTCACTCAGTAGAGGCTCACCATTAACCAAATCATAATTAGAACCAATAAATGTAGAGAATGGCTCTCTATATGGTAAAAGGTGCTTAAGCATCAGATAAGTAAAATTCCATCTGACATCCATATCCCAACCAAATTTACGAGGCCGAACCCCCTTACAAATGCAAAAGTTATGAAACTGAGCAATGCTTTGGTTAGAGGAGTTCAAAAAAGAAATTGCAGTTCTGAAAGCCTCAAGATAAACCTTGATCCTTTTCAAATCAGACTTGACAATGAGATTTATGATGTGGCATGCACAACACTGGTGAAAGAGGCCACGCAATTTATCATTCTCTTTGTCAAGTGCTTCAGGATCAAGACCAAGGTAACCAAGAAATTTAGGTATGAGATTTGACATGGCAGAAGCATTTGAAGAAGCATTATCAAGTGTGACAGAGAAAACCTAATCCTTCAAACCAAACTGAGAAACAACATCTTCAGCACGCCTAGCAATGTTAACACCACTATGGGAATAATCAAGGAGCTTAAAACCAATTAGTCTCTTCTCTAACTCCCAATCAGCAGATACATAATGAACAACCACACTAAGATAGTCTTCCTTAGCATTGCCAGACCAAATATCAGATGTCAAACAAACAGAGGAAACAAATTTAAATGATTCAATCAGTTCATATCGACGATGTTGGGGATCTGGGGGAGGGGCCCCCGCGTCCAAGTGGGCCTCCCCCGAGCACGGTAAAGAAGTGTGACAACCCGCCCAGGAAAATACCGTACTATCGCCTAAACCAAACCACTTTGGTCATTAAGCAATAATAAAGTATCATCCTGTCGTTAGTTGCCGGGTTAACGCCCGGTAAATCACTTACAAAGCAACAAGGATCGACATATATGCATTAAAACTCACGCAAAGGCGAGTCCAGAGAACAACATACGATTAACATCCGAAGTTACCCCGAAGGGCTTAATTATTACAAACCGGAGTCTTTGACCTGATAACGGAGTTCAGAGTTTTAAAAACAGCGGAATTAAACTAAATGGCACGAGGAAACATCACGGGAGGCCTGCCATGATGCCTTCATTCATCGTCTTCAACCCACTCCAGCTCCCAGCCAGGCGGGATCTCTCCAGGCCACACATCAGCAAAGGCATTACCTGAAGCAATAGATTATAGCAAGGCTGAGTATACTAATACTCAGCAAGACTTACCCGTCGGTGACAACTACATTACCACTCTAGACATGAAAGGCTTTTTGGCCAATGGGGTTTCTTTTGCTGAAAAGCAACAAAGAGTATGTCCTTACTTTTAATATTTTAGCACAAGTTCTAGTTGATTATTCCTTTCTAAATTAGCAAGCTAGTGCAAGCATAAGTTGTGCAAACAATTAATCAAGTATAAATATTCATCAACTTCCATCGTTAGGGATCTCATGACCAGTGGAGTAAGTAGTCTCAGATAACGGTGAGAGGCCGACAATCGATTGATTTAAACCTTGCAAGGTAGACCTAAACACACGGTAGGGTGCCCCCGCGAGGACAACCACCAGGCGGTTCCCAAAAGTCCTCGTTTCGGGATAAAAGGCCACAGTCTTCGGTACAGGCTATCTGGTATACCCCGCAAGGCACCCAGCATCGCACATGCACCACCGGTAGCTAGCCGGGGGACACATCCCAAGATTAGTCACAGTAAAATCCTTTACCGTCTCGTTAAGGTACTAGGCTTACCGTACCCATTTCCGACAAGTGCTTAGTACGTTCAAACACTTAACCCACGAAAGCCATTGGACCGGAGCCCACATCCCATGCTCTTACCACATGAGCAATCCATTTAAGGAGATCTTATGATTCCAACATAAGAACCTATTCTCGCGAGTGACAAGCATCACTCGACTTGTAACGGTCCTATAGCATGGCAGCTATCGACCTATCATACTAGTAAAGACATAGGTACCTAGGGATCATGCATCTAGGGTTTCATTTCAACTCCTGAACGTAAATGCACAATCATCCATAGATAGTTGCATAAAGTTTCAAAAACACTTGGTTAATGCACCGGGGCTTGCCTTCGTCAGCAGGGTTAGCCTGAGGGTCCTCGGTGTCGTCGATCACCTCCACGTACTGCAGCTCCGCGTCAGCTCCTCCTTCCTCGGCTTCCGGCACGAGCGCGTAGTTACTGTCAGGAAGCTCTACACGGAATGCAATGCAGGGTTCAGGTGGTGTGATAGATTAATTATTTCGTCCAACTCTTGTTGGCCACATTCACCTTAACAAACAATTAATTATTAATTCCTTTTCATTAAGGCTATTATGGACAAGGGTTTAATCTTTGACCAACAATTAATTAATGTTTACTTTCATGATTGTTATTTCATGTGAGATTTATTATTCAATCTTTTAATAGCAATTGTGTGCACATCTATGTAAATAGTTCCAATTTAAATTCTCAAACAGCAAGGGTGAATTAAAAGACCCTAAAATTAAGCTATGCAACCATTTACAAGGGTCACAAGGTTAAAGGACACATTTTCCTAATTAACTTCTAATAACAAGCTTATGTGCACCTTAACTTTTAAAAGCACAAATAAATTATACAAACACGGACAGGGGTCCTTGCTGGCCTAAAATCTACTAAGCAACCACTGGATCAAGCTTGGTCATTAAAAGAGCTACAAAACCTATACATGCAAAGGTGACATTTCCTAGCCATTTAAATTAAAGGAAATGCATAAATAAATAAATAAAGTGCTCCTGTACCCAAAACCAACCTTACAGCTACTCTGGCCTAAAACAAGACCAGAACACCAGCATGTGCAACACAAACATTTTTGAATTTTGAACTATGCATTTAAATGCAACTCTAAGCATAAAACAAGATTAAATAATTCTAACAGAGATAAATTCATGATCAATTCAATAAAGTTTCATCTAGGAATAACATGAACATTGCCACCAGTTGAGCACAAAAATTCAATTTATATTTTGCTACAAAAATCAGTAAAGCAGAAATAGCATAAATGCAAAGTAATTCATAATAAAAGATCTGTTCAACAACTTTGTATAATTTTTGGTCCAGAGTCTAATCATGACAAGTCTAGCAACATATCCAAAATTCAGCTCCATAGCCTTTCTAGATTTTGAATTACAGCAAAACGGTGTCAAACTGAATTTGAATTTTCACTCAAAATCTGTAAGTCAAAACTATGGTCATGCTTTGTAGAAGTTGCAGATCTACTCTCACTGAGACCAAAAAAATTGGGTTTGCATTTTTCTGAATTTTTTGTGAATTTCTAGGCTTTTTCTAAGGTACTAGACTGACTTGCAAAGAAACTAAGATTACTTCTATTGCAATCGGGCCCCTAGTTTACAAATATGCCCCTGGATGTTCACATCCATGCCCTCGGCGGCGGGAGGGAGTTCGCCGCCGGCGATGTGGGGCCGGGGCAGATCAACAAGCGGCGCAACCGTGCGATTGGCCTCACCCAGAGCCGAATGGTGGTGGTGGCGCGGTCGGGGAGGTCACCGGCGAGCGGCGGCGGCGAGGTCGCGGCGGCGCGCCCGCTGCGGCTCGGGTTCCGGCGAGGGTGAGTGCAATGCGGGACAACAAGCGGCGCTGGGGGCTTCACTAGGTCCTAGTGGAGGCGCTGGACTGCTAGGCCGGCGGCGGGAGCGAGCGGAGGGGGTGCTCGCCTGCGGCGGCGGCAATGGCGGGTGGCGGACGGCGGGCTCACGCGCGGAAGGAGAGGGAGGCGGCTATTTATAGCCGAGCGCACGCAGAGGCGGCCTTGCTTCGTGGCTAAGCGTCCGGGCGCATAAATGCGAGGTACGGCGGCGGTCTCGGCGTGCGTGCGCGGCGGGGAGGTGACGACGCCGCGGTGCGCGCGTACTCGCCGCGTGGCGCGGCGCTCCACCAGCCGAGGCGGCTCCTAGGGACGCGCGCGAGGCCGACGCATGCCGAGGTCACGCCCAAACTTCGAGGGCCGGCCGTGGTACGGCGGCGCACGGCGGCGGCGCGGCGGCGACGCGTGGACGCACGCGCGCGAGCGTGACGTCGCGCCGAGCGCGTCTCCGGCCCGGTCCGTCCCAAGTACCCCTGTTTGCTTGCACGATTCTCAAAAAGTTGCATGTAAACTTCAAATCTTGTAGATAGGAAAGTTGCAGATGAGTTGATCCTCTAAAACATGGCTGAAACCGAATTTGAAATGGATTCAAATTGAAAGAGAAATTCAAATGCCAAAACGAAGAATTCCATGTCTCGGGTGAATAGTGAATCTGAGTTTGACAGGCAATTTTGAACCTTTTCCACTCAAAATTTGAAATGCCGCTCAACATGAAAGTTGTGTCCCATGAAAAACTGGACAACTTTTATATTGGGAGATTTTGAAGTGTTTAGGTGAAATTTGGAGAACGCGGCAAAAGTTCCAGATCGACACAATGACATCAAGGGGTGTGTCCCCCTTAGCTAGGGTTTTGACCAAGGAGAGTGTGCTAGACTTGCTTAAGATGCTAATGGGTGAGTGTTGGTGAGGTTTTCGAGGTGATGACCCAGGTTGACCATGATTTGACCTTAGTCAACACGTTTGAACGGCAATTAAGGTTAATTAAAAACCTGGGGCGTCACAAGAAGGGCCGCACACCGGGCCCACCACACGGGTCGCCAAGAAGAAGTCAGCCTCCCGAGTGAGGGGAGAAGGAGAAGGCGGGTGAGAGAGCAAGGACGCCCAGGAACCCCGGACGGGGCCACGCCGGAAGACAATTGAGGCACGGAGTAGTCCTGATAGGGCAAAAACGGAAGGTTGCCGGAGAGCATGATGGACCTAGGATGAGCCAGAGAGGCACGCGTGGAGGGACCTCAAAGCACTGTAGAGCCACATGGTCGCGTGTTGTGTAATATGGTAGAAAGACCAGAATGCCCCCCAATGAGGGGTATAGGGTCGTGAGTCTGTACCGGGATGGTACCGGGGGTAGAACGGACATTGTACCAGGGGTGCCCTTAAGGCCTATAAAAGGGGCGCCAGCCATGTGTATTCAGTTTAGTTGCAATTCATTCACTCTACTAGTCACTCAGTCCCCTAGTAGCTCTCCTGAGCCGTTCCGTACGGTTCAAGAGCCCCACCTTTTACTGTTTGGGCTATCGTAACCACCAACAGATGACCAAGCCAATACTTCTCCAGATCTCTAGTTGTGGTTTGCCTAGATACAACAGTAAAATGAGGATTGTGAGCACGCTGAATGTACTCCTTAAATGCAGATTCATAACCAAAACTGAGAGGCAAATCAAGTCTAGCAATCAAACGACACAATTCTTTATGAGCAACATCAGGCTTATACTCCCATGTAAGAATAGTACCATCAGCTTTCAATTGCAAACAAGACTGAACAAGAGCAGCATGTTTAGTTTAGCAACACATACCTTCCAGTGCCGGAGAAAGTGTCCAGTACCAGCAGAAGAACGCCCGGAAAGAACATGAGCACAATGCTTGCACTTGGCAGCAATTCTCACCTTCTTGCCTGTGGGAAAAGTCTCAAAGATCTCATTAAAGTCGTTCCAAGCAGAAGACCGGACACCGTTCAACCGAATGTCGTCAATTGTATTGACAGATTGTGTCGAGGAAGGCATCACGGGCGGAGGAGGAGGAGCACCTCCACCTCCAGCAACACCGGCATCATCACCGCCATCAACATTAATCAGAGCAGCACCGGTACTAAGCAATGCCTCACCGCCGGACGCCAGGTCGTCCTCATCACCGGGGAGCTGTGACAGAACCGCCCAAAATAATTCCTTATTATCGCCTAAGCCGGTCCACGTGGCCATTAAGCAAAAATAAAGAAGTATTTTGTCACCTCTGCCGGGTCATGCCCGGTAAATCACTTATACAGGATCGAGTTATGCGCTAAGCCCACACGAAGGCGGGACCAGAGTACAACATTACATTACATTACATAAAAGGTCCATAAGTACTTAACATTACAAACCAGGTTTTTAGTACATAAAAGTAAACATGGTTCAGAGTTTAAATAGCGGAAATTAAACTAAACGCATGATACACACAGGAGGCCATCCATGCATATCACTCCTCATCATCGTTCTCCCATTCAAGTTCCCAACCATCTGGAATAGAACCAGGCCAGATGGGATTACCTGAAAACAACAACAAAAGCAAGGCTGAGGATACTAATACTCAGCAAGACTGACCCGTCAAAATAAAAGACACAGCTAGACATGCAAGGATTTTTGGCTGGTGGGTTTGTTTTGCCAAAAGCGACAAGAGTTGATCCTTAATTTCAAGTTTTAGCTCAAGTTCTAGTATGTTAACCATTCTAGGTAAGCACCTAGCTAAGCAAGCATGGTTGTGCAAACAAGATTAATCATCCAACAATATTAATCTGAAATGTTCCATAAATAAACATGGGGTAGCCAGTGGTCAAGCCGACTCAGATAACGGCGAGTGACCGACGATCGATCGATTTATATCCTTGCAAGGTAAACCCAAGATACACGGAGGAAGGTAGACCCCAAAGAATCCAAAGAAAAGCAAATACGGGGTCTACCCCGACCAGGCGGTTCCCGTCACTCCCCAGATTAGGAAAAGATGCCACGGTCCTAAGTACAAGGTTACTGGAACGCCCTCACAAGGCACGTCCAGGATCACACTTGCACTACCGGAATCAAACCGGGAGACGCATCTCAAGATTAGTAGCGATAAAATTCCCGCACTGGTTCATTAGGTACTAGGCTTACCGGTCCCATTCCCGACAAGCACTTGGTACGTTCAATAGGTTAGACCAGCACCATGCTACTCGGTCGAGACCGAACCCATTGCTCTTACCACATGAGCGAGTCAATTTAACCAACTTATGATTCCAACATAAGCATCCTATATCTCGCGAGCAATGAGTCATTACTCGACTTCTACCGTATCCTTAGAGCGTGGCACTAGCGTTCCTAATATACTAGTAAAAGAGCATAGGAGTCCTAAGGATCATGCATCTAGGTTTGAAAACAACTCCTGAAACTTAAATGCACATAACATAACATAAATACGAAAATAAATTGCAAGCTAGGAAATTGGGTTAATGCAACCGGTGCTTGCCTTCCTCTACACTAGCAACAGCCTTGGGCTCTTCTAGACTTTGGTCCAGGTCTTGCTGCACACTAGACTGGTTCACCTCTCCGCTAGCTGCTCCCTCCTCCTCCTGAGTGAGCGTGTATGTCCCGTCTGGTAAATCTACACGTCACATGCATATGCATTAGATTATGGTGAGGGTGGGAGAATTACCACCAACCCAACTCTTGTTGGCCATATTCATCTAAACATTATTATTTTCTCACAAAAATTATTAGGGTGGTGTGATGATGAACTAAACACTATTTTGATGGTGATTGTGTACATATTTAAGCAAATTAAAGTATTTAACTTCACAAAACAGCAAGGGAGTGTGATTGAAAATTCAAAAACAGAAACATGACATGTTTTCACAATTTAACACCTTAATTGCCATTTCTTTACTTAATTAATTAAAACAAGCCTTACAACCATAAATCCATATTAAATCAAAACCACCTCAAATAAGTCTAAGCTTCTGCACACATCCTCATATACCAATTCTAAGCTCACACACCAAAATTTAGATTAAGAACATTTATAAATTAATTTATACGAAAAAGACAAATTTTAGACTAGTAAATCACCATTAATTCATATAAAAAGATTTACTAAACTTTTTGATCTCAACTTTCTCCTATCCATCCTCTAGGTCAAAACTAAGTTTCTAGCCAAAGCTCAAGTATAGATCTTATTTCTATTTTGAGTTATTAATTTATCACCCTACACAAGATTAAATCCAAATCACCTATTAAACAATTTCCTAAAATCATATCCAACCTACCAGAGGTACTACTCATCAAGACAAAGGCCTAGGGTGCACTTGTGCTTAAAGAAAAGTTTATTAAAGGGGCTATAAAAAGCATCAAGATTAATCTAGTATAAAGCTTACATAAATCATAACTCAAAATCTACACATCAAACTTATGTCACCTTTGGTCACAAACCTAAACATGCCATAAAGAGCAACATATACAAAATTCAAGTTCATAGCATGTGTATATTTTAAACTACACTAAAAACACATCAAACTGAGTTTGAATTTTTAATTCAAAAACTACACAGAAAGCCCTATACAACCCTTATAGAAAAGGTAGAGTTATATACGAGGAAACCAACAAAATTGGATTTGCATTTTTCCGATTTTTCTACGATTTTTAATGGATTTTTTAAGTTGCAGAGAAAACCCTAATAACACATTTACAGGGGGGACCCTTGAACTTTCTTTTCAGAATTACGGATAGGTCCCTACTTCACGGAAACCACCCTAGAAATATTGCAATCACCGCAATGTAGTCCCTGCCGGCGCGGGGCTCACCGCCGGCGGCCGGAACAGGGGCGGATTGATTCGGGGGTGTGGCCGGGAGGCTTCCGTGTGCTCACCTGCACCGCCGGGTAGGGTCAGTCGGACCGGAGACCTCGCCAGCGAGCCTCTCGGCGGCGTGCAGGGCGGCCGTCCGCCGGAGCTCGGCGTGCCGGCGTTCGTGGCCCAATTGCACGGCCGAGATGGGCGGGAAAGAAGCAGGAGACCTAGAGGAAGGAGGGGAATTGCTTAGGCGGCGGCGGACGCGAGCGGAGACGAGCTAAAGCGGCGGCGCGGCAATGGGGTGCGACGGCACGCGCAGCGGGGAAGAACGTCGGCGGGTCGGAGTGGAGGTCCAAGGGGACTCTGCTCGTTTTGCCGCGAAGGAGGAGAGTTGAGGGGCTGTGTGGTGACTCAGGGAAGACCTCGTCGCCCTCGAGGCCATCTGGAGCGGCGCATACACGGGTGGGTGCGAGGTGTTGACGGCGGAACGCGGCGCGTGGCGCAATGCATGGCGCCGGGCCGTCGGCCAGCCCGCCTGGGCGCGGTGTACTGGCCTATGGGCCTGCGGAGGCTGTACAGTGCGCGTTGGTCCATCACGGAGGCGCCGAGGAGTCCGTACGCCGGAGGAAGGCGGACTGGACGCGTGGCGCACGGGCTCACGCGCGCGCGCGACGCGGCGCAGCGACGCCGGCGCTCTGGCCGATTTTCATTCCGTTTAACCGATTTCAAAAAATGTGGAACTCGATTTTCTTGAATAAAACTTGAAAATATCCAAAAATAAAAGTTGTAGAGCAACCATAGGGCTACAACTTTTACAAAGGGTGAGCTATGTTTTGGTGATTCGTTTGACGGAAAAAAACGTGACAAAGTTACAGATTTTTCACAGCCTTGATTACTATTCCTGAGAAATTCAACACTATTTTTGGCTAATTTGCACCCAAAATTTGAACGTCCGCCAATTATGAAAGTTGTGTTCCCGGAAGAAACCAACAACTTTTATAAAAGTCGATTTTAAAGTTGTTATATGAAATTTTGAGAACGTGCAAGAGTTCTAGAGAGAGGTCTAGAGTGAAAAGGGGTTTGACCAAGGAATTTGGGCTTTGACCAAGGGTTCTTGGGTAAAATTTCCTTTCATTAGCCTATAGAATGATTTGGGCTAATGAAACTCCTTGGTTAACCTAAAACTCCAGTTTGGCCTCATCCTTTCAGGTGATTAGGTATTTTTAAAACAAATATTGAACCCTAGCTATGTTGATCAAACAATTAAAGGTTTGACTAGGGTTTCTTTTGCAAACTTGGCTCTGTTTAGGCTAACAAGGGATTAGATGCCTAACACTTGATTGGCTTTCCTAATTCCTGAAATTAGGTTAATTAAACACCAGGGGTGTTACAGCCTACCCCCTAAAAAAATCTCGTCCCGAGATTCGCTAGCAAGATTTAAGTAGAACCTTTTTGAGAAAGAAGGATTACATAGAGAAAATTAACAGAGCATGCTAACTCTTCAAGATGCAAGATTTAGAGATGGTGATAGATATGTGGGTTTTCTCACACATTTTCAACGTTGCTCATGAGGGAGCGGGCGATGAATGTATACATGAAAAGCTAAAAAAACAGGCATAGCAGAGGCGCAAAACAGATGTACACTATCGCTATGTCCCAGCACTCTGAATCACACATCTCGAGAAAACGATCCATAGTTGGTGATGTGGGATTGGCTCTCTCTTGTGGCACTTTTCTCGAGCTTCTTCTTTGTGATGTTGGCACCAACCTTCAGTGGACAAGCTTCAGGAAAAGGCTCGGACTGACACCGACAGCTGGCGGAGCTTGACTCTTCTTCACATTGCTGGGGAAGATAGGGGAAAGAGCTTAATCGACGAGGAATGCCGTAAGCGGCGAAAATGGCCGGTGTGTGCTCAAAGAAAACAGCTGGAGAGAAGGGAGGGTGACGGAAGGTGGTGGCTCAAGTGGATGCAACTCTGAGCGGTGAGAGTCGATGGGGAGGTGCTCCTTTTAGTGATGCTCACCGTGATGTAGTGGCGGTGGTGCTTGCGCCACTTGGGTAGGGGCCGGTGGCAAGGAGGTGTGGTGGCGGAATGTGGCACGATGGTGGTCGTTATTGGATGCCTTGGCGACAAGACGGCCACGATCAGCAGTGGCGGCTGCAATAGAGCGGCATAGAACAGGCGAAGCACGGATATGGAGGGGGTCAAACTAGCCCTCGAGAGGATTGACCGTGACTTTGGGAAAAAGAGAAGAACTGGGGTATCCACCATCCTAAATTAGAATTGTACCAAGGAAAACCTTTCAAAGGATTTTGCCCATCCTTTATTTACTGGTATCCCGGTTCCTTTGATTAGGAGGAAACGTGCTAAGGACCAAAGATCAATGACTCAGTAGAAGTCTCCTCTTAACCTAACTTTTGGAGAACTTGCTCATACTCCTTCAATCAGCTTAGTTGAGTTACTACCATGTGAACTTTGAATTTTAGAAGGAAGAAGACCAAGTCGAAAGGTTCTAAAAAGATTCCCATAAAGAAGGGAAACATCAAATATTTGGTTAAATTTGTTTACGGAGGTTCATGAATTTGCTTTTAGGAGATCAACAAAAAGGTCAACTCCTAGAGTATCCTGGGAAATACAATTGTTAATGGCAAGTGACAAGATTTTGGAAACAAAATTGGGATGGGAGTGAGGAAAATACCCTTGCTCAAGGTTTATCTTAATGAAGTATATTAGTTAATTACTACATGACCTCAAAATGCAATGACCTTTAACAACTGACCTGATGCATTGACGAGCCATGGGTGACAATGATCATGCATATGGGAATGACCTGTGCAACAATGAAATGGTGCACATGAGGATGCTCATGATGAAGTGCATATAGTATAATGCACATACATATGAACTTATGGTGCATATGCCATGATGCATAGTGAGAGATGCACATGATGTGTGCATGGTGAGGCGCATACATGACGGTGCACATGTTTATGCATGAATAATTCATATGCTCATGAAGTATGGTGCTCATGATACAATGTCAGCATGACTTGCCTTACCCATACAGTTAGTTGAGGTAGAGAGGACAAACATAGAGTTGAGAAGTAATAGCTGCGGTGAGTCGAATTTTCACAAACCAAGATACCTAGCGCGCTCCTGGTGGTAATCACATGGCTGCAGCACACATGATACACTAGGTTCCGTCGCGGCACCTTCGTTTATGAAATCAACAACATCACCAGCTAAAAGGACGATAGAGTAGAAAGGTGGGAAAACCTCAGTGCATATGCATGTTAGTCCATTCAAAGTTCCCAAATGCACATGCCGTGTAATGCATTTCTATGCTCACAAATCATTTCGTTAAAGGTGCAGCATATACACGATGTGATGATGCTCAATGCATACCAACAGACTTTGACATATGGTACCCATATTTTTATTTATTTACTTATTTGTGAGCAAGCGCAAGGAGTTCAGGGTCAAGGGCTGAGAGTTTATAGTGATCAGTGTAGGGATATCGATGCAAGGAAAGTGGAGTGATCACCTTTACATAGCCATAGGAAGTTGGTGGATCAATGCCACTTGCATCACCAAAATCACCAGGAGTGTTGCGTGTCGTTCCTACCATCTGAGAGCATGGGCTTTCATTAAACACATATTCATAATCTTGTTTATACAAAGATAAACAAGTAGCACATGTATGACGAAAACTCAAACTGCAGGAATTTCAGATTCGGGACAGCCGCACTACTCTTAAGTAATATACTAATAACTTTCAGCTCAAAAATCGAACCTTGCTCAACTTGATCAGTAAGAGCGTAGGTTCGTGTGCTACCACACTTGTATTCAACATGGAGTCAAAAGCTAAGGTTATCATGCCCGAAAATTTCAGTTACCACAGTTCTATTTTGGCTGTTTTCAGCAGGCCGAGAGTCACGAAAAAGTTCATAACTCTCGGTGTAGAAATGACATGATGCTGAAATTTTACGAGCACACAGAAAGGAAGGTTTTTAGCAACTTTGGTATTCAAAGGCTGAGCTAAAACTGTTTGGAAAAATGGTCAAAACAACCAAAGTTCAGTCCGCTGTAGACTAGGAATTCATCAGAACAGCATTTCACTAAAAAGAGCATAACTTGAGATTTACAAAACCTATGATCATGAACTTTTGACAGCAGCAACTAGACTATAAAAAGAGCGTTTTTGGTATTCAAAGGTCGAACCAGATCAGATTGAAAAAGGGTCTAACTGATCAAGTTTTAGAGCGATGTTGCCCAGAAATTTTCAGCAGGACATAGCTTACTAAAAAGATCATATCTCAAAAATTAAGAACCCTATGTCAATGAGATTTTGACATCACAAAATAGGCTATATATGGAACATTTTTGGTATAGATCATCTGGTCAAAATCTATTTGGAATTATGTGTAAAAATTCGAGTTTTCAGCCTTACTCAGGATTTTGACAGACTTTCAGCATGACTTGTGTCTAGTGATTTAAGCATACATTTAGATATATTTATCCTAAAATCATGAAAAATTCATGGAAGAATCTTAACTAGCTGATGAGCAATTTTTCTAAAGATCACATAGCCAAAAACTTTCTAGATCATCCTTAGAAAAATTAGGACAGCAACTAGACATACTTTTGATCACACCACATAATTTACCAAACTAGCATGAATGGTCCTTAAGAACTATAAACTCAACTTATAGATCACATAAAAGGTGTATTAAGATCATTTTCAGTTTTGGTAGCTTTTAACATGATGCAAAAGCGTCCTATAAATCCTCACAAAGCATTTAAGCTTAAAATCGAAGTTAGTGCCGGTGGCAAGGCATATATATACGTCTCTCCCTATAATAGCTAGTCGAAAACTATTCGTTTCTTAATTACCGTGCCTAACAACCGTGGTTAGTGTACCTGCAGAAAATCACAGAACATTCAGAACCTTTCGTGCCAGCACTCACGAAAGCGTCCACATACATTACCGTTCACTATAGAAACGACATCCATGCATAAAGCCGCTGCATGGACAGCGTCCTATTTAAGACTCTGACGCGACGTGAGTGCCCATTGGAATAGGCCTCACTCATCCCTCACGGACTTTCCCGTGGTACCATCACGTATGGCAAAACGTGACGAGACGCAGACGCGACGTGGCACCCATTGGAATAGGTCCCACTAGTCCCTCACAGGACTTCCCTGTGGTACCACCACGTATGGCAAAACGTGATGAACTAGTATGGTTGTGCATGAATGTAAATTTTGACAGGAATAAAATGTGCTGGAAGTCAGATTAAATACACCATAAAGTACTAGCTACCTGAAAGAACCTAAAAATTCCCTCTAGGGCCTCTCGGACTAGATAAGACCTTAACGTCCTACTCACTTAGCAAGATTATTAATCTTGGCAAATTTTATTCCAAAAACAGGTTTGTTAAGGTATTTTAATTTCTCTGGTGCATAATCTCGCTCTGGTACCAGCTGTGACAGAACCGCCTAAAATAATTCCTTATTATCGCCTAAGCCGGTCCACGTGGCCATTAAGCAATAATAAAGAAGTATTTTGTCGCCTCTGCCGGGTCATGCCCGGTAAATCACTTATACAGGATCGAGTTATGCGCTAAGCCCATACGAAGGCGGGACCAGAGTACAACATTACATTACATAAAAGGTCCATAAGTACTTAACATTACAAACCAGGTTTTTAGTACATAAAAGTAAACATGGTTCAGAGTTTAAACAACGGAAATTAAACTAAACGCATGATACACACAGGAGGCTATCCATGCATATCACTCCTCATCACCGTTCTCCCATTCAAGTTCCCAACCATCTGGAATAGAACCAGGCCAGATGGGATTACCTGAAAACAACAACAAAAGCAAGGCTGAGTATACTAATACTCAGCAAGACTGACCCGTCAAAATAAAAGACACAGCTAGACATGCAAGGCTTTTTGGCTGGTGGGTTTGTTTTGCCAAAAGCGACTATGAGTTGATCCTTAATTTCAAGTTTTAGCTCAAGTTCTAGTATGTTAACCATTCTAGGTAAGCACCTAGCTAAGCAAGCATGGTTGTACAAACAAGATTAATCATCCAACAATATTAATCCGAAATGTTCCATAAATAAACATGGGGTAGCCAGTGGTCAAGCCGACTCAGATAACGGTGAGTGACCGACGATCGATCGATTTATATCCTTGCAAGGTAAACCCAAGATACACGGAGGAAGGTAGACCCCAAAGAATCCAAAGAAAAGCAAATGCGGGGTCTACCCCGACCAGGCGGTTCCCGTCACTTCCCAGATTAGGAAAAGATGCCACAGTCCTAAGTATAAGGTTACTGGAACGCCCTCACACGGCACGTCCAGGATCACACTTGCACTACCGGAATCAAACCGGGAGACGCATCTCAAGATTAGTAGCGATAAAATTCCCACACTGGTTCATTAGGTACTAGGCTTACCGGTCTCATTCCCGACAAGAGCTTGGTACGTTCAATAGCTTAGACCAGCACCATGCTACTCGGTCGAGACCGAACCCATTGCTCTTACCACATGAGCGAGTCAATTTAACCAACTTATGATTCCAACATAAGCATCCTATATCTCGCGAGCAATGAGTCATTACTCGACTTCTACCGTATCCTTAGAGCATGGCACTAGTGTTCCTAACATACTAGTAAAAGAGCATAGGAGTCCTAAGGATCATGCATCTAGGTTTGAAAACAACTCCTGAAACTTAAATGCACATAACATAACATAAATACGAAATAAATTGCAAGCTAGGAAATTGGGTTAATGCAACCGGTGCTTGCCTTCCTCTACACTAGCAACAGCCTTGGGCTCTTCTGGACTTTGGTCCAGGTCTTGCTGCACACTAGACTGGTTCACCTCTCCGCTAGCTGCTCCCTCCTCCTCCTGAGTAAGCGTGTATGTCCCGTCTGGTAAATCTACACGTCACATGCATATGCATTAGATTATGGTGAGGGTGGGAGAATTACCACCAACCCAACTCTTGTTGGCCATATTCATCTAAATATTATTATTTTCTCACAAAAATTATTAGGGTGGTGTGATGATGAACTAAACACTATTTTGATGGTGATTGTGCACATATTTAAGAAAATTAAAGTATTTAACTTCACAAAACAGCAAGGGAGTGTGATTGAAAATTCAGAAACAGAAACATGACATGTTTTCACAATTTAACACCTTAATTGTCATTTCTTTACTTAATTAATTAAAACAAGCCTTACAACCATAAATCTATATTAAATCAAAACCACCTCAAATAAGTCTAATCTTCTGCACACATCCTCATATACCCATTCTAAGCTCACACACCAAAATTTAGATTAAGAACATTTATAAATTAATTTATACGAAAAAGACAAATTTTAGCCTAGTAAATCACCATTAATTCATATAAAAAGATTTACTAAACTTTTTGATCTCAACTTTCTCCTATCCATCCTCTAGGTCAAAACTAAGTTTCTGGCCAAAGCTCAAGTATATATCTTATTTATATTTTGAGTTATTAATTTATCACCCTACACAAGATTAAATCCAAATCACCTATAAAAAATTTCCTAAAATCATATCCAACCTACCAAAGGTACTAATCATCAAGAAAAAGCCCTAGGGTGCACTTGTGCTTAAAAAAAAGTTTATTAAAGGGGCTATAAAAAGCATCAAGATTAATCTAGTATAAAGTGTACGTAAATCATAACTCAAAATCTACACATCAAACTCATGCCAACTTTGGTCACAAATCTAAACATGCCATAAAGAGCAACATATCCAAAATTCAAGTTTATAGCATGTGTATATTTTAAACTACACAAAAAACACATCAAACTGAGTTTGAATTTTTAATTCAAAAACTACACAGAAAAACCCTATACAACCTTTCTAGAAAAGGTAGAGTTATACACCAGGAAACCAACAAAATTGGATTTACATTTTCCGATTTTTCTACGATTTTTAATGGATTTTTGAAGTTGCAGAGAAAACCCTAATAACACATTTACAGGGGGACCCTTGAACTTTCTTTTCAGAATTACGGATAGGTCCCTACTTCACGGAAACCACCCTAGAAATATTGCAATCACCGCAATGTAGTCCCTGCCGGCGCGGGGCTCACCGCCGGCGGCCGGAACAGGGGCGGATTGATTCGGGGGTGTGGCCGGGAGGCTTTCGTGTGCTCACCTGCACCGCCGGGTAGGGTCAGCCGGACCGGAGACCTCGCCGGCGAGCCTCTCGGCGGCGCGCAGGGCGGCCGTCCGCCGGAGCCCGGCGTGCCGGCGTTCGTGGCCCAATTGCGCGGCCGAGATGGGCGGGAAAGAAGCAGGAGGCCTAGAGGAAGGAGGGGAATTGCTTAGGCGGCGGCGGACGCGAGCGGAGACGAGCTAAAGCGGCGGCGCGGCAATGGGGTGCGACGGCGCGCGCAGCGGGAAAGAACGTCGGCGGGTCGAAGTGGAGGTCCAAGGGGACTCTGCTCGTTTTGCCGCGAAGGAGGAGAGTTGAGGGGCTGTGTGGTGACTCAGGGAAGACCTCGTCACCCTCGAGGCCATCTGGAGCGGCGCATACACGGGTGGGTGCGAGGTGTTGACGGCGGAACGCGGCGCGTGGCGCAATGCATGACGCCGGGCCGTCGGCCAGCCCGCCTGGGCGCGGTGTACTGGCCTATGGGCCTGCGGAGGCTGTACAGTGCGCGTTGGTCCATCACGGAGGCGCCGAGGAGTCCGTACGCCGAAGGAAGGCGGACTGGACGCGTGGCGCACGGGCTCACGTGCGCGCGCGACGCGGCGCAGCGACGCCGGCGCTCTGGCCGATTTTCATTCCGTTTAACCGATTTCAAAAAATGTGGAACTCGATTTTCTTGAATAAAACTTGAAAATATCCAAAAATAAAAGTTGTAGAGCAACCATAGGGCTACAACTTTTACAAAGGGTGACCTATGTTTTGATGATTCGTTTGACGGAAAAAAACGTGACAACGTTACAGATTTTTCACGGCCTTGATTACTATTCTTGAGAAATTCAACACTGTTTTTGGCTAATTTGCACCCAAAATTTGAACGTCCGCCAATTATGAAAGTTGTGTTCCCGGAAGAGACCAACAACTTTTATAAAAGTCGATTTTAAAGTTGTTATATGAAATTTTGAGAACGTGCAAGAGTTCTAGAGAGAGGTCTAGAGTGAAAAGGGGTTTGACCAAGGAATTTGGGCTTTGACCAAGGGTTCTTGGGTAAAATTTCCTTTCATTAGCCTAGAGAATGATTTGGGCTAATGAAACTCCTTGGTTAACCTAAAACTCCAGTTTGGCCTCACCCTTTCAGGTGATTAGGTATTTTTAAAACAAATATTGAACCCTAGCTATGTTGATCAAACAATTAAAGGTTTGACTAGGGTTTCTTTTGCAAACTTGGCTCTGTTTAGGCTAACAAGGGATTAGATGCCTAACACTTGATTGGTTTTCCTAATTCCTGAAATTAGGTTAATTAAACACCAGGGGTGTTACAGGAGCCCACAAGCCCTGAGGTTGTCGTTGATGGTGTACTCCTCCATGTCCTCCATCACAACGATGACCTCGTCCCGCAGCCCGCTTCCGTGGCTACATTCCTCAACGACGCACGGCCCCGCTCATCATCTGCACGAGACCTGAATGCAAGAGCAAGAAGGGAAGAAGGCTAGTTAACTCAAGAAGACAAGAACACGAACGAGAACATGCTAGATCTAGGGATTAGGGTTAGGGTCAGATGGTTTACCTGCGCGGCCGGAGCCCGGAGCCGAGAGAGATGGCGAAGATGACGACTGACCGGCAACCACAGCGAGATGCGGGTATGCGGCCGACTGGAGATGGAGGAGAGGACAGTGGACAAAAGAGGATTGGAGGGGGGAGCCGGGGACGGGGTGATGACGAGAAGGAGTCGCGGCGGCGAGGCGTAGATCTACGACATCTACTCATTTGAGGAGAGAAGGCGTCGCGCTAACGGCGGACGACGGCGGAGAGCCGGAGAGGCGCCGTGAAGAGGACGAGACGAGACTCACGAGAGGCCGGATCAAAATCCTATGCTTTCGAACATCTATATCCACAACCCATTTTGATCAGTGCTCCAAACACACTGCCTCTACTCTACCGGAGCCTGATCGAGAAAGTGACGAGGTGGAAGGAGTCGCTGGGCCGTCAATCCAAAGGACGCGCGCACTTGAGCTGCTCGGAGAAGCGGCGGGCGTCGTGACTACTAAGGGCTTGTTCGCTTCCATAGGATTCAATCCGGTCGGAATAATAGATACATCAAGAAAATTGTGATAGAGACTCGGATTTATTCCGGATCGAGATTTAATTTATTCATCATGATAGGTAGAACAAGAGACCGAAGAGCCGGATTGAATCCACATCTCTTGACTAGTGGATTGATTCCGAGTCTTTTAGTGCACCTATCATGAGTAAATTCATTTTTGATCCGGAATAAATCCGGATCTCTTATAGTAGCTATCATAATTTTCTTGTTACATTTATCAATTCTGATCGGAATCAATCCGGTGGAAACGAATGAGGCCTAAGGGATTCGCCGGACACATGGCTGGCAGCCATAGGCTGCATCCCGACATGGACAGAGACGGGAGCAACGGCGCCGTACAGGCTAGTCGACGCCGGGTACAGGGTGCTGCTGCAGCCTTTTGACCCCATCGGTGCGGGCACCGGCACCGGCACCGCTGCGCCTCGGTGGCCATGTCCATGTAGCGGCGCACATGCCGCGGACCGCGGGGAAACAGCTCGATCCCCGGCGGATAAAGAAAAGGCGCGGCAGGGCGGGAAAAAGAAGACGGATGTCACTGTGTCGGCCAACCACCCGAGTGCCCCTACTCCGGCTGCCGCCGTGGATCAGTGGTCAAGCCCAGGCGATCGAGATCTTTTAGTGCTGGTAATTGAGTACAGGATATGTGCTCGATCAATCTCCGAGTCCGGATCGAGCAGCACATTGTGTTGTGTTTTCAGAACAGCACATTGCGTCGCCGAGCCTGTCCAGAGCAGATCGACGCCGATGCGGCACATCGTGCAGGATAAGATGCCGGCGCCGGAGATCTGGATCGAGAGCTTGGGCAGCGCCAGCGATCCGTGCGTGCGACCCACGCGCAGCAATAACTCGGAGAGCCGCCGCAACGCGGGACAGCTAATGAGGTTTGAAAAGGCCGGACCGGCAGCGATGGGATGGGCTCGGGGCGGTGCTTTGGCCGGAAGCGCCTGTCAATCCATGCGGGCTCCCGGCCGGCGGCGCTGTTCCTTCATCTCCGGCTGTTCCGTTCTGTTTGACCGCGAGCAGCTAGCCGCCTAGCCGGGGGCCGGGCGTGCCTTGATTACGCATCGAATTGGCAAACCCTGCTGGGAGGCTATCGGTGAGTAGCTGCTGATATAGGATTAGAAAAGAAATGTTACTAGGCTTGTAGTTGTAGAGTGTGTTTAGATCCAAATGAATTAGCTGAATTGAGGAAGAATTGGTGTAAATGCAGATGAATAGTGAGAGATGATATGAGGTAATGTGATAGATGATAGGATGTTTTTTTAAACTTTTTGGCATCTAAACACACCGTAGGCGCTAGGAGCTGCGATGCATGCAACGCAATTGATGCAGGTGAAATAATAAGAAAGGAAAAGGTAAAGGTGGATTGGCCGGTGGGCGATTTTTAGCCGCGTGCTTTTACCACTTTACCGGCACCCAATCATGCGAGTAACCGACGGAATCTCGAACCCACTCCGCCAAAGCGGTGCGTGTCCTGTGGATAGGATTTTAAATTTACCGCGCGCGGGAAGGGACTCCAGATTTTTAAACCCCGTGTTTTGCTTTCGTAGCCCGCCAAGTAGAACTTTGAGGTTAGCAGGGACGTGCTACACGGCTCAGTTTCCTTGTGAAACTGCAGAGGTTAGAATTATCTGTCATATTCATTCACGCGAAAAAAACTTGCTGCAACTATGAAATCTGCAGTGCCCCCAACCAGATCTTCGACGCATCACAAGAGCAGGAAACCGCACCGAAGAAGCACAAGAGCAAGCAGAATAACGAAAACAGGGGAAAGCACTGGCTGGGGAAATGGCGTTTATACATTACAATATACTCTTTCGATTAATCACCGACCGAAATGAAGAAGAAGAAGATGATGCTTATAAATTATAAAGCTGAGAGTGGGCGGGAGAGCGTACCTTGTACGCCTGCCTCCTCCATTTTCCCACACGGCTTAAATTTCTTTCCCCCCCCCCCCCCTCCCTTCCCCCTCATGCCCTGTTCGCAATTAGGGTGGCACACATCACGTGCCATCCTCACTCAACACAAACACACTCGCACATGAGCGCTCCACCTAAAAGCGCGCCCCCAATGATACACAACTGCAACGAACACGATGAGACCCAGAGACACCCGTACTAGTAGTAGTAGTGTTGCTTGCATGCGGTAGAGATCAGAAGAAGGCCGGGCCGGGCCGGGTTGCTGCCCTGCCAAGCTCCAATTGCTGGCAGGCACCTGCGCCCAGCCCGGATCAGCAGCAGCTCAGTTCAGCTGTACTGGACGAAGGAGCGGTAGAATGTATTGGGCCTCCAGTTCGCCGGGATGACGTTGCGTGCGACGAGCGTCTTGCCGGACTCGTTGCGGATGCGGATGGAGAAGGGCGCCTGCATGCGGTGGTTGGTGTCCATCCGCCAGACGTTTCCCCAGGACTCGCGCATCGGCGTCCACCGCCCCGTCGCCGGCCCGCGCGCCGTCTTGGACTCCATGAGGTCCACCTGCACCACGTCGCCGTCGCCGTCCTCGTACTCCACCAGCACCGCGAAGTAGACGGGGTTCGAGTACTCCTCCACGTGGAACCCGATCTTGAGGCCCGGGAACTGGCACGGCACCCTGGCGCAAAGAGTTTTATTATTATTAGCAAACGAGCGAGACACAGGCAGGAGGATAATACCGCTGCTGCTAATCCTGCTGCAACAGTGGGGGCCCAAGTAGGGCCTTGTTTATTGGCTGCTGCACGAAGGCAGGCAGGTGGGTGGTACTACAAACGAGAAAGCGGAAGGGAAATGGGTTTGGGCTGGGCTGCAAAAGGGGTGCGCCCACTAGTAGCCGAAAATGAGCATGTTGGGGGGGTGCGGTGCGGCAGCGGCAGCGGCAGCGCAATAAAAGTGACCTTTGTCAGCTGTGCCACTTTGCCGCACATGCGGTGTCCGGGGCAGCAGTAACGCGCGCGCGGTTGGGTGGGTCGATGCCTCCCTACCAAACTTTCACTTGCCCCGCCAGTGAATTGGATTCAACAGCGGGCTCGGAGGGAAAACTACTCGTAGTACTACCACCGGCAGGTAACAATTCCACAGCAACACTACCAACACATACAACTACTCTGTGAGTGTGATGTGAGAGGTGCCTTCTACTCCTACTTCCGGCAGCAGCAGAACAGAACAGAAGAGGAGAGCCGTAACAGCAGAAACAGACCTTGTGAACTCGATGTCGATGATGCCCGAGTGGCGGAGCTTGTCGTTGAGGCCGGGCTTGGCGAGCCTGCCGAACGCCGTGCCGCTGAGGTCGAAGTGGTACTTGGACACCGGGTAGTAGTTCATGTCGGTGATGATCACCGTCTCCTCCCGGCCGGAGCAGGACTTGTCCTTGGTGCAACGAATCTGCCAGATCCGCGAAGGCAAGCGTCAATGCACACACGACTAGTAGTCACGGAGGTCGAGTGAGGACGCGCACATGCAGGTGGGCCCCACCCCGCAGCGCTCTTGCTTTCCCTTTCCGGAGGACCGGACTGGGCTCAACTGTACGGTACTAGCGTCCTACCACTACTCTAGTACAGTAGATTTTTTTTCTTTAACAATAGTAGCAAATACTATTACTTGTAGGATTGTTTTCGCCAAAAGAAAAACATTTACTTACAATTTCCTAAAGAGAGAAGGGAATGAAAGAGTCCAAAGTTGTTTTTGGTTTTTTTACCTTGTAGCAGGAGCCGCAGCCTTTGCCGTCTTTGAACAGTGGCTGGTTGCCGCAGGAGCCCATGGACATGAACGGGTACTGGTTGGTGTGCTTGAACCCGCACGCACCACCTAGGCAAAAGATTCGAGAGGGAGGGAGATGTGAGCCGCATTGCCCCCCAGATCGACGAGCGGAGGCACCAAGAAAGAAATGCACAGATCGAGATCTCGGAATGCCGGCGGCTCACCGTTGTCGTCGGGTCCGGCGCCGTTGGGCTGGCCGTACCAGGTGGCCCGGGCCTTCTGCCAGGGTCCCCAGTACACGGCGGCGTCGCTGGTGTTGTAGTTCTCGGTGCCGGCCGCGTCGAGGTCGCCACCGCCGACGTCGACCTGGGCCTCGCGGCAGTGCCCGCCGGCGACGAGGGCCAGGAGCACAAGCGCCGCCGCGGCGGCGGAGGGGAAGAGGGCGGAGGAGGGGGCGCCCATGGTGGCTTGTTAGGCAGTGGGGCGGCGGTGGTGGTGAGTGAAGAGTGCGAGCAAGTGGTGGGTGGTGGTGGCCGTGGTGCCGTGTGGGCCTATTTATAAGCCAGATGAGGCACCGGCACGCGAGAGCCGAGCCGGGCCGGGACCGGGAGCCCCTCCCTCCTGCTCTGCGTGTGTACGCAGCGCGAGCTGAGTGAGGAGGAGCGAGGGAGAACGTGCCATGTTGGGGCGCACATGGCCCTGGGCTGTGGGCTCAGTCGGACCGAGCCGGGCCCGAGCGCCCCGGCCTAGCTAGCTGCTCCTCAAGCTCACCACTCTCTCTACTCCGCTCGTCTTGCCACGGCAGCTCGTATTAAAAGCTGGCAGATGAAAGTTGGGGCCGGCCGGTGGATAGATGGACCGACGGACGGGACGGCGAGAGTACGAGACGGCGGGCGGTGGACGGACCGGCCGGCTCGCTCCGTCCGTCGGCTACCTAGCTGCCTTGCCTGCCATTGCCGCCGCGGCTGAGCTCAGGTCAGGTCATGGCATTGCAGTTGCAGGCAGAGCGGACCGTGCCGGGAGGAACAGGGCAAAAGGCTCGCGCTCCCACCTCGGCCCCCGGAGCTTCTTCCGAGAAAGATGACTTGTTTGGGGGTGTCGGCATGTGCCAGCCTCCACCTGTGCGCAATGTGCATTGTCTGGCGCGCGTTACTGCAGCGCCTAGTTGGAGCAGATTCCTGGGGTTAGGTTCCTTCGCCTTCGTTTTTTGGCCGCTTCTTCCTGGAGATGGACGGTTCTTCTCGTCTTCTGCTTGTGGTTCGGGTCTTCTTCCCGTTGAGCGTGGTCGCCTCGATGCTGTTTTTCTTTCGCTTGACTGATTGGACTTGGCATTTCCGATCCGTTGGCACATTACTTGGGCATTGCTAGCCATTACTAGTAATCTTCAGGGACCGCTAGGATGAAATGCCTGCAACAACAATACAATGCATGCATTACTTGAGCATCGACTGTGTGGACACATCCTTTTCTTTTCTTTTTTTTGAAGTAAAAACACATCCTTTTCTCAAGCACACGCTTCTTGCAGTTACTACGCCTTGGGGCACTGGGGGCGCATGCATCCGGTCGACTCGTCACTCGTGTTCAGACACCAAAAGTTTCAGAACCTGACAGCTAGCTTCAGTGCTCGCCGCCTAAACACCCCTCTTTTCCCAACGTGCTATGCTGGGCTGCGCTGTGCTCGACGTTGCGCTCCAGTTCATGATCTTTCGCGCGATAATTCGCGAACCCCTAGCTAATCCTGCCCAAATTCGATGTGACAGATGCGCCGATCAGCGAAAGCGGAAAACACCCCAGGCAGGCCAAGGGTAGTACGTCAGTGAGTGCCCTGCGCGCAAGAGCACATCCCCCATGCGGCCATGCCGCCTTTTGACTCCATTTGTCCTCGACTCGGCTCGATCTAGCGTGTCATCATCCCACATGCATGCGCGTAACCGACCGCAAACGCATCTTTTGACCACTGCCAGGAACTTAATCTGGCTGGCAAACAGAAACAGTGAGGATTAGGCTGAGGATTTATTATTATTTGCCCCGCCGGCTGGACGGACGAACTAGCTGAGCGAGCGCATGCGTCATGCATGATGCTGCCGTGGTGAGCTAGCAGATTGGCTGGCTACACCTCTTACCCCTGACGTGGCAAGTTACTGGCTGGGGTACTGTACTGTAGAATGTAGCAGGGGCGCCGGTCTACGGGATTAATGGGTGCCCCATCTGACCCGGCTGGCCGGCCGGCATGGGTCTACCCTCGACAATGCTTCAAGGACACGCAGGGGTCGTCGGTCGAGATCGATCAACAGAAAAGAAGCCAGCTGATACTGATAGTAGCTTTACTAGTAGCATTTCACCGGCTACAGACGCGATGATCATCCGCCGGCCGGCGGCCGGTGCAAGCACATTGATGAACGGAATCGCATTGTCATCTTTGCATGTATAGCTCGTGAGGATGTTTTGTCGATCGGTTCGGTTGGGTAACTTTCTTGCTTCTTTTTCGGGAACGATCGCGGTCGATGTGATCCGGGGTGGGTAAGCGCTGTGCGGGTGAGCAATGATACGGCTGCAGCTATCTGATCCGATCACACGCACCTAAACACTTCACTGCAACTCTCTACCGGCCGGGCAGTAGTCTACCGATCGATGGACGGAGCTACTTGTGCTGGGCGTTCGGTTAGATCTGGATACCTTCCTGCTGCCCTGCAAATCGAGAGCAGGAGCAGCGAGGAATAATTGGACTCCGGTTGGGTCTTCCGTCTTCCGGCGCATGCGATGCGATGCAAACGCGAGGACTCCGCCGGCTGGTCAGCGGCGACAATCATGCGGGACGCAACGCGGCGAATCATGCCACGGCATGGCTACCTAGCGCACGCATCTGGGAACAGTATCGATTCCTACACTAGAATACAGAGCAGGGAATTTTCAAAAAAAAAAATGCAGCGCAGGGGGCAATGATGCACGGTGGCACACGGGTACGTACAGCCCCTGCTAGCTAGCTAGTCGATGCCCCTTATTGCTCGGTGTTGGTGGCTGGCTGTCAGCGCTTGCTTGCTGCCGAATTATGCAACTGATCCATGCGTGCCGGTGCCTCAACACGTACGTACCCCAGCTATAGCTGCCTCCCCGCCCTCGTATCATTGCCGCAACGGGGCATGGCCAGCAGCAGCCGGCTAGGCACGCAATCACTACGGGATGCTGGCAGCTGGTGTTTTAGGAGTACATTTTACAATTACACAGGAGCATTCCATCCGGGTTTCAGTTCCAGGGCGGACTGTGGTGGCATGTTCTCTGCCAGCGGAAGCTTTTTCTACTCTACGCGGACATGATGATTGCGACGGCCGGAAGAGATCAGGAAAGGAGAAGTGCACATGGCGCGGCGATGGATGGATGGATGGGTGAGATAGGTGATGCCGATACGCACCGCCGGATGCGTCCAGTTCTCACCCGCGAAAGCGGTGTTTTAACATGGCCGGGGGCAGATAGATGCTGCATGTCAGCATGTGAGCAACGACGACGGGGCGAAACGAAACGACGATTTCACATGACGCCCCTCGACGCCGACGGATGCATCGTCTACTACTAGCAGTAGGCAGGGGCCGATTTTGTCAGCCTGACGTATAGGATTTGCTGGTGCTGATCGGTCGGTTTTGTCTACGGTTTAACAGTGCAGAGGAAATGCTCTGAGCAGCCTGAAGTCGTCTCTTTCAGCAGAGCAGCTGGCGGCAACCACAACCGGGAAGTAGATAGAGCTCGACAAGATCGTGACAAGTTCAAATTTTGCAAGGATCGACGGAATGCTTGTGTACAATGTACAGACCAGTACAGCTTTCGTTTGATTCCTTTTTCATAAGCAGTAGTGTACTCTGTACTCGGTGATCTACTGCTGAATCGTGATCTCACGCGATGGGGACGAAGCTCTGCTGTCGTCTCGTCGCCACGAGCCACCAGGTTCCCGGGAGGAGGTGGTGGTTGCTCCCGATGCGAGGCTCGCATTGAATCACTAGCAAAGGCGCAGTCGGTAACCGTAGCCGAAGCATTGAATAATGGCGATACGAAACAAAAACACACACACGGTACTTTGCTGAGGCAAAGTAGTCAAAGTCGTCCCGAACTCTTAACAAAAAGTTAAAATCATCTCTATACTTTTGCGCCGGTCGATTTAGGGTCCGTTTGGCACGGCTCCGCTAGCGGCTCCCGGAGCTGTTTTGCGCGGAGCCGTGCCAAAGGGTGCCAAAAACGGCTCCCGCAGAGAAGCTGCCGGAAAACCCGGTGACTGCAGCCGTTCGGCCGGGAGGGACCTGAAAATCGTAGCTCCCCCCGCTCCGCCTCCCACTTTCCATCCATTACCCTCAGGGGCCCATGCGACCGGCGAGCGCAGTGGAGGCGGGGCAGAGGAGCGTTGGGGCCTGGGGGCGGACAAGGCCGGCGGCGCTGCATGGCAGGCGGAGGAGGTGCTGCGCGGCCGGAGGACGCCGATGGGCGCGGTGGAGAGGAGGCCGGCGGCGCGTGCGGAGGAGGCCGACAGGCTGGAGAGGAAGCGGCGACGGGGCAGAGATCCGCGGTGGCTGGGATCTGCGGAGGAGGAGCACGGAGACGATGCGGCAGATCCGCCCGACCTCGTCGTCTTCGCCCTGGCCAGCGGAGAAGCAGCCCGACGGGGCAGTCCCGGGCCGGTGAGCTCCGCCCTGGCTAGCGGCGTGGAGGTCACCCGGGCCGGTGAGCTCTGCCCCTCCGCACAGATCCGCCCGACCTCTTCGTCAGCGCGGAGCGGGAGGAGAAGCACGACGGCGGGGCTCATAGCGAGTGGATGGCGGGGAGCTTGATGCTGGAGGCCTGAATCGTAGCGAGTGGATGGCGGGGAGCTCGATGCTGGAGGCCTGGAGCTCGGTGCTGGAGGCCTGGAGCTCGGGGGAAGTCTCCTGAAGAATAGCGCCGGGAGGCAAGATAAGGCAAAGAAAAAATAAAGAAGAGAATAAAAGAAAAAAAGAAAAAGAAAAAAAGAAGGGCATTGTGGACATTTCACACTTTACACAGCCAGGAGAAGCTGTTTTGCCAAACATTTTTCTAAAACAGATTCAGCTCCACCACAGAATCCGCTCCACCAGCACAGCCACAGCAGGAGTTGTCACAGCCGCAGCCGGAGCCCTGCCAAACACACCCTTAGTCTCGAATCCCAGGTGGGAGGATAGCCCGGCTGGCTTGGATGTCAGTCTCCAAAACCGGAGTGTCGGGTTCAAATCCTAGGTGAGACGACTTGTTGGAAGTGAGTACGCCACCGGACAGGCGTATCATAGAGAGAATATGTTCCCCTCTTTAGGCTATGTTTAGTTGGCTGAAATTTTGATGAAATAAGTGAAATTTTTGCATTTGATTGCGTGCACAGAGAGAAAAAAATGAATGAAATTTTGATGAAATGAGTAAAATTTTTAGAATCTTAAAGAACTAAACAGGGCCTTAAGGTTCTGATGAACCCGAGGGATAATCCAGCATCTGTCCTCCAAAATTTAGTCCTTGAAATATAGTCTTTCGATTCAGTTACCTCCTTCCATCCAAGTTGAACATCTGTGTTGTTTAAGAGTTGGCTGCTATCTCGTGTTGTTGGAGAGGAACTTAAGGCAACTTTACCGTATTAAAAAGCAGGAGGTGCGAAGCCAGGCCACGTCAGAGTACTAGCTGCTTGCAAAATTTGCTCTAACGTGTAAAAACTCGAGCACCATCTTAAGTGGGTCTCACTTCTAATAAACATTTTTCCCTCTACGTCACTTTTCCCAACCAGTTGCCAAATTGTCACACATGCAAGTATATTTTTTTACTTTCAGCCCCGGGTCCTCAAGTTCACGCCTGGTGCTAGAATTTTCTATCAAGCACCTCAGATCCAATGTATAATTTCAGAGAATCTTTTTCTCTCTCACATCTAGCACCACCTTAGCTCTAACATTGGAGTTGCCCTTAGGTGGGATGGCCTGCACTTGTCTCAATGACAACAAAGGTATTCCCAACAGCTTACGCTTTAGTTTTGATCTTGGACGTCTCACGCGACACCAATCTACTCTTTTACCAGATTGCAAAACAATTGAAGTTAGATCAAATTTAATGGAATAGCACATAGAGATTGATCAGAGTTACCATTTACTAACTGAATAAATGAAGGGGTTATTGTGTTCTCACCTCTACTTTGAACACCAATTGTAATTTTACCTCCCACTTTCTTCGTCATTGCGATTTTGCCCTCACTTTTTGAAAACGAAGATTCAATTTACCCCTACTTTGTGAACAACATGTAAAGGTGTTAAAAATGTTGAAAGAAGACAGATTTGCTCTTGCGAATATGACTCTACTTTTATCAGAACTTTGTGATTTTACTTCTATTTGACTACATGTATTTAGATATAGTTCGACACATATGAACTGAAACATGCAAAACAATATTTGGTGTATTTCCACAATTAGGGACAATACCTTACCAACTTGATTTTGAAAAAAAATTTGACAGCATAATGAGACAAAAGTAGGTCCAACCACATGTATATATATACATAACATCCCATCATACATATCCAACAAAAGCAATATATAGTATCATATTCCACCAGATCACATCCAACAAAAGCAACTAGTATTGTAATATTACATGTCCATTAGCAACACATCAGATTCATGCATCTATTCTATTCCTAACAATGTATCCAGCCTCCATCTTCCTCTTCCTCCTCCCCCTTCCTCTACCTCCTCCAACACTTTCTATTCTTGTTTCACTTGCACTTGCCTTCCTCCTATCCTTCCCCTTCCTCCTCGACCAGCACATATTTCACTTGCACTTGCACTTGCTCTTCCCCTTCCCCTTCTCCTCTTCCCTTTCACCATTTGAGTTGGTAGAGTTTTACCCTGCCTCCATGACTTTGGTCCTCCATCAGGAAGCCTGAAGAAGGACCGAACTGTAACGACAAGGTTCAAATTCATGTGATTTGGCCTACAAATCACAACTTGGTCAACTAACATCACCCTAAATATCGAAGCTAATTCGTCCTTCAAGTTGAATCGAAATCAAATCGAAGACTCGAATCACAAGAACTCGAATTTACTTGCTTGTTTTGCACCCTAACCATGAGCGCACCTAGCCCTGGCTCCTGACCTGCGCTCCTGGCGCCTTGCGGGCCGCACACCCACCTACGTAGGGAGGTCGCGCGCCCACCCGCGCAGGCCGGCCGAGCACCCACGCACGTCGCTGGCCTGGCGCCTCGCAGGGGCTGCGCACCTACGCGCGTTGTGGCGCCACGCCTGGCCTGGCACGTCACAGGGCCGAGGTCCTCCTCCTGCGTTGCTTGCCTCCCGTCGCCGCTGTAACATCCCTGATATTTAGTTAAGCTAAGTACTATAATTAGTTTTGTTAATCAAGAATAATTAGTCCCTAAGCATGTTTAACATGATTGTGATCAATTTTGCAAATAAGACCTTGGTCAAAATCACCAATCTTGGTCGAACCCCTAAGTATTCCATAGTGCTGAGATGGTTTTCTTGCGCGTTCTCCAAATTTCACTATAGAAGTTCAAATTCTACCAATATAAAAGTTTTTCCTTATCTCCGGGAACACATTTTTTGTAATTGGTGGACATTCAAATTTTGAGTGCAAATTAGCTTAAATTTGAGTTGAAGGTCCTGTCAACAGTAAACCGGGGCCGAGTTTTGCAGCAAGTTTATCACGTTTTTCCCGTCAATCCATTCACCAAAACATAGGTCGCCCATTGTGAAAGTTGTAGAGCTATAGTCCCTCTACAACTTCTATTTTTGGAGAATTTTAACTTAGTTGGCACTTTTTGGAATTTCGTAATTTTGAAAATCGGTTCACGAATTTTAAGTCGGCCGCCGGCGTCGCTGTTGCTGCGCTCTAGCGCGTTCGCGCGCACCGCGTCCATCCGCCATGCGTCGAATCCCCATGGCTCCGGCGTACGGACACCGGGCACTCCGTGGTGGACCGCTCGATGCTGTGGGGCCTCCCCCTGACTCGCGGAGGCCTGCGCCGCGTCCAGGCGCGCGCCGGACTGACTGGCCGCAGGCTTGCTGGCCACACGTCGTCCGTTCGCGCGCACCGCGTCCATCCGCCACGCGTCGAATCCCCATGGCTCCTCGGTGCTCCGCCGTGGGGGCTCGCCGGCGGTTCCGCCGGCCGGGCTTTCTTCACCGGTGACGCAGGTGAGTAGCCCTAGGGGCTTCAAGCCACTCATCCGCCCCGCTCCGGCCCTCCTCCGGCCGCCGGAGTTCACCCCTGTGCCGGCGAGGATTGATTTGTATCAATTGAGTTTTATCTAGGGTCTTTTCAGTAAAAGCAAGGGCGTATTTGTAATTTCGGAAAATTAGATCAAGGGTCTGTCTGCAAAAGTTGTTTTAGGTTTTGGCTGAAACTTTGAAAATGCATTAAAAATCGTAGAAAATTCAGAAAAATGTAAATCCAATTGTGTTGGATTCTTCGTGAGGAGGTCTACAGTTTCTAGAAAGGTTGTATAGGGTTTTCTGTTTAGTTTTAAAATGAAAATTCAAACTCAGTTTGATGTACTTTTATTGTAGTTCAAAATGTACTCATTCTATGGATATGAAAATTGGATATGTTATTCTTTATGTCATGTTTAGATCTATGACCAAATTTGACACATGTTTGATGTGTAGATTTATAGTTATGATTTTTGTAATCTTTATTTTAGTTTAAGCTTGATGCTTTTTATAGTCCCCTCAAGATATATTTTCTTTAAGCACCAATGCACCCTAGGACTTTTTTTATGATGAATAGCATCTCTGGAAAAATAATTATGATTTTAGGACTTGGTTTGAATGTTGTTTTGTATTTAACTTTGTGTAGGATGTTAATTTGATAACTTGAAGAATGTGATAGATCTACTTTTGTGTGTTGGTCATAAGCTTAGATTTGTCATTAATGACCTGTAGGAAAAATTTGAGGTCAAAAATATTTGTAAATCTTTTTATATGATTTAATGAAGTTAAGCTAGGCTGGAATTTGTCTTTTTCATATAAATTAATTTATATGCAATCTGAGGCTAATTTTTGGTATTTAAGCTTGTTTTGGTCATATGCTGCAGTGTACAAAGTTTGAGATCAGTTAGAGTTATAGTTCAATTAATATGAATTTTGAATGAATGACTAACTAGGAATTGAATAAATAGTTTTATTTTTATTATTTAAGTTTAAGTAAGTATTTCATGCTTAAGTTCCTGTTTGAATTCATTTAAACACACCCCCATGAAGTTTGGTGAAGTTTAGTAAATTAAATTGCTTAAATGTGCACACAATCACCATCGAAGTAGTAGTTAGTTCACCCTCACACTACCCCATACTTTTTGTGAGATTTCATAGTTACTTAGATGAATGTGGCCAACAAGAGTTGGTTTGGTGGTAATTCTCCCACCCTCATCATAAGCTAATGCATATGCATATGAACGTGTAGATTTACCGGACGGTACTTACACGCTCACTCAGGAGGAGGAGGGAGCAGTTGAGGGAGAGGTGAACCAGACCGTTGTGCACCAAGACCTGGACCAAAGTCCAGAAGAGCCCAAGACTAGTGCTGAAGTTGAAGAAGGCAAGCACCGGAGTTGCATCTAACCTTTTTCTAAACTCATAACTTTACTTTCAGTATTTATGTTATGTTTTGTGCATTTAAGTTTCAGGAGTTGAATTGAAACCTAGATGCATGATCCTTAGGATTCCTATGCTCTTTTACTAGTATGCTAGGTCGCTAGTGCAATGCTTTAAGGACACGGTACAAGTTGAGTAATGACTCATAGCTCGCGAGATATAGGATGCTTATGTTGGAATCATAAGTTGGATAAATTTGACTCGCTCATGTGGTAAGAGCAATGGGTTCAATCTCGACCGAGTAGCATTGTGCTGGTTTAAGCTATTGAACGTACCAAGTGCTTGTCGGGAATGAGACCGGTAAGCTAGTACCTAATGAACCAGTGCGGAGACTTTATCGCTACTACTCTTGAGATGCGTCTCCCGATTTGATTCCGGTAGTGCAAGTGTGAGTCTGGACGTGCCGTGTGAGGGCGTTCCAATAACCTTGTACTTAGGACTGTGGCACCTGTCCCTAATCTGGGGAATGACGGGAACCGCCTGGTCGGGGTAGACCCTGCATTTGCTTTTCTTTGGATTCTTAGGGTCTACCTTCTTCCGTGTATCTTGGGTGTACCTTGCAAGGATATAAATCGATCGATCGTCGGTCACTCGTCGTTATCTGAGTCGGCTTAACCACTGGCTACCCCATATTGATTTATGGAACAGTTGGATTAATATTGTTGCCTGATTAATGTTGTTTGTACAAACATACTTGTTTAGATAGGTGCTTACCTAGAATGGTTAACATACTAGAACTTGAGCTAAAATTTGGAAACTAAGGATCAACTTTTAGTTGCTTTTGGCAAAACAAACCCACTAGCCAAAAAGTCTTGCATGTCTAGTTGTGTTTTATTTTTGTCGGGTCAGTCTTGCTGAGTATTAGCATACTCAGCCTTGTTTAATTTGTGGTTTTCAGGTAATCCCATCTGGCCTGGATCTATTCCAGATGGTTGGGAACTTGAGTGGGAGCATGATGATGATGAGTGATATGCTTGGATGGCCTCCCATGTGTATCACACGTTTAGTTTTATTTCCGCTGTTTAAACTCTGAAACACTTTACTTTTATGTACGAAAAACCTGGTTTGTAATAATGTGACTATGTGGACTTTTATGTAATGTTGAACTTGTACTCTGGTCCCGCCTTTGTGTGGGCTTTGCGCATATCAGCGATCATGTTATAAGTGATTTACCGGGCATGACCCAACAGAGACGACAAAATACATCTTTGTTATCGCTTATGAGCCAAGTGGACCGGCTTAGGTGATAATACGAATTTATTTTGGACGGTTCTGTCACAACCGCTCGCCCAGATACCGCTGCTAGGATTAGTTGACATGAGAACGACAGATAGAGGAGAGGTTAAAGAGATGGCAGTGGGATGAAATTGATAAGAGGTATTGATGTCTTTTCACCATATTGAGAAGAGTTATTCTATGTTTTCCAGTCCTTTATTCAACTAGTCACCAACGGAGTCAGGAGTGGGGGTAAACAGAAGGTTCGATTTCAAAAAGTGAGAGTAAAATCGCAACGACGAAGAAAGTGGGGTAAAATCACAATTAGCATTTAAAGTAGGGGCAAGAACACAATAACCCTATAAACGAACCAGTTCGTTCACTATAATACAAACCATAACCCTCAAATGTATTTCTCTTTGTCAATCCTAGAATAGTCACCACTCCGAGCAAATATAAATTATTTGAAAAAGCATGTTCCTCTTCATCAAGATTGAGAGGGAGAGGTCTTGGCAATCTAGCGAGACGCCGAAGTAAGCACCAGCTGGTTGCGTTTTGCACTATTGATTGAGTATAATAACATTTCAACTAGCTCAACGCTAGTGCGTTGGAGTGGGCCTAATATGCAAGAGTGTGGCTAAGCAAGGCTGGGAGGTAAGGAGGGGCTCATCCACCCATCTTTTTTCTTCCTCACACTCGTTTTCTTCTTCCCCCTCTCTCTTTTCTTCCTTCTCTTCATCCTTGATCAGAAATTGTGGGAGGGACTTAGGGGGGCTTCACGAAGTTTTCTAGCAATGGGGGGGGGGGCTTGAGCTCCACTTGCCCCACCGCTAGATTCACCCCTGGCAGGAGGCATCAATGTTACAGGCGGCCAAGCAATTGTAAAGATTAAATCTACTTCAACTGCATGAGGACAGAAAAAAGATAGCATCCTGTATTATCTGAGAAGATTATGTAGCGACTTTCAATTTGTAATGGTTTTTGTTTTAACCTGAGACATTTGTTTCATTATCTGCTACTTTGAACATCAGACACCGAGTCAATTTTCAGTATTGTCTGCCTTTGTCCTGCTAGTCCCTCCTGAGTCTCGATGAGTTCCTGAGCCTGCTACCATGCATCAGTGCTATCGATTAGGAGGAAGAGGTACTATGGAGATGGTGGAAGGACTCGTCGAGGTCGAGCCGCAGGGGGTCATCGATAGAACAAGGAAAAAAAATCTATTTTTGACCATCTAACTATAGGCTAAGTTTGGTTTTGGTCATCGAACTTCAAAACTGAAAATCTTTGACCATCTAACTGTTCAAATTTGACCATCGAGTTGTTTTGATGAGTGGTTTTTAATTTTTTTTATTTACAGTTTAGTCCTTAGATCTTAAAATGATTATTACTTTTTACCCATACCTCATATTTAGGTTCTTCTTAGGGTCACACGTTCATAATGATGAGCTTTATGTTTACAGATATTATTTATACTATTTTATCACTATTTATTATATTAGTCTTATGTTGTGGTGTAGAAATAATAATATGATAAAAGTAAAATAAAAAAATTACAAAATAATATGAACAACATATTAAAAGATAAAGCTCATCGTTACAAATGCATAACCACAAGAATCACTTAAATCGGAGATATGAGCAAAAAAATTGTAATCATTTTAAGATATGAGGACTAAACTGTAAATAAAATGATTAAATAGTTCATAGATCTTAAAATGATTACTATTTTTTTCTCATGTCTCCGATTTAAGTGATTCTTGTGTTCATGCGTTCGTAATGATTAGATTTATCTTTTAAAATGTTGCTCTTATTATTTTGTAACGTTTTATTTTACTTTTCTTATATTCTTATTTTTACACCACAAAATAAGAATAATATAACAAATAGTGATAAAATAGTATAAATAACATCTGAAAAGATAAAGCTCACCATTATGAACGCGTGACCACAAGAATCACCTGAATCGGAGGTACAGACAAAAATTAATAATCATTTTAAGATATACGAACTAAATTGTAAATAAAAATTGAAAAATCACCCATCAAAACAGCCCGATAACTAAATTTGAACGATTTTGACAGTTGAATGGTCAAAGATTTTTTATTTTGAAGCTCAATGTTTAAAATCAAACTTAGCTTATAGTTGAATGGTCAAAAATGAAATTTTTCAGTAGAACAAGAGCAAACATATCATTTGTTATTGTGCTGACAGCGTGGATGCTCAATTAGGATTTAAGGACGTAATTGAATCGAAAAAGTATAGCTCAAAGACTAAATTGATGGGTCCAAAAGTATAGAGACGAACTCATATCTTTTATACCGATATAATTCAGATACGATGGATGAAGATTTAGTACTCCGTGTAGCTTCAGCTCGAGTTATCCTGTCCATTGAGGTGCTGCGGCTGTTGATATTGAGATCTGGACCGGATCAGATGGTCTGTACTTATGTCTCATCAGCTACGTATATTGTACACATCCGAGTACAGATTCTTTTAACTTTTTTATCACCGTCTCCTCCAGTCCTCTGTCCCGCTGATTTCAAAATCATTTCACCCACCCCCTCTCTCTCCTCTTCCGGCACATTCGTCTCCTCGACTCGACGGGCGGCGGCGATGGAGATCCAGCGGCGTCAAGCGACGGCAGATCCAGCAGTGTCGGCTCCAGCTGCCGGCCAGGAGGCTACGGCGCGTGGTTCTGGTCGTCTCTGCAGCCGCTACCGAGGTGGCCGAGGCGAACGTGCTCCGAGGCCCGAGGGTGAGGCGGAGGCGGCAGTGCCATGGAGGCTCGAGGAGCCGCTGGGCAGGAGCCAGGTCGACATCTGCGGCATGGCCTCCTGGTGGCATCTTCTCTTTCTCTCGCCGCCCCTTCTCCTAGGCTCCCTCCAATCAGATCGGGCGGCGGCGGCGGCAAGCGGCGCATGGACCAGATCGGGCGGTGCATGGACCGGATCCGGCGGCGCACGGGCAAGATCCGGTGGTCCGTCTGCCAGATCTGGTGATGCACCGGCGGAGAGGAAGCGCTCTTGGACGAAAGCAGCGGTGCAGGGCACCATGGTTGCCGTCTTCCATGGCAACCGTCGAGCTTCCCACGTGGGGGCAGCAAAGATGGCCACGAAAAATCTCGGTTGGTCGTCCATCGATTTGCGCATGGCGGAAGCAGATCTGCGTCATTCCGTCTTCCGAGCAGGCGAGCACGTCCTGCGGCAGTAAGGTCCAAGAGGCGTGGTGAGATTACCTGCAGCCCACGCGGCTACAACTCTACAACCCCATCAAGGAGAAACATGTTGCCCGGCGGATCTGCTGGTGGTGAAGGTTGCAGCGGCCTCTGCGATCTCCGGCACCTCTCAAGCTCCTCTACATTTGCTCATCAAGATGCCTCGGCCTCCAGAGCCACTACGATGTGGAGATGACCACCGTTGCTGCCGCCTCCGTCCGGAACTCCAAGGTTCTCTTCGTCAATCAATTCGTCATGGGTAAGCAGAGCTTCTCGCTCCTGTACTGCTCGTTCCCCTTTGTTTCCTACAGATGCTTTGTTCCTTGTTTTCTCGCTCATATCATATCAAACATAATTAAGCAAAATTCAGGATGAAGCTCAATTGCATTTACAGGATACAAAAAAGATAGAATTCTTTTTCTTAGACTAAAACAATTCCTTGATGAACAGTGTGATGCACTGCTACTATGTTATCCCCTTTTGCATCTGGTAAATGCATTTTGAGTCTGTTGTTTAAATTTTAAAGTGTTAGAACATGCCCTTCTCTTTTATATGAAAACTCTGAGGACTTCATATCTGGCTTTTGTGGATATTTAACATTTATACAAATTAAATTGTTATTTACCCTCATTAAGTCTAGTACACAGGTATCTGCACATACTTTGCACCTTTATAAAAGCATCAGCCTAGCAGTGATTTTAAGTATCATTAAGTGCTATTCGCGGTAAAGCTAGTATAAGGTCTAAAATGGTCGTGCATCAGGGCTCAATAAAATATATGACTAATGCTTTCCCTTCTGTTGCCAATTAGTTTCATCGTCAATTTTGAATTAAAAGATAACAACACAGTATCACAGGTAATCTTGTTGGACACCAGATATCACAGAGACCCACTTTTAAGTGATGGAACTATTCTAGGAGATCCTCAATGGCAGTGGCTGGAGAGGGAGCTTCATGGTCCTCAATCAGAGATCACCATCATTGGATCTTCTATCCAGGTAAACATATTAAAAGTAAATCATTTTTAGGACTTGTAAAACTAAATCTAGCAAGGATAAAAAATGTTCAGATAGAAATCACAGACCATGAGTTTTCACATGCAAAACTATTAAACTTCTAACTCCTGTGGATCCTAGCTTTCTCGATGAACAGCTCAGTTGCCAACTAATGTGTTGCGCAGAAGATATGAAAAACTTTTACAAGTCCTGAAAGTTTTGTTGTACTGGTAGTGTAATAAATCCAGTTATTGCTTGGTTGGCTACTGTTTTTTCTCCCCAAAGAAAACAGATGGTATATGTGATTGTTTTATGTGACAGAATTTCAGTAATATGACATTTCACCTGTTGGCAGCTCTTTAGATGGAAAAAAAAATATCCCTACTGTTCCTCTTGCTTTTTACGTCTTAATGCTTCCACTACAATATGCAGTTTCTGGGTACCTCCAGGCAGGGGTTGGTTCTCTTCTACCATAAATTAAAAATGAAATGGTTCTCCAGCTGTGGTCAAGAAAAAACTTACATTTCAAATTGCTTTTTTTGGGTGCTATGCGGTGTAAATTTTCATCTGTATAACTATAGAGTAATTTCTTTATCCCCATGTGCCAATACAGGTAATGTCTAATCTTTCAGCCACAACTGGACCTTTGTTCTATGTGGAGTCCTAGGCACGCTTCCCAAGGGAGAGAGAAAGGCTGTTCAGATTGGTTGATAGCAGTAAGGTTGGTTACTATTACTTTACTATTACTTTCCTTCATGAAAGCTATTATATTATTATTCATGGTTTCAATCTTTTCATAAATAACAATCCTTTAGCTGCGGCAAAGGAAAATGCAGTAGGTGTTGGTATATCTTTCTTCAATTAAACCTTCAGTTCTTTGTCCTTTACAAGATACCATGATATCAGCAAAATGATCTTTACATGTTCATTACTCTTATGAAACATATGCTGATTGTGTGACTATTTGCAGAGAAATGGAGTAATATTTATTAGTGGTGATGTTCATTTTGGAGAAATTGCTAGATTCGACTGTGGAGCTCGGTATCCGGATGAGCTGTAGCATGAACAAATCTGATTTTGTACATTTTTCATGTTTAGGTAGCTCTTATTTTCATGGTAGAGATTACAGTAGCATGGTTGATTGAAAATATTACTTAATTATGTGTACAGTGTATGAGATATGTATTGTGATTCATGAATTTTTTTGAGAAAGTTCTCATGTATTACAGTTAATATACAATGTTTTTACATGTTCATTGTTCTGTGTATATCCTAGTGATTTTTTTTATAAAAGAAATACTGAGTACATGATTGCATTGTATAAAAATAATAAAGATTTTGTGCATATGTAATTTGTTTTGTTGAGGTACCTTAATTTGCATAGCATGTAAAGTAGTGGTACATGTGGTATATTTATTGCAAGTAGTGGTACATGTGTAATTTGTTTTGTGCATATGTATATTTTGTAGTATGTACCATTAGAGTACCAAACTTGTGGTACATGAAAGGTACCGTCAAACACTGGTAGAGGTATGAAGTACCTTCTGTATGTTGGAGTATGCCCACCAACAATAACAAAGGTACGGAGTACATCCCACCGACAAATATTAGTACCACGCAGCGGATGGAAAAAATAAAAAACCCAAAAGTCTGTCAAAATTACTAGGTCAGAATGAGGCCACGTCCATGAAATTATTTCCCTCCCCACCTACTCCACCTGTTCATCAGACGCTTGTGGTTGACAACAATCCACAGTAGTAGATATTTTTTTTACCCGCCGGCGCGGCAATGCGGTGAACAACTATGACAGCTTTTCATCAGGCCCGAGACTTGACATCAAATCACTCTGAGCGGATACCGTCCTTGCGTACATGATTTAACCAATAAAGAAAACAAATACAAAGTTCATACACCCGCAAACGCCAAAACAGCACAGATCTTCACGTAGGATTGGCGATCCGGATTGACCGAGCTGCAGGTAGAGGGAGATAAACGTACTTTTCCGGATACCATTTTGCTTATTTTGCCCTCCTCCATGGCTCGGCTCTACGGTCCTTCGTTTCTCGAGGGCGGCGTGACAAGTTTATTACTCCACCCTCAAGGCCAACTCGGCAACTCCACTGCGGCACTGCGCGCGTGGCCTCACGTCGTCGCAGGGCTCGAAGAAGACGTGAGCACAGGACGAGCTCGTGAACGAATGACTGCAGGGAGTGCAAGGACAAGTGGCAGTGTTAATTTTTTTTTTGGTTCCCTTGGTGGTGGTATGCTTGAATTGCCGCGCCGAGAGAATGGGCGCGACGTGCTCGTGGAGACATGCGCTTCACTTTCTCCTCGTTTCTCCGGGAAAGCAGGAGCAGAATAATGCGACGTGGATGGGGAACACGAATGCGGTCGAGGTGCTTTGCCATGGCCGCCACGGAGCTCCCTGCACTTGCACTGCGCCGGCCCCCGGGGGCAAGGGACCACGACCAGTACAGTATGTTACTAGCATGATAACCTGCAACAAAGTTGTTGTTATCCATTTGCTTTGACTTCACCCAAACATCCCCAATTATGCGGCCTGATGAGAGGCCGGCAGACGGCAGAGACGAAAATATTCTATCTGGCCGGATGAAATCGTCGCAAAGGCCAAGCAAGTTCCGAAGAGGCAGCAGGGCAAGCAGCAAGCCGGGCGCGATGCTTGGCGTGGATTGGGGCATCTCGAGTGGCATTTTTCATCCGTTGGGCCCAGCAGACAATGCGTGCACCAACCCGGCCGTGATTCAAGGTGCGTCTGCCTGCAGCAACGAACGAGCAGCGGCAGATCAAGCAAGGCAATGGCCACTTTGCTTTTACCGGGCCATGCGATGCATGACAGCATGAGACTACCCGCACTGGATGACGGCAAAAGCCCCGCGATCCCTGTCGCGTTGTACTATGGAGGAAAGCGACCCCGCAGCGGGGGACGGCATCGCTCACGGGATTTTCCCGTGGGCACTCGAATCCTCCAAATCCGGCGGAATCGAGAGGCTCCGCGAGGGCCCACCACGGTCCCGATGCCGCCGCCGCCAACTGCCTCGCGCCTTCCGCCGGATCCTTGCGCGCCGCAGCCGGAGCTTCCTCCTCGAGTTCGCCGGAGCCGCCGGTCGCCGCCGCCGGAAGCAAGAAGAGGAGCCTCTGCTCCGCGCGTCCGCGCCTGCTCCTCGCGCCACCGCCTCCTGCGGCCTCGCCTCCGACGAGGCCGCACGTCGCGCCGTCCGCCGCTGTGCGGGATGTCGGGATGGAGGCCGCCGCCGGTCTTGGATCCGCCGCCCAGGGAGGGAGGTCGCCCACCACCACCTCCCGGTGGCTTGGAGGAGCAGGGGAAGGGGAGGACCTTCGTCCGCGCCGGCGTCACAAATCGAGGGAGGGAGCCGGCCCAGGATCTCGTGTCCTCCTCCTCGTGGACGCCGCGCGGGGGGCAGCTCTGCTTGAGCGCCATGGGCGCCGCCCGTCCACCTCGGCCCGAGCTCGAGGAGGAAGGGATCTCCGCCCGCCCACCCGCCGCATCCGCCCGCCCGCCCGCCCGCCATGGTCGCCGGGAGCAGGGGAGCGCCGGCGCGCCCCTGGATGCGCGTCGCCCGCGCCGACCGCTGGAGATCCCGCCGCCGCGTCGGACCTGCTACAGCCGGGGCAGGGGAGGGAGGGGGAGAGCGGTGCGCCGTCCACGGCCTGCACCTGCTCCGCCGAGCCGCAGCCGCAGCTCCCCTGCTCGGTCTTCCCCCTCCGTCGCCACCTCCTTGGGGCTTCTCCAGCTTCCGTCCACCGGCGTGCAGCACGAGGAGGCGCCGGCGGGCAGCACGAGGAGCTCGGCACCTTCGTAGCAGGGAGCTCCGGCCGCGCGCGCGCCGTTGCACGCGTCCTCGATTGACCGCCGTCGTGAAGGCAGGGGCGGCCGACGGGTGGTCACGACGTCGACATCAGCGGTGGCGGCGACCGCGGCTGCGTCGCCGGCGTCGCAGCACCGTCGCCGACGGAGGAATCGAGGAGGGAGCGGAGGAATCGAGGAGGGGGAGCTCGAGAGCCGGCCGTGGCACTGGAGCTCCTCCTCCTCCTCCTGGCGGCCCCCAGCACCGTCGTTGACCTCCATGTCCGTGGCGCGGGTAGGGCGGTCGCAGTTGATGTCGGTGGGGGAGCAGTCGCGGGGGCATCTGGCGCGCCCGCTCCTTCGCGCCGCCGCCGCGAGCTCGAGCTGCTCCGCCGCCGACGTGCCGCCTCGGATCCCGCTTGCCGCACTAGCAGGGGCAGGAGCGGCCGACCACGAGCTCCCATGGCCACGAGCGCCCGGCGTCGGCGGTGGAGCAAGGGAGCAGCCGGCGGTGGAATGGTGGGGGAGGCAGAGGAATGGTGGGGGTGGCAGAGGAGACGGGGTAGGTGGGGGAGGAAGCCATTGGTGGGTGGGGGTGATGTGGGCCCCACGGTGGGAGTTGGGATGGAGGAGAGATTATAAAGGAAGATGGATGCGGGAGAAGTGAATATGAAGGAGAGAATCTTGATAATTTGGATGGAATATTCCGTTTTGAAGGAGGAAATGGAGGATGACGAGTGTGGATGGTCTGAGTGGGGGGAAATCCCCGGAACCTAAAGGCGGCGGCCCACATGGCGGTGGCGGTCACAAGGCGCGGGGACAGCATCGGACGTCTATCAGAGGCACGGACCATCAACGGCGGATACACGCGCCTCGGAGAACTGGAGGCCGTCGCCGGCGGCCCGGCGCCGGGCCACCACTAATGGTTGCCTTTCTAGGGCCGGGCGCCTGCGCCTGGGCCTTTATCCTGTTCCCACTCTAACGAGAAAAACTGTCTCAACGCACGCCACCTGCTGCCGGCCACCGCTCGCCTGCCTCGCCAGGTCCGCCGGTCACACACGACACACCCCGTCGCTTTTTTTACTGTACTATTCTACCAGGACTCCAGAGGATGCGACGGGTAAAAAAAGCGTACAGTAAAAAAAGCGACGGGGGTGTGTCGTGTGTGACCGGCCGCAGTGCATGCGAGCGACCTCCGCCTCGCCCCCATGCATGCTGCTGCAGCATATATTTATGGCGGTGGTCTCGCTGCTCCGGCGAATAAATTCCACCACCGGAGGCCGGTGCCGGTGCACGGCGTACGGCCTCCCCCCACGGCGGTGATCTGGATAGATTACCTCGCATCTGCGTACGTGTCGGCTCGGGTCTGGAGAGCAACCGGCTTAATCAATGTGAGCGCACACTGATGCCGTGTAGGGAAGGAGAGGTATCGCCTGGTTTAAGTTTAGACGCCCCGGCTAACATTGACCTGTGTCTCTGGCAAGGGTCAAGCAAGAATCATGCCGTGCAGAGACCAAGGGAGAAAGAGAACCTATAGAGCGCCCAGAAGTGAAGACCAAAAGAAGGTTTGTGTGAACGGGGGGTCCTCTGCGCACAGGGCGGGCACGTGAGCGCACGTTCGCGGGAATCTTTCAAATAACTTGAGCACACGCATCTAACGCGCGGGATTGATTATGAGCACGTAGGATTTCGCAGCCGACGTGTCGCTGACAGCGCGGCCCACGGCTTGGGCCCCTTCCTTATCCGAACCGGAACCGGCGGTGAGCAACGCAACAGGAAAATTGCGAGCCGTTGGGGCCAGACGGACACGTAGCCGGATCGGATAGGAAGGCGCGCGGCCTCAGCCTCACACGTCGGAAGCTTTTTTTTTGCTTGCCGCCGGCCGGATGACGGATGGAGGGAAGTGGATTGGGATGGCCCGATCCATGGCGCGCGGCCGAGTGGCAGGCAGCAGGTCCCGCCGCAGCGCTGCGCACGCACGGTCACATGGGGGCACCGGCGCGGCGGGGGCCATGCCGCGCCATGCATGTGGGGTAGACGGGTAGTAGTTCCGCATCCGGAGGTCGGGAGGAGGGTGAGCCGCGCGATGCGAGAAGGCAGGCGATGGCGAGCGCAGCGCAGCGTGGTGGTTGCTGCCAGGACGGTGTCAGCCAGCCGAGCATGTGAAATCATCGTGCCCGCGGGGGACCGACCCCCCCGGATTTGCTTGACTTCTTTTTCTTTGCTTTGGCGTCCCGCGCCCTCCCCCTCCCAATGCCGGCCGGTGTCGGGAGCTTTTTGTTTCACCTCGCCAAATAATTCCTTCCTGGGGTGGGGTGGACCCGCGAATTCCATCCCAAGTCGATCAGGAGGAGCTCAAAACCCCCCTGCCACGTCGCTTTCGGATTTCAGCCTCTCTCCAACGAGTAACGTCGTAACAACCTTGCCGGGCAATTATGGTAGGCACTGCCGGCCGGCCTGTTGCACTGGCCACTCGCGTCGTGTAATCTTCAGATGGTTTGCTGGCAGCTTGCGGCTGATGATCTCACTCACATGCTCAGGTAGGAAAAGGTAATTGACTGATTATCAAGCGTAGTGCGATGTCGAGACTTGAGATGGGCCCAACGAACACGAATCCTTCTCTCTCTATGAGAAAAAAAACATCTGCTGTTCGGGCCAGCCCAAGGAAATCGGACTGCTTCGGACTGCTTGGCACAGTCCGGCCCAATAACAAGCTCAACCTTAAGAGTTGGGGCTGAACAGTTAGGCCTATTTCGGAGCCCAGCCAACTCACAGTAATATAGCGCCACCTCTGTTTGGCCGTTTTCTAGGTTTGTGATACATGTTTTTCATATCTTTTGGTAGAAATCGGGGAATGAAATGAGAATTAATCATCTTCCTCTTAACCACTGTCTCTCTTGTGCTTTGGTGCCATGGAGACGGGATCCCGCCAAAACGGGTGGGTCTGAATCAGTTGCAAATTTGGCACATCAAAGAGGACCCTTGCTAGAAACGACGGTGATCCGGTGCAGTGCTGTACGTGCAGTGACTGCCACTGACATGTAGGCCCCACGTTCAGATGGTCCACATGTCAGTGACAGTCACTACACATGCAGTACTGCACGGGAGCATAAGGGGTAGCTGTGGGGGAAAAACATTCATAACACAACCGAATGGTTATCACGATGAGGGAAAGGTTAAACCACAATCTCAATGTTTGTTTATCTAATATTGCCCGAAGGTCTTATTTTGTAAAGAAAAATTATTATTTGACACTAGAAGATGACTACATTTTTTTCTTGACACTGAATTTTTTCATCCCTTATATGACATTAACTTGAATCTTTTATTCCTTATTTGACATTTTCATCACCTTTGTCATGTAAATTGAACAAAACAACCATCAAATCACCTTTAAAATCTGTGAAACTTCTTTTTAATAAAGCAAAATAGGCAAAGACATTCTTGAACTCTTGGCAAAGAGTCAAATTCGTCCATGAACTTTTGAAAAGGTCAGTTTGGTCCTTGAACTTTTGTGATTAGCGTTTTACATCATTCCATCCGTTTTTGACGTGGACGCCGTCATCTATCCCAGGGCGGCCATGGTCCAGATATCCGACGGCACGAAGGTGGCCAGTGCGGCGAGGAGGAGGAGAAGGCACACCGGCACGAGCAGCAGCAATGGCGGCGGGGGCGGCAGGACCAGCGGCAGCACGATGAGCGAGTGTTGGCGGTCGATTTCCGTTAAACTAGAGCACTTGTTACAGTATGGTTTGAACTTTGTTATGAAACTAACCCGCCACTAGGCACACTAATGATATAACAAGTTCATCTTTGCATGTGCATTTTGAAGTGTAATGTGTTTGCAGGAAAACATGAACTTAAGGGATGGAGACACATCAAGTTCAAATGGACAAACAAGGAGTTCCGTTCGTGTTCAAGTGCAAGGCAAATTCACTCCCAAAGGTGGCAAGGACCTAGGTGCTACGACGAAACATCCCTGAGGACCAAGACGTAAAGATTGGATTTCATACGAGAAGACCCCCTATCTTGATCGCGGGGATGACGATGCCAAAAACCAAACACATGAAGGGGCAAAAAGTCAAAATAGCAAGACACGCCACGCCAACAAAGATGGGCCCGAACCGGGTCAGAAAAGGCCCAGGCCAGCCGGCCCATGCCGACCGGCTTAGCCTCATTTTGCCTCGGTGCATAAATAGTTTCTGCCTCCGACGGCCACCGCATCCAATCATTCTACTGACGCCCATTCACCAGAAAGCCACCGCCGCAAGATGAGGGATAGAGTTAGATGAGTTTGTCACAAGGATCAACTCCGGCGGAGGGAAGGAAGCAAGAGGAGGACTCCAAGTCGTTGGCCTAGGGGTGTTCCCAAGCCTCCTCACCGCCATCTTCATTGATGACGTTCTCCGGAGTCTCCATCGCCCCAATGTGATTCAATCTATGTAAGATGATGGGGGTAATGCCTCCATTCATCCCTAGGGTTTTATGGGTCCTTGCTATGTAATCGCTACATGAAGTTTATGCCTATCGATGCTTCATGGTCTATGTCTTTGCAAATGCTTTATTTACATATGTGTGTACAACATGCGATCTTAGTATGGTTTGTGGTAATCGTGGTGATTAGCTTAACTCTATGGATGCTTAGATATAGATGCGTTAGCGAAGTGATTGTTTACCTTCGCGTAGTGATAGTACGAGAGAAGGGAAAAGGCCTAGCCACTGCATAACCGTCGTGAAGCTAGAAAAAGTAACACCTCTTTCATGTAGTAGATGCATATCTATGTGATCCTAGATCCTAGGGAGGGAACACTTATCTACTTTAATCTCTCTCTTGTTTCAACTCTTGCCATCTAGTTTAGCCTTAGATTAACTTAGATTTGATTGTCTTTAGTTCGTAGATTAATCTCTCTTTCAAAGGTTTTCTAATCAACTAGATTAGTACTTGGTTAAGCGCTAGCAATTCCCTTGCTCCTTGGGTTGACAAGAACCCCGGGACCTCCCCTAGGTGAAAAAGGTTACAACTTACAAGTGATCCGTACGTTTGCGGATCGAAACGCGACACATTATTCAATCGTCAACAAGCCTTTTTTAAGGTACTGTTGCCAGGGAGTAAGCCAGTTTGCTATGTTTAATCTTGTATTAGTTTTGTTGATTACTACCATCTAACCCTTGTTTTCTAGAAAAAACCCTTTTTGTGTTTTTCTTTTTTACTTTTGGTGTCTAGATGGATTTGTTCACCTCACCATTGGAAGATGAAGAGATGTCACTAAGGGAGCTAGCAATGCCGTCAACGGAGGACATTGAGATGCAAAAATCAGTTTTGACGCTTGCTACAACCCACTACGAATTGAAGCATGGAATCATCAAGTTAGTAGCGACAAACCCATTTAGAGGATTAGAGGATGACAACCCATCACATTGAGCGATTCACGACGATATGCAACACGGTGCAACAAGAAGGAGTTCCGGCTGCTTGGTTCAAGTGGAATCTTTTTCCATTCTCTCTCGAAGATGAAGCACAAACATGGTACACATTTGCGTCCGTCAAAGAAAAAGGAAATTGGGATGAGCTAGTGAAGAAGTTTCTTTCAAAGTTCTTTCCCATAAGTGAGGTCCAACACTTAAGGAGGCAAGTGCTCACTTTCAAGCAAGGAGAGGATGAAGGAATTGATGAAGCTTGGAACCGTTTTAATGAACTACTCGAGCAAGGCCCGGACTTGAGATTTTCTGGTGACTTGATGTTGCATACTTTTTATTTTTCACTAGCCCCTAACTCTGCTCGTTTTGTAAGTATGTGTGCAGGTGGTGATTTAATAGATAAAACAATTAGTGAAGCCGCACAAATCTTATAAAGGATAAGCAATGGAAAAAAGGGCAACGAGATTGGCAAAGATGTTGTCGGGAGGAGCAAAACGACAAGAACAAGCCCAAGATGCTTGCTGAAATTTCTAAAAAAGACGAACCGAAGGTCATGAAAGATGAACCAACCACACAAGGAATCGAAGAACCACTTCCTAAGGTAAGAGAAGTCGTTTCACATGATAAAATGTTGAAACTAACATGAATGTAGGCCAAAGCATGGGGAATGCTAGAGCATTGGCGAACTTCAATCAATCCGATTGGATTCAAATTGATTTCCCTCCTAATCAATCACCAAAGGAAGGAGGAACACCGATGCGTCGCCAAAAGAATTGAAGATATTTTTGATCAAGAGATGAGTGGAGAATCGATCCAAAAGATATTTGAAGAAGAAGATGATGATGAAAGATGGGTTGATCAATTCAACATCTCAAAGATTTATGATGAAGGAAGAAAAGAGCGCGAACATAATGAACCTAAGAAAAGAAGAGCTAGTGACTCGAAGGATAAATGGTACAAATAGCACTCAAGCTAGAAGATGAGTGGGAAGAAGATGACATAAAGCAAGCACCCCAAGAAGGTCCCTCTCCATATGGTTATAGCTAGTGCTATTGAAGCTTACACACTAGCAAATCAAGATATGGAAGTGCTCAATGATGAAGAAAAGAGTGAATCGACGATAAGCAATCTTGCCGACATGTGGTACACGGAAGATAAACAAAGCAACATACAAGACTTTGAAGATGAAGATTTGGATTATAATAAAGACTTCAAAGAAGAGATAAATGCATACATTGCTAATGGATTACATGTTCCACATGATGAGATGGAGGATATGCAAAAAGGCAACAAAGAAATACCTCCACTCGTTGAGATTGATTCACTTTCAACGCTACTAGACAAATCAAGAATCACTCTTGTTGAAAAAGCTCCAAGGCTAAGGTACACACTGAAATCTCAAGATATTATTGGTATTAATGATGATATATTCAAATACTCATGTTCAACCAATAGTATGAATGATACTTTAAATTCTGTGCTTTGTTCCAATGATGATCATGTTGATAGGCTAGAATTTCTTGAGATTGATAATATGGCAATATTTGTGTTTGAACCAATTAATCCTATGCCTAAAGAACCTTTGCCTAATGATGAGCTAAGTGCTATGCATGAAACATATGCTTCTTTTAATTGCACCTTGACTTGTTGTTACAATTTGCATGCGGTGTTAATTATGGACATGTATGTTTACAATAAGTTATGTAAATCTCGACCATGCTTTGCGCTTGGTCAAGCTAATGACCTTAAAGAAGCACATGTCAAGAGAAGGCCCAATTTTCACTAACCATGCAGGAATACAATGGCTTGAATGATGTGAAGAGAAGTCATGCCAAAAGAGTCGCAAGATAAATCATCAACCTCTCCAAAATCTCGCAATGGACACCGCTGTCTTCATCAATTTTGTGCACTTGTTCAGAGGTGTACAAATGAAGAAAATTAGATGATCAGAAGCTCCATCAAGTTTTGATTCCAATGCATCAAGAACCAATGAGTTTGAAGATCCGTGCGAGGAGTTGTGGCGAAAACATTGAGCGTTGCGCGTTCTGAAATTTCAGGACAGATTGCATCGCTGGAGTAAAACGAATGTAACTCTCTTGTCCGGAGTCCAATTTGGGCAAATAAGGACTTGTTGGAAAGGAAGTTTTATGCACTATGCAATGGGGAATAGTTTAGGAACACTTTCTGTTCTGTAAATTAAAGAAAAATTCATGAAGTGAAGGCAGCACTGAAGGGCGACAAAGAAGGAGAAAGCGATAATGTTAGATAAGCTTGGGCAAGTCTTCTATAAGTGATCAAGCACAACATGGGAAGTGAATTAAAGCTGCATGGACACCTTTACTTCTTTCATGAAGGACCATGGCTTTGCGACAATAAGAAGGTATGTGAGAAAGTCGAGCTCGACTTTAAATGAAGCGCTTTTCGGGAGGCAACCCATTTCTTTGTGTTTTTATTTCTTTGGCACAATCCTATGATGATTAACTTGTGGCTAATTAATCTAAGTTTCATTTTATTTTTTAGAACCACCATCATGTCCATGCTCATATTTATTTATTTGCATGTATTGCATTTTGTTATCGTCATGATGGTTGTCTCTTTGCATATACATGTTTTGCATATAGTTGGCTTGGTTGTTTTATAAGGCTTAATGATGAATACTTCATTTTCTATGTTAATGCTTCATATGGCAATATGAGTATTTCCCTTTTGCAATCTTGTGTGAACGTGGTGTTTAAACATAATTGCGGACCATCATCATTAAGTTCAATAAACCCTGCTAGCTTTTCATATAATTTCATGTTGCATTGGTCGGTTATAAACATTGCATTGCGCTTTATTTTTCTTATGCTATAAGGAGTTGTTTATCTAAGGATAGACATGGTGTTTTAACCCTAGATAAATAAATTTTTATGGCTTTGGAGAAATTCGGCAACCTAGTTGTAAACATGGTGTTTAGAACTAGGTGTAAACATTGTCTTTGTTTATATGCTTTCCTCTCATGTGCATACATACTTTGCAACCACGTACACCCATTACGTTTGCTCATTAGACTAATTATGCCACGAGTTAAGAATCTTAGGAAATATTGGTTGGATTGTTGGCAATTTTAACTACTCCCAACCGTTACCTTGGGGGTAGAACATGCGCTTAAAATGTTTCGCAGGCAAGATAACAACTCTCACGACAAGGAAAATGAAGGAAGACTAAGATAATGCTTTGTCTTCTCTGTTGGCGGTCGATTTCCGTCAACCTAGCCATGAGTTTACCTTCAATGTTGGTATTAATTTGATATTCACACTAACGATCCTAACCCCCACTATATGTCAAGTTCGCACTCATGCATGGTTTTTAGAGTTTATTATTTACACAGGAATCAAGAGCCTAAATGAGGACTTCCAGGTAAAATTCATCAAGGGTTTTACAAGAAGATCATAGAGCCCGGTACAAATCAAGATACAAGATGAACATGATTCCAAATGAACCAAGGACTAAAGCGTGAAGCCGAGAGGTGACGAGGACCTAGACGGAAGATGCGGGAGTTCATACGCCAAGCACCCTTATCTAAACCACGAGGAAAATGACGTCAAGGACCCACATGCAACTCGGCAAAAACTCAGGAAGTCGCGAGAAGCTTCGGGAAGAAAACCAAGGGTGAATCGGGCTGAGGAGGCCCTGGGCCGGTCGGCCCAGGCCGGCCGGACTGGCCCCTTTTCGGGTCGGTTCACCACCCCCTTTGACCTAGCACCCATTCGTGCTATTTATAGTCCCTGTGCGAACTTCCAACTATCAAGCCATTTGTCATCCGCCGCCGAGGAGCAGAGAAGCTAGAGGGACACCATCTCGGAGAGGAGGGTCGTGCTAGTTGTCTAGGTTTCCCTAGCCGACGTGGGAACCTTGCATGGAAGACCACGTCGGAGTTCCGGAGCTAGGATCAAGATCAAGGTAGGATCCCGGTTGTGATCTTGTTCGTGTATCATTCATGGTGAAGTCTTTGTGAATCCAATTTCTAGCAAACAAGTGCTTTCTCTACGGTTTTGTCTTCTCTTGGTTTTGCTTCTTCCTCAATCTGTACTTAAGATAGATTGCTTAGGGTGCTCTTGTAGCCGCGATGGCTAGAGGTGCATACCCGATCTACCAAGTGTTTTCAACTCGTTCCTCGTGAGCGTGCTCTTAGGTTCACCTATACAAGAAGCGGGGCATCGTGACAGGATGTCGATCACGTGTACGGTAGGTGCCTTCGAGGATTGGAACGGAAGCCACATGCTTTTTATGAGATTCATATTGCTATCTTCATCTCTTGCTTGGAACTACAACAAAGGCATGATCTAGACTCTCTAGATCAGTTATCTCTTTGCTTTCTCTCGCTACCTCTCATGTTTAGTAGATTAGATGCGTTTGAAACCTCTCTAGAACAAAGTGCTTTCTTGCTTTATTGGATCGATCTTGCGTTGCACATGTTCCACAGATTTGATACCTTGGGTTTACACTTAAGGGAAAGAGGGTCCGATGTGATCCGTACGCTTGCGGATCGAAGTTTACAACGACAATCAAACGTCAACAAGCCCCTTTTTCTGGCACCGTTGCCGGGGAACAAGCAATCAAGATCTGATCTAATATCATGTTTGTAAGTAATCTTCAGTTTTTCTTTTGGTTTTTCTTTTGCATCTACTAAACTTTGATCATCCTCAAAAATCAATCTAATCTAGTTTTCCACTAACCCTAGTTCTTCTTTTTGATTTTTGTTTATCACTAACCCTAACCGGAGATGGGCGTCTACCTCTCCAACAAACCATAGTTTTCTTTTGTGGATGATCCAGACAAATTTTACAGGCAAAGGATACGTGCAACACAAGCTCAGGAATTGGATCCAAAAGCCGAGGCCGAAGGATCGTCACAATCTTCAAGGGAAACACCACCTCCAAGTCCAAAAGGGAGATCAACCTCAACCGCTACCCATGGGAGAAGAATCGCAATCGGAGCACAAGATTGGGGAACTATGCACCCCGGACATCGATGATCTACCAATCCTAAATTTTGAAGATGTCAAAAGGCCGTTCGAGATCAAGGTCTCAACTATCCGCATGGTGCAACAATTGCCTTTTACCGGTAAAGAGGATCCGAACCTTCACCTCCAAGCATTCGTTCAACTATGTCAAACTTTCAATGTGGAAGGGTTGACTGAAAATCAAATGAGGGCAAGGCTCTTTGGGTTCTCACTACTTGGAGAAGCTTTGGATTGGTTCCACACTCTGTCGGCGGAGATATTAAATTGGGATGCATTGATGAGGGCCTTCATAAAGAGATTTTGTTCGCCGGTCAAGATTCGGAGTTTGCGCGACAAGATTGATACATTTGTTCAATCTCCCACGGAGACAATTGAGGAAGCTTTGGAGCGCTTCAATGAATACAGGTGAGCTGAATTCCTTGTATGGCATGTCGGTTCACTTATGAGCAGGATGGAGAAGATGGAGATAGAGAAGATAAAAGCTATGAAGGCCACTGAAGCGAGATCCACATGTGAGGAATGTGGGGAGTATGGCCATGTCCGAGGAGATTGTCCGGAGGAAGGAAAGGTGCTCAACTACATGAGGAGAAGAATTGCCAAACTTCCGTTACGGGCAAGGTAAACCTCAATTTAATGCAACCTCGTCCATTCAAAATTCGGTTCCTCTTCGTATACAATTGAAGGACTTCATGGACGAGGAAGCTAAGATCAACAAGGACACCGTCACTAAGTTCGAGGCTATTGACAAAATGTTGGAGAATATAGACGGCAGGGTGACGGAGGCCAAAATTCTAACCATCAAGTGCTCAATACAATGAAGATGCTAGAAACGCAAATGAGAACTTGTCAGGCGCCTAATGGGTAATGAAGGAAGATTGAAGATGCCTCCATTAAAGCCACACTACTTCAATGACATACTTGCCAACAAGTATGAGATGGCGACACTCAGGGCAGATCACATCAAGATGTCCGGGGAATGCGGTGCCGTTATCGCATATCAAGGACCCGAGAAACAAAGAGGCCCCAGATGTCCGACCATCCCGTTTTCCGTTGGCTCATTCAAGTTCAAGAAGGTGTTATGTGACCTTGGAGCAAATGTGGGAGTCATACGAAGAGACGTGTTCGAGAAGCTATGCCTACCAAAGCTAGAGCCTACGGCCATGCATCTAGAGTTGGGTGACAACTCTATTCGCTATCCCGTGGGAATCACCGAAGATGTACCCGTAAAAGTTGAAGATCACTTCATCCCCTTCTTCATGGTCCTCAAGATGGGAGAAGGGGAGAAGCTGCCGCTCGTCGGGAGGATGTTCCTTAATACCATCGGAGTGACAATCGACGTTGGCAAGAGGGAGATCAAGATCGACATCAACGACGAAAGAAGTGCATTCAAGTTTCAACCACGTTTCGAGGTACGCAACATTATTAGTGATAAATATGTTCCACCTCACCGTCGCATTAGTAAGGAAGAGCCAAGGGAGAAGGAAGCAAAGAAGATCAAGGGAGATGTTGCATCCGTCAAGACTAAAGAAGAAAGCCAGCCTGTGAAGACCAAAAAAATGACTAAGCCGAAGAAAAAGCCTGCGCCCAAGCCAAGGATGGTGCAGAAGTGGGTACCCAAGATTGCAACACCCGCAAAGAGTGTTGATCCGAAGTGAAGAAGAGAAGAAGTCTAGCTATGGACTTTAAACAAAGTGCTAGGTGGGAGGCAACCTGTTCATCGAGTCAAGAATAAGCTACCGGGAGGACAACCCGAAAGATTTCCAAATTTCAAGTAAGTCAGTCTTAGAATTTGCTATGCAAAACATTTTATTAACTCTTAAGTGGTTGAACAAGTTTTGGAGAACCTTTTATTTGCTCGGTCGTTTTATTTGGATTTTTCGATTTTAAACCAATGACATGAGCCATCCTATTATTTATTTGCCTCTTTTTGAGAAACTAGAACAAAAAAATCAGATCCTATTTGAGACTTCCATCCTCTCCATGATGGTAGGTTCAGTTTTGTTTTACATGTTAAATACACACGAGTAGAGCCCTGTGTTGTTCCTTAATGATTTTTAATCTTTGACGCGTGGTAGGACTCGCGTGAACCTAGGAAATTCGATTTTTGGTTTCATTCAACTTGACATCCACCAGTTTCTCTAGATTTAGAATTTTTCTAAGCCCCATTGATTTTATTTGTTCAAAAATCTCACTCTCATGTTTGGCCAAAATTAGAACCTAAACTCAAACCCCCACGGTCAAGCCGGAGGACTTTGCTATCAAGTGATGAAAGCAAACGATCCCGGTGCAACCAAAATAGAGGTAGTCAGAAAGTTTTTGACTTACATATGTTTTTGATGCCTAAAAGCTCCTATAAGAATACATTTGGACTCATTGCTAGCTCTGAGTTAATTTTTGATTTTCGAATTAGAGGAGTGGTTTGCGTCAAAACATGATTAAGGGAAGGATTTTGAGTTTGCTTAACGCTTTGTGCTCCATAATGCATCATGGGAAAGCATCCATTATTTGGCATCTTGGGCACATGCAAGGGACAAGCATGGGGGGCAGCAATAACTTTGTTTTGCAGGAAATAAGTGAAAGCACATAAAGCATGGAAGACAAGAAGCGACACAAAGTAAAGGAGGGAGATATTGATCTCATCATTCAAAACAAAGGAGTGGCCGAGAGCGTTTGGGTAATGTATTCTTGTGGAGCATGAGGACACATGACAACAAGGGAGTAAGAAGCAACTCGGAGAAAACTGGAGCAGGAAAGAGCAGGAGGCCCCCTAGGCCGATTGGCCTAGGCCGGCCCGCTTGCCCCTTCCAGTCAGCCCCTGGGGCTCCCCTTCATCTGGTAAGCAGCTCATCCATTTACTAGTTCGTGTTCTTGAGTTCATATCCCAGAAGTTCCAGAAACCACCCTTAAAAATTCATGCCTCACTTTCTTCTCTAAAAATTCCTGAATAATCATTACAATTCTTGTCAATCCATATACTTTCTTTGTGTGTATTTCCACCGGCGACAAACCCCCGGGGGAGTTGTTTATGACTTTGTGCAGCAAGGCATGATAAGGAAAGCCATGAACGCCGTCTTCGGAAGGAAGACACGATCATCATCGTCAAAGGCGCCTTCAAGCTCTTCGCGGAGGCACTCTATCCCTGAGTCCCCACGAAGCATGGAGGAGGACGTGGCACCGCCAAGGAGCGACACACTGCTCCTTGGAGGCATGAAGAGTACACAAAGCTCGTCCATGCGGTACACCGAACCGCAAGGGTACACGGAGGAGCCACCCGTTCGACCTCGACACCACCATATACTCCGAGGCAAAGACGGAGGATCAACCATTGGAGGAAGAGTGAAGGAAGGAAGAAGAAATAATGCTTTCAAGTTTGGTTTGATTTTTCCTTCTCCTTTCCTTTATTTTTCAGTTTGTATGCAAATTTGTGTGTGCGTAGTATTTTCAGTTTTTATTTTCAGCATGTGTGTGGTAGTAGTCTTTGTTTTCCATCACCATGAATAAATTTCACCATCGGTTTATCATCTTTAATGTGGATGGAAAATTGTGCCAAGTTGATACATGATGACCATTGTCGCTTTGCTCATCTTTGTACTTGTTTTATGCATGATTAAGCTAGTGCTCTCTTTAATGCAAATCTGAAATTAATTTAAATGCTAGCTTAATCCTTTGCGGAGGTTACGATAAAGATGAAACCCATAGTTTTTCTCATGCTCTCAATTTTGGATGGGTTAAAGATGATTTATTTTTGTCTTAAAAGTAATGCTAACCTCATCATTAATACCTCTTCCATGTTGCTCTACCTATCCAAAGCCTTATATTTGATTGAGTGCAAAAACCTTAGTGTACAAGATTTATTTTTGGGTGCATTAATTCAAGGTTTGATTTCTCTGGCCCGAGACTAAGAAGCTGGTCATTCCATTTTTGCGTATCTATCTTTATGCTAGCCTCTTCTATCCGTGCATTGTAAGTTTCCACATTGAGAATTTTGCAAACCTCGCCAGATATCCACCCACAAACCCAAAACATCTCTTTTTGTGTTTACCTCCTTGACCACAACCCAATTCTTGAGTATGGATGAATATTTCAAGGAAGATCACAAGAATGAAGGTGCCGAAGATTGAAGTATGATTTTGGGAGACCTCCAACGACATGGTGCGTGAAGGACCCCTAGAAGATTTCTAGTGTTTCTCTCCAGGAAAATATAGACTTTTAGTACCTACCTTGGCACAAAAATTTCATCACCTCTTTGCCTGAGGATGTGCAATCGTCTAAGCATGGGGGGAGTTGCCAAGAAGGTAGGTACAATGTAATCTAAAGTTCAAGGGGAGTATATTAAAAAAATGATGAAAAAATGAAAAAAAAGAAGAAGTATGAAAGAAAGAAAAAAAAGGAGAGAAAGAAAAAATATGTGTATATATATAAAAAGAGAAAAAAAGGGAGAAAGAAATAATAATAATAATAATAATAAAGCCCACCGGCTCTCTAGATGCATTAGAATTTCAAGTCAAGAGGATTCAAGATCAAGACCCATACTCATCTTTCCAACCATGTGCAATCCGATAACGAGGACGTCGTTTGTGCCTCGGGATCACTCTTTGCCATTTTCACATGTCCACCTATCTCAAAGTGTGTGTATTTTTTACTCCCCCTCCTTGAAGAACATTATTTTTCCAATGACCTTTTTGACGAGTCTCGGTAAGTCCATGAGAAGCTTGTCTTGATTTTATAATATCTCGATTATAATATCTTGGTAGGACTAAACTTTTCCCAAAAGCTCCATATAAAGCCTTCCACTTATATATATTTTGAGAGGGGAAAGGAGTAGAACAAATAGGCTTGAGAGACTTGATGAGATGAGAGTTCATGAGCAATATGCAAGGAGGTTTAAATTTTTGAACTTGGTTTAGCTCTTTTTCTTCATCTTGCACTTCATTTCAAAATTTCTGAGATTCATTTAAAATTTGAGAGCATGATTAACTTCTTGTGGGAAGAGCTTAATTGATATCCACCCTCCATAGGGATGAAGACTAGTTACATTATGGAACTTTAACAAATATAAATTTAGAGAGCATTATATTTTCTCATGTATGATCAAGTGTAGGGTATGAACATCGAAAGGCAAGACTGATATCCATTGAAGGCTTACTCGAGGACGAGCAAGGTTTAAGCATGGGGGGATGTTGGCGGTCGATTTCCGTCGACCTAGCCATGAGTTTACCTTCAATGTTGGTATTAATTTGATATTCACACTAACGATCCTAACCCCCACTATATGTCAAGTTCGCACTCGTGCATGGTTTTTGGAGTTTATTATTTACACAGGAATCAAGAGCCTAAATGAGGACTTCCGGGTAAAGTTCATCAAGGGTTTTACAAGAAGATCATAGAGCCCGGTACAAGTCAAGATATGAGATGAACATGACTCCAAATGAACCAAGGACTAATGCGTGAAGCCGAGAAGTGACGAGGACCTAGACGGAAGATGCAGGAGTTCATACGCCAAGCACCCTTATCTAAACCGCGAGGAAAATGACATCAAGGACCCACATGCAACTCGGCAAAAACTCAGGAAGTTGCGAGAAGCTTCGGGAAGAAAACCGAGGGCGAATCGGGCCGAGGAGGCCCTAGGCCGGTCGGCCCAGGCCGCCCGGCCTAGCCCCTTTTCGGGTCGGTTCACCACCCCCTTTGACCTAGCACCCATTCGTGCTATTTATAGTCCCCGTGTGAAGTTCCAACTATCAAGCCATTCGTCATCCGCCGCCGAGGAGCAGAGAAGCTAGAGGGACACCATCTCGAAGAGGAGGGTCGTGCTAGTTGTCTAGGATTTCCCTAGCCGACGTAGGAATCTTGCATGGAAGACCACGTCGGAGTTTCGGAGCTAGGATCAAGATCAAGGTAGGATCCCGATTGTGATCTTGTTCGTGTATCATTCATGGTGAAGTCTTTGTGAATCCGATTTCCAGCAAACAAGTGCTTTCTCTACGGTTTTGTCTTCTCTTGGTTTTGCTTCTTCCTCAATCTATACTTAAGATAGATTGCTTAGGGTGCTCTTGTAGCCGCGGTGGCTAGAGGTGCATACCTGATCTACTAAGTGTTTTCAACACGTTCCTCATGAGCGTGCTCTTAGGTTCACCTACACAAGAAGCGGGGCATTGTGACAGGATGTCGATCACATGTATAGTAGGTGCCTTCGAGGATTGGAACGGAAGCCACATGCCTTTTATGAGATTCATATTGCTATCTTCATCTCTCGCTTGGAACTACAATAAAGGCATGATCTATACTCTCTAGATCGGTTATCTCTTTGCTTTCTCTCGCTACCTCTCATGTTTAGTTGATTAGATGCGTTTGAAACCTCTCTAGAACAAAGTGCTTTCTCGCTTTATTGGATCGATCTTGCGTTGCACATGTTCCACGGATTCGATACCTTGGGTTTACACTTAAGGGAAAGAGGGTCCCATGTGATCCGTACGCTTGCGGATCGAAGTTTACAACGACAATCAAATGTCAACATTCTCCCATGCCTAGCAAAGTGCTAAGCATAGGGGAGGCTCTGAACCTTCAACATGGAAGTGCAACATGATACTCTAAGATAGAAAGATCAAGATCATCAACATCTACGGATCAATGCACAAGAAGCTAATAATCTCATCAAAATTCTGCATGGTCTCAGAAAGAAAACTCAGAATACTTTTGGATATTTGGAAGCCCCATGAAGTTACGATTCCAACGAATCAAGAATCAAGGAAATCGGAGGTTCCTACAAGCGGTTACGGCCAAATCATCGAACGTCGCACGTCCTGAAATCAGTTCTGAAGTAAAACATACATGACTTCCTTGTCTGAACTCCGTTTTCGATGAATGACCACATGTTGGAAAGGTAATAATCTTTTCAATAAATCTATATTTTGATAAATGTTCTGTTCTGGACAGAGGGAAAAATTCATGAAGAAGAGACAACAAGAAGATGATAAGAACAAGAAAGAGGAGATGGCAATGACAACATTGAAGAGAAGGGCGACCATTGGTTCCAGGAAGCATACATGATCAAATTTAGGAGTTTGGGAGCATTGGAAAATCAAGGCAAAAGCAAATTCACATTCAATACATGGAGATGTCGGGAGAAGACCACGAAGAACTACAAAATGCTTGTAAGTATTCCTTCAAACCTCAACTCGATGCAATTTTTGTTTTTCTCTATCAATAATAACATGGCTACTAGGAGGACAACCTAGATTTCCTTTTGATTCTAATAAAATAAGCATGGCCATGTGTTCGCCTCGGCGTAGTGGTTGTTTCCCCCTCTTGTACTTTTTGTAAAATTACGACGAGGACGTCGTATGATCCAAGCAAGGGGGGGGGAGGTAGCTCGTGCAAGTTATTTTCTTGTTTTTACTTGTTAAGTTTTTTCTATCTTTATTATTTGAGCTTGAGCATTGTGAATAATTATTTACGTGGTGCTTGGTGGAAGTTTACCTTTGAAAGTTTCCATACTCAACTTTGATCTAGGACCTCGCTTTGACTATGCTATGGTTAATACTAAATTTGGAGGAATTTATTTTTGAAAAATTATGAAAAACCCCTCGTAATAAAGGTTAGCAATTTCTTTTTCCAAGTTGAGAGACAAGTTTATCCTATACAAAGCTGACATTATATATCCTCCACCATAAGTGTTGTTAGCATAATGAATTGGGTTAGGATTTTTCTCTCTTGGAAGGTCTAATTTCGAGCAATAATCATGTCCTTGATGTAATATCTTTTATTGCTAGCCTCTTCATAGATTTGGTAACGTGACTTTCTCATTGAAAGCCCCGTATATCGCCGGATTTCATACCCAAACCACAGACATATTTTTATTACCTTATTCCTTGAACACAACCTATGCCCGAAGATTCGTTCCGTTTATAGGCAAAGATTTATTTAAAATTCAGATTGTGGTTCATGTCAAGGAGATGAGCGAAAGGCTTCAGAAAGAGATCAAGATGTCAAGAAAAGAAAAAAAGAAAAAAAAATGTGTGTGCGCATAAAGAAAAAAAGAGAAGAAAGAAAATAAAAAAAGGGGAAGAGAAAGAGAAAAAGAGGAGAAATTTAAGGCAAAACAAGGAAGATATAAAGAGGGGTGTTGAATCAAGTGAAGATCAAGAGAAGTGCAAGGAAGGATGCGATGTTGTTGAGAACGAATCTTCGATATTCCAAACCATGTGCAATCCGACATCGAGGACATCATTAGTACCTTGAAGTCATTATTCTTTTTCCCTTTGCACATGTCCACCATTCTAAATCTTCTCATCCTTGATACCTTTACATTATGGTTTAATTCTCATGATCATTGGCTCGGAAGGTGAACGACCATTAGAGGATTTTCTTAGCTTGATAATATTTGTGTCAACTTCACTAGCCATACCTATAGCTCCACCTTACATTATGAATGAGAGACTTATGAGAGGTGAGAGTTTATGAATTAATTAGGAGAGACAATTTAAATGAGCGACATGTGAGAACTTGGAGAAGGACTTTGTCTAATACTTAATGCAGGAATTTTATTTTAAAAGCCTATGAAAACCCTCCGATGGAAGTAAGAAAGTAAGTATGGTTGAAGTTGAGGATCTCTAGTGAAAGGTATGAGTTGTTGGGTAAGTCTTGAATTGGTAAATTTCTAAACGCCCATGTTTACATTGTGATCTTTGTCTCATGTTTCTTATATTAAAGATGAAGGATTGACTAACTTGTAAGGAAAGATTTGACGAAGCACGTTTCAACTCCAGGGATGAATAATTTTGTGAGCAACTTGCTCGAGGACGAGCAAGATCTAAGCATGTGGGGATGTTGGCGGTCGATTTCCATCAACCTAGGGCACTTGTTACACTATGTTGTGAGCTTTGTTATGGAACTAATTTTTGCTTGAACTCCAGTCTTTTGTCTTGGTCCTCGGGAATATCTTGTGGTTGCATCTTGGTCCTTGCCACCTTTGGAAGTAAGTTCATCTTGTATTCGCACACGAACGGAGCTCCTTGATCCTCTTGCTTAACACTTTCCGAACTTGATGCAAACTTATCCATTAAGCTCGTGATTTCCTGCATAAACATACAACTCCAAAAACACATGCTTGTGTCGAACTTCTTACATCATTAGTATGCCTAGTGGCGGGTTAGTTCCAAATCAAAGCCGAAACCAAAGTGTAACAAGTTCCTTAGGGGTGTCATATTTGAGCGCCAACACTAACCCGCCACACTAATGATATAACAAGTTCATCTTTGCATGTGCATTTTGAAGTGTAATGTGTTTGTAGGAAAACATGAACTAAAGGGACGGTGACACATCAAGTTCAAATGGACAAACAAGGAGTTCCGTTCGTGTTCAAGTGCAAGGCAAATTCACTCCCAAAGGTGGCAAGGACCTAAGTGCTATGACGAAACATCCCCGAGGACCAAGATGTAAAGATTAGGTTTCATACGTGAAGACCCCTATCTTGATCGCGGGGATGACGATGCCAAAAAGCCACACATGAAGGGGCAAAAAGTCAAAATAGCAAGAAACGCCACACCAACGAAGATGGGCCCAAACCGGGCCAGAAAAGGCCCAGGTCGACGGACCCATGCTGACCAGTTTACCCCCTTTTTGCCTCAGTTCGCGGCCCCCTTTGACCTAGGGTCTAATTAGGGATGGCAGCGGGCCGGGAAAGTGCGAGTACGACGTTTGCCCGCCCGAAAGCATGCCCGCGACCCTAGTCTTTGCCCGCTCGCCAGCTTGCCCGCGGGCACAAATCCCTGCCCGTGCCTGTGCCCGACGGATATCCGTGGGTACGGGCAACCCGCGCAAGATCTGTGCTCGTGGAGAGGTGCCGCCGTGCCTGGTGGAGGTCGAGGCCGTGGTGACGCCAGACGGAGGCAGCACCTGGCAGTGTTCGAGGCTGCTATTCGTCACCGGCCACCAACGCAAGCGCGCAGCAGAAGACGTCGATGGGGCACGGGATGTGGATTGTGGAGGGGTGCCTGGTGGTGGTACCTGTACACCTGCGCCTCGTGTCCGAGCAGCTCCGCCAGCACTGGCATACCCAGCAGCTCCGCGCGGACCACGAACTGCTCCACCTCCTTACCTCCTTCCCCGTCGCCAATGTACACCGGCACGTGCCCCTTCGGTGTCCTCTTCCCTTCTACGCGTGCTTGCTTCCCCCGCTGCCATCGTGCCACCTCGCCGGAGACGACGATGCGGAGTCGCCCACGCAGGAGAGCCGCCAGATCAGCTGCCTCATCACTAGTTGCTTCTCTTCAGCCTCAGCCTCTCTCGATGGGTAGCAGCGAACAACTAGTTGGGGACTGGCTGGCTAGGAGTCTAGGACGGTGCATGATGTCTGCAGTTGCGGGATGCATCCTATTGTTTTTTTTACTTAGGCCGAATTTGGACGTGCTTTGATGGGCCTTATGGTTGTTGTGCGGGTAACAGGCATCGCCCGTGGGCAAGATTTTCTGCCCGTGGCGTGCCTGCAGGCGAGATTTTCTGCTCGTGCTCATGCCCGCGGGCGAGAACTGCTATCCATACCCTTGCCCGACGGGTCGGATATCCGCGCCCGCGGGTAGAACTACCATCCCTAGGTCTCCTTGGTTCATAAATAGTTTCTGCCTCCGATGGCCGCCGCATCCAATCATTCTACCGACACCCATTCACCAGAAAGCCGCCGCTGCAAGATGAGGGATAGAGTTAGATGAGTTTATCACAAGGATCAATGCCTGGGGAGGGAAGGAAGCAAGAGGAGGACTCCAAGCCGTCAGCCTAGGGGTGTTCCCAAGCCTCCTCACCGCCATCTTCATTGACGACGTTCTCCAGTCTTCATCACCCCTATGTGCTTCAATCTATGTAAGATAATGGGGTAATGCCTCCGTTCATCCCTAGGGTTTTATGGGTCATTGCTATGTAATCGCTACATGAACTTTATGCCTATCGATGCTTCGTGGTCTATGTCTTTGCAAATACTTTATTTACATATGTGTACAACATGTGATCTTAGTATGGTTTTTGGTAATCGTGGTGATTAGCTTAACTCTATGGATGCTTAGATATAGATGCGTTAGCGAATTGATTATTTACCTTCGCGTAGTGACAGTATGAGAGAAGGGAAAAGGCCTAGCGACCGCATAACCGCCGTGAAGCTAGAAAGGCAACATCTCTTTCATGTAGTAGATGCATATCTATGTGATCCTAGATCCTAGGAGGGAACACTTATCTACTTTAATCTCTTCAACTCTTGCCATCTAGTTTAGCCTTAGATTAACTTAGATTTGATTGTCTTTAGTTCGTAGATTAATCTCTCTTTCAAAGGTTTTCTAATCAACTAGATTAGTACTTGGTTAAGCACTAGCAATTCCCTTGCTCTTTGGGTTGACAAGAACCTTGGGACCTTCCCTAGGTGAAAAAGGCTACAAGTGATCAATACACTTGCGGATCGAAACTCGACACATTATTCAACCGTCAATAGCGAGATGGCAACGCATTCCAGCCCCAGGAATGCCTCCGTGCTAAGTCCGCCCACCGCCAACAGTGGCGGCGGCTTCGACACGTGCTGGTGCTGCTGCCCCTGCTGCTTGTGCGCCTCGGTGTCACCACCACTCCGCTGTTGCTGCCTCCAGATGGCCTGCTGCCGGCTCGGGTTGCGCTGGTCTCTGGCAAGTTGCTCGTCCGCCGTCTCCATCACCATGAGCGACGGCGCGGCAACAACCAGCATGTAATGCGCGTGATTTGCGTACGAGTTTCAATCTTGTGATGACGTAGGGGGGATCAGGAATCTGGTCTTTGGTTTCTGAGGGCCGACAATCTTGGATTCTTGGGGAAAAGATTGCTTAGCTCTCTGGTAGTAGTCTGCTATCCGAGTGAGAAGAAACCACCTTGTTTGGAAGATTTGGCAGCAACAATAATATGTATCTACTCAAGAGAAGATTTGAATTGTCATGAGGGCCGTTGCTCGCGTGGTGCTGCTGCCGGGCTTAAACGGATAAGATGGATGGCTGTCAGTCATTTGCTTTGTCGGTCACGGGATCGATGACGGAGTTCACGTCAAAAACAGATGGAAGGATGTAACTAATCACAAAAGTTCAAGGACTAAACTGTCCTTTTCAAAAGTTCAGGGATGAACTTGACCTTCTGCCGAGAGTTCAAGAATGTCTTTGCCTATTTTGCCTTTTAATAATAGAACAAATGGAGATGAGACCATTTTGCTTAAACACATACACATAGCTTTGCCATTACAAAGTAAAATTCACCAAATCTGACTAGTTTTGAAGCATATTTTTATTTTATGGTGCCAAAACACTTTCCAAAATTATAGAAAAACAACTCCTTATTTGGGATGTAGGGACTTATAAAATTATTTTTCTAACATAAGTTCCATAAAGAATTACAAAGTAGGGTTTTAAAAAAATATCCCAAATCTATGATTCTTCATAATTCTATAGCTCTTAAATCCCAAATTTACAACATGATTAATCAGGTTTAATTTCACGATTTTCCGTCCATTCATGTAATTAGTTTTATAATTAGTCAATGTTTAATTCTTCTAATAGGCTTTGAAAGAGGCTCCAAAAGTTTTTGTCAAAAACTTTGGCCAACTAAACGGACTAGCTTTCCAAATTGATCTGAGTGGCTCTTCAATTTCATTACTGCAATCTTGGTGAAGCTTACTATTTGTTAATTTAAGAGCTCAATTACTTAAGTTGCCCTTCCGCCACTAAGGGAAGTCCCAATGGAAGAAACCGACATAGTTTCCATAGCACATGAAATTATCTATAAAAACTATCTTCTCCAATGAAGATGTCTTCGAGTAATAAGAGTTTTCTCTTTCTCTCCCCCAACTCTATCTTCTTCCTCCGATGCGAGAGTGACATGAGTCATCTAGAAACTAGTAGTTTCTCTCCAATGGTGATTTGATGGTTTCTTGGTGCATTGGGTGAAGAGTAGGCATGATTTCTTCTTGAGGAAACTATTTTCAATGATTTTTGTTCTCTTTCCTCATTAATTAGACCATCACATTAATATTTTACTGAGTTAGCAAGCTATTTAATAGAGATGAAAACTATCATTAATACTCCATTGGAAGTGCCCTAAGGGCAGTCCCAATGAAGAATTAATTGTGGTTTCTATGTCCATTAATTATCTTGACAACTCAGCATTTTGCTGATATGATAAAGAAATTAAAGAAGAAAGAGAGGGCCAAACAAAGAAACAGTTTCTACCTCAGGAAACCAAGTCTACCATCTGTTGACGGTCGATTTCCGTCAACCAAGAGCACTTGTTACACTTTAGTTTGAGCTTTGAATTGAAACTAACCCGCCACAAGGCATACTAATGATGTAACAAGTTCGCACTTGCATATGATTTTTGGAGTATGTTATTTACGCAGGATTTAAGCGCCTAAATGAGGACTTCTGGGTAGAGTTCATCGAGCACATTATGAGAAGATCATGAAGCCCGGCACAAGTCAAGACACGAAGTGAACATGACTCCAAATGACCCGAGGACCGAAGCATGAAGCCATGAAACTCTGAGGACCTAAACAGAAAATGCGGGAGTTCGTGCGCCAAGTACCCTTATCCAAACCGCGGGGAAAACGACGTCAAGGACCCACATGCAATTCGGCAAAAATTCAAGAAAGCACGAGAAGCATCGTGGCGAAAGATGGGGCCGAACTGGGCCAAGAAGGCCCTAGACCGGCCGGCCCATGCCGACCGGCCTGGCCTATTTTCGGCCCGGTTCGTGACTCCCTTTGACCTAGATGCTCCTCGGCTCATTTATATCCCCTGCCTTCGACGGCCGCCACATCCATCCACCAGAATTCGGCGAAACTTAGAAGAAAGCACCGGAGGGAGACGACGGCGGCCGCGAGTCCTCGAAGTTGTCTAGGAGATGGCCTAGGCCGACCCTAGCCGCCATGGCCGCCCTGCGTGGTTGTGCCATGGTGGAGTTCCGGAGCTAGTTGAGGTCATCAATGGTATGTACTCGGTGGTGATGATCCAAACACATCTATTATTATGTGAGCAATGTTCATCATGTTTTCCAATCTATTAGCGATTCCATGTCTCCGTTTATGCTTTTTACCTATCGTGAATATGATTTGATCCCTAGTCTAATGCATTGGTTAGTCTATATAGCATGCTCTATGTAATCGTGGTGATTAGGTTTAGTGTGTCGACCCCTCATGATTCGTAGACACGTTCATGTTTTAGCGTGCCTCTAGATTCCCCACTTCATTAAGGGTGCACCGTGACAGGATGATACCCTTGAAAGAGCGGATGTCTTCGGGAGGTAGGCCAGAGGTAGGAGTTTAAGGATGCTAGTAGATGAGATGCTCGATTCGTTGCTCGTTTGCCGGAACTTCAACTAGAAAGTGCTAGGCCTAGTTACCCCTTCGGTGGAGCTTTACCTTAGCCGCTGTTCTTGGGTGTGATCAACCTATACACTTCATGAGTATCTCTTTAGGTTAACCTTTGTATGCAATCGATGCTTCATATTAGGTTAGATTGACTAGATAAGGTAGAGAACCTTAGCAGTTTGCTTCTGATCCACGGATTCGATGACCTTGGGTAATACTCGAGGGAAAAGTGCTACGATGATCCGTAAGGGACGGTGAATCTTGACGCGTTTTTAGACCGTCAACAAGCTCTTTTTCTGGCACCGTTGTCGGGATCGGCAACTCGAACCCTAGGGTGATCTACCTTTCTTTTTGACTAACCCTAACTTTTATTATTGCATATATGCTTGTTTTCTTGTTTGTGTCCTTGAAAACAGGTGAAAAGCTAGACACAAGACGTTCGATGAGTTCTCTACATACACACTCCAACAAGATGTTTGGAACACCAAGATTCGCTCTTTAGTGGTAGGTGCTAACTTTTGTTAGTGACCCATCATCCGCTATCGAGTCCACACCCTACACGAGCGATGATAAACAAGGTAAGTCAACATGTCAATTAAAATTTTAAGACTAATGTTTTGTGGAGATTTGTTTGTTCAAATAATAGGTATTGGAAGCGATCACGATGCCCCCAAGACCACAAGATCAAGCTCGTCAACATCTTTGAAGTTTCTGTTCACATTTGCACAGCCTCATGGGAAGAACAACAAAATATCTTTGGATATTTAGAAGCCCCAAGAAGTTACGCTTCCAACGAGTCAAGAATCAAGTCAATCGGAGGTTCCTACAAGCGGATATGGCCGAATCACCTATGGTTGCACATCCTGAAATTTCTGGACAGTAAGCAAAGCTGAAGTGAAACAACCATTCCTCCCTCATATGGACTCCGATTAAGATGAATGAGTACCTGTTGGAAAGGTATTTTCCTTCAATAGAATTATATTTTGGTATATATTCTGTTACGTATACAGGGGAAGATCCACGAAGAAGAGGCAGTAGCAGCACGATGAGAACAAGAGAGTGGAGATGACGATGACAACAACAAAGAGGAGCTTGGGTAACGCTTCCATTACACCACATATAAAGAAATTCAGAGGCTTGGAACAAAACAAAGACCCCTAGAGCATTAGAAAATGAAGACACAAGTTGGCGACATTTGACACAAAGAGATCTTTGGAGCAAATCACAACGGATTACGCACAAACGACAACATCCAATGGCGCGGATACTTTGGGCTCTCAAACGAAGGATCATGGAGCGACATGAAGACATTTAAGACATGTGTGAAGCCCCACAAATGAAGAAGAGGAGTGATCCTACACAAAGCAACCTTGACGAGATGTGGCACGAAGGGAAGAATTGAGAAAAGTCTACGCGAGCCACCTCCGATCATCAAGGATTGTTCGCTTTCAACCCCGGAGGACCACTCATGATGAAAAGCTCGAAGTATGAGGTACACATTAAACTCTCAAGGTACTTTTGGAGATGATATCTTTCTTTTGATATATTCATGTTCATATCCAATAATATGTTTTGATTCTATGCCTTGCACCTTTGATGATCATGATAAGCTAGAATTTCTTGGGAATGATAAAGAGGCTATGATGTGCTTAAATTTATTAATTCCTTGCCTAATGAACCTTTTCCTAATGAGAGCCTTAGCGTTGAGCAAGAAACTTATGCTACCTTTAATCACAACACGCTTTGTTCGATAACCTTGGGTAATACTCAAGGGAAAAGTGCTACGATGATCCGTAAGGGACGGTGAATCTTGACGCGTTTTTAGACCGTCAACACCATCGCAACGAGGCACAAGGAAATCACCGGACTGCCGTTGAGGATACTCTACTCGTTTCTCGCGGTCTCGTTCTGGATCCATTACGCCGCCGCGCAGATGGCCCTCGCTCCCACCGCCTCCCCACCCTCAGTGCACACTCCTCTGCGCTGTCGCGAACAATGGCAGGTGACGTTCAGGCGGCAGCGGTGTAGTGGAAAATGAGCGGCGACATAGTTCTGCTCGACGCAAGCAAGAAAAAAAACTCTGTTCGTTCCCCCGCGTCGTCCCTAGGGGCGACTCGGGGGCGACCCGCCGCCACCCGCCGAGGCACCCCTCCCCAGGCCGGCGACGGCCGCCGTCGCCACCTCTCGATGGCGGTGGCGGCCCACCCCCTCCCTCCCTCCCTTTCTCCTTTCTCCCACTCCCCTCTCCCCTTTACACCACACCACCGGTCGCAGATCTGAAACTCTACCTTTTGCCCTGCCGACGGCCACCGCCATCTTCTCCTCTGCCGGCGGGCGGTGTGCTTGCGCCTAGGTCCTCCGGCTTCCCCGGCCGGCCCTCCCCGCGCCCTTCGCCGCAGGTGCGGCCTCCCCGCGCCGCTGGGCCGCCCCGGCGGCCGCGGCTGCTCCGGCCTCCGCCGGCCGGTGGGGAGCCCTCCCACCGCGGTTCCGTGCAGGGGACGGGCGGTTCGGCGTGCGGCCGGCCCCGGGGCTGGGGATGCGCGGCGCGCGGGGCGCCTTGGCGGCTAACGCAGCGGGCCGCGCGCACCCGGGTGCTTGCTCCCTCGGTGCTCGCCCACGCGCGCGGCGGTAGGTGCCGGCTAGCGCCGGGCCCGGGGGCACGTCCTCCCTGCGCCACCTGGTGAGCACCAGCTGGCCGCCGACGTCCTGCAGCTGCCCACCGCCACGCCGCCCCCGTCCAAGTCTCCCGGTGATGGCCCTGCGCCTCCGACGGCAGCTCCAGGAGGCGGACGCCCCTCCTGCGCGGGGCCGGGTGCCCCGGCCACATGCCTACCTCTCACCGGCGTGGGACGCGGTGCCTCCTCCTCGTGCCCGTCGTCGGGCGGGTCGCCCGGCCGGGCCGCCGAACCCTAGATCTGGGTGGCCGGGCCCGGCGGCGCGGGCTCCTCCCTGCTTGTCTGCATGGAGCGTAGCACCCCCCTCCCCGTCCGTGCCGCGCGGCGGCGCCTGCTGCCAGCGCTCCACCCCGCTGCCCCTCCCCCTGCAACGGCGACGTGTACCCCTCCTCCGATCCTGTGCCGGCACGGCTCCCTGCGACTCCTCCTCGTCGTCGGCGGGACCCCCTCCGCGACCGATCGCCCGCCTTCGGCTGCTGCAGTTTTGCCCGTTCCGGCGCCTACTCTCCCGGGTCCGTCGGGCCCGTCCGCCTTTGCACCCTCGGCCGCTGAACCGTCTCCCGCACTGCCTCGTCGTCGTCGCTGGTGCACCCCCTCCCTCCTGCGGTCTACGGCCTCTTCGACTGGGCTCCCGCCGGCGGCCGCCACCCTCCTACCGTCGACGGCCGTCCCACGCCGGTGCCGCGTCCCTACCCCCTCGACGCGGGTGCGGGTGTGGGCGGCGGGCCGGGAGGGAGGTGCCCTCCTTCCGCACCTCCCTTCCCTCAGCGGACGGTGTTGCAGTGGTGTGTGGCGGGTCTGTCGCCGCCCGGTGGAGTTCGTGCTGCTGTCCTGGCGATCTGCGTGGGCTGCGATGGCGCGGTCTCCATGGCGGCTTGTTCCTTGTTGCCATCATCTCGGGCACACGCTGCGGTTCCCATTGCTTGGTCTACCACTTTGGTTCCGGCGGCTGGCAGTGTTGTTGTTGGCCTTGGAGTTCTTGGGCGAAAGCCTTGCCTAGCGCTTGCTAGTGCTCGCAGTGGTTGCGCATCCTCGCGTAATTACCCTGTTGGGGGCGTTGTGATTGCCTCCATTGCCTCTGGTCTTCCAGGTGAAGACTTGGCCTACCCATTCGTGGGCGGGCGGACGACGGCAGCGGCGGTGCTGCTTCTTTCCTGAAGGCGTCGTTTTGCAAGACCGCTACATTTGCCTCCGCTGCCTCCGAGCTGTTAGACTAGCAATGATGTGCGTGTTTCCTGGATGTACTTCTTCCCCGCTGGCATTTGTGTTGTCGTGTGTTCTCCCTTCTGTAGTGCTTGTGTGGTGACCCCCCTCTTCTCTCTTCTCTCTTTCTTTCATGTTGCTGTTTATGGTTCTCGGCTCTTTAGGGGTTCTCTTAAAGTTGCGTGTTGTAAAACTCTCTCCTCTTAATGAAAAATGTACTTTGCACGTCTTAAAAAAAAAATTCTGCTCGACGCGGTAGCAAGGCTAGCGGTGGCTTGGTGGCGTGGCAGCACACAGAGAGTTCAATGATGGGAAAGTGGCGAGGACACGGCGGCTAGAGAGAGACAGTTGTGGCCCACGCCAGTGAGCAGCCTGGCAAGCTGCTTGTCGTGCTCCTATTTTTTCCCTCTTTCTTCATTTTTCACTCAATCCCAATGCTCCTTTTCCCCCAATTTCCCAATCCAAATCCTGCTAGCTTCTTTGACAAACCTTGTAGAAGAACCAATGAACTCCATCTTATTGATTTGGAATTTCCCCATTCGAGCAACCAAATCCCATGAAATTAACTCCAAAAACTCGACCCCCTGCACTGACTCGCGAGCTGAATGGCTCTTAGCCATTCAGTTCGTAAGTAAACTCCTAAAACAGTGATACATTGCAAACTTTGAGCCACTTTTTTTTTAAAAATAGAAATCTCCTTACAACTTTCTCCTAGAATCAAGCTCCAGTTTAGCTACATAATGTTGTTTTCAACAACTTTAGACTTGGCAAATTTTTCAGTCCGTTAGTTTGGCCAACAGCATGACTTCAGTTTTGTAGAAAGGTTGGCTGAGAATGTGGAAGTAAGTGGCAGCGTGTTCTACATGCATTGGGGAGGATGGTGATTCTCATTGCCACAGCGTGTGTTCTACAGCTCAAGTTGCCACACCTGATCGCTCTCATTTGTGCATTGCATTTAAAGTATTTTATGTATGGTGATTAATGTGGAAACTAGGTATTGGGGATGATGGTTTCTATTGACATTAATTTCTCTTATTTTCTCTTGAAAACTACTCCAAAAAACTTACCATTGGAACTACCTTTAAGGGTGTTTTTCTCGTTGTACGAAGATGAATTAGGTTGTCTTAAGAAGGCGAGACACCATTACACACATTTACTCTTTCCTACAAACTCAACAACTATATTCCAAAATATACCTGGGTGTGCTTAGGATAGGAGGCAGTTAGGACTCGGTAGCCTGCATGGTAGTTGCACCTCTACAAATTTGAGGCCGGAGGTGACTACATAGATACATAGAGAGGCTTCTCCATTTATTCATACATGAAAAACCCTCACAGGTTACTTCTTGCAACACAAATTTACTTTTCTTAACAGAAAGAAGCACACAGAAGGAAGTAACTTTTAGTCATAAATAGAGAGTCCTCGTTACTTCCTGCGACACAAAATTACTTTTCTCAAAATTGTGTGTCGCAAGAAGTAACTTTGTGTCGCAGGAAGTAACTTTTGTGTCGAGGAAGTAAACTCGGAGGAAGTAACTTTATGTCGCGGGAAGTAACTTTGTGTCGTAAGAAGTAACTTTTGTGTCGCAGGAAGTAACCTCGGAAGGCTTTCCATTTAAACTTAAATGGAGAGACTTCTCCGTTTAGATTTTGCGTTTGAGGCCCCTTGTTTCCCATGGCACAAACTCGTAGCATTGGGCGCCTTCTGCATTAACCCTTTTTTTAATTGGATTCTCGATTCTGCACTCACATTGCAGGGTGTATCTTGCAACCACCATGGCTTCCCAATTTCAGACGGAAGGCAACAAGGTGTTGGACTAGCATCAACTTCCAATGAAACAGAAACTGAGTTTAATTTGGTACCTTCTCCCTACCCTACTTTAAACAGAAACTTGTAGGGGTGCCTTCTGCATTGACCCTTTTCTCTTCCTAACTGGATTCTGCATTCATGTTGCAGGTTGTGCCTTGCAATCACCACGCATTTCTTCCCAATTTCAGACGGATTGCAAGTAGTTCCGAAAATCTTATTGATACAACGAACAAAAACACCATGAAGAATTAGGATAGGAGCCAGTTAGGGCCTGCAGAACAGTTGCACCTCTACAAAATTGAGCCGCTGTGTTTCCCGTAGCACAAACTTGTAGGGCGGTTTCTGCATTAACCCTTTTCTGTTTAATTTCTTATAAGTGGATCCTCGGTTCTGAACTCACATTGCAGCGTGTATCTTGCAACCACCATGGCTTCCCAACTTCGGACCGACAGCAACAAGGTGGTTGGAGTAGCATCAACTTCCAGTGAAACAGAAACGAGTTTGGTACCTCTTCCTACCCAGCCATGTATAGTACTATAGTTAGTAGCTACACAACACATAATTCAGGGATTTGGTACACAGAATCCATACAATGATTACTCGTCAATAATAGTGTCCTCCCATGATTCAATTGCAGACCTGTCCTTAGGCTGTGCACGAATCTCCCGTTCATAACTCTGGGACAGGAGTCTTAAAAATGCTCCAAGATCAGTGAGCAGGTACTATACCAGCCAAGAAGCCGTTACCATTTTTTTAGTAGTTCACTCGTGACCCGAAGCCTCTTCCTTAGGGATGGCAATGGGGCCCCGATCCCCGACGGGGATTTCCTCTATTAGGGGATGTAAATGGGGCGTTTTTAGTCCCTGCGGGGAGCTTAATGGGCATTTTTCCATCCCTGTCGGGGGAAGCGGGGGGCGGAGCGCTCTCCACGTCCCCGTCCCCGTCCCCCGCCGGGGACCCCGAGTAGCAATAGCATTTGTATGTTTAATAGGCCGAAAGGAGCCCAAAACAGGATCGAAGCCCAAGCCCAAGAAAAACATATATATTACTACCCCAAAAAGACAAACCCTAGGTCCACCACTCCAGTCCGCCGCCTGCACACCACTCCCCAATCACCATTCCGCCTCCCCTCTACCTCTGCGTCCCAGGCACGCACCTTGTGCCGTCGGTGCCGTCGTCGGCCGGAGCTGCTCCCGCGCACGCGCTCCCGCCGTAGGTCCGAGGCCGCCGCTCGTTCGCGCAGGTCGCCGTGGCCCGCCGCCGGGGGCAGGACCCCTGCTCCTCCCCGCCCCTGCTAGGAGTAGGGGCCCGTGCAGACCTGCCTTCTACTCTGCTGCTGGCGCCTCGTCGAAGAAGAGGAGCAGGGAGGAGCCGCACGCCCTGTGGCTCGCCGCCACCGCCCGCCCTATGGCTCACCGCCGCCGCCCGCCGACAGCCCGAACCAAGGACCGGCCGCCGGGGCCAGCTGTGGCGGCCCCTGCTCTGTGGTCGAGAGCCTCCAGGCCCACCTCGACGGCGAGAAGGCTGGCTGCTTCCATGCCCCCCGCGCCGCCCGTAGAGAGGGAAGGAGAGGCCGGCCACGATCGATCTGGGGATCTGACCTTGCTTGTTTATGGGGATTTATCGGGGACGGGCCCCCCGTCGGGTGAGAGATCCCCGCTCGGGGACGGGGACGGGGGAAAATCATTCCCCGCGAACGTTGTCGGGGATAGGAACGGGGAAATTCTCCACCTGCGGGGATGAAAACATTCTGGTAATCCCCGACGGGGATAGCCCCGTTGCCATCCCTACTCTTCCTCCCATGATATGCTCTCCGGAGCCATGTGACCCCTACCAAAGCAAGTCGGGCGCAACGACCGCTGTGATGGCGATCGCGGCGCACTGAGTTCGATTCTCTTCTCCAGCCTATAAATAACCCGGCAGCGTGCCCGTTACAGACCATCCAAGCACACAAGTCGCCCTGTCTGCCCAGTGGTAGAACAAGCTACCCTCCCAAGCTTGCAAGCTTGTCCGTAGTAGCGCTGGTTGCATTGCCTAAGATGGCATTCTCCACCAAGGTAGCCGCACTTGCTGCGCTCATCTTCTCGCTCCTGGTCACGTATGGCTCGTGCGCTAGGCCGGTGAACTTCAACGCCTCGGACTTCACCGCCGACCCCAACTGGGAGGCCGCCAGGGCAACCTGGTACGGCGCGCCCACCGGCGCCGGCCCATACGACGACGGTAAGCTTTCGTCCATGATCACCGACGATCGCTCGGCGATCCTGCCGTGTTCATGAACAGTCTATAATCTTGCGTCCATTGGTGCGTTGATGCAGGTGGTGCCTGTGGATTCAAGAACGTGAACCTGCCGCCGTTCTCGTCCATGACGTCGTGCGGCAACCAGCCCCTGTTCAAAGACGGCAAGGGCTGCGGCTCCTGCTACCAGGTAGATTAATTGGTCACGCGAAGTTTACTCATCTGGTGCCTGCGGGTAATGGAAAGGGAAAGCTCCATCACAGTTTCGAGTTTTGACACACTCTGTTCTGTTGCCAGATACGATGCACTAACAACGCTGCGTGCTCCGGCAACCCGGAGACGGTGATCATCACTGACATGAACTACTACCCGGTCTCCAAGTACCACTTCGACCTCAGCGGCACGGCGTTCGGCGCCATGGCCAAGCCCGGGCGCAGCGAAGAGCTCCGCCACGCCGGCATCATCGACATCCAGTTCAAGAGGTGGGTAACATGCGCCGCACGTTGCTCTGCGCCAAAAAAAAAAAACACAATCTGCTGGCCCCACCTGAGCAGAATACAAGCCCCACTGTCTATCCACTGTGCGCTGCATGTGGAGGAGTGAAGCTCGACCTTGTAGATTCACGGAAATATTCACTAGTTACTGTACCTACTCCTAATCTCTAGATTAGGATTGTAGCCTGACAAGAACAGGACTAATGGAAACCAGTTACATGCAGAGTGCCCTGCAACTACCCCGGCCAGAAGGTGACGTTCCACGTCGAGGAGGGCTCGAACGCCGTCTACCTTGCTGTGCTCGTCGAGTTCGAAGACGGCGACGGCGACGTGGTGCAGGTGGATCTCATGGAGGCCAACTCCGGCTCATGGGCTCCGATGCGCGAGTCCTGGGGATCCATCTGGAGGATGGACTCCAACCACCGGCTGCAGGCGCCCTTCTCGCTGCGCATCACCAACGAGTCCGGCAGGAAGCTGGTGGCCAACCGGGTCATCCCGGCCAACTGGGCGCCCAACAACTACTACCGCTCCATCATCCAATACTAGTTCTGCCCTTGCGCTCTGTAACTCGCTGTGTCATTGGCTTAATTGTATATCGTCGGTGCGTTTTTACGGTAGTATGTAGTAGTAATTAAGTGAGGAACCAGAAGCCCGGCAATGCCGTTGGTGTTGTGTTTCAGCAAGATTGGCAGAGTAGGAGATGAGGAGGCTAGTTTGGATGTGCTTTCTCGCCCAGTGTCAATTAATGTATTTATCAAGATTATAAACGTTTTTTTTTTTAATTCAGAACGTCTATGCTTCTCCCGTACACCTACGTTTTGTGGCTCCTCTTGATTATTGTTTGGCACAAGTTGCCTATATATATTCAGTGCAAATTACTTTACTATACTCCCACTACTCATAACTAAGTGATCTTTATTTTTGGGTTGCCCGAGTGAATATTGGAAGCACTAGATGTAGATTATTCTTTCATGTATTGAGTTGGGATCTCTGAAAATTACATAAATAGATTTTGTCTTGGAACTAATTTCACACGATAGTAAAGGTTTGTTTGTTTGAGCTAAAATTTTTTGAGCTTTTTTGAAAAGCTGCTGCTGTTTTTTTTTCTCAAACACTACCTTTTAGAAGACGTGTTTAGCTTTCGAGCTCAAAGAGCTACAAAAGGCTCATAGAAGTGAGGTTTCCAGCTTTCTATATAAAGTTAGTTTTTTGGACTTCCAACTTTTGGAAAGCTACTCCCTCTGTCTTATAAAAAGTGCAATTTTAGTTTTCCTAAGACAGATTAGTGGTGGCGCAAAAAGACTTTAATACCCTCATTTGTTAGCCACATGCAGTAAGTTTTTGAATGCAAATCAGATCTGATTACTTAATTAGGTAGGTAATTAGATCTAATTTTTAAGATTGCACTTTTTGTGGGATTTTCTCCAAATGCTAGGATAACACTTTTCACGGGACGGAGGAAGTATACAAGAAGATCGTTGTTTGTTTAAGTTTTTGGGCTAGTTTGGTAGAGCTCCAAGCTGAGCTGCACCAAACGGTCGTGGCGGTGAATCACTTCTGCTGGATTGGTTGTGAGAGGTGGAGGTGTTTTGCACATGGCACAAGTGAAGTGGAGGAATGAAAAGACTCTAATACCCTCATTTGTTTGCCACATGCAGTAAGTTTTGTCATGCAAAACAAATCTGACCACTTAATTAGAAATGTAATTAGATCTATTTTCTACGATTGTATTCTTTGTGAGATTTAAAAAAAAGCTAGGACTGCACTTTTTATGGGACGGAGGAAGTAGTCAAAATTGTATTTTGAAGGTCATATGTGTCCTCTTGTTCAAAACGTAACGGATCTCTTTCCTTGTTTGGGATTGTATAATTTGGTTGTATTTAAGGTCTTGTTCACTGGGGGTTACTAGTTTTATATCACTATACACTCTTTTTTCTTATGAATTTTTGGTGCTCCAAACACATGCACTGTTGACTGTTCAGACCATACACCAACGAAGTTCATGCAATCACTTCCAATGACCGCACCAGTTGATGAGGGGAAGTTAGTACATGCACCGTAAACTAAAGTATCGGGTCTAAATTATCTCTGTACGCGCATGTGGAGGTTCAACAAGAGTCTCCAGATTAAAACGAAGCCCATCAACAAGGTTGGTCCATGGCGCTAAATGCTTCTTAAACGTAGTCGCTCTCGCTGCGCTGCAAAAGCATCTATCTGTGTGCTCCGCCCCAGTAGCTCAGCTGTCGACGAGTTTTCTTTTTCGGACACAGACGGTTAAGATAAGGACGCAACAGGAAAGGAGGGCCCTGAATTTTCTCCCCTATTCCTATTCTGCTCGCCCGGACAAACAGTTAGCTCCGGAAAGATACAAGGGCAACTGACGCGGTGATGTGTCCCCTGGCATGTGCGAGGCAGGGGAAGCCGGACGCCGACCGCCGCGCGGCGCTGCGCTGCACATTTGCATGTGAGGTGCGGGCCACGGCGGAGAAGGCAACGGCCGCTGGGCCCCGGGCTGTCGAACCAACCAGTGGCCAGCACGAAGAGCCGCCGTGCTCTCGCCGTCAGCTAGCCGAGGCGCGCCGCGCGCAGCGAGCCCGCGCGCCAGATTTGCTGGCCCCGCGTCGTCGTCGCGCTCGCATCCAACGTTGCCGCGGCTGGCCGCGGGTCTCGTGTCGTCCGTAGTGTTCTCCGGAGGCCGGGCGACCTGTGGAGCCGTGGCGTTGTGGGCGATGTCTTCGGTTGCGCGCGCACGGCGGCATGGGGCTGGCAAAGTGGGCGGGGTATACAGTTGGTTTTTTATTGTTTTTGAGGTTTTTTTAACCTCCTTTTCCTTCTAATAAAATTTACGGCAATTCTTTTGCCGTTCCGTTAAAAAAAAAAGAATGCAGCGCCGGGTAGTGGGGCGCTACTGGGTTTGCACCTGCACGTATCATCAGCAGACCGAGCAGCACGTCATGCCATCTCGTGAAAATGCTGCGTGATGATTGGCATTGGCAATCACGGATGGCCCTGATGTTGCTTCTGAAAAAACGACCTGACTTCTTGTGCATTCAGCATTTCAGCGGCAAAGCTTAGGACTTTGCTGCGTTTTCCTAAGATTCTTGGTGGACGAAATGCTTGAACAACCGAAACGCGGAATCTTCAGAAATGGCGAACACGCAGTTGTCAGGCGAGGCATGTGGCATGCAGGAAAGAAAGAGGAAGCAGCGTCACGTTCGCTCACTCCTAAACGCACGCATTGCATTTCGAAAGTGGGCGGAGATAATGCTGACTAGCTAGTACGAGTACAACGGTAGATGACTTGCACGGTTGCACAATGTGTAACACGACGCCCGAATGGCCACATGCACACACCGACTCCCAAATTACCCCTGTCTACCACCTGCGATTTTGCATAACAAGGAAAGGTGCCCGTGCGTTGCTACGGGCAATATCTTTGAACAAGTATTAATATTTTGATGGTGTGATATATTTCCTTGAACAAAGTAAAATTTAGTGACCCAATATTTTGATGGTGCAATACAAATGACGTTGCAATGAGTTTTATAATAATAATAATAATATAAGCACGATCTTTGATGTTCTTTATTTCACACAACTTGCAAAAGCAATAACGACATGACCACTACGGATGAGAATACCAACACTGAATTTTGATGGACAAGACCAACTCAACTCATCTAAAGGCCGATCTCATCTAATCTATTTTTCTTCCTATGATGCGCGAGAGATAATGTTTAACCATGACATGTAGGTTTTTCTCCCAGGGATTTGCTTCATGCGCCAAAGGGTTGATAAGAAATTGCGCCGTATCTTAATAGCATCATGTATGTAAGACAAGATTTTAATTAAAATTTTAGATGTCGTGTGTTAGAATTGGTCGTATATTTTGAAACAATAACAGAACATACAAAAAGGTACATTTACTCACCGTAATTACCGATTGGTGGGTCTTTTTTTAATCTCGCATTGAGTTCCATATTTAGTTTAAACTTTTCCTTTTCATTCATTTCCTCTCCGCATTTAAATACAGCTAAATATAATATATTTTTGATGTACATCGATTTATACTCTATCTATATATTAAATCAAACTTGGCATTGTTGTCCCTCTTGAGCTGCCTAGTCTATTACGTGAACAAAGTCTTAATAAAAGCAAAAAGCACACACAATATGAGATCGAAGAAATATGCGGCGTTTTTTTCTTTGATAAAAAATAACCAAGCAAACTACTAGTGTGCATCAAACATAACATGACTCTATTTGCACAACGGCAATCATATTTCGTTATGAAAAGATAATCAACAGAAAATCATAGCTCTATACAAGAAAATCATAGTAAATACCATAGTATAAATTACATTTTTGTTTACCTGAATGATTAAATTGACACAAACCATGCCGAGTCGAAACACCATCCCATGCAAAATATTATAGAGCATTTAATTTTACCTAGAGAAATAAAGAAATATTAAATTGTATCACATCATTCCAATTATACTATAAAGTAAATGTGAAGATACACATGAACAATTAATATCATATACCCTCACCTACCGTGTTAAAACCTCTTTGTAAACAATATTCTTCGTATAGATTCCAGCAACTTTTGGTACCGCTTTCTTCTTTTTTACCACATCCCTTTTTGTACCCTCACTCTTCCCTTTCTTTTTAGCACTTCTAGCATTTTTCTCTTCCTGCCTTCTAGCCTCTTCCTCTTCCGCCTCTGCGTTAGGCAGGAGGGCGAGGATCTTGATGTTCGTTCCGGCTGTGGCTCTAGACATAGCAACATACAGCTGACCATGGGAGAACACAGGTGCGGGCAAGTACACTCCTACGCTTGGTATTGTTTGACTCTGCGACTTGTTGACCGTCATGGCGAAACTGAGCCTTATAGGGAACTGCTTCCTCTTGAATTGAAACGGGAACATCTCATCATCAGAGGGGCACAATGGTATGCGAGGAAGGAAAACCCTCTCCCCGGCATGCTGCCCGAGAACAATTTCAGCATCTATTGAGTTTCTTTGGCACCTTCTAACCACCAGTCTCGTTCCATTGCAGAGTCCGTTTGCATGGTCCAAATTTCTTAGCAAAATTACCGGGCAACTTATCTTGACCTTCAGGATATGTGGAGGTAGACCGTTAGGAGTCAATGTGTTAAGGAACTCCTCAGGATAGTAGTTGTGCGGATCATCCACCGCTTCGTCGAAACTATGGTACACCATCTCCCCACCCTGTAACTTGTTGATCATCTTCAAATTAATATTGTCTACCCAATCATTACGTGTTGATAAAATGGCTCTGGAGGTGATGTAGTTCTTGTTTGTCATGTTTGCATGAGGTTTGGAAAGATGCTATCGATCAAAGTGTCTAGATCTTTCTCGGAATCCCCAGAGCATGGGACGCATATATCGTCAGGAAGGCGTACATCACCATCATTGTTAACCTCCTCTATGCCATCACCGATGCGCAATAGATAATCCGCGAACCAACGGTCACTCTGGGCCCTCATGTTGTGCACGAGCTTAAGATGTCGCATGTTTCGTCAAAGGTACGACCTACGTAAGGAAGCACCGATAATCTGTGCCCTCGATCCTTTCCGTACAACAGGGAGGACCTGCCTGAAATCTCCACCAAAGACAACCGTCTTCCCACCGAACGGAAGATCTAGGCGTCCCATTATATCACGCATGCTGTTGTCTAGTGCCTCAACAGCCTGCCTCTTTGTCATTGACGCCTCGTCCCAAATGATGAGAGACGCTTGTTGCAGCAGTTTGGCGGTACCGCTCTGTTTCGTGAAGCTACAACAACACTTATCATCAAGCGTGAGGGGAATCTTAAAACGTGAGTGTGCTGTCCTCCCACCAGGCATTATAGATGCCGCGACACCAGATGTAGCTGTAGCAACAACAATCTTATTTTGACTGTGGACAGTTCCGAGAAGTGCTCTATACACGAAAGTCTTTCCTGTGCCGCCGGGTCCATCAACAAAGAACAAGCCACCCTGTTCGGTGTCGACAGCTGACATTATGGCATCGTACGCAGCCTTCTGCTCCTTGTTTAGCATATCAGCTAATCTAACATCTTCCGGATTAGGCTCAATGCTCAACTCCTCAAATATCTCACGATTAACCCTGTCATCATCGTCAAATGCACCATTGATTTGTGGAAGAGGGAAGTCCCTTATGTCCTTACCCATAGATAGCAGCTTGTTCCTGATGTCAATCAAAACAAGCTCTTTCACCGCACTCGGGTTTGGATTGTTTCGCTTGTAGTCTTCCGCCATCGTATCGAAGTGTTTATTAAACAAACCAAGCACATCTTTCGGCTCGTAGAACACCAGCATTGTAGCGTACATCCTACGCAATGAGGATGGCATCTGGAACAGGCTGTTTTCAGTAAGACATTCATCTAGCGACTTGTCTTCTTCTATCAAGCCTCGCCTCATTGCAGCATCACAGAACGAAGGATAACATACACCATTAACTGTCTTGAGGTTGTCCCACGATGTCGCTCTAGGGACGTGGTTCAGGAGAACTCGAAGGAAATAGCGTTTGCCCTCCGCTGGATTTGCAGATACGAGCCTACCGACCTGGTATACCGAGTTTTCCCTTGGAACCCAAACTTTATCTTCCGTGATCCACCTATAGTACTGTGGAAAGTCACGATACAGGATTCCTCGAGCCTCCGGATTGTGATGGTTGAAGTTAAACCATTCTGTGAGCATAAACTCCTCGATACGCGGACGCTTTAGAACCCGTTCAACCTTGTCCCGTTTTTGAAACGAAACCATATGCAAGCCGGGGAGATGACATTGAAGCGGCTACACCGGTGGGTGATACTGGTGTAAGTCGAAGCCGTATATCCTCCACATCGCTTCGGGAGGCCCCACCCACCGAGCCTCTCTGTAGTCGGTGATCTCATCAACGTTTCCGTTGGCATCTTTCTTTCCATTCTCCCTAACAGCAACGGATGTTCTGTCATGGCCCTTGTAGATATATTTGAATAGATATTTCATGAACTTAATGCTGCTGCATGCCTCAACATTAATGTGGCAGTTGAAAGTACGTATCAAGTACGGGTTGTACGGCACAACCCATCGATTGTCTAGCATGTGACCTCAGATCTTTTCCGTACGACTATCATCACGTCTCCTGTACTGCGGGTACGAATCCTTGCCTTGGGATGTTGAATCACAAAATGGTCGCGGGTAATAGTTCTTGCATGAAGTACGACCCACCGTGCATGGGCATTCTGGATTTAGCACCCCGCACGGTCCATGCATCATATGCTCCGTCACCATCCTATAGAGCTCAGGGAACTTCTTCTTGTTTGGCAGCTCCGCACAGATGAGCATGTCATACTGCTCAGGGCATGTGATCTTGTACTTCCTTTCCATTATCAGCAACCATTGTGCATGCGGCAAGCCCCTCTTCTGGAACTCTACGACATATACGTAGGCCTTTACCTTGCCAAGTATGTCGTTGTGCAACAACCGCCTCCTCAGCTCCTCCAACTTCGCCCTGAAGACTCGAGCCACGACATCTGGCCGGTCCTGTGCCTCTTGTCCTGGATATAGCTCGTTCTTTATCTCGTCCCAATTCGGATTGCACGTCATGGTGAGGAAGATATCCGGTTTGCCATACTTTCGCACCAGAGCCATCGCGTCCATGTACCGACGCCTCATATCACGGGGACCACCAATGAACGTCGGTGAAAGCACCGTACGCTTCCCAACCTCATCCACGTGTTCCACGCCTGTACGGTAGCTGTCGACCAAACCCTAGTACAGGTCAGCCCTCACCGCATCCTGATTGAAGCGGATGTAGTCAAGACGCGAGCTTTCTATCTTCACGTAGGTGTCGACGGCAAACTGTTGGAACAGACGCTTCCCGTACAATATTGGATTGAAAATACCAGGTCGCATCTGAAACTTATAGGCGCAGTAATCACGAACGGAAACACACATGTTTCCGGCAGAACCTGCACACATGAAGGTGTTCAGTTAGTATTGTGATCCATGTTCATCGGTATATATTAGTTTAAAAGAATATATGCAATTACTCGCATCATCATCGCCATCCCCCTCCGCACGGGCCTTGCGTTTGGCTCGGGCTGCGTGTACCTGCGCATCAGTCACACCCTTCTTGGAAATGCAATTGTGCCACCCGAACTCTCCTTTGGGAAAGAAGAGAGGGTACGAGAGGGGGTCGTAGCACGCATGATACGACCGAATGCCTTTCCATAACCTATCCTTCCCGTGGAGCACAACACTATTTTTGAACTGACCTCGATGATCACTTCCCTCGATCCATACGGCAGCCACCTCTGACATTAAAGGCTTGTTATATACCCTTTGATCCAGATGTTGATCAAGGTTGAACTCGATATGGACATCCAAAAAATCCTCCACCTCTCCCATAGGGCGAAGGTGATCGGAGTAGGGATTAATGCCATTATTTAAGATGCCAACCAGCGTACGAATGACCTCTCTATCTTTCTGTTCAGTCTTCTCACGACACTTTTGTAGCCTATAATCAAGAGTTGGATCATTGTCATAGAAATAAAGCTCTAGGTGAGATGGTTCATACTTTTCTTCCTTGCCAAAGTTTTTTACACTATGATAAAGGGAGCCGTGCGCACGGAAAGTGTAAATACCACACTTTGAGGCGTCGGTGGTCGCACTATCAAGTTTGCAGTACAGAGAAGTGAATGAGAAGTGCCCATTGAAATGCCTGATGTGCTCACGAAAATGCCTGGCATCAGAGTCCGACGCCGTCCACAATCTCATGAGTTCAGGCGGGGGCGGGTCGGCAGGGGCTAGATCAATCTTTCCACTACGACAGCAGAATCCTTTCGGTTCGGACTCAAATCTCTTTGCATTGCAGAACTTGCAATTTTCCACTGGATTTAGCATGTGCGTCTCGTCGATGACATTAGCATACACCGCACCGAATGGATCTGGTGCATCATGTTCATCGACATCTTCATAATCCCTCGCGAGGTCGACTTCAACGTTGGCATCATCATCATCATACTCTATTGATAGCATATAATAGGTCAAGGGTGTTATATTACATATGATAACATAGAAAGACCACTTATTAACGTGAGGTGACTTAATCGAGGTATACTACCTTGTCCCGCAAAAAGGTACCCTTCATCCTTTTCCTCGTCCTCCTCGAACACGATGTTCTCATCACCATCTGATGCAACACATGAACATCAGTTTTAGAGACGGACATAGGTAAATTCACAATTCATAGGAACATACCTTCAACATCTGATGGTTGTATCTGAGTTGTCCTCTCATGATCAACAGCTTGTTTAGAAGTCCCTGCAAAAGCAGAATGACAGGTGAAACACATGTAAAGTGCCAACCCTACCCCAAGAGGCAGTAATGTTGTCACCTGCTACTCCGGCGTCAGATGAGATCACAATTCTATCACCCAGAGGGTCGGTCTGTGTGATACCTTCATATAAAAGTAATACATAGTTTAGTCAAATGGTCAAACACCTATAAGTCGTAATACAGATAGGTTGGCAAGTTCATTACCGTTGTCAATGACACAAGACTGTGTCAGATGACTCACAAAATTATCGTTATCACTGGTGGTACCTTGGGTGTTTCTCCCAATTGTTGCTTCAAACTCTTGATTACAATGCTTACGTTGAGAACTTCTCAATCCTGGAGTTAGATGGTTCTTATGGATAGTGTTAGATAGAAATGTCTCCGAGCTTCCTACTTCTTGCGGAGGTTCTTGTACTTTTACCTCAACGTAAACAGGTCTGCCACCATATTCGGGGATCACCATCTGTTCCGATATTCTTGAGGCAGGTTCATCACCAGAAGGAGATATAAGCTCTGGTTTCCATTGAGGGTTTGTCATGGTGATGGAGTGAGGATGCAAGTTGTTTGCACGGTGCTCTTTAATCATCCGTTTGTAGTTGGCCTTGAACTGTCTTGATACCTCCTTCTTCTCTTGCGGTGTCTGAAATAACCTCTTTGCAACTCTTTTATCACACCTCTTCTTTAATAGTGCCTCCTTCGCAACAGGAGACATTGCCGCATAACGTGCCTTATAATTCCTACGCCTACGCTCACCAGGAGAGATGGTTTGGTCTTCCACAGTGATGGGTTCATCATCTCTACCTAATATCCAGATCACCAAATGGTGCTAAGTATAACATTTGTGTTATGGCAGTCATCGCCAAAAAAACAAATGTGCATTTGGGAAAGAAGACACAGTAGAACGACCAGAACAATTAATACTTTAATAGATTAGAGCACAGATCTAGGTAATTAAGAATCAAACTAACAGCCATAATTAATCAACCGAAGACAAGAGGTAACAATATTGACAGCATCACTAAAAATTAATTATAGTGACCAGAATAATTAACAGTCAGTTTCTGGTTAAATAACATTATTTAAGAACCAAAGTAACACCTTGCAGTAATCAAACAAAGATAAGAGTAAACAATATTGACAGCACATTTACCTCCATCATTATTTGTATCAATGCAATTGTCATGTATGCCATCGACATTGGTATCTATTGAGTTGCTCAATACCTCACCCCCAGCTACACATTACGAACAGGTAGTCAGTAAAAAGAAAATATGAGGTAAACTGTGACTTGACACTAATAATAAGGTTTCAAATTTCCATACTCAGTTAAAGTTGTTCTCCTTTCTACAAAACTGCAAACGACAGAAAACATCTTAATAAAGCCATACGAACCTGTCTGATCATTTTCCTGGTAAAAACCACCCGGACCTGTCTGATAATTGCATTTAGTAAATTGTCCCATGTTTAGGCATTCATCATTTTCATCTCCATCCATAGCTGATACATGTACAACAAACTTTGATCTCAATTTTGCATACACAATACACATTATCTGTATATGGAGTTATTAGGATCCCAGACGAACCTGGAAGGTCATTGTCTTGTGTCAATTGTCCTCGATGGAGCCATTCATTATCTTCATATTCATCCACTGGGACACTAACATCTGTCCACAGAAGATTTTGTGGGTGAGTCAGACTCCTTAATCAGTATCATCTCTTAAAGCAACCCAACATTATCTGTATCTGGAGTTATTAGGATACCAGATGAACCTAGAAGGTCATTGTCTTGTGTCAATTGTCCCCGATGGAGACATTCATTATCTTCACCTTCATCCACTGGGACACTAACACCTGTCAATAAGCATGCAGTTTAAAAAGAGCTTGGGGTATGTATTTTGACCTAGCGGATTATTACCAATTGTTAGGGCCTTTTTATTCCTCCTCCTCTCACGTTGCTTCCTATTGTTTTCATCTTTCTTCTCCCTTGACATTGTTGCATAATGTGTTTTATCCCTTTGACGCTTACGAACAATGGAATCCTGCATTTCTTGCACATCCCCTGTCACATCCCCTGACAAATCGGTGTTAGACAACCGAATAATAACGTGACTGCAATTGTGAGATTACTTTGTGACAAAGAAATATGACCTCTTTGATGTATGTTAGTAACGTCGGCAAGAGGCATGCCAGACCGGCTCGGCGGTGACATGCGGTCCATGTCCAATAACGATTTCAAATAGGCCCTGTTCCCATAAAATGTACAATCCAAGGTATAGATCGAACCATGCAATTAAAGTGCTATTATTTAAAAACTGCACTGAACAAATAATAGTTATTTTAATGACATTTATATGTTGAAGATTAGTAAATGTTCACCGAAATTGTGCCATAAAGTGCTCAAGAACAGATTGCTGAAACCTCCACACACAGAAAAAAACAGATAGTCCATGCTCCCATAAAATGTGCAATCGAAGCTATAGATCAAACAATTCATTATGCTGTTGTCTATCTACCTAAAAGTGAAGCGAAGGCATAATCAGAAGGAAACTGATGCATCCATTAATAATAATAATGTCAAAAGTACACACAACATTTTAGAAATAATAATAATAATAATGTCAAAATATTTTTATTATTGTCTGCAATTGTGGCATTTATGTTGAAGATTAGTCAGGGAAGGCATAATCGGAAGGATCTCTACCCCATGTCCTTCCGCAACTACAACTTGTCTGCCTAAAAGGATTAGATTAAAATATGAGAGGTCGCCAGCCTACATAAAGGAGAGGAACAAAATAGAGGATAATGTCTTTGCGCTGACATAATGAACATTTACTATACTGTAAGCTATCTAGATCAAGCAAATCCACTAATCATTATCCTCCTGTATGCAATCGAACCACCAGAACACGAGAATAAATGGACTATGTTTCCAATCAAGCAAATGTAATCGAACCACAAGATCCGCCTAAATAAGGATGCATAAAAATGGGGATGTGCAGATGGGCGGAATAGTTTACCGTTTTCCGGTAAGCTCGGCGATGTCGCAGAGGGTGAGTTTGGCGGCGGCGTGGCCAGCACAGCAGTAGCTACCAGTGCACCGACGTGGAGGGGCAACCGGGGAGGGGGCGCTGTCCGTGCGGAGAACTTCGGCGCCTAGAGGCGAGGCGCGGTCGGGGGAGGAGGCGTGCTTGGAGCAGAGAGGGGGACCAAGAATTGACACAGGTTTATTATCAACTTAAACGTGCTCTGTACCACCTTCCCCCAAAGTGACCAACCAAACAACTCCGAACTTATCTGCAAAAGTTACATACAGGCCATCGTTGCCAATAGCAATTGCACTGACCCTTTTCTCCGAAGTTCTGCAAGTGAAAACATTGCACCAAGTTCTTATCTAAATTACATGATCAAAAGTGTGAAATTTCATAAAAATAAAATATAATGAAATTTCATAACATAACAAGCTGCTGATATAGGGTTATTCCAGTTAAATAATGTCAACTACACAGATATAATCGTATAACAGAATCCATAGATTATGGAAACTGACAACTTAAAAGGTCCATTGTTCTGGTGCCAATGTGTTATTCACATTGCGAACAGACGAACAGTACATTGAGAACAGAGGAACAGAGTAAGTCACTTACATAGTCCTGATGTAACGCCACGAATCAGTCTTCCAAACCTTCACAAGTTTGTCGTTACCCGTGGATGCAAATAAAGCACCACTGACACTAAAGCAAATAGCTCTTATAGCGTCTGAATGAGAACGGCCGCCACAGTCATCTGACAATGAAACTGGAGAACCAGCCCTGGATGCACAAAATAAATATTTATTCACGCATTCTACCAAGTGAAATGCAAAGATAAAGTCCCCACTTCTCACTTGGACATGTGAATTGGGCGGTACAAAACTAAGAATTCGAGAGATTCATTGATAACAATTTACACAACCTGCTGACAACTCTACAACTGCACAGTGCAGTCAGGCTCAACTAAAAAACGGATTACCCTTGCATTAAAAAAATGCTGTACCGCACAAAATCTACCAATAGTGCAATCAAAACACGATCCCTTTCTACATTCGAGGTTCAGGATTACTGAGGAATCGGCAATAGAAGCGAAACGAAGAGGGTATTTACTTGAGATCGAACACACGGAGCTCGGGGCCGATGGCGACGGCAACAAAGTTTCCGTGCGGGTGGACGGCGATGAGCGCCGGCGCGAACTCCGCCGCGCCGCTCACCGGCGGGCTGGGTGCGGCGTGGGCGGCCTGGGTCGGCGTGCATCGGTAGGGTTTGGGGAGCGGCGGCGCAAGGACGGCGAGGCTGGGGAGGAGGCACGAGGGACGCGCGGCGGCGGGCTGGGAGCGGTGTGGGCGGGCTGGGTCGGCGTGCACGGGGTAGGGTTTGGGGAGCGACGGCGCCAGCGCAGGAGGGAACAGACACGGTGCGGCTATGGATGCAAGCGGGGCGGGTTCTACCGCGAGCCTGCTGGGTCAACCCGCGTCGCGAACCCGCGTAACCCGCGCCGCAAGTCTGCATACCTAGAGCGGACCACGCGGGTATGCCCACGCTGCCCAGCGGCGCCGCGAGCGACTACGCGAGGCACGCTACCCAGCGGCGCTGCGACGAATCGTGCGAAGCCACGATTTCATGGTGGAGGAAATTCCGCTCCCGAACCGAGGAATTGGCCTACCAATCAATGCTTGCTTGCTTTACCAGATTTGATTTAGACTGATTTGATTTGGACTTACAGATTGCAAAGAAGATGGAGAATCGTGAAGGAAAAGAGAGAGAGATCAAGAAGGTGTAGCGACATACAGGTAGCAGAAAAGCTGTAAAGGCTACACACATCTCAGCTACCCTGCCGCTTGGTGATAGCCTTGTACCTTCGTCGTACCTCTCGCTCGTCGGCGACACAAAGGCATGGCGGCGTCGGGCACGAGGAGAACGGGCGGGGCACTGAGGCGGATGGGCGCGCGGCGGGTGCGATGGGCGGCCGCTGGCGGTGCAGACGAGGATGACGGGACGGAGGGCTTCAGAGTCGCTGCCGCACCATGCGGATTTCTCACGCGGTGCCAAGGGGACGACTCGTTTTTTTCTTCTTTTCTCGCGCGGTTGGATCGGCAGACTGGTTGTGGGACCAGCGGTAGTGTACGGAGTGGGCGACGTGCGGAGCGGAGGCGCACGGGGGAGGACGGAGGCGTGGGTGGGGAGGAAAATGGATGACCATGTTTGTTCTCCTTTTCACTCTTTTTAGGAGTATATAGATAGATAGAGATTAAGCCAAAAGAAAATCGGGGCAACCCAATGTTCAGTGGTTCAAATTATGTTCCACTTCCAGGCAAATTTGCATGTTGAACCCTGACGACAACGCAATACATGTGACAAGGTCATGGACCAGGGCACACCAGGACCTCTAAAAAACGCAGTACAGACCCACATACGATGTACTTGACGGCTAATACAACGAGTATTAAGCCACCGAGTACCCAAGAGTCCGTACGACCTGTTTTCGTCATGGGCCGGAAGGCAGATGGCCCACGGCCACTAGCGCATTGTCCTCTGAGTACATGGCAGTCCATACAACGGGGCTTCACCTCCGCCTCCGACTACTCGCCCGTACGAGTAGTTACCACTCCCTGTCCCCGACTACTCGTTCGCACGAGTAGTTTCCATCGCCGACCTGTGCGGGCTTCGCGCAGAAGGCAAAGGGTGCGTGGGCCCCTCCAGATCGAGATCCTGGGATCTTCGCACACGTCCTCCCGCGCACTGCCACGCGTCCGCTCCACCGCAGCGGCCCACCCGGGTCTGGCCGATTCGGTGTCAAGGGACGGATCCGTCAACCCTGCCACGAACGGCACAGTGGCCACCGTACCACGGGCGGCGTAAGATGTGCTGAGCCACGAACGGCACAGTGCACGCTACACCCTAAGCATCGGAAGACGCGGCGTAGACCGCCTGCTCGCACGAGTAGTTCTCCGTCTTCGACCAGTTCAAGACTTGACCGTCAAGGCCGCGGGTACACGGGCCCTGTCGATATCCTGTGATATCTGGGCGCGTTAGCCCGCGACCTGGCACGTGCCGATTCCTCCACGACGGTCCACCCTGACCAGGTCGATCTGGTGTCAGAAGGCGGATCCGTCTGCCACTCCACGAACGGGGCAGCGCGCGTCGTACCACGGGCGGCACGGGAATCGCTGTGCCACGAACTGCACAGTGTACGCCGCCCCCTCGCTCTTGAACGCTGTGGCGTAGACCACTCCATCTCCATAGTATCAGGAAAAGACGAGCCCCTGTTCTACTGACAGGGGTAGGATACGAATCCTACTTCCCGTGCTTGACTAACTACTCGGAGAAGGGTACAGGAAGTCCCAGAAGCAGCTACTTGGGACGCACGATTCCTAGAAGACCTACTCCGTCACCTGTGGCGCCGTAACAGTTATTCGCCGCTCCACCTTGACAGCCCGACGCGGGAGGAGGAGGCCTTACGCTGTAGAGTAGCTTACACCCTCGATGTAACCCCCATGAACCTCTCCCTTATTGACTATAAAAGGGGAGGAATGGGGCACTTGCAAGACACGTTCGTTTCCACCCCCACACGCACTCAGTATCGATATCTCATCTCACAAGCCCTCAAAGACACACTCACACTCACATACGCAGAATCCTGCTACAAGAACCACATACACGTCAGGGACTTGGGCTCGAAACCCTCTTCCGACTTGTTTGTAACCCCTACTACAAACTCCTGAGCATAAAGAACACCCCCTCTCTGACTGGACGTAGGGTATTACTCTCCGAAGGCCCAAACCAGTATAACCTCGAGTGTCTCTTGTGCAACCGTGCGGATCCACACACGCGTTCTTATAAATTTACTTGCCGGCGGTAACAAACCCTGACAGTTGGCGCGCCAGTTAGGGGCCTTCGCGTGTTTTCGACGTTTCTTTTAAGGTCCGCACGGCCTTTCTATCGTTTGCTTCGACGAAAGCCATCGCCAAGCCGTCACTAATGAGCTACCCCATGGGATCATCCGACCCGCTCATGGCCAGGCTCGAGCTCCGTTTCGGGGGCCTGAACTTCCGGGCGACTGGAGACAGCTACCACATGCACCTCGTTGACGAGGTCACCGACGCACCTGCGCCGGCTCCCGCTCCGGCCGCCGCCCCACGATCGCCCCGACGTAAGAGGCACTCAGGCAAGCGCTCACGACGGGCCAAGGCGGAGCGACGCAGGGCGGCACGTGCTAGCTCCCCTCCGCGGGTCGAAGCTGGTGCACCGCTACCCACCAACGCAGCAAAAGACTCCCTGCCGTCAGACTCGATGGAGCGCATCGCCAGGGAGAGCGCGTCGATGCCGTCGCTCTCCCGAGGGACGCCCTACACGGCGGCCGCATACTCCTCAACTTCATCGAGCACGGACCGGGCCGCGTATGATAACTACCCAAGCCATCGTCTCTGGTATAACATGAAGCTTCCGGCGACCTCGCCCGACGAGCAGTACCTCGTGACTGATGGTACGGATGACATATTGGACTCGGAGTGGGATTGCTCCGAGCTTCAAGACACTAGCACCTTTCGTCGTTTCCAGACAGCGGCAGACTACTGCTTCGGCTACTCAGACGACTCCGACGACGGGGGATACGACCCTTCGCGCGAGTGCTTCGTCGTCGGCAATGCCCCGGTCACACCAGCACCGGCCCACACTCCAGAGGGGGCGATCCACTCCGCCCACAGCTCGACGGTGAATAGCGTGGCCGAGGCGCAAGTCCCACCCAACGGAGCCACGCAACGAGCGTGACTAGATGAGTTGGAGGACGCACAGTGCCAGCTCGACGACGAGCGGGCTTAGCTTCGCCAACAACTCGGGCAGGACCCGAATCCAACTCCCGCCCGCGTGCGCACGAGGGACGTCCAACAACGTATCATCAACGACGACCGAGATGTCGTCAATGGCACGCCCGTCTTCAAGAGGGCGTCGCAGAATCTGGCGGCAGCTGCAGTTCTTCTTCGGAAGATACCAGAGTGTGCCACCCCTCAGGAGAAAGAGATGCACAAGCAAATCAAGACGCTCCTCGAGACCATCACCGTGCAGCAGGCAGGGAGCTCTGCTTCTCGTCAGCGGGGCTCGCAGGGTCGCAGGCACTCCGAGCCACGACAACCTGCGGCGCTGTCACAACAACCACGACGGTCTGAGGAGGTCAACGTGCCGGTCAAAAGCCGCTTGGGTCCCCACCGCGATGCGCGCGATACCATCAAGGCGCGGCGAAGGGTGGACGCAGGCCAGGACAACGATTATGAGCAGCAGCCTCGTAAGGAATACAACCGGCGGCGCGGGGGTCGTTACGATAGCGACGAAGGCCGAAGGCGGAGCAACTCACCTGACGCCCAGGGGTCTCGCGCTTTCGGGAGGAATGTGCGCAATGCTCATTTCCCTTCGCGTTTCCGAGCTCCGACCTCCGTACCTAAGTACGATGGTGAAACCAACCCCAACGTTTGGGTAGAAGACTACCGGCTGGCGTGCAACACCGGCGGAGCACGGGACGACCTGTTCATCATCAAGAATCTTCCGCTACACCTCGCGGATTCGGCTCGCACGTGGCTCGAGCACTTGCCACGTGGCCAAATCGACAGCTGGTCGCAGCTGCGCGGTGCTTTCATCGGCAACTTCCAGGGCACGTACGCCCGACCAGGGAACCCATGGGACTTGCGCAACTGCAAGTAGATGAAGGGCGAGAGCTTACACGACTACATCCGGTGCTTCTCCAAGCGATGCACCGAGTTGACCAGCACCACCGACACGGACATCGTCTCGGCCTTCCAGAATGGCACCACGTGTGCCACGTTGATCCACCGGATCGGGCGACGGAAGCCGCGATCTACTCGGGAGCTGCTCGACATCGCGACCGACCACGCCAACGGGGAGGAAGCTGTGGCCGCGACGCTCAGTCCCGACACCAGCAAGGGGAAGCAGCCGGCTGAAGCTGACGACGGTCCATTTGCGCCAACCAACAAGAAAAAGAAGAACAAAGATAAGCGGTACCGGGATGACACCCTGGTGGCTGCTGTCGATCGAAAGACAGCAAGACCCAGAGGTGACCCACCAAAGGATCACTTCGAGAAGCTGTTGGAGGCCCCGTGCCCCAACCACGAGGGCCCGGTCAAACATGCCTTCAAGGACTGCAACCTGATGAAGTCCTATCTCGCCGGCACGCTGAAGAAGCGAAACATCGCTCCGACCAGTGATGGAGGGAAGGACAAGGGCAACGACGAAGGTGCCTACCCCCGTGAAGACGGAGCTGTTATGATGATCTTCGGGGGTCCGGAGGCATGGCCACCCAGACGCCAGGAGAAGCTGATCCGGCGAGAAGTGTACCACACCGAGCGCGCAGCTCCGACGTACCTAAAGTAGTCGGAGACACCGGTCACGTTCGACCGTCGTGATCACCCCGACCACGTCCCACGTCCAGGCAACTACCCGCTAGTTGTGTCACCCTTGTTCGGCACCAAGCGCGTGCACAAGGTGCTGATGGACGAAGGTAGCGGCCTCAACGTCATCTACATGTCGACCCTCGACGACATGGGGATCCCGCGGTCCCGACTGCGGCCGTCGACGGTGCCCTTCCACGGGGTCGTACCCGGGATGGAGGCGGTTCCCCTCGGGCAGATCGATCTGCCTATCACGTTTGGAACTCCGAACAATTTCTAAAAGGAGACCCTCACCTTCGAAGTGGTAGGGTTCCCGGGGACGTATCACGCGATACTCGGAAGGCCAGCTTACGCGAAGTTCATGGCCGTCCCCAACTACACGTACCTCAAGTTGAAAATGCCTGGACCGAAGGGCATCATCACGGCAGGTACAACGTTCCAATACGCATACGAATGCGATGCTGAGTGCTTCCAGTTCGCTGAAGCACTGATCCGGTCCGAGAAGCTCGCCGAAGAGCCCCCCTCCGAGGACCAAGATATCCTCGAGTCGTCCAAGTGAGTGGCATGCTCTTTCGAGTCTGCCAAGGACGCCAAAGAAGTGTCTGTCTTCGAGGACGGCCGCATGCTCTGTATCGGGACGGCGCTTGGTTCTGACTAGGAAAGCGCGCTCGTCGACTTCCTCCGCGCGAACCTCGACGTTTTCGCATGGAAACCCTCCGACATGCCGGGGATTCCAAGGGAGGTCGCTGAGCACAAGCTTAACATTAAGCCCGGCTCGAAGCCGATCAAGCAGCGTCTTCGCCGCTTCAACTCCGACAAGTGCAAGGCCATTGGAGAGGAAATCAAGAAGCTCCTTAGTGCAGGGTTCATTCGTGAAGTGTACCACCCCGAGTGGTTAGCAAACCCTGTACTCGTTAAGAAGAAGAATGGAAAATGGAGGATGTGCGTTGATTACACGAGCCTGAACAAGGCATGTCCAAAAGATCCATTTCCTTTACCGCGAATAGATCAAGTAGTCGATTCGACGGCTGGGTGCGAAACCCTCTATTTTCTTGACGCTTACTCCGGGTACCATCAGATCGCAATGAGTCTGATCGACCAGCTCGCGACCTCATTCATCACCCCGTTCGGCGCGTAATGCTACGCTTCCATGCCGTTTGGATTGAAGAATACAGGGGCCACATTTCAGAGATGCATGCGACACGTCTTTGGAGACCTCATCGGACGGCTAATCGAGGCCTATGTAGATGATATCGTGGTCAAATAAAAAAAGGTGGGCGACCTGATCCCCGACCTAACCGCGGTCTTCGAAAAGATGAGGGAGCACGGTGTGAAGTTAAACCCCGAGAAGTGCGTTTTCGGGGTCCCTAGGGGCATGCTACTCGGTTTCGTCGTATCGGAACGCAGTATCGAGGCCAACCCCGAGAAGATCTCTGCAATCACGAGCATGGGGCCCATAAAAAACCTGAAGGGAGTGCTACGCGTCACCGGATGCCTCACTGCCCTCAGCAGGTTTATCGCTCGACTAGGTGAATGCAGCCTGCCACTATACAAGCTCATGAAGAATTCAGAGCATTTCGTGTGGACACCTGAAGCGCAGGAAGCACTCGATTCGCTCAAGAAACTACTCGAGAGCCCACCAGTGCTCACCGCACCAACGGAGGGAGAACCGATGCTCCTATACATCGCCGCAATGACCCAGGTTGTGAGCGCGGTGCTGATAGTCGAGCGAGACGAGCCCGGGAAGACGCAGAAAGTGCAGCGCCCGGTCTACTTTGTGAGCGAGGTCCTCTCCGACTCAAAAACGCGCTACCCACAAATCCAAAAGTTGATCTACGCTATCCTCATCACCAAGTGAAAGCTCCGGCACTATTTTGACTTGCACCGCATCACGGTGGTGTCCAAATATCTGCTTGGCGAGGTCATACAGAGCCCAGAAGCGAAAGGAAGAATTGCTAAATGGGCCCTCGAACTGATGGGACAGAACATCGAATACGCGCCCCGCACCACCGTCAAGTCGCAGGCGTTGGCCGACTTCGTAGCCGAATGGACCGAGATCCAAACGCCTCCTGCTCCCATTGAGCACGAGACGTGGCTCATGTACTTCGATGGATCACTTATGAAGGAAGGAGCCGGGGTCGGACTTGTCTTCATCTCGCCTCTGGGCGTGCAAATGGAGTACATGGTCCGACTACATTTCGTGGCTTCCAACAACATCGCAGAGTACGAGGCGCTCGTTAACGGTCTTCGGATCGCCCTCGAGCTCGGAATCTGACGTCTTGAGATTAGAGGAGACTCCGACCTGGTCGTAGGGCAGGTGATGATGGAGAAAAATTATTTAAGCCCAAAACTGGCTGCATACTGCCGGGTGGTGCGCGAGTTGGAGGACAAGTTCCATGGGCTTGAGCTCAATCATGTGCTGCGTGAGTACAACAAGGCAGCAGATACCCTCGCGAAGGCGGCATCGAATCGAAAACCCGTCCCACACGGGGTCTTCGCCAGCGACCAGTACGAGCCGTCCGTCCGCTCCGAGGAGGACAAGCCACCAGAGCCGTCAACACAAGAAGTCATGGAGATTGACGAGGTGCGAGAGCCCAACCTCGAAGACCCAGACTGGAGGATCCCGATCCTTGAGTGGATGGTGGAAGGAAAGTACCACCCGACAAGGAGGAAGCTCGACGGATCGCTCGCATGGCCAAGTCGTACAAACTGGTCGACGGCGAGCTCCGACGAAAGGGTGCTGAAGGCATACTCATGCGCTGCATCCTGGCCGACCAAGGCAAAGAGCTGCTGCAGGAAATTCATGCAGGCACATGCGAGCATCACGCCGGTCCAAAGACCATTGTCGGGAAGGCTTTCCAACAAGGTTTTTACTAGCCAACCGCAGTCGCCGACGCTACTCGGATCGTGCGCAGCTGCGAAGGCTGTCAGTTCTACGCACGACAAACCCATCTCCCGGCGCAGGCGCTACAAACCATTCCTATCACCTGGCCTTTCGCGGTCTGGGGGTTAGACATGGTCGGACCACTGAGAAAGGCGCATGGGGGCTACACCCACATGCTCGTCGCCATCGACAAGTTTTCAAAGTGGATTGAGGCCAAGCCCATAACAAACGTTCGCTCCGAGGAGGCCGTTGTGTTCTTCACTGATATCATCTATCGCTTCGGGATCCCAAACTCTATCATTACCGATAATGGTACCCAGTTCACTGGCAAGAAATTCCTCAAGTTCTGCGACGACAACAACATCCGCGTGGACTGGGCCGCGGTCAGCCACCCGAGGACCAATGGACAAGTGGAGAGGGCGAACGACATGATCTTGCAAGGTCTGAAGCCGTGAATTTTCAAGCGCCTCGAGAAGTTTCGGGTGACGTGGGCTGCAGAGCTCCCGTCCGTCCTATGGAGCCTACGTACCACGTCTAGTCGGGCCACCGGCTGCATGCCTTTCTTCCTGGTCGACGGGTCGGAAGCAATCCTCCCGACGGACATCGACTACGGCAGCCCACGGGTTCAAGCCTACACCGAAGAGGGCAATCAGATCGCCCTCGGAAATGCCATCGACCAGCTGGATGAAGCGCGCAACGTCGCTCTCCTCCACTCGGCACAGTACCAGCAGTCTCTACGCTGCTACCACGAGTGCAACATACGGGAACACGAGTTCCAAGTTGGCGACCTCGTCCTCCGACGAGTTCAAAGCAACGGGGGTCAACACAAGCTCTCACTGCCATGGGAGGGTCCGTTCATCGTCGACCAAGTACTCCGTCCAGGAACTTTCAAGCTTAAGTACGAGGACGGCAGGGTCATCTCCAACGCCTAGAACATAGAGCAGCTACGCCGTTTTTACCCTTAAGTATTTCCTTTATTTCATCTTATGATAATGCAAGAGCTCTGAGCTACTTTCTTTTTCGTGAGATGATATCTTCTTCAAGCTTGCGTTCTTTACTCGAGTAAAACGTCTTTTATGCTTATCTCATCCCATGGGCAAGTCTCTGACTTGTCCATGGGCTCGGGGGCTACCAGGGGCCACGACACCTGTCGGTGCAATGAACCGGCAGTCCACCACAGGGTAGGCTATGGTGGTAGATTGTTTGGTGGGGATCGCCGAGACTAGAGCTAGATGGTGAACAAAGGACACAAGGTTTATCCAGGTTCAGGCCGCCAAGAGGCGTAATACCCTACGTCCTGTGCTCGGTGTGTTGTATTGATGGTTCCACGATTGGGAATCAGATGGAGTTGTTTTTGAGAGGGGTCTCTGCCGCCCTTATATAGCCTGGGGGGCAGGGTTTACAGATCTCAGGGAATCTATAGCTAACTGATTACAAGATTTGGCCTTCCGGCTCAAGCAATATCTTTCCTAACTAACCGATCTTCGTTCATGAGATGATATCTCCTCAGGTGCCGCCTCATCCTAATCCGTGCGCCGTACAGTATCTCCACACGGGTGGGCTCATACATGTCATGAAGCCCCTCCGTGTGGGACCCGGGGGGTATATCCCCCACAGCAGTCCCCGAGCGCTTCTTAACCAGACTACAACTTCGATCTTCAGCTTCGTGTACTTTTTTGCGCACCCTCACCATTTAGCCGAGTGCTTAACGCCTTTCGTCTGAGTGCTTTGAATGTTGTCAGATCTGATCTTCAGTGCAGCTGAGTGGTCTTTGAAACTGAACTCGTGGTTGCCGGGTGGTTGAGGAGAGCTCTTCACCATGTTTGTGATTTGTTCAGATCATCCGGGATTGGAAATTGTACACTTTCGTCGAAGACGAAGTGTACACACTGAGTCTCCGAGCCTAGATAAAGATTGAAAAGGTTTATCTAGGGTCAAAAGAGAATCAAAGCGACCACTCCTTGATGTCTTCTATAATGGGTGCCCCTTTGGAAAAAAGGTACCTCTGTTCGCCTACCGTATCCCCGACCCTGACTCTAGTCAACGAGACTTTGTCTTGGTATGATCCCGGGTGATCGTGTTGGCGGGTTTTAGCCGCTGAATGGGCACATCTCCAGATGCGCCCATTAGGGCAGTCCCCGAGGTTCGGAATAGTTAAAGTAACTATTTCGAAGCTCTAAAAAAGGATTTAGTTCGGTATTACCATCATCCCATGTGGGAGTGTACCACTCGGATAATCTGACCCGGTACGGTGTTTAGTTAGAGCTCCAACCTATGCCAAATTTGCCGTATGGCCCACCGTGTTCTCACAGAGCACTCGCGTGAGGTCACCTGTCCTAGTCATCATATTCGTGACTTCTGAACAGCTTTGGCCTATGTATGGCATGCCTCCGGGAGAACACTCATGAGCTAGCAGATTTTTGAAACTCTCTCAGGAGTTAAAAACGAATTTTTGAGGGCGGGTTATCTGATAACCTGGCAGTACGTAATTCTGGGTCACAGCCTCTGAGTGCTTTAAGCCAACCAATGATTTTTGGAAGGCCCTTTTTAATTTTAAGGGTGTCTTCCCGTAGAAGGGAAGGTTTTAACCCTTTGGCCCGTTTGGAACCACGGCCTAGTAAGGCCCAGCGACCGGAATCAGAAGCGTCACGGATAAGGCTTGAGCTGGTGCGTCGCACACGAGTCGTACTCGCAAGTTTCTCGCGAGAAGAATCTCTCGCGTTGCGGCGACGCGACCGCACGGGTGGTGGGGCCTGCCACGACCACCGTTCCGTCTGCCGCATTTAAGGCAGCCTAGAGGCGTGGCTCGCCACGTGCTCCCGCAGTCACGTCGCTTCACTTCCCATAGGAAACCATGCAACCGTCCTTCGCTCTTCCTTCTCCGGCCGCTCCACCTTTCGATCCGCCGGATCCGTCGCCGCATTAGCTCGATCTTCACCGGATTTGGCTCCGGTGAGGCTGCAGATCCAGATCCGCCACTGCGCCGCATCTAAGCCGCAGCTCCCGAGGAGTCCCCGAGCGTAGCGAGAATGTCGTCGGTGGGATCCCGCCGGCATTCGAAGAAGTCGAGGCGCGGCGCCTCCGAGGCGAGACGCTCGCCGTCTCCGTCATCGTCGTCCCCGCTTCCGCCCCCGATGCGGAGCGAGGAGTGGGCGCGCTCCATCTCCACGAGGGAGTGCCTCACTGCCCTGGTGTTGGGGGGCATGCTGCTCGAGTCCGCCGTCAAGGGGTGGCGGCCTGCTGCGGGGGAGGAGTTCCCCACGCCGTCGACCGACGACACCGTCGTCTTCGAGTCGGCCTACCTCCGCGGGTTCGGCCTGCCCGCACACCCCTTCTTCCTCAGCCTGCTCTACTACTACAGTTTGGAGCTGTGTCATCTCAACCCCTACTCCATTTTGCACATATCCATCTTTGCGCATCTGTGCGAGGCGTTTCTTGGAATCGCCCCGCATTTCGATCTTTTTCGTTATTTCTTCTGGGTGAAGCCCCACCTGAACGCCAAGAAGCCCCGAGTGGTGGGCGGCACCGGATTCCAGCTCAAGCAGAGGTACTCTACCGAGTACATTCCGGTGCCGCTCGTCAGCTCCAACAAGGGCTGGCACTCGGAGTGGTTCTACACCACCAACCATGCTCCGGCGGTGCCCTGCAACATCGACGCGCGGCCGACTCCTCTCCCATGCTGGGATGAAGAACTTGGCCAGGCGGAGATGGGGCAAGTGTCCGTGCTGCTGGAGCATATCCGGAAAGTGAAGGAGGTCGGGCTCACTGGCATCGCGATAATGGCGAGCTTCACCGTATGGTGCATGCAGCCGCTCCGGGATAGGGTGCGCCCGGCGTACGAGTATGCCGGCGACGACCACGACACGGCGCGGCGAGCGATAGAGCCGGGGAGAGTGATGGAGCTGAAGGAGCGCGTCCGTCAGTGCTTCGTTCCCGACACCGTCATCTCCAACCGCGACGCGCCGAAGCCATTCAACCTGGCGAACTATCCGCCTGAGGTAACAGTTTTTTCTTTTATGGGGTGCCCATTAGGGCATGAACATGTGCCCATCAGATGTTTGATGAAATGGTTCTGTTTGTTTGTCTGCGAAATTATAGGATCGCAGGGCTTTTGTCTTTGTGGCGCCTGTGCCTGGCTCATTGGCCGGGCAGGGACCTTTGGCCGGTCGCCTTGGCGAGCTGCAGCGGATGGAGCGCGCCAGGGCTCACGTCGCGGGTGGCGGTGAGGCGATCCAGCCTGAGCCCCGTCGGCCCGCAGCCCCTGCTCTGGAGGAGAAGTGTGCCGCACCGGCTAGCAAGGGCAAGGAGCGTAAGGGCAGCCGGAATCCTGAGGCACGGTGTGCGCCCCCTGGGTCGCTCAAGATCGACGAACCAGAGGTGCGCCGGTGCAAGCTTGTGCTGTCGGAGGATGAGGAGGAGGAGGTGCCCCTCACCTTTGACATCGGCGAAGCTCCCTCGGTGACGACAGCTCAGGCGGCGCTGAAGAGGGGGGGAGTGAATGGGAGCTGATAAAAATTCTACTCAAGAATTCGGCATATGAACCCAAAATCACTCGGACACCTCCACAAGCTTCTCTTGCCAAATCCACGTAGCCACTGGAGTGCTACTGGACCTGGGAACAAGACTCCACCAAGCAACACTCGAAAACACGCAGCGGAAAACAACTCGAGCACCTGCTGCTAGAGTAAAACCGGTCAGGCCGGTTTCTCAAACCGGTCAGACCGGTTTTGCAAGGGGAGAAAACGACTAAGTCACCCGAAACCGGTCAGACCTCTTTGCCAAACCGGTCAGACCGGTTTTGCCAGACTTAGCCAAAATCTAACACACCAAAACCGGTCAGACCTCTTTGCCAAACCGGTAACACTGGTTTCGCCCAGGGAGCTCAAACTCAAAATCCCAAAACTAGAGCAAACGAACTTGAAACTCAATGAGACTTGGACTAGAGCTTCTTCCACCAAAAGAAGACTTGTTCCCAGAAGATCTCCTCCAAAACACACCTTTGACCAAACCGGTCAGACCGGTTTGGCAAACCGGTCAGACCGGTGTTGCCCAGAAATCCCCCAAAGATCAACAAGGCCAAAAACCAAGCAAACAAACTCCAAACGCGACAAAACTTCGACCAGAGAACTTCTTAGACAGAGAACAACACGCCTACCAAAATTCTTCCCTAACGGCCACTGTGACCAAAACCGGTCAGACCGGTTTCCCAAACCGGTCAGACCGGTTTCGCCCAGACAGACAGGAAAAACTCAGCCCGCGGAAACCACATCTTCTTCCAACCAATCGATCTCCCGATTCACCCAACGGATTGCAACCAAACTTCGGGGGAAGGTGGATTACCTCTTGGGCAACCTGTATCTCAAGGGGTCCATCCCGAAATGCATCCAAAAGGGAGGAATCGAAAGTCAACCACCAAGAACACCTTTTCCCGAGTTCATCTAAAAACCACCAAATCGAAGGCCTTTCCACGGGTTCGGAGGGGCAAGATCACCAAGAAAAGAGGCACCACGTCCTCATGTGTGATTCCCACTACAAATCCCGCAAAGAAACTCCTCCAAAATCTCCTCACGAAAATCCCAAGAAAAGGGCTCTGAAAATACCTCCGAAAATCACATGATCAGCACCATCGGACGGATGCGCATCCACAGCAAGCCTGCGTACCACCGATGCAACTCTTGCGATCATGCCGCGTGTCCTCCGCTTCGAAGCATCTCGGTGCCCTGCAACCCCAAACCGGTCAGACCGGTTTTGGTCTGTCAGCCACACGGAGTCTTCGGCCTTGGCTTTCTGGCTCAGCCAAGTAACCCAGTGGTTTTCTGGTGAACCACTGGAAACCCCACGAACTCGGTGTAGCCTCCGCCAATCACCACTCATGACTCGGCTCCCACGAAGTTCCGGCTCGACCTTGGTTTTGAGGCTCAACCAAGAAACCGTCCACCGACTTCATCCTGCTGTTCTTGCCACCATGCGGCCCTCACTTGACCCCGCTGGCCACCGGGTCCCTCGAACCAAGTCTACTTGTCTTCTCCACACCTGGAGGCCTCACCGGCGACGACCTTTCGCACTTGTTCTTCACCTGCACCAACACCAGTCAAGCCACAACCTGCACCTGCAATACTTAGCCAAGAATCAGTCCACACCACGTTGTCAATCACTCATCACACCAGGAAGCGACCATCCACCGGTCCTCGAACCACACCTGGCTCTCAATCTCCCCCTTGATGAGTGCATTGACAACACACACGTTTTGGTAACCAAGAGAAAAGGAAAAGAAAAGAAACGACTAAGAGAAAACTCAAACAAGCGATCGAAAGCCAAACAAAGGCAAAGAGCAAGATCACTTGAAAGACGAAAGACTCGGTCCCCTTAGGCAAGGGCAACGACTCGACACAACCGAGTAAAAAATAAGCTCAAGCAAAGAGCACAAACCACCAAAGCAACCACGAGCTCCCCCTGCACATATGCATACTCCCCCTGGACATGTGCCAACCCTGGGCACAAACCGGTCAGACCGGTTTCCAAAACCGGTCAGGCCGGTTCCACCAAACCGGTCAGGCCGGTTACCAAAACCAGTCAGGCCGGTTTAACTCAGCAGAAACACCCCCCAAAAACCAAAAATGCAAAAGAAATGCACAAGCTCCCCCTTGACTGTTGGAATATGTTCTATGGATGCAATGCAACTTTTCTCAGTCGTTCTTTCTCCCCCTTGTTGCCAATGCATGAATCAAGGCTCAAATTTTGAAAAGATGCAACTAGAGCTTCTCAAATAGACAAAATTCATCACAAGATGCTACACATGATCAAATGAGCAAGCTAGATACTCTACAGCATCGTATGAACATCAACTACATGATCACCAAGTTTCACAACCATTGGGTAAAGCTAAGAGAGAATTGAGCATTTTTGCGAAAAATCACCCTCTCATGAGCAAAGTCCTAAACATGAGCAAAACATGTCAAAATGGCAAAGCCACACAAACTTCATGCTAGGACAACCATTCTAAGCATAAGACCATCATAAACACCCACAAGCACCTCATGTCATGTCAAAGCCACCGAGCCATGTGCCTACTTCTATATATGAGACTTCTCATTGGTAGGCATCATGCAACGGTTTAGCACCCAAGGCAAATTAAAATTAGCACATATGACATGAGAGCACATTTTCCAAGCAATTTATATTTCATTTTCAGATTTATAATTGGTACATGAAATGTCTTTGCGACAAAAAGGAACTTATGCCCCTCCACAAGATGAAGCATGGGGGCTAAACATTCATGATGGCAAATGAGCCTTTGGCCCCATATGATCAAAATAAGCTATCCAACCACAAATTAAGCATAGCATAGCCACTAAAACATGTCAAGATCATATAAAGGCATTTACTCACAAGAGAGCATACATATGACATTTTTCAAAAACATAGCTATCAACCATGGATATAAATCAAGATCACCAAGAGCTAAGCCACACTAAGCCATATCACACCAAACTAGCTCACAAGATCATATATAGCATATCATGGTGAACAATGTATATAGGAGAAGCTTTTCCTACAAAATGCATATGATACAAATGCAATGCACAACCTAAGATACAAAGATGTCTATACATCATGAAACATATGCAATGCAAAATGCAAGAATGCACAAAAGGAGAGCTATACATATGCTACAAATGAGCTTCACCACCAACTCAGGAAAGCAACCACACACAAAGCTCACAAACGACCAGCTCCTCAAGGGGAGGCAAAAGGGCTCGACACCACCGGCAAAAGAGCAAAGAAGCAAAAGACTCACAAGCTCCCCCTAAACACATGTACTAGGGCCAAAGAGCATACAAAGCTCACCCTAAGCATACATGATAGGGCAAAGAGCAAAAGACCGAGTGGCTTGACCAATGCCACACCCTCGAAGGTCACAAATTCACTTACCTTGATCATTTCTTCAGAAGTCACTCGTCCTCGTCCACCATCCCCGAAAGTGATGTACCTCCTTGACACCACCGGGGTATGAGGCCGGAGAACCACCCCCGATATCAACCAAATGTTCTCCGAGCCTCCCACCTGCAACTCAAAAACAAGCTGACTACGTGGCTGTGAATCGTCGAAGGTCACCTCGCAAGTCTCCACGATTTGGTTAGTTTCAAGATTGAGCACACGAAATGCTCTAGAATGAGATGCGTAACCAAAGAAAATGCCATCGACAGACCTAGCCTCAAACTTGTCCAACTTCTTCCCTTTCTTCTCAAGAAAGAACACCCACGCATACGGAGAGTAGTCGTCCACCACAACAAGGACATACCACTTCCCACCCGCAGATCGCACACGAGCTGGGCCAACAAGGTCCATATGGAGCAGCTCGCATGGACGCTCAGTCATCACATCGGTGAGAGGCGGGTGAGAAGAGGCTACCATCTTGGCATGCCTACACGGCGCACAAACCAACTCTTTCTCAAACCTCAACCGTGGCAATCCTCGGACCAAATTGAGTTTACTCAAGCGTGACAAAAGGTCAAAGCTCAAGTGACCCAACTTCCTATGCCACTTCCACAACTCACTCGAAGAACCAGCCAAAAAGCAACGCTCCACACCAGAAGACTGAGAGAAATCAGCTCGGAACACTTGACCCTCGGGAACGACCATGCAAACAAGGTCCCCTCGAGAATCTAAAATCCGAGAACCACTAGGCCGAAGCAACACCTCAAAGCCCTCATCCAACAACTGGGACACGAAAAGCAAATTGAACCCCAGCGATTGAACAAGAGCAACACGCCTGAGAGTGACCTTGTCACTTACCTTGATCTCACCTTCTGATAGTACACGCCCTCGCCCATTGTCCCCAAATGTGATGTATGTCTTGGACACCACCGGGACGAGACTTGAGAACCACCCCCTGTCCCCGGTCATATGCCTCGAGCAACCGGAGTCAATCAACCAAACATTCCTCAAGTCTCCCACCTGAAATTCAAAAGCAAGAGCGAGAGCGAGCAAACATCTCAACACTGGGGTTAGTACCAAAAGAGTCAAACCAGTGTCGAGCCATCTCCTCAAAAGTGGGGTTAGCAAAACCATCCTATCATGCCTATAAAAGCTGGAACCACCACGGGGAACCCACTCCCGTCTCGCTGGAGGAGTACAAGCACCACGAAAGTGAAAGCGTGGTCTGTAGCCCCTCTAAGACTCAAAGCTACGACCCCTCCCAAACTCGTATCGACCATGAGGTGGAGAGCGTCCAGCAAACTCAACATCCCTACATCCTGCACCTCGACCAAAAGAACTGAACCGACCAGCTCCATGAGCACGAAACGCAAACTGCTCACCCTGCTGCCTCCAAACCGGTCTGACCGGTTCTAGAACCGGTCTGACCGGTTTGCCTGTACGGGCAACCCAAACCGGTCCGACCGGATTCAAAATCGGTCTAACCGGTTTATCCCAGCCAGTAGGGTCTCTTCCACCTGAAACACTCCTAACTCCCCAATCCAGAGTGCACACACAAACAACCTCACACGGGGCAACACAAATGAAGAAACGCTCCGAGCGAGAGAAGAACCTCCAAAGATTTCAATTGCTTACCATAGACAAGGTACCAATTGAGAATCACAAATGGCTACCAAAAGCCACAACCTCAAAATCAAATCCCCTAACGAGTGAAGCCAAGCTCCCCCTCAACCAAAGACAACTAGCAAAGCAAGAACTAGGAAAAGAAAGAGCAAAAAGAGAAGCTCTAAACCCAACCGAAAAGGGAGAGAACCAAAAGAGGAACAAAGCACAACCCGAAGACAACGCAAGCCCAAAACCCAAAGAACTCCCAAAACATGCTACACAATGCATTTACAATATGAAACAAGATAAATAAAGCATTGTAACATGATTTCACATATATGAATACAAGCATGGGCTAACAAGCATGTCATCAAGGTGCAAACCTATACAACTAGCTTAACCAAAATGATACAAATGAACACCATGCCAAATATGATAAAAGAACTAAATAAAGGCATGAAACAAGTTCATTTGGATCAACCACCAAGATATATTACAAAACTAGCATGACAAGGTATACATGGGGGACAAACATGCTAACAAGAGAGAATAACAAAGAGCTAGCTGAAAATGATATGGATGAACAACATGTCATAACCACAAGAGGGCAACCATAAAGCATGGCATGATGTTCATATATATCATCCACCACAATATCATACAAAAGATAGCAAAATATGTATACAAGATCACAAAGCTATCATGAACAAGGTGGCTAGCCTACCATGGTTTATAACCAAGCATGATACAAGAACAAAGCATGCAACAAGTATACAAGTGAGTACAAAGAGAAAAGGAAAACTCACTATACATGTGTACAAAGGCTTTCAAGAGCCATCCAAAGCGGTGTGGAGAACCATCATGTGTTGATCACCCCATGTGCAATGATCAAGCACCATCCAATCCATGTTCTCCAACCACGTCTCCATACCTACACACAAGGAGACGAAAAAGACCGAGTCTTTTATTTGGGAATCCAATACTTGGTCACACGGGTGAGCGATGCACTCAACTTATCATGTGGGTTAGCATGATGCAAATGTCGGTTCGAAAGAAAAGGTTTTCGGACACTCTTAGAACCATGCCTCAAAGGAGCAACCTGCGAAGAAAAACGAGTGCTACCACAAGCAAAAAGGCAAAAGTCCCTCGAGGTCGTATAAGAGGAACCAACACAAGCACCACGGGAAACATGTCGCGGACCAACACAAGAAGCACTAGAAGCATGTCCACGAGCATGGCCTAACTCACTAGAAAGAGTGTCATAAAACCCGTCCACAAATTGTGCCTTCTTAGGCGCACAAGTGTTCATGCCATGAGAAGGGCTATGAACAAACAAAGGCCTAGAAGCACCGGCTCGCCGCATTCTCTTTGCCCGGCGGTAGCAAAAGCTCTCTTGATGCCCATCCTTCCCACAATGAGAGCAATGGTACAGAGGCTTATCAGGAGGCACGGTCCGAGTGGACGAATCACCATTCTCTTGTAAGTGAGAAGTCCCTTGGGACTTAGAGCAAGAAGCATCAACCTCAACACTCGACTTGGTGCCAACATTAGAATCACACATGCCATGAGAAAGGCTATGTGGCTTCTTAAAAGCTTTTGCACGCACACGTCGCTCGTGCTTGACACGGCGAAAGCAAAACTCAACGGTATGCCCCTCCTTCTTGCAAAAGGTGCATTGGAACTTCGTTTTAGGAACATGAGTTCCAAATATGTGAGAAGCACCTTTGCCATCCGACACATCTTGGGTAACACCGGAGGAAGCAACAAGCTTAGGGGTAGCTATGAAAGAGCTATCCGGAGCACTAGCACACTTGGTACCATCCAAAGACTCACGCTCAAGAGAAGAAGTCGACTCCGGTTGAGAAGAAGCAAATTTAGAAGCATCAACATCGGAGTGACAAGAAATGCGAGAATCCAAACCCTTAGCACAAAGACTCTTGCATCTTGTGCGCAAAACCTCATTTTGAAATTTGAGGCTCTCACAAGTACCACATGTCATATTTCTCAAATTATCAATTTCTTTTTCAATGCACTTAGCATATGTGGTACGCAAGAGTTCATTCTCTTCCTCAAGGTTGGCACTCATCTCATTATGCTCAACCAACTTGGCGCTCATATCATCGCGCATTTTCTTCAAAGCCAAAACTTCACTTTCCAAATCAATGCAAGAGGTGCAAATGAGACCACATGAACAAGTATCATCATTTACATCAACTAAAGCATCATCATCATCACAAGAAGTATGGCAAGCATCCTCTACAAGCAACAAAGAGCACTTGCTACATGGAATAAACTTCAACTCACAAATTTCAGCCCTAGCATGCTCAAGATCATCTACACATGTGGTGTGAGTCAATTTTAATTGATTAAAATCAGCAAGCAAAGACTCACAAGAGGTACATGGTAGGGAAGCACTTGACTCTAGCAAAGCAATCTTAGTCCTTGCCATATCAAGTTTATCATTCAAAGCAACACAAGAGTTGCAAGGCATAGAAGCATTGAATTTCAACAAGTCAATTTCAGATTGCAAGTTAGTAAGAGACAAGTTTAAATCTTCATTCTCTCGAAGAAAGGTGCCAACATCATTAGCATACTCAAGATTTTCTCCCCTAACAAGTTTATTTTCAGCAAGCAAAGCATCACAAGATTTGCAAGGCAAAGATGCATTGAAATACAACATTTTAATTTCAGATTTTAGGTGAGCAAGAGAGGAGTTCAACTCAACATTCTTAGCATGCAGGGTATTACAAGAGTTGCATGAATTCAAAGCACACGACTTCCAATGAGCCATACCACATTTCAACCTAGCAAAAGAACATTTAATCTTTTCATTCTTCCTACGCAAGGCATCACACAAATCTATGTTTCTCCTATGCAAATCCTCACAATCACATTCACAATCATTCAACCTATCACATAGGATCAAGATGCCTTTAGCAAGTGTACCTTGGTTCATGTCTCTTAGCTTGCGGTAGAGCTCGCCCTTCTTGAGGTCACCATCTTGATAGTCCTCGATGAGGGACATCATCTCCTCCACTCCAGCTTCCGCCTCAACCTCCATACTTCTCCTGCTCAAAGAACCACAAGGAGAAGAGCTTGGTGCCATACTCAAAGCACCGGTTAGGATTAGCCGAAAACAAGCTCAAATTGCGCAAACCAAAACCGCAAGACAAAGCACCCCTTCTCTTTTTGTCGCCCTATGGATCTTAGACTGGTAAGAGTCACAAAGACCCGCAACCGGCTCTGATACCACTTGAAGGACCGGAACGGCGAACCAGAGAGGGGGGAGTGAATGGGAGCTGATAAAAATTCTACTCAAGAATTCGGCCTATGAATCCAAAATCACTCGGACACCTCCACAAGCTTCTCTTGCCAAATCCACGTAGCCAATGGAGTGCTACTGGACCTAGGAACAAGACTCCACCAAGCAACACTCGAAAACACGCAGCGGAAAACAACTCGAGCACCTGCTGCCAGAGTAAAACCGGTCAGGCCGGTTTCTCAAACCGGTCAGACCGGTTTTGCAAGGGGAGAAAACGACTAAGTCACCCGAAATCGGTCAGACCTCTTTGCCAAACCGGTCAGACCGGTTTTGCCAGACTTAGCCAAAATCCAACACACCAAAACCGGTCAGACCTCTTTGCCAAACCGGTCACACTGGTTTCACCCAGGGAGCTCAAACTCAAAATCCCAAAACTAGAGCAAACGAACTCGAAACTCAATGAGACTCGGACTACAGCTTCTTCCACCAAAAGAAGACTTGTTCCCAGAAGATCTCCTCCAAAACACACCTTTGACCAAACCGTTCAGACCGGTTTGGCAAACCGGTCAGACCGGTTTTGCCCAGAAATCCCCCAAAGATCAACAAGGTCAAAAACCAAGCAAACAAACTCCAAACGCGACAAAACTTGGACCAGAGGACTTCTTAGACACAGAACAACACGCCTACCAAAATTCTTCCCGAACGGCCACTGTGACCAAAACCGGTCAGACCGGTTTCGCCCAGACAGACGGGAAAAACTCAGCCCGCGGAAACCACCTCTTCTTCCAACCAATCGATCTCCCGATTCACCCAACGGATTGCAACCAAACTTCGGGGGAAGGTGGATTACCTCTTGGGCAACCTCTATCTCAAGGGATCCATCCCGAAATGCATCCAAAAGGGAGGAATCGATAGTCAACCACCAAGAACACCTTTTCCCGAGTTCATCTAAAAACCACCAAATCGAAGGCCTTTCCGCGGGTTCGGAGGGGCAAGATCACCAAGAAAAGAGGCATCACGTCCTCATGTGTGATTCCCACTACAAATCCCGCAAAGAAACTCCTCCAAAATCTCCTCACGAAAATCCCAAGAAAAGGGCTCCGAAAATACCTCCGAAAATGGCATAAAAGAAAAAGCCACGGGAATAAAGAATTTGGCACAAGATTAAGAAGGATAAATCACTATGAATCATGTAGCCATATCCGATTACAAGCCATACACAAGAACCACAAATCTTGGTAGGCAAAAAGCTCAAACAAAGAGCCACTCTCCCCTCTCTTCCTCTCACCAAGAGCACTCCAAGAAGAAGGAGCACACCCACCTAACCTAACCAAAAGAGATAGCTGCCCAACCAGCCACTCCTCCTACATATAGAGCCCTCCGGACAAAAGACCAAAGTGCCTCTACACTAGGAGTTACAACACAAGCCCATGCAAGGGTGTTTTGGTCAATCACATGATCAGCACCATCGGACGGATGCGCATCCACCGCAAGCCCGCGTACCACCGACGCAACTCTTGCGATCATGCCGCGTGTCCTCCGCTTCGAAGCATCTCGGTGCCCTGCGACCCCAAATCGGTCAGACCGGTTTCACCAACCGGCCAGACCGGTTTTGGTCTGTCAGCCACACGGAGTCTTCGGCCTTGGCTTTCTGGCTCAGCCAAGTAACCCAGTGGTTTTCTGGTGAACCACTGGAAACCTCGTGAACTCGGTGTAGCCTCCGCCAATCACCACTCATGACCCCGCTCCCACGAAGTTCCGGCTCGACCTTGGTTTTGAGGCTCAACCAAGAAACCGTCCACCGACTTCATCCTGCTGTTCTTGCCACCATGCGGCCCGCACTTGACCCCGCTGGCCACCGGGTCCCTCGAACCATGCCTACTTGTCTTCTCCACACCTAGAGGCCTCACCGGCGATGACCTTTCGCGCTTGTTCTTCACCTGCACCAACATCAGTCAAGCCGCAACCTACACCTGCAATACTTAGCCAAGAATCAGTCCACACCACGTTGTCAATCACTCATCACACCAGGAAGCGACCATCGACCGGTCCTCGAACCACACCTGGCTCTCAGGCGCCGGTGCCTACAGGTCACTTCACTTCTTCTCTTCCTTCTCAGCCATCGGGCCCAGTGCCACGGGTGGCGGACGCTGCGCACCCCACTCCTCAGACTGCGCGGGCTGCTGCTGCAACACCGTCACCAGCACCTACGGCGGCGGTTAGTGGGGTGAAGCGATCTGCCTCGTCTAGCTCTAGTTTTCTGCGTCGTACCCGTGTCCGCATGTCCTCCGAGTAAGTTTTCTTGAAATCATCCATCCTTGTTTTTCTTTTGTTCATAGGATCGAAAAGCGATCTTTATGTCTTGTTTGTACGAACAGGGGTCCCTGCAACCTCCCTTCCGAAGTTGACGAGTCATCCCTGTCGTCTGCCACCCCAGTGTCGCCGCGCCCGAGTGCTTCTAATGGGCACCCGACTGTTGCATCGGGGGTTCCTGATGCTGCGACCGTTGCTGCTAATGCTGCTGTTCGTGGCTCCAGTCCCCAGCGTGGGGCTGGACACGTTGCAGCTCCTGACGTTGCTGCGGCTGAAGACTCTGGCATCGAGGAGATCCAGCAGGAGCTCCCTCAGCCGCGTCTCAGCCCGCTACACCCTGGACGCGTCGCCCAGGTTCATGGCAGTCGTGTGGATGAAGTGCTTGGGGATCCGGCGATCGACGCCGAGAACCGCGCGGAGCTCGTCACCATTGCGCGGAGGACCCTCCAGCTTGCCGAGGTAATTCTTTCTTCCTCTTGTTGTTGTGAACGCTTGCTAGCTGTAGTTGGTTGATCTCTTGCTGTGTCTTGACAGACTGTGGCCTCGGAGTCTGCACGCAAAAGCGCTGTGCTCGAGCGTGTCGGCACCGCTGCTGATCTGATAGCCACTCTGCGCTCCCGGTTGGAGCGTCTCGAGCAGCAAGCAGTTGCTCAGCGAGACAGCAGCAACCGGGAGGTGGAGAGGCTGCGGCAGGAGAAGGCGGCTGCCGAGGCGAGCGAGGCGACGCTCCGGGCGGCGGCAGAGGAAAACTAGCAAGGTATGTTGATTATGTTTTGCTTTTGTTTCGCCGTTGCCCGAGCACTTCGTATTGATCATCTCTTGGCAACAGCTCGGGCCAAGGCGGAGGAGAAGCTCGAATCCCTGTGGGGCCGCATGAAGAAGCTCCGGCAGGACGGCCAGGAGGCATGCAGTCAGGCCGCTGTGGCGAGAAAAGAGCTGTCAGGTTGGTTACCTTGCACTCCCGTGTTATCCCTGAATGTTTGTCGATAAGTGCTCCTGACGTTGAGCAGATTTTCGGCAAAAACAATTTGCCCAATATGCAGATCTCGAGGCCTGCATCGCGTCGGAGAGGGCTCAGTTCAAAGCTCTCGGCGAAGCGCTGTGCCCCATCCTGGACGAGCTCGCGCCCCTTGCCGAGTCCTCCTCCGTGCGACAGTTCGGTGATCCGATGGTGCGTCCGCCAACCCTTCTGGAGCGTGCCCAGGCGGCGGCGGCGCGCTTCCCCGGCTGTCTTTGTGAGGTCGGCGTGGCGAGTGCCAGCCACTACTTGGCCGTCTTCCACTCCTTCTACCCCTCGATCAGCGTGGATCGCTTCCGCGGTGGCTTCGCTCGCGGAACATCGCCACAGCAGGCTGAGCTACTGCTGGAGGAGCTGAAGGACACGGCAGAGCAGCTTGCCGACCATGTCGTGGTGGCAGCTGATGAAGACGCTGATGGTGATGCCCTCCTGTCCCAGCCATAAAAACTTTAAAAGTTAAAAAGTTGTAATATTTTGTGGTGCTGTGGGTCCACCGGTATTTTGATTCGTTGACATTCGGAACTTTTAAGTAGGCGCTTTACTTTGATGGTATCTTTGTACTGTTAATTTCTCCGGTAGTTAGTCTATTACAGGAAGTCGTAGGTCCGTTGGCCTTAGTTTCCTAGCGCAGAGGGCGTACTCTCATACACGCGTAGTACCTTAGCTTGGCGAAAACTTCGACCCACGATTTAAGACATGTGCTACCGAGTACTTTATGAGTCGTAAGATCCGTGTTAGATGAACGTTTATTTAGTTTTAACATGGAAAACTTTGCTGTATGTAAAGCAGTCCCCAGGTTTCAGAATTGAAACTTGGGTGAGAAAGGGCATGCAAGCAGATGTAAGAGCGAAGTAGAAAAACTTCATGAGACATGAAACTGAATTCATTGCCATAGACTGCTAACATGGATAAAGTACGAAGAACTTTGAACAGAAAATGATACATAGCTTTATTATGGGTAGAAGCGGCGTAGGTGCTCGATGTTCCATGAGTTGGGCACATCAGAGCCGTCCTCTCGCATCAGCTGATAAGCACCCGGCCTGGTGATTTCCTTCACTATGAATGGTCCCTCCCATGGGGCTGCTAACTTGTGCATGTCCTTCTTGCTTTGGATCCTGCGCAGGACTAGATCTCCGACGCAGAAAGCTCTTTCCTGCACATTTTTATCATGATAACACCGCAAGGCTTGGGCGTACCGTGCTGCCTGAATCATTGCCACGAGCCGTCCTTCCTTGATGCTGTCGATATCCTCAATCCGCGCCTTCTCAGCCTCGTTTTCGTCATATACTTCAACTCTCGGTGCATTGAACATGAGGTCGGTAGGGAGCACCGCCTCAGATCCATATACCAGGAAGAAAGGAGTCTGACCAGTAGCACAACTCGGCTGTGTCCGCAGTCCCCAGAGTACTGCAGGGAGTTCGCGTAGCCAGCGGGTCACGTACTTTTTCAGGTGATCGAAGATGCGCTTCTTGAGTGCCTCGAGCACCGCTCCGTTAGCTCGCTCGACTTGGCCATTGGCACGTGGGCGCGCGACTGAGGCGCGTGCCACCTTGATGAGGAGTTCGTCGCAATATTCCTGGAACTCCCTTCCTGTGAAGTTAGTACCCAGGTCGGTTATTATCCTGTTAGGGACACCGAATCTATGCACGATTTCTCCTATGAACTCGGCTGCCTTGGCAGCCGTGAGCGCCTTGATTGGCTTGACCTCTATCCATTTGGTGAACTTGTCGACTGCTACCAGGATGTGGTCGTACCCTCCGGATGCTTTCTTGAAAGGCCCGATCATGTCGAGTCTCCAGCACACGAAGGGCCATGAAATAGGTATCGTCTGCAGAGCTTGAGCTGGAACGTGTATTTGTTTTGCGAAGAACTAGCATTCCTCGCAACGTTTCACCAGCATCTCAGCATCTGCGACGGCTGTGGGCCAGTAGAAGCCAGACCAGAAAGCTTTTCCAACAATGGTTCTTGCTCCGGCGTGGTTGCCACACGTGCCTCCATGAATTTCCGCTAGGAGTTGTCGTCCTTCTTCCTCCGGTATGCACTTTTGGAGTACTCGGGACTGTCCGCCTCGGCGATACAGGTTGTCGCCGACCAGGACATAGTTCTTGCTCCTACGACTGATCCGTTCGTGCAGCGCTCGTGTCTCCCTTTCCTAACCTGGTAAAGGATTCAGGAGCGTGCCATCCTTGATGTACTCGACCATCTCTGAGATCCACTCAGGTTGTGGTTCGAGCATTAGGACTTCGCCGAGTCCTTCTGATGGATCGACTTGCGCATCGGGGTTCTTGATGGAGGGCTTGATCAGGTCTTGGACAAAGACGCCGAGTGGTACCTGGGCTCTCGTGGATCCCATGTTTGCCAACTCATCGGCCGCCTTGTTATCGTCGCGGAGTACGTGCTGAAACTCTAGGTCATAGAACTTGCCTTCGAGTTTGCGGATCTCCGTGCAATACACGTCCATCTTCTCATTGGTCCGGTTCCATTTCTTGTTAACCTGGTTTACCACCAGGGCAGAGTCGCCCTTGACCATCAAGTATTTTATCCCGAGCGATACGGCGATACAGAGCCTGTGGAGGGCCACCTCGTATTCGGTCGCGTTGTTCGAGACCTTGAACATGACCTACAGCACGTATCGCAGTTTCTCTCCTGTTGGGGAGATGAAAATTATGCCGGCCCCACCTCCTTTAATCCTGAGTGATCCATCAAAGTACATGGTCTAGTACTCAAGTTCAACGGCAGTGGATGGCGTCTGGATCTCTGTGTACTTTGCCACGAAGTCTGCGAGTACCTGCGACTTGATCGTGTTGCGCGGTACGAAAGTTATATCATGTGCGGCCAGCTCGATGGACCACTTCACGATCCTTCCCATGGCATCTCTGTTGTGCAGGATGTCGCCTATGGGGTAGTCAGAAACTACAACGATTTTATGGGCTTTGAAGTAGTGCTTCAACTTGCGTGCGGTGATCAACAGTGCGTAGAGCAGTTTCTGCGCCTGATTGTACCGCACCTTAGAGTTGGTCAACACCTCGCTTATGAAGTAGACCGGACTCTGGACGGCGCAAGCATGTCCTTCCTCTTTGCGCTCCACAACTAGTACTGTGCTTACCACGTGCGTGGTAGCCGAGATGTAGAGGTAGAGAGTTTCCCCCTGCTCTGGTGCTGTGAAGATGGGGGCCTTTTGCAGATAGCTCTTGAGTTCTAGGAAAGACTTCTGGGCCTCCTCATCCCACTTGAAATCATCGTTTTGATGTTTGAGGAGCTTGAAGAAGGGCAGTCCACGTACGCCGAGTCGTGAGATGAACCGGCTGAGTGCTGCCATGCACCCGGCTAGTTTCTGTACATCCTTCTGGCATTTGGGGGGCTTCATCCGAGTGATCGCGTGGATCTTCTCTGGGTTTGCCTCTATGCCGCGGTTGCTGACAAGGAATCCGAGTAGTTTTCCTGAGGGAACGCCAAAAATGCACTTTTCCGGGTTAAGTTTCCACCGGTAAACCCTCAGGTTAGCGAAGGTCTCAGCTAAGTCCTTGATAAGATTATCAGGGTCTCGAATCTGGACTACGACATCATCTACGTATGCTTCGCAGTTTATGCCGATTTGCGTCTTTAGGCATGCCTGGATGGCACGCTGGTACGTCGCACCGGCGTTCTTCAGACCAAAGGACATTGTCAAGTAACAGTACGCACCATGGGGCGTAATGAATGACGTCTTGATCTGGTCTTCGACCTTCAGGCTAATCTGGTGGTAGCCTGAATAGCAGTCGAGAAAACAGAGCAGGGCACAGCCCACCATGGAATCAACGACTTGGTCTATTCGCGGGAGGGTGAAGGGGTCTTTGGGGCAGTGTTTGTTGAGATCGGTATAATCAACGCACATTCTCCATTGCTTATTCTTTTTGGATAGAAGAACTGGATTAGCCAGCCAGTCTGGGTGATACATCTCTTTGATAAACTTGGCAGCTAACAGCTTCGTAACCTCTACCCCTATTGCCTCCTTGCGGTCAGCCGCGAACCGACGAAGCTTTTGCTTGATCGGCTTAGCAGTCGGGTCAACCTTCAAGGAGTGCTCGGCGAGCTCTCTGGGCACTCCTGGCATATCCGCTGGTTTCCAGGCGAATATGTCGGAGTTAGCACGCAGGAACTCGACGAGCACGCTTTCCTATTTAGGGTCCAGGTTGGCCCCTATAGTCACCGTCTTCGAGGGATCCTCGAGGTTGAGCGACACCTTCTTCACGGCCTCCTTCTCCCGCTGGATCGCCTCCGTCGTCGGCTTCTTGGTCGGGATCTCTAGATCTACCGGATCGAGCTTGCTGGCGGCCGCTAGGACTTCAGCAGTGTGTCTGGAAAGATCCAGGGTGGCAGCGATGTGGAGGTTCTCCTTCTCACAGGCACTAGCTGTGTTGGAGTCACCTTTGAGGGTAATGACCCCATTTGGCGCAGACATCTTCAGCACCATGTAGGTATAGTGGGGCACCGCCATGAATTTGGCTAGTGCCGGCCTGCTGAGTATGCCATGATAGGCTGTCTTGAAGTCCGCCACTATGAAGCGGACGTACTCTGTCTGGTAGTTCTCGATCGTGCCAAAGGTGACTTGCAGAGAGATCTGACCGAGTGGTACTGAAGGATCTCCGGGTACGATCCCGAAGAAAGGCTTGTCAGTCGGGCTCAAGTCCAAGGGAGTGAGGCCCAACTCCTTGAGTGTGCTGGCGAACAATATGTCGAGGCCACTGCCTCCGTCCACCAGCATCTTGCAAAGTCCCACGTTGCGAATCGTAGGCTTCAACACGAGGGGGTACCGCCCGGGTTTGACGACTGCCTCTGGGTGGTCCTCCCTACTGAAGGTGATTGGGACTTCCGACCACCGCAGGAACTGGGACGTGCCGTGCTGGGTCGCGTACACCAGTAGCCTGTCTATGAGCTTAGCTTTGCGCTTCCCCTCGATCTGGTCCGGGCCGCCGTAGATCATGTTGACCGTACGGTCGGCGACCTGGAAGTCTTCCTCGTCATCATCCGCTGGGGGAGTGCGCTTTCCCTTGCCCTTGTCGTTCTTGGAGGGACCCTTGGAACGTCCCTTGCTGGAGAAGTGGTTCTTCAGGCCGAAGCAATCGCGAGCCGAGTGCTTATGGTTCTTGTGGTACGGGCATTGCATGTCCAGCATCTTCTGAAACTCAGACGAGTCCATGCGCTTCGGGGCGGACTCTACGGCCGCCACGACCTCAGTCGGCTTGCGCCTCCTGTTGCGCCGTGCGCCCTGCTGGGAGGTTTCTCCCTCTCGGTCCAGATCGTGGTGTGGCCGACGCGGACGTGGGGAATCATCATCTTCCCAGCGAGACTTGATGTGCTTCAGCTGCTCGCGTTCTACCTCTTCACCGTTAGCCTCCTTGTTGGCTGTGGCGAAGAGCTCGTTTACGGTCCTCAGGGGCTTTTGCGCCCACCTATTTACCAGCTTGCCGTAAGCCAGTCCATGCTGGAAGGCGCTGATGACGTCGTGCTCCTCGACGAAAGGAAGAGAGTTCTTCTTCTCGGAGAAGCGTCGAATGTATGAGCGTAGCGACTCATTCTTGCGTTGCCAGATCTAGTCCAGCATCCTCCTGTTCCCTGGCCTCTCCCATGTGCCGGAGTATTGGCTCATGAAGAACTTGCAGAGGTCATCCCAGGACGTAATGGAGCTCCTCAGGAGCTCCGCAAGCCAGTTTCTGCACCCCTTCGTGAGCATTATGGGCAAGTAGTTTGCCATCACGTCGGCGTTTCCTCCCGCCGCCTTGACCGCGGTGGAGTAGATCTGGAGCCATTGCGTGGGGTCCGACGTGCCATCGTATTTGTCGACGTCAGACAATTTGAAACCTCGGGGCCATGTCACCCGACGTAGCCTTTTCGAGAGGCAGAGGAAGCCGTCGTAGGACGGGACACCCTCTCGACCTCCGCGGCGTCCGTCGGCCGGCTGCTCGTAGGAGCTGTAGCTATCCCCGGACTCCTCATAGGAATTCGAGTAGTAGTCTTCGTACCCGCTATGCGAGTCGCCGCGTCTTTCCCGGCGATGGGGAGCTCCATGCTCCCTGTCGTAGTCGTTGCGTCACCTTGATTCCTGACGGCGGCACTCCTCGCAGTTGATCGTGGTCCTTGCATCGCGGTTGCGGAGCCGGTCGTGCAAGTCTTCACCTTCGTCGTGTCGCGCTCTTTTGTGGCGCGAGCGGCGGGTACCCTCCGTCTCCCCCTGCCCCACTGGCGGGGAGGGATCGACGCGGTTGTGCTGGGTCGCAGCGGCCTGCACCAAGGCCCGTATGCACCCAATGTCTGGAGTAGTTGGAGGCAGCCTCTCAACCGCCTCATTTAGCACAATGAGATTTGCTTTGGGGGTCGTGTAGACCTTGTGCCCATCGTACTCGAGGGTGAAGTCATCCTCGAGCCTTCGGGGCTGGACTCTGGTCGTGCGGCGGGTGCGACGCCGCCGCCTGTTGCGGCGCGGGCGGTTGGAGCTTTGAAGGTCCTCGTCCTCCTCCTCGTCGCCCTGGCCTCTCGACGCCGTCGCGCTTGGTCCGCATTCTTCTGTAATCGTTTAGCCTTTTGTGCGGCCGTCTCGTTATCCTGAGTGCGCTCGTCCTTGGAGATTGCCGACGGGGACCCTGGTGCTGCCGCGTAGACAAAGGTAGGTGACCAGCTTCCGTCGGACAGATCCGAGGGTGAGCTTGTAGAACTAATAAGGACCACGTCGTCGGACCCACGGGAGGGAGAGCTTTCATCCAGGCCGAGAGCAGCTTCGAGGGATGCAAAGGACCCGTCCGAGGCGTACTCGGGGCTAGATCGCCCAGCAGATCGGCCTGAGCGGCGCTCACCCTCTGACTCATCCGTAGTCTAGTTGCAGAGTTGACCGTCCTCTTCCTCTTCCAGTATGGGGAGGAGGGATGCATCACGGTTCACCTCTCATATGGGGGAGCGAACCACTTTCACGAAGCATGGTGAATCGTCGTCCGAGTGGTATTCAATCGGCTCGGGTGCAGGGTTCACCACTAGGTTTTGCTTCGTCCTCTCTGTGATTACGGAGGCGGCGGTGCTCTTCAACCCGAAGGGAAAGCACTCAGACTGCGGGGTACGCAGGGTTGCCTTGCAGATGGCGATGGTGTCAGCCATGTGACTAATGACCCGGTCGAAAGATTCAACCAGATCGTCCGCGGGAGGGTGTGATGACCCTGCGACCGTCAGATCTTGAATCGGGAGGGTTGGCCTCCGGGCTTGCTGCGGCATGCCGAAAAGGACTCAACAGGCTTTGGGCTTGTCCAGATTGGATCTGGCAGCCGGTCTTCTCCTCACGGGCGGTGTGGAAACCGCTTTGGAAGGCTTTTCCGTGGTGATCACGGTGTTGGAGAGAACGCATGGGATCTCTCCGATGATGATGTGACCCTGAGGAGGAGTCACGTAGCCGGTCGCCTGCTCGTCGACGGTGGAGACGGGATTGAGGCTCCCGAAAGGGATTCCCGCTCCCAACGCGGCGAAGGCAAGGCAACTAGCAAGGATCTTTACTGCGGCCATCAAGCTCGCCAACTATCGCGGTGAACCCCTACCTAGCGCGCCAACTGTCAGTGCAATGAACCGGCAGTCCACCACGGGGTAGGCTATGGTGGTAGATTGTTTGGTGGGGATCGCCGAGACTAGAGCCAGATGGTGAACAAAGGACACAAGGTTTATCCAGGTTCAGGCCGCCGGGAGGCGTAATACCCTACGTCCTGTGCTCGGTGTGTTGTATTGATGGTTCCACGATTGGGAATCAGATGGAGTTGTTTTTGAGGGGGGTCCCTGCCGCCCTTATATAGCCTGGGGGGCAGGGTTTACAGATCTCAGGGAATCTATAGCTAACCGATTACAAGATTTGGCCTTCCGGCTCAAGCAATATCTTTCCTAACTAACCGATCTTCGTTCATGGGATGATATCTCCTCAGGCGCCGCCTCATCCTAATCCGTGCGTCGTACTGTATCTCCACACGGGTGGGCCCATACACATCATGAAGCCCCTCCGTGTGGGACCCAGGGGGTATATCCCCCACAACACCCCTTCCCCGCACGCTTCGAAATCTTTTTTCGATCAAAAACCGTCCATGGTTTCTCGTACGATCGTCGCGGTACACCTGCGCACTCTAAAGGGGAGATGAACAACGGCTCTAGCAGTCACAAACCTGCGCTCGTCCGGGCCCCGAGTACTTACACCCCCGCGGCTATGGTACGAAGACCCACGAGCAAAGTTCGCGACCTTGGGTTGTCGTTCATTCGCTCCCTCGAAAGATTGCCAGGCAACCGTCTAAGCCATGAGCTCCGCAGAGTTTTCTTGTTTGCAAAAACGCACTTTTGTTTTACCCTTCTCAAAGTACTCGGGGGCTACCCGCCCAGGTAGTACTGCTTCAAGGCTAAGCCCGGTTGAGTCGCCAGGTTCCTACGTCCCCACGGCTATGGAACAAGACACCACCAGCAAAGTCTTAAGCTACACTGCTTGGGTTCGTAAATTCCCTAACTACTCGGGAGAAGGTTAACGAACAAGTAAACGAAATGCTTAACTTGAAATAAAAAGGGGTGCTTAACCCACGAGTTTGCCACAAGTGCTCGATCCATAAGCTTATTACAAATCATCACAAGCATGATCAAAAGCCCTTGCGAGGCGACATCGTTTTTTCCATTTACAGGCCAGGTCATGGAGGGCGAGATTCATCATGGTCTGGGCGAAGTCGATGGCGTCCTACTCGATGTGGTCGTAACCATCATTTTCATAGCCTGGACACCATCCTTGGCCCAGCAGCTCCCTGTCCAGCTCCGAGTAGTGCGACAAGATGATGGCCACCACCTTGCGGACTATGTCGCGTGCCACATCCATTGATTGCCGGCGAGCTGTCGTGGCGGCCTGTTCCAGGCAATCCTTCATATTGAGGCCGGCAGGAACCCCAAGGTCATCCATCGCCTTGGTGATGACCTCAGCCATCCTGTCACGAATCGTCTGCACCCGCGTAAGGGTTGTCTTGGTCGCCCCGTGCGACCTCCGCTCCTCCTCGAGCTCTGCCACGGCCTCTGAAGAAAGAAAGAGACAAATGTTAGCAAGGGACATCATGCCCAAAGAAGGCGAAACATGACGGGGACGCGGCTCTCACTGTTGTGCCTCTCGGTGGATGTTGACGTTTGATTATTGTTGCAAAGTTCGTTTGGACTTGCAAGTGAACAAATCCCTTGTCGTAGTTACGGAACCCTTCTTCCCTTGAGTGGTGAACCCAAGGTATCGAATCCGTGGAACAATATGTAATGTAAAATCAATCTAATAACCGAGAAACACTTGCTTCTTTGAGAGGTTTCGAATTGCATCTAATCTACTAAGATCAAAAGAGGTAGCAAGAGAAAGCATTGAGGTACCGATCTAGAGAGGGATCTAGATTGTGTTTATGCCATCGTTCCGAGCAAGATAAAAGAGAGAGTAAAACGAATCTCATTGAAAGCTTCTTTAAACCATGACCTTCAGTCAAACCCCCTAAGTCGCCCCGCCGTACTCGGTGTCAACATCCTGTCACGATGTTCCCCTTTCTTCGCGGTCGAATCTTAGAGCACACCCGCAAGGAGTGCGTTGAACTACTTGGTAGATCGGGTATGTACCTCTTGCCACCGCGGCTACAAGAACAACCCATGCAATCTATCTCGAGAATAGATTGAGGAGGAAAACACCCAAGCAAGAATAAGAATTGCAAACAAAGGTACTCGATCGCTAGGAATCAAATCCATTAAAACTCCATCAAAAGTATGAATACAAGAATAACATCCAACCGGGATCCTACCTTGATCTTGATTCACACCTCCGGAACTCTGACGTGGTCTTCCTTGCAAGGTTCCCACGTCGGCTAGGCAAACCCTAGATGACTAACACGACCCTCCTCTCCGGGGTGGTGTCCCTCAAGCTCCTCTGCTCCTCGGCAGCTAATGATGAATTCCTTGATACGTGGCTCAGGGTACCGGGGCTATAAATAGCCCGAGGATCAGCTAGGTCAAAGGGGGCAGCAAACAAGGCCCAGAATGGGCTGGGCTGACTGGCCTGGGCCGGCCGACCTAGGCCCATCCTAGCCCAGTTCGGCGCTGCCTTTCTTCCGGATGCTTCTCGCGACTTCTTGAGTTCTTGCCGAGTTGCATGTGGGCCCTTGACGTCATTTTCCTCACGGTTTAGATAAGGGGGCTTTGCGAATGAACTCCCGCATCTTCCGTCTAGGTCCTCCGCACCTCTCGGCTTCACGCTTTAGTCCTTAGCTTGTTTGGAGTCATGTTCATCTTGTATCTTGACTTGTCCCGAGGTCCATGATCACCTTGTAAATCCCTTGATGAACTTTACCCGGAAGTCCTCATTTAAGTTCTTGATTCCTGTGTAAACAACAAACTCCAAAAACCGTGCACGAGTGCGAACATAGCATATAATGGGGGTTAGGATCGTTAGTGTGAATATCAAATCAATACCAACATAGAAGGTAAACAAGTGGCTAGGTTGACAGAAATCGACCGCCAACATCCCTCCATGCTTAAACCTTGCTCGTCCTCGAGTAAGCCTTCTATGGATATTAGCGTTGCCTTTCGATGTTCAAACCCTACACTTGATCATACATGAGAAAACATAATGCTCTCTAGTTTTATATTCATTAAAGTTCCATAATGTACTAACTTTTATCTTTATGGAGGGTAGATATCATTCAAGCTCTTTCCACAAGTACTTGATCAAGCTCTCAAACTTTTTTGAAAAATAAAGAATGAGATAAAGAGAAAAATTGCTTTACCAAGATCAAAGATAACCATCTTGCACTTTGCTCATGTACTCTCATCTTACTTGTCTCTCAAGCCTACTTGTTCTACTCCTTTCCTCTCTCAAAGTATATGGTGGAAAGCTTTATGTGGAGCTAAAGGAAAGTTTAGTCCTACCAAGATATTATTAAAAGAAGACTAGCTTCTCATGGTCTTACCGAGACCCGTCAAAAAGGTCATTGGAAAAATAATGTTATCAAGGAGGGGGGAGAGATGAACACACACTTTTAGATAGGTGGACATGTGCAAATGGCAAAGAGTGATCCCAAGGCACAAATGAAGTCCTCGTTATCGGATTGCACATAGTTGGAAAAATGAGTATGGGTCTTGATCTTGAATCCTCTTGAAAACTCAAAAGCACTAAAATATAGCTAGAGAACCGCAGAGCTTTATTATATATATTTTTTTCTTTTTTCTTTCTTTCTTTATTTTTCTCATCATTTTTTTCTTTTTCCTTCATCATACTTTTTCTCTTTTTTTTATTTGCTTCCCTTGAACTCTAGACCATACTAGCACTTCCTTGGCAACCCCCCCATGCTTAGACGTTTGCTCGTCCTCGGGCAAAAGAGGTGATAAATATGCCAAGGTGGGAATTGAAGCTCTCATTTTTTTTCTTAGAGAGAGACACTCGAAAAATCTTCTAGGGATCCTTTTGGAAGTTTCCCTTTCTCACTCAAAGCACTTTCCTTGTAATCCTCTCCATTATATTCATCCATACTCATATATTGGGTTGTGGTCAAGGAGGTGAACACAAAAAAGATTTATTTGGGTTTTTGGTAGGATATCCGATGAGGTTTGCGAAATTCCCAATGTGGAAACTCACAATGCACGGATAAAAAAGCTAGCATAAAGAACGATACACAAAAATGGAATGACCAGCTTCTTAGTCTCGGGCCAGAGAAATCAGGCCTTGAATCAATGCACCTAAAAATAAATCTTGTATATACTAAGGTTTTGCACTCAAGTAAACTTAGGTTTTGGATGGGAAGAGCAAAATGCAAGTGGTACTTGTGACAAGGGTAGCATATCTTTTTGAGAATAAAAAGGTTCTTTGATTCATCCAAAGTTGAGAGCAACGAAAAGAACTATGGGACTTGTGTTATCATAACCTCCACACAAGAAGAAGCTAGCATTTAATTAAATTTCAGATTCATATTAAAAGAGAGCACTAGCTTAAACATGCATAAAACAAGCATAAGATCGAGCAAAGCGGCAATCATCATCACATATCATCATGGTACAAATTTTCCATCCATATTAAGATCACAAAAGCATCGGTGAAACTTATTCATGATGATGGATAACAAACTACTACTACCACACATGATGAAATTAAATAAAAACAAGAAAATACTACGCAAACATAAACACACACAAGATGAAAATAAAGAAAAGGAAAAGGAAAAATCAAACCACACTTAAAAACTTCATCCCTTTCTTCTTTCTTCATTCTTCATCTGATTGTCCTTGCTCCGTTGGTTGGCTTTCATTGAATCCTTGCTCATAATATTGTTGCATGGCCCCTCCATGAAATTGATGAGGCGACACGAGTTGAAGACGTCCCAATTGATGGGCGATTCCCGCCGTTCCTTCATGCCAATGGTTGACATGGCTTCGGATCCTCTCGACGTCTTGTTCATTCCTTTGCATATATGCCCCAATAATGGCTGCACTTTGTTGGGGTTGGGGCATGCTTGCATAAGGTGCCACAAATGCTTCATTGGGCATAACAAAAGTTGGTGGATAATATGTTGGAGGAGGTGGTGGCATGGCTGCACCACTCCCCCATGCTTGCATTGGCACACTTCCGTAGTGAGGTGGTGGCATAGGAATTCTGCCATAGGGTTGATGGTAGGCCACTCCTCCTTGCTCTTGGGCTGCGGAGGATGAACCTTCTTCTACGATTCTTCCCCTCTTGTTTTTCTTGGCCGGTACGAGAATTCCTTCTTCGAACCAATTCTCTCTCCCTTCAATAAATAATTTCAGCTTCATGTTGGGGAGAGGAACATTGACTTTTGCCACCTTGTACCCTCTCTTCTCATCTCCACTAATATATTTTCCTTGCTTCATATAATCAATTCCAAGTGAATTTCCTGCAAGGATGAATTTTGGATTTCTTGTAATACCCGGCTTCACAGAAATTGCTATCATAGAGAGATACCATCCCGAACCAATTTGTCCACTCCCCGATATTGACTCACAACACCATCGATTGATCATGATATATGACGGATCAATGGCTTGTCTCGCAATCAACGCCGAATAAAGCCAATTAACTTCCATATCGGTGACCTTGGACTCTCTCATTCTTCCCAAAATCCTTTTGCTCATCCAAGAATGAAATATCCGGATGATGGGATTCCGGATGCTATTTCTTTGCCGGTTATCTTCCCCTGAAATCATGCTCCAAAATCCTTCCAACACACTTTCATTAGCATTAACTTGCTCCGGAGCTTCCCTCTGAAAACTGAGCAACTCCCTAATTTGCTCATAAGGAATTATTTGCTCTTCATCCTTCAATCAAAATGAGAGGGATGGCACCCCTTCATTAATAACTGGTGCCATGGTCATGAGAATCTCCATGGCAAGCTCCAAATGAATAGTCACTCCAACTCCATCGGAAAATTGCCCCCATCCAAGGTGGTTCATCATTTGATAGATATCCGGGGCAAATCCCAATACTTGGAGGGCATCATCATCAAAGTCAACACTGGGCACAACCCTATTCTCTAGGCGCCTAAGCCTCTCCTCCTCCTCCTTCGACATCATAAGAAATCCATACTTGCAACGTCGTGGAGTGTATGGTGGTGGAGCGGATGAATGAGCCGAACGATGAGGTGGAACGGGCGGCTCCTCCGTTCGCCCTTGCGGTTCGGTCTACCGCATAGATGAGCTTTGGGTGTCTCTCCTTCCAATAAGGAGCATGGTGTCGCTCCTTGATTATCGTTGCAAAGTTCGTTTGGACTTGCAAGCAGACAAATCCCTCGTCGTAGTTAAGGAACCCTTCTTCCCTTGAGTGGTGAACCCAAGGTATCGAATCCGTGGAACAATATGTAATGTAAAATCAATCTAATAACCGAGAAACACTTGCTTCTTTGAGAGGTTTCGAATTGCATCTAATCTACTAAGATCAAAATAGGTAGCAAGAGAAAGCATTGAGGTACCGATCTAGAGAGGGATCTAGATTGTGTTTATGTCGTCGTTCTGAGCAAGATAAAAGAGAGAGTAAAACGAATCTCATTGAAAGCTTCTTTAAACTATGACCTTCGGTCAATCCCCCTAAGTCGCCCCGCCGTACTCGGTGTCAACATCCTGTCACGATGTTCCCCTTTCTTCACGGTCGAATCCTAGAGCACACCCGCAAGGAGTGCGTTGAACTACTTGGTAGATCGGGTATGCACCTCTAGCCACCGCAGCTACAAGAACATCCCATGCAATCTATCTCGAGAATAGATTGAGGAGGAAAACACCCAAGCGAGAACAAGAATTGCAAACAAAGGTACTCGATCGCTAGGAATCGGATCCATTAAAACTCCATCAAAAGTATGAATACATGAATAAGATCCAACCGGAATCCTACCTTGATCTTGATTCACGCCTCTGGAACTCCGACATGGTCTTCCTTGCAAGGTTCCCACATCAGCTAGGCAAACCCTAGACGACTAACATGACCCTCCTCTCCGGGGTGGTGTCCCTCAACCTCCTCTGCTCCTCGGCGGCGAATGACGAATTCCTTGATACGTGGCTCGGGGTACCGGGGCTATAAATAGCCCGAGGATCAGCTAGGTCAAAGGGGGCAGCGAACATGGCCCAGAATGGGCTGGGCCGACCGGCCTGGGCCCATCCTGGCCCAGTTCGGCACCGCCTTTCTTCCGAATGCTTCTCGCGACTTCTTGAGTTTCTGCCGAGTTGCATGTGGGCCCTTGATGTCATTTTCCTCGCGGTTTAGATAAGGGGGCTTTGCGAATGAACTCCTGCATCTTCCGTCTGGGTCCTCCGCACTTCTCGGCTTCACGCTTTAGTCCTTGGCTTGTTTGGAGTCATGTTCATCTTGTATCTTGACTTGTCCTGAGGTCCATGATCACCTTGTAAATCCCTTGATGAACTTTACCCGGAAGTCCTCATTTAAGCTCTTGATTCCTGTGTAAACAACAAACTCCAAAAACTGTGCACGAGTGCGAACATAGCATATAATGGGGGTTAGGATCATTAGTGTGAATATCAAATCAATACCAACATAGAAGGTAGACAAGTGGCTAGGTTGACGGAAATCGACAACCAATAGTGGACTCGCGAGCAAGCTCCGCCAGCTTCTCATCCTCGACGAGACGAGTGGCCACCGTGCTCTCGTGATTTGCAACCTGCTTCTCCAAGTTGGTGCGGATCACGCGAAGAGCTGTTCACCCCAGAAGACAGGGCATCGTCAGGAAAACAAGCAACTACGCGCAAGCAGAAACATGAGGACGACGGGTCGTAAGGCACTCACCAAAGATCTCTTCATCACGCTTTTTGGTGATTTCTTCAAGTTAGCCTTTCTCGGCGCTGACGCTGCCGACCTGGGCCTCAAGCACGGTCACCCTCTCACGAGCTGCCTGGAGGTCAGACTCTGCTCGGCCCGTCCTGGCCTCGAGCTCTGTCTTCTCTTGGCGGGCGGCACGGGCGGCGGCCTCGGCGTTGGAACGCAGCTCCGCCGCTGCCTGCTCCGCTGCAGCAAGTTTCTCTTCCAGGGTGGCGCGGTCCTCAGCAGCATTCGCCCTTGCATCGAGGGTCATGTGCTTAGCTATCCGGTCAACCTCGCTGGCCGCCGCAGTGAGACAGGTCATGGCCAGCTGCGCTTCCAGCTGGGTCTTCTCCGCGCGGAGCTCCTCGAGGGCCCGTGATTTGTCGTCACAGCGCCCGACAAGGTCCTAGACTACTGTTGATGGCTGTTAAGTGCTACTTTTACACCATCAATACCTGCATAAAATAAATATAAAAGGATCATCAACACTAGAATAGGGCCTTATACTGACAATTTCCACAAGTGGTGATGTATATTTGAATACAGGCAATTAGCACAAGAAATAGAGCAAAAGCATACCTTATCCATCCACCTCATCAATCCAAGCCTCTCCACCTCAGCCAATGAGGGGCTACCATGCAAAAGGCCACGGATAGGTGATGTCACCAATCCAAGGGAGAGAGGCTCGACGAATCAGAAGTCGCCACGCGTGTATCACATGGATCCCATGGCCCACCAGAGCGCCTAAACCGCCTCAAAACCACGTGGACACTTGGAACCGTCATAAGGGCCCACACACCAGTCACCAGAGAAAGCACAAGGCGAGACGTGGTGGGCCCAGGTCGGTCGACCCACCCCAGGGGTCGGCCGACCCGGGATTTTCTCCGTTCACCATCAGCTTCCACGTGGTGCTCCCTGATTGGATCCTTAAGCCAGTCCGGAGGTGTATGGGGTGATCTCGTGCCGGTACCCGAGCCTATAAATAGAAGGAGAGGGGGTAGAGAATAGGACACACACTTCTTCTCCTCCTTCTCACTTTTGCCTTTTGGCTTCTCTCATTAGGAGAGGAGAGCTCTTTGCATAGGATTAGTGCTGGCTTGCTAGTGCTTTAGAGATTAGAAGGAAGGTGGGGTGGTGTCTTGGGGTTGTGCCATGGTGTTTGGCACATTTCCTCAAGAACGATCCTCTACGTATGCTTCTGTTCTTCATTTAGAATAAAGTGAGTATTTCGACATTCTCAATTAGACTAAAGTGGCATTCATACTGTGTTCTTGTGTTCTTCATTCGTTCATCATTTAGAGGCTCGTGTTCTTTACGAACACGCTTCCTCGATCTAGTTGACGAGCAAGTTTCTCATACTTTTGTGTTTGTTCATAAGTTAGAGGCTCGTGTTCTTCACAAACATGACCCTTGATCTTCTGTTATAAACACCTAAGTTTGTATCCTGTTTGCATGCCTGCTAGTTTAATCAGAGTTAAGTGGATGCTCCTAAATCCTAATCTAGATCAAGTTCATCCGTGATACCTTGCATAGGATAGCGTATACCTGAGTGAGTTTGGGTCTCTCCCTCATGGGTTCGTCTCTCTGTATTTATACGAAGTGCTATAGTGTTTCTACGGGGTGCTAGACGTAGCCGTGCTATAGTAGTAATCGGTGGTTTAGACGTGGTGTCTAGACTACAGGTTATCCTTCGAATGCCCTGTATCCCACGGTTTGTCTTGGGGTAGGCCGTGGTAGTGACAGCCGTTGGACCCTCTGAAATCCCCCACGTTCGGATACAGCGTGTAGGCAACCATTTGCCGTGAACCAACTGTTATAGCCAGGAGGGGCCGGTGTCCGAAACGAGAGTTCCTAATCGAGAGGCTGTTCTCAACTCTGCATGCTATCAGCAAGATCCTTTCCATCTTTATCTCATCCTATAGAGTTGTGTCCTTGGATCATCAGTCTAGGATAGAATGTATTGGATTCGATACCCTTTGGAATACTCCTGAGGTGAAGTGCTACACCGGTATTTCCGTGCGCTTGCGGATTCTTTCGTACCCGTCGGTATACCCAGGTGGATCTTACGCTCACGCTAGGGGCGCAACTAGTGGTGAGGTTAAGAAATACCAACAACCACACATGAGCTTCACGGTCAAGGAAGACGAGAAAACAAGCTTGGAAATTGAAAAGGTGGAGAACGAGGGCCATGACTCACCCTCAAGGCGGGTAGGACCAGCTCCATGATCACCCGCTCCGACTGACGCAGCGCCCGTTCACTCAGGCGCAGGCCTCGCTCCAAATTGCAATGGGCCAAGAGCTCCGCATCACCGTCAACATCCAAACCGACGAAGGCCTGGACTTGCGAGACAGGCACCAGCCAGAGCGGCGGAGCCTCCGTCTCCACCTCCACCATCACCACGGTCGGCCCCGGGCACCTTGAACTATCCCCGACCTCCGAGGTCGGAGGTAACCTCGGTTCGTCCGCCACCGTGAGGGGAGAGGTGACCGGAGAAGGTGACTCCGGGATGATGACCACTTCTGCGGGGCTCGGCAGGGGAGCGGCGTCGCTCACAGACACGGCGGCCGACGAAATCGGGACGGCGTCACTCCAACGACCGTCATGGCCGGGGCCTCCTCGGAGTCAAGGGCGGCAGTCTCCACCTCCGCTGCAGCGCTTCCCATTCCCGCCAGCAACTTGGGGGCTGGGGTCTCGGAGTCCGCCGCGGCACCGCCCGTCCCCTCGAACGACTCGGGGGCTGGCCGCTCGACGTCTACAACGTCATCGCCTGCCTATGCCTCAGGAGCAGGGTCTTCCTGAGATTGCTCCAGGAGGCCGGACAGGCACCTCGCCAACTCGGCCGTCCGGGCCAAGAGTGCTTCTTCCGTTGGGGCCTCACCCCCCAAACCCATCATGCCCATTAACAGGTCACTGCGAGCCGGGCTCCCAGCTCCCCGCGGTGGGACTGTCAACTCCTGGGTCCCGAACCCTCCTGTCTCTTCGACCGCCGCCCCTAACTGGAGGGAGGGCGGCGGACCGCCCGACGGCAGCGCATTACCGGACACATGAGTCGGGCGGCGCAACGACTTCACTGGCGCCGACCTCATCGTACGGGAGTCGGGCACTCTGCAATAAGGAGAACGTCACGACGACAACAAAACGGAGGGCATGCAGAGTGAGGATCCAAGATTGCAACCCAGAGTTTACCTTTCTGCGATGTTGCGGGGCCGTTTGGAGCTGAAAGTCGGGTTGAGTGGGGACGCCGCCCTTTTGCTCCCCGTGGACGGAGCAGAGGTCGAGGAAGGTGTCGTCCCGCCCCCAGCGACGATGATCGACGGAAGATGCCGCTGGGTCGGCGCCAGTCCTCCAGTCTGGGCCGCGGGCGGGAAGGAAACCCCCGGCGCGTTCCGACGCTCCCCTGGCGAACGCGCCGAGGGAGAGTGGGACCTTGGGCACGATGAATGGTGGCGCGAGGTATCACGCCTCGACGTACGGCGAGCGGGGTCGCTGCGCCGCGAGGAACTCCTACTCCTCTCGTGGTGGCCCAACTGTGAGGTGCGGCTACTCGTCCCGGGCCGATCCGCCCGGGAGGATAGAGGCGGCGCCTGCTGGCTCGAGCCGGCACCAGCCGTGGTCGAGGCAGGCACTGACCCGCCGCGTGGCTACGACGTCGCTGCCGCCTCGTCGTCGGTCCACTCGAACTCAGACTCGCCTCGTCCGTGTTCGGCGGCAGCGACGAGGAGTCCTCATTCTCGGAGACGTTGGCCTCCCTGGCACGCCGGCGCGAAGCACGGCCGTTGTTCCTTGACGGCTTGTCGATCTCCTTTTGCTGATGGCTCCTCCTGCAGTCCGCCCGCCGTTTCTGCCACGTGGCGATCTCCTGAGTGAGCGCCCGGTCCTCTTCCAGTGGAGGACGCGAGGCGAGGATGCGCACAGACCTCATCTGGGCAAACACAGGAAAATCATCATCCACAGTCACAGCAAGCTAGTCGAAAAGAAATCGAGAGAGGTGTCCCAGGGCCGCGGTGGTCGGGGAAGGAAGCATTGGCAGCGTGTTCGGCGGCGGCCAGAACAAATGAGTAACCCCAGTGGCCTGGGACACCCGGCGCTGGACCTCGTCCATCGAGGGCAGGGGGTCAGTTGTCACCGTCCCCATGAAGGGAGCCCGGTCGTCCGTCATCTGAGAAAGGCGCAGAGCGCGACGACGGAGCGGGACGATCCCTCTCGCGTGGTAGCCGCCAATCACAGTGATGAAGTCCATGCCGTTGTCGCGGAGTATCTTGAGGGCGTCGAGGGCGTCGGTGAGGAGCCGGGGTTGATCCTTCTTCTCTAGCCCGTACTTCCATTTCGCTGGCGCCCGGTCGTGCCAGCGGTTGGTGAACTTGGGCAGCGGGTTCTCGAGATCATTCTTGAGCTAGAACAAATCCCGGTGCCACCCACTGTTGGAGCTTGTCAGGGAGGTAGGAATGTACTCATCCATCCTCCCCTGCTTCCCGTGAAGCCCGGCGCACCCAATCACCGCCGTGGTGCCCTCGTCCTTCAGGCAGACGAACTTGTAGAAGTATCGGAACAGGTCCCAGTGGGCTCCCTGTCCCAAATACCCCTCGCACAGAGCTTCGAATGCTGCCATCTGCTGGACGCCATTCGGATTCAAGTTGTGGAGCTCGAGGTCGTACTCCTCGAGGACGACACGGATGAACCGCCCCTCCGGAACAGAGAAGCCGCGCTCGTCGAAGGTCATGAATGAGATCACGTATCCCTCCGGGGGCTCGGGGCTGCTCTCGGCTCTGGGAACTTTCCACTCCTCCGCTTCGGTCTGCGGCGGCATCATGCCGTCGACGGCGAGGCGATGGAGCTTGGACCAAGTCGCCGTCGAGGATGCCCAGTTTGACATGGTGGCGGCCATGTTGGCGGCGGCGGACAGAGCTAGTTTGCGACTGGAGGCGAGGAGGGCTCGGTGGCTTGCGCACGGCGAGTGCAGAGGCAAAGGCAGAAGCGATGGCGGCAAATTGCACAAGAAAGAGGAAGGGGAAATATTTTAGCCGGCGGCCGCGGTATAAAAGGGGAGAAATGATTACCCCCATAGCAGTTAATGCCTGGGCCGCATCGGGTCACGTCCTTCACTCGCCGAAGCGTCACCCCTCAAAAGACGTGCCCGCTACTGTCAACCGCCAACGACCATGCCGCCACATCGTCCAGAACAAGGCCCACAAATCTCACAACCGGCGCGGGATCTCCGCCATTCATCCCACGACGCGCATTGTGCAGCAAGCAGCAAACTTCCCCAAATTCAAGATTTCAACATTTAACCCCACGCACAAGTCTCCGACTTGTCCGTGGGCTCGGGGGCTACTACCCGCGAGTTTGCTCGCGCGTCCCCGCCGGAGAAAACACGACTGGCCTTTTCGTTTCCATGGCAACTGAGCCTGGGAGCGAGTCCTTGAGTCCCTCACCAGGCTCGGGGGCTACTGACAAGGCCATAGACCAGGGCCCACCAGGACCTCTAAAAAACGCAGTACGGACCCACATACGACATACTTGACAGCTAATACAACGAGTATTAAGCCCCCGAGTACCCAAGAGTCCGTACGACCTATTTTCGTCATGGGCCGGAAGGCAGATGGCCCACGGCCACCAGCGCATTCTCCTCCGAGTAGATGGCGGCCCATACAACGAGGCTTCACCTCCGCCTCCGACTACTCGCTCGTACGAGTAGTTACCGCTCCCCGTCCCCGACAACTCGTTCGCACGAGTAGTTTCCGTCACCGACCTATGCGAACTTCGCGCAAAAGGCAAAGGGTGCGTGGGCCGCTCCAGATCGAGATCCCAGGATCTCCGCACACGTCCCCCCGCGCACTGCCACGCGTCCGCTCCACCGCTTCGGCCCACCCGGGCCTGGCCGATTCGGTGTCAGGGGACGGATCCGTCAACCCTGCCACGAACGACATAGTGGCCACCGTACCACGGGCGGCATAAGATGTGCTGAGCCACGAACGGCACAATGCACGCTACTCCCTAAGCATCGGAAGACGCGGCGTAGACCGCCTGCTCACACGAGTAGTTCTCCGTCTCCGACCAGTTCAAGACTTGACCGTCAAGGCCGCGAGTACACGGCCCCATCGATATCCGTGATATCCGGGCGCGTTAGCCCGCAACCCGCCACGTGCCGATTCCTCCACGCGCGATCCGCCCTGACCAGGTGGATCTGGTGTCAGAAGGCGGATCCGTCTGCCGCTCCACGAACGGGGCAGCGCGCGTCGTACCACGGGCGGCACGGGAAACACTGTGCCACGAACTGCACAGTGTACGCCGCCCCCTCGCTCTTGAACGCCGTGGCGTAGACCACTCCATCTCCACAGTATCTAGAAAAGATGAACCCCTGTTCTACTGACAGGGGTAGGATACGAATCCTACTTCCCGTGCTCGACTAACTACTCGGAGAAGGGTACGGGAAGTCCCAGAAGTAGCTACTTGGGACGAACGATTCCTAGAAGACCTACTCCGTCACCTGTGGCGCTGTAACAGTTCTTCGCCGCTCCACCCTGACAGCCCGACGCGGGAGGAGGACGCCCTACGCTGTAGAGTAGCTTACACCCTCGATGTAACCCCCATGAACCTCTCTCTTATGACTATAAAAGGGGAGGAATGGGGCACTTGCAAGACACGTTCGTTTCCACCCCCACATGCACTCAGTATCGATATCTCATCTCACAAGCCCTCATAGACACACTCATACTCACGTACGCAGAATCCTGCTACAAGAACCACACACACGCCAGGGACTTGGACTCGAAACCCTCTCCCGACTTGTTTGTAACCCCTACTACAAACTCCTGAGCATAAAGAACACCCCCTCTCTGACTGGACGTAGGGTATTACTCTCCGGAGGCCCGAACCAGTATAACCTCGAGTGTCTCTTGTGCAACCGTGCGGATCCACACATGTATTCTTATAAATTTACTTGCCGGCGGTAACAAACCCCGACAACATGATTTCACGTAAATCAGTTCAATTCATATTCAGAGTATGTACAAGTAAAACACCCCACACTCCTTACTCCTACCGTAGGCCTGTAAACATTGTGGAATGGGTTAAAAGGTGACATGGAAAAATCGACAGGCACACAACACATGTCACCATTAACGAGACGAGTACTCCCTCCATTTCAAATTAGATCATTTTAGTTTTCGGTGCATAGTTTTTCTATGTGCCTAGACATAATGTATGTCCATATTTATAATACCATAGATATAGACATATAATACTTGGTCAATCAGGTCGATGTCTGCTACCCTCTCTGTTCTAAATTATAAGTCTTTTTGCTTTTCTAAATTTATAAATATTATTGTACATAGAGACATACATTATACATATAGTCAAATTTAGACTTTTAGCTAGCTTTCGGTGCATTGTTTTTGCTATGTGGCTAGTTTTACATGAACGGTAGAAAGTTCACCCAAGTAGATAATGTCTACACACTGTAGCGAATATGGCCTCATATGCTATTTGTTCAAGTTTAATTTTGGTGATTAATGACAACATGATCAATGTGACTAACCATATTGTTTAGCATGTCCTTATAGACCCTTCTAGGTCCCAAGGATGCAAAAATACCATATGCCAAAAAGAGAAGATAGTATATTTTTCAAGGGTCAAAACCGAGAAGAAGAAAAAGAAGAAAAGAGCACCGTCGGATGAACCGACGGTATATAGGAAGAGGCGTCGGTGCAAGCGTCGGAGTATTTGGTACACTGCGTGAAGAAGGCCCAGATCACACAGACTGTCGGATGAACCGACGGTATGTTTTCTAGTTGCACCGGATGAATTTCTGGAGGAGAAGCAGCACAGTCAGCAGCACCGGATGAACCGACGGACCATTGGTAGGAGCCGTCGGTCTATCCAATGATCCACTAGAACAAGACAGAGACGGCCTGAGTGAAAGGCCTTAAGCACCGGATGAACCAATGGTCACAAGGATAAAAGCAACGGTTCATCCGACGGCTACAAAGAAGCTAACAGTAAGGTTTTGGCAAAGAATCCTTCAGCACCGAATGAACCGACAGTGCGTCGGTTGAAGCGTCGGATGATTTGTGTCAATAGTCATGTGCGGTGGAAGGCAACGGCTAGTAGCACCGGATGAACCGACGCCCGGAAAAGCATTGCGTCGGATCATCCGATGGTACTACTTTCTGCAGCTTTGGCCCAACTGCTAGTTTGATGCCTTGGCCTATTTATACCCCTTCCACCCTGTCATTTGAGCTTGCTGGTGTGTGTGGAAGTGCAGAGGAGTTCAAGACACATAGAAGATCATATCCAAGCCATCCAAGTGCTAAATTTCTCATCCATAGACTTGCACATGCTTTGTGTGTGCTTAGTGTTAGGCTTAGCTTAGAGCTGAGTGAGTGCAAGGTGTGCCTACCTTGTGAGGTGATTCTCGAGTGGATCAAGTTGTACGAGGTGTGCCGGAAGCCTTGGAGCCTAGGTGGCTCTCCGGCAAACGTCTTCGACCCTCCGGCTTAGTGTGGAGCGGCGATGACATTTTGTGCGGGGGATGTGGAGACCCCCTTCCCTTGGTGGAGAAGCTCCTTAGTGGGCAGCATCAAGGTGACCAAGGGAGCTTGGCGAGTGCCTTCATGACGAGCCTTTGTGGCAAGTCAAGTGGTGCTCTTGGGAGAGACTTGGTGACCGGGAAGCAATACTCTTGTGTAGAGTGCTTCAACAACGTGGACTAGGAGCGGCTTACTGCCTACCGATACCACGAGATAAATCGTGTGTCAAGAGTTTGCTTCCTCTCATCCCCCTTTACGTTTCCGCATTTCTCTCTTGCATCCTTGCTTGCCTTTACTTTCCTAGAGTAGTATCTTGCTAAGATTGGCTATAGGTTGCAGAACTTGGTTTGGGATGGGTATTTCACACTAGAACAACCTTAGTTGCACATCTAGGTAGCATGTTCTAGTTTATGATTTATGCAAAGTAGTGAAAACCATACGTTAAGTTTTTAAGTTGCCTAATTCACCCCCTCCCTCTCTTAGGCTACGAGCATCCGATTCCTTACACACACATTTGGTCATCCGTGGATCCAAAGAAACTTATATATACTTGTTGGAGCAAGCATGCCGAAAAAGTATTTCGCAAGGGTATGTAGACTTGGAGGGGGAGGAGGGCATGGGAACAAAGAACTCTCACCTGATGGCATGTATCACGAATTCATGATGTTAGCAATGAGGTGGGCCCATTTGGTGCGGTTCTCGTAGCCGCTCCGCCGATAGTCGGAGCTAGAGCCGCACCAAACACCCGCGTGCGCGGAGTGCTTCTGCTGATCTGGATGGGAGAGCCGGAGCCGTTTTCACGGGGAACAGACGGAGCTAGTGGAGAAAAAAAAACAGCTCTGCATGCTCCAACTTCGGCTCCGCCCTCACACGGAGTGCGGCCAAACTGGCCCATAGTAGGTTCCAATGACGACGTTGGATTTTGTGGAGAATGTGGTGTACCAATTCCGAGTTTGCTAAATGGTAGAGTTTTGTGTGAGATTGGAAGAAACCCTATTATCCTAATTGTAAGTACACTGTACACATGCCTAATCGGGGATCTAAAGCTTTTGCAACGCCAAAAACAATCCATATATGTTTTTTTTTACAACACAATCCATATATGTTTGGATGGATAATAAGAGTTCCAAAGCACTACGGCGTCTACTAAAGATTTAAAGAACGTGCTATCGAAGGGGAATGAGGTGCTTGTGTGGATTGTATACTTGTACTCTCTCCGTTCTTAAATATATAACATTTAATATAAAAACTTAATTCATTTTGAACTAAATTTTTTTTCTTAAACGTCGTATATTTAAGGACGGAGGGAGTGTATGAGACAAAGAAGAAAAGAGGAGCCACGAAACTCCCATTTTTTTCGTTCGTCCGAACATTCAAAACAGCCGGAAAGAGACGAAGCAACTGACGCACGACGAATCCCGGCGCATGTGCCAGCGAGCGAACCCGGATGTCGACGGCTGCGCTGCGTTGCATGCCTCCGCATGTGAGGTGCGGGCCACGCTCCCGGAGGTTCGGGCCCAGGCCGTTGAATACCTGGGCGAACCAGTGGCTGCCGCTGCCGGCACGCAGAATGGAGCGGCGGCCACCATCCGCCGAGCGAGCTCCATCCTCCATGCACCAGATTTCCCGGGCCTAGCCGTGGCTGGCTGGTGTTGGCTGAGCCCCAACGCTCTCCCTCGTGGCGTCTCGCGGTCGTGGGAGGGACATGGCCTGCTTGTGCTACCTACGGACGACGCTTCAAGGCAGAGAACGACGACGTATCACGTCAAATGCTATCCCGTCCAATAAGAGAATTTGCGGCCTACATTTACGGAGTTGATCATTACAAGATTCTTGCGTTTGCCGGTGGACGTACGATGGTTCAACACCGAGTGCTAGCTCAATCATCTCCAAAACGAGCACATGCACGCGCCGGATATGTCCAAGCACGCATGAAGAAAAAGGGTGCAACACCACGTTTCGTAGCTCGTACTACACGCAGATGCAGCACATGCCTACATGCACTTCGGATTATGGAGAGGAAACCAGAACCAGTCGCGCTAGTACAGTAAAACTGTAGCAGGAACCAGGGAAACAATGTGTGGCACGTCAGAATTTCCACGCATCGACTCCATGTGTAAAGGAGCGTCTCAAGTGTACTAGTACCGACTACTACACTTGTAGTGCAAATGGAAAGACAAAGTGATGGATTGCATCCGTATTAAGTTTAGTGGCCCAAATCGCGCAGTACCTTGCAAGTTTGCATCGGTAGTGGTTAGAAAATTGTTCAGAGCTGAGCTTAGATCTTTTTTCTGGTTTCACAGTGTCAGGATTGGTGCAATTACAAATTAGAACTGAAATCCCACTAAAAGTCATCTCCAATCGTGACACCTCATCTGCCCATAGTAAGTCCACTTTAGCTTTTTGATCGGATAGATCATAGATGTGAGGGGAAAAGGAAGGGTCTAGTCATCTAGTGCTTCGACTAAGTAATAAGGATTTGCTCAAAAAACTAAGTAATAAAGTATACTTTTTTCCGTCCCATAAAGAACATTCCGTTAGAAAAATTCAGACACAGTAGTGATGTGAGAAATGTATAAAAAGACTCGACCTGCGGGGAGTAAGACCACCTCACGGTATTATATTAAGAAGAAGACCTTCTCACACAGGTCGACAAAATCATCGAACCCCGACTCCCACACATACACAGCGGCACCATAACACACGTGAGATGAGACTCGTCTTAGACCTGTGCTTTGGTGTGGGACAGACAAGAAGATTTTTTTACAACAATGACTCCTGGGAGGGTCATAACGGCCGCCCAACCACCGCACACTCGTGCGTCTGCGTGCGACACCATGACCATGCCCGACAGGGATTGAACCATGGCGGGCTGCCTGGCGCCGCCAGAGCTAGCCACCGAGGCACCGAGCTAACAGCTCATTCGCTGAGAAATGTTTATATTACTCTAATAATTAATACTCATTGTGATTGGCAATCGTGATATTTGTTTAGTTTTTGGAATCTTAAATAAATGCACATGAATTAAAACTAGACAAATAACATCTATTGATCATTTGATTGGTTTTACACGCTTCTTTATATTTTTTTTGTTGATATGACTGTTGTTTTAACCAGATAAGATTTATTATACATGATGTAAAAATGACATTTGTGAGACAATTTTCAGACTTTTTGGAGGACGGAGGGAGTAGTTAATTCTAGGACATTCACAAGGCCCACCCATCCCTCTCTCCTCGTCTTTATAATCTCTTTAAAGTAATCAGTGTTTGTAGACGAGGAGGGAGGGGCGAGGGGCGAACTAGGCAAACTTTAAAAAAAAAATCTTTTTTACTAATCACATAGTACAAACGTACAATGGAGTCCTCTCTCTTGGAACATGGAGGAGTATTTTCAGAGAGGAGTTTGCACTCATCCTTGGTCATGCGAAAGCCTCTCTGAAATTGGAGTTAGAATCCTGGTTTTGTAATTTTTCTTAATGCTATATAATTAGTTAGAGTTTTCTCTTTTCAGCCTAGGACCGTGTACAATGTATATGTCCCTCTTTTATAAACAAAATCAGTAGGGGCCTCCATTCTTGTTTGGGTAAAAAAGCGGACACGTCACCTGTCACCTGCTACTGAAAGAATAGCACATGTTAATTAAATCTTGGAATTAATCTTGAAAAATGTGAGCACCAGTACCTAGTTAAGGTATCGTACGCTAGTTGTGGGTTCCACTACATGGAACCTTAACATCCGAGATACAATGAGTTTGCAACCAAACTCGTAAACTTTAGCCTATGGCTCTAATTTGCACGTACAAAACATAAACTAGATCATCCTATCTAATTGTGCATCTACATTTAATATTGTGAAACTTACCACCAAAAGAGTTTTGAAAATTAGAGTCGATCCTATCAAGAACTACTCTAAGAAAAGAAGCTCAAGTTGTGAGTATGAAATGCGACAACGTAAAGGAGTGGGTTAGGAAGGATGCAAACTCGCCATGGCGATTTATCCCGTGGTATATGTAGTCAAATACCACCTCTAGTTAATGTTGAAACTCCACTAAGGATATGCTTCCGATCACCAAGTCCCTATCGATCAAGGTCTTGGGCTCAGCACAAAGGCTCTTGCGCCAAGCTGGATGAGAAGCTTGCCACAAAGGGCAAGGATCACCACTCCATCTCTTCCAGTCAATTTGATGTTGTCTCCACTACAGAGCTTCTCCATGAAGGAATGGGTCTCCTCGTCCCCCACACACGGTCATTGCTGCCACTCCACGTACACCAAGACGGAGGGTCGAATACTTCCCAGCTTCCAACCAAAGCCTCAAGGTGTGCCGGTGCACCAAGCTTACAATGGTGAATGAAACACAAGGTAGCAACACTTTGCACTCACTCTCTCTAGACCTATCCTAGCACTAGCACTCTCTAACTTGTGCTAATTTTCTTTAGATGGTCATTATTATTACACTTTTGGTGGTACTTTCTCGATGTGTCTTGCACTCCAATGTACTCTTGCATACTCCAATAATTCCAAATGTGCAAGTAGAGCATACATACCCCAAGAGGCTCAAGGAGCTATTGCTCTAATGACTAGAAAAATCTAGTGAGGATCAAATCATCTCGATGGTCACATTGGGTATTAGGCGTCAGATCATCTGGTGTGCCTCCTTTCTTTACCAAATAGCCGTTAAACCCCTCTCTGCCCAAAACCTTCAATGAAGCACCATATCATCCAGATCCAACACTTGAGTTAGATCATCTAGTTCTACTAGAGTTTCACCACTCAACCTTGCATCGTCTCTAGATGAAATAAATATGCGGTCACTTCAACATAGGTGTCAAAAAGTCTGATGCTTTCTTCATTTCTTGTTTTGACCCATTCATCCGATCCTTTCAAAATATAGTCCATTGGAACATCCAATGACTAGTCCATGTAAACCCTTTATAGTCAATGGGATAATGTGATGCTATTTGTGCGATGCCCATCAGATCATTCGGTGCCCTAGGTTTTGCTTCTACCCATTGTACAAATTGCACTGATGCTTGTTCCAATGCCTGCTCCGATGCACTATCGAATCATCCACTACTCTGAGTTGAATACTGAAAGTGCATCTAGGCCCCTAATTAGTTTTGCTGATAGTGACAATCACAATTTGGAGGATTTAATTGTTTCAATGAGATATGTGCAGGAAAAATGATAAGAATTATCAAATGTTCAAAGGAATACCCCCAAATTTTCTTAAATGGTGTTCAAGCTCAATGGCGACTTAAATTTCAATTTTCATTTTGAATTCGAGTATAGGAACACTGTACTATAAAGGGGGTGCAAATGAATGATATGGAGATGTCAAAGTGCTTAATTGATATTCTAATAACCCAAGAGAAACACACCTTTTTTCCTTGCATAGCCAGGGTTTTTTTTGGAAAATTCTACAGGTGTCAGAAGTTCCGCCACTAGGTCGGAAGTTCCGACAGCCTTCAGAAGTTTCACACTAGTTTCAATAAGAAGTCCATAGTCTCCCTTTCTCACTTTATCGGAAGTTCCGGCCTTGTGTCGGAAGTTTCGAGAACTCAGTTTTCTGCATAGTAATGACTAGTTTTTGGGCTTAGGTATTTATACCCCCAACACCCCCTCTTCATTGCTGCTGACCCACTTCGAGACAAAGATCTCCTTGGGCATTCAACACTTCTCCTCACTCCCTCCTAGAGCTAATCCTTGAGAGTTTTGAGCTAGGGCTTGGGTTAGAGAAGATTTGAGGTGTGAGATTGAGAAGCTTTGAGTGAGAGGTTCATCCATTTCATCAGGCAAGAGGCTCTTGGTGATAGCCCACCCTTTGTGGGTACTTTAACGGAGATGTAGCTTTCATTAGTGGGAGTGAACTCGGTAAATAAATCTTTTGTCTTGTGTGCTTATTGTGTTCATCTCTATTTCTTGTCCAAGAAGCTTGTTTAGGCCCGATCTATAGTTTTTTGTGGTTGCTAGGCTATCTATCAGTTGTAGAGTGTTTGTAGCATCTCTACAAAGCTTTTGATTCTTTTAGAATTGGTAGTTTCGCTTTTAGCTTTAAATTTCTCTTAATTCTCTCTATCTGGTCAGAAGTTCCGCCCCTGTACCAGAAGTTCCGACCCCACGGTAGTTCTGATATAGCGTTAGAAGTTCTGACACATCTAACCGTTGCAAAGAATTTTTCAGAAATTTCGAAGTGATCCTATTCACACCCCCCTCTAGGCATCACAAGATCCTTTCAAATACCACCATTTGGATGTTGTTGCTTGGGTACACTAGAATGTCACCATCACTTGGATATCATGACTTGAATATTGTGACTTGGAAACCATGGAATAATCCTACATACCATTGCTTGAACACTCGGATACCATGGTTTGGATCTTGTCATAGTTTGGTTTACATTTTTGGGATCTATAAAACCTACAAGATACGTGCTTGACAAACCCTAAGTTTCAATGACTATATTGTCACTCGAATCACCAATATCAGAAACTATGATCTAGTGAGATTTGTTTCTTATATATCTTCATCCTCATGTAGTTATTGATGTATCTTTCCAAGAGATCACTCAGATACATCTAGTGTAGAGAGCTAAGGTGGGTCTATGACAAGGTAAGGAAAAGGAGTGCGAACACTTGTAGCATATCGAATCTTACTATTACTAATTGGAGGCTCCATTTGAAGCTTCACATGAAGCTACATAGGAATCCTAGGTGCACGCTCTTAAAAAATAGAAATACAAGAAAATCAATAAAAAGCAAAACATGTCCATCAATTCGGTGGGCTCAAATCATCATCACCATTGGATCTATTTTATATTCTTCAAAGTTACCCACATATATCATTGGAGTGTATCCTATGGAAACCAAGCTCTTTATGCAAACTATGGAAACTCCAATCAGAACCATATGATCCCCATCCGATGAATAGAGGTGGAGGTGGAACAAATTTACATAAAAACGCCCGCAGCTGACTTTGCTAATCACGTTTCTTTGCAAATTACCCCCGGTTGTGTGGCACCCCTGCCTCGCGTCGTTTATTTGGCCTGGACACCCCAAGCGCGCCTCCTGCAGGACGCGAGCGCCGCCGCCGCCCAGGTCACCGCGAGCGACCCTACGCCAGCACCTCCAGTCCTTGTATGTTGTCGCTCAGTCCAGTCCATCGACGCTGCTGCCGCCCAGTCCCGCAACACCACCGCCGCGTCCGAGGAGGAGAACCCCAGTGACGGCATGAATTCCGGCAACGGCACGAATTCCGACACACACGTATTCCGGCGATGGTTGATTGTAAACACCTATTTTGTCCTAGAGATAATTTTCTTTGCATTTGCTTTTGGTTTAAGCTTATTCAGATCTGACATTCATGGTCATGAGGGATTGTGGTTTTATGGTAAAAGCTTATTCCTTGATACAGTTAATTGATGGTGAAAGAATTATTTTCGTTTCTTACTTGGTCAGACATATCAAGGAATATCAGTCACAATTCCGCGAGAGACTGAATTTCTGCAGTTGCAACTCCACAAGAGACTGGATGTTTCAGTCACAATTTCACAATTACACATAATTCAGTTGCAACTCCATAAGAGAATCATCATTTTATTCATTTTCAGCCTACATAGCATCAGCAGGAATAACAGAAGTTCAGAGCATCTGGCAATAACAAGAAGTATGGGCGAGTTCATCGCCATGGCCAAAATAACAGAAGTCTTGCCATCCGCACACCACAACATAAGTCCATGCGGAGGGTGAAGGGTGGTGCTCCCCACAAATCTAGACGGCCTACGCTCCTGCGGCAGCGCAAATCCCGGGCTCCATCATGTCCGTGGCGCTCCTCTAGCAGGGCTGCTGCATCTGCTCGCGGCGGACTGGGCGGCGGCGGCGCTCGCGTCCTGCGGGAGGCGCGCCCGCGGTGTCAAGGTGAAACGAGGCGAGGCAGGGGTGCCAGGGGGTAATTTGCAAAGAAACGTTATTAGCAAAGTCAGCTGCGGGCGTTTTTATGTAAATTTGTCCCACCTTCACCTCTATCCATCCGATGGGGATCCTACCGTTCTGACTAGAGTTTCCATAGTTTGCATAGAGTACTTTATTTCCATATGATATGCTCCCATATATCATTACATAACATAAAGTAACCCTATACTCTACATCTAGACTGCTAGCATATGCTATTATAAAAATACCCTAAATTTGCATATAAATTCACACATATAACATAAAATAACCTCTTAAATTTTCATTTAAATTATCCACATATTCCATTACCAAAAACAGGAACCAACATCACCTTCATTATAAAATATACCTAGTGTACGCCAATAAACAATTTTAAATGATCTATTTCTTACGATGTTGGTATAGAAAATAATTATTAAGATAGATGTGTCACCAACAATAAATATATAGAGTAGGTGATGAGAATATATATTTTCATGTTAAAACATAGCTCAAACTTAATGTTCATTAAATAAATTCAAGCGCGCGCGCGCACACACACACACACATATATATATATAGGAAAAATCCATTCTACTCCCGGGTGTAGTTACTCCCACGTTCAAAAAACCACTTTGTGTATGTGTACATACCCATTTATCACTTGGAGTATGTTCACATACCTAAAATAAGATTTATCAAAGTGATAACCAAGAAAAAATTTCAGTGGAACTCATAATTTTTTGCACCTTGTGAAGTATGTTATTTCCTATATTGAAACATGAGTATGTTCACTAACTTTATGTTTCCTTACACATAAAAAAATAGTATGTCCACATACCACTTTTAAAAATCAAGTATGTGTACATACTTTTTTAGAAACCTCAAGTATGCAAAGATACCTTCTAATTTTTGAGATACAAGTATGGGAGTAACTACACCCGGGAGTAGATAAAACTCATCCTATATATATATATGTGTGTGTGTGTGTAACATCCCGCAATTTTATTACGGAATGTTAATTATAAAAATGAGGATTTAAAATTTTCGGTGAATTATTTGAGTGTTTGACAGTTTAATTAAGGATGTCTTCCTATTTCTCACCTAAATTCCTAGATTTATTTTTGAGCTAACTAAAAATTCCTAGGAAATATAAAATGCTAGTGTGAGAACTTTGGATTTTATTTGGCTTTTATTTGGATCTTATTTGTGTGAGGATCAAATTTGAATTCTAAATTCAAATTTGAAACTAAATAGTTTTAGGAGAAGGAGTTAAAGAAATGGGAAAAAGGATAAAATCCTAGACGGGCCGCAGTCCATAGCCAAAGTCTGCAAAAGCCCCCTCTTCTCTTTTTCCTAGCCCAGCAAAACCCCTGCGCTTTCCCCGGCCCGTCAGCTTGCGGCCCAACAACGCCCGCCGGCCCGCTCACACGCGCGCCGTCTCCTTCACCCGCTGACGCGCAGGCCCCACATGTCATCCGCCACATCCCCCTCACCTTTTCCCCCTTTCTTCACCTTTTCGTCGGCCGCTCCAATCCGCCGCGCGCCAGCTCGGCGGAGCTCGCCGTACGCGCCCGTGGAGGAGCCGCAGATGCGCGCCACCTCAGTGCTGCGCATTCGACCATCCACGCGACACCGCGCCGCCTATAAGAGCACCGCCGCAACCCCCGCTCCAGACCTAGCCGCTCTGGGGTTTCTCCCCCTTTCCGCCGCCGCCTGAGAAGAAGAAGGAGAGGAGGAGGAGAAGGAGGCGGGAGGCCGTCCGTGGGAACGCCGTCGTCGTCGAGAAGCCGGAGCCGTCCGCGGGAGCCGATCGTCAAGAAGATGGTGCTGTCCCTGCGAAGAGCCGCGCCGCGCCCTGCTTCCTCTACTCCGACCCGCGCTGCCACCGTTCCGCTCCGCCTTGCTTCACCGCCGCTCTGCACGTCGACCAGGGGTCAACAAGTGAGCTTGTCGATCCTCTCTCGCTTGTGCGAGCCGGCCTTCGCACCGAGGGGAGGAGAAAGGCTCCGCCTTTGGCCCTGTGACTCGACCGTGCACGCGCCGCGTCGCCGCCGCAGACCGTCGTTGCCTGAGTCGCCGGCCTTCGTGCCGAGCCTTACACTTGCAGGTGCCGCAGCCGTCGTCAACGCGCGCGCAAAGCCCCGCCTGGCCCTGTTCTTTCGTCCCATGATCGCCGGCAACCCGTCGCCCTGCCCGTGCACCGCCGCGGCCATGGCCGTGCGGTTTGCCCGCGTGCACGCACGCACAGGAGGGGAAAAGCCCCCGCCTTTGGGGTTTCGTCGTGATCACAAGCCCGCCGGCACAGCCCCGCGCCCACGTGCGTCTTTGTCGGGACGCGAGAGCCCTGGTTCCGCCGCCGCACCGCGCCGGCCGGAGCCCGCCATGGCCGAGCCGGCCGTGTGTGTCTGGGCAAGGGGCAAAAGCCCCAGTTTTTGGTTCGCCCGTTTGCACTTGATGCACGCGCACGCGTTTCTGGCAACCTGGTGCACCCATGCGTCGTCGTCGACCGTTGCCGCACTGCACCGCCGCGCCTGTCTCTGTGTCGCCGCCGTCGAGCTCGTCTCCGGCCAAAGGCCCAGCCTTTCTTGGCCCAGACGTGAGCACACGAGCCCCATGAGTCGTCCTCTGCTGCTTGTTGACCTATCCCGGCCGCACCTCGCCGTCGGCGAGTGTTGCCGCGCCGGAAGCCCTCCCGGGCAATTTACCAAACACCTACCGCCGCCGACCACACCGCAACCCACACGTGCACGCGCTCGCAAAGGATCCGGAGGGATCCCGTGCGCCGGCCCACTCACAGCCGCGCCTCACGCACGCACACACACACACCGTCGTGCCGCAGCGGATCGCTGGGATCTGCCGCGCACTGCCACGACGGACTGCCACGCAGGCTGCGACGTGGCCAGGCGCTGGCTATAAGCCGCACCATGGCCGCCACGTGGGCGGTTTGAGCTGGCCTACAGCCGGCTTTGAGCCCTCTTAAAGTCTGTTTGGGTTAGCCCGTAGATAGCCAAAAGTTAATATTATTTTAATTTCAGAAATCTATTTTAACTTTGGAAATTCATATTAAATCCGTTTTAACTCCGAAAAATACAAAATTTCTTTTGAAAATCTTCTAAAATTCCAAACTCCGCGCTAGGCTAGAGTTTGCCTCTTTATGGGTCTTACTTGTTCCTCCTCTTGGATTTTATTGCAATTAGCACCTGTGTTTATATTTTATTACGATTCTAGGAGCCGCCAGAGCCGGAGAGCTGAACCAGGACTACGACGATGACCTCGGCTATGACGACTACTCGCACCCAGGTTCACGCCCGACCATTCTTTAAATGCCCATTAGGCATGGCTATTAGAACTGCTAGTGCTTTATTTATTGCATTGTGATGGATATGTGGAACCCGTGCATAGCCTCTTTTACATACTTGTCCTTGATTGACCTACTACTACTACTTTACTTATGCGTGATGATACGCTGGGCTAGCTATGCATGTGTTGGGATTATTGTGGTAGTTTCTTGGCGTGTTTGGGAAAACCGGCAGGAGAAGGTGTTTTGGGATATTTTGGCGGGGGTGAGCTCAAGACAACCCGATCTGGGATCGGGGGCCAGGGATCGTCTTCTCGGATGTTGCCCAGTGTGGTGCCTATGGCGGGTACACTGTTTTAGGAGCACAGGTGTTGGGGATTTTGTGATGACTTGGAGGATAGGAGCTCGCCCCGGTCTGAAACCGAGTGGGTCGCCTGTTACACGGGACTTTCGTACACACCACCATGCCGAGAGTGGGGATAGGGCCGTTCGACCCTAGCAAGTGTGATACTACCTGCCAGTAGGATAGAGGGTATCAGTGAGAGGGTTAGGGTGAAGTCCCTTCCCTTTGGGCGTTCCCCGTGTGGCCACACGGGGGCATGTTCACAGTTCTGGGGTGGACCTTTGCGAAGGACCGCAGCGAGACCCGGATGCAGGATGGGATCGTAACTCCTAGGTGTTCGTTTGGTAGGGTAGGCTCGGTCGGCGGTACACCGTCTGGGTACTATTCCGAGATGGGTACTGGTGTACACGCTCTGCAGAGTTTAGATCTATACGTATAGCCGCGTCCTCGGTTATGGACATGCCCGTTGTTTCTCTGACTCTTACGTTTTGGGATTTCTACCTCTCCCTTATAGGATGAGAGTGTATGGTGAGCCGTGGTTGTATTCGGGGAGAGGAGAGTTGCTCCCTCTGCCTCGCGGATCCGGGTGCAACCATTGAGGTGCGAGGAGTGGGAGTTCTCGCACCGACCCTAGATGGAGATAGGTGATGGTGACGGTGATCTGGGTGACCAGGTGTAACCATTTGCGGATGAGAGATATGGGAAATGGTGGGATTACGGAGATATTATTCTATTTATGTTGCTGCTGCTGCATAGGAAACCCAGCTACTACCTTGATACTTTCTTTACCCTTAGAAGTAGGCCACTTAAAGCTTGCATACAGTTGGTGACGTGGACCTATCCCAATCCTTGGGGATAGCCCCTGAGCTTGCAGGGTACGAGTCAGACTACGACAACAACGCCGACGGATGGTATGACTGAGGGGGCACGTTGCTGCGCTCAAGGATGCTTGTGGGAGACGAATGAAGACGGAGACACCTTCTGGGAGCTAGCTACCGCTGCGTAGGCTCTTATTCTTGTTATTCCGCCAAGAGGCGTGTATTGATGTACTCTGATTATTCAGGACATGTAATAATCAGATTATTATTCGTACTCTGATGCTTTATTTCGTTGTATGACTGTGATATTTATCTGTGATGAATGCATGTGCGTGATAGCGTCTGATGCAGGGACTATCATGAGACAGAAAGCTTGGTTTTCCTTATTTGAAAACCCAGGGCGTTACAATATATATGCAAGGTGGAAAATAAAGACTATAATATGGATGGAAACGTTGTAGAGTAATTGCTAATTAACTAAAGTCTATCACAACTGTTGTGGATAATAATTATATATCTATATAAATATTGTGTTAAAATATTTAATAAACAATAGAGCTTAATCATAAGGAAACACTTTTGATTGTTAGCTATGCACACTTATTTTGTTTCAATTGGAGATTCTGTAACAGTTTTCACAAAATGCGCTAGGAGGGAAAATATAATAAAACACTAGAACTTATCAAAAAAATAAATAAAAAGCCATTAGTCTGTTGTATTTTCTAAAAAAACTACCCACATTATGAAAATATTTTAAAATAAGCCCTTAAGTTGATATCTGAATTAGCCACCTTTGAAAATTTAAAGTAACCCCGTAATATTTTTCTAAATTATCCATACGATTAATATAAAAAACAACTTAAAATACTCTTCTCATTTGTCTATAAATTACAATATGTTGTTATTAAAAATAACCTAAATTAAACACCTGAGTCTTAATCTAATTATCTGCATGCTTATTCCAACAAATGTCTAAATGTAAAAGATGTATTACTAATTATAAGTGTGTAGAGTAGTTAGTAATCAGAAGTTAATCACAAATGGAGTGTTGTGTTAGAATAATAAATAATGAGAGTAGTATATAAGTAATTTAATTATTAGTTTGGAATCTAATTTTAAATAACTTTCTAATATAGTATTTTAAGTATTATTAGCCCGTGCAAGAACACAGGTTGATGAACTAGTTCGGCTAATTCAATTAACATCCTGAGATTTCCCTGCTTGTACATATATATCACTTTCATGGAATATGCACTATGACACTGAAGTTGGTTTTATCTGTTGCAAGAAGACACTAGAAATGAGCTGAAGATTGTCCATCAGTGCCCTATATATAGCAGATACCACACAAGTTCGGTGTCTCGTCACAAAATTTCCCCAATTTCTAACCCTAGATCTACATTGAAAATTTTAGTTGAACATGTTATTTGCTACTCTCCAAAATAGAGAAAATACCACATTTGTTCGTATAAGAAGATCAACCTAGTTAAGAGCGTTTGTTGTGGTGCTAAAGTTGAGAACTTGATATATAAGCAAGTTTGTAGCTGGTGCTGTTGGTTATCAGCTGACAGGACACTTTGGTAAAGGAACCACAAGTCTTATTCGTTAGAAATTTTTAGTAGAACTAAGCCGGCAGCGTGCTGGACAGTGTCATACTCGTATCTGTAAAGTGAAAAGGAACTGAACACTTCGTGTTTTGCATGTCCTACATAAGGGCTGCTTCTCAATTAATTTTGCAGGGCATCTTGCAACCACCGTGTGTCCAATTTTATAAGACATAACACGGCATTCACCGTTTCATTGTACTGCTATTACTATCTATGAATTGTGTCGGTAGTACGGCATATCACATTTCTTACAGGACACTGATACGGATTAGGTGCCTCTTCCAGCACACATAATCAGCGATTTGGTACACAGATCGTTACCAATGATTGCATCCTCACCTGTACCAATAATGATGCCCGTGTTCTAATTATACTGACATCTCTGTACCGGCCGGTTCCTAACGCTTCATCGAGGAGGACTAGCTGTGCATTTCCGGCGACGAACATAAAAAAATGCAGTGCACAGGTACAAGGCACTGTCGACAATACACATCATGGGATAACTGCCAAGAGGCCGTTGCTTTTTTAATGGTGCACGCATGACTACCCGAAGTCTCCGGTTCCCCGCATGATTTGCTCCGGAGCCATGTTACCCCTACCAAAGAACGACCGGTGCAACAGCACTTGATGGCGATCGCGGCGCACTGCGTTCCATCGGAGTCTTTTCCTCCCCTATAAATACCCCCAGCAGAGATGCTCTTTCCCAACCATCCAAACACCAAATCTTGTGTCTGCTCGGCACTAGCAGTAGCTATACCATCTTAGCTTCGGCCTTAAGCTTGGAGTAGGATTATTGTGTTGGCTGCACTGAGCTTTAGAAGAAGGATGGCCTCCATCTCTTCCAAGGCTGCTGCACTAGCAGCATTCTTCTCCCTTCTTGTCACGTATGGCTCGTGCGCTCGGCCGGTGAACTTTAACGAGTCGGACTTCACAGCCGATCCCAACTGGGAGGCCGCCAGGGCCACCTGGTATGGGGCACCCACCGGCGCCGGTCCGGACGACGACGGTACGTACCAGCACGATTCTCGGTCATGGCTACGTATGGGTATTATCTGAATGCCGCATTTTTGGACGATCAATAAATTGACTCTGCATGCCCTTGGCACGACCCATGTTTGTGCGTGCAGGTGGCGCCTGCGGGTTCAAGAACGTGAACCTGCCGCCGTTCTCGGCGATGACGTCCTGCGGCAACGAGCCACTGTTCAAGGACGGCAAGGGCTGCGGCTCCTGCTACCAGGTACGTACACTATTTCGTCGTGGAAAACAGGAAAAGGATACCGATCCGAAAGCTCAATTTATTAAAACTCCATTCGTTGCTGCAATCCCCTTCTTCAGATACGATGCACCAACAACGATGCGTGCTCCGGCAACCCGGAGACGGTGATCATCACCGACATGAACTACTACCCGGTGTCCAAATACCACTTCGACCTGAGCGGCACGGCCTTCGGCGCCATGGCCAAGCCAGGCCGCAGCGACGAGCTCCGCCACGCCGGCATCATCGACATCCAGTTCAAGAGGTGGGTACAATGCCTCGCTCGTTGCACAGAGTCGCGTATCAGAATCATTCGCTCGAACGTCTAGCTTACCTGTTCTGTGGAGCCCTTGTACTTTTGCTCAACCAATTTTGACGACACGGACATCCAGTTTTAAATGGGAGGCTGGACCCATGTAGATTCGCGGAAATATTTGTAGTACCAGTACTTCCAATTCACTCCGAATTTGGAGTCTCCCTGCATGCACTGTGGATCGACAAAGGTTGTTTAATTTTTAAACCTAATCCAAGTCCAAATTAATTAAACGTCTCACATGGCTTGTTCCTGAAGGGTGCCCTGCAACTACCCCGGCCAGAAGGTGACATTCCACGTCGAGGAGGGCTCGAACTCCGTCTACCTAGCGGTGCTCGTCGAGTTCGAAGACGGCGACGGCGATGTGGTGCAGGTGGACCTCATGGAGGCCAACTCCGGCTCATGGACTCCGATGCGCGAGTCCTGGGGATCCATCTGGAGGATGGACTCCAACCACCGGCTGCAGGCGCCCTTCTCACTGCGCATCACCAACGAGTCCGGCAGGATGCTGGTGGCCAACCAGGTCATCCCGGCCAACTGGGTGCCCAACACCTACTACCGCTCCATCATCCAGTACTAGCTCATGCCTGATCTGGTGCTGCCAACAATAATTCGGTCACTGATAGATTTTCGATTCATTTGGTACTATTTCGTTGTTGCATTGGATTGAGGTGCCTTAATTAGTTAGTAGGTGAGATATCAGGAGTCCGGCTATGCTGGCATCAGTATGTAGGAGTTGTTTGTGTCTGTAAGAGACTGATGTGTGGGAAATAGAGGAGGCAAGTTTGCATGTGCTTTCCCGTCCCACTGTCTATGAATGTACGGTGTGCTTTTTAAATTATAAACACTGTTTTGTGCACCATTAACTAATGGCACCTGCTAAGCTTCGATTCATTGCAGCACGAAGTAATAGTCTTGTTCGTGTGTGCACGAATGGGTTCTGTTCGCGTGCTTGGGGTTCAATTCCGTGCTGCTCCCTGCGCCAGCTAGAAACAGAGGTTGAAATAAGGCTGTTCGAAAAGCTAGGCTTGTTTTGAGATCGGTTCAAATTCTAAAGGAGCTAAGCTCGAGCTTGATCTCGAGATCTAAAAGCTCCATTAAGCTTGTGTATTACTATCAGCTATGACTTTGTACGCTTCCCCGAATATATTATCATGTTTTGATTCTCTGGTAAAAACCAAGCCCTACACTTGGGTCGACGACGATGGCACCATTAGCATCATGTTCTTCTTGAAGACATCATTGTAGCGATCCATATGGTGTTTCATCATTTATTGTTCGTGCTCGGATGTTCGTGGGTAATCTTCCTACAATGCTTTGGAGGCTACTTTTTGGAGAATATATTGGTTGTGATTTATCAATGCAACGTAAAGACATAAGAGAGACCGTCTATATATTCAACGAGCAAAGTAATAGAGGTTTTGGATACTTTCTCCAAGAATGGATGGATAAGCAATATTAGACATTGCTTATGATTATTTTCTCTTCCTATGTATTATTTCTCCTTTATTTTTTATCAACTATTGATCTGAAAACTTTGTAGGAGTTTGGTTGTATCATTTATCGCAGAGGCCGAAAATATTTCAATTTTCTAAAAAAACTATGACTTTGTGAAATGTGTATGCACGCAGGCACGACCCTGACAATTTGGGGGCTAGGGACCCAACTTATATTGGGGGCTTTTTAATAAAAAAATCGCTAGTAAGAACTCGTCAAGATGCACAACACAATATTTATATGAAATAAACCAGTGTGTATATATTATCTTAAAAGTTTCTCCTCACATTTCTAGATGCAAAGTCGCTGATGATTGTACCAATATCAATCACATCTAGTAATTTCTTCTCAATCCATAGAGTTGCCAAACCTTTAAGCCTTTCTTAAGACATTTGACCTTAAGTGATTTCTCAACAACTTCAACTTTGAAAAGCTCATTTCAACCGAGGCCACAGTAACCAGCACAGTAAATAAGATCTGATAAGCTATAGAAATATTAGGATAGCAATCCACTTCTCTTACATACTCAAAAATCTCCATAGTGGACATTGTTTTATCAGGTAAAGCTAGTCGCATAACATTTAGCTCTGAAATAAGGTCATTCATATCAACATCTGATGAGCCATCAAAAGAGAAAGTGTTTGCAAATTTGGTGCAACATTCTCTTAGTTCAATATTATCCAATGACTTCAAGGTTGTCGAACTCATCAAGAACCCAAATATACTCTTAGAATGATTGGAGTTCCTGAAATCTAGTTTCCAATGAACTAATTGCAATACCAACCATAACCAAAAAGTAATTAACTTCAAATGCCTTCTCAGCTTGTAGATTGGCCTCCTCACAATCAATTTCATCATACCGTTTCTTTCTAGAAGCACGACACTTTATTGGAAATGATGGCCGCACACCCATTTCTTCTGCAATTTCTTTGGCAATGACCAAACTACTATGAAACCCTTCGTTTCTGTAGGTTTGAAAGCAACTCACTATACCTTCTATTTTCTTTAAAGTAGCATCAATGCATATGGATGGTAATTGCAAGTTCTTGCTCACAGTGTTCACGGTAAGTAAAATGTCATGCCAAATAAATGTACCAACTATAAACTGAAAAGTACCAAGAATATCAAATAAACTTTTTGCATTACTTCTATCCTTAGGTTCAGCTTCTTATCTTTACTTAACTCAAGCAAAGCTGACCTCAGTTGAGGAGCTTGAAATCTAATTGCCCTGACACTTTAGATCCCACTCTCCCAATGAGTAGTGCACAATGATTTCACAGTTAAACTTTCGACATGGCTAATCAAAGAATTCCATCCCTTGGTAGAACTAAAAAATAATACATATATCCGTTGCACAATGGCAAAAAATGAAATCGCTTTACCACAAGAATTTCTCATATCACAAAGAGTAGGATTAAGACTATGACAAGCACATGGTATAAATAGAGCTCTTGGATTTATATCAAGCAATTGTGTTTTTACCCCCTTGCGACTTCCTTTCATGTTAGATCTGTTATCATAACCTTGACCCCTAATATCATATTTGACTAAAATTTGAAATGGTTTGAATGCTCACAAGTAGATAGGGACAAATAATATGGATATTTTTCCGGCTATTTTGATCGACCAAGGAGGGTTGGATACTAGTTTGGAGCTATTTCTAGAACATCGGTTACAAATGTAGATAGTTTTGTTGAATATCGGCTACAATATCATACAGGGAGGGTCATATTTGTTAGTTTCTTCTTTTCCCTTTGTAAAATATTTTTAACTTCAAAGAAAAGTTTCTCCTATTTTCTCTTTGTAAAGTATTTTTAACTAAAAAAGTAGCTATATTAAAATTCTAACTTCGCCAATATATTTTAATAAATAACAATAAATCTAAAAAATAATGCATCAATATACGACTTTTTTATATAAGATTTGAATCTGGGGAAAAATCAGGGTTTTAGGCACATGTAAGTACATGTTTTTGTTTTGGTAGAAATTTTAAAGTTCTAAATAATAGTGGGTTTATTGAAAAGCTCAACTTAATTGAAATGCAAAGTGCTACAATAGTTGGCTCACTACAATGCCTTTGTATGACTATTTATCAATTTTTCTACGAAACTAACGTGTCAGAATGTAGAATGTTGTGTACTCGAGCGTCCATAAGAAACCAACTACTCTATCTACCCATGTATGATGTATCTATGCAACTATGGCAAATTACTATTTTGCTTCTTTAAGCACAATTTAGTTGGAATTTTGACTTTTGGGATGCTCAAATGATTAGAGCGCTTGTGGTATATATGATCACTTTTACTCAATGGCCTGGAAAATATTTGTGATTGACTCATTTCATATTAGATACACATTTATTCGTAACCAAGTCAATCCACATTAGTATCATCTCTGAGCAACATATGTGTGGGAGTCGTCTTCATCCTATGGAAATCAAATTGTTCCCTGTGAAATTCTTGTATTCTGAATAGTCCACACAAAATTGCTTTGTGTGTCCTGCGAAGTTCTTCTTTCCCAAATAGTCCCTGAACCTCACGTACTCCTTTTCCGGCCCTTTTGCGTTTTCTGGACCTTCCAATATTCAGTCTAGGCGCCGAGAATGCACCCGAGGAAATCGGATCCTGATTTTTGGCCTGTTCAGTTCGAGTGAAATTTTTGGAGAAATTTTTAGAGCCCCCTTTCAAGATTTATTAAGAGCAATTCTGCCTTCGTAAGATTTCTGAGTTGGTCAGAAGATTTGGATGTTCAGAGGGCCGGGACAGCATTTCAGTGCGGACGTTCTGAATTAGCATAGACCACCTTTTCCGACTGTAAAGGCAAAAGAACACTTGGAGCGACAGTTCGAGCGCTGAGAGTGCAGAGCAAAGGTTTCTTTTTCCTGATGAGTCCTTTTGCTTATGGTACTCCATTCCAACGAGATACGGCAATCCTGCCAAGGAACAACATCATTGTCCATGCACCGGCCAAACCAAAGCATGCAGTACAACGAACAAGGTATGAGTACTTAACGACCAGTGCGTTGGTTGAACGCAAAGGATGCTGATTCCATAACCATATACGTACCATAGAATCAGTCGTCGCTTTTCACTACTGTGTGAGAGCCGGCCTGGACAACCTTTCAGAGCGAGCTAAGCTTAATTCTTGCCGTAATTACTGGCGTCAAATTCTCGCTTCAGGGCTTGTTCGTGTCTATAGGATTCAATCCAGTCGGAAATGATAGATATACCTAGAAAATTATGATAGTTACTATAGTGAGTCGGATTTATTCCAGATCGGCAACTAATTTACTCATGATATGTGCACCAAGAGACCCGGAATTAATCCACTAGTCAAGAGGTGTGGATTCAATCCGGCTCTTCAGTCTCTTATTTATACCTATCATGATGAGTAAATTAATTCTCGATCCGGAATAAATCCGACTCTCTATAATAGCTATCATGGTTTTCTAGGTATATCTATCATTTCCGGCCGGATTGAATCCTATAGACACGAACAAGCCCTCAGTCACTTGCAAATGACCGCACCAAATCAAGGAGAGAGCTACAGGGTACATGACTACATAAGCTTCACATAGCTAGGCAGTTCAACTAGCAGTGCAGTAATAGGTGTTTGACAATATTTTTCTGTCTAGATTATGGCATCCGCAACCATGTTTCCTGAAAGAAGGGTCAAATGATGCTTCTCTAAAGCATCACTGCGCTTGGTGGACAACACAAAACACTGAAACAGTGTGTGTGCTCTGTTGGTCCAGCAGTTCAGCTGTCGACAGCATTTCTTTTTCCGATGGATAAAGAGGAGACCCGAGAGGGGCCAAGTGGCTGGACGCATTTTATTTTCGCCCGTCCAAACAGTATCGTCCGCGGAAAGAGACGAAGTAACTGACGCACGACGAATCCAGGCGCGCATGTGCGCGGCCGAGGGATCGGATGCCGACGGGCCGACGGCCGCGCTGCATGTGAGGTGCGGGCGGCGGGCCGCCTCCGCCGGCAGGGCCCCGTGCCGTCCTTCGAACCAGCGGCCGGCAAGCGGAACGCAGCGATCATCAGCCGATGAGACCACCCCCGCTCTCAATCTCAGCAGGCTCCGCACCAGATTTCCGGAGCCCGCGCCGTCGCCGCGCAGGTTTCAGCGCTTACTGCGTGCCCTGGGCCCCCGGCCCCGGGTCTCGCCGGCTACTTGGCTCTGTGGGCTGTGGCGTCTCGGTTGCGGGCGGACGGGCGACTTCTGGAGCCGCGGCCTTGTAGGTGTGTTTTCGGTTGTGCACGCACGGCGCAAAATTCTTATTAGACGCGCGAGCGCCGCTACAAGTGCCAGCGAACGGACACGCGTCGCTCTATGGGGCTGGAGTCTTATCTTCTCCATGTCGTGGGGGAGCCGAAAAGGAGAGCGGTGTTTCGTTAACCGCAGAACCGGTGACCCTTCCCTTTCTCCTTTCCCCATCCCGTCCAAATCCCTACCCCGTAGATCTCGCCGGCGATGCATCCAACCCCCCTAGATTCAAAGGCTGAGCTGCGTGCAGCCACGAGATGTCCGCGTCGCGGGATTCGGCGCCGCCGGAGGCCCCTGACAGCAAGTGACGAGGAGGAGCTGCGCCGCACACGCCAAGAGCAGCGCCGCCATGGCTGCCATGGATGGCCTCCCACCCCCGCCGTCGCCGCCAGCGTCGATCTCGCCGGCGATGCCATGGCTCCCCTATGATTCATCACCATCTGAGTGATGGTTGCGCGTGGAGCCCATACTGGAAGGGAATCTGGTGCCCGTCTTCCTCGCTGCTCTCAATGTGAATGATGAGCGGGCTCAAGGGCAGCGACTGTGGCGGGATGCCTCCGAACTAATCTCGTCTGCATCCTCTCTTCGTTGACCTCGACTGTGGCCACCATTCGCGGCCTTCCGTTCTGGTGAGATACATTGCCCCTGTTCAACCCTTTTCCTGTGCTCGTAAGTTCGATTCATAGGCAGCGAGATCCAACTCCTGATGCTTGCCGGTGGTGGTGGCCACCACCATTTCAAATCATTTATATGTGAATGTGTGACCTATTTTTCTGGTCTGCATATGTCCCTTGTGCTCTGCTTCATTTAGCACTGCAGACCACACCATGGCTTCACATTATCTTTTGATGCCCATCCTTGCAGCACCCTCACACATGAAACCATAGCTTTACTTTAATTTGTTGTATCAGCCGCAGTCTCGCAAGTAGTAATATTTTCAGTTTCATTCAGTTGAGATCAGTGTGAGCACATGCAGGATAGTTCACGATTGAGATATTCCTACTGCCTTGCCTCTACCTTTGCACACTGCTATCAAGTAACCAACTCCATCCTACAATGAATAAATCTGCTAGTATTCTCTATCAGCCAGTTATATCAAGTATAATATATCTTGTTTTATTTAGGTGAAATGTATAACATCATCTAGTTCTAGCACATATAACTGGATGTATTAGTCATAAATGTATATTCAGCTTAAGCATATTTTGGTGTGCTGTGTGAGATGATTTGGATAATAAAATAGCATGGCTTCTCTTCCTTTTAAATTTTGTTTATGTACTCCACTATGAATGATACACTTTTATTTTTTTCGAAGGACCTTAGTATGGAGTATTTGGCAAAGTTAAACCAATCTGTCATCCATTGTACACATCCACATACTTTTTGATTTGATACATGTTAACTAGCATCTCTATCGGGGAGGAGTAGTTGTTGTAAAATGCTCCTTCTATTTGGTCTTTAACCAGATTAGAGACATTACAGTGTTACAAGAAGTAGGATGCAGAATACAAACACTCACATGACCATATGCATCAAAATTAAATGGTTCACTGAGTTTCTAACCTGTGACTGCAACACTACTCAAACCAAAACTTCTTGGTAACACTTTGACTAGCTGGTAGCACCTTGGCTAAAAAGGTAAACAAAATCTATAGCTCAGCTATATGAATATCGTCCTTTAGGGTTTCCATGGCTTCTAAGAAAGTAACAAAAATGTGTAATGCATGTGATTTGTTTTTTTGGTTGAATAGTTTAAGCTCTTTGTAAGGCTTTTTTCAGTATTTCTTTTTCCCAATGTGTCTTGAGCCTGTGTATATGTAAAAAAGGATAGTGCATATACATAAGTGCTTGAATGAGGACATGAGGTAATTGGAGCGAAGGGTATGTAAACTAAAGTATGCACTCGCTGCTTGGTCAAAGCACTCCCCTACTACTACATGTCAACGTGTGACCACTAGGCAATTGACCTATCAACTAAATCTGTGAAGATTTTTTTCTGTGCAAACTCTAATATACAAAGTATGGCATTGCAAATATTTTAAGTGAGACCTACAAAGTTTTTCAATATTATTTTTCAAAGTGTTTGTAAATCAAGTATTAAGTTTCAGTTTTGTAGATTATAAGGCCACAATGGAAAGTTTTAATTGTATAGCTCACAAGTTTTTGTATTTTCTAAGTGTTTCTCACATACCATTTGAAAGCTAGAGTTGTACTAAGTTCTTCCAAAATTTTGAGCCTAGGAGCGCAAAGTATTGGATATTGATTACAAAGCATTAGATTTGAGAGTAAGAAGTTTTAAATGCACTAGTGCAAAGTTTTTTATTTAGGAGTTCAAAGTTTATAACATGATAGTACAAAAGTTTATAATTTTACAATACAAGGTTTCGAATTACAAAGTTGTCGTGTCTAGTGCACAATGATTGAATTGTGCATGTAGTAAGCCCTATGAATCTAGAGAGTAAAGTTTTAGAATGACGAAGTTTTCAAAGTGCAATGCCAAGGATTCAAAGTTTTGTTATAGGATTTATAAGTTCCAAATACTTTAGTACAAAGCTGTTAGCTAGCATTTTTTTTCATTTCAAAGTTTCGTTACAAAGATTTATAAGTTCCAAGTAATTCAGTACAAAGTTGTTAGCTAGCATTTTTTACCATTCAATATTTCTGTGTTCTTGTCAACCCTTAGTCTGTAATATCTGCTTTTCCAGTTATTCAAGTGCCAAATTTTGCAGCTGCATAGTTATATATCTAGGATCGCAAAGCTAATTATGCTACACTATAAAGTTTCAACTTCTAGAGCCCAAAAGTTAATGATGTTACGGTATAAATTTTTAAATTCTAGAGCAAAACGTAAATAATGTTTTAGTATAAAGTTCCATATTCTACATTCTAAAGTTCTAGATCGTAAGTTTTTGGAACTTCAAATCTCTTATCCTTTTCAGGAGAAGGTGCTGTACTTTTTTAAAAGTGCTCGAGCAGTATGGTTTCTTAGTTTGAGTAAATTTTCAAAAAAAACAAAGTTCTCACAACTAGTTTATAAAGCTTGAAATGTGATTGTAGTAATTTTTTTGAACAGTGTACAAAGTTTATATATATATGGTGGTGTCCATTATTTTGAAATGTATGCCATTCTGTGTTGTTTTGAAGGTCGATCAATGGGTGGTGAGAGCTCACTACAGTGCTCACTGATATGAAAATTTTTTAAGGTTAATGAAGGCCGATGTGTGTAGTCTATGTTGGATGCTGGTCTTTGCTTACACTTTGCTAAGCATGTACACAACATATACTCTGTTTTTGGTCGGCAGCAGGAAACACCATGGCTAACATTGTCATCACCTGTACACATAAAACCAGAAGATTTGTTTGCTTACAAGCCACAATATTTACAGGTCATTCTCTTCGGGACAGGCTTCAAGTCTCCATTTGGAGTTACAAGAGCAACAAGAGTGAAGAGTCTAAAATGGAGAAGAAGGTATATGATATTCAAACTAATATTTTGTTCAGGAGCATGCTATTATAAATATGTTATTAGAGCTACTAGTTCAATATCCAACAAGGATGATTCTAATATGCTGATTGCATAGTTTTTAATATTTAAGTAGAAAAGTCGCATATTAGTGCAAAGTTTGAAACTTTTGAGGTTTTGGATCTAAGCGTAAAATGGTTGAATGTGTGTGTGAAACGAACCGGGTTTCCGAAGACGGGAACCCGATCCCTGCACCTCTGTGATAGTCCCAGGAGGCTATCACGTGCAAATCCCTGTCTCAGAAACTAAAGCAAAGTATTGTACAACAAGAATAAATACTTGAAGGTCCACATAATAATATAATAATTAAGCATCTGAGTACATCATTTCGGCACATGCCGGGTACAAGTCCATCAGGACTGAATCAAGCAGAGTAAACATCTACGCAGCGGCTCTCATGTAGTGAAGTAGACTCCATATCCGCAGGCAACTCGAGTGTAGGGCGAGCATCAATCCTCCCATCCGTCGTCCTCAAAGTCGTAGTCCGGTTCCTGGTCTGAAAGTCCGTCATCTACTCGATAAGCGAGTAGGTCATGTCAGCTTCCCAACAAAGAGCATAAGCAAGAGAGAATAATTCTACTATGCATGAGTAATCCTATTTATGGCTGTAGAAGGTTAAGCAAGCAGCGGTAGCAACATCAAGGTAAGCAGAAGAGCAGAGAGGTATCTATCTCCGAAGAGATCCACACCTCCGAGGACAACGCCTCTGGGGTCAACGCCCCAACAAGGAAAGAAGCACCAAATACTGGATCTCAACCAAGATACAGCATCCCACACTCATCTGCGACGTGGGGTCACCAACTCCTATCCCCACGTCTCAACGGCACGAAGCCGGGCTCACAACACACAGGGGAGAGAAAGCAGCACAAGAAGAGACTAGCCAGAGTAACAGACTCGTGGGCTGTCCATACCAGTGGACACGGACTATAGCTATAGGTTTAACACTCTGCAGAGGTTGTACAACTGGACCCGCCGGATAGGGCAGAAACGGATGCCTCCGTTCCACATCCCTACCTAACGACCAGAGACCTAGCAGTGGGTGGCACTCTCCTGCCTCTCCAAGCCTGACTCGTCCTGAACTGGGGCGCGAAACTTGCCAGAAGGGCCTCGGAGCTGTGAGACAATCCCCGGAGGAGCCGGGGTGACGTCTACTCGGGGGGTATAACCCGTCCCCCTCACACGACCACACCGGTCCGCCTACAAGCTGAGTGCCAACCACCAACTAGTTCTCGGACCGAACCCCGCCCACACGTGAGCGAACGGTTTGTACGAAAATAGCCCAAAGATCACGGTTAAACTGTCGATCGGTCCTTAATTGCAGGAGCAAGCACTCACCAACTCCATCCGTTCGACACGCCGCTAGGGCGGGAGGCCAGGTCGCATCTCCCCTAGACAGGCGTTCACAAGTAACCAAAGCGGCTCGCTCCCGCGGTAACACATCAAGGATACACACTCACCCAAAACACACGCGAGAGTTCCGAGGTATCCCAACCTCGGTCCAAACCTGAGATCCATCCATAACTAAGGGTAAAATATATGGATGAAATAGTGCCGGGAACTAGCTAGGGGTCTGTAGCTAGTTCCAAAAGTAGGTATTCTAAGGACAAGATAAACAATTCCAAAGCATGGCTATTCAATTGTCTATGCAATTCAAAATATGCATCAAAAGTAATTAAGCACTAGCAACTATAGCAAGCATGGGATCTATATGGTTGGGAGTGACATGACACCTGGCTGGCGTCTGAAGTCCTGATCTAGGTTGTAGTCGGGGTCTTAGGCCTCCTCCTGGTTGTAGCTCGGGTCTGTGCAGCACGAGATACGAGACACTAAGATACCGACAAACAACTAGGCAATAAATCCAAAGAAACCCAATTTTAGAAGATTCAAATAGAACCATACTACCTACAAACAGCACCGTCTCATTTTTAGACAAATATAGAAACTGGTTTCATATTTTTCGGAGTTATAAATAATTAGTTATGAATTTTCAAAGATTATAGGATTTATAAAATAATTTCCAAAATCATTTTTAAAACAGAAAAGGATTTTTATATTTTGAAAATAGGGATGACGTCAGCATGCCGTCATCGTGACGTCAACATCACTGTTGATGGGCCGTTAATGGGCCAAAAGTGGTAGTGGGCCGAAATCAGCCCATAGAACTTAGTCCCCTGGGCCAAAAAGACGAAGTCCTTTCAAGGCCCTTCAACAAAAATGCAGGGCGCAGAGAAGAAAAAGAAAAAGAGGCCGGTGTCTGGGACGTAATGGGCTACGGCCCGTGCTCGGTCTCCTCACTTTGCCCAGAAAAGAAGTCTGGCTCCGCCCCTTAGATTCCTCTGGGCGCGAGGATGCTCCTCGCCACGCGTTCGCGCGTCGGCGCACCTTGGCACGGACATGACGGCGATGGCGCGTGGCGTTCCGCGGCAGCGATGGTCCCGGCGACCGAGCAAGCGCACAGGGGCATACCCTAGGACCTCGCGAAGAGCTTGACACGGCCACGGCCCTGGGGTTGAGCCTGTGTGGCCGTCGCGCGGCGCGACATGTCGGAAGACCCGGCGCGGCGAGGCGCGCGGCGGCGACACGACGTGCGGCGAGCAGCGCTGCGACGATGGGCGGAAACAAAAGGATGTGACGCGGCGGTGTTGTGTAAACTGCATAGCTTCCCTGCGCGGCCGGGTGCCCGACGGGAACCCCTAGGGCCGGCTCGGCCTGCTGCCACGGTGAGGCGAGGCGCGGTGCGGCGAGCAGCGCGGTGGCGAAGCAAAGCGACACGGCGCGGCCAAGCAAAAGGGCGAGCGCGCGACTACTGCGGCCCAACGCATGAGCGTGCTTGGCCTGGCAAACTCGTGCGCACGCAGGGCTACTCCCTGGCGTGGCACGCCCGGTCGAGGCGCGGGCATCCGATTTCCCGGAGCCGCGGCGTTCGACGCGGCGCGGTGGAGCAGCGGCGACATACCTGCAGAAAGGGCTCACGGCTCGACGGCCGGATCACAGGCAAGGTACAAGCGGCGGCGACGGTTACGATGAGACGGAACGGGATAGCGAGGACCGGCGCGGCGCTGGGGTGCGACGCGGCGGTGGTCTCGCGGAAACGCACGGCTCGAAGGCCAGCGCGGCGTGGCATAGAGGCACACTCCCAAGGTGAAGAGGAAGAGAAGGTGTGGTCTGGCTCACCGAGGGGCGGAGGTGTAGACGATGCAGTGAAGACCGCGGCGGTGAAGGTGTTGACGACGACGGCGAAGCCCGGCGGCGACACGTTCGGCTCCTCTGCTCCGGTCCCGTGCTCCCGCGGACAGCCCTCCTCCGGTCACGAGCGGCTTCAGCGGGTACGGCTTTGGCTTCCGGGTGACGGCGCGACGGCGACGCGCCTCCCTTCTTCCTCCTTCGCCTTCTCTCCCCCTTCTCGGCGGTGGAACAGAGGATGGGGAGAGGTTTTCCCCAACTGGCGACGAAGCCAATTGGGACTTGGCCGAGGGGTTTTTAGGTGCGCGAGGGTCAGGGGAACCGAGGAACAGCGTGGGCCAGGGCTGTCCCCTCTCCCTTTGCCTTGGCGGCGAAGGAGCATTGCGCGGGACGCTGGCTTGCTTGGCGCGCGCGGTTCCGCAGGGGCAAAGCTGTGGTTTCGTGAGGGGAAAAGCGCGTGGGTCCGCATCGGCGTGTGGGCCACCCCTCGGCGTGCGCGCCAGCGGAGCGGCGCGGTGCGGCCTGGCGCGGAGCGGTGCGGCTCTGCGCGGCGGTGCGGCGCGAGCGTGCAGGCGTGGAGAAGAAGAAGAACAGGGCACTTGATGCGTTGGGCTGGATGGGCTAGGCTGGGCCGGTTGTGGTTAGGAAGGAAAGGCCGGGGGTGTTAGGCGTGCATGGGCTGGGAGATGAGGGTGGTTTGTTGGACTCCGGGGTTAGTTAGCTGGCCCAAGTCAGTATAGGGTTTTTGAAATTAGATTTGAATTTAGTTTAAACCATAGTTTGAATTTGAATAGTTTCAAATTCAAAACACACTCAATAAAATCCAAATAAAATCCATAAACTCCAAATCACACATTTTACCATAATTTGAAAATATATTTTTATATATTTGGTTTTATTTATTTAGGAATTAGGAAAAGGAGCTAGAGAGGGTTTAAATATGGTGACACATCATCAACAAATGAAAAGTTCAAATTTTCTCACATTTTCATAACTTAATTTTCTGGGTTGTTACAGTGTGTAGTAAGTTTCTGATTTATAGTTTGAAGTTTTGGATATAGGGGTACAATTGTTTTTGAAAAAATGCTAGTACAGAGTTTCTCAATATGTGATTACAGAGTTTATTATATATGCCACTGTAAAGTTAACGGGTGTACAAAGTTCTTTAATAACTAGTAGAAAGTTTGTAGCAAATAAATAGAAAGATTCTTTTTTCCTGTTTACAATTTTTGTTAAACAAATTTATTAACTCAAATAAAGTTTTGTATGTGTTGGGGGAAAGTTCTTTCTCCATCTGTATAAAGTACGTAGGTAGTGGCATGAAGATTTTTTACACGAAAGTTTCTTATCAATGTATTCACAGTTTTGGGTTCACGACTACAAAGTTTTTGGACCGATAATATAAAACTCTTTATTTCTAAATTTAGAGTACATAGTTTCAAATGACTAAGGTTTTAATCTGGGAATACCAACTATTTAATGTCTGAGAAAAAAGTTTCCGAGTTCGGAGTTCAAAGTTTCAAATAATAAGTTTTGGAATTTAATAGTGAAATGTTTCAAATGTCCTAATACTATATTCATGGTATTTGATCAAAAGTGAAAATAAAATGTATGAGGTTCTTATTTGTAGAAAAAATTTTATTATAAAGTTTTGTTTTCGGGACTACAAAGTGTTAAGATATGCTACTATAAAGCTGAATTTAGATTTCAAAGTTCAGAATAAAAGTTTTGAAGCTGGGAATACAAAGCTTTTAAATGTGCTAATAGAAAGTTTCTAAACTATTTTTCTTGGCCAGTGTTTGAAAAAAAACATGTACATTGTGCTTTGAATATTTACCGTTTATGATCCATAAGTTGGAATATATCCAGTTGAACTATTTGCACTTAGATTAGCATAATATGTACATTTAAGTTAGAGTAAGGTACACAGTTCAAAGCACTGACAATGTGGAGATCCTGGAGTATTTGAAGTTAGATTAGCGCTTTGTCATGTGGTGTACAAAGTTAGTTAGCACATACAGAGATTTTTGGATCTATTATGCTACGGAGTAGTTTCTTTTTTTTTCTGGAACTGCACAGTCCTTTTACAGATTTTCTCCTTGGTTTGTTACATGCTTTTTGGCAACATCCAATCAGGGATTGTGATCTCAAAACTTTTTTTATGCCAAGTATACGGTCTTTTTTTATGTGCTCAGCTTCCACCAGTGATTGTGTGATCCAAAACTTTTTTAGGTGATGCTTGTACGAAGTTATATAAGTAGGGTCAAAGTTTTGTTAATTCAAATTGAAAGTTTTTATGTGCACTGACATGAATTTTATAGTTGTAAAAGATCAAATAGAAAGTTCTTGATTTGCGAGTTAAAAGTTTAGATGTATATAATGTTCAAAGTAAGAATATGGCTGGACAAAAATTCAGATTGTAAGTTCTTGATGTAATTTTTTTAAATCCACGTATTTCTACCAATGATTCTCACTTATCTTTTTTTTGTAGAATATCATTGAGGATTGAACTTTCTCTGCGCATCTGCTGAAATCGTGCTCCTCTTTTCATACAGAAAATGGACAAATTTGTCTTTATGTTTAACATGGCGACAATCATAATTTTTTAATTTCTTAATCTTTATTTTTATGATATTCATTTTTTAATATCAAAGACTTTCGCAAGGTTTCTTTTCAGTAGCATATGGCATGGTTGTTTCCCCCAACACAAATGGAAAACTATTAAACTCTAAATTTATAAAAGTATCATTTAAAATAGTAGCTTCCACATTTATATGTATGTGAAACAATCCCCCGCCCATTTACTCACCCACACACCCGTTGTCCCGAAAGAGAAAAAAAGTCAGATATACAGTCTGGTTCGCTGGTCAAAAGGGAAATGGGAAAAAAACAACCAGCACCGAGACCACTTTTGGACACACCGCTGACAACTGCTTTAATGATTGCGTGCGCTCGAACGCTCGCCCGCCGCTACTACTACCAGCGACTGTTCGCTGCCAGCGCGTCGCAACGCACGAGCGCCCAATAATGGTTCCACGCACGGCGGCATGGGTACTCCAGGGACTCTGCTGTCTTGCGTTCGCCGGTGGAAATGGTCGAACAGCTTAAACGTGAAACGGGCTGTGCGCAAGTGTTAGGCCGACAGCACGGACGACTAGCTCGATGATCTTCAGAAAACGCGCGCACCACGCACGCGATGCATATGTCATATTGTCATGCGTGACGGGAAAGGAACCAACAACAACGCCGCCCAATGCAAGTTCGATCCTGCATGCGCGAGCAGGCCGCAGCCACATGCTAGTTTGGACTTTGGAAGTGGCGGAGATCATGCCAACCAGTAGAACACTACAACGGCATGGAGCTGACGGACTGGCTGCAGGGTCGTCGCATAGTGTACGTGTGCCGCGTCCGAAGAAGGAGCACTCAATGCAACGATCCCGCGGGTACAAGGGAAGTCGTATACCAGCAACGTTTTTGTGCGCGCCTTGGTAACATTTGGTCAATCCAATGGCCCAAATTATCCCCGAATCACACCCTCAGCCACTAAGGAACTTTCATGTTTTTTTTAAAAAAAATATGAAAGTTAGTTGTAATAGTCTTCATATCCCACATGCAAATCACTCTGGTACCTTAGCATGGTACATAGGATGGATCGTGCAAGAGGCCTAACGATGGTTACATTGGCCGGTCAAAAATCTCCATGGCGTGCTATAGTGAGAAAATCAGAAGTGAAGTTTCAAACATATTCATTTTTAATTGCGAAAAAACTATTTTAGCCTTGCAAACCGCAAACACCACCTTACGTAATGCTATGTCACCAAAAACCATATATCAGCTAGATTTGAGCCAAGTTTTTTTTTGACAAGAGCCAAGGTTGAAAAGTGAAGATTTATAATAGTTTGGGGTTCAATAGTAAACAGTCTTATAGTTGAGAGTTGGAAAACTATGATCTAGGGATGTTGGTGTAATATTGTAAATGTGTGAGGACTATTGTGTAAAATGAAGAAGATATAGAGAAGAGAAGGGTTGTGGGGAGAAATTGACCCAGCCATAAAATTCCCAACATTCAACATGGTATCAGAGCTATGGTTAGAGCGATTCCGGCCGGCCATCCCGGTCGGAGCCGGCGTTGCGGCGGCGCGGAGCCATGTGAAGGCGTCATGGCAGCGCGTGCGCAGGCGGGTGTGAACGTGTGCGGCGTGCGTGCGAGGCGGCTCTAGGGTTGCGCAGCGGGCGCACGACGACGTGTCATGCTGGTCTGCTGCTAGTGCTTGTGGCTGGAGCTGCTGGGTGAAGGTGGAGAAGGTTGTTGTCCCTGACTGTGTCATGCTGAGTTGAAGAGGAAGGAGGAACTGAAGGAGAAGTTCGAGAGCCTCTCCAAGGTGATTAAGGAGGTGCTGGGTGCTGGTGTACTGTTGTTGGCTTCCTGTCATTTCTTTTGTGGTTGTAAAAATGAGTCCAAAAGAAATGGAGGCGAAGAAGAAGGCGGAAGAAACTGATGGTAGTGGTGACGGTTCACTAGTTACAAAGAGTGAGATGATGAGTGGAATGAGAAGTATGATCCAAGAGCTCATGAGGTTGGGTCTGATTGGTGGCAAAGCAGATGCAGGCCCATCTAAATTGAAATTGGAGCTTGTGCAAATGATGTGAATCTAGAAGGTAGCAAGAATTACTTGAGCTTGTCCAAGAGGGTGCGTGTGATTCTAGGATGCAAGGGAGTGGAGCACTATTTGGAGGAGACTTGTGTTGAGCCCGCTAATAAACTCAGCACTGAGTGGAGAGTTTTGCATGTAACAAACTCTGTGATAGAGGCATGGTTGTTGGCATCTATGTCTCCCACTGTTAGCAAGAGAGTGGAAGCCGTGCGTACTACATCAGTGATGTGGAAGACCTTGAGTAACATATACTCTCGGAAGGGGAATGTCATGATGATGATGGAGATTCAGGGCAAGGCAGATGCAGTGAAACAAGGGGGAAGATCAGTGGAGCAGTATGCTAGCGAGCTTCAGTACTTGTGAGAAGAGCTAGATCACTATGCTCCTCTCCAAATGGAGACTCCACGAGATGCTCAAGTTGTTCATAAGTGGGTGGAGGACAGGAGAGTGACCCACTTCCTGAAGAATCTGAACCCTGAATCTGAGAGTAAGAGAGCTGCCTTCTGTCACCAGGAGAGTCTTCCTACCATGGATGAGGTTGTTTCAGCCATGATTAATGAAGAGAGCAGGCTTCGAATGATGGGTAGTGGTAATCCTGTGAAGCCAGCCTATGTTGCAACTGAAGACAGGGAGTGCTACAATTGTGGAGAAAAGTAGAAATGAAAACAGGATGAGAAAATTCCCGATCGACCGATGTTGTATACCGATTTTTTCCGATTGTTACCTATGTTTTCGACTGAAATATGAAATCAGTCGAAATTCGGGAGAAAATACGAAATCCGGGTCGAAACCGAGCGGAGTGTTTTCCTGCCTGTATTCTCGGTTTCCTGTATTAGGCCGGGAAATTCCCGTCAGGAATTCCCATATATGGGCCAAGCAGCAACAATTTCTCTCCCCAGGCCACCTACCAAGCTCTAACGGTCGAACGTAGCCCATCCCAAACATCTCTAACCCTAACCCTCTATCTCGGTCACTCCATTCTCCCACTCAGCCACCCACGCGCCTCCCTCTCTGCCTGGCAGCCACCACCGCCCACCCACTCTGCGCCAGCACCCTGTCCACACCTGAGTGGGCCCCTTTCGCTGCCCCTCGAGCCTCGGTCCAGGCCGCGCCGACCCCTTCGCCGCTCGTCGCTCGCCCCTCCTCCCGTTGTCCTTCCGGCAGGCCGCAGGAGCTCGGTCCCTCTGCGCCATCGGCCACCACCAGCACCCAAGGCTCGGGGCCTAGGACCTAGGAGATAACGACGCACCTCCTCAGGCGCTCAACTACTCCAGTCATTGCCTCTTCTTGGAACCACCACCAGTACCACCAGTAGCATCTTCACCACCAAGTTGTGAACTTGAATGGTTGAGCCTGAACTGCCGTATTACTTATGAATGTCATGTATGAACTGTTAGTCACCTATATGGCTATATCATTCATAAATGTATACATGATTGATTTATTTGTATCGTACATGTTGAGTTAAAGTGTATTGAGTTGTTACATGGAGTTTCTCGATCCGGATTATTGGTTTCTCGACCGTTATCGACATGTTCCTGTTTGTATTACTTTGTTTCCGACATCCCGAATTACTTGTTATCGTTTCCCCGACCGGCTTTCCCGATTTCGTTTTCGATTTCGCATAAAAATCTGATATCAAAAGCGGTTAGAGGGTTTTCCCGTCCGTTCACGATCGTTTTCATCCCTAGAGAAAAGGGGCACTTGAGTTATGATTGTCCCAAGCCTAGAGGCAGTGGTGGTCGAGGTGGATCTCGTGGAGGATGTGGAAGCACTCGTGGTGACTATGGAGGAGGTCGTTAGCCGTGGTGGTAGCCGAGGTGGAGGCCGAGGTAGAGGTCGGGATGGAGGTCGCGATGGCCCTAGAGCCAATATAGCCACCACTGAGGAGACTCCATCTGTTAATCTGACTGGTGAACAGGCTAGGCTGTGGGTACAGTGGCAGAAGGGAAAGTCTTCTGAGAGCTCCACTCCACTTTATGAGCACACCACCAACAACTTCTGTAACTTTGCCAACTATGCCCACATGGGCGAAGGTACTCAGGCACAGGCACTTGCATTCTCATATAGGCATCACGTAGATTGGGTCATAGATTCAGGAGCATCCAAGCATATCATAGGCATGTCTAGACCTTTCAAAACATACACTCCATACACTTCTCATTCTGAGTCTGTTCAAATTGCTGATGGCACATCTCGACAAATTCATGGTGTAGGGTCTATAGAATGTACACCTTGTCTTAGCCTACCATCAGTCCTGCATGTTCCATCATTCCCATTCAACCTCATTTCAGTTAGTTCAATCATTGATCAACTCAAGTGCATAGTAACGTTTGATGAAAATTCTTGTGTTTTTCAGGAGAGGGGAACTGGGAGAAGGATTTGGACTGGAGTCAGGCGTGATGGGTTGTGGTTCATCAGTCATGAAGAGTCAACATTGATAGCAGTTGCTGAAGGAGATGTGAAAAAAATTCTGCTGCTTCATTGTCAGTTAGGGCATGTATCTTTTGAAAGCTTAAGTAGGTTGTACCCTGCTATGTTCAAGGGAGTGGACAAGAGTAAAATTGTATGTGATGCATGTGAACTTGGCAAGAATACTAGATCCATCTATCCTAGTATTGGTCTTCGCAGTTGTGAACCATTTATTCTAATACACTCAGATGTTTGGGTCCATGTTCAGTTACCTCTGTGAGTGGCGCCAAATGGTTTGTCACCTTTATTACATGTTATATTCGTATGACTTAGATATATATGCTTAAGCATAAGAGTGGGGTATTTCAGCACTTCCAAGACTTCCACAAATTGGTTGCAAATCAGTTTAATGCAAGGGTTCAAATTCTGTAGATTGGCAATGGAACAGAATATGTGAATAATGCATTTGGAGCATATATTTCAGATCAAGGAATTGTTCATCAAACAACTTGCCCTGGAACCCTACCTCAGAATGGTATAGCTGAGAGGAAAAATCGTCATTTGTTGGAGGTAGCGAGGTATCTCATTTTCCAAATGAATGTACCTAAGTATTTATGGAGTGAGGCAGTGATGACAGCCACAAATCTCATCAATCGAATGCCATCAAGAATACTTGGTATGAAATCACCCGCTGAGCTCTTGCTGGGGAAGTGTGACTTTAAAGTTCCACCCAAGGTGTTTGGTTGTGCTTGTTTTGTAAAGGATCATCGGCCTACAGTGGGCAAGTTGGATCCACAAGTAGTTAAGTACATATTTGTGGGATATGTCTCCACTCAGAAAGGGTACAAGTGTTGGGATCATATTGGCAGGAGGTTGTTTGTGAATTGTATGGATGTGACGTTTCATGAGGAAGAACCATACTACACAAAGAAAAATGATCTTGATCCATTCTTAAAAGAGTTCACTTCAGTCACCGAGAGTGAAAGTAGAGAAGGGGAGAATGAGAATGGTGATGCGCAACATGATGGTGTTGAGGTGACTCGTGAAGAGATGATTGTTGGGACAATTCCATGTCCTATGAATGAGTCTGTTGTTCAGAAGATGGTGGCTAGTGATGTTTAGGAGAATGAAGATGCTAACATGAGGAGTAATGCCCAAGAGAATAAAGAGGTGATTGTGGGGACAATTCCATGCCCTACAAATGAAAGTGATAAGCAAGGGGAGAAGGTGCATGAGAAATAGGGGGAGAAACCCATAGTGTACTTTTGACGGCGGACTAAGAAGCAAGAGGAGCAATCACAACCTAGACAAGTTGAAGCTCCAGTCCCATTCCTCTCCTCGGACTCCTCTCCATCAAGCTCGTCGCCCCCATCTGGTAATGTTTCTCCCACCTCTAAACTTGTAGAGTTACCCCTTGCACAAAGTAGAGATCCTAGAGTCAATGCGGGAAAACCTCCTTCTCTTTATGGCTATGAACACAACATTGCTAAGTGTTGGGGAATCGACCAAATTTGGTCACCCTCGAGTCATTGAAGGAAACACAGTTTTTCCATGAACACAATTTTCCCTCGAAAAACAGTCAAGTCTCAATCTAAGCTTTTAGCAAATGTAGGATTTTTAACAAAACTTTTGGGAGTCTTGTTGAGCGAAGTATATGGAAAGATGGATTTTTATATTTCCTGGGTTTGGATGAACATCAGAGGTGACGAATCCTAGGTTTCTTGTGGAAGTGAAGAGAAGTGACATCATTCCCAACAAAGAATTGGCCAAATATAAGAGTTTGTGTAAAATGCGAAGTTCCCCAAAAGGAGTCTTCTCCCTTGTTTTTGTGGGATGCGAGGTTGGATAGTGATTTGAGGATGATGAAGTGAAATCCTGAGGCTAAGGACAAGAAGCGGCGTGCCTCAGAGCAGAAGAAGATGTGAAATGTGCAGGTTTCGCCAAAAATGATGTCAGCATTGATAAGGCTGACGTCTGTCCAAGCGAAGTTTAAGAAGAAGAAGGAATCTTGATCCTAAGGGTGAAGCTCAAAGTTGAATTGGTCAATAGCGTGATCACGAAGATGAAGGAAACGTGAGAAGCTTGACTACGCAAGAAGTAGGAAACTTAACTACGTAAGGGCGTTCTCGTAAATAAATAAGGTGATTGCGTGATCACCGTGGACATATTGTACCCCGAATATTACTCAAATATGCTTTGTATACGAGGGCAGAATGGGAATGTAAAAGTGACCTCCGGGCACTATAAAAGGAGCCCCCTGCCTCCGTGTGAAGGGACCCATCTTTTGAGAAGTGGAGTACTAGCTTTTTCAGAACTTTTTCACTTTTTCTATCAGGATATTTTTCAAATATCCCACACTAAGTATGTTTCATACTCTAGTGTCTCTCCTGCATACAGAGCCATCATTGCATCATTACAAGCATTGCCTATTCCGAAGGATTGGAGGTGTGTTAAACATGATCCAAAGTGGAAAAATGCAATGGAAGAAGAGTGATTTGCTCTTCAAAAGAACATGACATGGGAACTTGTTCATCTTCCAAAAGGAAAGAAGGCGATTGGTTGTAATTGGGTATTCACGGTAAAGTAGACTCCAGAAGAAAAGGTGGATAGGTACAAAGCAAAATTGGTTGCAAAGAGGTATAGTCAAACATATGGAATTGACTATGATGAAACTTTTGCACTTGTGGAAAAAATGAGTACGGTGAGGACCTTGATCTCATGTGCAGCCAACTTTGGTTGGCCACTTCATCAACTGGATGTGAAGAATGTAATTCTTCATGGTGATCTGCAAGAAGAGGTATATATGGAAATTCCACCTGGTTTCTCAAATGAACAAACTATTGGGAAAGTACGCAAACTCAAGAAGTCTCTTTATGGCCTGAAGCAATCACCACGTGCATGGTTTGATAGATTCAGGCGAGCATTGTGTGCTATGAGGTACACCCAATGCAATGGAGATCACACAGTCTTTTACAAACACCAGGGCTCTCGTATCACTATCTTGGCGGTGTATGTTGATCATATAGTAATCACTGAGGATGATGTGGAGGAGATCAGGATACTGAAGGAAAGGCTAGGTAGAGCCTTTGAGGTAAAGGATCTTGGACCACTTTGTTACTTTCTTGGGATCGAGATTGCTAGGTCACCAAAGGGAATCATTCTTTCCCAAAGAAAGTGTGCCTTGATCTGCTGTCGGAGACGGGAATGCTTGGATGTCGTCCGTGTGGATCACCCATTGATAGGAATTACCAAACATGTGGTGAGTTGGGTGACCCAGTGGATCGGGAAAGATACCAAAGGCTAGTTGGTCGATTGGTTTACCTCTGCCATACAAGACCTGATATTGCTTATGTAGTAAGTGTGGGCAAGTTATATACATGATCTTAGAACTGGGAATATGGAGGTGGTGTACCAAATCCTGAGATGCCTAAAGGGAACTTCTCGTAAGGGATTGTGGTTTAGAGCAAATTAGCACCTGAATCTGGAGGGTTATTGTGATGCTGACTGGGCAAGTTGTAAGGATGATCGATGATCCACATCTGGATATTGTGTGGTTGTGGGTGGCAACCTTGTCTCATGGAGAAGCAAGAAGCAAGTTTGTAGGATCGATGACCTATAGAAGAGGGGGTTGAATATGGGCCTTTTTCAAATTTCTAGAACAAGTAACAAACCTTAACCTATATCACTAGTGTTGCCCATCTAAAAAGGTTTCTTTCTACCAACTAAGCACACTAGCAACAAAGTTCCTTAGCAAGATACACACTAACAAGAGAAAAGCACCCTAGTCAAGATATGAGACAAGCAAAGCACACAAGGGAAACTAGGACAAAGGAACTTAAGAGCTGAAAGTAAATGCTGAAATTAAGTGCACGAAGGTAGAGCAAGAGGACTAGAGACAACCAAATTTTTTCCCGTGGTATCGAGAAGTTGACGCTTCTCCCTAGTCCACGTTGGAGCACTTACAAAGAGTTTTGCTCCCCCTCAAGCCACTTAGACCTGAGTGCTCACTAAGAGTACCCGTTCTCCATCTCCGGAATGGTGGGTCTCAATCCATTTACACCAAGCACTTCTCGGAGCTCCCACAATCTTCAAGAGCTCACCAAGAACCTCCAAACACCGAGACCGTCTAGGAGCCATCAATCTCCAAGAGTAACAAGCTCACACACTTTCACTTGACCAATGCACTCAACTAGCCATAGAAAGCACCTTGAAACCCTTGATCACCAAGAAAGAATTCCCCTTGGAAGAGGAAGATGAATTCCAAATGAACAAAACACTAAATCCTTCTCTCCTTAGCTGCAGTTGTTCTTCAAAGTGGCAAAGGCAGCTCAAGAGACGCAGGAGGGTCACTTATATAGGCTAAGCAAGGGAGGCTAGCCGTTAGAAAAGTGCTGCAGAAAGTAGCACCGTCGGATGAACCGACGGTTCCCCCTGGTCATAGCGTCGGTTCATCCGGTCACTCTGATTCAAGAAATATAGCCGTTGTACCAAATCATTCGACGCATGCACCGATGCTGCGTCGGTTTATCCGGTGCTGAAGCCATATCACTTAGTGTGTCTCTGTATGATTTAAACATAGGTGCCGTATGAACCGCTGAGTGTCCTGTGTTGTGTCGTTTCATCCGGTGCTGAAGCAAGTCTTCTCCAGGCATCTCTGTTAGGTTTTTGCACGCCATCGGATAAACTGATGCTTTCATCGTCGTATCATCCGGTGCTTAAGGATTTTGACTCCAAACCTTACTGTTGCGGAACCCTAGGTCATCGGATGAACTGATGCTACACCGTCGGTTCATCCGGTGATGCTTTTTCTCTGAGACTGCCGCAGTAATCAACCGACGAAACTAGGATATGGTGCGTCGGTTCATCCGACGCTACCCTTTGCAGTATAACGCGTCCAATTCAATCGTTTTTGAGTTTTTCTTCGATTCTTTTGCTTCTATTGTAATTCTATGAGTAATTTGAGTTGTTTAACATCCAAGGAGCTTGAGAGTGCATGAATATAGCATAGCAGTTGGCATGGTCAAGCTACTAATGTGTGAACCATTCTTAATAGTACGGTCAAACACTACAAACTAGTAAATCCAAGTGTTTTTCCTCTCCTTGTGACACTTAGAACTAACAATGTCCTTAACCTTGTAGCATTCGTCCATTGATCATCCATAATTTCAAATTGAGGGGTATCATTTCACTTATATCTCATGACAATAACCCAATATTAAATCCGCTACAAAACAAAGGTTAGTCACAAATATATGGTTGTCATTTATCACCGAAACACACTCTTACCAAAGGTGCGCTAACGCCTAGATGCTTACAAAGTTGTGGTGTCACGATCCACTGCAGAGGCTGAGCATAGGGCAATGGCCTTGGCCTTGTGTGAGATGATGCGGCTAAAGGTCTGTTGAAGGAGTTTCGTGTGTTGAAGAATGAGATCATGCTGCTTCATTGTGATAATGTAGCAGCAATCAACATAGCAAATAACCCAGTTCAGTTTGATCGAATGACGCATGTGGAGATTGACAGGTTCTTCATAAGGAGAAGATGGAGAGTGGGGCTTTAAGGTTGAAGTACGTCAAGTCTCGTGGTCAGCTAGCTGATTGTCTTGCAAAAGGTTTAGGTCCTAAGGATAATGAGTTGGCATGTAACAAGATGGACATGTTGAATATCTTTAGCCCATCTTGAGGGAGAGTGTTGGTGTAATATTGTAAATATGTGAGGACTATTGTGTAAAATGAAGAAGATATAGAGAAGAGAAAGGTTGTGGGGCAATTGACCCAGCCAGAAAATTCCCAACATTCAACAAGTGATACTTGAAGGTTGTAAAATAAATTGTAAGATTTGATTCACATGTCCTACAAATCTTAGGGCGGTTTCTGCATTCACTTTGCAGGGTATCTCAATTCTCAACAATCAAGGATTTGGTCCCAAGTGTATATGATCATTGTTGCTCAGCATATCATTGTAGCTTTACTATATCTCGTCGATATGGTTAAGGCATATAGTATCACTTTGCTTACAGGAAACTGAAACGGATTAGGTACTACGTATCTTCCAGCGCAGCTTCCTACGATTAACTGATTCAGTACACAGAGAAACGTGACAAATCAATGATCGATTTCCGTTCGTTTCATAACGCGGATCAACTGCTGTGCATCACTAAAGAGAAGAGTATATACTAATAAAATGTCACAAGAATCCGTGTACAGGTACCATGTCCTTTTCATACACTACAAAACCTGCGAATATGCGATAAAACCGCCAAGGAGCCGTGAGTTTGTAAAATAGTGCACGCATGACCTGAAGGTCCCATCCCTGATCCATCCCATGATTTGCTCCGCAGCCATGTGACCTCTACCAAGGGGCGTCGGGTTCAACGGCCGCTGATGGCGACCGCGGCGCACTGCGTGTTCGTTTCGATTCGTTTCCCCGCCAGTATAAATACCCCAGCAATATTGTGCTTCTCCCCGACCATCGAAACACAGAGCTTCCTGTGTGTCTGCCCAGTGCTAGCAACTAACGACCTAGCTAGTAGCTAGTAAGATGGCATCGACGACGATGATCGACGCCTCGTCCAAGGTCGTCGTTGCACTGGTCTTCTCCCTCCTTGTCTCGTACGGCTCGTGCGCTAGGCCGGTGAACTTTAACACATCCGCCTTCACCGCCGACCCCAACTGGGAGGCTGCCAGGGCCACCTGGTACGGCGCGCCCACCGGCGCCGGCCCCGACGACGACGGTACGTGTGTATTATCTGAATCTGAACGCCGGTCAGCCGGTGCATGGCGCCGCCAGATGATCGTAGTTATATGCTACGTGTGTAATGGTGTTGGACGAGATCTACAAACTCAATTCATTTCGTGCATGCAGGTGGCGCCTGCGGGTTCAAGAACGTGAACCTGCCGCCGTTCTCGGCCATGACGTCGTGCGGCAACGAGCCCCTGTTCAAGGACGGCAAGGGCTGCGGCTCCTGCTACCAGGTAGTACTCCTACATCACTTGGTCAGACATACTATTTCCAGGGCGACACGTTTGTGCTGTCGTGTCTGCCCTCGTGTAAACGGAAATGGAGATGGACCGTACCGAGAGGCAAACAAGATTTATTAGGCACAGTACGTTTCGCCTAACTATTTTTTCATTTGTTGCTGACCTTTTTTTCAGATACGATGCGTCAACAACGATGCGTGCTCCGGCAACCCGGAGACGGTGATCATCACCGACAAGAACTACTACCCGGTCTCCAAGTACCACTTCGACCTCAGCGGCACGGCGTTCGGCGCCATGGCCAAGCCCGGCCGCAACGACGAGCTCCGCCACGCAGGCATCATCGACATCCAGTTCAAGAGGTCGGTAAAACATTTACAATGCTCGTTGCGACACAGAGCCACACAGACCAAACTAAACAAACAAACAAAGGAAAGAGCCACAGCCGACCACATCTGAAGGCCCTACACACACGAACAGAATCATATCTCTTGACCGTTTAGCTACTTTTGTTGTGGAGCTTTGTACTTTTGCTCAACCAACCTTTAACGACAACGACCGGTTTAAGTAGATTCTCACAAATATTAGTAGCCTGTACTTCCACTTAAATACAATTTGGCGTTTTTTCATATGCCTGTCGACAAATTAAAGCCTTAATCCAAAATTAAACATACCACATGGCATGTTCGTATATGTAGGGTGCCCTGCAACTACCCGGGCCAGAACGTGACGTTCCACGTCGAGGAGGGCTCGAACCCCGTCTACTTCGCGGTGCTCGTCGAGTTCGAAGACGGCGACGGCGACGCGGTGCAGGTGGACCTCATGGAGGCCAACTCCGGCTCATGGACTCCGATGCGCGAGTCCTGGGGATCCATCTGGAGGCTGGACTCCAACCACCGGCTGCAGGCGCCCTTCTCCCTGCGCATCACCAACGAGTCCGGCAAGACGCTGGTGGCCAACCAGGTCATCCCGGCAAACTGGGTGCCCAACACCTACTACCGCTCCATCGTCCAGTTCTAGCAACCAGTGATGATCTCTGCTGATGGAAACGGCAATGGACACGATAATTCGGCATCATTGGCTCGTTTAGTAGTTTGGTACTGCATTGTTTGCATGGTATTGAGGTGCCTTAATTAGTTATGATTAATTAGCCGGTGATATATGCCGGGTGTTCTTGTGTGCTTTAGTTTGTGTTGTGCGTCTTTGGAGATTTAACGACTGGGAAATGGAGGCGGCAAAGTTTGCATGTGCTTTCCCGCCCATTGTCGATACTCTTGTACCAGTGTGATCAAGATTATAAGTTATTGAAAGTATTTGATGTGCTATAGTATAAGTATGTTTCTATATTTTTCCCATTATCAATTTTTCAGTATATAAGTTTGTAATCTTTTAACGACCTATTTAAAATTGAGAATTATCTCAACTTCCGGAAAATCAAAATATTTCTTATGAAATCCATGCATAACAAATAGTTAAATAGCTATTTCATTATTTAGATGGACTAAGAGACTGTTCGGCTTATCTTGGTTTGGTTTATCTCGGTTTGTTTCAGCTTATCTTCTCTCACACAATACTATTCAATCTACCAGTCGAGTACTATTCATTCTACCAGCTGAACAGCTTCTAAAGTCGTCGATTGAAAATGCACAATTGGCTGGTGATGGTAGAACCGTGAGAATATATGACTCCAGCGGTTCAAATCTAGTTGTCCATCTATTTACAAATTTTCATGTTTATCAGTTTATGATAGCTGTTTGCATGTCTGATGATGGAGGCCGGAGGTTGTACTTTATTCTGGGAAAAAGAAAACTAGAGGGGCTGATCCTGACTTGCTAACCAACAACGGTGGTACCTGACTATACCTGTGGACAGAGTCCTTGACTTGGGACTTCAGAGTTAGATTATTGTTACTTGGTTATGAAAAGAAGACGATTAAAATTTGGAGGTTAAGGTCTGCGTTTAATTAATACGTAGTCCAAATCGACGGTTCAGCATGCGGCGCTGACCAGCTAGCAGGTACCTCCTTTTCTGAATTGAACTGAGACCCTGCAAGCGACAACTCTAGCACATCGAGGCTATTTTTTTCATGACGATGCTGAAGCCTTTTGCCCTTTCTCTGATGGCACTCCATTCCCGCAGATATGGCAATCCTGGAAAGGAACATCACCATAATTCCTGCAACGGCCAAAGCAGTACTATTTAATTACAGTGACTACTAGTGCGTTGGTTGAACGCAAAGGATGCTAACCCTCCAGCACAAGTCTCTTTCAGTTCAAAGCCCTTTGATTTCCTCCGTCACAGAAGTAGTATAACCTACCGTGTGTGACAACGGCGATCCATGGCTTTTCCACTATTGTGATGAGAGCCAGCCGGCCGGCCGAATAAAGTGGCCGGCCTGACTGAACTGGATTCTTGCCGTAATTACTGGAGTCAAACTGCCCTCCAGTCACTTCCAATGGCCGCACCAAATTACGGGAAGCTATACAGGGAACAGGATGCAGACACTTCCTCCTTTTGGCTTCTGATTAGCTTTGCTGCATCAGCATGATGCATGCAGGTTCGCGGTACCCTGTATGTGTTCAACAGAGACTACTATTCTAACTTGATTAACTTGGAAAAAATGGCAGATGCTTCTGAAATAAAAGAAATCAGTGTTTTGTGTCCAGCAATTCAGCTGTCGATTTGTTTTTTTTCTTCTCAGTTGCATAAAGTGATACTAATATAGTAATCTCTATCTCTGCTACTAAAAAAATCAAGATTCCACATATCGTCGCTCAGCGTCCTCTGCTCCGCGCCTCCGCCCGCTTTCCACCCTCCTCCCTCCAATCCCATTTGGCCGCTAGGGTTTCCGCCGCCACCGGCCAAATCCCGTCAGCCGCAGCACCCCTCCCCCGCACGCCTTCACCTCCGCACCGCGCCTTCCCCAATCCCGCATTGCGATCCCTCGACCCTGCCTATCGCGCCCCCCACGTTGACCAATGACCACGCCTCCGCTCCGCCGCCGCGCCTCCCCCAATCCCATGCCTCGCCGCTCGGTCGACCCCCCCCCCCACAGACACGCTGAGATCGCCGGCGAGAGTTTCCTGATGACCGGCGGTGGCAGCAGCAGCACCCGGCGTGCGGCCGCCGCCGCCAGGAGCCGCGGGAGGTCCTCCGACGCCTCGGAGCCGGAGCCGGAGCCGGACGCTCACCGAGCCGCGGACGCGCCGACCATGGGCCCCTGCGCCACATGGACGTGAGCCCCCGAACACTCGCGCTCCTGGGGATCACTTCCTTCGCCCTCGTGTCTTTCGCCTTCGTGGCGTATACTGGCGGGTGGTGGGAGGAGGTGGAAGCGGAGGGCGCCGCCACGCTGCGAACGGTCATGCGCTCCGTCACGCCGCTGTCGGCACCTAGGATGGTGGAGAGGGAGGAGGAGAAGAACAAGACGGCATCAACCCTGTCTCCGAATCGACGTCGCTGCTGTGCTGGGTCAACTCCTCCTCCGTCCTTTGGGATCACGGGGCCGCTCGACGTCGTGCCATCCGGGATCACGCGCCCGCTCGTCGAAATCCTCCACGCCGTTCGGGATCACACGCCAACCCATCCGTCTCCTACGTCCCGGTGTTGTCGCCTTGTACAACCGCTAGAGATGTCCGATCCGTTGCCAATCTAAATCGGATGCCTGCTACTGTCCTCCACACATATCCATTGCCGGTATGTATACTTTTGGCCGATCCATTTAAATGTGTGCATGTTGATAGCTGATACAATTGAATGTGGTGTAGATTTAGAAGTTCTTGGCTGGGCGATCCAATGCATGGTTTCCAGCATCAAATTTGTTCCGGCATAGAAATAGATGTCTATGAACACTATATCTTTATACAACAATTTGTAGAGTTTTTGTTAAACCTTTTACCCACTGGCTATGACATGGGTATGTACTATGTAAATAATCAAATGAAGTTCTGTTGCCCGTAATTGGCCGGTTCAACAGCAGGAGAATCCTTGGACCTCATCCTGTTAAGTCTGTCACTCGAATTTATTTTTTTGCTTTCTGATTCAGAGTTATTTATAGGTTGCACTCATGGATGCATTTGAAGGATTGTTACATAGATAGCTTGCTTTATCATCAGGTGCAGAGGCATGTAAATACAAATGACGCATGGCTCAGCATATATCTATCCAGATGATTGAGAGTGCTTTGATAAACAGTTTCAGCATTGATGCACCTACAATTCGAGTAATTTCTTTATTGATAGTACATGTAAACAAGTATTTCAGTTAATTTCCATTTTTTATCAGAACTGCCTAATATGATATTCTGTAGATTACTAGATAGTAAATCAAGGACCATTGAAAATCTATAGACACAAGTAGTTGCTGCATATAGCCAAATTTTGGATGGGAAGGGCCAAATGTGAAACCAGTGATCTTGTTTACAACGAGCAAGCCAAGTTTCTAATTAACTGTGCGTGTGTGCTTGTATAAGTGCTTGCTGTTACAATGATCTATCAATTTGGTAATGCTTTCTTTTTTTACAGGGATATAGGGATCATCTCATCTCAAAATAGCAGGAATTTCATGGTGGATACATCTTATCAATGCCAACCTTGGTTAGTACTTATACAAGTTCGGTTAGGGATCATTTCATTTACATAGTGCATGTCGCTCGGTTATATTTCCTTGTGATTTTTAATGTTAAAATTTTTAAGTACTTCATCTGTTTAGAAATATGTGGATATACTCCATCTATTTGCTAATTTCCTAATAGAAGTAGCACTTTATTGCCTTGGATTGTGTTGATCTAGCAGTGGCTGAAAGATGCATTTGAACTTCAATTTAGTACACTGGTTTCCTCTCAGGTAAATGCAGTGCCCAAACCAGAATGGATCATCAGAAGCAAGAAGAAAAGACATATATGGTACCCAATTGTTGATTGGTGTTCTGACCAACATGCGGTTTGTAATTTTCTTCTGTCAGTTTAAAGTCAATCGGCCTCATTTGATTATCCTTCTGTTGAACTCACTTGGCCCATATTTCTATTTTCTTTGTCGATCAAGGTACTAGAAAGGTTGGCAGCTGTCTTTTTCTCCACATAATGGCTTTCATACCTGATAAATGATGGCAAAGCTCTTGCTCTTTACTTTGAAGTTCAATGGGAAGAATTTTACACTATTGAAGAAGTGAAAACTGGAAGCAAACAGATACTAATATTATCGCACTTTGTACCAAGGTGTGTTTTGTCCCTCCTACCTAAATCATTCTTTGGGGCTTCCAGTCCTCTGAGCATCTCTGTTAGGAAATTCTGTATCGATCTCTTTCTTTCTATGCCAGCATCACCTGAGCCTGTGCATTAATTATTGGTAAATGTATTTCATTTCTTGTTGCATTCTTATAATGAAGAAACATGGAAGACATTATCCTATCATGGTGCTAGCTTAGAAATAACATTTGGAACTGCACTTGTGACTTTTGACCACTTTTTTTTCTGAATAATGTATTTTTGGGTGTTATGTAACATTACAAATTACATAGAGAAAACTGTTGTTTTCAAAGGGGCTATATAATTACATGATCTTACAGATGCATGAGCAATTGATTGGTTGACGTTTGCGTTACCTAAAGAGACATTGATTGGTTGTCTTGCTCAACATACTTCCCTGTACCGCTGCTCTCTGGCGAGAATAGGCTGAGCAGAAACGAGAAATGTTTCTGCATACATGGAGCCAGGCTGAGATGCTCATCAGGCCCTGCTACTGCTTCCGCCATCCAATCAAGCGCCCCTTGCATCCTGGCTGGACTCAAACCAGCCAACCAGTCGCCCGCTTAGCAACTGTAATGCAACATGTTATCTAATTGCTTTGTCATGCCCTGTTTTTATGTAAGTTTTCTGGTTATTTGAAATTTCACCATAAATATCTAGGTTGTTTAAGTATACAATCATCAAGCCTCAAACACTTACCATACGGAGTAGTGCTCGATATTTTTAGGGTGAAGTGCTTCATAGTTCAGGGTTTAGGAGTTCTCTGATGGTTTTATTCATACCTAATCATATATTTCCCTGAAGCTAATTGTAGGTTGTAGGTTATCTTACTAATTTCAATAATTTGCAACATGCTGCCTTGGAGCAACTCTGAGTCTGAAGTAAACAAACTGAACCTATGTTGCTAGATTTCGTTTTTTTTCTTATAAGAATGTGTATCTTAAATTTTAAGAAACTAATATTTACCAAATCATTTTACCAGCAGCTCACTGCAGTTTATTTGTTGTCGCTCTGATGAAATGTCCAAAGTAGGTTTCAACCTATTTCTCAACCTATTTCAGGGGGTCGAGTTGTAGTTCCTGAAAAGTTTCTTGAATCCACATAATACAGGGTCATTTGATCATAGTCTGATGGCTCACTTGGCTCTTCCCGAATCTTTCTACCCATTTTCTGCATGCTTTTGAGAACCCAAAAGCTCTATCTACTATCTGCATGTTAAACAGATTTCACCTTTCAGTTTCAGATACACCTGATGCTTGGAGCCTTCGACCGGATCACAGAAGGTGAGCGCAAGAAAGAGAGGAGACACAGAGCCAAAAGAAGTGTGCGGTTACTGCAAACTGCCCATGCTCACTCTGAGTGATGGCTTGTTTTTTGTTTGAGAATTATGAGCTTCATCTCGAAGGAGAGAGCACTTTGGCAACTTCCAGCAGATCAGGGTATACACCCTCCATCTCAACCCGCCCATTGCTCACATCTTCTTTCTTCAATTTCCCCAAATTTCTCCGCACTGTCTTGCTCATGTGTGTGCAGTAGTGCACTCTTGGTGTTTGACAATGCCTTGCACACTGATTTGAAGTAGTAAGAATATCCCATATCATCGGATGCCAGTTTCGAAATTTCGATCCCTTTGTTTATACTTTTAATCTCTAATACTTAATTTTATGGCTTATTGTATAGTACACATCTCTGAGGTTTAAAATTGGCCTTGAATGCAGCATGCCCTAATGCAGTTTCAGATGCAAGTATTGATGGGGTCATCTTCAGATAAAAGTAGTGTGTTCAAAATGGAGTTAATACTAGGTGATCAGCATGTTGTCATTAGTACATAGGTTTGTGCATTACTGTTTCAGTTATATTTTCTGGTTTAACATCTCAGCCAACAGCATATATTTTCTGATAAATGGATCACGTTTTGCCATAATTGATGTAATTGATGCGTACCAAGTTCACTACTGAACAGTGGCAGCAAGTAAGATTAAAAAGTTAGTCAAAACCAAACATTCCATTGTTGACTATAATCAAGGGTGTATTCTAGAGAATTCAGATTGACTGTACTTGCTTATTAGGTATCGAATTCTTTAAGCTAAGAAGGTCTTTTAGCTCATTGTCAATGTACACCATCCTTTTCATCTCTATAATAGAAGTTGATTTTTCCCCAATTTTTCTTCCTTTCAGTTTTGTCCAATCATTGGTAAAATAGTGTGGATTATTCATAAAATTCTAATAGGTCTTTGGAGTAACTGTATTGAAGATGGATTTTTTTTTATTAAATGATATATGTAAGCTTGGAATAATTGTGCTATACAATTTATATGTATGGCAATATGAGAATATGGATATAGCATTATGTTTCTTTAGCCCGTAGCAACGCACAGGCATGATCCTAGTATGCATGATAAAAGAGAAACCTCAATGGTCCATTTCCTTTTGGGCTCGTCAAAAACAGTTTAGCCCACCGGAAAGAGACCAAGTAATGGGCACCAGCGCATGTGCGCGACGACGGCTCTGCTGCATCTTGGTAGGTGGTGGGTGCGGCGGGGCCGTGGTGGAAGAGAAAGCAACCGCCGCTGGGCCCGAGAGCGAGCCAACAACGGCCCGAACGCCGTGGGCTGCCTCGCGCCAGATTTCCGCGGCCTACGAGGCTGTCGGCCTCTCGCGCTCGTCGTACTCGAATTTTTTTATATATTTTTTTCTTCGATTTTACCAAAATAAATAATCGGATTGAACATTTGCACAAATAGTCTCGAACCGCCGTTTGGCACGGCGGTTGAGGCCCTACTGCCGTTTGACACGGCGGTTGAGGCCCTGCCGTCTCGAGGACTAAGGCGGTAGGCCACCGCGAACCGTCGCTGCCAGCGGCGGTTGGCTCATCCGCTACGTGGCACGCCGGTTTGGCAGCTACCGCCGTCACCAACGGTGGTTACTTCTTCCATGCGGGCCCGGGGGAACGTACCGCCTTCTCCAACGGCGGTTGACCGACCGTTGGAGACCTACCGCCTTCTTCAATGGCGGTAGGGCCGACCACCAGCTGAAACAACGGCAGGATCCCGCCTATATAAGGGTCGCGGCCCTGCCGCCGGGCGGCTGCCCCTCCTCCCAATTCCTTTCCTCCTTCCCCACGTAGCTCTCCGTTGCCTTCTTCAGTGTAGATTCTCCACATCAGGTATGTCTCTAATACTTCCTTATACAGTTAGTTTAGAATTTAGAAATAGTTTAGAAATCCTAGAAATAGTTTAGAAATATTAGAAATAGTTTAGAAATCAGTAGAAATACTTTAGAAGTTTTAGAAATACTTTAGAAATCTTAGAAATACTTCAGAAATACTAGAAATACTTTAGAAATTCTGAAAATACTTTAGAAACACTTGAAATACTTTGGAGACATTATTTCATTTTTAGAAAATCCTAGAAATACCTTAGAAATACTAGAAATACTTTAGAAATTCTGGTAATACTTTAGAAATACTAGAAATATTTTGGAGATATTATTTCTTTTTTAGAAAATCTTAGAAATACTTTAGAAATCCTAGAAATACTTTAGAAATTCTGAAAATACTTTAGAAACACTAGAAATACTTTAGAGATATTATTTTTTAATGAAAATCCTAGAAATACTTTAGAGCCGACGAGCAACAGGCACTTGGAGACGTACCTGTTGTGGTTGTTCGGCTATGTGATGTTCTGCGGGTCCCAGGGGGACGCGGTGTCGAGGTTCCTGATCCCCCATGCTCGGAGGATCGCCGACACCACCATGGAGGAGATGCCCCAGATCAACTGGGGCGCTGCAGTTTTGGTCGCGACGTACAGGGGCCTGTGCTCCGGGTGCACCAAGACGGAGACCCAGTCGATTCTCCTCGGATGTCCTCTTCTGCTCCACCTGTGGAGCTACGAGCGGCTTCTCGTCGGTCGGCAGATGGTCGACCGATCAGCGTACCGGGCGCTGGAGGAGGGGCACGACCCAGCAGGCAGGCCGACCATGGGGTCGATGTGGTACCACCGCCAGGTTCGTACTTCTTGCTAACTTCGTTCGTTAGCTGTCTGAAAGTAATGCAATTCGTCGAGCTAACTTATTCTTTTGTATGCAGCTCTCTTGGTCGGAGCAGACCAGGAGGTCGTACCTGGACTTGGTCGGGCAGATCAACACTCTCCCGGACGTTGATGTGATCTGGGAGCCGTTCACCGCTGCCTTGGTCGCCACACGTGCACCGCAGGGTCTCTTGACCCTGTGCTTTCGGGACCGTCAGTTCTGGATGACGAAGACGCCGCTCGTCCACGACATGTACGTCGAGGAGTACCACGTCGAGCGCGTGATGAGGCAGTTCGGCCTCTACCAGGCTTCACCTGTGCCCTTCACACACACCGTCGACCCGGCCGTGCACCAGTAAGTGCATTCAAAACTTCATTAGTTTCCGTTGACGAGTGACAGAAGTTAGTTTGCTGACCGATTCGTTGTTTTTGTTATAGGTGGACGAGGAAGGGGTCGAAGACTTCGGCCCCTTTTTTGGCAAAGTTGTAGCCGTACCTGGACGCGTGGGAGAACACCGCCGCCCCGGACCACGTTGTCGTCCAGCCGCGCTTACACGACGACGACGCCTGGAGACCGTACCTGCAGTGGTACACGACGAGGACCCGGACGCGCGTGACGTACGTCCCATCGAACCCTCGCCTCGACCTCGTGACAGTGTCGGTGTACCCCTACCGACGTGATCAGACCCACAACATCTTAGTAAGTTCCATTTCATTACATCAAATTAATTCACATTTGCTAACATTGTTTCGTACTAATAATCCGTCTGATCTTGACAGTACGACACAGCTCGGGAGATGTACATGCTGGCCCAGCACGTGGGGACGACGATGGACCACATGACGTTGGACGGGATCCGGACGGAGATGCAGAAGATGGTGAGCCTCAGCCGGCGGTTGATGCATGCGGTGAACTTCCGCGGCGATGAGGGGTTTCTCCTTCCACGCAACCCCTCGTCCTCCAGCAGCTGTGCCTCCACCTCAGCTTCGTACCAGGCACCCTCGTCGTCGACACGTCCACCGTTCGCGCCCACTCTGTCCGCTCCGTACATGCCGTGACCGAGTTCTTTCTACACCGCCGCCGCAGGTACAAGTTTTTTTCATCCTAGTTTGCACGACAAGTTTTTTTGATTCATGCTTGACTTCTGTTTTTATAGAGAGACCACCACCGGTACCTACGGGGCCGGGGACTTCGTCTTGGGCAGGTTCACCGGTTCTGCAGGAGCCGGTGATTCGTCCACCTCCTTCGGCTGTCCCCGACCTGTCCCCTCCTTCCTCCTACTTCGGAGGCGAGACACCACTGCTGGGTTCGGGCCCCGAGTTTCACTACGCCGACTTTTTGTTCCGCGCCGACGATGAGATCCACCACGACGTGGACGTGATCGGTCCTACACAGCTGGCAGGAGCCCCACTCGTCGGGACCCAGCCGACGCAGGAGCAGTGCGCGGCGATGATGGAGGACTTCCACGACACGGCAGCGCGTGCAGGAGCGGCGTTGGCGGCGGCAGAGTCGGTGGAGCTGGAGGCACGGGCCACCGGGGGGGCAGCCCGTCTGCCTCAGGTGCTCCCTTAGCGACACCGCCCCCCGAGCCGGCAGCCGGAGGACGCGATCGCCATCCACCAGAGCCCCTCACGTACCCCACCCACCACACGAGGGTTGCACAGAGGGCGGCGGCAGCGGCGAGCACGGCCCGCCACGACAGACGAAACACGGTCGTATTTAGATTTGTTTTTTGACACTTGTCGTGTAAATTATTTTTGTTTTGTATAATTAATTTATGTATTTTCATATTTATTTTAGTGTTATTTCGCATTTATAATTTAAGGGAAAACCAAATGAAAAAAACAAGAATAAACAAACAAAAAAACAAATCGCATTTATAATTTCAGGGAAAATCAAATGAAAAAGAAATAAAAAATAAGAAAAAACAAACAAAAACAAAAAAACCAACTGCCGGTTGGACCGGCGGTTGGCTCCATCCAGCCGTCGTTTCAAGTGGCGGCTGTTGCCAGCCAACCAGCCGCCACTCAACCCCGGCCTGCCACCACTGTTGCAAACCTGCCGTCCTGTGCTGCGGCGGCAGGTCCTTACTGCCTTAGTACGCGGCAGTAGGTTCCTACCGCCGCGTCAAACGGCGGCAGGAGCCCAACCGTCGTGCTAAACGGCGGTTCAAGAATATTTGTGCAAATGTTGAATCTGACTATTTATTTTCGTAAAATCGAAGAAAAAATATATAAAAAAATCCGTCGTACTCGCTCGAGGCTGAGGCTGAGCCGAGCTTTTAGCGCTGGTCCTGCCGTCGTGTTTTTTCGGAAAACTAGCTGGTATTCATTCCATTTACATTGTCATCTCTTGTTATTTCTAAATTCATAATTTTTATTGTATATCTAAACATAATATTTATTTATTTATTTACTAGTGGAAGGGCACGTGCAGCACACACGTGATATAAAAAGAATTACATAAAAGGCTTAATTAGTATGTATGTACAAAATAAAAGAATATTAAAGTAAATCTAATTATAAAAATCATCAATTCATCCTTCACACCTAGCGATTAGGGAAGCCGGTGTTCATCGACCATCCACCCTGTTGGCCTCCGCATCGTCTCCGCACCGTGCCGCATCACCGCCACCACCTTCAAGGTGGTTTTGAAGGAGACTGTCCGAGGAGGGCGGCGCGTCACCACCGCCACCTTCAAGGCGGGGATGAGACTCCGCAGATCCGGTCTGTCGCACCCCGGTGGAGCTCGCCACCAGCCAGCAGGGAAGACGAGGCCAACGGGGAGAAGGAGACCGGTGGGAGGAGGGGTGCCCGCGGGGAGGCGGTGGTGGTGCTAGCGACTCGTGGATATGGGAATGAGGGTGGACAGAATTGAGTTTTATAGGGAACACGGGGTGTAAAAAAGGAAGGAGTATTGATTGACGGGATTTAGAGCATTGAACTCAAAAAGAAATATTCAAGGACTCAAAACATCATTTACATATAAATGTCATCCATCTAATTGCATTTGAATGTTGTTGATCTCATCACGCGGTGATTCTTTCCTTACTTGATCTTTCCTTGTTTTCCCTTTCCTTACTAACTATTTATGAATGACGTGGCTACCATTGACAAAATGACGCAGCAATTCTTTCCTTAGTACATCTAATCATGCAGTGATTCTTTCTTTGTTTTTCCTTTTCTTGATGTGTCATTTGTCACACCAATCAATTTTCTTTTACTTTGTACATCAATATATCTTTCCTTTTGAGTTCCTGAGTATTTCCTTTTTAGTCATACATTAATCATGCAAATCGATTTCTCTTGTCTTGAAAAAAGAATGAAGAAAGGAAATAATAGTCGTGATTGCCTCTGATGTTTGAAAAAAGAATGAAGAAAGGAAACAACGGTCGTGATTGACGGGAGCGAGTCTTCCTTACTTGATCTTTCCTTATTTTCCCTTTCCTTGCTAAGTATTTATGAATGACGCGGCTACCATGGGCAAAATGACGCAATAATTCTTTCCTTAGTTCATCTAATCACGCAGTGATTCTTTCCTTGTTTTTCCTTTTCTTGATGAGTCATCAATCACACTAATTAATTTTCCTTTACTTTGTACATCAATATCTTTTCCTTTTGAGTTCCTTAGAATTTCCTTTTGAGTCATGCCATCAATCACGCCAATCAATTTCTCTTTCCTTAAAAAAAGAATGAATAAAGGAACCAACAGGCGCGTGATGACAGCCCGTCACGACGCGTGATAAGCAAGGAATCAATAGGCGCTGGTGAATACATGACAAACTAAATGAAGCCTTTAATTAAAAGGAAGGGAAAACCTGTGCATGCTAATGGCCCGCGTGATTACATACACACAATTCAAACGTGATTACGTGGACGCCATTGACATGTGGGACGCGACCCGGTGGGTAGGGTGGGTCCGGTGGGTAGAAGTTTGGGTGAAAAAAGTTTGAAGGTGGGGGCGCCCGGAAGCCAATTTGCACTACGAAACGACGACCAAATCAATCTCCCCCCTCTTGGTTCGTCATCCTGAACCTGAAAAGTGGGACCTCTGTGGTACGAGGGAGTAGATTCCCTATGGCGGAGCCACGACACTTTAAGAGGGGGTGAATAGAGTGCTTAAAAAACTAAAGCTGTATACATAGAAATCTATTTCACTTTCTATCTAGATGTGCACCAATTTTTCTATGTGTTGCTTTCTCTATTGTAAAAGAGTTTTACGTTCTATATTTTAATTCTATAAACTACATATAGTAATTCTAGAAAAAGTAAATGTGAAATGTATTTGCAATAAGAAATTGAAGGACCGATTAGGCGACCAGAGAGGGAGATGTGAATGGGAGCCGATAAAAAAATTCTTCTCCAAAGAGAGAACTCGGCCTATACCCCGATTAGCACTCGGATCACTCGCACACAGAAGAGCGGCACAAGGCTAGACACACACAAGCCTACCAACCCTAGGAGTGATCCTTGGTTCAACTAGAGGAAGCACGGATCAAAAAACCAAAGGAACAAAGCTCTCAACCAAATCTGTCCGGCTAGAAGGGACCGTCCGCCAGAGGGGGGCAAACTGTTCGCGGTCACCAGGGGGACCGTCCGTGGATCAAAGACGGACCGTCCGAAATTGTCAACCGAACCACCAGAGACGAACCGCACCTCACGGAATGTCCGCCCTCTCCTCGCGGACTGTCCGCCCGGTCCTCGCAGACTGTCCGACGCTACAGTCCGGACCGTCCGTGCCAGGCACCAGAAAACTCCACCTCAATTCGAACCTCGCGGACAGTCCGTCATGGACCGGCCGCACACTCCTTGCTCCAAAAACCAAAGACCCCAATGGATCAAACCACGAGCTCACAAGGACACGAGACGAACTCGAGGAACACGTGATGAACACAGTCCTCGCGGACCGTCCACCCCGCACTCGCGGACCGTCCGCCCTGCACGCAGAACCAGAGCCGCGAACCCTGCGAAAACACCTCCAACTTCCGATCGACGGATCTCCCAAACCGCTAGATGGATTGAGCCCAAATTTTGGGTAGATGAGTAGCGTCTCTAAGAGAAGCTATGCCCAAAATCTTGGAACCCCAAACCTACCCAATCAACCGGAATCGCTAATCTCGTGCACGCAAAGCACAAACTCGAGTTCATCCAAACCTCACCAAATCGAGCCTGATTCCTGACGTTTGAGGGGTCAATATCATCCACAAAGATGTATAAGACATCCACCCATGATCCTCTCGAAGAAATCCGGAGAGAAACGGCCTACAAATCGACGCACAAGGATCGAACCGAAAAGCTCCGAAAATGCAAAGAAAAACAACTCGGGAATAGAGAAGGAGATAGAATTAAATCCACCGGGAGAAAAGGATTTGGCACAAGATTGAGATGAAGACTTCACTATGAATCTCTTGTCCAAATCAGTTACAAGCCACTCCAAGAATCACAAATCTTGGATGGCAAAAAGCTCACACAAAGAGCCACTCACTCCTCTCACCTTCTCTCCCAAGAGCACTCCAAAATGAAAGAGCACTCCAACCCTCTAAGCCAAAGAGTTGGCTGAAAATTCAGCCACTCCTCCTATGTATAGGCCCTCCGGAAAAGACCGAAGTGCCCTACACTAGGAGATACAATACAAGCCCTCACAGGGGCATTTTGGTCAAGACATGAAGTTCTCCATCAGACAACCGCACATCTATCGGGTCTTCGCGTCCTCCTGACGCAAGCACCTCGATCATGCCACGTGTCGCCCGTTTCGAAGCTTCCCGACGCACCCGGATACCATCTCCGTCACGTCGGGCCCTCTGGCTCGGTTTTGAGGCCCAACCCGAGAAACCCTCCTCCTGATGGTTTTGTGGTCAAACCACCAAATCCCGCGTACAAGCTTCGGTCCTTAGCCGCTACCTTGCACCGGCTCGGTGTTGGTTTTGTGGCCAAACCAACAAACCCCGCGTGAAAGCTTCGGTCGTTAGCCGCTACCTTGCACCAGCTCCATGTCCACGACTTTGTCTTGCTCTTCTTGCACCATGCGGCCCGCACTTGATCCCGTCGGCCACCGGGTTCCTCGAACCAAGCCTACTTGTCTCTCCATCACCCCGGAGGCCACCTTGGCATAGACCTTTTGCGCTTGTTCTTTACCTGCACCAACGCAAACCAAGCCGCAACCAACACCTGCAATACTGGGCCAAGAGTCAGTCCACACAACGTTGTTAACCACTCCTCACGAGTGCATTGACTATCAGTGTTTTGGCCACTGAGCCTACCAAGGGGGTACCCGAGGTAGTAGATTGTGCGGTGGAGGATCGCCAGACCTGGAACTCGAAGGTAAAGGCAAGGACACAGGACACAGATTTATACAGGTTCGGGCCACCGGAGTAGCGGACCCTACGTCCTGTTTGGAGTATCATGTATGGCGCCCTACGCTTGGGTGTTCCCCGGAGGGGTTGGGGATCGGTTGTGTTGCCTCCCCTCCTAGGTACCCGGCCCTCCTTTATATAGTCCAGGGGGCGGGTTCCTAGTCAGTTACAAGATAGGAGTCCTAGTAGGATTACATGGTACGAGTCCTAGTAGAATTACAAGGATTTATGGTATGAGTTCGTATTCTTCCATGTATGGGTACCCAGGGGTATATGGTCGACAAGCCCCCGAGCACTTTGTAGTCTTGAGCAGCGGGTTTGAGTAATCTTGAAGCTTCGTCGAGTAGTTTCTGATCTCGAGTACTGCTAGCCGAAGTCTTCAATAGTACTTGAATTTTCGAAAGAGTGGAATGTGCTCTAGTTCATCTATGAGTACTTTTGAATCATCCCCGAGTAGTTCCCAGGCGTCCTCGAGTTCTAACCCAGGAAGTCTCCAAAAAATACCCATCTGGTCTGACTATATGGAGGTGCGATTTGCAAAAATCGCACTCCATATGGAGTGTAGCCCCCGAGCCTGAGTTTGAATCGAAGAATCAAGCTGAGGGTCAATCTAGAATCTGCATCTTCTGTCTTGAAAAAAGAGGTTGATGGTTGTAGCATAGTAGCCCCCGAGCCTTGAAATGATTAGATGATCAATCCAAGGGTCTTCAGTTCACAAAAGCCATCATCCGAGTACTCTTGCAGCATCCAGCCCCCGAGATTATGAGCCAAGTGAGCCATATGAGCCACGTCGAGTAGTAATTGGAGTTGAGCCCTCGAGCTGAAGAACTAACGGAGCATGCTGAAGTTGTCTATGAGTAGTAATTTGGTGTGAAGCTGTTGAACTTGAGAAGTAGCATGGACTACTCGAGTCGTCTTCGAGTAGTAATGTTACTGTCAGAGCAGACTTTAGATGCGACCGGGGTCGACTTTTAGATTGCCACGCGGAGTGAACTTTATAATGCGACTAGAGTAGTTGACTTTGTGATGCGACTAGATTAGTCAACTTGGAGATGCGACTTGAGTAAGTCGACTTTAGATTGCCATGCGGAGTGGACTTTGAGATTGCGACCGAAGTCGACTTTGTGCTGCGCGGAGCAGACTTTAGAATGCGACTTGTGTAAGTCAACTTGTGCCGCGCCGAGCGGACTTTAGATGCGACCGGAGTCAACTTTGTGCTGCGCGGAGCAAACTTTAGAATACGACTTGAGAAAGTCGACTTCGTGCTGCGCGGAGTAGACTTTAGAATGCGACTTGAGTAAGTCGACTTTATGCCGCACGGAGCGGACTTTGAATGCGACTTGAGTAAGTCGACTTTGAGTACTTCGAGCCAAGAAAGAAACCCGAAACACAAAGCTGAAAAGCCAAAGAACACGTTTCGGAAGGCAAAAAAGCGAATTTAAAAAACAGAAAAATGAATTGTTTTGCCTCCGAAGACGTCTGGAAGAAATACATTGCAACGAGTACAATGTCTGGATACACTATTGAGTAATAGTGTCTTAAGAGCAACTCCAACAGTTTGCTATCTTAACTTGGCATCCATCTAATTTTGGCAAAACCTGAAAAATTAGCCTCCAACAGTTTGGCAAAACAACTTGACATCAATAGCAACTTGGCATCCCTCCCCTCTCCGTGCGTATATATGCGCGCGAGTCTCCGCGGCGCATCCGCTCCGTAACAGAGAGGTGGAAGGACCTAAAAATAATTTTGTTTCTATCTCGGGATTCCTGATATAAGTTTTCAAGAGGTGGAAGGACATAACATGATTTTGTTTCTCTCTCAGGGTTCCTGATGTAAATTAGATCTGGATTTGGCAAGTGAATTATACCAAACTGTTGGAGATGAGTTCTTTTTTACTTGGCATATCTTTTTAGAAGTTGTCAAAACACAAGATTTGCCAAGTAAAATTTGGCAAACTCTACTTCTGAGGCATTGAGCCTAGTGAGAAGTACTCACAAGCACATTGTATTGAGTTTACAATATCTGGATACACTATTGAGTAATAGTGCCTTAAGTACCTCTGAGGCTATGAGCCTAGTGAGAGAGTACTCGCAAGAATGTTCCGAAGAATGAGTAAGACTGTAGGAGACAGTGTGATGAACTCATCCTTGCTGTAGCAGTATCGGTGTCCGGATTAGCACCGGCACCAACTAGTAATTTGCGCTGGGATCGGCTTCTCGATGGTCGGTGCTAAGCTAATGGGAGACGGGGTTTATCCTGGTTCCGGCAATGCGCCCGTACGTCCAGCAAGGTGTGCTTGCACACTGTATTAACTTGCACCGGGGGTGCCTGTAGTGGGGGGCTACAAGCGAGGCGGGAGAGGAGGAAATTCCCCCAAGTCCCTGCTACGATGATTGAGGTGAGTGCCAATATCAGGAACGGGGTGTGGTGAGCGAGTGAGTGTGTAGATGAATGGGCGTCGTGCCCACGCAGGGGCGTCTGCCTCTCCCTTTTATAGGCCAAGAGAGGGCAGTTACAGTAGTGCTGCACAGCAGCCGGCACAGTGGCCGTGTACTAGTAGGTATGGCGCCGGCGGTCTCGTCCCTGCGCGTCTTGGCTCCTGGCGTGAGTTGATGGCGACCTCCGGCTTCTACGGGCAGCGTGGCGGCTCCTGTTACCCGTCCTGCTTTGACTTCGAGGGGTTGCCCCTACCGAATCGAGGGCCTGGTCGTCGGGGGAAGGACGAGAGTTGGCGGCACAGGGCCGCGGGATGTCACCGGCCTGTCCGCACAGCGCTATGCAGCCTGTCGCACAGCGGCAGGGATGGCGCCACAGTGCCGGGGATGGCCGCACAACGCCAGGGATGGCCGCACAGCACCGGAGTTGGTGGAGGAGACGCGGCGCATACCGCTCGTACGGCGGCGCCGGTCATCACGTGTCCTAGCATGTGATCCGTACGTGTTTCGAGGGTGCCCCCCATGCCCGTTCGAGGACCTCGCTGCGGGAGGAGGACGGGAGCAGGTGGCACAGTGGTGTGGAATGACGCCGGCCTGTCCTCACAGTGCTGCGCAGTGCCCGCACAGTGCCTGGAGTGGCCACACAACAGCGGAGTAGGTTGCACTGTGGCGGTGTCAGCCGCTCAGGCCGTGTCTGCCGTGCGGCATGGGGGCGGATTCGCCTTTGACTTGGGTGTCCGCTGCGGACTCGGGCATTAAATGCCGTCGTCAGAGGGGAGGCGGGGTGGAGACGGTCGCCCGCTCGAGAGAGGCCGAGACCCTCGAGCGAGGCGAAAATCCGCTCGAGGGATCGAGACCCTCGAGCGAGGCGGAGAATAGAGTGCGCAAGTGGGCTTTCTCGATGAGGTCCGCTGCCGGGCCGTAGCAGGCCATGGGCTTGTGGCGTCCCATGATTTGTTGGGTTTGGAGATTAGTCCGTACGTAGTTTTCGATTTGACGAGGGTAGTTATCCCCTTAGTTAGGGGACCCCTAATGACCGTCCCCGACAAGCAGCAACTTGTGTGAGAGTTCCACTAAGACCCTACTATGAAAGGTGTTACTCTAGGCCACGCCTCTTATTGAAAATAGAAACATGGACAGAATGTGCCACTTATTGCTCTATACGACACGGAGTCGTCTGGAGAGAGTTGTCATGACTCCCTACGAGTTGTCGCAGAATGAGACTGCCTGGAGAGGATTATCGTGATCCCCTACGAGTAATCGCAGCCGAAGCCGCCTGGAGAGGATTGTTGTGATCCCCTACGAGTAGTCGCAGCCGAAACTGCCTGGAGAGGATTATCATGATCCCCTACGAGTTGTTGCAACCGTAGCTGCTTGGAGAGAGTGTAGCTCAGACCCGAAAGCTGCTTACAGTTGAGTAGTCGCCTGTATCAGAAAACTGTTTACAACTAGGAAGTCACCTGGACCTGAGAATCACTTACAGTCTGGGATCGACATAGAAGCAGGAACCCGGAGTAAGGATCGGATGATAACAGGAAGGTCTAGAGTATGGATCGGCACGGTAACAGGGAGACCCAGGGTAAGTGGGTTAGAGCGAGAGTACTTAGGGCCATGCGTTTCAGACCCATGGTACGTAGCGTGAAGACCGCGTGCAGCTAGGTACCATCATTGCCAGGATGCGAGGGCCACTTACAGCTAGGTTCCATCGAAGCTTACACACGCAGTATGCCGCCAGAGCGTGCAAAGGTGCGACCGAAGTCGACTTTAGATTGCCTCGCAGAGTGGACTTTGAAAGTGCGATTTTAGAAATTGACTTTATGCCATTTAGAATGGACTTTAGAATGCAACTTGAGTAAGTCGACTTTGTGTCGCGCGGGCCGGACTTTGAAAATGCGATTTTAGAAATCGATTTTATGATGCGACTAGAGTAGTCGACTTGGAGATGCGACTTGAGTAAGTCGACTTTAGATTGCCGCGCGGAGCGGACTTTAGAAGTTGCCTCTTTGGGATAGCCCCCAAGTTAATGGAGCAAGCTCGTGGTGACTTGTTGATATGTCCCAAGAGTAGTCGGCATAGTGTAGCTCTCGTGAAAATCCGTTGAGAAGCGTACACAAATAGTCCTTAGCGTGTTGTCCTGTATGCGCAAAACAAGCCAAAGAAGAAAAAAGTAATCATTAAAATAAATGACTTACTGATACCGCAGGAGCGGTCTGGAGATGCGACCGAAGTCGGCTTGTACCACCGGAGCGGGTTTTGAATGAACTCGTGGACGAGTGTTGACGAAGTCGACTAGTCGGAGGTGTGTCCGACTAGTTGTGGGGGGCGTAGAAGCCGTTCTTCGACTAGATTTGTAGTAGAAACTAGCCGAGAAGAGTAGCCGAAGTAGTCCACGATGAGTTAATGTGGCCGCAAGACGATATCGAGGCGGTGCACAGCGTAGTCGAAGTAGAGCCGGTGCAACCAGACAATGAGTAGTCGAGCCGCGAGACAGAGTGACCAGTCGCACAGCAAGATCCAGTGCGACCGACCGACGAGAAGTCGAGCGGCGAGGTGACGCGTCCGGATGCACGGCATAGGCGCAGTAGAGCCGGTGCAACCAGACGATGAGTAGTCGAGCCGCGAGACAGAGTGACCGGGCGCACTGCGAGAGCCAGTGCGACCAACTGACGAGAAGTCGAGCGGCGAGGCTACGCGTCCGGATGCACGGCATAGGCGCAGTAGAGCCGGTGCAACCAGATGATGAGTAGTCAAGCCGCGATGTAGTTGTACTCGAGTAGTTGAAGTCGTTGACGGTGAGTGCGTCGATGTAATTGTACTCGAGTATGTTGAGAGCAGATCGATGCACGCAGAAGTCGACATAGTAGAGCTTGCATACGCCTTCCGGATGCACCAAGCAATGATCCTGAGAGCTTTTCATGGTACGCTTGCGGGGGGCTTGTGTGTGCGCGCGTAGCACACTTGCCATCAAATTGATTTTCAGCTGCACATGCATGAACTTGATGGTTGCATGAGTTGATCTTGGAGGGTAGCCTTCATGTGAGTGTAGCATTTTCAGACTGAATTTGATTTTGAGCCGCACCAAAAATAAAGGTTGCGGTTCCAAGTAGCCGTGCTCTGTTCCGAACTTGACTCGATGTCTGCACAAACTCCGGTGGTGTAGCAACTTCTAGAGTTGACGTCATCAACGGTTTAGCAGGATAGCAGGTCAACAGCTCGACTTCGGCTCGAAAGTTCGGAACTGGCAGGCGGATGCAGAGCCCTTCTCGTATACGGACAACTTCAACATAGAAACTGACAATTTGAGATTATAAAAAATGGACACCGCATCGGTGTAGAATCCGTCCGGCGCGGCGCAGAGTACTCGGCGACTCCTGAGTATACGCTAACTGCATTATGCCGAACAAATCGATTTTGAATGTGAGTCATTCGAATTCGCCTGGTGATCTTGACGATCACCCCTACCTGGCGCGCCAGCTGTCAGTGTTTTGGCCACTGTGCCTACCAAGGGGGTACCCGAGGTAGTAGATTGTGCGGTGGAGGATCGCCAGACCTGGAACTCGAAGGTAAAAGCAAGGACACGGGACACAGATTTATACAGGTTCGGGCCACCGGAGTAGCGGACCCTACGTCCTGTTTGGAGTATCATGTATGGCGCCCTGCGCTTGGGTGTTCCCCGGAGGGGTTGGGGATCGGTTGTGTTGCCTCCCCTCCTAGGTACCCGGCCCTTCTTTATATAGTCCAGGGGGCGGGTTCCTAGTCAGTTACAAGATAAGAGTCCTAGTAGGATTACAAGGATTTATGGTATGAGTTCGTATTCTTCCATGTATGGGTACCTAGGGGTATATTGTCGACATTGACAACACACCACATAAACAACATGATAAACACACATAACACAAAGGACACACGACACAACACTACACACAAAGCCTCAAAACATCCGGTCAATCACTCATCATATACAAACCAAAGCACATCTCAACTTGGTTTCTCAGGAATACATAAGATAAATGAGGTAGAGAAGGCAAACTCCCGGCGTAACGATACTACGATTTTCACCGAAGTGTTAGAAAACAAATATTCCCCTAATTCACCTTGTCGAAGCCCTTCTCAAAGGGAATGCATGCGCAAAAGCATAAACTTCTTGGTCAAGTAACTTTGTAGGATAACCAATGGGCCATCCTCATGCGCAAGTGGGTCTCTAGTTCTCCACCTAGCCTCTACGAATGCTTCTTGCCGCTCTTCACTTTGTAGAACTTTGGCAAAACGCTTAGACCATCCACACTCGTCATCCTTCATTTCCTCCTTCAAAACAAAATATGTCATCCTGGTCATCAAGATTCTCTCCTTGTCCTTTATATCTCCACACTATCCCAACTACCCTTCGGCGGGACCCACTCGTCAACCTCCTTCTCATTTATCTCCCTCCTTCCCAGTCCCCACCCACCCACCTCGTATTCTCTGTCACCGTGCACAGATCCCCTCCCTGCGCCCCTGGTTTCTCCACCGCGGGGCGGGATGGGGCTCGGGGCCGGCGCCAGTGAGCCCGGCCGCCCCAAATCCTGGCTCCGGCGAGCCTGCCCCCGCTCCAGCGCGGATCTCACGAGCACGAGCAGCTCCTCTGCTCCCTTCGCGGCTCCATGGCCGGCCGGAGGCGGGGCTGCGGCACGCACTACAAGAAATCCTGTGATCTATGACGAAATCGTCATGACGAAATCAGAAATCGTCACGGATCAGCGAATAGCCCATTCAGGCTCAAACTGGGCCCAATTTCTGTGACGAAAATTTGGTGTCCGTCATAGATTGAAAAATGAAAACATCATGAAGTTGAAGCTCATAAAATAAATGTGTCACTTACTTGAAGTAAATAAGATGTGTTACTTTTTTTATTTTCTTATAAAACATGAGTGGGTAGGGAAAACAAAAAAATAGAGTGGTATTGAAAAAAATAGATTGATGTATTGGAAAAATAGAGAAGGGAAAAAATAGAGTGATGTATTGGAAAAATAGAGAAGGGGAAAAATAAAGTGATGTTTAAAAAAATAGTGAAATCAGAAAAAAAAAATTTGAAGAGACCAAGGTTTGAACCTTGCATCTCTTGGCCCAACTAGAGCTACCCTTACCACTATGCTACACACCATTTTGTTTATTTTATTTGCATTCAAATTTTTTTATAGGTTTCCACCAGGTGCCATGTCAGCCGCCAAGTCACCAGGGCCACACCAAATAATGTCAAAAAAATTTAGCTGCGGGGGTTCGATCCCTGTACCGCGGGCTTCAGAAGTTGCAGCCAAACCACTACGCTACCCATGTGTTGGCGGTTTGGTTGTGGATCATTTTGTATTTATACCTTGTATTCAACAACTGTCGAAATAATCTCAAAAAAATTGTAGCCGCGAGGGTTCGATCCCTGTACCGTGAGCATCAAAAGTTGCAGCCAAACCACTACGCTACCCATGTGTTGGTGGTTTGGTTGTGGATCATTTTGTATTTATACCTTTTATTCAACAACTCACTAAAAATTGAAAAAAAGGTGTCACCGCTGGGATTCGAACCCAAGTGACACTGATAAGAATCACAAGTCCTACCACTATGGTCTAACTTCAGTTGTGGATAAGTTTGGTATTACGTTACTTATACTATTAGACAAAGATGAATCTATGCCAATTTATACTATCTGACTCCTTTTTTGAGAAATCTATTCAAATTTTTATGTCAAGTTTAAACATCCATAAAATGAATCTATGCCAATTTACATAATTTTTGGAGATGTTTTGGGTATTATTATCATTATTTTATAACAAGGTGACTAGTAGAAGTTCAAGTTTTCCTTATAAGTCAATTGAATTTTTATTCAATCTCCTAAATGTGAGATAAAATGGATCATATGTGACTAAATATAGTTTTTCTGAATTTTTTTATTCTTATTAGAGGTACATATAGGTCAATTTGGAATTACTTTTGATAAACACGTAGAAATTCATTTAAATGATAGAAAATAGAAAATCTACTTGAAAATTCTTGAAACTCCTAGGTGACAACTTATATGTTGTTTGTTATGTGTGAAAAATAAATTGGGGCATATAAGATAACAATTTTGTAACCTCCTTCACAAGAGTGTACTCATTAGTGATTTAAAAAATAAAAAATAACTTTTTTGCACAACAAATGGAAATGTGAATCCCCATATGTTAATATAAGAGTAAATGTAAGGTTATGTTCAGAATTGATGTGTACATGAGCAAGAAAATAGTTTAGGGTATACAAACTTCAAAGTTTAAGTTGAGTTGTATGAAACAATGTGAGAGACAAGCTAGTTTATGGACAATGTATATTCCAATTTTCACAAAATCTTATGAAACTTTTTTGTCAAGCTTGTACATTCTAAAAATGATTCTATGCCAATTTACATAATTTTTAGAGAAGTTTTAGGTATTATTATCATTATTTTATAATAAGATGGCTAGTAGAAGTTTGAATTTTTCCTATATGTCAATTGAATTTTTCGTCAATCTCCTAGATGTGGGATATAATAGACCACAGAAACCTAAATATAATTTTTTTAATTTTTGTGAATCTTATTAGAGGTACATATAGGTCAATTTGGAATTACTTTTGATAAACACGCAGAAATTCATTTAAATGATAGAAAATAGCAAATCTACTTTAAAATTCTTGAAACTCCTAGATAATAACTTATATGTTGTCTTTTACATGTGAAAAATAAATTAGGGGCATATAAGATAATAATTTTGCAACTTCCTTCACAAGACTGTACTCATTAGTGATTTAGAAAATAGAAAAATAACTTTTTTGCACAATAAATGGCAATGTGAATCCTCATATGTTAATATAAGAGTAAATGTAAGGTTATGTCCAGGATTGAGGTGTACATGAGTAAGAAAATAGTTTAGGGAGTACAAACTTCAAAGTTTAAGTTGAGTTGTATGAAACAATGTGAGAGACTAGCTAGTTTATGAACAATGTATACTCCAATTTTCACAAAATCTTATGAAACTTTTTTGTCAATCTTGTACATTCATAAAATGATTCTATGCCAATTTACATAATTTTTGGAGAAGTTTTAGGTATTATTATCATTATTTTAAATAAGATGACTAGTAGAAGTTTGAATTTTTCCTATATGTCAATTGAATTTTTCGTCAATCTTCTAGATGTGGTATAGAATAGACCATAGAAGCCTAAATATAATTTTTTGAATTTTTGTGAATCTTATTAGAGGTACATATAAGTCAATTTGGAATTACTTTTGATAAACACACATAAATTCATTTAAATGATAGAAAATAGCAAATTTACTTGAAAATTTTTGAAACTCTTAGGTGACAACTTATATGTTGTATATTAGATTAGAAAAATGTTTTGAGAGTATGTAAGATAATATTTTTGCAGGTTACTTCACAAGGGTGTCTTAATTATTTCCATATTGCAAAGAAATGAAAAAAGAAAAAGAAAATGTTAAGCAGGGGAGGAATATAAGAGGCCCGTTTAGGCCCAAACAGCCCATTTATTTTGGACCGTTCATCGGCGAACGAATGGCTGGAATCGTGTTTGCTTCGTATAAAAGATGCCCTAAACCCTAACTCCTCCCGACCTCCCTTCTATCCGTGGGCAGATCTCGTCTGTAGCCTCCTCCTCCCCTCCGCCGCTCTCGCGATCGCCTGCCGACGCCCTCGCCCTCCCCCTCACCACCCACGTCGCTCTTCCACTGTCGATGCCCTGCCCTCCTCCTCCCCACGCACGCCACCCTCGCGGTCGCCTGCCGTCCTCACGCCAGATTCAGCAGCTCGAGGCGTAAATGTTCTTCGTTCCCCCCATCTCTTCAAGAACCTTGTTCCCAGTTGGTTGCCTGGTTGGTCGGCTGCTTTTGCTCAAGGAAATGGCGTGCGCGCAGGATGTTCAAGGAGTGTCGCACCTGGACGAGAACCAGCGGATGCAGCCGAGCAGGGAGCTCGGGTTGGAGTCTCGGCAGATCAAGTTCTGGTTCCAGAATCGCCGGACACAGATGAAGGTAGTACAGACCGATTGAGGACTCGCATTTTCTTTCTTCTGATCGATTGATGGGGTTGGAGTACTATGTAGTTGCTCGTTCGTTCTCCTGTTTGAGACGCGACGGCCATTTACTCATTTTTGGGGTTGTCTCGATCGACTGATTGTTTCGCAAACAGGCGCGTCATGAGCGGCAGGACAACTGCTTCCTCCGCACGGAGAACGACAAGATCCGGTGCGAGAACATCGCCATGCGCGAGGCGCTCCGCAACGTCATCTGCCCGACATGCGGCGGCCCGCCCGTCGCCGACGACTACTTCGACGAGCAGAAGATGCGCATGGAGAACGCGCGCCTCAAAGAGGAGGCAAGAACACGCTGCTGCTTCTGATTTTTTTTTCTCTTCAGATTTGTTAATTGAGACCTGGGGTATTGATATGGCTTTGGTGTTGCCACCACTTTTGCATGTGAACGTACCATGTTTAGGATTCCTTCCTTACCTTTTATATTGCAGATTTGTTAAGTGAGGGGAAAGAGAGAGCATGATCATATTTGCTTGAAACTTAGGTGTTAACTAAAAAAGATTAGAAAACTGTGCATTATATACTTTAAAATGGAGGAAGTGCTTATGCTGTAAGGCCTTTGTGCTTTTATTTTGACTTGTCTGTAAAAATGAGTAGTGTATGCCCTTATGATAAACATTGATCCGTTTGTAATATAGCATATGCATGCTGCAACTGCATCGTCATACGCATGGAGCAAGTACTGGATACTAAACTACGCCTATTAACAATCTCAAAACCAAGATGAGTTTTACAGTGATCAGTACCCTGTAGTGGTTTCAAATAGTTTCTGAAATAAGCCAAACCACGCAGAAGAAAAAAAAACATGCGTTTAAGTTAACTTTGCACTCTCTGAATGTGACCACCGACAGTAATAACAGACATCATCTGTATCAAGTGCTGGGCCCTTAACATGTATGTGACTACTTGGAGGGCAGTTGCGGTCCCTTTACAACAAATCTATCCATTTTTCCTTTCTGATATTGAGTTAAATAACCCATCTTTGGTTTTTTTACGCTTTTGAACTATTAGTTACTAAATGGTACGTTAGCAGAGTTGAGGGAAAAAAATCGTAAATAACCTACATGGAGGGTCCTTGCTGGCTGCGTGACAAAGTGGGGTGACGAGACGACGTCCGCTGCCCTTCCCTGTCTCTGACTGCAGTCCAGTTTGCTGCGAGACAGACCGAACTAGCTGTCTTTTTTTCTTCTTCTCTGCTATAGGCTGCAGTCCATTTTGTTGTGTTCGGAATTTTTTGGCCCCTCGGAATTTGGGGCCCTGTACAGGCGTACCGGTCGCACGCCTAATAGCACGGGCCTGCATAATGGGGCAAATGTGGTTCAAGCCTGTCATAATCAACATTGTAATGAAAAATTCTGCATCAGAGTTATGAAATGTCCGCTGATCAGTAGTTTGTTAGTTTTGTTATGTATCATATATAATCATTTGCGTAGATTCTGATTCTCAGTTTTGCCTGCAAAATTTTGTAAGGCAGAAACACTTGGGCACCTATGTTTTGTTCCTTCATCACTGCTCTTTTTTTTACAAATATGATTGCTCAAAACTGCTTCCTCACTACTTTTTTCTAACTACATGACTATTTTTGCAGGTTTGAAGACAGTTTATTGTGATGATTGGGGAACCATTTGAACAAAGCTTTTGTTTTCCTTTAGCCATTTCCAACCACACGGTGAGCCCCACCCCTGCTGCCCATAAGATCTGTTCATCATGTCTGCTTCATTTTTTTGAACAGATCTTACTTTATCGTTTCAGTGAGATGCATAAAACTATGTCTATAAGACTGTAACTGTCATGCCTGTTTTCCTTGCCTCAGCATTTACAGACTACTGATTATGATTATTTCCTTTTGGAAGCAATCAATTTCTGGTAGCTGGGAACTAGTTTGATTTTGATCTCCAAGTCATAAGCAGTAGCTGTGTAGCAACCACATTATAGTAGCATTAAATTTGTCTCTAGTGGCTGATCCTTTAAGTATTGTTCCTTTTCACTCCACTGTCATTTTTAAATTTTGGATGAGAACAGTGCTTCAGGAAAATCCTTGTTTGTCCAGTCCAATATATGAATATTATATTCAAATGGCTAGTTGCTCCATTTAGAGATTAGCTGTAATGCTCATCCTGTCATATAGTATGAATTTAATTATTTTATTATATCCCATGTCTAGAGATGCAGTAGTCATTTCCTCTGTTTCAATAGCCACTGGATTAGGGATTAGTGTCTTCAAGTTCTATGAACAACATGCATACTTAAGTTTGAGTACCTTTGAGATTTGTTTTGTTACTTAATGCTTTTGTGGCCGGTATTAGCAGTACTTGTCTTTTTTTGTGGTTGTTTCATGATTTGCCCACTGTTTGTGCTTCAAAAGTTATATTACTCATGTAATTTGCTCACTGGATTAGGGATCATTTGATACTGCCCATTGACAAGTATTTGGTAATGTTCCTCTCTCAGGTTGAGGATTAGATGCATCAAGGAGCAAGCCAATGGACCTGATATGCTGGACTGCTAGTGATGCTACAAGGACATATTTGATCTGTTGTTTTGTGATTTCTAGGCTTGTTGGGTTGAATTTTATATGGATTGTGTATTTATTGTTGAATGTCTGGGTTTAAAAATTGGGTCTGTTGAGCTTTGTTGACAGAAATTATATTTTGTTTGCTATTGAGGTGGTGTGAATGTGCTGGAGATTTATTAATTTAAGAATTATTATTGAATTGTGTGTCTTTATTGTTGTATTTTGGTTTGTGGAATTACAGCCAGTACTGAATTTGGCCACGTCAGCGCCACGGGGCTGCCACGTCAGCACCACGGGGCTGCCACGTCAGCGACATGCGGCTGCCACGCAGCTGACATGTCATCTATTATGTGGCTGCCACATCATCAACTGCCATGTCATCAATTGCCACGTCCTCATCCACGTCTGCAGCCAACTCATCTCTACAAATGACGTGGCAAGTTAATCCATGACGATCAATTTCGTCACAGATTTTGGGCTTCGGGCCGGGTTCAATGGGCTTTAGATAGATCTATGACGATCTGAGAATGTCATGGATTGCGTTAATCTATGACGAAAATGTAAGTTCGTCACGGCGTTTAATTTGTGACGCTCAATACATGACGTTCTGAAATTTCATCATAGATGCCGTTTTATGACAAAATTTCGATGATCCGTGACGAAAATCGACTGTCATAGACTGCAGGGTTTTTTGTAGTGACGGCGGCGGAGGAGACGGGGCCAGCGGGTCGTGAGGCCTTCCCATGCTCCCTTCGCGCCCCTGCTAGTGCAGTGGCAGCGTCGTCATGGCACCATCTTCCTTGGACAACGACAACGGCGAGCGCGCCCTCCTTCCTCGGACGACGACGGTGGTCGCGCCCTCCTTCCTCCTCCGATGATGAGGGCGGCGGATCGAGCAGGGCCTCGCGGTGGGGGAGGCGGAAGCGTGGCAGACAGGGCGGCACAGGCGGGCCTCCTCGCGGTCGCGGCCAGGCCGCCGGAGACCACACGCGCCACTGGGCGCTGGCGGAGGAGCTGGAGGCGGAGGCGGATCCGGGAGCCCCCTCTTCCGCTGTTCCGCCGCCCCTCCCCTGCTTCGGGAGACCGGAGGTGGGCCTCCCTCAGTGGCTGCAGGGACCACGACGACAATCGTGCTCGGTGGCCACGAGGAGCTCTGGCGGCTGGGGCGGCCTGCGGCGGCCGAGGTGCTCTGCGTGGGAGTGGAGGCGGAGGCGGAGGCGAGAGGTCGTTGGGTGGGGGGGCAGTTGGGCACGTGGTGGGCCCGTTGCCCTCCAGGAGGCCCTTCATCCATGCCGTAACTAAAGGATCGGGGGGCGATGAGAAAACCCCGTCCCCGATGGAGGAGGACGCTACGGGGCCGAAACCTTTATCTGTCTCCTCCTTAGGGCATCTCCTCCCTATGACAAGCAGTAGCACCCACTCCACAAACCTAGTTGGAGGGTTTTGCAAAACTTAGAAGCCCCAGATTTACAACTCTTTGTGCATGCAAGCATCAATACAAAGGAGATGTGCAAACCTCACCTAACTAAACCCTAAAGCAATGCGTTAATAGGCCTAAAGTAGCACTAATCAAGATTTAAACCTTGTGCTAATTGCTTGATCTTATCTTTGGCACTTTGATGGGCAGAGCACTTGTGTGCATGTGGAAACCAAGCCTATAGCTTTTCTAAGCTCTAACATACTTCAAATGGCCAAGTGGTATAAATATCCTCAAAGAACTAGTCATTACATAACCCTTGTAACTTTATCACCGACTCATTCGTTGCTCTTGCTATTACAGCCACCAGTAAGAATTGGTGAGACCCCTTTATACTCCAAAACTTCCAGAGCTGATTTTGAGCCAATCTAAGCCGAGCCAGCGATAATCACTGACTGATTTGGTGATGGTCGTTAATGTTACTCGAGTATGAATCAGTAGTAATAGTGCACGCACATATTTTGAACCTACCTATGGTCATCGACTGATTCGGTCATGTTACTGTTACCAGAGTATAAATTGGTAGTAACAATGCATGCACCTACCTTGGCCCTGCATGCCGTCACCGACTAATAATTTGGTGAGGGTTTCTGTTACCGGAGTATGAATCAGTGGTAACAGTGCATACACCTACCTTGATTGTGCGATCACCGATTGATACGGTGACGGTTATTGTTACCTAGTATGAATCGGTGGAATATATCGGTACATATTTCTAGCAGGATTGTATATGCAAGCGGGGCGGGCTCTGCCGCAAGCCCGCTGGACAGCCCAACTAGAGCCCGCGTTAGGAGGTGGTGTTATGCGGGCCAATAATCGGGGCCCAGCGGCGCCGCGACGACCGCACAAAAAAAGGAAGCGCCGCCGCCGCCGTGACGAACCGCGGAGAAAGGGGATCGGCACAGAGGGACGCCGCCGCGATCCCCGCGGCCACCACCACCCCGCCCGCGCGCGTTGTCGGTAGGAGCCGAGGCCGACGCCACCACTACCTCCTCCATGACCTCCTCGGCCGCGTGTGGACATCCCTCCTCTCATCGAGAAGAGAGAGGCGCCGCCGCACCGCCAGCTTGCTCACCGCTGCCACAGATCGCCGGTGGAACAAATACTCCCCAATCTGCCACAGGTCGTCTGGTTCGACACCATGCACACCAGCGGCATCGCCATCCTCTACTTCGCCCTCATCACCATCGGGTCCACATCTACGCCGGCTAGGAACCTCTCCGGCCCGGCCGTCCGCCGCCGCCTGGCTTCGACGGTTCCTTCTTCGAGGCCCCGCCTCAAGTCTCTTCTCAGTCTCGTCTCGTTGATTCCTTTCCCGATCGATCTACCAGTACAAGTCGCGTATGTGATTCATGTTCGCTATGTTGGTGGTGTATGTTGTCGATTTGACTGCAGCGAACAATCTGGTTCATGCTGCAGTGCGTCTGTATTAAAATTATTAAGGGGATTAGATTTCTCTGTTCTTGGTTCATGCTGTATGATTGGTTCTGCATTGATTACATGTAATTGATTTATTCAGTCTGTTGATTGTGGGATAGACGCAGAGTGGAGATGAGAATGAGCAGCTACAGTCTGTTCTGAATCAACAGACGGACAATGGAAAGATTCGCTGCTTGCCAGCCAGCTACTTTGCGACGAAATGTGGACTGCCGCGTGCACCCGCAAGAATTTTGCGGCGCTACGCGGGCCGCCGCGTGCTCCCGCGGGAGAGCTGGCGGCGCTTGCGGCGGCGGGGCGGGCAGCCGCAACCCGCCCCGCTTGCATGTATAAGCAGGATTCACTTGAAATCTTCATTTGCCTTTGTCCTGACTTTATCACCATCATCTACCCCATGTTGTCCATTGGAGCCCCTCTAAGCACCCCCAAGCAATTTTGGAAGAGGAAGAAAGAGGAAGAAGAAAAGGAGAGGAAGGAGAGGAGGAAGAAAATGAGCTTCCCCTCTCCATACATCCTGAATCCGCTACTGCCAGTGAATATTGTCATTTATTATCAAAATCATTCGAAAATGAGTATAGAAAGTGATGTTGGAAACATTGAATGCCTATAATCATAGTTTGTCCATTTCGAATCGGTCGAGAAGTCCAATCCCATGCGTGCATTCTGGGTCAAACCAAGTTTCGCTGCCTATTTTCCGGTGGCGCTTCAGCGATCTGGTTTCTTTCGCCGGTGGACGATAATGTTTGACCGACCAAATGAGCACGAGCTGATGACGAGCTGCGCCGTGCAACAAGTACGTGATGCCAGTCTCTGATCCATCAGCAGATAAGAGACACAAGGACGAAACATATGCGTGATATGTCACGCGTGAAGAAAAAAAAGGACAAACAACATCACGTTCTCTCCTGCTGGATAGCACATTATTGCCAATTTATTTGCAAATGGCGGTGGAGGACTACGTATACCAATCGGGGTATTCGAGCGACAGCGCCCCGTTCCGCTGGGTGCCGAACGTAGACGCTACGCATTATCGTCGATCGGCTCCACATCCTTTGATTTGCACAGGTAAGTAATTAAGATCAGGGTCGTCGTCGTCTATATGGGATGATGATCTCACAACTGCTCAGTCTTCTTGAGTGCAATTCTTCCTTGCCACTGAAATGGGGGTCTCTGATTCCTTTTGCCAACCCTTTTTCCCGCGTTGCGAAATGGAATTGAATGTTCCGCTGAATAAAAGATCCTTATAAGTACAGATCGATATGTGTTGACGAGATGCGAAGTCTCTGATCTGGCGCTAAAGAAATCCACCGAGATCATAAAATATGCGTGGTGGCCGATAAGCAGAACATGCATGCTCGAGGATTGAGGGTCAGATGTTTCAAGGCGTCGATGAGAGAAAAAAAGTCAGCTGCGCCGCGGTTGTGTCTCGCATGGCTACAGTAGTTACAGAGTGACTCTCCATTCACATTTGCATGTGGGAGTTGTAACTACCATATAGCACACACTCACAGACATTACACGCGTATAAAACCATCAAAAAGAAGGAAAAAATAAAACAGAGTCGTCATCTCGCAAAAATTAAGGAAAATAATCCAAAGTCAAATGACCACTCTGTTTTGATCGATGAAATGTGTGTGATACATAGTATGGTAGTAGAACAATGATAGATGGATTGTTTTGATGCATGATTGCCTCCCAGTGTCCCAAGATTAACATCCAGGTGTAGTTTATATTTGGCGTAATAGCCAAAATCGTCCCTGAACTATGCTGCTGGGCTCAATTTGGTTCCTGAACTATGAAAACGTGCAATTTCGTCCCTGAACTATGCTAACCAGGTTAATTTGGTCCCTAAACTTTGAAAATGCCCAATTTAGTCCTTGAACTATGCTAATCGGCTCACATTTGTCCCCTGCAGCACCAGTGACAGCGCGAAGAAAAAAATGACGGTGTCGGTAGGTACTGTAATGTTCCTATTTTCCTCTATTTTCAAAATTACTTTCAAAATCATATATCAACATGAAAATTTCCAAAAATAAAAGTTACTCAACTTTTTTCAAGATCTCCAACTTTACCTTTAGAACCATCTTTAAATTCCAAATATTTTTGAAAATAAGGTTTTGAAATTTGAAAACCATTTTGAAAGTAATTTTGAAAATGGAGGAAAATAAGGAACTGCTACAGTACCGTCGCTTCTCTTCCTCTCTGTTACTGCCTCACTGGTGCTACCGGGGACGAATGTGAGCCGATTAGCATAATACAAGGAGTAAATTGGACGTTTTCATAGTTCAGAGACCAAATTGATCCGTTTAGCATAGTTGAGAGACGAAATTGGACGTTTCATAGTTCAGAGACCAAATTGAGTCCAGTAGCATAGTTCAAGGATGATTTTGGCTATTACGCCTTTATATTTAACCCCACCAGCCGTTCGTTTTTCAGTTGCTTGCGAGTTGGGGGGACCGAACGAATCTCCCGATTATTGCTAGCCCAGCGCGTCAGGTGTCAATCTAATCAACGATTAGATCGAAAAGATTTCGGTTAGCTAGCCATACTTAATTTTCATCCCGATGCGTGGTGCAGTCAGGGTCAACGGTGATCGCAGGCAGCACGGTATAGCTACAACGAGTAGCAGTATAGGGCCCAGCTCCACGAGATTCGTGGTCCCGGTCCCGATCCGACGGTTCAGATTCGACTACGGTTCTCGAGAGGAAAGATGGCTGCCCGAGACGAGTTGGGAATGATTGGCTGGCTGGCACCGCCGCACCGGCGTACGGTAGGAGAGGAGAGAGAGCTGCGCGTACGAGCAATCGAGCATGTGGGTAACTGCCAAGGAGCGCGTTTTGTAGTGGCAGACTGGCTCGCGGACCGAGTACTCCATTTCCACCATGATTAGAGCTCGGATCGGTACGGTGGCCATGTGAGCCTGTACCTCCAAACACGGCAACGTCCGATGTGGCGACGATCGACTACCGATCGATGCCCAACTGCTTGAGCTCCGTCATTTGCCTACCTACCTGGCTGGCCGCCTATAAGTACACCGGCACTCTCGCCCCTTTCCATCACCAAACTGCAACTGCAACACACCCAAGCCAACAGGCCGGTGCACAGATCGAAGGTACTTCGTTCTTGGCTTATTACAAGCTGAGAAAGATGGCAGCTGCACTCGTCGTCGTCGCCGCCTTCCTCGCCGTGCTCGCCGCCCATGGCGTCCGAGCGCAACACCCGGAGTTGATGAACCACACCTCCTCCGGTGCCGCCCGCCAACTCCAGGGCTCCGGCGGCTGGCTCGACGCCAAGGCCACCTGGTACGGCGCGCCCAACGGCGCCGGCCCCGACGACAACGGTATGTACTTGCGCGTTCGTCGTTGCCGCTAACTAAATGATGATGTTGCATTGTTGGTTTCGCATGCACGCCGTGTGCCGTGGTGACTGACATTGTGCCGTGCATCCCCGGATGGTTTCTGCAGGTGGCGCGTGCGGGTTCAAGGGCACCAACCAGTACCCGTTCATGTCCATGACGTCGTGCGGCAACGAACCCCTCTTCAGGGACGGCCAGGGCTGCGGCGCATGCTACCAGGTAATCCACGTTGCCCGGATCATTAAATTCTGATGATGGTCGCTTGGTCAAATGTACAGACCTGTAGTAGTACACTGCCAGAGTATAGTACGTATTTCCCTCGAAGTTAACGACATTTAATTCTCCAAGTCAACCTCATCACACATGCAAAGCGCATCTTGTCACGTTCTCATCTGCTTATTCAACTACTAAACTCCAAGTACTCCAGGTAAAGTGCACCAACAAGGACAACCCGGCCTGCTCGGGGCAGCCCAAGACGGTGATGATCACGGACATGAACTACTACCCGGTGGCGAGGTACCACTTCGACCTGAGCGGCACGGCGTTCGGCGCGCTGGCGCGGCCGGGGCTCAACGACCGGCTCCGCTACGCCGGCATCATCGACATCCAGTTCCGGCGGGTGCCCTGCAACAACCGCGGCCTCACCATCAACTTCCACGTCGAGCAAGGGTCCAACCCCGTGTACCTCGCCGTGCTGGTGCAGTACGCCAACAAGGAGGGCACGGTGTCGCAGATGGACCTCCTCGAGTCCGGCTCCAGCTACTGGACACCGATGCGCCGCTCATGGGGCTCCGTCTGGCGCCTCGACTCCAACCACCCGCTGCGCGCGCCCTTCTCCCTGCGCGTCCGCGGCGAGACGTGGAGGACGTACACTGCCTACAACGTCATCCCGGCCAACTGGTGGCCCGGCGCCAACTACCGCTCCTACATCCAGTACTGAACTACTGATATGATAATCACAGCTTCTTGCTGATTTGTTTCGTACGGTACCGTGTGATTGCAAATAATTTTTGCAATTGGGTTTGGCGATTTGCGTTTTGCTCTCGTGTGTTGTGTTGTGTGTGTGTGTGTCCGCACTTGGGGCGTGTGGGAAATGGAGGAGGCAAAGTGTGGTATACATGTGCTCTAGCTCTCCCGCCCACCGGCCAAAGTGTGTACAACAACTAGTGTGCGCCCGATGACTAGATCAGAGTGATATACATTGTGTAACCAAATCATGGGGTTATGCCTCTCGTCAATGGATCATTATTAATAATTACTTTGTGGATCACATGATTCCGATTATGTATATTATAGTAGATGCGGATCCACAGCACACATGTAGTCGTATGAGCTTTTCAGATCACCGTCGAAACCACATTGCATTGTTTTATATTTAGCCGATTAGCAGATGCACTGCCTATCTAGTGGTGGTGAGATGTCAGACGTGTGTATTGGTCGTTTTTTGTTTGAAGGCTGGCATCTTATCTCTTTTCACTGGTGGAGACGAGGTCTTTCGTCCCAGTTGGAAAGGACGTAATCTCCATAAGGCCCAACCGAGACGAAATGTGAGAGACAAAAGGCCCCTACCTTTTGTCCCGGGTGGTAGTCGCGCCCGGGACAAAAGGGGGGGGGCAGGCCAGCGCCTGTGCGCCCACCCTTTAGTCTCGGGTGGTAGCCCCACCCGGGACAAAAGGGGGGCAGGCCAGCGCCTATGCACCCACCCTTTAGTCTCAGGTGGTAGCCCCGCCCGGGACAAAAGGGGGGCAGGCCAGCGCCTGTGCGCCCACCCTTTAGTCTCGGGTGGTAACACCACCCGGGACTAAAGGCTTCGCCGTTATTTTTTTTGTTTTTCAATTCCAGTTGTTTTAATAATGTTATACGCGTATATTCTCACGTATATGAGTGTATTTTATGTATACATATAAATGTTTGCACTAATTATAATGTCTACTATATATATGTACTATATCAAGAGAATAAACTTAGAAATAAATATACACACTATATATATATATATATATATATATATATATATATATGTATGTATATATATATATTACATCGAAAGCAGAGATTGTATTTTCTGAAACTAGTATATATACATCAAAATATCGTTTCATTCTAATTCTAGTCTCAAGTTCCACGAGAGGTGCTAATTAAAATTTCTGAATTGGATGACCGTCATAATAATGTCTTCCCTTTGAGCGACTCACCTCGTCCATCATGAATCTCTCGAGACTTTCTTGAATCGCCAAGGGACAATCCTTCTCAATGATTGCGTCCTTAATCAGGCAGTTCTGTAATGTGCAAATATGTTAATATATAACACCCAAGAATTAAATATATAAGCGGTTAGAAAATGATGTCTTATTAATAGGTTTACCATAATACTTACAGTATAATCTCCCGGGTCTGCAGTGCAAAAATTGTGGATGAACTCACACACATAGTATGCACATAAATTGGTCCCTTGTTCATGTCTCATACACTAAATTGGAGAAAACAATTATGAAATATTAGTGTTATTCCTTTTATAATTTGCTCAAGCTGAAGTTGTTTTTTGTTTTACGTACCGGAAAATCGGTATAGAATCTAAGTTTAGGTTTCCATTGTCCAGTGTTCATAGCAGTGAATTTTCCCAAGCTCTGGCAGACAATAATAATGAAAGTTAGAGCTAGTGTTAGTATATAAACACACTGTTACATAAAAGTAAACGTATTGGATAGAATTATTACTCTTGAAACATATCTTGAAGGTCTTGGTATTTGTCAGGGTTTCTTTTCAACGAATCAAAGACCATGACGTTGCTCTTGTCGACTTGAATTACTAGAAGAATCCAGTGGAAGCTGTATATACATGCATGGTGAAAAGATGAAAACTAAATAATAATAACTAGGATAATTAGAAATGCAAACCCTTAATAAGATGGTAATCGCACATACTCGAAGTTGTAAGGTAGTAGTATCACTTCCTTGAAATGCAGCCGATTCAAGGTCCTAAGGATTCTTGCTAATGCTGTTTTTGGTTGGAGCCTTACTTGGTTTTGACAAACTAATGATAGGTCCATGAAACCTATTCGTGATAACCCTGCTTTCTCATCGTAGTAAGTTCCAGACTACATAAAATGAAAGACAAAGTTAATTAGCGGATGCATTAATTTATTAATTAGCACATGAATTGCACCGTCACTTACCAACACCAGGCCATGATAAGATCGATATTCAGGGAGTCAAGATGGTAAATTTCATAAATATCCTTGAATCGCAGCCAGACCAACTTCTCGCCTTCACCAGCAAAATTATCTGGTCTAACAAGCATGCCAATCATCTCCAGGCCCTCTTTAGATGTCTTCATGTAAAAGTCATGAAATCTGCGAATCTGAGTAGGCAGTTTCTTCACCAACTCTGGCCTGACAAGAGATTTCCCATGCCCGTAGTGCCATCTAGGTACGAAGTTTTTGTCCCGAGGAGGTGATTCGTGGCCGAGAAAAAATTCTAGTGGGAGCCCTGTTGCTTCTTGTATTTGAATGACATGCGCTACTTGTTCTGCGTCCATAAGTGCAAGAGCTCATTCAGGTGCAGTGAGGTCGGAGGCGACGTAAGTCTGTACTCCCGACGTCGACGCTTGTGTTGCCTTCTTCGTTGAAGGCTCTTTCGCCGACGTCGACGCTTGTGTTAGCTTCTTCTTCTTCCTATAATCCTGTGGCATCGTCGACCCCGGTACTTGGTCGATATAACTATTTGGTTACCCTTCCCGTCTCTTCTTCTGTAGGGACTTCTCCAGGGAGCGGTCATAATCAGTTTTCAACTTTACCCGTTTCTTTTCATTTTCCTGCCACTCTATGAAAGCTTTGAGTTTCACCGGATCTACTTTATTCTTTTCTTCCAGCTGTTGCTCCCTATAATCCATATTTACTTTATGAAAATAATCCTTTACTTATTTTTGGTACTCCGCCTCGTTTTCAGATTCTGTCATGTCATATGGTAGCTTTCTTTTAACAGGCTACTTTTCCCTTTCTTCGTCGGGGGCTTCGGATTTGGCGGGGGCATAGACTTGGTAGATCGTGACCGGGACCTCTTAGGAGCTAGCTTCGGGGAAGATTGCTTTGGTGAAGGTTCCTTCGATGGTGATTGATGACGAGGGAGGTCATCGTCATTATCGCTCGCACCAGAAGAATTCGCAGGTTGTGGAGACGGTGAGCGATGAGGACTCGGTTGCAATCTCGGTGACAGGCCGGGAGTTGGTGGCTGCTGCTTGGCAGCACTCTCGGGTATCGGTGGCTGCTGCACGGCAGCACTCTCGGGTATCAGTGGCAGCATCTTAGGTATTATGATGTAACGTTTGGGCCACAATATGATACCGTGAAGAGCATCCTGCAGTGTCCTTTCCCCGTCACCTCCTGGGATGTCTAGCTCCATGTCGTTAAACTGTGGGTTAGCAATCTCCTCCACAACAACTGAGGCGTAGCCAGGTGGAATCTGCATGCCGTGGCTTGTACGTCCTGAGAGATGTGCAAAAGCACTTCCGTACGCCACCTATATATCAAAGGTAGAGAAATGATGAAGTTGTTAAATGCATGTGACATGCATCAAAGGTTGAGATATAATTGCATGTATAATCATATTTATACCTTCATTGTGATGTTGCCGATCGGCTTGTGCAGCTCACATGCGGTGCGCTGACAAAGTTCATCCACTGGGTATCGTTCGTTGTCCTCTACTTGAACTTCTTCTTGGTTTGCCCTTTGTTCTTCGGGGGCCTCTATGGAAGCACATCTGCTTTTGCGAGTGGAAGGGCTAATGATGGGATCCACCAGTGCTTGGGGCAGTGCTCCAGAATGGGTGATCTCAGCTACCGTGGCGGCCACTCATCGTTCAATCTCTGCATTCATACGTTCTTCATGTTGTTTAAATTTATCCTCCATCGTCTCGCGCCACTGCGCCAGTTCACGCTCTTTTCTTCTTTTGCGGCTTCTATAGGTGTCATTGTATCCCTTCAAAGCATACTTCCACAGTACAACCCCGTACCCCCTGCAATGTCCTGGGTGTTCCGGATTTCTGAGCGCCAAAGTGAGCTCATCGTTCTATCTTCCCGCTTTGACATCTTCAACCTTTCTAATAATCTCAATTGCCACCTTCCGTAACGTGGGTGGGAATTCAAGGGAACCATCATCAGGGTTCAAACTTCCACCGCGGGCATAATACCAATTCTTCGATCGTTCGAACCAGTCAAAGACCGCTGGTACGATACCTTTGTTGAGCAGTTCTTCTTCCATCTTCCGCCACTTGGGTGCTGCAACCGCATAACCACCTCGACCAAGACGATGGTTGTATTCGGTCCTCTTACTGGCACTTTTATGAGCTTGTGCGCTCTTCTTGGCGAATTATTCAGTTCTCTTGTAATCCACAAAGGACTCCTAGTGATCCTTTAGCTTGGGATAATCATCCCAGTTTGGAGTTCGATTCTTCTTGATATAATTTTTGTGCAGCTGCTTCTTGAAACTCTGCAATTGTTCTGCCATCTTCGATAGAGTCCACTTCTTCACAAAGTTTGGGTTGACGCCCGGTGGAAGTGTGAAGTGTTTTAAGATATCATTCCATAACATATTTTTTAGTGCATCCGGAACCACCCATGGATTATCTTCCTTTCCCTTCCATTCTCTATACGATATGGGCACGTTGTCCCTCACAATAGCACCGCATTGGGACAGGTACTTGTCACTGACCTTCTTTGGTTCCCATGGCTGGCCAAGCTCGTTGACTTCCGTGATATGAAACTTCACGTCATCGATGATTACTTTTGTACGACCTCTCTTTGTCTTTTTGGTTGTCGAGGTTGAAGCCTACAAGTTGCAGATTCGTTATTAACACGGGGTTTGAGAATGAATGCATGATGAACTTAATGCATGATATATATACCTCGTTGGAACCTTCTGCATTAACAATGAGAACGTCTTCATTATTGTCCTCGATGCGGGTGTCGATGTCCGCGGTGCGGATGTCGATGTCCTCGGTTATGTTGAGGAACCCGTCCACTGGCTTCGCTCCTCCTCGTGAAGGTTGGGATCTCAGTATTTGAACCAGCAGCAATAAGGTTCTCCATAATCCGCGCATCCTCCTCAGTATTATCCATAACTCCGAATTTCTATGAATTTCTAAAATGGGCACATATTTTTTTCAATAAACAACAATCTCTATGAATTTCTGAGAATAAACAAGAATTTCTATAAATTTCTATGAATTTCATGAATTACCGAGAGTAAACATGAATACTGTGAATATACAACAATTCCTGAGAATTTCAATGAATTTCTAAGAATAAACAAGAATTTCTATAAATATCTATGAATTTCTTGAATTTTCTATGAATAAATAAGAATTTCTATAAATATATATATGAATTTCCTGAATTTCTGAGGGTAAATAATAATTTCTGTGAACATACAACAATTTCAGAGAATTTCTATGAATTTCTGAGAACAAACAAGAATTTTCATAAATTTCTATAAATTTCCTGAATTTCTGAGGGTAAACATGATTTTCTATGAATATACAAGAATTTCTATGAATTTCGTGAATTTCGGAGAATAAATAAGAAATTCTATAAATATCTATGAATTTCTGAGAATAACTAAGAATTTTTATGAATAACTAAGAATTTCTATGCATTTCTGAGAATAACTAAGAATTTCTGTGAATAACTAAGAATTTCTATAAATTTCGACGACAGCGCCTACCAAAGGGCATTTTCTGTGAATAACTATGAATTTCTGTGAATAACTAATTCGACAACACTTCTTTTCCTTAATTATGGCATAACATTTAAGTATAAAAACTATACACTATCCCTAGGTCTCATTTTCTAATAACTAAATTAATAAATTCTATTTTCTCTAATATTAAATATAGTTAGCTAAAAGTAAAATTTATATAAAAACAAAAAAAAAATCTTAGTACAAATGAATGAAAGAAGATAATCATAACAAATGATAACTACTTATTACCAAATCTAAAGTATACTAATATAAAAACTTCAGCTCTTAGCTCTTAAATCAAATTTTCTATTTTCTTAATTGTGGCATAAATTTTAAGTGTAAAAATATACACTATCTCTAGGTCTCATTTTCTAATAACTAAATTAATAAATTCTATTTTCTCTAATATTAAATATAGTTAGCTAAAAGTAAAAGTTATATAAAAAACAAAAAAAATCTTAGTACAAATGAATGAAAGAAGATAATCATAACAAATGATAACTACTTATTACTAAATCTAAAGTATACTAAAAACCTCATCTCTTAGCTCTTAAATCAAAATTTCTATTTTCTCCTTCTCTAAATCATAAAACGAAATTTAATCACAACAAATGAATGGAGGATGAAGAATAATACCTTAGTAACACCTTGGAGGTTTGAAAACTCCACAAATTGATGAGGAAAAATTTGGGCAGCACCTCCCTAGGTTTGATGCGCCATGGGAGAGGAGCTTGCTTGAGCTCTTGGTGAAAAATGGTCGGGCAGGGAAGAAGGGTGCGTGCTGTCGAATATGTATAGGGACGGCCTTTTGTCCCAGTTGGTAAAACCAACCGAGACAAAAGGGAGCATTTTGTCTCGGTTGGTTTTACCAACCGAGACAAAAGGCCTCTGAAGGCCGCCCCCTACCCTTTTGTCTCGGGTTGGTTTACCACCCGGGACTAAAGGTCGGCCCCAATCATTGCGGCCGTGGAGGGCAGCCTTTAGTCCCGGGTTGGTTTACCAACCGAGACTAAAGGGTCGCCCCCCAATGATCCTGTGGTTTTTTTATTTAATAAATATTAAGGTCTCCAAAATTTATGATAAAGGCTAATATTAAGGCTTAATCAATACTTTGGAGGTGAGAACCCTAATATTAAGGCTTCCAAAAAATTACTCACTGGCCTAACATCAATACTTAAGGTCTTAACAAAAACGATGGTTCCAAGGCCATTGCCTTCAGTGGAAAAAAAGGCTAAGGTAGCAGAGCAAAGGCAGGCAGTAGCAACAAAGGTGAGCAAGGGAATGGAGTCTTACCCTAAAGATAAAGTGGGACGCCAAGGGACCTTGATCGTTTCATCGTTTTTGCACTTACATTGATTCCGTTCGTTCCTGTCCTTTGCTTCAGGCCATAGTGCTTCTGAATTATTTCTATACCCCTTTGATGATGCAGCCTCTGACTCTCCTGGGTAAACTCCTACTTGATTAGTCAGAACTTCTCTGTCTCAACTCGTGGACCTATCTATCTTCTTCTTTATAAGAGATAGGGGTTTGCTATTCTCACGGATTGCTCGAATATAAAAAAGTTCATACATCAATACTTAATTAAGGTCTTACAAACATAAAAAGTTCATACATGAATACTTAAGGTACGATCTTAACAAAGATAGAGGGGTGCATCAATGCACGACACATATTTCATACTTCATTGTTCTTCCTTAGATAGTCCATATAGTTGAAGTCTCCGATCTTGAAGTCGAGAAATTCATCGAAATATGCTAGAGAATGGATCAGTGCACTCTCTATCGCTTCACAATTACGGTCACATGGACTTCCATAAATTTCAAACAGTGTCGAGGAAAACTGATATGGCCTGAAAAATGAAAGATGAGCCTGATACTTCCAATCTCTTGTTTGTAGCATTTGAATCTGTGTAAGAAAATCCCACAACATCCATCACTTGCTCTAGAATTGCATGAAAACTCTTTGCCGCAAAGGTTTCACCAAACATATCCTACAATTAAGAATAATATTATTACGACGCATTAAAAATGCTGAATAAGAAGATTAAAATAAGTTAAATGGTGCTCCATACCATGTCATGTTCATTCAGCCGACAAAGTCTCTCTGCGGTCGTGGTCACACTTTCTCCTTCCTCGAGTGACTTTATTAGAAAATAAGAGTAATCTGGCACAAAGTATCCATTAGTGTTTAGTTGTTGTAAGCATGCCTGCACAGCGGTCCTTTCATAAGTCCTCTTAACCAGTGCAAGGGTATCCCACCCAATAATTGATACCATTTGGATGAATTCTGAAGACAGCGAGGAGGGATTTTGTCCTCGAACGACTATGTCAAACGAGATTTTTAATTGTATGCAATTGTTTGGACCGACAATGGCACATTGTGTAACAAGAGGGGTACCACCTAAATTTTCAACAACATGTGCGAGCCACTGCAAATGATTGAGAACCTGCATTGTATGAAAATAATATTATTATCCGTGTGTAGTACGTAAACATCAAATTCATACAAGGAAAGAATATTACTATGTTGGGAAGAGGTTCCTGGCTTTGATCACCAGTAGGTAAGTCAATCACACCATGGGTGAAGTGTATGCCTGGACGACGAGCCAAAGGTGGCCGGTCATCAAAAATGATTCCACGACCGCCTCCACGGCGACCTCCACGGCTACCACCGCGACCGGAATAAATTGCCATAGTTATTCTGGACTACTCTGTAATATATATAAAACAATGCTTAAATAAGAGAATGCTTAAATTTATTCTATATAAAAACAAAATATATAAGACCTATTTTCTCATTTTCTAATAACTAAACAAATAAGTGCAAGAACTCATTCAGGTGGAGTGAGCCCGGAGGCGACGTAAGTTTGTACTATACCTTTTCTAATCACCCTGATCATTTAGGAAGTACAACCTCACCTCACCATCATATACATGCACCTCGCTCTCCCACTTACAGTTCTCTACATCGCCAAGCTACAGCACTGCATCTCCTACCTAGCTACAGCCCTACATCACCGAGCCACGTACAGCCCCAGCTCGCCAGTGATGTAAGACTGTAGCTAGCTAGGATGTAAGACTACTGGTACAGAATGTCCAACCGACTGTATATGGAAAAAAAATAAAAATAAAGAAAATGCCTAAATGTATTCTAGCTTGAGCTAGCTCTCGGGTGTGAAATGGGCAAATGGCTCGGCAGAGGAAAAAGAAGGGGAGGGCAGGGACTTATAGGCGCCGGCCTTTCGTCCCGATTCGTTTTACCACCCGAGACAAAAGGCGACTCTTTTGTCTCGGGTCGTAACACGATCCGGGACGAAAGCTTTTGTCCCAGGTGGTGTCACCAACCGAAACAAATGAGGTACCCTTTTGTCTCGGGTGGTGATACCACCCGGGACAAATTGCCAGGGCCAATAATTGAGTTGCAGTAGCTGTTGGAGACCTCCCCATTTGTCCCGGTTGGTAACACCAACCGGGACTAATGAGGAGGGGTCATTCGGAGTCTTTTCGGGCCACGTCGCCCCAAAGCCTTTTGTCCCGGCTCCAAAGTTGAACCGGGACAAAAGGCCTGGATCAAAGGTCAGTTCTCCACCAGTGTTTTTTTTAAAAAAATCTTAACTCTTTTATACATAATAATGATGTTTTATTTATAATCTGCTCCAGCGATAATTTTAAAATAACCTATTTAATTAGTCATTCACATGACGTAATGTAGGGCCTGATTGGTTGGGCATCAAATGTGCCAAACCAAAATTTTGGGCATTTTAAATTTTGACCACCAATTCAAAATTTTGACAATTCAAATGAACTAAGGTGCACAAGATGAACCTTTTTAGCTACCCATTCATTTAGATTGCTGAAAGTGATTAAGATTTTGAATTGGTAGCCGAAACTTAAAATGACCAAAATTTTGATTTGGCACATTTGGTACCCAACCAATCAGACCCGTAAACGCTCTATGGAGCCTTATGAGTAGGCGTGTTTTTGTCACCCCGTGTAGTCTGGTGTGACAAAAATGGAGTTATTTAGAAAATATTGTCTCAAATGGGTTAAAAAATAAAAAAAAGGAACTGCCCTAATTTTTTTTAGAATTACACAGTACAATGCAGACATTCACAACATGCACGCACACTCATCCCTATGAATACACGTACGCAAACCCTAACTCCTATGAGCACCTCTGAAGGATTGAGCACCGGCGGATCTGGAGATTCCCGAAGTCACCACTGACGCCTCGTCGTCGACGGGAACGTCGCTTACCACTTAATGCATAACGCCAGAAAATCGCGGAATAAATCCAGGAAAAGGTGCGAGCACCAGGATTTGAACTCTGGTAGGTAGCGTCCTACTGGACCGTCCTACCATTGGACTACAAGCCCATTCGCAAGGATCTGCCCTGATTATGGACAAGATAGTACATCATGAGTTGATCTTATGAACTTTGGTGAAATGATGATTTCATACTCCATTTTTATGCTATTATGTCTTATGTGGATCAAATAAACCCATTTCATTCCTTGGACCAGATAAAAATATAAGAAATGAGATGATAATGGATCACCTTATTCCCTAAACCAAACCAAACCAAACACTACATGAGTGACAAGTCCCTGGAGCTTCATGGTTACTCATGCATGAAGGCTTCAGCCTGAAAAATAAATATAATGGTCCACATATTAAATATTAGATTGATATAGTATCTTAAGCAAGTCGGGATAGTTTGCTTCAAAAAAGAAAAAAACTAAGATAGGTACAAGGACCAATACTCCCTCATGTCCTCCATCACTGCTAACCAGATTTTTTTAAGCCAAAAAACTTCAAATAAGGTTTGTGTTGATGCTTTTCTGGTCAACACACACGAGCGCTAGTTCACGCAGCAGTTGGAAACTTGAACTCGCCGAGCTCCTACCTGGACCGGTCTGACCGGTCAGGGGCACCGGTCTGACCGGTGTACGCAGAGGTGCCGGTGAAAACCTACGAGCACCGCCTCGGGAGGGACCCCGTCGGAGGTGGCGCGTCTAGGGTTGCTCTGAGATTGGCAGGCCACTCAGAACGTCCTTGAACATCGTCGAGACGAACAAAGAAAGCAAAGGGTTGAAAAAGTTAGGGTTTGAGAGTAAAAGTTGTAAAAAGTAATGATCGATTGGGTGATAAATCCTCAACCGGTCGTGGCCCTTTATATTTATAGGGCGGGAAGGTCTTGCCCCGCAAGAAAATCCTTTACAACTCGAAAACAACCAGGACTCCTTGATTCGACTCGGACTCGGGGTTCACCGGTCAGACTGGTCAGGCCCACCGGTCAGACCGGTGTGGCTGTTACAGGACCGGACCGGTCAGACCACCCAGAGACACCGATCTGACCGGTGGCGTCCAGCCTGATCGGCCTTGTGCCATTTTTGGGTGGAAACATATGCCCCCTGTTTTTTCAGTAAAGCTTGCGTACTAAAAAAATAGTTCTAAGGTCGATGTGACAGATTTCACATACCATTTTTATTCTAAGGGCGATTTTTGTATAAATCGGCCATAGTCCTATCAAGCATCTTGCCAAACACTTGGGTAGAATTTCTTGAAATATCTCCTGTTGAGAGCCCTTGGAAGTTGTTGTCCTTGCAAAGTCTCCACCATATAAGAATTTTCGGAGCACACCTTCACAATCTTGTATGGACCTTCCCAACTTGGAGACCACTTACCGAACTTATTACTTTTAGTTCCAATAGGAAAAATTGTCTTCCAAACCAGATCACCTACCTGGAAAGATTTGGCTTTTACCTTCTCGTTATATGATCTAGCAACTCGCCTTTTGTCTTTCTCAATCTCCTCTAAAGCCTCCAAGCGCTTGTCGGTCACCTCGTCGACATTATCCATCATCAAAGCATTATATGTTCCAACATCAAGATTATTTTGCTTTGCAAGTCTATATGTGACTAGATTCACCTCAACAGGCAAAACGACCTCTTGACCATACACAAGCTCATAAGGAGTAACTTTAGTAGCACCATGTCTAGAAATACGATGAGCCCATAAAGCTTCCGATAATACCTCATGCCATCTTCTAGGATTGTCTTCTATCTTCTTGACGAGCTTCACTAAAATCTTGTTGCTAGACTCGGCTTGACCATTTGCTTGAGCATAATATGGAGACGAATTGAGTAATTTAATACCATAAGAATTGACAAACTCACGCACCTCTTTTGATACAAATGAAGTCCCTTGATCCGTAGTCAAAGTTTGTGGAATACCAAATATATGTATAATATACTCCGTAATGAACTCAATCACCTCTCTATGTGTAATGTCCTTCAAAGGAATTGCCTCGGTCCACTTGGTAAAGTAATCAGTTGCCACAATCACAAAACAATGTCCCTTCGACGAAGGAGTGTGAATCTTACCAACAAAATCGAATCCACATCCTCTAAAAGGCCAGGGCTTGACAATTGGATGCATTAACGCAGCGGGTACCAACTAAACATCTCCATGTTTCTGACACTCTTCACATCCCTTGTAGTATCAAAAACAATCAGCTATCATAGTAGGCCAATAAAAACATGCTCGCCTAAGGAGCTACTTCATCTTAGGAGCCGATTGATGAGTACCACAATTCCTTCATGAACCTCTGTCATAGTCAACCTAGCTTGATCAGGACCCAAGCATTTGAAAAGCAAATCATCTGCGGTCCGACAATATAATTCACCATCATCAAGAACAAACTTGAGAGCCCAACATTGAACTTTTCTATCAACTGAACTACTAGGATTCTACAAATAATTAACCAAAGGCTTTCTCCAATCATCCACTTCGTCCTTAGCATCAACTGCCAAAGAAGAATTTTTACCAGGGGACCGGTCAGACCGGTTGGTGACATCGGTCAGACCAGTGTCACCGGTTAGACCAGTCGGCAACGTCGGCCTGACTGGTGCCTCCAAGGTAAAACACTCGGCTAAAAGCACATGTTTGTGTTCTTGGAAATTTCGTTTCTGAACATTATAACCAGATGTATACCTGAGCATTTTTAGCCCGGGCCGGGCCGCCCACGGACCTTATTGGACGAGCCTGGGCACAGATCTTGCAGCCCGAGAAAAAAACTTGGCCCGAGCCTGGCCCGAAATGCTGTTTTTAGCTATTTTACACTATAAAATGAGCAGGCGGCCCGCCCAAGCCCGGGCCCGACCCGAAAATTGAGGCCCGACACATCCCATGGGACGGTCATGGGCAAGATTTCCTTGGCCTGAAATAACCAGGTTTTTTTTCAGCCCGGCCCGACCCGGAAAATACTCAGGTCTAACCAGATGCTTGCTGAGCCAGAGCATTAGCCCTAGGATTTTCCTCTCGTGGCACATGATATATAACAAATTCATCAATACAAGATATGATGTCTAAACATTTATCAAGATATGCATAAAAAGCCATTTAGACATTGACATATCTTGGAAACTTGCTGCACCACTAATAAAGAATCACCATAAGCTTCCACATGTTTTACTCCCATGTCACGCAAAATCTCCAATCCAAATAGAAGAGCCTCATATTCGGTTTGGTTATTAATACACTTACCATCCAATCGGTTAAGAGCTTCAAAAACAGCTCCACTTGGCGAAATAATGATAATTCCAACACCATAACATCTTTGCAAACCGATCCATCAAAATACAATTTCCATGGAGTAAAAGTAACATAACCAACATTTAAAATAAGTTGCTCATTTACTCTATGTTCAACAATAAATCGGCAACAATTTGACCTTTCATTGAATTCAATGGATCACAATGTAAATCATATTCAACTAAAACATAAGCCCATTTGCCGACTCTACCACTCAAAATTGGTTTATGCAACATATATTTAATAATGTCGGTTTGACATGCTACTCTGCAAGTACTAGGTAGTAAATAATGCTTTAACTTGGTACAAGTATGATAGAGATAAACACAATTTCTCAATAGGAGTGTACCTTATTTCGGCATCCAATAGTCTTCTACTTTCATATGCAACAATATATTCCTTCCCTTCGGTCTCTTGAGTCAAAACACCTCCAGTGACATCCTTCTCAGGTGCCACATATAATTTGAAAGGAATTCCACTCTTTGGCACTTGAAGAACGTGCGGCGAAGATAAATAATGCTTAATCTCATCGAATGCCTCTTATTATTCTGCCCCCCAAATAAAATCAGCTTCACTTTTCAACCGAAGTAAAGGGGTAAAAACATTCACCTTCCCGGACAAGTTACAAATAAACCTCCTTAAGTAATTTATCTTGCCCAAGAACTTTTGCAAATCCTTCTTGCAAGCGGGAGCCTTTACATTTTTGATAGCTTCAATCTTTTTAGGATCTATCTCTATGCCTTTCTCATGTACAATAAAACCCAAGAATGTTCCAGCCGATACACCAAAAGTACATTTCAGTGGATTCATCTTTAATTTATATCGACACATTCTCTCAAATGCAAGTCTTAAATCAGCTAAATGAGATTCTACTCCAGCCGATTTGACAATAATATCATCGATATAAACCTCTATTATGATGCCAAGTAAATCATGAAAGTTCAAATTCATAGCCCTTTGATAAGTAGCACCCGCATTTTTTAAACCAAAGGTCATGACTGCCCACTCAAACAATCCAACAAAACCCGAACATATGAAGGCCGTTTTGGATAATCCTCTTCAGCCATAAAAAATTGATTGTAACCAGCATTACCATCAAGAAAGCTAAGAATTCTATGTCTGGATGCAACATTAACAAGAAAATCGGCTATAGCATAGGATATTCATCTTTAGGAGTAGCTTTATTAAGATCTCTAAAATCAATACAAACACGAAGTTTTTTTGTTCCTTTTTTCTCAACGAGCACAATATTAGAGATCCAATCAGCATATCTACAAGGCCTAATAAACTTAGCATCCAACAACCGATTGACTTCCTCTTTCACTCGGTCATAAATATCAGGATTAAAGTTTCTACGAGGTTGCTTATAAGGCCTAAAACCAGGTTTAATAGGTAAATGATGTTCAACTAAATCTTGACTCAAACCAAGCATTTCATTATAACTCCATGCAAAGCAATCGACATACTCCTTTAATAACTTTATTAACTCAGATTTAAACAAAGGATCAAGATTCTTGTTTACAAATGTCAGCCTAGGTACAGTGCCATCACCAATATCTACCTCCTCTAAAGGATCAGCCGACGTAAATCCTTGTCCTAACTTGCTCAAATCATCAAAATCTTCAATGGCCTCACACATATCGTTCTTATGCGCCCGATAGTGTTCACGCCTCTGATGTAACCACTCTAGATTGACATCCATCAAATCTCAAGAGAGGGTGTAGCCTAATCTAATATTGTGCCCGTTGAGAAAAAAGGAACAAAAAAGCTTCATGTTTGCATTGATTTTAGAGATCTTAATAAAGCTACTCCTAAAGATGAATATCCTATGCCTATAGCCAATTTTCTTGTTAATGCTGCATCCACACATAGAATTCTTAGCTTTCTTGATGGTAATGCTGGTTACAATCAAATTTTTATGGCTGAAGAGGATATATCCTAAACGACCTTCATATGTCCGGGTTTTGTTGGATTATTTGAGTGGGTGTAGCCTGATTATCCATCAAACCTTCGATCGGCCTTATGCCATTTTTGGGTGCGAACAGTTTGATTGTTTTAGCGTGTTGTTATCAGGCTATCGACTATTGAATATGAATCTTTGGTCGAAGATCTCTCTCTCTCTCTCTCGCTCCGAAGATGGAAGAACTTTCTCAATCTCAAATATGCTGGTGTGACCTATTTGGGCTGAAATTGGCAGCCCAACAAAATGGGTGGTACCCACATCGCTATTGGATTGGATTTGTACTGTGATTTTGACCATGAATGACATGCGTGATGGGTCTGCTATTATTTGCAGTCTGTCAGTTATCTGGGATGTGGCCCGGTTCATGAATTGGGTTTTTTAATCTGAAAAAAGACTTCCGTTCACACCCCTCAAAAAATATTAGTTTGATTTCTGGAAAATCATTCCTCCTCACGAGCAATTTAGGGTGAGAAGGATAGGTGAAAAGCTTTAATTCAAGTCACAGTCTTGCATTTAGCTAGGCAGCATAAAGAATCATAAGCAGAGACTGCAAGCAAATAGATTCTAACCTAATTTGCGAGCTCATTGTAGAGTGGAATTAGCAAATATGGTTTTCAATCCTTATTTGCACAAACATCTATAGTTGTTTTTCTCCACAAGCAGGAACTGCGAGATTCTACCGTAAGCAGAGCTCATGATTGAAAGTTAAAAAATTGTAGATGCGCAATAATAGATTAACTGAGAATCCGAGATGGAGGCTGAAGCCTAAAACTACTAGGTGATTTCCTGTGTATTGCTGCGAGATTTGAAAGAATATTTTGATGGCACGTGGATGTTAGAGTTTATTAAAAGAGCTGCATCTAACAACTGTGAAATATTCATATTGGATCATAAGATTGTAAGAAATAAATAACATTTTCCTCTAATATAGTAAGCATGGAGTGCTCTTGGTTGGTAAAGTTGGAATCGACCACACCACGGACCTATGTTAAAATAGGGCAAGGGAATAACTTTTTACAATAGGACTTTGAGTTTCAATTCTCATACATGTTTGTTCATTTTTTATACAATGCAACTTTGTTGAGAATAATCAAAAGTTGTAGTTTCTGGTATCTGCAAATCAGTGAATAAAATGGGTGGTACCCACAGTGCTATTGGGTTGGATTTGTACTGTGATTTTGACCTTGACGTGCGTGACGGGCTTGCTTTTTTTTGCAGTCTGTCGATGATTATCTGAGCTGTGGCTCGGTTCATGAATTGGGTTTTTTAATCTGAAAAAAGACTTCTGTCCGGTTCAATACCCCCTCAAAAAAAAGAAACTAGTTGTTAGATTTACGGAAAATCATTCCTCCTTGTCAGCAATTTAGGGTGAGAAGGATAGGTGAAAAGCTTTAAGTCTTTAATTCAAGTCAAAGTCTTGCATTTAGCTAGGCATCATAATGAATCATAAGGTCATGTTTAGTTCGCAAAAATTTCTCCAACTATAATCTTCGGATACTAATTATGAGTATTAAATGTGAGTTAATGTCAAAATCCATTTCATAACCCTCGAATTTTTGATACAAATCTAACAAGCCTAATTATGTCATGATTAGACAATGTCATGCTACAGTAAAGAATCTCTAATGATGGATTAATTAGTCTTAATTAATTCATCTCGCGATTTCTCGTCCATATGTGTAATTAATTTTGTAATTAGTTTACATTTAATACTCCTAAAAAGCCTTAAAAGTGAACCACAAAAATTTCTCCAAAAATTTCCACGGAACTAAACGGGACCAAGCAGAGACTGCAAGCAAATAGATTCTAACCTAATTTGCGAGCTCATTGTAGAGTGGAATTAACAAATATGTTTTCAATCCTTATTTGCACAAACATCTATAGTCGTTTTTCTTCACAAGCAGAAACTGCGAGATTATACCGTAAGCACAGCTCATGAATGAAAGTTTAAAAAAAGGTAGATGTGCGATAATAGATTAACTGAGAATCTGAGATGGAGGTTGGAACCTAAAACTACTAGGTGATTTCCTGCACACTGCTGCGGGATTTGGAAGAATATTTTGATGACACACATATGTTAAAGTTTATTAAAAGAGCTACAACTAACAACTATGAAATATTCATATTGGATCATAAGACCGTAAGAAACAAATAACATTTCGCTCTAGTACAGGAAGCATGGAGTGCTACTTGGTTGGTAAAGTTGGAATCGACCACCCCACGGACTATGTTAAATAGGGCAAGGAAATAACTTCTTACAATAGGACTCCGAGTTTCAATTCTCTTAAATATTTGTTCATTTATTTTATACAATGCAACTTTGTTGAGGATAGTTAACAGTGGCAGTTTGTGGTATCTACAAATTAGTGAATAAAATCCATACCCTTTCAACAAATCCAGTTGGTGGTGGTTGGATCGTTAAATGGAGAAGAAAGTTAAAAAGTCTCTTGACCGGTTGAGCTTCTTTGCTGAGAGTAATAGAGGTGTTGTGCGGTAATAAAAAAAGAGGAAAGCTAGGTGATGATATGGATGCTTGAGGTTTGAGAGGATTGTTGTAGTGGCTTGTAGTGGGGGTGCTCTTATATAGATATAGACGTTGATCGGTTGAGCTTATTTGCTGAGAGTAATAGATGTGTCGTGCAGTAATAAAGAAGAGGGAAGCTAGGTGATGATGTGGATGCTTGAGGTTTGAGAGAATTGTTGTAGTGGTTTGTAGTGGATTGTTCCTATATAGATATAGATGATTCAACTAGTTGAAAGTCATCAAGTTTTCGAGACACATGATAGTTGTTTTCTAGCTGAGTGCCAGAGTTCTTGATTTAATTTTTTGACAAAAATGATAAATCACTTTGTTTTGCCACCATTCCACCTAAATCCATATCACATCGCTCAATTGATTACCAGAACATGCGAACTTGCAGTCTCGAATTTTTGTCTCCATTTAGTGATAGGGGAAGTGCACATCAACAACAAAGAAGTTCAAAGTGTCATGTTACTATCTCTAGAAGTCCTCGATTTGGCACTAGTATTCACATTTTTTGATTTGGCACTAGTATTCACATTTTTTGATATATTCTAGGATTTTATCGATATTATTGTTTCAGTGGTAGGCAACGTGCTCGTCGGCAACAAGGTGTTAGCGGTGACTTCGTCAATCTCGAGAATTTGCCGACTAAGTCTTTCAAAGGTGATGATAGAGGTAGGGTTGCATGCGTATGTTTGTAGGAGCGAGCATGCGTGCGTGTATGTCTGTGTTGGTAATGTACGTGATTCGAAAAAAGTGACAGTATACTGAGTATAGAAGAAAGTCCAAATTATTCCCCTCAAATTTAATCAAAGTCTTGATAACCTTAAAGTATTTTTTTGTCCATTCACCCCTATAAACTACAACATTTAGTTTAATTTTCCCTTTAACATAATTTGTTTTTCATGCACAAGTGAAATTTTAAATTCAAAATTTGCAAGATATTGCAGCCTACATAAAACATGTTAAAAGATATATTTAGTTTGATAGGATAGGACATTTAATAATAAATTTTACCCTTGGACCGTGGAATACAAATTACATAAAAATTAATGATTTGAAATTTGTAAATATTTTTTATATAGATTATGATGTCCAGTACCATTCTGTAAAGTCTCATATAAAATTCAAAATATGCATAGAGAAATAAAAATAAAAAAATTATGAGATAAGTTGAATCGAATAGAATTAGCATACTTTAGAAGGTAAGTTGAAGCAAAACATAGTTTAGAGAGTTATCTGGACGTTTTCTATATTTGAATGAAGTAATTTGGAATTTTTTATACAATATAATTGTTAAAAAGAAGAGTCAAAATAATCTTATGTATAATGACACGCTGATTTTTAAGTCCAATCTATAGCCAAACACGCAACATAAAAAGATGAAAAATGAGACCACCTAAACAAAAACCCACCCAAAACCCCTAATAATTTTAAGGTTAATTTTAATCGAAAAGAAAATATGGGGAGAAAAAAAATCAAAACAACCCACAGGACTGACAGGAGTTCTTCCGGATCCAGCCCTTGGCTCGCAGTACACCAAACCAGACCAGATCTCGACGTGCCCCCTCTCATCTCAGATCCCAATTCCCAAATGCCCTCGCAGTCGTAGCTACACGCCGACCGGCCGACCCCGCGCGCTCGCTCGGATCCATGGGCGGGCTCAGGGCAGCGTCGCCGTCGGGGGCGGGTGCCGGAGCCGACGCGGGGGCGGGATCGGGATCGGGCTCCGTGGCTCCGCGCGTGGCGATGGCGTGCGTGCTGGCGTCCGAGGTCGCCACGGTGCTCGCCGTCATGCGCCGCAACGTCCGCTGGGCGGGTGTCCGCTACGGCGGCGGCGACGGCGGCGCGGGCGACGAAGAGCACCTCGACCACCCGCTCGTCGCGGGGCTCAAGGCCCTCCGCCGCCGCGCCGCCGCGTGGGGCCACGGCCGCTGGGCGGGCGTTGAGCCGCTCCTCTACCTCCGCCCCTTCCTCGACGTCGTGCGCTCCGACGAGACCGGGGCGCCCATCACGGGTGCTGCACTCTCGTCCCTGCACAAGATCCTTACCCTCGACCTCGTTGGGCCCGGCGCGCCGGGCGTCGCCGAGGCCATGGGCGCCGTCGTCGACGCCGTCACAGCCTGCCGCTTCGAGGTCACCGACCCGGCGTCCGAGGAGGCCGTCCTGGCGCGAGTCCTGCAGGTGCTGCTCGCCTGCGTGCGCAGCCGCGCGGCGCCGGCGCTGGCCAATCGCCACGTCTGCGCGGTCGTTAGTACCTGCTTCCGCGTCGTGCAGCAGGCTGGGACCAAGGGGGAGCTGCTGCAGCGTGTCTCCCGCCAGACAATGCAGGAGGTTATCCGTTCTGTTTTTGGCCGCCTGCAGGACGTTGATGTCACCATGGTTTCCGACGAGCAGGTATGATTTGAGCATTGTTAGTCATTATTATTTATGTGTGCTGTGTTCATGAGCATGGAAATGTTGCAATACCATTCCTCCCTCCGATTAATAACGCTTATTATGTACACTGGTCCTAACTCTGAAGTATAGACATGCGAAATGATCATAGGATTATTTTATCTTCTTAGTTTGAACTAATCGTTTTCATCCTAGCAATACGATCACCTTGCACATGCTGGCAGTCTGACTCTAAGATCAACTCTTACTTGCCTTTGCTAATCACCTGTAATTGTAGGATACACATCATGTTAGTTTTGAAACAAGCTTTTGTGAGTAGGACTTGGAAGCTTCTTATGTTCCTATGCCGCATGAAGTATTAATGTACGGTAGCATTTGTTCTGCAGTTAACTGGTTGCAAGAACCGGGGTTTGGGTGCTGAGGAAATGGAGAATGGGAAGAGTGACTTTGTGTGCTTGAACAGCTCGGGTGATGAGGTGGGGGGTGGATCTGGAGTTGTTCAAGACAAAGCCATGATGGAGCCGTTTGGAGTTCCTTGTATGGTGGAGATATTGCAATTCTTGTGCTCCCTCTTGAACATAGCTGAAGACATTGATGTGAACCCAAAGATGAATCCAATTGACTTTGATGAGGATGTGCCTCTCTTTGCTCTGGGGTTGATTAATTCAGCTATTGAGTTGTCTGCTTCGTCTATACACAGGCACCAAAAGCTGTTGGCTTTTGTACAGGATGAATTGTTCCGCAATCTAATGCATTTCGGCTTGTCAATGAGCCCCTTGATTCTGTCAACAGTGTGCAGCATTGCTTTCACTCTCTTTTACCATCTGCGCCATGAACTTAAGCTGCAAATAGAAGCTTTCTTCTCATGTGTGATCCTAAGATTAGCACAGAGTAGATATGGTGCGAGTTATCAGCAGCAAGAAGTTGCCCTGGAGGCTCTAGTGGATTTTTGCCGGCAGAAAGAGTTCATGGCTGAGATGTATGCGAACATGGACTGTGATTTACAGTGTTCAAATATTTTTGAAGAGCTAGCTAACCTTCTGTCTAAGAGTGCATTTCCTGTGAACAGTCCTTTGTCGGCCTTAAATGTGCTTGCTTTGGATGGTTTGGTTGCTGTCATTCAGGCAATGGCAGAGCGGAGTGATAGTGCACCTCAACAACATGAGCAAACTGTGCTAGAAATAAGTGAATATTTTCCTTTCTGGCAGTTGAAGTGTGAGAGTGGCAATGATCCTGATCAGTGGGTTAAATTTGTTCACCAGCAAAAAAGCATCAAGAGAAAGCTAATGGTTGGTGTTGAACATTTCAATAGAGATAAAAAGAAGGGTTTTGAGTACCTACAAGGTGTTCATCTTTTGCCTGAAACACTTGATCCACACAATGTTGCTCTGTTCTTCCGGTACACACCTGGGTTGGACAAGAATCTTCTTGGGGACTACCTGGGTAATCATGATGATTTCTCCATTCGGGTCCTTCATGAATTTGCTAGAACCTTTGACTTCAAGGAAATGAATTTGGATGCTGCCTTAAGACTCTTCTTGGAAACCTTCCGGCTGCCTGGTGAGTCGCAGAAGATACAGAGGATTCTTGAGGCCTTTTCTGAGCGATACTATGAACAGTCACCCCAAATGTTTGTCAATAGAGATGCAGCTCTCGTGTTATCGTATTCCGTAATCATGCTAAATACTGATCAACATAATGTGAGGGTTAAGAAGAAGATGACAGAGGAAGACTTTATTAGAAACAATCGCCGCATAAATGGAGGGACCGATCTTCCAAGGGAGTTCCTGTCGGAGCTTTATTATTCTATTTGCCGTAATGAAATCAGAACCATTCCTGAGCAAGGAGCTGGTTGTTCTGAGATGTCTTTCAGTCGTTGGGTTGATCTGATGTGGAGGTCAAAGAGAACATCAATGTATATTGCTTGTGACTCGTACCCTTTTCTTGATCATGACATGTTCTCTGTCATGGCCGGACCAGCAGTTGCTGCTATTTCTGTAGTCTTTGACAATGTTGAGCATGAGGAAGTTCTTACAGGATGCATTGATGGTTTTCTATCGGTGGCGAAACTGGCTGCATTCTATCATCACGATGATGTCCTGAATGATCTTGTTGTGGCACTATGTAAGTTCACCACTTTGTTGAGCTCTTCGTACATGGACGATCCTGTAACAGCTTTTGGGGAGGATACCAAGGCTAGAATGGCAACAGAGGCTGTTTTCACTATAGCAACTACTTATGGTGACCACATACGCAGTGGGTGGAGGAACATAGTAGATTGCATTTTAAGATTGCATAAGATAGGCCTTCTTCCTGGTCGGCTCACTGGTGATACAGCTGATGATCAGGAATTCACTTCAGATTCGCTGCCCAGCAAGCTTGCTTCTTCATCTGCTCCTCAAGTTTTGCCAATTACCACTCCTCGGAGAAGTTATGGACTGATGGGGAGGTTCAGCCAACTACTGTACTTAGATGCTGAGGAACCAAGGTCTCAACCAACCGAGGAGCAACTTGCTGCTCAGAGGAATGCTTCGGAGACTGTGAAGAAGTGCCAAATAGGTACCATCTTCACTGAGAGCAAATTCTTACAAGCTGATTCGCTCTCAAATCTGGCAAGAGCCCTCATTCAGGCAGCAGGCCGACCTCAGAAGATCACCAGCTCACTTGATGATGAAGGCATAGCTGTCTTCTGCTTAGAGCTTCTAATTACTGTCACATTAAACAACAGAGATAGGATTGTTCTTTTGTGGCAGGATGTTTATGAGCACATAACCCATATTGTCCAGTCCACAGTGATGCCCTGCAATCTAGTAGAGAAGGCTGTTTTTGGTCTCCTGCACATCTGTCAGAGGTTGCTTCCTTATAAGGCGAACCTGGTAGATGATTTACTAAGGTCATTGCAGCTGATTTTGAAACTTGATGCCCGTGTAGCTGATGCATACTGTGAGAACATTACCTTGGAAGTAACACGTCTTGTCAAGGCGAATGCGACCCATATTAAGTCCCAGATGGGCTGGCGAACTATTATTTCCTTACTCTGCATCACTGCGCGCCATCCTGATGCTTCTGATGCAGGGTTTGAAGCTCTGGTTTTTATCATGTCAGAGGGAGCACACCTCTCACCGGCCAACTTCATTCTCTCAGTGGAGGCCTCAAGGCAGTTTGCAGAATCTCGGCTTGGATCTGCAGAAAGATCTATCCATGCTTTAAACCTAATGGCAGATTCAGTGAACTGCCTTACGCGGTGGTCACGAGAGGTTAGAGAAGCTGGTGGAGATGCAGACAGGATATTGGAAGGAATTGCTGAGATGTGGCTGCGGCTAGTGCAGGGTCTACGAAAGGTTTGCACGGATCAAAGGGAAGAAGTGAGGAACCATGCGTTGTTGTCATTGCACAGATGTTTAGTAGTTGATGGAATATTAGTTTCATCTTCAACATGGTTAATGGCGTTTGATATTGTTTTCCAGTTGCTTGATGAGCTGTTGGAGATTGCGCAGAGTTACTCGCCAAAGGATTTCAGAAACATGGAGGTGTCTCTCTTGCATGCTGTAAAACTGCTATGCAAGGTGTTTTTACAGTCACTTAAAGACCTCTCAGCAAAGGGCAGTTTTGGTAAGCTGTGGTTGGAAGTCCTTGACATGATAGAGAAGTTCATGAAAGTGAAAGTGAGAGGGAGGAGGACTGAGAAGCTACAAGAGGCTATCCCAGAGCTACTTAAGAACATACTGATGGTGATGAAAGCGAGTGGGATCCTGTCAAAGACAAGCACCGGTGAAAATAGTTTGTCGGAAGCAACATGGCTGCAAGTTAACAAGATTGTGCCCTCACTACAATCAGAAATTTTTCCGGACAATGAGGGTGGCAGCACAACTCAAGGTGAAGAAAACAAATTGGATACTCCAGCACAATCTGATCAAAGCGCTGATCAATAGGCATTACAGATTCTCTCATACAATCAAGTTAGTTGAGCTGCAGCTGGGTCCTCCAAGGGAGGATTACCTTTCAATTTTTTGTTCCAAAGTTATACACAAATGCGTGGCAGTGCTGTCAATGGACATTAGGGGAGAGGAAGCTGGTATATTATAATTTTCTTAGTTATATATATTATTTTGTTACTGACAAGGTTGCTTTTGAGCCTTATTGTTGCAACTTCAAAGTTGTATGATATGTATATCGTTGCACTGATGACATGTGTTAGACTTGGGGAGCGGCTGTAATTGTTTCGATCACTGCACCTGTGTACTGTGGAAGATTGCTTATAGCAATAGATCTGAGGGTTTTTCCTTGCTATCATCTAATGTTCCAAAAAGTTGCAATATTGATGTGCTTTTTAGCTACTTCATACAAGTAATTATGCTGGTCCATATGAATCTATTGACCTGTGAATGTGAAAAGGCTGAGAGCATCTAAGGCTTCATTACTCCTACTTTATTCTTGTATTCTTTTCTTTATATTCCTCCTGCATTCCTTTTACATCTCTAATCGTATTTATGTTTAACATGGTCAAATAGGCATGCTGCACTGTTGTTGAAATATGAAGTATGTTATTATTTTTTCTTTAATGGAACTCTACTTATTTGCAGATTGAAATCTCAGAGTGGTTAGTGGGAACAAACAGGTTTGTAAACTGAAGGGTATATCAGACCTTTTTGTATTGAATTTGTAAGAAGCTTTACAGATAGGAAATGTGGTTTAATCTATTCAGAACGCAAAATTCATACTTTCGTAAGTGAATTATAAGTATTTTGTTTTGGTTCCTCGTGGTTCTGCAGAATCAAGCTTGTTTACATTCTTCGAGTATTAGAATCCTGCCTTACCCTGAACCTGAACCATGAGAAATGTGCAGTCTAATTGCAAGGCTTTCTTTACATATTCATCCAAAGGGTTAATTTGACACAATTTCATGAAAACTTGCAGGTATGTGCATAACAAAGACAACTAAGATTGCTGAATAATCAAAAGTGCTTATCTTCTTTCCTTAAAAAAAGAATAAGAGGGACCAAAGGTTTTTTTTGGATTACTTATTTATTGCAGTCTGCTTATATGTGTTATTAGGCACCCTTAGCACTTCAAGAAATGGTAACTCGAATAACATTCGTTTAAAACAACCCAAAGCCGACAGTTTTTACTACTTACCCTAGAAATGCAGCTGTTGGTAGAGTTTTTGGTAGTTAATTATTTGAAGGGCGAAAATTGTTCTTTGGTTTAGTGTTGTTGAGTTGTGGGCGTAATTTTTCGTGTCTATGAATTGAATGGCCAGATCCATATTTGTTGAAATCTAATTCATGCCAATCCTTAGGTAACGTAGAGTTTCTTAGTATCTGGAATAGCTTTTGTTAAACTATATAAGCTAGTGAAGTATGCATCAAGGTACATATGTTACACAGACTTGAAACTGAATTTGATCTTTAACACCCAAATTCGATCATGCCCTGCTTTCCTATTACGAAACTGAAAGATGCACATATGTATCTGTTTTTCACAAAAGGTTATTCAAAGAAGAATTTAGCCATGCTAATTTTCTGTTGGACTAGCATTTCATGCGCCCAGAGATTCTGACAATGAAGTATGAGAACCTGTGGTTATTGAATTCATTTTTTCAATTAGGTCTTTCCTCTGTTGCATTAATATTACATTTCACATGCTAATGTACATCGGTACATTACAGTTATACAAGAGCAAATTCTTTGTATGGGCGGGAGACCTGCACATCATTGTATTAAAGACGGAAACAAGGAAAAAGTTTTTACAACACAATGAGACCGACCTCATGCACACCATTAGTCAGCAAGGCCAACTAAGAAATACATCCCAAGAAACACAACCAATTACTCTCCCCTAAGTTGTGCCCACCTTGCGCCGACCTGAATCCAACGTTCGGCCTTCTCTTTGATGCTTCCCAGCAACTGCTGAACATCAGAGGAGGAGGAACATAGCAGCCTCGCATTTCTTTCCTTCCAGAGCCGTCAGATGATTACCATGAAGAGTGTGTCGAGTCCTCTTCTCAAATCTTTGGGCTGCTGTCTTCTCACATGAGACCACCAAGTATGCAATGTACCCGGTTGATTCATGAAGACACACGGTCTGCTTAGCCAGGAAAGAGCTCCCCACCAGATTTGTTTGGCATAAGAGCAGTTCACCAGGATGTGGTTTCCAGTTTCGTTCTCCTGATCACACATCCAGCAGAGATCGTGAGCGTCGAGGTTGTGTCGTCGTCGTCTGTCTGCTGTCCATAACCGGCCCTTTGATGCCAGCCAGGTGAAGAATTTGACCTTGGTGGTGCCCAATTCTTCCAGATGCGCGAGGTACCATGCATTTTGATGGTGCCCTCTTGCAGTTTTTGGTAAGCCGATGCAGCGGTGTATTTCCCGTCGGCTGTCCATCTCTATTGGAGGAAGGCCAATAGGCTTAGATTACTTAATGAAGAGTTTACAGGAGCGCAAAACTAATTTAGCACTCTGCGCTCCGAGCGAACGATCACACCCCGCGTCTCTAGCACCTGCGCTACCCACTCAATCACACCTCCTAGCCTCCATGTCTTGGGCCCGACAGCTAGCAGATATTTAGACCTTAGCCTCCCTTTCACATGCATGCATGTTGCTCATCCACTCCTCCACGCTCCATGCTACCTCTCTCTTTCTTTTCATTTTTCTATTCCTTACCAATTATTTATACATATACTTTTTCAAATAATTTATGCACACAACTTTTTATTTAGCATAATTTGTTCACAATTTATGCACATAAGTTTCTCGTATATTCTTTTTTACATAATTTATGAGCATAATTTATAGATATAACTCCTGCAGCTCATAATTTATCAACATAATTTTTATTTGGCATAATTTTTCATGATTTATGCACATATTTTTTTCTCATAACTTTTAGTTCGGCATATTTTGTTCATGATCGTGCATAACTCGTCGTCAGGGTCAAAGTTATATGCATAACTCGTCGTTATGGAAAAAGTTATCCGCATAAGTTGTCATCATGGTCAAAGTTATGTGCATAACTCGTCGTTAGGGAAAATTTATCCGCATTACTCATCATCAGGATCAAAGTTATGTGCATAACTCGTCATTAGGGAAAAACTATCCGAATAACTCGTCGTGAGGGTTCAAAGTTATGTACATAACTCGTCGTTAGGAAAAAATTTATACACATAAATTTTGGTACAAAAAGTTATGTACATAAATTGTTGTGGGAAAAAATTATACACATAAATTGTTCATAGAAAAAATTATGCATCAAATTTATATCTATATGAAAAAAATTATGTAAATAAGCATATCTTCTCCTATGAAAAATACCATTAAAATTAGCTTTTATCTCAAATTTCCTCACCCATTTTCACTGAATGATATGCGCGAGTAAAAGAAAATGGGCTCGCAAGCAGTGTTGGCATGAAGCTCAGCGCGTGAAAAGAAAATGCAAAGAGAAGAAACATTGACATGGAGCAACACATGAAGAAAAAAGAAAAATAAAAAGACAGCCTGACGCCTGCGCGCCCATGTGCGGAGGCCGAACTGTTGTCGGAAAAGCGGTCGCTAGGAAGCCGGTAAGCGCGCGCTGATTAGTCCCTCCCATACAGGAGAGGTTACATATATATAGGACTGAGAGGAGGTATCCCAAAGGGTCTGACCAGCCAGGAGGCTGCGCAGGAAACTAGGAGGTGAGGAATACAACTAGAGAGTAATAAATTCTAACAACGCCCAGCAGTCGGAACGTCGATAGAGCGAACATTCATACTGAAGCGGAAATCTGAAAATACAGAAGAAGGAAGCCCCTTGGTGAATACATCGACGAACTGCATCGTGGTGGGAACATGGAGAACACAAACGGCACTAATAGCAACCCGTTCCCGGACGAAGCGGAGGTCAATTTCCATGTGCTTTGTGCGCTGATGCTGAACGGGATTGGTGGAGAGGTAGGCGGCGCTGACATTGTCGTAGTATACGAGGCTGGCAGACTTCAGATCATGGTGAAGCTCCTGTAGAAGTTGTCGTAGCCAGGAGGCTTTAGTGACGCCGTTAGCAACAACGCGGTACTCGGCCTCAGTGCTAGATCGGGAGACGGTGTGCTGGCGCTTCGATAACCACGAAACAAGGCTGCCACCGAGGAAGACAGTGTAGCTTGAGGTGGAACTGCGGGTGTCGGGGCAGCCAACCGAGTTAGCATCAGTGTACACAATGAGCTGAGTCAGGGCAGACTTGGGAATGACAAGACCATGGCAAAGAGTGCCCTGAAGGTAGCGGAGAATCCTCTTTGCATCAACAAGGTAACCTCGCGGGGATCATGCATATGTAGGCAGACCTGTTGAATGGCGTAAGCAATGTCAAGCTGCGTAAAAGTCCGATACTGAAGGGCTCCCACAAGGCTGCAGTATGATGTGGGATCATCAACTACAGGACCGGCATCAACAAGAATTTTAGCACAAGTGTCAACTGGAGTAGAACAAGGGTTGCAGTTGCTCATGCCATGACGACCAAGGATGTCCAGAGTATACTGACGTTGGGAGAAAAAAATAGTGTCCCTCAGTCGCTGAACTGCCACACCAAGAAAATGATGAAGAGGTCCAAGATCTTTCATGGTAAATTCTTTCTTCAGAGCTGTGATCACACGATGAAGGAGCGGCTCAGAAGAAACTACGAGGACAATATCGTCCACATACAGAAGCAAGTAAACCATCTCAGAGTCACAGTGAAATATGAACAGAGAGGTGTCAGACTTGGCTTCAGTGAACCCCAGAGAGAGCAAATAAGTGGCAAATCGGTTGTACCATGCACGCAACGCCTGCTTCAACCCGTAGAGGGACTTGTTGAGCCTACAAACATGGTTCAGAAGAGCAGAATTAGCGAAGCCAGTGGGCTGAAAATTGTACACTGTTTCAGACAAGTCTTGTGGAGGAAAGCATTTTTCACATCGAGTTGATGGATCAGCCAGTCCTGTGAGTGTGCCAATGTGAGGACAGTACGAACAATAGCTGGCTTGATGACGGGGCTGAAGGTCTCGTCGTAATCGACGCTGGGGCGTTAGGTGAAACCACAGAGCACCCAACGAGCTTTGTATCTGTCTAGTGAACCATCAGCGTGGAACTTATGTTTGAATATCCATTTTCCAGTGACCACATTGGCTCGGGCAGGGCGAGAAATGAGGTCAAGTGTTGTTGTCTAGGAGAGCAACATATTCTTCTTCCATGGCCCGACGCTAATGATGGTCGGCAAGGGCATCACGGCATGACCGCGACAGTGGGAACAATGCCTCAGTATGCAAGGCAAGTCGAGGCTGCCGGTACCCGAACTTCCCGCGAGTCACAATGTCACGAGAGTTGGAGACCGACGGGATGGAGACGGATCCAGTCGGAACCAGAGGGACGTTTTCACATAGTGAGGCCGAGAAGGAATGATGTTGAGTGTCGAAGGGGGCGCTCACGGGAGGCATAGGAGGGAAGCCAGGAGTGGGGCGCACGCCTGGTAAAGACCCAGGTGCCCAACGGCTTGGTGAAGTAGGAAGCCGGGGGCACCTGGGCGCCGCGGGTGCTAAGGGCGCCTGGGGTGCCGCCTGCATTGAGGGCACCGGAGGCACCTCGGAGGCAGCCGGGGGCGCCACAGGCACCGGGGACACCGAAGGTTGTTGGGAACCAGTTGGAGGAGGCGTTCGAGGTGTGAACCCCAGTGGAGGCCACCGGGACGACAGTGTGCCTGAGCCAGGAACCAGGAAGCCTAGTGGAGGCGTCCTGGATGCAGGTGTGCCCAGGCTGCCCGTCGGCTTGGTGGGGGCACATGAAGGCGAAGTGTAGGTGTTGGCAGGAAGCCAACAAGCCGCAATGTACCTACAGGAAGGGGAGACACTGGAAGGGTGTCGTCATTAGTTCAAAAATCGAGCTCCTGAGGGGGTGGGGAAGGCCAACGGAGTGAGAAACGATGACATGGTTGGTGGCGAGGTCAAGGCACATGTAGACCTTGTGACCAGGAGAGTAATTGATGAAAGCACATAGAGTGGAGCGTGGGGCTATTTTCTAGGGAGTGGTGGCTGTGTGATTGGGATAACAAGTGCAACCAAACGCTAGAAGGTCATGGTAGGAGGGGTGAGTCCCATAAAGGGCGAGGAAAGGAGTGCCCATATGTAGTGTCTTGGTAGGGAGGTGATTGATGAGGTATGTGACAGTGGCTAGAGCATCAGCCCAATAGGAGGGAGACATGGAAGCTTGGAAAAGAAGGGTGCGTGTGACATTGTTGGTGGTGCAAATCATGCGCTCGACTTTCCCATTTTACCGCGAGGTATATGGAAAAGACATGCATAGGGAGACACCTTTGGCAAGAAAGAAAGCGTGAGAGGCGTAGTTATCAAACTCATGGCCGTTGTCACATTGCACCGATTTGATGGTGCATCCAAACTGAGTGGACACATAGGCGAAAAATTGGAGTTGGCTGGAAAAGCATCAGACTTTAACCAAAGAGGAAAAGTCCAAACAAAATGAGAGCAATCATCAATAATAACTAAGTAATATTTGAATCTGGATACATTGACAATAGGAGAGGTCCACAAGTTACAATGTATAAGATCAAAATTCTTAGATGCTCACAGCAAAGAAAAGGTAGAAGGTAATCAGACATGCTGCCCAAGTTGACATGCATGGCATAGGGAGTTATCTTCAGACTTGCTGCAGACGATGGAAGAAGACTGGGCGAGACGCTGAAGAGCAGCCTTACCGGGGTGACCTAGACGTCGATGCCAGGTGGTCGAGGCAGGAGTAGCCACAAGAGCGCATGGACCGGAAGGTGATGATGGGAGTTGCAAGGTGTAGAGCAGTCCCGAGCTGTCACAGCGAAAGAGGGTGTTCCTGGTACGAAGATCCTTCACAGAAACACCAAAAGGGTCAAACTCGACAGAAATAGAGTTGTCAGTAGTAAACTTTCGAACAGATAGAAGGTTTTTAATGATGTCAGGAGCTATGAGGACATTGTTGAGTTGGGAAGAGCCAAGAATAATGGAGTATCCAGTGCCAACAACTTGAAGAGTGGCACCATTTCCGACAATAATGGAGGAAGGAACAAAGGAGGATAGAGATGAGGTGATCATACCAGGGTTGGAGGCGATGTGTGAAGAAGCACCCGAGTCGAACACCTAGTCCAAAGTGCTCGTAGGCGGGGTGAGAGATATAGTGCTGAAGGTGTTGGCGAGCGAGTCGAGCGTCAAAGGCGACCAGGAAGGAGGAGGTGCCTGATGGGGTGCCTAAAAGAGCGGACCTGGCGCCAGAGGGGGCGGGTAGAAGGCTGGTGGAACGCCGGCCATCAGAGCCTATTGTGGCGATGGTCCAGGGTGAGGCAGCGGTCCATGCGTGCTATCGAGGGAGGTCCCGGGCCACATATGGATGGACCCGGTCCACAGGTTGAGGTAGGACGACCACTGCTGACCATCGGGTGAGCCTCCAGGGGAGCCGCCTTGGCCGCGACGTCGCGGGTGTTGCTAGGCGAGGGCCCTCCGACAGCCTGATGGGGGTGCGAGCGCTGAGGATGGCGGGGGAGCAGCCAACTTGCTCGGCGACAAAGCGATCAGAGCCGAGGGAGTGTACGAAGGAGCCACCATGATGAGCTCGGCTAGGCGCAAGTCAGCATGGACGTTGGCGAAGGAAGGGAAGGGCCGCTGCTAGGTGACGAGCTATGACATGAGCTGAAAATGTTCATTGAGACCCCGCGGAATGTTCAGGACAAGAGTTCAGTCCTGAACAGGTTTGCCGAGGTCAGTGAGGGCATCGACCATGCTCTTCATCTTGCGGTAGTAGTCGTCGATGGAGAGGGCTCCTTGGGAAAGGGTGCGGAACTTGGCGTCAAGGGGCATGGTGCGGGACTCGCGGTTGTTCAAGAACTAATGTTCAAGATCTAGCCACGCATCCCGAGCGGAGACACCATCACACTCGTGAATGACATCCAGGAGCTCGGTGGAGATGGTGTTGAAGATCCAAGAGGCTACTACGCAATCCATGCGATACCACGCTAGATCGTGGAGGCAGGGGACGTCACTGAGGATGTGATCCTTCAACGCGAACCAGTCGAGGATGAGGATGACGTAGCCACACCACTTGGAGTAATTGGAGGACTGGAGTTCCAGAACAATCGGAATTAGATTCTTGATGTTTTGGATGGTGGCGGCCGGGCTGTGCAGGTGAGCGATGGCCGCGGCATTGGAGGAGATGGATTGGTCGTCATCGTCCTGAGAGTCGTTGTCGTGGAGACGATCTCGGAGAGCAGCAGCCTTCAGTTCTAGAGCACCGGCCTACGCGCGCTCCTACTCGAGGGCGTCAGCCGCGCCGTGGACGTGGTCCTGGGCGTCGGTGGCGGACTTGAGGAGTTCGGCCTCTGCCTGAAGCTGCTTGTTGTGGTCGGTGTTGGTGGGGTGTAGGGAGGCGGTCTCGTCCCCCAGCTTCTGGGCGGCGGCGAGGGCTTCATCACGGAGCCTGATGGCAGCGGCCACGGTGGAAGCATCGGAGGCAGAGGAATCCATGGGCGGTGACGATGGGCGTGTTGGCGCAGCCAATAGGGTGGGCCAGCCGGTGGCGACCGGACGCGATGTGGGGCACACGTGCGCGGAAAATGAAGAGAGCGGGCGCGGCACGGGGCGGGCGTCAGGAAGAGCAGAAGCAGAGGATACGAAGAGTTAAGCTGATACCATATTGGAGGATGGCCAATAGGCTTAGATTACTTAATGAAGAGTTTACAAGAGAGGTTACATATATATAGGACTGAGAGGAGGTAGCCAAAAGGGACCAGCCAGGAGGCTGTGTAGGAAACTAGGAGGTGAGGAATAGAGCCAGAGAGTAATAAATTCTAACAATCTCCATTTGTACTGATCCTCATGGTCATTGCTTAGTTGTATCGCTGCAAGGCGGTACCATAGATTGACATATTCGACGAGAGCATGGATCGACAGTCCCCCTTGGATGTCCCAGATCCATTGCTTGTGGTGGAGGCCTTGCACAAGTGATTTGCAATTGACCAACCTTGTGGCCTTGTGGGGATGCAGGTTATGAGGATTGGTGCCAAATTTTCCACCGATTGTCCTTGAATCCATGGATCAGTCCAGAACAAGGTCTTGTGTCCATTGCCTAGCTGAACTGTTATGGAGGCTCTGAAGAAGGCGCGCACTACCGATTTAATGTTAATGTGGAGCGCCGACCATGCCCTGTCCTCCTCTGTCTTTTGTAGCCACAACCATTTGGTTCTCAGGGCAAAACCCGCAAATTCCAGATCATGAACTCCCAGCCAACCCCACGCCATAGCGTTCTTCCCTCTTGTGGTCGTGTCTTTGCCGGTATATAAGAAATTTCTTTGGATGGCATCCACCTCCTTTATAACCCAGGGCGGCAGCTTGTCGCACATGGTCAGGTAAATTAGCATAGCAGATAGTGTGGACTTGGCGAGGGTTGAGAGAGGTGCACCAAGGTAAGTGGTGGGGAATTGCTTGATTGGGCATGTGAGGATTGCTCTGAATGCTTGAATTCCCTCATCATCCCCAAAATTTTGTGTGATCGAGCATTTACCGTAGTTAATCCGTAAGCCCGTGACATCACCGAAGAACTGCAGGATTGCTTGCACTTCTGCGGCTTCATCTTCCATCGGTGACAGGATAAGAATTGCATCGTCAACATACAGGCTGGAGCGGAGTTTGATTGCTGGCAAACCCATTGGATGCAAAACCCCATCATCTCGCGCTTTGCAGAATAGTCGGTTCAAGGTGTCCATCACGATGATGAAGAGAGTCGGCAATAGGGGGTCTCCTTGTCTCAGTCCTCTCCGGTCTTGTATCGACTCCCCCGGGTTGCTCAGGAGTTGTGGATGGCGGCCATTGTATATCAGAAGTTCATGCGAGAACGGGTGCTAGCCCGGTTGGTTGGTGCGGCAGATGAGCTGCCCAGCCGCCCACGTTCGAATCCCAGCCGGCGCGGGTTGTCTCAGCAGGGATTTATTTCCCGAAAAAACCCTCACCGGTGAAGCTGGGGTTCAGGGGTTTTCTAAGACGGAAGTTGACTTTCCTTCTCTTAATGAAAACCGTGAGGACGGTCTTACCCCCACCGGCTTAGTTTTGTATCAGAAGTTCATGTATGCAGTCTTGGTAACACAAACGAGCCCTACTAGAGAAATATGTATCCTTCAAAGCAAACTGAATCACCGCAATCTCTGACCTCCGGGAAGCACCAATCTGCATCGTCCATCTACATGGAATGTGCTACTCCGCTTCTCCGTCCTCACTGTCATGCCATCAGATTGAAAAATGTGCTGCCTGTTCACCCAACCAAGGATGCAAGTCAGATGTACGGGTGGTGTTTCCTGGGCCAGCTAGTTTACTTCATTTCCCCCCCTTGATTATGCACCATGTCATTTTCGTTCATTTTAGCAAGTTTTGGGTTATCCCCTACTCCCAACAGAGAACAGATGACGCAACAGAATTGAGTGGCACGGCATGTCCTGCCCTGCTATGCGACGTTCGAATAGAGTGGCAGTTGGGCTCACTTGTATTTGTATAAAGGTGCATGGTGAACCCACGAACCTATTGTCCGTGTAGTAAAACTAGCAAGTTGACCCGCGCTAATAGCGCATCTAGATTTGATAAACTATATTTTTTATAAAATACTAGGTTAGCATTGCATATTTCTTTATCCATCTTAATTCATTATTCATCCTTTTGCAATCACTAATACCGATGTAGATATTGGAGCTCAAAATCCAGAACTGATATTGATACACTCGAATTCTGCTATTTGGATGGTGTTTTAATTGGTGGATGGAACCTGACCTAATAATGAATATCATTCGATGCTCTGTTGCACCCCTGCATACAATGTCAACCTCCGAGCTCTGTATTGGATTGAAATTATTGTTCACCCTTTCGTCACTTAGTCCCCGCCTCAACCGACATAGCCTCTTGCTCCCCCACTCTTGATGGTCGAACTCTACCTTATTGATTCTGTCCTGAGTTTGGCTCGGTTGTTGACCTCACGCGGAGTCTGTGTTCTCCACTTTGTGATGCGCAGATCCAACTCCTCCGGCGAGCTCGTCGTACCTGGTGGCAGCGCTGGTTGTCGACTTAGGTGACCTTGAAGCTTCCTCTCGATCTGGGGTGGGCTCAAGCAACGGCAGTGTAGGTCCTCCTCTCTTTCCATCTGGGTGCACCCTCTTCTTCGTCCCTTCCAATGGTACCTTCTTCCTCTCGTCTAAAAGTCTCTCTTCTTTACGATCGACGGTCGACGCCCCTTTCTTTTTCTTCTTCCTGCTCATCGATGGCCCCTTCTTCGTTGATGGTGCATGGCGGCCGGTTCTCTCTCTTCTAACTTGCGATCCCGACAAATACATAGGATGTTACTTACATATACATATTGTATCATGTCCCCTAGGACATATACTTATTGCTTGAAATGGTATGTCCTTAGTCGTTGTTGAATATACCTTATGTCTTCTAAAATGTAACAATTATGTTTGACAATACTTTTATAACTTCCAAGATAACTACTGATCATCAATAGTAGGTATCATTATTTATTGTGCACATACTTGTGTTCATCATCGTGTTCATTGTGTTGTTTGGTTCTTCATGCATCACATACCAATCTAATTCCAAAAGTTTCCAAAAGATTAGAAGATATACGACAAAACAACTTGGCATCATCACTTTCATTCTTGTTTGGAAGCTTACTATGCTTATAGATATGTGTAGTCGAAAAATTGTTCCTCTTTATTTACTATAGAGGATCTCATGTCACTAACAGGTGGCCTATTCGCAAGCAATCCCATGTTCTAGGGATACAAAGTCCCTCTACTGCAGAGCAGGCTTATCCTAAATGGTGACATCATACTAATCATTCAATTTATTCCCTCATGTCTATTGTGCAAGATAGATATTTGCATTGGGCAGCTTAAATTTCTCAGCACATCGTGGTAGCTTCTCGGTTGTATCACAATATTTGTTCATATCATAATGCTTCTGTTTTATCTTGTTGTACTCCCTCTTCTGTGTCAACCTTACACCTTCTTATTTTTCAAAAATTTTGCCAATTTGTTGTAGCCATTTATGGCCACCTGCTTTGTCCACCATTGTTGTCCGCTACCTCAGTTCTTCTTTGACCAAAGCGGTCGTATCGCATTGGTCGCTATCTAGGAAGCCATTGTCTCGCTTTTGGTCTCCAAACCCCATATGATTGATGCCAAACCATACTTAACATCTTCTTTGTCAAATTACTGTTATGCAAACCTACATGAATTGCTCATCAAATCTATCTTATCTGATCATCTCCTATGGCATCCGATTTTTTCTCCATCATAGTTATAGGTTTGTATGTGTCAAAATCAAGTATTTCATCTCCCTGACCTTCTACCCATGTTGTATTTTTCAGTGCCTATCTCCAAAAAAATCTAAAAGAGTTAGAGCATACTTGGTACACTTTTTGCCACTTGTACGCCTTGTCTTCTTGCCTCGTCTTGCTAAGCAAATCAAGGAGAGCTCCCATGGGAGTGCTTGCTTTCCTTGCCGTTGCTCGCCTTGTAGCTCGATTCAGCAGTGCCATACACGCTCGATCAATAGCAGCGAAGGTCCATCTGACCATGGTGGAGGTTAATCCAACAACAGTGGAGGTCGAATCGACGACATTAGATTTCAAATTGACAGTAGTAGAGGACGATTCAGTTGCCCAAGAGTTTGATTTAGTAGGTGAAGAGCTTGATTTGGTTCTCGTGCACCTGAATTTTACGACAATAGAGCTTGTTTCGGCGGATGCGGTGTTGATTCGACGGTCAGTCCACGTCGGTTACAATCTGAAGTATATCTAGATCGGATCACAAACAGTATCCTGTGATATCCGGACTGATTGATGTCGCATCTGGTGTCTTGACTTTTTCACACCAAATATCTCTTCATCTCGGGCTCGCTTGCTAGGATGGGCGGGCCCACCGTCAAGTCGGCGGGTTTCTGATAGGCTGGCCCCACTTGTCAGGGGCGGCCAGAATTTTGGTAGGTGGGGACCCATGGGGTACCCTTATCTCTCAACATCAATGCGTGGAGGTATCAGCTATCATCATTTTCTCAATGGAGTCATCATTTTAAAGGCTTTTTAATGGTGGTGCACTTCGTGCCTACTATGGTTATTACGTAACTCGAATTCTTCAACAATTTTATAGCTATTGGTATCTTACTTATCCGTACTGTGAAAAGTGTGGATGATTTTGTTGCATTTCTAAATTGAACTGCGGGCTCAAAATTGGTGCTCTGCTTACACAAACTTGTTTCTTGCGTGCTCTTGGTTGTTTTCCTTGCATTACTGTCCACGATCCCGTGAAGCTAGTTGCGGACTGTGAGATAAGTGCATGCTGATGAAAAGGACAGGAGGATCGAGGAGCCATGTGAGGTTTGTGTAATCGCGAGGCTACTGCCTCATCATTAGATTGACTTTGGGCGCGTCTTGCACTCACCCATGCACCTTTGGGTTGACTGCTGGCCGTGGCCGGCCGGCCGGCCACATCTTTGGCTGCGGCGTTGCTCAGCCCATCGAGTCCTGCCCGGGGTGACTCGGGCCGCCGTTTGTTTCGCTTGCGCACGCGCGCACGCACGGACGCTTGGTGCTACACGCTAGCCGCCGCGCGTACGCTACACGTGAGGGCCGCGGCTGCGGACAGTGGTATCCGCCGCCACGCTATAGCTACCAGGCTGCACGCCTGCACGCGACTTCATGAGCACAACAGTAGTTGTTGCCACGTTATAGGAGGATCGTGTGGGGATTAATTGCACGGCACTTAGCTTTGCTTTAGTCAGATCTCTTGCAAGTAATCTGGAACATCTCCTAGAATTAGTGTTTGCTCGTACTCCTTCCGTTTCATATTACTTGTAATTTTAACTTTTTTAAATATATATTTTTTTTGTTATGTATCTAGACACACTACCGGAAAACCGTACGTCACCGTGTGCCTAGAAATTCGCCGTGTGTTTTCTATTGGGCACACGGCGACGCCAACGTTCGCTGTGTGCCTCCATTAGACACACTACGACCAACTGCTTTGCCGTGTGACGAGGTCACTACACACGGCGACTATTCCTCTTCACTATGTGTTTTTATTTGAGACACGGCGAAGTATGTGTTCACCGTGTGTTTTTTATGGCACATGGCGAAGGAGCCCCCAAAAAATCATCTTCGAACCTCCAAACTTTTTCTCCACTCTATATGGAACATCAAGTAATCTATGTTAAAATTTGAAGCATTTTTGTATTTGTTTGTTATATTTGAACTACTTAATTACAATTCAAGCAATTTTTTTGAATCAAATCAAATTTGAATTGCAAGTGATTGAAACAATGGAATAAAATGAGTGAAAAAAATAATATTCAAGTTATTTAGCCCAATATAAGGTCTTACCCATGAAATCAAAAGATAATTCGAACAACTTGACCAGGAAACACGACCACGTCCGTGTGTCTGAATGATTTTAAAATTCTAAAAAATGCAAATGAAGTCCAAAAATTATGAGATTTACCAATATCTCATCATATCATATCTGGAGACTATGAAGAAAAATTGAGTGAGTTTCGCACATTTTTTAAGTACGATGCTTACAAACATAAACATCTTCGAAGAAGTTTCATAGAGTTGAGAATGATGCAGTTAGGTTTGGAGTGAAAGTGTGAAAGAGTTTCAGTTTGACTTCGAAAGTTTTTGTACTCTTCACATTCAACATGTTGTACTCCATGTTAAACTTTAGGTATTTTTTTGTGTTTATTTGCTATATTTAACTAATTAAATGCATTCACTGTATTTTTTAAAGAAAAAACAATTTTGTGGGCCCAAAATTTGGAACACGACGAAGGCGTATTCGCCAGCTGCCCCAACAGCCCGCCGCCCCCTCCCCCTTCTAACCCTACGTATAAAAGCTACCCCCTCCCTCCCTCCCTATCCCATCGGCCGCCTCTCCCTCTCTCCCCCCGCAACCGCCGCCTCCCTCCCGCCCAAGCCGCCTTCCTCCCTCCTCCTCCCTCTCGACCTCCCCCGCCACTTCTCCCCGCCTTTAGATCCGCCGCCGCTGAAGGACCGAATAGGCGACCAGAGGGGGGGAGTGAATGAGAGCCGATAAAAATTCTTCTCGAAGGATGAACTCGACCTATACCCCGATTTTCACTCCGATCACTCGCACACCCCAGAGAAGCTCTAGACTAGGCACACACAAGCCTACAAGTCCTAGAGACAAGCCTTAAATCAAAGCGCGGAAGCACAAGAGAAGAAACAAAGCACTTAGCCAAATCTGCGAAGGCTAGACGCGGACTGTCTGTGCAGTACGGGCGGACTGTCCGCAACACCTGGGCAGACTGTCCGGACTCCCTTTGCAGACTGTCCGAAAACTCCAACAGAACCACCAGAGACGCACCGAGAAAATCGGACTGTCCGGCTGAGCCACGCGGACTGTCCGCTAGTGTCGCGGACTGTTCGTGAAGGCCACGCGGACTGTTCGTCAAACTCGCTAAAAACCCCAGACAAACGCAGACCAACCCCAGACAAAAACTGAGCCACGCGGACCGTCCGAGAAGCACTCGCGGACTGTCCGCAAACTGCCTGCAACAAAACCCTAGGGCCGAAACGGATCGAAACGCGAGCGCGCATGAACACGCGACGAACTGCGACGAACACAAGTCACGCGGACTGTCCGCCGCAGCCCCACGGACTGTCCGCGGCTCACGAACAGAGCAGGAACAGCACAACCTCGGGAAGTCAACCCTCCAAATCCATCACCGAATCTCCCAAACAGCTTGAACTCTTGAGACAAGATTTGGGGGACATGTGAAGCGTCACTAGGTGAAGCTATGCCCCAAAAATCTCGACCTCTAACTCCCTAAATCACCGGGAATCGCGGATCACATGAACCACCACCAAGAACTCAGGCTCAAACCAAAACTCGCGAATCGAAGGGATTTCCCGGCGTTTGAGGGGTCAAGATTACGCCCAAAGATGCACAAGGCATCCACCCATGCTCCCCTCAAAGAAATCCGAGAGAAAACGCCCTTAAATCCACGAATCGAGCGAAGAACGAAACCCCCCAAAAATAGTCCCGAAAATGACACGAAAATCATAAAGAGCTAGGAGATCACCGCAACGCCGAATGCTTCCATACATCTAGAGGTCAGAGTCTATACAAGAATCTAGCCTAAGGAAAGCAGAGGAAAAAGAAGCAGTCCAGAGCGATCTATCGGGGGAGGAAACCCTAGAGTCCAAGAGAGAGAGATGCCATCCACCTCTCCGCTATTTATACGAGGTCTACCGGAGGAGGCAAATGACCACACTACTCCTACAACTCAAATAGAAGATACACACCCCTCAGGGGCAATATGGTCAAGTCTTTATCGACTGGACACGCTTCCACCGCAGACTTGCTTAGCCTCGACGCAAGCCCCGCGATCACGCCATGTGCCCCCCGCCTCGAAGCTTCCCGACGCTCCCGGATCACCGTCTCCGTCACATCGGGCCTCCGACTTGGTTTTGCGGTCCAAACCAAGAAACCGTCCACCGATGGTTTTGTGGGCAAACCACCAAACCCCGCGTGCAAGCTTCGGGCTCGATCCGCTACCTTGCACCGGCCCATGTTCACGACTTCAACTTGCTAGTCTTGCACCGCACGACTCACACTTGACCCCATCGACCACCGGGTCCATCGAACCAAGCCTACTTGCCTCTCCATCACCCGGAGGCCGCCACGGCAAAGGCCTTTCGCGCTTGTTCTTCACCTGCACCAACGCGAGTCAAGCCGCAACCTGTACCTGCATACTTAGTCAAGCATCAGTCCACACAACGTTGTCAATCACTCATCACTAAGGAGCGACCCTCCACTGGTCCTCGGACACACCTGATCTTCAATCTCCCCCTTGATGAGTGCATTGACAACACCCATAGTAACCATCATAGAGAAAAAGAAAAGAAAACAACTACGAACACAAACCTCCAAGCAAGTGATCCAAAGCCAAAGAACAAGCGAAAACAAGATCACTCGCCAGACCAAGTCTCAGCCCCCTAAGGCAAGGGCAACAGCTCAACACAGCCGAGACAAACAAAGCTCACAAATAGCACACTACAAAGCACAAAACTCAGGCAAACCAACGAAGCTCCCCCTGCACATATGCAAACCCCCCTGAGCAAATGCAACCTCTTTTCTCAAATTTTCTCCCCACATGCAAAATCTCACAAATGCATACCAATTTTCCACAAAATCTCCCCTATCATACACATTCTCCCTCTTGTTGACAATGCATGAATCAAGGTATATGAAACTCTTCCCCTTGTTTTCATGAAAAATGCATGTCAAAGCATATATACAATCTAGCAAGCTTCTCAAATATACAAAGAGCAGAACAAAATGCCATACATGAGACATAGAGCAAGCAAGGTAGACATGTTGTAGTTAGCGCATTGCCATCAAGAAAGTAGAGATATATAAGCATGTGACATGGCCAAAAGCAATTTTAAGCAATTTTCACAAAGAAAAATTTATCTCATGAGCAAAGCCCTATCCATGGCAATCTGAGCAAAAATAAACTAGATCATCCAAAGCTCATACAAGATCACAAGTTCTCATCACAAGATCATGGTAAACGCCCATAAGCTACCAATTGTCATGTCAAAGCCACCGAGCCATGTGTCTACTTCTTAAAATGAGACTTCTCATGATAGACAACATGCAACGGTTTAGCACCCAAGATATGTATATCAAAAACATGAAAAGACATGATCAAGAGCTCATTTTTCAAGCATAAGGCAATTCATACACCAATTTTATTTTCAAATTTAAATATGGTACATGAAATGCCTTTACGACAAAAAGAAGCTTATTCTCCTCCACAAGTGAACAAATGGGCTAAACATTTACAATGACAAATGGGTCTTTGACCCCAAGCAAAGAGAACATGATACTCAAGCACAAATTAAGCATGATATAGACATTTGAGCACAAATTGAACATAGACAAGTATCTAGTCATGAGTGAAGCAATTTTAGCATTTTCAACAAAAGGAAGCTATCTCATCATGAAAATATGACAATACCATCAAGAGCATAGCATTCACTTCACCATTCCAGAGCATACACATATCTCACATATAGCACATCATAGTGATCAAAGTATATAAGAGAAGCTCATTCCTAGCACAAGTGATCCAAAGATGGCTATCCTACCAGGTTTTGTACAGAAAATAAAATGCATGCATGGAATGCAACATATATCACATATATACATGAGAAGCTCCAAGACTCAGCTAGAAAGGAAAGCACACACCAAGTTCACCTCGCAAGCGTGTGAAGGTAACTTGGTCAAGTGGTTTAGTGAATATGTCGGCTAGCTGATCTTGGGTAGGTACATAGGACAAGGATATGTTCCCTTTCTCAACATTGTCCCTCAGAAAGTGGTATCTCACTTCAATGTGTTTTGTTTTGGAGTGAAGGACTGGGTTTTTGGTTACACTTATGGCACTGGTGCTGTCACAAAAGAGTGGAACCTGGGAACACTCCTCACCAAAGTCGCTCATAGTGTAGGTCATCCATAAAAACTAGGAACAACAACTAGCGGCTGCAACATACTCGGCTTTTGTAGTGGATTGGGCTACACTAGACTGCTTGCGAGACGACCAAGAGACCAAAGAGGAACCAAGAAACTGGCAACATCCAATCGACACCCAGCAAAATCAGCATCAGAGTACCCGTGAAGTCTGAGTGTCGAGGAGGCAGAATACCAAAGACCAAACTCAGGAGTGTAGTTCAAGTACCTGAAAATCCGCTTGACGGCCTGCCGATGTGAGGTCCTCGGTGAGGCCTAAAAACGAGCGCACAGACACACATTGAACTGTATGTCTGTCCTCGTAGCCGTCAAGTAGAGGAGGGAGCCGATCATGCTCCAGTACTCCTTCTGGTCCACGGGTTCGCCATCCTCATCCGCATCCAAAGCCGTAGAGGTACCCATCGGTGTAGTCAGCGGCTTGGAGTCGTTCATGCCAAACTTCTTCACCATGTCCCTGGTGTACTTCACCTGATGTACAAACGTCCCGTCCTTGCACTGCTTGATCTGGAGTCCTAAGAAAAACTGCTGCTCGCCCATCATGGACATCTCGAATTCCCTGCTCATGTCATCTGTAAATCTGGCAACAAGATCATGAGAAGAGCCACCAAAGATTATGTCATCCACGTAAATCTGAACAATCAAAAGGTCATTTCCATGCTTAAGGAGAAACATGGTCTTATCAACTGTGCCCATCACAAACCCCTTACTCAGCAAAAAGCCTCTCAACCTACCATACCAAGCTCTCGGTGCCTGTTTCAACCCATAAAGCGCTCTCTGGAGTTTGTATACACGGTGTGGGTATTTTTCACTCTCAAACCCCTAGGGTTACCTCACATACACTTCTTCCTATATCACCTCAAGAAAGCACTCTTCACGTCCATTTGGTACAACTTGAACCCTTTAGCCATGACAAAGGCTAGAAGGATCCTAACTACCTCCAAACGGGCCACAGGAGCAAATGTCTCCTTATAATCTATACCCTCTTTCTGGTTGAACCCCTGAGCCACCAACCAAATCCATGTGCAGCAGCTCACAAGGTCGCTCGGTCATGACCGCAGTCAGAGGGGCGTGAGAAGCAGCAACCATCTTTCCATGTCGACAAGAAGCACAAACCAAATCCTTCTCGAATTTCAACTTAGGCAATCCTCGGACAAGGTCAAGACCTCTCAAGCGGGAAAGCAACTCAAAGCTCAAGTGTCCCAACCTCCTATGCCATTTCCAAAGCTCGGCTGAAACGCCAGCAACAAAGCATCGAGGAGGACCAATAGACTGGGAAAAATTGGCACGAAAGATTTGACCCTTGGGGACGATCGAGTAGACAAGATCGCCTCGAGAATCAAGCACACAAGAAGTGCCCAACTTAAAACGAACTTCAAAACCTTCGTCAAGCAACTAGGATACCGACAACAGGTTAAAACCAAGTGAGTTGACCAAAGCCACACTCTTCAGGGTCACCTTGCTACTCACCTTCACCATACCTTCACCAAGCACTCGTCCTCTCCCATTGTCCCTAAAAGTGATGTACTCCCTCGTACTCATCGGGGTGAGGCTGGAGAACCACCCACGATCTCCGGTCATGTGACATGAACAACCGGAGTCGATCAACCAAAAGTCCTCCAAGCCTCCCACCTGCAAATCAAAAACGAGGATGAGAATGAGCAAACAACTCAACACTGGGGTTAGTACCAAAAGAGTCAAACCAGTGTCGAGCCATTTGCTCAAAAGAAGGGTTAGCAAAATCCATCCTACCGAAACCTCTGGGCGGAGCCCTCTCACGCCTACCACCGAAGAACCTGTCACGTCTCACTGAAGGAGTACGCACACCACGAGGGGGAAAACGTGGCCCGTAGTCCATCTGAGACCCAAAGCTCTGATCGTGCCTCCCAAACTCGTAACGGTCATGAGCAGGAGCACGTCCAGCCAACTCACCACGCCCAAACCCAACACGCCTATCTCTCTAGGGAAAACCACCTCCACCTACACGAGTGGGAACTGTACACACAAACACCTCACCCCTAGGTAGAGGCCCTCTACGAGGCTCAGGTACACCATGAGGAAGGTGGTACCTGTCATTGTTTGCCATCTCCCTAGCAAACCTCTCATCCCTCTTCCTCCTGAAACAGAACTCATCCTTATGCACATCCCTCCCACAATACTCACAATGGAAGCAGATCGACTGTGGCTTAGGCTGTGGCTTCTTTATGGGCTTCTCAACAACTTTCTCTCCTGACTTCCCACCAAAGACACTCCCCTGGGTGCTCACAAACTTGATAGGTTTCTGGTAGTTTTCTAACTTGTGGGGGAACATTGGTGGATCTGGGGTTGTATCAAGCTTGTTTCTGAGATGGTTTGGCTTGGGTGCGAATTTGTTCATGGGTGTAGTGTGAGGTGGAATAGGAATCTCTCCAGCTTTCTCTTCTCCCTCACCACTCTTCTCACCACTCTAGTCAGCCCCCAATGCCTGACCATCAAACCTCTTAAACTGAGCCAACATCAAACTCAATTGTGGCTCATGCCCAGGCAGCCACCCCATCATTTTTCTCAATTCATCATTCTCATCCTACAAACGGTCAACATAGTGTGCAAGTTCCATGTTTTTCAAAGTATGCATTTCACAGGTAGAGCATGATGTAGGAAGAGGAGCTTTCAGTGCCGCCTCAAGAGAAACTATCTTGGTGTGAGATTCATCTAGCCTAGCATGCAACACAGGACAAGAAGTGTAAGCTGTCACACCCAATTTTTCGAAGAAAACCGAATGCATCTCATATGTGTGCCAGGATCTCAATTTCACACATACGATAGACATAATGAGTGTAATAACAGAAACAATGCTCAAAAACGTACAAGAAGAGGTTTATTAACATTTATTACACTCATGGATAGACACGAAGGTCTTTACATGAACATTGATAGCTAAGACGATCCAACACCGTCTTCAACTCCACAGGCATCTGACTAGGGGAAACGCATCCTCAGAACTCATCGAAGTCACTGAAGTACTCTTCTCCAGTGTTCTCCTCTGAACAGCGGGTAAGCAAGGGTGAGCACACTTATAGTTGGAGCTCAGCAAGTGGGGTGAAAGTGCAAGGCTATCAAGGATAGGCTAAGGTTATGCAGCGGTTAGCATTTTTAATGTTGGTCAAATTTTATTAGCAAGCACCTATTTACTAGGTGTAAGTTTATACCATCCCAAAAATTAAGCTTTAGAAAACATTATCTCAAAACCATATAAAACCATGATTTAATTTCATCTTCAAGTTCACTTATCATGTGAGGGTCCAGGCCGCTCTTGACCGTGAGCACGGCTGATCGATCAGTTTTAACTCTGCAGAGATCGTACACTTTACCCACAGTTCGTGTTCCCCATGTTGCCCGGGTTGATCAGACCCTTAAACACTTCCGAGGTGAGTGGCTAGGGGTCCACTACGAAGCCTTTACAAAGATATGCAGAAGACCAACAACCCGCGACAGTTACAGCAGCGGAGCAGACCATAACCCTCCCTAGTGGTCAGCACCTTAGCAAAGGCTGCTACCCCAAAAGAAGCGGGCTATATCCCTTCAACTTCGGCTCCCTGTGCTCCTTTCGGATAAGGTTGTCAGATAATTCCACACACCTAATTAATTGGCTAAGCCAGAGCCATATGGACTGTGGTTGCACTGTTTTCCTGGTTGGTTCTCCATGTTCCAATTAATACATATGATCTTGTTATTATCAAAAACATCATCTTTCACCAAAGTTATCATGATCATCATTCATCATTTTGTAAAATTCCATTTGAACCATCCCAAGGTATAGCAACTAAGCATTTCTACCCAAAACATTTATTTAAAAGGGTTGTTCAAGGTATAGGGGATGAAAATCTAGTCATGTCCTTAAAAAGGTGATTTTCCCATCAATTTATGCATAGCAATATTTAAATGTAAACTTAGTTATCATGCAAGTTGTGTGGGACAAAGTAGAATATGCAGGGGAGGAAATCCACTTGCCTTCCTTGCTTAAACACTGGGGTTCTTCTTCTTCAAAAACTTGTTCTTGAGCTTCGATCGGTAACTCTGCTCCAACTGGCACGATATCGACGGCGGGGAAGCTCCGACGGCGGTGGTGCTCCAGGCGCGGCGCTGCAGAGTCGAGGGAGAGGAGGAGCTCGGTGCGGGTTGAAGAGGAGATTGAGGGCATCCTTTTATAGGGTAGAAGGGGGCAGAGGAGGAGGCGGCAAGGCGGTGGGGAGCGGACTCCGGCGGCCACCATTAATGGCCGGTGGTGGAGCTCGGGTGGGGTTCGGTGCGGGGGTTTCGGGAGGGGAAGAGGTGGGGTGGCGCGAGTGGGTGCGCTGGCGCACCAGTGGAGGAGGGGAGGAGGCGCGGGGAAGGCCAGAGGGCGCCGGGTAGGCGGCGGTGGCCGGCGGCCAGGAGGAAGGGGCGCGGGCGGGAGGTAGAAGAGGAGCCTGACAGGTGGGCCCCACCTGTCAGCCGCCGTGAGAGAGGGAGAGGAGAGGTGGGCCGGCGGGGCGTGACGGGCCGGCAGAGCTGATGGGCTGTGCGGGGACAGCTGGGCCGGCGGAAAGAAAAGGAGGAAAAGGGAGAGGAAAAAGAAAAACGGCCCGCTGGGCTGAAAGGGAAGGGAGAGAGGGGTTTAGGGGGTTTTGGACTTCCCTTTTTTTTCAACACTCTCAAGCAAAAACAAATGCAACCAATTTATGATGCACAAACACTTGGATATTTCTAAATTAATTAAATATTATTTAATACTTTAAGAGAAAATTTAATTAGTCAAAATTAATAAACCCTTAGAAAATAAAACTAAACTTGTTTCTATTATTTTTAATGTGATGGAATTTTTAGGGTGTGACAAATCCTACCCCCTTAAAAAGAATCTCGTCCCGAGATTCAAAGAGATTGGAAAGATGACTGGAGGAGATACAAGCTGATCTTGAAAGATATTGGGGTACAACCACAGAGCTTGATTCACTTTTCCTTCTTCTTTGGGCTGGTAGCTGCAAACTCAATCCTATCTCCTTGCGGGCTGGTCAAGAGCACCGACTTCTTGGCACACAGAATAATTCCATCATGTTTGCCTAACCAATCCATTCCAAGGATCACATCTATTCCACTGGACGTTAGAATTAATAAGTCAGCTTGAAAATATATCTCTCTGATTTTAAGATTGACCTGAGGGCATACATGGGTGGATTTCATTTCACTGTTTGGGGAACCAACTAGCAAATGTGTCTTCATAGAACTCATGGGAACATCATGCTTTGCCACGAATTGTTCAGTAATAAATGAATGTGATGCCCCAGAATCAAATAAAACTGTTGCAGGTACAGAGTTGATAAGGAACGTACCAAGAACAACATCCTTGGCTTCTTGGGCTTGCTCAGCTGTCATGTGGTTCACCCTACCACGCATGTAGTTTTGTTGGCCTCTGTTACCTTGAAAATTTGGATTCCCAGTGCGTACTTGAGAAGATGGCTGTCCGAATCTCTGACCATTACCCTTCTGAGGTGTGCGCTGGGGACAAACGCTGGCATAGTGTCCCAATTCTCCACAGTTAAAACAACCACTAGGTCGAACTGGGGTGTTGTTCCTCACTGGTGCATCTGAACGATTCTGACAAGGATTTGGAGCACGAGGGGTTATTTGGCGGAAATCTTCGGGTTCTTGATATGAGCGCTGAAACTGTTGATTCTCTTGATAACTTCTTCCTTGTTCACGAGAATGGAACTTAGAACCTTGTGGTGAACTGAAACGAGGGCGAGTGTTGCGGCTTGATTGTCCCTGAGACCGAAACTTGTGCTTGCTTTCAACAAGTTTTGCACGTTTGCTTTCCAAGCCTATGGCCTTGTCTAGCAAAGTCTGGAAATTAGGAAAAGTGTGACTCTGGAGCTGGTAGTTGAGTGGGCCAATGAGACCATCCAAGAAACATTCTTGCCTCTTTGGATCTGTGTCTACCTCATCTGGAGCATAACGAGATAGCTGAGTGAATTTATCCCGATACTCACTAACAGACATGTTGTCTTGCTTCAGAGCTAGATATTCCTTCTGCTTGAGCTTGATCACACCAGCTGGGATGTGATGTGTGTGGAAACCTTCCTGGAACTCCTGCCAGGTGATGGTGTTAGGAGCAGCATGGGCAACGGTATACGCATCCCACCAAGCAGCTGCTGCGCCCTCTAGGCGTCCTGCAGCGTACAAGACTTTCTCATGATCAGTGCATTGTACTATATCCAACTTCTTGTTAACAGTCTTGAGCCAATCATCAGCATCAAGGGGTTCCACTGAATGGGAGTAGGTAGGTGGGTGGTGGCTCATAAACTCTCTGTGTTTGTTTGCAAGTGGCAGAGGTGCTTGAGGTAATGGCTGGTTTTGTTGAGCTTGCATGTTCTGAACAGTAGCTGTGAGTGCTTGCAACAACTGTGTCTGGGCTGCTAGGAATTGCTGCATTGCTGGATACATTGCTGGGTTATGTGGTGGATGTGGTACTGGATTTCGTCGATTAGCGATGTGAGCACGAATCACAGGTGGGACGTCCTGTCCTCCTCCTGACCTTGTGTTTTCCATCTGATTGTTAGGGAAGATACTCAGATAGGAAGTTGAACAGATAAAGATAAACAGAAGAACAGGGGGTAAAGAATTAAATTAAACTTAATTATTTTATTAATGCACTTATGGCCATCACTCCATAAGGCATTTCAAACATAACAAAGATCCAACTCAAACATGTTTTCACCCAACAAACATTATTACATCGTTTACGTCCTCACAGGAACGGATCTATCGATCAACTAAAAAAAAGGTAGGCATCCTATTCAAGAAGACCGGTGGTGGCGATGGACGAGCCGTAGCGGAGCCTCTTGCGGGGTGGTGACATCGCAGCGTAAGAAAACTCAGCGGGCTGCACTGGTGGCTCCCTGCCATCACGCTCAGCTTCCAACCGTGCGATCCTTTCATAGGCATCCTTCAGCATCACGTGGGTCTGGTCCAACTCAGCAGTAGCAACCTCCAGATCAGTGTTGAGTCCTGCAACGACCTGAACAAGGATGTTGATACGATTCTCCCCGGGATATCCAACTTGAACCATTGTGTGCTCAGTGCCACTGATGCGTCGAGGAACGTGACGGAAGTCACTGATATTTAGCTCATGGTTGCGCCTGGAACGAAGGGACCACAAAGCTCTTCTTGCAGCATTGCTGACAGAAGCACTGTAGGTGGAATGAGGTGTGGTGGAGTCATGTGCCTTGATCGTTGGGTATCCTCTGGTAGTTTCTTCATAAGCTCTGACGTGAACTCGAGTCATGTAGAAGGTACCAAGTGGTGGCTCGGTCCAACTGTGGGTGACGTAGAGCGGCTTCACCATGTTTCCCGATTCCCGCAGCGTCTGACGAAGTAGATAGGGAAAGTAGCCTTGCTCATCCTCTGAGGAATGAATGCGACAGGCCGAATCCCCATCACGAGGATCGTCGTAGTAGTACTCTTCTACATTACCGTCGCTGCCATCACTGGGGTTCTCCATGACTGGCTCAGTCAAAGGGGCAACTCCATTCCGTTGTTGGCGTACGGCTGAAACCCGGCCATCTAATAGAACAAAGCTGAACTTAGAGCAAACTAAAACAAAAGGGTACAATTTTAACAAAAGACAAATAAGATAGATTTTTAGATGCAATTAAGATTTATTTTGAAGAGATGACACGGCTTTCTAGATATGAGTCCTTATTTCGACCATTTCTATCTAAGATTGCGTCCTACAGTCAGCATAGCTCTGGTACCACTCTGTCACACCCAATTTTCCGAAGAAAACCGAATGCATCTCATATGTGTGCCAGGATCTCAATTTCACACATAGGATAGACATAATGAGTGTAATAACAGAAACAATGCTCAAAAACGTACAAGAAGAGGTTTATTAACATTTATTACACTCATGGATAGACATGAAGGTCTTTACACGAACATCGATAGCTAAGACGATCCAACACCGTCTTCAACTCCACAGGCATCTGACTGGGGGAAACACATCCTCAGAACTCATCGAAGTCGCTGAAGTACTCTTCTCCAGTGTTCTCCTCTGAACAACGGGTAAGCAAGGGTGAGCACACTTATGGTTGGAGCTCAGCAAGTGGAGTGAAAGTACAAGGCTATCAAGGATAGGCTAAGGTTATGCAGCGGTTAGCATTTTTAATGTTGGTCAAATTTTATTAGCAAGCACCTATTTACTAGGTGTAAGTTTATACCATCCCAAAAATTAAGCTTTAGAAAACATTATCTCAAAACTATATAAAACCATGATTTAATTTCATCTTCAAGTTCACTTATCATGTGAGGGTCCAGGTCGCTCTTGACCGTGAGCACGGCTGATCGATTAGTTTTAACTCTGCAGAGATCGTACACTTTACCCACAGTTCGTGTTCCCCATGTTGCCCGGGTTGATCAGACCCTTAAACACTTCCGAGGTGAGTGGCTAGGGGTCCACTATGAAGCCTTTACAAAGATATGCAGAAGACCAACAACCCACGACAGTTACAGCAGCGGAGCAGACCATAACCCTCCCTAGTGGTCAGCACCTTAGTAAAGGCTGCTACCCCAAAAGAACCGGGCTATATCCCTTCAACTCCGGCCCCCTGTGCTCCTTTTGGATAAGGCTGTTAGATAATTCCACACACCAAATTAATTGGCTAAGCCAGGGCCATGTGGACTGTGGTTGCACTGTTTTCCTGGGTGGTTCTCCATGTTCTAATTAATACATATGATCTTGTTATTATCAAAACCATCATCTTTCACCAAAGTTATCATGATCATCATTCATCATTTTGTAAAATTCCATTTGAACCATCCCAAGGTATAGCAACTAAGCATTTCTACCCAAAACATTTATTTAAAAGGGTTGTTCAAGGTATAGGGGATGAAAATCTAGTCATGTCCTTAAAAAGGTGATTTTCCAATCAATTTATGCATAGCAATATTTAAATGTAAACTTAGTTATCATGCAAGTTGTGTGGGACAAAGTAGAATATGCAGGGGAGGAAATCCACTTGCCTTCCTTGCTTAAACACTGGGGTTCTTCTTCTTCAAAAACTTGTTCTTGAGCTTCGATCGGTAGCTTTGCTCCAACTGGCACGATATCTACGCGCACAGCAAAAATCATACAATAAATAAAAACAATACATCAAACATTACAAAAGACTAAAACAAGCTTCTAAAACTGACATGCTCAAAGAGACGGTCGTATGGACACCAAGAACGCTTAAAACGGACGAGAGATGCAAAAGATATGGCTAAAACAAGGTTCAGGGGTTAGATTGTAAGAAAACTTGGGCTTCAGGGGGCTTATCTGCAAGAAACCAGGGACCTAAACATAATTATGTGTATAAACTCAAGGTTTATACCGTAAAAGGACAGGCTTGGACCTCGGGTGGGAAAACTTAAGAAGTCTAGGGGCTTAACTGTGAAAACCGAGGACCTGTTTGTAAGGTTCTTTCGGGGTGGGAGGGCATATGCGTGATATTTGAAAGTACAAGGGCTTTTTTGCAAAAAGGCATTGGCCGGCCTGGGTTGACCATTACTTGGAGGTTTGACCTGGGCGGCTGGGCAGATCTGGCCGCTGATCTTCAAGCGGACGGTCACGGTCGCGTGCAAGCGGCGGCCAGCGGCGGGACGGCAGCGCCCGGCGGCGGGTGGTCGGAACTTCGCCGGCGCACGGCCAAATGGAGCTCCTGTGCACCATAGACGACGGGCAGGGCACCAAAATGAATAGGAGGGCGTGTGGGTTTCACTTAGGGGCTCGGAGAGGTAGAAGGAGCGCCGGAGGAGCGGATCGACGGCGGGGAAGCTCCGGCGGCGGCGGTGCTCCGGGCGCCGACGCTGCGGAGTCTAGGGAGAGGAGGAGCTCGGTGCGGGTTGAAGAGGAGCTTGAGGGCATCCTTTTATAGGGTAGAAGGGGGTAGAGGAGGAGGCGGCAAGGCGGTGGGGAGCGGACTCCGGCGGCCGCCATTAATGGCCGGTTGTGGAGCTCGAGTGGGGCTCGATGCAGGGGTTTCGGGAGGGGAAGAGGTGGGGCGGCGCGAGTGGGTGCGCTGGCGCACTAGTGGAGGAGGAGAGGAGGCGCGGGGAAGGCCAGAGGGCACCGGGGGGCGGCGGTGGCCGGCGGCCAGGAGGAAGGGGCGCGAGCGAGAGGTAGAAGAGGAGCCTGACAGGTGGGCCCCACCTGTCAGCCGCCGTGAGAGAGGGAGAGGAGTGGTGGGCCGGCGGGGCGCTGACGGGCCGACAGAGCTGATGGGCCATGCGGGGACAGCTGGGCCGGCAGAAAGAAAAGGAGGAAAAGGGAGAGGAAAAAGAAAAATGGCCCGCTGGGCTGAAAGGGAAGGGAGAGAGGGGTTTAGGGGGTTTTGGACTTCCCTTTTTTTTCAACACTCTCAAGCAAAAACAAATGCAACCAACTTATGATGCACAAACACTTGGATATTTCTAAATTAATTAAATATTATTTTATACTTTAAGAGTAAATTTAATTAGTCAAAATTAATAAACCCTTAGAAAATAAAACTAAACTTGTTTCTATTATTTTTAATGTGATGGAATTTTTAGGGTGTGACACAAGCACCTAACAAAGCAGGTCTAGATTTCAATTCATCACACTCAATCCTAAGGACATCTAGTTCCTAGAGAGTAGAGGCATGCTTCTCCTTGAGAGCAGTCAAATCAGCCAGAAAAACATTACAATCACTACAATCAACCTCATCAGAAATAACAGGAGCAACTTTCAAAGAACCTATCTCATTTCTAGCATCAACAAGCAAGGACTCAAGCTCAACTATCTTGTCCTTAGCATCACCCAACAAAGACCTAAATTCCCTCTTCTCCTTGTTGGTCTTCCTAAGCACATCATCGCGGTTATCAAGCAATTCATTGATCCTAGCATTCTCCTCTAGCAAGAAGTTCGAATCATGTCATACCTCTTCCTCGGAGTCGGAGTTCGAATCCGAGCTATTCTTCCCACCCTTCTTGGAGTGCGCCATGCCGCAAAAGCCACCTTGTGCAATGAAACTGAGGCCGGTGAAGTTCTTGCCTGTGTGCCGCTTGTCCTTGCGCCGATCTTGCTCTTCATCGCTGCTCGAGTCAGAAGAAGCATCGCTTGATGTGGAGTCGATGTCCCTCGCTCCGGCAACCATCGCTCGAGCCATCTTCTTCTTGTACCCGCTACTCTTCTTCAGCCTTCTCTCACCCTTGTCCTTGCGCTTGTCCTTGTAGTCGTTCTGGGAGCGGTGCTTGTTGTAGTCATGCTTGGACTTGCCCTTGTAGTCGTTCTTGATCTCCATGGCTTCCCAGGGCATTCGGTGATGAAGTGCCCGTGCTTCCCGCACCGATAGCACATCCCCGAGCTCTGCCTTGCATTCTTGTGGTTCTCGTACATCCGCTCAAACCTCTTGCTCAACAAGGTGAGATCATCCTCGCTCAGCACCTCAAAGTCCTCATCTGGCAAGGACACAAGACAAGACAAAAAACCAACAGAGTTAGCATTAGTCCTCGATCCTGAGACAAGAGCCAAACTATGAGGATCAGTGGGGCTCTCGCTCTTGGCTCTCAAGCCACGATCAACCTCCAAAGACCTGAGCTTGGAAAATAGCTCATCAAGCGATAGCGTATCATACACGCTCGACTCCTCAATGGCCTCGACCTTGGCACTCCACACAGACCTATCCAGGGCATGCAAAAGCTTGATAGCTTGATCATGATCTGTGTATGGGAGCACTGTCACATTGGCCCTCATGTTGTTGACTATGCTGGTGAAGCACTGGAACATAGCATTGGTCGACTCACCGGGGAGATGAGTGAAGTTCTCGTACTCTCTCCGGTAAGTGAAAAACAAATGAGCTTGCACCTTGTTGATGCTCACTAACTCTTATTTTTATGCATCAACAATACATGAAAAAGGACCAAAAAGATAAATCAACAGTAGTATAGGGCCTTGGACTAATGAATTCCACGAGTTTTGGTGAATTATATATTTTTAGGGACTATTCAGGAAAATGCGAAAAGAATAAATTCTAGAAGGCTCCAGAAGGCTCCCGAACTCAACCGAAGTGGGCTCCCAGAAAATACGCATCTAGAAGGGACAAGAGGCCCACACGCGAAGGCGGAGCCCGGCCCGGGCCCGGCCCGGGCCGACCGGCCCAGTGGGGAGGCCGATCGGGCCCCCTGGCCCCGATCAGGCCCTGCTTCGGGAAGGTTCCTCCACCACGTCTTAGGGTTAATCAAAACCACTTGTTTAGGTCGGTTTGATCCTACGGCGACGGATTCTCCCTCAGGACTATATAAGCAACCCCAGACCCCCCCAGGGCATGGGATGCATCTCTCAGAAGATCATCATCATCAGGCCAAGATAGGAGAAGAAGAGGATACATCAGAGATAGGATAGCTACTTCATAGTTCAAGATCTAATTTCTAGATCAAGAACCTAGTTCTAGATAGAGAGTCAGATTCGAGTAGAGTTGAGCTTTGCTCCAGTTCAGATCTGTAAGTTATCAAGATTCAGTTCTTATATTGTTTCTCAATGACTTTATGCTATTTCAATATTATGTGTGCAATTGCTAAGTTCTTACTTTATTCCAGTAGTATATTTGATATAGTCATGATCAATGATAAGTCTACGCACTTATTCGTAGAGCTCCTAGTATTTTATGCGCATATGCTAGGTAGTAGAAAGTATGTAAGCATGGTACTTAGATATGATTTACTTGCGGATTCACCTTATACTCCGGGTCGTGTGGTAGATCGTGAGCGTTACAGGTCTATTGAGTCCTTTGTAGTCCACCCCCCGAATATAAGACTAGTCGAACAATGGTTCTTGGGAAGATCAAGTTTCGTCCTTGATTCTCTTGGGTAATCTTCGAGGTGTTCACACTTATCCATGACTATGCTATATATGATGATATGCTACATTAGAATAGATGAACAAACTCAGTCTTTGTATGCTATATAGAATTGTCTCTCTTAAGTAAATCCAATTCTAATCTAGACTAGGAATAGTTTATGCTATGCTCCACATGTGCCTCTGCCTGTCTATTTATCATTACTTTATTATTTGGCTTACCCCTGTTAAAGTATGTGCCATTCCATCAAAGTCCATAAAGTAATCTATTGCCATCCCTATGTCTGTTGTTACATCCATCCATCTTCCCTGTGGATACGATATTTTAAAACCCATCACCCCGGGTGAAATGCTCACCGGTATCCGTGCGCTTGCGGATTATCTATCATAATATTTCTGTAGGCTCTTATACCAATCACGTTTCTTGCGCCATTGCTTAGAATGGTTTCTAGATCCATTCTTTGGAAGTTGCGTTAAGAATTGTCAACAAGTATTTCTGGTGCCGTTGCCGGGGAAGATTGGATGGCTACCTTTAGAAAATCGATGGCTAGATACTTTAATGAGACTTTGTAATTTGGCACCTCTGCTTAAACAGAATTACCCTTGTTTGTTTTTGTCTATGTTATTTGCAGGGTATTAACAGGTTTGATTGTGATTCACCACACTTCAATTATTTGAGTCAAATCAACCAAGGAAGCTTTACACCATGTTCTGAAGCCATGGCTGAGAAGACATTGTTGGAATTCGCTGCTCCAAACATCAATAACATTCGCATTGGACCAACAATCGATCATGAATTTGAGCTTAAGCCTAGCCTCATCAACATGGTGCAAGCTGATTTATTCAGTGGAAAGGTACATGAAGATGCAAGTGCTCATCTCCAGAACTTTTTTGGAGAAAGGCGCCACCATCTCCATCAAAGACATTCCCAAGGAAACGATCCTACTCCGCTTATTCCCAGTTTCACTAAAGGGAAGGGCGAGACAATGGTTCTACTCCAATGAAATCAACACATGGGAGTAATGTTCTACAACCTTCCTATCAAAGTTTTTCCCCACAGGCAAAACCAATGCTTTACGTAAAATCACCAATTTTCAGCAGTAGAAAGGCGAGTCAATTCCAGAGGCATGGGAACGTTTGCAAGAATATATATCAGATTGCCCTCACCATGGAATAAAAGAATGGATGCTCCTACAAAGCTTTTACCATGGATTAAATCAAAAAGCGTCTGAGCATCTAGATGCAGCTGCTAAAGAATCATTCTTGTCACTCACTACGAGACAAGCCAATACACTTATGCAGAAGATATTTGAAAATCAAGGCTGGACCCAGAAGAACACTCAACAATGTCATCAGAGTGAGGAAGTACAAGAAGATGAAGAGTTGAAAGAACTATCAACGAGTATGGACGTGCTGTTGAACAGGCTTGAGGAACGAGCCAACTTCAAGAAGGATCGACAAGCTTTACAAGATTCGATGAATACTTCAAGAAATTCAAGCTTAGTGGTTCACAAGTCAGCACCAACCCAAGAAAAAGACCTACAATCACGACCGACTTACGTAGGTAAGTATACAGGTAATAATTCCAAGCGACCCTCGCTACGAGAGTTAATTGAAGAACAGGATAAAATAACCAATAATCTCTCTAAGAAGCTTGTTGCTAATGATAAGATTCTAGAAGACATAAATGTTAAGATAGATAATTTTTCTGAAATCTTAAAAGATCAAGCTATCTTTAATGCTAAACTAGAATCAAAGCTATCAAAATTGTCTGTTGTTGCACCTGTTGCCACTAACCCTGAGCAGGTATTTAATGTCCGAACAAGAGGTGGCAAGCAAACAATAGATCCACCATATCCCAAGGGCACAGCAAGACCACCGGCTAGAACACACACAGCACCTGCAATTGTGGCACCAGCCGAAGCTCCAGAGAAGGATAATAACATAGAAGAAGTCGTGCAAGAAGAACAAGACTCAACAAGACAAGATTTCCACGACACCAACTTCATACCATATCCAAGAAGAGTGAGAAAACCTCAAGTTGATGATCAATTCGGGAAGTTCGTCGAAGTCATCCAGAAGCTTTATGTCAACATACCTCTATTGGATGCCATGCAAGTTCCGACATATGCCATGTACATCCGAGACATCCTGAATAAGAAGAAACCTTTGCCAACTACGGAGATCATCAAGTTGACCGAAGAATGTAGTGCGGCAATCCTGAACACATCGCTCATCAAGAAAAAGGATCCAGGATGCCCCACTATAGAGTGCTCCATTGGAAATCAATACTTCAACAATGCACTCTGTGATCTTGGAGCAAGTGTCAGTGTGATGCCCAAGGTTGTCTTCGACAAGCTCAAGCACCCTACCTTGGTTCCAACATCAATGTGTCTCCAATTGGCAGATCAATCAGTTCGCTACCCATCAGGAATCACCGAGAATGTGCCAGTGAAAATCCGAGGGTTCTTGGTGCCAGTTGATTTCGTGGTATTAGATATGCACCCGGACTCCAGGGTTTCACTGATTCTCGGGCGACCATTCCTGAGCACCGCCAATGCACACATCAATGTAGGCGGAGGAGAGATCACATTTGAGATCAATGGAAGGGAGGAGAAGTTTGCTTTCCAACCCAGACCAGAGCTCAGCATCAACACGAACAGAATCGATCAAGAAAAGACATCGTCAGAAGGACCGTCATCTCTGAAGACGGAGAATGCATCTAAAGATTAGAAGACTCGGAAGTCCCGAACCCTCGCCAAAGGTAACCGGTAAAAACACAAAAATATATTTCTGAATTTCACATTTGCTACAGTAAAAACTTTTTCACGCCCCATGGTGAAAAATTTTACGGTGTGTCAAAACCTGTATAATGATTTTTCGTGGTGGCATAAAAATATTTTTACTGCTATATTTTTGCTGTTATATTTGCTATTACCCTTACGCTTGGGACCCACATGTCATAGGAATACACATCAAATCTTTACCTACCTTATCTTATCACTTATTCCACTAGCACCTCTTTTTCCCACTCACAAGGCACACCTTCGAGCCTTTGCAGTTCTGCCTCAACAGAAAGGAAGTTTAGGAAGAGAGTGGAGAAGAAATCTAAGGGAAGTCTAGCTCTAAACTTTTCTTGAAAACCTTAGACACCATGTTCAGAAGAATCCTTGGACGCTCTAGCTCCAGAGCCAGCTCCCGACGGTCGATGAGTGTAGACTCTCAGGAGTCTCCCTCACCGGTCTCTAACCCCTCTCCGTCAGCATCGCAATCACAAGGAAAGATCCTAACCGCTGATGTGCATTTGCACATCAGGATAGGAGAAGAGAAGGAACGGTATGAGAAACTGAAGAAACGTTCTTTTGTCCTTACACCCATGTTTAGCGAAGAATTTATGCAAGAAGCAGGCTTGGACTCTGAGTTCATCCAAATTCTTGCTTTGTTGGGGTGGACCTCTTTTTATAACACTTCTGAAAGGGGTAGCCAGCTCCTCACTTTAGAGTTCCTCTGCACTTTGAAATCCTCTAACGATGGGGTAACCTTTCGGTTATTCCATCAAGAGCACACTCTATCTTGGAGAAAGCTGAGCAACGCCTTAGGGTTCGCAGAAGGATGTGCCTTAGATTTAGACTCATCTCTTGAAGATTTTGATAGGCTAATCCTCTGGACGGACGTTACAGGGAAAGAGAACACACACAAACCACGCACCAATGACATTCAGCATCCCACTCTCCGATTCTTTCACAAGTGGATAAGCCTTGTTCTTTTTCCACGCAATGATAATATCAGCGTGAGAGTAGGGGATATGCAGCTGATTTATGCTGCCCTGAAAAGACAAGCTGTGTCCCCTGTCAAGATGCTAGTAGAGCACTGGCTTTCGTTCCCCAACTTAGTTGGAGATGTAAGCTGCACCTCTCTGATCACCCGGATAGCCGATGACTTGGGCATCCTTGGAGATGCCACTATCATCGACATTGACACTCCTCGTGAGATCATCGGCTACGATTACTTCCGCCAAGGAAGATGGGTCAAGATAATTCAAGAAAAATTGCATTACATCCACCATAAGAACGCAATCCCGTTACCTAACCCGGGATTGGGTATATATTCTGTGCAATCTTTTCTGATTGATGAGCAGGCACAACCGGTTCAGCAGCGACCTCCACGAACGACAGCTCGAGCTTCATCGTCAAACTACGTCGGAGCGGACCCACTGCCCCAAGACGCTGCGTATCGATCATATGAGAACTTCGTGCCAACATACCCTCGTCGCGCGTACCAAGGAGGAGATTTACCACCGCAGGGACCAAGCAACCTCGGAGGACAGGAGTTTGGAAGTGGCAGGTTTTACGCATCATCTTCGAATTTTGTACCTGCCCGTAACTCTTTTTCAGGATTCGACCATCAGTACACTGCAACGTTCCGCCAAGGTGTCCATGACAATATGAGGACGCAAATGAACACTCAGGATATCCACACCAACATGTTACGTCAACATCAACAGTGGATGGACCAGGCGGGACAACGATTAGAAGACATACAAGAAACTGCAGATGCAAACGCTGAACTACTGGCAAGGAGATTTCGCTAGTGGGGGATGTAGAATCAAGCAGCTTGGGGGAGAAACCCCAAGGTAAGTATCACTATCTATTTTATATATTTTATATTTTAAGTTTTTGTTTAGCTCGATAAGTTTGAAATAATAATAAAATAAAATAAAAATTTCCCTTGTTTAAAATAAATAAAGAACTGGAGAAGTATGTTAAATGGACATGATAAACAAATGCTCTTCATTGCTGCAAATGCCTAGCTTACCATCGTTTGAAGTTCTCCCAAGACATGGATACAATTGTTTAGATTTTTGAAACATGCTTTGAGTTTGAGATTCTTGTGGGAGCAATTTCTTGATCTAAGTCTAGGTGATTGATTGATTGATTGACATGATTAAGTTGAGCTGCTGTTTATCTTGTTCAAAGTAACACTAAATTCTGGAGATTCACTTTTTAATCATAAGATTTATATATAACGAGTCTCCTGTATGACATAAGACGTTATGTCCTGTTAAAAAAAAGAGAAAGCCTTGTTGAAAATTTGCTAAGAGTGTTCCAGTTTTATATCTCTCTATGCTTTCAAAGAGACTTGGGCATGACATAAAAAAAAGAGAAGAAAGAAAGAAAGAAAGAAAGAGAGGAAAAAGTGAGATGAGAGAGGGAGAGAAATGAACAAGTGTTCTACTAGGCGAGAAGGGCCTACCTCTCTAAAAAGAATAAATTAGAGATGAATAATGGACACAAGTCCGAGGGTGAGAAGAGCCCACATCTCTAAGGAGAGAGAAAAATGGACAAAAGTCCGGGGTGAGTAGGGCCCACCTCTCCTAATGTCATGTAACCCAAGGTTCTCTTAAGATTATTGCTAGAAAGAGAGAGATATTTCAGGAACAAAAGAAGCAAAAGCAGGCTAAAGTTGAAAGTTTTCAAAATTTTATCATATCAAGTTGTCATACAGGAGTACTCTGAGTTTTAACTTGAATACCTTTTGCAAAACTCCAGAATTTTAGTGAAACCATGAACTTGAGATATGGTGCTTGACTTAATTGTTGTATCTTTCAACTGCTCAAGACTCAAGTGCAGATAAAAGCCCCATGTTCTCAAGCAGATATAAGCAGGTTTTAAAAGTCTGACTTTTTCATCCTACCTTGGAAAAGAATTTATTGTGGTAACACTAAGTCTTGCTAAGAGACTAGCAAGAGGTAAGCTTGGGGGAGTTGTTGATGCTCACTAACTCTTATTTTTATGCATCAACAATACATGAAAAAGGACCAAAAAGATAAATCAACAGTAGTATAGGGCCTTAGACTAATGAATTCCACGAGTTTTGGTGAATTATATATTTTCAGGGACTATTCAGGAAAATGCGAAAATAATGAATTCTAGAAGGCTCCAGAAGGCTCCCGAACTCAACCGAAGTGGGCTCCCAGAAAATACGCATCTAGAAGGGACAAGAGGCCCACACGCGAAGGCGGAGCCCGGCCCGAGCCCAACCCAGGCCGACCAGCCCAGTGGGGAGGCCGATCGGGCCCCCCTAGCCCCGATCAGGCCCTACTTCGGGAAGGTTCCTCCACCGCCTCTTAGGGTTAATCAAAACCACTTGTTTAGGTCGGTTTGATCCTACGGCGACGGATTATCCCTCAGGACTATATAAGCAACCCCAGACCCCCCCAGGGCATGGGATGCATCTCTCAGAAGATCATCATCATCAGGCCAAGACAGGAGAAGAAGAGGATACATCAGAGATAGGATAGCTACTTCATAGTTCAAGATCTAATTTCTAGATCAAGAACCTAGTTCTAGATAGAGAGTCAGATTCGAGTAGAGTTGAGCTTTGCTCCAGTTCAGATCTGTAAGTTATCAAGATTCAGTTCTTATATTGTTTCTCAATGACTTTATGCTATTTCAATATTATGTGTACAATTGCTAAGTTCTTACTTTATTCTAGTAGTATATTTGATATAGTCATGATCAATGATAAGTCTACGCACTTATTCGTAGAGCTCCTAGTATTTTATGCGCATATGCTAGGTAGTAGAAAGTATGTAAGCATGGTGCTTAGATATGATTTACTTGCGGATTCACCTTATACTCCGGGTCGTGTGGTAGATCGTGGGCGTGACAGGCCTATTGAGTCCTTTGTAGTCCACCCCCCGAGTATAAGACTAGTCGAACAATGGTTCTTGGGAAGATCAAGTTTCGTCCTTGATTCTCTTGGGTAATCTTCGGGGTGTTCACACTTATCCATGACTATGCTATATATGATGATATGCTACATTAGAATAGATGAACAAACTCAGTCTTTGTATGCTATATAGAATTGTCTCTCTTAAGTAAATCCAATTCTAATCTAGACTAGGAATAGTTTATGCTATGCTCCACATGTGCCTCTGCCTGTCTATTTATCATTACTTTATTATTTGGCTTACCCCTGTTAAAGTATGTGCATTCCATCAAAGTCCATAAAGTAATCTATTGTCATCCCTATGTCTGTTGTTACATCCATCCATCTTCCCTGTGGATACGATATTTTAAAACCCATCACCCTGGGTGAAATGCTCACCGGTATCCGTGCGCTTGCGGATTATCTATCATAATATTTCTGTAGGCTCTTATACCAATTACGTTTCTTGCGCATTGCTTAGAATGGTTTCTAGATCCATTCTTTGGAAGTTGCGTTAAGAATTGTCAACACACCTGGGCATTGCCAACATGAGCATTCCTGAGCTTAAGCCATATCTTTCCGGCCACATTCTCTTCGTACACTCGCTCAAACTCCGAGGCACAGAGAGCACAGAACAAGTAATCGGCCTTGCTGTTGGCCTCACACATGTCCCGTGATCCTGGAAGAAGAAAACTGTCTGGAATGACATAATTAGGATTCTGAGTCACATCCCAAATCAGAGTCCCCTTCCCACGCAAAAACGCGCCCATACGCAAAAAGGCGGCCTCTCCCACATCGGGTAATTCTTACCATCGAAGTGCGGAGGACCCGACCCCTTACCATAGTCGCCCATCTTTGGATCTTGGACTGGTTAGAATCAAGAAGATCTGTAACCGGCTCTGATACCAATTGAAGGACCGAATAGGCGACCAGAGAGGGGGGGAGTGAATGTGAGCCGATAAAAATTCTTCCCGAATGATGAACTCGGCCTATACCCCGATTGCCACTCCGATCACTCGCACACCCCAGAGAAGCTCTAGACTAGGCACACACAAGCCTACAAGTCCTAGAGACAAGCCTTGAATCAAAGTGCGGAAGCACAAGACAAGAAACAAAGCACTTAGCCAAATCTGCGATGGCTAGATGCGGACTATCCGTGCAGTACGGGCGGACTATCCGCGGCACCTGGGCGGACTGTCCGGGGCCCCTTCGCGGACTGTCCGAAAACTCCAACAGAACAACCAGAGACACACCAAGAAAATTAGACTGTCCGGCTGAGCCACGCAGACTGTCCGCCAGTGTCGCGGACTGTCCGTGAAGGCCACGCGGACTGTCCGTCAAACTCGCTGAAAACCCCAGACAAACGCAGACCAACCCCAGACAAAAACTGAGCCACGCGGACCATCCGAGAAGCACTCGCGGACTGTCCGCAAACTACCTGCAACAAAACCCTAGGGCCGAAACAGATCAAAACGCGAGCACACACGAACACGTAACGAACTGCGACGAACACAGGTCACACGGACTGTCTGCCGCAGCCCCACGGACTGTCCGCAGCTCACGAACAGAGCAGGACAGCACGACCCTGCGAAGTCAACCCTCCAAATCTATCACCGGATCTCCCAAACAGCTTGAGCTCTTGAGACTAGATTTGGGGAGATGTGTGTTGGCATTTCTTAATGTCACCAATAGTTGTACACCTAGAGGGAGCGTATAAGAGCAACCGGGTATACCGCAAGCGCACGGAAATGCTGCTGTAGCACTTTTCCAAGGAAGGAGAGTATTCCAACGGTATCGAATCCAAGGAACGATGTGCACTATCTTCTACTCTAGTATATATGGTCCAAGGACACAACACCGATTGATAGGATAGGTAGAAAGGATCTGCCTCGACCAAGCGCAGAGTCTAGCACGGTCTCTCAGGTATAACGCTCACTTTGGGCGCCAGCACATCCTAACTTTTTAGGGAGAGGCCAATGTACTGACAACGAGCCCAACTCGGTACGCAGGCGCGAAGGGTTGCAAAGGGTCCAACAGGCTGTCACCACTGCGGCCTACCTCTATCGTTACGCGAGTGCACGAGGTCTTCGCAGGATAACCTTTGGAACATACACCACGTCTATACCACTGACTACTACTATAGTCGGACACTGTCTGACATCCCGATAGCCCGACTATAGCACTCTGTATAAATACGGAACTACGAATCCGTGAGGGAGATACTGGCACTAGCTCAAGGTATGCTCTATCACTCATGCAAGATCACGAATGCACTTTGATCTAACTAGAGATATGCAGGAGCATCAACTTTACTCTAATAGACAAGCTAGCAAACTAGATGCAAACTTATGATCCAAGTCTACTAGATCGAAAGGGTTGTGTTCGAAGAACACAAGCCTCTAAATCAAGAACAAACGAAGAACACAAGAACAAAGCGACTAAGCATGCATACGACTTTAGTCTAAATAGAAAATGTCAAAATACTCACTTTAGTCTAGATGAAGAACAGAGGCACCACTGAGGATCGTTCTTGAGGAAGATATCATGAACATGACATGTCCCCAAGCCTCCCACCTCACTTCCTAGCACTAATCATATACAAAGAGCTCTCCTCTCCTAATGAGAGAAGCCAAAAGGCAAAAGTGAGAAGGAGGAGAAGAAGTGTGTTTCCTATTCTCTAACCCATCCACTTCTATTTATAGGCCCGGGTACCGGCGCGAGAACACCCCATACACCCCCAGACTGGCTTAAGGATCCAATCAGGGAGCACCATGTGGAAGCAGATGGCGAACGGAGGAAATCCCGGGTCGGCCGATCCATGGGGTTGGCCGACCTGGGCCCACCACGTCCTGCCTTGTGCTTTCTCTGGGTGACTGGTATGTGGGCCCTTATGACGGTTCCCAGTGTATGGGTTGTTTGGAGGCGGTTTGCTTGGGTTGTGGGCCCTTGGATCCTTGTGCTCGACACGTGGCAGTGGCTGATTCGTCGGAAAGTGCTTCTCTTGGATTGATGAAGTGTCATGGACACATGGCATCTTGTGTGCCAGCACGTCACCACGTGGCCTGGTGTGAGTTCCACCGGGTCCATGATATAGTGTGATCTTTTCTTGTGCATATCTCTTTCATCCGGACTCCGAAGTATACATATGATATATCCATTTCGATCGTCTTGACGAGCCCGTCGCAATGGTGCAGACCAATTTGTCATTTGTGATTGTTTATGATGCTGCCATATCTATGCCATTGGTGCACTTGCTCTCAACTGTGTCATTTAACACGTATTTCGGTGCGTCCTGCAATAAAAGCTAGAAACACCAACACTTGTGAAAATCATCAGTATCAAGCCATATTCTAGTGTTGATGATCCTTTTACATTTATTTTATGCAGGTATTGACGGTGTAAAAGTAGCACTTAACAGCCGTCAACAACACCCCCACACGTGACCTTTGCTCGTCCCGAGTAAAGGGAGTCAGACCAAGGTGGGACATGATATCCAATGGTATGAAGCGAGCATAAGAGATATTCCAAACCATACCTTGCACTTGTGAACTCTGTGAAGTGTCTATCATGCTATCTTGAGTAGTTGAGGAATAGAACGGTTATAAATCAAATCACCCCTGCTCATCATGTTAAGTAACTTGGGGTTTTGCAATAAATTTTCAAAACAAAACCTTGCTTAGCTCCTCATTTGATTCTCTCAGATCGCTCAATGTGTATATGTCCTCACTAAGGCATTAGATTGCCTTTCTTCATCCTACTTCTAATGATGGCTATATGTGGAGTTTAGGGTAGGATAAAGGATAAGGCATACTTGTATCACATATATTGCAAAGTCAAAGACTGGATCCACAGAGAAAATCAAATCATACAATCAGATCAAGATGTGCACGTGTATGGATATGGTGAGTATGGTAAGGTGGATACTATGCCCGGAATGGGTGCTAGATATTACCATACTTATATGATGAATGTTGGTAGATGATAAGGTGGACACTAGCTCCGGAATGGATACTAGTTATTACCATCTAAGTTATGGAACTCCTTTTTGCATGATCTCATCTCTCTCCTATTTCTCCTTTATTTTTTTTGGACATAGGCTATTCTTTCTTTCCTCTTTTTTTTATTTCTTTTTTTCATAGCCCATGTCTCTTTTTCAAGGATACTTTTGGAGAGAGATGTCACACCACATATGGAGCTTTATTTTTATGAAATAGATGAATGATATAATGCTGACTTCCAGCGTAGAAGCATAGCAAGGGGAAAAGGTGGTGTGCACATGAATCTTGATCATGAAAGTAATGAAAAGAATTCTCACAAGGGTCACAGGATTTGACAAAGCTCAATGCAATAACAAGCAGTATATGAGTAGAAGGTTTTCAACTATATCATATGGCTCTAGTAGGACGGTGGCATATCAAAGAGGAGCTTTGCAAAGGGTTTTCATGATTTTCAAATAAAAATTCCCAAGCACTCAAACATAAAGAGCAAAGATCATATCATCAAACCATATCACAAGCACTAACTACTTAGATAAGCATGAGTTCCTAAATGATATTTGTTCACAAGCATCAAGATGATAAGTAAGGAATAAAACATATGCAAGCCAACCACAAGAATCATGTAGAGCAAGCATAGCACACATTGCTGAGTTTGGTGTAAAGGATATGAATTGAAATTCAAACAAACTCATGGATAATGTAGAGTGAGATAGAGGGTGCACATACCATCGTTCCTGAAGGATAAGAGATCAAGGAAGACCAGTGGTGATTTGGCTGACCAGAGGACAGCCATCTCACTCCAGTTTACCTTGCTCTTGTCATGAAGGCGTAGTCAATGTTGTGCAGCACCTGTGTGGGAGTTCTCTAGTGGAAATGTCGATGATGAGCTTGAGAGAACTCCCCCACACTAGTGATTGAACCTGGTGCTGTTCTTCAAATGACAAATGAAAACAAAGGAGGGACTCTACTGGTTCGAGAACCATAGAGCCTTTATTCAAATTCAAATATTTTTGTTGTTTTTGTTTTATTTTATTGTCACCATGTCATTTGCTCGAAAGGGTTAGACCAAGATTACACTTCATACACAAAGGGGAATATACTTACCTTGGACCTTTGAGAGGTCATACGTACCACCTTTGCATGTTGTGCAACATGAATCTGACACCTCAACTTACCTTCCCATTTGAATTTAGCTCAATGACTTACCCATTCAAATTTGACAATTTTCTGCAGGGGTTAGTCCACATACATGCAACCAAAATCTATGAAAATATAACTCTAAGGTTCATCAATCAAAACTCGACACCATGTCTTATTTTGACTGAAGGAGATAGTTTTAACCTAAGCACCATGCTTAAATTTAAACAATCTATGAATGTGTGAGTACTCAAACATTCAAACCAGAGCATATGAACAAAGATAAAGGAAGCATGAAAACAGGATCAAGCTATTTTCAAAAAGGTACATAAACATGTGCATCAGACGGTGAACCTCGGGCAACCTCCCGGAAGGGCTTTGTTTAATGTCAAAAGCAGGACTTACCTAACTAGTGGGCAAGATGCAAGAGCTGACATCATCTCCACACCAGGATAAGATTTGGTAGATGAGGAACTTTACTCAGGATTCTCACATACTTCTCCCACACTTGAAGTTTGCATTGCTAGGCAACAAAACTCAAGTGTGTGGTGATCAAGCTTCCTTTTGTAAATGTTCCCTCTCCAAAGCTTATCTAGGTGTTGCAGCAGATGTGGCTCACATGTTCATAGGCATCATCTGTCCATCTTTCTTTGCAATCTCCACCTGAAAGGTTAGTGACCAAAAATACCCGAAGGACAACTTATCCTAAAAACATGTTCTTGCTTTTATTCGAAAAGGGAAATAAAACCTATGCTAATCCAGGCTATCTCCTGGTAGTGCTTTGTTTATTTAAGGTCATAAGCTCGACCATGGGAACTTCATCTTGCAGCTATCATTGGTGGTGTCGTTCCCGTCTCACCACCAATCCTTGATGTATCATTGAAGCTTTAGCTGCAAGATTAGTGCCATAGTGCACACACGAAATCTGATATGCTTATGATAGACATATGCATCTACAATCAACCTTCCAAACTTTCTACAAAAGAGGACCAGAAGGTGGTTGTAGCCCTCGTATGTGCTCAGCGCACTAAGCATGACTGACTCTAGAGAGGCATGATGCGAGCATGATTTATGTGGTAGATCAAGGATGAAACTACCATGCTCATGCGTGGAATCCTTTTCTCCAGACTCCAGAGTCAGTGCCTCGAAAGGTTCCATGGCCCATGATTTCTCCATCTCAAGAGAGTCATCGTGCAAGCTCAATGTTGACTCTCGATCATGATCGAAAGCAACATGATACGGGCCAGCAGGAAGAGGCTGAAACTCGGTCGAGGGTGATGACGATCATTCTCCTTCACAAAGGTGAGGAGGGTCTTCCGAGTCGTACTCATGAGGAGTAGAAAGTTCTATGCCCTCAATGAGAACAGGCTCGGATGACATGAATGGAGGTATACGTGTCGTCTTCTTGAGCAGGTTTTGCTGGGGAAGAGGCTTCGCCATAGGATGCCCCAAACAAGAGGTAGCAGTGGCGGAACTGGTTTCCCCAAGATTACCTTCTAGGCTCCCTATGGATTCCTCAAATAATTTATCTAGCAGGGAGCCTAGGAGTAGATCAGGATCGAGGACATCGAAGATGTGAAAGTCTAAGCTAGCTTCGATCCTGTCTATGATGAGCGGCACGACACTTGCGATCCCCTGACATTCAAGAACGTGCCCAAAGGGACAAGTCTCGAGGAGCATGTCGGATGGTGCTAGCGGAACTTTTCCCAAAAGAGTTTCCGCTAAGTGCCATGGCATGATGTTAACCTCCATGATGGGGTCACAATGGGCCTCTACGGCAATCCCTCTAACAGAACAAGGAATAACCAGAGAGGGTGTACTATCCCAAAATGCTTCGGAAAAGCATATCACTCCATCTGGCCATTCCTTCTTCATGGCCTCCTCAGGAAATGCTTCGTCAGGAGGATCGGGAGGCGAAGGAGATACCCTAGGTCTAGGGAAAGGTTCTGTCAGAGGATGTCTAGATGGTTCAGCATGGACAGAAATGGTTTCCCTAAGCTCTTCTTCTTCTGGGTTTCCTTGAGATTTAGCAAGAAGTTTTTCTTAGGGGAAACCTAGAAGAAGATCAAAATCCACGATGTCATAGATGTGGAAATCTAATCGCACCTCTATGTCATCAATGGTGATCGGCACGTCCCTAGCAATCCCTCGACATGGAAAAACACAGCGCCACCTGGGACTATGGAAAAGTCTATCAGTCGGGATCAAGGGCATGTCACCCACCAGAGTATCCAAAAGGGTCTCTGGTATGATGCAAGCCCCAACAGTAGGGTCATGGACAACATATACGGTGTTTCCTCCCATGGAACAGTGGATGATCGTGGAAGTCGAGCTAACCCGAATTGCTTCGGATGTATGCTTCTGAGGTGACCAATCCACTATTGTCCCATGATTCCAAACTTCATCGAGGACCTCATAAAGGTCCAACAATGCCATAAGCTTCTCGTGCCAAGAGTGATCTGAGGTATTTCTGATGTTTTGAGAAAGATCATCCTCAAATCGGGAAGAGAACTCCGAAGGTTGAATTTCTTCTTCCTTCGATGTTCGTGGTTCGGGAGAGGACTCAACAGAGGAATCAAGGAATTCAGAGAATGAGAGCTCAGATTCGGCTATTGAGAGACTCTCATGGACCAACTCGACTCCAGATGGGGTTCGTTGTAAATGATATGCGAAGAAGAGGTTTCTAAGAAGAATTCTAGGATCTCTCTTCTTTCCACTAAAGTTTGGTTTTCGAACGAACCTCCAGCTAAAAGGTTGAGCTCTTGTGCAGACTCCATGTCTATACGAGTATAAAAGGTATACGTCGCTATATCATCAGGTATAGACATGTCTGGGCTAGATGTCATAAGACATAGGAACCTAGCCCAAGCTGCACCTATGGATTCACCCTCTAATTGCTCAAAGTCAAGGAGTTCACACGGCAAGAGCTCTATGCGTTCATAAAGGGAGAACGAGTCACAAAAGTTTTCTCGTAATTCTCCCCAATTATTCACACACTCTGCTGTGTGAGTGTACCATTGCTCCGCTCTATCTACGAGAGAGAAAGGGAACAATTTCCACCTTAAAGTTTCCTGTGTCATGCCCGGAATTACCAAGCATGAACACAAGTCATCGAACTCCTCTAAATGAACATTAGGATCATCACTGATCACTCCAGAGAAAGGTCGATTCTGAACCATGGCAATAAAGCCGGGACGAAGCTCGCAGCAAGATGAGGAAGTTGATGGTTGCTCTAAGACGAACTCGCCCCTAGGGGTAGAGAGGCTTTGACAGGAAGGCATCTCAAAGGGTAGCGAGGGTAAAGGTAGAAGAAAAGAAACAAAAAGGATAACTCGATGGGTAACGGGGGTGAAGGTAGAAGAAAATGAAAAAGATAAATACGAGGACTACTAGGTTCGAAGATAGATACAACAACCGTTCCCCGGCAACGGCACCAGAAATGCTTGTTGGCATTTCTTAACGTCACCACTAGTTGTGCACCTAGAGGGAGCGTATAAGAGCAACCGGGTATACCGCAAGCGCACGGAATACCACTGTAGCACTTCCCTAAGGAAGGAGAGTATTCCAAGGGTATCGAATCCAAGGAACGATGTCCACTATCTTCTACTCTAGTATAGATGGTTCAAGGACACAACACTGATTGATAGGATAGGTAGAAAGGATCTGCCTCGACCGAGCGCAGATTCTAGCACGGTCTCTCAGGTATAACACTCACTTTGGGTGCCAGCACATCCTAACTTTTTAGGGAGAGGCCAATGTACTGACAACGAGCCCAACTCGGTACGTAGGCGCGGAGGGTTGCAAAGGGTCCAACAGGCTGTCACCACTGCGGCCTACCTCTATCGTTACGCGAGAGCACGTGGTCTTCACAGGATAACCTATGGAACAGACACCATGTCTATACCACTGACTACTACTATAGCTGGACACCGTCTGACGTCCCGATAGCCCGACTATAGCACTCCGTATAAATACGGAACTACGAATCTGTGAGGGACATACTGGCACTAGCTCAAGGTATGCTCTATCACTCATGCAAGATCACGAATGCACTTTGATCTAACTAGAGATATGCAGGAGCATCAACTTTACTCTAATAGACAAGCTGGCAAACTAGATGCAAACTTATGATCCAAGTCTACTAGATCGAAAGGGTTGTGTTCGAAGAACACAAGCCTCTAAATCAAGAACAAACGAAGAACACAAGAACAAAGCAACTAAGCATGCATACGACTTTAGTCTAAATAGAAAATATCAAAATACTCACTTTAGTCTAGATGACGAACAGAGGCACCGCTGAGGATCATTCTTGAGGAAGATGTCATGAACATGACATGTCCCCAAGCCTCCCACCTCACTTCCTAGCACTAATCCTATACAAAGAGCTCTCCTCTCCTAATGAGAGAAGCCAAAAGGCAAATTTGAGAAGGAGGAGAAGAAGTGTGTGTCCTATTCTCTAACCCCTCCCTTCTATTTATAGGCTCGGGTACCGGCACGAGAACACCCCATACACCCCCGGACTGGCTTAAGGATCCAATCAGGGGGCACCACGTGGAAGCAGATGGCGAACGGAGGAAATCCTGGGTCGGCCGATCCATGGGGTCGGCCGACCTGGGCCCATCACGTCCTGCCTTGTGCTTTCTCTAGGTGACTGGTATGTGGGCCCTTATGACAGTTCCTGGTGTATGGGTTGTTTGGAGGCGGTTTGCTCGGGTTGTGGGCCCTTGGATCCTTGTGCTGGACACGTGGTGGTGTCTGATTCGTCGGGAAGTGCTTCTCTTGGATTGATGAAGTGTCATGGACACATGGCATCCTGTGTGCCAGCACGTCACCACGTGGCCTGGTGTGGGTCCCACCGGGTCCATGATATAGTGTGATCTTTTCTTGTGCATATCTCTTTCATCCGGACTCCGAAGTATACAAATGATATATCCATTTCGATCGTCTTGACGAGCCCGTCGCAATGGTGTAGACCAATTTGTCATTTGTGATTGTTTATGATGATGCCGTATCTATGCCATTGGTGCACTTACTCTCAACTGTGTCATTTAACACATATTTCGGTGCGTCCTGCAACAAAAGCTAGAAACACCAACACTTGTGGAAATCATCAGTATCAAGCCCTATTCTAGTGTTGATGATCCTTTTACATTTATTTTATGCAGGTATTGACGGTGTAAAAGTATCACTTAATAGCCGTCAACAATGTGAAGCGTCACTAGGTGAAGCTATGCCCCAAAAATCTCGACCTCTGACTCCCTAAATCACCGGGAATTGCGGATCACATGAACCACCACCAAGGACTCGGGCTCCAACCAAAACTCACGAATCGAAGGGATTTCCCGGCGTTTGAGTGGTCAAGATCACACCCAAAGATGCACAAGGCATCCACCCATGATCCCCTCAAAGAAATCCGAGAGAAAACGCCATTAAATCCACGAATCGAGCGAAGAACAAAACCCCCAAAAATAGCCCCGAAAATGACACAAAAATCACAAAGAGCTAGGAGATCACCGCAACGCCGAATGCTTCCATACATCCAGAGGTCAGAGTCTATACAAGAATCTAGCTAATGGAAAGCAGAGGAAAAAGAAGCAGTCCAGAGCGATCTACCGGGGGAGGAAACCCTAGAGCCTAAGAGAGAGAGAGAGATGCCATCCACCTCTCTGCTATTTATGCGCGGTCCACCGGAGGAGGCAAATGACCACGCTACCCCTACAACTTGAAATGAAGATACACACCCCTCAGGGGCAATATGGTCAAGTCTTCATCGAGCGGACACACTTCCACCGCGGACTTGCTTAGCCTCGACGCAAGCCCCGCGATCACACCACATGCCCCCCGCCTCGAAGCTTCTCAACACTCTCGGATCACCGTCTCCGTCGCATCGGGCCTCCGACTTGGTTTTGCGGCCCGAACCAAGAAACCGTCCACCGATGGTTTTGTGGGCAAACCACCAAACCCCACGTGCAAGCTTCAGGCTCGATCCGCTACCTTACACCAGCCCATGTTCACGACTTCAACTTGCTAGTTTTGCACCGCACGGCTCACACTTGACCCCATCGGCCACTGGGTCCATCGAACCAAGCCTACTTGCCTCTCCATCACCCGGAGGCCGCCATGGCTAAGGCCTTTCGCGCTTGTTCTTCACCTGCACCAACACGAGTCAAGCCGCAACCTGTACCTGCACACTTAGCCGAGTATCAGTCCACACAACGTTGTCAATCAGTCATCACGAAGGAGCGACCCTCCACTGGTCCTCGGACACACCTGGTCCTCAGCCGCTGCCAGTCCTGCGGCTCCTCCTCCTTCAGATCCGTCACTGCTGCCGCTCCTCTCCTCTCATCCCGAGCGATTATGAGCCTATAGCAGAGTGGCGATCTGGCCTCCGTCGGCCCTCTTCCTCACCTCCCGCGGCTCCTCTCCTCCCCCCTCCGTTGGCCCCTCACCGGAACAGATTGACTGGTGGGGAGGGGCGGCGGGGCGAGGGGCGGCGGCCGCGGCCCTCTCTTCGACCTGCTCAGATCTGGTGACGGTAAGGTCCTCATCTGTCCTTATCTCTCTGTTGCGTGGTGGCAGAGGGCATGGTGGCAGTGGCAGCGTGGTGTGGTTGTGGTGGTGGCGTGTTGGTGGCAGCGGCAGCGTGCTGCTGGTGGTGGAAGCGGCGGTGTGCTGCTGCTGGTGGTAGTAGTGGTGGTGAAAGCGGCGGCGTGCTTCTGCTCCTGGTGGTGGTGGAAGCGACGGAGGTGCTACCGGAGGTGCGGTAGGTGGTGGGGTGCTGGTGGTGGTGGTGGTCGGCGGGGCTGCAGCGGTAGGGAGCGAGCGGCGGTGGGGTGTTGGCTCTATTTTTTTAATGATCGTCGTGCGTAAGTTTCAGCACACGACGACCTCGCCCCTGCGCCATTCACCCCGATCGTCTCCATCAGCTATAGTTCTCCAAAAAGCCTGCAGTGTGACACCCTGTCCAAAAGCATGTTTTTTTAGCTCGGTCCGAGCTCGGCCCGGCCTAGCGTTCTTCAAACTCAGACTGGCCCGACACGGTGCCTTAGGTCGGGCGTGGGCCACCACCCCAGCACGCCGGGCGGCCCGACCCGGCACGAAAATAGCAGACCGGCCTGCTAATCTCCACTCCCATATACATAAACAACTCAAAAATTCCCAAACCCTAGCTCCCTTTCTCTCATACCATGCGCGCCGCCTCTCTCCATGTTTCCCTCTCCCCGCCGCCTGCCCCCTCCCTGCTGTCTCTCTCCATCTCCCCTGCAGCTGCCAGCGCCGGCACCTTTCAAGCAAGCAGGCAGGACTGCCCCGCAGCGGAGGTTGCCATGCCCTGCTCGTGGCGGATGCCGACGCGCCCTGCTCGCATCGGAGGCCACCTGCCCTGCCCACAACGAAGGCCGACGCACTTGGCCCGTGGTGGAGGCCATGGCCGGCACGCCTTGCTCACAACAGAGGCTCCGACGGTCCATCTCCAGCCCCCGTCAGCCGCCTCCTCCCCTTCAGCCCCCACCCTCCTTCATGACGGCCACGGCAAGGGGCATGAGGGTGCATCCAGTAGGTGGTTCGGGCTCCGTACGGCGCAGGCGCATGTAGGGTCGGGCAACAGGCATTTGCGGGCTGGCCTGACACGAAACAAGCCCGCGGGCTCGGGCTTGGGCCGTCGTCGCAGCCCGTGGGCTGGCACGACACGACATGGCGGGGCTTAATGCCGGGCTAGGTCCGGCACGAAGTTTAACGGGCCACCCCGGGCCCGTGCCATGGCCGGGTAGGGCGCCCTGAATGGACATCTATACCGTCGGCACGCTGTCCCCTTCTTTTTTTCGCCGTGTGCCGTAAAAAACGCACAGTGAAGTCTCCCCTGTGTGCCCGACAAAAGGAACACGGGAAGAGAGCCTTCACTGTGTCGGGCCTCGCCGTGGGCTATTCGCCGTGTGTATTGGCCTTTTACACACGGCGAAGCTGCCAGTGTGTATCCCTAACACACAGCGACGAGGCAGATTCCGGTTGTAACATAAGTACATATCTAGATGTATAACAAAAGGAATGTATCTAGAAAAGTCAAAATGACAAGTGATATGAAACAGAGGAGTAAATGTGTGATCCACTAATCTTAAAATCCATGCATGGCCACCACCCTATAATTCAGTAGCAGGCGTGCAGGGGCGGAGGGAGGGGGGCTAGGGGGTGCCTGACACCCCCAATCCTCTAATATATCTTTATATATATAGTGTTATTTACTCATAATTTAGCTCAACTAGATCATTATTGACTCTTCTAGTATCAACCGCAACCACTAAAATATGCTTTTCAGCTATGAAACTTGCGACTTGCGAGGTCACGTCTTAGATGTACAATGAAAGATGAATTCTTTCGAGATTGTTTGGTACTTTATACTGAGAAGAAATTGGCTATAACAATTAGTAATGATGAAATTATTGAAGTATATGATCTTGTTCCTAGTTGTAGAGCTAGTTTTAAATTGATACATACGTAATTTTGTTTTGGTTAAAACTTATAAAACATGCTACTATTATATATGATTAAAACCATGTGCCATGAACATTAAATCTACTTAGCCTCCTATTCTTAAATCCTGACTCCGCCCCTGCAGCCATGAGCTGTGTACCGACCGTATATTATCACAGTGTTCTTAATAGTATGTGCTAGCTTAATAAGGTCAGACGTACGTAGACGTCGATGAGAAGTCTGACGCGCAGTCTTGTTTTCCTAGAGTTTCACAGCGTCGTCTCGGTTCACACTAGATCTGTAAGTTCGTTGCACGTAACTACCGTACGTAGTATCGTCTATGGCTATCTAGCACAACCGTAAAGGAACAATAATACGGCTATGATGATTGCTTCCGCATGATCCAAAGGTTGAACAACACTAACGTCCAGGTCGTTTCATCGACCTGCCGCCCGTCCGGTTTTTAGTTGCTTGTGCCTGATTTTCCCCTTTTCCTAGGCTTGTCAAAGCTGCAGGTGTGAGGTATATTTGTCAACTGTCCAAATTATATGCAGATATGCAAATCTGTTTGCGTTTTGAGACAAAAAAGCAGGGTTTCGTTTACCTAAAGAAATGTTCGGGACTCTCAGCACCGTATATGATAATGCGCATATGGCCCCGATATAGTCAAAAGATAGATGAACCCCCGAGATTGTTGCTTTGCCAATCATCGGCAGGGCGTACGGTTCGAGCGTACGTCCACAACAATCCACATAACTGCCAAGACGTGATCGCATTTCGTAACGGCAGGCAGCGGGGTCGCGAGCCGCCTACTCCATTTCGCCTGGTGGCCATGTGACCTTGCACCTCCAACACGGCACGTCGTGCTCGACGAGCCGGCCGGCGACTCTCTCTGCTTGATGCCGATTGGCTCGACTCCGGCTTTCACCACTGACTATAAATGCACCGGCGATGTCGTCTCCATCCCTACCGATCAACAAAACGCACACAACAACACACACAGTTGCAGCTATAGCTGGTACACGATCGATCGAGAGAGCTGAGAATTGAGATGGCCGCCGCCGTGATCATCTCCTCCTCCAAGGTGGCTGCTGCACTCGTGTTCGCGGTGTTCGCCGTGCTCGCCACGTACGCCGAGGCTGGCGGCTGGCTCCCCGCCAAGGCCACCTGGTACGGCGCCCCCAACGGCGCCGGCCCCGACGACAACGGTATGCATGCATGAGCAGAGCGTGGCCGGCCGGCGCGAACGCGATGCGTGTTGGCGTCTGTCTGTCTGTGTGTGGCTGAAGTTCTTGTCCTATGTGCAGGTGGCGCGTGCGGGTACAAGAACACCAACAAGTACCCATACCTGTCCATGACGTCGTGCGGGAACGAGCCCCTGTTCAAGGGCGGCAAGGGCTGTGGCGCATGCTACCAGGTACTGTGTCCATTTCGTCCTGCATGCGAGAATCAATCAATCTAAACACAGTAATTAACTGCAGCTACAGGAGTTTACTTACTTACTTACTGCCTCAGTTGATCTGATCGGTCAACCGTAGCAGTAATAAGATCTTTGATATAATTTCCTCGATATTCACGACATTGTTGAGTGCCATGTCGTTGAACTCGGGAGGTCAAACTAACACTTCCTTCAAAGAATAAAACATGGCACGTCTTCTCACGCCCTGATGTCCTCCAATTGAAAAAATAACAAAAACAGATACGGTGCCTGAACAGCACCCACGACGCCTGCTCCGGCCGGGCGAAGCGTGTGATCATCACCGACATGAACTACTACCCGTTTCCCAACGATAAATACCACTTCGACCTGAGCGGCACGGCGTTCGGCGCCATGGCGAGGACGGGGCTCAACGACAAGCTCCGGCACGCCGGCATCCTCGACATCCAGTTCCGGCGGGTGCCCTGCAACTACAAGGGCCTGACCGTCAACTTCCGCGTCCAGGTGGGCTCCAACCCCAACTACTTCGCCGTGCTGGTGCAGTACGCCGGCAGGGACGGCGCCGTGGTGCAGGTGGACCTCATGGAGACCGACAAGGCCACGGGCAAGCCGACGGGGGTGTGGACGCCGATGCGCGTGTCGTGGGGCGCCGTGTGGAGGCTCGACACCGACCGCCCCACGCAGGCGCCCTTCTCGCTGCGCATCCGCACCGATTCCGGCAAGATGGGGGTGTTCAACAATGTCATCCCGGCAGACTGGAAGCCCATGACAGACTACCCCTCCAACGTGCAGTTCCCTTGAAACGGGCAAACGGCATGCTGCTGCAATCGTCTCAGATCATATCGGTAGTATTGTTTATTCGTCAGAAAATACCGATTCATTGCTTCTCGTTGTACGTACGTGTCTTGAGATGCGTGGGAAATATATATGGAGGAGGCAACGTGATCTCCCGCCCACGATCATCACAAGTTTGAAATACCATGTCATGTAATGTAATACTACTCCCTCCATATTGATTTATTTGACGTCTGCTTCACAAATTGAAAAGGATCAATTCATAGCATCCTTAATTTTTCCAAACTTGTCTTAAACATCAAATATATTGATATATATGGAGGGAGTACTATATACGTACTCCCTCCGTTCTGAAAAAACTGACGTTTAGGACAAGATTTGGGTCAAACATTGGAATATAAATCATCAATAACTTTTAAGTTGTTGAGTTTGCAAATGTAAAAACTATATGAATATATTTGTCTTGAAAAATACTTTCATAAAAGTATACTCCCTCCGTCCCACAAAGAGTGCAATTCTAATTTTTTTAGGACAGATTAGTGACGGTATGAAAAGACTCTAATACCCTCATTTGTTGTCTACATGTAGTAAGTTTTGACATGCAAATCAGATCTGACCACTTAATTAGGCAAGTAATTAGATCTATTTTCTAGAATTGCACTCTTTGTGAGATTTTTTTCAAAAACTAGAATTGCACTTATTATAAGACAGAGGGAGTACATACATCACTACTCGATAAATATTTTTATAATAACAAGAGATCAAAGTTGTATTTTGGAGATCGTGTCGCTGTCCTAAACGTCAGTTTTTTCAGAACGGAGGGAGTAGTTCCTCCGATTCGTGTTACATGTTGATTCAGACAGCTTCACAGAAATTAAGGATCACGTGTATCATTTTGCCCCTGTGAAACAAGCATTTGCTAGCTTGTTTCCCCGCCAGCCGCTCATGCACTGTAGATGGTTGCTATCAGGGGCAAAACTGGCATGCCACGTTCCCTGTTAAGCGCGGCGACAAATATTTTGGTTCCTTTTGGTTTGAACTGCTGGCGAAAAACAAAACGATATGGAGGGAGTACCAAGTTGTCAGTTCAAGAAAATGTATTCAATTTTTTTGAGACGAAAATGTATTCAAATTTGTTCACACGTGCGTTTGCGTACTTCAAAGGGGGAAATTTCATCAAGAACGAGATCTTCCCGTCCGTGGTCTCTCCCTGGGCCGTGGGCCGTGGCGGCAAGCGGCCGGCATGGTCTGTCTTGCGCACGAACGCCGCCGCGGGCTGCTTGCCGAGGTACGCTACGCTCATCTGAGTTGTGAGCAATTCTAAAAAAAAAATCTGAGTTGTGAGCAACGCCGCGGCTACCCGGGCTACGGGCGGCGGGCGGAACGGGCCATGTTATTAACAGGTTGCATGCATCACAAGCAGAGCAATTGTACGTAGCCATAATCTTTTTTTACCGACCGTATTTCATTATATTAAGAGGGAGGAGAAAAATACAACCTAAGGAGAGAGTCATCAGGATCGATGACTCGCTCAAAAACGTTCTAGCAGCAATTACATAATCCCGTTCTCGCGACCTCCCGGAAAACCAAAAGCTACAGCTATGTGAGACATGTGAGACGTGAAAGAAGTGCGTAGGACGTCTCCAGCACTGACACTTAGTGGACTAGTGGTCTTTCAAGCAAAAAAAAGGAGCAATCATACTTTAGCTAGATATATATAATAAATCTACATTGGCGAAGAGGATAGACAAGGGGAGATGAAAATCAAGATAACATCTCTCTAAGGGTCCGTTTGGTAGAACTTCAGCTCCAGAGCCGGAGCTGTTTTTTGCTGAAGCCCTACCAAAGGGTTCCAAAAAAGAGCTCCCGGTCTGAATCTTCCGCATTTCGCGCTCTCTAGAGCGGAAAAGGCACGCGGGAGCTGAAAATAGCAGCTCCCCCCGGCTCTGCCTGACATGCGCCCTCCACGTTGCCAAATTACCCTTGCACTTCAGCATAATAACCACCAAATTGCCACCGGCCGACGCGGAGCTGGAGAGCGGCGCAGGCGCGAAGAGATGTCGACGCGGAGCAGGATGCCGGCAAGGGGAGGTGGGATGCTGGCGGGCGCTTGGGCGGCGGCCATGGTGCCCAGCCGCGAAGCACATGCAGCGCCCAGCCGTGGCCCCTAATGGCACACGGGCCAGCTTGGAGGTGCGAGCGCGGGGGGCGGAGGAGGTATGCGGCGGGGCTGGGGGCGGAGGAGGTCGGCGGCGGGGCGGGGGGTGGAGGAGGCCGGCGGCCCACGACGCACCCGGCCGCCGTGACCGACGTCGACGGTGGCCGCCCACGCGTGTGCCTCTGCCTCCTGTGCGGCGCGGGGGAGGTCAGCGGCGCGGGGATGACGCCGCCGGGGCAGGCGGGAGGAGGCGGGCGGTGGGATCCGGCGTGGGGGAGCGCAGGCGGCGTGGGGGAGTTGGAGGTGGCCGTCGGCGCCGCTGGAGATGGAGGCTCGGTGCTCAGGGTCGGGGGAGCTCGCGCCGGATGGGGATATCGATCCCCTGCTGAGAGATGGATAGATGGATAAGGATGAAATGAAAGAAAAGGAAATAAATGGAGAAAATGTTAATAGAAAGAGAAAACGAAAAATAAAAGAGAAAACGAAAAATAAAAGAGAAAACAGAAAAAATAAAAGAGAAAAAAAGAAAGAGTATTATGGACATTTCATCATCTTATCCACCTTACAGCCAGCAGAAGCTGTTTTGCCAAACGTTCTTCGAAACGGATTCAGCTCCCCCACAGAATCCGCTCCACCGCCACAGCCACAGCCGGAGCTGCCACAGCCACAGCCGGAGCCGTGCCAAACGCACCCTAAATAAGCATGTCTGTTCAAAAAGAATTTCACACTGATATTTCAGATATATGGGGCGGGGGGATTTCATCAAGAAAGCATTGCATTGGAAATGGTGCACATGTAGTTTCGTCTAGTTAATAGCATGGTGTTCTAACATGGCATCCTATATTTAATGAAATAAAAAACCATTTAAACTGGCCTAAGAGACATAAGTATTAGGGCACTCACAGTGCAGACTCTACATAGTCTAAGAGCATTTATTATCTCGAAGCTATCATAGACTTGGAGTCTAAATAAGACTTAGAGTCTTGGTTTTTCTCCCTCTCTTTTCCACAAATATACTGCCACATAAGCGCCACATCAGCAAAATACAATAAATATGAAGGTAATAAATAGACTTAGACTCTATGGTAGAGTCTGGGTGTCTGGGTTGGGAGTGCCCTTACAAGTTACTCCACATATTTGGGGCCATGACTATTCAAAATTGCTTATCTTTGCGTGCACACTGTCTCATTTATTCAAATTCTAAGACTATTATAAACTATTTATAATCTTTATGTCCAATAGTGGTATGCTTTTGCTACCAATTACTCTAGCTTGTTTTCCCATTCATATTCTGCATGATGATACACATAATGCATGTATACCTTGAGTTAGTTATCTATATAAACTATATAATTGGTACCTACTAACGATTTCTCTTGCCTCTCAACGCGCCACGTCATAACTGTAGCGAACATGGCCTCATATGCCATTTGTTCAAGTTTGATTTTGGTGATTAATGACAACATGATCAATGGGACTAACCATATTGTTGAGCATGTCTTTGTAGACATTTCTAGTCCTAAGGATGCAAAAATATCACATGCCAAAATGAGAAGATAGTATAGTTTTCAAGGGTCAAAACCGAGAAGAAGAAAAAAGAAAACAGCACCGTCGGATGAACTGACGGTACATAGGAAGAAGCGTCGGTGCAAGCGTCAGAGTATTTGGTACACTGCGTGAAGAAGGCCCATATCACACAGACCGTCGGATGAACCGACGGTATGTTTTCTAGATGCACCGAATGAATTCCTGGAGGAGAAGCAGCACAGTCAGCAGCAACGGATGAACCGACGGTCCATTGGTAGGAGCCGTCGGTCTATCTGATGATCCACTGGAACAAGACAGAGACGAACCGAGCGAAAGGCCTTAAGCACCAGATGAACCGATGGTCACAAGGATACAAGCAACGGTTCATCCGACGGCTACGAAGAAGCTAACAGTAAGGTTTTTGGCGAAGAATCCTTCAGCACCGGATGAACCGATGGTGCGTCGGTTGAAGCGTCGGATGAATTTCGTCAGCAGAATTGCAACGGCTATGTGACGTGGAGGGGCACCGGATGAACCGCTGCCCTGGAATTCTATAATATCGGTTCATCCGATGGTATATTTTCCTGCAGCTTTTAGCCAACGACTAGTTTGATGCCTTAGGCTATTTATACCCCCTCCACTCGCCCATTTGCAGTTGCTGGAGTGTGTGGAAGTGCAGAGGAGTTCAAGACTCATAGAAGATCATATCCAAGCCATCCAAGTGCTAAATTCCTCATCCATAGACTTGCACATGCTTTGTGTGTGTGCTTAGTGCTAGGCTTAGCGTAGGGCTGAGTGAGTGCAAGGTGTGCCTAACTTGTGAGGTGATTCTCGAGTGGATCAAGTTGTACGAGGTGCGCCGGAAGCCTTGGAGCCTAGGTGGCTCTCTGGCAAACGTCTTCGACCCTCCGGCTTGGTGTGGAACAGCGAGGACACTTTGTGCGGGGGACGTGGAGACCCCCTTCCCTTGGTGGAGAAGCTCCTTAGTGGAGGCGGCATCAAGGTGGCCAAGGGAGCTTGGCGAGTGCCTTCGTGGCAAGTCAAGTGGTGCTCTTGGGAGAGACTTGGTGTCGACCATACACCCCTGGGTACCCATACAAGGAAGGATGAAGACGTGCTCCTACTAAAATTCCCTTATAATCCTATTAGGACTCGTACCATGTAATCCTACTAGGACTCCTACCTTGTAACCGACTAGGCACCCACCCCCTGGACTATATAAAGGAGGGCTGGGTACCTAGGAGGAGAACACAATCCCTCCGGGGACAACACCAAGCGCAGGGCGCAATATACTACATGCAAACAGGACGTAGGGTAGCTACTCTGGCTACCCGAACCTGTATAAATTTGTGCCTCGTGTCCTTGCCTTTACCTTCGAGTTCCAGGTTATAGTGATCGTCCACTATCTACCCTCCGACGGGTACCCCTATGGAGGTTGCCGGATATAAAACTCCGACATTGGCGCCCACCGTGGGGCGATCGTTACGATCATTGCGTGAGCTCGAAGGACATCTACATCAAGCATTCAAGATCGATCTGCTCAGCAAGGTTGCTATCTCCTATCGACGACTCGGCGTACAACTACAACGGAGTCCAAAGCAAACTCGATTCTGTTCTCGCCGAATTGGAGTCAAGAGCGGAGAAGGCGCCAGACATCCAGACGTGCGGGTTGATTCCTGAAGCCATCAGACAAGAAGCAAGCGCTGCCCGGCAGGGGCGTTGTTTGTGTCGACTCGGTTTGTCAAAACCGAACAGTCCCTTTTCTTGGTCCCGGACCCTAAGTCGAAGTTGGCACGGAGCAGAGGAGGCATTACTCTCCAACTTTGAATCGTGCGAAAGCAATTGAGTGCTGTTGTTCTGTCCACACATACCATATTTTGATGGACTTATGCTATGCGCACATGGGAGTCTACCAAAAGGTTTTCAAGATTCTTTGCTCAACGTACACAACAGACGTACACGAGCACTACTACATCGATTTCCGGCTGCATCAACTCACCGGCAACTGCTTCGACTACTTCGACTAGTTTCGACTAGAAAACTAGTTGAGACAAGCTCTCATGTCGTCAATAACTAGCCGGATCCGCCTCCGACTAGTCGACTTCAACAGCAACTGTCGCAGATCCATCACCGATGTTGACGTTTGATTATCGTTGCAAAGTTCGTTTGGACTTGCAAGCGGACAAATCCTCCGTCGTAGTCAAGGGACCCTTCTTCCCTTGAGTGGTGAACCCAAGGTATCGAATCCGTGGAACAATGTGTAACGCAAGATCCAATCTAATAAGCGGAAAACACTTTGATCTTGAAAGGGGTTTTTGCATCTAATCTAAGGGAGAATCATGAAAACACATCTAATCTACTAAACACCGGAGGTAGCAAGAGAAAGAGGAGGTAAAGCAAACGAATCTCATTAAAAGCCTCTTTAAATCATGGCTTCTGTTCCAACCCTCAAGGGCACCTACCGTACACGTGATCAACATCCTGTCACGATGTCCCGCTTATTGTGTAGGTGAACCTAAGAGCACGTTCACAAGGAACGTGTTGAAAACGCTCGGAAGGTCAGGTATGCACCTCTAGCCACCATGGCTACAAGAACATCCTATGCAATCTATCCGCGGAATAGATTGGAGAATAAGAAAACCCAAGTGAAGACAAAGTCGTAAAGAAAGCACTTGATCGCTAGAAATCGGATTCAATCTTGCAAATTCAACATGAAGTAAAGTACATGGACAAGATCACCACCGGGATCCTACCTTGATCTTGATCCTAGCTTTTAGAACTCTGATGTGGTCTTCCATGCAAGGTTCCCACGTCGGCTAGAGAAACCCTAGTCAACCATCTCGACCCTCTCCTCTCCGGAAGGGTGTCCCTCTCTTCTCTGCCCCTCGGCGGCGGATGACGAATTGCTTGATGCGTGGCTCGAGGCACGGGGGCTGTAAACAACCCGAGGATCATCTAGGTCAAAGGGGGCGGCGAATAGGGCCCAGAATGGGCTGGGTCGGCCGGCCTGGGCACATTCTGGCCCAGTTCAGTGCCTCCTTTCTTCTGGATGCTTCTCGTGACTTCTTGAGTTTTTGTCGAGTTGCATGTGGGCCCTTGACGTCATTTTCCTCGCGGTTTAGATAAGGGTGCTTAGCGTATGAACTCCCGCATCTTCCGTCTAGGTCCTCGACACTTCTCGGCTTCACACTTTAGTCCTTGGTTCATTTGGAGTCATGTTCATCTTGTATCTTGACTTGTCCCGGGGTCCGTGATCACCTTGTAAAACCCTTGATGAACTTTACCCGGAAGTCCTCATTTAAGCTCTTGATTCCTGTGTAAACAATAAACTCCAAATACCATGCACGAGTGCAAACTTGACATATAATGAGGGTTAGGATCGTTAGTGTGAATAACAAATTAATACCAACATAGAAGGTAAACATGTGGCTAGGTTGACGGAAATCGACCGCCAACATCCCCCCATGCTTAAACCTTGCTCGTCCTCGAGTAAGCCTTCTATGGATATCAGCGTTGCCTTTCAATGTTCATACCCTGCACTTGATCATACATGAGGAAACATAATTCTCTCTAGATTTATATTCATTAAAGTTCCATAATGTACTAACTTTTATCTTTATGGAGGGTAGATATCATTCAAGCTCTTTCCACAAGTACTTGATCATGCTCTCAAACTTTTAAACAAATCTCAGAAATTTTGAAAAATAAAGAATGAGATAAAGAGAAAAATTGCTTTACCAAGATAAAAAATAACCATCTTGCACTTTGCTCATGTACTCTCATCTCGTCTTGTCTCTCAAGCCTACTTGTTCTACTCCTTTCCTCTCTCAAAGTATATGGTGGAAAGCTTTATATGGAGCTATAGGAAAGTTTAGTCCTACCAAGATATTATAGTTGAGATATTATTAAAACAAGACAAGCTTCTCATGGTCTTACCGAGACTCGTCAAGAAGGTCATTGGAAAAATAATGTTCTCAAGGAGGGGGGAGAGAAAAATACACACACTTTGAGATAGGTGGACATGTGCAAATGGCAAAGAGTGATCCCAAGGCACAAACGAAGTCCTTGTTATCGGATTGCACATGGTTGGAAAGATGAGTATGGGTCTTGATCTTGAATCCTCTCAAAAAGCACTAAACATAGCTAGAGAACCGGGGAGCTTTATTATTATTTTTCTTTCTTTCTTTTTCTCATCATACTTTTTCTTCTTTCTCATTTTTTTTCTTTCATCATACTTTTTCTCTCTTTTCTCTCTTTCTTCTTTTTTTTATTTTGCTCCCCTTGAACTCTAGACTATACTAGCACTTCCTTGGCAACCCCCCATGCTTAGACATTTGCTCGTCCTCGGGCAAAAGAGGTGATAAATATGCCAAGGTGGAAATTTAAGCTCTCATTTTTCTTAGAGAGAGACACTCGAAAAATCTTCTAGGGATCCTTTTGGAAGTCTCCCTTTCTCACTTGAAGTACCTTCCTTGTAATCTTTCTCAAAATATTCATCCATACTCATATATTGGGTTGTGGTCAAGAAGGTGAACACAAAAAGATATGTTTGGGTTTTGTGGTTGGATATCCGGCGAGGTTTGCGAAATTCCCAATGTGGAAACTCACAATGCACGGATAGAGGGGCTAGCATAAAGAACGATACGCAAAAATGGAATGACCAGCTTCTTAGTCTCGGGCCAGAGAAATCAGGCCTTGAATTAATGCACCCAAAAATAAATCTTGTATATACTAATGTTTTGCACTCAAGTAGTTTAGGCTTTGGATGGGTAGAGCAAAATGCAAGTGGTACTCATAACAAGGTTAGCATAACTTTTTGAGGATAAAAAGGTTCTTTGATTCATTCAAAATTGAGAGCAACGAAAAAGAACTATGGGACTTGAGTTATCATAACCTCCACACAAGATTAGGCTAGCATTTAATTAAATTTCAGATTCATATTAAAAGAGAGCACTAGCTTAAACATGCATAAAACAAGTACAAAGATGAGCAAAGCGGCAACTTTCATCATATATCAACATGGCATTAACTTATTATCCTCACTAAAGGTGATAAACTTGGTGGCAAACTTTATTCATGTTGGTTTAAAGCAAACACTACTACTAACACACATGCTGAAAATAAATAAAAACTGAAAATGCTACGCACACACAAATTTGCATAAAAGCTGAAAATAAAGAAAAGGAAAGAGGGAAAATCGAACCGAAGTTGAAGGCATCATTATTATTTTTCTTCTTCCTCCTTCTCCATTCTTCATCTTATGGTGGTTGATGATCTTTGCTTGTAGCATGGTTGCGCCGGTTGTTGACGGTTGTTAAGTGCTACTTTTACACCGTCAATACCTGCATAATATAATGGTAAAAGGATCATCAACACTAGAATAGGGCTTGATACTAATGATTTCCACAAGTGTTGGTGTTTCTAGCTTTTGTTGCAGGATGCACCGAAATGCGTACTAAAAGGTACAGTTGAGAGCAAGTAGTCCAATGGCTATTAAAGGACGTCATCATAAACAATCTCAAATGCCAATTTGGACTGCACCATTGCGATGGGCTCGTCGAGACGATCGAAATGGATATATCATTTGTATACATCGGAGTCCGGATGGGAAAGATATGCACAAGACAAGATCATACTCCCGATATCTTCTGAGCTCGGTGGGACCCACACCAAGCCACGTGGCGACGTGTGCCACATTGGATGCCATGTGTCCATGACACCTCATCAATCCATGTGAAACAACTCCCGACGAATCAGACACCGCCATGTGTGCAGCACAAGGATCCAAGGGCCCACCAGAGACTCAAACCACCTCAAAACTCGGCATGCACTTGGAACGGTCATAAGGGGCCACATATCAGTCACCCAGAGAAAGCACGAGCCAAAAGGAGGTGGGCCAGGGTCGGCTGAACCTAGGTTCGGTCGAACCATTTTGGTCTCCGTTCGCCATCTGCTTCCACATGGTGCCTCCTGGTTGATCCCTTGCAACGTTCTGGGGTGGATTGGTGACATGGCGCCCGTTGATTGGTCGGTACAAGGTCGGTTTGGTTCCTTCCCCTGGAAGCTAGAGAAGAGTGCATTGCAAGATACCTCGCCACATGTCACTCTCCTATTGGTGGCGCCCAAGGTTGGCTGCACATCTTGGAGAGCATTTGGCCTCTTGGCAAGACACCCCTTCCTCTATAAATAGGAGGGGAGGGGCTCCCATTTGAGACACACCACTTCACCCAAGGATGAGAGCTTCCCTTCAAAGGAGAGGCATCTCCTTGGTAGATTAGAGAGTAGGAGAGTGATAGAGTGATTTGTATCTCTATGGATGCTTCGTTCTTCAATTAGAGTAAAGTAAGCATTTCTGTATTTTCTATTTAGACTAAAGTGTTATTCATACTTGAGTGATATGTTCTTGTGTTCTTCGTATGTTCATCATTTAGAGGCACGTGTTCTTCATGAACACGCCCCTTCGATCTAGTTGATTAGGTGCACAAGTTTGTATCATGTTTGTATGACTTGTCTATTAGAATAAAGTGGAAATGCTTGCATGCTCTGATTAGAATAAAGTGTGTTGTGATTCCTTTCTAATAGTTTATGCTTGGTTGCAAGAGTAGTCTTTTTCCTCTGCTAGTGCGTAGATCCTGGGTTTATGCATTCGTCTGCTGCAAGTCGTTCGTATACGTTGGAAGCATAGTACGGGGTCGAGTTCTCTCTTGTATGCCTCTAGTATAAGCTAGTAGTACCTATAGTGAGTGAGATCAGTTCTCTTCCGTGGTCGTAGTTCTATAAGTACAGAGTGCCGTAGTCCGTTGGCTACAGCAGTAACCACAGCGTAGACGTTGTGTCACGCTACCGGTTATCATTCGTTCGGCTTATCCCAAGGTTAGGTAGAGGCAGTACAGGTGGTGGTGACAGCCCGTCTGGCCCTCGTTGATCCTCCGCAGCTGGATATAGTCAGAGCTCCGTTCCACATAGATCCGCGTGCCGGAGTCGCCTGTTAAGTCAGGGCTATCGGTACCCTAAGCCAAGTTCTATCTAGAGATCGACCTTTAATCTCATCTATAGTGCTATCTTTAGGAATCCTCTCTATCCTTGCCTCTTATCTGGGTGTGTCCTTGGACCGACTAGTACGGAGTTAGTACACACACGTTCCCTTGGATTCGATACCCTTGGAATACTCTGAGGTGAAAGCTACAACGGTATCCGTGCGCTTGCGGATTTATTCGTGTGACGCTAAAATACCCAACCCCGGTCTTCTCGAAATTATTCCGGCGGTGATATGTGAAGGCGACCAATTTGATAGGCAATGTTTGCGGTCCCTTCTTTCATTTGACTTGCATTGGTTTAGATGGGACGCCATGAAAACTTTGTTAGGAACCATGTATGATGGAGGATGTGGTGGCATGGCTGCCCCACTCCACCATGCTTGCATTGGCATACTTCCTCCATATGGTGATGGCATCGGAATCCGTCCATGTGGTTGTTCATTATCTTGATGTGCAGCCTCTCCTTCGTCTTTGGCCGCGAAGGATGATCCCTCTCCCACAATTTTCCTTTATTTGTGGGGCTTCACACATGTCTTAAATGTCTTCATGTAGTTCCATAATCCTTCATGTAAAAGCCCAAAAATATCCGCGACATTGGATGTTGTCTTATGTGTGTAGTCCATTGTGGTCTTCTTCAAACATCTCCTTGCGTCGGATGCTGCCAACTCGTGTCTTCATTTGCCAATGCTCCAGCGGTCTTTGTTTTGTTCCAAGCCTCTGAATTTCTTCATGTGTGGTCTAATGGAAGCATTCCCTAAGCTCCTCTTCGTTGTTGTCGTCCTCCCCTTCACCATCTTGTTCTCATCATATTGCAGCTGCCTCTTCCTTGGATTTCCCCCTGTATACATAATAGAACATATACCAAAATATAATTCTATTGAAAATTTTATAAAATTACCTTTCCAATGGGTACTCATCCATCTTAATCGGAGTCCAAATGAGGGAGTTATGGCTGTTTCACTTCAGCTTTGCTTGCTGTTCAGAAATTTTCAGGACGTGCAATCATCGGTGATTCGGCCATATCTGCTTGTAGGAACCTCCGATCGATTTGATTCTTGACTCATTGGAAGCGTAACTTCGTGGGGCTTCTAAATATCCAAAGATATCCCATAAGGCTGTGCAAAACTTGATGCGAACAGACTTCGAAGATGTTGAAGAGCTTGATCTTGTGATTTCGGGGGCATCGTGATTGCTTCCAATACCTATTGCTTGAACAAACAAATCTCCACAAAACATTAGTCTTAAAATTTTAATTGACACGTTGACTTACCTTGTTCTTAGCCAGTACAAGAAATCATTCCTCTAACCAATTTTGTCTTCATTCAATCTCAACCTCATGTTGGGAAGAGGAACATTAATCTTTGTCAACTTGTACCTTCTCCTCTCATTTCCACTAATAAATTTTCCTTGCTTCATGTACTCGATCCCAAAGAAATCCCGACAAGGAGAAATTTTGGGTTCCTTGTTGTCTTCTCCCTAAATCATTCCCTAAAAATCCTTCTAACATATTTTCTTGGACATCAACTTGCTCCGGGGCTTCCTTCTTGTAACCGAGTAGTTATCCAATATATCCATAAGGAACTAGTTGCTTTTTATCTTCAAGGCAGAATGAGAGGCACGGCACCCCTTCAATAATGATCGGTGCCAATGTATAAGAATTTCCAAGGCAAGCTCCTTGCGGGTAGTCACACCAACTCCATTAAAGAATTGCACCCATCTAAGGTTGCTCAAGATTTGATTTCCGAGTAGAATCCTCACTTGGAGAGCGTCATCGAAGTCAACATTTGGCACAAGCCTCCTCTCAAGATGAACAAGCCTATCCTCCTCCTCTTCATGATGAATCCATTGGAATGCCTCGGAGTGTATGGTGGTGGAGTGGATGAACGAGTTGAGCGTCGTGGTGGAATGAGTGGCTCCTCTGTGTGTCCTTGCGGTTTGGTGTACCGCATGGACGAGCTTCATGTACTCCTTATGCCACCAAGGGGCACCATGCCACTCCTCGGTGGTGCCACGTATTCCTCCATGCTTCGGGGAGACTCGGAGAACGAGTGCCTCCTCGAAGAGCTTGATGATGACCTTCGATGATGATGATCGTGTCTTCCTCCCGAGGATGATGTTCATGATCTCTCTCATCATTCCTTGCTGCACAAAGTCACAAACAACTCCCCCGGGGGTTTCTTGCCGGTGGAAATACACGCAAAGAAAGAATATGGATGACGGAGTTTATTATTGTTAGGGTGAAGTGTGAGGTGCACAAGATAGGAGTGATGTTTACCCAAAGGGTTTATGAATACTTGAACATGCAACCGCCTATCATCGTGAAGCCAATCTATTGTGACAAGATATGTTGACGTGATCTATGGGAGCAACCCCGAAAGCAAGGTAGCTAACCTTAATCATCAAAGCATCATCAACATGAACAATAGATTGAAAGCAAAAGGATCGGCGATTACATGACAAGATCCTACGACCCTATGGAACTCAAAATTTTTTCTATGTTGTTTCTGGAACTTATGGGCTGTGAACTCAAGAACACGAATTAACAAATGGATAAAATACTTACCTCGTGTACGCCTCTCAACGGCTACTTGCCAGCAGAGCTACACCATGCCAACTCTACCTTGGGTTTGTACCGAGTGCTGGCGCACAACGACTACACCTTAAGGAGGCACTGCGCACAACACGTGCTCTCTTCTCTCCGCCATGCGGAATAGTCTCAACGACTACTTTATGAGCAATCATGCTCTCTCTTGTCGCCATGCCGACTACCTTCGTCTACCTCTTAATGGTCTCGCTCCAGTAGCACATGCCTCGATCCACGCAAAGTCTCGGCTCTACTGTCATGCCTCCACGCCCCAGCGGCTATGGCTAAACAGCTACCTTAGAGACCGAGCGCTTAACTGGCTCTACTGTCATGCCTCCACGCCCCCAGCGGCTATGGATAAACAGCTACCTTAGAGACCGGGCGTTTAACCGCATCAGGCTAACTACTCGACGCCTTACGACCACAACAAGAGAATGACACATGACATTTACATTTACATGTGTATCTTGTATCTGTCACTAGTAGAATCAATTTCTACAAATATGCTACATAATGTACGCATCTTTACTTTCAGGTCAAGCTCCGGCGACGTCCCTCGAGGACGCTACGTGTACCTTCATCAGTGCGGGTAGTTCCCAAACTCGGGGGCTACACGCCAAATCACTACTCGACAACAACTCGAGTGGTCTCCGCTAGTTCTCTAGCTCGGGGGCTCGACACCAACAACTACTCGACGTGGCTCATACGGCTCACCCCAGCGACGAGCTCGGGGGCTGGACACTGCAAGAGTACTCGGATGATGACTTCCGCGAACACTGAAGACCCTTGGATTGATTCTTCAATCGTTCCAAGGCTCGGGGGCTACTAGGCTACACCCATCAGTTGATTTTTCAAGACGGAAGAGGCAAATTCTAGATTGACCCTCAGCTTGATTCTTCAATTCAACCTCAGGCTCGGGGGATACACTCCATATGGAGTGTGATTTTTGCAAATCTCACCTCCATATAGATCAAGATTTCAAGACAAGTGGGTATTTTTTGAAGACTTCCTAGGTTAGAACTCGGGGACGACTGAGAACTACTCGGGGAAGATTCAAAAGTACTCAAAGATGAACTAGAGCACATTCCACTCTTGCGGAAATTCAAGTACTATTGAAGACTTCAGCTAGCAGTACTCGAGACGATCAAGAACTACTCGATGAAGCTTCAAGACTACTCGAACTCGCTGCTCAAGACTATAAAGTGCTCGGGGGATTGTCGACCATACACCCCTGGGTACCCATACAAGGAAGGATGAAGACGTGCTCCTACTAAAATTCTCTTATAATCCTATTAGGACTCGTACCATGTAATCAACACCAAGCGCAAGGTGCAATATACTACATGCAAACAGGACGTAGGGTAGCTACTCTGGCTACCCGAACCTGTATAAATCTGTGCCTCGTGTCCTTGCCTTTACCTTCGAGTTCCAGGTCATGGCGATCGTCCACTATCTACCCTCCGACAGGTACCCCTATGGAGGTTGCCGGATATAAAACTCCGACACTGGGTGACCAGGAAGCAATACTCTTGTGTAGAGTGCTTCAACAACGTGGACTAGGGGTGGCTTAGTGCCTACCGATACCACGAGATAAATCATGTGTCAAGAGTTTGCTTCCTCTCATCCCCCTTTGCGTTTTCACATTACTCTCTTGCAATCCTTACTTGCCTTTACTTTCCTAGAGTAGTATCTTGCTAGGATTGGCTATAGGTTGCAAAACTTGTTTTGGGATGGGAGTTTCACACTATAACAACCTTAGTTTCACATCTAGATAGTAATGTTCATGCAAAATAGTGAAAGCCATAGGTTAAGTTTTTAAGTTGCCTAATTCACCCCCTCCCCCTCTTAGGCTACGAGCATCCGATTCCTTACAATAACCCACTACACGCCATGTCACTATCCACTATAAGCCATGCCAACATCCACCAAGCCATGTCAACATCCACCAAACCATATATTTATGTCTTCGTCGATTTTCTGTAACTAATAGCATATTGTATTTGCGAGTAGCACGCCATAAAATTCTCGTAGTTGAAATACATGTAGGATCAATCATTTAAAAATGGTTCTCTTCCAACAAAATTAACATACTTTCATATATAATATTGTTTACAGATGAATATTGTCATGTAATCATTTTGGTGTTTCTACTTTCACATTTTACCTTAAAATTTTGTTTAAAAATTCCCGCGGCAACGCGCGGGGTATCACCTAGTTTTATATATTAACGGTGGCATCAATGAGCAATTAGGATGCATATATAGAACTATTGCCCGCGGTTACAAAATGTTAGACATTTACTTTTTCCCTAAATTAAAATTCCTCTAACTACAACCATGCTTATTTAAAAATAACAATATCTACAATATCAATGCAATTTTATTAAATGTATCATGAATTATGTTTTCATAACAAATTTATTTAACATTTTATATGTTAATATATTTTCTATAAATTTGGTCAAAGTTAGATGTTAATATAATTTGAAATTGAGGTAGATACTCTAAAAGCAAATTTAGAGGGCCATTTTAGGTTATTTTTAATAATGATATAGAAGGGTATTCTAGGTTAAAATCAGGGGGTTACTTTAGATTACAATGTCATAGGTGGATAATTTACATAAACATATAGGGTTAGTTAAGTTTTTCAAATAGTTAGTTGAGGCGTGTAAGTTAAATACAAATTTCTGGGTTGGTGTTTTTTAGATCCTTAGCACACATTTACTATACCTTCTAAGGATTTAGGATAAAATTTAGGAATTTGTTAAGAGAGAGTTAAATCCAAAAGCCTTCCTAATTTTGGTCTCATGTCATACGTTACCACACTCCAGAGTACAATCCTTGTACTCACTCTTTCTTTACTTTCTTTTGCCCTCCTGCTATCCCCTCTAGACCTCAGGATGGTGTGGCAATGTGAAGATAGAGACCCATTCTGCTCAAGATGATAATAAATATCTATTTTTTTATTTTAGACCTATGTGTGTTCTAATAAAGTTTGATGATTGTATAATAATATTGGCATAATTCACTAATGAAGTTCTCATATGTATGAGTAAATTGGTCCTAACATACATATGATTTGCATTCGATTTTGTCCTTTTTTTGAAATTAAAGGTAGGAGCACTGCCATATCATTTAAGAAGGAAGCAATTGTACATCACGAGCTGAAGCGAACGTCACCACCACAAATACAACGCACACAGACAACACACCCAACAAAACTCTACACCACCTCAACCTGGAAGAGAAGCCAAAAGTAAGCCGCCATGAACTGTGCTGTTGTCACCAACGTTGTGCCACGCCTAAAGTCGCGACCCGCTGCAAGCTAAAGCAACAACTCGAACTCCTCCACCATGGGCCCATCCTCCTCAAGCCGCACACACCTGGCTGCTGATCCCCTTGCTCCAACAAAGCGTCAGCAGAAAACTCCCGTCATGGCATCAATGCAAACCACTGATACTAGCCACTCTGCGTGGGGGTCTCGCCTCATCCACCGCCTCTCACTCCTCTGCCAAGGATTCAGATATCTGAAGCTGTAAGAGAGCATTGCTTCCGCCCAACCGTCACCGAGGTCACCACCGCACCAAGCGTGCCAACTCAAGACCTCCAGCACCCATGGGTCCTCTGCACCTCCCTGCCAACACGAATCGAGCACACCTCCTATGCTGCTGCGCACGAGCAACGCCACCAACCAACCACCGCCACTACCTGGCCAAGACGGGCCTCAGATGCGGTGCCTCCAAGGAGGGCACGACGCCAATGGCGCCGCCGTCGCACATCCAGAGATGGACAGCGTGCACACCCTTGAGGGCCCCATGCAGTAGGGGACATGGTGCCTCACAATGGTACCCAATAGGTAGCACGACGCCACAAGGGTGCCGCCACCATTGCCACTGACAGTCACTAGTGAAGGCTTACGCCCAACTCAGCACCATTCCTACCACATGTTCTTGACCAAGCAGGTAGCCCGCTCCTTCCCGCCTCCACTGGAAGAAGCCTAGCACAGCCAGGAGCACCACCACGGCGCCACCGGCAAGCACCAGCCAGCCCCCAGCCCCACCACCAAGGCGGCACCGGACCAACATCAGCGTCGAGAAGCACCATCCGTCTCACCTCAGAGCCTGTTGCCCATGCGCTGTCGCCAGCCAGCTACAGCCGGCCACAGCCAGCCACGGCCAACCACAGCCACAGCCACGGCCAACCACGGCCGGCCAGGGCCACCCACAGCCGAGTCGCGGCCGGCCACGGCCAGCCACGGCCGAGCCGCGGCCAGCCACAGCCACGGCCGCCACGGCCAGCCATGTCCAGCCCCGGACCACGGCCGCCAAGGCCACCCACAGCCGAGTCGCGGCCGGCCACGGCCAGCCACGGCCGAGCCGCGGCCAGCCACGGCCGAGCCGCGGCCAGCCACAGCCACGGCCGCCACGGCCAGCCATGTCCAGCCCCGGACCACAGCCGCCAAGGCCAGCCGCGACCACCAGCAACCTCCAGCGCCCACACACCCGCCGTCGACTTGCGCCGGCCGCCGCCGCCGCCGGTTTTGTCCTTAAAATCAGGTGCGGCAACAATGGATGGACACACCACTAAGCTACTATGTGGCATGTGTTATCTGCTAAAAACGTAAACATATTTAAACTATTTGGAACCTGTGATACAACTTGTCGGTCCGACATTAACCGAGCATGTGAGCGGTTCGATTGCTGGTTGGGTCCTAATATATCTATGGTGTTCTTTTTGGTTCATCAATCGTAGGCCATTAGCATTTCCATTGATTTTCTAACAAAAATAAAGAATGCTGACTTTATTGATTTGCAGGCCACCGGCATTTTCATCAAGTACCTGGCGCAATGCTGAAATCCTGGAAGTTGACAAGATGCAAATCTCGTTTCAGTAGTGGCAAGTTAGTTGATTAAGTGTAGTGTTGACGTTTTTTCCGGTCGAACACACGAGTGCGCTGGATCGCGCGGTAGTCGAAATCGCTCCTCGTCGAGGTCCCGGGCACGGGCCGGTCTAACCGCCTATGGAGGGCGGTCTGACCGCCTTGGTCAGAGACGTCGGCGAAAACCTAAGATCGCTGCTCCGGGAGGGACCCCGTCGGGAGTAGCGCGCCTAGGGTTGTTCTAAGGTCGGCAGGCCACTTAGAACGCCCTAAATCGCCGTAGAGACGAAGAAGGAAGCAAAGGGGTTGGAAAAGTAAGGTTTAGAGATAAAAGTAAGATAAATGTTTGATCGATTGGGTGATAGCTCCTCAATCGGCCGTGGCCCTTCATAATATAGGGTTGGGGAGGTCTTGCCCCGCAAGGAATCCGTTTACAACTTGAAATCTACCCGGACTCACCAATTCTACTCAGACTCGGGGGGAGGCGGTCTAACCGCCCTGGGTACGCGGTTAGACCGCCTGGTGCTCTACCAGCCCAACTACAGGGGTAGGCGGTCTAACCTCCTAAGGGGGGCGGTCTAACCGCCTATGTGACGTGCAGATCTTCCAGAAGTCGTATCTCTCTCGTCCGGACTCCGAATTGGACGTTCAATATATGAATCTTGATCTACTCGACGAGACCTATCCAATGGTGAAGTCCGAATTGCCTTTTGAGGAATTTGACCAGGGTGGTCTAACCGCCTTAGGGACGAGGTCTGACCTCCTGTTGCCAAACCGGCTACAGAGACCGCGGTCAGACCGCCCGGTATCACGGTATGACCGCCTGGTTCAGCCTGATCTGACTTAGCTGCCAATTTTGAGTGTCAACATATGCCCCCCTATTTTTTAGTAAAGCTTGCGTATTAAAAAACAAATCTAAGGTTGATGTAACACTTTCCACCGGCCATTTTGTCCTAAGGGCGATTCTCATCGAAATCGGCCGTATCTTCTCAATCGTCTTCAAGATTCATGTGCTCTGGAGAAGAACTGTAATCAATGAGTTGTTCATCATCTTTTAATTCAGACACCAATGATAACTCATTGTCACAAGTAACGAGAGCCAAAGAAGGAAAAATAGGCGACGTCTCTGGACCAACCGGTTCGACCGCCATAGGCCCCGGTCTGACCGCCTCAGGACCCGGTCTGACCGCCTCCTTCACCGGTTTGACCGGCTCTGGCAAGGAGGTGACATTGACTCTCCACTCCTTCCCTTGTGGCACCATGGGTCTGTATTGGTTGAACATCTCGTCCCTCTGTTGTTCTAGCTCCTTTTCTCTCTTCTCCCGAGACCTCAGTCGTTGAAGCTTCCTCCTTTGAGTATGAGTCAAACCGGGAGGACACCATCTTGGCAAAAAGTATTTAGAGTTAGAACTACTTCCACTGGCCTCATGATCATTAGCAACAACAAATCCCTTTTGAGTAGGTGTCATAACCTGATTGCTTAGCACAACCGGTCCTTTGCCACTTTTCTCAACGGGAACGTCCATCATCCCAATTTGGATGATATCTTGACTAGTAGTCCTCTTTGGGTCGACATCCATCTTTCCAACCTCCTCCTCTCTGATCTTGGGCTTGTAAACTTGCTTCGGAGAAGATTGAGCAAATTTTCTGGGTAGGGCGGTCTGACCTCCTACAGGGGGCGGTCTGACCGCGTCAGCCTGGTGAATCTGACCAGATTGATGTCCAAATGCCAAACGGTCTTGATTAATTCGTGAAATCTTGTCCAAGGTTGATTTTCTTGGTCCTCCCCATCTAGGATGAAAGGATTGATGATATGGCACCCACATCACACCATTGTCATCATAAATTGGACGAAGCGGATTTGATCTTGAAGACGCCCATGATGAAGCGAAGTGCCCCCCATGCTGAGATGATTCTCCTCTAAACCTTGCTACTGCTCGTGGAGGCGATGATGACCTCTCTTGATGTGTAGGTGACCTCATCTTTTTTTTAATGGCCAATCACTTGTAACGGCCTTTTGCTTAGAATATTTGTTGAATAGCATGCCAAATGTGACCTTTTGCTTTGGAGCACTCCCCTGATTTTTTGCAACATTGAGTTTTCAGTGTCCAATCTCCGGTCGCTTCGGTTTTAGCATCTTTGATCGACCATGGGCAGGGGCGGTCTGACCGCCCTCCTCGCGCGGTCTGACCGCCTGGACCTGAGTATGCTCAAACGGTCGCTGAGAAGACGGAGCGGACGACCCTTGCCCCCCCATGTCCAGAAGCTTTGACAGTGATCTTGAATGTTTCTCTACCATCAGGGGTCTTCTCATAAGCAACTTCTCTTTTTAGCTCTTTTCCTCTCAAATCGGGTCGCTCTTCCCCGACCACCACATTTTTTCCTTTGGTTGCTTCGACTTGATGTGGCCGAACCAGAACCTTAGGCTGCTGCAACTCCATGGTGTTGATAGGAAAAAGATGCTTGTCCACTCGTTTCTCATGAAGCATCAAACGACCTTCGTTTATGGCCGATTGAATCTGACGATGAAACACATTGCAATCATTAGTAGCATGAGAATAAGAATGATGATATTTACAATATGCACGTCGTTTAATCTCATCAAGTGGAGGCATGGTATGAGAAATCTTAATATTTCCAAGCTTAAGTAATTCATCAAAAATGCGATCACACTTAGAAACATCAAAAGTAAATTTTAATTCTTCTTGCCGACCTTTACTAGCCGGCTTAAGTGATGCACAAGAAAAAGATTTATCTTCAGAAGGTCATACAAATTCAGCACTATAAACTTCATTCTCATCATTCAAATTATTAGAAACATAATCAATCACATTAATATCAGACCGATGAGACTCAAGTTTTTCTTTTTCTTTATTCAAATTCAATTCTTGTGCCATACCTCTCACAAGAACATAATCAAGCGAATAAAAGTCCACACCTTCTAATCTTTCTCTAAGAGCAGATTTTAAACCTTTAGTAGCAAGATTAGCTAGGTCGGAATCAGAAAGTGACAAATTAAAACAACGGTTTTTAACCTCTTTAAAGCGCTTAAGGTAATTAGAGACCGTTTCATCTCTACCTTGTTTAACTGATGTTAAATCTGTCAATTTTAGTTGATAGTCCCCACTAAAGAAGTGATCATGGAATTTGTGTTCTAATTGATTCCAAGAATCAATAGAGTTAGGGACTAAAAACGAAAACCAAGCAAAGGCAGTACCCATTAAAGACAAAGAGAATAAACGCACTTTCAAAGCATCATAGGTACTCGCTTCACCTAGTTGAGCAATGTATTGGCTTATGTGCTCCCAAGTTGTACGACATTAAATTTAACAAAATCGGGCAAGCGCCAACCAGGGGGACAAGCCACAAGATCAAATTCGGCTTTATAAGGTTTTTGATATAGTCTAGATTTACCCATATCAACGCCGAGTTTATTTTTTACCATGCTAGCTACCTCTTCCTTAAATTTAGCAAATTCACTCATAGCATCTAGCTGGGATTGCATTGTAGCTGACATATCTACTCTATTCACAGGGGGTGGATTAAAATTCGAAACATTCATCATCTGGCCAGACAGGACGGTCAGACCGGCCATGGGGGGCGGTATAACCGGGGTCGGCTTTGGCAATGATGATTGTCCCGGATAAAAACCAGTCGGCATGCCGTACACAGGTGTCTCAATTGAGGTTACTGGCGCTGCCGACAAGTTTGTTTGAAACACCCCTTGTGAATCTAATTGAGGGATAAAATTATCAGGAATATAAAAACTATTATTTTTACCCTCAACTTTTTCTAGGCGAGTAATCATACTAGCAACCTGACTATGTTGTTTACTAAAAGCACGCTCGAATTTATCAGACTATGCAGCAAGCTTTGTAGATATATCAGATTCAGAGTTGCTTACAGTGGTGATTACCTCAACCTTGTCGTTGTTCAGCTTGATCGCCGGCACCTCGAATTCTTGAGCCATCATCACCTTGCCTGAACGATCTTTCTTGGCGTGGGAGAGGAATTGCTGCTTGATGTACTCCTGAAGCTCTGCATACTTCCTCTGATCCTCTTCGCTGAGTTCTTCAATGCTTGACATGATGACGTTCGACAAAACAGTTGTAAAACCAGATCTGTCCCCAGCGGAGTCGCAAAAAGTGTGTTGACGTTTTTTCCGGTCGAACACACGAGTGCGCTGGATCGCGCGGTAGTCGAAATCGCTCCTCGTCGAGGTCCCGGGCACAGGCCGGTCTAACTGCCTATGGAGGGCAGTCTGACCGCCTTGGTCAGAGACGTCGGCGAAAACCTAAGATCGCTGCTCCGGGAGGGACCCCGTCGGGAGTAGCGCGCCTAGGGTTGTTCTAAGATCGGCAGGCCACTTAGAATGCCCTAAATCGCCGTAGAGACGAAGAAGGAAGCAAAGAGGTTGGAAAAGTAGGGTTTGGAGATAAAAGTAAGATAAATGTTTGATCGATTGGGTGATAGCTCCTCAATCGGCCGTGGCCCTTCATAATATAGGGTTGGGGAGGTCTTGCCCCGCAAGGAATCCGTTTACAACTTGAAATCTACCCGGACTCACCAATTCTACTCAGACTCGGGGGAGGTGGTCTAACCGCCCTGGGTACGCGGTTAGACCGCCTGGTGCTCTGCCAGCCCAACTACAAGGGTAGGCGGTCTAACCTCCTAAGGGGGGCGGTCTAACCGCCTATGTGACGTGCAGATCTTCCAGAAGTCGTATCTCTCTCGTCCGGACTCCGAATTAGACGTTCAATATATGAATCTTGATCTACTCGACGAGACCTATCCAATGGTGAAGTCCAAATTGCCTTTTGAGGACTTTGACCAGGGCGGTCTAACCGCCCTAGGGACGAGGTCTGACCTCCTGTTGCCAAACCGGCTACAGAGACCGCGGTCAGACCGCCCGGTATCACGGTCTGACCGCCTGGTTCAGCCTGATCTGGCTTAGCTGCCAATTTTGAGTGTCAACATGTAGAAATCATTGTCGCTAGATCAATTTAAGTGCGCTTTAAGACTAGGGATGAAAACCGTCGGAAAACGGTATCACAAATTTCACAAATTATACAAATGTATTACAAATTTGGCAAATTTATTTATTTTATCAAATGAATAGATCAAAGCAGAATAATACGATAAAAAAAATTAGTTCAAAATTATAAGTGACACAATACGGTAAAAAACGATAACAATGAAAACGGTTACTGTAGGATTTCAGATGATTCGGATGATTCGAAAAATACTGCAGAAAAATCATTTTATGGAGTGCTTTGGATCTCTAAAATTCTTATGAACTTCCAGTAAAATTGGTTATCTGTAGGATAGTTCATAAAAAAAATTTAGGATTGTAAACATGAGGTCTCTCTCACCTCACAGAATAATTGCTCCGTGTCTATCTCTAATCCCCGTGTTTTGTATGTGTTCCATCCATCCAAACGGATTCCTCTGTTTTTTTTTTATTGTGTGTACCATAATCCCATTCATTGCACCTGCTTTCAAAATTCATCAATTTCTTCTATTCCTGCTTTGCATCTCACATGCCTCAAAGAGGGCCAAATAGGCTGATTTAATACCTGAGGAGTGAGGACCAGTATCTAAGCAGCATCCAAAAGTCAGCTCAGAGTTGTGCCTTGCATGATCCAAAACTTAACTAGCCTTTTCCATCGTATTGCAGCAGCTGTATGTTGTACCAACCGTCCGTATCACATTCTTAAAGGGACAGCCATACGCGAGCGAACATTTGTATCAAACAGAGTTTTTTTCCGAGAATTATCAAACAGAGTATTTGAACGGGATATTTGTCAAACAAGTTTAGGTCGGCAACTTCGTACGTGGTGGCACAGCGTCTCTGTTTCTCTTTTGATTTGACGAAAGACATCGTCTCTGTTAGGCACCGTTTAGTTCAGTGAAAATTTAGCGAAAGTGGTGAATTTTTTGCATTGGGAAGCGTGTTCTGTGAGAGGTATCACGGTCTGCGATGCAAAAATTTTGGGACTTTTTGGTGAACTAAACAGGGGCTTAGTTGCACACATGTCGGATGGGCGCAATGAATTACACGGCAGCACGTCGGGTGCGAGGATGAGTGCAAGACTACCGGCATGCTGAATTTCTCATCCCTTTTGCCATTCGTATAAATTCCACGGCAATGTCGTCTCCTCCGGCAAAATCAAGCCAGAAGCAGGTAGGATCAAAGGTGCGATCGATGGCCGCCCTGATGATCTCCTTCAAGGCTACTGCACTGGTCGCAGCACTCCTCTTCGTGGTGGCCACGCACGGCGCTCACGCCGAACCGAGCTACAACGAGACCATCGCCCGCAGAGAATTGTACTACTCCCCCGGCTCCACCCCCAGCACCACCTGGCGGCCTGCCAGGGCAACCTGGTACGGCCGGCCCAACGGCGCCGGCCCTGACAACAACGGTATGTCCTCGTGGTAATGCAGTCGTAGTAACGCGCTGATGCGTGCGTGTCTTATGTGCTGATCGATACGATACGATCTGCAGGTGGCGGGTGTGGGTACAGCAACACCAACCTGTACCCGTTCAATTCCATGACGACCTGCGGCAACCAGCCCCTGTTCTTGGACGGCAAGGGCTGCGGCGCATGCTACCAGGTATACGGCGAGCTTAATTAACCTAGCAATGGAGGACACCCTGATCATCTCGTTTATATTTTGCTTGTTGGTCAAATTAGATAGCAGTGGCATATGATGCATCTCTCTCATGTTCTGTGTCTACTTTCTTCAGATAAGGTGCACCAGTAAGAACAACCCTGCCTGCTCCGGCGAGCCCAAGACGGTGATCATCACCGACGTGAACTACGACACCAAGGTCGCCCCCTACCACTTCGACCTCAGCGGCACGGCGTTCGGCGCCATGGCCAGGCCTGGCTATAACGACAAGCTCCGCAAGGCCGGAATCATCGACATGCAGTTCAGGAGGTCAGCTTACCATTTAGTGTTGCAGCATTTCTGATATGATGATCATATCGTCGAAATAAAGTTGGTTAGTCGTTGTGTAGTTGTGTTGCAACATGAAGATGATGTATCTCTCATGTTTCCATCGACCTCGCTCGTGTCATCGTCCGCGCAGGGTGCCCTGCAACTACAAGGGCCTGCAGGTGAGGTTCCACGTGATGGGCGGCTGCAACCCGTTCTACTTCGCGGTGATCGTGTACTACGCCGGCAGCGACGGCGCCGTGGTGCAGGTGGAGCTCAAGGAGGCCAACTCCAACACGTGGAGGCCGCTCTACGAGTCGTGGGGCGCCGTTTGGAGGATCGACCCCGGCCACCCGCTCAAGGCGCCCCTCTCGATGCGCGTCCGCAGCGACTCCGGCGAGGTGCTCGTGGCACCCAACGTTATCCCGGCCAACTGGAGGGGCAACGCCGACTACCGCACCATCGCCCAGTTCCGCTGAACGCTCGCCGGCAATGGATGATCGCTCTAATCATTTCCGTCCGATTCATTGTTAATTTGTTATCGTTATTATCTCACATGATGATTGCAAATTTGAAATAGCTTTTGTTTGTTATTACGGTCTTTTTGCGAGGTTTCAAAATTGTTAGTCATACTTTGCGACTTTGAGAATTCTTGTTACTTTTTGTGGTGTTGTGGCCATGAGATCAATGAGATGCATATATACGTGGAATATATTTAGGGTCCTTTTGGTACCTTCTTTGCTGAAACCTTTTGCTAGTGTTTTTTTTAAGTTCTTCCAAAGGCCTAACTTTAAGACTCCACAATAAAGCTGGGAAGAAACCACAAGATGATTTACACTAATAATAGCAACTATAAAAAAGTTCATACTTGAACCCCTACTCAAAAAAGTAGGGGTCAAGACCAAAAATAAATTGCATTAAAGTAGAACCTCTACTCGAGTCCCTATTCTAGAGAGGCCCCTACTTTCCCCCTCCAACCTCTTCTCCCAAGGGTCGAAAGAGAATGCGCCTACTCAGTCGTTGGCCATTGCGAGCTCCCCACGCTGAGCAACCGAGCGCCACCCTTTTCTGCTCCTCCTCCGGCTCCCAGGAGCACGAACCTCGCAGACTGGATCTCGCCCTCCACGGTCTCCCAGAGCTCCAACGCCACGGTCTTCGCTAGATCTCCCCTGTCGCAGTCCCAAGCCTAAGCGTAGAAGGAGAAAGTCGTTGGCGACTCTAGGCTCCATCGCCTAGATCCGAAGGTCCAGCATCCTCCCCGACCACGAGTGAGCTCTACCGAGTGAGTGGGCAGCTGGGCGCCTCACCCCTTGCTGCGCGCCGCCACGCAGGCCACCTGGAGCACGATCCCCTCTTTTTGCCGCAACACTAGCCGGTTGCCTCGCCCTGGGGCCGTGGCAGCAGAGGAAGGGGCCGCCAGCGCTGCAGCCGTAGAGGCTAGTCGCGACGCACCCAGCTCCTCTGCGTCATCACGTGGCCCGCCTTTGTGGGCCCTTACAGGAGCTCAAAAAAAGGGTGGGGAGAAGAAGAGAGGAGTACGGGAGAAAAATGGAGGGGGAGGCCGGCGGTAAAGAAGGTGAGAGATTTATTTGGTCACTGATGTGTTGATTCCACCTATCATAATAAAAGTAGGGTTGGGAGGAAGGGGTTGTTGTTGGAGTTGAGCACAAAAAATGAAGCTTCAGAAAGTTGGGACAGCTCGTACTCAATAAAGTAGAGACCCGAAATAGAGGCTATTGCTGGTAGGCCTGCTAATGGTGATTAGCCCAACCCAAACCGGCCCCTACCCACAGTTAATGACTCGACGGCAAGTTAATCAACCCACCCCGCCCCGCAAATGTACAAACCCCACCCTACCCCGCCCCGCCCCATCTATGCGGGTTTGTCAATTTTGCTTTCTTCAGTTGGACGAAAGACTCCACCTCCGCGACGCCAGCTCCTTGTTGGAAGTGGGCAACGGTCTCATCGACGACGCGTCTGGACTACTCGGGTCGGCGACGTTGGACGGGAAGACGAGCACAGCCGACGCACTGCGCTCCAAGGCGGCGGCGGTGTGCATCACCATGCTGTGGAGCAAGAGGTAGAGCTACATCATACTGTGTGCTATGAACGCAATCACTTGCATCTGATCCGATCGATTAGGTCACGTGACCATGTTGCTGAACAACGACGGTGGTTGGTGAGGGAGCACTACTTCTGGTGTGCTGCGTGCCTTCAGGATCTCGCAGGACCATCCAGTTGGCGTCGACGGCGCCGGGAAGCCACAACTCTACCTCCACCTCCGCGGCGCCGGCTCCCGCGCCACTGGCACCGCCATCGCCGCTTCCCTCGTCGTGCATTGGAGAAGGTGATAGGCGTTGACCCAATCTTCCAAGAGGTAGGGGTGAACTCGACTGTGGAGATCTCGATGTTGGCGATCCGGCTTCAAATCAACACGATTCAAATAATGCAACCGCTACCACTACAAGGATTTGGGTCAAATGCAACACCGATGAATTACAACATAGAAAATTTGGTTGATATAGATGGCTGTATTACAACCATTCTAAAAAATGGTAGCGATACACGGATTTAATACAACGGTTATCAAGATGTTGCAAAGCTCTGTTGCGATTGGTGGACGATATTGCAATGGTGCAAAATGGTTGCATTAGAATTAATTTTGGTTGCAATTGAGTGGTAGTATTGCAACCACATTTACGTTTGTTGCATTTGGTTGTGACTATTGCTACGATTGTTTGGTGTTGCATAAAATTTCACAAGCGTTGCAAATTATTGATGCTTAATGCAACGAGAACTCTTGGAGGCGAAGCAAAAGTGAGGTTCAATTGCAACCTTTGTTGACAGTTGCAATATACTTTGATATTGTTGCAAATGCTAAATTTTATTGCAACGAGATCTTCGGCTTCGAAGCGAAAATTGTGTTCAAGTGCAATGCTTAATTTTTGTTGCAATATATACTTTGATTGTTGCAACAACTAAGAGGCGAGTCTGATTTGGATTGTGCCTTGTAGCGTGTATGATATACTATGAAAAAATACAATTCATAGTCAAATGGAACTTGGCTAGTTTTGAATTGAGATTTTATTCTAATTATTAATTTTAAGAAAGAAGTTTGAATTGGTAGGAAAACAATCTGTCATTAGTGACAAAATAGAAAAAAAATGAAAAAGTGCCGTGATATGGAATTGAACCAAGGACTTCAATACTACACTAGTATATAACTTACCACTACACCATTACAATGTTTGTGTTAGCTAGTATCGTTCAAACTTTTTTCATGTTTCTATGTGGTCAGCTTATAGTAACTTATAGATATTAAAATAGAATAGTTACTTTACAAGGTTCTATTAGTTAGTTATTTCAAAAACAAAGTAAAGTTTTCTAAAATTATTATTGTTTTTTGCCTATGCAACACCAGAAAAGTGTTGCAATAGGCCCAAAATGGTTGCAATAGATACAATGTCAGGAAACTAAAATAATTTTAAATTGTCATGTCACCCGGTCCCACCTTGAGGACGTGGTGATGCGGTCCCACCTTGAGGACGCAGAAAAATCCAAAAAAGAAGAGACGTGCCAGCATAATCGCAACTAGAGACCCTCCGCTACCTGCTGGTCTGCCCTGCATTACCACAGCCGGCCGCACCCTGGAAGCGGCCGGCCGCACCCTGGCCACGGCCGGCCACGCCCCCGCTGCGCCAAGCCGGTTGCACCCTGGTCGCGACCAACCGCACCCTAGCCACACCCTGGCAACGGCCGGCCGCACCCTGGCCACGACCGGCCACATTGCTGCTGCGCCCAGCTAGCTGCACTCTGGCCGCGGCCGGCCGCACCCTGGCCACACCCTGGCAACGGCCGGCCGCACCCTGGCCACGGCCGGCCACGCCCCAGCTGTGCCCAGCCGCACCCCGACCGCAGCCGAAATGATTTGAAACTTACATATATTTTTTTAATTTAGATAATAGAAGTTTGAATAGGTGGGAAAATGACCTATCGTTCCTGGATCAATAGATTTTGTTTTGTGTCTAATGCAACACTGAAAAAGTGTTGCAATAGGTCTCAAATGGTTGCAATAGACACAATGCCAGGAATTTAATTCGCAAAAAATGTCTGCTTGGGGATCAAACCTGAGATCTTTGGAACAAAAATGACGTGTGCAAACCACTAGAATAAACATTAGTTTATGTTATATTAGGGTGTTTTATTTTTTTATATTAATCGAACTGTAATAAATTTTTTAAAACAAACTTGAAAAAATATGTGGCTATACAACACATTTTGGCTCCATAACCATCTCATAAAAGTTTAAAACGATCTCGACAAAGTGATACTATACATCTTTCACAATTAGGAACATATCTCACTTAGCTACATAGGACTATGTGAGCTATATATGTCTTTGTGAGGGATATTCAGCAATTATTTATCGCAATCACTTGAATTTTTTATGTGACCCTCATACACCAAAATCATGTGACTATGTAAGTTTTTAGATTTTTCTAGCCACATTATGATATTTTCACATTTATTCCTTAGTAATTCAATAAATAATTACAGTAATAGCAAAACTTGATCCGAAAATTCCATAAATTCACACAACGACATATTTTGGCTCCATAACCATCCCATAAAAGTTTTAAACGATTTCGACAAAGTGAAACTATACATCTTTCACAACTAGGAACATATCTCACTTAGCTATATAGGACTATGTGAGCCATATATGTCTTTGTGAGAGATATTTAGCAACTCTTTATCGAAATCACTTGAATTTTTTATGTGACGCTCATACACCAAAATCATGTGGCTACTTAACTTTTTAGATTTTTCTAGCCACTTTATGATGTTTTCACATTAATTCCTTAGTAATTCAATAAACAATTACAATAATAGCAAAACTTGATCAAAAAATTTCATAAATTCACACAATAACATATTTTGGCTCCATAACCATCTCGTAAAAGTTTCAAATGATTTCGACAAAGTGATATTATACATATTTCACAACTAGGAGCATATCTCACTTAGCTACATAGGAGTATGTGAGTCATATATGCCTTTGTGAGGGATATTCAACAACTCTTTATCGAAATCACTTGAATTTTTTATGTGATGCTCATACACCAAAATCATGTGGCTACGTAACTTTTTAGATTTTTCTAGCCACTTTATGATATTTTCACATTTATTTCTTAGTAATTCAATAAATAATTATAGTAATAGCAAAACTTGATTCATCTCACTATTTGAGCCGAAGGTTATGAAATGAATTTTGTTTAATACTTCTAATTAGTGTCCATAGTTTCGATGTCAAAGGTGGATAGAAAATTTTTTGAAACTAAACAAAGCTTAAATTTGATTTGGGCAATTATTTGGAAATTACATATATTTTTTGAAACTCTAATTTGCACAAAAAACGTGTCAGGCACCAGCCTATTATCTGTTGTCGCAGTGCTTTCCAATTCCCGTTGAGGAGCCTACTAGTTTGAAGGGAATACATATAAGTAGGGTTGAAAGCGGTCGAACTCGGTCGGGATAACACTAATATCGTTTTCACTTTTACATTTGAATACGAAAACAAAATCGAATTCGGAAAGGTCGGAAACAAAAACGAAAACGAACTTGCGGGATATCGGCAAATTTGAAAACGAATTGATTCGATCGGATACGTCGAACACAGTCGGAATACGACAAATCAAAACGGGAACACCAACTCATAGAATCTAGTTGAGTATAAACAACATACAGACATGCAAATGCAATCACCAATTCACTATTAACTGATAAGACAATCACCGATTCTCCTTGACAAAAACTAAAATTTTGACTACAGGTCGTGTTTGGATGGGGGAAAATTTTTTCCACGCAAAGGGAATCTTACACGCATGGAGTACCAAATGAAGTTTATTTACAAAATCTTTTCACAGATGAGTGCAACTTTGCGCGACGAATCTAATGAGCATAATTAATTAGCGATTTGTTACAGTAATGCTACAGTAACTATGCTTTAATCATGCGGTCAAAGCCTCGTTAGGTTCGTCTCGCGATTTTGCTCGGGGTTGTGAAGGTAATTTTGAAACTGACTTTATTTAATACTCTTAATTAGTGGTCAAAGTAACATTTAATAGGGGGTGAAAATTTTTTCACCCCCTATCAAACACTGCCACAACTAAAGCATAATTATTATTTACCATCGGTAGGCTTATCCTGTGGGTCCTTGGCTCCTTGCCGTAAGTCTCACAGTGCATTCCCTTATGAAAAAGAAAGAAAATAAAAATCATCATTATCCTCTCCTGTAGATGCACGCACATGCCCTGCACGGCTGCAGGCTGCAAGGTAGCAACCTTATCTTCTTTCTCCGATAACTCCTACGAACTGACCAAATATCAAAAGGCAGACGAACCAAGATTCTATATACCGTGAAGTAGCTATGGTTTGAATCCTGTACACCTATTTATGTATCGAGATCCGTGCCGCGGTCAGTAGGGTACAGCAGGTCTGTGTTTATGTCCCATCCGTGTATTTTATACAACGAAGTTATTATGTATGTGTACCGATTCCATACGACATAAATGTGACCACCCTACTCGTCTCTTTCCTCAGTCTACCCATTTGAATCCCGTCCCCGTCTCTCCTCCGGACGTCCCTCTCCTCCCCCTCTCTCCGGAGCGGGGGTCCGGTCTGCTCCGGCCAGTTCCGACGGCGCTGGACCAGATCCGGCACCGGCTGTACCGGATCTGCGAACTCCCAAGTGTACCGGCAGGGAGGCGAAGCAGGGCGACGGCGACCGCGCGCAGCGGCTGGAGGAGGGGGCGAGGAGGCCGCCGCAGAACTTCGGACTCGACGGCACGGATCACCGCGGGCCGCCTCAAGCTCCTCCTCCCACACGGCGCCGCGGATGCGCGCGCTCCTCCGCCGTCCGCGCGGCGCCGCGGCCTCCTCGCCCCCTCCTCCCGCACGGCGTCGCGGATGCGCGCTCCTCCGCCGTCCGCGCGGCGCCGCTACCTCCTCGCCCTGTCCTCCCGCATGGCGTCGCGGATGCGCGCTCCTCCGCCGCCCGCGACGGCCGTCACGGCGACCGACAACTCCACCGCCATCCGCGCCGCGGGCGGGAGCGCCTCCACCAGCGGCTGCACGCCCGTCAGCTCCCTCCGCCCGCGCATCCTCCCGGGAGCTCGAGCAGCTCGTCGTCTCCGTCGAGCCACGCCGCCGAGCTCCGGTGGGGGCCAGCTAGATCTGGCGCTTGGTGGGGGCTCGACACCGGCGTCCTGCTCCTCTTCCGCGACGACACCGGCGGCCTGCTCCTCTTCCTCCCCTTCCTCCGCGTCGACGCCGGTCCGGGCTCGTCTTCGTCCTCGACGAGATGGTGCTGGCGGCGGGATGCGGCACCCAGCCTCCTCCGCGCTCGCTCTCTCGCGGTCTCGCCCCTCCTCGGCATCTGCCTCCGGCCGGTACAGGGACCAGGCCTCGGCGCCCGTCGGCGGAGGAGCGGCGAGGTGGCTTCCCCGGTGACGCCCGAGCCGGCGCACGCGGCCGCGGCGTTGGAGGACAAGCCGACGGTCCGCGCCTCCGCCGAGCTCTGAGGACAGCTCCAGCAGGTTCGACCTCTGGCAGGTGGCCGCGCGAGGCGTATGCTTGTTCTGTTGCGTTTGATTTTTTTTCTTATTTCTTGTTGCTGATTGTTTAAGCACCTCCTTCGTGGCTTTCTTTCATGGAAAAAATTAAATATGTTGCTTTTTTTTTCATTTTTGATGGCTTGACTCTGGAATCAACGTTGATGGCTAATCGATGTCGGCCGGTTTGATTTTGCGAGTGAACAATTTAGCTCTGGGCCAAATTTCTGCTTAACAAATTAGATGGATGTTCAAAATCGTTACAGATTAAATTTTTGGTTTTTAATATGTAATAAAGATTTCTAGTTTGTAGTTTTCATTCAGATATGAGTACATGTACATCACTTGTAGTCGTATTTTTTTCCAGTACTACTGCTCTGGTAGCGTGGTTCCGGTTCTTCTAGTTTACCCTCTTGATTCTTGGTTTGTTCTTTCATCTTTGATTTAGTTTTACCCCTTTTGCTATGACAAGATATTACCCGTTTCTTGTGGGTTGCTCAAAGCACATGTACAGAGATGCATAGAGTGGCAGCCATTAACTACAGAGTATCCGTTACCTGAGGATTACTTATGATAATAAGATCTTGTTTAGTTTGCTAAAGTTTCTAACGTTTTCTCCACTCTCTCCATCACATCACATTAAATACGCCAAAAGATATATGTTCGGAGTATTAAATGTAGGTAAAAAAATAACTAATTACATAGTTTTGATGTACTTCGCGACACGAATCTTTTGAGCCTAGTTAGGCCATGGTAGGATAATATTTACCACAAACAAACAAAAGTGCTACAGTGTGCTACAGAAGTTCCAAAAGTTGAAAAGGCAAATTTTTTCACCAACTAAACAAGACCTAATATTCACATATTTTGGATTGTGATAAATTGTTATGTTGCTAAGCTTAATGCAGGTTTTCGGATTATGTTTTTACTTCTCCGGTGTTTTTTCCCCATATGATCATGTTCAAGATGTTGCTAAGTTTAATGTACACCTGGCGAACAGATGTACAGTCTTAAGACAGGAGGATGCTAGATTTTTAAAAAAGAGTATTCATGTGCAATATTATAATAATGAGTATATTTGTAACGGTTAGTGTTTGAAATTTGAAATGAAGTTGCAGTAGAGTAATGAGTACATGTGCATCTGGTAAGAAAAAGGACGGCAACATCTGTACTTCATCACCTTTGTGTCAGCTTTTATCAACCCTCCAGACGTGGAGTGGGACAGAAAGGATTGACCTTTGTGTCAGATACGATGCCGAAAAAAATTGAATTACAAGGTGAATACCTATGGATAGGACAAAAACGCACGTGGATCTAGACAGATGGACGCCCTGGGTTCTTAGCGTTGCAGCTTCACGGAGTAGCACAGCATTTTCGAAGGCAGACCTAATCCCCTGGCCGGCTGACCACTCCCAGCCGCCCTGCCTCCCGCACCCTCCTGCAGGCCGCCGCCCTTGCCCGTCCCCTGCCGTCCGCATCCACCAGAGCTGCTGTCGCCCAGTGCCCGCTCGGCCGCCCCCGTACAGCACCCTACTCCATGCCTGCCGACCGCTCTCTCCTCTATCCCCGCCTCCCCGGTGCGCGCCGCCGCTCCCTCCTCCCTCCCCGACGGCGCAGCCGCTCCCTCTTCGGTCTTCTCCCTGGATCAGATCCGGCGGAAGCGGCATCCAGGCGGCTGTGCGATGCCTTGCTGCGATTCCCGCGCGGGGGGTGTTTTGATTTGGATGAGAGGAGCCCGGCGGCGGGATGGGCTCCTCCTCGCAGGGTTTGGTGCGGCCCGGATCGACCTCTGCGCGCTCGACTTCATGCCCGTCTTCGCCAAGGAGATGATCGCCGGCGGCGTCGCGGGGGCCTTCCACGAAGTCGGTATGAACCCTAACCGATCTTCTTTGCTGCACCGTTCCTCCCATTTCGAAATCAATTTATTGTTCGTGTGGTTGTTTTCCTGATGGTTTTCGATCCGCGCAGAAGAATAGCGCCAGGGTGTCCTGCTCCTATCCACTAATGGTGCAGCCGATGGCTTCAGCAATTGGGAATTTGGGATCGACATGGAGGTCGTCGTCCACTCCGCAGGTCATCTCTGGCACCTTCTGCGTGTATGTAAACCAATGCCATTGGCCCCTCTTTATTCTTGTCATTGTTGTCTGATAATAAAAATAGGCTAAGTTTTGGTTAGATCAGCAGCATATAACAGTGGTTTGGCATAAACATTAAGCATACGACATGGAGATTTTTTTTGCCAAATCTGAATGAGATTGTGCTTGTGCACCACTCATTAGCTATACATACAAGTATATACAACTCATATATATCACTCAACTCAACTTCTTGTCTTAATAATTTACAGGAACTTGGGGATAAAAACATGAACCTATAATTCCAGAGTTAACCACGAACCAATTCCATATCATATTACAAGAAACAATGTTATGAAAATATTGACAAGTTTATTTACTAATTTCTATTGTTTTATATTTTAGTAAGTTGCTGATAAGAGAAATAAAAAAGAAGGGTGACAGTCTGTGAACAATGAGACGATCTCCTACTGCTAACAATGTATCTTCTGACAACCACTTCTACAAAAATGCAATGATATATTGGCATTGCACCACCAGACAAGTAGGCAACTAGTTATAGCCTGAAGTTTTGGACCTGTTTTACTGCCTTGTTTATTTATCAAACAAAACAAAAAGGCACCAATTAAGTTGATATACAATATACATAAAACAGGGGATACTGTGGCAACAGAGGCATGAGGGCTGAGGCTGTGAAGAAACACACAATAGCTAGTCACTCAGCCCTTTGCAAATTTGGGGCTTCTTATTAGGATCTATGGAGATTTCTCTCTGACAACTAATTTTTAAGCAGTGGTACTTGATTAAAGTTTTCAATCTGCAGCAAACAACTTTAATAGCTGTTCAGGCACAAACATGATGGGGATTTTAAGCTAAATGGTCAATTCGTGTCCTAGTTGACATGGATGATCACAAAGTTAAACAGCAAGGCCACAACAGAAAAAAAAGATCATATTAACATAAAACAAGTACAGGTGAAGTATAGGATGAGACCTTAAACACTGCTGTCAGCTACCGCCACACCACCAAACTTCATCCTCCAAAGCTTCAGTGCCAAAAGGGGTAAGACAATAAAGGAATAAATCGCTGTGGAACCCACTTCCCCCACAGTAGCGAGCATTGCACCAATCCTACCTGTCCAAGATCCCTTTGCAGGTGATAGCACCACCAGAACTATACAACCAATGGCGCTGAGCAGGACAAAAGCAAGAGCCGCGAGAAATGCCCGCACAACAGCTTCACGCAGCATACTCCTAGCTGGCACTCTGGGAGTCTAATGAGATAAAAAAAGATTTCAGTGAACATAAGCACATAGATTACAGAGTCTACTAGCCTATTAATATATCCAGCATAATCCTTTTAACATGCTCAAGATGAATCTGCAAATGGTTGTACTGGTAGTATTCAGATGCATTTAGGAAATTAGAACTTGCTGCAGTAGTTTCCAAAAGTGTTCCCCTCCTATGTTCTTTGCTTCCCATATCACCCAATAGAGCAATGGTTGGACAGATAGCAGATATATTTTCAGCACTCACTGAACTTGCAGTTTTGTAAGGGCACTCTGACTTGGTAACAATAGTATTTGATTCTGCCATTACATGATGATTTCAATTTTTCTGGTAACAACTTGTATTGTCTGCTGCTGCCCTTTAGTGGGAAATTTGATAACCTAGCACCTAATGGTAAACTTACTTTCCTAAACTTGGGTCAGAGTTGTAGGCTCTTTCCCTTTTTTTTAAGGTGGAGTCTGTTACATACTTACAGTAACACTAAGTAATTTCCACTCACCTGTTTACATATATTTCCTCATAAGATCTCAAAATTAATAATCAAGGTCTTTTTTTGATGTTGAGGTAAGTTCTAACTCATATTATCATTTCTTTTGCAGAATAAAATGTAGAAAGTAGTTGTAAAAATAGCTCAGTGGCGTCATCAAAGAAAGGAACACAAAGCACCAGACATTGCTATTTCATTTCTTTTGCAGACTTATTTGCAGTTTCATAGCCTTTTCAGAACCATGTGGTGCTTGCTGCCCTGCAGGAGGTTGGGGAAGCATCCGTGGGTGCTCTGTTCAAGATATAATATTTGTTGAAATAAACAAATAGTCTTGTTCTGTTAGTGACAAGTGGCTTTGATGCGAGCTTGTTCCGGATGTCCAAGATGTGTACACTCTGCTTCAAATGGACTTGATTCTCTCAATCTCGAGGTCTGTACTCACATTTTACATGAATGGCAAATTTACCCTTGTTGTTAGTGTATCATATAAAAGAAGTTATTACCCTTGTTGTTACATGAAGGTTCTGGAGTTACATTCTTAAAGATGTTATTCTGGAACGATATAATATTACTTTTGGCAAGAATTATCCTCCAGTGTCTAAGCAGAAATATACAAAGCCAATCATTTAGATAAATTATCTCAATTTTAATTAGAACACAGAGTTAAAGAATTTCTTGGAAGTAAACGTGTCATTAAAATAAGTTTATACTCTAAATGTTGTCACTCTTGTTATACATAACCTCCTATTGGCTTTATACAGATTATGAATGGTAAACATCCTATGTGAAGTGCCTTTGTTATGTGCATGATCTTTTAGCTATCCGTAGCAACGCACGGGCATTACACTAGTTGTTTCAATCATTCATGGCTAATATGAACCATTAGCTTGTATGCTTAAGCTCTAGGATTAGTGTATGTTTGTGTACTTCAACTATTTTTCCTTTATACTTGTTACATTAATACTTATTCCTCTAGATAGCTAATGCATGTCAATGATTTTTTCAGGAGGAATCTTGAGTTTGAGAAGGAGCATGCCAATGGTGGGACGATGGCCAACATACATATCAAGGCAACCTTCACTGCTGTAGTAGACATTGGTCTTTTGATTCAAATGAGTCGAAACAGTTGTGTGTGCTTTGTGTTCTTGTTTAGTTTGACGCTCAGTGTGTTTCGTTAAAGATTTGTATGAACGAATTATATTTCGTTTTAATGGATGTCGATGCTTCATTCATTATGTATTTGTCGTTTGCAATTATTGATTCAATTATATGATGGAAATCAAATCAAATTGTGTTGCAACAATCGTACATATAACAACCACATTTAGTCGTGACAATAGGTAAGATAATCGTGGCAATAGACAAACTATCTCTTGCAACTACAAAAAAGATGATGGTAGCAATAGAGGAATCTACCTATAGCAACCATTCACAAACGTGGCAATAGAGGATCTCTCTGTAGCAACCAACCTACGGATACATTGTAATAACCTAAGCTACCTATAGCAACCATTTAGGCGACGTGGTAATAGAGAAGCTCTATTGCAATGCTTTGTCCGCGTAGCAATAACCACTCTTGCAACACCCGTGTTGCGTTGCGATTGCATTGTGTTGCTACACGACCAGCGTGTCGCAATACATATCGCTAGCAACGCCTAGTTCGTTGCAATTGATACTATTGCTACACCCATAGTGGTTGCAATTGCTTCTGTTACAACACTCAACATGTGTTGCAAAAGCATCAAAAGTGTTGCAATAGAGGAGTTGTGTGTCGCAACTAAAACGTAACCCGTTGCATTATGCTATTGCTACAGTTACAAGTGCAACGACATTTAACCAAAAAAAAATGGTAGTAGAAGTATTATTGCTACCATTTTTGGGTCTTTTGCAACACTTTCTCGGCGTTGCATTAGACCGAAATCCTTGTAGTACGCTGGTTATCAACCAAGCACAACTTGATTGACCTTGTCGAGAAGGCTTTCCCTGCAAGCGAATCGAGAACACAAGCAAGAGAACGGTAAACACACAATCAAATATTGCATATGTATATGAAGCAAATGATAAAGGGGTTCGAGCACTTGATTCGAAAGGACTAGTCAACACAGTAGAGGAGATGCAAGAACAGGGGCCTGGATAACAGTAAAAGGACTTGGCGTCACAGTTACAGTGAATCAACAAAGTTTCAACTTCTAAAACTTCAACTAAACAAAACCCGAGTCTAAATGGCGTCAGCTACTGAGTTTATACCCTAAAGAGGCAACCTAGGGTTGAGGGGGTGTCTACAACCTGGACTTAAGGCCTGACACGATACACAACCAAATTGGCTTAAAAAGGTGACGCATCACGTTGTCGTGGTCACACAACATGATCCACGAACCTTCTGGAGCCAGGACCAAAACCAAAGCGACGGTGTCATCGTCCTGTTTCCAACGCATCATTATATGCCTTGTTTTGATGTCGTATGAGAGATATCGCTGAAACAGTAGAGGCTTGTCTACTGAATCCGAACCAGACGTGGTGGCTGAGTTGGAGATGACTTGTAGCGTGGGGAAGGACATGGTGTGTGCATATCCAGCATGGCGATGTCCTCATCACCCTCCCCTTCTTGAATTGGAGTCGTCATCGACTCCATCCCATCATCAACAATCTCCTGCAAAATGTTAGTGACAGCATGATGCATACAAGATATAGTATCATCGAAGGAACAAACATCTTGAGAAAGAATAGTATAACAAGGTGTATCATGATTATCACATAATGACATAACTCAGTGGTAGCAACATTAGTAGCAAGGTAAACACCTTCTTTTAATTTTATTCCATTATTTGTAGGTTGAGATAAGTCTAATGCATGATCATTCTTATCATTTGCAGCAAGCTCGTTATGATGGTTCCTAATATCAGTAGGCGATAAAGGGAGTAAAATAATTTTCTTGTCCTTATGCATGAAAGTATATGTATTAGTTCTACCATAGTGTGGAGCATCAATATTAAATTCCCATGGTCGGCCTAATAAAAGCGAGGATGATTGCATAGGTACAACATCAAAATCAGCATAATCATGATAAGATCCAACAGAAAAATGCACACAGGCTGATTCAGTTACTTTCGCCTTACCACTATTGTTGAACCATTGAATGTGGTATGGGTGAGGAAGTGCACGTGTAGTCAAGCCAAGCTTCTTGACCAGATCTGAACTCACCAAATTACTAGAACTCTCACTATCAATTATGGTGAGAATACGACGATTGTTGACGACAAGAAACATGTGGAACAGAGTGTTGGAGAAGTCAAAACCTGTTGCACAAGAAGGCTCTCATATCCCGCCGAGGCAGTTAAGGAATCAATGGTATCCTCCTCGTCTTTCTTTGTTTCATCTGCAACAAGGTTAGCAGAAAGAACAAATTCTTCTTCAACATCACTAGCACTTCCATACCTATCAGCGGTAGCTATGTATGCACGACGACTTGGGCAATCCTTCCCAACATGTACCATCCCCTTGCAGCGATGGCACACGATGTTGGATGATGAGCTACTGGAAGCACCTGGAGAATTACCTTTCATCCATGGTTGGGCCTGCACAGGAGACAAATTGCTTACCTCTGAACCAGGCGTAGGCGTAGGCGATGTAGATGCATGTTTCGTCCTTGTACTACCCTTGGGCTTTTCAGGTTCGAAACGCTGCTGAAAATTTGTCCCATTGGTGGACCTAAAAGACTAATGTTGACGGTGTCTCTGTACTTCCCTTTCAGTTTTAAGAGCAAGATGGTACAATTGGCTAAAACAAGTCCAATTTTTATAATCAAGAATATCTTGTATGTCACGATTCAAACCAAAAAAGAACCTAATATAAATATTTTGATCATTCTCATTTATACCACAATGTGCTAACCTAATAAGCCACTCCTGATAATATTGTTCTACTCCTTTGTCACTTTGTTTTAAAGTTTGCAATTTCAAACATAAATCACGCTGAAAATAGGTAGGAACAAAATGAGATTTCATGCATCGCTTTAACACATTCCAAGTTTGAGGTACATCATCAGCATTATTAGCATTGCAAAGATCATTCCACCAAAAGATAGCAAAACCAGTAAACTCACTAGTAGCAAACCTAACTCTATGCTCATCAGGAACTTGATGGGAACTAAAATTTTGATCTACAACAAGCTCCCAATCTAAATATTCCTCAGGATCAGCATTACCAGCAAAATGAATCATGGTAAATTTAACTTTAGCAAAAGGATCATTATTAGCATGATTTTGATTCATAACATATTGATTATGTCAAAGACGGTCTGCATCACAATCTCCATCCTCGACATCCTCTTCATCATCACTGTAACACCTCAGGTGTTTAAATACCATTAGTTAGTGCTAATGACACTCTTAATTAAGTCAACACACTTTTGTGGTCAAAGCTTGGTCAAACTCTAGCTAAAACCCTAGTCAAACCCCTTGTCACTCCTTGTCCTTCTGGAACTTTTGCCGCGTTCTCTAAATTTCACCTAAACACTTCAAATTCTACCAATATAAAAGTTGTCCAGTTTTTCGAGGGACACAACTTTCATGTTGGATGGCATTTCAAATTTTGAGTGGAAAAGGGTGAAAAACTTGGTCAACTGCAGTTTTCACTATTCATCAGCGCTCTGCAAAACCCGAACTTTGCTTGGCGTTCCTACTCAAACCGTTGAGAAAATCATAGGACAGCCTTTGCAAATGTTGTAGAGGGATGTCTCACCTACAACTTTCGTATCTACCGTTTTTGTCGCACAGTTCAAATTTTTGGAGAAACGCACGGTCAAAGTAGGGTTGACCGGCTGAAAAGCAGCTCGGCCGCGCTCTAGAGCGCCGCCGGCGCGCCAGGCGCCCTGCCGGCTTGGCCTGCGCCGCGCGCAGAGCGCTGCGCCGCCTCGGTGTCCGTGCGGACCCGGCCCCACCGCCTCGAGGCCAGAGCCGCCGGTTCCCCTCCGCGCCTGCCTCCTAGGGATGCGTGCCGCTCTGTTCTTGCCGTACCGCATCGTACCCGCCCCGAGTTGCCCCGCGGTCCGTCGCCGGCCCCCTGCGTGCACGCAAGCCAAGGCTGGTCGCCGTACTGCGGTGTTAACGCAGGGCCCTTACTTCGACGCGAAGACAAGGAGCCGCCCCTGCTATAAAAGCTGCAGCCGGCCGTCCTCGCGCGCGCATGCCGTCGACCCTGCCAGTGCGCGCCGCCGTGGAGCAGCCTTCTCCGACCAACTCCGCCGCAGGCTAACGTTCCCCGTAGTCGCCCTAGCCCCTACTGGAGCACACCGTGCCGCCCAGTTCCTTGCCCGGCCGGGAGCTCGCCGGAGCAAGGGGTCCAGCGGCTGGCGCCGGCCGTCGCCGCCGCACGCCGTCGCCGGAGTCGCCCCGACCCAAACTCTGGCCACAAACCGGTTGCAGGTGAGCCCCTCGGCCTCCCCCACCTCATCCCCGGCCGAACCCGCCGCCGGAGCCGCCCAATTTTGGCCGGAGCCGCCGCCTCCATGGCCTAGGGACCCAATTGCGTCCCTTTCTTTCTGTCCAGGGTGTTTGGTGTGAATTAAGGGCATGGTTGTGAAGTTTAGGATAGTTCCAGGGGCCTGAGTAAAAATTAGAATCTTCAATAGTGAAAGCTTTGTGCTGATTCTTGTAAAATCTGTAGGAAATCAAAGAAAAATTAGAAAAATGCAAGCTCAATTTTCTTGGATTCCTTGTGAAGAACACTACAACTTCTGTAAAGCATGACCATAGTTTTTCCTGATAGTTTTTGCATGAAAAACAGAAGTTTGAAAAACCTACATCTGTTGTATATCAAAATCTACATGTGCTCTATATCTGAATTTTGGATATGATGTGTGTTATGTCATGCCTAGCTCCTGTACCAAAAATTGCACAAAGTTATGTTGTAAATATTTTATTATGATTTATTTTGTATTTATGCAGAATCTGTCTAAATAATTTTTGTAGCTAAAACTAATTAGATTTTTGTGCCCAACTTCTGCATTCTGTCTTTGTATGCCTAAATGCAGCTTTGGTGAATTAATCACAATTTTGTGTTTGTCAGAAATATTTATTATTGAAATATGCCTAATTTTCTTTGTAAATGCATAACTCAAGATCTATAGTAGTTCTAGGTGTATATGTTGCATTCCTAGCTTATATTTGGACCACAGGCCATGTGTGAGAAAGTTGGAATCATTTTGATGTGTATTTATTTTTTATATGCATTTATCTTGTTTTGGTAGCTAGCCTTTGTTATTTTCGGTGTATTTAATTTCATAGCTCTCATAAGTGTGCATGTGTGTGCAGTGGCTTTGTATAGGTTTGTAATGCTTCATAACACACCCCACTAAATTTTATTAATTTATTTCATGAATAAAAGCAATAGAGATCATTAAAGCTTAATATTAAATTAAATGAGAAAATCATCAACTACTCACCTAATGACCTCATGTCATGTGGTAAATCATGTTAAAGGCTAAATGTCACCACCCCCTTGCTGTTTGTTAATTAACTGAAATTATTTACATAAATATGTACACAGTCACTATCAAAAAGAATAAATAATAAAGCACCACAGGAAATTACTTTAATAGAAAGTTTAAACCAAATGTGTGTTTGTCAAGGTGAATGTGGTCAACCATGCACCCCATGGTTGTCATTTGTTGTTTGGTAATTAATCAAATTGAAAACCGTCAATTAAATCTTGCATTGCATCCCGTGTAGATCTTCCCGACGGTAGCCGTACGTCTGTGCCGGAAGGAGGAGACGAAGGAGCTGACGGAGACGTGTACTACGTCGCTGTAGAGCAAGACCTGGACCAAAGTCCAGAAGGGCCCAAGGCCAACCTTGCCAGCGAAGGCAAGCCCCGGATCATTAACCCTTCTTTTGAAAATTTTGCAATTACCTTTGTTATGATTGTGCATTTACATTTCAGGAGTTGACTTGAAACCCTAGATGCATGATCCCTAGGTACCTATGTTCTTATACTAGTATACTAGGTCGATAGCTGCTATGCTATAGGACCGGTACAAGTCGAGTGATGTTCGTCACTCGCGAGAATAGGTTCTTATGTTGGAATCATAAGATCTTTATAAATGGATTGCTCATATGGTAAGAGCATGGGATTTGGGCTCCGGTCCAGTGGCTTTCGTAGGCTAAGCTTTTGAACGTACTAAGCACTTGCCGGGAATGGGACCGGTAAACCTAGTACCTTATGGACACGGCAAGGGAACTTTTCCCTACTACCCTTAGGACACCTTGTGTGTCCCCCTGCCTGCAACAGTGGGGTACCTGTGCGAATCTGGGCGATCCGGCGTGACGTTCCAGTAAGCCCTGTACCGAGGACTGTAGGTCTGATCCCGATCCGGAGAAAGATGGGAACCGTCTGGTCGGTGTATACCCCGTTTCGTTTTTGTTGTAGTTCTTGGGGTATGCACCCTCTGTGTGTTTAGGTCCACCTTGCAAGGTTATAAATCAATCGATTGTCGGCCTCTCACCGTTATCCGAGACTGCTTAATCAACTGGCCATGATATCCCTTAATGATGGAACTTTGTGAATATTACTACTTGAATTAATTGTATTGTACAATTCTTGGTTGAATTAGTTGGCTCACTTAGAAATGGTAATCAACTAGAATTTGTGCTAAAATATTGAAAGTAAGGACGTACTCTTTGTTGCCTTTCAGCAAAAGAACTCCCCCGGCCAAAAAGCCTTTCATGTTTAGAGTTTGGTGATGTAGTTGTCACCCGACGGTTAAGTCTTGCTGAGTATTAGTATACTCAGTCTTGCTTTAATAATGTGGTTGCAGGTGTTGTTTGGCCTGGTGAGATTCCACCCGGCTGGGAGCTGGAATGGGTGGATGACGACGAGTGATGACATCACGGACGGCCTCCTGTGATGTTTACCGTTGCGCTAGTTTATTTATTTCCGCTGTTTTCAAACTCTGAACCTTTACTTATTGTCATGAACAATGGTTTGTAATACTTAAACCCCTTCGGGGTAGATTTGATTTAATTTGGTGTAGTGTACTCTGGACTCGCCTTCGCGTGAGTTTTAATGCATATGCTCGATCCTTTGTTGATATCCAAGTGATTTACCGGGCGTTAACCCGGCAAATAACGACAGGATGATACTTTATTATTGCTTAATGACCAAAAGTGGATTTGGTTTAGGCGATAGTACGGTATTTTCCTGGGCGGGTTGTCACAATCACCCTCCAACTCACCATCACTGTTAGGACGTGGACAATGTGGCTGCTCAGGTGGGGGGTCATTTCTCAAGATGTTCAATCCGGGTGACCAGACTGTTAATATTGTGCGTCAATGCATCAAACTACTCTTGCATGTAGGCATGCTGATCAGTAGCAATCTTTGTAAGCTCGTACTTGGACACACAATCATTGAAGTCCGTGAGGGACTCCACTCCTTTCCTGTTACCTGACATGGTTAGATGACAGCAAAAGACAACATGAAAGGGTTATTCCTATCAACTAACAACTACTATGATGCGTGGAAAGTGGAATGCAATATCTCAAGCGGCCTACCACCGTCTTGCAAGTGTTCTTACCAAAGCCAACAGGATGGCACAATCAGTTGTCGAGCTTGGGTGTAACAGTTGCAAGATGAACCTGTGCTGACAGAAGTATATGTGGAGCTATGGGTAGGCACAATACGACAGCAAGAATTAGCAAATAACGAGTGCAGATTAGCAAAGTTCAATAAGTGTCCAAAGCACAAGTCACAATTGCTATCTAAGACATGTCCTAGACGTAGCACAACAAGGTGAAAGAAGCAAGGAATATGAAACTCACAGAACAAGCAAAGCAGCAAAGAAAGCACCCAGTTTGCTTCTTTTTTTTCCTGATAGTGATTGTCAAAAGGATTAACAGCAAGCAACCTTAACTTTTTTTGAAAATTTTACCTCTAAACAATGATCACAAAAGATTGAAGCACACAAAATTTCACCTGAAGCAGAGGTGTATTGTGGCCTAGGGGAATTCAGGAACTTTCATTGAAAACCCTCAAAACACTTCAATGATTTTTTTCTTCCCAATATTTTTAATCTTTTGAGAATTCACACCAACAAAATGTGATTGTGCCTTATAATGTAATGAAAAGTTCTATCTTCTATAAAAGTTTGAGCTCAAATGGAGCATCGAGCGAAAAATTATATTTGTTTCATGAAAGATGTCTCAACCTATGTTTTTTGAAGGCACAAAAGATAGTAGCGCGGTTAGGGCAAAACTTCCTCCTAGCGGCGGCGGCAGCAGCAAGCACAGGGCACGATCTTCCCTGGTAGATGCAAAGCAATAGGTATTCACTATATGATGAACCAAGGAGCAAGTATGCGATGCAAAGGCGATCAAAGCGGCTTGCAACCTATCTAGGGCTTGCGCTGCGAGAGTTCACACAAGGCAGCTAGCGGGGGCAAATCGAGTAATGTGGTGGCTCGACTTGTTGTATGGCTAATGGTGGATGGGCTAGTGGTAGAAACAAAATAACAGCGACAGACATGTTGGACTACGGCGACGAGCACAACCTAAACCAGCAACAAGACTCGACCACGAACACAAACTCAAAGCAATCTGAAAACGAAATTGCAAGGCTAAAGGGGCGATAGGACAGCGGAAAAATAAATTTTTTGGGGCTTTTTGTGGACTATAGGTGATGAGCATGAATGAATCTAAAGGGCACACGATAATACCTCACAGGCAACCTGCCAACCTGGAATCCTGATACCAGTTGATAGGCACTGGCCCAATCTTCTGAGAGGTAGGGGGTAAACTTGATTGTGGAGATATCGACGTTGACGATCCGGCTTCGAATCAACACGATTCAAACCCTGCAACCGTTACACCACTGCTCCGCTAGTTATCAACCAAGCACTACTTGATTTACCTCGCCGAGAAGGCTGTCACACCCAGTTTTAAAGACAAAACCAGATGCATAAATTACATGTGCGCCAGGATCAAGTTACACACATGTAATGACTCAGTGAATACCAAATACATTGCCAAAGCGTAAAGAAGAGTATTATAACCATTACACGACCGACTATCTCATAAACATATCATCAGAGCGAACAACTAGCAGCGGATCTTCAGACGGAAACTCCACAGGCAGCTGACTGATGGCACGTACGCCTAGTACTTCTAAAAAATCTTCGAGTCTGAGCAGCAATCCGGGTTGTGTAGTTGCAATAATAAAAACAAGCGTGAGCACATGTCGTACTCAGCAAGAGGAGAATAACATAATAAACATGCAAGACTTTATAAGTGGATGGTCAAAGGGTTTAAGCACTTTAGCATTTTAGTTGGTCAAATTTTATTAAGCAACTATTTACTGGCAAGTATAAGTGTATACCATCCCTCAATTAATGTAAAGCACCATCATCATAAAGTAAATGCAACAAATTAATTTTAATCATGTGAGGGTCCAGGCCACTCTTGACCGCGAGCACGGCTAATTGATTAGTTTTAAACACTCTGCAGAGGTTGTACATCTTTACCCACAAGTCGCGTAAAAGTTCAGAAGAACTTTGGACCCAACCACGCTGATCAGGCATCATACCACACTACCGAGGTGTGATTGCATAGGGATGCTACGAGGCCTTTACAAAGATTCTCTAGTAAGTAGTAGCCCGCTAGGTTTCGACAGTTGCGTGTGCATAACCCTCCCCTAAGGTGAGTATCTACACAGAGAACACCACTCAAAGGAGCCAAGCTATACCCCATCACAAGACCCCCTATTGCCCTTTCGGTAAGACCACCACAAACTAGAGTCTCTAATTAATGAGCCAAGACTAGAGCCATTTAGTTCTTGTGGTTGTACTGTTTTCCTGGGTGGTTCTTCATGTTCCAATTAACAAGTATTGTCTTTCAATTAAATCATCATTAAGGAACATAGAGTATAAATAGTAACCATGTTGTTTATAACCAACCCAGTTGAGCAAACTAAGCATCATCTACCATCAAGATTAATTAAGCAACCCGGTTACAAGGCAACGGTCAAAAGAAACTAGGCATCATCCTTAATAGGAACCCATCAGAATTAATGCAAAGCAATAAAGTAAAGTGATTAAATACATGTTTAAATAGGCAGAGCGGGACTGACCAAAGACACTTGTCTTTCACAAGATCTGGAAACTGCTCAGAGTCTTCAAAGTCTTCACCTTCAGAAAATTCCACACGAGCGGCTCGTTCTCTACGCATCACACATTCACATGCAAAGAAGCAATGCAATAAAATAAGAAACAATTCACCAATCATTGCAAACAGAAACAAAAGCTGCACTAAACTAATCTACTCGTCGATATGAACACGTGGATATAAAGAATGCTAAAAACGGAGCTAGAACGCAAAAGATATGGCTAAAACAAAGTATAAGGGCTTATCTGCAGGAAAACTAAGCTTCCAGGGGTCTAACCGAAAGAAAATGAGGGCTAAAACATGATTATGCTTATAAACACAAGGTCTATGCCGCAAAACTACCAGGACTGGATCTCAGACACAAAACCTAGAAAGGTTAGGGGCTAAAACAGAGAAAACAGGACTAAACCGTAAGGATTTTTAAACGGTGGGAGGACCCAAAACATAAAACCATAAAAACAGAGGGGCTCTTTTGTGAAACGTCACGGACGACTTGGGTTAACCGGTATTGACCTCGATTGACCCGGCTTGGATTACATCTGGGCCGTCAGATCGCGATCTAGCGGCTGCAATGTGGCCGACGCACAGACGGCGGCGAAACGCGACGGCGAGTGGCGGCGAAACGCGACGGCGAGTGGCGGCGGACTCACCGGCGAGGACGGAACTCGAGCTGGGGTGCTCGATTTGGCACACGTCTTGCACTGGAACGTAGCGCGCGACAGGACAAACTCATCTAAGGTATCGGGACGGAGGCTCGAGTGAAGACGGCGGCGCATAGCTCGGCGGGACGGACGGCCATGGCGGAGCAACTCTGGCGAGCGCGCACTGGCGAAGACAGGCACGAGAACGTCCACAAGCGGCACCGGCGGACTCCTCACCTCCTTGCGGTTCTCCGGGACAGCTCCTCGACGACGAAGAGGCGGCCGAGTGGCGGATTCGACAGCACGGCGCGGCTAGGGTTTCACGGCGGTGTGATGTCGAGGCGGCTAGGGTTTGAGGGGCACGGGTGAGACGCACGGCTGGCGGCGGCGCCTTAAATAGGGCCGAGGCCACACCTTGCCGTGCGAGCCAAGCCGAGACGGGACGAGCGCGAGCGCAGCTAGGACTCAGACGTGAGTCCGGCTCGGCCGGGAGCGGGAGGAAGAGGATGACGACGCGGGCCGACATGTCAGCAGCTACGAGTGAGAGGAGGCGGTGCGGCTGGTTTGCTGAGCCGAGAGATGCTGCTGCGGTGCTTGGCGGAGCGGAAAGCTGGGCTGGCGGCCTGCTGTAGCGCGGCACTGCTCAGGGTGGGCTGCTGCTATGATGGGCTGTGAACTGTTGCGGGCCAAAAGAAAAGAAAGGTAAGGGGAGGGAAAAGAAAAAGGTTTGGAATTTTGAAAGAAGATCAAACAATTGGAATTCAAATTTGAATTTGAATTCAAACAAACAAAAAAATGCACCAGCATGAATGCAACAAACATCAAGCCAATTATTTAATTTTGGGAAAACAAACAATGTTTTTTATACTATATTCCCTGTAAAGAAAATAAATGTTGGGAAATTTTAAAATTATAGGAAAATCGTTGTTTAATTATTCTTCATATTCACATCCTGAAATTTGGAAATTTCAGGGTGTGACAAAGGCTTCCCCTGCAAGCGAATCGAGAACACAAGCAAGAGAACGGTAAACATGCAATCGAATATTGCAGATGTATATAAAGCAAATTACAAAGGGGTTCGAGCACTCGATTTGAAAGGACTAGTTGACACAGTCGAGGAGATGCAAGAATAGGGGCCCTGCATCACAGTAAAAGGACTTGGCGTCATAGTTACAATGAATCAACAAAGTTTCAACTTCGAAAACTTAAACTAAACAAAACTCGAGTCTAAACGGCGGTGGCTACAGAGTTTATACCCTAAAGGGATGACGTAGGGTTGAGGGGGTGTCCACAACCCAGGCTTAAGGACCGACATGATACACAGCCAAATTGGACCAAAAAGGTGACGCAACACCTTGTCGTGGTCACATAGCATGATCCACAAACCTTATGGAGCCAGAACCAAACTATGGCGTTGTCGTCCCCTTTCCAACACATCCTTATATGCCTCGTTTCGATGTCGTATGAGGGAGATATCGCTAAACCAGTGGAGGCTTGTCGGCTGAATCCGAACCGAACGTGGCGGCTGAGTTGGAGACGACTTGTAGCGTGTGGAGGGACGTGGTGTGTGTGAATCTAGCATGGTAATGTCCTCATCAGAAGGGCCAGCACTCCCAGGCTGCTGCGAAGCAATGGTGAAGGGCTGAAGGCCGACGGCTCCTTGGCACCTCCCCTGCAGATCTAGCTAGAAGAAGAAGGGGGGTGAGTTGATGAGGAGAAGAAGACGAGGGGTAATATCGAGGGGATAGGTGATGGGAGGTGGAAGAGGATGCCGGGATCTGCCGGCACCATCGTTGTTGGAGAGCGATAGGAGCAGCGGCAGACGGTGCCGGTGCCTTTCTTGTGGGAGCGCAAGGAGCGACTTGCGTGCAGCAGCGATGTAGGGAGCAATAATGACCGGTTCCACCTGCCCCGACCCGCATTTCAGTTGACCCGCCCCACCCCGACCCACTAGCCTCTAGTACCCATTACCACCCATTCTAATGAACCCCGCACATGAACCCGCCCCGAAACACCCGTTCCACCCCCACCCTATTAGCAGGCCTAATTGCTGGAGTTGCTCTGAGAGACTTTTGGTAGGGCTTCGGCCCCAGCTGAAGCCTTACCAAATAGTTTGATAGAAAACAACTCCATTCAAGTACTAGAGGAGTTGGAGCCGTTTTATATGAAAAAGTCGGAGGGAAAAAGTGCTCCTTTTACTACTCATTTTAGAGGAGGCGGCGGTGTCCTACCAAAGGGGTCTAAAGAGGAGGGGAAAAAGTGGCTTCATTAGTTTCTCCTGTTTTCTAAGTATCAATTGACCATGAAACTTCCCATATTGTCATTGAGATGTCGTTTACCAAACATTTTATAAAACGGCTTCAGCTCCAGTAGAGTGGTCGCTCTATTGGAGTCAGAACCAAAGCTATTTTGGCAGGAGCTAAACCTCTACCAAATAGACTTATCCATGTGCTCTGTTGTAACAAGTTTTTACAATCATGTTGGTAAATTTCTATGCGGTGCACCATGCTCTCTCTTACTTGCATGTGCATCGTATATGAGAAGCAAGCAGTTACAAGTACTACTGGAAGGATATGAGCTACCTCAATCCTAACTATTTTAGTAGATGCTGATTTGAAATTGGAACTTGCATTCAGTAATGTCGTCGCTTTGAAGAACTTGCGACAATGAAAGAACCTACTTTCTTGCACAACATCACGAGTTGGTTGAGAGAGATGCGGCAAAAATCACTTAGCATGAGGATGAACAAGAGTGTGACCCTCAATGCTAGCTCGATCAAGTGTCATGATTATAGTGAGTCATATCCCAAGGCTCTCAAGTCAAAGAATGTAGACCCAAGTGACGAATGTGGCAGCGATGAAGAAACCACATTCGCCATAAGAAACTATAGAAAGTTTTTGAAGAAAGAAGACATCACAAAGAAGATGCAATGAGTGCAAGAAAGTAGGTCCTTTCATTGTCGATTATCTACACAAGAAGAACAAAAGTATGGAAGAGAAGAAGTACAAGGAGAGAAGCAAGGACTGCAAGAAAAAAATATCAAGGTCAAGCTCATGTTGGTCAAAAATGGAATTCTAGTGATGAAAATATAACAAAGAATGTATGGAAACTCTAGCCATACTCAAGTCTCCTGCACTAACAAGACACTTCAACAAAACCTCCGATAATAATGATGATACTCCTTTTTGTCTCATGGCAAAAGGGACCAAAGTAATAGAAACAGCAACCTCCTCTTCCCTCTCCTCCTCCACATCTAGTGCACAAAATGTGTTGGAAGATGAGAAATAATAACATAAAGCTAACATGATAAAGGAGTTTGGAAAGAAAGACTATAAAGAAATAAAAAAAGCTTTTATAGAAATTGGAAAAAAGGAGTCTCTCAATAGGCAAGAAGACTTTCTTAGCCTTGAAAAGTAGAGAAACCTTGCTTTAGAAAAGGATATAGAAATAAGAGATAAATTCATGGCCGGACCCTCAACTTGCCACAAAGTGTCATCTGGGTCCCCAAACTTCCAAAATGCACATCTAGACTCCTAAACTTGCTAATACGTACACGTGAGATCCAAAACTCCAATTACCCATAAACACGCAGACGTGGACCTCCACCTTCTACCTCCCTCTCTCTCCCTCATCGCCACGGTACGCTCCTGTCGCCGCCGCCGCCGCCTGCTCCACCCGCACGGGGCCGCGCGCAGTTGCCCTCGCCGCCCCCGTGCACATTTCCCCGCCGCCACGCAACTGCAGCCGTCGCTCCCGCCCGGTTCTTAGTCGTCCCCGTGCGCAGCCGCCGCCGCCGCCGCCGCGGCGTCGTCTACGGTCCACAGCCTCGCCACGTCGAACCGTGCGGCGAGCTCCGGCTCACCATCTTCGCGCTCCTGCCGCAGTTCGTGCTGATGGGCCTTGCCGAGTGCCGATGCACCGTTCCCTGGTGGTGGTGGCCTTGGTGGGCAAGGTTGAGTTCTTCTACGACAATGTCCCTGATGGCGTACGGCATCGACAACAAGCTCAACAGCTTCCTGCTGTCCACGTTGACGCGCATCATGAGGGAGAGGGACCGAGCTAGGGAACGCCTGGGTCACCAACAACCTCAACACCTCCAACCTCAACTACTACTACACGTTACTGACCGTGCTCGGTCACTCGGTGGCCTCAACTTCTTCGCCTTCCTCGCACTAAGCGCCATGTACAGGTACAATAATCAGGTCCAGTCCACCAAGACGTCGGCTAAGACCCGAGCCGGAGAGGTGGCGGCGACAGCAGAGCCCGGCACCGGCGGCAGCGGGAGATGCACGCGGGGGCGGTGGCGGCACGCAGCTGCGCACGGCCCTGTGAGGGTGGAGTAGATGTGCGCGGCGGCAGCAGCGTACAACGGTGGGGAGGGAGAGAGGAAGGTAGAAGGTGGAGGTCCATGTAAGCGTGATTAACTGTGGGTAATTGGAGTTTTGGACCTCACATGCATGTATTAGCAAGTTTAGGGGTCTAGATGTGCGTTTTGAAAATTTGAGGACCCAGATGACACTTCGTGCCAAGTTCAGGGTCCGGCCATGAATTTATCTCTAGAAATAAAAAGAACAACCCATTCTTTGTCTTGGTCGATGTTAGTGGTCCTGTTGAAGAGAAGACAATATAAAAGCCGCTATATGTATACATTATATTTATAAGAGTTGGTGAGAGAAATACAGTAAGGGCGTTGATTGTGTGGTAGCTAAATTCGTCTGCATAATATTAAATAGCATGGTACTCCATCCTGAATGAACTAACTAGTTTGTCCTAAATAATGAACTAAATAGCTTGTTCTAAACGTCATATAAGCGGAGGTAGTATTATCTCAGGGATACCATTTTGTTTGTCGATCGAACACTAGAGCACGGGCAAGACTATTTTGTGAATGAAACGCGAGGGGTTGCCCCTACTAGCTATATATTATAAATAAAAAGAAAAAAGTACAAAGTTTGTACAAAGCTCAAGAGATGAAGAAAGAAACAAAAAAGATCGTTGAGGTTACATGACATCTTCTGTCCATTGATCAATAAGAAACGCACGTTCTGGTTTTGCTCGAAGTCCAACTAAGAGCATTTTTTTTTTCCTGAAGAGTGCCTTTGTATTCTGAATTGAAGGTTGAAGTCCTTTGAAAATAAGATCATTCCTTGACATCCAAATGCACCATCTCATGATGATTATAACCTCCATATATAAAAAAGGCAGTTGTAGTTGAGTTCGGAAGGATTCTAACACCTGAAAAGGCTCTAAGTTGTGAAGTATCTGAACATTCAGCAGTTGCCAGCAGGATTCTGCAAATGAGCAATGTAAGAAGAGGTGATCCCTTGATTCTTCCATTAGATCCAAGCACTTGACGCAGTGATAAGATGCCCGGCAAGACTATTATGATCAATTTTGCACATCTTTTAAAAATTTATTGGTGCGTAGATTAAAATGTAATCTATCCTCAAATTCCCCATACATGTAGTTCTTTCAAACATTCCATAGAGATTTTGTAAAAATGAAGGTGAGAGTATCGTGGTCTTTCCTTCCACGAAAACCACCATTTTTGCAATGTCCTCAGGCCAATTTCTAACAAATACGTGTACTATAAGCAATGCCGAGTTGTTTTATTATACTAGACCCAAATTTGGCCAAATCAAACTCTGATTTCAAACATGGACACTATATATGAGGGCATGAGTCATATGCACGGGCCTCTCCAAATATACACAAAAAAAAGGTCACAAATATAACCTTAGGCGCATTGCAATGCCTTTTCAAACTTGAAGTTTAAGCTCAATATCGTGCTGTCGTGCATCAGTGCTGACTGCTGTGTACAATTAAGAGGATGCAGTGCACTTCTTAACTCCAACTGGTCTTTCAAGATTGGATCGGATGCACGATAGAATTCATATGTGGTTCACTAATACATCCTTCTGCATCTGATATTTAAATTCCTCTGAAAATTTACACTAGTTGAATTCACAGACTCAAATAAAGTAGGGTCTAGAGAACCTAACTGAAACTAGTGTAGTTTTTCAGCTAGAGTCTTATACTCTTATCTAGCTGCATAGGAAAACTGACTACTGCTTGCTGCGCATATAGTTTAAAGAAGCTGAGTTTACTTTTCATGGCATCCTTCAGAAGCCAAAGTCAGAACAGTCGTGTTTCGCATGTCCTATAACGATTGGCTTCCCCGGGCCGGCCCATCATATTCACATTCGAAGCTATACTGCCCAGTACTGTAGTAGTTGGTTGTAACTACCATATATGCCACTTTTGTCAGTGATGTGCACAAGTGTCCTGTATAGCAGAGTCCCGCTGGTTTTCCCCTTTGAGAAATGAGACCGAGTTCAGACTGGCCGGTGGCTGACTGGCTGCATAATGCTCGCGTCTAGAAATTAAACTAGCTAGTTGGTGGCCTGGGTGCACATGACACACCTGTCATCTGCATGCATAAACGCTGCACCGGATCAACAAATTCAGTTTTTAAAAATAACGATCCATGCACAGATAATAATAGCTTTGCAATGATGCGAAGATTATCCATGTAGTATACGAACAAGAGGCCTGCGGTTCTGTACTGGCTCCTGGGCTCCTGGCCGGTTGCGCCACATATCCGATCCTGCTTACTACAAAGGAATCTCCCCAGGCATCCAAGTTCGAAGAAGCCTGCGCGTATGGAGCACTTCGATCTGAACGAGATTATTTGCAGGTAACATGCCCATAACTGCCATGATGTGATTGTATAATGGTATAGTATGCGCCCGCGAACCGACACCTTTCTTTCCTCCATGATTCGCGCGGTGGCCATGTGACGCGACGGACCTCTCTACTCCTAACGCGGGCCAGGCACGTCGGCTGCAGCGAGCGACCATCGGCGACGCCGCGGCCGGCCAGCCGATTGGTAGTTCGATCGATCGCCCCCGACTTTCGTGTCCTGTCCTGCCTATAAATACCCCCGGCAATGTCCTCCACCTCACACCATCGAAACACAAACCAGACAGCAGCAGGTGCCTCTCAGTGCCAAGCAGCAGCTAGCTAGTTGTTGTTCTCATACAGAAGCCAAGGCACTACTAGCTGGTGCGCAGGCATGGCCGCTGCTGGGCTCTCCTTCAAGGCCGTGGCGCTTGCCGCGCTCCTCTCGGTGCTCGCCGCCTATGGCGCTCGCGCCGAGCAGCAGCAGCAGCCGAGCAACGCCACCGAGTCCCAGGACCGGTCCTTGCTGTCCTACAGCAGTGGCTGGCTCCCGGCCAGGGCCACCTGGTACGGCGCGCCCACCGGCGCCGGCCCCGACGACAACGGTATGGACCAAGATACCTCTCCTCCGCGTAGCATTTGCTGTATCCGGGCGGTGTCCTGGGCAATGTGGCTCATCCTGTGTGCCGTGTCTTGGTTCTGAATCTTTACCAGGCGGTGCGTGCGGGTTCAAGCACACCAACCAGTACCCCTTCTCGTCCATGACCTCCTGCGGCAACGAGCCCATCTTCAAGGACGGCAAGGGCTGCGGCTCATGCTACCAGGTGCGTTGCTTGCGTACTGATCCGGCTTCCGGCTTCGCCATGGGCGGCCCCGATCGCCATGCATGCCAGACTATTATAGCAGTTGGTGCCGAGTCATTTTATTTGGTTGTTGGTCAAATAAAGATGCCAGTTATTAGCGTCCGCGCAGCAGCGCCACAGATACTAGATTGCTCATGCTAATGATGGGAGTACGTGCATCCGCTGACCTTGTGCTCCGTCGATCGATCGGCTTAATTTTTCTCCAGATTCGGTGCCTCAAGAGCATGCACCCTGCCTGCTCCGGCGTGCCGCAGACGGTGGTCATCACCGACATGAACTACTACCCGGTGGCCAAGTACCACTTCGACCTGAGCGGCACGGCGTTCGGCGCCATGGCGAACCCGGGCCTCAACGACAAGCTCCGCCACGCCGGGATCATCGACATGCAGTTCCGGAGGGTGCCCTGCAACTTCCCGGGCCTGACCATCAACTTCGTCGTCCAGCACGGCTCCAACCCCATGTACCTCGCGGTGCTCGTCGAGTTCGAGGACAAGGACGGCGACGTGGTGCAGGTGGACATCATGCAGCACAACTCCGGCTACTGGGAGCCGATGCACGAGTCCTGGGGATCCATCTGGAGGATCGACCCAAACCGCCCGCTCCAGGGCCCTTACTCGCTGCGCATCACCAACGAGTCCGGCAGGAAGCTCGTCGCCAAGAACATCATCCCGGCCAACTACATCCCCGACACCAACTACCGCTCCTACATCCAGTACTAGCTAGCCGCGTCGTCGATCACCGGCTAAAAGTGGTGGCCGGCCGGCCGTCGTCGGCGACATTGCGCGCGCTGGAGGATTTTTCACCATAATTAGTTCCATTGTTGGTGTGTGTGTGTGTGTCCTGAAGATTTGTGGGAAATTAGAGGAGGCAAGCATCAATGTGCTCTCCCGCCCACTGTCACTCTACCATTACCGGTGTGTAACCAGCAAAATATGGTTATAATTAAATTATACGTGTGCCGCTATACTTAACTAGCATGCTGTCTGGAAACAGGACTCTAGCTCTGTCTTTTGTGCATTCCAGCTTATTCACTACAGTGTACTCTCTGTTCTCATTGGTCACGAATTACGATGGCGAGTCGACCATTGCTCATAAATGGATTGACTTTCTACCCAGATGACTCTGGTCTGTATTCTAGTACAGGCCGGCCGGTCTGTCTGTAGCTGACTCGGAAATGCACCTCTTTTCTTCATAGTACGCCCACCAACCGGAGATTATTCAGAGGACTGTTAACGATAAGCCTTTTTTTTTTCTCTCTCCGGCATTGTTCCAGCAGATTTGTCGGTTGAGAAAAGCTCATTAAAGTTGCCAATCCAACTGCAATCACAAAGGACACAACACTGCTCTTTGGCTACTCTACTCCTATATTTTCAGTGGTGGTAAGTTCACTGGTGATGGGAAAGCAAATCGTTCTGCAGATCTTCCAACAAAAAGTCCCTTTCCCGCCAAAGCTCTCGCGCAACCGATTCCATAACCGTCGATCCTCCAAGGTAATCATGGACGGCTCTGGCTCTCTCACTTGCACGTGGGACCCGCGCCGGAAGAAATCATTGGCAAAAAGAAATTAGATCGCACGGCCCCCACTGGATTCGCGCCGTGATTGCAGGCGCTAAACCCCAAGGTAATTAACGTACGTGGCTGACTTGCAATTAATAGAAACTGCTTCTTGCTTCGGCGAGCCAGACGACTTCCTTCGCCGGCCTGCTGATGTGGGAGTAAATGTTTAGTAGAGTACTAGTAGTAAAACACGATCACGTGATGTGATGTATGCTCAAGGAAAAAACGCTGAGCCGAGATCGAATTGTGAAACGGATTATATGGCGATGATCGAGGATGGATCTATATACGATTCAGGGGAAACTTTTCGGGACACGTTGCGCCGCTTGATGATGAGCCACGATTCTCGCAGTACACACATGCATGGATGAACACACTGCTAGCGTGCTACCCTCACCATTGCTTGCATTATCTCTGAAACAACAAACTGACAGCAGTATCTATTTTAATTCATTTTGAATGGTAAATAGAACGATAATATCGTACAAAAAGGTGGTCAAGAGGAATGCACCCGTATTCTTTTATAGAAAGATTATATTATATTATTTGTTGTTCGTAAAAAATATATTCATAGTGAAAGCTTAATAAATAGTTTAACTATTGCCTGACAGGTTTTATTTTTATCAGAAATGAATACATTCTGTTTTTTTATAGAACGAAGGCAAAGGGATGTACATCACGTCCCCTGAACTCCTCTCGATGAGGTCGGTCATACTTTTATTGAACGTTCGAGCTCTCCATCACCTGGCCGATTTCAGTTTTGTTATAACCAAGGGGCAAGAAAAAAAACATTTTGCAATCCACAACGCAAGTTGCGTCCTTCTCCTTATATGCCCCTATCAGCTATTTTTCCACCCTCATTTTTCTCTTACGGATAAACTAGCGGAGATATGCGTATCTTCCCTACCAGCCATAAGCATATAGCTAGCCAGCACTTGAGCCCCCACCATTTTATCCCTTCTTGTCGGAGCAGCCCTAGACGACGAAGATCGAATAAGAAGCCCCCCCGGAACGCGACGCGACGAGCTCAACATGACTTGGAGCGCGCAGCCACGGGGCCGCATACGCCGACGGCGCGGTCGCGCGCATGTGAGGTGCGGGGCCACCCGCGAGAGCAACCCGGCACGCAAAGACGCCGCGCGGATATTGGGGGCCCGCGCCGATGCGCACACTTGCCGGCCCGCCGGCCGGGGCGGCGTCTCCACCACCGCTCCTCGTCACGTCTCGGGGCAGCAAGTTGTTGCATGCGCCCGGCCGGGGCGGGAGGAGTTTGTACCGCGCACGCACACGGGGCTTGGATTCTTTGCTATCTCCGGGGTGTGTCCGCGCATGTTACTCGGGAGACTAGCAGCAGTCGTTGCACGTACGTATACGTCGTGCGCTTGATTTGACGCTTAATTTTTTTTTCAGTGCCTCCCTATACGTGCGTATGCATACGCAGAATTACGGGCCGGCAGCACCCACCAGAATATATGGGATATGATGATGTGCGGTTGTGGTCATGCATGGCCGTAATTGATTAGTGTACTAAGAGCATGCAGTAAGCAGGAGACTTGCATGGCACTCGATCTCCATGATATCATGGCGGATGATGATGCATGGTACACGATCTCGATAGATACGAGCTGACAGGATCAAGTTGCGCGCACGCACGCACGTACGCTCAATGATAGCGCGCGCACACGGCCGAGACCCAAAATCGGGGCCTGTTTTCTGGTGGCTACTGGCTGTACTTGGCATCGCAGGCGGAATGTTTGAACGACTCGAGAGATAAAACAAGTGCAGGTTGGTCGGCATGCCAGCATCAGGATCAAAATAACCGGAACCAGAATACGCCCAAACGCGAGATTTCAGAGTTGGCCATTCCTTTGTGTTGTGTCCACCACGTACGGGTGGAGCTAGTAGGAAACATGGCCGAATACTGGGGGATGGCCCGTCACGAGTGCGTCCACATGCAAGCTACTAGCTAGCAGCTCCCTCCGATCGAGTTTGCGGCCCATCACGGGCATCACATGGTGGCAGCTGCTGAACTTGTGGTGTGGGAGCTAGTAGTAGTAGTGCAGTGATGACGAGGAGGCCCGGCCGGCCGGCCGGGCCAGCAAGGTTGTTTATCAGATGATGGCGTCGCGTACAAGCTCAAGCAAAGCATGTATGCCCGCGGGCACACAAGTTCACGTGGCAGGTTTTTTTTTGCGTTGTGGTGGTGGTCAAGGGAATAAGAAAGCTAGCACACAACCGGGCCGGGGCCGGGGGGCGTGGACTGCGGCGGCGGCGAACGCCGTGGCGTGCTCGGCTATCACGGAGCCCGCCCGTGATAGATAGCGCCCGGGTTATTTGGGGGGTGGCGGCGATGTGATGTGACGTGATCCGCCTGCGCGCGCTGATCGTGGCAGGTCAGGAAATTCGTTCCCAGCTCACATGGGTTTGCTAGCTAGCTGCCGAGAACGAAGAGTCGAGATAGGAGATGCCATTATTAATTAACGCAATATGGATGTCACCCACCACCTGTACACTGTTACGTGTGTGGAGTCTGCTAGACTGCTACCAGCTGCAGCCTGCAGGTGGGCAGCTCGTGCATTCTCGGCGTTCCCGTGCTAAAGCAAAACACTCTTTATTTGGTCAGGGCTACTAGCTAATTGAGCTGCTGGTGGAGGAGAGATGGCCGACGACGTGTCCGTGGCCAACCTCCACGTACATATACTCCGTGCAACATGTAGTACCAGTACACGTACCGTGCAACATGTAGTACCTGACGATCGACACGTACGGTACGAGTATCGGACGGCTATAGGTACTCCTCCAGCGGCGAATGCAACAGTTCGTTGTCCGACTCCGTTTTCGGCACGACATTATTAAATGGCCTCCGGCGGCGGCACCACCAAACCAACCATCAGCAGCAGCACAAGGCCCGCGCGCGCGCTGCGCATTCATTCAATCCAAGGGGACGACGAAAGCGGCCACGGACCGGCCGGCTCCCCCCCATGTGCGCCTGCATGCGCTCTCCTACCCCGACCCGTCGCGCTCACCTCCCCCCTCTCGTCCGTCGTGCTTGCCCCCATCCAAACCGATGGACATCCACGTCGTCGAGCTGAGCCTCCCGTGGCGCGGCGGGTGCGTGCCCTGCCCGCTCACCTCACCTCCGTGCATTTCGCGGCCGGTGGCGCGTCCAGTCCGAGCTCCATCGGTGGGCGAGATAGACGGGTCACGACCGAAAGACCACCGGACGGAACGAGAGACGGGGACGGGGGGCCGGCCGTGCTGCAGCTGCAGCTGCAGGTGCGCCCTGTTTTTATTTTGTCCACGGCGAACCGAACCGCCCGCACGGGACGACGGAGAGCCGGCGTGGGGTGGGACCACTAACTACCGGCCGGGCCGGCCGTTGAAGCAGGCATGGCGCGGCCCCGCGTGGTTGGTCCGGAATATAACGACCAGCTAACGGTCGAGGTGGAGCCTACGTAGCCTTGATGAGCCTCCTTGTCGTCGGTGTTTGGCTTTCTGTCCGCGGCCGCGCGCGCGCTTTTAATGATGACTCGTCTCGCCATGTGAGCGAGCCGACTGGTACGTGGCCTGTCGATACCGTCGGCAGCAGGGACGTGCCAGTATGCCCATATGCGTGCGTCACATACGCTCGTGCCGTGTTCGGTTCTCCCCCAGCTGCCAAGTTGAGTCCCCCGTTCCCATCACGTACGCTGCAACAGATCGATGTACAGCCTCATGGGCGTATGTGAGATGGCAGAGGATCGGAGGTCGATCAATCAAACCCGAAATCTGATCGCCAATCCCCCCCTGCCAATGGGATCTTGGCACACCTCCTCGATCACAGACAAAGTAACATCTTCCATACTGCCATCATCTTCACTAGAGTTTCAGTGGTGCACAGCGTAACTGTTGTGCTGCAGTAAAAAACAAAGCGTAAGTGTTGTGCCTTTCTGTCATAGCAGTCAGTGTGCGTAAGTATATGTAAATTGTACAACTAAACTGTTTTCTTTTTTTCTTTTTAAGTTCAACGAAGCATTGTGTAGTAGCACGTGCCTGGGGACCCTTCGCCCCCGCGTCGCTCCTCTCCGGGCGGCTCCCGAGCCCCACCGCCACCGCCCCCCTTCAACGCCGGTGCTCCTCCTTGCCGCCGCCCGAGCGGCCGCCGGATGCCTGTGCGGCTGCAATGAAGGTGGCGGCGGGGCTCCGCCTTCCTGTCCTCTCCTTTCTCCTCGCCCCCTCCCTCCTAGCAACCTTCGCAGCCATGGCGGCGGGAGTCGTTTCCGACCGGACGCGGCCGGATCCGCCCTTGGGGCCACCGGATCTTCACCCTAGGCCGCCGGATCTGTTGGGTGACGGACTCTTGGGTGACGGTGGTCTGGTCCGCGGTGGCGCGCGGGGCGGCTCGTGCGGCTCCTTCCCGCGGCCGGTGCGTGGCGGGGCCTCGGCACGGCTGCGACGCGGTGTCACGCGGTGGGGCCCTGCTGCCCCGGTGCGCGGCGCGTGGCCGAGCTCGTCCCGGGGGGCGTCCTGGGCGGCGGCGCGTGGTGGGGCCCTGCTGCCCCGGCGCGCTGGCGCGTGGCGGTGCTCGTCCCGGGCGGCGTCCTGGGGGCCCTGCTGCCCCGGTGCGCAGGCGCGTGGCCGTCCTCGGCCCTGCCGTGGTGGTTCCCCTCGCGGCGGAGCCCGATGCCTCCGGCTCCCTCGGCGCCTTGGCCGTGGCGGTGGGCCCGACGGCCGCCGGGTGCTGCCTGCTGCGGTGGGTCGAAGGGTGTCCGGCGGCCATGGGGCCCTACCCCCTGCGGCGGCTTCTGTACGGGAAGGTGTTGGTGGCGTCATGGTGGCGCGGCCGACGGCGGCTTGTTCGGGCGGGTGCTAGCGACGCTGCGGAGGCGTGGCTAGCGGCGACCGGACGACGATGCTCCAGAGACGCCTTGGTGGCGTAGCTGCTTGCCTCGAGCCGCCTTGCTCCAGCATTGAGGTGTCGGCGGTGCCGTGGTGGCATTACCGACGATGGTTCGCGCAATCTATTGTTGGCGGCATTGTGGTGATGCCAATGATGGTGGTCGTGCATTGGCTCCCAGCGGCCCCATGGTGGTGCGGCTGGTGGTGCCAACCGTTTCGCTGTTCGTGGTGAGGTTGCGGGTGAAAGCTCAACCTTCTTTGGGACGACGTCGATGGCACACAGGTGTCACTCCCTTCCTAAAGGCGACGTCGAGCACCTCCAGCACAGGCGCGGCCTCTCGTCTGCTTCCTCGGCCAGGGTCTTCGTCTTGGGTTGCTTCTGTGAGGGTGTCCTCTTCCTTTTTTCCTTTCTAAAAAAAAGTTTAGTTTTGTGTGGTTTAGTTTTTCTTGAGTTGAAGGGAGTTGTGTTTGAGAGTAGTGAAGAAGAGGGTTTTTTCAGTTGTAGCAGTGGTGTGAGGTCGCTTGTGTCGACGTCCCAATCCGACCGAGTGGAGTTGGCTCGTGTCGTCGCTGACCGAGCGCAGTTATTTGAGTTGCTCAGGCCGGTGCGCGTTGATGTCCCAATCCAACCCACCGGGCCTTTTTAGTTGAGTTGTGCGGTGCTGGTTTGACGTCCCAATCCAATCCACCGGAGTTGAGTTGTTCGGGGTTTCTACCCCTGAGTTGTACGGTCTTCTGACCTGAGTTGTGAGGGATGGCGGTTTGCCTCCCTAGTTGTGCGGTCTTCGGACCGGAGTTGTATGGTTTTCGGCCCGGTTTTCCTTATAAACTGGGCCAACTCTCTTCTTCTAATAAAATTTCGGCAAAGCGTAAGCTTTAGCCGTCCCTTCAAAAAAAAAAAAGTTCAACGAAGCCACAGTTACCGAAAAAAATGAAAAAAAAACCAGAGATGCAAAAGGGCGGCTAGCAGTCTTCTCGGAAGTCACTGGTGAGCTGAGCGAGCCCAATCTAATTTCTTCTAGAGTATACAAAATAGAGAATTTTTTTATATATATTTTTTAATTTGCAAAATTATACTATCGTTTTGAAATTTTACAAAATTATACTACCAACGCCATGGGCCACGGCGGTTGCATTGTAAACGCCGTGACGTACGGCGTTGGGGACTAAACGTCGTACGACACGGCGTTTACAATGCAACCGGCGTGACCCACGGCGGTTGGAGGGTGTTCACGGCGTTGGGGGGGGGTTTGCCACGGCGGCGAGACCTAAACGCCACGTGCCACGGCGTTTCGCCCTAAACGCCGTGGGCCACGGTGGTTAGGACCAGCCGCCGTGACCCACGGCGGTTAAGGTCATTTTTTTTACTTTATGAAAGGAAAAAAATTAAAGAATATTGGTTCAATTATTGAGAACAGAATCACAATAAGATCCAGTTCAAATATTACAATACCATAATTCAAATGAAATAGTAGTTCAAATATTACAGCACTGCAGGAAAGACTACAACATCATACAAAATGACAAACTTCAGTCATTCTTGCGATGTGACGACGAAGGTTTACTTTTCTTGGTAGCTTTTATAGTAGGTGGATTAGCAACACACGGGTCTGCTGGTGGAGCATAACGGCCACCCCAAGGAGGTTCCTCTCCTCTTGCAATGGCATCTTGTAGCGAACATGGCCTCATATGTTATTTGTTCAAAGCTTAATTTTGGTGATTAATGACAACATGATCAATGGGACTAACCATATTGTTTAGCATATCTTTGTAGACACTTCTAGGTCCCAATGATGCAAAAATACCACATGCCAAAATGAGAAGAACTGCTCCGTCAGAGAGTCGAACTGTCCGACGAAGTCCTTGTACGCCCTCTTCGTCTGCTCATGAGCGTACGAGGTCTGCATACAAACAAAATGTCAATTGACCAAACTAGACAACATGAAGAGACAAATGAAAAATAAAAATTAAGAAATTACCGTCTGGAGGCACCAGAGCGATCCCATGGTGAAACGGTCGCTGGGGTCGTGACCCTCTGGCAGGGGCTCGTACGGGTCATGGGAGACGCAGGGTCGACCAATCAGAAACCGCTCGTGGCACCAGAGCTGAAGAAGAAGAGGACAGCTGAGAAGGATCGCCTGGTCAGAACGACCCCTCAGCACCCCCGAGCACAGGCCCCTGTACGTGCAGACAAGAACAGCGTTGCCCCAACTGATCTGGGGCATTGCGTCCAAGGACGCCTCGGCGATCCTCCGAGCGTGGGGGAGCAAGTACCTCGACACCGCATCTCCTTGTGAACTGCAGAACAAGACAAACCCAAACACCCACAGCAGGTACGCCTCGAAGAACCTGTCGACTGTCTCGTCCTCGGCGTCATCTGGCAGGTAATCAGCCTACACAAACAAAATCAAACGTTAGTAACATTGTCTCCATATATTCAAAAATGAAGAAAAACATAAGGTGAAGGTACGTACGCTGAACTGGTGCAACCAGCTCACAGTGGGTCCGTGAGCGTTCGTGAACTCGTGGTACGGGACGGGGGCGCGATCGTTCCGAGGAACGTTCGCGAACCGAGCAAGGAACTCGGTACGGCAGTGCGCCGAGATGTCCACATACCCCATCGGCTCGCCCTCACAAGGTAGTCCCATCAGCAGGGACGTGTCCTGAAGAGTCACCGTCAGCTCGCCGACGGTGAAGTGGAACGTGTGGGTCTCCGGCCTCCAGTGGTCCAGAAGCGCGCAAAGGAGGGAGAAGTCGAACTGGAACCGCGTGATGCGATCCTTACAAGGAATCGTGTCCCGTAGCCTGTCCTCCTCGACTAACCGCGCTACAGGCAGCAGTCCTGCAGCGTGTAGCCTGAAACAAATAAGTTAATTTATTAGTTAATAACTAAAGAATAAATAAATGTACATATAACAAAGGTAAATTCACGTACTTGGGAACCCAACGGTCGTGGATCGGCAACAACGTCCGCGTAGTGCGAGAACGTACGTGTCCAAGGTCCTCTCCGAGGACGGCGGACAGGTACAAGCGGTGCCTGCGGTCGACCTGAGCCTCCAATAACTCAGGCGTCACGTACGCCGCAGCCCGAGCCTGAGCCTCAGCCCGAGCCTAATCCTGAGCCTGATCCATAGCTGCAGCTGCATACAAAAATTAAATGAATAATTAAAAAAACCAGATAAAGTAATTTTCTAGAATTTCTAAACAAGATAAAGTAATTTTATATAATTTCTACAACATGGAAACTATTTTTCTACATTTTCTACAACAGAAAAAGTAATTTTCTAAAATTTCTAAACAAGATAAAGTAATTTTCTACATTTTCTAAAACATAGAAACTATTTTTCTACATTTTCTAGAACAGAAAAAGTACTTTTCTAGAATTTCTAAACAAGATAAAGTAATTTTCTTCAATTTCTACAACATGAAAACTATTTTTCTACATTTTCTACATTTTTAGAATAGAAAAAGTAATTTTTTAGAATTTCTAAACAAGATAAAGTAATTTTCTACAATTTGTACAATATGGAAACTATTTTTCTAAATTTTCTACATTTTCTAGAACAGAAAAAATAATTTTCTACAATTTCTAAACAAGATAAAGTAATTTTCTACAATTTCTAAACAAGATAAAGTAATTTTCTACAATTTGTACAATATGGAAACTATTTTTCTAAATTTTCTACGTTTTCTAAAACAGAAAAAATAATTTTATACAATTTCTAAACAAGATAAAGTAATTTTCTACAATTTCTACAACATGGAAACTATTTTTCTAAATTTTCTACTTTTTCTCGAACAGAAAAAATAATTTTCTATAATTTCTAAACAACATAAAGTAATTTTCTACAATTTCTACAACATGAAAACTATTTTATAAAATTTTCTACATTTTCTACAACAGACAAAATATTTTTTTATAATTTCTAAACAACATAAAGTAATTTTCTACAATTTTCTAAACTAAAATCTAAATTTTCTAAACTAATTTCTAAATTAAAATCTACTTTTCTACACTAATTATAGTAATTAAACTAATTAAGAAAGGAAGAAACCGTACCTGAGAGAGTGAGGGAGAGGTTGCGGCGGCGGTAGGCATGGGTGTCGGCCGCCGTCGCCCCTTTATATAGTTGAGTCAGCCGCCGTGGGCCACAGCGTTTAGGACCTACCGCCGTGGCCTACGGCGGTAAGCTGCCGCGGGCCCACAGCCTCATCAGACCGTTGGCGGTAAGCCCAACCGCCTTGGGCCACGGCGTTTAGGCTTCCTGCCACCGTGGCCCACGGCGGTTGAGGTTATCTGCCGTGGCCCACGGTGTTGGTGGTATAATTTTGTAAAATTTCGGTAGTATAATTTTGCAAATTGAAAAAAATATAAATTTTTTTTTCCAAAATAGAGCTTGGATTTGGGCCAAGCTGTTCTGATTACTTTAGGACCACACCATATATCTAAATATTTGCTGATATTCATGTTCCCAACAAAAAAAAAGCAAGGGAGATGATGAATAATACAAGCGGCGGAAGTGCTAGCTAGCAGCCCGCGAGAGTGCAGAATTGTTGAATGAATCAGCCGACGACATAGAGCTAGATGGGCTTGTATTGTCAGCGAATCTTTTGGCCCAATTCATCTGAATTTTGGTTTCTCCATAAAAAGACGTTTGAAAAGGGCTACTAAAATCAGTCATGTAAAACACTGACCAAGTACGCACTATGATATTTCTTTAGAGTTCTAAGGTAAGCCCCTGAGCCCTGGCCATATACGAAAGTACATTGCATATAAATCAACATTCAATATCTTCGAATAAGCATGCCATCTTTGCAAATAACAACATAAAACTCATTGTTCATAACTTAAAACACTTGTACCGTGTGAAATTCTCCGATAAGGTCATTAAAAGATGAATAGGTGGGAAGTGAAACAATATACACACAAATGTCTGAAAAATATCAGATTGGCATCCAAGCTTTGAAATTCTCACGTCACTTTACATATAGAACATGAGAGAATCACCACATGTGCCATAAAATTAAAAAATTGAACAAGAATAAATTACATCAGCAATGCTTCATTACTTATACATTGATCTATACCATAACAGTGTGCATCAATTGTGTGTCCTCGTTCAGTTTTAAAGGGAGACACCCTTGCCTTTCATTACTTCACAAGTGCATGGTCAAAATCCTCATGAATAGCATAGATAGAGACCTGAGTTTTTGTGGCCTTGGTGCAGAATACAAAGTGGAGGCTTATATTTATAATATGTAATTAACCAAATGTATTTAGATATCATAACTATTATGAACATTCATGTTAAACAGTAAAGGGTGAATCTTCCTAACAAATATTCTTATTTCTTAGCTTCTATTAAAAAGTATCATTGGTCTAGCATTCTTCGAAATGAAATATTCAAATTGAGACTAAAGAATTAACTAACAACAACTTTAGTTTTATAAGTAAATCATTTGACGATTGATTGCAATTTGCAAAGAAGAAAACAATGGGGTGTTTCATCACATAACTGCAGTCGCACATGCTTGTTGGCTTGCTGCAATGTTGCGTCGGGCTTGCAACGTCCAGGCCTGGCAACGTCAAAGCGTCAGCGACAGCGAGATCGCAGCCCCTCAGCAGCTCGGCGTGATGACTGATGATGGAGCGTTTGTGGCGGCGGCACACTCGCAGACCGACGTCGTTTCAGCTACGCGAGATTTGCGGAACCGTGGAAGGATGAAGGACCAACACGCAGAATTCCAATCGTTATGGAGAATTGGAGGCCAAGTATATGTCCTCGACCAGCATACATGGACCAAGTATATGGAAAATTGGAGGCCTAATAATTTTGGAGGCCCGGTTACGTCAGCCCAGTTGCATTCAGGCATATACAGGCTTGGATATGGTTAAAGAGGCTTAAATTTAAGATACTTAATTAAACTGGGTGAATTTTCTGTTTGACAAACAAGTTTCATGTTAAACCCATAACCGAGAAAAGTCAAATTTGACCCAAGTACTAATTTTGAGTTTCAAATTCAGAATTGTTTTTGGAGAGGTACATTTGAAGGTGCTTGACATGATGGAATTAGGTTTGACTCAAGATTGGGGTCAAAATGTTTTCAAATGAATAGTCAAAGATGTGAGTTCGGTCCACTATTCGTAATCTGAAAAATATCCTAAGTCTGAAATTAGTGACAAGTGAGCAACTTTGAGCTAGATTTGAGAGGAAATTTATACATAAAATTGTTATTGGACAATAATTAATCTTGGATGTTCATAGTGTATCTTGGACCTGTTGTTGAACGGAGAAAAGAAAGAATTCAAAATTAATGTGGATCTCATGGTTTAATAGTTGGGTTGTTTTGGAGATTGCACTACTAGGTATGGCTATGTCATCTAGTCTGGAAATAGGATTGACTGACCTATTTTGGGTAAAGATTTTCAAGAATTTTACATTAACACATTGGGACATATCATGCAAAATGGGTTGTATGAACTATGTTTAACAAATTGCATTATCTCTTGGATAAGGAAAAGTTGATTAGAACTTTATGACTATATTTGATTAACTGATGAGCCTAACCATACATGTTCAGTAGAAGCTCGAGTTTTTCTCAAAGTTCATAGAGCTAAATTTCCAAATACTTTTCTAACAGAAATCCTATATATTATTTGTCGATGGTGGTAACAGCCCTGAAACTTTGGTTAAAGGTGTTTGGAATGTTTGCATTTGGTTTTGGATGATTTTTTCTTGAGAATGAGCAGCAATTCTGAGCATTTGGGGCTTGTTTGGATGCAACCCTGGACCCTTTTGCCTGAGAATCTCACCTGTGTATAAGGTGTCTGCTATTGCTTTCAAGATTGCCTGGCTAGACAAGTGTTCAAATTTGTGAATGTTTCGTTGCATTCCAGTCCTGAAACTTTGTCTGGTCGGATACAACAACCAGGTAGTGTTTGGCTCAACTTGTCTATGATTGCACTCACCACTAATTTGATTTGGAATCATATGCTCAGTTGTTTGTGGCTCCATCCAGCAGCAGTGTTGACTCTAGTGAATCCCCTAGTCTCTCTCTCTCTCTCTGGGGTGGGGGTTGATGGTGGTCGATGGATGTTGGACGCTGCAGTCTTTTTTACAATAATAGACATCACTATACGTTCGAGGTCTAGCAGTGAAAACAATCAGCATCACTGCTTTAACTGCCTGTCCACAAACATTGCTTTATGATGATTTTTCAGCAATGTGTGATAAAATTTATGCGTCATAGATTAAATGGTTTCTTGTAGTGTGATAAGCATATATGTAGTAGTGACCTCCTGGCAAGAGTTCTCAAAGAGCCCATTGGATTAATAAATGCATAGATCGTCCATCAGCAAGGTCCAATGGTCGATGAGAGCATTCCTGAGACCCTCCCTGATAGCGATGCAAGTGGGTTGTAATTGGGTCAACCGGTGTCTACACTACTAGGTTTCCCCCTAATACCACGCATGAAATGCATTGCAATATGCCATGTTTGGCAGTTATTGCAACCAAACAATTTGGTCAAACATACGCGGCTTAATGTCACGTGGTAATAGGCTGACGCGACGCATGTACATTTTTGGTTGCAATTGTTTTTCTATTACAACATAGTTAGGCGTTGCAACTAGCATCTAAGGGTGGACACGTGTCGGTGGTAAATTTGGGCCAAGCTGTTTTGATTACTTCAGGACCACACCATATATCTAAATATTGTTGATATTCATGTTCCCAACCAAAAAATGCAAGGGAGATGGTGAATACAAACGACGGAAGTCCTAGCAGCCCGAGCGCCAGTAGTAGAGGTATCCGGATTCACCGCTGAAGAATTGAATCAGCCAACAAGGTCATAGAGATGGGCTTGTATTGTCTATCAGCGAATCTTTCGGCCCAATTCATCTGAATTTTGGTTTCCATAAAAAGACATTTGAAAAGGGCTACTAAAATCAGCCATGTAAAACACTGACCAAGTACACACTATGATATTTTTTTTAGAGTTCTAAGGTAAGCCCCTGATCCCTGGCCATATACGGAGTACACTGCATATAAATCATCATTCAATATCTTGGAATAAGCATGCCATCTTTGCAAATAACAACATAAAACTCATTGTTCATAACTTAAAACACTTGTACCATGTGAAATTCTCCGATAAGGTCATTAAAAGATGAATAGGTGGGAAGTGAAATAATATACACGCAAATGCATGAAAAATATCATATTGCATCCAAGCTTTGAAATTCTCACGTCATTTTACATATAGAACATCAGAGAATCACCACACGTGCCATAAAATTAAAAAAATTGAACAAGAATAAATTACACCAGCAATACTTCATTACTTATACATTGATCCATGCCATAGCAATGCGCATCAATTGTGTGTCCTAGTTCAGTTTTAAAGGGAGACACTCTTGCCTTTCATTACTTCATAAGTGCATGGTCAAAATCCTCACGAATAGCATAGATAGAGTCAGGCTCGTACCTGAGTTTTTGTGGCCCTGGTGCAAAACACAAAGTGGAGGTCTATATTTATAATATGCAATTAACCAAATGTATTTAGATATCATAACTACTATGAACATTCATGTTACAGTAAAGGGCGAATCTTCCTTACAAATATTCTTATTTCTTAGCTTCTATTAAAAAGCATCATTCGTCTAGCATTCTTCGAATGAAATTTTCAAATGGAGACTCGAGAATTAACTAACAACAACTATAGTTGTGTAAGTAAATCATTTGCCGATTGATTGCAATTTGCAAAGAAAAAACAATGGAGTGTTTCATCACATAACTTAGATTCTTGTTGGCTTGTTGCAATGTTGCGTCGGGCTTGCATCATCCATGCCTGGCAAAGTCAAAGTGCGGCGACGATGAGATCACGCCCGCTCAGCAGCTCGACGTGATGACTGACGAAGGAGCGTTCGTGGCAGCGGCGCACTCGCAGACCGGCATCGTTTCAACTACGCAAGATTGGTGGAACCACGGAATGAAGAAGATCTGACGCAGAATTCCAATCGTTATGGAGAATTGGAGGCCAAGTATATGTCCTTGACCAGCGTACATGGACCAAGTATATGGAGAATTGGAGGCCTAATAATTTTGGAGGTCTGGTTCCGTCGGCCCAGTTGCACTGGGCCATATACGGGCCTGTATAGAGTTAAAGAGGATTAAATTTAAGATTAAATTGGGTGAATTTTCTGTTTGACAAACAAATTTCATGTCAAACCCATAACCGAGAAAAGTCAAATTTGACCCAAGTACTAATTTTGAGTTTCAAATTCTGAATAATTTTTGGATAGGTACATTTGAAGGTGCTTGACATGATGAATTAGGTTTGGCTCAAGATTGGGGTCAAAATGCTTTCAAATTAATAGTCAAAGATGGCGGCACAACAACCACCAGGTAGTGTTTGACTCATCAACTTTTCTATGATTGCACTCACCACTATTTGATTTGGAATCATATGCTCAGTGGCTCCAGTGAATCCCCTAGTGCCCTCTGTGTGTGTGTGTGTGGTGGGGGGAGGGGGTTGATGGCGGCCGATAGATGTCGAACTCTGTAAATTTTTTTCAACAATAGACATCACTATATGTTCTAGGTCTGACGGTGAAAACAATCGGCATCACTGCTTTAACTGCATGTCCACAAACATTGCTTTATGATGATTTTTCAGCGACGTGTGACAAAATTTATATGTCATAGATTAAATGGTTTCTTGTAGTGTGATAAACATATATGTAGTAGTGACCTCGTGACAGGTTTTACTACTACTACAGCTGAATGCACATTGCTACAACGTGCAGGCTATTGTTTTCTTGCTACCTGTGCAATTCCTATCTACTTCTGAATATGAATAAATACAGAATTTTCATCTCAAAACACACGTGCCAAACAAGTTTCTAATTTTTTTCTAGCACTACATCAGTGTTGTCCAACCAACCAAGAAAAAAACTCTGCAATGTTATTTCCTGTTGCTGCCTTGAACTTCAACTCGAACCCTTGATGAACTGGAACTCAAGCCACGATCTGGAACCTAAATCTTCCATCATCTTTGGACTCAATCTCTATCTTGGTTGACTCTTTTGACTGCATTGATAAGAATTTGATAAGAATAACAGTAAATACTACAAATTACAAGACTAAAAGCAAACTAGAGTGAGAGACATGGGTACCCCTGGGTCCCCACCGACCAGGGCCTCAGAGGTCCCTGACAGGTGGGTCCGACCTGTCAAGTGACCCGCCGACCTGAGTGTGGGCCCAGGAGACCTTATCTGCAAGACCTCTTGAAGACTTGCCGTGCAAGTCAAGGCACAAGACACGGCGGCGCCCACCACTCTGAAGATCACGAGATACTCATTGTAATCCGTAGAGATAGGTTTCCTTCTTGTAACCTGTAACATCCCAGAATTTTAAGGTGTGACTTTTTAGAAAAATTTAAAACTTTTTGATCGATGTTGAGTGCTACCCAATTTAAACCCCATTTGCTAGCCACTCTCCTAAAAATTCCCTAAATAAAACCAATTATAAAAATATAAATATAAATTATGGTATAAATATGTGAGTTTGATTTTCTGGATTTTATTTTGGATTTATTTGAGTGTGTTTTGAATTTGAAATAATTCAAATTCAAATAGTAAAGGTAAACTTATATTCAAATCTAATTGAAAAGCCTAACATCGAACTGGGTCTGCTGACATGTATAGAAGTCTACCGGAGACCCTCGAACTCCTGGCCCGTGAACCTTTGAAGCCCCCTTACCTTTCACCGGCCCACCTACCGGCCCATGACAGCCCACCGCCGCGTCACCCCCTTCTTCCTTCGCTGACCGGTGGACCCTGCTGGTCGTCGTCTCCCTCCACGCGTCAACCCGATCACACCCGCTTTTCCCCTTTCTACGCTGCCGTCTGTCACACCCTGAAATTTCCCAATTTCAGGATGTGAATAGAAAGCATAATTAAACAAGAATTTTCTCATAATTTTAAAACTTTTCTAACATTTATTTTCTTTACAGGAAATATAGTATAGGAAAAGTCCTTTGTTTCTTTTTAAATAAATAAATGGTTCTATATGTGTGTTGCATTCATAGTGTTTCTTGAGTGCAAAATATTTTAAAATGAGTTTAGACACCTATCAGGTTCCTCTGAGAATTTTTTTTCCAGCTATTTCTGGCATATATTCTCATTTTCCCCGATCAAAATCTATCTACAATCTTTTCGTTCAAGACCTTCAAATATTTATTTGGACTCATCATCCTAATCTAATACCTTGAAGCTGTGCCAGCCGACATCATCCTGTCGTCGAGCTGCCTTTCTTGTTATGTGCTGATTTGCCTTGTAAGCAAGCCAGTCATGAAGCTCTTAACGCCGTCACCTGCCATGAACAATCCCATGCATGCTGAGTCATGTCCGTAATTTATTCCAGAGTTTACGTCTTTGATAATTTCCTTGGCATAGCTCACTTTTATACTTCTCTACTCAATCCTTCTTCGTGGACTACTCTCTTGTGCATACCGTACATCCCTTTTGTTATTTATGGTTATGTACTCTGATCAAATTAATTCGTACTACAGCCATCCAAATTCGTCTCAGTCCATATATCTATTCCTGCACCTGATGAACTGAACGGAAGGCAACCAGTTAATTTTCGCGTCATCCTTTTTGTCCCAGCTTTACATCGATCTTGACCTGATACTAAAACCTACCCCCGGCCTGTTTCGTTTTCTTTTTCCTACAAGGATCGGACTCCAATCCAACTCGCTAGCCAAGCCATCAACCGGACCTGATGCGAGGCGTATAAAGGTGGAAGTCGTCGCGCGCCAGCCTCTCGCTTCTTGTTACCCTAATACGCAGGCCCGGCGAAGCCCATCGGGACCCATGGCCACCAGAGGCCACGGCCTCCACGGCATGGCCGCCGCAGCCCGCTCGGCGTGCGTGCCGCGCACGCCAGGCACGCCTCCCGTGCCCCTATAAAGGGCGAGGCCGAGCCCTCACGCACCCTAGCCGCCGCCACGCCCCTCGCCCGCCGCCTCTGCGCAGCACCGCTGGTCGCCGCCGCTCGTCGTCCATTGGACGGAGTACCACCGAACGAACCGTCCGCCGCCTTGTTGCCTTGTTGGCCGCTCGGTTCGTCGTGACCAGCGTCTGTCGAAGCAAGATGGAGAGCGCCACGAGCTTCGCGAGGCCAAGCCGAGCACCCGCCATCGTTCCTCGTCGTCGCCTTCGCCAGCCAGGAGCCGTCCCGGAGCAAACCGGCGCCACCACGACAACCACGATGCCGAGCCGCACGTTCGCCGCCACCTCGTGCCCTCGCCTACTCAGCGCCGCCACGGCATGCTGTCACATCCGCTGATCAACCATGCCGCCGCCGTCTCCAAGAGTTTCACCGGGACTCATGATGGTCGCTCGTGATCAGCCACCGTGTCTCAATCTGCTGTTGAAGCACGTCCACGCTATGGTCGAACCGCAGCCTGTCTCGTCCAGTTCAATCTTCACCATCGCTCGTCCGTCGTCATCTTTGGCTTGGGGCCAACATGTACGTGAGCTTACCATCTGGTGTTCCTTCATCTATCTTTCTGTGTAGCATCAAAAGTTCTCAACCGCAACTCTCTGTCCATGACTCCACTTATGCCGGCCGCCGGGAAGGAGTTGATCACGAGGGAAGCCAGCAAGATGATCCAGAAGCTCGAGGTTGCCGTCCCTGTGACGATCGATCTGCTGTCAGAGCAGCATATCATATTTATCCACGATCTTCGTCGAGTTCGATCTCCGCCTCCATCGTCGTTTCCGTCTTTCATGTTTGATCTTAGGTGAGCATCCAATTTTACCATGTTCGTCCCTGGTCTCGGTCTTTCAGCTGGTTTGCATCTAATCCGTCGTTCCTCCTGCCTTGTAGTGCATATATGTATATGTATATGTATATGTATATGTGCAGTGGTCTATGCTAGGCGTGCTCTGTCTACGTGCATGTGCAATGCGTTCTGTGTGCATGCATGATGCATGTGTGGACTGCAGCGAGAAGCCAGCCCAGACACGCCAGAACTTCAACGCTGTCGTTGCCACATGCCATCATCGCCAGCAAGTGCTTTCCTCTGGCCGAGTTCATCCTCGTTGCCGCTGGTGAGAATCTCCAAGCATGCACCCTTCCGTCATCTCTCACTATTCACATTCAAGCAAAACAGTACCATGCATGCCTGTACGTATACAATCAGCAAGGCCAACATCAATTCCTTTGCCACATTGTTTATTGCTTAAACACCTTGGTGATGCCATGCTTACATCATGCTTAAGTAATAATAATTCTCTTTATTTCAGTACATGCACGAATGCACCACTAGCATGCATGCCATGTGATCTTTAGCTAGCTATTTTTTTTTTGTGTGTTGCCATGCAGTGCATGCCACCATCATGTTTAATAGCTATCCTTTTATCCCCTATCTTATTCCATTCAATTTCTATCCTCTTGTACATTCTCTTAATCTTTCTTTTAATCTTTTCTTTTGATTGGTGTATTGTTCTTAGTTGTACTTGTTTGTTTGCTTTGCATGTTTGTGCTTCATGATTGATGCGAGTAGAATGAATGCGTTGTCCAAGAAGCTTTGAAGAGCATGAAGATAGAGATATTCTGAGCAGCAACATTATTTGGTTAAAGGCAAGTGTGTCCTTGTTCTTTCGTCCTAATAATTATTTAATCATTCATTGCATTGCTCTGCATTAATTTTGACGGGTTCCTATTAAGGATCATGCCTAGTACTTTTTGACCTTTGCCTTGTATAAACCGGTTGCTTAATTAATACTGATGGTAGATATTGCTTAGTTTGCTCAACTGGGATGGTAATAATCAACATGGTTATTCTTTTATGCTCTATGTTCCTTTATGTTAATTTTAATTGCAAGACCACATGCTTAATTGGAACATGGAGAACCACCCAGGAAAACAGTACAACCACAAGAACTAAACGGGTAATGGTCTTGGCTGAATAATTAGGAACTTTAGCTTGGGGTGATCTTACCTGATAAGGACAAGGGATCGGCGGTACTGCGGGGTATGGACTCGCTCTAGCAGGGGGTTGGGTGAGTTCTTTATTCTATGGTGGGGTATCGACCTGCCAGGGGACTTTATACCTTGCTAACTGATCCGGACCTTGTGGGTCACAACTTGTTGGGGAACCTTTGTAAAGGCCTTGTAGCGTCCCTATGCAGCCACACCTCGGTAGTGTGGTATGGTGCCTGATCAGCATCGCGTGGTTGGGTTGAAAGTTCTTCGGAGCTTTTACGCTACTTGTGGTGAAAGTGTACAACCTCTGCAGAGTGTAAAACTAATCGATTAGCCGTGCTCACGGTCAAGAGCAGCTGGACCCTCACATGATAATTAAACTTGAAGATGGACTTAAATCGTGGTTTCTAGTTATGTTAGCCATATGCTTATGGCGTATCTCTTACCTTATGCTTAATTGTGGGATGGTATATACTTATACTTGCTAGTAAATAGTTGTTTAATAAAATTTGACCAACTAAAATGCTAAATGCTTAGAGCCCAGTCCACTATAAAGCCTTTGCATTCATACTTTCCCCACACTTGCTGAGTACGACAAGTGCTCACCCTTGCTATAAACAATGTTGCTCAGAAGGAGGAAGCTGCTTTGAAGTCTTGTGAAGATGTTGCTGAGTTCTAGGCGTACGCAACCCCCAGTCGACTGCTTGTGGAGTATGGTGTCTTCGTTTTCAAGATTAAGCGTAATACTCTGATAATCTCCCTTTTTCTTACGTGATACTGTTTCTGTATTCACTTATATGTCACTATATGTATGAAAATAGATCCTGGCATACATATAGTTATGCACTTGGTTTTCTTTGGAAAAACAGGTGTGACACCGTCTGTGCGCGCGCTACGCGACATGACAGGCTCGCCACCCTGCCTTGCTGGCACGGACGCCAAGCCAGGAGGTGCACCCGACCGCTCACCTCGGGGGTATCCTAGGGGGAAAAGACCCCTTTGCCCCTCTCTGCCACACCTAAAGGTGTGCTCCCCGCCATTGGGGTGCAGCCACGTCGGCCGCTGCGCCGTGGCCACCAATAGGGACGAGCCCTTGCAATCTTTGCCCCTGCGCCGTCTTGACCAAGCCTTTATACCCGGGAGCGAGTCCCCTTTTGCAAGCCAGAGCACCCTTGGGGTTTTGCCCCCTTCCCCTGTTCCACCGGTGAGAGAGAGGAGAAGAAGGAAGAGCCGAGGAAGGAAGAGTAGGAGCGGAGAAGAGGAGCGTCGTGCCAGTGTACCGCGAAGGTAGAGCCGGAGCCATTCGCGCCGAAGCGGAGGCCGCCCGTGACGAGAAGCAGCCGAAGCAGAGGAGGGAGTCGCGCCGTCGTGTACCTCTACGCCGAGCGCCGCCGTCTCCGTCAAGCCAGCTACGACTAAATCGTCACCTCAACGTGAGCACGCCGCCGCTTCTCTCTTATCTCCCCATTGATCTATATGCCTGTGTTGAAGGGAGCGTACCCTAGCATTACACTGTACTGGTCTTCGCGCCGCGTGCTGAGCCGAGTGCTCGCCATCGATCTGTGACCGGACTTCGACCCGTGCCCTTTTGTGCAGGTTCCTAATCCCCCAAAACCTCGAGCCAAACCCATCCATGTTCTAACCCCACGGTGCTGCCTCGTCGTCGTCATGGACCTAACCCAGCCACGTCGCAGAACGTTGCCGCCGCGCTTTGTTCCGGCCATAGAGGCCCTCCTCGGACCTTGGCCAGGATCGATCGCGTGCGCTGCCGCTTCGCCGCTCCAGTCTATGCCACCTTGCATCCTCACGCGCATAGCCATATTATCTAACACCGGTTGCCAGTCGTGCACCGCGCCGGAGCTCTGCGCTGTGTCGTCCCGCGCCGCGTCGCACTGCGTGCTGGCCGCGGGGGTCCAAGGATCGGCCTATGACCCCACCGGAGCAACACCCGTGACCTAGCCTAACCCCTATTAACCTCACCTTTCCACCTAGAGCCGTAGCGGCTGCTCGTCGGGCTTCACCGTCCGTCGTGCGCTACACCGGGGACGCGCCGTGCTGCACTCATGCGTCAAGGAGCGCAGCCGAACCCCAGCGGAGATCAGGGAGCAGGAGTGAACCCCCAATTGTGTTCGAGGGTGTGTTTAGACTTTGGCGAGGTGTTCGCAATGTTGGGTTTCACCTTGGGCCTTAGCCCGTTAAAGCCCATGTGAAGCCCGTTGAACCTTGCAGGCTGATCTGAGAAGTTTCAGGTGGTTTTCTGGACTTGGCTTGTTGGGTCCTATTGGGCCAAGTCTAATGGGCTTTTTCGGCCCAGTAACACTTCCGGCCCAGTAACGGCCGACTGACAGTTGACCGTTGACTGGTCAACACTGACGTCAGCAGGGTATTTTAAATAAAACCCTTTTTTGTTTATAAATGATTTTATAAATGTTTTATAAATCCTTTTACCCTTTGAAAAATCATAACTAATTATTTATAACTCTGGAAAATATGAAACCAGTTTCATTATTTTTCTAAAATCAAGCTTGTGCTGTTTGTAGATAGTTTGAGTATTTTTGCCTCTTTAAAATTGGGTTTCTTTGGAATTTATGCCTAGTTGCTTGCCGGTAATCTTAGCGTCTCGTATCTCGTGTTGAGCAAACCAGAGCTACGAGTCGGAGGAGGAGTACGACCCAGACTACAACCAGCACCAGGACTTCAAACGCCAACCTGGTGTCATGTCACTCCCGACCATATAGATCCCATACATGCTATTTAGGTTCTAGTGCTTTAATTATTACTTTGGATGATTTAAAGCATAGACAATCTTTTAGCCATGCCTTGTTTTGATATATCCTGTATCTTGAACTTCCTACCTTTGGGACTAGCTACAGACCCTAGCTTGTCCCCGATATTTACTATCCATATATTTTATCTGATTTATGATATGGATGGATCTCTGGTATTTGCTGAGATTGGAATATCTCGGTATTCTGACGTGTGTTTGGGGTGAGTGTGACTCCTTGATGTGTTACCACAGGAGCGAGCCACTTGGTTACTTGTGAATGCATGTCTAGGGGAGATGCGACCTGGCTTCCCGCCCTAGCGGCGTGTCAGACGGATGGAGTTGGTGGAGTGCTCACTCCTTGCAATTAAGGACCGATCGATAGTTTAACCATGTTTCATTGGGCTATTTTCGTGCAAACCGCTCACCTTGTTATGGGCAAGGTTCGGTCCGAGAAGTAGTACGTGGATAGCAATTAACCTGTAGGTAGATCGATGTGATCTTGTGAGGGGGATGATTTATACCTCCCGAGTAGACATCACCCCGACTCCTCTGGGGAAGGTTCTACAGCTCTGAGGACCTACTGGGAGTTTCGTGCTCCAGTTTAGGATGAGTCACGCTCGGAGAGGCAGGAGAGTGCTATCCATTGCTAGGTCTCCGGCCGTTAGGTAGGGATGTGGAACGGAGGCATCCGTTTCTGCCCTATCCGGCGGGTCCAGTTGTACAACCTCTGCAGAGTGTTAAACCTATAGCTATAGTCTGTGTCCACTGGTATGAACAACCTTTTGATCTGTTACTCTGGCTAGACTTTTCTTGTGCTGCTTCTCTTCCCCAAGTGTGTGTGAGCCTGGCTTCGTGCCGTTGAGATGTGGGGATAGGAGTTAGTGACCCCACATCGCAGATGAGAGTGGGGTGCTAAGTCTTGGTTGGGATTCGGTGCTTTGGTGTATATTCCTTGGTTGGGGTGTTGACCCTAGAGGCATTGGCCTCGGAGGTGTGGATCTCCTCGAAGATGGTGACGCCACTACTTTTCTGCATACCCTGATGTTGCTACCACTGCTATTGCATAGCTTTCTACAACCATATATAGCTCATCCGTGCATACTAGAATTCATTCTATGCTTTCGCTCTTTGTTGGGAAGTTGACATGACCTACTCGCTTATCGAGTAGATGGTGGACTTTCAGATTCGGAGTCCTACTACGACTTCGAGAACGACAGATGGGAGGAGTGAGCTTGTTCTACGCTTGAGCCGCCTTTGGAGTTGGAGTCTGCTTCGCTACATGAGTTTCGCTGCGTAGATGTTTACTCTGTTTGATTCAGTCCTGTTGGACTTGTACCCAGCATGTACCGAAGAGATGTACTCAGATATATGTGACAGAACCGCCCAAATTAATTCCATATTATTGCCTAAACCACTCCATTTGGTCATTAAGCAATAATACAGAAGTAACTTGTCGCCTCTGCCGGGTCAAGCCCGGTAAATCACTTTAACTAGGATCGAAGACTTGTACATTAAAACTCACACGACGGTGAGTCCAGAGATAAACATTTCACAAATTACTACATCAAACTTCATAAGTTTTAATATTACAAACCAAGTCCTTTGCATAAGGTAAAAAGTTCAGAGTTCGAAACACAGCGGAAATAAAATACTAAACGTCATAGGTAACGTCATAGGAGGCCATCCATGATGTCACTAAGCACTGTCATCCTCCCACTCCACTTCCCAACCGGGTGGGAGAGATCCAGGCCACGGGAACCCATCATCATGCACATCACCTGAAAAACAACAACAAAAGCAAGGCTGAGTATACTAATACTCAACAAGACTTAACCGTCAGGTGATGGAAAATCACCAACCCTCTAGACATGCAAGGCTCTTTGGCTAGTGGGTTGTTTTGCTGAAAAGCAACAAAGAGTAGGTCCTTACTTTCAAATTTTAGCTCAAGTTCTAGTTGATTATCCATTACTAAGTAAGCAACTGTTGCAAGCATAAGTTGTGCAAACAATTAAGCATATATCCAGATTACTTCTCAATTCCATCATTAAGGGACATAGAGTGTATGGTTAAGCAATCTCAGGTAACGGTGAGAGGCCGACGATCGATCGATTAATAACCTTGCAAGGTGGACCTAAACACACGGAAGAATGCACACCCCAAAAACAGCCAACTAGAAACCAAAGGGGGTGGGGTGTGCACCAACCAGGCGGTTCCCGTCAATCCTCGGTTTGGGAACAGGGGCTACAGTCCTTGGTACAAGGTGGTTGGTTCGGCCTCGCCTCCCCAACCCCACACATGCACCACAATTAAGCTGCAGCAGGGGACGAACCCAGGAGTAGTAACACTAAAGTTCCCTTGCCGTGCCAATCGGGTACTAGGCTTACCGGTCCCATTCTAGGCAAATGTTTAGTACGTTCAAACGCTTAACCACAGACCTACTGGCCGGAGCCGGCCCCATGCTCTTACCACATGAGCATATCCATTTTACAAAATCTTATGATTCCAACATAAGAGACCTATAGCTCGCGAGTGACGAACATCACTCGACTTTTACCGTGTCCTTAGAGCATGGCAACTAGCGACCTATCATGCTAGTATTTGAGCATAGGAACCTAGGGTCATGCATCTAGGGTTTCAATTCAACTCCTGAAACGTAAATGCACAAACATAGACAAGCATAATTGTAAAAGTTAGAAAACGGGGTTATGCTCCGGGGCTTGCCTTCACTAGCAAAGTCAGTGGAGAAATCCTCTGAACTTTGGTTCGGGTCTTGCTGCACTTCCACCACGTTCACTTCTCCTTCAGCGAGATCTCCCTCGGATTCCGGCACCAACTCGTAGTTTCCGTCCGGAAGTTCTACACGACATGCATATGCATTAACTTCATGTATTTATAAATGGGAGTCAGATCGTAGTTTAGAATTGAAGGGTAAACATGAGGGTGTATGGGTGACCACATTCACCTGGATAAGGATATATCCAGCATACTCTTCCTATCAGAGAAAGGGGTATGCGTGCGTGGTTTAACCCCTCATTTGATGGTGATTGTGTGCACATCTAAATTAATTAATTAATTAATTTTTCTTCACCAAAATATAGGGTGCTGTTCATGGTGTGATTTGGTGAAGCTTAACCCAAAGATTTAAAAAGAAAACAAAGGTGATTTTTATTTTTCTTTTAATTCACAGATTAAGCTTGATTTACTTCGAAAATTCATTCTGGAGGAAATACAAACAAGATGACCATGAAACTTTGCATAGAGGCACAACATACTACACATGAGCTACTGCCAAAATTTTAGATCAATCCAAGCCATAGATCTAGCATGAAGAATACAACTAGATTCATCGACTAAAAACAAGAATAAATCATACAAAAATAAATATACCACATATTGAGCTAGAAATTCATATAGAGGCACAAAACATCTATTCATGGAGAGATATGCACTTACTCAGCAAAGAAAATTTAAATTACTTTAAATTTATGAAGGAAGGTCAAATGTGTGCAAAAATTACTTGACTCTATAAAACATGATAAAAACATCTCTACTATTTATCATGGGTGCAACACCATAAATCATGACCATAGTAAAAATATTGGGTCCAACAGATCTACAAATTAATTTACAAAAATCAAGAATAGGAACAAAGCTAAAATTCAACTTTAATTCATAACTAAATATCTACTCAATAACTTTGTGCCAAAATTGAACCAGAAGACCAACATGACATGGCAAACAACATATCCAAAATTGAGCTTCAGATCATGCATAGAATTGGAAATATTTCAGATCTACTCAAACTGGTAAATTCAAAATTATTTAAAAACTACACAAAAATTTGAAAACTTACTTTATAGAAAAGTTTCTACTATTCATAAGGATCATAACACAATTGAGTTTATATTTTTACGATTTTTCTGTGAATTGTTATCGATTTTACAAGATTCAGTAATGGTATCGGCAGTCCCACTATGAAATCCATACTTATATCATCCCATTTCCATGAAGGTATCGGCAATGGTTGAAGAATACCATCGGCTTTCAAATGACTGGCTTTAATCCTTTGACATGTGTCACACTCGGACACATATTTGGCAATCTCGACTTTCATATTTGACCACCAAAAGTTTTCCTTCACATCTTGGTACATTTTGCTACTCTCAGGATGAATTGAAAATTTGGATCGATGAGGTCCATCCAAAATTTCCTTCCTAAGACTAGTATCATTTGGGACAACAAGATGTTGCCCAAACCAAACTGTACCCTTTGCGTCTTGGTGGAAACATTTGTATTTAGGATCACCTTCTGATAACTTTTGCCTTATCTTTTTAACATCCTCGTCATTGGACTGAGCATTTAAAACTTTGTCGTACAAGGTTGTCTCCATGCCAATAGCATTTAAATCGCCTTGACTAACAATTTCCAAATTGAGTTTGTTCATCTCGTGGCACAGTGTGTCACTATAGGTGTCCACAGATAAGCAATTGCAATGGGCTTTTCGGCTAAGAGCATCGTCAACGACATTTGCCTTACCAGGGTGGTAATGTACTTCCAAGTCATAATCTTTAATAAGTTCTAACCACCTTCTCTGGCGCATATTCAAATCGGCTTGAGTGAAGATATACTTGAGACTTTTGTGGTCAGTGAATATATTGCGACGGGTTCCCATCAAGTAATGCCTCCAAATTTTGAGAGCATGAACAACCGCTGTTAATTCAAGATCATGAGTGGGGTAATTTAGTTCATGGGGCCGAAGTGCTCGAGAAGCATAAGCAATGACCCTATTTTCTTGCATGAGTACACAAACAAGACCAGTACCCGAGGCATCACAATAAACCTCATATGGCTTAGAGTTGTCTGGTTGAGCCAAAATAGGCGCTGAAGTCAGATATTGCTTTAGGGTGTGGAAAGCTTTTTCACAATTCTCATCCCACACAAACTTGACTCCTTTCTTCAGAAGTTCAGTCATAGGTTTGGCAATTCTGGAGAAATCCGGAACGAAGTGACGATAATAACCAGCTAATCCAAGAAAGCTTCGAATCTGATGAACGGACTTGGGTGGTTTCCAATCCATCACTTCTTGTACTTTACTTGGATCCACTGAAATACCATCACTAGAAATAGTGTGGCCCAAGAATTTCACACTATCCAGCCAGAATTCACATTTGGAGAATTTAGCATAAAGTTTGTGATCTCTCAAACGTTGCAGAACAATACAGAGATGTTCGGTATGTTCTTCTTCATCTTTGGAATAAATTAAGATGTCGTCGATGAATACCACCATGAACTTATCCAGTTCGTTCATGAATACCAAATTCATGAGGTACATGAAGTAAGCAGGTGCATTGGTAAGTCCGAAGGACATGACCAAAAATTCATATAGCCCATATCGTGTGGAGAAGGCAGTTTTAGGAATATCACAAGGCCGGATCTTTATCTGATGATATCCCGATCTAAGATCAATCTTGGAAAAGACATTTGCTCCTGATAGTTGATCAAACAACACATCAATGCGGGGAAGGGGGTATTTGTTTTTGATAGTCACCGCATTGAGAGGTCGGTAGTCCACACACAGTCTCAAACTACCGTCTTTCTTCTTAACGAAGAGAGCAGGACATCCCCAAGGAGAAGAACTCGGGCGAATGAAACCCTTATCCAATAATTCCTGAAGCTAGGTCTTCAACTCAACCAGTTCCTTGGGTGGCATGCGGTACACTCTTTTTGATATAGGTGCTGTACCAGGTTGAAGTTCGATAACGAATTCAATGTCCCGGTCTGGCGGCATACCCGGCAGATCATCAGGAAAGACATCCGGATATTCACAGACCACGGGGATATCTTCAAATTGTGAAGTTATGGCCACAAAAGCACAAGGATTCACAGACTCTCTAGAGGGAAGGTAGAGTGTTGAAGCTCCGACATCTGGTGAATTGATTTCTATCATTCGCTCAGAGATATCCAGGACAACCTTATGCTGAGTCATCCAGTTCATTCCCAAAATAACATCTATGCCTTCCAACCCTAGAATGATAAGGTTGGTTTTAATTGTCTTGCTACCTATTTCAAGAGGTACCCTCTGGGTGATTTTGTTGGAAGAAATTTTCCCTCCCGGGGTTGCGATCAAATAGGCCCCATTAGTGTGATGGGTGATCAACCCCAACTTGTCTAGTATTTTTCCATTCACAAAACTGTGGGTGGCGCCAGAATCAAACAAAATCTTAACAGGTTGGCCTCAGATAGAGAATGTACCCATCATTATTGGTGCTCCCTCTGGAATTCCCACCATCGTGGTGAAGTTGAGACGACCCTGCTTGACTTGCACGGTCTGCTTCTTTCCTTTATCCTTGTTGTTCTGGTTAGGTCCACGTCCTTGGTTCTGCTGGTTGCGCTGGTTCTGCTACTTGGGACGGGGGCACTCATTAGCATAGTGTCCCGTCTCACCATAGTTGTAGCATTTGCCATCCCTAGCATTCCGGTTAGGCTGTGGAGCATTGGGCTTGTAATTCTGCTGCTGGGAAGCAGAAGAGCGATAGTCTCCTCGCTACTAATTCTGGGAAGGCTTAGCTACCCAGCGTCCAGACCTCTGGTTCCTTTGAGAATCCTGGGAAACCTTTTTCACAAGGCGAAACTTCCAATTCGGCGCATTGTTAGAGTTGAACGCAGCCTTCCTCTTCTTTGGATTCTGCGTCCTCTTCATAGCATCTTCTTGAGAAATAGCCAAATTCACTATCTCATGGTAGGTGTCGGTCTTGATGGGGTTCAGCCTCTCATAAAGCTCAGGATCAAGACCACGTCGGAAATGATCCATCTTCTTCGCATCGTTATCCACATGGTATCCCCCATACTGACAAAGGTTGTTGAATTTCTGGGCATACTGATACACAGAGTCAGAACCTTGCCTTAGTGTTAGTAACTCACTGATCTTGCGATCAACCATTCCCTGAGGAATGTGATGAGTCATGAATGCAGTTTTGAACTCATCCCAAGTAATGGCATGTCCAGCAGGTTGCGTCATCTTGAAGTGTTCCCACCAGATCAGAGCAGGACCACGAAGTTGTAAGGCTGCAAAGCAGGCTTTGTGCTCCTCTGAGCATGGCAGAGTGAGAGCATCGAACCTGGCCTCAATGGCACGAATCCACGCATCAGCCTCCAAAGGTTCCTCTGCTTTGGTGAAAATTGGGGGCTTCAAAGCCGTGAAGTGTTCATTCTTGGCTACTTGTGGCTGGTCATCACGCGGATTGCCATGTTGCTGCTGCTGATTGTGCAGGATCTGGCGCATCATGTCAGCTTGAGCCAAAAGGAAGGTCTCCATGGGTGTCATGGGAGGTGGCGGTGGCAGTGGGTTGCTGCCACTGGCATCACCGAAACCATGGGGAGTAGTGCGAGTGGAACCCACCATCTGAAAAATTGTTAGAATAGAGATTAGTCACACATTCACAAGATTGTAGATAGAAGTATGCACAAGTAGAATATGTAAAACAATCCATTCATTGCAGAATTTTTCAGGAGGGTCAGCCACAATACTGAAATGAAAAATTCATATCTCCCGGCTCGATAAACGGATGGTGCTCAAATTTTGTCAGAAGGAGCATCATCTCATGCACTACGACTTTGGTATTCAGTTGATACACGGATTTTGATGTTACCATGCTTGAAAAATTCATTTACCGACTTTCTGTCCTGGCTGTTTTTCAACCAGCCGAGGGTTACAAAAATATTAATAACTCTCAGCACAAAAGAGCAAGAAGGGTGAAAAATTGTGAGCATGCACAAAATAAAATTTCCAACAACTTTCCTTCATATTGCATAGCTCAGATTTGATCAAAAGGGGGTTCAAATTACAGATTACTAGAACTGCTGTAGTAAGTCTTGGAACACAAGATCATACACTAGATTACAACACATGACTACAACTCATGCTAGGTCCTTATTCATCATACTAGTGGTTAACACGTAGCTTCTAGCCACACAAAAGAATACTCCAACTACGCTAACCTATCCCATCACGGACCAAAATTAGGCCATCGTAGGAGTACACATGCTGCACTAACTACTACCATCTAGAAGTCATCTAGATTGCCTACTGAGGAAGAGCTGGAAGCAGATGAAGTAATCTCCATCGGCTCTGTCTGTGGTTCGTCCTTCTCACTATCTATCATGGACTGAGTGTCATCCGGATTATCCTCCATAGCTTCCGGAACTGGTGGTGCTGGCTGCTGCTGTAACACAGCAATCATGCCATGGGCAGCACCTAGGTCCTCGTCCATCAACTCTAGCTACTCTTCCATCTGCGCTATTGCTTGTATGTGCTGTAAGCGCTCATTCCTCATCTGATCCATCTCAACCTGCATCTGATCTCGCTGCTCCTGGAGTCCCGTAACAGTCTGCAGGCGATCAGCGAGCTGGTGTGCCCACTGAGCCATACAGGTCACCCAGTGAGCCTCTCTAGCCTGCAGTCCAATGATCCTCAGTCGTGCCTCAGCAAGGTCTCGCTCCAGTTCCATGTAGCCAAGGGAGATGGAGTGGAGGTGGTGATTCCGTACTCCCAACACTCCAGCAGTGTCGAGAGCAACGGTGGACACGTCCGTGGTAGCCACACTGCGGAGAGCCTGAAGACGGTACAATGCATTTATGCACTGTGACATCTCGTGCAGTACGTCCAGTGGGGTCCTCTCAGTCAGAAGCGCTGCCATGTTCCCCATGCGGCTCCTCCACGCAGGATCCGTGGGGTCCATGGTCAGAAGTAGTCCCACCGGAGTCGAAGAAATTTCGAGGGGGTGCTGGTCACCAAAGGTGTTCAACACTCTCAAAGCAGCAACCTCAAGTGTCTCCAACATGCGGACACCTGACACGTCCATGCTCAGGTCCTGCCACTCCGTGTGAGTAGGGTGAAGTGGCACGGTCACCCGAACATAGCAGCGAGGCACTCCAAGCTGCGTGGTCTCCAATGCCTCGTACGTCGGAGGAGTGGTGTACCCTGACGAGCGAAGAGTGTCCCACAAAATACGGGCAAACCCCTCAAGGTGTAGCCCGTCGGTGCGGACCATCCCGTAAGGACGTACCTCCCAGAAGAGCGGTCCAGCCATCTGTATCAACAAAACTCCCACCGATTAGTGTGAGTTAAAAGATAACAGATTCTGTCCAAAGCACAAAAATGCATATAGCTCATATTCTGATAGGCCAAAAATTCTCAAAATTTTCCAGCTACTCAGCGAAGTTATTTGACCCAAAATTGGTATTCAAAAGTTGGGCTAAAAACAAAAGGAAGATACCCTAATAGAGTAAGGTTTAGTTCTCTGTCTCCTAGGAAAAACAGCAAGCAGACAGGGACTAAACTGAGCATAACTCCAGGTTCTCTTGCTCAAAAATTCTGAAATTTTTAGAGCAGGATCTAGACAAGATTTGACACAACTTTTGTATCTAACTTTTCTCCAAAAAACTCTGTTCAAAGAGTCTAAAAATTCAGACCAACAGAGCATCCAAAAACTGAGAAATAGGGATAGCTATCAAGATTGGGATGATGTGAAGACGTTTTGGTGAGGTGTTTGAAGATGGATTTTGAAGTGATTTAATCATTTCTTAACAACTTTTAGCATGATGCAAAAAGCGTTCTACACATCCTCACAAGGCAAATCCATGCCCAGGAATTGTGGTTAGCGCTGGTGGCAAGGCACAAGTATACGTCTCTCCCTATAATAGCTAGTCGGATACTAACCGTTCGATCTATCGGAACGTGGTTAGTGTACCTGCAAAAGAAAGAACCTTTCATGCCCGCACGTCACGGAAGCATCCACAACCGTTCGCTATAGAAATGGCATCCATGCGTTTAGCGCTGCATGGACAGCGACCAACCTGAGACACGCCCCTTTTGAATGGAGGGTGTCCCCCTTCGCATGTTCGTAATGCGGAATCATGCACACGTATGGCAAAACGTGGCGACATCACAACCCATGATATGTTCATGTGGAATAGAACATATCATCCTTCGCATGCTTTGCATACGAACAGCGCACGTATAAAACACGTGGGCATCCAACCGAGAAGATAGGATCCGTTGAATAGATTGCCCTATCAACCCTCGCATACTCGTGATGCGGCATAGCACACGTATGAAACACATGGCTTAAGAAGTGCTGGAAGTCAGTTTAAATACACCATATATTACTAGCCACCTGAAAGAACCCAAAATCCCTTTAGGGCCTCTCGGACTAGTTCATCCTTAGCGTTCCCAACGCATTTTGCAAACACACCTTAATCTTGCAAGTTTTATTTCAAAAACATGTTATTAAGGGTGTATTAGGAACTCTGGTGTACAATTGAGCTCTGATGCCAGCTGTGATAGAACCACCCAAATTAATTCCATATTATTGCCTAAACCACTCCATTTGGTCATTAAGCAATAATACAGAAGTAACTTGTCGCCTCTGCCGGGTCAAGCCCGGTAAATCACTTTAACCAGGATCGAACACTTGTACATTAAAACTCACACGACGGTGAGTCCAGAGATAAACATTTCACAAATTACTACATCAAACTTCATAAGATTTTAATATTACAAACCAAGTCCTTTGCATAAGGTAAAAAGTTCAGAGTTCGAAACACAACGGAAATAAAATACTAAACGTCATAGGTAATGTCATAGGAGGCCATCCATGACGTCACTAAGCACTATCATCCTCCCACTCCACTTCCCAACCGGGTGGGAGAGATCCAGGCCACGGGAACCCATCATCATGCACATCACCTGAAAAACAACAACAAAAGTAAGGCTGAGTATACTAATACTCAACAAGACTTAACCGTCGGGTGATGGAAAATCACCAACCCTCTAGACATGCAAGGCTCTTTGGCTAGTGGGTTGTTTTGCTGAAAAGCAACAAAGAGTAGGTCCTTACTTTCAAATTTTAGCTCAAGTTCTAGTTGATTATCCATTACTAAGTAAGCAACTGTTGCAAGCATAAGTTGTGCAAACAATTAAGCATATATCCAGATTACTTCTCAATTCCATCATTAAGGGACATAGAGTGTATGGTTAAGCAATCTCGGGTAACGGTGAGAGGCCGACGATCGATCGATTAATAACCTTGCAAGGTGGACCTAAACACACGGAAGAATGCACACCCCAAAAACAGCCAACTAGAAACCAAAGGGGGTAGGGTGTGCACCAACCAGGTGGTTCCCGTCAATCCTCGATTTGGGAATAGGGGCTACAGTCCTTGGTACAAGGTGGTTGGTTCGGCCTCACCTCCCCAACCCCACACATGCACCACAATTAAGCTGCAGCAGGGGACGAACCCAGGAGTAGTAACACTAAAGTTCCCTTGCCGTGCCAATCGGGTACTAGGCTTACCGGTCCCATTCCCGGTAAATGTTTAGTACGTTCAAACGCTTAACCACAGACCTACTGGCCGGAGCCGGTCCCATGCTCTTACCACATGAGCATATCCATTTTACAAAATCTTATGATTCCAACATAAGAGACCTATAGCTCGCGAGTGACGAACATCACTCGACTTTTACCGTGTCCTTAGAGCATGGCAACTAGCGACCTATCATGCTAGTATTTGAGCATAGGAACCTAGGGTCATGCATCTAGGGTTTCAATTCAACCCCTGAAACGTAAATGCACAAACAAAGACAAGCATAATTGTAAAAGTTAGAAAACGGGGTTATGCTCCGGGGCTTGCCTTCACTAGCAAAGTCAGTGGAGAAATCCTCCGAACTTTGGTTCGGGTCTTGCTGCACTTCCACCATGTTCACTTCTCCTTCAGCGACATCTCCCTCGGATTCCGGCACCAACTCGTAGTTTCCGTCCGGAAGTTCTACACGACATGCATATGCATTAACTTCATGTATTTATAAATGGGAGTGAGATCGTAGTTTAGAATTAAAGGGTAAACATGAGGGTGTATGGGTGACCACATTCACCTGGATAAGAATATAACCAGCATACTCTTCCTATCAGAGAAAGGGGTATGCGTGCGTGGTTTAACCCCTCATTTGATGGTGATTGTGTGCACATCTAAATTAATTAATTAATTTTTCTTCACCAAAATATAAGGTACTGTTCATGATGTGATTTGGTGAAGCTTAACCCAAAGATTTAAAAAGAAAACAAAGGTGATTTTTATTTTTCTTTTAATTCACAGATTAAGCTTGATTTACTTCGAAAATTCATTCTGGAAGTGTCACACCTGATTTTCCGAAGAAAACCAAATGCATCTCATATGTGCACCAGGATCAAGTTTACACACATATGATAGACGTCATGAGTGAAATATCATTAAACAACAATAAAAATGTATAAGAGTTAAACCATTACATTATCTCTTTATTACACTCAGACGTTAGACTCGAAGGTCTTTAAAACGAACAAACGATAGCTAGACGAAGTAACTCCGTCTTCAGCTTCCACAGGCACATGACTGGGGGCACGCAAGCCTCAGAACTCATCGTAGTCGCTGAAGTACTCTTCTCCAGTGTTCTCCTCTGAACAGCGGGTAAGCAAGGGTGAGCACACTTATGGTTGGAGCTCAGCAAGTGGGGGAAGATGCAAGGCTATCAAGGATAGGCTAAAGTTTTGCAGCGGTTAGCAGTTTTAATGTTGGTCAAATTTTATTAGCAAGCACCTATTTACTAGGTGTAAGTTTATACCAACCCACTTAAGCATTTAGGGAAGCATCTCATCTCAAAACCATATGAAAACCACGATTTAAGTCCATCTTTATGTTTGATTATCATGTGAGGGTCCAGGCCGCTCTTGACCGTGAGCACGGCTGATCGATCAGTTTTAACTCTGCAGAGGTTGTACACTTTCACCACAGCTCGCGTAAAAGTTCCGAAGAACTTTGAACCCAACCATGCGATGCTGGCCAAGCATCATACCATACTTCCGAGGTGTGATTGCATAGGGATGCTACGAAGCCTTTACAAAGACATGCAAAAGACCAACAACCCACGACAGTTACAGCTCAGGGCGGACCATAACCCTCCCTAGTGGATAGCACCTTAGCAAAGGCTGCGGCCAAGAGGACCGGGCTATACCCCTGCAACCCCGAGCCCCCTGTGTTCCTTTCGGATAAGGTCACCAGTACAATCACACACCTAATTAATTGGCTAAGCCAGAGCCATATGGACTGTGGTTGCACTGTTTTCCTGGGTGGATCTCCATGTTCCGATTAATTCATATTATCTTGTAATTAAGCACACACACATATATATATCACCAAAGTTATCATGATCAACATTCATCATATTGCAAAAGATTCATTTGAACCATCCCAAGGTATAGCAACTAAGCATTTCTACCCAAAACATTTATTTAAAAGGGTTGTTCAAGGTAATGGGGATAAAAGTCTAGTCATGTCCTTAAAAAGGTAATTTCCCATCAATTTAATGCATAGCAACAAGTAAAAGTAAATATTGTTTAAACATGTAGTTATATAGGTTCAAGAAGAATATGCAGAGGGGGAAAATCCACTTGCCTTCCTTGCTTAAACACTGGAATTCTTCTTCTTCAAAAACTTGCTCTTGATCCACTTCAACTGGTTGCTCACTTGAAACTGACACGATGTCTACGAGCACACATAAAGACATTCAATAAACAAAACAATACACCAAGCATGAAAAGCTTAAAAAGAGAACAAGGTTTAGCTCTAGGAACACGAACTCAAAAACACTCAGATCTATCGGGAGATTTGGATTATCACATACAAGAGCTAGCTAGTGCTTGGTATATTTTAATTGAATAAAGATGTGCATAGGTTATTTCAGAGAAATACCCTATTTATAATTAAGCAAGTTATATTTGTATTTAAAAGATGATGTAAACTTAGTCCAATTTTATTTATAAATATTCAAGTATGATTTATGCAAATTAAACATTTAATTTAAAAGAAGCATGTAAAAGCATCTAGGCGTTTATCTTTATATTTCGAGTTGAACTAATCAAATTATAATTCAAAAACACATTCATATTCATATTAATCAAATTAACATTTAATTAAGAAAACTCGGGATAGAACCTATGTTTCTTTTATTTAGAAAGCAAATTGCATAAACATTAATCAATTTAAGTTTGATTATGAAAACCAAGGTATGCATCTAATTAGCTTTTAATTGAAAGAAATATTTAACTAGTATTAATCATATTAACTTTCTTATGAAAACACGTGTTAAACTCTAATTAGATTTTAATTAGAAAAGCATGTGTATATAAGGATTTAATCATATTTAATATTTAAATAAATTATAAAACAAAGAACATGTTCAACATTGGTCCTAACACGTAGTTTGAGTTGATATGAACCTAACGCAATTTGAAACGGTGGAAACGGAGCTAAAACGCAAAAGATACGGCCAAAACAAGGTTCAGGGGCTTTTCTGTGAAGAAACAGGGCTTCCAGGGGTTTAACTGCAAGAAACCAGGGGCTAAAACACAATTATGTATATAAACCAGAGGTTTATAACGTAAAAAGGCAAGGTTGGACCTTGGGTGGGAAAACTAGGAAGGACAGGGGCTTAAACAGAAGAAACAGGGTCCTGTTTGAAAAGATCTTATAAGGTGGAAGGGTCGTTCTGTGATTTTAGAAAGCACAGGGTCTTTTTTGTAAAGATGCGACGGCCAGCAGGGTTGACCGGTAAGAGGCCGGGTTGACTCCGGCCGAACAGATCTGGGCCGTTGATCTCTTGATGGATGGCTGGGGAAAAAGAGAAAACTCAGGGGGCTAAACACAAAAGGAAGGACCTAGATGTAAGGATTTCTACTGGTGGGAGGGTATATATGTGATATTAGAAAGTGCAGGGCTCTTTTTGCAAAATGGCCGGTGACAGGCGCAGTTGACCGGTATGAGATCCGGTTGACCTGCGGCTGGGAGCGATCTGCGCCGTCCATCGCGGATCGGGCGGCCAGGGACGCGTGCACACGAGAGACGGCGGCGCACGGCCGGCTTGCGGCGGCGCCGAGCGGGAAGCTCGCCGGAGCATTGCCGGAGAAGGCGTTCTCGAGCTACGGTGCACCATTTACGACGGGGTTTGAACCGGGAGAAAGAGAAGGACGGCGCCGAGCTCACCAGGGGCTCGTTGACGGTGGTGGGGTGGCGGAGATGACGTGCACCGAAGAGGGGCAGACGGGAGACCGGGCACTCGCCGGGGAGGGGGGTTGCGGCCTCAGTTTGGTGCTTCTGGACGCCGGGGCGTCGTCCTGGTGATCCTGTGAGTGCAACAGGGAAACGAGGAGGGTGAGGGTAGGACGGATAGCGGCGGAAGATGGCGGCGGCAGAGCTCTTCACCTCGGCGGCGGTGAGCTTCGGGTGGCTCGGTCAGCGACGGGAGGGGAGCTTCCGGGCGCCGGATCCTCGTGTGAGCAGCGCGTACGACGAACGAGGACGAGGAGGACCCGAGGAGGTGCACACCGGCGACGAGGGGACTCCAAACGCCGGCGATGGCGCAGCGGCGGAAGACTTCAAGGCGACGGCGCTGCGCGAGGGAGGAGAGGTGCGGGGTGTGTACGAGTGCGGAAGGGGAAGGAAAGGGTGAGACAGGGCTCGATCACGAGTTTATAAAGAGGGGGAGGGAGGGGGAAACGGCGGCCAGAGCGGAGGTTGCCATTGATGCCATGGCGGGCCGGCGGCCTTGATTGCATTCAAGGGGGGCGTTTTATTGAGGTGAAAAGGGGATTGATGGGAGGAGTGGCGCCGGGGCTTCACTGCGCCTTTATGGCGGGCTTGAAGGAGGGGAAGGGCGAGAAAGGCGGGGAAACGGCCGGCGGAGGAGCTTGCGGTGCGGAGCAGGGGAACCGGCTGGAGGTGGGAAGAACCTGACAGCCGGGCCCGGGCTGTCAGCCACTGGAGGAGAGAGGGGAGGCGGAGCGGGCCACGCACGGGAGTTGGGCCGGAAGAGGATGTGGGCTGCGGAGAAAAAGTTGGGCCGCAAGCAGAGATGGGCTGAAAGGGAGGGAGAGAAGGGTTGAGGGGGGTTGGGTTTTGTTTTTTTTAAAAACCTTTTTCAAACCTTTTCAACTTTTCAAATTCTTTTCAAACGTTAAACACCTTCAAAACTTTTCAAGATTTTCAAATCATTTTAAAAACTTTTAAAACTTCACACAAGCAAACAATAAACACTATGCAACCAAAAGATGATGCACAAGCACTTATTACTTCTAAAATTATTCAAAAGTGATATTTAAATACTTTAGAGCATAATTTATTTGATAATTTATTTATCCTTAGAAAACAAAATCTAAAACATCGTGTTGCTTACATTATTTTTATGATGGAAAATTAGGGTGTTACAGGAAGAAATACGAACAAGATGACCATGAAACTTTGCAGACAGTCACAACATACTACACATGAGCTACTGCCAAAAATTTAGATCAATCCAAGCCATAGATCTAGCATGAAAAATACAACTAGATTCATCCATTAAAAACAAGAATAAATCATACAAAAATAAATATAACATATATTAAGCTAGAAATTCATGTAGAGGCACAAAACATCTATTCATGGAGAGATATGCACCTACTCAGCAAAAAAAATTTAAATTACTTTAAATTTATGAAGGAAGGTCAAATGTGTGCAAAAAATTACTTGACCTTATAAAACATGATAAAAACATCTCTACTATTTATAGTTGGTGCAACACCATAAATTATGACCATAGCAAAAAGATTGGGTCCAACAGATCTACAGATTAATTTACAAAAATCAAGAACAGGAACAAAGCTGAAATTCAACTTTAATTCATAACTAAAGATCTACTCAATAACTTTGTGCTAAAATTTAACCAGAAGACCAACATGACATGGCAAACAACATATCCAAAATTGAGCTTCAGATCATGCATAGAATTTGAATTATTTTAGATATACTCAAACTAGTAAATTCAAAGTTATTTAAAAACTACACAAAAATTTGAAAACTTCCTTTGTATAAAAGTTTCTACTATTTATAGGGATCACAACACAATTGAGTTTACATTTTTACGATTTTTCTGTGAATTGTTATCGATTTTACAAGATTCAGCAAAATAAGATTGAAAAGTAAGAATCTTTTTACAGAAAGACCCTCGGCTTTTGCACAGAGGTCCTTAGGAAGATTTTGATGTTCACAGTTGTGCCCTCGGCGGCGCCGGGAGATCGCTGGCGGTGAGGTGGGGTCGGAGCCGGTCGGACGAGTGGCGGGGAGGACCACATGCTCACCTAGAGTTGATTCCGGGGGTTGGCCGGCCCGGAGGGGGCTCCGGCGATCGCCGGCGGCGGAGCAGGGGCATGACGGTCGCGGCAGTTCTGTCTCCGACAAGCTGGGGCTCAGGACTGGGCAACAAGCGGCTGTGGAAGCTTTAGCAGGGTCTGGGGGTGGAGCTCGGCGGCTCAGGCAGGCACGGGGATTCTTCGGAGGGTGGAGCTCGGCGGTGAAGCGCCAATGGCGGCAGGAGCGGCACTAGCGGAGCAGGGGCGGACGGCGAAGTGCGGCGCGGTGGAGCTCCGGGGTTTATATAGGTGAAGATGGCAAGAAAAACGGCACGAGTAGGGCAAGGCACCCCAGCAAGCGCGCACGGGCGGGACACCGGGCCGGGCGCAGGTGCGGCCCCGGTGCGGCGCAGGGTGCGCGCACGGCGCGCGCAGGCGCGACCTTTCCCCCCTTGCGCGGGCCATTCGGGCCGGAGATGCCTCGGGAAGGTGTTGCCTAGGCGCGGCGTTCCTGACGGCGCAGGTGGGTCCCACCGACGGTGTGGACGGCGGCACGGACGCCAGGGCAGAAGCTCGGCGAGCGCGCGACGCGCGGCCAGAGCGTCGGCCCCAATTTGTTTGCTGGAGCCTTGTTTGACCGACTGTTTCTCCAAAATTTTGAACTGCACTGAAAAATCTCCAAATACAAAACTTGTAGACCAGCTAACCAGTTCCAACTTTTGTAAAGGCCGTCCTATGCAAAACTCTATAGTTTTCTAGACAAATTGGTTTGAACTTTGGAATTTTCTCTATTTGGTCAAACAGTGTCCTTGAGCTTTGACCAACATTTTGAGGCTTTTCCACTTCAAATCTGAAATACCGCCAATTGAATGAAAAGTGTCCCGTGCAAAAATGAACAACTTTCATATTGGCCGATTTTGAAGTTGTTGTATGAAAAGTGGAGAACGCACTAGGTTATCACTGAAGGGTATATAGCTCTAGGGTTTTGACCTTGATTTGGAGGGGTTGACCTTGGGTTAGGGGTTTGACCAAGTCAACCAAGTTAATTAACATGCTTAGCCTTGTTAATGAGGGTGATCACTGTTGTCTAAACATCAGGGATGTTACAATATATTTGTATGGATTTGTTACCATTGAGACAGGGATTGCACGTGATAGCTTTCCTGGGACTGTCACAGAGGTGCAAAGGATCAGATTTCCGTTCTCAGGGATCCGGTTTGTTTCAGTTGGTACCAGAGCGATGCTCGATCGTAGGACGAGCCCTAGGAATGGACGATAGTATAGGAAGGTCTAACTTCTTGAATCTTATATAAACCCCTTGAATTTACTTATATAAATACCTTGTCTAACTTTGCTAACTTCCCTAACAACGATGCAGATGGAGGTAATTCGGTGGATCCCACTCAAGACCAACGGCAAGTGGGCCGGAGGGTTCTGCAAGATCCTATTGGAGTGCATGGAAAAAGCAGGAGTGGAGACCAACAAGGTGTACTACGAAGGACAGACCTCAGCAATTTTCGACCGCTCACCGACGCTCTTAACCCTGAAGATCCCAGCCGACCCACAGGTGCTAGTGTTCAAGGAGGTTAAGGTTTCCTGTTTCGAGAACTCAACCTTGGAAGCTCACCAGAGTTGCGCACGCGTGGCGCTGAAAGAGGTTTGCAAGCAGCTTAGCTAGAGGTTGAAGGATACCCCGTTCAGTATGCTACCGACAGCGGTTTACCACGACAGTAGATGGGACAAGGATCAAGCCGAGTACACAGAGGTGACAACAGTGGACAAGGATGAGGACAAGCAGTTGGCAAGCAGGTGTATTCAAGCACAAGATCAATCACTGTGCTGGTTAGATAGTGAGATTGTCTTCTTGAGGAGCAAGTGGGATGACACTCTGGAGCGCAACACCCACCTGGAGTGCGAGAACAGGGACCTAGAGTTCTTTCTGAACGAGGCTCACCGGAGGAACAATGTGCTCGTCGAGTGGGGGCTAGCAGCCGTCTGAGCAAGCACCGAGAGAGATGCTATGGAGATCGCCACCCTCAAAGCAAGACTTGAAGTCACCCAAGCAGCACTCCGAGCGTCAACAGCCGCCACCCGTGAAGACAGGTTGAAACTCTGCGAGAAAGAGAACCATGTTGAGTCACTTGGAGCAACTTGCACAGACTACCAGACTCGTGTGTGAGGACTGGAGGAGAGGCTGTAGCAGAAATACAACCACTTATGGTACCTTGGAGGGAGACTTTATGAAGCTTAGGATACTGCCAACAGAACCAACACAACTTGGCGAGACTCAGACCAGAGACGTGTGGCAGATCTTGGGGAGGTTGCAGCTTTAGTACCCTCGTAGAAGAGGTCAAAGCTGAGGGCAGAGACTTTCGAGTTACCACCGACACAACTACCAGCACAGCCACCGTACCCGAGAGGCAGTGAAGACACACCAGAGATGGACAGAGCCTTGAAGAGTTTGGGACACTACTTCTACTTACCGCAGATTGAGATCCCGAACTACCCTGGACTATACAGTACCACAGAGTCTGAAGTCAGTGATGCCACTTTCACCGCCCTACTCACCGGCTCCAGGCATGAGGCAGGCACCCTGAGGAGGGGATCTTGAGTAGCTTGAGGTTCAGCTGAGATAGATTAGATCTGATGGAGTAGCACCTATCTTGATGGCCTAGTGTAGATGCCGCCCTCTATGTATCAAGTAGTAGCTCTCATGCTTTTGTGTAATCTTGAAGGTTGCTGGAGTAGACCTCGAGATACACACCTTTTGTATGGTGATCTTGCGTGAGTGATTGGAGTTATTGGTTTCTTTCGGTGTTCATGCTTCTTTTGTCTGTGTGAAATTGTTTGATTGCTAGTTAGATACTTCTTGTTTGTTTAAATACCTTAAAGTTAATTTCTGACTACTCGTTTCTCACGATCTCAAATCTTGGAACAGATGTCGGGGGTGAGGAGGTCAGGACGGCTCCTACACCATTTTGAGGAGGCTGCCAGAGAGGACGCTGAGCAGGAGGACGACCCTCTCGCCGAAGCAGGTCGAGGTCGTGGCCGCCATGGAGGCCGTGCCCCACATGGCGGATGCCGCGGTGGACATCAAGGTAGGCAAGGAGGTTGAGGAGGCTGTGGACCAGTGAACCCTGACCCAGAGGATCCAGAAGAGGAAGAACATGAGGGGGAAGCTGAAGCGGAACCAGAGCCGAACCAAGGACCGCCGGCTTCACCAAACCTTGCCGACGTGATGGCACTTCAGACTCAGATGATGCAGACAATCGCCAAAGTAGTGGTGCAGAACAACAACAGGAGGAACTACAGGAACCAGCCTGGGAGCCTGTAGAAGAGAGTGGAGGGATTCTCCAAGATGCACCCACCTACCATTGACAACTCACCAGACCCACTGGTGGTCGATAACTGGTTGAGGGAGATCGAAAAGAAGCTGGAACTAACAGATCTCACTGAGGAGGAGTGTGTTGCAGTCACAGTGCACCAGTTGACAGGTACATCAGGAGCCTGGTGGGACAGCTATTGTGACTCGCACGAGGACCCGAGCCACATCACGTGGGCCGAGTTTGTGGAGGCTTTCAAGGAGCACCACATACCAGAAGCAGTCATGGACAGAAAGGCAGACAAGTTCAGACACCTCAAGATGGGCCAGATGTCAGTGCAAGAGTACACCAACCGCTTTTTGGAGCTGATGCGGTATGCGCCAGATGATTCCAACACAGAGAAGAAGAAAGTGTATTGGTACAGGAAGGGTCTACACCATGGGATGGCACACCACTTGGCCGCCCACGACTGTGCGACACTTCACGCCCTTGTTGGCAAGGCTTTGGTAGTGGAGAAGTCAAGACTAGACTACGTGGAGTTCGTGGTGAGAAGAGGCAGTGCACTGATCGTGCAGGACACTCAGGTTCTCACTAGAGGCAGAGGATAGGCTCACAGCAGTACCCACAGATGAAGCAGCGCCACTACACCCAGCAGTAGCAGTCTCAGTACCCACAGCAAGGTAGAAGTCATTCTGGAGAAAGTGGAGGAACGGGACAGTGGAAGCCCAGGCCACAGCAGCCGCCGCCTGCTTTCGACAGCTCGCAGATCACCTGCTACTACTGCCGCCAGCTGGGACACAAATCAAATGTGTGCCCTCAGAAACAACAATCGGGAGGACAGAACAGGAACCCACAGTACCAGACTCCGGCGAAGGCACCAGCTCAGGGAGGACATCCACAGCAGAGGAGCGCACCACCGCCCACTTGAGGCCGACTGAACCACCTGACAGCAGAGGACACTACCACCGCACCTAACGTGGCCCTCGGTGAGTTTCTTGTTGACTCAGTCATGGCAACTGTTCTGTTTGATACTGGAGCTCAGTTTTCGTACATTTCTACAAAATTCGTGAAATAAAGGTCATTACCAACTAAGCCCAGACCAAGTCCTATTTTTACTAGCTCTCCACTAGGAGAGAAGCGGAGTACACTTGAGTGCAGAGGAATGAACATGGTCTTCGAAAAGAAGTTTGTTCGTAGTAGACCAGACAGTTCTGGAGTCGACCAGAATCGATGTGATCTCGGAATGGATTGGTTGGCAAAGCACAACGGTTTGGTGTACTGCAACCCGAGATACATATGGTTGGAGCACCCCAGTGGAGTCCGAGTGAAGATTGAGCCACAGTGCCCAAAGACAACACGATGCTGTGCAACTTGAAAAGAAAGAGTTTGGACGGAATTCCGGTGGTGGGGTAGTACCCAGACGTGTTTCCTGAGGAGCTTACTGAGCTACCATCTGATCGAGACATAGAGTTTGTGATCAAGCTTATGCCAGGAGTTGGACCAGTGACCAAGAGCCCGTACAGAATGTCCACGGATGAACTAGATGAACTGAAGAAACAGCTCCAGAAACTGTTGGAGTAAGGGTTCATAAGGCCGAGTGCCTCACCTTGGGGTTCACCTGTACTCTTTGTGGACAAGAAGGATGGATAAAGGAGGATGTGTGTGGATTACAGAACTCTCAACTCAATGACGATCAAGAACTGGTATCTTTACCCATGATTGACGATCTGCTAGACAGGCTGAGGAGAGCCAAGTACTTTTCAAAGATTGACTTGAGGTCCGGTTACCACGAGATGAAGATTCGAGAGCAGGACATTCCAAAGACAACTTTCACCACTCGATACGGCTTGAACGAGTTTGTTGTGGTTTCTTTCGGGCTGACAAACGCACCTGCCTACATCATCAACATGATGAACAAGGTCTTTATGGAGGAATTGGACAAGTTTGTGGTGGTATTTATCGATGACATTCTGATCTTCTCCGAGACAGCTAAAGAGCATGAGGAGCACCTTCGGATAGTGATGGAGAGACTGAGGTAGCAAAAGTTGTACACCAAGTTCAGCAAGTGTGAGTTCTGGATGGAAGAGGTCGCCTTCTTGGGACACGTGTTGTCAGCTGAGGGAGTTGCCGTGGACCCATCAAAAGTGGAGTCAGTGACTAAGTGGGAATAGCCTCTCAACGTGACCGACATCAGAAGCTTTTTTGGTTTGGCAGGTTACTATCGAAGATTCATTGAGAACTTCTCCAAGATCGCAAAGCCTATGATAGAGCTGCTTAAGAACAACAAAAAGTTTGAGTGGACAGAAGCCTGTGAGCGGTCCTTTCAAGAGCTGAAGACGAGACTCACTACAGCACTAGTGCTTAGTTTGCCGGATATCAAGAAGCACTTCGTGGTTTATTGTGATGCTTCCGAGCAAGGACTAGGATGTGTTCTGATGCAAGAAGGAAAGGTTGTGGCTTACGCGTCGAGACAACTAAAGAAGCACGAGGAAAACTACCCTACTGTTGGCGGTTGATTTCCGTCAAAAAAAGCACTTGTTACACTTTGGTTTGAGCTTTGAATTATAACTAACCTTCCACTAGGCATACTAATGATGTAACAAGTTCGCACTTGCATGTGGTTTTTGGAGTATGTTGTTTACGCAGGATTTAAGCGCCTAAATGATGACTTCGGGTAAAGTTCATCGAGCACTTTGTGAGAAGATCATGAAGCCCGACACAAGTCAAGACTTGAAGTGAACATGACTCCAAATGGCCCAAAGACCAAAGCATGAAGTCGTAAAACTCTGGAGACTTGGAGGTTTACCCACGAGATCAACTCAGCCTGAGATATATTCGCGCAGTCCAGAACAGTATGATATTTCAGTACAGATTCAGAGACTTAAACGGGCTCTAATGGCAAAAGTTTGAATACTAAAGTTGTGGGCCTCGACGAGGGCTTCGATTTGGACATATTGAAGGCCCAATTCGGGTTAAGGAGCTAGGAGATATGGCCCCCGAAATACCTGCTGCGCAGATAAGTCCGAAAGCAGACAGATTATCTTCCGAGGCCGTTTTGTGGATCTTATTTTCGTTTTCAAGGAAAGCAATGAATACAAAAGTTGGAGATAATTTTTTGGCATACAATCTAGACACCGAATTTGCGAATGGGCTTATAGTCCAATGGTAGGACGGTCCAGTGGGACGCTACCCACCAGGGTTCAAATCTTGGTGCTCGCACCTTTTCCTAGATTTATTCCGGGAATTTCCGGCGTTATGCATTAAGTGGTAAGTGACGTTCCCGTCGACGACGTGGCGCCAGTGGTGACTTCGAGAATCTCCAGATCTGCCGGTGCTCAGTCCTTCGGAGGTGCTCATAGGGGTAGGGTTTGCGTACGTGTGTTCATAGGGGTGAGTGTGCGTGCGTGTTGTGAGCGTCTGCGTTGTACTGTGTAATCTCAAAAAAAAAAATCTAGACACCGAATTTGCATTATTTGGAGTCCGGACGTGGGAGATATGGTGCCGGCAAGAAAGGGCTGCGAATCAGGAAAATCTGAACGAGGCTGATTTTATGGAATCCAAGTTCGAATCAGAAAAGTCTACGTGAGCCACCTCCGATCATCAAGGATTGTTCGCTTTCAACTCTGGAGGACCACTCATGATGAAAATCTTTTTTTTTGAGATTACACTCATGATGAAAACCTCGAAGGCTAAGGTACACATTAAACTCTCAAAGTACTTTTGGAGATGATATATTTCTTTTGATATATCCATGTTCATATCCAATAGTATGATTTGATTCTATGCCTTACTCCTTTGATGATGTTGATAGGCTAGAATTTCTTGAGATCAATAAAGAGGCTATGTTGTGCTTGAACACCCTTAATTTGCATGCCTAATGAACCTTTGACTAATGAGAGCTTTAGCACTGAGCAAGAAACTTATGCTACCTTTAATCACATTTTCTTCATTTAATTTTAAATTGTGGTTATGGTTGTATATGTTTTTATTACGTCTTGCAAATCTTGGACTTTCTTTGTGCTCGGTAAAGCTAGTGACCTTAAAAGAATTTATGTCGGGAGAAACCCGAGTTTCACTAACCATGCAGGGCACGAAACTTGAATCAAGAGGGGAGAAGCTATGCTCCGAAGGAATTTCAAACCTGTGCATCGCCTTCCCCGAATCTGGAGTGCGGACGTCATTGTTTTCATCAGTTTTGAGCACCTGATCAGATATGTAGAAGAAGGCAAAAGTTGAAAATCAGAAGCTCCATCAAGTGACGATTCCAACACCTCCAAGATCGATGAATTTGAAGACTCGTACAAGGAGATATGGCAAAAACACTAGGTGCTGCGCGATTGCAGTGTTGGCGTAAAACGGGCACAACTCACTCGATCGGAGTCCGTTGGGGGTCAACAAAGACTTGATGGAAAGATAATTTCATGCTCCACGCATCGGAGAAATTGTTTGCTACATGGACTGATCTAGACAGAGAGGAAAATTCGTGAAAGGAGAGGCAGCGACGAAGAGCAAAGGAGAAGGAGGGGATGATGATGCAAGAGATGATCGGGCAAATCTTCCATTGAGTGTGAATGATCATGTCAAGCATGGAGAGTAGATCAAAGCTGCATGGACACCTTCAAATCTTTCATGAAGAACTATGGCTTCCTGACACGAGAAGGTACGTAAGAAAGTCGAGCTCTATGACTTTAAATGAAGCGCTTTGCGAGAGGCACCCCGTTTTCTTTTGCTTATATATATATATATATATATATTATGACTGTCTACATTATGCTCTTTAATCAAACCATCAAGTAACATTGTACCATTGCTCTAATAAATACCACAACACCATGTTGTATGATCTAATTGCTATTGAGGGAGCACCTTGTTCTTGATCTTGGAAAGCTTGTAGACCCTTTTGTGTGCCTATTAGTGTTTAGAGTCCTTTTCTTTTGTGTCTTTTTAGAGAGAAATATGAAGTTTGGTACAACCCCATGATTATAAACTTGTGGCTAGTTAATTTAGGCTAACTCTTGCATTTGTTTTAGACAACCACCACCATGTCATATTGTTCATCCATGTCATATTGCATTGTGTGTTTTGTTTTGATCTAACTTTTTGTCCAACCAACCTAAGCCTTCCCATAGCCCCCACCAAAAATCCGTAGCCAACAAGGGTAGGGTTGACTTGTGTTGATTGGCTTGCACCATTCCAGTTGGTCAAGCCCACCTCTATCCCTTGTTCTAACTAAAAACTTTGACTAGCCCTCCTATGAGAAAATCTTTCACAACTTTAGCCTTCCTAAAACCATAGGTTTGTTTTTCATAAAAAGACTCTTAATACCACCTTAGATAGAATTTCTATACTTGACTCTCTCTCTTAAAAATTCTTATTTGAGCCAAAAAATATAGAATACACATAACATACCCTTAAGCCTTGTTAGTTTGGTTGATTGATTCTTTTCGATGGGTGACTTTCTTGATGACAACGCTTACTTCGTAAAGTGGAGGCCAAGCTTTGTCATTTGCTTATTGTGAACCATATCGGAAATCTTTCAAACCTTGCTAACATTTTCTTGTGCTAACTCTTTGCATTTGCATTTTGTATCCCTCTCATTGTCATCATCCGCTTTATGTTAGCTTGGTCTTTTCATGAAACTTTATGATGAATGCTTTCATATCTATGTTAAGTGCTCGTTATAACATTTTTCCCTTGCGATCTTGTGTAAACGTGGTGTTTACACACGATCGGAGATCACCATCATTCAGTTTTACATACCTTGCTATCATATTGCACTGGTTGGTTTTAAAACTTTGCAATGCGCTCTCCTTCTCTTGCACTATAAAGAATTGTTAATCTTGGGATAAGCATGGTGTTTTGACCTTGGTTAATAAATCTTTATGGCGATGGAGAAGTTTGGCAACCACTTTGTAAGCATGGAGCTTAGAATTTGGTGTAAACATTGTTTTGTTTTTATACTATCCTATCTTTTGCATGCACACTTGCACACACGTACACCCTCTAGGTTCTTAATTTTTTCTTTCACTAGATTAACTATGCCACAAGTTAAGATCCTAGGGGATGTCTTTGGTTTGTCGGCATAGAGTGAGTATTCCCAACCCTCACATCAGGGGTACTTTGTGCGTTAGAGTTGTTTTGCAGACATGGCGAATCACTCCCATGAGTTTGTGATAAAAGATGAAGTTAAGATCATCAACACCTCCAAAATCCCGAAAGAAACACCGCTGTCCTCATCAAGATTAAGCACATGTTCAGAGATGTACGAAAGAGGAAATTTGGATATTCAGGAGCTCTATTAAGTCTTCTCTCCAATGCATCGATATTCAATATTTTAGGAGACCCGTGCAAGGAGTTACAACCAAATCTTTGGGCGTCACACGTTCTGAAATCAGCCCGGGACAATTTTGCATTGATGGAGTAAAAATGGTGTAACTCTCTTGTACGGAGTTTGATTGGGGTGAATGACTACTCGTTGGAAAGATAATTTCAAGAATTTCATGATGGAGCAATGGTTCAGTACATGTTCTGTTCTAAAAGTTGAAGAAAAATTCGTGGAAGTTGAAGTAGTGATAAAGGACAATATGGAAGGAGGTGAAGACGAGTTGAGAAACGATTGGGACTAAGGCTTGTGACAAAGGGTGGACGTTGAAAGACAATCAAGGCAACAAAGATGAAGAGTATGACGATGATCTCCACACATGGTGGTAGGATTTCGAGAATTACAAGATGGTTCATCATCTTCCATGCCTAGCAACATGCTAAGCATGGGGGAGGATTTGGTGGACATAAGAAGACCGCATGGAGTACAAGGATTACAGTTGCCACGGGATGCTAATTTTCTTCTTCCATGTTAAGCACAATGCTTAAGCATGGGGAGGCCATGCTACGCTTCAAGCATCAAAGGACGGTAACAATTCCTCAACCCTCTTTTTGTCCTTGTCTTTCTATATGTCTGCACATATGTATATGCTTTCCACAACCTTAGATGCAACATTTGTATATCTCTCTATAGAATAACATGGCTACTAGGAGTACAACATAGATTTGTTTTTGTTTTCAACAATAATCACCGTTACCTTGTGCTCACCATGACGATATCTTGTATGCTTTTGCCTATGGATATATGGTGATCGTTGCCACTTTGCTCATTTTTGTGCTTGGTTTGTATAAGATTAAGCTAGTGCTCTCTTTAAATATGATCTGAAAATTAAATTAATGCTAGCCTAATCTTTTGTGGAGGTTATGATAACTTGAGACCCATAGTATTTTTTTCGTTTCTCTCATTTTTGAGTGTATCAAAGATCATTTATTTTTGTTCTTAAAAGATATGCTAACCTTGTCTTTGATACCACTTGCATTTTGCTCTACCTATCCAAAGCCTTATATTCATTGAGTGCAAAACCTTAGTTTACAAGATTTATTTTTGGGTGCATTGATTCAAGGCTTGATTTCTCTGGCTCGAGACTAAGAAGTTGGTCATTCTGTTTTTGCGTATCTATCTTTATGCTAGCCTTTTCTATCCGTGCATTGTGAGTTTCCACATCGAGAATTTTGCAAACTTCACCGAATATCCACCCACAAACCCAAAATATCTTTTTGTTTATACCTCCTTGACCACAACCTAAAACTTTGAGTATGGATGAATGTTTCGAAGAAGATTACAAGGAAGGTGCTGTCAAGTGGAGCAAGATTTTGGGAGAACTCCATGAAAGGATCCCTAGAAGGTTTCAAGTATCTCTTTTCAAGAAAATACAAGAATTTCAGCACTTACCTTGGTACAATCATCACCTCTTTGCTCGGGGATGAGAAATGTCTAAGCATGGGGGGTTGCCAAGGAAGTACTAGTGTAATCTAGAGTTCACAGGGAGTAAAAAAATGATGAAAGAAAAAAAAAGAGAAAAAATATGATGAGAAAAGCAAGAAAAAAGGAAAAAAGAGAAGAAAAAAATAAATAAAGCTCCCCGGTTCTCTAGCTACGTTTGGAGATTTCTAAAGGATTTCAAGATCAAGACCCATACTCATCTTTCCAACCATGTGCAATCCGATAACGAGGACTTCATTTGTGCCTCGGGATCACTCTTTGCCATTTGCACATGTCCACCTATCTCAAAGTGTGTATTTTTCTCTTCCCCCTCCTTCGAACATTATTTTTCCAATGACCTTTTTGACGAGTCTCGGTAAGTCCATGAGAAGCTTGTCTTCTTTTGATAATATCTCAACTATAATATTTTGGTTGGACTAAACTTTCCCATAGCTCCATATAAAGCCTTCCACCAAATATTTGAGAGAGGAAAGAAGTAGTCCTAGTAGGCTTGAGAGACAAGATGAGATGAGAGTTCATGAGCAATGCAAGGAGGTTTATTATTGATTTTGGTAAAGCAATTTTTTTCCTCCCGCTCTTTATATTCAAAATTTTTGAGATTTGTTTAAAATTTAAGAGCATGATTAATTATTTGTGGAAAGAGCTTAAATGATATCTACCCTCCATAAAGATGAAAGCTAGTTACATTATGAAACTTTAACAAATGTAAACATTGGAGAGCATTATGTTTTCTCATGTGTGATCAAGTGCCGGGTATGAATATTGAAAGGTAATACTGACATCCATTAAAGGCTTACTCGAGGACGAGCAAGGTTTAAGCATGGAGGTATGTTGGTGGTCGATTTACGTCAACTAAAATCACTTGTTACACTTTGGTTTGAGCTTTGAATTATAACTAACCCGCCACTAGGCATACTAATGATGTAACAAGTTTGCACTTGCATGTGTTTTTTGGAGTATGTTGTTTACGCAGGATTTAAGCGCCTAAATGATGACTTCCGGTAAAGTTCATCGATCACTTTGTGAGAAGATCATGAAACCCGACACAAGTCAAGACTTGAAGTGAACATGACTCCAAATAGCCCAAAGACCAAAGCATGAAGTCGTAAAACTCTGGGAACTTGGAGGTTTACCCACGAGATCATCTCAGCCCGAGAGATATTCGCGCAGCCCAAAACAACATGATCTTTCGGTACAGATTCAAAGACTTATACGGGCTCTAATGGCAAAAGTTTGAATACCAAAGTTGTGGGCCTCGACGAGGACTTCAATTTGGACATATGGAAGGCCCAATTCGGGTAGCTAGGAGATATGGCCCCCAAAATACCTGCTGCGTAGATAAGTTCGAAATCAGACAGATTATCTTCCGAGGTCGTTTTGTGGATCTTATCTTCGTTTCCAAGGAAAGCAATAAATACAAAAGTTGGAGATAATTTCGTGGCATACAATCTAGACACCGAATTTGAATTATTTGAAGTCCGTACGTGGGAGATATGGAGCCGGCAAGAAAGGGCTGCGAATCAGGAAAATCTGGACGAGGCTGATTTTATGGAAACCAAGTTCGCTTCTCTCCCAAGGAAGATCTCGTGCAAGGCAAGGTGGAGCACGCCCCAAGGCTCCCCAAGAGCATAAATACAACCCCCTAGGCTATACTTTATGTAATCATGGTGATTAGGTCTAGTATGTCGACCCTTCATGGTTTGTAGACACGTCCATTTGGGTGCGCCGTGATAAGGTGATGGCCACGGAAGGCGGATGTCTTCGGGAGGTAGGCCGGAGGTAGGAGTTTAAGGTAGATGAGATGCAGGGTTCGTTGCTCTTTAGCTGGAACTACAACTAGAAGGCGATAGGCCTAGTTACCCTTATGGTTGCGCTTTACCTTGCCTATGTTTGTGGATGTGATCAACCTATATACTATCACTCATATCTATTAGGTTTACCTCTCTTATGCAATCAACACCTCATGTAGGGTTAGACTAGTTAGATTCGTTGGAAAACTCTAGGTAGTTTGCTTCTGATCCATGGTTCGACATCTTGGGTCACCCCGAGTGAAAAATGTCACACGTGATCCGTACACTTGCGGATCGAAACGCGACACGTGTTTCAACCGTCAACACCTACGCACGACTTGGAGTTGGTAGCAGTTGTTCACGCCCTCAAGATTTGGAGACACTACCTGATCAGCAACAAGTGTGAACTCTACACCGATCACAACAGCTTGAAGTACTTCTTCACCCAATCTGAATTGAACATGAGGCAAAGGAGATGGTTAGAACTGATCAAGGACTATGAGCTGGAGATTCACTACCACCCGGGCAAGGCTAACGTCGTGGCAGATGCTCTGAGCAAAAAGGCCTATTGCAACAACCTGATAGTGAGACAGGTGCAGCCAACCCTTCATGAAGAACTGGAGCAGCTACAGCTTGATATTGTGGAGCAAGGACAAGTCAACGAGCTGCAGGTTACCTATGACCTGGAAGAGCGTATCAAAGAGGCACAGAAAACATGCAAAGAAGTTGGAGCTATACGGGAGTTGATGCTAGAAGGAAAGGCAGAGGACTACCGAATGGACGAGCAAGGAACAGTGTGGCTGAAAGACCGGATTTGCGTGACACAAAACAAGGAAATTCGAGAGCAGATTCTGAAGGAAGCACATGATTCAAGATACTCCATTCACCTAGGAAGCACCAAAATGTACCAAGATCTAAAGCTAAAGTTCTGGTGGAAAGCTATGAGGAACGATATAACGTACTACGTGGCCTGTTGTGACATTTGCAGCAGAGTGAAGATAGAACATCAGAAGCCAGCAGGGTTGCTTAAACCGTTGGATATTCCCCAGTGGAAGTGGGACGACATCTCTATGGACTTCGTTGTGGGACTACCCCAGACACCTAAAGGACATGACTCAGTGTGGGTTATAGTGGACTGATTGACAAAAGTGGCTCATTTCGTGACGATAAAAGCCACAAACGCGACATATCGCTTGGCTAGCTTGTACGTGGATCACATACTCAGGCTACACAGAGCACCTAGGAGTATAGTGTCTGACAGAGGACCATAGTTCGTGGCCAAGTTTTGGAGGAGCTTTCACAAGGCAATGAGAACTACACTCAACTACATCACAGCGTACCACCCTCAGACAAATGGGCAGACCGAAAGAGTCAACCGAACCTTGGAAGACATGCTTAGAGCTTGTGCCCTCACTATGGCACCGATTGGGAGAGTAGTTTACAACAACAGCTATCAGCCTAGCCTTCAAATGTCAACCTTCGACCCACTCTATGGGAGAAAGTGTAGAACACCCTTGATGTGGTCACAAGTTGGTGAAAGAATGATCTTTGGACCGGATATCATCAAGGAAGCCGAAGAGAAAGTGGAGAAGATCTGAGAGAACTTAAAGATTGCCCAGAGCCGTCAGAAGAGCTATGCCGACCGCCACAGAAGGGACTTGTTGTTTGCAGCAGGCGACTACGTCTACCTTAGGGTGTCGCCGATGCGAGGAACCAAGAAGTTTGCAGTGAAAGGAAAGCTTGCCCCAAGATATGTGGGACCCTACCAGATCACTGGAAGAGTTGGAAAGCTGGCCTACCGACTTGCCCTGCCAGAGGAGTTGGCAGGAGTGCACCCCGTGTTCCACGTGTCGCAACCGAGGAAGGGTGAGAAGGAGGTGGAGCCAAAGCAAGTTCCTATCGAGATACTTGATCTACAAGACACCTTGGAGTATGCTGAGTACCCTGAGAAGATTCTGGACCGGGCAACCAAAGAGACCAGGAGGACCACCATTCCTTATTGCAAAGTGTTCTGGAGCCACCATACAGAGCGAGAAGCAACATGGGAGAAGGAAGCTGACCTCCAGAGGGAGTTTCCTCACTTGTTCGAGGGGGAGGATGGAGCTTAATCTCGGGGACGAGATTCCCGGTGGTGTGGGAGAATGTAACATCCCATAATTTTAAGGTGTGATTTTTTAGAAAAAATTAAAACTTTTTGATCGATGCTGAGTGCTACCCAATTTAAACCCCATTCGCTAGCCACTCTCTTAAAAAATTCCTTAAATAAAACCAATTATAAAAATATAAATATAAATTATGGTATAAATATGTGAGTTGGATTTTCTAGATTTTATTTGGATTTATTTGAGTGTGTTTTGAATTTGAAATAATTCAAATTCAAATAGTAAAGGTAAACTTATATTCAAACCTAATTGAAAAGCCTAACATCTAACTGGGCTCGCTAACACGTATAGAAGTCTACCGGAGACCCCCGAACTCCTGGCCCGTGAACCTTTGAAGCCCCCTTACCTTTCACTGGCCCACCTACCGGCCCATGTGTAACATCCCGTGTATTTAATCAGTGTTAATTCGTGCTAATTATCTCTTTAACCAAGTCAACCATCTTTGGCATGGTCAAACCCCACCTTGAAATGGTCAAAACCCTAGTTGTTAATGCCTAACTCTAGAACTTTTGCCATGTTCTCCAAAATTTGTCTAAACACTTCAAAATCTCCCAATACAAAAGTTGTGCAGTTTCTCATGGGACACAACTTGGCTGTTGAATGGCATTTCAAATTCAAAGTGCAAATTGTTCAAAAATTCAGTCAAAGCTCTGAAACACCCTTTGACCATGCCGAGAAAATCACCATTTTCTCCTGCAGTTCATGCTCAATTCGTTCAGTAAAACACCTATGAGCTTTTGTGAAAGTTGTAGAGGGATCCTAGACCTACAACTTTCCTATCTGCCGATTTTTGAGTTTGCTTTCAAAATTTGAAGATCTTCCCGTTTGAAACTGCGTTGACCGGATGAAAACTGGACGACGTCGCACCGCGCCGCGCTCCCGCGCCGAGCGCATCACTGTCGCCGCTTGCCGTCCAAGCCCGCCCTCTGGCACACCGTGTCACGAGGACGGGGACATCATCATCGCGCTCTCCGCCCTCCGACAGTCGCGCCTCGAGGCACAAGCCCCGCCACGCATCGCCGCCACGCGCGCCACCGCCGAGCCCCAGCCGCGCCGCACGGCCGGCCAGTCGGTAACTCGCCACCGCCGTGCTCGGGTGCCCTTTCTTCGCGCCCAAGGCTTCAAGGCGAAGCCTCCTCACCACCCTGCACACTCCCCCAGCTATAAAAGGGCAAGCCCGACCGGCTCGAGCGCACGCATGCCGCCGCCGGTCCGCCATTGCCGCCGCCGCGAGCAGCTCCTCTCTCCGCTCACTCCGGCCACCACCGAGCACCTCAAGCCTCCTCTCTAGAACTCAGTCGAGCTTCCCCGGGCCTCAATGGCCTAGCTCCACCCTCACCCTTGCCGGGATTCTAGCCGAGGCGGCTGCTCCGCCGCGGCCTCACCGCCGCCCCTCACCGGTGCCACCTCCGGTCCAACCAACGCTGCCAATCGACACCGGGTGAACGCACACTCCACCCCGCGCCACTTGTGGACCAGCTCCGGCTGTCCCTCGCCGCCGGCGAACTCTGCCACGCCGGCGAGGGCATGGTTGTGAGGATTTATTTCTTAGTAGGGGCCTAGGTGTAAACCAGGGGCATGGTTGTGAGTGTAAAAATCTTTCTAGGGGCCGGCTCGTATAAAGATTCTTAGTTTTCTTTTAAATCATTCCAGAGCCTTAGGAAAATCATAGAAAAATCGGAAAAATGCAAAACCAATTTTGTTGGTTTCCTTATGAACAGACCTACATCTTTTAGAAAGCTTGTATATACTTTTGATGTGTACGTTTTGAACTATATTTAAAACTCAGTTTGAATGTGTTTGTTCATAACTTGAAATGTACTCCTGTTCTGGACTTGATCTTTGGATATGTTTATAGTCATGGCTAGTAGAGGCTAGATCTAAGTTTTTGCACAAAGTTAATGTGTAGATCTTTAGTTATGCTTTATTTTGTATTTGCGCTAGATCTGTGTAATGATTTGTGTAGCTTGATGTAAATAGATTGTATAGCTCATCTTGTGACTACTGTCTTGCTATGACTGGATGTACCTCTGGCGATTTTATCACATTTTTAGAAACTGCATATATATATGTTTCTGAGTTATGCTTGTGTATAGGGTTAATTTCATAGTTCATATCCCGATGATCCAGTGATGCTCATCTTTGAACTAGATGATTTTTGTGGCATGTTTGTGCTCTAGGAGAAAGTTTGGCTACAGAATAGTTATATATGTCCCTGTATAAATTTTTTATGCATGGTTAGGCTGAAAATAGTTATTTTTGTGTAGCTGGATAGAAATAGTTTCTGATGCTAATTTTTGGTGTGTATCCTAGTTATTTTTCAGAGAGGCTATATGTAAATGCTGAGCTCCAGTGCATGTGTAGTTTTCCCTGTATTAATAGTTCTTGCTTTTGCTAGTTGTAACTTGTCGTAATTTTCATGCTTAGGATATGGCTCGCTTTGCTGTGAATTTTTGGCAGTAGCTCTGTTGTTACACTGTGTGCATGTACAAAAATTCTCACTGAGATATCCTGCATGGTTTAAACAGAATGGATTTTGGAAGGAATCAAGGGTTATAAAAATAGAAATTAAGAAATCACCCTTTTAAATCCAAAATGTGTGTTTCACCCTAAGTTACACCCCTTGTAATTCACCTTTAACCAACTTGGTTGTTTTGTGAAGAAAAGTAAATGTGAATAAATAGATGTGCACACAATCACCATCAAAATAAATATTAATAAATGGTTGCTTGCTTTTTCTTTATAGAGGAGTATGCTGAATATATTCTTGTCTAGGTGAATGTGGTCAACCTTGCACCCTATGCTTGCCATGTGCTGTTGTATTTAATTAATTTTGCATTCACCAACTAATCCTTGCATTGCATCCTCCGCGTAGAAGTTCCCGACGGTAGCTACGCGCTCGTGCCGGCAGACGAGGACGAGGGAGCAGGAGGAGACGTGCACTTTGTGACAGTAGAGCAAGACCCGGACCAAAGTTCGGAAGTTGGTCTGACTGCTGGTGCTGCCGAAGGCAAACCCCGGTTTATTCATTATCCTATTGTGTTTTCTTTTTAACTTCTGAATTTATCATTGATTATCTATGCGCATATACATTCAGGAGTTGAATTGAAACCCTAGTTGCATGATCCCTAAGTACCTATGATCTTTTACTAGTATGCCAGGTCGCTAGTTGCTATGCGCTAAGGACCCGGTACAAGTCGAGTGATGTACTTTGCTCGCGAGAATAGGTTCTTATGTTGGAATCATAAGATTTGTTAAATTGGATTGCTCACGTGGTAAGAGCATGGAATTCTTGGCTCCGGTCTAGTGGTTAAGAGATTAAGTGTTTGAACGTACTAAATATTTGTCGGAAATGGCTACGGTAAGCCTAGTACCTAAATGATACGGTGCGGGAACTTTGCGCTACTAATCTTGGGTTGCGGCCATAGTCTTGCAAACTGTGGTGCATGTGTGATTCTGGACGCTAGTGTGAGGCGGGCCAGATAACCTTGTACCTAGGATTGTGGCATCCGATCCCAATTTGAGGAATGACGGGAACCGCCTGGTTGAATGAACTCTCTGTGAGGGCATTTCTCCCGTATGTTTAGGTCCACCTTGCAAGGTTATTAATCCATCGATCGTCGACCTCTCACCGTTATCTGAGAGTGCTTAATCATCTGGCCATTGTGATCCCTTTATGATGGACCGTTGATAAACTTGATGTTTGATTAAATTGTATTGCACAACTCTTGCTTGCAATAGTTGCTTATCTAGTAATGAATTAATCTACTAGAACTTGAGCTAAAATATTGAAAGTAAGGATTAATTCCTTAGTACCTTTTTGGCAAAACTTTGTAATAGAGCTTTTTGATTAAATTGTATTGCACTAGCCAAAAGCCTTGCATGATTAGAGGTTAAGTCTTTTGTTTTAAGACGGGTAAGCCTTGCTGAGTATTAGTATACTTAGCCTTGCTATATATGTTGTTTTCAGGTGATAATGTTTGGCCTGGAGAAATCCCACCCGGCTGGGAGCTGGAATGGGTGGATGACGAAGAGTGATGGTGTCATGGGTGGCCTCCCATGATGCCACTGTATTTTTAATATTTCCGCTGTCTTTTTAAACTCTGAACCTTTTATTTCCATGACAAGAACAATGGTTTGTAATAATTGACACTATGGCGAAGATTGGATTTAATTTGTAAGGTACTCTGGACTCTCCTTCGTGGGAGTTTTAATGTATACGTGTTCGATCCTCTGTGTCTTGTACAAGTGATTTACCGGACTTTGACCCGGCAACACTCAACGTGATGGTTCCTTATTATCGCTTAGTGACCAAATGGAGTGGTTTAGGCGATAGTACGGAATTATCTCGAGTGGGGTTGTCACATCATGGCAGCCTACCGCTACGTCACCCCCTTCTTCCGTCGCTGACCGGTGGACCCCGCTGGTCGTCATCTCCCTCCCCGCGTCAACCCGTTCACACCCGCTTTTCCCCTTTTTGCGTTGCGCAACGGGACAGGCTCGCTGCCCCGCCTTGCTGGCACGGACGCCGAGTTAGGAGGCGCACCCGGCCACTCACCTCGAGGGTATTGCAAGGGGAAAAGACCCCTTTACCCCTCTCCACCATGCCTAAATGTGTGCTCCCCGCCATTGGGGTGCAGCCACGTCGGCCGCCGCGACGTGGCCACCAATAGGGACGAGCCCTGGCAATCTTTGCCCCTGGGGCCGTGTTGACCAAGCCCCTATACCCGGGAGTGAGTCCCCTTTCGAAAGCCAGAGCACCCTTGGGGTTTTGCCCACTTCCCCTGTTCCACTGGCGAGAGAGAGGAGAAGAAGGAGGAGCCGAGGAAGAAGGAGTAGGAGCAGAGTAGAGGAGCGCCGTGCCAATGCACCGCGGAGGCGGAGGCGGAGCCTTTCGCGTCGAAGCGGAGGCCACCTGTGACGAGAAGCAGCCAGAGCAGAGGAGGGAGCCGCGCCACCGTGTACCTCTACGCCGAGCGCCGCCATCTCCGTCAAGCCAGCTACGACTACACTGTCGCCTCAACGTGAGCACACCACCACTTCTCTCTTATCTCCCCCTTGATCTATCTACCTGTGAAGACGGGAGCGTACCCCAGCATTACGCCGCGCTGGTCTTCGCGTCGTGCGTCGAGCCGAGTGCTCACCATCGATCTGTGACCGGGCTTCGACCCGTGCCCTTTTGTGCAGGTTCCTAAGCCCCCAAAACCTCAAGCCAAACCCATCCATGTTCTAACCCCATAGTGCCGCCTCATCGTCACCGTGGACCTAACCCAGCCGCACTGCCGAACGTCACCACCGCGCTTCGTTCCGGCCGTAGAGGCCCTTCTCGGACCTTGGCCAGGATCGATCGTGTGCGCCGCCGCTTCGCCACTCCAGTCTATGCCACCTTGCATCCCCACACGCGTAGCCGTAGAATCTAACACCGGTTGCCGGTCGTGCGCCATGTCGGAACTCTGCGCCGCATCACACCGCGTCGCACCGCGCGCTGGCCGCGGGGGTCCAAGGATTGACCTACGACCCCGCCGGAGCAACACCCGTGACCTAGCCTAACCATTGTTAACCTCACCTTTCCACCTAGAGCTGTAGCGGCTGCTCGCCGGGCTTCGCCGTCCGTTGCGCGCCGCGCCGGGGGCGCTACGCGCCGCACCCATACGGTAAGGAGCGCAGCCGAACCCCAGCAGAGATCGGGGAGCAGGAGCGAACCCCTAGTTGTGTTCAAGGGTGTGTTTCAGACTTTGGCGAGGTGTTCGCAATGTTGGGTTCCAGCTTGGGCCTTAGCCCATTAAAGCCCATGTGAAGCCCGTTGAACCTTGCAGGCAAATCTGAGAAGTTTGAGGGGGTTTTCTAGACTTGGCTTGCTAGATCCTGTTGGGCCAAGTCTAATGGGCTTTTTCGACCCACAAACACTTTCGGCCCAGTCGGTTGACCATTGACCGGTCAAAGTTGACATCATGTTGACGTCAGCAGGGTATTTTAAATAAAAACCCTTTTTTGTTTATAAATGATTTTATAAATGTTTTATAAATCCTTTTACCATTGAAAAATCATAAATAATTATTTATAAGTCCGAAAAATATGAAACTAGTTTCATTATTTTTCTAAAATCAAGCCCGTGTTGTTTGTAGATAGTTTGAGTATTTTTGCCTCTTTCAAAATTGGGTTTCTTTAAAATTTCTGCCTAGTTGCTTGCTGGTAATCTTTGCGTCTCATATCTCGTGTTGAGCAGACCAGAGCTACGAGCCGGAGGAGGAGTACGACCCGGACTACAACCAGCACCAGGACTTCGAACGCCAACCAAGTGTCATGTCACTCCCGACCATATAGATCCCATGCATGCTATTTAGTTGCTAGTGCTTTAATTATTACTTTGGATGATTTAAATGCATAAACAATCTTTTAGACATTCCTTGTTTTGATATATCCTGTACCTTGAACTTACTACCTTTGGGACTAGCTACAGACCCCTAGCTAGTCCCTGATATTTACAATCCATATATTTTATCTGATTTATGATATGGATGGATCTCTGGTATTGGCTGAGATTGGGATATCTTGGTATTCAGGCGTGTGTTTTTTTTGTGAGTGTGACTCCTTGATATGTTACCGCGGGAGCGAGCCGCTTGGTTACTTGTGAACGCTTGTCTAGGGGAGATGCGACCTGGCCTCCCGCCCTAGCGGCGTGTTGAATGGATGGAGTTGGTGGAGTGCTTGCTCCTTGTAATTAAAGACCGATCAACAGTTTAACCATGTTTCATTGGGCTATTTTCGTGCAAACCGCTCGCCTTGTTATGGGCGAGGTTCGGTCCGAGAACTAGTACATGGATAGCATCCAGCGTGAAGGCGGATCAGTGTGATCGTGTGAGGGGGTGATTTATACCTCTCGAGTAGACATCGCCCCGGCTCCTCCGGGGAAGGTTCCACAACTCTGAGGACCTACTGGGAGTTTCGTGCTCCAGTTTAGGACGAGTCAGGCTCGGAGAGGCAGGAGAGTGCTATCCACTGCTAGGTCTCCGACCGTTAGGTAGGGATGTGGCACGGAGGCATCCGTTTCTGCTCTATCCGGCGGGTCCAGTTATACAATCTCTACAGAGTGTTAAACCTATAGCTATAGTCCGTGTCTACTGGTATGGACATCCCTTTGATCTGTTACTCTGGCTAGACTTTTCTTGTGCTGCTTCTCTTCCCCGAGTGTGTATGAGCCTAGCTTCGTGCCGTTGAGATGTGAGGATAGGAGTTGGTGACCCCTCATCGCAGATGAGAGTGGGGTGTTGAGTCTTGGTTGAGATTCAGTGCTTTGGTGTATATTCCTTGGTTGGGGTGTTGACCCCGGAGGCGTTGGCCTCGGAGGTGTGGATCTCCTCAGAGATGGTGACCTCCCTGCTTTTATGCATACCTTGATGTTGCTACCGCTATTATTGCATAGCTTTCTACAACCATATATAGGCTCATCCATGCATACTACAATTCATTCTTTGCTTTCACTCTTTGTTGGGAAGTTGACATGACCTACTCGCTTATCGAGTAGATGGTGGACTTTCAGACTCGGAGCATGACTACGACTTCGAGAACGACAGATGGGAGGACTGAGCTTGTTCTACGCTTGAGCAACCTTTGGAGTTGGAGTCCGCTTCGATACATGAGTTCCGCTGCGTAGACGTTTACTCTGTTTGATTCAATCCTGTTGGACTTGTACTCGGCATATGCCGAAGAGATGCACTCATATATTTATTTATGATAATATTATTTATGTGGATCTACTATATTCTCTCTTGTTCTGTATGGATTTGTTACCATTGAGACAGGGATTGCACGTGATAGCCTTCCTGGGACTATCACAGAGGTGCAAAGGACTGGGTTTCTGTTCTCGGGGATCCGGTTTGTTTCATAACCGACCCGAACTTTGGGTCCACCGACCTTGTAACCTATCCCGCCAGGCTATATAAGGCGGCTTAGGATCTCTCGTCAAGGGCATCTAAGCTCTTGCACACAGCAATACAAACACCACCACCAACTGGACGTAGGGTTTTACTCTCCGGAGGCCCGAACCAGTATAAATCGCCTTGTCCCCTGTGTCTCGCCGAGATCTCCAAGCGCTTCTCATGCATCCATCTGCGTTCTTAGTTCCACAATCTCCTCTTTAACTTGCAAACCACTAGGGGTCCACCCCTAGCGGATTTGTCCAGGTCTCAACCCCTGGCATAGAGCTATATAAATTAATAGGTTGATGATGCTATAGTACGTTATTACAGAAGCTGAAAGATGAAAAAAAATAGAGTGAGTATACCATTTACATTACAAAAAAATTGAACATAGGTTTTACATTGACAAGCAGAACCAGTTGTTATGCCACTAAAACAAGGTCTAAGTAATCTTCTACATGATCCACCACATTATTGCTCCCTAGGAGGGTATTTATTGAAAAATTTTATAAACCTGAAACTGTAAGTATCAGAAGAAATAAATATTATCCTAATCAACATTTTGTTGTTACTAACTAGTTGTGCTACCACTTCAAGTACTACCTTGGTGAGGGGGCTACTAGTCGCATCCAGTCCTGAAAGCAAATCAATGCTTCAACTGTATCTGACGAGGGGATAGAATCGGGGTTGATCATGTCAATCCTTAATCCCACCATTAACAAGACAAGGAAGGCCCACAACAATCAGGGCCCATCATCAAGACGAAGAAGGCCGGCCCAAGTCCCAGCTCGAGATGGACGTCCAGGAGCCGCCGCTGCCACACTAGCGATTCGCACGACCTAAGAGCTCCGTCTTCGACCCAGGTCTCTGCCTCGCATGACCTAAGGGGTCATCGCGACCTAATGGGCGCCCACAGCCTAAATCTCTGCCTCGCACAACCTAAGGCTCCATCCCCAAGGCGAGCATCTGTGGGGCCCACCAAGGGACACCGCGACGTGGGGAGAGCGGTGCCTTAGCCGTATGCAGCCACAACAGGGGTCACATGACTGGTGCGCCCACGCTGTCAGGTAATGATGGGCTTTCCTGCCCTCTGCATGGGGCCACTGTGAAGACGTCCTGTCACATAAGGGCTCAACAGTAACAAAGGATGGCTCAAACCCTTCGTGGATACACCATCGACTGGCGCGCCCTGATCAAGCGTCATCAGCAGTTGGGTCGAGAGCTCGACGGAGGGCCCTCGACCTAGCGGACGAACGGAGGCCATAACTCGGAGCCAGCCGCCCGAGGCGAGGGCACGTTGCCTACGCCACCCTAATGATTGGCTATCGCAACCTGCCATGTACGACGCCAATCTAGGGCGAAGGTGTGCACCGCAACACAGTTGTGGCACTATTGCAGCACTGTAGCAAAACCTTTTCTCCCCTTTATACCCTTTGTAACCCTACCTCCTTGAGACTATAAAAGGAGGAACATGGCACGTAGGAAGGGGCATCAGAAGAAGACATCGCAACACAACCGATCATGACACAACTCACAGCCACGAACGCCACAATTGAGACTTGGGATCAGGTCCGTCTCTCGACCTAAGCTTGTAACCCCCTACTACAAGCCCCCGGGCATAAGAACACATTTCCCGAACTGAACTAGGGACCCCCGGGGTGCCCAAACTAATATAACCCTTGTGTCTCTTGTCCCAACCATCCGGGTCCGATGCACAAATCGTACAAATTTAGTTGTTGGTGGTATCAAACCCCGACAGTTCGCGCGCCAGGTAGGGGCACTTCGTGTGTCACACCATCCTTAAGGTCTGGATGGCCAATCGTGGTGCTGACTCGGTGCCAGGCACTATGCTGCACTTCGGCTCGCTAGACTTCGTCTACGACGGACCGGTAGAGTTGCTGGCTGGGGCCGTATTCATGCACCCTCAGCTCAACACCGCCGTGGCAACTCAGGTCGAGCAGCCTGAGGAGCCACGGCCTGTAACATCCATCACCAACCATATTGGAGATGATCAGCCATGACATGGCGGTCAGCCTAGGGCCTGCGTGGTCACAAGAGCGTTTCCGCCTCGTGCTGTACTCCGCTACTGTGCTCACTTTTTGCATATAGGGCGACGAGTTGCTGCCCTGGGATGAGTTCGAGATCTGTTACAATGCTTTGTATCCCAAGGGGCAGACCTGACTGTCCTGCAGAGGGGATCAGGTCCCCGCCGCAGGGACATGTTTTGTCTCAGCTCCGGCAGATGCGTCCGTCGGGGCGAAGCAGGACAACAAGACGCTGCCCGCAAGGCAGGTGGCGAGGCCCTATGACCCGACACATGAATGTTTCGTCTGCGTGCAACACGATGGTGTGATCCACTTTGCCAACTCTGGAGAAAGCTCAATAGGAGGTGACTCCCACAGCCCGACCCCACCAAACGGTGTTGATGGTCCGGCCTCGCAAGGCGAGGACACCAGCAATCAGTAGCGTGCGCGCTTGGACGAGCTAGACAAAGCTCAGAAGGGGCTTGAAGAGGAGCAGGCGAAGCTCACAATTAAGTGTCTTATCTTCTAAATTTTTTGATGAAATTCATGCTCACATCATTGACCTAGTTCCAACCCCTACTAAATTAATCATGGGAGATGGTAGGATTGTTAAACCTCTTGTAATTGCTCGTGACCTAGAAGTTTTAATTTCCAAAAAATGCATTCCAACTAATTTCTTCATTATTGATGTCTATTATGATAAAATGATCATATAATTCTTGGTAGACCGTTTCTCAAGTTGGTTAATGCTGTTTTAGATGCCGGAAAGGGGAAAATAACCATTAATCTTGATGGGAATAATCACACATATAATTTTCTTCCCACTTCTAGAATTGTCTCACCCCTACCTGTTGATGACGAAGAGGTAGGGAGCCTTGGTTTTGTTGAAACTTTCAGGGATCCGCTACAAAGAGCAATGGAGAATGAATCAAATGATGAGTTAGATGAAGAGTTAGCGGAAGCAACTAAAGGGCTAGAACCACAAGATGGAAGCTTGGAGGAAGATAAATTTGAGGACATCGGGGAAATTAAACACGAGGAACCACAAGTACCAGAGGTGGATCTCAAACCATTGCCCAGGGGATTGAAATATGAATTTTTTTGGGCTGGACAAGACTTATCCTATGATTGTGAGCGACGAATTGAGTCCCGAGGAGAATGACACGTTGCTGAATTTATTGAAAAAGCACAAGAAGGTGATGGGATATTCAATAAATGATCTTAAAGGACTTAGCCCAGCATTTTGCACTCACCGCATACCTATGGAGGATCAATGCAAGCCCGTTGTGGACCATCAAAGGAGATTAGCCCATGCCATGCGAGAGGTGGTGAAGAAGGAGGTTATCAAGTTGTTGGACACCGGAATCATTTACCCGGTGCCGCATAGCGAGTGGGTGAGCCCCGTACATTGTGTGCCGAAGAAAGGAGGTTTGACCGTGGTGAAGAATGAGAAGAATGAATTAATACCGCAAAGAACTGTGACCGGATGGAGGATGTGTATTGACTATTGAAAATTGAACAAAGCAATGAAGAATGATCACTTCTCCCTACCGTTCATCAATGAGATGCTTGAGAGGTTAGCAAATCATGCATATTTTTGCTTTCTTGATGGATATTCGGGGTTCATGCAAATTCCTATTCACCCAGATGATCAACACAAGACAACATTCACTTGCCCTTATGGAACATTTGCATATAGAAGGATGCGCTTTGGTTTATGTAATGCTCCAGCCTCTTTTCAATGATGCATGATGGTGGTATTTTCGGAGTTCATCGAGGAAATTGTTGAGGTGTTTATGGATGACTTCTCCGTGTATGGTAAAACTTTTGCGGATTATTTGGCAAATTTGTATAAAGTTCTCACAAAGTGTGCAGAGGTTGATTTGGTGCTAAATTGGGAGAAATGCCACTTTATGGTGAAACAAGGTATAGTGTTGGGACATGTGATATCCGAGAGGGGGATTGAGGTGGACAAGGCTAAGATTGAAACGGTTGAAAAACTTCCACCACCGACAGATATCAAATCTTTGAGGAGTTTCTTGGGCCATGCGGGATTCTATAGGAGATTCATTAAGGACTTCTCAAAGATTACCAAGCGGTTGACTAATCTTCTCCAAAAAGATGTGCTGTTTAATTTTAATGAGAAGTGCTTGGCGGCATTCCGAACACTAAAGAGAGCTCTCATAACCGCACCTATCATTCAACCGCCTGATTGGAGTCAACCCTTTGAGATCATGTGCGATGCTAGCGATTATGTCGTTGGAGCCATGTTGGGACAACGAAAAGAAGGTAAGGTACATGCTATATATTATGCTAGCAAAACCCTTAATGGAGCTCAATTAAATTATGCAACAACAGAGAAGGAATTGCTTGCGGTAGTACTCACCTTTGAAAAATTCAGATTGTATATTGTGAATTCTAAAGTGATTGTCTACACCGATCATGCGGCAATCAAGTATCTCTTGTCAAAAAAAGATGCCAAGCCAAGGTTGATTCGGTGGATCCTTCTCTTGCAAGAGTTCGATGTGGAGATTCGGGACAAAAAGGGGGTCAGAAAATGTTGTGGCCGACCATCTACCAAGGATGAATCGTGAGGATGATAAAGAGCCCATTGAAGACAAGATGAGAGACGATCATCTTTATCACATCCTTGACAAAGACACTTGGATGATCAATATTATTCGAGCTATACGAAGGATGCCACTTGATCACTTAGATAAGAATGCTCAAAGAAGGGTGATTGCCGAGAGCTGAAAATATTATTGGGATGTACCTTACCTCTTTAGGCTTGGGGTGGATGGAGTCTTACGAAAGTGCATACCAAGAGAAGAAAGAGGCGAAATATTAAGGAAGTGTCACTTGGGCGAATATGGAGGACACTATGGACATTTTGGGACTCAAGCAAAGGTATGGGCTAGTGGATTCTATTGGTCGGAGATGCATGAAGACTCAAAAAGGTATGTTGCTTCTTGTCCGGAATGTCAAAGAACGGGGAATATATCTCAAAGGAATGCTATGCTTCTAAATTGCAATTTGCAAATTGATCTATTCGACGTGTGGGAAATTGACTTCATGGGGCCTTTCACTAATTCAAATGGATATGAGCATATTTTAGTCATGGTTGATTATGTATCCAAGTGGGTAGAGGCCATCCCTGGTCGAAGAGCTTCAACGGAAGAATCTATATCAATGATCAAGAATGTTATATTCCCACGCTATGGAGTCCCGCGAGGTTTGATAAGTGATGGAGGAACACACTTAACGAGAAATAGTTTCAGAAAATGCTTGTCCAAGTTAGGGATCAAGCATAGAGTGGCCACGGCTTACCACCCACAAACCAATGGTCAAGCAGAAACTTCAAATAGGCAACTCAAGAGTATTCTTAACAAGACCATTGAGAAGGGAGGTAAAGATTGGTCGAAAAAGTTGGACGGAGCATTATGGGCATACCGGACGGCACACAAGACACCAATAGGTATGACACCATATAAATTTATTTATGGTAAATCTTGTCATTTGCCTTTGGAACTAGAGCACAAAGCATATTGGGCGATCAAGGAGATGAATCTTGATGTCGATGCCGCGAGAATCAAACGAAGAATTCAAATAAGTGAATTAGAAGAGATGAGGCTTAAAGCTTATGATAGCATAACCATCTACAAGGAAAGAATGAAGCGATGGTATGATAAAAGAATTCAAAGAAGGCGACAAAGTCCTCCTCTACAACTCAAAGTTCAAGATCTTCAGGAAAGGCAAATTGAAAAGCAAATGGGATGGACCATATGTCGTCCACTTGATGTCGCCGAACGGAGCGGTAACAATTATGGATATAAAAGGAGATCAATATGTGGTTAATGGACGGCGATTGAAGGTTTTCCTTGAGCCCGATGTCGTGCCCATAGACTACATCGACATATACACCATGGAGGACGAGCCCGAGCGTCAAGCCTAAGACGTAAAACAAGGTAACTTTTCTGTAAATAAATTTTTGTTTTCTTTTCATATTTATACCGAGTCCTTTTCATGAACTTTAGCTGGACCTTTTCACCACATTGGCTAGTATGCACAAAACACAGAGGCCCGCGGAAGATGGGCCAGGGGGGCCCAAACCAGGGGATAGGCCAACCGGCCCAGCACCCCCCTGCGTCAGTTCGTGCCTGTTTTTCTGTGGGACACAGCTCGGTTAATTTCCTATCATTGTTGACCATTTTAGGAACTACAAAATTAGGGAGGGTAGGGTTTCGACCGAGTTTTCCCGGGCTATTTAAGGACGCATGGGCGGAGTTCGAGATTCGCATCTTTGTTGCAATCTTTCACCTCCACGAAAGCTTTCGAAGCACCCATGGCGAACCCGAGCAGCACCAAGAAGAAGGAGGAGATCAAGGCGGTGATGGAATAAGAAACACGCCTCCCCTCTCCGATGCCAGCAACCGAATAGCTTCATCTGTGTGCCATGGTGCCCAAGCCCAAGGAAGAAGTGAAGAGGACCGCACGAATCAGTTGCGGAGGTCGTGTCCCGACGAAGCAAATTGCTAGCCGCAATCCAAGGGGAGAAGAGAAGAAGAAGAAGCCCGCTACTCCCGTACACCATTTGGAGAGGCTCTTGGGGATGAAGAGGAAAAACTAAAAGGAGAAGACTTTCGAGCCGGCGGATATGTCTGGGGATAGCGACTTCTCTGATGACCGGAGCCCGAGCTTGTGGGCGGCCGGCGGAAGGGACGACAATGACCTCTACTATTGGGAGGAAGTGCCTAAAGAGGAGCCCAAAGACCGCTGTGAGTAAGGTGAAAGATGTGACCCCGACGGTGGTGACAACCCGGATGATGGAGATGATGGAAGCAACTACGATCCGACAGAGGAGCATCAAATGTGTTGTGCGGCTTGCCGCAATGCCATCACAGACCTCTACACTTCTCTCGACGAGTGCTTTCACACCGTGAATGCCATGTGACAAAGGATGGAGGACTTAGAGCGTGTAGTCAAAGACGAATTCAAGTTCCATAACCGGAACATGAGTAAGCTTTTCAGAATGCACAAGAACTTAAAGAAGGAGTGGTGCTCTTCTTGTGGGAAATTTCATTAGGCATAGTAGGTAGTTTTTCTCCCTCTTGTACTTCTTGTAAATTTACGACAAGGACGTCATAAGATCTAAGCATGGGGGGAGCTAGCTCTTTTAAATTTTTGCTCAAGTGGTGATAGGTCGAGTCATAAAGTTGAGTCAAGTTTGAGTCTTGTTTTAAAAATTTTAGCTCGTGATGTGTCTTAAATTAGCATTGAGTCAAGAAAAAGAAATAAAAAGAGTCTTATACATTTTGTCTCGTGCAAGTCTTTTGTTTCTTTTACTTGTTATTTCTTTGTTTTATCCTTATTATTTAAGCATGAGCATTGTGAATAATTGTTTACCGTGGTGCTTGGTGGAAGTTTACCTTTGAAAGTATCCATGCTCAACTTTGATATAGGGCCTTACTTTGGCTATACTTTGAGTAATACTAATATTGGAGGTTTTTATTTCTAAAAATTATGAAAAACCCCTTGCAATGAAGGTTACCAATTTCTTTCTCCAAGTTGAGAGACAAGTCTATCCTATACAAGGCCTACACTATATATATACTCCACCATAAGTGTTGTCTAGCATGATGAATTGAGTTAGGACTTTTCTTTCTTGGGAGATCTAATTTCAAGCAATGATCATGTCCTTGATGTTATATCTTTTGTTGCTAGCCTCGTCATACATTCGGTAATAGTAATTTCACATTGAATGCCCCGTACATTGCCAGATTCCTACTTAAAACCATAAACATATTTTTATCATCTTATTCCTTGAACACAACCCATGTCCGAAGATTCGTTCCATTTTTAGGCAAGGATTTATTTAAAATTCAGATTGGTATTCATGTCAAAAAGACGAGCGAAAGGCTTCGGAAAAGAAAATAAAGATGTGAAGCAAAGAAGAAAAAATTATGTGTATATGTGTGTGCGCGCACACAAGAAAAAAAGAGAGGGAGAGAAGAAAGAAAAAGAAAAAGAAAAGAAGAAAAAGGAGAAAAATCCAAGGCAAAGCAAGAAAGGTATAATGAGGGATGGTAAGTCAAGTGAAGATCAAGAGAAGTGCAAGGAAGGATGCGACGATGTTGAGAACGAATCTTCGATATTCCATACCATGTGCAATCTGACATCGAGGACATCATTAGTGCCCTGAAGTCATTATTCTTTTTCCCTTTGCAAATGTCCACCATTCTAAATCTTCTCATCCTTGATACCCTTACATTATGGTTTAATTCTCATGATCATTGGCTTGGAAGGTGAACGACCACTTGAGGATTTGCCTAGCTTGATAATACTTGTGCTAACTTCGCTAGCCATACCTATAGCTCCACCTTACATTATAAATGAGAGACTTGTGGGAGGTGAGAGTTTATGAAATTATTTAGGATAGCCACTTTAAATAAGTGACATGTGAGAACTTGGAGGAGGACTTTGTCTAATACTTTATGCAGGAATTTTATTTCTAAAAGCTTGTGAAAACCCTCCGATGGAAGTAAGAAACTAAGTATGGATGAAGTTGAGGATCTCTAGTGAAAAGGTATGAGTTGTGGGGTAAGTCTTGAATTGGTAAATTTCTAAACGCCCATGTTTACATTATGATCTTTGTTTCATGTTTCTTATATTAAAGATAAAGGATTGACTAACTTGTAAGGAAAGATTTGACGAAGCGTGTTTCAACTCCTTGGATGAACAACTTGTGAACAACTTGCTCGAGGATGAGCAAGATCTAAGCGTGGGGGGATGTTGGCGGTCGATTTCTGTCAACCAAGAACACTTGTTATGTTATGGTTTGAACTTCATTTCGGAACTAACCCGCCACTAGGCATACTAATGATATAACAAGTTCACCATTGCATGTACATTTTGGAGTATAGTGATTTTGCAGGAATTCATGTACTTAATGAGGAGAGATGCACCTAGTTCAGAGGACGTTTTGCAAGTCAATCAAGGAGCTCCGACCGTGTGCAAACTTGCCTCCAAAGGCGGCAAGGACCAATGTGCTTCAATGGAGAATTCCCGAGGACCGAGATGAAAAGACCGAAAGTTCATGCATAAAGACCCCTTGACTTGGTCGTGGGGATAACGACGTCTAAAGTCCACATTTGAAGAAGCAAAAGACCTAAAATGCAAAAGATGAAGCGTGGAGAAAGAGGAGCCGGAACTGGGCCGAAGAGGACCCAGGCCAGCTGGCCCACCCTCTTCTGTTGTCGGTTCACCACCCCCTTTATTCGGTGTTAAGTTCGTGGAACCCTAATTGCCTGCGAGAGCCGCCATTCGCGAAAGACGAACAGAGAAGCCTCAGAGATCGGCCACAAGTGAGAGAGTCGATCGGAGGAGAGAGCATTCGAGAGAAATCATCACTAAGGTCAAGGGAGGATGCCACGAGGGAGGAGGACACCGAGGCCTTGCCGCGGCGCCGCCGTAGTTGAAGGACAACGAAGATCAAGCTCCATCAGAGGCATCCACCATGCTCAACAGTGCCATGCCTAGCGTCTTGATGGGGTAAAGTTATCATTTGTCCATGGAGTTGTAACGAAACTTGATGTGTAGTCACCCACTTTTGTTTGTATCATATGTCTATCATACCTTTGTTGATGATGCTTAATGTTTAAGGCTAGCTCCAAGTGTAGTTGTCGGCGCGCTCACTATGATGCCGACGAAGCATCTTCCCTAAGCCAGAGGAAGAGCTCTCAGAGCAAGGGCGTGGGTGATTGGTCGAGGCCCTAAGAGCCTCCTTGTTCCGGACGAGCGAGTACAGGCAGATCCAAACCCAAGGTACTCCGCCCGTCTCATGACAGGAAAGGACACCCTATGAAAAGAATCACCTACCTTGCGGATCCTCCTTCATTCGCTGGTCTTCCTCTAACACCGGGGAGAGCGAGGACTGGCACCGCTCTCAAGCTCAGGAGGGTGTGGACCCCCCCATGATGAAAGAAGTTGCAAGGTGTTTTTCTCTCTCCATCTGGCTACCATGGAGTCTCAATGAAGCAAGGAGAGCCATTGATAGAGCCACAGTGGCAAGGCTCCACACGTGGGGCGGTCGCGGGGGTCAGCACGGCTTACGGAGCACGCCATTGCTGCCAACCCCCTACCTACTTTTGAGTCATGACAGTAGGGTAATGGCATGCCTCCGTCTCATTGTGTCAATGGAGACAAGGCATGGCTGGCAGTGTCGTGTCAAATCCCGCAGCTCAGCCACGACGCCATAAAAAGGTGGACTCGACCTTGACGCCATAAACAAGACCCCATGGCAGAGTTCTTGACTCTACCACAGGCTCGGGGGCTTGTAGCGAACATGGCCTCATATGCCATTTGTTCAAGTTGATTTTGGTGATTAATGACAACATGATCAATGGGACTAACCATATTGTTGAGCATGTCTTTGTAGACATTTCTAGGTCCCATGGATGCAAAAATACTACATGCCAAGAAGAAAAGAGTACCGTCGGATGAACTGGTAGTACATAGGAAGCAAGCGTCGGTGCAAGCAACAGATGATTTGGTACGCTGTGTTGAAGACCAAGTCAAATGGGGACCGTCGGATGAACCAATGGTAGGGTTTTTAGTTGCACCGGATAATTGAAGAGAAGAAGAAAGGGTCAGCCTGCAGGAACCAGTGGCAACGGATGAACCGATGGGTCAGCAGCGGTTCATCCGACGGTGTGAAAACAGCTAACAGAGAGCAACCGAGTGAAAGGCCTTAAGCACCGGATGAACTGATGGTCACAAGGATACAAGCAATGGTTCATCCGACGGCTACAAAGAAGCTAACAGTAAGGTTTTGGCGAAGAATCCTTCTGCACCGGATGAACCAACGGTGCGTCGGTTGAAGCATCGGATGATTTGTGTCAACGGTCATGTGCGGTGGAAGGCAACGGCTAGTAGCACCGGATGAACCGACACCCGGAAAAAGCATAGCGTCGGATCATCTGATGGTACTACTTTCTGCAGCTTTGGCCCAACGGCTAGCTTGATGCCTTGGCCTATTTATACCCCTTCCACCCCGTCATTTGAGCTGGCTGGAGTGTGTGGAAGTGCAGAGGAGTTCAAGACTCATAGAAGATCATATCCAAGCCATCCAAGTGCTAAATTGCTCATCCATAGACTTGCACATGCTTTGTGTCTGTGCTTAGTGCTAGGCTTAGCTTAGGGCTGAGTGAGTGTAAGGTGTGCCTACCTTGTGAGGTGATTCTCGACTGGATCAAGTTGTACAAGGTGCGCCGGAAGCCTTGGAGCCTAGGTGGCTCTCCGGCAAACGTCTTCGACCCTCCGGCTTAGTGTGGAGTGGTGAGGACACTTTCTGCGGGGGACGTGGAGACCCCCTTCCCTTGGTGGAGAAGCTCCTTAGTGGAGGCGGCATCAAGGTGACCAAGGGAGCTTGGCGAGTGCCTTCATGGCGAGCCTTTGTGGCAAGTCAAGTGGTACTCTTGGGAGAGACTTGGTGACCGGGAAGCAATACTCTTGTGTAGAGTGCTTCAACAACGTGGACTAGGGGTGGCTTAGTACCTACCGATACCACAGGATAAATCGCGTGTCAAGAGTTTGCTTCCTCTCATCCCCCTTTATGTTTCCGCATTACATTCTTGCAATCCTTGCTTGCCTTTACTTTCCTAGAGTAGTATCTTGCTAGGATTGGCTATAGGTTGCAAAACTTGTTTTGGGATGGGAGTTTCACACTAGAACAACCTTAGTTGCACATCTAGATAGCATGTTCTAGTTTATGTTTGATGCAAATAGTGATAAACCGTAGGTTAAGTTTTTAAGTTGCCTAATTCACCCCCTTCCCCTCTTAGGCTATGAGCATCCGATTCCTTACAGGGCTACACCCGGCAGGTGTGCTCGCACACCCCCCACCGAGACAAGGAAGAGTCGGCAACGAGTGTCGCATTTCTTTGAGCCTAAGGGAAAATCTACGACTTCCCCTCAGGATTGGGAGCTACTGATGAGGGGATAGAACCGGGGTTGATCTAGTCAACCCTTAATCCCACCATTAACAAGACAAGGAAGGCCCACAACAATCAGGGCCCATCATCAAGACGAAGAAGGTTGGCCAAGTCCTAGCTCGATCTGGACGTCCAAGAGCCGCCGCTGCTGTAACGACCTGGCCCGGGATAACAGTTCAAACCCACTCTACACGTTGAATGCGCCACACCTACTAGGTAACCTCTTGCGCTTTCGTCCTCGCTTCACGCAAAAGGTTGCAACCGGGTTACCTAGCTTCCCAAGACCAGCCTTTTAAGTTGGTCTAGCTCTTCCTCCACTTCCAATTTGGGACTAAAGTCCCTTGAACTCTAGTAGCATATTGCTACAGTGCCTGTGGAAAGTGGCCTGACCCAACTGGCCTCCTGGGCTGTTACAACACACCCACCCTTAAGGACTCGACGTCCTCGTCGAGCTATCGAACCAACTTACCCTACAGGACACAAGTTCAGGATCGACTTTCCTGGCCACGCCGGTACGCTCAATGCCGGCGCATGTGCCACACCGTGACCACACAGGGCCCACGCGTATGCGCACCATGCCCGCACAACAGACCCGTACACACCCGTGACACAGCGAAAGTCTAGCTCTGATACCAAATGTAACGACCTGGCCTGGGATAACGGTTCAGACCCACTCTACACGTTGAATGGGCCACACCTACTAGGTAACCTCTTGCGCTTTCGTCCTCGCTTCATGCAAAAGGTTGCAACCGGGTTACCTAGCTTCCCAAGACCAGCCTTTTAAGTTGGTCTAGCTCTTCCTCCACTTCCAATTTGGGACTAAAGTCCCTTGCACTCTAGTAGCATATTGCTACAGTGCCTGTGGAAAGTGGCCTGACCCAACTGGCCTCCTGGGCTGTTACAGCTGCCACGCTGGCGATTCACACGACCTAAGAGCTCTGTCTCTGACCCAGGTCTCCGCCTTGCACGACCTAAGGGGTCATCGCGACCTAACGACCGCCCATGACCTAAAGCTCCACCTTGCACGACCTAAGGCTCCATCCCCAAGGAGAGCGTCTGCGAGGCCCACCGAGGGACACCGTGATGTGGGGAGAGTGGTGTCATTGTCTTTAGCCGCAGTAGGGGTCACATGACTGGCACTCCCCCGCTGTCAGGTAATGATGGGCTTTCCTGCCCTCTGCATGGGGGCGTCGCGAAGACGTCCTGTCACATAAGGGCTCAACAGTAACAAAGGACGGCTCAAATCCTTTGTGGATACGCCATCGACTGGCGCGCCCGGATCAAGCACCATCAGCAGTTGGGTCGAGAGCTCGACGGAGGGACCTCGACCTAGCGGACAAACGAAGGCCATAACTCAGAGCCAGCCACCCGATGCGAGGGCACGTCGCCTACGCCGCCCTAATGGTGGGATATCGTAGCCTCCCATGTATGATGCCAATCCAGGGCAAAGGCTTGCGCCACAACACTGTTCCGACACTAGTGCGGCACTGTAGCAAAACCATTTCTCACCTTTATACCCTTTGTAACCCTGCCTCCTTGAGACTATAAAAGGAGGAACATGGCACGTAGGAAGGGGCATCGGAAGAAGACATCGCAACACAACCGACCGCAACACAACACACAGCCATGAACACCTCGGTTGAGACTTGGGATCAGGTCCCTCTCTCGACCTAAGCTTGTAACCCCCTACTACAAGCCCCCCGGGCTTAAGAACACATTTCCTGAACTGGACGTAGGGACCCCCGGGGGGCCCGAAACAGTATAACAGTTGTGTCTCTTGTCCCAACATCCTAATCCGACGCACGAATCGTACAAATTTACTTGCCGACGGTGTCAAACCCCGACAGTATCCATGCTTAGCCTGCTACAAAAATCACTGAAAACCCTCTCTCTAGTACGAAATGCTCATTCAGATGGTACAACTGATGCTAGTATCGATAGCACATCACAAGACATGTGAGCAAGAACTAGGTATAGTGTAAATTTGATCTCTACCTGCCCAATATATCAAGATCATCAGTTCTTCGAACAATATGTTCTGTTATATATGCATTGAGCTCGCTAGAAGACTGGATCCTTAGCTGAGTCTGCTGGTATTGGTCCCAATCATCAAACAAAACATCCTTCTAAGTATTGACTTGAGCACAATTTGTTCCAAGTGATAAACTTAAATTAGCAAGATATGTTTGATAATATTCACTGAAAATCTTTCAAAGTGTGATCATTACTTTATCAAACTTTCGTACTACATCTGTCCCCACAAAATCGCTTCAACTAAAATTCCACAAAAGAATATTTGAACCTCATATCAAGAATAATATAAATAGAGAAGGATAAATATGAAATATTCAAGTATTGCATGAACTTATTCTGCATCTCCTTTACTATAGCTACAATATCCATATCTGGATTGCGTACATCCTTATCCCATATCCATTGCTAATTTGATCTTCCAAAGTTGATGGAAATATAGATTTTTGCTTGATAAGAAGACCCAGACAACACAACAATGGGATCATAAAAAGTCTCCAATAATTTATGAACAATATTTGACCTTTTCCATTCTTCCAATGTGGGTGTTGTATTGAAACTAATGTCTTAATTTTGCAATTCATCAAAAACAGTCTTGAATGGATATGCAGATTCAAACATGGTGTAAGTTGAGTTCCACCTTGTAGAGATATCAAGAGTGGGCTGTTTTGCAAGTGATATTACCATTTGTACAACTTCCTCAAGTGATATTTCTCACTATTCTAATAATTTTCCTCAAACCATATTACTACCAGATTATAACATGCGCACCACAATGAACATGAAAAAGGTTCCCTTCACATGATAGCATTTTCTTGATTAGCAAATTAGCTCTTAGCAAGTCCATCATTGAATTGTTTGCCTGGGCATTGTCCAAAGTTATACAAAAAAGATTGTCCTTGCCTTTTAGTATAGCATTAAACACGACATGTGCATTATGTGATGACTCCATCATCAAGAATTTAGTAAAGCAAATCCCACTCCCGCGTCCTCCCCGGTATCGCCCTGCGTCGCTCCGCGCGGGTGACAGGGGCGACTGGAACCCTAGCGGTGCCCCCCTCCTCCTACCGCCCCACCCGCCGTGCCGCCGCCGGAGCTCGCGCGGCCCGTGGGGATGGTGGCGGCGTGGCTCCTCCCCTTCTTCTTCTCTGGTAGATCTGGGCGGGCGCGGCCGGCGAGCTATCCCGGAGCCACCTCGTCGGCGCGGGCCGCCTTCCGCGGCGGCGACAGCCTCTGTCGCCGGATCCGGCACCGCCTCGGTCGGATCTGGCGTCTGCGCGGTGGGGGCGCGTGTTGGTGTGTGGAGGGGCGGCGGCCGGACTTGGGTGGTGACGTCGGCAGCCATGGCCAGCGCGGACATCCCGGTCGCGGTGGTTGCCAGCGTGAGCCGGTGGCGGCGGCGGCCGGTGCGGTGCAGGAGAGGCGGCTACGGCCGGCGCGCGGCGTCGACGGTGGCTGCGGCTTGGGGCTGCAGCCCTGCCTGTCCTGGGCCACAGCTGGTCCGGCGGTTGGCGGGCCGTGGCTACCTGTGGCTGGCTGCGGCCGGCCTTGGCTGCCTGTGGCCGGGCTGCGGCTGGCAGTGGCAGGCAGTGGCCAGGCCACGGTTGGCTGTGGCCGGCTGTGGCCGGGCCGCGACTGGCCGTGGCCGGCTGTGGCGGACCGTGGCGGGCTGGGCAGTGCGCGGGCGACAGGCTCTGAGGTGAGATGGTGGATGCTCCTCGACGCTGTTGCTGGTCCAATGCCGCCTTGGTGGTGGGGTTGGAGGCTGTCTGGTGCATGCCGGTGGCGCCGTGGTGGTGCTTCGAGCTGTGTCGGGTTTATTCCGGTGGAGATGATGTGGAGGTGAGGTGAAGTGGGCCACTGCTTGGTCAAGAACATGTGGTAGGCTTGGTGCTATTTCAGGCGAAAGCTTTCACTGACATCTCGATCAGTGGCGATGGTGGTGGCGCCCTTGTGGCGTCGTTCTACCTGCAGAGCGCACCATTGTGAGGCATCAGGTCCCAACTACATGGGGCTCTCGAGGATGTTTATCCTGTCCATCTCAGGATGTGTGATAGCTGCGCCCTTGGCGTCGTGCACTTCTTGGAGGCGTCGCATTTGAGGCCCATCTTGGCCAGGTAGTGGCGGTGGCTGGTTGGCGGTGTTACTCGCGCGCAGCAGCAAAGGAGGTGCGCTTTGTCCGTGTTGGCACAAAGGTGCTGAGGGGCCGTGGGCTCTGGAGGTCTCGAGTTGGGGCGCATGGTGCGGTGGTATTTCTAGCATCAGTCGGGCGGAGGTGTTGCTCCCTTAGCAGCTTCAGATATCTGAGTCTTTGGCAGAGGAGTGCGAGATGGTGGAAGAGGCAAGGCCCCCACGCAGAGTGGCCGGGATCAGTGGTTTTCATCGGCGCTACGACAGAAGTTTTGTGCTGAAGCTTCACTAGGGCGGGAAGATCACCGATCGTGTGTGTGCGGCTTGAGGGGGACGGTCCCATGGTGGAGTTCGAGTTGTTGCTCAAGATTGCAGCAGGCTACGGCTTTAGCGTGGCACAACGTTGGTGACGACAGCGCAGTTCATGGGTGGCTTCTTTTGGCTTCTCTCCCAGTTTGTGGTGGTGGTGGTGTCTTGTTGTGTGTGTTGTTAGCGTGCGTTGTTTGTGTGGTGGTGTTCGCTTCGGCGCGTTATGTACAATTGCTCTCCTTCTTATATGATATGGTAGTGCTCCTGCCTTTTATTCAAAAAAAAGAATTTGATAATTAATTTTTCATTTTTCACTCACTTGTGATCCAAAGACAGGTTACACATAAATAACCTAAATTTTGATTGGAAGTCCACATATATGTATTTAGTGGCACTTTTGAACTGGAGTTTTTGAAAACCTTCCTTAATTCCAACTTTGCATTTTCAAATGTTCTCATGCAATCTAACTTAATAGTAGTCATTGATACCATTTTGAAGAAAGGGTTCAAACAGGAAACAAATTCTCTAAATCCATCATACTCAACTAAAGAGAAAGGAAATTCATGCAACACAATCATGTGAAGTAGTGCTTTACGTGCTAGATTTGAATCATAAACCCAATTTTTTGAACCATCAATATCAGCAATAGATGCATCAGCATGCAATTTATCGACCATTTTAGTGACTTTATACCTTAACTTGCACCTCTTCAAATGATTTTTTATGTTACTGGTTCCTATGCTTTGTTTACCACTAAGATAATCATGCTAATGCTTAGATTTGGCATGACCACCATTTTTAGTGATGGGATCAAACTCCTTCCAATAAACTAACCTAAGTTGCCTAGATGCATCTTTATTAGTTCGAGAGCCTGCATAATTGAAAACAGAAATCAGTACCACTACAATTGGACATCTTGCCTGAAATAAAATGCAGGCTATACATAATTGCCATGTTCCCACATTGATGTTGAGTTGTGGTGCTTCCAGAAGCTCTAGACATTGTTGGTGTAGATACTTGTATATGATTGATTATCCTTACTGTTGGAGAACAACCACACACCTTGCTCTCTTTGCTCGGTCAATTCTAGTTGAGACTATTGTTGAAACTCTTGTTCACTTGGCTCCTGGATAATTTCTAAGAATTGGCATTACGATCTTGACTACTGGAGTTCTAGATGATGGAGAACCATTAGAAAACCATTCTTCAATTTTTGGAGGATTATCCACATGAGATATCTCCATTGTGTGTGCAACCTACAAGTTAGGCAACACATTCTGGATTAGAAACTGAGTATTTAATGATATGTCGGCCTCATAGCTCCCTTGAACCAATGGCCACTACAAGAAAATCGTTGACTAGTGACGCAACCACATTTTAGCGTCATTGATTTATGACGTTCCTGGCTGATCTCGTCATTAAATTTCACTTCCGAGCAAATTTAGTGACAAAAAAACTTTCGTCATAATGGTTGGTACTGTAGCCAAGTATTCCCTATTCCAAGCTAGTTTTGTGACGCCATAAGCTCTGCAACAACATCATAAACCAACTTTGGTCCCACATGTAAGCATTATTTTAAAAATAGAGTGTTCCAAATCGTCATAAAATTCGAAAGGGTCCCACATGTAAGCATTCTTTCGAAAATAGAGTGTTCCAACTCGTCATAAAATTTTACAGGGTCCCACATGTAAGCATTTGTTTAAAAATAGAGTGTTCCAACTCGTCATAAAATTTAATAAGGTCCCACAAGTTAGTCTGGTAAAAAAGGGAGGAAAATTAAAAGGATACAATGCCAATAGCAGGGGTCAAACTCGGGACCTCTAATTCTGAAGGGGGAGGCAGCTACCACTGAGAAATGATGCAGTTTGTGTTATTTGAGCCAAGAAGGTCTTTTATATTAGTTTATGTATGTTTATATTATTTTGAATGCTCCATGTAAGTTAAAGGAGATAAATATGGCGGTAAAACAAGGAGAAAATGTGCTCCTCCCGTGGGTCAAACCTATTACCACTCCAAGGGGAATTTTTACATTGACCAGGTCCCACCTGTAAATTTCAGGTGAGTCTTTAATATAAATCAGTAATTCGCAGGGGAAACGCTTCACTGCCTTCGCAAAGACTCTCGACTTTTGCTATGCGCAGATCTGCAATGGCTCGTAGCAGGAATGGCGGATCCTAGCGGCGACGGGAAGATGGTTGTGCCACCACCTCCCGGCTACGAGAGGCTGAAACAGCTCGACAAGGTCAGTTCTCTGGTTTGAGCCACTATATTTTCCCCTATCGTCCTAGGGATTTCTAGATTTGGGGATCTAACGGATTGATGAGTATATACAATAGGTGTTATATTCAGTTAGTTTTCAATTTGCATCGTTTGATGGATTGATAGGTTCTTGTATTTTACTAGCTTCTAGAGGTGCTTGAAGCCACTAAAGCTAGGCTGCAGGAAGTGAAGAGAGACCTGCAAGAACAACAAGGCAGAGAACTCATGGCGCAGCAAGGGGCTGTAAAATACAAGGAGCTGTGTGAGGAAATTTTAAATAAAAGTATGCAAGAATTGAGGGAATTCAAGGATATGGCTGACCAATTGTTACATGAACAATTGCAACAAACCAACAAATACAAGGAGATGTGTGCCCAAATGTTACGCCAGGACAATGCCTTGTTGAAAGAAATCGGTGAGATTCTTGACCAGGAGTCGAAAGACCTAGTATTGGACTGGAAGGCAAAACCTGAAGAGGAGGCAAGGTCATGGAAGGAAGAATGCGCAAAGGCTAACGTCAAGCTTAAAGCAACTACCACTGAGCTGGAAAATGTGAAGGGAAAGCTGAAACAGTCCATCAATGCGATGGAAGTGTATAAGGAATCAGATGAGCAGGTAATTATCGAGAGCGAGAAGGAGAAGCAATCAATACAATAGAGTGTTATCCAGATGCAGAAGGAGAAGCAGCAGATACTGCGCGCTTGATTATTATGAAACTTGTTCCTTGTTGATGTTTAATTACTAGTTGTTGCTCCTGTGCACTTCATAGTGATGAACTGCCATGACACGTAGTGTTATGAAACTTGTTGTTGCTTATGTTTTCTTTAGGTCAGCCAAGCGAAAAAGGGATCAACAATGGGAAGGATCCTCAGAAGCTAACATGAAGCTTGAGGCTACTACCGCTGAGCTGCAGAAGGTGACGAGACAGCTACAGGATGGAGCTATGGAAGGAGAATCAACATCTACAGATGGAAATTGATGATTAGTTCTTATCGTTATGATTACAAATGGGTAGTAATGATTATTGTGAAAATTGTAATAATGATCATCCTATGATGTTTTCTACTTGGTGTTGTGAACTTTGTGGTCATGAGTTGAGAAACGTGTTGCTACCTGATCATAATATGATGTTTGCTGCTCAATGGATGAGAAAGGTCCAGTCTGTTGATGTTTTGCTAGCAGGACCTTCCTGAGTAACGATCGTGTAACTTCTTGTTTCCTACTGTGGTTCCAACTCATCATAAAATTTAATAAGGTCCCACAAGTTAGTCAGATAATAAATAGAGGAAAAATAAAAGGATGCAATGTCAATAGAAGGGGTCGAACCCGCGACGATTGATTCTGAAAAGGGTACACAGAACCACAGAGACATAATGCATTTTGTGTATATCTAAACAATGTAGTAGACCTAGTTTACTAAGTACGGCCAACGGCTATATCTCCAACCGCGTACACTACAAGGGGCTGTCCAGCACGCTCCTATGGATCGTTGTGGCAAATATCTAGCCTAGAGGCATTGGTGCACAGATCTACAACCTGCGGTGGGAATGGTGCATCCTTGCATTGAAGGGAGGAGAGTGAGCTACGGTTAGGTCAGTACCCTGTTTTGTGTCTCTGCTTTCCCCTTTCGTCAGAGGAAAGTGATATTTGGAATCAGGGATTTCGGTTGAAGCACGATTGTTGTTACAAGTTGATTGATTTAGAAAGTGCAAAACTAAGCATTAATTTCAAGTTGTAATGAATTTTTTGTAGCATCCGTGTACTCCAGCATCTTATTCCATTGGTAGTTACTGCTCGGAGACATCTTCCTGCAATAGTAGCCATTAGCATCCTAAAGACAAGTGCAATTACGCGTTGAGAGCTGTGGTGAAGTATGTTTGGACCTTTCACAACCCTGACCACCAGTTTGCTGGCTACCCAAAGGTAATGGCTAGTTGGCTACCTGCTTATGTGGTTCCTGTGGTCAACGGCGATTGTTAATGGGGCGTTTAATTTGTAGGAAGAAAAAGAGCAATGCGATTACTGCTGGATTGATCCAGAATGGGATGAAAGGTCGTATATTGTTATGGTGAAGCTCATGAAGAAAAAAGCGAAAGCTGAAGAGGATGCAAAGCAGTGGGAGAAAGAATTGGGAAAAACTAACTGTGAGCTTAGAGAGATTAGGAATGAGCTCAATATAGTGCGACAAAAACTTCAGAAGGCTACCGCCGAGCTGAAGTCAATTGGGAATTATAGACACAATGTCAAACTCGCGCATGTGCTGCTTGCTTTATTTGTTGTTGTCGCGAGAATGGTGGGATTCATGCTCAGTGGGATGGCTAATTAGATGTATCTGAACATTGTGTCGATCATGTATTCTGCAAGTGTCACTTTGGTATTGTGAACATTGTATTGATCATGTATTCTGAACATTGTGTCTTATGCTTCTGAACATTGTACTGATGATGTATTGTCAAAATCCACCAAGAAATGTGCGGCAGTTAGTACCCACCACATTGTACTGACCATTTAGTCTGACCTCTTCACATTTCCAAGAACGTACTTTCCGTTAGGTTCGCCACCAGTCAGAATGAATTATTATTGCTATCCCGAAATCAACAGAGCAGCAGCGACGGTTGTTTTGGTATTGTTATCTCGAAATCAACGGAGCAGCAGCGACGATTGTTTTGGGTGGCGAAGGAGCAGTGAATTTACTGTAAATGCAGAGAAAGGAGCGGTGGATTTGTTATAAATGGGGTATCCCTCGACTTCTTCCGCCTGGCGTACAGAAAACCGTTTCGCAATTGGTTGGAGAAATACAATGATTTGGAAAAAAACCCAAAAAGAAAAGATAAAAACATACATTGACGAGAGTGGGATTCATGCTAGACTTCGATACTTTTTTTTTAATATATCTCTGGATTACCAGTAGTAGGGCATCAAGAAGCTGTTAGTACTTCAATTTGGTTGCAGAAATACAATGCTTTGGGAAAAGAAAAAATCCCAAAAAGAAAAGACTTCAATTTGGTTGCAGAAATAGTGGCTTTGGGAAAAGGGAAAAAACTTCAACTTGGTTGGAGAAATACAATGATTTGGGAAAAAAACCCAAAAAGAAAAGATAAAAACATACATTGACGAGAGTGGGATTCATGCTAGACTTCGATACTTTTTTTATTTTTTTTAAATATATCTCTGGATTACCAGTAGTAGGGCATCAAGAAGCTGTTAGTACTTCAATTTGGTTGCAGAAATACAATGCTTTGGGAAAAGAAAAAACCCAAAAAGAAAAGACTTCAATTTGGTTGCAGAAATAGTGGCTTTGGGAAAAGGAAAAAAAAACTTCAATTTGGTTGGAGAAATACAATGATTTGGGGAAAAACCCAAAAAGAAAAGATAAAAACTTACATTGACGAGAGTGGGATTTGAACCCACGCCCTTTCGGACCAGAACCTTAATCTGGCGCCTTAGACCAACTCGGCCATCTCGTCCATGCGCTAATTATGTAAATCTTAGTTTATCTAAATGATACCTCCCGCAATCACGTGGCCTACTTCCAAGTTGACCGAATAAACAACCAAAATGTCTCAGACGAAAAGGAAATTTATAAAGAAGGAAAGAGTATGAGCTCTAAAGAGTACCAAACCAATTATACAGTTCACCGACGTATTATACGTTTTTTTTTTGAGAGTGACGTATTATAGGTATACACAAGCGGGCCTTGATCGATCTGCTAACCTGATTGATGATGGATGATGATATGCATGCGGCGGCCCGCGCGTTAGAACCCAGCCCAACTCCTCGTTCCAAATCCCAACCTCCACAGTCATGTGAGCTTAAAAGCAGCTTGGTGGCGTTCCGTAGAACTTCTACTCATTGCAAAGTAGCTTCTGTTACTACTTGTAGTACTTTACGTTTGGATTGCACTAATTTCTTCCAGCAAGCTTACGTTGCACGCTTGTATAATGTCAGGATAGGGATAATTGGTGATCAATTAGTGATTAATGGTGTTGTTGATGACATAATTCATGAACTTAACGAAGCTAATTGTATGTTAAATTTGTCCGTGCATCCTACAAACTTGGTCAGATTGATTTAAATAAATTTGACTTTGAATAAAACTAAAATGATCTAAACTTTGAAACCGATGGAGTGATAAGCTCATGCATTGCACGTCGTCAGCTTGACCTGATTGATGCATGGTTGCCATGGCACGTACGTATATATGCTACATGCAAATCTTTTCAAATTAGAACAAACGGTGGTTGAGTAATCCACTAGCTCTAGAACTAATTTGGCTTAATGTCCATTCACTGGTAGAGATGCGGGCTTTAATCCCGGTTGGTAAGAGCCTTAGAGCTCTAAAGGGCAAACCGAGACTAATTTGGAGAAACAAAAGGAACTCTTTAGTCTCGGGTCAGCAACCGGGACTAAGAGGGCCTTTAGTCCCAGTTGCAAATACCAACCGGGACTAAAAGGGTTCTAAAAAAACCTGCACATGTCCCGTCCGCATCTCTCATCCCCTATACTCCATCTCCCATCTCTCATCTCTCATGAGCTCGAGCTCAAATCAAGAAATCAAGAACAAGAATGAGACTTCACAAATTGAGTTAAATTACATTCACCACATACTCAAATCGAATCAAATCATACCACTATCCCATATGCTCATCTCAATCTCATCATTATACAACTCGATTCATCATCATACAACTCAATTCATCACCAGAAAAAATATCATCATACAACTTAGATTCGTCACAAAATAAAATCACAAGAAAATTAGAAAAAAAAAGGCTTGCCTCTGCCTGGACGGCCTGCACGCGTCCCCGTCGGCCTGCCCGTGCCGCCGGCCAAGGCGCGCCTGGCCGTGCCGCCGGCCTGGCCCCCGCGCCCCGACCTCTGGAAGCTGTGCCGCCGCCGGCCTGGCCCCCGCGCCGTCGCGCCTCGACCTCAGGTAGCCACACGCGTCGACGTCGGAGGGCAAACCGTGCCGCCGCCGGCACCGGAGGGCGGGCCGCGCCCGGCCGCAGGACAGGCGCACCGCCGTCGTGCCCGCACTCTCCTCTCTCCTGCACAAGGAAGAAAGAGAGATGAGATGGATAGATAGATAGAGAAGAAGATAAGAGAAAGGAAGAGAATGGCTAGCTATGTGTTGGACCTCGAGAGAAAATAAGGAAGGGGGAGAGAGGGGCCGTCGGTGGGGCTCTTTTTGTCTCGAGTGGTTGCTCTGCCCGGGACTAAAGGGTGCCCTTTAGTCTCGGGTGGAAACACCACCTGAGACTAAATAATTGGGGTCACGTGGCTGTTGGAGGCCTACCCTTTAGTAACACCACCCGGGACTAAAATCTCGTGCTAATAATTGGGGTCACGGAGCTGTTGGAGGTCTACCCTTTAGTCCCAAGTGGTTTTACCACCCGAGACTAAAGGGCAGGCGGCGTCCGCAGACATTTCAGGTCACGTCGACGCAAACTCTTTAGTCTCGGGTCCAAATTTCAACAAGGACTAATGGGTAGAACCAAAGGTTGGTTCTCTAGTAGTGGCTACTCATTGTGCCACGTACATCATGGAGATAATATACTCCATCAAGATACATAGCATGCCCCAATCCATCTTATTATTTTCACACGATATTCTTTATTCTTTCTCGCATGTTCTTCTTCCAATCTTCCTCTTCCACGACCTTTGATCACTCTCGTTGGCTTCACGAAGATTCTGATTTGACACCCTTGCCTCATGCCACCCTCCTCTAAACAAGGGCAGACCTCGGTTGACATGAGTTAGGGGGAGCTCCTATACGAGAACACCTCTGGTGTTACGGTGTCCTCCCGTGTTACTGTTTTGAATAACGATCACTACAGTGCTCAGGAAATTCCAACAAAAATATAAATGGATAGTCCATGTCCTCTTCCACAATCATGCAAAATTTGACATACAACTGAATTTTGTACAAGATGTAACAAAAAAGTGTAATCACGTGAATGTAGCGGGTTTCGGCTCTTAATCGCGGACCCGCAACAGCTTATCCAGCACATTAGTGATCACTATTTTCGCTCATATACATGTGAATAACTTAATTTTAGTTGGGCCTGAGGAGCTTTAAAGTCATACCGCTTATTCAGCATATGAATGTGTTGGATAAGCAATATGACGTTAAAGCTCATTAGACCTATTAATAGGTCCAATTAAATTCAACATTTCGAAATTTAACTTTGAACATTCAGAAATACTTAATTCAAATTCAATATTTTTTACACAATTCAACATTTTTCATCATCTATTTCAACATTTGAACGAGCAAGATTCAACATTTCAGCAACAAATGATTCAACAATTATTTCATCGTCTTCTTCCTCAGAAACAGGGCCAACAGAGCTCGCGCGGCTGCGCCCGGTGAAGCTTGCCTGCACGGGTCCGGCTGCGTCGGGTCGACGCAGGGGCATAGCGGCGCACACCTGGGTAGGCGGCAGCGGCGCGCACGGGTAGAAGGTGGTGGCGGCAGCAGGTGGGGAGGGAGGGTTAGGAGGAAGATCTAAGGATTATTAGGATGTGCACCAATCTCAAACATTAGAAGCCACGTAAGGACAAAAATTCCAAAATCTGGATAGAATATCCTGTTAGAGGGCCCACCACTCAAGTTTGAAAAACATAGCTATTTTACAATGTTCCCGTATATAGCTCAGCTAAAACCCAAATAACTTATAGGCTAAAATCCACCAGGCAACAGTACTTTTCTCTTTCAACAAATCAGCACCAGCCACCTGACACTTGCGAGCCAGTAGTGTTTTTCTCTTACAAAAAAATCAGCACCAGCCACCAGGCAACCGAACAGTCTAGTTCCAATAGGTCACGTGCGCTATCATAACACAATACTATCTTGGTGACAGCATGGTGTGGTGTAGGGGTCTCCTGCCTCCCATATGACTTCCAAAAGGTATATAAAAATATATTTTAAAAGTTCGTGTACTAATATTTTTAAACAATTTTTATACTTATTAAAATCTATTAATATTCATCAATGTCCTTTCAAAAAAAATCTGACTAAATTGTCACAAACATTTCTTGATGTGGACCTACGTTTTTTTTTGTGTTCCAATACTTTTCTTTAAAGATTTTACGTTCACCAATATCATTATTCAAAAAACTCTTGTACGTACCAACTTTTTGCAGTCACCAATATTTTTTTGATATTAACAATTTTTTGCATTTATTATGCTGAGTTAGTTTGTCTAAAATGTTATATTAACAAAAAAATAACGGACGGATATGGGTACCTAGGAGTTCCCACCGACTTGAATAACAACCGTCCTAAGGTGAGTCCCGCCCGACCATGCGGTGTGGGTCAAGGCATGAAGCTATGTGGAGCGTAAGCTTGGAGGCCGGACAAACACATTTCACCTAGATATCATGAGATACATATTGTAGTTCGACTTAGGTTCATTATCTTGTAACAACTGATTAGAACTAGATCATATCCGACTTGTAATCCTAAGTCGTTGGCCTATATAAGACGACTTGGGACACTCCACAAGGCCAACTCATCTCATACTAGCAATATAATCCACCATAACACAGGACATAGAGTGCTACGCCTCCTTAGTAGCACAAACATGTCTAAACTTTGCGCCTTCTTGTTCTCACGATTTCCCCCGCCTACAAATCTACTATCCGGGTACCCCAGGTGGACTGCCGGACACTAAATCCAACAACAACATAATATAGTCATACTGGATCTTATTGTATATATTATTAAGCCCAACAAAAATAGCATGGTTCAAATGGATTTAATTAAATTTGATGCATGTTTAACAGAAAAATAAAAACAAAAAATAGGTTAAAAAAGATCCCTCAGGACTCAGGTCTTTGATCTCGTCCATTCATTTCATTTTGCACCTCAAGGTGGATCCAAAATAGGTTTGCCCGTAGACGGCACAGTATAATTGATGGGTCTAAGCCATTAGCAATCAGAAACTTGGATTCCACTCATTCGTTGCTAGAGGCAACCAAATTGCTTGATGTCTCACCTATGCAGTTGGACCAAACCAAAATATACTAGGTGTACCTCGCGTGTTGCTGTAGGAATTTCACAAACTAAATTTTAAGGTGAACTTTGACAGTAGAAAACTAAGGTAATTGTAAGGCGACATCCTTTTGCAAACGATATTATACATAAAACTTGTTCATTTTATTGAGAGAAGTGATTTTAAATTATTGATCCTTCATGTATTATATTGAATTTTGTACCGTGGTACTCGCAAAATAGTCACAGAAAATCGATATGAGACATAAATAAATGGTCTTAGTGGATGTTGGCGTGACGTTGATGTGGATAGCTTGCATGTTGAGAGAAATGAAGTTAATGGTGTTTAGTGCGGTGCATCTATATAGGTTATATAGATATATATATGTAGATAACATTCTTTGATTGGAGTGGGAAAATTTATTAACTGAAATGACCGGTCAAAAATAATGTAACAAAGATTTATATGAAGAACAAACTCATCGATATTAAACAAATTATTACAAACAAATTATGTTGATATTTACTTGACATTCTTCTACATTTTTTAAAAAATGTATGGTACAGTGAAAGGATCTCTAGCCTAGTGGTTACAGCATCTCACTAGCATCCGGTATCTCGGGTTCGACTCCCTGCTGGAGCGAATTAAACGGAACTAAAATAAAATTGATATAAAAATAGGTAGGGGTTTCCCTGCTAACTTTAGTCAAAAAAATGTACGGTATAATTGTTACCAACATTTCTTAACATTAGCCAATTCTTATATGTACCGATATTTTTCTTGAACTTTTTTACACAGACCAACGTTATTGTTGGATTTTTTACACGCACCAACTTTATTTTACACTAGGTGATACCCCGCGCATTATCGTGGGAATTTTTAAACAAAAGTTTAAGGTGAAATGTGAAAGTAGAAACACCAAAACGATAACATGGCGATATTCATCTGTAAACAATATTATATATGAAAGTATGTTAATTTTGTTGAGAGATAATCTTTTTTAAATGATTGATCCTACATGTATTTCAACTGCGAGAATTTTATGGCATGCTACTCGCAAATACAACATGCTATTAGTCGCAGAAAATCGACGAAGACATAAATATATAGTTTGGTGGACGTTGACATGGCTTGGTGGATGTTGACATGACTTATAGTGGATAGTGACATGGAGTGTAGTGGGTTATGATGTAGCGCGTTGAGAGGTAAGAGAAATCGTTAGTGGGTACCAATTATATAGTTTATTTTCAACTGCGAGAATTTTATGGTATGTTACTCGCAAATACAACATGTTATTAGTCGCAGAAAATCGATGAAGACATAAATATATGGTTTGGTGGACGTTGACATGGCTTGGTGGATATTGACATGACTTATAGTGGATAGTGACATGGTGTGTAGTGGGTTATGACGTAGCGCGTTGAGAGGTAAGAGAAATCGTTAGTGAGTACCAATTATATAATTTATATAGATTCACCATTTTTTTTGACATTTACTAACTTTGTTTAATTTAAAAATATTGAGATAGTCGTCGGACTGTTATGGGCCACGATGCATTCACGTCCTTCCTCCTCCTACGCGGACGGGCTGAAAACGTTATTGGTCCGGATGCATTTTCATCTCGTTCCTACGTGGGCTAAGAACGTAATTGGGCCAAATTCCTCAAACCTCCATCGTGTGCGCGCGACAAGACAAGAATCTCGATTTTTTAAGTCTTTTTTCTTTTTCAAAAATAAATGTCGGATTTGAAAATTTTCAAAACTAGACATCCACAGCCGTTGTAAGCGGCAGTTGCAACTAACTGCGTTTACAACGGCGGTTTGTGGTCGAAACCGCCGCTTCAAACGGCGGTTGGTGATGCATCCAACGGTCGGCAGGTGGACCTTCTCCCACCGTTTGAAGAGGTGGAAGGCCCTCCTACCACCACGTGGAACGGCGGTTGAGCCAACCGTCGTTTTAAACGGCGGTAGGAGACCCGCCCGCCTATAATCGTGGGTGCCCCCCCGCTCCCGCCCCACCATCCTCCCTACAGTCGCCCGCCGCACGCCCTCCCACCTCCCTCGCGCCCGGTAAGTTTTTTTTCTTTTTTATTTTCGGAAATAGTTTAGAAAATAGTATAAATAGTTTCGAAATTAGTATAAATAGTTCGAAATAGTTTAGAAAATAGTAGAAATAGTTTAGAAAATATTAGAAATAGTTTAGAAAATAGTAGAAATATTTTAGCAATAGTTTAAAAATTTTAGAAATACTTTAGAAATTTTAGAAAATGTAGAAATAATTTAGAAATTTTAGAAAATAGTTTAGGAATTGTATAAATAGTTTAGAAAATAGAGGAAATGTTAGAAAAAGTTTAGAAATAATTTAGAAATTTTAGAAATAATTTAGAAATTTTATAAAATAGTTTAGATATTGTAGAGATTGGTTACAAATTCTATAAATTGTAAAAATGCTTTAGAAATTGTAAAAAATATTTTAAAATTCTAGAAATGTCGTAGAAATTCTTGAAATTAGTTTAAAATTCTAAAAATAGTTTAAAAATTCTAGTAATGCCTTAAAATTGTTTAGAAACTGTTTGTAATTCATGATTTTTTTTGTAGGTATGGCAGAAGAACAGGCTGCTCCGCAGCAGCCTTCTGCACCACCGGAACCTGTTGTGTAGTACGTGCTTCCGGGCCTCTTTGACGAGAGGATTGACAAGAAGCACCGGTCGTACTACTCCGTGATTTGTGGTGCGACCCTAGGCACTGTACGTGCACGCTCTCCGACGCACTACATGCCGCTAGATGAGCGTTGGGTTCCCAAGTGCGTAACACAATACTTTATTAATGATAGTATATCATTGCATTTTTCATTACACTAACAGTTATTACATTCTTTTGAGCAGACTATGCGCAGCAGGACTTCTCCCGCTGGCGCAGTTGGTGGAGGGGGACCACATGCGGGCCCAGCTTCATCCACAGGACCGCCACACGCGGTTCGGGTTCGACTACGGCCTCATCAGCGTACTACTCGACCGGTGGCGCTCAGAGACACTCCTTCCACTTCCCTTTGGGGGAGATGATGCTGACTCTGCAGGACGTGTCTCTGTTGCTTGGGCTACCGATTGGAGGTGAGGCGATGGGGCCGCGGGACATCCCCGACACGTGGCTTCAGGACCTGCTGTAGAGGTTCGCGACAGTGGTCCGCAATGCTCACGATGTCAACCCAGTCGTGCCCTTCCAGCACCCTCACGGACCGACCCCTTCTTGGTTGCGGCAGTATAGCGTACGTATTCTGACGTTTCTTAACAATTTCTTATCACAAGCTTTGTAACAATTTTTCATTTTCTACAGGCCGACTACATGAGAGCCGACGCTGACGACTACGCAGTCGCCAGGCACTTGGAGGCGTACCTGTTGTGGCTGTTCGGCCAGGTGATGTTCTACGGATCGCAGGGGGATGCGGTGTCGAGGTTCCTGATCCAACATGCTCGGGCGATCGCCGATGCGGAGTTGGAGGCTGTCCCCCAAGTCAGCTGGGGCACTGCTGTTTTGGCGGCGACCTACAGGGGTTTGTGCGCAGGCGTGTCGAAAGGCATGAGCAACGCTCCAGTTTTTCTCAGTTGTCCCCTGCTACTGCAGCTTTGGTCGTACGAGCGCCTGCCGGTGGGTAGGCCCTTGGTCGATCGGAGTGCGCACCCTCTGCTGCCGCCTGGACACGACCCAGCCAACAGGCCCACCATGGCCTCATTGTGGTGCCACCGAGCGGTACGTGCTTCTTGCTCTTGTTAGTTAGATTATAACGATTTCTATGTTTTACCAACTAACTTCTGGTGTGTTATGCAGCACGACTACACGCAACAGACCAGACGCTTGTACGCGGACTTCCGAGGCCAGATCGACTTACTGGTTGACAGCCAGGTCGTCTGGGAGCCGTACACTGTCGCCGCCATCTCCGACATCGCACCTCAGGGCCTCTCGTCGCTCTGCTATCGAGATGAGCAGTACTGGTTGACGAAGACGCTCGTGGTGTACGACGTCGTGGAGGAGGAGTACCACCCGGAGCGCGTGATGAGGCCGTTTGGGCTGTACCAGGAGTCCCCCATGTCTGTCGTGCACACCGTTCCCGCTGCAGCGCACAGGTAAATTATCGTTAATTCATAAAATTTTTCCTTTACGTAAGTTTCTATAATTGTTGACTGACAGATTCGATGTATTTGTGCTATGTGGTCGAGGAAGGATGTGAAGTCCGCGGTCCCGATGGAGCATAAGCTCCTCCTGTACGTGCAGGCTTGGCTAGCCGCGGCCCAGCCGGAGAACGTCGTCACCGAGCAGCGACCCCATGACGTTGTGGCCCGGAGAGCATACCTGGACTGGTACTTGGTGAGGACTCAGACGCGCTTGACGTTCGTCCCACCCGAGCTGGAGGAGCCGGAGCCAGCGGTCGTCGCCTCACAGCCTACCCCGTGCACCGGGACCAGACGGCTGCCAGCGCGGTAAGTTTGAAACTACAAATGGACTCATTCTTCCTTTCAGGATTGTCGGGATTTGTTACCACCGGCAAGTAAATTTATACGAACGTGTGTCGAGAACCGTACGGTGGCACAAGAGACACACGGGATTATACTGGTTTGGGCCTCCAGAGAGTAATACCCTATGTTCTGTTTGGAGGGGAGTGTTCTTTATGCCCAAATGTCTGTAGTAGGGGTTACAAACTAGTCGGGAGAGGGTTTACGAGCCCAAGTCCCTAGTGCGCGTGCGCTGAGTTCTTGTAGCAGAGTTCTGCGTACACGAGTGGGTGTGGATGACTACAGGATGATATGAGATGAGATATCGATCGTAAGTGCGTGTGGGGGTGAATGTGAGCGTTGTTTACAAGTGTTCCCCTCCTCCCCTTTTATAGTCACAAGGGAGAGGTCTATGGGGGTAAAAACGAGGATGTAGACTAGATTACAACGTAGGGTGTCCTTCTCCGCGTCGGGCCGTCATGATGGTGCGGCGGGTGCGGCGGAGGACTGTACGAGATCAACGGTAGCGGCGTAGGCTTCCGGGAATCGTGGGCTCCGAGCGGTTGCCTTCGGGGCTTCTCGGGCTCGCCCTCGAGTAGTCCGTCAAACGTAGGGTGTAGGCGTCGTACCCTACATTCACCATTTAGAGTAGGAGCACGTCTTTCTCGAGCACTATGGGAGTGGAGTGGCCTATGCCACACCGTTCAAAATTTAGGGGGTGGCACACACTGTGTCGTTCGTGGCACAGCGCGCACTGTGCCGTTCGTGGCACAGTGGGCGGATACGCCCTCTGACACCGGATCGGCCTGGTCAGTGCGGCCCGATGTGGAGGGGCTGGCACGTGGTGGCGCGTGGGTGAGCATGCGCGGATATCCCAGGATATCGGAGGTGGGCCCCCACCGCCGTTGCCTTCGACGCGAAGCCTGAACTTGTCGGGGACGGAAACTACTCGTGCGAATGAGTAGTCGGAGGGGGAGACGGGAACTTGTCGTGCGAACCGCCACGTGGCCGGGGACTTGTCGTGTGGGCCCCCGGGCGCTTGGATCCTGTCGAAAGGGCCATCATGTACTCGGAGGGGGAGGTAGTGGTGCTCATGGGCCGCCTAGTTCCTGGCCCATGATGGAAACCGGTCGTACAAGCTGCCAGGTACTCGGAGGCGTAGTACTCGTTGTACTGGCCGCTAAGTATGTTGTGTGTCAGTTCGTATTGCGTTTTTTAGTGGTCATGGTGGGCATTGGTCTAGGGCCCCGTCAGTAGCCCCCGAGCCTGGTGAGGGACTTAAAGACTCGTTCCCAGGCTCAGAGGTCGTGGAGATGAAGAGGTGAGGTATGTTTTCCCGACAGGGGCGCGTGAGCGCACCCGCGGGTGATAGCCCCCGAGCCCACGGACAAGTCGGAGACTTGTGTGTGGGGTTAAATGTTGCGATTTCGAATTCGTGGAGACTTCGTGCCGTTGCACGCTGCGCAAGACGTGTGTCGCGGGGTAAGGGCCTAGATTTCGCGCCAGTTGGAGGATTCGTGGGTCCGTCACAGGTGATGTGGTAGTGCGCTCGTGCGCGGTTGGCCATGGTGGGCACGCCTTTTGAGGAGAGACGCTTTGGCTTGTGGGGGACGTGGCCCGAGGCGGGCTCGGGCATTAATTGCTGGGCGCACAGTTACTTCCCCTTTTATACATCATGGCCGCCGGTTGGGGTCTTCCCCCTTCTTCTTCCTCGCTCATTTTGCCGACGTCCTTTCCTTGCTCTCGCATCTGCTGCGCCCGCGCCCTATCGCCTTCTTCGATTCCAGCCACGAGCTCGCTTCTTGTTGCCGCCGCTATGTCGAATTGGGCTTCCTCGAGCGCGACCTGGTCCAAGCTCGACCGCCTCGTTGCCGATGGCATGCCCCTGCCGCGCACCGAGGCGGAGGAGTGGAGGCTTCCTAGGACCGAGTGCCCCCCGACCCTCTAGCGGGGTACGTAGTCTCATTCGTGGCCTTTCACGAGCGCGGCTTCTCCGTCCCGGCGGGGCGGTTCATCCGTGCCGTACTCGAGGAGTACGACCTGCAGCTTCAGCACCTCAACCCAAATGACATCCAGCAGATGGCGGCATTCGAGGCGCTGTGCGAGGGGTATCTGCGACAGGGGGCCCATTGGGACCTGTTCAGGTACTTCTACAAGTTTGTGTGCCTGAAGGACAACGGCAGCACAGCGGCGATCGGGTGCGCCGGCCTTCGGGTGAAGCAGGGGAGGTCGGATGAGTACATCCGCACCTCCCTGACGAGCTCCAATAGTGGGTGGCACCGGGACTGGTTCTACCTCAAGAACGACCTCGAGCACCCGCTCCCGAAGTACAACGGCCACTAGATCGACCGTGCACCGGAGAAGTGGAAGTGGGGACCAGAGAAGAAAGACCGGCCTCGGTTCCTCTCAGATGCCCTCGCGGCTCTCGAGATGCTCCGCGGCCACGGCGTGGACTTCGTAGCCGTCATCGGCGGCTATCATGCGAGGGGGATCGTTCCGCTTCGGTGACGCCCCTTGCGCATCTTCGAGATGATGGATGACCGGGCCCCCTTCATGGGGTCGGTGACGGCCAATCCTCTGCCCTCGGAGGACGAGATCTAGCGCCTGGTGTCGCAGGCGATAGGCATCAACTTCGTGTTCTGGCCACCGCCGGACCTGCTGTCGATGCTTCCTCACCTGACCACCTTAGCCCTGGTACATTTTCTCTTGATATCCTCCGACTTGTACTAGGATTTCCGTGTCGGGTACCGATCCTTTTTGTGTTTATCCAGATGGTGAAGCTGGATGTCGTCTCCTCGCGGCCTCCCCTTCTGCTGGACGTGGCGTGCACCCGGTTGATCGCCGCGAGGGACAAGCAGCGGGCCGACCGTAAGAGGGCCCACCAGCAGAAGGAGATCGCGAAGCGATTGAGGAACGACGGTCGCGCTTTGCACCGGTGTGCCCAGGAGGCCAACATCTCCGAGGACGAGGACCCCTCGCAGTCTCCGCCGTGGACCGGGGACGACAGCTCTGAGTTCACGTGGAGCGATGACGAGCAGCCGGCGACTTCACAGCCGCGCGCTGGGTCGGAGCCCGCATCAGCCATCGCGGAGGCCAGCTTGAGCGGGCAGGCACCGCCCCGGTCCCCTCGAGTAGACCAGTTCGAGCTGCACAACCGTACCTCCCAGCGCGGCGGCTGTGAAGGGAGTAGGAGCTCTACTCGGTGTAGTGACTCCGCTCGCCGCTCGTCAGAGCGCGAGACCTCGCGCCGCTCCTCCGCGGGCAATCGATCACGTCGGAGGTCGGGTTCCCCGCCGAGACGTTCATCATGGGAACATAGAACCGCATCAGGGACCTCTCCTCCGCCCAGGGTTCAGGGCGAGGGATCAGCTACCCCTCAGCGGTGTCTCCAGACCGTGATCGGCTACGCCCTGCCCCGACTTCTGCTCCGACTACGGGGAGCAAACGAGCGGCGCCTATCTCAAGCTTGACCTCGGGGAGCTCGAAGCGGCCTCGCGCCATCGCGCCAGGGTAAGCTCCGACCTGATTATTTCCGATTAGCATTCTGAATTTCTGAGTAGTTTTGTTGTAGTGACGCTTCTCGTATTCCAGCCGCCCTAATCCCGGCACGATGAAGCCGGTGCCTGTGAAGGCAGTGCACCGGCCAGCACACGTGGTTGGGGATGCGCCGCCGCCGGCTGGGCCACTGCCAACCCTCCTGTTGAGTCAGGCCGGCGAAGAGGCAGGAGGGTCCGACACCCAGGAAGCTGTAGTCCCGCCAAGGCGCGCCGAGAGCCCCGTTCGCAGTGATCTGCCAATGGGTCAGCTGGGGCTGGGGGTGAGACCCCCAAGGACAAAGAGCTCTCGGCCTGTGCGGCTGAGCTGGAGAGGTGCTTGTACGGCCCGCAGGAGCAGGCCCCAGAGGGTTCCGCTCCCGAGGCGCCGGCGGGAGATATTGAGGCGCCAGCCCCCGAGCCGTCGGCGGGGACAGGCGGAGCTGTGGCGGATGTTGGGGTTCCAGCCCCCGAGTTGTTGGTGGGGACGGGGGACGCCATGGTGGTCGTGGAGCGGGCCGCCCCTTCGTCCGAGGAGATCTCGGCCGCGGTGAGCATCGAAGTGATCGAGGACGTCGTTCCGATTACGTCGGCGACCCCTTCCATGATCGGTGTCGTTCCGATTACGTCGGAGGCCCCGGAGGTCGTCGTCATCTTGGAATCGCCTTCCCCCATCACTCCTCCCATTGTGGTGATGGAGGAGCTGGCACCGTCCCTGACAATGGAGGTCGGAGATAGCTCAAGGGGCCCGGGATCGACCGCGTCGGCGCTCGAGGAGCAGGCGGATACGCTGCTACTCTGGCTGGTGCCCGTCTCGCGGGTCGAGACCTCAGTCGACCTCGACATCAACGGTGGTGCGGAATCCTCGACCGGCCGGAATATTGAGAGGGGCCTGCACCAGAGCGAGCGGGCGTTGCGCTAATCAGAGCGGGCGTTTCGAGAATTGGTCCTTCCCGTCGCGAGGGTGAGTCGTCGACTCCTTTGCTTTCCCTTTTCCGTCTGCCCTCCGATCTTGTCATCTTTTCTGACCGTGGAACTCCTCTGCGACTCAGGAGCTCATTGGGCGCAGCGACGACACGTCTCGTGCCATCGAGGCACTCCGAGCGAAGAAAGCTCGACTGGAGGCGCAGTTGGTCGCAACCCAGCTTGTCATGGCGGCGGGCGAGGTCAGTAGGGTGACCGAACGCGCGGCCCTTGAGGCAAGGGCGAAGTCCACGGAGGATAGCACGGCCGCGGCGCAAACGGAGAAAACCGCCTTGGAGGCAAATCTGGCCGAGGCGGAGAAGGCAGCTTCGGAGCTGCGATCTAACGCCGAGGCCGCCGCCCGGACCGCCAGCCAGGAGAAGGCGGAGCTCGAGACAAGAGCGGGTCGGGGTGAGTCCGACCTCTAGGTGGCTCGTGAGAGGGTGGCTGCTCTCGAGGCCCAGGTCCGTGATGTCAACACCGCGAAGGACCAGCTCCAAGAAGTCACCAAGAAGCGCGAGGAGGAGATCCTTAGTGAGTGTCCTGTGACCTGTTGTCTTCACGTTTCTCCTTACGTGTAGTTGTTTGGTCCCATGACCCTTCTTTGTTTTTTGGTGGTGGGCAGACATCCGCGTGGCCCGCGACGGCTTGACGAAGCAGCTTGCGGACAAGGAGAGCGTCGTGGCCACCCAGCTCATCAAGAACCAGGAGCTGGCGGACCTCGTTCGCGAGTCTTCCAAGAAGCTGGACAGTAAGAGGTGTACCCCTGTCACGCTTTGCTCTTTCATGTCGAGATGTTTTTCGCTAATGCTCGTCTTTCTTTTCTTTTTGTCATAAGCCATGGCGGAGCTCGAGCAGACGCGGAATTCGTACGAGGGCACCAAGAAGACCCTCGCGGATGTGCAGACGATCCGCGACAAGATGGCCCAACCCGTGACGAAGACGCTGAACGAACTCGGAGTCGCCGCTGCTCCCACTCTGAAGGACCGCCCGGCACTGGCCGTCGGTACGGCTCGCCGGCAGTCAATGGCTGTGGCGTGTGACATGGCGCACAAGGTTGTCACGATGTTTCTGTCGCACTACCCAGATCTGGATCGGCAACTGCTGAGCGAAGGGTGGTGCCCCGGTTACGACGACGACACGTACGATGCTATCGAGAGGGGTGCTGTGGACTTTGCTGAAGCCATGACCGTCAACACCCTTCACGACTTGGGCCTATAAAAGAAACATAAGTAGCCTCGTAGGGGCTTTTGATTATGTCTGTGTTGGTCTGTAAAAAACTTGTGGGTCATGTGACCATTTTTCGATTTTAGTTAAGAACTCGTTTGTTTTTCGTTGTGTGTTATCCTTTTTCCGAGTAGTCAGGGAACTTGCGAGTCTGAGTATTGCAGCCTAAGACCTCGTCAGTGGTGCCTTGCTCCGTATCCACGGAGGTGTAGGAACTTGGTGACCCGGCCGGGCTCAGCCTTAAAGTAGCACTACTCGGGCAAGTAGCTCCCGAGTACCTTGAGAAGGATAAACGAGCGCACGTGTTTTTGCAAACAAGAAAACTCTTCGGAGTCATTGTTTAGACGGTTGCCCGACTACTTTCGAAGGAGCAGAGGAACAACAACTCGGAGTCGCAAACTTTGCTCGTGGGTCTTTACACCGTAGTCGCAGGGGCGTAAGTACTCGGGGCTCGGACGAGCGTAGGCTCACGACCGCGCGAGTTATTACCCATCTCCTTTAGCAGGTGTGGTTGCACCGTGGTGATCATACGAGAAACCGCAGACAGTTTTTGATCGAAAAAGTTTTCTAAACGCATGGGGGAGGGATGTCGTGGCCCCAAGTAGCCCCCGAGCCCATGGACAAGTCGGAGACTTGCCCGTGGGATGAAGCAGGCTTAAAAACATTTTACACGAGTAAAAGACATAAGCTTGAACGAAGATATCATCTCACGAAAAATGAACATAGCTCGAAGCTTTTGCATTATCATAAGATGAAACAAAGAACTTTTAAGGATAAAAGCGGTGTAACTGTTCTATGTTCCATGCGTTGGCGATGACCCTGTCATCCTCGTACTTGAGCTCGAAAGTTCCCAGACGGAGCACCTGGTCGACGATAAATGGTCCCTCCCACGGTGGTAAAAGCATTGTGCCGGCCCTCGTTGCTTTGAACGTGTCAGAGAACGAGGTCGCCGACTTGGAACTCGCGGTTTCGTATGTTGCGCTCGTGGTAGCGGCGCAGGGCCTGCTGGTATTGTGCTGAGTGGAGGAGGGCGATGCTGCGCACTTCATCCAGCTGGTCGATGGCGTCCTCAAGTGCGACCTGGTTGCCTTCTTTGGTGTAGGCTTGAACTTGCGGGCTGCCGTAGTCGATGTCTGTTGGGAGGACTGCCTCTAAACCGTGGACCAGGAAAAAAGGCGTGCAGCCGGTGGCCCGACTAGGCATGGTGTGTAGACTCCATAGGATGGACGGGAGCTCCGCGACCCATGTTGCCCGGAACTTCTCGAGGCGCTTGAAAATTCGTGGCTTCAAGCCTTGCAAGATCATGCCGTTCGCCCTCTCCACCTGCCCATTAATCCTTGTATGGCTGACAACGGCCCAGTCCACACAGATGTTGTCATCGCAGAACTTGAGGAACTTTTTGCTGGTGAACTGGGTGCCATTGTCGGTGATGATGGAGTTCGAGATCCCGAAGCGGTAGATGATGTCAGTGAAGAACGTGACGGCCTCCTCGGAGTGAATGTTGGTTATAGGCTTGGCCTCTATCCAGTTGGAGAATTTGTCGATGGCGACGAGCACTCGTGTGTAGCCCCCGAGTGCTTTTCTCAGAGGTCCGACCGTATCCAGCCCCCAGACCGCGAAAGGCCAGGTGACAGGAATGGTTTGGAGCGCCAGTGCTGGGAGACGGGTTTGTCGTGCGTAGAACTGGCAGCCTTCGCAGCTGCATATGATCCGTGTCGCGTCAGCAACTGCAGTTGGCCAATAAAAACCTTGTCGAAAGGCTTTTCCGACAATAGTCTTTGGACCGGCGTGGTGGCCACACGTGCCGGCGTGAATATCCTGTAGCAGTTCCTTGCCCTGGTCGGCTAGAATGCATCGCATGAGTATGCTTTCGGCAGCCTTTCGTCGGAGCTCGCCATCGACCAGTCTGTACGACTTGGCCATACGTGCGATCCGCCTGGCTTTCTCCTTGTCAGGTGGCAGCTTTCCTTTCACCATCCACTTGAGGATCGGGATCCTCCAATCTAGGTCTTCGAGGTTAGGCTCTCGCACCTCATCGATCTCCATGACCTCTTGCGTCGATGGTTCTGGAGGCTTGTCCTCCTCGGAGCGAACAGATGGCTCGTACTGGTCGCTGGCAAAGGCCCCGTGCGGAACGGGTTTTCGATTCAATGCCACTTTTGCGAGAGTATCTGCTGCTTCATTGTACTTCACATCACGTGATTGAGCTCGAGCCCGTGGAACTTGTCTTCCAGCTCGCGCACCGCATGGCAATACGCGGCCATTTTCGGGCTCAAACAGTTCTTCTCTTTCATCACCTGTCCCACGACCAGGTCGGAGTCCCCCGGGATCTCGAGACGTCGGATCCCGAGTTCGAGGGCAATCCGGGGACCATTGATGAGAGCTTCGTACTCTGTGACATAATTGGAGGCCGGGAAATGTAGTCGGACCATGTACTCCATACGCACGCCCAAAGCCGAGATGAAGACAAGAACGACCCCGGCTCCTTCTTTCATGAGCGACCCCTCGAAGTACATAAGCCATGTCTCGTGCTCGATGGGAGCTGGCGGAGTTTGGATCTCCATCCCTTCGGTGACGAAGTCGGCCAGTGCCTGCAACTTGATGGCGCTGCGGGGCGCATATGTGATGTTCTGCCCTATCAACTCGAGGGCCCACTTAGTGATTCTTCCTTCTGCTTTCGGGCTCTGTATGACTTCGCCAAGCGGGTATTTGGACACCACCGTGATGCGGTGCGAGTTGAAATAGGGTCGGAGCTTCCGCTTGGTGATGAGGACAGCGTAGATCAACTTTTGGATTTGCGGGTAGCGCGTCTTCGAGTCGGAGAGGACTTCGCTCACAAAGTAGATGGATCATTGCACCTTTTGCGTCCTCCCGAGTTCGTTTCGCTCGACGACCAGCACCGCGCTCACGACTTGAGTCATTGCAGCGATGTACAGGAGCATGGGCTCCTCCTTCGCTGGTGCAGTGAGCACTAGCGGGCTTTTGAGCATGTCTTTGAGCGAGTCGAGTGCTTCTTGTGCCTCGGGCGTCCACGTGAAGTGTTCCGACTTCTTCATGAGCTTGTACAGCGGCAGGCTACATTCGCCAAGCCGGGCGATGAAGCGGCTGAGAGCCGCGAGGCATCCCGTGATGCGTTGTACCCCTTTCAGGTTCTTGATCGGCCCCATGCTTGTGATGGCTGAGATCTTCTCGAGATTCGCCTCGATGTCGCGTTCCGGCACGATGAACCTGAGAAGCATGCCTTTGGGAACCCCTAAGACGCACTTCTTGGGGTTAAATTTTACGCCGTGCTCCCTCAGCTTCTCGACGATATCATCAACGTAAGACGTAAGCTTCGATCAGCCGTCCGATGAGGTCGCCAAAGACGCGTCGCATGCATCTCTGGAACGTGGCTCCTGCATTCTTCAACCCGAATGGCATGGATGCGTAGCAAAATGTGCCGAAAGGGGTGATGAACAAGGTCGCGAGCTGGTCGGCCATGCTCATCACGATCTGGTGGTACCCGGAATAAGCATCGAGAAAGTAGAGGGTTTCGCACCCGGCTGTTGAGTCGACTACTTGATCTATACACGGTAATGGAAACGGATCTTTTGGACATGCCTTGTTTAGGCTCGTATAGTCGACACACATCATCCATTTTCCATTCTTCTTCTTAACGAGTACAGGATTTGCTAACCACACGGGGTGGTACACTTCACGAATGAACCCTGCACTAAGGAGCTTCTTGATTTCCTCGCCGATGGCCTTGCACTTGTCAGAGTTGAAGCGGCGAAGATGCTGCTTGATCGGCTTCGAGCCGGGCTTAATGTTAAGCTTGTGCTCGGTGACCTCCCTTGGAATCCCCGGCATGTCGGAGGGCTTCCATGCGAACACGTCGAGGTTTGCGTGGAGGAACTTGACGAGCGCGCTTTCCTATTTAGGATCGAGCGCCGTCCCGATACGGATCGTGCGGCCATCGTCGGAGACAACCACCTCCTTGGCGTCCTTGGCGGGCTCGAAAGAGCATGCCTCGCGCTTGGACATCTCGGGATATCGGGGTCCTCGGAGAGGGGCTCTGCGGCGAGCTTCTCGGACCTGATCAGTGCCTCAGCAAACTGAAAACACTCAGCGTCGCACTCGTATGCGTGCTGGAACGACGTGCCCACCGTGATGACACCCTTCGGACCGGGCATCTTCGACTTTAGGTACGTGTAGTTGGGGACGGCCATAAACTTCGCGTATGATGGCCTTCCGAGTATCGCGTGATACGTCCTCGGGAACCCGACCACCTCGAAGGTGAGGGTCTCCTTTTGGAAATTGCTCGGCATTCCGAAAGTGACAGGCAGGTCGATCAGCCCGAGGGGAACCACCTCCATCCCGGGCACGACCCCGTGGAATGGCGCCGTTGACGGCCGCAGTCGTGACCGCGGAATTCCCATGTCATCGAGAGTCGAGGCATAGATGACGTTGAGGCCGCTTCCTCCATCCATCAGCACCTTGTGCACGCGCTTGGAGCCAAACAAGGGTGCCACAACCAGCGGATGTTGCCTGGCTGTGGGACATGATCAGGATGGTCATGGCGGTCAAACGTGACCGGCGTCTCCGACCACTTCAGATATGTCGGCGTCGTGCGCTCGACGTTGTAGACTTCTCGCCGGATCAGCTTCTCCTGGTGTTTAGATTGTCACACCACCGAGCCCCCGAAGATCATCATGACTGCACCATCTTCTCCAGGGTAGCCAGCTTCGTCGTCGTCCTTGTCCTTCCCTCCTTTGCTAGTCGGAGCGGGGTCACACTTCTTCAGCGTGCCGGCGTGGTAGGACTTCATCAGGTTGCAGTCTTTGAGCGCATGCTTGACTAGGCCTTCATGGTTGGAGCACGGTGCCTCCTGCAGCTTCTCAAAGTGGTCCTTGGGCAGGTTGCCCCTGGGCCTTGTCGTCTTCCGGTCAATAGCGGCCACCAGAATGTCGTCTCGGTACCGCTTGTCCTTGTTCTTCTTCTTCTTGTTGGACGGAGTGGACGGACCTCCATCAGCTTCAGCTAGTTGTTTTCCCTTGCTGGTGCTGGGGCTGAGCGTAGCGGCTACGGCTTCTTCCCCGTTGGCGTGTCCGTGGCGATGTCGAGAAGCTCCCGAGTAGATCGTGGCTTCCGTCGCCCGATCCGGTGGATCAGCGTGGCACACGTGGTGCCGTTCTGGAACACCGAGATGATGTCCGTGTCAGTGGTGCTGGGCAGCTCGGTGCACCGCTTGGAGAAGCGCCATATGTAGTCGCGCAGGCTCTCGCCCTTCATCTGCTTGCAGTTGCGTAGGTCCCATGGATTCCCTGGTCGGGCGTACGTGCCCTGGAAGTTGTCGATGAAGGCATCACGCAGCTACGACCAGCTGTCGATCCTGCCCCGAGGCAGGTGCTCGAGCCACGTGCGGGCCGAGTCGGTGAGGTGTAGGGGGAGGTTCTTGATGATGAACAGGTCGTCCCGCGCACCACCGGTGTTGCACGCCAGTCGGTAGTCTTCTAGCCATATGCTGGGGTTGGTCTTCCCATCATACTTGGGTACGGTGGTCAGAGCTCGAAAGCGCAGAGGAAAACACGCGCCACGGACGTTCTTCCCAAAGGCTCGAGGTCCTTGGGCATCGGGCGAGTTGCTCCAGCTCCGATCCTCGTCGCTGTCATAGCGGCCACCGCGCCGCCGGTTGTACTCCTTCCGAGGTTGCTGCTCGTGGTTGTCGCCCTGGCCCGCGTCCACCCTCTGCCACACCTTGATGGTGTCACGCGCGTCACGGTTGGGACCCAGGCGGCTGTTGATGGGAACATTGACCTCCTCGGACCGACGCGGCTGATGTGATGGTACCGTAGGTTGTCTCTACTCGGAGTGCCCACGCCCTTGTGAGCCCCGCTGATGAGAGGCGAAGCTCTCTGCTTGCTGCACGGTAGCAGTCTCGAGGAGCGTCTTGAGCTGTTGGTGCATCTTCTTTTCCTGGGGCATGGCAGGCTCTGGGATCTTCCAGAGAAGAACAACCGCCACCGCCAGGTTTTGTGACGCCCTCTTGAAGACAGGCGTGTCGTTGACGACGTCGCGGTCGTCATTGATGATACATTGCTAGACGTCCCGCGCGCGCACAAGCAGGAGTCGGGTTCGCGTCCTACCCGGGTTGTTGGTGGAGCAAGGCCCCCTCGTCGTCGAGCTGGCACTGTGCATCCTCCAGCTCGTCTAGTCATACCCGTCGTGCGGCGTCGTTGGGCGGGTCCTGCGCCACAGCCACGATGTCCGCTGTCGAGCTGTGGGCGGACTAGACGACCCCTTCTGGAGTCTAGGCTGGTGCTTGCGCGACCGGGGAGTTACCAACGACGAAGCACTCGCGCGTGGGGTCATACCCCTCAGTGTCGGAGTCGTCGGAGTAGCCGAAGCAGTAATCTACCGCCGTGTGAAAACATCTGAAGGCGTCGGCGTCCCGGAGTAATCCCATTCCGGGTCCTCACGGTCGCGCGTGCTGTCGGTGTTGGGGTACAGCTCGTCGGGCAAGGTGATGGTGAGGTTCCGGTTCGCCAGAAGAAGATGGGCCGGAAAGTCCTCGTACGTGGCCAGGACTGTGCCCGACGACGAGGAGTACGCCGCTGTCATGTTGCGCATCCCGCGAGGGAACGGCGGTGCCAGCGCGCTCTCCCTAGCGAGACGTGCCGTCAGGTCTGCTGACGACAGGGATTCCTCTGTCACGATGGCAGGCTGTGGCTCGCTGGCTTCGACCCCCGGAGGGGAGCCGGCACGCGTCGCCCTGCGTCGCTCCGCCCGCGCCTGCCGCGAGCGCTTGCCCGAGCGCCTTTTGCACCAGGGTGACCGTGGGGCCGGTGCCAGAGTTGGTTCTGGCGCAGGCACGATCGCGTCCCTGTTGAGGAGGCGCATCAGGTAGCCGTTGCCGGTCGCCTGGACCTCCAGGTTGCCGAACTTGATCTCGTACCCAGCCGGGAGCGGGTCGGACGATGCCATGGGGTAGCTCATCGGCAGCGGCTTGGTGATGATCACCGTCGAAGATGGTGGTTGATGGGCCGTGCGGACCCTGAAGTGAGTGTCGAGACACGCGAAGGCACCTACGTGGCGCGCCAACTGTCAGGGTATGTTAGCCGGCAAGTAAATTTATACGAACACGTGTCAGGAACCACATGGTGGCACAAGAGACACACGAGATTATACTGGTTTGGGCCTCCGGAGAGTAATACCCTACGTCCAGTTTGGAGGGGAGTGTTCTTTATGCCCAAATGTCTATAGTAGCGGTTACAAACTAGTCGGGAGAGGGTTTACGAGCCCAAGTCCCTAGTGCGTGTGCACTGAGTTCTTGTAGCAGAGTTCTGCGTACACGAGTGGGTGTGGATGACTAGGGATGATATGAGATGAGATATCGATCGTAAGTGCGTGTGGGGGTGAATGTGAGTGTTGTTTATAGGTGTTCCACTCCTCCCCTTTTATAGTTGCAAGGGAGAGGTCTATGGGGGTAAAAATGAGGATGGAGACTAGATTACAGCGTAGGGTGTCCATCTCCATGTCGAGCCGTCATGATGGTGCGGCAGGTGCGGCGAAGGACTGTAGCGAGATCAACGGTGGCGGCGTAGGCTTCCGAGAATCGCGGGCTCCGAGCGGTTGCCTTCGGGGCTTCTCGGGCTCGCCTCGGAGTAGTCCGTCAAACGTAGGGTGTAGGCGTCGTACCCTACGTTCATCAGTTAGAGTAGGAGCGTGTCTTTCCTGGGCACTGTGGGAGTGGAGTGGCTGTTGACATTGCTAACGTCATCGACTAGAAACGGATATAAAATCCATCTCTATCGACGGCACCAGAAATGCAAAGGTATATCTTAACATGATGCTAAGTGTATATCAGATGTTGCTTTCAGATTAAACTAAAAGGTGAACTCCGACACGATTCATAGCACAACTCGATATAGGTTGTCAGCCCTGACTGGTGTGCCAGAAAACGCATGGATATGGTACTCTTACATATGCCTTGGATCTCTAGAAAAGAAGATATATATAAACTGGGAATCCGCAAGCACACAGATATGAATATGCCATTGTAGCATTTTAACCAGGAGTAAAACCAGGTATCGTATTTATATTCTACCACAGGGAAAGAAGTCTTTCTAATCCATAATAGCTAATACATGCTCATCTCTCAGTTTTATAATGTAGAGTGGCCAAAATATATCAATTGCTATAAACAGGGGTAAGTCACATAAAGATAAAGATATTGATAGCATTGTTCAAGTCATAACATCATGAGCAGCTAGAAAGTGTCATTATAGCAAGAGAAACATAGCAAAGTCTAGTTAGAGAGGATACTCCTCGGTAACTCTAAACTATATGTCAATGCAAACTATGATTAGTGCAAACATTTAACAATCATGGAAGAAGAACTATTATATCAATGCATGGGGAGACTGTCCAAGAGGATCAAGGCCGAACTTGAAACAACCCAAACAGTATAAGGCTCCACTAGTCCTATACACGGGGGGTGGACGGCGAAGGACTCAATAGTGCTATCACCACCACGATCTACCACACGACCCGGCATATAGGGTGCAATCGCAAATAAATACAATATAAGCACCACGCTTACACTGTCTTTATCGTTCACCCATGTTAACAAATGATCTAGGTGAGGGCTATACGACTCCATACATGAATCTAAAGGCAAATCAACTATGCTAAACATGTAATCATAATAAATACCAAAGCATATAATGTCGAATATAATCATTGATAAGAACATATGTCTGTATAACAAATGTAAGGAACTAGATAAGAACTTACAAGAGCGAAGCTAGATCAGTATCTCGATCAGCTTCTAGACAATCAGGAGCCAAGTAGATGCCTTGCCTCCTCCTAGATCTAGACTAGCTAGCTACTCTACTATATGGTGTTTCTAGGGCGTAGTATCTCTGACTTGATGACTTGATCTGGTGTATGCAAACTCAGGTTTCCAGATGCCTCTACCAGGGGGCAGGGGGGCTGCTTATATAGTCCTGAGGGGTAGACGTGCGCCATTTGATCAAACCAACCTAACGAGTGGTTTAGATTGATCCTCATAGGCGGTGGAAGAACCTTCTGGAAGTAGGGCTGAGGTGGCGCCCGGGGGAGGCCGACCGGCCCTACCACCAGGCCGATCGGGCTGGGGTGGGCCCCCCTCGGGGCCCACTTCGGCCAGGTGGTCTGTCGCTTCTTCTAGATGCTTCTTTCTTGGGTGTCAAGTCACGTTGAGTTCCGGAGCCTTCTGGAGTCTTCTAGATTTGATTCTTTTAGCACTTTTCCCGAATGGTTCCTGGATTTATATAATTTGCCAAATCTCCAGAAAAACTGTTAGTGGCACCCTATTCTAAGTTGATATTAACATTTATGCCCTTTTCTCATGTTTAGTTGACTTATAAATATATAGGATAAGATGTGTCAACAAACTCCCCCAAGCTTACCCTTTGCTAGTCCCTAGCAAAGATATGCTTTAGCAGGATCAGGAGTTGCTACAACGCTTTCACACCTCAAAAGTACTATGGTTTTCAAAAACCAATTCTCCTCAACAAGATTGCTCCCTCTTACCTTCAACCTTTAAGCATAGCCTTTTCATAAATCTTGAGCAAATAAAAGACAAAACAATCAAGTCAAGCAGTATATCTCAAATTCTTTGATCAGCTATCATCCTGGGGTTTTGCACATTTTTCAGATAAAACTCAGAGATCCTGTGTATGACCTTCTCAAGTATGGAGTCACACTTGGCAAGATATATATGGATGATAGTGTTGGATGAATGAGGGTGAAAGGTGGTAAGGCTTTTAGCCTAGCTCTTGGACTATATCTCTCTTTCTAAGATTTTTAAGATCTGGGCTTTCCATTCTTGGAGAGGTGGGCTCTACTCGCCCCGGACTTTTGTCCATTTTTCTCTCTCCTTAGAGATGTGGGCTCTACTCACCCTCGGACACGTGTCCATTATTCATCTCTAAATTTATTTTAGGGATGTAGGCCCTTCTCGCCTAGTATGACACTTGTCCTTTTCTCTCCCTCTCTCTTCTCACTTTTTCCTCTCTTCTTTTTTTTCGAATGTAGCCCCAGAATCCTTTTTAACATTGAGAGAGATATATCCTAGAGTTGCATGAGCTGTATGGCTTGATGGAAAATGCGTACTTCCATGTCAGAAGCAGCATAAATGGTGGAATGGAATGATCTTGATGTGTATGACAAGCTCTTAAGGATCATAGACACAGGAACTCATCATATAAAATTTCATGATTTTTAAGATAAATCCAGGAATCTAGCTTCTCTAGGAAAATGATCAATAGCAACTCAACTTTTCATGAATCATCTTTCAAGGCCTAGACTCAGATTAAGCATGTACTTGCACAGGTTTTGGGTTTAGAGCAAATTAAGCATTTAAGCTTCAAGAGAATCTAGGTCTGAAAACTAAGCACTTTTAAAAGGAATTACGACGGAGCAACTATTCATCATCTCCAAGCATATATCATCAAGATCATTATTAAAGAGAAAAGCCAACTAGCAGACTCTAGCATTTTATTCAAACTAAGACTTTTAACTAATACTCAAATAACTAGCTAAAAACATAGGATAGTGATACTTATCATGATAACTGGGGGTGCTCTCCCCCAAGCTGGATCTTGAAGTGATTCTTGATTCATCCTTGGAACTTGTTTGCCTTCAGGTCCTTATTAAATTCTCCCTGTAAATATTAGTCTCGCACATACCCGAAGGAACAAATTCTAGGATTATGCTGTGAGCCTTCATGTGCCCACTTCTTTTTGGGTTTTTCTGAAATGTGTGGACCTTCATGTGCCCACGTATTTTTGTGAATTTTTATACGCAAAAGGGATGCTAAAACAAAAACATGTGAATGCAAAAAAAAAATTATTTATTATTTTTTTTATGCCGCCACGGTACGGAGTACATGGGGCCTTAAATAATGCAAAAGCAGAAAATATTTTTATGATTTTTTTTTCAATGCAGGTATAGGGAAATAAACATGCTAATCTAAATATGCAGTGCAGAATATAAAGATAAATACCGAGTTACCTCTCGGCGAGAGTTTAGAGTACTTACTCCCATGGCGTAGATGTAGTGGCCATTGATTGATCAGTTGATGACGCGGGTAGTGATTGGTCTTCCGAAGGTATACTTTGATCTTTCTTCCTCCAAACTTGTTTCTTCAGTGGAGACCTTTCTGGAGTAACAGGTTCAGAATACTGGGCTGGTAGAAGCTGAGCGGACTTCTCCTTGATCTCTTCTTCAATGTTCTTGACATCCGTCAACTTTGTGTTCAGCTTGCGTTGTAATTTCTGAAGGCGTCTCCGCGTTTTGTTCTTCTTGGGCTGTTCAGGATCAGTATAAGTATTGAAGTAGCAGCGTACCTTTTCAGTTCTGAACTGGAAGTGGATCTCGCCAGTCCTGATGTAGATGATTGCTCTTGGTGTGTTCAGGAACGGTCTTCCAAGCACGATGGGAGGATCTTGCTCATCTCCCATGTCTATGACTAAAAAGTCAGTCAGGACATAGTGGTCCTTTATCTTGACAGGTACATCTCGTGCAATTCCTTCCGGGAACCGTTGTGATTGATCCGCCATCTGCAACATTATATATGTGGAATACAAAGGCAGGTCACCATATATTAATTCGTAGGTTACCTTAGACATTAGGTTGGTGCCCGATCCCGTGTCGCAGACAACTCGCTGGAAGTTCCATTGATTGATGGAGCAGTGGATTGATGGAACTCCAGGGTCTTCAAGCTTTGGCAGTAATGGTGAAGGGAACAGGTTCTCATTCTCTGATTGAATCGTGTTGATCATCCAAACTTCCTCCACATGCGGTTGAGGTCGATTGTTCTTCTTATTCCTCCTTCTATCTCTTCTCTTCTTCTCAACAACTAGCTCGTGTTCTTGGGGGTAAGGATATCGGGGGTGTGCAGGAGCTTTTAGGATCTTGTTCTTGAACTTGAATCTCTCCTTTCTCCCATTGATGGTGAAGACGATCTTAGCGGCGTCGGCGTAGATGATGGCTTTGGCTGTGGCAAGGAAAGGACGACCCAAAATGATTGGAGCGTTCTCACTTCCCCCAATCTCAACCATAGCAAAGTCGGCAGCCACGTAGGAGCGTCCTACCCCCAGACATACGTCGTCTAGGATGCCCTCGGGGTAGCATAGTGACAGGTCTGCAAGCTGCAAGCACATGGTTGTATACAATAAAGGTGAACCATTGATTTTCTTATATATTACCTTAGGCATTATGTTGACGCTAGACCCAAAGTCACAAAGTGCATTCTTGAAGGTGTAGGCTCCAATAGTGATGGTGATGATGGGCCTTCCTGGATCTCCTCTTTTGGCGGGCATGCCCCAGTCAGTCCATCTTGGGCCTTCTTCTGTCTTACTCGAACACAGATCTGCAGAATAGATATCGACAAGATTTGCAGATTCTAATTCTTCCGGCTGGCCCGGAATCTTACCTGGGTTAGCCGTGGGAACAGATGATGCTAGCTGAGAAATCTGAGATTCTAGCATTTTATTAAAGCTATGTTGGTTCTTGATGGCAGAAGAAAAACTTTCCATTTTATTACTAATAGTTTCGAGTATTTTATCATTGGAAGCTAACTTCTTGGACAGATTATCCATAATTCTACCCTGGTTTTGGACTAAGTCTCTTAAAGGTGAGAAATTATTGGAAGAATTATTACCTTGATAATTACCTAAATAGTTACCTGGGTAGTTGGTCCTCTGCTGAGTCCATCCTTGATTCTGCTGGGGACGATATTGGTTGTTATTGTTGATGTAGTTCACGTCCTCCTCCAGCTGAGGGCATTGACTCCCTGAGTGTCCAGTGTTTCCACACTCTTCACAGGTCATGCGGGATTCGAAGAGTTGCATGACTTCCTTCTTCTCAGGGGTTTTGTCTTCAAGTCTCTTCATCAGTAAATCCATTTTGGCAGACAGCATGTCTACCTCCTTGAGCTGGTGCATTCCTCTTTCTTTCTTGCGGGTTGACGTTCCTCGTTCCAAGCTTGATTGGACGCCATCTTTTCCACAAGGTTAGTAGCTTGAGTAAGTGTAAGGGACAGGAAAGCACCTCCAGCTGCAGCATCCATCGTTTCACGGGTGTTGGTAGAGAGCCCGTGGTAGAAGGTCTGCAAGAGCAACTAGTTTTCCATTCCATGATGTGGGCATTCTGAAATGTAGTCTTGAAAGCGCTCCCATGCTTCAGGAACAGATTCCTCGTGTTGCTGCTGGAAACTCGAAATTTTCCCCCGTAAGGCATTGGTTTTGCCTATAGGAAAGAACTTTGCCAGAAAGGCAGTAGAACACAATGTCCAAGTTGTAAATTTGTCTTTGTTGGAGTAAAACCATTGCTTCGCTCGCCCCAATAATGAGAATTGGAATAAACGAAGTAGGACTGCATCACTTGGCACATCTTTGATTGTGAAGGTGCTACATATCTCCAAGAAATGTTGAAGGTGTTTGTTGGCATCTTCATGAGCTTTTCCACAAAATTGGCTAGCTTGTACCATGTTGATCAGTGCAGGCTTGAGCTCAAAAGCAGCATTTCCTACAGCGACTGTCGGACCAGTACGAATGTTGTCCGGGGTCGGTGCGGAGTATTCGCGTAGGGACTTGTTTGCCATTACTTCAAACGTGGGTGTTAAGCTTCGCGCTGTTGAATCTCCCAAGGCAGAAGTCGTGGGCCGAGAATCAGGAGACCTGAGTTTTGACCTTGCCTTCCTTAAGATTTTCTCTGGATCTGGAACAAAGTTTTTTGGAAGATTCTTATTCATACATTACCCTGAAATAAGATAGACAAAAGTGGAAAGAACAAGGGTATGCCTGTTTAAGCAATGATAATTTGGGTTCTCGATACATTATGTGTGAGAGATGCATGCATGCTATTACTGAAACTTTTTCATCTAGGCTATAGACTTTCTTTCCCCGGCAACGGCGCCAAAAATGCTTGTTGACATTGCTAACATCATCGACTAGAAACGGATATAAGATCCATCTCTATCGACGGCACCAGAAATGCAAAGGTATATCTTAACATGATGCTAAGTGTATATCAGATGTTGCTTTCAGATTAAACTAAAAGGTGAACTCCGACACGATTCATAGCACAACTCGATATAGGTTGTCAGCCCTGACTGGTGTGCCAGAAAACGCATGGATATGGTACTCTTACATATGCCTTGGATCTCTAGAAAAGAAGATATATATAAACTGGGAATCCGCAAGCGCACAGATATGAATATACCATTGTAGCATTTTAACCAGGAGTAAAACCAGGTATCGTATTTATATTCTACCACAGGGAAAGAAGTCTTTCTAATCCATAATAGCTAATACATGCTCATCTCTCAGTTTTATAATGTAGAGTGGCCAAAATATATCAATTGCTATAAACAGGGGTAAGTCACATAAAGATAAAGATATTGATAGCATTGTTCAAGTCATAACATCATGAGCAGCTAGAAAGTGTCATTATAGCAAGAGAAACATAGCAAAGTCTAGTTAGAGAGGATACTCCTCGGTAACTCTAAACTATATGTCAGTGCAAACTATGATTAGTGCAAACATTTAACAATCATGGAAGAAGAACTATTATATCAATGCATGGGGAGACTATCCAGGAGGATCAAGGCCGAAACTTGAAACAACCCAAACAGTATAAGGCTCCACTAGTCCTATACACGGGGGGTGGACTGCGAAGGACTCAATAGTGCTGTCACCACCACGATCTACCACACGACCCGGCATATAGGGTGCAATCGCAGATAAATACAATATAAGCACCACGCTTACACTATCTTTACCGTTCACCCATGTTAACAAATGATCTAGGTGAGGGCTATACGACTCCATACATGAATATAAAGGCAAATCAACTATGCTAAACATGTAATCATAATAAACACCAAAGCATATAATGTCGAATATAATCATTGATAAGAACATATGTCTGTATAACAAATGTAAGGAACTAGATAAGAACTTACAAGAGCGAAGCTAGATCAGTATCTCGATCAGCTTCTAGACGATCAGGAGCCAAGTAGATGCCTTGCCTCCTCCTAGATCTAGACTAGCTAGCTACTCTGCTATATGGTGTTTCTAGGGCGTAGTATCTCTGACTTGATGACTTGATCTGGTGTATGCAAACTCAGGTTTCCAGATGCCTCTGCCAGGGGGTAGGGGGCTGCTTATATAGTCCTGAGGGGTAGACGTGCGCCGTTTGATCAAACCGACCTAACGAGTGGTTTAGATTGATCCTCATAGGCGGTGGAAGAACCTTCTGGAAGTAGGGCGGAGGTGGCGCCCGGGGGAGGCCGACCGGCCCCACCACCAGGCCGATCGGGCTGGGGTGGGCCCCCCTCAGGGCCCACTTCGGCCAGGTGGTCCATCACTTCTTCTAGATGCTTCTTTCTTGGGTGCCAAGTTACGTTGAGTTCCGGAGCCTTCTGGAGTCTTCTAGATTTGATTCCTTTAGCACTTTTCCTGAATGGTTCCTGGATTTATATAATTTATCAAATCTCCAGAAAAACTGTTAGTGGCACCCTATTCTAAGTTGATATTAACATTTATGCCCTTTTCTCATGTTTAGTTGACTTATAAATATATAGGATAAGATGTGTCAACAGTGGCCTACGCCACACCGTTCGAAATTTAGGGGGTGGTGCGCACTGTGCCATTCGTGGCACAGTGGGCGGATACGCCCTCTGACACCGGATCGGCCTGGTCAGTGTGGCCCGGTGTGGAGGGGCTGGCACGTGGTGGTGCGTGGGTGAGCGTGCGCGGATATCCCGGGATATTGGAGGTGGGCCCCCGCCACTGTTGCCTTCGACGCGAAGGCTGAACTTGTCGGGGATGGAAACTACTTGTGGAAACGAGTACTCGGAGGGGGAGACAGGAACTTGTCGTGCGAACCGCCACGTGGCCGGGAACTTGTCGTGTGGGCCAGCGGGCGCTTGGATCCTGTCGAAAGGGTCGTCATGTACTCGGAGGCGTAGGTAGTGGTGCTCATGGGCCGCCTAGTTCCGGGCCCATGACGGAAACTGGTCGTACGAGCTGCCAGGTACTCGGAGGCGTAGTACTCGTTGTACTGGCCACTAAGTACGCTGTGTGTCAGTCCGTATTGCATTTTTTGGTGGTCGTGGTGGGCCCTAGTCTAGGGCCTCGTCAATGATGTTCGATGAAACTAATTCATCTTCTGTTTGGCAGCACGACGTGATTCAGGATGTGTACGGCATGGTGGAGGAGGCGCATGCCCACGCGCTACACCTGACGATCCCGCAGCACGAGTAGGTGTACCACAGGGTGATGGGCGCCATCAGGAGGTATTGGCGCGGGGTGAACTTCCAAGGGCACGATGCTCCTCTGCCGCCACGTATCCCGTCGTCCTCCTGCAGCTCCGCCTCCACTGCTCGTTCGGCACAGGCGCCGTCTAACTCCACCACACAGCCACCGTGGGTGGCCGCGGCGTCGGGTCCGACGTTATGCTTCAGCCAGTTTTCGATGTTCGCCCAGCCGCCGTCGTTCCGCCCCGCTGGCATGTCCGTGCCGCGACCGTTTAGTTTCGCACAGCAACAGGTACATCTTCTTTTGTACATTCTAGGATGCAGGACATGTTGTGTTGATTTTAAATATACGTGACATGTAATGTAATCTTTATAGGGACACGAGCACCGATGGGCCCGTGACCTTCGAACTAGTCAGCACCTTCTCGCCCTTCAGTGCAGCAGCCGCAGCACCAGCAGTGGTCAGCACCTGCTCGCCCTTCAGTGCAGCAGCTGCTGCAGACCTCCCAAGGTGACAACCTTCACTATCTATCTCCAACCCTATCCGCTCTTCACAACAAAGTTGCTAACAAATTATAATTCAATGCAGTTTACGGTTTTCTGGGCACACCGGAGTCCTCAGACTCGACCATGTACGACATCTACCTGGACGTCGAGGACATCACGCAGCTGACGCCAGAGGACCAGCAGCAGCCGCAGCAGCACCAGCAACAGGAGCAGTCGATGACGCAGTAGTTGGGATCTCAGCTGACGCAAGAGCACCAGCAGGCCGGGTTCGAGAAGGCGGGGGCGGCTAGATAAGGGGTGATGATGTCCCCCAGACGTTGGTGCCGTCGGGATCTGGAGCAGCACCCGAGGTGTTAGCGACACTGGCCGCCGATCCGGACGCCGCACGACACCGCCAGGCACCACTGGACCCCCTCACATACCCCAGCAACCACCTAGGGCAGCACATGCAGCCAGGAGGGCGGCTAGGGGACCGCCGCAGTCGCGCACGAAGTGCGGCCGTATGTAGTTCTTTTGTAGCGAACTCTTAGTTTTGTAAACTATTATTGTTTTATGGATATTCATGTTACCTTGTTAAAATTATATTCGTATTATATTAAGTGCCTCTCATCCTCTTCGAGCTTGAGCCCTTGGTATTTTTTCACTTCGTCCTCATAGAATCGGAGCTCTTCCATGGCGAAAACGTTCGGGACTAACGTCGCAGGAAAGAGTGAGAGACGCAAACAAGCTTTGTGCAGTAAATAAAAGAAAAAAGCTCCAATCGCCGCTTGGAATGGCGGTTTGCCCTACCGCCGTTTCAAGAGGCCCAACCACCAGCCGAGCTTCCCAACCGCCCAGCCCACAACACAACCGTCGTGTGACAACCCCACCCGAAATAAGTTCGTACTATCACTTAAGCCCATCCCTTTTGGTCGTTAAACGATAATAAAGAATCATCCTATTGAGTGTTGCCGGGTTATAGCCCGGTAAATCACTTGTAAACCACATAGAGGATCGAACACGCATACATTAAAACTCCCGCAACGAAGAGTCCAGAGTACCTTACAATTTAATACTAATCTTCCCCGAAGGGTCAACTATTACAATTCATAGTTCATAAAATAATAAACCATGGTTCAGAGTTTTAAATAACAGCGGAAATAAACTACGATAACTTGGCATCATGGGAGGCCACCCATAACACCATTATTCTTCGTCACCCACCCGTTCCAGCTCCCAGCCGGGCGGGATTTCACCAGGCCAACATAGTATCTGAAAACAACATATATAGCAAGGCTGAGTATACTAATACTCAACAAGGCTTACCCGTATAAAATAAAAGACTTAACCTTCTGATCATGATTGGCTTTTGGCTAGTGGGTTTGTTTTGCCAAAAAGCAACTAAGGAGTTAATCCTTACTTTCAATATTTTAGCTCATGTTCTAATAGATCAAGTTATTACTAGATAAGCAACTAATGCAAGCATACTTGTGCAAACAATTAATCAAACATCGAGTTTATCAACATTTCATCATAGAGGGATTATCATGGATAGACGGTTAAGCAATCTCGGATAAAGGTGAGAGGCCGACGATCGATCGATTAATAACCTTGCAAGGTGAACCTAAACATACGAGAGAAAACACTCACCATGAGTGTATTCAACCAAACGGTTCCCGTCATTCCTCAGATTAGGATCAGATGCCACAGTCCTAGGTACAACGCTAGCTGGCATGCCTCACACTAGCATCCAGCGTCACACATGCACCACAGGTAGCTAGCCTGGGGCAGCAGCCCAAGATTAGTAGCCTAAAGTTCCTGCACCGTATCGATCAGGTACTAGGTTTACCGTACCCATGTCCGACAAATGTTTAGTACTTTCAAACGCTTAATCTCTTAACCATTGAACCGGAGCCCAAAATCCCATGCTCTTACCACATGAGCAATTCCATTTAACAAGTCTTATGATTCCAACATAAGAACCTATTCTCGCGAGCGAAGTACATCACTCGACTTGTACCGGGTCCTTAGTGCATAGCAACTAGCGACCTAGCATACTAGTAAAAGATCATAGGTGCTTATGGATCATGCATCTAGGGTTTCCATTCAACTCCTGAACGTAAATGCACATAGATAATCAAATATAAATTCAGAATTTGAAAATGGAACACATAGGTGGATATTAAACCGGGGCTTACCTTCACTAGCAAGTTAGTAGGACAACTTCCGAACTTGGTTCGGGTCTTGTTGCACGTCCACATAGCTGATTCCTTCCCTCGAACGGTCCGTCACCTTGAACCGGGACGAACTCGTGGCTAACGTCGGAAGGTTCTACATGTCCAATGCATATGCAAGAATTATTCGGTGATGTGGGTTATTTAATTACAAGGTATCATATGACAAACATAGGGCGTCAAGTTAACCACATTCATCTAGATAGAATATATTCAGCATACTCTTCCATAAAGATTATTCAAGCAACATTTATTAATTAATTATTTCGATGGAGATTGTGTGCACATTTATACAAACCAATTTAAAATTACCACACAATTATTCAAGTTACATTTCAGAAGTCCACAGCAGCAATTCTTCAAGATAAAACACTCATAAGTCCTTAAAGAGATGGTTTCTTTATTTATCTTTTTACATATACTTGTTTCATTCAAAAATCATTCTGGTAAAACTATGCAGTAAAACACAGTGAAAATTTTTATACAAGCACACAGTACTACAACAGAGCTATTGTTAAATTTTCATAGCAATCAAAGCTATATTTTAAGCACGCAAAATACGACTAGTTATTCATAGCAAAAGCAAGAATATTTTATACAGAGAAAACTACTCATGCACTGGAGCTTAAAATTTACACAGAGCCTCTAGGGACTAAATCTAGGCTACACACCAAAAATTAGCTCCAGAATCTATTTCATTCATGCTACACAAAAATAACCATTTTCAGCCTAGTAAAACCTAAAGAAATTAAACAGGAATATATATAACTGAAAAGTAGCCCAACTTTCTATCATAGCAGAAACATGGTACAAACATCTACTAGACTAAAGATAAGCATCATTGGATCAACAGAAACAAAGATATGGATTTTACTTCATAAACAAGTATCATTCAGAAACAGATATATACACAGTTCACAAATACCTGATAAATTTACCAGCAGTACATCTAGGTATAACAAGATGATAGCCACAAGATTGGACACAGAAAGCCTACCTATAAAGTTATACAAATTATATACACAGATCTAGCATTAATACAAAATAAACCATATCTAGAGATTTACTCAGCAACTGTGTGCAAAAACTTAGGTATAGCCCATTCAATTCATTACTAACAACATATCCAAAGATCAAGCCTAGCTCATGAGTAGAACTCAAGTTATGAACAAATACATACAAACTGATTTTGAATTTTCATTCAACAACTAAACATCAAAAGTATATACAACCTTTCTAAAAGATGTAGATCTATTCACCAGGAAACCAAGAAATTTGATTTTGCATTTTTATGATTTTTCTACGATTTTCTATGGATTTTAAAAGGGGAAGGACTGAGATGTAAGGAAACTAAGAAGAAGATTGTTACAGAAATGCCCCTAGTTCACAGATAGGCCCCTGGACAGAAACACAACCTCATAGAAATGCCCTTGGCGCACCGGCTGGTGAAGATGGCCGGAATCCGGCGAGGGGGAGGCCGGACTTGGTCGGGATGTGGCGGGGAGATGGTCCTCGGCCTCCAGGGGTCCGATTCCAAGCATGAACGGGGCCGGGGAGCACGCCGGTGAGGCTGCTCGGAGGCGCCCTGCGGCAGCAGCCGCTGCGGAATGAATGCCGGCGAGGTGAGGTGAGGCTATGGAAATGTGGCGGTCCCGGAAGGTTTAGGGGGCTCGTGTGGAGGGGAAGGACGACTCAAGTGGTCGGGGTGACCTCGGGGAGGCGGAGCTCGCCGTGGAGGGCCAATGGCGGCACGGCGGCGGAGCAGAGCAAGGCGGAGCAGCGTGCTCGAACAAGGAGCTCCGGGGGTTTTATATCCAAGCGCACGACGACTTGATGACCGAGACGTGGACGGGGAACAGTGGTCGCGGTATGGTGGGGCCACGACGGCGGTACGGCGGCGACACTGTTGGCGGGACGGCGCGGTTGGGCGATGCGGCGCGCCGGTGGTGGCGCGACAACTATCGACCAAGGAGAGGAGCGCGGATGGTCGGTTTGGACCTTGGGGTCCTTGCGTACGCACGGGGAGGCGTGCCCCTCGGAGTGCGGGCTCGGCGGCGGCGCATTGTTAGGGTAGGAGATCAGGGAGATACAGGAACAGCAGGGAAGTGGAGAATCAGAGGAAGGAGGAAGGGGAGAGAAGCAACGCCGAAGCTTAGTTGCTTGAGTACTTTTGCAGTTTGTTACATGATGCCTTGCATCCTCACGCACGCCTCTATTTAAGCCACGCACGCACCCTCTGCTTCTATTTCCACTCGGGCCCAGACACACGTGAGTTGGGCCGGCGTTCCCTGTTGCCACGACGCGGCCCACGAGCTTCACAGTTAGCATCAGCGGCTTGAGACGATGGAGTGCTAACACCCCCCCCCCTCCAAAAGAGTCTGCTAATTCCAAAGCAGAACTCCCAGGAAAGCGCCGCTTCAGATCATCCAAGTTTTCCCACGTAGCAAGTGCCGCAGAACTGCCAAACCATTTGACGAGAACCTCACAGCGAGGAGTAGGACCCCCAGGAGTCCCTCGGTGCTGAAGAATACATTCAGGTACTGCATAGTCAACCGAAGTGTCAGGCAGAGAAGTCAGCACCTGTTGATTGGAAGGAGGAGCCGACTTGAGTTGAGAGACATGAAACACCGGATGCACGGAAGAAGATTCCGGTAACTGCAGTTTGTAAGCCACTTGTCCAATGCGCTTCAACACACGAAAAGGTCCAAAGAACCGAAATGCCAGCTTCTGATTAGCTCTTGTAGCAATCGACGACTGCACATAAGGTTGAAGTTTCAGAAAAACCATGTCACCTTCTTGAAAGGATCTTTCAGAGCGGTGTTTGTCAGCCTGTCTTTTCATACGCTGCTGAGCGCGTGCCAAATGCTGCTGGATCAATTGTTGCATCATGTTGCGTTCAGCAAGCCAGTCAAATAATGAGGACACAGAACAGGCATCAGACGCCGTGATCCCAAATGTACGAGGAGAATGGCCATAGAGTGCTTGAAAGGGGGAAGTGCCCAAAGCTGAGTGCCAGCTAGTATTGTACCAGTACTCTGCCAGATGCAACCAGCGAAACCATTGCTTAGGGCAAGCGTTGACAAAGCACCAAAGGAATGTTTCCATACATTGGTTGACACACTCAGTTTGGCCATCAGTTTGGGGGTGGTAAGCTGAGCTCATCTTTAAAGTGACTCCAGATAGTTTGAACAGATCCTGCCATAGCTGACTGAGAAAAACTCTATCCTGATCAGAAATGATTAGAGCTGGCAGACCATGCAACTTATAGATGTGCATCATAAATAGTTGGGCTACAGAAGCAGCAGAGAATGGATGGGACAAGGCCAAGAAGTGGCTGTACTTGGAGAATTTGTCCACTACTACAAGAATCACATTCATGCCAGATGACTTAGGCAATCCTTCCACAAAATCAAGAGAGATAGTGTGCCAAGCACCTTCAGGTATAGGTAATGGTTGTAACAACCCAGGGTATTTGGCTCTGTCAGGCTTAGCTTGCTTGCATACACTACAGGCAGACACAAAAGCATGGACTGAAGACTTCATACCTTTCCAAGCAAAGTATTGCTTGAGCTTCCTCAATGTGACAGGGATGCCTGAATGCCCACCTAAAGGAGAGTTGTGTAGAGCTGCAATGATTTTAGTGTGTAGAGTAGGAGCATTGCCTACCCAAATTCGTGATTTGTATCTGAGAACCCCATTCACAAAAGTGAAGTGTCTGACAGCAGAAGCACTCACTGTTAACTTCTCAATCAGAGCAGTAGCTGCTGAATCAGAAGAGTAACTGTCAGTCACCTCATCAATCCAATTTGGTGTACAGGTTGATACAACCATGAACTGACTGTCATCATGAAGTCTTCGAGACAATGCATCAACAGCTCCATTTTCAGTCCCTTTTTTGTACACTATCTTGTACTGAAGCCCAATTAACTTGGTAAACATCTTCTGCTGCCAGGGTGTATTCAGTCTTTGCTCATTAAGGTGAACTAGACTTTTTTGGTCAGTGAAGATGGTGAATTCAGCCAACTGTAGGTAGGACCTCCACTGATCAATAGCAGCCAAGATAGCCATATATTCTTTTTCATATGTAGAAAGACCTTGAGTGCGAGGGCCAAAGGGCTTACTGATGAAAGCTAATGGGTGGCCTTGCTGCAACAGTACAGCCCCTACTCCTCTGTTAGATGCATCAGTTTCAATGCAAAAGGGTTTAGAAAAATCTGGCATAGCCAACACAGGGGTAGTCATCAATGCATTCTTCAGTGAATTGAAAGCCTCAGTGTGCTCCTGAGTCCACACATAAAGTGACTGTTTCCTGAGGAGAACTGTGAGTGGCTTGGCAATAATGGCATAATTTTTTACAAACTTCCTATAATAACCAGCCAATCCCAAAAAACTTCTCAATTCCTTCACATTTGCAGGTATAGGCCAGGATTTAATAGCAGTAATTTTGGCAGGATCAGTAGAGATACCTGCATCACTGATGATGTGTCCCAAATAAGATAATTGCTGCTGAGCAAAAGTGCATTTGGACAACTTGACCTGCCACTTATCTTTTGCCAGGAGCTGAAAAACCTGTCTGAGATGGGTCAGATGTTCTTCCAGAGAGGCACTGTAAACCAGTATATCATCAAAGAAAACTAGCACACATTTCCTGAGCAAAGGTGCCAATGTAGTATTCATGGCACCTTGAAAGGTTCCAGGGGCACCACACAGTCCAAAAGCCATAACTCTGAACTCAAACAACCCAAAGTGAGTCTGAAAAGCAGTTTTGTATTCTTCTCCTTGCTTTACTCTGATTTGATGATATCCAGAGTTTAAATCCAAGGAAGAAAACCACTTGGCATTAGCCAGCTCATCCATCAATTCATCAAAAACTGGTATAGGAAACTTGCTTTTCAGGGTCAATGCATTCAAGTATCTATAATCAACGCAAAAACGCCATGACCCATCCTTCTTCCTCACCAGCAAGACAGGAGATGCAAAAGCACTGAAACTGGGTTGAATGATACCCTTGGCTAGCATATCAGCTACTTGCTTCTCAATCTCATCCTTAAGAGCTGGAGGGTACCTGTATTGTCGGATTTGTACAGGTTTAGCTCCAGGAACCAAAGGGATCTCATGGTCACATGCTCTTTCAGGTGGTAGAGAAGACAATGGAGCAAAGACCATAGCATATTCTTCCAGGATGACAGATACTTCAGGCAAAACTTCCAGATCAGATGCAGAAGAAGTCTGAGTAATGCTGCAGACATGGATCACCACCTCATTTGGTAGCTCAGGAACAATGCCTTGCAACAAAGCTGTACTTCCATTGTATGGAATAGCCATCCATTTGAGTTTCCAGTGTACTTTCATAGGACTGAACTCCTCTAACCAATCCATACCCAAGATCATGTCAAAATGTTTCAGAGGTAAGATCTTCATGTCAGAGGAAAAATGATAGTCATCAACAGACCATTGCATAGCTTTGAATACCCCAGAAGAATGTAAGGTTCCACCATCAGCAATATGCACACTAGTAGCGGAAGGAAGACGACTAGCAGTGAGGGAAGCAGCAAACTGCTCACAGAGGAATGTATGGGTGCTCCCAGAGTCAACTAAAATGTGGACTGACTGACCCTGGATCATTCCAGACAATCTCATAGCGCGAGGGCCTTCCTTCCCAATGGTAGCCTCCTTGGACACAGCCACAAACAGCTGATCATGCTGATCAGAAGATTCAGACAACTGCTCTAATTCCTCCATATTGAACAGATCAAGCAGTTCCTGGACTACATGTAGTTGCACAGAATCACCACATTTATGTGACTTATGCCACTTCTCAGCACACCTCATGCACAGCCCTTTGGACTTCCTGAAAGTACGCAATGCTGCCATACGATCTTCAGGAGTTTTGCCTTCACTGAGCTTCACCTCTTCGGTAGAGACAGGTGAAAAGACTTTCCCAGTACTTGGTGGTGGAGGCAAAGGCAATGGAAGTCTTGATACTGGCTTGAGAGAGTAGGATGAGTCAGACCTCCTGGGCTTGAAGCCCGAGCTGATATCCTCCTGCAGCAAAGCAAGCGAAGCGGCAGTATCGAAATCGACAGGACGGTGTAAAGATACAGCAACACGAATATCCTCTCTTAGGCCATCAACAAAACGCATAGCATAATAAACTGGCTCAGTGATATGACCATAAGCAGTCAGTTGGTCCACCAATTTAGCAAAGCGGTCGACATAATCAGTCACAGAAGCTGATTGTCGGATGTGAAACAGCTGACGAATTAGCAACTCTTTTTGTTCCCTACCAAAACAATCTAGTAACATGGTCACAAACACTGACCAAGGAGCACTACGAAGCCTATGTTCAACAGATTGGAACCAACGAGCAGCTGCATCATTAAAATACATCGATGCTATCTGAATCCAACGATACTGTTCAACCTCATACATATCAAAGTAGTTTTCACACCTAGAGATCCAAAGCCTCGGATTATCCCCCATTAAATTCAGGAAAATTCAGCTTAGGTAATCTACCTGTGGATTTCCCAGGATTTCCACCCTTTTCCCCACTAAACGCACCAAAATCAGTAGTACGAGGAGGCAAATTGCGTGAAAAAGGAAGGGGAGGTGGATTAGGAGGAGGAAGTGGTACTTCAAACGTACCCTTGCCCGGGATCTGGGTGAAGGTCCCGACAGACCCATTTCCCATATCCCGAAATTTGTTGCTCGAGCGGTGCCCATCAGAGCCGTCGGCGCCGACATCAGCAGATGGGCGCTGAGTCGCCGATCCCAGAGGTAATGCAGATACTGGAGGAGGAAACAGCCCTGGATCCGCCTTGTCCTTGACCGCGCGATCCCAATGCTTCGACAACTTCTGCACCTCCGTCTTGACGATCTGAACCGAGGATTCAATTGTTGGTTTCCACGATTCGAACGCCGCCGCTGCTGATTCCAAGGCCTCAACGCGCTCGTCCTTCCTCTTCTCCACTTCCGAGAGGCGATCCTCCCACTTCTCATCGTGATCCGAGAAGCTCTTGGCGATGAGTTTCTTCTGTTCAGCAAATTCCACATCCATCGTCCTTTTTTGCTCTGCGAACTCCTTGCGCATCTCCTCGAGCAGGAACTTGGTGTCAGGATTCATGGCGCCCAATTGCTTCTGCAATCGCGTGTAGTGTGGATTGGTAGACGACTCCAGGCTCGAGACCCCCGTTACAAGCCTCCACAACCAATTCGAGATCAAAACCCAGGTTCAACTACGACGAATCGCACTCACTGAAGCCGGCAAGGGAGATCACGACTGGCAGATTGGAGGAGCGAAGAGGATAAGAACGAGTGCGTTTCGAACCAAAAATTCCTAGATCGAGCCACTGAATCGGAATTACAGGTTCGATTCGAATTCAACAGAATCCAAATCGAGATCCCTACCAAATTCGTTTGCAGCTGAATCGATGGGAACGATGGAAGCGCGGATTGAAGAGAACGAGTCTCTGATACCAGGTGTTAGGGTAGGAGATCAGGGAGATACAGGAACAGCAGGGAAGTGGAGAATCAGAGGAAGGAGGAAGGGGAGAGAAGCAACGCCGAAGCTTAGTTGCTTGAGTACTTTTGCAGTTTGTTACATGATGCCTTGCATCCTCACGCACGCCTCTATTTAAGCCACGCACGCACGCCTCTGCTTCTATTTCCACTCAGGCCCAGACACACACGAGTTGGGCCGGCGTTCCCTGTTGCCACGACGCGGCCCACGAGCTTCACAGTTAGCATCAGCGGCTTGAGACGATGGAGTGCTAACACGCATGTGCGTGGCGCGTGCGCGCGGCCCGGCGCCGACGGCGCGGCGTCGTGCGCGCTCTGCGCTCCAGAGCGCCGGTTGCCATTCCGACTAACCCGGTTTGACCACTAATATCTCCAAAAATCCTAACTAAAGTGCACTAAGTGGTAATAAGCAAAGTTTTAGATCACACTATCCTCTACAACTTTCACAAATGCTGATAGGTGTTTCGATCAATGGATCTTGCACAATTGGCCGTGCAACATTGAGTTTTTCTCGTCGCTTGTGAACAGTGTATTAAGACTTTGACCAGGTTTTCACCATTATCCACTCAAAATTAGCAATGCTGCCCAAAAGTAAAGTTGTGTCCCTCGAAAAGATGAACAACTTTTATTTTGGTCGATTTTGAAGTGCTTAGATGAAATTTGGAGAACGCGATAAAAGTTCTAGAAGGAGCCTAGGGTCAAAGGGTTAACTAAGGTTTTAAAAAAGGTTTTGACCAAGTGCTGACCAATCTTGATCAAGTGTTGACCATTAGGGTTGGTTGGCTCGGTTTTCGAGGTGATGACTCAAGTTGACCAGTGTTTGACTTGGTTGACCAGTCATTAGCGTGAATTATCCCTAATTGAAAACCTGGGGCGTCACACGTCGTTTGGAGCGGTGGTTTGCTTCAACCGCTGTTTACAACGGCTGTAGGTGTCTAGATTTGAAAATTTTCAAATCTGCCATTTATTTTCGAAAAATGAAAAAAAAACTAAAAAAATTGAAGAATCTCCCGTCGTGTGCGGAATCGCGCGACACGAGAAGAGGGTATACGACTGGAGTATGTTGCTATTCGCAGTGTTGGGCTATTACCAGGACATCCGTAGGAGGTGAAGGAACAACTCTAATCGCCATTGATCTACTGTTACTGCGTTCCAAAAACAATACGGATGAGTTGGTGATGGGAAGTGATAGTAATACCTACCCGGATCACAGCTAGCTAGCTTGACAAATGACAAGCAAGAGTTTACTGCAATTGCATGGACGACGATTAATTCTGCCAACTAATAAATCCCTGGGTGCTGAGAAACTGATGGCCAGCTGAACAATTAGCTGCTAGCTGACGCCTTGTGCTTGCTCTCGGTCTGTTCAGCTGGCTGGTGACTGATGACTGGCGCTGATTTGTTCTGAGAGAAAAGTACCGCTGGCTGGTAGCTGGTGGCTGATTTATTCTGAGAGAATAGTACTGCTGGCTGGTGGCTGATAAGCCAAACGAACAGGACGTCTTTCTGGTGCGGTCGATACAACCAAAAGGAAAGTAGCAGTGGCAGCAGTAGGAGCGAAGCAAGACAAACAGCCGCGATGATATCATTTCCTGCTCGTCTAGGCTTGGACCCATCAGTCAGCCGATCCCCGTCCGTGGCTGGAGCTGGCTGGTTAGCTTGCTTGCTCGTGTTGATCCCCTGGTGCCTGAAGCAGCAAGCACCGAGGCATAGTTGAGTGTGATGCGATGGACAGTTGAGCACACAGCTATCACGGATGCAGTCTTTGCCCGTTTTGCAAGTCTGTGTTTCCAAAAGATTGGAGCCTAGCAAGCCTTAGAGTTGGAGGCATCAGGAGATAGCCAAGACCTTTGGGTTGCCTACAGCACAACGGATGGACTTTTAATTTGTGGAGAGAATCTCCCGCGTTAATACATTCGATTAATTGGCCAGGACCGCATAATCTCTTCCGTGGTCAAATGCAATGTACCTTCGATTTGCCAAATTATTATTCCACCCACGCACACAATTAACCAATTTGATTACGAGTTGCCTAACTTTGTTCCCACCAAAGAAAAGTCTAATGTGCAAAATCTTAACTCCTACAACCTGTAGCCCCTATATATGTTGGTGGATTCAAGAATTGCCAAAGCCGTATGCTCCCCAAATCCTAATGATCTCGTATTAAATCCGGCCAGTTATGCAAATGCAATTTCCATTCTTACGGCCGTGACATTCATTCGCGCGCGTGACATTTTTTCCTCTTGGAGCAGTTATTTTCTGTTTATTTTGTGGATCTTCGGAGCCCGTTTAGTTGCCAAAATTTTTGACAAAAAAATTTTGGCAGCCCCTTCGAAAGTCTATTAGAGGTAAAAAAATGTAGACTAATTACAAAACTAATTACACGAATGGACGGGAAATCGCGAGACGAATCCATTAAGCCTAATTAATCCATCATTAGAGATTGTTTACTGTAGCATGATGTTGTCTAATCATAGCATAATTAGGCTCGTTAGATTCGTATCGAAAAATTAGGTAGGGGTTATGAAATGAGTTTTGTCATTAATTCATATTTAATACTCCTAATCAATGTCCGAAGATTGATGTGACGGGTAGTAAACAGGACCTCAGTTTTACAAAGTGCCTTGAACGCCCGTAACTTTTTTGTAACCCTGGCACTGTGCGTATTTAAGTGCTGTGCTTAAGCAACTTTCTCACCTCCCCCCGATCCCAGTCGTCTCCCCCTCTTGCTTGGCGGAGGGATGCTTGTCACCTACTCCTTTTAAGTTCCCCCACTGCCCCCTCTCACACTTCTTCCGCCTCTTTTCCGTCAGATTATTGTTATCCCCTGAGGCCCAAAGCCAGCACAGAGCCAAGCAAAGGGAGAAAGCAAGGGGAGGGTGTGGGGGCCAAAGGAAGCAACCACAACCAGCTGCTCTCACTCCTCCAGCATTGGCAGTTGCAGCGCTTGCTCTGTGCTGGTCTTGCTCTGCTATAGTCTTCGTGCAGGAATTCCTGCGTGCTTTGCTTGCTCGGCGATGGACAGGCACACCTGCAAGCTCTGCTTCCGACGGTTCCACAATGGCCGCGCGCTGGGCGGCCACATGCGCTCCCACGTCATGGCTGCCGCGGTGACGGCGGCAGCGTACTCGCCTCCGCCGCTGCCGCGGCCGCAGTCGCCGCCGCTCTCGCTGGCGTCCACCTCGTCGACCGAGATGGACGGCAAGCCGGTGGCGGCGTCGCGCGGTTCACGCGAGGGCGGCAAGAGAAGGTCCAGGATCGGCGTCCCTGAATTCTCCGGCGGTGTGGCGGCCGGCGGCGATTCGTCGGTCGTGCAGGACGGCGAGAGCGACACGGAGTCGTCCCCGCGGTTCGCCGTGAGCCGCCGCCGGTCGAAGCGGGCGCGCCGTCGCGCGCCGCCACGGGAGGAGCCCGCGCCGGATCCCGAGCACCCGGTGAGCAGCGTCTCCGACGCGACGACGGAGGAGGACGTGGCCATGTCGCTCGTGATGCTGTCCCGGGACTCGTGGACGCGGCGGTCCAGATCCGGGCCCGAGCACCACTGGGGCCATGCGAGCTGGGACGCCGAGCAGAACAACGACCACGACGCCGCGCGGCCGCGCGGCAGCAGGCACCAGTGCGGCGCGTGCAAGAAGGTGTTCCGGTCGTACCAGGCGCTGGGCGGCCACCGCGCCAGCGTCAAGAAAGGCAAGGGCGGGTGCGTGCCGTTGCCGTTGCCGGTGCCGTTGCCGCCTCCAACGCCTCCCGCCGCAGCGCCGCCGTCGTCCAAGGCTCGCCGCGCCGCCAACTCCCCGTCCCAGGCGGTGATCCACGAGTGCCCGTTCTGCTCCCGCGTGTTCGAGTCTGGGCAGGCCCTGGGCGGCCACAAGCGCACGCACATGCCGCACGCCGGCGGCGCGCCGGCCCCGTCGACGCCAGCGAAATGCGGCGACGACAGCTCGGGGTCCTTCGATCTCAACGTGCCGGCCGCGGTGGACGACGACTTCGAGCTCTCCGCCGTGTACGACGCGGAGTTCGGCAGCAGCACCAGACAGTGAAGCCCACCTGCTGATGCTGATGCTGATCGATACCTGCTACCAACGCCAACTTCAGATCGGAGGGAAGGTGTACTTGCACGAGCTCATCAGGAACTGCAGACCAGACCAGCTGCTGCATGGTGGAAAGAGATCGAGCACCAGAGGTAAGGGAAGGGCTTGGGAGTTGGGATCCATGCAAGAACCAGGTGGAGAAAACCAAACAGTTGAGCGTTTTTGTTTTCTCTCTTAATTCCCTCTGTTACTCTATTGCGATTGTTAGTCTAGCAGTTCGTACCTAATTAGATGAACTGCATATTCAATTCTATTTTCGTCTCTTGTAACTAAATCAAATTGACCCATTACTTTCAAATTTCTCATTGAAAAGTGAAAAAAGGAACTGTGTTCACCATGTTGTTGACCTGCCCCATTAAACTCTGCTTCCTTTTTAACGTAATTTTGATACTGAACCCTGCTTCCTTGAACCTCACACACTCAGAGCACTAGCAGCAAGTAGTGGCAACAGACGCTTGTACTAGCTAGTAACTTACATTATGCTCGCCAAACCACCAACGCTAGCTTGGCTCCAAGAATTTGGCTGTAGTACATTGAAAATTGACATGCCGGCCGGATCAATGGTACTGCTAGTGGTTTTAGAGCTAACTCCTCCCCCTCGCTGTGCTGTTCGTCATTGTCATTAGCCTTTCCAGCTGTTGGCCACACTGCACTGCATCCTACCAGAACGCTGGTGTGGGTACGTACGTGCATCACGCGACTCATACCGCGCCGTACCATCTCGTTCAAATGCTCAGTACTCTCGCGGTCGAGTACCCCCACCGTTCACCGAAGTCATGAGCTGTGTGTGTGCGCTTGCGCCGCGGCATCAGGCTCCACCGAAATAGTGGCATGAGTACCTGAGCTTCTCTCCTAGTGCGCGAGTCCACCAGCTCGCGTTGCTTTGCTTGCCTCATCAGACTCCGTCCGATCAAAATCAAATGCAGCAGCAGTAGTGTAGCGGGCAGCTGCTCGTGCTTGCTTCGCAGCCAAAAAGGCGACGTTCCCCTTGTTCGTTTCCACCGCCGCTACCGGCTCGTGCATGTGGGCTGCGGGCGAGAGCACCTGGTCCCCCGCCCCCGCATGGCAGCGTCGGTGTGCGGGGGGTGCGCTTGCTGGATGTGGGGTTCCCCCTGCGCCCAACTGCTCGCCGTCGTCGCTTCTTGTCCTGACTCCTCCCCGCCTTGGCGGTTGCCTCCCCGCCACTTCTGGTCCTGGCGCCTAGCGACCCGGTCGCCGCTTCGTCTCGTCTCGTCTCGTTTCCGGTTTCCCTTGGTCTCCTCTGTCCTCTCTCGTCTCCGGCTGCCATTTGCCCCATCTGGGCACGTCCGAGGTATACCGCTCGCTTTCATTCACACCACCATTTCGCAAGCATCTAAGCGGTCTCTTCCCTTGCTTGTGCACTCTGTGTTTGTGGTGCCGAGACTCAGAGTTTGTGCCGACACAAACACACACTACTACTACTCGCTTAGGTTGGCACGGCGTCCCTGACACGCGACGATACCCCACCATGCGGGGGCGCGGGCACACCTGTCGGTGTCCGTTCGTAGGAACTGACGAGAATACTCGATCAGCAGCGGTGGACGGGTGAACCTCATTCCTGCGGGTCAGCGTCGCCGGCCGTCGTGTTCGTGTGCGTGCCAAGTTCAGTGGAGCGATCACTGCTCGGTGTTTGGTGTATCATCCTAGTAGTACGGTGGCCATCAGCGGCTGGTGGGGCGGTTAAGCCTGCGTAATCCGCGGCTTGACTTGGTACGAACGAACCTGCCCCAAGCCGAAGGCCTCGACCTCAACTAACTACGACCCGTGCCGTGAGGTCCGGGGTTGGTCCGACTCCACGACCGGGACCCGGCCTGGTGCTGGCTGGCCGGCGGCACGTTGATCAGGCAAATCCAAACCCCGGCCGTACGTCGGATATCCGTCACGGCCGGCATCGACCATTGACGCGTACGTGTACCTGCGTTTACGCCTCTCCAGCGTACGTGCCGGGCGGGGGTGGCGTCGTCAATGGCCTTGGCCCGCATCTGACGCACCGCGTCGGTGCACCAGATCTTCTCTCAGCCCCTCGCCAAGTCTCGATCGCTAGCAGCGTTGAATCAAGCTCTCTCAGCTGCGGCAGTGGCTCGGGGACGGAGAGACGTTCATGAGGACGACAGCGAGATCGATGAGAGCAGAGCGAGTGATGACCGGAGCGGCAAGCTGCTGGTTGTTGCGTGCGCAGCATGCCAGTACAGTACATCACCACCCACGATGTACGCAATAAAACTAAAGAAATCATGATATATATATATATATATACCGACAGAACAAGTGGCAGTGGCGAGTGGTCTGGTGATGATATCTAGGCACGAACGAGGCAGCAGTGTCCAAAGGAGGTACTAATCATTGATTAGGCGTAGCCAACCGGTCAGTGTCCGTTTGACATCTCACTAATAACCTAATTAACCTTAATTGCACCAAATTCGCCGCCAAACCAAGTACTAGAAACGCTATGCTACAACCAGTCCACCAGAGACCAGACCACCACCACGCACCTCTCGCGTAGCGGTGGGAGTAGGAGCGTATCGATCAGCACGAGCACGACGGCGATCTGGATCCGCGCCCGGCCCTGTGCGCGCGTCGACCGCCGTGCTCGCGCGCGCGCGACAGGAGAAGTAAAAGCCACGGCGAGATGCGCGATGCGTTGGGTCACGGGCTCACGAGCGGCTAGAGAGTGGCAAACGTACAGCGCAACCATACATACCTCCCGTGGTACGTACTGTACCACCTACGGTAGCTTCATAACTTTCGGTATCGTGTTTAAACGGCCAGCGACGACTCTGTCTCTGTGCGCGCTCTGGAGTCATCAGTGCCTTCAGTGGTGTTGCGGTGTTGCGGTAACTTAGCGCCTGGGCCTGCTGCCCTGCTGGGAAATGCTGGCAGATCCCTGCTATAGGTGGCCAAACGGGCCGCCCGGTCCGGCCCGGCACTAGCACGGGGAGGCACGGGCACGGCGAGGCACGGCACTGCGGGGCACGGCAGCTCGTCGTGCCGTGCCTGATAGTGCTGCCGTGCCGATGGCCAGGCACTAGCACGGCCCCTTGAGGACTCAAGCGTGCTGTGCCGTGCCCAGCGGCACGGTGGTCCTCCCGTGCTCGCCGCGGCACGACAGTAGTGATGGTGCCGCCGCGGCGCCGAGGTGAAGAGAAAGCCGACGTGGTCGCTGGATCTTGCCCCATGGCGGCGGAGGCAATGGAGAGCTACCGTGCCCCACGGAGGCCGAGATGGAGAGGGGCGGCGCAGCCTCGTGGTGGAGGGGACCGGCGGCGGCGTGTTGCGGCGGGCGGCGGTGTGGAGTCGGAGGGGACCGACGGCTGGGGAAGAGATGTAACGAGAAGGGCGGGGCTCGTTGACGGCGGAGGGAGACTGGAGACAGCGGCCAACGTGTCGCGGCGACGGAGGGGTGGAAGGCGCTGGAGGCAGGCGGCGGCGCGTCGCTTAGGGCGCAGGCGCAGGCGCAGGGGGCGGCGGCTGGGGGAGAATGGGGGGATTAGGGTTTGAGAAGTTATTTATATACTAGGGTAGTATATGGGCTTTAGCAGGCCGAATTGGCCGAATTTAACGGGCCACCACCGTACCAGCCTATTAATAGTGTCGTGCCCGTGCTGGCACTACGGGCCGAATTGTCGGCCCAGACACTGGCACTACGTCGTGTCGTGCCAAGCACTGACACTATCGTCATCGTGCCGTGCTGTGTCAGGATCGTGCTTTTTCAGACCGTGCTAGTGCCGGCTCATCGTGTTAGTGCCAAATGACCATTTATAATCCCTGCTGCCAAACCGGCTTGCATTAGCATTACCACATATTGATCTTTCAAATTTCGGTACGGAAAAGAATACCGATCTTTCAAGTTTCACTATGATGTACCGCGATGTTTAGTTCCCAAATGTTTCACCACAATTCTCACCTAGAGGACCGTGTCAGTTCATTTTTTCTCTCTACGCACGCGGTCTAATGCAAAAACTTTCACCACTTTTCATCAAAATTTCACTAAAAGCGTGTTTGCGAGGCTGGCTCAGCAACCCGGCTGCACTCCCGGGGTACAAGTCGCCGCGTTTGCCACCTTGGCTCGCGAGCGAGCCTGCCCCCGAGCAGCCAAAAGGGGCACCTCAGCCTGCCCCTCAGGAAACGCCCAGGAGGATCGTTTCCTGGGAGCACGACTCCGCACGGTGCACGCGAGCTTAGCGCAGCGCACCAGCGCACGGCCCCGCCTGGCAGTCGCAGGAATGGCCTTTTAGCCCGGCTACAAAATGGGTGGCAAACACCAACTCGCATGTGCCGGTCTCATTTCGTACATGAGCGCAAACAAAGTGAGTTGGACCAGCTAAGCCAGGCCAGCCCAGGCCTGGGCTAGTAGAGCAGGCCGAGCCAGTCTGGTACAGGGTCGCAAACCGGAAACCATATACATCTTCCGGAAGATTTTTTCCTATGAAACTATAACCCACCAGCGGCCCATTTAACAGCCTACACCAGCCCAACAGCATGAAACCCTAGCACCCGACCTTCTTCAACCTCCGCGCGCGCCGCCACCCTCCTCCGATGCATCACCGTCACCCGCGCCGCTCGCCGGCCCGCCGCGGTCTCCTGGGGCGCGGCACTGGAGCTCCGCGGTGGCCGCCATGGGCCATGGCCGTGCGCGCCCCCGTGCGCCGCCGTGCCGCCGGACGACCGGCCCCGCGTGACGCCGCAGCCGGCCGGCGTGCCAGCACCGACGCCGGAGAAGGAAAAAATGTTGAAACATTTTGTAAAATGTTGACAAAAATGACTAAGAATGTTGAAGAAAAAAATGTTGTAACATTTTTAGAAAATGTTGAAAAAAATTCCAACATTTTTTATTTAATAGTCATGAAGTGAGTTGGTGGGAAAGAAAATAGGCTAGTGAGAAAGAAATAAGTAGTAGGAGTTTTAGATAGATCTTAGCTCTTATCTACCTTCACTAGATGGGAGCCCCCGTCGCATACACGTCCTAACTAAACAGGGCCTCAAGAGAAGGCAGCGCAGCAGGTTTTGCCTACTCCTAGGGCATGTTCTTTTAGTCACAAAGCAATAGTGAAAAGCACTATTCACCTATCATATTCATCACATCTTCTCTCACAAAAAATACTATTACAACACTATTCATTTGCAATTTCACTATTCTTTTTCACGCAAAAGAACAGGCCCCTAGATAAATAGGGAGAGAATCTAGGTGAGCTCCTTTCACAGTAAGCGAACGACTATTTCGGTTCAGAGTTTCAGGCGCGCTATCGTTATCAACCGGCGACGATCTTTTTTTTTTTTTTTGAAAGAAGTGGCGACGATCCATATATATATGTCATCCAGCCATGATTCGCTGCTACCATGACAGGGTCGTTAGGGGAGAAGCTGAGGAGAATATGACATGACAAGGTCATGTGGAACAATGATAATAAGCTACTGGCCTGCTCTTAGCTAACTGCTCAATGCTCAATGGCCGGAAGACTGGTAGCTTATATTAGCTAGATGCATGTGTTGCAATAGATGATGTTGCGAGAAAGTGGGCGCTTTCCCTTCCTTGCTGACTTCAGAACGGAGCACCGAGTGCTCCGATCCATCCGCGACGTGGAAGGAAAGTTCGGGAGCACCCCCACTCGGACACTCTGCTCGTGCCGTCGTGCGTAGCAGCTCGCGTTGTCTCTGCTCTTCTTTTTCGTGCTGGTTGCTGGGGCAAAGGCATTTTTGCCCAAGCCGAGGATGATAGCATACCGATGGAGCCACACAAATCCCGCACTAGCAGACTAGCGGTTGACTAATGATATTCTCAACACATCTGCCCGCACTAGTGGTGGGAGTAATTGGCAAGGCGTCTGCCAAGTCAAGATTCCGAGCCCGTCGACGCATTGTTTAAACAATGGGAGATTTCTCTGTGCAGTGGGCACTGGGCATCAGCTAAAAGCCAAACAGCCCGGAGGAATGTACTACATATTTCACAGGCCGAATCACTGATGAATCAAGCGGAGTCTATGGTCACACAAATTCGTATGAAAGCGAGCAAATGATCGTCAGTTTTGTTAACTTTACGCCCTGGTTTCTTGTGGTATGACCTACTTATTTATGCCCTGGTTTCTTGTGGTGGAACCTACTCATCAGAGTTTGAGTTTTCGACTTAGCATTGGTGTTTGTATTTTTTTGAATTTATTTCAAAATTTAACCGGTGTTATTATTTTAGTGGAAGGCGACATGTTTGTTGACAGCGAGACATTTTTTAAAAATAAAAGCTGGAGCACTGCTATGTCATATAAGAAGAAGAAGTATTGATACATAACGCGCCGAAGCGGACACCAACACACCCTGAACAGAAACAAACTCACCCAACAAAGCACACCACCATCCTCAACCACATGGGAGAGAAGATCGAACAAGCCACCAGCATCTGCGCCGTCGTTACCAACGTTGTGTCACGCCGAAGCTGCAACCCGCTGCAGGTCCGAACAACCTCTTGAGCTCCTCCTCCATGTGATTGTCACCCTCAGACTGCACGTACACGATCGTCGATCCCTCCGATCCAGTGGGGCAAACACTCACATCTCAGTACCAGGGGCAACCACTGATCCTGGCCTCTCTACGTGGGGGCCTCGCCTCACCCACCGCCTCACTCCTCTGCCAAGGACTCAGATAACTAAGACCAGAATGAGACCATCTCCTACGCCCAGCCGTCATCGAGTTCACCACTACATCCTGCACGCCAATCCAAGACCTCCAGCACCCATAGACCCTCAGCACAGTGCCACCGACACAGAACAAGCTCAACTCCATCAACACCACTGTCACAAGAGACGACGCCTCCAACAAGGTTGTGACGCCAATGGCGCCGCCGTCGCTCCCCCAAACTGGGTAGGGTTTACACCCCGAAAAACCCTATGCTGCAGGGCAGGGAGCTCCACAACGGTGCCCAAAACAGGGAAAACGATGTTCCAAGAACGCCGTCACCATCGCCGCCGACAAGAGTGTCGGTGAAAGTCGGTGAAAGCTTTCCCCCGGCTGAGCCCCAAACCTGCAACACACACGACCAATGACAGTAGCACACCCCACCGCTTCCGCAACACCCTTGCAAGAGAAGAAGCCGGCGCAGCTCGGAGCGCCGCCATGACGCCACAGGCGAACCCCAAGGCTGGGACACCCAGCACAAGCCTCCCGACTCCACCACCATGATGATGCCGACCCTGCAAAAACTGTTGAGGAAGATGACCAGATCGGGGGCAAAGCAGGACAGGGGATGCCAGATAGCCCGCAAGGCACCGGATCTGGTGTCCCCCCCCCCGCCCAACACCACCGTCCGAGAGGGGGGGCCGACCGGCGCCACCGCCTAGCCCATGAGGGGCCAGCTGACCGCCGTCGCCGACCAGCCCCGGAGGGGCAGGCACGTCGACGCCGCCGCCGCCCGGCCCGCAGGGGCCAGGACACCGCCGTCGCGCGCCCGGCCTGGAGATGCTTCGCCGGAACCGCCGCAGCCAACCCGCTCGTCCCCGACCAGCCACCACGCCCCGGGCCCGCCGCCGACGCGCCAGACCCCGGCCACCGCCACCACGCCCAGCAAGCGGCGCCGCCCGGCCAGCAGAACACGCCGAGCCCGCGCAGGATCTGCCAACACAGAGGGGAAGAACCACGCGAGGGCCTCGCCGCCGCCTTCCTCGGGGCCCGCTCGGTTTGCCGGCGGAGCTCCTCTGGCGGAAGCGAAGTGGAGGAGACACGAAGGAGGCTGGCAGCGGCGGATCTAGGGTTTCGCCTCCCGGGTCTCCTGCGGGAGGGGCGACGCGGGAGACCAAGTGCTACTTGGTCATCACGAGTTGACAGCGAGACATCAATGATGATTTCGTCAATCTCGAAAATTTGTCGGCTCAGTCTTTCAGAGATGCTCATAGGTAAGAGGTAGAATTACATGCATATGTTCGTAGAAACGAGGGTGCCTGCGTGTATGTGAACGTTTACGTCTCTACCGTATGATTAAAAAACCATCATTCTTCTCGTGGTCGGATGAAGGGGGTTCTTATACATCTTCCACTAGTTGGTTAAGGGCTATAGATATAAAGTTCATGAGGCTCATTTAGTTTATCTATTCCAGCCCACCAACCTTTCACCACCCATATCGTTCAAAATTTTCATAAACTCAGTTTAACCATGTCCAAACTCTGATTCAACAATGTGGATAGATTAATTCAACATTTCATAATGGTCAGAAAAATTAATAACAGGTTCATCTTCCACCTCACCCAAGTTGTTATCCGGTTGATACATGTTTCAATATTTTCTTACAACTGATTCAACAATGAGTGCAACCTCATTCAATAATCAGCACGGACCTGTTGGCTCATGCCTTTTATTCAAAAAAATTATGAGAGTGAGAAGATGAGATATATATGTTTGGAGGAGTAGGAGTCCAAAAATTTTAAATTTTTAGAAGCTCATATAAGCCAGCTATTTACAATAGCACCGATTTCAAACACTGGAAGTCATGTAAGAAGAAAAAACTAGAAGTTATAGGATCTCTGGTTCAGTTGGCGCCCCCAACAAAGGTCGTCGCGCTGCTATGCTCATGACGTCAGGTTAGCTGTCGCAGACGTGATGGAAACAATACATCACGCCGCGGTGCGCGGGGGCACGCGGCGGGGGTCGGGGGGCCACGAGCGGAGGGAGGAACTAATCTAATTCAAAATTAAAAAAGTTATAAATTTTAAATTGTCCGTCCAAATTAAATTTTGATTTCAAAAATAGATTTCTTGTACTGAGATCTTCAAAATAAGATCCCACTTGACTATATTTTGATGAAATATTTTTAAAAATATTTTTTAAATACCACGAATAAATTAGTGTTACAGCGAATAAATATTTTACTAGTTAGAACAAATAATTTTGTTCAGTCTCATATATTTTTGTTTGTCTTAGTGAATATTTGTTCGGTCCTAGTGAAATTACTTTTTATTTCACTTTCTATTAGTATACTTTTTAAGCCGAACAAAAATTTACTCGGCCGAACAAAAATTCACTTGGGTAGAACAAACATATTCACTGAGGTCGAACAAAAATTTACTTGGGCCGAACAAACATATTCATTAGGACCGAACAAAAATTCACTCGGGCCAAATAAAAATTCACTACGGTCGAACAAACATATTCACTTGGGCCAAAAAAATTCACTTGGGTCAAACAAACATAACTGGCCCAATAAAAATTCACTTGGGCCGAAAAAATTCACTTAGGTCGAAAACAATTAACTGAGGCCGAACAAAAATTAACTAGGACGGAACAAACATATTCACTAGGCTGAACCAAAATTCACTTGGACCGAACAAAAATTCACTGAGGCCAAACAAACTTATTCACTGAACCAAACAAAACATATTCACTGAGACCGAATAAAAATATATGAGACCAAACAAATGTTTTAACTAGTAAAATATTTATTCACTATAATACTAATTATTTAAAAAATATTTTTAAAATATCTAAAGTAGAACAAATATTTATTGAGATTAAATAATTTGATGTAGAGTTTTTTAATTAAGGCAAAATACATATTCACTCAGAGAAAATTCATTGAAAGAAAACAAGTATAAAAAAGAAATAGAAAAAAATATGAAAATAGTAATAGAAAAAATAAAATAAAAATAGAAATAGCAATAAATAAATGAATAGGAAAGAAGAAATAAAAGAGATACAAGAAAAATAAAAATATAAAAGGAAATATAAAATAAAATGAAAGATGAATAAAAAGGAAAAGAAAATAGAAAAATAAAACTAAAAAAAGAAGAGAAACTAAAAAGAAAAAAATACTACCACTTACGCACGCTTCGCGCGCCGACGAACAAATATATAAAAAAAGAACAAATACAAATAAATTAAATAATAAATTAAAAATGAAAAATTTTAAAATGTATAGACAACTGAAGTTAAGAAATAAATAAATAAGAAACAAATAAATAAATATAAAAAGAAAGGAAAGAAAAAATAAAAAAGATGAAAATAGAAACAGAAAAAATAAAATAGAAATAAAAAAGTAGAAATAATAAATAATAAAGAAATAAAGAAATAAAAAGAAACAAGAATAGAAAAAAACTAACGCTACCCCGCGGCTCTCACGTGCGGCACCCCCGCGGCCCCCACGCACGCCCCCGATTGTTTGTAACCATCGCAAGCGTGATGTACAGCCGCGGGCGGTTAGGTGCGTTGACGACATAGTTCCTGACCTCTTGTAGCCCTAACTGTTTAGGGGAAAATCGTAACTAAAATATATGGATTCATAAATCATACTCCTCCGTTCTTAATTATATGATATTTAGGAAAAAAATTAGTTCAAAATGAACTAAATTCTTTGTCCTAAACGTTATATATTTAAGAACGGAGGTAGTACACGTATCATATCCAAAATTTTACATGCTGATTTCTTTATATTTCACGTTACGCAATTTTTTAAGGAAAAAAATCAAAATTTACACACATCTCCTCGAGTAAATTTCATTTTTACTTAGCACTTGATTTTTTTTACTTGCACACGAAAATCGATTGACTTTGTTTTTTTAGAAACACGATCCATTCCGGATCGATCGAATTAGTTTGACTTTATTTATGACTTTCATTTTTTTTTTGAGAGCATTATGACTTTCATTTTGTGTGAGCTGGGGGCTGTTGCCTGTTGCCGGGCCCGCTAGTGCTGTCGGCCTGAGGCCCATAACTTTCATCTTCAAAATAGTATACGGCCCATAACTTCTTCCCCTATCCAATCCAATGCTGCGAGCCGTGGAGCTATCGGCGTCGCTCGTGCGGGCCGGCACCGGCGCGGCGGCCGCCGCCTCCTCCTCTCAGCGAATCCCGCTCCCGCGTCGAGGATCTGCCGGAGCTATCAGGGCGTCTCCCGCGTCCGGCCGGTCCGAGGGCGCCGGCGAGCTCCCCGCCCCTCTCCTGCCGAACGCGCGGCGGCGGGGGCACGACCCCCTCTGGCACGGAGGCGGGTTCAGCCTCGGCGTGGACCTCGGTGATGCCCGCACCGGCCTCGCCGTCGGTAGGGGTATCACCCTCCCTCGCCCCCTCACTGTACGCACCCCCTAGCTCTCTCGCTTCGACCGCTCAAAAGTCCACTAAATTGAGGTCGAGTTGGAACGGCGCCAGGTTCTGAAGCTGCGGGGGCAGAAGCTGGAGCTGACGCTGCTCGACATAGCTCGGCAGCAGGTGGCGTTTCGCTTGCCTTCTACCTTCTGCTCTGCGCCGTCGCAATTGACGTTTCAAAATTTCAACGCCGTGTTCGTTTTGGTGTGTCCTGAACATGTCTCTTTGATGTCCGAATTGCAGGAGGCCGACGAGATCATCATCGGGCTTCCCGTGTCGGCCGACGGGAGGGAGACGCCGCAGTCCAACAAGGTGCGGAGCGTTGTCGGGAGGATCGCCGTCCAAGCGGCCGAGAGGTTTGCTGCTTCCTTGCACTTCCAAAATTGGACGGTGTTTTTTGTGACCTAAGCTAGGAGCTCTGTGCGCGTGTTGCAGGCTTGCACAACCGTCAGTAGTTGAATTTCCGAAATGTTCAGAGCTGCGAGTTCTTTGATTGCTTCAATGTGTGTTCTAGCGATTGGCGAGTGGCTCAGTGGATTTGTTTTTACCGTGCAGGGGTTTGAGGGTATATCTGCAGGACGAACATGGAACTTCGATTGATGCTCTTGATTACATGATCTCCAGGTGAGTCTTGTATTGGCGACCATTTGACAGTTTGCCATGTCACTGTTGCTGCAACGCCTAGCTGAACCATTTAAGTATCTAGTCCTGCTTGATTCAACCAATGTAGAATCTTTAAATTTGGGGATACAACATTTTGTACTGCACACCGCAGGCTCTCAGATGGTATATTGATGTGTTAATTTGGGAATCACTGAGAATCTTGTCTGAGTATGAACCTCATTTTCCAGGGGTGTCAAAAAGTCTGCCCGTGATGTCAAATCTGATGCGTATGCTGCTGTGGTACTGGTGTATTATATGTTTCTACTAATTTACGCATGACCGGTTCCTTCTGGCTGATTTTAAAAACTGATTACTTTTGGTGTAGATGATATTGGCGAGATATTTCAAGTCATCAGGTCAAGGGGCTCAGATTGTTCTTCCCAGGCAACCAGAATTACAGGACAAGTTAATAGCTCAGTCTAGGCGAGATGCTGAAATTTAGGAAGGAATGTCTTGTACTTTCTCCAACTGTAGACATTATATCCAATATATACAATTGACAATAAACACTTTGTTGTGATGTTGTCTCAGTGACTTACTATGTTTTGCTTTTACACCCTGAACAATCAAGGGGAAATTGGCAGCAACTTCAATTTATATACCACATCATCATTGTAACATCCTAATTTTATAAATTTGAGCTTTGAATAAAATTTGTTAGAAACCTTTATTTATGCTCCTAAGGATCATAGGGTTGCATTTAATTTCTTTTAGGCATTTAAGATTTTCTAAAATAAAACAAACGAACTATAGGAATTTATTGTTGCATTCATGCTGGTGCATTGTCTTTGATTGTTTGAATTCAAATTCTAATTTGAATTCATTTGTTTTGTGCCTTTTCTAAATAGTTAAACCTCTACCCTAACCCTCCCTTCCTTTCAGCCCAGTTCGGCTTCGAGCCCAGCCAGCCAAAGTCTGCCGGCGCCCCTCCTTCTCTTCGGCCTGGTTCGTTTGCGCCGCAGCCCGCTCCACCTTTCCCCGCTACAGCCCAACACCGCAACGCGGCCCAGCCGGCCCAGCGAGCGCCGCCAGCCCACCGCTCCCTCACCCGCGCCCGCAGCCGCTGACAGGGTGACCCCACCTGTCATCCCCCTCCCCGCGCTCGTCCCCGAGCCGGACTCGAGCTCGAGTCCCGGCCGCATCCGACCGCGTCCCGCGCCGCCTCCACGTCTTGGCCCGCACGCCAAGGCCGAGCCCCTGGCCTATTTAAGGCAGCCGCCGCCCCTGGCCAGGCTAGCCAAAACCCTAGCCGCCCCTGAGCACCCCCGCCCGAGCCCGCCGGAACCCTAGAACGCCGCCGCCGCTGTTCTCCACCGCCGTTGCCGCTCCGCCGTCGAGAAGCCGTCCCGGAGCTGCGCAAGGAGGTGAGAAGCTCCCCGGTGCCGCTTGTTGTCGTCCCCGTGCATCGAGTCGCCGAGGAGGGCTCGCCGGAGTTGCGCCGCCACACCACTCCGCCTCGCCGTGCCGCGCGCCGTCTCCGCCGCGTCCTAGCCGACCGCGCCGCCCTAGATGAGTTCGCCGCCTCGCGCGCTTCATCCCGGTGTGACCCGCGCGCGAAACCGAGCCCCCTAGCTCGATCCCGTGCCGCACCGGCGAGTTCGCCGCCGGCCGCCGCCGGCCGGGCGCTCGCATGCGTCCGCAGCCGTCAGATCAAGATCTGACGGTCCTGATCAATCTGACCGCCACCGCTTGCGCAGCAGCTGCCGCCGGCCGTTGGATCAAGATCCAACGGGCTGGATTAGATCCAACCCGAGTCAATACCGGTCAAACCGGCATGACCCCGTCTTTTTGCAGAAAACCCCCTGAGCTTTTCCTTTTTACAAATAGGTCCTCCCGCAGTAGTGAGTTTCTTTACAGTTAGGTCCTTTCGTTACGTTTAAGCCCAGAATCTTTAGTTTTCTTTACAGATTAGTCCCTGTACCTTCGTTAGTGCATATCTTGGTCGTTTTAGCTCCGTTTTTAGCGTTCTTTATGTCCACGCGATCGTCTCGAAGCGTAGATTAGTTTATGCCTCTGTTTTATTCTGTTAGTACTGTTTGATGATTGTTTCTCATTTATTCTTGTTGTATGCTTGTATGTGAATGTTGTGGAGCGTAGAGAGTGAAGCGTTCGAAGGCTTTGAAGATCAAGACGCGCCAGAGTTTGAGCAGCAGAGTCTTGTTGAAGGCAAGTCTCCCTTGATGCATACCCACTTGTCCTATATAACATGCATTCAATTCATTGTATTTACTTTTGCTTGCATTAACTTTGACGGGAACCTACTAAGGATCTTGCCTAGTCTTTATAACCTTTGTCTTGTAACCGGGTTATTGAATTAAACTTGATGGTAGCTATGGCTTAGCATGCTTAACTGGGATGGTATTAATCAACTTGGATACTTTTATGTTCTATGTTCCGTTTTATGTTATTTTAATTGCAAGACCACCCTTTGCTATGTTAATCGGAACATGGAGAACCACCCAGGAAAACAGTACAACCACAAGAACTAACGGGCAATGGTCTTGGCTTAGTAATTAGGAACTTTAGCTTGGGGTGATCTTACCTGATAAGGACAAGGGATCGGCGGTACTGCGGGGTATAGACTCGCTCTAGCAGGGGGCTGGGTGAGTTATTCTTTTTATGGTGGGGTATCGACCTGCTAGGGGACTTTATACCTTGCTAACTGATCCGGACCTTGTGGGTCACAACTTGTTGGGGAACCTTTGTAAAGGCCTTGTAGCGTCCCTATGCAACCACACCTCGGTAGTGTGGTATGGTGCCTTGCAAACACCGCATGGTTGGGTTCAAAGTTCTTCGGAGCTTTTACGCTGCTTGTGGTGAAAGTGTACAACCTCTGCAGAGTGTAAAACTAATCGATTAGCCGTGCTCACGGTCAAGAGCGGCCTGGACCCTCACATGACTAAGTTATGGAACTTAAATGTTAAATCGTTGTTCTATCTTTATTTATGATGCTTATGCTTTATTAATTGCGGGTTGGTATAAACTTACACACTTTAGTAAATATGCTCCTAATAAAACTTGACCAACTAAAATGCTAAACTGCTTGAACCCTAGCCAAACACCATATGGCCATGCATGTTATGTTGTTTTCCTCTTGCTGAGTACGGCACGTGCTCACGCTTGTCTATTTTCTTGTATCTACAATACTCGGATTGCTGCTCAGACTGGGAGAGATTTGAAGACTACCCCGGTGACTTCCAGGAGTTCTAGGTGTACGTGTCTTCAGTCAGCTGTCTGTGGAGACATCTTTATCCGCTGCGAGAACTCGTTATTTATGTTTCGTTTAAAACTTTGGTCATGTAATAACTCTTTATTCGTGTGGCACTAATTTTGGTATTCACAATGTCATTGCGTGTGTGTAACTTGATCCTGACGCACACGTGATCTATGCATTCGGTTTTGCCTTTAAAACTGGGTGTGACAATCATCGCGTGTGCTATGAATAAATGATTGTTCGACATGTTCTCATTGTACTTTGTCAATCCAGACTGCAAATTGAATATGGGCCCAAACAAAAAAAAAAGACTGATAGTAATATTCATTGCTGAATTCGTGGTCATTTTTTCTGGGAGTTCCTACCTATCTTTTTTCTTTCTCGTAAAAATAGGTTCAGACATAATTTGGATCGTCCAAGTTGGCAAGACACAAGGTACTCCGCAACAATCCCCACACCCAATCCATGCAGCAAATATGTTTTTTTTCAATTAAGTGCAGCTGACCTATCTCTGCATCAATCACTGTTGCTACAGGATACGTCTATACATCACTATCGACACAGTACAATGCATGAGCGAAAACTGTCAGAATGAATCAAGAATTAGCCGATCTGAATCAGCTGTCCATGTGGTGATGAAGCATCTCAAATCTGTGCATAAAAGAATCAATACAGCTTGATGAATTCAGTCTCCTGTGCTGGTTCACCAAGCCGGGGGAAGAATGGATCCCTCTCAAGCATCGTCTGCACCGAGTCCATCATCCTCACCAGGGATGACCACAAGAATGGCGCAGAGCAGAACGCGTACCCACAGACTGCCAGAATCCTCACAATACCATCATGATACCATGGGAATGCCATAACGAAGAGCATGCCAACAATTGCGAGCCAGGTCGTAAGAACATCAAGTGGCGGCAGCAGAAAAGCATTGATCACGACCACTGAAAGAGCAAGTGCGCCAAATAGGTAGATGGACCAGCCCATGATCGGGTGAATTGTGCGTGGGATCAGAAAGAAAGGAATGGAATATGCAGCCACCATAGCCACAATCGCAGCCATCTTGATCAGCCACTGCACGAGGGCATTTTGCTTCTCAGGCCGCCGGTTATAGCACAGTTTTGTCATCCCTGGCTTTGCCAATCTAGTGACTGCTATGATCACTATGTACATTAAAACCTCCATAAGAATCACTGGCATTTCAGCAGCATACCTGTGGAAACATTAAGTGGACAGAACAGCTATCAAATTTTCTGTCTGCTTAAGTACATAATTTGCTTCTATGTTGTTTTAATTGACTTACCCAAGATCATCCCAGCGCTGCTTGTGCCAGGAAAGGCCCAGTGGCAAGACTGGCCAGGACCACCAGTACCAAGGTTTGAACCAAGGGGCGCTGGGGAATGTAATCACACTGTTTGGCCCACACGGGACATGCCAATGCAGCTTGAGATCTGCAATGTTCCATCAGAAGGGAGGTTAAAATCTTAAGAAGCAATAGCCACACGCAGGTGTATTTTGGTATTCAAGGTAGCTGTGGCACTCACAGTAGTAGGATGCATCCATTTGATAGCCGAGAGGAAGGCGATAGGTCCCGTTGAGCTTTGTGCCATTCTCAGGAGGGTGAAACATTGGTTTATCGAGCAAGTCTGGATAGCATCCAACCAGAAAGCCTTGGTCAGCACCATCAGAGTTTTCACGGCCAATCTCAAGTTCATGAAGCATGCCCTTGAACACATCCATAGAAGGCTGCAGATTGAAGAAGAATAGAATATTAGTCTACTTGGCCATTACATATGTCTGAGGACAACATGTCTCAGGTGAGTGAATTTAACACAAATCAATTTATGGATGGTTGGCAATTGGCACTGTCTACAGATCATTCATACAAACAGAAGACTTTTACTTCATTTTCGGGTGTCAATGCATATTCAAATCTATTGGTCCAGTTCAACTGGAAATGACTAATTCATGCCATCATTAACACAGCAGTCTATACAGGAAGATCAGTTCCAATTAGTATTCACATTATTATTGTTACTAGACTAAAGAGCATCTCGACTGACATAGCTAAGCCAACAAGCCCAGACAATATGTTTGGTCATATTGGATTGGTGAAGGTGGAACAACAAATGTTCAGGTCATACCTGGAGCACAAAAAGGCCAGTGTGGAAGTAGCATGGGTTGATGAAAACAGCGCAGAACTGCCCACATTGGAATAGCTCATCGGTGTTCTGGAGGAAGATGTTGTCGGAATCAATCATGACGACACGCTCGTAATCAACCAGTGTCCACGCATAAAGCTTGTTCAGCGTCAGCTTGAACCTCCTGTTGATCCCTCCTAGGTTGTTCTCATAAGGATTCCTGAGGTTCTCCACTACCACCACCCTCATACCATCCTCCTCTGTCCTGCATATGTTCCCATGTGTCGAAAATACGAGTCAGCATCTCATTTCACATTTTGCAGTGAAAACTACTGGAGCATTGAAATGGTTTATTTCATACGGAAGTAAAACAGGTACAGAAAAAGCCATAACTGGGAGGGAAATGTCACCGATACAAATTAATCATTTGTGGTTGACTTTGAAACCGCCATGGCGCCAACAAAGACATATTAGTACGAACCTGGTCAGATAACGTTTATTTTGCTAAAGAAAAATCCACTGTGCAATCACTGTTTTCTTAAGAAGAATAAGGAAAGTTGACCAGTGTTAATTGGACAGCGGGCAATTAACAAGTACAGGTTGGAACCAGATCCAGGAAGCCAAATGGTCAAGGGCTCAAGTACACCCATGGGCCATGGGCAGCATATTCTGAATACTTAACAGGCAAACTGTAGCAACTACTAATGGTACCGCGCAGTTAACCCCCAAAAGACTTGAAAAAGAAAAACAGAGGCAGCCACCCAGGAGAAGCTTCCTCTCTGCATGTGGGCCCTACCCCACTTCCCCAGCTTGCAAATCATCCATCGTGCTCCCAAGTACGGAAGTACCCCGAAACACCCCTCCTAGTCTTCGCCTTCAGTTTCCAGTTTCTACCGCACCGAGACGCGGCTTGCACTGCTTAATAAATACTCTTCAATCAATCAATTACCACTAGCACAATTGCCTGGATATTTTCTTCCCCCCTCTACCAATGGGTTGACAGCTGGATTACGGGTGGATGATTAAGCAGGGGGAGGGGGGAAGTCCAACTGTCCAAAACCGGTGCAGCAATGGAGACGAGACGACGACGCTGCGGAGTAGCGGGAGGAGGAGGAGGCGGGTGGTACTCACATTGCGCGGACCCAGTCGCGGGGCACGTCGGCGGAGGCGATGAGGACGCGGTCGGCGTCGGCGCGGACCCGGGTGAGGGAGCGCATCATGACCCGGACGGCGACGTAGAACTCGTAGTCCCGCGGCGTGCCCATGTACATCATGGCGGCGTACGCTTGGCGGTGCCGCGCCGGCGGGCCCTCCACCCGCGCCGCCAGGCCCCGCCGCTCGCCCCCCTCCGCCGCCGCAGCCGCCGCGGTCACCGCGAGAAGCATCAGCAGCAGCAGCGGCAGCACCGCCGCGAGCCGCCGCCACCGCCGCTCGGAGACGACCGGCGGCCGCACCGCCATCGCTGCCGTCGTCGCACCACCGCCCGCGCGGCCGTGCGCGCGTGCGTGAGTCTCGCCGGCGGCTGGTGCGTCACCCTGCTGCTCTGTGATCGGTAAGCGCGCCGCGCCGCGCCGGGGGCTCTCGTACGGCGCTCGGCCCTGCTGGCCTCGGCGGTCGGTACGCGTGCGGGGATGGATGCTGTTTGGAGGTGGGGGAAGGATCAGAGTAGCAGAGGGGGCGTGAAGATGCCCCGGATGCGTCGATGCTTCTGGTTGGCAAAAGGGAAGAAGAATGGAGAGAGAGAAAAGAGAAGGTCAGAGAGAGGAGGCCAGGCCAGGGGGCGGGGCGTTTATTTAAGAGTTGATGAGAGGGGAGCGGAGCGGAGACCGGCCGGAGCAGCGGATGCTTTTCCCCCTCGTCCTCGGCTCCTCGCCACGGCGTGCGCCGCCCGTCCCGGTACACCGCCACCTATACGCGGAGATTTTTGCTATTTTGACCACGAAAGTGCTGGGATTCTCTAAAATGACCACCGGACGTTAGGCTTCTTCAAAATGACCACGAATCCGTTGTCCATACTGCGGAATGACCAAATCTCAGTTTAAGAATTTTTGTAATCATTTTGTTAACTTTTCTCCACTTGAATGGCCAAACTACCCCTTGCTCCAGCGGCGGCGCTCGGTCTTCTTTCTCCCTCGCTTCGTCTTCTTCCTCGAGATCCCGTTCTGCCGCCGCGAGGGATGGCGTCGTCTCCGGCGCCGCCCGCTCCCACTGCGGCCGCGGCCCACAGCGCTCCACCCGCGACGACGGCCGCCGCCGCCCCGCCCGCGACGGCCAGAACCAGGCGCGAGGAGGAGAGCGCGGAGGAGGAGCGGAAGCGGCGGGGTCCGGCCGGTGATGGCGGGCACGGCGCGGAGGCGGCCGGAGGCGTGGTCCACGGCGCGGACAGCCTCCTCGCGCCGCTTCCCGTCCAGATCCAGGCGCGGCCCCTACTGCTTGGGCCGCCGCCGTCCCTCCTGCGTGCGTGCGCCGCCGCGGGCGAGCTCAGCCCGGCGCGCGTGCGTGCGCCGCCGCGGGCGAGCTCGGCCCTGCGCGCGCCGCCGCGGGCCAGCTCCGCCTCGCGTGCGTGCGCCGCCGCGGGCGAGCTCAGCCCTGCGCGCGTGCGTGCGCCGCCGCGGGCGAGCTCGGCCCCGCGCGCGCCGCCGCGGGCCAGCTCCGCCTCGCGTGCGTGCGCAGCCGCGGGCGAGCTCGGCCCTGCGCGCGTGCGTGCGCAGCCGCGGGCGAGCTCGGCCCGGCGCGCGTGCGCCGCCGCGGACGGGAGAGGGTGAGAGAGAGAACCGAGAGAATTTTTTTTCGTCTGGAGCGGATGGCGATTCATTGGATTCAAGGGTAGTTTGGTCTTTTACCGTAGCTATTTAGCTCTAAATAACAGCAAAAACTGTTAAACAGCTGCTGTGGTCATTCTAACGTATGGAACAACAGATTCGTGATCATTTTAGAGAAGTCTAGTGTCTGGTGGTCATTTTAGAGAAGCCTGTCGCTTTTGTGGTCAAAATAGCTAAAATCTCATATACGCGCCTGACGCGCGGGGTCGGGTCTCCTTGGGCCCGCTTCCCAGCGACCGACCGCGGGTAGAGCGGAAAGCAATTCTCCCGAGCCGGAACGGAACGGGAACGGTTCCTTCCTTGCGGGAGTGGCCTCGTGACTCGTGGAACGTGAATAGGGCGAGCGCGCGAGGCGACGACGACGGGAGAGGGAGACCGAGCGAGCGAGCCACCGAGGACGAGGAAGCGAGGTGTGTGCGTGCGTGGGTGGGTTGGTGGCGGGACGGCCAGGATGGACCGGGCCCGTTCTACACACGCGTTCGACGACTCCGGCCAGGAGGAGGCCGCCGGAAGAGAGAGGGTTCCGTTAGTCGCGACACGTTTTAGTGGCAACTGTTTGGCTGACGAGATTGTTCAATGTTTGGCTGTGGTCATTGTCACTCTGGTTTTGGTAAATCCTGGGAAGGTCCCGTAGTAGGCACCAATCCATCTCAGCGGCGGCCGCCGCAACAGTGTGCAGTGTCCACCATCTCTGCTCTGCCTGCCGGTGCCGGGTCAGGTCCCGCCGCCGTCGCCATTGTCCTGGCACGCCTGACGTTGATGCAAGCCTAGCTTGGCCCGTTTCTGATCTCATCCACGGCGGCACAGGCACCTGTCTTTCTTTCTTCACAAGGCTGTTGTGTTCGTCTTGGACAGATAGATATGCACGGGCCTCGTCTCATCTCGCCGTCGTCCCGTCCCGCCCCGCCACCTATGAAAGGGACAAACCAAAACCTCCGACATGCATGCATCGACTGGTGGTCGGCCTCCCACCGCACGCACGTGTGGGGCGTCGACGTGCTCAGGCGTGAGCAGAGCACCCAGCCGGCCGGCCGATTTGAGTACGGGGAAGTCCGCAGGGAGGAATTCTTCCGGGCGTATTACTGTTTTTCACCGAGGGGGTGGATCGAAGCGATTGCAGCGAACGCAAGCTGACACGGGGGCGAAGGGCAGAGGCTCTTCTGCCCGTGCCCGATTGTTTTTGTGAATTGTGAGACGCGCTCACACTTCCACTCCACCGGGGACGGACGACGCACTGATGGTGCCGCGTCAACATCATATCATTAGCGTCAGCTCGGAGCTCCTAAATAAAGTCAACCGCCCCTGCATCAACGACGGATAAACAAGACCTCATCGCCTGGGATGGGATGGGACCCGAAATTAAGCCCGGGAAGCTGCACGGCATATTAGGATTACTTTATGCCGAATGGTTCTCGTGACGACGGGTACGCGAGCTGACGAACGCAATGCTAAAACAATGGAACTCCTCTGATTAATTACGCCTTCTTGTACTGATATAGCTAAGCTCCTCTGAAATTTTTGTTGATACTTTAAGCTCCACTGATTCGACGTCGCCATCCATCCAAGCCGATGACCGCCTTTTGCAAAGAAAACTAGAAAAGGCGAGGCCCACGCCGGGACGGCGGGACATAGAACTTGCATCAGAAAGAGACGCGGTCATATCGTAGGTGTTCGGATAAGAGCGGCGACGAAGCACACCTGACACCTGCACCGATTAAAGAAGAGAATACGTACGCCTCTTTTATTTTTTTTCTGTTTCTGTTTTTGTGCTTCGGGTCGGGCATACATATATCCTTTTCGTGTGCGCAAGAAGTAAAACCAGTGACGCGCCTACACGTCCGAATATAATCAATTGATCAATTCAGCGAAACGGGACGTTTCGGTATAAGCCGTCGTTGCTGATGCAAGGCAGCAGCTCCATGATTGGGACTCTGCCAGATACAAATACTACCCCCGTCGATGCATGAGGTGGTCGTGGATACGGAAGCTCGACTAGTTATAATATTATGTACGTAATCTCCATCAACTTCCCTTTTCCGCCAAAACAATCTCACCATCACTGTTAAAAAAAAACAATATCACCATCCATCGTCTAGGAACGCGGGCAAAAGACAGAAACATAGTGGCCGTCGTCACTTGCATGGTCCTAGACCTAGCTAGCAGCTCTCCTCTCCTGTCTCTGGTGGCAACATAGACGGTAAATCCCCTAGGACTCGCAGACTGTGCGTGTCGTTGTTATAGTTAACCCTTTTAATGGTTCAAGAACTAAACCAAATTCACACCAATCCATTTACATATACTCCACTTCAAAAATCAAATCAAATCAAATCAAATCAAACTATTGACTCATTCATCCAAACCAATACAGACCACTTCAAACAATTTAGCATTTTTCTTATCTCAAAACTAATGAAATTAGTTCAATTCTCTAATGTTATAAGTCCAACTTTGAGTGTGGGTCCCACATATAGATTTGGCTTCACCGATTTACACGGAGTAGCAGAATGTCATTTTGAGCATCTCTAGCAAATTTTAGACATATCTGCTAAAATTTTATAGTGCGGACACGAGTTTTAAATTCTAGGGTCCGGCTCTGCACGTGGGTCCCACATATAGATTTGACTTTACCGATTTGCACATAGTAGCGGACTGCCTTATTAAGCATCTCCAGCGAATTTCGGTCATATCTGCTCAAATTTTATAGTGTGAATGGGAGTTTATAATTCTAGGACCCGGCTCTGGACGTGGGACCCACATATAGATTTGACTTCACCGATTTGCACGGAGTTACGGACCATCATATTAAACATCTCTAGCAAATTTCAACGAAAAACCAATTTGACGAGAGACCGCGCAGAGCGCGCGATCCGACCGGGCCTCCGCCCCCCCGGTGGGCGGACCTCACGTGTCCTTTTTTTCTTCTTTTCCTTTTTTTGCATTCATCAAATTTTTCTTTTGCACAAGTTATACGCACGGCTCATATTATGTGCACAACTCGTTGTTTACAGAAAAGTTTGCACAACATGTTTTTAGAGAAAAAAATTATACGCACAAGTTATTTTTCAAACAATTGTGCATACAAGTTGTACGCATAAGTTCTACGCGCTATCAAACTTATGCTTAAAAATTATCTGACAAATTTATAGTTCGCATTTAAGCGTCGAAGTTGTGTGTATAAGTTATAAAAGTGGAAAGATAAAATTGATGTTTGAAAAAAGTTATGTGTATAATATATTTTTCAAAAAATTGTGCACACAAGGTGTATGCATAAGTTCAGGCTAGTGTCAAAGTTGTGTTTAAAAATTATCTGATAAAAATTTATAGCTCGAAGTTGTACATCAAAGTTATGCATATAAGTTATGATATTCCAAAACTGAAAAGTTGGGGAATATAAACTTTCCCAAAAAGGATACACGTGGTAGTTGGGAGAATCGATCGCTGGCAGCGTAAGTATTCAATCATATCTGCTAAAATTTTATAGTGTGACCGTGAACTTTTAATTGTAGGGTCCAGCTCTACACGTGGGTCCAACATATAGATTTGGCTCTACCGAGTTGCACGGAGTAACAGACTGTTATTACGAGATATCTCTAACAAATTTCAGTCAAATTCGGTAAAAAAATGTGTATGTTAACGTGAACTTTAAATTTTTAAGTCTGATTTTTAATCTAACTTATACTTACACAAAGTTATAATATTGTTAAACCATTCTCATTCATTATAACCATGAAACCAAACCATTATAGATATCAAACCATTTTGAACCAAACTAAATTGAATCACATCTAAAACCAAACCGGAAAAACCGGTTCAAACCAAACCATTAACAGGTTTAGCTACGGTATTCCAAACAAGCCGCCCGGCCCTAGCTCGAACTGGCCCGGCCCGATGCGGCCCAACACTATGCAGCCTGATGAAATCTTCATGCCGGGTCGTGTCGTGCCGGACTGCCGACCCATGCCCGACCCTATGGCCTGTTTTTCGGCCCGGGCCGGCACAGCGCCGAGGACGGCCTGGCGGGCTGTGACTCGGCCCGACACTAACCTAGGAGCTCCCACAGAGGCGGAGGCGGAGCTCCAGCGCCCCGCAGCAGAGGCGGCGCAGGCCGGCGCAACCGGAGCTTCGGCCTCCGCGACGGAGGCATCGCAGGCTAGCGCGGCTGGAGCTCCGCCACCCGCGGCAGAGGCGGCACAGGCCGGCACGGTCGTAGCTCCGGCCCCACAGCGCGGCATAGGCAGTGCTAGAGGGAGGGGCGAGCAGGCAGGCGACGGCGGAGGCTGGAGGAGGAGTATGAAGGGGTGGGTGGAGGCATGGGGTGGTGTCGGGATCGGGAGGGCAGGGGGCGCGACGGGATCGGGAGCAGGAGGTGGGGTCGCAACGGGATCGGAAGGGGAGGAGCAGGAATAAGGGGGCGGCTGGAGTGGAGGAAGAGGAGAAAAATTAGGATTTGAGGTATTTATATGAGGTTAGAAGTTTACTTTCGAGCCATCTATCGGTCCGGCAAAAATCGGGTCATGCTTCGGACCGGCACAATGGGCCGGAGTGGCGGCCCAAGCACTGTTGACCTTTGTGCCGGGCCAACCCTAAGCACTATCGATCGTGCTTAGTGCCGGGCTAGAACCGTGCTTTTTAAGACCGTGCCTTGTGCCCCTAATCGTGCTCGATCCATTTGGAGTTCTATAGTCGTCACGTGCTTGCTTGCGTACTTGTGCCTGGTGTTTGTACTGTAACCGGCCAGTTTGTACTGTAACCGATCAAACTGAATTAACTGGTAAACCGCTCGGTAACCGGTCTTGGCTGTCCGGTAACTAGTTCTTCTGTGTCAGTAGCCGCAACCAACCCGGACCGGTTACCGTGGTAGCCGGTTTTCGACGGTAAAAAAACCCTGCTTGTGCCTAGCGGAAATGAGCAATCGTAATTTGAACATTTAACCAATCCGACGTGAAGCCATCTGGCACGTAGCGTCTGTCGCCCGTACGTAGCCGTCGTCCGGGTAGAAACCAACTGCAGGCAGCACGGTCCTCTCGGCAGTTCGGCACCGCCGCAGGATGTAGTCCCTTGTCTATTGTCTAGCACATTTCCCGAACGATCGAGCACGACGGCAGGGTACATGAGCTTGGCCTCGTCCAGGCCGAAGCACGCCGCTGCTGACTCGCATCAACGCGGGGGGCGCTTTTCCCCTTCTTCGTGGTTATTGCTGGAGAGACCCCCCCCCCCCACCCCCCGTACGTACTCCTACATTGCATCGGTTCGCCGAACCCCTGCCAAAAATATCTTTCTTCATTGCCCTTATATTTTAGAGGAAAAAGGAGCCGTCTCTGCATCGGTGACGGTGACTGGTCATCTCGATCGGTTTTCCGTCCCCGTCTCTCTCGATCGTCAGTCAAGTCTCGCGCGCTAGCTTTTTTCAACATTTCTACAAGCTCCCCCCGCGCTGCTTTGTTGACTGATGGCGCGCCGCGCGCGAGCACACGCCATGCCTACCGGTGAAGGAAACGAAACAGCCGGTGATGATACGGTGGGGTGTGAATGCGAGCCGCTCGGTCGTCCACGCGGAGAGGATCCTGTCGCGGGTCCCAACCACCGGGTACCTCGTGGATCGACTCCTGCGAGATTTCAAGGCTCCGATCCGTCGTCATCGATTCGAGGCCTTGCTGATCGATCGAGTTGCTTGTGCGCAAAAGCTTTCTAGTTGTGCAGTAGCCAGTAGACAACGAACGCCGTCACCCGAAGAACTACGCCAACTTATCGACCTCACTCTTACCGATCGTGGACGGGAGCACCGATCGTGATCTTGACTGCATGCCACCCCCGGCCCCTTTGTGCCAAACCAACTCGTCAAACTCTGGCTGACTGCCTCCATTTGACCTCCGATTTGCTAGGCACCTAGCAATCTCCTAATATAATCTCTACACCACCAGCACGTACTCCCCCGTTGTTCTCCATTCCAAGCAAATTGAAATTCAGACGATGGCTTTAATTATCTGCAGATATTGTCAACAGTCACATGATGTACTCACCGCATGATGTTTGATGCGCCGTCGTGACCAGGCGAGATAGATAAGTCGCCCTACTATTCTTGACATATTCAAAGTTTATAAACTAGGTTGGCACTATAAAGATAAAAGAATGCGGGCGGTGGCGGTAGGTGGGTGACTTGTTGAGAGCAGAGCTACCATCTGGTGGCGCTCTTTGTAGGCATATACATATGGTATCTACAGGTGATACCTGAAGCGCTGATCAGCTGCCTTCACTCGGAGGAGGATGCTACATGTTTTATTATTGAAAGTATTTTAAACTTCACTTACCGTTGTAAATATTTGTAATAGTCTTTTTAATAAAAAGTGAACGACGACAAATATTTTATACAGAGGGAGTAGTTAATTTGCGCAAAACTATTCAGGATCCGGAGATCCAGGGACGACGGTCGATCCATCGGCAGTGCCACCGAGCACAAAGGTCAACCAGCGTATTTATGGGAGTGTGCAAACGGGAGATTTGCCTCTAAAAACAGTCCATCCGAGATTCTTCTTTTGTTGGTGTCTTCTTTGATTCCAAGTTCGAGGAGGATTTGGTTGGATGGATTTCCGCTAGTTGGTTGCGTCCACCTTAGCTGGGCCTCAGCCCATCAGATCATTAACCATCAACGGGGCCTCCATAGTAGCAAACTATAGCAATCGGGCACAAGCATATGTGTGTTGATTGATGGAAAAAGTTTGTTTCACCTTCATGGAGCCGAGTCCATTCCTCCCTAAACTAAACAAACCATGTGAACCATCATCTCTCTCAACTATTAAAATTGTTCACTTTACCTCTCTACCTGGGTATAAGCCAGTTTTTAAGGCGATTTTGTCTTTTCAATTGAAAATAAAATCTTATAATACTTATTTAATTATAAAAAATATCCCTAAGCTTTTAAAACTTATGAGAAAAAATCTAGAGACAGATTGGGATGCAAGAAATCTAAATAAAATATTTAAAACTAGTGAATCTGTCTATAAAATTTTCTAAAATTTAAATTTAGCTCTAACAAAATGAAAAATATATTAAAAAAACCAACATAAACTTTTCTGATTGCATCTTGAATACTTTTCGCTAGAAAAACATGAAATGAAGCCAGCATGAATAATAAGTGGAGTCAACCATCATATATGTAACATATATTAATGTTGAATACATTCATGCATTTTCGATGAATATATTCATGTGAGCTTCATTTCATATTTTTATTATGAAAAATATTTAAGATGCAATTATATACAAGATTAAAATATTTTAATATATTTTTCATTTTGGATATATTTCCATTTTGCTAGAGCTAAATCTAAATTTTAGAAATTTTTATAGACATTTTCACTAGTTAAAAATGTTTTATTCAGAGTTCTTGCGTCCCAATCCATCTCTAGGATTTCTTTTTCAGAATTCTTAGAAGCTTAGAGATATTTTACGTGGTTTAATAATCTTATTAAGTATTTATAAGATTTAGTTTTAATCGAAAATGACAAAACCACCTACGGAAATTGCTTATAATCGGGATAGAGATGGAATTTGACTGCTTTTGAAAGTTGAAGGAGGTAGTGCATCCGGTTTGTTAGTCTAGGAAGGAAACATAAACTTGCGCTGTGTTTAGGGAGGTAAAACACTTTTTCCAATATTGATTTACCATGTACTGCAACTGCTTGCTAGCCACTTTTCCCGAATCGCACACCGACCGCACCTGCACCGCGGTGGTGACCTCGTTCAGATCGAAGAACGTGGAGAGGATCCCGCGTGCGATACGAGGTTAATAGTTTGATTTTTTTAGGTATGGTAATGAATTGATGCTGCTGCAACAGTTGAGGATTTTTTTTATTTTTTGTTTTATTTTTTATGATTTCGCAAAAGTAGTTGTTGTTGGGTATTTTAGCACCACACGAAATAAATCCGCAAGCGCACGGATACCGTTGTAGCTTTCACCTCAGAGTATTCCAAGGGTATCGAATCCAAGGGAACGTGTGTACTAACTTCGTACTAGTCAGTCCAAGGACACACCCAGATAAAAGGCAAGGATAGAGAGGATTCCTAAAGATAGCAATATAGATGAGATTAAAGGTCGATCTCTAGATAGAACTTGGCTTAGGGTACCGCTAGCCCTGACTTAACAGGCGACTCCGATACGCGGATCTATGTGGAACGGAGCTCTGACTATATCCAGCCGCGGAGGATCAATGAGGGCCAGACGGGCTGTCACCACCACCTGGACTGCCTCTACCTAACCTTGGGATAAGCCGAACGAATGATAACCGGTAGCATGACACAACGTCTACGCTGTGGTTACTACCGTAGCCAACGGACTACGACACTCTGTACTTATAGAACTACGACCACGAAAGAGAACTGATCTCACTCACTATAGGTACTACTAGCTTATACTAAAGGCATACGAGAGAGCACTCGACCCCGTACTGTGCTTCCAACGTATACGAACAACTTGCAGCAGTCGAACGCATGAACCCAGGATCTACGCACTAGCAGAGGAAAAAGACTACTCATGCAACCTAGCATAAACTATTAGAAAGGAATCACGAACACACTTTATTCTAATCAGAGTATGCAAGCTTATCCACTTTATTCTAAAAGACTAATCACAAACAGGATACAAACTTGTGCACCTAATCAACTAGATCGAGGGAGCGTGTTCGTGAAGAACACGTGCCTCTAAATGATGAACAGGCGAAGAACACAAGAACATATCACTTGCACTTTAGTCTAAATAGGAAATGCAGAAATACTTACTTTACTCTAATTGAAGAACAAACATCCATAGAGATACAACTCTCTCTCACTCTCCTACTCTCTAATCTACCAAGGAGAGGCCTCTCCTTTGAAGGGAAGCTCTCATCCTTGGGTGAAGTGGTGTGTCTCTTTCTTTACCCCCTCCTTCTCTATTTATAGGCAACGGAAGAGTGCTTCTCCCCCTCATTCCTCTACTCCTGTGGCACCACATGGCCCTGGAATCGTGCTTTGGAAGGTGCTTGAGGCGGTGGAGGTGAAAACCGGACGAGAACCGGACCCTAGGGTGCTGAACCAGAGCTAAACCGGTCGAACTAGTGCTGAACCAGGCGAAACAGGGGGAAAACCAGTGAACCAACCCGGCCCATGCAACCGACGTAGGGTCGGGCCAGTCCGCTCCTGCCACGCGTCCTCGGGCGGGCGTTTCCCGCGCCGCGCCGCGCGACGCACCCCGGGCGCGCGATCCGGGTGAGGCCGCGGGGGCCTACCAGCTGCCGACGCGTGGCGGCAAAGGGCCCCACGGCGCGAGCGCAGCCGCGCCTAGGCGATCCGCGTGAAGCCCCCAGGGCCAACCAGCCGCTGCCGCGTGGCCTGCGGGTGCGCTCCCCGCGCGCGCTTCCGGGCGGGCGCGTGTTGTGCGCTGGCCCACGTGGGTCCCGCCAGGGCCCGTTGTCTTGCGCCTGGGCGTTGACTTCCTGCGTGTGTGGGTCCCGCTGGTGGGGTGCTGACATCATGATGACATCATCATCCCGTAATATATTAGGCATTTAATATCTTCTGCACCCGAGCTCCAAAGTAGACAAATTATATATCCATTTCGATCGTCTCAGCGAGCCCGTCGCAATGGTGCAGCCCAAATTGGCATTTGAGGTTGTTTATGATGACGTCCTTTAATAGCCATTGGACTTCTTGCTCTCAGCTATACTATTTGGCACGCATTTTAGTGCATCGTGTAACAAAAGCTAGGAACACCAACACTTGTGGAACTTGTCAGTGTAAATCTCTATTCTAGTGTTGATGATCATATTTCATTTATTTTATGCAGGAGTTGACGATATAAAAGTGGTACTTAACAGCCGTCAACAATACCCTCACACTTGACCTTTGCTCGTCCTCGAGTGAAGGAGAAAAGATCAAGGTGAGACATGATATCCAATGGTATGAAGCGAGCATAAGAGATATTCCATACCATACCTTACACTTGTGAACTCTGTGAAGTGTCTATCATGTCATCTCGGGTAGTTGAGGAATGAAACGGTCATGAATCAAATCACTTCTGCTCATCATGTCAAGTAACTTGGGGTTTTGCAATAAGTTTTCAAAACAAACCTTGCTTAGCTCCTCGTTTGATTCTCTCAGATCGCTCAATGTGTATATGTCCTCACCAAGGCATTAGATTGCCTTTCTTTCATCCTACTTCTAATGACGGCTATATGTGGAGCTCAGGGTAGGACAAAAGATAAAGCATACTTGCATCACATCTATTGCAAAGTCAAAAACCGGATCCAAAGAGAAAATCAAATCATACAATCAGATCAAGATATGCACAGGTATGGATATGATGAGTATGGTAAGATGGATATTAGGCCCGGAATGGGTGCTAGATATTACCATACATATGATGAATGTTGTGGTGATGGTAAGGTGGACACTAGGCCCGGAGTAGGTGCTAGTTATTACCATCAAATTTATTGGAACTCCTTTTTCGCATGATTTCATCTCTCTCCTTTTTCTTCTTTCTTGGACATGGGCTATCTCTCTCTCTTTTTTTCTTCTTTTTTTTCTTCATGCCTTGAGCATGGTTTTTTTTTGCATAGCCCATGTCTCTTTTTTTTTCAAAAATACTTTTGGAGAGAGAGGTCACACCACATATGGAGCTTTATTTTTGTAGAATGGATAGATGATACAATGCTAACTTCCAGTGTAGAAGCATAGCAAGGGGATACGAAGTGCACATGGATCTTGATCATGAAAGCATGAAAATAATTCTCACAAGGGTCACAACAATTTGACAAAGCTCAATGCAATAACAAGCAGCATATGAGTCTAAGGTTTTCAAGATAACTCATCATATGACTTTGGTAGGACGTTGGCATATCAAAGAGGAGCTTTGCAAAGGGTTTTCAAATTTTCAAATAAAAATCCCAAGCACTCAAACATTCAGAGAGAAGATCATATCATCAAAACATATCTCAAACGCCAACTACTTAGATGAGCATGAGTTCCCTAATGATATTTGTTCACAAGCATCAAGATAATAAGTATGGAATAAAACATATGCAAGCCAACCACAGGAAACATGTAGAGCAAGTCGAGCACGATTCCATGAGTTGATTTAGCAGATAAAAATTGAAACTCATTCAAACTCATGAATTAGGGAGAACAGAGAGTGAGATAATGCTGCATATACCATCGCTCTTGAAGGATATAGGGATTAAGGAGAACCAGTGGTGATTCGGCTGACCCATAGGGGCAGCCGGCTTACTCTAGTTTCACTACAAAAAACCTTGTGATCCATGACGAAATTCTCATGACGTTTTCAGATTTCGTCACAGATCACACTCCATCCATGACAAACAGTCAGATTTCGTCATAGAATCGCAGTGTTGGATATGAAGCCCGATATGAGTCCAAACACTATGACATTGTGCCAATTTCGTCATAGATTTCATCACATATCACACTGCATCCATGACAAACAGTCAGATTTCGTCATAGATTCACAGAGTTGGATATGAAGCCCGATATGAAGTCCGAACACTATGATGTTGTGTCAATTTCGTCATAGTCCAACCCACAATGTGTTTCATCATGTAATCATGATCAATAAATTAAAAAAAATCATACAATGTGTGAAAATAATTAGAGATCATCACCATCAATAAATTAAAAATCTAAATATAATTTTTTTTCTAAAGCATATAATATTATATATTTAGTATATAGATATACCTATCAGAAGGCAAAATAAAATTGGATTTCCGTTTTATGATTTTTTTTATAATTTACTATGATTTTCTAAATATTCAACCGAACTAAATAAAAAAGGAAAAAGACAAAACCGTTTTTAAATCCACGCATAACCAGGTTTCAAAGGTTAAAGGATATTCTGTGTGTACTTCTGAAGTTTAGGGATGAAAATCAAACTTTCGCGAAAATTGAGGGACCTAAACAGGAGTCAAAGTAACCTGGGCTTGCTAACCGAAGTCAAAGTCTGCTGGTGGCCCTCTAACTCCTTAACGCAGAGCAGAAAACCACCCCGAGATCCCAAATCAGCTCACGCAGCCCAACAGGCCGGCCCAGCTTCGCAAAAATTGAGGGACCTAAACCGGACTTTTTGACATACATGTAGTTCAACATTTAATTATTTCCAATAAACCTGCAGAAATTCATTTAAATGATAGAAAATAACAAATTTGTTAGAAAAATCTTGAAACTTCAAGAGTGCAACTTAAATATGTTCTTTTACATGTGAAAAATGTATTTGGGGTATATAAGATAATTATTTTTTTAATTAATTCATAAAGGTGTCTTAATTAGGTATTTTAAAATGGAAAAATAACTTTTTGCACAATAAATGGCAATGTGAATCCCCATATGTTAATAGGAGAGTAAATGTAAGGTTATGTGTCGAATTGAGGTGTACATGTCCAATAAAATACTTTAAGGTATACAAATTTCAAAATTTAAGTTGAGTTGTATGAAACAATTTGAGAGACTTATATAGTTTTTGAACAATGTATACTCCAATTTTCGTATAATCTTATGAAACTTTTTTGTCAAGCTTGTACATCCATGAAATGATTCTATGTCAATTTACATAATTTTCGGAGAAGTTTTAGATATTATTATCATTATTTTATAATAAGATGGCTAGTAGAAGTTTGAATTTTCCCTATATGTCAATTGATTTTTTCGTCAATCTCCTAGATATGGGCTATAATAGACCATAGAAGCCTAAATATATTTTTTTTTGAATTTTTGTGAATCTTATTAGAGGTACATATAGGTCAATTTGGAATTTCTTTCGGTAAACATGCAGAAATTCATTTAAATGATAGAAAATAGCAAATCTACTTGAAAATTCTTGAAACTTCTAGGTGACAACTTATATGTTGCATTTTACATGTGAAAAATGTTTTGAGGGTATGTAAGGTAATAGTTTTTCAAGTTACTTCACAAGGGGTGTACTCATTAGGGATTTAAAAAATAGAAAAATAATTTTTTTGCACAACAAATGGCAATGTGAATCCCCATGTGTTAATAGAAGAGTAAATGTAAGATTATGTCCAGAATTGAGGTGTACATGAGCAAGAAAATACTTTAGGGTATACAAACTTCAAAGTTTAAGTTGAGTTGTATGAAATAGTGTAAGAGACCTATATAGTTTGTGAACAATGTATACTCCAATTTTCACAAAATCTTATGAAACTTTTATTGTAAGCTTGTACATCCATAAAATGATTCTATATCAATTCACATAATTTTTTGAGAAGTTTTAGGTATTATTATCATTATTTTATAATGAGGTGACTAGTACAAGTTTGAATTTTCTTTATAAGTCAATCGAATTTTTCGTCAATATCCCAGATTTGGGCTAGAATGGACCATTGACTCCTAAATATAGTTTTTTTGAATCTTATTAGAGGTACATATAAGTCAATTTGGAATTACTTTCGGTAAACATGCAGAAATTCATTTAAATGATAGAAAATAGCAAATCTACTTGAAAATTCTTGAAACTCCTAGGTGACAACTTATATGTTGTTTGTTGTATATAAAAAATAAGTTTGTGTCCATAATAGAATTATTTTTATGTGTTACTTCACAATTTGCAATAAAATGAAAAGTAAAAAGAAAAACATTAAACTGAGATGGAATGAAACATTGTATTCAGCCCGGCCCAAATAGTCTAACTCATCCCGGCCGTCCGTAGGCGATCAAACGTTTCAAATTGATCCCGAGATGAATAAAAAGCTCCACAACCCTAGCTCTCTCCCCACCGACGCCTGCATTCACTACCCTCTCTCCATCAGTCACCACAGGCAGCCAGGCACCCTCCTCCCTAGATCCACACGAAACTCCTCCATGGCCGCAGCCACCCCACCCTCTCGCCCGTCCCGCAGCCATGGACCTCCATGGATCCCCGCCTGGGAACCTCCTCCCTCTCTACACACCCACTCTGGCACCCTCCTAGCTTTCCTCGCCTAGAACCCGACCCTCCCGGCGGGTGGCCTTTCTCCACCGCGGCTCGCCCGACCGGGGACCCGCCTCCCCTCCTCCTGTCCTGTGCGGAGCCCGAAGCCTGACCTCGCCGGCGGCCGTGGCAACCGAGGTGCGGATCCAGGATGCCTTCGCCCGCGTGGGGTCGCTACTCGCCCCTGCGTCGCCCACGAGGTGGCGATGGCGGCGGCGGCGGCCGGGCGATCTCACCAAGGTTTGCTCGATGGCCGCGAGCCAGGGCCATCTACAAGGTTCGTTCATCCACGGCTCTCACCAAGGTCCCTCTTCACCCCCCGCCCTGCTCCATCTATGTGCTATGTGTCTCTGCTTTGTTTTTGATTCCACCCTCCCTTCCAGTTAGTTTGTCTCTAGGCCAATTTACCCTGTGAAATATATGTTGCGCGGTCTCTATATATTGCTCTTGTGCCTGGTGATTAGTTCATGTCATGTTTCTTCCGATTCAGTAGGATTCTTTTTGGAGTGGAAATTCAGTAGGATTTTGTTGGGCTATTTAGCATTGTATACTCGGATCTGGCTATACCAGGTTTCTAATTTTGTTCCCATCGCTTATGGTTTCATATTTTGCACCTTAATTTTGATAGAAAATTGAGTGCGGATAAGAGCAGAAGGGGAGATTTCCGGATGAACTTGTAGGCTATTTCTTTCTTGCAGAAAGTACACTATGTAGTCATTGACAGTGGTAGTTGGAGTGTCAATGTTACTACATCTACATGTATATAAACGATGAGGTTGGAGTTAGGTATCTAGGAATTACTTGCCATGTTTTAATGTATACAGTATTGAACTTAATGTTTAAAAAGTTTGGGCTGAAAACATACCACAAAGGCTCTTTAATTTGCTTCCAAAACAAGAGGTGCCTTATGCTTTCATGAAGGTACACTATTTACTTGAGAACAACCCCTGTAATATAACTGAGATTCGCTTTCATAAAGATAGATGGTAGCTATGGCTTCAACAAGCTAATCTTCAGTTCTTTGTTAGTTGCAGGGACACAAGTCTACACATATATCACTGATGATGCCAAACAGACCATGTTTTTGTGAGTGAGCATGCAGGTATAACTTCTTTGTCAAAGCGTACTTTTGTTTTTTAGTTTACTTGCAAACAACCACTACAACATTACTAAGAAGTTAAAATGAAGGGATTGCTGGGATCTTAATGTGCTTCTTTTTCCTTCAAATAAGTACGCCTCCAAATTTTCAGTAATTAATGATGTAATACTACTGCTGAAACATTTTGTCTAACAAGTTAGATGCCTACCATGATAGTTACATTTAGTAGCAAGAAAATCGAGAAGCACATTATGTGTGAAGGTGCTGGTACAGTTGTTCACCTTGCCGGAATTGGTTATGGTGCTCACTGATAAGCAATACCTCCTTCTGGCAATACCTGTATATCACCTTTCTTGGCATATGACCTAGTTAACAACTTGTAACTTGACACTCCAAATCTCCGATGTACACAAACACAATAGTGATAACTGATAGGAAGACTATTTTGTTCCAGCATATATATTTTTTATGTTACCAATGTGGCAATGTCAGTGTTTTACATGCATATATACACAACGATAGCTTAGTACCATCGAGGTGCAAGGAAATATGAATCATCGACTGTTGGTTTAATATTGTATAGGTTTTACCCCGAACGGAACATGTCTTGCACGCTGGTTCCTCTGCAAAGCCTAGTAGTATTTAGTTGGTTAACTTCAGTGATCATGTTACTGTCTGGAATACAATGTAAATCATTAGCTGTAGTTTGAAGACACTATGTAGCAGGTCTAGCAATATCTTGTCTGATAATACCATGGTCTCTTCTAAGCTTGTTGATAATACCTTGGTATCCTAAAATATATCATCTGAAATGTACCATGTATATGTGCAGGTACAAGTGGTTGTTGATGGGACTGAGATGGGAGCCAAGATTTCTGCTAGGTGGATGTTTTTGGTGCTATAATTGATCTGTTATTTGATGTGTTTGGTACCAAATGGTGGATGTAGTGCTATAAATGATTCAATTTTCTAAAATATATGTCGATATTGTGTTTTGATGTCACACTGGATGTAAACATCATTTTTGTTGAGCTATTTTTGGTTGGAATTGATTGATTTTTGGGTTTTTTGCTGTTTGAATCTGCTTAAATTTGTTCATCTGAAACCAACAAATTGAAAATTAAAGCGCCACGTGGCTGCCACATCAGCTTCATGTGCCTGCCACATCAGCGCCACGTGGCTGCTGTGTGGCTGTCACATCAGCTGCCATGTAATCACATGCCATGTCATCTGCCATGTAATCACGTGCCGTGTCATTTGCCACGTATCACTTGCCATGTTATCATCCACGTCAGCAGCCAACTCAGCGTCCAAGTCATTCAAAAAGTGAGGTGGCAACCTAATCTATGACGGTCAACTTCGTCACAGATTTTGGGCTTTGGGCTGGGTTCAATGGGCTTTAGACAAATCTATGACGGTTTGAGAACGTCATGGATCACGTTAATCTATGACGAAAACTTAAGAACGTCATGAGAAGGGATCCGTGACGCTCAATACATGACCCTCTCAAATTTCGTCATAGATGCCGTTTTATGACGAAAATTTGATGATCCGTGACGAAAATTGACCGTCATAGACCTCAAGATTTTTTGTAGTGTTTACCTTGTCCCTTGTCATGAAAGCGCAGTCGATGTTGTGCAACGCCTGTGTGGGAGATCTCAAGTGTGTATGTCGATGATAAGCTTGGGAGATCTCCCCCACACTTGTTCATGTACCTGGTGCTGTCTTCAAACAAAGGAAAAACAAAAGATGGACTCTTCTAGTTCGAGAACCAGTGAGCCTTTATTCAAATTCAAATATATATTTTTTGTTTTTTTATATTCACCATGAGATACCTCAAACAAGGCCGAGATGCCTTGGCTTACCTTCCCATTTGAATCAAGCTCGATGACTTACCCTATTTGAATTCAAAATTCCTACAAGGGTTAGTCTGCATATACAACCAATATCCATGCATGCATTAACTATAAGGTTCATCAATCAAACTCAACACCATGTCTTGTTTGATTGAAGAAGATGGTTTTAACCTAAGCACCATGCTTAATTTAAAACAACCTATGAATGCACATGGCTAAACATGCACTCAAACCAAAGCATCACAAACATAGATAAAGGAAGCATGACAGCAAGATCAAGCTATTTCCAAAGGGATATAAACATGAGCATAAGATGGTGAACATCAGGCAACCTCCTGAAAGGGCTTTGTTTAAAGTCAAAAGCAGGACGTACCTAGCTAGTTGGGCAAGATGCAAGAGCTAACATCATCTCCAAACCAGGATAAGATTTTGTGTGAGGGGAACTTTACTCAGGATACTCACATACCTTCCCCACACTTGAAGTTTGCATTGCTAGGCAACAAAACTCAAGTGTGTGGAGATCAAGCTTCCTTTTGTAATGTTCCCTCACCAAAAACTTACCAAAGTGTTGAGGTGATGCAGCTCACATGTTCTTAGGTGCTACCTATCTGTCGTTCTTTATAATCTTCACCTAAAAGGGTTAGGACCAAAAATACCCGAAGGACAACCTATACTAAAACCTGCTCTTGCTTTTTATTTGAAAAGGGAAATAAAACAAACCTAATCCAGGCTATCTCCTGGTAGTGCTTTGTTTATGGTCATAAGCTCGACCCTGGGAACTTCTTCTTACAACTATCATTGGTGATGTCATTCCCGTCTCACCACCAATTGTTAATGTATCATGGAAGCTTCAGCTGCAAGGTTAGTGCCACAGTGCATACACGAAATCTGCAATGCTTATGGTAAACATATGCATCTACAACCAACCTTCTAAACTTTTTACAGGAGTGGACCATAAGGCGGTTGTAACCCTTGAGCATGCTTCGTGCACTGAGCATAGCTGACCCTGGAGAAGGATGATGCAAGCATGGTTCCTGAGGTATATCAAGAGTGAAACTACCATGCTTGTCAATGGAATCCTTTCCTCCGGACTCCAGAGTCGGCGCCTCATATGTTTTCATGACCCATGAATTCTCCAGCTCAAGAGATTCATCACGGAAGCTTGATGTTGATTCTCGATCAAGGTCGAGAGCAACATAGTATGGGCCAGTGGGAAGAGGCTCAAACTTAGTCGAGAGTGATGATGATCGTTCGTCTTCACAAAGGTGAAGAGTGTCTTCCGAGTCGTACTCCTGAGGAGTAGAGAATTCTACACCCTCAATTAGAACAGCCTCGGACAATGCGAATGGAGATACATGCATCGTCTCCTCGAGCGAGTCTTGCTTGGGAAGAGGCTTTGCCATAGAACTTTCTGAAAACAAGGGAGTGGTGGCAGAAGCGGCTTCCCTAAGCTTTTCATCTAGGCTCCCTCTAGATGTATCAAGAAGTTTTTCTGCAGGGGAGCCTAAGAGGAGATCAAGATCGAGAACATCAAAGATGTAGAAGTCTAGATTAACCTTGATCTTGTCTACTAAGAGCGGCACAGCACATGAAACCCCCCGACACTCAAGAATGTGTCCAGAGGGACAACTCTTGAGGAGCTCGTCGGATGGTCTTAGCGTAACATTGCCCAAAAGAGTGTACGCTAGGTGCCATGGCATGACATTAACCTCCATAAAGGGGTTAAGATGGGCTTCTACGATAATCCCTTTTATGGAACAAGAAATGATTGTAGAGGGTGAACTAATCCAAAGTGCTTCGGAAAAGTGTCCCACTCCATTCAACCACTTCTTCTCCATGGCCTCCATGATAGATGTCTCGTTTGGAGGATCAGGAGGCAAAGGAGGTACCGTAGGCCTAGAGGAAGGTTCTGTCAAAGGATTTCTAGATGGCTGGATTTGGACAGAAGAGGGCTCCTTCCCTTGTTGGGCATCTAACCAATTCGAGGTGCTTTTGGGATTTTCAGAAGGGTCATCCTCAAATTGATAGAGGAACTTCGGAGGTGGAATTTCTTCTTTCTCCATGGTTCCTGGTTCAGGTGAGGGTTCTATGGCTGAATAAGAGGATGTGGAAGGTGATGGATCGGATTCAGCCGCTAGAAGATCCTCATGGCTCGACTCAGATTCCTCTCGGTAGGATCTGGGATCGACTTCGAAGTAGGAATCCAGGAAACTCCAACCTTCAGCCGGTTCCCTCTCAAGAAATGGTTTTCCGAAGTCAATACGACAGACAGACCTTTTGTTGATACCATCATAAAAATTGCGAAGCAACTGAGAGTCAGGTATCGACAAGGGCGGTCCATAATACACTAAGCGTGTAAATCTAGCCCAAGCCATGTCTATCGTTTCCTTCTCTTTTTGTTGAAAACAATGGATATCTTCCCGTAAACCAGCAACACGAGATGGAGGAAAGAACTCAAGACAAAACTTGTCCCTAAGCTCTCCCCAACTATCGTTCGTGCTATCTACAGTATATGTGTACCATTGCTCCGCCTTCCCTACAAGAGAGTATGGAAACAACTTCCACTTGAAGGTATCCAACGTCATACCCATAGTGTAGATAAGAGAACACAAGTTCTCGAAGTCACGAAGATGGTCATATGGGTTTTCGCTCGATAGACCAGAGAAGATAGTGTACCGAACGACATCGATAGTCGCAGGGAGAGGCTCACAGCCAGATGTGAGAAAAAGGCGCACCGAAGGTGGTGGCTCTGGGAGCTCATCCCTGGGGGTAGTGATGCTTTTACACAGTGGCGGAACTGGGGGGGCCGGCGGGGGCCATGGCCCCCCTAATTAAAACAAAATTTTCTACTATATATTATATACATAGTATATATTTTTAGTCCAATACAGAAATACTAAGTCCATAGGCCATCAGTGCACGCACACAGCAGGCCCAGGCAGCGGTCCGCAGGTTAGACTTGGAAAATGAACCATTGATTGACTGGCGGCGATAGCGGCGTATCCTAGTATTTTGCATCTTCCTCGTGACGTGCTGACGATTCAGCGGAGCGCGAGCAGCGGGCGCAGCGACGGCAAGGGCGTGACGCCAGGCAACAGTTCACCGGAGACCGACGGTGGCGACGGCTTGGCCGCGACTGCGAGACGTGAGACATGGTGGGCAACGAGGACGGGGCAGAGGCAGTCAGGCATCATTGGCAGTTCCGTTGCATCTAATGTTCCTCCTCCCAATGTAAGTGACGATATTTTCTCAATTTTATTCTTGTCACACAATAATAGTCTAGGATATTCTGAATTTTCTTGTCACATAATAAGCGATTATAGACCATGCTACGAAACAAAATGAAAGATGATTTTTTAAGAAATTGCTTGGTACTCCATATTGAGAGGGAAATTGTAATGAAGGTCAGGACGGATTCGATTATTGATGATTTCAATATGATGAAAAAACATGCAGTGAAATTTAAATAAATAAGATATATTGGTAATTTTAACAAATTATTTATTTATTTATTGTCGTTGCATAATTAAGTACTATATAGTCATGAATAGTAATTGTATGCTTGAAACATTGGGTGAATTACCAAATTTATGAACCGGCAAATGTTTGCTTGGCCCCCCTTAATTTTCTCTCCAGTTCCGCCATTGCTTTTACAGGAAAGCTTCAACATGGGTAGCGGGGGTAAAGGTAGAAGGAAAGAAACTAAAAGGATATCTGATGGGTAACGGGGGGTGAAGGTAGAAGAAAACGAAAAAGATAAATACGAGGACCACTAGGTTCGAAGATAGATACAGCAACCATTCCCCGGCAACGGCGCCAGAAAGCTTGTTGGGTATTTTAGCACCACACGAAATAAATTCACAAGCGCACAGATACCGTTGTAGCTTTCACCTCAGAGTATTCCAAGGGTATCGAATCCAAGGGAACGTGTGTACTAACTTCGTACTAGTCAGTCTAAGGACACACCCAGATAAAAGGCAAGGATAGAGAGGATTCCTAAAGATAGCACTATAGATGAGATTAAAGGTCGATCTCTAGATAGAACTTGGCTTAGGGTACCGCTAGCCCTGACTTAACAGGTGACTCCGATACGCGGATCTATGTGGAACGGAGCTCTGACTATATCCAGCCGCGGAGGATCAATGAGGGCCAGACGGGCTGTCACCACCACCTGGACTGCCTCTACCTAACCTTGGGATAAGCCGAACGAATGATAACCGGTAGCGTGACACAACGTCTACGCTGTGGTTACTGCCGTAGCCAATGGACTACGACACTCTGTACTTATAGAACTACGACCACGAAAGAGAACTGATCTCACTCACTATAGGTACTACTAGCTTATACTAAAGGCATACGAGAGAGCACTCGACCCTGTACTGTGCTTCCAACGTATACGAACAACTTGCAGCAGTCGAACGCATGAACCCAGGATCTACGCACTAGCAGAGGAAAAAGACTACTCATGCAACCTAGCATAAACTATTAGAAAGGAATCACGAACACACTTTATTCTAATCAGAGTATGCAAGCTTATCCACTTTATTCTAAAAGACTAATCACAAACGGGATACAAACTTGTGCACCTAATCAACTAGATCGAGGGAGCGTGTTCGTGAAGAACACGTGCCTCTAAATGATGAACAGGCGAAGAACACAAGAACATATCACTTGCACTTTAGTCTAAATAGGAAATGCAGAAATACTTACTTTACTCTAATTGAAGAACAAACATCCATAGAGATACAACTCTCTCTCACTCTCCTACTCTCTAATCTACCAAGGAGAGGCCTCTCCTTTGAAGGGAAGCTCTCATACTTGGGTGAAGTGGTGTGTCTCTTTCTTTACCCCCTCCTTCTCTATTTAGACCATCTCCAGCAGCTGCTGCATCAGCAGTTGCATCTGCAAAATGCAGATCGGCCTCGCACTGTAGCGGCTCCAGCAGGAGCCGCAACAGCTGCTGCAGTTTGCAGCGAGCGGCCCCCGTGCTGCATTCTCGGGGGGTCGGGGGCTTTCCCCATCCCAACCACCTGCGGGCCCCACGCACGCTCCCCGTTGCCACCGCTGCTTCCCGTTGCCGCTGAGCTGCTCCCCGTCGCCGAGCTGGTCCCCGCCGCCGGGCTGCTCCCCCGTCGCCACCGCTGCTCCCCGTCACCGCCGCCTCCCGCGCGCTGCACCTCCTCCTCCGCACCCCGCGGATCTCGCCGTTGACCTCGAGGAGCCGTGGTGGAGGCGCGAGGCGGAGCAACGGCGCGAGGCGCGGTGGCCGGATCCGGCGCCCCCTCTCTCTCTCCCTGCCGTCGACTCCTCCGCCCGCCCCTGCTCCCCGTGCGTGGCAGAGGAGTCCGCCGCGCCTCCAGGCCGGCAGATCGAGGAGCACGAGCAGGAGGAGGCCGCTCTCACCGCTCCAGCTGCTGGCCCGCCGCTCCGCGAGGCCATCGTCTCCCAGCCGGACGACGGCAAGCCGGCGGCTGCGACGGGCTCCTCCGACATCCTGGGCTTCGCGCGCGCGTCCCTCTCTCTTGCCGCCTCTCGTGCCCCGCCGGCCAGATCCGGGAGGCCGCGTCGGCTGCGAGGTGGGGCGACGCCCCTCGAGCCGCGGCGGAGGCGAGCTGCCCTTCCCCGTCCTCCCTCCACCTCGTGCTCCTCCTTCCCCGTCCTCCGCCTGCGCCCGTCCTCGAGCTCCCTCTGCCCGCGGGAGCCAACGGTCTCCGCGGGATGCAGCAGGGGGAGCGCGTGGCTGCTGGAGGCGCCCCGCCCGCATCCCTTCTCTCCTTGCGCAAGTGCTGCTTTTTTGCAGATGGGCGACGGTAAGCTGCTGGAGATGGTCTTATAGGCAAGGGAAGAGTGCTTCTCCCCCTCATTCCTCTACTCCTGTGGCGCCACATGACCCTGGAATCGTGCTTTGGAAGGTGCTTGAGGCGGTGGAGGTGAAAAACGGACGAGAACCGGACCCTAGGGTGCTGAACCAGAGCTAAACCGGTCGAACTAGTGCTGAACCGGGCGAAACAGGGGGAAAACCAGCGAACCAACCCGACCCATGCAACCGACGTAGGGTCGGGCCAGTCCGCTCCTGCCACGCGTCCTCGGGCGGGCGTTTCCCGCGCCGCGCGACGCACCCCAGGCGCGCGATCCGGGTGAGGCCACGGGGGCCTACCAGTTGCCGACGCGTGGCAGCCAAGGGCCCCACGGCGCGAGCGCAGCCGCGCCCAGGCGATCCGCGTGAAGCCCCCAGGGCCAACCGACCGCTGCCGCATGGCCTGCGGGTGCGCTCCCCGCGCGCGCTTCCGGGCGGGCGCGTGCTGTGCGCTGGCCCACGTGGGTCCCACCAGGGCCCGCTGCCTTGCGCCTGGGCGTTGACTTCCTGCGTGTGTGGGTCCCGCTGGTGGGGTGCTGACGTCATGATGACGTCAGCACCCCGTAATATATTAGGCATTTAATATCTTCTGCACCCGAGCTCCAAAGTAGACAAATTATATATCCATTTCGATCGTCTCAGCGAGCCCGTCGCAATGGTGCAGCCTAAATTAGCATTTGAGGTTGTTTATGATGACGTCCTTTAATAGCCATTGGACTTCTTGCTCTCAGCTATACCATTTGGCACGCATTTTAGTGCATCGTGTAACAAAAGCTAGGAACACCCACACTTGTGGAACTTGTCATTGTAAACCCCTATTCTAGTGTTGATAATCATATTTCATTTATTTTATGTAGGAGTTGACGGTATAAAAGTGGCACTTAACAGCCGTCAACAGTTGTCCATACAAAAATTTGCAAAAATAGCACTTAACCGCCAAATGAAACGACAGAAAGGAGTTACCGCCATTTCAAATGGTGGTTTATTATTTTTTTTGAAAAAAATGCAAATGAAATGATGGTAACTCCTCACCGCTGTTCCATTTGGCGTTTTAAATGGGCAGCTGCTTTTGCAAAATCGTTAAAAACTAAAACAAAAAGAAAAAATGTATGTTTCATCCCTCAAATATTGTAAAAGTGTGATATTCATCCTTCATGTTTCATTCAGTACAAATCAATCCTTTAACTAACTAATTTTGGTGCATTTATCATCCCATCCCACCTTATAGTTTAACAATGGTTTAGTGAAATCTACTGACTCTTTATGCCACATAATTAGTTGAGTAATTATTAATCACCTCCTAGCGATGAAATATGCTAAGTCTAAAATATAAAGCTCACCAAAAATTTAGTAAATTCTCTAAATTGGATACTCCGCAAATTCTTTCTGAAAAATTTAACGAAACTGAATCACACTCAGTTAGTATAGAGATTGACTCAACATAAGATGTGAATAAGCAGTAATTAGCAAGATGATTGTATTGTCTGAACTGCTATTATATGATAGTAAATCATTGTTAAACTAAAGTGAGGATGATAAATGTACCAGTTCAGATGGTTAAGAGGTTGATTTGCACCAAACGAAACACGAGGGATGAATGTCACACTTTTGCGATATTTGGAAAATAAAAATTCACAATTAACTAAGGGTATCAGCCCATTAAAACTATTACCTCACCAAGCAAGCCCAGAGGCTAGTGTCATGAGGCCCAGGCCCGTTTCATAAGTTATCGGAGCTCCCTTATATGAATAATGGTGGTAGTGGATCATGCGCGTTGCTGGTTGATTCTTTTTGGGTGCCCAAATTTCTTCATTCAATGGTTAATCAGTTCAACGGTAAGCAAGGGTGAGCACTCTTATGGTTGGAGCTCAGCAAGAGGGGGAAGATGCAAGGCTATCAAGGATAGGCTGAGATTTTGCAGCGATTAGCATTTTTAAGTTGGTCATATTTTATTAGCAAGCACCTATTTACTAGGTGTAAGTTTATACCAACCCAAAATTAAGTATTTAGAAAACATTATCTCAAAACCATAAGAAACCACAATTTGAATTCATCTTCAAGTATAATTATCATGTGAGGGTCCAAGCCGCTCTTGACCATGAGCATGGCTGATCGATCAGTTTTAACTCTGCAGAGGTTGTACACTTTCACCACAGCTCGTGTTCCCCATGTTGCTCGGGTTAGCTAGGCCCTTAAACACTTTCGAGGTGAGTGGCTAGGGGTCCACTACGAAGCCTTTACAAAGGCATGCAAAAGACCAACAACCCGTATAGTTACAGATCAGGGCGGACCATAACCCTACCTAATGGTCGGCACCTTAGCAAAGGCTGCTACCCCAAAAGGACCGGGCTATACCCCTGCAACCCCGACCCCCCCTCTGCCCCTTTCGGATAAGGTCATCAGTTCATTCACACACCTAATTAATTGGCTAAGCCAGAGCCATATGGACTGTGGTTGTACTGTTTTCTTGGGTGGTTCTCCATGTTCCAATTAAATCAGTGTTCTTGTGTTAATCAAAACCATCATCTCCTGAACATGAAAGTCTTTATTCTACAGCTACTTTCGTCCAACCCATGTAAAGCAACTAAGCAATAATCTACCCAAAACATTTATTAAAAAGGGTTGACCAAGGTGATAGGGGTAAAGCTCTAGTCATGTCCTTAGAAAGGTAGTTTTCCCATCATTTTATGCATAGCAACAAATAAAAGTAAATATTATTTAATATGCAGTTGTTTAGGACAAAGAGGAAAATGCAGAGGGAGGAAGTCCACTTGCCTTCCTCTACAAACTGGGAATCCTCTTCTTCGAAGAAAGGATCTTCTTGATCTTCTCCGACAGGTTGCTCAATTGAAACAGGCACGATATCTACGCATAAGCATGAGCATACAATAAATAAATAAAACAATATACCAAACAATGCTATATGCTAAGAACACACTGATAAAAAGGTTCTACCCACTGATACGATCATTTTGATATATTATACGCGAAAAACGGAGTTAAAACATGAAAGATATGATTAAAACAAAAGTCAGGGGCCTTTCTGTAAGAAAACTAGGCTCTCTGGGCTTATTTGAAAGAAACCAGGGACCTAGAACATAATTATACAAAGAAACAGGAGGGCCAATGTGCAAAAAGGTGAAGATGGACTACAGGAGGTAAAAACTAAAGAAGCCAGGGGCTAAACCATAAAAAGAAGGACCTGATTGTAAGGGTTTTTTATGGTGGAAGGGCATGGTTGTGAATAGGGAGAAACCCGGGGACTCTTAAACAAAATGGCTAGCGGCGGCTTGGGTTGACCGTTACTAGGTCCATTTGACCAGGGGTGCGGGCGGATCTGAGCCATCCGCTTAGGATCCGACGGCGGCAGTTGTGACAGAACCGCCCAAAATAATTCAGTATTATCGCCTAAGCCTGTCCACCTGGCCATTAAGCAATAATAAAGAACTATTCTGTCGTCTCTGCCGGGGCATGCCCGGTAAATCACTTACACAGGATCGAATTATGCGCTAAGCCCACCCGAAGGCGGGACCAGAGTACAACATTACATTACATAAAAGTTCATAAGTTCACACTATTACAAACCAGGTTTTCGTACATGAAAGTAAAGGTGTTTCAGAGTTTAAACAGCGGAAATAAATCTAACGAAAGATACACATGGGAGGCCATCCATAGAGTATCACTCATCAACATCGTTCTCCCACTCAAGTTCCCAACCATCTGGAATAGATCCAGGCCAGATGGGGTTACCTGAAAACAACAACAAAAGCAAGGCTGAGTATACTAATACTCAGCAAGACTGACCCGTCAAAAATAAAAGACACAGCTAGATATGCAAGGCTTTTTGGCTGGTGGGTTTGTTTTGCCAAAAGCAACTAAGAGTTGATCCTTACTTTCAAATTTTAGCTCAAGTTCTAGTATGTTAACCATTCTAGGTAAGCACCTAGCTAAGCAAGCATGTTGTACAAACAAGATTAATCATCCAACAATATTAATCCGAAATGTTCCATAAATAAACATGGGGTAGCCAGTGGTCAAGCCGACTCAGATAACGGCGAGTGACCGACGATCGATCGATTTATATCCTTGCAAGGTAAACCCAAGATACACGGAAGAAGGTAGACCAAGTGCAGTGTCTACCCCGACCAGGCGGTTCCCGTCATTCCCCAGATTAGGAAAAGATGATACAGTCCTAAGTACAAGGTTTACTGGTACGCCCAAACATGGCCCGTCCAGAATCACACTTGCACTACCGGTAGCGAACCGGGAGACGCATCTCAAGATTAGTAGCAATAAAATTCCCGCACTGGTTCATTAGGTACTAGGCTTACCGGTCCCATTCCCGACAAGCACTTGGTACATTCAATAGCTTAGACCAGCACCATGCTACTCAGTCGAGACCGAACCCATTGCTCTTACCACATGAGCGAGTCAATTTATCCAACTTATGATTCCAACATAAGCATCCTATATCTCGCGAGCAATGAGTCATTACTCGACTTGTACCGTGTCCTTAAAGCATGGCACTAGCGTTCCTAACATACTAGTAAAAGAGCATAGGAGTCTTAAGGATCATGCATCTAGATTTCAAAACAACTCCTGAAACGTAAATGCACAAAATAAACAATAAATACTGAAAAGTAAAAGTGGAGATTTTATCCTAAAAAGGTTAGATGAAACCGGTGCTTGCCTTCCTCTGACTCAACACTAACACTAGCCTTGGGCTTTTCTAGACTTTGGTCCAGGTCTTGCTGCACACCAAGCTGGTTCACCTCCTCGCTAGCTGCTCCCTCCTCCTCCTGGGTGAGCGTGTACGTCCCGTCCGGTAAATCTACACGTATACATGCATATGCATTAAATTAAGGTGAGCTTTGGTGGTGATTGTGTACACATCTAAGCAAATTGAGCTACTTAACTTCACCAAACAGTAAGGGGTTGTTTTTAAATTATTAAAAACAAGAACAAAACATGATTTCACAAATTAACACTTTAATCTCCATTTCTTTATTTAATTACCTAAAACAAGCCTTTCACCCATAAATCCATATAAAATCAAAAACACTTCAAATGAGCCTAAGCTTTTGCACACAGTAACATATGACTATTTTAAGCTCTCAAACCAAAATCTAACTTAAGATCATTTATAAATTAATTTATACGAAAAAGACAAATTTTAGCCTAGTAAATCACCATTAATTCATATAAAAATATTTACTAAACTTTTTGATCTCAACTTTCTCCTACAAGTCATACATGTCAAAACTAAGCCTCTGGCCAAGGCATAGGTACAGATTCAAATTATTTTTGAAATTTTGAATTTAAACTCCTACACAAGATTAATTCCAAAACACATGTCAAAACATATCCTAAAATCACATCCATTCTACCAGAGGCACTATCCATCAATACAAAGCCCTAGGGTGCACTGGTTCTTAAATAAAAGTTTATTAAAGGGGCTATAAAAAGCATCAAGATTAATCTAGCATAAAGCTTACATAAATCATAACTAAAGATATACACATCAAACTCATGCCAACTTTGGTCACAAATCTACACATGACATAAAGAGCAACATATACAAAATTCAAGTTCATAGCATGTGTATATTTTAAACTACGCTAAACACACCTCAAACTGAGTTTGAATTTTCATTCAAAAACTACACCGAAAAACCCTATACAACCTTTCTAGAAAAGGTAGAGTTCTTCACCAGGAAACCAACAAAATTGGATTTGAATTTTTCTGATTTTCCTACGATTTTTAATGAATTTTTGAAGTTGCTGCTGAAACACTAAAGAACTTTATTACAACTGAAGGACCGATTAGGCGAACCAGAGAGGGGGGGGGGGAGTGAATGGGAGCCGATAAAAATTCTTCTCGAAGGAGATGAGAACTCCAACAAGACGAACACAGCTTCCAACTCACGTCTCCGAGCCAACTACCCAAGTTGGTCAAGACCACGCAGCCACTGGAGTGCTACTGGTCCTAGGAACCAACACTCAACCTTCCTAGCCAAAACTCACCAAAACACACAGCGGAAACTTGCACGGCTTGCTGCCTGTGCTACACCGGTCCGACCGATGGCCTGCGCCGGTCAGACCGGTGACACCGGTCAGACCGGTGGACAGAGCCGGTCAGGCCGGTGGCTACAGCAGCCGCACAGCAAACGTTCCAGGAAGCCTCAGTGAATCCTCTAGGCCCTGGAACAAAAACCACCACGAAACACAACCTGTGAGGAAGAAGAACCCCTCACAAAACCTAGCAAAACAACTCCAAACACTCCAAGAACTGATCAGCAGGACCACGGGACAAAACCACACGGACAAGGCTGTTCCCCGAGACAAAAACCCACCAAGGGCTAGCACCGGTCAGACCGGTCAAGAGCACCGGTCAGACCGGTCGTGCCTGGGCAGCTCGGGATGAACATCGCCCGCGAGTCAACTCCTCCAAATCCAACTCCCGATCTCCCGATCCGCTCCACGGTTTTGCACAAGACTTTGGGGATAGTAGGAACACCTCATGGGTACTCCATAGCCAAGATTTGGTCCACCAAAACTTGTCAAATCAAGAGGAATCGAAGAAATCCCACCAAGAACGCCTCTAACCCTAGAGCCACGAAAACCCCAAAATCGAGCCCCTTTGCTCACGGATTTGGAAGGGGAATCAAAGGGAAAAGAACCACGAAGGGTTCATGCATACATCCCCCACCAAATCCCAAAGAGAAAGGCCTCGAAATCGCTCCAAGAAAATCGCCAAGAAAGGGCTCCGAAAATCACCAAAAAGGAGAAACGGGAAAGACACATCCAAGCCTTGAGGAACCACGCCGAATCATCTATACATACCAAAGAGGTTCATACAAGGTCTAGCTTGCCGCCCGATCATCCTTCCCTCTCACAAGATCTCACCATGAAGCTCTCAAGCTAGTCCTACGAAAATCCTAAGAAAATAGGAAGGAAAATAGGAAAACCAAATGAGCTAGGGTTCCAAGAGATGGCTGCCATCCTCTCACCACTTGGGTTATATGGAGGCAACCGAAAGACTAAAATACCCTTACTAGCTAACTAGAGATACATGCCCCTCGAGGGCGAAATTGGAAGTCTTTGTCTTCGCACCATCGGACGGATGCCCAGCAACCGCAAACTTGCTTAGCCTCGACGCAAGCCTTGCGATCCCGACGCGTGTCCTCTGCTTCGAAGATTCCGGACTGCGTCGTCGCACACCGGTCAGACCGGTGCTCCTCACCGGTCAGACCGGTACCCACCGGTCAGATCGGTCAGACCCACCGGTCAGACCGGTCTGGAGCTGCTGCACCTCCGTCTTCGGTTCTTCGGTCTTGGCTTTGTGGATCAACCAAGGAACCCAGTGGTTTTCTGGTGAACCACCGGAAACCCCGCGAACTAGGTGTAGCCTCCGCCAATCACCACTCATGACTCGGCTCCCACGTAGTCCCGGCTCGACCTTGGTTTTGAGGCTCAACCAAGAAACCGTCCATGACTTCATCTTGCCGTTCTTGCCACCATGCGGCCCGCACTTGACCCCGCTGGCCACCGGGTCCCTCGAACCAAGCCTACTTGTCTTCTCCACACCTGGAGGCCTCACCGGCAACGACCTTTCACGCTTGTTCTTCACCTGCACCTGCACCAGTCAAGCCGCAACCTGCACCTGCAATACTTAGCCAAGAATCAGTCCACACCACGTTGTCAATCACTCATCACACCAGGAAGCGACCATCCACCGGTCCTCGAACCACACCTGGCTCTCAATCTCCCCCTTGATGAGTGCATTGACAACACACACGTTTTGGTAACCAAGAGAAAAGGAAAAGAAAAGAAACGACTAAAAGAAACTCCAACAAGCGATCGAAAGCCAAAGAAAAGGCAAAGATCAAGATCACTTGAAGAAGACAAGTCTCGGACCCCTTAGGCAAGGGCAACGGCTCGACACATCCGAGACAAAACATGCTCAAGCAAAGAGCACAAACCATCAAACCAAAGCTCGAAAACCACAAAGAGCTCCCCCTGCACACATGCAAGCTCCCCCTGAACCGATGCAACTCCCCCTGGACAAATGCATGCGAACCACTTCACAAAACAGAGCAGCTGCAACAGCTCAGCTCTGACCGGTCAGACCGGTCGACACCACCGGTCAGACCGGTGGGCAACATGTGAACAGGACCAGCACTCTGACCGGTCAGACCGGTGACCTCAACCGGTCAGACCGGTGCACAACAGAGCCCAAAAATAGCTCGAAACCACCTGAAAACCTTCCAAATGCATTCAGTAGGCCAAAACATGCTCAAACTTCTCCCCCTTGTTGACAATGCATGAATCAAGCCAAAAATGCAAAAAATGCAACCTAGAGCTTCTCAAATAGACAAAATTCAACATAGGATGCTACACATGTCCAAACGAGCAAGTTAGATACTCTATAGCTTCGTAAAGACATAAACTTCATGATCACCAAGTTTCACAACCATTGGGCGAAGCTAAGATAGAATTTAGCAATTTTGCGAAAAATTACCCTCTCATGAGCAAAGTCCTAAACATGAGCAAAACATGTCAAAATGGCAAAGCCACACAAACTTCATGCTAGGACAACCATTCTAAGCATAAGACCATCATAAACACCCACAAGCACCTCATGTCATGTCAAAGCCACCGAGCCATGTGCCTACTTCTATATATGAGACTTCTCATTGCTAGGCATCATGCAACGATTTAGCACCCAAAGCAAATTAAAATTAGCACATATGACATGGGAGCACATTTTTCAAGCAATTTACATTTCATTTTCAGATTTATAATTGGTACATGAAATGTCTTTGCGACAAAAAGGAACTTATGCCCCTCCACAAGATGAAGCATGGGGGCTAAACATTCATGATGGCAAATGAGCCTTTGGCCCCATATGATCAAATCCGCCTTTGCCACATCTGGTAGTTCTTCCCATCGAAGTGCGGAGGACCCGAACCCCGTTCCTGGTACGCCATCTTTGGATCTTAGACTGGTAAGAGTCAATAAAGACCCGAACCGGCTCTGATACCAATTGAAGGACCGATTAGGCGAACTAGAGAGGGGGGAGTGAATGGGAGCCAATAAAAATTCTTCTCGAAGGAGATGAGAACTCCAACAAGACGAACACGGCTTCCAACTCACGTCTCTGACCCAACTACCCAAGTTGGTCAAGACCACGCAGCCACTGGAGTGCTACTGGTCCTAGGAACCAACACTCAACCTTCCTAGCCAAAACTCACCAAAACACACAGCGGAAACTTGCACGGCTTGCTGCCTGTGCTACACCGGTCAGACCGATGGCCTGCGCCGGTCAGACCGGTGACACCGGTCAGACCGGTGGACAGAGCCGGTCAGGCCGGTGGCTACAGCAGCCGCACAGCAAACGTTCCAGGAAGCCTCAGTGAATCCTCTAGGCCCTGGAACAAAAACCACCACGAGACACAACCTGTGAGGAAGAAGAACCCCTCACAAATCCTAGCAAAACAACTCCAAACACTCCAAGAACTGAACAGCAGGACCACGGGACAAAACCACACGGACAAGGCTGTTCCCCGAGACAAAAACCCACCAAGGGCTAGCACCGGTCAGACCGGTCAAGAGCACCGGTCAGACCGGTCGTGCCTGGGCAGCTCGGGATGAACAGCGCCCGCGAGTCAACTCCTCCAAATCCAACTCCCGATCTCCCGATTCGCTCCACGGTTTTGCACAAGACTTTGGGGATAGTAGGAACACCTCATGGGTACTCCATAGCCAAGATTTGGTCCACCAAAACTTGTCAAATCAAGAGGAATCGAAGAAATCCCACCAAGAACGCCTCTAACCCTAGAGCCACGAAAACCCCAAAATCGAGCCCCTTTGCTCACGGATTTGGAAGGGGAATCAAAGGGAAAAGAACCACGAAGGGTTCATGCATACATCCCCCACCAAATCCCAAAGAGAAAGGCCTCGAAATCGCTCCAAGAAAATCGCCAAGAAAAGGCTCCGAAAATCACCAAAAAGGAGAAACGGGAAAGACACATCCAAGCCTTGAGGAACCACGCCGAATCATCTATACATACCAAAGAGGTTCATACAAGGTCTAGCTTGCCGCCCGATCATCCTTCCCTCTCACAAGATCTCACCATGAAGCTCTCAAGCTAGTCCTACGAAAATCCTAAGAAAATAGGAAGGAAAATAGGAAAACCAAATGAGCTAGGGTTCCAAGAGATGGCTGCCATCCTCTCACCACTTGGGTTATATGGAGGCAACCGAAAGACTAAAATACCCTTACTAGCTAACTAGGGATACATGCCCCTCGAGGGCGAAATTGGAAGTCTTTGTCTTCGCACCATCGGACGGATGCCCAGCAACCGCAAACTTGCTTAGCCTCGACGCAAGCCTTGCGATCCCGACGCGTGTCCTCCGCTTCGAAGATTCCGGACTGCGTCGTCGCACACCGGTCAGACCGGTGCTCCTCACCGGTCAGACCGGTACCCACCGGTCAGACCGGTCAGACCCACCGGTCAGACCGGTCTGGAGCTGCTGCACCTCCGTCTTCGGTTCTTCGGTCTTGGCTTTGTGGATCAACCAAGGAACCCAGTGGTTTTCTGGTGAACCACCGGAAACCCCGCGAACTAGGTGTAGCCTCCGCCAATCACCACTCATGACTCGGCTCCCACGTAGTCCCGGCTCGACCTTGGTTTTGAGGCTCAACCAAGAAACCGTCCATGACTTCATCTTGCCGTTCTTGCCACCATGCGGCCCGCACTTGACCCCGCTGGCCACCGGGTCCCTCGAACCAAGCCTACTTGTCTTCTCCACACCTGGAGGCCTCACCGGCAACGACCTTTCACGCTTGTTCTTCACCTGCACCTGCACCAGTCAAGCCGCAACCTGCACCTGCAATACTTAGCCAAGAATCAGTCCACACCACGTTGTCAATCACTCATCACACCAGGAAGCGACCATCCACCGGTCCTCGAACCACACCTGGCTCTCAATCTCCCCCTTGATGAGTGCATTGACAACACACACGTTTTGGTAACCAAGAGAAAAGGAAAAGAAAAGAAACGACTAAAAGAAACTCCAACAAGCGATCGAAAGCCAAAGAAAAGGCAAAGATCAAGATCACTTGAAGAAGACAAGTCTCGGACCCCTTAGGCAAGGGCAACGGCTCGACACATCCGAGACAAAACATGCTCAAGCAAAGAGCACAAACCATCAAACCAAAGCTCGAAAACCACAAAGAGCTCCCCCTGCACACATGCAAGCTCCCCCTGAACCGATGCAACTCCCCCTGGACAAATGCATGCGAACCACTTCACAAAACAGAGCAGCTGCAACAGCTCAGCTCTGACCGGTCAGACCGGTCGACACCACCGGTCAGACCGGTGGGCAACATGTGAACAGGACCAGCACTCTGACCGGTCAGACCGGTGACCTCAACCGGTCAGACCGGTGCACAACAGAGCCCAAAAATAGCTCGAAACCACCTGAAAACCTTCCAAATGCATTCAGTAGGCCAAAACATGCTCAAACTTCTCCCCCTTGTTGACAATGCATGAATCAAGCCAAAAATGCAAAAAATACAACCTAGAGCTTCTCAAATAGACAAAATTCAACATAGGATGCTACACATGTCCAAACGAGCAAGTTAGATACTCTATAGCTTCGTAAAGACATAAACTTCATGATCACCAAGTTTCACAACCATTGGGCGAAGCTAAGATAGAATTTAGCAATTTTGCGAAAAATTACCCTCTCATGAGCAAAGTCCTAAACATGAGCAAAACATGTCAAAATGGCAAAGCCACACAAACTTCATGCTAGGACAACCATTCTAAGCATAAGACCATCATAAACACCCACAAGCACCTCATGTCATGTCAAAGCCACCGAGCCATGTGCCTACTTCTATATATGAGACTTCTCATTGGTAGGCATCATGCAACGATTTAGCACCCAAAGCAAATTAAAATTAGCACATATGACATGGGAGCACATTTTTCAAGCAATTTACATTTCATTTTCAGATTTATAATTGGTACATGAAATGTCTTTGCGACAAAAAGGAACTTATGCCCCTCCACAAGATGAAGCATGGGGGCTAAACATTCATGATGGCAAATGAGCCTTTGGCCCCATATGATCAAATCCGCCTTTGCCACATCTGGTAGTTCTTCCCATCGAAGTGCGGAGGACCCGAACCCCGTTCCTGGTACGCCATCTTTGGATCTTAGACTGGTAAGAGTCAATAAAGACCCGAACCGGCTCTGATACCAATTGAAGGACCGATTAGGCGAACCAGAGAGGGGGGGGAGTGAATGGGAGCCAATAAAAATTCTTCTCGAAGGAGATGAGAACTCCAACAAGACGAACACGGCTTCCAACTCACGTCTCTGACCCAACTACCCAAGTTGGTCAAGACCACGCAGCCACTGGAGTGCTACTGGTCCTAGGAACCAACACTCAACCTTCCTAGCCAAAACTCACCAAAACACACAGCGGAAACTTGCACGGCTTGCTGCCTGTGCTACACCGGTCAGACCGATGGCCTGCGCCGGTCAGACCGGTGACACCGGTCAGACCGGTGGACAGAGCCGGTCAGGCCGGTGGCTACAGCAGCCGCACAGCAAACGTTCCAGGAAGCCTCAGTGAATCCTCTAGGCCCTGGAACAAAAACCACCACGAGACACAACCTGTGAGGAAGAAGAACCCCTCACAAATCCTAGCAAAACAACTCCAAACACTCCAAGAACTGAACAGCAGGACCACGGGACAAAACCACACGGACAAGGCTGTTCCCCGAGACAAAAACCCACCAAGGGCTAGCACCGGTCAGACCGGTCAAGAGCACCGGTCAGACCGGTCGTGCCTGGGCAGCTCGGGATGAACAGCGCCCGCGAGTCAACTCCTCCAAATCCAACTCCCGATCTCCCGATTCGCTCCACGGTTTTGCACAAGACTTTGGGGATAGTAGGAACACCTCATGGGTACTCCATAGCCAAGATTTGGTCCACCAAAACTTGTCAAATCAAGAGGAATCGAAGAAATCCCACCAAGAACGCCTCTAACCCTAGAGCCACGAAAACCCCAAAATCGAGCCCCTTTGCTCACGGATTTGGAAGGGGAATCAAAGGGAAAAGAACCACGAAGGGTTCATGCATACATCCCCCACCAAATCCCAAAGAGAAAGGCCTCGAAATCGCTCCAAGAAAATCGCCAAGAAAAGGCTCCGAAAATCACCAAAAAGGAGAAACGGGAAAGACACATCCAAGCCTTGAGGAACCACGCCGAATCATCTATACATACCAAAGAGGTTCATACAAGGTCTAGCTTGCCGCCCGATCATCCTTCCCTCTCACAAGATCTCACCATGAAGCTCTCAAGCTAGTCCTACGAAAATCCTAAGAAAATAGGAAGGAAAATAGGAAAACCAAATGAGCTAGGGTTCCAAGAGATGGCTGCCATCCTCTCACCACTTGGGTTATATGGAGGCAACCGAAAGACTAAAATACCCTTACTAGCTAACTAGGGATACATGCCCCTCGAGGGCGAAATTGGAAGTCTTTGTCTTCGCACCATCGGACGGATGCCCAGCAACCGCAAACTTGCTTAGCCTCGACGCAAGCCTTGCGATCCCGACGCGTGTCCTCCGCTTCGAAGATTCCGGACTGCGTCGTCGCACACCGGTCAGACCGGTGCTCCTCACCGGTCAGACCGGTACCCACCGGTCAGACCGGTCAGACCCACCGGTCAGACCGGTCTGGAGCTGCTGCACCTCCGTCTTCGGTTCTTCGGTCTTGGCTTTGTGGATCAACCAAGGAACCCAGTGGTTTTCTGGTGAACCACCGGAAACCCCGCGAACTAGGTGTAGCCTCCGCCAATCACCACTCATGACTCGGCTCCCACGTAGTCCCGGCTCGACCTTGGTTTTGAGGCTCAACCAAGAAACCGTCCATGACTTCATCTTGCCGTTCTTGCCACCATGCGGCCCGCACTTGACCCCGCTGGCCACCGGGTCCCTCGAACCAAGCCTACTTGTCTTCTCCACACCTGGAGGCCTCACCGGCAACGACCTTTCACGCTTGTTCTTCACCTGCACCTGCACCAGTCAAGCCGCAACCTGCACCTGCAATACTTAGCCAAGAATCAGTCCACACCACGTTGTCAATCACTCATCACACCAGGAAGCGACCATCCACCGGTCCTCGAACCACACCTGGCTCTCAATCTCCCCCTTGATGAGTGCATTGACAACACACACGTTTTGGTAACCAAGAGAAAAGGAAAAGAAAAGAAACGACTAAAAGAAACTCCAACAAGCGATCGAAAGCCAAAGAAAAGGCAAAGATCAAGATCACTTGAAGAAGACAAGTCTCGGACCCCTTAGGCAAGGGCAACGGCTCGACACATCCGAGACAAAACATGCTCAAGCAAAGAGCACAAACCATCAAACCAAAGCTCGAAAACCACAAAGAGCTCCCCCTGCACACATGCAAGCTCCCCCTGAACCGATGCAACTCCCCCTGGACAAATGCATGCGAACCACTTCACAAAACAGAGCAGCTGCAACAGCTCAGCTCTGACCGGTCAGACCGGTCGACACCACCGGTCAGACCGGTGGGCAACATGTGAACAGGACCAGCACTCTGACCGGTCAGACCGGTGACCTCAACCGGTCAGACCGGTGCACAACAGAGCCCAAAAATAGCTCGAAACCACCTGAAAACCTTCCAAATGCATTCAGTAGGCCAAAACATGCTCAAACTTCTCCCCCTTGTTGACAATGCATGAATCAAGCCAAAAATGCAAAAAATACAACCTAGAGCTTCTCAAATAGACAAAATTCAACATAGGATGCTACACATGTCCAAACGAGCAAGTTAGATACTCTATAGCTTCGTAAAGACATAAACTTCATGATCACCAAGTTTCACAACCATTGGGCGAAGCTAAGATAGAATTTAGCAATTTTGCGAAAAATTACCCTCTCATGAGCAAAGTCCTAAACATGAGCAAAACATGTCAAAATGGCAAAGCCACACAAACTTCATGCTAGGACAACCATTCTAAGCATAAGACCATCATAAACACCCACAAGCACCTCATGTCATGTCAAAGCCACCGAGCCATGTGCCTACTTCTATATATGAGACTTCTCATTGGTAGGCATCATGCAACGATTTAGCACCCAAAGCAAATTAAAATTAGCACATATGACATGGGAGCACATTTTTCAAGCAATTTACATTTCATTTTCAGATTTATAATTGGTACATGAAATGTCTTTGCGACAAAAAGGAACTTATGCCCCTCCACAAGATGAAGCATGGGGGCTAAACATTCATGATGGCAAATGAGCCTTTGGCCCCATATGATCAAATCCGCCTTTGCCACATCTGGTAGTTCTTCCCATCGAAGTGCGGAGGACCCGAACCCCGTTCCTGGTACGCCATCTTTGGATCTTAGACTGGTAAGAGTCAATAAAGACCCGAACCGGCTCTGATACCAATTGAAGGACCGATTAGGCGAACCAGAGAGGGTGGGAGTGAATGGGAGCCAATAAAAATTCTTCTCGAAGGAGATGAGAACTCCAACAAGACGAACACGGCTTCCAACTCACGTCTCTGACCCAACTACCCAAGTTGGTCAAGACCACGCAGCCACTGGAGTGCTACTGGTCCTAGGAACCAACACTCAACCTTCCTAGCCAAAACTCACCAAAACACACAGCGGAAACTTGCACGGCTTGCTGCCTGTGCTACACCGGTCAGACCGATGGCCTGCGCCGGTCAGACCGGTGACACCGGTCAGACCGGTGGACAGAGCCGGTCAGGCCGGTGGCTACAGCAGCCGCACAGCAAACGTTCCAGGAAGCCTCAGTGAATCCTCTAGGCCCTGGAACAAAAACCACCACGAGACACAACCTGTGAGGAAGAAGAACCCCTCACAAATCCTAGCAAAACAACTCCAAACACTCCAAGAACTGAACAGCAGGACCACGGGACAAAACCACACGGACAAGGCTGTTCCCCGAGACAAAAACCCACCAAGGGCTAGCACCGGTCAGACCGGTCAAGAGCACCGGTCAGACCGGTCGTGCCTGGGCAGCTCGGGATGAACAGCGCCCGCGAGTCAACTCCTCCAAATCCAACTCCCGATCTCCCGATTCGCTCCACGGTTTTGCACAAGACTTTGGGGATAGTAGGAACACCTCATGGGTACTCCATAGCCAAGATTTGGTCCACCAAAACTTGTCAAATCAAGAGGAATCGAAGAAATCCCACCAAGAACGCCTCTAACCCTAGAGCCACGAAAACCCCAAAATCGAGCCCCTTTGCTCACGGATTTGGAAGGGGAATCAAAGGGAAAAGAACCACGAAGGGTTCATGCATACATCCCCCACCAAATCCCAAAGAGAAAGGCCTCGAAATCGCTCCAAGAAAATCGCCAAGAAAAGGCTCCGAAAATCACCAAAAAGGAGAAACGGGAAAGACACATCCAAGCCTTGAGGAACCACGCCGAATCATCTATACATACCAAAGAGGTTCATACAAGGTCTAGCTTGCCGCCCGATCATCCTTCCCTCTCACAAGATCTCACCATGAAGCTCTCAAGCTAGTCCTACGAAAATCCTAAGAAAATAGGAAGGAAAATAGGAAAACCAAATGAGCTAGGGTTCCAAGAGATGGCTGCCATCCTCTCACCACTTGGGTTATATGGAGGCAACCGAAAGACTAAAATACCCTTACTAGCTAACTAGGGATACATGCCCCTCGAGGGCGAAATTGGAAGTCTTTGTCTTCGCACCATCGGACGGATGCCCAGCAACCGCAAACTTGCTTAGCCTCGACGCAAGCCTTGCGATCCCGACGCGTGTCCTCCGCTTCGAAGATTCCGGACTGCGTCGTCGCACACCGGTCAGACCGGTGCTCCTCACCGGTCAGACCGGTACCCACCGGTCAGACCGGTCAGACCCACCGGTCAGACCGGTCTGGAGCTGCTGCACCTCCGTCTTCGGTTCTTCGGTCTTGGCTTTGTGGATCAACCAAGGAACCCAGTGGTTTTCTGGTGAACCACCGGAAACCCCGCGAACTAGGTGTAGCCTCCGCCAATCACCACTCATGACTCGGCTCCCACGTAGTCCCGGCTCGACCTTGGTTTTGAGGCTCAACCAAGAAACCGTCCATGACTTCATCTTGCCGTTCTTGCCACCATGCGGCCCGCACTTGACCCCGCTGGCCACCGGGTCCCTCGAACCAAGCCTACTTGTCTTCTCCACACCTGGAGGCCTCACCGGCAACGACCTTTCACGCTTGTTCTTCACCTGCACCTGCACCAGTCAAGCCGCAACCTGCACCTGCAATACTTAGCCAAGAATCAGTCCACACCACGTTGTCAATCACTCATCACACCAGGAAGCGACCATCCACCGGTCCTCGAACCACACCTGGCTCTCAATCTCCCCCTTGATGAGTGCATTGACAACACACACGTTTTGGTAACCAAGAGAAAAGGAAAAGAAAAGAAACGACTAAAAGAAACTCCAACAAGCGATCGAAAGCCAAAGAAAAGGCAAAGATCAAGATCACTTGAAGAAGACAAGTCTCGGACCCCTTAGGCAAGGGCAACGGCTCGACACATCCGAGACAAAACATGCTCAAGCAAAGAGCACAAACCATCAAACCAAAGCTCGAAAACCACAAAGAGCTCCCCCTGCACACATGCAAGCTCCCCCTGAACCGATGCAACTCCCCCTGGACAAATGCATGCGAACCACTTCACAAAACAGAGCAGCTGCAACAGCTCAGCTCTGACCGGTCAGACCGGTCGACACCACCGGTCAGACCGGTGGGCAACATGTGAACAGGACCAGCACTCTGACCGGTCAGACCGGTGACCTCAACCGGTCAGACCGGTGCACAACAGAGCCCAAAAATAGCTCGAAACCACCTGAAAACCTTCCAAATGCATTCAGTAGGCCAAAACATGCTCAAACTTCTCCCCCTTGTTGACAATGCATGAATCAAGCCAAAAATGCAAAAAATGCAACCTAGAGCTTCTCAAATAGACAAAATTCAACATAGGATGCTACACATGTCCAAACGAGCAAGTTAGATACTCTATAGCTTCGTAAAGACATAAACTTCATGATCACCAAGTTTCACAACCATTGGGCGAAGCTAAGATAGAATTTAGCAATTTTGCGAAAAATTACCCTCTCATGAGCAAAGTCCTAAACATGAGCAAAACATGTCAAAATGGCAAAGCCACACAAACTTCATGCTAGGACAACCATTCTAAGCATAAGACCATCATAAACACCCACAAGCACCTCATGTCATGTCAAAGCCACCGAGCCATGTGCCTACTTCTATATATGAGACTTCTCATTGCTAGGCATCATGCAACGATTTAGCACCCAAAGCAAATTAAAATTAGCACATATGACATGGGAGCACATTTTTCAAGCAATTTACATTTCATTTTCAGATTTATAATTGGTACATGAAATGTCTTTGCGACAAAAAGGAACTTATGCCCCTCCACAAGATGAAGCATGGGGGCTAAACATTCATGATGGCAAATGAGCCTTTGGCCCCATATGATCAAAAAAAGCTATCCAACCACAAATTAAGCATAGCCAAGCCACTAAAGCATGTCAAGATCATGTAAAGGCATTTACTCACAAGAGAGCATATATATGAAATTTTTCAAAAACATAGCCATCAACCATGGATACAAACCAAGATTATCAAGAGCTAAGCCAAACTAACCATAGCTTACCAAATTAGCTCACAAAGACATATATGTCATTCTATGGTGAACAATGTGTATAGGAGAAGCCTTTCCTAAACAATGCATATGATACAAAATGCATGCAACCTAAGATACAAAGATGCCTATACATCATGCTACATATGCCATGCCAAATGCAAGAAATGCACAAAGGAAAGCTATACATATGCTACAAAGGAGCTCCCACACGCCAACTCAAGAAATCAAGCAAACACCAAGCTCCCCCCGCAAACGAGTGAAAGTTGCTTGATCTAGGGGTTTGGTGAAAATATCGGCTAGTTGTTCATGTGTGGGTACATGGATCAAAGCTATCTTCCCTTTCTCTACGTTGTCTCTCAGAAAATGATACCTCACTTCTATGTGCTTGGTTTTGGAATGGAGCACTGGGTTCTTTGCAACGCTTATGGCACTGGTGCTATCACATTGAAGTGGGACATGGGTATACTCCTCACCAAAGTCACTCATGGTGTATGTGATCCAAAGGAGCTGAGAGCAACAGCTAGCTGCGGCCACATACTCTGCCTCGGTAGTGGATTGAGCAACACTCGACTGTTTGCGGGAAGACCAAGATACCAAAAAAGAACCCAAGAACTGGCAAGTCCCAGAAGTGGACTTCCTATCCAACCGACACCCGGCAAAATCCGCGTCTGAAAATCCATGAAGCACCAAAGAAGAAGACGCAGAGTACCAAAGGCCAAAGTCGGGAGTGTGTCGCAAATACCAGAAAATGCGCTTGACTGCTTGCCGATGCGAAGTCCTCGGAGAAGCTTGAAACCGAGCGCACAGACACACCGAGAATTGAATGTCCGGCCTCGTCGCCGTTAAGTAGAGGAGTGACCCGATCATGCTCCGGTACTCCTTCTGGTCCACGTGTTCACCTTCCTCGTCCGCATCAAGAACTGTAGTCGTACTCATAGGCGTCGCCATGGCCTTGGAATCCTCCATCTTGAACTTCCTCACAATGTCCTTGGTGTACTTAGCTTGGTGCACAAATGTTCCTTCCTTTGATTGCTTGATTTGTAGCCCGAGGAAGAACTGCAACTCGCCCATCATGCTCATCTCAAATTCCCTGCTCATGTCTTCTGCAAACCTTGCAACAAGAGAGTTAGACGAGCCACCAAAGACAATATCATCCACGTATACCTGCACAATCAGGATATCTCTGTCCTGCCTGAGGAGAAACAAGGTCTGGTCGACCTTCCCCATCTCAAACCCTCTCTCAAACAGGAACCCCCTCAACCTACCATACCAAGCTCTAGGCGCCTGCTTCAACCCATACAGCGCCTTCCTCAACTTGTATACCCGGTGAGGATACTTCTCACTCTCAAACCCCGGTGGTTGCCTCACAAACACCTCTTCCTCCAATACACCGTTCAGAAAAGCACTCTTCACATCCATCTGGTACAACTTGAACCCTTTAGCCACGGAAAAGGCTAGAAGGATCCTGATCGCCTCCAAACGAGCTACAGGAGCGAAAGTCTCCTCGTAGTCGATCCCCTCTTTCTGACTGTACCCCTGAGCAACAAGTCTCGACTTGTTCCTCACCACTTCTCCTTTCTCTCCCTCTTTATTTTTCCACACCCATTTTGTCCCAATCGGCTTACACCCTGGGGGAGGGTCAACCAACACCCAAACTTGGTTCCTCTCAAAATTCTCCAACTCCTCATGCATCGAGTTAACCCAATTATGATCAGATAACGCATGTCCAATGTCTTTGGGCTCAAAAGTGGCAACAAAAGCAGCATGAGCGAAATGAGAATTGTTCCGAACCCTCGACCGTGTAGTACGTTCATTCATGTCGCCGATGATTCTCGAAGCTGGGTGATCCACTTGCACTCGTCGGGGAGGTTCTCGCCTTGATGCTATCTCCCCCTCAACAGCAGCTTCGCCTTGATCTGGGTTTGTCGTTGTAGGTGTGGGAGAGGGTCCATTCTCGATCGTCGTCGAAGTAGTAGGTACATGTTCAGCCACGGGCATCACACCGCCATCTTCATCATCTCCATGTTCATGCTCCTCCTCCTGAAAGATCTCCTCGCCAAGTTCGTCGTCACCTGCACACTCAAAAACAAGCTGACTACGTGGCTGTGTCTCGTCGAAGGTTACCTCGCAAGTCTCCACGATTTGGTTAGTTTCAAGATTGAGCACACGAAATGCTCTAGAATGAGATGCATAACCAAAGAAAATACCATCGACAGACCTAGCCTCGAACTTGTCCAACTTCTTCCCTTTCTTCAGAATGAAGCATTTACAACCAAAGACATGGAAGTGACTCACCTTGGGTGTGCGACCGTGCATCAACTCGTAACAGGTTTTCTTCTTGTGAACCCTGAGGTAGATCCTGTTCGACACATGGCACGCGGTATTGACCGCCTCAGCCCAGAACCTTCTCGGAGTCCTATGCTCGTCGAGCATCGTCCGAGCCATCTCGCACAAGGTCCTGTTTTTCCTTTCCACCACGCCATTCTGGGGAGGCGTATACGGACTCGAAAACTGATGTTCAAGACCCAAGTCATGGCAAAAGGTTTCGAAGCGAGAGTTTTTGAATTTCGAGCCATTGTCACTGCGGATCGCTCGTATGGCATCTCCGTGCCTCTCGTTTCTTAACCTCAAGACAAGATCTCGAACAAAACCAAACGTCTCCCCCTTCTCCTCAAGAAAGAACACCCACGCATACCGAGAGTAGTCGTCCACCACAACAAGGACATACCACTTCCCACCCGCAGATCGCACACGAGCTGGGCCAACAAGGTCCATATGGAGCAGCTCGCATGGACGCTCAGTCATCACATCGGTGAGAGGCGGGTGAGAAGAGGCTACCATCTTGGCATGCCTACACGGCGCACAAACCAACTCTTTCTCAAACCTCAATCGTGGCAATCCTCGGACCAAATTGAGTTTACTCAAGCGAGACAAAAGGTCAAAGCTCAAGTGACCCAACTTCCTATGCCACTTCCACAACTCACTCGAAGAACCAGCCAAGAAGCAACGCTCCACACCAGAGGACTGAGAAAAATCAGCTCGGAACACTTGACCCTCGGGAACGACCATGCAAACAAGATCCCCCCGAGAATCTAAAATCCGAGAACCACCAGGCCGAAACAACACCTCAAAACCCTCATCCAACAACTGGGACACAGAAAGCAAATTGTATCCAAGCGATTGAACAAGAGCAACACGCCTGAGAGTGATCTTGTCACTTACCTTAATCTCACCTTCTGACAGCACACGCCCTCGCCCATTGTCCCCAAAGGTGATGTACTTCTTTGTCACCACCGGGACGAGACTTGAGAACCACCCCTTGTCTCCGGTCATATGCCTCGAGCAACCGGAGTCAATCAACCAAATGTTCTTCAAGTCTCCCACCTGAAATTCAAAAGCGAGCACGTGAGTGAACAAACGACTCAGCACTGGGGTTAGTACCAAAAGAGTAAAACCAGTGCCGAGCCATTTGCTCCAAAGTGGGGTTAGCACAAACCAAATCATCACGCCTATCAAAGCTACCACCACGGTAACCACCACGAGGGAACCAACCCTCTCTAGCTGGAGGAGGACGAAAACCACGAAAGGGAAACCGTGGATCGTACCTCCGCTCTATCTCAAAGCTACGACTCTTCTCACCCTCGTATTGAGCACGAGGTGGAGAACGCCTAGCAAACTGACCACCTGCAAACTTTCCAGACCAACCACCAGAACCACGACCTCCAGAACCAAACCGAGCATCCTCACGAGCACGAAACCCGACTCGCTGTCTGCCCAGACTTGCACCGGTCTGACCGGCGTAGTACACCGGTCTGACCGGTGTGGCTCGGCCAGCAGCAACACCTGCAGCCTTCCGGTCTCCCCAAGCCGGAACCGTCCTCACAATCGCCTTGGCCCTGGGCATCTGCATACGAGGCTCAGGTACACCATTAGAGGGGTGGTACCTGTCCCTGTTAGCCCACTCTCTAGCCATTCTCTCCTCACGCTTCCTCTTGAAGCAAAACTCATCCTTGTGACCATCTCTCCCACAATACCCACAATGGAACTTTATGGGCTGTGGCTTAGGCTTAGGCTTGGGTTGGGGCTGCCCACTCGGCTTCTCACCCTTCTTCTCTCCTTCCTCACCTCCCTTTGGGCTCACAAACTTCACCGGTTTCTGAAAATCATTTGTTGGGTGAGGGAATATGGGTGGATCTAGAGTAGTGTCAAGTTTGTTTCTGAGATGGTTGGGCTTGGGCTCAAACTTGTTCTTGTGTCTGTTTGGTGGTGGGATAGAAATCTCTCCAACTCTCTCAACTCCCTCACCACAGTTCTCTCCAAGCTTGTCAGCCCCAAGTGCCTGACCATCATAGCGTTTGAAAGCCGCTATCATGATACCGAGCTGAGGCTCCTGACCCGACAACCAGCTCATACATTTTCTCAGCTCATCATTTTCATCCTGCAGGCGATCAACATAATGTGCAAGCTCCAAATTCTTAACCGCATGCAATTCACAAGTAGAGCAAGAAGTGGGAATAGGCTCTTTCAACTTAGCCTCAAGCGAAACAGTGTAAGCATGCATCTCATCAATCTTTCCATGCAAAACAGGGCAAGAAGTGCAAGCACCTAGCAAAGCAGGTCTAGACTTAAGCTCAGCCACTTCAACCCTAAGCATATCTAGTTCATCACAAGTAGAAGCATGCTTATCCTTAAGAGCAGTAAGATCAGCTAGGTACACAGAGCAATCACAGCAATCAATCTCATCAGAAACCACAGGAGAAGCCTTAAGCGAATCAATCTCAAGCTTAGCATCTAGGTTCTGGGTTTCTAGCTCAGCCACACGGTTCCTAGCATCTTCTAGTGAGGCCCTAAGCTCTTTCCTCATCTTCTTGGCCTCTCTAAGCATGTGATCGCGGTTATCAAGCAAGTCAACCAACTCATCATTCTCCTTGCGCAAAGAAGAGAGCTCATCACATACCTCATCCTCGGAGTCAGAGTCCGAGTCACTCTGGTGGCTCTTCTTGCTGCCGGAGCTACGGGCCATGCCGCAGAAGCCATCTCTCGCGAAGCAGCTCAACCCGCTCAAGTTCCGGGATGACTTCTTGTTCTTGCGCCGATCACCTTCATCTTCACTGCTACTCGAGCTTGAGGAAGAGTAGGCGGAGCTGGAGTCGACGTCGCTCGCTCCGACCATTGCTCGGGCCTTCCTGCCGCGGCCATCCTTCTTCCTCGACCGTCGCTCGTCCTTGTGCTTGTTCTTGTGCTTGTGATCGCGCCTCGATCGGTACTTGCCATCCTTGCTCGATCGGTGCCTGTAGCCGTCCTTGTAGCCGTCCTTGTTCTCCGTCTTCTCCGGGCAGTCGGCAACGAAGTGTCCTGGCTTGCCGCACTGAAAGCACGTCCGTGCTGTCCTCCTCGTGTTCACCCGGTTCTCGTGCAGCCTCTCGAACCGCCTGGTCAGCAACGCCAGCTCGTCCTCTCCAAGCACGTCGAACTCCTCATCTGGCAAAGACATCAAAGAAGATAGAGAGTACATCCTGGAGGATGCGTTAGCGTTAGACTTAGCTCCTTTGCCACTAACGAGAGCGAGACTATGAGAATCAGTCGGGCTCTCGATCTTGGCTGTCATACCACGGTCCAACTCAGCCGACTTGAGCTTCGAGAACAGCTCGTTCACCGTCAAGGTGTCATACTTCTCGGACTCAACAATAGCCTCAAACTTCCCGTCCCATACGGTACGATCCAACGAGTGCAAGAGCTTCACGGCTCTATCATGATCATTGTATGGGAGGACGTCCACATTGGCTCTCATGTTGTTCACAACGACCGTAAAACGCTGGAAAAGGGCATCGACGGACTCGCCGGGGAGATGAGTGAAGTTCTCGTACTCTCTCCGGTAAGTCGCGTACATCCGAGCCTGAACCTGAGCATTCCCAGCATGAGCATCCTTCAACTGCTCCCAAATCCTACAAGCTAATTCCTCTGTCTGAACCCGATCAAATTCAGGCTGACACAGAGCACGAAACAAGTAGTCGACAGCCTTGTTGTTGGCTTCGAACATATCCCTCGATCCTGGAGCAAGGAAGTTCATCGGATGAACATAAGCTGTGTTCACCGTGACATCCCAAAGGATCTGACCCTTTCCGCGGAGGAACGCCGCCATCCGCCTTTGCCACATCTGGTAGTTCTTCCCATCGAAGTGCGGAGGACCCGAACCCCGTTCCTGGTACGCCATCTTTGGATCTTAGACTGGTAAGAGTCAATAAAGACCCGAACCGGCTCTGATACCAATTGAAGGACCGATTAGGTGAACCAGAGAGGGGGGGAGTGAATGGGAGCCGATAAAAATTCTTCTCGAAGGAGATGAGAACTCCAACAAGACGAACACAGCTTCCAACTCACGTCTCCGACCCAACTACCCAAGTTGGTCAAGACCACGCAGCCACTGGAGTGCTACTGGTCCTAGGAACCAACACTCAACCTTCCTAGCCAAAACTCACCAAAACACACAGCGGAAACTTGCACGGCTTGCTGCCTGTGCTACACCGGTCAGACCGATGGCCTGCGCCGGTCAGACCGGTGACACCGGTCAGACCGGTGGACAGAGCCGGTCAGGCCGGTGGCTACAGCAGCCGCACAGCAAACGTTCCAGGAAGCCTCAGTGAATCCTCTAGGCCCTGGAACAAAAACCACCACGAGACACAACCTGTGAGGAAGAAGAACCCCTCACAAAACCTAGCAAAACAACTCCAAACACTCCAAGAACTGATCAGCAGGACCACGGGACAAAACCACACGGACAAGGCTGTTCCCCGAGACAAAAACCCACCAAGGGCTAGCACCGGTCAGACCGGTCAAGAGCACCGGTCAGACCGGTCGTGCCTGGGCAGCTCGGGATGAACAGCGCCCGCGAGTCAACTCCTCCAAATCCAACTCCCGATCTCCCGATCCGCTCCACGGTTTTGCACAAGACTTTGGGGATAGTAGGAACACCTCATGGGTACTCCATAGCCAAGATTTGGTCCACCAAAACTTGTCAAATCAAGAGGAATCGAAGAAATCCCACCAAGAACGCCTCTAACCCTAGAGCCACGAAAACCCCAAAATCGAGCCCCTTTGCTCACGGATTTGGAAGGGGAATCAAAGGGAAAAGAACCACGAAGGGTTCATGCATACATCCCCCACCAAATCCCAAAGAGAAAGGCCTCGAAATCGCTCCAAGAAAATCGCCAAGAAAGGGCTCCGAAAATCACCAAAAAGGAGAAACGGGAAAGACACATCCAAGCCTTGAGGAACCACGCCGAATCATCTATACATACCAAAGAGGTTCATACAAGGTCTAGCTTGCCGCCCGATCATCCTTCCCTCTCACAAGATCTCACCATGAAGCTCTCAAGCTAGTCCTACGAAAATCCTAAGAAAATAGGAAGGAAAATAGGAAAACCAAATGAGCTAGGGTTCCAAGAGATGGCTGCCATCCTCTCACCACTTGGGTTATATGGAGGCAACCGAAAGACTAAAACACCCTTACTAGCTAACTAGGGATACATGCCCCTCGAGGGCGAAATTGGAAGTCTTTGTCTTCGCACCATCGGACGGATGCCCAGCAACCGCAAACTTGCTTAGCCTCGACGCAAGCCTTGCGATCCCGACGCGTGTCCTCCGCTTCAAAGATTCCGGACTGCGTCGTCGCACACCGGTCAGACCGGTGCTCCTCACCGGTCAGACCGGTACCCACCGGTCAGACCGGTCAGACCCACCGATCAGACCGGTCTGGAGCTGCTGCACCTCCGTCTTCGGTTCTTCGGTCTTGGCTTTGTGGATCAACCAAGGAACCCAGTGGTTTTCTGGTGAACCACCGGAAACCCCGCGAACTAGGTGTAGCCTCCGCCAATCACCACTCATGACTCGGCTCCCACGTAGTCCCGGCTCGACCTTGGTTTTGAGGCTCAACCAAGAAACCGTCCATGACTTCATCTTGCCGTTCTTGCCACCATGCGGCCCGCACTTGACCCCGCTGGCCACCGGGTCCCTCGAACCAAGCCTACTTGTCTTCTCCACACCTGGAGGCCTCACCGGCAACGACCTTTCACGCTTGTTCTTCACCTGCACCTGCACCAGTCAAGCCGCAACCTGCACCTGCAATACTTAGCCAAGAATCAGTCCACACCACGTTGTCAATCACTCATCACACCAGGAAGCGACCATCCACCGGTCCTCGAACCACACCTGGCTCTCAACAACTAGGTCCCTGGTTTTTGCATCTGGAACCCTGGAAAGAACTCAGAGCTTGCAATGTGGTCCAGGCCGCGGACAGGGATGAAGATGGCCGGAATCCGGCGAGGAGGAGGCCAGACTTGGCCGGGAAAGGGAGGGGGAGTGGTGTAGGCTCGCCTGGGGTTCGATTTTTGTCGTTCCGGGCGTCGGGAGGTGCTCCGGCGATGGAGAACGGTGGTGACGTGGATCTCCGGCCGCCTCTGCCTCTGCACCGGCGAGTTGGCCGGCCGTGGAGGTGAGCAAGCGGCTTAGACGGCTCCCGTGGAGTTGTGAGGACGTGGAGGAAGGGAGGAACAGGTCTGGAAGGCGGCGGAGTCAAGCGGAAGGGTTAGGACCTTGCCTGCGGCAATGATGGCGCGCGGCGGGCGAACCAAACGACACAGGTCGGCTCTGCTCGACTTGCAAAGAAAGGAGGGGAGAACAAAGAGGTGTCGGGCCTATCGGTGCCAGCACGGGCGGCCTACTCGCCTTGGCCGCATGCATGCAGGGCGCGCGGCACGGGCTCGCGACGGCGCGTGGCCAAGGGCCCGCGGCCGGTCGGCGGTCTCGCCCCTGGGCACGGCGCACGGCCCCGTGAGTCGTGCGGAGGCTCCATGGTGCGCGAACGAGTCCACAGCGACGGTTCCACGGCGTCCGTACACCGGAGCATTGCGGCGTCGCCACATGGGCGCGACTGCGCGGACGCGTGCGCGCACTGGTGCTGCAGCGCGACGTCGTTCGTCCGTTTCAATTTCACGAGTCCGGTTTCAAAAATGCATAACTTCAAAAAGAGCCAACTAACTTGAAAATCTCCAAAAATAAAAGTTGTAGAGGAGCTTTAGTCCTACAACTTTTACAAAGGGCGACATATGTTTTGATCCACGGATTGGTGGGAAAAAGGGGATGAAAATGCCAGAATTCTCGGCCCCGGTATTACTGTGCACAGGAAGTTCATCTCGAGTTTATGCGGATTTGCACTCAAAATTGGAATGTCCACCAATTATGAAAAATGTGTTCCCGGAAATAACGAAGAACTTTTATATTGGCCGATTTTGAACTTCTATAGCAAAATTTGGAGAACGCGGAAGAAAACCAAATCAGCTCTTTAGAATCAAAAGGGGTTTGACCGGAAATTGTAACTTTGACCAAGGTCATTTGTGCAAAAGTGTGACAAAACATGTCAAACATGATTAGGAGCTATTTAACCTTGATTAACACAACTAAATGAGGTATTTATCTTTAATAAACACCTGGGGTGTTACAGTCTACCCCTCTTAAAAGAAATCTCGTCCCGAGATTTGACAACAAGATTAGAGGAAAACCTCCAGGAGAGATAACAGGCTTGATGAGGAAATCAATGTCGCTCGTGCGGGAGCAGGCGATGAATGTACACATGAAAAACTAAAACCATCAATAACTGGAACACAAAGCTGACGTACATTCCTACTAGAGTCCAGTAGATGGAATCAACATCTCCAGAAAACGAGTCATGTTTGGCGACATTGGGTTGGATCCTTCTTGTGGCCTTCTTCTAACTTCTCCTTTGGGTCACTGAGGAGAGGATGGAAAGCCTTCTTGACGCTGAATGTCGCAATGTTGTCATGGCACTGAAAAGGATGGGTTCAAACGATTCGAGAGAAAGGACCGTGACTTTGAGGAAAACGAGAAGAGATTGAGTATCTACCATCTAGGAATGAGATTTATCGAGGAGAAATTAGCAAAGAATTTTTATCTGTCTATTGTTTGCTTAAACCCTGATTCCTTGAATTTGAAAGAAATGTGAAAAAGGATCATGGATCGCCGATCGATAGAAAACTCCTCATACCTGGACTTATGGAGAACCTTGAATGCTTATGAAAAACTTTGCTCATCCTCTTTCAATTTAACTCGGCTGATTGTATTAGGTATTAGGCAAACTTTGAGATTTTGGAAAGAAAGAGACCAATCAAAAGGTTCCATAGAGATGTTTCTGAAGACGAAGTCTGGTAAACAATCATGTTGTGAAGCTCATTTACTAAGGTTTCTGAACTTTACTTTTAGAAGAGCAACAAGGATTTCACCTCTGGGATTGTCTTTGGCTGTATAAATTGTCAAATGACAAGAACAAGACTTTGGAGAATGATGTGCTGGGAGCTAGGAATTTTACTCTTGCTCAAGGTTATTCCTAATGAAGTATTTTAATTACTTTATGCACCACACCAGGGAGTAATGATGTTGAGATGGATCTCATGCACTTGATGAGTCATGGGATGACAATGCTTATGCATAATGGAAATGACTCGTGCAACAATGGAATGGTGCACATGTAGATGCTCATAATGAAGTGCATATAGTATGATGTACATGTATATGAGCATATGATGTTTATGCATATGATCTTTCAGTGTATATGTCATGGTGCATAGTGAGAGATGCACATGATATGTATATGATGGGGTGCATGCATGATGATGCACATGTTTATGAATGCGTGATGCGTATGCTCATGAGATATGGTGCTCATGATGCAATGTCAGCATGACTTGCTTCACCCATGAGGTTAGTCAAGGTAGATTGGATAAACATAGAGTTGAGAAGTAATAGGTGCGGTGAGTCGCATTCTCACAAACCAAGATACCTAGCGCTCCTAGTGGTAATCACATGGCTGCAGCACACATGATACCCTAGGTTCCGTCGCGGCACCTTCGTTTATGGAACAATAACATTACCAGCAAAAAGGGCGATAGAGTAGAAAGATGGGAAACCGTCAGGACATATGCATGTTAGTTCACCCAATGTCCCAAATGCACATGTTGTGCAATGCATTTTCCATGCTCATAAATTATTTTGTTAGAGATGCAGCATATGCATGCTGGGATGACACTCATTATGCATACCAATAGATTTTTGATGCCTTGTAACCATGTTCTCATTTATTTGTTTGTGAGCAAGCATAAGGAGGGCTGAGAATTTATAGTGATCAATGTAGGGATATCGATGCAAGGAAAGTGGAGTGATCACCTTTACATAGCCATAGGAAGTTGGTGGATCGCCTCTAAATTGAAGAAAAGGTGTATAAGCAATCAGGAGAGTACAACGAGGTTCCACTTGACTCGGCAAGGATATGGGTATGCCTCTATTAGAAACCATCCTAAGAGAAGATGGAGATAGATGTATCTTGCACTGATTGTGTTCATCTGTGGATAGAAACTTCAAAAACATACGTGGAGCATTCTTCCACCATCTAAATATCATCATCTTTAGGCAGGGGATGTAAAATCTTGTGCCTTCCAATATTGGTATTCAACTTAGAGATAATGCTGAGGCTATCATGCCCGAAAATTCAGATATCGCTTTGCTGTCAGGGCTGTTGGACAGCAGGCCGAGGGTCACTAAAAATTCCATATCTCTCAGCTCAAAACTGCAATGATGCTGAAATTTTACGAGCATGCAGAATATGAAATTCTAAACAACTTTGGTATTCAAGGTTTGCTCTGGATTTCAAAGGAAGATGACCTAAAAATTTGAATTTCAGAGATCACTAGTTCTGAAATTCAGCAGGGCAGAGACCTAATGTTTTGGGCATAACTCCCAAACTAAAAATCTAGTGACCTTGATATTTCTACCGGAGGTAGATAGATACCTAAGAAGCATTTTTGGTATTCAAAGGTCGAATCAAAACAGATTGGAAAAATGTGTAAAAAGTCCATTTTTAGAGTGCTGTTGATCAGAAATTGCAGCAGGACAGAGCTTCACTAAAAAGATCATATCTCAAAAATTGAGTACCCAATTACCATGAAATTTTTACAGCATGATCTAAGGTAGATAATGAACATTTTTGCTATAGATTCTCTGGTCATAAACATTTAGGAACTATATGTAAAAATTCGAGTTTTCAGATTAACTCAGGAATTGGACAGCATTTCAGCATGACCTTGCCTAGCAAATTTGATTCTAACTTCAGTTTTAAGCATCCTAAAATCATGAGAAATTCAGAGAGCAACCTTAACTAGGTGATGAACAATTTTCCTAAAGAGCATCTGGCCAGAAATTTCCTAGATAATCCTTAGAAAAATTGGACAGCATCTAGTTACAATCTTTGCTTATCACTTCATCAAAGCATCAAACTAGCATGATTGGTCCTTAAGAAACACAAATTAAATAGAGACCAAGCAACACATAATTTAAGTTCAGTTTTGGTTTGATAGCTTTTACATGATGCAAAAAGCGTCCTAAACTTCCTCACAAAGCTTTTAAGCTCAAAAACGAAGTTAGTGCCGGTGGCAAGGCATACATATACGTCTCTCCTTATAATAGCTAGTCGAAAACTACTTATTTCTTAATTATCGTACCTAACAACCGTGGTTAGTGTACCTGCAGAAAATCATAGATATTCAAGACCTTTTGTGCCAGCACTCACAAAAGCGTCCACATTCATTACCGTTCACTATAGAAACGGTATCCATGCGTAAAGCCGCTGCATGGACAGCGTCCAACCTCGGACACCTCCGTTTGAATGGAGTTGTCCTTTCCGCCTATTGCGGGTTCGCACATGTATGGCAAAACATGGCTAGACACAGACGCGACGTGGGTTCCCATTGGAATAGGTCCCATCCATCCCTCACGGACTTTCCCGTGGCACCATCACGTATGGCAAAACGTGACGAGACGCAGACGCGACGTGGCACCCATTGGAATAGGTCCCACTAGTCCCTCACAGGACTTTCCTGTGGTACCACCACGTATGGCAAAACGTGATGAACTAGTATGGTTGTGCAAGAAAGTAAGTTTTGACAGGAATAAAATGTGCTGGAAGTCAGATTAAATACACCATAGAGTACTAACCACCTGAAAGAACCCAAAAATTCCCTCTAGGGCCTCTCGGACTAGATAAGACCTTAACGTCCTACTCACTTAGCAAGATTATTAATCTTGGCAAATTTTATTCCAAAAACAAGTTTATTAAGTTATTTTAATTACTCTGGTGCATAACTCGCTCTGATACCAGCTGTGACAGAACCGCCCAAAATAATTCAGTATTATCGCCTAAGCCTGTCCACCTGGCCATTAAGCAATAATAAAGAACTATTCTGTCGCCTCTGCCGGGGCATGCCCGGTAAATCACTTACACAGGATCGAATTATGCGCTAAGCCCACCCGAAGGCGGGACCAGAGTACAACATTACATTACATAAAAGTTCATAAGTTCACACTATTACAAACCAGGTTTTCGTACATGAAAGTAAAGGTGTTTCAGAGTTTAAACAGCGGAAATAAATCTAACGAAAGATACACATGGGAGGCCATCCATAGAGTATCACTCATCAACATCGTTCTCCCACTCAAGTTCCCAACCATCTGGAATAGATTCAGGCCAGATGGGGTTACCTGAAAACAACAACAAAAGCAAGGCTGAGTATACTAATACTCAGCAAGACTGACCCGTCAAAAATAATAGACACAGCTAGATATGCAAGGCTTTTTGGCTGGTGGGTTTGTTTTGCCAAAAGCAACTAAGAGTTGATCCTTACTTTCAAATTTTAGCTCAAGTTCTAGTATGTTAACCATTCTAGGTAAGCACCTAGCTAAGCAAGCATGTTGTACAAACAAGATTAATCATCCAACAATATTAATCCAAAATGTTCCATAAATAAACATGGGGTAGCCAGTGGTCAAGCCGACTCAGATAACGGCGAGTGACCGACGATCGATCGATTTATATCCTTGCAAGGTAAACCCAAGATACACGGAAGAAGGTAGACCAAGTGCAGTGTCTACCCCGACCAGGCGGTTCCCGTCATTCCCCAGATTAGGAAAAGATGATACAGTCCTAAGTACAAGGTTTACTGGTACGCCCAAACATGGCCCGTCCAGAATCACACTTGCACTACCGGTAGCGAACCGGGAGACGCATCTCAAGATTAGTAGCAATAAAATTCCCGCACTGGTTCATTAGGTACTAGGCTTACCGGTCCCATTCCCGACAAGCACTTGGTACGTTCAATAGCTTAGACCAGCACCATGCTACTCGGTCGAGACCGAACCCATTGCTCTTACCACATGAGCGAGTCAATTTATCCAACTTATGATTCCAACATAAGCATCCTATATCTCGCGAGCAATGAGTCATTACTCGACTTGTACCGTGTCCTTAAAGCATGGCACTAGCGTTCCTAACATACTAGTAAAAGAGCATAGGAGTCTTAAGGATCATGCATCTAGGTTTCAAAACAACTCCTGAAACGTAAATGCACAAAATAAACAATAAATACTGAAAAGTAAAAGTGGAGATTTTATCCTAAAAAGGTTAGATGAAACCGGTGCTTGCCTTCCTCTGACTCAACACTAACACTAGCCTTGGGCTCTTCTAGACTTTGGTCCAGGTCTTGCTGCACACCAAGCTGGTTCACCTCCTCGCTAGCTGCTCCCTCCTCCTCCTGGGTGAGCGTGTACGTCCCGTCCGGTAAATCTACACGTATACATGCATATGCATTAAATTAAGGTGAGCTTTGGTGGTGATTGTGTACACATCTAAGAAAATTGAGCTACTTAACTTCACCAAACAGTAAGGGGTTGTTTTTAAATTATTAAAAACAAGAACAAAACATGATTTCACAAATTAACACTTTAATCTTCATTTCTTTATTTAATTACCTAAAACAAGCCTTTCACCCATAAATCCATATAAAATCAAAAACACTTCAAATGAGCCTAAGCTTTTGCACACAGTAACATATGACTATTTTAAGCTCTCAAACCAAAATCTAACTTAAGATCATTTATAAATTAATTTATACGAAAAAGACAAATTTTAGCCTAGTAAATCACCATTAATTCATATAAAAATATTTACTAAACTTTTTGATCTCAACTTTCTCCTAAAAGTCATACATGTCAAAACTAAGCCTCTGGCCAAGGCATAGGTACAGATTCAAATTATTTTTGAAATTTTGAATTTAAACTCCTACACAAGATTAATTCCAAAACACATGTCAAAACATATCCTAAAATCACATCCATTCTACCAGAGGCACTATCCATCAATACAAAGCCCTAGGGTGCACTGGTTCTTAAATAAAAGTTTATTAAAGGGGCTATAAAAAGCATCAAGATTAATCTAGCATAAAGCTTACATAAATCATAACTAAAGATCTACACATCAAACTCATGCCAACTTTGGTCACAAATCTAGACATGACATAAAGAGCAACATATACAAAATTCAAGTTCATAGCATGTGTATATTTTAAACTACGCTAAACACACCTCAAACTGAGTTTGAATTTTCATTCAAAAACTACACCGAAAACCCTATATAACCTTTCTAGAAAAGGTAGAGTTCTTCACCAGGAAACCAACAAAATTGGATTTGCATTTTTCTGATTTTTCTGCGATTTTTAATGAATTTTTGAAGTTGCTGCTGAAACACTAAAGAACTTTATTACAACTAGGTCCCTGGTTTTTGCATCTGGAACCCTGGAAAGAACTCAGAGCTTGCAATGTGGTCCAGGCCGCGGACAGGGATGAAGATGGCCGGAATCCGGCGAGGAGGAGGCCAGACTTGGCCGGGAAAGGGAGGGGGAGTGGTGTAGGCTCGCCTGGGGTTCGATTTTTGTCGTTCCGGGCGTCGGGAGGTGCTCCGGCGATGGAGAACGGTGGCGACGTGGATCTCCGGCCGCCTCTGCCTCTGCACCGGCGAGTTGGCCGGCCGTGGAGGTGAGCAAGCGGCTTAGACGGCCCCCGTGGAGTTGTGAGGACGTGGAGGAAGGGAGGAACAGGTCTGGAAGGCGGCGGAGTCAAGCGGAAGGGTTAGGACCTTGCCTGCGGCAATGATGGCGCGCGGCGGGCGAACCAAACGACACAGGTCGGCTCTGCTCGACTTGCAAAGAAAGGAGGGGAGAACAAAGAGGCGTCGGGCCTATCGGTGCCAGCACGGGCGGCCTACTCGCCTTGGCCGCATGCATGCAGGGCGCGCGGCACGGGCTCGCGACGGCGCGTGGCCAAGGGCCCGCGGCCGGTCGGCGGTCTCGCCCCTGGGCACGGCGCACGGCCCCGTGAGTCGTGCGGAGGCTCCATGGTGCGCGAACGAGTCCACAGCGACGGTTCCACGGCGTCCGTACACCGGAGCATTGCGGCGTCGCCACGTGGGCGCGACTGCGCGGACGCGCACGCGCACTGGTGCTGCAGCGCGACGTCGTTCGTCCGTTTCAATTTCACGAGTCCGGTTTCAAAAATGCATAACTTCAAAAAGAGCCAACTAACTTGAAAATCTCCAAAAATAAAAGTTGTAGAGGAGCTTTAGTCCTACAACTTTTACAAAGGGCGACATATGTTTTGATCCACGGATTGGTGGGAAAAAGGGGATGAAAATGCCAGAATTCTCGGCCCCGGTATTACTGTGCACAGGAAGTTCATCTCGAGTTTATGCGGCTTTGCACTCAAAATTGGAATGTCCACCAATTATGAAAAATGTGTTCCCGGAAATAACGAAGAACTTTTATATTGGACGATTTTGAACTTCTATAGCAAAATTTGGAGAACGCGGAAGAAAACCAAATCAGCTCTTTAGAATCAAAAGGGGTTTGACCGGAAATTGTAACTTTGACCAAGGTCATTTGTGCAAAAGTGTGAAAAAACATGTCAAACATGATTAGGAGCTATTTAACCTTGATTAACACAACTAAATGAGGTATTTATCTTTAATAAACACCTGGGGTGTTACAGCAGTGGCTGCGGGTGAGAGGGCGGCGGCGCACGCGCCGGAGACGGCTGTGTGCGGCGGCGCCAGGCGGCGACCTCACCGGAGGAAGCTCAAAAATGAGCTAGGAGGCACGGTTTAGGATGCGGCCGGGCTCTACGCGGAGCTGGGGTGACGACGAACCTATCTGGGTGGTCAGGAAGGCAGCTCCAACGGCCATGGCGGCTCGCACCGCGAGGGGGCGGAGCAGCCAACTCCGGCGAGCGCAGCGCAGTGGTGTGATGCACGGGTGCACGGGTTAAAGAGGAGACGACCTTCCTCACCTTGCTGCGGAACTTCAGGCGAAAAGGAAGGCGTCGAGGAAGCGATGGTGGGGAGATCGACGGCGACGGCTCCGGCGGGAAGAAGAAGACGGCGCTGGAGGTGCTGTCCGGGAAGAAGATGGTGGCTCCGGGGCGCGGGGTCTTCGTGTGAGCTGCGCGTGCGATGGGTGAAGACGAAGAGAGCCCGGAGGAGTGCTTCACCGGCGACGAGGAGCTCCAAGCACCGGCAATGGTGTGGCGGCCGAAAAACTTCGAGCGGCGGCGTGTATGAGCTGTGGGCATGTGCGGGAGCTTGAATGAGCGCGAAGGGGCGACACAAGGCTTCTGCGGTGGCTTTTATAGGGCCAAGAGGAAAGCGGGAGCGGTGGCCGGTGAGGAAAAAGGCCATTGATGGTCGTGGCGGCCGGCGACTTTGATTGCGACCAAATGGGCGCGTGATTGAATTGGAAACGGAAGAAATGATGGAGAGGAATTGCTCCCGGGGCCTTATTGCACTGATTGATTGACTTGAAGAGGAGGGGGAAGCAGGGAGGACGCCGGTAACGGCCGGTGGCCATCACGGCACTGCGGTGGGCGAAAACAGAGGAGGGGCCGTGAAGAGGAGGAAGCGTCCGACGTTTGGGGCCCGCCGGGCAGCGAGAGAAGGGGAGAGCGGGCCGCGGAGAGACGCTGGGCCGAAAGAAAAAGAAGGCCGGCGGGGAGGAAACTGGGCCGAGGCAAGCCTGGGCTGAAAAGGAAGAAAGGGAGGGAGAGAGTTGAGGTTTGTTTTTTTTTCAAACCTTTTATTCAAATCTTTTTCAAATCCAAACTCTTTTCAAACTTTTCCAAAATTTCAAATTATTTTATAAACTTTTAAACTACACACAAACATACATAAACACCATGCAAAGCCAAATAATGATGCACATGCACTTTTTGGTTCTAAATTATTTAAATGGTATTTAATTACTTTAGAGCCCAAATTAATTAGCAAATTTTAATGAAGTCCTTAAGATTAATGCTAGTACTCTATGTTGCTTAAGGTAAATTTCGTGATGGAATTTTAGGGTGTTACAAATCCTACCCCCTTAAAGAGAATCTCGTCCCGAGATTCAGAAGGATTAGAGAACAGCTGAGGAAAATCTTCTATGAGTTCATCCTCTCTTTCCCAAGTTGCCTCTTCCTCTGTATGGTGACTCCACTGCACTTTACACATCTTGATGACCTTACTCCGAGTAACCCTTTCTGAGGTATCCAAGATTTTGATAGGATATTCTTTATAAGTCAAATCTTTTTCCATCTTAATATCTTCCAGTTGTACTGGTTCTATTCTGACCTCACTTGTGCACTTCTTTAGTTGTGATACGTGAAATATGTCATGAACTCCCGACAACTGTGCTGGCAATTCCAACTGATAAGCTACCTCTCCTCTCCTTTCCAAGATCCGAAAAGGTCCAATAAAACGAGGTGACAACTTCCCTCTGACATTAAACCTTCGCAAATCTCGGATAGGTGACACTCTAAGATATGCATAATCACCCACTTCAAATACCACTTCCCTTCTACGAGGATCGGCATAACTCTTCTGTCGTGACTGTGCAGCTTTGAGATTTTCCCGAATTATCTCAACCTGCTTTTCGGCTTCTCTTATACTATCTGGTCCAAAGAGTTGACTCTCTCCAGTCTGATTCCAGAACAAAGGTGTTCTACATTTTCTTCCATACAAAGCTTCAAAAGGTGCCATTTTAATGCTGGACTGATAGCTGTTATTATAAGCAAACTCTGCATAAGGCAAACTCTTATCCCAACTACATCCATGCTTCAGAGCACAAGCTCTTAATATATCCTCAATGATCTGATTTGTTCTTTCTGTTTGTCCATCTGTTTGAGGGTGATATGCTGAACTGAAATTTAGCTTTGTGTCCATCGATTCATGTAGCTTCTGCCAAAATCGTGAAGTGAACTGAGTGCCTTGATCTGACACTATCTTCTTCGGAACTCCATGTAAACACACTATACTTGAATTATATAGCTCTGCCAACTTGACCCCAGTGTAGGTCGTCTTCACTGGTATAAAGTGTGCAACCTTGGTTAGCCTATCCACGATAACCCATATAGAGTCATACCCATCACGTGTACGAGGTAGAACCACAATGAAATCTATGCTAATCTCTTCCCATTTCCACTCAGGTATTTTCAAAGGTTGAAGTAATCCTGTTGGTCTTTGATACTCGGCTTTTACCCTCTGACATGTGTCACAAAAAGCTATATGAGCTGCTACATCCTTTTTCATCCCATACCACCAATACCTTTGTTTTAAATCTTGGTACATCTTAGTACTTGCAGGATGAATAGAATAAGCTGAATCGTGTGCTTTCTTCAATATAGTCTCACGCAATTCTTTAATCTCGGGCACACAAATTCTGTTCTTGAACCACACTGTTCCTTGTTCATCTTCCTTGAATTCTGGAACTTTTCCCAACTTTATCAATTTCTTGTATTTCATAATCTTTTCATCTGTCAATTGCCCTTTTCTAATCTCCTGCTCAAGTGTCGACTCAATTTCCAACGTTAAGGTCTCATTCTGAGCAACAATTCCCAAATTAAGCTGTGCCATATCCCAACATAACTCCTGAGGCATCATACGACCTATCAGCATATTGGCCTGATTCTTCCAACTCAATGTGTCTGCTACAACATTTGCTTTTCCAGGGTGATACTGAATATCCAGATCATAATCCTTGATTAGTTCTAACCATCTACGTTGCCTTAGATTAAGATCCTTCTGTGTAAAGATATACTTCAGACTCTTATGATCGGTGAAAATCTGACACTTATTTCCAATCATATAATGCCTCCAGATTTTGAGAGCATGCACAACTGCAGCTAGCTCGAGGTCATGAGTAGGATAGTTCTGCTCATGTTTCCTTAACTGTCTTGAAGCATATGCTACGACCTTTCCTTCCTGCATCAACACACAACCTAGTCCTTGTCGAGAAGCATCACAATACACATCAAATCCTTTGTGAATATCCGGCATTATCATCACAGGAGCAGTGGTCAATCTCTTCTTCAATTCTTCAAAGCTAGCTTGACACTTATCATCCCACTTAAACTCTCTACCCTTCTCTAGTAAAGTTGTAAGGGGTTTCACGATCTTTGAGAATCCCTCGATAAATCTGCGATAGTATCCTACAAGTCTAAGGAAACTTCTGATCTCTGGTACATTCTTAGGCGGACTCCAGTTCAACACATCCCGGACTTTACTTGGATCCACTGCAATCCCACCATCAGTGATAATGTGTCCGAGAAAAGAGACCTCCTTTAACCAGAAATCGCACTTGCTAAACTTGGCATAAAGTTGATGTTCCCGAAGCTTCTGCAACACGAGTCTCAAGTGTTCTTCATGTTCTTCCTCACTCCGAGAAAATACTAGAATATCATCAATAAATACCACGACGAACTTGTCAAGATACTCCATAAACACTTTGTTCATCAAGTACATGAAGTATGCTGGAGCATTGGTCAAGCCAAACGACATCACAATGAACTCATACAATCCATACCTAGACGTGAATGCCGTCTTTGGAATATCCTCCATTCGAATTTTCAACTGATGGTAACCCGATCGGAGATCTATCTTAGAGAAAACTTTTGCTCCTCTCATTTGATCAAACAAATCCTCGATCCGGGGTAAAGGGTATTCATTTTTGATGGTAACTTCATTAAGAGATCGATAATCTATACACAACCTCCTAGATCCATCCTTTTTATCCACGAAGAGAGTGGGGGCTCCCCATGGTGAAGAACTAGGACGGATAAACCCTTTTCTGAGTAACTCTGCTATTTGTTTCTTTAGTTCAGCTAAGTCTTTTACATCCATTCTATATGGCCTTTTTGATATAGGAGCAGTACCAGGTATAAGTTCAATACTGAATTCAATGTCACGGTCAGGTGGCATACCTGGTAAATCATCTGGAAACACATCAGGATACTCATTTACTACTTTTATGTCTTCCAAGGCTTTGCCTTCAGCTGAATTCACGGTGCCACTATTGGATGAAGGGGTACCCACATATTCTATTCTTTCTCCTTGTGGACTGGTTAATAACACTGACTTCTTACGGCACTGTATAACTCCATCATATTTCTGTAACCAATCCATACCTAGGATCACATCTATTCCCCATGACTTTAAGACTACTAGATTAGCCAGAAAGTCTACTCCCATGATATTAATATTCACTTGTGGGCATATATGACCAGTTCTCATTTCACCTCCCGGGGAACTAACTATCAATAGTGTCTTCATAGGACCCATAGATATGTTATGTTTTGCCACAAATTGATCAGTAACGAATGAATGTGATGCTCCTGAATCAAATAAAACTGTAGCAGGTATAGAATTGACGGGAAACGTACCCAGTACAACACCAGAGTCATTCTGGGCTTGCTCCACTGATACATGATTCACTCGGCCATGCATATAATTCTGCTAGCCTCTCTTGTTTGGAGCTTGTGGAGTGCGAGGTTGGGACGATGACTGACCAGGCCTCTGGCCATTGTCCTTCTGAGGAGTCTGCATCCCTCTTTTGGGACAATTGTTGGCATAATGTCCCAGCTCACCACACTTGAAACATCCACTAGGCTGAACAGGAGTGGTGTTTCTGACAGGTGCCCCAGAACCATTGTTAGAGCGATTCTGCTGAGGAGTGGGAGTTCATAGTGTCTGAGGATTGAAGCGTTGTGGTTGAAAAGAGCGCTGCAACTGCAAGTTCTGAGGATATTTCCCTCCTTGACCACCAGAATGATACTGGGAAGAGCCTTGCTGTGAACTGTAGCGGGGACGGGTGTTGCTGCTGGATTGCCCATGTGATTGTAACTTACGCTTTTGCTCACCCTGTTCCTTCCTCTTACTCTCCAGTCCAATATCTTTATTAAGCAATGTCTGGAAATCAGGGAATGTATGGCTCTGTAGCTGATAGTTAAGTGGCCCAATCAAGCCATCTAGGAACCTTTCCTGCCTCTTGGGATCAGTGTTGACTTCATCCGGAGCATAACGAGACAAGTGAGTGAACTTGTCGAGATACTCTGTGACAAACATATTTCCTTGCTTTAGTGCCAGAAATTCCTTCTGCTTAAGTTTTATCACTCCTGAAGGAATATGATATGTACGGAAGTTATCCCGAAACTCTTGCCAAGTAATATTGTTTCTATTAGGATGTGCAGTCGAATATGCATCCCACCAATCACCAGCTTGTCCTGTCAATCTTCCTGCAGCATAAAGGACCATCTCTCGGTCTGTGCATTGAACGATCTCAAGCTTCTTGGTAACCGTCTTCAACCAGTCATCGGCATCCAACGGATCAGTAGAGTGGGAGTAGGTGGGAGGATTGTGGCTCATAAACTCCTTATGTTTGTCCCTCGGCTGTGGGTGAGGTGGGGGAGGTGGTGCTGGCTGGTTTTGTTGTTGAGCTTGAAGGTTTTGGACTATGGCAGTGAGGTTCTGCAGCAGCTGGGTTTGGGCGGTAAGGAATTGCAGCATAGCCGGATCCATTTGGTTAAGTGGTGGAGGTGGAGATGGTGGTGCTTGAGCTTGTTGATTGGCTATGTGAGCACGAATCACTGGCGGAACGTCTTGACCTCCTCCTGACCTGGTTTGTACCATCTGATTGTTAGAGAAATATATTTCAGATAAGCACATGATAGTGATGCATGAAGAGTAAACTCAATGGATAAGGATGCTTGGACTTTTAATTTGAACAGATTCTGCTAGTCTCAATAAATCATGTGTAACTCCTAGTGATGTTATCCAAAAATTATGAAAATTTATCATAATATGTAGTATGAAAATTTAAAGCCAACCCAACTGGTTTCATCTCAATTGGATGTCTATAACTTGATATATGAATTAAACAAGATCACTATGTCAGCAGAGTTTTACAGTTCCTGATATTCCCAAAGTTTCATTCATAACTTCGAGAATACTTATTTGTTACTGCTGAATTTTTACCAGAAATTTACTCATAAAATTTGTGAACTAACCCAACTGGTTTTACATCAAACGGAGTTCTGTAGCTCAAGATAAAATTTAAACTTGACCGCTGTGTCAGAGAGCTGCGTGAACAGATTTTGTATCAATCAAACTTGACAGAGAAACATCATAGATAAGGATAACCCAACCCTTCATTAACTAAATGATTTTTGTTCTCGTCATATTGTGGCCATCACTCCACAATACAACACACTCAAACAAAGAACCAAAACAAATATGTTTGCATGCAACAACCATTATTACAAGATTCATTCTCACAGGAACGCTCTACCGATAACAAAGTAAAGGTGGGTCTCCTAATCCCTAATCCTGCTGCACGCTGGTAGTAGCCTCGTCGGTACCATAGAGAGTCCTCTTGCGAGGCGGAGACTCCGGAGGATAGAAGGGTGCTTCCTCCTCTGGAGGACGTCGCCCAGCAACCCGCGCCTCAAGCTGAGCAATCCGAGCCTGCGCCCTTTAAAGCTGGTCGTGGAGACGATCCACCTCGTTGTATGAACCCTCCAAGTCTGTGTTGAGCGCAGAAGCAACACAGGCCAAGATGTCCACGCGACCATCCCTGTTATTCCCCACGAGAACAACGGTGTTCGCGCTGCCTCTAGGACGGCTGAGGACGTGGCGGAAGTCGGAGTCGTGCAGCCGCTCACGATATCTGTGACTGATGGACCACAGTGCCCTCCTTGCTGCATCGTTCACCGAAGTAGCCTGCACTGACGTAGGAGCTGAGCTTAAGTGTGAAGAGTGAACACTGTGCCTGACACCTCCACGAAGAGGCACACGGATGTGAACCTCAGTGGTATAGTAATCCTCCAACCCAGGCTCCGAGTAGTGCTTGGTGACATAGAGGGGCCTTGCTGTGAAATCAAGGTGCTGTAGGGTCTCCTCCAGTAGGACAACAAACTGTCCCTCATCCTCCTCGGTATAGTGGTAGTGGTATGTCGCTCCATGAAAGCGAGGGTCATCATCTACCTGATTATCATTCACAGCACTGTTGTTATCCTCGTGCCCATCAATGTCAACCTCCTCATCTTCTGTCTCGTTGTTGCCATCACTGCCATCATCATCATCATTACTGCCATTTCCATTACTGCTATCTCCACTGTTGGCATCGCTGTTGTCATCCCCAGAATCATCCGGGTCCCCTCCAGCAGCCTCCTGTGCGGGGGCATCCTGCACAAGATCTGTTGGCGGTGATGGAGGAGCATCAGGGGCGGGGGCAGCTGGAGGTATCACCACATCACGATCGGCATCCACAACCAAGTAGGTGCCATCATACAGTTGTGGCTGCCCATGGTGATCTTCAGCGTCATCCTCGAGTATCCTCTCTTCTGGATCTTCCTCTACCTGATCTTCCACCTGAACCTCAGGCTGCTCCTCTGGCTCAGCAAGTGGGTAGCGGGGTGCCAACTGACCAGTGGGGACACGGCCACCGGTGCTCTTGCGTGTGAGAGCCAGGTGTGGTTCGAGGACCGGTGGATGGTCGCTTCCTGGTGTGATGAATGATTGACAACGTGGTGTGGACTGATTCTTGGCTAAGTATTGCAGGTGCAGGTTGCGGCTTGACTGGTGCAGGTGCAGGTGAAGAACAAGCGCGAAAGGTCGTTGCCGGTGAGGCCTCCAGGTGTGGAGAAGACAAGTAGGCTTGGTTTGAGGGACCCGGTGGCCAGCGGGGTCAAGTGCGGGCCGCATGGTGGCAAGAACGGCAAGATGAAGTCATGGACGGTTTCTTGGTTGAGCCTCAAAACCAAGGTCGAGCCGGGACTACGTGGGAGCCGAGTCATGAGTGGTGATTGGCGGAGGCTACACCGAGTCCGCGGGGTTTCCGGTGGTTCACCAGAAAACCACTGGGTTCCTTGGTTGATCCACAAAGCCAAGACCGAAGAACCGAAGACGGAGGTGCAGTAGCTCCAGACCGGTCTGACCGGTGGGTACCGGTCTGACCGGTGAGGAGCACCGGTCTGACCGGTGTGCGACGACGCAGTCCGAAATCTTCGAAGCGGAGGACACGCGTCGGGATCGCAAGGCTTGCGTCGAGGCTAAGCAAGTTTGCGGTCGCTGGGCATCCGTCCGATGGTGCGAAGACAAAGATTTCTGACTTCGCCCCTGAGGGGCATGTATCCCTAGTTAGCTAGTAAGGGTATTTTAGTCTTTCGGTTGCCTCCATATAACCCAAGGGGTGAGAGGATGGCAGCCATCTCTTGGAACCCTAGCTCATTTGGTTTTCCTATTTTCCTTCCTATTTTCCTTAGGATTTTCTTAGGACTAGCTTGAGAGCTTCATGGTGAGATCTTGTGAGAGGGAAGGATGATCGGGCGGCAAGCTAGACCTTGTATGAACCTCTTTGGTATGTATAGATGATTCGGCGTGGTTCCTCAAGGCTTGGATGTGTCTTTCCCGTTTCTCCTTTTTGGTGATTTTCGGAGCCTTTTCTTGGCGATTTTCTTAGAGCGATTTCGAGGCCTTTCTCTTTGGGATTTGGTGGGGGATGTATGCATGAACCCTTCGTGGTTCTTTTCCCTTTGATTCCCCTCCCAAATCAGTGAGTAAAGGGGCTCGATTTTGGGGTTTTCGTGGCTCTAGGGTTAGAGGCATTCTTGGTGGGATTTCTTCGATTCCTCTTGATTTAGCAAGTTTTGGTGGACCAATTCTTGGCTATGGAGTGCCCATGAGGTGTTCCTACTATCCCCAAAGTCTTGCACAAATCCGTGGAGCGATTCGGGATATCGGGAGTTGGATTTGGGGGAGTTGACCCGCGGGTGCTGTTCATCCCCGAGCGGCCCAGCCTGACCGGTCTGACCGGTGCTGCTCACCGGTCTGACCGGTGTAGAGGCTCTGTGGGTTTTGCCTCGGGTGAACGTCTGGGTGAGTTCGTTGTTGTCCCGTGGTGCTGCTGTTTCGAGTTTGGATCTGTTTGGAGCTCGGTAGGCCTGTTTGGTAGATTTGGGGTTTCTTGGCTTTTACCGGTCTGACCGGTGAGCTACACCGGCCTGACCGGTGTAGGGGCCTTCTGTGGAAGTTCCTAGGTTGTACCAGCAGGGACCGGTCTGACCGGTGGTGCTCACCGGCCTGACCGGTGTAGGTCAGTAGCGCTCGAGTTGCTAGTTCCGCTGCGTTCTCGAGTTCGTGAAGGTGGTTGTTGGTTCCTAGGACCAGTAGCACTCCAGTGGCTGTGTGGTCTTGGCCAACTTGGGTAGTTGAGTCGGAGACGTGATTTGGAAGCCGTGTTCGTCTTGTTGGAGTTCTTATCTCCTTCGAGAAGAATTTTTATCGGCTCCCATTCACTCCCCCCCCTCTCTGGTTCGCCTAATCGGTCCTTCAATTAGTATCAGAGCCGGTTCGGGTCTTTATTGACTCTTACCAGTCTAAGATCCAAAGATGGCATACCAGGAACGGGGTTCGGGTCCTCCACACTTCGATGGGAAGAACTACCAGATGTGGCAGAGGCGGATGGCAGCGTTCCTCCGCGGAAAGGGTCAGATCCTTTGGGACGTCACGGTGAACACAGCTTATGTTCATCCGATGAACTTCCTTGCTCCAGGATCAAGGGATATGTTCGAAGCCAACAACAAGGCTGTCGACTACTTGTTTCGTGCTCTGTGTCAGCCTGAATTCGATCGGGTTCAGACAGAGGACTTAGCTTGTAGGATTTGGGAGCAGTTGAAGGATGCTCATGCTAGGAATGCTCAGGTTCAGGTTCGGATGTACGCAACTTACCGGAGAGAGTACGGGAACTTCACTCATCTCCCCGGTGAGTCCGTCCATGCCCTTTTCCAGCGGTTTACGGTCGTTGTGAACAACATGAGAGCCAATGTGGACGTGCTCCCATACGATGATCATGATAGAGCTGTGAAGCTCTTGCACTCGTTGGATCGTACCGTATGGGACGGGAAGTTTGAGGCTATTGTTGAGTCCGAGAAGTATGACACCTTGACGGTGAACGAGCTGTTCTCGAAGCTCAAGTCGGCTGAGTTGGACCGTGGTATGACAGCCAAGATCGAGAGCCCGACTGATTCTCATAGTCTTGCTCTCGTTGGTGGCAAAGGAGCTAAGTCTAACGCTAACGCATCCTCCAGGATGTACTCTCTGTCTTCTTTGATGTCTTTGCCAGACGAGGAGTTCGACGTGCTTGGAGAGGACGAGCTGGCGCTGCTGACCAGGCGGTTCGAGAGGCAGCACGAGAACCGGGTGAACACGAGGAGGACAGCACGGACGTGCTTTCAGTGCGGCAAGCCAGGACACTTCGTCGCCGACTGCCCGGAGAAGATGGAGAACAAGGACGGCTACAAGGACGGCTACAAGGACGGCTACAGGCACCGGTCGAGCAAGGATGGCAAGTACCAATCAAGGCGCGATCACAAGCACAAGGACGAGCGACGGTCGAGGAAGAAGGACGGCCGCGACAGGAAGGCCCGAACGATGGTGGGAGCGAGCGACGTCGACTCCAGCTCCGCCTACTCTTCCTCGAGCTCGAGTAGCAGTGAAGATGAAGGTGATCGGCGCAAGAACAAGAAGTCATCCAGGAACTTGAGCGGGTTGAGCTGCTTCGCGGGAGATGGCTTCTGCGGCATGGCTCGTAGCTCCGGCAGCAAGAAGAGCCACCAGAGTGACTCGGACTCCGACTCCGAGGATGAGGTATGTGATGAGCTCTCTTCTTTGCGCAAGGAGAATGATGAGTTGGTTGACTTGCTTGATAACCGCGATCACATGCTTAGAGAGGCCAAGAAGATGAGGAAAGAGCTTAGGGCCTCACTAGAAGATGCTAGGAACCGTGTGGCTGAGCTAGAAACCCAGAACCTAGATGCTAAGCTTGAGATTGATTCGCTTAAGGCTTCTCCTGTGGTTTCTGATGAGATTGATTGCTGTGATTGCTCTGTGTACCTAGCTGATCTTACTGCTCTTAAGGATAAGCATGCTTCTACTTGTGATGAACTAGATATGCTTAGGGTTGAAGTGGCTGAGCTTAAGTCTAGACCTGCTTTGCTAGGTGCTTGTACTTCTTGCCCTGTTTTGCATTGAAAGATTGATGAGATGCATGCTTACACTGTTTCGCTTGAGGCTAAGTTGAAAGAGCCTATTCCCACTTCTTGCTCTACTTGTGAATTGCATGCGGTTAAGAATTTGGAGCTTGCACATTATGTTGATCGCTTGCAGAATGAGAATGATGAGCTGAGGAAATGTATGAGCTGGTTGTCAGGTCAGGAGCCTCAGCTTGGTATCATGATAGCGGCTTTCAAACGCTATGATGGTCAGGCACTTGGGGCTGACAAGCTTGGAGAGAACAGTGGTGAGGGAGTTGAGAGAGTTGGAGAGATTCCTATCCCACCACCAAACAGATACAAGAACAAGTTTGAGCCCAAGCCTAACCATCTCAGAAACAAACTTGACACTACTCCAGATCCACCCATATTCCCTCACCCAACAAATGATTTCCAGAAACCGGTGAAGTTTGTGAGTCCAAAGGGAGGTGAGGAAGGAGAGAAGAAGGGTGAGAAACCGAGTGGGCAGCCACAACCCAAGCCTAAGCCTAAGCCCCAGCCCATAAAGTTCCATTGTGGGTATTGTGGGAGAGATGGTCACAAGGATGAGTTTTGCTTCAAGAGGAAGCGTGATGAGAGAATGGCTAGAGAGTGGGCTAACAAGGACAGGTACCACCCCTCTAATGGTGTACCTAAGCCTCGTATGCAGATGCCTAGGGCCAAGGCGATTGTGAGGACGGTTCCGGCTTGGGGAGACCGGAAGGCAGCAGGTGGTGCTGCTGGCCGAGCTACACCGGTCAGACCGGTGCACTACACCGGTCAGACCGGTGCAGGTCTGGGCAGACAGCGAGTTGGGTTTCGTGCTCGTGAGGATGCTCGGTTTGGTTCTGGTGGTCGTGGTTCTGGTGGTTGGTCTGGAAAGTTTGCAGGTGGTCAGTTTGCTAGGCGTTCTCCACCTCGTGCTCAATACGGGGGTGGGAGGAGTCGTAGCTTTGAGATGGAGAGGAGGAACAATCCACGGTTTTCCTTTCGTGGCTTTCGTCCTCCTCCAGCTAGAGAGGGTTGGTTCCCTCATAGTGGTTACCGTGGTGGTGTTCGTGGTGGTAGCTTTGATAGGCGTGATGATTTGGTTTCTGCTAACCCCACTTTGGAGCAAATGGCTCGACACTGGTTTTACTCTTTTGGTACTAACCCCAGTGCTGAGTCGTTTGTTCACTCACGTGCTCGCTTTTGAATTTCAGGTGGGAGACTTGAGGAACGTTTGGTTGATTGACTCCGGTTGCTCAAGGCATATGACCGGAGACAAGGGGTGGTTCTCAAGTCTCGTCCCGGAGGTGTCCAAGACATACATCACTTTTGGGGACAATGGGCGAGGGCATGTACTATCAGAAGGTGAGATCAAGGTAAGTGACAAGGTCACTCTCAGGCGTGTTGCTCTTGTTCAATCGCTGGGGTTCAATTTGCTTTCTGTGTCCCAGTAGTTGGATGAGGGCTTTGAGGTGTTGTTTCGGCCTGGTGGTTCTCGGATTTTAGATTCTCGAGGGGACCTTGTTTGCATGGTCGTTCCCGAGGGTCAGGTGTTTCGAGCTGATTTCTCTCAGTCTTCTGGTGTGGAGCGTTGCTTTTTGGCTGGTTCTTCGAGTGAGTTGTGGAAGTGGCATAGGAAGTTGGGTCACTTGAGCTTTAACCTTTTGTCTCGCTTGAGTAAACTCAATTTGGTCCGAGGATTGCCACGGTTGAGGTTTGAGAAAGAGTTGGTTTGTGCGCCATGTAGGCATGCCAAGATGGTAGCCTCTTCTCACCCGCCCCTCACCGATGTGATGACGGAGCGTCCATGCGAGCTACTCCATATGGACCTTGTTGGCCCAGCTCGTGTGCGATCTGCGGGTGGGAAGTGGTATGTCCTTGTTGTGGTGGACGACTACTCTCGGTATGCGTGGGTGTTCTTTCTTGAGGAGAAAGGGGAGACGTTTGGTTTTGTTCGAGATCTTGTCTTGAGGTTAAGAAACGAGAGGCACGGAGATGCCATATGAGCGATCCGCAGTGATAATGGCTCGGAATTCAAAAACTCTCACTTCGAAACCTTTTGCCATGACTTGGGTCTTGAACACCAATTTTCAAGTCCGTATACGCCTCCCCAGAATGGCGTGGTGGAAAGGAAAAACAGGACCTTGTGCGAGATGGCTCGGATGATGCTCGACGAGCATAGGACTCCGAGAAAGTTCTGGGCTGAGGCGGTCAATACCGCGTGCTATGTGTCGAACAGGATCTACCTCAGGGTTCATAAGAAGAAAACCTGTTACGAGTTGATGCATGGTCGCACACCCAAGGTGAGTCACTTCCATGTCTTTGGTTGTAAATGCTTCATTCTGAAGAAAGGGAAGAAGTTGGACAAGTTCGAGGCTAGGTCTGTCGATGGCATTTTCTTTGGTTATGCATCTCATTCTAGAGCATTTCGTGTGCTCAATCTTGAAACTAACCAAATCGTGGAGACTTGCGAGGTAACCTTCGACGAGACACAGCCACGTAGTCAGCTTATTTTTGAGTGTGCAGGTGACGACGAACTTGGCGAGGAGATCTTTCAGGAGGAGGAGCATGAACATGGAGATGACGAAGATGGTGGTGTGGTGCCCGCAGCTGAACATGTACCTACCACTTCGACGACGATCGTGAACGGGCCCTCTCCCACACCTACAACGACAAACCCAGATCAAGGCGAAGCTGCTGTTGAGGGGGAGGTAGCATCAAGGCGAGAACCTCCCCGGCGAGTGCAAGTGGATCACCCAGCTTCGAGAATCATCGGCGACATGAATGAACGTACTACACGGTCGAGGGTTCGGAACAATTCTCATTTCGCTCATGCTGCTTTTGTTGCCACCTTTGAGCCCAAAGACATTGGACACGCGTTATCTGATCATAATTGGGTTAATTCAATGCATGAGGAGTTGGAGAATTTTGAGAGGAACCAAGTTTGGGTGTTGGTTGACCCTCCTCCAGGGTGTAAGCCGATTGGGACAAAATGGGTGTGGAAAAATAAAGAGGGAGAGAAAGGAGAAGTGGTGAGGAACAAGTCAAGACTTGTTGCTCAGGGGTACAGTCAGAAAGAGGGGATCGACTACGAGGAGACTTTCGCTCCTGTAGCTCGTTTGGAGGCGATCAGGATCCTTCTAGCCTTTTCCGTGGCTAAAGGGTTCAAGTTGTACCAGATGGATGTGAAGAGTGCTTTCCTGAACGGTGTGTTGGAGGAAGAGGTGTTTGTGAGGCAACCACCGGGGTTTGAGAGTGAGAAGTACCCCCACCGGGTGTACAAGTTGAGAAAGGCGCTGTATGGGTTGAAGCAGGCGCCTAGAGCTTGGTATGGTAGGTTGAGGGGGTTCCTGTTTGAGAGAGGGTTTGAGATGGGAAAGGTCGATCAGACCTTGTTTCTCCTCAGGCAGGGCAGAGATATCCTGATTGTGCAGGTATACGTGGATGATATTGTCTTTGGTGGCTCGTCTAACTCTCTTGTTGCAAGGTTTGCAGAAGACATGAGCAGGGAATTTGAGATGAGCATGATGGGCGAGTTGCAGTTCTTCCTCGGGCTACAAATCAAGCAATCAAAAAAAGGAACATTTGTGCACCAAGCTAAGTACACCAAGGACATTGTGAGGAAGTTCAAGATGGAGGACTCCAAGGCCATGGCGACGCCTATGAGTACGACTACAGCTCTTGATGCGGACGAGGAAGGTGAACACGTGGACCAGAAGGAGTACCGGAGCATGATCGGGTCACTCCTCTACTTGACGGCAACGAGGCCGGACATCCAATTCTCAATATGTCTGTGCACTCATTTTCAAGCGTCTCTGAGGACTTCGCATCGGCAAGCAGTCAAGCGCATTTTCAGGTATTTGCGACACACTCCCGACTTCGGCCTTTGGTACTCTGCGTCTTCTTCTTTGGCGCTTCATGGATTTTCAGACACAGATTTTGCCGGGTGTCGGTTGGATAGGAAGTCCACTTCTGGGACTTGCCAGTTCTTGGGTTCTTCTTTGGTGTCTTGGTCTTCCCGCAAACAGTCAAGTGTTGCTCAATCCACTACCGAGGCAGAGTATGTGGCCGCAGCTAGTTGTTGCTCTCAGCTCCTTTGGATCACATACACCATGAGTGACTTTGGTGAGGAGTATACCCATGTCCCACTTCAATGTGACAGCACCAGTGCCATAAGCGTTGCAAAGAACCCAGTGCTCCATTCCAAAACCAAGCACATAGAAGTGAGGTATCATTTCTTGAGAGACAACGTAGAGAAAGGGAAGATAGCTTTGATCCATGTACCCACACATGACCAACTAGCCGATATTTTCACAAAACCCCTAGATCAAGCAACTTTCACTCGTTTGCGGGGGGAGCTTGGTGTTTGTTTGATTTCTTGAGTTGGCGTGTGGGAGCTCCTTTGTAGCATATGTATAGCTTTCCTTTGTGCATTTCTTGCATTTGGCATGGCATATGTAACATGATGTATATGCATCTTTGTATCTTAGGTTGCATGCATTTTGTATCATATGCATTGTTTAGGACAGGCTTCTCCTATATACATTGTTCACCATGGAATGACATGTATGTCTTTGTGAGCTAATTTGGTAAGCTATGGTTAGTTTGGCTTAGCTCTTGTAATCTTGGTTTATATCCATGGTTGATGGCTATGTTTTTGAAAAATTTCATATGTATGCTCTCTTGTGAGTAAATGCCTTTATATGATCTTGACATGTTTTTGTGGCTTGGCTATGCTTAATTTGTGGTTGGATAGCTTATTTTGATCATATGGGGCCAAAGGCTCATTTGCCATCATGAATGTTTAGCCCCCATGCTTGATCTTGTGGAGGGGCATAAGTTCCTTTTTGTCGCAAAGACATTTCATGTACCAATTTCAAATCTGAAAATGAAATGTAAATTGCTTAGAAAATGTACTCCCATGTCATATGTGCTAATTTTAATTTGCTTTGGGTGCTAAACCGTTGCATGATGCCTACCGATGAGAAGTCTCATATCTAGAAGTAGGCACATGGCTCGGTGGCTTTGACATGACATGAGGTGCTTGTGGGTGTTTATGATGGTCTTATGCTTAGAATGGTTGTCCTAGCATGAAGTTTGTGTGGCTTTGCCATTTTGACATGTTTTGCTCATGTTTAGGACTTTGCTCATGAGAGGGTGATTTTTCGCAAAATTGCTCAATTCTATCTTAGCTTCGCCCAATGGTTGTGAAACTTGGTGATCATGAAGTTGATGTCATTACGAAGCTATAGAGTATCTAACTTGCTCATTTGGGCATGTGTAGCATCCTTTGTTGAATTTTGTCTATTTGAGAAGCTCTAGGTTGCATTTTTTGCATTTTTGGCTTGATTCATGCATTGTCAACAAGGGGGAGAAGTTTGAGCATGTTTTGGCTTGCTGCATGCATTTAGAAGGTTTCCAAGTGGTTTCCTGCTAGTTTTGAGCTCGTGCAGTTCCCAGTTTTTCCCAGGTGGTCATCGGCCTGACCGGTGAGGTACACCGGTCTGACCGGTGTGAGGTCCAGGTGCTGAGCGATCTAGCACACCGGTCTGACCGGTGTGGTTGACCGGTCTGACCGGTCAGAGCAAAGCTGAAGCAGCTGCTCTGTTCTGCGAGGTGGTTTGCATGCATTCGTCCAGGGGGAGTTGCATTGGTTCAGGGGGAGCTTGCATGTGTGCAGGGGGAGTTCTTTGTGGTTTTCGAGCTTTGGTTTGATGGTTTGTGCTCTTTGCTTGAGCATGGTTTTGTCTCGAATGTGTCGAGCCGTTGCCCTTGCCTAAGGGGTCCGAGACTTGTCTTCTTCAAGTGATCTTGCTCTTTGCCTTTCTTTGGCTTTCGATCGCTTGTTGGAGTTTCTTTTAGTCGTTTATTTTCTTTTCCTTTTCTCTTGGTTACCAAAACGTGTGTGTTGTCAATGCACTCATCAAGGGGGAGATTGAGAGCCAGGTGTGGTTGGAGGACCGGTGGATGGTCGCTTCCTGGTGTGATGAGTGATTGACAACGTGGTGTGGACTGATTCTTGGCTAAGTATTGCAGGTGCAGGTTGCGGCTTGACTGGTGCAGGTGCAGGTGAAGAACAAGCGCGAAAGGTCGTTGCCGGTGAGGCCTCCAGGTGTGGAGAAGACAAGTAGGCTTGGTTCGAGGGACCCGGTGGCCAGCGGGGTCAAGTGCGGGCCGCATGGTGGCAAGAACGACAAGATGAAGTCATGGACGGTTTCTTGGTTGAGCCTCAAAACCAAGGTCGAGCCGGGACTACGTGGGAGCCGAGTCATGAGTGGTGATTGGCGGAGGCTACACTGAGTTCGCGGGGTTTCCGGTGGTTCACCAGAAAACCACTGGGTTCCTTGGTTGATCCACAAAGCCAAGACCAAAGAACCGAAGACGGAGGTGCAGCAGCTCCAGACCGGTCTGACCGGTGGGTCTGACCGGTCTGACCGGTGAGGAGCACCGGTCTGACCGGTGTGCGACGACGCAGTCCGGAATCTTCGAAGCGGAGGACACGCGTCGGGATCGCAAGGCTTGCGTCGAGGCTAAGCAAGTTTGCGGTCGCTGGGCATCCGTACGATGGTGCGAAGACAAAGATTTCCGATTTCACCCTTGAGGGGCATGTATCCCTAGTTAGCTAGTAAGGGTATTTTAGTCTTTCGGTTGCCTCCATATAACCCAAGGGGTGAGAGGATGGCAGCCATCTCTTGGAACCCTAGCTCATTTGGTTTTCCTATTTTCCTTCCTATTTTCCTTAGGATTTTCTTAGGACTAGCTTGAGAGCTTCATGGTGAGATCTTGTGAGAGGGAAGGATGATCGGGCGGCAAGCTAGACCTTGTATGAACCTCTTTGGTATGTATAGATGATTCGGCGTGGTTCCTCAAGGCTTGGATGTGTCTTTCCCGTTTCTCCTTTTTGGTGATTTTCGGAGCCTTTTCTTGGCGATTTTCTTAGAGCGATTTCGAGGCCTTTCTCTTTGGGATTTGGTGGGGGATGTATGCATGAACCCTTCGTGGTTCTTTTCCCTTTGATTCCCCTCCCAAATCAGTGAGTAAAGGGGTTCGATTTTGGGGTTTTCGTGGCTCTAGGGTTAGAGGCGTTCTTGGTGGGATTTCTTCGATTCCTCTTGATTTAGCAAGTTTTGGTGGACCAAATCTTGGCTATGGAGTGCCCATGAGGTGTTCCTACTATCCCCAAAGTCTTGCACAAATCCGTGGAGCGATTCGGGAGATCGGGAGTTGGATTTGGGGGAGTTGACCCGCGGGTGCTGTTCATCCCCGAGCGGCCCAGCCTGACCGGTCTGACCGGTGCTGCTCACCGGTCTAACCGGTGTAGAGGCTCTGTGGGTTTTGCCTCGGGTGAACGTCTGGGTGACTTCGTTGTTGTCCTGTGGTGCTGCTGTTTCGAGTTTGGATCTGTTTCGAGCTCGGTAGGCCTGTTTGGTAGATTTGGGGTTTCCTGGCTTGAACCGGTCTGACCGGTGAGCTACACCGGCCTGACCGGTGTAGGGGCCTTCTGTGGAAGTTCCCAGGTTGTACCAGCAGGGATCGGTCTGACCGGTGGTGCTCACCGGCCTGACCGGTGTTGGTCAGTAGCGCTCGAGTTGCTAGTTCCGCTGCGTTCTCGAGTTCGTGAAGGTGGTTGTTGGTTCCTAGGACCAGTAGCACTCCAGTGGCTGCGTGGTCTTGGCCAACTTGGGTAGTTGAGTCGGAGACGTGATTTGGAAGCCGTGTTCGTCTTGTTGGAGTTCTTATCTCCTTCGAGAAGAATTTTTATCGGCTCCCATTCACTCCCCCCCCTCTCTGGTTCGCCTAATCGGTCCTTCAGCGTGCTGTGTTCTTGGTTCTGGCCATCTGATAAGCAAAAAGGAGAGTCAGCATAGATAAAACAAAATGATAGCATTTAAATAAAGGAAAACTGAATAAATTAGTTTTTATGCATAAATAAGTAAATTTTGAAAGGTAACATGGCTTTCTAGATCATGAATCCTTAATTTTCGATCATTTCTATCTTAAGGCTGCATCCTACAGTCATTACTACTCTGATACCACTTTGTCACACCTGATTTTCGAAGAGAAACCAAATGCATCTCATATGTGCGCCAGGATCAATTTACACACATACAATAGACAAAAGAGTGTAATATCATAAACAGTAATCAAACGTCCAAGAGTTAAACCATTACATTATCCATTATTACACTCAGACGGTGGACTCGAAGGTCCAATAGAACAAACGATAACTAGACGATCAACTTCGTCTTCAACTTCCACATGCACATGACTGGGGAATCGTATGCCTCAGAACTCCTCGAAGTCGCTGAAGTACTCCTCACCGTTGTTCTCATCTGAACAGCGGTAAGCAAGGGTGAGCACTCTTATGGTTGGAGTTCAGCAAGAGGGGGAAGATGCAAGGCTATCAAGGATAGGCTGAGGTTTTGCAGCGGTTAGCATTTTTAAGTTGGTCAAATTTTATTAGCAAGCACCTATTTACTAGGTGTAAGTTTATACCAACCAAAAATTAAGCATTTAGAAAACATTATCTCAAAACCATAAGAAACCACAATTTGAATTCATCTTCAAGTATAATTATCATGTGAGGGTCCAAGCCGCTCTTGACCGTGAGCACGGCTGATCGATCAATTTTAACTCTGCAGAGGTTGTACACTTGCACCACAGCTCGTGTTCCCCATGTTGCCCGGGTTAGCTAGACCCTTAAACACTTCCAAGGTGAGTGGCTAGGGGTCCACTACGAAGCCTTTACAAAGGCATGCAAAAGACCAACAACCCGCATAGTTACAGATCAGGGCGGACCATAACCCTCCCTAATGGTCGGCACCTTAGCAAAGGCTGCTACCCCAAAAGGGCCGGGCTATACCCCTGCAACCCCGACCCCCCCTCTTACCCTTTTGGATAAGGTCATCAGTTCATTCACACACCTAATTAATTGGCTAAGCCAGAGCCATATGGACTGTGGTTGTACTGTTTTCTTGGGTGGTTCTCCATGTTCCAATTAAATCAGTGTTCTTGTGTTAATCAAAACCATCATCTCCTGAACATGGAAGTCTTTATTCTAAAACCACTTTCGTCCAACCCATGTAAAGCAACTAAGCAATAATCTACCCAAAACATTTATTAAAAAGGGTTGACCAAGGTGATAGGGGTAAAGCTCTAGTCATGTCCTTAGAAAGGTAGTTTTCCCATCATTTTATGTATAGCAACAAATAAAAGTAAATATTATTTAATATGCAGTTGTTTAGGACAAAGAGGAAAATGCAAAGGGAGAAGTCCACTTGCCTTCCTCCACAAACTGGGAATCCTCTTCTTCGAACAAAGGTTCTTCTTGATCTTCTCCGACAGGTTGCTCAGTTGAAACAGGCACGATATCTACGCACAAGCATGAGCATACAATAAATAAATAAAACAATACAACAATGCTATATGCTAAGAACACACTGATAAAAAGGTTCTACTCACTGATACGATCATTTTCATATATTATACACGAAAAACAGAGTTAAAACATGAAAAATATGATTAAAACAAAAGTCAGGGACTTTTCTGTAAGAAAACTAGGCTCTCTGGGCTTATTTGAAAGAAACCAGGGACCTAGAACATAATTATACATAGAAACAGGAGGGCCAACGTGCAAAAAGGTGAAGATGGACTGCGGGAGGTAAAAACTTAAGAAGCCAGGGGCTAAACCATAAAAAGAAGGACCTGATTGTAAGGGTTTTTGATGGTGGAAGGGTATGGTTGTGAATAGGGAGAAACCCGGGGACTCTTAAACAAAATGGCTAGCGGCGGCTTGGGTTGACCGTTACTAGGTCCATTTGACCAGGGGTGCGGGCGGATCTGAGCCATCCGCTCAGGATCCGACGGCGGCAGTGGCTGCGGGTGAGAGGGCGGCGGCGTACGCGCTGGAGACGGCTATGTGCGGCGGCGCCAGGCGGCGACCTCACCGGAGGAAGCTCGAAAATGAGCTAGGAGGCACGGTTTGGGATGCGGTCGGACTCTACGCGGAGCTGGGGTGACGGCGAACCTATCTGGGTGGTCAGGAAGGCAGCTCCGACGGCCATGGCAGCTCGCACCGCGAGGGGGCGGAGCAGCCAACTCCGGCGAGCGCAGCGCAGTGGTGTGATGCACGGGTGCACGGGTTAAAGAGGAGACGACCTTCCTCACCTTGCTGCAGAACTTCAGGCGAAAAGGAAGACGTCGAGGAAGCGGCGGTGGGGAGATTGACGGCGGCGGCTCCGGCGGGAAGAAGATGGCGGCGCTGGAGGTGCTGTCCGGGAAGAAGATGGCGGCTCCGGGGCGCGGGGTCTTCGTGTGAGCGACGCGTTCGACGGGCGAAGACAAAGAGAGCCCAGAGGAGTGCTTCACCGGCGACGAGGAGCTCCAAGCACCGACAATGGTGTGGCGGCCGGAAAACTTTGAGCGGCGGCATGTACGAGATGTGGGCATGTGCGGGAGCTTGAATGAGCGCGAAGGGGCGACGCAAGGCTTCTGCGGTGGCTTTTATAGGGCCAAGAGGAAAGCGGGAGCGACGGCCGGCGAGGAAAAAGGCCATTGATGGCCGTGGCGGCCGGCGACTTTGATTGCAACAAAATGGGCGCGTGATTGAAGGGGAAACGGAAGAAATGATGGAGAGGAATTGCTCCCGGGGCCTTATTGTACTGATTGATTTACTTGAAGAGGAGGGGGAAGCGGGGAGGACGCCGGTAACGGTCGGCGGCCATCACGGCATTGCGGCGGGCGAAAACAGAGGAGGGGCCGTGAAGAGGAGGAAGCGTCCGACGTGTGGGGCCCGCCGGGCAGCGAGAGATGGGGAGAAGCGGGCCGCGGAGAGACGCTGGGCCGAAAGAAAAAGAAGGCCGGCGGGGAGGAAACTGGGCCGAGGCAAGCCTGGGCTGAAAAGGAAGAAAGGGAGGGAGAGAGTTGAGGTTTGTTTTTTTTTCAAACCTTTTATTCAAATCTTTTTCGAATCCGAACTCTTTTCAAACTTTTCCAAAATTTCAAATTATTTTATAAACTTTTAAACTACACACAAACATACATAAACACCATGCAAAGCCAAATAATGATGCACATGCACTTTTTGGTTCTAAATTATTTAAATGGTATTTAATTACTTTAGAGCCCAAATTAATTAGCAAATTTTAATTAAGTCCTTAAGACTAATCCTAGTACTCTATGTTGCTTAAGGTAAATTTAGTGATGGAATTTTAGGGTGTTACATCCTTCCATGCTTATATTGTACGATAGTTACATGTCATAATATTTTGCTTTTTTAGCTGATTGCCTCCAAGGGAGTGTTTTTTCGTAGTACTAAACTTTTGTCCTTCACATCAAATATTTTTATGCTAATTAGGAGTATTAAACATAGAATAATGAAAAAACTTATTCTATAACTCCAAGGAATGGTAACGGGGTGGGTTAAAATCGGGTGGAGTGTATGAGCACCCAAAATCGAAACTTGAACTTAAAACCCAAAATTGCTCCAAACATTGATTCGGTTAAAAATCCATTCCTAAAAACGAAACCCGTAGATAACCAAAACCCACTTTGTATAGCAACATATTAAGAGCAATGAGGACTTTTTGTAAGCATATATAAACAAGAGGCAAGAAAAAGTAAATAATTTCATGAGTCAACCTAGAATAGTATATAAGTAAACAAGTTATTATGAGTATATTTTGGTTATCCATTGGGTATCCACAGGTGTAAAACCAAAGCCGAAATCGTACTCGAAAATCGTGGGTGAGAAATCCAAACCAAACCTGAATCAGCTAGATCTGAAACCCGTGGACATCCGACCCAAAACCGCCCCATTGCCATCCTTAATAACTCCTGGCTAAACCACGTGATAAATCTATATTGAACCTAATTAGGTCATGGTTAGACAATGTGGTACTAGAGTAAACACCTTCTAATTATGAATTAATTAGGATTAATAGATTCATCTCGCGAATTAACCTCCATATGAATAATTAGTTTTATATTAGTTCATGTTTAACCATCCTAATTAGCATTCGAAGCTTTAAGGTGACACATATTAAACTTTAGCCCCAGGATCCAAACATCCCTTAAGACGTCCCCAACAAGTTTGAGTCAAATTCGCTAAAATTTTGAAGTGTGAACGCGAGATTTTAGTTTTAGAGATCGACTTTGGATGTGTGGCCCATATGTAAATCTAGCCTCGAAAATTATCACAAACTAGCTAATTGTGATTATGGGACATCTTGAACAAATTTGAGTTAATTTCGCTAAACAACTTAGGTGTGAACACAACATTTAAATTTTAGGGTCCGGCTTTTGACTACGTCACACGTATAGCCATACTAATTTTAATATTGTATAATATTTTGAATTGGTCAAACACATTTCAATCTACCAAACTATTGCAATTGCTAAATCAAACCAAACTCAACTATTATATATGTCACACCATTATTTACCAAGCCAACCGACACTGATTAAGAAAAATCAAACCACGAAAATCGGTTTTGAGACCAAATAATCCCCAGAATTATATATTACCATGTTAAAGTGCAAATGTCGTGCCCATTGTACAAAAAAAACAGAAAACTGAAGTCAACCATAACCCTATTTCACATGTTCATGCACACGAAATGGAAGTCTTTAAGCAATGAGCGGGCTTAGTGGCTGAAATTTGTGGCTAGATAGTCCTATTAAAATGAAGCTAGCACTATCCCATATAGTAAGAAAAGGAGAATACTATAGGTCTAATGGTTTAGACTAACCTAAAGAGTCCATGTCAAATATGACTAATAAATAAATATAAAGTTAAAAAGAAAGAGAAATAGAAAATTGGCATGTGATTTGAATATAAATTAGAAAGATAAATAGATAAATAAAAATTCTATGTAAAATAGAATTAATAAGTACCTAAATTTTTATTTTAAAACTGTAAATTATATTATATATTTTTATATAAGGAAGCAAGACACCACATATATTAATATTTGATAGTTAAAATATGCCACCACATCGTTATCAAGGTTTAAAATTTTCCATACTGATTTGTAGACAAGATTGATCTATACTATATGATTTGTCACGGGCCAAAGTTATAATGATAGATTAGTTGCATGAATATTAGAGATCTGATAAAATATTAAATCAACACTTAAAATTGAAAAGAAGGGAATAAGAAAACCAATCGATCGATATTGTTACATAGGTTATAGTGCGCATCTATGATTGCCATATAAAATATGATTAATAAATCTCTAAATAAATATACAAGTTTAGAATATAAAAAGTTAGCAATTGCTTTCTAGAAGAAAAATAGCTAACTAAAGAATTCATGCCAAATACAATTAATAACTTTCTAATTTAGACATTAAAATAAAGAAATGGTACATGGTCGTGTCTATCCATATTCTTATGTTGCCTTGAGGCGAGATGATAGCGGGAGAGGGAGGAAGGGGAGGGGGAGAGAGAGGGAGGTTATAGTTCAAGGATCAATAGCTAATATAAGTAGTGGCTCGACAATGGAATTCATCAAACCTTGGTGTGCCTTCTTCACATTGTCAACATCCCAAAACATCGGTGCCATTGATGATGGCACAAAGGATTGTGATGATTGTTAGCGTAGGTAGGAGTCTAGCTTTGCTCTACGTTTTTCTAAACTAAAAGGTGATGATAGTGAAAATTGAGGGAGCATGACGATAACCACGAACAAAACCATTAGGGTGTCCATGGAGAATCACAATATAACATAACTTACAAGAAGAACTATAATCAAAAGAAAGGAGAGGAAAAAGATCAACATTTTTTATAAGAACTATGGATAAAAATAGTGGTTTAGCCATGAAAAAAGTGTAGACACATAACAACATACAAAGAACAAATGCACAATTAGTATTTTTATCTAGAAAGTGAAAAGTGTATCTAGACTTCAAAGTGCAACAATAATAACTAGCATACAAAAATTAGATGCACAAAAAGGATATAGGATAGGAGATAACAACAAGACAATGGTGTGGTGTGGCCACCATGGAACTATGAAGCAACATCTACACTAAAAGACAAGGTGATAGTGCACATTTTAGAGGGGTGACAAAAAACATGAAGAAATAATCTATGGTGGCCATGGAGAAGCACATATTAACACCACCACCATATAGGGAACAATTGCATTCAAAGAAAGGACATAAAAATTAAGCATGAAATGGCCATGTCAAAACAATGACATGATTTTATTCTAGAAGACAAAGAAATAATTTCATAAGGGGAGGACCATATTAAAAAAATGTGGCGACCATATAAATAAGCACTAGGTTGGCCTTAAGAAGATAGCACATGGGGTAAAAAATGAAATATTAGAAGATAGAGAAGAGCAACGAGGTCGTTGGGTTGATGAGGCAGTGGCATTGGACACAGAATCACTAAGAAAGAAATGAGGTTTGTCTATGATAAGAAATAAAGAGCATGCAAATAAATAAGTAAATATACTGCTATCAAATATGTATAATTTCATTAGTTTTAGTAAATACAAAAAAATCAATGGAAGATATCCCTTAACTTGGGGCTTAACAGTCACCACAAAATATGATGGTTAATAAAAAAACACACACAATCTTTGTTTTGACATAAAAATAAATAATTTATTTTCAAGAAAAATAATTTACTTTTAGCATAAATTTACTAGGGCCCGCGCTATTTGCGCGGGCCACCTTGCTAGTTTTCTATGACTATGTTGTAGCACATTATTTTCTCAAACGAAAATCATGGCCGCTCAAAGCCGAAAGCTTAATCTACTCTGACGATCATGCCAATTATGCATCACATTCTATCAAGGCGCACGTCTCAACTTGTCTTTCAATCTTGGTTCACAAAAAAAAAACTTGTCTTCCAATCTTATTTTTCTTTGAATATTTTTGTCTCTCAATTTTTCATCAAACATCAAATTCGCCCCTTAACTTTCACAGACACGGGTATTTTAGTCCTTAAACTTCTCTTTCTTTGGTTCAATCTAGTCCCTCGTTCTTGATGGACATTCACGTTGGCAGGTTATGTCATCCAAATATATGTTTAAATTAAAGTGAGTGATCTGGCATGTTAAAATGAATGGTTAGTCCGGACGAACCTTCGACCTTGGATCAGTTATCAGTATAGAGCTACAAACTTCTTGCTAAGACAGCTACGACGTACCCTCAAATACCCCACCTAAAATGACCAGTTTATCTCGCCCAACGTTGACACCTCTCTTCCTTCGCTTCTTCTTGACATGGGGTTTGTTTGTGTGAGGCTGAAACGATCGAGCTGCATCGTGGGCACAGCCGAACCGTCTCGGCGTCTCGTTTTCAGCTCGCGGTGACGTACGAGCTCTCGATCAACACTACTACACTAGCACTCTAGAAATGGTTCCCTCTCCCTTTCTCCCACCAAACCCCACCACCATTTCCCCCAAATACAACATCCTTTTCACATGCTTCCAAAAAACCCCATCTCAAACAACTTTTTCACCTCAAAATACATCATGAAAATATGCTCACGTATATGCATCTCGATAAATACACTTATAAACTGCCAAGTAAAAGTTTCAATCATTCAGCGTGCGAAATCGCCTATTTGGTTCAGACTCTTTTTTACGGGAACAAACAAAACAATGATCGAGTTCTAGAAATGTAAAAAAAAAATCAGGTAGCTAATCGAGATAATATACAGCATATAGTTCTTCTATCATGTCATGAGAGTGACTTGCCCTCACAAAAAAACACTTCTTTCGCCATGATCACAACATCGCAACTCGATCTCTTCCAAGTACAAGCTAGCTCTTGTGCTAGCTATCTCTCCGCCCCGCCAGGCAGCCGTGTTGCGTTGCCTGGTTCTTCTTCCTCCTCGCGTCGAGTGTTTATGCCGCTCGAGCAATGCGCTGATAGCCAGATAACTCGAGAAGCCTGGAGTATTTATTAATTTATTATATTAATTATTATATATCGATCCATATTTATCTCGTGTCCATGGAGTCCTACGGCAGCGGATCCCCGCAGCTGCGGTCGCCGGCGTCCTCGCGGCGACCCTGCGCGGCGGCGGCGACGGCCTCCCGCGCAGGCTCCGGCGCCTTCGTCTACGACGGCATGCGCGCCACGCCTCTGTCCACGTCGGCGGCCAACTTCACGCGGTCCCTCCGCAAGGCGGCCTCCTTCGCCCACAAGAAGCCGCCGCCCAGCGCCGACGCGCCGCCGCCGCGGCGGACACTGAGCAGCAAGGAGAACAGCGGCAGCAGCCCCGGCGACGCGGCGCTCCTGATGATGTCGCCGCGCCGGTCGATGCCCGAGCCCGGGGCCGCCGCAGCGAGGGGCCCCTGGGAGCCGACGAGGCGGAGGCGGAGCACTGCCACTCCCAAAATGACGACGACGGATGACTACGCGGGCGCCGGGAAGGGGGCGACCGCCGCGCTGCGGGAGATGATGGCGGCGCACCGGAAGGAGGAGCCCGAGAAGGAGGAGGCGGCGCACCGCGCGCGCATGCTGACGACGCGGCTGCTGCAGTGGCGCTTCGCCAACGCGCGCATGGAGAAGGCCATGGCCCGCGCCACCTCCGCCGCCGAGGTGAGAGACATCAGATCGAGCATGCATGCCTGCAAGATTTCTCTCTAGTTCGCCTGATTTCTGACGCGGCGACGCGTGCACGCACGCAGAACAAGCTGTTCTACACGTGGCTGCGCGTGGCGGAGCTGCGCAACATCCAGGCGGCGAAGCGGATCGTGGCGCAGCGGCGGCGGCAGAAGCTGAAGCTGGCCCGGCTGCTGCGGCCGCAGCTCCCTCTGCTGGCGTCGTCGGAGACCCTCTCCAAGCCGCACGCCGACGCCACCGCTAACCTCGGTCGCGTCCTCTCCGATGCCTGCACCAGCGTCCCATTGGCCGCCGGCGCGGAGGCCGACGTGGAGTCGCTGCACGACGCCGTGTTCTCCTGCGTGGGCACCGTCGACGAGATCGAAGCCATCGTCGACACCTTCTACGCCACGGTACGCACGCAGCTATATTCTACAGACACGTATTGCGAACCCACACGCTCAGCTAGATCGATCGATCACGATTCCGTGCGCAACATTTCAGGCCGGCGCGACGAGCGGCGCGCTGGGCGAGCTCGCGCGGACGATCCAGCAGGAGGTGGAGTGCCTGGAGGAAGCGACGCGGCTGTCGAGCATCGTCACCGGCTTGCAGGTGGGTGCCCGGTCGTTCTCGAGAGATGGTGTCTCGGCGTCTCGCCGTAGCCAAGGCGGTACTAAAACCTCTGGATATATTGATTGCCGGAGACTCCATTGTTCGCTTTCCTAGCAACTTCGCAGCTTGCTGCAGTACTTGTTCTTGACTCGTGCTGAGGAGTGAGGTCGCCATCGCCGCACACCACCACCAGCAACAAGTTGGGCATTGTGTTGAGTGTTGACCTGCTTTCTCTTACATCTTTTGCAGATGCACGAGGTGAGTCTCCGGGCAAATCTGATCCAGGCAAAGCAGAGGCTTCGCCTGGGTCCGGCCGTCGTCGCACCGGCGTTCGCAGCTTCCGGTTGGTGATCGGACCGGACATGAACAGAAGCAAGAGAGTACAACTACTCACCCACTATAATTTAAGAAAATTGATTAAGGCGCAAGACTTGGATTCGTCGCCATCCTGATTAGACGCGTGATTACTTGTGTGTGCGTAAGGATGGCAGTTTTACCCATGGGTAAGGGTACCCGCGGGTACCCTACCCTGTTGGGTAAGGGTACGGGTACAGAATTCTACCCGCGGGTAAGGGTAAGGGTATGAAACTCTACCCGCGGGCAAGGGTAAGGGTATGAAACTCTACCCGTGGGTTACCCAAGGGTACCCTCACTAATGAAGTCCATAAAAATATTTGACCCAACTAGACCCATATATCCTAACCCTAGCACACCCTTTCCCCCGCCACGGCCCAGTGGCCCATGCTGTGCCTTGTAGCCTCTCCTAGTCGCCTATCCCGCCTCTCCCCCGAGCCCTCCCCCGACGCCGCCACTCGATTTTTTCCCCGCGGGCCGCAGCCAGCGCCGCTCGCACAACCCCCGCGCCCCGCCGGCCGCCGCTCACACAACCCCCGCGCGGCCACGCCCTGCCGCTCGCCAGCCACCTCGTCGGCCGGATCCTGGCGCCAGTCCAAGCCACGACGCTGCCTCCTCCTCCTCGGCTGAGTCGACAAACTTGTCGGCTCTATGTCAATATGTGTGTGATGTGAAGTTTGAAACTTATTTAGCTATAAAATTATTATTGTACTCTTGGATATGAACTTATTGACATGTTTATGTTAATACCCTGCGGGTACCCTGTTACCCTACGGGTACCCTGCGGGTAAGGGTAAGGGTAAGGATTCTTACTCGTTATGTTTGAAGGGTAAGGGTATACAAGAGATAGACGGGTATGCCAACGGGCGGGTAAATGCTTTACCCTTACCCTACCCTGCCCATTGCCATCCCTATGTGTGCGTGTCTGAAAATAAGTTAAGCAGTAGTAGTTGATGACACAAACAGGCGCGCCGTGCTCGTGTTCCACGTATGCCCGGGCGTGCTAGTTTATCGGGGTACATATATATATATCTTGGATAAGGTATTTATTCATTCCTTGCAGGGGGAATTTGTGGTGCATTTATGCGTGTGCGTATTTGTTTATGTTTGAGTTATTCATGGGTATTTGTTTGTACCCTCAAAATTTACAATTTGAGTTGGGCATCTGTGTATTTGTTTATGCTTCCTAACAGAAGAGTGAGCTGGGTGGGCTACTTGTGTATTTATAGTTATAGAACACATTTTGGAAGAAAATCATTCCAAAGTTTTATTTGATTTGAATTTGACCTGTTTGTTCGTTTTTTTAGAACCACCTGTTTGTTCGCAGTCGTTTACTTTTCGGGGAATTTTTTAATGTTGTTAATTTTTCTAAAATAAATGTCGGATTTGAAAATTTTCAAAACTAGACATCCACAATCGTTTGAAAATAAATGTCTAGTTTTAAAAAATTTTAAATCCGGTATTTATTTTCGAAAAATGAAAAAAAATAAAAAAAATCCTTTTCGGGTGATTGTAGAGGAGGGCCCATCCGCCCATGGCAATATATTGGTTAGAATTTGAGGCCACAGCAGTAGTGGCCCAGCAGCAGCCTGCCTGCCTCTGCCTGACCCGCCGGCCGGTCTCATCTCGTCCAACCCGAGAAGCCCATGATCTCACACCGGATCGACGGCCCAGGTGCCACCCGCTATGTCTATGTCAAAGCCCAGCAGGTGCCACCCACTAATCCTATCCATCTTTCGGAATTTGAGAGTTGTGCAACAAATATAATCCCTCGTATCACCAACTAAATTCTAGTAGCTAAAACATTACCCATTCAAGACCCGTCGCCCAAAAAACCTAACAGCCGCCGCCGCCCACGCCCATCCTGGTCGGTCCCCCTCCTCTGCCCTCCGGTGTCCTCACCGGTGCCGGTAGGGAGAGGAGCGGGGACCCGTTCCTTTCGTAGATTTAGTTTTTTCTTTTAGGTTTGGTTTCCAACAACATCAACAAAGTAGTGGTAAAGATGACGCTATGGAATAAGGTCTCTCCGGCCTCTTCCTACCTCGACGACGTTCTTTCCGGTGCCGACGAAGGGCTAGTGAGAGTTGGTTCTGCCAGATCTGTAGATTCTCTTCAGATCTTTGCAGTTGGTGTGTTCGTCAGGAGATGCAGGTGGATGTCCTTTGTTGTGGCGGTTCTGATCTCTTTCTTCGATCTGTTCTTCGTCAAGTTCCGGTATCTTCAACCCACTGGCTTGGTGATGAAGCATTGCAAACCTGCGTTGCTTGGGGTGTTGCCCCAGCCGATGTTCTTTTAGCGTTTGCTAGGTCTCGTTGTAAGCAGCGGGTGGTTTTTGCGGTCTTCAAAGCCTTTTATGGTGATGGTGTTTGCAGGTGCTCCTTTCCCTTGTTGCCTTTCCAGTGCATTTTTCAAGTTCTGGTGGACGACGAACTTTGGAAGAAAGAAGACGACCAGAGTGCTGTTCAATGTAATTTTATTTCCTTTGCGTCGTTGTGTGTCAGGCTGTCATTCCTTTGTACCGCCATTTGTTTTCCTTGATATAAATCAGATATGAGTACACCTATTGGGTGTCTCTCTCAAAAAAAAATTCTAGTAGCTCACTTCTTCTCATCTCTGCCACCGCGCCCGCTCCACCCCGGCCGAAGCTTCGCCGTCCTACATGTGTGTCGCGCCCCCGCGCCAGTGCACCGCTGAGCCCTTCATACGCGGGTGTCAGTGTGCTGCCGTGGCGCCTCCCTGGCGCCCCTTCGGGCTCATCGGATGTTGCGCCACCATCTCCCGTCCGCCTCTCCCTCCCCGTCGTCGTTGTTCCCCATGGTCGTCGCTGCCGGTCTCGGTCTTCCCTACTCCTTACCCAACGTCGTCGTCGGCAGGTGCAAATCCAAAATTTGAAAGAAGGAGGGGGAGGGGGGAGCTGAGTTTCCCTTCTTCCTCCTTCCTCCTCTCTTCCTCCATGGCTGAAATTTCTTAGGAGGGGGAGGGGGGCTCCCATGAAGTGCGTAGGGTAGGGGGGCTCAAGCCCCACGCTAGATTCACCCCTGAACAAGGGCAGCTAGGAATATATTTTTTTTTTGAACTTTTTAGAGATTTTTTCAAAATATGTTTTTAAAAATGTTAAATAATATTTTTATGAACAATATTGGTGCATTTGTTTTGACAAATGTTGAATCCAATTCTTTTCTCTAAAAAGTTATTGATACTCTTTTCAAAAATATTCTTTTCTCTAAAGAAACATTAGTACTCTTTTTAAAAATATTTTTTCAACTTTTTATGTAAAATGTTGGTTCAATTTTTTGTCAAAAATGTTAGCAACATTTTTACCGTATTTTTTAATCATCATGGTCAAAACCCTCGTGGAGCAGCTCGCGCGCACGCGACCCGAATAGGGATGGCAGCGGGTCGGGTAAGTGCGGGTAAAACGTTTACCCGCCCGATAGCATATCCGCGTTGTTGCTCTTTACCCGCCCGATAGCCTGCCCGCGGGTAAACATTTCTGCCCCTATCCGCGGCCGACGGATATCCGCGGCTATCGAGCAGACCCGTCACCCATCGCAGTCGCCGCCCTTGCCCCCACGCGTTGTCGCTCCCCTGCCGAGCGCCGCCCCTCTGCCGCCCGCTCCCCCGCGCGTCGCGGCCCCGGCAACGTCCCGCGTCAGCCCCGAGCACCGTTGGGCCCGTGCGCCGCTGTGAGCGCTGTGAGGCCCGCGAACCCGGCGGTGGGCGCCGCACGCTCCGCCGTGGAGAGCTGCCGCGCCGTCGGGGACTCGGGGCAGCCCGGGGGCACCGCTACTGGGAGCTCAGGCTGGGAGATCGACTCGAGCGACGCGGCGGGCGGATGGATAAGGCAGGGCCGCGGGGTGCCTGAAATTGCTCGATGACATGCGAATCGTGCAGATCCTTTAGAGTTGTTTTTTTGGGCTTGGGCCAAATATTGACATTGAACATATTTGAATGGGCCTTATGTTTGTATGCGGGTAACGAGCAGCGCCCGCGTGTGAGGTATTCTGCCCGTAGTGTGCCCGCGGGCGATAATCTTTGCCTGTACCCGTGCCCGCGGGCGAAAATTGCTGCCCATACCCTTGCCCGTCGGGTCGGATATCCGTGCCTGCGGGTAGAACTACCATCCCTAGGCGCGAACAGCCTGTGGCACCCGCGGCGATGACAAGAGCAAGTGCACCGTGCCGTAGCGGGTGAGGGACCCGGATGCAATGGACGATTGGTGGCCCCACGTCCCCAGTCCTTAGTCGTCCTCACCCCGATCTGCCGATCAAGCACGACAGGCGTGCGGCGGCGGTACGCCGAATGATCGATTTGAGGGAGCGCGCACACACTCGTGTCACCAGTGCATTTTTGTTAATGTCCTTTTCGGGCCAACACACACAAACGTGCGACCGGCAAAGACGTTGTTTGCTGCGTCAATGCGGCGGCCGGTCAGACCAGTATGATAGCCCGATCAGATCTATTCTCAACAGGAAATCCGGTGAGACGACCGATGAACGTCTGCTCGGGAGGAACTCCATCGAAGCAGGCACATCTTAGATTGTCTTAGGCTCGGCAGGACGCTTCTTCATGCCACGGAGACAGAAGAAGAACGATACATGGGGTTGGGTTAGCTAGGTAAAGGGGAAGAAAGGTAAAAAGATAAAAGTGTAATGGATATATTCGATTGTGATACTTTCAATCGGCCGTGACACTTTATATTTATAGAGAGTGGAGGTCTTACTCTACTAGGAGTTGAAGCATATACAAATCACGTGTCAAAATATAATTCTTAATTCGGATTTGGCTGGACGGTCCGGTCAGACTGCCCATCCCTACCGGTTTGACAAGTCTGACACAAGTCGAATCTTGCCGGAGTCATAACTCTCTTATCCCAAGTTCAGATTAGACGTTTCACATATGCATTTCGATCGTCTTGAATGACCTACACAACGGTGAAATCCTATTTGCATTTTTAGCACATTGACCTGACCGGTTGGGTCACAGATTGGAGCGGTCTGTCCAAACCCGTCAAATTAGTGTGTCAACAATTTTACTTCATTTACTTCGCTAACAAAACTTGATGTAGACTACTACACTGTAGTACTCTAGTCTCGAAAACATAGATAGAGAGAGAAAGGATAGGAGCGTCCCTGCACATTTTAAATTCAAATCTGAAGAGTGAATTCAAATACGAAATGGAGAACTACAAGTAACTTTGAACTTTTTTCTTTTTCTTTTTCGAGAAGGAACCATGCATGAACTTAATTGAACCGGGAGTCCTGGATAGCATATATGCACCCTCTCATTCTCCGAATCTGAAATGCAAAGACAGCACATGCTGCACACGGACAACTTAGGGTCCGTTTGATACGGCTCCGGCAGCAGCTCCTGGAGCTGTTTTCGGAGGAGCCGTGCCAAAAAGGGAGATGGATTCGGTGCCTTACCTTCATCAAGGCACGGTGTGCCTTTAAGCCCTCTTTAGACCGTCCGATCAAGAAGCGACGGCCGGATCATGCGAACAGTACTGGTGCTACAGCGACATATGAGAAACAGGTGAACAGTGCTCGTGATACAGTATTGCTACAGTACATTTCCTACATTGATCCTGCTGTCGCTTTCGACCAGACAGCAAAGGCTCACCGTGCCTTGATGAAGGGAAGGCACCGAATCCCTGTCCGCCGAAAAGGCCAACAAAACCGCTCCCCCGAAGAAACCCCGCGATTCGCGCTCTCTGGAGCGGAACCGGGCAGACGGAGCCCAAAAACGTAGCTCCCCCGGCTCCGTCCGCAGGCGTGGCCCACTGCCTCCCAAAATACCCCTGACCTTCACGAAAATATCCACGAAATTGCCCCTGCCCACATCTCCCGGCCGCATTGCCAAGTCCATCCTCGAGGAGCTCGACGGCGGCGGGCGAGCGGAGACGGAGGGGCTGGTGGAGGCGGAGGCGAGGTCCGGCGGGGAGGGTGCAGAGGCCGGCCGTTGCCGTTCAGGTGGAGGCAGAGAACTACGACGAGGAGACGAAGGAGGAGGCCGCGGAGCTCGCGAAGCTGCGCTGCGCGCGGCGCGCGGCGAGGATGTCGCGGTCGCGCTCGACGGGGCGCTCGGTCGTCGCCACGACAACGGCCGCGGCCAAGACGGGAGACCACGAGAGGTTCACCGTGCGGCTGCCGCCGCACGTCCGGGAGGAGGTGCTCAGGTCGAGGCGGCTACGGCACGCGACCAGCCTCGTCATCACCCTGGGCGGCGGCGCCTCGGACTGCCCGGGGAGCTCGACGGCGTGCTCGGCTGGTGGTGATGAGAGGTGCGTGCGGCGCCGTTGGGCGTCCTTCTTGTCCAGGACGGCGTCGTGGTCGTGGGCACAGGGCGGCGGGGAAGCTTCGGCGGGGAAGAAAGGCGTTGGACCAGAGGCAGACGGCACGAGACGGCCACCGTGCGGCCATGTGATGTGCTCCTTGGCTGCCGATGGGTGTGAAATGAAAGGATAAGGCTTTGTGAAAGGATAAGGCTGGCGGTGGAGATAAGAGAACGGAGAGGTAAATAAAAAAAATGAGAAGGAAAAAATAAAAGGAAAAGGAAAAGGAAAAATAGGAGGGGAAAAAGAAGGAAATAAAAAATAAAATAGAAGGGTATTATGGATATTTCACTCCTTTTATCCATCTTATACACTCAGGAGAATCTGTTTTGCCAAACGTTTTCATAAAACGGCTTCAGCTCCTCCATAGAATCCGCTCCACCAGCACAGCCACAGCCGGAGCTGCCACAACCACAACCGGAGCCCTGCCAAACGCACCCTTAATAATGCTAGCTGAACACAGAGAAAGAATAGGAGTAGGAGTGCACGTTTTTAATTCAAATATGAAAAGGTGAATTGAAATTCGAAGCAGAGCTGAGGAAAAGTACGAGTAGCCATGAACTTGACACCACCCATGTACCCTCCGGATCTGAAATGCAAAGACACTAGATGCTACACTGGCAACTTAATAATTAATGCTAGCTGAAACCTGAAACGAAACTAACAGTGCATTGACAACTTAAAACTGACAAGCTTATTACTAATCCACCATGCAGATTGCAGTTACGTTGGCACGCACACGTCAATTTGTCACGTGCTAACGCGTGATCTTTCACTCGGATGCTACGACGTGCGCACGCATGGCCGCATGGATGGGCAGCCTGCTGGTTAAGTGGTTAACTAGGCGCACTTGAAGCCCGTGGGGACGCCCTTGCCGCAGAAGTTGAGGACGAGGCTGAGGTTGATGGGGAGGTTGAGGTTGAGCCCCAGCACGTTGGCCTTGATGGCGGTGCACAGGCACACGGCGGCGTCCAGCTCCACCAGCCCGTTCAGCAGCGGGCAGCACTTCTCGTCGACGGGGACGCCGGCCTTCGCCTTGATCAGGTCCAGCACGTTGGCGCACACGCCCAGCTTCAGCGCGTTCGTCGGGCAGTGGCCGTACCACCCGCTCGTGCCGTCGTTGCCGCTGCCGCCACCGCCACCGCCGCCGCCACCACCACCACCGATGGGGCCGTACCCACCACCACCGCTGCCGCCGCCGATGGGTCCGATGCCGCCACCGCTGCCGCCTCCGATGGGTCCGATCCCACCGCTTCCTCCGCCAATCGGGCCTATCCCACCGCCGCCGCCGCCGCCGCCGATCGGGCCGTACCCACCGCCGCCGTTGCCGCCGCTGCCACCGCCGCCATTGTTGCCTCCCCAGCTACCGCCGCTACTCCCGCTACCCGGCCCGCTGCCACCACCACCGTAGCCGCCGCTGCCCCCGCCGCCATGACTCCCACCACCATGATGACCCCCGCTGCCACCGTGGCCATTGTTACCCCCGCCGCAGTAAGGGCAGGCGTTGGTGGCCACTAAGAGCACGAGGCTGAGGGCAAGAAAGAGTGCCGCCTTGGACGCCATTGGTGACCCAAGCAGCTAAGCCAAATACTGCGGCAGCGGCTGCAAGTGTGTGAGTGTTCTCCCACTGGTGGAGAAGCTCGCGTTATATAAAGACGAGGTCGCCACTGCTAACTCATGCAGCTGACCAAAGGGTGCGCCAAGAATCGGCACAACAGAACAAGGTGGAGCAGAAATCAATAGGGCACCGCGCTGCTTCTTCGGGAGGCGGGCCGCGTCGGACAAGAAGCCGTGACTGGATAACACATGCAGGCATGCGCGCACGGGCAGAAATGGCCCATGGCCGGCGGCTGCTGTCAAACCCGTGGGCTGGCCGGAGACCTTGGCGGGCGCTGCGGGATCGTGGGTGACAGCGGTGGCAAATTTGGAGTTTTACAGAGCTGCGGCACACACGGCCGTATTATCTCCAAAGTTAATCCGTGATTAGCAATGTAGCTTAGCGAAGGGGCCCCGTGTTTAGCGGAATCCCTAGGCCCTAATAATGGACGTTTTGCTCTCTGGGGTGATAACATATATGTACACGCTCTCTGTGTATCCGTAGAGTAGAGACTCAGATCCATGCGTGAGGTCGATCGGCGCCGGCTTGGCTGGTAATAAGGTCACGGGATGGCTAGGTTTCCGGTGATGTGCTGTATGCATGGGTTCACAAGGACGGTGCTGCTGTCTTCCGCAGCTCGTACGCTAGATGCTGACAGAGAGCACGCGCAGGATGCAGAGATGAGATGAGGTGGGTCCAACTTATGCGCTACTCGTCACTTTGTGTTTCAGTGACCGCTTGTGTGCGGTGTGCCGACATAACTAGGAACAAGTGACTATCGATGTGAAATGCTGGCCAATAGCTACCAGCTTGCTAAGGAAGGACAGCTCAAAACGTGAAAAAAGGTCCCATTCCCATTGCCTATTGCTGAAGCCACTACCGGAAAACGCACAGTTTTGCCGTGCGTTAAAACGGCTGCCGTGCGTCAAATCTCGGGCGCACGCCAAAGAGAAAGTTTGCCGTGCGTTACACAGGCCGCCGCACGGTACAAAAAATGGTTGCCGTGCGCCTAGCAAAAAATGCACAGTAAACAAAATCTTAGCCGTGAGCCAAGGAAACAACGCACGGCACTGACGAATCACATGCCACGCGCATGCTCCCCCAACTAACGGCCCGGCCGTTACTCTTTGCCGTGAGCCGTCAAGGAGGCGCACGGCTACGTTTGTTGACCGCCGTGCGGCCTACCGTGACGCACGACAAAGAGGTCCCTCCTCCCGTCGTTACGCAGCGCGGGGGAGCCGACGGCGGCCGTCTGTCTTTGCCGTTAGCCTCACGGCCGGCTCACAGCAAAGAGAGACGGCCCCACCTGCAGGACGGTAGGACGAACGGGGGGTTCGAAGTGTGCCGTGCGCTGGGAAGAAAACGCAGGGCAAACATAATTGTTTGTCGTGTGTTTTTCATGGACTCACGGCAAAGATTTGAAAAGAAGTTTGAATTTGTTACTTCTTTTTGTTTCTCCACTACACAAACATTATTTTATACTCTATGTATGAATTTGATATATTTCTCGATAAGTTTACTATATTTACCAATTATCTGTACATTTAAAGAGTTTTTTCTATAGACGTCAAATTTGAACTGCAACTGCATAAAATAATAGGCTAATGTTTGTGGAAAAATGTTATTCATGTATTTGAGTCATTTTTAAGACCTTACCCATAAAATTTGATGAAATTTTGAACAAATTGTTCGTGTAGATGCAATTGTTTTTGATATCACTATCTGATATGTGAAAGGATGGATGACCATGAGGGGATGTACATGCTCTGGAGTGGTAGGAATGACTTTACCGAAGAATTCGTTAACAAGGTGAATGATTTTTTGAAAAACGCATTTGACAAAGGACAGTATAAAGTGCCATGTCCATGCAGCAAGTGTGAAAACAAGGTAGATAAATCGTTTCTGACCGTGGGTAAACACATTTGCACCCATGGGCTTGTGGCAAACTATAGACGGTGGATCTGCCATGGTGAACCCCATCATGCGCGAGAAGAGGTCTTGAGGCGACGCATCGAGGTTCATGATGGTGAAGCCGGGTGCGGAGACATGTTAGAAGACTTTCATCAAGCAAATTTTGATGAAGGGCCTAGCCATCTTACGGAGGAAGTTCAGAGGCAACCGCGAAAGCTTATTATGAAATGTTGTCTTCTAGTATGCACAGAAACCACTTCACGAGCATACTGATGTGTCTCAACTCGATGCCATAGGACGCTTAATGGCCCTAAAGTGTAAATTTGGCATCAATCGAGATGGCTTTGATGAAATGGTGGTAGTTATTGGTAGCCTGCTTCCGAAAAGTCACAATCTGCCACGCAACATGTATGAGTCACAGAAACTCCTTCGTGTACTTAAGATGCCATACCAGCCGATTGATGCTTGTCGAACGGATGCATCTTGTTTAGGAATGACCATGCAAATGCAAAGTACTACCCTAAATGTAAATCCTCTAGGTACTTGGAGGTAGACTCCGGTGAGGGTCCTAAGAGGCAACTCAACGTCCCAGTGAAAAGTACCTTCCATTCATACCTAGGATCCAACGGCTTTAAATGACCGAGGAATCTATGAAACAGATGACATGGCACCAAGAAGGCATACGATACCGTCCTGATAACATGGTACATCCAGCTGATGCTAATGCCTGGAAATATTTTGATGCACGTCATAGTGATAAAGCTGGCGAAGCTCGAAATGTACGAGTTGCGCTGACAATAGATGGGTTCAATCCCTATGGAATAACAGCTGCGCCACACACTTGTTGGCCCGTGTTCGTTACCCCCCTCAATCTCTCCCCCCCCCGACATCATGTTTCAGCGACATAACATTTTCTTGTTGTTGATAATTCCTGGATACCCCAGGGATAATATGAGTGTGTACATGGAGCCTCTTATTGATGATTTGGTTTGTGCTTGGGAGGTAGGGGAGTACACATATGATCGAGCTACAAAGACAAACTTCACAATGCACGTGTGGTACATGTATTCCATGCACGGCAATCTGGCATATGGGCTATTCTGCGGCTGGTGTGTCCACGGGAAGTACCCATGCCCAGTATGCAAGGAAGCTTTGAATTTCTACTAGTTGGCGAAGGGTACGAAGTATACTTGTTTCGACTTACACCGACAATTCCTCCCTATGGACCATCCATTTAGACGAGACACCAAGAACTTTAGAAAAGGGGTCGTGGTCGAAAACTCCCCACCCAAGATAATGATAGGTGTTGAGGTTTGTGCGTAGTTAAATGCGCTCAAGGAAGGTGGTTTTGTGGGGTACGGGGTAGATCATGCCTGGACTCAGAAGTCGGGCTTGTGGAGGCTACCCTACATGGATGACATTCTTCTTCCACATAACATTGATATGATGCACACCGAAAAGAATGTCACCGAGGCAATCTGGGCTACAGTCATGGAGATCCCCGATAAGACAAAGGACGATGTTAAGGCTAGAATTGATCAAGCTAAGTTATGTGATAGACCGAAATACAACATTCCGCCTCCCAAAGAAGGCAAGAAATGGAAAAAGCCTCCAGCCCCATACGTCCTGAAGAGGGACCAAAGAAAGGAAGTACTAAAACGGTTCCAAAGTTTAATGTTCCCAGATGGGTATGCCACCAACCTAAGGAGGGGGGTGAACTTAACTACTATGTGAATCAATAGGCTCAAGAGTCTTGACTATCACATATGGATTGAGCGGCTTCTTCCGGTGATGGTTCGAGGCTATCTCCCTGACTATGTGTGGCTAGTGCTGGCGGAGTTAAGCAATTTCTTCCGCATCCTTTGTGCTAAGGAGTTATCTCGTCTAGTGCTTCTACAACTGGAAAAAGATGCTCCGATTTTGCTTTGTAAGTTGGAGAAGATCTTTCCACCTGGCTTTTTCAATCCTATGCAGCACATGATTTTGCGTAGAGACTTAGAAAACTTAGATTATAACTTAGAGACATAGAGAACTTAGATTATAACTTAGAGACCTAGAAAACTTAGATTATAACTTAAATTACATTACAATGTACTCCTTTTTTTCAGAATCAATCAGCGACATCTAATAATCTTGATGCATCACCGGGCGTGTCACCGACGTTTCTCGCGGGCATGTCATCGACGTTTCCCGCACAACAGTTGTTCCCACTGCTGAGGGTCAACCCGCAGCCGTCCCCGTTCGACCCACCTCAGTGAGCTTGTTTAACTTTGTGGACTTGTGGATGCACTAGTGGACTTGTTGGTGTCGAACTTGTGGATTTATCTATATAAACTGCTTATGATGGATTTATCTATATATGTGATGGTTATTGTGATGTATATGTGATGCATGTGATGATTATAATGAAATAGATATTATGCCTTTGAATTTATGATGAGTGGGGTTTTTTATATGCAGAAAAATTATTTTTAAAAAAAAACCAAACCGCTTTGTTGTGCGCCAAACAGGCGGCGCACGGCAAAGTGACCATTCCAGTAAGCTGGAATAGTTCCATTGCCGTGCGCCATGACCATTTATTGCCGTGCGTTTAGATGCAAGGCACACGACAATCAGCAAACGACTGTCGTGCATTTAGAGGCACGGCGCATGGCAATCAGCACATGACTGTCGTGCGTTTAGAGGCACAGCGCACGGCAATCAGCACACGACTGTCGTGCGTTTAGAAGCACAGCGCACGGCAATCAGCACATGACTACCGTGCGTTTAGAGCCTCACTGCACGGCAAGAAGAACAAGGATGTCGTGCGTTTTGAGGCTTAGCGCACGACAATAAGTACATGACTGTCGTGCGTTTAGAGTCTCAACGCACGACAATCAGTGGATGTCGACCGTTACACCGCACCGTCTTGTCACGGCGCCGTCACAGTGTTGGCCGTGCGCCTCGTGCTCGGCGCATGGCAATAACGCGGGGCCCACAGCGCATCCATCGTCCGTTAACGTTGCCTCTCCGTGAGGCCACTTTTTTTGCCGTGAGCCGGTATGAAACGCACGACTAAGCTTTTAGTTGTGCGTCCCGATAAAAAGCGGACGACAAAGTTCTGTTTACCGAGCAAAATGCTGTCGGACGCTCTTTGTCATGTGTGGGGGCAAAAAGCACACGGCAATACTAATGCCGTGCGTTTTTAGGCCTTAGCCATGCACATCCGGCGCACGACAACTTCTCTGTTTCCGGTAGTGAGCATCAGCTGAATAAACCCAGTCTTGTAACGGATCCACACCTTCATCAACCAAAAGTAATGGGATAGAGATGATGATACTAGTTCTATGGCGCTTTTTAAGACGTGCATAGCACATTTTTCATTAAGAAAAGGAGAAGATTTGATACACCGTTTACAGCCTTAAGCAAGGAAATGAGAACAAAAAAAAACAAAAAACAAAGGAAGATACAAGATACAATGCCACAGCCAAAAAGAGAGACTACGGCCTAGGATGACCCAGGGAATGCATCCCGATGAATCCGGCGCGACCCCACCGCCGCGCTTCCTCGAGGATGAGAGGTGCGAGAGCCACCGGCTGTTACGCCATCCTGCTATGAAACACGTCGGCTTCTCTCCTTCCACAACGACCAAGTCACCAGCAGGGCCATGGAATCGAAGCCTTTACGATGGGCTTTAGGAACTAGCTTTCTAGCATTCATCCACCAGTCAAAAAAGGAGACTTCATCCGGAAGTGTCAACTCCTGCAGGCCCACATACCTCAGGATCCGGTATCAAGTCGCCCGACTAAAGACACGGCCAAGGAGTAGGTGATCAATAGTTTTGAAAGGATCTTGATGTCACTAAGAGGGAGTGAATAGGCATAATCTGAAAAATCACCACTTAAAATAATTTTATCAGTCAAGAGCGGATACTCTGGCGATTAGGTCCGGAGTCTCTGGAAAAATCTCCAGAGTCTCTGAAGATACGCCCGTGCAGTGGAAATAGCACACTGCCTACAAAACCGGTGCCACCGGTTTACCCAACCCGGTGCCACCGGGTTTGGCTGGCAGTGAACCCCTCTCAAACCTCCTTCTTATTTGCTTGCTAGAAATCAACTCGAACTTAGTGAGTAGCTCAGAGTGCGGTTCTAGGTAGAATATTGAGTGCCTACGCTTCACAAACACTAACGCCCGAGTAGATCCATGCAAATATACCAAAAGCAAGCTGGGAAGGTAAAACAAAGTAAATGCGAGGTAATCCAACAAGAGACATAATGATTTGTTTTACCGAAGTTCAGATTCACCATTGTGTGAATCCTAGTCTCTGTTGGGTGCTTCTCCTACTGAAGTCGGATTGCACTCAACCCATTCCCCGATCCACACTAGATAGTTTCTTACCTTTTGGAGACGAAGCAAGACCTTCACAAACTGTCCCACAACTCACCACACCTTGGGAGCTTGTGAGTGACGCTTAGCCGTCTAGGAGTCAACCCTCCAAGAGTAACAAATACTTCACACAAGTTTGACGATGTCCAACATTGCTCTAGGGATTCAAGTGCCCTTGAATTGCTCACAAAAACTTCTCTCTACCACCCAACTCACTAGATCTATCAAAGATCAAACAACCCTCACCAAGAGAGGTTGGGGAGAGTAAGAATGACTTTGACGACCCTGTTTAGTTTCAGTGAGAGTGGTGAAATTTTGGCGCTTGAGGAAGCGCGTGCAGAGTGAAAAAAATGAACTGACACGGTCCTCTATGTGAGAATTTTGGTGAGAATTCAGGAAACTTAAACAAGACCTTAGCAAGGAATAGGTTTCCAGTGATGTGCTGTTGTGTTCACAAAGGATGGTGTTGCTGTGTGCGATGTGCCTATGTAGTCTTCTGCAGTTCGCACGCTAGATGCTAAGACCATCCACACTCATTATACTCCATATTCTCCTCCAAAACGGAATATTCCTGCCAACTCAGCGAGATTCTTTCTTTTATATTCTCCTCACCCGCATCCATCATCCTCCATATCCCCACACTATCCCAACTACCAAAATGTGGGACCCACACGTCATACTCTCCGCCCGCCATTCCGTCCCCTCTCTCTCCGTCGGCGCCGGCGACCTTCCTCCCTCCCAGCGACGGCGGACGGCGAGCCCCTCCTCTCCGGCCCCACCGGCGGGTCGCGGAGGAGCCCCGCTGGACGGTGCGCGCGGCGGACGGCCTCGGCTGCGGACGACGGCGACCTCCCTTCCTCCCTCCTGAGCTCCACGCTGGCCATGACGGCCTCCCTCCGTTCCTCCTCGAGCTGTTAAGACCATCCACACTCGGCGCAGGCACGGATCCACCACGGCGGGTCCGGTGGCGATGCGTGGAAGCTCCGGGGCGCGGGGCAGCGGCCTCTAGCGCGGTGGAGGAGCAGGGCTCCCCAACCCGTGTCCTCACCGGCCGCCGCGGAGCTCCTCTGCTGTAGGAGCAGGACGGCGCCCTCCCGCTAGTGACCTGCAGCGGCGGAGGACGAGCAGCTCCTCCCTCTCTCTGTTGATTCCCCGGCACGAGGAGCAGAGGGGCTCCTCACCGCCTGTACGGACGGGACGGCTACCGGGTCAGCCTGCGGCGGAGGTGGAAGAGGAGCAAGCGGCGGGCGGTGGCACCTCCGCGGGTCTGGCCATCTCCGTCTGCCTCGCCATCGAGCTCGGGCGGAGGCGTGCGCGGCGTCACCGAGCGGAGGAGCAGTCCGAGGAAGGGCACGAGGCGTTGGACGCGTGGGCCCCGCGCGAATGCCGTCGCTCCTTCATCCCACCGGAATCCTCTGGATTCCCAGGCGACGGGAAAATGCAGGACGTCCTGCAGGACGCTGCTGCGGTGGAAAACTTCATCTGTCTCTTGGAGGAGACGGATGAAGGCCCCGGTGCGGGTGGTCTAACAGAGAGTACGCAGGATGCAGATGAGCTGAGGTGGGTCCAAGTAACCTTTTATGCATATGCTACTCGTCACTTTGCGTCTCAGTGACCGCTTGTGTACGTGCCGACATAACTAGGAACAAGTGATAATTGAGGTGACATGCTCGCCAATAGCTACCTGCTTGCTAAGGCATGCAGGACAGCACAAAACGTGAAAAAAGGTCCCATTTCCATTGCTACCTCTTAAGCTGAAGCATCGGCTGAATAAGCCCAACCTTGTAATGGATGCACGCCTTCATCAACCAAAAGTAAATAGAGAGGATACTAGTTCTATGGCGTTGTACCCAAAGCAGGTGAAGTACAAGCTCTTTGTTTTTATTACTCATAAGAATAATGAATACTCCGTCCGTTTTGTTTTAGCTTTTGTAAACAAATACATTTTTCTATGTATCTATATACTCCCTCCGTCCTTAAATATATGGCGTTCTGGCCGTTTAGCCATTTGTTCGAGTATGATTTTGGTGATTCATGAAAACATGATCAATGAGATTAACCATTGTGGTTGAGTATGTCTTTGTAGGTATTATAGGTCCCATGGATGCAACCACAATTAAAGCTAACATACCATGTATTTTGAGGCTCTAAATGGTGGTAAGTTAAGACTAAATGATGACAAGTTGAAAGAGAAGCAAAACAACTAAAAGCACATTGTCGGATGAACCGACGGTACCTAAGGAGTACCAGCGGCATATGCACCGGAGCAACTGGTACACTACGCAGAGGCAAAGTGGTAGCAGACCATTGGATCAACCGCTGCCCCTACTTCTAGTTGCGTCGGATCAATTTCTGAGGCGAGGCAACGAAGACGCAGAAAAGTCAGTAGCACCGGATCAACCGACACCTTGTCGGATAAATTTCTGAGGCGAGGCAACGAAGACGCAGAAAAGTCAGTAGCACCGGATCAACTGACGCCCTACGGTGCAAGCGTCGGAGTATACGTCGGTCGAAGCATATTTCTAATATTTCAAGATAGAGAAGTTTTGGCCGCGGAGGTATCAACACCGGATGAAATGACGGCGGCGTCGGTGCAAGCGTGAGATCAATTTTAGAGGCAAGGCTGCGAAGACAAGGAAATGTCAAAGGCACCGGATGAACCTACGGCCAAGCGAAGAAGACGTCGGTGTAGGCGTCGGATCAATTTCAGCAGAGTTGCAACGATTAAGTGACGTGGAGGAGCACCGGATCAACCGATGCTATGGAAAATGGACCATCGGCTGATCCAATGGTGCACTTTTCTGTAGTTGTTAACCAACAAATAGTTTGATGTCTTGGGCTATTCATACCTCCTCCACCTGGTCAATTGAGTAGGATGGATTGAGTGAAAGTGCAGAGGAGTGCAAGACACATTGGAGATCACATCCATACCATCCTAGTGCTTAATCAAACATCCAAAAGCTTTGCACATTGCTTAGAGAGTGTTTAGTGCAAGCATAGGCTTAGAGTTGAGTTGTATGCAAGGTGTGCAACCTTGTGAGGTGTGCCGGAGTCTTGAGGCTAAGTGAGTCTCCGGCAAAGTCTTCCACCCTCCGGCTTGGTGTGAAGAGGAGAGGCTTTGTGCGGGGGACGTGGAGACCCCCTCCCTTGGTGAAGAAGCTTTTTAGTGGAGACGGCATCGAGGTGACCAAGAGGCTTGGCGAGTGTCTTCATGGCTGAGCCTATGTGGCAAGTCAAATTGGCCTTGGAAGAGACTTGGTGACCGGAAAGTAATACTCTTGTGTGGAGTGCTTCAACAACGTGGACTAGTGGTGGCTTAGTGCCTACCGATACCACAGGATAAATCGCGTGTCAAGAATTTGCTTCGTCTCATCCCTCTTTACGTTTCCACATTTCATACTTGTAATCCTTGCTTGCCTTTACTTTCATAGAGTTGTATCTTATTAGGATCGGCTATAGGTTGCAAAACTTATTTTGGGATGAGAGTTCCTCACTAGATCAACCATAGATTGCAAATCTAGATAGAAATGCTCTAGTTTACTTTATATAAAGTAGTGGAAGACATAGGTTAAGATTTTAAGTTTTCCTAATTCACTCCCTCCCCTCTTAGGCTACGAGCACTGAATCCTTACATTAGGGCAAGTAAATTAGTTCATCTTTGAACTAATTTACTTGTCCTGAACGTCATATATTTAAGAACGGAGATATTATTATTTACGTACCTAAAAAATATATTTATGTACTTAGAAAAGTCAAATGACTTGCAATTTGAAACCGAAAGGTCAGGTAAGAGTAATAATGTCTAACGAATATTGGGCGATGTTCATGTTTGTTTTTTTTAGAAACCGGGTTGATATTTCATTCATAATTTGGTGATTACAGCATATAACTTACAAAGACATCCCTCAAAGAAAAGAAAATTACATTCTAGTCCTTGTAAGCATCTCCCGGTGTTCCTCACCGCCGGCGGCCGGAGACTATAGCTTGAAGCCGACTTCCTCCCTGGCGAAGAACCATAGATTTTGGGTGCCGTCTTGAGAAGCACATCAATAACAACATGCTTTGTTAACATTGAACGACCCGGCATGAAAAGATGGCCCGTGACCATCGCATCGACAGGTAACGAGGAGCCCGACACCTCTCAGACAGCCAGAAACTCCAAATCACCGGACGACAATGAACCCTGGAGGGTAGCTGAACCACCTGAACAGGTGGGAAGCAAAGACCAACCCAATCTCTCAAGTTGGTAGAAAAAACTTCTCCGACCTCCCATAGCTACGTTGATGGCTTCCTGGCTGGTGAGGCTACTGAGAGCATGGGCACACTCGGCAACAAGAAATCCATGAAGAATTCGAACACCGACGCATAAGAAAGAACTAACAAAAACCTCGCTAGTGCCGAATCCTCCAACTAAAAGACCGAAGTCTATCTCCACACACTTATCAACCAACACCAGATACCGGTCACCACCAACATCTGCCACCAGAGAATCCGAGAAGGAAGAACCACACAAGCCCATCGCCATCACCAGAGAGACGGCAAAGTGGAGAGAGGGCCTGCGTACTTTATTCCTATGCGACGACGCCGCCTCCACCTTGCGCACGCCGGTAGGAGCAAAAGAAAACCCAACAAGATCTGAAGCATCGAGATCTCCAGATCCAGCAGGGACACACCTCTTCAGCCCTTCACTGGCACTAGAGCACGTACCAGCGAGACGGAGAAGAAGCTGAAGAAGATTATTCCGTCGACGCAGTGTCACCTCCGCCCTAAGGACACTGCGTGGACCTAAACTACTCAAACTAAGCAATAGTATGTACAGCGGCCGCCTCTCTCCCCGATCCCCATCCCCTCCGGCACCGGAGTGGGCGGAGAGCGGAGGAGATCCACGCCGGAAGGAAATCGCCTCCGGTTCGCCCTCTCGCACCTGTAGCTGAGGAAGAGTCGGGAAGGAACACGTTTAGTGCGCTGACGGGGGCGGGGATGGTACACCGTCGATGTTCATGTTTGTTAAGGCAAATCGCTAGGGTGTGGGCTAAGAATGCCAGCGTTTGGGGCCCAAAATTGTATGGGCCACACCAAGTGTTACATCATGGCCAAACAACGGAGCCTGCTAGGCCCGCTCTTGCTTCTCGGCCTGGTGGTTGTAACGGAACTCCTCAAGCAAGGTAATCACGAATAAGCAAAACTTCAGTCACCTTGGAGATGCTACACCAAAAACAGACCCATTTCTTAAAAGTTAAAATCATAGATGGCACATGGCAGTAACCGGTCCGATATCATTGTCCTCCAGCCCCCTAAAACTTCATTCTAAAAAGGTCAACAGCAGATGCAGACAGCATAAGATGTGTGAATAATTCCACATTTCCGCTACCTGTTGCCAGATTGTGAAACGCGAGGACTGGACAGCTACAAACAGTTCCCTTCCGGAGCTAGCAATACACGGCACTCCTAGAGTTAGGCCAAAAATTAAACCGGCAACAACACCATTTTCATGTGCCCCTGGAGACCACTTTTTTTTCCGGGTACATGGCGACCACACATTATTTCTCAGCATTTCATAACCTGCTTTTGTCTCGGTGACAATAAAGTGATAAATATATAACCTTACATTTTTCATCCAGTATAATATTCTCCAAGAAGTAATTTTAAAACAATGTTTTTTTAGGAATCAGCGGAGGGGATGAATAACCCCTTCTTCCATATTTATCACTGATTTCGGCAAGGCCGGTAATGGATGTAGCGAGGCCCCTTACATAGAGTTGCCTTGAAGGTTGGGAGTACACTTGACTACTTGAGAGCAGGGCCAACGTCTGTTGAGCAAAAAATCTAAACGCCTAGACTATACCTGAGCATTTTTAGCTCGGCCCGGCCCGGCCCGAACCAAGCCCGCCCACGAACCTTACTGGACGGGCATGGGCAGAGATCTTGAAGCCTGCGAAAAAAATCTTGGTCCGAGCCCGACCCGAAATGCTGTTTTTAGCTATTTTACACTATAAAATGTGCGGGCGGTCCGCCCAAGCCCGGGCCTGGATCGAGCCCGACCCGAAAACTGAGTCCCGACGCATCCCATGGGACGGTCATGGGCAGGATTTTCCCAACCCGGCCCGTGGAATGCTCAGGTCTAGCCTAGACACGTCACGTAGGAGCTCTAGAGTCACAAGCAGTCCAGCGTTTAGTCCAAGCGGTGGAGGTCTATCAAATCTATAACAACTATAGAGGTGAGACCCACTACAAATCATGGATAGATTTCTCTCAACATGCAAATATTTCACGTCATCATCCACTATACGCCATGTCACCATTCACTACACGCTATGTCATCATCCACCAAACCATCTATTTATGTCTTCAAGCGATTTTCTGTGACTAATAGTATGTATTTGTGAGTAGCGCACCACAAAATTCTCGCAGTTGAAATACATGTAGGACCAATTATTTAAAAATGATTCACTCATAACAAAATAACATGCTTCCACATATAATGTTGTTTACAAATGAATGTTGTCATGTAATCACTTTGGTGTTTGTACATTCACATTTTACCTTAAAATTTGTTTAAAAATTTTCCGCAGCAACGCGCGGGGTATCACCTAGTATAAAAAAGTCATCCGCATCTCTTTCCTCTATCTCCTGCAGTTTCCTTCCCGCGGACCACATCTCGGCGAGGTCGTCCTCGTCACCGCTGTTCGAGCCGGGGACTGGGGTCGGCACCAGCGCCGACGGCACGGACGACGATGACCCGAGCAAAGGCAGCACCGGGCGCAGTGTGTAGTCTGCGACGACCACGGTCATGGGCACCTTCTCATCGCAACCGCCGCTGAAGAAGAAGGCGTGCGCTGGCTGCGATCGCGCGAGGAGGGAGCAGAGCACTACCATCGCGAGGAGGAGTGCCCAGATCCACGTCAAGGGAAAGGTGGGGTCATCACTTAGATCCGCATCGGGGAAGGTACGACCATCACTCAGATCCGCGTGAAGGAGGTGCACAGCCATGGATCTGCAGATGCTTCGAACGAACTGCACGATAATGGTTTATGAATATTTAATCAGGTCTTGGTTGAGTATAGGAGTTAATTTTTTCACATCGGTGCATAAAAAAAGAAGACTTTCTTTTCCTCATGCTGTGTTTCCGAAGTATAGATTAGGATTCTTTGCGATAGTTCATTATTCTTGATCTAACAAACTAAGAGTACATATTACACATAAGATCTTTGTAGTGCTACTAGTTCCTAAAGATATTATTACATAAAAATACAAATTACAGTAAAAAATTGGAATCTAGATCCTCAATCTACTATTAAACTAAGCTTGTTCATCCCAAATGTGTGCCATATATGCTCAACCAAATCAACTTTGAGTTGATAATGTTTTTCTTGATCATGGATGGCCTTGTTTGCTTCAAGTACTCTAGCGAATTCATGAATTGGCCCATGTGCGAACCCTACCATAGGCTCTGAAGATCCCTGCTCGTAATGCACATTTTCTTGCTCTATGTCATAAGGCTCATTGTCACTGCATAGGAGTCCCTCTCATCTTCAACTATCATGTTGTGCAGTATAATACATGGATACATGATGTTTGTAAGAGTTGATGGAGCAGGGACTCATAATATTGCAAATATAGCCTGCAAAACTCCAAATGCCCTCTCAACATCTTTTCTTGTCGCTTCTTGTTTTTTTCAAACAATTTATGTTTTGCACTATACGGCAATGGGATTGTTTTAACAAAATTTGCCCACTGAGGATATATACCATCAGCTAGATAGTACTCGATATTGTACTGACTACCATTCACTGGGAATTGTGTTGATGGAGCAGTCCCTTGCAATATATCTATGAATAATGGTGACTGATTCAAGACATTAATGTCATTGTTTGAACCAGGTGTACGAAAATATGCATGCCATATCCATAGATCGTGTGAGGCAATAGCTTCAAGCATGATAGTTGGCACTTTATAGTCACCACGGGTATACTGCCCTTTCCATGCAACTGAGCAATTTTTCCATTGCTAATGCATGCAATCAACACTACCTAGCATACCGGGGAACCCACATGCTTCACCTACTTGTTGTAACCTTCTAATGTCATCCTAAGTGGGTCTTCTAAGATACCGCGAACAAAAATTCTCTCTAATGCCTTTCACAAATGTTGTCAGACACTCAATGGTAGTACTTGCAACAATTCACAAGCCCTCATCTAATAGATTGGCTGGACTACCGTAGGCTAACATGCGCATAGCTGTTGTGCACTTGAGTAATGGTGAAACACCTTGCTTTCCAAATGCATCTCTATGTTGACAAAAATATGGAGACCACTCACTGAGGTTGTGTACGATGCCTAGGAATAAATGCTTTTTCATTTTGTATCTCTGCCGAAATTGAGCATCAATGTACACAGGGTTGCTGCAGAAGTAGTCAGCTTCCAAACGCATGTTTGCATCTTCTCTTTTCCGATCTATGTACCTTTTCTTTGCTGGCAGTTTGGAGGTAGCAACTAGATCGGCTTCAATGTTTGCTTCAATTTCTTCTTCAACCTCAGCACTTATCTCTGCTTCAATCTCTAATTCAAGTGGGTCGTTCATGAACTCCCACATGAGCTTGCCAAGGTCACCATCTATGTTTTGGGAAGAAGAATCTGATTCATAAGACATTGTAGAGTCGATTCTGCCTATTGCTCCTACCCTCCACACTCTTTTATAGGTGGATGTATGGTCACAACGACTAGTTTTCCCACAACTAATTTTCCAACAGCTTCTTTCCAACAGCTACTACTTGAATATACTTTTTTATATTTTTCATTTTTTCTCAACTACAACAGGTAGTCAGAAACAATTAATGGTATTTCAATACATACTTCACTAATGCTAATACATGGTACTTGGATACATTAATGAAAGATGCTAATACATTGTACTTAGATACAGTCATGACTAATGCTAATACATGCTAATTGGATACATTATCACTAATGCTAATACATGCTACTTGGACACATTATCACTGATGCTAATACATGCTACTACTTTCATACATTATCACTAATGCTAATACATGCTACTACTTGGATACATAAATGACTTCACTAATGACTACTCCTCTCTAGGGAATAACTGCATCTGCAGATAGTTCAACACACTCTCATGACGTTGCTTCTGTTTGTTGTTGTACTCTGTTGTGCCCTCAGTTAGCCATCAAATTCGGGTACTTATGCAACATATCATACTTTGCCTTTTCCTTTGCAGTAGTTGCTGCCTTTTCCACTACTTCTGCTTTCCTCATTGTTGCTTCATAATAAAATTTAATTCTCTCAGCTTTAAGGCTTTCCAAACTCATTTCTGGTGTAATCTTCTTCTCTTTCCCTTTCAGTTTAGCCTTTGCTTTCTTTTGACTTTCTGGTCTAATACATTCTCTAGGCTCAGTGTCTTCACTATCTTGGTTCAACGAAGATGTGTAAGCCCCTCATGCAGCTTGCTTCAATCTCATGTTTGCAACTACTGCTTGGTTCTCACTTTTCTTTGCCCATTTTGGTTGATCATTTACTGCTCTCAACCAATACTCTAGAGTGAATGCTCTCCCCTTTTTTCTTCTTATTTGTAAATTGCACGGGCTTTTGTCATGATCTGGTCATCAGATTCTCTGCTACCATGTGCATGATGCATTCTGATCCAGCATCCATTGAAATGGACTATAAGCTTGTTTGTCTGGCCTTAATGGATTTTGCATTGTGCAACTGTCCTTTTTCTGTCTGGTGTTACATAACTACTGAATTCATCCACAATTTTCTTCTAAAGTGTTCACCCTTTTGCGAGTTTCCATTCACTAGGTCAATAGAATGATGCAACCATGTACTAACTAGTTTCAAATTCTCTTTCTCACTCCAATTCACATGTCTTGTCTTGTTTTCTCCACCATCACTAGCATCACTCCACTCTTAATTGCTAATATCTTCTCCATTGCTTTGTGGTGCAGGACGAGATACTGGTGAAGCTGGACCTGATCTGATAAAACTTTGGCTGTAAGCCATGAACTCCACTAGTGATGAAGACTAAGCACCTTCAATTGCCACTCCTCTTCCAAACATTGAAGTGGGAGGAAAGCTAAAGTTGGCTTCATATGGAATACCAGGATGAAACTCTCAATATAGGTGGTAATTTGGAGGCATGCCATAAGGTTTAAAGTTTCTAGGAAACTGAGATTGGAATTGCTGATTGAATTGAGGGAAATTTGGAAACTAGGATGGTCTGTATTCTGGGTTTGATAGGTTGCTTGTGTTTCCGTCCTCTTCAGGAGAGGCGTTCAAAGGATTGAATGTGTTTGCATCATCCATTGTTGTGTGTGGCTTGTAGCATGTAGCTTTTTTTCTTGAGTGGGATGAACTTAATCTGGATGTGTAGAGTGCTTGCATATTTGTAGTTGCAGCAAGTGAATGTAGATGTGCTGTAACGATTACTTTGAAGGGCAACGGTCATTGGTAAGGCAATGATCACGGAGTAAAAATATTATTCTATTTGGGGCAACAGGCGCAAAGCTGGGCAGTAGTGCTAGGGTGGTGCTTCGCAGCAGCCCCTCCTCCACCATATAGCATTAGGGAATCTTTCTCCAACACACGGTAGCAGCCCCTCAAAACCCAACACTGCAGCTGCAGCCGTACCCAGGAGACAAGTCTTTTCTGGGTACTGTTGAAACGGAGTGGCCTGCGCCACGACGATCGAGGGATAGGTGACGGCTTGCACTGTGTCGTTTGTGGCACAGCGTTTCCCGTGCCATCCGTAGTACGATACGTGCTGCCCCTGCTGAGGAACAGCAGGAGGATCCGTCCTCTGACACCGGATCGACCTGGTCAGGGCGGACCGGCGCGGGGAGGTTGGCACGTGGCGAGTCGCGCGCCTGGGTATCGCGGGACACCAACGGGGCCTGTGTACATGTGGCCTTGACGGCCAAGTCTTGAACTGGTCGGAGGCGGAAAACTACTCGTGTGAGTAGGTAATCTACGCCACGTCTTCTGATACTTAGGATGTAGCGTGTACCGCACCGTACATTGCCCAGCGTTCCTTACACCATTTGCAGTACGATGGTCGTTGTGCCGTTCGTGGCAAGGTTTGACGAATCCGTCCCCTGACACCGAATCGGACGGGCCCGGGCGGACCGTTGTGGCGGAGCGGACACGTGGTGGCGCATGGGGAGACGTGCGTGGAGATCCCGGGATCTCGATCTGGTGGGACCCACGTGCCCCGCACCTTCCCCGTGAAGCCTGCGCGGGTTGGCGACGGAATCTACTCGTGCGAACGAGTAGTCGGGAGCGGGAGGCGGAGACTACTCATACGGGTGAGTAGTCAGAAGCGGGAGGCGGAAACTTGTCGTACGGGCCGCCACATACTCGGGGGAGAGGGTGCGGGCGGCCGCGGGCCGCCTACCTTCTGGCCCATGGCGGAAACAGGTCGTACGGGTCCTTACGTACTCGGGTAGCGCAATACTCGTTGTATTAGCCGCCAAAGCATGCCGTACGTGGGTCCGTACTGCGCTTTTTAGGGGTCTTGGTGGGCCCTGGTCCATGGCCTCGTCAGTAGCCCCCGAGCCTGGTGAAGGAGTCGGAGACTTGCTCCCAGGATCAACTATCATGGAGATGAGGAAACTTGTTGTGTTTTCTCCGGCGGGGACGCGCGAGCGGACCCGCGGGTAGTAGCCCCCGAGCCCATGGACAAGTCGGAAACTTGTGAGTGGTCTTAAATGCTAAACTCTTGGACAAGTTGGAGATTTGTGGCTTGTCGTGTGGTGCGCGTCGTGGGGCAGCTGGCGGAGATCTCGCACCGGTCGCGAGATTTGCAGGCCCCACTTCGGATGGCGTGGCGGCACGGTCGTGGGCGGCGGGCAGTAGTGGGGCGCGCCTTTTGGGGGGCGACGCTTCGGCGGATGGAGGACGTGGCCCGAGGCGGCCTGGGCATTAACTGCGGAGGGGGGGGAGTAATCATTTCCCCCCTTCATATACCGCGGCCGCCGGCCAAAATTTCCCCTTCCGCTTTCTTGTTCACTCCGCCGCCGTCGCCTCTGCCTTCGCTTCCTCATTCGCCGCGCGCAAGCCACCGAGCTCATCTCGCCTTCTCTCGCGAGCTTGCCTCGCCCACCGCCGCCCCCACGACCAATGTCATGTCGCACTGGTCGTCCTCGACGGTGACATGGTCCAAGCTTGACTGTCTCGCCTCTGACGGCATGCTTCCGCCGCTGACCGAGGCGGAGGATTGGAAGGTCCCCGGACCGGAGCGCACCCCCCGGCCCCCGGCGGGGTATGTAGTCTCGTTCATGCTGTTCCACGAGCGTGGCTTCTCCGTTCCGGCGGGGCGGTTCATCCGTGCCGTGCTTGAGGAGTACGGCCTGGAGCTCCACAACCTCAACCCGAACGGCGTCCAGCAGATGGCGGCGTTCAAAGCTTTGTGTGAAGGGTACTTGAATCAGGGAGCCCACTGGGACCTGTTTCGGTACTTCTACAAATTTGTCTGCGTGAAGGACGGCAACTCCGCGGCGGTTGTTGGGTGCGCCGGTCTTCGCGGGAAGCAGGGGAGGATGGATGAGTACATCCCCACCTACCTGACCTCCTCCAACTACGGGTGGCACCGAGATTGGTTCTACCTCAAGAACGATCTCGAGAACCCGCTGCCTGAGTTCACCAATCGCTGGTACGATCGGACGCCGGCGAAGTGGAGCTGCGGGCCGGAGAAGAAGGACCGGCCCTGGTTCCTTGACGACGCCCTCGCCGCCCTCAAGATACTCTGCGACAGTGGGGTGAACTTCATCACCCTGATCGGCGGCTACCACGCCAAAGGGATTGTCCCGCTCCGTCGCCGCACTTTGCGGCTCTGCCAGATGACGGATGACCGGGCTCCTTTTGAGGGGACGGTGACCGCCAATCCCCTGCCCTCGTGGGATGAGATTCAGCACCGGGTGACCCAGGCCACTGGGGTCACCCACCTGTTCTGGCCACCGCCGGACATGTTGCCGATGCTCCCTTCCCCGATTACTGCGGGCCTGGTACGTTTTTCCCCTTGACTTCTTCTCAATTTGTCTTTCGTGACAGTGGGTGTTGACTGTCTTGCATTCGCGCAGATGGGAGCTGTGCGCATCCTTTCCTCGCGTCCTCTGCTGGAGGAGGACCGGACGCTCACTCGGGAGCTCGCCGCGCGGCAGCAGCGACGGGGGGAGCGTAAGAGGGCCCACCAGCAGAAGGAGATCGACAAAAGGTCGAGGAACGACGCTCGCGCCTCGCGCTGGCGTGCTGGGGAGGCTGACGTCTCCGAAAACGAGGACCCTTCGTCGGCGCCGCCGAACACGGATGAGGCCGAGTCCGAGTTCGAGTGTACCGATGATGAGATGGCGGTGTCGTCGCGACCACGCAGCGGTTCGGTGCCCGCCTCGACCACAGCTGGTGCCAGCTCGAGCCAGCAGGCGCCGCCTAGCCGTACCTCTCGGCGGGGCCACCGCGAGAGAAGTAGGGACTCCCCACGGCGCAGCGACTCCAGCCACCACACGTCGTGGCACGACACCTCGTGCCGCCACTCTTCGCACCGGAGGTCCCGTTCGCCCTCGGCTCGCCCGTCACGGGAGCCACGGAGTGCGCCGGTGGCTTTGCCTCCTCCTGCAGTCCAGAGCGGGGGGGCGGCCCCGACCTAGCAGCGTCCCACGTCAGTCATCGTCACTGGGGGTGGGTCGACTCCCTCTCCGTCTGCTCTGTCTGCAGGGAGCAAGAGGGCGGCGTCCCCGCTCAACCCGACCATCGGCTCCAAGCGGCCCCGCCACGTCGCAGAGAGGTGAGCTCCAAATTGCGATTTTTGGCTATTTCTTCGCATATAAAATAAGTACGCCTTTTGCTTGTTGCCGTTGTGACACTCTTCATGTTTCAGGGTGCCCGACCGCCGTACTATGAGGCCGGCTCCTGTCAAGTCCTTACGCCGCCAAGCCAAGGTGGTCGGGGACACGCCGTCGTCGAGAGATCCACCAGCCTCCCTTCAGTCGGGGGCGGCGGCTGAAGAGGTAGATGGGTCTAGGACCCAAGTGATGACAGTCCCCCCACTGGGAACTGCGAGCCTGGCTCGCAGCAACCTGTCAATGGGGATGATGGGTTTCGGGGGCGAGGCCCCCACTGAAGAAGCACTCTCGGCCCACACGGCCGAGTTGGCGAGGTGCCTGTCCGGGACCCAGGAGCAAAACCAGGAAAATCCTGCTCCTGAGGCGCGGGCGGGCGATGATGAACAGCCGGCCCCCGAGTCGTTGACGGGTACGGGCGATGACGCACAACCAGCCCCCGAGTCGTCAACGGGGGCGGGCAATGATGCCGACGTCGAGCGGCCAGCCCCCGAGCTGCTGGGGGAGCGGGGAGCGCCGTGACAGAGGTGGAGATGGAGACCCGAGCCCCCGAATCGGTGGGGGGAGCGGGGAATACTGTGGTGGTGGTGGCCAGCCTTGACTCCGAGGAGGCCACTGTCGCGGCGGCCATCGTGGTGACCGAGGGGGCCGTCCCCATTTCGTCGGTCGCCGCATCAGATGCCGCTCCTGCGGAGGTGATTATCATCCCGTCGTCGCCTTCTCCAGTGACTTCTCCTGTCGTGGCGGTGGACGAACAGATGCCACCCCCGACCTTGGAGGTCGGGGAGAGCTCGAGGGAACCGAGGTCGACCACCTCGACGATGGAGGAGGAGGAGGAAGTTTCGCCGCTCTGGATGGTGCCCGTCTCGTGAGTTCAGGCCTCCGTCGGCTTGGATGTTGACAGCGACACGGAGCTACTGGCCCACCGCAACTTGGAGCGAGGCCTGCGCCTGAGCGACCTGGCACTGCTTCAGTAGGAGCGGGCGACCACGGAGCTGGTGCTTCCTGCCTCGAGGGTAAGTATTAGTCATTCTTTTTCCTCCTCTTCGATTCCCATGCTTGTTTTTTCTTCCTCCATGATCGTGAAAATCGCATCTGGTCTAGGAACTTGTCGGGCGCTGTGACGATAGGTCACGGGCCTTCGAGACGCTGCGCGCGAAGAAGGTCCAGCTGGAGACGCAGCTGGCCGCGACCTGCCTCGCGGCGGCGGACAATGAGGTCGGCCGGACGGCAGAGCGCGTGTCCGTCGAGGCGAGGGCAAAGGCTGCCGAGGACCGCGCGGCCACGGTGCAGACGGAGAAAACCGTCCTGGAGGAAAAACTAGCCGCGGCGGAGCAGGCGGTGGCGGAGCTACGCTCCAATGATGAGGCCGCTGCCCGCACTGCTCAGCAAGAGAAGACGGAGCTCGAAGCCAGGGCGGGCCGGGCCGAGTCTGACCTCCAGACACCCCGCGAGAGGGTGATTGCGCTTGAGGTCCAGGTCGGGAGCGTTACCGCCGAGAAGGGCCGACTCAAGGAAGTCGCCAAAAAGCGTGAAGATTAAATCATTAGTGAGTATCTCACGACCTGTTACGTCTGCTTTCTGTTTCCATGTGGTTATTTGATTCGTGATGTCATCTTGTTTTTCGGGGTGGACAGCTCTCCGCGTGGCTCGCACCGACTTGGAGAAAAAGGTCGCAGACCAGGAGAGTGCCGCAGCCACCCACCTCATCGAGAACTAGAAGCTGGTGGAGCTAGCTCACCAGGCCAACGAGAGACTTAACAGTAAGAGCCGTATCCCCTTCGCGATTTGCCCTTTTTGAATCAAGATGTCTTTCACTGACATTGGTCTTTTTATTTTCCTTCAGAGGTCGTGGCTGAGCTCGAACAGGAAAGGAAATCGCACGCGGGGACCAATGCCGACCTTACGCGGGTGGAGACAATCCGTAACAGGATGGCGACGGCCATCATCAAGGCGATGGACGACCTGGGTGTTGCTTCTGGTCCCATCAAGGATCGCTTGGAACTGGCCGCTGCGACAGCCCGCCAGCAGTCGATGGACGTGGCTCGCGACGTCGTCCGCAAGGTGGTGGCCATCTTCCTGTCGCATTACCCGGACATGGACAGAGAGCTGCTGGGCCAGGGATGGTGTCCGGGTTACAGCAACGAGCAGTACGACAGCATTGAGGAAGGCGCCATCGACTTTGCCAAGATTATGCTAGGTCACGCCCTGCACAACCTGGGCCTGTAAAGAAAAAACAGAGTCGCCTCGCCGAGGCTTTTAATCATGCTTGTAACAAACTTATGGGCCAAGTGTTTATGGTAAGCTCGCGGGTTAAGTTCCCGTCTTTATTTCAAGTTTGAGCATTTTATTTGTTTGTTAACCTTTCCTCGAGTAGTTAGGGGATCTGTGAGCCCGAGCGGTGCAGCTTAAAACTTCGTTGGCAGTGCTTTGCTCCGTAGTCGCGGGGGCGTAGGAACCTGGCGACTCGACCGGGCTTAGTTTTAGAAGCGTTACTACTTTGGCAGGCAGCCACCGAGTACTTTGGAGAAGGGTAGATGTGCGTATATGTTTTTGCAAAGAAGGAAACTCTTCGGAGTTCGTTGAAACGGTTACTCGGCATCCCTTCGAGGAGGCGAGTGATCGATAACTTGAGATCACAAACTTTGCTTGTGGGTCTTTGTACCGTAGCCGCGGGGGCGTAAGTACTCGGGGCCCGGACGAGCGCAGGTTTGTAACCGCTAGAGTCGTCGTTCATCTCCCTTTGAGGAGTGCGAGCGTACCGCAACGATCATACGAGAAACTGTAGATGATTTTTGATCGAAAAAAGATTGCGCAACGCTCAGGAGAGGGGGGTCGTAGCCCCCGGGTAGCCCCCGATCCCATGGACAAGTCGGATACTTGCCCATGGGATGAGACAAGCATAAAGAACATTTTTCTGAGAAAAAACGCAAGCTTGAGAAAGATATCATCTCACGAAAAAAGAAAGTAGCTCAGAGCTCTTGCATTATCATAAGATGAAAACGAAGTAAATACTTAAGGGTAAAAATGGCGTAGCTGCTCTCTATTCTAGGCGTTGGAGATGACCCTTCCGTCTTCGTATTTGAGTTTGAAGGTTCCTGGACGGAGTACTTGGTCGACGATGAACGGCCCCTCCCACGGCGGCGAGAGCTTGTGCCGCCCCTCATTGCTTTGGACTCGTCGGAGGACGAGATCACCAACCTGGAACTCGCGTTCCCGTATGTTTCGCTCGTGGTAGCGACGTAGATCCTGCTGGTACTGTGCCGACTGGAGGAGAGCGACGCTGCGTGCCTCGTCCAGCTGGTTGATGGCGTTCTCGAGGGCGACTTGGTTGCCTTCTTCAGTGTAGGCTTGGACCCGTGGGCTGCCATAGTCGATGTCCATCGGGAGGATTGCCTCTGGCCCATGGACATGGAAGAAAGCGTGCAGCCAGTGGCTCGACTTGGCATGGTGCGCAGGCTCCATAGGACGGACGGGAGCTCTGCGGCCCACGTCACTCGAAACTTCTCGAGGCGCTTGAATATTCGCGGCTTCAGGCCTTGCAGGATCATGCCGTTGGCCCTCTCCACTTGCCCATTGGTCCTCGGGTGACTGACAGCGGCCCAGTCCACACGGATGTGGTTGTCGTCGCAGAACTTGAGGAATTTCTTGCCGGTGAACTGGGTACCGTTGTCGGTGATGATGGAGTCCGGGATCCCGAAACGGTAGATGATGTCGGTGAAGAACGCAACGGCCTCCTCGGAACGGACATTCATTATGGGCTTGGCCTCGATCCACTTCGAGAACTTGTCGATGGCAACAAGCACATGGGTGTAGCCCCCGGGTGCTTTTCTTAGTGGCCTGACCATGTCTAACCCCCAGACCGCGAAAGGCCAGGTGATAGGGATGGTTTGTAACGCTTGCGCCGGAAGATGAGTTTGCCGCACGTAGAACTGGCAGCCTTCGCAGCTGCGCACGATCCAAGTTGCGTCGGCAACTACGGTAGGCCAGTAGAAACCTTGTCAGAAAGCCTTCCCGACAATGGTCTTTGGACCGGCGTGATGCCCGCACGTGCCCGCATGGATCTCTTGCAACAGCTCCTTGCCCTGACCGGCCAGGATGCAGCGCATGAGTATGCCTTCAGCACCCTTTCGACGGAGCTCGCCGTCGATCAGTTTGTACGACTTGGCCATCCGAGCGATGCGCCGGGCCGTCTCCTTGTCAGGCGGCAACTTTCCTTCCACCATCAATCTCCATGACTTCCTGCGTTGATGGCTCTGGCGACTTGTCCTCCTCGGAGCGAACGGGCGGTTCGTACTGGTCGTTGGCGAAGACCCCGTGTGGTACGGGTTTTCAATTTGACGCTGCTTTCACGAGGGTATCCGCCGCCTTGTTGTACTCGCGCAGTACAAGATTGAGCTCGAGCCCATGAAACTTGTCCTCCAACTCGCGCACTGCCCGGCAGTACGCGGCCATCTTCAGACTTATGCAATTTTTCTCCTTCATTACCTACCCCACGACCAGGTCGGAGTCTCCCCTAATGTCGAGGTGTCGGATTCCTAGCTCGAGGGCGATTCGGAGACCGTTGATGAGTGCCTCATACTCCGCGACGTTGTTGGAGGCCGCAGAATGTAGCCGGACCATGTACTCCATTCGCACGCCCAGAGGCGAGATGAATATGAGTCGGACTCTGGCTCCCTCCTTCATGAGGGATCCGTCGAAGTACATGAGCCATGTCTCATGTTCGATGGGGGCAGGAGGTGTTTGGATCTCCGTCCATTCGGCAACAAAGTCTACCAATGCCTGCGACTTGATGGCGGTCCGGGGCGCATACTCGATGTTCTGTCCCATCAATTCGAGGGCCCACTTAGTGATTCTCCCTTCTGCCTTCGGGCTCTGTATGATTTCGCCAAGTGGGTACTTAGACACCACCATGATGCGGTGCGAGTCGAAATAGTGCCGGAGCTTCCGCTTAGTGATGAGGACAGCATAGATCAGCTTCTGAATCTGTGGGTATCGTGTCTTCGAGTCGGAGAGGACTTCGCTCACAAAGTAGACGGGGTGCTGCACTTTCTGCGTCTTCCCAGGCTCGTCTCGCTCGACTACTAACACCGCGCTCACGACTTGGGCCGTTGCAGCGATGTACAGGAGCATCGGCTCCCCCTCCGCTGGCGTAGTGAGCACCGGTAGACTCTCGAGTAATTTCTTGAGCGAGTCGAGTGCTTCCTGCGCTTCAGGCATCCACTGAAAGTGCTCCGACTTCTTCATGAGCTTGTATAGTGGCAGGCTACGCTCTCCTAGTCGAGCGATCAACCTGCTGAGAGCAGCGAGACATCCGGTGACGCGCTGCACTCCTTTCAGATTTTTGATGGGTCCCATGCTCGTGATCGCAGAGATCTTCTCGAGGTTGGCTTCGATGCCGCGTTCTGACACAACGAAACCGAGTAGCATGCTCCTGGGGACCCCAAAGACACACTTCTCGCGATTTAGCTTCACGTCGTGCTCCCTCAGCTTTTCGAAGACCCCGGTAAGGTCAGGGATCAGGTCGCCCACCATTTTCCATTCTTCTTCTTAACGAGTACAGGGTTTGCTAACCACTCGGGGTGGTAGACTTCACGAATGAACCCTGCACTAATGAGCTTCTTGATCTCCTCACCGATAGCCTTGCACTTGTCAGAATTAAAGCGGCGCAGACGCTGCTTGATCGGTTTCGAGCCGGGCTTAATGTTTAGCTTGTGCTCGGCGAACTCCCTTGGAATCCCTGGCATGTCAGATGGTTTCCATGCGAACACATCGAGATTCGCACGGAGGAAGTCGACAAGCGCGCTTTCCTAGTCGGAATCGAGCGACGTCCCGATACGGAGCGTGCGGCCGTCGTCGGAGACGGGCACCTCCTTGGCGTCCTTGGCGGGCTCGAAAGAGCTGGCCGCTCGCTTGGACGACTCAGGGATTTCTTGGTCCTCGGAGGGGGCTCAGCGGCGAGCTTCTCAGACCGGATCAGTGCTTCAGCGAACTGGAAACACTCAGCATCGCATTTGTATGCGTGCTGGAAAGTTGTGCCTGCGGTGATGATGCCTTTCGGTCCGGACATCTTCAGCTTGAGGTATGTGTAGTTGGGGACGGCCATGAACTTAGCGTAAGCTGGCCTTCTGAGTGTCGCGTGATACGTCCCCGGGAACCCCACCACCTCGAAGGTGAGGGTTTCCTTCCGGAAGTTGTTCGGAGTTCCGAACGTGACAGGCAGATCGATCTGCCCGACGGGGACTGCCTCCATCCCGGGTACGACCCCATGGAAAGGCGCCATCGACGGCCGCAGTCGGGACCGCGGAATCCCCATGTCGTCTAGGGTCGACATGTGGATGACGTTGAGGCCGCTGCCTCCGTCCATCAACACCTTGTGCACGCGCTTGGTGCCGAACAAGGGTGACACGACTAGCGGGTAGCTACCCGGTCGCGGTATGTGGTCGGGATGATCGTGTTGGTCAAACGTGACCGGCGTCTCCGACCACTTCAAGTACGTCGGAGTTGCACGCTCGACTTGGTACACTTCTCGCCGGATCAGCTTCTCCTGGCGTCTTGGTGGCCGTGCCTCCAAACCCCCGAAGATCATCATAACGGCTCCGTCTTCGTGGGGGTAAGCAGCTTCGTCATTGCCCTTGTCCTTCCCTCAATCACTGGTCGGAGCAGTGTTTCGCTTCTTCAACATGCCGGAGAGGTAGGACTTCATCAGGTTGCAGTCCTTGAAGGCGTGCTTGACCGTTCCCTCGTGGTTGGGGCATGGAGCCTCCAACAGTTTCTCGAAGTGATCCGTTGGCGGGTTACTTCTCGGCTTCGCCGCCTTTCGGTCGACGGCAGCCACCAAAGTGTCGTCGCAGTACCTCTTGTCTTTATTCTTCTTTTTCTTGTTGGTTGCCGCAGACGGACCGTCGTCGACTTCAATCGGCTGTTTCCCCTTGCCGGTACCGGGGCTTAGCGTTGCGGCCACAGCCTCTTCCCCGTTAGCATGGTCGGTAGCAATGTTGAGCAACTCCCGAGTAGTTCGAGGCTTCCGTCGCCCGATCTGATGGATCAGTGTGGCACACGTGGTGCCATTCTGGAAAGCCGAGACGATGTCCGTGTCGGTGGTGCTGGGCAACTCGGTGCATCGCTTGGAGAAGTGTCGGATGTAGTCGCGTAAGCTTTCGCCCTTCATCTGCTTGCAGTTGCGTAGGTCCCAGGGGTTCCCTGGTCGGGCGTACGTGCCCTGGAAGTTGCTGACGAAGGCGTCTCGTAGTTGCGACCAACTGTCGATCTTGCCTCGCGGCAAGTGCTCGAGCCACGTACGAGCTGAGTCCGCGAGATGTAGCGGGAGGCTCTTGATGATGAACAGGTCGTCTCGAGCTCCGCCGACATTGCATGCCAGCCAGTAGTCTTCCAACCAGACGCTAGGGTTGGTTTCACCGTCGTACTTGGGAACGGAAGTCGGAGCTCTAAAACACAAGGGGAACTGAGCGTTGCGCACATTCTTCCCGAAAGCGCGGCATCCGTGTGCATCAGGGGAGTTGCTCCGGCTTCGGTCTTCATCACTATCGTAACGGCCGCCGCGCCGCCGACTGTACTCCTTGTGAGGTTGCTAGTTGCAACCATCATCTTGGCCCACGTCGACCCTCCGTCGCGCCATGATGGTGTCGCGCGTGTCGCGGTTAGGTCCCAAACGACTCTTGACCGGTACGTTGACTTCCTCAGACCGTCGCGGCTGCTGTGATGGCACCGCAGGTTGTCATGGCTCAGAGTGCCCTCGACCCTGCGAGCCCCGCTGTCGAGAAGCGGAGCTCTCTGCCTGCTGCACGGCGGCTGTCTCAAGGAGCGTCTTGATCTGCTTATGCATTTCCTTTTGTTGAGGCGCGGCGGGCTCCAGTATCTTCCGGAGAAGAACTGCTGCCGCCGCTAGGTTCTGTGATGCCCTTTTGAAGACGGGCGTGCTGTCAACGACGTCACGATCGTCGTTGATGATACGTTGCTGAACATCTCTTGCGCGTGCGCGAGCGGGAGTTGGATTCGGGTCCTGCCCGAGTTGCTGGTGGAGCTAGGCTCGCTCGTCGTCGAGCTGGCGCTGTGCGTCCTCCAATTTGTCTAGTCAGGCATGCTGTGCGGAGGCGTTGGGCGGGTCCCGAGCTACGGCCGCGCCATCCCCCGTCGAGCTGTGGGCGGAGTGAACCACTCCATCCGGAGTGTGGGCCGGCGCCGGTGCCACTGGGGCGCTTCCAACGACGAAGCACTCGCGTGAGGGGTTGTAACCCCCGTCGTCGGAGTCGTCGGAGTAGCCGAAGCAGTAGTCCACCGCCGTTTGGAAACGACGGAGGGCACCAGTGTTTTGAAGCCCCACGTAATCCCACTCTGAGCCCAGAGCGTCGTCCGAGCCGTCGGAGTCGAGGTACTGCTCGTCGGGCGAGGTCGTCGGGAGCCCCATGTTGCACCAGAGGTGATGGTTGGGGTAGTTCTCATACACGGCCAGGTCCATGCTTGATGAAGAGGAGTATGCCGCTGAGTAGCACGTCCCTCGGGAGAGAGACGGCTTCGGCGCGCTTTCCCTGGTGATGCGCTCCGTCGAGTCCGACGGCAGGGAGTCCTCCACCGCGTCGGTGGTCGGTGGCGCATTAGCCTCGGCCCGTGGAGGGGAGTTGGCACGCGCCGCCCTGCGTCGGTCTGCCTTGGCTTGCTTCGAGCGCTTGCTCGAGTGCCTCTTGCGTCGGGACAAGCGTGCCGCGGCAGCCAGAGCAGGTGCTGACGTGGGTGCGTCGGTGGTCTCGCTGACGAGGCGCATGATGTAGCCGTCTCCAGTCGCCTGGAAGTTTAGGCTCCCGAAGCGGATCTCGAGCCCAGCTTGGAGCGAGCCTGGCGATCCCACGGGGGAGTCCATCAGCGGTGGCTTGGTGAAGGCTTTCGTCAAAGTGAATGATGGGAGGGCCGTGCGAACCCTAAAAAGAACGTCGAAAACACGCGAAGGCCCCTACCTGGCGCGCCAACTGTCGGGGTTTGTTACCGCCGACAAGTAAATTTATAAGAACGTGTGTGTTGATCCGCACGGTAGCACAAGAGACACTCGAGATTATACTGGTTCGGGCCTCCGGAGAGTAATACCCTACGTCCAGTCTGAGGAAGGGTGTTCTTTATTCTCAAGAGTTTGTAGTAGGGGATACAAACAAGGTGGGAGAGGGTTTCGAGCCCAAGTCCCTGGTGTGCGAGTGGTTCTTGTAGCAGGAGTCTACGTGCGTGAGTGTGGGGTTGTATGAGATGAGATATCGATGCTAAGTGCGTGTGGGGGTGAAAACGAATGTGTCTTGTAAGTGCCTCTGTCCTCCCCTTTTATAGTCACAAGGGAGAGGTTCAGGGTGGTTACATCGAGCGTGTGAGCTGGTCTATAGTCTAAAGCATCCTTCTCTGTGTCGGGCTGTCAGACAGTGGCAGCGGTGAAGAACTATTTCGGTTCTCTAGGTAACGGTGTAGATTTCTCTTGAGTCGTGCGTCCCAAGCAGCCGCCCCGGGGCCTCCCGCACCCTTCTCCGAGTAGTTAGTCGGGTACAGGAGGCAGGGTCTGTATCCTGATCCCACCAGTGGATCAGGGGCTTGTCTTTTCTGGGTACTATTGAAATGGAGTGGCCTGCACCACGATGATCGAGGGATAGGTGACGGCTTGCACTGTGCCGTTCGTGGCACAGCGTTTCCCGTGCCATCCGTAGTAGGATACGCGTTGCCCCAGCTGAGGAACGGCAGGAGGATCCGTCCTCTAACATCGGATCGACCTGGTCAGGATGGACCGACACGGGGAGGTTGGCACGTGGCGAGTCGCACGCCTGGGTATCGCGGGACACCAACGGGGCCCGTGTACCTGTGGCCTTGACGGCCAAGTCTTGAACTCGTCGGAGGCGGAAAACTACTCGTGCGAGTAGGTAATCTACGCCACATCTTCCGATGCTTAGGATGTAGCGTGTACCGCACCATACATTGCCCAACGTTCCTTACACCATTTGCAGTACGATGGCCACTGTGCCGTTCGTGGCAGGGTTTGACGAATCCGTCCCCTGACACCGAATCAGACGGGCCCGGGCGGATCGTTGTGGCGGAGCGGACACGTGGTGGCACGTGGGGAGACGTGTGCGGAGATCCCAGGATCTCGATCTGGTGGGACCCACGCGCCCCGCACCTTCCCCGCGAAGCCTGCGCGGGTTGGCGACGGAAACTACTCGTGCGAACGAGTAGTCGGGAGCGGGAGGCGGAGACTTCTCGTATGGGTGAGTAGTCGGAAGCGAGAGGCGGAAACTTGTCGTACGAGCCGCCACATACTCGAGGGAGAGGGTGCGGGCGGCCGCGGGCCGCGTACCTTCTGGCCCATGGCGGAAACAGGTCGTACGGGTCCTTACGTACTCGGGTAGCGCAATACTCGTTGTATTAGCCACCGAAGCATGCCGTACGTGGGTCCGTACTGCGCTTTTTAGGGGTCTTGGTGGGCCTTGGTCCATGGCCTCGTCACCACCCATATGGAGGGTTTCATCCTGGTATTCCATATGAAGCCAACTTTAGCTTTCCTCCCACTGTAATGTTTGGAAGAGGAGTTGTAATTGAAGGTGCTCGATCTTCATCACTAGTGGAGTCCATGGCTTACAGCTAGGGTTTTATCAGGTCAGATCCAACTTCAACAGAATCTCCTCCCGCACCACTGTTGGCAGTCAATTTCCGTCAACTAAAAGCACTTGTTACACTTTGATTTGAGCTCGATTATGGAACTAACCTGCCACTAGGCACACTAATGATATAACAAGTTCAACTTTGTACATGCATTTGGAAGTGTCGTGTTTTTGCAGGAAAACATGGACTAAAGGGACGGAGTCACATCAAGTTCAAAGGAGCAAATGAGGAGTTCTGTCTGTGTTCAAGTGCAAGACGAATTCACTCCCAAAGGTGGCAAGGACCAAGGTGCTACGACGAAACATCCCCGAGGACCAAGACGTAAAGATTGGACTTCATGCGAGAAGACCCCCTATCTTGATCGTGGGGATGACGGTGCCAAAATGACACAAATGAAGGGGCATAAATTCAAAATGTCAAGTGAGCCATACGGAGCAACATGGGCCTGAACCGGGCCGAAAAGGGCATGGTTCGGCCGGCCCATGCCGACCAAAATTGAAGCTTATGAAATCCTACACATGCTGTCCAAATTTTAGAAATTTTTGACTTTTGTACAAAGAGTTATGAATTATTTACTCAGGACTGTGATGCTGCCTAAATTCTGAATTTTCATAAGTTTGAATTTTCATATGTATATTCTTCTTGTTATTCTTTTAAGCAAGCTTTGAATATGTATCTAATGAAAGTTCAAAATTTTCAGATGGCTGATAATACTCACAATGTTCCTGAGAGCTCTGATGGTCAGGGTGGTGGTGGTGGTCTTCCTCCACCTCCACAGATGACCCCTACAGAAGCATTCATGGCTACCCAAACTGAAGTGCTGAGGCAAATCCTCGACACGCAGAACCTGATTGCACAGAGGCTTCAGCAGCCCTTCAACCATCAAGGGCAAAATCAAGATGGGCCTAATGCAGTCATGTCTTATGACAAGTTCAGGGCAATGAGGCCACCATTGTTCACCAAGGCAGAGGAGCCCCTAGAGGCTGATGCCTTCATCAGGGCCCTAGAGGCCATGTTTTCCATCTTTACACTGCCTTGCTCAGCAGAAAATAAGGCAGGCTTCGCCGCTCAGCAACTGAGGGGTGAAGCATTAATCTGGTGGGAGCATTTCAAATCCATGCAGCCACAGGGTCACCAGATTACTTGGGCTGAATTCAAGAAAGCTTTCAAAGAGCATTATATTCCTAAGGGGCTTGTTGATAGAAAAACGAGGGAAATGATGCACCTCAAGCAAGGGTCTGATTCTGTATATCAGTATGCTCAAAAATTCAACAGTCTCTGTCAGTATGGGGACTATCATGTTGATACTGATAAGAAAAAGATGGATCGATTCCGTGAGGGGCTTGATGGAGAGCTCTATGAAAGGTTGAACTTAATCAAAATTGATAGCTATCTTGAGCTGGTGAATTTGGCCATCTCTCAGGAGGACGCCATGAAAAGAGCTCAACATGATAGGAAGAGGAAGTTCAATCAAGTTTCAGGCAGTGGCCAAGGCTAGAAATTTAAGTTTGTGAAGAAGAATGTGCAGGGTGCCACCCAGCCATCTTCATCTGGACGCTGGGTGATGAAGCAATCTCAGTCTAAGCCGTCTGGCAACTTTGGCTATCGCAGCACCCAGCAGTCAGCTCCTAGGCCTAGTGCACCCCCACCTGCCCGCAACAATGACGATCGTCGTTGCTACAACTGCGGATAGCTGGGGCACTATGCTAACAAGTGCACACGCCCTCGACAGCAAAATCAGCAAAGTCAGGGGCAAGGCTCTAAGGCTGGAAATCAGGGAAAGAAACAAACTGTGCAAGTGAAGCAAGGCCATTTAAACTTCACCACAGTGGTTGATCTGCCAGAGGGAGCACCAGTCTTGACAGGTACATTTTCTATCCGTGGTCATCCAGTTACTATTTTATTTGATTCTGGTGCTACTCATAGCTTTATTAATGTGAAAACCATGAATAATTGGGATTTGAAGTGGTGTCATACTAATCAGGCCTATATGATTGCCGCACCGGGTGGAAAGGTTGCTTCAAATCAAGTAGCCTTAAGGGTACCGCTTGAAATAGGTAGCAAGACTTTTCCAACAAATCTTGTCACATTAAGTTTGGATGGGGTAGATATTATCCTAGGCATGAATTGGATGACTCAGCACAAAGTTGTCCTAGATATTTCAGAAAAAATGTTAGAAATCAATTCACCTTTTGTTGGGAATTCAATTCTTTACCTTCCTCCAAAAGGCCATAAAGGCTCATGTGTTTATGCGGCCATAACTACTCAACTTGAGGACATTCCAGTGGTATGCGAGTACATGGATGTCTTTCCTGATGATTTGCCTGGCTTGCCACCAGACAGAGATGTTGAGTTTGTAATTGAGTTACAGTCTGGCACCGCCCCTATTTCTAAGTGATCTTATAGAATGCCACCCAAAGAACTTGCAGAGTTAAAGAAACAACTTCAATAATTGCTTGATAAGGGCTATATTCGCCCCAGCTCTTCTCCTTGGAGCTGTCCCGCCCTCTTTGTGAAAAAGAAAGATGGTAGCCTGAGGTTGTGTGTGGACTACCGACCTCTCAATGCGGTGACTATCAAAAATAAATATCCATTGCCCCACATTGACGTGCTATTTGATCAATTGGCTGGAGCTAAGGTCTTCTCTAAGATCGATCTTCGGTCTGGGTATCATCAAATTAAAATCCGACCTTGTGATATTCAAATTAAATTCTTGGTCATGTCCTTCGGTCTTACAAACGCCCCAGCCTACTTCATGTATCTTATGAATTCCGTATTTATGACGGAGTTGGATAAATTTGTGGTGGTATTCATTGATGACATCCTTATTTATTCCAAGAATGAGGAAGAGCATGCGGAGCATCTTCGCATTGTCTTACAACGCTTAAGAGAGCACAAACTTTATGCTAAGCTCTCCAAGTGTGAATTTTGGCTAGATAGTGTTAAATTTCTGGGGCACACTATTTCTAGCGAGGGTATATCTGTCGATCCAAGCAAAGTGCAAGAAGTAATGGATTGGCAACCCCCTAAATCCGCTCATCAAATCCGCAGCTTCCTAGGCTTGGCTGGATATTATCACCGTTTCATTCCGGACTTCTCTAGGATTGCCAAGCCTATGACTGAGCTGCTACAGAAAGGTGTGAAATTTGTGTGAAGTGAGGCTTGTGAAAAGGTTGTCCGAAAATTAAGAGAACTTTTAACTTCAGCCCCAGTGCTAGCGCAGCCGGACAATTCAAAGCCATATGAAGTTTATTGTGATGCTTCAGGCACGTGTCTTGGCTGTGTTCTTATGCAAAAAAATCGGGTTATTGCCTATGCCTCACGAGTGCTTCGCCCTCATGAGAAGAATTATCCCACACATGACTTAGAGCTAGCAGCGGTTGTTCATGCTTTGAAAATATGGAGGCATTATCTTATAGGAAACCGTTGCAATATCTTCACTGATCACAAAAGCCTCAAATACATTTTCACTCAGTCTGATTTAAATATGAGGCAAAGAAGATGGTTAGAGTTGATAAAAGATTATGATCTTGAGGTCCATTATCATCCTGGAAAGGCGAATGTGGTTGCAGATGCTCTTAGCCGTAAGGCTCACTGCAATTGCCTATCGATGGAACCTTATAGTGATACTCTATGTGAGGAGTTGAGAAGGCTAAACTTGAAAATTGTTGAACAAGGAAGCCTAAATGCTATCTCTGCCGAGTCTGATTTATTCGATAGAATTGTTAAGGCTCAACTTCAAGATGAGGGTATTCTTTTGATCAAACAAAAATTGTTAGAAAAAGATCCTAAGTATGATTGCTTCAGGAAGGATGAGAAAGATATAGTCTGGTTTGGGCAACGCCTTGTTGTTCCAGATAATGGGGATTTGAAAAAGGAGATCTTTGATGAGGGTCATCTCTCTATATTCTCTATCCATCCCGGGAGTAGTAAAATGTATCAAGATTTAAAGGAGAATTTTTGGTGGTCTAATATGAAGGTGGACATAGCCAAATATGTGTCGGAATGCGATACTTGTCAAAGAATTAAAGCAAGTCATTTGAAACCTTCCGGAACTCTTCAACCCCTACCCATACCTTCATGGAAGTGGGATGACATAAGTATGGACTTTGTGTCCGGATTTCCACTCACATCTAGAAATCATGATTCTGTCTGGGTTATCGTGGATAGGTTGACAAAAACTGTTCATTTTATCCCAGTCCACACCAAATATGATGCCAAAGATTATGCAAGTCTTTATATTGAGCACATTGTTCGCTTGCATGGTGTTCCTAAGATCATACGAGGTTCAGCTTATCGTCCTCAGACAGATGGTCAAACCGAAAGAGTGAACCAAATTCTAGAGGACATGTTGCGAGCCTGTGTTATTCACTTTGATAAAAGTTGGGACAAGTGTCTATCTTTGGCGGAATTTTCTTACAATAATAGTTATCAAGCCAGTTTGAAAATGGCACCTTTTGAGGCTCTTTATGGACGAAGATGTCGTACTCCCTTGAACTGGTCACAGACCGGGGAGAGGAAATTCTTTGGTCCAGCCCTAGTTAAGGACACCGAAGAAAAAGTAAGGGTAATCAAGGAAAATTTGAGAATTGCTCAAGAAAGGCAAAAGAGTCATTATGACAAGGGAAAGGCACCTAGAGAATACAAAGTTGGTGACTTTGTGTATCTAAAAGTTTCGCCAACCAAGGGTGTCCAAAGGTTCGGTGTGAAAGGAAAGCTAGCTCCTCGCTACATTGGTCCCTATGAGATTCTTCAAGTTTGTGGGCCAGTGGCGTATCGTATTCGACTCCCTGATCGGTTCTCTGCTGTACACAATGTGTTTCATGTCTCCCAATTGAGAAGATGTGCTAATAAACCAGACAGGGAAGTTATTGAAGAAGCTAATGCTTGGATTGAACCGGATCTATCTGTCGTTGAACATCCTCTAAGGATTCTTGATATCAAAGAAAGAAAAACTCGAAGACAATCCGTGAAGATGTATAAAATCCAGTGGAGTCATCACCATGTCGATGAAGCCACTTGGGAAACTGAACATTATCTCAATGAGAATTATCCGGGTTTTCTTCAATCTAGACACCGTAAGTTTCTTCCCCCTACTTTCATCTTTTAATTCCTAATCTCGGGATGAGATTTCTTTTAAGGGGGTAGGCTGTAATATCCCTGATATTTCATTAGTCATAAGCATTGTAATTAGTGAAGTTAATCATGATTAATTAGCTCCTAAGCATATTTGACATGATTTGTCACACTTTTGCACAAATGACCTTGGTCAAAGTCCAAATTCTAGGTCAAACCCCTTTTGATTCAAAAGGGCTGATTTGGTTTTCTTGCGCGTTCTCCAAAATTTCTCTATAGAAGTTCAAAATCGACCAATATAAGAGTTGTTCCTTATTTCCGGGAACACATTTTTCATAATTGGCGGACATTCAAATTTTGAGTGCAAAGCCGCTAAAATTTGAGACGAAGTTTCTGCGCACAGTGTAATGGGGCTGAGAATTCCTGCATCTTTGTCGCGTTTTCCCGTCAAACCAAACATCAAAACATATGTCGCCCTTTGTGAAAGTTGTAGGTCTATAGCTCCTCTACAACTTTTAGTTTTGGAGATTTTTCACTTAGTTGGCATTTTGAGGAGTTTTGGATTTTTGAAAACTGAATCGCGAATTGGATTGAGACGCCGGTGTCGCTGTGCCGCGCTCTAGCGTGTCGTGCGCACTGCCTTCCCTGTTCCGGACAGCCACGTGGCAACAGCGCGAATTCCCGGCGTACAGACGCATGGACGTCTTCGCGGTGGACCAAGTAAGGACCGTGGAGGTTCTACCCTCCCACGGGCCTGTACGCCGCGCCCAGGAGGCCGTCGCGGCCTGGCCGCGGGCCCGTGCGGCCACGCGCCGGCGTGAGCAGCGTCACGGCGCCCCTGGCGCATGCAAACGGCCAGCTGGCCCGCGAGACCATAAGGCCGGCCGCAGTATCCTCGTCCGCATCGTCTGTCGCTCGCGCACGCAGGGCCGCTCCGAAATAGAGCAGAGCGCCGCCGCCGTCCATTGCCGCGTCGCCGCCGAGCGAGCCTTTCCGTGCCAGTCCAGCGCCGCCCGGTCGCTCGTTCTCCTTCCCCAAGCCTCCTGGCCTCGCCCCAGCACCACTCCGCTACCACTTTTCGCCACCGTCGCCGGGCCTGACCAGCAGAGGCGGCCGCCGGCCACCTCGCTGCCGCCGGCCGGCCCAAAGCCATCCTCGTGCCCAACCGTGCCAGGGAATCAACCCAGGGTGAGTCCCCGATCGATCCTAGCCCCTCACCCGAGCCGGTCCGGCCGTGAACCGCCGCCGGTGAGCTCATAGCCGCCAGCGGGGACTACATTGCGAGCTGCAAAATCTTTCCAGGGTGTATTGTGTAAAGGAAGGGCATATGTGTAATTTCTGGTTCTTCTTTCAAGGACTTCTCTGTAAAAGTGTTTAGGGTTTTCGACTATACCTTCAAAAATCCGTAGAAAATTGTAGAAAATTCGGAAAAATGCAAATCCAACTGTTCTGGAATCCTTGAGAGTAGATATACAACTTTTACAAAAGTTGTATAGTGTTTTTCTATTTAGTTTATAAATGTAAATTCAAACTCAGTTTGAGGCGTATTTGTTGTAGTTCAAAATGTACACATGCAAATACAATGAAATTTGGATATGTTGTTGCGTGCTCCATGTTCAGTTTTGTGACCAAGTTTCACACATGTTTGTGATGTAGAACTCTAGTTATGATTTTTGTAAGATCTATATTGGGTTAAGCTTGATGCTTTTTATAGTTCCCTCAAAATATGATTTCTTTCTTCTCCAATGCACCCTAGGCCTTTGTTGTGATGTTAAGAACCCCTGGAAAAATAATGGTGATTTTAGGAGTCTGTTTAATTAGTGTTTGGTATTTATGCTTGTGATGGATGTCAAATTCATAACTTGAAATATATGATAAATCCACTTGAACATGTTGGGTTAGAACTTAGTTTTGGCATATTGGAGCTGTAGAAAAAGTTTGGGATCAAAAGGGCTAGTAAATCTTTTTGTGTGAATTAATGAAATTTATCTAGGCTGTCTTTTGTCTTTTTCATTTAACATAATGTATAAATGATCTTGAGCTGAAAATTATATTTAAGTTTAGTTTAGTCATATACTGCTCTGGTAAAATTTTCATGACAGTTGGAGTCATATTTTATTTATTATGATTTATGGATGAGTTGCTAGTTATAATGGAATAAATAAATTTATATTATCTTTTAATTTGATTTAAAGGTGTTTAAGTTTAGTTACTGTTTAAAATGATTTTAAGCAAACCCCCATGCTGATGGTGAAGTTTATTAGTTTAACTTTCTTAGATATGCACACAATCACCATCAAAGGCATAGTTAGTCCATCATCATCCACCCCCTTAATTTTAATGAAGTTTAATAATTTAATTTGCTTAGATGTGCACGCAATCACCATCAAAGTAAGATTTACTTCACCATCACTCACCCCATACCTTAATGAAGTTTAGTAAGCTATTTTGTTTAAATGTGCACACAATCCCCATTTAAATAGATGTTAGTTCACTCTTACCACACACCTTACTTTTGTGAGTTTTCTTTGTTGTTTTGATGAATGTGGCCCACAAGAGTTGGGTTAATGATAAAATCTCTCACCTTCACACCATAACTAATGCATATGCATAACGTGTAGATCTTCCCGACGGGACGTACACGCTTGTTGAGGAGGAGGGATCCGCTAGTGGAGAGCTAAATCAAGCTAGTGGGTAGCAAGACCTGGACCAAAGTCCAGAAGAGCCCAAGGCTAGTGTTGAGTCAGAGGAAGGCAAGCACCGGATGCATATAACCTTTTTGGGATAAAATTCACTTTACTTTTACTTTTTAGTATTTATTGTTTACTTGTGCATTTAAGTTTCAGGAGTTGCTTTGAAACCTAGATGCATGATCCTTAGGACTCCTATGCTCTTTTACTAGTATGTCAGGAACGCTAGTGCCATGCTCTAAGGATACGGTACAAGTCGAGTAATGACTCATTGCTCGCGAGATATAGGATACTTATGTTGGAATCATAAGTTGGTTAATTGACTCACTCATGTGGTAAGAGCAATGGGTTCGGTCTCGACCGAGTAGCATGGTGCTGGTCTAAGCAATTGAACGTACCAAGTGCTTGTCAGGAATGGGACAGGTAAGCCTAGTACCTAATGAACCAGTGCAGGGACTTTATGGCTACTAATCTTGAGATGCGTCTCCCGGTTTGATTCCGGTAGTGCAAGTGTGAGTCTGGGCGTGCCGTGTGAGGGCGTCCCAGTAACCTTGTACTTAGGACTGTGGCATTTGTCCCTAATCTGGGGAGTGACGGGAACGGCCTGGTCGGGGTAGACCCCGCATTTGTTTTTCTTTGGATTCTTTTGGGGTCTACCTTCTTCCGTGTATCTTGGGTTTACCTTGCAAGGATATAAATCGATCGATCGTCGGTCACTCGCCGTTATCTGAGTCGGCTTGACCACTGGCTACCCCATGTTTATTTATGAAACATTTTGGATTAATTCTGATGCCTGATTAATCTTGTTTGCACAACCATGCTTGTTTAGCTAGGTGCTTACCTAGAATGGTTAACATACTAGAACTTGAGCTAAAATTTGAAAGTAAGGATAAACTCATAGTTGCTTTTGGCAAAACCAACCCACCAGCCAAAAAGCCTTGCATGTCTAGCTGTGTCTTTTGTTTTGACAGGTCAGTCTTGCTGAGTATTAGAATACTCAGCCTTGCTTAATTTGTTGTTTTCAGGTAATCCTATCTGGCCTGGTGTAATTCCAGATGGATGGGAGATTGAATGGGAGAACGATGATGAGGAGTGATATGCATGGATGGCCTCCTATGTGTATCATGCATTTAGTTTAATTTCCGCTGTTTAAACTCTGAACCATGTTTACTTTTATGTACTCAAAACCTGGTTTGTAATTTTAAGTACTTGAGGACTTTTATGTAATATAATGATGTACTCTGGTCCCGCCTTCGTGTGGGCTTAGCGCATATCTTGATCCTGTATAAGTGATTTACCGGGCATGACCCGGCAGAGGCGACAAAATAGCTCTTGGTTATCGCTTATGAGCCAAGTGGACCGGCTTAAGTGATAATCCGGATTTATTTTGGGCGGTTCTGTCACATTATGTAACACCAGAAAGAAGAAGGACAGTTGCACAATGCAAAACCCATTACGACAAGAGAAACAAGCTCGTAGTCCATTTCAATGGATGCTGGATTAGAATGCATCATGCACATGGTAGCAAAGAATCTGATGGCCAGATCATGACAAAAGCCCATGCAATTTACAAATAAGAAGAAAAAAGGGGAGAGCATTCACTCTAGAGTATTGATTGAGAGTTGTAAATGATCAACCAAAATGGGCAAAGAGAAGTGAGAACCAAGCAGTAGTTGCAAACAAGATATTGAAGCAAGCTGCATCAGGGGCTTACACATCTTCGTTGAACCAAGATAGTGAAGACACAGATCCTAGAGAACAATCTAGACTAGAAGGTCAAAAGAAAACAAAGGCTAAACTGAAAGGGAAAGAGAAGAAGCTTACACCAGAAATGAGTTTGGAAAGCCTTAAAGCTGAGAAAATGAAATTTTATCATGAAGCAACAATGAGGAAAGCAGAAGCAGTGAAAAAGGCAACAACTACTGCAAAGGAAAAGGCAAAGTATGATATGGTGGATAAGTACCTGAACTTGATGGTTGAGGGCTTGTGAATTGTTGAAAGTACTACCACTGAGTGTCTGACCACATTTGTGAAAGGCATTAGAGAGAATTTTTGTTCGCGGTATCTTAGAAGACCCACTGAGGATGACATTAGAAGGTTACAACAAGTAGGTGAAGCATGTGGGTTCCCCGGTATGCTAGGTAGTGTTGATTGCATGCATTGGTAATGGAAAAATTGCTCAGTTGCATGGAAAGGACAGTATACCCGTGGTGACTATAAAGTGCCAACAATCATGCTTGAAGCTATTGCCTCACACGATCTATGGATATGGCATGCATATTTTCGTACACCTGGTTCAAACAATGACATTAATGTCTTGAATCATTCACCATTGTTCACAGATATATTGCAAGGGACTGCTCCATGAACACAATTCCCAGTGAATGGTAGTCAGTACAATATGGGGTACTATATAGCTAATGGTATATATCCTCAGTGGGCAACTTTTGTTAAAACAATCCCTTTGCCTTACAAACATAAATTGTTTGCAAAAAAACAAGAAGCGGCAAGAAAAGATGTTGGGAGAGCATTTGGAGTTTTGCAGGCTAGATTTACAATATTACGAGGCCCTGCTCGTTTTTGGAATGAAGAAATACTTACAGACATCATGTATGCATGTATTATACTACACAACATGATAGTTGAAGATGAGAGAGACTCCTACCAAGTACGATTCAGTGACAATAAGCCTTATGACATAGAGCAAGAAAATGTGCATTATGAGGAGGGATCTTCAGAGCCTGTGGTAGGTGTTCGCACATGGGCCAATTCATGAATTCGCTAGAGTACTTGAAGCAAACGAGGCCATCCATGAGACCATGATCAAGAAAAACATCGTCAACTCAAAGCTGATTTGATTGAGCATATATGACAAACATTTGGGGATGAACAAGCTTAGTTTAATAGTAGATTGAGAATCTAGATTCTGATTTTTTTTTTACTATAATTTGTATTTTTATGTAACAATATCTTCAAGATCCAGTAGCACTACAAAGTACTTATGTGTGATCTTCTTATGTGTGATCTGTACTCCTAGTTTGTTAGATAAAAAATAATGAACTATTGGAAAGAATCCTAATCTATACTTCTGAAACACAGCACGAGGAAAAGAAATTCTTCTTCTTTTTTGCACCGAAGTGAACAAATTAACTCTAATACTCAACCAAGACTAGATTAAATATTCAGAAGCCATTACCGTGCAGTTCGTTCGAAGCATGTGCAAATCCATGGTTGTGCACCTCCTCCACGCGGATCTAACTAATGGCCGCACCTTCCCTGACGCGGATCTGAGTGATGACCCCACCTTTCCCTTGACGTGGATCACTCCTCATGATGGTAGCGCTCTGCTCCCTCCTCGTGCGGTCGCAGCCAGCGCGCGCCTTCTTCTTCAGCGGCGACCGCGAGGAGAAGGTGCCCATGACTGTGGTCGTCGCGGACTACTCACTGCGCCCGGTGCTGCCCTTGCTCGGGTCGTCATCCTCTGCGTCGCCGACCCTAGTCCCCTGCTCGAACGACGGCGACGAGGACGACCCCACTGAGATGCGGTCCGTGGGAAGGAAATGACATGAGATAGAGGAAAGAGGTGGGATGACTTTTTTAGAGCCTATTTAGTTCTCAAAATTTTCCCAACTACCCGTCACATCAATCTTCCGACACTGATTAGGAGTATTAAATGTGGATTAATAACAAAACTCATTCCATAACCCCTACCTAGTTTTTCGATACGAATCTAACGAGCCTAGTTATGTCATGATCAGACAACGTCATGCTACAGTAAACAATCTTTAATGATGGATTAATTAGGCTTAATAGATTCGTCTCGCGATTTCCGGTCCATTCGTGTAATTAGTTTTGTAATTAGTCTACATTTTTTTACCTCTAATAGACCTTCGAAGGGAGGCCTAAAAATTTTTGGCCCTCAGTGGATAGAGCTCCACCGCTTGAACTAAATGCCGAACTGCTTGTGATACTGGAGCTCCTACGTGACGTGTCTAGGCGCTTAGAGTTTTTCTCAACATACGCTGGGCTGGCTCTTATGCCATTTGGAACAAGTTAGGCCCTCCACAATGTGAGTGAAGCTCAAAACTATTCACCAGTGCCACATCAGAGTGAAGCTAGAATTGTTTTTTAGTTGCAGCATGTAATCATCACTTGTGGGTCCCACATATGGAAATAAAGAATCTGCATGTAAGCTCCTTTCATCCATCTGACGACTTGCTTGTTGAACAGCAGCCAATCAAATGCACGGAATCCACTTTTCTCTTTTTTTTAATCAAGCAAGCACCGGCGCTTGTACATTCATCGCTCCAGGATCTTTTGGTGCAGGCATCGCACACTACGACGTAACAAGTGATGCTAAAAGCTTCTCTCTCCTTTTCGTTTCACTCAAGGGAAACGTTGTGGAGGGCCTTACACTACCATAAACCTATTACACCTTTGTACCGTGAGGGGAAGCGGCAGCTCCATTTGAGTGAAAAGAAATAATGAAGTTGCAAATAAATAATACTGGAATAGTGTTTTTTTGAGAGAATGTGTGATGGATATGATAGGTAAATAGTACTATTCACTATTCATTTCGAAGCAAAAGAACATGCCCTTACACATGGCAATCCTGTCTGTAGTTGGCGACGAGTCGCCGCAGACACGGTACATCATTCCTGAACACTACACCAATTTCGGTGTTTCCACAAGTGCCAGCAGCGAAGTGAGGAACATGGACGGGAGCAGGGTTGAGGCGATTGCCGTCGGCGGCTTATAGTGATAGGAATATTCCCGAATGAAATCAAAAAGCCAAATTCCAAACTGTTAGCAGCACGGTAGCGGAGGTAGAGGAGAAGCAAGGAATCAAGGGTAGGAAGCAGGATTCGAGAAGGAGAAGAAGCAGATCAGAGGCGACTCCGGACAGGAGCTCCGTCTCGAGGAGGAAGACAGGGGAATTCTGTTACATAATTCTCGATACCTCCTCTCCTCTCGGGCATACACATATATAGCTCGCAGGCCAACAGCACATGGGCTCGCAGGCCCAGCTCTAAGCGTCACACAGGCCCACTTCCCTATTACCGCCTAATAACAACCCATCAGGAGTAATGATCCTAACATTTCCCCCTTCTTAAAGAGCAGCTTGCCCCCAAGCTGCTTAAACATGTTAAGCACCTTGATGTTGAGGATGAGACAATTGATATCACCACCAGGTTGAGATAGTCGACTGAAGTGGCTTGCAACTTGCAATGATAATCTCAGGGGTCATCCACAACTTGGTGGTAAAAGTCAATGATGCAAGGCAAGAACCTCCTCCAGTAGTTGATGATCACGATGAACTCTTGTTTGATCTTCAGTTTAAAAGACATACCAAGAGAAGTATACTCATCAAAAGAACAAGGATCATCAAAACTGAACCTGTAGGTCTTGCTGCACTTATCCAAGTTCAGAATTCGATGTGGAGGGTTACTGAGAAGCAAGTGCCGTGTATTGCAGAGGAAGAATCCAGCTCCCAGTAAGCAATGACCAATACCATAAGTATGTACTTGAATTATGGCAATGCTGGACATAAACATGTGTGCTATGCTATCGAGCATGTGTTGTAGTGACATCTCAGCATTTTCCAACCATAAGTCCAGCAAGGAACAATTGTGAAATCTCAACTTTGTCCAGCCATAAGTCCCAACAAGTGCCAAATCAGTGGATATATATGCAGAAGAGAGAAATCCATGATATAACTGAATGGCTTGAAGACTAGACAGAGATATATGAGATACTGACCAACTAGTGTTGCTACCCACATTAGTGCAACTGAATTTAATCTGTTTCAAGGATTGTGTGCATGGCTCCCAACTTATCTTGACCCAAAATAGAACAACCTGTTTCTCCTTCAAGTCAATCAAACAATCAAGAAATTTGCATCCATCAAGAAAATATGATTCACCACCTGGATCCCAAAGGTTCACTTGAGGAAGCAATGTGATACTAGTCGAGAGCACCTTACTGAACTGCTGCTGCTGTACTAGGAAAACCAAACATTGCAGCACTTGTATCTGTTGTAGAACTGTAGTCCAAGGGATTTTCCACTCCATCCGACCACTCTTGACAAAGCATGATTGTATTGTAGCTAAACAAGCAGTACAAGAGGAGGCACTAAAATATTCAACCAATGTCTGTAGAGTTGCAAATGGATCATCCAGGAATACTAGCAGTATAATATCTTGCCATCTAATTCTATGAACTTGTATTGCAGTTCCATAAGAAGTGAGACAATATTGCAAGGAAGCATCATCTTCTAGTTTGACTACTGACCATGGGGGCTTGGATGGAATGCCAACTTGCTCAACAATTAGAATAGAAGGCACTGGTCCTTTGGTGAGCACCTGTGCATGCAATGGCTCAAACAACACTACTGAATGATCAACCACTTCCCAAGCAATTTGTAGACTTCAGGAATATGGATAGCACCCCCAAACAGAAGTACACTAACTGATAAAGCATGGGTGCTGGAAGTGATGTACCTTCTCTCCAAGTCCTCAAGCGAGCAGCCATCACAAGTGAGACAATCCGCCAAACAGATGGTGATGGGTGCCTCTTCTGTACTCTGAGGTGCAGCTAGAACTGTAATGAAGGACGGTGCATCACAGATGGGATTCAGTGTGATTTTGACGCGACTGAGGAAATCAGTCGAACACATGGTAGGCGAGCTGCTGGTGATGTAGTCGTCATTTTGCTGCGCCATGGCATGCGGAGGAGCCCGCGCAGGTGGACGTAGTGGACGACGCCGTCGAAGCCGAATTGGGCGAGGTGGAACTTGCCACGGACGTCGAGGCCGGGGCACGCGCTGAGGAGCTCGCTGCGGGCGTCGAGGGCGAGGCGGGCGCGGTGGAGCTCGCCGCGGTTGCCGAAGTCGAGGCATACGCAGACGACCTCGCCGTTGACGTCGAGGACGAGGCTGGCGTGGAGGAGCTCGACGCGGACGCGAAGCACCGAGGCCGCCGTCGATGAACTCGTCCACCTCCATCTCCTTGCGATGTCCTTCACGCTCCCTGGTCTGGATCGGAAACGCGCGAACATGGGTTGAGCTGTCGACGCCGCGCTTGCTGATGTAGTTGCTAGCGTGCTCGGCGGAGACGGTGCTTGGCGTGATGCAGATCGATGCGCCTGGTGATGGCGCGGCCGTGGTTGATGCGACGGCAGAGGGCGCGGGCACGACTGAGTCGGCGGCGATGGGCGCGGGCGTCGTGGCCGACGCGGCAGCCGGCGCGACGCGGGTGGCGACGGCAGAAGCAGACGCCCCCGGAGGTGAGGCCGAAGGCACTGTTGCGGTCGAGGCGGCGGCGGAAGGCGCGGTCGCCATGGTCGAGGTCGGAGTCGCGGACGGAGCCGGTGCCATCGAGGATGAGGCCGCAGGCGCGGGTGCAGCCGCGGGCGCAACCGAGGTGACGGCGGTAGGCGTGGCCACGAGCACGACCATGGAGGCCCTCTCGTGTGCACCTCGAGCTGTCGGTGTTGGCAACCCCCACTTGATGTGCATCTGGCAACAACCATCATATATGTTACGGCCATACAAATCTCCATATGCATCTGCTGCAACCTCCACCGAATCGAACGCCAAACTCGCCAAGACGACATCAGTACCCTCAATCACCAAAATCTGCTCCACCACTCCTCCAAATGAACCAAATACTTGATGCAGTACCGATTCAGTGATAGGATAACAAACCCTATGAACAGCGATCTCCAGGATGCGATTTGGTGACCTCCACTCGTCGAGACTGCTGCTGGACGTTTCGTCGAACAGGTTCCATGCACTCAACAGGAGGTTGTTCTCCTTGCTGAAACACCCAGAATCCGACGCGAAGCAGTCGCCGAACTTGTTCCTCTCGTCTTGCAGGAGCTTGGAGCTGAGAGACATGGCGGCGGCTGGTGGGGTGGTGGTGGTGGGAGTAGGAGATCCCGATGGATTTGTGGATGGAGAAGGCAAAATCTAGAGGAGAAACCCGAGAATCGGTGTCTCTGATACCAATTGTTAGCAGCAGGGTAGCGGAGGTAGAGGAGAAACAAGGAATCAAGGGTAGGAAGCAGGATTCGAGAAGGAGAAGAAGCAGATCAGAGGCGACTCCGGACAGGAGCTCCGTCTCGAGGAGGAAGACAGGGGAATTCTGTTACATAATTCTCGATACCTCCTCTCCTCTCGGGCATACACATATATAGCTCGCAGGCCAACAGCACATGGGCTCGCAGGCCCAGCTCTAAGCGTCACACAGGCCCACTTCCCTATTACCGCCTAATAACAACCCATCAGGAGGTATGATCCTAACACAAACACAGTACCATATTGTTCTCATATCGTCATATCGATTGGACGGTTCAGAAGGAAGAAAGCTGGCAACAAGTACATGTTCGTGTTTCACGTTTCACAACACTTGGCGCCGAAAATTTCCTGGCGCACTTGTCCCATTGTACGCTGCACAGCCAGCCCTCCGCTGATCACCAGCCACCCACTGATTCGGTCGCGTCAGCTGGCACGCCCATTAACCAAGCGTGAACGGCCACGTTCTCCGGCAACGAGAGGACCCAGCCATCGCATCCGGGCACCCCACGCTCACGCGCGCCGCCACACCGCGCCGACGCACCACGGATCTCATTCGCGCGAGGGGCCGAGGCTTGAACCCGAACGAGGGAGAGCTCGAACAGAATGCGGCGCGCGGAGGTGGCCGTGGTGGGCGCTGGCGCGGCGGGGCTGGTGGCCACGCGGGAGCTGCTCCGCGAGGGCCACGCCGTGGCCGTCTTCGAGAAGTCCGGCCGCGCGGGGGGCACCTGGGCGTACGACCCGCGCGCGGACGCCGACCCGCTGGGCCGCGACGACCCGGCCTCCCCCGGCGCCGTGCACGGGAGCCTCTACGCGTCGCTGCGCACCAACCTGCCCCGCGAGCTCATGGGGTTCTCGGACTTCCCGATGGCCGGCCGGACCTTCGCGGGCGACCCGCGCACGTTCCCGGGCCACCGGGAGGTGCTCGCCTTCCTCGACGCCTTCGCCGAGGAGTCCGGCGTCGCCGCGCGCGTCAAGCTCCGCGCCGAGGTGCTGCGTGTGGCGCCCCTCGTCGGCCAGGGAGAGCGGTGGACGGTGGCGTGGCGCGGGGAGGGCGGCGAGGTCGCGGAGGAGGTGTTCGACGCCGTCGTCGTCTGCAACGGCCATTGCACGGTGCCTCGTGTGCCCAAGATCCGAGGTGCCGTCTGCTCCCTTCACTTTCTATCCTTGTCATCGATCTACCACAAGTGATTCCAGCCTTCCAGGCAAGAGGAAATATCTAGCAATGCTTGTGTCACAGGAATCGACAAGTGGCGGGGAAAGCAAATGCACAGCCACAACTATCGCGTTCCAGAGCCATTTCGGGATCAGGTACTTGTCCTCTTGCACTCTGCAAAACTTGCTCAATTCCAGTTGCAGTCTGTGACACTCTCTGCAGAGTGTTGTTGTGGTAGGATTGGCAGCCAGCGGAATTGACATTGCTGCAGAAATCTCGCGCGTGGCCAAGGAAGTGCACATCGCGGCTAGATACTCGGAGGACAGGCTTGGGAAGGTCGAACTCTACGAGAATGTCTGGATGCACGCAGAGGTTGATAATTCTGGACCTTCTTAGCCCTCCTTGAACATCTTACCGGCCTCCAAGCTAACATGAATATTTGGTGAACAGATAGATTGCATCCAAGACGATGGCCAAGTGCAGTTTGCCGAAGGTTCGGCAGTGGCTGCAGATACCATTCTTTACTGCACAGGGTGGGATTTCACTCGAAATCATTCCTTGTACTCTCCTCATTCCGCATGCTTTTGACAGGCAACCTGCGAAATCGCCTTCAGGTATCGCTACCGCTTCCCGTTCCTGGACCTGGACGGGCTCACCGTCGACGACAACCGCGTCGGACCACTGTACAAGCACGTCTTCCCGCCGAAATACGCGCCGATTCTCTCCTTCGTCGGGCTAACGTATAAGGTAACCGATATATATGAAGGATCAAAATTTTCTTTCTAGAAGGCATTGCTAGTGCTAGGACAACACAAAGCCGCGGCTCCGTTTGACAGATTTGTACAGCATATTTATTATGAAAAAAATATTGCGTACAGATTTGTTTTGAAAAAATAATGCAATAAAAGAAGCCGAAGGGAGCTAAGTGAAGATCAACCTGGACCAAAGGGTAGTCATGAGTCATAACTCATGACCCCTTGGTTCACCCTAATATCCACTGAATGAAAAGTAAAATGAGCACCGCTTATTGATTTTTGGTACTAATTAGCATGGCTGGCCTCTCCTGATTTGGTGCTCAAGCTCCACCACTGCTCAAAGCTCTGTTTGTGTCAACCAAAATTTGCCGTTCTTTCGCAGACCGTCGTCTTCCAGTCACTGGAGCTAGAATCCAAGTGGGTCGCCGCCGTCCTGTCGGGGCGCGCCGCGCTGCCGGGCGAGGAGGGCATGATGGCCGCCGCGCGGGAGGACTATCAGCGAATGGAGGAGGCCGGCAGGCCGAAGCGCCACACGCACGCCCTGTGGCCTGGATGGGTAAGTGCGTCGTCGCCTTCTCAACAGAGAGGGGGGAGGAACCGGAATTGCTGAAGGCTGATTCTTGCGTTTCCTGTGCTGCGAGCAGGTGGAGCACCTGGACTGGCTGGCAGACCAGGTGGGGGAGCCGCACCTGGAAGCACGGCAGCGTGACGTGTACGACAGGGTGGTCAAGTGCATCTGGTCTCTGAACGACAGGTACAGAGATCAATGGGAAGACGAGGAAGAAGAGGGTGATGGTGGCGATTCTGCACCGTAAGGGATCGGATCCGGTTCTTGAACTACTCCCGGAGGCTGGAGTCCTCAGAGATAGTTAGGTTGCTGCTGTCCATTTCCATTCATTTGGCGAGGTAAAAGGTGCTGCTTTAACATATTGGATTTGTGAAAGGGGGTGGGGTTATGGAGTGTTTTGAAATTCTCGAGTACTCAGAGATAGTTAGGTTGCTGCTGTCCATTTCCATTCATTTGGCAAGGTAAAAGGTGTGTGTTCGTTAAAACAAAAACAGATGTTGTACAATGCTCCTAAAGAGGGTGTTTTGTTTGTGATTAATTTACAATGCTCCTAAAGAAGGTGCTCTAAAAAAGAAGAGACTCCTTAGTGGCACGGTGTACCCAAAGCTCCAGATCAGCTGCAATGGCGATGATGGTGACGTTTGGCACGAGGTGGGAGTCAGAGAAGACCAGCTCATTCCTCCTCTTCCATAAGTTCCAAAGGACTGCCGTGATGACGGCCGAGCGTGTTGCTGCCGGAGTGCCGTCAAGTAGCTTTATCGTCGGGGTTAGCTGACCTCGATGATTTTTTGAAAAATCAGTGAAAATCACTGTGCGGCCCTGTTTTTTAAAGGCAAAGACATCAATGAGCAGTATGATGTATGAATGACCCGGTGCCATTTTCCTCTAGCTTCGCCCAGAACTGAGGTAGGCCACGGAGGGTCAGCCAATGCAACCCCAGAGGTAGTTTCAACCACTTCACAGGAACCTGCCAAGCGTTGTAGACTCGTATCGTGATTCCTCAAGATGATAGTTTAGCAGTAATCTTCTCAGAAACGACGTGGTTAAACGGAATAGAGCATACTGTATCCCTTTTTTTTTTACAATACTGTATCCCCTTTTATAAGACGAGAAACGCGCTTGGAACAAATCGTTCTTTTAGTGGGAACAAATGTATGACCCTGCCTCCTTTTGGGCCTGCAAACAAATTGTCGTCTGATCGGGCAGATCAATTCGTGGTGGGACTCTGGTGGGTCAAATTCTTCTTGAAGACTCTGGTGGGCCTCGCGGGCTCCATTAGTGGGACGCGCGAATCTTTCCTTTTTATATATTTTCTTCGGTGATTTTTCAAAAATATATAGCTAATCTCAAAATTGTCAAAAATTGCATCCAACCGCGCGGGTACTGTAGCGGTTCCAGCCGCGGTTCCCGATGGCGGTAGGGACAGCTTCTTTTCAAAAAAATCATAACTTGTTGGTATAAACTCGGATGTAGATGAAATTTATACGCAAATTGTAGCTTTCGACGAGATCTACAATTTTGTAGTTCAAACCTTTTTCATTCGAAGTCATCTTCGGACTCAAAAAATCAATATACGGTCCAGATCTCAGTTTACGGTATCCAGATCCGGATAGTATATCGATTTTTTGAGTTCGAACATGACTTCAAATGAAAAAAGTTTGAACTACAAAGTTATAGATCTCGTTGAAAACTAAAATTTAATATAAATTTCATCTCCATCTGAGTTCATACCAAAAAGTATGATTTTTTTAAAAGAAGTTGTCCCTGCCACCACCTGAAACGGCGGCGGGAACCGCTACAGTACCTGTGTGCGGGTTATTGTACCAACCGCCGTGGGCTCCCAACCGCCGTTTCAGGTGGCGGTAGGTCTACCATATATTTTTGAAAAATCGTCGAAAAATATATTTAAAAAAAATTCGGGACGCTCAGCAACATTTCGTTTTTTTATTTTTATAATTATTTTTTTGCAGTTTTTCAGAAATATATGTCTGACTTTTTTTTTTGCAAAACTATAGCATTGTTGCCGTTCCAAACAGTGGTACCCTGAAACCATCTTTGAGAGTAACCCATCAGAGTACTGTAGCATCCCTCCGCCGGTTCAACCGATGGTAGGAGTAGTCTACCTTCAAAATTTTATAATTTATTCATATGAATTCAGATGGAGATAAAGTTTATACGAAAGTTATAGCTTTTGTCGAGACTTACAACTTCATCATTCAACTTTTTTATTTGAAATCATTTTGATGCTCAAATAATCGACACAAATTTTCCTTCTCTTCACAGCATAGTATATCGATTATACCATGCTTGGACCCCTCTGATCTGCCTTTTCAGCGACGTGCAAACAAGCGGCAGCTGCGGTGCATGACCTAGTTGATCTCCGCGGAAATAATGGTGAAGACAAAGAAAATCATGCGGCCGTTAAACACCAGAAGCTAAGTGCTCTTCCAGGCATGTTTTCGGAAGCCATATAAGTTTGCCACAGCAATCCAGCGTCGTCAAATCATTATAAGTGGTGGGACACCAATTCGATAACCAGAAATGAATAAAAGATTGAAAGCACAATAGAAGGTTGACTTGATATTCAGAAATGAATAAAAGCACAATAGGAGGTTGACTTCTTTGTCGCGCACTCTTCCCGTCTTCCCCTAGCTCGCCCTCCTCAAAGACGGCAGCACGAGAACCATGCATGCTTGACTTCTATTTTACAACAATAAACAATGATTATCCATATTCTATAACGTCCGGCCAATATCAACTCAGCAGCTCCATGATAAAGTTGAATATAAGTCAAACCATAAAATTTATTATCTGAATTTGGAGCTCTCCCCCCTCCCAAAACATGTCACTTATCAAAGCAAAACACACACCATTATCTTGTGTTCCATCAATCACCAACTCCTCTCGAGAAGAGAATGTGCATTGCACCATGTGCCGATCGAAAGCCGGCCGGCTTTCACTGGCGAGCTCATCTGTCTATTTGACCTGATTTGGTAGGTCGGTGCATCCCCATCACCATCTTCTTGCCAAAGCTCTAATATAAAAGACAGTTCGAAAATTAAGATAGGTTGGGTTGATTTGAAGATTGTAGTAGCTAACGGTGGTCGACACCGTACCCCCGGCCCATCTCTATCGATCGATTGTCAGCAATTGAATTTTATTCCGGTCGTGCTCGAATATCATCCAATTCAACAATAATGGATTGTACACATTTGTTTTGTTGAGGGCCCTTAGCACGTCACATAATCACGTCCGCGAGCTGCTACGCGTGGCCACGTGGGGTGGCCGGCCTCAGCGATCATGCAGGCCACACAGCCACCGCCGGCGCCTCCATTGACTTCACCACAAGAAGTCAGAGCTCCCGAACGAAGACCAGAGAACTCCAAAAGCGCGGTGCGCGGAGGAAGAAAGAACCGGGGAAAAATCGTGCGCAAATCCTAACCTGCAGGGTTAGTGTGGAACTGGGCTCCTTAATTGGGCCTAGTACGCCAGTGGCAGGCCGGTCGCTCTGCTGAACTCTCTCCTCCTCCATTTATGCCCTAGAAAAAAACAGAGAAAAGGGAAAGGAACTTGGTGGGTCGTCCTGCTCCTCCACGACGCTCTTTTTCCGTTCCAGCACGTGGACCACGCTGACAGTTTACAAAACCTGATATTCAATCAATACGAGCACCGACTGTCGCAAGGATTGCTTAATTAATTTCTGTTCCAAGACATGTAATGTCAACTAAAATGTTTAAAAATTCACGGATTAGCCAGGGTATCCCCTGATCCGGTGACAAGTACACCATGATACTGCTTCACCCAATCGAAACCCGGCACTAGAAAAGCTCAACCTACTAGCCCTTTACGGCAATCTAAAAAAAAAATACTAGCCCTTTACGGCCTTTTTTTTTTGAGAATTTTTACGGCCTGTTTACCATGCGTACGTATGTGTAAAAGTATAAGATACTCCCTCCATTCTTAAAAATCTGACATTTAGGACAAGATTTGGATCAAATATTGGGAATATAAATCATCAATAACTTTTAAGTTGATGAGTTTGCAAATGTGAAAACTATATGAATAGATTTGTCTTAAAAAAATACTTTCATAAAAGTACACATATACCCCTCTTTGATAAATATTTTATAGTAACAAGAGATCAAAATTGTGTTTTAGAGACCGTGTGGCTGTCTTTAAACGTAAGTTTTTAGGAATGGAGAGAATATGTCGTCGCTGCATAAATATTCATGACGTGTTCTCATGCATATAAATGCATGTCCATACGCTTGTCTCAGTCGATCGCGCGTACACTTACTACTCGCAAAACTTATTGTGTGTCGGAAACTATAATACTACTTCCATTAGCATTTAGCGGTAGGCTATTTTTATTGGTACGAACTATAGTACTGGTAGTACGTTACACGTACTCGTACATGTTTGTTTCTGCCTGTGCAACAAGCCATCGCCTGTCCATTTGGCCCGCAGCCAGAAGGCCTGCCCGGAAGCACACTTTTTTGGCCCGGTTCGGCCCGCACTGCGTCGTGCCCGAGCTAGCCCGGCCCGGTACCACGTGCCGGGCGCGGGCTCCCACCCCAGCACGCCGGGTGGCTCGGCCCGGGACGGAGATACCGTCAGCGGCCCGCTAAACCCCTTCCCTACATATATACTCTACTAAACCCTAACTCACCTCTACAGATTATGCCGCCGCCTACAGCTCTCACTCCCAATTTACCTCGCGACCGGCCTCCCCAATCGCTTCCGCCACCCCTCCCTCTCGATCCCGCAGGCGTCGGTCGTCAGGTGCTACCGCAGCTGGAGGGTGCCCGCCTCTTCCCATGACGAGGCAGCCACCGGTGCACTCCAATACTTCTTCTCCGCGCAGATCTATGGAGGACCGACGAAAGTGGCGCGGATCTGCAGCGAGGACGCGACCGGCGGCTCCCTCGTCTCCCTTCGTCGTGCGCGCGGGCGGCACGAGCCCGACCTTCCATCCCGTGCCAACCAGGCTGGCCCGACACGAAATGGGCTCGCGAGCTTGGGCTTGGGCCGTCAGTGGAGCCCGTGGGCGGCCACAACATGGCACGGTGCGGTGTAATGTCGGGCCTGGCCCGACACGAAATTTAGCGAGCCATGTCGGGCTCGTGTCAAGGCCGGGCCGGGCGGCCCAAATGGACATCTATACCGTCAGCTATAACTACTCACTCTCCCTCCTCTCTCTCCCTCCACGCAAAGGCCCGTGCCCGTGTGGAGTCTCACCCAAAAACAATTCACGCACCAGGGACTACCACCAGCTTGTGGCTACCCTTTATTCGTTTCCTAGTCAAATGTGATTGCTCTCCGCAAACGCGAGTTCGCGTCTCGGCACCCGGCCGGCGATAGCGAGTCATCTGGCGACTGGCATGCAGTACTATAATGTCCTTGTTAGACGATAGCGCTAGATTGGCGCTTGGCCTTCGCAGAGAGGTAGAGGCCGGCGACGCGACGTCTCGTTTCCGAGCTCACCACGTTGACACTTGGCCGCCCGGCCGCGTCGTAGCTGCTGCTCGACCACGCTGTTTCGCAGCAAGTATGCGACCCGCCAGCCACACGCATTTTTCTTTACCTGCTGGGGACAACTTGCCGACCTCGAACAAATTAGCTTCGCGCATGCATGCGCATGCGCGCGCGGCCGACGAATCTGCTTGTTCCCGCCGGCGGGGTGGGGCACAACGGAACTCTCTCCCAGTGATGTGCACGCCGGAATCGGAGAAGAATTGCAGGAGATCCACGACGTCGAGCCGGAGTCGTCTAGGCACCAACCGGTAGTATTTTTCTCTCAAACCAAATCATTACCAACCACCATTCACCAGCGAGTCGACAATATTTTTCTCTCAGAACAAATTAACATCAGCAACCAACAACCAGCCAATCGAACTGTATTTCTATCTATCAGAGATTCAGAGCACCATACGCCCCAGATACACTCATTCACTCAATGCCTCCCTTTTTTGGTTAAAAATCCGAATAGTGATAGTCAAGCCTCTTTGCTCGTCTCTCTAGCTCACTTGCATTATGCAGCCTTAAAAAATGGCGTCAAGAAGGTCCAGCTGATCGCTTATCATGTGAGAAGGAGTGCAATAATTTACCGGGTCCAACTGGCCCTTGGAGATACCCAAAAGAGAGGGGGAGGAATCTCGCCGCGGATAGAGTTTGCGAGCAATACATCATCAGCTTATACAGCTTATTTTTTCCTCAATAATTGTGGTTTGACTAGCGCATTATTTATCGCCCAGCTGCCTATTAATCAAAGTAGAGCGGTGTTGTTAGCGCGCTCGATTCTTAGTTCTTCTTGCAAAAATTTCTTTAAAATGTTTTTCAACTTGCAGATTTAATTTATAAGCAAGCGCCCAATAATCGACACAACTCATGGAACAGTCAGATCAGTATCAGATCGATTGGCATGCGCACACGTAATTATCTGCCCATTTGTCGATCCCATTCATGTATCATATAAACTATCATGGTCGGTATATGCGTGATAGAAATTGTGGAGAAACAACAATGGACCGAAAGCGATGTGTATATACAGTTATACACACGTCAACGGTGACACACCTACAGGCAATAAGCTAAGCTAGCGAGGAATTAGGTAGTATTAACGAAATTATAATTGGTGGTGGCGGAATTAGCGATACCAGTTTCTTGGTCAGGGGCTCTCCAACCATATTTTTGCTAATCTGCGTCTCTCTTACATGAGAGGAGGAGGAAAATGATGTAAATTGTTGTTTTAGAGGAGATTTTGCGATCTCGAGCTTGGAAGAGCCATGGATTGATCGATGATACTCGACCACGCGAGGATCGGAGGAGTATCTTGTTCTGTCAACGACTTGGCTCTCTGAATCTGCTTGGGGTGGAGTGCAGCGGATTAAAAACATTAGGGAGGAGCAGTATATACTAGTAGTAGTAGTGTTTTGGTCCTAATTAACCTGAGACATTTTTTGGAAACATTGGGGAACCTTGAAAGATTTGCACGAGCGCTACGTTTGCGTTGGCTATGGTTTAAATGGCAACAACCTGACCGACCTTGGACTGGTCTGAATTTCCCGTGCGATAAGACGGACAAAGACCTCTTCGATGCTTCTACAGTCATTACAGTAGGGAAAGGGGACAGGACCAGCCTCTGGAATTCGAATTGGATCAACGGCCGAGCCCCAAAAAATTTGGCCCCGTCCCTATTCCAAAAATCGAAGAGGAAAAAAGTAATGGTGCTAAAAGCTACTCAAGATAACAGATGGATTAGCCACATCACTCCAATTCTCACGGTTGCCGAACTGCAGGAGTTCATTCTTCTATGGGAAGCAATCACAACAGTAGCAAGAGTGGAAGACTCGGAAGATGAAATTACATGGAAATGGACATCGGATGGGAAATACACTACACAAAGCACTTATCAAATACAATTCAGGGGATGATACAAGAAGTTAGCCTCCGCACCGATTTGGAGAGCGAAAGCCAAACCAAAGTGCCGCATTTTTGCTTGGATCCTCCTCCAACATAAAATACTAATTGCAAATAACCTCACTAAGCGAGGATGGCCACACGATCCGGTTTGCAAACTTTGCCAAGCTTCTCCAGAGACACCGACGCATCTATGCATGGACTGCCCGATCACTAGGGCGGTCTGGTCGCACCTCACCGCACAGCTACAACGACAAGATCTACAACAACATTCTGCACGCACTATTAATGGTTGGTGGAAACGCTTACGGCGACCTTTTGACAAGAAACAGAGGCCTCTTTTCGATGGGCTCATTCTATACTTCTGGTGGAATATTTGGAAAGAACGAAATAGAAGAGTTTTTCAGCATGCCTCAATGGAAGTAGCAGATGTAGCTTCTTTGGTCCTAAACGACACTCAAGGGTTCCAAACTTTGTTCTCGGCACAAGCGGCGGTGGACGTCGCTCCTTCTTAGTTGTGTTTTTTCGGTACCTCTAGTTGTTGGTTAGTTGTTTTGTTGTTTGTTTTTAGTTGTACAGTTTTTTGCCTTGGTTGTATACAGTTGTTTTTTATTTTTGAGGTTTCTTGTACCTCTTTTTCCTTCTAATAAAATTTACGGCAATTCTTTTACCGTTCCGTTCAAAAAAACATTTTTGGGAACCTTGTATAGTATTCTCCTCAACCATTCAGAAACGAACAACGCACTGCGTAAGCCATACCCCTTTTTCAGAAATACCAGCAGCTGGAAGCCCGCGATTGATTGGTTGAAAGGATTTAATTTGTTGAGGAGCAGGAAGTCAGCTCCTGCTCCCTGGTAGGAGTTCGTCCTCCAAATCATTACCTCACCCAGCTCACACGAAACCTGCAGATTCCTCTCTTTGTGCCTTCAATCTCACACCATGTGATTCTCGTTCAGTCAAGCATCTACATGGAGATCGCTGCATAGATACTCCTGTAGTGTTTTGGGCCTTTTGCTATGGTGGAGAAGGTCTTAATTGCTTGCAAGCATCGGTTGTAATTGTAAGTTGCAGAACTGCGCAAGTGCCGAAAGTGAGGAGAAAATGGGGGTATACGATTAGGTTGTCCAGCGCATGCATAGAGATTGGAGACCCACTGTTGCTTTTAAATGTGTAGAACTAGCAAGATGGCCCGCGCAAATAGCGCGGCTAGATTTAATATTATTATTGTACCTTTTGATTTAATTTCTTACGAAGTGGTCGAACTGGTTGTATGAAAACAACTTAAATATAATATTTTTATACTAATAGACTATACAAACTAAATTCACATGTAAACAACTGAACCATAAGTATGTTATTTTATTTTAGATTGTATTTACAAATTTATTTAAAACATAATTTCAGATTGTATTTACAAATTTATTTAAAACATAATTTCATAGGCTTGTCGCCTTTTCAATTGCCGCCTTTTCAATTGCTTCGTATGAAGGTAGAATCATGTCTCATACTGGAGTATTCTCACGGCATCGATCTTCTGTGTGACTTTCCTGACTCATCGGTAAATGCTTGCGTGGTCGGGATTCTTTATGACTTGTGTTCATGGTTTCCACGTTCAAACTCAATTTGCATTCTTATCGTTATCATGATTCCGAATAGGTGACAATTCCAACATTGACGCTTCCAAGCACTTCTTGTTGTATTGAGGCATCCATTGATCGTCCATCGCACTTTAGTGTCTGTGCATATTGTTAGGCCCTATCGCTCTTAGGTGTTTCATCTCGCCAAATTACCTCCAAATAGTCAGCGATAACTATGGATATACCTGTTGAGTTTTATGATCAAAAGTCCATGAGGCAGGTGTTGGTTTCCTGTCATTAGTCTAGCTTTAACATCTAGCTCTACTCACCAACGGTGCCGCAAATCAGTAGCAGCTAGCACAATGGCTGACATGTTCATATGCGAACTCTCTCTCCCTTTCTCCCTCCCCTCTTTCTCGTGCTATCGTTCTCTCCTTACAATCTAGCATCTACCAATTGATGATGTAATAATGTAGATTTACTCTCTCCCGTGCTACCAGGGTTATCCATCACTCTCTCTTTTGTGCTAGCAGGGCTATCCATCATTCTCTCTCTCTCAAGGCTAATGATTTAGCCCGTTGCTGGCTATATGATCTTGCCATGTCATTCTAAGCCAACTTAACATCCCACTCATATAATAGTTGGTTATATGTTTATGCTACATCATTAATGCTTGGTGTATATCTCCTCTCTCATTCTCTCACTAAATTTATAGAAATATGTGTAGCAGCCAGCTGAGAGCAGGCTGTATGCTTGCAGCTTGCTTTCCTTCTCTCTCTCTCTCTCCTCTCTCCTCCAACTAAGAAACAAAGTGACATGGCACTGCATTCAGCCCGCCTACGTCACCTTATTATACTTGCTCTTATCCATCTCTCTCTCTCTCTCTCTCTCTCTCTCTCTCTCTCTCTCTCCCTCCCGTGCTAGCAGGCTATCCATCATTCTCTCTCTCTCAGCGAAGTAAAATGCTCAAGGAAGGGATCAAAGACAAAACTCTACTATATGTCGGTTTCTAGATCCCTTGTACATTGTGTTGGATCCACGCTACCGAGGTCTTGAGGTGGCCTTCCCTCGTTGGCGGTGGTAGTCCGTTGTTGTCGTCGATGAAGAAGCTTTGCCCTACCCAACATCCTTTAAATGTTGTTCAATGTAGGGATTGAGCACCTTGAGAGGTACGCACTGAGTGTAGCACGATTGGTTAGATCTGTTATTCCGCTTGAGTTCTTGACTTGCGACATGTGCTCATGTTATGTCTTAGACTTTATTTTTGAAATTAAAGGCTCTATTATTTTGATGGTAAGCATATGCCCATCGATAGTCAGGCACCTATGATGACTTTGTCAATCTCAGTTTCTCGGTGTTTCTTCTATGGACGTATTTATTTAATGACTATGCATGTATTTAAGCTTTTGCATTTTATGGTGTCTGGTAAAAAAATAATGAGTCTCTTGACAACAAAACCAATTTGTGTGATATTTGTTTAGTAAACCAGAAAAGACCTAACTTTGTCTAAGTGACATTTGTGCCCATTAGTTCTAAAAGACGAAAATTGGTCGAAGGGAGAAGTGGGAAAGAAAGGAGTTAGACTTTATTTTTGAAATTAAAGGCTATATTATTTTGATGGTAAGCATATGCCCATCAATAGTCACGCACCTATGATGACTTTGTCAAGCACAAGACCATCAAACTCTATCTCAGTTTCTCGGTGTTTCTTCTATGGACATATTTATTTAATGAGTATGCATGTATTTAAGCTTTTGCATTTTATGGTGTCTGGTAAAAAAAATAAAGTTTGACAACAAAACCAATTTGTGTGATATTTGTTTAGTAAACCGGAAAAGACCTAACTTTGTCTAAGTGGCATTTGTGCCCATTAGTTCTAAAAGACTTAGCTTCTCAATTAGCACTTGGAATAAAAATGGTCTGCTAATATACCTGCGAAGTATTAATAGCTCTCATGAGTCATGAGTGCTACTTTCCTTTAAAAAATACAGTTTTAGGCAAAATGAAATGCTCTTTGGATGGGGTTTTCACCTTTGGTGACCTAGAGAGGCATGTGTGGCACAACACAAAATTTATTACATGGATGGTGATCAACGACGATTTCCTAGGACGGTTACGTGTTGGATTTCTAGCTCAGTGTTGGCGGCTCTCCTAGATTTCATTGGCGACGACCGCACCATGTCATATCAGTGAGGGGTGAACAGGTCAGGGATCAAGGCAATTCATGAAAATTGGTTGAAGGGAGAAGTGGCAAAGAAAGGAGAGATAGATCGGAAAGACCGGTGGTGACATTTGCACACTTTTGCAGGGAAAGAAGAAAAATGTGAGGATAGACAATAATTGGCAGCGTGATGAGGAACATGAGGCGTGAGGAATCGAGAGGAATAGTGATTGTCCGCAAGCAATTGGAGGGTTCAAGCTCGGTATTATTGGCAAACAGACTAAAGCAATATTACTTTTCTTTTATTTGATACGATGTTCATTCTAGTGACACGTCGTTAGTAGCGAGGTTGTTCTTGATCGCAACAATATTGTTTTGCATATATACTATAGGAGTGATGTCGGTGACAACGTGGGGATGAACAACCGTAAACATGGTGTCAGTGAGATTATTGGCTTAATCTTATGCGGAAGATAAGTATTTTTTTCCGTGGTGCAACACTTTTTTATTATACTTATTTTTGTTTTTAATTCATCATAAAACATTATTAAGAAGATACGGATGAGTTTGTGTTTTTTTGTAGTGCGTTTTTTTATTAGTATTCACGATGACATAAGAAAAAGGACTTCACGGCCCATTAAATGACGGAAGCCTCAAATAGCTTATCACCATGTTTAGGAAATTAAAAGCTATTCATATGTATACAGCGCATGGACTGTTAGAAAATATTTTTTTATTTCCTTAAAATAAGTCTATACGGTGCACGGACTGTTAGGAAATATCAAAAGGAAATTATAAAATTAACAAATATTTCACATAGATTCATAAAGTAATACGAACCGTTAGATCTTCATAAAATCCGACGGTGTACCTTCTTCTCTTTTTTAGATTAACGTGAGAATTTCTAACTCCTCTCGACAAACGTGGTGGTTTCTTTTAACACTCAAGTATTAAGATAAGTGAGAATTTCTAGCTCCTCTCGACGAACGTGGTGGCTTCTTTTAACACTCAAATATTAAGATAATAGATATCCAATAGTTGGCCCTGCCTGTTGCATGTCGTCCCATTTGGAGGAGAATCTCTTGCGCTGTTTCATCGGAGTTGATCGAACTGGATACGAGTTGAATACTGCGCATGCATCAATGATTCAGTGTCCTGGCACCAACGGATTGAAGGGTTGGACTAGCTAGGATTCCAAAGAACCGCGATATTTCTGGATTCAACATCACTTTAACACCCTTTTTGACCTTTTCTGCTACTTGCTGATATAGATAGCGAGGTGTCACGGTCCTATCTGTTCAATTCGTGTTCTTTCAACAAGCAGCGTTAATTCGTATGCTCAAAAAGGTGAAAGAAACAGTACAGCTACTCAAGAACTCGGCCAAGTACTAGATGCTAAACCGTTTTTACAATTTTTTTAGAGATGGATGGAGTGTAAAGCGAGCTGAAAAGTGGACACGTTGTGAGTACGAACTTGAAAACTGCTGACGCTCGCGGTTGATTTCAGGTTGCACAAACCCTCAAGAAATTAAAAGCAAACAGTTGTCTAGACTATATGGCATGAAGACTGGCTGCTGGTTAAATGACACGGCTCCCTAATTTTCTAGCTCAATTATTAGCCCAGTTGCCTGATAACTTATCTACAGCTCCAAACGTTTTCAAATTAGTCTCCCTATAGGTGTAGGTGGTAGGCGTATGAAACTGTACCTCAGTCGCTGCGGCTAAGCTTTGCCGATCGCTATCAGAACGTTTTTTGTTTTCTCGGCTGGATTTCATGCTCAAGCATGTAGCCACATACCACGGAACAGACCGGTGCATGTAGATGTAGACAGATAAGCATAGTGATTCATCATTGAATCATGTCTGATGGATGATGCCCAATAAGCTGCTAGCTAGGGTTTATTCCTCAGTTGCAAAGTCAACTCAGTTCCTCCATTCATGTCTCTCTCGCCAGAACTGTTTCGGTTTATGCTGTAGTACTAGTATGTAGTACTGATTTCATGCCTACAGTATTGTAACATCCCTCAAATTTAATGAGGAATGTTAATTAATAAAAATGTGGATTTAAAATTTTTGATGATTTATTTGTGTGATTATCAAATTATTTAAGGATGTCTTCCTTTTCTCTCCTTTAATTCCTAGATTTATTTTTGAGCTAAATAAAAATTCTAGGAAATATAAAATGCTAGTGTGAGAAACTTGGAGTTCATTTGGTTTTATTTGGAGTTTATTTGTTGTGAGTTTCAAATTTGAAACTACTTAGAACAGGGATATATGGAAATAGAAAAGGGAAAGGGGAGGAGCTGCCGGGCTCCGAGCCCAACCTCCGGAAGTCCGCTCGACCTACCTCATCTCTTTTTCCCTTTTCACCGCACCACCTCCCTCTTTCCCTGTTTCGGCCCAGCGCGGCCCGCTCCAGCGCCGGCCCGCCTCCCACCTACCGCGGCCGAGCTGAGCCGCTGACGGATGGGGCCCGCGTGATGCAACCGCCCGCGTCAGCGTTTCTTCCCCGCGTCACCCCCTTCTCTTTTCCCCTTTGTGACGCCGGCGCGCAGCCTTCCGACGCCGCCCCGCCCATGGCGACCGTCGATGGACAACCACGTCCCTCCGACGCATCCGAGCCGTCCACGCGTCTCCCACGGACCACGCTCCATAAAAGGAGTCGCCGCCGCGCCTGGAAAACCCTACCGCACCGGGGAGCTCTCCCCTTCCACCTTGCCGCCGCCCGCCGGAGGAGAAGAAGGAGGGAGAAGGGAGAAGAAGGCCAGGAGCACGCCCACGAGTTCGCCATCGACCTCGCGAAGCCGAAGGCCCGCACGTGGGAGCTCGGGGACGCCGTGAAGCCAAGGACCGCGACGCCCCTGCTTCCTCTGCTCCGCGCCGCCGTCTCCTTCCTCGCCGATGACCCTGCTCCGTCCCTCTTCACCGACGCCTGCACTTCGGCCAGTGGCCACCGAGGTGAGGCCGACCTTCCTCGCCCACCTGTGGTCGACCTGGCCTTCGAGCCGAGGCAGGACGCGAGCTCGTCGTCGCCACCGCCGCGCACGCCGCATGGTGAAGCCGGCCTTCGTGCCGTGCTGGGAACTCTTTTGCAGGTGCCGCTGCTGTCGCCTCATTCACGCGCGCGCACTTCCGCTTTCCTCCCTTGCTTCGTACCCACACCTCGCCGACACGCGCCCCGCCGCCGCCGTGCTTTGGCGCACCTCGCCGCCGGTACGCACGTCGACGTGCACACGCGCACAGGCACTGCCCGTCCACCTCTTGCACGTTTTCACAACCACCTCACCACCCCGGTCACCGCGCACTCGCGCGCAGGGCAGTCCCGCGGCCGGAGCCTACCCCTCGCCGCCGCACTGCTCCGCCCGAGCTCCGCCATGGCCATGACGGCCGAGCACTTCTGGACAGGGGGCGAAAGCCCCAGTTTTTGGGTCGACATGTTTCACCTGATGCGCGCACGCTCATTTCTGGGCATCAGGGACACCCACACGCGCTCGCCGGTGATCACCGCCGAGCACCCGCGCAGGCACGTCGCCGCCGTGCCCTGTCGCGACGCCGCCACACCTCACCTCTGTCCAAGACGGATCCCTTGATGCGTAAGCGAGAGCCCCTAGCGCTCGTCGTCCCCTCGCTACCGTTAGTTGACCTAGCCGGGCACTCCTCGTCGTCGGCAGACCCATGACCGCGCCGCCGTTCCTCTGGGTCACCGCGTCGAGCACCTGGCGGCGGACCCCAAAACCCAGGGGGTTTTCCCTTGTGCACGGGGGGGGCACACGTGGTTTTGGCCGTAGCCAATCCACCGGATCTGGTGCAGCCGGCCACTCGCAGCCTTGGGCACGCCAGAGCCCACACCGACCCGCGCCGCAGAAGATCCCGCCGGGATCTCGTGTGGCTGACCACGCCAGCAGCCACGTGGGCTGCGGCTGACTTATAGCCACCCCCGTGGACGCCACGTCTGCGCCAGAAGCCGACCTGCAGCCATCTAGCAGCTAGCTTTAAGCCCTTTTGAGCCAGCCAGTAGTCGGCCTAAAGTATGAGATATTGTATATGCGTATTTTAATTTCAGAAATGTATTTTATCTTCGGAAAATCATAATAAATCCGTTTTAGCTCTGAAAAATATGAAACTTCTTCTGAAAATCTTCTAAAAATCCAAACTCCGCGCTAGACTAGAGTTTGACTCTTTTTGGATCTTACTTGCTCTTCATCTTGGATTTATTGCCATTAGTAGCCGAGTTTATTTATTTAAATACCACTCGTACCCAGGTTCACGCCTGACCATCTTTGAATGCCCATTAGGCATGGCTATTTTAGAACTGCTAGTGCTTTATTTAATGCATAGAGATGAATATGATGAACCCATGCATAGCCTCTTTTACATACTTGTCCTTGATTGACCTACTACTACTGTTTACTTAAGCTAGATGATGTGCTGAGCTTGCTATGCATGTGTGGGGATTATTGTGGTAGTTTCTTGGCGTGTGTTGGAAAAACCGGCAGGAGAAGGCGTTTTGGGATATTTTGGCGGGGGTGAGCTCGAGACAACCTGATCTGGGATCGGGGGTGAGCTCTTCTCGGACGTTGCCCGAGTTGGTACCTATGGCGGGTACACCGTTTTAGGAGCACAGGTGTTGGGGATTTTTGTGATGACTTGGAGGATATGAGCTCGCCCCGGTCTGAAACCGAGTGGGTCGCCTGTTACATGGGACTTTCGTACACACCACCTCGCCGAGAGTGGGGATAGGGCCGTTCGACCCTAGCAAGTGCGGTACCATACCTGCCAGCAGGATAGCAGGGTATCAGTGGGGGAGAGGTGGGAGTGAGTCCACCCTCTCAGTGCGACTCCCGTGTGGCCACACGGGGGCATTTTCACAGTTCTGGGGTGGTCTTCTGCGGGGGACCGCATCGAGACCCGGATGCAGAATGGAACCGTAACTCCTAGGTGTTCGCCCGGTAGGGTAGGCTCGGTCGGCCGTACACCGTCCGGGTACTATTCCGAGTTAGGTACTGGTGAACACGCTCTGCAGAGTTTAGATCTATACGTATAGCCGCGTCCTCGGTTATGGACATGCCCGTTGTTTCTCCGACTCTTACGTTTTGGGATTTCTACCTCCCCCTTATAGGATGAGTGTGATTGGTGAGCCGTGGTTGTATTCGGGGAGAGGAGAGTTGCTCCCTCTACCTCGCGGATCCGGGTGCAACCATTGAGGTGCGAGGAGTGGGAGTTCTCGCACCGACCCTAGATGGAGATAGGTGATGGTGACGGTGATCTGGGTGACCAGATGTAACCGTATGCGGATGAGAGATATGGGATATGGTGAACTTATGGAGATATTACTCTATTTTTGCTGCTGCTGCATAGGAAATCCTGCTACTACCTTGATATACTCTTTTCCCCTTAGAAATAGGCCACTTAAAGCTTGCATACGGTTGGTGACGTGGACCTATCCCGATCCTTGGGGATAGCCCCTGAGCTTGCAGGGTACGAGTCCGACTACGACAACAATGCCGACGGATGGTACGACTGAGGGGGCACGACGCTTCGCTCAAGGATGCCTGTGGGAGATGCCTGAAGATGGAGACACCTTTTGGGAGATAGCTACCGCTGCGTAGGCTCTTATTTCTGTTATTCCGCCAAGAGGCGGGTATTGATGTACTCCGAATAATCAGGACATGTAATAATCAGATTATTATTCGTACTCTGATGCTTTATTTCGATGTATGACTGTGTTATTTATCTGTGATGAATGCCTGTGCGTGATAGCGTCTGATCCAGGGACTATCACGAGACAGAATGCTGGGTTTTCCGATTTTGAAAACCCAGGGCGTTACAAGTATAAAGAGGAGCATCTAGACTTGGGGCTAATCTATAAACCTGAATGAATCATTTTCCCTTCTACCAAGCATCCATGATGAAGTAAGAAAAAAAATTGGTTACGTAGGCCCATATAGAAAGAAGAAAACTTTTGCAGACCGAACGATCCCGACCCTATAAAATATATTATTCGAAGGGTTTTATATAGAATCGAAACATATTCAGCTAGAACTGCAAGACTCTTGGGTTGGTTGGCGGTAATGGTTGGCCCAAATTCCGCTGCCGGGTACAGACATGCATTACCAGAAATGGTTTCGTCCCCATGAATAGCTGGATTACCCTTTGCGTATTCAGAAGGGCGGGGATAGGCGAATAATCAAACCGTAGCTAGATTCAGACAGGTAATCAAATATACAGTGTACAGACATCACATCCTCATGATGTGTCAAAATTTCAAATCAAGCCGACTGGGGAGGGGAGTGTGCAAACAAGCTAGCTGACCAAATTGCGCCGGTTAAAAACGACAGTTAGGATAGAGATGGCATTGGCTCATGTCGTCTTCAGGGTTTTGGGGCCTTGCATATTCTCTCATTACAAGCGCTTGTTTATGATATACTCGTATATACTAGTGCTTTGATGACATGGAGCTTATGGATCCTACGCCCTTGGTTCTTGTGCTGTCGGTATTCAGGAACTGCATTGTTGCCTGAAAATTAAAGACAGTGTGCTGACGACTGCCGTGCTATGAGCTTATATGGTTAATAGTTAATCCTAGTGGTTGTGATTAAATCCTAGTGCTGTTTCATTAAAAAAATGTTGTGGATTGACAGTGTATATATTGGGTAAAAACTGGATTGAAAAATAGTAGCTGTAATAAGAACTGCAGAGGCAAAAAAAACCCAGTAATTTCAGACAGTGAAAATTGTCAGGTCATACATATCCATGCATATCGACTTAGTAGTCACTAGTCAGTACTAATGTACTCACTAAGAAGCAACTTAACTATGCTATCACCCACTTGCATTACACTTTAAGCAACTTCGAGTGAAAATTCTTCTACTACACACGTCAAATCGATCATCAATCTGAAGGAAACTCGAAAATGTGACACCCTGAGGCTGACGAAAGAAAGTCGCAAATTAACAGCAACTTGGGAAAAGACTGGAAGGAGTAAACAGCCCGAGGGAACTCGAAGACGCATACAACCCTGAGGGAAATTAAACTAGAAGATGCCGAGCACCCCGAGAGAGCTTCCAAGAGGTGGTCGCCGCGATCAACGAACTCGAAAACGTTTACATATATGTATATAAATATACATATACATCTGCAATAATTTGTGTGACGTTATTAAAAGTGTCAAATTGGAATTTGTTTTTTTGGGAGGGACGAAACCATTGGCAGCCGGATTCGGTCACGCATGCAGCAAACAATAGAGAGGTAAATATTCCGTGTTGTGATGTCATTAAAACATGACTAGTATATCTTAATCATTACTAGTTATATAGTCTTTTAGAGTACCCACGTTAGCCTTTACTAAATGTGCTAGGAAAAAGATAAACAAAAAATCTGAAAAAAAAACATTTTTCGGCATACTCTAATTATGGATGGGCAAATTCACGGTGGGTGATGGGTCACAAATCCGTTTTTGGGAGGATACCTGGCTGGATAACACTTCTTTCAAAAGTCAATATGCATCCTTATATAACATTGTACGGAAGAAGAGTGCAACTGTAGCAACGGTTCTTATATTGAATCCTTTGAATGTGGCCTTTAGGTGATCCTTAGTTGACAATAATTTACATGCTTGGCACCATTTGGTTACTAAATTTGTGAGTGTCCAATTAACATATCAAAGAGACCATTTTATTTGGTCTCTAAAACAGAATGGTCATTTACTATTCGATCTATGTATAATTCGCTCATTGCTCAGTTGCCTGCACCACGTAAAAATGTGATATAAAAATTAAAGTTACCCTTAAAAGTTAAAATTTTTGTCTGGTGTTTGCAAAAAGGAGTAGTTCTAACTAAAAATAATTTACCTCATCGACAATGGAAGGGAAGTTTAAAATGTTATTTGTGTAATCTGGAAGAAACCATCCAACACCTTTTCTTTGATTGTCAAATGGCTAGAATTATATGCAGGATTGGACAAGTTTCTTTTAATATAACACCACCAGTGAACATTGAACATATGTTTACTGGGTGGCTAAATAGAATTAATAAGAAACTTATGTACAAAATCCTGGTTGGAGCATTTGCTTTATGTTGGGCAATTTGATTAAGTAGAAATGACATGATTTTTAACAATACTCGAGCTGTTACTCCTATGCAGGTTATCTTCCGAGTGACTCATTGGATCCGTTTTTGGGTGTTGCTGCAGAAAGAGGATGAGCGGCCTCACATTATTCGGGGGTGTCATATGCTTTAGACCATGTTGATGGAGATCTTTGCATCCAATGGATGATCTTTTAGCAGCAGAATTACTTTTACGTGATGTTTGACTTTGTTCCAGAGACCCATCTTTTGGTTCTTCTTTAGATGTACGTGTTTGTAATAAGAAACATCTATACGCATAGTTTTATGTAGAGGCTGGAAATTGAAATATATTCCCTTTTCTAAAAAAAATCATAAACAACAATAGGTATGTATATGATGTCTTATGTTTTTTTCCTAAACATTGCCGATCCTTACCATTATGAAAATAATCTACCCCTCAATGGCTAAAATGGATATCTAAATTACCCACATTTGCCATTATAAAAAATCTAGAGTGACACCCTAAACCTATAACTAAACTGCATACCTGTGCTGTTATGAAAAAAAATTAGAGTTACTCCTAATCTTCACCTAATAAATTAGCACCTATGTCATTATCAAGAAAAGCTAAAATAACCCTCTAATAAATTAGATACCTGGGGGAAACTCGAAGATGCAAACACCCCAAGGGGCGCTCCAAGAGGCGGTGATCATGATCAACGAACTCGGAAATGTTTACATGTGTATATGTATACATTTTCAATAATTAGTGTGTGACGATTCAAGCCTCAGAAGTAGATTTTTATTAGAAGGGAAACCATCGGCAGCCACAACCAGACTCGGTCAGGCACGCAGCAAATAATGGAGGTAAATATTTTTGTGTTGTGACGTCTGCAGAGTGTATTTGCTGGGTTAGGTATTCCTGTAGTCAAACAGGGGTCAATATCTTGAGGTTTTTTTGGTACACAATACCACCCAGCGGTAGTACGGTGGTATTATCAGTTTTTTACTATGGGTAAAATGGTAATTTGCTCGATGCATATTATTTGGAAAAATTTTCCTCCTCCCTCCATTCACCCTGTCACCCGTGACGCACATTTCATTTCATATATTACAACAATATCACTTTGCATTTCCGATAATACCCGTATACTACCCATACCACCTATGAATATCACTCATACCACACAAAAAAACCCGGTGGTACAGAATTAATCTCAACCGTCGGATCCTTACACATAGATCATTTTCTATTACATACAAGTCATTTTCAACTGGTGGTACAAGGTGATATTGTGTAAAAAAAAAACCTCAATTTCTTTGTCGTGCTGTCAGTGTACGTACGTAGGTAACGAACAGAAGAGTGATGTGTGATCAATGGCTCAATGCAATGTGTAAACCAGAGTAATTTTTACAGCAAGGGTTCAAAAGTGAGTTTAATTTGTGGGTCAAAAATTCTTTGACTTGCATGAATAGTATACTTCGCACCTCGCTTTACAAGCATGCATGCGTGTATGCATGGGGTAGCTCAACTGTGGTCATGTAAATAATGTAATAGCGATGAAATGGTATTGCAACTTAAATTCATACTGATTTCATCAGTAGTTCGAAATTCATACTGATTTCATCAGTAGTTCGAAGAACTAATTTGGTATTCCGTACGTAGTACATAGGACACGTTGTGGGGGACCAATATAATGAGAATGAGCAGTGCAAAGAAATGCTCGTAGATCTACCTCCCATCATGGGATCGTCATCAGAGTAATCCATCCGAAGCGAGATCGAGGCCAGCTAAGCTAGGGATCAAAATTCAAATCAAATGGCATCCCATGCCATGCATGGTGCGAGGCTGTAACACGTGCTCGGTGGATCTTCTATTTCGATCCATGTAAAAGACTAATGAATACTCATAGAGCACGGTTAGTGCAGCTGTAGAACTTTCAACGTACGACGGCCTTGCGCCGGCCAGGACGTATGAAGATTGAAGAAGCCAGCACCTGACCTGACCAGCCAAATTCCTGGTTGCATTGTCTCCCGAATTCAAACATGGTTCACTCTAGATCACCATTTTCATTCTAGAAATTTCACCGGAACACATGTTGTGAATACAAATACAAAATAGTTATTTTTCTTGGATCGAATTCGGATAAGTTAATGACAGAATGTGTGTCGAATATTGATATTCATCATATTCGGATCTTAAACATGCAAAGTTTAGTATCCCGGATTTGGATATGGTGTGGATAGAGCAAACACATACTTTTATCCATTTACAGCTTTAGTATCTTAGCATGAATGTGGTGGGCGCTCCATCGCAGTCGCGAGACCAGCAGAGGAGGTCGGCACACGCTGTAGATAAGGAGACTGGAGACCCAGGTTCCAAGTCTTGCACGGTGGATTTACATGCAGGTACAAACCAATCAATAGTTTGCAATGTCAACGCGTGCCGTCCTAGCAGAAAACCGCTGGCGTCTCTGTATTGTCATGGAACGCCGTGGTCCGCTGAAAAGGAAGCAGGAAATGGACGCTTGCTCGCAAGCTGCACACTGCTGGTGTCGCTTTTTCAACGTTCCTGTTGCTTTGACAACATGTACGCATCGGAATCTTTTCGGGGTCCCCTTCCGAATCCACCGATTTTAGTTTCCAGATTCTTACGGGAAATATAATTGAGGGGCCTTTAGTTCCTAAAATTTCACCCAACTACCCATCACATCAAACTTCGGACACTAATTAAGAGTATTAAATATGGATTAATGACAAAACTTATTCCACAATCTCTACCTTAATTTTCGAGACGAATCTAATGAGCCTAATTGTGTCATGATTAGACAATGTCGTGCTACAGTAACCAGTCTCTAATGATGGATTAATTAGACTTAATGGATTCGTCTCGGAATTTCTCGTCCATTCATGGAATTAGTTTTATAATTAGTCTATGTTTACTATCTCTAATAGAGCTTTAAAGTCACTCCCAAAATTTTGTCCCCAAAATTTTGGGGAACTAAACGCACCGTCAGCATGCCTCCGGTGAAATCTCTGCCGATCTGAATGGGATGTCGTGGTCCATTGACAGTGTACAGAAATGGAATCGTACGCCGACTCCGCTACTGGATGCAGAGGACCATCATATATCCCGAAGTTGGAGCTTTGTTGAGGGCTATTTTCATGACGACATACACGCGCACACATCGACATACAAACCTCTATTATCCCACTGAATACTGAATTCTGGAAGAAGAAAAAATCCTACAGGAAGATCACAATTCACAAATCCTAAAGTTCAAACAAATAACTCACCAGTTCACACACTCACACAACCTCGTGTACACTTCCATCTTTGCCCTATATGATCATAATCCAGATTCACCGTTGCGTAGTGCCTTATTCATCTGGATTATTAGCCATCAACTAGTAGTACTTTTCTCTGATAACAAATCAGCACCAGCCACAACCCAGTAGCCAGCCGAACAGGCTGGATGTTTTTCGCATGCCCACTTGACATGTCAACGGTACTAATTATTTTATCTTTTCTTTTCTATATGTTTTCCCTTTACCTTTGATAATGTTTTGTCTTTATTTTTACCATACCACTTTATTTGTCAGGCACTCAGGCTTATTACCCAAGTATAGTCAATGTCTGGATAACTCCTTAAAATATTCTTTGGTTCAATATACCTCTTAAGCTACACTATTTAGCTAAAATTACCCATTGGCATGTTTTTTCTTTTTTGTTTCTCCATGCATAAGTTGAGTTTCAATTTAAGTTTTGCCAGGTGGTAGTGAACACCACAATGTATATAAAATATATAGTATGAATTTTTCATCATTATTTTTGTATAATTTGGTATCTAATAAATTATTTATCATTAAACCCTATAATAATAATGATGATGATGATGATGATGATAATAATAATAATAGTAATATTAAATTCATGATGAATTTTTGAACTTGTGTTATGATGTCTGCTATCATCTCCCATAAGTTTAACTTGAAAATAATCCGTGTGTGTGGAGGAATAAAAAAAGACAATTTGTGTTAGGGGATAAATTGAACCAAATGATATAGTTATTTAGGGGGTAAACTGAACCAAGAAATAGTTTAAGGGGTTACCTAGACTTTATCTATACTTGAAGAGAGTAATTTGGACTAATAAGAATAGTTGTGCTTGTTCCATGTCTATTATTTTTTTCCTTTCTCTTGTCTCTAAACTGAGTTTTTTTTGGATAAGTTATTATTTGAATCTATACTATCTCTTTGAATCTTGTTCAAACAAGTATTTATAGAAAAACTTAGTTGATCGAGTATTCCTAAAACTATACATTTCAAACATTTTTTGTTCGAGAAGTTGAATAAAAAACCTTGTTTGTATAAGTTGTCTAGAAATGATAAATTAGCTGCAATTGAGTTAGTCATGTTCTTTAGATGAAATTTGTCTAACTCGGTTCAAGTTCTCAACTCAGCACTATTTTTCAACGGTGGGTGAAGTGCACGTGGGACATTAAGATATGTCGGTCGAGTCTCTTAGAATCGCTCAATAGAGGTAGTGTATGCACATATATGTTTGTATTGTGTTTTGAAGTTTCAGAAAAAAGGAAATGTCTCCACCAAAAAGTTTGGTAGACAAATTATGTGCAAAAGTTGCATTACAAGTTCCCCGACATATTAAGTATAAAATTTGCGCTGAAAGAAAAAAACTTATGCATCACTTAAAAAAATAAAAAATAGAAAAAATCGCTCGAGAAGTTCTTCTAACAAATTTAATGTGAAAGTTGTGCTAAAAAATTATTCTGAGATGCCGTGTAGAAAAATTGTACATAAAAAGTTAGGCCAGAAGTTCTCCAAATTTGTAACATTCTCTTAAAAATTGTGTTGAGAAGCTATCATTTGATAATTTGTTTGGGAAAAAAATGTAAAACTGTGCGTATAAGTTATAAGTTTCTTGAAACATGATAGACGGTTAAAAATGATTTTTTTTTGCACGACTCACACGCGCGCACAAACATATAGACTATCAATATCATGGGTCCATTTCGAATTGGGTTGCTGTGTCACAACTCACAAATTATCACCCTTTAGAGTCGCTTTTACAGTTGCATCAAACACGAGTTTCTAAAGAGTAAAGAGGACCCTCTATAGCTAGCTAGCTCAAGAGTGACAGAAAGTTACCGTCTCGCTATCAGGCCCACCAAAGCTACAGTACCCGTCAGTACCCACTACCCACACGGAGGATGATCCCCCACTAATTTCACCAGCAGGGTCAATTATTGCGCAATAAATTAACTAGTGCCAGAGTCATGGGAGGGGGGTGACTGAAGGAGATACTGATTCCCCCGCATAGCACACTGGTTTACTATAAGGACTTTTTTTAATTAAACAACCGAATTTTCCACCTAGATAGCTTAGCTGCCAAAAGGTTATGGGCTAATGGTGGGAGGAGGATCTCTCTGATCCAGGGCCAACCCGAATCATCCCGACGCAAGAGATCCACCTCCCTCCACCACGCGCGCGCGCCTATAAAACCCGCGCCGGGCAGCGCAGGCTTCCAGCAGCAAAAGCAGCAGGCAGCGTCGTCGTGCACCGACGAGCCCCGCCACCGCCCAAACCCTCTCGATTGCTCCGCCTCTGCGAGCTCGAGCCTCCTCAGATCACTCGTCGCCGCGCCACCAACCCGTCGGGCCTATAGCCTTCTGATCGACCGGCCTAAATAGAGTAGCAAGCTTAAGACAAGAGCGCGATGGCTGCCATTCTGCCGGAGACCTCGTCGGACGGCAAGGCCCTGACGGACGCCTGGGACTACAAGGGCCGCCCGGCCAGCCGCGCCTCCACCGGCGGATGGGGCTGCGCCGCCATGATCCTAGGTAAGCATCACCTGACCCGACCTGCCTACCGTCTCGCTTCACGGCCACGCCACATGAGAGTTGCGCCCGGCCGGCCCCGGCCATCACCGCCCTGCTCGTGCTGTCCATGCACCTGCACGTGCGAGGTCCAGACTCCTGAGAGCTGCTGTTGATGTTGATTCTTGGTGACAGGCGCGGAGCTGTTCGAGCGGATGACGACGCTGGGCATCGCGGTGAACCTGGTGCCGTACATGACCGGCACGATGCACCTCGGCAATGCCGCCGCCGCCAACACCGTCACGAACTTCATCGGCACCTCGTTCTTGCTCTGCCTCCTCGGCGGCTTCGTCGCCGACAGCTTCCTCGGCCGCTACCTCACCATCGCCATCTTCACCGCCGTGCAGGCCACGGTTCGTCGTCGTCTCGATCGTCTCTCGCCGGCCCGACCCGTGCATCCGGCTTTTATCTAGACAACAGCGTGACACCTGGATGGCTAATACTCGGTTTATGTGTATACTGCAGGGCGTGATGATCCTGACGATCTCGACGGCGGCGCCGGGCCTGCGCCCGCCGCCGTGCGCGGACGCCAAGGGCGCGAGCCCCGACTGCGTCCCTGCCAACGGGACGCAGCTCGGGGTCCTCTACCTGGGCCTGTACCTGACGGCGCTGGGCACCGGCGGGCTCAAGTCGAGCGTGTCCGGGTTCGGGTCGGACCAGTTCGACGAGGCGCACGACGGCGAGCGCAGCAAGATGCTCCGGTTCTTCAACTGGTTCTACTTCTTCGTGAGCATCGGCGCGCTGCTGGCCGTCACGGTGTTGGTGTACGTGCAGGACAACGTGGGCCGCCGCTGGGGATACGGCGTCTGCGCCGCCGGCATCCTCGTCGGCCTCGCCGTGTTCCTGCTCGGCACCAGGAGGTACCGGTTCAAGAAGCTGGTGGGAAGCCCGCTGACCCAGGTGGCCGCCGTGACGGTGGCGGCGTGGAACAAGCGCGCGCTGCCGGTGCCGTCGGACCCGGACATGCTCTACGACGTCGACGACGCGGCCGCCGCCGGCGCCGACGTAAAGGGGAAGCAGAAGCTGCCCCACAGCAAGGAATGCCGGTAAGAAAACTTTGACGCGTGCAATCTACTTAGCTTTGTTTACTTCTAGAAAGAATTTGCTTATTGGTGGTTAGCACTAGTACTTATTACTACTAGCAGTACGTAGAACCGATAAAAATTAACAGTACCAACGACGACTTAATCGACCACGCTCAGTCAAGCTCAAACAGTAATAAATAATCTAAATCCGAACAGATTCAATTAATCAATTGACTTGTAGGCTCAGAGAGGACACGAGCTAGGTAGCTTGTGCGTTGTTCATGACGACCTTGTTCGACGAGTCCATCCTATCTTGCTCCTGCTTGTCCGGCCGGTGCATGTGGGTCACTCGTGCAGACGCTACACGAGACACACAGATGTATCTATCCATCCATCCTTCCATCCATCGATCGATCTCAGATATAGCAGCAGCTAGGAACGACAGGTTGTAGTGCAAATTGCGATATGAATATTTGGGGACGAGCTCATCATTGGTGGGCCCCCCTGTTGGGCAACATGCATCCGAGAATCCCCCCATCGACCCCCAAATAATTCTGCAGTTTTCAACTCCCTCTGCAGTCCGCAGCTGCTGCCTCACCAAGCTCCCGTGCTCCCTCACACATGCAAAACAGATGCAAACATACTGGTTAAGTAACTTTTAAAGGATAAATAAGTGGTGCCTAGGGCAGATGCAAGCTGGGACATGGTTGCTAGGCCACTTGCTGGCATGCATGTGTGCTTGTCACAAGATCACTGCTTCTGTTCTGTGTGCCTGCCTGCCTGGCTGCTGCTGCAGAGCGTCACGGTAACCCATAGTATTCAGCACGAGCAAGTACCTATAGTGGCGCGTGCTTTTGGGAAGGGGATGTGGTGTCCAGACCAGTGGCCGGCCGGCAGATGGATGAAGCCAGGAGGCGAGCGCGCAGGCGTCAGAGAGGTCGGCGTGATGCGAGCGTCGAGTGAGATGGACATGTTTGCAGATACTGCCCGTGCCCGTTGCCAATCGCCAAGGGATCGGCCGAAAATTCTCTGTTCTGGCTCCCTTCAGCCACTTGCACGTACCCGTCCACGGTACATGTGACGGCACCTCTCTGTCTTCTACCACTGTCGTCGTGCTCGCGAGGAATGGCACCAAATCGAAATGTCTCACGTGTTCACATAGATCTTTACATGTGGTGGGCGAAAATTATGAACACTACTGTATATCACCCTAAAAACACACTACTGTACATCGATTAAAATCATAGAAGCCGATCATTCTGGCCAAAGCTGGTAACTAGTACCTGCTTGAATCACTTGATAAAATCCGTGAAAAAGGAAACACACTAGGGCGGCCTGCTTGCTCCTTGGCCAGAAAAATTAGTATACACTACTTGACCACTTGTGCTTCTGACGAAGGACAACAGCAACGACGACAGCGGTCAATAGCCTGCTGAACCACAAATTATAAGCTAGTTTTTCTTTTCTAATAACTCACCTGCTCACCCAGATAGCGTCACTTCATGCATCACCGTGTTCGAGTCCAACAAATTGAGCTCACTTTTCACTAAACCTCGCAATTGATTAGTACAGTACTACAAATCAATTGTTAAGTTGCACACCCTGAAGATAGCGATTAGGAAGGAGAGGAATCGAGCACAGGGCCTCTCGCAGGTGCATGCACCCTGCACCGGGTGACGCTGCTGCTGCTTCAGCCGTTCAGCGATCCATCGGCCGCTCCCTCTCCAGCCCGTTTTGTTTAGTCCTCCAACAGATGCCTTTGTCCTGTGGAAAACCACCACGAAAGCTGAGGTAGCCACGCACCCGGCGGCGCCCGCTCGTCCTGAAACTTTGCCCACGGGTCGCGGGACCTACTACTACTGCTTCTGATCACATCCACATGGCCGGCGCGCGCACGCAGCAGGGGGCTCACGGGCACGACCAACAAGGCCACCCGTTCGTGTGGCTGTCTGCTGCTCTCGATGCCAGAACGCAAAGTTGAAGCCCCCACGAACGCAAATAACATCACGTGCACGGGATCGATCACGAGCCGCGCGCGCAGTGGTGATCGGTCGATCGAATCGTCCGGTGGATGTGACGCGCCGGTGATTCCTGATCGGACGTGCAAAAAAGTTCCCTGCATTTTGATCGGTCGTCCTAGCGCTCTACTCTCAGATACAGTAGGCAGCCACCAGGCCAATAATTCAAACCTGCATTTGTGATCAATTTGACGTTGAAAATGATGACTATGATTGACACTCTACAGTAAGCCAGTAACACTGATGACTAACTGTAATAAACTGGATGATGCAGGTTCCTTGACCACGCTGCCATCATCGACGGCGAGTCGCCGGCGAACGCGAGCAAGTGGACGCTGAACACGCGGACGGACGTGGAGGAGGTGAAGCAGGTGGTGCGGATGCTTCCCATCTGGGCCACGACCATCATGTTCTGGACCATCCACGCGCAGATGACCACCTTCTCGGTGGCGCAGGCCGAGGTCATGGACCGCGGCCTCGGCGGCTCCGGCTTCCTCATCCCAGCGGGGTCCCTCACCGTCTTCCTCATCGGCTCCATCCTCCTCACCGTGCCCCTCTACGACCGCCTCGTCGCGCCCGTCGTCAAGCGCCTCACGGGCAACCCGCACGGCCTCAGCCCGCTCCAGCGGGTCTTCGTCGGCCTCTTCCTCTCCGTCGCCGGCATGGCCGTGGCCGCGATCGTCGAGCGCCACCGCCAGACCACCTCCGAGCACGGCGTCACGATCACCGTGTTCCTCCTCATGCCCCAGTTCGTGCTCGTCGGCGCCGGCGAGGCGTTCACGTACATGGGCCAGCTCGCCTTCTTCCTGCGCGAGTGCCCCAAGGGCATGAAGACCATGAGCACCGGGCTGTTCCTCAGCACATGCGCCATCGGGTTCTTCTTCAGCACGCTGCTTGTCACCATCGTCGATAAGCTCACCAACCACGGCGGTCACGGCGGCTGGCTCGCCGACAACCTCAACGAGGGCAGGCTCGACTACTTCTACTGGTTGCTCGGCGTGATCAGCGCCATCAACCTTGTTTTCTTCACGTTCGCTGCAATGGGGTACGTCTACAAGGAGAAACGCCTGGCCGACGCCGGCATCGAGCTCGCCAACGAGGAGGCCATAGCCGTCGGCCACTGATGGATGCTGCCACAACCGTGCATGCGAGCATCTTTCTCTTTTCTTTTTGTATGTTTTTTGACTTGGTTTTGGCGTGTATGTATTTCGGTGGGGGTATGCGTGATGTGTTTTGGCGCGGTGTTGCCCCGTCGTACGTACCTACGTACGTGGAGCTAGCTAGTTAACGTGTACGTGACGGTAAAGAAATGTAGATAGAAATATACGGCTTAATAAGTGCCAAATAGTGATATAAGTTGTATTCTGCTAGCTTCTTGGAATGAATGGAAGCGTTGCTGCCCTTGTTTAATTAATTAGTACTAGTGATGATTTAGATCCGTATGGTACTGATGAATCTTTCTTATTACCAATGAGATCACTAAGAAAGTATAAAATACTCCTGTTCATCAACGCAAAACACAATTTGAAGAAAAGAATATGTCAACGTTTACAAGTATTAATCAAGAAAATTTGATACGTGTTTAGAACACAAAATCTGCATAAATAGATTTATATTGGAAGTATTTTCAACATAATATATGATGTAATAGAAGTTAAGAGTTAAAATCTATAGTGGTAGACTTTTACCCTTCTCAAATGCACAGTGTATTGATGTAAGACTTTTTTACGGTGGACCATACCACCCTATACCACTGTTAGAAAAAGATCAGTATGAAAGGATCCGACGGCTGAGATTAATTGTATACCACCACAACTTGCACCAGTGGTATTGGGTGGTATACATAGGTGGTATAGGTGTATTATTGGAAGTTTTATCTCGGTGGCATAAATGAAATATATGATTTCTTCATTTCAATTTTTTTTCATTTCCCTCTGGCGATATGACCAACTTTTTTTTCCCAATTTCGAACGAAAATTTTCATTTCAAATTTCAAAAATGAAAATTTTCAAAATTTTTCATTTCCCCCCGGTGGTATGGCCATTTTTTTTCAAAATTCAAAAACAAAAAATTTCAATTCAAATTTCAAAAATGATTTTTTTTTCATTTCAAATTTCCTTGTGGTATAAACGATTTTTTTTCTCGGTCCGAGGTTGCCAAATTTATTAAAAATTTATAAAAATTACCTATTTACCCTTACCAAAAATAGTTATATACTGCATACCACTACCGTAAAAAAGCCCATTGATGTAAGGATCATTTTTTGTAACTAAAAATCTTAATATTAATCACATGGAGACTTATTATGTTAAAAATGTGAACCAACATGTGCAAAGTACTGAGAAGCTAGCTTGAACCTGTTTATGTTTTCATAAGTTCCTAACTGAATATCAGTTTATTTCTTGTTATTAGTTTTTGTGGGTTTAAGCAATGGGCAACTTGGTTGCTGTCAAATTATTCCTTTGTACTATATGTAGAGTAAGCTGGTAAACGAGCATTTTATTGTTCACTTTCTACAATGAATCATGCCTTCAATGACAAAGTAAGCATAAATGCACAATAGGAAAATGGTGATACAATTTCTGCAGGAAATGAAACACAAAAAAGCATGCTATTCTTATTTCAGAAATGGCACCAAGGCCACTGCCTTTATTGAAGGAGCAACATCCCTCCAGCAAACATGACCCTGAGGCCTGTGTTCAATTCTCACACAGGAATCTGGAGGAAACATGACCCTGAAACCTTAGTCCATTTAAGAGAATCACTTCAAAAAATCAGTCTTGAATCACTTTTTTTGCAAATAATTGTTTGGCAGAGGTTTCTTTTCAGTATAACAACACTAGGTAGCTTTTAATAGAAACATCTTTGGGGGCATCTAATTTATGGGTGTGTCGGTCAATCCTCTGACCGACACATGTGGTCCCGCACGGGCGCCCCAAAGTTCTATCCCTGTCTCAAGTCTAGTAACAATTTTTTTAAAAAGAATATACAAACAAAAAAAGAAAAAAAATTGTTGGGGCGGTAGAAAACATCACTTCTCGGCTCCATGGATTTATTTCCGAAAATAACTCAACTCCGTCCTGTTTTAAGAAATTACTTAAAAGCTTGGGCATCGCATAACAGGATCGTGTGACAAACGTACACCAAAGCATGGAAACTAACTAAGGACAAGTCCTCTTACCGCCGGACAAATCTTGGAGCTTCGGAATCTTCATCACTTCTCGGCTCCGGGGGTTTATCTCTTGGAACAATCCGGCTCCGGCGTAACTGAGAAAAGCACAAAGTAATCTGGGCTTCGCCAGGTTGACCGTGCATCGGAGGGAAAAAGTTAACCCAGAGCGAGTCTTTTTCTCTGCAGGAAAAATCCGGGCTACGTAAACTTCTTCAAACAGGCAGCAGCTAGAAGCCTGGGCTCCGCCAAGGAACCCCCGGGAACCCTGCGTCAAGAGGCCGCAAGGACGAGCCCCGAAGCCGAGGGATTTCAGGCAAGGAAGCAACGGAAACAAGGCCGCGAAGCCCAGAGTTTTCAGTACTTTCGTCAGCTTGGACTTGGTCAAAGCGTCTACAACACGGAACCGGTGCATCTCCGTGTTTTATGGCGCATCACCCGCTCCATTGTCTCCGGCGGTTTTTGCGCTCCGCTGTCTATGGCGCTAAGTCCGCGTCATGTACAAGTACAAATTCACCCTCGGATATTCTCCATAGATGCTAGGGTTTTAGGGGCAAGATCGGAATGTAAATTTAGTCTTTTGGCACTATAAAAGGAGGCCCCCTCCTCATTGTAAAGGGGACGACCTTTTGGGAAAGTGATAAAGTAATGTATTATGGAAAGTTGGTGACTTAACACAACTCGATTCAGACGTGTTCATTGTGAATTACTTGCTGCTTGATCTTCATTTCTGATTGGGAATTGGGAGATCCCAACAATTTTAAACAAGATAGTTCTATGAGAAAATTTTTGGAAACATAATCTTATGATAGATATTTGAAGCAAAATTGTGATAAAAAAGTTTAAAATAAAAAATTGAGCAAAAGTTTAAGAAAAAAGAGTTCAATTCTATCAAAATTTTGTCAAAAAAACTTCGAGCAAAAAGTTCAGAAACAAAAGTTCAAGAAAAAACTTTTGAAGAATAGATAGGAAATAAAAAGATTTATGGATTTTAAAAAAAAGCCAGCTCCGACGGCACCCTGGCTGGTGGGTCACCTGGCCAGCGGTGCGTTAGAATTACTTGGTCCATGCCGCTTGCAGACAGAGTTGCCTAGGAAGCTCTCCTCGAGGCCGGCCGTGTGCCCCCACTTCAACAGGAGTGAAAGTACACTTAGGCCCCTAAGTGGATTTTGGTGAATTGAATGGCAAAGAGATTAAAGAACTAACTTGTTTGTTTAAGAATGTGAGCAGATTTTTATTTAATTATTCATGAGTTAGTAATGCTATATATTTGAGGATGAATATTGTATGGCTCACATGAAGAAAACAAGCAAGTATGTGGTCCTATGATAAATAATGATAAAAATCAAGCAATCAAATGAAGTAAATATTGGGGATATTTTGCAAAGACCAATTCCGAGTCTCCAATGATTGTGATAGCTTGATTAAAAATCAATGGATCATAAAAAAGAGAAATGGTATTCTCTACTAAATAAAAAGTGCAAGACTTCATGTGGTAGTTACAAAAAGGATGCAATGATGAGTGTATATTTTATGATCCTTTATTGGAAGCTTGCATATTCGTTGTTAATCAAGAACAAGCATTTGAAGCGGTGTTTCAAATGAAGATTAATTCTTGATGAAGCAAAGCCAAACTCAACGTGGATTAGATAAGTGATGAAGAGATCAACCGAGATGACTAGAGCGAGGTACTAAGCATTCTTGGCCTAGTGTGGCTACCTTTGGTGTGTTGCTAAGGTGAAGTAACTAGTATCTGTGGGGTCTCGAAGTATCATATCTAAGCCTCAATGCAACTCATCTATGTGTTATGATTGGCAATATGGAGTGACTTAAGGATCTAAGCATGCATTCCTATGCTATATGGAGAGATCTTAAGTTGCTAGCTCAAGTATGGACGTGCTCGTGGAGATAATTGTTGGAAACCCTCAAGTTCAAATTCATCAAGTATGGCAAGATTGAAAACATTCAAGCTCAAGAGGTTGACATGGTGTTTTATCTATTCTTGAGTATAGGTATGTCGTACTAACAAGAGGGATGCAACATTAGCTTTATGACAAGTATCAAAAGTGCTCATTAGTTGACTTGTGTGAGAAATAGCCTTGAGAGAGTTTCTGAGTGATCTAACAAACCTTTAACCCAACCTTAGCCACTTCATCATGTCGGTGAAGTGTTGGTGAGAAGAGAAAAGGGTGTTAGGCTCTCTCTGACCAGGGCGGTCTAACCGCCCCAGGGCAGGGCGGTCTAACTGCCTAGTGCAGGCGGTTTGACCGCCTTGGGCTGGTTTCTAACGGCTAGTTTCTCTTGTGTGGAGTATTTATATCCCACGAGCTCCACTTGTTGGAGCTACTGATTCTAGGGTTGTTGGTGTGCTTCCCCTGCTGTTTTTGCTAAGCCAAAGCCATAGAACCTCTCCCCAACTGTCGACCGGGCATCCCTGGGCCCACCAACACATGTGGGCCATACCCGAGAGATGAGTTCCTACACACCTGGACTACTCGACTAGTGGGCCACGGTGCTGGTACCGTGGACCACAAGGCAAGACAAGACGGACAAGGACTTGTACTAAGACTAGGATAGCTTTCCATACCCTGTATAGGCTACTCCGAGTCCTACTCGAATAGTACCCTTGTACCAATCCGACTTGTAACCCTGCCTCCCGTGGCATATAAGGCGAGGCAGGGACCCCTCTCAAAACATACACAATCAATACAGAGCCACGCAGCATACATGACGTAGGGTATTACGCACATTGCGGCCCGAACCTGTCTAATTGTGTGTCCCGTGTCTCACCATCGTGTTCCTGATCTCGGCGAGCCCCACCGCACAATCTACTACTTCGAGTACCCCGTCATAGGCTCGGTGTCTAAAACACTGACAACTGGCGCGCCAGGTAGGGGATCTCGTCGTTGATCCACTGGCGAACTCGATGGCTCTCGTCATCATCAAGCCGACTGTCGCTTTCCAGCAAGGCGACACTTTCATCTTTGGCTCTTGGGTTTGCGTTGCTGACGGCGTCGGATCGTTCCTGCGTTTCTTGGCATCAACTCCGGAGTCAAAGCTCAAGTCCTCGGCGCTTACGCAAGCCTCGATGGAAGAACTCGTTGAAATTTTCGGCGAAATTTCGATCTCTGACCCGCTCAGAGAACCTGAGTCGGAGTCCGAGTACAACTCGACTTTGTCTCCTATCCAGCCTGAGTTGCTTTCTTCAGCTTCACAGCTTGCGCTCAGCTTGGATAACATTCCAGCACCACTTCTCTTCGGTCATCGCCATGTCAGTGCTGCTTACCAAGCCGCATTGAAGCGCCTCATGTGCCCTGGCCCGAAGATCGTGCTCGAGTACTCTTCGGATTCGGACGTCAACCTCGACTACGGTTCATCTGAGTTCGAGTTCGACTACGGTTTGGATTCTGCTGAAGTACAATAGTTGACTGGCCCTACTCAAGGACTGCTGATCACATCGACACCTGAGGGTAGATTCATCTACTGGCCTGAGCATGTGCTTGCTGATCTCACACTGAATGATCAGGAGCACTTTATCGCTTGTCTCGACAACTTACCTTTCCAGGAAGGTGCCAAGCTTGTTGATTATGACACTGATACTGAGCTCATTCAGAGCACGGGTACTTATTCATCGCATCGAGAAGTTTTCGTCGTTGATGCAACTACTCCGCAAGGGCATCGTGCCAATTATCGCTTTTCGGATGATGTATCTGAGGATGAACTCTCTGCCAATGCTCCTGCTGATGAAACCGCGGAGGCCAAGACTGCACGTCGCCAACGCAATGCTGATCGTGCAACCCTTCGTCGGGAACTCGCGGAAGCTCTACCTATAATCTTCAAGAGGCTCTGGATGCGGTAGCTACTCGTGAATATCGCACTCCAGAGGAAGCTATCAACACGATCAATCTACTCGGTCGCTCCATGCCTCGTGATAGGGAGGCTGCTGAAGTCGCGAAGCTGGCTGAACTAGCCTATACTATGCTACGTCAAAACACCAGTGCTCCTAGTCACCATGGCAGTAGTGGAGGTGTTCATCGTACTACTCCCACTCCTCAACGCACTCGTCCGGAAGCTAGCAACAAGGGCAGGGGCGATGATGGCAGCGTCAACAGCAAGTCGGGAGACTCTCACTACGATGCTCGCACAAGAATCAACGCCAGATGCGCTGAGCGTGAGAAGCAAAAGGGTGCTGACTCTAATTCTTTTCCTGCTTTCTCTGCTCGACTTCAAGCTCTGTTTCTTCCGGAGAAATTCAAGCCGTACGGTATCTCTAAATATGATGGCAAGCAAGATCCAAGGCAGTGGTTGCGCTGTTATGCTTTGTCTATCACTAATTCCGGAGGCAATGATGATACCAAATGTATCTATTTCCCTTTCGTCTTGGAGCAAGAGCCCCTCACATGGTTCGAGTCTCTCAAGCGCGGCTCCATTGACAACTGGGGACAACTCAAGCATCGCTCCACCAGCAATTTCGCGGGTTCTCTGGGTCGTCATGGTACTCGCATGGACCTTGCCCTGATCAAGCAAAAACAAGGCGAGACTCTTCGCGAGTACATGCGCCGTTTCTTCAAAAAAGGGCTATCGTTGTTGATGTCACCGAGAAAGAAGTCATAGAAGTCATAGACACCTTCCAGGATGGTTTTTTATGACGATAGGGTTTTCCAAGACTTTGGTCGCGCTCGCCCAGCAAACATCACCAAGCTCAAGGAGATGATCACTCACTGGGCAGACGAGGAAGACAAGGCTCGGAATCGGTTCAAGCATCTTCGCAACAACCAAAACAACAACAACAACAACAACAATGCTGGAGGAAGCAACAGTGGTAAGCAACAGCAGGGCAATCGCACGGGTAACAACTACTCGAGCAATCCTAATCGCAAGCGCAAGCCCGACAACACTGTTGCAGCCATGGAAACTACTGCTAAGACTGAAGATGATTCTCATTAGGCAACATTGACCAAGCAGAAATGCCCATGGCACCCAGAGGGAGATCATACTATAGAGCAGTGTTACCAACTTCATCGTGCGCTGAAGAATACACCTGAGCCAACACACCCAAACCCAAGGTTTTGTAAACACAAGGGGAAGAAGGCTAATACCGACAAAGACAGTGGGTTTCAGCACCCCTCCAACACTGTCAATGTCATATTTGGTGGGATTCCAACCAAGCGCATGCAGAAGCTTGCACTCAGGGAGATTATGTCCATCCAACCAGCAGCTCCCACTTTTCTAAAGTAGTCTGAAACCCCCATTACCTTCTCAAGGGCAGATCAATGGACTAGTTTCTCTGAGCCAGGACGATACCCTCTCATTCTGGATCCAGTGGTGGCAGGCTCCAGACTCACCAAGGTTCTTATTGATGGTGGCAGTGGTCTTAATGTCATGTTTGCCAAGACCTTGAAGAAGATGGGTCTGGATATCACCAATATGCTTACCAAGACCAACTTGCCGTTCTATGGTATCATCCTGGGCAACGCAGCTGTTCCTTTGGGTTCAGTTGTACTACCCATAACCTTTGGGACTAAGGATCACTACCGCACTGAGTACATCAAATTCGAGGTTGCTGACTTCGAGACTTCTTATCATGCCATCATCGGCAGACCTGCCCTGGCCAAGTTCATGGTTATTCCACACTACGTGTACCTTGTACTCAAGATGCCGAGCCCCAAAGGAGTTCTCTCATTGCAAGGGGATTTGAAGCGTTCTTACGACTGCGACACTAAAGCCGTAGAACTTGCTTCGACAACTCAAGTACCCAATGCTATGATGGAAGTCTTCGCTGCAGCCAAAAAGCTTGCTCCGAGCGAGCTGGAGGTTCCTGAGAAGACAGACAACAATAACAAGCCTGCACCGACTGGTGATGTCCTGCTCAAAGCCATTGACCTTGGTACTGGTGACAGCACCAAGACAACCATGATCAGTGCACAGCTTGACCCTAAATAGGAAGACGCACTCGTCAACTTCCTTCGGGCTAACCGTGATATCTTTGCGTGGAAGCCATCTGACATGCCAGGTGTGCCCAGGAGGTTGATTGAGCACTCACTCAACGTCGATCCTAATGCTACCCCCAAAAGACAACACCTTCATCGCTTTGCTGATGACCGCAGGGCTGCTATCAAGAAAGAGCTTGCCAAACTACTCGCGGCTGGCTTCATCCGAGAAGTTTTTCACCCGCAATGGCTCGCTAACCCTGTGCTCGTCAGAAAGAAGAACTCTAACGATTGGAGGATGTGTGTCGACTACACTGATCTCAACAAGCATTGTCCCAAGGATCCTTTTGGATTGCCGCGGATTGATTAAGTCATTGACTCTACGGCGGGCTGTGCTCTACTCTGTTTCCTGGATTGCTACTCCGGATATCATCAAATTGCAATTAAGGAATCTGATCAAGAGAAGACCGCATTCATCACCCCGTTTGGTGCTTATTGTTACACAATAATGTCCTTCGGGTTGAAAAATACTGGTGCTACATATCAAAGGGCTATCCAAGCGTGCTTCAAGAGGCAGCTTCACAAGAACGTGGAAGCGTACATGGATGATGTCGTTGTAAAGACTAGGGATCCAGACATGCTTATCGCGGATCTTGAGGAAACTTTTGCTTCGCTACGGGAGTACCAATGGAAGCTCAATCCAAACAAATGCGTCTTTGGCGTATCATCTGAAAAACTACTTGGGTTCATCATCAGCCATCGTGGCATCGAAGCAAACCCTGAGAAGATTACTGCCATCTCCAAAATGCAAGCTCCGACTACTATCAAAGATGTCCAGAAGCTTACTGGTTGCATGGCGTCACTCAATCGCTTCATCTCATGACTTGGAGAATGGGGTCTACCTTTCTTCAAGCTACTCAAGCGGCAAGAGAAGTTTATATGGACAACTGAAGCTGATCAAGCTCTTTCTCAGCTCAAGGAGTTCTTATCCAAGCCTCCAGTCCTCACAGCTCCTCTGCCCAATGAAGAGCTCTTGCTCTACATCGCTGCGACTACTAATGTCGTCAGCACTGCTATTATTGTTGAATGGCAGGAGGAAGGCCATGGCTACCCTATCCAGAGGCCAGTATATTTCGTCAGTGAAGTACTCTCAGAATCCAAGGCTCACTACCCTCCGGTACAGAAGCTACTCTATGCGGTTCTGATTACTTCACGGAAGCTCCGCCACTACTTCGACGAGTACAAGATTTCTGTGGTTACTAGCTACCCGCTTGGCGAGATATTGCACAATCAGGACTCCACAGGAAGGATTTCTAAATGGCCTGTAGAGCTTGGCGCTCTATCGCTCGAGTTCAAACCTCGCACTGCTATCAAGTCTCAAGCCTTGGTTGATTTCATGGCTGAGTAGCGGGAAAATCAAGTCCCAACTCCAATCGAGCGTCCAGAACATTGGGTCATGTATTTTGATGGTTCCCTCAAGTTGGAAGGTGCTGGTGCCAGGGTACTTCTGATTTCTCCTAAGGGCGAGCAACTCAAATATGTTTTGCAGATCTTCTGTAAGGTCTCAAACAACGAAGCTAAATATGAAGCTCTACTGCATGGTCTTCGCCTTGCAGTCTCTCTCGGTATTACACGACTACTTGTTTATAGTGATTCTTTGGTGGTCATCAATCAAGTCAATGATTCTTGGGATCGTAATGCTGAAAACATGGATGCGTACTGTCAGGAGGTACGCAAACTCGAGAACAAATTCTATGGTCTCGAGTTCCATCATGTGGTCCACAACAACAATGTTGCTGCGGATGTCTTGTCGAAGCTGGGATCTACACGAGCTCAAGTGCTAGCTGGAATCTTCATCCATGAACTCCACAAACCATCTATTCCGGAGCAATCATCTGCACCTACGACTACTTTAGTTCAGCCTGATCGAGAAGTGCTTATGATTGATGTGGACTGGAGAACTCCTTTCATCGACTACATTAAACATCAGCTGATTCCTGAAGACAAGTCAGAAGCCGAGCGCATCTCACGCCGCGCCAAGGCTTATGCTCTAGTCGGAGATCAACTCTACAAGCGAGACGCAAGCTCTGATGTACTCATGAAGTGCGTTTCTCGCGAAGAAGGCAAGGAAATCTTGGTGGAGACACACAAAGGAATCTGTGGAAATCACGCTTCTTCCCGCACCTTGGTGGGAAAAGTGTTCAGACATGCTTTCTACTGGCCTACAGCTATTGCTGATGCAGAGGAACTAGTCAAGAAGTGCCAGGGATGCCAATTCTTCACCAAGCAACAACACGTTTCAGCCTACAAACTCATCACGATACCACCAACTTGGCCTTTCGCTTGCTGGGGGCTGGATATGATTGGTCCTCTCCCAAATGCGCCAGGAGGATTCAACAGAGTTCTGGTGGCTATTGACAAGTTTATCAAGTAGATTGAGGTCAAGCCTGTTACCTACCCCAAGGCTGATAGAGTCCTCGACTTCTTGGATGAAATCATACATCGCTATGGGTTCCCCAACCGCATTATCACAGACTTGGGTTCGAATTTCAACAATCACTAGTTCTGGGAGTACTGTGAGAATAGTGGAATCGACGTCCGGTACGTCTCCGTCGCTCACCCACGTGCCAACGGCCAAGTGGAACGCGCCAATGGGATGATACTTGATTCTCTCAAGAAGCGACTGTACGATGCTGCAAATTCCAAGGGTGGCAAGTGGATCAAGGAACTACCCAATACACTCTGGGGGCTGCGCACTCAGCCTACTACCCCCACAGGGCAGTCACCTTACTTCTTGGTCTACGGCTCTGAAGCCGTTTTGCCTGCTGATGTCATGTGGCGTTCTCCGACGGTTGATCAGTACGAAGAAGGCGTAGCTGAAGAAATAAGACAAACAGATGTTAACAGTCTCGAGGAAGCTCGCTGCAATGCACTTGTTCAATCCGCTCGATACCTTGAGAAGATTAGCCGTTACCATGACCGCAACGTTAAGGAACGCTCCTTCAACATTGGTGACTTAGTCCTTCGTCGCATCCAGAATACGATAGGGCTACACAAACTCAACTCGCCTTGGGAAGGTCCTTTCTCTGTTGCAAAGGTTACTGGCCCAGGCTCATATCGTCTTCAAACTCTCAAAGGCGAGGAAGTCGACAACTCTTGGAACATTGACCAGCTTTGTCGCTTCTACCCGTAGGGGGTCTCAACAACCCTCTCCAGACAGCTACGGCTGTAAACAACTCGTAGGGGGCTTCATCAACCCTCTCCAGGCAGCTTCGGTTGCAACCACTCAACAGACACTACGGTTGTCACCACTCGTAGGGGATCATGATAATCCTCTCCAACCGGTTTCGGCTGTATCTTCTCGTGGCTTTCAGCTGCGAGCACTCGTAGGGGGCTTCATCAACCCTCTCCAGGCAGTCTCATTCTGCGACCTCGTAGGGAGTCATGATAACTCTTTCCAGATGACCCCGTGTCGTGTAGAACAATAAGTGGCACATGCTGTCCATGTTTCTACTTCTTAATAAGAGGTTTCGGCCTAGAGTAACACCCTTCTGGTAGGGTCTCAGTGGAACTCTTATACAAGTTGCTGCTACAGCAAGGATGAGTTCATCACACTGTCCCCTATGGTCTTACTCGTTCTTCAGAACATCCTTGCGAGTACTCTCTCACTAGGCTCCTAGCCTCAGAGGTACTTAAGACATTGTAAACTCTATACAATGTTTTCAGTAATAAAGTTGTTTATCCTATATATCGACTTGTTACTGTTCTTTACTTATTCACAACAAAGCCTTCTTTCACACTGCTACAGCTAAGGTGTTCAACTCGTTGTGGATAAGTTCTTTTCGAGTACTCTCTCACTAGGCTAATAAGCCTCAGAGGTACTTAAGACATTGCAAACTCTGTACAATGTGTTTAGTGCAAGTCGCTACTCTACATCGACTTGTTACTACTCTTAGCTTATTTCATGACAAAGCCTTCTTTTACGCTGCTACAGCTAAGGTGTTCAACTCGTCATGATTAAGCTAACGTTCTTCGGAACATATCTACACTTGAGTACTTCTACTCGTGTTTCGTATCTCTTTTTTACAGCCAAACACTCAATACCAACTCGAGTACATGGCCAACACATAAGCATTCAAGGGATCCAGATAATTGACTGACTCAAAGTTTTTCAATTATATTACATAAACACTTGTTTGGGATTACACTTGTTTTTCCCTAGTGTTCTACTCTATAGGTACATCTAACGGAGATCGATGAACTTGGAGACTGCTTTCGCGATTGGAGAAGTCTGTTGCATCAACTCATTAAGCCTGTCATCGGTGCAATCTCCAGATCTGCCGTTCATGATGACCGTGAGATCCGCCTCAGCGTAGAATGACTTGATAAAGCTCAAGACTTGATTCGGGATTGTGCAAGCCAGCCTCTGAGCGTACTCCAGAATTCTCTTCGACGTGCCCTTCAACCTCTCCACAAGTGGACGAGGCTGAACTCTAGTGACTCTGGGCTCGAAGAGATTGGCTACTGGCTCGGCTGCTTCCGTCAAGGCTTTCAACTCTGAGCGCAGGCCTTCGGCTTCTTCGATCTTGGTCTTCAGCGACTGCATGCAAGTCAACAAATCATTCCAGCCTGCTAGGCGAATCTCCATCTCACGCTCAAGTTCGAAGCACCGCACCTTATAATCCGCCTCAAGATCCATGCGAGTTGCTTCTTCACGATTAAAGGCTAGCTGCCAGTCCAGCGCCTTGTTCTTGAATTTCTCAACGTCTTGAGTCAGCTCTGCAGGAGATCAAGGCTACTTATCAGATGCAGGGCGTAAAAACAAAGTACTCTATGACGAATTCAGAAAGGTAGATTACCTTTATTCTTCTAGCGCAGAGACTTGTTCTTACCAACAACATCATCTTTCTGGGCCGTCAGCTTCTGGATCTCGTTGTGGTACTCGGCGGCGTTACTATCAAGTTTTTCTTGCAGCTTCAGAGACAAGGCTTTCTGCTGCTTGAGTTCTTCTCTGAGCTGCGCAACTTCTTCGATGTCAGTCGCATGTTGCTCAAGCAGGCGAGTCTTGCGTTTCGACTGCTTGACTACTTCCTGCAAGGGCGAAAACAACTTAAAAGTCAGACACAGGATATCTTTGGCTAAAAAGTACTCTACAAGAGACTACACACTTACCGCAAAGAGCTTCTCGCTGCGGAACATCTCACCATGCGCTTGCAAGTTGTCTTCATCCAGGCAGGAGTCGTCATACGACATCAATCCTTCTGCCATGGATTGGGTACTCGTGCTTGCTGCAGAATACTTCGCAGCACTGCGCAGAGGAGTCGGGTCTTCAATGATTGGCTCATGCGGCATGTTGGGATTTTGGAAATACCAAACAGCCATAAAGGGAGGAATGATGAAAGCACTTGAGACAATTGAACAAGAAACTAATGAACACAAAGGTCAAGCCCCTTCCATCTCCACCCCTTGGGTCCTATTTATAGGAAGAGGAGCCTCCCCCTCCTTCACCCCTTGGGTCCTATTTATAGAAGAGGAGGCACCCTCCCCTTCAAACCCTAGGAGAGAGGAGGTGGTTGTTTATATTATTTCCATCGGTGGGATTGGATATTACATTTGGGTCCTTAACTATTACAATTGAGTCCCTAGATGTTACAATTAGGTCATTGGCCCTTACAAATACGCCCTTATACCCCTTATTTGGGCCTCTTTTATACACATGGGGGTCCCTAGCCTTAGGTATCCTAAGGCGCACCCCCAACAGTAGCCCCTCAACTATTTGGTCTTGGCCGGTACAACAAGACCTAATAGTTGTTTCTGTTTAAAAGAGGCCCAACACTACTTAGACTTTGATTGTAGAAGGAATGTCCTCTACAACCTTCCCGTGTGCACCTCGCTAAAAACTCCATCCCAAAAACCCAGTGGGAAAAAAGGGCATGGAGAAAAGAGTATGCACATTCTCGGGTTTACATGTTCTAACTCCAAATCACATGTCTCTAAGTGCCTTGAATGATGAACTTTGATCTGTGGCTTCATTCTCAAGCCTTGTTCTGGAGACCTTTCTTCAAGAGTTGACGTTATCGCCGCCGAAGTTAGCTTCAACATCTTCATGCCTTCTCTCATGAGCACCAGACAACTAGGATGGACTGGCTCACCAGTACACCCCCACCCCTCTTGGCTGGTGTTCATGAGAGAAGCTCTGTATGTAGTGGAAGTAGTCTAGTTGAGCCCTTCAAGTTGATGTAATGGAAAACTTGAGGTTGAGGATGATGCAGAGGTTGATGGTCGTGCCGAGGGAGATTCCGGGGGCGAGCCCCTTGAGCCGTTGTAGAGGTGGGTAATGATGTCGAGGTTGATAAAGATTCCGGGGGCGAGCCCCTTGCACTGTTGTTTCCAGAAATGCTAAATCGAGGGTTTCATAGATTTCGATAATGAGCCGCTTGGGCCTAACAACTTTTTCTTCAAAACTGAAAAGGAGCCTCGAGCAAAAAGAGAGCTGCCAGTAAACAAGTAATTTGTTAATAAACTAATATTAGTTTGTAATCAATTGGCTAGTAAGGAGCAAGATAAAAAAAGCAAGTATGCAATTCCGAGCATTGATGACGACCATTGGTTATATGTATATATGAGTGCGCGTAAAACACTGTGAAAACGAGTTATTTTATGCCATAGAGAGAGTTTGTACCAGATGTCTTAGTAAAATGTATGATATTTCTTGCTAGTTAGTATAACTTGCATGTTACATAAAATTAGCAGAAACATTAAAAAGAAACGAATTTTGACTATATATTAAAGATAGGTGGATACTTATCTGAGAAAGCTTGTAAGCTGCTTCGAAGTTTAGTTCCGTAGTTTTGCATATTCGAGGTATAACCAACCTCTAGTAGGAAAACTTGTTTTTGTTTCTTCAGTATGATGCCAAACTCGGGCGGAAAGCACACAAGTATTTTCTAGAATTCCTTGAACTGGGCATATAAAAAATCCATATTCTCTTAGCTGCTAGGTTCGGCACTTGCATCACATCTCAGTGGTGACCGCGGAGAGGTTCAGTTTGCCCTTGAGGGTTGCTTGCCGTAATTCTTGATTTCCAGAGATTCTGAGAGTAGCTTGACTTAGAGAAAAATATCCAAACAAAATAACTGCTTCTTCTTGACTGGCTTCGGATGTCATGCAACGACATTTTTTTGATGTATGCAATTCCTGTCTGACAAGACTTGAGTTTCTGAGCTGCTCGTAGTTAAGGATCTAGGGGAAACGCAACCATCTAGGCATCATAAAAGGTCCAGAGTTTTGCGAACATTGCCTTATACACTTGTGAACTTTAGATTTTTTGGAATTGAAAGTCATAAACAGAAATCCTTAAAGACTCCTTTGGTGGGCTTCGGAGATGAGAATGGATCCTGAAAATTCAGCATTCAGCATCCTTCCTTTTCCTTAAATTCCAAAAACCCTCAGATTCCCGGAACTTCTTAGATTCCTGAAACTGATCTTTTTCCTGAAAGATCACAAAAAACAAAGAAAACAAAGGTTGCTCGGGGACTTTACTTCTCCGAGGGTCATATGATCTTTTCAAGCAAGGAAACAGGTGATTCCCACAGCCTCGTGTGTTAAGATTATGAGAAACTCCTCTATCACTAATAAGGAGGACGCGATCCAGGCTATTGCTGCATGCGTTCCGTAAATCATAGACTCTGGATTCCAAGCTCAGAATAAAACCACAACTTTACAAAACCTCCGAATGGAATCTGCGCGATTTGGCTAATCTTGAATCCTGAAAGGAAAAAGTTAAAGAAACACGGGGACTTCAAACATAGCGTCATCTAGGGTCACACGTGCTCTCAAGATTATGTTCTGGAAACTTTCCTTATCCTCGAGTTAGAAAATAATTTTTTTCATATCTTTCGAAACTCACATAAGGTAGTAAATCTATATCACAAGATATTATGAAACCTTGAGTTATAATATTTCCAGAGTTTGTGGAGAGAAACAGCAATGAAAAAAAGTTGCTGAGCTTTGTGGATGTATGCGAATAGTTGGAATGCCGTGGAGTCACAGCCCCAAGCATCTCTTTTTTTTTGAGTTTGAAAATATGGCCACAACAAACTGTTGTCCTTGAGGCCCCCTAGTTTTTAGAAACTAGCCCATACAACTTACTGTTGTCTCTATTGGGTCATAATAATAAACTTTGGAACTTAGTCCATACAACTTATTGCTGCCCCCTCTGGGCCTTGATCGAAATTTTGGGGTATGGCCGCAACTTATTGTTGCCTCCTGGCCTTGTGGTTTTTTGGGATAACCACGCTCTTTTGGGGATATGGCCGGAACTTCCCGTTGCATCCTGGCCTCGTGGTTTTTCTGGGTAACCACACTTTTTGGGATATGGCCGCAACTTCCCGTTGCATCCTGGCCTCGTGGTTTTTCTGGGTAACCACACTTTTTTGGGATATGGCCGCAACTTCCCGTTGCCTTTGGCTTAAAGTAAAAATGAGAATAACTCATGCAATGCAATGCTTTTGATGCATGCTGATGCATATGAATGAAAATGCTTGGATGTGCATAGATTTATCTCATAGTAGAGGGGAATGTTCAACAGAATAGTGTCCTGAATTGCCTTGATCAGCTTCCAAAGATTATAACTTGGTGATTTGAGAGCCATTCTTTTCATAATAGTCCATTAACCAATAGAGATAATTCCAATGGATGATGAAAACCAAGTGTTGACATAATTCCAAGGGATAACGAAATCCAAATGTGTATCTGAACCAAAGTATCATGTTCCAATTTGATGAAAACCAATATACCTGCAAAGGAGAAAGAATCGGTATTTTTTGAAGGATGTTTCGATCAGAAACATAATAGCATCACAAATAAAGAGATAAGTCGACAAAAGCTTGATGGGAAGCTTTTGTGGACTTACTTCCAGTTTTAGTCGATATAGCAACTCTTGGTTGCTTCGACTATTAAAATTTGCACTTAGCTCTATGGGGGAACTTTTTAGTAAAAGCGAACTATATTCTAAAATGTTAACAAAATGGTAGTGCCAAAAATCATGCCCAACACTTTCGATCTTTCAAAAAATATTTTTGGTTGTGGTAATCGTGAACTTTGTTTCCTGCAGGCTGCTCACTCCAAGATTACAAGATTTTGCTTGTTCTAGGATTTTGAGATTTTTTTTTCATTCCGAGATTTTGAGAGTTTGAGATTCCGAGATTTTGCTTGTTCCGAGATTCTGAGATTCTCGTTCTGAGATTCCAAGATTTTTGAGATTCTGGGAAATCACTTCCAAGGGTGATGGAAAGATCATACCTACAACAAAAATCATGTCTAGTACCTTCGATCTTTGGAAGAAATTTTTTGGCTATGGTAGTCGTGAACTTTTTTCTTGTTCCGAGATTCCGAGATTCTTGAGATTCCGAGAAATCACCTCCTAAGGTGATGGAAAGATCATACCTACAACAAAAATCATGTCTGGTACCTTCAATCTTTGGAAGAAACTTTTTTGTCATGGGAATCTTTGTTTTCTTACTGTTTTCCTACTCGAGGTTAAGAACCTTTCAAGGAATATTCAACAAACCAGACTCTTGTTGGAATAGGCTAAAAACGTAAATATTTGCTTTAGAAAACATCTCTGTTCTCCACTCGAGGTTCACAAAAGTTAGGAAGTTTATAAACATGAAAGATCATAAACCCCAAGTACAAAAATAACCAGAAGTTTTCATAGAAACAAGAAAACCAAATGAGTGAGCAAAAGTTTCTGAGATTTCGAGATTCTTGAGATTTCGAGATTTCTGAGATTTTAGGATTTCCGAGATTTTTGAGATTCCTAGAAATCACTTCTTTTGAGATTCCAAGATTTCCGAGATTTTTTAGATTTCAAGATTTCTAAGACTTCTCTCATTCTGAGATTTTGAGAAATCACCTCCTAGGGTGATGGAAAGATCACACGAGCAACAAACATCATATCTATTACCTTCGATCTTTGTAAGAAACGTTCTGGCTATGGTAATCGTGAACTTTTTTCGAGCATATTCCGAGATTCTGAGATTTTCGAGATTTCTCTCGTTCTAAGATTCCGAGATTTTGAGATTTCTCTCGGATTCCGAGATTCCGAGATTCCTGAGATTTTAGGATTCTAAGATTTCGAGATTTTGAGATTCTGAGAAATCACCTCCTTGGGTGATGGAAAGATCACATCACCGACAAATATCATGTCTAGCACTTTCGAATTTCGGAAGAATATGTTTCGTAGTGGTAAACGTGAACTTTGTTTTGGTGCAAAAAACCACGGTGGATTTGTTGTGCAAAAAACCTTTTGAAAAAAAATGGTTGTGGTAATCGTGAACTTTTTACTCGTGCAAAAAATTTCGAGATTTTTCTTGTTCTGAGATTCTGAGATTTTTCTTCTTCCGAGATTCCAAGATTTTTCTTTTTCTGAGATTCCAAGATTTTTCTCCTTCTGAGATTCCAAGATTTTTCTCCTTCTGAGATTCCAAGATTTTTCTTTTTCTGAGATTCCAAGATTTTTCTCCTTCTGAGATTCGAAGATTTTTTTTTCTTCCGAGATTTCGAGATTTTGAGATTCTGAAATTTTGAGATTCCGAAATTTTTTTTCCGAGATTCCGAGGGTGCTCAAGGAAAACTTCTAAACTTTTGCGACTAAATGGAATCCTTCGATTCTTGAAATCTCTTTTTCTGTCATGGTAATCGTGAATTTTATTTCGTGCGAGACTACGGTGGGCGCCACTGTTGGGATTTTGGAAATACCAAACAACCATAAAGGGAGGAATGATGAAAGCACTTGAGACAATTGAACAAGAAACCAATGAACACAAAGGTCAAGCTCCTTCCTCCTCCACCCCTTGGGTCCTATTTATAGGAAGAGGAGCCTCCCCCTCCTTCACCCCTTGGGTCCTATTTATAGGAAGTGGAGGCACCCTCCCCTTCAAACCCTAGGAGAGAGGAGGTGGTTGTTTATATTATTTCCATCGATGGGATTAGATATTACATTTGGGTCCTTAACTATTATAATTGAGTCCCTGGATGTTACAATTAGGTCCTTGGCCCTTACAAATACGCCCTTATACCCCTTATTTGGGCCTCTTTTATACACATGGGGGTCCCTAGCCTTAGGTATCCTAAGGCGCACCCCCAACACGGCACTATGCGATCCTCCGGGTTGTCCTCCAGCGCCAGCTGTGCATCAGTCTGATGCACGGGGGCTTCGGCAACTGCAACTTCTTCGTGGCGCAGCTCGGCTTCTGGATCAGCTTCCAGGCCCTCATTCACCACGGCTTCAATATCCTCGAGTTGTTGGGCCTTGGGCTTGGAACCTGCTTCCACCGCTGCCTTGACCACGTCGCTCCAGAGGAAGCGCAGTGCTTCTGCAGCATCAGCTTCAGCGGGTACTTCTTGGCGCTCTGGAAGCACATCTTCTTGCTGCTCTTGAGGATTCTGCTCTTCTTCAGCACGACTACTTCCAGAGGCACCCCACTTCACATCAGTGGATTTTCTGCATCAACAAGTTGGTCAGCAAATTCAGAGTAAACAACATCAATAAGTACTCGAGTACTTGGGTACTTACAGAGCAGCTCAAGGCACCGAGACTTTTGGCCCCAGCAAGTCGAAAAAAGAAGGCGTCGCCGACACCTTTGGCACACTTTCCACCGGCGGCACACTTCCTGCTACCATGGCTTCTTGTTGCTCGTGCGTCACCGTCTCCACGGTCGACGCTGGAACCACCTCGGGTTCTGTTGTCCTTGCGGGACTACTCGAGAGCACATTGCTTGCACTCTTGATTATCTGCGCAAGTCAAAATTCAAGACATTATAGCAAGCAAACAAGTATTCAACATGATATTGGCTACTTAAAAGTTCTCAGAACTTACTGTAATGGATGGCGGGGTCGTGGTCTTCTTCACAGCTCGCTTTCCCACCGTGGTCCTTTTCTTCCGCGGCGGCAGCGTCACGTCATCTGTGAGAGATGATGCTGGCCTCTTCGATGCTCCTGCGGCAAGGCCACTGGGGATTGGTGCCCCAGAGTACCCGTAGCGGCTTTTCACTTCAAAACGCTGTTGAAGTGTCTGGCCGTCATCATCGCTTGAGGAGGCGTCCTCCACCAAGACTTCTTCTTCTTCCCCTTGAGCAGATCGACTACTCTCGGGGGCTTGTGCCTCAACTCCTATTGGCTCTCCCTCCGGCGCTTGTAGTGGGTCCTGGGGACGAGGAGGGGGGTTGGAGACAAACTTCAAGACATCCTCCTGTGCAACAAAGCAAAATGTTAACTATTCGACTACTTCTTAAAAGTACTCGGGGGCTAATTATTGGAAACTCACCATGCGCGGAGAGTTGTCAGCACTATATTCCTGGACGGCTGCAGGAATTCCGTGAAGATTCTTCAAGATCTTCTGCAGTCTCTCCATCACAAGATCATCGCTGATCTCTTCTGAAGATAGCCTCGAGCCATCATCAGCTCCAGTGTACTCAAACCTGAGATGCTCCCGCTGCATCAAGGGTTGTACCCGCCGCTTCATGAAGCTAAAGGCTACCCTTTCAGCTGTCAAGCCTTGCGCCTTCTTCTGCGCAATCTTCGCCAGCAACTCTGGAATCTGAATGCACTCTTGCATTGTTGGTTCGTCCTTCCAGAGCCTGTTGTACATAGGAGTGAACATGCTTGGCTTCGGCAGCTGAGGTGGGGCGTTGTCGATGTAGAACCATCTGGTCTTCCAGTCTTGATTTGAGTCAATCAAGTCGTACTTGAAGTACAACTCTTGTGCCTTCTGGCGCATCTAGACACCGGCACCACAAACTACAACCGGGAAATTTGCATTGGGCTGCGGCTTCAGGCGGAATATCTTTCTAAATAACGCCCAATGCGGGCGGATCCCAAGGAAGGCTTCGCAGAAGTGCACATACACTGCAATCTGGAAGATGCTGTTTGGATTGAGATGCACGTGCTCCAGCTTGAAGAAGTCGAGGAAGCCTCTGAAGAAGTCCGATGACGGCAGCGTCAATCCACGCTCGACGAAGTGGCTGAACATTGGGATCTCATCGGGGCTCTTCTCCATTGGCCACGCATCTCCAGTGGCTGCACTCCATCCTGCAACCGCCTTCTCGCGCAACAACCCGGCGGCTTCGAGGGCTTTAAGATCATTTTCCCTCATCTTGGATTTCTTCCAAGACACAGCTTGGCTCGGTGGCTTCGTGATGACCACCGTCTTGTACTTCGGCTCCGGCAACTGATTTTTGCCACAGCCGGACTTCCTCTTGTGTCCCTTGGACGGCGCTGGCTTCATCCTTCCAGTCATGAGAGTTTTCTTTCGCATTGACTCAAGGGCTGCGAGGGGGTGGAGGCGCAAACACTTGGCGGCGTGGACGCTCGAACTCTGCGGCGGCTGCGGATGCTAAGGCTTTTTGTATCTAAGGGCGAATGAGAGCAGTGAAACCCTAAGGGATACCCCTTCGGGTATTTATAAAACCAAAATCCTAACGGTTCAACCTGGTGACCCTTCGTATTCAACAGATTGGTTTCACACAGACAAACTTTTTGGCTAAGTCAGAGGACTAAAATCCAAGACCTGCTCGGCTTCATCTCGGGGGCTCGACTACTCGATGGAATTGGATTTCACCCCGCTACAGTTCACTGAATTCAGGCCACTATTCTATAGTCAGATTGGACCCTTCAATTCGAGAAAGTACTCGACTCAAGGCTCGGGGGCTCCGTGCCATGTGTCCTTCAGTTTTTCTCAGGATTTTATGGGATTATTTGACGAAGACTACTGATTGACCCTCAGCTTGAACTGTCAATTCGAACTAAGGCTCGGGGGCTACATCCATATAGGATGCGATTTTTGCAAATCGCATTCCTATATTATTTCTTCGGATTGTTTACGGATTTTTCGGAGCAAGATCAAAGAGTAGAAGATTGACCCTCAGCTTGAATCCCGGATTCGACCTAAGGCTCGGGGGCTACATTCCATATGGAATGCGATTTCAGTAATCGCATTTCCATATGGATTTTTGATGCAAAGATTACAAGAACGAAGTGGGTATTATCGAAGACCTTCAAGGGAAGTACTCGGGGACGCTTGGGAACAACTCGAGAAGACTTCAAGACTACTCGTGGAATTAGCTGGAGTACCTTCCAGCCTCGTGATGATTCAAGTACTATTGAAGATTGAAGCTTGTAGAACTCGGGGACGCTTGGGAACTACTCGTGGAGACCTTCAAGACTACTTGGAGCATCGCACTCGACTACAAAGTACTCGGGGGCTTGTCGACCGGGCATCCCTAGGCCCACCAATACATGTGGGCCATACCCGTGAGATGAGTTCCTACACACCTGGACTACTCGACTAGTGGGCCACGGTGCTGGTACCGTGGACCACAAGGCAAGACAAGACGGACAAGGACTTGTACTAAGACTAGGATAGCTTTCCATACCCTGTATAGGCTACTCCGAGTCCTACTCGAATAGTACCCTTGTACCAATCCGACTTGTAACCCTACCTCCCGTGGCATATAAGGCGAGGCAGGGACCCCTCTCAAAACATACGCAATCAATACAGAGCCACACAACATACAGGACGTAGGGAATTACGCACATTGCGGCCCGAACCTGTCTAATTGTGTGCCCCGTGTCTCACCATCGTGTTCCTGATCTCGGCGAGCCCCACCGCACAATCTACTACTTCGGGTACCCCGTCGTAGGCTCTGTGTCTAAAACACTGACACCAACTATCTCTTTGTGAGATTTGTGAGATTCAAACTCTATCCTTGAGTTGGGTTGAGAGAGTGAGATTGTGTGAGCTTTGTGAGTTAACAAGAGTCTTCCATAGCTTGAGCACTTGTGACTCGCGTCTACAAGCCTCGAAGCATTTGTTACTCTTGGAGGTTTGCCTCCTAGACGGCTAGGCGTCGCCGGCTAGCTCCCAAGTTGTGGTGAGCAGCGGGAAGTTTGTGAGGGCTGTGATCTTGCCTCTTCGTGGAAAAGATCGTCTTAGTGGAATCGAGGAAAGTGGTTGAAAGAGACCTGATTTGTTGTGGGAAGAGTTAGTTGAGAACTCGAATCCCTTACAAGCTCATCAACGGAGATGTAGCTTCCTTGGTGGAAGTGAACTTCGGGAAACAAATCCTTACTTCCCCTTTGTGGTTTGTCTCACTTGTTGATTTCTAGCATATTTACTTTGCTTCCGCTCGATCTACTTGGGTGTGCTTGTTTTTGAGTGCAGGGATCATTACCCTGCGTGTGATTATCTACTGAAGCCACTCAAGAACTTTGGTTCGTGCTAGAAGTCAAGAGAAGTTTGAGTTGTGTTTTACAGGTTCACCGCGAGGAGGCGATCTAACCGTCCACAGGATGCGGTTTAACCGCCCCCTTTGTGCTCGATGCACCAGGGGCGGTCTAACCGCCTGATGAGGGCGGTCTAACCGCCTAAGCCAGAGAAGCTCGAGTTTCAGGGAAAAAGATTTATTTGGTCGTCTCGCCTATTCACCCCCCTCTAGGGAGCATCGAGGTCCTTTTAAGGAGGGCTCACATGCTCGCATGCCGCCGCTTCCTAGCACGGGAGCTCCCACGGTCGCGTGCTCTCACGCCTGTAGGGGAGCTTGTCCGCCCTCATGTTGCCGCTCCACTAAGGGGGAGGTTGCTACCCGCCCTAGCACTGTTGCTCCCCACATCTTCAGGAGCCTGCATCAAGATGTGGGGGATAAAGAGAACAAGCGGAAGGAGGACGGTTTATGGGTGAGCACATGAATGGGAAGGTGTATGCGCGGCGGAAAATAAATGTCATGGGGCTTGCCCACGTGGGAGGACGTGTGTGGAGTGTTGGTTTGTTAGAAATCGGTCGTGAGGAGTTGAACCTGGTCAACGGTAAAATCAGCATCGCCGAAAATTTGAAAGTTGTTATATGAATATCTTAATTTTACGAGGCATGTTATTTTTCCACATGTTCACAGCATCAATCCATTATCCATTATGAACACCACCATGGGTCTTGGACTCTTGGCTAGTTGGCTTGTGTTAATAACCTCACAAAGCTTAGTTGTTGTAATTTTGTTACTCATCAAACAACCGTGTAGCTTTCTAATACATATACACTGCATGCTAAGCTGATAACTCAACGAGAGAAGCCGTCACGTGCACTCTCTCATACAAAATAAAAAGAAAGCAAATTTTACAAGGACGCGCGGTCGCGCGCGTTCATCCAACTCCCAACATGCAAGGAATCGGAGTGGCTGTCTCAGTGGCCGACGGCAACGGCCTCCTCGTCGGCGAGTTCAATGCCGGCGTCGGCCAGGCGCTTTTCCTTATATACGTATCCCCTGGCCGCGAGCGTGAAGAGGACGAGATTGATGGCGCTGATCACGGCAAGCAGCCAGTAGAAATAATCGAGCCTCCCGTCGTTGAGGTTGTCCGCGAGCCAGCCACCATGACCACCGTGGCCCGTGACCTTACCGACGATGGTGACGAGCAGGGTGCTGAAGAAGAACCCGAGCGCGCAGGTGCTGAGGAACAGCCCGGTGCTCATGGTCTTCATGCCCTTGGGGCACTCGCGCAGGAAGAAGGAGAGCTGGCCCATGTACGTGAACGCCTCGCCGGCGCCGACGAGCACGAACTGGGGCATGAGGAGGAACACGGTAATCGTGACGCCGTGCTCCGAGGTGGTCTGGCGGTGGCGCTCGATGAGCGCAGCCACGGCCATGCCGGCGTCGGAGAGGAAGAGGCCGACGAAGACCCGCTGGAGCGGGCTGAGGCCGTGCGGGTTGCCCGTGAGGCGCTTGACGACGGGCGCGACGAGGCGGTCGTAGAGGGGCACGGTGAGGAGGATGGAGCCGATGAGGAAGACGGTGAGGGAGCCGGCGGGGATGAGGAAGCCGGAGCCGCCGAGGCCGCGGTCCATGACCTCGGCCTGCGCCACCGAGAAGGTGGTCATCTGCGCGTGGATGGTCCAGAACATGATGGTGGTGGCCCAGATGGGAAGCATCCGCACCACCTGCTTCACCTCCTCCACGTCCGTCCGCGTGCACAGCGTCCACTTGCTCGCCGTCGCCGGCGACTCGCCGTCGACGATGGCAGCGTGGTCAAGAAACCTGCATGCGTATGTTTGTATGTAAGAATTGTTTCTTGGAAAAACGTTTGCATGTTAGAAAGTCATTACAGTACTGGTCGGTCATCCACTCAAGCCCGGGAGTTCCACGCGATGCGCGCTACTCGGGTTGGGCGTGGCTCGTGAACCCTGCGCGCGCATGCATGTGATTGGGCAGTGCCTTGACCCGTGGGCTGCATGCAGGGCACAGGGCAGGCAGGCAGGTTTCCACCGGCCGGCCACTACGGGCGAAATTCCAAAAGCGCGCTGGCCGCTGGCCGGCTACCTGGCAATTTCCAGCAGATTTCCGCGAGGCAAAGCATCTGTTGGGGGACTAAGACCGTCTCCAGCAACATTATGCATCTGCATCGCTTATGAAAGGAAAGAGAAGCAATCGGCGCTACAAAAGGAAGGGTCTCCAGCAACACTCTGCAACCCCCCTGCATCCGGGCGGCAGTTGATTCCCACGAGCAGAGGGAGAGGATCGCGGCCGGCTAGAGAAACCGAGGGGAGCCGATGCGACCTCGGAGCGGCACGCGGACGGGTCTCGAAGCGCGCGAGGAGGTCGCGCATCAACGTCGCGGACGCCATGGACGCGGGGCTCCCGCCGCGGCACGGTCGGGCGCCGCCCCCTGCTACTCGGCGCCCCGCCGTGGAGCTCTTCCCTGCCTCAGCCTCGCCCGCCGCCGGAGATGGAGGGAGGCGCACGCACGCGGATCTGCCAACGGCAGAGGCGGTGGCGGAGGGCGGGCTTTGACCCGCGCGCGGGCGAGGAGCGCCGTCGCGGGGGCGAGGAACACCGCCGCGGGGACGAGGAGATGGAGCGCTTCCGCCACCGTCTCCATCATCGCCGCCACTCGGTCTCCAAGGGCCACGACCGGATCTACGCCGCGCGGCCGCCGTGCGGGGGTGGAGATGGAGCCGCCGTGGAAGTCCTCCTCCCCGACGGGGTGGGGCGAGGGAGGAGAGGCCTAGAGAAGCTGTGCAAGGCGGCGGGCAGTTGGGTGGAGCCGTGAGAAGGAGGAGGCGAGCGAGCTGCGCGAGGCGCAGAGTGTGGAGGACCAGGAAAAGACGGGTGGTTGGTTTGCGCGAAGCGGAGGACACCCCCGAGATTGCGCGACGGGAGACGGGGAACTGCAAAATGCAGAACCAGATACACGATCCGCTGGAGCTGCTACAGTTTGATTTCCCCCTTCATTTTGCAGATGCAGCATGGGTTGCAGTACCTGCTGCGGACAGTCTAATCAAGCTGGCTTTTAGACCAATCTGACCTATGAGTGGATCATGAGGAGCACACCTGCAGACTTTAGGGCTTACCTCGCCCAGTGCTCAACTCCTGCATCTTTTGGGATCTTTTCTTTTTGAGTGCATCTTTTGGGATCTGTTTTAGTTTGTGTCAACGTGGTGATGCATGATCTGACGCGAGATGTGTGGGTGGGCCGTTGACCTCTGTCTTCCTTGCTTTATTTTTGCAATTAACGTATTTCTGACCCCCAAAGGACATATTGTCCACCTTAGTTTATTTTCTAAATCATATATCTAAGTTGGCTCTACTAGCTGGCTATCAAAAAAAATTTTTGCAAAAAAAAAACTTTTTAGTACCTTAGAACATCTCATGCTGACTTTCATTATCCTAAGTTTCTCTGGGTTTCATGCGTATATTCCAAGGGAAAATATCAAAGGAACTACTACGTCCATTGCTAAATATATGTTTGGCACCATTGATGAGTTGTATGCACGACATTTGACCATTCATCATATTTGGAAAAAAGACTACCAAACTATCATATTTGTGACTTATTTTATTGTTAATAAAGATACTTTAAACATGAGTTATATTTTTATATTTATGTACTTGAAATTTGAATGAGATGAATTGTCAAATTTGAATGAGATGAATTGTCAAATATCGTGATAAAAAAAATCAAGGTGACACATATTTATGAAGGGAAGGGTTGCGTAGACTATTATATTGTCCACCTTAGTTTATTTTCTGAATCATATATATATCTAAGTTGGCTCTACTAGCTGGCTATCAACTTTTTTTTGCCAAAAAAATACTTCTTAGTACCTTAGAACATCTCATGCTGACTTTCCTAATTTTCTCTTGGTTTCATGAGTGTATTCCAAGAGAAAATATCAATGAACCAACTATGTCCATTCCTACATGTTTGACACCATTGAGTTGTATGCACAACGTTTGACCATTCATCATATTCCGAAAAAAGACTACGAAACCTATCATATTTGTGACTTATTTAATTATCAATAAAGATACTTTAAACATGTGTTTTATTTTTATGTACTTGAAATTTGAAGGAGATGAATTGTCAAATATCGTGATAAAAAATCAAGGTGGCAGATATTTATGAAGGGAAGGGTTGTAGACTATTATCCTAAAAAGACACTATTTGTGACAGATATATATGTTGTGTACGTATGACAGGGAGGAAATTTTGCAATTGGCCCCACGATCTGATCGACCAACAAGCAGGAGACAGAAGGTGACATTTGTACAGTGGGACGTACATGCAAGTGGTGGATAGGCGCCAGAAGTGAGAAATCGAGGTCGATCACGACTGATCCCGTGTGGCAGTAGAACTGGCTATGCACGATGTCCCCCTCTACATTTACATCACGCCTACCGTGTCTCTGTATCTGTGGGACCACCCGGCCATACAGGCAATATACGCATCCATGCGTGTACGCATCGAGCCAGCCGAGCCAGCTACGCTGCCAATTACATCCGTCGGTCTCTAGATATCGGCCGGACCATCCTAAAAAGTGCATACGAATATACGTACGTATATGTGCCCGTGTGACGGTGTGGCAGCAGCATAGATAGGGTTGGTTTCTCCGCACAATTATTTTTGATGGGGATGCGAAATGTTGCAGTGGACCATGCATTGTGGACAAGCTTTGCTTGCTTGGCAGCAATGATGGGCGCACCCCCAAATAACCCATATGTGACACGCCTAGGTAGATGTATTTCTGGGGTCTGAGTTGACAGGGACAACAGGGCAGGATGATGCGTCTCCTATAACTTGTCGAACAGGGTTATCCAGTGTGCCGACCGGCCACGCTAATCATGCTTCAATAAGTTTGTTAATCGGATCAGGTCATTTCAACTGTTTCGGAGTAAGCAAGGCTAATTGAGTCATTGTTGCTACTGCGTAAGCGTGGAGTAATTAATTAGTGATGATGAGCAATTCAGTTCGGTAACGGGTAAAAAGGAAGATTGCACGTGAGAGATTATCCTCACCGGCATTCCTTGCTGTGGGGCAGCTTCTGCTTCCCCTTGACGTCGGCGCCGGCGGCGGCGGCATCGTCGACGTCGTAGAGCATGTCCGGGTCCGACGGCACCGGCAGCGCGCGCTTGTTCCATGCCGCCACCGTCACGGCGGCGACCTGGGTCAGCGGGCTTCCCACCAGCTTCTTGAACCGGTACCTCCTGGTGCCGAGCAGGAACACGGCGAGGCCGACGAGGATGCCGGCGGCGCAGACGCCGTATCCCCAGCGGCGGCCCACGTTGTCCTGCACGTACACCAACACCGTGACGGCCAGCAGCGCGCCGATGCTCACGAAGAAGTAGAACCAGTTGAAGAACCGGAGCATCTTGCTGCGCTCGCCGTCGTGCGCCTCGTCGAACTGGTCCGACCCGAACCCGGACACGCTCGACTTGAGCCCGCCGGTGCCCAGCGCCGTCAGGTACAGGCCCAGGTAGAGGACCCCGAGCTGCGTCCCGTTGGCAGGGACGCAGTCGGGGCTCGCGCCCTTGGCGTCCGCGCACGGCGGCGGGCGCAGGCCCGGCGCCGCCGTCGAGATCGTCAGGATCATCACGCCCTGCAGTATACACATAAACCGAGTATTAGCCATCCAGGTGTCACGCTGTTGTCTAGATAAAAGCCGGATGCACGGGTCGGGCCGGCGAGAGACGATCGAGACGACGACGAACCGTGGCCTGCACGGCGGTGAAGATGGCGATGGTGAGGTAGCGGCCGAGGAAGCTGTCGGCGACGAAGCCGCCGAGGAGGCAGAGCAAGAACGAGGATCATGGCGGCGCAGCCCCATCCGCCGGTGGAGGCGCGGCTGGCCGGGCGGCCCTTGTAGTCCCAGGCATCCGTCAGGGCCTTGCCGTCGGACGCGGTCTCCGGCAGAACAGAGGCCATCGTTCTCCCTCTCGAGATCGATAGAGCAAGCAGCCGAGGCCGGGCAGGTCACTGGGCAGGTGGTGGCGTGGTGACGGGGAGGCTCGAGCTCGCGACGGCGGAGAAATCAGAGAGGTTGGGTGGGGGTGGGGCTCGCGATCGGCGTGGCGCGATGCAGCTTCCTTCCTGGTGTGGATGCCAGAGCTTGCCGGGGCCCGGCTTTTATAGGCGAGCGCCGGTGGATCCTTGCCTCGGGATTCGGGCTTGCCCGGCATCCTAGAGAGATCCTCCTCCAGACCTCCACTGCCCCCGGTCCCCCACTGCCTTTGCCAAGCCAGGTGGCAAGCGAGCTACTGGGTCAGGTGGAACCCATTAGATTATGTTAAACCGGCGTGCTATTTGGGGAAATCAGCATCTCCTCCCCTCTCCGACCATTCTTCCCATGACTCTGGCAGCAGCCGTTGATTTGTGGCGCAATTATTGTGCTTTCCTGGTGAATTTGGTGGAGGATAACAAAAGTTCTGCGGTACTCAACTACTCCCTCCGTATACGTTTTAAGTGACGTTCTGAGGGGTAGACTGAGTTGCGTTTTAGATGTCGTTTGGACGCCGAGGGGAGATTTTGGACGCAGCTGCCCCTCGCATTGGGACTCGGCGACCCGCGCTGCCTTAATTGCTTCCCGGGACCCCTGGCCACTCGCGTTCGCACGCACCCACGTGGGAAACAAAAATCTGCAGCTCGGCAAAAATTTGAGGCCATAGAGGTTCGATCCGCCACCCTCTGGCCTCGGGAGTAGGAGCACAAACCAGCTGAGCTGTGTGCATTTCGTTATCTAGAGTTCACCCGTTAGGCTATTTATTAGGGGTATACATGGAAAACTAACCCTTAATTAAGTACTCCTTGGTATGTGTGATTGTGTCCAAAACGTCACTTAAAACGTATACGGAGGGAGTACTAAGCCAAATCAGTGGACGACGGACTTGCTGTGAACTGCTATCTGGACATGGCGAGTCAGAAAAGGAGACGCTTTTTCCGAGTCTAAAACACATTGGACGGTCGAACGTTAACTTCCACTCCATCTTTGGAAGCTCTTCCACATTTGCACTCATGTACAATGTGGAACACGGAATTTTGAGGGTGGAAAGAAAACACACACGACTAACTACTAGAAGAGAGTCTCTGGTGGGTGTGTGTTTGTGTGTGACATACATTCCGAGCGAGGCACATGCAACAGAAGCCCCCAGTAGTGGCATGCGTACGTCCAATGGTTGTAGATACTTTAGCTAGAGCCTTTATGGCGTTTGGCTTTTGCTCTCGGTCGTTCGCCATCGTCGTCTCTGTTGTTGTCACTGACGGCTTTGTTGCTGCCGTTGACATCTCCACCGCCGTCGCCGCGCCTCTCCAGGTTAGTACGACTACAATAAATTCGCCCCCTCAATCATCTTCATCTCCGCCTTCTCCTTTCCACCGATGCTTGAGATCCCGCACCGATTCCCCAGATCTACCGGGGATTGTGGTCGATTTGGGGGCCTCACCCTTCGATTCTCTGTGGGTGTGTAGTGGATCAGGTTCTTGGAGTTGATTTGTTCATCTGCCCCTGCTGCGGTGCACTTATGGTTGTTCAGATGTTGCCATCGTTGAACGCATCGGTGAACTACAGCAGAAACCTCCATCTCCCCTTCAGCTTCATGGTAGATCCACTCCGCCCCCTCTGCAATTGTCACACCCTGAAATTTCCAATTTCAGGATGTGAATAGAGAGAATAATTAAACAACGATTTTCTCATAATTTTAAAAATTTTCCAACATTTATTTTCTTTACAGGGAATATAGTACAGGAAAAAGCTTTTGTTTGTATTTCTAAACTAAATAAAATGTTTATGTGAGTATGGCATCCATGTCTATGCATCCTAGTGTTTTTGAGTGAAAAAGGTTTTTAAATGTGCTTAGGTGCTGACCAAACCCTTCCGAGAATTTTCCGGATTTTTTCGGGATTTATTCTCATTTTCTCTGAGCATTTTCTATTTATTAGAAGGCTCTAAAATCCTTTTCTTGAGCTCCAAATATTTTATTTGGATTGTTCATGTCCCAATCTATCTCTGGGAATTTTTCTAGAAGTTTTTGGAATTTGTAGAGTATTTTTCGTGACTTTTATGAATTATCTAGCTACTTCTAGATTATTCATTTCACGAAAATATATTCCGAAAATAAAAAGAAATTCATTTCTTTTATCTTTTTCCTTTCTACCTTTTCAGCCCATCAAGCCTTTCAGCCCGCCCACGAAAGTCTGCTCGTGCCCCTCGTTTTCCCCCGGCCTGCTCATCTTTCCACCCTGGCCCAGCTCAGCTCCGACCCGCGCACCGGCCCATCTGGCCCGTCAGACCGCTCTGGCCCGCAAAGCCCATCCGAGCCCACATCCCCACCGTGCCCATGGCGGACACAGGGGAGTCCGGGGCGCCGCCGCCGGGCATTGTTGCCGTAAGCGCCACGGCGATCCTTGGTTCGCGTGTCAATAAAAGGACGAGCGCCCGGCCCCGTGCATCCTTGCTTTCTCCACCTGCGCCTTATCCCTGTGCCCTAGCTCGCCGTCGCGCAACGCAGAGTTGCCGGAGCTACAAGTCGAAGCCGCCGGTCTGCTCGCCGTTCCGCCGGACAAGGAGCCGCCGCAGCAAGTTGGCATCGCATTGGGGTTCGCCGCGTCGAGCCGCACGTGCTCCGCCGCTCCCCGTCACAGGTGGACTGCCGGAACGGCACCGCCGCATGAAGCCGCCGCCGGCCGCCGTAGCTCCACGCCGCCGAGTCACCTCCCGTGCATCTCCGCCCGTGGTAAGGACCTCCTCAGGATCCCCTTCCCCTCCTCTTCCTTTTCCCCCGTGTAGCCGGAGCCCTCGCCGTCCCGGTCGCCGGAGTCGCCGGCCACCAGAGCCGCCAAGCTCCCTGTCCGTTGCGATCCAAAGGTGGAAGAAGAAGGCCATCTTCTGTTTAGGTCCCTGCAAAGTTATGTAATCCTTACATGTCTTCTTTGTGTCTTGTCCCTTTTCCGGAAAACCCCCTAGACCTTCTAGATTCTCCAGATCCAGTCCACCCTGGAACCTTTGCAAGTAAGCCCCCGAGTTTATATACATAATTATGTATATGCCCCTGTTTTTTTCGCAGTTAGGCCCCTGGAAGTTTCCAATCCTTGCCAACAAGTCCCTACACCTTTATATAGCCATATCTTTCATGTTTTTCATCCGTAAAGAACACGTTAGTGGTGTGTTTTCTTCATGTTTGTTTTCTGAAAAATAAATTTAATATTAATTTTTGTTTAATGCTTATTAAACATGCCTTTTCTAAATAAAAGCAATATAGTGCTATACACAGTTTTTCATAACTAATATTAATTTGATTAATGATTATTTCACGTGCTTTTATAAATAAAATCTAATTAGATCTTTTACCCGGTTTTTCATAAACCAAATATTAATTTGCTTTATATATAATTTAACCTTTTCTAATTAAAAGTTGAATAGGTTTTTACACCGATTTTATAAACAAATGTTAATTTGTTTAATATCAACATGAATGAGTTTTTAATTATAACTTTATTAGTTTACTCGAATCATAAAGTTTCGATTAGAGGATTCATATAGTTTAGTTTTTCTAAACTAAATGTTTAATTGATATGATTCATGTATGAATCTTTATAAATAAAATTTGACTAGATTTTAACTCCGGTCTTTTTGCAAATAAAATATAATGATGCATTAAATTCCAACTTAGGGTATTTTCTTTATGAAATATCCTTTACATATCTTTTACTAATTAAAATAAACCTAGCTCATAGCTTGATCTCTCACATATGCAAATCGATCGGTAGTCGTTCTTTTTCAAGCTCTGTCTCAGTGTGTCTCTGCTATAGAGCTAATCTTCTTTCAAGCTCTAGATCTTTTGATCCTAGCTCATGCTCAGACCTAGTGTCCTTCATAAAGATGACCAAGCTTTTCCTTTTCTCAGCACGGTCAATGTGCTTCAGTGATCCAAAGAATCGAGCCTATCCTCTAGTGCGCTCTTTTAAAGCTTTCCTTTTGATTGGTGCATTGTTCTTAGTTTGCTTGTTTGTCTTTATCGCATGTTTGTGCCCGATGATTGATGCGAGTAGATTGAACGTCGTTCGGGAGCAGTGAAGAGCTTGAAGTTGAAGAATTCTGAGCAGCAACCTTACACTGGTTAAAGGCAAGTGTGTCCTTGTTCTTTTGTCGTAACAACTGTGTTTAATCACATTGCATATGCTTGCATTTAATTTGATGGGTCCTATTAAGGATTATCCTAGTCTTTATTATCATTCCTTGTCAACCTGGGTTTTACCTTATGTTGGGTAGCTATGCTTAGTTGCTCTACTTGGGTTATGGTGGTTCTAATGAATAACAATGATGAACTTGCTTTACTTTTATGTTGTATCTCTGGTTAATACAAGATCACAATGATTAATTGGAACATGGAGAACCACCCAGGACAACAGTGCAACCACAAGGACTAAATGGCTCTGGTCTTGGCTGAGTAATTAGGGAAGTCTTGTGTGGCCATTACTCGCATAGTAGCTTGAATACGGAGGAATACTTTTATGGCTCTTCTATTCCGGATAGGTATTGGAACGGAAGTACTCTATGGCTGACCATCCGTGAATAGAAGTGAGGTACGAAAGATAGCCTCTACGGCATATGCTACTTTGGACTAATACACATGGGAGGACTCTTTGTAAAGGCCTCGTAGCATCCCTATGCGATCACACCTCGGTAGTGTGGTATGATGCCTGATAAACATCGCGTGGTTGGGTTTAAAGTTCTTTGAACTTTTATGCGACTTGTGGTGAAAGTGTACAACCTCTGCAGAGTGTAAAACTAATCGATTAGCCGTGCTCACGGTCAAGAGCGGCCTGGACCCTCACATGATAAATGAACTTGAATATGGACTTAAATTGTGGTTTCTGGTTATGTTAGCCATATGCTTATGGCGTATCTCCTTATGTTAATGTGGGTTGGTATATACTTTTATCTTAGTAATCAGGTGCTAATAAAATTTGACCAACTAAAAGTGCCTAATGCAGTCAACCTGTTAGCCTTTCCTTGTCAAGCCTCTGCATTCATACTTTTCCCACACTTGCGGAGTACGACATGTGCTCACCCTTGCTATAAACAATGTTGCTCAGAAAGTGGAAGCTACTATGAAGTTGTTGTGAAGATGTTGCTGGTGCTAGGCGTTGAAAGATATCTAGACCCCTAGTGGGTTTTGGTGAGTTGAATGACAACTAGATTAATGGTCTAATAATCTTGTTAAGCATGTGAGCAGGTGTAAACTCATTGGTGAATAGTCTTTATGTGAAAGATTATATTAATGGCTCATATGGTGAAGATAACAAGTGTGATACATGATATGGTACATGGAAAGTAAGCAATCATGTTAAAGATGAATGTCATGATAATGAATATGTATGTTTTCATGAAGCATATATGTGATATACAACAAGCAAATAAAAGTGAAGAAAGAGGCATGATTATATTGAGATATTCATTGGTCTCTAAACAAAATGAGGAGCTTGTTATGAACAAATGGGATATTAAAGTCAAAAGAAGATATGATCTCAAGTGGATTTCATTCTTGATGTCAAAACAAAGCTATACTTAACATGGCAGCGATTGGATGAAGAAATCAAGCAAAAGGATAGCAATGAGGTACTAAGCAAGGCTTGGACAAGTGGTGACTTGGGCCATGATCTTTGCTAGGGTGAAGTCGCTTGTGCTTGAGATGATTTCGAGGTATCAAGTCAAGCCTTACCAAGTATAGCAATGGGATGCATCAAATGTTTGATTGAGTCATGGAGTGACTTTGGATCTAAAGTTGGATTTCATTCATATGAGTTGAAGATTGATCCAAGTCACTAGCTCAAGGTTGAAGTGCTCAAACCAAAGAGACAAAGTTGGATGCAACTCTCAAGTGGATATATTTATCAAGTATGGCAATTCATGATGGTGAAGCTCAAGTGGATGAATATTGCATTTATATTTGATCCTGAGCATAGGTATGCCGTACTATCAAGAGGGATGCATCACATGTTCATTTGACAAAGTCTCAGTGCTCAAGTATCCTATGTGAGTTGATGAGAGACACAAAGGCCACACGTACACACTCTAACTTGTTAGGCAGTGGCAAAACCGGAAGTTCCAATTTTGGGAAACTGGAGGTTCCGGTTTTGGGAAACTGGAGGTTCCAGTTTTGGGCGCCAGTGTCTCTAACGGCTAGTTGGTTTGAAAAACCGGAGGTTCTGGTTTTGGGAAACCGGTAGTTCCGGTTTTGCTCTGACATGTCTAACGGCTAGTCTTGAGGGGTGGTGTATTTATACCCCACGCCCTCCCCTTTAGCTGGCTGCTGCTTCTGCGGTTGCTTGTGTGCTTCCTGCCTGTTCTAAGCCAAGCTAAAGCCAAGATAGCTCTCCCCAATCCCTCTTTGTGAGGTTGTTTGATCCTTGATAGATCTTGTGAGTTGGGTAGTAGAGAGGAGCCATTTGTGAGCACAAGAAGATCACTCATTCGCTTGAGCACTGGTTTGCCTTGTCAAGTTTCAAGTGAAGCATTTGTTACTCTTGGAGGTGTTCCTCCTAGACGGCTAGGCGTCGCCCAAGATCTCCCAAGGTGTGGATAGCCACGGGACAGTTTGTGAAGGTCGTGCTTCGCCTCCGAAAGGGAAGAAGCTAACTAGTGGAGTGGGAAAAGGGTTGAGTACAACCCGGCTTCGGTGGTAGAAGCACCCAATGGAGATGTAGGATTCGCCCTGGGATGAATCTAAACTTCGATGAAACAAATCATTGCGTCTCCTCACTAGTTTACTTATATTTGCTGCTCTTACACTCTTGCTTGATATTGTGATTTTGGTTGATCTACTCGGGTGTTTGTGTTTGTGAAGTGCAGGAACTTTGTGAGCCTGCCAAGAAACACCCACTAAGCATATACACCACGTTTGGTTTGATCTCGAGCTCAGTTGCATCACATAAGGTTTGGGGTTTTTCTCTGTCAGAGTCAAAACTGGAGGTTCCAGTTTTGGGAAACTGGTACTTCCAGCTTCAGGAAACTGGTAGTTCCAGTTTCTAACAGAGAGAGTATTCTTTCCGCTGCGTGAGGTGTATTTCTAGAGATTCCACCCGCTGACAAAGTTGTTTTAAAGTGGCGATTTTTCAGGTTGTGCCTATTCACCCCCCCTCTAGGCGACATCAAGATCCTTTCAGGCGTACGCAACCCCCAGTCGACTGCCTGTGATGTTTGGAGCCTTCGTTTCCAGGATTTAAGCGTAATACTCTGATAATCTTTCTCTTTCTTTACGTGATACTGTACTGTTATTCACTTATGTCAACTATATGCATGAAACTTGATCCTGGCATGCATATAGACCTGCACTTGGTTTTCTTTGGAAAAACAGGTGTGACAGCAATGCACCAATGGTTGTTCCGATGTCTCTGCCTTCTTCTGTTGAGGCGATGTTGATATTGTCGAACACATCGGTGTATTCCTCCCCTGCTCCACCGCTGCTGCCCGCTCTCATCCTTGTTCAGCAGTCCCTTGTCCTACGGTTCTCCCTCTTCTCTTTGCAGCTTGCACCTTGGAGTTGGCTGGTCTCTAACGTCTTCACTTGGGATCCTGGTTTGTGCTCCTTCTACCTCCGACGACGACTTCATCAACATCCTTCGGTCGTCGGTGCAAGCTGTTCTCGTTGGCACGACCGCCCATGCTACAGCCGACGCTTGTTTGCATAGCCCTTCCACCCCGGCGTACGCCTCGTCCTCGAAGCCCCTACGCCATCTCGCCGGTGGGATGAACTCCATCACCTTCTCTGTAATAGATGCTAGATGTTCCTGTTGCAGGACTTAGTTGTAATTAAGATTTCTTTTGAGATCTTCTTTGTAACTTCACTGCTGAATTAATATAATATGTGTTGTTGTAAAAAAAAGTTTTGGATGGATTGACCCATATATATGTATATATACACATATACCATGCGAGCCGACAATCTCTGAACTTTTGTTCAACAGATCTTAAAATAGCTCTGCTGGTTTGTACGGCTGATGTTGTGAGAGAAAAATAATGTGCAAAGAATCAGAAACATTGCGCAAACAAAGAAGCAGAACAAACTCGTTCCACACCATGCCTCTTGGAAACTGGAAGCAATAAGAACTTAGAACTCGTCCTCCATGTTTCCAAAAAAAAGGTGAAAGATCCTTGCAAAGAATTTGATCGCTAATGCATCTAACTATTTCCCTATGCAATAATTGGTTGTAGCTATATTTAGAAGAAATTATGCATGTGCATTTGGATCCACCTGGCTCAAGTTTCAGACACCTAGTGCTCCAAGACTTGGATCACGTAGGAATTTGGTTGGTCATGTGCAGGCCATCTAGCCAATAGTCTACCCTTCCAGAGTGTATTGAATTTGGCAGGCTCAAAACATAGATCGATCCTATCATACGTGCTGCAGCCTGCAGCTGCAAGATTTGAACTTGCATTGCATTAGCAACTACTACCTAGCCCATCACGAGGGTACAGAAAACCTCTACGCTTCGCTTGGGCTAAATGTAAAACAGAAGACTGAGCACGTGCCAGAGCTTCTCACCGCAATAATCTTATGGACGTACTGTATACCACTATAGTCCAGATGGCTTAACTCTGATGATCAGACTGGAACAGATAGATTCGGAAACAGTTACCTTTTACTTGCATTCACTACTACTACTGTACTACACATTTTGACATCCCAGCGGTTTTGGGTCTACCAGCCACGGATTAAAAGGTTGGTGGGGCTATAAGTGGTTGAAACAGGAGGTGAAAGAGGTCATCACCGTCAATTCGTAATTGAGACCTGTCACTGCTTGTTCACAATTGAAACCTGTGATGATGGATAAGTGGATCCAAAAATTTTATTCAATTTGCTTCACAAGCCAACTCATGTTTGCGTCTCCTCAACCTTATCCACACCCGTGCACCTGCTTCTATGTCCCTCCGCCACCCCTCCCTCTCTCCCACTCCTATGGATACTCAATTCATAGTTATTAGGATCGGACCAGACAATGAACCGGTCAAGATCTCAGTGCAACTAGTTTGATTGGTCCAACTAGTTGAACCGTAGGTTCAATACCACAAATACAACAACTTATCAACTTAAAACACAAGCATAGAAACAACTTGGTGGTTGATTTCCTAGGCCTTTAAAGTTGAGAGATTGGGGGGTTCAAACCCCACCAACGATTGTTTTAGCCTTTTCGTGAAAGATTTTCACAAATACATCCCTTGAAGAAAGATTTCAAAAAATAGATCTTGAGCTCGGCGTCAGAGCCTTTAGCACCAAGCTTACACCCCTTTTAAAAAATATTTCACGAAAAAGCTCAAAAAAAGCCTCTGGCGCCAAGGTGTGCATTTTTCAATGAAATATTTTTCTGGTTGAAGATCTCGATCCCTGGAAGAAAGATTTCAGAAAAAATAGACCCTGAGATCGACGCATAGCCTCTAGCACCGAGGTCTTCAGCCTGCAAACAGTATCAATTATCTTACATTGAAATTCTTTTGTGAAGTTTGTATGTCAGATGTGGCCAACAACATGCAAAATGGAATCTATGCACCTTAGTTAACATTCACAACTATTGTTGGTCAAGGAGAAGAGTACACATTTTAAATGGGGTCCCAAAATTGAAAGTATTACCGTCAGCTTTCACTTATACACTGAAAATTCTAAGTGTTGAAAACAATTAAAACAGTGTCAGGTATGCAACTTTGAAATTCCATTCTGGAATATTTTTCATGTATACATCGAAAGACTTTGATCCCAAATGGACTACAATGTCCGGTAAACAATTCGAGCATGTTGTTGGCAACGTGTTATATACAAATTTCTTCACAAGAAAATTTCAAATTATGTTAATTCACACTATTTTCAAGCTGAAGAGCTCGGTGCCATAGCATGTGGCGTCGAGGCGTGTAAGCTCTAGTGCCGAGCTCAGGGTCAATTTTTGAAATCTTTCTCCTAGGAGTGTATTTGTGAGAATCTTTCACAAAAAGACTAAAAAACAAAAAAGTCGGTCCCCTCCACCCCCTTTGTTTTATGCCAATTTTCCTACTCCTCTCCGCATATGCATGCAGTTTTTCCCCATGGTCTCATATGCTCCAATCCACATCCGGTTTGTTAACCAGTTTTTATACCCGTTTCTTCCTAAAATAGTTGGTTATTGATCAAATTGTCGGGCCGGTCTAGTTCCAATAACTATGACTCCATCCCATTGATGCCCCTTCCCTAATTCCTCTCTCTCCCTCCGTCGTCCTACTCTCTCTCCCTTTTCCGTCGACCCTTCCTTTCTCCACTGGGGCCTTCTCCCTCCATTCCTCTCATGCTGGTGAGATCCCTCGACCGTCCCTCTTCTTTCCCCTTTGCTCGTCCCTCATTCACGGTAGTGAGGAACGACATCAGGGCAAGAAGAGGAGGAAATTCACATGGGCTCCAATAGAAGTGGTTGACATGGGGTGCTATGGCACATGGATCGGTTCTGCGACATCAGGCTTGCGTCGGTCCGAGTGCATGTGGATCTCAAGCAGCAGGCACATGTGGATCTCCGGCAATGTACAATGGGGTTAAGAGCTCTGACGGTGGCGACTGACAGGGTGAGGTGTGGTGGCCTGCATGGCCAAAGTGTGGTGGCGGCCGTGTTGCAGGGTGCAGCGACAGTGGCGGACCGAGAGGCTCGATGGTTAGCTGATGTGCGGCAACTGTGGTGGAGGAGATGTTGTTGTGGTGGTGGTGTTATGTGGTCGGGTGTGGTGCGACTAGGGCTCTGATGGAGTGCATCTGGATCTAGGTAGTGCAGGTGAAACTCATTTTGTTTTTTAATCGGCACCACTGTCGGTTCTTACTCTTATGGTGACCCCATCATTGCTAACCTTTATGTGATAAACCCAAAACTTGTTGTGATGGGGTCTAAGGAACCTAACTGAAGTAAAGTATTGCCTGTAGAGAGGATGATATATACGAAATACTTCATGTACATAGGCTAGAATTTTTATGAGATATAACCATTTGAAAATAATTTTTAAGTATTACAAGTTTATAGATAAATTTAAAGCATGTAACTAATTAAAATAGTATATCTTTGTGTTCGCTCTATCTCTCATTTGTTCATTTTGTAATGCAATATTTGTAACCTTATCTTGTTGTGATAGACGTTTGAGCCACTAATTACACTATGCGTCCCCCTCTGCATTTCACATTTACATTTTTTGCATGTGTTGGGTTTAAACTTTAGTTTAAGTATATCACCTCTAGTTTCAGTCCACCTCGTGGGGTAGCAGTTGTTTTACGATCTACAAGAAATCTTTCGATTTATAGTAAAAGTTTTATAACAAATGACAAAACATTATAAATTTATAACCTGTTTTGATGGAAACATCATAAAATATTGCATCCAAACAAATTTAATGATGAAGTTACCAAACTATATAAATGTTGCTACCAGAACCAAATAGAAAACTCCACTCACTATACAAAGTAGTTTTGTGACAATACAAGACCTATGAAATCATAATAAACTGATCAAGGTTCTACATGTAAGTATGTACCCTAAAGATAAATAAATATGTTACACGTTGTAAGCATCAACGCCCCACCGCACCTTTGGTAAGGGTGTGTTTCGGTGATAAATGACAACCATATACTTGTGACTAACCTTTGTTTTGTAGCGGATTTATCCTTGGGTTATTGTCATAAGTAATTAATGAAAAGAGACCCCTCAATTTGAATTAATGGATGATCAATGGACAAAGACTACAAGGCTAAGGACATTTCTAGTTCCAAGTGTCACAAGGAGATGAAGGACACTTGGATTTACTAGTTTGTAGTGTTTGACCGTACTATAAAGAGGGGTTCACACTTGAGTAGCTTGACCATGCCAAATGTTATGCCATATTCATGCACTATCAAGCTCCTTGGTCACTAAACAGCTCAAGACACTCATTGAAATACATTAGAAGCAAAAGACTTGAAGAAAAACTCAAAGATGATTGAATTGGATGAGTTGAAATTGAAAAGGGCGCGCCGGATTATCCGACGCTATCAATTTTAGTTGCACCGAATGATTGATGTGAAAGACTCAGCAGAATTCAGCACCGCCGGATGAACCGACGGTGTATCAGCAGAGGCATCGGTTCATCCGGTGACCTAGGGTTTGGTAACAGTGACAAATCAAGTCAAAGCCTTCAGCACCCGATGAAGCGACGATCGAGGTAGCAGTTCATCCAGCGCATGCATATATTTTACACAGAGACGCACCGAGTGGACCTGCTTCAGCACCGGATAAAGCGACGCACATGGGCACCATCAGCGGTTCATCCGACGACCGTGTTTATTCTACGCAGGAACGTTTTGAGTGAAGACCCTTTAGCACCGGATAAACTGACGCTACAACGGTATGAGCGTTGGATGAAGTGGTACAACGTTCGTGTTCAATGACTATAATTCGAGACACAGAGTGACCGGATGAACCGACGCTATCGCAGGGGGAACCGTCGGTTCATCCGACGGTACTACTTTTCAGAGGACTTTTCCAACGGCTAGCCTCCCTTGCTAGGCCTATAAATTGGACCCCCCCCTGTGTCTCTTGAGCTGCCTTTGCTACTCTGAATTGCTACTGCAGCCAAGGAGAAGGAGAGTTAGTGCTTTGATCATTTGGATTTCATCTTCCTAGCCAAGAGGGATTCTTTCTTGGTGATCAAGAGTTTCAAGGTGCTTTCATTGGCATAGCTGAGTGCATTGGTCAAGTGAAAGGTTGTGAGCTTGTTACTCTTGGAGTTTGATGGCTCCTAGACGGTCTCGGTGAGTGGGGTTCTAGGTGAGCTCTTGGAGATTGTGGGAGTCCCGGGAAGTTCTTGGTGTAAATGGATTGAGACCCACCATTCCGGAGATGGAGAATGGGTACTCTTAGTGAGCACTCAAGTCTAAGTGGCTTGAGGGGGAGCAAAACTCTTTGTGAGTGCTCCAACGTGGATTAGGGAGAAGCGTCAACTTCTCGATACCACAGGAAAAAATTCGGTTGTCTCGTGTCCTCCCTTTCTACCTTCTTGCACTTAATTCCGCATTTATTTTCAGCTCTTAAGTTCCTTTGCTTTTGCTCCCTCTAGTTTGCTTTGCTTGTTGCATATCTTGACTAGGGTGCCTTTCACATGTTAGTGTGATTCTTGCTAAGGAACATTGTTGTTAGTGTGCTTAGTTGGTAGGAAGAAACCTTTTTAGATGGGCAACACTAGAGATCTGGGTTAAGGTTTATTCCTTGTTCTAGAAATTTGAAGAAGGCACATATTCAACCCCCACCTTCTATAGGCTATGGATGCTACAAGTGGTATCAGAGCATAGGCTCTCTTTTTGGTGGCTTAACCGCCTAGAGAGATGGGCAAGGGGAGTGAAAATGGCCCTCCCAAGTTGGCGGGGAAACAGTTCACTTTTTAGGCACATAGAATGGCTAGCTTTCTTCAAACACAACACCATGATGCATGGACCACTACCATGTATCCCATGCCTAATGAACCCACCGAAAGTGAACTCAAGTGGAACTATCGTGCTAGAAACTTTATCTTTGAGACACTTGAGGAGGATTTGTTTGATAGGGTGTTTGCCTTGGATACCGCTCATGAGGTTTGGATGGAGCTCAAAACAATCCATGTGGGCAACAAGAAAATCTATGAGGAGAAGTATGAGTTGCTTAAGGTTGAGCTCAATGAGTTTACAATGAAGGATGATGAGTGTGTAGAGGAAATGTATTCTAGGATGGGTGTTCTTATTCAAAATATCAATGCTCTCGATGTTGCTAACGTGTCCGAGCAGGAAATTATTCAGAAAATTCTTCAAACGCTTCCCAAGCCCAAGTACAACATCGTGAAGGCACTCATCTTCGAGAAGGACTTTAAAACTCTCACCATCACCGAAGTTGTGAACAAGATTCGGTCTTATGAGATGTTCTTGATGGGCAAAATGGAGTCATCTTCTTCCACATCAAGCTCCAAGAAGGATCTTGCACTCAAGGCTGGTGACAAGACCAAGCCCAAGTCAAAGTCAAAAGCAAAGCCACCTCCCTCTTCAAGTGAAAGTGAAGACAAGAGTGACTCAAGTGATGAAGATGATGGTGAACTTGCTTTCCTCATGAGGAGGACTACCAAATTTCTCTCCAAGATTGGCAAGAAAGACTACAACTATGATCCTAAGAAGAACAAGTTTCGCTCATCAAGAAGAAGTGGTGAAGGTGGCAAGAGGAAGTGTTACAATTGCCAAAGCTATGATCATCTATCATATGATTGCCCCAAGCCCGACAAGCAAGCGGCAAGCTCAAGCAAGAAGAACAATAATGAAGATGATGATGAAAAGGATGACAAGCACTCCAAGAAGGACTCGTACAAGAAGAAGTCTTCTAACAAGCCCTACAACAAGAAGAAGGGTGGTCATCATTCTCTCTTGGCAAATAAGTGGATCACGGATGGTGAAACTTCAAGTGAATCAAGCGATGATGAAGATGAGAAGAACAAGAAGTTTGCCAGACTTGTGATCATGGATGATGAAGAACCTCTTCTTCCTCTGCCACCCCTGTGCTTCATGGCTAAACACTCCAAGGTGAGCGATAGTGAAGATAGTGACTCTTCGGATAGTGATAATGAACTTTCTCCTCATGCTCTTACGGGTCTTCTAGATCAATACACCGACATGATCAAGAAACAAAAGAGTAAGCTCAAGACTCTTGAAGAGACTCATGAGAAGCTTAAGCTATCCAATGATGAGTTGCTTGTGAAACACAATGACCTTAGCAAAGAACATGAAGCTTTGGTAGTGTCTCACAAGTCACTTAGAGATGACCATGACAAGTTACTTGATAAGCACAATGAGCTAATCGTCAAACATGATGATATAACCGTGCTTAACAAGTCTCTTGAGTCAAGTCAAAAGATGCTTAAGAAAGATCATGTGGTCTTAGAGATGAGGTATCAAGAGATTGAGCTTGCTTATGAGGCTATTTGTGCTAGTGGGCAAGAAATTGCTAGAGACATCACTAAGACAAATGCTTCTACTTCTTGTGATGACTTGATTGAAGAACCTAAGATCTTACCAAAAGATGAGAATATTGCCTCCTCTTCCAAGACTAACCATGATAGGGTGAAAGCACTTGAAGAGGAAGTAAGAAGCCTAAGATCTTGTGTGAAGAAAATGGCCAAGGGTGAAGCATTGCATAAGGAGATCCTCTATCACAATGCAAGAGATTATGGCACTAGGGGACTTGGCTCCTTCCCTAAACCCATCAAAGAGACTCGCAAGTCAAAGGAGCTATATGGGTGTTTTGTGAAGGAAGTTGGGTCTTATTGCCAACAATGCAACATCACCGGTCATCACACAAGGGAGTGTCCTTTACCTTCACGTCCTTTGCCTAAATTACCTTGCAACTATCGTTCCATGTTCAACAATAATCATTTCTTGTTGTTGACGAATAGCAAGGGCAAAGTGGCGGCAAGGTTCATAGGGACCAAGGCTAAAGTGAATCAACCTAGGCAAATTTGGGTTCCCAAAGCATTAGTAACTCATGTGATCGGGCCCAAACTTGATTGGGTTCCTAAATCTTCAACTTGATCTCTTTGTGTGTAGGTGAACTACAAGGCCGGAGGAAGTCATTGGGTCCTTGATAGTGGATGTACTCAACACATGACCTGCCAAAGTAAAATGTTCACCTCTCTAATGGATGATGCGGGTGTTGGCGTTTCGTAGCGTCGTCATCCTAAGAACAGATCTGGGAGCCGTCCTTAGCGACAACACTAGGAAATGCCTTGTAGGCACCTCTCAATGTCACAACTAATGGCACAGGTTAGCGTGAACACCGAGACTTGCCATGGGTTAATCTAAATGATCATGAACGAATCCGCAAGCGCACAGATAAACCATTGTAGCATTTCCCCAAGGAAGGAGTGTATTCCAAGGGTATCGTATCCGTGGAAGGCAATGGCGGATATCTTAGACTTATGCTTTTGCTCTGAATGTAAACCAAGAGATAGATATAGGGAACAACACACTCAAAGACAGGGGTAAGATAAAAGATATGCGGGGTAGTGTGACACACACACTCAAATCTACCTCTACTCTAGCACACTACGGCTTAGGGGGAACATACGAGTTAGCTCTAGGTTCTAATGTACTAAACATACAAAGCTAGAAGATACAAGAGATGGGCATGAGTATTGCATGAGAGAGATAAGCTTCAGCACCCAGGTACAAACGGGGAGCTAGCCCGCGACGACCAGCACTCTACGAAACTAGACTTTAGAATCCTACAGCAGGTACCCCAGCGTGGAGGTTGCCCTAGGATCCAACAGGGCTGTCACCACCTGAGGACCGACCTCTCGTTACGGGGGGTATGCTCATAACTATCGTAGCCAGACAACCCAGGCACCATGCCTACATTGCTGCTAGACTCCACCCGGCCCAGGCTATTGTGACCCAGGGTGAGAGCCACCAGAAGACTGGTCAACTAGACCGAGTACCGTAGCTTGAACACAGACCTCATGCAACACTCTCATGCCATCTAACAAGATCGACTAAGGCTAGACATACGAACAGATATGAACTCTCTTATGTCTAATCAATAAGATCAAAGGGTCGTGTTCGTGAAGAACACGAGCCTCTAACTTATGAACAAACACATAAGGAAGGAGTTTATCACCCTTCAAGTGGATCAAAAGGTAGTGTTCACGAAGAACACAAGCCTCTAAATGATGAACAGAGGATGAACTCAAGAACATATCAAGAATATGATCTACCATGACTTTATATGGAATAGCTGAATAACTGAAGTAGATCAAAGTCATACAAAGAAATAAAGATAAAAGAGAACTCATACCTAGACTTCCAAGAGGACTTGGAACCTTAATAAGAGCTACTCTAGCCTACCCCTAGCCTTGGAAACTAAAAGTGAGAGGAGAATGAGAGAGTGGTGTGTGAGAATTGGGAGCCCCTCCCCTTCTATTTATAGGCGGGGAGAAGGCTTGCTCGGATGCCCAAATGGCCCCTAAACACCCGGGAGTGAGGCAATGGACCAATGAGCAACCAACACGTGGAAGGCCAGGATCAAAGGCCCCTAGGTCGGTTCGGTCGATCCTAGGATCGGCTGGCCCCCTTGGGTCACCTCCTGGCCTGTGTTTTCTCTGGTTGGCTGACATGTGGGCCCTCTGATCCATCCCCGGTGCATGGCTTGATTTGGTATCCGAGGTGGGCCCTTTGATCCATGTGAAGTCCATGTGGCGTCCTCATATTCGTCGGTGAGTGCCTCCCCTGGATCGATGACGTGGATTGCCATGTTTCCCTTGGTGGCAGCCACCTCCTCAGCTGAGTTGACATGGTTTCTTCATAGAAGTTGAGTTTCCATCTCTTTTAAGGGGTAAATCACCTACATACAAATAATCTCCAAGGACAAGTAGAACTACATTATTCAAACCTAAATGCTAGTGAAATATGCATATGCCTCCATTTATGTGAGAATGTTGAGGATTGGAAATGGTGAATTTCCACCGTCAACAAACTCCCCCAAGCTAACCTCTTGCTCGTCTCGAAGCAAGACATTAGAGACTTAGGTTGGTTGATCAGGAGTTGCTACAATGTTGTATTCTCAACTTATGGCAAACATACAGCAAAGTACTCTACCAAGAGTTGGACAAGTTGGTAATATTCTTACCTTTTACCTGATACGTGGGGCATATAGCTTCACCTGCCTTGGGTGGTTGAGAGACAGAATGGTTATATAGCATGTGCATAGTCACTCGTACCTTGATCAGCTTAGCAATCCGGAGGTTTTGCAAATTTTTTCAAAAGAAAATCAGAGTTCCTCAAATGATACTCTCGGATCACTCAAAAGTGTATGGTTCCTCACCAAGGCATTAATGTTGCCTTTCTTCACATCCTACTCCTTATAGGCTGTATGTGGAGCTATAGGTAGGGAAGATGTGGCATACTTGCCTCTCATGTTTTGCTAAGTCAAAGACCGGATCCTTGGAAGAAACAAACATACATCCTGATCAAGATGTGCATATGTGTGTGATGGATATGAGCATGGCAAGGTGGATACTAGGCTCGGAAGTGGGTGCTAGATATTGCCATCTATATGATGGAACACTTTCTCTTGCATGTATCAATCCCTTTTTCTCCTTTGAAATTTTTTTCCGAGACTTGGGCTAGCTCTCTTTATTTATTTTTGCCATGCTTTTGAGCATGCTTTTCTTTTTTTTCCTTTTTTTTAGCTAGCCCTTTGTCTCTATTAGAGATATTTGGAGAGGGATGAACGATGCAAAGATACATAGAGTTTTATTTGAGGAAGAATGCATAGGCATATGGAACAAATGATGAATGCTTAACTTCCAGTGTAGAAGTTTTAGCATGAACGTGTACGTGATCTTGATCAGGGGAGTATGAGTTCTAACAAGGGTCACAACAATTTGACAAAGCTCAATGAGAGAACAAGCTGCATATGTGGTGGCTAAGAACTAGAATCTACATATGGCCTTGGATGGGAAATTCTCATCATTGAGGAACTCATCATGTTTTGATTTTTCAAAAAGGAAAACTCCGGATGTCAAACATCACTAAGTACGAGATCATAGCACTCTATTATACCATATCATGTCTCACAACAACTTAGGCAAGGATCATGCTTTTTTGCTACCCACAGTTTTCAAGCTAAGGTTTGAACATACAAGCCAACAAACTCAAAACTTAGGTAGGATGCAAAGTTGTAGGCAAGACATATGAGGAAAATAAACAGAGCAACTATTCATCATTTCAACCATAGAGGCAAAGCATTCTTACTGAGCATATCAAAGCAAACTAAGCAAATGATGATGATGAAAGCAAATAAATATTTTTGGTCTTTTTATTTTGCAGATTTTTTTGGATTTTTATTTATAAGATATTCTAAAAACAAAGGAAGATACAAGTTACCTCAGAATGGGGGTCCTCCCCCAAACTAGCTTCAGGCTCACTGCGGAGGAGGGTAGAAGAAACCCTGACTCGCGTAGTAAGCCCTCTGCACCTCCATGTATTGCTGCTGATCCTGCTGCATGGCTGCTATCCTTTCACCAGCCTGACGCTGCCACGCTGAGGTAGACTCGACGTGGGTGTTCAGCGTCTCCTCCAGTCCCGTGACCTGGACGGTGAGCTCTCCCATCTACTGCGCGAGCTGAGCATCGCGTGCAGAGGCTGAGGAGTGTCACCAGAAGGACGAAGACGGAGGTGGACCACCGGAGCTAGAACTAGCGGGTGTGGCCCACTGAGCTCTGCTCGCGCCTGCCCAAGCTGTGCCACTCGCACTCGGCTGGTAGGTGGGCTGATCCCAGCCAGGTGTATACCCAGGGGTAACCCCGAACATATACCCCGCAAGGGCCCCTCCTGCCACCGGTGGCGTAGTAGGCTGTGGCTGAGGTGGTGGTGGTGACTGTGACTGCTGCTGCTGCATGTGTGCTCTCTTCGCCGCGCTCCTGGTGGACCTGCCTGAAACACTAGCACGACGGCTTTCCTCTTGTGTAACAAGGGGAATGGTTAGTGACTCTGAATTATACAATCCAAACCCCGGGTTAGGTAACGGGATTTGGTTTGCATAGCCCGGAAAGAAGAAAGTCAAAGAATCATTTGGGCCCCTCTTGAGTATATGCCCTTGGATCAAATACGCCTCATCAATGAGAACTCGGGGCATCCCGATGAAGGGTACGGAATTCCTGCTAAGAACCCCGAGTCTGAGAGCAATACGAGTCACCAAAGACGTACACTCAATAGGACCTATCATCTTGAAATTCATCAACCATTGCCGGATCATAGCTTTAACGGGAGAGACCTTGATCCGGTTAACAGCGGCATATAATAGCATCATCTCATCGCTGCGCACGGGCCGAACATCCTCTCGTGGAAAGAGAGTAATGGCAAGCCACTTGTGCCACAGGCGGAGAGTGGGATGCACAATATCGTTGCACCGAGGTACAAACTTGCCACTGTAAACAAGACCAGAGATGTCTGACCAGAAAGATTCTCGAACATAACCCTCACAAGACTTCTTCAGAGAAACAGCACAACGAGGACTAAACCCAAGAAGATGACTAAGTTCCTTCCAAGAAACACGATAATCGGTCCCAAAAAGATGAAACTGAATGCCATCCTGAATCTCGGTAAGAGAGCAAAGAAACTGGATGGTGAGGGGCCGAGAGCCAAGCTCTGTGACCGGCGCAAATTCCTCCCAACCAAGAGCATTCCAAATGGAAACGAACTCGAGATTCATACCTATTTTCTCCATGAGAGCCGGGTCGAAGTCCCTGGTGTGGGCGAAGATTCGGTCCTTCATAAGAGCATAGGCTTGCTCCTCTCGATCGCCCCACAAGCTGAGGCTTGTGGCTCGGCTTGCTCATCTTGCTCTTCTTCATAATCCATCGTCGATGGGCTCAGCGTCGGCTCGACGGGGGTGGATGCACTCGTGCTTGCCCATGAACGGGAGCGTGAGCGTGTCACCCTCCGGAGAGTGTTCGCCACCCAATTCATGCTAGCACAACAACAAGGGACAACAAAGGCAACTCGGTGATGGGTTAGTGAAATCGAATGAAGTTCTTACCGAGCTTGCTCCACCAATAACAATATTTTCATCAACACACTAGAGAGAATACTTGATGATCCAATCTTGAGCAAGAAATCCAAGAAAACCAAGAGAGCAAGGAGTAGAGAGGGGAGTGTGAGTGAAATGAGTTGAATGGGTGAAGAACACCCCCTCTCGGATCCAATTTATAAAGCAAAGGGGCAGCACACTGTGGGTTAGCCGTTGGGCAACGGCTAGGAGCCGTTGGCCAAAGCTGGGCCCACTTGACCGTTGCTAGGGTTCGGCTGAACCCTGGTTCGGCCGGCCCAGTGGTGGGCCTGGTGCTGGCCCCCTTTGGCAGGTGTGCCCCCAACGGCTATATGAAGATATGCCAAGGTGCACCGGCCAAAGTTTGCTCCAGAAATTGCCCAAATGAATTTTCTATGGGTTTCAAACTCAGAAATTATTTTCAGAAATTTTATTTGGAAAAGGGAAAAGGGCTAGATAAATCTAGCATGCAAATGCAGAGTTTTGGAAAATCAAATATGCAATTTTTTTGAAAATAAAATTTTGGAAAGGGAAATATGAGATAAGTACCAGCTTTAACCTTTTTGGTAGAAAGGACCCATCATTTTTAGTCCGACGAGTGGGACTCTTCTCAGCGATCAATTCCATTCAGCACCCCACTCCTGAGAAGTAGAGGGTGGTGCCATCTCAATCTTCCGCCATTCTTTCCGAATTTTCTTTAACCTCTTCGACAGAGATTTCTTCCTTGGGGGCGAAGGCTCCGTCCTTCCCCCAAGCTGCTCAACACTATCTTGCACTAAATAGCATTGCTCTTCTTTGTCCTGAAACTTGAACTTCAAGTTCCTCTTCCCAATGCGGAAACGGATGATTTCGGACCCCACATTGATCCTAGCTCGGACATCACTGAGAAATGGTCGCCCAAGGATGAGCGGCATTCCTCCCTCGTCATCCATATCAAGGACCACGAAATCCGCGAAGACATAAGAGCTCTTGACTTTGACCAATATGCTCTCAACAATTCCTTCTGGATATCGTATCGTTGAATCTGCGAGTTGGATAGTCTGTGCTGTTGGAGAGAGAGCTGGATATCCAAGTTGCTCGAACATGGCCTTGGACATGAGATTAACACTTGCACCAAGGTCACAAAGGGCATGTCTGATCTTCTTGTAATAGATTGTGCAAGTAATAGTCGGGTAGCCTGGATCTTTCTTGTGCACCACTGCTGATTCCTCCCATGGATCAATAATTTGTTGTATGGGCTTTCCTGCATAGTCAGAAGCATGTGTCCTCCTAGGTGGCTTACCCCACCTGGTTGACACTACACTAACATTCTCACAAGAGGATACGGGTTGCCCCGGGATCCTCCCGTTATTAGGAGATGGAACCAAAGCAGCCAGCTGAGCCAGCTGGGTTTCTAACATTTTGTTGAAACTTAGCTGACTCTTCTGAGCAGAAGAAAAATTATCAAGCTTAACGTTGAGGCTTTCCACAGTTTTATCAAGGGCAGCTAACTTCTTATTAATACCTTCATTAATCTTAGCTTGCCCAAAAACGAGATCTCTCAAGGAAGGTTGGTTAGGATTGTACGAGTTACCTTGGTTACCTCCTTGATAGTAAGGGTGTTGTTGATTCCACGATTGGCCTCCTTGTTGAGGTGGACGATAACCGTTGTTGTTGCCGTTCATGTACATCACTTCCTCCTGAGTCTCTGGACAGTAGTTGCCTGAGTGCCCAGTGTTGCCACAGACTTCACAAGTCATGTGAGAATCCATAGGCAGAGTAATGGTGGCCATGGCAGCCTTCTCGCTGGTGTAGTCATCCAATCTCTTCATAAGAAGATCCATCTTGGCAGTAATCACGTCTGCTTCCTTGACAGTATGAGTACCCCTCGGTCGTGGTTGGAGTCTTTCATCACTCCACCCTTGGTTGGAGACCATCTTCTCAATGAGTAATTTAGCATCATCAACAGTGAGTGAGAAGAATGCTCCTTGAGCAGCAGCATCAATATGGCCTCGGGCTGTCGGAGTCAACCCATTATAGAAGCTTTGAAGAATAAGCCAATCCTCCATCCCATGGTGAGGACAGACCAGGACATACTCCTGAAGCCTTTCCCAAGCCTCTGGAATAGATTCACTTGCTGCTTGCTGAAAACCAGAAATTCTTCCACGAAGAGCATTGGTTTTACCCAATGGGAAGAACTTCTTGAGAAATACCTCTGAACACTTACTCCAAGTGTTAATAGCTTCATGATTCGCATAGAACCATTGCTTAGCTTTCCCCAGGAGAGAGAATGGAAATAGTCGTAAACGAACAGCATCCATATTTGCACCCCTGATGACGAAAGTGCTGCATAGCTCTAGGAATTGCTGCAGATGAGCATTGGCATCATCATTTGGCTTGCCACAGAATGGGCTAGCCTGTACCATCGTAATTAGACCCGTCTTGATCTCAAAATTTTCAGTCCCCATTGCCACCTCAGGGCCTTGTAGCACCTGGTCAGCGGAAGGAGCTGAGTACTCACGAAGTGTCTTCTGGGCCATAACGTTGGACGTGGATGGTACAAAGGAAGCTGGTTCGCCCTCCGGACGAGTACGACGAGGTAAGCCAAAATGAATTCAAGCTTTCCTCACAAGTGACTCGGGATCTTCAGTAAAATTCCCCGGTAGGTCGAAACCAGTCATACACTACCTATCTTCATCATCCAAAGATAAAAGAAGACAATCAAGGTTAGCCTGCATTGAGAGTTGTCCTAACCTACTCAGAGTTTATAAATAGATGCAAAGCATAGTCATGATAATCCTATGCCTTCCCCGGCAACGGCACCAGAAATGCTTGTTGGCGTTTCGTAGTGTCGTCATCCTAAGAACAGATCTGGGACCCGTCCTTAGCGACAACACTAGGAAATGCCTTGTAGGCACCTCTCAATGTCACAACTAATGGCGCAGGTTAGCGTGAACACCGAGACTTGCCATGGGTTAATCTAAACGATCATGAATGAATCCGCAAGCGCACAGATAAACCATTGTAGCATTTCCCCAAGGAAGGAGTGTATTCCAAGGGTATCGTATCCGAGGAAGGCAATGGCGGATATCTTAGACTTATGCTTTTGCTCTGAATGTAAACCAAGAGATAGATATAGGGAACAACACACTCAAAGACAGGGGTAAGATAAAAGATATGCGGGGTAGTGTGACACACACACTCAAATCTACCTCTACTCTAGCACACTACGGCTTAGGGGGAACATACGAGTTAGCTCTAGGTTCTAATGTACTAAACATACAAAGCTAGAAGATACAAGAGATGGGCATGAGTATTGCATGAGAGAGATAAGCTTCAGCACCCAGGTACAAATGGGGAGCTAGCCCGCGACGACCAGCACTCTGCGAAACTAGACTTTAGACTCCTACAGCAGGTACCCCAGCGTGGAGGTTGCCCTAGGATCCAACAGGGCTATCACCACCTGAGGACCGACCTCTCGTTACGGGGGGTATGCTCATAACTATCGTAGCCAGACAACCCAGGCACCATGCCTACGTTGCTGCTAGACTCCACCCGGCCCGGGCTATTGTGACCCAGGGTGAGAGCCACCAGAAGACTGGTCAACTAGACCGAGTACCGTAGCTTGAACACAGACCTCATGCAACACTCTCATGCCATCTAACAAGATCGACTAAGGCTAGACATACGAACAGATATGAACTCTCTTATGTCTAATCAATAAGATCAAAGGGTCGTGTTCGTGAAGAACATGAGCCTCTAACTTATGAACAAACACATAAGGAAGGAGTTTATCACCCTTCAAGTGGATCAAAAAGGTAGTGTTCACGAAGAACACAAGGCTCTAAATGATGAACAGAGGATGAACTCAAGAGCATATCAAGAATATGGTCTACCATGACTGTATATGAAATAGCTGAATAACTGAAGTAGATCAAAGTCATACAAAGAAATAAAGATAAAAGAGAACTCATACCTAGACTTCCAAGAGGACTTGGAACCTGAATAAGAGCTACTCTAGCCTACCCCCTAGCCTTGGAAACTAAAAGTGAGAGGAGAATGAGAGGGTGGTGTGTGAGAAATGGGAGCCCCTCCCCTTCTATTTATAGGCAAGGACAAGGCTTGCTCGGACGCCCAAATGGCCCCTAAACACCCGGGAGTGAGGCAATGGACCAATGAGCAACCAACACGTGGAAGGCCAGGATCAAAGGCCCCTAGGTCGGTTCGGCCGATCCTAGGATCGGCCGGCCCCCTAGGGTCGCCTCCTGGCCTGTGTTTTCTCTGGTTGGCTGACATGTGGGCCCTCTGATCCATCCCCGGTGCATTGCTTGATTTGGTATCCGAGGTGGGCCCTTTGATCCATGTGAAATCCATGTGGCGTCCTCAGATTCGTCGGTGAGTGCCTCCCTAGGATCGATGATGTGGATTGCCATGTTTCCCTTGGTGGCAGCCACCTCCTCAGCTGAGTTGGCATGGTTTCTTCATAGAAGTTGAGTTTCCATCTCTTTTAAGGGGTAAATCACCTACATACAAATAATCTCCAAGGACAATTGGAACTACATTATTCAAACCTAAATGCTAGTGAAATATGCATATGCCTCCATTTATTTGAGAATGTTGAGGGTTGGAAATGGTGAATTTCCACCGTCAACAGCGGGGAATCATGAGCAAGTCACCTTTGGTGATAATTCTAAAGGAAGAGTTTCCGGTTTGGGTGACATAACCATTGCAAAAGATATCTCTCTTTCCAATGTTTTGTTTGTAGACTCTTGTAGTTATAACTTGTTTTCCATTGCTCAATTTTGTGATCTTGGCTTATCTTGCTTGTTTGATGATGAGGGAGTTATCATTACTAACAAGAAGTCTAATGAAGTTGTGTTCAAAGGTTTTTGTCATGGGAACATCTATCTTGTGGACTTCTCCTCTCATGAAGCAAACTTGACTACTTGTCTATTCACCAAGACATCCAAGGGTTGGCTATGTCATCGCCGTATTGCACATATAGGCATGAGTCAACTCAAGAAGGCTTTCAAAAGGGGTTTAGTTCTTGGTGTGAAGGATGTCACATTTGAGAAGGACAAGTTATGTGGAGCGTGTCAAGCCGGCAAGCAAGTAGCAAGTCACCATCCCACGAAGGCTTATGTATCTACCTCAAGACCTTTGGAAATCTTGCACATGGACCTCTTCGGCCCTACTACATACAAGTGTCTTGGTGGTAATCTCTATTGTCTTGTCATTGTTGATGATTACTCAAACTACACTTGGACATTCTTTTTGGAGGACAAGAGCAAGACATTCGGGATCTTCAAGAACTTTGCTACAAGGGCTCAAAATGAATTTGAGTCATCTATTGTGAAGATCCGGAGTGACAATGGATCGGAATTCCGGAACACGAAAGTGGAAGAGTATTGTGATGAGCTAGGTGTCAAGCATGAATTCTCTTCAACCTACACACCACAACAAAATGGTGTGGTAGAGAGGAAGAACAAGACCATCACATTGGCTAGAGCTATGTTGGATGATTATGGTATCTCTCAAAGATTTTGGGTGGAAGCTATCAACACGGCGTGTCATGCTTCAAATAGGGTGTATCTCCACCGACTATTAATGAAGACACCCAATGAGCTTCTCATTGGGAGGAAGCCCAACATCTCCTACTTCCGAGTCTTTGGGTGTAAGTGTTTCATTTACAAGAAGAGGAAGCACCTAGGGAAGTTTGAGAGTAGGGTAGATGAGGGCATGTTTCTTGGTTATGCATCAAACTCCAAGGCATATAGAGTATTCAACAACACTACACGTGAAGTTGAAGAAACATGTGACGTGGAGTTTGATGAATCTAATGGCTCCCAAGGAGATGACTATTGTTGTGATGATGTAGAAAAAGAACCTCTAAGAGAAGCAATGAAGAAGATGGCTATTGGGGACATCAAGCCCAAAGAGGATGATGATGCACCTTCTACTTCCCACAACCATGAAGACTCATCCTCTTCCGATGATGATAATGATGACCATCAAAGGCGGACAAGACAAGGAAGCCCATCTTCCTCAAATGGACCACCTCCTACATCACAAGACACCCAAGATCAAGGAGAAGAAGAACCGGAAGTAGTGCAACCTCAAGATGATCCAACTTCTACCACACTTGAAAGGCGTACAAGGACTTCATCAAACCACCCCATCGATCTTGTCTTGGGTGATCCCAAGGGTGGTACACGTACTCACCGCAAACAATATGCTTCGTTTTGTAAACATCATGCATTTGTTTCCTTTGTAGAACCCACTACCATAGAGGAAGCTCTAGAGGACCCGGATTGGATCTTAGCCATGCAAGAAGAGCTCAACAACTTCACAAGAAATGAAGTTTGGGTCCTAGTAGAGTGCCCCAAGAACAAGAACGTAATTAGCACCAAGTGGGTCTACCGGAACAAGCAAGATGAACATAGAGTCGTGGTGAAGAACAAGGCAAGGCTTGTCGCCAAGGGCTACTCACAAGTAGAAGGCTTGGACTATGGAGAGACCTTTGCTCCGGTTGCACGTCTTGAAGCAATCCGTATCCTTCTTGCTTATGCTTCTTGTCACAAAATGAAATTGTTCCAAATAGATGTTAAGAGTGCCTTCTTAAATGGCTTCATCAATGAAGAAGTCTATGTTGAGCAACCTCCCGATTTTGAAGATACCACACATACTAACCATGTCTATAGGTTGATCAAGGCTTTGTATGGACTCAAGCAAGCTCCTAGGGCATGGTATGAGAGGCTTCGGGATTTTCTCATCAAGGAAGGCTTCAAGATTGGAAGAGTGGACAATACTCTATTCACCAAGATCATCAACGGAGAGCTCTTCATATGTCAAATCTATGTTGATGATATCATCTTCGGCTCTACCAATCTTAAAGTGTGCAAGGACTTTAGTGAGCTCATGACAAGGGAATTCGAGATGTCTATGATTGGGGAGCTCAACTTCTTCCTTGGTTTTCAAATCAAGCAATTGAAGGAAGGAACCTTCATCCATCAAGAAAAGTACACCAATGATATTCTCAAAAAGTTCAAGATGGATGATTGCAAGCCAATCAAGACTCCAATGCCTACCAATGGACATCTCGACTTAGATGAGGGAGGTAAACTGGTTGACCAAAAGCTTTACCGTTCTATGATCGGTTCTCTTCTTTACCTTACCGCATCTAGGCCCGATATCATGTTTAGTGTTTGCATGTGTGCTAGGTTTCAAGCCAACCCTAAAGAATCTCACCTAAGTGCTTTGAAAAGGATCCTTAGATACTTAAAATACACACCTAGCATTGGCTTGTGGTACCCCCATGGTGCTTGTTTTGAGCTCTTGGGTTATTCAGATTCGGATTTTGCCGGATGTCGAGTAGACCGTAAGAGTACTTCGGGTGGGTGCCATTTGCTAGGTAGATCTTTGGTTGCTTGGTCCTCTAAGAAGCAAAACTCCGTGGCCTTATCCACCGCGGAGGCGGAATACATTTCCGCCGGGGCTTGTTGTGCTCAAATCCTCTATATAAAGCAAAGCCTCTTGGATTATGGTGTGATTCTAGATAGGGTTCCCCTCCTTTGTGACAATGAAAGTGCTGTAAAAATTGCTCACAACCCGGTTCAACACTCGCGCACCAAGCACATTGATATCCGCCATCACTTCTTGCGAGACCATGTGGCTAAAGGTGATATTCTCCTTTGTGGTGTTCGCTCCGAGGAGCAATTGGCGGATATATTCACTAAGCCTTTTGATGAAAACACCTTTTGTAGGCTAAGGAGTGAATTAAATGTGCTTGATGCGTCTAACATCATGCGATGCTTGTCATATTGTTTGCATTTGCATATGTACATGATGTAGGGACTTGTCTAACCTTGTTAAGATAGTGGTGAGTATGGGTCTTCTTTGAGCCGGTGGTTCCAAAGTTTGGCTCAAGGCATGTTGAAAGGCTCACCATGAGTAAGCTTAACAAGGGTTCAAACTTGGCAAGATAGTTTATCTTTCCGCTTTGCATCTTTGCCTGTCATATAGAATGCACTCATGTTTAATTTCATGCATTTGTTCTTGCATTGCATTGCGTGAGAGGTGTCACAAAGGAAAATCACACTATGAGAAAGTTGCTTAGTGTTCAATGCAAATCAACATCTCCAAAAGTGTGCTAAGACAAATGATGGTGCTTAATGCCTATTGAGTTATGTTCTAACGAGCTTAAAGTTTATATCTCTAAGTTCAAAGACAATGACTCATACATTCCCTTTTTGGATCTTATTCGCCTATTTTTCTAAAAAGTTATAAGGTCTATCCCTTGTAGGGAATCTATGGTTTATATACTTCTATTTTGCAAAGGAGTGCTTGAGGGGTGAGGTTGTCACTCAGGATTGATCCAAGAATGTGCTTGTGTTGGCTTGTGTGTGGTATTTGTCGGATCAAAAATGAGCCTTAGTTCAACATTCTGTTTTTATCTTCATCGGATGAACCACTGCTATATAGGTTCCAGCATCGGTTCATCCGGTGGCCGGGTCAGTTTGAATTTTGCTCAGTGAGCCTCTGTTAGCTATCGTCGGATGAACCGACGCTCACCTCTGTGGTTGCAGCGGTTCATCCGGTGCTACTGAAATCTGAGGCAAATTCAGACCCGCGCATTGTTCATCTGACGAATCTAAAAACAAGGCCATCGGATCATCCGGTGATGTGTTTCTCAGATCTGCCCATATCGTCCGACGCATACACCGACGCTGCACATTTTCTTACCGTCGGTTCATCCGGCGCTTCTCTGCAGCGTGATCCCACCTATCATAACGGTTCGTTCCCCTTTCCTCTCTCACATCCGTTCGAACCAGTCGCGCCCGTACTCGCACTCTTTCGTACGCCGGCGAATTTCCGCCGCCTCTGGCCACCGTTGCCGCGCGCCGCCGCACCTGGAGCACCGCCGGCCTCTGGACCTCACCGCCAGACATTTCCGCCACCGCGCAGCCGCCCCCTCCACACGAAATCTCGTGCACACCGCCGCGGACCCCTGGTTAGGGTTTCCGCCGCCGCCGGCTGCTCCGGCTCGCCGGCGCCGTCGCGACCCATCGGCCGCCGTCCAGAGGCACGCGCAGGACCCTTTTGCCTTCCACTGCCATTTCTCGTCGTCTTCCCTTCAGCAGTGGTGAGCACAGCCTTGTCTCCCCTATCCAGTTCTTCAGTTTGTGCCTGATGGGTGAAATTGGCTGGTAATTTTGAGGTTTTTGACCATGATTCTGAGCTATGCCATCTGAATTGCACCTAGAATTCTCATTTACTCAGGATTGGTGCTCAATTTTATCTAGATTCTGCTATATCCCATGGTTTTTGAGCACTGCGGCTACTGTGCTTGCTCTGTTTGAGTACTGTTCATGACCTAATCATGTTCTGTTCACTCACATGTATCCCAGTAGCTTGCATCTTGATCTTGTGTTCAGTTTTAGTGCTCATTTTCATCTAGACCTTGCTATATATCATATGTTTGAGCACTGTTGTCACCAATCTCCACTGTTTCATGCCCTGTTCATGCTCACACACACACACACACATCTTGTGCACTTAAGGATATTCCTAGTTTTCATCCTCTCATATGCCATGATCAACTCCTAGGTTCCATGAATAGGCTCTATCTTTTTCATATGCTTTGCTTAAGGACTCCCCTTCTTTAGTTATTTATCTAGTTTATATTTCTTTGCTCGCCATTCTATAATCTTCCACCTTCTCTCTTTGACAGATGGCAGGAGACAAGAGGAAAGGCAAGGCAGTGCTTGAGCCGAAGAAGAAGAAAAGCAAGCAGGATAAGGAGTGGGAGCGTGTGCTCCAAGTGCCCGACACCCAAGGTCAACCACAGAGGGGCATACGGATTGGGAGCAGCACACAGGGTGATAGCAGTGCACAGGGTCAGGGGGAGCAGCCCCATGAGCAGCAACCGTTACGACGTTCAGGCCGCACTAGTACCAAGCAGACAGAGACACAGTCACCTCCCTCTGCACCACGTACCGGTCCTCAGACTTGTGGTGGACACACTCAGGCTCAGCTGACTCCTAGGCAGAGGAGGACAGCTGCAGAGCAGCAGGTGGAGCAGGATCAGGAGGATCAGTCGAGAGAGGGCTCTGAGATTCGTATTGGAGCACAACGTGCAGAGGCTTTCGGGGTCTACCTCCGTGATCTGAGGAGCCTTTCTGGTCCGAAGATCCGGAAGTTGAGGTTTGTTACGGAGGACGAGTGGTTCCCTCCTCAAAGAGAGAACTGTGACCCTCGGTTCTGGACTATTCTTCAGGAGAGCTTTTATGCCTCCTATGTCAGGAAGGGATCACAGTTGAGTCAGCACAGGATGCTACAGTGGACAGCACTCAGGGTAGCAGCAGCTGGAGTTCCAATGCTCCCTCACTTCGACTACCTACCGGGGCTCGCAGCTCTTGTCAGTGAGAGGCCGAGATATGTGACAGAGTGGGTCAGAGTATTCTACTCTACTGTCTATGTTGAGGATGCCCGGCTCTCGATCAGGTTCATGTTTATGGGGCAGCAGTTCAGGATCACTCGAGAGGGGATAGCAGAGTTCCTCGGGGTTCAGGTCGACGACACTTCGATACACTACCTGGCCTACCTCGATGTTGAGGCTCCTCGTCATGCTCACTCTCCTATAGTACCTCCACATGAGGAGATCAGCTTCCTGTTTCAGCAGCCTTTCCTCCCCGGCACCCCTCAGACTCCTGACAGGCTGACACGTGAGGCCTACGTGGTCCATTTCGCACTCAGGAGGTCCCTTCTCTTCAGGATGGGGAATGCCGAGTCGATCACTGGAGTTCAGCAGTGGATCCTCTTGTATATCATGACTCACCGGACGTTTGACATTGTGGACATTCTACTGAGTGAGATTGAGGATGCTATTATGGATGGGATGGGGATGACCAGGTAGTTCCCCTTTGCTCACTGGATCAGTTGGATGCTCTCTCGACTTGAGTCACAGCGGTATATCTCTATCTTGGAGCGTTCTCGGTACGTGTTCAAGACATATCAGCCGCCGATGCCAGGAGACAGGAGGCAGGGACCCAGAGGTTGGAGACGAGCAGTTGAGGACCTCCAGGCTCGTGCTGCAGTTGAGGCAGTTATGGACGAGGCCACTCCTCAGGACGAGCTCCTTGCTTTAGCTGAGGGGCCTATGCCCGCGTACCTTGCCACTGACACAGAGGAGGACTCGAGCGAGGATGAGGCCTATGAGCCCGAGCCCCAGCACATCTTCCGTACTCGTCATGCTCATGACGACGAGGCTGGGGGCTCCAGTTTGCCAGGACAGAGAGAGGCTGAGTCACCGATTCCACAGATCACCACCTCTCAGGTCACTCAGCCCGACGCCTTAGCTTCAGTGATTCAGTCCTTGGCCGACCAGTCCAAGGCCATGATGGATATGCAGCGCGAGATGCAGGCGCAGTTCCAGAGACAGCAGGAGGCACAACAGGTTATACTCAACAGTATACGCCAGCAGCAGGAGGCACAGAGACAGCAGTTCGAGCAGCAGCAGGAGGCTCAGAGGCAGCAGCTACAGCAGCACCAGATGATGACTGCCCAGATGTTCTCGTTTATGTCCACCTGCTTGGGTCAGCTCTTTCAGCACATGGGGCTTCAGCTTCCGTCTCTACCTACACATGAGTCACCGATTCCACAGATCACCACCTCTCAGGTCACTCAGCCCGACGCCTTAGCTTCAGTGATTCAGTCCTTGGCCGACCAGTCCAAGGCCACGATGGATATGCAGCGCGAGATGCAGGCGCAGTTCCAGAGACAGCAGGAGGCACAACAGGTTATACTCAACAGTATACGCCAGCAGCAGGAGGCACAGAGACAGCAGTTCGAGCAGCAGCAGGAGGCTCAGAGGCAGCAGCTACAGCAGCACCAGATGATGACTGCCCAGATGTTCTCGTTTATGTCCACCTGCTTGGGTCAGCTCTTTCAGCACATGGGGCTTCAGCTTCCGTCTCTACCTACCCAGCAGTTCCTTCAGCCTGAGCCGGCAGCTTCTCTTCCTCCTGTCAGTATGGTGAGCCTCCCGATCCCGACGGTCTCGATCTCGACTTCACCACTCCTTCCGTCAGGGACTTTTATCGCTCAGCAGCTCTCGACTCCACAGACGACGAATCTACTTGAGCAACTCAGAGCAGGACAGTTCTCTCAGACTCCGTCGGCTCAGCTGATGTCTCCCTTCCCGATAGGACCACTGATCTTCGAGACACCAGCACGTCCTTCTCTGGGGTTCACCTCGCCCATGCCTTCCATGGCCACTCCTCAGGCAGAGCGACTCGATCAGGAGGATACCACACTTCGCTCTATCACTCAGCAGATCAAGTTCGAGATGGCAGCCGCGAGTACTCAGCCACTTCCTACCTCTACCGGCACCGACACAGCTCGTATTTCTTCACCTGTCCGGTCTTCGCCAGTCCGATCGTCTGAGCTGTCCGGGTTCGAGACCGACGACGGTGACACCTTTGACTGCCACGTCGCACCTTCAGTGGTTGTTACCTCGACGCCGCCAGCCTCTCCTCCACCTCAGCAGGATTAGGACCCTTTTTGGTGCTTGTTGTCAAAGGGGGAGATAGATAGGGGGAGTAGAGATAGGGGGAGCTTGGGAGTTTGTTTTGAGAGCTTTTGTGCCCCTTGTATGTTTTGTGGAGTTCAAGATGAGACATGTATTTGGATCTTGTGTATGTTGATGGTTTACATGTCTACTCATGCTTGTGTGTTTGTTTAATTAATGCATGTGTGTGCTTGTGTTTATCCTTTCCATGCATTAGTTGTAGAGTTTATGCTTTAATTTCAAATTTCCGTGTATCTCTACTTGTGTTGTCATCTATCACCAAAAAGGGGGAGATTGTAAGCATCAAGGCCACACCGCACCTTTGGTAAGGGTGTGTTTCGGTGATAAATGACAACCATATACTTGTGACTAACCTTTGTTTTGTAGCGGATTTATCCTTGGGTTATTGTCATAAGTAATTAATGAAAAGAGACCCCTCAATTTGAATTAATGGATGATCAATGGACAAAGACTACAAGGCTAAGGACATTTCTAGTTCCAAGTGTCACAAGGAGATGAAGGACACTTGGATTTACTAGTTTGTAGTGTTTGACCGTACTATAAAGAGGGGTTCACACTTGAGTAGCTTGACCATGCCAAATGCTACGCCATATTCATGCACTATCAAGCTCCTTGGTCACTAAACAACTCAAGACACTCATTAAAATACATTGGAAGCAAAAGACTTGAAGAAAAACTCAAAGATGATTGAATTGGATGAGTTGAAATTGAAAAGGGCGCGCCGGATTATCCGACGCTATCAATTTTAGTTGCACCGGATGATTGATGTGAAAGACTCAGCAGAATTCAGCACCGCCGGATGAACTGACGGTGTATCAGCAGAGGCATCGGTTCATCCGGTGACCTAGGGTTTGGTAACAGTGACAAATCAAGTCAAAGCCTTCAGCACCCGATGAAGCGACGATCGAGGTAGCGGTTCATCCAGCGCATGCATATATTTTACACAGAGACGCACCGAGTGGACCTGCTTCAGCACCGGATGAAGCGACGCACATGGACACCATCAGCGGTTCATCCGGCGACCGTGTTTATTCTACGCAGGAACATTTTGAGTGAAGACGCTTCAGCACCGGATAAACCGACGCTACAACGGTATGAGCGTCGGATGAAGTGGTACAGCGTTCGTGTTCAACGGCTATAATTCGAGACACAGAGTGACCGGATGAACCGACGCTGTCGCAGGGGGAACCGTCGGTTCATCCGACGGTACTACTTTCAGAGGACTTTTCCAACGGCTAGCCTCCCTTGCTAGGCCTATAAATTGGACCCCCCCTGCGTCTCTTGAGCTGCCTTTGCCACTCTGAATTGCTACTGCAGCCAAGGAGAAGAAGAGTTAGTGCTTTGATCATTTGGATTTCATCTTCCTAGCCAAGAGGGATTCTTTCTTGGTGATCAAAAGTTTCAAGGTGCTTTCATTGGCATAGCTGAGTGCATTGGTCAAGTGAAAGGTTGTGAGCTTGTTACTCTTGGAGTTTGACGGCTCCTAGACGGTCTCGGTGATTGGGGTTCTTGGTGAGCTCTTGGAGATTGTGGGAGCCCTGGGAAGTTCTTGGTGTAAATGGATTGAGACCCACCATTTCGGAGATGGAGAACGGGTACTCTTAGTGAGCACTCAAGTCTAAGTGGCTTGAGGGGAAGCAAAACTCTTTGTGAGTGCTCCAACGTGGATTAGGGAGAAGCGTCAACTTCTCGATACCACAGGAAAAAATTCGGTTGTCTCGTGTCCTCCCTTTCTACCTTCTTGCACTTAATTCCGCATTTACTTTCAGCTCTTAAGTTCCTTTGCTTTTGCTCCCTCTAGTTTGCTTTGCTTGTTGCATATCTTGACTAGGGTGCCTTTCACATGTTAGTGTGATTCTTGCTAAGGAACATTGTTGTTAGTGTGCTTAGTTGGTAGGAAGAAACCTTTTTAGATGGGCAACACTAGAGATCTAGGTTAAGGTTTATTCCTTGTTCTAGAAATTTGAAGAAGGCCCATATTTTGCTATGTGCTGGGCACACAAAATAGTCATATCGCATCACTTGTTGGATTTAGTAGTGATAAGTTATTCCGAATTCAAGACTTGAAATGTATTTTGCTCTTAAAATGTGAGTTTTCTTTACACAACCACCACATTTTATATGAAATTACATACTATGGGCCTAAAAATGTAACAAATGAGATCCAACAATGTTATGTTTAATATTTTGTTTCTTTTAAAAAGCAACATCTACAGTGTGAACTTTAACATTTTGAATGTACTTTTGAAAATTTATATAATATGTAACTAGTTTTTTTAGATTTCACAAATCATTTATTTAATTTTAAGTAAATATTGAATCAAGTATAAATGTGCATAATCACAACTAGGTTTTTAGATATTAAGACTATGATAATAATAAACTAAAATAAACAAAATAAAAAGTCACAATATACTCTTATATGCTTTGTATATTATTGTCAAATTTTAATAATTAAATCATGTGGGTTATTAGGTTGTTTGGTATGTATGTAAATCAACTTTTTACAAAAATAGATTTGAGGTGCATGGGTAAATTCATCGTGTGTTGAGAAAGAAATGTTCATCTATAGATATAGATTGAGTTCTTATGAGTTATGGCTTCAAATGATCATGAACATGTCAAGGGGCTCATAGTTCGAGTGGTAAAGGCCACTGGCTGGGGGGCTCCCACCCAGAGTTCAAATCTTTGGTGTGATACCACTTACGTTGTGGGGTATTTCTCTATAGTTTTCTTTCAAAAAAATGATCTTGAACACTCGACCAAATATCGAGAGACAATTCATGTGCTTTCGTGAACAGATGATTAAGAATATTATACTATTAATAATATATATATATATCTGTTTAGTTTTTATTATTTTCTAATTTGTCTCCTGAGAATTATCAATAAGACTTCAAGAAAATCATCCAAATAATAATAGCAAAAAGATTATCTATTTTTTCCCTAATGATCGCAATTAACTTTTTCTAAAAAATACTATATAAGTGCAAGCATATCTTAAAAAGTAGGTTACTATTAGTGCACCTAGTGCAGAGTAAGCAACTTGATAGCATATATCACAATCAACAATCCTTAGAATTGAATGACAAAAGAAGCATAACATTTGTTGATGAGGTTCCAATGAAGCCTAAAATCCTTATGGCATGACTATTTAAAATCCTTAAGGGTCAGAAGAAGACATAGTCATGCCATAGGAACATTTTCATGTAGAAAATGGCCTCAGAAGAAAAATACATAACAACATTTGAATATTTGCATAATCCGGTACAATATAGGTAAACATAGAGATATTTTTGGTAATAAAATATGTAATTGTTAATTTTCTCTAACCAGCATGAGTTGCAAATGAGGGATTCATTAAAATCACTAATTAAATATTCGTTCGATCCTTGTCACGGCACACATCTTGTTTGCTTGTTTGTGTTGTATCAAGTAGCATGGCAATGGAGAATGTGTAGAGTTCATGCACTTGTAAGGCAAATAGACCATACACGAACCAATCCAATTAAGGGTTGAGAAATCATTAGAGGCGGCTGTCGTGCATCATCTGCTGAAGATTTTCTATATATGTAAAACCAGGGTCCTTCAAACAAGAAAAAAAATTATTCTCGTTACCTTATACCACTACAAAATATATGTTAGTCGTTAGAGATTGTCTTGATGACAAGAAGTGACGTCACAGCACAAAATATATGTTTACCACCATTTGCTGCGCGTGCCTGACCGAGTCTAGCTGAAGATGGTTTTCCTTCCCGAAAACTAAACTTAATTTATTAGCATTCTGAAACGTCACACGAATTGTTGTATTAGATGTATATTCAGGTATACATTTTCGAGTTTTTTGATGGGCAACAACCACCTTTTGGAGCGCCCTCGGGGTGCATGTTTACAACTTCGAGGTTCTCTCAGGCTGTATACATCTTCGGGTCACCTCGCCTGATGTTTGATCATAACCAACAAGAATTTTCTGTGAGTACTAATTACAGCCACATCATTTTCGAGTTTTTCCTTGGCAGAATCAGAGCGTCACATTTTCGAGTTTCTCCTTATGATTTGACGGGTAAGACATAATATTATTGATTCGACACGGCAGTACTAAAATTGTTGCCAAGTTGTATACTTGCTCTCTGCAGATATTACGGCCAGATCTGCAGCCATGCTCAGTTAAAAAGAAGAAGAACTTTACACAAGGTATATGCACAGTAAATTTAGGCAAATGGCCGAATTATCTGCATGTATGAGGTTAACAGACACTAATCTTTTTGTGAAAGAACTGGCACTAATCTTTTCCATATATAATCATGGCAACCTTCAGCACCCTGATTCTTTTTTTCTGAGGAAATCAACAACACAATTCGTGCAATACCGACTGCTCAACAACCAACTGCGAAGGATCCATGTATGTAAGGAATGTGCAGGTTCTGCAGTGAGAGAAATCGAGAATATATATCCATGTATATATGATGATACGGGAAGATCAACGCTTCCGTCGTTCTAGGTGTCATCGATCGGCAACTTGGTCCTCTTGTTCATCCTCCCTGACTCCATTCGACGACGCGTCATCATGAGACAGGGACATCGTGATGTTCGTGTGCGTTTGATTGCTGCTGAACCTATAGGTTTTAATTATTCGTGTATCTCGGCCTTCTGCAATCCCAAAGGCTAGTAATACAGCTGCTCATCGACAAAACCCCATTTTTGGTAACGAGGCAGCGGACTTTGGGCCAATCAACCATCACCAACTAACCTGGTGGAACTTATAATCCTGCAATGCTACATGCGCAGGTTCTATATATAAAACTTCTTTTTTTCTGAATAATTCTTACAAATTAACTATTCGTTTTCAATTTTTAAAATCGTCCTTCAACTTCTATATGGAGCTAACAATTAAAGCTTGCAGGTAGCCAAAAAAATCTCGGTATAGCTAGCAGCTAACTACAAAAACTACTGAAGCAGTTGTGGCGAAAGAGACATGAATGGAGGAATTGAGTTGAACTGTCTGCAACCGATGCAACCCTAGCAGATGAGCATTATCCATCAGACCGTGCAATCATGCGGGATGGCTTTGAACATTGATGCATCCGCTAGTGCTTATCTACATCTACATGTGCTCCAAGCGATCTGTTCCTCGGTACGAGGCTCCGCGCTTGCATATGTACTCCGGCCAAAAACAAATGCTTTGACAACGACAACCATCTGTGCTGCCGTTAAGCTTAGCTGCTGCGACCGAACATTTCATAGGCCTACGACTGTATCTACACACGGCTGCTCCTACACTATAGTAACTTGAAAAGGTTTGGACTGTAGATAAGTTATCGACAGGCAACTGGGCCAATAATTCACCTAGAAAATTCGGGGAACCCTTCGATGTTCGCGGCATTTTAGCCAGGTGTTCTTCAATGCTAGCTATAGGCTAAACAATTGCTTGGTTTTCATTTCTTCAGGCTTTGACAACCGCTCATCGGATGTCAACCACACACCAATCAGGACAGGAGCAACTCTCGCTAAGCGTCAACATATCACCTACGCAGCTCCGCTTACTCCATTATATTGAACGCTAGTTCGGTCGGTACCTAATAATCTGATCTACTAGGATTTTGCTTACTCAGAATCACGTTGTCTTACATGAATATATCTTAATTAAGTTGCTGATTCATGTTTTTTGTTAAGTTTAGGCTGAAGTTGGGAGGAATATTATGTCGAGATCTGATGAGGAACAACATTTGCGCGCTGCGCACAGACTTAAAATACATCCTAGATTTTGCATCTAATTTCATCTGTTTCTGAAAAGATCCAAATTAAACAGTTTCTGACAAGCTTCAACATCTAGTTATTGGATCAGTACTGGGAGTAGCTTTTGTGTTTCTTTCGTCAAACCAATTACCATTGGTAGCTTGGTTAGAAGTTAGTAAAAACTCGCCATCAGCATGGAGCCATGGAGAGAAGGAAATCTGGTCAAATTTTGACATGGGAAGTTGTTCGGTTGTTCCAAAAACTGGACACAGGAAACAGTGCTGGGGTTCATCCAAATCCAGCCCTGGGTGTCAGTGTGTCACTGCCTCACTGGTGTCAAGCCATTGAAGCATGCACAACTCCACCCGAGTTCAATCAATTCCGATGAAACAGCGCAGTATATAGATTCTCTTCCAAATTATTGTGACAGCTGTGCCAACAATTGAATAGTTTATGGCGAAAACAAGCATCATTGGGTCCTGATCTCTATGCACTATGCCTGCAATTAGCACTCCATTTCTCTGCACTTCTGCAGTTGCTTTCCAAAATGAAAGTTCGTGTGGGATTTCCTACCAGCAGCCGAAATACTATCGACGCATCGATCTCTATGTTGATGCTTTGATAGAATGAGAATAATCAGGAGTGGGAGCGAAGCTAGCAAGCGGAAAAGAACCTGACCTTTTGAGCGTTCCTCGACTAAGGGAGCATGATTTCTGTAGTTTACTGCAACCCAAGAAGATCCAGATTTCAGAGAGCCGGCCAAAGTTGATCGAGCATTGGCATTGTCTAGTTATTCTCAGCATCACGGGTTCTTGCGAACTCGACACATCGTCATTAACAACTGAAAGTTGTCGGCACCTTACGCTTACGGTTCGTCGCTGCATGCACATATCGCTTTCAACCATTCTGATCAGGACGGTGGCTTGCATTACAGACTCTCATGATAAATTATAAATATACCACATATACATCAGAATATCAGATAGATATATAAATATATTATGATCTGACTGTTCGATGAGCTGTATCGCTCAGGCGCTTATAAATCTCGAAGTCGAAAGCAGCTTAAGAAATGGAGGAGACGAAGAATTCGGCGGGGAAAATAGTTTGTTGTTGCTTCGAATCTGACGAGGACTAGCGATAGTTTTTATAACTGATGTAAGTATTCAATATATTGGTATGATCTGCAAGTCAAACCAGGATTGTTTTGCAAGTTGAAAAGATGTATATTAAGAGGAAAGCGAGAAGAATTAAGCGCATGCGGCAGGGAGCAATAGTTGTTGGGGTCCTGTGCAATTAAAAGTTTATATATATACTAGCTACTAATAGTATAATCTGCGAGTCAAACCACAATTATGGAGCAAAAAAATGGGTTTGTGGCTGCTCGCAATCTCTATCCGCGGCGAGATTCCTCCTACCTCTTTTGGGTATCTCAAAGAGCCAGATGGACCTGGTAAAATACTGGTGGTATGATAATTCCTCACATGATAAGCGAATGTTGATCAGATGGTGTACGTGCTTGGCGCCATTGTTTATGCTGCAATCTGCATAATGCAAGTGAGAGACAAGGGAACCGGAGACATATACCCCAGTTAATTGCCATCACCACTCATATTGATGGGAGATGGGCAGACAGCCAGAGATGAAGTGGATCGGAGGAAGGATCAAGCATGCTTGACGGCACGGTGAGTGAGCGATAACAAGACTTGTGAAGACAGCGTGGTCGAGCACAGCTAGCTACTCTACGGACGACGAAGCTGGCCAAGTGTCAACGTTGATGAGCTGAGGCAGCCAACGAGACGTCGCGTCCGGACCCGATCGACCGGCCTGTCGCCTCTCTGCAAAGGCCAAGCGCCAATCGAACACCGATTATACTATGATCCCATCGGATGTAGAAACGCGAATTCGTTGTGCAGATCCATCTCTACCTTCTAGAATTGACTCGCAACGCGGCCGGAGACGGGCGGCCGGAACGCGGCGGCGCGACGTGGTGGAGACGGGCGGAGGTGGTCGGCAGCGGCACGACATGGTGTTGATGGGCGGAGGTGGTCGACGACAGCGCGGCGTGGTGGAGGACGCCAGAAGAGTGGACGGCGGCCGGTGGGACTCGGCAGGCACGACTGGAGGTGGCCGGAGGTGTCCGGCGGGTGGCTCCCGCACCCGCGCCAGCACCGGAGGTGTCCGGCCGGAGGAGCTCCTCGACGTGCGGCGCGGACGGGTGCGCTGGCGGCGTGACTGGAACCCGACCCCGCGTTGCAGGCCCCGGCCAGAGCCCTCCGCGCCGGTAGCCGGCGCGTCCGTCGGTGGCGGGAGCAGATCCACGGCGCCAGCTGCAGGGGAGAAGAGAGGCGTGGTGAATGGGGGCGCCTGGTGGGTGAACGGATAAGGGGTGGGAAGGAAAAGGGAAAAAATAAAAAGCAAAGAAGAAAAAAGAAAAGAGGGAAAAAAAAAGAAAAAAGAAAAATAAATAAATAAAAAAAGAAAAAAGAAGAACATTATAGACATTTCACCCTTTACACAGTCAAAAGAAGTTGTTTTGTCAAACGTTTTTCCAAAACAGATTCAGGTCTCCCACAGAATCCGCTCTACCAGCGCTGCCACAGCCACAGCCGGAGTCATGCCAAACAAACCCTTAGCCAATACAATGATAACTACTTACTACCTCAGTTCTTTTTTATATGTAGTTGGTTAGTTCATTTTTTTTAGCTAACCAATATCATATATTTAAGAACGGAGAGAGTTTATTGTTAACTAGGTACGTACTGCGGCCAGTAGAGTATCTATATAACTGGTATAATGGTCTACCGTCACACAGTGTCTATGTACAATAGCGATGCGCGCATGCAAATCACTACCGGAAATCGTGGATTTGCCGTGAGCCTTGCTTTTTGCCGCGAGCTTCAAGCACATGGCAAAAGAGCGTTTTGCCGACGGCAATGATGAAGGCTCACGACAAAAGTGAGAGTGGCTCTCGGCAACAAACTATTTTGTTCTGAGCTTTTTTGTGACCGACGGCAAAATATTTTCTTCCCATCTCAACATGAATTTGTAGCCAAATGACATTTAAATTAGAATTCAAATTCAAAAAAATTTCTACTCTCCACAAACAACATGTGCTACTTCATATTAAAATTTGGTAATTTTTTGACTTTATTTAACTAATTAATTGTTTTTCAAGCAATTTTTTTGAGTCAAGTCAGATTTGAACTGCAAGTGATTCAAATAATATAATAAAAGGAGTAAAAAAAGATATTATTGTCATTTAGATAAATTTGTGACCTTAGCCATAAAATCAAAAGAAATATCGAACATATCGTCGAGGAAACAAGATCAAAGACGCACGTCCGATTATTTCAAAATTCTAAAAAACCAAACGAAGTCTGAAAATTATGAAATTTGTCAATATCACATGATATCGTGCAAGAAGGCTGTGGTAAAAAAATTGAGTGAGTTTTGCATATTTTATCATGCACGATGTTTAGAAACTCAAACATCTCCGAAGATATTTCATAGAGTTATAAAGGAAGCAGCTAGGTTTGTAGGCAAAGTGACGTTCAAATTAAAATTAAAATTCAAAAAAATTTCTTCTCCCCACATACAACATGTGGTACTCCATGTTAAAATTTGATAATTTTTGTATTTATTTTCTATATTTAACTAATTAATTGTATTTCAAGCAATTTTTTTTTGAGTCAAGTCAAATTAGAACTGCAACTGATTCAAGGAATAGAAGAAAATAAGTAGAAAAATGATATTCATGTTAACTAGCAAAATTTGGGACCTTAGCCATAAAATCAAAAGAAATTTCGAACATCTTATCCAGGAAACACGATCAAAGACCCGCGTGCGAATGATTTTAAAATTCTAAAAAAACGCAAATGAAGTATGAAAAACATGAAATTTGTCAATACCTCATGATATCATACAAGGAGACTATGGTAAAAAAAAGTTGAATATGTTTTGCACATTTTATCATGTACATTGCTTACAAAGTAAATATCTCCGAAGAAGTTTCATATAATTAAGAAGGAAACGAGTACATTTGTAGGCAAAGTGATGTTCAAATTAGAATTTGAATCCAATTTTTTCTACTCTCAACAAACAATATGTGCAACTTCATATTAAAAGTTGGTAAATTTTTGTATTTGTTTGCTATATTTAACTAATTAAATACATTATATGCAATTATTTAAAAAATCATTTGCAGTCACAGGCTCACGGCTAAAGATGGCAACGGGCATGACGCCCGCGGATACTGAATGACTACGCCCGCGCCCACCACCCAAATCTCACGCCCACGCTCACCACCCGCCACGGGCAGGGAACCACACCCGCGCCCAGCGCCCGCGGGCATTTCGTGCCCGCGAGCACACCCGCGTGCCCGCCAAAACAGAGATACCTAGATCTGGCGCAGATTTGGGAGGTCGACAGCGCAGGGACGACCCTCCGCCCACGCGGTCTCGCAGCGGAGGCGCGGAGCACGAGGGCGCAGATGCGGAGCGCGGGCGGCGGCACAGGGGCGGAGTGCGGAGCGCGAGTCGTGACGGCGTAAGGGCGACCCTCGCGACGGAGGCGCGGATCGCACTGCTTGCGTCTTCGCAAGAGAGGGCGAAGGCAGGGGACATGGAGGGAGGGGGCGCTGCACTGCGGGGCTGGGGCGGCCGCCGGGAGGGGTGGGAAATTGAGAATTAAGGAAGGAAAAGGAAAACCCTAAAATGTGTGTATATATACATAGTTACATGTGGGTCCCACATGTCATAGGGAGTCTGGCGGGTATGCGGGTGAGGATAGCAAATTTCTTTGCCCGCGAATAACTATCCGTTGGGTTTAGGTTTGTGCCTGTGCCTGTGCCCACACCCGCGGGCGAGGAATGGTGCCTGTATCCGCGCCCATCGGGTTTCTTACCCGCGAGTACGTGGGTATTTGGCGCCCATTGCCATCTTTAATGACGGCAAAGCCTAATGGGCCAGTCGGCCCAACAAAACCTGTCGGCGGCCCACTCGTTCCCCCACCCCACAAGCCCTAAGCTATTTAAGCCCCCACACCCCGGCGCCTTCCTCACTTCTCTCCTCCCTTCGACGCCGCCTTCCCTCCTTCTGTCGTCACCTCTTTCCACCGCCTCTCCTCCCACACCATCACACCTCCTCCTTCAGCGGCCGCCTTCCTCAACTCCTCACCCCTGACGTCGCGCCCCCCTCCTCTACCTCTCCTCCCCCTCCGCTCGCCCCTCACCAGCGGTGAGGAGCTCTCCTCCACCCATGCGCAGCCGTGTAAGTGCAATCAAGCCCTTAGTGGGTTTTGGTGATGTTGACCACCCAATTAAAGGTCTAATGAGCCTCTAAGTGTATGTTTCAAGTTAATGATTTATATAAGGTGCAAAGGAACAAAAGGAGACACCTAATTCAAAAAGGAAGGCTTGCCCTTGTCCAAGGATGCTAGTTTAATTTATTTTTATTTGGAAATTGAGTATAGGACAAGCCATACTATCAAGAGGGATACTAATAGTGGCTTTGGGGTAGAACCAAATGCATTTAGTTCTTTACAAACCAACAAAAACATCCCAACCACAAATGTCCTATCAGCTGCAGCTCTGTTTTCTCTATCCCCAGAACCTCCGCATTTTTCCCGGAAGTTCTGGACTGCATTCTGTCTGCTAGCTGAAGACTCCTACCCCTCGGAAGTTCCGGGATTTTTCTGGAGGTTCCGGGTTTTCGAAAAGAGCTGTTGCAGATCTAGATCTGAGGGTATTTATACCCCTTTGACCCCCAACGGTCCTCTTCTTCCTCCCTGCGCCAAAACAGTAGCATTTGCCTCTCTCTCACTTCTAGCATTCACTCCCACCTACTTGAATCCAAAATCTATCCTTAGCATTCAAGTCTTGGGTGATTCCTTGTGAGAAGAAGCAAATCATTTCTCTCTCTTGAAGTTCTAGTGCACTTGGTGAAACCCTAGCTTACTTGGTGGATCTATTACTCTTGGAGTTTTACTCCTAGATGGCTAGAGGTTACTTGGGAGCTTCCTAGCTTTGTGTGGCTGCCTCAAGTTATTTGTATTACCCTTTGTGACTAGTGGAGCACTTCATCTATTACCTTGGTGATAGGTGTGAGAAAGGAGTGGATCTAGAGAGATCCCAAAGCCTTTGTGGCTTACCTCAACAATGTGGATGTAGGGTAACCTTTGTGGTGAGCTGAACCACGGGTTAAATCTGTGTCTTTTGTGCTTTACATCCTTTACTTACTTTGCTTGGTTGTTCTTGTTTGATCTCAACTAGATCTATTAGGGTTTGCTCTAGATCTTTAAGTTATCTTGCTCTAAGGTTGTTTAGTAGCTTATGCTTCAAATTCATAGCTTCAAATATCTGTCTCTTGCCTATGAAATCAGCTCTTAGCTATCTAACTCGTGCAGGTTTGAAAAATCAGAAGCTCCAGGAAAATTCACTGTCTGTGCATTTTTCCGGAGGTTCCGGATTTTTCCCAGAGGTTCCGGACATTGACAGAAAGTTGACAAAAAAAGTTTGAGTTTGTTTTGTAGGCCTATTCACCCCCCCTCTAGGCCACTTGCATTGATCCTTTCAATTGGTATCAGAGCCCAAGTTCCTCAGTTTGCACTTAACCGTGTGAGGAAATGGCAAGTGGAGATGAAAAACCCGAAGGAGACAAAGAAGAAGTTGGTGAACCAACCAACAAGGAAGCAGCTGAAGCTTCGGGAGTAGACAGTGATTCATCCTCTACTCATGAGAAGCTTGAAAAGCTCAAGAAAGTAATGAAGGAAGACAGCAAGAAAGAGAAAGAAAAGAAGAAAGAAAAAGAAGAGAAAAAGAAAGAAAAGAAGAAGAGGAAGAAGGAAGCAAAGAAGAAGAAGAAGAAGAAAGAACCTTCACCTCCACCTTCATCTTCATCTTCTTCGGTGCCTTCATCCTCATCAAGTGAGAATGGAGATGATGATGATGAGTACTATGGTGCAAGGATGCCCAAGAGAACGCTCAAGCCCAAGTCCAAGTCTAAGAAGAGCTATGGAAGCATATCCTTTAACTATGATTGCTTAACCACTTCCAAAGATAACATGTCTATTCCCGTTGGCAAATTGCCTCAATTTGATGGCACTAACTTTGTAAAATGGAAGCATCTAATGAAAGCCTACCTTACGGGCTTGCAATTGGATTTGTGGAATATTGTGTGTGTAGGTTTTGAAGACCCCGAAGATGAAGAAAAGCTTACATCACAAGATTGCCGCAACATTAGAAGAAATGCCCAAGCCACCATTCTCCTTAGTGCTTTGAATGGACAAGAGTACAATAGAGTGAATGGCTTAGAGATTGCCAAGGAAATTTGGGACACTCTCCATATTGCACATGAAGGGTTTGACAAAGTAAAGAAATCCAAGATAAGCATTATGATGTCTGAGCTCAATAGATTCTCTATATTGGACGGTGAAGGACCCCAAGATATGTTTGATAGATTGATGGTCATTGTTGGCAAGACTAGAGGCTTGGGTGGTGATGAATTGGATGACCACTATGTTGTGAAGGTGATGTTGGAGGCCTTTGCTCCTAGAAACCCTACTCTAGTCACCTTGATTAGAGAGAAGAAAAGATTTGAGGAGTTCTCTCCAAATGATGTCCTTGGAAGAATTCTTACACATGAGCTCATGGACATAGAAATACAACATAGAAAGAAGATTGGAGAGCTAGAGTCCAAGATGAACAACATGAAGGTCAAAGATGTGGCTCTCCAAGCTAGCAAGTCAAGCAAGCCCTCTACTTCATCTAGACCGACCAAGTTAAAATCAAAGAAAATTGAAGTAGAGAGCACATCAAGTGACTCAAGTGAAGACGAAGATGAAAGTCCTCAAGTTGAGATTGGTGAAATAGCCCTATTCATGATAAGATACAAGAAGGGCTTAAAGAAGCAAGGCTACAAGTTCTCCAAGAGAAAGTATCCCAATCACAAGAAGAGGACTTGCTACAATTGTGGAAGCACGGAGCACTTCATTGCGGATTGCCCCAATGAGAAGAAAGATGGCAAGCATGACAAGAGCAAGGACAAGTACAAGAAAGATCACAAGCCATATCACAAGAAGAAGAGCTATGGTGGAGAAGTCCACATTGGACATGAATCGAATTCCGGTGATGAGAGCTCTAGTGATGAAGAGGAGAAGAAGAAGGTTGCAACCGTGGCTATCAAGAACCCTTCCTCTACATCAAGGCTCTTCAACAACTTGAGCGACAATGAAGAAAGCACCACCATTCATTGTCTCGTGGCTAAGGGAGAAAAGGTAGAATCCTCCTCTAAACCCTCTCCTCCACCTAGTGATAGCTCCGACATAGACTCTAGTGATGAATCTAGTAATGAAGAAATAGAAGAACTAGTTGGTAAAATTGACAAACAATCTAAAGACTTAATGGCTAAGTTAGTGGTTGAACTAGAAAAATACCAATGTCTTCTTGCTTCAGAAAGGAATGAGGTTGAGACCTTAAGATTGGAAGTTGATCATAACTTGGCTATCATCACTACTCTTAGGGAAGAACTTACTGCCTCTCAAACTCAATGCAATTCTCTTAAAACAAGGAATGAAGAACTTGAGGAGCAATATAGTCTCCTTTGGAGTAGTACCTCACACCCCTCCAAAGCAAAGGGTGAATCTAGTTCTTCTACTAGCAAGGGCTGTGATAAATGTCATAACATTGATGTTGAATCTTATGCTACTAACCTTTGCTAATATGGATGCAATGAAGAAAGAAATTGCTAGGCTCAACACAATCATAGCCAATGGGTGCATGAAGGATGAAAGCAAGAGGGAAATTGATATCAAATATGAGAAGATGCTTTACAAGAATTCAAGGCATGGTTTTGGGTATACTGAGAACAGTAAGACCTCTGAAAGGAAGATCATCAAGGGAAAGGAATGCCTCAACTTCAACAATAAGGGCTTCCTGTTCACCCAGAGTCCGGAGGTTCTGGTGTCTATGCCCGGAGGTTCCGGAGTCTGGAAAGCCAAAACTGCACAGAATGCATTTCCCGGAGGTTCCGAGAAAAACCTCAGAGGTTCCGGGGTCTACAAGGACAGAAGCAAGTACAAGGCCAAGTCTCTGCCCAAGCATGTTCTCAAAGCATCTAACACTCTCTTGCAGGTCAAGAACAATCCCATCCTGCCCATGAGGAACAAGTTTTCACACAAGAACAAGGCTCATGCATCCATTGAAACTCAACCTAGCTATGTGTTGAGACGCAATAACCTTGGTAAAGTTGTTGCCACGTATGTTGGAAATGAGTCCAACATATATGTGAAAAGGTCACTATGGGTTCCTAAGATTTTGGTTGCTAACGTGGAAGGCCCCAAGTCAAATTGGGGACCTAAAAGAAGGAACTAAATTGTTTTGTAGGCATACTCTTCCGGTGGATCAAGTTGGGTGCTTGATAGCGGATGTACACATCATATGACCGGAGAAAGGAGTATGTTCCCCACCTAGAAGGACCAAGAGAAAGAATTGCTTATGGTGGTGATGCTAGTGGAGAAGTCATTGGAGATGGTGATATTCTTATCTCTTCTAAATATTCAATTACTAATGTGCTTCATGTTGATCCGTTGGGTTACAATCTTCTATCCATTTCACAACTTAGTGAGATTGGATTTGATTGCCACTTTTTGGATAAGGGTGTGTCCATCATAAAAAGGGAGGATTCCTCTATTGTCCTTACGGGTCGCTTGAAGGGAAGGCTTTACCTAGTTGATCTCAACAAAAGTAAAGTCTCCCCTAAGACTTGTTTGGTGGTAAAATCTAGCATGGGTTGGTTATGGCATAGCTGACTAGCTCATGTTGGCATGAGGAACTTGGCCAAACTCTTGAAAGATGAACACATCCTTGGACTAACTAATGTTCATTTTGAGAAAGATGGAATATGTCAAGCATGCCAAGCCGGGAAACAAGTAGGTGCACCTCACCCACAAAATAGCATCCTTACTACTACAAGCCCGTTGGAGCTCATTCACATGGATCTATTTGGACCGGTGGCCTACATAAGCATCGGTGGTAATAAATATGACTTGGTCATTGTTGATGATTTTTCTCGCTTCACGTGGGTGTTCTTTGTGTTTGAAAAGAGTGAAGTACAAGGGAAGGTGAAGACCTTCATAAGAAGAGCACAAAGGGAATTTGGTTTGCCCGTCAAGAAAGTGAGAAGTGATAATGGCTCCGAATTTCGCAACACTAATGTTGAAGAGTTTCTTGATGAAGAGGGCATCAAGCATAAATTTTCAGCTCCTTATACCCCTCAACAAAATGGGGTGGTTGAGAGGAAGAATCGCACACTTATTGAGATGGCAAGAATCATGTTAGATGAATACAAGACACAAGATATATTTTGGGCCGAAGCCATCAACACGGCTTGCCATGCCATCAACCGCCTCTATCTTCACAAGTTTCACAAGAAGACTTCCTATGAGCTTATCACCGGTAAAAAGCCCAAGGTGTCCTACTTTAGAGTGTTTGGGTGTAAATGTTTCATTCTAAACAAGAAGCCCCGAAGCTCTAAGTTTGCACCAAAGGTTGAAGAAGGTTTTCTTCTTGGCTATGGTCCTAATGAATATGCCTACCGTGTCTTCAATCTAACCTCCGGAAGGATTGATGTCACGGTGGATGTTACCTTTGATGGATCTAATGGCTCTCAAGTGGAGCAAGTTGATATGAATGTTGTAGGAAAAGAGAAGCCACCTTGTGAAGCAATCAAGCAAATGGCCATAGGTGATGTTAGACCAGTTGAAGCACAAGATGAAGATGAAGAAATTATACAAGCTTCAACATTAGAAGGGCCAGATGCTCCTGGTTCTGCAGAGGTGCAGACCTCGGAGGTTCTGGGCAAACACCCGGAGGTTCCGGGAACTGTCACTGGAACTCAACCTTCGGGGATTGCTCCGGAGGTTCCGGAGTCTGGGAACACAGCACCGCAGAACAATGAGAACCAGGCCACCATTCAGCAAGAAGATGGTTATGAAGCCAATTCAGAGACTCAAACTGATGGTGATGATGAAGACCAACCTCTACACCAACCTCTTGGACCGTCAAATCCTCGTGTACATCAAGTTGTGCAACGAGATCACCCCGTTGACAATATCCTTGGGAGTATAAAGAGAGGGGTAACAACACGATCTCGTCTTAAAAAATTTTGTGCATTTTACTCGTTTGTTTCCTCTCTTGAACCTATCAAGGTAGAGCAAGCTCTTGAGGATCCGGATTGGGTAATGGCTATGCAAGAAGAGTTGAACAACTTTGAAAGAAATCAAGTGTGGGAGTTGGTGGAAAGACCCAAGACAAATATCATAGGCACCAAATGGGTTTTCCGAAACAAGCAAGATGAGTTTGGCATTGTGATTAGGAACAAAGCAAGGTTGGTTGCTCAAGGGTACACACAAGTTGAAGGACTTGACTTTGGAGAAACATATGCACCGGTGGCAAGACTTGAAGCAATTCGATTTCTTCTTGCCTTTGCTGCTCATCATGACTTCAAGTTATATCAAATGGATGTCAAGAGTGCATTTCTCAATGGTCTACTCTCCGAAGAAGTCTATGTGGAGCAACCACCCGGTTTTGAAGATCCCAAGCGTCCTAATCATGTCTACAAACTCCATAAGGCGCTCTATGGGCTTAAGCAAGCACCAAGAGTATGGTATGAATGCCTTAAGAATTTCTTGCTCAAGCAAGGCTTTGAGATAGGCAAAACCGATGCTACCCTCTTCACTAGAAAAGTTGATGGTCATATCTTTGTTTGCCAAATATATGTCGATGACATAATATTTAGTAGTACTAATGAAACTTTTTGTGAAGAATTTAGTAGGGTTATGACAAAGAGATTTGAGATGTCCATGATGGGTGAGCTCAAGTACTTCCTTAGATTTCAAATCAAACAAGCAAAGGAAGGGACTTTCATATGTCAAACCAAGTACACAAGAGATATGCTTAAGAAGTTTGACATGGACAAGGCCAAGCTCATCAAGACTCCAATGTCTACCAATGGACACTTAGATCTTGATGAATAAGGGAAATCCATGGATCAAAAGGTATATCGTTCCATGATTGGCTCTCTTCTTTACTTATGTGCATCTAGGCCGGATATTATGCTTAGTGTGTGCATGTGTGCTAGATATCAAGCTAACCCAAAAGAGTGCCATCTTATGGCCGTAAAGAGCATCTTGAGATTTCTAGTTCATACCCCTAACCTTGGCTTGTGGTATCCTAAGGGCTCCACTTTCGATCTACTTGGTTATTCGGATTCCGATTATACCGGTTGCAAAGTAGATAGAAAGAGTACATCGGGGACATGCCAATTCCTTGGTATGTCCCTAGTGTCATGGAGTTCTAAAAAGCAAAACTCGGTAGCCCTTTCCACCACCGAGGCCGAGTATATTGCAGCCGGCGCTTGTTGTGCTCAACTACTTTGGATGAAGCAAACCTTAAAAGATTACGGATGTCATTTTACCCATATCCTACTTTTGTGTGACAATGAAAGTGCCATAAAACTTGCAAATAACCATATAAGCCACTCTCGTACAAAACATATAGACATCCGTCATCACTTCTTGAGAGACCACGAAACCAAAGGAGATATCGCTCTAAGTCATGTGAGCACTGAAAAACAACTAGCCGATATCTTCACTAAACCTCTCGATGAGTCAAGGTTTTGCAGTTTGAGGAATGAGCTAAATATTATTGATTCTCGTTGCGTGGTTTGATATATAGCACATCTTGATTGATATGTTGCCTTGTTAAAATTCCTTTTGAAAAACCTCAATACATGTGTTTCAAAATCTATTTTATATCCCAACTTGTTCCAAAAGGCTATAGCTTCGTGCTGATTGTTTGTTTTCTAGCCTATTGGGACAAGGAGTCCATGATCTAAGAGAAATTTGAATCATAAGTGCCAAATCTCCTCAAAACAGCAGCTCACTGCCTCTGGTTGCAGTCTCCGGAGGTTCCGGGAAATACCCGGAGGTTCCGGATCCATATCTGGTTCAGTCAAGGTTTTAGTCAGCATTCAGGTCTGAATCCGGAGGTTCGGAAAATGTTCGGAGGTTTCGCACTTACAGTTGATGGTCAAACAGAGTTAGAAGGGAATCAACTTTGGAATATTCCTTATGCCTTATCTTTACCCCTCTAGGGTAACTTCCCTTTCTGCCCTAATCTTTCACCGCAGTAGATCCCCTTTCACCGCACGACTCCGCACGCCTCTCTCCCTCACGCTCGCATCCTCCTCCACCGACCGTGCGCCACCGCTGCTGCGATTGCCGCTGGTGGAGACGTCGGTCAAGCTCCGAGGTGTGACGCGCAACCTCCGTCCGTGCTGAAGGTCGAAGAAGAAGGAGCCGCTCGTGCGAGTACCTGAATCTACACCGACGGTTGCCTCCGCTCGTGAACAAGGAGTCCCGAAGGTGTTCGTGCTCGTCGTCCTCAACATCCCCACCTTCATCTCTCTGTCTCGAGGGATCTTGCTTTATGAAGTAGGAGATCTAGCCATTGCACTCCAGATCCAGTCTGGTAGGCTAACTCCAGCACCACTAGGTCACTCTGTGACCTAGAGAGGGCCTCTGGGCTACGTCCTTGGTGTGAAAAACTTCACAAGCTTCTCCTTCTTCTCCCTGGCCAGAGGTAAATCCTAACCCTAATCTATCCAAGTTCGTCCTCTTTCCTCACTCATGACTAGATTCCTAGTGTAGAAGTGATCTTAGTTGCACTCTGATGCTAGATGTTTAGATGCATTATGTTGAGATTTCAATTAAAAGCTGAATCAGAAACATTTGTTCACTGTCACTGAAGAACCCGGAGGTTCCGGGAAATTCCCGGAGGTTCCGGAGTCTGCAGCAACAGAGACTCTGATTCTGATTCAAAGTTCAATTGAACTCTTGTACATTCTATTTCTAGTTCATTCTTTCATCATTTCCTTATCTATCTACACATCCTTTATCTAGATGGTTGGGGACTCTTCAAGGAAAAGGAACAAGAGGCCCCTGCAGTTTGAGGACTCAGAGAGTGAAGAAGCCTTCAACATTGCTATCAAAACTGTTGCACCCAAGAAGGCAACACCAAAAAGGGGCAGAGGGTCTGGTAGTATGACAGGAGGCAGAGGATCTGGGCTGCTGCCCATGTGGTTGACAATGGGGGAACAGAAGGGAAGACCATTCCCATAGAGGTGCCTGAGGCTGTCAAGCCTGGAGAGCTGGATACCTCTTATCTGGTTCATGTGGAGATCATGCCTAAGAAGAGGCCACCCACAAAATATGATAGCACCATGACCTTAGAGTATCAGAATTATGAAGGAGCTAACCAGCCTGTTAGGACAGCTAGACTGCATAATCCTTATCTCCTGCCCAAGGTTGATGCTATTGACAAGAGGTTTTGGTCAGTATTCCATTTCAACTACTACATCTCTGTTTTGTTAAGCAAGTCAAAAATCAGAAAAATGCAATGGGTGGACTAGCAGCATTTTGAAGAGATTGACAGACCTGAGGTAGAAGAAGTGCTTGAAATAGTCAACAAGTATGACATGAAAGACCTGATGGGATTCAAGTATGACTGGAATGCAGAGATAATAGCTCAGTTTCATGCTACATTCTTCTATGATGACACAAAGGACACCATTCACTGGATGACCCAAGGAGTTCACTACAAGCTTAACTTTGTGACCTTTGCTAGGCTCTTGGGATTTGGGAAGGAAGAAAGGGACAGGGATGTCATCAACTTTGAGAGTGACATGAAGCCAAATCAGATTGCAGATGCTTACTATGTGGATGAGTTGGCTACTAGTTCCACTGTGGGACTCAAACCAGTGTATTATGTGCTCAACAACATGCTCAGACAGACCATATATCCCAAGGCTGGTAGTGACTCCACTTCTCTAAGGAGTCTGGCAACAAATCTCATCTTCAGAATGCTACCAGAGGCCACCCCCTTCTCAGTCAGCAAGTTCATTTGGTTGGATATCATCCTGAGTATGGAGAATGGGGTGGACAACTTCCCATATGCCCCCCTATGTCATGTACATCATTGTTGTTGTCACTGGCAAGATTTTCAAGAAAGACTGTGAGCATTGCTCATACCAAGTCAAGCAGTGGAAGCACCAAAAGACTGATGCAGTTGTGAGGCAAGTCCTTGGGACTGAGGCTGGCACTCCCTCTACACCAGCAGCTACACCAGCAGCCACTCCAGCAGCACATGATCATGAGGCTGGCCCCAGCAGCACCAAGGAGTCTGAGCTTGACAAGATGAAAAAATTGCTTAAGTACAGCCTTATGCTCTGTACATATTCAGCAAATCAGGCTTATGAGACTAGGAAAGACATGAATAGGTTGCTTGCTCACAATGGTCTTGTTGTCCAGCCCCCTGTATCTCCTCCAAACTTCTATGTGGACATATCCAGTGATGAGGATGACTTCCATACTCAGCCTAGGACTTACTCTCAGGCTCATCCCAATCAGCCTAGTGATGCCCAATCTGATGATGAAAGTGACCAAGAGACCTGGCTGCCAAGATCAAGAAGATGAAGCCCCAATCCAAGAGTCCCAAGGCTCATGCCAAGAAGAACTACAAGGCTGCAGCTCATAGAGGCAAGAAGCCTCCCTATGATGAAGAGCCTGAGACATCTGACAGCACCTGGGATGAAGAATGATTTCCTCTCTTTCTTCTTCTTCTCTTTTTTGTTAACATGTTGACAAAGGGGGAGAAGAGGAAAGATTGAGTTGACTTGACTGGCTTTTGTGAGTTGTGAGAGATGCTGTTGTTGCTCATGCTTTATTTTATCTCAGCTGAACTCATTTTGTTATGGTCTGTAAAATTGTGGTACTTGTGTGCTTGCCTCTATTGGCAAGTGGTGGATGATGGTCATGGACAACATTTGTGGGATTTGAAAACTTTTAAAACTTGGTGATGTGATGTAATAGGCTAGCTATGCTTTAAGTTGCCTAGCTTAATCTAGTTATGTTGCTGTTGGTTTAAAATTATTTGCCTGTGTTGATTGATGATTGATAGAGCTGCTGAGTTACCAGAGCTCGGAAGTTCCGAGATTTTTTCGCAGAGGTTCCGGGCTGTGGTGCCAGAACTCGGAGGTTCCAGATTTTTCCCAGAAGTTCGAGGTCTTGTCACAGTCAGCTCCCTGGTTGATTTTAAACTGTCATATGCATCATGTATACATGTTTCACTGTTCTTTGCACCCCACGATGAACTGAATACAATGCAGTTGTTTCACATGCTCATAATGTATGCCTACATGTCTTGGAAGACATTTCCACTCTATTCTAAATGAGAAAGGTATACATTAAGGGGGAGCCTTGTATTCATGTCATCAAAAGCTCAATTTTTTAATTAAATGTATGCTTCAATTAGGTTGTCAACATTTACCAAAAAGGGGGAGATTGTAAGTGCAATCAAGCCCTTAGTGGGTTTTGGTGATGTTGACCACCCAATTAAAGGTCTAATGAGCCTCTAAGTGTATGTTTCAAGTTAATGATTTATATAAGGTGCAAAGGAACAAAAGGAGACCCCTAATTCAAAAAGGAAGGCTTGCCCTTGTCCAAGGATGCTAGTTTAATTTATTTTTATTTGGAAATTGAGTATAGGACAAGTCATACTATCAAGAGGGATACTAATAGTGGCTTTGGGGTAGAACCAAGTGCATTAAGTTCTTTACAAACCAACAAAAACATCCCAGTCACAAATATCCTATCAGCTGCAGCTCTGTTTTCTCTGTCCCCGGAACCTCCGCATCTTTCCCGGAAGTTCCGGACTGCATTCTGTCTGCTAGCTGAAGACTCCCAGATCTCGGAAGTTCCGGGATTTTCCCGGAGGTTCTGGGTTTTCGAAAAGAGCCGTTGCAGATCTAGATCTGAGGGTATTTATACCCCTTTGACCCCCAACGGTCCTCTTCTTCCTCCCTACGCCAAAATAGTAGCATTTGCCTCTCTCTCACTTCTAGCATTCACTCCCACCCACTTGAATCCAAAATCCATCCTTAGCATTCAAGTCTTGGGTGATTCCTTGTGAGAAGAAGCAAATCATTTCTCTCTCTTGAAGTTCTAGTGCACTTGGTGAAACCCTAGCTTACTTGGTGGATCTATTACTCTTGGAGTTTTACTCCTAGATGGCTAGAGGTTACTTGGGAGCTTCCTAGCTTTGTGTGGCTGCCCCAAGTTGTTTGTATTACCCTTTGTGACTAGTGGAGCACTCCATCTATTACCTTGGTGATAGGTGTGAGAGAGGAGTGGATCTAGAGAGATCCCAAAGCCTTTGTGGCTTACCTCAACAATGTGGATGTAGGGTAACCTTTGTGGTGAGCTGAACCACGGGTTAAATCTGTGTCTTTTGTGCTTTACATCCTTTACTTACTTTGCTTGGTTGTTCTTGTTTGCTCTCAACTAGATGTATTAGGGTTTGCTCTAGATCTTTAAGTTATCTTGCTCTAAGGTTGTTTAGTAGCTTATGCTTCAAATTCATAGCTTCAAATATCTGTCTCGTGCCTGTGAAATCAGCTCTTAGCTATCTAACTCGTGCAGGTTTGAAAAATCAGAAGCTCTAGGAAAATTCACTGTCTGTGCATTTTCCCGGAGGTTCCGGGTTTTTCCGAAGGTTTCAGACACTGACAGAAAGTTGGCAGAAAAGTTTGAATTTGTTTTGTAGACCTATTCACCCCCCCTCTAGGCCACTTGCATTGATCCTTTCAGGCCGCCTTCTCGCCTCCTCCTCCCGTGCGCCGGTGGAAGGTTCAATCCGACGGTGGCAGAGGTGGTGGTGAGGCGGCGGCATCCTCCAGCGTCAGGATCCGACCGCGGGTGGTGGTGATGAATCTGGTGATGGTGGTGGCCTGGTACAGGTGTTGGAGGTGGCAGTGGCGGCGCGGATGGAGGCTACCGGGAGGCGGCGGCGGCGGGGGGTGGGACCGTGGCGACCGGTCGGTGGGGCCACGGTACCCGGCCGTATTTTTTTATTCTTTTACAAAATTGTTTGCCGAGAGCGAAATAGTACTCACGGCAAATGTTTTCTGTGAGCCCAAGGCGTGGCTCACGGCAAAAAACCCATTTGTCGTGAACTTATTTGACGTGAGTCCTTTGCCGAGAGCGACTCATGGCAAACCGTTTGGCGGGTGTAAACAAGAGTTTGCCATGAGTATCGGACTCACGGCAAACCCTCGGTTTCCCATAGTGAATGCTCATGATCGAGCATGTATCTCACCGGAGGCGCATGTAGCAGTAGGGCGGAAGGGACTAAAACCCTCCCTACCATCTCTCGAACAGTGTGTCTCCTTTGAGCCACTTTAGGTTTTTTTAGAAGAAGAAAAGAAAGAAGGAAGAAAAGGAGGAGAAAAAAAACTAAGCCGGTGGGTGTAAGACCGCCCCCACAATTTTCATTAAGAGAAGAAAGTCTCCTCCCAGCTTAGAAACTCCCGAACCCCGACTTCACCGGCGAGAAGATTTTTTTCGATGAATAAATCTCCGCTGAGATAAACCTGCGTTTGATGGGATTCGAACCCAGGCCGACGACGTGCCCATCTACAACGCCTACCAACCGAGCTACAGCTCGTTCTCTCCAAAAGGAGGAGCAAAAGACTTCGCTACATTCATTAATGGCATCCGCCAATGTATTTCATCACGCTGTGCACCTATATATGGTACTTCCCGTCCACAGATATAGGATAGACTAAGAAGGTTGAATTTTTAGTGGTTTATACTCAGAAATCCTTGTGGGCGCTAGAGTCGTTAAATTTGTGAATGACGGAGCAACTAGTAGTAAGAGCTTGGAGGCACTACTCTTTAATTTGTTATAAGGCAGTTGGCCTATTGTCCGATCCACGTTACTACTTGAAGTTGTTAGAGTTTGATGGGACGAAACAATGTGATAGCTTGCGCGTGGCAACTCAAAGTGGCACGGCTTGTTACAAGTTATAGACCCTATTCAAATATTTCAGTTGGCATCCGTTGGCAAGTTAGAACTTAAAAAGTCTGGAAATGGACAGTGGTGTTTTCTGTGTTAAATGAACAGTGATGTTTTCAAATATACTCGTGAATATGAGTGGTTGCACGAATCTCAAACAGCAGAAGTTTCGTCTCATATTACCTTTAATGCATGGAGGAGACTGGAGCCCACTAGGCCCAGCGCCAAATAAAAAAGCTGTAGCCCACATATGCCCCACAATCAGGAAGTATGGTCTTGCCCCCTTTTTTCAGCAGAAGTATAGTATTACTTTGCTCACTTGCTGGAAGCGTGAAAGATTTTGATGTTAGCAGAGAACTAGTCAAATTGACTAAGTTTAGGGTTTAGAAAGAAGTGCGTTGCAATTTGAAGGTAGGCAGTTGAGCTGAGGAACCCTTTAACACAGCACACAGGAAAGACAGACATCACTTCACGTCTGCGTACTGCAATTTCTGCCCAGGCTCTGGGCAATCTCCAGGTCCGCCACTGGGATGAACCAGGGTTAAAAAAACTGAAAAAAACCGGCCGGTTACCTCGGTAACCGGTGTTACCGGGCCGGCTCGGTTGTGGTACCGGACGGTTTTTTCCTCTCTAACCGAGCCTAGAAATCGATTCACCGGTTAACCGGGGCGGTTAACCGGTCTGGTTTTGGGGTTCGAAAAACCGGACCGGTACCGGTTTTGTTAACCCTGGGATGAACTAGCGACCAACGCCAGCGACACAAACCAATTATAACTCTCAGATGATTCCAGATTGCTTCGTCCGAGCAAACCAAACAGGCTCTAAGTATCGTTGTTTTCTTTACACAGAAGCACAGAAAACGGCATGAAATTGTTCTGGTGGACTAAGATCGTTCGGTTACTTGGAATGAGAGTCCATGGAACAATTCCCAGTTAAAATGATTCACTAGTTTGTATAATTTTGATAAGCTGGATTGATTCCTAGATTCAATCCTAACTAACTGAATGGACCCCAGAGACACCAACTAGCAACTGCAGAACTACAGGAAACTGACACCCTTATGACTATGAGTAAACTCAAATCACAATGCCCACACCAACGAACCGACAGCCTTGCAATGCCGAGTAGGTTTTTTAGCCCTTAACCGATAGATTAATTGCATGCTTCCTACATGATGCTTAGGACAAGATGATTAATTCACCTTCGAACTGACTATCTCTATACTACTAAAAAGAATGAAAAGGAGATAATATCTTGGTACATGAGTCTGCCGTTCCGTGAGTCTGCCCATCCGCACCTCCCTCCCCCCCACCTCGCGTCATTAATCGCGTCCCCACTGCGCCGCCCCCCACGGCGCCTTGGACGCCGCCGCTCCTCTCCCCCGCGCCTCCCCATTGCGCCGCCCCACCCCTACCGCGCCTCCCCCCTCCGCGGCTCTGCACTGCGCCGCCCCCGCCCCCACCCCCACCGCGCCTCCCCCCTCCGCAGCTCCGCATGCCGCCTCCGTCCTCCGTGCGCCTATGTCCTCCGCCCAGATTGCGCCCCCTCCATGCGCTGCCACGCCGAATCCGCGGCGAAGGATCTCGGGGACGCCAATGGCCCCTCTCTCCACCTTCCCCTCGCGCTCCACCTCCCACCCGAACCCTAAGGCCCCTTACTCCCCCTACCTCCCTTTCCTCCTCTCTGCCGCCGCCCTCTCTCTGGATCTCCGTCGCGGCTATACTTGCCGTTGGATACCCTTACCCGTTCCCCACATCCACACCCGGTGAAACAGGGAGGGTATGGACTGGAAATTCTCAACCCATTTGTACACGGGTAGGATACGGGTATACCCACCAAATACTGGGTACGGGGAGGGTATCCCCATTTCTGCCCGTTGCGCCATCCCCTTCTACCTGGACGGCGAGAAGCACCAGCGCCGCCGACGATAGTGCAGCCGCCGCGGCGACGACGACCAGCTACATGCTTTTCTTCTTGCTCCCGCGGACGCCATCGCCTCCCCCGACGTACCCACGGCGGGCTCTGCCTCAGCTCCGTTGCATTCCTTCCCTTGTGGACGTGGTCGCAGGCCACTTTTCCGGGCACCGGGAGCCGCGCATCCTTGTGGAGCAGAGGCAGGTGAGCACGAGTCGGCGCCGTCGCTCAAAAGACTCCACGACCGTGGCGCTGCTTCTGCTTTAGGCTCTCGTTATTGTTCTTCTTCCTCCCCACGATCGCCTCGCCTCCTTCTCCGGGCACCCTTCCCCTCCCCCGTCACATCTTCCAGTCGACTCCGCCTCTGCTTCCATGGCCGTCGTCCTCGCCTCTGCCGTCGTCTCACCCGGCGTGGGCTGGGAGTGGCGTTTGAGGGGGGAAGCCGGATGCCCGCGATGGGGACGGGCTCGGCAAAGGCGTCTCGGGTGGCGCCTCCACCCAAGCTTCAACGCGGGCGGCCTCCCTCCCACTCCGACGGCATATGTGGTCCTGTTCTTCCGGTCTTCCCCCTCCAAGCCTGTTCCTCCATGCTCGGCGCAAGCAGAAGGCTCCGTCAGGAGCTGCAACAAGGAAGATCGCAAATCTGGAGGGGAGCATAGCAATGGATGTAAGTTGGTTGATTTTTCATTGATAGAACTAAAAAATGTATGTGATGCGCGAGGTTCATGGACATATGAATCTTGATGTGTATTTTGAATCCAATGAAATATTTTTCTTCATGATCTTTGATCCATCGTTCCTAAATGTGAATAGTAGAAACAATATCTGTGTGCTAGAAATAATAGTAGGAAAAAATATTTGGAAGAGAATAATAATAACAAAAATCAATATATAAGCATTTTCTTCCCCTACGGTTTTAGATAGTAATGGCAGCTGGGATAGTATCAGCCAGATGGTTATACAAATCATACAAGCTCATCAGATCCTACAGCAGAGAAGGGGGTGTACTATGATAACGCTTGATAACTTTGGTTTCACGATGCAGGTCATCCAATGTACATGGCAGTCATCTATCCGACAGCTCTGTCACCTCCTTCAGAGCTCTGTCTGATCCTATGTACACTGAAATCACCAGTAGTGTAAGTATCATTTTTTACTACCTGTAGTTTTCAGAGATCCATCTTGCACGAAGGCCACTACACTAAACACTGTCAATTCATTTGTTTGATGAAACAAATTTAAAATAGTCGATTCTTAATCAGTCAACTGATCGGTGGTATCCTGTAGTGCTCATATCCTTTAACTTCTCTGTTTATCCGTCTATTGACGTTCATGTAGATAATTTTGTTAATTGTTTGACATAATTTAGTTAACTTTCGTGTCTACAGCTTTATCGCGACATTCTCAATCAGAGCTACTGATTCATAGAAACATAGTGCACCTTTTCAAGAGTTCCTGGAAAACATGGAAGGTGCTTTCAGAGCCCACACTCCTTGGGTTGGCAGTTCAGAGAAAGAAGTAGATGGTGCTGGTGAGGTAATTTCCTTACTGCAGTGCTACTACTGCATGTCTGCATTTGTATGCGTATGGAGATAGTGTTTAGTATATTTGTTCTTCAAGACACCTGACGTTGAGAAATAATTATGAAAAGATAAGCTAACCCATCTTCAGTCGATCAGCTCTTATGTATACCACAGCAAGCAGACTGGGAACCTGGCAAAAAGCACCCAAGTAAAGAGATAGCGTTCTGCCAAAGCAGAATAGCACTCATTCAACAGGGCAAGAACAACTATCAATCTACTATTTTTTGTTGTTCTTTTCTTTAGTGTATCTATTCATATTTGATATCTGTATATCTATTAATGTTTATTTATTTCTAAAAATATTTACCTTGAGAATCCTCACAGTGTAGCTCAGAAGGGTCCATATGAGAAAGGCTCAGAAGAGTACCACAAGCTAATGGTGGTGTACGAGCAGAAAAAGATTGAGGTGCGAAAACTGTAAACAAGCATGTTCAGGTAATTTTCTTATGATGACTGAGAGGTATATAATGTGGATCTTGCAAACTGTATCACGAAGCTGTGAGCCTGGAGAAAGAATAGGAGAAGCAGAAGAAAATCATGTAGCAAAAGGCTCACCAGCTCACTTGAGAAAAAAGGAGAAGGAGGAGAGGACAGGGATAGGGACACGACAGAGGACAGGGTAGACCCTGCTGCTCCGGCGGCTTTGGAGAATTGGGGGATCTGGGATTGATTGATTCTTCATTGATTGATTTATCTGAATACATTGCCTCTCTTATATAGAGGGGATGACTTGACCCTTAAGAAACCTATCTAACTTAACCCTCAAGACTCTAATCTTATCTCTAATTGATCTTATCCAACTAATCCTATCTCTTAGGCGTGGAGGGTGGATGGGCTGGCCCTCCGGCCACCCATAACATTTCTCCCCCCTTAGGAGCAGCTCGTCCTCGAGCTGCAGCAAACCTCGAGGAGGACGACACGACAAACGCTTAAGCCTTTTACATCTCGGCTTAAGTTGATTATTATTGACTAAAAAAAATGAAATAGATGTAGTGGCCCATCTTCGATTGCAGGAGGACGCTCGTCTGCTTGAAGGTAGAAGCACCCGCTCACCCCCTGGGTCCCATGGAAAGAGCCCTGCAAGTGGATGCGCATGGGCTGAATACACTTGGCCGTAGAAGCCCACCAATCCACCTGCGAGTACGTAAGACAGCCCAACACGGGCCAACCCTCATCGGCAGAACAGAGGAGCTGTCCCCCGCAGCAACTCCAGCCGAGTCACACGGAACAGCCTTCGCCGCCACCGCGAATCGCGCTCCTGGCTGGCCTCGCGCCGCCGTCGGAACTGCATCCGCGCAGCCTCCACCGCGAATCTCGCTCTTGGCTGGCCTCGTACCGCAGTCGTGACTGCGTCCGCGCCACGGGGCCGAATCGCGCCAGCGTCGCCCCCTACCTGCTGCGCCGCTGGCCTTGCCGTGCCGTCGGACGAAATAGCGCCAGCATCGCCCTGGTTGGCCGCGCCGCCAGGCGAAATAGCGGCAGCTCCGTCCCAGCTTGCCGCGCCGCCGGCCGAAATTGCGCCAGCGTCGCCCTTGCTTGTCGCACCGCCGGTTTGATTGCTCCGCGCCTTGCGCCGCTAGCAGCGGAAGATGGAAGATGCCCCGCGGTTCGCGTAGTGGCCCCACCGTCGTCCTCGTCAGGGTGCTGCGCGCCGCCGCAGCTGGCTGCTGCACCAGCCCAACCTCAACGTCGAGGGAAGCCGTCGAAAACAGAGGCAGGACCTCCGTAGTAGCAGCGTCTGCTCGCGTCTCCACCACCGGCTCGGAGACGGAAGTGGAGGAGGATGAGGCCGCCGCCGCCACCGTGGGTGCTGCGGCTGCAGCCTTCGCCTCGTCGTCAGCCCGCGATGGATGCGGCCTGGAAGGAATTATCTTCTCAGCCTCGACGAGATCGAAATCGCCCAGGAGTCGAGCCTTCAATGCTGCTTTTAAAGCAGGCAGCGACATAGATTGATAGGCAGCAGAAGCCATGGAGCCGAGGATCGCTGGCCGTCTGATACCAATGTAATAGCCGGATGATCCGGCCGGGATAGGGACACGACAGAGGACAGGGTAGACCCTGCTGCTCCGGCGGCTTTGGAGAATTGGCGGATCTGGGATTGATTGATTCTTCATTGATTGATTTATCTGAATACATTGCATCTCTTTATATAGAGGGGATGACTTGACCCTTAAGAAACCTATCTAACTTAACCCTCAAGACTCTAATCTTATCTCTAATTGATCTTATCCAACTAATCCTATCTCTTAGGCGTGGAGGGTGGATGGGCTGACCCTCCGGCCACCCATAACAAAGGCAGACAACATTATCAAGGTACATTGATCCATATCCATCTGTCTGCATGTTACATAACAATATTTGGGACAATATTTTGATTTATGGGACAATGTCAATGATATGTTGATTTTTAGTCATGTGATTGTAGTATTTATTGTCCCATTGATTTGTAATTGGTACCTTTACTGGGTGGTATAGAAAAGTTGAGTAGTTGTTCATGGCATATATTGCCTAATGCAGGCAGATTAATGCACATATGATTTAGCTTCTTGTTTGGAGGGATATCATCAATTTCCATAATTTTTGAGAATAAACTCTTAGATCTACCTGTGTTGTGATGGTGGTAGCGTGGCCATTCATAAATTTTATTTATTACGTATGAAATTCATACAGCATATTGGCGTTAAATTGACAGCATGTGAAAGAGCTGATTCTTTTTCCTGTTATCCAGTGTAAGGTTATAGAGTAGGATTTGATCTCTCTGGTTTATAATTACTTGTACATGCAAATGTACTCTTGCAGATTCTGCTCATTTGAAAGAGGCGGTAAAAGTATTGCAGATTGATGGTGGTCAGCCGGTGACAATGAGACCATGCAAAAGTACATGTCATTGTTAAGAGTATCTACAGCATGGAAGGCAAGCAGTGTAAACTGGAGTAACTGCACAGTGCAGGAGCATGACAAGTTTGAATGCAACGGTAAAGTGCAGGCATTGCTATCAGGTAGAGTGCATGCATTGCTATCACTGCTTCATGGTTGTACATGGGGTGTCGTATGAGTTGAGAGCTGAGAGTTTAGACACCGAAAGTAATCTATAGGTAAGAATAATTTATGATGTTGGCAAGCATGTCCGGGTGAAGCATGTAGCTTTCAGAAATTTTATCTTAAGAATTTTTGGAAATCATATGGATCTTTCAACTGGCAGTAGCTTCGATTCCCATTATATATCTGAAGCCTAGCTGTGTATCTAAAAAGTTTTTTTAGAAAATACAAATGTTGTTGTGTGAGTTTCCATGATACAGAATTCTAATGGAAATATTCTTTGATTCATAATCATAATATTGATTCAGTACTTATTGAGTTTTTTTATAGTTGATTTTTTTAAGATGCCACACTTGATATACTTCTTGTGCGAATGCGTTGGGTTTATATGTTATTGCCCGTAGTAACGCACGGACACTTTCCTAGTATTATCTTAAACGTCGTAAACTTAAGAACGGATGCAGTAGTTCATAGATCCGTTGTGTCTAAATAATACTAGTCAATCTTGGCAGCATCACTATTGGGACCAGGGACTAGAAATCCTGAACAGATAAATGGCCAAGAGATCTCTCTCTCCCGGGCCATAGGACATAAGGCCTTAATTACTGGGATGAGAAGAGGGTTGTTTATTTATATTCCACTGGTGGGATTAAATAGTACAAATAAATCCTTAAACTTTACAACAATACCCATGGATGTCTAAATCAAACCTCTATACCTTTATTTAGGCCTCCACCAGCATCTCTACTAAAAAAAGAATGAAGTCTGCCCAAAACGTGCCTCCGCGCTCCACGTCTCTACGCCTCCGCTTCGCGTGCCTCTCCCCTCTGCCTCCGCAACCCACCATCTGCACGCCTCCCTCCGGTCCCACCCTCCTCCGCTCCCGTCCGCTCGCCCCCGCGCCTACGCCTCCCCTCCGCACGCCACATTCGCCTTCTCCTCCGCTAAATCCGCGGTGTGCCCGTCCGCACGCCGCCTCCTCCTGACCCCTCCTGCCCTTCACCCACAAACCCTAGATCCTCTCGCCGCCCCTGCCGCACCCCCAACACCCACTCGCTGCTTCCTCTCCGATGCGGCAACGGAGACCTCGACAGGCATCCGCCTCCTCAGCGCCGGCGACGCCACCACCTCCTCCGTGATGCGCCACCCTCTAATGGGACGCAAGGGGGACGGCCACGGCGAGTGCCACACACGAGCGTGATGGTCTTCTCCTGCACCCATCTCGCTGCCGCAAATCGCCTCCGATCCAATCCCGGCACCGGGATCCCGGTGGGTATCTCGCAGGCATCGATCCAATCCCCACCCGCCGCGATGCGTAGCGTCCTCGCCGATCCAATCCTAAGGTACGCCTCTGAGTCTTGGTATGCTGTCATGTGGACTCTGGCCAGGGGCGCCGCTGCTCCGCGCCCTCCAATAATCTACCATAGCATTTTCTCAAGGATGCGCTCCCCTACGCAGGGACATGCAACTACCCTTTTTTTTTTGCTTTGCATCTGTGCTGCTGCAGTGTGAACCATATTCCTTTCAGGCGACAGCACATGCCAACTTACAGCTGTAGAGATATGATTCGTAGAAATAATTGGGTTCTCTGACCATAGATGCCACTTTGTCTTGAAATTAATCTCTCAATATTATCATTAGGTATCTCAACATGGTTGCCTTCTTGTGAGTTAGTTGGACACTGCTTGCCTGCCAATTCAGGGGGGCAGCAGAGAATATGTGACGAAGAGTTAATAATGCAAAAGGAAGAAAAAGACTTTGGTTTAGTGATTTATTTTTTATAGTAGTAATCTCTTATGAAGGATCGGCAGTTCTACAATTTGTAAATAGCGGAACTAATATAATGCCAGTTATTTGTTTATGGGACGAGGCAATGGGAGTGATGAGCGCAATGATGTTTATGGGATGAGGCTTGTATCTCAATGATCGTTGGGCTACGTTGCTGCTTTCCTTTTAATTAAACAAAATTGTGATCACTAATTTGTTGTTGACCTCATGCATTCATGCTTGCCTTCCATTAAATGAAGTAGCCATAAGAATTTTTAAAAATGGGCATCAGCTGTTCACAAATGAGGGTCCAGGTGCTGCATATCTGATCTTTAGTTTTTGTGTCCAGTTGGATATGCTTTGGGCATGCCAAGCTTCTAGAATGATTAGATTTGTTCCTGCATAACATAAGTTCTGCTAATCATGTAGCAAGCCTATATTTTTTCTGGTTCCTGTCGTCATCTGTTTTGATCATTTCTTTTTTTTACTGCAGATGTGAAGTGATATGTGAAGTTGGATGAAGGCACCAATATGCGTACTACAGTACTCCAGTTTGACAATTTCGTAATGGTGTGCTCCATTCCAGCAGCAAGCTAAAGGGAAATTTGAGTTAAACTAACTGGTGTGGAGGGTCAACTGCTTTTCTGATGGTGGATCAACTGATGAAGGCAGAAACTTCCTGCATTTTTGGTAGGAAATCTTTGAGCAACAAGTCAGGTAAAAACATGTATATATATTCTTGCTAGCAAATTACAAAGGATGGGTTGCTCATCAAGATGGTGATCATGTTATTACTGCCTGTTTGCTTCTTTTAAAAAATTACCCATGCTCTAGACCAGTCATGCCCCTCAATTTATCTTAGCATGTATGGACTGGCTAGCACCCTCCTAAGTTTTCAAAAGTTTGCAGCATTATTCACATTGCTTTCTTAGAAAAGATTGTTGAGTGTTCCACTGAAGGCAGTACGCAGGGAGCATATACGCTGTTAGCTGGAGTCCTGACAGCAAACAAGTAATTTTATATTTATTGTCTTGTGTTTCTTTCTTTATTGTACTGTAAATTTTATGTCCTGAATTTATAGTGTGCCAAGACTGTCTTGGGTTACATGTAGAAATCTGTGCTGAGCGTGCTTTGTGTAACCACCTGAAGAAAGTGACCCATTGAAATTTTTGTGGCACCCTTGACATGAATTTCACTAGCTTCATTTTAGGAGCTAATATATATTATCCTATTAGGATGGATCAGATGCATTTATGTTTTAGAGAAATGAGTAGGATTAGTTCTTAATGAATGTGTGGGACAAGTCACCAATTTGTCCGGTACCTCTTGCATTTCTGCTTTAGGAAATGAGTAGGATTAGTTCTGAATGTGTGGGGGGCAAGTGACCAATTCGTCCTGTACCTTTTGCATTTCTGTGTTAGAAAAGGAGTAGGAGCAGGTCTTTTCCATCATGCGGCTTGCATTGCACCTTGAAGCAAAGTACTACGATTTAGAGGAGTCATAGATCGGAACATATATGTAGCAACCTGAAAGCGCAAATGCTCTCTATTATAAATAGGAAAATCTCTAGGGCCAGCTAACAGCTATATTGGATCAAGGCAAATAAAATACTAATTGCTTATTCCTATTATTGATCATCTGGTTCCATAGTGATTTTTTTATTGCTTCGAACTGTCCCTCTTGTAGTCTGCACATTGGTGAATATCAGTGGGTTACCCTTGAACTGAAATGTGATAGCGGCTATCATTATTATCGTGTTCATGGTCTATTTTTTCTGTATGTGTTAATACAATATTTAATTTATTCTTAATTGTTAGAACATGCTTTATTACCAGTAGATGAGACCTCATGATTTCTACACTGTATTTTCTATTTTGTGTTTTATTTTGTTTCAAGAAGCACTATTGTACAAGTATGTTGTGGAAACTACTATGGCCAGAGCATTTGTGAAGCTTATGGCTGATAAAGCACTCAATTTGTATATAATAAAAACTGAAATATGTACCCTCCCAGCAGTTTGTTGCAGAGTCAAGGAGTTCTGAGATGTTGTGCTCTGCTTTCATACTGTTTAAGGGACATCACTTATCACCCAAAAGTGGTTTTAGTAATACAGTGTGCCATATTTAAAATTCGTCAAATCTAGAATATTCCTTTTCACTTTTTATGCACTCTAATTGTTTGTCTTCCTCATAGGCATGCTGCTTTGATTGTTCTTTCTGACTATAGGGACTTCCACTGATATGCAGGTAACTATTGTTCCTGTTTTTCAATTGAGCAAATGGTTTAATGATTCCGAAAATTGTTGCTGCTTTGCGACGCCACCGCCTCAATCTTCTTGATTGCTTCCATTACTTCTAATCTAAGAGTACATTGCTCCCCTTAGCTGGAGGCCTGCACAACAACTTAGATCCCACAGATCCCTACAGGCACCATCAAGTCTGATTTTGTTGTGCAGGTTTATGTAGATGGGAGTACCGAGTACCAGCATGTCCATCCGATGAGAGGAAATCATGTTATGTGTCTCGAAGTCCAAATTTAAATACTCATCAGTTTCTGCATGTACAGTGTAATATTTTTCCTTTGGACCTCCCGAGATCTATTGGTCCATTATCGATCTCAATATCTCATATACTTGTTTTTCCTTTGGAGGTTTTCTTGCTGACATGAAGATTTCTTTTTTTGCTGCACAAAACTTAAACAGTAGAGAAAATTTTACTGCTGAAAAACTGCAATTGTTGGTCATTTTGTTAGTGGATAAATTGTATGTATTTTTTCGTTGGTGAATTTATTGAATCAATGTTGGATAAATAGGGAGTAAAAGTAATTGAAGAAAGTGAACTGTTTTTCATTATTTTGTTGTTGCACTGAGACGGATGCAGGATCTAGATTAAATTAACCGCGCAAGTATATGTATATATCAACTGTCATGACATTTATATTTTTGCAACTTTTGCTCATTCAAGGCTTCCATGTCTTCTTTGCAGGCTCTCAAATTATTCTGGCTAGCTATATATGGCCACTACAATTAAAATTAATTGTTCAGTTAGTTTTTGTTGTGCTCTTAGCCTTCTTTTCAGTACGCAGTTGGGTGTTTGTGCATTTAATTGAGATTTAAAAAATGCAAGTATGTCGCCTTTAGTAGGTAATTTCATTTGAACTCATTTGAATTCTTCAGCCTAATCACAACTTACTCTGCTGATGTCACCTTCCTTGTCAAGTTACACAATTTGTGGGGTGCCATTATGTTGTCATGATGCCATTTTCATTAAAGTTGGGGGTACATGGAACATCTACTCTGCTTGACTGAAACATAGCTGCCATTGTCCATTCTGATACGATATATGATCCCCCAAGATGCAGCTGTACCTGCATCACCATCTCATAATTTTGAAAGAGCACAAGCTAAGCTGTCTTTGTGACTCTAGTTAATTGGATTAAATATGTTCTTGTGAAATGTCACCTTTGTTAACTTCTATTTAACTTCTCATGAATTTTCCAAGAGGCGTGTGATAAGCCCAACTTGCAGAGTTCATAGGTATTCTTTTGGTCAGGGAGCAAGATTAATGTGATAATCAGTCAGTGAAATTGTTTGTGTGGTTTTGCAATACTCCCTCCGTCCCAAAAAGAATGACGTTTTAGGATTCAAAATTTGTCCCAAAAAGCATGTCGTTTTACTTAATTTGGCATGTCTGCATGTGCATGTGGGCATGCAACAATCAATTAGCACTAAATATGGCAAATAAACAGGGGCAATCGAGGTCATTCACCTCCTTGATAATCTGTCCTAAAATTTCTAGGATGACATTCTTTTTGGGACAGAGGGAGTATGTGATTTGTGGCAATAGCTTGGTCCTGCCTGTTGTTTAGTAACAAAATATCACACTAACAATGGCATCCTTATCTGAAAAGAGCGGTTTCATATTTTTGTGGTCGGATGCGGTCATGGCAGTAAAAAAAAATTCATCTATGTGTCATTCGCATTGGTAAAATTCTTGCAAGGCTGGTTTTGTTGGAATTCTCAGGTCTCTTATGTTCGCAAATGATGAACAGGGCTTCCTGAAGAAATTACTTGTATGAGCATTGTTCAGTCACTGGAAATTTAGTTTTCACATGCATATGGTACAGTCCCTAAATTATTTTTGACTCTCAGTTCCTCCCTGCATCTGAATTCAGTCACTGAAAATTTAGCTTTGACATGCATGTATCAGGTTTGTATCAAATTTTTGTGGCCATATAGATTTCTTTTTAGATTAGCTTTTTTCTGAAATGCAAGGTTCTGATCTTTGACTTCTCTGTTGGTGGTGACTACTGCAGCTTTTATTATCCATTGTGTGGCTATCGCACTGCTGCAGACCGCCCTAGCAGCAATACAGGTTTTCCTTCGTGTGCCACTACCTCTGTTTTGCCAGACGATGACACTGCTACTAATGATTTCTGATCAAATTGGGGTTTGACTGCCATTTTTGGAGATCCTTTTACTTTTTATTTCATTGGCTTGATTTGTATTCTAACCAACTTTGTGAACTATGATGATTTGATGTTAGTGGACATATATATTTTTTTGACGGTCTTGGAGCAATCTGCTTGGTCTTTGCATCAATAGGGATAATATACAAGGTCTTTTTAGATGTAAATGCTAGAAATTCTTGAGCAAGTAAACAATGATGTAGCCACAATTCACCATGAAACTGATTGCACACTGACAAGGGAGGAGCAGATTTGTGTGCTGAAGGACATTAGACCAAGAAACTGATCTTGTGCATGGACTGTTTACTTGATCATGATCTCTGACCACTCTGATGTAGATGTGTGCAGTGGCATAATAATTGATAGAAATCATGGTTATTTGATCCCATGTTTGGGCTAAGTTGTTCATTTCAACTTTTTTCTTTCTGTTTGAGGACAAGGACCCTCGCAACAGAGGCATGCCACACTGTTAGTGAGTAACAGTCCTTCAGGTTGTTTTTAGTAGAGATTTATTACTTTTGAACAAATGATGCAGCATTATTAAGTAGAATAATTATCACAAACCTCAATATTTTGCCTACATCATCTCCATGTGCTGCTTGTTAGTCTTTGGCCGTGCAATCATTGTTTTACAATCTCATATACCCTTCCACAGAATATTGTCACCAAACTAATCTAAGTTCTCAATTTTAAATTTTATCAGAAAAGTAGTAATGTTGTGCGGAAAAGTTGTTAAAGTTCCTTTCAGCTTTGTAGTTACTCACGCCTTGGTCTTTGGTGAGGATGGGGTATACAGCAAACATGTACAACACCATTCTACTATATCAGCACACATCAATACTAGCATGTACAAGGCAAATTACCTGTCAAACATCAAGAAGTGTGCTCAATTTCAAGCATTTTTCGGATATGATTTCTTAAATTAAGAAATATAATGTTGTGTTTCTTTCGTACTATATAATCTTATTGAATGTTTTGTGTATTGCATTGTATATATTTAGATGTTCGTAGCAACGCACAGGCACTTCCCTAGTAATAACATAAGCACCAAACATGTAAATGTGTCTCCAGAATGCGAAGAAGAAATATGGTTTCATTGACAATTCTTTTTAACAGTAATGTTAGCAAGATTCCTCATAAGCATCCCAGTGTCCACAAAAGCTTGGGTTGAATGTCCTCGGGGTTCGATATGACAATTGACAAGAACAGCATGTTAATTAGCTCAAACCTTTGCACAACAGAGCCGAGAGAAGCCACTCACTTATGTACTAATGCGATGTCAACACCTACTGAACAACATGTCCTAATCTCTATATACTTGAGCTAGCGTAAAGTGTGGATGATTGCAGCTTTGGGCTACTAGACAAGTTACCAAATATATCATTGCAGCCATCCCATTTCCTCTGCTCCCTTGCCTCCCAGTAACCTCCAACATAGCGAAATGTTCCATCTTCACTGTCCCTTTGGAACCATCTTGGTTTCCAGCCATTCTCCTGCATCTTCCTTGCCTGCAGAAGAGGATACATATATGATCTCAGTTTGGGAAGAAAAACACTGAATGGAGAACTGATGGTGCAAACAGTACATCAAAATTTCACACGTGGAGTTGAACCAGCGATCATGATGTAGCATTCATGAAAATGTAGGACAATGCTAAAAAAATGAAAGAAGGAATCAAGGGTACAAGTACAACCATCCGTTGCCTGGTCTCAAGACGCAGTTTTTCAGCATTGGCCTTCTCATACTCCCCATTCTCCAGGTGTCGCTGATCCGGTCTGAGCCTCGAATCCGTTGGCGGAAGCTTCTCCTTAACAAGAGAATGGGGGAAAAGGTGATTTAGCCATTTAGGTTCAGAGCTAACAGAACTCAAATTATTTATATGTATGTTTTATGTCTACCTTGAGCCCCGGTGTTAGCTCATTTAATGTTATTGCAAATGAGGACAGGTTGTACCGAGTAGGATTGGCTGGAGGTTCATTTTTCTTCCACAGCAAAGTGGCGCGAGCACTGTGATGTGAACTATGGGATTTCACCTTAGAGGCATCATCAACAATGTCACAATGCACGCTTTCATCCCACTTTCCAGTCAAGGTTGCAACCTTGGTTCCATCAACATCCTTGACAACTCCTTGAACCTTGCATACAGCTAGATATATTAGTACAAACCAAAATCAGTCTGGTGGGTATTGCTCTTTTTCTTTCTTTACCTGGCGAGGATTTCGATCAAGGAAAGATTGCTCTTTAAACGTCAGCTTGCATGAATATTGTCTATTCCCACTTATATTCAGTATACCATGGTGATGACAATAGAGACGACCAAGGATAAGATTATTAATTGTTGTTGTAACCTGAAAAGGAAAATAAAAACATTTTAAGCATAATTGACAACAAACATTAACCATCTCTTCCAGATCTCAGAGTATACATGTGCACAGAGGCAGTCATTTTCCAGTAATAAAAGAATCGACATCCAGAAAGTGTTGAAAATAAACTGGGATGTGTTCACAAAACCAGTGGAGAGGTAATACACTAGAGGAACAAAGTTGGATAGTTGCCAGTCATGAAAAGAAAATAGTATTGAGTATTTGCCACTGATAAGGAATTCATACCTTGCTCCACTGGAAAGTTTCTCCATCATCAAACTCTAATGTTAACACACCATCGGGATCCACTTGAATGGATTGCCCCCAGAATTTACTCTTAAGGTTGCTGTCTCCCCAAAATTTCCAACCTTTCCCCTCACAGTGGCATGCCATGACCATAGGATGATGACTGACCTGGTCCAAGAATAAACAGGCACATTCAGCAGTGTTCTCACACATACCAGAACTGACAACAATACTCATTTTAGGACCTGTGTGCAATGTTGTCAGTGATTTTTCATCAGGATACTTATATGTTCACTATAGTTAGTTAAATGACTAAACGAAAAATTGAGCACAAGCTGAATTTATACGTTGGGTGCCAAACTAACCTTCTCAGAGAAGAAACGGATCCCCTTTTCAGGGTAATCAGCTTCGTAGGTTTCCCCTAGCAATGGATTGAAAGGTTTGCTGGGGCGAGAATCTGTGGAAGCATATCCAGAGACCGCAAAAGCAGCAACATAAAGAATTCTCATCAGACCATTCCCCTGAACCAAGAAGCACAATTCTGATATTACTATCAAACAGATTTAGTATAATACATACTAACAAATACTAGTCTGAGAACCGAATGATATCACAGTTGGTACTTGGTAGGATCTCCTGTAAAGGAGGCCACCCAACCAGGCTAGAACCCTAGAGGCCGTGAATTGTAGATACCTCCCTGAGAACTGGTTTCATAAGAGTTTCCTGGACATAGGGTTTGGTGGTCCATTCTTTAAGACAACGCTAGGGGGATAGCATCTCACTAAGTGAATCATTTAAGAAACACTATTGGTCAGCATTCATGAAACTGATGTTGAACGAATTGAAGAACTCTATCAGCCACTAAAATTAACTCCAATATCAGATGCTATGATTTAAAATCTGAAAATGGAAATTTCTCAATTTAAAATATCTATCTGATGCCCTTGTTTTGAGAAGAATCTTTATCTGATGCCTATCATTTTAACCATTGCCCCTTTGTTGACATGTTCCCTACTTTCCTACCATTGGGCTATCCCCCCAACAGTAATTTTTTTTCCTCGAACACACAGGAGACCTGCATATCACTGTATTAAAGAAGAAGCCCAACAATAAATGTTTCAGCAGGTTTAAGTAGCCAATTTAGGTGTTTGGGTCAGATTTTCATCCGAAAGAAAAGAAAGCATTTAGGTCAGAGAAAGAAAGAAGATAGAGAAATATACACACCTTTAAACCACATTCATATGCACGATCCAACAAATAAGAGTACTCCAACTCCTCAAAGCACTTCTGGAGAGATGATAAAGGCTCATTAAAGTAAACAGGAAGGCAGACTCTTGTGAGATCCTTTCCAACATTGTCTTTGATCATTGACCAAAGGCTAACACCTTTCTCCTTTTCTACTGGTTCAGGCAATTTTGTGCGCCTTTTTGAATATGACAGCTGATATTCTTTGGCATTATCGGCAGTTAGTGATTCAACAGATTTATGATCTTCATTTCCATTATTTAAGCCTTTCCTTCTCAGGTCAGGACTTGTAGCACAGTCACTGAAACTTTGCCTTGTGTCGTAGAAATGAAATTCATCTCCATCCGATAGTTCACTAATCTCTTGTTTGCCAGCATCATCTGAAGATTCTGTGTTGCTGTATTCTGATGAGAAAACAAAAGTAGGGGCAGTAAGCATATTTCAGAAAATGCAAAAGAAAGGAAAATGGATGCAGTATGCATCCAAACCATAATAATGCACAGGAACGGCCTATTTCTTGGTATTTCAACCATTTGGAATTCAGGGTAATCCAAGTAAAAAAGGCATAAGGCGCACTGCTTGTCATGAGATAAAAATGAGTAGCAACAGTTGAAATGTGCATTAACCATCTATCATGCTTTTGAGTATTGACACTTTATGGATATTCATAGCCCAGGAGTAGATAATATTGCATTTAAGGTACATCTTTACACATTACATGACAGGAAAGTAGGAAACTATTAGTGGTACTCAAATTTCGCTTCAGGTGATCAAATGAAGCTACATAAGAAGCCATGTACTGAAACATCGCTGAAAAAAGGTGGTCTAGGCGTATAGCATCAGCAGTGCAAGAAAATTGTGCAACAAACTGCTTCACAGCTACATGGAGAGATGGATATAAGCATCACAAATAAAAGGCTTATCATGGCAAGGAAAAAACATTACACTACAATAACCAGGTAAACTGTCCATTTGTGCAAGCCTCAATTTTCCAAAGAAAAAAAGGAGCAACAAGAGGAATATCAAGTACCACTACATTTTCCAAACAACTCCAACTGTGGCTGCTCAGTGACAGTAGTATCTACTGAATTAACAACCTGCATGAACAGCAGAAGGTTTCTGGTCAATGGATAGCATCCCAGCAACTTAGTTCTTCGACTCCTGATCACAATACAAATAACCTTTTCAGCAAACATGTAGCTGTATGTTTGGCTCGTAAACTAGAATTGATCTGGTCTATCTTCTTAAATGAAATGTCGATCAAACTAAGGTTAATATGGATAAATCATTCATAAAGTATAGGCACGTCCAGTGCCCTATTCGAGGAACAAACAAAATTATGTGGAAATACAATTCTAAAGGGAATATCAACACTAGTTTTTTGTGCTTTGGAATAACCAATATCGTAACATGAATGGTAACTTTCCAAATTGCTTATTTTAGTTAATGAATTCCAAGAAAATATCACCTCAACATCTCGTGGAAGACTGCCAATAAAGCTTAGATACTCTTCACAGCGCTGCTTCATCTGTGTTTGGTACTGCGAAAATTCTGAATGAACAATCTGCTCACAGTCATTAATAATTGCCTCACCGACACCTTCAGCATGCAGGCGATTTCTGAGCTTTTCTGTGGAAAATGGTGTATCATTCTGGTCACCTGATAAATCCCCATTAAAAGAATATTCACTTCTTGCAGTGACAAGCGCTTCAATCCAAGTCGCCCGATCCTTGGCGCAACCAGTCCTCAGTTGAAGTGTTTTGGTCGGAGTAATTATATAGAACCGTTTATCATCTGATTTGCTTTCACTAAATGACGAAATCTGCAAACAGTTAAGGAGAATGACTAAATCAGCAACTACATACAATTCAGATGCAGTATAGTAGTCACTGAAACCTCGAACTGTATGATAAATGAAGTAGCCTAGCATTAATGATGCAATTAAATTGTTATGTGCATGAATTACTCGCTGACACTGTGATACACTGATATGCATTCTTCTACCTACAGATTTACAAACCGGTTGAACATGACAGAATATGAGATGGCCTAACTTGAGTGATCGACCTCTAACCGGAATGGCCTTAGTTTTAGACTTGCAGTTCACTTCAAATGATATCTGACCACTGCCTTGTCATGCCAGTTCATCACTGCTTCATCCGGCTAAAGAACTAGATAACGAAAAAGACAAACAGATTCAAAGCCCAGCAAGAGACGGGGGGAAAGATAAGACCTAAAAAAGCTCCATGTCCGTACAGACAGAGTGAGACTGTGTGTCCGTACCACCTACGTACCTCATGTTTCCACCAACCCACGGACGCCCAATTCACAAACGGAGGCGCCAATCCTTCAGGCCGTTTGAAAAAGATCCAGCTGGGAGCCCAGTTGCCCCCACACGGAGAACGGGAAAAAGCATCTGTGATGGAAAGCATCTCGCCGACCCCTCCTCCGATCAGTGATCACGGAGAACGGGAACGGGACAAGGACGCCACTGTTGCAAGTCGATGGAAAGACTGTTGTTTCACACTACTCACTAGTGTGGTACACTAGGCTAGGCGACGAGCAGAGGCTGTAAAAGCCCGCGGCGGCAATCAAAACAAGGCGTCGCTTTATCCGACAGGAGGTAGCCATTGCTTGTAACTTTCTATCATTTCACGATCGCGATGAGTGTGTGCTCTTGCAAAGGGTGTGTTTAGAAGTCTAAATTTTTCCAAAAAACATCCCATCATCTATCACATCACCTCTCACTATTTATCTGACGCTACAGTGTATTTTGTACTAATTTTGGTCTCAAACTTTACCCAATCGTTTGGGCTCTACACAAGTTGCAAGTGATCCCCGCCGCAGATCGTGACGATTGTACGGCGGCGAGGCGACATGGCCCGTGCTGGGAGCGAGGCTTTACAGCTGGAGACTGGAGCTGCGCGCCTGCGCTTGTGCTCGATCGGATGTGACACGGAACCGAGGGAGGCATTGCAGCGCACCAGGTCGCCTGATTACTCATTCAATTTCTACTACTAGTACTCCTAGATTTCTTCCAACTCCTGTTCATTTCGAGTATAAGGATTTGCGCGATGAGATGGTAATGCTCCACCATTGAACGAATGAATTACGCTCTAGAACATGACGACGAGATCACGGGGAATGGGAAGCGGGGGCAAAAATGGAGGGATCAGAGAACGAAGCAAAAAACGAGAGCGAAGGTCGACGAGGCGTCACCTTGAGATGCACGAACCCGATGGGCCGCTCCCCGGCGCCCCCGGCTCCGCGCGCGACACCGATCAGCCTGCCGCCGCCGCCACCGGCCTCGGATGCGGGGTGCGGCTCCGCCGCGACGCGGCGCCGGATCTTGGAGTAGGCCAGCACGCCGCCGCGGATCGCGAACCACCGCGGCCGCCAGCCCTTGCCGATGTTGGTCCACTTGTACAGCACCCCCGCGACCGCGGGCGCCTCAGCCGCCGGCTCCGGCGGCGGGGAGCGGTCGGCGGCGGCGGCGGCGGCGGAGAGCCCCCCGCCCGAGCCGGGCCACTCCCCGGCGAGGCAGCAGAGCGGGTGCATCTCCCACGCCCGCATCGCCGCCCGCCGTCCCGCCCGCGCCGCCCGATCTCCTCCGCCCCCAGCGGCGCTTGTGCTCCCTCACGCGGCGGCCCCCATTGGGCTGGGGGGATTACTCTATTCGGCCGCTCGATTCCTTCACGCGGCCGGCGGATTCGGTCCGCCCTGGGATGGGTTGGCGAGTGGAGCGAGGAGACGAGACGTGGACTCACGCACGGTGGAGGGAGGAGGCGGCGGGGGGCGGGGGCTTTATGCTCGCAGCCTAGCGCCCAACGCCTCCGGCCTCCCGCCTCCCTCAAACAGTTCCAAGCGGCCTCACGAGAGAGAGCGACGGCGTCTTCGCGAGCAAGGCAGCGCCGGCGCGCGTCCTGCGCTGCGCGCCCCTGCTGCCAGTGACAGGCAGGCCTCTCTGCCAGTCTGCCTGCCGTGCCGTGCCGTGCCGTGCGTGCCCGGCGCGGTGGCCCCGCCTGTCGGTGGATGCGTGCTGCTGTGTCACTGCCGGGGCGGGTGGGGTGGTTGCGGTTAGCTGGCTGGTCGGGCCCCGCGTGGCAGTGACCCTTTACGACGATCCGTCGTCCCGTGTTCGTCGTGCGCGTCTGGGCTGGGTCAGGCTGGTTGGTCCGTTCGTTCAGTGGCGGAACGAACGGGCGTGCCGCTGGGCTACTGTGCTGGTGCTGGTGAGTGAGTAATTTCGGTGCAGTGCAGCTGGGCACGGCCTCTGACTGGCTGTAGGCACGCTGGCGAGCGGGCCCTACTTGACAGTTGGCTCTGCGCCTCAGACCATCCACACTCGTGTTCCTTCATTTTCTTCTTCAAAACAGTATATTCCGTCCTAGTCAGCAATATTCTTTCCTTCATCTTCACTTCTCCCACACTCATCATCCTTCATATCTCATCCTTCATCATATTTTATTTAATTATCTTCAACTACCCTCTTCATTCTTCTTTTCTTCTCCCTCTTCTTCCTTTTCTCTCCTCCGCCTCCCCCCTTCTTCCCCACTGCGCCGCCTCGATCCACAAGCTCGAGCCGCGGAGTAGGGAAGGCCCCCCAGGCCGGCGGCGGCGGAGCTCCCTCCCTCCCTTCCCCGCGCCTGCTCCCCGTCCCTCTCCCCACGCGCGGCGGCCAGCTCGCCTCCGGCCAGCGGCGGAGGACTCGAGGTCCGCCTCGAGCTCGGGCAAAGGCCGCCGGCAAGGCTGTAGTGCAGCTGCTCCCGCCCGCCCGGGAGGCTGCGGCGGGTGCGCGAGGCGCTGGAGCTCCAGACGATGACGACCTCCCGTGGTCCGCCCTGCCGTCCTCCTGGCGATGACGATGGCGCAGGGGCGCAGCGGCAACGGACCCACGACGGCGCAGCGCAAGGCGTTCACGGCGGCGGAGGGGCGTAGGGGCGCAGCGGCAGCGGACCCATGGCCGCGCGCTTGAGCTCGCCACTACCGGCCACGACGGCCGGCACATGGGGGGCCGCAGGGAGCACAGTCGCGCGGCCGCTGGAGCAGACCGGTCGCTCCTGGAGAAGACGAATGCCAGCGTGGTCGACCTGGTGGTTGGGGCTCGCGGAGGATAACGGGGGTGGGCCTCCCGTGCGCTTTTGTTTTGCCGGACCGCGCTAGAAATGAAGGAACTGGGAGGCTCCGCCTTTTTCCCGTCTGTTTCCCAGTGACCCGCTGCAGGCCATTCGACGCCATTATGCTCCTGCAGGAACCGGATCGCGCTGCCGCTGCAGGTAGTCTCAGCGCCAGTTAAAAAGAACAGTTGGCTCTGCGCATTGGTGTCCACTGTTTCAAAGCTCTACTACTATGGCCCTGTTAAGTTTCATAAAATTTCAACCAACTAAAGAGCAACTCCAACATTCTAGCTAAATTGATTGGACTAGTAAATAATAGAAAAATTCAAGAAAACGTGATCCAACAGACTCGTTATTTCATACTTCCATCTTTCTCGCTTGTCAAAGCCCCCTCCTCGCTAGCTAAACATGACAAGCAGGCTTTGCTCGCCAAACCCCCGCCCGCCCTCCCTCCCGCGGATCCCGTCGCCCCCCTCCTCTTCCCACGCGAGCAGGAAGCAGCGCCCGCCCTACCCTCTTCATCCCGCGCGAGCAAGAGGCTGCCGTCGTGAGCAGCAAGCAAGCCCCGTGGCGGCAGGGTGAAATCGGCGGCGAAGACGAGGAATCGGTGGTCGAGGCGGCGCTGGCGGCAGCGGCGGCAGCATAATCATCAGCAGCGGCGGCGATTCAACGGCCGAGACGACGAATCGACAGCCGAGGCGGTGCTGAGGCTGCGGCGGGGCGGAATCGGCGGTCGAGGCGGCGCTGGAGGCAGCGGCAGCAGCATAATCATCGGCAGCGGCGTCGATTCGACGGCCGAGGCGACGAATCGCGGCCGAGGTGGTGCTGAGGCTGCGGCGGGGCGGAATCGACGGTCGAGGCGGCGCTGGAGGTTGTGGTGGTGATGCTCATTCTCCGCTGGCAGCAGGGACCCAACGGACGAGCACCGTAGCATTGGCCATCATCATCACCAGCAGTACCAGTCGTTCCCCTGTCCGCCGGCGGCCAAGCCGCAGACGGCACCGGGAGCAGGCGCGGGTGGGCGGCATCGGGAGCTGGGGCAGGAGCGCGCGGCGGGAGCAGCGACTGGGGCTGGTAGCTTGGGGGTAGGGGCGGGCGGCGCCGGAGCCAGGGGCGCGGACGGCGTGGCACCGCGCCGGGCACGAGGAGGAACCAGCGGCGGGATCAACAAAGAGGAATCGAAGACGGGAGGAGGAAGAATATGGATGAGAATGACATGTGGGGTCCACCCGGAACTGCACATAGCAGGGAACCTGATTTGGCTAGGCTGTTGGAGTTGATCACAACTTGAAGAGTGGATCTTGTTTAAATGACTAGCTAAATAGCAATATAGAGAGCAGAATTTAGCTAGACTCTTGGAGGTGCTCTAAAGTAGCCGAGATACTATGATGAAGCGAAGAAAATGAAAGGTGCTCCGTCCGACAGGATATGCCCTGCGAAGAGAATACGTGCAGCTCGCATGCCTCGAAACGGTCGGTACAACATATAGAGATTATTAGAGAGAAAAAGAAGAAGCATCCCTGCCTGGTCCACGGTCCTCCGGCAACAACAATGCTCGTAGGAGGATGGAACAGCCTCGGAACAGAGCATCGGCGTGACCACGACCGCACGTCGCAGCCACCACCAACGCGAATCTAGCGGGGCTAATGCTAAACTAAAACCCACCAGACCTGACCTGACCCCTGATCTTTTCCCTGTCTCTCGGCACGCGTCCCGCCCACCACAAAAACGCTGGGGCCAAACAGACGTGACGCATCGCGCGGCCACGCGCCACGACGATACCGTCCGTCCAATGGAAAAACGTGCGCGCATCGCAAGGCGAAAAAGCCCGGCCCAGCCGCCGTCGCCGCGAGAGCTCCCCGGCACGACGACGGACGTACGCTTGCGGTGGTTACCTGTGCCTCGCTTTACGCGGGCAGCGGGGGCATCCCGATCGATTTCCCAATCCTCTCCCTCCCCGTCGGTCTCCCATGTGACATGTGCTCCTTCTTCCGTCGTCTTAGAGGGTGTTCGGTGTTCGGCTGGTACGATAAATAGTATTCCACTGGTAGATTGAATAGTGTTATGTAAGAGGAGACAAGACGAAATAAATCGAGAAACAATCAGCCGAACACGCTCTTGGTCCTCGTCGTCGTGGTATTCGTTGCTTTGCCGCGTCGGTAGTGGGTTTCGTTGGTGGGAAGCTCCCTGAGCGGATCGCTGGGTTAGCACGCAACCAAGGCAACCGTGCACGCAGTCCGTCAGGCTAGACTGGGTACCTTTCGTACGCAGAAGTAGACGGCCATAGGCTCTCCTGCGCGCACATCGACGCCCGACGAGCTCGTCAAGCCGGCATCACTTTTTCCTTTGGTTTTTCCGACGTTTTTCCGTCAGTCAACTCGGTCGAACAACAAAGGCAGGCTATGGCACTTCGTTCGTGTGGGAATTGGGCCTCGTGGAATATGTGAGATGTCTGGGCATTTCCTGGGCCAGCGTGGCATGTGCAAACCTGCAGTTTGCGGAATGGAGGTGGCTACAGGGAGAGGGGTCTCCCGTTAGGCATACCGCGAGACACCCCCTGGCCCGCCCACAGAAGATCCGCGCACGGGGGCCCCACCACCCCAGCGTTATCTTCACGCGCTCCCCGCGGGTCGTCTTCCTCCTCTCCACTCTCGCCTCCCTCTCGCCGCGTCTCACCTCATGCCCCTACCCCCCACCACCGCCGGCCTCCACCGCCACCCCACGGCCGGCGGCGACCTCGCCGCCGACCGCCGCCCCTCCCCCCTTCCCTGCCCTTCCTAACCACTCACGTTGCTTGCCCCCGCCGCCGACCCAACCCTCCTGGCTCCGGCGGCGCCTCCGCCGCCGGATCCGCCGCCCAGGAGCTCCCCACCCCCGGATCTGTCGTCCACGACCTCCACGCCACCGGTCATCACCCCCGCCGCCACCCCTGCCCAACCGCCCTCCTCCACCACCCCGGCGGGCGGCGCCGCCGCCGCCCGCCGTTCCACCCACACACCATGACCACTACCGGTCCGGCGGCCGCCCCGGACCTCCCTCTAGGTCCGGGGACCATGGAGGATCCACCAAACCCCGAACCCCCAAACCCTAACCCTAACCCCGAACCCTAAGGCCGCCTCCCTCCGCCGCCACCCACGCCCGACGGCGACCCGCCGTCGGCCGCCCCGCCCACTAACCGCCGAAGTTGGAGAAGATGACCGAAGAAGGTGGAGTTAAATTTGTTTGGATTTGTTACTTTTCTTTTTCTTTCCCTTTTCGATACCTGTCATCTCTTAATTACCTCATTTTTACTAAATCAGGGGGGTCTCGCGCTAAGACTAAATCGAGAGGGGTCTCGGTTTAGCTTTTGCGTTGCGGAATTTTGCCTGCTGGGCTTTGAGGAGGCGGTGGTGTGGTGTGTGGTTTAGAAGAAGCCCACAACTTTCTAAAAAAAAAAGCCCACGACCCTTTCCCCATCCCCCGTCGCGCCGCCGCCCGCCGGCCGGTAAGAAGGGAAAAGATGCTGTTCTAAAAAAAGGAAAATAAGAAGAGGATGCAACCAGCGAGCCGAGCGCATGTCTAATGTTTAGTTGAATTCGTCGGTGTCGTCACCTTCCGATCCGCCATGCCCGAGCCCGATTAACGGATCGGATCACGCGAAGCGCGCGAATCGGTCTTCTTGATGCTGATACACGTTCAGCTGCTGCGTGCGCAGGACTGGAGGAGGAAAACCAATGCGAGAGCAAGCATGCTTGGCTAGCTGCTTCGACAGCAGACACGGACAGTAACGCACGTAGTACGGCCGACGGCGATCTCGTACTGAATAATCCTGCATGCGTACGTCACGTACGCTTTGTCCATCAAACGCATATACGTTTATCGCAATCCGTACTTAATTAAGAGGGGATTAGCAGCAACGTGAGAGCATGTTTGCTTCTTTTTGGCCGATGCCGTCAGGTGCCTTTAGGAGGAGGAGAGCTGGCTGGGCCGCCAACGAAAAACACTCAAAAAGTGAGTTACCACGGACGACGGACGGACTCCGAGGCAGGCAGCGCAGTGCGGCGGCCCACCAGGTCCATTCGTACGCGTGCCGGCGCTGTCCCCCCCTCTCCCTCTTGCCCCCGGCCCCGACGCCGACGGCCGCCGTCGCCCCTGACCTCCTCGGAAATCGCTGCGCCTGCGCCGCCGCTCGAACCGAGCCCAATCCGTATCCATCCGTCCATGACATTCCCTGTCACATTGCTCCGGTCGACGTCTCCATTCTCCATTTGCGTACGTACTGGCACGAACTCACACACGCCCATCTTTACCAACCACTAGCTGCACCAGCGCACCACTACTGCATGCTCGACTCGACTGCTAGTCCACTGCAGACTCCTCGCTGTTCTTCCTCTTCCTCTTCTGAACCCAACAAACCCTCACGCTGCCTGTCACGCATTCTTCTCCCATCACCGTCGTCTCTTGTTCGTTGCGGCACTGCTTTTGTTGCCGTCTCCCTATCAGAGAGCTTTATTTCACCACCACCCCTTTGAATATTCCCATCCCATCTGCCGCCCTCTAGCCTTTGTTCGCCCTCTCGATCTCTCAGTCTCCCTCCGGCCAAAAATGCAAAAGTTGGTGCCTTTCCCGTTGGCCTTTTACAACCTCTGGCCGTCCCCCGCTGCCATTTTGTACGGCAGCACCAGTAGCACTACCCGTAGTGGCGGCGACCGACCGATGTCGTCGGAGCTGCCTCCCAGCAGCTTTTCACTCTCACCACCGCCCCATCTTTCTAATCTCTACCGTAGAAGCAAGCGGAATTGAAGGAAAAAGACCTCACCTTCCCGTTCACCGGCGTCGGGTGGGTGCGTCTCGTCTTCCACCTGCATGGCTCGATCGACACCAATCCGTGTATGCGAGCATGCATTGTTAAACATCTGCAAACGATAACGTTTTGCTCCAAGCAACTATACGTACTACGTACTTTGGCTTTACTTGCTTTTGTCTGCATTATTTCGTGTTTGCCTGATGCTGAAAGTAAAGCAAAGCTTCCTTCTTGATCACAGCAGGATCGGAGCAGCACTACTACCAGCACCCAACAACTACCAAAAAAGACTTGGAAGCATGCCCCCCCCCCCCCCACCCCCAAAAAAAAGACTTGGAAGCACAGTGACAATGCCCATTCAATCCTTAGTACTCTGCGGATACGCATGGGAGCCGATCGAACAGTATGCCACTGCAGCCGGTTTAATCTCTTGGGTGCCAAGCAAAAGCAAAGCCTGTGATCGTCAACGTCAAGTGTCGCGTGGAGCTAAGCTAACGACGGCTGGCATCGGCCTGTGACTACACGGAGTTGGTTGTTGGGTGCAACCGCACCGTCCTCCAGCGAACACTGGATACAGTATGCTATCTCTTCTGCCAACCAACACGGCGACGCCTAGTTAATTAATCTCACTTCCCATCTTGGGGTTAGTTGGCCGGTGTGCACTGCTGCTCTGCCTTAGCTTGCGCATCAGCCAATTGCCATCCCAGGCAACTATATATCTAGACGCACACACTAGCACAACAAGGTATTAACCTGTGATTGCAAATTACAAAAAGATCAAGTCTATTCTAATCAGCAACAACCGCTAATCTACCTGCATGCATGCGCTGACTAGACAACACATTCCCTGATACGTCCCGACCCCGAAGTAATTAATCGCGTTAGGTGCGTGCTCCCGGCCCGGCTCGCCGCGAGTTGGAGCGTCCCTTTCAGCCGGATCGGAGTCGGAGCTCGGTCGATGAGGCATTGGCGTCGATGGCGGAAAGCATCGGCGTCAGCAGCCACGATGGAGACGTTGTTGATGGGAGAGAGATCCGGTGGTTTGAAATGCATGCCGAGTCGGATTGGACGCAGCTTGACCTCGATCGATCGATGCCGCAATCATTCGCCCGAGATCTTTGAGGGATGGAAAGAAGGGAATGAAGCGTGGAATGATCGGTCGGCTGCCTCGATCGGCACGCACTGCACTGCACGCAGACGCAGCAGCCTCGGCGATCGGAGGGCGGAGCGGAGGCCATCATAGCTCGCCGGTCAGATTTTGATTTCACGGCTCTCGAGTAGTAGGAGCTCCGCCGGTGGCAGATTGCGATGCGAACCGGGAAGGAGGGAATGATGGCTCGCCGGCCGCGGCCGGCAGCGGCGGCAGGCCGTGGGGAAAGCGTTGAGAAGCCCGGCGCGTTTCGACCGGCCGGCCGGGGTTCCCTCAAAGGCCGTGAAAGCAGCCAATGCTGCCATGCTTGGCTTCTATCTCCCTCGTCCACGTTTCTCATCGATCACGCTCTCGGGTCGTCAACTTACCCTATCATGTTCCGTCGTCGTCGGGAAACGTAAATCACGATCACGCGAGACGAAATCCTACTGGGATTTTTTTTATATATAAGCAGACGACGAGAGACGATCGCTCAGCTACACATTTTGTATTTGCGTGTGTCGGCTCCAATCCAATGCGGGTGGCGGAACAGTGTAGCGTGCTGCCGCGCGTACCTGCAAGCGTTGGGCTGTCGTCGATCGGTTCAGAGATTATTCCGGGCTCTTGTTGTCTCTTGTGCAAGGGAAGTCTGCGCCAACGACGCGCAACAATTCTTTTTTTTTCCGTCATGGCTTGATCCAACACGTTACACATGCACGCAAGCTACATTTTGTCAACTAGGCGAGAACCAATCAATAGTAATATTTTTTCTGTCACTGGGATCTGATCAGGGTGGTGGCCTGCTGATGGAGAGGAATCCGATCTGCGTGAACTGATACCGTACTGATCGCGTATGGGATTAACAAAATACAGTGAGATTATACTAGTATAAGCAGCCAGCAGTATGGTCGGATGCTGTCGTCCGGAGCTACTGACCGCGAATGTTCGTGCCGAGAACAAGCTAAGCGACGGTTCTCGCGGGATTATTTGGGAGCTGGTCAGCGTCCACACGTGCCAACCGTCGAAATCATTCTGCTGTAGCTACTAGCTGCTGCTGACATGCATTCTCCTGCGAACCATGCCTAAAATGTGCAAGCTCCTCTCATCACGCTGCAGTTTAATCACCCCGTGGAATCACTCCATATGGAGAAATAATGCAAAGGAATTATCGATGACAGTGACCAAACCAAATTATAGATACGCATAAAATTTAGTTGAACATTATTACATACTTATCCTACAAAGTCCTACCGGATTTTAGGCAGTGTGGATGGGCTGTGTACTCCATTAACTAAGCAAGCAGGCGTGTAGTAACGTACCTACAGTAGCATATAATAAAAAGCTGATGCGCAATGTATGCAAGGAAAAAAGGCGTGGACAGTAATAAGCTACCATTTTGATTGAATATAATAACTGATGCAGAGCGTCTACACGAGCTTCATAAATTTTCCGGTACTTCCTGCACTCCGGTGCGCTAGCTTCGGTTTGAATTCAAAGTTTTATTTCCTTGCATTGCCTCCTGGATCAGGGATCCCTCTCACTCATTTTCTTTCTTTCTTTTTTTTTTGCCATGCTCTCACTCATTTTCAATCAGGTGCGAGAGACCACGAAAAATAGGGTCCACTAGCAACCGAAAGATATCCTGAAAATCCCAAAAAGAAGCGTCTCTTTATTTTGTGGACAAATTGACCGACGACGCGCGTGCCACACACAACCGCACGAAAACTGTACCCAGCCACGATTGCGGCAAAAAAAGAAGTGCCCACTGAATTCACGTCTGAACTACCACCCATCACGGCACCACGTACAGTTCCAACAAAGAAGGGGGAAAAAGAGAGAAAGAAAGGTAAAAAGAGAAAAAAAAATCACTAGCAAAAGTGGTGGGGGATAGGCAGCAGGGAGGGATCCAAATCCAAATGATCATTCCCACCCCTGATCTGAACATGTCCACTCCAAAATGGGCCCGATCGCCCATTCCCCATTCCCCCACAAATCATGAACCCAAATGGAACCAAAAATTCGAAGGGATTAACCAAATCAGACCCAAATTCCAAATCCAGCACGAAACCTGCGATGTGAAAATAAAGCTCCTCCTTTCACATCTGACCACAGTCACTGACGTGACGGACCAACAAGGGTGTCCCCACCTGTCACTGGCGCGAGAAGTGCAGTGAACAAGGGTGTGCATAAATCTGCAGCCATAATAACACCCGGAGACGAGCCAGCCGTCTACGGCCACCACCACCAGTCCACCACCACCACCCACCAAGCCAACCACAGGGAGCTGGGGCTCGGCTGGAGCTCCCGCGGCGACGAACAATGGCGACGGCGTGGGTTCGCTCGCTCAGCTGCAGGTCCTCCTACGCCGTCACCGACGCTGCCGTCGCGCCGACACCGGCCAAGAAGCCGCCGCCACCGCCGCCGCTCCCGTTCTCGTGCGCCACCACGGCGGCCGCGGACGTGATGGACGCCGTGGCGTACGCGCAGCAGGCCAGGAGGAAGAAGATGGGGAGGGAGAAGGACAGGCGGAGGGAACCGCGGCGGGAGCCACGTCCACGGCCCAAGAAGAAGCCCAAGCCGATGGCGATGGCGATGGCGAAGGAGGCGGCCGCCGGGGCGCTGTTCATGCCGTCGCCGGCGCCGGGTCCGCCGGCGAGCTCGGCGTTCCTGACGATGGCGGAGCTGCCGGAGGGCCACTCGTCGCGGCGGGTGGTCGAGCTCATCTTCTCGTCCGGGTGGGGCGGCGGCGGCGCGTCGGGGTCCGGGGCGCCGGAGCCGTCGGTGGAGGCGTTGTTCCGCGTCCACAGCGCGTCCCGCGCGGTGGCGCGGTTCGAGGAGGCGCGGGCCGCCGCGCGCGCTCGCGGCGCCGCGGCGCGGTGCGGCGCCGACGGCAACGAGATGATGCGGTTCCAGTGCCGCTCCTCGCCCGCCGACGCGCCCGGCGGGGTGTTCGGCGCGGGCGTCGCCACCTGCCGCCTCGGCGCGTCCGCCTCCGCCGTGCGCACGTTCGCCTGCAGCGGCGCCGCGCACGCCAGCGTTGCCGGGGCTTGCAGCGGCGGCACCACCGGGCGCAGGGCGATGCTGGTGTGCCGCGTCATCGCCGGCCGCGTCCGCCCCGCCAACGACCCGTCCCCGCGCCACGCCCACGCCTCCGGCGCCGCCGCCTACGACTCCATCGACATGGGCAACGGCGAGCTGGTCGTCCTCGACAGCCGCGCCGTGCTCCCCTGCTTCCTCATCATCTACAAGGTGTAGCCGCCGACTCCCGGATTAGAAGTACTAACCAACCACCGTGACCGGTTAACCCTCTCGTTGATCACCATGCTAATCGCTAGGCTCCTCTCTCTGTCTCATCGTTTTGGGCCTCCTCTTTACTCTGCTTTTCCGGAGTGCCACCCACGGTGTGGTAGCAACAGGAAATGGTGCCTCCTGCGTGTAAAAATCAGTACAAAAACCACTGCTTTTTTTGGGTTTGAATCTCGAAATGGTATAGAAACATTTTGCTTTCGGCTGTCCCATTCAAACAGAAGCAGCAAGGAGTACTCCCTCTCCTCCTGCATCGCTCGCTCTGCTGTGCATGCAATGTACCATCGCCTTCTTTGCTCTGCTGCTTGCCTGCTCTACTGCAAAGTGCAGAGGACACAACACAGGGACTCAGGGAGCACCCCAAAGCAAAGCACACACCCAGATCACCACCTCGCGAATCATGTCCGTGCGCGTCTCCCCCCGTGCACGGTTCGGATCGCCCGTGACAACGGGGCGACGCTCGTGGCTTCTCACCTCCCCCCCTTTTTTTTCCAGCGCAGCGCAGAGGTTTGTCGCCGTAGGTTTAAAGTGATTTTGGCGCCGCGCCCGTGTTCTCTTCTTCCTCTCGCCGTCGCGGCGTCGCCACTCGCTTGTTCCATCCGCCGGTCCATGGCCGGCCGGGGAGCCTGCGATCATGGTTTTCCTCCGTGACACGCGATTTTGGCAGGTTTTGGAGTAAACGGCCGTTGGCACTAGGCAACATCTTGAGAAAGGCTGCCGGAGACAGAGGTTGCTGCCGGGCTCATCGTGTTGGATGCTACCACCAGCTTCTTGCTTTGCTTCATGGTGCTGTCCTGCTGCTAGTCCCATGCCTTGCTTGTTATACTTTGCTCTCCGCTGATCTCTCTCTCTCTCTCTTTTCTCTTGTGTCCTGCACTGTCCTCGCTGCCCTTTTCCTTTCTCCTTTCCTCAGAGTCAGAGGGAAAGAAAATCACAGGACGACACCGGGTTCTCATTGAATACGGGCGAGGTGTTTTCGTTTCGTTTGGTGGCAACTGCAGTGCGTCCGGGGATGTTAATGGGAAGTAAATGCGAGGTAGAACCCGGTGACATTTTCAGGTTAAGCAGCAATGCAGCAGCGACGGACAACTCCTCCTGCTTGCTTGGGTCCGAAGGAGGAGGCTAATTCTCCGTAGACAGCGGGTTGCAAATTTCCTGATCAGTTTGAATGTCCGATGACCATCTGGGTTACCTTTTGGGAGATGTTGACAATCGATTAATCAAAGCTGCATTAACCAAAGGTTTAGTACTACTCCTACCTTCGATGAAATTTGGCCGCTCTTCGTTCTTCGGTTTTAATCTCCGTCCGTGTGTCGACACGCCAAATTTCTTGTGTTTCATGTGCTTCGTTTGGGTTTGGGACACACCCTGTGTGGCTCTGTATCCCACCATGTGCATGATCGTGCACTTGCACAGAATTCTGCTGTTCTGCATCTCAGCGCTTGCTGGATTATTCGAAGGGGTAATGTTCCATTTCCATAGCGTTTTAGCACTTAGCATGGGCACACTACACACACACAGCTCGGGACTTCAACGTGTTCTTTTTGCACGCACGCACGCAGGGTACGAGATGCTTATCCAGAAAGGCGAAAGGATCCGACATGCCGATCAGAAAGTTGACAGCTCTGAACAGTGGTGTACAAATTTGAGACCGTCCGTTTCCTATGCCGCAAACAGTTTTTGTTCCGTTTTTTGCCCCAATCAGAAACCTGCATAATAAGGTAGCTAGCTGCCTGTGCTACTTCAGACTTGTCCTCGTCATCACCCTATCATGTTGGGCCCTCGGCAAATTAGCCGCGTAACTATAACCATAACTACATGTGAACTACTGCTTAAATGTGACGGTGAAGTTGAGATTTAGAAGTTTTCTAAGTCAGAATTATATTATTTTTTAAATGTAAATCGTGGAGCGATCTTGACCTCACCAGCTTAGTTTTCATGAGATCTTCGCTCCCTGCCTCATCCACTTTCCTCCTGGTGATGGATCTTGTATCGTGGGTGTGTAGCACTCGCTCTGGTCCGCTGCTCGATCAAGAGGAAGGCTGTGTGGGCTATTGGCATGTTACCATGTCTCTTCTGAGGGCACCTGACCAGACAGCGGGGGCGAGCGCGGTGGCTGTGCGCGATGGTCCAATGGACGGACCACCGCCTCCGTAAGCACGGATCATTGGGTAGGCATCGCGTCGTTAGACTGACTCTAGCGGCTTCTGCAACTCTCACTGCATCTTCATTTTGCGCGAGGGGGAGCTACTGTAGCCGCTCCAGCAGTACGCGCAAAGACTGCTGCAAAATGCAGCAAGCCCCCGCCGCACGCTCATTCCTGGGGAAAACACCCCCTTTCTCCCTCCTTCGCTCAAAGCAACGGCTTCCCCCCTGCTCCTCCCTCTGTCGCCCTCCACCCCAGCGCCCCCGCAGCCTCCCTCGCCCCAGGCGCCACCGCCGTCCTCCTTCCCCGGCGCGGCGAGCAGGTGGCGGCCGTGGCAGATCCGCGCAGGAGGACGCGAGGAGGCCGCGCCGGCCGTCTCCGCCACCCGCCCGCGCCGCCGACGCAGATCCACGCCGGAGGTCGCGCCGCCGCGAGTAGGAGGCCGCGCCGCTGCGGGGGACCGACCTTCCCCATCCTCGCCGGCGCGGGGACGGCGAGGAGGCCACGGCTAGGGCGGGGACGACGAGGCTTGGGCGGGGACGACGAGGAGGCCGCGGCTGGGGCGGGGATGACGAGGAGGCCGCGGCTGGGGCGGGGACGACGAGGCAGGGCCGGCCTTCCCTGACCGTGCCGCCTTCTTCCCCGGTGAGCAGAGCCTCCGCCCTCCCTCTCCCTCTCCTCCGGCGCGAGCTGCTAGAGCCGTCTCGGGGCGGATCTCGCCGGCACTGACTTCTCCGACTGCTCGCGGGAGCACAACTGCCGACCTTTGCGCGAAGGGAACGGGGAACACCGCTGGAGTCCCTCCTCTTTTGCAGCAGGGGATGCTCCTCTCTCATGCTGCATATCCATCCGGTTTGCAGATGCGCGAAGGACATCTGCTAGAGATAGTCTTAGTATATTTTGCACTAGCGCGCCCCAGTGACAAACGTGGCATTTCTCCCAATCTCCCGTCTTGTTCCCCTCAGGTTTTTCTGTGAGCAATCGACAATTCACCGCGCCGCTTTTTTCACTTTGATTGCCTGATCTACCAGACTACCACCACCGAGAATCCCGGGCTCATCTCCGAACCTCACGGGTGTGTTTAATTTCCGAATTGAGATGCAAAATTCTGGATTTTGCACGGATTTTGAGCTGAAAAGTACTGTTCCGAACTAAAAAAGTACTGTAGCACTTTTCGTTTGTTTGTGGTAAATATTGTCCTATCATGATCTAACTAGGCTCAAAAGATTCGTCTCGCAAAGTACATCCAAACTGTGTAATTCGTTTTTGATTTCATCTACATTTACTACTCCATGCATGTGTCGACATTTTTGATGTGATGTTTGATGTGATGGGAAATCTTCTTTTTGCATAATGAATTTTGGAGGAAGATAGACTTCTAAACACACCCGTTCTCGCCACGACTTTGCTCTGAAATCTGAATTCTGCAGCGGCATTTCCCGAGCGCCACCGGCTTCTACTTTGGGAACGGCGCGAGTGCTCTCTGACAGACAGGAGATCCGAGAACAGTCGCAAAATGTATATACTCCCTCTCCGTACTCATAAAATAAGCTTTGACAATATTCCAGTTAAACATTAAAAACATAAATAATGAATAACTTTTAAGTTATTGAGTTTGAAAATGTGAAAACTACATGAATAGATTTGTCTTGCAAAATACTTTCGTAAAAGTATACATATGTCAGTTTTTCATAAGAGCTTTGTTCTGGTACTTGGGTAGTACCGAGTAGTACCTTGTACTAATATTTTCTTCATCAGCTAATTTAATTAGGTAGTACCAGATAGTACCTAGTACCGGGTCCACCAAAATGGTACTACCGGGTACTACCCCATTATTACTACATAGTACTACCTGGTACTACCACCGTTAGATTTCACCGGATGGATGACTCACATTAATTATAAGCACCCTAAAATTTTTCTTTTCATAAATATTTTTATAGAAAAAAGAAATCAAAATTATACTTTGGATACCGTGTTGTTGTCCTAAACGACTTGTTTTATGAGTACATAGGAAGTACTAGTCACTGAACTGAAATCTATCTGAATGAACGAACGATCAAGTAGTAGATTTTCTCTCGGTTTAACAGTAGCAGTACGACGAAATCTATCCGAGCACAGCAAGCGAAAGAGCGAGCGACGGCTCTCATCACTGCGTCTATCTGCTTTGTCTTCAGGCGGCCACCCCGGCCGGGAACACCGCAACATGCGATGCACACCGACGTGTGCCTGCATCCTCTCATCGCCTCAGGCGCCGTTGCCATCATGGTTCCAGGCAGGTGACGCCAAAACCGCTCTTAATTAACTGAATACGGAGTGATAATCAACCGTCTGTGCTAAGTGCTAACTAACCGGTAACTACTGTAGCCTTGACCTCCCTCCAGGAGATGGAGACCAGACCAGACTCTCCTGCTGACTGAGCAGTCCACTGTGCGCCCTCGTGGTCGTGGCGTCAAACAGCAACACTGACAACCAAACAATTGACTGATCCAGTCCAGACAATCCCAGGGCCAGGCCGGCCGGGCTCTCTCCTCTGGGCCCCGGGCCCGGGCCTGGGCCAGTTATTCCGGCGCAGGTATAGGCCGCAGTTACGGAGCGAGCAACCGTATACCTGCACAGCAGCACGGGTAGTTGCCTGCGTTTCCGAGTACTACGCCACAGTGCGCGCCTGCCTGCGTCCCTGAATAAATTCGTGCTGGTCTTGTCAAGCTGAGCCCTTGTACGAGCGAGCACTGAGCGTGTCATGTCCCTCTGGCGACGGCAGTAAAATCTAGCGCCAATGATGGGCGCGCCGGGCTTTGCCACCGACCATTCATGCCCTCTTCCCTTTTTATTGCCGCCGGCGATGGACTGGAGATAGATGATGGCCGATGCGAGGATCATGGAGCAGATCAGTACGGGATCGCCTGGATCGTGGAGTGGTCTGTAGTCTAGAAGTCCACTACAACCGCTATAGCTCAGGTCGTCATCATGCACGGTAAGATCTTAAAATGTCGCCCAGGTAGGCAGCTATGACTGACTCCAGCAATTTTACCATCTGCATCCCCAAACTCCAGGTTTGCGCCAAGGTGAGAGAGGGATTGTATCACGCAAGAGGAGGGTCTCCCGCAGTGTTCCGCAACCCGTCGCGCAAGTAGTTGGCTCCCGCGCGTGTTGGGATGGAGCGGGGGGTGGAGGAGCGAGGCGAAGCCAGATCTAACCCGCCACCGGTTTGCAATGGATGCCGCGTCGGGAGCAGGGACGGATCCAGGATACATGCGTTGGGGGGGGCTGACTCCCCTTCTCCTTCCTTGAGCCCCCTTCTCCTTCTTTCTCCTCTATTTTTCTCTTCTTCTCTCTCCATCTCTCCTCTATTTCCCATGGTTTTCATGGCGGTAGGAGGGCTGGAGCCCCCCCAGCCCCACCGCTAGATCCGTCGCTGGTCGGGAGGGCTTGCCGCCGCCGCCGGGAGGGAGCCGTGCCGTCGCCGTCAGAGCTCACGTGGAGGAAGTCGTCACCGTCGGAACACGCGTGGAGGAAGGGGCCCGCCGCCGCTCCTCCGCGCTCCTGCTCCAGATCGAGGCGGGCCGCCCCTGCTCGAGGCAGCCGGAGAGGAGATCTACGGGTACGGCACAAACAATGCAGAAGGTGGCCGTGGTCCGCGACGGCAGCGGGAGGGGGAGGGAGGGGAGCAGGGCGGTTGGGATGCGGGTGGAGAGAGAATCTCCGAGAATGCGCGTGGGAAAGGCAGGAATCATAAAATGCAGATGCATTTAAGGTAATTGTTAGAGCCGCTACAGTGTCTTTTCTCCTTATTTTGCGCGACGGGGACGGGATTAGGGTGATTGCTGGAGTTTTAGTCCAGCGCCATGAATTTTACTCCACAGAAACCCAGCACAGTAGATCGATGCGCGCGAGCTGTGTAGCCGCTGATCAGGGAGCTCGCCGTCGTCTATCTGATCGGTGTCTCGTGACACCGGGGCATTATGATCCTGCCTGTACTTCCACACGGCCTCTGGTTCATCAATGGCGACGTCTCAAAAAGATCAGGCGACTTTGACAACGGATCAAGGCCCTGTTTGCTGATGAAATTTGCGTATGGGGCATTTGTTAATGCCTCGCAAAGGACAGCAAACCCGGGACCATTAGGAGGACCGCTCTGACGATGGTGGGAGCTTGTACTAACAGACAGCATTTCTTTGATTCACAGGGCAGGGACACGCAGTAAACCAAGCAGTCAGTACACACACACACAACGATTTGACTTGGGAAAGCACTGTTTCCAACTGTGATAAATCGAGATAAAATGCTAGGCTACCATCAGGATACAAACCATTTTGCCTTCATCGACCCTGACCTACGGGCTCTCGTGCAGGAATTTCGAGACTGGCCATCGTGACAATATCACTAGGCCTTCGTTGCTAAACACAAATATAAAGCCCCAAAAGAAGGTCCAATAAACATCCTGATCGATTCATGAGTTAAATAAAGCAAAGAACATCCCAGCCTAACAGCTAAATATGGCCAGCAAGAAAAGGGGTTCCAAACTAGGCTCAATACACACGAATATTCACATAGTTAGAATCAGCTCTCGTGTTCTGATTTCCGAATCGCCTGCTTTATAAGAACCTGTCCTGGAATGCTGATGCTCTTGGTCAGTTCCTGGCGGTGGTGCCGCGCTTCCGCGGCCTCGAACGGGTTGAAGATGCACCTTGACGCTTGCAGGTCTTCCGAGAACGGGTCTTCTTTGGTTCGTAACCTATAGCGTCTAAGTCCTCGCATATTTCTTGCCTCACTAGAGACACAAGCCCAGGCATTATCTCCCTCTGGAAATTTCTCATCCCTCTTCCTCTCTTCAGTTTGATCCCACATGATGGTCCTTCCTTATCTGATGGTGCCACATATATGGATTGGCCATCATCTTTGATCTCGTCTAAACTCAACACAATTTTCTCGAAAGAGTCCAATGAGAGCTGAGGCTCATTGTTTACATTCTGAGCTGCTGTCTGACTGCTGCTTCCAGGGCTATCTGAAGTGTGTGCAGAATTATGCTGAAAAATGGAAAGAAGCGTTCTAGCTGCAATAGAAGCTGTTGTGCCATCGTCACGGGCCTTAGCTTGAAGCATGATAACCTCCTGAAGATTTGATGCTCGATTTCCAGATATAGAGAGTTTTGGGACATTATTGTCAACTAGAGGGGATCCAGGGATCAAAAGTTCCTTGTTAATGATTCCAGATTCTGGCATCTGAACCTTATTGATACCATTATTTGTTGAGGGTGGGAGGATCACGATGTTATCATCCTTGCTTGCAAACATATGATCATTTCCATGGACCGGAGATTTGCTGGAAGTTTCTGCTTGCAGGCTATTTTTCCTGGAGAAAGAATGATTGGATGCAGTTCCTTGACTTACATCATTATTTACAACCTTATCTCTGTAACCACTGATTATTTCTGATGGCATGTCAATACTTTCAAGTGACACATTTAGGTCAAAAAGGTCCTTCCGTTGAACTGATGATTCGGCTACCACATCCCTTGAACTGTCTGCAAATGAGTTGGGTGTGATCACCGTGATGGAAGATTCCCTCATTGATCCAATACCAGAGCCACATTCTGCTTCAGAAATTTCTGTAGGACTGTTTGAAAACTTTCCAGGATATGTCGCGGAAGAATGAAACAAAGCAGAAGGTACAAGAAGGCTTTCTTCTTGGGGAACATTCAGGTCAATCAGTGAATGCCTTGAATCGGTATTACTTGTTTTGATAGGGGACTGGCAATCTGGAGTGTCACTAGATCCAACTGAACCTAAAAATGCACAAGGTTAGAATAGTGATGCAGCTCTATGAGCATGTCATTCTTTTGGACTTGCAATGGACAAAGCATTACATAAGAGAACACAGTAATAAGGAGAATAAAACCAGGAAAGTGTTCCAATAATCTTGTTGTCGTTGTGTTATTGAGCACGTGGTATTGAATTCATGATGTGGACAATATCAACTAAAGGTCCAAAGAATTAATGGTAGTACGATGAGAATATTCTAATTTGCAGAAACCTAGCTAGAACTCTCGCATGAATTATAAACATAGAAGATTACAAAGTGTAGTTACTACATATAATGGATCCAGAGGTATATTAGAGCAACAAATATGTCACTCCAGTTCTTTACTTGTCGTAAACTAAATATAAGAAATTTCTCATCGAAATAGCCAAAAGAGCTGGCTTGCAACAAAATTTCCCTAAAAGAACCCAGAAATCGTCTGAATACAAAACATGGATAGAATCAAGAAAGAGCACATTCTTGTAACATAGCTATTCTTCTTTTGGGAAAAACTGTAGACTGTTTATCTAGCTAGTCATATGACATTGGTTCCATTCTATTCCAATTTTTGCTGGTAGTTTACAGAGACATATCAACTTTTAGCAACTTAATTGACATTGTATATTGTCAATGAACAAATAATGCGGCAATTGCATCCTCTTTGTCAAGCACGCATTGATTGAACACTACAACATTCTCCATTAATTAATGGTTCAACTGATAGATCCATATGCATGAAATTAATAGTATTAGTCATAACATAGGTCATACAAGACCACAGTAAAGTGTTCGCATCCAAGCAATTCTAAAACATGTCAGAGCAATATGCAAGGTTGAAGTGGAGACTCACCAGGGCTTACACGTGATGAATTCCAAGCTCTGCACAACTGAGCAGACTCTGCAAGTGAGCTATTCTCTGGTGAAATGCAGCATGAACCATCCTGAGACCTCCCATTTTGGTTGGAAACATTGCCGAAGCCAGAGCAACAAACGTTCTCCACTGCATCACCAGAAGTACATGGCTTCTCTAAGTCAATCACACCGTGATAAGCATAAGTTTTTCTCTGTATTGAAGCCCTAACATCCGAGTTCTGTTGCACGATATCAGACGGCCATTTGTGCTTATTGGACTTGGTGAAATCTTCTTGGTTTTGATTGGCCCTCGAACCCAAATTCATCTGGGTCAACAAAAACCTTTGTTCAGCAAGATAAATTTGGACTAATGGAGGAGAAGAAATTTAAGTATTCCCCTCACCATCTTCTGCTCAGGAGTGGAATGAAGGCTACTCTGTGAGCTACTGGATTGCTTCCAGAAGGATCCATAAAACTTATGCAGGTCCTTCATCTGCAGAAAGATATCACATCACATTCATGTTCATCGCAATACAAACCAACCACGTTGTCTAATTTTCCAAATCTGATTAAACCTTATAACCTAACAATAACTAAGATACCAACTTCAACTGTAAAGCAAGCTAACCAAATTTATCTTCTTTTTGGTTGTCCCCTAGTGAAGAATAACAACGAATCCTTAAAACTACCAAACCAGTGCTTAAAACTACCAAAAGTAGAGCAGCGAACGAGATTATACCTGGTCAGGGAAGGGCTCTTCTTGACGGAGCATTGCCCGGCGGGTCTCCTCCGCCACGGCGGGCTCCGGCGATGGCGGACAGCAGTTGAGATCCAAATCCACTAAAGCAGTCATCCTCCCCGGCAGGAAGCTCCAGCCAGGACTGAGCCAATTCAATTCAGATCGAACCAACCAACTTAATCATCCACAACGAGTAATAAGATTTAACTTATATAATCGTACACGACTGCGACCGAGACCATACAAGAAAAGGGAGACTTACAGCGAATAAGCAGGGGGGAAAAGGAAACAATTTTCCCAGCCGTCGTCAACAGCCTGCAGCTTCTTCCTGCGGCGATATTTTTAGTGCGCGCCCCTTCTCCTCGGACTGGGTCTCGGATCTTCCCAATTCTTTTCGATCTCGGTCGCGGCTGATGCTGATGCTGGTGCAGGCGGCCGTCCTTGGTGTCAGCCGCTGCTCATGGCTTCCTATTCTTTTTTTTTTCCTTCCCCTCGCTCTCCCCTGTTTCCCTTGGCTCACATGCCCTTTTTTCCTTTCACATTCTAGTGCCTGGTTACTGGTGCATGGGCAATGGGAGATAGAGATGTCGATAGGGATTGATACCTCTCGTTAATCTAATCTTTCCAGGGCTGTTGCTTACCTGTGACCGCTGCAGATGCATGGAAGGAGAGAGGTGGGGTTTTTTTAGACTACACAGTACAACGCAGACGTTCACAACACGCACGCACACTCACCCTTATGAATACACGCATGCAAATCCTACCCCTATGAGCATCTCCGAAGGACTGAGCACCGGCAGATTTGGAGATTCTCGAAGTCACCACTGGCGCCTCGTCGTCGACGGGAACGTCACTTACCACTTAATGCATAACGCCGGAAAATCCCGGAATAAATCCAGGAAAAGGTGCGAACACCAGGATTTGAACCCTGATGGGTAGCGTCCCACTGGACCGTCCTACCATTGGACTACAAGCCCATTCGCAAGAGAGAGGTGGGGTTGGGGATGGAGATGTGGCAACTCCGCCACTGTGTGGTCGAGAATCCCAAATTTGGAGGAGACAGAGCAGCCGGTTGGTTAGGGATTGTAGTACGTATATTAATACGTGTCCAAACAAAAACAAAACAATCTTAACAGACATAGTACTAAATCTTTTGCCACAGATAAACCTTTTGTCTAATCTGCCTGCGTTCCAAAAGCATCTGGGAATACAGTTAAGAATATTTGCCACGAGCGAGTGCTCCGAAAAAAATCACCGAGATTTTTATTTGCTTCCTTGGATTTGCATCCTCAACACAACCCTGATAGAGTGATAGTGATGGGTGATGGTGTGATCCACTGGCCACTGCAACAAAATACGTGGTAGTACGTACAGAAGAAAAAGGAGCGGAAATAATCAAGTGGTGCAGGACAGGAAAAAAGGCTGTCATGGTGGGATACCGGGAATGGTACCATCTGAACAAGTGTATGGGGGCAGGAGCAGGAATGCAGGATGCTTGCTTGCCCAAAAAGCCCCTCGTGTTTTGACTCGTCAGCCCCCTGATGCTTCGCAAATTCAACGATCCAGGAATTTTCAGACCTGTCTCTTTTTTTTTCTTAAAAAAATATAACATATGACTTTTCCTTCTAACAACAAATCGGCATCAAACATCAGTCACCGACCATCTGAACAAGTCATGAAGGATTGGCTGTGCGTAGAAATCAGGAAACTTTCCACACTCCAAGTTTTCTATCTTTCGTCGACTAGTCGATTCGGACTGCTGCGTGAATTGTGTAGAAACTTTCACATTTGCAATGGAGTATTATGCCCCAATCTTCTCACTTCTTGGCTGTGGCTCCACGCCTTAGATGATCCATATTTACATATTAATTTATTATATATAGTAATATAGTATCTATCAACTTGCTTAGGAGGTCACCATAGTTTATAATTGGCTCCCATCTGCTAACAACACAACTCAGACGGACCGTTCGTACCAAGATGTGCCGTGGGCCCCACAACTAATCCCCTCGTCATTCGCAGACAAAAAAAAAACTAATCCCCTCGTCAGGACCAGGATCCACGCGGCGTGTGTTGTTTTATCTTTGGGTAGTGCGTTCTCTTGATCTCTTCCATCTCTCATGTAGTGATGTGAGGAAAGGTAGGTCAAGTGTTGTAGCACTGACAGCTACGAAAAGCGTATGGGAAAAGGGAAAGGATTAAAAAGTAGCAAAGAAATATACTATGTTGACTCTGGTTTCTTGGTTATGCAAGGACGCCAAACGAAAATGACATTAGCATTTCTTTTAAACCGGTACGTTCATTTTGCTTAGTTTCAACCTTAGAATTGTACAAAGCTTTTGGTCTTGGATCTCAATCTTCGAAGTGGAAGTAGAAGAAAACTTGACTAATCTAACAGCTGGCATTTGGCAGACAGGCAGGCTCCTTTAGCTAACTGGAGCTGACGTACGTGGAGAGCAATCATGCTCCATCGGGCCCCACCTGCCAGTGACCGGCCGACTAGGGTTCCTGTGAAGAGATAGTTAAAGTGCAGGTGCACGTGACAGCAACGAACGAACAATCGGGTCATGGATGGGCGGGTTTCTAACCTAATTAATCAGTGCATGTAGGTTTTGAAAGCACTGGTTTGCATTAGACAAGTAGTGTACTCCGTAATTGCTAACTTTACTGTTGTCTAGTCGTATTGTTCTGTTCGGATGGTTAGTTCTGATTTGATGTGAGAGAAAAATACTGCTAATCGGTGATTGAAAAGCAAGAGGAACAAAGCAATTAGTGCTTCTAGCAGCAGAAGATTTGTTTTTGCTCTAAATTTATGTAGTCAAAACTCAAAACGTGGGTATCTGTCGTTGTGTACGTGTACCTCATGCACCTGCAACTCAGTTTTCAAGCCAAACATTATTTTGCGAAACGTTCGAAACACCGTACCATTGCAGAACAAAATGGGAAAAATAATAAGAGCGTGACGTTGGGGCCCGCTGACCAGTCGCAGCCAATGCTTGATGCTCCCCAGCTTCGCTCTGTTCGTTTGGCTTATCAGCCACCGGCCAGCAGTACTTTTCTCTCAGAAAAAACCAGTCAGCAGTACTTTTCTCTCAGAAAAAACCAGTCAGCAGTAATTTTCTCTCAGAACAAATCAGCACCAGTCACCAGCCAAACGAACAGGCTGAGTTGGAAGAGGCTCGGGGCCGGGGTGCGGTGGGGCCCACGTGATCCAGCGGGACAGCAAGACAGTCATCTTCGCTCGGCCTCGCGCCGCGCGTTGGGGGAGTCCCTTCCACGTGGGCCAGCTACGCGGCGTCTCCTGCCGTGCGCTTCTGCACGCCGTATAGGTCAGTAGGAGTACAGGGTATACGGAGTACAGTACTCCGGTGCTGTACAGCAGGCACCGCCGGCCCTGCGGATATACAAATACGATACGAGGGTGGAGTACCGAGGTAACGGAGCGCAGAGAAACGCGTCGGATTGGGGGAGATCCGTAGAAACTCGCTGTGGGCGCAAAGCGGAAATTCAGTACATCAATCCTGTTGCGTGGCAGATCCGGTCCCTGCATTATTTTCTGTCGTTTTCAACCAACAAAAAAAAGCGGGTTGTTTATAAACCGGGCTGAAATTTGGGCGTGCAGCACGTGTGCGGTCAGGAACGGGGAAAACATTTCCAGCCTCCAGTCGTGTCGTTACCTCGTCTTTTATTTTTCAGGTTTTTAATAAATGCCTTTTCCATTTCCTTTTCTTCTTCTTACCAACAGATTGACAAACTCTGCTAAGTGAAAGGTAGCAACTCCATGTTAGTAAATCCATGCAAAAAAAAAACTCCATGCGGTCATGTTTAGTTCGCAAAAATTTCTCAATCAATCTTCGGACACTAATTAGAAGTATTAAACATAGATTACTGACAGAATCTATTTCATAATCTTCTTAAATTTTTCAGAAGAATTTAACGAGTCTAATTTTGTACAACATTATGCTACAGTAAACACTCGCTGATGACAGATTATTTAGTCTTAATAGTTTCGTCTCGCGATTTCTCGTCCGTCATGTAATTAGTTTTGTAATTAATTTATGTGTAACACCCCTGATAGACCTTAAAAGGGAGTCTTTGAAAATTTCTACGGAACTAAACGAGATCGTATGCCTACAGCAAATGGTGAAACCTCCCAACTCCCCCAAGAGCCAGTATCTCATCATGCTTACTAGGTTCAATGGAGCCCAAATAACCCAGAGCTCAAGACTAGAGTTGCCGCTTTTCTCTGTTTTGGTCCCTCCCATCAATTCTTACGATGCGGACCACTCCTTTATCGGGGAGACGGGGACAACGTATGGCGTCAGGATTTTTAGGCAAAGTTGGCGTTTAGTTGTTTGCCTCCGGGAAAAAAATGTATTTTTCATCCTCAAGCTATTTTACAAGTGTGATATTCATTCTGTATATTTCATTTGGTACAAATAAATTCTTTAACTAATTAAATTGGTGCATTTATTATCTACAAATTTATTTAATGGTGATTTAGTGTCATATAATATCGATTTTAGGCCATGTAATCATCTTAGTATAACCATTTAGTCACATCTAATGTTGAATTAAAAGTTTTGTATGAATTGGTTCCATAAAATTTTTATGGGTAGCCAACATAAAAGATTTACTAAATTTTCTTGCGTTTCCTTTTTCTCCTCCTATGCATGATGAGCTGAACATGAAAGAGAGGCTCTGGAGGGCGGGGGCGGGTGGGGGCTCCTATATGACTTGTGAAAGATGGATATGAGTTGAAAATTTCAGCCCACTAAAGTCCATCTAAACTTTTATTATCTGGAGGGCGGGGAGCTCCTATATGACTTGTGGAAGATGGATACGAGTTGAAAATTTCAGCCCACTAAAGTCTATCAAACTTTTAGTGGTAAAAAAAAGTATTTCAACTCCAAGGGAAATCCTATATATCCTTCAAACTTTTAGGGAAATCCTATTACAACAAATATTTTCAACATTTTGAAAAAAATGTTGACTAACATTTTTCTAAAAAAAGTTGGATCAAAATTTCTATAGAAAAAACGTTGCCAACATTTCCCTTGGAAGTTACACCCCACTCGGCCACTCCCACCATCCGGATATATAGGATTTCCCTTGGAAGGCGACCGGCGGGCACGACAGGGGTGGTAAAGGGCTTCGCAATTTAGTTTAAGAAATTTAAAGATCGGATCCTATTAGAATCGAGCTATAATACTATTCAATTTTGAGCTAAATATATATAGAGTTTAGTTGGTTTGTGAAGAATGAAGTAGAGCCGTGATCTGAAGTAGGGCATGATCCATTACCGCGAGCCCACGAGCCCATGGCGTTTTTTGTGAATCCGACGAAAGAAGAAGTGCAGACAGTAGCTGATGTTTTGGAGCTCTTTGATGAGGTCTCAGGGCTGGTTACGAATAGAGAGAAATGTGCCGTGTACCCTATCCGTTGTGAAGGCATAAATTTGCAGGAGGTGATGGAAGGTTTCATTTGCCCTGTACAAAGCTTCCCCTGTACTTATCTAGGATTACCACTACATCTCACACAGCTGCGAAGGGTGGACATTCAACCTTTGATTGACAAGGTCGCCAATAGATTACCCACCTGGAAAGGCAAGTTTCTTAATCGGGCAGGAAGATTGAAGCTGGTGAGCTCGGTGTTGTCAGCTATTCCTACATATTTCCTCACCATGTTCGCCCCAAAAAAGTGGCTGCTCAAGCGAACAAATTGCGGAGAGGGTTTTTGTGGAAGGGGACAGAAGAGGCAAATGGCGGACACTGCCTCGTTCGTTGGGCAAAAGTACAAAGGCCTAAGAAGCTTGGTGGTTTAGGAGTGCTTGATCTGGAGTTTTTCAGCATGGCGTTGCGATTGAGGTGGCTCTGGTAGTCTGGTATCAGTGGACCGACCCGGATCCGCCTTGGGTTGGATCAGAAATGCCATGTAACGATGTTGACAAACATCTCTTTAGACTATGCACAGTGGTTAATTTGGGAAATGGGAACAAAGCAAAATTTTGGGAATCCGCTTGGCTGAATGGTGTGGCACCGCGAGATATTGCTCCAAGTCTTTTTAAATTGGCATGGAGGAAAAATCAGTGTAGCAGAGGATATCGGCAATGTCAATTGGACAAGGGGGCTATGGAGAATGACAAGTGCAGAGGAGATGGCTGAATTTGTGAACTTGTGGTCTTTGGTTCAGGATGTACAGCTGCAGCATCATGATGACACAATTGTTTGACGGTGGACTTCAAGTGGATCATATTCGGCAAAATTTGTGTATCAGAATCAGTTCAAAGGGGCTTTCTGCACCTTCAATGCTTCAGCAATTTGGAGAATAAAAGCTGAAGGAAAGCACATACTTTTCACCTGGTTATTGGTGCAAAATAAGTTGCTCACGGCTGATAAGTTGCTGACCAGGAATTGGCCCTGCAATCCTATTTGCCTTTTGTGTGATCAAATAGCTGAAACTGCTGCCCACATATGTCTACATTGTGTATATGCTCAGGAAGTATGGGTCCTGGTTCATACATGGACAGGAGGTCTTGTGCCTGTGCCGTCTACTGAGGTGGACTTGGAGACTTGGTGGAATGAGATGCTGCGTACAGCACTTAGGCAGCGTTTAGTTCCCTGAAAAATTTGGGCAGGCCCGAAAATTTTTGGGCCAAAAATTTTGGGAACTAAACGGGCTGCTGAGAATTTAGGCCCAACACACGGCGGATGGGGTATACCCTCGCCCACTGACGCCCCCCTGCAACCCTATCCATTCGGCGCCCCTCGCCGCCCCCGTCTCCCTCCCCTCTCCAACCCTAACCCTACCTAGTCGCCGCCGCCGGTCTCCCTCCATCGCCGCTCGCCGTTCCTCCACCCTCGCGCACAGATCCAGCCCCGCCTCCTGTAGATCTGCTTCCTCCAGGCCGGAGGACGTGATGGCGAGCTAGAACTTCGGCGGAATCGACGGCGACGGCTACACCGCCGACGAAAGCGGGTGCAGCCGGAACCCCAATGATTCGGGCTCCGCCGAGTGGAGGAGGGTGTACGCGCACCAAGGAGACGGTTGGGGCTTGTCGTTGGGTGTCAGTAGCAGCGCCAGCGAGTATCCCCGACCGGCGTCTCCATTGGCCAACAACGCGCTTCCGCCTTGTCGCCGTCCAGTGGACTCCTTCGACCTCAACGATGGCGCAGCGTGGGCGGGCATGGACCAGTACACAAGCATCGTTCGTCCGGCGCAAGCTTCACCGTGTGCGGCCACGCCTACCGTGGGAGGGACATCCTGGAGCGAGGACCGTGGATCTGAAGGTGCCGCCTCCGGGAGCCGCGTACCGTCGTGGAGCGCGAACCGCGCTATCGACGGTGATGGGTCGGTCAGGCGGCTTCCTTCCTGGAGCGCAGCCAAAGAAGGGCGCGGGCGTCGTCCTAGGACTCGCGGCGGATGCCGTCGAGCTCGGCCCGCGCATCTCAATCCGCCGCCTCCCCCGCCTCCAGCATCATGTCCACTGCCTGCTGTGCCCGAGCCAATGGAGATCCCGGTAAGAGTGTTGTTCTACTCCCAAGATCTGCTACTTTCGTGTCATCATGTGGTACTTGCGTGTCAAGATCTGGCACTTTGTTGTCAACATCTGCTTTCCTTGTTTCCTTGTGCATGCTGCGCTACTTTGGTTGTGCATACATTCCTGGTTTCGTAGCAAGATGGTTGTATACTGCTGAGGTGTTCTACAAGTAATAGATGTGTTATACATTGTGTTCTTGCTGTGCACTAGGGTACAGAGAAGTAATACATGTGTTATACATTGTGTTCTTGCTGTGGATTTCCTTCATCCAACAACGAAAGTATGTATGTACAAGTAATATATGCATTATAGATGTGTTAGTAAGGTCCTTGTATAATCCATATTACCATAAGGTCTTATAGAAGTTATAGTAGTCTTTGCCAACCTTGTTTCACACCCATATATCCTTCATGCCATGTGCACCATAGGTCGGCAAAGACAAAGACAAGGCCAACTGGTCTAAGGCCCATGTCAGTCTGTTCGTAGCTATCTGGATGAAGCAAATCGACAACAAGAACACAATTCAAGGTGGACTGAACACTAGAGGGTGGAAGGACCTCACCCAGAGGTACCTTGCTGGAACTGGTCTGCTCCAAGACAGGGACCAGTTCCAGTTCATCCACCGACAGCTAAAGGAGGTCTGGGATTTTTGCAACAAGCTGCGTCATGGCAGCAGTTTAAGCAACAACCCCATCACCGGTCAACCTAATGCTGACGATGAGTGGTACGCCACTGCTAGCAAGGTACCTCTACGTGATATTGTCTATAGCCTTCGGCGTCCCTTCCTTCTTACCTCTGATGAGCGCTATACCTTGTTCCTTTTCGTCAGGGCAAGGCATACCTCAGGAAGATGCAACATGAGGGGATGCCTACATATCTGGCCGCCCTGGACAGGATGTTCCAAGGGATGCATGCAGATGGCTCCCTTTCTTTTGTTGCAGCTAATGCTAGTGCTGTTGTAGAGATTGACAGTGACGGAGATGACATGGACGATGAAGACCCACCTACTGCCGCAGCCAACGTGCCCGTCACTTGTTCACCTACTAGTACTGGGACCAAAAGGGCTAGCAGCTCTAGCACCGCAGCATCCACCACCACCAAAAGACCAAGAGTCCGACCATGGCAACCATAGCATCGTTGTACCGTAAGAACACCGACATGATACGCGAGAAATTCTCTCAGCTCAGCACCATTGTTGAGAAATCAAGCAATGCCAATCGGGACAAGATCAAGTTGTGCCATGAGTACGCAGCAGAGATAGGTGTGGCCGCGGAGACCAACATGTACCTTTTCCAGGGGCTTGTGCTGCTGCTCAACAAGGAGAACATGGTTGACAGCTTCCTCGTCAGCACACCTCACGGAAGGCTGGGTGCTATTCAACTGCATGCACGCATGGCAGAGCAAGTAGGAGGGACTATGCCTCCTCGAACGCTCTATACCTGGACCCAAGGGTTCTTTTGGCTTGTTATGGGACTGTTAGGCACTAGTGGTTGTGTGTTATGGGACTATGACTCCTCCAACGCTCTAGAGCTGCACCCAAGGTTTGTTGTGGCTTGTTATGAGACTGTTAGGCAGTAATAGTTGGGTGTGAAGGGTTGCAGCAGTAGTAGTAGAACTTATTTGATGAATTTGTAATATTTGAGACAATTTCATGACATTGCAAGTCTACTATGTGTGTTATTGTGAGACTATTATGATGTTCATCAGTTTGTTGTTATGCTGTTCATCAGTCTAGTATTTGTGAAATTTGAGGCAGTTATCCTGTTCTGCTGTTATGCTGTTCATTTCAAACAAAACATGTTGCTAATTTCCTCCTTCATTTGTTCATGTTTCAGGAATCAGCACAAGTAAGAGCCGCAAGTGAAGCAGCAGTAGCTGATGAAGCAATGGAAGCACAAGAACCAGAAGATTATGCACCAGTGGCAATAGCACCACGGCTTCCAGGAAATCGGTGGCCTCCAGGGATTCAGGAGTTGTTTCAAGCTGCTTTGGTGGACATCACCAATGACATCCACAGGCAGAACCTGCTGATGATGCAGATGACAGAGCATGTACACAAGCATCTCAGTAGAGGTCCGTACAGAACAATTAAGGGTCTGAATGGGCTGGAGTGAGTTCAGTCAAGGCTGAGGATGCCAGTCAGGTGTTACAGATTGTTCAGAATGCCTGCCCACTTGTTTCTACAGCTGCATGACCTCCTGGTCACTAAATATGAGCTCAGATCAAGCACCAAGTCAACCTCCATTGAGGCTCTAGGGATGTTCTTGTGGATGGTGGGAGGCCCGGAGTCATTTAGGCAAGCTGAGGACAGAATGGAGAGGTCAATGACCACAATCAGCCGGCTGTTTGACAAAGTGTTGACATCTGTTGTGAAGCTTGCTGCGGACCTCATCAAGCCAGCAGATCCAGAGTACAAGGAATTACATCCACGACTCAGGAATGCTAGGTTCTATCCATACTTCAATGACTGCATCGGAGCTTTGGATGGGACCCATATCGAGTGTGTTGTGCCTGCTCCGAAGATGCTGCTGTATTTGTCACGCAAGGGCACAACTTCATAAAATGTCCTGGCAATCTGTGACTTCGACATGAGGTTCACATTTGTGCTTCCTGGCTGGCCTGGGTCAGCACACGACATGCGAGTATTGGATGATGCTAGAATGACACACTCTGCCCACTTCCCACACCCACCAGCAGGTACGTGTGAACCAGCGCTGTAATACCTCCTTTCGATCTGCTTATAGTCATGGTTGTGTTGAACTTGAAGCTTTTTCCATTGCAACTGTTGTAACTGATGCATCTGTGAACTGTTTGGACAGGCAAGTACTACCTAGTTGACTCGAGGTACTCCAATCGAAGAGGATACCTGTCGCCATACAAAGGAAGCAAATATCATGTCCCGGAGTTCATGGCCGGAGGTCCACCAGATGGTAAGGAGGAAACATTTAACTATGCTCACTCCTCTCTTAGGAACGTAATAGAAAGATCATTTGGAGTTTTGAAAATGAAGTGGCGAATCCTGAGAAGTATCCCTAGCTATGAACCCCGTAAGCAAAGCAAAATCATACTTGCCTGCTGTGCACTTCACAACTTCATTAGAAATACTGGCATACAAGATAAGCACTTTGACAAAGGTTCGAGCAGTGAGCACTATCAGGCTGAAGGAGAAAGTGATGAGCCCGATGAGGAGGAACTGGAGGAAGCAGCCGCCGATTATTGTGAGCTGATGAATGCCTTTCGTGAGTCTGTTGCACTTGGTTTGCTTCAGCGTTCTTGACTGCTTTGTTTGCTTTACGTGTTTTGCACTTGCACTCGTTTGTTTCGCATACTGTGATTGCTTCGAGAACTGCTAATCGATTTGGGTGAGTGACATTGGACAGGTCTGTATATGGGTGAGCCATGTGAATCCGGCAGGTCTGCATAGGGTTTGAACTGTGATGTGTGGCAGGTTGTGGAAGCCGGTTGTATCAACTGCAGTTATATTTTTTTTGTCATGCACAATTCTGTGTTTGGTGACAGTGATGTAAGATTTACAACAATTTTCAGATTAAAGGTTGCTGAATAATTGGTTGATTGCCTGGATGTAATTTGTTTGCATGGCTGGATGTATTTGTGGTCTGTTGGTCAATTTGTGATGCATGGCTGCATGTGTGGTGCCATAGTTGAATGTTTGACCAATGGTGTTGTGTATGTAACGCATTTAATATGAGCAAAACTGGAATTTGGACTTCCCTGCCACCCTGCAGGTCACAGTCCCAAAAAACTCAGCAGCCTGTTTAGTTCCAAAGTCCTGAGATCTCAAATTTTTTTTGCCTACCTCCCAAATTCTGTGAACTAAACGCTGCCTTAGAGAAGACAGACGACGACTGTCTACAGTGATGGCTTACACTGCTTGGAATCTATGAAAAGAGCGCAGCAGACGTGTTTTTGATCATGTAACGGCGACATCAGCAACCATTCTTACTTTGATCAAGGAGGAGATTAAATTGAGAACCTTGGCCTGCGGTCAGCAGCTCCTGACAAACGGCGACATTTAGCTTTCTCAAGATGTTTTTCTTTTATCATGAGCAGAGAGTTTTTCGGTTTTCATGTAATCGCATCTATTGTAACAAAAACAAGCCCATGGCGTGACGAGCGGTTCACCCACCTGGCCACCTCCCTCCACCTGACCACATAGAGAGCCCCAAAACCATTCGAACTCTCCCAGCTCCTGAGCTCCACACGCCTCCGCCCGCACTCCCCCGTCGGCGCCTCCCATGCCGTCGGCTTCCCTCCGCCTCGCCGTCATCGGCGCTGGCGCGGCCGGGCTAGCCGCCGCCCGCGAGCTCCGCCGCGAGGGCCACGCGCCCGTCGTCTTCGAGCGCGCCGCCGCCGTGGGGGGCACCTGGCTCTACGCGCCCCCCGCCACGTCCTCCGACCCGCTCGGCGCCGCCGCGACGCACTCTAGCCTATACGCCTCGCTCCGAACCAACCTGCCCCGCGAGAGCATGGGCTTCCTCGACTTCCCCTTCTCCGCGGCGGCGCCCGGCTCCGCCGACCCCCGCAGGTTCCCCGGGCACGAGGAGGTGCTCCGGTACCTGCAGGCGTTCGCGCGGCGGTTCGATCTGCTCCGGCTCGTCCGGTTCGAGACGGAGGTGCTCAGGGTGCGGAGGGAGGGCCGCGGGAGGTGGGCGGTGGCGTCGAGGAAGCTCGGGGACAAGGGGAGCGGCGAGGAGGAGGTGTACGACGCCGTCGTGGTCTGCAATGGGCACTACACTGAGCCGCGCATCGCTGTCATTCCAGGTAATTTCGTCGCTTTAACTTGCTATTGCGATCGCGTAACTTCAACTACTAATATGGGCTCTGGAAAGACTGGAATAAACTGCACTGTAAATGTAGCGCACCTTCAGGACCCATGACTTCGGTCTGCGTTCTGAATTTAGATTTGTATCTTGTTGTACGAATCCAAAAACTTCAGTGAAACTCTAATATTCAGAACAATGAAAATTTGAATATATTATTGTTCGGATAAAGTTCCATATATTTTGTTCAGACAATTCAAAATCATCTATGAAGAATACATTCTATGATATGAAAGACGCTTCACAGCCATAAACACATAAGGTTTACAACTCCACAACAGATTCAATAAGGCGATTCTCATCTCTTGAACTGAAGAAAAAAAATCATATACATGTACATCACCTTTCATATTGGTAACTTATACAGTGTACATGATTCGAGGGAGCACATGAGGCCATAGCTGTAGCAAGACCTATGGTGAACACACAGGGCATTTTTGTGGTCAATTGCAGAGGCATTACACACGTTGGAGGGGAAAAAAAGAGACAATTCAGAAGTCTAGATAGCAGGAACTAAATTGTGTTAATTGGCTTTATCATGAAAAGGCTAATAGCCTTTTTTTAACGTAAAGCCGGCAAAGAATGCCGCTTTGTATTAATTAATAGAGAAGGAGTTTAACAACGCCTAGGCCCAAGGAAAAAACAACGGACGGAAAAAACTAACTGTACAATTACTCCTCAAAATTGGTGATCGCTCTCAAGTGCTTGGCTCCTGCTAAGCATCATGCTTCCTCTATCTTTCTGGTTTGTTGTCTGCTTTGAAGAAAAACTCGTTAAAAAACCCTTGCATTGCGCTCCTTCCACAACTCCCAGCATACAAGAATAATCAGGGAGCGCCAACCCTTCAAAGGAGCGCCATTCATTGATCTGACTGCTGTCCACCAATCTTCTATGGACGCAAAGGCCGTCCAGTCAGTTTTTGGGGGACATGGGCCGCGACCCAGTTGAAAATGTTCTTCCAGATGGTCAAACTGTAATGACATTGGGTGAACAGGTGCAAGTTCGTCTCATCTTGTGTGTGACATAGCATGCAGGCCAATAGCCTAATGGGTCTAAGTGTTCAACTGCGGAAATGAATTAGATAGAACATAATTTAAAGTATGCTGAATTGTAAATCTGAAGAAGACTGGGAAGGCAATAATTGTCCCCCATATAATTTTTCGTTATCTTATAAGCCTTATTACGTACTGATCATAGCAATGCATTAGCCAACAGCACACCTGTAAATAGAAACTTTTTAACTGTAGTACCTGTGCTGAGTTCAATGATTTAAAAGCTCAATACATTAGAGAACACTTATCCACATACTTTCATGAGTTGTGACACCTGTCAAAAAATATTTCACATATAAATGCCTCAAAAGCAAACTACTTATTTTAACTCGATTTGCGATGTTATCTCTGTTCCTCTATGACTGAGTTCAATTGATATAGCAAATTCGGTTCCGGATAATGATACATACCTCTTTACCAGCTAGTGCTGATTTTATAATTTGGTATCAAATCTCTAGTAACATCCACAAGGATTGAAGTACCCTTTGAGTCTAGCTTCCTGAAAGCATTTCATATTTTTCCATGTTTGATAATGTGAAGGCTGCACTGCTGGACAATATTATATTGTAACAGCTGGATCATACATGTCGATAGAAATCCTTAACAATTTACAACCATTGCAAATTTCAGATGGTTTTGCCTTCAGTAACCAATTCATAAAGTTTTGACCTTTGGCAGGTGTAGATGCTTGGCCAGGGAAGCAGATGCATAGCCACAATTACCGTGTGCCGGAGCCATTCCTTGATCAAGTTTGTGTTTTCCTCTTGGTGATCTATAATATAATCCCCGCAAGCATTTTCATGGTTGACGAAGACTCTATGTTGCAATGACAGGTAGTGATCATAATTGGGGCTTAGTGCAGTTGACATTTCAAGAGACATTGCAAGCACTGAAAAAGAGGTTCATATTGCCGATAGATCAGCACCAATTCACACCTGTGTGAAGCAGCCTGGCTACGATAATCTGTGGCTTCATTCCATGGTAAACAGCCTTTTCTCCTGGTGAGTCAAGCAAGATATGGTAGCTTTTATCTGTTAGAGGAGCTGCCACAGTTAGTATTGTTAAAAGCAATGCTCAAACTGCAGATTGACCATGCAGAGGAGGATGGTAGTGTGGTGTTCCAGGATGGCAGTTCAATCAAAGCCGATGTCATCATGCACTGCACCGGGTATAGAAACTTTTAAGGGCCCTTGAATCCATTTCTTATCTTACAAATATAAGCCATCATGTGCTACTGTGCCCGAAGTTGATTATGCGATTCTTTCATTTTTATGATGGCTAGCTACTTGTATGACTTCCCATTCCTTGGAGATGATAGCACTATCACTGTGGATGACAACTGTGTCGATCCTCTATACAAGCATGTTTTCCCACCAGAAGTGGCTCCTCAACTGTCCTTCATTGGATTACCATGGAAGGTCAGCTTTGCTGCAAATTGCTACTACTCAGTTCTGCAGCTTGCCTTGCTATGCTCTAAGATGTGAAACCTTCCGACCTCTGTTCCATCCAGGTTATTCCTTTCCCCCTGTTTGAACTACAAAGTAAGTGGGTCGCGGGAGTTCTATCAGGACGGATAGTGCTTCCATCTAAAGAAGAAATGATGAAAGATGTTGAATCTTTCTACTCAAAACTAGAAGCACGAGGATGGCCTAAGAGATACACTCATAACCTTTCAAACTACCAGGTATCCTAGAGATGCCTGTCAATAGAAAACTCACAGCTCCTAATGGTATTCGAGAAAAAAATTGTGACTTGGCTGCTGTACTGCTCTTCTGTTGATACATTTGAAATTTCAAACTCACAGCTCCCAATGGTATTCGAGAGAAAAAAAAATGTGACTTGGCTGCTGTACTGCTCTGCTGTTGATACATTTGAAATTTCAAACTCACAGCTCCCAATGGTATTCGAGAGGAAAAAAAATGTGACTTGGCTGCTGTACTGCTCTGCTGTTGATACATTTGAAATTTTGATTGATATCTTTGCTTGCATGCAGTTTGAGTATGATGATTGGCTTGTTGAGCAATGCAGCTATCCACCAATTGAAGAATGGAGGAAGCAGATGTATGCTATTAACGGGATAAACAAGGCAATTCGTCCTGAGAGTTACCGCGACGCGATGAGTGGGATGACGACCATCTAGTGGCCGAAGCAAATGAAGATTTCAAGAAATACTTATAGAATCTTTTTCCTTCCATGCACCTGAGACTGATCTGCGCTGTAATAAGCATGATCAACTGTTACCTGGTGTGTATATATTGGCCACACATCTGGGTTAGAACTTGATTGATCGTTCGATGTACATAAGATTGATTCTTCATTGCAGTAATAATTACAGCGAACATTTTTTTGCAAGTGGAAGTGTAGTGTGGACGTATGTGTTGGGTTAAAGTTTCATTGCTGAATATTAATACCATTTGGATATGAGGAAAAAATTTACATAAAAAAATTATTGCACCAGCCGGGAATCGAACCCGGGTCTGTACCGTGGCAGGGTACTATTCTACCACTAGACCACTGGTGCTTTTTGTGTTAAGTTTTATTTAACTGAATATTATTACTTTCGTTTGCGAATAATCAAAAGTGCAACTACACAACCACGTTTGTCATATGAACACGGGGCAATGACGTTTCCTGTCATATCCGCTTATTCGCAGCACGAAAAGCGGTCTTTTCGTGGCACCTGTAACGTGGAGAATCGAGGTGGTGTGAACTGTGAACGGTTGCAAGGACGGTGCTACACTTCACGAAAATGCCACTCATCAATCCAGCAAAAACTGCAATTACTCCTACAAATGAACACAAGATCAAATTTGTTTGCACCAACAGCAAATGTACAAACACTCTTCAGCCTCAAATATTGAAACGTGAAATACATCAGATGTTGCGCTTGGACCGACAAAAATGTCATGACGCAACCAAAGAGGATGTTTCGCTCATCCTACACCTCGACACTGTCGTCCTCCATCGCGTAAATCCTCTCCGGTCGTCCCTCATCCTGCGCGCGCGTCCGCCTCCGAATCCTCCGCAGCACGCCGTCGACGGCGAGGTCGACGGCGTCCTTCCCGGCACCCCTCAGCTCAGCCGTGCTCCCATGCCGCCGGTACAGCACCCTCGGCGCCATCTCCAGCACGCGCTTCCGCATCCTCCGCACCTCGGCCTCCGGCACGGCCTCGAGCGTCTCGGCGATCCTGACGCCGCCGAACACCACGGTCTCCTTGGGAATGTGCACCGAGAACTCGTCGTACCGCGCGGGGGGCAGGTGCCACCCGTACTGCCTCCGCGCCGCGAGGTCCTCAAAGAAGACGGGCACGCAGCCGGCGAGGATGGCGTCGAACGTGGACCGCCGCGTCGGCGTGTCCCCCGGTGGCTCCAGGCAGAACTTGGCCCCCAGCATGGCGCGCATGTACCGGCCGGGGTCGTGCGAGCACTTGCCGCCGGAGCAGTCCACGACGGCGCACGCGTCGGTGCGGTTCGCGCACTCGCCGAGGATGGAGCCCCGGATGTTGGGCCGTGACGGGCGCGAGACGCCGCCTGCGAAGAGCATCAGCGTGCCGCGGCGGGAGCGGCGCGCGCGCGCGAGCCAGGCGCGCAGATGCGGGAGCGTCGCCGGGTGGAAGGACGTCGGGTGCGGGATCGCGTGCTCCTGCCACGGCCACATGCGGGACTCCACCGTCAGGAACGTGAAGTTGGCGAGCTCCGGCCGCCGCAGCAGCGACGTCGTGCCCCACAGCCTCGGCTCCTCGCCGGGGGGCTGCGCGTAGTCCCACGCGGATCCCGACACCACCAGGAAATGGTCGTGGCCCTGGCGGCGGGACAGGATCTGCGGCTGGTCCCGCGCGAGGAACCCGGCGAGCTCCTCTCCGTGCCGGGCCGAGGCGTCGAGGAGCGCCGGGTCGAGCACGTACGGCAGCGCGTCGAGCGCCGCGTAGTAGGGGACGAACACGGCGTCGGCGCGGGCCGGGTCGTCGGCGAGGCAGTCCCGCTCCAGGATGCGGCGGTGGAAGAAGGGCTCCAGGAGACGCGCGTCGGTGCGGTACCAGGAGCGGCTGCGCGGGTGCGTGCGCGGGCCGAGGCCGTGGTTGGCGAGCGACTCGCAGGGCGGGGCCGAGGTGGCGGCCGCGGACACGTCGGCCAGCGGGAAGGCGTCGGCGCCGCAGTGGCGGAGGAGGTCGGCGTTGAAGCGAGGAGGAAGGTGGCGGATGTGGATCCGGCGGCCCGCGCAGGGGTCCGGCCCGTCGGCGACGGCGCGGGGGACGGCGGCGACGTTGAGGAGGAGGAGGAAGAGGAAGAGGGGATTGGCCATTTTGGGGAGTGGCCGACCGAGAGAGTGGGGGAAGGTGGACGTGTAACTGAAACAACCGGCTTGTGCAGATTTCACCGCTGCTGTAAAAAAAAAAAAAAAATCCGCTGTTAATTTTCTACATGTAAAAAAAAAACTATAGCCCCTCAATCAATCGGCCCACAGCCCACTTCGCACAGGCTTCGTTTTTGGGCCGGCGAAGAGGTTGAATCTTCAACTGTTTGAGATTCGTGCAACAAATAATAGCCTTTACATCCACACCACCAACACTAGCCCCCAGTGCTATCCTGATTTTTTTTGTTTTTTCCCTCCATTTTGCAAAAATAAATGTCTCTCAAAAAATTTAGCAAATCTATACTACTGTCGCCGTAACCCATGGCGGTAGCCCTACCGCCGTGTGATACGACAGCAATTGCCGTGGCCCGCTGGCAAGACCGCCCGGACGCGGGCCCCAACTGTCGGATGTACATACCGCCGTACCACACGGCGGTATGTCCCTACCGCCGTGTGGTACGGCGGCAGGACCAAGCGCCATATGGCACGGCGGCTGCAGGCCTGCAACCGCCGTACCACACGGCGCTTGGATCTCCTACCTATATAAGGTCGAAATTCAGCCGAAAATGTCATAATAATTCGGAAAAAAAAGAGAGGGGGTGGGGAGAAGAGAAGGGAGTGAGGAGGAGGTGGCGAAGGTGCGAAACTCTGCCGGTTTTTCGTCTCGTTAGAGGTAAATACTCTGGTAATTCATATTTTGAACTCTGGTAATTCATATTTTTAAGTAGTGTTTTAGTGTAGATCTGCTTAGTAAAATTATAGTTTTAGTGTAGATGTGCTTAGTAAAATTATAGTTCTAGTGTAAATCTGCTTAGTAAAATTATAGTTTTAGTGTAGATCGATTAGTAAAATTATAGTTCTAGTGTAGATCTGCTTAGTAAAATTATAGTTTTAGTGTAGATCTGAGTAGATATATTTTGTAGTTACAGATCCACTTGTTAATAGCGATTATTTTTTTTTCATGCTGTCAGACATGTCGGATGCAGTTACTGTGAAGTTGTATTTCGGTAATGGCCAGATTAGATATGGTGAAAATGGAGTTGACTTGTCAGAATTTGATTCGGTTGACCTGTGATTAGAAGAGCAGCAGAAAGAACTTGGGGTCATAGCCAACTTTTTTCCAGTGCCCCTTCTCAACACAACAAGCACCAATGAGTTCCTGGACTGGGGATGATGATGACTCCGTCGGTCCAGCACTGTGGAGTCAGCAAGATCCAAAGTTCAACAGCAATTTTCCAGTCTTAGATAAGAGAGATTTAAAATCCATGCGTGATGTTAGAAAGTACGCACCAAATCAAATGGTGAACTGGCCAAGGTGTGCACACGATGAGTTTTGTGTGATGCAAGTTTACCAGGGATGGAACAACTCTGGTCGACGCTTCTGGCACTGCTCACGAGCATGGGTAAGCAAAGCTACGTGACCTTTGTCCTTCATCATTTTATGGTTTACTAATGTAATCTTGATTTCTGCAGTACTCCAACCAACCAGATAACTGCGGTTTCGTGCAATGGGTGGATCCCCCAGCTATTCACCCGTATCAACAGTACATCGACTACCTCAAGGATGTTGTCATCTTTAACCTGAAGCAAGAGCTCGTGTCGGCATTAGCTTCTCCAGATCCGACATCTACCAACGACGACGATGGACCGGTGACCGGACCAATGGTGGTGAAGACGAACACCGGTTGTGAGGACGAGTTCTGTTGCTGTCCATGCCACGAGAAGAAGGACAACATTCCTCCAGTAACTCCATCCCCGCCACCGTCACCTCCACCTCCACCCCCGCTTGGGTACGGGTACTACATGCCCTCCCAGCATTCCGGCGGGTCTATGGTGTCCGGGTTCTCCGGACATTACTCGTACAACTAGATTACAAATGTTGTAACCGTTTATCTAAATTCCCTAAGGCATGTTAGGACTAGCAGCGGCACAAGGTTAGGGTATTTACGCCGTACGTGCCATTGTTTATTTATGTGATTGCTCGTTAAGTATCATGTGTTAAAAAATGTAAGGTACCAGGCAAAAAAAACTACCGCCGTAGGGCACGGCGGTAGGTTCCTACCTACCGCCGTGACATACGGCGGTTGCTGCAGCCTCTGCTGCCGCCTGGCGGTAGGATCCAACCGCCGTCCCACACGGCGATTAGCCCTACCGCCGTGTAGGACGTCGGTTGGTGCCCTTGCCAGCGGGCCACGACAACTGCCGCCGTACCACACGGCGGTAGGAACTCTACCGCCGTGTGTTACGGCGGCAGTAGTATAGATTTGCTATTTTTTTGGGAGGCGTTTATTTTTGGAAAATCGAGGAATATATATATATATATATATATATATATATATATATATATATATATATATATATATATATATATATATATATATATATATATATATATATATATATATATATATATATATATATATATATATATATATATATATATATATATATATATATATATATATATATATATATATATTCCGCTATCCTCCCGAGCCACCACCCCGGCGAGCTCTTGTCCATGGCGCCGCCGAACTGCACGTCGGCCGTCCCCGACCTCCCCACCACCGCGACCAAGCCCGGCCTGCCGCCGGCCTCGCAGCCTCGCCGTAGCAGCTGGCCCCTTTCTCCGCTGCCTCCATGGCCGGCGTGAGGCCGCGCGCCCCTCCTGCTCCGCCGCCGCCATGGGCCGACGCGCCCCCCTGCTCTGCCGCCGCCATGGCTGATCGCGGCCCCCTGCTCCGCTGCCGCCATGGCCGGCGCGACCCCTTCCCCGCTGCCTCCATGGCCGGTGTGAGGCCGCGCGGCCCCCTGCTCCGCCGCCGCTATGGGCCGGTGGGCTCGTCTGCACCGCCACGGCCGCCCTCCCCTGCACTGCCGCGGCCTACACCGCGCGCTCGCCGGCCACCGTGGGCAGCCGGCTGCCGCGTGCGGGTCTCGAGGTGGAAGAAGATGTAAAACATGTTGTCCAACATTTCAAAAAAAAATGTTAGAACATTTTGTAAAATGTTGACAAAAAATAGTTGACGAACCAACATTTCCGAAAAATATTGTAACATTTCTGAAAAATATTGGAACTCTAAAAATATTGTTCAACATTTTTAAAAAATGTTGTAACATTTTGTAAAATGTTGACGAAAAGACATTGACGAAACCAACATTTCTGAAAAATGTTGAAATATTTTTTAATTAATAAACATGAGTTGGGCTGGTGGCAAAATAATAAATAGAAAGTTAGATGGGCTTTAGTGAGGTGAAAGTTTCAACCCTTATCCACCTTCTGGTGAGGGGGGCGCTTGTTGTCGTCGCTAAAGCAAAAAAAACGAAACATGACGCCACGTCAGGGTGTGCGGCGCGCGGGTGGCCTCGGTGTGCGGGGGCCTGCGGCGTGCGGCGCGGGAAGGGAGGGCACGTGAGCAAACTAATATATTCCAAAAACTAAAAAAAGTTATAAATCCTAAACCGTGCGTCTAAATTAAATTCTGATTTCAAAAATAGATTTTTTGTATTGAGATCTTCAAAATAAGTTCTCACTTAACTATGTTTTGACAAACTTTTTTATTCATATTTTTTAATTAAGGTTATATATATATTCTATTGTAGCTAGAACAAAACAAATGAAGTGTCAGAACAAACGAGAACAACTGTCAGAACAAGATCCTATTATAGTCGGAACAAGTTTCTATGTTATCTCGAACAAAAACAAATGTAGTGTCAGAACAAATTGAACAAGTTATTATTATAGACAACAAGTTATTATCTCGAACAAAAACAAATGTAGTATCAGAACAAATCGAACAATTTATTATTATAGACAGAACACGTTATTATTATAGCCCGAACAAGATATTATTATAGTCAGAATAGTTTATTATTATAATCATAACAAATTTGCATCTCATATCGAACAAACAAATATTAATGGAGAGAAACAATATTAAAAAGGAAAGAATATATACAAAATGAAAATAGAAACAAAAAATGAAGTAGAAACTAGAAAATAAATAAATAAAAAGAAAAGAGAAATAAAAGAGAAACAAGAAAAAATAAAAGAAATAGAAATAAAAAATGAAACAGAAAAATAATATTAGAAAAGAAAAATAAAGATAAAAGAAAAAGAAAAACATTCAATTAGAACGCGAATATAAATAAAAAAGAAAATGAAAAAAGAAAACATACATCCTCCTGAGTCCCGACCTCCCCACCACCCCCACGCGCGGATTTGCCGATCAGATCGCGACCCCGCGCCCCACCCCGCGCGGATTTTTTTTAAATTTTAACCTTTTTTAAATTATTTGTAAAAATAATCCCTGGAAAACTTTTTTTTGCACCAGGTGACCCCTTTGGCCGCGCCGGCCGGCGTGGCGCGGCAGCTAGCCTTTGCCGCGCCACATGCAGCGGCGCGGCAGCTGTGCCACGCTGGCGAGGCGTGACGTGGAGGTGACGTGGCCCCGGGCCTGCCGCACCACATGCAACGGCGTGGCAGCGTTGCCGCGCCACCCCGCCTGGCGTGGCAGCGGTAGGCCTACAGCCGCGCCACGGCTCCCTTTCTTCCTCCTCCTTCCTTTCTTCCTCTCCCAACCCCCGACCACCCCGCCGCCCGAACCGCCGCCGCCCATTCCGGCCCCAAATCCGTGGATTTGGGGTGGGAAAAGTGGGGGAAATCGTTCCCCGCGTCCTTGTGAATGTATTCCCCTACTATCTCCCTCTTTTACCGTTGCATTAAGTAGATCGGAGAAGATTTAGGTGACCTAGGGTTAGCTCTAGTATTTTGAAATTTAGACGAAATGCAATTTTGTTTAATGTAAATGATGATTAGTTCATACGCAGTAGTATCTCTGCCCGTGTTATTGACGTGTAGAACATGTTGCATGAATCGATTTAATGTTGTTGTTGGTGTTAATGTTTAGTGTACTTGATAATGGGTGAAGGTATTACATGGATGCATGTTTATTAGTGGGAATACCTAACAATTTTGTAGAATAAGACAATATGCATAATGTGTACATAGAGAGATATATATATATATATATAACTTATTGAGATAAATTTATTATTTGTTAGGTACCATGTTTACTTTACATGTGTATATCGTTGAACACTATTCTAATTTTGCATTTATATTTATAATAAAATGTCTATTTTAGTAATATGTAGTTATGAAACAAGATAGTTCATGAAGTTGTTTAAATTTTGTAGATGGATTGTTTAGTTCGCATGTTTCCAAGGATTATTTTTACAAATAATTAAAAAAAAGTTAAAATTAACCCCCCCCCCCGCCCGCGCGGCGCGATGCGCGGCTGAACGACAGATACCAACAGGGGGGCGTACGAGAAGCGACGCACAATACCTTTCAACCCATATACATACGACCAAACTACCAATGTTACTCCATAAATAAGGCAGCCCATATTTAAGTTTTTTACGCTTATAAAATTTACTAACAACAAAGTTATTCAGTCTTTCGTAGTTTTCTTTCCATTTTTATTCCTTCTTTTCTTTCTATTATTTATCTTTCTTTCACTTACTCCTTCCGGTCTGGTAAAAGAAGTCGTTTTGGACAAGATTTGGGTCAAACATTGAGAATATAAATGATGAATAACTTTTAAGTCATTAGGTTTACAAATGTCAAAATCATATCAATAGATCTGTTTTGAAAATCATTTTCATCAAAGTATACATATATAACTTTTCAATAAATGTTTTTATAGAAAAAAGAAGTCAAAGTTGTGTTTTGGTGACCGTGTCGCTGTCCTAAACGACTTCTTTTACCAAACCGGAGGGAGTATATCTCTATATATACTACTAAAAAGAATGAAAGTAAGATGAATATCTGGTACTCCCTCCGTCCCAAAATATAGGGTCCTGGAGGGTTCAAATTTTGTGCCAAAATATAAAGTCCTGAAAGGATAGGACAAAATTGAATGCGGTTGGTGAGTAGGTGGAGAGTTGATTGGTAGTGTAAAATGAGGAGTATAGAAATCATTTTCTCTCACTGTTGTTTTTTTTTTGAGTTTGAACTCTCCGAGACCTTATGTTTCGGGACGGAGGGAGTACGTCGTTTCTCTGGTCCGTCATACGTACGTCGCCCTCCCCCACGACGCACGATACGGAGATCGAGATCCAATTTTGGGAACCGCACGACAGCCACGGCCTCCTTCCTAGGGATGGAACTAAAACATCCGAATTGTGTAATAGATTGATTTTTTTAGATCACAATAAAATAAATTTGGTGCTAATTTTTTATGCATTATAACCAGCTAATTACTGGAAAAAATAAAAAAAATTAGCTACAATTTTTTATGGATTATTTGCTTTCTATAGAGAAAAAGGTGAAAAAAACATTCGTATCCGAATCCGAATTTCTTTTCATCATTTGATCAAAATATAGCACACATTTGGGGTTTATTTTGTATGAATCTTAACAAGCACAATGCCAAGAACAAGAATATAAATTTTTAGATACAAAATATTATGTTTAATTTAGCTAAAATAAAAAAAAAACGGTTAAAAAGTGCTATCCGAATTGGTATCCGGTTGCATCCTGCTCCTTCCTCCTTCGACCTCCTCTTCGATCTCGCGCCCGCCGGAACCATCCCCTGGTGGCCGTCGACGTCGATCTCGCGGACGGCCGGACGCAGCTGCCCGCCTCCGGGCACCCACGGTCCTCACCCTCTGCTCTCCATTTCCCCCTCCTCCGCGCCGCCGCCTCTCCTCCTCCATCCAGGCCGTGCCTCACCTCCTTCCTCCACCTCCTCCTCGCCGCACACCCGCACCAACATCAACCCCATCCCCTCTGCCCCGACGCGAAACCCCCTGCCCTTCGTCATCACCGCTGCTGAGTCAAAATAACGCCAGCGGGGAGCTCGGGATCCGAGGGCGCCGGCGGCCGTCCTCTCCTGCGTCGCCGCTCTCCCTTCCTGTGTCGCCGCCGGACCGCCGATTCATCCCTACGACCTTCCGTTGTCCTCAGTCCTCACCTGTGCCAACGATGTCGAGGTCGGGTGGTCGGGGCCGGCGGCGTGAGCGGCTAGGTGATGGAGCTTTTCTCCTCCGCCTCCAAATCCCTGATCCAGTGGGCTCTGCGCCTCAGCATCACCACCGCCCCCGCCCGCCTCCTACTGTGGTAGCGTGGGCGCCGCGCCGACCGCGCCCTGACCACCTCCTCCATGCCATCGCCGCCCACCTCATCAGCTCCTCGGCAAGCGGATGGAATCAGCGCGGCGGCACCGATGGCTCGATCTGGGTCCTTCCAGCCTGGAGGATCGACCCCTGTGGTGCCCTTCGCCGTCTTGGTGTGTCAACTGGCGGACGGTGTCAACTGTTAGGGCCCATGCTCCAGCTCCAATCCGTCCAGTGGACTGCAGGTGGCCAATCAAGGTCGCCACGTGTGTTGCTGGCACTGCTCGGTGGCAACACGCACGCCATCGACGACGTGTTCTGCTGGGCTGGCTGCTTCTCGCACGCCACAATTTCCAGATGTTCGTCTGAATAAGCCTCGTATGTGTTTGATAAAAATACTTAACCAATTTGCTTCTCAGTGGGAAAACTGCCTTGTAATCTTGGCATGTCTATCGCAATCCTATGAAGCCACTCTACATCCTTGTTTTCACTATGCTGACCAATAATCTTGTCAATGATGCAGGTTATTCAAGCAATTCATGTTCTGACTTTCTACTGAAATGGAGCATGTGGTGCTATTATGCCCTTTGTCTTGAGTGGATGTGATGGGATCATGTAATGCTTATATTAGGTGTTGAACCCTGCACACTTGAACAGATGCTTGGAGTATCGGTTTTCATTCCTGCTAGATGTTTTCGTCAAGTTAGGAATTTAGAGAAGTGTGAAAAAATTAAATGGCCTCATTGGCGTCCTTTTCCCCTGTTTATTAAAAACTGACCATTTTTTATTTCTGAAGTCTCGCTGAAAGACCCAATATTGACCCATTATTTCTATTATCACACACTACTATAACACAGATTGATGATTATCACACACTATTATCGCAGGGTCTGGCGGCCTACTTTGCGTCACTATGTGCTTAGCATATTGGTTCCCTCACTACAATTTTTCAAATGCATTTTTAGTGTAGTTAATCTATTAAACTAGGAAAATTTTGGATGTGTATATTTACCATTATAGGCTGTGCAGAGAATGGGGATCGAATCATTTTTTCCTATTCAAGAAGCAGCTTGGATGGAAACCATTCTACCTGGAAAGTAAGGTGCTTGCGGGCTCTGGTTGTGCTTCCTACACGGGATATAGCCTCGCAGGTTGGTGCATTTTTCGCTTATCTTTTTGAAACTTATCGCTCCTGATCCATAGTGCTCACATTTGAATTTGACATCTATCCATTTTGTATCAGGCCATGTAATACATGGAAGTGTTCCCGTTGTTAATTCAATTTTAGGTTGAAGAGTTTTTTGATAACCCACATCTGTAGATGGAATTTTTGTTTGCGTGTAGCAATGCAAAGTAACTCATGTTTACATAGATTGCTTTATGGCTGAATATGTTGCCTTCAGCATTGTGGTTGACAGGGGCACCGCAAGTTTGCGGGCGCCCGCACGGACGCCATTTAGCGGTCGATCAACCTGCCGCACGTGCGTCTGTCCCCCCTCTCCCACTCACGTCTCCGCTGAAACTCAGGGAAAAAATTTGTATAATTTTTGTTAGCAGAAGTTTATGATCAAACTTTTGCAAAAAAAAATCAAACAAATTTATAAGAAAAATTTTGTCTAAAACATTTGGAACAAAAAATTTTGAAAGAAAGTTTTGGAAAATAATGAATTATTTTTGAAAAATGTAAGAAAAGATTTTGTTAAAAAAGTTCGAACAAAAATTTATCAAAAAATCTAAAACAAAATTTCGAGCACAATTTTTAAAGTAAAACTTTTGGGAAAAGTTTCTATAAAAACAAAAAATAAAAAGTTTTGAAAAAACAAATAAAAAGTTTTGTAAACAACTTTTGCATCTAAAATCATAAAAAGGAAAAGAAAAAGAAAAAAGGCTCGACGGGATCCGGCCTGGAGGAGCTCTCCGCCGTGCCTCACGGAGGCGGAGCTCGCCGGTGCCGCCAACCCTCGCGCTGCTGCTCCATGGCAGGCGAGCAGCCGGTCGCCGGGGATGCCGCCTCCACGCTGGCAGTCCCCGAGGAGGCTGTCGCCGGGGAGGCCGTCCCGCGGGCCGCCGATCCCCATGGGGGGAGGTCGCCGGGGCTCCCGAGGGTCGCCGGGGTGGCTGCTCCCGCGGACCGCTGGTTCGCATGGACGGAAGGTCTGCGGACTGGATCTGGAGAAGGAGAAAGAAGGGGATAGAGAGTGAGAGAGACCAGCGGGGGCCACCCCATGTGCTGCTAGTATTTACTTCAAGGTTAAGTGCACGCGTGGCGTCGACCGGACGGGAGCGAACGTACGGCCGTTCTGAAACTCAACATTGCGGGTTGACAGTTAGTTATACTTGCACTAAACTCACTGGGTAATGTGATGTTTCTTCTATTGCTCTCCTAGGCGAATGACTGCCTGAAAATTTGGATTTTTCATGTTCCCAACATTGATATGGTTGGGATTCCTATATGTCCTACTGCCATGGTGTTATACTGTTCTTATAAAATTGCAGTACAAGAGATGTTGAGTAATGCTTATTTCGATAGAATCTTATGAAATAGCAGTATTTAGTAGTACAATAATGTGACAGAACCGTCCAAAATAATTCCGTATTATCGCCTAAGCCGGTCCACGTGGCCATTAAGCGATAATAAAGAACTATTATGTCGCCTCTGCCGGGGCATGCCCGGTAAATCACTTACACATGATCGAATAATGCGTTAAGCCCACACGAAGGCGGGACCGGCCTCGGATAGGCGGGTCGTTACAATTGGTATCAGAGCCGACTCTCGCGGTTTCACGGGCGCGTGCGGTCGCAGTTGCGCAAGCATGGTGTGCATGGCTGGTGTGGGCCCAGAGTGGCCACACAGCATGGCACATGCGCTGGCACTGGACCCACGGACGTGGCCAAGAGAGGACGTTCCTGGCTTGGGGTTGATCGACGAGGATGTCGATCTTCTAAGGGGGGTGTATGTGACATCCCGGCCCAAGGCTTAATAGGATTGATAAGGATACTCATACCAACAAGTTGCAACTTCTTTTCCGGAAGCTCATCTCGAAAGAACTCCAAAGTTAAGCGTGCTTAGCCTGGAGCGATGGGTGACCGACCGGGAAGTCCTTCCCGGGTGCGCATGAGTGAGGACAAAGTGCGCAGAAAAGACATGTGTTGGTCTGTGAGGAGATTCTTAGGGTCCTAGAGAGCTGCCAGGCGTAGGCGGGCCCGGCCTCGGATAGGCGGGTCGTTACAATAAAACTCGGCCCCGGTTTACTGTGCGCAGAAACTTCAACTCACATTTAAGCGGCTTTGCACACAAAATTGGAATGTCCGCCAATTATGAAAAATGTGTTTCCGGAAACAAAGAAAAACTTTTATATTGGCCGATTTTGAACTTCTATAGAGAAATTTGGAGAACGCGCAAGAAAACCGAATCAGCTCTTTAGGATCTATAGGGGTTTGACCGGGAATTTGAATTTTTAACCAAGGTCATTTGTGCAAAAGTGTGCAAGATCATGTCAAACATGTTTATGAGCCAATTAAACATGATTAACACAACTAATTAAGGTATTTATCTTTAATAAACACCTGGGGTGTTACTGTCTACCCCCTTAAAAGAAATCTCGTCCCGAGATTTGACAACAAGATTAGAGGAAAACCTCCAGGGGAGATAACAGGCTTGATGAGGATATCAATGTCGCTTGTGCGGAAGCAGGCGATGAATATACACATGAAAAGCTAAAACCATCAAGTACTTGATCGCAAAGCAGACGTACAGTCCTACTAGAGTTCCAGCAGACGGAATCAAACATCTCCAGAAAACGAGCCATGGTTGGCAACATCAGGTTGGATCCTTCTTGTGGCCTTCTTCTAAACTTCTCCTTTGGGTCTCCGAGGAGATGATGGAAAGCCTTCTTGACGCTGATTGTCGCAAATGATGAAAATAGTTGGCGTGAGCGCCGAAGGAGCAGTTGGATGAAAAAGATGGTGATGGAGGTTTAAAGCTCGAGTGGAGGTCTGGCTCAGAGGTGGTAGAAAACGACGAGCGATACTCTCCTTTTATCGAGGGTCGCCATGGTGCAATAGCGGTGGCATACCAGCCACTTGAGGTAGGATTGGCAGAGGGTTTGGAGCGATGGCTGCTACGGTGAGGGGTGACGGAGTGATAGACGACACGAGACAGATGGAGCACAGATATGTAGGCGGTCAAACGACCGTCAAGACTTGGTCGTGGTGCAAGAAATGAAATGAGAAAAACATCTATGGTTGAGAACTCTCTGTATTTTCTTTGATGAGATCATAGTTCTGAATTTATGATGATTGGATCAGTTTGCCCAGTAGGACCAAAAATCCAGTTATGGCCGTTTCTTAGAAACTCCATAACAATATGTCGGAAGAATTTGAAGAACTAGATCATCTCTTTATGATCCCTTTCTATTGATGCCTAATAAGAACGTCAATTTCTTATGGTATCTACGGAGAACATCCTTCAATTTCTAAAACAATTTCGGATGAGAAAATAGTTTCTTGAGTTTAACATACTCGGAAAAGAAAGCGAATGGAGTGTTCTGTCTTTAACTCCTTCATTTCGTGCATGGGTCACTTGTTGGGTCAAAAGAGGTGACACTTGTCGTAGATGATCGCCAGTGATATGGTGACAAGGATGCACGATAGTCGAGGTGCCATTGGCGACATGGCAACGATACTGCAGTGATGCATAGGCGGCGATCAGCAGCTTTGACAAAATATGGCAAAGTGACGATGCTGCGCAATGCTGGCATGGCACTGAAAATGATGGGGTCAAACGACTCGAGAGAAAAGACCGTGACATTGAGGAAAACGAGAAGAGATTGGGTATCCACCATCTAGGAATGAGATTTATCGAGGAGAAATTAGCAAGGAATTTTTGTCTGTCTACTGTTTGCTTATACCCTGATTCCTTTAATTTGGAAGAAATGTGTAAAAGGATCATGGATCGCTGATCGATAGAAAACTCCTCATATCTTGACTTATGGAGAACCTTGAATACTTATGAAAAACTTTGCTCATCCTCTTTCAATTTAACTCGGCTGACTGGATTAGGTATTAGGCAAACTCTGAGATTTTAGAAAGAAAGAGACCAATCGAAAGGTTCCATAGAGATGTTTCTGAAGACGAAGTCTGGTAAACAATCATGTTGTGAAGCTCATTTACTAAAATTTCTGAACTTTACTTTTAGAAGAGTAACAAGGATTTCAACTCTGGGATTGTCTTTGGCTGTATAAATTGTCAAATGGCAAGAACAAGACTTTGGAGAATGATGTGCTGGGAGCTAGGAATTTTACTCTTGCTCAGGGTTATTCCTAATGAAGTATTTTAATTACTTTATGCACCACACCAGGGAGTAATGATTTTGAGCTGGAACTCATGCACTTGATGAGTCATGGGATGACAATGCTTATGCATATGGGAAATGACTCGTGCAACAATGGGACAAGACTCATGACATGATGTATTAATGATACCATCTGGATGATGCATATGTCATGATGCACAGTAAAAGATGCATAAGATGTGTATATGATGAGGTGCATGCATGATGATGCACATGTTTATGAATGCATGATGCATATGCTCATGAGATATGGTGCTCATGATGCAGTGTCAGCATGATTTGCATTATTCACAAAATTAGATAGTGGCTTGGAGGACTGAGAAATTAGGACCCGGAGTGAGTCGCATTCTCACAAACAAAGATACCTAGCGTGCTCCTAGTAGTAATCACATGGCTGCAGCACACATGATACACTAGGTTCCATCGCGGCACCTTCGTTCATGGATCACAACATCACCACCGTAAAGAGAATAGAGTAGAACGGGTGAAACTTTCAGTGCGTATGCATGTTAGTCCAAACCCAGGTTTCCAGATGCACATGTCGTGTAATGCATTTCCATGCTCATGAATTATGTTGTTAGAGATGCAGCATATGCATGCTGGAATGATGCTCATTATGCATACCAACAGATTTTTGATGCCTTGTAACCATGTTCTCATTTATTTGTTTGTGAGCAAGCATAAGGATTTTTAGGTCATGGGCTGAGAATTTATAGTGATCAATGTAGGGATATCGATGCAAGGAAAGTGGAGTGATCACCTTTACATAGCCATAGGAAGTTGGTGGATCGCCTTTAAATTGAAGAAAAGGTGTATAAGCAATCAGGAGAGTACAACGGGGTTCCACTTGACTCGGCAAGGATATGGGTATGCTTCTATTAGAAACCATCCTAAGAGAAGATGGAGATAGATGTATCTTGCACTGTTGTGTTCATCTGTGGATAGAAACTTCAAAAACATACGTGGAGCATTCTTCCACCACCTAAATATCATCATCTTTAGGCAGGGGATGTAAAATCTCGTGCCTTCCAATATTGGTATTCAACTTAGAGATAATGCTGAGGCTATCATGCCCGAAAATTCAGATATCGCTTTGCTGTCAGGGCTGTTGGACAGCAGGCCGAGGGTCACTAAAAATTCCATATCTCTCAGCTCAAAACTGCAATGATGCTGAAATTTTACGAGCATGCAGAATATAAAATTCTAAACAACTTTGGTATTCAAGGTTTGCTCTAGATTTCAAAGGAAGATGACCTAAAAATTTGAATTTCAGAGATCACTAGTTCTGAAATTCAGCAGGACAGAGACCTAATGTTTCGGGCATAACTCCCAAACTAAAAATCTAGTGACCTTGAGATTTCTACAGGAGGTAGATAGATACCTAAGGAGAATTTTTGGTATTCAACGGTTGAATTAAATCAACTTGGAAAAGGGTGTAAAAGGTCCATTTTCAGAGTGCTGTTGCCCAGAAATTTCAGCAGGACAGAGCTTCACTAAAAAGACCATATCTTAAAAATTGAGTACCCAATTACCATGAAATTTTTACAGCATGATCTAAACTAGATAATGAATATTTTTGCTATAGATTCTCTGGTCATAAACATTTAGGAACTATATGTAAAAATTCGAGTTTTCATATTAACTCAGGAATTGGACAGCATTTCAGCATGACCTTGCCTAGCAAATTTGATCCTAACTTCAGTTTTAAGCATCCTAAAATCATGAGAAATTCAGAGAGCAACCTTAACTAGGTGATGAACAATTTTCCTAAAGAGCATCTAGCCAGAAATTTTCTCGATAATCCTTAGAAAAATTGGACAGCATCTAGTTACAATCTTTGCTTATCACTTCATCAAAGCATCAAACTAGCATGATTGGTCCTTAAGAAACACAAATTAAATAGAGACCAAGCAACACATAATTTAAGTTCAGTTTTGGTTTGATAGCTTTTACATGATGCAAAAAGCGTCCTAAACTTCCTCACAAAGCTTTTAAGCTCAAAAACGAAGTTAGTGCCGGTGGCAAGGCATACATATACGTCTCTCCTTATAATAGCTAGTCGAAAGCTACTCGTTTCTTAAATTACCGTTCCTAACAACCGTGGTTAGTGTACCTGCAGAAAATCACAGATATTTAAGACCTTTTGTGCCAGCACTCACAAAAGCGTCCACATTCATTACCGTTCACTATAGAAACGGTATCCATGCGTAGAGCCGCTGCATGGACAGCATCCAACCTCGGACACCTCCGTTTGAATGGAGTTGTCCTTTCCGCCTATTGCGGGTTCGCACATGTATGGCAAAACATGGCTAGACACAGACGCGACGTGGGTTCCCATTGGAATAAGTCCCATCCATCCCTCACGGACTTTCCCGTGGCACCATCACGTATGGCAAAACGTGATGAACTAGTATGGTTGTGCAAGAAAGTAAGTTTTGACAGGAATAAAATGTGCTGGAAGTCAGATTAAATACACCATAGAGTACTAGCCACCTGAAAGAACCCAAAATTCCCTCTAGGGCCTCTCGGACTAGATAAGACCTTAACGTCCTACTCACTTAGCAAGATTATTAATCTTGGCAAATTTTATTCCAAAAACAAGTTTGTTAAGGTATTTTAATTACTCTGGTGCATAATCTCGCTCTGGTGGTCTCCTCTTTTGACCCAACAAGTGACCCATGCACGAAATGAAGGAGTTAAAGACAGAACACTCCATTCGCTTTCTTTTCCGAGTATGTTAAACTCAAGAAACTATTTTCTCATCCGAAATTGTTTTGGAAATTGAAGGATGTTCTCCGTAGATACCATAAGAAATTGACGTTCTTATTAGGCATCAATAGAAAGGGATCATAAAGAGATGATCTAGTTCTTCAAATTCTTCCGACATATTGTTATGGAGTTTCTAAGAAACGACCATAACTGGATTTTTGGTCCTACTGGGCAAACTGATCCAATCATCATAAATTCAGGACTATGATCTCATCAAAGAAAATACAGAGAGTTCTCAACCATAGATGTTTTTCTCATTTCATTTCTTGCACCACGACCAAGTCTTGACGGTCGTTTGACCGCCTACATATCTGTGCTCCATCTGTCTCGTGTCGTCTATCACTCCGTCACCCCTCACCGTAGCAGCCATCGCTCCAAACCCTCCGCCAATCCTACCTCAAGTGGCTGGTATGCCACCGCTGTTGCACCATGGCGACCCTCGATAAAAGGAGAGTATCGCTCGTCGTTTTCTACCACCTCTGAGCCAGACCTCCACTCGAGCTTTAAACCTCCATCACCATCTTTTCATCCAACTGCTCCTTCGGTGCTCACGCCAACTATTTTCATCATTTGCGACAATCAGCGTCAAGAAGGCTTTCCATCATCTCCTCGGAGACCCAAAGGAGAAGTTTAGAAGAAGGCCACAAGAAGGATCCAACCCGATGTTGCCAACCATGACTCATTTTCTGGAGATGTTTGATTCCGTCTGCTGGAACTCTAGTAGGACTGTACGTCTGCTTTGCGATCCAGTACTTGATGATTTTATCTTTTCATGTGTATATTCATCGCCTGCTTCCGCACAAGCGACATTGATATCCTCATCAAGCCTGTTATCTCCCCTGGAGGTTTTCCTCTAATCTTGTTGTCAAATCTCGGGACGAGATTTCTTTTAAGGGGGGTAGACTGTAACACCCCAGGTGTTTATTAAAGATAAATACCTTAATTAGTTGTGTTAATCAAGTTTAATTGGCTCATAAACATGTTTGACATGATCTTGCACACTTTTGCACAAATGACCTTGGTTAAAAATTCAAATTCCCGGTCAAACCCCTATAGATCCTAAAGAGCTGATTCGGTTTTCTTGCGCGTTCTCCAAATTTCTCTATAGAAGTTCAAAATCGGCCAATATAAAAGTTTTTCTTTGTTTCCGGAAACACATTTTTCATAATTGGCGGACATTCCAATTTTGTTTGCAAAGCCGCTAAAATGTGAGTTGAAGTTTCTGCGCAAAGTAAACCGGGGCCGAGTTTTATTGTAACGACCCGCCTATCCGAGGCCGGGCCCGCCTACGCCTGGCAGCTTTCTAGGACCCTAAGAATCTCCTCACAGACCAACACATGTCTTTTTTGCGCACTTTGTCCTCACTCATGCGCACCCGGGAAGGACTTCCCGGTCGGTCACCCATCGCTCCAGGCTAAGCACGCTTAACTTTGGAGTTCTTTCGAGATGAGCTTCCGGAAAAGAAGTTGCAACTTGTTGGTATGAGTATCCTTATCAATCCTATTAAGCCTTGGGCCGGGATGTCACATACACCCCCTTAGAAGATCGACATCCTCGTCGATCAACCCCAAGCCAGGAACGTCCTCTCTTGGCCACGTCCGTGGGTCCAGTGCCAGCGCATGTGCCATGCTGTGTGGCCACTCTGGGCCCACACCAGCCATGCACACCATGCTTGCGCAACTGCGACCGCACGCGCCCGTGAAACCGTGAGAGTCAGCTCTGATACCAATTGTAACGACCCGCCTATCCGAGGACGATTTGAGTCGCCGACATCGCTGTGCCGCGCTCTAGAGCGTTGTGCGCGCACCCCGGACAACGTTGGCCCCGTGCCGTCCTCGCGTTGCTCCGGTGTACGGATACCGTGGAGAGGTCGCTGTGAACCCGTGCCTCGACCGTGGGGTCTCCGCCTCGCTTCCAATCGTACGCCGCGCCCAGGAGCCCGTCGCGGCTTGGCCGCAGGCCTGAATGGCCACGCGCCGCGCGAGCAGCGTCGCAGCGCCCCCTTGCGCATGCACGCAGCCAGCTGGCCCACAAGGTCTTAAGGCCGGCCGCAGTACCTCGTCCGAGTCGTCTCGCGCGCTCACAGGAAGACGCAGCCGCGCGGCGCCGGTTCCGGAACGAGGCAGAGCCGCCGCCGCTGTGCATTGCTGCGCCGCCGCCGAGCCAACCCTCCTGCACCTGAGCAAGCGCCGCCGACCGCTCCCACTCCTTCCCCTGGGTCTCCTCTACACAGTCGCACCACCGCCGGACCCCCAGGCCGCTCCCTCGCCGGCCGGCGACGTGCCGCAGCGGACACGCGGGGGCATCCCGCTGCAGGCCGCCGACGCCGCCCACTCCAGCCCGGCCAAGGCCACCTCCCACCTTGACAAGGTCAGTAGCAGCCCCGGGTGGTCTCCTCCAGCCAAGTCCAGTGATCGCCGGCCGGAATTCCGGCCGCCGGTGAGGTCCAGTCCGTCCCGGGGGTCGCATTGCGAGGTTTGGGTTTTATGCAGGGTGTTTTGTGTAAAGCAGGGACCGATTCGTGAATCTGAGATTTAAGTTGAGGGTCCCGGTGTAAATGTGTTTTAGGGTTTTCGGCTGCAACTTCAAAAATCAACTAAAAATCGTAAAAAAATCATAAAAATACAAATCCAATTTTGTTGGTTTTCTGGTGAAGAACTCTACCTTTTATAGAAAGCATGTATAGGGTTTTTCTGTGTATTTTTTGAATGAAAATTCAAACTCAGTTTGAGGTGTTTTTAGTGTAGTTTAAAATATACATATGCTATGGACTTGAATTTTGGATATGTTGCTCTTTATGGCTTGTTTAGATCTGTGACCAAAGTTGGCATGAGTTTGATGTGTAGATCTTTAATTATGATTTATGCAAACTTTATACTAGATTAATCTTGATGCTTTTTATAGCCCCTTTAATAAACTTTTCTTTGAGCACAAGTGCACCCTAGGGCTTTGTATTGATGAATAGTGCCTCTGGTAGAATGGATGTGATTTTAGGATGTGTTTTGGCATGTGTTTTTGGAATTAATCTTGTGTAGGAGTTTAAATATAAATTTTCAAAAATAATTTGAATCTGCACCTATGCTTTGGCCAGAGGCTTAGATTTGACATGTATGCCTTGTAGGAGAAAGTTGAGATCAAAAAGTTTAGTAAATCTTTTTATATGAATTAATGGTGATTTACTAGGCTAAAATTTGTCTTTTTCGTATAAATTAATTTATAAATGTTCTTAATCTAAATTTTGGTGTGTGAGCTTAGAATGGGTATATGATGATGTGTGCAGAAGCTTAGATTTATTTGAGGTATTTTTGATTTAATATAGATTTATGGTTGTAAGGCTTGCTTTATTTAATTAAGTAAAGAAAGGTCAATTAAGGTGTGAATTTGTGAAATCATATCATGTTTCTGTTTTTGAATTTTTAATCACACTCCCTTGCTGTTTTGTGAAGATAAATACTTTAGTTTGCTTAAATATGTACACAATCACCTTCAAAATAGTATTTAGTTCATCATCACACCACCCTAATAAATTTTGTGAGAAATTAATAATGTTTAGTTGAATATGGCCAACAAGAGTTGGGTTGGTGGTAGTTCTCACACCCTCACCATAATCTAATGCATATGCATGTGTACGTGTAGATTTACCGAACGGTACATACACGCTAACCCAGGAGGGTGAAGGGGCAGTTGATGGTGAAGTGAACCAGCTTAGTGTGCAGCAAGACCTGGACCAAAGTTCAGAAGAGCCCAAGGCTAGTGCTAACATAGAAGAAGGCAAGCCCCGGATACATCTAACCCTTTTCCTAAACTCATATCTTTACTTTTCGTATTTATGTTATGATTTGTGCATTTAAGTTTCAGGAGTTGATTTGAAACCTAGATGCATGATCCTTAGGACTCCTATGCTCTTTTACTAGTATGTTAGGAACGCTAGTGCCATGCTTTAAGGACACGGTACAAGTCGAGTAATGACTCATTGCTCGCGAGATATAGGATGCTTATGTTGGAATCATAAGTTGGATAAATTGACTCGCTCATGTGGTAAGAGCAATGGGTTCGGTCTCGACCGAGTAGCATGGTGCTGGTCTAAGCTATTGAACGTACCAAGTGCTTGTCGGGAATGGGACCGGTAAGCCTAGTACCTAATGAACCAGTGCGGGAATTTTATTGCTACTAATCTTGAGATGCGTCTCCCGGTTCGCTACCGGTAGTGCAAGTGTGATTTTGGACGTGCCATGTTTGGGCGTACCAGTAAACCTTGTACTTAGGACTGTATCATCTTTTCCTAATCTGGGGAATGACGGGAACCGCCTGGTCGGGGTAGACACTGCACTTGGTCTACCTTCTTCCGTGTATCTTGGGTTTACCTTGCAAGGATATAAATCGATCGATCGTCGGTCACTCGCCGTTATCTGAGTCGGCTTGACCACTGGCTACCCCATGTTTATTTATGGAACATTTTGGATTAATATTGTTGGATGATTAATCTTGTTTGTACAACCATGCTTGCTTAGCTAGGTGCTTACCTAGAATGGTTAACATACTAGAACTTGAGCTAAAATTTGAAAGTAAGGATCAACTCTTAGTTGCTTTTGGCAAAACCAACCCACCAGCCAAAAAGCCTTGCATGTCTAGCTGTGTCTTTTATTTTTTTGTCGGGTAAGTCTTGCTGAGTATTAGTATACTCAGCCTTGCTTTTGTTGTTGTTTTCAGGTAATCCCATCTGGCCTGGTTCTATTCCAGATGGTTGGGAACTTGAGTGGGAGAACGATGTTGATGAGTGATACTCTATGGATGGCCTCCCATGTGTATCTTCCGCTAGTTTTATTTCCGCTGTTTAAACTCTGAATCACCTTTACTTTTATGTACTGAAAAACCTGGTTTGTAATATTAAGTACTTTTGGACCTTTTATGTAATGTAATGTTGTACTCTGGTCCCGCCTTCGTGTGGGCTTAGCGCATAATTCGATCCTGTGTAAGTGATTTACCGGGCATGCCCCGGCAGAGGCGACAGAATAGTTCTTTATTATCGCTTAATGGCCACGTGGACCGGCTTATGCGATAATAAGGAATTATTTTTGGCGGTTCTGTCACAGCAATAATAGGATTGATAAGGATACTCATATCAACAAGTTGCAACTTCTTTTTCGGAAGCCCATCTTGAAAGAACTCTGAGGTTAAGCGTGCTTGGCCCGGAGCGATGGGTGACCGACCGGGAAGTCCTTCCCGGGTGCGCATGAGTGAGGACAAAGTGCGCAGAAAAGACATGTGTTGGTCTGTGAGGGCATTCTTGGGGTCCTAGAGAGCTGCCAGGCGTAAGCGGGCCCGGCCTCGGATAGGCGGGACGTTACAAATGGTATCAGAGCCGACTCTCGCGGTTTAACGGGCGCGTGCGGTCGCAGTTGCGCAGGCATGGTGTGGACCCTGAGTGGTCACAAAGCATGGCACATGCGCTGGCACTGGTCCCACGGGACGTGGCCAAGAGAGGACGTTCCTGGCTTGGGGTTGATCGACGAGGACGTCGATCTTCTAAGGGGGGTGTATGTGACATCCCGACCCAAGGCTTAATAGGATTGATAAGGATACTCATATCAACAAGTTGCAACTTCTTTTCCGGAAGCCCATCTTGAAAGAACTCCGAGGTTACGCGTGCTTGGCCCGGAGCGATGGGTGACCGACCGGGAAGTCCTTCCCGGGTGCGCATGAGTGAGGACAAAGTGCGCAGAAAAGATATGTGTTGGTCTGTGAGGGCATTCTTGGGGTCCTAGAGAGCTGCCAGGCGTAAGCGGGTCCGGCCTCGGATAGGCGGGACGTTACAAATGGCGCTGTGACAGAACCGCCCAAAATAATTCCGTATTATCGCCTAAGCCGGTCCACGTGGCCATTAAGCGATAATAAAGAACTATTCTGTCGCCTCTGCCGGGGCATGCCCGGTAAATCACTTACACAGGATCGAATTATGCGCTAAGCCCACACGAAGGCAGGACCAGAGTACAACATTACATTACATAAAAGGTCCAAAAGTGCTTAATATTACAAACCAGGTTTTTCAGTACATAAAAGTAAAGGTGATTCAGAGTTTAAACATCGAAAATAAAACTAACGGAAGATACACATGGGAGGCCATCCATAGAGTATCACTCATCAACATCGTTCTCCCACTCAAGTTCCCAACCATCTGGAATAGAACCAGGCCAGATGGGATTACCTGAAAACTACAACAAAAGCAAGGCTGAGTATACTAATACTCAGCAAGACTTACCCGACAAAAAAATAAAAGACACAGCTAGACATGCAAGGCTGTTTGGTTGGTGGGTTGGTTTTGCCAAAAGCAACTAAGAGTTGATCCTTACTTTCAAATTTTAGCTCAAGTTCTAGTATGTTAACCATTCTAGGTAAGCACCTAGCTAAGCAAGCATGGTTGTACAAACAAGATTAATCATCAAACAATATTAATCCAAAATGTTTCATAAATAAACATGGGGTAGCCAGTGGTCAAGCCGACTTAGATAACGGCGAGTGACCGACGATCAATCGATTTATATCCTTGCAAGGTAAACCCAAGATACACGGAAGAAGGTAGACCAAGTGCAGTGTCTACCCCAACCAGGCGGTTCCCGTCGTTCCCCAGATTAGGAAAAGATGATACAGTCCTAAGTACAAGGTTTACTGGTACGCCCAAACATGGCACGTCCAGAATCACACTTGCACTACCGGTAGCGAACCGGGAGACGCATCTCAAGATTAGTAGCAATAAAATTCCCGCACTGGTTCATTAGGTACTAGGCTTACCGGTCCCATTCCCGACAAGCACTTGGTACGTTCAATAGCTTAGACCAGCACCATGCTACTCGGTCGAGACCGAACCCATTGCTCTTACCACATGAGCGAGTCAATTTATCCAACTTATGATTCCAACATAAGCATCCTATATCTCGCGAGCAATGAGTCATTACTCGACTTGTACCGTGTCCTTAAAGCATGGCACTAGCGTTCCTATCATACTAGTAAAAGAGCATAGGAGTCCTAAGGATCATGCATCTAGGTTTCAAAGCAACTCCTGAAACTTAAATGCACAAAGTAACATTAAATGCTAAAAAGTAAAAGAGTATGAGTTTTAATCCAAAAAGGTTATATGTGACTCCGGTGCTTGCCTTCCTCTGACTCAACACTAGCCTTGGGCTCTTCTGGACTTTGGTCCAGGTCTTGATGAACACCCAACTCGTTCACTTCACCATCTACCGTCCCGTCTCCCTCCTGGTTGAGTGTGTACGTCTCGTATAGTAAATCTACACGTCACATGCATATGCATTAGGTGAGGGTGTGAGAGGTTAATTAAATGTTAACTTTGATGGTGACTGTGTACATATTTAAGCAAACTAAAGTATTTAACTTCACAAAACAGTAAGGGAGTGTGATTAAACATTCAAAAACAGAAGCATGACAAGCTTTCTCAATTTTGACACCTTAAATTCATTTCTTTATTTAATTACATAAAACCAGCCTTTCAACCATAAATCCATATTAAATAAAAAACACCTCAAATGTGCCTAAGCTTTTGCATACAGCAACATATGCCTATTGTAAGCTCACAAACCAAAATCTAGCTTAAGATCATTTATATATTAATTTATACGAAAAAGACAAATTTTAACCTAGCATAACACAAATAAATCTTATAAAAAGATTTATTAATCTTTTTGGTCTCAACTTTCTACTACAAGTCATACATGTCAAATATAAGCCCCTGGCCAAACCATAGGTGCAGATTCAAATCATTTTTCAAATTTTGAAATTAAACTCCTACACAAGATTAAATCCATAACCTATACCAAAACACATCCTAAAATCACATCCAACCTATCAGAGGTACTACTCACCAAAACAAAGCCCTAGGGTGCACTGGTGCTTAATGAAAAGTTCACTAAAGGGGCTATAAAAAGCATCAAGCTTAATCTAGCATAAAGCTTACATAATTCATAACTAAAAATCTACACATCAAACTCATACCAACTTTTGTCACAAATCTAGATATGCCATAAAGAGAAACATATCCAAAATTCAAGTCCATAGCATGTGTATATTTTAAACTACACCAAAAACACATCAAACTGCATTTGAATTTTTAATTCAAAAACTACACAGAAAAGCCCTATACATGCTTTCTAGAAAAGGTAGGTTTCTTCACCAGGAACCCAACAAAATTGGAATTGAAATTTTCTGATTTTTCTACGATTTTTAACAAATTTTTGAAGTTGCAGAGAAAACCCTAGTAACACGTTTACAGCCGGGTCCTTGAACTTTCTTTTCAGAATTACGGATAGGTCCCTACTTCACGGAAACCACCCTAGAAATATTGCAATCACCGCAATGTAGTCCCTACCGGCGCAGGGCTTACCGCCGGCGGCCGGAACAGGGGCGGATTGATTCGGGGGTGTGGCCGGGAGGCTTCCGTGTGCTCACCTGCACCGCCGGGTAGGGTCGGCCGGACCGGAGACCTCGCCGGCGAGCCTCGCGGCGGCGCGCAGGGCGGCCGTCCGTCGGAGCCCGGCGTGCCGGCGTTCGTGGCCCAATTGCGCGGCCGAGATGAGCGGAAAAGAAGTAGGAGGCCTAGAGGAAGGAGGGGAATTGCTTAGGCGGCGACGGACGCGAGCGGAGACGAGCTAAAGCGGCGGCGCGGCAAAGCGGCGGCGACACCGTCCGCGAGACAAGGCGCGGCGGCCTCGGCAGGTGCGGCTGCTGGGCCTTCGCGCGTGGGCGAGCACGAGGGGGTTAGGGACGCTGCCAGGGGTTAAGTGCACGGCTCGCCAGCTGGGCAGCGTGCATGCACCCGAATGCATCGCGGCGGCGGCGTGCGCCGGCGCGTGGCCCTGCTGGGCCCGCGGCCAGGCCGTGTACGCGCTGTAGGCGCGGTGTACGGTGCCTTGGGAGGGCGGAGGCTTCCACGATGTGCGCGGGTCCACAGCGAGGAGCCCGGGATGACCGTACACCGGCGACGGGCGTGAGAGGCACGTGACCGGCGCTGGCAAATTGCGCGCGCGCGCCGGGCGGGCGACGGCGACGACGATGCACATACCCGTTCCAAGTACCGGTTTTCAAAATTGCATAACTCTTGAAAATGTCAACACACTTGAAAATCTCCAAAACTAAAAGTTGTAGAGGAGCTATAGACCTACAACTTTCGTAAAGGGCGACATATGTTTTGATCAATGGATTTGTAGAAACAAATGCGTTGAAGATGCTGGAATTCTCAGCCCCGTAACACTGTGTGCAGAAACTTCAACTCAAATTTAAGCGGCTTTGCACTCAAAATTGGAATGTCCGCCAATTATGAAAAATGTGTTCCTGGAGATAACGAAGAACTTTTATATTGGCAGAATTTGAACTTCTATAGTGAAATTTGGAGAACGCAAAAGAAAACCAAATCAGCCTTTTTGGATCTATAGGGGTTTGACCAAGAATTATGACTTTGACCAAGGTCTTTTGTGCAAATGTGTGCCAAAACATGTCAAACATGTTTAGGAGCCAATTAAACTTGATTAACACAACTAATTAAGGTATTTATCTTTAATAAACACCTGGGGTGTTACAGTCTACCCCCCTTAAAAGAAATCTCGTCCCGAGATTTGACAACAAGATTAGAGGAGGCAAAGGTAGGGGAGAAGTGGTGTCGGATATGAGATGTACCCGTCGTTGTCGGTGCTCTTTTTGACGGATTCATTGTAGTCGTGACTTTGAGCATGCTCTTCTGAGCTTGGGTGCGAAGTCTCTTGCGTCTTTTCTTCTTAGTTTGATTAGTCTTGTCCTGCGGAGGTTTCAGACACTTCTTGACAAAATGCCCAGGCTGTTTACAATTGTAGCAAAGGACTGCACCGTGATCACGTGTTGTAGTACCAGCATTGTTGCTCTACTTTTTAGCATGTGAAGGAAATTCGGTGCAGGTGATTTCCCACCCACTTAAATCCACCTCAGGCAAAACTCGCTTGTGACTCTTACTTCTTCTTTCTTCCTCCCTAAGGTCCATAGGAAGTTGTGATGATGATAGGAGTGAATTTAGAAATTGTTGGTTGGAATCTTGGTTCTGTTGATTTTGAGCTTCATGATTCATCAATAGATTGAATAGATAGACTTGCTCCATAATAGATTCCGATATTGCTTGGGAGAGACTGTCGGATAGACTAGTTTGCGATAGCCCTTGATAACGATTATGGATGACATTTTGCACTAGTTGGCTTAACACCAAATTTTGGCCCTCCAAAATTTCCATGGTGTTGGCAAAGATATCCACCACATCCTGTGGTGGTGGAAAGGATGGGGACATTTCTTTGGGTTGAGGATTGACCGGACCTCCTCTAGTGGAGTTCATTGCCCTGAAATTTTATGAGGATCCGATCAGTTTCCTTAAGAGAACAAAAATCCAAGTATAGAAACAATTAATAAGGAATCGTAGCAATAGATCGGGAGGTCAGAGAACTCGATCCGGGGATTTCATAAGGATTTCCTTAACTAAAGGATCGTCAATAAACACGTTCTGCAAGGGTGGTTCTCTTAAGAATTCAATAATTTCCTTCTGAGAGTAACCAGAAGTGTGGTGGTAACTCAAGGAGTTGAAGTTAATTTAAAAGAATATTTAAGGAAACCAAAATTTTAGAGAGCAATTAGCAACAAGTTTCTCATGAGTAGCAAAAAAAAAAAATTGGAAGATAGGAAAATGGCACAGGGAGGCCAAAAATTTCAAAACAAACTTGCTCATAGCTTATTGAGTTAGTGATTTAGTGTGATATCCTTCCTGTTATTAAAGGTGCAATGGTTTTATATTTTAGAAATGATGCACCGACGATGTAGGATTGCAATGTCAATGCATATAAATGATTGGTGCAACCATGGGATGGTGCACATGATGATGCTCAATGATGAGTGCATGGGTATGATGTACATGTATATGAGCATACGATGTTTATGCATAGGAACTTACAGTGTATATGTCATGGTGCATAGTGAGAGATGCACATGATATGTGCTTGATGTTGTGCACAACTGAATACTAACGATCTTTGGACTGCCTACATATCAGTGTTCCATCGATTCTGTGCCACTCCATTACTGCCATGTTTCACTACAGCGGCCAGCGCTGCATTAATTTACTGGTCCTATCTCTAACGCCTAGCGTGCCATCATTACTGCACCGTGGTGACCATTGGTAAAGAGAAGAGTATCGATCGTTGATCCCCGACCACCCTTTGTAGAACATGGCTATTGGCTCCTTTCTTAAAACAAACCCCTATAAAACCTTCGGATCGAGTTCTCTAACTTTCTAACCTGTTGATATGCTTGTTTATCAATAACTACCATACTCGGATTTTTGTACTCTTAGGGAAACTAATCGGATCGTCATGAACTTTCAGGGAAATGGAATCCACCAAAGGAGATCCGGTCAATTTTCGATCCAATGAGCTGTCCCCATCTCTTCCACCAACACAGGATGTAGTGGATAGCTTTGCCAACACCATTGAAATGTTGGAGGGACAAAATCTGGTGCTAGGCCAGCTAGTGCACAATGTCATCCATGATCGTTATCAAGGGCTATCGCAAACTAGCTTAACTGACAGTCTATCACAGGCACTGTCGGAATCAATTATAGAGCAAGTCTATCTATTCAATCTATTGATGAATCATGAAGATCAAAATCACCAGAGACAAGATTCCAACCAGCAATTCCTAGATTCACTCATGCCACCGTCGCAACTTCCTATGGACCTTAGGGAGGAAGAAAGAAGGAGTAAGAGTCACAAGCGAGTTTTGCCAGAGATGGATTTAAGTGGGTGGGAAATCACCTGCACCGAATTTCCTTCACATGCTAAAAAGTAGAGCAACAATGCTGGTACGACAGCACGTGATCACGGTGCACGCCTTTGCTACAATTATAAACAGCCTGGGCATTTTGTCAAGAAGTGTCCGAAACCTCCGCAGGACAAGACTAATCGAACTAAGAAGAAAAGACGCAAGAGACTTCGCACCCAAGCTCAGAAGAGCATGCTCAAAGTCACGACTACAATGAATCCGTCAAAAAGAGCACCGACAACGACGGGTACATCTCATATCCAACACCACTTCTCCCCTACCTTTGTCTCCTCTAATCTTGTTATCGAATCTCGGGACGAGATTCCTTTTAAGGGGGGTAGTTTGTAACATCCCTGATGTTACTTCAGTTAAGTACTTCAATTACTCATGATAATCAAGTTTAATTAGTCCCTAAGCATGTTTTGCTTGATTGTGCACACTTTTGCACTTAAATCCTTGGTCAAACTCTCAAATCATGGTCAAACTCCTAGAGCTCCAAAAGGCTGATTCGGTTTTCTTACGCGTTCTCCAAATTTCACTATAGAACTTCAAATTCTGCCAATATAAAAGTTCTTCGTTGTCTCCGGGAACACAATTTTCATAATTGGCGGACATTCAATTTTTGAGTGTAAATTTGCCAAAAACTGAGTTGAAGTTCCTGTGAACAGCGTGTCGGGGCCGAGAATTCCTGCAACTTCATCGTGTTTTTCCCGTCAATCTATTCACCAAAACATAGGTCACCCTTTGCAAAAGTTGTAGTCCTATAGTTGCTCTACAACTTTCGTTTTTGGATATTTTCAAGTTCTATACAAAAAATTTGAGTTTCGCAGTTTGGAAAACAGCTAAACGAAATAAAAAAAAGGGTTGCAGGGTGCCGGCGTCGCTGCGCCTCCGCGTCGCGCGCGCGCCGCGCTTCGTGCCGCCACGCGTCGAGCATCCCTAGCTCTGGCGTACGGACCTTGGACGCTCCGTGGTGGGCCGCGCATCCTGGGGGACTCCGCACGACCCACAAGCCGTACGCCGCGCCTAGGCGTCAGCCGGCCGTCCGCCCGACGCCACGCGCCGCGCGGCGCCTGTGCCACCCGCGGCTCGCATGCGGTCGAGGCCAGCTGGACGTCCCTGCGGGCGCCAAGAAGTTCGCCATCTCCTCGATCCCTTTCCTCTCGTTCATGAACCGAGCCGAACAAGCCGGCAGTGCCTGTCCGCTCCGCCGGCCACCTCCATGGCCACCGCTGCCTAGTTTCTCCTCCGCTCGGAACCACCACCTTCCACTCGTTCTAACACCTCCCCTATCCCCTCTGGAACCCTCCTCCGCCGCCCTACACGGCGCATCACCTGTACGCCGCCCGGAGACAGAGCAACCGCGGCGGTGGATCCACCGAGCCGCCAAGAACCACCTCCGGCTCCTCCTCCGAGCTGTCTATGCATCAAAATCGAACCCTAGGTGAGTGAGGACCACTTCCCCACCCTTTCCCGGCCAAGCCCGGCCTTCCCCTCGCCGGAATCCGGCCGTCTTCACCGCTGGCCGCGCCAGGGACTACATTGCAGAGGTCAAGGTCTTTCCAGGGTCCTAGATGCAAGAACCAGGGACCTGTTCGTAAATCCTAAGCTGCAGATCTAGATCCAAAACGCAGGAACTTGTAAAATCCGTAATAAATCGTAGAAAAATCAGCAAAATGCAAATCCAATTTTGTTGGTTTTCTAGTGAGTAACTCTAACTTTTCTAGAAAGTATGTATAGGGTTTTTCTCAGTAGTTTTTGAATGAAAAATCAAAGTCAGTTTGAGGTGTTTTTGTTGTAGTTTAAGATATACACATGCTATGGAGTTGAATTTTGGATATGTTGCTCTTTATGGCATGTTTAGATTTGTGGCCAAAGTTGGCATGAGTTTGATGTGTAGATAATTAGTTATGATTTATGTAAGCTTTATGCTAGATTAATCTTGATGATTTTCATAGCCCCTTTAATAAACTTTTATTTAATCACAAGTACACCCTAGGGCTTTGCCTTGATAAGTAGTACCTCTGGTAGAGTGTATGTGATTTTAGGATTTTATTTGATAAAGGTTTTGTATTTAACCTTGTGTAGGTGTTTAAATTAAAATTTTCAAAAATAATTTGAATCTGCACCTATGCTTTGGTCAGAGGCTTAGATTTGACATGTATGAGTTGTAGTAGAAAGTGGAGATAAAAAATATTAGTAAATCTTTTTATAGGATTTAATTAAGTTAAACTAGGCTGAAATTTGTCTTTTTCATATAAATTAATTTATATGTTATCTTGAACTAAATTTTGGCATGTGAGCTTAGTTTAGGTATATGTTGCTGTGTACAAAAGTTTAGGACAGTTGGAGTTATATTTCTTTTATTATGAATTTTTGATGAAAGACTAGCTAGAAATCAATTAAATGTGTTTTGCTCACTTTTTAAGATAATTAAGGAGTTTATGAATTGTTCCTGTTTGTAACCATTTAAGCACACCCCCAAACAACACTCCTTACTTGGTGAAGTAAAATGTTTATATGTTATATGTGTACACAATTACCATCAATTAAGCCTAATGTTTTACACACACACCTCCACTTTTCTTTTGTGAAGAAAAGTTTAATAATTCTTTGTCGAGATGAACATGACCAACAGTAAACCCACTTGTTTTAACTTTAAATTTAGAACTGAATTCTTTTGCTTATTTATGAATACATGAAGTCTATGCATGTGCATATCGTGTAGAACTCCTGACGGTGGCTGCAAGCTCGTGCCGGAACGAGACAGAGGATCGTTCGAGGGAGAAGTGAATGACGTTGGAGTACAACAAGACCCAAACCAAAGTTTGAAAGGGCCCAAGGCCTAGTTAGCACTAACTCTCCTCTTGAAAGGCAAGCCTCGGATACATCTAACCCTTTTCCTAAACTCATACCTTTGCTTTTCGTATTTATGTTATGATTTGTGCATTTAAGTTTCAGGAGTTGATTTGAAACCTAGATGCATGATCCTTAGGACTCCTATGCTCTTTTACTAGTATGTTAGGAACGCTAGTGCCATGCTTTAAGGACATGGTACAAGTCGAGTAATGACTCATTGCTCGCGAGATATAGGATGCTTATGTTGGAATTATAAGTTGGATAAATTGACTCACTCATGTGGTAAGAGCAATGGGTTCGGTCTCGACCGAGTAGCATGGTGCTGGTCTAAGCTATTGACCATGCTACTCGGTCGAGACCGAACCCATTGCTCTTACCACATGAGCGAGTCAATTTATCCAACTTATGATTCCAACATAAGCATCCTATATCTCGCGAGCAATGAGTCATTACTCGACTTGTACCGTGTCCTTAAAGCATGGCACTAGCGTTCCTAACATACTAGTAAAAGAGCATAGGAGTCCTAAGGATCATGCATCTAGGTTTCAAATCAACTCCTGAAACTTAAATGCACAAATCATAACATAAATACGAAAAGTAAAGATATGAGTTTAGGAAAAGGGTTAGATGTATCCGGGGCTTGCCTTCTTCTATGTTAGCACTAGCCTTGGGCTCTTCTGGACTTTGGTCCAGGTCTTGCTGCACACTAAGCTGGTTCACTTCACCATCAACTACCCCTTCACCCTCCTGGGTCAGCGTGTATGTACCGTTCGGTAAATCTACACGTACACATGCATATGCATTAGATTATGGTGAGGGTGTGAGAACTACCACCAACCCAACTCTTGTTGGCCATATTCAACTAAACATTATTAATTTCTCACAAAATTTATTAGGGTGGTGTGATGATGAACTAAATACTATTTTGAAGGTGATTGTGTACATATTTAAGCAAACTAAAGTATTTATCTTCACAAAACAGCAAGGGAGTGTGATTAAAAATTCAAAAACAGAAACATGATATGATTTCACAAATTCACACCTTAATTGACCTTTCTTTACTTAATTAAATAAAGCAAGCCTTACAACCATAAATCTATATTAAATCAAAAACACCTCAAATAAATCTAAGCTTCTGCACACATCATCATATACCCATTCTAAGCTCACACACCAAAATTTAGATTAAGAACATTTATAAATTAATTTATACGAAAAAGACAAATTTTAGCCTAGTAAATCACTATTAATTCATATAAAAAGATTTACTAAACTTTTTGATCTCAACTTTCTCCTACAAGGCATACATGTCAAATCTAAGCCTCTGGCCAAAGCATAGGTGCAGATTCAAATTAGTTTTGAAAATTTGAATTTAAACTCCTACACAAGATTAATTCCAAAACACATGCCAAAACACATCCTAAAATCACATCCATTCTACCAGAGGCACTATTCATCAAGACAAAGCCCTAGGGTTCACTTGTGCTCAAAGAAAAGTTTATTAAAGGGGCTATAAAAAGCATCAAGATTAATCTAGTATAAAGCTTGCATAAATCATAATTAAAGATGTACACATCAAACTCATGCCAACTTTGGTCACAGATCTAAACATTCCATAAAGAGCAACGTATCCAAAATTCAAGTCCATAGCGTGTGTATATTTTAAACTACACTAAAAATACCATAAACTGAGTTTGAATTTTCATTCAAAAACTACACAGAAAAATCCTATATATGCTTTCTATAAAAGGTAGACTTCTTCACCAAGAAACCAACAAAATTGGATTTGTATTTTTATGATGTTTTTACGATTTTTAGTGGATTTTTGAAGTTGCAGCCGAAAACCCTAAAACACATTTACACCGGGACCCTCAACTTAAATCTCAGATTCACGAATCGGTCCCTGCTTTACACAAAACACCCTGCATAAAACCCAATCCTCGCAATGCGACCCCCGGGACGGACTGGACCTCACCGGCGGCCGGAATTCCGGCCGGCGATCACCGGACTTGGCCGGAGGAGACCACCCGGGGCTGCTACTGACCTTGTCAAGGTGGGAGGTGGCCTTGGCCGGGCTGGAGAGGGCGGCGCCGGCGGTCTGCAGCGGGATGCCCCCGCGTGTCCGCTGCGGCACGTCACCGGTCGGCGAGGGAGCGGCCTGGGGGTCCGGCGGTGGTGCGACTGTGTAGAGGAGACCCAGGGGAAGGAGTGGGAGCGGCCGGCGGCGCTTGCTCAGGTGCAGGAGGGTTGGCTCGGCGGCGGCACAACAATGCATAGCGGTGGCGGCTCTGCCTCGTTCCGGAACCGGCGCCGCACGGCTGCGTCTTCCTGTGCGCGCGCGAGACGACTCGGACGAGGTACTGCGGCCGGCCTTAAGACCTTGTGGGCCAGCTGGCTGCGTGCATGCGCAAGGGGGCGCTGCGACGCTGCTCGCGCGGCGCGTGGCCGTTCAGGCCTGCGGCCAAGCCGCGACGGGCTCCTGGGCGCGGCGTACGATTGGAAGCGAGGCGGAGACCCCACGGTCGAGGCACGGGTTCACAGCGACCTCTCCACGGTATCCGTACACCGGAGCAACGCGAGGACGGCACGTGGCCAACGTTGTCCGGGGTGCGCGCACGACGCTCTAGAGCGCGGCACAGCGATGTCGGCGACTCAAATCGTTTCGCGGTACCGGTTTCAAAATTCTGTAACTCCATAAACTGCCAACTAAGTTGGAAATCTCCAAAACTAAAAGTTGTAGAGGTGCTATAAACCTACAACTTTTACAAAGGGCTACATATGTTTTTCTCAACATATTTGTGTGAAAAACGTGTTGAGCTTCAGGAAAAACTCGGCCCCGGTTTACTGTGCGCAGAAACTTCAACTCACATTTAAGCGGCTTTGCACACAAAATTGGAATGTCCGCCAATTATGAAAAATGTGTTTCCGGAAACAAAGAAAAACTTTTATATTGGCCGATTTTGAACTTCTATAGAGAAATTTGGAGAACGCGCAAGAAAACCGAATCAGCTCTTTAGGATCTATAGGGGTTTGACCGGGAATTTGAATTTTTAACCAAGGTCATTTGTGCAAAAGTGTGCAAGATCATGTCAAACATGTTTATGAGCCAATTAAACATGATTAACACAACTAATTAAGGTATTTATCTTTAATAAACACCTGGGGTGTTACATACCAGCTGTGACAGAACCGCCCAAAATAATTCCGTATTATCGCCTAAGCCGGTCCACGTGGCCATTAAGCGATAATAAAGAACTATTCTGTCGCCTCTGCCGCGGCATGCCCGGTAAATCACTTACATAGGATCGAATTATGCGTTAAGCCCACACGAAGGCGGGACCGGCCTCGGATATGCGGGTCGTTACAATTGGTATCAGAGCTGACTCTCGCGGTTTCACGGGCGCGTGCGGTCGCAGTTGCGCAGGCATGGTGTGCATGGCTGGTGTGGGCCCAGAGTGGCCACACAGCATGGCACATGCGCTGGCCTGGACCCACGGACGTGACCAAGAGAGGACGTTCCTGGCTTGGGGTTGATCGACGAGGATGTCGATCTTCTAAGGGGGGTGTATGTGACATCCCGGCCCAAGGCTTAATAGGATTGATAAGGATACTCATACCAATAAAATGCAACTTCTTTTCCGGAAGCTCATCTCGAAAGAACTCCAAAGTTAAGCGTGCTTAGCCTGGAGCGATGGGTGACCGACCGGGAAGTCCTTCCCGGGTGCGCATGAGTGAGGATAAAGTGCGCAGAAAAGACAAGTGTTGGTCTGTGAGGAGATTCTTAGGGTCCTAGAGAGCTGCCAGGCGTAGGCGGGCCCGGCCTCGGATAGGCGGGTCGTTACAAATAATTTCCATCAATTCATTTCGGTCACCTATTTGTAAGTTTCTGCCATGCAATTCAGTGATGGTTGTGCAGTTTGGAAGCTTCCATCAACTACACACCAACTATCATGACAACCAAAGCATCACTTTGCATTGGTACATTCCTTGAATATGCAATTCTTTTGGATATTGCTTTAAGTTGGGCAGGCAGCAGGACACAATAATAGTACCTAGAGTAGGATTGTGTGACCATTGAGCTTTTTTCTTAGTTCAGGTACTTTCTATTTGTATGCCCATGGGATGTGTATTTGTATGCCCCCATGGGCTCAAAACTGTATTATGCTGACTTTGAATCCTGCAAGGAGAATAAACTTATAGCAGTCTAATGTTGGTTAGTTGCCTGAGAGATTCAGCATCAATTATGTACAATGTAGTCTGCCTACCAATACCAGTTACTAATCTGTTAGTTTCTTGAAAAATTGAAGAATAAAATAGTTTCCATATGAGAGGGCTAGATATATTGACTATCTAATTCTTATTTGGTTGTGTTCTGCTGTCTGGTGTAATTGTCAATAATGTTTCCTCCCTTGTTTCAGTTATCTGCTGCAGTGCTGCCTGGTAATTATCAACAGAAAGACAAATATGTTATATGTGGACAATCTTCAAGTGTTATATGTGGACAATCATCAAGAGGCACTATTCCATGGTACTCCTTGCTCTAGGGAAAGAACTACAATTTTGTTTGGTGATTAGCTCTCTTTTGCATTTTTTCCTTAAACGTACTAGCATGTATTCATGCAGCTCCTTTGCATGTTAGATAGGCATTGCCTTTGGGGTTGCAATGGAGATGGACTTCCTGCTGGATCTAATACCGAACTTTCTAAAGGTGCATACATAGCAGTATAACACATTGTGGTTAAACACTGATGTCATGTTATTATGTTTCATGTTTCCAATAGATTTTATCTCTGCAGGATGTTCTGTGTACCTGACAGCATATATCTAGGCTTATACAATGTAGCTTAGATACTTGATTTATTGGGAAGCTTGGATACTCGAATTATTGACAAGATGTCGTCCAGGCTGCCCACCTGGAAAGGAAAGTACCTAGACAGAGCTGGCCGGCTGAAGCTTCTGAATTCCTCGTTAACTTCCATTCCGATTTATTTCCTAACAGTGTTCGCACCGAAGAAGTGGCTATTAAAGAGGATTAACAAAATACGATGTGGGTTCCTGTGGAAGGGCTCAGAAGATGTGAATGGAGGCCACTGTCTGGTCAGTTGGAAGAAATTGCAAAGACCAAAAAACTTTGGCGGGCTCAGAGTTCTCGACCTTGAGATGTTCAGCCATGCTCTGAGATTACGGTGGCTCTGGTATCAATGGACAGAGCCGGATCGACCTTGGGCTCTCTCTGAGGTGCCTTGCAATGACATTGACAAGCAGCTGTTCAGGCTTTCCACCATTGTGGTCCTGGGTAATGGCAACAAAGCTATGTTTTGGGACTCACCTTGGCTGTAGGGGCGTGCTCCTAGAGACATTGCGCCGAGCCTATACAAGCTAGCTTGGAGGAAGAACTTGACAGTAGCGCAGGAAGTGCAGAACTTAAACTGGATGAGAGGCCTGTGGCGCATGAGCTCTGCTGATCATCTGGTTGAACTAATCACCCTATGGCCGCTCATACAGGAAGTGCAATTGAGTCAGCAAGAAGATAAAATTGTGTGGAGGTGGACTGCAAACGGAAGCTACACAACCAAATCGTCTTACGAGGTACAATTCAAGGGGTCTTATACTAATCTGAACTGCAGTGCAATCTGGAAAAGCAAAGGCGGAGGGAAAGCACTGTTTTTTTGCCTGGTTGCTCCTACAAAGCAAACTGCTCACAGCTGATCAATTGTTGATTAGGAACTGGCCGTCCAATTTAACATGCTCGCTATGTGATCAAGCCCCAGAGACAGCTACACACATCAGCCTTCATTGCGTTTTTGCGCAGCAGGTGTGGGTTCTGGTGAGTTGGTGGACTTTTGGTTGGGTGCCAGTGCCGTCACCTGTTGCAAACTTGGTGGATTGGTGGAACTCTGTTTTGCATGCGACTCAAAGGATTACAAGAAATCAGTGGCAGCTGTCCTAATCTACACGACTTGGAATTTGTGGAAGGAGTGTAACCGGAGAATCTTTGATCATGTCTCAGCCTCACCGGCGCGGGTTGTTAATCTCATAAAGGAAGAAATCAGGTTAAGAAGTCTAGCAAGCGGGGAGGAGGCCCTGCCTCATAGAGGGTTTTAGTTTCTTTTAATGTTATCTGTCATCTTTGTGCTAGAGTGCCCCTGTCTTCTATGTAATATCAAAGTTTGTAAGACCTTACTTGCTTCTCCTCCTTATATGATATAGGCCCTGTTTAGTTGGCTAAAATTTTGTCAAAATTTTGCTACTTTTTCAACTCTCTCTCCATCACATCACATTAAATACACTAAAAGACATATGTTCGGAGCAGTAAATGTAGGTAAAAAAATTAACTAATCACACAGTTCTGTTGTACATCACGAGCCGAATCTTTTGAGCCTAGTTAGTTCATGATTGGACAATATTTAACACAAACAAACGAAAGTGCTACAGGAGTGCTACAGGAGTTCAAACAGTCACTTTTGCTACTTTTGAGCCAACTAAACAGGCCCATAGTAGTGCTCCTGCTGTTTTATTAAAAAAAAAGAATTATTGGGAGTACAAGTGTTCACTAGCAATCTCGAGCTCAGGTACATGTATAAGAGATAGGGATCCTGTTCTATGTTTAATTTGTACATTTTGGGTGTCTTTGTCATAGTCACTTAATTTCAAGTCATTCTTCAGATATGATGGCTTAAATTTCAAGTCACTTAATTTTGGGTGTCTTTGTCATAGACACTTAATTACTGGTCAAACATCAAAATGTGCACTCAATTTCAAGTCATTCTTCGGATATGATGTCTTAAATTGAGAAATACAATGTCGTATTATATAATTTTTATTGTATGTTTTTTGTATTGCGTTGTAGACATTTGGATGCCCGTAGCAACGCACGGGCACCTTTCCTAGTATATATATATTATTCATTTACTTCTTTTTTCTTCATTGAGTTTTCTTTTTTATCCACATTTTTGTATTTTTCGTTTTCCTTCTTTATTTCATTATTTAATTTTTGCTTTATTTTTTCCATTCTTTTCTTTCGTGTTTTTTCCTTTCATTTATTTTTTCCTTTCGTTCTCCAAATTACTTTTTCTCTTTCACGTTGTTTTTCTTTCATGTTATTTTCTATAATGTTTAAACTTTTTTCTCTTCTTTCTTTCGTCACTTCTTTCCTATTGTTTTCTTTTTCGCTCCCATTCATTTATTTCTTCTTTTTTGTGTTATTTTTTTCATTTTAAGTTCTATATTCATGAGATCGATCCTTCTTTCTTTTTTTCTCCATATTTGTTACCTTTCATGTTTTTTTGTTTTCCCCTTCCTTTCTTTTTGGTTTTTTTCTTTTTCTTGTGTTGTTTTTATTTCATGTAATTTCGTTTTATATTATTGATGTGTAATTTTTTTCTCTTTTATCGATACCTCTTCTTTAGTATTTTATTTTTCGCTTCCATTTTTCCCATTTTTTCTTTGCCATGCTATTTTTCTTTCATGTTAAATTCTCTATTCATGATGTTTAAGTTTCGATAGAGGCGGAGTGCCCGATCTTTTGGTGAGTGGAGATAACTTCAATCTGGTGGGAGGCGACCCTCACGATCCGACTACGACGAGTGAGACTCGAAGCGTCAATGTAATCGCTGAACCAACTCCCGATGGTTACCAACCTTGCCGGCGCAAGATCAGCTTGATCACGAAGATCAATTCCTGTATGCAATCGAAAAACGAACAAAAATCTGAGACGAGCAATCTTATTATCACTCGAAGGTGGACTTCTGAATCACAGAGAACAACACATATTTGTGTGTATTCTGGTGTAGCTAAAGCTAGATGTAAAACAAAACTCGAGTTTCTAATGCGGCGGCTACTGAGTATATGAGGAGGGGCGTCCTGGGGTTGGGGGTGACCTAGGATGGGGCACCCACAACTTGGGCTTAAGGCCCAACAAACTGGCGATGCAGCACCTTAGCAGATTCTAGACATCAACTTGTTTCGACGATTCCCGTTGACTCAAGACGAATTTGGGCCTGAGATCAGTGTCATTGGAAGCTCTATGAAATTGTGGTTCCATCGATATAAAGAACGTCCAAAACGGACTTCGTATGCAAACTGGGCGTCGTTTTTAGTGTGCACTGGTCCTGGACTCCGAACTGGACTCGAACTTGAATTTCTTTGGGCCTCCACCTTGAGGACTCGAACCGGATTAGGCTCGTGCCTCCTCTTCGACTTGGACACCCTTGCTGGACTTCTTCTACTCAATTCCATGCACCAATCATAGTCGTATGCATGGGTGTCATGTCATCATCAAGTTTATTCCTTCTTTTTTTTGAGAAAAGTCCAAATTACTCCTCTAAAGTATGACCAATGTTTAGACAACCTCTTAAAGTATATCTTGGCTCAGTTTACCCCCTAAAATATACCATTTAGTTCAATTTATCCCTAAACATAACCTATGTTTTTTGTTTCTCCGTGCACAAGTGGAGTTTGATGTTCAAATTTTATAAGACGATAGCAGACAACATAAGGCATGTTAAAAAATATATCATAAATTTTTCATCACTATTATGATAGGGTAGAATATTTAATAATAAATTATATCATTGAGACACAAAATTATGTAAAACTAATGATGAAAAAGTCATAAACATTTTTCTAATATAAATTGTGATATCCACTACCATCTTGCAAAGTCTCAAATTAAAATTCAAGTTGTGTATGGAGAAACAAAAATGACAAATTACATTATGGGGTAAGTTGAACCAGATAGCTAAGTTCAGGAGGTAAATTGAACCAAAACATAGTTTAGGAGGTTATATGAACTTTCACTATACTTGAGGGTAGTAATTTGGACTTTTTTCTTTTTGTTACTTCTTCTTTATTACCTTTCGTTTTATTTTCCATACTAGTCTTTTTTTATTCATTTTGATTTTTTTCTCATTTGATTCCTTTGATGCTTCATGGTTCATTTTATTTAGATATTTGTCGTCTTGCTTAAATATATTCTTTCTAAAATATTTGTTTTCCCTCTGTAAATATTTATCTCTCTACTATAATTTGATTCATAAATTCATATAATTTGCTCAATTTGTACAAATATTTTTGTTTGATGAGTTTAGAATTTACTCCACTGAAAGAATCTTAACGTCGCTTAGAGGGGTGTGAACAGGCGAGTTGACCAAATAAAACTTTTCCACTTGAAACTTGAACCTCCTGGCACAGGCGGTCAGACCGTCTTCACAGGCGGGTAGACTGCCCCTGCTACCCTGTGTTGGGGAGGGTAGTTAAACCGCCTCCTGGACGTAGCTAAACCGCCTCCACGCAGAGAACCTGCAAAAGTGAAGCTCAAGCTTCTCTTGACTTCTATCAAGAACCAAAGTTCTTGAGTGGCTTAAGTAGATGCTCAGAGGCAGAGTTATGATCACTGCATACAAAGACAAGCTCACCCAAGTAGATCGAAGCGAAAGCAAAGTAAATATGCTAGAAATCAACTAGTGAGGCAAACCACAAAGGAGATACGATGATTTGTTTCCCGAAGTTCACTCCCACTAAGGAAAGTTACGTCTCTGTTGAGGAGCTTGATTTAGAGACGATTCTTCAACTCTCTCTCAACAAGCCGGGTCTATTTAAACTACTTTCCTCGGTTCCACTAAGGTGATCTTTTCCACAAAGAGGCAAGATCACAACCCTCACAAACTTGCCGCTGCTCATCACAACTTGGGAGCTAGCCGGCGACACCTAGCCGTCTAGGAGGCAAACCTCCAAGAGTAACAAATACTTCAAAGGCTTGTACATGCGAATCACAAATGCTCAAGCTATGGGATGCACTTGTTAGCTCGCAAATGCTCACACAAGATCACTCTCTCAACCCAACACAAGGATAGAGTTTGAATCTCACAAAGAGATGGTTGGAGAGAGTTTCTTTTGCTTTAGCTTAGCAAAAACAACAGGGGGAGCACACCAGCAACTCTAGAAGCAGCAGCTCCAACCTGTGAAGCTCGTGGAGTATAAATACCCCACACAAGAGAAACTAACAACTAGAACACAGACTAATGTGATTAGACCGCCTGCACTGGGCGGTTAGACCACCTGGTGCCGACCAGTTTGAAAAACTAGTCGTTAGCCTGCTAGGGGCGATTAGACCGCCCCCAGAGGCGGTTAGACCGCCCTGGGCAGAGAGAGCCCAAAAACCCTTTTCACTTCTCACCAACACTTCACCGACGAGATGAAGTGGTCAGGGTTAGGTTAAAGGTTTTTTAGATCACTTAGGAACTCTCTCAAGGCTATTTCTCACAAAGGTCAACTAATGAACACTTTTGATGATTGTCATAAAGCTAATGTTGCATCCCTCTTGATAGTACAACATTCCTATACTCAAGAATAAAAGTAAATACTGAATCAACCTCTTGAGCTTGCACATCTTCAATCTTGCCATACTTGAACAATTTCAACTTGAGGGCTTCCAACATTACCATTGTCTTGAGCACAACCATACTTGAGCTAGTGACTTAGAATTCTTCCATTTAGCGTAAGAGTGCACACTTGAATTCTTAAGTCACTCCATACTGCCAATCATAACACATAGATGAGTTGCATTGTTTCCTCGGTTAACACATGAGTATGATTCTTCAAGACCCCATGGATACTAGTTACTTCACCTTAGCAAAACACCACAAATGCTTAGTATCTCGCTCTAGTCATCTCGGTTGATCTCTTCATCACTTACCCAAGCCACATTGAGTTCGGCTTTGCTTCACCAAAAATTATTCTTCATTTCAAATACCGCTTCAAATGCTAGTTCTTGATTGACAATGAATATGCAAGCTTCCAATTGAGGATCATCAAATATATACTCATCCTTGTATCATTTTTGCAAACACCACATGAAGTCTTGCATTGATTATTTTTAAAACACCATTTCTTATGTCCATGACTTGCATGTTTCCAATTGTAGAACCATTGTCTTAGAATTATCCACATGTTCCTTGAAGTATCCATATGAAATATTGCAAAGTCTTTTGGTGCAAATAATTATTTCTCACAAACTGATCCCTTTCATTTGTACCCAAGCTATCACATATATTAGAGACCTTGTAAATCAATCTAAAACAAACTCTGACAAGTTCTTCAATAGCTTGTCATTTAGCAATACTTGCACAAGGGATCACACACTTGCTTGCTTTATTTGATGTGAGCCATACAATATTCATTCTCATATACAACAATATCTCGTGAATATTAAAATTAAAACCTGCTCACATTCTTAACAAACAAGTTAGTCCTTTAATCACTTTGTCATTCAATTCACCAAAATCCACTTAAGGGTCTAGATGCACTTTCATCCACAAGGATACATATTTGTTCCATTAGTTCATATAATTTGTTCGGTCGTACAAATTTTTTGTTCCACTAGTTTGTAGTATTTGTTCTAGTAGTTTGTAGCATTTGTTCCACATGTATACATATTTGTTCCGTTAGTTTATATAATTTGTTCATACGTACTAATTTTTTATTTTGGTAGTTTGTAGAATTTGTTTTACGGTTATGCACAGAATATACAACTTTAATTAAAAATATAAATAAAAAAGTTCATTAAAATATAATCAAACATACAAAAGACATATTAATGAATGCATATTTAATAAAGTATCGTACTACGCACTTCAGAATCCATCTTTGGTGTAGCTGGCATATAGTGCCCCAGAGCTCAAGCACACATAGTTCCCAGTGTTGTACCACAAATAGTGGACTAGTACGACCGATGCTTCTTGTCGATCCTCTCGATCATCTCAGGAAGCACGTACAACGGTTGCTCAGGCTGTTGTGCCATGGCTGCAAAACTAATAATATTTGTAAACTATTTTCTAGAAAAATAATATTTTTAAACTAAATATTAGAAAAATATTATAAAAATATCTAAACCATTTGCAAGTATTTTTAAATAATTTTCTAATATTTCTAAACTAATTTCAAAATTTCTAAACAATTTATAATATTTGTAAACTAATTTTGAATTTTCTAAACTATTTTCTAGTATTCCTAAACTAACTTCAGAATTTCTGAATAATTTTCCAATATTTTGAAACTAATTTTAGAATTTCTAAACTATTTTCTAGTATTTCTAAACTAATTTTCATAATTCCTAAACAATTTTTTAATACTTCTAAATTAATTTTCGAATTTCTAAACTATTTTCAAGTATTTCTACACTAATTTAACAATGTGTAAACTGTTTCTAGTATTCTAAACTAATTCTATAATTTCAAACTATTTTCTAGTATTTCTAAAGTAATTTTGTAATTTCTAAAAAAAATTATAATATTTATAAACTAATTTCAAAGTTTTTAAACATTTTATTAGTATTCTATAATAATTTCAAAATTTCTATATAATTTTTTAATATTTCTATGCATATTTAAAATTTCTGAACTATTTTTTGGTATTTCTAAACTAATTTTTGAATTTCTAAACAATTTTCTAATATTTCTAAACAAATTAAAAATTCCTAAACTATTATGTAGTATTTCTAAACTAATTTTGGAATTCTAAACTAATTATAAAATTCCTAACTATTTTCTACTATTTCTAAACTAATTCTGAAATTTCTAAATTTTTTTCTAAAATTTCTAAACTACCAAAAGTAAATAGACTAGAATAATACTTGACTCGAAGCGCAGATGCACAATAACAAAGAGAGAAATGAGGAGAGGGCGCCAACCGCCGTTTTATAGGCGCTGCCCCGCAGATGCGGTTGGCAACGACGGTTGGTGTGAACCACTGTTGCGGTCAGCGTTTAGGCTAGACAGGCCCATCAGCTGCCTTCAACCGTCGTTGCCAACGACGTCTGGGTCCTGCCGCGTGCTGGTGACCCATTAGCCGTTATCCACAACGGTTGGTTAGCCCAGACGCTATTTTGTACAGCGTTTGGATCAAGACGCCGTTGTGCTGTTTTGTACGGAATTTGGATCAAGACCTCGTATACAACGGCGGCTGCGGCATACTTTTGAAAAATTTTGAATTCGATATTTATTTTTTAAAAAATCAAGAAAAACTATATATATATATAAAGGAGGCGACTAGACGGAGAGCCCTCTCCTTTTAGTCTTAGGTGGAGAGCCCCCCGTTTTTGGCAAGTTTCTATTTTTGGAAGCCCGTACCGTGCAAAGCCCCTACCACACCGCGCGTGCTATCTTAATGGAAGAACGCGCGAGAAGGACGAAACCACGCAGCGCGCGGGAAAAAAAGAAGCGCGACGCGTGCGGGAAAAAGAGACCGCGCCGCGCGCGGGAAAAAGAGATGACGTGGCGTGCGGGAAAAAGAAAGGGCGTCGCGCGCGCGAAAAAGAGATGGAGCCGCGCGCGGGAAAAACGTTGCCCACGTTAAAAGTAACTTTCTAAAAAAAAGAAAACGTAACCCTGTGCCGCAAAGAAGTAACTGGCCGAATAAGGATGAAAACGGGCCGGCCCAGTTACGAAGTACATGACTAAAGCCCAAAAAAAATAAAAAAGAAGAGAAGGAAACCCTAGATATCCTGGACGACGCAGCACGGCGTCGATACCGACCGCCGCAGCCAAGGATCCAGGGGGGATCAGCGAGGTAGAAATCAGAAGATCAACAGAAAAAAGAACATACTGGAGACCTACTCTTGTCCAGGTAAGCATTATTCACCACGAAAATTCTAAGTTTGCATCAAAAAACTAAAAAGATTGAACAGAAAGTAAAACCAGATTCAATTCAACATATTTCTGTGTTCTTGGGTGTCTTTCCTCCTGTATCTCTTACTACTTTTCTGTACTTGGATTGAGGATCCTGCACTTTCCTCCTGTATTTCCTGGCCTTGCATCTTGTTTACATCCCATATGCATTGATGCCTGTACATCAGACTTGGATCCCTAGGGGGAAAAAAGAAGCAAAAAGACAGATTACAATTAGATGTAGACACATCAGATACCCATCAGATATGAATAAGTAACTAGTACAGTTAAACATTAAAGATGTGTCAAAATAATTTGAAAGAAAAATGCTACACCTCACTGTTGTGTCAAAAAAATGTGCAGACAGTGAAATTTTGATGTAAAGTTGTGAAAGAACAAATACAGCCCCAACAATGTAGAAGTTAACATTCAGATAAAAAAAGTAAAAAAAAACAGTGCAACATCTGAAAACCATGTAGACAAAAACTAGTTGAACATATTCACTATTGTTTGATTTTTGTTTAGCAGATTGTTATAAAGTATCAAGTGGTTGAACATATTTCATAGCCAAAAATAAATACTTATAGTCTCAGCTGTGTATGTATTAGTTTTTGATTCCTACTATTTTTTTGGTACACTTCCAGGTGTGACAATGTTTGATCTCAATGTGGCTGCACATGAGGATGCCTGGGAAGAAGAATCTAATCAGCTGTTGAAACAATCTAGTCAGCCAGAGATACTTGCTCCTGCTGAGATAAATGTCATTGCAGCTGTACATCAAGTTCACTGGGAAGAAGATGATAATCAGCTACTTAATGAAACTAGTGAGACAGGGATACTTCCTCCTCCCGAGTTACATCCCAGTGATGACTTACTCCCTGTAAGTGTGTGCTCAGGTAACACGGGAAGCACAATGCAGTGCACAGTAGCAACTGGGCAGACCCTAGATAGTGAGGAATCAGATGCTGAAGAGGAAGTTGAGTCCCAATCGCAGGAAGTAATCTGTTCGCCTGCAGATCTTTTTGTCCTGAGTTCCATGGTTTATGATACATGGCAGGAGGCAAAGAGCTGTTACAACAGATATGCTAAGAAGGTTGGGTTCTCAATCAAAATTGGCAGCTCCAAAAAGAAAGAAAAGAAGGGGGATAAGGACAAAGTTATGTTTGTGTGCAACAAAAACGGAACGAACACAGAGGATAATGAGGGTCCTGTTGTGAGACAAAGGAAAAGAAACAAAACTGTGAAGACTGGATGCACTGCACTGCACGACTTACTCTGAAGATGAGAGACAGGAAGTGGCATGTAACAACATTCCATGAGGACCACAACCATCCAGTCTGCGATAAGTTTGAGCTGAAGAGGTTCCTAAGATCCCACAGGGGCATACCAGAGGAGGAGATAAGATTTATAGAACTGCTACATGGTGCGAACATTTCATCTGGGCGTATGATGCAAATCATGATAGAGATGTACAGGGGGCACAAATTTGCTCCCTTTGTGACAAAGGATGTAGCAAACTACAAGGCAAAACTTGCAAGAGGGCCGAAATACGAAGACATGTCGGAAATATTGGCATACTTTGATGAGCTGAAGAAAGATGATCCAGGCTTTTATTGCAAGGTGGACGTCGACAAAGCAGATAGGGTGAGAAGCTTGTTCTAGGTCGATGGACCAGCAAGAGAAGCATACAAAAGTTTTGGCGACTGTGTATCTTTTGACACTACATACATGACAAATAGGTACAAAATGCCATTTGCACCATTCATTGGGATAAACAACCATGGGCAGTCAATCCAGCTAGGATGTGGCTTTATGAAGGACGAAACAACAGACAGCTTCAAGTGGTTGTTTAACAACTTCCTGCAAGCAATGGGTCGGGTCGCTCCTAGGTCGATCATTACTGATCAAGACCAGGCTATGGCAGCAGCTATAGCAGACGTGTTTCCCAATACAGTTCACAGAAACTGTAGATGACACATAGTAAACAAGGTCCAAGGTCCGCTAGGTACCTACTTGAAGAAGAAACCTGGGCTTGCTGCAGAGCTTAATGAGTGCATGGACTATAGTGTCAATGGTGTTGAGTTTGAGACTAATTGGACTGCTATCATACAGAAGCATATGGCTGGGGATAATAGTCACCTAAGGTATCTGTTTGACCTAAGGAAGTGCTTTATACCTGCATACTACATTCAAAGCTTCTTCCCATTCATACAGAGCACAGCGCGCAGCGAGGGATTCAACGCTATTCTTAAGCGATATGTGAACCCACAAATGAGTATACTAAACTTTGCAAAGCAGTACATGAAGATTCAGGAGAAGATTTTGAGTGTTGAGCATGAAAATGATTTTACTTCAGAGGAGAAGGTGCCCAGCCAATTATTGAGCGGATATCCTTTTGAAGAACAAGTCTGCAAGTTCTACACAAGGCCAATATATTTCAAGTTTCAGCATGAGCTAAAACAATCGACGAGCTACAGAATCACAAGTCGTGCTGATAACACCTACACGGTGACCCCAACAAAGGGATTTGTGCGGGGCTATGGGCAGAGAGACTACATGGTGTATGCTGATGTGGAAGCGAAAAAAATATGAGTGTGAATGTTCAAAGATGCAGAGGGACGGGATCATTTGCTGCCACATACTAAAAATCATGACACAGGAATATGTTGAAGAGATCCCAGATGAGTACCTACTACGCAGATGGTCGAATGTGGAGGAGGTGATTGCCACTACACCAGCTGGAAATGAATCACAAGGGCCGTCTGAAAATAGAGTGGAGAATGAAACGCATTCCAAACAGAAGCAGCAACTTAAGACAATTAGGTATGCTGACATGTGCAATGAGTTTGCAAAGATTGCAAAAGAAGCTTGCACAAATGAGAAAGCGACAGGGATTGTGAGGAAGCACATGGATGAGATGCGATCTGAAGTTGCAGCCTTCAGGGTGAAAAATTCTAAGAAGCAAAAAACTGTACAGCTAAAGACACATCAGAAGAGGGTGAGCGGGCAGTTAGCAAGCTAAAGGACCCTCCGGTATACAAACCAAAGGGGCGTCCCCTTTCAACAAGAAGGAAGCCAGGGTTCAACCTAGAAGGGGCGCCAAAGAATCCTATCTGTATGGTTTGTGGTTCTAAAGACCACATGGTAGACAAGTGTCACAACAAATTGAACAACAGGTAGAAAAATAAGAGGGATAAAGGCTACATGACAATAAGGCAGAAAAATAGGTGATATTGCTCACCTTATAATAACTTAATTATTAATTGGTAGAAAAGGACATATATGTCACATCCTTGTATAACTTAATTAGTACTTTCTATAATATATACAGTTGGTTCATGGACACAAGATGAGCATTGCAAGTTACATCCTAGACAAATGTTCTATGTTTTATATATTTAACGAGAGAAGTTACTTTATGGACACAAGATGAGCATTGCAAGTTACATCCTAGACAGATAAAGCAACATGACAAGTTACATTCTGGTTATGATGACAAAAACATTATAAGATGTTAACATGAGTAATTACTTCCTATATGGTGAATCAACATGAGTAGTTAATTACTGGACAGATACAAATAGCCATTGCATTTTCAGCAAAATAAGAAATAAAAAGATCATCAGGTACTTTGATTGTTACCTTTCTTAATTCTTGAGCACTTGATGCCAAGTACATAGATTTGATTTGTAGTACAACATTGTTGCCATGAATTTCATTCTGATATTATACATGTCTGCTTGGTCAATTAGTGGCATTGTCTTGCCATCCCAATATTCAATGAACTTGAGCATAAAATAACCACAGTCGTGACTGACAGCAAAAAGAAGTAACAAATAGAGGTTAACACATTGGACAAAAAAGATGCAATGCATCATGGTGTGCACTTAGAAAACATAAAAAATTTCATTTCAATTCAGAAAAGAATTGTTCAATTAGGACCAACTTACTTGCTATATATTGTAGAAAATTGATGGATTAATTCTCATGTGTTTAGAGTAATAAAAAATGTTACTTCCTATCTAATGTGGATGAGACATTAACTACTTCCTGTATATTTGCAATCATTGGGGTGTTACTTCCTATATCATGTAAGATAACCCTCATCAAAAAGCGGTACATAAACTACAGAAAAATGTGCGTAAAAAAAATTAAACTATCAAGAGATGAAAAAGTATGAGCATACAACAGAGTACACAGTAGCTTACATGGTGCTTTGCTTGGAAGCGTCGACATAAAGCAACTGGTAATTGCTGATGTCAACTTTCGACTTTCCATGATGTTGCTTCCAAAGAGACTTGATGCCTTGCATAATTTTTTTTGAGATCGTGATGAGAGACTGATCATTTGAATCCCTGATGGAGTCCATCACCTCAAAACGCTGAGCCCTTAAGTTGAGCACCAAAAGAAACCAGTGTCTGAATCCACCAGATTGCTCAACTTGGAGGACGGGGAAGAAAATCTGTTTCAATCAGATAACAAAAATGGGTTAGTGATCAGCTAATATTGATCATGGCAGTTATAAAAATCTGTTTGGAAAATGCAGAGGATATCAAAAGGTTACTGACCAGGTTATAGTGATCAAGGCGGTTAGAGAAATCAAAATTGCTCTTCATTTCTTTCCTTTCTAGCTGACCAGACATTGCAAATGTCTAGCAAAAAAAGGGGAACATATGGTTTTGCTCAGCATAAAAGATATATTATGAATAAATTATTGATTAGCACAAAAAAAGAGTACTTGAAAACTTACAGCAATCCTATGCGAGAGAACCATTTTTCCTTTGGGTTTTAACATGTCTTTCAGAACAAAAAGCATGCAGTCAGCAGTCTCAATTGAGAGTTCTCCTCTAGGCTTCAAAGAATCGGCAAAGTCACACACAGTTGTGTGGATGTCACCGTAGTTCACAATTATATAACTGAAACGAACCAGATTTCCAAAACTGGAAACCCGATCCTCTGCACATCTGTGATAGTCCCAGGAAGTGGCTATCACGTGCAAACCCTGTCTCAAGTGGTACAAATCCATACAACACAGGAAAAAGGGGAAATTACATAATCTTATTAATACATCAGAGTACAACATTTCGGCATAAGCCGGGTACAAGCCCAACTGGACTAAACAGGAAAGGTAAAACATCTACGCAGCGGATTTATCGAAGCGAAGCGTCTCCAGCTCCACAGGCAAACTTGAGTGTAGGACCAGCTCTAGTCTTCCCATCCTTCATCGTCGATGTCGTAGTCGATCACCAGGTCTGAAAGCATCGCCATCTACCCGATAAGTGGGTAGGTCATGTCAGCTTCCCAACAAAGAGCAAAAGCGGTGGATGAATTCTAGTATGCATGGATAGGCCTATATATGGCTGTAGTAAGTTTATGCAGCAGCGGTAGCAACATCAAGGTAAGCGGTATTGCAGAGAGGTCACCATCTCCGAGGAGATCCACACCTCCGAGGCCAACGCCTCCGGGGTCATCACCCCAACCAAGGAAAGAACACCATCACACTGGATCTCAACCGAGTCACAGTATCCCACTCTCATCTGCGATGTGGGGTCACCAACTCCTATCCCCACATCTCAACGGCACGAAGCCGGGCTCACACACTCGGGGGAGAGAAGCAGCACAAGAAAATACTAGCCAGGTGAGAGATCGCAAGGGCTGTCCATACTAGTGGACACGGACTATTGCTATAGGTTTAACACTCTGCAGAGGTTGTACAACTAGACCCGCCGGATAGGGCAGAAACGGGGATCAGCCGTTCCACATCCCTACCTAACGGCCGGAGACCTAGCAGTGGGTGGCACTCTCCTGCCTCTCCGAGCCTCACTCATCCTGAACTGGGGCGCGAAACTTGCCAGCAGGGCCTCGGAGCTGTGAAACCATCCCCGGAGGAGCCGGGGCGACGTCTACTCGGGGGGTATAAACCGTCCCCCTCACACGACCACACCAGTCCGCCTACAAGCTGAGCGCCATCCACCAACTAGTTCTCAGACCGAACCCCGCCCATAACAAGGCGAACGGTTTGTACGAAAATAGCCCAAAGATCAAGGTCACACAGTCGATCGGTCCTTAATTGCAAGGAGCGAGCACTCCACCAACTCCACCCGTCCGACACGCCGCTAGGGCGGGAGGCCAGGTCGCATCTCCCCTAGACAGGCGTTCACAAGTAACCAAAGCGGCTCGCTCCCACGGTAACACGTCAAGGATACACACTCACCCAAAACACACGCTAGAACACCGAGATATCCCAATCTCAGTCCCAACCAGAGATCCATCCATATCACAAATCAGGTAAAATATATGGATAGTAAGTATAGGGGACTAGCTAGGGGTCTGTAGCTAGTCCCAAAGGTAGGAAGTTCAAGGAACAGGGTATATCAAATCCAAGGCATGGCTAAAAGATCGTCTATGCATTTCAATCATCCAAAGCATCATAAATAAAGCACTAGCAACTAAAGCGCATGCATGGGATCTACATGGTCGGGAGTGACATGACACCTGCGCGGTAGTCGTCGTAGAGTAGTAGAGGTTGGGCCCTTCCTTCGGGTCAAAGGTCTTTCCAATCGTCACAGCTCGGGTCGTCGTCGCAGCTCGGGTCTTCAGACATGATTACAAGCCTACACGAGATGCAACGCGGAAATAAATAACGACAATCATCTAGGCAATAACTCCAAATAACATCAATTTAGAAGAACCAAATAAATCCGATTCTAGCTACAAGCAGCACTAGTTTAATTTAAGGAAATCAAAGTAATTAGTTTAATAATAAAATAGTTTTAAGCTACTAGCTTTATATACTAGAAGACAAGTTAGAGAGAAGGGTTAGTTCAAGGTTGGGTTGCCGATCAAAGGCTAAGGGTTTGGTGATTGCGCCGGTAGAGCATTAGCGTGACTGATAGGTGCCACAAAGCAGAAGCTCAGAGGATGATGAGACATATGTAAGGCGAAACGAGCTAGGCAAGGCTTTATCAGAATAAGGTGTGTGGTAGCAGAGCAGAGAGGATGAAAGGGGTTGACTTACGGTCGGCCAAAAAGGGTGGCGACACGGTATAGCGTGCTCAGGAGCACGGCGGAGCAAGTGCTAGCAATATGATGATAACCACAGCGTAGTGGCTAGGTTGCAACGCGGGGTTGCCATGCTTGTAGCAGTGGCCACTGCTCATGGCACGGCCGTCCATCACGCGCGGCCTCCCGGGTTACTAACGCTGGGTACGTCGCGTGCTACACGGCTCTATGCAAGGCAGAGAGAGAGCGGGTATGCGGGTTGCGGCACACGGCGGTGGAAGCAAGGAAAACAATGAGAACACGACTCGGGGAAGTATTCGTATCTGCAACACGTCAGTGGCTAATGGCGGGGCTCCGGCGTCCCAGACCCACAATAGCGCAGTGGCGGTAGCGGCCACGAATCCTACTCCAAGTACGCGGGGCAAAACAGAGTTTGGTTCAAGGGTAAGAGAGGATAAGGATAGGGTAGCAGCGAGCGTCTCGAAATTATGAAACCAATGCAACTGGTTTCATAATTTTCGGAGCTCCGGATAATTAGTTATGAATTTTTAAAGGAAAAGGGGTTTATAAAACAATTTCCAAAATCATTTATAAAACAGAAAAGGATTTTTAATTTGAAAATAGGGATGACGTCAGCATGACGTCATCGTGACGTCAGCGTCACAAGATGGTGGGCCCTGGTGGGCCGAAAGTGGCAGTGGGCCGGATTTGGCCCAATGGACACAGCCCTTAGAGCCCAACAAGCTTAGTCCGCTGGACCTCCCTGGATATATTTCAGAGTTCACGGAGGAAAAAGAAAAAAAGGCCGGTGCTGGGCTGTATTGAGTTTCGGCCCAAGCTATGTCTCCCTAGAGTTGGCAGCGAGGAGTCCACAAACACTCCCTGGACAAAACTGGGGTGCATTTGTGCCCCTCACACTTGTCTGGGGTTCAAACCAGGGATTGCCAGCACGCGGCGCCCTTGGCGTGCGTCGGCGCAGAACATGGCGGTGGTGGCGAACAACGCCCGGTGGCCGGAGGGCCTCCGGCGCGCATGTAAGCAAAGTCGTGGGTCCGCTAGGGCACGGTGATCATCCCTGCACGATCAAAGCCCTGGAGTTGAGCCCCCTTGCCTGCGCACGGAAAGGCCAGCCGGCGTTCCCGGCGCGGCGCCGTGGCGACGCGGCGACACAGCGGTGGCGCGGTGCACAAGCGAGGTAGCGGTGTTGCGATTAGAAGCAAAAGTGCAAGCAGCGCAGCGGTCGAGCGCGAGAGTGTGCTCGACTTGAGCACGAGTGCGCGCGCAGGGATTTCCCCGGCCGTGACTCAGCCGTTCGGCAGGCATGTTCCTGGCGGACCAGGGCCGCGGCGCGGTGGCAGAGTTGTGTCGAAGCGGTGGCGAGACTCTGCACAAGACCAGGCGGCGCGAAGGCCGGTGCTCACAGCAGCTCGACAGCGATAAGATGGTGCGGATCGGCGAGGCCTGGCGCAGTGCGGAGATGCGCCTCGGTGGCGGCTCGCGGAACGCGCATGGCTCGACAGCCGGCGGTCAAAGCAAGTGAAGCAGGGCAGAGTGCCTGCACGAGATAAATGGCACGAAGGCCGGGTTCACAAGCATGAAAAGGACGGTGAGGTCCGGCGCGGCGCTGGGGTGCGTCGCGGCGGCGAACTCGCGGAAGGTGCATGGCACGAAGGCCGGCGGCGCGGCGCAGGGGCGCGCTCCCGACGTGTGGAAGAAGAGAAGAGGGGAACGGATCGTTGGCTCACATCGGGGCGGCGATGTAGTCGTGGCCGTGACGAGCGTCGGAGAAGAGGTGGTGAAGACATGGCGGTGCGGCGAGTCGTTGCGGCGGCGTCCTCCTCTACTCCGGTCCTTGCTCGGTCGTGGACAGCGTACTCCTCCGCCCGGGCGGCTCTGGTTCCCACAGCTTTGGTGACGGCGTGATGGCGCGGTGGTGATGTCTGTTCACTTCTCCCTTCTCCCTTCCTTCTCCTCCCTCAACTCCGCCTCCCTTCCTCATCCGGCAGCAGAACAGGGGAAGGGGGTGATCCCTGAAAGCAACTTGTCTTGCAAGAAGGTGCTCGCCTGGGGGTCTTAGAGGTGGGCGCGGAGCAGCGCAGGGGCAAAGGCGTCCTTGCCGGGCCCCAATTGGACGGCCACGACGTCCTCGCCGACGTGTTCGCCCCGCAGTGGCTGAGAGCACTCCTGCGTGCGTGGCGCCAGGGGCTTAAGGGTCTTTTCCCCACCTCGATCTCTCCCGCGCCACTTGGTCCCGGCTCAGGGTCTGGTTCGATGTCCGTGCCGGCCAGGGGCCGCGTCCCATCGCGCGGCGCGTGCGCGCGGCCGGGAGAAAACACGTCCGGGTCCAGGCCTTGACCGATGGGGTGAAGGGGATGACCCGGTGGCGGCCGCACCTGTCATGGGCACAGATGCGAGGAGGAGGTAAACGGGCCGAAGTGGGCCGTCTCCAAGATGGAACGAGAAGGCGTGGTTGCTGATTCGTTCTTGGGCTGGGACTTGGAGGTGGTCAACCGGACTTGGTGAGAAGTTAGCTGGCCCAAAGATTAGATAGGGTTTTGAAATTAGTTTTGAAATTGGGGTTTAAACCATAAGTTGAATTTGAATACTTTCAAATTCAAAACACACTCAAATGAAATCCAAATAAAATCCAAGAAAAACCAAATCACATCTATACCATAATTTTGAAAATATATTTTTTTATATTTTTGGTTTTATCTCTTTAGGAATAAGGGAAAGGGGCTAGAAAGGGTTTAAATATGGTGACACACATGTTCAATCAAAAAGTTTTAAATTTTTGCGAAAATTCATACTTGAGAAAACATTCAAAATTCCGGGATGTTACAATAACTCAAAAAAGAAAAAAATGGAAAGTTAGATCAACAATGCATGCATAATACATAGCCAGAAAAAAGCAAAGGATATAGTATCATACTTGTTCTTTTTGGATCTACTGGTCCTTCCAAATTTTGTGATTGCAATATATGCTTCCTGTTCAGCCTTCGAGACTGTGTACAAATTCTTCTTGTTGTAGTCAACGAATGGTGATCTCTTCCATGGTGCCGGCTTAGTGACCCTCTGGTGCCGAACGTGTGGGATTGGGGTGATTCCATCATCAACTGCAATGGGAGTTTCTCTGGTAACTTCCTTGCTGACTGCAGGTGCAGCAATAGGGTGATCAGTGTTAAAAGTGGGGTCCAGCATAAGCACTTCTTCATCAGTTATGTACTGAGAGTGGATAGATGCCATGGTCTTGTTGTGATCTTCTTGACTTTGGGAGTCAACTTGAATTGGGTTGCCTTGAATGCCAGCCTCCTGACTTTCAGATCCAACAAAAATGATCTCAGATACACAAACACCTTTCTCTGCATTGATGACTTGTTGTGATGGCTCTAGAGGATGAACTTCGGCAATTGCCTTTGAACCACAACTTGGAGGGTGAGAAGGTAATTCCAAGTTCTTTCTAAAAATGATACGATGGGGATTCGTTTTGAGATCTCCACCTCCAATAGGGCCAACCCCTTGGCTGTTGTTCTCCTGAGAAGATGCATCACTGATACCCAGATCAAAGGAAGGGGCCTCAAAAGACAACAAAGCAACATTTTTGTCCTTCAAACCTGGACCTGATGCTTGTATTTGAGCTGGAGTTGACTCCTTTTCTTTGCTGTTGTCAACATCAGTGCAATTGAATGACAGCAACCGGCCAATCATCTCAGGGCTAGACTCATCTCCCTGACTTGATGTTGGTGCTTTGTCATTTGTATTCATTGGAGCGTTTCCATGGCTGCCCACTTCTTCAATCATCTTTGAATGTAGCATGCATGCTGCGATATCTTTAGTGTTGTTTTGTACCTTTGCTACCTTGCTGTCTCTTACTTCTTTCGTGATAACAAGTTTCCTCTTCGGAGTCTTTAACCTAGAGATAGTTTCTGCCAATTGGACCTTGATGTCTTCTGTTGCATGCTTGTCAGTTATAGTAGTGTGCAGATCCATTGCCTTTATATTCTGTGTAACTTCAATCACAAGATTCTCACTGCCTGTAAGAAAGGGAAAAAATCTTGAATTAAATTGCTGAGCTTGACATGGGATGGAGAAAATGGATGTTAGTGAGGTGAAGTGGACTAAGCTATAAACTCGATCCTAATATATATGGACGATTATATGGACGAATAGGTCCAAGTAGAACCAACTAATCAGGCCTGATCCAAAGTATCAATGAATGGATACTTTGACAGGAAAAACACAAAAGTTACTTCCTGTATCACATATGTTAGTCATTGACTACTTCCTATATGTTTTAAATCAGGGGTGTGTTACTTCCTATGTAATATAAAATGAGATTACAACTGTGAAAAGAAATATGTGCATAGACATTTTACTTCCTATCTTATGTAAATGAGTGATTAGTTACTTCTTATTTCTTGTAGCTAAATGATAAATTACATCTAATATGTTCCAATTCATACATGTTACTTCCTATCTCATATAAATGAGTGATTAATTACTTCCTATGTCATGTAAATGAGTTATTAATTACTTCTTATCTCTTGTAGAAAAATGATAAATTACTTCTGTTAATGGATACTTTGACCAAAAAAAAACAAAAGTTACTTCTACGCATTGTTGCGTTGGCTATTTAGTTACTTTATGTATGATTGCAAATAATACTTAGTTACTTATATGACCTAACAATTCATACCATGTTACTTTTTCCAGTACATAGAACAGAAAAACAAAAAAGCAGGTTAAAAAATCATACCTGTGTCTATATCATTATCCGTCATGACTCCCGCAGGTTGACTTAGCTGGGTTGCCATACCCAAGCTAATGAAACTTTGTGTACTACTCAATACTTCATTATCTACTGAAATGCCAACAACAGAATCTTTTCCTTGAGCTTCAACATCATCTAGTGTTTCTGGCACTTCATATTCAAAACCTTGTGCTTCTCCCATATCATATACAAGGTGCTCGTCAGCTTCCGTAGATCCTTGATTAGGTGATGAGCACACAGTAGTAAGCATCGCTGCAAAAAAAAGAGAATTGAAATCCATAGTTAGTTAATAAATACATAATTCAAACTGAATTCTTCTTACTTAATATATGATGAAATAGTGTGCCTAGTTACTTCAAGAATGTATATATGAGCACTACATAAAAAATAGTGAGGTAAAAAAAGGTAGACATTGTGCAGGTCCAATTTGTGTGTGTTAGTTTGATAAATATGCAGGTATGTGTGATACATCAAACCTAGAAAAAAGAAAGTTAATAACTAGTTACTTCTTATGATACTTGAGCATATGGCAAGTTACTTTGAGTGTAAAGTATGTAACTGATTAGTTACTTCTCATAGATACTGCATAAGAGTAAAGTTGCATCCAACAGGAATCATAGAATGAAGAAAAACAAACCATGTACCTGTGGTTTGATTTCCTTCCATTGTGTGACAGTGATGTTCCTTGTGAGTGTCCATGGCAGCTAAATTCTCTCCTCCCTTTTGAATATGAATGGCACCAGGATCCTCATGATGAAACAAGTCTTCTTGTGTTTCTGCAACTTCAAATTGAAACTCTTCTTCTTTTCTGCTATCATGTTCTGCAAGGGGAAAAAAGTACACATATAAATTCTATAGTTTGAAAAAAAGTAAATATCAAAACAAAGTAAAATATTCCTTTTTGTCTAAATCTTTTGTTGGGGCAAAAGATGTTACTTCTTCTGTGTAGAAAAATGTTGAATGGTTACTTTTAAGAATAATTAATTATATTAAAAATTTACTTTATGCTCTACCAGATATCACTCAAAACTACTTTGAGATGTGGTACTACTTTTACTGAAGTGTAGGGACAGACCTGAGCTCTTATTGTCTTGAACCACCAATTCCTTTTGATTACCCAAGGCTTCTTCCTTATAATTAATGTTATCTTCAAGCAGCGATTTCTTCTGATTATCCATGCAGCACCACACAATTCTTCCTTATGTATATCTTCATGCTCTGCTTCCTTCTCATGATCCATGGAAGCAGCAGTCACTCCTTTCTGATTACCTGCAATAGCAATATTACCTCCTCCGGTTTCGGTGTCATTCGCATAAGCTGCAAAAGATATGACGCAGGTGAAAATTAAAGTTTGGCATCAAGAATAGTACATAAAAAATGCAGATAGGCTGCAGTATTCATACATGTTTCTTCCCCATCATCATGTTGTTCACCATCACTTCCTTCTTCCTCTACACCTTCACCTCCATCTTGACCTCCTCCTTCCTCAGATTGTTGCTCATAACTATCATCTGATTCACTGTCTTCTTGTTGACTCCCCACAATACTAGCTCCTCCATTGGTGGAGCTGGTTGGTTGATAAAACCCATGAAGAAAATTACTGACTAGTTTTGAAAAGCCATTGCACATTTCTTGAACAAGAATTTGAGCTTTGACCCGCTCCTGCATCAAAAGTAAAAATACATATTACATATTGAACACAAAACTATACATCTCAAATGAAAAAATGAATGTTTGCTGTAGAATCAGTGTATTTTTGCTTATCTCAAATAAAAGGTTTTGACCCTTGGTGGCTGTTTGACACACACTTTTTGCTCAATACTAATGTTTCATTCAGATTATGTAAGTGCATATAAACTATGTGATATAAACTATGTGATATGCAAGTGCTCCTATATGCTTCTAGGAGTTTCGGTAATATATAAGCATTTTTTCAAAGTAAACTTAATACAGGATAAGCAAAAAAAAAGAAAACATATGTAACAAATTAGTTACTTTGTGTGTAACTGGATATATTGAAAGTTACTTTGGATGGTATATAAATGAAGAAAATAATTACTTATTGAGTAACTGCAACTACATGAAATTACATACTACAGGAACCTAAAAGTGCTCACCACACCACATAATTGAAGTTACACTAAAAAATATACCTCATGTCCATAGCACTCAGGCACGTGGTTGCTGATGAATCCATCGATATTCAGTGGGTGTCCAAAGAAAATGTTGTCTTGACCAGCAAATTCTGGCTTGAGCTGAATGAAAAATACAAAGCATAAATATTAGAAATAAGTATCAGATGAAAGAAAAAGAAACCAGGGATTAAAACTTATACATTTTAGAGGAAAAAATGAACAAATAAAAATAGGGTCTGGAGGCATGACATAACCTGTAGTGCACCAAAAGACCCATCTGGTTTAGTGTCCATTGCTATTGCTTTCTTGACAAGCTTTGTAGTCCACACACTAACGCGAGATCCTCTTGATGAGATTCTTAGAAAATCAGTTTGCAGAGAGTTAAGGTACAAGATTTGAAAAAAAATAAAAGAGTCATATCATTAGATGTGAACTAAAAATACAAAAATGGATTGAAATTGCTGAGACTATGCCACACGGAAAGAATTTGCATTACCTGCAAGAAAGTCAGGCAAGGTTTGAAAGAATGTTTATTTGGTCGACCTTGTCGGCACTCCTTCAGGACTCTAATAACAAGCTCACACCAGTTCTTGTTCCCAATGGAAGATGAATCCATGACAGCAGGGTATAACCTGGGACTGACTTTAGTGCTAAATGTGGGGGTGATACAAGAGCACGCAGCAAGTAGAGTCCAGGTCCTAAGGAAAGACTCATCAGCATTCTTGTTGTCCTTGATCATCTGCGACAGCTGTGATATTTTTGGTTGGCTGCCCTTTGAAACTCCTAATTCACCAAGCATGAAGTTAGTGGCAGCGTTGTCAATCTTGCATTCAATGATTGTACTGCCCATTGGGATACCCATAACTCTATGCATAGTTGCATCACTGACGGGAATCGATCCTCTTCCAGGGAACACCAATGCAGAAGAATCTGGATCATAAGCCTCAAGTAACCAATGACTCAATTCCGGAATAACTTGGGAACAACCGCAGTTGAGAAGGCCACCAAAACCAGCACTATCTATCATCTGTCGCTGGTGGTTGGTCATGTGTTCATACAGCATGACAAGTCTCATGGGGGAGCCACGATTATTATCTTGCTGAAATGAAAAAATTTAGGAGTGTCTTGTAGAAAAATGATAGATTACTTCTCATGCGTTGCAAGTAATAGAAATGTTACTTCCTATATTATGTAGGTTTAGTCATTGCTTACTTGCTGTATGTTTTGAATCAGGGATGTGTTACTTCGTATACAATATAAAATGAGATTAACACTGAAAAGGAAAATTTGCTTAGACATTTTGCTTCCTATATTATGTAAATGAATGATTAGTTACTTCTTGTCTCTTGTATAAAAATGATAAATTAGCTCTAATATATTCCAAGTCCTACATGTTACTTCCTTTCTCATATAAATGAGTGATTAGTTACTTGCTATCACATGTAAATGAGTTAGTAAATACTTCTTATCTATTGTATAAAAACAATAAATTACTTCTAATATGTTCCAAGTCCTACATGTTACTTCCTATCTCGTATGAATAGGTGATTAATTACTTCCTATCTAATGTAAATGAGTTATCAATTACTTCTTATCTATTGTAAAAAATTGATAAATTACTTCTTATCACATACAAATCAGTGATTAATTACTTCCTATCACATATAAATGAGTGATTAATTACTTCCTATCACATATAAAATGAGTGATTAATTACTTACTAACTCATATAAATGAGTTCTTAATTACTTCCCTATATGTAACCAGATTACTGCTAAAAAGTGACCATATCAGTAAAATACAATGCACACAAAATAAGAAGAGAAAGTTTGACGGAGTATCAAAAAAGAAGGAAAGTTGTAATTGATTAAAAAACAAACCTTAAGATTAATGTTGCTAGATGTTGCGTCAACTTGTTTTTTCATTCTGGTAGCATTGCATCTAAGCTTGGCCTTCACCATGGTGTTTGGGTGTTTGCTCCCAGATTGCTCAGCAGATTTTTTTGCATACTGACTTCATAGTGGAAACCTACACTGATACAAAAGAATTTACACACATAGTTAGTTACTAGAAAGAATATTAAGAAGGAAAAATACTATACCATGGGTAATATGCTACGCAAAAAAAGGAATGTACTAGAACAACAACAAAAAGGAAAGCATGTGTCACCTTACAGCGTGCAGGTTCCCCCGTGTTCAACTACAGCAAGTGATGACTTGTGCAGTCCATGGAAAAAGAAATGATAATCAGTTAGTATATGATTATGACATAGAAAAATCCTTGGCCTAATAATAGAGTGACCCATGTAGTGCCACCACACCGGGCATTACAGGGCGCATGCGATATGGAAAAATCGCACATGCCAATTCCACTCTGGTGGATTTTTATCGGCCTTGCTTACATGGTTCAAACTATCCTTAGGCCAAGGAAAAAAATGCAGCCTGGGGTCCATGATGTCTCACCTACAAGCGTGAAGATTCTGTTGCTCCTCTCCAGCAAATCGGTGTTCAACTTCAGCAAGTGATGACTTGTGCAGTCCATGAAAAAGAGATGATAACCAGTTAGTATATGATTATGACATCAAAAAAATCCTTGGCCTAATAATAGAGTGACACATGTAGTGCCACCACACCGGGCATTACAGGGCACATGCGATATGGAAAAATCGCACATGCCAATTCCACTCTGGTGGATTTTTATCGGCCTTGCTTACATGGTTCAAACTATCATTAGGCCAAGGAACATATATGGGATGTCGGGATGATATCTCACCTACGTGCGTGCAGATTCCTTAATCACTCCTTGCCACACAAATCCTGAAAGCCGCCGTCCACTGAAATCCTTGAAAACCCTACCTGTGTATTTCAAACAAAAGGTCATGAATAAAGTTGCATTAGTTTTCACCTGCAACTACATATCAAAATAAGTTACTTCCTATCCCATGTTGATTAGTGATTAGTTACTTTAAAATATTATACATATCAAAATAAGTTACTTTCTACACCTTATTTTGTATTGATTAGTTACTTTAAAATCCAGTGACATGTTTGGTACTATCAATCGGATTTACTAATCCAAAATGCCAAAGACAATAAGATATAAAAACTGATATACCAACTAGAGTCTAAAATATTATGGTAATCTAAGAATAAAAAGACTACTGGATATGCAATTTCAGCTTTATGATGGTTTACATCATGGTCCATTCAACATATTTTCCGCGAATGTGAACAATATCAAACCGAAAAATAAAGGGGGGAGATGAGAGTACTAACACTGGGCCTCTTGATAATACAAGGAGTAGTAGCGAAAACAGTAGACCTCTTTGGTAGCTGCTTCTCAACACCTTCTTCTGAAAAAAGAACCCAATGGAAAACATTATTAAATTATCAAAAAAGAACCAATATGGATCTCCTGAAGACTTGGATGATCCTTGAAAATACATAGCAAACAGTATAAGAAAACATTGTTAAAGTGTATATCAGTTACTTCCTATTGAAGTGATTATGTGTTCAGTTACATTCTGTTGTATAAAAAGGATCCAAATTAGTTACTTCTAGTATATCAGTTACTTCCTATTGAAGTGATTATGTGTTTAATTACATTCAGTTGTATAAAAAGGATCCAAATTAGTTACTTCTAATGCTGATATGAAATCTTATGTGCATTCATGTTATAGATTGGTATAACAAAGAAAAAGGCTTATAAACACATCACATCTTCAAGCTACTACTTCATATATCAATCCAAAAAAGATTCAGGAAAAATATCATGCAGCAAAAAACTGACATAAGACTGAAAATAAAATATAGTCAAATGTCAACCAAGGGTGTTCTGATATGGCACTAATGATGTGGTAAAGCTGCACTACTCATAAACTGTGGACTAAGTTGACAAACAAAAATAAACACAACATACCTGTAATATCCCTGATTTTTCTTTAGTCATAAGTACTGTAATCAGTGAGGTTAATCAAGATTAATTGGCTCATAAACATGTTTGACATGATTTGTCACTCTTATGCACAAAAGCCCTTGGTCAAAAGTCAAATGCTTGGTCAAACCCCTTAGATCCAAAAATGCTGATTTGGTTTTCTTGCGCGTTCTCCAAATTTGTCTATAGAAGTTCAAAATCGGCCAATACAAAAGTTGTTCCTTATTTCCGGGAACACATTTTTCATAACTGGCGGACATTCCAATTTTGAGTACAAAGCCGCTTAGATTCGAGTTGAAGCTGCTGCACACAGTAATTTCGGGCCGAGTTTTTCCTGGAGTTCAACACGTTTTTCCCGCGAATCCGTTGATAAAAACATAGGTCGCCCTTTGTCAATGTTGTAGGTCTATAGTTACTCTACAAGTTTTAGTTTTGGAGAATTTCAACTTTCATTTGGAAATTTTGAGTTCTTTTGGTTTGAACAGTCGCAAATGGAACTGCATAGACGCCCGGCGCCGTCGCGTCGCACTCCCGCGCTCCAGAGTGCGCGCACGCGCGCGCTGCTGCACCGACCACGCGTCGGCTTCCGCGGCCTCCGGTGTACGGATGCCCCGGAGACGTCGCCGTGGACCCGCGCCCCGTCCGTGGGCCCACCGCCTCGCCTCCAACTGTGCACCGCGCCCACGCCATCGGATGAACCGGCCAAGGCCACGCGCCGTGCGCCCGCACGCCTGTGCACACGCGCCGTGCATGCAGCAAGCCATGTGTCTGTTTCCCTGGCCCGCGCGCGCATCCTAGGCCCAACACGACCTTGCACACATGCCCGCGCGGTTAAAAATCGAGTGCCGACCGTCGTCGACCTTTTTCTCCCGCGCGCCGCTGTGTTCATCGGTCCGCCGGCCGCCATTGCGCGCCACCGCCGCAAACAACCTCCGCAAGCGCATCGTCTCCACCTCCCCGTCCTGAGCCCGTCCTTGCTCCTCCCTAAACACCACCGCACCGTCACCGGGCCGCTGCACAGCACCGTCACCGCCCAGGCACCGCAGCAGCGGGCGGGACAGGGCCGCACCGGCGCAAGCACCCGGCGAGGCCGCTCCCGGTCCGGCCGCCGTCCTCCAACCCTCTAGCAAGGTCAGTAGCAGCCCATGCCACCTCCTCCGGCCAAGTCCGGCCGTCGCCGGCCGTGAATCCCGCCGCCGGTGAGGCCTCCCGGCCACCGGACCCAATTGCGAGGATTCATATCTTCGTAGGGTGTTTTGTGTAAAGCAGGGGCCTCTTCGTACTTTTGAAATTTCAGGCAAGGGTCCGGTTGTAAAAGTGTTTAGGGTTTTCGGCTGCAAATTAGAAAATCCATAGAAAATTGTAGAAAATTCAGAAAAATACAAATCCAACTGTTCTGGAATCCTTGAGAGTAGATCTACAGCTTTTACAAAAGTTGTATAGTGTGTTTCTGTTTAGTTTTTAAATTGAAATTCAAACTCAGTTTGAGGTATATTTGTTGTAGTTCAAAATGTACACATGCAAATGCAATTAAATTTGGATATGTTATTTTGTTCTTCATGTACAGTTTTGTGACCAATTTTCACACATGTTTGTGATGTAGAACTCTAGTTATGATTTTTGGAAGATGTATGCTAGTTTAAGCTTGATGCTTTTTATAGTTCCCTCAAAATATAATTTCTTTCAGCACCAATGCACCCTATGCCTTTGTTGTGATGTTAAGCACCCCTGAAAAAATAATGGTGATTTTAGGAGTCTGTTTGAGCAGTGTTTGGTATTTATGCTTGTGATGGATGTCAAATTCATAACTTGAAATATATGATGAATCCACTTGAACATGTTGAGTTAGAACTTAGTTTTGGCATATTGGAGCTGTAGAAAAAGTTTGGGATCAAAAGGGCTAGTAAATCTTTTTGTTTGAAATAATGAAGTTTATCTAGGCTGTCTTTTGTCTTTTTCATTTAAAATAATGTATAAATGACCTTGAGCTGAAAATTTATATTTAAGTTTAGTTTAGTCATATACTACTCTGGTAAAATTTTCATGACAGTTGGAGTTATATTTTATTTATTATAATTTATGGATGCATAGCTAGTTATAATGGAATAAATAAAGTCATTTTATCTTTTAATTTGAATAGGAGATGTTTAAGTTCAGTTGCTGTTTAAAATGAATTTAAGCACACCCCCATGCTGATGGTGAAGTATTGTAGTTTAGTTTGCTTAGATGTGCACGCAATCACCATCTAAGTAAGGGTTATTTCATCAGCACTCACCCCTACCTTTAATGAAGTTTAGTAAGCTAAATTGTTTAAATGTGCACACATTCCCCTTTTAAATAGATGTTAGTTCACTCTCATCACACACCTTACTTTTGTGAGTTTTCTTTGTTGTTTTGATGAATGTGGCCCACAAGGGTTGGGTTAATGATAAAATCTCTCACCCTCACACCATAACTAATGCATGTGCATAAACGTGTAGATCTTCCCGACGGGACGTACACGCTTACTCAGGAGGAGGAGGGATCCGCTAGTGGAGAGCTAAATCAAGCTAGTGGGCAGCAAGACCTGGACCAAAGTCCAGAAGAGCCCAAGGCTAGTGTTGAGTCAGAGGAAGGCAAGCACCGGAGTCACATACAACCTTTTTGGATTAAATCTCACATCTTTTACCTTTCCAGTATTTATGCTTTACTTTGTGCATTTAAGTTTCAGGAGTTGTTTGAAACTTAGATGCATGATCCTTATGACTCCTATGCTCTTTTACTAGTATGTTAGGAATGCTAGTGCCATGTTCTAAGGATACGGTACAAGTCGAGTAATGACTCATTGCTCGCGAGATATAGGATGCTTATGTTGGAATCATAAGTTGGTTAATTGACTCACTCATGTGGTAAGAGCAATGGGTTCGGTCTCGACCGAGTAGCATGGTGCTGGTCTAAGCTATTGAACGTACCAAGTGCTTGTCGGAAATGGGACCGGTAAGCCTAGTACCTAATGAACCAGTGCGGGGACTTTATGGCTACTAATCTTGAGATGCGTCTCCCGGTTTGATTCCGATAGTGCAAGTGTGAGTCTGGGTGTGCCGTGTGAGGGCGTCCCAGAAACCTTGTACTTAGGACTGTGACATCTGTCCCTAATCTGGGGAGTGACGGGAACCGCCTGGTCGGGGTAGACCCCGCAGTTGTTTTTCTTTGGATTCTTTGGGGTCTATCTTCTTTCGTGTATCTTGGGTTTACCTTGCAAGGATATAAATCGATCGATCGTCGGTCACTCGCCGTTATCTGAGTCGGCTTGACCACTGGCTACCCCATGTTTATTTATGGATCATTTTGGATTAATATGGTTGGATGATTAATCTTGTTTGTACAACCATGCTTGTTTAGATAAGTGCTTATCTAGAATGGTTAACATACTAGAACTTGAGCTAAAAATTGAAAGTAAGGATCAATTCTTAGTTGCTTTTGGCAAAACAAACCCATCAGCCAAAAAGCCTTGCATTGTCTAGCTGTGTCTTTTATCTTGACGGGTCAGTCTTGCTGAGTATTAGAATACTCAGCCTTGCTTATTTTGTTGTTTTCAGGTAACCCCATCTGGCCTGGTGCTATTCCAGATGGATGGGAAATTGAGTGGGAGAACGATGATGAGGAGTGATATGCATGGATGGCCTCCTATGTGTATCATGCGTTTAGTTTAATTTCCGCTGTTTAAACTCTGAACTATGTTTACTTTTATGTACTCAAAACTTGGTTTGTAATATTAAGTACTTATGGACTTGTATGTAATGTAATCTTGTACTCTGGCCCCACCTTCGTGTGGGCTTAGCGCATATCTCGATCCTGAGAAAGTGATTTACTGGGCATGACCCGGCAGAGGCGACAAAATAGCTCTTGGTTATCGCTTATGAGCCAAGTGGACCGGCTTAAGTGATAATCCAGATTTATTTTGGGCGGTTCTGTCACAGCTGGTACCAAAGCGAGATTATGCACCAGAGTAATTAAAATACCTTAACAAACTTGTTTTTGGAATAAAACTTGCCAAGATTAATAATCTTGCTAAGTGAGTAGGACGTTAAGGTCTTATCTAGTCCGAGAGGCCCTAGAGGGAATTTTTGGGTTCTTTCAGGTGGCTAGTACTCTATGGTGTATCTAATCTGACTTCCAGCACATTTTATTCCTGTCAAAACTTACTTTCGTGCACAACTATACTAGTTCGTCCCGTTTTGCCATACGTGATGGTGCCACGGGAAAGTCCGTGAGGGATGGATGGGACCTATTCCAATGGGAACCCACGTCGCGTCTGCGTCTCGTCACGTTTTGCCAAACGTGATGGTGCCACGGGAAAGTCCGTGGGGGATGGATGGGACCTATTCCAATGGGAACCCACGTCGCGTCAGAGTCTTAATTAGGACGTTGTCCATGCAGCGGCTTTAGGCATGGATGCCGTTTCTATAGTGAACGGTAATGAATGTGGACGCTTTCGTGAGTGTTGGCACGAAAGGTTCAGAATGTTCTGTGATTTTCTGCAGGTACACTAACCACGGTTGTTAGGTACGGTAATTAAGAAACGAATAGCTTTCGACTAGCTATTATAAGGAGAGACATATATGTATGCCTTGCCACATGCACTAACTTCGTTTTTGAGCTTAAAAGCTTTGTGAGGAAGTTTAAGACGCTTTTTGCATCATGTAAAAGCTATCAAACCAAAACTGAACTTAAATCATGTGTTTCTTGGTCTCTACTTAATTTATGTATCTTAAGGACCAATCATGCTAGTTTGATGCTTGATGAGGTGTTAAGCAAAGATTGTAACTAGATGCTGTCAAAATTTTTCTAAGGATTATCTAGAAAATTTCTGGCTAGGTGCTCTTTAGGGATATTGTTCATCATTTAGTTAAGATTGCTCTCCGAATTTCTCATGATTTTAGGATGCTTAAAATTGAAGTTAGGATCAAATTTGCTAGGCAAGGTTATGCTGAAATGCTGTTAAATTTCTGAAACTCGAATTTTTACATATAGTTCCTAAATGAATTTGACCAGAGGATCTATAGAAAAAATGTTCAATATCTAGCTTAGATCATGCTGTAAAAATTTCATGGTATTTGGGTACTCAGTTTTTGAGTTATGGTCTTTTTAGTGAAGCTCTGCCCTGCTGAAATTTTCTGGGCAACAGCACTCTGAAAATGGATCTTTTGCACCATTTTACAATCTGATTTAATTCAACCATTGAGTACCAAAAATGTGAGTTAGAATGTTTCTGAACTGCTCACAAAAATTTGGAATTTTTGGGGTACTGGTTTAACAGTTATGGATTTTTGTTCTAAACTAACAGTTTTTGCCATATGCATGTTAAACTCATCTTTGTGGGTCTAACGTGCGCTTGTAAATTATTTTTACAGATGACTGCCCCTAGTTTCGTTGCGGTGGGCGCTGATGGCACGTTTGCCACCACTGGCTTGCAGTGGGAGGGCTTCACACGTATTGCGTGGAGAGCCTTGTGTGCTGTCGGCTACACCACCCCTCCGTGCTACAAGGGGGTGGAATACGAGGAGATGAGCGTGCCTAGCTGCCGAGTACGAGTGACCGTGCTCCCCCATCCGGGCCACCCCGAGTGGGCGGACTTGAGCATGGAGCTCCTGTGCTACCGCGCTTTCGAGGCAGTGGAGTCGGCAGCCTTGATGGTGCTCCACACCCTCTCCACCCACCGACCGCAGGAGATGCTTCAGACGCCGTTGGAGTTGGATCCAGCTTTGGACCCCAACGATCCTATGTGGCTAGGCCGGATGGCCAACATAGCCACACTTCTCGAGATTGTGCCACCCTACGACACAGTGCAGACTTTGGGCACGTGCTTGAGGGCCTTTTACGCTCTGCAGGACCTTCGTCGAGTTATTGCGGATGACTTGGCTGGTCGTCTCACTGGAGCTACGTGGTACTTCCACTGGGTCGTCAGTCTCTTCACAGAGCAGCACGGTGGATACACTCAGGCCATGCAGGCTAATGCTGACCTCCAGGGTCAGTTACAGCAGCTCCAGGGTCAGGCACACCAGTTTCTGATTGAGCGTGGCGACCACCTGCAGCAGATCGTGGACTTCCAGGCTGGGCAGCAGGAGTTGCAAGCTCAGTTGGCTGACAGAGATGCTGAGAGGCTTGTGCACCTCCAGCATATCCAGGGCCTGCAGGACCAGGTTGAGGACTTGGAGCTTGCTGCTGAGGCTTTGGAGGTTGAGGTGGGCATGCTTCAGCAGGCACACCACCCACCGGGCATTGCGCCCGATGAGCAGATGGAGATCCAGCTGGACCCAGAGGAGGTTCAGGACGTTCCCGGATTCGACTAGAGGAGCTTGGAGCTCTATTTCTACATGTCACGGGGAACTCTCCATAGTTTGTACATAGGACCTAGATCCTAGATGATGTAGTAGGAAAACTTGACATGTACTCTTTGTTAGCCCTTTTGGTTGGTTTTTTGCTAGGCTGACTTACAGTATTCTTTTGTGTAGCTAGATGCTACATAGTGACCCACATGTACAGGTGATCCACCACATTTTGTAATTTGTAATTATGGTGGAAAAACATCTCTCGGCAGCAATCTGCCTAAGAAATGAAAAAGAAGAAAGTTATGGTCAAATCTGAGTTTTTGGATGAATACCAAAGTTGTTCTAAACTTGATAATGGTTATGCTCACAAAAATTCAGCATTTTTGCATGTGTAGTTTGAGAGATATCGAATTTAGTAAGCTACTAGCTGCTGTCCAAACTGATAGACAGAGCTTTGGAAATTGAATTTTTCGACCCCTGTAAAAGATGAATCTGTTCTGGAGTTGAATACCAAAGTTGAAGCTTATGAAATTCTACACATGCTGACCAAATTTTAGAAAATTTTGACTTTTGTACAAAGAGTTATGAATTATTTACTCAGGACTGTGATGCTGCCTAAATTCTGAATTTTCATAAGTTTGAATTTTCGTATGCATATTCTTCTTGTTATTCTTTTAAGCAAGTTTTGAATATGTATCTAATGAAAGTTCAAAATTTTCAGATGGCTGATAATACTCACAATGTTCCTGAGAGCTCTGATGGTCAGGGTGGTGGTGGTCTTTCTCCACCTCCACACATGAACCCTACTGAGGCATTCATGGCTACCCAAACTGAAGTGCTGAGGCAAATCCTCGACACGCAGAACCTGATTGCACAGAGGCTTCAGCAGCCCTTCAACCATCAAGGGCAAAATCAAGATGGGCCTAATGCAGTCATGTCTTATGACAAGTTCAGGGCAATGAGGCCACCATTGTTCACCAAGGCAGAGGAGCCCCTAGAGGCTGATGCCTTCATCAGGGCCCTAAAGGCCATGTTTTCCATCTTTACACTGCCTTGCTCAGCAGAAAATAAGGCAGGCTTCGCCGCTCAGCAACTGAGGGGTGAAGCATTAATCTGGTGGGAGCATTTCAAATCCATGCAGCCACAGGGTCACCAGATTACTTGGGCTGAATTCAAGAAAGCTTTCAAAGAGCATTATATTCCTAAGGGGCTTGTTGATAGAAAAATAAGGGAATTGATGCACCTCAAGCAAGGGTCTGATTCTGTATATCAGTATGCTCAAAAATTCAACAGTCTCTGTCAATATGGGGACTATCATGTTGATACTGATAAGAAAAAGATGGATCGATTCCGTGTGGGGCTTGATGGAGAGCTCTATGAAAGGTTGAACTTAATCGAAGTTGATAGCTATCCTGAGCTGGTGAATTTGGCCATCTCTCAGGAGGACGCCATGAAGAGAGCTCAACAGGATAGGAAGAGGAAGTTCAATCAAACTTCAAGCAGTGGTCAAGGCAAGAAATTTAAGTTTGTGAAGAAGAATGTGCAGGGTGCCACCCAGCCATCTTCATCTGGACGCTGGGTGATGAAGCAATCTCAGTCTAAGCCGTCTGGCAACTTTGGCTATCGCAGCACCCAGCAGACTGCTCCTAGGCCCAGTGCACCCCCACCTGCCCGCAACAATGAGGATCGTCGTTGCTACAACTGCGGACAGCTGGGGCACTATGCTAACAAGTGCACATGCCCTCGACAGCAACATCAGCAAAGTCAGGGGCAAGGCTCTAAGGCTGGAAATCAAGGAAAGAAACAAACTGTGCAAGTGAAGCAAGGCCGTTTAAACTTCACCACAGTGGTTGATCTGCCAGAGGGAGCACCAGTCTTGACGGGTACATTTTCTATCCGTGGTCATCCAGTTACTATATTATTTGATTCTGGTGCATAGCTTTATTAATGTGAAAACCATGAATAATTGGGATTTGAAGTGGTGTCATACTAACCGGGTGGAAAGGTTGCTTCAAATCAAGTAGCCTTAAGGGTACCACTTGAAATAGGTAGCAAGACTTTTCCAACAAATCTTGTCACATTAAGTCTGGGTGGGGTAGATATTATCCTAGGCATGAATTGGATGACTCAGCACAAAGTTGTCCTAGATAATTCAGAAAGAATGTTAGAAATCAATTCACCTTTTGTTGGGAATTCAATTCTTTACCTTCCTCCAAAAGGCCATAAAGGCTCATGTGTTTATGCGGCCATGACTACTCAACTTGATGACATTCCCGTGGTATGCGAGTACATGGATGTCTTTCCTGATGATTTGCCTGGCTTGCCACCAGACAGAGATGTTGAGTTTGTAATTGAGTTACAGCCTGGCACCGCCCCTATTTCTAAGCGATCTTATAGAATGCCACCCAAAGAACTTGCAGAGTTAAAGAAACAAATTCAAGAGTTGCTTGATAAGGGCTATATTCGCCCCAGCTCTTCTCCTTCGGGTTGTCCCGCCCTCTTTGTGAAAAAGAAAGATGGTAACCTGAGGTTGTGTGTGGACTACCGACCTCTCAATGCGGTGACTATCAAAAATAAATATCCATTGCCCCGCATTGATGTGCTATTTGATCAATTGGCTGGAGCTAAGGTCTTCTCTAAGATCGATCTTCGGTCTGGGTATCATCAAATTAAAATCCGACCTTGTGATATTCCCAAGACGGATTTCTCTACTCGTTATGGACTTTATGAATTCTTGGTCATGTCCTTCGGTCTTACAAACGCCCCAGCCTACTTCATGTATCTTATGAATTCCGTATTTATGACGGAGTTGGATAAATTTGTGGTGGTATTCATTGATGACATCCTTATTTATTCCAAGAATGAGGAAGAGCATGCGGAGCATCTTCGCATTGTCTTACAACGCTTAAGAGAGCACAAACTTTATGCTAAGCTCTCCAAGTGTGAATTTTGGCTAGATAGTGTTAAATTTCTGGGGTACACTATTTCTAGCGAGGGTATATCTGTCGATCCAAGCAAAGTGGAAGAAGTTATGGATTGGCAACCCCCTAAATCCGCTCATCAAATCCGCAGCTTCCTAGGCTTGGCTGGATATTATCGCCGTTTCATTCCGGACTTCTCTAGGATTGCCAAGCCTATGACTGAGCTGCTAAAGAAAGGTGTGAAATTTGTGTGGAGTGAGGCTTGTGAAAAGGCTTTCCGAAAATTAAGAGAACTTTTAACTTCAGCCCCAGTGCTAGCGCAACCGAATAATGCAAAGCCATATGAAGTTTATTGTGATGCTTCAGGCACGGGTCTTGGCTGTGTTCTTATGCAAGAAAATCGGGTTATTGCCTATGCCTCACGGGCGCTTCGCCCTCATGAAAAGAATTATCCCACACATGACTTAGAGCTAGCAGCGGTTGTTCATGCTTTGAAAATGTGGAGGCATTATCTTATGGGAACCTGTTGCAATATCTTCACTGACCACAAAAGTCTCAAATACATTTTCACTCAGTCTGATTTAAATATGAGGCAAAGAAGATGGTTAGAGTTGATAAAAGATTATGATCTTGAGGTCCATTATCATCCTGGAAAGGCGAATGTGGTTGCAGATGCTCTTAGCCGTAAGGCTCACTGCAATTGCCTATCGATGGAACCTTATAGTGATACTCTATGTGAGGAGTCGAGAAGGCTAAACTTGGAAATTGTTGAACAAGGAAGCCTAAATGCTATTTCCGCGGAGTCTGACCTGTTTGATAGAATTGGTAAGGCTCAACTTCAAGATAAGGGTATTCTTTTGATCAAACAAAAATTGTTAGAAAAAGATCCTAAGTGTGATTGCTTCAGGAAGGATGAGAAAGATATAGTCTGGTTTGGGCAACGCCTTGTTGTTCCAGATAATTGGGAGTTGAAAAAGGAAATCTTTGATGAGGGTCATCTCTCAAAATTCTCTATCCATCCTGGGAGTAGTAAAATGTATCAAGATTTAAAAGAGAATTTTTGATGGTCCAATATGAAGGTGGACACAGCCAAATATGTGTCGGAATGCGATACTTGTCAAAAAATTAAAGCAAGTCATTTGAAACCTTCCGGTACTCTTCCACCCCTACCTATACATTCATGGAAGTGGGATGACATAAGTATGGACTTTGTGTCTGGATTTCCACTCACATCTAGAAATCATGATTCCGTCTGGGTTATCGTGGATAGGTTGACAAAGACTGCTCATTTTATCCCAGTCCACACCAAGTATGATGCCAAAGATTATGCAAGTCTTTATATTGAGCACATTGTTCGCTTGCATGGTGTTCCTAAGACCATCATTTCTGATAGGAGATCTCTCTTTGTGTCACGTTTCTGGGAACAATTACATAAGTCACTTGGCACCGGGATCATACGAGGTTCAGCTTATCGTCCTCAGACAGATGGTCAAACCGAAAGAGTGAACCAAATTCTGGAGGACATGTTGCGAGCCTGTGTTATTCACTTTGATAAAAGTTGGGATAAGTGTCTATCTTTAGCGGAATTTTCTTACAATAATAGTTATCAAGCCAGCTTGAAAATGGCACCTTTTGAGGCTCTTTATGGATGGAGATGTCGTACTCCCTTGAACTGGTCATAGACCGGGGAGAGGAAATTCTTTGGTCCAGCCCTAGTTAAGGATGCCGAAGAAAAAGTGAGAGTAATCAAGGAAAATTTGAGAATTGCTCAAGAAAGGCAAAAGAGTCATTATGATAAGGGAAAGGCACCTAGAGAATACAAAGTTGGTGACTTTGTGTATCTAAAAGTTTCGCCAACCAAAGGTGTCCAAAGGTTCGGTGTGAAAGGAAAGCTAGCTCCTCGCTACATTGGTCCCTATGAGATTCTTCAAGTTTGTGGGCCAGTGGCGTATCGTATTCGACTCCCTGATCGGTTCTCTGCTGTACACAATGTGTTTCATGTCTACCAGTTGAGAAGATGCACTAATAAACCGGACTGGGAAGTCATTGAAGAAGCTAATGCTTGGATTGAACTGGATCTATCTGTCGTTGAACATCCTCTAAGGATTCTGGATATAAAAGAAAGAAAAACTCGAAGACAATCCGTGAAGATGTATAAAATCCAGTGGAGTCATCACCATGTCGATGAAGCTACCTGGGAAACTGAATATTATCTCAATGAGAATTATCCGGGTTTTCTTCAATCTAGACACCGTAAGATCCTTCCCCAACTTTCAACTTTTAATTCCTAATCTCGGGACGAGATTTCTTTTAAGGGAGGTAGGCTGTAATATCCCTAATTTTTCTTTAGTCATAAGTACTGTAATTAGTGAGGTTAATCAAGATTAATTGGCTCATAAACATATTTGACATGATTTGTCACTCTTATGCACAAAAGCCCTTGGTCAAAAGTCAAATGCTTGGTCAAACCCCTTAGATCCAAAAATGCTGATTTGGTTTTCTTGCGCGTTCTCCAAATTTCTCTATAGAAGTTCAAAATCGGCCAATACAAAAGTTGTTCCTTATTTCTGGAAACACATTTTTCATAATTGGCGGACATTCCAATTTTGAGTGCAAAGCCGCTTAGATTCGAGTTGAAGCTGATGCACACAGTAATTTCGGGCCGAGTTTTTCCTGGAGTTCAACACGTTTTTCCTGCGAATCCGTTGATCAAAACATAGGTCGCCCTTTGTGAATGTTGTAGGTCTATAGTTCCTCTACAACTTTTAGTTTTGGAGAATTTCAACTTTCATTTGGAAATTTTGAGTTCTTTTGGTTTGAACAGTCGCAAATGGAACTACATAGACGCTCGGCGCCGTCGCGTCGCGCTCCCGCGCTCCAGAGTGCGCGCACGCGCGCGCTGCTGCGCCGGCCACGTGTCGGCTTCCGCGACCTCCGGCGTACGGATGCCCCGGAGACGTCGCCGTGGACCCGCGCCCGTCCATGGGCCCACCGCCTCGCTTCCAACCGTGCACCGCGCCCACGCCATCGGATGAACCGGCCAGGGCCACGCGTCGTGCGCCCGCGCGCCGCGCATGCAGCAAGCCATGTGTCCGTTTCCCTGGCCCGCGTGCGCGTCCTAGGCCCAACACGACCTTGCACACATGCTCGCGCGGTTAAAAATCGAGTGCCGGCCGTCGTCGACCTTTTTCTCCCGCGCGCCGCCGTGTTCATCGGTCTGCCGGCCGCCATTGCGCGCCACCGCCGCAAACGACCTTCGCAAGCGCACCGTCTCCACCTCCCCGTCCTGAGCCCGTCCTTGCTCCTCCCTCAACACCGCCGCACCGTCGCCGGGCCGCCGCACGGCACCGTCACCGCCCAGGCACCGCGGCAGCGGGCGGGACTGGGCCGCGTCGACGCAAGCACCCGGCGAGGCCGCTCCCGGTTCGGCCGCCGCCCTCCAACCCTCTAGCAAGGTCAGTAGCAGCCCATGCCACCTCCTCCGGCCAAGTCCGGCCGTCGCCGGCCGTGAATTCCGCCGCCGGTGAGGCATCCCGGCCGCAGGACCCAATTGCGAGGATTCATATCTTCGTAGGGTGTTTTGTGTAAAGCAGGGGCCTCTTCGTAATTCTGAAATTTCAGGCAAGGGTCCGGTTGTAAAAGTGTTTAGGGTTTTCGGCTGCAACTTAGAAAATTCGTAGAAAATTCAGAAAAATGCAAATCCAACTGTTCTGGAATCCTTGGGAGTAGATCTACAACTTTTACAAAAGTTGTATAGTGTGTTTCTATTTAGTTTTTAAATGTAAATTCAAACTCAGTTTGAGGCATATTTGTTGTAGTTCAAAATGTACACATGCAAATGCAATGAAATTTGGATATGTTATTTTGTTCTTCATGTTCAGTTTTGTGACCAATTTTCACACATGTTTGTGATATAGAACTCTAGTTATGATTTTTGGAAGATGTATGCTAGTTTAAGCTTGATGCTTTTTATAGTTCCCTCAAAATATAATTTCTTTCAGCACCAATGCACCCTAGGCCTTTGTTGTGATGTTAAGCACCCCTAAAAAAATAATGGTGATATTAGGAGTCTGCTTGAGCAGTGTTTGGTATTTATGCTTGTGATGGATGTCAAATTCATAACTTGAAATATATGATGAATCCACTTGAACATGTTGAGTTAGAACTTAGTTTTGGCATATTGGAGCTGTAGAAAAAGTTTGGGATCAAAAGGGCTAGTAAATCTTTTTGTTTGAAATAATGAAGTTTATCTACTGGGCATTTTCTTTGACAGGTCCAGAAAATTATTCAGTCATTAGAGCGTTATATATGTGAATTAAAGTTCTTCTACCTTTAACTATTCATCAACCATATCACAAAATTAAACGAATCGGATCAAAATGAAGAACTAAAAAGACATATCAAACTGAAAATAAAAAAGGCATAAACTGAACTTGTATTCTGAATGCTACATCCACCATGGCATAAGATTAACTGCACTAACTAAAACTCCACAAATAAAAGTGACTGCACTATCTACTGCACAAACACATATAAATCAACTACACAAAAACACACAAGACAAACTCCACTAGCTACTGCAAAAAAACTTTAGTTTATTTCTTATTTCTTGGATACATCCATGTCAAAAAACACAACAAGAAAATAGAACCTTAATGTACAGCATAAAGATCACTGCTAAAAGAACCCAAAAGCACGCACCCCTACCTAATGGCCATGAATCTAGTGACCAACCAACTAATTCAACAGGGGGAAAAGCCTTCCAACTGAAAAGGACAACAAAATCTGATCGAAAAGAACTTCTGCAGTTACCTCGGTTGGTTGCAGAGATTCAGATGCGCGCCGTAGATCCGACACCTCCAGCACGCCGGGAGACTGTTCTACAGGGAGCAGGTAGACGGGGTCGCAGAAAGCACGCCGCCGACCAGAGTGCGGTGGCGCGTGTACTCCAATAAGCCGATGGCGACCTTCCAAGCGTCGGGCCACCGTAGACGCAGCCGGTGGCGCCTCTCTGCCTTCGGTAGCCGCCGGTACCGCCGCCGCCGACTCGTATCCGAATCTTCAGACCTTGGACCCTGCCGCTGGACGACGAATCCCTGGCAGGCTCTCCCGGTGGTCGCCGCCTCTCGAGATCCCCGGTGGTCGCCGCCTCTAGAGATCTCACAGTGGCCGCCGCACCGCTTTGCCTCTCTATGCGCTCACCGGCAGTCTCCCCCACCACCCTCGCCTCGCTCCACTCCGAAAAAGCTCAACCGTCAAGGTCGACGTCGCGGGCACCGCCACTACACCTCTCTCGCCGGGAGGGATGGCTGGACGGCGGAGCACTCGACGGGTCGCCTCCCCCCTCGGCTCCGTCGCCTCCGTCGCCTACTCGCCTCGAGGGGAAATGGTGAGATCTAGTTTCTCTCTTTGGCACGGCTCCCCAAATTTTCGAAAAGATATACCAAAAGTCTGGCGCGGGGCGTCCGTTTCCAGCTGACGAGTGGGCCCGCTATTTTGGGACGGAGGCGCGTGGAAGAGGGAACGATTCGTTTCCCACGGGAAGCTGCGCGCCGTAGGATGAAAAATGGACGGAGATTAGAGGGGGTCTCGGTGGAAGACTAAAAGGAGAGCCTTCTCTAGTTAGGATTTGGGATATATAAAATTCCCCAACGTGAACCCACCCAAAGTCCACGCACGGACGCACGGGCACGGCCCACTCCACCAGGCCACCACCACGGCAGCACCATTTCTTCTCCTCGGCTCCCCTCCCCAAAAACCTTTTGCACCCCCTTCACCACCGAATTTTTTTATTTTTTAACCCTTTTTAATCTAAAATTTTAAAACTAACCCCTCCCCAACTAAAATTGCAAGAAATAACCCTTTTGGTCGCGCCACATGATGTGGCGCGACTAATATCCACGATGACGTTGAAAAAAGTCGCATCTGACGTGGCGGAGGGAGTCGCGCCACACTGCGTGGCGCGACTCGTACGTGAGTCACGCCACGCACCGTGGCGTGACCGGATCGGTCCGCTGCTTGTACTGGGAGTTCCTCGTCTCATTTAGCTGTGTTTACTTATTCCTTTTAATTAGCAAATGAGCTCCTAAATTTGTGAAACTCGAGGTGTATGATCTATAGAGTGCATACGTTCCATTTTAACTATGTGCACTACAAACCATGGTGTATAAAATGAGAAATCTAATTTTGAAATAGCCTAAGTGTTATTAAATCAACACATAAAAAAATGCTAAGTCTGAAAATAGAGTCAACTAGTCAACTTTGGGCATGCTTTTTGAGAATTTTACACTAAGATCTTAAATACTTTTGGGTTACAAGTGAACTTGGATGTTCATAGGTAAGTTTGGACAAGTTTTTGGTAAAATATAACAAAAAATTCATAATTTAAGGAATGCTTAAAGTTGGAAAGTTGTGTTGTTTAAGGTCTTAGTGTAAAACAACACAACTTTCCAACTTTAAGCCTCCATTAAATTATGAATTCTTTGTTATATTTGATCAAAAATTTGTCCAAACTTTCCTATGAACATCCAAATTCACTTGTAGCCCAAAAGTATTTAAGATCTTATTGTAAAATTTCTTAAAAAGTGTGCCCAAAGTTGACTAGTTGACTCTATTTTCAGACTTGGCAATTTTCATGTGTTGATTTAATAACACTTAGGCTATTTCAAAATTAGATTTCTCATTTTATACACTATGGTTTGTAGTGCACATAGTTAAAATGGAACATATGCACTCTATAGATCATACACATCGAGTTTCACAAATTTAGGAACTCATTTGCTAATTAAAAGGAATAAGTAAACACGGCTAAATGAGACGAGGAACTCCCGGTACAAGCAGCGGACCCATCCTCCACGGTGCGTGGCGTGACTCATGTAGGAGTCGCGGCACACTGTGTGGCGTGACTCCCTCCGTCACGTCAGATGCGACTTTTTCTAACGTCACTGTGGACATTAGTCGCGCCACATCATGTGGCGCGAAGTATTAGTCACGCCACAAGGTTTGACGCGACCAAAAAGCTACTTCTTGCTATTTTAGTTGGAGAGGTAAGTTTTAAAATTTTAGATTAAAAAAGGTTAAAAAATAAAAAAAATTCCAGTCCACCACCGTCCCCCCTGCCATCCTCCCCGACGAACACGGCACCACGAGCCCCCACCCAGATTTAGCCACCCTCCCACCGCGGCTGCATTCCTCTCCCTTCCCCCGTTGCCAGGCGCTCAGGTCGTCCCCACCAACCCCCAGCCCTGCGTGCTGGTTTCTTCTTCGTTTGTGCCGGTAAGAACGCTGATTATTTCCATTTGGGTCTGTAGAACCGTTCCTTTGCTGTGAGAAGTAGAATCCGAATGTTTGTTTATGCGTTGATGCTCCGATCCGTTGGGTTTCGTCGCGGATTTGTTCGCTGCATGGTGGATTATTGCAAATGTCAAGTTGGTTCGACTGAACCTCTCCATTCCCCAAAACGAATACGCCGCTGAGAGAGGGCATTGTTGTTTCCATTTGTATTGTATATGCGATTTCAAGTGTGATGCTGAGGGGATGCGGCTGGGCTTGTGCATTCTGCACACTAGTAGTATTGACCAAGCCCCTTGATGATTGGTGAGCTTATTTTGAGGAACAATCCGAGCTTGATCAAGCCTTTAATGCTGATACGTAAGAGTAGGCTTCCACAATCTTGTTCCAAGAATTCATGGGGGTGGGGAAAAACATAAAAGATCGGAGCAGCCTTTTCCTCCATCTGATGCTGTTTTGGGCTCCAATGTTTCATTGATGGGCCTCACCCAAGATTCACTATTATCTTTCACATATTTGGATGTTGGTAAAACCAAGATATTCTCCACAAGTAATTCTCAGTATTATGACTCGAATAATCAAAAGTTACATTTTTAATGGTCGAGAAGCCTTATAGCATTTTCGCGACATATTAGAACTGCCTATAAATTTCTTCAATCCCATTTATCACGTTCATTATTGATTTTCTTTACACCCGTAACTTTCCTGCCATCTTCCAACTTGATTTTTTTTTCCTGTTGCAGCCTGCACACAATATTGAAATGAAGGCAAATATGGGCACAAAATCTCGTCCACCGCCTGCTGATGCAGACAAAGGAGAGATCGGTGAAATAGATACAAGGGCTCCTTTTGAATCTGTCAAAGCTGCAGTTAGTTTATTTGGTGAAGTCCGATTTTCATCTGACAAATCAGCTGCAAGAAAGCCCAAGGCTCCTCAAGCAGAGGTAGTGACTTTTAAATAACTCTAGAGTATTGAAATACTGATCATACATGTATATTTACATGTCTTCTTAAGACTTCTTTGATGCCAAAACTACTGGCTTCAAAATTAGATCAGGAAGTTCTCTGATCAAGCAGTCACTGGCTCCCTCCCTCTTGTAGTTTCTGTTGGAGCTACCCAACCATTTGTTGTCTTTAAGGGAATTTAAGTCTATCATAGATATTGTTGGTCTGTATTTGAGGACACATTTCCTAACATTCAGTTGCTCCTTCATCAGTCAATAACAAATGAAAGCACCCTTTGGTGCTTGGCAGGGGCTTCTAAACTGAGGGAACAGTTGGCTAGGTCATTTGCACCAGCCACCTAGGCATGGTGCTCCGGGTCTTGCTTTGCTCTGATGTTAAAAAGCGTGCTTGTTCTAGCTTAGTAGTGGTTTGTGTGTTTTGTGTTGTGCTGTGTGAGTGTTGGGGCTGTTCTGTGCTAGGGGCTTTCCCTTTTCTTTGTACTTTCTTCTCTTTCTTAATGAAATGACACACAGCTCTCCTGTGTAGATTGAGAAAAACAAAGTTTGATGAAAGAAGGATCAAATGCTAATTTTCTTGTTTATAGCCTTTTTAGTTTTTAATATATCTCTTATAAGTAATATAACCTTGCCTGCATATTTCTTCTTACCATTCCATTTGATATAAATTGGCCTTCTGTAGCGATGAGTCTTGTGGAAAAAGAAGGTTTTCTTGCATTCATTTTTCCATGCACATCTTTTATTAATTATTTATCTTGACTATATCAATAGTAGTTCATATGGTAAGTTTTTGGACGAAAATGCAGCAAGGGAGGCTCCCACTGTGTTGGATATTATTTAAATAGAAAGAACTAAAGAGGGTAGTGTACAAACTGCCAAAGCAGTGAGAGAGGTGAGAGAACAGAGAGAGGGGAGAGGGCTATACAGAACCAAAACCAAAGATCAAAACCAGAGGATTGAGCTGATTATCTACATGCAGTCTATCCAACTAAGGAAAGTCGTTCATATTGGAATGTTGGCATGTCGCACAGTTGACGCAATCGATCAGACAACCACAGCTTATCACTTTTCCTTTTTCTTCAGGACTTCAGTAGTGAACCTCAAGTGCTTATATACAGATTCTATAGCTAGTAAATTACAGTAGTTGGATTCTTGGATCAATGACTTTGCACTTTATGATTATTTTAACTGAGAACTTTGCTTGAGCTGATTTGTGAATTAGTTTGCATGGTTTTAAATGGAAAGTGTGACAAGGATCTTTGCTTAAGCTGATAATATCAATTAGTTTGCATCAGTTATGAATATAAGTTGAAACTTTTCCTTAATCTGGTGAGTTTCTAGAAGTTGAAAGGGTGCCTAGCTGAATTGGTTAGGTGGCCTCGGTAGCACTCCTCAGGTCCTGGGTTCGACTCCCCGTGGGAGCGAATTTCAGACTGGGGTTAAAAAAAGTCACTCACTGGTTCCCTTGGTCGGCATGGGTGACCCGACCTATGGTGGGCGGGCCCTCGTGTAGGGGGCTGGTCGTGGGTTGGGCCTCAAAGCATGAGTCAAGGCCCGAACCATAGGGGGCGGCTTCCCCATGCATGAGGGGGCCATCTTTCGTGGCTTTTCTCGGCCGGGCTCCGGTTGAGCTCTTCTTAATGTAATACCGTGGGGGCGGTCTTTCCCCCACCGGCTGAGTTTTTTTTTTTTTTGTAGTTTAAACTCTTAATGAACATGCTGGTATAATCACATTGTGCAGTGCTGATCACTTGATTGTCAACCAATTAGAGGACCAAAAGGTTGCAAACTTACTGCAGCATCTTTTAATCATGGTAGCATATCTAGTACTGCAGTTCCGAGCTAATTGTTTGCCACTTAAAAATTATTGTTACTCTTAATCCTACTATATTGTCTTTGAAGATGCATTTTTAAGATTAAAGCCTAACATGTTTTTCACATATCTAAATTTCTTCATCTTATTTCTCATTTGTGTTTTGCTCCTCAAGTTATATAATCACTGATACATTGACATTTCTCAAGTGCTATACTCTCATCATTGAGGCTTTACATGGATAGACTTTACCTTTTTTGTTGCCTGGCTCTCTAAATATTGCCCTAATGCGTTGTACTTTTGGAATTATATTTATCACAGAGGGTGTTAGCTAAGGAGACAGAGCTGCACTTGGCCCAGAAAGAGTTGAATAAATACAAGGAACAGCTGAGTAATGCTGAGACAACCAGAGTACAGGCCCTCTCTGAGCTAGAGAAAGCTAAAAAAACTGTTGAGGAGCTAACCACCAAGCTGGATGCTATCAACAAGTCTAAAGAGCTGGCCATTCAGGCAACAGAGGATGCAAAAACTCGAACAAAGCAGCTTGAAGGTGGCAGCTCAAATGAAGGTCTTGGCACAGATGGTCCTCTGAAGCAGGAACTGGAAAGTGCAAGGGAACAGTATGTTGTAGCTTTGGCGGACCTTGATGCAGCAAAACATGAGCTTAGAAAGCTCAAGAAAGATTTTGAAACCTCATTGGATATGAGGTTGTCTGCAGCTCAGCAGGAAGAGGAATCACTGCACACAACTGAAGCCAACAAGGAAAAAGCTAATCAACTTCGTAATGAGATTGCAGAAATTCAAGAGTCACTTATGCATGTTAAGGCAGCTACACAGCAAGCACAAGAGGAGGAGTCACAAATCCGTGCTGAGAAGGATGTTGCTAGGACCACATACAAACAAGCTTTGGAAGAGACACAGAAGAAATTGTCATCTTTGAGGAATGATTTTGATCCTGCTGCTTATGAAAGTCTCAAAGAAAAGTTAGACCAAACCAATTCTGAGATTGCATCTATGCAGAAAAAGATAGAAGATGCTCAGGCTCGGGATTTAGAGTCCGTTGCTATTGTCAGCACAGAGTTGGATGATGCTAAGGAAATGTTGCAGAAAGTAGCAGAGGAGGAAAGTTCTCTTCGTGGTTTGGTGGAATCACTGAAAGTTGAGTTAGAAGCTGTAAAACAGGAGCACAATCAGCTTAAAGAGAAGGATACAGAAATGGAATCCATTGTTGGCGATCTACATGTTAAGCTTCAGAAATGCAAATCCGAGCTCGGGGCAGCTATAGCTGCTGAATCCAAAGCAACATCAGCTTCTGATGACTTGATGTTGGCCCTTCAGCAGCTGTCGTCTGAGTCAAAGAATGCCCTGCAGGAAGCTGAGATGAGGCAAAAGAGTGCAGCAGAGCTAAGAGATGAAGCTGAAAAAGCTCGGGTTGAATTAGCAGAGGCTGAGCAAAAGTTGCAGCTGGCTTTGAAGGAAGCAGAAGAGGCAAAGGCAGCTGAAGCAAAGGCCCTTGATCAGATCAAGGAACTCTCGGATAGAGCAAGTGCTGCTCGAGCCTCAACTTCAGAGTCTGCAGCAAATATCACAATCTCAAAAGAGGAGTTTGATTCTCTAAGCCGAAAGGTCGATGAGTCTGAAAAGCTGAGTGAGATGAAAGTTTCTGCTGCTATGGCTCAAGTGGAAGCCATCAGAGCTAGTGAGAACGAGGCAATCAAGAAATTGGAAGCCGCCCGCAAGGAGATGGAGGACATGGAATTGGCAACAGAGGAGGCACTGAAGAGGGCAGAGATGGCTGAGGCAGCGAAAAAGGCTGTAGAAGGCGAGCTTAAGAGATGGCGTGAGAAGGAGCAGAAGAAAACTGTGGATGCTCAGCCTTCCACAGGAGAACATGCAAGTGCATCTCTGCCTGTGCCACAGGCTTCTAGCGGGAAAGCTTCTGAGAAGAATGAGGGCCATCAAAGAAACAGCAGGACGCTACTAAGGAAGAGCTTTATGCTGCCAAACATCGCGAGCATGTTCCACAAGAAGGGCCACGCTGGCAGCAGTTCTCCATCGTACCTTCCTGGGGAAAAAACCGTGTAATCTATATGAACCTCTTGTTTGCGAGTTGAAATTTCCAAACTCGACATGGTCGGATGCTATAATCTGTATAATATGCTTGCAGGCGGTTGCACCTTGCAGATAATTTTATATATGCATGTTTTTACTGTTTCTTCTACACTTGCTGGACTTTTACGAGTTCATTATACCTATGTAATTCAGTGTCATATCGAGCATCCTAGCTAAGTTCTTGCAGGCTTCCATAGTGTAAGCAGAAGTATCATACTCATTGAGGCCATAGTTAATTGTGATGCCTACATGTTAGTGATGTTGAGTATGTGCGCCATTGGCCATCATATATATGTAGAAGGGAAAAGCCAAAAGTTGCCTGGGTATTTTAGAGGGATGCATCACCCGATTTTTGCAATCCTGTACTCTTCTCTATGTGTTGGATCTACTGTGTCTGTCTAGCTCTTTTCTGGGTTTTATTTTATTTATTTATTTATTCTTTGCTGTTGAGTCCAATCGGTCCCTGATCTGTCTGGCTCCGGTCCTAGGCTACGTGGGCGTGGGGCTGTCAAGACTGAGGTGATCCTAGGTTACATGATTTCTGCTGGTTGATTGATTATGGTCCATTGATAGGTGAAATTGACAACATAATTCAAATGATTTTTAAAGTTGTGGTGGAGCAATTAAGCTGGGTTGCTCTTTGCTATAGCATTTCTACTGCATGTACATATACAGAGATGTTTGATTAATTACTGAGAAAGCAACAACAGATGGCTTAACTCCTGACGGATGGATGCACGAGCTGGAAATGATGGATTACAGGGGGTTTTTTTTTTGGAATTGCAAGAATTATGGTTCCAAACTGACCATGAATGGACAGAAGGGCATGTTGTGCTGCATATTAGGTTGGCAGGTGATGTTTCTTGCAAAAAAAGATGATGCATTTTATTTTGCTATGAATGTTTCTGAATTTTGTATTCCTCTCAGATGATCCATGGTGAAGACTGCATCTGTTTGTGTTTCCTTTTTGGAAGAAAACCAAATGTTGCTTACATATCAGATGTTTCACGGTTTCCTCCAACAACAAAATACGGTAAACCTTGTGTCTCTTAATGCTGCTTCATTACTCGTGTTTTTAACCATCTTATGTTGTCATGCTGTTATGTTGCTTTTTCTGGATCTTGTTTCGTTGAATTAATAATGTGTGTGCATTAAATAAAAAGTTCTTTTGAACGGATACTCACATTAGAGTTATATTTTAGTAGTTATCTTGTTCTAGGGAAGCTCATTTATTCTTTGATTTTTACTCCAATAAAAAGAAGAAAGATTACATGCTTATATTTCATCATCTTGAACATACTATTGAAGACTCACTGGAAAAATATTAAAGACTGACAAGTGTTGCATCAATCTTGTCAATAATAAAAATACAGGAGTTTGGAGATAAGGTCTTTTACTGCCTTAATGGTTAAATAAAAAGAATTATGTTATTGCTAAGTGCTTCTTTATGTCTTTATTTATATTGCTTATAACACTTCTTTGTGACTTTACACTTACAGTGAGGCATTTTCTGAAAATAAAAACAGGCAGAAGCAACTATTGAAGATGGAAAGCTCATTATTTTCCATTTTTACCAAAAAAAGCATTCACCGTCACATTTCTGCCATTCAAAGTTCCATAACCAGTGCCATTAAGCCTTCTTGGAGACGAAGCAAAGGGTTGGCTTGACACAACATTCTTATTTCACACTGGCAACATATGTATTTCAAGGGGAAACAAGGTACAATTACATAACCTTGATGTCGTTTTTACTACCTTGGCAGCATTGGAATGTTCATAGATTTGGACTTAAGGACATGTATTCAAGGTTGTCATGCTAAAAGAAGAAAGGTCTCTATACAATATTAGGTTCTTTCTCGCCATATATCGATTACAATGCTAATTTTTTCATGACTTCAGGTTACTGCAGTGGTGTTATCCATATATCTTCCTGCCAGTAAAGGTAATGTAGAGACTTGACACTGGTATTTACTAACTCAGGCTGTCAAGGAGTTGTTGATTGATCAGTGTTGCTGACAACTTGTGTTTAGCTGATTTTATTCACATTGTTTGTGTCTGTAATTGTGCAGGTAAAAGCACTAACAACTTGGATGGGAGGTTGCTGTAGTATGACTGTAGAAGCTAATTAATTTATGATTTCGAGGATATAATATTGCATCTAGGTGTTATTTACTGGTTGGAGTAGTGTGTGTTGCTATCTACGAGCAATGGCAGCTATGGCTCGTTATGATTCAAGGCAGTACTCATGGTCAGCCATATTAGCCTCAAGAACTCAAATGGCTCAAGGAAAATCTCAATGGTGAGTTTTTCTCTGTCTTCAGCTAATCTTTTACCGAAGATCACTTTTTCTAATTTACTAGAAAGGCAAAGCTTACATCCTGCCAAGCTCATGACTATGCACTGTTTGTGCCCAACCTATCACTTATTATTCAGCCTGGGACTACATATTCCTAAATTTCATTGTTCGTGTCATGAGTTATTACATTTGTAGCCCTCCAGCCCATTGGACGATTTTCTCAATGTGAGTGTTTGATAAAAACTTGCACATATGATACTCAGAATATGAAAATCATGCAATATTTTCACAATATGATTATGTGACAGATTTTTTTTTTGAAAAGATTTATGTGACAGATTTCATGTCTGGAAAGAAGATATCATATGAAAGGATGACAAAATAATCTTGTCCTGTTTTTCCATGGGTTGAAAATGCTTGGATGGTGTAGGTTTCTTTTATGTTGTCATTTACAAGTAAATAATGTTGTTCTATATATATGTACCATTTCATAACTGTAAGTGTGGTCCATGAACTAATTAGTCTTCTTTTGTGCAACAGTAATGGACACAAAGGTTGAAGCAATGATATCAAACTTATCAATGAAGATGCTAATTCTTTTGCAAGGAGAGTGGAGATATACTACAAGAAACGCTGCTAATGAAATTGGTGGAGTTCTATCTATCGTTGCAATTGAATTCTAAGAAACACTCTAATGAAATTGGTGGACTTATATTGAGCATAGCAATTGAATTCCAATAAGATACATCTCTTCCGCAATATAATCAGTCTGAGTGAATATCTACATTGTCTGCTGATTTGATTAATTGCCGGTAAAATTAGAATGCCATTTATCTATGTGGTTTCTTGATCGAGGTCACATACTGTGCTTATAGCAAGGTGACGAATGACGTTGGTTTACGCCTTTTCAGTGGGGCACTTGGTTGTAATTCTCCAGTTGCTTGTAATTTTGTAGCACATTAATTTGGTGTTGTGGTTGCGAGTTTGACGCTGGTGCTGTCCAGTTCTGACCTTAAGTTTTAGATTATTTTTTTATATGCTTGATCGTAATAATAAGTGGTCTTGCCATACTTATTAAGTTGTTAGTTTGAACACTATAGTGAACCAAAAATAGTTTAATGTCTGTTTCTATAATTTGCTTCGTATAGTGAATCAAAGGCTTTTTTCACCAAGCCAAGTTGTGTACCCGCCGGTCCCACTGTCATTCTCCTCTCCTATTTAGTTTTACCTGCGGATCTTTGGTTGTCAACAATTTAATTGGCATACCAATTGTCCATGTTTCTTTGGAATTTCTTTTTTGGCACCTTCCTTTTTCATGGTTCATAATTACGGGTCCAAACGTCCAAAATTGTTTTGGAATTTCCCTTTTGGGGCCTCTTTTTTTTTTTGCATGGAAAGAAACTTCCATTAACTCATCGGTTCAGCAACATCGCTTGCCACAAGGTCTAATACACAAAGTGGTGTGAATTCCCAAAGAATATCAGCAGCACGGTTACATAAACTCCCCTCTGCAGCTAGAGCATGTGCTACCTTGTTACACGATCTAGGAACGAAATTACATGAGTAATTGATAAAACTTCCGGCTATCAAAGACTTAAGTTGATCTATAATCATCGCTCTCCAAGGCTTGCTTTAACATCATGTAATCTGTCTCCAGAATAATTTTACCTATACCTTTCTCAGCTGCCGCCAAAGCTCCCTGTAAACAAGCATGTACTTCAACATGAAAAGCATCACGAATCAGGAGCGAATCCAGGTTTCCAAGTGCATAAAGAACTCACCTCTCTCTTTAGCCATCGGATCTGGATCCTGCGCTCCTGATTCAAGTTTCCAAAGTTTGCACAGCCACCCTAGTTTCCACCTGATACGATCCCATTTAAAAATAACACAATAAACTATTACTCATGCGACTATTCTTTGTTACATTATAGGGCACGTAAACTGTAGTGGTTTGCAATGTCTCCAGAGGAGGTGCAAGAACGAAACAAAAATATTGGAGTTTTACATCACCACTAGAACATTTGGCGCGCTATGCACACCCTATCATATCAGGGATCAAATACAAATAAAGAGGAGCAATGTTTCACCTATCATAATCATCTACTCATGAACATAAATTTTCATCACAGCTGAAAAAATGACAATTGTGTTCATATAGCTGTCCAGAAAAAACCATTTACAAAGCTATCATTCGAAGGCCTTTTATCTCTCATTATACCAAGTGAAGATTATTCTAATTCTGCACATAACTTTCTACATTGCAGCTAGTAAGAATATTTTTTGCACTACAACGTTCCTTCTTCGGAATCAGTTGTGCAATATATCATTCTCAATCTTTATATTTATCTTTATCTTTACCTAATATTAAAGCAAGGAATTCACACGTTCTGCCAATAATTTTGGTTTCAACCGTTCGTAGTTATATTTTTCGTCCGTCGTCTCCATATTGTATTCCAACGTTAGTTTGATCCATCGTCAGAAAAGGAAAACTGAACTTGCTCGCTTTCCTAACATGCTCCGTCTCAAGAAGCCGGGCGCCATACCCACCCTCATAAAAACCCACACGTTGTGGCTCTCTCCTCCATGGTCGTGAGCTCGGGTCTCAGGGCGGCAGAGGGATCAGCGGCGAAGGGGCACCCGCAAGGAGTGGCGGCAGGACACTCGATCACAACCGCCCAAGTAAGCTTGTTTGTCTTTAGGTACACCAACATTTGTTTCCGAAAAATGTAGAATTCAACCTTTTAAAAATGTTGGACCCACATTTTTCGAAAAACGTTGGTCCAACATTTGTTTTCTAAAGACATGTGGTCTCGAACGAACTCGTGATGTATGATTGTCTCCTAAAGTGAACTGATGGATGCTTTGCCCACAGTGCTACCTACTGGTTCATTACATTTTCGAGTGCGAGGCTCTTTTTGGCTTTTTGCCGTAGGGAGGTCACCCTAGTTGAGTGGGTGTGGGTGGGATAAAAAAGCGAAGTTTCAAATTAAAGAGAAACAGCAAAAGCACACACCCTAGCCTGCCTAGGCTGCTTACTATTTTGCATGCCGACGTTAATTATGAGCCCAGGTTAACATCGCACACAGATCTCAAAGGTGGTGCGACCATGTGCGGTTGGATGTCGTGTGGGCATATCCCCCTATACGCATAAAATCCATGCTCATATATTATCGTTTGGATGAAGTCCCACATATTTTGTTCAGACAATTCAAATGCCATCTATGAAGAATAGATTGTATGATATGAAAGAGGCTTCAAAGCCATAAACACGTAAACCGAGCGCGTTTGGTAAGAGAGTGGAAAAAAAATCCTTGTATACATGGAGTACGAAATGAAGTCTATTTGCAAAACCTTTTCACAGATGAGCGCAACTTTGCGCGACGAATCTAATGAGCACAAATAATCTATGATTTGCTACAGTAAATATCGTAATGATACGGTCAAAAGCCTTATTAGATTCGTCTCGCGATTTTGCCCAGGGTTGTGAAAGTAGTTTTGAAAACTAACTTTATTTAATACCTCTAATTAGTGGTCAAAGATGAAGTAAAAAATTTTACTCCTCGAACCAAACACAGATATCTCATCTCTCGAACTGAAAAAAATCATATACAATTACATCACCTTTCATATTGGTAACTTATAGAGTGTACATTATTCGATGGAGCACACCAGCCAATAGCAGTAGCAAGACCTATGGTGAACACGCAGAGCATTTTGTGGTCAATTGCTGAGGCATTACACATGTTGGAGAAAAAAAACGAGAGTACGACACACAATTCAGAAGTCCAGATAGCAGGAACTAAATTGTGTTAGTTGGCTTTATCATGGAAGGCTAATAGCCTAATAGGCCCAACTGTTCAATACTTCAATCGCGGAAATTAATTAGATAGAACATAATTTGAATATGCTGAATTATAAGTCTGTAGAAGACTGTAAAGGCAATAATTGTCCCCCATATTTATTTGCGTTTTCTTATAAGCTTTACTTAGATTGACTGATCATAGCAAATTGACAATTTGTTGCCAACAGCACACCTGTAAATAGAAATTTTTAACTGTAGCATCTGTGCTGAGTTCAGTGACTTGCAATCTTGATACATTAGAGCACACTTTCCCTGTACCTATTGTGAGTTGTGACACCTGTCAAAAAAATATTTTATATATAAATGCCTCTGTTGACACTCAAATTTGGCAAATAGCCGACCAAGCTGGACAGATCGGTCTGACCGGTGCCCATAGGGGGTCTGACCGGTCCTGGCCGCTGTAGTTGGTCCGGCAAGCCACACCGGTCTGACCGGCGGCTTTGACCGGTCTGACCGGTGCCCCCTAAGTCTGAGTAAAATCAAGGAGTCCTAATAGATTAGGCTTGTAAAAGAATTTCCTTGTGGGGCAAGACCTCGCCACCCTATAAATATAAAGAGCCACGGTCGTTTGATGTTCATTATCTAATCGATCAAAACATTTATCTTTTATAGTCTCGTATTTACTTTTATCTCTTCCTTAAGCTTTTCCAATCTCATGTTGTTCTTTCTTCATTTCCGCGACGTTCGAAGGCGATCTAGGTGTCCTTACCGACCCTAGAGCAACCCTACGTGCACCAGCTCCGACGGGGTCCCTCCCGAGCCGACGTTCGTAGGTTTACCGCCGGGATCACCAGCGACCGGTCTGACCAGGCCACCACACTGGTCTGACTGGTGTCGACGCAGAGGTGCTGCGGCAGCCCCTCCGCGTGCTTGTTGGCTCCTAAAGGGCGCCAACAAACTGGCGACTCTGATAGGAAAGAAGATCTGGCTATCATAACCGACCTATCTAACTACAGCACGATGGGCTCAAGAACTGAACCTGATCAAAATAACGTCATCAGCATCGATGATGCGGAGCTCTCGCCTGAAGATCACCAAGCCATGAAGGACTTCACGAAGAAACAAACTCAACAACATCGTCAACTTGTAGAAGACATCATGAAGGACATGGTTGAAAAAGATCGACTCCACTTCTTGTCGCACTTCAAGAAGAATAGTGAAGGCAAGGTCAAGAAGGTCAAAGAGATCACTGACACTCCACCATTTGAGGTACCAACCAATGTGAGCACGTCATCACCTCCATCCTCTTTTGTTATCATTAATGATCTTACTACCGTGATGGATAGCTTTCGTTTACTAATGATTAAAAATATACAAACCATGGTAGATAAGAGTCTTAGTAAACGTGTAGAGGAGGGTTGCGATGTTACATCTGTTTCTAATCTGTGTCACCTCAGATCCCATCTACTAATGTATCGGCTGCACACACGGTTAATCCTCAGTATGGTATGCCAATGAATTATTTCGCAGAACAAACACCACCACTGCCGTCTGGTCAGAATAGACCGATCAGACCGTTGGGTCCGACCGGTCCTGGCGCTATGGTGTCGTTCCCCTCATCTCTGGAACCTTTAGGTACTATTCCTCCCACTCAGGCTGCTTCTGGCCGATCTGGTGAGAATACTTCGGTAGCTCAAGGTATTCCACATATGGTTCGTTTTGGAACAGACACTAGATATGATTATGCACCTAATGCCCACTTTAATAGTCGTTTGCAACATAATGTTTCTAGCTCACACACACAGCCGAACGTGTTGCAATCGGATGCTTCTACCACGCCAATGCCAACCACCATCCAAGAGGTCATCGATAGGTTTAATGCTAATCTTGCTAAACAAATGAGAGATGACTATGGGATAGAAGTAAAGTATAAAAATTCTTTATGTCAAAAGTCGTATCTTTCTAGTTTCGATTTAGTTTCCTATCCTGTTGGTTGGCATTGTCCTGAATTTGTGAAGTTTAATGGGGATGATAGCAAAACTACTTGGGAGCATATTAGTCAATATCTTGCTCAATTAGGAGAGGCTAGTGCCATAGAAGAAATAAAAGTGCGATTATTTTCTTTATCTTTAACTGGTAATGCTTTTTCATGATTTGCTTCATTACCTGTTAATTCTATTCAAACTTGGGAACAATTAGAACAAAAATTTCATGATCACTTTTATAGTGGAGATAATGAGTCGAGGTTGAGTCATTCAACATCAGTTAGGCAAAAACATGATGAGCTTGTTACTAGTTACATCAGAAGGTTTAGAGAAACAAAAAAAATGTTGTTATAGTCTTGTTATCTTTGAGAGGGATCTTGCTGGATTAGCTTTTAATGGTTTACGATCCCATATTAGAGAAAAACTAGAAGGTCATGAATTTGCTAATGTTGCTCAAGTCTTGACAAGAGCTTTATCTCAAGAAAGTAGAAGCAAAGATACTCAGCTCAAATCTGATCGTCATAATATGCATATGCTAGACTATGATTCTTCGGACGATGAGAATAAAGAAGTGTATGCTACTGAATTTACATGGTCACCTAATGATAAAGTAAAACTTGTGCCTCTCTAAAGCCGGCTCATAAGAGTCGGGATGAGATGAAATTTACTTTTGATGTGGCTAAGTGTGATAAAATATTTGATGAATTAATTAAGTCAGGTAAAATTAAAATAACTCACACTATACCACCTCTTGATCAATTAAAGAGACATGCATATTATAAATTTCATCATTCTTTTTGTCATGCTACCAATGAGTGCAACACTTTTCGTCGACAAATACAATCGTCCATTAATAAAGGTCATTTAGTGTTCCATGAGATGCAAGTCGGCGAAAATCCTTTCCCTGTTAATATTTTTGAGTTATCAAATCCTAAGGTACTCATTCGGTCAGATCAAACTGAAAAGACTAAGGGAAAGAATGTGACCATTGGAGAGCAAAGACCTGACAAGAAAGTGTTGCTGGAGGAGATCCCCAAGGTTTTAGTGAAGATTTCAATGCTTGGGGGGCAAGATAGGAAAGAGATGACCGATAGCACGCCGACCGATCTGACCGGTGCCCAGGCCGGTCTAATTGGTACCCAGACATGTCTGACCGGTGTTTCAGACCGGTCTGATCGATGCCTCCAGAAAGTTTTGAGGCGCTCTAAGCCCAGGAAAAAAGTAAGGCCAAGTTTTGAAGAACTCCTGCCAAGTATAAGAGGAAAGGGGCTGCTCCGAAACTAATTAACCAGCCAAAAGGTACAAAGGGCATGAGAGCACCACCAAGATGTGAAAGGCAACAAGGTATTCATCACCAACGAGGTAATCTTGCTTCTTCACGATATCCTTTTGTTAGATCTGTTATGCCATCATCTTGGTATTATCCTTGCTATTATTCACCTACTGATTATAGTAGTATGTACATGAACTCGTATATGATTCAATATCCTATCGCATACTCAAGTTATGATACATTGCACATACCAGTTGTTTGCAACAACAATCTGGTCAAAAATAATGTGTACTACTATTAAGCAAGGAGAGAATAGCGACAAGAAAATTTTTAAGGGTATGCAGCCGAGGTGGTGTCCCTCAAGTTTGTCCCACACTCAAAAGAGGAGATTGCAAAGACTGCGCAAGCGAGGAGCGATGGAGCAACTGAAGAGAAGCCAGCCAAGTCAACACGGACCCGAAAGGAGTGCAAGCCAAAGTAGGTGTCAACCTCGACTTGGGTGAAACATGTATACGGCTGGTGTTTTGTTAGACATCGTCCTAAGTGGTTTTTAGCTTAGTAGTATATTTTTTGGCATGCATCCTTTGTAAAAAAACAGGAGGGACATATATTGACACTCAAATTTGGCACATAGCCGATCAAGCTAGACAGACCGGTCTGACCGGTGCCCACAGGCGGTCTGACCAGTCCTGGACGCTGTAGCTAGTCCGGCAAGCCACACCGGTCTGACCGACGGCTCTGACCGGTCTGACCGGTGCCCCCCAAGTCCGAGTAAAATCAAGAAGTCCTAATAGATTAGGCTTGTAAAAGGATTTCCTTACAGGATAAGACTACCCCACCCTATAAATATAAAGGGCCAAAGCCGATTGAGGTTCATCATCCAATCAATCAAAACATTTATCTTTTATCGTCTCGTATTTACTTTTATCTCTCCCTTAAGCTTTTCCAATCTCATCTGATGTTCTTCCTTTGTTTCCGTGACGTACGAAGGTGTTTTAGGTGGCTTTGCCGACCCTAGAGCAACCCTACGTGCAACAGCTCCGACGGGCCCCTCCCGAGCTGACGTTCGTAGTTTACGGTCGGGATCACCGGCGACCGGTCTGACCGGTCCACCACACCGGTCTGAAAGGTGTCGACGCAGAGGTGCTGCGGCAGCCTCTCCGCGTGCTTGTTGACTCCTAAAGAGTGCCAACAGTCTCAAAAGCAGAATACTTATTTTAACTTGATTTGCTAAGTTATCTCTGTTCCTCTACGGCTGAGTTCAATTGATATAGCAAATTTGGTTCCGGATAATCACAAGAGATACATGCCAATTTACCAGCTAGTGCTGATTTGATAATTTGGTACCAAATCTCTAGTAACATCCACAAAGATTGAAGTACTCTCTGAGCCCAAGCATCCTTAAAGCATTTCATATTTTTCATGTTAGATAATGTGAAGGCTGCACTGCTGGACAATAAATTAACAGCTGGATCATCCATGTTGATTGAAATCTATAACAATTTACAACCATTGCAAATTTCAGATGGTTATTGCCTTCATACATTTTGAACTTTGGCAGGCCGCAGGTGTAGATACTTGGCCAGGGAAGCAGATGCATAGCCACAATTACCGTGTGCCGGAGCCATTCTTGATCAAGTGTGTGTTTTCCTCTCGGTGATCTAGGTAGTGATCATAATTGGGGCTGCAGCCTGCAGCAAGTGCAGTTGACATTTCAAGAGACATTTCGAGCACTGCAAAAGAGGTTCATATTGCCGATAGATCAGCACCAGTTCGCACCTGTGTGAAGCAGCCTGGCTACGATAATCTGTGGCTTGATTCCATGGTAAACAGCCTTTTCTCCTGGTGAGTCAAGCAAGATATGGTAGCTTTTATCTGTTGGAGGAGCTGCCACAGTTAGTATTGTTAAAAGCAACGCTCAACTGCAGATTGACCGTGCAGAGGAGGATGGTAGTGTGGTGTTCCAGGATAGCAGTTCAATCAAAGCTGATGTCATCGTGCACCGCACCGGGTATAGAGACTCTGAAGGGCCCTTCAATCCATTTCCTATCCTACAAATGTAAGCCATCATGTGCTACTTTGCCTGAAGCTGATTATGTGTTTCCTTCATTTATATGCTGTCTAGGTACTTGTATAACTTCCCGTTCCTTGGAGATGATAGCACTATCACTGTGGATGACAACTGTGTTGATCCTCTATACAAGCATGTTTTTCCACCAGAAGTGGCTCCTCAACTGTCCTTTATTGGATTACCATGGAAGGTCAGCTTTGCTGCAAATTGCTACTCAGTTCAGATGCACTTGTAAGTTGCAGCCTGCCTTCCTATGCTCTAAGATCTGAAACCTTCCAACCTCTGTTCCATCCAGTTTATTCCTTTTCCGTTGTTTGAACTCCAAAGTAAGTGGGTCGCGGGAGTTCTGTCAGGACGGATACTGCTTCCATCTAAAGAAAAAATGATGGACGATGTGGAATCTTTCTACTCAGAAGTAGAAGCACGAGGTTGGCCTCATAACCTTTCAAACTACCAGGTATCCTTGAGATGCCTGTCAATAGAAAACTCACAACTCCACGGGGCATTCGAGTTTTTTTTTTTGGTGTGTGACTTGGCTGCTGTTTGAAATTTTTGTTAATACATTTGAAATTTCATTGGTTTTTTTTTCTTTGCATGCAGTTTGAGTATGATGATTGGCTTGCTGAGCAATGCAGCTATCCACCAATTGAAGAATGGAGGAAGCAGATGACGCTATTAACAGGATAAACAAGGCAATTCGTCCTGAGAGTTATCACGATGAGTGGGATGTCGACCATCTAGTGGCCAAAGCAAATGCTTGCGCTGGGACTTGCCCCCCTCATGGACGGCCTGATTTCTCCATGTCAGAGCGCCTTCATCAAGAAACGCAGCATTCATGATAATTTCTTATACGTGCGCAACCTAACAAGACGGTTCCACCGAACGAGGACACCGGCTCTGCTTCTTAAGCTCGATATTTCGAAGGCCTTTGACTCGGTGCGGTGGGACTACCTCCTCTCCCTCATGGACCACATGGGTTTCCCGTTGCGTTGGCGCACTTGGATTTCAGCTCTGCTCACCTCCTCCACCTCGCGTGTTTTACTTAATGGCATCCCGCTTGACCCGATACAGCACGACAGGGGACTGCGACAGGGGGACCCGCTCTCCCCACTTCTCTTCGTCTTGGCCATCGACCCCCTCCAACGTCTTCTACAAATTGCAACTGATAGGGGACTGCTCTCCACTTTAAATGGTCGTACAGCCAGATTCCGTGCGTTCTTGTACGCCGACGACGCAGTAATCTTCATTAACCCAACCCACTTGGACGTCGACAACCTCAAGCGCATCCTACTAAATTTCGGGGAGGTCACGGGACTACAGACCAACTTGCAAAAGACGAGCGTCACGCCAATCCGCTGCGAAAACATCGATCTAGACTCCGTCCTGACGAATCTACAGCTAACTCGAGGGTCCTTTCCCATCAAGTATCTCGGCCTCCCCCTCACACCGAGAAGGCTAAAGAAGATAGATTTCCAACCCCTGCTCGATAAGGCCTCCGGAAAGCTCTCCACCTGGAACGGAAGAAACCTCATGCAAGCTGGTCGCGCTACCCTCGTTAAATCGGTCCTCTCCTCGCAACCGGTATACCTTTTGACGGTGATCAAACCGTCCATTGAGATCATCCAGGACCTCGACAAAATCCGAAGACGCTTCCTCTGGGCGGGCGACAAAGCCATTTCGGGCGGCAAATGCAAAGTGAACTGGACGTGCACAACCCTCTCCAAAAAGTTCGGCGGCCTGGGCATCCTAAATCTTGAGAAGTTTGCGCGAGCCCTGCGCCTCCGTTGGCTATGGCAAGAGTGGACAGCGCCCGAGAAATCCTGGGCTGGAACGGAAGTCCCATGCGACGAGACCGATAGACGACTCTTCAATAACTGCACCCGCATCTCCTCGGGGGACGGCAGCAAAGCGAGCTTCTGGCACTCAGCCTGGCTCCAAGACCAGAGGCCCAAAAACGTGGCGCCCCTTCTCTTCGCCCGGACTAGAAAGAAAAAACGGTCGGTTGCTTCAAGCCTTCAGAATGAAAACTGGATCCGGGACTTCAACCTACACGCCGGCTTCACCTCGGAGCACCTACTTCAATTCACCGCCCTCTGGAACCTCATCTCGCAGACGGCTCTGCGACCCGAGCAGGCGGACACGATCACTTGGACTCTAACAAAACACGGAGAATACACCACAGCTTCAGCGTACAAAGCCCAATTCGCGGACTGCACTGCTACCCCTACCCTAGCCTCGATTTGGAGAGTTTGGGCGCCACCAAAGTGCAAGTTCTTTGCTTGGCTCATCTTACAAGACCGCGTCTGGACCTCCGATAGACTTGTGCGCAGAAACTGGGACCACAGTCCAACCTGCCCCATGTGCAGGCGCACCATGGAAACTGCGCACCACCTGATTGCGGAATGCCGATACACGCGTCGGATTTGGAGCGAGATAGCTAAGTGGCTTGGTCTACCTGAGCTAACCCCAGCCACCCCGACTGCATCCACGTCGCTGATTCAGTGGTGGACCGCCTTTATTTCACAACCGCGCACCCCCCTAAAGCTGCCCGCTCCGTAGCGCTGCTCATCATCTGGGAAGTCTGGAAGGAAAGAAACAACCGTGTCTTCGAACGTACAGAATCTTCTATACCAACACTTGTAATTAAGATCAAAGAAGAGCTCTCGTTGTGGCTGTCTGTGGGGGCAAAATGCCTGACGAGCCTCAGCGTGCGCATGTAATTACCCTCAGTTTTTTTCCGGCTAGCCGGCTGTAATCCCCTCTTTATCAATGAAATATACACTATCTTGTGCCCGTTCATTCAAAAAAGATGTCAAGAAATACTTGTAGAATCTTTTTTTCCCTTCCATATGCCGTTACCTGGTGTGTATATATTGGGCTATTGGCCACACACACTTCCGGATTAGAACTTCATTGACCATTTGAGTATATAAGATTGATTCTTCATTGCAGTATAGTTGTAGAGAAAACGATTTTTTGCAAGTGGAAGTGTGGACACATGTGGTGGGTTAAAGTTTTATTGGTGACATCACTACTGTTAGCATGGCTAAATGAACAAAACAATTAATATTATAAAAAAGGATGTGCACCAGCCGGGAATCGAACCCGGGTCTGTACCGTGGCAGGGTACTATTCTACCAGTAGACCACTGGTGCTACTTGCGGGAAGTTTTATTTTAGTTATATATGTATTCGTTGTAAATAATCAACATGGCAGTATGGCAACGTCGTTCCCTGGAATCTCTGCTTATTCGCAGCACCAAAAGCGACCTCCATCATTCTGTAAAGGCCATATGTTTTCCTGGTGGTGCATGAATGCATGATTTCATTTCGTGGCTCCTAACTGGGACAATCAAGGTGTAAACGATTGCAAGTAGCCATGTTACTTTTATTCATAATTCATATCCAATCTACACTCACCTCAAATGAAGAGGGTATGACTAGGAAAAAAATATTCGAAATGAGAAGGGTAGGGTGGAGAGGGCATAAATAATCGATTGAGTATGTATAAAATTGAATACTAAATTAATTATCCATTGAGTATTGGTAGGATTTGGGAGGATAAGAAATGTATAATAATTACCATTTGAACTTTTTTTAGAATTATTATGATTTGAATTTAGGTATAAACAAGAGTAGACTAGAAACTCGACGCGGCTTTGCCGCGTCTTACTAAGATTTTAGCCGGTGTTACACATAATATCTTCTTCTGCAACAAGTAGCATTGAAAATGAAAAGTCCCATGCTTAACGGTCCTTCATGCCTCATTTTGCATTCATGTTTAATCTGATAGAGATGAAAATAGAAGGTTAGAACTTAGTATCATGCATAGAATTGGATGACTGAATATATCACTGACTGTCAAACATAGAAGCAGCCTTAACTTGTAGTTGTCAGCAGGACAGTAGAATTAACCTTTTTTTAGAATAAAGTAGAATTAACCTTGATCACCTCATAGAGCTTCACATCCAAGTGAATTGTCGTCCTGCTTGCAGCATACAACCACGGCGGCTCTATAGTGTCTAAGTTGAGAACAGTGCCAATAGCACAAATACTATTGGAGCGCCTCCACTTCTGGAAAGAAGAAATCAGATCAAGCTAAAACAACAATATTTGAATGAAAAATGAAATGTGCTGCATGTCTGAATCAATTTGAACCGCACCATCTCATGAACTTTCCTCGCCTGAAAATTGAATGTAGTGTTATAGGGGTATTGGCTTGCCTCCAATTCAGCTCGTATTAGGTCTGAGGAAAGGCCAAGAGCAGTTCATTTTACCTACGAACGGAGCATTAGCCAGTCTGATAACTATAATTTCATTTATGGACTAACACAACTGATCTCGAATAAGACAGACATGCAGTTTCCAACGAAAACTACATTTACCTATCACTGTTATGAACAATCGACCTAAAATATAACATAAACAAGGTTGGTGAATTTCATCCATCAGAGCCTGTGGACCGTCACATACAATCTGCTACGATACTTCAGGTGATGATGCAGTTAAATTATTTGCACTCACCCAAACAGAATATTTCAGAACACTTCATTCATAACTGATGGTCAAGATATCTGATAATTTGGTATAGAAAGCGAGCATCCCATCTGTAGTCGTCAACAGAGGAGAACGAAATTACCGTCAACATCTTACTAGAGTTTCTATCCCACTCCAAGTGAATCTGTGCCACTCTATATAGTGTACCTATCCGGCAAATCCAGGAGACCGAGAGCTCAAGTGGCGCCCTGAAAGCTCTAGTCAAATCCAGCATATTGTAGGGAAGTTGCCGCATGGTTGGCCTCCAGGAGCTAGGCGGTGCGGCGGTGCCACGGCGGCCGGCGGGGGCGCGAAGGCAAGCGGACTGCGGCGTCACGGACTCACGGGCACATCTTTCGGGAGCCGCTGGCTGTAGTATATCGAAGTTTCAACAGCGTCGCGGGACTTGGCGGCGGCGGCGGCGGATGGTGGATCGCGAAACATCGAGAAGACGACGGAGGACTTACCCACGTCTACGGCCCTAATTTTAACCGTTGACGTATAATCTGACGGATGGGCTTTTGCAGACGACATGGTCAAATGTGCTGCCTGAGCTTGGACTCAGGGTTCAGTATTTAAAGATTTGCCTTTATACGTTGCCACCTTGGACGGTGCTGCACTCTACGGATATCATTCTGCATATTTCTGCTTTTCCCTGTTGAAAATGCCACTCATCAATGGACGCTTGTGCGAATGGGCTTGTAGTCCAATGGTAGGACGGTCGAGTGGGACGTCACCCACTAGGGTTCAAATTCTGGTGTTCCTACCTTTTTCTGAATTTATTCTAGGATTTTCTGACGTTACGCATTAAGTGGTAAGCGACGTTCCCGTCGACGACGAGGCGTCAGTGGTGACTTCGGGAATCTCCAGATCTGCTGGTGCACAGTCCTTCGAAGATGCTCATAAGGGTAGGGTTTGCGTACATGTATTCATAGAGATGAGTGTGTGTGCGTGTTGTGAGCGTCTGCGTTGTTGTGTGTAATTAAAAAAAAATGGACGCTCGTCAATCTAGCAAAAACTGCAATTACAATGAACAGAAGATCGAATTTCTTTGCTCCCACAGCAAATGTACACACTCTTCAGCCTCAAACCTCAAATATCGAAACTTGAAATGCATGCGCTTGGACCGACAAAAACGTCCTGACGCAACCAAAGATCCTAAAGGGTTTTACTCGTATGCTATTAACAAAATTGCTTATGACATGTGTGCTGAAAAGTTCGTTCGCATATGTATACATTGATTTCAACTTTCGTGACACATGTGTCATTCCGTCCGTGATCAGTTAGTGTTTCACCGTTACAGAGCCTGACACGTCGGACCGGGCACCCGCCCAGCGCACGCGCTGCCGCCGGCCAGCCCCTGCGTACGCCCGGGAGCCCTTCCTACGCGCGAAACGCCGACGGCAGGAGCAGAGCTCGCACGCGCGCTCGCCCGCGGCAGCCGGAGCCCGCGCGCGCCCACGGCGGCAGCCGGGAAGAGCTTGAGGGAGGCTATATTTCACTGTTTTTTTACTTTTCTTTTCCCTATCTCCATGGTTTTGTTGCTTTCATCAACTTTTCAAAGATTACATCTCCGATTTCTCCATCAAAAGGAAAGTGCAACCTGTTCATTGAAATAAACTTATTCAAATGGATACAATTTCAGTAGTTGGACTCATGCAAAGCATCTAATACGTAGAAACATATTGACATTGTGATCTATACCCATACGCCGGTCCTGTTTGTTTCAGGTGTTCTGAAAATCGATTGTCCGAGAGTCTGATTTTATTTGAATTTACTGTTGAGAGAATCTGTTTTTTTTGCTCGAATACGCAGGAGAGTTGCGCATCATTGTATTAAGCAGAGAATAGTTTGTTACAAGCACGCAAGCATGCAAAGTTTCCTCATGCGGACTACTCGCGACATAGGTTACCTAGTTTCCGAGCACCTGCGGCAATCCACAGGCCGGTATCCGTCCTAATCCTGTCTAAAATTACCAACATCGGAGCTGCCCTCCTGTCGAACAAGCGCGTGTTCCGCTCCTTCCAAAGGTGCCAGCGCACTAACATGAAGAGCGTGGACATGCCTTTCCGGCGATCCGTGGCCTGCGCGGACATAAGCTGCTCCCACCATTCCTTGACGTTTGCTGCAGTGCCAAAGGTACAGGTGCATCGCGCCCAGGAACAGATGCTCCACCAGACTTCCCTCGCCAGCGGACAGGTGACAAGTATGTGGTCAATGGTTTCATCAGCTTGATCACAGAGCAGGCACTTGTCGTGTGTCTCAAGGCCGCGCCGATGTCGCATGTCCACTGTCCACGCTCGACGCCGGCAAGCCAGCCAGAGAAACAGCTTAACTTGCAACGGCGCTCAGGATTTCCAAAGTGACTTCCAAAGGTGAGCATCTCTTGGCGGCTGTGTCAATCCTTGGTGCAGGTACCGGTACGCCGACCGGGCGTTGTACCGTCCATCTAGCGTCCACTTCCAGCGCACCACATCCTGCTGCTGGGGATTTAGCTGAACCGATTCCAAGCGATCCCAAAGCCACAGGTACTCGACGATGGCGGGAGCAGACAGGGCACCGGAGATGTCCCGCACCCACTGCTCGTTATCCAGGGCTTGCGCAACCGTGCATGTTCTTTTTTTTCGGCCGCACCAACGTCGTTAGTGTCGGCGCGAGGTTGTTGATGGCCTGGCCGTCCAACCAATTATCGAGCTAAAAGAAGGTGTGCGTGTCGCTGCCCGTTTGTACCTGGATCGAGGCTTCGAAGAGCTCCTTCACCTGTTGCTCCACCTTGATTGGCAACGCTGCCCAAGCCCGGTCGGGATCAGTCCGCTGCAGCCAAAGCCAACGGGCTCGCAGCGCCTGTCCGACGAGCCAGAGATTCTGGACCCCAAAGCCTCCTTGCAATGTCGGAAGACAAACAGTGGTCCATGCCACTAAGCATTTGTCGCGGACAGAGGCATCCTTGCTAGCCCAGAAGAATTTGCGCCGAATCCGATCAATATCCTCAATCGCCCAAGGTGGCAGCTGGTCTGCCATGAGCCAGTAAGTAGGGATTGAAAAGAGCACCGCCTTTGTAAGAACTAGGCGGTCGCTCTTCGGCATCAAGGGCCCTTTCCATGTCGGCAACTTCCTAGCCACCTTGTCAACCAGCGGCCTGATGACTGAATTGGGAACTGCTCTGGTCGACAGCGGCACCCCGAGGTAAGTGATGGGGAATTGGGTTATGGGGCATGGCAGCACCATCTGAATGAGATGCATCACCTCGTCGTCAGCACCAAAGATGGGCGTGATGGAACACTTGGCAAGATTGGTCCGCAGGCCTGTGGCATCATCGAAAATCGTCAGGATTCTAGCAATGGCTTGGGCTTCCACAACCGTCGATGATGCGAAGATGATAACGTCGTCTGTGTACATGCTACACTGGTATTTGACGACCAGATGTCCGATTGGCTGCAACAATGCGTGGTTGAGAGAATATGTTAGCTGGATAAGCTGGAAGTTTGGCAATCCATCTTGAATAACCAAAGTTCATCAATTGAATGATCTCATTTCTTATAGGATCTATAGCAGGAGAAGTAGCAGAACTGCTATGTGTTTTCAACTCATATGCATTCAACCAATCATCTCATATATTGATCTCTCATAGTCGTAATGCCCCCTCCCCCACCTCCAACCCTCGCGGGAGGCGACTCCCATGGTGACGACCGGCCATCCCACCCTCCCCCGCTGAGATCCGCCATTACCAACGACTCCCCCTCCCAACCCACCACAGATCCTGATTCGCCAAATGGAGATCTACTCGTCGACGGTGGTCTCACACTGGGGCACGCCGTATCGAAGGAGATCGAGGAAGACCACGCACCAATGGAGCCGTGGTCGGCAGCCCTGTAGACGCTAGAGGAGTTACGGTAGCGCAGCTACACCACCCTCCACCAGGACAACGGTGGCACCATCCTCTTGTCGTACCTCGCCAGAGAGCTATTGCAGCGCGTCGATCGTGAGCGGGGAAGCGGCACCCTGAGGTCAACCCACGACACCCCTGAAGATCCGTTGATCCCTGATATCATCCAGCGACTCGCAACCAGGAGATCCTCCACAATCCTGAAATCAGGCTCGAGGTCATCACCACCCAGACTACGAGCAGAGAAATTAAGACGACGGGGAGAGGAGGTGATTCACCCAAGCAGAGAAGGGGAAAAGCATTGATTCACCTATGCAGGATGGACATCTGAGGCAGGAGAAGGTACCAATGCCAACCAGAGCTACTGAAAATTGTAGTAAGAAACAGGAGCAGAATTTACTGCAGTGTCGACCGGGCATCCCTGGGCCCACCAACACATTGTGGGCCATACCCGGGGGATGAGTTCCTGTACACCTGGACTACTCGACTAGTGGGCCACGGTGCTGGTACCGTGGACCACAAGGCGGACAAGGACTTGTACTAAGACTATGATAGCTTTCCATACCTTGTATAGGCTACTCCGGGTCCTACTCAAATAGTACCCTTGTACCAATCCGACTTGTAACCCTGCCTCCCGTGGCATATAAGGCGAGGCAGGGACCCCTCTCAAAACATACGCAATCAATACAGAGCCACGTAGCATACAGGACGTAGGGTATTACGCACATTGCGGCCTGAACCTGTCTAATTGTGTGCCCCGTGTCTCACCATCGTGTTCCTGATCTCGGCGAGCCCCACCGCACAATCTACTACTTCGGGTACCCCGTCGTAGGCTCGGTGTCTAAAACACTGACATGCAGGGAGAAAGATCAACGGCATGGCAGCGGCAGACCGAGTTATGGAGGAGATAGCAGCAACAACGGCGACCAAATCCTTCAGCAAGATCTTCCCTCGTCAGCAGCAGAGTGGCAGGCTAGCCGGACGAGCAGGGATTTCAGGAAGTCAAGCCAGCATACTGGTGGAGGAAGGAGACTTCAAGAAGAGTGCAGTGACCTCACCAACTCGAGGAGACTGACCAGCGGAAGAAGCGTTACTAGGAGCACATCAGGGGTAAATGCCTTAATTGCTTCTCCACCGACCACCATGTTGCAGACTGCCGAAACAAATGCAAATGCTGGTGCTGCCTCCGTTGGGGGCATAAGGCTCCCGCCTGCCCGACCAGAGCCAGCTTTCCTGGAGGAGCAGCAGAACCGGGCAAGCCTCAGAGCACATCCGACGACAGCAATCCTTCTTCCTCATCCTCTCCCCGTGCGGGTGCTTCTGCACGAGTGCCCGGGCGTACCTACCTGCAGGCGGCAAAAGGAGAGAAGGCAGACATGGCGACCTACCCCGGTGACCCCCGTGCCCGCCCCGACACCGCGTACTGCACCATCTCCGCGACAGGCTCCGTCAAGCGCAAGAGAGAAGCTCTCATCGGCAAGACGGCTGTGTGCTGGCTCAATGGCAACAACTAGGACACCAACACCCACCACGTCGTCGAGGCCTTGGAGACGTAGTTGCACATCAGTCGATAGAGTTCAAGGTAGTCAAGCACTTCCCCGAGCAGTACCCAATCCCCTTCGACGACAGCCGGGCGCTCCACCGCGTTCTGGGCCACCACGACATCAGGTGCAAAGGTCGCACCTTCCACTTCGAAAACTGGACGGAGCAGTGCGGCGCGGCGGAAGGCATGATGGAGTTTCGGGTACGGCTACGCATTGAGGGTGTCCCTGTCCACGCGTGGTCTGAGGAGGTGGTGGCCAGGGTCATCAGCCCGCACTGTGCCATCCACTACGTCGAGCAGCACTCGCGCCAACTTGATCGCACCAAAACATACGACTTGTGGGCGTGGTGTTCCAATCCAAGTAAGATCGCCAACAGGGTCATGTTAACCATAATCCATAACTAATCCAGACAGGGAGTTCGATGATGATGGCGCTACGAGATCCTTCCACGACATCAAGCGCAAGCTCGACTACAAGCTCCACGTCCACCTGGATGTGGTGGAGGACCTTTCCTTCCACAGCCGTGGAGGCGGAGACGGCCACAACAACAAGAAGCCCCGCTGTGAGTTCCTCTAGAACTATGGTGCACCGGACTCCCTAGGCGAGCACCGCAGCGGGCAGTGGCACGACTACGGCGACGGCTACAACCATGACTACCGCCCTAGTCGGGACCGCGACGATGACTACGACGACAACCGCAACCGTGGCGTGCGGCGCAACCACAGCCAGTCCTCCTGGGGACGCATGACGCGCTGCCAGGGGCAGTCGATGACTGCTACAGCACCTCAGGTTTCCGTTGCGGCAGGAACCAGGGATACGACAGCCATCGCAGCAGAGCGGCGGCAACAGCTCCAAGCAAGACCACTGGATGCTCAGCACACAACAGCAAGAAAGTCTCCTTCGCCACACCAATCGAGCAAATTATGGGTGAGATTCCAATAATTTCGGCTGTTCTAGAGCAGGGGTGTTTGCTCTACATGCCAGATTTCATACCATCCTTCCCCAAGTGGTTTGATCCCATGAGAGATGAAACACTCGCTAACTCTTTGTGTGCAGATGATCGTCTCAAGGAACTGCACATCCGCGACATGCTGATCGTCTCATCATTTCCCGACAAATACTTGGGCCTCCCCTTGCACATTCGCAAACTATGAAGAATTGACGTCCAGCCTCTCATTAATAAAATAGGAACCAGGTTGCCGGGTTGGAAGGGAAAGTTTTTGTCCTCCGCAGGCAGGGAAACTCTAGTTAAGTGTGTTCTAACGTCACAACCCATCTATCACTTAACTGTCTTCCCAACTCAAAAGTGGCTTTTTAAGCAAATTGACCGACTGAGAAGGAGCTTTTTATGGAAGGGTGAAGATTCGGAAAAGGTAAATGGCAGCCACTGCCTAATAAACTGGCCAACTGTGTGCACACCGAAAGAATTGGGAGGATTGGGGGTTTTGGACCTTGAACGGCTCATGCGAGCACTCCGCCTCCGATGGTGCTGGTTTCAATGGAAACACGAAAATAGGCCGTGGAATGGGCTGGACATCCCGTGTGACAAATTCGACATGGATCTTTTTCATGCTTCAACGATAGTTACAGTTGGAAATGGAGAAAAAACAAAATTTTGGCACTCATCATGGTTGCAAGGGGCAGCCCCAAAGAACATTGCCCCATCACTCTTCATGAGATCAAGGCGAAAGAACTTTACAGTGCAAAGAGCGCTCAGAAACAATTATTGGATCGCACAAATATACCTGCTACAGTCAAGAGAGGAGATAGTTTATGTGGACCTTTGGGAAAAAATTCAGCAGCTAGACAAGGACATCAACACCAACGATCAAATCACATGGAGATGGACAGCCAACGGAGAGTATACGACCCGGAGTGCTTACCAAATCCAATTCCAGGGGCACTTCAAATCCATCAACGTCAGCCCAATTTGGAAGGCAAAAACAGAGCCCAAGTGCAAAATCTTTGCTTGGATCCTTTTACACAAGAAGATCCTAACATCAAACAACTTGCAGAAAAGGGGTTGGCCAAATAACCCTTTGTGTCGGCTGTGTAACGTTGCGCTCGAAACACCGACACATCTATGCAAAGATTGTTCGTACACTAGACAGGTGTGGAGCCAGTTGGTCACATGGTTTGATATGAACAGTCTCCCACCAAGTAACTCGGTGTCATCAATCATCAAATGGAGGAGGCGATGCAGAAACCAAGTGGATAAACACAACAGGCCATACTTCGACGACATCATGATCTACTTTTGGTGGAATATCTGGAAAGAACGAAATAGAAGAATTTCAACCAGCGATCGCTCACATCGGAGGTAGTGGCGTACCTGGTGAAAGAAGATATCCGGCAGTTCAACACGGCGAACAGATCAACAACCGTTTTACCTAACTCCCATCCTTCTTCTTCTTCTTAAGTGGCCTCCTCAAGAGCCTTTAGTTGTGGTGTCGCGGTTGGCTTTTGCGGTTGTTGGTCTCGGTGTTGTCGTTTTTCTTGCCCTTCTTCGAGCTGGCCCCTCTGGGCCGGCTCCTGTATTTGTTTCTTTGTTGCTTCTTCTTCTAATAAAAATTCGGCAAAGCTCTTGCCGTCCGTTCAAAAAAAATCTCTCATAGTCGTCGTCTTCTTTGCCTTGGGAGAATCATGAGTAGCAAAGCCTTTTCCCGGTGATATGCTACTATGGCACCCTCATCTTCACCTGTAGGGCCATCTTCAGTAGCTTCTTGTACAAACGAGCTCTCATTTGTACAGATAATGGAATCAAACATGATGCGAAGATCATCTTCATGCTCAAATGATGCATCTTTAAATATGATACAACCTGGCAAAGTCTGAAAATGTTATTGAGAAATATATTAGAACAACAAAATAATTTGGCAATTGTTAGTTATAATGTTATATGCTTTTTCTCAATACGACTGAATCAATTGTTTTTTCTCCATAGCCTGGTGTCCAAAAGAATTGAAAGGAAGGAACATTAGACCTTTATAGATATATCCTCTCCGTTCCAAATTGTAGATTGTTTGGGCAAATCTAGATTTATAGCTATTGGAGCATCTCCAAGAGACTCTTTATCTTTCCTAACTTACATGAAATAGAGATTTTGGTGAAAAATACCCTTCAACATCATCTTCAATTGGATATCCAAATATAGATATCCTCTATTCCGGGTTTTCTTGCTAGCCAAATATGGAGAGTATAAGATATACTGTTGGAGAGTATAAATATATGAAAAGTTGTTTTTATTCAAATAACTCTCCCAATGATGATTTAGAGAGTAATTTTAGAAAGGTTCTTGGAGATACTCTTATTATGTATCTAGATATAAATATATAATATATCTAGAAGGATAACAAAAATTATTAATTTTGAAATGTCAAAACAACTAGAATTTAGACCTACAATTCAGAACAGGAAGTATCGTCTATAATTATTCGACAAACAAAAAAAAATGCAGATGCCAGAGGGGTGGGGGGAGTCTCGGCACGGGGAGGGCCGGGACGGACACAGGAAGGCCGGAACGTCTGGTCTTATGGGCCAGTGGGATAATTGCTTGGGTTAATTGTGTGTGACTACTTGGGTTAATTGTGTGACTACTTGAGGGACAAGACTAATTAAGGGGCTCATGTGTTGTTACATTAGCATTTAAACAAATCTATACTATAAGAGATGAGCAAATTGAAAACGATTCTCACCAAGAGTTTAGTCTATCCACCTCTCACAGAGTGGCCCGCATGTCATGCGCGACCCACCTGTAAATCCTCAGATATGGAAGGAAAACGACGACGAAACCTCAAATATGGAAGGAAGGGGGTGTCTCTCCCCCCTTTCGTCGTCGTTCCCCCCAAACTTTTTTCACCCAAAGTGTACCCACCCCGTGGGCTAGTGTCCACGTCATCCGGCACGCACTATATGCCACGGTCCACGTTCTCAAACTTTCTAATACGGTACACATGACGCCAATCCCGTCCACCAATCATGATCACACCCGAATTTATTTCCCCTTTGTTTCTCCTTTCCAAATAGAACCAAACTGCGTGTGTGTTTCCTCTTTTGGTGTGCGAGTGTGTTTCCTTTTTTTGTTGCATTCCCTTCCTAATTGCATGCCCTTCTTAATTGCATGGGGATTCCTAATTGCAATCCCGTGATTCAAGTTTCACTACTTTCCTTTCTCTGGCGTCAATCACATCTTTCCTTCCTTTAATCATCCCGCACCTATCCTGGATGCCGCGCCTCTCATCCGGCATCCCCATTTCTCCTTGATTTCCCTCTCTCCTTCCTTTCTCTACCACGACCTCTCTTTCCCACCCCATCCACCGGCGGCATCTACAACCAATTCCGCTAAAATCACCCCCACACAGTTCGTCTTGTGCCACCTCCTCTCACCCATCCCGATGAAGGAGGGATGGACGGGGAGCATCGTAGGTGAGGACGCACCGGCGAGGAGGTAGATGGCGGGGAGCAGGCCACAGGCTATGGCAGGGAGGACCAGCCGCGGGCCTCCGGATCTCGAGCGGTGGTCGCACGATGGGAGGAAGGAGAATGCAGTCACACCCACCGAGAGGCCGCGATGAGAGAAAGGAGAATGCAGTCACACCCACCAAGAGGCCGCGAGCCCGCCTCGACCCCGCCATCGACCGAGAGACCACGCCCGCGGGGAGAGGACATCGAGATCGACCCCATTGCCGCTCGGGAGAAGGACCCGTCCTCCTCCGCCCAGGATATCACGCCCGAGAGGGACGACATCAGCCTCGATCCCGCTGCCTCCTCCCACTGTCGCCGCACCACGTCGTCCACATCCGTAGCCCTGCGCCTCCTACGGCCCACCGGCCCACCATCGTGGTGCGCCTCGCTACTTCCTCCTGCTCCCAACTTCTTCGCCTTCGTGTAGAATGTTTGGTCGCGTCCACTAGCGGGAGAAAGCAGTGGCGAGGAGCAGCGGGAGGAGCTAGTGCAGCCGTGGGCTGCACCGGGGACAGGGAGGAAGCTGCTGTTGTCGTGAAGCTGCTCCCTTAGGAGGCGCGGTGAGATCGGGAGTGGGCAGTGGCGCCAGGAGGAATAACGAGGCAACCGCACTGATGGCGTCGGCGCCAGCAATGCCGTTGGGTGCCACAAAGGTCTAATTTGATCCCTTTCCATCTGATTTGAGTTGATTTTCGTTGATTTCTTGTGACTATAGCCTGCTCCATGGCAGCCTCCCTTCCCCGACGGCGTGTGGCCAGGTTCGGTTCCGGACTACTCGCCTGCGGTGGAGCTCTGTTAAGGTGGCACAGGCAAGGTTCCCTTTCTCAGATTCGCCTGCAGCTTCTTCTTCCTCTTTTTTTTTTGCCCCGCCTGATGCTACTCTACTGTCTGCAAGGTGTTCGACAGAATGCCTAAAAAGAGGATGAGGATGATGAAGAAAACAATGTGGCCACAGCGATGCCAGCGCCAACAGCCTTGCCAACTCCGGTAAGATCTTCCTTGCTGCTTCCTCTTCTAATTGATAAATTAAAGCTATAAATTCTCAATTTTCCACTGGTAATCATCACAGATTTGGTGTAATTTCGAGAGATTTGGTGTTTGGAGATCCAATTTGCAAGAATGTCACTTCTACTTGATGTTCCTACCCCTAAGTTTTTTTTTAAAATTTTCCGAGTGATTTTGTTCTTGTGTTGTCCCTCCCTGAGTAAAGAATTGTGTGCTCAGTTGTTACACAATTTCAATGATGCAGATGAAATTGTGCAGTAGGGAAGAGGGTGGGGCAGGCGACGATAGCCACCGAAGACGTAGAGGTGGAAAATGAAGAACATCCTTAACTAATACTACAAGGATCAAAATATATGTAGAATGTAGTCGATGGCTGATGATGAGGCGATCACACCATTCATTGTAACGTGTATCGAAAGCAGTAATATGTACTACCTTTTTTACTATTGTTTTTTCAATCACATGCGTGTCGCACGTGCCCTTCAACTAGTATATGAAAAACTAGAAAAATATAGATGCGTAAAGGATACAATCATCTATGTGCACACAAAATTATGAGTGTGACAAAAAAAAACTTGTGCAAGGGAGAAAAAAAAGAGAAATCATTAGTTGAGTTGCTGCAGGTTGCGAATGAGATATACATCAACAGTTAAGTTATATTTTTTCTCCTTACTTATTTAATTGTTGGAGATCAAGTTTTGCATGTAAATGGGTGCAACTTATATCCATATGTTTTTTTATTATAATTTGTCATGTATGAATTTAGGTGCATGTTAATTTGGTAACGTGGTAACAAGGGATGGTAAAGGGTCTAAGTTATTATTTTTTTAGAAAATGAAAATATATTCGAGCTCTGCATAAACGCACACAGTCAAAAGAGCTTAAGTGTTATTAGCACAATAATTTGAAGGATTAGACTTGTTAAGGTCTGGGTTGAAATAATATCATATATGTTTTTAACTTAAATTAACTAGACTCGTATTAGGCATAAAGGGTCATATGATCCATTTACCACCCTATAATACCTGAAGGACCAATAACACTAACACCACCCTAATACCTAAAGGACGACCAATAACATCGCATACATTGATTACCGTGGCAACACGGCGCGGCATATGTGCGTGCAGGGAAAACTAGTCGTGCACTCGTGCTTACGTGAAATGAGTTACAGTATACTACATACGTAAAAGTAGTTCTCATGATCTGTCTAATAATGTCAGTATTTTCCATCCATATGTAACCAGATACTCATACTGTTGTGGTACGGTCAAAATTACAAGTACTGAACACTGAACTTGTAGCAGACCCCACATGATTTTTTCCATTTATGAATAGATAGAAAGATGGGCCGTAAACTTTTTTTTGTTTGAGCACGAGATGGGCCGGGGCTACAAAACAACCCATACACACACACACACACACACACACACACACACACACATCCTCCTCGTGTGAGATAGGTCAACGTGCAGAAGAATATGCGGCGGTAGTGGTTAAAAACGCTAGCTGCAGCAACAACCGATTACATGTTACGTAACGCAACAGGACGAGGAATCCAGTCACGTCCAGCGCGACATGCCCGCACCGCAAAGCCTGCAATGATCACGCTGGAACGTGCAGCTCGCGCAGCAGCAGCACGCGAGCACGACGACGTACGTACATACGTCGATGTGGCGACACGTCAGACCTGATGCCCGTGAACAGTACTACATGCCAGATGCTACTGCCTCCATCGGTCGGGCACGTACTGTGGCAGCTCCGGTACGGTGCACAGTACGTACTTACGTGCACCGGCCGGCCAGCCAGCCAATATACGGCCCACGATCGGTGGACGGTGGGCGCCTGTAGCTAGCTGGTAGCCAGAGGCCCAGAGCTTGCTCTACAGTATACACACGATCAGCTTGACGCATACCACCGTACCGTAGCAAGGATCCTTTCCAGCGCACGCGTGACGACGGACTGAGGGCGCAAGGCGACGACTGAGCTTGATGGAAGCATTAGTTTTGGACGGCACGAATTCCACGGGGATTTGTTTTTGGCACGGATCGGAGGTGACGCCCGGCTGTACAGAATAATCTCCGTAAAATTCCTGCGTTTCTTGTCCTTGCACGCCGCAAACGATGGAGCTCGTTTCTTTAAGAATAGTGGTAGTTCGATCAACTTGTGGGGTGCGTGACGCCGGCGACGATGCAACCACTACCGCCGCCCGCGGCATCGCGGCGCAAAGTGCGGGAAATAAAAACCACCAGCTAGCTGCTAGGAGGTAGCTAGTTGCTAGTCAGTAGTCACACCACACGTCCGGTTGGCTCGTCGGAGAGGGCGGGGGATGTCAAATCGTCTATCGATGCGTGCCGCACGTTGCTGGGAATGAATTTTATGCCGCCCGCCCCGTCACCGCACCGTCGGACGGGACGGTGGGTTCCGTCGCGGTACGCTTTCGTTGCATATACTAATAGGAGCAGCCAGCGCACGCGTGCGTGCGTGTGATGAGGTCGTCGGAGTGGGAGGCTGCACGCACGCAGTTGGTCCATCGAGAAAGGTAAAGGAGAAAGACCGGGCGCGACGCCGGGGCCGGGCCGGCGGCCAATCATCGGGGAGTGGCGTCTGCTCTTGCCGCGCCGGGAGTGGGACGGCAGTCGGCATCACGCCACGCCGCCACCGCGCCCGGCCGGGTCGGTCGACCGCAACGTACACATGCGACGACACGAACAGACGAAAACAAGTACCACTGGTGGTTGGGCGCGCGAGGAGAATGGGGTTGCTGCATGCGATCGACGCGCGCCGGACCACGTGGGCTCGTGTGCCCTAAACAAGCGGCGGTGAGCTGGAGCCTACGCAAGCAAAGAACTAGTGGCAGCAAGTTTGGTGAAGGGTCTCAAGGTTTGGCTACTGCGGCGGATCACTGCGCGATTATGTGCCTGCTGCTGTGCAAGCCGGCCGCCGCCGCCCACGAGGCTAGCTAGCTATATCAGGCGAGGCGGCAGCGCGATCAGCGCCGTGCACGCATGTCAGCTCCTCCTAATTCGCCGGGGAAGGAAGACCGGGCAGGACGCTTTAGTGCTTGATTAAGCAGATCGAGCGCGCCCCACGTTCGGTGGCATGTGCGGTGGCCGGGGCCCCCTTTCCCGATTTCGAACCCCGGCGACCGGCCGTCCGGCCAGTAGTAGGCGGTACATGCGCGCAAGTTGGGGGCCGCGCGCATGCGCATGCAGCAGCACGGGGCGCCGTGCATGACCAAGGCCAAGAAATACCTTTTCGTGCGCGTTTAAATAACAGAGCTTCAACTTTGACGCCGTCGGTGAGATCGACCATTGGCCGGCCGTGCCAGATCGCAGCGCTCCCCGCGCGATCTGCACGTACAAGTACAACCCCGGCCGGCAGTTCTCCATCTGACTGACGCCTGTCACTCCAGCTAGCAGGAGACTGCAGCAAGAATAGTAAACCTTGGGTGGGAGGGACCCTTTGTTTTCATCGGGCTAACCTAAAATTGTCAATCTTCACCCTGCCGCGTGATCTTTTGAAAAAAAACCCCCTGCCGCATGCTGGCTCGACGTGTCGTTGAGTCATATGCTGCGTAGTTTCAGCACAGCAGGCAGTTTTTTCTTTTTTAAGAGAGAGAGAGAGAGAGAGAGACCTGTCTTTCTTGGAGGTCAAGGCATGCAGCTATAGCTCGCATGGGATCGATCTGGCCAAGTACCGGACATGCATAAACAAACAAACATACAGAAAGTGATTAAGCAAAGCAGCAAGTGGTCAAACACGCCACCGGCATCGCATCGACCATCGAACTCCTACTTTTGATTAGCAGTAGCAAAGTTTTCCAGCTATATAGGCTGTATATGTATGCGTTCCCGCAACGTCGTCGTCGACAAACAATATAATTAAGTAAAACACTTGTCGCTGGGGTACTTACTTGTCAGAGAGACTCCGAGAGTCATGCGTGCGTGCATGCGCGCGCTTCGTGTTGGTGGCAGACGACGACGACGACGACGTCGTCGTATTGTCGTAGGATCCACGCACGACGCCGGCTGGGATTCGGCGGCTGAAACTTCCGCAAAGTTCCTCGACCGCGCATTGACTTGTTGATCGATGCTTCAACAGAGAAGCCTTCCTTTTGATTTCGTCGTAATTCTGGGACGCGGACTCGATCGTACGTCCCCTTTAATTTGTCCGCACCTCCTTGACCTGGACCTTGCCCCGAAGAATATTCCGGTCGCTGGCTCCCACGTAGTTCTTGCGTGTCACGGTGCCGGAACCGCCGCCAGCTGCCGCCGGTGACTTGACTTGGGCGCCGGCGCGCGCGGCCGCCGACCCTTCTTGCTGTGACGTCGACGGCCGCCGGATCCGCGGGTAGGTACGTAGCTAGCTGGAGAAGCTTTCACCGTCAGCGCCACGTACGCACCGGCACCGCGCGCCGTGCGTTGCGTACCCCCACCGACAAAACCGTGTAAAAAAGCTCGAACCGAGAGACGGCGACGTGCCGGGCGCGTGTGTTGACGCGCGGGCGCTCTCGTGAGCACGTCAGCGAGAGCCGCGGCCGCAAGCGAGTTCGCTGCATGGCGCAGGGATTTTCGGGGAAATGGACAGCATCTTCTTCTCCGGCCTTGACCATTGCCAGCAGGTTGCCATGGAACCACCAACCACGGGACAAGAGATCTTCAGGGAGCGGATCTGAAACTTCACTTCGAGTCTTCGATCGGCAGGAAAAGCTGCTGGAACGAAGTCTCGCCGTCACGCGAAACAGAAACAGCAGGCGGGCGTAGTAGCAGTAGCAGACTAGCTGTACGACGTGCACGTGCTGCATTTCCTGGCAGCTACATTTAGGTTGATCTCTCCGCGGTCTATTGGGCCCTTGACTCGCGTCCTGATCAGGGACGCCCAGCCCGTTAGAAGGCTGGTGGGCCCCTGTCGTGCAGCACTATAAGAGGGAGTGGGGACCACGGGCTCCAGACACGAGGTTCGTCATCACTGTCACAATACCCCACTCCTAACCCTAATCTGAGCTAGAGGGACGTGCTGAGGCGATGGGAAGCACCACCAGCAGATCCGTCGAGCAGGACTTTGCCACAACCTCTACACTGCGCGTCGCTGCCTAGTGCAGATCTTCATCAACAGAACCAGGGACGCGAACTAGAGGTTTGAGGTATGTGATTCACAGAGCATTACCCACCTAATCTATTCCTAGTCGATCCACTGCTTTTATCAATGGTATCAGAGCTTGTTCTAGTGAGTAGACACAGATGGGAAAAGAAAGAAACGGAAAGAAAATCATTTTCAGGAACCCTAACCCTAGATCTACAGAAAGAAAATGGCGAACGGGAGGGAGAACCTACCTGTGGGGCCTACCTCGCCATCGCTACCACCGCCAGCGGTGTCGTCTTGCCGGCGCCGTACGGACAGACACGGCGAGCCGTGAGCTCGCCGGACCTCCACGGCATGGCCGGCGCGAGGGACAGGGTCGTGGGCACCGTCACCGAGCCGCTCGACGGCGGCGCGCTCACCCTCGGGTGAACGCGCGCGCCGGCGAGGGGGCCGGCGGCGGCGCCGACCATCTTCTTCCTCTGGCCATGGATCCTCTCTAGGGTTTGCTTTCGGCTCAGGAGGAGAGGAGGGCTAGAGGGATAGCACAGAAAGGAAGGGTGAGGGGAGCCTACGCGACCGCGTGCTGGGCGGCGCTCCTCGCCGTCGCCGGCGCCGCCGGACACGGGCGCTCCACCGCCGTCGTCGTTGCGCGTGCAGGAGAATTGTGGGCGAAGGGGGAAAATGGAGCTAGGGTTTCTGAGAGAGCCGGCGCATCAGGTTTTGTTCCCGCTAGGAGCACGGGCAGCCGTCGGATCATGCCTGGTGGTGATGAACGGTCCTTGGTGGCCGGTGGCTCCTGGCGCAATGATGGGCTTCTATCGGCCCAGGCGGGCAGATGCGTTGGGCTACATCAGCGGCCTGGCCGTCGGTTTCTGGCCCTCGGGCCCAGGCGGACGTGACCAGACCGGCCTTGGGCCGTATTCTCTTGCAGGCCGAATGAACAGTAACCTTTAATGAATTGTTTAAACATTATTTTCAGAAGCTTTTCTCAATGTTTTTGGATAACTTATGCATATTTTTTATCTCTACTCAAATTGAACCAACGAGATTTTTGTGTAGTGATTGAAATGTGACAGACATGCTTCTGAATAGTGTTTTACATGAATTTTATTCACGTTTTCCGCTGCAAAAGTTTAAATGGATTGTTCCTTTAATTTAATTCGAAGAAATTAAAGGGAAACATTTATTAGAGAAAAGTAATGTAAAAGGAGAAATACTTCTGATGGAGTATTATTTTAAGGCCGAGTTTTGGCAAGTTTGTCAAGATTTTAACCTCTACACAATTTTGAACCAACGGGACAAATTGTTTAGAGAGTTAACTAGTGTAAAGAAAAATTTAGAAGTGTGAATGCTTCTGAAAAGGAAGAAAAGTTTTTCCGCTGCAAAGTAAAAGTTTCACTCACTAATTAAATTTGGGTATTAATTAGTGGAGTAGAAAGATATTTATTTAAAGTTGATTATGATATTGTTATTTCCTGACCAACGTTGATGATAACAATATTATAATTATATGTGTCTTATGTTTAAAGTTAAAGTCTCTGATGAATTTTGCATCAAAGTGATCTATTTTCACAGAGTAAATAAAGATCAAGAAATGTTGTTTTCTTGTTTCTGCGTCTATTATGATGTTTATCTTTCAATTAAATTGGAACCAACGAGAAAATTTAATTGAAAGAACAGTCTTGAAAAGTTTTCCCTGTGGGTTAGATCCACGTTAAAGTTAAAAGTCAGCTTCTGCTGTATTAAGTTCAAGATAAAGTTGTTACATTGGTTTTGGTCTTGCCAATGTTTGTGCAAAGGTTGATATTTCTGCTCAAATTTAACCAAGAGGGAAATTTGTTCAGAGAATAGAGAAGATTTTAGAAATACTTTTGGCAAGTATTAATTCTAAATTTAAAGTTTCATGATGTTGTCATTTTCTTACCAACGTTGATGATGCCAATGTTATGATATGATGTATTAATGCATTAATTCTATTTCTGTGATTGATGATTTGGAATTAATGTTAATGATAAATGATGTTTTATTCTATTTTCTGCCCAACGGTGATATAGAATAGAACATAAAGTTTCAAGGTTTCATAATTTTAAAGTTCGGATTATTATAAAATATTTTCTCAGACAAAAGACCTTTCTGTTTTCATTCAAGAAAGCATTAATAAAAATGTGTTGAGTACTTGTGACTCAAAAGATGACAAAGAAAGAAGACCATAGCTTGAGAGACTATGTTCTCTTTAAAGAATGGCTTCAAAAGAAAAGATACATGGATGTTGATCCAAGAAAAGTGATAGTCATTGAGAGTCTAGAGAAATATTTTTTCTTTTGTACTCTTTATGATGAGGAATTTATTTCCAGTTCAGTCATCATGATAAAGTTGCAATAAGTCATATGTATGTTTAATTTGACCAATGTTGGATTAAGCATGTGTGTGTTACAATTTATTCGGATTTATTTCTGAATTTGATGATTGAATATGCGGACGAGAGAACCGATCTTGTCATGCATGTCCCTTTTCAGGGAATTACCTGAATGCAGGGTAAAAGTTTGTGATACTCTCGCACGACGAGAGAAGTTTGTAATAGCACCCGCATGACGGGAAAGTTCTGAGAAAATACCCGCATAATGGGGTAATGTTGGCATAATGTTTGTGTTAGCCAATCCCACTTATCGGGAAAAGTTTTGGCAAAGGACTCATCCTGCATGGCGGGAGAAAGATATAATGACTCATGTGCTTATGGTTTTTCCCACACCGGGGAGAGAAGTTTAGGAGTAGCTCCTATGCTATCCTAGTACTGAAAGTACATATCGTATTATAGTTGTTAAGCACTCAATGAGTTTTTTTAAAAGAATAGAAAGTGATACGCGAACCTAAAGATAAGGAATGATATGTAAACTTGTTTTACAAAAGTACTGATATAAAGGACACTGGTGAGTTCTTAAAGTGAAATGAGCAAAAGTGTACTCTCATATGAAATAAGGAGACTTTATCTGGTGTGATATATTCATGCAGATAAAGGAAGTAATGAAAGTTTTTCCAAAGTTTCGAAATTGTGGCAGAAAAGTTCATGCCACATTTCGAGGGGGAGAAAGGTGAGATATGTGGTGCATATACTATGCATCCAGAGTGATCTATAAAAGATAAATGTGATTGTCTGGGGAGTACGACGATCATAATAACAATACCCCTAAAGAAAAGAAATAGCTAAAATCCTGAACTTTCACAGGTCCGATAGGAGGACAGCGATGTGATCAAGACGATGACAGAACAAACCCAAATAAAAGTTTTAAAGATTCTCCATCTTTGTAATAGATGGGAACATCTAGGGGAGCTATTTTGTTGGCCATCCAAATGAAAGAAAAAGGAAAGTTTAATGATATACTATCTTTATAATAGATGGAAAGATCTGGGGGAGCCATTTTGTTGGCCATCCAAATAAAAGAAAAGATCTGGGGGAGCCATTTTGTTGGCCATCCAGATAAAAGAAAAGTCTTATTTCTAACAAGACACATCGTCTTCTTGAAATATGAAAGCAATCAGGGGGAGCATAGTGAGCTCGAGAAATTGACTTCGAGGAGAAGCGGGTATATGTGCTCACTTCAATGATTCAGGAGCTATTTGCTCAACACCCGTGATAACAATGAGTGACGACATGGAACCTGTCCTTCAGGATCCATTGAAAATCATTGTTGTACATAGGGAGAGCTGATGCTGCCCCATATGGTAGATGTACCAAAAGTTAAGGCACTCAATGTGCTAGAGGTTGAGGCCTCTAGAAGGTCTCAAAAAGTCAAAAGATCGGATTTTTCTGATGATTGCAAAGATAGAAAAGTTCATATGGAGGCTGACTTCACCTCATATAAAGAAACCATAAGAAGCGCTTGTTTCGTTAAAAAGAAACTGTTGAATCCCGAGGAAACTTGGGACTCATTAGTAATTCTCAATGGAGCCAGAACAGTAGGCTGTAATGGGTCTACAAGTCTCAGATGTGACTCCAAAGAGAATATGTGAATGAGAAAAGCGCATCTTAAATCAAAAGTTTTGTGCAAAGAGAATGAATGGACTATAATGAATCTAGTAGCACATCATGATCTGAGTTACATCAGATGAAAGTATTACATGGCACAACCTAAGGGTTTTTGCCATAAAAGTAAAAGAGAAAAGCAATATTGCTTAAGGAGATCATTTATGAATGATCACATTCAAAGATAAAAGAATTGGTTGTTGTTTTTGGGTTTAAAAGAGAATAGGAGGACAACTTTTGTATAAAGTTACAGAATGGGAAATTATTTTCCTAATCTTTGTAAAAGAAGACTAAGAAGTCTTTGTCCTCAAAGTTCAAAAGGAAGTTCTCTGTGAATATCTCTCACTATAAGAATCGAGATTCACCGAGATAAAAGTAAAGGGGTATTGGAACTATCGCAAGAGGCATACTTAGAAAAAATTACAAAAAAATATAGTATGCATGCGAGTAAACATTCGCCTGTTCCTATCATCAAGGGTAATGATTTTGGGAGCTTTTATGTTCCAAGAGTCAATATAAAATGGATTAAAAGAATATGGTACCATATGCTTCAGCTGTTGGAAGCTCAGTGAATGCAAAAGATAGAACTTACCCTGACATAGTTCATATATCCGGGTTGTTTTGGCAGTGTCCAGTCCAGATATAGATCACTGGAATGGAGTTAAGTGTATCAGCCTCATGCTAAGTTGAAAAGATCAAGTGCTCGCAAAAGGTTATGAGTACAAAGATAGAATTGTGAAATGTGTAGCGAAATCCACAATTGTCGCTAACTTTCACACTTGGAGTTTTTGTGTGAAAATGCTCCAAAGGGTAAAACAATTGTCATCAATGTGATGCAAAGATGTGGTATAGCATGATACAAAACTGAAGGGCAGGCAAAATGGTTAATGGAACCTGTACCCGGAGTTGATAATGGTTGACAACAGCAATAACCATTGAAGTAGTTCACTCCTATGACAACGAGTCAAGTGTGCTGCCAAACACATTGACACAGAGTTATGTGTTGTAAGGGAGTAAGTCCGGAATCACATGAAAATATTGCGCATATAAGAGACAAGCAAGTTCTTGAGGATCCTCTTACGAAAAGCTTACCACCCAGTACGCTCAGAGAATAGAAATGCGACATGGGTTTATGGTATAGTTTATGATTTCGGACGATAAAGGGCCCAAGGCTAAAGAATATGTTTCAGAACAGAGATGTGTGTTGTAGCTGTTAAATCTATCGGGAATTGACATGTATCGAGAATGACCGTGACGATGAAACATGCTCTATGCACTGATTTGTAATGGAACAAGAAAAGAGGTTAAAAGTATATGGTGGGATCAAGGGGGAGAATGTTAGGTTGATCTCTCTGCCAGGTCCATTGGGCCCTTGACTCGCGTCCTGATCAGGGACGCCCAGCCCGTTAGAAGGTTGGTGGGCCCCTGTCGCGCAGCACTATAAGAGAGAGTGGGGGCCACGGGCTCCAGACACGAGGTTCGCCGTCACTGTCACAGTACCCCACTCCTAACCCTAATCTGATCTAGAGGGACGTGCTGAGGCGATGGGAAGCACCACCAGCAGATCCGTCGAGCAGGACTTTGCCACAACCTCTACACTGCGCGTCGCTGCCTAGTGCAGATCTTCATCAACAGAACCAGGGACGCGAACTAGAGGTTTGAGGTATGTGATTCACAGAGTATTACCCACCTGATCTACTCCTAGCAGATCCACTGCTTTTATCAGCTACTAGCTGGCTACCGGCCGGGGGTATGTAGGGCCACCTACCCAACCTAACCTAATGCACGCGCGCATGGCCGCCGGAACGTCCTTCGGCGATCCGGCGCCGGCGGGCAAGCATCCGTCTGCTAGCTGTTGGGTGATTCGCATCAATGTCGTCGTGAACCGCTCGCTCCGTTCGTTCTCGTTCATCCTCCCTGGACACACCACAAGGGAGGCCGCCCGAGCTGCTTCTCCACTCCTGCTAGCTGATCGGACTACTGCACACGTACACTTGCTGGCTGCTGCTAATTGTAAAATTGTTGGTGGTCCGGGGGTAACCGCCGCTCTCGCTGAAAAGGCAGGCATGCGGCCCATTGGCTGGGTTTATATTGGGTTAATAAACAACTCAAAACGGCAAAGCAAACGTGGGGAACAGTGCCCAACAGTTGGATCGCGACAGGATCCGAAAGCACAAGCACCGCCCCTACCCCGTTGTTGTCCGCAGCCGCCGATGGCCATGCTCCCATAGAAATCAACGTCAGAAAACGGCAACCGCTGACCACCCCGTTCAAGGAAACGGGGCTCCCGACCGTCGATCGAGGTGGCCACTGGCCAGAGCTGAAGCCTGCTTCTGCTTCTGGTGAAGTCAAGCGGAGGAGCATCTCGATCGAACGGGGGGAAGCAAAGCCACACTGACATGATGTGTCGCCTTTTTTACGCCTGCGCGTCGCTATGGACGAGCAGCTCCTCCGTCTGGTAGGATGGATCCACGTCAGTGCCAGCTCCGGCTAGGGCCCCGCTCTTTTCGTCCTGCTGAATTCTCAAACAAGACGCGGAGCAGTTTTTCACGTGCCGGCTAGTACATCGATCGCTTATTGTCACGATCGCACATCGCAGCATGCTTTTCTGCACAAAAAAAAAGGTTAGCATTTGATGTTGACCACCAATCATCATTATTGTCAATTTGCCATACGCTATTTTTTGCCCGGACAAAAAATTATCTACCATAGTACATATAGATGTGAGACTGTCTCCAGCAACTTGCCAATCTGCATCCCCAAAAAATGGGTTCTGCAGAAAGCATAGAGAAGAAAACTCCCCCAAACAAAACGGGTGTTCCAGTAGATTCATGCATCCTCTCGCCCATCCGCCCCAGCAGTTGGTTCCCGCGACCGCGAGGAGGGGGGAGAGGGGGGCCACGGGCGAGTGGGCGTGCGGCGGAGCTCAAGCAGCTCGCCGCGCCGCCGCACAAGTCTTCGCAGGTGAGGAGCTCTAGGCGGAGGAGAGAAGGGAGGCGGCCGCGGAGGGAGAGAGAGAGAGAGAGGAGGAAGCGACCCCGCCGGATCCAGACCTGGGAAGGGGAGGGAGTGGTTCCTGCCGGCCGGATCTGCGACGCCGGCGAGCTCCGCCCCGACGACGAGCACGATCGGGTGGCACACGGCGAAGGCCTCGAGCTGGGCGCGCGTGCCTCGAACTCGCCACTGAGCTCCACCTCGCCGTCGCGCACCCTACACCCCCAAGCTCGCCGTCGTGCACGACGAGGAGAGGGGCTCCACCTCGCCGTCGAGATCCAAGACGGCCTGCGCGGCGGCGCCCTGGAGCAGGGGACCCGTCTACCGTCGCCGGCATGCCGTACCCGCAGCGGCTGGTCGTCGGTGAAGGAGGCAGCGGGGTCGCCGAGGTGGGATGGGGGTGGATCCGGTGGCGGAGGGTGGAGGCGCACGGCGAGCCGGATCCACACATCGACCTCCCTCCGCCGATTGGATCCCGCGCGTCGACCTCCCTCTTCGCCGTCGTCCGCGAGGTGGGGAAGAAGGAGGCGGAGCAAGGCGGGTGGAGGAGGTGCGGCGTCGGAGGATGAGCAAGGCGGGTGGAGGAGGTGCGGCGTCGTAGGATGGGGCCGCCGGAGGGAGCTAGGCACGACGCGAAGAGGGAGGAGCAGCCTGCGGCTGCGCGAGAGGACGGAGAGGAGGGTAGCGGCAGCGGTAGGGAGGAGGCACGCCGGAGGATGGGACCGCCGGCCGGATGGGCGGCCGTGCGAGATGGAGGCGGAGAAGGGCGAGGGGCGAGGGAGGCAGAGGCGCAGAGGGCGACAGAGGGAGGGCCGTTGCTTTGAGTGAAGGAGAGAGAAAGGAGCGGAGACCCCAGGAATGCGCAAGCGGGGAGGCCTCGCTGCATTTTGCAGCACCTTTTGCAGCAACCGCTGGAGCTGGAATAGTGGCTTCCGCGTCTGCAAAACCCGGTTGCAGCATGGGTTGCAGAAACCGCTGGAGACGGTCTGAGGACCCGTACCCACCGTGTGTGTGCATTTTGGAAGCCCACAACTGACACATGCACTAGCGATTTTAGTGGTTTTGTTTACCCGAAGAGAGATACTACTTCCATACCTATAAAATAAGTCATTTTGGACAAGATTTCAGTCAATTGGGAACATAAATCATGAATAACTTTTAATTTGAGTTTGAAAATGTGAAAACTACATGAATAGATTTATTTTGCAAAATACTTTCATAAAAGTATACATACAGTATATCAGTTTTTAATAAATATTTTTATAAAAAAAGAAGTCAAAGTTATACTTTGGAGACCGTGTCGTTGTCCTAAACGACTTATTTTATGGGTATGGAGGGAGTATAGAAAGATAAAAATAGGAGGAATATTTCTCTATTTTCTAAGCACCATACTCCCTTTGTCCCAAATTATAAACCATTTCACTTCTTTTAGATGCAGTATTTTTGCTATGCACCTAACTATAGTATATTATGTCTGTGAATATAGAAAAATTAAAGCGATCTACTCTTTGAAAAAAATTTATACATGACTCCAAACTAACTAGAGAACCCACACAGCTCGTGTGCTACATATATAAGGTTCATGTTAATAGCTCTATGCCGCATGTCCTAATAGGAGGAATTTGAATTTACAGGTTCACTAGTTTATGATATGGTGTGTTTATTTAGTGGTGTCAAATTGTGATAAAGCGTAAATGTTAAAATTAGAATAACTCTGGCAAATATATTGCAACACAAGAACAAAAAGTAGGCCACATGTCTGTCTCTATTATTTTTGAAACAAGCAACATGTCCGTCTCGTTTTCTCTTGAACAAGCAACATGTCTCCTTTTTTTAATTACATGTGTCTCTATTGTTAAGTGGAAAGCGTTGGACAAAACTTATAAAAAAAAGGAAAAAGCAGAGACCGAAGGTCCGTCCGGCCGGATGGGAGGGAGGAGACGAGAGCACGCAGCCACGGCCCACGTACGCGGGACGAGGCCCGTATCCGGCGGTCGCCCACGTGGCGCCACCCGTGGTCAGCGTCCGCCCACGTGGATATCCGTGGACCCTCTCTCCCGCCCACGCGGCACCACGTGTCGGCGCGTCGGTGGGGACGGGCCCCGCCCCGTCCGGGGGCGGTCAAGGATTCCGAAGCGCTCGCTGCTGGCTGCCTAGCTGGTGGCTGCTCTTCTCCGCCATAGATCCCGGGCCCACACCTTCCCTTCCCACACCGCAGTTACCCCGCGCCCGTGTGGGGCCCGGACCGACCGACCCCTCGCGATCGCCGTCGCTTCCCGCTACGTGGCGCGCCGTCGCCCGACCGCGTCAGCAAAAGCTCGCGCCGGCGGGCCCCTCGCCGCGGTCGCTTTGGGGGTAATCCCGTGACCAGCGAAAACGAAGCGAAACGCCCATGACCGAGACAACCGGTAACTGCCTTTTCCGCCTCCGCTTCTGGTAGAGAGAGAGAAAGAGAAAACATAGAGAGAGAAGCCGCGAGTCGCCGCCTATTAATACGCGCCCTCCTCCAACCTTCTCTCCTCTCCCTTCCCCTGTCCGCCTCCCAAAATCTCCTCCTCCGTCGCCGCCTCCCGTCCGGTCGTTTCCGAGCCTCGTTGGGCGGCACGCCGGCGCCGGCATTGGGGATAGCCTCGCCGCCTCTGTCCGGTAAGCTTTCTCCTCCCTGGATCGGGTCCTCATGTTTTCTTGGAAACTATGTCACGGGGAGTATTCGTTCCTAGATCTCGCGCCGAATTGCTTGACGGGTTCTTGTGAAATTTTGTTTACCTCGCCGTCTCCGTATCCCCGTGCGACGGCGACGGCCGCCGTCCCCACGGGTTATCAGTTCCGTTCCATGTATGGAACTGTATCGGAAGCGCCCAAAGAAAACTCGATTTTTTTAATCAGGCCACCCAAACACGGCCCATGAATGAGCAGGTGGGATGCGGAGGGGAGAGGCGGAGGAGGCGGTGATAGCGCCGGTGGTTGGCGGGCGGTGTGGGATTCTTCATCGCGGGGGTCCCTGCGGCCGTGGCGGGGTCCGTCCAACTGGCCGTACCTTTCTCTTGCCCTTTCCCCCGATTCTTTTTGGATGTATCGCGAGGTGGAGGGAAATAAAAATTTCGGCTTTGATGATTGCCGCAGTGCACCGGTCCGGGCTTGTCTTCGGGCGCCCCCACGTATTTTGTTCTTGTTGGTTGGGGTTGATGGGAGCTGTGCCTTTCACTGCCGCCGTTGCGAGCGGCATGTTGCATCGCCGAGGCTTTCTTGCGAGCCAGGCGCCATCTGTTGTACATGCCTATTGATTGGCTGATTGATGCGCTGGTGGTCCAGCTCCAGTCGATTACTCCTGTCATGATACGTGATGATTACTGACCTAATCCACAAATTATGTGTTTGCCTTTTTGTTTCTGAGTGCCACCGCAAAAATAAAAAAATCCATGTGCACTTGTCCTGAATTGCTCTTGGGACTTCTTTGTACTTTTCTGTATGCTTTTTTCATGGGCACCCTGTGCAATTAACCACGGTGTTTCCCAGACTGTTTCCTTTTTTAACTTGCAAGACATAAACAGTAACTATGCTGTTCAGTGTGGTCAGCTGTTCTTGCATTAGGTGGTGTGGTGTTTCATTAGGCCATTACATGACAAGGCTTTGTTTTTTTTTGTCTTTTTAATTACTGCAGTGCTGGCTGGGCTTGTGCTCAATTATTGTCCTTGGAGCTGATTGATCCCTCTGATGAATGAGCGTTTCTTTTAAATGATCTGTGCTGACCATGGCGATGAACCAGTATGAGCCTGAACAACCTGTAGTCTTTATTTAAAAGTGATTGCTATTTTTCAGGCTAAAATATTTTCTTTCTAATGCAGAATGCAGGGTCTACGCATTTAATGGGCTTGACGTGGTACATGCATGTTTGCAGTGACAAGAAGACATTGAAACGCTGGTTTTTCATTGACAAGAGGGTTGGTTAAGTGCTCAGTTCTGTGGAAAATTCTGCATTCTTGTGCACTGACTTTCTGTAGCTCCTAACTGATCTTACAACGAGACTTGAGGGGAAGGAAAGTTGTGTCTTGTTGATGGATTTGAAGACAGGCCTCAACTCACCTGTTCTTGCTGACCATCTCCCAACACTAGCCTTGCCTGCTGCTGTCATGACTTTCACAACACCTACTAGCTTCCCCTCTCCGGGGCTTTGCTTGAATACTACAAAGAAGATACCTCTGCCTGGTAAGGTTGAAGAAGTTCGCGCCACTGGATGGCTCGACCTCATGATGGCCTCATCACCTACCCGCAAAAGACAGATCAAGGATGTCGTCAATGACACTCAAGCTGATGATCTTGATTTGCAATATCATAACTGGATGGTATGTATTTTACACCTGTAGTGATAAGTTTGACAATAATTCAGTTATTTACATTGTTTTATCATTGTATAGGTGGATTATCCTTCTGCTTTGACCTCATTTGAGACAATTACTGATCTTGCTGGGAGAAAAAGACTGGCATTGTTTCTTGACTATGATGGAACTCTTTCGCCAATTGTGGACAATCCTGCAAATGCATTAATGTCTGATGAGGTATATTTTCTTTAACTCCTGCAGTTCATGTAAGAGTGGTCCTATATTTTCAGGTTCAGTTTTCTGCCCCCTTTCTAAAGATTGTGTTTTACAGATGCGTGCTGCTGTTAGGCATGTGGCATCACTTTTCCCAACTGCAATCATTAGTGGAAGGTCTCGTGATAAGGTATGCTAGATAATCACTACAAATACTCTTTGTATCAACATTTTGAATTTTCCTTCACTTGTTGGTTATTTTCTCTGATTTGACCTTTTCTTTTTTAGGTTTTTGACTTTGTCAAGCTTAATGAACTGTACTACGCTGGAAGTCATGGAATGGACATAATGGGCCCTGTTAGGAAGGCTGCTGACTCCAATGGTGTGGAATGTATTCGGTCCACTGATTCGCAGGTGAAACAACTTTCTAGATCTTGCATCCACCTTTTACATTTATTATACATGCTTTAGTAATGTGATTTTTTTTTTGCCCCCACAGGGTAAAGAGGTGAACCTGTTCCAACCTGCAAGTGAGTTTTTACCCATGATCAGTGAGGTATGTATCTACTGCCGAAATTTAGGTTGCTATATGTCATATGGTTAGACTTTTCTCAGTCTTGTACATGACAGGTGTATGAAAAACTTGGTGAGAGTGTCAAGGACATTGTTGGTGCCAGGATGGAAGACAACAAGTTCTGTGTGTCTGTGCATTATCGTAATGTGGCAGAAGATGTAATAATTCTATATCCAAGTGTTTTTATTTCATTGAGGATATGTTTTATCGGAACATTAATATTGACCAATTTTAACTCATTTGTATTCTTCAGGACTATAAGAAGGTTTTCCAACGTGTAACTGCTGTTTTGGAAGATTACCCTTGCCTAAGGCTAACCCATGGAAGGAAGGTGAGGCTTATGCACAAACTGGAAGGCTTTATCTAAATTATTTGCTAGTATGCTTTTTTAAATTCAACTAATATTCAATATCACTCTTCAATGCAGGTTTTTGAGGTCCGTCCTGTGATTGATTGGAACAAAGGTAAAGCTGTGGAGTTTTTACTTGAATCGCTTGGGCTCAATGAGAGTGAAGATGTTCTCCCTATCTATGTTGGAGATGACAGAACTGATGAAGACGCATTCAAGGTATGTCTTGTCGTGTCTAATTTGCTCACATGAACTTGTAAAATATAGATTGTTTCTACAATACATAATTTCCTTTTGGTGCAAATAGGTGCTGAAGGCAAGCAACCGTGGCTTTGGAATATTGGTGTCCTCTATACCCAAGGAGAGCGATGCCTTCTACTCCTTGAGGGATCCAGCTGAGGTAACTCAGCACCGCACTAACCACAACAAACTTTTGCATTTGAATGTTTAGTATTGGTTCAAAAGGAAAGGAAAACCTTTTGAATGTATCTAATATTGCAAGTGTAGAGAAATGAAACACTGCTTTGATGTTTAGGTGATGGATTTTCTGGGAAAGCTGGCAGCTTGGAAGGAGCAACAATCCACCTGAAAGTGGAAGAACATCGGTTTGCTTGGTCTGGAGAAGAACCAAGAAGTACAAATATTAGCAAGATATATACTGCTAACCTAATAAGTCGGCTATTTGGAGGAGTCAGGCCAAAATGTTTTTTGATTTGGCATTTTATAAGAGGCTATTGCATTTTGCTACTTTTCCGTCCCGCTTTGTTCTCGTGTCATGGTTTCTGAAGCAATTCAATTCTTTAATTATTTAGGTTCCTTTAGTATATACCGAGATATTCTTAAAAAAGAATTTTGGTTCCTGTTAGTGTTTCGCTGTCTCGGCAGTTTTGCTCTAGGTAATTGTCTATTCTTGTATTCGTGAAGATGTAAAGAACTGGCTCTTTGTTTAAACAGCTCTTAGCTGTCAATGTGCTCTAAAATGCAAGTTGTGAGCACGGACCCTACCTTGCAGGCACGTTGTGTATTTGGGCTATTCCATGTCTCAGTACATGTCAAGATGTCAACCTTCCAAGTATCTGTCCCGTTTTGTGAGGTGGTTGCGAGTTTATGTAATGACCTGTTGACCTTTCAGTAAGACAACAGGTCATTACATAATGAAACCCGAATATGCTCCGGGGCCTCATGAAACCAAACTGAATCAGAACATTGACCAGCTGATCTAGCTAGGACATGAGCTACCACATTATAACATCTACTGACAAGGATAAAAGATAAATCTATCTTTTAAAGAAGTTATTTCCTCCTGCTTGATGTCTTGAATGATTGAGGCCACGAGAGAGGGGATCCTTCCATTTGATTGAAGTTTTTGGAAAAGAAAGACTGGCGAAGGGGAGTGCGTATCTGATAGTTATTGCCTCTGCTCTTCTGGTTCAGTGACCCTGCTAATACTTTGCCTGCAAGCAGCCATGAAGTTATCATTGTGGTCTCTGATCACTACACCAAACCTCATTCGATTTGATTATGCAAACAAACTACACCAAACCTCATTCGATTTGATTCTGCAAACAAACTACACCAAACCTCATTCGATTTGATTCTGCAAACAAAGCAGCATCAACATTCATCTTCACCCATCCTTCCGGCGGTGGCCCATCGTCTAGGACTCGTAGGTTCACACCTTTTGGAATTAATGGTTTTGCAAACATGCAGCAGAACCATTTCAGCATAAGCTTGAATTTTGTGTACAATGCAGTGAGGATGCAACTGGCACTGACCATTTCGAACCCCATTTCTAACTTCCCAAATATGCCATAGAGCAACGGTTAAGATAGTGGCTTCCTGTCAGGGGGTGAGACCTGGACAGATCCGCAATGGGGCTACCCAAGCAGTTTGCAGGTTAAGGAGAGGATCAGAAACTAAGAGCGTAGGTGGTAGTCCACGTGGTGAACTCGGAACAGGGGCGAGTATGGCGAGGAAGACAAGGGCGCAAAGGTTTAGACTGGTTCAGGCCTCCGGAGAGTAAAACCCTACGTCCAGTTGTGGTGGTGGATTATGCGAGGGAGATGAAGGTGTCCCCTTGAATGGAGCCCTAGGCCGCCTTATATGGGGAGGACAGGCTAGGGTTTCCATTCAAGGTCGGTGGACCCATATCTGGGTCGGTTACAATTTGGAAAGCTTATCTTCCGGATTACAAGGAGTATCCCGTGATACTCGGACCTACGGGCGGCGGCACGCCGCGTCCTACTGTCTTGACTTGCACGCCAAGGGCCGCGGATCTTCCGGGATCTTGACAAGGTCGCCCGAGGTCGTCGGAGTTGTGGATAAGGTCGCTTGGGCCCACATGCAGATCGGCGGGACTTCTGGAAGGTCGGGTCCACTTGTCAGGGACTTTTGAGTAGATTTCATCAAATAATCAAATAACCATTGCTTCATGGATGAGAAATTTTGCAGGTGCCTTGTTGAGCCATATTCTTCCTGCAGCTCTCTCCGAATTTCAACAACATTTGGAAAATTTAGGAATGTGTGTCCTAGAGTTTCTTCCCTTCCACAATAATAAGGTGCTGGGACACGTCTCCTTTTCGGTTGTTGGCCTGTTGGTAGACAATTGTGTGCTACAGTGCCAGTCTCCACAAAACAATTTTCATTTTCGGTGGTGCCTTGATTGCCCAGAGGCCAGAGCTGCTTCCATTCTCTGGCCATACTTGTTTGGTTTGATGTTGTACCTCTCCCATTGGCACTTTCACACACGTAGAAGGATTCTAATCTAGCCATAAAGTATGTAAATTTTACTTTGTAGATTCCTGATTTTGTATGAGGTTAGACTGTCCGCAGCAGATACCCGTGGTGCATCTGCAATATGCAGAAGGAGGGAGGACACTCCCGTGCTCCAAAAGAGGAGGCTCTCCAGCAGTCTCCCCGTTCCCTTCGCGCAAGGAGGAGGCAGTTGTGCTCCCGCGAGCGTTGGGATCGAGCAGAGGCGGAGGAGCGAGACGAAGAAGGGGAGGACGCTACTCGGGGGCGATGGGCGGAGGAGGGACAAAGGGCAAGCTGCCTCCGCCGCCGCCGACGTCGCGTCTCGCCGGAAGATCGAGTCCCTCGACCCCGCGCTCCCCGGATCCGGCGCAGGAGCGGCTCGGGCAGGCGGAGCAGGAGCAGATCCGGCGGCCTGTGCTGAGGTTCCGACCGCGGGCGCCCAAATTCGCCAGATCGGGAGGACGCCTCCTCGCGAGCTCCGCCAGCCGGCAGAGGGAGGTCGCGGAGCGAGGCCGGCCCCTCCACCTCTGCCGGCGCGCCGTCCTTCGCGGCTCCCTGCAGGGCGGCGAGACGTGGATCCGGCGGGGTGGAGGCGAGGGAGGGAGGCCGCGCCGGCCTGGGTCTGGCGGAGCCGGTCGCGGCGTCGCGGAGGCAGGCGGCCGCGGGTTGGAGAAGGAGGCCGCGGGTGGTGGCGGAGGCGGACGGCCGCAGGTGGGGGCGACGGGGAACCGGCGACGGAGGGAGAGGGAGCGGTTGAGAGAAGGAGAGAGAGAAAGGGGAAATTTTCCCCAGGAATGCGCTCGTGGGGGAGGGAACGCTCATTTTGCAGCTGCTGTTGCAGCAACTGCTGGAACCGGTACAGGGCTCTCCCCTTCTCCATTTTGCGCTAGTGGGGTGGGATGGGGAAGCCGCTGGGATCAGTCTTAAGACATAAAGTCTTGAATTCGATTAGATTCGATTCGTGCTTAGAGGTATTTTCAAAACAAGCTCTACATCTGCAACACTAAAGCAAGCCCGTACCCGTTCCTCACTCCAGCAACCAGAAATCACATCAATTAAAAAAACTCACCTTAAGTTCGTCTGGCAGCATGATTGTCGGCGTATTTGGTGGGTGGATGAACCAGGGACCCATCGCTCTCAGAGTTAAAAGAGTTAAACTGATTTGTTTGCCATGCATTAAACTGCGCCAGGTGTACAAGCAAATGAGTTGGTTTAGACTCCATGAAGGAATTATTTGGGTAGTACCTCCCTTTAAGCACTCTTGCACAACAATTCGGGGTCAGTTGCTAATCTCCAGCATTGTTGCAAGTTTTAGCTTGCTAGCAAAATGTTGAGCTCACAATGTGCACCTGTACCATCCTCTCTTTTTCAATGAAATAGCCACAACCTCGTGCCGTTCGTTTAAAAAAATGCACCTGTATCTATTTGAACCCGCAGCGGGTGATGTTGTTTACGATGTGATGTGTTAGATCTATGCGTAAAGCATATTTTCTCCACCAGTTTACTTTGTTGTTTGCAATGTGATAATTTTGCTATTTTTTTAAAATCGACCTATTTTTAGGCAGACATGATAAATTTCCAGTGCAATTCAATGTTGAGCTGGGCCATACATGCGCCTTTTTTTCCAGGCTGACAGTTCGGCCCATGATCCCAACCTAATTAATTCATAATATGGGCCGTTGGAAGGAACAAATGAATTGGTTCCGCTGCTACCACCACCCCAACCAACCAGAGAGTTTTTTTCCCATCACGGCACTCCGACCGTCCGACGGGCCGCACGTTTTCCTTCCACTTCCCAAGAGTGCAAAACCCTACGACCCGCGCTACCATGCCGCGCCTCGCCGCCGCCGCCGTCGCCCGCCGCGCCGGCGAGGCCCTGCGCCGCGGCGCGCTGGGGGGCTTGCGGACTCTATCCTCCCTCCAACCGTCGCACGCTGCCTCCATCGAAGAGGTAACTGAGCGCCGGGCCGCCCTGCCCATTTCATGGCACCCTATTCCGGGATCGAAGGCGCGATGGTCACGCTGACACCGTATTCTGCGCAGGTGCTCGTGGAAGGAAAGGCGAGTGCGCGCGCCGCCGTGCTCAACCGCCCCGGCTACCTCAACGCCCTCACCACCACAATGGTTCGTCCCCATTTCTTCGCGTTGTAGGTAGCAGTTGGTGCGCATTTTGGTTTTGGTTGTGGATGGGGGGATGTGTTCGACGAAATGCTCACATGGTTGTGAGGTGGTGTGGCTCAGTGAACTCTGGACATCATTTTGATTAAATGTTTCTGTGATCACGTACCATAGTTGCTTGATTAATTGCATTTGGTATTTTTACTTGGAACCCCTCCTATTATTTGTGTAGCATGTGTTTGTTGAGATGCCTCATGCCTGCATAGGCATTTATGTATGCTGGATGCTTTGGTGTAGGGTGGTCTACCGTTTTGATTAACCAATGTTAAGCTCCTACTGCTTCATTGAGTCCCTTTGTTGCAAATGGTTTCTTTTCTTTTTTTTATTCCTTGTGTTTTGTAGTGTTGTCGATGTTCACCTTTTATTTTCTGCGATGATTGCTTAGATTACACCTCACCGTGTTACACTGGGAAACATTTATCTGATGTTCGGTGAAATGTCCGTCTTGATAGGGAGCTAGGCTCAATAAGTTCTATGAATCATGGGAGGACAACCCAGATATTGGATTTGTCATGATGAAGGTATGGTGCTTCATCATTTCTTTCTACTGATGTAGCTGACCAAATATAAATTGAGGTGTTCATTGCATGAAGGGCAGCGGCCGAGCGTTCTGTGCTGGCGGGGATGTTGTTAGATTGCGCGAACTTGTCAGTGAAGGTGGGTGGTTAGGCCCTGCATAACATATAAGCCTTCCATTATAGTTATGTCACCATCCTGTGCAGCTGTCATATTTGCATTTAGAAATCAGCAGCAGGCTATTATGACAAAACAATTTGGAAAAACAACTCTTCATTGCTTGCTTGCTCAATCTCTATTTATCTCTAGAAAAGGTTGATGGCAAGAATGCAAATAGAAGTTTTTTTCATCCTCAAATTCTGTCATATACGAAGTTCCTTCAATTTGGATGGTCCATGGAAAACCTGTGCATTGTCAAAATGGCTTAGTCACACGGCCAAGGTTACCATAAGTTTTTATTCTTTTTCTTTATCAGGCAAAATGGAGGAATGCCAGGATTTTTTCAAGACTTTGTACATGTTCATTTATTTTCTAGGCACATACTTGAAACCACATGTAAGTATATGGACTCAACTATTTTCTTATTGTGGTTCATTATAATTGTTTAGATTCAACATGTGACATTGCAATTTTCTTTTGCTAATAATAGGTTGCCATTCTTGATGGTGTTACTATGGGTGGTGGCGGAGGTGTTTCGATTCCTGGAACATTTCGCATTGCAACTGATAGAACAGTATGCCAATGTTTCTTGATTTGCTTTTCTTTTCTATATATTTCTGTGGTGACTGGAGCTTATATTTGCTACTTTTCTCTTGGTGGTTGCTCTATTTCAAGAATATTTTGAAGTCAGGTATCTGGTGTATTTATTATGACACACTGATTTTCAGGTCTTTGCAACTCCAGAAGTTCATATTGGATTCCATCCTGATGCTGCAGCCTCCTTTTACTTGTCGCACCTAACCGGTCATGTTGGTTAGTGCTCTTATTAGTAGTTTCATATTGTCCCCTATGATATTTTTGGTGGTTTCGATATAGTCCATTGCACAATAGAACATTCACTCTACTAGTTATCACACTGGAAACTTCACAGGGGAATACGTGGCCTTGACTGGTGACAAACTCAATGGAGCAGATATGATTGCCCTTGGCCTTGCCACACACTATTCCATGAGTGAGGTAGATACTCTTTTACAGATAACATGTTTTTAAGTTCTGGTCTTTCCACCCTGTTATAATTAACTAAACTACCAACCTTTTATCCTGTTCTTTTTTTTTGGGGACAGCATCTGGATCTGGTTGATAATCGACTTGCAAATTTAGTAACTGATGATCCATCAGTTATTGATTCTTCCCTTGCACAATATGGAGACATGGTTTATCCAGACAAAGCAAGCATTGTTCATAGGTATGCTATTTTCTGTACATGTTTCATCAAGCACCTTAACCTTACCATGCCATCACAATGGGTGTCAGCCAGGTTTTTTTTTTACCGACCACTACCGGTCCGGTTACTGCGATAACCGGTCTTACCGGTCCGGACCGGTAGCGGTAACCATCCGGCCCAACCGCTCGAATTCAAAAAAATTCAAATTTGAATTCAAAAAAATTGAAAAATGAAAGAAAAATTCCAAAAAATACTTCAAGGTGCGTAGAATCTAATGGTGTCAATTTTTTCCAAATATTAGTGCATTTAGTATTTTTTGCGGGCATTAGAAGTTCAACATAAAAAGAAATGGCAGACAAGAGTCGTGGACGGCGCGATACTACGTTGAATATTGATCTTTCTTGGTCGTTTTACATTAATATGTGCATAGGTCATGACAAAAGTTTCATTGACTTCATTTCACACAATTTTTAGGTAACATCATTTTCAAATTTTATTCCTTAACGACCGGCTAACCGCTCTAACCGCCCGGCTAACCGCTCCAACCGGTCGGTTAACCCGCTAGAAACCGTTTGCACTGCTGGTTTTGGTTTGAATTTTTAATTTGTTCGGTAATTACCGGTAACCGCGGTTAACCGAGTGGTTAAGCGCTACCGCTGGCTGGCGGTTTCCGGTGAACGGTCGGTAAGAAAAACCCTGGTGTCAGCTGAGCTAGTTCAGCTAGAACTCAATAACCCTTTCTTTTTTGTTCTTGATGCATAATTACTAATCATGCACATGGTATAAAAGGTAGAACTGTTTAGGAACAAAAAATGAGAGTTAGAAGCACTGCTTTTGCTATAATTGATCCTAGGTTTTCCTTTGATGCAGTTACCTCTAGCCATGTGCCTTATTTTTTTTTGCCTGCCTACTTTTTTTAAAAAAAAATTGCCTTCTCTATATATTTATGCATATAACATCTTTATTGACGTTCATTGTTTCATTTCTGTTACCTAGGCTGGAGGTCATAGACAAATGCTTCAGCCATGAAACAGTTGAAGAGATTGTTGATGCATTGGTGAGTTATGATTTGGCTGCTTTTACCATTCTGGCATTTAGTATTGTCTGATTGATCTGGTTATTATGAGTGAAACTACATGTCATCTGGGGCTTACTTTTTGTTAGTATCTCTATTTACTATGAAGTCATGGAATTTGTAGTTTAAATTTTGATTGGAAACTTATTATACTGTCTTGACATGACCTCTATTCATTATAATTGTACTGTCCTGGATGGCGCATGGTTTAGTTTCAAGTTCAATGATTTAGTTTTGTAAGTGAAAGTTTGTTCAATGCCCATATGGTTTAAAACTAAGTCCACCATCGTAACCAGGAAAGTGAAGAGGCTAGGTTGAACGAAGAATGGTGTACCTTGGCTCTGAAACGATTGAAAGAGGCCTCTCCATTAGCTTTGAAGGTCTCACTGCGATCGGTAAGTAGAAAGTTGTATGACCTAAGTTGTTTGCCATGTGCTGTTGGCTGAGATTGTTTTTGGCCATCATGTAGATACGTGAGGGTAGATATCAGACACTCGATGAGTGCCTTGTCCGTGAATACCGCATGTCCATGAATGGGATATCAAAGCAATTTTCTCATGAATTTTGTGAGGTATGTTTTTTATGCCATGCTCTTTAAAGTTTATTTATGAAATGTTGTATAAAGTATACGATGTGGTCAAGTGATTACTTTTGTCACAAAATGTTAAAATGAGTACCAAAGATCTTTAGACCTGAACATTTAATGACTTCCAACCAGAATTGCTGTAACTATAATAATTGACTTCACTGTTGAAAAAATGCATCATTTGTTATACTAGTTGCACTCATCTTTTTGTTCCTGTGCAGGGTGTGAGAGCACGCCTAGTTGACAAGGACTTGACTCCTAAGGTAACTGTTATGCTCTGCTCCATTCCTCCATTGGTTCATTAAACTGCTAATAAAAGAAAAAAAAGGTTCTTTGTGATCTTGACATTAGTAATGCCTTATTGCAGTGGGATCCTCCTGCACTGGAGTATGTTTCGAAAGACATGGTGGATGCCTACTTCGCACCTCTTGGGGAGTTTGAGCCTGAGTTGAAGCTACCTACAGAAACGCGAGAGGCATTCGTATGATCACACGGATCATCCAGGGCCCGGACCTGATAAACGTGCTATATTTTGTGAAGCCATTATTACCGGCAGCGCAAACAGTGGGGGATGTGGTTAAACCATTCGTGTACCATATACACCTTGGCGTCTTGAATTTTGACCGTCAAGGGAAACTTGTGTTACTTTCTCATTACTTGTCAATTGTCATAAGCCAGCGCTTCACCATGAGCCATGAGCACGTTGTGCCCAAGTGTGGTTGTGAGCCAGCATACGGCTTCACTGTCATTCGCAAGTTTAAATGCTTCATTTGAATAGCTCCAGCCATCTTCCAGAATTGCAGCAGTGCAGCCCAGCTGCCCAGGTTAGCCCAATTGCCTGGTAGCTCCTTGAATTTTTCTAATATTTTTTTTGATTTTTTAAAAATAATTGCGTCTGTTGAACTTTTGCAAAACTATACATCTGGCGCTGTTGGAAATAATGTCAGGCTCCACACGCTGTTGGCAAGGACGTCTGAAGTGCTAAACATTGTTGCCAACGGCAGTGATGACGTGGCCTGGCGAGCGACGGACGGATGTCGTTGCTGACGTTAGGCCCAGACGCCGCGTAAAACAGTGTTTGGAAGCTCACTCGTAAGGCGGTTGGGTGGTGCCTCCAGGCGGTTGGGTTTTTTTTACACAACTAATAACATCACATGGAAATTAGACACAAGTCTTCAATGGCACGTATGAGATAACTACTGATCTAACCATGCGTCGTTGCTAGTCCTAACATGCTTTAGGGAATTTAGAAAACGATTACAACATTACTAAGTAGTCTACTGGTAGAAGAAGTGCTCAGAGAACATAGATCTGCCGGATTGCTAGGAGGGCATGTAGTAACCGTATCTGGTGGAGGTGAAGGTGGTGGGGATGAAGTTGCTTACTCGTCCTCACAACCGGTGTTCGTCTTGACCACCATAGGTCCCACACGGGTTCGTCGTCTTCGCTAGATGGTGGATGTGGACGAGCCAGTGCCTACGCGAGCTCCTGCTTCAGGTTGTAGATGACGACGTCCTCGAGGTTGTCGATGTAGTTCTGATACGACTCAATAGCTTGGGATCCACTCACTGCACGAAATCGCAGTTATCTAATTGGTGGGAGTACTGCAGAAACTGAGATTACGTTAGTAAAAAAAGATGATGGACAAAGGTCACATAGCTTTGCTTACCCATGCTCGTGAGCAGTGCCAGAAGCGATGACCAGAGTTATTCCATCCCTGGTAAACTTGCATCATGCAAAAGTCACGTGACCACATCTTGACCAGTTCACCGTCTGATTTGGTGCGTAGTTTCTAACCTCATGCATGGATTTGAAATCTCTCTTAGCTTGTATTGGAAATCGGCCTTGAAGTCAAGATCTTTGCTCAACCCACAAGGCAGGTCCGTCGGAGTCATTGTCCCCACCCCAGGAAGACATTGCTGCTTCGTGTGATGAACCATTAGAGAAGAGAAGGGTGGCATATATGTAAGCAATGAAGAAGCTTGGGTGGTGGGCCATTCGATCCGTTGGAAGAGGAAAGCAGCAATGACTCAGAGGAAACACACCCTAGTGGTAGGGTAATTGTTTGCGTGCGCTATTCGATCCCGTGGGCAAAGAAAATCTGTAGTGACTAAGAGAAAACACACCCTACGCTATTGGTACGGTCGATGTATGTTGCACTGACTCAGATGGAGCAAATCATTCAGAGGAAACACACTCTAATGCACTTAAAATCAAGTTCTTAAGGATACGAACCGACTCTAGTGGACGAAATAAATTGTCTAGTTTTGAAGTGATACAGTTCGACTCCACGTCTAATACTCTAGGTCTACTGGGTACAACATGAATATTTCTCCTTCCCGATGGCATCTGGCCCAGCTTCCTTGGCCTGACGAGCTCTCTCCCTCTTCCTCTCTCTGTCTGCTTCACGAGCCTGGGCCGCTTCACGTTCTTTCATCTCCCGCCGAAGGCGAATTACCTCCTGCTACTCTTTGCGTTTTTCCTCTTTTTTCTGCCTGAACCATGCGTTGCCACCTCTCACTTGCCCGACGACTCGTTCCTCGACGTAGCGCTTCTCGGCTTCGGACTGCTCAGCATCTACCCACTGCATGAAATCACAAAGAGCAGGTGGAGTCTTTTTGCAAAGACAAGTTAGCACATAATAAACTGCGAATGACATATGAATAATTGAGAAATATAGTTTCTTCTTACTTTGGGTCTAACATTGCCAAATAGCTTGCTCGTGTCGTGCTCATAGTTAACGCACATGAAGAACCTCATCCCGTAAGCGTACCCAAAACTTTGCACTTGACAAGCTTGCAGTTGTCACCGCAGTAGCACATAGGAGTGTGGATCTCTTTTGGCAATGTGACCTCCTTCCTCCTGATAGTGAGCAAATCCAAGTTCAATTCAGGACCTGAGGAAGCCATGGTGAACTGCAAAAGAAGATGGTAATTCAAATTTTAGTGAATGTCTCAATTCAAAAATTACAAAAATTCAAATTAGAAAAAATGTAACGAAATAACTAAATTTGTAGGAAACAACGTGACAAGACATAACGAAATAGTGGTTCAATTATTACAACACGCTAGCATGCAGCAATAGTTCAAATATTACAACACACTTCCACGAATAAAATGTTTTATTGTTACAAACAACTGCTATCGTATGAATCCAGCATTGCTGCGACGGTCATGACGTCCACGGCCACGGCCACGTCCACGTCCTGAAGGTCCTGCTGCATCCACATTGGACGAACTTGGTGCATTGCAAGCATAATACGTAGCGATGCATCTTTTGTAGGTATGACCCAGGTTGTTGCACTTGGAGCAGATATGCATTGCAGGGCCAGCTTCTGCTTCATCCATGTTGTTCCTAAATTCTCTTCTTCTTCCGTCTTCCAACACCTTGGCACATTTCTGGATTTAGATTAGGTATGGACACTGCATTTTCCTTGGGGTCCTTAGTGAAAGTACACATCACGAGGTAGCCATCAATAGTTTGATTCCAAGTGTTCGGAACTATTTCCTTTTTGTAGTAGCTAGGCACGTACTGACGGTGGCCAAAATCTTGAAGTTCATAACATGCAGTGATCACATGTGTGCACGACCTGTGTAGTAGCTGTAGCTTCCGACAAGAGCATTTGTAAATCTGGTTTCCAAGTTCACACACTTGATATCTGATTTGTCGTGATGGGTCTAACTGTGCTTTTGACTTGCAATGAACCCCAAATTTCCACAGAATTACATTACTACCAGACTAGTGGAGAGGTGCTGCAGTGGCTTGGTGAAGAAGAGCATTCATCTGTGCTTTCTCCAAGTGCTCAGTCATTTTCTCGCAGTACACCAAGTGACTGTTCCTCATAGTTGCATGTGCGGCTTTGCTCCGGTCATAAAAGTACTGCATAGTGCGGTAAGGATATAACTCAATTATGCCAACTAGAGGAAGAGCTCTTGCACCGTGAAGCACAATGTTGTAAGCCTCAACAAAATTAGTGGTCTTTATCCCATGCCGTGCCCTGCCTTCATCAAACATGAGACACCATTTTTCCTTCGGCTCATTCTGAATCCACTGTCTGAAGGTCTTCACAGCACACCCTCTTCTCCAACTTGATTATGCCACTCCAACTTCTATCTGCGGCTTTTCTAACATCTTTCACAGCTGAAGAAAAAGTTGACAAGTCAACTCCTTCCTCACCGTTGGCGTTTCTTAATGTCACCACTAAGGCGCCGGGGTAGCGTGAGCGTGTAATGAACATCCGGGTACACTGACGAGTGCGAACGAATCCGCAAGCGCACGGATACACCATTGTAGCACTTCACCTAGGAAGGAGTATTCCCAGGGTTATCGAGTCCAAGGACGGATGAGTAACTGAGGGTCTAAGGACACGACTCTGAGGATTGGATAGGTAGAAAGGATCTGCTTGATAGGGCGCAGAGTCTAGCACAGTCTCTCTGGTATGAGCACTCGCATCGGGCGCCAACCCACCTTAGCTTTTAAAGGTCTAAGTGTAGTCTGGCCTGGGGGCCCTACTCGGTATCCGAGCGCGGAGGATTTCAAAGGGTCCAACAGGCTGTCACCACTGCGGCTCTATCGTTACGCGAAGATACGTGGTATTTGAAGGATAACCGGTAGTCTAGACACCACGTCTATACTACTGACTACTACTATAGCCTGACTCTGTCTGACGTCCTGGAAGCCCTACTATAGCACTCCGTATAAATACAGAACTACGAATCCGTGAGGGAGATACTGGCACTAGCTCAAGATATCCACTACCACTTATGCAATATCACGGATGCACTTTGGTCTAATTAGAGCTATGCAAGAGCATCAACTTTACTCTAATAGACAAGCTAACACACAAACGGAATGCAAACTTATGATCCAGTTCAACTAGATCGAAAAGGTTGTGTTCGAAGAACACGAGCCTCTAAATCAAGAACGAACGAAGAACACAAGAACAATTCACCTATGCATGCATACGACTTTAGTCTAAATAAAAAATATCGAAATACTTACTTTACTCTAAATGAAGAATAGAGGCATCGCCGAAGATCGTTCTTGGGGAAGATGTCATGAACATGACATGGCCCCAAGCATTCCCCCTCACTTCCTAGCACTAATCCTATACAAAGAGCTCTCCTCTCCTAAGGAGAGAGGCCTCAAGCCAAAATGAAAGAGGAGGAGAAGTGTGTGTTCCAAAAGTGAGCCCCTCCCCTACTATTTATAGGCAAGGGGGTGGCTTGCTTCGGGCACCAAATGTCACCAAAATGCCCGGGATTGCAACAAGTGACCAATCAAGGAGCAACACGTGGAAGGTGGAGATCAGAGGAGCCAGGGTCGGTTCGGCCGATGCTATGGTTGGCTGACCACCCCGGGCCTCCCCTCGTGTTGTGCTTTCTCGAGAAGGCTGGCAGATGGGCCCCATGGTCACTCCCCCATGCATGCCAAGTTTTCTGGCGGTTTGGGTCCCTGGTGGGTCCATGAATCCATGTGAGGTTGACGTGGCAACGCGTGATTCATCGAGAGTGTATCACATGGATTGGTGATGTCATTGATCCAGGGGAATCCTATGTGGCAACCCCTCATTGGCTGAGCTTGACGTACTTGGATCAAAGACATGTGCTGTTGCTCCCCTTTCTAGTGCTATTTGTCTGTATTCGAATAAACACCAATACTTGTGGAAATGATTAGTTTAAGCTCTATTCTAGTGTTGATGATCATTTCTCATGCCAAAATGTACATGTTAACGGGTATAAAATGAGTGGATAACAACCGTCAACAAATACCCCCACACTCGACCTTTGCTTGTCCCGAGTGAAGGGAAGAACAAGATAAAGGTGAGTCATGATATCCATAGGTATGAAGCGAGCATAAGAGATATTCCAAACCATACCTTGTACCTGTGAACTCTGTGGAGTGTTTATCATGCCATTTTGGGTAGTTGAGGAATGGAACGGTCACGAATCAAATCACTCCTGCTCATCATGTCAAGCAACTTGGGGTTTTGTAGTAAGTTTTCAAAACAAAACCTTGCTTAGCTCCTCGTTCGATTCTCTCAGATCACTCAATGTGTATATATCCTCACCAAGGCATTAGATTGCCTTTCTTCATCCTACTTCTAATGATAGCTTATGTGGAGCTCAAGGTGGTTATGAATGATAAGGCATACTTGCATCTCATGTATTGCAAAGTCAAAATCCGGATCCACAGAGAAAATCAAATCATGCAATCAGATCAAGATGTGCACATGGATGGATAAGATGGATATGGTAAGGTGGATACTAGGCTCGGAATGGGTTCTAGATATTACCATATGAATTATGTAACTCCTTTTTGCATGATTCTCCTTCTCGTACAAAAATCTTTTGAGAACATGGCTATCTCTCTTTCTTTTTTTTGTGGACCTTCATGTGTCCAACCTTTTTTTCTCTTTTTTTAAATACTTGGACCTTCATGTGTCAATATTTTTTTTTCTGATAGCCATGTCTCTTCTGTAACAATAACTTGGAAGGAGAGATCAACACATATGGAGCTTTATTTTGTGGAATGGATGATGATACAATGCTAACTTCCAGTGTAGAAGCATAGCAAGGGGAAGGTGGTGTGCACATGAATCTTGATCATGAAAGTAATGAAAAAAATTCTCACAAGGGTCACAAAATTTGACAAAGCTCAATGCAATAATAAGCAGCCTATGAGTACAAGGTTTTCAACTAAAACATCATATGGCTTTGGTAGGACGGTGGCATATCAAAGAGGAGCTTTGCAAAGGGTTTTCAAGTTTTCAAATAAAATTCCCAAGCACTCAAACATGAAGAGTGTGACATCCCAGCCCAAGGCTTAGTAGGATTGATAAGGATACTCATATCAACAAGTTGTAATTTCTTTTTCAGAAGCCCATCACCAAAAAAACTCCAAAGTTAAGCGTGCTTGGCCTGGAGCGATGGGTGACTGACCAGGATGTCATTCCCGGGTGCGCATGAGTGAGGACAAAGTGCGCAGAAAAGACTTGTGTTGGTCTGTGAGGGCATTCTTGAGGTCCTAGAGAGCTGCCAGGCGTAGGCGAGCCCGGCCTCGGATAGGCGGGTCGTTACAATTGGTATCAGAGCCGACTCTCGCGGTTTCACGGGCGCGTGCGGTCGCAGTTGCGCAGGCATGGTGTGCATGTCTGGTGTGAGCCCTGAGTGGTCACACAGCATGGCACATGCGCTGGCACTGGGCCCACGGACGTGGCCAAGAGAGGACGTTCCTGGCTTGGGGTTGATCGACGAGGACGTCGATCTTCTAAGGGGGTGTGTGTGACATCCCGGCCCAAGGCTGAAGGACCGAATAGGGCGCCCAGAGAGGGGGAGGGGAATGAATGGGAGCCGATAAAAATTCTTCCCGAAGGTCGAACTTGTCCTATACCCTGACTGCCACTCTAAATTCTCACGCATACAAAGGAAGCTCCAAACAAGGCACACACAAGCCTAGAAGATCAACCAACAAGCCTAGGAGTAAAGAGCGGAAGCACCAAAGTAAGAACCAAAAGACTTAGGCAACTCTGCGAAGTTCCTGGCGGACCGTCCGGGATGACCAGGCGGACCGTCCGCGTAGAGGGTGCAGACCGTCCGAGAGGTCACGGCGGACTGTCCGTAAAAGCAACCCGAACTACCAGAGATGCAAACCGAAATTCAGACCGTCTGTGGAGGTCACGCAGATTGTCCGCCAGTGTCGCGGACCGTCTGTGAGGCCTAGGCGGACTGTCCGCCAACCTCGCTGAAAACCCCAGACAAACCTCAAGGCACCCCAGACAAAATCTCGGCCGCGCGGACCGTCCGTGAAGCCCTCGCGGACTGTCCGCCAAACCCCTCGCAACCAAAACCTAGGGCCGAAACAGATCGAAACGAAGACGCGCAAGAACACGAAGAACACGTGACGAACTCTGATGAACACGCTCCACGCGGACCGTCTGCGACCCTCGAGCGGACCGTCCACGACACGCGGACAGAGCAGAAACAGCCCGACCCCGCGAGGTCAACTCTCCAAATCCATCACCGGATCTCCCAAACGCCAAAAGCTCTTGAGACAAGATTTGGGGTAGACGATAAGCAACACAAGATGAAGCTATGCCCCAAAAATCTCGACCTCTAAGCCACTAAATCGCCGGGAATCGCGGATCACACGAACTCCACCAAGAACACGAACTCCGGCCAAAAACTCACGAATCGAAAGCTCTCCACGATGTTTGAGGAGTCAAGATCACACACAAAGATGCGCAAGGCATGCACCCATGAACTCCTCAAAGAAATCCGAAGAGAAACACCCTCAAATCCCCGAATCGAGCGAAGAACGAAACTCCCCAATAATAGCCCCGAAAATGACACGAAAATCACAGAGGACTAGGAGATCACCACAACGCTGAATGCTTCCATATATCTAGAGGTCAGAGTCTGTACAAGAGTCTAGCCTAAGGAATCCAGAGGGAAAAGAAGCAGTTCAGAGAGATCTACCGGGAGAGAAAGCCCTAGAGTCCAAGAGAGAGAGAGATGACATCCACCTCTCCGCTATTTATACGAAGTCCATCGGAGGGAGGTAAATGACCACGCTACCCCTACAACTTGAAATGAAGATACAACCCCTCAGGGGCATTTTGGTCAAGTCTTCATCGAGCGGACACGCTTCCACCGCGGCCTTGCTTAGCATCGATGCAAGCCCCGCGATCATGCCATGTGCCCCCCCTCCTCGAAGCTTCCCGAAGCTCCCGGATCACCGTCTCCGTCACCTCGGGCCTCCGGGCTTGGTTTTGAGGCCCAAACCAAGAAACCGTCCACCGATGGTTTTGTGGGAAAACCACCAAACCCCGCGTGCAAGCTTCGGGCTTCACCCGCTACCTTGCACCGGCCCATGTTCACGACTTCAGCCCGCCAGTCGAGGCAATTTTATCATTTTCACAAACAAAATGCTATCTCATCATCCATATATGGCACAACCATCAAGAGCATAGCATTCACATCCACAAGTTACCAAACATGCACATATCTCATCCATAGCGCATCAGTGATCAATTTATATAAGAGAAGCTCAATCCTAGCTCAAGTGATCCAAAGATGGCTATCCTACCAGGTTTTGTACAGAAAGTAAAATGCATGAAGGAAATGCAACAAAATGAACATATGACACATATATACATGAGAAGCTCCAAGACCCAAGCTAGAAAGGAAAGCACACCCCAAGCTCACCCCGCAAGCGAGTGAGAGTGACTTGGTCAAGCGGTTTGGTGAAAATGTCAGCTAGCTGGTCTTGGGTAGGGACATAGGACAAAGATATGTTTCCCTTTTCCACATTGTCTCTTAGGAAGTGGTACCTCACTTCTATGTGTTTCGTTTTGGAGTGGAGGACAGGATTTTTGGCTACGCTTATGGCACTGGTGCTGTCACAGAAAAGTGGAATCTGGGAGCACTTCTCACCAAAGTCACTCATGGTATAGGTCATCCAAAGCAGCTGGGAACAACAACTAGCAGCAACTACATACTCAGCCTCGGTGGTGGACTGGGCTACACTCAATTGCTTGCGAGATGACCAAGAGACCAAAGAAGAACCAAGGAACTGACAACACCCAGAAGTAGACTTCCGGTCCAATCGACACCCAGCGAAATCCGCATCAGAAAACCCATGAAGCCTGAGTGTAGAGGAGGCAGAGTACCAAAGACCAAACTCAGGAGTGTAGTTCAAATACCTGAAAATGCGCTTAACGGCCTGCCGATGTGAAGTCCTCGGTGAAGCCTAAAAACGAGCGCACAGACACACGCTGAACTGTATGTCTGGCCTCGTCACCGTCAAGTAGAGGAGGGAGCCGATCATGCTCCGGTACTCCTTCTGGTCCACGGGTTCGCCGTCCTCGTCCGCGTCCAAGGTCGTAGTTGTACTCATCGGTGTAGTCAGCGGCTTGGAGTCGTTCATGCCAAACTTCTTCACCATGTCCCTGATGTACTTTGCCTGATGTACAAAGGTCCCGTCCTTGCACTGCTTGATCTGGAGACCCAAGAAAAACTGCAGCTCGCCCATCATGGACATCTCAAATTCCCTGCTCATGTCATCTGCAAATCTGGCAACAAGATCATGAGAAGAGCCACCAAAGATTATGTCATCCACGTATATCTGAACAATCAAAAGGTCATTCCCATGCTTAAGGAGGAACAGGGTCTTATCAACTGTGCCCATCACAAACCCCTTACTCAGCAAAAAGCCTCTCAACCTTCCATACCAAGCTCTAGGTGCCTGTTTCAACCCATAGAGTGCTCTTTGGAGTTTGTATACATGGTGTGGGTATTTTTCACTCTCAAACCCTGGGGGTTGCCTCACATACACTTCTTCCTCTATCACCCCATTCAAGAAAGCACTTTTGACATCAATTTGGTACAACTTGAACCCTTTAGCCACGGCAAAGGCTAGAAGGATCCTAATTGCCTCCAAACGGGCCACAGGAGCAAATGTTTCCTCATAGTCTATCCCCTCCTTCTGGTTGAACCCCTGCGCCACCAACCTCAACTTGTTTCTCACAACCATCCCATTCTCACCCTCTTTGTTCTTCCACACCCACTGGGTTCTTATGGGACGGCAATTTGGTGGTGGATCGACTAACACCTAGACTTGGTTTCTCTCAAAGTTTTCCAACTCCTCATGCATGGAATTCACCTAATTCTCGTCAGACAAAGCGTGTCGAATATCTTTGGGCTCGAAAGAAGCAACAAAAGCAGAGTGAGCGAAATGGGACGTGTTCCTTAACCTGGACCGTGTAGTGCGTTCATGAAGGTCACCAATGATGGTCGTCGGTGGGTGATCCACTTGTACTCACCAGGGACCCTCTCGCCTGGACACAATCTCCCCCTCAGCAGCAGCCTCCACTCGAACAGGCTTAGTCGTAGTGGGTGTAGGGGATGGTCCGTCCTCGATCGTCGTCGTAGTCGTGGAAGTAGCACATACACGATCAGCCGCTGGAGCATCACCACCATCATCGTCGTCGTCTCCATCTCCGTCCTTCTCATCCTCAAAGATCCTCGCTCCAATCTCCTCGTCACCTGCACACTCAAAAGCAGAAGAGCTACATGGCTGTGTCTCGTCGAAGGTTACCTCGCAAATGTCAAAGCCAAATGTCTCGCTCTTATCCTCCAAAAAGAAAACCCAAGAGTACTTCGAAAAATCATCAACAACCACAAGAACATACCACTTCCCACTAGCAGAGCGAACACGAGCTGGCCCAACCAAATCCATGTGCAACAGCTCACAAGGTCGCTCGGTCATGACAGAAGTCAGAGGGGTGTGAGAAGCGGCAACCATCTTTCCATGCCGACAAGAAGCACAAACGAAATCCTTCTCGAATTTCAACTTAGGCAATCCTCGGACAAGATCAAGACTACTCAAGCGGGAAAGTAACTCAAAGCTCAAGTGTCCCAACCTCCTATGCCATTTCCAAAGCTCAGCCGAAACGCCAGCAACAAAGCATCGAGGAGGACCAATAGACTGGGAAAAGTCGGCACGAATAATTTGACCCTCGGGGACGATCGTACAGACAAGATCGCCTCGAGAATCAAGCACACGAGAAGCACCCGACTTAAAACGAACCTCAAAACCTTCGTCAAGTAATTGAGATACTGACAACAGGTTGAAATCAAGTGACTTGACCAGGGCCACACTTCTTAAGGTCACCTTGCTACTCACCTTCACCATACCTTCAGCAAGCACTCGTCCTCTTCCATTGTCCCCGAAAGCGATGTACTCCCTCGTACTCACCGGGGTGAGGCTGGAGAACCACCCACGATCTCCGGTCATGTGTCGTGAGCAACCAGAGTCAATCAACCAAAAGTTCTCCAAGCCTCCCACCTGCAATAAAAAATGAGGACGAGAATGAGCAAGCGACTCAAACACTGGGGTTAGTACCAAAAGAGTCAAACTAGTGCTGAGCCATTTGCTCAAAAGAAGGGTTAGCAAAATACATCCTCCCAAAACCTCTAGGCGGAGCCCTCTCACGCCTACCACCAAAGGACCTGTCACGTCTCACTGGAGGAGTACGCGCACCACTAGGGGGAAAACGTGGCCCGTAGTCCATCTGAGACCCAAAGCTCTGATCGTGCCTCCCAAACTCGTAACGGTCACGAGAAGGAGCACGTCGAGCCAACTCACCACGCCCAAACCCAACACGCCTGTCTCTCTGAGGGAACACACCTCCACCTCCACCTCCACGAGTGGGAATTGTACGCACATACGCCTCACCCCTAGGTAGAGGCCCTCTACGAGGCTCAGGCCACTACAACGTTTTGGACATATTGCGACCCTTTTCTGTAGCAACGGTTGGTTTTGGTCGCTATACACCGGGGTTACTGCGACAGTATACCAAAATGGTCGCGATAGGTGGGAATGTTGCGACCAGTTGTGGACCGTTGCATTATTTATTGTGGTGGTCGCTATAGGTAAGGGTCTATGGCGATGCATGGACTCGTGTCGCAATTCTGGCTATGGTATTGCCACGGTTTTTCGTAATTGTTGCAATTGTTGCCCATTTTGCAACGACTATGACATGTTGCTATTCGTTGTGTCATTTGTTGCAAAAGAGTCTTACATATAGCAACGACAGGTGTTGTGTGTTGCAAAAAGTCTTTGGGATAGCAACAAAAATGCACTCGTTGCGACTGAATTCTTTGGTATAGCGACGTGGATCCAAAGTGTTGCAAATTGCTCGTAGGTATGGCAACGGTAACACGAGTAGTTGTAACAGATTGTATATGTAGCATCGAACCAAAAAAAATGTCGCAATAGAGATAATGTTAGTGCGACAATATAGCGTCGTTGCTATTGAAAGAACTGTCAGTCGTAATTGATGTGTTTGTGGGTGCCACCAGGCTACCGTGGGCCCGTTCAATGGCCTGTGGGCCTGGACCATGGCCCGCACAGAACTGTCCATCTTTTTACACGGAGTCCTAACCCAACTCTATATTGTTTGACCGACCCTAGCCCAACTATATATAGCGACCTGTAATACGAAGGAAAAAAACCCACACATCGTCGTTGCCGTTTCGCGATCTGCCGGGGTGATGCTGCCAAGCACCGATCGACTTAGAATGACCGAGGAAAAGTCTGTTCTTCGGATCCCATCAGCCAAGGTATAATCGATTATGAGATCCATGTGCATGGAATTTTATTTTGTTAATTAGCTTGTATATACACCTTAGTTTAATACCATATTATCTTATACTGATCCAGCACCCTTTGTATTATCTGTTGTAGTTGGGTTTTTTTCTTTGCAATGGCAAGTGAGGATTGCAGTTGGATGGAATTGGAGCCTTCAGATTCTGCATGGCAACGCGTATTTGACAAGTTTATTGAGGATCTCTTTCAGAGCAAATTTGATGGAGAGCAAGTGCAATGTCCATGCTCTAGATGTCGTCGCATGGCATTTCAAGGAAGAGAAGAGGTCGAACATCACTTGGTTACAAAAGGGTTTGACAGGGCTTACATAAAAGAGCAACAAGAACGTCATCGTCATGCTTGTGAACCTATGGCTGTGGATGACGACGACGAAGTTGAAGGTGGTGCTGATGATGCCGACGATAGGGAGGCCACCAATAGTTTGTTTTCCTCTCTGATCAGTGGTGCCATACATGGTCGAGTCAGAGATTATGGTAACAAAGATGAGGAGCCAAATGAGGCAGCAAGCAAGTTTTTCAAATTAATGGAAGAAGCAAGGATAGAGTTGTACCCTGGTTGCAAGGAGGCTTCTAAGATTTCTTTCATTGTCAGGCTATATCAGATCAAGTGCATGTGTGGTTTAAGCAACATTGCAATGGAGCAAATACTGTTCTTGTTCTCTCTTGTGCTGCCTAAAGGGCATTGTCTCCCAGATAGCCTGGATAAAATTCGAAGGGTGGTTCGAGACCTTGGCTTGGACTACGTAAAGATACATGCTTGTGTCAATGACTGTGTGTTATTCCGTGGAGTGTACACGAGCATGGACAACTGTCCAACATGTAAGGAGAGTAGGTGGAAAAATACAAGTTCACAAGGCACTGACGAGGCTGGCTCTAATGCAGCAAAGAAGAAGCGGTTTCCTGTTAAAATTCTGAGGTACTTTCCGCTGGCTCCTCGACTGCAGAGATTATATATGAACAAGGAAACATCCACGTATATGCGTTGGCACGATAAAGAATTGGTTCAAGATGGCAAAATGCGACACCCAGCTAACTCAAAGGTGTGGAGGCACGTGAATGACACATTTCAAAAAGAATTTGCATATGAACCACGAAATATCAGGCTTGGACTTGCATCAGATGGCTTCAATCCATTCGGGATGTTGAACATCACTTACACTACTTGGCCAGTTATCCTAATTCCTTATAACCTACCTCCTTGGTTGTGCTTGAAACAATCCTTCTGGATGATGTCCATGCTAATTCCTGGGCCTAAGTCTCCAGGAATTAACATTGATGTGTATTTGCAGCCTCTGATCGATGAACTCAAAATGCTTTGGGAACATGGAGTTGATACTTGGGATGCCAAGGAGAAGCGCAATTTTACCCTGCGTGCTATGTTACTCTGGACAATAAACGGCTTTCCTGCTTACGCGATGTTATCAGGCTGGAGCACAAAAGGGAGGTTTGCTTGTCCTTATCGTCACAAGGACACTGATTACATGTGGTTAAAATTCGGTTTAAAGCATTGCTACATGGGGCATCGTCGTTTTTTCTGCCTAATAAACACAAGTGGTGAAGGCTCAAGGTCAACTTTAACAACACTATTGAAACGAGGGACCCTCCAGTGCCACTCAGCGGTCAAGAAGTTCGGGATCAGTACGCGAGTTTCCAAAAAGTCACTTTTGGAGCCACTACTTCAAAGAAGAGGAAGCAGCGTGATGAAGATTCTAGATGGCACAACTGGAGGAAGCAGAGTATTTTCTTTGAGCTTCCATATTGGGATTCGTTGCTTATACGCCACAATATTGATGTGATGCATATTGAGAAGAATATTTGTGAGAGCTTGATTGGGACTTAGCTAAATTTAGCAGGTAAAACTAAGGACACTGAGAAGGCTCGACTTGATCTGAGAGAATTGGGTATAAGGAAGGATCGGCATCCAGTTCTGAATGAGGAAGTGAAATACGATATGCCACCAGCATTGTACACGTTAGGTGATTCTGAAAAGGAAATACTGTGCAACTTTCTACAAGGTGTTAAGATGCCCGATGATTATGCTGCAAATATCAGGAGAAATGTTGATGTCAATGGGCGCAAGGTTTCAAATCTGAAAAGTCATGATTACCATATTATATTACAAAAACTCCTACCCTTTGTGGCACGCGACATATTGACGGATGCTGTAGTGAACCCATTGATCCAGCTCAGGAGGTTCTTTAACGCAGTATGTGCACAGGAGATTGACGAGACCGAGATGCAAGAACTCAGCAGATCGATTGCAGAGACTCTTTGTCGATTTGAGATGATTTTCCCTCCAGCATTTTTTGATATTATGATGCACTTACCAGTTCATATTGCTTGGGAGGCTGAACTTGGAGGCCCTGCTTCGTATAGGTGGATGTATCCAGTTGAAAGGTACCTACGTACCCTCAAAGGATACGTGAGGAACAAAGCGTTCCCAGAGGGTTCTATAGCAGAGGGATATATCTCAGAGGAGTGCCTTACTTTCTGTTCTCGGTTCTTTGAAGGTGTTAGTACAAAGCTTAATAGGCCAGAGTGTCAAGAAAATAGCGCTGTTAATGAACCACCTGCCGGTCTGAGTGTTTTTGCGAGCATGGACAATGGGCAAAAGAAAAGTGTTTCTAGGCATAATTCCCATATACTAGATGACGAAGAATTCTCGATGATGAGACACTACATATTATCAAACTGTGATGACGCCATTGAATTTGCAAAGTAAGCAACACATGAAAATTATACGAATTTTGTTTCATTGTCTAGACTATATATCTAACTGTGATTATATATATATTTTTAAATGTTGCAGTGAGCATAAGGCAGAATTGGCGAAAGTCAGCTCGCTGAATGTTGAAAGCAGGCACAAGGAACACTTTGTAGCATGGTTCGAGCGAAAAGTGAGTCATATACATTTCTTTCAAATTTAAATCGTCAAATTTGAATGTGCTCTTAACATATTATCTTTACTTATGTGAGTGTAGATGAGGAATCTAAATTTTGTGGGGAAAGCAGATAAGATGCTGTATGTGCTATCTCGTGGTCCTGAAAGAATTGCTTATTTGAAGAATAAGTGCTCAATCAATGGCTTCTATTTTCGGACATCACATATAGAGAATAATCTAACAACACAAAATAGTGGTGTTGTTGTTAGGGGTGTGCAGGGCATGGAATGGTATGGAGTGATTAAAAAAATCTTCGTACTTGATTTTCCTTAATCAAAGCAAGTCATGTTGTTCCAGTGTGACTGGTTTGAAATGCCTCAACAAGGACACAGCAAATCAAGAGGGTACAAAAGAGATAAATATGGGATTATCGATATTGATACCTCTCAGCTACGGTATTCACGTGATGAGCCATACATCCTGGCAACACAAGCAGAGCAAGTGTGCTATGTGAAAAGCGGGAAGAAAGGCAACAAATGGTGCAGCATCCTCAGATGAAACCTAGGGCCCTGTTTGCCATGCCTGAAGGAGAGGAAGGCATTGATAATAACAATGACATAAATGTTGGTGATACTGAATTGGACTCGGTTGTTTTAGGTGTTGAAAATGTTCATGCTGAGGACCACCATGAGGATTTGACAACATGGAGGAGGGCAGACGTGGAAGGGACAAGTGTTGATGCTTCTCTTGTTGATCATGCTAAACCCATGCCTGAACCGGATCACGCAGACATACCTGAAGACAAGGACGATGGTGATGAGACCTACACTGGTGACGGAGTGATTGCTCCAGGATATTCAGAAGAAGGACATGACGAAGATGGTTTGTAATCATAATTAGGGGTTGCATTGTTTACTTGTATTGAACTATAATACGTCCAAAATTTGTGAGCAATAAATAATTTGTGGTGAAGATGTCAGTTATTTGCAAGTTTGGCGTCATGCTGATGTCTTTCTGTGCAGTCAATATTATGATTACAGCATCATTGGGCTTAATTTGTATATCACAGCATTATTCTCATGAAAATGCATAGATTCAGAAACACACAAAAGTGAATCAAAGATAATATATATGTAGCATATGTATAAGATAGCATAATTCGAGTATACTCAAGCCACATCTGCTTGTTCTTAACGTAGCATCGTGCTCCCAACACTAGGAAAGCAAAAGCAACAGACAAAAGACAAAGAAGAAGATATCCTATCCACTTCTTCAGTTCAGATCGCTTCATCCTCCGCTTCATTCCTGATCAGATTCTTGAGAGTAGAACTCACCCCTCGCATGCTTCCATTTGATCTCTTTGCGAAGACCTTCCGCCATTTGAAATATCTGACATTTTACAAGGGGCTCTCAGAAAGCATTTACAGAAGATCATCAACTACATTTCATGGCAGTTGCTAATTATGTTTTCAAAAAAAAAACTCATACTGATTATAAACTTAAAGGGTAGGAATATATATCACCTCACGAAGAGACTTAGTAGGTCCATTGTATTCTTCTTCGTCGCTGTCATAATTTACCATCATCTTGCATTTCATCTTTGGGAAACACAACTCATACTTCTTTCCTTTTGACTGAATTACATACAAATCTGGGTCAGAACATATTGCACACACACAATAATCACGAAGCAAATTGCTCACTTTGAAGTAAACTAGTAGTGTTGCCCTCACCTCATCCAATCGTGCTGGTAGGCCAAAATCGTCGATTCCCATGTCCGTGTCTGATTCAGTTGTGGGCCAAGCCTGGGTGTACAAGTGGCGGCTCTTTTTCTACATCAAAACTATTTTTTAAATCTTCACTGACAGATCAAACAGTCTAAGACTACAAAGGCGCTGGAAAGGGTTTGGCTCACCTTATTCTTCTTGTTGCGTGACGACGAGGCTTCGATGACGATTACTCTTGTTCCATTCTTCGTGGCGGCTTTGCGGGCATGGGCATCGCTTGATCGGTAGCCCGTTGGGACGAATGGGACTTCGACATTCACGGCGTGCTCGAAGTCGACCTCGACCCGCGCCTCCACGGCAATCCGGTGCCTACTTTGTGGTCGTGGGGTGGATGAGGGCCTGCGTCGGCTCGACGGAGTCACCGATGTCGATGACGGGCTGCAGCGGCTCGACGGAGTCACCGATGTGGATGACGCACTTCACTTGAAGTGACCATCAGCGTCGCGCGGCTGCCTGCGAGAGGGGTGCGTGCGTCGGGCCATCGTCACAATGCAGGTGGATGAGATGGTGGCAGCGGAGATGGGAGGGGTGGAAGGTATATAGGAGGCGAGGGGGAAGATCGCACGCGTGAATTTTGGGACGTGAAATGGCAGGGCGGCAAAAATGGAACTAGGGGGCTAGACGGTTGGAAAATGTTCCGCTATCTTATGTTCAGATTCCGCGCAAATTTGACGAATTGTGGAAAAAGTGTGTGCGTCCTGTGAGAGAATATGTGAGTCAATGTGACTCAATTCAAATTCAAAGGTAAATAAGTTACATTCAGAGGTAAATTAATAAGTTACATTGGGGGTTTTGTTTCAGTTTCTACTTGTTGATTAGTACCTACTTGTTCATCTCTACCTCCTTTTGCTAATATATGGAGGGAGTAGGTCACTACACAAAAGCCAGCATTAGAACTGACCAAACAAAGTCATATAAAATAATTACCAAAAACAGTCATATAGAAATGACCATATCAATAGTGGTAGACGAAGTCATCAAATAAACATGCATCACACACTGGCATTCAGTCACTTAGTGCATTACAGATAGACATTACACACAATATCACACATTACAATAAAGTTCTCAAGTCTAACACATAGATAAGATAGATTATTACAATCCAAGTCTTCTGCTGCTTCCCCTCCTCATTGCACCTTTCTAACTTGAAAGCCTGCTTCCCAGAGTTCATGGCAATACGAACAACGGGACGGGTCGATCTCATCATCAATGCCAATGCTTCCAGAGCAGGTGCACTTGTCCCCTCACAACCAAGCAGCAGGAAACACTGGAGGTTCGATCTAATAGAAATAGTGCTTGAATCATGTAACCATAACAAGAGATCTATCACAAGAAACAAGAATCTACCAAAAAAGTACTCACAAATGCGTAAATTGAGATTGTTTCATGCTTCAGAAAACTAAGTTATCTAGCATCTGCAATATTCCTACCAAAAGTGGATCTTTATCTAGTATTAGGGAACCAAGCAAAAGTGTATCTTTGTCTACCAAAAGTGAATATTCATCTAGATTCAGAGAACCTAACATACTTACCTCATCGACCCTGCTTGGGCCTGGGGTGAATCCTACATTGCTTGGTGGCACAGTAGGATCCTCGTGCTGCACGTCCTCATAGACCACCATGCGGGGTAGCGAGTGGCTGTACCGGCCTTCCGCGCGGCTGCCTGTAGATGCGCCCAGGGTAGTAGAGCGGCGGCGGATTGGAGAAGGAAGTAGCATCGCCGGCCCGCGTGTGGACGGAGGCACCGAGGTCGCCGGGGACCGCGTGAAGCGCCCTCTTGCGTCGCGCACTTGCCTACTAGAGTTGTGCTCCCTCCGCTCAGCCATCGTCGTTGCTCCGCTCCTCTCCTTGGCTTCCCGCGGCAAGGGATGGGGGGAGATGGAGCCGGCGGCGGCGGCGGCGGATTTGCGCCTCAAGAGTCAACAGTTTGGGGAAAGAAGGCGAATTGCTAGGCAGCCAGATCGTTTGCTTTGTATTCTAGAACTTGTATAGTTCACATCCCCATTCAGATGACAAATGGTCCCAGAACGAAGGGCCCACACGCCAGGTCCTCCGCGCACGCCCTAGAATCAGATGTGTTTTTGACTTCTTGAAGAACAAGCCCCATATTTCTTTTTAATCTCTGCATGAACCTTGACAGATCTTCAATTGACTGTACCTGATGTTGCTGAGGAGTACAGATGTGAACAACAAGTCACTCAATTCAATTTTCATCCGATTTTTAAAAACACAACAAAAGGACCAGCAAGATATTGAATACGCTTCTTGATCAAAAGTAAAGTAAATTCATCAGAACGTATTCCAAGCATGACAGATACAATAGGCCCAGTTACTGGAGTTTAACAGGGACACATAAATCCCAAGCAGTCAATGAGTAGGAGCCACAACTGAATTCCATTACATAAAACACTAAGGTTCACACCTAAACAGAGCATAACAAGCATAGTACTTGACCACATCACTGCATAACAGGCAGAGTACTTGACCACATCACTGCATACAGCCCCATCATACAAACTACACAAAAGCATCTACAGACAAACTACACAAAAGAGCTTCAGCTTCCTCTTCAGTCCTCGTCAGAGTCTGAGGAATCTGCTTCCTCGTCAGAGTCCAAATAGTAGTGCTCACCCTTCAAGATCTTCCGCTTGACCTCTGTGCGGAACGTTGATGCCATGGCTCGAAGCTGACATTTTAGAAGGGACTCGGTTACATCACAATCTGAATTCTCATGATCTTGCATTTACAAATATCAAACTAATGCTAAATTTAACATGGTTAGGACATCACCTCCGCGTTAGACTTAGTTGGTCCATCGTGGTCGTCGTCATCACTCCACACGTCTATCATCATCGTGACTGAACACTTCTTTGACAGAACTATTTCATACTTTCTGCCTTTAGACTGCATTACAAACAAAACAGGAAGATCCAAAGATGAATCAGGTCTAAAATTCATATCACATCAATAACATGTCATTTTTTGCTTACTGTAAAGAATTGAAGTTGACTAGATGAATAAATTAATCTACAAACAAGGAACATACCTCATCCAAGGTTCCTGGAAAGTCTTTGCAATCTACAAATGACTTCCCATCTTCATATGTATAATTGCTCTCGGTGAAGATGTGGCGTGCCTTTTTCTAGAACAAATCAGTATTTAGAACATGCATCGAGTAATTGAAAAACAAAGATTGAACAGGAGGGAGGCACATGTTGGACCCTAAAATGACAGTTAAGGGACTAAAATTCAGGGACTGAATTGCCTATTTTGCCAACTGTCTTTTCTAGAACAAAGCCTTATTTAGAAGATGCATTTTAACCCCAAATTTTAAATCCACTCCAAGAAAACCTGGTGGAATCACCAAAATTCCTACCATTGATCTGACATGGAAACTTCATAAATTGATTTAACTACTCACATGCTAAAGTTCATCAAAACATTTCTTTCAGAGTTTTTCAGATGCATTTAAAAAGTAACTATGAAATCCAATCCAAGAAAACCCCCTCAATTAATTAGTACATCCCTAAATTACACTTTATCAGTACTCCCTCTATATTTCTTTATATGACGTTTCAGACAAAATTTTTGACTAGATTCTAGTGCAAATCTGCTGTCTTAAACGTCAAGTATTCAGGAACAGAGGTAGTACATCCGTCATTAATGTAATCCAAAAAACCCAAATAAATCCACAAACCTGGAGGAATCAACAAAATCCTACGTTTTATCTCACATCTCACAATCTAAGCTAAAAGAAATAGGGGTCTAGCTCACCTTGTTCTTGCGGCGCTCCGCTGCTCCAGCGACTGCGCCGGGGTGCATTCCTTCCACGGCCACCGCCGGGACAGGAATGATGTTGAGGGCGGCGCCGCCGGGGTGCACTGCTCCCTGGGCCATCGCCGCGGTAGGGTTGACGTTGATGTCGACACCGTCGGAGTGCACTGCTTGCTGGGCCACCGCAGGGACAGGCTGGACGCCGCCGGAGTGCACTACTTCCTGCCCCTCTGCCGGGGCAGGGGCAGGGTTCACGTCGATGTCGGCGTGCGCCCGCTTCTGGGGGGTGATCTTCGAGTGTGGCATGGTGGAAATGCAGTTGGACGACGATGCAATCGGCGATGGGCAGCGATGCGTCCGGAGCAAGAGGGAGGAAGACAAACCACAGCGGTTGTTGATGGGGCAGTTCCCGCAGAGTAGGCGACTAGGTAGTAGTAGGCGGCGAGACTGTTTGCCTTCTATAATTTTTTAAAGAATAGTAGGGAAGTTGTTTCCACCACTAAGCGGTTGTCAAATGGAGACCACCACGAAGGGCCCAGATGTCATTGCCTTTAGGATGGAAACAAGTGCGGTGTATCTAGATTTCCTCAAGAAGCCAAACTGCCCTCTTCTCTTTCCTTTTTGCCTCTCCCCCAAAACCACGCCCTCCGTGTTGTTCACAAAGTCTTGGTGGGTCCCACCTATCGGCCCCAGATTCAGAAGTGTGTTTGACTTCTTGAAGAACAAGCACATTTTTTTTCTTTTTAATCTCTGCATGAACCTTGTATCTAGTATTTCTCCCTCAAATGAACTGCAAATTAGATCATTGTTTTTCCTAAAAATTCATAAAATCATGTTTTATCAAGTTATCAACTTGTTAAGGCTAATGTTTTGAAAAATCTACTCGTATTGGTTTGTTTCAACAATTTAACAAATTGACAACAACAAGCAAACTTTTGTACACACAAAATGAAGTCAAGAAGAAAAGTGATGAATACCAAAGCTTCAAAACTCATCAAGATCTACAAACTTTATTTAGGTCTTTCTGCCATTTCCTAAAGTGGCAATAAAATGAAGTACAAAATTGACATGCCTCTTAGATAGAAACTATCTAAGTCGATCTAGGATTGATGACCAATGTATACTGCAACTTTAGAAAACGACAACGTGACCTAAACAAAGATTGTAGACCTTTATGAATTATTAAACTTTGGTATTCATCACTTTCCCATTTGTCATCATTTATGTATGAAAAATCTTGCTTGAAGTTGAGAATTATTGAAATTCACAATTAGGATTGTTCAAACTCTATCAAATGGAGTAGTGACTTAAATAAAGTTTGTAGATGTTGATGAGTTCTACAACTTTCGTATTCATGACTTTTTCATTTGAAATCATTTGTTGCCCCAGCTAAATTTGAGAATTTCAATAACTGATGAAATCTAAAATTTAAATAGTTCAAGGTAACTCGGATGGGGAAATACCCAAAACAAAAGTAGTAGATCTCGATAAGTACTAAAACTATTGTATTGACAACTTTCTAGTGGGTCCCACTTGTCAGCGTCTTCTTTGTGTCCCCACTACTTTTCCTGGAAGTAGATCCTCTACATTGTCTAGTGGGTCCCACCTGTATGCGGCTTCTTAATGGAAACTGAATATTGCCTTTCTGCCTCTTCCCCCAAACTGTCCCATCACAACTGGGGTCTTTATATACCAAAGATTCATAGCTCATCGAGATGAACAATCTTTATATAGGTCATTTTGTCATTTTCAGAAGTGGTACTATGATGTAGTACAAAATTGACACGTCTCCAACCTAGTTTCTTAAACTATGTGAGTGAACCTAGGATTAATGAACAATGTGTAGTACCACTTTGTCAAATGAAAAACCAACCTAACTAAAGATTGTTGATCTTGACAAGTTAGGAAACTTTGGTATTCATCACTTTTCCATTTGACTTCATTTAGTGTTTCAAAATCTTGATTCTTGTTTTGAATTATTTAATTTCAAAATTGTGATTGTTTAAACATACTCACATGAGATGCAGTGGACACCATGAGCTTGATTATTGTTTTCTAAGAATGTAGGAAAAAATTTCCTGATTTGGACATCATTTGTGAAATCTAAACAAGTTTATAGTTATAATTACGAATCAAAGAATCAAGTGATGTAGGTCCATGAAGATCTCAAGAACACACCAGAATCTGGCCAGCAGTACTTTTCTGTCAGAACAAATCAGCACCAACCACCAGCCGACAGCCAGACGAACAGGGTGTATGTGGTTGGTGGGACCCACGACTTCGCCCCCTTCCTCTTGACGAGTAAAGACAAACCTAACTGGACTCTCTGACGAGTTGGTCCCATGATGCTGGGGCCCACGAGTCAGTGTCTGATCGCAAGATCGTGTCCCTTTACATTCGTAAGAGTAGCGGTGCCGGCGGATTCCACCGAACGTCTCTCCCCTTTCCTCCATATTTCTCCCCAATCTCTGTTCCAGGCTTCGTCCATCGCTCGCGCTCCGCCTCGCTCTTGCCGTCGGCTTCCTCCATCGCTGGTGATGGTTCGCTCCACCCGCTCTCGCAGCTACGCTCCCACCTCCACCCCAGGTGCAGAGGCCTGGATCAACCAGGGTCGCACCCGCATTACCGCCTCCCCTCCAGTGGGTTCCAATGTTGCGGCGCCCCGAGTGGAGCACCACTCCACGCAGCAGAGGCGCGACTCGCGAGGAAGATTCGCCAGGAGCGCACGACCAGGAACCCGCTGCCACCCACCAGGTACGTGTTCGTCGTCGTTTCCGACACCGAGGACGAAGAGGCGGCGCCGGCCGTCATCTCCGAGTCGGAGGACGGATTAAGAGCCTCTCCTCCTCCTCCCGGCCCCCCAGTTAGTACCGATCCTCTGTTTTTAATTTCTGTTAGGATCGATTTGCAATTGGGGTTGTCTATTGTAGACATGAATTTGTGGTAAACCTAGATGAATGTGATCAGTCTTGACTGTACATATTGTTCCTGTCATCAACCTTGACTATATATGTGATTAAAATGATTCTAAATATTTTTGGATTGTTTTAGATAAAATTATTCCACAACTAGATTGTAACTTGTTAGAACATTATTTTTGGCAATGAAGACTCCTCAGCACGACCATGTCTACGTGGTCAACGATAAGGTCTCGATTCACTGCACATTCTCACACGAGAGTGATGAGGAGACTGGAGAAGAGCCACTACCGTCGAGGAGGGAGGTCAGATATGGCGGTCCGTGCTGTAGTCATTCCTAATTTCCCAGCTTATACATGCCAACTTCAGTAATGCCAATTAACAGCTCAAGGGAATGGGTGAGCAGCTTCGTGTCCTTCTGAAGCGGAAATATTTCAACCCCTGAAGATGGCGCCTAAACATGAACAAGAGCTTTGTGGTTGACTTATGTAGTACTTATGCCCTTGTTTAGTTTTAGCTTTTGTTAAGAAGCCTTGAGCTTGTTGTGGTTGATGGACTTATGTTGTACTCTTGATCTGATGTATGATTCTTTTGTGCGCAAGCCTTACTTGTGCCTGATGGACAACTAATATATGTATGAAATTATATACCTTTTATGTATATCTCTGCTGAATGGTTGTGTTCATGAGATGATTTTCTTTTTTCGTCCATGAGATGTTCTCGTCCTCCTTTTAATTTTGTTGTTTCTATGTTTTATAAATATTTTGCTCTATACTTGTCAATCAGAAATCCACATAAATGTACATGAACACATCAATAATAAGAGCAAATTTCTTGTGAGCAAATGGAGAACACATGTGCAATCACAAGAATGATCAAGGGTAATAATAATACTAGCATTCACTAGCAACCATATATTCCCACTGAAGTAATGCCATTATACAAGGTCATTACACAAAAGCCTCATTCATCAAACCTAATTGTTCATGACATCCTACTTGTTCATTACTACCTCCATTTCCTAATACATGATATAATGGAGGGAGTAGTTCACTACACAAAAGCTATCTAATTAACATTCCTTGGAGGCGTGCCTACGGGAGTGCCCAACGCTTGATCGCCAGACGGAGGTCCTCCACCTTAGCCTCAATCTGAAATGTTTTTACAATGCATTATTAGTGATTTTTTTTGAAAGGAATGCATTATCAGTGATAAGTACTTCAAAATTTGAATAAAACTGAACATAGTGAACATAGGGAATGAAGGTAATACCTCGGCATTAGGAGGACGCCTTTGCGAGGGGCCCGGGAGGCAGAACTCATCGTCGCTGTCGTCATTGCATTCCACGAATATCCTCATTCGTGTGAAGTTGAGCTCATAAGTCACCTTCGGCCCAAGATCCTGAAATAAGAAACCGAGACATGAACAGCAGAACTCCACTTGTGAACTTAAGATTATTCATGTTGCAATCAGAGGTGATCAAAAATTTGTATGAAACTGACCAACGTAAAATTCATATCCTAATTGTACCAAGAATGCTACTGACTAAAATTTGCATCAAACTGAGCAAAACATTGCACAAGTAAATTTAGCTACGGTGAAACCACTCACAAACAAACTCACTGATTCTTAACTGCATGATCTCTACCAAAAATGTTGCATATGTACCCTAGTCTGAGTTGCTGGTCAAATTTGGCAATCTGACAACGTACAAGTCACTGAATTCCTCAGATGGTTCCTATCAATTTTAGCAATTTTTGTTCAGAACTATTTTCGACAAAGTTCTCTTCACATTTCCATAGTCAGCAGATATGAATGCTAGAAATGTAATACTAGCCAAGAAACCCTAAATTGCAAGTCCTAGAATTGATAACATCTCAGAAACAATTTCGTAATCACACAAAAATAATCAATTAAATTATTAATCAACCAGAGGAATTAAACACAGAGTTCTCGAATACTAGAGGGGGAAATTAAATTTGGTACGAGTAAGAAAACATACCGGACGCTCCCAATCGAAATCCGGCCATTTGCGGGGGTACTCCTCCTCCTCGAATTGCTTCTGTTATCAAAAACCTTCAAAAAATGACAGAGTTTGAATATAGTTGTCAAAAGTTGTCTCCTCGTAGCTCCGGCGAACCCACCACATGGACACTTGTGATCCTGTTACCCTGGAGTCTCCTGAAGTTCAGTACGACTTCCCAGACGTGCCTGCTTGCCCTGCAATTGCTCTGGTGAGTGTATTGATTAGCCTACTTAGATATTGTTGGTTTTTCTGTGCTAGTTCAATTGGGGTAAGTACTGGTAGTAGTATACCCAATGTAAATGTGCAATGGAAGTTTTTCATCATGCATCATTGTGATCCTATTTTTTTTAAAAATGAAGCAAGGAGGAAAGAACTCAAAGAAGTATGAAATTGTGTACCACCAGATAACCTGTCACTTTGCTATGAGTGCTGAGAGCGATGACGAGGTTTCCAATGATCCAGTTCTGTCTGGTGTGCAGGTGATGTTACTAATTAACTCAGTTTGTCGAAGTGTAGCTATTTTTTAGTATTTATTGGCTAATGAAAATTCATTTCTGTTTGTGGAAAAACAAATATATATATAGTCGCATAATAACTTGGTGGCAACTTGTTCTCTGGTTTATTATCTGAAAACATATCTCTCAAACCCAAGTAATTAATCATCATTCTATTTTTTGCCTTTCAATTAATGTGCTAAATAATTCTTCTTCTCCAGTTGCTAATGCACCCTTTGTAAAATGTCAGATATGATGGATGGCGGAACAGTTGCGCAGAGCTGTCAAACGAAGGGTGCAAGTTGGTCAGTACCGCACAGAAGATATTGATGATTGAGCTGCTTGTCTAAGACGATGATTGTCGCATTGCAAGGGCAGTGGCGTATTATTATGCATATCTAGATGCTTGTCTCTTGGTGTTATCCATATGTAGTGGAATCAGTTTTATTGGATGCTGCGTGTGCTTTCTTATGGTCACAATGGCAACTACCTTTTATTACTTTACAGTATGTGTTAAACTAGTACTTTGTGGGAGGTTGTATCTTTCACAGTCTGCCTAATGGCTGACATGTTTAATACTGTATCAGTAATTGTTTCTCAATACAGTTTTAAAAAGATTTCAGATATAGGATCTATGAGACCACACTACATAAAATGACACCCAGCCACACCTGGCCGCGGCCCAGCCACGCCTGGCCGTGCCTAGCCATGCCCCCCAGCGGCAGCCGGCCGCACCCCAGCCACGGCCGGCCGCGGCCACGTAGCGGCCGGCCGCGCCGCGCCACGCTACGCCACGCAAACTCTAGGGTAATTTCTTCCTTTTCTAATCTCATTCCTTAGCCTGCTCATTAAAATCTAATCTCATTTCTCAGATTCACTAAAATGCTCTAACAAGAGTGATTACATTTTGTAGGATACACAAGCAAGCACAACCATGTTAAGTCAAATGACAGAAGAGCTCAGCCATGGTGTTCCTTCACTTTCACAACCTGTTGGACCATTGCCAGATTGCGAATTCATTTGTTCCAACCAATTGCTCCAAAGACCAATACCAATGACTACCACCTCCAAGGCAGGAAAGGCAGCTCTTGCAAAAAAGAGGAAGGGTACCACAACCACAAGCAAATCTGGAGCTGCCAAGTCTGGAGCTACCAAGAAGAGCAAGAACTAAAAATGCTTACTTTTGTTAACCAAGCTGAAGCATCTTTGTAATATGTCTGAATGTTAGTGAATGTTGGTTATGGCTGGTTATGTCTGAATGTTAGTGAATGCTGGTTGTGGATGCTTCCTTAACTGAATTATGGCTGCCTGATTGTTATGCTTTGAATGTTATGCTTTCTTAACTATCAGTTAAAAATATGGTTTAATACTGATGTGTCATGGCCGCTTGAATTTGGATTCTTTAGCTCTTTTGATGTACGTAATTGAGATGCAAAGTGAAGTGATTCATTCATCCATTTCAGAGAATACGCATAGTTACACACCATATTTCACTTGCTCATACCAGCATACACGTTCCACATCAGTCCACACACACAAACAAGAGCAATACACTTCAACAACAAAACTACATCTTTCATCATTCCTACTAATGTGTTCGTCTTGAGTTCCAGATTGTAGATCCTTAGTTCTTCCATGTCCTTGTTCTTCTCTTGTCCTTCCTCCTCCTTCTGTTTCATGTTCTGTAGTTCCAACATGTACTCATCTTCCCACCTGTAGTATCGACAGCCATGGCCACACTACAAATCCAAAATCACAAAATGAAGAAAACTTGAAAAACACAAATCAAATCCCACAAATTGCAACTCTAATCAGTACCTTCCCACCAGGGCACCTGTAGAACACCCGCCCCTTGTTCCCATTCTCATCCGTCTGCACCACCCGCTCCACAACCTTGAAGCGTCCGCATTTTGGGCAGGAGATGAGAGGGATCTCAGGATGCACCCGGTGCCTATTCGCTGAGCAAGAAGAGCTTGCCGGCGCGGCCATGGCGATAGGGTGTAAGGTGGCGGCTCGACAGAGAGAAGGAGAGGGGAAGAGAGATGAACAGGGGAAGACGTGGAAGAGGTGGGGCAGATGTGGGTGATGTGCCTGGTATATGGAGTCGACTGCCACATCAGCATTCCACGTCGTCACGGGTCACGGGTTTAGACCCGTTTGGACCAGCAGTGAGACTTGATGCGGCCGAATCAACACTTTAGGATGAATGTAGGCTTCGTTACGAATGCCTTGAATTCTTCTATCGTGTAAAGAATCGCTAGCTACATACGATAGAATGGTGTAAAGTGTATCACTGTATGAAAAGCGCCCAAAAAAGTGGCCACAATTACACCTCATTGCATGATTTAGTTCTGGTTCACAACATAATGTAAATTATTTTCAAAACAATTGTCACGACAGTAAATTGTCTCTTGAGACGCCAAACAAAATTGAGTAAGTATGAAACAAAAAAGTCATCATCTCGGCCTTGTACCACAGAAGCAAGGTGCAACACAACTCCATCATCAATGTACGTGCCACTTGATCAGAAACAAAAGAATTTTAAATCCAAAATTTGGTTTATTCAAACTTTGTGAAATGGATTAATGACTTAAATAAAAGGTTGGTTGTTGAGTTCAACAACTTTGTCCGAAATTAACTTTGTCGCTTACCACCGAGAAAGACATGCACCTTTACAATGAACCTACACTAGCTTTGGTTGTGTTCCTCACATGTTCTCCTTTTGGCCCGACATGTGGGACCGACACTGGATGCAGCAGGAGGGAAAACTCAGCACGTTTCCGTCCACAAAAAAATTTCACATCCCGCCAGATTAACCCTTAGATATATCAGCCTCATCCCCACGCCCCCCAAAACCACTCGCGGCAGCTATCCCCCTAAACCACGCGCGGCGCGGCTATCCGACGACTATAGTTACGAAATCAGGTCTTCAATCGGGAAGGCGATCGATTACCAAAGGAGGGAACGAGAGGAGGCGGCCGGAGGTGGAGGACGGTTGTATTCTTCCCTATCAAGTTCACCATGTCTGGCAAGCTATGACCCACTGAAGTAGTAATGCGGAATGGGGTCGAAGTCGAGGAAGCCGATGTGGCCGAAAACAATATCAGGTGCGTATCGGCCGCCTCTTACTAGAGAAAACATGTGTGCAATAGATTCGTTGTTCCCTCCATGCAATCGATTTGATATACCTCTTAGCCCATCTAGGTTTCTCGATCAATGAATCAGGGGCGGATCTAGTATCAAAGTTCAGGGGGAGCTTATCTTCTTCTTCCTCCTCTCTTATCCCATCTCTCTTTTCCTTCTTCATTCTATTCATCAATGGATGAATTTTCCAGGAGGTGCTTCCATTGAATCCATGGGGGTAGGCCCGGGCAGAGCTAGAGGGAAGTGAAAGGGGGTGCAGCACCATCGTAGAATTGGCGGTATAGAGTAAAATTAACATGGACAAATTTTAGGTTTGATAAGAGATTACCGAAATTTTGTGGGTGCGACCGCAACCACAAACTCAAAATGTAGCTCCGCCCCATTAATTGCATTTGTTTTTTCCATGAACAATTGATTTCACTAGTACACATATATATGCGCATCAATTACTTTAGTTATTTTCAACATCCGTCAATTGTTTCTTCCTTCCCATAATCAGAAATACGTGTTCATAATTATGTGCACATGCAGGACTATCTCAATCTTAAAATTTGTAACAGAACCTAATTGTTGTTGTTTTAAAAATTACTCTGAATAGGCAGTGTGCTATTTGACCACAGCATATTTGTTTTTCACATACTATCTACTACTAGTGTATATATACATATATGCATATACCGTTATTAGTACTACAACAGAATTTTTTCATGTTGGCGTATTAATATTAATGTGCACATGTAGAGAATGCGATTTGACAGGTTCCATTAACTTTATAATCCAGATTGATCCAGCAAGCACTGTGACAAAAGATAAGGAAAATGTGGCACCTAACATCAATGATTCAAGTGCCCACATTTCAAAGAGACTGTTTCCTGAGAAACATCAAAAACGTGATGCACCTGCTGCAGCTCCCAGAGTTATTGGTCCACAACACCTGCTGAGGGAGGCTAAAACGCGATCAGGCAAGAAGAGAGCACACGAGGTACGTACTAACTGGAATTGTCATCTCATAATGCCATTAATATTTTCCACTTCCAGTTCATATGCTGAAATTCTCTAATTCGTTTACATTCAGGATGGCATGGAAGATGGTCCGGCGGTGAAAAGAATCTCAAGAACGGCAAATAGAGTCCCACCTACCAGCAACAACAAACCTACCAATAAGAAACTTCCGCTCCAGCCTAAAAATTGATGATCAATGCAAGTGTAGGAGTGATATCCAGATTGTAGCAGTGCGTAAGAACAATATAGATTCTTTACAAATTTTTTTACTATGATCGATGGACAAGAGTTCTTACTTTGAAATATATGATGAATGCTGGTCATGAATAAAGGATCGATTTCATTATTGATTTGTTTGTACATGGGTTGCATCAGTTTATGTTTTGAAAATTTTGTTGCATGAAATTTGGATACGCCGGGCATCCAGCGTGTAGCCTGGCGACCAAAATTTCATTGCGCTATCCTCTACACAAATAGCAACGAACCATATAGTTCGTTGTGACATACCATATGCATATGGCGACCAAAGATTGATCTGATGCGCTATCATTTGAGCATATAGCGTCGACACCAACTTTTTTGGGATACCCCTACGCATATAGCGACGTTAAGTAGTGTTGCGCTTTGGGTCGAAGACATGGCGATGACCCATCTTTGGTTGTGTGACCCTCTTCTATAGCGATGGCAACTGGCGTTGCGATTTTGTCCCCGAATATGGCGACGCCCCACATCTTTGGTTGCGTGACCATCAACGTGTATAGCAACGGTAGTTAGGGTTGTGATTTGGTTCAAGAATATGGCCACGACAAATCTTTGGTTGCGTCACCATCAACGTGTATAGCAACTGGTCGTTCGCGTTGCGATTTGGTTCAAGAATATGGTGACGACACATCTTTGGTTGCGTCACCATCAACGTGTATAGCAACTGGTCGTTCGCATTGCGATTTGGTACAAGAATATAGCGACGACATGTACTTGGTTGCCTGACCATCAACCTGTCTAGCGACGGTAGTTAGCGTGGCGAATTAGTTCAATTATATGGTGACAAACCATATCTGGTAGAGTGACCTTCTTCGTGTATAGCGACGACACCGAGCGTTGCTATTTTGTTCAGGCATACCACGACGACCCATGGTTCGTTGCGTGACCCTCTTCGTGTATAGCGATGGCATTTAGTGTTGCGATTTGGTTCAAACATATGGCGACGGCTACGCGTTCGATGTGATATCCTCCATTGCTATTGCAACAACACAGGTGTCATATCGCGACACAATGATTTGATCGTAATAGCGCTTGTTTGCAACTAACCGGAGTGGTCGCAAATACCACTATCGCAACGACGCATTGCGTTGCAAAAGCCCATATCGCAACGACACAAGTCGTCGCGACTTGAACCAATTGCTACGCCAGGCGCCGTCGCAACAATAGACCATAAATAGCGACTTGAATTGTGAGGCGTCGCAAACAACTATTGCGACCGGTTTTACTGCGACGCCTGGTGACGGACTCAAATAGTCGCTACACGACCCATATCGCGACCAAAACCCCCGTGTTGCGACGGTTTGAACGTGTCGCAATATGTCCAAAACGTTGTAGTGGAAGCACCGTTCTTTGAGTTTGATATAAAAGGATAGGAACTGAAATTCAATCAAACTCATCGATAAAGGAGAGTGAGGTAAAGGGTGCACATACCATCGCTTCTGAAGGATATAGGGAACAAGGAAGACCAGCGGTGATTCGGTGACCCGTGGGGTAGCCGACTCACTCTAGTTTACCTTATCTTTATCATGAAGGCGTAGTCGATGTTGTGCAACTTCTGTGTGGGAGTTCTTGAGTGGATATTTCGATGATGAGCTCAAGAGAACTCCCCCACACTAGTGTTTGTGCCTGGTGCTGCTCTTCAAACGACAAGTGAAAACAAAAGATGGACTCTACTGGTTTGAGAACCATAGAGCCTTTATTCGAATTCAAATATTTTTGGTTTTTTTATTGTCACCATGTCATTTACTCAAGCAGGGTTAGATCAAGATTGCACTCCATGAACAAGGGGGACTATACTTACTTTGGACCTTTGAGAGGTCATATTGCCACCTTTGTATGCTGTGAAACGTGAATCTGGTGCCTTGACTTACCTTCCCATTTGAATCTAGCTCAATGACTTACCCATTTAGATTTGATGATGTTCTGCAGGGGTTAGTCCACATACATGCAACCAAAATCTATGAAAGCATACTCTAAGAGCAACTCCAAGAGACTAGCTATCTTAGCTTGAGTAGCTAAAAAATAGAAAATTTGTCCAAAAACTCAATCCAACAGACTAGCTAAAGTTTCCCTCGCTATCCTCCGCTAGCTAAACCGGGGGCTTCGCTAGTCATCTTTGGCTAGCCAGTCCCGCTAGCTATCCTCTCTCTCGCGCCCTTCCGGTCCCACCTCTCCTTCCTCCTTCCCCATTGATTTTAGCTAGTCTGTTGGATTTCATCAACTTTTTGCTAGCTATTTCATTTTACATACTAGCCAAATCAGGATTTTAGCTAGTGATTTTTAGAGAGGCTCTTGGAGTTGCTCTAAGGTTCATCAATCAAAACTCGACACCATGTCTTGTTTTGATTGAAGAAGACAATTTTGACCTAAGCACCATGCTTAATTTAAAACAGTCGATGAATGTATCTTGCAAACATACATTCAAACCAGAGCATACAAACAAGATAAAGGAAGCATGATCAAGCTATTATAAAAAAGGGACATAAGCATGAGCAAAAGGCGGTGAACCTCGAGCAACCTCCCGGAAGGGCTTTGTTTAAAGTCAAAAGTAGGACTTTCCTAACTAGTTGGGCAAGATGCAAGGGCTAACACCATCTTCTCACCAGGACAAGATTTGGCATGAGAGGAACTTCACTCAGGATGCTCACATACCTCCCCCACACTTGAAGTTTGCATTGCTAGGCAACAAAACTCAAGTGTGTGGAGATCAAGCTTCCTTTTGTAAATATTCCCTCATGAAAACTTACAGAGGTGGTGTAGGTGATGTAGTTCACATGTTCTTAGATGTCACCCGTCCATCGTTCTTTTGAATCTCCACTTGAAAGGTCAGTGACGAAAAATATCTGAAGGACAACTTATCCTAAAAACATGCTCTTACTTTTATTCGAAAAGGGAAATAAAACTTAAGCTAATCCAGGCTATCTCCTGGTAGTGCTTTATTTATTACGGTCATAAGCTCGACCATGGGAACTTCATCTTGCAGCTACCATTAGTGGTGTCATTCCCGATTCACCACCAATCTTTGATGTATCAGTGAAGATTTAGCTGCAAGGTTAGTGCCATGGTGCACACACGAAATCTGCAATGCTTATGGTAAACATATGCATCTACAATCAACCTTCCAAACATTTTGCAAAAGAGGACCATAAGGTGATTGCAGCCCTCATGTGTGCTCAGCACACTAAGCATGGTCCGTATGATATATCAAGAGTGAAACTACCATGCTCATATGTTGAATCCTTTACTCCAGACTCCAGAGTCAGTGCCTCGAAAGGTTCCATGGCCCATGAGTTCTCCATCTCAAGAGAGTCATCGTGGAAGCTCAATGTTAACTCTCGATCATAATCGAAAGCAACATGATACGGGCCAGCGGGAAGAGGCTGAAACTCGGTCAGGAATAGTGATGGTCGTTCATCTTCACAAGGGTGAAGATGGTCTTCCGAGCCGCACTCATGAGGAGTAGAAGATTTTACAACCTTAATGAGAACAGGCTCGGATGACACGAACGGAGATATACGCGTCGTCTTCTCGAGCGGGTTTTGCTGGGGAAGAGGCTTCGCCATAGGATGTCCCAAACAAGGGGTAGCTGTGGCAGAAGTGGCTTCCCTAAGGTTACCATCTAGGCTCCCTAAGTATGCCTCAAAGAGTTTATCTAACGGGGAGCCTAGGAGAAGATCAGGATCGAGGACATCGAAGATGTGAAAGTCTAAGCCAACCTCGATCCTGTCTATGATGAGTGGCATGACACTTGCAATCCCCCAACATTCAAGAACGTGCCCAAAGGGACAAGTCCCGAGGAGCATGTTGGATGATGCTAGGGGAACTTTGCCCAAAAGAGTTTTCGCTAAGTGCCATGGCATGATGTTAACCTCCATGATGGGGTTATAATGGGCCTCTACAGCAATCCCTCTCACAGAACAAGGAATAACAAGAGAGGGTGAACTATCCCAAAATGCTTCGGAAAAGCATATCGCTCCATATGGCCATTCCTCCTTCATGGCCTCCTTAGGAAATGCTTCGTTAGGAGGATCGGGAGGCAAAGGAGATACTGTAGGTCTAGGGGAAGGTTCTGTCTGAGGATGTCTAGATGGTTCAGCGTGGACAGAAACAATTTCCCTAAGCTCTTCTTCTGGGTTTCCTTGAGATTTATCAATAAGTTTTTCTAATGGGAAACCTAGGAGAAGATCAAAATCTATGATGTCATAGATGTGGAAATCTAATCGCACCTCTGTGTTATCAATGGTGATCGGCACGTCTCTAGCAATCCCCCGACATGGAAAAAGGTAGCGCCACCTGGTACTATGGAAAAGTCTATCAGTCGGGGTCAGCGGCATGTCACCCACCAGAGTAACCAAAAGGGTGTCTGGTGTGATTCAAGTCCCAACAGTAGGGTCATGGACATCTACGGTGTTTCCTCTCATGGAACACTGGATGATCGTGGAAGTCGAGCTAACCCGAATTGCTTCGGATGTATGCTTATGAGGTGACCAATCCACTATCGTCCCATGATTCCAAACTTCATCGAGGACCTCATAAAGGTCCAGTGATGTCGTAGCCTTCTCATGCCAAGAGTGATCTGAGGTATTTTTGATGTTTCGAGAAGGACCATGCTCAAATCGGGAAGAGAACTCCAAAGGTTGAATTTCTTCTTCCTTCGATGTTCGTGGTTCGAGAGAGGGTTCAACAGAGGAATCAAGGAATTCAGAGAATGAAAGCTCAGATTCAGCTATTGAGAGACTCTCATGGACCAACTCAAACTCTAGATGGGGTTCGTTGTGATCGGTATGGGAAGAAGAGGTTTCTAAGAAGAATTCTAGGATCTCTCTTCTTTCCAGTAGAGTTTGGTTTTCAAATGAACCTCCAGCTAAAAGGTCGAGCTCTTGTGTAGATTCCATGTCTATACGAGTATAAAAGGTATACGTCGCTATATCATCAGGTATAGACATGTCTGGGCTAGATGTCAGAAGACATAGGAACCTAGCCCATGCTGCACCTATGGACTCACCCTCTAATTGCTCAAAGTCAAGGAATTCACACGGTAGGAGCTCTATGCATTCATAAAGGGAGAACGAGTCCTAAAAGTTATCTCGTAGTTTTCCCCAATTATTCACATGCACTACCATGTGGGTGTACCATTGCTCTACTCTATCTACGAGAGAGAAAGGGATCAAATTCCACCTCAAAGTTTCCTGTGTCATGCCTGAAATTACCAAGCATGAACACCAGTCCTCGAACTCCTCTAAATGAACATGAGGATCATCACTGATTGCTCTAGAGAATGGTCGATTCCAAACCATGGCTATAAAGCCGGGATGAAGCTCGCAGCAAGATGAGGAAGTTGATGGTTGCTCTAAGACGAACTCGCTCCAAGGGGTAGAGAGGTTTTTATAGGAAGACATCTCAAAGGGTAGCGAGGGTAAAGGTAGAATGCAAGAAAAGATAAAAAGATACAAAGACCACTAGGCTCGAAGATAGAAACAACAACCATCCCCGGCAACAGCACCAGAAATGCTTGTTGGTGTTTGTTAATGTCACCACTGAGGCATCAGGGTAGTGTGAGCGTGTAAGGAACACCCGGGTACTGTTGGCGTTTCTTAACGTCACTACTAATGGTGCCGGGTTAGAGTGAGCATCAAGACTTGCCATAGGTAAATCTAATGATCATGAACGAATCCGTAAGCACATAGATAAACCATTGTAGCATTTCCCTAGGGAAGTGAGTGTTCCAAGGGTATCGTATCCGTGGAAGGCAATGGAGGATATCAAGACTTATGCTTTTGCACTGAATGTAAACCAAGAGATAGATATATAAGATAACAGCTCAAAGACAGGGGTAAGATAAATGATATGATAAGGTAGTGTGACACACACTCTGATCTACCTCTACACTAGTACACTACAGCTTAGGGGGGACATACGAAGTTAGCTCTAGGTTCTATGGTACTAGACATACAAAGTTAGATGATACAAGAGATAAGCATAAAGCATTGCATGAAAGGTAAGGTTCAACACCCAGGTACAAATGGGGAGATAGCCCACGACGACCAGCACTCTGCGAAACTATCCTTTTAGACTCCTACAGCAATACCCCAGCATGGAGGGTTTCAAAGGGTCCAACAGCTGTCACCACTGTGGCCTACCTCAACGGTTACGGGGGGCAAGCTCATAACTAACGTAGCCACACAACCTAGGCACCATGCCTGCGTTGCTGCTAGACTTCACCCGGCCCGGGCTGTTGTGACCCAGGGTGAGAGCCACCAGAAGACTGGTCAACTTAGACTGAGTACCGTAGGTTAAACTCAAACTTCATGCAACACAAACATGCTATCTAACAAGATCAAACTAGGGCTAGTCATACAGACGGATACGAACTCTCTTATGTCTAGTCAACAAGATCAAAGGGTCGTGTTTGTGAAGAACACGAGCCTCTAACTCATGAACAAACACATAAGGAATGAGTAAATCATCCTTCAACTGGATCGAAAGGTAGTGTTCATGAAGAACACGAGCCTCTAAATGATGAACAATGAATGAACTCAAGAACATATCAATCATATGATCTACCATGACTTTATACAAGAGAACTCATACCTAGACTCCAAAGTAGACTTGGAACCTAAATAAGAGCTACTCTGGCCTACCCCCTAGCCTTGGAAACTAAAAGTGAGAGGAGAATAGAGAGAGTGGTTTGTGAGAAATGGAGCCCCTCCCCTTCTATTTATAGGCAAGGACCAGGCTTGCTCGGAGCACCAAACGCCACCAAAACACCCGGGGATGCAGCAAGTGACCAATGGGGAGCAACCACGTGGAGGGCCAGGATCAAAGCCTCCTAGGTCGGTTCGGCCGATCCTAGGATCGGCTGCCCCCCTAGGGTGGCCTCCTAGCTTGTGTTTCCTCTGGGTAGCTGACATGTGGGCCCTTTGATCACTCCCCCGTGCATGCCAAGTTTCCTGATAAGTTGGAGCTCTGGTGGGCCCATGGATCCTTGTGAAGTCATGTGTTGCTCTCTGATTCGTCAGTGTGTGCCTCCCTTGCATTAGTGATGTGGATTGCCACATGTTTCCTAGGTGGCAGCCATCTCCTCAGCTGAGTTGGCATGGATCATTCCATAGAAGGTGGGTTTCCATCTCTTTTTATGCTTATTTCTCCTACATACAAATAATCTCCAAGGACAAGTGGAACTACATTATTCAAACCAAAATGCAAGTAAATAATGCATATGCCTCCATTTATGTGAGAATATTGATGGCTGAAAGTGGTACTTAATAGCCGTCAACAGGTACACTGACGAGTGCGAACGAATCTGCAAGCGCACGGATACACCATTGTAGCACTTCACCTAGGAAGGAGTATTCCGAGGGTTATTGAATCCAAGGACGGATGAGCTCTGGCCCCAAGCCTAACCGAGGGTCTAAGGACACGACTCTGAGGGTAGGATAGGTAGAAAGGATCTGCTTGATAGGGCGCAGAGTCTAGCACGGTCTCTCTGGTATGAGCACTCGCATCGAGCGCCAACCCACCTTAGCTTTTAAAGGTCTAGGTGTAGTTTGGCCTGGGGGCCCTACTCGGTATCCGGGCGCGGAGGATTTCAAAGGGTCCAATAGGCTGTCACCACTGTGGCTCTGTCGTTACGCGAAGATACGTGGTTTTCGAAGGATAACCGGTAGTCTAGACATGACGTCTATACTACTGACTACTACTATAGCCTGACTCCGTCTGACGTCCTGGAAGCCCTACTATAGCACTCTGTATAATACAAAACTACGAATCCTCGAGGGAGATACTGGCACTAGCTCAAGATTTCCACTACCACTTATGCAATATCACAGATGCACTTTGGTCTAATTAGAGCTATGAAAGAGCATCAACTTTACTCTAATAGACAAGCTAACACACAAACGGAATGCAAACTTATGATCCAGTTCAACTAGATCGAAAAGGTTGTGTTCGAAGAATACGAGCCTCTAAATCAAGAACGAATGAAGAACACAAGAACAATTCACCTATGCATGCATACGACTTTAGTCTAAATAAAAAATGTCGAAATACTCACTTTACTCTAAATGAAGAATAGAGGCACCGCTGAGGATCGTTCTTGGGGAAGATGTCATGAACATGACATGGCCCCAAGCATTCCCCCTCACTTCCTAGCACTAATCCTATACAAAGAGCTCTCCTCTCCTAAGGAGAGAGACCTCAAGCCAAAATGAAAGAGGAGGAGGAGAAGTGTGTGTTCCAAAAGTGAGCCCCTCCCCTACTATTTATAGGCAAGGGGGTGGCTTGCTTCGGGCACCAAATGTCACCAAAACGCCCGGGATTGCAACAAGTGACCAATCAAGGAGCAACATGTGGAAGGTGGAGATCAGAGGAGCCAGGGTCGGTTTGGCTGATCCTATGGTCGGCCGACCACCCCGGGCCTCCCCTCGTGTTGTGCTTTCTCGAGAAGGCTGGCAGATGGGCCCCATGGTCACTCCTCCGTGCATGCCAAGTTTTCTGGCGGTTTGGGTCCCTGGTGGGTCCATGAATCCATGTGAGGTTGACGTGACATCGCGTGATTCGTCGAGAGTGTATCACATGGATTGGTGATGTCATTAATCTAGGGCAATCCTATGTGGCAACTCCTCATTGGCTGAGCTTGAAGTACTTGGATCGAAGACATATGCTGTTCCTCCCCTTTCTAGTGCTATTTGCCTGTATTCGAATAAACACCAACACTTGTGGAAATGATTAGTTTAAGCCCTATTCTAGTGTTGATGATCATCTCTCATGCCAAAATGTACATGTTGACGGGTATAAAATGAGTGGATAACAGCCATCAACACTCACCATACCTAACTTCTCTTGGTCCATAATAAACTGGACACGAACTGTTTCTGACATGCCTGAGATCATATAACGCAAATGAACACTATTAAAAACTAATGTAACTTTGTCTATAGTACTTCGAGTAAATCTAGTGAAATAGGACTGCCATCTAATATTTTAGATCTACGCTAATCCAGTGAAACAAAACTACACTAGTTTGAATAAATCATAACTGCACTACTTGAAGTAAATCTAGTGAAAAAGAAATGTGATCTAATAGTGTAGATCTACGCTACTCCAGTGAAACACAAGCTAATCCACTTCCAATAAATCTACTAAATCATAACTACACAGAGTAGAAATCCACATAATACCTTGAACTGAGGGATCTAGCAGAGCTTCGCTGCTTCTTCCACCACCCCACCTCAACCCCTTCCTTCTCCTCTCCACCCTCTCTTTCTTTTTTTTCTAAATTTTTATGTGAATTCCGGAGAATTTTCGAACTTTTATAGGGGAGGACACCAACGCGTTGCAGCCATCAAACGCCGTTGACATTGGCGTTTGGGTCAAACACCATAGACAATGGCATTTGATGGCTGGACCGGTCAAATGCTGTTGCTAACGATGGTCACTGACGGGCCCGCGTGCGCAGGAGAGATATCTTATTCTAGCGGCGTTTGCACCAGACGCCGTTGGCAATGACGTTTAGCGAGTCTACGCCCTTTCCAACAGCGTCAGATCTATAGTTTTGCTAAAGTTCACCATACACAATTATTTTTAAAAAATCAAAAAAATATATAAAAAAATTCTAGCTCCCTGCTCTCCCCTGTCGTCGGAACTAGGCTGTTCTCTCAGTTTGGGCCACTGGCTGCGGCTGCGGGCTGCCCACTGCGCACATCCGGTGTGCGTAGTAGGCTGTGTGAGAAACCAAAAGAAGAGCAGAGAGAAGTAATCTATGTCTCCAACCGTGTAAAATCACTCATTCACTCATGTAAGAGCAGAGAGCAAGAAGTACGTACTCTCAACTTGCAACCATATCGTGTGCAGAAGTACACCATCCTACTCCTACGACCTGGATCTGACTATCTGAGGACCTGAGGCGGCCCTGAACAATACGAGTAACAACTGCGGTGCGGGGTTCTCTCACATGCTGAATCCAGCAAGCAAACATAACAGAATATATGTGATCTGGCCACAACATGCAAGAGAATATCAAGAGTACAAACCCTACACGGTTCAACCAGTTAATCACGGGTTCACGGGCGTGCTCGCGTCCAAAATCCAACGAGATTTCAAGACCCAATGATGGCGACGCGCCAGCTCGAGCACCACATGCGCGGCCCCATCTCGCGTCACCACGGCCGCTATAAGTACCACTCGCCATGCACACCCACTGGCCACTGCCACAGAGCAAGCGATCGCAGTCGCAGCAGCAGCACGAGCAGCTCGATCGCAATGGCAGCTAGAGCGGCGCTCCTCCTGGCCGTGAGCCTGGTCCTGGCGGCCGTGGCGAGCGCGACCTACTGCCCGCCGCCGCCGGCCTCGAAGCCGCCGACGCCGACGCCGACGCCGAGCGGCGGCCACCACTGCCCACGGAACGCGCTGAAGCTGGGCGTGTGCGCCGACGTGCTGGGCCTCGTCAAGGCCAAGGTGGGCTCACCGCCGTACCTGCCGTGCTGCTCGCTGCTGGACGGGCTCGTGGACCTGGAGGCCGCCGTCTGCCTCTGCACCACCATCAAGGCCAACATCCTCGGCATCAGCCTCAACCTCCCCATCGACCTCAGCGTCATCCTCAACAACTGCGGCAAGAGCTGCCCCGACGACTTCCACTGCGCTTAGATCGGCCATTGATCTCCTCCGTCGCGCGCCGCCCTTGAGTGGCTTTTGCACTTCCACATGTCTTGCCCTGGGGTGATTAGTTAATTACTGATCATGCTACATATTCTTGATTTGTTTGTATGGTTCGTCACATAAATGAAGTTGTAATTTGTCTCTGATAAAACTTGAATTCATTTGGACGTGTATACTACTGTGTCTTATTCCTATATTAGGACGATCAAGCACTACGGGAAACTGAGTCTTTGCTGAGAGCTTCGAGCTTTGCCGAGAGCTAAATAAAAAACTCTCGGCAAAGAAGGCTTTGCCGAGAGCCAGAGGTGTGGCTCTCGGCAAAGAAACAATGGCTCTCGGCAAAGAAAAAACACTTGGCAAAGATTTCTTTACCGAGAGCTATTATTATTGCTCTCGGCAAAGAAATTCTTTGCCGAGTGTATTTCTTCGGCTCTCGGCAAAGAAATTTTAAAAAAACACTTTCTTACCCCCAAATTTTTTCTATCCTCAACATACACTTATACAAAACTTATGCTCAAATTTGGCACAATTTCAGCTCTGTTTGCTATATTTAAAATTTTTACTTCTTTCTAGGTATTTTTTTCGTAGACGTCCGATATGAACTGCAAGTGTATGAAATCATAGAGTAAAGTTGTTGGAAAAATGAGATTCATGTTCATGAGACATCTCTAAGACCATGTACACAAAATGAAGCTAAATTTCTGGCATTTGATTCTCTGATCATGATGAAGATCGTGAGGTAAAAAGGTTTTAAAATTGTATAAAATTCAAATGATGTTTGAAAATCACGAATTTTGTCAAGTGCTCATGATATCATATGTGGAGGTTGTGGTAAAAAGTTGTGAATGTTTTGAACACTTGAATACGTACGCTGTTTAGAAATCGGAACATCTCACGAGAAGTTTCAGAGAATTTGAACTAATGTCACTAGGTTTGTAGTCTTAGAGAAATTCAAATTTAAGTTTGTCTACAAAAACTTTTCTACAAATAATATACAACATAACTGATGTCATGTTAGATTTTGAAAATTTTTCACATCTATTTACTATTTTTAATAATATTTTTGATTAAAATTTTCTTTGCCGAGAGCCTTACTCTCAGCAAAGAGACCTCTTTGCCGAGAGCCAGATGGTGGGGCTCTCGGCAAAGACAGCCCATCAGCTCCCCCGCCGGCCCACCAGCTGATCTCCCCACGCCGGCCCAACTCCGGCCCACGCTGCCCTCCTCTCCCAACCCTAGGTATAAATCGCCCCGGCTCCCACTCTCCCGCAGCCGCCTCACTCTCCCGCAGCCGCGCCGCGCCTCACATCTGCCTTCGACACCGCCCCTTCCTCTCCCTCCCCTTCCTCTCCCTCCCCTCCAAGACGCAGATCCGATGGCCGCCGGTCGCAGCCGTGCTGTCCCCCGCCTCCCCCCTCCGCTCGCCCCTCACCTCGTGGTGAGGAGCGGTGGCGGGGTGAGGCGCGGTGGCGGCAGATCCGGCGCCAACCACCCTGGCGCGGCCACCTCGGAGGAGCCGAGGCCCGACCTCCCCCTCCTCCGGCGCGGCCACCTCGGAGGAGCCGAGGCCCGACCTCCCCCTCCTCCCGCGCGCCTCGACCTCCCGGCGCAGCCTCGTCCTCCTCCCGGCACGACGCGGCGCGACCTTGTCCTCCTCCCGGCGCGGCGCGGCGCGGCGCAACCTCGTCCTCTTCCCGGCGCGGCGCGGCGTGGCCTCGACCTCCTCCCGGCGCGGCGCGGATTAGGTGGTGGTGCAGCGCGGCCTCCTCCTCCCGGATCCAGTGGTGGTACGCCCCCTACTCTCTCTCTCTCTCTCTCTCTCTCTCCTGGTGGTGGCGTGCAGCGGCGTCCGGGTGGTGGGGGTGGTGGCGCCCGCGGTGGTAGTGGTGTTGTGGTGGCGCCGTGCGGTGGTGGTGTTGTGGTGTGCGGCGGCGGCGGTTCTGGTGGTGTGCGGCGGCGGCAGTTCTGGTGGTATGCGGCGGCGGCAGTGCTGGTGGCGGCGTCGGCGGCCAGCCGGTGGGGGCCGCGGTGGCCTCTGCATCTTTTTTTTTTGTTTTGGAAAATTCTCTTTGCCGAGAGCCATCCCTGCTCTCGGCACATGTGCGCCGAGAGGATCTGGTGTGGCTCTCGGCAAAGGGGCCTTTGCCGGCTGGAATCTGCCGAGAGCTCTTTGCCGAGAGCAAACTCTCGGCAAAGGCTCCACTGAGAGGATTAGGGCCTTTGCCGAGAGGATTAGAGCTCTCGGCAAAGGCTTCGAATCCGGTAGTGAAGTCCGGAAATTGGAGGAAAGGCACAAACAAAGTTCACATGTGCCGAGCCGCCTCCGGGTGCCCAACGCCGGCACGCCCCCAACCCCGCTTGCCCCTCCACGCCGCCCATCCTCCTCTGGATCCCACGTCACGGCAGACCTCCTCGTCCATACGGTTACCCAACAGGAGTGCGTCTCCGAGTTCATCTCATTCGTCACCAGCAAGGGAATTGACACGGCCTGCAGCGTAGCCCTTTGTCCTCGGATCAGGTTGTTGGCATCTCCTTTTGTTCTGATGGTGTTGTGATTTTTGCGGCAGTGGCGCTGGTGGTACTTTAAGGGCCAGCGTTAAGTGCCAGAAAGATAAGCGCAAGATCAGGACGATCGGCTCTGGGCGATGGCCACGATTGGATTCGAGGGTTACATCGATCCCCCACATGATCTGCCTACAAAAGTATAGAGAGGTCAGTGATGGATCGTGCTTACTGTTTTGTAGATGTGGATCTTCTTCTCTTCCTTTTCTTCTTCTTTTTAATGTTTTTTTCATCCGTCTCATGACTCTTCTCTGTCCTTCTATATTTCATCTTCATTCTTACTTTTTTTTAGGAAGCCATAATTCGTGGAAAACTAATTCAGGAAAGGGACTAAGGGAGTAGGCTTTAGCTGCACTCCTCAACACGCTTTTAAGAATCATGTTGTTTTAGTGTTATGCTAACGATATTCTGAAGTTTGGAAAAAATATCATGCTTCAAGCCTATCATTTTGAACTCTAGTATTCTTGTACAATGAATGCCATTATTCTAAATTGGCTATTTACAGCCGGCTGTAAAATAGTCTAGGGTACAGCCGGCTGTTTTTTTTTTTTGCCAATTTTGATAATCAATGTTGCCCAGGCCCAAGTATTCTGGTGCAGTGCGTTCCCAACCAGGTCCATGTTTTGGCGGCGAAAATGACAGCGTCGGACAAAAACGCGCGAAACATAAAGCCTGGCGAACACAGGATCGACGGGGATTCCAGGCAAGAAGTCTCCAAAAATCAAAAGATCAACAAGAAGCCAAAAGAAAGTGCATTTCAGGAAAAAAAACCATCATCAATTACTTGTCAATTTTCACCGTGCAGACAAATCCCAAAAAAAGGGGACAACCACTAGGTAGAAATCGCCAGCAAATTTAGCAACTTTTTGAACCAAAAAAGACGGATTTGGTTCTAAAGAACCAGGATTTCCCAACCTGGTGCATTACACACATCACACATAATTAGGTTTTGTTTGCCTGCATGATTTGAATTTGTTGTAGTTAGTCCTGATTTGGCTGGTACCATATGTACATCAGCTGCAAAAAACAATCTCTCTTCCACCCCCCTTGGCTTCACTTTCTCATCTGCAAAAGAACAAAAGCAACAAACATAGTTAGTAGGCACACTGCTGCAGCAAAATGGAAAAAAAGAAAAGATATGGTTATTGCTGGAAAACAAAAATAAAAGAGAGAACAATACTGCAATAGTTGGTTAGATTAGTATACTAACATGCCTTCATGATTTTATTTTTCTGGCTTTTAAAAACTGAATTAAGTTGCATGATACAATAGCTTATTGCCTGATGCGCACAACTGTTGGATAAGTGTCTCCTTCCAGTTAACAACACCAATTCTATTACTACTTCAGCAGTGTGAGATGCTTTTTGGTTGGATAGGCATCATCCCAAATAAAAGATGTTTTTCCTTGGTAGCCTTGGCCTTCAGTTTTGAGTCTGCTGTTCCTGCTGGCATCCTCCAAGGTCGAAACACTAGGAAAAACCTTGAGCAAAAAAATACCCTTAGTGCTGACAGGTTGCATTTTGGTCAGGAACCTTCAGACATTAAAAGCCGGTCTTGAGACTTGTGCTCCAAGTGCAAAACCTTAAGGGGCTTACTCTTAGAACTGACAGGTTAACCAGATAATTTGCTAGGTGACTTGTGTTCAGGTTACACTTACAATTTTTGTTAGGAAAGTCAATGCTCATGACAATTTCCTAGGTGATAATTTCTCAATCTGGTTAACCAGATGGTACCATATAACTGAGCTACAAATTCTTGATTTCCTTTTGCAAATCTTAACTAGTATTGGCCGATTAGGACAATTGTCGAATACATATTGTGAACCTACTACAATTATAATAGCCTTGTATTCCTTAGATTATTTGTGCTACGCAAACCCACTTTAGAAAATCCCATTATAAATTGTTGCGTGCATTATGTAGCATTCTAGTCTTATGCTTATGTAGCTAATTTGGATACGGGCACGTTTGGTTTCTGAAGCAATCTTACCTTGGCTTGCTTGCCTGAGCAAGCTTGCCTTGACGGTGCTGGCGTCATTAAAGGAATACAAAATTACAGGAAGCTTTGAAATCTATACTCCCTCTGTTCTCATTTAGATGACGCCGATTAGTTCAATTTTGAACTATGCAACGTCAAATAAAAAAGGAAGGAGGGAGTACCTTTTATACTTTATCTGGTATTGTTAGGTTTGTACTTTCCCTAATTTAGCCCAATGTATAGGGAGCCTATTTTTTTTTATGCTTCGTCTATGTAAAAATGCATCATACCTTGAGTGACTACATGATGTTTTTTCCTTACCTGCAGGTGCCAGAATGCCGATGTGAAACCATCGTTTGTTGCTCGTTGTACAAGAAGATCAATATGCAAAAGGATTTCAAGGAATAGAGAGCAATAGTTATTTATTTTAGATTTTGGTACTATGAAACCATACTGTTGTACTAGAAATATGATTCTAGATATATGTGTTGAGTCATTATAAATTATGAAGTGTTGTGAAATAATAATTATTTTTATAAAAATTTATTTTGCCATTGTGTTAATATCGGTAAAGATTGTAATATAAAAAAAAGTGTTACTAGCTTACTGATCCATGTTGCTACAACAAAAAAAAAGTGTTACTAGTGTGTATATATATTACTAGGGTGTATATATATAAGTACACATCTTCTCACACATAGGAACATACTCGCAAGTGTTACTACCTTGCTGGTAACACATTTTTTATATACAAGAACACATTAGATGTGTTACTACACTTTAGTTGGTAACACATTTTCTTGCAAATAAGAACACATATATTGTGTTACAATAGATATGACTGTAGTAACATTGAAAATAAGAACACTTATCAATTGTGTTACTATTATTCTTAGTAACATTTTTCTTAATCTATTGTAACACATAGTGGTGTTACTGTAGGTCCGTTCTGTAGTAGTGTTGGTTGAGAAACGACGTCCTCCCTCGAATCGATGCAACAAGAAACGATGAAATCGGTGTTGGGGAGAAACCGCTGGTTTCCATGGCGCTGGGCCGCTGGCCTTCCCGCGCGCACGCGCCGCTCCCCCCGCACGCTCACCAGCCCGTCGCGCCGCGCCCGCGGGCTCGCTGGCCTGCAGCGCCGCGCTCGCCCCTCCGCCCGCGCGTTTGCCGGCCGCCGCGCCGCGCTAACCCTGTGCATGTTGGAACTAAGCTCGACATGAGTGTGTGCGCGCGCTACGTGCGTCGTGTGCGAGTATGTGTGGCGTGTGTAGCCAACATGGCCGTGGCCTGCAGCTGTGTTGCGGCCATGATGTGTGTGTGCGTCCAGCCGCGTTCCGGCGTGTAGATCGAGCACGAGCCTGCAGGAGCGCTGTGGTGGGCTCGGACGGTGTCAGTTAGGAGTGGAGGGGTGCGTGGTGCCAATCCGTTGGTGTGTGGCCGCGTCGTCTGGGCGAACGTGGAGTTCGTGGGCGACGTCGAGCGTGTCCGCGGGTCATGGCGAGAGTGTCGGGCGTGGAGGTTAGCTCCAGTGCGCCTCGGCTATTTGTACCCCCTGTGCTCCTTGCTGTTGGAGTGCGGGTTCCATTTCATTGCGAAGAAGGCCAAGATACAGGAGCGATTGGCTCCGCGGCGTTCCTCGCCATTGCCACTGTTCATCTTCCACCTCGGGCTCCCGGCGTGTGTGCGAGCGTGAGCGAGTGAGAGTTGGAGAGAGTTGGCGGAACGCGCGTTCCTGGGCGGTTCCAACAAGTGGTATCAGAGCCAGGTTGAGAAGAGGTCGGCGGCCGGCGACCGGCGGCGTGTCGGCCGGGCCGGAGGAGCCGCGTCAGGCGTGTGTCGCCGGCAGAGATGGAGCTCGGCGTGTGTCGCTGAGGAAGCAGGCGTGACGTCCATCTGCGCGTGAGGCCGCGTCGTTCGGCCGAGCAATGGTTCACGACGACGTTGAGCGGGTGCAGCGGGTCATGGCAAGAGTGTCGGGCGTGGAGGTTAGCTCCAGTGCGCCTCGGCTATTTGTACCCCCTGTGCTCCTTGCTGTTGGAGTGCCGGTTCCATTTCATTGCGAAGAAGGCCAAGATACAGGAGCGATTGGCTCCGCGGCGTTCCTCGCCATTGCCACTGTTCATCTTCCACCTCGGGCTCCCGGCGTGTGTGCGAGCGTGAGCGAGTGAGAGTTGGAGAGAGTTGGCGGAACGTGCGTTCCTGGGCGGTTCCAACAAGTGGTACCAGAGCCAGGTTGAGAAGAGGTCGGCGGCCGGCGACCGGCGGCGTGCCGGCCGGGCCGGAGGAGCCGCGTCAGGCGTGTGTCGCCGGCGGAGATGGAGCTCGGCGTGTGTCGCTGAGGAAGCAGGCGTGGCGTCCATCCGCGCGTGAGGCCGCGTCGTTCGGCCGAGCAATGGCTCACGACGACGTTGAGCGGGTGCAGCGGAGGACGGCCTCGATCCGCGCGTGAGGCCGCGTCATTCGGGCGAGCAAGAGGCTCCTGGCGACGCTGAGCGGGTGCTGCGGAGGATGGCGTGTGTCGCCGGAGAACGAGCGACGGCGTGTGTCGTCGGAGAGGAAGAAGAAGGTCGCGGCGGCACGATGCAGGGACTTTCATGTCAAGCTTAGGGGGGTGAATGTTGGAACTAAGCTCGACATGAGTGTGTGCGCGCGCTACGTGCGTCGTGTGCGAGTATGTGTGGCGTGTGTAGCCAACATGGCCGTGGCCTGCAGCTGTGTTGCGGCCATGACGTGTGTGTGCGTCCAGCCGCGTTCCGGCGTGTAGATCGAGCACGAGCCTGCAGGAGCGCTGTGGTGGGCTCGGTCGGTGTCAGTTAGGAGTGGAGGGGTGCGTGGTGCCAATCCGTTGGTGTGTGGCCGCGTCGTCTGGGCGAACGTGGAGTTCGTGGGCGACGTCGAGCGTGTCCGCGGGTCATGGCGAGAGTGTCGGGCGTGGAGGTTAGCTCCAGTGCGCCTCGGCTATTTGTACCCCCTGTGCTCCTTGCTGTTGGAGTGCCGGTTCCATTTCATTGCGAAGAAGGCCAAGATACAGGAGCGATTGGCTCCGCGGTGTTCCTCGCCATTGCCACTGTTCATCTTCCACCTCGGGCTCCCGGCGTGTGTGCGAGCGTGAGCGAGTGAGAGTTGGAGAGAGTTGGCGGAACGCTCGTTCCTGAGCGGTTCCAACAGTGCACTCGCCGGCCGACACACCGCGCCCGTCCTGCGCCGCTCCACCCTCAGCGCCACGCCCGCCCGCCCGCTGGAGGCCAAGCGCTTCCATCTTCTCCAACTTGGAGCAAGTTGTGGCTAGCATCCAGAAGTCGCTGCTGCGATTTGCGATTCTTTGATGCAGGATTCAAGCAAAGAAAGAGAGAAGATGATTGGTCCTTGGTCTGTAACAAGGCATCTTGAATCTGTTGTCCATCCTTGATTCCTTGCATGCGGAGCCGATGCAGGCACCATCGGCCATTGCAACAATTGCTGCATCTGTGGAGCTCAGCTCACGCGGGCAGTGGAGGTGCCAGGTGCGGCCGCGCGGGGCCACGGCCAGGCAGCGACGGCGGACAGCTTGCGGCGCGAGGCGGCCAAGGTGACCGCAGCACAACGCACGCTTGCTGGAGCAGGACGTTGACCTCGGCGAGGAGCAGGCTGACGCACGCGCTCGCCGCCGTCCGCACTCTCCCAGTCCCTGCTCGCTAGCCGCTCTGCATCACCGTCCGCATCGTGATGTTGGGGAGAAAACAGAGAATCAGAGGAAGGAAGAGTATAAAATAAGTTTAGTATTTATTACATGAAGAAACTCCTCATTGTGAAGAATAGTTTCTACATATGAATTTTTACTTAGATGACTTTCTTGGACTTCACACATGATTTCTACCATAGGAATTGCCCTTATAATGCATATATTTGGTATCTTTAATATATTTTATATTAAAAACGGCCAAGTTTGATTTAGAAGCTTTTAATTGTTGTGGTATTGTGCCTATATGAGAGTAGATCCAAAACTTTAGATTTTGTGCTAAAACATACTATACCAATTTTCTCACTTTCCTATTTAACTTTTCTTTTGCACATGACAAAAAATCCTACCGGTACCTAATTATCGTGCATGATACTGCTACTGTAGCCTTTGCTATGATGGACACTAGTAGTGCAGTAAGCAGAATATGTTAGCCGTAACCCAGCAGAGATGATGATAAGAGTCCTGACCCATCACTGGCTAGCTCTTGTCCAGTGAATTTATAGCATGGTTGCTCATGTTGCTTCAGTACTTCCACATGGGGCAAAAATGTCGTATCTCCCCAAAACAACTGGCGCGACCAGAGACAACCAAGCAACGATCAACTCGTTCGAAGGGATACACGTCATGCTTTGCTGCCGCCAAGATCAAAAGCATCTCCCTCCACTCCATCGACCTGGGTCTTGTTTAGTTTGCTAAAAATTCTAACGTTTTCTCCACTCTCTCTCCATCACATCACATTAAATACGTCAAAAGACATATGTTCGGAGTATTAAATATAGGTAAAAAAATAACTAATTACACAGTTTTGATGTACTTCGCGACACGAATCTTTTGAGCCTAGTTAGGTCATGGTAGGATAATATTTACCACAAACAAACGAAACGTGCTACAGGAGTTCGAAACGTTGAAAAGACAAATTTTTCCAACAACTAAACAAGGCCCTGCTATAAAAACCCTGCCAAACACCCTGAGAAAACCATCCCAAAGCACAGAACACGAAGTGCACAGCACTAGAACACCACACCTCCTGTTCAAACCGTAGCGCAATCAATCACCAATGGCTGCCAAGCTCGCCCTCTTCGCCCTCGGCCTGCTCTTCGCTGTCGCCGCCCATGGCTGCACACCCAACTGCCCTGGCCCAGTCGTCCCCACCCCGCCTGTCGTGCCGACGCCATCCCACAGGCACGGCAGGTACTGCCCGATCGACGCGCTGAAGCTGAGGGTGTGCGCCAACGTGCTGGGCCTCGTCAAGGTCGGACTGCCCCAGTACGACGAGTGCTGCCCCCTGCTGCAGGGGCTCGTCAACCTCGACGCCGCCGTGTGCCTGTGCACTGCCATCAAGGCCGACGTGCTCGGCATCCACCTCAACGTGCCCGTCAGCCTCAACCTCATCCTCAACAAGTGCGGCAAGATCTGCCCGGCCGAATTCACCTGCCCTCAGTAAGATGATGCATGGAGAGCATATGTAGCAGAAGTACACTCCCGTACTCTGCCACTCGATTCCAACTTTATTACTTCATTGCTTTGCAAAGGCGAGACGATCGATGTTACATGTGATCGAACAAGTTTGTTGTAATTCTTTCGCTGTATGTTTGGTTGAACTTGTGTGAAGTTGTATACCGTTTTAAGTTTTAAATTACGAATAAGAAATGTTCATTTTTTAGAGAAAGAGGAAAGAACTGTTCATGAGCAGTCACTGTGTGAGAAATGCATATGATCCCAACTTCTGTGACGGTAATTTTCAGAGGAATATGTTTTATTTTGCTCTGGAACTTTTTTTTTTGCAAACTGAGTCGGGGCAGATCAGATTCAAGGCATTTTTTTATTTTTAACCTTTTTTAAATAATAATTTTAAAAATAACCTCAAACTTTATTTGCACCACATGACCCTTTTGCCCGCTGTAACACCCTAAATTTACTGTTTTGCAATTTAATAAAATTTATTAGAATTTGTAGAAAATAATGTGAGCTTGTTTAAAGAATTAAGGTTTTACCTAAGGTTTGATGTGATTTATAGGCATTTAAATGTTTTCCAATTTTTAATTAATGAATCATAGGTTTCCTTTGTTGCATTCATGCTGGTGCATATTTTTTGGGTGTTTGAATTCAAATTTTGTGTTTGAATTAATTTGTTTGGTGTCTTTACAAAAATGCAAAGCTTTTTTCTTTTTTCTTCCCCCTCCTCCCCATTGATCCCAGAGTACCCAACTCGGAGATAGAAGCTTCATTGCCACCGGCCTTTTGGAACCAATTTGAAAATACGCAAGCACCGAAGATTCTTGTAATGGGATTGCCACCAATCTTTTGGAACCAGTCTGAACTAATACCTAGAATCTTCAGTAACATATGTACAGTTACCCAACTCCGTCCAAGACCCACCAACCATATGGATCTCACATTCAGCATGATAACATATGCACGCCCATCATCTATATACCTAGGCGGATGGATGTAGGCATCCGCAGAGCCAGTGGTTGTTCTATGCTGATGTGCCCAGTTTGGATTCAGGCAGAACAAGCGCCACCGGGTGATCTATAGATACATGCCAAGGGTAACTGCAGTTACAACAAAACCTTGCTTCGATAATGTTACATTGTTCCCTCTAACAATTGTTACTATTACTGTAGATTTGAACAACCACCGGCAACGAGGTTCCGAAAACGAGGTTACAACAAAACCTTGCTCTGAAAATGAGGTTCCGGCCACCATTTGACTCTAGGTTCGCTCCTATGGCAAGCTAGGAAAATGGCGAGCTCGTTCAGGTGGTTCTTCGGGTCGGAAAGGCGACGACGGTGATGCACTGCTCGGCGAGGCGGACGGCGGCGGGTGGCACAACTCCGGCGAGCTTTTGCAGGCAAGGCAGGTCACGAGGACGAAAACAAACGATACCCACAACCTCCTTACCCTCACACAAAGCTCCGAAGCTGCTTGGGGTCGACGAAGAAACGACGGTGAGGGAGATCGATGGTGGCGGCTCGAGCTAGGGTTTGACTCGCGGCGGAGGCTCGATGTTGCGAACTTGGGTGAAAGAGATTGAAAAAGGGGCAGCGGCGGCTTTATAGGCGGCCAGGGTGGCCTTGACATGCGGGCCTGATGCCGAGATGGTGTGAAACGGCACCGGCGCGCGGCATGCTCGGGTTCGTTTGGAGCTCGGGGATGATGAGCGGGGTCCGCTCGTTAGCGGATCATGGCAGAGGCGGACTGCTGGGCCAACAATGGGTCGCCAGGAAAAAACAGGTCGGAGGTCTTGGGTTGCGGCTAGCTAGGCTGCCAAAGATGCTGCATCAGACTGAAAGCTAGGACAGGCCAGAAGTGATAGTTCAATGGAACCATACCCGAGCGTCAGTGGTAAGATCACAAAGCGATGTTCCTCAATTACAAGGTCTCTTTCAGCCAAGATCATATCGGTTTCATGGAATGAGCCGGCTACCACCACATAATCACAAATGAATCGGTGGATATTTTGTAGCAGAAGCACCACACTCGTCTGCCTCTGTACTGCTGCCTGTATCTGCTGGCGACTGATCTCATCGACAGGATGTAGAGAATCGCTCTTAATAAGTACTACGAAGCCTAGAAGATGTGCTTGATCATTGTAATTGAGCTCAACCTCATCAAAGATCACGAGGTTTTCACAGTGGAAAGACGCCATCAGTTGGTGCTCCGATTCAGCTCCGAGGGCCTCTTCTCCTGCAAAATAAGATTGATTTGCTCAACAGTTTGATTTAAACAAATCTAAAACAGAGACACTAGCAGATATCAAAATAAATTCATAACTACAAATGGCGGACAACCACATACACAAAAGAGCCACATACAACACAAGGAATATAGTGCTGTTGCATATCCTGCTTGACAAAGCACATGGCATAAAGATTTTGCTAATAGTTCCAATAGGCATAAATAATGACAATCATATTAGTGATGGAACTAGGATCCATGGTTAGGGGGTCAATTTGCCAAGTTGGATTTGTCAAGTTAACACTAACATGTACACATATGGAACAATAATTAGTCATTAACTCAAAAATTACAAATCATATGAATTGTTCCTCCCAAATTTTCATTTGGATCGACACTGGTAAGGAGGTAGATTTTCAGGTGACAAACATTTACAATAATTGGTCATGCAGTACAATGCTACACCACAACATGAAGTATTGTTGTATCTACACAGAGACTAAGTTGTGAGGAGGGGAAGTATTGCTCACATCTGGCGCGGCTGGCCTGGAGCTGCTAGAGCAGGAGTGCCGGATGGGAGGAAGACAGTCGCCCGGAGAAGGGAGCAGCGCCGACCCTCTCCCTCGCCCTCGCCCCACCGAGATGCCCGGGTAGGGGCGGGCGTCGGTGGCTGGGGATGGGCGCCGGGGGACGATGGTGGTGGTGGCCGTGCGGTCCCCTGGTGCTGGAGCAGGAGACCGGCGGCGGCGGAGCGATCCCCTGGCGGCGGCGGAGGAGGGGGCCGGTAGCGGCGCACATGCTATGGCGGGGACGGTGTGCCGGTGGAGGGATGCGGTGGAGGGGTGTGGTGGCGGGGAGCGGTGGCGGTGGAGGGATCCGGTGGCGGCGAAAGGACACGGTGGCGGCGTAGGGGGACGGTGCCGGCAGAGGGGGCGGTGGCGCCGGCGCTAGGGCATCAGGTGTGCGTGTGTGTGAGTCTGTGTGCGTGTGGTGCGTGTGTGGGACGCGGTGGCGTGGGCATGTAACTATGAAGGGTGAGATCTATATGTCGAGTGTTAGATGCAAGACACTCAACGTCCTCGGGGTTTTATTTTTTTTCAATTTTCCTCACTATTTCAATCTCATCTTTCAAAAAACACTCTAATTTTTAAAAAAATCAAATTGGCTCCAATCACATTTGCAAGTACCTAGTTAATTAACTAAGCAATGCATAAACATGATTTTTACTAATGTTAGTCCATTATTTTATGTAGTTTACTAAATTTCCATATGAATCCACTAATTGCATTTAATGATTTAAATTATCAAATGAATTCGAAAATTCTCCAAAAATTCAATGGCTACAATCTAGGTTGTCCATTTCCTGTAGAAAAAGTTTCAAAGTCAAACTCATATTCGACTACCATTGTTACTCCAAAATCTAATTGAATCACTCTCAACTCTCAGAAACTTCTCCGGAGATCATCCGTTTTGTAAGCAGCGCACGTGATGAATTGTGCAAAACCTTCTCAACTTCTTACCACTAGCTCCACATACGATATCATGATATGATGACAAATCTCGTAATTTTTCAACTTAGTTTGCATTTTATAGAATTAAAAAACTATTTGGCTACAAGCACATTAGAGTGTTTACTGAACAATACATACAAAATTAGCTTTGATTTAAGGAGCAAGGCCTCAAAATGGACTAAGTATAATGAATAATATTTTTTACTAATTTTATAGCATTATCGTAATCACTTCCAGTTCAAATTTCACTTATTCCTAGAAATTCCTTTAAATGAAATTAATACCTTAAATATAGCTAACAGACCAAGAAATATGTAAAAATTGAGTATGGAGGACCTAGTAATGTATTAGAAGTAAATAAAAAGTTTGAAGTCAAAAGGAAGAAAAAACAATTCATATTTTGCCTAGTGTCCCAACAAAATACTTGGCAAAAACGTTCACGCCGAGTGTCTATCAAAAACACTTGGCGACAAAATAGGTTGATGCCGAGTGTCGGACAGACGACACTCAGCGAATGGCTACCGCCGTCTGTCCGTTAGCGGCCGCACTACAGAGGGCCACGTGGCCCTTTTTTTGCCGAGTGTCTTAACGAAACACTCGGCGACAAATTATGTATAGCCGAGTGTCGGAACGACGACACTCGTTGAATAGCAACAACTGTCTCTCCCTTACCGGCCGCGCGATGGCAGGTGGGTTGTTGAAGGGACACGTGCCCCTTCTTTGCCGAGTGTTCTTTGTTGCCGAGTGTTGCCTTATTGTGTGCCGAGTGTTTTTTGTGTGACACTCGGCAAAGAGGAATAATCGTCGAGTGTCTTTTGTTCGCCGAGTGTTTTCCGTGTACACTAGGCATAGGAGTCTTTTCGCTGAGTGCCCGAGGGAAAATACTCAACATATAGAGCAACACTCGGTATCTACCGGGATTTCTGTAGTGTTGAGAAAACCATCCTAAAAACACACACGAGCACTCAGTAGCACAAGCTAGCTCACCACTATCTTACTCACCATCATATTGCACGGATCACCAAAGGCTGCCAAACTAGCCCTCTTCTTGGCCCTGAGCCTCCTCTTGGCCGCCGCAGTGCACGACTGCGCACCCAACTGCCCCGACCCAGTCATCCCCACTACTAGAAAATTGACGTGTAGTACCGGTTCCAAAAGGCTATTAGTACCGGTTTTGGAACCGGTACTGACCAGCCGGTACTAATGAGGAGGTCACATTAGTACCGGGTAATCTCACCCCTGCCGTCCGTCACGGTCCGTCACGCCTCCCCCTCCTTTTTTTTCTTTTTCTTTCCCCTTTCTTCTATTTCCTTTACATCACACTTCAGGACATCAGAATCGCAACGAACTTCATGAATTCCATGCATCTCATCTCATCCAGATTCATAGCAAAATCACAACACTCACAACAAGTTCCAAATCACAAGATTCACAAAACAATCACAAGATTTACAAGTCAAATACAAGTCCTGAATCACAAGATTCACAACACAATCACAAGATTACAACTCATCTCACAATCCATGAGTTCACAAATTAATCACCTGCTTGTTCCTAAAAAAAATCACCTGCTGGTAGCCTCCTCCAGCGCCTCCTCCGCGCCCGCCGCTGCGCTGGCTTGGGGAGGCTGCGCCCGCCACCGGCAGCCTACACCCGCGCGCGCTGCCGCACTGGCTTGGGGAGGCCTGCTCCCGTACCGGCGGCCCGCCTCCCCACGCTGACGGCTCCCGGGCCCGCCTCCCTACGTCGGTGGCGCATAGACCGCGCCTGCCTCCCCACGCCGGTGGCACCCGTCGGGGCTCCCGCGCCGGATCCCGCCGCAGCTCCACGCGCCAGCGGCGCCCGGGCCCGCGCCCGCCTCCCCACGCCGGGGCTCCCGCGCCTCCCCCTGGCCCCGTACCAGCGCCGGGGCTCCCGCGCCTCCGCTTGGCCCCGCGCTGCCCGCCGCTCGATGTTGCGCCCCTGCACAGATCGAGAAGGAGCAGAGATGAGAGAAGTTAAGAGAGAGAACGAAAGAGATAGAGAGTAGATGGATGAGGATGGATGGAATCGATATTTATCGATTAAAGGGAGAAAGAGAGAGAGAAACGACACAGACGGAAGAAGGTGGGAGGCGTGCGACAGCCCACAATTGTACTGGGGCCAGTCCTGGCCCGGTACTAATGTCCCACATTAGTACCCATCACATTAGTACCGGGTCTAGACACCACCCGGTACCCATCACATTAGTACTGGGTCTAGACACCACCCGGTACTAATGTGGGACATTAGTACCGGGCCGGGACTAGCACCGGTACTAATAGGGGTCATGGTGAGCGCGTCGGGTCTCTTCCTCCTCACCCAGTACTAATGTGCATATTAATACTTGATGCAAACAAAACCGGTACTAATAAAAAAATATACCCAAGACCAAAAGGTCCATTCCATATGCCGTCCCACGGCCACGGCGGGTGTTGCCTGATCGGCGCCCTCAAGCTGAGGGTGTGTGCTAACATGCTGGGCCTCGTCAAGGTCGGCCTGCCCCAGTACGACCAGTGCTGCCCCCTGCTGCAGGGGCTCGTCGACCTCGACGCCGCCGTCTGCCTCTGCACCGCCATCAAGGCCGCCGACGTCCTCGACATCCACCTCGACGTGCCTGTCAGCCTCAACCTCATCCTCAACAAGTGCGGCAAGATCTGCCCCACCGACTTCACTTGCCCTCAGTAAGATGGGGAGCTGATCAATTGAGATAAACCCCTCATCGTCCAAGGAACTAGGGCTTGTGTCCTGCTATCTCGCGATTCCGATACTTCGTTTCTTCCAACGGCGACATGCATGTCTACTGGGCTGTTTGCTCAATCAATTTATTTGTTATAAATTCTTTCACTGTACGTACCTTCGATTTGTACACTTGTATGGAGTTGTACTACCATTTTTAATTAATTGTCGATAAGAAATGCTCCCATATTTTGTTTGGGGAAAGAGGAAAGAAACATTCATGGTCAATTACATTACACGTATGCTGCATGCTGGTTATATTTATGTCTACCCAAATGTTATACGGCGAAGAACCAAAATTTGGTATCAGCACTGATGTTTGTATCTCACTATTTGCAAAAAAGATTAAAACTCATATCCCCCTATTAATACACATGCACACCTCTTTGAGCACCTTCAAAGAGATTGGGCCCTAAAGTCAACCCAGATGACTTGCTGTCTATACAAAGACATCACCTAATTGAAATAATAATGTTGTTTACTCCGATCCTAAAATAAATCTAGAAAAACTTGAGCATCTATGCTGAGTCTAGAACTCTAATTTTACACATAGTGTGTCTACCAAAGGTCTTCTAGCCTAGTTGGTTAGAGGAGCTGAGGTATGGTCGCAACCACCCAGGTTCGATTCCTCGTTGGAGCGAATTATGAGGTTGATTTTTAAAAAATCTTCTCGCTGGTGAAACCAGGGTTCCGGAGTTTTGTAAACCGGGAGAAGATTTCTTCTTCTTAATGAAAATCGTGAGGGCGGCCTTACCCCCACCGGCTTAGTTTTTACACATAGTGTGTCTATGGTAATAATTGTAATAATGGATGGTTAAAAGAAGGAACTATGTTCAAATGCAAACTTGATTGAATTATGTGAACGTTTTGTTGGCGAATACTTATGAATTTAAGAAACTCAAGGCTGCGAGGGTATTCAAAGTAACATTTATTTCTATTTGTGACATGAATAAAAACAAGTGACGACTCCCACTATTTTAAATTCTAAGTGATACCCCACACGTTGCTGTGAGAATTTCTTAAATGAAATTTGAAAGTAGAAACACTATGGTGATTGCATGGTAACTTTTTTTTGAAATGACATTATACATGAAAACATGTTCATTATATTGAGAGGGAACATCTCTTAAATGATTGATCCTTTATATATATTTAGTCACAGAAAATTGGTGGAAGATATAAATAGATGACCTTACTGGATGATGATGTGGATAGCTTGTATGTTAAGATAAATAGAATTAACACTTTTAGTGGGGTGCATATCTATATAGGTTATATAGATAAGAAATGCACAATTGTTGCCCAAGAACTTTTTTTGAGCCCACCAGAACTTGCTTTTTGTAAGCTACATGTAAATATGGAGTTTGCCACTCCATGATGTAAGAAAACATCAACTTTTGCTCTACACAAAATAGAATCAACATTCCATTTTTTTTTACAATTCGGCAATCAGTTTGTGTTAGAGTTAGTATAATATTTTTTTGTGTAATTTTCAAGTACTTGTGGTGTAAATTAAGTCGATACAAGGCTTGTTTTCCATAAATTGCTACATTAATTTTGAGTTTTTTTTTGAGAAATTGAGGCTTCTTCATTCATCATGGAGCATGATTACAATCTGCCTTTAACAAGTTGTGGATACATAACGGGGCTTCATGCCACACCACCGTTTCCCTTCCACTGACTTGTTTGGCCAATTCATGAGCTACTTTATTACAAACTCTACTAACATGTTACAAAGAAAAATCTTGAAAACATAAACTAAGCTCATAAATCTCCATGATAATCGGTGAGATCACTGACCGGCCTCCATCTCGAGTTGAGTTCACTGAGCTCATAAATTTGAGTTGTGCATATCAAATCGGAGGTATTAAAATCTTATGTATTATATAGAGACGCTGCCAGAAATATTTCATGCTTATTAGGATATTGATATACATACTGCAAGGTGACACTTTCACTAGAAATTTCAATACAACATATATAGTATGTTTTAAAAAGTAATAAATGTTAATAATGATGGATTTACGGACATCTGCATTATGTTGTTACTGTACACAATCTTTATGCGTCAGATTGTATATCCTGAAAAGGTGGGATCTGATGAGTCGCTGTGAGCAAATCATAGCTTCCATCCAAAGGGAGTGCAGTGGAATCCTGGGTTTCCTCTCTGTAGTCTTCTTCTTTTAGACCCCTTTTGTTCTTTCTTCTCTTGTCCTTTTTTCTCCTGTAAAACTTCTTTATTTACTTTCTTTAATATATTATAATCAGTAGGGTCCTCGTCCCCTCCTGTTCCTTTCAAAAGAAAAGGGAGTGCAGTGGTAAGGTGAAGAACATGCACCGCTAGGCTACATTTGTCTGGTGCAGACTTCTAGCTTGTTCTGACTTTCAGATCACCGAGTTGCGTGCATTGTTCATACTATAATTGAGACATGGGCAAAGATGCCACTGCTATTTGAGCTCAGTTTCCAACGGAGCGCGTCGCGCCCATGTTTGCTCGGCACGTTAACACACGAGCCTGCCAAGTACGGACGATAATGCAAGATCAAAACTGGAATCATGCTTATTGTGTTCAAACGATCACTACTAGAGAATAAGGCTTTCGTCCCAGGGGAAAAATAACATTAGTACCGGTTTTTTTGCCCACCGGTACTAATGTTACAGAGAACCGGTACTAATGTCCCGTGCCAAAAAAGAGGCTTGCGGGGCCATCCCATGACAAACATTAGTACCGGCCCGTATTGGGCACCGGTACTAATGTCCCACATTAGTACTGATGCTCAATACGGGCCGATACTAATGTGGGCGCGAGACATTAGTACCGGCCCGTATTACGAGCAGGTACTAATGTAGCCACATTAGTACCGGCTCGTAATACGAGCCGGTACTAATGTCCAACGGCTATATCCCAGCTTCTTCCTCCTCCAGCCCGAGCCTCCCCTTCTATCTCTCCACTTCGAGCTCCTTCTTCTCCATGGCACCCTAGAGGAGCTTTTGCTGGATTTGCAACCATTTCTCGTCGATTTCACTCATTCAAGTGGTCTAGAGGTTAGTTACTTCATCCTCCCTTGATTCATGCTTATTTTGTTGAGTTTCATTGGTTGAAATAGAAGTATTTTAGCACTTTAAAATGAACTAAGAATAGGGATGATTTTAGCATTTGAAATAGGAGTATGTTCTAATAGAATTGATTGAAATGGATGTGCCGTGTTAGTTGGATGAGATGTTCTATATGATGATAAAAATTAATTTTTTGCATTATTTTTTATAGAAATAAATATATTAAATGTTTTAGATGTACTTACTAAGAGAAACGACTAGAATATTAATATTAGAATTAGAGAAATAATTTATTAGTCAAAAAAATAGTTTGCTTATAATAATAATAATTTGAATTGAAATATAGTTTTCTCATTATAAAAAATATTTTCTCATTAGAAAAATGTTTTTCTCGTAAGAAAAACATTTTCTTAGGAAAAAAATAGTTTCTTTATTAGAAAAAAGTTTTCTTCAATACCATCAAAATGGTTTTTTCTTATTAGAAAATTAGGAAAAAGTTTATACTTGATGTGGAATATGGATTTAAGTAGTTTGAATTTGTATAACATAGTCTTCCATTCATTATTTAAACACTAGTACCGAGTCAAAAATGGTTTTCTCATTACAATAGTTATTTCTTAGTTAGAAAAATAGTTTCCTCAATAGAAAAATAGTTTTATTTATTAGAAAAATTGTTTACTCATTAGAAAATTAGTAAAAAGTTTATATTTCATGTGGAATATGGATTTGAACAGATTGCATTTATGTAACATAATCACTTGCCTTCATTTAAACACTAGTACGTACTCATTAGAAAAATAGTTTTCTCATTACAATAATACTTTCTTAGTTAGAAAAAGAGTCACTTCACTATAATCTTGTTTATATTTCATGTGGAATATAGATTTGAACACTATGAATTAGTGTAACACATATAATCTTGAACTTGTTACATGATAATAATATATTTTGTTCGGTTATATATTCTTTATTTGTAGATGGATCGGCAATGGATGTACACCGACAAGAGAATATCCAATGAATTCTTTAATGGGCTTCGTGGATTTCTAGAAGTAGCAGAATCGAACAAGCCCCCGTCCGGTTTCATTATTTGTCCATGCAGAAAGTGCAGGAATTTGAAGGATTTCTCAACGACAAAGACTCTTCACGATCACCGATACAAATGGGGATTCATGCCAAACTATTTTGTTTGGACAAAGCATGGGGAGAGAGGGGTTATAATGGAAGATGACGAAGAAGAAGATGACAATATTCCTGATTGGACTCAAGAAGGTGCCTTTGCAATGGGAGATGATCCAATGGGTGAGGATGATGTTGCAATAATTAAGGGAGAGCCTGAACAAGGAGAAGATGAGCTGCTTGATGATCTAGGTCAGGTGTTGCGAGAGCAGAAGGAAGATTGCGAAAAGGTGAAGGAGGCAAAGAAGTTTGACCGTATGTTAGAAGATCACAAGAAACCATTGTACCCAAATTGCAAAGAGGGGCACAAGAAGTTGGGTAGCACATTAGAAATGCTGCAATGGAAGGCTAAACATGGAGTTTTTTACAAGGGCTTCGATGAGTTAATGATGATCGTAAAGGACATGCTTCCAGAGGAGAACGAATTGCCGGAGTCAACGTACGAAGCTAAAAAGGTCGTTTGTCCTCTGGGTTTGGAGGTTCAAAGATATATGCATGCCCTAATGACTGTATCCTTTACCGAGGAAAAGAATATGAGAAATTGGAGGCTTGTCCTATGTGCGGAGCGCAGCATTATAAGATCCCACGAGATGACCCTTACGATGTTGAGGGGGAGAAGCAGAAGAAGAAGAAGAAAATTCCTGCTAAGGTAATGTGGTACTTTCCAGTGATACCACGGCTGAAGCGTTTATTCAGGTGCAAGGCTAATGCAAAGTTGATGCGTTGGCACAAAGAAGATCGTAAAGCAGAAAACAATAAAGAAAAAGAAAAAACAAAAAAAATTTAGTACCGGTTGGAACCAAGAACCGGTACTAATGTGGATCGTGCCACGTCGCCGGGGGCGGGCACATTTGTACCGGCTCTCAATACCAGCCGGTACTAATGTCCACATTAGTACCGGTTTCCAAAACCGGTACTAACACTACTAGGGAATCAACCTTTCGTCCTAGGCAAAAAAGCACATTAGTACCGGTTTTTTTGCAACCGGTACTAATGTGTACATTAGTACCGGGTGGAGAGGAAGGGTCCCGACGCATCCCCCATGACACAGAACCGGTACTAATGTGGGCACATTAGTACCGGGCGGTGTCTAGGCCCGGTACTAATGTGGCAGCCACACATTAGTACCGGGCCTAGATACTACCCGATACTAATGTGCCATATTAGTACCGGGTAAAAGGAGCCCCCCAGTACTAATGCCCTCCTGCCTGCTGCCCGCCCCGCACCCTGTCTAACACTTAGAAAAATTTAGCATCGCGTCCCTCCCAGTCTCCCACCTCGCTCTCTCTCTCCTTTTTATTTTGATCTCTCTCCCCATCTCCCACCGCACCTTCTCTCTCATTCTTGCCTTATCTCATTTTCTTTCTCTGTGTCCCAGGCGTAGCGGATCTGAGGCGGGCGGTGGGCGCGCCGGCCGGGCGCGGGCGGGAGCGCGGCCTGCGGCACGGCCTGCGGCGGGAGCGCGTCCGGCGGCGCGGCTTGCGGCGGGAGCGCGGCCGGCGGCGCGCGCTGGCCTGCAGCGGGAGCGCGGCGGCGGCCGCTGGCGGGCGAGCGGAGGCGGCCTGGAAGCCTGAGTGTGGTGGCTGGCGGCCTGCGGGGCGTGCGGCTTGCGGCGGGAGCGCGGCCGGCGGCACGCGCTGGCCAGGCCTGCGGGGCGCGCGGTCGGCGGCGGGAGCGCACTGGTGTGGTGAGTTTTTTTCCAGTGAAATCCAGTGTATTCTTGTGTGTGATTCTTGTGAGTTCTGATGTGTGATTGTAATGTTTTGTGGTTCTTGTTAGATTGAGATGTGAGAGTTTCGTGATTCTTGTAAATTGTGAGATGTAATCTTGTGAGATTTCGATGTGATTCTTGTAAGATTGTGAGATCTGCGATGTATTGGTCAATGGGGTTTTTATGAGATGAATTTGAGATGTGAGATGATGCATGCGGTTGCTTGTGAGTTTTGGAGAAGGAGTAAGAAAAGAAAAATAAAAAGAAAATGTGAAAAGAAAAAGAGACGGAGGGGAGAGGGCGGACGGCAGCTGACGGCACTAGCACATTAGTACCGGTCCAGTGTACACCCGGTACTAATACCACATTAGTACCGGGTAAACTAAACCGGTACTAATGTGAATTTCACATTAGTACCGACTGGCTAGTACCGGGTCCAAAACCGGTACTAATGGGGGTTTGAACCCGGTACTAAAGGTTGTTTTTTTTAGTGTAATGTGACTTCATATTAGTACCGATCGAATAATATCGGTTTGGAAACCGGTACTAATGAGGGTTATAAACCGGTACAGATGTACGTTTCCCTAGTAGTGGATATGTCCTCATGGATTAATTGTCCGGCAGCGAATTTGGATTTGTTCGTTAGCGAGTAAGGTTCAAAACATATTGATCGAATCATGTGCAGAGTTGCTTGCAACCAACGATTTATCACATGCAGATGCCACCAGCTGATCGAAAGCATGGACTGGCCTGAGACTACTACTCGTGATCGCGGAGTTCATCAGCAGAGACTAGTAGATTCCATGGATGTCTCTGGATGAGTCAGTCAATTCAGGAGTTGGCATTTTTATCGCGAGTTCCTGTGAGAAAAATACATGAACATGGTTTGGAATAGTGTCTGCTGACTGCAGATTACCAAATATGTGATCAGTTTCAATAGAATTAATAGGAACTTTTTGCATAGAAATGATTCCAGCTAGCATGATTATATTTCTGCGTTAATCTGTTACAGCATAGGATGGGTGTACGCCTGATGCATCAGTGTAGCTACTAGCTAGCTAGCTAGCTCGTTGAGTGAATTTTGACATGATTTCTGAACTTATTACTTCTTCTCTCCCACATGCCAAAATGTTGTCCTATCTCTCTCCTTTACACCTAGCGCATCCCAAGGTCAACATGATCGAATCACACATGCATTGCTGCATTCATGCACGCATGACGCCAAGCACGAAAGCATCTTCCTCCCTTGATCGATCAGCTATAAAAGCCATGCCAAACACCCAGAGAAAACCATCCCAGAAACACACGAGCACGCAGTAGCCAAGTGTCTCTCGCGGCACGATCACACTGCACACATCAGTAGATTACCAATGGCTGCCAAGCTCGCCCTCTTCCTTGCCCTTGGCCTGCTCTTCGCTGTCGCCGCCCATGGCTGCACACCCAACTGCCCTGGCTCAGTCGTCCCCACCCCGCCTGTCGTGCCGACGCCATCCCACAGCCACGGCAGGTACTGCCCGATCGACGCGCTGAAGCTGAGGGTGTGCGCCAACGTGCTGGGCCTCGTCAAGGTCGGACTGCCCCAGTACGACGAGTGCTGCCCCCTGCTGCAGGGGCTCGTCAACCTCGACGCCGCCGTGTGCCTGTGCACTGCCATCAAGGCCGACGTCCTCGGCATCCACCTCAACGTGCCCGTCAGCCTCAACCTCATCCTCAACAAGTGCGGCAAGATCTGCCCGGCCGAATTCACCTGCCCTCAGTAAGTTGGCCCAGGCAGGAGCTAATGATGCTAAATTAAAGCACGCTCCGAATGTGCGCTTATTATACAGTTATACTCTTCCTCGCGTTTCCACGGTGAATTGCTCATGATCGAAAGTTTGTTACCAATTCTTTCATTGTATCTTTTGATTTGATTTACGTATGTGGGATTGTATTATCATTTTTAATTGTCAATAAAAAATGTTCTGTTTTTTAAGTGAATTGCATGTGTTGCGTGAATTGCCAGCCCGCATTTTATATGTACATACATCCACCTTTATGAACACACTCACACAATCATACCTGCACCTTCAAGACTGCGTCAGCACATTTCGAGTTTGACAAAATCACCACTGATATATCTCACTGTTGATAGACACGTTGCCAACAGCTGAAAAAACACGAGCTAACCGCTGAAAAAAACACCAGCTAACTTAATGATACGAGTAAATGATGACCGAAGATGCTAAAATTCCGATTGCATGTAAACTAAAGTGCAAAACGAAATGTTAACATACATTCCATGCATGTATTGTTAAATCAAGAAATGCAAACACATATGACGTGGAGTGGTTGGTGGGTTGTACTAATTAAGGGGCTGTTTGATCTAAAAAAATGTTGTTTGGAGCACTCCAAAGCAGGAAAAACAGCTTCACTCCACCAACTTCACCAACTTCGGTTTCATGAAAAAACAGGTGGAGTTCAAGATCAGATCCACCTTTTTGACTCACACCGATTACACATTACACACGTACCGGCTCACACCTCGCAATTGGAAAAGAAAACACCGTTTCGTCCGCCCACCCCTTCTCTTTCCCGTGGCTCCTCAGTTCTCCCTGGTGATGAACTGCACGTCAGGCAGTGCCGTCGGCCATGGAGGCGTTGCACCGTAGGCCTGCTAGCCGCCGTGACGCGTGCCACCGGCCGTAGGGGCAACAAACCGCAGGCCAGGCAGCGCCGCCACTTCTCGGTTTTGCTACCTAGCTCCCCCATGAGACTGCTACTCCGCTCACGACGCGTGTAGCCAGGCCACCGCTGGCGGAAGAATTGGAGATAGCAGGTCTTGAAGTTGGTGAAGTAGAGCTGTAAAATGGTGTCGTTGTTGGAGTGAATCTATTTATGTGGAGTGATGTTAAACTGACCCTAAGCTAAGTGGGTGTTTGAGAGCACTCCGGAGCTACAAAAACGACTTCACTCCACCAACTCCACAAATTTATCTGCCAAACACACCTCGGACTCCAGCAACTCCAGCTCCAGAAAAAAGGTGGAGCTAGAGGTCAGATCCACGTTTTTCTTGAAGTACCTCAAGAGGTGCTCCAAAAACACTAGTTTCGAATCTACTCATGGAGCTCAAAGTTATTTACCCACCACTGCCATTTATTACACAAGCATACTGGTTTGTTTCTATTTTCTACTCCTCCCCGTGCCTCATCCACTACGTGAAAAACAAACATTGGTAACGGGCGCGGATGGCCATTGGTAACGGGCAAAACGCCTGTTACCGATCAAGTGTTACAAATAAGCCAACAAAGGTAACGGGCCGATGCCCGTTACTGATGACCCGTAATTGTAACGGGTGTCGAACAAAGACCGTTACCACAACTACTTACCGGTCACCTGAAATGGCTATTTCTCCGGGCCCACCGGAGCCTTTGGTAACGGGCGCAGACACTGAGCTCGTTACTCATAACATGTATTAGTAACGGGTGTCTAACAAAGACCGTTACCGAAACTAGTTACCGGTCACCTGAAATGTCTGTTTCTCTAGGCCCACATGAACCTTTGGTAATGGGCACAGAAACTGAGCCCGTTACATGAACTCAATATCGGAGACGTTTGCTGTGGACACGCGTCTCCACAAAAGGAGACGCGTTTTTTGTACGCGCGTCTCCTCTGTCTGGACGAAAGGAGACACGTGCTCTGGACGCACGTCTCCTCTGTATCGACGAAAGCATCAACTTCTAGGGCCCACCGGTCAGTATTAGTAATGGACCTTTATGCGGCCCGTTACAGTTTTGTCATACTTGTAACGGGCGTTCCAAGTGAAGTCCGTTACTCACGGATCAGTTTTTGTAACGTGCCTTACTTAACTCCCGTGACCGATACGTACGGCACCTACAGTAACCTGCCCGTTTTCTGGCTGCATCCCGGAACCAGTCAGGATTTGGCAGCCACCAGATCAGGGGCTGCATCCTGGAAACAACCAGGATTTGGAAGCCACCACAGCAATGCAAGGAGACATCACAAACACAGTCTCATCACATATATACACAAGCAAGATCACATATATATACACAATGCAAGATCACATCAAGTTCCTCATCAGATCGACATGCATGCTAAAGTTTCAAGTTCCTCATCGGTGCTTTGTTTGGATGGAGTCCTGAGAAAACTGCCTAAACCAGGCAACATCTGACCCCAGCCAAGCAGGTTTCTCAGGCAGTACTAAACTAGCCTGAATGCAGCAAGTTTCAAGTTTGTCAGGCAGTACAATAAACTCACGGTGCACCATTATAGAGGTTGCCGTTTCGGTCGAGGATCTCCTTAACAATGTACTCGCACAGCATCTCCCAGACCGGCTTTAGATCTTCTGTAGAAACATTTAGGGCAGGTTTGAAATCCTGTGAAATAAAATAATTATGAGAATACAAGTACAAATCAGTTTCTAAAATCAAATGGAAAATATGAGCAGAGACAAGAGTGAGCGTTATCTACTTACAACAGCCTTCTTGATGTGAGGTATGTCTTCGAGTAGTTTGAACATATTGAATGCCACATGGAATCCATGCAAAAAGGACCCCGATGGCTGCTGAGCACACTGCGCATCGAGGTACCAAAATGACAAGTTAATGCAATACCAAATTGGTATGAAAGGACCATAAAAAAACCTCGGTCTTACAGTGGTATTTGGCTTGTGCTTGAATGTCTGATTGGATTTTAGCTTTTTCTTCTTTCCTTTCATCACTTCGTCCTTTGGGCATATATTTTCAGAGGCCCTGCATGATCAGCAATACCGATTAGAAACACTAAGAGATTGAATTTTGTGAACAAAACCTACAAGGTACGGACCAATTCACAAGCACTCGGAGGTCTTCGAACTTTCACGCGGGATGATGTTAGCAGAATCTAGATACCAAACCTCTTTGAACTTCATACAGATGATCAGTGTTACACAGTGGCCACCGGTGCACAAGGCACCCATCACATAGTCATTCGTCATTGCATTTCTTAATACTTTTATTACAAGGGTAGACTCTTTATCAATCTTTGTGGTCGTGAGAACCTGTGGATCCAAAAAACCAACACTGATCTTCATCTCTGCTGCCTTGTCCATCATTTTCCAACAAAAAATCCAAATGTTAGCTTGCATGAACTTTGTGGTCAAAATTAAAGAAATATCTATTTTGGTTTTATGGCACTTAAAATGTCCACAACCTCAAGAGGGTCTCATCCAGAGCAACCAGGGTTATAAGGTCATACACGTGACTGAATGCAATGTTTAACATTAAATCACCAGCACCATGAAAGGAGTCTTCAGGCAACTTTGCTGGAAAACTAAGTTTATCCTTACTGTGTTCCATGGCGTAAGCATGCAACCTGGCACAATTCGGTCCAGCAGCCTGTAAGTCCTCTTCTGACAACATAGGCACAACAGAGTTGTATTTTGAATCCTGTTTTGTCCAAAAACAGTTAAGAAGCTCATCTCTAGGCAGAGGTTTCCTGGCCCCCTTCTTCTGCGGTGGCTGCTGCTCAGGCGGAGATTGCCTGTCCTCCGCCTGTCACTGCTGCTGCTTAGCCAGAGATTGCCTGTCCTCCTCCTCCTGCTGTTGTCGATACTCCTGCTGCGTAGTTTTGCTGATCTGCTGCTGCTTCTCAGGCGGAGATTGCCTGTCCTCCTCCTGCTGTTGTCGATGCTCCTGCTGCGTAGTTTTGCTGATCTGCTGCTGCTACTGAGCTTTCTCTTGCTGACGCTGAGCTGCAGTACCTCCATCTGATATTGTACCCCTGCTAACTGATGTGGGTGCAGGGTTGGTATTTCTCGTAATGGGTGGTACATGGATCATGTTCTTTGACCATTGGATCCTTTGACAGAGAGCCTCAGCTAGGGTTGTTACTTCATCCCCCCCCAATTGGTACAGGCAGAGGGTAGTGACCCGTATTGCCCCACACATAACTAGGTTGCACCACAGCATACCCATCCTACACCGGTACTGTATGGAGAGTCTTTTGCAATGGAAAGACAGTGGCTAGTGCGAGCTCCACTTTATTCCCGGAGCCATCCAAAAGGCTGCACTTGGTTGGCTCTGTCAGCTTATCTATTGTGACCAGCATAGGTGATCGACTATCAATGTGCTGTTGACTACCTTCGTCCTCGCTGACATGCCAATGGTCTTCCTCTCTGCCACGTGCTTCTTCTTCCTCACTGCCATGCACATCTTCTTCCTCGAGATCATGCACATCTTCTTCCTCGCTGCTACTGACAGGTGGTGATTGGGAGGATGAAGTACATTTTCCGGTATATGGACAATGCCTGATTCTGCTAGCATGGAGACAATTCTGGTGACTGCTTCACCAATTAGCTCTTCCATCTACGGTACAGCCTTCTTGTTCCTCTTCTTCCTGTACATTCTAGCAAACTCTTCACCAAACCCTTTACCCCAGCCATGTGAATAGACACGCCTCGGACCCGACCTCGATGCTCTGGAGTCTCAAGTGCTGCGGTGAGGATATCATTCTCCCTAACCCCATGGAAAGAACCATCGCTAGCCTGAGCTGCAAGTGTTTTCACCCTAGTTGCTACCCCCACCACCGCAGGGTTACTGAATGTTATGTCCCTGCTTCCTTCACTAGTGGTCTTCCTCTTCCCTACCCTTGCCCGCAGATAAGGCCTCGAATGTCTAGGAAATTGGTCCCAAGGGTTCTGTTTTCCTTCTTTAGCTAGCTTTGCATCCTCCTCCTCCCACTCTTTCCTTTTACGAACATAACCTTTTCTGCCCGTCCTGTGTGGCTTATTATGCAATGCTCTCTTTTCTTTCATCCTCTGGCTCAATCGCTGAAATCTAGGAGAATTGGTTTCCTGCACAAACACGGTCTAGGCTTCCAGCTGCAAAAAGGCATGCTTCACAAAGGGAGTCTCCTCTTGGCTCACATATTTTTTTCTTAAATGGGTCTTGAACCGCCGTTGCAAGGTTGCAATCTCTGACATAGCTGCCTTAACTACCTTCTTGCGGACAGATTCAGCCAGATTGGCTGGGTAATCTAGCTTTTCCTCTAAAATTGTGAACAACTCTTCCTTCTCAATTGGTGAGAGATCTTCAACTGCCTTGTTCATTGACACCCTCTCTCGAGCAATGAGGCCACAGACCAATACAAATCTATCTCTCACAGTATCTGGGGTAGGCCAATAATTGTTATCAAGTCCAGTTGCGGTCAACTTGTCTTTTGGCCATTTGGTTTGTGTCCTTGACCCGCGGGATCGAGTACTACTCGCAGCAGTATGTGCTGAGTGACCCTGTGAAGAAGGATCACCATCTATAGGCTGTGAACAAGGTTCACCGTCGATGGGCTGTGATGGTGCACTGGAGGTAGAGGAGTTTGGTGTTGTGGGAGACTGCATAGATGATATGTCAGGTCGTCAGTAGAGCAACATAAGCTAGACTGAAAACCTAAACAAAATAAGATAAATTCTTATTCTCTGATAGGCAAAATAGTTGATATTAGCATACAGGTTGGGGATAGGTGCTAGCCATTTTGACAGGGTGAAGCAATATGCTTATATATCAAAGCAGAGACTAAATTCCTTCAACTGCTTCCTTGTCCAACTTTAGCAGCAATAAATTATGTGTTCCATGTGTACATGCAACAAGAGGACAAAGCAATTAGAATTATAGTATGCTAACAGGTCCAAAGCATAACTGTCGATCTGGTACATTCGAAGCATAACAGAATTTCAACAGTTCATATAAGTTCATCTGTTAGCAACAATTTATTCAAACAAACTTGGAGCAACAAAATTCATGTGTCAAATCCACAGCCAATCAATTAAAAATGAACTATTAAGGCATGTTGTACTAATGCAGGCAATTCCAAGAGAATAATCCTATGTGAACAACCGTAAAGTAGCGTGTCTCCCTAATCCACCTTGACAGAAATAGCAGATTGGGTGGCCAAGCAGAGAGAGGGCGTTGGGGGTTCAAGTAGCACTAACCTCTGTCGCGAATGAAGTAGTTGTTCTCGTGGTGGTCTGAGAGGCCCGATCCATGTCGCCTCGTTGCCTGAGGTGTCCAGCTCGTCGTCGTGGTCGGGGATGCCGGATCCGCGTCACCGTCTCTAGGTTGGCCGGGACGCCGTCCGCACGCCAGTAACCGCGTCCTCGTCACTGTCGTCACGGCTGGAGCCGCTTCGCTGACGTCACGCCGGGAACGGTGGGGCTGGAGAAGAGCAGGGCTGCGGCGGGGAGAGCGGCGGCGGCGGGCTAGGGCTGGAGAAAGAGCAGGGCGGTGGCGGGGAGAGTCCGGGCATGGTGGATCTGTCTGAATTAGACTCCCGAGTATATGTCCCCTGCGCGTGTGTTACTATGTTCACGGAAATTACTGGCGTGCCCTTGAACGACTCTCTGGTGGAATTGGAATTCCATGGGCATTATAGTCAATATAGGTGGGAATTTTTGAATAGCACGCGCAAGGTTTGCCTGTTGACGCTGACAATGGATAGTCATCGCCGACGCTGTTTAGTAAACCCGTGTCGCCTTCGTCGGCAGGTATCTTCTTTATATAGGCTGCTGACACTGACGCGTGGGCCCGACACTATTTTTTAGAAATAAAACTCGCATCCATCAAATATTAGAGCCAGTAAAATAGCACCTAAAAATTCATTAAAAATAACATCAATTCATATTTGGACATTTAGTATTTTAATAAAATATCAACAGTCACACTTGTGTACCCAACATTCTTATAATTCGAATATACATCTCATGCTTGTGATATAATAATTCTAATAACATCTTAGTTTGCTCCAAAAATTCTACAAATTGACGTGGCAACATAAATTGGGTACCTAAACTTGTCATAAAAAATTCAAATGGTTTCGATAAAGGAAGAATATACTTGTGTACAAATGGCTACATCTCTCACATAGTTTCCTAGAATGTTACTTGAACATTGAAGTTTTCCACACTTTGCAATATGTTCGATCTCGTACACATTTGAAATTTTTACACAAGCTTGTGTTCACCTTAAGATTACGAAATGCAAAGTTTCATTACTAATGGTTGTGGAAAACAAATATTATTTCTATGTTGTACTTACAAAGAACAAGATAAAGGCATATAAACATTATTCACGAAACAGAATATACACTAAACAATAAAATTAATGAAAAGATGAGGATTTAAGGAAAAATAGGAAAAAATCATCAAATTTGGACTAAGTACGACGGAGAAATACATGTTACAAAATTTGACTGCAGATTAAAAGGAGAAATGAGAACTGTTATTCATTCCAATAGAACAGAGGGGGTGGTTAACCCGCGTCTCATTTGCCCCTCCAATCCTCGTCTCTTACGCCCACCCAATAGAACAAAGAAGGAAGCAGACTAGCAGAGGCCACCGCCGCTGCCGCCGCCGTGCCCACTTTGACATCCAAGACGGCAACCTAGGCCTCTAATGCGGCAAATGAGACCACCGCAACCTTCGATTTGACTCAGAAACGTGACAAATCAAATCTTGTGGATGCGACATAGAATATGTAATAATTTACATTCAAGATACATAATTTTTATTGATGCTTCCGCCTACATCCCGATGTTCATCCTGCTGACGGCGTACTCACCGCGACGCTGAATCCACGCGTCCAGAGGTCGAACTCATGATGGATGCAACACTCGGCACTGCAGTAGTGGATGATCCCTGGGGTCTCCTGCCCGTAGTGCCTACATCCCGCTGCCCAAATGCAGACGTGGGGATTCTGGACGGGCAGCAACGGAATGTCATCGTCGCCGTCACGAAGCCAGTACCTCCACGCAATGTTCTGGAGATCCCGGCGGACGAGGAAGTGCAGCCGGTGCAGGTTGTGGTTCTTCCACCGCCCGTCAGGGGGCGATGGCCCGCCGCTGATTTCGTGGAGCAGTGCCATCGCTTCGGGGTCCGTAGGGTTGCGACGGTACTTCAACATCGCTAAGAAGTACTTTGCACCGGCGTCTTTGGCAGCAGCCTTTCCGATGAGCTCCAGACCCTCATCGGGATTCTGCCGCTTCATCAACCTTTCCATCCCCTCGAAGCATAAGGCCTCTGGATGTTTGGCAAGGTGGAAGCACTCCTCCAACAAGGACCTGACGTAGCGATTCTTGCACTCTTGACGAAGCTCACGCAGCGACACCTGCAGGAGTACCTCATCTGAGTCGCATATGCGCTGGAAGGTGCCGCAGACCCGATTACGAAGGATCAGGAAACGAATGACGGGCCCACCCTTGATGCAGCGGAGGATAAATCCCCGACTGGTTGCTCCTTAATCATATCGTTTCTTTCGCTTCATCTACTTCCCCCTCGCCATAACAAAACCACAAACTCCGGTCACTGAGAGATCACACCAACAAGGAGCGAGAAGAGCATGGCGTCGAGTGACCCGTCGGCGAAGCGGGGACGAAGACAGGATGACGATGATGAAAGCCGCCGTCAGAGGAAGTTGACCATCAAGGAGAAGGGGAAGGAGCCGGTGGCGCCCAAGGAGAAGGAGAAGAAGGAGGCCACCGACATCAGCTTTGCCGTCGAACTGCTCCAGGGCGCGTTCATGAAGCTCCGAGATGTTGGCAAAGCATTCAAGATCGAGGCGCCTGACCATAACAAGGATGACAGCGTCAAGGGTCTCGCCTTCAGGATCCACGTGTTGGCTGAAAAGCTTGAGAAGCTCCCCGTGGTCCAGTGGTCTCTTCTCGGCGACGACGGCTCTGACGACGGTGATGGTGGCTCCGACGACAGCGACGACGGCGGGACTCTGACAGTGGCGACCGACTAATTGATCCACTCCTATACCATTAATAATGTATTTGTGATTATTGTGTGTTTGTCAGTTTGTTCGTCAGGTTGTTGGACTGCTTAGTTTGTCGATCATGAACTGCTTAGTTTGTTTGTCGATCATGAACTGGTTAGTTTGGTTGTTGGATTTTGTATATATGTCATGAACTGGTTAGTTTGGTTGTTGGATTTTGGTTGTTGGACTGCTTAGTTTGTCGATCATGAACTGGTTATAGGTCCTCCATAGGCCGATTCTATGTTGCACCGACTCGGCCAACGATGATCGCCAGCACCTCCTGCGTGAGTTCCGCGAGCAACCGCGGGTGCTCCCTCAATGCCATGAGTGCCGGCATGGAAGGGAAGTCGCGCAGTGTGGAGCAGAGGAGGCACAGCGTAGGGGCGCGGCGGAGGGGCACAACGAGGAGTGGAGGCAGTTGTGGTTTTCTCGCGGGCAGATGAAGGGCTGTGTGGTTGTCTCGCGGGTAGAAGAAGGTGCTGGGGCAACAGTTATTAATTTATTTTGGAGAGAAGATACAGGAGACGCGTCTCCGATGAGTGGATACTACTAATTGCACATCTCGCTTATCGAGGAGTCAAACTCTTTGACGAAATGTAGACAAAATAATATCAATACTCTGTGATGAGTGGTACTACTAATTGCACATCTCTCTTATCGAGGAGTCAAACTCTTTGAAGTTTGACCAAACTCTTTGGAGAGTTATCGGCGACATGGGTTTTGTGAACACGCGTCTTATTTGTCGGGCGGGCAGGTTGTCTTTTTTTATATAGGCTGCATTTCTCACATAGTTTTTCAGGTAGAATATATACCGAATATATACAGTATCTTAGGCAGAATATGTAGTCATCATATATTACAGAAAGGAGATTCAAATTCCACCAATACACATCCTATCTATATATATATATATTACAAAAAGGATTCCATTTCCAGCAATAGACATCCCTGCATTTTACAAAAAGGATCGGATTCAGCAGAAATCAATCTTGCTCCTTTTTCTTCTTTGATTTTTGTATATGGATCTTTTCACGATGGTCACTTCGCAAGTATGGTGTTTTGTCAGCTCCCAAGACTCGGGGCATGTATGAAGTGTCAAAGGATGGACTTTCATCAAACTGGTTGTATTCCTCCTCCTCAACAACATTTTCAACCCCAACAATCCTTTTTTTCCAGGCAAAACCACACTCCAGTTATTCTTTGCAAGGTCAGGTACATAGAACACTTGCTCAACATCCTTGGTGAAGACAAACGATTCTTTTTTGTAACCAAAGACCCGGAGATCAACACTAACATAACCAAATTTGTTCTTGATCATAGCTCTCTTCGCATTGGTGACCCATCTACACCGAAACAAGGCTACCTTCAATCCTACATAATCAAGCTCCCAAATTTCCTCTATTTGACCATAATATGTGGCTGTGTTCTTCTTATTGTCGACAGCCCGTACACGCACACCACTATTTTGATAGACGCTCTTGGCATCCTGGGCCATGGTGTAGAACGTGTATCCATTGATATCCATTGCTTGATATGTTGTAATAGTGAATAATGGCCCTGCTGCTAGTTTTCTTAGATCGTCGATTATAGCAGCGCTGCCACTCTGGACATAATCTCGGAGCCACCTGTTGAAGCATTGCATGTGCCTCTTTGCAACCCAATCCTCAGTACAGCCAGGGTTTTGTTCACGTAGTTGTTGCTTGTGCTCATTGCCAAATGGTGTAACCTCTACGCTCTGTTCTATCACGGTGAAATGAGCCTTCATGAAGGCCTCTGGGTGCGGAGTGATTGACTTTTTCCCCAGGGTCCCAACACCTGAAAGCCTACCTTCATGTCGTGAACGAGGCACACCAATGGGGTTTTGGGGGTCCATATAACTCATGGCCCACTCCACTGCTTCGATGGTCTTATAGCCACGAACAATGGCTCCCTCCGGAAATGACCTGTTATGTACCAATGATTTGAGGAATCCATAGTACCTCTGATATGGAAACATCTGATGAAGGTAAGATGGTCCAAGGTACCAGATCTCCCTCGTGAGGTGTGTTGTTAGATGCAACATGAGATCAAAGAATGATGGTGGGAAGGTAGTTTCAAGAAGGCATAGGGTCTCGAAATGCCTCCTCTCTAAGTCCAATAGTTTTTCCTCATCAATCACCTTCTGTTCTAGTTCATTGATGAATAAACACAAGCTCGTGACCGCGTCGCGAACCAGTTCTGTCTTGATACCTCTTAGTGCAACAGGAAGAATAGATGTCATCAACACATGGCAATCATGAGATTTCATCAAGTTAAAATTCATTTTCATGTCCTTCCCTGACACTAGCCTCTTAAAGTTTGATGAGTAGCCTGAAGGTACTTTCAAACCATGCAAAAACTCACAGAATTCTTCTCTCTGCCTTTGTGAAACAAACCGGATTTCCAAGAAAGGAAATCCGATCCCTGCACCTCGGTGATAGTCCCAGGAGGCTATCACGTGCAAATCCCTGTCTCAGAAAGTAACAAAAACCGTACAACATAAGGAAATATATGAAGGTCCACATAAATAATATTATAATAATTAATCATCTGACTACAACATTACGGCACATGCCGGGTACAAGTCCAACAGGACTGAATCAAACAGAGTAAACATCTACGCAGCGGCTCTCATGTAGCGAAGTAGACTCCATGCCATAGGCAGCTCAGGTGTAGAATGGCCTCAGTCATCCCATCCATCATGCTCAAAGTCGTAGTCCGGCTCTTGGTCTGAAAACTCGTCATCTACTCGATAAGCGAGTAGGTCATGTCAGCTTCCCAACAAATAGCATAAGCAAAAGAGAATATTTCTAGTAGCATGGATATTCCTATATATGGCTGTAGAAGGTTATGCAAGCAGCGGTAGCAACATCAAGGTATGCAAAAATGCCGAGAGGTCACCATCTCCGAGGAGATCCACACCTCCGAGGCCAATGCCTCCGGGGTCAACACCCCAACCAAGGAAAGAACACCAAACACTAGATCTCAACCAAGTCACAGTATCCCACTCTCATCTGCGATGTGGGGTCACCAACTCCTATCCCCACATTTCAACGACACAAAGCCGGGCTCTCACACACAGGGGAGAGAAAGCAGCACAGAAGAATACTAGCCAGGTGAGAGATCGAAAGGGCTGTCCATACCAGTGGACACAGACTATAGCTATAGGTTTAACACTCTGCAGAGGTGGTACAACTGGACCCGCCGAGTAGAGCAGACTCGGATGCCTCTGATCCACATCTCTACCTAACGTCCGGAGACCTAGCGGTGGATGGCACTCTCCTGCCTCTCCGAGCCTGACTCGTCCTGAACTGGGGCGCGAAACTTGCCAGCAGGGCCTCAAAGTTGTGAAACCATCCCCGGAGGAGCCGGGGTGACGTCTACTCGGGGGGTATAACCCATCCCCCTCACATGATCACACCGATCTGCCTACAGGCTGGATGCCATCCACATACTAGTTCTCGGACCGAACCCCGCCCATAACAAGGCGAACGGTTTGTATAAAAATAGCCCAAAGATCAAGGTCACACAGACGATCGGTCCTTAATTGCAAGAGTGAGCACTCACCAACTCCATCCAAATGACATGCCGCTAGGGCGGGAGGCCATGTCGTATCTCCGCTAGACAGGCGTTCACAAGTAACCAAAGCGGCTCCGCGGTAACACATCAAGGATACACACTCACCCAAAACACACGCTAGAATAACGAGACATCCCAGTCTCAGTCCAAACCAGATATCCATCCATAACTAAGGGTAAAATATATGGATAGATAGAGCCGGGAACTAGCTAGGGGTCTGTAGCTAGTTCCAAAAGTAGGTAGTTCAAGGATCAGGGTAATACAAACCAAGGTACGACTAAAAGATTGTCTATGCAATTCAAAGGCATTCATAAATAATAATTAAGCACTAGCAACTAAAGCATGCATAGGATCTATATGGTTGGGAGTGACATGACACCTGGTTGGCGTCCGTAGTCCTGGTCTGGGTTGAAGTCGGGGTCGAACTCCTCCTCTGGCTCGTAGCTCGGGTCTGCGCAGCACGAGATACGAGACAGAAAATTACCGGCAATCAACTAAGCATAAATCCAAAGGAACCCAATTTTAAAAGATCCAAACTATCTACAAACAACACCGTCTCATTTTTAGAAAAATAATGAAACTAGTTTCATATTTTTCGAAGTTATAAATAATTAGTTATGAATTTTCAAAGATAAAAGAATTTATAAAATAATTATCAAATTCATTTTTAAATCATAAAAGGATTTTAATTTTGAAAATAGGTGATGACGTCAGCATGACATTATCATGACGTCAGCATACCAGTTAGTGGGCCGTTATTGGGCCGAAATAGTTAGTGGGCCGAAAGTGGCCCAATGGACTTAGCCTAGTGGGCCAAATGGACTAAGTCCATCGCATACCCCTGAATTAAATTTGGAGCGCACAAAGAAAAGAGAAAAGGGCCGTGCGGGGCCTTAATGGGCTAAGGACCATACAGGGTTCCCTTCTCGTCCCGCAGTAGAGAAGTCTGATAGACCCCCTTGGACTCTGTTGGGGCGCGTTCGAGCTCCCTAGCCACGTACGCGCGCGTCGCCACGCCTCGGCGCACGGCCGGTGGTGACGGCGAACGGCGATCCGTGGCTGTAGCAGCTCCGGCGTTCGTGTGAGCGAAGGTTAGAGGTCACTAGGGACCGGCGGTCTTCCCGGCGCAGCCACGGCCCTGGGGTCGAGCTCTTTGCCATGCGCGGCGCGGCTTGGCGGCGCTCTCGGCGCAGCGTGGTGACGATGCGGCGACAGCGCGCAGGGCAACAGCAACAGCAACAGCAGCTTAGTAGCTCCCCTGGTCACACGCTGGGGTGCGCCTGGTTCAGGTGCGCATGCGCACGCACACGCAACTCAAGCAGCGGCGGAACTCAGCTCGCGCTCGCGAATGCGCACGCAACACGACAGTGCCCTGGCGTGGCGCGATGAAGGCGATGGCTTACGTGGTGGCGCGACACTGACGCGGGGAAACGCAGCAGCGGTGCGGACGCGCGCATCAGCAGAAGCTACCACGCAGCACGGCCAGCACTTGGGCGTGCTTGGCTTGGGCACGCGCGCGAGCACAAGCCTAGCCTGGCCGCGACACAGCCGGCCGGCTCGCGGGCCCTCGGCGAACCAAGGCCACGGCGCAGCACAAACAGCGGCGGTGATGCAAGCACCTGCACAAGAAACCACGGCACGAAGGCCGGACACAGGCGCACAACATCACGGTGAAACATAGCGGCAAGGACCGGCATGGCGCTGGGGTCTACCACGGCGGTGAACGTGCGGACAGAGCACGGCTCGACGGCCGACAAGGCATCACAGGTAGACCAAGGCAGAGGGAAGGGGCAAGGTCGGCGGTTGGCTCACATTGGGGCGTAGGTGTAGCCGTTGCAGTGGAGTCGCGCGTCGGTGAATTGGCGGCGAGGTACACGATGACGCTTCTTGCTCTGCTCCGGTGGCGGCTCATCGCGGACGGCCTCCTTCTTCTCACGGACAGCTCCGGTCTTGGTGGCTTCGGTTTCGGCGAGACGGCGTGGTGGCGAGGCGCGCCGCTCCTTCCTTCTTCCTCTACTTCTTCGCTCCTCCTTCTTCGGCGGCGGAACAGGGGAAAAGGGGGCGATCCCCAAAAGCAAGTTGGCTTGCGAAAGGGTCCGATCCCTGGGGTTTATCTGGTCTCGTGCGGCACGGCGAGGGGCAAGAGGGTCACGCCTTGGCCCCCATTGGCTTATGGTGGCGCGAAGACGACGTGGTGGTGCATCAAAGGCTGGCGGGCTCCCGATCGCGTCATAGCGCAGGGGCAAAAGGGATAAAGACGCGGGTGAGGTGTGCCGGGGTCTGCCTGACTCGGTGTCTGTGCCGCTGGCTCGGTCGGGGGCCTGTCCCCTCGGCCTGGCTCGGTGGGCACGCGTGCATCGGTGAGTGGGTGGCCGCGCTGACTGGCGCTCGGGAGAAGAAAACCGGCGCACGGGGTCCACCCGCCAGAGACACGGCAGTGAGGATAGGAAGGTGGGCTGCCTTGGGCCGGTTATGATGGGCTGCACATAGGACTAGGGGGAAACAGTGGTCTTGGGCCAATAGATGAAGGGGGTTCGGTGGACCTTTACAGCTGTTAGCCGGCCCATGTTAGTTGGATAGCTTTGGAAATAGTTTTAAATTTATAACTAAACCTTATAAATGAATTTGAATTATTTCAAATTCAGGACTCACTCAAATAAAGCCACATAAAATCCAACTCACATATTTATACCATAATATAAATTTATATTTTTATATTTGGTTTTATTTCTATGGAATTTATGTGAGAGGCTAGCACATGGTTTTAAATATGGTGTCACACATCAAACAAATAAAAGTTTTAAATTTTTCAGAAAATTCATACTTTCAAAATTCCGGGATGTTACATTCTCCCACACCACCGGGAATCTCGTCCTCGAGATTTAAGCTCCATCCTCTCCCTCGAACAAGTGAGGGAACTCTCTCCTGAGGTCGGCTTCCTTCTCCCACATTGCTTCTCTCTTCGTGTGGTGACTCCATAGCACTTTGCAGTAAGGAATGGTGGTCCTTCTGGTTTCCTTTGTCGCCCTGTCCAAGATCCTCTCCGAGTACTCGACATATTCCAAGGTGTTCTGTAGGTCAAGTATCTCAATCGGGACTTGCTTTGCCTCAACTTCCTTCTCACTCCTCTTCAACTGTGACACGTGGAACACGGGGTGTACAGCTGACATCTCCTCCGGTAGTGCTAGTCTGTAAGCGAGCTTTCCAACTCTCTGAGTGATCTGGTAAGGTCCCACGTATCTCAGGGCAATCTTCCCTTTCACTGCAAACCTCTTGGTTCCTCTCATGGGTGACACTTTCAGGTAGACAAAGTCACCCACTTCAAACGACAAGTCTCTCCTGTGTCGGTCGGCGTAGCTCTTCTGCCTACTCTGGGCAATCTTTAAGTTGTCTCGAACTTTCTCCACTTTCTCCTCAGCCTCCTGAATAGCATCCGGTCCAAAGAGCATCCCTTCTCCTACTTCTGACCACATCAGGGGTGTCCTGCACTTTCTCCCGTAGAGTGCCTCGAATGGTGCCATCTTGAGACTCGCTTGAAAGCCGTTGTTGTAAGAGAACTCTGCGTAGGCCAAAGTGCTCTCCCAATCTGTGCCGTAGGTCAAAGCACAAGCTCTCAGCATATCCTCCAACACTTGGTTTGCGTAGGCCAAACTGCTCTCCCAATCTGTGCCGTAGGTCAAAGCACAAGCTCTCAGCATATCCTCCAACACTTGGTTTACTCTCTCAGTCTGACCATCCGTCTGAGGGTGGAAGGCTGTACTGTAGCTGAGCGTAGTCCCCATCCTATCGTGAAGGCTCTGCCAAAACCTCGCTATGAATTGAGTTCCCCTGTCAGACACTATGCTCCTTGATGCCCCGTGAAGTCTGAGTATGTGGTCCACGTACAAATCTGCCAACTGGTCTGTCGAGTATCGGATCTTCACCGGTACAAAGTGAGCTACCTTAGTCAGTCGGTCCACTATGACCCAAACAGAATCGTTGCCTTTCTGTGTTCGGGGTAGTCCCACCACGAAGTCCATGGAAATATCGTCCTACTTCCACTCTAGGATATCCAACGGCTTAAGCAGTCCTGCTGGCCTCTGGTGCTCTATCTTCACTCTGTTGCAGGTGTCACAACAAGCCACATGGTATGGTATGTCCTTCTTCATATCCTTCCACCAGAACCTCTTCTTCAAGTCTTGGTACATCTTGGTGTTGCCTGGGTGAATGGAATACCTCGAGTCGTGAGCTTCTCTCAGGATCTGCCCTCGTAGCTCCTTGTCCTGCGGGACACAATAACTGTCTTTCAACCACACTGTTCCTTGCTCATCGATCCGGTAATCCTCTGCTTTTCCTTCTAACATCAACTCTCGAATAGCTCCCACCTCTTTGCAAGTTTTCTGTGCCTCTCGAATCCTTCCCTCCAGGTCGTAGGTCACTTGTAGTGCATTGAGTTGTCCCTGCTCCACAACCTCAAGTTGAAACTGTTCTAGCTCATCGTGAAGTGCTGGCTTCTCCTGCCTCACCATCAAGTTGTTGCAATAGGACTTTCTGCTCAGTGCATCTGCCACAACGTTTGCTTTGCCTGGGTGGTAGTGAATCTACAGCTCGTAGTCCTTGATCAGTTCTAACCATCTCCTCTGTCTCATGTTTAGCTCCGGCTAGGTGAAGAACTACTTCAGGCTCTTGTGATCGGTATACAGTTCACACTTGTTCCTGATCAAGTAGTGCCTCCAAATCTTGAGGGCGTGAACAACTACCTCTAGCTCCAAGTCATGAGTAGGGTAGTTCTCTTCGTGCTTCTTGAGTTGCCTCGACGCATAAGCAACAAATTTTCCCTCTTGCATGAACACACATCCCAATCCTTGCTTTGAGGCGTCACAGTACACCACGAAATCCTTCTTGATATCTGGCTGGGTAAGAATCAGAGCTGTCGTGAGTCTCTTCTTCAGTTCCTGGAAACTCTTCTCACAAGCCTCTGACCACTCAAACTTCTTGTCGTTCTTCAACAGCTCGGTCATTGGCTTTGCTATCTTGGAGAAGTTTTCTATGAAGCTCCTGTAGTAACCTGCCAACCCGAGAAATCTCCTGATATCTGTCACTGTGAGCGGCTGCTCCCACTTGGTAACTGCTTCTACTTTCGAAGGGTTGACCGTAACTCCCTCTGCTGACAACACGTGTCCCAAGAAAGCAACTTCCTCCATCCAGAATTCACACTTGCTGAACTTTGCATACAACTTCTGCTGTCTCAGCCTCTCCATCACAATCCGAAGGTGCTCTTCATGTTCTTCCGCTGTCTCGGAGAAAATCAGTATGTCATCAATGAACACCACCACGAATTTGTCCAGCTCTTCCATAAAGACTTTGTTCATCATGTTCATGAAGTAGGCCGGGGTGTTGGTCAGCCCGAAAGAAACCACTACGAACTCATACAGGCTGTACCGAGTCGTGAAAGCTGTCTTCGGAACATCCTGCTCTGGAATCTTCATCTGGTAGTACCCGGACCTCAAGTCAATCTTTGAAAAGAACTTGGCCTTCCACGGCCTGTTTAGCAAGTCGTCAATCCTAGGCAAAGGGTACCGGTTCTTGATCGCCATCGAGTTGAGAGTCCGATAGTCTACACACATCCTCTTGGTGCCATCTTTCTTATCCACAAACAGTACAGGTGAACCCGAAGGTGAGGCACTCGGCCTTATAAACCCTTGCTCCAGTAATCTCTTAAGCTGTTTCTTTAGTTCATCCAGTTCATCTGCGGACATCCTGTACAGGCCCTTGGCCACTGGTCCAGCTCCTGGCATAAGCTCAATCACAAACTCGATATCCTGTCTGGTGGTAGCTCGGTCAACTCCTCTGGAAACACGTCAGGGTACTCCCTCACCACCGAAATTTCCTCCATACTCATTCCTTTCATGTTGCACAACATCGGCGTCGACCTCTGGCTCTGCGGCTTGATCAACACTCTGGCTCCACTGGGGTGCTCCAACTACACGTACACTAGGTTGCAGTTCACCAATCCTTTGTGCTGTGCTAGCCAGTCCATCCCAAGTATCACGTCGATTCCGATTGACTCCAAGACTGTCAGGTCTACCAGAAACAACTTCTTCTCGAACACTATGTTCACTCCTCTACACTCCAGCGTACTCCTCTTCTCCCCTAGCGGGGAACTAGTTACTATAGGCCGTAGTCTGGGCTTAGTTGGTAATGACCTTTCCTTTACAAACTTGGTAGAAATGTACGAAAACTGAGCTCTGATGTCAAACAGAATAGTTGCCATAACTGAGTCAACTAAAAACTCACCGAGAGCCACGTCTGGTGCTGCGGCTGCCTCCTCCGCTGTCAGGTGGTTCAGTCTGCCTCGAGTGGGCGGTGGTGCACTCTTCTGCTGGTTCTACGTGGGCTGTCCTCCCGGAGCTGGTCCCTTCGCTGGTGTCTGGTATTGAGTGTTCTTGTTCTGTCCTCCCTGCTGAAGCTTCTAGGGGCACACAGTGGACTTGTGGCCTAGCTGACGGCAGTAGTAGCAGGTGATCTGTGAGCTGTCGTAGGCTGGCGGCTGCTGCGGCCTGGGCTTCGACTGTCCGGTACCTCCACTACCTCCGGCATGACCTCTGCCCATCTGAGAAAGCTGAGCCTGCTGCTACTGTGAGTACTGGTGCTGCCTCTGCTGTGGGTACTGAGGTGGAGCTGACCTCTACTCTGGTGTGAACCCGGGTGCCCTGCACAGTCTGCACGCTGCCTCTTCTCACCTGGAACCTCCACGTAGTCCAGTCTCGACTTCTCCACAACCAAAGCCTTGCCCACCAGGGCGTGAAGTGTAGCACAGTCGTGAGCAGCCAGGTGGTGTGCCATCTCCCTGTGAAGTCCCTTCCGGTACCAGTACATCTTCTTCTTCTCTGTGTTGGAGTCATCCGGTGCGTACCGCATCAGCTCCTGAAAGCAGTTGGTGTATTCCTGCACTGACATCTGACCCATCTTTAGGCTCCTGAACTCGTCTGCCTTCCTATCCATCACTGCCTCTGGGATGTGGTACTCCCTGAAAGCCTCCACAAACTCCGCGCACCTGATGTGGGTCAGGTCCTCGTGCGAGTCACAGTAGCTGTACCACCAAGCTCTTGCGGTACCGATCAGCTGGTGCGCTGCAACTGACACACTCCTCCTCAGAAAGGTCCGTGAGCTCCAGCTTCTTCTCAATCTCCCTCAACCAGTTGTCTGCCACAAGTGGGTCTGCTGAGTTGTCGAAGGTTGGTGGGCGCATATTGGAGAAACCCTCCACTCTCTTCGGCAACTCTCTGGCTGGTCCCTGAAGTTCCTCCTGTTGTTGTTGTTCTGAGCCACTGCATTGGCGATCGTCTGCATCAGCTGGGTCTGATGTGCCATCACAGCTGCTAGGTTGGGCGCTGCTGGCTGCTTCTGTTCCTGCTCAGGCTCAGGCTCAGCCTCCTCCTTGGGCTCCTCCTCCTCTGGGGCCTCTGGGTCAGGGTTTACTGGCACTCGGCCTCCTCAGCCTCCTCGACCTCCTCGCCCACCATGGTGTCCATCACGGCGTCCACCACGTAGGGCACAGCCTCCACGACGGCCACGACCTCGATCTCCTGCGGGGAGAGGGACGTCCTCCTGCTCGGCGTCCTCCCGGGCTGCCTCCTCAAAACAGTGTAGGAGCCGTCCTGACCGCCTCACTCCCGACATTTGTTCCAAGAATTGAGATCGTGAGAAACGAGTTGTCGGAAATTAACTTTAAGGTACTAAAGCATATAAGGAGTACCTAGCTAACAACAAACAATTTCACACAAGTATATAAGAAGCATGAACACCGGCATAAGATCGATAACTCCAAACACTCATGCAAGATCACCATACAAAAGGTGTGTATCTCGAGGCCTACTCCACAACCTTCGAGATTACACAGAAGCATGAGAGCTACTATGCGATACATAAAGGGTGGTCAACTAAACATGATCAACATGAAGAACTCTACTCTAGATGATTACAGGATCATCCCCTCAAGGTGCCTGCCTCTGAACGGTAGCTGGTGAGTACGGTGGTGACACTGTCTTCAGACTGGGTGGAACTAAGTAGAACGGTGGGTCGTTCACTCCTGGGTAGTCCAGGATCTCAATCTCTGGTAGGTTGAAGTAGCTTGCCAAGCTTCCCATGGCACTGTTCATCTCTGGTGTGTCGGTACTGCCTCTCGGGTACGGTGGCTGTGCTGATAGCTGGGTTGGTGGTAACTCAAACGTCTCAGTCCTCAACTTCGGCCTCTTCTGCAATGGTACTAGCTCTGCAACCTCCCTGAGCTCTGTCACCCGTCTCTGGTCTGAGTCTCTCCACGCTGAGCTGGTCCTGCTAGCTGTGTCTTGTGCCTCGTACAGTCTACCTCCTAAGTGCCACAAGTGGTTGTAGTTCTGAGTCAACCTCTCCTCAAGTCCCCACAACCTTGTCTGGTAGTCTGTGCAAGCGGCTCCTAGTGACTCAGCCAAGTACTCCTTCTCCCGAAGCCTCAACCTGTCCTCTCTGGCTGCTACTGCTGATTCTCTCAGTGTAGCCTGTGTAGCTTCCAGTCTCGCTTTCAAGGTGGTGATCTCCAAGGCATCCCTTTCAGTACTTGCTCTGGCAGCCGCGAGTCCCCACTCGGTGATCATAATGTTCCTTCTGTGAGCTTCGTTGAGAAAGAACTCCAGCTGGCTGTTCTCTCTCTCCAACTAAGCATTCCGTCCCAAGGTGTCGTCCCACTTACGCCTCAGAAACACTATCTCTGAATCCGCCCAAAAGAGTGCCTGGTCTTGAGCTTGAATGTACCTGCTGGTCATCTGCTCCTTCTCATCCTTGCCCTCTGTGTTCTCCTCGGTGTACTCTGTCTGGTCCTTGTTCCACCTGCTGGGGTCGTAGACCGCGGTCGGTAAGACTCTGAAAGGTGTATCCTTCAGCCTCTGCTCGAGCTGCTGGCATACCTTCTTCAGTGCGAGTCTGGCACAACACTAGTGAGCTTCCAAGGTTGAGTTGTCAAAACACGAGACCTTGACCTCCTCGAACTCTGGTACACGTGGGTCCACTGGTATCTTCAAGGTCAGTTCTGTCAGTGCTTGATCAAAAGCTGCGGTAGTGCGTTCCTCGTAGAACACCTCACGGGTCTCCACTCCAGCTGTCTCCAAACACTCCCTGAGGATCTTGCAGAACCCTCCGGCCCACTGGCCGTCAGTCTTGAGGGGGATCCACGTCAGCTCGTCCATCTGCGCGTTGTTAAGGAAGTTAGTAAGAGTTAGTAAAGTTAATCAAGGTATTTATAATAAAGATCAAGGTGTTTATATAAAATTTCACGGATTGTATATAAAGCACAAGGAGTTAGGCTTTCCTATACTATCGTCCGTTTTTAGGCTCGTCCTACGGTCAAGCACGGCTCTGATACCAACTGAAACGAACCGGATTTCCAAGAAAGGAAATCCGACCCTTGCACCTCGGTGATAGTCCCAGGAGGCTATCACGTGCAAATCCCTGTCTCAGAAAGTAACGAAAACCGTACAACAGAAGGAAATATATGAAGGTCCACATAAATAATATTATAATAATTAATCATCTGAGTACAGCATTACGGCACATGCCGGGTACAAGTCCAACAGGACTGACTCAAACAGAGTAAACATCTACGCAGCAGCTCTCATGTAGCGAAGTAGACTCCATCCCATAGGCAGCTCGAGTGTAGAACGGCCTCAGTCATCCCATCCATCGTGCTCAAAGTCGTAGTCCGGCTCCTAGTCTGAAAACCCGTCATCTACTCGATAAGCGAGTAGGTCATGTCAGCTTCCCAACAAAGAGCATAAGCAAAAGAGAATATTTCTAGTAGCATGGATATTCCTATATATGACTGTAGAAGGTTATGCAAGCAGCGCTAGCAACATCAAGGTATGCAGAAATGCTGAGAGGTCACCATCTCCGAGGAGATCCACACCTCCGAGGCCAACGCCTCCGGGGTCAACACCCCAACCAAGGAAAGAACACCAAACACTAGATCTCAACCGAGTCACAGCATCCCACTCACATCCGCGATGTGGGGTCACCAACTCCTTTCCCCACATCTCAACGGCACGAAGCTGGGCTCACACACACAGGGGAGAGAAAGCTGCACAGAAGAATACAAGCCAGGTGAGAGATCGAAAGGGCTGTCCATACCAGTGGACACAGACTATAGCTATAGGTTTAACACTCTGCAGAGGTGGTACAACTGCACCCGCCGAGTAGAGCAGAATCGGATGCCTCCGATCCACAAATCTACCTAACGATCGGAGACCTAGCAAGGCCTGCCTCTCCGAGCCTGACTCGTCCTGAACTGGGGTGCGAAACTTGCCAGCAAGGCCTCGAAGCTGTGAAACCATCCCCGGAAGAGCCGGGGTGATGTCTACTCGGGGGGTATAACCCGCCCCTCTCACACGATCACACCGATCCGCCTACAGGCTGGATGCCATCCACATACTAGTTCTCGGACCGAACCTCGCCCATAACAAGGCGAACAATTTGTATGAAAATAGCCCAAAGATCAAGGTCACACAGACGATCGGTCCTTAATTGCAAGAGCGAGCACTCACCAACTCCATCCGAACGACACGCTGCTAGGGCGGGAGGCCAGGTCGCATCTCCCCTAGACAGGCATTCACAAGTAACCAAAGCGGCTCGCTCCCGTGGTAACACGTCAAGGATACACACTCACCCAAAACACACGCTAGAATACCGAGATATCTCAGTCTCAGTCCAAACCAGAGATCCATCCATAACTAAGGGTAAAATATATGGATAGATAGAGCCGGGAACTAGCTAGGGGTCTATAGCTTGTTCCAAAAGTAGGTTGTTCAAGGATTAGGGTAATACAAACCAAGGTACGGCTAAAAGATTGTCTATGCATTTCAAAGGCATTCATAAATAATAATTAAGCACTAACAACTAAAGCATGCATAGGATCTATATGGTTGGGAGTGACATGACACCTGGTTGGCATCCGTAGTCCTGGTCTGGGTTGAAGTCGGGGTCGAACTCCTCCTCTGGCTCGTAGCTCGGGTCTGCGCAGCACGAGATACGAGACACTAAATTACCGGCAATCAACTAAGCATAAATCCAAAGGAACCCAATTTTAAAAGATCCAAACTATCTACAAACAACACCGTCTCATTTTTAGAAAAATAATGAAACTGGTTTCATATTTTTCGGAGTTATAAATAATTAGTTATGAATTTTCAAAGACAAAAGGATTTATAAAATAATTATCAAATTCATTTTTAAATCATAAAAGGATTTTAATTTTGAAAATAGGTGATGATGTCAGCATGACATTATCATGACGTCAGCATACAGTTAGTGGGCCGTTATTGGGCCGAAACAGTTAGTGGGCCGAAAGTGGCCCAATGGACTTAGCCAGTGGGCCAAATGGACTACGTCCATTACATACCCCTGAATTAAATTCGGAGCGCACAAAGAAAAGAGAAAAGGGCCGTGCGGGGCCTTAATGGGCTAAGGCCCATACAGGGTTCCCTTCTCGTCCCGCAGCAGAGAAGTCCGATAGACCCCCTTGGACTCTGCTGGGGCGCGTTCGAGCTCCCTCGCCACGTACGCGCGCGTCGGCGCGCCTCGGCGCGCGGTCAGCGGCAACGGCGAACGGCGATCTGTGGCTGTAGCGAAGATTAGAGGTCACTAGGGACCGACGGTCTTCCCGGCGCAGCCACGGCCCTGGGGTCGAGCTCTTTGGCCTGCGCGGCGCGGCTTGGCGGCGCTCTCGACGCGGCGTGGTGATGACGCGGCGACAGCGCGCAGGGCAACAACAACAGCAGCTCAGCGCAGCGTCCCTGGTCACGCGCTGGGGTGCGCCTGGTTCAGGTGCGCATGCGCACGCACACGCGACTCTAGCAGCGGCGGAACTCAGCTCGCGCTCGCGAACGCGCACGCAGCATGGCGGTGCCCTGGCACGGCGCGGTGGAGGCGATGGCTTACGCGGTGGCGCGACACTGTCGCGGCGAAACGCAGTAGCAGCGTGAACGCGCGCATCAGCAGAAGCAACAGCGCAGCACGGCCAGCACTTGGGCGTGCTTGGCTTGGGCACGCGCGCGAGCACAGGCCTAGCATGGCCGCGACACGGCCGGCTGGCGCGCGGGCCCTCGGCGAACCAAGGCCGCGGCGCGGCGCAAACAGCGGCGGCGACGACGCAAGCACCTGCACAAGAAACCACGGCACGAAGGCCGGACACAGGTGCGTGACATCATGGCGAAACAAAGCGGCGAGGACCAGCGCGGCGGTAGGGTGCACCAAGGCGGCGAACGCGCGGACAGAGCATGGCTCGACGGCCGGCGAGGCATCACAGGCAGACCAAGGCAGAGGGAAGGGGCAAGGCCGGCGGTTGGCTCACATTGGGGCGTAGGTGTAGCCGTTGCAGTGGAGTCGTGCGTCGGTGAAGCGGCGGCGAGGTACACGGCAGCACTTCTTGCTCTGCTCCGGTGGCGGCTCATCGCAGACGGCTTCCTTCTTCTCACGGACAGCTCCGGTCTTGGTGGCTTTGATTTCGGCGAGACGGCGCGGCGGCGAGGGCACCGCTCCTTCCTTCTCCTCCTCCTTCTTCCTCTACTTCTCGCCTCCTCCTTCTCCGGCGGCGGAACAGGGGAAAAGGGGGCGATCCCCAAAAGCACGTTGGCTTGTGAAAGGGTCCGATCCCTGGGGTTTATCTGGTCTGGTGCGGCGCGGCGAGGGGCAAGAGGGTCACGCCTTGGCCCCCATTGGCTTGCGGTGGTGCGAAGACGACGTGGTGGTGCATCAGTGGCTAGCGGGCTCGCGGTCGCGTCATAGCGCAAGGGCAAAAGGGGTAAAGACGCGGGCGAGGTGCGTCGGGGTCCGCCTGACTCGGCGTCCATGCCCCTAGCTCGGTCGGGGGCCTGTCCCCTCGGCCTGGCTCGGCGGGCGCGCGTGCAGCGGTGAGTGGGTGGCCGCGTGTGTGAACGCGCTGACCGACGCTCGAGAGAAGACGACTGGCGCACGGGGTCCACCCGCTAGAGACACGGCAGCGAGGAAAGGAAGGTTGGCTGCCTTGGGCCGGTTATGATGGGCTGCGCATATGACTAGGGGAAACGGCGGTCTTGGGCCAAGAGATGAAGGGGGTTCGGTGGACCTTTACAGCTGTTAGCCGGCCTATGTTAGTTGGATAGCTTTGGAAATAGTTTTAAATTTATAACTAAACCTTATAAATGAATTTGAATTATTTCATATTCAAAACTCACTCAAATAAATCCACATAAAATCCATAAAATCCAACTCACATATTTATACCATAATTTCAATTTATATTTGGTTTTATTTCTTTGGAATTTATGTGAGAGGTTAGCACATGGTTTTAAATATGGTGTCACACATCAAACAAATAAAAGTTTTAAATTTTTCAGAAAATTCATACTTTTAAAATTCCGGGATGTTACACTTTGACAAGGTGGTTGCAGCAACGGGAAGGTCCATCCCCGTGTCTGTTTCCTCTGCATAGAGCACCGGCCTAATGCCCATTTCTTTAAGATCATCCCTTGCATTGTTATGATCTTTTCCTTTCAACTTCTGTTGTAGCAATGTTCCCAAAGTAGCTTCACACACATTCTTCTTGACGTGCATGTTGTCAATCGAATGACGCACATCCAAAAGCGGCCAATACTCTAGCTCCTATAGAATTGATTTCTTGTTCTACATTCCTCACCCATCTTCTTCTTCTTATTCACCATCTCGCTTCTTTCTTTTGCGAAGTTTCTTTTCAGACAATTTGGGTAACTCCTCGATAGTTTCGACATCCTTGACTTGCAAGTGGAGCAGATCTCCAGTCACATGCATTGGCGCCTGTCGATTCTCCTTTTCCCCATTAAACTGATAATCCATGTCCCGGTAGGCATGTTTCTTGCTGAGGAAATGACGGTGCCCCATAAATGAGAATTTCTTTGAATTTCTTAGCCACACTGCACAAGTTTTTTTCCAATCAGTGTGGGCAAGCTGCACCTTTCCTTTTACTCTAGCCAGAAAGGTTGCGATGAGCTGGGTTGTCGTTGATGGTGGTGAACAACATGGCGTGCAATGTGAACTCCTCACGGCCGAACTCACCCCAAACCTCCTTCGCACCAGGCTTCCAAAATATCTTCAAGTCATCAACTAGTGGCCTCAAGTAGACACCAATACGGTCGCCAGGTTGCTTTGGCCCGGAGACCAATATTGTCAGCATCATGTATTTCCGTTTCTTGCATAGCCAGGGTGGAAGGTTGTACATTGACAGCACGACAGGCCAGGTGCTATGTGTTGAGCTCTGGTTACCGAATGGGTTCACGCCATCTGTGCTCATAGCGAACCGAATGTTCCTGCTTTCACCGGTAAATTTCTTAAAGTGGGAATCAATATTTTGCCATTGTTGGCCATCTGCGGGGTGCTTAATCTTGCCAACTTTCTTCGTTCGTGTCTTATGCCAACGCAAGAGTTGAGCCTCCTTTCGTGTGGCGAACTATCTTCTCAACCGAGGAATGATGCAAAAATACCATGCTACCCTCACAGGAGCCCCTTTAACCTTCTTCTTCTTCTTCTTGCCTGTGATCTCCACGGGCTCGTTCTCGTCATCATCAGCATTGTTATCATCTCCACCATATTTTTTCCTCTTGTACCGATCGAACCCACACTTGGGGCACTTGTCAAGGTCTGCATAATCTCCACGAAATAATACACAACTGTTCTTGCAAGCATGAATTTTTTCAACCTCTATTCCCAGAGGACAAATTATCTTCTTCGCCTCATAGACAGACTCGGCTATTTGGTTTCCCTCGGGTAGCATGTCCTTAAGGAGATTCAATAGTTGTTTGAATCTTTTGTTGCTCCAACCATGATCTGCCTTAAGCTGCAGAAGTTTTAGATTACCAGAAAGGCGAGAGTACTTCTTACAACCAGGATAGAGTGATTTCTTTGAATCTTCAACGAACTGCTTCAGCCTCGCTAATTCAGAAGCTGTATACACACGTTGAAACTCAACATCCCGCAACATTTGATCAACATTGTGCACACGTTGCAACAACTCACCATCATTGAAGCCCGTAACTTCTTGATCAGTGATATCGTCAGGCCTCATCACAATTGGTGGGAACGGTTCATTTTCCTAAAAAATTCCACCTTCATCATGCTCTTCATCATGGCATAGCGCTGCCCCTTCATTATTAAGGCTCGTAGCATGGTGTCGCGCTTCACCTTCATTTAGGCATCCTACTTCGACTTCATTAAGCCCTTCCACACCATGTTTATTCCAACACATGTAATTTTCTTTGAAACCACATGTGATCAAAAGATGAAAAATATTGTCCCGTTGTCTGAACTTCTTCTGGTTGAGACAATCTATACAGAGGCAAAGCATTGCCTGAACACCACGGTTTCTCATATCTGCCTCTGCTTGATCTAGAAAGCCATTGACCCCCCCTAAGAAACTGTCCCAATCTCGGGACTTACTATACATCCAAGCCCGAGTAGCAGCAGTCATCTGCAATTTTCGTACATCAAATAAGCATAATGCATCACCAAAACGATGAGTAAGAGGATTAGGACAACAAAATTCAATAAAAGGGGGCAATTTCCACCTTGACGAGGACTGTCTACGAGGCGAGCGCTTCTGAGGAGGAGGACGAGGCGTCGCGGCCGCGGCGACGGCGACGGCGCGGAGGACGGCGCCGAGCCTAAGGAGGAGTATCAGCTGTTGCTTTGGAGGACGGCGACGTACGGCGCGGAGGGACGCCGCGCCGCGGTCGACGTCCGCCGGCCCCTTTCGCCGTCGCGCACGCGGCCGGCCGGCCTGCTGCAGCGCTGGCTTTCTGAGGAGAGAGAGAGCGCGCGCAGCGAGTGGGGCCTTCAGAGAGCGCGCGAAAATGCTGCTGTAGCAACGGCGGGGAGAGAGCGAGTGGGGCCCTCAGAGGAGAGAGAGCGAGTGTAGTTGTCGGAGATAGCAGAGTGGTCGGAACGCAAAGGCAGACGCGTATTAATAACACGCGTCTCTAATGTGAGAAAACAAAGGAGATGCTAGCTCCAAACAAGCGTCGCCAATTGGGTCGTCATAAAATGAGATGCGTCCTAAAAGCCACGCGTCTCCAATAGGAAAGTCATCGGTAACGGACTTAAAGAGCCCGTTACCGACAGGTTTCACTTTCGTATCGGACGCATTTTAACGTCCGTTACAAAGAAAACATGTAACGGCCGTTTAAGAAGTTTGTTACCAGAAGTCCTCTTTGGTAACGGGCGTTGTGGTGGCGAGATCAGGGCGAGGTCGGGGTCGAGCCTGCCGCGCTTATGCGTAACGGGCACCAAACAACAACCGTTATAGATGGGGTCTATGTAACGGGTGTTAAAGGCCCGTTACAAATGCCGCGTGACCTATTTGAGGTTTTCACGTAGTGATCCTTTCGGGTCTCGACAGTGCAGTCGCACGCGCCCACCAACCGGACTTCCGCCGCCCTTGCCCACCGGACCGGACCAGCGCTGCCTGCGCCGGACGGAGTTGTGTTGCCGTCGCCGACCGCGGGGGCACCGCACCACCGGCCGAGCCATGCCGCTGGCCGTGGGGCGCCGCATCACAGGGCAGGCCAGACCACGTCGCCGGTCGTGAGGATGCCGCACCGCAGGCCAGGCCACGCCGCGTGCCACCGGCCGCGAGGATGCCGCTCCGCTGGTTACGAGGGGCCTGCAAACGCTGCCGTTGTGGCATCAGACCACCGTCGACAGCCATGGCCCTCGCGCGGCCGCGCCGCGTGCCGTGCGAGCCCCCGTCAGCTTGTGTACGCGAGCCCCTGAATTGTCTTGTTCCATGTGAGATGGAATGCACGTATCTGTGCTTGTTCCATGTGAGATGGAATGCGCGTATGTGTGCTGCAGCAAGAAATTATGCTCATACTATAGTCGACTGAAATTTTGGTGAAATGTGTAATTTTTTTTGCATTGGGTTGCGTACCGGCTCGCACCGATTACACACGTACCAGCTCGCACCTCGTAATTGGAAAAGAAAACACCGTTTCGTCCGCCCACCCCTTCTCTTTCCCGTGGCTCCTCAGTTCTCCCTGGTGATGAACTCCACGTCAGGCAGTACCGTCGGCCATGGATGCGTTGCACCGCAGGCCTCTTAGTCGCCGTGGACGTGCGCCACCGGCCGTAGGGGCAACACACCGCAGGCCAAGATGCACCGCCACTTCTCGGTTTTGCTACCTCCACCATGTGACTGCCGCTCCGCTCAAGATCACGACGCATGTAACCAGGCCACCGCTGGTGGAGGAGATTGGAGACAGCGGGCCCTGAAGTTGGTGAAGTGGAGCTGCAAAATGGTGACGTCCTTGGGGTGAAGCTATTTATGTGGAGTGATCTTAAACAGAACCTAAGCTAAATGTGCATATTGAGCTGATAGGGTGCGTTTGAGGGTGCTCTGGCTCCCGCTCCGGCACTGGAGGAGTCAGAGCCACACCAAATGCACGTGCCGGCGGTCGGTGGAGCGGCTCCACCCTCACGATTGGGAGAGTCGGAGTTATTTTTCCCGAGAAGTGGGGAACCGACCATAGCTCGGTTGGCAATATGCACCAAGGGTGGTGCTGCCGGTCAGGGCTCGAACCCTGGCACCCGCAGGCCTCCAAAGAAGGCCGAGTCGTGGAGACTCCTTTCAAAAACAAAAAATTTCCCGAGCAGCAGACGGAGCTAAAATACCAGCTCCGCTTGCTCCGGCTCCGCTCACGCTGTCACGCACGCAACACAACAAACACGAGCTAACCAACTTTTGAGCTTGCTGGGCTGGGTCTGCTAATATATAACGTCAGTGGTGGCTGGACCAAGCTGCTGGATCACAGGATTTGGGGAAGCGGATGCATCTCATAAGGTGCAACTAAACCAATGTACAATATTTTCTTTAACAATTTTTAGACACCCATGAAGGTTATTTTTTGACATTATCAACATTTTTTTGAAAAAACTCTGGCTTAATTGTCATCAAGCTTTCTTAACGTTGACCAATGTTTTTTATATGTAACAATATATTTTTAATTTTTTTACATTCACCAACATTACTTACTCTTCAACAAGTTTTTACAATCACTAAGCTTTTTATGATTCACCAAATTTTTTTGATATCAACCAAATTTTTTATTTTAAAAATATTGAGATAGTTCATCTAAAGTTTTGACTTTTAAAAAACAAAACAAAAAATTTCCATATTGGAAAATACTGAAATAAGTGACGAATTCAACATTTTCTGAATATATAATTATTGAACTATTTCAATATTTTAATTCAATATTTTTCAGAAAATGTTGAATTCAACACAGTTGGGATAGTGAATTCAAAACTTGAGTTTAACATTTTAGAAATATTCAAAATGTAACTAGAAAGAGATGTACAATAAATAATAAATATTAAATCATACATGTATTAGAAATATTCTTCATGATCCAGAAGAAGAGCTGGATCATAAGAGCAGGTACAATAATTGTTCATAGCTGGTCGCCACGCCCAGACAGGTTAGCAAATTCTAACGTGGCGGAGAGAGAAATCTGGAGAGAGAACCAGCTTGTCGCAGAGTTGAGCGCCGAGCGCTAGTCCTGTTGCTGCAATTTGCGGGTCCCGCCAGCTCACAAACGAGAGGACAGCAAGCGCCCTTGGTCTGCCACAACCTCACGCACGCAACAGATAAAGGTATAGAATAAATTAGTGCTTGGACCCACATAAATAGATCAAGAGACTAGTTGTTGTATCACTTAGCTATTGTGCTGGTCTACTAGTGATTTGGCTTGTCTATTAGACAAGTTTATTGACCTTGCTCTAAGTCTCATCATCACTATCACGCATGTCGAAATCAGGCACGTGCTCTAAAGGAGGATTGTCATCATCACTATCATCGGCAGTGCCTGACTGGAATTGCTCAAGTAATTCTAAGTCCTTCCCATTATCAACCTCATCTCCATCGTACTCACCATCAACCATTTCATTGTCTACTTCCATTCCAATGGCTTCGGTTAAGTCTATCTCAAAACTCCCCAGTAGCCTTGCTTATTGAAAGAACTCTCCTTCATATGTGTTTGGGTCTATGTTGTAATCTTCATTGTTTGGGACAGGTAGTTTACCGCGTGGCGATACCTTGTACACAACATCCCAACCCTTCAGGCAATTGTCAGTTTTGCATGGGTAAGAGAGATAATATACTTGTGTGGCCTGTTGAGCCACAACATAGACATCGTCGCCTGGCATGATGGTTGATAGTTGAATTTCAACTAGCCCAAGATTATCGGTCTTTCTCACTATGCTAGGATCAAACCAATGTCATTTGAATATGACGGGATTGAGAGGCGTGGAACCATTAAATGATAGTTCGTATATTTCTTCTAGTATTCCATAAAACTCTGCCCCGCTAAGGCCTGATGTAAAAACTCGATTGGGCATCTTCTGCTCGTGCTTTGTTGTGCGAAAGCGATATCCATTAACGTCATATGCGGTAAATGTCTTGACCCTAAAGCCACAACCTTCGGCAACCTGTCTCAACTCGTCACTCATAGACGAATCGGTTTGGGCCTACAAGTTCAAGCAGGATAGTTGATTATATGATTCACACGTATGATAGTTAGTTATACGCCTAAAGTGGAGTTTCACCTTATGTTTAATCCAAGAAATGAAATCAGGCAATCCCTCTCCCGCTCCCTTTGCCATTAGGGTATCAGATTCCTCTGGTGTAGGTTCTGTGGATTTACGCCAGTATAGATAATGAAATTCCTTGTGGCAACATGAAACAAGAGTGTTGGATGCAGAATAGTAACTACTAGAGAACAAGTATGTTGTGAACATACTACATGTACGACAGAACTTCATAAGGTTCTGCAACACATATAGCATGATAATGCGCCACTCTGTGGGGCTCAACCTCTTGTAGGTCCCCTGACTTGCGCTTCTGAGTTGTCCTTGGAAAATGCTGAGGTTTGATTCATTTCGGCCAGCATTGTAACGAGGGGTTGGATTATGCACACTCAAAAGGTTCTCAAAATAGTATTTTGTTGTGAAGTTTACCACCTCTTCCTAAATGTGTGCCTCTGCAATGGAAGCTTCGATATAGTGTTTGTTTTTACATGTAGTTCGAACAACCTTTAGGCATCTCACAATTGAATAGCACCAACAGTTTTGCACAGGACCCCCATTCGTACCTCATACGGGAGGTGCAAAATCAAATGTTGCATCAGATTGAAGAAGTCGGATGGAAAGGCCTTCTCCAACTTACAGAGCAACACTAGAGCCAATGCTTCCATTTCTGTAATTAAGCCTGGGCAAAATACCCGATACCCATTACACATACCCGAATTACCCAAACCCGAGGTACCCGATCCCAAATTTGGATAGTGATTTTGATTACTCGAAATTAGTTTGGGTAATTCGGGTAATAGACTCTGGTACCCGAACTACCCGAAATTTGCCATCATCTTTGTATTTTATCACGTGTTGTTAGTTGAGCACTTGAAATTATCACTTTATTAGAATATAATTTTCTCGGTTTGAACAAGTGACTATATTATATTATTCTCCACAATTTGTTGTTGAAATTATGTATAAATTGCAACCAAAATTTGTGTATTTTGTTGTTCTTTGTAAATTCGGGTAGATCGGGTATACCCGAACCCAAATCCGAATTATCGGGGTACCCGAAATGCCAGATAATGATTTTTTCGAAACTAATATCGGGTAGCTATTTTCATTACCTGAATTACCCGACCCGAAAAGATTGAGTAACCCGAACGCCCAGGCCTATCTGTAATCACGGTCAGAGATACCTTCTTAGCACAAAGCTACCGGAAGAAATAGCTCAACTCTGCCAGTACAACCCAGATATAGTCAGGAACATAGCCCCGAACCATCACCGGAAGGAGGCGCTCGAGCCATACATGGTAGTCGTGACTCTTGAGCCCTTTGATTCGCAAAGTAGTTAAGTTCACTCCCCTCTTTATATTCGAAGCGTACCCATCAGGGGACTTCAATGTTTGGAACCATTCTAGCACTTCCTTCCTTTGGGATCTATTGAGGACGAAGGGAGCCCTAGGCCTTCTCCATGTCCTGCGGTCGATGGGAGGCACCATGTTTAGCTTTGGTCTATTGCATAATTTCGTTTGATCCACTCTAGCCTTGACATTGTCCTTTGTCTTATCAGGAATGTCCATGATTGTACTAAAAAGTGCCTCGGTGACTTTCCTTTCAGTGTGTATTACATTAATGTTATGTGGAAGGAGAATATCATCCATATAGGGGAGCTTCCACAAAGGCCGACTTCTGAGTCTAGGCATGTTGCTCACCATATCCCACAAAAACACCTTCTTCACTAACCTCAAGAGCCTCTAACTGAGAACGAATCTCGGCAGCTGTCAGCATCTCCAGTGGAGGGTTTAGGACTAAGACATCCTTAGTAAAGTTCTTGATGTCTTGTCTGAATGAATGGCCAAGAGGGAGGAATTGTCAATGTTTGTCGAAGGATGAATATTTGCCACCATTGTTCAACCAAGTGAACTTAATTTTTGTCTTGCACACTGGGCAGGGAAACTTCCTGTGAACACACCAGCTAGAAAATACCCCATACGCCAGTAGGTCATGCATTGAGTACTGGTACCAAACATACACCTTGAAGTTTTTCTTTGTAGCACGGTTGCATGTGCATACCCCATCATTCCAAGCACGGAGCAAATCATCGATCAAAGGCTCCATGTACACACACGTATTATTCTCTGGGTGTTCAGGGATTATCAACGACAAGAATATGTTCTGCCGTTGTAAAAGGACACCAGGAGGAAGATTGAGAGGGATAACAAACACTAGTCAACAAGTGTATGGAGCAGCCATTAAACCATATGGATTGAACCCATTTGTTGTTAGCACAACATGTACATTACGAGCCTCTCCTGCTTTGTCACGATGAATCGAATCAAAAGTTCTCCATGATTCACCATCGGATGGATGTACCAGCTTGTCAAGATTGTATCGACGGCCCTGTTTGTGCCATGTCATCTTTTTCGCGGATTCCTCGGTCATGTAAAGCCGTTGGATCCTCTGTATGAACGGAAGGTACCAAATGATTTTCATGGGGATTGGGATCTACCTCTTTTGGCCATCAGCAAGCTTTGCCTCCAGGTACCTAGAGGCCATATACTTTGCACAGTAACCATCATTTGCATAATCTTTCCTAAATAAGAGGCATCCTTTCGGACAAGCATGTATCTGGTCATATGGAATCTTAAGCACACAAAGGAGTTTCTTTGCATGTACAAGCTTTTTGGCAGAATGTGACCTTTCAGAAGGTAATCCGGCCAGTTGAGAAATGTTAGTATGCCTATGAAGTGGTTTTTGTGCCGCTTCCAACATGTCGTAACATTCCTTTGCGCTTGCCTCTGGCTCCTCCTCTTGTTGTCCTTCATGGAAGTGTTCTTCATGAAAGTCATTTAACATGTCTCCTACCCCGACATCATCATCATAATAATCGATGCGTTGTCTCACGACCTCGTCTCTCATACGATCAGCTTTACTATGCAAGACCCACCGGGTATAGCCTTCCATAAATCCATTCTTGCAAAGATGTTGACCCATGGCCTCCCTTGTTTGTCTCTTACCATTTGCACAACGGCGGCAAGGACACCAAATACGAGTTCCTCCTTTAACCCTACCAAATGCTTGTTGCAAGAAATCTTCGGTCTTGTCAAGCCATTCATTGGTAATCGAACTTTGACTTAGGCGGCCAGTGTACATCCACTCATGGTCATCCATCTTTAATTAAACATATCAGCAAGTGACATAAACAATATTTTGCATTTGCACGTTGTCTATAGTTTCTAATAGGTAAACATAGGTCCTAATCCCACCCGAGGATGTGTAGATGGGGTTAGTTTCCATGGTATCCTTCGATCCAAGTCAGAATTTTGGAAGCACCTCCCCCCTGTTCTATAAATACACGTCCTGGTAGGGAGATTGTGTATCCGGAGAATAACAGGGTGGTGATGCCAAAACTCTGACCCGAATCGAAGCAGACCATGAAAACTAACCCCATCTACACATCCTCGAGCTGTCCAAAAAACATGGACAATTCAAAACAGATACGGTTATAGATATGCAAATATCTGCATATTTTTAGCTGTATCTCTTTCGAACGGGAGACGCCTAACTAGGTTACGTTATCAACATACATAATACGAGAGGACGGGACTTTTATGATTCACCTTGCTGTCCTGCAAAGTGACGAGTCGAGGAGGTATGGTGGAGGCGGTCCGGTGACGGGGGGCGGTTCCTGAAAAAGATAACAATAATCGTGTCAATTGAAAATTTCGACAACACCTCTCTTGCACGGTGAGGTTTTTATACCTGCAAGAAAACTACAGCGCAATGGCCGACAACCACATACACAAAAGAGCCACATACAACACAAGGAACCATTTTTCATATGCAATTAAGTCTTGAGCAACACAAGGAAAATACATTGCTTATAGAAAATAGGATACAAAGATAAGTCTTCAGCAAAATCACTGGAATTCAAATAAAATGGCCTATACAATTTCATAAAATTTGTGGATGCATCCAAATACAAATAAGTCATATGCACTTTAGTGTCTCCTACATAGGATAAGGTTAAAACTAGTCATTTGTCTTATACATAGCATCCTAGATTGTCAATTTCAGGATCCAAATGGCAGGAGGGAAGGAGGTTTCTTACTATGCAAATGCTGCGGCAGAGGTGGAGGCCGAGCCGCTGGCTGGCGGCGGTGGGAGCAGGCCGCCGGGCGGCCGGAGCAGGGACGGCCCGGGCAAGTGCCATCCACGGCCGGTGCGCCAGGATGCCCGGGCAGGGGCGGGTTCTAGTGGCCGGCTAGTTGTGGGTAGGGGCGGGATGCCCGAGCAGGGGCGGGCGCCGGTGGCCGGGCAGGGACAGGCGCCGGTTTGGATGGAGGGGGCCGGTGGCGGTGGCATGGTCCCTTGGTGGCAGCGGAGGTGGCCGGTGGCGGAGGAGGGGGCCGGTGGCGGAAGGGGTCGGTGGCGGCAGCGCGGTCCCCCGATGGTGGTGGAGGGACCCGGTCACGACGGAGGGGGCCGGTTGCGGTGGAGGGACCCGGTCGCAGCGGAGGGGGCCGGTGGCGGCAGCATTAGGGTGTGCGTGTGTGTGAGTCTGTGTGCGTGTGCTGTGTGTGTGTGCCGGCGTGGGTGTGTAATTGTGTAAAGGGAGGTTAGATGCCGAGTGTCAGATCTAAGACACTCGACGAAGCACCGGTTAAATTTTTTATTCAATTTTCCTCACTATTTCTATCTCATCCTTCAAAAAATACACAAATTTTCCACAAATTTTCGAATAATCAAAATGTGGCGGCCGGGTAGAGGCTTCGCCGAGTGTCTAGATCCAAGACACTTGGTGAAAACCGGGTACATGCCGAGTGCCTGATATGGTACACTCGGTGCAATATGATCAATCCGCCGAGTTTTTTCGCTCCGACACTCGGCGAAATTTGGTAAAGACGCCGAGTGTTGTCGTAAACACTTGGCAAAGACAACAGAAAAAAGACAAATTTTGGCCCCTTTGCCAAGTGTCTTGGTCAAAAACACTCAGCAAAGTGACCTATCAGCCCCCTAATTTATTGCACAGTCATGTTAAACGTACCCCATTCAAATAGTATTCATCACAGGCAGTTTATATACATCACATATATCACAATTTCAAATCCATAGAAATAAAAGGGTACACAAGTTCAAATCCATAGAAATAAAAGGTTACATAAGTTCAAATACATTACAAGTTCACAACTGAAGTACACGTCTCAAGATAACAAGGGATTAGAGGGACACGATAATAATAGCTTGTCAGAACATTCATTAGAGGGAGACGCTTCCTGTAGCTCGGTGGAAGCTTCTGGATCATCAGATTGTGTCTCCGATACTTCCGTGGAGCCTGTTCCCATGTGCTCTTGAATTTAAGTCCCGCCAATGGTTGGTGACAAGGGTACTTCATGGAAGTAACCTGATGCATGAGGATCCGCATGAGATAGTGCAGTATTTGGACTGTCTAGGTGCTCACGATTGTAGTTAGGGGGTGATGTATAGACTGGTTGTAGCGTACCTACTTGCTCACGACCTCCTCCAAGTGCACCACCTCCTCGTCTAATAGGCTGCATACCCGCGCCAGCATTTTGTTGCGGCTGGCGATATAGTATGTAGCGGAGTCGTTAGTTCAAATCTACAGTAAGAGTGACAATTGTTAGAGGGAACAATGTAACATTATCGGAGCAAAGTTTTGTTGTAACTTTAGTTACCGTTGGCATGTATCTGTAGATCACCCGGTGGTGCTTGTTCTACATGAATCCAAATTGGCCACATCAGCATAGAACAACCACCAGCTCTATGGATGCCTACATCCATCCGCCTAGGTATAGATGATGGGTGTGCATATGTTATCATGCTGAATGTGAGATCCATATGGTTGGTGGGCCTTGGACGAAGTTGGGTAACTGTACATATGTTCCTGAAGATTAGTTCAGACTGGTTCCAAAAGATTGGTGGCAATCCCATTATGAAAATCTTCAGTGCTTGCGTATTTTCAAACTGGTTCCAAAATGCCGGTGGCAATGAAGCTTCTATCTCCGAGTTGGGTACTCTGGGATCAATGGGTAGTTCAATGGAAACAAACCCGAGCGTCAGTGGTAAGATCGCAAAATGAGGTTCCTCGATTACAAGGTCTCTTTCTGCCAAGATCATATCGGTTTCATGGAATGAGCCGGTTACCACCACATAATCACAAATGAACCGGTGTACATTTTGTAGCGGAAGCACCACACTCATATGCCTCTGTACTGCTGCCTGTATCTACTGGTGACTGATCTCATCGACAGGATGTAGAGAATCACTCTTAATAAGTACTACGAAGACTAGAAGATGTGCTTGATCATTGTAATTGAGCTCAGCCTCATCAAAGATCACGAGGTTTTCACGGTGGAAAGACGCCATTAGTTGGTGCTCCGATTCAGCTCTGAGGGCCTCTTCTCCTGCAAAATAAAATTGATTTGCTCAACAGTTTGATTTAAACAAATCTAAAATAGAGACACTAGAATATATCAAAATAAATTCATAACTATGGCTGACAACCACATACACGAAAGAGCCACATACAACACAAGGAATATAGTGCTTCATATCCTGCTTGACAAAGCACATGGCATAAAAATTTTGCTAATAGTTCCAATAGGCATAAATAATGACAATCATATTAGTGATGGAGCTAGGATCCATGCTTAGGGGGCCAATTTGCCAAGTTAAATTTGTCAAGTTAATACTAATGTGTACACATATGCAACAATAATTAGTCATTAACTCAAAAATTACAAATCATATGAATTGTTCCTCCCAATCTTTCAGTTGGCCTGACCCTGGTAAGGAGGGAGATTTTTGGGTGACAAACATTTACAATAATTGGTCATGCAGTACAATACTACACCACAACATGAAGTATTGTTGTATCTACACAGAGACTAAGTTGTGAGGAGGGGAAGTATTGCTCACCTCTGGAGCGGTTGGCCTGGAGCTGCTGGAGGAAGACGGTCGCCCGAAGAAGGGAGTCACGTCGGCCCTCGCCCAGAAGGGATCTGCAGGGCTGCGGTAGAAGGGAGCCGCGCCAGCCCTCGCCCTCGCCCCACCGAGATGCACGGGCAAGGGCGGGCGCCAGTGGTTGGGGATGGGTGCCAGGGGACGGCGGTGGTGGCGGCGGTGCGGTCCCCTGGTGCAGGAGGAGGGGGTCGGTGGTGGCGGCGTGGTCCCCTGGTGGCGGCGGAGGATACCAATGGCAGCGGAGGAGGGGGTCGGTGGCGGCGCGTGTGCGGTGGCGGGGACGACGCGCCGGTGGGGTGCGGTGGCGGGACGGGCACGGCGCACCGGTGGCGGGATGCGGTGGTGGGGTGCGGCGGCGGTGGAGGGATTCAGTGGCGGCGGAAGGACCCGGTGGCGGCGGCGCTAGTGCGTCGGGTATGCGTGTGTTTGAGTCTGTGTGCGTGTGGTGCGTGTGTGGGACACAACGACGTGGGCGTGTAACTGTGAAGGGTGAGATATATATGCCGAGTGCCAGATGCAAGACACTCGGCGTCCTCAGGGTTGTTTTTTCAATTTTCCTCACTATTTCAATCTCGTCTTTGAAAAAACACTCTAATTTAAAAAACAAATCAAATTGGCTCCAATCACATTTGCAAGTACCTTGTTAATTAACTAAGCAATGCATAAACATGCTTTTTTACTAATGTTAGTCCATTATTTTATGTAGTTTACTAAATTTCAATATGAATCAACTAATTGCAGTTAATGATTTAAAATTATGAAATGGATTCGAAAATTTTCCAAAAATTCAAGGGCTGTAGTCTAGGTTGTCCATTTCCTGTAGAAAAAGTTCCAAAGTCAAACTCATATTCGACTACCATTGTTACTCCAAAATCTAACTGAATCACTCTCAACTCTGAGAAACTTCTCCGGAGATCTTCCAGTTTGTAAGCAGCGCATGTGATGAATTGTTCGAAAACTTCTCAACCTCTTACCACTACCTCCACATATGATATCATGATATGATGACAAATCTCGTAATTTTTCAACTTAGTTTGCATTTTATAGAATTAAAAAACTATTTGGCTACAAGCACATTAGACTGTTTACTGAACAATATGTATAAAATTAGCTTTGATTTAAGGAGCAAGGCCTCAACATGGACTAAGTACAATGAATAACAATTTTTTTACTAATTTTATAGCATTATCGTAATCACTTCCAGTTCAAATTTCACTTATTCCTAGAAATTCTTTTAAATGAAACTAATACCTTAAATATAGCTAACGAACCAAGAAATCTGTAAAAATTGAGTATGGAGGACCTAATACTGTATTAGAAGTAAAGAAAAAGTTTGAAGTCAAAAGGAAGAAAAAATAATTCATATTTTGCCGAGTGTCCCAACGAAATACTCGGCAAAGACGTTTACGCTGAGTGTCTATCAAAAACACTCGGCGACAAAATTGGTTGATGTCGAGTGTCGGACAGACGACACTCGGTGAATGACTACCTCCATCTCTCCGTTAGCGGCCGCGCTACGAAGGGCCATGTGGCCCTTTTTTTGCCGAGTGTCTTAATGAAACACTCGGCGACAAATTATGTATAGCCGAGTGTCGGAACGACGGCACTCGGCGAATAGCAACCGCTGTCTCTCCCTTACCGGCCACGCGACGGCGTGTGGGTTGAAGGTACACATGCCCCTTCTTTGTCGAGTGCTCTTTGTTGCCGAGTGTTGCCTTATTGTGTGCCGAGTGTTTTTTTGTGTGACACTCGACAAAGAGGAATAATCGCTGAGTGTCTTTTGTTCGCTGAGCGTTTTCCATGTACACTTGACATATAAGGCTTTTCGCCGAGTGCTCGAGGGAAAACACTCGGCGTATAGAGCAACACTCGGCGTCTACCGTGATTCCTGTAGTGTTGAGAAAACCATCCTGAAAACACACACAAGCACTCGGTAGCACAAGCTAGCTCACCACTATCTTACTCACCATCATATTGCGAGGATCACCAATGGCTGCCAAACTAGCCCTCTTCTTGGCCCTAAGCCTACTCTTGGCTGCCGCAGCGCACGGCTGCGCACCCAACTGCCCCATCCCAGTCGTCCCGACGCCGTCCCACGGCCAAGGCGGGCGCTACCCGATTGACGCCCTCAAGCTGAGGGTGTGCGCTAATGTGCTGGGCCTCGTCAAGGTCGGCCTGCCCCAGTACGCAGCGGCTCGCACTAGGCCAGAAACGATTTGTGCTGACACTAGGAAATTAGCATGTTGGCGGGTGGAATTGGCACCCGCCAGCATAGTGGTGCACTGGGGCGCCGGCTCATCACCCGCCAGCGGTGACGGCACAGTGCTGGCGGGCAACATAACGCACCGCTAGCACAAATGGAGAATTCGAACAACAAATCAAACAAGAAACAGAGACAGAAGAGGAGAAACAAGCTATAATGCAGAAATTCCATACAGCTAGAAATGTCTATATACATTGGAAAGATAATGAAGAAAAGGAAGAACAAGAGTCACATCATGTGTGCGTACAATTTTTAGTAAGCTAATTCTAATTACTATTCATAAATATATTTAATATGTGGTTTATTTATATTAATTATTTTAATATAATTATTTTCAGAGACCATTTCATTATCTTATGTATCTGTCCAAAGCTTGGAGAAGCAGGGATCTTCGACTCATTACACTACAAAGAGGAGATTTACGGAATTCATTAACATTCTAAAAAAGTAAGACAACCCATTGTAGTACTTTAATAATGCATGTATAGGCTATACTTGAAATTGTATCACTAACTTCTGTCTTTGTATCCTCAAAGCGCGTATCGGCTATACATATTAATTGGTGGGGAGCACCCTGCAAATAGGGAAAGGATGTTAATACGACATGCCAAATACGTAAGAACATAACAACTTGGTATTTTTCATAGTTGTGCAGTTTGTTAATAACTTCTCATCGCTTTTTATTTGTTTGCAGTGCTACAAGCAACCTCCCGGCACTGTCTTATGTGGATATTACGCGTGCAAGATGTTGAGAAATAATGGAAGGTACCGGACGAATCCTGAAGACGTAAGCCTCTGGTACACAACCATGTGCTAATTAACTTCCTAATGGTTATGCATAATAATCTTCATTTATTGTGTGTACGTGCAGCTCCCTACTATAGAGGGATCATGGGGGAACTTGGGACACAAGGACATCGAGAACATTTGTGCGGACATGGTGAGGTTCCTTCCACGTAAGATATGCCATGAGCTGAGAGAATTCTTCGATGACGAAGGAGTGTTGATTCTAGAAGAGCACAAAGCGTTACGTCCATGGGTGTAGTAGAGGATTATCTATTTTAAATGTTGGATATCAATTATGTGGATTATCTATTATGTACGATGTTTTCTTAGTAATAATGTGAGACTTATGTAGTATTTAGTTTGGATTATGTGGTTGATAGACACATTTGAATTTGGCGGACAAATACAAATAAATATAGGTGAATTTGGCCTACAAATACGAATACTAATGAATACGGGTGAATTTGGCGAACAAATACAAATAATAAGCAAATACAAAATAATTAATAGGAGATGGAAAAACGTAATTCCTGGCAGGCGGCTTAAGCACCCGCCAGCACATAAATTCTCTGTGCTGGCGGGTGGCATAACCACACCGCCAGCACAGAAAACCTCAGTGCTGGCGGGTGAGGTAAGGCGCCCGCAAGCACTGAGAGCCTCTGTGCTGGCGGGCAGGCACCCACCAGCACTAACGGCCATTTGTGCTGACTCTAAGTTGCTGGCGGGTGCTGGGCCCGCCAGCACAGAGGTGTTCACTACATGAAAACCTCAAATAGGTCACGCAACAATTGTAACGGGCCCTTAACACCCGTTACATGTACCCGCATCTGTAACGGTTGTTGTTTGGCGCCCGTTACGCATAAGCGCGGTAGGCTCGACCCTGACCACGCCCTGACCTCGCCACCACAACGCCCGTTACCAATGAGGACTTCTGGTAACGGACTTCTTAAATGCCCGTTACATGTTTTCTTTGTAACGGACGTGATGAGGACGACATCCTCAATGATGCGAAGTCACCACCCACTGCCGGAGAGTATGACCCTCGTTATAGTGAACAAGAAAACAATGTCTACAAGGGGCCAATGACTCGAGCAAGAATGCAACACTTGCAACATGAGGTGAACTCGCTCCTCATTAACTATGAACATGCATCTAATAAGAACTATTTACTACCTAATAGTGGTGCATTACTTGTGCTCAGGTTTGAAGAAGATGCAATGCCAGGATAGGCCACTCCGCATCCAAGGAAAGACTACTTGAAGATGATGAGTTGCTGTTTCAGATTCTAACATTCAAGTTCGTGATGAATTCTGTATCAATCCAAGAAGTTTCACCTTGAGTATCCTATACCATTGGAAGCGTCTTGAAGTCTATTTTCCAATGCAACTGACGGATAATGATTCGGAGTTTTGTAGCAAATGCTATGGCTGTTTTAGTGAAGACTGCTCAGGATGTCCAAACCCTCCTGGTCCGAACTGGTTGAGGCGTATTTTGTTCCAGAAACTTGTTATTTCGTACTGGGCCTTTATGGAAGGCCTCCAACCCAACTAGGAGGGATGTTTCTAGTATAAATAACACTTGTATGCCTGGTGGAAACCGAACCACGAATTGAACTCAGAAAATAGAAAAGCCAAGTGCTCTTGTCCTTAGGGTTGTGCCATAGCTGCCCCCTTGAGGATTGGGAGTTTTCTCTACCACTTGTTCTTGTGTTTTCTTGTGATTTGCAAGAGCATTGCCTCTACCTTGCGTGGTTCAGGTTAGGCATCGACCAAATCGTGTGGTTGGGCGAAATCATTTGTCACAGGTGGCTGTTCGAGCAGCTGTTGGTGCCATCGGTTCATCAGGTTGCACAGGTCAAGTTATCCCCAGATCTTACAGCGAGAAGATCGGGCAAGCCCCCGCATCATCTTGGTGTTCAGAGCTACGGTTTACTCGGTAGGATCTCTACCCTTAGTTTTCCCTTTGTTTACTGTCCTAAACTGGAAATACCAAAAATTTCCACTACCCATAACCCGATCTGAAATTCCAGTGAGTTTGGTTAAGTTCTAGTCTAATAGATCGAGTTTGGTTGCTGAATCTTTGTGTTTCCCTTCATATTCCGCCTTTGATCTACTTTTCCCCTTTGTATTCCACTTCTAATCTACTTTTCCCCTTCGTTCTCCCATAAGATCTGTGTTTTCCCTTTCGTTCTGGTGTTGTTTCCCGTTCAGATCTGTAGTTTGAGCTCGTTGGAAAGCTTATTTGAAGGACTATCAAAAGAATATGTGCTTAAGTCATTAATCTTGAAGTTAAATCCTGTTTAGGCCACAAAAATTTCAGTATACACTGTTGTTTCAGATTTGAGTCTACTGAAACTTGGTGCAAAGTCTTGTTTTCTTGATATCTGAAAAATTGTTGAGATAGCAATCACTAATTCGTCTCAATTGTATCTAGTGTGCTGATCTCAGTAGCAAAAAAAAAAAGAAAAAGAAAAAAGAACAAAGTAAGTGCTGAGATCACCACATTGATTGGCATTGTTTGATGTTGATTCAGTTTTACAAATAGTCATCCTTGTGCAAATCTGGTGAACCTTCATATATGTGAACAATCATCTACTTTGTATCATATCTTGTGCAGCTTTGAGCCTTGTTCTACAATTTAAATTTCAGTGTACCTCTTTTCCTCGGCGGTAACAAGTTCTTCCCCATCCTTGTGTGTGAGTTGCTAAACATTGTCCTCATATTCATCTGTTTTCAGATCAACAACTAAGCATTGTTCTTTGGTTGGATTCTTACTTAACTTTACAATAGCCTGAAGTTTCAGATTGTACCACCACATACATACCCTTCCAAGATCCACAAATCAGCCTATGTTTAGGATGCACTGTGACTTTGATTTCGCTTGATCTATCACTTTTGTCGTGTCTACTACCACCAAGGTGAGTGCAGCTCGCAATTCATCAAGGATACATAAGAACTTCGGTGGTAAGAGAAGGTGAGATTGAGTATTTTTCCATAAGCCACATAACTTGAATTAGTCTCTTTTCTTGTGCTAACCATGGCAGGTGAAGATGGAGAGCCACCACCAAACTATGTCACACAAGAGCAACTACATAAGCTAGTGCAAGACTTCAATGCTCAGCTCAATAACAACATGGAAGTAGCCCAAGCAAATATGGTTGCTGAAGTTGTGAAGGCATTGAAAGCACAAGGTGTTGCAGGCTCTCATGAAGAACTAGATGAGATCGATGAGGAGTATGCAGCCCGGTTGCAGCGGGAAGAACAAGGAAGGAAGAATGCCCATGGGCGAGGACATGGAGGAGGAAGAGATGTTGATGCCTTCGGTCGAGGAAGAGGCCGTGGATGTGGAGTTGGTGCTGCAGGTGAAACAACAGAGCCATACACTTTCAAGATACATCGCAATGATAATTTTCAGCGCCATCGCAATGTCAACAATGATCAATCCATTGAAGAGAAGTTTGGTAAGTTGAAGTTCAGCATGCCCAAGTTTGAAGGCACATCTGATCTTGATGCATATCTCACTTGGGAGTTGAAGGTTGAGAAAATATTTCGTGTGCATAATTATTCAGAGGAAAAGAAGGTGCATATGGTTGCACTTGACTTTGATGGTTATGCCCTCATTTGGTGGGAACAAATTTAGAATCAAAGAGAGGAGAATGGTGAAATTCCAGTGGCAACATGGGCTGAAATGAAGAAGGAAATGAGAGCACATTTTGTCCCAAAACATTATAAACATGACCCCTTTGACAAGCTACAAAATTTAAAGCAAGGAAATAAGTCTGTGGAAGAGTACTACAAAGAAATGGAGCAAGCCATGATTAGAGCTCGTGTTCATGAGGATGAAGAGCAGTCCATGACACATTTTCTCTCTAGTATAAACAAGCCAATCAAACGTGTTGTGGAATTTCAGACCTACAACAATGTAGTGGAGCTAGTGCACATTGCACAGAAGGCAGAGAGACAAGTGAATGATGATGCTAAACCAACCAAGCATTCAACTTTCGGCTCAAGAGCATCATCAAGTACTCCAAAAACCGCAAGGTTCAATTTGGGACGAGGCATGTTTTCATCCGGTGCAAGCTCCAACTCAAATGCTCGTTCTACCACTGCTGAAAATTGTAATGCATCACCAAATGTGGAGAAATCTGCTAGGTCAACATCATCCAATAGCCGTACTGTAGCAGGTTCCACCTCTAGGAGTAGTGGGATTCAATGTTTTAAGTGCTTGGGTCGAGGCCATGTCATCAAAGATTGTCCTAACAATCGAGTTGTGATTGTTACGGAGTGTGGAGAATATGATTCAGCTAGCGAGGATGAGTATGAACCTCCAGCTGAAAATGACAAGTTTGATGATGCACACGAAACTGAAGATGGTGACTACAAAAACTATCCTTTTGAGGCCGGTAACACCATTGTGGTCACCAAAGCATTGAGTGTTCAGCTCAAGGAGGAAGAGAGAGTGCAGAGGTGCAACTTATTTCAGACCCAAGCCAAGGTAAACAACAAATTGATCAAGTTAATCATTGATGGTGGTAGCTGCCACAACCTTGCTAGCAAAGAAATGTGTGATAAATTGGGGCTGACCATGATAAAGCACCCTCATCCTTACCATGTTCAATGGTTTAGTGATTGTGGAGATGTAAAACTGCAGTATATGGTGAAGGTTACCTTCAGCATACATGATTACACCGACACTGTTGAATGTGATGTTGTTCCCATGATAGTGTGCCACTTGCTCTTGGGGAGACCGTGGCAATTTGATCGGAATGCTATGCATGAAGGTCATGATAATACATATGCTTTCAAATGGCAAGGGAAAGGAGTTAAGTTTCTGCCCATGACTCCCGCTCAAATCATAGCAGCAAACATGCAAAAGAAAGTGAGAGAGAGTGAGGAAGAAAAGAAAAACTCTAGTGCTGTCCATAAATCGGTGAGTGAGCGCCACAAGCCCAACTTGAGTGGTAAAACTAGAGAGCATGAGGGAAAAGGAGGGGTCATGATAGCCACAAAATCAGAGATAAAAGAAATGAGAGACAACCCCCATATAACACATTTTGTGTTGTTGTACAAAGATGCCATTTTTTCTACTAACGACATGACCCCTCTTCCTAGTGATGTTTCTAATATGTTGCAGGCTTTTAATTATGTTTTCCCAGAGGAGATACCTGCTGGCCTACCTCCACTTTGTGGGATTGAACATCAAATTGACCTCATTCCGGGAGCTTCACTCCCAAACCGGCCACCATACCGCACCAACCCGGAAGAGACAAAGGAAATTCAACGACAAGTGCAAGAACTACTTGACAAAGGGTATGTGCGTGAAAGCCTTAGTCCTTGTGATGTCCCTATTATTCTTGTTCCAAAGAAAGATGGTACTTGGAGAATGTGTGTTGATTGTAGAGCTATTAACAACATCACTATTCGATATCGCCATCCCATCCCTAGGCTTGATGACATGCTTGATGAACTTAGTGGTGTTGTTATTTTCTCTAAATTGACCTACGTAGTGGATACCATCAGATTAGAATGAAGGAAGGAGATGAATGGAAAATAGCCTTTAAAACAAAATTTGGTTTGTATGAGTGGTTAGTGATGCCTTTTGGTTTAACTAATGCACCTAGAACTTTCATGCGCTTGATGAATCATGTTTTGAGGGCTTTCATTGGAAAATTTGTAGTGGTTTATTTTGATGACATTTTGATATATAGCCGCACCATGGAAGAACATGTTGAACATATTAAAATGGTTTTGGAGGTGCTTAGGATTGAGAAGTTGTATGCTAACCTAGAAAAGTGCACCTTTTGCACCGACAAGGTTGTGTTTTTGGGCTTTGTTGTATCTGGACAAGGAGTAGAGGTGGATGAATCCAAGGTTGAGGCTATCAAGAATTGGCCTACCCCTGTCAATGTGAGCCAAGTGAGAAGCTTCCATGGTCTTGCTGGTTTCTATCGACGCTTTGTAAAGAATTTCAGCACCATTGCAGCCCCATTGAATGAATTAACAAAGAAGGATGTTGAATTTGTGTGGGGTAAGTCACAAGAGAATGCTTTTCAAGAGCTAAAGAATTGTTTAACTTTAGCCCCATTGCTTGCTTTGCCTGATTTTAATAAATCCTTTGAGATAGAATGTGATGCTAGTGGGATAGGCATAGGGGGTGTTTTGATGCAAGAAGGAAAACCCATAGCCTACTTTAGTGAGAAACTTGGTGGAGCTCAACTGAATTATCCTGTTTATGATAAGGAGTTGTATGCCCTAGTTCGTGTTCTTGAAACTTGGCAACATTACCATTGGGCTAAAGAATTCATCATTCACTCTGACCATGAAGCTCTAAAATATTTGAAAGGTCAAGCAAAACTGAACTGTAGGCATGCCAAGTGGGTTGAGTTCATTGAGTCTTTTCCTTACATTGTCAAGTACAAGAAAGGGAAAGAAAATGTTGTTGCTGATGCCTTGTCTAGAAAGAGTGTTTTGCTAAATCAACTAGAAGTCAGAGTCCCAGGATTAGAGAACATGAAAGATTTATATGCTACTGATCCTATTTTTGCAGAATCATATTTAAAATGCCGAGAGGTAAAGGGATGGGACAAGTACCATTTGCATGATGGTTTCTTGTTTCGTGCTAACAAATTGTGTGTTCCGGATTCGTCCATTCGTTTGCTTTTATTGCAGGAATCACACATGGGAGGTTTGATGGGTCACTTTGCAAGAGAAAAGACATATTTATTGCTGAGTGATCACTTCTATTGGCCTAAGATGAGGCATGATGTGGAGAGGTTGGTGCAGCGATGTGCCACATGCCACAAGGCAAAGTCAAAACTGAACCCCCACGGTTTGTACACCCTGCTTCCTATCCCAAATGCTCCTTGGGAAGACATTAGCATGAATTTTGTTTTGGGATTACCAAGAACTAAAAAGGGGAGAGATTCAGCTTTTGTTGTTGTTGATAGGTTATCTAAAATGGCACATTTTATTCCCTGCCATAAGAGCGACGATGCATCGCATGTAGCTGATTTGTTTTTCATGTTAGTTGTGAGGTTGCATGGAGTGCCAAAGACCATTGTCTCAGATCGTGATGTGAAGTTCATGAGCTATTTTTGGAAGATGTTGTGGGCCAATCTTGGAACCAAGTTGAACTACTTGTCACCCACAAACTGACGGACAAACAGAGGCGGTGAATCGCACACTCTCCATGCTGCTGTGGACAATGATCAAGAAGAACCTGAAACAGTGGGAAGATCTCTTGCCACATGTTGAATTTGCATATAATAGGGCGGTCCACTCAACAACGCAAATGTGTCCATTTGAGGTTGTGTATGGTTTCAAGCCAATCACACCCTTAGACTTGCTGCCATTACCACTCCAAGAGCGTGCAAACATGGATGCTTCCAAGAAGGCTGAGTATGTGAAGAAAATACACTTGAAGACCAAGCAAGAAATTGAGAAGAAATCTGAGTATTATGCTGCAAAGGCAAACAAGAACCGCAAAAGGATGATCTTTCAGCCCGGGGACTTAGTATGGGTGCATCTCCGGAAGGACAAATTTCCTGAGAAACGAAAGTCAAAGTTGCAACCTCGAGGAGATGGGCCATTCAAGGTCCTCGCAAGGATAAATGACAATGCCTACAAACTTGAACTTCCGGCAGATGAATATGCGGTGAGCAACACATTCAATGTTGCTGATTTGTCTCCTTTCTTTGGCCTGGAGGGATCAGAGTCGAGGTCGACTCCCTTTCAAGAAGGGGAGGATGATGAGGACGACATCCTCAATGATGCCAAGTCACCACCCACTGCCGGAGAGTATGACCCTCGTTATAGTGAACAAGAAAACAATGTCTACAAGGGGCCAATGACTCGAGCAAGAATATGCAACACTTGCAACATGAGGTGAACTCGCTCCTCATTAACTATGAACATGCATCTAATAAGAAATATTTACTACCTAATAGTGGTGCATTACTTGTGCTCAGGTTTGAAGAAGATGCAATGCCAGGATAGGCCACTCCGCATCCAAAGAAAGACAACTTGAAGATGATGAGTTGCTGTTTCAGATTCTAACATTCAAGTTCATGATGAATTCTGTATCAATCCAAGAAGTTTCACCTTGAGTATCCTAAACCATTGGAAGCGTCTTGAAGTTTATTTTTCAATGCAACTGATGGATAATGATTCGGAGTTTTGTAGCAAATTCTATGTATGTTTTAGTGAAGACTGCTCAGGATGTCCAAACCCTCCTAGTCCGAACTGGTTGAGGCGTATTTTGTTCCAGAAACTTGTTATTTCGTACTGGGCCTTTGTGGAAGGCCTCCAACCCAACTAGGAGGGATGTTCCTAGTATATGTAGCACTTGTCTGCCTGGTGGAAACCGAACCACGAATTGAACTCAGAAAATAGAAAAGCCAAGTGCTCTTGTCCTTAGGGTTGTGCCATAGCTGCCCCCTTGAGGATTGAGAGTTTTCTCTACCACTTGTTCTTGTGTTTTCTTGTGATTTGCAAGAGCATTGCCTCTACCTTGTGTGGTTCAGGTTAGGCATCGACCAAATCGTGTGGTTGGGCGAAATCATTTGTCACAGGTGGCTATTCGAGAAGCTGTTGGTGCCATCAGTTCGTCAGGTTGCACGGGTCAAGTTATCCCCAGATCCTATAGCGAGAAGATCGGGCAAGCCCCCGCATCAGGACGTTAAAATGCGTCCGATACGAAAGTGAAACCTATCGGTAATGGGCCCTTTAAGTCTGTTACTGATGACTTTCCTATTGGAGACGCATGGTTGTTAGGACGCGTCATCTTTTATGAGGACCCAATTAGCGACGCTTGTTTGGAGCTAGCATCTCCTTTGTTTTCTCACATCAGAGACGTGTGTTGTTATTACGCGTCTTTGTCTTTTGGTTCCGACCAGTCTGCTATCTCCGACAACTACACTCGCTCTCTCTCCTCTAAAGGCCCCACTCGCTCTCTCTCTCTCTCCTCAGAAAGCCGGTGCTGCAGCAGGCTGGCCGGCCGCGTGCGTGACAGTGAAAGAGGCCGGCGGACGTTCAAAGAGGTTTGGTATCTAGATTCTGCTAAATATCATCCCGTGTGAAAGTTCGATGACCTCCGAATGCTTGTGGATTGGTCTGTATCTTGTAGGTTTTGTTCACAAAATTCAATCTCTTAGTGTTTCTAATCGGTATTGCTGATCATGAAGGGCCTTTGAAAATATATGCCCAAAGGACGAAGTGATGAAAGAAAAGAAGAAAAAGCTAAAAACCAATCAGACACTCAAGCACAAGCCAAATACCACTGTAAGACCGAGGTTTTTTTTTATGGTCCCTTCATACCAATTTGGTACTGCATTAACTTGTCATTTTGGTACCTCGATGCGCAGTGCGCTCAGCAACCATCGGGGTCCTTTTTGCATGGATTCCATGTGACATTCAATATGTCCAGACTACTCGAAGACATACCTCACATCAAGAAGGCTGCTGTAAGTAGATAATGCTCACTCTTGTCTCTGCTCATATTCTCCATTTGATTTTAGAAACTGATTTGTACTTGTATTCTCATAATGATTATATTTGCAGAATTTCAAAGCTGCCCTAAATGTTTGTATAGAAGATCTAAAGCCGGTCCGAGAGATGCTGTGCGAGTACATTCTTAAGGAGATCCTCGACCGAAATGACAACTTCTATAATGGTGCACTGTGAGTTCATTGTAATGCTTGACAAACTTGAAACTTGCTGCATTCAGGCATGTTTAGTATTGCCTGAAAAACCTGCTTGGCTGGGGTCAGATGTTGTTGCCTGGATTAGGCAGTTTTCTCAGAACTCCATCCAAACAAAGCACCGATGAGGAACTTGAAACTTTAGCATGCATGTCGATCTGATGAGGAACTTGATGTGATCTTGCATTGTGTATATATATGTGATCTTGCTTGTGTATATATGTGATGAGAATGTGTTTGTTGACGATTCAAAATCGTGTTGAAGTTCACCGCAAGCGTACGGGTGACTTGGTGCCTTTTTCACCAAGGAGGGTCCCCAAGGTTTGTCAATCCAAGGACCGGAAACAAACCACTAAGGTTCTCTACCTTGTCTAGCCAAACTAACCTAACATGAAGCATTGATTGCATACAAAGGATAACCTTGATATATATGAGTGATAGCACAAGGTTGATCACATCCATGAACAACGGCTAAGGTAAAGCTCCACCGAAGGGATAGCTAGGCTTAGCGCCTTCTAGTTGAAGCTCCGGCAAACAAGCAACGAATCGAGCATCTCATCTACTAGCATCCTTAAACTCCTACCTCCGACCTACATCCCAAAGACATCCGCTCTTTTAGGGGAAATCACCCTGTCACGATGCTCCCTTTATGAAGCGGGGGATCTAGGGGGCACGTCCAAACATGAACGTATCTACAAACCATGAAGGGTCGACATGCTAAACCTAATCGTCACGATTATATAGAGCATGCTATATAGCCTACCCGATGCATTAGACTAGGGATCAAATCACAATCACAATAAGTAAAAGGTATAAACGGAGACATCAAATCGCTAATAGATCGGATGACAAGATTATCATTACTCAAATGAAAGTATGTGTTACACCATCACCACCGAGATCATACCTAAGATGATGAACACGTAGCTCCGGAACTCCGCCATGGCACAACCACGCAGGGCGGCCATGGCGGCTAGGGTTGGCCTAGGCCATCCCCTAGACAATTTCGAGGACTCCGCTGCCGTCGTCTCCCTCCGGTGCTCACTTCTAGATTTCGCCGAGTTCTGGTGATTGGATCGAATCCAACCCCTCACTTGGACGTCCAAGGGGTTGTATTTATGCCCTTGGGGAGCCTTGGGGCGTGCTCCCCCTTTTCTTGCACGAGATCTTACTTAGGAGTTAACCAAACTTAGTTTCTATAAAATCAGCCTCGCCCAGATTTTTCTAATTCGCAGCCCTTCCTTTCCGGCACCATATCTCTCACGTCCGGACTCCAAATAGTGCATATTCGGTGTCTAGATTGTGTGCCACGAAATTATCTCCAACTTTAGTATTCACTTCTTTCCTTAGAAACAAAGATAAGATCCCCAAAACGGCCTCGGAAGATAATCTGTCTGATTTTAAACTTATCTGCATAGCAGGCGTTTCGGGGGCCATATCTCCTAGCTCCTTGACCCGAGTTGGGCCTTCCATATGTCCAAATCGAAGCTCTCGTCGAGGCCCACAACTTTGGTATTCATACTTTTGTCATTAGAGGCCGTTTAAGTCTCCGAATCTGCACCGAAAGATCATACTGTTCTGGGCTGCGCGAATATGTCTTGGGCTGAGTTGATCTCGTGGGTAAACATCCAAGTCTCAAGGGCCTGGGCCCTCGGGCCCACTTCAGGCCCACCATCGTTCACGCGGCTTTTCTTGCAATTTTGACATTTTGCATCTTTGCATATGGGCTTTAGACGTCATTATCCCCGCGATCAAGATAAGGGGTCTTGTCGCATGAACTCCCGCATCTTCTGTTTAGGTTCTCGGAGTTTCACGGCTTCATGCTTTGGTCCTCGGGTCATTTGGAGTCATGTTCACTTCGTGTCTTGACTTGTGTTGGGCTTCATGATCTTCTCTTAAAGTGCTCGACGAACTCTTCCCGGAAGTCCTCATTTAGGTGCTTCAATCATGCGTAAACGACATACTCCAAAAACCACATGCAAGTGTGAACTTGTTACATCATTAGTATGCCTAGTGGCGGGTTAGTTATAATTCGAAGCTCAAACCAAAGTGTAACAAGTGCTCTTGGTTGACAGAAATCGACCGTCAACATTATGTTTTCTCATGCTTATACCTTGCTCGTCCTCGAGTAAGCCTTAAGGGATATTAGTGTTGCTCTTCAATGTTCATACCCTGCACTTGTTCATACATGAGAAAACATAATGCTCTCCAAGTTTATAAAGTTCCATAATGCAACTAGCTTTTGTCTCTATGGAGGGTAGATATTATTTAAGCTCTTTCCACAAGTAATTAATCATACTCTCAAATTTTAAACAAATCTCAGAAATTTTGAAAATAAAGAGTGGGATGAAGAAAACTTTGCTTTACCAAGATCAATAATAACCATCTCGCATCTTGCTCATGAACTCTCATCTTATCTTGTCTCTCAAGCCTACTTGTCCTACTCCTTTCCTCTCTCAAATATTTGGTGGAAGGCTTTATATGGAGCTATGGAAAAGTTTAGTCCTACCAAGATATTATAGTCGAGATATTATCAAAACAAGACAAGCTTCTCATGGACTTACCGAGACTCGTCAAAAAGGTCATTGGAAAAATAATGTTACAAGGAGGGAGGAGAGATGAACACACACTTTTAGATAGGTGGACATGTGCAAATGGCAAAGAGTGATCCCGGGGCACAAACGAAGTCCTCGTTATCGTATTGCACATGGTTGGAAAGATGAGTATGGGTCTTGAATCCTCTTGAAAACTCAAAAAGCACTAAACATAGCTAGAGAACCGGGGAGCTTTATTTTATATATTTTTTCTTTCTTCTTTCGTTCTTTTTCTCATCATACTTTTTCATTTTTTTCTTTCATCATACTTCTTCTCTCTCTTTTTTTATTTGCTCCCCTTGAACTCTAGACTATACTAGCACTTCTTTGGCAACCCCCCTTGCTTAGACGTTTGCTCGTCCTCAGGCAAAAGAGGTGATAAATATGCCAAGGTAGAAATTGAAGTTCTCATATTTTCTTACAGAGAGATACTCGAAAATCTTCTAAGGATTTGTTTGGAAGTCTCCCAAAGTCTTGATGCACCTTCCTTGTAATCTTCCTCAAAATATTCATCCATACTCAAAGTTTTGGGTTGTGGTCAAGGAGGTATACACAAAAAGATATTTTGGCTTTGTGGGTGGATATCCGGCGAGGTTTGCAAAATTCCCTATGTGAGAACTCACAATACACAGATAGAAAAGGCTAGCATAAAGATAGATACGCAAAAACGGAATGACCAGCTTCTTAGTCTTGAACCTGAGAAATCAAGCCTTGAATCAATGCACCCAAAAATAAATCTTGTAAACTAAGGTTTTTGCACTCAATTGAATGTAAGGCTTTGGATAGGTAGAGCAAAATGCAAGTGGTATTAAAGACAAGGTTAGCATATATTTTTTTTAAAAAAAATAGATCTTTGATTCATTCAAAATTGAGAGCAACGAAAAACAACTATGGGACTTAAGTTATCATAACCTCCACAAAAGATTAGGCTAGCATTAATTTAAATTTCAGGTCATATTAAAGAGAGCACTAGCTTAATCATATATAAACCAAGCACAAGAATAAGCAAAGCGGCAACGATCATCATATATCCATAAGCAAGAGCATACGAGACATCATCATGTTGAGCACAAGGTAACGGAGATTATTATTGAAAACAAAACAAACCTAGATTGTACTCCTAGTAGCCATGTTATTATATAGAGAGATATACAAAGGTTGCATCTAAGGCTGTGGAAAGCATAAACATATCTGCAGACATATAGAAAGACAAGAACAAAAAGAGGGTTGAGGAACTGTTACCGTCCTTTGATGCTTGAAGTGTAGCACGGCCTCCCCCATGCTTAAGCATTATGCTTAACATGGAAGAAGAAAATTGTTATCCCGTGGCACCCGTGATTCTTGTACTCCATGCGGTCTTCTCATGTCCACCAAATCCTCCCTCATGCTTAGCATGTTGCTAGGCATGAAAGATGATGAACCATCTTGAAGTCCTACCGCCATGTGTGGATCGTCATACTCTTCACTTTGTCTTGGTTGTCCTCCAACGTCCACCCTTTGTCACAAGCATTTGTCCCAATTGTTTCTTACACCATCTTCACCTCCTTCCATGTTGTCCCTCATTGCTGGTTCATCTTTCACCAATTTTTCTTATACTTCCAGAACAGAACATGTACTGAACCATCGCTCCATTGCAAAGTGCTTGAAATTATCGTTCCAATGAGTGGTCATTTATCCCAATCAGACTTCGAACAAAGGAGTTATGCCCTTTTTACTCCGTGAGTGCAAGCTGTCCCGGGCTGATTTCAGAATGTGTGACACCCAAAGATTTGGTTGTAACTCCTTGCACGGGTCTCCTAAAATGTTGAATCTTGATACGTTGGAAAGAAGACTTAATGGTGCTCCTGAACATCCAATTTTCCTCTTTTGTACACTTCTGGCTATGTGCTTAATCTTGATGAAAATAGCATCGCTTCTTTCGGAATTTTGAAGGCGTTGACGATCTTAATTTCAGCTTTTTAACACAAACTTATGGGAGTGATTCAAAATGCCTGCAAAGCAATTTTAAAGCACAAAGTACCCCCGAGGTGACGGTCGGGAATACTCACTCTATGCCGACAAACCAAAGACATCCCCTAAGATCTTAACTTGTGGCATAGTTAATCTAGTGAACAAAAAATTAAAAGCCTAATGGGTGTACGTGTGTGCAAGCGTGAATGCAATGAGTTAGAAGCATGAAAGGTTGAGAACAAACTTTATAGAGATTACACAAAGTTTTAAACACCATGTTTACAACAATGTTGCCGAAATCCTCGGATCAAACACCATGTTTAAGGCCAAAGAATTCAAGCGCTCCAAAAAGTTTTAGAAAACCGAACACGCTTAACATAACAAAAGTGGTCATCAAAGAAATGCAAAATGCAAAGAGTTAGAGAAAACAAATGTTAGCAAGGGTTGAAAAGATCAAACAACCAAACTAATAAGGTTTTGAGGGTAGGTTATGGGTATCCTATATTTTGGCTCAAACAAGAATTTTGAAGAGAGGGAGTGAAGTATAGAAATTCTATCTAAGGTGGTGCTAAGAGTCTTTTTGTGAAAAACAAACCTAAGGTTTTAGGAAGACTAAAGGTAGGAGAGGTTTCCCTAAGGCTTTTATAGGGAGGCTAGTTAAAGTTTTTAGTTAGAACAAGGGATAGAGGTGCGCTTGGCCACAAGTCAACCCTACCCACGTTGGCTATGGGTTTTTGGTGGGGGCTATATGAAGGCTTAGGTTGGTTGGACAAACGTTAGATCAAAACAAAACATGCAATGCAATATGGATGAACAAAATGACATGATATGGTGGTGATCTAAAAAAATGCAAGAGTTAGCCTAAATTAACTAGACACAAGGTTAGAATTAAAGGATGGTGCCAACTTCATATTTCTCGCTAAAAAGACACAAAAGAAAAAGAACCTAAACACTAATAGGAACACAAAAAGGTCTACAAGTTTTCCAAGATCAAGAACAAAGTGCTCCCTCAATAGCAATTAAATCAAACAACATGGTGTTGTGGTATTTATTAGAGCAATGGTACAATGTTATTTGATGTTTCAGTTTAAGATCACAATGTAGACGGTCATAATATTTATATATAAATATAAACAAAAGAAAACAGGTTGCCTCTCGCAAAGTGCTTCATTTAAAGTCATAGAGCTTGACTTTCTTACGTACATTTTCGTGGTCGCGAAGCCATGGTCCTTCATGTAAGATTTGAAGATGTCCATGCAGCTTTGATCCACTCTCCATGCTTGACATGATCATTTTACTTGATGAGAGGCTTGCCCGATCTTTGGGGCATAGCTTTTCTCCTCTTGATTCAAACTTCATGCCCTACATGGTTAGTGAAACTTAGGTTTTCTCCTGACATTTGCTCTTTTAAAGTCATTAGCTTGACCAAGCACAAAGCAAGTCCAAGATTTGCAAAGTGTGAAACAAACATATGCAACCATAACCACAATTTAAATTTGGTAAACAAAGAAAGTTGTGATTAAAAGTAGCATAAGTTTCTTGCTCAGCGCTAAACTCTCATTAGGCAAAGGTTCATTAGGCATGTAATCAACAAAGTTAAAGCACAACATAGCCTCTTTAATCATACTTTTGGATGGACATCAAAAATCAAAGGGACATTATCATCACCAAAAGTATCTTGAGAGGTTAATGTGTACCTTAGCCTTCGATCTTTTCATCGTGAGTGATCCTCCGGAGTTGAAAGCGAACAATCCTTGATGATCGGAGGTGGCTCGCGTAGACTTTTCTCAATTCCTTCCTCATGCCACATGTCATCAAGGTTGCTTTGTGTAGGATCACTCCTCTTCACTTATGGGCTCACACATCTTGGTTGTGAAAATTTAACTCCATGATCCATCGTGTGAGAACCCAAAGTATCCGCGCCATCGAATGTTGTCTTATGTGTGTAATCCATCGTGGTTTGCTCCAAACAACTCCTTGCGTCGGATGTTGCCAACTTGTGTCCTCATTTGCCAATGCTCCAGGGGTCTTTTCTTTGTTCTAAGCTTCTGAATTTCTTCATGTGTGGTCTAATGGAAGCATTCCCCAAGCTCCTCTTCGTTGTTGTCGTCCTCATCTTCACCATCTTGTTCTCATCATATTGCAGCTGCCTCTTCTTTGGATTTCCCCCTATATACATAACAGAACATATACCAAAATATAATTCTATTGAAAAATTTATAAAATTACCTTTCCAACGGGTACTCATTCATCTTAATCGGAGTCCATATGAGGGAGTTATGGCTGTTTCACTTCAGCTTTGCTTGCTGTCCAGAAATTTTCAGGACGTGCAACCATCGGTGATTCAGCCATATCCGCTTGTAGGAACCTCCGATCGACTTGATTCTTAACTCATTGGAAGCGTAACTTTGTGGAGCTTCTAAATATCTAAAGATATCCTGTTTGTTCTTCTCATGAGGCTGTGCAAAACTTGATGCGAACAGAAACTTTGAAGATGTTGAAGAGCTTGATCTTGTGATCTCGGGGTCATGGTGATAGCTACGAATATCTATTGCTTCAACAAACAAATCTTCACAAACATTAGTCTTAAAAATTTAATTGACACGTTGACTTACCTCGTTTATCATCTCTCGTGTAGGGTGTGGGCTCGATAGTGGATGATGGGCCACTAACCAAAGTTAGCACCTAGCACTAAAGAGCAAATCTTGATGTTTGTTGAAAGTGAATCTTGTGTTGTTGAAGTGCGGGTGTAGAGAACTCCTCGAACATCTTGTGTCTAGCTTTTCACCTGCTTTCAAGGACACAAACAAGAAAACAAGCGTATATGCAATAATAAAAATTAGGGTTAGTCAAATAGAAAGATAGATAACCCTAGGGTTCGAGTTGCCGATCCCCGACAACGGCGCCAAAAAAGGGCTTGTTGACGGTTCAAAACCGTGTTGAAGTTCACCGCAAGCGTACAGGTGACTTGGTGCCTTTTTCACCAAGGAGGGTCCCTAAGGTTTGTCAATCCAAGGATCGGAAACAAACCGCTAAGGTTCTCTACCTTGTCTAGCCAAACTAACCTAACATGAAGCATTGATTGCATACAAAGGATAACCTTGATATATATGAGTGATAGCACAAGGTTGATCACATCCATGAACAACGGCTAAGGTAAAGCTCCACCGAAGGGGTAGCTAGGCCTAGCGCCTTCTAGTTGAAGCTCCGGCAAACAAGCAACGAATCGAGCATCTCATCTACTAGCATCCTTAAACTCCTACCTCCGACCTACCTCCCGAAGACATCCGCTCTTTCGGAGGAAATCACCCTGTCACGATGCTCCCTTAATGAAGCGGGGGATCTAGGGGGCACGTCCAAACATGAACGTGTCTACAAACCATGAAGGGTCGACATGCTAAACCTAATCACCACGATTACACAGAGCATGCTATATAGCCTAACTGATGCATTAGACTAGGGATAAAATCACATTCACAATAAGTAAAAGGTATAAACGGAGACATGGAATCGCTAATAGATCAGATGACAAGATTATCATTACTCAAATGAAAGTATGTGTTACACCATCACCACCGAGATCATACCTAAGATGATGAACACGTAGCTCCGGAACTCCGCCTAGGCCATCCCCTAGACAACTTCGAGGACTCCGCCGCCGTCATCTCCCTCCGGTGCTCACTTCTAGGTTTCGCCGAGTTCTGGTGATTGGATCGAATGCAACCCCTCACTTGGACGTCCAAGGGGTTGTATTTATGCCCTTGGGGAGCCTTGGGGCGTGCTCCCCCTTTCCTTGCACGAGATCTTGCTTAGGAGTTAAGCAAACTTGGTTTCCATAAAATAAGCCTGGCCCAGATTTTTCTGATTCGCAGCCCTTCCTTTCCGGCACCATATCTCCCACGTCCGGACTCCAAATAATGCAAATTCAGTGTCTAGATTGTGTGCCACAAAATTATCTCCAACTTTGGTATTCATTGCTTTCCTTGGAAATGAATATAAGATCCCCAAAATGGCCTCAGATAATCTGTCTGATTTCGGACTTATCTGCGCAGCAGGTATTTCGGGGTCCATATCTCCTCCTAGCTCCTTGACCCGAATTGGGCATTCCATATGTCCAAATCAAAGCTCTCGTCGAGGCCTATAACTTTGGTATTCAAACTTTTGTCATTAGAGGCCGTTTAAGTCTCCGAATCTGCACCGAAAGATCATGCTATTCTGGGCTGCGCGAATATGTCTTGGGTTGAGTTGATCTCGTGGGTAAACATCCAATTCTCAAGGGCCTGGGCCCTCTGGCCCACTTCAGACCCGCCATCCTTCATGCGGCTTTTCTTGCAATTTTGACATTTTGCATCTTTGCATATGGACTTTAGACGTCATTATCCCCACGATCAAGATAAGGGGTCTTGTCACATGAACTCCCGCATCTTCTGTTTAGGTTCTCGGAGTTTCACGGCTACATGCTTTGGTCCTCGGGTCATTTGGAGTCATGTTCACTTTGTGTCTTGACTTGTGCTGGGCTTCATGATCTTCTCTTCAAGTGCTCGATGAACTCTTCCCGGAAGTCCTCATTTAGGCGCTTAAATCCTGCGTAAACAACATACTCCAAAAACCACATGCAAGTGTGGACTTGTTACATCATTAGTATGCCTAGTGGCGGGTTAGTTATAATTCGAAGCTCAAACCAAAGTGTAACAAGTGCTCTTGGTTGATGGAAATCGACCGTCAACAGTGTTCGTGATGTCTCCTTGCATTGCTGTGGTGGCTGCCAAATCCTGGCTATTTCCAGGATGCAGCCCCTGATCTGGTGGCTGACAAATCCTGGCTGGTTCCGGGATGCAGCTAGAAAACAGGCAGGTTACTGTAGGTGCCCAACGTATCGGTCACGGGCCTTAAGTAAGGTACGTTACAAAAACTGATCCGTGGGTAACAGGCTTCACTTGGAACGTTCGTTACAAGTATGACAACACTGTAACGGGCCACATAAGGCCCGTTACTAATACTGACCGGTGGGCCCTAGAAGTTGACGTTTTCGTCGAGATAGAGGAGACACGCGTTCAGAGCACGCGTCTCCTTTCGTCGAGACAGAGGAGATATGCGTAAAAAAAATATGTCTCCTTTCGTGGAGACGCATGTCCACAGTAAACGTCTTCGATATTGAGTTCATGTAACGGGTTCGGTTTCTGTGCCTGTTACCAAAGGTCCATGTAGGTCCAGAGAAACAGACATTTCAGGTGACCGGTAACTAGTTTCGGTAACGGTCTTTGTTAGACGCCCGTTACTAATACGTGTTATGAGTAACGGGCTCAGTGTCTGCGCCCGTTACCAAAGGCCCCGGTGGACCCAGAGAAACAGCCATTTCAGGTGACCGGTAAGTAGTTGTGGTAACGGTCTTTGTTAGACGCCTGTTACAATTACGTGTCATCAGTAATGGGCATCAGCCCGTTACCTTTGTTGGCTCATTTGTAATGCTTGATCGGTAATGAGCGTTTTACCCGTTACCAATGGCCATCCACGCCCGTTACCAATGTCTGTTTTTCACGTAGTGGTTTTAGCCACTAGCACAAATAGTTTTTGGCCTAGTGTTGTCGACCTCGACGCCACCGTCTGCCGACTCTGCACCACCGTCAAGGCCGACGTCCTCGGCATCCACCTCGACGTGCCCGTCAGCCTCAACCTCATCCTCAACAAGTGCGGCAAGATCTGCCCCGCCGACTTCACTTGCCCTCAGTAAGATGGGGAGCTGATCAATTGAGATAAACCCCTCATCGTCCAAGGAACTAGGGCTTGTGTCCTGCTATCTCGCGATTCCGATACTTCGTTTCTTCCAACTGGGCTGTTTGCACAATCAATTTGTTTGTTATAAATTCTTTCACTGTACGTACCTTCGATTTGTACACTTGTATGGAGTTGTACTACCATTTTAAATTAATTGTCGATAAGAAATGCTCTCATATTTTGTTTGGGGAAAGAGGAAAGAAACATTCATGGTCAATTACATTACACGTATGCTGCATGCTGGTTATATTTATGTCGACCCAAATGTTATACGGCGAAGAACCAAAATTTGGTATCAGCACTGATGTTTGTATCTCACTATTTGCAAAAAAGATTAAAACTCATATCCCCCTATTAATACAGATGCACACCTCTTTGAGCACCTTCAAAGAGATTGGGCCCTAAAGTCACCCCAGAAGACTTGCTGTCTATACAAAGACATCACCTAATTGAAATAATAATGTTGTTTACTCCGATCCTAAAATAAATCTACACATAGTGTGTCTACCAAAGGTCCTCTAGCCTAGTTGGTTATTAGAGGAGCTGAGGTATGGTCGCGACCACCCAAGTTCGATTCCTTGTTGGAGAGAATTATGGGGTAGATTTTTTTTATAAAATCCACTCGCCGGTGAAACTAGGGTGGGCGGTCTTACCCCACTGGCTTAGTTTTTACACATAGTGTGTCTATGGTAATAATTGTAATAATGGATGGTTAAAAGAAGGAACTATGTTCAAATGCAAACTTGATTGAATTATGTGAACGTTTTGTTGGCGAATACTTATGAATTTAAGAAACTCAAGGCTGCAAAGGTATTCAAAGTAACATTTATTTCTATTTGTGACATGAACAAAAACAAGTGACGACTCCCACTATTTTAAAATTCTAAGTGATACCCCACATGTTACTGTGAGAATTTCTTAAACGAAATTTGAAAGTAGAAACACTATAGTGATTGCATGGTAACTTTTTTTTGAAATGACATTATACATGAAACACATGTTCATTATATTGAGAGGGAACATCTCTCAAATGATTGATCCTCTATATATATTTAGTCACGGAAAATCGGTGGAAGATATAAATAGATGACCTTAGTGGATGATGATGTGGATAGCTTGTATGTTAAGATAAATAGAATTAACACTTTTAGTGGGTGCATCTATATAGGTTATATAGATAAGAAATGCACAATTATTGCTCAAGAACTTTTTTTGTGCCCACCAGCACTTGATTTTTGTGAGCTACATGTAAATATGGAGTTTGCCACTTCAGGATGTAAGAAAACATCAACATTTGCTCTGCACAAAATAGAATCAACATTCAATTTTTTTTATTTACAATTGGGCAATCAGTTTGTGTTAGAGTTAGTATAATATTTTTTTTGTGTTATTTTCAAGTACTTGTAGTGTAAATTAAGTCCATACAAGGCTTGTTTTCCATAAATTGCTACATTAAATTTGAGTTGTGCATATCAAATCGGAGGTATTAAAAATCTTATGTATTATATATATATAGACGCTGCCAGAAATATTTCATGCTTAGGATATTGATATACATACTGCAAGGTGACACTTTCACTAGAAATTTCAATACAACATATATAGTATGTTTTAAAAATAAGTAATAAATGTTAATAATGATGGATTTACGGACATCTACATTATGTTGTTACTGTACACAATCTTTATGCGTCAGATTGTATATGCTGAAAAGGTGGGATCCGATGAGTCGCTGTGAGCAAATCATAGCTTCCATCCAAAGGGAGTGCAGTGGAATCCTGGGTTTCCTCCCTGTAGTCTTCTTCTTTTAGACCCCTTTTGTTCTTTCTTCTCTTGTCCTTTTTTCTCCTGTAAAACTTCTTTATTTACTTTCTTTAATATATTATAATCAGTAGGGTCCTCGGCCCCTCCTGTTCCTTTCAAAAAAAAAAGGGAGTGCAGTGGTAAGGTGAAGAACATGCACCGCTAGGCTACATTTGTCTGGTGCAGACTTCTAGCTTGTTCTGACTTTCAGATCACCGAGTTGCGTGCATTGTTCATACTATAATTGAGACATGGGCAAAGATGCCACTGCTATTTGAGCTCAGTTTCCAACGGAGCGCGTCGCGCCCATGTTTGCTCGGCACGTTAACACGAGCCTGCCAAGTACGGACGATAATGCAAGATCAAAACTGGAATCATGCTTATTGTGTTCAAACGATATGTCCTCATAGATTAATTGTCCGGCAGCGAATTTGGATTTGTTCGTTAGCGAGTAAGGTTCAAAACATATTGATCGAATCATGTGCAGAGTTGCTTGCAACCAACGATTTATCACACGCAGATGCCACCAGCTGATCGAAAGCATGGACTGGCCTGAGACTACTACTCGTGATCGCGGAGTTCATCAGCAGAGACTAGTAGATTCCATGGATGTCTCTGGATGAGTCAGTCAATTCAGGAGTTGGCATTTTTATCGCGAGTTCCTGTGAGAAAAATACATGAACATGGTTTGGAATAGTGTCTGCTGACTGCAGATTACCAAATATGTGATCAGTTTCAATAGAATTAATAGGAACTTTTTGCATAGAAATGATTCCAGCTAGCATGATTATATTTCTGCGTTAATCTGTTACAGCATAGGATGGGTGTACGCCTGATGCATCAGTGTAGCTACTAGCTAGCTAGCTAGCTAGCTCGTTGAGTGAATTTTGACACGATTTCTGAACTTATTACTTCTTCTCTCCCACATGCCAAAATGTTGTCCTATCTCTCTCCTTTACACCTAGCGCATCCCAAGGTCAACATGATCGAATCACACATGCATTGCTGCATTCATGCACGCATGACGCCAAGCACGAAAGCATCTTCCTCCCGTGATCGATCAGCTATAAAAGCCATGCCAAACACCCAGAGAAAACCATCCCAGAAACACACGAGCACGCAATAGCTAAGTGTCTCTCGCGGCACGATCACACTGCACACATCAGTAGATTACCAATGGCTGCCAAGCTGGCCCTCTTCCTTGCCCTTGGCCTGCTCTTCGCTGTCGCCGCCCATGGCTGCACACCCAACTGCCCTGGCTCAGTCGTCCCCACCCCGCCTGTCGTGCCGACGCCATCCCACAGCCACGGCAGGTACTGCCCGATCGACGCGCTGAAGCTGAGGGTGTGCGCCAACGTGCTGGGCCTCGTCAAGGTCGGACTGCCCCAGTACGACGAGTGCTGCCCCCTGCTGCAGGGGCTCGTCAACCTCGACGCCGCCGTGTGCCTGTGCACTGCCATCAAGGCCGACGTCCTCGGCATCCACCTCGACGTGCCCATCAGCCTCAACCTCATCCTCAACAAGTGCGGCAAGATCTGCCCGGCCGAATTCACCTGCCCTCAGTAAGTTGGCCCAGGCAGGAGCTAATGATGCTAAATTAAAGCACGCTCCGAATGTGCGCTTATTATACAGTTATACTCTTCCTCGCGTTTCCACGGTGAATTCCTCATGATCGAAAGTTTGTTACCAATTCTTTCATTGTATCTTTTGATTTGATTTACGTATGTGGGATTGTATTATCATTTTTAATTGTCAATAAAAAATGTTCTGTTTTTTAAGTGAATTGCATGTGTTGCGTGAATTGCCAGCCCGCATTTTATATGTACATACATCCACCTTTATGAACACACTCACACAATCATACCTGCACCTTCAAGACTGCGTCAGCACATTTCGAGTTTGACAAAATCACCACTGATATATCTCACTGTTGATAGACACGTTGCCAACAGCTGAAAGAACACGAGCTAACCGCTGAAAAAAACACCAGCTAACTTAATGATACGAGTAAATGATGACCGAAGATGATACTAAAATTCCGATTGCATGTAAACTAAAGTGCAAAACGAAATGTTAACATACATTCCATGCATGCATTGTTAAATCAAGAAATGCAAACACATATGACGTGGAGTGGTTGCATTGGTGGGCTCACTACGTGAAAACCTCAAATAGGTCACGCAACATTGGTAACAGACCCTTAAGGTCGGTTACCATAAATCTTAGAGGTAAAGCCCGTTACCAATGAAGCCTTTAGACCCCAACCCAACTTACACAGGAACAATTTCCGTTACCAATATGATGCAGTTGTGACGGGCATTATTAAAACGCGTCTCCAATGTAACTCAGTAACGGACGTTGACAACGCCCGTTACTCTTCAACCTGTCCCGGACCCGAATTTTTATTTCAATCACGTTAACTCGGCGTTGGCGTCCGCGACCCTTATCCCCTCGCCCGCTCCACCCTTGTCCTCGAGCGCATCTCACTCCCCCGGCTCTCTCTCTCTCACTCCCATCCTCGCATCTCCCTCCCATCCTCCGCCGCCCCTCTCACTCCCTCTCTCCCGACGGCGGGGATCCAGCAGCGAGCGCGCCCTCCTCCTCCCTCCCCCACCAGATCCCCTCTCCCCCACCTTCTCCGGACGCCGGACGTGTGGACGCCAGATGCGCGGACGCCGGCATGATCTGCGCCAGTGTTGGCGGTCGATTTCCGTCAACCAAGAACACTTGTTATGTTATAGTTTGGATTTCATTTTGGAACTAACCCGCCACTAGGCATACTAATGATATAACAAGTTCATCGTTGGATGTGTGTTTTGGAGTATAATGTTTACGCGGGAATTCATGCACTAAATGAGAAGAAATACATTCGGTTCGGATGACGATTTACATGATGATCAAGAGGCTCCGACCGTGCGTGAACTTGACTCCAAAGGTGGTAAGAACCAACAAGCTACAATGAAGAATCTCCGAGGACCAAGATGAAAAGACCGGAAGATCATGCGCAAACACCCCTTAACTTGGTCGCGGAGAGAATGACGTCCAAAGCCCATATCCAAAGGAGGAAAAACTCAAAAGTGCAAGAAACAACATGTGGCAAAAGACGGAGACGAACCGGGCTGGAAGTGGGCCAGGGCGGCCGGCCCACCCCCTTTTTGCCTCGGTTCGCCGCCACCTTTCTTCTGTGATATATTCGCGGAACCCTAATTGTTTGGGGAGAGGAGCCATTCGCGAAAGACGACCAGAGAAGCCTCGGGAGATCAAACACAAGGAAGAGGGTTGATCGATAGGGTGAAGATGGAGGAGGATCATCACCTAAGTCAACGGAGGCCACCACGAGGAAGGAGGATGCCGGGGCCTTGCCACGTCGCCGCTGGAGTTGAAGGACACCGAGAGACGGACTCCATCGGAGGCATCCACCATGTTCAACGGTGCCATGCCTAGCGTCTTGATGGGGTAAAGTAATCATTTGTCCATTGAGTTGTAATGGATCTTGACATGTAGTCACTCGCTCTCTTGTTTGGATCTTTATCTATCATATCTTCATGTTGATGATGCTTAATGTTTAAGGTTAGCTACCATTGCCATCGGGGTTGCTCCCGTAGATCACGTCAACATACCGTGTTCATTAGGGTTAGAGACGATTACCTTCGCGTAGTGAAAAGTACAAGGGAAGGGAAATGCTTAACTCTTTGTTAACATCCTTAGATAGATTGGATTGGGGTTTTACCATGTTTTGGGTGATTGCATCTCAAGTACCTAGACTCCATGGGCATACGTCTTTCATACTCGTGAACACCTTTGTCTTTCTCTTTAACATAATCTAGGGTTAGTTTGTCTTTACTTTATAGATTAATCTTTACATCATAAAGTCCCTAATCAACTAAGTTAGTGTTAGGTTAAACGCAAGTTATTTCCTTGCTCCGTGGATTGACAAGAACCTAGGGGGTCCCCTCTCTTGGTGAAAAAGGCACCAAGTCACTCCGTGGACTTGCGGTGAAGTTGAACGCGGTTTTGAACCGTCAACAAGCCCCTTTTTCTGGCACCGTTGCCGGGGAGCAAGCTAGTTTACTTCGTTTAATCTCTCATTAATTTTGTTGATTACTAACATCTAACCTTTGTGTTCTAGAAAACACACTCTTTTGTTTTTGTTTTTGATTGTCTAGATGGTGCTCGTTGGAAATCCTTTGGAGGAACCGGAAAAATCGCTAAGAGACTATGCTAGTCCTCGATGTGAGGACATCAAGGTACAAGAGTCGGATTCGATTCTCGAAGCGACAAGGTACGAAATTAGAGTTCAAATCATCAAGATGGCAGCAACTAATCCGTTTCGAGGGATGGAGATGGACAATCCATATAGACATATCCAGCGCTTCACGACGTTGGGCAACATGGTGCGACAAGAGGGAGTTCCTGACACTTGGTTTAAATGGAATCTTTTTCCCTACTCACTTGCCGATGAAGCAACAAAGTGGTATTCATTTGCGTCTTTCGAAACCGAGGGAAATTGAGATCAATTGGTAAAGAAATTTTGTGCCAAATTCTTCCCTATAACCAAGGTTCAACACATAAGGATGCAACTGATGACTTTCAAGCAAGGAGAAGAAGAGGGGATTGATCAAGCGTGGAATCGATTCAATGAACTAGTTGAACAAGGACTAAGACTCGGATTCCCGGGTGACGTACTATTGCATACATTCTTTTTTTTCCTAACCCCTAGTTGCATGGAATACGTTCAAATGTGTGCAGGAGGGGATCTCATGGAGAAAACACTCACGAAAGATGCCAAACTTCTACAAAAAATAAGTAAAGCGGCAGCCATGCGAAGAGTTTGGGAAATACGACTTTCGGGAAAGCCAGAATGCGACACAAGTGTGGCACCCCTTGCTGCAATTTTCAGAAATACGGCTCTGGAAGAGAAGAAAGAGGAACCAATCCTTGAAAAAGTTGAAGAAGCCAAACATGTGGAAACTAGAACTCTCCCATAGAGTGATCACGCCGAGACAAGCAAAGCAAATGAAAGGACTATGTCAAGCGTGAAGTCACTAAGGGAGTTCGAGCAAATGGATTGGATCCCACTTGATTTTGGAGAAATCTTTGACAAGAGGAGACCGTTCCCTAATCAAAAAGGGATGGCAAAAGCTTTGGAGATAGACTTCCCGCCGGAGAAACAAGTGGAACATTCATACAACATAGAGACAACCGGGGAGGTCCTTCAAAAACTCTTTAGCGAAGAAGAAGTTGATCCGGACCATGTGGCCGAAGCTAAAAGAATCATGGGAATCAAGCCCGAGGTGTCACCATTTGCCCGCCTCGCTGAAATTTTTGCCATAGGATCCGATGAAGAAGAGAAGACATCGCCACGTATAGATTGCAAGGTTAACAACATTAATTGCAAGGCGTTATGCGACATTGGAGCACAAGTAAGTGTCTTGTCTTCTAAAATTTTTGATGCAATTCATGATCATACCATTGACCTAGTTCTAACCTCTACTAAATTAATTATGGTAGATGGTAGAATTGTTAAACCTCTAGGAATTGCTTGTGACCTAGAAGTTTTAATTTCCGAAAAATGCATTCCAACCGATTTCTTCATTGTTGATGTCTACTATGATAAGAATGATCACGTGATTCTTGGTAGACCTTTTCTTAATTTGGTTAATGTCATTTTAGATGCCGGAAAAGGAAAAGTAACTATTAATCTTGATGGAAATAATCACACATACAATTTCCTTCCCGCTTCTATAATTGCCTCGCCCCTACCTCTTGATGACGAAGAGGTAGGGAGCCTTCGTTTTGTTGAAACTTTCAGGGATCCTCTACAAAGAGCTATGGAGAATCAATCTAATGATGAGTTGGATGAAGAGTTAGCGGAAGCAACCAAAGGATTAGAACCGCAAGACGGAAGCTTAGAGGAGGATAAATTTGAAGATCTTGGAGAAGTTGTATATGAGGAACCACAAGCACCGGAGGTGGATCTTAAGCCATTGCCCAAGGGATTGAAATATGAATTTTTGGGGCCAAACAAGACTTATCCTGTGATTGTGAGTGATGAATTGAGTCCCGAGGAGAATGATATGTTGCTGAATTTATTGAAGAAGCATAAGAAAGTGATGGGATATTCGATTAATGACATTAAAGGACTCAGCCCACACTACGTGAAAACCTCAAATAGGTCACGCAGCATTTGTAACGTGCCCTTAACACCCGTTACATGGACCCCATCTGTAACGGTTGTTGTTTGGCACCCGTTACGCATAAGCGCGGCAGGCTCGACCCCGACCTCGCCCTGACCTCGCCACCACAACGCCCGTTACCAATGAGGACTTCTGGTAACGGACTTCTTAAATACCCGTTACATGTTTTCTTTGTAATGGACGTTAGCATGCGTCCGTTACCGATGACTTTCCTATTGGAGACACGTGGTTTTTAGGACGCGTCTCATTTTATGACGTCCCAATTGGCGACGCTTGTTTGGACCTAGCATCTCCTTTGTTTTCTCACAAAAGAGACGAGTGTTGTTATTATGCGTCGTTGTCTTTGCGTTCCGACCACTCTGCTATCTCCGACAACTACACTCGCTCTCTCTCCTCTGAGGGCCCCACTCGCTCTCTCCCCGCCGTTGCTGCAGCAGCATTTTCGTGCGCTCTCTGAAGGCCCCACTCGCTGCGCGCGTGCTCTCTGAAGGCCCCACTCGCTGCGCGCTCTCTCTCCTTAGAAAGTCGGCACTGCAGCAGGCCGGCCGGCCGCGTGCGCGACGGCGTAAGGTGCCGGCGGACGTCGACCGCGGCGCGGTGTCCCTCCGCGCCGTACGTCGCCGTACGTCCTCCAAAGCAACAGCTTATCCTCATCCTCGGGCTCGTCGCCGTCCTCCGCGCCGTCGCCGTCGCCGTCCTCCGCGCTGTCGCCGTCGCCGCCGCCGCGACGCCTCGTCCTCCTCCTCGGAAGCGCTCGCCTCGTAGACAGTCCTTGTCAAGGGGGAAATTGCCCCCTTTTATTGAACTTCGCTGTCCTAATCCTCTTACTCATTGATTTTAATTTGGTGATGCATTAATTATGCTCATTTGATGTATGAAAATTGCAGATGGCTGCTGTTGCTCGGGCTTGGATGTATAGTAAGACCCGAGATTGGGACAATAATTTCTTAAGGGGGGTCAATAGTTTTCTAGATCAAGCAGAGGCGGATATGAGAAACCGTGGTGTTCAGGCAATGCTTTGCCCCTGTATAGATTGTCTCAACCAGAAGAAGTTCGGACAACAGGATAACATTTTTCATCATTTGATCACACGTGGTTTCAAAGAAAATTACACATGTTGGAATAAATATGGTGAGGAAGGGCTTAATGAAGTCGAAGCAGGATGCCTAAATGAAGGTGAAGCGCGACACCATGCTACGGGCCTTAATAATGAAGGGGCAGCGCTATGCCATAATGAAGAGCTTGATGAAGGTGGAGTTTTTGATGAGGAAAATGAACCATTCCCACCAATTGTGATGAGGCCTGAGGATATCACTGATCAAGAAGTTACAGGCTTCAATGATGGTGAGTTGTTGCAATGTGTGCACAATGTTGATCAAATGTTACAGGATGTTAAGTTTCAATGAGTGTATACAGCTTCTAAATTAGTGAGGCTGAAGCAGTTCGTTGAAGATTCAAAGAAACCCCTCTATCCTGGTTGCAAGAAGTACTCTCGCCTTTCTGGTGATCTAAAACTTCTGCAGCTTAAGGCAGATCATGGTTGGAGCAACAAAAGTTTCAAACAACTATTGGATCTCCTTAAGGACATGCTACCCGAGGGAAACCAAATAGCCGAGTCTGTCTATGAGGCAAAGAAGATAATTTGTCCTCTGGGAATAGAGGTTGAAAAAATTCATGCTTGCAAGAACAGTTGTGTATTGTTCCGTGGAGATTATGCAGACCTTAACAAGTGTCCCAAGTGTGGGTTCGATCGGTACAAGAGGAAAAAAGATGGTGGTGATGATAACAATGCTGATGATGACGAGAACGAGCCCGTGGAGATCACAGGCAAGAAGAAGAAGAAGAAGGTTAAAGGGGCTCCTGTGAGGGTAGCATGGTATTTTTGCATCATTCCTCGGTTGAGAAGATGGTTCACCACACGAAAGGAGGCCCAACTCTTGCGTTGGCATAAGACACGAACAAAGGAAGTTGGCAAGATTAAGCACCCCGCAGATGGCCAACAATGGCAAAACATTGATTCCCACTTTGAGGAATTTGCCGGTGAAAGCAGGAACATTCGGTTCGCTATGAGCATAGATGGCGTGAACCCATTCGGTAACCAGAGCTCAACACATAGCACCTGGCCTGTCGTGCTGTCAATGTACAACCTTCCACCCTGGCTATGCAAGAAATGGAAATACATGATGCTGACAATATTGGTCTCCGGGCCAAAGCAACCTGGCGACCGTATTGATGTCTACTTGAGGCCACTAGTTGATGACTTGAAGATACTTTGGAAGCCTGGTGTGAAGGAGGTTTGGGATGAGTTCGGCCGTGAGGAGTTCACATTACACGCCATGTTGTTCACCACCATCAACGACAACCCGGCTCATCGCAACCTTTCTGGCCAGAGTAAAAGGAAAGGTGCAGCTTGCCCACACTACTTGGAAGAAACTTGTGCAGTGTGGCTAAGAAAATCAAATAAATTCTCATTTATGAGGCACCGTCGTTTCCTCAGCAAGAAACATGCCTACCGGGACATGGATTGTCAGTTTAATGCGGAAAAGGAGAATCGACAGGCGCCAATGCATGTGACTGGAGATCTGCTCCACTTGCAAGTCAAGGATGTCGAAACAATCGAGGAGTTACCCACATTGTCTGAAAAGAAACTTCGTAAAAGAAAGAAGCAAGATGGTGAAGAAGAAGAAGAAGAAGATGGGCGAGGAATGCGGAACAAGAAATCAATTCTATGGGAGCTAGAGTATTGGCCGCTTTTGGATGTGCGTCATTCGATTGACAACATGCACGTCAAGAAGAATGTGTGTGAAGCTACTTTGGGAACATTGCTACAATAGAAGTCGGTGTAGATTATGGTCAAATAGAGGAAATTTAGGAGCTTGATTATGTAGGATTCAAGGTAGCCTTGTTTCGGTGTAGATGGGTCACCAATGCGAAGAGAGCTATGATCAAGGACAAATTTGGTTATGTTAGTGTTGATCTCCGGGTCTTTGGTTACAAAACTGAACCGTTTGTCTTCGCCAAGGATGTTGAGCAAGTGTTCTATGTACCTGACCTTGCAAAGAATAACTGGAGTGTGGTTTTGCCTGAAAAAAAAGGATTGTTGGGGTTGAAAATGTTGTTGAGGAGGAGGAATACAACTAGTTTGACGAAAGTCCATCCTTTCACACTTCATACATGCCCCAAGTCTTGGGAGCTGACAAAACACCGTACTTGTGAAGCGACCATCATGAAAAGATCCATATACAAAAATCAAAGAAGAAAAAGAAGCAAGGTTGATTTCTGCTGAATTCGATCCTTTTTGTAAAATGCAGGGATGTCTATGCTGGAAATGGAATCCTTTTTGTAATATATATAGGATGTGTATTGGTGGAATTTGAATCTCCTTTCTGTAATATATGATGCCTATATATTCTGCCTAAGATACTGCCTAAGATGCTTATAAGCGAGATGTGCAATTAGTAGTACCACTCATCGGAGAGTATTGATATTATTTTGTCTACATTTCGTCAAACTTCAAAGAGTTTGACTCCTCGATAAACGAGATGTGCAATTAGTAGTATCCACTCGCTCATCGGAGACGCGTCTCCTGTATCTTCTCTCCAAAATAAATAACTGTTGCCCCAACCCCTTCTTCTACCCGCGGAACCACCACAGCCCCTTCATCTACCCGCGAGAAAACCACAACTACCTACACTCCTCGTCGTGCCCCTCCGCCGCACTCATGGCATTGAGGGAGCACCCGCGGTCGCTCGCGGAACTCCCGGCGGAGGTGCTGGCGATCATCGTTGGCCGAGTCGGTGCGACATCGAATCGGCCTATGGAGGACCTCTGCAGCCTACGGGCAACCTGCAGGGACATGCTCCGCCCCTACCGCGATAGAGATGTCGGTAGGCGCCTGGCACTGGATCGGGTTCCAATCGAGCAGATGCAGAACAACGACCCCGTCGGCTACGACGTCTTCCTTCGTAGCCTGGCTGCAGCCGGCAACCCGGTGGCCTGCTTCCTCACCGGGATGGATGACATCTTCGGCAAGAACCGCAGCCCTCAGCCTCCCCTAGACGAGCTCCACCGTGCTGCCAAAGATGGGCACAGAGGGGCGGCCTATGTGGCCGCTGTCTTCCTCTACAGAGCCAACAGCGGGGCCGACGCCGACGCCACTGCAATTGCGTACATGAAACAGGTTGAGGGAGAGGAGCAAGGGCAGTGGCGTCCGCATTTGATCAGCAATGTGCAATCCCTAGATTGCATGTATTTCTGTAGTGATGAATGTAGGCTTCGTTACGAATGTAATGTCTTCTTCTATCGTGTAAAGTATCGTCCAATCGGTTATTGATAGACAAGATTTGATTTCTCACATTTCTGAGTCAAATCCAAGGTTTTGGCGCCCTCTGCTTCCTCCTCTGTTCTATTGGAATGAAGAACAGTTTGTGTGAGAAAATGAGACGAGGATTAATCATCCCGCGTCTCTAATAGGGGTGGGGCCTAGTTCTATTGGAACGAAGAACAGTTCTCATTTCTCCTTTTAATCTGCAGTCAAATTTTATAACATGTATTTCTCCGTCGTGCTTAGTCCAAATTTGATGATTTTTTTCCTAGTTTTTCTAAAATCCCCATCTTTTCATTAATTTCATTGTTTAGTGTATATTCCGTTTTGTGAATAATGTTTATATGCCTTATCTTGTTCTTTGTAAGTACAACATAGAAATAATATTTGTTTTCCACAACCATTAGTAATGAAACTTTGCATTTCGTGATCCTAAGGTGAACACATGCTTGTGTTAAAATTTCAAATGCGTACGAGATCGAACATCTTGCAAAGTGTGGAAAACTTCAATGTTCAAGCAACATTCTAGGAAACTATGTGAGAGATGTAGCCATTTGTACACAAGTATATTCTTCCTTTATCGAAACCATTTGAATTTTTTATGACAAGTTTAGGTACCCAAATTATGTTTCCACGTAAATTTGTAGAATTTTTGGAGCAAACTAAGATGTTATTAGAATTATTATATCACAAGCATGAGATGTATATTCGAATTATAAGAATGTTAGGTATACAAATGCGACTGTTGATATTTTATTAAAATACTAAATGTCCAAATATGAATTGATGTTATTTTTAATGTTTAGGCGTTGTTTTATCGGCTCTAATATTTGATGGATGCAAGTTTCCGTTCTAAAAAATAGTGTCGGGCGCACGCGTCAGTGTCAGCAGCCTATATAAAGAAGATAACCACCTGGACCTACCTGCCAACGACGCGACGCGATTTTTCTAACCAGCGTCTGCGATGACTATCCATTGTCTCCAAGATCGAGTTCATCACAGGAGGAACAGATACTGTAGGCGACACGGATGGATCTGCCCCTGTCTCTTAGATCGAGTTCATGACATATATACAAAATCCAACAACCAAACTAACCAGTTCATGATCGACAAACAAACTAAGCAGTTCATGATCGACAAACTAAGCAGTCCAACAACCCGACGAACAAACTGACGAACACACAATAATCACAAACACATTATTAATGGTACAGGAGTGGATGAATTAGTCGGTTGCTGCTGTCGGAGTCCCGCCGTCGGAGCTGTCGTCGCCGCCGTCGGAGCCGTCGTCGCCGAGAAGAGACCGCTGGACCACGGGGAGCTTCTCAAGCTTTTCAGCCAACACGTGGATCCTGAAGGCGAGACCCTTGTCGCTGCCATCCTTGTTATGGTCAGGCGCCTCGATCTTGAATGCTTCGCCAACATCTCGGAGCTTCATGAACGCGCCCTGGAGCAGTTCGACGGTGAAGCTGATGTCGGCGGCCTCATTCTTCTCCTTCTCCTTGGGCGCCACCGGCTCCTTCCCCTTCTCCTTGATGGTTGTGACAGAACCACCGAAACTAATTCCATATTATTGCCTAAACCAGTCCATTTGGTCATTAAGCAATAACACAGAAGTAACTTGTCGCCTCTGCCAGGTCAAGCCCGGTAAATCACTTTAACCAGGATCGAAGACTTGTACATTAAAACTCACACGACGGCGAGTCCAGAGATAACATTTCACAAATTATTACATCAAGCTCCATAAGGTTTTAATATTACAAACCAAGTCCTTTGCATAGGGTAAAAAGTTCAGAGTTCGAAACACAGCGGAAATAAAACACTAAACGTCATAGGTAACGTCATAGGAGGCCATCCATGATGTCACTAAGCACTGTCGTCCTCCCACTCCACTTCCCAACCGGGTGGGAGAGAACCAGGCCACGGGAAACCATCATCATTCATAGCACCTGAAAACAACATCAAAAGCAAGGCTGAGTATACTAATACTCAGCAAGACTTAACCGGCAGGTGATGAAAAATCACCAACTCTCTAGACATGCAAGACTCTTTGGCTAGTGGGTTGTTTTGCTGAAAAGCTGTTGGCACATTTTATCTATAAATATTTCCCCTCACATTTACTAGAAAAAGGACTAAAATATAATTAGATCACCTTATTAGAGTTTATATTGACAATTTCCACGAGTTTTGGTGAATCTATGAATTTACAGGGACTATTCAGAAAATATGCAAAGAAACCACTCTAGAAGACTCCAGAAGGCTCCGGAACTCAACGTGACTTAGCACCTAAGAAAGAAGCATCTAGAAGGATCAAGGACCCACCTGGCCGAAGTGGACCCCGAGGGGGGCCCACCCTAGCCCGATCGGCCTGGTGGTGGGGCCGGTCGGCCCCCCCTGGCGCCAAATGGGCCCAGCTTCCGGAATGTTCTTCCACCGCCTATGAGGATCAATCTAAACGACAAGTTAGGTCGGTTTGATCGTACGGTGCACGTCATCTCCTCCGGGCTATATAAGCATACCCCCTGACCCCAGGGCAGACAACAATTCATTCTATCAGATCCTCCATACCTATCTGAGATTAGAGCTCTAGATTAGAATTAGAGTTGGAGAGTTAGTATCAAGTTGAGAGATTAGAGCCACGATCTATTTAGATCTAGCTAATCTTGTTCGAGAGGATTAGAGAGCGGTAGAGGCGAAGCTGAAGGAAGGCCCGGACCTGTCGGTGTCTCCTCTTCATCTTCTACCTCTGGGATCAACTTCATTGGAGCCTGATCCTGAGACCTTGTGGAAAGATCGACTTCTTATTTAAGTGAGTAACATTGTTTTTATTGTTCTTACGGTTCATAACTCTTTGAGTACTTTAATTCCTGTCGCTCTTGAGTTAAAGTTGCATGTTTAGTGTAAGCATGGTGCTTAGACTAGCTAGCTTATGAATGCCTTCTATATTCCGGATCGTGTGGTAGAAGCGGGAAGTGATCTTGTTCCCGTCTGTCCTTTGCAGTCCACCTCCCGTCTATAGAAACCGTAGGACTCCCCCCATAGATTTTCGGGAGGTTCCCTTTCCTAAGTGTGCCTTCAGACAATCACCCCATAAGAACAATATAGACATAGCTTGTGAGAATAAGAACCAGACATCCTTAAGTTTTCCTTATCTCTCTTTCTGTCAAGTCCTTGATAGCTATTCAGTGATTAGTTATATACCTCAGATACTCTCTTTACCATTCTCCTTGTGGATTCGATATTTAAAACCCTCTCCCGGGTGGAATGCTCACCGGTATCCGTGCGCTTGCGGATTATCCATCATAATATTTCTGTAGGCTTAACAAATACCAACAAGCATTTCTGGCGCCGTTGCCGGGGAGAACGGTTAAGAGAAAACTCTTCGAGTATAACTAATCTTGTATCTTTCTTTTTTCTTTTTAGTTTTAGATTACCTACTATCCTTATGGACACTACCCTCATTAAAGACTTTTCGGCACCCTCAGAGCTCAGCCTTAGGCCTATGCCATCATCAAAACCAATCCTATCTGATGCCTATGAGCTGCGCCCACGGTTAATAGAGATGGTCCAAACCAACACTTTCTTAGGAATAGAAGACGAAGACCCTTATCATCATCTCCAGCAGTTTGAGCAAACTTGTGACTGCCTACACATTGAGGGTATGTCAGACGAGACTATCTGTTGGAAGCTTTTTCCATTCACTCTGAAAGGAAAAGCTCGCCAATGGTACGACCGGACCAAAGAGAAGATGAAAGGCGATTGGGGAACTCTCCGTGCAGATTTTTGCATGGATTTTTATCCCTTATCTAAAGTAGTCGACCTCAGAATCAAGATCATATCCTTCAAACAGGGGGATAATGAGTCTATGAGTTCATCCTGGGAACGTTTTGAACTCCTTTGCAAATCCGGACCAGATCTAAGCCTTCAAGACCATATTCTCCTTCAACATTTCTATATTGGTCTTAATAAGGAATCTAGAGCCTATTTGAATACCTCCTCTCATGGATCATTCATACACCTTACATCTAGTGAAGCTAGAACCGTCCTAGACAACATTCTAGCCAGCACTAATGATGGTCCTTTAGAAGAGAAAACTTTAGAAGAAGAGATTCCAGAGATAGCTACACCAGAACCTATGCCAGAAACATCTCAACCTATAGCTATCCAACATATAGAATCACCACAGGAAGAAATTCCTCTACCTGATTTTATAAATGATATCAAGGATGATTTATTTTCCGATTATGGAAACATCTCGAAATATCATAAAGAGAAGAGGCCGCAAAAGCACACATCTTCTTCACATGAGAAGATAGACCCTTTTGAGCAAACCTTCTCAAGAGAACACACTGTGGAGCTTGCATCCATCATGAGTGGGGAATGGTTAGAAGAGTCAGAGCTTTCCTCTGATGTAGTCCATTTGGATTCACCTTCTATACCAATTCAATGTACAATCAATGGAACCCCCTTTGATGCCCTTTATAATCCAGTTGTGGGAATCAATATAATGGCCTTATCCTTTTTCCATCAGTTTATTAAAAACAAGCCATTATCTCCCACAACGAAATTATTAAAGTGCTCCTCAGGACAAATTATTCAAAGTTCGGGAATTCTCTATGTCTTACCTGTTTCAGTTTACGACATGTCAATTCACCTGAGCTTTCACATTTGTGATATTAAGGAGTTTGATCTTTTAATAGGCTATCCTTTAGAAAAACTCCTTAGGGAAGGACACACAGGGAAACTTGATGTTTGCCTAGGCAAAACCATTAAAGTTCCCTTACACTTCTCACATTCGATCCATACTAAGACCGAACCCAGTCCTGAACCTGACCCAATGGAAGAGGTGAATGAAGCATCTCTGGAACATTTCGTAGAATCCAATCAAGAAGATGTCACTGAATTCTTCATCGAGGAGGAAGAAGAAAATCCTACAGAATCTGAGCCCCTCGATGAAACCAAGGAACCCTCGAGACCTCCCATTGAGCTTAAACCTTTACCACCTGGTCTTAGATATGCCTTTTTGCACAATGATTCTGAGTCTCCTGTGATCATTAATGACCAACTCACTCAGGAAGAGACTCATAGGCTGATAACCATCTTAGAACAACATCGCTCAGCCTTTGGCTACTCGCTCCAAGACCTTAAGGGCATCAGTCCTGCCCTTTGCACTCATCGCATTCCTACAAACCCTGATGTTCTACCATCTAGAGAGCCACAATGAAGACTCAACAATGCGATGAGAGAGGTAGTGAAGAAAGAAGTTCTGAAACTCTTACACGCCGGGATTATATATCCTGTGCCACATAGTGAGTGGGTAAGCCCCGTGCAAGTTGTGCCTAAAAAGGGAGGCATGACAGTTGTGAAAAATGAGAGGAATGAATTAATTCCTCAGAGAACCGTCACTGGTTGGCGTATGTGCATAGATTATAGAAAACTCAACAAAGCCACAAGGAAAGATCACTTTCCACTGCCCTTCATTGATGAAATGTTAGAGCGGTTGGCAAATCACTCTTTCTTTTGCTTTCTTGATGGATATTCTGGATATCACCAAATCCCAATCCATCCCAGTGACCAGAGCAAAACCACTTTTACATGTCCTTATGTAACCTATGCTTATCGTAGAATGTCTTTTGGGCTATGTAATGCTCCAGCTTCTTTTCAAAGATGTATGATGTCTATATTCTCTGATATGATTGAAGAGATCATGGAAGTTTTCATGGATGATTTTTCTGTTTATGGAAAAACCTTTGATGATTGTCTAGAAAACTTGGATAAGGTTTTGCAAAGATGTGAAGAAAAGCACTTAGTCCTTAATTGGGAAAAATGTCATTTCGTGGTTAGAGAAGGAATAGTGCTAGGCCATCTAATTTCTGAAAGAGGAATTGAGGTAGATAGAGCTAAAATAGAAGTAATTGAACAACTACCTCCACCTGTTAATGTCAAGGGAATCAGAAGTTTTCTTGGCCATGCTGGTTTCTATAGAAGGTTTATAAAAGATTTTTCTCATATTGCTAGACCTCTTACAAACTTGCTTGCCAAAGATGTTCCTTTTGACTTTGATAATGCTTGTCTTAAATCTTTTGAAACTCAAAAAAATGCTCTTATTTCTGCACCCATTATACAACCCCCTGATTGGTCTTTACCTTTTGAAATTATGTGTGAAGCAAGTGATTATGCTGTGGGGGCTGTTTGGGGGCAAACAAAGGACAAGAAACATCATGCCATTGCTTATGCTAGTAAATCTTTGACAGGACCTCAACTCAATTATGCCACAACTGAAAAAGAACTGCTAGCTGTTGTTTATGTCATTGACAAGTTTAGATCTTACTTAGTAGGAGCAAAAGTTATTATTTACACTGATCATGCTGCTTTAAAATATTTGCTCACTAAGAAAGATGCTAAACCTAGATTAATAAGATGGATTCTGCTTCTCCAAGAATTTGACTTAGAAATAAAAGATAAGAAGGGAGTAGAAAATTCTGTTGCCGATCATTTGTCTAGAATGTATTTTGAGAAACCACAGGAATTACCCATCAATGACGCAATGAGGGACGACATGCTCTATCGGATCACCCGGTCAGACCCCTGGTACGCAGATATTGTTAATTTTATGGTTGCAGGGTATGTATGACCAGGAGCCGACAAGAAAAAGCTTATTTACGAGAGTCGCCATCACCTGTGGGATGAACCATACCTTTTTCGAGTATGCTCTGATGGGTTACTCAGGAGGTGTGTACCGGCAGAAGAAGGAATGAAGATCATTGAGAAGTGCCACTCATCACCATATCGAGGTCATTATGGAGCTTTCCGCACACATGCAAAGATCTGGCAAAGCGGATTTTTCTGGCCAACCATGTATCAAGACACAAAAGATTTTGTATGAAGGTGCAACTCCTGTCAGAGGCACGGAAATATCAATTCCAGAAATGCCATGCCACTGACAACCAACCTTCAGATCAAGCTCTTTGATGTCTGGGGAATTGACTACATGAGACCATTCCCAAAATCCGGAAAATTCGAGTACATCTCAGTGGCAGTTGACTATGTCTCCAAATGGGTTGAAGCCCTGCCATGCAGATCTGCTGACCACAAAAGCTCAATAAGAATGTTTGAAGAGACAATATTTCCGAGATTCGGTACGCCAAGGTTAGTGATAAGTGATGGAGGATCCCATTTCATCGACAGGCGCTTCGAGAAATACCTCATGAACCATGGGATCCAGCACAATGTCGCTACTCCTTACCACCCGCAAACAAGTGGTCAAGCAGAGACGTCCAATAAGCAGATCAAGAACATTCTACAGAAGACGGTGGACCAAATGGGGATAAAATGGAAAGACAAGCTACCCGAAGCACTTTGGCTTATCGGACAGCTTATAAAACCCCCATTGGAATGTCTCCCTACCAACTGGTCTACGGGAAGACATGTAACTTGCCGGTTGAGCTAGAATTCAAGACTCGTTGGGCAATAAACAGATGGAACATGGACTTTGAAGCAGCCGGAACAAAACGAAAAATGCAACTGTCGGAGATAGAAGAATGGAGAGAGAAGGCGTATCACAGTGCCAAGATCTACAAGGAAAGAACTAAGAGATGGCACGATAAGAGAATCATAAAGAAAGAATTCAACCCAGGCGATCAGGTATTACTTTTTAACTCCAGGGTACGACTCTTTGGGCACAGGAAGCTATGAAGCAAGTGGGACGGACCATACAAGGTGGTGAATTCATCGTCACACGGAGCCGTCACTCTTCAAGACGACGAAGGTACGTTATTCAAGGTAAATGGTCAACATCTTAAAATATTTTTAGAGCCCAATAAAGAGTCTGAGGATTTAGATAAAATAGATTTCTTTTGTTTTCCCACGAATATTAATTTAGGCCGTAATGGGCCGTCTTAGGGTTTTTAAGGATCAACACACGGTTAGAGCACCCCGCGCCGAAGATCGTCGCGAGACGATGCGGTGGGGGGCCGACCGGCCTCCTCACTGGGCCGATCGGGCCCTGCCCACCGCCTCGCGCCGCCAGCTTTCGCCCATGCTATCTCTAAGGTGCTCAGTTTTGGAAAAACTTGTTCGGGGATCTTTTACGAGATATCCCGTAGCCTTTCCAAGCTAGGTCAACCCCCTCTGCAAGTCCGTGACTGATATATAAGCAGGGGCAGACCTCCAACTTTTTCTCATCCCAAAGCCTCCAAGTAGCAGCAATGGCCGACAAGCAGCTTATCCCCTTTAGCTTTGAAGCCAAGGCGGTTGTTCCTTTCGAGAAGGAAGCAAAGCCGCTAGCCTCCTTGCCTCCTGATCTCAGCCCTCTCTCGCTGTTCCCGCCTAGTCGTCCACGTTCGCCGCCACCGCCTAAAGAAAGCAGGCAGGCAATGTACGCTCAGCCGTACGATCGCCGTCGTGAAGCAGCTCAGAAGAAGCCGATCCGTGTTCCTAGCTACATGGATCTGAAGAAACCAAGGGATGGAGAGCGACTCGCTGACGTGCGCATGGACAAGCATGGCAACACAAGGGTGCATAAGTACACCACCTCCTCAAGCCGTGTTACCATCGACGGAGTTCGTGCCAAAGAACCTCAAATCAAGAGAATTCCGGTCATCGAAGCCAGCCAGCGGATGCCGCAGAAACAGAAGACCCGGAAGACCGTAGTTGAGCAAGCGCAGGAAGTAGCAAGCCTGGCAGAAACTTGCAACGAGATCCACCACGTCAACACTTCCCTCACCAAGACCGTCCTCAAACTGTTAGAATCAAAGAAGCGAAGGGACGATGAGGAAGACCATAGCCGCGACCTTAAGAAGGGCAAGCGCCCTTTGTAAACACCATAGTTAGAGAGCACATTAGTGATAGTTAGTTCGAGTTAGTTAGTTTGCTTTAGTTGTTAGAGTTGTTTAATAAAGTGCTCTCTCCTTTAATAAAGAAGTATTCCACAAGTTGAGCTATTTTTGCCTATATATATATTTTCTGGATATGTTTTTGTCTCCACCATACTGTGCATGCAAGATAACAGAAAACAAGTGTGGGGGAGAAGAACAGATGACCAAACGGCATCTTCCACGACCAAAATCAAGAAAAACGGGAAAAGAACAGAACAAACGACTCGCACGACGAACCACGGCAGAACCTAGTTCGGCCACGTCTCGTCCACCACTCAGTTTGCTTCCTGAACTTTTTAAATTTTTGCAATTTGCCTTCCGTTTCGAATTTGAACAAAGATGCCTTGCTAAAATGTCCTGATAACCTAAAAGATAAAGTTTCACATGTTTATGCTCTTAGAAATATTTATTGCTTTTGGGATGATCAGAATGAGGTTAGAATAATGAGAACCATCTTTCTTTTATCTTGTCTATGGAGAGTGCTTTATTCCAAAATCATTAGCTAAGTTTCTCCTTTGTGATCAATAATATATCCCAACAGAGCTTTCATTGAAAATAAATTTGATTAAATGCTGCTTACTTGTATTGAGCTTTGTCAAATCTAGAGCTATGTTGAAGTTTTGTCTAAGTCTATGATCAAGATCACGTACACTGCTTTCACTAAAGTATCTATGCTCTAAGATTTTTGATCTCTGTCTCCCATATCATGAAAAAAGGTACAGCTAAAAAGAAGAAGAAGAGAGAAAAAGCCAAAGAAAGAAAAGAAAAAAAATTATGAGTGGAGAGAAAAGTGAGAGAGAGGAGAAAATGGACAAGTGTTCTACGGGTCAGAAGAACCCCCCTCTCAGAAAAAAAGGCATAAAAAAGAGAAGAAAAATGGACATGTGTCCGAGGGTGAGTAGGGCCCACTTCTCTAAAATAATAAGTGAGAAAGTAATAATGGACGTGTGTCCGAGGGTGAGTAGAACCCAACTCTCCACAAAATAGCTGAATACCTTGTTCTAAAAAATGGGAAAAGATAGAAGATTCTAAAGTCAGAGCAGTGGTTTTTAAAATTTGACACACGCACATATCTTGATCTACGACCTATGACAGGCCTCTTCATGGATACAGATTTTGACCCAGCAATATATGCAAGGTAAGTCTGCTACATCTTTACATTCTAAAAACTTCACATATATTTGAGAGTATCACAAAGGAGTAAGCAAGGCTGCATTTTCTTTTCAAAACTTATTCAAAATCTCTCCATTGACTTGATTTGAGAAATAAAGGTGATCTGTTTCTAACTATGCTCAGATATTCCCTAAGTACAGATATGACTAAGGAGTATAATTATGTTGATTCTTGTCTCTACGGTTGTAAACCATCCTTTTATCGAGGATGAGTAAAAGCCTAAGTGTGGGGGAGTTTGTTGGCACATTTTATCTATAAATATTTCCCCTCACATTTACTAGAAAAAGGACTAAAATATAATTAGATCACCTTATTAGGGTTTATATTGACAATTTCCACGAGTTTTGGTGAATCTATGAATTTACAGGGACTATTCAGAAAATATGCAAAGAACCCACTCTAGAAGACTCCAGAAGGCTCCGGAACTCAACGTGACTTAGCACCTAAGAAAGAAGCATCTAGAAGGATCAAGGACCCACCTGGCCGAAGTGGACCCCGAGGGGGGGCCCACCCCAGCCCGATCGGCCTGGTGGTGGGGCCGGTCGGCCCCCCTGGCGCCAAATGGGCCCAGCTTCCGGAATGTTCTTCCACCGCCTATGAGGATCAATCTAAACCACAAGTTAGGTCGGTTTGATCGTACGGTGCACGTCATCTCCTCCGGGCTATATAAGCAGACCCCAGGGCAGACAACAATTCATTCTATCAGATCCTCCATGCCTATCTGAGATTTGAGCTCTAGATTAGAATTAGAGTTGGAGAGTTAGTATCAAGTTGAGAGATTAGAGCCACGATTTATTTAGATCTAGCTAATCTTGTTCGAGAGGATTAGAGAGCGGTAGAGGCGAAGCTGAAGGAAGGCCCGGACCTGTCGGTGTCTCCTCTTCATCTTCTACCTCTGGGATCAACTTCATTGGAGCCTGATCCTGAGACCTTGTGGAAAGATCAACTTCTCGGGAGGTTCCCTTTCCTAAGTGTGCCTTCAGACAATCACCCCATAAGAACAATATAGACATAGCTTGTGAGAATAAGAACCAGACATCCTTAAGTTTTCCTTATCTCCCTTTCTGTCAAGTCCTTGATAGCTACTCAGTGATTAGTTATATACCTCAGATACTCTCTTTACCATTCTCCTTGTGGATTCGATATTTAAAACCCTCTCCCGGGTGGAATGCTCACCGGTATCCGTGCGCTTGCGGATTATCCATCATAATATTTCTGTAGGCTTAACAAATACCAACAAAAGCAACAAAGGGTATGTCCTTACTTTCAAGTTTTAGCTCAAAATTCTAGTTGATTATCCATTACTAAGTAAGCTACTATTGCAAGCATAAGTTGTGCAAACAATTAAGCATGTATCCAAATTAAATCTCAATTCCATCATTACGGGACATAGAGTGTATGGTTAAGCAATCTCGGGTAACGGTGAGAGGCCGACGATCGATCGATTAATAACCTTGCAAGGGAAACCCAAACATACGGAAGAATTCACACCCCAAAAATAGTCCAACTAGAAATGAACAGGGGGTAGGGTGTGCACTAACCAGGTGGTTCCCAACCGTCCTCGTCTCAGGATCCATTTCTACAGTCTTTGGTACACGGCATACTGGCCACGGAGACACACACCGCCCAGCTTCACACATGCACCACTCTGCTGCAGGCAGAGGGGACTCTTCCCAAGATTAGTGGTCATAGATCCCTTACCAGATCAAGAAGGTACTAGGCTTACCGGTCCCATTCCCGGCAAATGTTTAGTACATTCAAACGCTTAACCACAGACCTACTGGCCGGAGCCGGTCCCATGCTCTTACCACATGAGCATATCTATTTATCAAAAATCTTATGATTCCAACATAAGAGACCTATAGCTCGCGAGTGACGAACATCACTCGACTTTTACCGTGTCCTTAGAGCATGGCAGCTAGCGACCTATCATGCTAGTATTTGAACATAGGAGCCTAAGAGCATGCATCTAGGGTTTCAATTCAACTCCTGAAACGTAAATGCACAAACATTGCATATCATAATTGTAAAAGTTAGAAAACTGGGTTATGCTCCAGGGCTTTCCTTCACTAGCAAAGTTAGTGACGAAGTCCTCCGAACTTTGGTTTGGGTCTTGCTGCACTTCCACCACGTTCACTTCTCCTTCAGCGAGATCTCCCTCGGATTCCGGCACCAACTCGTAGTTTCCGTCCGAAAGTTCTACACGACATGCATATGTATTAACTTCATGTATTCATATGTGAGGATTGAGAACGTAGTTTAGAATTGTAGGGTAAACGTGGGGGTGTATGGGTGACCACATTCACCTAGATAAGAATATATCCAGCATACTCTTCCCAGCAAAGATAGGGGTATGCGTGCGTGGTTTAACTTCTTATGTGATGGTGATTGCGTGCACATCTATAAAGATTAATTAATTTTTATTCACCAAGTTATGGGGTGCTATTCTTGGTGTGATTTGGCGAAGCTTAACCAAAAGATTTGAAAAGAAAACAAAGGTGATTTCTCTTTTTCTTTTATTTCTTGGATTAAGCTTGATTTACTTCGAAAATTCATTCCGGAAGAAATACAAACAATATGACCATGAAACTTTGCAGAGAGGCACAACATACTACACATGAGCTACTGCCAAAAATTTAGATCAAACCAAGCTATATATCTAGCATGAAAAATACAACTAGATTCATCCATTGAAAACAAGAATAAATCATACACAAATAAATATACCACAAATTGAGCTAGAAATTCATGGAGCAGTGCAAAACACCTAATCATGAAGAGATATGCACTTACTCAGCAAAGAAAAATAAATTAATTTAAATTTATGAAAGAGGGTTAAACTTGCACAAAAATTACTTGACCCTATAAAACATGATGAAAACACCTCTACTATTTATCATGGGTGCAAAACCATGAAACAGGAGCATAACAAAAAGATTGGGTCCAAAAGCTCAACAGATTTATTTACATAAATCAGAAACAGGAACAATGCTGAAAATCAACTTTAATTCATAATTAAAGATCTACTCAACAACTTTGTGCCAAAATTGAACTAGAGGACAAACATGACATGGCAAACAACATATCCAAAATTCAGCTACAGATCATGCATAGAATTTGAACTATTTCAGATCTAGCCAAAAAGGTATTCAACATTATTTAAAAACTACTCAGAAATTTGAAAACTTCCTTTGTAGAAAAGTTAGGGTTCTCCACAAGGATTCCAGAACAGTTGAGTTTGTATTTTTATGATTTTGCTGTGATTTGATATGCATTTTACAAGTCTCTGGACTTTTAAACAAATCTGGAAGAATCTATTTACACAGAGCCCCCTGCACTTTTACACGATAGACCCTGTAAAGATTTGAATCTTTTCAAATCGACCCTCGGTGGCGCGGGCAAGATCGCCGGCGGCGAAGAGCCGCCGGACTTGGACGGGCAAGTGGTGGGGGAGGACCACATGCTCACCTGGAGTCGATTCCAGGGGTTGGCCGGTCTGGAGGGGATTCCGGCGATCGCCGGCGGTGGAGCGGGAGCAGAGCGGCCGCGGCGAAGTCACCGGCGAACAGGGGACCGGTGCTGAGCAATGGGCGGCACGGGAAGCATCAGTGGGATGGTAGGGTGACTCTAGGGTGCTCGGACGGGCGCGGAAAAGAGCGGGAGGTTGAGCTCACCGGCGCATGGGCTCAGCGGGTACTGCGGCCTGTGCTCCGGCGAGGTACGGCGCGGGGTTCTTTAACACGCGGCCGGGGAAGCTTTGGTGGGGCGGTGAGGTGGCCCTGGAGTGCTCAGGCGGGCACGAGCTGGTTTGGAGGGTGAAGCTCCTCGGCGGCACTTGAATGGCGGCAGCGGAGCTACTGTGGCAGACGGCGCGGCGCACGGGCTGTGCCCTTTATAGCCGGCGGTGTGGCGGGAAAGGCAGCGCGGGCACAATCCTGGTCTCCAGCGCGCACACGAGCGGGAGACAAGGCGGGCAGGAGTGGCGCCGAAGCGCGGCGCAGCGCGCGCGGGCGCGGGCACGGGCCTGCGCGGCACGCGGCTGCCTGGCGCATCCACGGGGCCAGCTGCGCCCTGGGGAGGCGTGTCTGGGTGCGGCCCAACTGGTGGCGCAGGTGGGGCCATCGATGGCGTGGACACCAAGGAGGGAGGGAGGCCAGCGCGGTGGGGCGCGCGCTCCGCGCTCTGGAGCGGCAGGGACGTTCCCGGCGCGAAAGCAATTAAGTCTAGGCTGGTTTGACCGGCTCAAAGAAATAAAAGTTGAATAAAACTTAAAAATCCACCAATACAAAAGATGTAGAGCACTCAACCCTCTCCAAGATTTGCAAAGGCCAGCCTATGAAATTCCCCATAGATTTTGAACAAAACGGGCTTCAAGATACCATTTTTCTCGGCTAGGTCAACATGAGTCCCTGAGCTTTGACCAAGATATTGAGGGGTATACACTTTGAATTTGAAATGCCGCCAATTGAAAGAAATGTGTCCCATGTGAAGATGAACAACTTTCATATTGGCCGATTTTGAAGTTATTATATGAAAAGTGGAGAACGCGCTAGATTTGCGATGAAGGGTAAAGAGATCTTAGGGTTTTGACTTGGTTTTGGAGGTTTTGACTTAGGGTTAGGGGTTTGACCAAGTCAACTATGACAAGTACCATGCTTAGCCTTATAATGAGGGTGGTCACTGTTACTTAAACATCTGGGATGTTACAGCCTACCCCCCTTACAAAGAATCTCGTCTCGAGATTCGGAAAATAAAGACGAAGGTAGGGGAAAACACTTACGATTGCGAGATTGTAGAAAACCCGGATACTTGGTGTTGAGATAATGTTCCGTCTCCCAAGTAGCTTCTTCTTCAGTATGGTGACTCCATTGGATTTTATACATTGTCACCGAATGTCGTCGAGTCTTCCTCTCTTTGCAATCCAAAATCCTCAGAGGATGCTCAACCACAGATAGGTTGGGTTCGATCCAAGCATTGGATTCGACGATAACTTTTATCTCCGGCTTGTTAGCACATCTCTTGAGTTGTGAAACATGAAACACATTGTGGACTGCTGAGAGTCGTTCGGGAAGCTGAACACGATAAGCAACCGGTCCACAAACTTGAATGATTTCATAAGGGCCAATATAGCGTGGTGCTAATTTCCATTTACTCCAAATATTTGAATTCCCTTTGTTGGTGAAACCTTAAGATAGACATATTCACCAACTTGGTACGGCTTAGGTTTCCTTCCTTGATCATGGTATCATTGTTGTCTCATTTGAGCTGTCTTTAGATTTGCTTGTATTACTTTGACTTTTTCTTCCGCTTCTTCAACTAAAGTTGGACCAAAGAATTTTCTTTCTCCAGTCTGTGACCAGTTCAAAGGAGTTCGGCATCTCCTCCCATAAAAAGCTTCGAAGGGTGCCATTTTCAAACTTGCTTGGTAGCTATTGTTGTACGAGAATTCAGCCAAGGACAAGCAATTGTCCCAATTTTTGTCGAAATGGATAATGCAAGCCCTCAACATATCCTCTAAGACTTGATTGACTCTCTTAGTCTGACCATCCGTTTGAGGGTGGTAAGTAGCACTGTGAAGTAGCTTGGTTCCCATTGAGGTATGTAGGTGTTCCCAGAAACGTGACATGAACTGAGGTCCTCTATCGGAAATGATGGTTTTAGGAACTCCGTGTAAGCACACGATGCGTTCGAGGTAAATCTCTGCACATTGCTGGGCTGAGTATGTGGTATGAACGGGAATAAAGTGTGTGGTCTTGGTGAGTCTGTCCACTATAACCCAGATAGAATCATGGTGCTTAGAGGTGAGAGGCAGTCCCACTATGAAATCCATACTTATATCATCCCATTTCCACGAAGGTATCGACAATGGTTGAAGAATACCATCAGCTTTCAAATGACTGGCTTTAATTCTCTGACATGTGTCACACTCAGACACATATTTGGCAATTTCAACTTTCATATTTGACCACCAGAAGTTTTCCTTTACATCTTGGTACATTTTGCTACTCCCAGGATGAATCGCAAATTTGGACGTATGAGCTTCATCCAAAATTTCTTTCCTGAGACTAGTATCATTTGGGACAACAAGTCATTGCCCAAACCAAACTGTACCCTTTGCGTCTTGGTGAAAGCACTTATACTTAGGATCACCTTCTGACAACTTTTGCCTTATCCTCTTAACGTCCTCGTCATTGGACTGAGCATTTAAAACTTTGTCGTACAAGGTTGTCTCCATACCAATAGCATTTAACTCACCTTGACTAACAATTTCCAAATTGAGTTTGTTCATCTCGTGGCACAGTGTGTTGCTATAGGTGTCCACGGATAAGCAATTGCAATGGGCTTTTCGGCTAAGAGCGTCGGCAACGACATTTGCCTTACCAGGGTGGTAATGGACTTCCAAGTCATAATCTTTAATAAGTTCTAACCATCTTCTCTGCCGCATGTTCAAGTCAGCTTGAGTGAAGATATACTTGAGACTCTTGTGGTCGGTGAAGATATTGCAACGGGTTCCCATCAAATAATGCCTCCAAATTTTGAGAGCATGAACAACCGCTGCTAATTCAAGATCATGAGTGGGGTAATTCAATTCATGGGGTCGGAGTGCTCGAGAAGCATAGGCAATGATCCTATTTTCTTGCATGAGTACACAACCAAGACCAGTGCCCGAGGCGTCACAATAAACCTCATATGTCTTAGGGTTGTCTAGTTGAGCCAAAACAGGTGCTGAAGTCAGATATTGCTTTAGGGTGTGGAAAGCTTTTTCACAATTCTCATCCCACACAAACTTGACTCCCTTCTTCAGAAGATCGGTCATAGGTTTGGCAATTCTGGAAAAATCCGGAATGAAGCGACGATAATAACCAGCTAATCCAAGAAAGCTTCGAATCTGATGAACGAACTTAGGTGGTTTCCAATCCATCACTTCTTGCACTTTGCTTGGATCCACTGAAATACCATCACTAGAAATAGTGTGGCCCAAGAATTTCACAATATCCAACCAGAATTCACATTTGGAGAATTTAGCATAAAGCTTGTGATCTCTCAAACGTTGCAGAACAATGCAGAGATGTTCGGTATGTTCTTCTTCATCTTTGGAATAAATTAAGATGTCGTCGATGAATACCACCACGAACTTATCCAGTTCGTTCATGAATACCGAATTCATGAGGTACATGAAGTAAGCAGGAGCATTAGTCAGCCCGAAGGACATGACTAAAAATTCATAGAGCCCATATCGTGTGGAAAAGGCAGTTTTTGGAATATCACAAGGCCGAATCTTTATCTGATGATATCCTGATCTAAAGATCAATCTTGGAAAAGACCTTTGCTCCTGATAGTTGATCAAACAACACATCAATGCGGTGAAGGGGGTATTTGTTTTTGATGGTCACCGCATTGAGAGGCCGGTAGTCCACACACAATCTCAAACTACCGTCTTTCTTCTTAACGAAGAGAGCAGGACATCCCCAAGGAGAAGAACTCGAACGAATGAAACCCTTATCCAATAGTTCCTGAAGCTGGGTCTTCAACTCGGCCAGTTCCTTGGGTGGCATGCGGTAGGCTCTTTTCGAGATAGGTGCCGTACCGGGTTGAAGTTCGATAACGAATTCAATGTCTCAGTCTGGTGGCATACCCGGTAGATCATCAGGGAAGACATCCAGGTATTCACACACCACTGGAATTTCTTCTAATTGGGTGACTATGGTCACATAGGCACAAGAATCCACAGATACTCCAGAAGGTAAGTAGAGCATTGATGCTCCTACTCTCGGGGAGTTGATTTCTATCCTTCGTTCAGAAATGTCCAAGATCACCTTGTGCATGGTCATCCAGTCCATTCCTAGGATAACATCTATTCCATCTAGACCTAAGGTTATAAGATTCGTCTGAAATACCTTGCTACGTAACTCCAAAGGTACTCCAATGATTAGGGTGCTAGAAGAAATTTTCCCTCCCGGGGTAGCAATCTTATAGATACTCCTAGTGTGCGTTTCCTTTAAACCCAGCTTGATTTGTGTTTGATTGTTCATAAAACTGTGCGTAGCACCAGAATCAAACAAAATCTTAATAGGTTTGCCTTGGATAGAGAATGTACCCGTCATGACTGCTGCTCCCTCAGGAATTTCCACCATTGTGGTGAAGTTGAGGCGACCTTGCTTGACTTGCACGGTCTGCTTCTTTCCCTTGTCCTTGTCGCCCTGAGTAGGTCCACGTCCTTGGTTCTGCTAGTTGCGCTGGTTCTGCTGCTTGGGACGGGGGCACTCATTAGCATAGTGTCCCGTCTCACCACAGTTGTAGCATTTGCCATCCCTAGCATTCTGATTAGGCTGCGAAGCACTGGACTTGTAATTCTGCTGGGAAGCAGAAGAACGATAGTCTCCTTGCTGCTGATTCTGAGACGGCTTAGCTACCCAGCATCCAGACCTCTGGTTCCTTTGAGAATCCGGTGAAACCTTCTTCACAAGGCGGAACTTACGATTAGGCGCGTTGTTAGAGTTGAACGCAGCCTTCCTCTTCTTTGCATTCTGTGTTCTCTTCATAGCATCTTCTTGCGAAATAGCCAGATTCACTATCTCATGGTAGGTGTCAGTCTTGTTGGGGTTCAGCCTTTCATAAAGCTCAGGATCAAGACCACGTCGAAAATGATCCATCTTCTTCGCATCATTATACACATGATATCCCCCATACTGACAAAGATTGTTGAATTTCTGTGCATACTGGTACACAGAATTAGAACCTTGTTTTAATGCCAGCAATTCACTAATCTTCCGATCAACCATTCCCTGAGGAATGTGATGAGTCTTGAATGCTGTCTTGAACTCATCCCAAGTAACGGCATGTCCAGCAGATTGCGTCATCTTGAAGTGTTCCCACCAGATCAAAGCAGGACCACGAAGTTGCAATGCTGCAAAGCTAGCCTTGCGCTCCTCTGAGCAGGGCAGAGTGAGAGCATCGAACCTGGCCTCAATGGCACGAATCCAGGCATCAGCCTCCAGTGGTTCTTCTGCTTTGGTGAATATTGGTGGCTTCATGGCCGTGAAGTGCTCATTCTTGGCCACTTGTGGCTGGTCATCACGTGGATTGCCACGTTGCTGCTGCTGCTGTTGATTGTGCAAGATCTGGCGCATCATATCAGCTTGAGCCAATAGGAAGGTCTCCATGGGTGTCATGGGAGGTGGCGGTGGCAGTGGGTTGCTGCCACTGGCATCACCGAAACCATGGGGAGTATTGCGAGTGGGACCCACCATCTGAAAAATTATGGTAATAGAGATTAGTCACACATTCACAAGCTTGCAGATAGAATTATGCACAAGTAGAACATGTGAGACAAATCCATTCATTGCATTATTTTTCAGGAGGGTCAGTCACAACGCTGAAATGAAAATTCATATCTCCCGGCTCGATCAATGGATGGTGCTCAATTTTGGTTAGTAGGAGCATCATGTCGTGTACTACGTTTTTGGTATTCAACCGATACACGGATTTTGATGTTATCATGCTTGAAAAATTCATTTACCGACTCTTTGTCCTGGCTGTTTTTCAGCCATCTGAAGGTTACAAAAATATTCATAACTCTCAGCACAAAAGAGCAATAAGGGTGAAAATTTGTGAGCATGCACAAAATAAAATTTCCAACAACTTTTCTTCTTATTACACAGCTCATATTTGATCATAAGGGGGTTCAAATTACAGATTGCTAGAGCTGCTGCAGAAAGTCTTGCAGCATTGGATCAAACACTAGATTACAACACATGATTACAACACATGCTAGGTCCTCATTCAACATACTAGGGGTTAACATGTAGCTTCTAGCCATACAAAAGAATACTCCAACTATGCTGGCCTTATCCCATTCACGGACCAAAATTAGGTCATCGTAGGAGTACACCTGCTTCACTAACTATCACCATCTAGAAGTCATCTAGATTGCCTACTGAGGAGGAGCTAGAAGCAGATGAAGCAATCTCCATTGGCTCTACCTGTGGTTCTTCTTTCTCACTGTCTATCATGGACTGAGTGTCATCCGGATTATCCTCCATAGCTTCCGGAACTGGTGGTGGTGGCGGCTGCTGTAGCACAGCAATCATGCCATGGGCAGCACCCAGATCCTCGTCCATCAACTCTAGCTGCTCTTCCATCTGTGCTAGTGCTTGTATGTGCTGTAAGCGCTCATTCCTCAGCTGATCCATCTCAACCTGCATCTGATCTCGCTGCTCCTGGAGTCCTGTAATAGTCTGGAGGCGATCAGCGAGTTGATGTGCCCACTGAACTATAAAGGTCACCCAGTGAGCCACTCTAGCCTGTAGTCCAACAATCCTCAGTCGTGCCTTAGCTAGGTCTCGCTCCAGTCCCATGTAGCCAAGGGAGATGGAGCGCAGGTGGGGATTCCGTACTCCCAACACTCCAGCAGTGTCTAGAGCAACGGTGGACACGTCTGTGGTAGCCACACTGCGGAGAGCCTGAAGACGGTACAGTGCATTCACGCACGGTGACATCTCGTGCGGTACCTCCAGTGGGGTCGTCTCAGTCAGAAGTGATGCCATGTTCCCCATGCGGCTCCTCCACGCGGGATCCGCGGGGTCCATGGTCGGAAGTAGTCCCACCGGAGTCGAAGAAACCTCGAGAGGGTGCTGGTCACCAAAAGAATTCAACACTCTCAAAGCAGCAGCCTCAAGTGTCTCCATCATGCGGACGCCAGTCACGTCCATGCTCAAGTCCTGCCACTCCGGGTGAGTAGGGTGAGTGGCACGGTTACCCGAACATAGCAGCGAGGCACTCCAAGCTGCGTGGTCTCCAATGCCTCGTACGTCGGAGGAGTGGTGTACCCTGACGAGCGAAGAGTGTCCCACAAAATGCGGGCAAACCCCTCAAGGTGTAGCCCGTCAGTGCGGACCATCCCGTCAGGACATACCTCCCAGAAGAGCGGTCCAGCCATCTGTATCAACAAAACTCCCACCGATTAGTGTGAGTTAAAAGATAACAGATTCTGTCCAAAGCACAAAAATGCATATAGCTCATATTCTGGTAGGCCAAAAATTCTCAAAATTTTTCAGCTACTCAGTGATGTTATTTTACCCAAAATTGGTATTCAAAAGTTGGGCTAAAAACAAAAGGAAGATACCCTATTAGAGCAAGGTTTAGTCCTCTATCTCCCAGGGAAAAACAGCAAGTAGACAGGAACTAAACTGAGCATAACTACAGATTCCCTTGATCAAAAATTCTGAAATTTTTACAGCAGGATCTAGACAAGATTTGACACAACTTTTGTATCTAACTTTTCTCCAAAAAACTCTGTTCAAAGGGTCGAAAAATTCAGACCAACAGAGCATCCAAAAACTGAGAAACAAGGACAGCTATTAAGATTGGGATGATGAAAGCGTTTTGGTGAGGTGTTTTAGGATAGATTTTGAAGTGATTTATTTACTTCTTAACAACTTTTAGCATGATGCAAAAGTGTCCTAAACATCCTCACAAGGCGAAACCATGCCCAGGAATCGTGGTTAGTGCCGGTGGCAAGGCACAATTTACGTCTCTCCCTATAATAGCTAGTCGGATACTAACCGTTTGATCTACCGGAACGTGGTTAGCGTACCTGCAAAAGAAAGAACCTTCTGTGCTAGCACGTCACGGAAGCGTCCACAAACATTACCATTCACTGTAGGAATGGCACCCATGCGTTTAGCGCTGCCTGGACAGCGTCCAACCTGAGACACACCCCGTTTGAATGGAGGGTGTCCCCCTTCGCATGTTCGTAATGCGGAATCATGCACACGTATGGCAAAACGTGGCGACATCACAACCCCTGATATGTTCATCTGGAATAGAACATATCATCCTTCGCATGCTTTGCATACGGAAAGCGCACGTATAAAACACGTGGGCATCCAACCGAGAAGATAGGATCCGTTGAATAGATTGCCCTATCAACCCTCGCATACTCGTCATGCGGCACAGCACACGTATGAAACACGTGGCTTAAGAGGTGCTAGAAGTCAGTTTAAATACACCATAAATTACTAGCCACCTGAAAGAACCCAAAATCCCTCTAGGGCCTCTCGGACTAGTTCATCCTTAGCGTTCCTAACGCATTTGCAAACACACCTTAATCTTGCAAGTTTTATTCCAAAAACATATTATTAAGGGTGTATTAAATTCCTTGGTGTACAATGAGCTCTGATGCCAGCTGTGACAGAACCACCCAAATTAATTCCATATTATTGCCTAAACCAGTCCATTTGGTCATTAAGCAATAACACAGAAGTAACTTGTCGCCTCTGCCGGGTCAAGCCCGGTAAATCACTTTAACCAGGATCGAAGACTTGTACATTAAAACTCACACGACGGCGAGTCCAGAGATAACATTTCACAAATTATTCCATCAAGCTCCATAAGGTTTTAATATTACAAACCAAGTCCTTTGCATAGGGTAAAAAGTTCAGAGTTCGAAACACAGTGAAAATAAAACACTAAACGTCATAGGTAACGTCATAGGAGGCCATCCATGACGTCACTAAGCACTGTCGTCCTCGCACTCCACTTCCCAACCGGGTGGGAGAGAACCAGGCCACGGGAAACCATCATCATTCATAGCACCTGAAAACAACATCAAAAGCAAGGCTGAGTATACTAATACTCAGCAAGACTTAACCGGCAGGTGATGAAAAATCACCAACTCTCTAGACATGTAAGGCTCTTTGGGTAGTGGGTTGTTTTGCTGAAAAGCAACAAAGAGTATGTCCTTACTTTCAAGTTTTAGCTCAAAATTCTAGTTGATTATCCATTTCTAAGTATGCTACTATTGCAAGCATAAGTTGTGCAAACAATTAAGCATGTATCCAAATTAAATCTCAATTCCATCATTACGGGACATAGAGTGTATGGTTAAGCAATCTCGGGTAACGGTGAGAGGCCAACGATCGATCGATTAATAACCTTGCAAGGGAAACCCAAACATACGGAAGAATGCACACCCAAAAAATAATCCAACTAGAAACCAACAGGGGGTAGAGTGTGCACCAACCAGGTGGTTCCCAACCGTCCTCGACTCAGGATCCATTTCTACAGTCTTTGGTACACGGCATACTGGCCACGGAGACACACGCCGCCCAGCTTCACACATGCACCACTCTGCTGCAGGCAGAGGGGACTCTTCCCAAGATTAGTGGTCATAGATCCCTTACCAGATCAAGAAGGTACTAGGCTTACCGGTCCTATTTCCGGTAAATGTTTAGTACGTTCAAACGCTTAACCCGCCGGAGCCGGTCCCATGCTCTTACCACATGAGCATATCCATTTATCAAAAATCTTATGATTCCAACATAAGACACCTATAGCACGCGAGTGACGAACATCACTCGACTTTTACCGTGTCCTTAGAGCATGGCTGCTAGCGACCTATCATGCTAGTATTTGAACATAGGAGCCTAAGAGCATGCATCTAGGGTTTCAATTCAACTCCTGAAACGTAAATGCACAAACATTGCATATCATAATTGTAAAAGTTAGAAAACTGGGTTATGCTCCGGGGCTTGCCTTCACTAGCAAAGTTAGTGACGAAGTCCTCCGAACTTTGGTTCGGGTCTTGCTGCACTTCCACCACGTTCACTTCTCCTTCAGCGAGATCTCCCTCGGATATCGGCACCAACTCGTAGTTTCCGTCCGGAAGTTCTACACGACATGTATATGTATTAACTTCATGTATTCATATGTGAGGATTGAGAACGTAGTTTAGAATTGTAGTGTAAATGTGGGGGTGTATGGGTGACCACATTCACCTGGATAAGAATATATCCAGCATACTCTTCCCAGCAAAGATAGGGGTATGCGTGCATGGTTTAACCACTTATGTGATGGTGATTGCGTGCACATCTATAAAGATTAATTAATTTTTATTCACCAAGTTATGGGGTGCTGTTCTTGGTGTGATTTGGCGAAGCTTAACCAAAAGATTTGAAAAGAAAACAAAGGTGATTTCTCTTTTTCTTTTATTTCTTGGATTAAGCTTGATTTACTTCGAAAATTCATTCTGGAAGAAATACAAACAATATGAACTTGAAACTTTGCAAAGAGGCACAACATACTACACATGAGCTACTGCCAAAAATTTAGATCAGACCAAGCTATATATCTAGCATGAAAAATACAACTAGATTCATCCATTGAAAACAAGAATAAATCATACACAAATAAATATACCACAAATTGAGCTAGAAATTCATGGAGCAGTGCAAAACACCTAATCATGAAGAGATATGCACTTACTCAGTAAAGAAAAAATAAATTAATTTAAATTTATGAAAGAGGGTTAAACTTGCACAAAAATTACTTGACCCTATAAAACATGATGAAAACACCTCTACTATTTATCATGGGTGCAAAACCATGAAACAGGAGCATAGCAAAAAGACTGGGTCCAAAAGCATAACAGATTTATTTACATAAATCAGAAACAGGAACAATGCTGAAAATCAACTTTAATTCACAATTAAAGATCTACTCAATACCTTTGTGCCAAAATTGAACAAGAGGACAAACATGACATGGCAAACAACATATCCAAAATTCAGCTACAGATCATGCATAGAATTTGAACTATTTCAGATCTAGCCAAAAAGGTAAATTCAACATTATTTAAAAACTACTTAGAAATTTGAAAACTTCCTTTGTAGAAAAGTTAGGGTTCTCCACCAGGATTCCAGAACAGTTGAGTTTGTATTTTTATGATTTTGCTGTGATTTGATATGCATTTTACAAGTCTCTGGACTTTTAAACAAATCTGGAAGAATCTATTTACACAGAGCCCCCTGCACTTTTACACGACAGACCCTGTAAAGATTTGAATCTTTTCAAATCGACCCTCGGCACCGCGGGCAAGATCGCCGGTGGCGAAGGGCCGCCGGACTTGGCCGGGCAAGTGGTGGGGGAGGACCACATGCTCACCTGGAGTCGATTCCAGGGGTTGGCCGGTCTGGAGGGGATTCCGGCGATCACCGGCGGCAGAGCGGGAGCAAAGCGGCCGCGGTGGCGAAGTCACTGGCGAGCAGGGGACCGGTGCTGAGCAATGGGTGGCACGGGAAGCATCAGTGGGATGGTAGGGTGACTCTAGGGTGCTCGGACGGGCGCGGAAAAGAGCGGGAGGTTGAGCTCAACGGCGCAGGGGCTCAGCGGGTACTGCGGCCTGTGCTCCGGCGAGGTACGGCGCGGGGTTCGTCAACACGCGGCGGGGGAAGCTTTGGTGGGGCGGTGAGGTGGCCCTGGAGTGCTCAGGCAGGCACGAGCTGGTGTGGAGGGTGAAGCTCCTCGGCGGTGCTTGAATGGCGGCGGCGGAGCTACTGTGGCGGACGGCGCGGCGCACGGGCTGTGCCCTTTATAGCCGGCGGTGTGGCGGGAAAGGCAGCACAGGCACAAGCCTGGTCTCCAGCGCGCACATGAGTGGGAGACAAGGCGGGCAGGCGTGGCGCTGAAGCGCGGCGCAGCGCGCGCGAGGGCGCGGGCCGGCGCGGCGCGTGGCGCGCGGCGCGCGGCTGCCTGGCGCGTCCACGGGGCCGGCTGCGCCCTGGGGAGGCATGTCTGGGTGCGGCCCAACTGGTGGCGCAGGTGGGGCCCACTGATGGTGCGGACGCCAAGGAGGGAGGGAGGCCAGCGCGGCGGGGCGCGCGCTCCACGCTCTGGAGCGGCAGGGACGTTCCCGGCGCGAAAGCAATTCAGTCTAGGCTGGTTTGACCGGCTCAAAGAAATAAAAGTTGAATAAAACTTAAAAATCCGCCAATACAAAAGATGTAGAGCACTCAACCCTCTCCAAGATTTGCAAAGGCCAGCCTTTGAAATTCCCCATAGATTTTGAACAAAACGGGCTTGAAGATACTGTTTTTCTCAGCTAGGTCAACATGAGTCCCTGAGCTTTGACCAAGATTTTGAGGGGTTTCCACTTTGAATTTGAAATGCCGCCAATTGAAAGAAATGTGTCCCATGTGAAGATGAACAACTTTCATATTGGCCGATTTTGAAGTTATTATATGAAAAGTGGAGAACGCGCTAGATTAGCGATGAAGGGTAAAGAGATCTTAGGGTTTTGACTTGGTTTTGGAGGTTTTGACTTAGGGTTAGGGGTTTGACCAAGTCAACTATGACAAGTACCATGCTTAGCCTTATAATGAGGGTGATCACTGTTACTTAAACATCCGGGATGTTACAATGGTCAACTTCCTCCGACGGCAGCTTTCGTCGTCGTCATCCTCTCTTCGTCCCCGCTTCGCCGACGGGTCCCTTGACGCCATGCTCTTCGCGCTCCTTGTTGGTGTGATCTCTCGTTGACCGGAGGTTGTGGTTTTTTTATGGCGAGAGGGAAGAAGATGAAGCTAAAGAAATGATATCATTACGGAGCAACCAGCAGTCAGGGATTTATCATGACAAGACGTGAACTGTCAGGGCGCCTTCCTCCCCACGCCCCACGTCCCCCTACGCCTCGGGAACCGTTTTTTGGGAGCAAAACCGTCCAAAAATACGCGTCGCATTTCAATTCGCGGGAAGGTGGAGGGGTAGAGGCAGTTGTCGGGCCCACACGTCAGCAGCCAAACCGCGTCGCATTTCAAGTTCCATATTATTAGTAACGGGTTTTTATAAATGGCCGCGTCGCATTTCAATTTCCAAACCCCGTCGGCTTTCAATTTCCAGATCCCGTCGCCTTTCCATTTCCTTCCCCTTCTCCTTCATGGCTGCGGTGTGCTTCACGGAGTTGCTGCCAAATGAACTGGTCACCCAGATCATCCTCCGCTGCATCAAGGGTGAGCCCGTCATTCGTTTCCTGATCCTTCGTAATCGGGTCTGCGGCACCTTCCAGCGCATCTGCGACTCGGATGAGGTACTCCTGCAGGTGTCGCTGCGTGAGCTTTGTCAAGAGTGCAAGAATCGCTACGTCAGGTCCTTGTTGGAGGAGCGCTTCCGCCTCGCCAAACATCCAAAGGCATTATGCTTCAAGGGGATGGAGAGGTTGATGAGGCGGCGGAATCCCGATGAGGGTTTGGAGCTCGTCGGAAAGGCCGCTGCCAAAGACGCTGGTGCGAAGTACTTCTTAGCGATGCTGAAGTACCGTCGCAACCCTGCGGACCCCGAAGCGATGGCACTGCTCCACGAAATCAGCGGTGGGCCGTCGCCCCCTGACGGGCGCTGGAAGAACCACAACCTGCACCGACTGCGCTACCTCGTCCGCCGGGATCTCCAGAACATTGCATGGTGGTACTGGCTTTGTGACGGCGACGATGACATTCCGTTGCTGCCCATCCAGAATCTCCACGTCTGCATTTGGGCAGCGGGATGTAGGCGCTATGGGCCGGAGACCCCAGGGATCATCCACTACTACAGCGCCGAGTGTCGCATCCGTCATGAGTTCGACCTCTGGACGCGTGGATTCAGCGTCGCGGTGGAGTACGCTGTCAGTAGGATGAACATCGGGATGTAGGCGGAAGCATCAATAAAAATTATGTATCTTGAATGTAAATTATTACATATTCTGTGTTGCATCCACAAGATTTGATTTGTCATGCTTCTGAGTCAAATCGAAGGTTGCGGTGGTCTCATTTGCCGCATTAGAGTCCTAGGGTGCCCTCTTGGATGTCAAAGCGGGCACGGCGGCGGTGGCCTCTACTAGTTTGCTTCCTCCTCTGTTCTATTGGGTGGGCGTAGGAGATGAGGATTGGAGGGGCAAATGAGACGCGGGTTAACCACCCCCTCTGTTCTATTGGAATGAAGAACAGTTCTCATTTCTCCTTTTAATCTGCAGTCAAATTTTGTAACATTTATTTCTCTGTCGTACTTAGTCCAAATTTGATGATTTTTTCCTATTTTTTTCTAAAATCCCCATCTTTTCATTAATTTCATTGTTTAGTGTATATTCCGTTTCGTGAATAATGTTTATTTGCCTTTATCTTGTTCTTTGTAAGTACAACATAGAAATAATATTTGTTTTCCACAACCATTAGTAATGAAACATTGCATTTTGTAATCTTAAGGTAAACACGAGCTTGTGTAAAAATTTCAAATGCGTACGAGATCGAACATGTTGCAAAGTGTGGAAAACTTCAATGTTCAAGCAATTCTAAGAAACTATGTGAGAGATGTAGCCATTTGTACACAAGTATATTCTTCCTTTAACGAAACCATTTGAATTTTTTATGACAAGTTTAGGTACCCAATTTATGTTGCCACGTCAATTTGTAGAATTTTTGGAGCAAACTAATATGTTATTAGAATTATTATATCACAAGCATGAGATGTATATTCGAATTATAAGAATGTTGGGTACACAAGTGTGACTGTTGATATTTTATTAAAATACTAAATGTCCAAATACGAATTGATGTTATTTTTAATGAATTTTTAGTGCTGTTTTACCGGCTCTAATATTTGATGTATGCGAGTTTCATTTCTAAAAAATAGTGTGGGGCCCACGCGTTAGTGTCAGCAGCCTAAAGAAGATACCTGCCGATGAAGCGACGTGGGTTTACTAACCCGCGTCTTGTCAGCATCAGCAGGCAAACCTTGCGCGCGCTGCTCAAAATTTCCCACCTATATTGACTATAATGCCCATGGAATTCCAATTCCACAAGAGAGCCATTCAAGGACACGCCAGTAATTTCCGTGAATATAGTAACGCGCGCGTAGGGGACATATACTCGGGAGTCTAATTCAGATAGATCCACCACGCCCGCACTCGCCCCGCCATCGCCCTGCTCCTTCTCCAGCCCTAGCCCTACTCGGGAGTCTACTTTACGATTGTTCACATAGGATTATTCTCCTGGAATTGCCTAAATTAGTACAGCATGCCTTAATAGTTCATTTTTAATTGATTGGCTGTGGATTTGACGAATGAATTTTGTTGCTCCAAGTCTGTTTGAATAAATTGTTGCTAACAAATGAACTTATATGAACTGTTGAAATTCTGTTATGCTTCGAATGTACCAGATCGACAGTTATGCTTTGGACCTGTTAGCATACTTTAATTCTAATTGCTTTGTCCTCTTGTTGCATGTACACATGGAACACACAATTCATTGCTGCTGAAGTTGGACAAGGAAGCAGTTGAAGGAATTTAGTCTCTGCTTTGATATATAAGCATATTGCTTCACCCTGTCAAAATGGTTAGCACATATCCCCAACCTATATGGTAATATCAACTATTTTGCCTGTCAGAGAATAAGAATTTATCTTATTTTGTTTAGGTTTTCAGTCTAGCTTATGTTGCTCTACGGATGACCTAACATATCATCTATGCAGTCTCCCACAACACCAAACTCCTCTACCTCCAGTGCACCATCACAGCCCATCGACGGTGAACCTTGTTCACAGCCTATCCACAGTGATCCTTCTTCATAGGGTCACTCAACACATACTGCTGCGAGTACTACTCGATCCCGCAGGTCAAGGACACAAACCAAATGGCCAGAAGACAAGTTGACCACAACTGGACTTGATAACAATTATTGGCCTACCCCAGATGCTGCGAGGGATAGATTTGTATTGGTCTGTGGCCTCATTGCTCGAGAGAGGGTGTCAATCAGCAGGGCAGTTGAAGATCTCTCACCAATTGAGAAGGAAGAGTTGTTCACAGTTTTAGAGGAAAAGCTAGATTACCCATCCAATCTGGCTGAATCTGTTCGCAAGAAGGCAGTTAAGGCAGCTATGTCAGAGATTGGAACCTTGCAACGGCGGTTCAAGACCCATTTAAGAAAAAAATATGTGAGCCAAGAGGAGACTCCCTTTGTGAAGCATGCCTTTTTGCAGCCAGAAGACTGGACCGTGTTTGTGCAGGAAACCAATTCTCCTAGATTTCAGTGATTGAGCCAGGGGATGAAAGAAAAGAGAGCATTGCATGATAAGCCACACAGGACGGGCAGAAAAGGTTATGTTCGTAAAAGGAAAGAGTGGGAGGAGGAGGATGCAAAGCTAGCTGAAGAAGGAAAACATAACCCTTCGGACCAATTTCCTGGACGTTTAAGGCCTTATCTGAGGGCAAGGGTAGGGAAGAGGAAGACCACTAGTGAAGGAAGCGGGGACATAACATTCAGTAACCCTGCGGTGGTGGGGATAGCAACTAGGGTGAAAACACTTGCAGCTCAGGCTAGTGATGGTACTTTTGGGGTTAGGGAGAATGATATCCTCACTGCAGCACTTGAGACTCCAGAGCATCGAGGTCGGGTCTGAGGCGTGTCTAGTTCACTTGGCTGGGGTAAAGGGTTTGGTGAAGAGTTTGCTGCAATGTACAGGAAGAAGAGGAACAAGAAGGCTGGACCGCAGATGGAAGACCTAGTTGGTGAAGCAGTCACCAGAATTGTCTCCATTCTAGCAGAATCAGGCTCTCATATATCGAAAAATGTACTTCATCCTCCCCAATCACCACCTATCAGTAGTAGTGAGGAAGAAGATGTGCATGGCCTCAAGGAAGATGTGCATGGCAGTGAGGAAGAAGAAGCACGTGGCAGAGAGGAAGACCATTGGCATGTCAGCGAGGACGAAGGTAATCAACAACACATTGTTGATAGTCGATCACCTATGCTGGACACAATAGATAAGCTGACAGAGCCAACCAAGTGCAGCCTTTTGGATGGCTCCGGGAATAAAGTGGAGCTCGCACTAGCCACTGTCTTTCCATTGCAAAAGACTCTCCATACAGTACTAGTGCAGGATGGGTATGTTGTGCTGCAACCTAGTTATGTCTGGGGCAATACGGGTCACTACCCTCTGCCTGTACCAATTGGGGGGATGAAGTAACAACCCTAGCTGAGGCTCTCTGTCTAAGGATGCAATGGTCAAAGAACAGGATCCATGTACCACCCATTATGAGAAATACCAACCCTGCTCCCACATCAGGTAGCAGGGGTACAACATCAGATGGAGGTACTGCAGCTCAGCGTCAGCAAGAGAAAGCTCAACAACAGCAGCAGATCAGCAAAACTACGCAGCAGGAGCATCGACAACAATAGGAGGAGGACAGGCAATCTCCGCCTAAGAAGCAGCAACAGATCAGCAAAACTACGCAGCAGGAGGAGCATCGACAATAGCAGGAGGAGGACAGGCAATCTCCGCCTAAGAAGCAGCAGCAGATCAGCAAAACTATGCAGCAGGAGCATCAACAATAGCAGGAGGAGGACAGGCAATCTCCGCCTAAGCAGCAGCAGCGACAGGCGGAGGACAGGCAATCTCCGCTTGAGCAGCAGCCACCGCAGAAGAAGGGGACCAGGAAACCTCTGCCTAGAGATGAGCTTCTTAACTGTTTTTGGACAAAATGGGATCCAAAATACAAGCCTGTTGTGCATATGTTGTCAGAAGAGGACTTACAGGCTGCTGGACCGAATTGTGCCAGGTTGCATGCTTACGCCATGGAACACAGTAAGGATAAACTTAGTTTTCCAGCAAAGTTGCCTGAAGACTCCTTTCATGTTGCTGGTGATTTAATGTTAAACATTGCATTCAGTCACGTGCATGACCTTAAAACCCTGGTTGCTCTGGATGAGACCTTCTTGAGGTTGTGGACATTGTAAGTGCCTTAAAATCAAAATAGATATTTCTTTAATTTTGACCACAAAGTTCATGCATGCTAACATTTGGATTTTTTGTAGGAAAATGATGGACAAGGCAGCGGAGATGAAGATCAGTGTTGGGTTTTTGGATCCACAGGTTCTCACGACCACCAAGATTGATAAGCAGTCTAGCCTTGTAACAAAAGCATTGAGAAATGCAATGACGAATGACTACGTGGTGGATGCCTTCTGCACCGGTGGCCACTATGTAACACTGATCATCTGTATGAAGTTCAAAGAGGTTTGGTGTCTAGATTCTACAAAACATCAACCCGCGCGAAAGTTCGAAGACCTCCGAGCACTTGTGCAATGGTCCGTACCTTGTAGGTTTTGTTCACAAAATTCAATCTCTTAGTGTTTCTAATCGGTATTGCTGATCATGCAGGGCCTCTGAAAATACCTGCCCAAAGGACGAAGTGCTGAAAGGAAAGAAGACAAAGCTAAAATCCAATCTGACATTCAAGCACAAGCCAAATATCACTGTAAGACCCAGGTTTTTTAATGGTCCCTTCATACCAATTTGGTACTGCCTTAACTTGTCATTTTAGTACCTCAATGCGCAGTGTGCTCAGCAGCCATCGGGGTCCTTTTTGTATGGATTCCATATGGCATTCAATATGTTCAAACTACTCGAAGACATACCTCACATCAAGAAGGCTGCTGTAAGTAGATAATGCTCTCACCCTTGTCTCTGCTCATATTCTCCATTTGATTTTAGAAACTGATTTGTACTTGTATTCTCATAATTATTTTATTTTGCAGGATTTCAAACCTGCCCTTAATGTTTCTACAGAAGATCTAAAGCCGGTCCGGGAGATGCTGTGCGAGTACATTGTTAAGGAGATCCTCGACCGAAACGACAACCTCTATAATTGTGCACCGTGAGTTCATTGTACGGCCTAGCAAACTTGAAACTTGCTGCATTCAGGCTAGTTTAGTACTGCCTGAGAAACCTGCTTGGCTGGGGTCAGATGTTGCCTGGTTTAGGCAGTTTTCTCAGGACTCCATCCAAACAAAAAGCACCGATGACGAACTTGAAACTTTAGCATGCATGTCGATCTGATGAGGAACTTGATGTGATCTCGCATTGTGTATATATATGTGATCTTGCTTGTGTATATATGTGATGAGAATGTGTTTGTGATGTCTCCTTGCATTGCTGTGGTGGCTGCCAAATCCTGGCTGTTTCCAGGATGCAGCCCCTGATCTGGTGGCTGCCAAATCCTAGCTGGTTCCGGGATGCAGCCAGAAAACGGGCAGGTTACTGTAGGTGCCCTACATATCATTCACGGGCGTTAAGTAAGGCACGTAACAAAAAAAGATCTGTGAGTAACAGGCTTCACTTGGAATGCCCGTTACAAGTATGACAAAACTGTAACGGGCCGCATAAAGGCCCGTTACTAATACTGATTGGTGGGCCCTAGAAGTTGATGCTTTCGTCGATACCGAGGAGACGCGCGTCCAGAGCACGCGTCTCCTTTCGTCCAGACAGAGGAGACGCACGTACAAAAAATGCGTCTCCTTTCGTGGAGACACGTGTCCACAACAAACGTCTCCGATATTGAACTCATGTAACAGGCTCAGTTTCTGTAACTGTTACCAAAGGTCCATGTGGACCCAGAGAAATAGACATTTCAGGTGACCGGTAACTAGTTTCGGTAATGGTCTTTGTTAGACACCCGTTACTAATACGTGTTAAGAGTAACTGGCTCAGTGTCTGCGCCCGTTACCAAAGGCTACATGGGCCCGGAGAAACAGCCATTTCAGGTGACCAGTAAGTAGTTCTGGTAACGGTCTTTGTTCGACACCCGTTACAATTACGGGTCATTAGTAACGGGCAGCGGCCCGTTACCTTTGTTGGCTTATTTGTAACGCTTGATTGGTAACGGGCGTTTTGCCCGTTACCAATGGCCATTTGCGCCCGTTACCAATGTCTGTTTTTCACGTAGTGCCAGCATTTTGCACTCACCGCATCCCTATGGAGGATCAATGCAAGCCCATAGTGGACCGTCAAAGGAGGTTAACCCATGCCATGCGAGAGGTGGTGAAGAAGGAGGTTATCAAGTTGTTGGACGCTGGAATCATCTACCCGGTGCCGCATAGCGAATGGGTGAGCCCCGTACATTGTGTGCCTAAGAAAGGAGGTTTGACCGTGGTGAAAATGAGAAGAATGAATTGATACCGCAAAGAACCGTGACCGGATGGAGGATGTGTATTGACTATCGGAAATTGAACAAAGCAATGAAGAAAGATCACTTCCCCCTACCGTTCATCGACGAGATGCTTGAGAGGTTAGCAAATCATGCATATTTTTGCTTTCTTGATGGGTACTCGGGGTTCATGCAAATACCTATTCACCTGGATGATCAACATAAGGCAACATTCACATGCCCTTATGGAACATTTGCGTATAGAAGAATGCCTTTCGGTTTATGCAATGCTCCAGCCTCTTTTCAACGATGTATGATGGCGGTATTTTCGGAGTTCATCGAGGAAATTGTTGAGGTATTTATGGATGATTTCTCCATTTATGGTAAATCTTTTGCGGATTGCTTGGCAAACTTGGATAAAGTTCTCACTAAATGTTCGGAGGTTGATTTGGTGCTAAATTGGGAGAAGTGTCACTTTATGGTGAAACAAGGTATAGTGTTGGGACACGTGATATCCGAGAGAGGGATTGAGGTGGACAAGCCTAAGGTTGAAACAGTTGAAAAACTTCCACCCCCAACAGATGTCAAATCTTTGAGGAGTTTCTTAGGCCATGCGGGATTCTATAGAAGATTCATCAAGGATTTCTCAAAAATTACCAAGCCATTGACCAATCTTCTCCAAAAAGATGTGCCATTCAATTTTAATGAGAAGTGCTTGGCGGCATTCCGGACATTGAAGAGAGCTCTCGTAACTGCACCCGTCATCCAACCGCCCGATTGGAATCAACCCTTTGAGATAATGTGCGATGCTAGTGACTATGCCATTGGAGCGGTGTTGGGACAAAGAAAAGAAGGCAAGGTACATGCTATTTACTATGCTAGCAAAACCCTCAATGGAGCTCAATTAAATTATGCAACAACGGAGAAGGAATTGCTCGACGTAGTGTTTGCCTTTGAAAAATTCAGATCATATATTGTGAATTCTAAGGTGATTGTCTACACCGATCATGCGGCGATCAAGTATCTCTTGTCTAAAAAAGATGCCAAGCCAAGGTTGATTCGATGGATCCTTCTCTTGCAAGAATTTGATGTGGAAATTCGAGACAAAAAGGGGGTGGAAAATGTTGTGGCCGACCATTTATCGAGGATGAATCATGAGAATGATAAAGAGCCTATTGAAGATAAGATGAGAGATGATCATCTCTATCACATCCTTGACAAAGATACTTGAATGATCAACATTATTCGAGCCATACGAAAAATGCCACTTGATCATTTGGATAGGAACGCTCAAAGGAGAGTGATCGCCGAGAGCCGAAAATATTATTGGGATGCACCTTACCTTTTTAGACTTGGAGCGGATGGAGTCTTACGAAGGTGTATACCAAGAGATGAAAGAGGCGAAATATTGAGGAAGTGTCACTCAGGTGAATATGGAGGACACTATGGACATTTTAGGACTCAAGCAAAGGTATGGGCTAGTGGATTTTATTGGCCGGAGATGCATGAAGATTCGAAAAGGTATGTTGCTTCTTGTCCGGAATGTCAAAGAACGGGATATATAAATCAAAGAAATGATATGCCCTTGAATTACAACTTGCAAATTGATATATTCGACGTATGGGGGATTGACTTCATGGGCCTTTCACAAGTTCAAATGGATATGAGCATATTTTGGTTATGGTTGATTATGTATCCAAAAGGGTGGAGGCTATCCCTTGTCGAAGAGCTTCAACGGAAGAATACATATCCATGATCAAAAATATTATATTCCCACGCTATGGAGTCCCGCGAGTATTGATAAGTGATGGAGGAATGCACTTCACGGGAAATAGCTTCAGAAAATGCTTGTCTAAGTTGGGGATTGAGCATAGAGTGGCCACGGCTTACCACCCACAAACCAATGGTCAAGCGGAAACTTCAAATAGGCAGCTCAAGAGCATTCTTAACAAGACCATTGAAAAGGAAGGTAAAGAGTGGTCAAAGAAATTGGATGGAGCATTGTGGGCCTATTGGACGGCATACAAGACACCCATAGGTATGACACCATATCAATTTGTCTATGGTAAATCGTGTCACGTACCTTTGGAGTTAGAACATAAAGCGTATTGGGCGATCAAAGAGATGAATCTTGACTTTGATGCCGCGGGAATCAAACAGAGAATTCAAATAAGTGAATTAGAATAGATGAGGCTCAAAGCTTATGAGAGTGCAACCATCTACAAGGAAAGAATGAAGAGGTGGTATGATAAAAGGCTTCGAGCAAAGGAATTCAAAGAAGGTGACAAGGTTCTCCTCTATAATTCAAGGTTCAAAATATTCGAGAAAGGAAAATTGAAGAGCAAATGGGATGGACCGTACGTTGTTCACTTGGTCTCGCCAAGTGTAGCGGTCACAATCATGGACGTGAAAGGAGATCAATATGCGGTTAATGCTCAACGGTTAAAGGTTTTTCTTGAACAAGACATCGTGCCCATCGACTACATTGATATATATCACACGGAGGACGAGCCCGAGCGTCAAGCCTAAGATGTAAAACGAGGTAAATTTTCTGTAAATATGTTTTTGTTTTTTTTGTATTTATTTCGAGTCCTTTTCATAATTTTAGTTTTGACCCTACCACCACCTAGGCTAGTATTCACAAAACACCGAGGGCCGCGAAAGTTGGGCTGCGGGGGCCCAAAAAAGGGGGTAGGCCAGCTGGCCCATGCCGACCGGCCCACCACCTCCTTTCGCCCGTTTTCGCTCATTTTTCTCTGGGACACGGTTTGGTGCATTTCCTTTTCCTGTCTTCCCTTTTTGGGGGCGACAAAAATAGGTAAGGGAGGGTTTCGGCCGAATCTTTCTAGGGATATTTAAGGATGTCTGGGGAGCTCGAGGTTTGCATCTCAATTGCAATCTCAAACCTCCACAAAAGCACCCATGCACCCATGGCATCCTCGAGCAGCACCAAGGACAAGGAGGAGGTGAAGGCGACCATGGAAGAGGAAGTACGCCTCCCCTCTCCAACCCCAGCGACGGAGGAGCTTCGCCGGTGCGAGGTGCCAAAACCCAAGAAGCAAGTGAAGAAAACCGCGAGGATTCAATGCAAAGGGCGTGTCTCAAGAGGGCGCTTGGCTAGCCCAAATCCCTGGGTTGAGGAGAAGAAGGAGAAGCCCGCTTCTCCCGTTTGCCGCTCAGAGAGGCTCCTTGGGAAGAAGAGGAAGGACTGCAAGGAGAAGACCCCCGAGCCGGCGGATTTCTATGGAGATAGTGATTACTCCGATGATCGAAGCCCTAGCTCGTGGGCAGCCGGTGGAAGAGACGACAACGATCTCTACGTTTGGGAGGAGGTGCCCAAGGAGGAGCCAGAGGAACATCCAGAAGGGCAAGGCGAAGGAGGCAACCCAGGTGGCGGTAATGATCCGGACGGTGGAGACCATGGAGATGATGACCCGGAGGAGGAGCACAATGTGTGTTGTGCGGCATGTCACAACGCCATTGCGGAGCTCTTCTCATCCCTTGATGAGTGTTTCCATACCATCAACGCCATGCAACAACGAATTGAGGATTGGGAGCGCATGGCGGAAGATGACTTCAAGTACCTCAACCGCAACATAAGGAAGCTCTTCGGGATGAATAAAAATTTCAAGAAGAAGGAGTGGTGCAACTCATGCGGAAAGTACCACTAGGTGTCATAGTTAGATAGTTCTCTCCCTTTGTGCCTTTTTGTAAAGTTCTGACGAGGACGTCGTAAGATCTAAGCGTGGGGGGTGGGAGCTAGCTAGCTACCTTTTTAAATTTTTGCTTAAAGTGGTGTGAGAGTCTAGTCTTTAATTTTTGAGTCAAGTGTTAGAGTGTGTGAGTCTTTGTTTTATCTTTTTAGCTTGAAAGAGTCTTAAATTAGTGTTGAGTCAAAGAAAAAAATAAATAAAAAGTGTCTTATGCAAAGTCTCATGTTTCTTTTCTTGTTATATCTTTAATTTATCTTTCTTATTTGAGCATGAGCTTTTTGATTAATTGTTTACCATGGTGCTTAGTGGAAACCTACCTTTGTAAAGTACCCATACTCAAAATTTAATCTAGGACTTTGCTTCGTCCATGCTCTTAGTATTGCTAAACTTTGGAGGTTTTATTTCTGAAAATTAAGAAAAATACCTTGCTATGAAGGTTAGCAAGTTGTTTCTCCAAGTTGAGAGGTGATATCTATCCTATACAAAGCCTTTACATACATACATGAGCTCCACCATAAGTGTTGATTAGTATGATGAGTTAAGTTAGGATTTTACTCTCTTGGGAGGTCTAATTTCAAGCAATGGTCATGTCCTTGATATATACCTTTTGTTGCTAGCCTCTTCATGTATTCGGTAACAGGAATTTCACATTGAATGCCCCGTACATCGCCGGATTCCTTACCCAAACCTACATACATCTTTTTATCATCTTACTCCTTGAACACAACCTATATTCAAAGATCCGTTCAATCTTTAGGCATGTTTATATTTAAAATTCAGATTGTGATCATGTTCGAAAGTTGAGCGAAAAGCATGGGAGAAGAAGGTAAAGAGATGAAAAGAAAGAAAAAAATGTGTATGTGTGTAGTGCGCACACAAAAGAAAAAAAGAAAAGAAAAGAAAAAAAAGAGAGAAAAGAAAAGAAAAAAAGGAAAAGAAAAGAAAGGAAATCCAAGGCAAGGCAAGAAAGGTAAAGTGAGGGATGACAAGTCAAGTGAAGACCAAATGAAGTGCAAGGAAGGATGCCGCGATGTTAGGAACGAATCTTATTCCATACCATGTGCAATCCGACTTCGAGGACATCATTAGTGCCTTGAAGTCATTATTCTTTTTCCCTTTGCACATGTCCACCAATCTAAATCTTCTCATCCTTGACACCATTACATTATGGTTAATTCTCATGATCATTGGCTTGGAGGGTGAACAACCACTAGAGGATTCTCCTAGCTTGACAACACTTGTGCTAACTTCGCTAGCCACACCTATAGCTCCACTTACATCACATATGAGAGACTTGTGGGAGGTGAGAGTTTATAAAATTATCTAGGATAGCCACCTTATTGAGTGACATGAAAGAACTTGGAGAAGGGCTTTGTCTAATGCTTTGTGCAGGAATTTTATTTTTAAAAGTGCAAAAACCCTCCAAAGGAAGTAAGAAAGCGAGTGTGGATGAAGTTGAAGATCTCTAGTGAAAAGGTAAGAGTTGTGGGGTAAGTCTTGAATTGGTAATTTCTAAACGCCCATGTTTACATTATGATTTTTGTTTCATGTCTCTTATATTAAAGATGAATGATTGACTAACTTGAAAGGAAGGATTTGACGAAGCATGTTTTCAAACTCCATGGATGATCAACTTTTGAGCAACTTGCTCGAGGACGCGCAAGATCTAAGCGTGGGGGGATGTTGGCGGTCGATTTCCGTCAACCAAGAACACTTGTTATGTTATAGTTTGGATTTCATTTTGGAACTAACCCGCCACTAGGCATACTAATGATATAACAAGTTCATCGTTGGATGTGTGTTTTGGAGTATAATGTTTACGCAGGAATTCATGCACTAAATGAGAAGAAATACATTCGGTTCGGAGGACGATTTACATGATGATCAAGAGGCTCCGACCGTGCGTGAACTTGACTCCAAAGGTGGCAAGGACCAACAAGCTACAATGAAGAATCTCCGAGGACCAAGATGAAAAGACCGGAAGATCATGCGCAAACACCCCTTAACTTGGTCGCGGAGATAACGACGTCCAAAGCCCGTATCCGAAGGAGGAAAAACCCAAAAGTGTAAGAAACAACACATGGCAAAAGACGGAGACGAACCAGGCTGGAAGTGGGCCAGGCCGGCCGGCCCACCCCCTTTTTGCCTCGGTTCGCTGCCGCCTTTCTTCGGTGATATATTCGCGGAACCCTAATTGTTTGGGGAGAGGAGCCATTCGCGAAAGACGACCAGAGAAGACTCGGGAGATCAAACACAAGGAAGAGGGTTGATCGAGAGGGTGAAGATCGAGGAGGATCATCACCTAGGTCAACAGAGGCCACCACGAGGAAGGAGGATGCCGGGGCCTTGCCACGACGCCGCTGGAGTTGAAGGACACCGAGAGACGGACTCCATCGGAGGCATCCACCATGTTCAACGGTGCCATGCCTAGCGTCTTGATGGGGTAAAGTAATCGTTTGTCCATGGAGTTGTAATGGATCTTGACATGTAGTCACCCGCTCTCTTGTTTGGATCTTTATCTATCATATCTTCATGTTGATGATGCTTAATGTTTAAGGTTAGCTACCATTGCCATCGGGGTTGCTCCCGTAGATCACATCAACATACCGTGTTCATTAGGGTTAGAGACGATTACCTTCGCGTAGTGACAAGTACGAGGGAAGGGAAACGCTTAACTCTTTGTTCACATCCTTAGATAGATTGGATCGGGGTTTTACCATGTTTTGGGTGATTGCATCTCAAGTACCTAGACTCCATGGGCATACGTCTTTCATACTCGTGAACACCTTTGTCTTTCTCTTTAACATAATCTAGGGTTAGTTTGTCTTTACTTTATAGATTAATCTTTACATCATAAAGTTCCTAATCAACTAAGTTAGTGTTAGGTTAAACACAAGTAATTTCCTTGCTCCGTGGATTGACAAGAACCTAGGGGGTCCCCTCCCTTGGTGAAAAAGGCACCAAGTCACTCCGTGGACTTGCGGTGAAGTTCAACGCGGTTTTGAACCGTCAACAGCCAGCTCCCTCTCCACCGCTGATCTGGCGGAGCTCCCTGCACGGGCCGCCGCCCGTCCCTCCCTCTCCGACCGGAGCAGGGGCTCCTCCGCAGGCGCAAAGCAGAGCGGGATCGGCCTCGCCTGGATCTGCGTGTGGGCACGACAAGCAGAAGCGGCACGATGAGGGTACGGTGGCGCGGGTGACATGAGCCCCGCCACGAAGAACGGCGAGCTCGTGCTCCTTCCCCCTCTCATTCCCTCTCTCCCTAGGCAATTTCTCGCATAACCCTAACCCTAGGCTCGACTGTTTCTTCATAGGCTTGTGGGAGGAGAAGCACGAAGATGTGAGGAGGACGAGCACAACAACCATCCCGTTTACTAACGGGAATTGATGATCGACGCGAATCACCACTGCTTCTTCATTGGTGAGTCCCACCTCTTCCTATTATTGTCGAATGATGAATGTTGAACACTGCTAGCTGATGGCTGTATATGTATGAACATGACAGTTAAATTTATAGCTGTCTGGTATATGTATGAACATGACATTCTCAAAGTACTTTGGAACCTATGGTCTATTCATCTGTGCTATAGTTTGCCAGTATGTATGCAACTATATGTTGTGCTCAAACAAATATACTACTATAATCATGCTCTGCAAATTTTGTAAAAGGTGTTTATCATTGATGCCTTTGAGTGAATACTAAGTTTGTCGTTAACAATTGCAAGGCATACTCTCCCACTAGTGATTGCACTGCACCTAAGGTCCAAAATATTGTTTATTCATGCAGCTTATCACCTTTTCAAAGTCATTGTATCTTAGGAACAATCTGCTTATTCAATTCCTTCCTGCATGTCTTCAGTATGACAATGGCCTTGACTATTTCTTCTTTATGATTCAGATTGATGGTTATCTGAAAACAGAAAATGTAATGTTAGGACTTGTGCTCTAGAAGAGAGTATGCTCCATTGAGGCAGACCCCGACATGTGCTCAGCTAGGTTTGCAGCACTACAACAGCGTTAATCAGGTCTGTAATTTTTTGGTGGAATTGTTTGAGATATTTTTGCTTGTGATACCATTAGTGTACTGGAAATATCTTATTTAATTTCAATCTCTGTCATTTTGCAATTGTTATTCTGCATCCTTTTTTTAACGTGCATGTCCAAGTGAATATATTCCTGTGTGATCTAAGAGCTACTAGCTAACTTTCATATGATGTATATATGCTTTTATCTGTATACTAATCACTCTTGTTATTCCTGTGTGTCCTGAGAAATTTCTCACTCTTTTGACATTAAAGCACTTAATTTCTCACTCTATGTTAAAGTCACAGGTGTTCAGTTAATGAACAAGAAATGGTTTACCACAAAATGCTTATCAGTATGCATATGTTTGTGTTTACATGGAAATGGAAAACATTATTCATGGACATGAATGGAAACATTATTCATGGCCATGAATGATATTGCACACAAGTGGCTGATTCTGAAATATAAACGTTTGAGATATTGCACACTATTTCAGGTGTTGCTCCAAGAGAACTCAGAGTCTTGCAGCATTTCCTGACATGTGGTACTTATGTTGATTCGATTATTTAACCATGTCTGATACACCACAAGTAAGCTTTGCTAAAAAATAGCCATCAAGATAATTAACCATGTCTGATACAACACAAGTAGGCTTTGCTAAAAAATAAACATCAGTGCTCTCTGTTTATTCTATGGTGGTGGGTTTGATTCTAATGGTGTGATTCTAATGGCTCCTCTGTCACTTCTTTGATGTTACTTTTGAATGCTTGTAGGATGTCAACTTCCAAGGTTGTAGCGGATGCAACTATACAGTCAGAGACTTGCATGTATTTGTTGTGCCTATGAGATAAGTTTCTACTCTTTTTCCTGCTATTTTTGTTGGAATAAGCCAAAAATAAAGACCCAGTTCTTGCTAGTTGCTCCTTGTACAATTTCTCCAAATCCTTGCTCCTTGCACAAATAAATGATGGGATCTGTTTGCTACATGCATCTATATGTGATGTGATGCATAATCATTTTTGTTTCATCATTTGTGTTTCATAATTTCAATTTTGATTGTGTTTCATGAAATTTGGAGTATTTGCCTCATGTTATGCCATGGTTAGCTTCCAACATTGATGTGGTTGTGCTGTACTTCTGTTATGCTCTGCTATACTTGTTTGAAAATTAAGTAGACCAGGATGCTTGCTGTCGTGCTACTTGCTGATGCTAGAACACTAGTCGAGCATGCACCTCTACAAACTACAGTCATGCTTCGTTGTTCTTCCTCATCTGCATCTGCTACACGCCTCCTCCGGTCCTCCCTACTCTTGCCCTGTATCGTCTCTACTTTTCTAGTGCTTCTGTGGATTTGATTATTGATGTGGTGTGCATCTGAATTGAAGATTGATGTGTAAAATATGCATCTGCCTCTGGATTGCAGGTTTCTTTGTGTATTATATGTCCCAATGCCTCTGCATCTGTGTAGTTTACTTACAAATTACTTTAATATGCCTCTGCAACTTGATGACATACTTACATTGTACTGAGCTACTATTTTTGTACCTTCAAAACTTTAGTTTTACCAAGCACATGAAGTTGAGTACTCTAGAATTTACTAACATTCCATCAATCTTTACCATCCAGGTTCTGTTCCGATGATGCTAAGATATACCAAGAACATTTCTGTTCTTGTGGAAGGTGGCTGGTCAAACTTGATGGTAAGTATCTCCATTGGTGAAACATAAGCTTGCAATTTTGCCATATTAGAGATCATTTCTACCTTGATGTTGGAGCCCAGCTATGTGATCTGTGTTCATTCTGGCTACTTTGTTATCTTTGAGATGCCATCTGATATGTTGCAATCTGAGCTTATGTGTAATTCAGACCTAGTTGCAAGCTCTTCTGTGAATTGTGGTGTGTCCTAGTATATAGTTGTGCTTCTGTTGTCTGAACTAAGATATCTAAGAATTATGTGTTTCAATTTTATGTCCAGCTATGCTTGAACTTGTTGCAAAATGAAAACATTGTGCTATATAGATGTCCATCAAATGTAAAATCAAAGCATTACTTGTGAAAATTGTATCTGTAACCTGTACTGATTCTGGATTGAACACAAGTCCAGTAAAATTTCCCAAGTCCATTCTTGCTATTCCAGAAAATTTCTCATAGAACATATTTGACTACTAAATTTCCCATAGCATGCAGTAAATCAATTTGCTGAACTGCCAGCTTGTATGTTGTTTAGTGTAATGCTTTGCTCATTCATCTTATATTAAATGGCCATCACACTGAGTTGAGCATTGCCTCTATCTTATATTAAATGCCTTGATGCATGTTCATTCACTTTCTTTGTCATGAGTATCCACTGCTTCTTATGAACATAACAATATATGGCTTCAATTGTTATGTGACATTTGCTTAAACATACAGCCATCCTAGAATCTATATCATTCCTGGAAATTCATGTTTTTTATCCTCTTTCTCATTCGTACTTGCAGGATCTGATCAAAATTAGATGCCATGAAAAGATGCAGCAAGAGATTACATGATTTGGATAGTTAGACATTGCTCTATGTTACTTTGAATTCATGTTTTATGTAGGACTGATAATGTGTATGGATGTAACTGTGTATGGGTGTAATACACTACGTGAAAACCTTAAATAGGTCACGCAGCATTTGTAACGGGCCCTTAACACCCGTTACATGGACCCCATCTGTAACGGTTGTTGTTTGGCGCCCATTACGCATAAGCGTGGCCAACACACCGCCCGTTACCAATGAGGACTTCCAGTAACGGGCTTCTTAAACACCCGTTACAGTTATTCTTTGTAACGGACGTTAAAATGCGGCCGTTATGAAAGTTAAACCTATCGGTAACGGGCCCTTTGAGTCCATTACCGATCACTGCCCTATCGGTAACAGGCTCTTTAAGTTCGTTACCAATCACTGCCATATCGGTAACGGGCTCTTTAAGTCCGTTACTGATGACAATTTGACGCCCGTTACTAGACTCGGAGCTCAATAATTGAAGTCCCTTACCACTCTCACTACCGTCAAATATTTGACTATGTCATGATAGCAAATATTAGATATCACAAACATATAATCATGTCTCTTAATAAGATGCAAAACCACACGTACACATAGATAGTAGTCATAAGAGCATATTCTACATATTTAAGATGCATATATATAGCATCACATGTTCACATATGACATGCATAATGTTCAGAACAAACATATTCACATGATCACATCTCATGTGCATCAGCAGGGGCACTAGTTAGATGGCTTCTTTTGTGCTACAGCCTCAAGTTCAGCTATCTTTGCCTCTAGTTTTACAAGTCTTTCCTGCAGCTCAGCATTCTTCTTTGCAGCTTCGGCAAGTTCAATATCCTTCATCTTCTGTGCGCCTTTAAGCTTCTCCACCTCAGATTCTAGTATTTTCTGACCATTTGCTAGGAGACTTATGTCGTCCACAGCTGTTGACGCTTTTTCCGGTCGAACACACGAGTGCGCTGGATCGCGCAGTAGTCAAAATCGCTCCTCGTCGAGGTCCCGGGCACGGGCCGGTCTAACCGCCTATGGGGGGCGGTCTGACCGCCTTGGTCAGAGACGTCGGCGAAAACCTAAGATCGCTGCTCCGGGAGGGACCCCGTCCTAGGGACGAGGTCAGACCTCCTGTTGCCAGACCAGCTATAGGGACCGCGGTCAGACCGCCTGGTATCACGGTCTGACCGCCTGGTCCAGCTTGATCTGGCTTAGCTGCCAATTTTGAGTGTCAACATATGCCCCCCTGTTTTTTAGTAAACTTGCGTATTAAAAAACAAATCTAAGGTCGATGTAACACTTTCCACCGGCCATTTTGTCCTAAGGGCGATTCTCATCGAAATCGGTCGTATCTTCTCAATCGTCTTCAAGATCCATGTGCTCTGGAGAAGAACTGTAATCAATGAGTTGGTCATCGTCTTTTAGTTCAGACACCGATGATAACTCATTGTCACAAGTAACGAGAGCTGAAGAAGGAAAAATAGGCGATGTCTCTGGACCAGCCAGTTCGACTGCCATAGGCCCCGGTCTGACCGCCTCAGGACCCGGTCTGACCGCCTCAGGACCCGGTCTGACCGCCTCAGCCGGTTTGACCGCCTCCTTCACTGGTTTGACCGGCTCTGGCAAGGAGGTGACTTTGACTCTCCACTCCTTCCCTTGTGGCACCATGGGTCTGTATTGGTTGAACATCTCGTCCCTTTGTTGCTCTAGCTCCTTTTCTCTCTTCTCCTGAGACCTTAGTCGTTGAAGCTTCCTCCTTTGAGTATGAGTCAATCCGGGAGGACACCATCTTAGCAAAAAGTATTTAGAGTTAGAACCACTTCCACTAGCCTCATGATCATTAACAGCAACAAATCCCTTTTGAGTAGATGTCATAACCTGATTGCTTAGCACAACCGGTCTTTTGCCACTTTTCTCAACGGGAACATCCATCGTCCCAATTTGAATGATATCTTGACCAGTAGTCCTCTTTGGGTCGACATCCATCTTTCCAACCTCCTCCTCTCTGATCTTGGGCTTATAAACTTGCTTCGGAGAAGATTGAGCAAATTTTCTGGGTAGGGCAGTCTGACCGTGTCAGCCTGGTGAATCTGACCAGATTGATGTCCAAATGCCAAACGGTCTTGATTAAATCGTGAAATCTTGTCCAAGGTTGATTTTCCTGGTCCTCCCCATCTAGGATAAAAGGATTGATGATATGGCACCCACATCACACCATTGTCATCATAAATTGGATCAAGCGGATTTGATCTTGAAGACGCCCATGATGAAGCGAAGTGCCCCCCCCCCATGCTGAGATGATTCTCCTCTGAACCTTGTTGCTACTCGTGGAGGCGATGATGACCTCTCTTGATGTGTAGGTGACCTCATCCTTTTTTTTAATGGCCGATCACTTGTAACGGCCTTTTGCTTAGAATATTTCTTGAATAGCATGTCAAATGTGACCTTTTGCTTTGGAGCACTCCCCTAATTTTTTGCAACATTGAGTTTCCAGTTTCCAATCTCCGGTCGCTTTGGTTTTAACATCTTTGGTCGACCATGGGCAGGGGCGGTCTGACCACCCTCCTCACGCGGTCTGACCGCCTGGACCTGAGTAGGCTCAAACGGTCGCTGTGAAGACGGAGCGGACGACCCTTGCCCCCCATGTCCAGAAGCGTTGACAGTGATCTTGAATGTTTCTCTACCATTAGGGGTCTTCTCATAAGCAACTTCTCTTTTTAGCTCTTTTCCTCTCAAATCGGGTCGCTCTTCCCCGATCACCACATTTTTTCCTTTGGTTGCTTCGACTTGATGTGGCCGAACCAGAACCTTAGGTTGCTGCAACTCCATGGTGTTGATAGGAAAAGGATGCTTGTCCACTCATTTCTCATGAAGCATCAAACGACCTTCGTTTATGGCCGATTGAATCTGACGATGAAACACATTGCAATCATTAGTAGCATGAGAATAAGAATGATGATATTTACAATATGCACGTCATTTTATTTCATCAAGTGGAGGCATGGTATGAGATATCTTAATATTTCCAAGTTTAAGTAATTCATCAAAAATGAGATCACACTTAGAAACATCAAAAGTAAATTTTAATTCTTCTTGCCGACCTTTACTAGCCGGTTTAAGTGATGCACAAGAAAAAGATTTATCTTCAGAAGGCCAAACAAATTCAGCACTATAAACTTCATTCTCATCGTTCAAATTATTAGAAACATAATCAAGCACATTAATATCAGACCGATGAGACTCAAGTTTTTCTTTTTCTCTATTCAAATTCAATTCTTGTGCCATACCTCTCACAAGAACAGAATCAAGAGAATAAAAGTCCACACCTTCTAATCTTTCTCTAAGAGTAGATTTTAAACCTTTAGCAGCAAGATTAGCTAGGTCGAAATCGGAAAGCGACAAATTAAAACAACGGTTTTTAACCTCTTTAAAGCGCTTAAGGTAATTAGAGACCGTTTCATCTCTACCTTGTTTAACCGATGTTAAATCTGTCAATTTTAGTTGATAGTCCCCACTAAAGAAGTGATCATGGAATTTTTGTTCTAATTGGTTCCAAGCAAAGGCAGTACCCGTTAAAGACAAAGAGAATAAACGCACTTTCAAAGCATCATAGGTACTCGCTTCACCTAGTTGAGCAATGTATTGGCTTATGTGCTCCCAAGTTGTATGATTATCATCACCACTAAATTTAACAAAATCGGGCAAACGCCAACCAAGGGGACAAGCCACAAGATCAAATTCGGCTTTATAAGGTTTTTGATATATTCTAGACTTACCCATATCAACGTTTGTTTTTCACCATGCTAGCTACTTCTTCCTTAAATTTTTTAAATTCATTCATAGCATCTAGCTGGGACTGCATTGTAGCTGACATATCTACTCTGTTCACATGGGGTGGATTAAAATTCAAAACACTCATCATCTGGCCAGACAGGGCAGTCTGACCGGCCATGGGGGGCGGTCTGACCGAGGTCGGCTTTAGCAATGATGATTGTCCCGGATAAAAACCAGTCGGCATGCCGTACACAGGTGTCTCAATTGAGGTTCCTGGCGCTACTGACAAGTTTGCTTGTAACACCCCTTGTGAATCTAATTGAGGGATAAAATTATCAAGAATATTAAAACTACTACTTTTACCCTCAACTTTTTCTAGGCGAGTAATCATACTAGCAGCCTGACTATGCTGATTACTAAAAGCACGCTTGAATTTATCAGACAATGCAGCAAGCTTTGTAGATATATCAGATTCAGATTTGCTTACAGTGGTGATTACCTCAACCTTGTTGTTGTTCAGCTTGATCGCCAACACCTCAAATTCTTGAGCCATCGTCACCTTGCCTGAACGATCTTTCTTGGCGTGGGAGAGGAATTGCTGCTTGATGTACTCTTGAAGCTCTGCATACTTCCTCTGATCCTCTTCGCTGAGTTCTTCAATGCTTGACATGATGACGTTCGACAAAACGGTTGTAAAACCAGATCTGTCCCCAGCAGAGTCACCAAATTTGTTGACACCTTTTAGGGCCAACACACGAGAGCACTAGAGCGTGCGGGTCACGAACGAACCGAAAAGGCAAAGATGCTGCCAAGGGAGGTTAGACCGCCCTGGCTATGAGGTTAGACCGCCCTGGCTCAAGATGGTCGTTCAAGGAGATAAATACCACACTTACGTGATGGAGGACGGCTAGGTTTACGAGCAAACTAGCAAAGGATAACCGACGCACTTACGTGGCAAAGAACGACTAGTTTACGAGCAAACTAGCAAAGACCGTCGAAGCTCTCACCCGGGAGGGACCCCGTCAGGGTGAGGATGTCGCCGGCGTGCCCTAGGTCGGCCAGCAGGCCCTAGGACGCCATCTATGACTGTGGAGATCAAGAGAAGGATAGCATGGAGGTTGGAAGAGATTTTTAGGGTTTGAAAAGTAGAAGGTAATGTTTGATTCGATTGTGTCCCTCTCAATCGGCCGTGGCCCTTCATAAATATAGGGTGGGGAGGTCTTGCCCCAGTAGGAGTCGAAGTTTATACAAATCTTGTGTCAAAATACAACTCCTAACTCGGATTTGGTAGGGTAGAGCGGTCTAACCGGGTCCCAGGGGCGGTTAGACCGCGTGTCCGATGTGCAGGTCTTCTCGAAGCCATATCTCCCTCATCCGGAGTCCGAATCGGACGTTCTACATATGCATCTTGATCTACTCGACGAGAACTATCCAATGGTGAAGTCTAAATTGCCTTTTGAGGACTTTGACTAAGGCGGACGAGCTCCTGCTCAAGGAGCGGCGGCGTGATGGCTCCCCAGCTGAGCTCCTCCGCCTTTGAAGGACCATAATGGCGACCAGAGAGGGAGGAGTGAATGAGAGCTGATAAAAATTCTTCTACGAAGAGACGAACTCAGCCTATGATCCCAAACGCAACTCCGGAGTCCTCGACACCTCGCTAGCCAAATCCATGTAGCCACTGAAGTGCTACTAGACCTAGGAGCTAGCCACACACCCAAGCTACTCGAACACACAGCGGAAAACACCTCGAGCAGCAACCTTCTTACACCGGTCTAACCGGTCACCTGCACCGGTCAGACCGGTCAAGAGCAACCTGCTCTGAATTCTCTCAAACTTGTCCAGCAAACCTAGATGGTGATTCTAGGATATGGAGTAACTGGGAGAAATCTATAAATCTGCCTGGCAAGCGAAAACACTCCAAAACTCGAGCACACCGAAAAACTCTCCACAGCCAAACTTGCACCAGAAGAACTCTGTGAACAAGTAGCACAACCAACAACAACAAAGAGGACTTCCCCACTGGAAGCCCTACACCGGTCTGATCGGTCCACTCCACCGGTCTGACCGGTCTGGCTCAGAAACCCTCTACTGCAAGAACATGATCTCCAAAGGCCAAAACTGCACGAGACTGAAACAGCAGCAAGCCAAGATCACGACCAACACTCCGGAGAAGAACTCCTCGAGAAACAGCCACAACAGGCAGCACCAGTCTGACTGGTGGAGAGCACCGGTCTGACCGGTCAAGCCTGGGCTGCTCGGGATGAACTCCACCCGCGAGTCAACTCCTAGCTTCCGATGCCTCGATCTCCTGTTTCGCTCCACAGATTCAAGTAAGACTTTGGGGATAGGTGTATCACCTCATGAATAAGTCATGCCAAAGAGATCGGCCCCAAAGATCTACTAAATCAAGAGGAATAGAAGGATGAACACCAAGAACACCCTTTCCCGGAACACAAAGAAAACCCCAAATTTGAGCACCCAAACCCACGGATTTAGAGGAGGGATCATAAGGAAAAGAACCACAAGGGGCTCATGTATACACCCCGCATCAAATCCGCAAAGGGGAGGCCTCAAATCAACCATAAGAAAATCACCAAGAAAAGGCTCCGAAAATCCACAAACAGGAAAACGGGACTCACCACCACAAGAGCTAGAGGAACCACACCGAACCTTCTATACATCAAAGAAAAGATTCATACAAGGTCTAGCTTGCCTCCCAAGCATCCATACCTCTCTCAAGATCTCTCATGAAGCTCTCAAGCTAGTTCTGGAGAAAATAGGTAGCTAAAAAGAGAAAATACAAAGAGCAAATAAAAACCCTAAAGCCCAAGAGATAGCTGCCACAACCCTTCCACCAAGTTTATATATGAGGTCCTCTGGTGGGGGTAAATGACTAGAATACCCTCTAGGCGATACAACCCCTCGAAGGGCATATTTGGGAACTTGACAGCCTTTCCATCGGACGGACACCCAGCAACCGCACCTTGCATAGCCTCGACGCCAAGCTTGCGATCCAGACGCGTGTCCTCCGCTTTGAAGCACCCGACGCTCCTCAGCCACCACCTGTCAGACCGGTGTCCACCACCGATTAGACCGGTCCACACGGGTCAGGCCAGTGAGGCCCACCGGTCAGACTGGCCTAGTGTAGCTCTGAGCTGCTGACCCCTCGGACTTGGCTTTGTGGCACAACCAAGGAACCTAGTGGTTTTCTGGTGAACCACTACAAACCTCGCGAGCTTAGTGCAGCCTCCATGCCGAGCTCCTCGACTTGGCCGCCACGTCCACTCCGGCTCGATGTTGGCTTTCGGATCAACCAACGAACCCGCTATCATCTGACTTCGACTTGCTCTTCTTGCACCATGTGACTCACACTTGATCCCGTCTGGCCACCGGGTCCATCGAACCAAGCCTACTTGTCCCTCCAGTCCTTCGAAGGCCCCACAAGGCTAAGACCTTTCGCGCTTATTCTTCACCTACACCAACGCACATCAAGCCGCAGCCTACATCCACAAGATAGAGCATATTGTCAGTCCACACAACGTTGTCAATCACTCATCACTTGAGAGTGGCCAACCACTAGCCATCAGACACTTTGGTCCTCAGCCTTGCGTGAGTGTGGGCCACGGTGAGCTCCAGCTCTGTAGGAGCGGTGGCGCGTGGACTCCCCAACCGAGCTCGCACGCCGAGCATGGGCCGCGACGAGTTCTTGCTCCTGCAGAGGAGCGGAGGAGGGCGCGCGCGAGGGAGCTACAGCTTCACGTGTGGTGATGGCGGATGGGCAGAGCAACTGATCTAGATTGATGGCGCTAGAAACCACTAGTTTCTCCGCAATGCGGTGCGGGTCGTTCGATGCGTCTCGGTGCTAGCGTCGACTCCATTTCCTGATGTAGAAATCATTTCCATGTTTTGTCTCCTCTCTCTTCGTGAATTCTTGTGCCACATCTGCAAAATGCTGAGTTGTCAACGTAATTACTAGGGATAGAAACCATCATAAATTTCCCATTGGGACTGCCCTAAATGAGTATATGTAGGTATCTTTTTTCATCTTACGGCCATATTGTGTATGTTTTCATGACTTCAAGACAACAACCAAAAATAAATGGAATTGGTATATTATTCTATCTTATTGAGAGAGTGTTCAGTTTAATTATATAGCTTCATATATATAGCTAATATATTGTTTCCAACACTCATCAAATGTACAAAACTTGATGGTCCAATTTATGCTCTTTTGGCAAAAAGGGTCTCTAGTTATTATGTGCTTGCCACTTAGAAATTTGTGGCTGAGCCTGGAATGTGTTGCTTTGAGAAGATTAAAGTGCACAACTTTTTGATCCAGATCCTAAATTCTAGTCCTAGTTATACATACTTTCTTATCAAAAAAATAACCACATAATTGACCTGTTGACAAAATTAAAGGACAACTACCACAACATGGTCATATTTAGAAAAGGGAGAACTGAAAATATGCCTAAGTAAAAGGGAATAGAGTAGTACGATAGTTACTTTTGTGGAAAAATGAAGCACTTAATGGTAACAAATCCCCCGAGAACACATGCATTCTGGTCCAGTCACTACCGGAAACAGAAAGTTTACCGGAGGCGCACGACAAAGGCTAGAAAAATGCATGGTAAAGTCTTTGCCGTGCGTTTTCCGTCTCCGCGTACGACAAAGACTGCTCAGTAATAATTTGCACGGCAAAGACGGCTTTGCCGTGCGTCATTTATCGTGCGCACGGTAAACAATCTTTGTTGTGCGTTTTTGACAGCTCATGGCAAACAAAAGGAAACTGACACACGACGACGCAGGGGACAGACCATGCTAGGAAATGGTGGGTTTGCCGTGCGCTGAATCCAATGCACAACAAAGGATTTTTTTAAAAAATAAAAAACACCATGGGCCGTCGCTCGGCCTCCTCGACGACCGCGGGGTCACGCCGCCGCGCACCTAGGGGAGGGGCCGCCGCGCCTAGTGGAGGAAGCCGCTGTCCGCCGCGCTTGGTGGAGGTGCCCGCCTCGCTGTGGAGGAGGTGGCCACCTCGCCGTGGAGGAGGAGGCCGCCGTGCTGTCAGAGGAGTAGCAGGAAGGGCTGCCGCCGCACCACTGGATCTGTAGGGGAGGGAGAAGCCGCCACGGCACCAGCGACCACCACCGCCGCCAACCACCACCACCGGATCTGCAGCCACCGTCACCAGTCCACGCCACCGGGGAGGGAGGGGAGGGGGCCACCGGAGACGGAAGGGAGGGCGCAGATCCGGCCGGAGACAGAGGGGAGGGCCCAGATCCGGCCGGGTACGAAGGGAGGGAGGGGTGGAGGAGAGCCACCGCCACTGCGTCAAGGGAAGGGAGAGGAGGTGGCCATCGCCACAGCGTCGAGGGGAGGGAGAGGAGGCGACCATCTCGCCGTGGAGGAGGAGCCACCTCCATCATCGCCGTGTCGAGGGGAGCGAGAGGAGGTGGCCACCACCGCCACTGCCGCGTCGAGGGGAGGTAGAGGAGGTGGCTGCCGTCACCGCGTCGAGGGGAGGGAGAGGATCGGAGGTGGCACGCGGAGTCTGGCAGAGGAGGCCTTGCGCCGCGTCCTCTGTGACATCCTTGTGCCGCCACCGCGTGGATCTGAGGGAGAGAGGGGGGCGGCCGGTGGCGGGAGAGGAAAAAGGAGGGTGGGTGCGGGGAGAGAGTGCGACGGTGAAGGGGGGAGTTTATATACTAGGTAATTAGGGTTGGGTGGGGTTGGCGGGCCTAATGGGCCGGCTAGCCCAAATTACTGGTTCACCGTGCGCTTTTAAAAGAACGCACGACAAAGTTTTTCTTTGCCGTGCGCGTTGAAGAAGGCGCACGACAAAGTTTTTTTTAATAAATTGCAACAAATGCTTTTAATTAGTTAAATATAGCAAACAGATACAAAAAATTAGAAAATTTTAATATGAAGTACAACATGTTGTATGTGAAGAGTCAAAAAACTTTCGAATTCAAACTCAAATTCGCTTGTCACTTTCACTCGAAACTTAACCACATCCTTCTCAACTCTATGAAACTTGTCAAGGGGCTCACAGTTGGAGTGGTTAAGACCACTGGCTGGGGGCTCCCACCCAGGGTTCAAATCCTTTGTGTGACACCATTTACGCTGTGGGGTATTTCTCTACAATTTTCTTTCAAAAAAACTCTATGAAACTTCTTCAGAGATGTTTCTATTTGTAAGCATTGTACTTAAAAAATGTGTGAAACTCATTCATTTTTTTACCATAGTCTCCGCATGTGATATCATGAGGTATTTACAAATATCATAATTTTCGGACTTCATTTGCATTTTTTAAATTTTAAAATCTTTTAGACATGCGGTAGTGGTCGTGTTTCGTGGTCAAGATCTTGAATTTTTTTTGATTTCATGGAAAATTTCTTAATTTGGACTAAATAACATGAATATTATTTTTTCCCTCATTTCATTTTAATATTTGAATCACTTGCAGTTCAAATTTGATTTTATTCAAAAACTGCTTCCAATGTAATTAATTATTTAAATATATTAAACAAGCACAAAAATGCACCAAATTTTAACATAGAATACCGCATGTTGTGTAGAGAGTAGGAAAAAGGTTAGAGTATAGAAGATAAATATAGGTATGAGCTGCTTCACAAGTGTCCCTTATATATTCAACACGCATTTAGAGCTTTGTTGTGCACCAAAATAAAGACGCATGGTAAAGACACTTCTTTGCAATGCGCGAAAACAAAGACACACGACAAAGACACCTCATTGTCGTGCACCTTGTGCAAAGACGCACGGCAAAAGTATATTTAATCAAATCCAAATTTTACTCAGAAAAACATCAAAATTATCAAATAGCTTAAAATACCAAAATTTTACATAGAACAACTTATGTTGTCTATTGCCAAGAAAAAGTTATGAATTCAAATTGTTGACGGTTGAAACACGTGTCGCGTTTCGTTCTGCAAGCGTACGGATCACGTGTGGCCTTTTTCACTCAGGGTAGCCCAAGATATCGAATCGTGGATCGGAAGCAAACCGCTAAGGTTCTCTACCTTATCTAGTAAACCTAACCTAATCATGAAGCATAGATTGCATATAAAGGTAACCTTTAAAGATATGTATAGGTGAAAGCACAAGGTTGATCACATCCAAGAACAACGGCTATTTAATGCTCCACCGAAGGGGTAACTAGGCCTAGCACCTTCTAGTTGAAGTTCTGACGTAAACAACATACTCCAAAAACCACATGCAAGTGCAAACTTGTTACATCATTAGCATGCCTAGTGGCGGGTTAGTTATAATTCAAAGCTCAAACCAAAGTGTAACAAGTGCTTTTAGTTGACGGAAATCGACCGTCAACATACCCCCATGCTTAAACCTTGCTCGTCCTCGAGTAAGCCTTTAATGGATGTCAGTATTGCCTTTCAAAGTTCATACCCTGCACTTGATCATACATGAGAAAACATAATGCTCTCCAAGTTTACATTTGTTGAAGTTCCATAATGTAACTAGCTTTCATCTCTATGGAGGGTAGATATCATTTAAGCTCTTTCCACAAGTAATTAATCATGCTCTCAAGTTTTAAACAAATCTCAGAAATTTTGAAATAAAGAGCATGAAGAAGAAAAATTGCTTTACCAAGATCAATAATAAACCTCCTTGCATCTTTCTCATGAACTCTCATCTCATCTTGTCTCTCAAGCCTACTTGTTCTACTCCTTTCCTCTCTCAAATATTTGGTGGAAGGATTTATATGGAGCTATGGGAAAGTTTAGTTCTACCAAAATATTATAGTTGAGATATTATCAAAACAAGACAAGCTTCTTATGGACTTACCGAGACTCGTCAAAAAGGTCATTGGAAAAATAATGTTCCAACGAGAGGGATGAGAAAAATACACACACTTTGAGATAGGTGGACATGTGCAAATGACAAAGAGTGATCCCGAGGCACAAACAAATTCCTCGTTATCGAATTGCACATGGTTGGAAAGATGAGTATAGGTCTTGATCTTGAAGTCCTTTTGAAATATCCAAACGTAGCTAGAGAACCGGGGAGCTTTATTATTTTTTTCTTCTTCTTTTTTTTCTTCTTTTTTTTTCTTTTCATCACTTTTTTTACTCCCCTTGAACTCTAGACTACACTAGTACTTCCTTGGCAACCCCCCATACTTAGACGTAGCTTGTCCCTGAGCAAAGAGGTGAGGATTGTGCCAAGGTAAGTGCTGGAATTCTTGTATTTTCTTGAAGAGAGATACTTGAAACCTTATAGGTATCCTTTCATGGAGGTCTCCCAAAATCTTGCTCCACTTGACGGCACCTTCCTTGTAATCTTCTTTGAAATATTCATCCATACTCAAAGTTTTGGGTTGTGGTCAAGGAGGTATACACAAAAAAATATTTTGGGTTTGTCGGTGGATATCCGACGAGGTTTGCAAAATTTCCGATGTGGAAACTCACAATGCACAGATAGAAAAGGCTAGCATAAAGATAGATACGCAAAAAACGGAATGACCAGCTTCTTAGTCTCGGGCCAGAGAAATCAAGCCTTGAATCAATGCACCCAAAAATAAATCTTGTAAACAAAGGTTTTTGCACTCAATGAATATAAGGCTTTGGATAGGTTGAGCAAAATGCAAGTGGTATTAAAGACAAGGTTAGCATATCTTTTAAGAACAAAAACAAATGATCTTTGATTCATTCAAAAATGAGAGCAACAAAAAAATACCATGGGTCTCAAGTTATCATAACCTCCACAAAAGATTAGACTAGCATTAATTTAAATTTCAGATCATATTAAAGAGAGAACTAGCTTAATCATATACAAACCAAGCACAAGAATGAACAAAGTGTCAACGATCATCATATATCCATAGGCAAGGGCATACAAGATATCATCATGGTGAGCACAAGGTAATGGTGATTATTATTGAAAACAAAAACGAATCTAGATTGTACTCCTAGTAGCGATGTTATTCTATAGAGAGATATACAAAGGTTGCATCTAAGGTTGTGGAAAGCATATACATATGAACAGACATATAGAAAGACAAGGACAAAAAGAGGGTTGAGGGATTGTTACCGTCCCTTGATGCTTGAAATGTAGCGCGGTCTCCCCCATGCTTAAGCATTGTGCTTAACATGGAAGAAGATAATCAGCATCGCGTGGCAATCATGATCCTTGTACTCCATGCGGCCTTCACATGTCCACCAAGTCCTCCCCCATGCTTAGCATGTTGCTAGGCATGGAAGATGATGAACCATCTTGTAATTCTTGAAGTCCTACTGCCATGTGTGGAGATCACCATCATGCCTTGCTTCAACATCCGCCCTTTGTCGTGAGTCTTGCTCCCAATCGCTTCTCAACCCGTCTTCACCTCCTTCCATGTCGTCCTTTATCACTGCTTCAACTTCCATGAATTTTTCTTCAACTTACAGAACATAACATGTACTGAAATATTGCTCCACTGCAAAGTTCTTGAAATTATCTTTCCAACGAGTGGTCACTCATCCCAATCGGACTCCGAACAAGAGAGTTGCGTCTTTTTTACTCCATCAATGCAAACTGTCCCGGGCTGATTTCAGAACGTGTGACGCCCAAAGATTTGGTTGTAACTCCTTGCACGGGTCTCCTAAAATGTTGAATCTCAATGCGTTGGAAAGAAGACTTAGTAGAGCTCCTGAATATCCAAATTTCCTCTTTTGTACATCTCTGAACATGTGCTTAATCTTGATGAGGACAGTGGTGTTTCTTTCAGGTTTTTGGAGGTGTTGACGATCTTAACTTCATTTTTTATCACAAACTCATGGGAGTGATTCGCCATGTCTGCAAAACAATTCTAAAACACAAAGTATGCTCGAGGTGATGGTCGGGAATACTCACTCTATGCCGACAAACCAAAGACATCCTCTAAGATCTTAACTTGTGGCATAGTTAATCTACTGAAAGAAAAATTAAAAACCTAATGGGTGTACGTGTGCACAAGCGTAAATGCAATGAGTTAGAAGCATGAAAGGTTGAGAATAAACTTTATAGAGATTACACAAAGTTTTAAACACTATGTTTACAACTATGTTGTCAAAATCCTCGGATCAAACACCATGTTAAATCCAAAGAATTCAAGCGCCCCAAAAAGTTTTAGAAAACCGAACATGCTTAACATAACGAAAGTGGTCATCAAAGAAATGCAAAATGCAAAGGGTTAGCAAACACAAATGTTAACAAGGCAAGAAAGATTTCCTAAAAGGTCCACAATAAGCAAAGTATAAAGCTTGGCCTTCACCATACGAAGTAAGCGTTGTCATCAAGGAAATCACCCATCAAAAAGAATCAATCAACCAAACTAATAAGGTTTAAAGGGTAGGTTACGGGTATCCTATATTTTTGGCTCAAAGAAAGAATTTTGAAGAGAGAAAAACAAGTTTAGAAATTCTATCTAAGGTGGTGCTAAGAGTCTTTTTATGAAAAACAAACCTATGGTTTTAGGAGGGCTAAGGATAGAAGAGGTTTTCGTAAGGCTTTTTTATACGAAGGCTAGTTGAAGTTTTTAGTTAGAACAAGGGATAGAGGTGAGCTTGGCCAACCGGAATGGTGCAAGCCAATCAACACAAGTCAACCCTACCCTTGTTAGCTACGGTTTTTGGTGGGGTTATATGAAGGCTTAGGTTGGTTGAACAAAAAGTTAGATCAACACAAAACATGCAATGCAATATGACATGAATGAACAAGATGACATGATATGATGGTTGTCTAAAATAAATGCAAGAGTTTTCCTAAACTAACTAGCCATAAGCTTAGAGTCAAAGGATGGTGCCAACTTCATATTTCTCTCTAAAAAGACACAAAAGAAAAAGACTCTAAACACTAATAGGCACACAAAAGGGTCTACAAATTTTCCAAGATCAAGAACAAAGCGCTCCCTCAATAAAAATTACATCATACAACATGATGTTGTGGCATTTATTAGAGCAATGGTACAATGTTACTTGATGGTTCAATTTAAGATCACAATGTAGACGATCATATATATATATATTCTAGACCCGAGGTATGGAATAAGTATTCCATACACGAGCCAACCTCGTGCTCCGGTGCGCCCCTCCTCCCACACATCCTTCTGGTTTTCTATCGATTTTTTTGTTTTTTCCGGTTCTCCCACGTTCTGCTGTCCGACCCGGAGACCCACACGACTTTCGGTTCCGCCGCCGCCCACAACTCCTCCTGTCCTCAGTCGACTGCGACCCGCCCGCGCCCCGCTCGCCTCTGACCCCGTTTCCTCGCCGCCGCTCACGCCCCGACCGCCTCCGATCCCGCATCCTCGCCGCCGTCCCTGGACCCCCGACACCCTCTACCGCACGCGTGGGCCCCTTCTGTCGCCACCGCCTCTGCCATCTCAGATCGGGGGACTTACGCGCAGCTCCTCGCCATCGACCTCCGCCTCCTCCACGTCGGGTCCGGGGATGAACACGCAGCACGCGGTTCCTCTATCCGCCAGTCTCTCCGCCCTCCGCAGGTGTCAGCTGTGCGGTCCCTCAAGCCATTGATCTCTCCGCCTTCCGCAGGCCACTGAGCAGGCCGCAGGTGACGGCAGGTGACGGCATGCCGCGAAGGCCCTATGACTACGGCACGCAAGGATCTGTCTCCAGGTCTTCACCTTCGACCCCCATCGACTGTTGCCGCTAGCATCAACTTCTCCCAGACTAGCTCGCCTCCACAACCCTCGGAAGGTACCAATCTTGATTTGCTGACAATAAGATTAAGATTTCCGGCAGGATTTGTGTTGTCGAAGTAGTTAATTAAAGTCAGGTGTAAGGCGGGATTCGTATGAATAAGAAGATAAGGTGATGTTGTGCCACATACTGCTGATAAAAAAATTCAGAACATATAAGAAGATAAGTAGAATGCTCGACCAAAAATTGAAGACTGATGATAGTAAACTGTTTGTTTCCTTCAGAACACTAGTTAAACATGATGTATTTTAACTCTTAGAAGCCTCAAAGGATGCGCAACTTAGCAGATCAGACTTGGTGACCTTTTCAGAAGCGGAAGAGCTAGTCCATCAGACCAGTTCCTGGATTGGATTGCTCATTTTTTTAATTTCCATTCTCATGCATGCAAATGTGTGATGTGAGCATTTCTATTTCTTGTAGGCTATTTTTCCTTCTCAAAGGTCAAATTTATTCTTTCATGCAATTCATATAGTGCTCATTCTGTACATCCATTCTGTTTAGAACTTCTCCATTGTTCTGTTTAGCCATGAGGAATAAAAAATTCTTTCAGTAGCCATATCATCTCATTATTTATTTCCCCCCAATTTCGTATAGTAGCTTTGTTTGATTCAAGCAATATTTGGTGCTAGGCAGGTTTTATTGTGAATTGGCCAGATTTTACCCCACTGTGGCAGAGGTGCCCACGAGTCATGACCATTCGGCATCAGCTCAAGGATAGCTCCACCGGCTATGAATTGGCTGGATCAGCAGAATAATACTATGTCTGACCTTGGGTGCTCTGTCAGGGTCACTCACTACTTTCCTATGCACATTGAGCATCATGATTTTGGCTGATGCAGAAGCATACAGGAGTGTAGTGTCAGGTATGAAACTGTCCATTCGTCACTAACACAGGCCAATGGGGCTATAAACAAGCCTGCAACAGCAACTGATCCCCGTATTTTGTGCACGCAGTGACTTGATAATCATTTTTAATTCTACCTGATTCTTGCAGATCGATGTACATGTTGGCAGCGAAATCCTGACTTCTAGATAAGCCTCAGCCATGGAAAAGAATCCCTACATTATGAAGTTTCAAAGGCAAGGTGATCTTGACCTTCACTGAATTATACATTTAACCACCACATATAGATGACTATCCACATTCTGGACACCTGAACTATGATTGTTATGGATCATGTTTTTCTTCTATTACGTAACCCCTTGTAAGGTTCCTTCCATTCTCTTCCCGTATGTTATCAGTTGATTTTCATTGAGTTGCCATGTAAGGGCCGTTGATTTGTGTAGGTTATAGAACAATGGTGGCTGTAGATTGTTGCAATGTCTTTGTTTCATGATCCTTTTCTTCGTTTCTTATTTGATTTCATAGCTTATATTTTTTTTAATATTCAATTTCAATCTCTAGTGCCTAGAAATTGACGGCGCGACCAGCTTGACTCATCGGCGCCTACCCCGCACCTACTGCACGGTGACTGGGGCTGCCTCCATCTTCTGCGGTAGGTGTGCAGTGATGGGGGCGAGGATGCCATCGCAATGCACATTGAGGGATGGGGCGAGGATGCCATCGCAATGCACATTGAGGGATGGGGGCGAGGATGCCATCGCAAGATGTTGGTGTCAAGTACTTCAGGGTCATGATACCTTTGTGCAGCTAATTATGAAGTGTGTTGAGACGGTATCTTTCCAGGTTTGGGTGAATGGAAAACTATCGGAGGCTTTTGTACCTAGCAGAGGCATTCGTCAAGGGGATCCTCTATCGCCCTACTTATTCTTACTATGTGCAGAAGGTTTCTCATGTATGCTAAAGAATGTGGGCCCTCTGTACATTGCAAAAGGAATTCGGGCCTCGGAGAGAGGCGGGCAGCGGCTGATGAACATCCTCGATCAGTACCAAAGAGGTTCTGGCCAGTTGGTTAATATGGCAAAATCGGCCATTTTCTTTAGTGAGAATTGTGGTGATCCAGAGAAGGCAATGATGAAGCAAATAACTGGCATTCAAAATGAAGCCTTATGTGAGAAGTATCTGGGTCTACCTACAGCGGTTGGAAGAAGCACTAAGGAAGCATTTGAATGCATACCGATCAAAATTCGTGGGCTTATGAATGGGTGGGGAGAGAAGAAACTCAGTTGTGCAGCTCGAGAGACTCTCATAAAATCGGTGGCGCAAGCTATCCCCACCTACTCGATGAGTTGCTTTGTCCTTGCCCCCTCGACATGCCAGAAGATTACTTCAGCTACTTCCAACTATTGGTGGAGCAGTGGAATAGATAAGCGAGGGATGCACTGGAGGAATTGGCCAGATATGTGTCCGCCAAAGTCTCAAGGAGGGCTAGGATTCCGTGATACTAAGCTATTCAACTTGGCAATGTTGGGAAAACAAGGTTGGAGACTCATGACTGATCCTGATTCGCTTTGTGGCCGTGTACTCAAAGGCAAATATTATCACAACGGTGACTTTATGTCGGCTACCAAGAAAAAACACGGCTCCCACACATGGTGTGCAATTCTGGCGGGCAGGAAGGTTCTCCAGCTGGGCTGCATAAAGCGCATCGGAGACGGAATGACAACAAATATTTGGAAAGATCAATGGCTGCCAGGAGTTGGGTTAAAACCTCAATGTCGAAAAGAAGGTGCTGATGCTGAACAAGTCAGCGAGCTGTTGGGCCCTGATGGGAGGACATGGGATCATGAAGCCTTACACCGAAACCTGGTTCCCCTGGATGCTGAAGCTGCACTGAGAATTCCCCTTGGGAGGCCAGTGTCAGATACATGGGCATGGACCGGCGAACGTCATGGGCTCTATACAGTTAAGTCAGGCTACCAGATGCTAGCTGCAATGGAGGCTCAACAGCGTGCTTGTGTACGAGGGAATGCGAGCCACTCAAATAATTCAAATGACTTGAGATGGAGCAAACCATGGAAATGCAAAATCCCCCCTAAAGTCAGGGTGTTCTGGTGGCGAATTTTGAACGATTACATTCCCAGCAGGGCTAATCTCAACCGGAGACACATCGATCCACTCAGCATTTGTGAAACTTGTGGAGCGAGCTCAGAGACGACCTTCCATGCATTGCTACAATGTACTTATGCAAGAATGTTTTGGATCAGACTCCGGGAGCTAACTGGTGTCAAGCTCCCAGTTTTGAACCCGGAAACATGGGCTTCAGCACTATTGGAGGATAGTACTTGTGCAGAGATGGATCGAGCGATCATTCTATGTGGGATGTGGTCAATTTGGCGGTCGAGGAATGACAGGCTGCATGGGAAATCTCCTATTGATATGAAAGCAGCAATCAACTGGGCAATTGATGCGTGTTTCCAACTCATTTCGGTAGATGGTGCTGCCACAGATCGAAGGGGACATCCAACAGTCCAATGCTGGCAGCGACCACCTGCAGAAACCGTGAAAGTTAATGTCGATGGAGCATTTGTTGCAGGTGACAACTCTGGTGGTGTGGGGGCTGTTGCACGAAACGCTGAGGGAGAGTTCCTGATGGGCTTGACAAAACGCCTTGCATCTGTTGCATCAGCCTTAACATCAGAAGCAGAAGCCCTTCGTATAGGAGTTCAGATGATTCACTCTGTGACGGGAGGATCGGTCATCATGGAGACAGACTCGTTGCAGTTGGTTAACCTCTGGCATAACAGAAATCTGCAGAGATCAGAGCTTGCGCCAATTTTCCTTGACATCCAGGAACTAGCTCTTTCGTTTTCTTCTTTTTCTGTAGTGCATGCTAAGCGTTCTGCTAATAGAGCTGCTCACACCTGTGCTCAATTTGCTGCGTCTTGTGCTTTTGATGTTTGGGCAAATGACCCTCCTAGTTTTCTCTTGCAAACTCTGCAAGATGACTGTAATCATGCTACTGATTGAATGAAGCAGCTGTTCCACAAAAAAAAAAGTACTTCAGGGTCATCGATGCTGCTGCAGCAGAAGATGGCCACGAACTAGGCTGCTTCATGGTAAGGATACTGTGCAACTATCTCTTCTTCCTCGTATGCGTCAGGGTGGAGCAGGAAGTAGAATATTCTGTACCCCATACCCGAGTCAATCCAGCGCACCAGCGTTCCCCGCTGGCCCGGCGTTCGTCGCTCCGTTTTTTCGTGTTTTTTCTCCAACCGATTTCCCCGCATTTTATCAGATCGTGGGTCCTCATCCTCTCTCCGTTCGGTTCCAGCTCCGTCGTCACCGTCCCTCGCGACCTCGCGCCCCACCGACACCCGTCCCTGCTGGTCGCCGCAATAGCCGGCCGATGCTAGGTCACTGCCGTTGCCGGCGTGAGCTGCACACCTTGGCACCTTGCCCTCAGCCTCGGCGTCATCAGCTGATGGGACGGCGATCTGGGTCAACTCAGCACAGTGGCGTCTCCATCCCTCCTTGCGACGTGCAGTAGAACCTTCCCCAGGCGTCGGCCCTGCATCCAAGGCGTCGCTCATCGCCTCATCGGCCTCCATGAACCAAGCTCCAGGTTAGTCCCATCTGCTTTCATCCACAGCACTGTTCATCCTTAATCCACCTTACAGATTCATTTTTTTCCAACAAAATTCGCTGACCAGCAGCCTCTTCTTGCTTCCTATGAAGTAATCCACCCGTTCACCATGGAGACGGGTGCAGAGGTTTTAATTTTTCAACCATGTGTTTCAGTGTCCTATACATGTTTGTTGTTTTCCTTCTGAAACTGCAACCAAAAGATGATTTTCCCATGGTTGTATTGCTGCGATGTTCCAAAATAATTTTTCTTTAAACTTACACGGACCTGAATATATCTCTTTACACACAGATTTATTTGTCCCTCTGAGTTTAATTTAATCAGCTACTCTGTATGTTTGTTTCCAATGCACAAAAGACTTCCATTTCTTTGTGAGGTTTAGGTTCGTCCTGTCATCTCAATTGCTTCCATCCTCACGAATGCAATTAAATTAGTCACAATAAGGAACTTTAGGCCCCCTTTGGATTGGAGGAGAAACACAGGGTATTTGTAGGGTTTGATTCCTATGGATGGTTTCCTATATATGCCCTTTGGTTCACAGGAAATTCATGGGAAGAATTCCACAGGATGCGTTCCAGAGCATGATTCCATAGGAAACGATCCAAGAAACCTCTTGGTAACTTTCCTGGCGCGAAAGCAAAGCGCTCGCGCGCGGCGTTGTCGCTCCCTCGCGCCAATTTCTTTTTGTTGACCGGTGGTAAAAGGGATTAGGCTGCTGCTGCTGCTGGTGCGTACGTGGGTGGGTTATGGAGGCTTCTGGTGTGTGCGTGTGGAGTCTGATGGTGTGTCTGCCCTCTGCCGTGCACAACACAGTCCACAAAAAACAAGCAGCAGCCCAGGCCCCTGTGTTTCACCAGTGCCTCTGCCGGAGGCCTTCTTTTCATCCTAAGAATTCCGTAGGAACACAATAGCACCTCACGTCGATTCCTGACATTTTCCTATCCCTACCCTTTCCCAAACCTTTGTTCCAAAGGGGCCCTTAACAGTTTGATGCCTTGCTCAATGATGTTCCAGCCTGGCCTTGCAACCTGGCCTCCTGCAAAAGCGGTAAGTCCAGCCTTTAGGCCTTTGGAATTAAATTGCTGCATGATTTGTTTTGAGGGAGGATGGTAGTGAGTATTTCTCATCCATTTAGTGAGGGGCAAAGTTATCTTGTCACCGTTTCGTTGCCCAAGTGATACATAATTAGCGATTTATGTCTTGCTATTTTTTAAGCGAATTGATGATTTCCATATGTGAAGAACCTATTCAGATATGCATCATGTTTTTCTGAAGATATGTAAATGTTTAGACATGCATCGTTGCTGCAAATTTAAACCTGATATGATTTCTTTCTTGAGAACCCATTATTATTTAGATTCTTAAGATGCATACTACCCCCTTCCTTTTTAATTTGACGTTCCGACGTTTAGACTGTTCTTAGTACGAGTTCCTGTCTCAAACGTCATCTATTTGGAAACAGAGGTAGTACTCATTAAGCTTTTAATAATCATATTGGTGATGCTTTGTATAATATTGTACAATTATAGTGATAATCTATTTTCGTGTAATCTAACTTGACGCTAGGTTGCATATAAATGAAGTTTTTCTGCTCACAAGTGACACTATTTATGGCTAGGCTATTTGGTTGCAAATTGCCTGAGTTATTTTCTATATTTCACTGATTTAGTTGAGCCTGCAAGTGGGGGCGGATGGAGCTGATATGCACATGCCATTGTTATTTAAGTTAATGCAGCAAGTAATTTATTGGTGAAAAATATACTATTTGCTATCTGTTCTCAGCTTGTGCAGATAAAATATTCTAGAAAGAACTCTGCTAAACAAAAAAGAAAACAGACTGATGTTAGTCCGGCAACCGAGATACTGCATTAGAACATGTTTTTTAAATGTTTCAGCTATTTATGTGATGTGTGAGTAGCTATGAGATTCAGAATGTTCATATGAGAGCTAACCCAAAGATACGTTGCATGCATGTTAACTTTTATATTAACTTCTGACATTATCTACAAAAATATTTTCCCTTTCCTAATTGGCCAGATGCCCATGGTGCTCCTTGGGAAGCTCTACGCCTCTGCTGTAGGTATGTGAGGTTAACACCCTTCTCTTGTTGATTGGTTACTATATGATTTGGTGATTATTCTGTGGGCAAAAGCATGCTGAACTTTAATCAATTTTTACTTTTAGTAGCTATGTATTATTAAACAAGTCTTTAGTGTGAATAAAATATGCTGATGAGATCTTTTGGTTGTTCCAATATTTTGGCCCGCTCTGAAGAAAATGCCCATGTTTTTCTGAAAATGAACTCATATTCAGTATAGATTTTGGTTCATTTTCCCCACATATTTTGCCACTTTCACAAGACAGCATGCTATTTTGTGTTAAAGCTTTTGTTACCATGCATCATTCTATGCCGTTTAGTAGCTTGCACTGAACAATGATTAATTCGAAGCTAATCTGCTGCTGGCATATGTTGCAGTCATTAACATTAGACAATTAATTATAATGGATTAAACCGATGTACCATTGATCTAAAGGCTTCAACTTTCAGTTATATAGAGATTTAAGAGTCACCTTGCTAAAGTTGCTCTAGTTCAGTTGACAATTTCGCGTCAATTGTTAATTCTAAACTAGGCTTTTCAGTCCATAGGCTGCAAAAAGGAAATTAAGACAGCTATTTGGGTTAGCTATGCCCTGTTAAAGAAGATAGTGTTATGACATGGTATAATTTGACCACCTTGCAATATATTTACTACTACTACATCTACACCGGCATGACTTTATTTTACCAATTCTTGTATTATTTAGTTATTCAGGTTGATACATATGCCAACAATTTATTGACAGGTTTCCCTTGCTTTTCCATTGATGAATAAGATATCAGGTGTTGGAATGACTTTCAGACCTGTGTACTTTGAGTTAAATATTTTATATCTTCAGTTCAATTGGGTAATATCGTATTGTTCATAAATCCAATTGGTGGTGCCCACAACAGGTGGCTGCAGCACAGTCAAGATTACAACAAAGCAGATTAGTCAGGATAAAAAAAAACATGACTTTGATGATGAAGGCTGGAATAGCTCGAGGAAAGTGTTAGCCGTCAGCACTGTGATATTATAATTCATTCTGAGATATCCATCTGTATGCCTGTAGTGTGATCCTGCCGAGATGGAGTGACCGACCATCATGGATTCCCAAGAAATCAAAGGCTCATGCATAATGCGGGCTATGTACAGTGTATGCTTGTAGTCTTTTTGTTTCACTTGTATGCCAATCACCGGCTAAAATGTGGATTCAATATATTGGTTGTGCTAACCACCGAGATGTACTAGTTGTCCCAAAATTATTGTACTCAATATTGAATTTCAATTTTTTTGATGCAGTAGAGATGAACCATCTATTTGTGAACTGGGTTGTCACAAAGATTTTGGTCAAATCACCAGCAAAAATCCATGACTACTCACTTGAATTCATAACAAATAATTAGTTTAATATACTACTTTAATATTTTCCCACTACAATCGAATGATTCCTGCAGTATACAGAAAAATCTGTTAGATTCGTTTAAAAAACAGCAGGAAAAGCGGCTGCTGGGGCTTGGATGGTGGAGGGGCACGGTGGTCCGGTGGGACCTGCTCGAGGGAAAACCACCTGTACACCGCACCTGAGGAAAAAACTATCGTGAACCGGTGCGACTGTGAGAGGGACGCTCGTCTCGTGGAAAAAACGGGATATTGAATAGCGCTCTACAACCGGTGCTAGCTAACCACCCGTCGGTGGCTGCTACCCCTTCTTCTTTCACCCGTCCGATCGCAATCCAATGATAACAGACTGGTCACGTACAAGCTAACGGTAGTTGCATCTTCCGTCAACGTCGTCAGCTACGCACGGGGCGGCGCTGTCACGGCTGCAGCGCAAGCAGGAAGGCAGGTCGTCGTCGTCAGTAGCATTGTACTCTACGTATGAGAGATGGTCCCTGTCACTTTCTCGCTCTGTCCTTTCTTCCTGCAGATTCGCATAGGAGTAGTACATGCAGTGGGATCCATCAGCCTGTTCGTTTGGCTGGTGGTTGATGGCTGGTGCTAGTTTATTCTGAGAGAAAAGTACTGCTAGCTGGTTGTTGGTGGCTGGTTTGTTCTGAGAGAAAAGTACTGCTGGCTGGTGGCTGATAAACCAAGCGAACAGGGTGCATTTCTCTTGCAGCGCATGCCTTGGACCTCAAATAAAAATATTGTTGCACCCTATCAGCAAAACTGAACGCACTGACGCGCTTGTCAACCACTTGAACAACATGTGATCTTTGGGCGGCGAAAGAGAGCGTTTTTCCCCTCTCGAACTCTCCCGAGCGCTACAGTTGCGAGAGGCGAAAGGGGGGCGACCGCCGGTTCCGGCGGCGATTTCGTCGGTCGCCTCCTTCTCTGATGGCCGGAGAGGCGTCGGAGCAAGGGGTGGGCTAGCAAATCGCCGTGCGGATGTATATATAGGCTTTAGGTTTAGTGTTCGCTCGCTGGCGGAGTTCGCCAGTGGAGCTAGGGTTAGGTTTTGTGTGTGCTCGCCGGCGGATGTAGTCGGCGGAGCTTGGGTCAGCCGGAGGGATGCTGCTCCCTTGCGGTTTGTGTATCCGGGCGGCGTCGGCGAGGCGATGGCGGCGACGGCGCTGTGGAATAAGTGCTCCAGGCCTCTTCCTCGCCCCGGTGACGAGCTTCTCCGGCGTCAGCGGCGAGGTCGGGGAGCAGTGCTCAGGAGACAGGGCCTGGTGAGTCGTCTCTTGGCGATTTTGCTGGCCTTCCTTTTGTTCAAGGTTGCGGAGATGGCTGTGGGGTTCGTGGATGGTGGCCGGCCGGATCTGGCTCGACTTCCCCTCGGCGACGGTGGTTGTCGATGGCGAGCCCGGATCTGGGAGTTGGAGGGGTCGGGGCGCTGCCCCGGTCGATGGGCGACCGCCGAGGGCTTCTTCAACTTCGACTCCAACAAAAGCCTGTGTGCGATGGTGCTTCTCCAGCTCAGGGACGTCCTCTTCTTCGACGGTGTTGGCCGGCGGCGAGGTGGACGACAGCGGTGGAGGATTCACGAAGGGTCGAGGGGCCTAGATGTAATATTTTCCTTTCTTAGGGTCCTTTGTGTAATCTGGCTGGGACAGCTGTCTTTGTATACGTGTAGTGCCTGTATGTGTATGCTTGTATGTGTACGCTTGTATGTGTACACTTCCTTTGAATGAATACAGGTACGTTTCAAAAAAAAACATGTGATCTTTCTCTAGTGGCAGGCTTAAACAAACAGGGAATATATCAGGTGGAAACCAACCTCTCCGTGCAAACTATGCAAACTTCAATCGGAGCCACACGATGTTGATCCAAGGGAAGACTTATAAAAGGTGGGAGGGATGATGTGTAAAACTCATGAGAGGTGGGAGGGATGATTTGCAAAGGTACTTTTGCAAATCACCCCTCCCACCTCCTATGAGCCCTCCTTTAGATCAACATCGTGTGGCTCTGATTGAAGTTTCTATAGTTTGCACGGAGGGGTTGGTTTCCACTTGATACGTTCCCAAACAAATATCGGAGAGTCTTTGCAGTTGCACAAAAACCAAAACCACATGCAGTTTTTTAGACTATCACATGCAGTTGAGCACATATATTTTCCAATAAAAATTGACGAACAAGCAAAAATAGGTGATTCATGTACGCAGCATTGTGTTTCGTTCCATTATTAAAACAAATACTAATTTTTACTTTCAAAAATTTCAACATCAATCTTCAGATACTAATTAAGAGTATTAAATGTGAATTAATAACAAAACTTATTACACAACTCTTATCTTAATTTTCGAGACGAATCTAACGAGCCTAATTATATTATGATTAGACAACGTCGTGCTACATTAAACAATCTTTAATAACAGATTAATTAGGCTTAATGAATTTGTTTCGCGATTTCCAGTCCATTCATACAATTAGTTTTCTAATTAGTCTACATTTAATACGCCTAATAGATCTTGAATTCCAAAAATTTCTCACGGCCGGACCCTTGCTCAAAAGTCTACTGCAGACACTAATTAGATATATTAGTTTTATATTTAGTAGATATTTGATACTTTTAATAAATCTTATTTTATTGAAAAAAGTTTTGAAACTACACACGGTAGGTTTCGTTCCATACATTCTACTAAATCTTATTTTATTGCAAAAAAAGTTGGCTTCAGCTCGGATGGAGTGCCAGAGCTGACTGCAGAACTGCATGATCTGGGTTGTTTCCCTCTCGACTTTGGATCTTAGCACCCAATCAGTCTGTCTGTACTAAGGATGACGGAGGAAAAAATATTTTGTTATGCACCGTCACATTTTGCATGCGTCGTCCCAAGCAAACGCTACAGCAGCGTCACCAGTTGGGTGCGCCAATCCTCTGCCTGGCTGCCTGCTGCCTCACCTGCTATTCGTGCGATCTCCTGCCACATGCATGTGGTCCACCGCCCTGCATGCTTCCTCCACTCAAAAATTCGAACGCCGCTTGATGCCGTCCGTGAGTAGGAGACGGCAGCTACCTCTCCATCCAGATCCATGACGGCGTCTCCACTTTCTTGGATTTGTGAGTTCTCCCTTTCCTCATATCATACTCAGATTTCCTAGGGTTTGTGCTACTCATGGTCGTCATGAGAGGTCTGGTTGGCATCTTGATTCATCTATTCATCTCAACTACAGATCGATTTCTGTGATGCTAATTGCCCGTAATTGCCTACACGATTACTTCCTCTACAGGTTAAATTGACGGCTAATTTATCCTGGAGGTCGGGGGGGGGGGGGTTCCCCTGAAGTCCCACTCCCAAACGGTGGGGAGCGTTCTCCCCTCATCTGGGCAGGGATGCGCAGACCTAGGGTAATCTGGGTGGGGGCATTGCTACCCTGGGTAGCTCTGACCTGAGCTGCCAAAGGAGCCCTTGGGGACTCTCCGCCCTCTGCAGGCGACGGCGTGCGCCCTGCGGTACCCCATGCATCCTGCCAGCCTCTCATCACGCAAAGTTTGCTGGGAGGCGTGCCTTCATCTTCAGTTGTTCCCCTATAGCCAGCATCAGCTTCTTTCATGGCTTGCTCTCTACAACCCTCGGCAAGGTACCAATCCGAAACCATCCTGTTTCTATCTTTGTTATGCTGGATTTGCATGGAACAAGGTTGAGCATTTTTAATACATTTGTGTCATACAGTTTGCATGGGGATAAAGGCTAATCATTGTCAAATGTATAGCTGATTTGGGTAAGATGGAAACTCGTAACTATGAAAATGTTGTTTCAATAAAAAAATAAAGAAGATAATGAGCCACATAGTGCTGATAAAAAATAGAACAGTTAAGGAGATAGGGAGAATGCTTGATAAAAAAATATTGAAGACCTTAGACAATAGTACATTGTGTGTTTTCGTCAGAATGCAAGTTAAACTTGGTATTTTTTTTTGGCAAGCCTTTGATTAGGATACAAAATGAGACATATTGCAAAATGAGCTCAGTAGTAAATTGATCTCCCTTGGCTAAAATAGAAACTTGTTTGGTGAAATTGAGCTCAGTAGAACAAAAAGACTCATGCTCTTTTGAAATGAATTAGTGAAATTGTTATTGTTAAAGTACATACATAGCACAAAACATTGTTGGGAAGGAGTGTCAAGAATGATCTTGCAGGATATTTTAGACTGCAAAAGAGTGTAATAAGTTCCTTGAAGCTTTTTAGTACTACAAATTTGCAAAGCCAGGACAATCTTCTGGCAGAATTTATTTTTTTCCTCCATTCAAAAAAAGAATATTGTCGCTTCACATTAGTGGCAAGCATCTGATTGCAGCATGTGTGAGTAAAACTATATATCAATGCGATGAAATAATGGTTGCAGTTCTCGCTGATTCTCATAGGGGCATATGTTTAGAGCATGAATCTGTCGAGTAGAATGGGCGATATACTTTATTGGTAAAATTCATGCTTATTAATGTGCGCATTGTGGCCTTAACTTTGAATATTGGATATTTCCCTGAACTTGACATTCTGTGGATGCATAGTGCATTAGTGCTTTCTTAAGTTTGCAAATTTGTATCTCGATATATACGGAATCTACTAATTGCATGACATGCTATGGAATTCTGTTTGTGTAGTATCTACCAATTGCACTGACTTGTCCAGACTATTGATTTAATGCTAGTCTATCCAGATTATTTATCTCCGCTAGCCTCTCCATACTAGTCTGACTACTGATGAAGCTGATGCACAGTTCATGTTCTGCCTTCTGTGTTAATGCACATCCTAGTACTCTATGTTTGAGCAAATGCGCCAATTTTAATTTCCCCTGAACCTAGGAGTTTTTGTTAAATAGTAGCAGTTTGATTCTAAAAAAATAATTGCATGCATGGATGTATCGACAAGTTGGTGACTATTCCACTTAGATGTAGTGCTAAATTAGGCATTATTTTTCAGGATGCTTTGAGGTGACAAATTTATTTTGAGGCACCTCTCTATATTTGGGGTGCTGTGAGATGATTTTTTTTCTTCAAAATGCACCTCTGTATTCTGAAATCAAAGAATATCTCTACTCACTCAACCTTAAGTCGATCCCCTTAGATTAGAGCCAATTCCCTTCAGATTATTATTATTGCTTTATCTAAATTAAAACTTCTCTGCTATTCTTTATAGCCATGAGGAATTAAGAATTCTCGTGGTTGCCGTATCATCTGAATCTCGATTTTACCCCAGGTTAGGTAGCTTTGTTGCTCTGCGAATGCTGTCTTGCTTGTGTACTATGGGCTTAATACTTCTTGTTTCTTTCTAGCGGATGGCACTCATTATGCCTGACTGGCTTGTTGAGCAAAATTAGGTGTTATGTGCCTCTACGCTATTGTTGTTCACCAGAGAGGCGACCTGATTGATCCAAATTTGGTAGCATGAGGATCTGTTTTTTCGTGATGTCCATATATGTGAAACTATGTCGGGACTCATTGTTGGCTAGTCGTAATACTATTTTTGATAATTCTTCTGCCAGATTTGTGTTATTCTTGAAGCTAGCTTTTTTCTTGACATTACTCATGCGTGCTGTTTTTTTTCTTTTCCTTCCACTATCATGTGCGTGGATAACAATAATCTTTATCGTTTTCTTGCCTCAAAGATGACACCAATTCTGCTTGGATCAGTGTCCAGGTCTGGTGAAGCCTCCTCACGAAGCTGCAGCTGCAGGAAGAATCAGGAAGGACTGAAGGAGCGAGCTGCAGGTGCCCGAACCTAGACGCAACACACAAAAATTCCAACCTCTTTAGCTTTTAGGCAACCAAGTATTCAGATCGAGCTGTGATAAGACCTTTGGCAAGAGGAAACTGAGGTGGTAGATCATAATTTTCACTCTACATGACTTCTGATGCAGCTACAATAGCGTACAGAGAAGATGTTTTACTGATTTGCAAAGTTACCTATTGGAAACTTTCTACCTGGAAAGTAATTTCGTGTAATTAGGAATTTCAACCACAATGTAGTACATTTGACCATAAAAACATGTATTTTATTCTTTTTTGGCAGGTGTTGAAGAAAACTTAGTAAATCTATTCCTGAGTTCCTAGAATGTGTAACGGCACCCGGGCGCCCCTCGCGCCCCTCCCCCGCTCGCCCGGACCGCCGGCGCCGCCGCCGGCCGTCCTCCCTGCTCCGGCGACCTCCGCCCGAGCCGGGTACAGATCCGGATTCCCCTCCTCGCTCTCTCTCCATCTATACCCCCTTCTTCCCTCCCCGTGTAGTGTGTGCGCAGATCGGCTTCGCCCGTCCTCGGCTCCCTCCTGCCGGGGCCGGCCGCCATGGTGCTCCTGGAGGAGCAGGAGGCCGACAGCGAGGCCTCCCTGCCCGTGCGCTCCCTGGTCGTGGCCCCGTCTGCTGGCCGGGGTGCTCCGCGGCGTGCCCCCGCGATGGCGCCAGCGGTAGCCGCGCCGCCGCCGCCCCGCGCCGCGTCGGGCCCCTCCCCGACCGTCGCGGCCTCCCCCGCTGCGGCTTTGCTGGCGTGCGTGCCGGCTAGGGAGGCGCCCAGGCCAGCCGCGCCCGCCGCTGCGCTGGCCGCTGCGGCCCTCCCCGCTGTCGCTTCGCGGCCCGGTGTGCCGGCTGGGGAGGCGCCCCTGCCGGCCGCTGGCGCGGCCGCCGCCGGCCCTCGCGCCGCGCCTCCACCGCCCTGCTGGGCCTCCTCCCCCCACTGGGGCGCTCTGCGTCGCCTCCGCCGCGTCGGGGCGCTCTGCGTCGCCTCCCCCGCCGGCTGGGGGGCCTGCTGCACTGGGCCGGCCGGCCGCCGTGCAGCCCGCTGGGGGCTCGCTGCCGGCCAGGGGTTCGCCGGCAGCAGCCGGTCCTAGGCCGACGCCCGCTGCTGCCCCAGCCGGCCGCCGCCTTGCCGGGCCACTAGCCGCGGTCGGCCCCCCGCCTGCTGCGCGGCCGGCCGGCGATGGGGTCCTGGCCGGACTGTCTGTTGGTGCCGCCACCCAGGCTGCTCCTTCCTCGTCTCGCTTCGACGAGCTTGACGATGGTTTTGATGTGGGCTCGCCACCACCGGTCGAGGCCGTCCCCTCCCCCTCGCCCCTGCTACTCTCGGTCGCTCCTCTCCCTCCTGCCGTCGGGCAGGTTGGCTCTTCTACGGTGGTGGCGCCTGTGGGGGCGGTGGACGCCCTCGCCGCGCTCACCGCTGTCCCGGGACTCTCCCCCGCCACGGCCGCCGCGCTTGCTGCCGCCGGCCCGGCCGCGGTTGCTTCTGCTCTCCGTGTGTTGGAGGCGTGCGCGGGGCTTGGCAGCGGGAAGATGCCCCCTCCACCTCCATCCCCTCCGCCTGGCCGCGTCCGCTCCGCGAGCTGGAGGCGCGCGCGGGGCTTGTCGATGGCAGGGCGCCACCTTCTCCCTCCACCCCCGCTGCCTGGCCACGCCCCCTGGAGGCGCCTGGTGCCGACCGCCTACCACTCGCCGCTGCTTCTGTTGGGCAGGGGGTTGGCAGCTCCTTAGGCCACTGTCTGCCTCCGGTCGCACCGGCAGGGGGAATGGAGCCCGGCTCGGCGGAGCCCGGTCCATCCATTCCCTCCTCCAGGGAGCTCTGGGTCCTTGAGGCCTCGGGTTCCTCCGCCTCGGGCTCGTACTCCCCAGGGCAGCGCGGTCGTTCCCACTCCCCCACCTTCTCGGCGCAGGTGCGGGCGGCCGGCATTCCGGTGCCCGGGCGCACCCCCTCGCCGCCGCCGCACCCGTCTCGGTCGCTACTCCATGCTCCCCCCGCCCTCATTGCCTCCTCCGCTGCCGAGCTTTCGTCGACGACGGCTTCGCGGCCCGTGGCCGCTTCCGCCAGGGGGATCCTGGGCAAGCGGCCACTGTCGCCCCCGCGGCCGCCTCCGCCTCCTCCTCGGCGGCGTGCTAAGGTGGGCGGCCGCCGCCCTGCGGCTCCGCCCGCGGCCGTGCCGCGCCGTGCTGGGGGGCGGTCGTGGGACCGTCGCCGCCTCCCGGCAGGCACGCCCGGGGGCCGCGGGTCGACGCCGACGGCTTCGTTGAGGTGCGGTCGCGCAGACAGCTGCGTGCGGAGCGGTCACTGCCGCCGCCACCACCTCCACCTCTGTCCTTCGTCCCCCCAGATCTGGTGGGGAAATGCTTCAACTGCTTCGGGGAGGACCACATCGCCGCCACCTACCCTCACGCGCCGCGCTGCTTCCGGTGCCACCAGCTCGGACACCACGAGAGCTCGTGCGGGCGCTCGAAGGTCTGCCTGGTGACGGTGGAGGGCGCCCGTCCTCGTCCGGGAGGTCGCACCCCCTCCCCACCCCTGGTCGCCCCGCGCCTGGCCGGCCGCTCCCCGCCGCCGCCCCGCGCTGTGCAGGGGCGGGGTGCCCGTCCGCCGCCGCCTCCACCTCTTCGGCAGCGACAGGAGGCGCGGCCGCCCCCGAAGCCCCGTCGTCGCCCTGCTCCGGGGGGCCGCGACCCGCCGCCTCCCTCGCCGGAGGGGCGTCGTTGCCCACCTCCGGCGGCCCGTGACGCCCCGCCGCCTCCGCCGCAGGGGGCTCGCGGGCGTGCCCCCCCTCCGCGGTGCGGTACGACGCGGTGCCTCGCGATGCGGCGCCTCACGACGACGCTCCCCCGCCGCCTCGTCGTGTCGCGGCCAGGGCGGGCGAGGTGGCCTGGGGGGTGCCGCCCCCTCCTCCGCTTCCCGCGGGGGGCTCGAGGGCCTCCGTTGCGGTCCCCGCTCTCGGGCCCGTGGCCCCTCCGCCTCCGCCCTCCCCCCCGGCGCCCCTGGGGCACCCCTTGTGCCGCCCGCAGCTGGAGACGTGCATTATCGCACGTACCCCTGAGGTCGAGGCCAACGAGGTCGCTCTGGAGTGCGCTCTGGTCGCCATGGTCGTGGGCACTCGTCCGTCCATCTCTGCGGCGGATGTGGTTGCCTACCTCACCGGTCGCTTGGGCATTGTGCCGGGGATGTTCATGGCCTACCCGTTCCACCCTGAGGACTTCCTCGTCGTCTTCCAGGACGACCCTGAGATGTTGCGGGTGCTCAATGCACCCACCCCGGATGGCCCCTTTCGCCTCACCTTCCGCCGGTGGCGGCGGGAGAACTGGGCGGTCGACGCGGTACTACGCTACCAGGTGCGGGTGGGCATCAAGGGGGTGCCTTCGCACCTGTGGCTGCGGTCCACGGCGCACGATGTCCTCGGCTCCTCCTGCGCGGTCATCAACCTGGCTCCTGAGTCAGAGTCGAAGGCCAACCTCAAGGAGCTTGTCGTCCTGGCCGGCTGCGTCGACCCGGACTTGATCCCGGTGCAGACGGACATGCTGGCACCGATTGAATTCCCCGGGTTGGGCGCCAGCCAGCCCTGCCTGCGCTACCGGGCGACGATCGACATCGCCCAGATCATCGACACTCTGGCTCCTCCGGCTGATGGGGCCTCCTAGGCGGGGGTGGGGGGTCGGAGGGTGGCCCTTCTAGCTCTTCAGGTCGCTCTTTTGCCCCCCCTCCCCCCGCCACCGGGGCCTTCGGTCGCCGGGGGCACTACTGCCGCGCCGTCGCGAGCCCCGAGGGGGGCCCTCCTTCCGCTTCTGGCGGGAGGTATGGTCGTGTCGCAGGGGGTGGGCAGGGAGCCGCCTGCTGGGGTGCCCCCACTTCCGCACCTCCGCCGGTCCTTCCGGCTCCCTCTTACCCCTACTGGGCGCTGCAGGGCGTCCACCAACCACCTGCCATCCCACCTCGGTCGTCTCGTCTCTCCGCCTCTGCTACGCCGTTTCGCGCCCCGGCTGCCCCCTCCTCTTCGCGGCCAGCCGAGGTGCGTGCGTCGCTGGTAATGGCCCCACTCCAGCGGGCTTCCTCTGCTACCTCTTCGGCTCCGGTCGCGTGGCTTCTCAGTTGTGACGAGTTCACGACGCCGGAGCACCTCCCTCCGCTTCGTGTGTCGTCGCCGCCTAGGAGCCTTGCCGACGACCCGATGCTTCTTGAGGCGGAGCTTCTGGTCGCTTCCTCTGCCTCGCCTACTCGCGCCGACCCGACCGTCGCCTGCCGGGCCCCGCCCGCTGCCTGCCCCAGGCCAGCTAGCCCGGACCCGGCCGCTGCCGGCTGCTGCCCGGCCGCTGCCGGCCGCCGCCCGCCCGCGGCCGGACGTCGCCCTGCCACGGTTGGCCACCGCCTGGCTGCCGCTGGCACCAGCTTGGCCGCTGCCAGCCTCAGCCTGGCCGCGGCGCGCCGCAGCCTGGTTGCGGCTGGCGGCCGCCTGGCCGCCGCGGGACGTCGCCCGGCCGCCGCTGGCCGTTGCCTGGCTACGGCTAGCCGTAGCCTGGCCATCGCCTGCCACTGCCTGGCCGCTGCACGGGGCAGCTTGGCCTCTGCCGGCCGTGGCCCGGCCATGCCGCCCTCCGGACTTCGTACGACGACGGCTCTCGTCCCGGCTGTGCCTCGCGCTGTCTCCGTGCGCGCGGGGGGGGGGGGGAGCTCTACCGCACCTCGCGTGGTGCCGGTGGCGGACGTCTTCCGCAGGTTGCTCTCACCCCTGGCGGACCGCCGGCTGGCGTTGCCTGCGACCCCCTCGCCCGCCTCTTCCCTTGTGGTCGCCCCGCCTCCGTTCCGGTCGCCCTCTGCCTCTCCGGCCCCCGCCGAGTCGGGTCTCTCTACCCCTCGGCACTCGCCGGACGTGCCTCCGTTAGCCGGGGAGCTGGCTACCCCCTCCTAGGCTCTCAGGTCGCACTCCCTGCCCTCTGCTATGACTGAGGGGCCTTCTCAGGGCGACCTCGAGTCGCTGGTGGCAGACTTATGTGCCTCTTTGCAGTGGCCTACACCCCCGCCGGTTCTGGGGGCGCCGCGCCGTCGCCGGGCGAAGGTGTGCCCGCCACTCGCCACGCTTCGCCGCAGCAGCAGTCTCGCCGCGGTTTCCAGAGCCCGGGGTCCGAACCCGGTCACCGCGGGCCATAACCTGCTGATGCGGAAGCTGGGAGTCGTGGGGCCGTGCGAGGCACCCGACGCTGCCGCGTTCCAGCGCTACACCAGGCTCTTCACTGTCGGCCTGTCGGAGGAGCACTGCAGAGCTATCTGAGAGCTCTTCGGTGCCCAGGTCGAGGGGTCCTTTCAGTGCTCCATGCTGGAAGATGACGAGTTCCAGGCGGCGGTTCGTGAGCTCTTCCCCGAGGAGCAGCTGGTCGTCGATGCGCAGGCCTGAGCCTGTGCTTGTCGAGTGGTCGTCTCCTTTTGTGTTTAAATGGATGTAAACATTACTGTTGGGAACGTCTGTGGACTTAACCAGCGTGCTAGACGCTCGGCGGTCCGTGAGTTGGTTGCTTCCGAGCGTGTCTCTCTTCTTTGTCTGCAAGAGACTAAGCTCGCGGTTGTACCCCCCTCCTTCATGCTTGATATGTTAGGGCTCGATTTTGATTACGTTGCGTTGCCGGCTGTGGGCTCCCGCGGCAGTATTCTGGTCGCTTGGCGCAAAGACTCCTGGCTCATCTCCTCCCCCTCCTTTGGCGCCCACCACGTTACGGTGAAGGTCGCACTGCTCTCCGCCCCCCTCTCAGTACTGGTGGCTCACCTCCGTTTACGGCCCGCAATCCGATGCGGATAAAGTCTCCTTTCTCGTTGAGATCTGTACCCTCCGTCCGATGCTCTCTGGACCTTGGGTTCTCTGCGGGGACTTCAACCTCATCTACCAGGCGGCCGACAAAAATAACGACCGCCTCTCACGCAGGATGATGGGTCGCTTCCGTCATTTCCTCAACGACCTTGAGCTTCTTGAGCTGCACCTCCAAGGACGTCTCTTCACTTGGAGTAACGAGAGGTCGCATCCCACCCTGGAACGTATCGATAGAGTTTTTGTCTCCCAGGACTGGGAGTTTCTTTTCCCCTCCTCTGCTCTTCATGCTGTCTCCTCTAGGTGTTCCGATCATGCTCCCCTCCTCCTCCTTCTCGACTGCGGGGTGCACTCTAAGAAATGCTTCACCTTTCAGGCCTTTTGGCCTAAGGTCGAGGGCTTCTTGGACACAGTCAGGGCGGTCTGGTCGAGACCGCGCCCTGATGTTGACCCGCTCCGTATGATCGACCACCTCCTTCGTGAGACAGTGAAGGCGCTTGTAAAGTGGAGCTCTAAGGCGGTCGGCAGCATTCGCCTGCAGATCCAGATCGCCAAGGAGGTCATCTTCCGCCTTGAGGTCGCGCAGGACTCGCGGTCGCTCTCTCCCGAGGAGATCTCTTTGCGGCGGTTCCTCAAACTACGTTACCTAGGCCTGACCTCGCTGCAGCGAACAATTGCTCAGCAACAGTCCAGCCTCAGGTGGCTGCGTGAGGGGGACGCCAACACTAAACTTTTCCACCTATATGCCAACCACCGTAGGAGGAAAAACTTCATCCCCTCCCTTCTGGTCGGTGGTCGTTTAGTTTTTCGGGAAGAGGACAAGGCCTCGGCAGCCTTCGACTACTTCGACCGAATTCTGGGCGCCTATCATGAGCGTTCCTGCGCCCTCGATTTCGAGGAGTTGGAACTCCCGCGGATGGACCTGGAGGACCTGGCTCTTCCCTTCGCGGAGGCCGAGGTCTGGGACGTGATCAAGGACCTCCCGCTGGACAAGGCCCCCGACCCGGATGGTTTCACGGGTCTCTTCTACCGTTCTTGCTGGTCGATCATCAGGGGTGATGTGCTGCGGGCGTTCAACGCCCTCTCTGACATGGACTTCCACAGCTTCCACCACCTGAACGGTGCCCTTCTCACCCTCTTGCCTAAAAAACCAGACCCGGTCACCCTTTCTGATTACCGGCCCATCAGCCTAATCCATAGCTTTGGGAAACTTTTCTCCAAAGCGGCCGCCAATCACTTCGCCCCCCACCTCTCCTCTCTCATCTCACCCAATCAAAGTGCCTTCATCAAAGGTCGCCTCATCCACGACAACTTCCGCTACGTTCTTGGCACAGCGAGAGCGCTTTCTACTCGAAAGCTTCCTATGATCATGTTCAAAATTGATCTAGCGAAAGCTTTCGACTCGGTCGGCTGGGTTTTTCTTCTTGAGCTCCTCTCGGCTGTCGGCTGTCCTCGCAGATGGACCGACTGGATCTCTATCATTCTTTCCACCGCCAGCACCAGGGTCTTGCTCAACGGTGCCCCTGGGCAGCGGATCTGCCACGGGCGAGGCCTGCGTCAGGGCGATCCCCTCTCTCCCATGCTTTTTGTGCTGGTCATGGAATGCTTCCATGCCCTCTTCCGTAAGGCGGAATCCCGTGGTCTCCTTCTAGATCTAGGGAGGAGTATACGTTTTCATGCCTCTCTCTACGCTGACGATGTGGTCGCTTTCTTCTCTCCGGTCGAGCTAGATCTGCGGGTTGTCAAGGCGGTCTTGTCGCTTTTCGAAAGCGCGGCCGGCTTGGCGGCAAACTACACCAAAAGCCAGGTCTACCCCATCAACTGCTCTGAGGGGCACCTGTCTCTGGTCCGATCCATCCTCTCCTGCACGATCGCCGACTTCCCTTGCACCTACCTCGGGGTACCCCTCTCTATCAAGAGGCTACCCAAAGCGGTGATGCAGCCTTTGGTCGATAAGGTCGCTAGGCGCCTGCCCCCTTGGCAGGGCAGACTGTTGAGTCGAAGTGGCCGCCTCGTGCTCGTCAAATCCACGCTCTCGGCCATCCCGATCCACATTTTGATGGCGATTTCCATCTCCCCCTGGGCACTGCGCGCGGTCGAAACACTCATCCGTGGCTTCCTCTAGTCCGGCACAGAGGTGGCCTCGGGCGGTCGTTGTCTGGTCGCTTGGGTGAACGTCACCTGCCCCACTCGCTGCGGTGGACTCGACCTGCCGAACCTTCGTATCTTTGGCACCGCGCTGCGCCTACGTTGGTTGTGGCTGGCGAGGACTGACCCGGACAGGACTTGGGCCGCGTTCCGCTTCCCCGTGGACAAGGCCACCCAGGCTTTCTTCAACGCCTCCATTTCCGTGGAGGTGGGGGACGGTACTCGTGCGCTTTTCTGGGAAGACAACTGGCTCTCCGGGTGCTCCATCAAATCCCTTGCACCTAACCTCTGGGCCACGGTCTCGCCTAGGGTGCGTCGGGCACGCACTGTCGCGGACGCCCTGTAGTCAGGGGCGGCCGGGATACGTTGGGTCGCTGACGTAACCCACGCCTGGACTGTGCAGGTGATCTTGCAGTACCTCGTCATCTGGGACCTGCTGCAGGAGGTCAGTCTCACTTCCGAGCCTGACCGGTTCATCTGGAAATGGTCGCCCAGCGGAGTCTACTCCTCGGCTTTGGCCTACTCCGCCCTTTTTCTTGGTCGCGTCGACATCCTCGGGGCACGCCAGATCTGGAAGGTTCACATGCCAGGGAAGTGCAAGTTCTTTGCTTGGCTGGTCTTGCACGGCCGCTGCTGGACGTCTGACCGGCTGCACCGTCATGGGCTTAGGGCCTCAGACACTTGCGCGCTGTGCGCCCAGGCATCCGAAACGCTGGACCATCTGACGGTGGACTGTGTCTTCTCTAGAGAGACCTGGCATATGGCCCTCAGACATATTCTACTTCAGCAACTTGCTCCGGATCGCCCGATAAAGTTCGCCGAGTGGTGGTGCTCCGCCAGGAAACAGGTCGCTAAGGCACGGCGGAAGGGTTTCGACTCCTTCGTCTGGTTGGTCGCTTTGTCGCTGTGGAAGGAACGAAACCGGCGCGTTCACGACAAGGAAGCTCTCATACCAGTGGCGCTGGTTCCGGCGATCCTGGAGGAGGCTAGGACTTGAACGCGTGCGGGATTCCTCCCGCTCGCTAGGCTTTTAGGTGTTCGCCCGGTGCGGGCGGTGTGATCTTTCTGTTTTGTCTCTTTAGGCCCCGTGCCCCTTGTATTCAAACCTGGATGTTTCTTATTCTCTCTTAATGAAAAACGTGCTTTGCACGTCTTAAAACAAAGTTCCTAGAATGTTGTACAAGCATACATCTTTTTGTCTCCAGTACGCAAGTCATTTCACGTGCACAACGATGGTATTATTTGTGACCATATCACTTCAATTTTTATCCTCACTGTCAGGTACTAGTATTGTTTGTGATCATATCACTTCAATTTTTTATCCATCACTTGTTTACTTCTCTTACATGAGGATGAAACCTTTTCACACGTCTGCACTTGAATAAAATATAAAAAGCAATGGAACTTGCATCTCACGTGAAATAAAACAAAAAACAAACCAAACTCCACGGAGGTGTCGCGTGCATCTCGCGAGAAAATCGGAGCGCCCGCCTGGTGCCGCCCTGATCGGAGTGCGGAGTGCGCTCGGGTACTGAATAACTTATTCAGTACCCTAGCTACCAAATAGCGGATGCCTATATATACTATATATATATTATGCATCTGGGTGCATTCTATGTAGAGAATGCACCCAGGCCGAACCAACCAACCGGACAACTGACTGAACCAACCAGACCACCACCCGTCCCGCGCCCGCTAACCTCCTCAGTCCACGGCCCACCATTCCCTAACCCCAATCCCCGACCCCCACGGCCCCACCCACACACCCCGCCTCTCCTCTTCTTCCCATCGGCGCGGCGCCCTGCGCCCCGGCCGCAAGCGTGCGGGCCTCCGCCGTCGGTCGGCCCGTGGCAGCGCGCAACCCATCCTGCGGCGCGCGGAGGAACCCGCGACTGGGCGACTTCGACTGCGCATCCAGCGACCGCCGCAGCCGACTCGTTCAAACTCAGATCCCTTTGCCCCCGAGCTTTTCCAGGGCGGCGGCGGCGATGCAATTCACGAGGGGCGGCGACGAGGGTCTCCCGGCGGTGGACGCGGCGGGCTCAAGCGGGCACGCGTGCTCCGCACTCCACCCCTGCAGGCGCTCGACTCGTTCATCGAGAGGCAGGTCGGAGGCGATGCGGTGCGTAGGGGGAGACTGGATTGGTGCGCCGCCGGGAAGGGGCAGTCCAGGAGCAGGAGGGGTGTCGCCGATGCTCCTTCCCCCGGTCGCGGTAGTCGCGCCGCCTCAGCTCGCTCTGCCTGCGCCATGGTCGCTGCACACACCGCAGCTAGCCATGTGAACTTCACCCCTGTCCACGGGCGCCGTACTGGTTCGGCGAGGCGGCGAGCTCCTCAGCCCCAAACTCCGCACCGGCCAGGTGAGATTCGCGTGCAGGGGCTCCGAACCGACGAGCTCCCCGGCTGCGGGCGCTCCGCTGGCCTGCGAGTTCCTAGCCCCGTGCACCGTGGGTGTCGCGCACAAGCCGGCCTCTGCTCTGCGCCACTTTTGCGGATGGGACCAGCGAGCTTTGCCCGTGCGGGATCCTGCAGCGGACGGCGCGCGGGAGTTGCTCTGGCGCGGCAACATCGGCTCCCTCGCGGCAGCCACCAGGGGCCCCGGTGACGGCGACGACGAGCGCACTAGCGCGTGTAGGACGTCGAGCACCAGCGCGCAGGAGCAGGCGCGGATGCATCCCCCGTGCGGCAAGCTAAAGACCTCCTTGCACGCAGCGGCACGCCCGGCAAGCGGGAGCTCCCGGCGGTTGGCGGTGGGTTCGGCAAGCTCCCGGCGGTTGGCGGTGCGGTGGACGGCCTCGGGACCGACGAGTCTCCGCGACGGCAAGCTGGAGACCTCCATGCGTGGGAGCACGCGGCGGCCTCCACGGCTCCACGCCTTCGCGTCCTCCATGTCCCCGAGCTGCTCGGCCTCCACCACCGCCGGCGAGCTCCCCGTCGCGGACGACGCGTGGGACCAGCGAGCTCCCCGCGGAGGCAGGCCAGCGACGTCCCGGCGCGGGAGCACGCGGTGGCGCGCCCGACGAGCTCCTCGTGCCGGACGACTATGAGCTGCAGCTGACTCGCAGGTGAGGGAGCACCTCCGTCCGGCCTCCTCGACAGAAAATCGATCTCGCGGAGTCGACGACCGCAGGACAGCGAGCAAGCGCTGGCCGTGCAGGGCAAGCTGGGCGGAGGGCAGAGCCGCAGAGGCCGGTGGTGCAGCGCGGAGTCCTTCGTCCCAAGTAGCGAGCTTCAACAAGCTTCTGCACCGGTGTCTAGCAGTGTGCGTGGGGCTCGCTCGTGTGCAGGTCCTCCATCTGCCCCTTTCCAGATTACTCTCTTCTCTCTCTCCCTCTCTTCTTCGTTGATCAAGATGTCCAGATGTTGTGATTTTGTGATTTTGTTTGTTTTGGTGATTTAAAATCCATCGATTTCATCAATTTGTGTTGTGGTTTTGTCGATCTATGCATATGGTTGTCATGGAGCTTAGCTGTTTGAGAATCGGACGTGAGGCCATTCTGCTATTCCTCTTTTCCTCGCCACCAGATGAACCAAAACATCTCTGTGTTCAGCCATCAAGCTGTATTTTTTCAGGATTGTATGACTGTTAAGATAGGATTGTATGACTGTTAAGATGTGATGGAGCTCACTAGGTTTATGTAGGTAACATGTTTTATTTAAGTAAACATGTTGGATACCTGAATGAGTTTTATTTTTAAAAAATCACTGATGAGTTCAACATTCAAGAAACAACAAGCAATGGCATTGATTTAGAACATTAGCTAAAGATGAGCCAATGATACACCAGCATGCTGTATAGCTCACAAAAATCAGTGGCATTCATAAGGAAATAAAGTTATAAAACATGCTAGTTTTACTAGGCGATTAAAGCGCATCTCCACCTCCATTATTGCAACCGGACAGTGGTTCGAGTTGCAATCGATGTACACTCCGAGTTGCAAATACTGAGTGCTTCCGCCTGATACTGTACTACTCCTTCAGTTGCAACCGGATAGTGGTTCGAGTTGCAATCGATGTACACTCCGAGTTGCAAATACTGAGTTTCAGGATTTCACCTAGGGAGTGGTGACACAAGTTGCAACTGGTCCATGACACAAGTTGCAATTGAAGTGATTGCTGTGTTGCAACTGGAGTGCTTGTTGAGTTGCAATTGGAGTGCTCTGAAGAGTTGCAATTGAGGTGCTTGCCGTGTTGCAACTGGAGCGTTGTCGAGTTGCAATTCGTTTGATAAAAATTATAAAAATTACATGTCCAGAGTTGCAACTGAAGTGCTCGAGGAGTTGCAATTGAAGTGCTTGCCGTGTTGCAACTGGAGTGCTTGTTGAGTTGCAATTGAAGTGCTCTGAAGAGTTTGCAATTGAAGTGCTTGTCGAGTTGCAACTGGAGAGTTGTTGAGTTCCAATTCGTTTGATAAAAATTATAAAAAATTACATGTTTAGAGTTGCAACTGAATTGCTTGAGGAGTTGCAATTGAAGGCTTGCCATATTGCAACTGGAGCGTTGTTTGAGTTGCAATTCGTCTAATAAAAATTACGTGTCCAGAGTTGCAACTGAAGTGCTCAAGGAGTTGCAATTGAACTACCTGCCGTGTTGCAATTGGAGTGCTTGTTGAGTTGCAATTGAAGCGCTCTGAAGAATTGCAATTGAAGTGCTTGTCGAGTTGCAACTGGGGTGCTTGTTGAGTTGCAATTCGTCTGATAAAATTATAAAAATTATATGTCCAGAGTTGCAACTGAAGTGCTTTGAGGAATTGCAACTGAAGTGCTTGTTATGTTGCATTTTCCGAGTTGCAACCTGATAGTGTTTCGAGTTGCAATCAACATACACTCCGAGTTGCAAATATTGAGTGTTTTCGCTGATAGTATACTACCCCTTCAGTTGCAACCTGACAGTGGTTCGAGTTGCAATTGATATACACTCCGAGTTGCAAATACTAAGTGCTTCCACCTGATACTGTATCACCCATTCAGTTGCAACCGGACAGTGGTTCGAGTTGCGATCGATGCACACTCCGAATTGCAAATACTGGGTGCTTCCACCTGATACTATACTACCCCTTCGGTTGCAACCAACAGTGGTTTGAGTTGCAATTGATATACACTCCGAGTTGCAAATACTAAGTGCTTCCACCTGATACTGTATCACCCATTCAGTTGCAACCGGACAGTGGTTCGAGTTGCAATCGATGCACACTCCGAATTGCAAATACTGAGTGCTTCCACCTGATACTATACTACCCCTTCGGTTGCAACCCAACAGTGGTTCGAGTTGCAATTGATATACACTCCGAGTTACAAATAATGAGTGCTTCCGCCTGATACTATACACCCCTTCAGTTGCAACCCAAACAATGGTTCGAGTTGCAATTGATATATACTCCGAGTTGCAAATACTAAGTGCTTCCGGACAGTAAATGGTTGTAAATGGTTTTTCAATAATATAGTAATTAGTTTATTATTTTAGTTGTGACTGGGCTATTGTTCTAATTGCAATTGGAAGACCTAACAAGTTGCAATTACTCCTGTTGTAAATAGATCAATGCTCATGTTTGCGGCTTTGCGATGGTGTGTGCATGTGTCTGTCCTAAATGCAATTCGAGATTCCAACCAGTTGCAACCTGAGCAAATTTAGCACGGTACCGTGAGCTTAGCCCAGCCACTGGGCTTCATTTGCGTTGCAACTGTGCCCATATACACAGTAGTAATCGGTTTATATTTATTGTTGCAACTGGAATATGGCATAAGTTGCAATTCGATCTTAATCATGTGTACTGTCAAAGGATTCACATAAAATACTTTTGTTAACTTCAAGTTTAGGAAATTATGAAATATTGTTCATGCATGAACAGTCCAATAAATGCTTTGTTAACTGATATGCTGCCAAATAAAGAAATCAGTGTTCTAGAAGCAAGTTGCAATCGTGTGTTTTTGGATTTACTTAAATTGCAAAAGAAAAAATCTAGTATAATTATTAGTGAGTGCAGGGCCAAAACCAGTTAAGTGACCTGAATTACACATGGCCCGGGAGTCCAAACAGCCCAAGCGGGCCTTTTTTCTTCTTCCTTTTCTCTCTGGTGCTGAGCTCTCACGTGCGCAGGCCAGCTCCCTCTCATAAAAAAACGTCCGCATGCCAGCTTTGACTGCACGTGGGGCCGGGGGGACGTGGCAGGTCGCGTCGCGGCGGACGGGGGCTGGGGCCCAGGGGAGGGGGTGCGCGCGCGGCCACCACGCGCCCTCGACGAGCGGGCTCGCGGCTCGGTCGCCCCTCGTGAAGAAAAGGGCGCGCGCGGGGCGGGCCTCACCGAGGGGGTCTTTGCACCTGATGCATGAAATGCACCCAGGTGCATTTTAGTGCCGTCATATATATATATATATATATATATATATAAAGGGTTGCCTCCCGCAAAGCGCTTCATTTAAAGTCATAGAGCTCGACTTTCTTACATACCTTCTTGTAGTTGCGAAGCCATGGTCCTTCATGTAAGATTTGAAGATGTCCATGCAGCTTTGATCCACTCTTCGTGCTTGACACGATCATTTTGCTTGATGAGAGGGTTGCCCGATCATCTCTTGCATCATCATCCCCTCCTTTCCTTTGCTCTTCGTCGCTGCCTCTCCTTTCACGAATTTTTCTCTCTGTCCAGATCAGAACATGTAGAAAACAACTTCTCCAATGCGTGGCGCATGAAATTATCTTTCCATCAAGTGTTTATTCACCCCAACGGACTCCGAACGAGTGAGTTATGCCCATTTCACTCCAACACTGCAATATGTCCAAATCTGATTTTAGACTGCGCAACGCCTAATGTTTTTGCCATATCTCCTTGTACAGGTCTTCAAATTCATCAATCTTGGAGGCGTTTGAATTGGCACCTGATGGAGCTTCTGATTTTCAACTTTTGCCTTCTTCTACATATCTGATCAGGTGCTCAAAATTGATGAAAATAGCAACGTTCGTACCCGAGATTCGGGGAAGGCGATGCACGAGCTTGCAATTCCTTTGGGGGCATGGCTTCTCTCCTCTTGATTAAGGTTTAATGACCTGCATGGTTAGTGAAACTAGGGGTTTCCCCCGACACACGCTCTTTTAAGGTCACAAGCTTGACTAAGCACAAAGCAAGTCCAAAATTTTCAAGACGTAATAAAAACATACGCAATCATAACCACAATTTAAAGTTGGACGAACAAAATGTGATTAAAGGCAGCATAACTTTCTTGCTCAGCGCTAAAGCTCTCAGTAGGCAAGGAATTAACAAAGTTTAAGCACAACATAGCCTCTTTATTGATCTCAAGAAATTCTAGCCTATCATGATCATCAAAGGAGCAAGGCATAGAATCAAATCATACTATTGGATACGAACATGGATATATCAAAAGAAAGATATCATCTCCAAAAGTACCTTGAGAGTTTAATATGTACCTCAGCCTTCGAGCTTTTCATCTCCGGAGTTGAAAGCGAACAATCCTTGATGATCGGAGGTGGCCCGCGTAGACTTTTTCTCAATTCCTTCCTTCGTGCCATATGTCATCAAGATTGCTTTGTGTAGGATCACTCCTCTTCACTTGTTTGCGGGGCTTCACACATGTCTTAAATGTCTTTATGTAGCTCCATGATCCTTCGTGTGAGAGCCCAAAGTATCCGCGCCATTAGATGTTGCCTTATGTGTGTAATCCATTGTGGTTTGCTCCAAACATCTCCTTGCTTCGGATGTCACCAACTTGTGTCTTCATTTGCCAATGCTCCAAGGGTCTTTGTTTTGTTCCAAGTCTCTGAATTTCTTCATGTGTGGTCTAATGGAAGCGTTGCCAAGCTCCTCTTTTTTGTTGTCGTCATCATCTCCACTCTATTGTTCTCATCGTGTTGCTGCTGCCTCTTCTTCGTGGATTTTCCTCTGTATACATAACAGAACATATACCAAAATATAAATCTATTGAAGGTTTTATGAAATTACCTTTCCAACCGGTACTCATTCATCTTAATCGGAGTCCATATGAGGGAGTTATGGCTGTTTCACTTCAGCTTTGCTTGCTGTCCAGAAATTTTCAGGACGTGCAACCATCGGTGATTCGGCCATATCCGCTTGTAGGAACCTCCAATTGACTTGATTCTTGACTTGTTGGAAGCATAACTTCATGGGGCTTCTAAATATCCAAAGATATTCTATTGTTCTTCCCATGAGGATGTGCAAAAATTGATGCGAACAGAAACTTTGAAGATGTTGACGAGCTTGATCTTGTGATCTTGGGTGCATCGTGATTGCTTTCAATACCTATTGCTTGATCAGAAAATTCTCCACGAGACATTAGTCTTAAAAATTTAATTGACATGTTGGCTTACCTTGTTCATGTGCTCTTGTGTAGGGTATGGGCTCGATAGCGGATGATGGGTCACTAACAAACGTTAGCACCTACCACTAAAGAGTGAATCTTGATGTCGCAATCATCTTGTTGGGGTGTGTATGTAGAGAACTCATCGAACATCTTGTGTCTTGCTTTTCACCTGCTTTCAAGGACACAAACAAGAAAACAAGCGCATATGCAATAATAAAAATTAGGGTTAGTTAAAAAGAAAGGTAGATCACCCTAGAAAAAGGGCTTGTTGACGGTTGAAACACGTGTCGTGTTTCGTTCCGCAAGCGTATAGATCACGTGTGGCCTTTTTCACTCGGGGTAGCCCAAGATATCGAACCATGGGTCGGAAGTAAACCGCTAAGGTTCTCTACCTTATCTAGTAAACCTAACCTAATCATGAAGCATAGATTGCATATAAAGGTAACCTTTAAAGATATGTATAGGTGAAAGCACAAGGTTGATCACATCCAAGAACAACGGCTAAGGTAAAGCTCCACCGAAGGGGTAACTAGGCCTAGCACCTTCTAGTTGAAGTTCCAGCAAACGAACAACGAATCAAGCATCTCATCTACTAGCATCCTTAAACTCCTACCTCCGGCCTACCTCCCGAAGACATCCGCTCTTTCGGGGGTGTCATCCTGTCACGGTGCACCCTTAATCAAGCGGGGAATCTAGGGGCACGCTCAAACATGAACGTATCTACAAACCATGAAGGGTCGATAAACATAAATCAATCAATAATCATAGCAAACATCAAACATAAGTTAGGGAGATGGAAAGGTGATCTAAGAAACTAGAGCGAGATCCTAAGATCGTGTATGATGTTCGTGAGGTAATACGATGGACTTGGTCACATAAAATATGGACCTTTCCATAAAAGAAGGGGGTGTTGAACCTAATTTGAGCTAAGGAAGATGAGATTTCATGTGGAAAAGACATGAATGGGCTTCTATAGGCTCCTAGTATTTTTGGTAATTTTGGTGGAATTTTTGTAGCTATGGTTTTGAAAAGGTGCATTTTGGGGTACACTAATGGGATTTTCCTATAGGTTGAAAAGAACTAAACAAGATTTAATATCTAGAAAGGTGCCAAAATAAATTGGACAGCATTTCTAGGCATTTTAGGGCTTCTAGGATTTTTGTTGAATTTTGGAGGATTTTTGGAATTTTCTAAGATGGTGAAACAAGACTTGGTGTACACTTTGCCGGGTGGCAGTAGCAAAAGAGTGGGGCTGAGCGGCTGACGGGTGGGGACATGGGCTGACTCAGTGTGGGCTGGCTGTGGCTGGCGTAGCGCACGCGTGGCAGTCCACGTGGTGGACCGGGGCTCACGTGGCGTACGCGTGGCACGTATGGGCCTCTGGTCCATGTGGATCTGGTGTATGCGGAGGGGAGAGAGAGATGGGGACGACAGGCACGGATGGTGTTACGGCTGAGCCCGTGCGTCAGCGAGGGGGAGGCGGACGGCGTGTGATCGCCGTGACGGAGCCGGGCGGCGCCGCCCTAGATGGCTTCGGGCGTGGAGGCGGAGGCAGGGGATTCACCGAAATCCTCACCGACGGCCACTGTGGTGGGTCTCCGACGAGGGGAAAGGGTCCTAGAGCCTCAGCTCGGTGCGGCGGAGCGGGTAGGGGTTAAGTGGGGGTCAAGAGGGGCACGGTGGCACGGCACGCGATCACCGGAGTGGCGGCGGCGCTCGGTGGAACGGGGAGGAAGACCGGGAGAGGGTCTGGTGCTCATGTGAGGAAGTGTGCGTGTGTGCGGATGACCATTGAGTGCAACGGCGTGCTTGGGTAGGTTGGAAGCTCGTCGGAGCATTGCCGGAGCTCGCCCGTGCGGTGGCAATGGCGTGGCTCCGCGGCGGCAAAATTAGGGAGGGGCAGAGGGGGAAGAGGAGCGGCGCGCAGCACAGAGGCTTACCTCGGGAGGTTCCGGCGCGGTGGCTGGCTCAGCTCCGGCAGCCCCTCGACCGGAGATGCTCGGCGGTGGTGGGTTGGCCACAGCGAGGCAGGGCTGCGCCGGGAGGAGGGAAGAGGAGGGGAGATGCTGTGGTGATGTGTGTGGTGGAGTGAGGAGCTCGGCGAGGCCGTGGTGTGCCTTTTATAGGCTGGAGAGGACGGGAGAGATCGAGCACGGCCGGGATGGGGTGGTACGGCGAGCTCTCGCGACGGCGACACGTGCTCCCATGGATAGGGCCAGAGAGGAAGGGAAGGAAGGGGGAATGGGCCAGGAAAAACCGAAATGCCTTCGTGGTGTACGGCGCTCGCGCTGGTTGGCGGATTTGGGAGGCCGGGGTGGAGATCCAGCGGTATGCCGTACATCGGCGCAAAGGACCTCGGCGAGAGCGCGGTTTGGTGGCGAGGGAGATGTGCAGCAAGGGAGGGGCGTGATGTTGATCAAGCGGCTCCGGGAGGTCGAGGGTGTGGTGGCGATCCTGGGGCGCTCCATACCACGGTGGTTTGGCGAGGGATGGCCGGGATATCGCCAGTATGGCGGGATTGGCGTGGCGGAACCGTGGTGTGGTGGCTTGAGCGGTTTGCGGCGGGAGGAGCCCATGGTGAAGTTCAAGCAGGAGGGTGAGGTTTTGATGGTGCAGGGGACAGTGATGCTCGCGTTCGTACGGGGCTGGGGTGGTGGCGAGGGAGATCGACGGTTTGGCGGAGCTCCGGGCCGCTATGGTGGTTTGGAGGTGGCGTGGTGGTTTTGGTGTCGAGGGAGCTCGGGATGGCGTGCACGTGGGCGAAGCATGTGGAGGAGGTGAAGCTGGTGGCGGCGCACGCGTCTTGGCAGGGAGGCAGCCTGGGATGGCGAATTTCGATGCGTCGGTCGGAGGAGAGGAGGCAGAGGGGGATGGGGGAGGAAGACGACGTGACGTTGTCATGACGTCAGCGATAGCGGGAAGGTAGGCCGCCCGCTGGGCCGGCTGGGCTGTGCAGGAGAGAGGAAGGGGAGGCGGGCTACGTAGGGGAGAAGAGAAGGAGGGGTGGAGTAGACCATTGTTGGGCTAGATAGGTGGAGCTGGCCCAGCTAGAGTTTGAAATGCTTTGCTATTTATTTGAAGAATAGATTGAATTCAAATTTGAATTTGAGGTTTCAAATTTGAATGTGCCAAATGTATGAGTGCTCTAGAAAGTCCTTAGAACTAGATAGGGATAGTTTGGCCCAAAAAGAGTTTGAAAAGGATTTTCTAATTATTTGAGCATAGAATTGAATTCAAATTTGAAATGAGGTTTCAAATTTGAGTGGACAAAGGATATGTGGATGCTCTAGAAATTCCTTAGGAATAGTTAGAAATGAAAATTGGGATGAGAAAAAGAAGTTAGCCGCACAAAATGCAAATGAGTCCTAGGGTTTAAAAGGTGTATTGCAAATAAAAATGCAGGGGCTTAAATGCAAAGTTGCTATATGATTTTAGAAAAATTTTAAGGGCTGTTTTTAGGGTTTAGAAAAAAAACGAGATGTGACTAATCTACCCCACTTAAAATGAATCTCGTCCCTGAGATTCGTAGGGGATCCGTCGGGTTAAGGTTTCCTAGGGTCTCTACTCTTACCGTTGTGTCTTTGACTGGCACCTCTGTCCTTCTTTTGACAACACTTGTCCACTCTGTCTGCTTCACTGACTCCATATGACTTTTCCGGAGTTATGGCAAATATCCACTGTCTTTGACATGCCTTCTGTCCAATGTCCAGTTTCCTGACCAGTGGTGTTGACCTTGGTGCGGACTTCGGAGATGTCTCTTGCTGTGAAGGGAACTTTTGGTGGAGCAATGCTTCTTGAATATTCTGAGACGGTATCTTCTAATGCTAGCTGACTTATCACTTTTTGGAATTTTCTGACTGGCGGTGGATGTCGGTGACTCTTCCTTTATCGGGGTGTCTTCGGGTGGCGTTTTAATTTTTAGGGTATGAATTGATTTGTTGCCTGCCACCATAGGTCTATAGTCAAGGTTGAATTTTGACTTTTCCCTGAGTATCCCTAATCTGCTTCCGTCATACTTTCTGGGTACTGTATTCTGAGTTGACCTTTGACCTTTCTTGATTGATCGTTGACTGATCCTCTGCTGCTTGTCAGATATTTTCGGGCCTCTTTCATTAAATAGGGAAAATTTCTTAAGAGGTCCTCCGGAAATTCTTGGAGTTTGGGTTGCCCCATTTCGTATTCCATTTCTATCCCTCATGCAGGGCGTATTTAAGCTAGATACAAGTGTAACTTTCTAGTTTTCTGTCTGTAAATGGTATGAGTCAACTGATCAGATTGATGTTTCTGCTGGTTTCTAATGATAACATCCGACATTAATTTTGCTTAGGACTTGATTAAGGTAATGCCGAATATTTCCCTGGGTTTAATATCATTAAACTTGGGTTCACCAAGTGATTCAGTGACTGTGTCCACGTTCATTCACTTAATACGGGTGTTACCAGTATCGGTATGAAAGTATGCAACGTATGTCCATACGTTAGCATGTTCATACAGGGATATCCCATATTATTTCTGCCTTTACTCGGAAAATTTTGTCACTCAACTATATATACATTTCCCACTATCACATATCAGCCATTCAATCCTTAGAACAATCATTCTCTTGAATATACAATTTTCGTACATTTTTCCCATAATCACATTCCCGCTAACTCATCTTTAGTGTCGAGATTAGTCTTCTTTCTTCTGACTTCATGGTCTTTGTTGACTTTGGATTGTACTTCGGATGTACCAACTATCTCTGTAGCCACGGTTGTATCTATCATGTCTCTAGTTTCTGCTGTCTTTCTTTGATATAGCTTCTACCCCACTTAAAATAAAATTTTAAGTGTCGGGTTTTCAACTCTGACATCGTTGCTTTCCTCGTGATGACTTCAAGATTGAGGTGCTTGTATACCGAAGGTGCTTTTTCCTGAGTGTCTTCATGGAAGTACTTGGATGTTGAGGGTTTTCTTCTTGACATTTTGACACTGCTCTTGTTGATTCTTGGACTTCTGGTGACAAGTGTTTTCTGCTTCCAGTTGACTTCTACAGGTGATCTGACACTGACCTACTTGATGTTTAGCCTCTGGTGTCGAATATGCTCAAATTTTGTTGGTTGGACTAGCAATCTTCATTGAAGCTTCTTCCTATCTTGAATCGCTGGTTGAACAAGGCAATTCTGGCTTGTATTACTATCTTCTCATCTTGGTTATCTTCCACTGACTTCTCCTTGCTGGATGATAGGTGAGTACTGAAGGGTGCTATGGTGTTGTTGAGGGGTTGGTCTTTATTGACTTGTCTAGATTTCTGACCAATAATACTTGGTGGCTGTCTATGTTCAAGAAATGAACATGCTATTTGAGAGGTGTCTTGATAATCGTTAAGTTAACTTTTCTTGAAGTTTTGACTCTGACACTTCTCCTGTATTTTCTGATGATGATGGTGATGCTTCTGCTGACTTGACGGAGGGTGGTTTTGGTCTTCCGCATCAACCTGATTTTGGTCGACTTTCTGTTCTGACGGTGGATGTATAGAGCTATCCGGGTGATAGGCCTGAAATCCTTCTCTTTTCTTCTTAGGTACCTTGATTCTGTCATTTCTATGTCCACTTGACTTGTTCTTTTTGTGGATTTAGGCCTTGCTTCTGGGTGAAGAGTAGCTTTTCTCTGAAATCTTTTGTTATATCCTTTTTTCCCTTGCATTGCCTCAATTAATGCTGACCTACTTCTTCAAAATACCGCGCTGTCCTTCCTCTAGAGCAAGGTGTCCTATTCCTCCTACTTGGTGTATAATTTGAATTTTCTTCTCAAAGACGATCTTTGGCTTCATTAGTAATGAATGTGGGAATCCCTAGCAATTGTTCTGATAATTCCTGACTTAGCAGTAATGGATACTGAAATCCCTAATGACTGTCCTGGGTAATTCCCGATACTGAGGGGCTTCAATGTCCTGACTTGATCCTGTCTTGTATAACTCCACTGTCATTGTTGGTCGAATCCGGTTTCTCTGATTCTGGCTCATATGAACAAACTTGCTTATCCTTTGGCTTAGATTCCGAAATTCTTCTGCTTCTAATGAACTTCTTGACTGAATTCTGGCAACATTCTGTTTTGTCTCTGGCAGCACTCTGTCTGAACTCCGGTGGTATTCTGGGTTAACTAAAATCTGGCAACATTCCGGCTTGTATTCTAAGAATCTTGAGGTGTCGGTGCCAGGGTTTTGGGTCTAAGGGTAGGGGTATGTCCGGGATTATTTCCTAAGAGTCTGGCTAGAAGGGGATGAGTATGTGTTCTACTGAAGGGGATGAGTATAGAGAACTATAATGCTATGATGCTCAAACAATATACTTTATTTATTTCCAGGGAAGGGCTCACTGTCCCTCGTAGCCACACACAAGCAAAATACGTAGATACGTTGCTATACTCGGCCTATACTTTATTTATGCTAATCTACAAACTAGGCCTTATAGGGATTTACTCCGTCTTCTTCACTGATCCCAGTTTCCTTCCTCAGCAAAGTCTTGCCAAAAGTCTGCTCCTTTGAGAGTGTCTCTTGTTCGGGCTTCATCGATATCCAGAGGTGTAACTGATCTTCCCCAAGTTACGACAAACTCTTCTATGTCTTTTTCAAAGTCTATGCTGGTCGGTGATGAGGGTATTGGGTATTGTTGGGGTTCAACTGGTGGCTTTGTTTCATCCAGGTCCTGAATTTCTTCTGGGATGGAGTTTGAGTTGGTGGGATTCGGGAGAATCCCTTTCTGTGGATTGATCCCGTTTTCTGGAAAGTTTCTTGGTGGATTTCTGGCTATTATGGGTAAGGCGAGAATTGTTGGGGTTTGAGGGTATGCTCTTTGTGGGGCTAGTGGCTTTGGCTTATTGAACGGGGTTCCTTCCAAACTTGTTCTTGCACACTTCTGGATAAGGTACTGTAGGTCTTGTTCCATCTCTTCAGTTGCATCCTTTGGAATTTGCGGGGCTTCTCGTTCACGCTTCTCTCGTGACGGGGGTACTTGTCCCAAGGCTTCTTCTAAGCGGGTTCTCATTCCTGCTATGCATTCTTCATTCCTCTCGGCACAGTATATAGCACTTTGGTGGTTGAGCCTTTGCAATTCGTATAACTTGTCCAGGGCTAGGAGGTAGTTCAGGGTTGTGGACAAGGTGAGCTGGTTGACTCTGACTGGCTTGGTGATCAAGTCTTTGACACGACAATTCCATGCTGTTCTCTCGGGTCCTCCTATGGGCAGGTATCGCTGGGAGGTCTTGGCGGTGGCTTTCACGGCATCATGACATAAACTAACTAGAGCTTTTCTTGATACTTCTTGGATTGCGTCTTCAAATCTAGTGCCTAAGGTGCTGGCTGGCCATGTCTTCCAGTTGGCATACGGTGGAGGGGAACCCATGAATAAGGTCACTTCACATCACTTTGAGCCATACGCTGTGTATTCTTTGCCCTTATATACTGGTCGTTGGGTGTATCCTAACTCTGTGAGTGCATTCCATAGAATCTGAGGAAATCTGGTGTTCTTGGCACAATCTGAGTATATCCATCCGGCTTCATCAATCCAACTGGTTCCTTCCATCACTTGAGTTTCTAGACAGAGTTTCTTCCGTGAGTACTTGTTACCTCTTATCTTTCGGAAGGGGGTAAGAAAATGGATCTAACTTAGTGATTTTTAGGGTTTAGATCTATCTAAGCGTGTTTACGTACATATATAGCCCTGATACCACCCTATGGGGACCACCCTCTTATATACATAATTAAACATATATCAGGGCGCATGGTTGCCAATAGTACCATTCCCTGGATCGGCTGATGGTACCGGCACTTCTCACAACAAGTATCAGATCCATATAACGGAAGGCAAGCAATTATTATTAAAAGAGGTTCGAGGGTAAGAGAAGAATACTATCATAATGAAACCTCAAACCTAACTTGCAGCGGAGTCCTACGTAGCAGACTCATTACCTCAGGTAGCTTGTCTGGAAATGGGTCGAGCAGACCCTCCCCTGCGATGAAGCTCATCCTCTCTTTCTTTTGAATAGAAAGGACAAGGGAAGCAAGAGTGAGCACCTTAAACAGGTACTCAGCAAATTCCAGCGTAAGAGAAATTAACTTATGTCTACATGCAAGGTTTCCAACGGAAAGGAAGCAGGTCTTGATTATTATAAAAGTAAATCAATGCAAGTGATATAGATTTCAGAGAAAAGCAGTAAAGAAAAAGCAGGTATAAAGTAGGTTGGTCCTGGAGGGGGAACACGTAGCCTCCCCTACCAGTCCCAAAGTTTTATTAAACTCAGTGACCATCGGGGTCCACTGAGCAGGCATCCGCCGTATCACTTTCTAAGGGCCAAAGCCCTGTCTCACCATATCCATTCCCACCCAAAGTGCATGCTAATCAATGGGAGCTTTTACCAAGAGTGCTCATAACCGAGAGCCTCGGCTATTCTAATAGGTTTTACTCTGCGCAGAGGCGTACATTGTACCCATACGTCTGACCAGCCCATACCAAGGCCTTTGGCGGTACTGGCCACGAGAACCATACCCACCGACGTCTATTCGTGGACTACATTCTCATCCACGCCTAGACAACATTCCCTAGCTCCATCCACGTCTACGCTGGGACCTAAGTAGGGGTCACACCACCACCACCCACCTCTCAGGTCCAATTTCCCCGGGGAGATTGCATATGCAATAAAATGTGGCACACGTACCACTGCGTCACCAAGACGCCAAACATTCCTGGTGACCCGTACCGGCCAGACCTGGGACTATGCGAAGGTCCTGCTCCAGCGCATCCGTTGCCCACCACGGCCCTTGGGATGGTTTACTAGGTTCAGTAGTGGGGTGCGATCCAAGGCCGCACATGAACAGGCATTCCCGACAGGCTATGCCTTTTTGGCTACGTATGGTCGTACTAATCACTTTAAAGGCTTTCCCAAGAACCGATCCTTATACGACCGGAGTAAGCATGGACAGGATCCTCCACTGAGGCTGCCCCCATACTCCCGTGTCCATCCTTAAGGAGTCTAACTCTCTTAACTGGGTTCATTTTATTACCCCCAATCTATCTCTTCCTAACAACGAAGCTTCTTCCATGAATGTTTGTGAATAAAGTAAACTAAAGATGATGCTCGATCGTCGACAGAGTCGAGGTCGGGATCATTGAATCATTAAAGTAGAATGCATGTCAAGTTATTATCTTGGTTCTTTTTAATTTAGATAACAATGGATGAAAGCATGATCAGGGAGTGTTGCTGGGACTTGCCTCTTTCCTAAGCAAGGAGGGCTATAGAGTTGTCTTGAGATCTTCCATCTTGATCTCGATCATTTCCTCGAGCTTTGCTTGATCTTCAGACGTTTGGCACACTCGATCTATAGTAGCGTAGTTATACGTATAAACATAAATCAATCAATAATCATAGCAAACATCAAACATAAGTTATGGAGATGGAAAGGTGATCTAAGAAACTAGAGCGAGATCCTAAGATCGTGAATGATGTTCGTGAGGTAATACGATGGACTTGGTCACATAAAATATGGACCTTTCCATAAAAGAAGGGGGTGGTGAACCTAATTTGAGCTAAGGAAGGAAGATGAGATTTCATGTGGAAAAGACATGAACGGGCTTCTATAGGCTCCTAATATTTTTGGGAATTTTGGTGGAATTTTTGTAGCTATGGTTTTGAAAAGGAGCATTTTGGGGGTACACTAATGGGATTTTCCTATAGGTTGAAAAGAACTAAACAAAATTTAATATCTAGAAAGGTGCCAAAATAAATTGGATAGCATTTCTAGGCATTTTGGGGCTTCTAGGATTTTTGGTGAATTTTGGAGGATTTTTGGAATTTTCTAAGATGGTGAAACAAGACTTGGTGTACACTTTGCTGGGTGGCTGTAGCAAAAGAGTGGGGCTGAGCGGCTGACGAGTGGGGATAGGGGCTGACTCAGCGTGGGGCTGGCTGTGGCTGACATGGCGCACGCGTGGCAGTCCACGTGGTGGACCGGGGCTCGCGTGGCGTACGCGTGGCACGTATGGGCCTCTGGTCCATATGGACCGGGTGTATGAGGAGGGGAGAGAGAGATGGGGACGGGAGGTGTGGACGGTGTTGCAGCTAGGCCCGCGTGTTAGCGAGGGGGAGGCGGACAGCGTGTGCTCACCATGACGGAGCCAGGCGGCTCCACCCTAGATGGCTTTGGGCGCGGCGGCAGAGGTAGGGAATTCGCCGGAATCCTCGCCGCCGGCCGCTGTGGTGGGTCTCCAACGAGGGGAAAGGGTCCTAGAGCCTCGTTTGGTGCGGCGCGTGGTCGCCAGAGTGGTGGCGGCGCTCGGCGGAACGGGGAGGAAGGCCGGGAGAGGGCCTGGTGCTCATGTGAGTAAGTATACGTTTGTGTGGGCGACCAGTGAGTGCAACGGCGTGCTTGGGTAGGATGGAAGCTCGCCATAGCATTGCCGGAGCTCGCTCGTGCGGCGGCGATGGCGTGGCTCCGCAGCGGCGGAATTAGGGAGGGGCAAAGGGGGAAGAGGAGTGGTGGGCAGCATAGAGGCTTACCTAGGGAGGTTCGGCGCGGTGGCCGGCTCAACTCCGGCAGCCCCTCGACCGGAGATGCTCGGCGGCGGTGGGTTGGCCACGGCGAGGCAGGGCTGCGCCGGGAGGAGGGAAGAGGAGGGGAGAGGCTGTGGTGATGTGTGTGGTGGAGTGAGGAGCTCAGCGAGGCCGTGGTGTGCCTTTTATAGGCCGGAGAGGAAGGGAGAGCTCGAGCACGACCGGGATGGGGTAGTATGGCGAGCTCTCGCGGCGGCGACACGTGCTCCCGTGGATAGGGCCAGAGAGGAAGGGGAGGAAGGGGGGATGGGCCGGGAAAAACCGGAATGCCTTCGTGGTGTACGGCGCTTGCGCCGGTGGGCGGAGCGGATTTGGGAGGCCGGGGAGGAGATCCGGCGGTATGCCGTACGGCGGCGCTCTGGAGCTCGACAAGAGCGCGGTTTGGTGGCGAGGAAGATGTGCGGCAAGGGAGGGGCGTGATGTTGATCAAGCAGCTCTGGGAGGTCGAGAATGCGGTGGCGATCCTGGGGCGCTCCATACCACGGTGGTTTGGCGAGGGATGGTCGGGATATCGCCGGTATGGCGGTGCGGCGGGCTTGGCGTGGCGAAACCGTGGCGTGGCAGCTTGAGCGGTTTGCGGCGGGAGGAGCCCGGGGTGAAGTTCAAGCGGGAGGGTGATGTTCTGATGGTGCAGGGGACGGCGAGGGAGATCGACGATTTGATTGAGCTCTGGGCCGCTATGGTGGTTTGGAGGTGGCGTGGTGGTTTTGGTGTCGAGGGAGCTCGGGATGGCGTGCACGTGGGCGGAGCGTGTGGAGGAGGTGAAGCTGGTAGCGGTGCGCACGCGTCTTGGACGGGAGGCATCCTGGGATGGCGAATTGCGGCGCGCGGCGGCGTCGGTCGGAGGAGAGGAGGCAGAGGGGGATGGGGGAGGAAGACGACGTGAAGTCGTCATGACGTCAGCGATAGCGGGAAGGTAGGCCGCCCGCTGGGCCGGCTGGGCTGTGCAGGAGAGAGGAAGGGGAGGCAGGCTGCGCAGGGGAGAAGAGAAGGAGGGGGTAGAGTAGACTATTGCTGGGCTGGATACGTGGAGCTGGCCCAGCTAGAGTTTGAAATGCTTTGCTATTTATTTGAAGAATAGATTGAATTCAAATTTGAATTTGAGGTTTCAAATTTAATTGTGCCAAATGTATGAGTGCTCTAGAAAGTCCTTAGAACTAGATAGGGATAGTTTGGCCCAAAAAGAGCTTGAAAAGGATTTTCTAATTATTTGAGCATAGAATTGAATTCAAATTTGAAATGAGGTTTCAAATTTGAATGGACAAAGGATATGTGGATGCTCTAGAAATTCCTTAGGAATAGTTAGAAATGAAAATTGGGATGAGAAAAAGAAATGAGTCCTAGGGTTTAAAATGTGTATTACAAATAAAAATGCAGGGGCTTAAATGTAAAGTTGCTATATGATTTTAGAAAATTTTTTAAGGGCTGTTTTTATGGTTTAGAAAAAAAATGGGATGTGACACTCCACATATGATATCATGAGATATTGACAAACCTCGTAATTTTTAGACTTCATTTGCAAGTTTTGAAATTTTAAAATCATTTGGACACACGGTCGTTATCATGTTTCCTGGTTAAGATGTTTGAAATTTCTTTTGATTTCATAGGAAAGGTCTTAAATTGAGCTAAATAACATGAATTACATTTTTGCATTCACTTTATTCTATTATTTGAATCACTTGCAGTTCAAGTTTGACTTGATTCAAAAAATTATTTGAAATACAATTAATTAGTTAAATATAGCAAATGAACTGAAAATTGTACCAAATTTTAACTTGAAGTACCACATGTTGTGTGTGGAGTGAGAAAAAAGTTTTAAGTATAAAAGATAAATATAGGTATGAGTTGCCTCGGAAACGGCAGGGGAGTGTGATAGGGATCGTTGCAAGAAAGGTCCTGGGGATGGCCCAATCTTCACGACAGTAGGTTCAAGAACAAAGGATAAATTGCTATAGAACATCGGGGATAACTAGCTTTATACCTGACCAAGGTTGGTTGTGACCAAACGACGGGGAGAGAGGCACCGAAACTGCGAAGACTTCGACTCAATCTCCGAACGACCACAGAACCACAAGCCGGAACTAATACACACAATACAGTGCAGCTGAATGGAAGCCGTAGAGAACGAAGTAGGGGACCTCAGAGAGATCTCTTCACAAGTCCTCGAAGAACAAGGAAGAACAAGGGTGTGCAAGGCACTCAGCAGCATCGGCTGCGACAAACCATATGAGGCTATCAATTCATCATGATCAAAAACTGAGTTCTTGGTAGTACATAGGGGGTATTTATACTAGAAACAACCCTCCTAATTGGGTGTGAATTCGAGAGGGAAATGAAAAGGCTAAGTATGTGAAAAGGCTCCTTAGAAATTAACTCCTGAGGAGGACCCGCGTGGCTGTTGACCTTCTGTGCAGCCTCCACTAAATCGGTCATAACTTTTTATTGGAAAGTCCAATGGACATTCGGTTTCTTGCATTGGAAAGTTGACTTCAAGTCTGTTCCATCAAGTACCCATGGAGCTCCAGAGCTTTCGGGAAAAAAGAGTTATGGTCAAATCTTTATGCAGGTCCGAACGGCACCCGAACAGCACAAAACGGGGCTTCAAAGTTCGTTTCCGGTGGAGTGACTCTGATCTGATCAAAACGTGACTTGCCTGTCCGTTCCTTTTTGTTTGCTTCAACACCAAGTTTAGCTGCATTGTACTCTTAATTTGTATACCTAAGTACAACCAATGTAGAATATTTAGGTAGTATAACATTCTCACATATGTTGAAGTTAACACTACGTGAAAAACACAGTTTGGTAACGGGCATAGATTGCTATTGGTAACGGGCAACGCCCGTTACCGATCAAGCGTTACAAATAATCCATCATTGGTAACGGGCATTTTGCCCATTACCGATAACTACCACCAGTAACGGGCATTGTGGTAATACCCGTTACCAATAACCAGATATAGGTAACGGGCTTCAATGACACCCGTTACCAATACAAGTCATTGGTAACAGGCATTATGGTAATGCCCGTTACCAATGTGGAATTAAAAAAACAAAAAAAGAAATGAAAATACCTTAATTCTTTCATTTTATACATACATGCATACACACAATTACACTCAGTTTCATCCATACCCTCAGTTACATCTATGCTCAAGTTACATACAGGCTCAACTAAATACAAATAGCTTGCACTTGTAACATAGTATCGGTTTATTCAAACATGGATACCACTGTCCAGTTCATGAGAAGGCCCAAGTTACATACAAGTGCAACTAGCAATTACATTAAACATACATGAGATCAGTAAAGAAAATCATAACATAGAGATTCAGAACATATATGTTTTGTAACAGTTCATTGTAACTCAAAAATGAAGAAATCTGTTGTTAAACAATTCATGGGGACATCTCTAAGGGTCAAAACTTAACATAGGTGTTCCTGGTGACTGCAAGCACGGCTGGTGTACCGGTAGGCCTATCATCTGCATCCATTGGGAGTAAACAATCAAAGACTTACATACTCAACTTTATATGCTGCAAAGTTTAGTTTACTGCCATTATAATAACTAATGATTATCAAATAAGATTGTAGATCCAAATTTAGAATTACGAAAGCTAAAGCTTTACCACAGAGCTAAAGCTAAAGCACTACATCACAACATTAATCCCTGAAATAATGTGTACACTGTCATTCAACCATAGCCATACAGTCAACCAAAAAAAGAAAAGCAGCTTGCTTGGAGGAAATAGACAACTTCAGCTATTAATGATGAACACAATAGCAAGTACAATGATGCTGATATACTTTCATTGTTGCAAAAGGCTAAACTAAAAGGAAGCTAGGGTATGGTCATGCATAAGAGTGTGAACACAAAGCACCATTTGCAATGCTCTTTCATGCAAATAGGTTTTAAAGGGTCGTGGAAATTCTTACCTCAGAAGCTTTTGGAGAACATCTGCCTTGAATACATATATTCCCATGAAGCCATGTATTTGTATGTATCTACAAACTCTGGGGATAACCCAAACAAGTCCATATCCACTTGCTGCATTAACAAGTACCTTATTATTTACAAGCTTTTCAACAAAGTAAACAAATAAAAGGGAAGCATTTGAGATGGAGCTGGGCAAACAGAGGCATGAACCCAAATATTTTAGACAACATTGCAACAGAAAAGGAAGCCCCATGAATAAAAATGTTAATTAGCAAAAGACACAATATGCTTTCAAGCTATACTTGTTGTAACAAATAATTAAGTAGTTCTTTGTCTTCAGGTGTGAGGGCATGTACCATTGATTTCAAACTTTCACCCTTGGGCTTTTCAAGAAAATCAGTAATGCGACCATTCCTGTCAGGCTTCATCAATCCGAAATCAAAAGCTCGACTGCATGTGTGTGATATAATAAATAAATAAGATGACAGGAAGCGAATGCGCTCATGTGGGATATACCAATAGAAAACAAGGCCATTAAGCAGTGACTAATTCTGGTTTTTATAAAATGCAAAGAACACATTCAAATGGGAGTAAGGGAGAAAAGTGAATGACCTCTCATCCATAGGGACACAAGCAACTGAGATATCAGCACCAGAGTCAACATGCTTCTGCAAAACAGTTGTAATAGCATATCTTTGTCAAGCAGTGAGAAATAAGCCTGAAATTAAAGCATCAGCCTGGAACAGAGAGGAGACCTGCACAAAGTCCATGTAATCTATCCTGTACATCACCAGAAAAAATCAGTATATTTTCTATACATTTCAGCCTCGCATCCTTCACAAATATCCTCACATCCTCTACAGAAAGTAAAAGGATAGGCATCATCAGCATTCCAATGAGTAAAACACACTGACAATGATAAATAGACAATAAGCAAGATGGACACACAGTTTAAGATTACATTCAAGTTTACAATGAATATATAGAAGAATTCTTAGTAACAATAAACAAGAACCATCCTATATGTCCACCATTCTAATAAGGGAAAGCTGGAAGCAAATTAAGTCAGTGTTTCTGCTAGTTTGAGTTATGTACTTCCCTTTCAAATAAAAGTGAAATATGACCATGGAAACAATGTCATTTCAGGTTAGTTTAGTTCCCCAATTTTTTCTAAGTCAAAATCAAGTGCATCCCTAATTTTATCTCTGCAAAATTCTAACAAATTCGTACTGACTTTACACCTTCACCAAATCATTGATTCCCCATCAGCAAGGCTCCCAGCCTCACGAAATCCAAACCCTAAGCCCTAGCCCAACACGTTTTGACGGGAGCACAGGGAGATAGGTTGGGAGCTAAGAGGCAGGCTTACAGAGTGGTAGCCACTGGAGCAAGCGCGGGCATGGCTGCGGGCGTCGTCCTCCTTGTCATCACCGATGTAGTTGTCCAGCTCCTGGTGGCGCTGTTGCTGGAGCTGGTCCTCGTCGACGACCACACCTGGAGAACAGATGTGAGGGGGCGAGGCAGATCTGGAGAAGAGGAGCGGATGTGAGGAACATATGGTCTTCTTACCGTCGTCGGTGTCATTGGTAGCGGACGGCAACTGGCGTCGGCGGCGGACGACGACTGGCGTCGGCAGCAAATGGGAGCGAGGCGGCCGGGGTGGGGAGGAGGCGAGCCCGCACCCCCGCAGGGCTCGCGCTCGCGTGTGGGGTCAGGAGGAGCAGGGCGGACATGGAGGACGTATCTTCGATCTCTCCGATCTCCATGGATACTCCACGCTAGCAAGAGTCCCATAGGAGATTGGAAAGCTCTTGAGATGAAGAACACAGTGGTGTGACATGCATAGCCTAATTCATGGATTTGGAGGTAGGATTTGGGAGAGGAAGAAGAGGATTAGTTCCTCTGTTCTTTCTGTTGTTCGAATGTGAGAGAAGAGAGAGAGAGTGATGAATGCCACAGAGGGAGGGGTGCGATGCTAGGGGAGGGGGTGCGGGGCGTGTGACGGACGCGAGAGATGAGTGGGTGCGGCGGACGCGAGAGACGAGAAAATTGAATCTAATCAAAAGTTCGGGTCCGACACTTGTATCAGTAACGGGTCAAAGTTTTGTCCGTTACCTATAAGATTTTATTGGATTTTTTAGCGTCGAAAGATCAAATTGGTAACGGGTATTCCTTGTGGTCCGTTACTGAAAACTTTTTAGTAACGGGTATTGTTTGCCCGTTACCAATGTCGCGTGACCTATTTGAGGTTTTCACGTAGTGTAATTTCAGTTAGGAAAGCATGCACCTCGTGTTGGAGTCCCTTAGCACGACTACGTGTAATAGGTCCTTGAATCACTTGAGATTGTGTGCCCGATGCATGACTTTACGTAACTCGTGGGATGTCCACATCATCCTCCCCCTCTTGAATAGGAGTCGTCCTCGACTCTATTGTGTAATGAGACTTGGCATGTGCACATCATCCTCCTCTTGAAAAGGAGTCATCCTCGACTCTTCTAACCCAAAGAATGGAGATGGGTCGCCATCTTCGAGGAATGTAGCTGCATTATATTTCCTTTGCATATGGCTCTTCTTTTTATTTCCAGGATACTTGACAAACCTTCATGGTTGAAATGATTCAAATGAACATTTGTTGGTGTTGTGGCATTTATTTCCTCCAATATTCCAGGGTGTTTTGATCTGTAATCATACAATACAAATAGTACTTTTGCTATAGGAAAATAAGAAGGATGGAATTTTAATTTATCTTTCACCTTGGATAGTTGTTTGGTAATGATGACTTCTAATGTCCATATGTAATGCTGATCTGTTCCCCCTCTTGAGGAGAAGTTACTCCAAGCTTTTCATAACCTGAAAAATGATTGCACAAAAGGGCAAAACTATATGCATGGTACTCCCTCTGTTCCTAAATATAAGCATTCTCCGGTTTCCGTGGTGCACATTTGACCATTCGTCTTATTCAAAAGATTTGTGAAAATGTAAAAACAATTATGATATACTTAAAATATATACGATGATAAAACATGTCATAACAAAATAAATAATATTTTCATAAATTTTTTGAATAAGATGAATGGTCAAACGTGTTCAGCAAAAGTCAACAAATGCTTATATTAGGAACGGAGGGAGTATATGAATATGTCATCTAGTTTGTCATTATCTTTGTTTTGGAAAACACCATTCTCAAGAAAGGAAAAACAGCATGGAGTTAGTCCATATGTCAAAATCATCATGATGTTCGCATCATCCTCCCTTTCTTGGAGAAAAGTAGACCTCGACTTTTGATTATAGCACAAAAGATTGTTAGCTTGAAACATTGTATTAACAACGTTCATCTTACCACGATGAAAAAGCATGATTTACCCAATTGAGCCCAACTAGCACGACAGCCCACGACGGCCCACGAGGGCGACCTTATCTTCTTCCTCGTGTTGCCAACCGCTCATTGTTCTTCCTCCCGACCTCGCGAGCGCAGCCACCGATGATCTCCTCCCTTGCCGTCCACCATCCTCCCCGGCCGGCGGTGACCGCGCCGCCGCGCCGTCCGCCCTCCACCCGCTGCCACCCTAACCCAGCTCCATCGGGGAGCTCGTCGTGCCTCCCTCGCATTGCCCTCCTCCCCCATCTCCAGTGGCTCCCGCCGCTGGATCCGGCATCCGCTCCCCCGCATGCTAATCCGGCGAGCTCTCACCGGAGAAAAGCCGTCGGTGTCCCCACCCCGGTACCTGGCCCACCGCTTGTCAATCCACCTGCCGCCCCGCCCCGCAACCTGCCTCTGCCGCTGGGCTTCCCTTCGACTCCCCATCCCCGATTCCATGGCCACTGGCGAACAGAGGTCCCAGGAAACCCCGCAACCCGAAACCCTAACACAACAACCCCGAAACCCTAACCTTCGCGGCGGCGGCAGAGGAGGACGGCGAACTAACACGTGGGGCCCGCGGCGTGATGGAAGCGCAATTTGTCGCTTCAGCGACATATATGATTGGCGCTCTCTCCCCACACCACCGCCACCTGCCCCACCACCCCCCACACAGATCCACCACCACCCCGGCCACAGATCCGCCACCGGCACCAGCTCCACTCCTCTGCCTCACCTCCCGGGCAACGACGTGCAGGAGCGAGATCTACGACAGCCAAGGTTCTAAATAGCGCACTATAGCAGCGCTATAGCGTGCTAATTGAAACGCCGCGACGCAATTGCACTTTCGCGCTATTCGCTCTATAGCGCGCTATAGCGCCGCTATTCTGGAATAGCGCCATAGCGCCGCTATTCTGGCGCTACTGTCATTTGATCACGGCAGCCCATATGTTGATAAAAAAATGAAAAGGAAAATAATCCGGCCCAAACTCTACTCTATCTGGTGCTTTTATGCCTTCATGAATGTATGGCTATATGCTTTTATGGCTATGGATTGTATTTGTATGCACTATGAACTCATGGATATATCACATATATATGCATATAACATGTTTTTATGTTTCCTGTATTTTTGAAACAAATAGCGCGCTATAGCAGCACAATAGCGGCGCTATAGCGGCAGTAGCAGCCTCGTGCTACGATGCATATCTGCCGCTATAGCGTCCAATAGCGCCCAGAAATGGTAGACGCTATTTTTCATAGCGCGCTATTTAAAACATTGACGACAACCTTCAACGACAGTAGCGGTCTCCTCCCCCGGCGCGTCTCCCTACGACAGCGGCCGCCAGCTCTTCCTCCACGGCGGCGGTCCTCCTCTTCCCCTATGGCACGACGGCCTACGACTGCGGCCGCCACATCTTCCTCCACGATGGCGGCGGTCCTCCTCTTCCCCCGTGGCGCGATAGCCTACGACAGGGGTCACCACCTCTTCCTCCACGGCGGCGGCCTATGACAGCGGCGGCGGTCCTCCTCTTCCCTCGTGGTGTGGTGGCCTACGACGGTGGCCGCCACCACCTCTTCCTCCACGGCAGCGGCCTACGACGACGGCAGCTGTCCTCTCCCTGGCGCGTCCCTCCTCTCCGGCAAGTCTCTCTCTGCCTCCCTCTTTCTCTATATATCTATCTTTCACTATTCCTTTTCACAGGCGGCGACGGTGGCGGCGTGTGGTGGATGTGGTGGCGTCGACGATGGGGTGGCTGTGGATGCGGTGGTGGGCTGGACAGTGGCAGTGGGGGATTTGGTGGCCGGACCGCGGCAGTGGAATTTTTTATTCCTTTCAGCAATGTTTGCCAAGCGTCAACTTTGGCGCACGACGATTTTTAATGCATTTTGAAAATGTTTGCCGTGCGTCAATTTTGGCGCACGGCAAAGACCTGTTTGCCGTACAAATCATTGCCAAGCAGCCTTTGTCGTGCGCCATTGCGGAAAATGCACGGCAAAGAGTTTGTCGTGCGTTTTTCCGTCCTTTGTCGTGCACCGTCAGTGCACGGCAAACATGCTGTCTCCGGTAGTGTCACTTATTAAGCAATTCTACTTAATTGAGAACATCATACTGTGTTCGTTAGAGGAACAAAACTGCAAAGTATAACAAGCAAAAGAATTATGCCGATTTCCTTCCAATCAAAAGAGATCTGCCACATGCAACTAGAACGCATGAAACACTCAATTGTGACAATTGCGTCCGAGAACACATGCATTCTGGTGCAGTGTCATGTAGATGTCCAGCACTACTATTTGACTTTCGGAGTTCTGGGAACGAACGGAAGGTGCAGCCACACAATGCAATATAATGGTTATTAATCAACTCTAACTCATTGAGATAATCATACTTTGTTCGTTAGGAAATAGAGCCGCAAAATATTGGGCACATATTATGCGGATTTGCTTGCGATAAAAAACATATGTCACATGGGTACCTATCAAAAAGGGAAAAACTAATGACATGAACACAAGTAATTAATCGATTGATCACATGCCATGGTCTGGACAACTAACGTGATCAGTTTCATTATTAATAGTCCAAGAATGGTAAAGAACTTTATTAATGTAGTTAGGACAACAAAGCAAATAATCAAACCGATCTGATTATACTTATACATGCATTATAATTGATCTCATAGTATATTGCACATACGCTCCATCCATGCATGCATGGACCGGTGGACATGCTCATCGATCAGCTATAAATACAACGAGCAGATGACCCCTCCAAACCACCGAAACAACCAGAACCCAACAGTAGCCCCAGACCACCATTTCCAGCTTTGTTATAAACTTTCAATCACACTGGGGTGGCAAATCATCACTCAATAGCCAATGGCTGTCAAATTCACCATCCTAGTTGCCCTCAATCTACTCCTCTTCGTTGCCGCTGATCCATACTATCCCACTCCACCTGTCGAGCCGGCACCCTCGACCTACATCCCTGAGCCATCAGCTCCGACAACACCGGCAACCCACGACCATGGCAATCACCCAGCTGGGCAGTGCCGCTTGGATGTGCTCGAGCTCCAGGTGTGCGCAAGTGTCCTATATGGTCTTGTCGAGGTCAGCCTGCCGGAGGACCGGGAGAAGTGTTGTCGGCTACTGAACGGGCTTGTTGACATCGACGCCGCCGCCTGCCTCTGTACGGTGCTCAAGACCAACATCATCGGCATTCCCCTCCGCGTGCCCATCGACATCAGCCTCAGTCTAAACCGGTGTGGTCGGAAGGATTGCCCGTCCGGCTTGAATTGCCCTGCGTATTAATTACTCTCAATCTAGAATCAAGGTTGAGCCACGTCATCTATATCCATGCACACAAGGAGCACAGTCTTCTCCCCTAGTATCTCATTTTACCAAAAGTCTATTGCTTGCAACGACGACCAGTCTTAAACGTTGTAAGATGGAATAAGTCTGTCCTATATGTATTCTTTTACCGCATTTTCAACTTGTTACAGATCCTATTATATTATTATGGTATTCGTTATGAGGCATCTATTATGTCAGTTGATATGGAGTTTAAAATTGTAATACTATAGTATATATATTAAATATTTCATGATCAATGCTAAAACAGATCCTATTATCAAGATGCATGTGCATCATTGAGAAAAAGAGGTTGCTCCCTTGGGAGCTCCGATCCCATGGAAATGATAAAACTTGATGAACTAATTAAATCTAATGGAGTATCCTGTATTTATACGATGATTATGGTAAAGGCTTGCATAAAAATGCCAATTTACTCTGACTATCAAGGTGACGTATCTGGATCCTTTCACTACTAAAAATACCTTTTTTTGGAATGCCTCATTTTTGTTTCACGATCGGACTAAAAGGTCGCCTGCTCCTAAAAATTAGATATCGTACCGTTGCTTACTACCTGCACCTGAACACGAATTTTTGCGCACCCATAATGGGATAAGTGCCTCCGGAAATAACCCCTACTTCCCGAGGCGGTTGATGGGTCATGCGACGTTACAGATAGGAGGCACGAGTAAAATAAGTTGTGGTTCGTCGTGTGGGCCTCATGCACCCACTCTATTCTTATCTGTTCCAGGTCCCCTCCATACCTCTCATCTCCCCTCTCATCATTTCCTCTCCCTTATCCCCCCATCTCCCTCTCTTGATCTGCACGAACGCCAAGGGAGCTACGACTGGCAGGCAAGGCAGACGGCACAGCGGCAGCGAGGGTTCGTCTTGGCGGGTGCAGTGGCTCGGCCTTGAGGACGAGGCGTGGAGGTCGGGGCGACCGAAGCAGTGGCACGGAGGGTTCGGCAGGGGAAAGGGCCTGGACGACATGGAAGAAAAAATATAGATTCCAACAATTAACTCCTGCAAAAGAGTTTGCCATGCGTTTTTCCGACCTTTGTCGTGTCTCATCGGCGCACGGCAAATGTGCGGTCTCCGGTAGTGTCACTTATTAAGCAATTCTACTTAATTGAGAACATCGTACTGTGTTCATTAGAGGAACAGAAGTGCAAAGTATAACATGCAAAAGAATTATGCCGATTTCCTTCCAATCAAAAGAGATCTGCCACATGCAACTAGAACGCATGAAACACTCAATTGTGACAATTGCACCCGAGAACACATGCATTCTGGTGCGGTGTCATCTGGATGTCCAGCGCTACTATTTGACTTGTGGAGTTCTAGGAACGAACGGAAGGTGCACGCACACAATGCAGTATAATGGTTGTTAATTAACTCTAATTCATTGAGACAATCGTACTTTGTTCATTAGGAAACAGAGCCCTAAAATATCAGGCACAAATTATGCAGATTTGCTTGCGATAAAAAACATATGTCACATGGGTACCTATCAAAAAGGGAAAAACTAATGAACATGAATACAAGTAATTAATCGATTGATCACATGGCATGGTCTCGACAACTAACGTGATCAGTTTTGTTATTAATAGTCCAAGAATGGTAAAGAAATTTCTTAATGTAGTCAGGACAACAAAGCAAATAATTAAACAACGAATTTGCCGTACGCTTTATTTTGACGCACGACAAACAACGAATTTGCCGTGCATCTTTTCTCTATGCACAATAAAGTATTTTTTTCTCTTCCACATTCCGAATAAATCAAGTATAATTATAGGGAAAACTTTGTCGTGCGCTAGCGTACGACGAACAAAAACTTTGGCATGCTTTTTGAAGCGCATGGCAAACAAAAACTTTGCATTGCGTCGGCGCACGGCAAAGTTATTTTTTCATGCGTATATCCTCCTAAGTCCCAAATTTAATTACCCCTCAAAAAAATTTCTTCTCACCTTGAAATTTTATCTACTCTATACATACAACATGTGATACTTCATCGTAAAATTTGGTAGATTTTTGTATTTATTTGCTATATTTAACTAATTAATTGCATTTCAAACAATTTTTTGAAAGAAGTCAAATTTGAACTACAAGTGATTCAAATATTAGAATAAAATGAGCGCATGTTATTTAGCCCAATTTGAGTTCTTACACCTGAAATGAAAAGAAAATTTCAACATCTTATCCAGGGAACACGATCACACATGTTCGTCTGAATGATTTTTAATAAATTTTTTAAAAAGCAAATGGCGTCTAAAAATCATAAGATTTGTTAATATCACATAATATCATACGTGGAGGCTGTGGTAAAAAATTAAGTGGGTTTCACACATTTCATCATGCATGATGCTTAGAAACCGAAATATCTCCGATGAAGTTTCACAGAGTTAAGAAGTATATGGTTAGATTTGTAGGTGACGTGATGATCAAATGGAGTTTTGACTTCAAAACCTTTTCTATAAGCAATAGACAACATAACTTATTTTGTGTTAATTTTTGGAATTTTGCAAACTTGTTTGATAATTTTTATGAATTAAGTATAATTATTAAGAAACATTGTCGTGAGCCGACGCGCGGCAACAAAATCTTTGCCGTGTGTCCTTTTTAAGGCACAACAAACAAAAACTTTGTCATGCATCGGCACACAACAACGTTATTTTTCCACATATATATATCCTCCTAAGTCCCAAATCCAATTGTCCCTAAAAGAATATTCTCCTCACTTTGAAACTTGTTCTACTCTATACATACAATATGTGATACTTCATGGTAAAATTTGGTACATTTTTCTATTCATTTGCTATATTTAACTAATTAATTATTTTTCAAGCATTTTTTTGAAAGAAGTCAAATTTGAACTACAAGTGATTCAAATAATAGAATAAAATGAGTGGAAAATGGTATTCGTGTTATTTAACCCAATTTGAGTTCTTACATCTGAAATGAAAAGAAATTTTCAACATCTTGTCCACGAAACACTATCACACATGTGCGTCTGAATGATTTAAAAAAAGATAAAAAGAAAATGGTGTCTGAAAATCATAAGATTGGTTAATATCTCATGATATTGTACGTGGAGGTTGTGGTAAAAAATTGAGTGGGTTTCGCAAATTTTATCATGCATGATGCTTAGAAACTAAAACATCTCCGATGAACTTTCATAGAGTTAAGAAGTACATGGTTAGATTTGTAGGTGACGTGGCATTCCAATTGAGTTTTGACTTCAAAACTTTTTCTATAAGAAATAGACAACAAAATTTTTGGAAGTTTTCAAACTTGTTTGATAATTTTATAAAATAAGTGTAATTATTAAAAAAACACTTTACACGTCAAACAAAATCAAACAAAATCTTTGCCGTGCATCTTTTTTAATACGCACGACAAATAAAAACTTTGTCATGCACCTGCGCACGCCAAACCCACCCAACCCAGTTGTTGACACCGTTTTTTGACACGTGTTGCAGAAGAGCCAAAGAGATATCAGGAAGACTTTAGAGCCGATAAAGAAGAGAAAAGAAGCGACCAGCCGATTGATGGAAGAGAAACGTGGCAGAAGAAGAATACGCCAAAGGAAAGAAGACGGAGGCGCGTCAACGATCAAGTTGACATCGGGTCAAAGTCAGTTTAGAGAGTCCGATTCCTATGAGAATCGTTACGTTTTTGGTAGTTTTATTTCTTTAGATTCAAGTAAACATTGTTGTCATCGACTAGGAGTCAAGTTGTCCTCACGACATACATGGTCGGAGAAAGTTTGTACACACCAATATACACAAACCCTTTACTCTTTCAACAAGTCGGCGACTTCGCCAAAAGTTTATTTCTTCTTGTTTTCTTATTTCTTCAAACGTCGTTCTTCTAGTTCGTCGGGCTGCATCGATCGATCTCTGGCAAGCTTGTAAGTACCGTTTTATCGAATATTCACTAGGCTTTAACCTCCGGGTGCATCGCTGTGGTTTTGTCTAGTTTTATTCACAATTTATCGATATCAGCTAGGTTTGCAAGTCTTTTCTTGTTTATTTAGCTTTTATCACCAATTTATCCAGCTCGTGATCATATCATATCGGCTATCTTCGCTCCTGCATTGATTCATAATGATACAGCCGATTTAGATTGGTTTGAGTGTTGTCTCGTAGCACTTAGTTTGCTTTGCTTTTGCTTGCGCTTTGCCTACGTCATCAAATTGGCTGATCTAGCCGTTTTGAACATACTTTCACTTCGGCTGCTACGTCAGCTAGCCAATTCGCTCTACAGTCGTATCGGCTGATCGGGTTGTTACTCATTGAAGATCTACATCGGTTCTCTAGCCGATTTAACCCATATCTAACGTTTCCTATCTTTCCGTGCCGATCAACAGGTCAGGTCGGTTGGCACGCCTTGTTACATCCCGGGGATCCGTTACGTGTTGCCGTTGAAGAACTTTATTCCGTTTTTTGCGTCAACACATCTTGGCACGCCTGGTGGGACCCGAAGAACTAGTCAACAATGTCAGGACCAAAACTTCCTAAGGATGCTGATACAGACAAGACCCAAGCTATCACATTAGATCAACTTCTTGAAGAAGACAAAGCTGAGTTTAATGAGCGCATGGCAGAATATGGTCAGCTATTGATGGGCAGTTTCGGCTTAACCAAGCAAGGAGCTATCAAGAAAACTCCTCTTCCAAGACCTCATGAGTTGATAGTACAAGCCGATCCTGGGAAGCTGCAAGATATGATGACAAAAGCTATGCACCAATCTCTTATTGATCAAGCTTCTGTTTTCAACAACACAGTGCAGAATTGTGTGAAGGAAGTACTCAGAGATGAACTCGCAAGTGGATACAAAGGACCGGTATATTATCAACCTGCTACAACAATTCCAACTTTTGCTGCCATGAGGTTTAGCCATGATAAATAGGCTTCTCAGCCGAGACAGTCTACTTCAGCTGGTGTTTCTCATACGGCACCTATTTTGTCCGCAACCACGATTGGAATTGGTGATCCTTCAGGTTCTCAGAGTCACACACCTATTACCCCTGATGCACCAACATCTCCTTCGGAGAAAGACACAAGTGGGAAAGGTGTTGCGACTGAATCAACTCAAAAGGAAGGAGAAACTCCCACTGGTCCATATGCAGCAAGGTTTGGAGAGCTAATTGGAACCGCAGTGCAGCATGACAAAGGAATCACATTTGATTTCATTGAACCAAAGACTCTCAAAGCGCAGCATTATGACATTAAACCGTCTCATATGCACATGGTCAAGCCTATTCAATCGGCTCAAGAAAATTCTAGCATGCAGAAACCTCCACCACAGATAACTTCCAGAGGAGCAGCAGCTAGTCAACCTATCATAAATCATCAATTGACACCAGAGCAGATGAGCCCAGCTGATCAAGCTTATGCAGTTAGAACCTATGCTGCGAATTTACAAGAGGAATACTGAAGGAGCGAATAGGCGACCAGAGAGGGGAGGGGGGTGAATGAGAGCCGATAAAAATTCTTCCAGACGGACGAACTCGGCCTATAACCCGATTGCCACTCTGATCACTCGCACACACCAGAGAAGCTCTAGACTAGGCACACACAAGCCTACAAGTCCTAGAGACAAGCCTCGAATCAAAGCGTGGAAGCACAAGACAAGAATCAAAGCACTTAGCCAAATCTGTGAAGGCTAAGCGCGAACTGTCCGTGCAGTACGGGCGGACCGTCCGCAGCACCTGGGCGGACTGTCCAGACTGTCCGAAAACTCCAACAGAACCACCAGAGACGCACCGAGAAAATCAGACTGTCCGACTGAGCCACGCGAACCGTCCGCTAGTGTCGCAGACTGTCCGTGATGGCCTCGCGGACCGTCCGTCAAACTCGCTGAAAACCCCAGACAAACGCAGACCAACCCCAAACAGAAACTGAGCCACGCAGACCGTTCGTGAAGCACTCGTGGACTGTTGTTGGTATTTGTTAAGCCCACAGAAATATTATGATGAATAATCCGCAAGCGCACGGATACCGGTGAGCACTTCACCCGGGAAGAGGGTTTTGAATATTGTAGCCACAGGGAGAAGGGTGAGAGAGTATGCTGAGGTGTATAGCTGATCCAACTGAGTGAGTATCTAAGGACTTGAGAAGATAAGAGGTAAGGGAGGTGCTACGGCTGTTCTAGTTCTTACTCTTGTAAACTATGTTCGTACTACCTTAAGGGGACATTGACAAGAAGAAACACTTCGAAGAGGGAATCTCCCGGCAACAAGGGTAATCCTACAAAGGCCTACAGACATGATGTGGATTGCAAAGGACTCAATGGTGCTGTCACCACCACGATATACCACAGGCTATCCGGAATGTAGGGAGCATCCACAAGTAACCCAGATCTAAGCACTATGCTTACACCCAAACTACTCCTCTACTCTATAGATTCATATAAAGTAAAGTACTCAAAATAGAGTTGCAGACAATAAGAATAATAAGAACAATGTGCTTACTCAAATAAGAAGTTGATCATGCCGTAGAATCGCAGAAGCAAGCCCCTAAAGGAACTTGATCCCGCAGGTACAAGCCGAAGAGGAGACACCGACAGGTCCGGCGCTTCCTCCAACTCTTCCCCATAACCGCGCTCCAATCTCTCGAACAAGACTAGCTAGATCTCTAGGATCGTGGATCTAATCTCTCAACTTGATGCTCTGCTCTCAACTCTAATCTAGGGCTTCTAGTTCTACATCTTATCTAATTCTAATTCTGGTTCTGGAACTAGAGAGGAGGCCTGTCGATGAGTTGATCTGATTGATAATGATCTCCTTAATGATGATGATCTTTACCAGGGGGTCTGGGGCTGCTTATATAGTCCGAAGGAATCCGTCACCGTAGGATCAAACCAACCTAAACATGTGGTTTAGATTGATCCTCATAGGCGGTGGAGGAACATTCCAGAAGCAGGGCTGACGTGGCGTCGGTGGTGGGCCCCATGTGGGCCCCGCCTTCGCGTGGTGTCTTCTCGTTCCTTCTAGATGCTTATTTTCTTGTAGATCACGTTGGTTAAGTTCTGGAGTCTTCCGGAGCCTTCTAGACTTGATTCCTTTCGTGTTTTCCTGTTTAGTCCCTGCAAATCATAACTTCACCAAAACTCGTGGAAATCTTGTCAGATAAACCCCTAGGTCTATGTTTATATTTATTTTATGCCCTTTTCAATGTTTAGTGGACAAGTAAAAGTATACGTTAATATGTGTCAACAAACTCCCCCAAGCTTACCCTTTGCTAGTCCCTAGCAAAGCCAAAACTAGCAATGGATCAGGAGTTGCTACTACACTTTCACACCTGAAAAGGTACTGCAGTTTTCAAAATAAATTCTCCTTTCAACAAGATTGCTCTCTCTTACCTTTAACCATGGTGCTTAGCCTTTTCATAAATCTTAGGCAAGATAGAACAATCAAGTCAAGCATTATGTCTCAAGTTCTTTGATCAACTATCATCCTGGGGTTTTGCAATATTTTCAAATAAAACTCAGAGATCCTGTGTATGACCCTCTCAAGTAGATAAGTAGTGGAGTCACACGTGGTAAGATGTGTATGGTGGGATGATAGCGGTGGATGGATGAGGGTGAAAGGTGGTAAGCCTTTAGCCTTTTTCTAGTATCTTTTCTTTTTCTTTTCTCAAGCTCTTGGTCTATGTCTCTCTTTCTAAAACTTTAAGATCTGGGCTGTCCATTCTTGGAGAGGTGGGCTCTACTCGCCCCGGACTTTTGTCCATTTTTCTCTCTCCTTAGAGATCTGGGCTCTTCTCGCCCTCGAACACGTTCATTATTCATCTCTAAATTTATTAGGGAGGTAGGCCCTTCTCGCCTAGTATGACACTTGTCCTTTTCTCTCCCTCGCTTGTCTCACTTTTTCTTTCATATATATATTCTTTCTCTCTCTTTCTTTTTTTTCGAATGTAGCCCCAGAATCTTTTTGACACAAAACATTGAGAGAGACATATCCAAGAATTGCATGAGCTATTGTAACATGGCTTGTGGCTTGATGGAGTATGGGGATGCGTACTTCCGGATTAGAAGCAGCGTATTTGGTGGAGTGGGATGATCTTGATGTGTATGACAAGCTCCCAAGGGTCATAGATACAGGAACTCATCATGTAAACCTTTATGATTTTTCAAAAGATAAATAACCAGGAATCAAGGGTCTCTAGGAATATGATAAATAGCAGCTCAACTTTTCATGAATCTTTATCAACACCTAGACTTAGATCAAGAATGTGCTTCCCACAGGTTTTGGGTTTAGAGCAAATTAAGCATTTAAAGCATTAGGAGAATCTAAGTCTGAAAACTAAGTGTTTAAGAGGAATTATGGCAGAGCAACTATTCATCATTTCCAAGCATGAGAACTAACTTTAGAGATCATGTAGCAGAAATCAACTTCTAAGACACTTCTTATTTATATAGACTCTAACCAAGATTCATTAACTCTAATCAAACATATATAATAACTAGCTAAAAAGATAGAGTAGTAATACTTATCGTGATAACTGGGGGTGCTCTCCCCCAAGCTGGATTTTGAAGTAGTCCTTTGATTCGTCTTTGGAACTTGTTCGTCTTCAGGTTCTCCTTAAATGTTCTCCCTGCAAATATTAATCCCGCATATAGCCGAAGGAGCAAATTCTAGGAACATGTTGTGAGCCTTCATGTGCTCACTTCTTTTTTGGATTTTTCTGTAAAAGCGTGGACCTTCATGTGCCCACATATTTTTGAGGATTTTTCTATGGAAAAAGGATGATGATGCAAAAACATATGGATGCAATATTTTTTATATATTTCTTTTTATGCCGCCACAATAAGGAGTGCTTACATGGGGCTTTAAGAAACTGATGCATATGCAGCAAACATATTTTTGGTTTTTCTCATGCAGGTGTAGGAAAGTAAATATGCTATAGGAAACATGCTAAATGAAATATGCTATGCAGAATATAATTTTGCAGATAAATACCGAGTTACCTCTCGGTGAGATGTTAAGTACTTACTCCCATGGCGTGTGTCATCAATGACACCTCGTCAGAATGTCGTGCATGGTATGGTGCCTTCAATGTTCTCGACGAGTGGCGTAGATGAGGTAGCCGATGGAGATGACGTTTGTTTGGTTGGTAGGTCTTCCGAAGGTGTACTGTTGACGTCCTCTTCAGCAGGTGATGCTTCTTTCTTTCTCCATGCCCGCTTCTTCGGAGGAGACCTTTGGACTGGCAGGTACTGAGTGTTCGGTTGGTTGGGGTTGAGCGGACTTCTCTTCGATCTTCTTAATGTCTTCCATGTCCGTCAACTCCGTGTCCAACTGGGCTTGTGATTTCTGGAAGCGTCTCCGCGTCTTGTTCTTCCTGGGTCTTGTGGTGTCTAAGAAGGGTCTTGAATGTTGATGGGGACGTCTTGCACAGCACCATCCGGAGTCAGTGGGATTGGTCCGCCATCTTTGACATTGAGTTAATGCTCGTTTCCGTGTTGTGGATAACTTCGCTGGAAGCCTCTTGGGTTGATGGAGCGGTGTATAATCGACATTCCAGGGTTGTCCACTTTTAGACAGCAGTGGTGAAGGGAGTAGGTGCTCACAATCCGATTTGATCGTGTTGATCATCCAGACTTCCCTCCATGTGTCGCTGTTCTTCTTGTTCCTTTATTGAAGCGGTGGTCTTGGAGTGAGGTAGACAGTAGAGGTGGTGTAAGGCCTTCTTGATAGAGCATGATGATGAATGTTGAATCATTGCTCTCATCAAGTGGTCTACACCTCCAGTTTGTCATGTCGTGCTTCCTTTGATCCTCCAAATCCTAGGTCACCCCTCGAGTGCATCATCTGATCTTGATAGCCACTTGGTGATGGCATCGCCCATGTTCCTTGCTAATTCAGTTGCTTGAAGAAAGCTTGGATAATGGCAGCTGTCAGCGTCTTGTTTAGTGTGCATGTTTGTAGCTCTGGGACTTTCATTTGTGGGAATTCGGAGGAGTAAGACTTCCCCTCTTTTGCACAAAGTGAGTCCTGCTTGCAAAGACAAGGTAGAGATCAAGTGCATGGGCTCTGTTGGTGGGAAAACACCAACAGAACCAAAATTTCATTTATTCTACTCTAACCTTGGGCACATTGAACAAGATAAAGATAATGTATAAATTTATTTTATGACAAGGGTGGTAAGATCAGAAGATGAATCTAGCACGTAATTTTTTTAGCAAAATAATGAGCGATCAAGAAGGTGGTGCTAGAAACAATTAAAAAGCTAACATGTTGAGTTAACAAGATTGGATCAAGTGAAACTGTAACTCTAGTATGTTTGACTTTTTATTTATGAGGATGCCATAGTAAACAACTTACCTCAGGGTGTTACCTTTATTATGGGAGTATGATGGCGCTATAGCATCCTGTGGTGGTCTCTCCCTTGAGTGTATCTTCGTTTCTGGCACTTGTTTCTTCTTTCTGCAGCTTGTGGAGTGATAGGTGCATGTGAGGAGGTGTGGCTTGATCATCTTCAATGGAATTGGCCTCCCTCCTTGATGTATCCATCATCCATGAATTCCCCCTTGAGTGAGTGCTTTTGATTGTGGATCTTGTCTGCGTCACTCTTCTCCTTCTTCTTGGTTCATAGGGAATTCTTCTGTTCATGATTTTTTTTCTAAGAACACGTGTCTTGCTCCATCTCTAGTGAGTTCACCTCGACCTCCCCCAAGCTTGTCTCAGAGTTTGTTCTTTTTCTGCAGGGGTTAGTCCGACAAAATATACCAAGCAATTTCTAGTTCAATAACCAACCAGACTCCATGTCTAATCAGATTAAGGAAGGCTAATTAACCTAAGCACCACGCTTAATTTAAAAGCCTTTGGAAGTAATCATATGTTATACTTCCAAACCAAAGCCTACTATGGTAGACAAAAGATGAAGGCATTCTAGAGATTTACTCAAACAGAGATGGTAGAGCATGATTAGTGTTTAGTAGATTGAGCATGGCATAAAGGTAGAGACAACCAAGCTAGTGTAGCAACATGACAAGATGTGTTTCTATAAATGTGATTCAATGTTGCGTAATGACTGGTTGGACATACCTTGTATTGTCATCCTTCGTTCTCTTTACTCCAAACCTGGAATGGTTAGTGCCAAGAATACCCGAAGAAATATGCTCATATCATAGGGGTATATATAAGTGTTATAGTATTTCCCCCTAGCGTGCTTGTTTTAGGACAAAAAGCTCGTCCTTGGAAAACCTTTAAATTATGGATCAAGATGATGAAGTGGTTTCCATTATATTGCCAATCTCAAGATTCCAAGCCATCAGGATATTCATCGACAACCACCCTTTCTAAATCTTTAAGAAAGGAAGTATGAGGGGGGTTGGAGATTGTGCGGCAAGATTTGAGATGGCAATTGGTTTAGGAGTTTTCTCAAATGAGCATGGACTAGATGGAAAAGTTCCATTTATGAAGTAGCTCTCATGCTCATTGATGTTCTCCAGGTAATGTGCTCTTTTTGGTCTTCCTTAGATCCTTTAGGATCGTGAGGAGACACAAGAAAAAGGGCACAAGAGGATTCATTGGGCCCAAGGATGAGGTTAAAGATGGGTTCGAAAGGTTATCTAATCTGAACATAGAAAGAGAGAGATAGGAGTGGCTTCTTGATGGCTTTGCTCTCTTTCGTTGGCACGATTAGATATGCCATCCTTGAGGTTCCCCAGTGTCCTTGTGTGAGGGTAAAGGTGCTTTCTAAGAGACTATCTCATAAAAGGTTTTGGTTCATATATGGTCAGAAGTCTCTTGTGAAGCTGGAAGTCCATGATTTTCCCAAACTCTTCATCCAATGGGATCTACAAGGGTTGAATTACTTCTTCCCTTAAAGGTGTTCAGGGCATTGATGGTTTGGGGTTGATAGCTAGTCTTGGGATTGGAGTGATGATGAAATAGCTATCAGAACTTTCCTTTTGTGGCTAGAGGATGATTCTCTTCCTTTGGGTGGTCATAAAGAGTGCTAGTGCAAGGGTTCACCCGCTGAGTTTGTCAAAGACAAACCTTGCCTTAGAAAAGGAGAGAAAAGTTCCTCTAGATACTGCATGATGGTCATGCGCACAACATTCTTAGGATGGGGCCTAAAGACTCACTACCCTTAGAGGATAATGATACAAAGATTCCTTACCCTATTAAGGATATGATCCGGCTCTTGCAGTATCTCGCTCCTAAGAAACATTGTTTCATGATCATTTCAATCAACCGTAGGCGTGGCCTATGGCCAGATGTAAGGATAGGATCTAAGGATTCTAGTGGCCAGAGCTCCGCTTTAGGGTGCAGCAAAAGATAACTGTGGAATCAAATGATCCCACAAAGAAATAGATGAGAAGAAAGGAAAAGACAAAGGTAAAAGTATAGTACAAGATCTAGCTATGATTTTCAACGTTCTCTCAGCAACCGTTCTCCCCGGCAACGGCGCCAGAAATGCTTGTTGGTATTTGTTAAGCCCACAGAAATATTATGATGAATAATCCGCAAGCACACGGATACTGGTGAGCACTTCACCCGGGAAGAGGGTTTTAAATATCATATCCACAGGGAGAAGGGTGAGAGAGTATGCTGAGGTGTATAGCTGATCCAACTGAGTGAGTATCTAAGAACTTGAGAAGATAAGAGGTAAGGGAGGTGCTACGGCTGTTCTAGTTCTTACTCTTGTAAACTATGTTCGTACTACCTTAAGGGGACATTGACAAGAAGAAACACTTCGAAGAGGGAATCTCCCGGCAACAGGGGTAATCCTACAAAGGCCTACAGACGGGATGTGGATTGCAAAGGACTCAATGGTGCTGTCACCACCACGATCTACCACAGGCTATCCGGAATGTAGGGAGCATCCACAAGTAACCCAGATCTAAGTACCATGCTTACACCCAAACTACTCCTCTACAATATAGATTCATATAAAGTAAAGTACTCAAAATAGAGTTGCAGACAATAAGAATAATAAGAACAATGTGCTTACTCAAATAAGAAGTTGATCATGCCGTAGAATCTCAGAAGCAAGCCCCCGAAGGAACTTGATCCCGCAGGTACAAGCCGAAGAGGAGACACCGACAGGTCCGGCGCTTCCTCCAACTCTTCCCCATCACTGTGCTCCAATCTCTCGAACAAGACTAGCTAGATCTCTAGGATCGTGGATCTAATCTCTCAACTTGTTGCTCTGCTCTCAACTCTAATCTAGGGCTTCTAGTTCTACATCTTGTCTAATTCTAATTCTGGTTCTGGAACTAGAGAGGGGGCCTGTCGATGAGTTGATCTAATTGATAATGATCTCCTTAATGATGATGATCTTTACTAGGGGGGTCTGGGGCTTCTTATATAGTCCGAAGGAGGTATTCCGTCACCGTAGGATCAAACCGACCTAAACATGTGGTTTAGATTGATCCTCATAGGCGGTGGAGGAACATTCCAGAAGCAGGGCTGACGTGGCGTCGGTGGTAGGTCGGTCGGCCCCACCACAGGGCCGATCAGCCTGTGGTGGGCCCCATGTGGGCCCCGCCTTTGCATGGTGTCTTCTCGTTCCTTCTAGATGTTTCTTTTCTTGTAGATCACGTTGGTTAAGTTCGGGAGTCTTCTGAAGCCTTCTAGACTTGAGTCCTTTCGTGTTTTCCTATTTAGTCCCTGCAAATCATAACTTCACCAAAACTCGTGGAAATCTTGTCAGATAAACCCCTAGGTCTATGTTTATATTTATTTTATGCCATTTTCCATGTTTAGTTGACAAGTAAAAGTATACGTTAGTATGTGTCAACAACTGTCTGCAAACCTCCTGCAACAAAACCCAAAGGGCAAAACGGATCGAAACGCGAACGCGCACGAACACGTGATGAACTGTGACGAACACAGGTCACACGGACTGTCCGCCACAGCCCCGTGGACGGTCCGCGGCTCACGAACAGAGCTGGAACAGGCGCGCACGCTGGAGTCAACCCCTCCTTTCCATCATCGGATCTCCCAAACGTCTAGAGCTCTTGAGACAAGATTTGGGGGAGGTATGAAGCGTCACAAGATGAAGCTATGCCCCAAAAATCTTTGCCTCTAACTCACTAAAACACCAGGAATCGCGGATCACACGAACCTCCACCAAGAACTCAGGCTACGACAAAAAACTCACGAATCGAAGGGGATTACCTGAGTTTGAGGGGTCAAGATCACACACAAAGATGCGCAAGGCATCTACCCATGATCCCTACAAAGAAATCCGAGAGGAAACACCCTCAAATCCACGAATCGAGTGAAGAAAGAAACTCCCCAAAAATAGCCTCGAAAAGGACACAAAAATCACAAAGAGCTAGGAGATCACCGCAACGCCGAATGCTTCCATACATCGAGAGGTCAGAGTCTATACAAGAATCTAGCCTAAGGAAAGCAGAGGAAAAAGAAGCAGTCTAGAGTGATCTACCGGGGGAGGAAACCCTGGAGTCCAAGAGAGAGAGATGCCATCCACCTCTCCGCTATTTATACGAGATCCACCGGAGGAGGCAAATGACCATGCTACCCCTGCAACTCAAATAGAAGATACACACCCCTCAGGGGCAATATGGTCAAGTCTTCATCGAGCGGACACGCTTCCACTGCGGACTTGCTTAGCCTCGACGCAAGCCCCGCGATCACGCCACGTGCCCCCTGCCTCGAAGCTTCCCGACGCTGCCGGATCACCGTCTCTGTCGCATCGGGCCTCCGACTTGGTTTTGCGGCCCAAACTAAGAAACCGTCCACCGATGGTTTTGTGGGCAAACCACCAAACCCCGCGTGCAAGCTTTGGGCTCGATCCCCTACCTTGCACCGGCCCATGTTCATGACATCAACTTGCTAGTCTTGCACCGCACGGCTTGCACTTGACCCCATCGGCCATCGGGTCCATCGAACCAAGCCTACTTGCCTCTCCATCACCCGGAGGCCGCCACGGCTAAGGCCTTTCGCACTTGTTCTTCACCTGCACCAACACGAGTCAAGCCGCAACCTGTACCTGCACACTTAGCCAAGCATCAGTCCACTCAACATTGTCAATCACTTATCACTAAGGAGCGACCCTCCACTAGTCCTCGGACACACCTGGTCCTCAAATACAACATTGTCATGTATCAGGCGGCGTTATGGGATCAAATGGCTCAACCTGTGAATTCGCTATATCAATTGCCAGAACAACATATACAAGGTACTCCAAACAGGCAATATATACAGCAAGGAACTCAGCATAAAGCACCTCATTCAGTTGGGATTCCTCAATATATGGCTTTACATGCACCTTTGGCTTCACAGCCAATCATGAATAAACAGCCAGGAACAGTTGGAATGATACAGAATCGACCAAATCCTTCGGCAAGTAGTCAACCGATTGATCATAAATTTATGGCTGAAATTACAAACATGATTCAAAGTCAATTCGGGTTAAAGCCAAAGCAGCAAACCAACATGTATCGGACACCATACCCTGCTTTTTTTGATCAAATTCCATTCCCTCAGAGATATAAAGTGCCCGACTTCACCAAGTTTACTGGTCAAGATGACACCTCCACCATCGAGCACATCAGCCGATTTATTATTCAATGTGGAGATGTAGGATCAAATGAGTCGTTGAGAGTGCGCTTATTTTCATCTTCTCTGTCAGGGCCAGCCTTTGCTTGGTTTACATCACTACCGGCTGATTCTATTCAAAGTTGGGAAGATCTTGAGAAGAAGTTCCATGGTTATTTCTTCTCTGGAATACATGAAATGAAAATTACTGATCTGACTAGCTTGAAGCAGAGGAACGATGAGTCAGTGGTAAATTTCATTCAGAGATTCAGAGAGATGAGGAACAAATTCTTCAGCCTATCTTTGACTGACAAACAACTGGTAGAATTTGCTTTTCAAGAACTCTTACCTTCAATCAAAGAGAAGTATGCTTCACAGGAGTTTGAGAGCATTAGCCAGTTGGTGCACCGACTAAGCCATGAAAGCTCTTCACGACCTTATGAACCTTCAAGGAATTATCAGAAGAAAATATCTTATGTAGAGGATTCTGATTCAGAGGAAGAGGCTAAGATTAATCTAGCCTAGTGGGTGTCAAATAGGAAGCCGATTGCATGTCCCTTCGGCAAGAAGGAACCTGAGAAGTTCGGTTTTGATATAACTAAAGCTGACAAGATATTTGATCTCCTTCTTTAGCAGGGTCAGATTAAACTCTCTCAGAATCACACTATTCCAAGTGCTGAAGAGCTAAAGAAGATCAAGTACTGCAAGTGGCATAATGCTACATCCCATAACACTGATGAATGCAAGGTGTTTCGTCAACAGATTCAAAACGCAATAGATCAAGCGAAGCTTAAATTTGAGACACCTTCCTAGTCAGGAAAGCTGATGAAGATTGATCAACATCATTTCCCTACTAATATGGTGGAAATCACAAAGGAATCAACTTCACAAGCAAAGGTGTTGACATCTGAATCGGCTCAGCATAAAAAGGTTACTAATCCCAAGGCTCAGCTAACAATAGAAGAAGCAAAAGACAAAGGACTGCTTGAAGAAAATAATTCAAGAGCACCAAGGAAATTTACTCAATCTCAGTTTCTTCTGAGCAAATATCAATGCCATCAACAAAGGATCAGAGAAGAAGAAGAGTGGGCAAGGTGCAATTCAAATCACTGGATATGCCCATTTTTCAGATACTGTTGGGAAGAAGGGATTAAATTTCCAACAATAGATAATTGTCTAGAGTACAATGGTTTTTATTTTGAAGGACAATCTTCCAAAAGGGTCTGCTTTGATGACAGAGGAAATAGGCCAGCAATGCACAACAACCGACAATTTCGCGATCAACAGATCCCAGTGCATGATCGGTTGGGGGGCAGGGTCAGCATGTACGATCGGCTGGGGGGCAGAGCCAATGTACATGATCGGCTGGGGGGCAAGAACCAAGATAGTCAACCTAATTGGCTAGAAGACATGGCTGACAGTAGGGTTCCTAATGAAGACGTATTGGCAAGAAATCCAGAAAGGCGGAATGCAACATATGAAGACAAAAGCCAACATGAACCTCGTCAACCTAGGTGGTGCCCAGAAGGTTTGACCAAGTCTTAGAAGAGAAGAGTCCAGCGCTTGCGACAATTAGAACAGCAAGAAGGGATTGAGAAGTAAGCACTTGACAAGAAGAAGGCCTGATCACAAATCTGGCAACCTAAACCTAAAGCCGATAGTAAAAAGGAAGGTCAACCAGTGGCAGATGTTAACATGGTCTTCATTCTACCCAAGGAATTCATGACTCTTGAAGGCAACTCAGATGATTTAGATGAAGAACTAGTGATGGCTCAGTTAAGTTTGGATCCAATGTTGGCTAGCTTTGAGAAACTAGATGAGGAAAAATGTCAGCACATGAAAGCTTTGTTTCTCAAAGGACTTGTTAATGGGAAGCCAGTCACAAGGCTCCTAGTGGATGGTGGTGCATCGGTCAATCTCATGCCGTACTCAATGCTTCAGAGATTTGGAAAAAGTGAGCAAGACCTAACCAAGACCGATATCATGCTACTTGATTTCGAAGGGAATTCATCATCTGCGATGGGTGCTATCTGTGTGGATCTGACAATTAGCAGCAAGACTATTCCAACTACTTCTTTGTTATCAAGGGGAAAGGGTCATATAGTTTGCTACTTGGGTGAGATTGGATTCATGCCAATTGTTGCATTCCATCTACTATGCATCAATGCATGATTCAATGGATCGGAGACTCTGTGGAAGTAGTCAATGCCGATTCCTCTTTCCATATTACAGCAGCCGATACACATTGGAATTTTGATAAAGTCATCTGCATATCAGGGAAAGTATGGGAGACAGATGTCCTCAAGATGTCTGACTTCTAGCTTCAGTCAATCCAAATGATCCGTTCTCAAATATAAAAGAAAAGACAGAAACATGCATCAACCGATTAAGAAGATTGGACTTCAACAAGACAAGGCCGAATGTTCTTCAAGACCAAAGCAAGTTGGAAAATTGGATTAACTACTTAACCGATTACTACTTATGGCTTTTTAGCCGATTTAGATTTCAGATGATAGCCGATACTGAGTTATCGCCTTTAGTGGAAAAAATTGTAAAATTAAAAGTGTTCAAACGCTTATAGCCGATCTATGATTCGGATCATGGCCGATGTAACAATCGCCCTTAGAACAAAAATATGAGCATATATATATATATATTTCTCTCTCTTATATTTCAATACATCGTGTTTACATGTTCATGGAAGAGCAACGGGGTACATAATTTAGAAGATAATTACCCTATCTCTCGTATGATGAGGATATTGAATCGATGAACACCAGAGAGAGATGGGGTGCCATGAAGAGGAAATGGAAGACTAAGATCTTCCCCAGAATTTGTGATCTTCCACCAAGGGCTTCACGAGTTGATGACTAAGATGGTCGTCCCCTTGGTGCACTCCTCTTCCGACACCGGTGCAGCGAGACATTCTACCTTGCTCCTTCCCTTCAGCCATTGAACCCAAGCTTTTTCACAAGGATTCTTCTAGCTGTTTTACCTCCTGGCTTCGCAAGAAGAGTCGGAGAAGGCGAGGTGACACTACACTAGTCCACAAGAATTCTTCTAGCCATGGTGAGAAAGGGGAAGGAAGGAACAATCAAATAACAAAAGCCTACACCCTATCAGATCTAGCATTTGCGCCATGGTGGAAGGTGCAGAGCCGATGAACATTCGGTTGCTATTTATGGCCCAAACCAGAGGAGATGGAAGCTGAAGAAGATAAGAAGGAATAAAAAAGATACCAGATCCGGTCAAATTCGAAACAATCCATCCATGAATGTCTCAGTTTTCAGAGGCTGACATTGATTTTAGTGATCCATTTCCCTAAAAAAGGGAGGAGCGCTCAGAAGCTATTAAGGGAAAAAAACTCTGTACTCCAGAAGAAGAGAAAGAGAAAAGGGGTATTCCTCAATGTTACTGAAGACATCAACAAGCTTACTGACAGCGACATGAAGCAAAACTATTTCAAGGAGGCGCTTGTTGCAGCAAACAAAGCTTTAAGTCTTCCTGAATACGCTCCAAGAGGAAAATGCACCCCATCCCTAAGAGCAACAAGCCGATCCAGAAATTTTCGGCTAAAAAGGAAAAGGAAGCCTACAAAAGGGAACAATTGAAAAACCATTGGATTACCAGCTGAATTTTATAGGAGGGATGCATGGGAAAGACAGTTCAGAGCCACATGTTGACATTAAAGGATTGATGACATTCAAGAATGGGTGAGAAGCACTCATCTGCCATGATTCAGAGAGATCACGGGGCAAGAAGTGCATACTGTCAGAAGAAAGAAATCATTCAGAAAAAGGCACGAGCCATACAGATGATTGTCTTCTAGATGAAACACAATAAAACAAAAGCTGATTACACCCGCTGAAATTTATTGAAAAAAAGCCGATCACATCGGCTAAAGGAAAATTACATCAAGATTTCTCTAAATCTTTAGCCTTCTCTAATTGCATCTTGGTGATGTCTATTTCACCCTCTACTTTATTCAATTCCTCAAGAAGGAGTGCCCTCCTAGCTTCCAGAGCTTCTAAGTTTTTCTCATCTGTGGAGATAACAAGTCGAAGACCTCGCTTCTGCCTCGACGTCAGCACTTGTTGATTCGCACCATGAGCGTTGATGCTCGTCAGGACCCTTTCTACGTCCTCAAGATTGGGAGACTGGGAAGAAGAGAACGATAATTATCATATGAAATCCATAGAGAGATACAAAGACAGAAGCAAAAAACCTGATTCGCACAAGAAAAAGACATCACAACAAAGGTACAAGAAAAGAGATAGAGATGGTTCATTTTATAGGCTGATCAAAGTATTTGGTCAAAAGAGGAACAGACGCCACGTGAATGACTCGGCCTTCAAGAAACTGACCTTGATTTAGAGATACGTTCCCCAAGAAACAAGGTCAACACTAGTAAATTAAGATTAGGAATCCTCTACGTCGACAAATTGCAGAGCACATACCATGGATAATCTTTCCTCAACAACACTAACAGCAACTACAATCTTCATAGCACCATCCAACTACAAAGCTCAGTCTAATGAAAGTTCATCAAGGGACAGTAGAAGGTGATGTTTCCTGAGAGTATTTGCAAGAAGAGATGCCTCCCATGTCTAAAAGGAACCGATATATTCATCGGATAAATAAGGGTAACACTGAAAAAAACTCATAAGGAAGCCTATGGGTAAAGAAGTGAGTTTTATAAGGGAAGAAACAAGACAAGATCACATGTTCGAATCAAGCATCAACGGGCAAGAATCCAGAATATCCAAAGCAGAGGCGGAAGGACAGTCAGAAGTTTTATAATCTGCATGTGCAAAGGGCAAAGCCGCAAACTACAAGATGGAAAGCATTGCAGAGTCAATCCATCATTCTTTAATCGTAATCGGCTAAAATTGGAATCGGTCGTTCTTTCCAGCAGATAGTCTACTTCAAGCAGCTTGGCATAAGCCATAAACGATCTTGGAGAAAAGAAGAACAATCGATCGACCAATCATTTCAGCTCACTGATGGTGGTTTGATGTTTCCAAACTAAGGGATAACAGAAAAGAAGAATTTCAATGATTATCATCGACAGAGCCTGATCCAGAGAGCCATCAATTTTAAACAGAAGATTAATTGCAGAAACTGGTCAACTCAGACGCTATGAAACAACAAAAGGTGACATATGCAGAAAAGAGCCAAGGGAGTGGATATTTATAACTCAAAGTTTGTCAAGAGATCTATCTGTTGATCACATCTGACTCAGAGAAAGAAACCGAAATCGAGAGAATTTCGGAGCAATATCTTACTCCGAAACTGGGGGGCATGTGTTGACACCGTTTTTTGACACGTGTTGCAGAAGAGCCGAAGAGATATCAGGAAGACTTTAGAGCCGATAAAGAAGAGAAAAGAAGCGACCAGCCGATTTAGCATCAGCCGATTGATGGAAGAGAAACGTGGCATAAAAAGAATACGCCAAAGGAAAGAAGACGGAGGCGGGTCAACGATCAAGTAAACATCGGGTCAAAGTCAGCTAGCGAGTCCGATTCCTATGAGAATCGTTAAGTTTTTGGTAGTTTTATTTCTTTAGATTCAAGTAAACATTGTCGTCATCGACTAGGAGTCAAGTTGTCCTCAGGACATAAATAGCGACCCTATGTGGTCGGAGAAAGTTTGTACACACCAATATACACAAACCCTTTACTCTTTCAACAAGTCGGCGACTTCGCCAAAAGTTTATTTCTTCTTGTTTTCTTGTTTCTTCAAACGTCGTTCTTCTAGTTCGTCGGGCTGCATCGATCGATCTCCGGCAAGCTTGTAAGTACCGTTTTATCGAATATTCACTAGGCTTTAACCTCCGGGCGCATCGCTGTGGTTTCGTCTAGTTTTATTCACAATTTATCAATATCAGCTAGGTTTGCAAGTCTTTTCTTGTTTATTTAGCTTTTATCACCAATTTATCCAGCTCGTGATCATATCATATTGGCTATCTTCGCTCCTGCATTGATTCATAACGATACAGCCGATCTAGATTGGCTCGACTCGAGTGTTGTCTCGTAGCACTTAGTTTGCTTTGCTTTTGCTTGCGCTTTGCCTACATAATCAAATCGGCTGATCTAGCTGTTTTGAACATACTTGCACTTCGGCTGCTACGTCATCTAGCCGATTCGCTCTACAGCTGTATCGGCCGATCGGGCTGTTACTCATTGAAGACCCACATCGGTTCTCTAGCCGATTTAACCCATATCTAATGTTTCCTATCTTTTCGTGCTGATCAACAGGTCAGGTCGGCTGGCACGCCTTGTTACATCCTGGGGATCCGTTACATGTTGTTGTTGAAGAACTTTATTCCGTTTTTTGCGTCAACACCTGTATACCACCCGGCCCACTAATTCCACCACCTATATAATCCAGCGCCCACCCCTCCCAACCCAAACCCACCCCTTCCCTCACCCTCCTGCGCTGCCTCTCTCTCCCGGGTGAGGCTATGTATCACTGTGGCACTGATTAAACAACCTGTCACGCCGACCCAATAGAGCCCAACCAGCACGACAGCCCACGAGGGTGACCTTATCTTCTTCTTCGCGTTGCCAGCCGCTCATTGTTCTTCCTACCGACCTCATGAGGGCAGCCACCGGTGACCTCCTCCCCCGCCATCCACCATCCTCCCTGGTCGGCGGCGACCGCGCCGCCGTGCCGACCGACCTCCACTGCCCCCCCCGCGCGCTAATCCGGCGAGCTCTCACTGGGGAAAGGTTGTCGGCACCACCGCCTCAGTATATGTCCCATCGCTTGTCAAGCCGCCGCCCGCCCTGCCCTGCAATCCCGCCTCTGCTACAGGACTTCCCTTTGACCACCCACCCTTGATTCCTTGTCCATCGGCGAACAGTGGTCCCTGACAAGACCCAACCTGAAACCCTAACCCGGCAACCCCGAAACCCTAATCTTTGCGGCGGCAGCGGCGGAGGAGGATGCCGAACTGATAGGTCGGGCCCGCGGCGTGATGGAAGCGCAATTTGTTGCTTCAGCAACATATATGATTGGTGCTCTCTCCCCCACACCGCCGCCGCCTGCCCCACCACCCCCCACACAGATCCACCACCACCCCGGCAACAGATCCGCCACCGGCACAGGCTCCACTCCTCTCCCTCACCTCCCGGGCAACGACGTGCAGGAGCGAGATCTATGACAACCTTCAACGACAGCAGCGGTCTCCTCCCCCGGCGCATCTCCCTACGACAGCGGCCGCCAGCTCTTCCTCCACGGTGGTGGTCCTCCTCTTCCCCTATGGCACGACGGCCTAGGACTGTGGCCGCCACCTCTTCCTCCACGACGGCGGCGGTCCTCCTCTTCCCCCGTGGCGCGACAGCCTACGGCAGGGGTCACCACCTCTTCCTCCACACCGGCGGCCTACGATAGCGGTGGTGGTCCTCCTCTTCCCCCGTGGTGCAGCGGCCTACGATGGTGGCCTCCACTACCTCTTCCTCCACGGCAGCGGCCTACGACGACGGCAGCTGTCCTCCTCCCTGGCGCGTCCCTCCTCCTGGAAAGTCTCTCTCTCCCTCCCTCTCTCTCTCTATATCTATCTTTCACTATTCCTTTTCACAAGCAGCGACGGTGTCGGCGTGTGGTGGATATGGTGGCATCGATGATGGGGTGGCAGTGGATGCGGTGGTTGTTGACGGTCCTTACAACAAAGATTTGACCGTCATTATCTCGGAAATGAGAGGACTATATGACAAGTTTCATGCATATTTTAGGTACTAATAAAGTTCCATGAGTTGTGTTGTGAATTTTATGTGCAGGTACGCATTTAAGGAGCAACCATGGACCATTGCGCCACACATGGTAGGTGCGGCGGCACCTAGTGGTGCGACCGGCCCTGGAGGTGCGGCCGGCCCTGCCCAAAGCCATGACGCGAATCCAAGCCAACACTAGTGCCATGAACACACCTTGGATGAATTAGAATCGTTGGTTTCATGTCGGTTTGATCAAAGGGACAAGGATGGAAGCAATTGGATCCACGGGTCCACTTATCCTTCGAACCCAACTGCTGCAACTTCGACAACCACCATCTAGAGCCAATCCTGAGCATCCCTCAACACCATCGGTGCATCACACGGCACGGAGTAGGTCCGGCCGCAGCTCTGGGACCAGCAGCACCTACAACCCGGCAATTCAGGCGAAACCGACTTAGGATACCGACCTACAACCGACCAAATACCAGTGATCAGGGCCGTCTAAGGAGAGAGGCAATGGATCCTAGGGCCAGCCGCACCTAGAGGTTCGGCCGCACCTAGCACCGGCCTCCCCTGCGCTCCACCGACCTTCCACACCTATAAAAGGCACCTCACACCCGCTGGAATGGAGACACAACAAAGGAGCATCACCACTTTCCCTATTTTCTTACATAGAGTAGGATTAGTGTAATTTGGGAGTTAGAGTTGAGTTGAGCTAGTCTCAGGGTTCTGGAGAAGTCTTCTTCAGAGTCTGATACTACTCTTGTATCCTTTCTTTGTTAAGACTTAAGTTCAATTCAAGTTATCTTTCTATCTTACCTTTCGAGTCAATTATATTCAGCTTCTACTTTGCTCTAGTAGCTTTATTCTTGGTTTAGACTAAAGTTAGTTTATCCTTGGTTAGTTTAGCTCTCTTGAACCCTGTAGGGTTGTGGTCGTTCTTCGCTTGATCTTCTATCGAGTACTTTTGTGCTTAGTAGAAGAGAGAGATCTTTCTTTGTGATATCCAAGGGAAGGTTCTTTCGTTCATTGTGAGTGCGGTGCTCAGAGCTTTCCTTAGTCTTAGATTGGTGCCCTGTTCAACGGAATAGTTGTGGTACCCTAGGGAGGTGACAGCTCCGGACAGGCTTTGTAGTCCACCACGTTAGTTCGGGCTGGTAGGATTTAGTGCGTCGTAGTTCTCCCTTCTCATCCCAGTCTGAGAGCACGACTTTGCATGCCCCTGCAGCACTAGAAGAGCTTGTTGATCTTCTCTTACCTTGGCTCTGCTTTACCTTAGTTCTTTTTCCCTGAGTTGACAAGAATAGATAGATTGCTTTAGGATCCTTTCTCGTCTCGTTGTCCTCCCAGCTCACTAGGTCCTCTCTAACCCTTTTATCAAGATCTCCCTGTGTGTGCAAAGTTATCCCTCAAATATCTTTATCATTACCCCCGCTATAGCTCTTTACCAAGTCTCAATACTCTCCGCCGAGTTATTCGTTTATCTATGCCGTAGTGCTTCCCTTGGGAAAATATAAATATGATAACCCGAATACTACCCGGTGAAGTGCTACAACGGTAATCCGTGTGCTTGCGGACCTTTCTGTGACGTGTGATTTACCTGGCATTTCTGGCGCCATTACAAACCTAGTAGTGATGCTAAGAAATACCAACAAGCATTTCTGGTGTCGTTCCCAGGGAAGCAATGGGCATTAGATATCTTCTAATATTTTGGTAGAGTTATCTTGGTTCGGTGAACTGCTATTAAGCGCGTTTACCCCTGCTCTGTTTCCTTGTGTGCAGAGTAGTGCATGACCGGTTTCGACCTTCCGTCCAACTTTCACGACAATCCAGAGTCACTTGTGAGGAGAGTTCGACCTTGTTTCGTTCTCCCTCAGAAGTCCCTCTCGAGCAACAAGATGAACCCCATCAATCCCGCAGAAAACATTGCATCCTCGTCAGCACCCATGGCCGAGAAAACTATCCACGAGTTCTCCGCTCCCTCATCTACCAACGTTCCTATTGGACCGAACGTGGTAGTGGGAGATGGGAATTTCGAGCTCAAGCCGGCATTGATCAACATGGTGCAAGCAAGTCCGTTCTGCGGCAAGCCCAATGAAGATGCCAATGTGCATCTCCAACATTTCCTGGAGGTGTGCAGCACTTTCACTATCCGCGGAGCGACAGTTGATGCAATTCTTCTTTGCCTATTCCCGTTCTCACTACTCAGGAAGGCGAAGCAATGGTTTTATGCTGAACGAGAGGCTATCAACACATGGGAGAAGTGCTCCAATGCATTTCTGGCCAAGTTCTTCCCGGTGGGCAAAACCAATGCCCTCTGAGCAAAAATCTCAGGTTTCCAACAGAATAATGATGAGAGTATTTTGGAAGCATGGGAACGACTCCAGGAGTACATCGCTGTGTGCCCACACCATGGCATGCAAGGGTGGTTCTTAATTCAGACCTTCTACCACAGGCTCAAGCGTAGCGCCCGTGAACACCTAGATGCAGCTGCTGGAGGAGCCTTCTTCTCATTACAAGTACCTGCCGCCAAGGCATTGATCGAGAAGATGGTGGAAAACTAAGGTTGGGATGGAGATCGCCTCCACTCCCGCACCCGCGGCATACACCAAGTTGATGGAATCGACATGCTCGCCGCCAAGATGGATCTCCTAATGAAGAAAATGGAGGCACCAAGGAACATGGAGATGGCTAAGATCATGGACGCTTGCATGACTTGCGAAGTTTGTGGCAACACGGCCCACTCGGGAAATGAGTGTCCCGAAACAAGGGAAGAGGCTAGCTTCATCATCAAGAACAACGGGTTCCATAGCAACAACTACAACAACCAAGGTTGGAACTCGAGGCCCAACTTCCCATTTAACAACCAAAATGGAGGTAACTATTCTAGCAATTTCAATAATCAACCTTCTATTAAAGATCTTGTCTTTGGCCAAATTAAAATTAATGAAGCTTTGAATAAGAAAATGGCCGCTAATGACAAAGTGTTAGAAAATTTGACCTCGAACATTGAATCTTTCACTACTGCTATGAAGAATCAGTTAAGCTTTAACAAAATTTAGAAACCCAACTAGCTCAGCTTGCTGCTTCTTTACCTTCTTCTGACTCGGGTAGAATCCCGGGGCAACCCGAGCCTACCTGAGAGAATGTAAATGCGGTGACCACGAGAGGTGGTAAGACCACTCGAGATCCACCATATCCTAACCATGCAGAAAAGAAGCAGAAGGAAACAATCATCGAGTCAGACGACGAAGAGGAGGCTGCCGAGAAGGTAGCTCCTCAAGAGGAGAAGTTAAGAAAGACGGCACCCCACGAGTTCTTCGACACAACACTACTTCCATTCCCGCGCAGAAACAAGAGGCCAACCGTGGATGAACAATTTGGGAAATTCGTTGAGGTAATCAAGAAACTCAATGTCAATATACCATTTCTTGAGGCTATGCAGGTACCAACCTACGCCAAGTACCTCAAGGACATCCTCAACAACAAAAGGCCTCTACCAACCACAGACATGGTCAAGCTCATGGAGGAATGTAGTGCAGCCATACTAAAGAAGAAGGACCCCCCCGATGCCCCACCATCAGCTGCTCAATCGGGTCCCAATACTTCGAGAACGCATTATGCGACCTTGGAGCTAGCTTTAGCGTCATGCCCAAGGTAGTTTTTGACAAACTCAACTATACTTCCTTGTCCCCTACAACGATGTGTTTGCAGCTAGCAGATCAATCGGTCCGCTACCCAGCTGGAATCGCGGAGGACATTCTGGTAAGAGTCTGAGGGTTCTTTGTACCCGTGGACTTCGTAGTCCTCGACATGGATGTCGATACAAGGACGCCCTTGATCCTCGAAAGACCCTTCTTGAGCACCGCCAATGCTAACATTGATGTAGGAGCTGGAGAAATCAGCCTTACCATTAACGGCAAGGAAGAAATATTCGCCTTCAAGCTGAAGGTGGAGCAATGCTCACAGGTACGAATATTTTATAGCAAAAATTCAAACTATGTGCAGAAAGTTGAGGTAGCTCCAACCAAGCCCAAAACGGATAGCCTCATCATCACGATGAGAGAACATTGGGCACAAGACAAAGCATCCAAGGGCGCCACCAACCAAATAAATCGAAGGCAGCCAACAAGGCTAAGGGGGGAAAGAAAGTAGAAACCAAAGATACCCCCACCAAAGTCCCATCAACTTCAATGCCACCAAAGAAAACAAAGAAGGTGTGGCGTGTGAAGGCATCCTCGTCCGAGACATCCACTCCGGGATCAGACGAGACTCAAATCAATTGAACAACAGAGCAGTCCCGCTCATGGACTTTAAAACGCGAGCCCTCGCCGTAAGATAAACCGGTATTTATCTCATATTTTCCTTTCCAAATTTTATTTCGTGCATGAAGCATATTTATGCTTTGATTTTGATTTCACCACTGCATTAGTAAATAAACAAGAGCTAGAAAAATAGTTTTGGAGATTTTTGGTGGTACGGCCGGACCTAGAGGTGCGGTCGCACTTTCCCCTCAATGAAATTTTTGTGCAGGATGTTTACAGGAGGGGACACGGGCGCTTGGAGCAGTAGGAGTAGGTCTGGCCGAACCTAGTGGTGCGGCCGCACCTATGATCTTCCAAATCTGTCAAGCCAATTTACTTCAAGCCTCCAAGTGCTCCACTGATCACCAATATGATGGACGTGCCAATCAGGTAGCAAAAAAACTAGCTTGGGGGAGACTCCCCCTTTCAAGTCAGTGAAGGTACATCCAAACCAATTTCAACCTTTTGTTTATTGCATTTGAATAAAAGAAAACAACAAACATATTTGCTTAGTTTTCCCACCTTGTGCATTTGAAATCTCGTCTATACATCCTCATTTCAGAAATGATGATTGGTTGCTATGTTAGAACCTCGCAAGAAACTAGTTTACAATGTTGTACTCTATGAGCATTTGAATTTGTTGGTATGCTTTGAAACATGAGCCTGAATAGAAATCTTGTGGGAGCAAATGCTTATGCCAAACCTAGGTTGTTGTCTAGTAAGATATGGTACGGCAATGTTAAGCTTGCTCTATCTCATAGTATGGTGAAAATCTCGGATGATTTCTTTTGAAAAAAAACACGACATGTTCCTCAATGTTCATATTACCTACCAAAGCCATATGTTGATACAAAGCTTTCTACATAAACTTGCTTGTGACCCGTTGAGTTTTGCCGAATTGTTGTGACCCTTGGTAGAATCTTTTCATGCTCCCATGATCCAGATCACGTACACACCACATATACATGCTAACTTCCACACCAGAAGTTACGCAAAACATGCCATCCATCCACCCAAAAATAAATACTCCCAAGTGTCATGAAAATTTTCTTCTTGCATTCTTGAAAAAGGAGAGGGGGTCATCACAAAAAAAGGAAGGCTCAACCCAAAGAGCCTAAAAAAGTGATGTGCTCAAATCAAAGAGCATAGGAAAAAAAAGGGTACAACGTGACCCCCCCTCCAAAATAAAAGCAAGAGAAGAGTTTCAAGCAAGGAGTGCTCAAATCAAAGAGCATAGGAAAAAAAAGGGTACAACGTGACCCCCCCTCCAAAATAAAAGCAAGAGAAGAGTTTCAAGCAAGGAGTACATAGAAAAACCAAAGAAATTTACTCCATACACTTGCACATCTCCATCAAGTTGCATGACTAGTTTCTTCTCGGATCCGGTCTTTGGCTCAACAACATCATGTGGCACAAGTAAGTCTCATACTTATCCTATCCAAAGCTCCACATACAAGCCATAGTGTAGGAAGTTGAGACTAAATCAAAAGTCTTTGGTGAGGAAACAAATACCACTTGAGTGATCGAGAGAACCATCCAGGAACATTGTCTTTACTTTGCAAAAATTTCAAACTCCGAGATGGGATCTTGAAAAGAGAAAAGAGTGAGTGATGCAAGGTCAATCCGTTCTACTCTACAACCTCCAAAAGGCAAGGTGCAAAGCTGCAAGCCCCATAGGTAAAAACAAGGCTAAGTTTCTTTGGTACCAATATTTTCGAACAGCAAATAGAGTATAGAATTGTGCACAAGGTACTCACAGGGAGCTAACATCGATGCAACATCTGATCCACCGAGACCAAGTCTAGGCTTTGCTCAGGGACGAGCAAAGGTTTAGCTTGGGGGAGTTTGTTGACGGTCCTTACAACAAAGATTCGACGTCATTATCTCGGAAATGAGAGGACTATATGACAAGTTTCATGCACATTTTAGGTACTAATAAAGTTCCACGAGTTGTGTTGTGAATTTTATGTGCAGCTACGCATTTGAGGAGCAACCACGGACCGATGCGCCACACATGGCAGGTGCGCCCGCACCTAGTGGTGCGGCTGGCCCTACTGGTGCGGCCGGCCCTGGAGGTGCGGCCGACCCTGCCTAAAGCCAGGCGAATCCAAGCCAACACTAGTGCCACGAAGACACCTTGCATGAATGAGAATCGTTGGTTTCAAGTCGGTTTGATCAAAGGGACAAGGATGGAAGCACTTGGATCCATGGGTCCACTTATCCTTCGAACCCAATTGCCGCAACTTCCACAACCACCATCTAGAGCCAATCCTGAGCATCCCTCAACACTGTCGGTGCATCACACGGCACGGAGTAGGTTCGGCCACACCTCTAGGACCGACCGCACCTACAACCCGGCAATTCAAGCGAAACCGACTCAGGATACCGACCTACAACCGACCAAAGACCAGTGATCAAGGCCGTCCAAGGCGAGAGGTGGTGCATCCTAGGGCCAACTGCACCTAGAGGTCCGGCCGCACCTAGCACCGGCCTCCCCTGCGCTCCACCGACCTTCCAAACCTATAAAAGGCACCTCACACCCGCTGGAATGGAGACACAACGCAGGAGCATCAGCACTTTCCCCATTTTCTTACTTAGAGTAGGATTAGTGTAGTTTGGGAGTTAGAGTCGAGTCGAGCTAGTCTCGGGGTTCCGGAGAAGTCTTCTTCAGAGTCCCATACTACTCTTGTATCCTTTCTTTGTTAAGACTTAAGTTCAATTGAAGTTATCTTTCTATCTTACCTTTCGAGTCAATTATATTTAGCTTCTACTTTGCTGTAGTAGCTTTATTCTTGGTTTAGACTAAAGTTAGTTTATCCTTGGTTAGTTTAGCTCTCTTGAACCCTATAGTGTTGTGGTCGTTCTTCGCTTGATCTTCTATCGAGTGCTTTTGTGCTTAGTAGAAGAGAGAGATCTTTTTTTGTGATATCCAAGGGAAGGTTCTTTGGTTCGTTGTGAGCGTGGTGCTCAGAGCTTTCCTTAGTCTTAGATTGGTGCCCCGTTCAACGGAATAGTTGTGGTACCCTAGGGAGGTGACAGCTCTAGGCGGGCTTTGTAGTCCACCACGTTAGTTCGGGCCGGTAGGATTCAGCGCGTCGTAGTTCTCCCTTCTCATCCCAGTCCGAGAGCATGACTTTGCATGCCCCTGCAGCACTAGAAGAGCTTGTTGATCTTCTCTTACCTTGGCTCTGCTTTACCTTAGTTCTTTTTCCCCGAGTTGACAAGAATAGATAGATTGCTTTAGGATCCTTTCTCGTCTCGTTGTCCTCCCAGCTCACTAGGTCCTCTCTAACCCTTTTATCAAGATCTCCCTGTGTGTGCAAAGTTATCCCCCGAATATCTTTATCGTTACCCCCGCTATAGCTCTTTACCAAGTCTCGATACTCTCCGCCGAGTTATTCGTTTATCTATGCCGTAGTGCTTCCCTTGGGAAAATATAAATACGATAACCCAAATACCACCGGGTGAAGTTCTACAACGGTAATCCGTGCGCTTGCAGACCTTTCTATGACATGTGATTTACCAGGCATTTCTGGCGCCATTACAAACCTAGTACTGACGCTAAGAAATACCAACAGCGGTGGGCTGGACGGTGGTGGTGGGGGATTTGGTAGCCGGACCGCGGCAGTGAAATTTTTTATTCCTTTCAACAATGTTTGTCGAGCGTCAACTTTGGTGCACGGCGATTTATTAATGCATTTTGAAAATGTTTGCCGTGCGTCGATTTTGGCGCACAGCAAAGATCTGCTTGCCATGCAAATCATTGCCAAACGGCCTTTGTCGTGCGCCATAGTGTAAAATGCATGGCAAAGAGTTTGCTATGCGTTTTTCCGACCTTTGTCGTGTGTCATCGGCGCACGGCAAATGTGCGGTCTCTGGTAGTGTCACTTATTAAGCAATTCTACTTAATTGAGAACATCGTACTGTGTTCATTAGAGGAACAGAACTGCAAAGTATAACATGCAAAAGAATTATGCCGATTTCCTTCCAATCAAAAGAGATCTGCCACATGCAACTAGAACGCATGAAACACTCAATTGTGACAATTGCGTCCGAGGACACATGCATTCTGGTGCGGTGTCATTTAGTTGTCCAGCACTACTATTTGACTTGCGGAGTTCTGGGAACGAACGGAAGGTTCAGGCACACAATGCAATATAATGGTTACTAATCAACTCTAACTCATTGAGATAATCGTACTTTGTTAGTTAGGAAACAGAGCCGCAAAATATCGGGCACACATTATGCGGATTTGCTTGCGATAAAAAAAATATATGTCACATGGGTACCTATCAAAAGGGGAAAAACTAATGAACATGAACACACGTAATTAATCGATTGATCACATGGCATGGTCTCCACAACTAACGTGATCAGTTTCATTATTAATAGTCCAAGAACGGTAAATAACTTTATTTATGTAGTCAGGACAACAAAGCAAATAATCAAACCGATCTGATTATAATTATACATGCATTATAATTGATCTCATACTATATTGCACATACGCTCCATCCATGCATGCATGGACCGGTGGACATGCTCATCGATCAGCTATAAATACAACGAGCAGATGACCCCTCCAAACCACCCAAACAACCAGAACCCAGCAGTAGCCCCAGACCACCATTCTCAGCTTTGTTACAAACTTTCAATCACACTAGGGTGGCAAATCATCACTCAATAGCCAATGGCTGTCAAATTCACCATCCTAGTTGCCCTCAACCTACTCCTCTTCGTCGCCGCTGATGCATACTATCCCACTCCACCTGTTGAGCCGGCACCCTCGACCTACATCCCTGAGCCATCAGCTCCGACAACACCGGCAACCCACGACCATGGCAATCGCCCAGCTGGGCAGTGCCGCTTGGATGTGCTCGAGCTCCAGGTGTGCGCAAGTGTCCTATATGGTCTTGTCAAGGTCAGCCTGCCGGAGGACCGGGAGAAGTGTTGTCGGCTACTGAACGGGCTTGTTGACATCGACGCCGCCGCCTGCCTCTGCACGGTGCTCAAGGCCAACATCATCGGCATTCCCCTCCGCGTGCCCATCGACATCAGCCTCAGTCTAAACCGGTGTGGTCGGAAGGATTGCCCGCCCGGCTTGACTTGCCCTCCGTATTAATTAGTCTCAATCTAGAATCAAGGTTGAGCCACGTCATCTATATCCATGCACACAAGGAGCACAGTCTTCTCCCCTAGTATCTCATTTTACCAAAAGTCTATTGCTTGCAACGACGACCTGTCTTAAACGTTGTAAGATGGAATAAGTCTGTCCTATATGTATTCTTTTACCGCATTTTCAACTTGTTACAGATCCTATTATATTATTATGGCATTCGTTATGAGGCATCTATTATGTCAGTTGATATGGAGTTTAAAATTGTAATACTATAGCATATATCTTAAATATTTCATGATCAATGCCAAAAACAGATCCTATTATCAACATGCGTGTGCATCATTGAGAAAAAGGGTTGCTCCCTTGGGAGCTCCGATCCCACATGGAAATGATAAAACTTGATGAACTAATTAAATCTAATGGAGTATCCTGTATTTATACGATGATTTTGGTAAAGGTTTGCATAAAAATGCCAATTTACTCTGACTATCAAGGTGACGTATATCTGGATCCTTTCGCTACTAAAACACTTTTTTTTGGAATGCCTCATTTTTATTTCACGATGGGACTAAAAGGTCGCCTGCTCCTAAAAATTGGGCGTGGTACCGTAGCTTACTACCTGCACCTGAATATGAATTTTTGCGCACCCATAATGGGATAAGCGCCTCCGGAAATAACCCCTACTTCCCAAGGCGGATGATGGGTCATCCGACGCTACAGATAGGAGGCACGAGTAAAATAAGTTGTGGTTCGTCGTGTGGACCTCATGCACCCACTCTCTTCTTATCTGTTCCAGGTCCCCTCCATACCTCTCATCTCCCCCTCTCATCATTTCCTCTCCCTTATCCTCCCATCTCCCTCTCTTGATCTGCACGAATGCCAAGGGAACTACGACGGGCAGGCAAGGCAGACGCCACAGCGGCAGCGAGGGTTCGTCTTGGCGGGTGCAGTGGCTAGGCCTTGAGGACGAGGCGTGGAGGTCGGGGCGACCGAGGCAGCGGCGCGGAGGGTTCAGCGGGGGAAAGAGCCTGGTCGACATGGAAGAAAAATATAGATTCCTGTTGGAAAATTAGGCAGCCGGTTCCCACCGCCAGCGAGCTCTTGCAGCGCTGCTGCCCCTTTTTGGCATTTGACCGAATACCTGGGGCGGGACTCCTTTTTCTTGAGCCCTGAGTGGTGCCACACCGTGAGCCACATGAACGTAGCCACACCGCGCCACAGAGGATCTCAGATCCCGGGCTGAGTGAACCCTAGAGGAGTTCAGGGGGCGCATTTGGACTCCCCCGCATGAACTCCGGTTGGGCTTCAGCCCACGAAGCCTGCTAAGCCCTAGAGTTAAACAGGCCAGGCCAAATAAGAATAGAGGGTGGTTTTCTAGATTTTTTCGGCCTTGGGCCAAACTGGGCCGGCCCAATGGGCCACTAACACTTTGGGCCCAACTCGGGCCACTAACCCACTGATCGCTCACGTCAGCATTATTTTAAATAAAATTATTTTCTGATTTAATAAAAGGATTTGATAAATGTTTTATAAATCTCTTTTTCTCTAAAAATTCATAACTAATTATCCGGAGCTCCGAAAATTATGAAACCACTTGCGTTGGTTTCATAATTTCGAGACACTCGCTGCTACCCTATCCTTATCCGCTCTCACCCTTGAACCGAACCTCTTTTGCCCCGCATCCTTGGAGAAGGATTCGTGGCCGATGCCTGCCACTGCGCTATTGTGGGTCTGGGGCGCCAGATCCCTGCAACTAGCCGCTGGCTTGCCACGGGCAGGGATAACTTCCCCAAGATGCGTTCGCACTATTTTCCTTGCTTGCACCGCTTCCACCACCTTGTGCCGCAACCCGCATACCCGCTCTCTCTTTTCCTTGCATCGAGCTGTGTAGCCCGCGACGTACCTAGCGTTAGTAACCCGGAAGGCCGCGCGTGATGGACGATCGTGCCTTGAGCAGAGGCCTCTGTTTCAAAGCACGGCAACCCCGTGTTGCAACCTAGTTACTACACCATGGGTATCGTCGTTTTGCTAGCACTTGCTCCGCCGTGCTCCCGAGCACGCTTTATCTCAACACCATCCCTTTTATCAACCCCGAGTCGATCCTTTCCTTCTCTCGGTGGTGCCACCGCACACCTTGTTCCGGTAATGCCTTGCCTAACTCGTTTCGCCTTACTCCTCCCTCTTCAACCTCTGAGTTTCCGTTTCGTTGCACCTGCCTGTTGCACTAATACCATGCAGGCGCTTTCTCCAGGACCCTTAGCCTTTGATCGGCAACCCAACCTTGAACTAACCCTTCTCTCAAATTTGTTTTCTAGTATGCAAAGCTAGTAGCTTAAAACTATTTTAATATAAAACCAATTACTTTGAATTCCTTAAATTAAGCTAGTGCTGCTTGTAGCTAGTTTGGATTTATTTGGTTCTTAATGCTTCCCTTTGGAGTTTATTTGCTTGTAGATCCTCGTTATTTATTTATATTTCTGAATCTAGGATTTCTCAGAGTCGAGGAGACAAGCCAGAAGATCAAGTACGGCTACGGAAACTACGACGACTACTTGCACGCAGGTGTTCACGCCCGACCATTCTTTGAATGCCCATTAGGCATGGCTATTAGAACTGCTAGTGCTCTATTTTACTGCATAGTGACGGATGAGATGAACCCGTGCATAGCCTCTTTTACATACTTGTCCTTGATTGATCTACTACTACTTTACTTATGCGAGATGATATGCTGAGCTTGCTATGCATGTGTTGGGATGATTGTGGTAGTTTCTTGGCGTGTGTGGGGAAAACCGGCAGGAGAAGGTGTTTTGAGATATTTTGGCGGGGGTGAGCTCAAGACAACCCGATCTGGGATCGGGGGCCAGGGATTGTCTTCTCGAACATTTCCCAGTTTGGTGCCTGTGGCGGGTACACTGTTTTAGGAGCACAGGTGTTGGGGTTTTTGTGATGACTTGGAGGATATGAGCTCGCCCCGGTCTGAAACCGAGTGGGTCGCCTGTTACACGGGACTTTCGTACACACCACCTCACCGAGAGTGGGGATAGGGCCGCTCGACCCTAGCAAGTGCGATACTATACCTGCCAGTAGGATAGAGGGTATCAGTGAGAGGGTTAGGGTGAAGTCCCTTCCCTTTGGGTGTTCCCCGTGTGGCCACACAGGGGCATGTTCACAGTTCTGGGGTGGACCTTTGCGAAGGACCGCAGCGAGACCCAGATGCAGGATGGAATCGTAACTCCTAGGTGTTCGTTCGGTAGGATGGGCTCGGTCGACTTCCTACCGTCGGGTGCCATTTCGAGTTGGGTACTGGTGTACACGCTCTGCAGAGTTTAGATCTATACGTATAGCCGCGTCCTCGGTTATGGACATGCCCATTGTTTCTCCGACTCTTACGTTTTGGGATTTCTACCTCCCCCTTATAGGATGAGAGTGTATGGTGAGCCGTGATTGTACTCGGGGAGAGGAGAGTTGCTCCCTCTGCCTCGTGGATCCGAGTGCAATCATTGAGGTGCGAGGAGTGGGAGTTCTCGGACCGACCCTAGATGGAGATAGGTGATGGTGACGGAGATCTGGGTGACCAGGTGTATCCGTTTGCGGATGAGAGTTATGGGAATTGGTGGGAATTGGAGATTCTATTCTTTATGAGATGTTGCTGCTGCTGCTGCTTAGGAAACCCCAGCTCTTACCTCATACCATTTTATACCGTTAGAGGTAGGCCACTTAAAGCTTGCATACGGTTGGTGCCGTGAACCTATCCCATTCCTTGGGGATAGTTTGTGAGTGTGCAGGATTGGACTTGGAGCGAAAGTCCATTTACGGAGAATCCATGGAGGAAGGGTTCGTTGCTACGCTCAAGGATGCCTGTGGTGAAGATCGAGGATGAAGCCCTGAAGCCTTAGCTACCACTGCGGAGTTTCTTCTTGTCGTTTAGCCCAAGGGGCTTGTACTTTAAACCGTATACCGAGCTGTATTCAGATGTAAATACTCTGTGTTGTACTCTGATTTCGTTGTATGACTGTGATATTTATCTGTGATGAATGCCTGTGCGTGATAGCGTCTGATTCAGGGACTATCACAAGACAGAATGCTGGGTTTTCTGATTTTGAAAACCCAGGGCGTTACAGTAAGATGGAATAAGTCTGTCCTATATGTATTCTTTTACCGCATTTTCAACTTGTTACAGATCCTATTCTATTATTATGGCATTCGTTATGAGGCATCTATTATGTCAGTTAATGTGGAGTTTAAAATTGTAATACTATAGTATATATCTTAAATAATTTCTTGATCAATGCCAAAACAGATCCTATCCTTTCACAACTAAAAAATGTTTTTTCTTGGAACACCTCATTTTTGTTTCAGGATCGGACTAAAAGGTCGCCCGCTCCTAAAAATTGGACATGCTACTGTAGCTTACCACCTACATGTGGAAATGAATTCTTGCGCAATGGTAATGGAATAAGTACCTCCAGAATAACCCCTACTTCCCAAGGCGGTTGATGGGGTGACCATCCCTAAAAATGGATTTCCAGGGGCGGACCATGCGGTCATCCGACGCTACAGATGGGAGGCACGAGTAAAATAAGTTGTGGTTCGTCACATGGGTCTCATGCACCCAACTCTCTTCTCATCTGTTCCAGGTCCCCTGTATACCTCTCATCTCCCCCTCTCATCATTTCATCTCCCTTATCCTCCCATCTCCCTCTCTTTTTTTTGAACGGACTGTGGGGTGTAGCAAATATGGCCTCACATGCCATTTGTTCAAGTTTGATTTTGGTGATTAATGACAACATGATCAATGGGACTAACCATATTGTTTAGCATGTCCTTGTAGACACTTCTAGGTCCTAAGGATGCAAAAATACCACATGCCAAAATGAGAAGAAAAGGAAGGAAAATGACACCGTCGGATGAACCGACGGTACCATAGAAGCAAGCATCGGTGTATTTAGTACACTGCGTGAGTCTCAAGTGAACAGGCACTGTCGGATAAACCGGCGGTCCATTTTCTAGGTGCGCCGGATGAATTGGCAGAGGAGAAGCAGTGAAGACGAAGGCGTCGGATGAACTGACGGTCCATTGGAGGGCACCATCGGTCTATCCGGTGGTTCAGTGGCGCAAGACAGAGAGGCACTGGCGCAACGACTAGTAGCACCGGATGAACCGACGGGGCTTTCTGCGGTTCATCCAACGGCGTCATATTAGCTAATAGAGAGGTTTTTGTCGCCAGTCCTTCAGCACCGGATGAACCGACGGCATGAGAGAAGAGCCGTCGGTGCAAGCGTCGGAGCAATTATATCAACAGGAGGCAACGGTCATGTGACGTGGAGGGCACCGGATGAACCGACGCCTGGGAAAAGTATAGCGACGGTTCATCCGACGGTACCAAGTTCAGTAGCCGTGAGCCAACAGCTAGTTTGGTTGCTTGGGCTATTTATACCCCCTCCACTCACCCATTTGAGATTGCTGGAGTGTGTGGAAGTGCAGAGGAGTTCAAGACACATAGAAGATCATATCCAAGCCATCCAAGTGTTAAATTGCTCATCTATAGACTTGCACATGCTTTGTGTGTGTGCTTAGTGTTAGGCTTAGCTTAGAGTTGAGTGAGTGCAAGGTGTAGCTAGTATCTTGTAATCCTTGTTTGCCTTTACTTTCCTAGAGTAGCTAGTATCTTGCTAGGATTGGCTATAGGTTGCAAAACTTGTTTTTGGGATGGGAGTTTCACACTAGAACAACCTTAGTTGCACATCTAGATAGCATGTTCTAGTTTATGTTTTATGCAAAGTAGTGAAATCCATAGGTTAAGTTTTTAAGTTGCCTAATTCACTCCCTCCCCCTCTTAGGCTACGAGGATACGATTCCTTACATGGGGGAGATCCCCACAGTAAAAAAAACCTTTTTAAATTAGAAAACAGAGGTGTACAGTGTATTTACAACCAAAATTAACTGAAAGCATCTAACCAAAAGCAAATGGTTGACCTCAAGTCTACCTTGAATCTAAACGACTGCAACTTACATTGGTTCTTAAAATTACAAAGCCAATGGGCATGAGTCGGATCATGTCTGCCAAAGATTTTGTCATTTCTCACTTTCCATAGTTCCCAAACTGCAACCATGGCTGCTTCTGTGAAGAAAACTTGTCCATTGATTCTTTTTGCCTTCATGAATCTGTCCTCCAAGTTGAGATTGAGATCCCAATCGAAATTAAGTGAGTTCCAGCAGTTTCTTGCAAAGGGGGATGTGAAGGACAGGTGTTCAATTGTTTCCACTGCTCCTGTGTTGCACATGACGCAAAGGTCATCATTTCTATCCCCAATATGTCTTCTGGTGAGCATGTCTTTTGTGTTTAACATGTCCACCATTATCATCCATAAGAAGAATTTGACTCTTGGAGTGCAATCTGATTTCTAGATTAGCTCAAAAACAGGGTGTGCTTGGACGGGGTCATAAATATATTGGTATAACTTCTTGGAGGTGTATTCACCGTTCCAGATTGGCATCCAAGTGTCATGTTGATCTTCTATCAGGGTGGTTTCCTCAATCTGCTGTTGGAGTTGATTTAGTTCCACAAAAGCCTACTAAGAGAGGGGCGGGAAGAAGAGTTCATCAAGATCAGTGGCCTGCATGATCTCCTGTACTGAGCTGCTGAGATTTCTGCAAAATGAGGATATTTTTTGGAATTTTTGAGAAAGGATGTCAGAGGCCCATCTGTCCTCCCAAAAACACACTGAAGAGCAATCCCCAATTTTGCAATTGGTGATGGATCTGTAAATGTTGTTGAGACTCATGATATCCTTCCACCAGAAGGATCCTACTTCTCTTGCTGTGTGTGGCACTTTGCCTTAATATTTCAACCAGATTAATTGGACCCAATGCAAGGGACATCATGTCGATTATAGAATTTGTGTAATTGCTTTAGTAAAAGAGCATCATTTTGTAATCTGAGATTAATCACTCATAGTCCATCTCTCTCTCTTGATCTGCATGAATGCCAAGGGAGCTATGACGGGCCGGCAAGCCAGACAGCACAGCGGCAGCGAGGGCTCGTCTTGGTGGTTGCAGTGGCTCGGCCTTGAGGACGAGGCGTGGAGGTTGGGGTGACCAAGGCAGCGCACGGAGGGTTCGGCCGGGAAAGAGCCTAGTCGACGTGGAAGAAAATTATAGATTCCAACAATTAACTCCTACAAAAGTGAAAATAACTGAGGTCGCGCGGAGCGTCCAAGTATGTCCTGGGCATCGTGAGATCGTCTGTATAGCCTCCCGTGTTGCTCTATTAACCACCATTGAACTACGAACTGGAACCTAATCCCAACGTCTTAATTGAGAATTGTGTCTATCCTCTTTTTTTCCTCTTAAAAAAATTCAGCAAAACTCTTTTTGTGGGTTCAAAGAAATATCTCCCTCCACATCTTTGTTCTCCTACCTATCGAGGCAAACACTTTATCCATCCAGATCCCTCCAGTGTGTCGCCGGTGAGAAAGAGGATCGTCGCCAGTACAGAACATAACTTGCATGTCCAGGTTGCATTGTATGACTAGTTTTAATAAAATGAATAGCGAGAGATCAAACCTGGAGTTATGATTATGCTACTCAAATCATGAGAACACGTCTCCACGATACGGTATCACATATTAAGCAATTCTACTTAATTGAGAACATCGAACTGCAAAGTATAACAAGCAAAAGAATTTGCCGATTTGCTTCCAATCAAAAGAGATCTGCCACATGCAACTAGAACGCACGAAACACACAATTGTGACAATTGCACCCGAGAACACTGCATTCTGGTGCGGTGTCATCTAGATGTCCAGCGCTACTATTTGACTTGTGGAGTTCTAGGAATGAACGGAAGTTGCATGCACGCAATGCAGTATAATGGTTATTAATTAACTCTAATTCATTGAGATAATCGTACTTTGTTTGTTAGGAAACAGAGCCGCAAAATATCAGGGACAAATGATGCGGATTCGCTTGCAATAAAAAAATATGTCACATGGGTACCTGATCATGCTCGTCATCGAGTTACGGAGCAACAGAAAGGTTTGGATGCGAACTGGGTACAACATTCTTACTCAGCTAAACAGGATCTAAACATGTAAACAGATACCTGAACTAGTGTGCTAGCTCTAAAGGATCGAAGCCCTGTGCTACGAAGAACACAAGCCTCTAAACTATGAACGAGCCAAGAACACAAGAACATATCATTCATGTACGAAGTCCACTATAGTCTAAATAAGAAATGTCGAATACTCACTTTGATCTAAATGAAGAACAAGACATCCACGAGGACCTCAACTCACTCTTCACTCCTACTCTATCTATCAACTAAATCTAGTCTAGATCTCACCTCATCCCTACTCCACCACATAGAGGTGAGAATCACCTCACATGGGCAGAATTAGAGAGAGAGAGAGCTACACAAGAGAGAAAGTGAAGGCTTGAGAGCTTGGAAGTGTGTCGGAAATGAGGCATCTCCCCTTCTATTTATAGGCAAGGGGATGGCTTGCTCCGAGGCTCAATTGTCACCAAAACACCCTGGAATGTAGCAAGAGACCAATGAGCGAGTACCACATGGAAGGCCAGGATGAGAGGTGGCAAGGTCGGTTCGGCCGATCCTAGGATCGGCCGACCATCCCGGCCCTCCTCTTATGTTGTGTTTCTTCCAAGTGGCTGACTGGTGGGTCCTCTGATCACTCCTCCGTGTATGCCAAGTTTCGTGGCGGTTTGGGTAGCAAGTGGGCCCATGGATCCATGTGATGTTGATGTGGCAGCGTATGATTCGTCGAAAGTGTCACATGGATTGATGACGTCATTGATCCAGGGAACCTGAAGGACCGAATAGGCGACCAGAGAGGGGGGAGTGAATGGGAGCCGATAAAAATTCTTCTCCAAGATCTCGGTCTATATCCCGATTGCCACTCCGAGAGTCACACACAAATGAGGGGAAGCAAACCCAAATCTTTCTTAACACCTTAGAAACTATGCTACAAAGGCTTAAGACCCTTAGCGGAAGCAAGAAGCAAAGAATGGAAGCAAACCGAGCCAAACTGGACCAAGACGGGTCACCCTGACACAGGGGGCGGGTCACCCGCCACCCAACAGAGGCAAACCGGGTCACCCTAGCACAAGGGGCGGGTCACCCGCCGACCGGGTCACCCTGACATAGGGGGCGGGTCACCATGCGCGCCCAGAAAATCAGCAAGCTGACGATCGAATAAAAATTCGAAACACAATCAAATGACCTCCTAAAATCACGAAAATTTAACCAAGGCTCTGCAGCAACACTAAGAAGCTTCTCCCGAAAAATCTCCTCAAAAAGATCAAGCAAACTCTACAGATCTAAATCGGTACTTGAAGAACTCGAAAGTCAATGCCACCTAGGGTCACCCGGCCATGGGGGGCGGGTCACCCGAGGTAGCCCAGAAAATCACCCTCGAACTCGAACTCAACTTCCGATCCACGGATCTCCCGAACCACTTGAGCTCTTGAGACAAGATTTGGGGGAGATGAGAAGCGTCACTAGATGAAGCTATGCCCCAAAAATCTCGACCTCTAACTCACTAAATCATCGGGAATCGCGGATCACATGAACCACCTCCAAGAACTCAGGCTCCAACCAAAACTCGCGAATCGAGGGGATTTCCCGGTGTTTGAGGGGTCAAGATCACATACAAAGATGCGTAAGGTATCCACCCATGATCCCCTCAAAGAAATCCGAGAGAAAATGCTCTCAGATCAACGAATCGAGCGAAGAACGAAACACCCCAAAAATAGCCCCAAAAATGACACGAAAATCACAAAGAGCTAAGAGATCACCACAACGCCGAATGCTTCCATACATCCAAAGGTAAGAGTCTATACAAGAATCTAGCCTAAGGAAAGCAGAGGAAAAGAAGCAGACCAGAGCGATCTACCGGGGAGGAAACCCTAGAGTCCAAGAGAGAGAGAGAGATGCCATCCACCTCTCCGCTATTTATATGAGGTCCACCGGAGGAGGCAAATGACCACGCTACCCCTACAACTCAAATAGAAGATACACACCCCTTAGGGGAAATATGGTCAAGTCTTCATCGAGAGGACACGCTTCCACCGCGGACTTGCTTAGCCTCGACGCAAGCCCCGCGATCACGCCACGTGCCCCCCGCCTCGAAGCTTCCAGACGCACCCGGATCACCGTCTCCGTCGCATCGTGCCTCCGGACTTGGTTTTGAGGCCCAAACCAAGAAACCGTCCACCGATGGTTTTGTGGTCAAACCAACAAACCCCGCGTGCAAGCTTCGGTCTCGATCCGCTACCTTGCACCGGCCCATGTTCACGACTTCAGCCCGCTAGTCTTACACCGCACGGCTCACACTTGACCCCATCGGCCACCGGGTCCATCGAACCAAACCTAAGTGCCTCTCCATCACCCGGAGGCCGCCACGACTTAGGCCTTTCGTGCTTGTTCTTCACCTGCACCGACACGAGTCAAGCCGCAACCTGTACCTGCACACTTAGCCAAGCATCAGTCCACACAACATTGTCAATCACTCATCACTAAGGAGCGACCCTCCACTGGTCCTCGGACACACCTGGTCCTCAATCTCCCCCTTGATGAGTGCATTGACAACACCCATAGTAACCATCATAGAGAAAAAGAAAAGAAAACATCCACGAACACAAACCTCCAAGCAAGTGATCCAAATCCAAAGAACAAGCGAAAACACGATCACTCGCCAAACCAAGTCTCGGTCCCCTAAGGCAAGGGCAACGGCTCAACATAGCCGAGACAAAACAAAGCTCACAAAGAGCACACCACAAAGCACAAAACTCAGGCAAACCAAAGGAGCTCCCCCTGCACATATGCAAACTCCCCTTGAGCAAATGCAACCTCTTCTCAATTTTTCTCCTCACAAGTAACAGATCACAAATGCATACCAATTTTCCACAAAAACTCCTAATGCATGAAAAATTCTCCTCCTTTCATGTATATTTCCTAAAACTCTCCCCCTTGTTGACAATGCATGAATCAAGATATATGAAACACTTTCCGTTGTTTTCATGAAAAATGCATGTCAAATCATATAAACAATCTACCAAGCTTCTCAAATATACAAAGAGCACAACAAAATACTATAAATGAGACATAGAGCAAGCAAAGTAGATATGGTGTAGTTAGCACATTACCATCAAGAAGGTAGAGACATATAAGCATGTGACATGGCTAAAAGCAATTTTAAGCAATTTTTTACAAAGAAACATTCATCTCATGAGCGAAGCCCTATCCATGGCAATTTGAATACAAAAACACTAGATCATCCAAAGTTTATACAAGATCACAAATTCTCATCACAAGATCATGGTAAACGCCCACAAGCTACTCAAGTCATGTTAAAGCCACCGAGCGATGTGTCTACTTCTTAAAATGAGACTTCTCATGGTAGACAACATGCAGCGGTTTAGCACCCAAGATATGAATATCAAAAACATAAAAATATGATTAGGGGCTCATTTTTCAAGCATAAGGCAATTCATACACCAATTTCATTTTCAAGTTTAAACATAGTACATGAAATGCCTTTGCGGCAAAAAGAAGCTTATGCTCCTCCACAAGTAAACAAATGGGCTAAACATTTACAATGACAAAAGGTCTTTGACCCCAAGCCAAGAACATGATACTCAAGCACAAACTAAACATGATAGAGGCATTTGAGCACAAATTGAACATAGACAAGTATCTACTCATGAGTGAAGCAATTTTTTCATTTTCACAAACATACAGCTATCTCATCATACATATATGGCAAAACCATCAAGAGCATAGCATTCACATCACCATTTGCCAAACATGCACATATCTCACACATAGCACATCTGTGATCAAAGTATATAAGAGAAGCTTTTCCTAGCACAAGTGATCCAAACATGGCTATCCTACCAGGTTTTGTACAGAAAGTAAAATACATGTATGGAATGCAACAAAATGAAACATATATCACATATATACATGAGAAGCTCCAAGACCCAGCTAGAAAGGAAAGCACACTCCAAGTTCACCCTGCAAGCGAGTGAAAGTGACTTGGTCAAGTGGTTTGGTGAATATGTCAACTAGCTGATCTTGGGTAGGTACATAGGACAAAGATATGTTTCCCTTCTCAACATTGTCCCTCAGAAAGTGGTATCTCACTTCTATGTATTTCGTTTTGGAGTGAAGTACTGGGTATTTGGCTACACTTATGGCACTGGTGCTGTCACAAAAGAATGGAACCTGGGAGCACTCCTCACCAAAGTCGCTCATAGTGTAGGTCATCCATAAAAGCTGGGAACAACAACTAGTAGCAGCTACATACTCGGCCTCTGTAGTGGACTGAGCTACACTAGATTGCTTGCGAGATGACCAAGAGACCAAAGAAGAACCAAGGAACTGACAACACCCAGAGGTAGACTTGCGGTCCAATCGACACCCAGCAAAATCAGCATCGGAATACCCGTGAAGTCTGAGTGTCGAGGAGGTAGAATACCAAAGACCAAATTCAGGAGTGTAGTTCAAGTACCTGAAAATCCGCTTGATGGCCTGCCAATGTGAAGTCCTTGGTGAAGCCTGAAAACGAGCGCTCAGACACACACTGAACTGTATGTCCGGCCTCGTCGCCGTCAAGTAGAGGAGGGAGCCGATCATGCTCCGGTACTCCTTCTGGTCCACGGGTTCGCCATCCTCATCTGCGTCCAAAGCCATAGTGGTACCCATCGGTGTAGTCAGCGGCTTGGAGTCGTACATGCCAAACTTCTTCACCATGTCCCTGGTGTACTTCGCCTGATGTACAAACGTCCCGTCCTTGCACTGCTTGATCTATGATCGTCTTTGGTGGGTGATCCACCTGTACACACCGGGGAGCCTCTCGCCTGGACACAATCTCCCCCTCAGCAGCAGCCTCCACTCGAACAGCCTCAGTCGTAGTGGGTGCAGGGGATGGACCATCCTCGATCGTCGTCGTCGTAGTGGAAGTAGCATGTACACGATCATCCACGGGAGCATCACCACCATCATCGTCTTCATCTCCATCTCCGTCCTTCTCATCCTCAAAGATCCTCGCTCCAATCTCCTCGTCACCTGCACACTCAAAAGCAGAAGAGCTACATGGCTGTGTCTCGTCGAAGGTTACCTCGCAAGTCTCCATGATTCGGTTAGTGTCAAGGTTGAGCACACGATATGCTCTAGAATGAATCGCATAACCAAGGAAAATACCATCCGAACATCTAGACTCAAACTTATCCAACTTGCCCTTCTTCAGAATGAAACACTTGCAACCAAAAGCTCTAAAGTGACTCACCTTGGGTTGTCGCCCATGCATCAGCTCATAAGAGGTCTTCCTCTTAAAGGCACGAAGGAAGATGCGATTTGAGACATAGCAAGCGGTATTGACCGCCTCGGCCCAGAAACGCCTAGGAGTCCTATGCTCATCGAGCATCGTCCTGACCATCTCACAAAGGGTTCGGTTCTTCCTCTCCACTACACCATTCTGGCAAGCGACGTATGGAGAAGAGTACTGATGATCGAGACCAAGATCACTGCAAAAGGTATCGAAATGAGAGTTTTTAAACTCCGTGCCATTGTCACTGTGTATAGCTCGAATGGCATCACCATGTCTCTCATTCTTCAACCTCAAGATCAAGTCCCGAACAAAGCCAAATGTCTCGCTCTTATCCTCCAAACAGAAAACCGAAGAGTACCTCGAAAAATCATCAACCACAACAAGAACATACCACTTCCCTCCCGCAGAGCGAACATGAGTTGGCCCAACCAAATCCATGTGCAACAGCTCACAAGGTTGCTCGATCATGACAGCAGTCAGAGGGGCGTGAGAAGCAGCAACCATCTTTCCATGCCGACAAGAAGCACAAACCAAATCCTTCTCGAATTTCAATTTAGGCAATCCTCGGACAAGATCAAGACCACTCAAGAGAGAAAGCAACTCAAAGCTCAAGTGTCCCAACCTCCTATGCCATTTCCAAAGCTCGGCCGAAACACCAGCAACAAAGCATCGAGGAGGACCAATAGACTGGGAAAAATCGGCACGAAAAATTTGACCCTCAGGGACGTTCGTACAGACAAGATCGCCTCGAGAATCAAGCACACGAGAAGCGCCCGACTTAAAACGAACCTCAAAACCTTCGTCAAGTAACTGAGATACTGACAACAGGTAAAACCAAGTGACTTGACCAGAGCCACACTTCTTAAGGTCACCTTGCTACTCACCTTCACCATACCTTCAGCAAGCACTCGTCCTCTCCCATTGTCCCCGAAAGTGATGTACTCCCTCGTACTCACCGAGGTGAGCCTGGAGAACCACCCACGATCTCTGGTCATGTGTCGTGAGTAACCGGAGTCGATCAACCAATAGTCCTCCAAGCCTCCCACATGCAATCAAAAACGAGAGCGAGAATGACCAAGCGACTCAACACTGGGGTTAGTACCAAAGGAGTCAAACCAGTGTCGAGCCATTTGCTCAAAAGAAGGGTTAGCAAAGTCCATCCTACCAAAAACCTCTAGGCGGAGCCCTCTCACGCCTACCACCAAAGGACCTGTCACGTCTCACTGGAGGAGTACGCGCACCACGAGGGGGAAAACGTGGCCCGAAGTCCATCTGAGACCCAAAGCTCCGATCGTGCCTCCCAAACTCATAACTATCACGAGAAGGAGCACGTCGAGCCAACTCACCACGCCCAAACCCAACATGCCTATCTCTCTGAGGAAACACACCTCCATCTCCACGAGTGGGAACTGTACGCACATACACCTCACCCCTAGGTAGAGGCCCTCTACGAGGCTCAAGCACACCATGAGAAAGGTGATACCTGTCATTGTTAGCCATCTCCCTAGCAAACCTCTCATCTCTCTTCCTCCTGAAACAGAACTCATCCTTATGCCCATCCCTCCCACAATACTCACAATGGAAGCGGATCGGCCGTGGCTTAGGCGGTGGCTTTTCTATGGGCTTCTCAACAACTTTCTCTCCTGACTTCCCACCAAAGACACTCCCCTGGGTGATCACAAACTTGATGGGTTTTTGGTAGTTCTCAAATTTGTGGGGGAACACTGGTGGATCTGGTGTTGTGTCTAGCTTGTTTCTGAGGTGGTTTGGCTTGGGTGCAAATTTGTTCATGGGTGTGGTATGTGGTGGAATAGGAATCTCTCCAACTTTCTCTTCTCCCTCACCACACTTGTCAGCCCCCAACGCCTGACCATCAAACCTCTTAAACTGAGCCAACATCAAACTCAATTGTGGCTCATGCCCAGACAACCACCTCATCATCTTTCTCAATTCATCATTCTCATCCTGCAGACGATCAACATAGTGTGCAAGTTTCATGTTTTTCAAAGCATGCATTTCACAGGTAGAGCATGATGTAGGAAGAGGAGCTTTCAATGCCGCCTCAAGATAAACTATTCTAGTGTGAGATTCATCTAGCCTAGCATGCAACACAGGACATGAAGTACAAGCACCTAACAAAGCTGGCCTAGATTTCAATTCATCACACTCAATCCTAACCATATCTAGTTCCTCAAGAGTAGAGGCATGCTTCTCCTTGAGAGCAGTCAGATCAGCAAGAAACACATTGCAATCACTACAATCAATCTCATCGGACACAACAGGAGCAGATTTCAAAGAGCCTATCTCGTTTCTAGCATCAACCAATAAGGACTCAAGCTCAACTATCTTGTCCTTAGCATCACCCAACAGAGATCTAAATTCTCTCTTCTCCTTGTTGGTCTTCCTAAGCACATCATCACGGTTATCAAGCAACTCATTTAGCCTAGCATTCTCCTCTAGGAAGAAGTTGGGATCATGTCGTACCTCTTCCTCGGAATCTGAGTTTGAATCCGAGCTATGCTTCCCACCCTTCTTGGAGTGCACCATGCCGCAAAAACCACCTCGTGCAACGAAGCTCAGGCCGGTGAAGTTCTTGCCCGTGTGCCGCTTGTCCTTGCGCCGTTCTTGCTCTTCCTCGCTGCTCGAGTCAGAAGAAGCATCGCTTGATGTGGAGTCGATGTCGCTCGCTCTGGCAACCATCACTTGAGCCATCTTCTTCTTGTACCTGCTACTCTTCTTCGGCCTTCTCTCGCCCTTGTCCTTGCGCTTGTCCTTGTAGTCGTTTCGGGAGCGGTGCTTATTGTAGTCGTGCTTGGGCTTGCCCTTGTAGTCGTTCTTGATCTCCATGGCTTTAGGGCATTCGGCAATGAAGTGTCCGTGCTTCCCACACTGATAGCACATCCCCGAGCTCTGCCTTTCATTCTTGCGATTCTCGTACATTCGCCCAAACCTCTTGCTCAACAAGGTGAGATCATCCTCGCTCAGCACCTCAATGTCCTCATCTGGCAAAGACACAAGACAAGACAAAGAGAAACCAACAGAGTTAGCGTTAGACCTTGATCCTGAGACAAGAGCCAAACTATGAGGATCAGTGGGGCTCTCGCTCTTGGCTCTCAAGCCACGATCAACCTCTGAAGACCTGAGCTTGGAAAACAGCTCATCAAGCGTTAGCGTATCATACACGCTCGACTCATCAATGGCCTCAACCTTGGCACTCCACACAGACCTATCCTGGGCATGCAAAAGCTTTATAGCTTGATCATGATCCGTGTATGGCAGCACTGTCACATTGGCCCTCATGTTGTTGACTATGCTAGTGAAGTGCTGAAACATAGCATCGGTCGAATCACCGGGAGATGAGTGAAGTTCTCATACTCTCTTCGGTAAGTGGAAAACAAATGGGCTTGCACTTGGGCATTGCCAACATGAGCATTTCTCAACCTAAGCCAAATCTTTCCGGCCACATTCTCTCCGTACACTCGCTCGAACTCCGAGGCACAGAGAGCACGGAATAAGTAATCAACGGCCTTGCTGTTGGCCTCACACATGTCCCGCGATCCTAGGAGCAGAAAACTATCTGGGATGACATAATGAGGATTCTGAGTGACCTCCCAGATCAGAGTTCCCTTCCCACGCAAAAATGCGCCCATGCGCCTCTCCCACATCGGGAAATTCTTGCCATCAAAGTGCGGAGGACCCGACCCCTTGCCATAATCGCCCATCTTGGGATCTTAGACTGGTTAGAATCAAGAAGATCTGTAACCGGCTCTGATACCAATTGAAGGACCGAATAGGCGACCAGAGAGGGGGGGAGTGAATGGGAGCCGATAAAAATTCTTCTCCAAGAACTCGGCCTATATCCCGATTGCCACTCCGAGAGTCACGCACAAATGAGTGGAAGCAAACCCAAATCTTTCTTGACACCTTAGAAACTAGGCTACAAAGGCTTAAGACCCTTAGCGGAAGCAAGAAGCAAAGAACGGAAGCAAACCGGGCCAAACTGGACCAAGACGGGTCACCCTGACACAGGGGGTGGGTCACCCGCCACCCAACAGAGGCAAACCGGGTCACCCTAGCACAAGGGGCGGGTCACCCGCCAGCCGGGTCACCCAGACATAGGGGGCGGATCACCCTGCGCACCCAGAAAATCAGCAAGCTGACGATCGAATAAAAATTCGAAACCCAATCCAATGACCTCCTAAAATCACGAAAATTTAACCAAGGCTTTGCAGCAACACTAAGAAGCTTCTCCCAAAAAATCTCCTCAAAAAGATCAAGGAAAATCTACAGATATAAATCGGAAGACGAAGAATTCGAAAGTCAACGCCACCTAGGGTCACCCGGCCATGGGGGGCGGGTCACCCGGGGTAGCCCAGAAAATCACCCTCGAACTCGAACTCAACTTCCGATCCACAGATCTCCCGAACCACTTGAGCTCTTGAGACAAGATTTGGGGGAGATGAGAAGCGTCACTAGATGAAGCTGTGCCCCAAAAATCTCGACCTCTAACTCACTAAATCACTGGGAATCGCGGATCACATGAACCACCTCCAAGAACTCGGGCTCCAACCAAAACTCGCGAATCGAGGGGATTTCCCGACGTTTGAGGGGTCAAGATCACACACAAAGATGCGCAAGGCATCCACCAATGATCCCCTCAAAGAAATCCGAGAGAAAACACCCTCAAATCAACTAATCGAGCGAAGAATGAAACACCCCAAAAATAGCCTCGAAAATGACACGAAAATCACAAAGAGCTAGGAGATCACCACAACACCGAATGCTTCCATACATCCAGAGGTCAGAGTCTATACAAGAATCTAGCCTAAGGAAAGCAGAGGGAAAGAAGCAGACCAGAGCGATCTACCGGGGGAGGAAATCCTAGAGTCCAAGAGAGAGATGTCATCCACCTCTCCGCTATTTATACGAGGTCCACCGGAGGAGGCAAATGACCACGCTACCCCTACAACTCAAATAGAAGATACACACCCCTCAGGAGCAATATGGTCAAGTCTTCATCGAGCGGACACGCTTCCACTGCGGACTTGCTTAGCCTCGACGCAAGCCCCGCGATCATGCCACGTGCCCCCCCCCCCGCCTCGAAGCTTCCCGACGCACCCGGATCACTGTCTCCATCGCATCGGGCCTCCGGACTTGGTTTTGAGGCCCAAACCAAGAAACCGTCTACCGATAGTTTTGTGGTCAAACCAACAAACCCCGCGTGCAAGCTTCGGTCTCGATCCGCTACCTTGCACCGGCCCATGTTCACGACTTCAGCCCGCTAGTCTTGCACCGCACGGCTCGCACTTGAGCCCATCGGCCACCGGGTCCATCGAACCAAACCTACTTGCCTCTCCATCATCCGGAGGCCGCCACGGCTAAGGCCTTTCGCGCTTGTTCTTCACCTACACCGACATGAGTCAAGACGCAACCTGTACCTGCACACTTAGCCAAGCATCAGTCCACACAACGTTGTCAATTACTCATCACTAAGGAGCGACCCTCCACTGGTCCTCGGACACACCTGGTCCTCAAAATCCATGTGGCAACCCCTCATTGGCCAGAACCCGAGTGGCTTGGATTGGAGTGGATCACATGTGCATGGATTTCTCCCATTTCCTATGCTAAATACCTATATTTGAATAGACATCGACACTGGTGGAAAGTATTAGTTTAAGCTTCTATTCTAGTGTGGATGTACCTTTCATGTTCCAAAATGCAGGAGTTGACGGCCATAAAAATGGTACTTATCAGCCGTCAACAGGCTCCAACTTTGATCCTCGTCGCTGACGTAGCGGCCACCGCGTCGCTTGTTGTAGCCCCTGTGCAACGGGCGTTCTTCGCCGTCACCCTTTGTTGGGCGCAGATGGTGTCGCGGGGTCGTGGTTGGCGCCGAGACGCTGCTTGACGGGGACGCGGGCGCGGTCGTCGTCGCTCTGCTTCTTCGACGCCACCTGATGGTGAATTGATGCCTCGTGTCCAGTCATCTTGGAGCCGCGCTAACGAGACGCCGAGCTTTCTGCCTGCTGGACGGTAGCTGCCTCTAGAAGCGTCTTCATGTGTCCTTGGATCCTCTTCTCTTCAGGTGTCGCCGGCCCCGGGCAGCCCCGGAGAAGGACAGCTACCGCCGCGGGGTTCTACGAGGCTCACTTGAAGACCAGGATGGTGTCGACGTCGTTGACGATGTTGCGCTGAACTTCTTGTGCACGGGCTCGGTGAGTGGTTAGGTATCGCCGGTGTGATGGGTTCCACTCATCGCGCCCGGGGCGGACGCTCGCGGTAAGCGGTGGGGGCGGGGTCCCACGACTATAGAGTAATAACTAACTGATTTCAAAATAAAAAAAGTTATAAATTTTAAACTGTGGGTCTAAATTAAATTTCGATTTCAAAAATAGATTCCTTGTGCCGAGATCTTCAAAATAAGATCCCACTTGACTATGTTTTGAAGAAGTTTTTTAAAAAAAGCATTTTTAAATACCAAATAATAATTAGTGTTATAGCGAACAAATGTTTTACTAGTAAGAACAAATAGATTTGTTCGGCCTCATATATTTTTGTTCGTCCCATTGAATATTTGTTCGGTCTTAGTGAATATTATTTTTTGTTTCTCTTTCTATTATTATACTTTTCAGGGCCGAACAAAATTTACCGGGCCGAACAAAAATTCACTTGAGCCGAACAAAACATATTCACTTGGGCCGAACAAAAGTTCACTTGGGCCGAACAAAAGTTCACTGTAACACCCTAAATTCCATCACCAAATTAATGTAAGCAACATGGTGTTTAGATTTAATTTTCTAAGGAAATAAATAATTTATCAAATAAATTTGGCTCTAAAATATTTAAATATCATTTTGAATAATTTTAGAAGCAATAAGTGCTTGTGCACCATATTTTGGTTGCATGGTGTTTATGTGTGTTGGTGTGAGGTTTTAAAAGTTTTTAAAATCAGCTTGATAAGTTTGAAAAGTGTTGTAAGTGTTTAAAATTTGAAAGTGTTTAAGTTTGAAAAAGGTTTTGAAAAAAAAACCAAACCCCCAACCCTTCACCCTTTCAGCCCGCCGGCCTGCTTTCCTCCCTGCGGCCCAGTTGCCCTCCGCCGGCCCGTCTCTCTCTTCCGGCCCATCAGCGCCCGCCGGCCCACCAATCTCTCCTCCCCTCTCTCTTCGCTGACAGCCGAGCCCCGCGTGTCAGCCCTTTCCCCAACCTCTAGCCTCCCCCTCCCCTGTTTCGCAGCACCGCAGCCGCCACCGCCGGCCGTTACCCCGGCTTTTCCGCCCCTCTCCTCCTTCAAGCCGGCCATCAAGGCGTGGTGAAGCCCCCTCCTTCACTTCCTCGCCTTCATGTCCTTCAGTTACTCCTAATCAAGACCCCCCTTTTGAATGCCATCTTGAAGCCGCCGGCCGCCCCGTGGCCATTGATGGCCATTACCCCAGCCATGGCTCTCTCACCGGCGCCCTTCGAGGTCCGCCGTCGGACCTTTGCAGGCCGCCCCCGAAGACCTCAACGCCGGAGAACGCCTCCCGGAGCTTCCTCTCCTCTCCCCCGTTGTGTGCGCCGTCGTCCCGGAGTCCCGCGCTCTGGAGCCGCCATCTTCCTCCCGGACGAAGCATCGAGCTCCACCCGATCCCGGAGCCCGCCGTCGCCGTCGTCGTTTCCCTTCTCGGCCATCTCTCTGTCACAGTATCTCTCGGCTAAACTTCTCTACGTGGTGAGCATAGCTCCCTCCCTCGTTTTTCCCTGCATTTAGGGCTTTGTAGCTCCTGCGCCTGCTCCCTGGCCGTGTGCCGTCCGCCGCCGGCCATGGCGTCCCTCACCCGTAACCCTAGTCGCCTCCTAGAGCCTCTAGCTTGCTTCGCCTTGGTCCCAGCTCCGCATAGAGCCTCTCCGCGTCCAAAACCGAGCCCTAGAGCTCAAGATCGACCTGCTCCGGCGAGCTTCACCGCCGCCGCCGCCGCGCACCGGCCGTGCGCCGCCGCCTGGCCGCTCGCAGTCGCCCGCGGCCGTCCATCCATGATCCGACGGCGCAGATCGCGCTCCCGCCCAAGTCAACAGACCGCATACCGGTCAACCCAGTCGTGCGCCGGCCTTTTTGCAAAAGAGTCCCTGGGTTTTCTAAAATCACAACCATACCCTTTCACCGGTTAAGATCCTTACATCTAGGTCCTTCCTTTTGTGTCTAGCCCCCTGAGCTTTCTCTTTTTCCTCGGCCGTCCACGCCTTGATCTGCGGCCCAGATCTTTTCGGCCCGGAGTCAAACCGGAAATACTGGTCAACAGAGCCGCCCACCGCCTATTTTGCTTAAGATCCCCTGTTGTTTTCTGTTTTCGCAATCGGGTCCTTCCACCTAGTAAAACCTTTGCAATCAGGTCCTGTTTCTTCTGTTTAAGCCCCTGATCTTTCTAGTTTTTCCACCCGAAGTCCATCTTTGATCTTTTGCACTATAAACCTTGGGTTTATATGTGTAATTATGTTTTAGGTTCCTGGTTTCTTGCAGTTGAGCCCCTGGAAGCCTAGTTTCTTCATAGAAAGGTCCCTGAACCTTGTTTTGGCCGTATCTTTTGCATTTTAGCTCCATTTCCACCGTTTCAAGTTGCGTTAGGTTCATATCAACTCAAAGTACGTGTTAGGACCAATGTTGAATATGTTCTTTGTTTTATAATTTATTTAAATATTAAATATGATTAAATCCTTATACACATGTTTTTCTAATTAAAATATAATTAGAGTTCAACACGTGTTTTCATAAGAAAGATAATATGATTAATACTTATTAAATAATTCTTTCAATTAGAGACTAATTAGATGTATACCTCGGTTTTATAATCAACTTAAATTGATTAATGATTATGCAATTTGCTTTCTAAATAAAAGCAACATAGGCTATATCCTGAGTTTTCTTAATTAAATGTTAATTTGATTAATATGAATATAAATGTTTTTTAAATTATAATTTGATTAGTTCAACTCGAACTATAAAGATATACGTTTAGATGCTTCACATGCTTCTTTTAGAAGTAAATGTTTAATTTGCATAAATAATACTTGAATATTTATAAATAAAATTGGACTAAGTTTACATCATCTTTTAAATATAAAGTAACTTGCTTAATTATAAATAGGGTATTTCTTTGAAATAACCTATGCATATCTTTATTGAATTAAAATATACCAAGCACATAGCCTTGTGTGATATAATCCAAATCTCCCGATAGTTCCGAGTGTTTTTGCGTTCGCGGTCCTAGAGTCAAACCTTGTCTTCTTTTAAGCTTTTCATGCTTGGTGTATTGTTTTATTTATTGCATGTTTTCATGTGTGCTCGTAGACATCGTGCCGGTTTCAAGTGAACAACCAGTTGGAGTGGATCAAGAGTAAGTTTTTGAAGAAGAAGAACCCCAGTGTTTAAGCAAGGAAGGCAAGTGGACTTCTCCCTCTGCATATTCCCATTTGTCCTAAATAATTGCATATTAATTAATATTTACATTTAAATGTTGTATTGCATAATTTGATGGGAAAATTACCTTTTTAAGGACATGACTAGATTTTATCCTCATTACCTTGAACCACCCTTTTAAATAAATGTTTTCGGTAGAGATGCTTAGTTGCTATACTTTGGGATGGTTCAAATGGAATTTTACAAAATGATGAATGATGATCATGATAGCTTTGTTGAATGATGATGCTATGTTGATAACAAGATCATATGTTATAATTGAAACATGGAGAACCACCCAGGAAAACAGTGCAACCACAGTCCATATGGCTCTGGCTTAGCCAATTAATTAGGTGTGTGAATGTACTGATGACCTTATCCGGAAGGAGCAGAGGGGGGTTGGGGTTGCAGGGGTATAGCCCGGTTCTTTTGGTGTAGCAACCTTTGCTAAGGTGCTGACCACTAGGGAGGGTTATGGTCCGCCCTGATCTGTAACTATGCGGGTCATTGGTCTTTTGCATGCCTTTGTAAAGGCTTCGTAGTGGACCCCTAGCCACTCACCTCGGAAGTGTTTAAGGGTCTGATCCACCCGGGCAACATGGGGAACACGAGCTGTGGTGAAAGTGTACGACCTCTGTAGAGTTAAAACTGATCGATCAGCCGTGCTCACGGTTAAGAGCGGCCTGGACCCTCACATGATTAATGAACTTGAAGATGGAATTAAATTGTGGTTTTATGTATGGTTTTCGAGATGGAAAGTTTTCTAAAGCTTAAGTGGGTTGGTATACACTTACATCTAGTAAATAGGTGTTTGCTAATAAAATTTGACTAACATTAAAATGCTAACCGCTGCATAACCTTAGCCTATCCTTGATAGCCTTGCATCTTCTCCCACTTGCTGAGCTCCAACCATAAGTGTGCTCACCCTTGCTTACCCGCTGTTCAGAGGAGAACACTGGAGAAGAGTACTTTAGCGACTTCGATGAGTTCTGAGGCTTGCGTGCCCCCAGTCATGTGCCTGTGGAAGCTGAGGACGGAGTTGCTTCGTCTAGTTATCGTTTGTTCGTTTTAAAGACCTTCGAGTCTACCGTCTGAGTGTAATAAAAGATAATGTAATGGTTTAACCCTTGTACGTTTTTAATGCTGTTTATGGATATTTCACTCATGACGTCTATCATATGTGTGTAAACTTGATCCTGGCACGCATATGATATGCATTTGGTTTTCTTCAGAAAATCAGGTCTGACATTCACTGGGGCCGAACAAAAATTCATTGGGCCCGAACAAAAAGTTCACTTGAGCCGAACAAAACATATTCACTGGGGCCGAACAAAAGTTCTCTTGGGCCGAACAAAACTTCACTTGGGCCGAACAAAAATTCACTAGGGGCGAACAAAACATATTGACTGGGGCCGAACAAAAAGTAACTGGGGCCGAACAAACATATTCACTAGGCTGAAGAAAAATTCACTGAGATCAAGCAAATATAATCACGGGGCCTGAACAAACATTCGCTCGAGCCGAACAAATACGTGCGGACAAATATTCACTAAGACCAAATAAACATATTCACTGAGACTAAACAAATATACTTACACAACAAATAAATATATAAAAAGAAGAACAAATACAAACAAATTAAATAATAAATAAAGAACTAAAATTTTAAAAATGTATAGAAAACTGAAATAAATAAATAATAAATATATATATAAAGAAAATAAAGAAGAAATAAAAATGAAAATAGAAACAGAAACAATAAAATAGTTAACAGAAAATAGAAATAAATAAAGAAACAAACAAAAGAAGAAATAAAAAAGAAACAAAAAAAGAAAAGAAAAATGAAATAGAAAAAAAGAAGAAGAAAAGGAAAGAAATAGAAAAAAACTGAAAAAGAAAAAAAACGGCGTCCCCGTGGCCATGTGCCCCAGCGCCCCCGGTATCGTGCCCCTGCGCCCTGCGCCGTGATGGTTTGTTAACCATCACAGGTGCGATATATAGTCGCGGCGACGGGCTCGGGCTTGGGGTGGCGCTGCGTCCTCCCCAAGCAGTTGGTGCAAGCGTGCGCGCTCCTCCTCCAGTGCGTGTTGTGAAAGTGCATCTAGGCTCCTAATTATTTTGGTGATAATGACAATACAATTTGGATGGTTTAATGCTTTGAATGAGATGTGTGCAGGGATTAAAAGGATAAAATTTGCATTTAATCAAAAGAGGCCCCTCATACCTTCTATTCAGTGTTGAAGTTCAATTGGAGGTTTAAATTGATTTATATTTCGAATTTGAGTATAGGAAACACCGTACTATTAAGAGGGATGCGAATTGACTGTCTAGAGATGCTAAAAGTGCCTTAGAAAGGTGAATCAAGAAAGCCAAGAGAGACACAAAGCCTACACGTACACATATCTTTAAATCCTCCCTGTTCTGCCCTTTGTCGATAGTACCGGCCCTGGGTCGGTAGTACCGATAAAGGGTTTATGTCTGGTTTTCTCGAACCCCTTGGTAGTACCGATCCCATGCCTGTACTACCAAGAAAGGTGTTCTGGTTCTTCTCAGGGGGCTCCTCGGTAATTCCGACCCCAGGTCGGTACTACCGAGAAAGCTGTTCTGTTTCCTTTTTCAGAGCCCCTCGGTAGTACCGACCTGAGGTCGTTAGTACCGATAAATCGCGTTCGGAGCACAATAACGGCTAGTTTTGGAGGGTGGGTATTTATACCCCCTCTTCACCCCCTTCATTTGCTGACCTAACCCGAGACAAACACCCCAAGAGCATTCACTCCCCTTCTCCACTCCTCCCTAGAGCCAATCCTTTGATCCTTTGAGCTAGGGTTTGAGTGACAAAGAGATTCTTGGTGTGAGATTGAGAAGCTTTGAGTGACCCATCCATCTCCTTCATCTCAAGAGCACTTGAAGCATCTCCGGACATCGATTCGCGTTTGTTACTCTTGAAGCTTGCTTCTAGACGGTTAGGCGTCACCCGTTAAGTGCCCTCTTCGTGTGGAGCACCCGAGATCATTTGTATTACCCCTCCTTGGTGGAGAATTCTTAGCGAGCATCAATCTTCCTTTGTGGGGATTGGGTGAGCAAGAGGCTCTTGGTGATAGCCCTCCCTTTGTGGGATCCTCAACGGAGACGTAGAAACCTTTGTGGAAGTGAACTTCAGATTAAACCTCTTGTCAATTGCTTGTTTGAGTTCTTCTAATTTCTCTAACCCTAGAAGTGTGATTTGGTCCAATCTATATATTTGTTGTGTTCCAACTCGTATCTTTGGTTGCAGGAGGTTCTTAGCATCTAAACTCAACTCTTGATTCAAGTAGATTTGCTAGAATCGTTTTAGTTTTCGAATTTCGTCTTAGTGATCTCTGGCTGGTCGGTAGTACCGCCCCTGTGCCGGTAGTACCAAGACCCTCGGTAGTACCGACACAGCACCGATAGTACCGACCCGTCTTTTAACCACTGCATTTGTTTCAGAAATTCGAAGTGATCCTATTCACCCCCTCTAGGCATCACAAGGTCCTTTCAATTGGTATCAGAGCCTAATCCCTTGATTTAGGCTTAACCGCTAAGAGATCAAGACGTCGGGGAGGGGTGTTAAACCCTCCGCTCAAGAACTCACCACCAAGGAAGCTCAAGAGAGAGAGCTCAAGGCCGCTCAAGATAAAGCGGCGGCTATAGAGGCAATGGGGAAGGCCCCAAGCCGTACACCATCCAACATCGCAAGCTCCAACGATTCCTCCTCCGAATCCGACTCCAACTCCGATTCAAGTGATGAAGACGTCAAGGTTGGTGACAATGATGCAAAGAAAGCGGCGAAGAAAAGAAGGAAAGCCAAGAAGAAGAAGAAGGCAAAGAAGATGGCAAAGAAACTCCTCAAGAAGATGATCAAGAAGGAGCAAGCAAAGCACTCCCACTCCAGCTACTATGAAGTGCCCTTCCACTACGGACACATTTCGGGCAACAATCCTAACGAAAATCTCTATTCCGTACATTTGGGAAAGCCTCCCCACTTCGATGGGAAAGACTATCCTAAATGGGCTTATGATATGCAAATGCACCTTTACGGGTTTCACCCTTCTCTTTAGAAGATTGTGTGTGTAGGTGTGACAATTCCCGCCGAAGGTGAAGCTATGTGAAGGACCGATTAGGCGAACCAGAGAGTGGGGGAGTGAATGGGAGCCGATAAAAATTCTTCTCGAAGGAGATGAGAACTCCAACAAGACGAACACAGCTGCCAAATCACGTCTCCGACCCAACTACCCAAGTTGGCCAAGACCACGCAGCCACTGGAGTGCTACTGGTCCTAGGAACCAACACTCAACCCTCCGAGCCAGAACTCACCAAAACACACAGTGGAAACTTGCACGGCTTGCTGCCTGTGCTACACCGGTCAGACCGATGACCTGCGCCGGTCAGACCGGTGACACCGGTCAGACTGGTGGACAGCGCCGGTCAGGCCGGTGGCTACAGCAGCCGCACAGCAAACGTTCCAGGAAGCCTCAGTGACTCCTCTAGGCCCTGGAACAAAAACCACCTCCGAAACACAACCTGGAAGTAAGAAGAACCCCTCACAAAACCTAGCAAAAAACTCCAAACACGCCAAGAACTGACCAGCAGAACCACGGGACAAAACCACACGGACAAGGCTGTTCCCCGAGACAAAAAACCACCAAGGGCTAGCACCGGTCAGACCGGTCAAGAGCACCGGTCAGACCGGTCGCGCCTGGGCAGCTTGGGATGAACAGCGCCCGCGAGTCAACTCCCGCAAATCCAACTCTCGATCTCCCGATTCGCTCCACGGTTTTGCACAAGACTTTGGGGATAGTAGGAACACCTCATGGGTACTCCATAGCCAAGATTTGGTCCACCAAAACTTGTCGAATCAAGAGGAATCGAAGAAATCCCACCAAGAATGCCTCTAACCCTAGAGCCACGAAAACCCCAAAATCGAGCCCCTTTGCTCACGGATTTGGGAGGGGAATCGAAGGGAAAAGAACCACGAAGGGTTCATGCATACATCCCCCACCAAATCCCAAAGAGAAGGGCCTCGAAATCGCTCCAAGAAAATCGCCAAGAAAGGGCTCCGAAAATCACCAAAAAGGAGAAACGGGAAAGACACAACCAAGCCTTGAGGAACCATGCCGAATCATCTATACATACCAAAGAGGTTCATACAAGGTCTAGCTTGCCGCCCGATCATCCTTTTCTCTCACAAGATCTCACCATGAAGCTCTCAAGCTAGTCCTATGAAAATCCTAAGAAAATAGGAAGGAAAATAGGAAAATCAAATGAGCTAGGGTTCCAAGAGATGGCTGCCATCCTCTCACCACTTGGGTTATATGGAGCCAACCGAAAGACGAAAATACCCTTACTAGCTAACTAGGGATACATGCCCCTCAAGGGCGATTTCGGAAATCTTTGTCTTCGCTCCATCGGACGGATGCCCAGCGACCGCAAACTTGCTTAGCCTCGACGCAAGCCTTGTGATCCCGACGCGTGTCCTCCGCTTCGAAGATTCCGGACTGCGTCGTCGCACACCGGTCAGACCGGTGCTCCTCACTGGTCAGACTGGTACCCACCGGTCAGACCGGTCTGGAGCTGCTGCACCTCCGTCTTCGGTTCTTCGGTCTTGGCTTTGTGGATCAACCAAGGAACCCAGTGGTTTTCTGGTGAACCACCGGAAACCCCGCGAACTCGGTGTAGCCTCCGCCAATCACCACACATGACTCGGCTCCCACGTAGTCCCGGCTCGACCTTGGTTTTGAGGCTCAACTAAGAAACCGTCCATGACTTCATCTTGCCGTTCTTGCCACCATGCGGCCCGCACTTGACCCCGCTGGCCACCGGGTCCCTCGAACCAAGCCTACTTGTCTTCTCCACACCTGGAGGCCTCACCGGCAACGACCTTTCGCGCTTGTTCTTCACCTGCACCTGCACCAGTCAAGTCGCAACCTGCACCTGCAATACTTAGCCAAGAATCAGTCCACACCACGTTGTCAATCACTCATCACACCAGGAAGCGACTATCCACCGGTCCTCGAACCACACCTGGCTCTCAATCTCCCCCTTGATGAGTGCATTTACAACACACACGTTTTGGTAACCAAGAGAAAAGGAAAAGAAAAGAAACGACTAAAAGAAACTCCAACAAGCGATCGAAAGCCAAAGAAAGGCAAATAGCAAGATCACTTGAAGAAGACAAGTCTCGGACCCCTTAGGCAAGGGCAACGGCTCGACGCATCCGAGACAAAACCATGCTCAAGCAAAGAGCACAAACCACCAATCCAAAGCTCGAAAAACCACAAAGAGCTCTCCCTGCACACATGCAAGCTCCACCTGAACCAATGCAACTCCCCCTGGACGAATGCATGCAAACCACTTGACGAAACAGAGCAGCTGCATCAGGTCAGCTCTGACCGGTCAGACCGGCCAACACCACCGGTCAGACCGGTGCTCAACATATGAACAGAACCAGCACTCTGACCGGTCAGACCGGTGACATCAACCGGTCAGACCGGTGCACAACAGAGGCCAGAAAAGGCTCGAAACCACCTGAAAACCTTCCAAATGCATTCAGTAGGCCAAAACATGCTCAAACTTCTCCCCCTTGTTGACAATGCATGAATCAAGCCAAGAATGCAAAAAAATGCAACCTAAAGCTTCTCAAATAGACAAAATTCAACAAGGGATGCTACACATGTCCAAATGAGCAAGTTAGATACTCTATAGCTTCGTAAAGACATAAACTTCATGATCACCAAGTTTCACAACCATTGGGCGACGCTAAGATAGAATTGAGCAATTTTGCGAAAAATCACCCTCTCATGAGCAAAATCCTAAACATGAGCAAAACATGTCAAAATGGCAAAGCCACACAAACTTCATGCTAGGACAACCATTCTAAGCATAAGACCATCATAAGCATGGGGGCTAAACATTCATGATGGCAAATGAGCCTTTGGCCCCATATGATCAAAATAAGTTATCCAACCACAAATTAAGCATAGCCAAGCCACAAAAACATGTCAAGATCATGTAAAGGCATTTACTCACAAGAGAGCATACAAGTGACATTTTTCAAAAGCATAGCCATCAACCATGGATATAAATCAAGATTATCAAGAGCTGAGCCAAACTAACCATAGCTTACCAAATTAGCTCACAAAGACATATATATCATTCCATGGTGAACAATGTATATAGGAGAAACCTTTCCTAAACAATGCATATGATACAAAATGCATGCAACCTAAGATACAAAGATGACTATACATCATGTTACATATGCCATGCCAAATGCAAGAAATGCACAAAGGAAAGCTATACATATGCTACAAAGGAGCTCCCACATGCCAACTCAAGAAATCAAACAAACACCAAGCTCCCCCCGCAAACGAGTGAAAGTTGCTTGATCTAGGGGTTTGGTGAAAATATCGGCTAGTTGGTCATGTGTGGGTACATGGATCAAAGCGATTTTTCCTTTCTCTACGTTGTCTCTCAGAAAATGATACCTCACTTCTATGTGCTTGGTTTTGGAATGGAGCACTGGGTTCTTTGCAACGCTTATGGCACCGGTGCTATCACATTGAAGTGGGACATGGGTATACTCCTCACCAAAGTCCCTCATGGTGTATGTAATCCAAAGGAGCTGAGAGCAACAACTAGCTGCGGCCACATACTCTGCCTCGGTAGTGGATTGAGCAACACTCGACTGTTTGCGGGAAGACCAAGACACCAAAGAAGAACCCAAGAACTGGCAAGTCCCAGAAGTGGACTTCCTATCCAACCGACACCCGGCAAAATCCGCGTCTGAAAAACCATGAAGCGCCAAAGAAGAAGACGCAGAGTACCAAAGGCCGAAGTCGAGAGTGTGTCGTAAATACCTGAAAATGCGTTTGACTGCTTGCCGATGCGAAGTCCTCGGAGATGCTTGAAAACGAGCGCACAGACACACCGAGAATTGAATGTCCGGCCTCGTCGCCGTCAAGTAGAGGAGTGACCCGATCATGCTCCGGTACTCCTTCTGGTCCACGTGTTCACCTTCCTCGTCCGCATCAAGAGCTGTAGTCGTACTCATAGGCGTCGCCATGGCCTTGGAGTCCTCCATCTTGAACTTCCTCACAATGTCCTTGGTGTACTTAGCTTGGTGCATAAATGTTCCTTCCTTTGATTGCTTGATTTGTAGCCCAAGGAAGAACTGCAACTCGCCCATCATGCTCATCTCAAATTCCCTGCTCATGTCTTCTGCAAACCTTGCAACAAGAGAGTTAGACGAGCCACCAAAGACAATATCATCCACGTATACCTGCACAATCAGGATATCTCTGCCCTGCCTGAGGAGAAACAAGGTCTGGTCGACCTTCCCCATCTCAAACCCTCTCTCAAACAGGAACCCCCTCAACCTACCATACCAAGCTCTAGGCGCCTGCTTCAACCCATACAGCGCCTTCCTCAACTTGTACACCCGGTGGGGGTACTTCTCACTCTCAAACCCCGGTGGTTGCCTCACAAACACCTCTTCCTCCAACACACCGTCCAGAAAAGCACTCTTCACATCCATCTGGTACAACTTGAACCCTTTAGCCACGGAAAAGGCTAGAAGGATCCTGATCGCCTCCAAACGAGCTACAGGAGCGAAAGTCTCCTCGTAGTCGATCCCCTCTTTCTGACTGTACCCCTGAGCAACAAGTCTCGACTTGTTCCTCACCACTTCTCCTTTCTCTCCCACTTTATTTTTCCACACCCATTTTGTCTCAATCGGCTTACACCCTGGAGGAGGGTCAACCAACACCCAAACTTGGTTCCTCTCAAAATTCTCCAACTCCTCATGCATCAAATTAACCCAATTATGATCAGATAACGCGTGTCCAATGTCTTTGGGCTCAAAGATGGCAACAAAAGCAGCATGAGCGAAATGAGAATTGTTCCGAACCCTCGACCGTGTAGTACGTTCATTCATGTCGCCGATGATTCTCGAAGCTGGGTGATCCACTTGCACTCGTCGGGGAGGTTCTCGCCTTGATGCTACCTCCCCCTCAATAGCAGCTTCGCCTTGATCTGGGTTTGTCGTTGAAGGTGTGGGAGAGGGTCCATTCTCGATCGTCGTCGAAGTAGTAGGTACATGTTTAGCCGCGGGCACCACACCGCCATCTTCATCATCTCCATGTTCATTCTCCTCCTCCTGAAAGTTCTCCTCACCAAGTTTGTCGTCACCTGCACACTCAAAAACAAGCTGACTCCGTGGCTGTGTCTCGTCGAAGGTTACCTCGCAAGTCTCCATGATTTGGTTAGTTTCAAGATTGAGCACACGAAATGCTCTAGAATGAGATGCATAACCAAAGAAAATGCCATCGACAGACCTAGCCTCGAACTTGTCCAACTTCTTCCCTTTCTTCAGAATGAAGCATTTATAACCAAAGACATGGAAGTGACTCACCTTGGGTGTGCGACCGTGCATCAACTCGTAACAGGTTTTCTTCTTGTGAACCCTGAGGTAGATCCTGTTCGACACATAGCACGCGGTATTGACCGCCTCAGCCCAGAACCTTCTTGGAGTCCTATGCTCGTCGAGCATCGTCCGAGCCATCTCGCATAAGGTCCTGTTTTTCCTTTCCACCACGCCATTCTGGGGAGGCGTATACGGACTCGAAAACTGATGTTCAAGACCCAAGTCATGGCAAAAGGTTTCGAAGCGAGAGTTTTTGAATTCCGAGCCATTGTCACTGCAGATCGCTCGTATGGCATCTCCGTGCCTCTCGTTTCTTAACCTCAAGACAAGATCTCGAACAAAACCAAACGTCTCCCCTTTCTCCTCAAGAAAGAACACCCACGCATACCGAGAGTAGTCGTCCACCACAACAAGGACATACCACTTCCCACCCGCAGATCGCACACGAGCTGGGCCAACAAGGTCCATATGGAGCAGCTCGCATGGACGCTCAGTCATCACATCGGTGAGAGGCGGGTGAGAAGAGGCTACCATCTTGGCATGCCTACACGGCGCACAAACCAACTCTTTCTCAAACCTCAACCGTGGCAATCCTCGGACCAAATTGAGTTTACTCAAGCGAGACAAAAGGTCAAAGCTCAAGTGACCCAACTTCCTATGCCACTTCCACAACTCACTCGAAGAACCAGCCAAGAAGCAACGCTCCACACCAGAAGACTGAGAAAAATCAGCTCGGAACACTTGACCCTCGGGAACGACCATGCAAACAAGATCCCCCCGAGAATCTAAAATCCGAGAACCACCAGGCCGAAACAACACCTCAAAACCCTCATCCAACAACTGGGACACAGAAAGCAAATTATATCCAAGCGATTGAACAAGAGCAACACGCCTGAGAGTGATCTTGTCACTTACCTTAATCTCACCTTCTGACAGCACACGCCCTCGCCCATTGTCCCCAAAGGTGATGTACTTCTTTGTCACCACCGGGACGAGACTTGAGAACCACCCCTTGTCTCCGGTCATATGCCTCGAGCAACCGGAGTCAATCAACCAAATGTTCTTCAAGTCTCCCACCTGAAATTCAAAAGCGAGCACGTGAGTGAACAAACGACTCAGCACTGGGGTTAGTACCAAAAGAGTAAAACCAGTGCCGAGCCATTTGCTCCAAAGTGGGGTTAGCACAAACCAAATCATCACGCCTATCAAAGCTACCACCACGAACACCACCATGGTAACCACTACGAGGGAACCAACCCTCTCTAGCTAGAGGAGGACGAAAGCCACGAAAGGGAAACCGTGGATCGTTCCTCCTCTCCATCTCAAAGCTACGACTCCTCCCACCCCCGTATTGAGCACGAGGTGGAGAACGCCTAGCAAACTGACCACCTGCAAACTTTCCAGACCAACCACCAGAACCACGGCCTCCAGAACCAAACCGAGCATCCTCACGAGCACGAAACCCGACTCGCTGTCTGCCCAGACCTGCACCGGTCTGACCGGTGTAGCTCGGCCAGCAGCAGCACCTGCAGCCTTCCGGTCTCCCCAAGCCGGAACCGTCCTCACACTTGCCTTGGCCCTAGGCATCTGCATACGAGGCTCAGGTACACCATTAGAGGGGTGGTACCTGTCCTTGTTAGCCCACTCTCTAGCCATTCTCTCCTCACGCTTCCTCTTGAAGCAAAACTCATCCTTGTGACCATCTCTCCCACAATACTCACAATGGAACTTTATGGGCTGTGGCTTAGGCTTTGGCTTGGGTTGGGGCTGCCCACTCGGCTTCTCACCCTTCTTCTCTCCTTCCTCACCTCCCTTTGGGCTCACAAACTTCACCGGTTTCTGAAAATCATTTGTTGGGTGAGGGAATATGGGTGGATCTAGAGTAGTGTCAAGTTTGTTTCTGAGATGGTTAGGCTTGGGCTCAAACTTGTTCTTGTATCTGTTTGGTGGTGGGATAGGAATCTCTCCAACTCTCTCAACTCCCTCACCACTATTCTCTCCAAGCTTGTCAGCCCCAAGTGCCTGACCATCATAGCGTTTGAAAGTCGCTATCATGATACCAAGCTGAGGCTCCTGACCCGACAACCAGCTCATACATTTTCTCAGCTCATCATTCTCATCCTGCAAGCGGTCAACATAATGTGCAAGCTCCAAATTCTTGACTGCATGCAATTCACAAGTAGAGCAAGAAGTGGGAATAGGCTCTTTCAACTTAGCCTCAAGCGAAACAGTGTAAGCATGCATCTCATCAATCTTTCCATGCAAAACAGGGCAAGAAGTGCAAGCACCTAGCAAAGTAGGTCTAGACTTAAGCTCAGCCACTTCAACCCTAAGCATATCTAGTTCATCACAAGTAGAAGCATGCTTATCCTTAAGAGCAGTGAGATCAGCTAGGTACACAGAGCAATCACAGCAATCAATCTCATCAGAAACCACAGGAGAAGCCTTAAGCGAATCAATCTCAAGCTTAGCATCTAGGTTCTGGGTTTCTAGCTCAGCCACACGGTTCCTAGCATCTTCTAGTGAGGCCCTAAGCTCTTTCCTCATCTTCTTGGCCTCTCTAAGCATGTGATCGCGGTTATCAAGCAAGTCAACCAACTCATCATTCTCCTTGCGCAAAGAAGAGAGCTCATCACATACCTCATCCTCGGAGTCAGAGTCCGAGTCACTCTGGTGGCTCTTCTTGCTGCCGGAGCTACGGGCCATGCCGCAGAAGCCATCTCCCGCGAAGCAGCTCAACCCGCTCAAGTTCCTGGATGACTTCTTGTTCTTGCGCCGATCACCTTCATCTTCACTGCTACTCGAGCTCGAGGAAGAGTAGGCGGAGCTGGAGTCGACGTCGCTCGCTCCGACCATTGCTCGGGCCTTCCTGCCGCGGCCATCCTTCTTCCTCGACCGTCGCTCGTCCTTGTGCTTGTTCTTGTGCTTGTGATCGCACCTCGATCGGTACTTGCCATCCTTGCTCGATCGGTGCCTGTAGCCGTCCTTGTTCTCCGTCTTCTCCGGGCAGTCGGCGACGAAGTGTCCTGGCTTGCCGCACTGAAAGCACGTCCGTGCTGTCCTCCTCGTGTTCACCCGGTTCTCGTGCAGCCTCTCGAACCGCCTGGTCAGCAACGCCAGCTCGTCCTCTCCAAGGACGTCGAACTCCTCGTCTGGCAAAGACATCAAAGAAGACAGAGAGTACATCCTGGAGGATGCGTTAGCGTTAGACTTAGCTCCTTTGCCACTAACGAGAGCGAGACTATGAGAATCAGTCGGGCTCTCGATCTTGGCTGTCATACCACGGTCCAACTCAGCCGACTTGAGCTTCGAGAACAGCTCGTTCACCGTCAAGGTGTCATACTTCTCAGACTCAACAATAGCCTCAAACTTCCCGTCCCATATGGTACGATCCAACGAGTGCAAGAGCTTCACGGCTCTATCATGATCATTGTATGGGAGGACGTCCACATTGGCTCTCATGTTGTTCACAACGACCGTAAATCGCTGGAAAAGGGCATCGACGGACTCGCCGGGGAGATGAGTGAAGTTCTCGTACTCTCTCCGGTAAGTCACGTACATCCGAGCCTGAACCTGAGCATTCCCAGCATGAGCATCCTTCAACTGCTCCCAAATCCTACAAGCTAAGTCCTCTGTCTGAACCCGATCGAATTCAGGCTGACACATAGCACGAAACAAGTAGTCGACAGCCTTGTTGTTGGCTTCGAACATATCCCTCGATCCTGGAGCAAGGAAGTTCATCGGATGAACATAAGCTGTGTTCACCGTGACATCCCAAAGGATCTGACCCTTTCCGCGGAGGAACACCGCCATCCGCCTTTGCCACATCTGGTAGTTCTTCCCATCGAAGTGCGGAGGACCCGAACACCATTCCTGGTACGCCATCTTTGGATCTTAGACTGGTAAGAGTCAATAAAGACCCGAACCGGCTCTGATACCAATTGAAGGACCGATTAGGTGAACCAGAGAGGGGGGGAGTGAATGGGAGCCGATAAAAATTCTTCTCGAAGGAGATGAGAACTCCAACAAGACGAACACGGCTTCCAAATCACGTCTCCGACCCAACTACCCAAGTTGGCCAAGACCACACAGCCACTGGAGTGCTACTGGTCCTAGGAACCAACACTCAACCCTCCGAGCCAGAACTCACCAAAACACACAGCGGAAATTTGCACGGCTTGCTGCCTGTGCTACACCGGTCAGACCGATGACCTGCGCCGGTCAGACCGGTGACACCGGTCAGACCGGTGGACAGCGCCGGTCAGGCCGGTGGCTACAGCAGCCGCACAGCAAACGTTCCAGGAAGCCTCAGTGACTCCTCTAGGCCCTGGAACAAAAACCACCTCCGAAACACAACCTGGAAGTAAGAAGAACCCCTCACAAAACCTAGCAAAAAAACTCCAAACACGCCAAGAACTGACCAGCAGAACCACGGGACAAAACCACACGGACAAGGCTGTTCCCCGAGACAAAAAACCACCAAGGGCTAGCACCGGTCAGACCGGTCAAGAGCACCGGTCAGACCGGTCGCGCCTGGGCAGCTTGGGATGAACAGCGCCCGCGAGTCAACTCCCCCAAATCCAACTCCAGATGTCCCGATTCGCTCCACGGTTTTGCACAAGACTTTGGGGATAGTAGGAACACCTCATGGGTACTCCATAGCCAAGATTTGGTCCACCAAAACTTGTCAAATCAAGAGGAATCGAAGAAATCCCACCAAGAATGCCTCTAACCCTAGAGCCACGAAAACCCCAAAATCGAGCCCCTTTGCTCACGGATTTCGGAGGGGGATCGAAGGGAAAAGAACCACGAAGGGTTCATGCATACATCCCCCACCAAATCCCAAAGAGAAGGGCCTCGAAATCGCTCCAAGAAAATCGCCAAGAAAGGGCTCCGAAAATCACCAAAAAGGAGAAACGGGAAAGACACAACCAAGCCTTGAGGAACCACGCCGAATCATCTATACATACCAAAGAGGTTCATACAAGGTCTAGCTTGCCGCCCGATCATCCTTCCCTCTCACAAGATCTCACCATGAAGCTCTCAAGCTAGTCCTATGAAAATCCTAAGAAAATAGGAAGGAAAATAGGAAAATCAAATGAGCTAGGGTTCCAAGAGATGGCTGCCATCCTCTCACCACTTGGGTTATATGGAGGCAACCGAAAGACGAAAATACCCTTACTAGCTAACTAGGGATACATGCCCCTCAAGGGCGAATTCGGAAATCTTTGTCTTCGCTCCATCAGACGGATGCCCAGCGACCGCAAACTTGCTTAGCCTCGACGCAAGCCTTGCGATCCCGACGCGTGTCCTCCGCTTTGAAGATTCCGGACTGCGTCGTCGCACACCGGTCAGACCGGTGCTCCTCACCGGTCAGACTGGTACCCACCGGTCAGACCGGTCAGACCCACCGGTCAGACCGGTCTGGAGCTGCTGCACCTCCGTCTTCGGTTCTTCGGTCTTGGCTTTGTGGATCAACCAAGGAACCCAGTGGTTTTCTGGTGAACCACCGGAAACCCCGCGAACTCGGTGTAGCCTCCGCCAATCACCACTCATGACTCGGCTCCCACGTAGTCCCGGCTCGACCTTGGTTTTGAGGCTCAACCAAGAAACCGTCCATGACTTCATCTTGCCGTTCTTGCCACCATGCGGCCTGCACTTGACCCCGCTGGCCACCGGGTCCCTCGAACCAAGCCTACTTGTCTTTTCCACACCTGGAGGCCTCACCGGCAACGACCTTTCGCGCTTGTTCTTCACCTGCACCTGCACCAGTCAAGCCGCAACCTGCACCTGCAATACTTAGCCAAGAATTAGTCCACACCACGTTGTCAATCACTCATCACACCAGGAAGCGACCATCCACCGGTCCTCGAACCACACCTGGCTCTCACTATGACAATCGAGCATGAACAAGACCTCCACCGTAATGTTCAAGCAACAAGAGTCATCACGGGATCCTTGTGTGCTCAAGAGTTCAACAAAGTCTGGAACATCCAAATTGCCAAGGTGATTTGGGACACACTCAAGGAAGCACATGAGGGTACCGATCATGTGAGAAGAGGCAAGATTGACTTGATCCACAAAGAGCTTAAGCTATTCATCATGAAGGATGGAGAAACCATGAGGCAAATGTATGCTAATGCTCTTTGTCTCAGACATTAGAGCACTAGGGAGCAATGATTGGGAAGATGAAAAGGTCACAAAGAAGTTGCTAAGAGCCTTCACACCGAAGAACCCAAACCTAGCAACCATGATAAGGAGAGACCCAAACTACTACAACTTGACTCCCAATCAACTTCTTGGTGAAATCTTGCATCAAGAGCTAGTTGATCAAGACATGGAGAAGTCTCTTAGTTTGAAGGTGAACAAGAGTAGCCCTCAATGCTAGCTCTAGTGAAGTAGTGGAAGTAAAGCCCAAGACTTCCAAGACTAAGAATGAAGATTCAAGTGAAGAAGGAAGCACAGATGAAGAAACCGCCTTTGCCATAAGGAAGTACAAGAAGTTCTTGAAGTTCAAGGCATCAAGGAAAGGTGGTGATGATAGAAAGAAGAATTCACAAAGAAAATGCTATGAGTGTGGAGAGTATGGACACTTCATTGCCGAGTGTCCCAAGAACAAGAACAAGGACAAAAATAAGGAAGAGAAGAAGTACAATAGAAGAGCAAAGAGTACAAGAACAAGTACCAAGGGTGTGCTCACGTGGGTCAACAATGGGACTCAAGTGATGAAGACGAAAAACCAAAGAAGAAAGGCATGGCAACACTTGCCATGGCACAAGGAGCATCTTCACCACGCCTCTTCAACAACCTCTCCGATGATGAGGACAACTCTCACTTTTGCCTCATGGCAAGAGGGAGCAAGGTACAAGAGTCAACCACCTCATCCTCTCTCACCTCATCTTCATCCACACCTAGTAATGATATAGACAACCTAGATGAGGAAAAAGAAATGGAGGCCAACATGATAAAGCAATTTGGTAAAAAGGGCCATAAGGAAATTAAAAAGCTTTTGGACAAATTAGAGGAAAAGAAGGAGATTCTCCATGAGCAAGAAGACTTGCTTATCCGTGAAAAGGAAAGAAACCTTGCTCTAGAGAAAACCCTTGCCGAGGAAAAAGCTAAGGTGGAGAAGTTGACCGTAGGCTTGTCCTTGTCCAATGACTCTAACAAGAGGATGCTAAAGGACTACTCTTTGGCAAATGAATCTTTAGCTTCCCTAAAGGCCACTCATAGTGAGCTTCAAACAAGCTTCTCATGCTTGACGGATAAATACACAAATCTAGAATGAGAAACCAAGTTGATATGTGCCTTGGTTTGTATATGATGAGCGATTGACCGGATGTTTTGAGGCTTTGTGTTGAGTGTGTTTTGTCGGGTTGTGTTGTCGGTTGTGTAACTTTCTATGTGTTGTGGTGTGTTGTCAATGCACTCGTGAGGAGTGGTTGACAACGTTGTGTGGACTAACTCTTAGCCTAGTATTGCAGGTGTTGGTTGCGGCTTGGTTTGCGTTGGTGCAGGTGAAGAACAAGCGTGAAAGGTCTATGCTTGTGTGGCCTCCGAGGAGTGGAGAGACAAGTAGGCTTGGTTCGAGGGACCCGGTGGCCGACGGGATCAAGTACGGGCCGCATAGTACAAGAAGAGCAAGACGAAGTCGTGGACATGGAGCCGGTGCATCGGTGGCGGCCAAGTCAAGGAACGAGGCAAGACTGAGTAGACCGTCCGGGCGCCGAAGGTGAAAGGCTTGACGAGCTCGACGCTTGGCGTGGTGAGGCCGGGCCGGGTACGCGGGGTTTTGTGGTTTGGCCACAAAACCATCGGAGGACGGTTTCTTGGTTTGGGCCTCAAAACCAAGCCCGAAGGCCCAACACGACGGAGACGGGGATCCGAGAGCGTCGGGAAGCTTCGAGGCGGGCGACACGTGGCATGATCGAGGTGCTTGCGTCGGGAGGACGCGAAGGCCCGGTGGATGCGCGGCCGTCCGATGGTGAACTTCATGTGTTGACCAAAATGCCCCTGTGAGGGCTTGTATTGTATCTCCTAGTGTAGGGGCACTTCGGTCTTTTCCGGAGGGCCTATATATAGGAGGAGGGGGCTGAATTTTCAGCCAACTCTTTTGCTAGTGGTGGGAGTGCTCTTTCATTTTGGGGTGCTCTTGGGGAGAGAGGGAGAGAGGTGTGAGTGGCTCTTTGTTTGAGCTTTTTGCCATCCAAGATTTGTAATTCTTGAGAGTGGCTTGTAACCGGATTTGGCTAAGATATTCATAGTGAAATCTTCCTTCTTAATCTTGTGCCAAATCCTTTGATCCCGAGCGTTTTTCTTTTATGCGATTTTCGGAGGTATTTTTGGAGGATTTTTTGTTCGTCAGATTTGAGTGCGTTTTGGTGGGGATTTCTTTGTGGGGATCACTCATAGGTCTTGTGTGACCATTCTCCTGGTGATCTTTCACCCACAAACCCCACGAATCGGCTCGGATTTGAAGTTCTTCCTCTCTAACTCTAGTTCTTGGTGTTCATCACGAATTCCTCGATTCCGCGAGATTGATTGGGTTTGGGGCCATGAGATTTTAGGGATAGCTTCTACTTGAGACAAATCCACTTCCCCTAAAGTTTGGCTTCAATCCATTGGGTGAATCGGGAGATCGGTGATTTTGAGGAAAAGCTCTCTCTCTAGGGTTCATAGCCTAAATCATTTTTCTGGTGGTGATTCCTTGATCTTTTGGAGGAGATCTTTTGGGAAAGGCTTCTTTGTGTTGTTGAGAAGCTATGGTTAAAGTTTCGTGATTTTTGGAGGTTGTTTGATCGAGTTTTGGATTTTCCTTCCTTCTCTCGCGGGCTGTTTTTCTCTATTTTCTGGAGGCTGTCGGAACTTCCGACCTGCCACAGGTAGTACCGATAACCGGACAGAAAGCTCTTATCGAAAGTAGCGACCTGGGCCGGTAGTACCGAGGGTCGGAAGTACCGACCCTGAGTCAGAAGTTCCGATAACTGATTTTTGACAGACAGAAAGTCTTTTTCGGTAGTTCCGACCTTGGGTCGGTAGTTCCGACAAAAACTGCTATAAGTTGGTTGAGCTCGTTCTTTTTCTCATTTCCTTTTAAGCTTTCTTACACTTTGTTTCTAGGCTTGTCCTAACTTGTTCCTAGGGTCAGTAGGTCCATTGAGACTATGTGATCTTGGCAAATTTGTGCGGGATTCTTTGGAAGTGATTTTGGGGTATAGGCCGAGTTCTTGAGAAGAATTTTTATCGGCTCCCATTCACTCCCCCCCCTCTCTGGTCGCCAATCTGGTCCTTCAATTGGTATCAGAGCCGGTTGCGGATTCGTGAGACTCTAACAAGTTTAGGATCCATAGGGTGACAGAGAAAAGGGCACTTTTGCTTGCGGATTTGGTTTGCGCTTTTTGAGCTTGTTTCTGGCTAATTCTAACCGGTGCTTTGAGTTATGGCACCAAGCTCTTCCTGTTGTGTGTCTTTACCTTCTGAGATTGGTGTGAAGGAGAGTGCTTTGGGAGATGACCACAAGTGGAGGAGAAAGTGCAAGGAGTTGGAGAATGATAAGGAGGCGTCGGTGTTGATCCGGCTTTTGGTGGCCCAAGATGATGATCTCCAAGACAAGCTCATGAAGAGAAGCAAGGTCAAGCTCACTCAAGGTATCATTAGCTTGTTCACCCGCCTTTGTGCCTATGGTGAGATGAATGTTGAGTTAAAGAACTCTCATTTGCCATGCAAGTCATGTGATGCTTTGCTTGTTGAAAATAAGATTGTTAGGGGAGAAACTCTTGAGTTTGCTAATGATGTTAGTACCTTGCTTAGAAAGAATGAAGAGTTGAATTCTTCTCTTGCTTGTTTGATGGATGAGAATGACTTGTTGAAATCTAATGCTTCTATGCCTTGCAATTCTTGTGTTGCTTTGAATATTGATCTTGATGTGGCTAGAAGTAAGATTACTTTGTTGGAGACAAGTGCTTCCTTACCATGTGTTTCTTGTGAGTCTTTGCATGCTGAAATTAATGAACTAAAATTGACTCACACCACATGTTTAGATGAACTTGAGCATGCTAGGGCTGAAATTGGTGATATGAAATCCATGCCTTGTAGCAAGTGCTCTTTGTTACTTGTAGAGGAAGCTTGCCATACTTTTTGTGATGATGATGATGATGCTTTGGTTGATGTGAATGATGATACTTGTTCATGTGGTCTCATTTGCACTTCATGCATTGATTGGAAAGTGAAGTTTTGGCTTTAAAGAAAATGCGCGATGATATGAGCGCCAAGTTGGTTGTGCATGATGAGATGAGTGCCAACCTTGAGAAAGAAAATGAACTCTTGCGTACCACATATGCTAAGTGCATTGAAAAGGAAATCGATAATTTGAGAAATATGGCATGTGGTACTTGTGAGTGCCTCAAGTTTGAAAATGAGGTTTTGCCCACAAGGTGCAAGAGTCTTTGTGCCAAGGGTTTGGATTCTCGCATTTCTTGTCACTCCGATGTTGATGCTTTTAAAATTGCTTCTTCTCAACCGGAGTTGACTTCTTCTCTTGAGCGTGAGTCTTTGGATGGTGGCACTTGTACTAGTGCTTTGGATAGCTCTCCCATAGCTATTCCTAAGCTTGGTGGATCTTCCGGTGTTGCCCAAGATGATTCAAATGGCAAGGGTGCTTCTCACATATTTGGAACTCATACTCCCAAACCGAAGTTCCAATGCACCTTTTGCAAGAAGGATGGGCATACCATTGAGTTTTGCTTTCGTCGTGTCAAGCACGAGCGACGTGTGCGTGCCAAAGCTTTTAAGAAGCCACGTAGCCTTTCTCATGGCACGTGTGATTCTAATATGGGCACCAAGTCGGATGTTGGGGTTGATGCTTCTTGCTCTAAGTCCCAAGGGACTTCTCGCTTACAAGAGAATGGTGATTCGTCCACTCGGACCGTGCCTCCCGATAGGCCTTTGTACCATTGCTCTCACTGTGGGAAGGATGGGCATCAAGAGAGTTTTTGCTACCGCCGGGCAAGGAAAATGCGGCAAGCCGGTGCTTCTAGACCTTTGGTTGTTCATAGCCCTTCTCATGGCATGAACACTTGTGAGCCTAAGAAGGCACATTTTGTGGACGGGTTTTATGACACTCTTTCTAGTGAGTTAGGCCATGCTCGTGGACATGCTTCTAGTGTTTCTTATGTTGGTCCGCGACATGCTTCCCGTGGTGCTTGTGTTGGTTCTTCTCCTATGACCTCGAGGGACCTTTGCCTTTTTGCTTGTGATAGCACTCAGTTTTCTTCGCGAGTTGCTCCTTTGAGGCATGGTTCCAAGAGTGTTCGAAAACCTTTTCATTCGAACCGGCATTTGCATCCTGCTAACCCACATGATAAGTTGTGTGCATCGGTTACCCGTGTGACCAAGTATTGGATTCCCAAGTATGTGCTTGCTAACTCTTTGGGATCCAAGGCTCGGTCTTTCTCGTCTCCTTGTGTGTAGGTATGGAGACGTGGTTGGAGAAAATGAGGAGGATGCTACTTGATCTTTGGACATGGGGTGATCAAGATAGGATGGTTCTCCACACCACTTTGGATGGCTCTTGAAAGCCTTTGTACACATGTATAGTGAGTTTTCTTTCCCCTTGTTCTCACTTGTATATACTTGTGTCTTGCTTGTATGTAAACCATGGTAGGCTAGCCACCTTGTTCATGATAGCTTTGTGATCTTGTATACCTATCTTGCTATCTTTTGTATGATATTGTGGTGGATGATATATATGAACATCATGTCATGCTTTATGGTTGTTCTATGGTGGTTATGTCATGTTGTTCATCCATATCATTTTTGTCTAGCTCTATGGTATCCTTTCTTGTTAGCATGTTTGTCCCCCCATGTTTATCTTGTCATGCTAGCTTTGTAATATATGTTAGTGAATGATCCATGTGAACTTGTATCATGCCTTTGTTTAGTTCTTGTATCTTGTTTGGTATGTTGTTCTTTGGTATCATTTTGGTTTAGTATCCTTGTATAGGGTTGTACCTTGTTGACATGCTTGCTAGCCCATGCTTATTCATATATGTGGAATCATGTTACAATGCTTTATTTATCTTGATTGGTATTTTCAATGCATTGTGTAGCTTGTTTTGAGCTTGCTTTGGGTTTCGGGCTTGCCGTGTCTTCGGGTTGTGTTTTTGTTCCTCCTTTGGTTTTCTCCCTTTTTCAGTTGGTTTTAGAGCTTCTTTTTCGCTCTTTCTTTTCCTAGCTTTTGCTTTGCTAGTCGTCTTTGGTTGAGGGGGGAGCTTGGCTTATTTTGATGGGGAATTTGGCTTCAAGGCGTGTTTTGGCTTTTGGTAGTCTTTGTGATCCTTCAATTGGTATCGTTTGTATGGTATTCAATTGGGATCTTTGGCGGTCTTGCAAAAAGTACCTTTTCTATGGTACTCAATTGGGATCTTTAGTGGTCTTGCAATTGGTATCTTTTTCTATGGTACTCAATTGAGATCTTTTGGTCTTGCAATTAGTACCTTTTCTATGGTACTCAATTGGGATCTTTAGTGGTCTTGCAATTGGTATCTTTTTCTATGGTACTCAATTGGGATCTTTGGTGGCTCTTCTCTCGCTTGGAGCGATTCTTAGTTGGTGTGTCCCCTTGTGAGCCTTCGTGTTGCTGAGCCGAGTTCCTTGTCTCCCCATACATTTTGCATTTCATATGTATTCATATATCATGATGTATAGACTTTGGTAGGTTTGACATTCGTGTCTTGCATTGTGTCACATATCATGTTGCATTTGATGTACATATCTACCCTTGTGCATTTGTATCATATGCATGGTAGGTTGAGCTTCTCCTATATGCCATGAATACTATGATATGCTATTTGTGAGCTTTTGAGCATGTTTGATATGATTTGGTGATGGATAGCTATGCTCTTGATAGTTTTGCTTTATATATGCATGTTGAGATGGCTTTTTTTTTTAAAAATGTTAGGATAGGCTCTCTCTTGTGAGTTTAAGGCCTTGCATGATCTTAGTATGCTTTTATGGTCTATATCATGCTTAATTCGTGTTGGGATATCATGTGCTTTTCACTTGGGGTCAAAGACCCATTTGTCATTATGAATGTTTAGCCCATGTGTTACCTTGTGGGGGAGCATAAGCTTCTTTTTGCCGCAAAGGCACTTCATGTACCATTTTGTGCTTAAATTTGAAAAATGAAATTGGTATGAAATGCCTTGCTTGAAGTTATGCACTCACTTGTTCCATGTCATAAAATACTTTAAAATTGCAATAATTTTTTGTTTGTCGGATTTGAGTGCGTTTTGGTGGGGATTTCTTTGTGGGGATCACTCATAGGTCTTGTGTGACCATTCTCCTGGTGATCTTTCACCCACAAACCCCACGAATCGGCTCGGATTTGAAGTTCTTCCTCTCTACCTCTAGTTCTTGGTGTTCATCACAAATTCCTCGATTCCGCGAGATTGATTGGGTTTGGGGCCATGAGATTTTAGGGATAGCTTCTACTAGAGACAAATCCACTTCCCCTAAAGTTTGGCTTCAATCCATTGGGTGAATCGGGAGATCGGTGATTTTGAGGAAAAGCTCTCTCTCTAGGGTTCATAGCCTAAATCATTTTTCTGGTGGTGATTCCTTGATCTTTTGGAGGAGATCTTTTGGGAAAGGCTCCTTTGTGTTGTTTAGAAGCTATGGTTAAAGTTTCGTGATTTTTGGAGGTTGTTTGATCGAGTTTTGGATTTTCCTTCCTTCTCTCGCGGGCTGTTTTTCTCTGTTTTCTGGGGGCTGTCGGAACTTCCGAGTACCGATAGCCGGACAGAAATCTCTTATCGGAAGTACCGACCCTGAGTCAGAAGTTCCGATAACTGATTTTTGACAGACAGAAAGTCTTTTTCGGTAGTTCCGACCTTGGGCCGGTAGTTCCGACAAAAACTGCTATAAGTTGGTTGAGCTCATTCTTTTTCTCGTTTCCTTTTAAGCTTGCTTCCGCTTTGTTTCTAGGCTTGTCCTAACTTGTTCCTAGGGTCAGTAGGTCCGTTGAGACTACGTGATCTTGGCAAATTTGTGTGGGATTCTTTGGAAGTGATTTTGGGGTATAGGCCGAGTTCTTGAGAAGAATTTTTATCGGCTCCCATTCACTCCCCCCCTCTCTGGTCGCCAATCCGGTCTTTCATAGAAGCAAACTATAGTGCTCTTTGGGAAAGCACCAAGGCCGACCCTAAAGCAAACTTTGTCTCTAATGCCTCCACTAGCCAAGGTTGCTCTATATGCTCTAATGTTGATATAAATGCTCTTAAGACTAACCTTGCAAGGCTAGAAGAAACAACTAAGAGCAAGTATAAGGAGATTACCCGGTTGAACATGTTGATCAACCAAGGTAAGTTGGGTGCCAAGTCCATTCCCAAGGCAATTGACACAAGAGGACTTGGGCACTACAAGGACAACAAGGTCAATGGTAGAAGGGTGGTGAAAGGGCATGAGATCCCCTTGTGGAACAAGAGTGGATACCTCAACACTATTATGGATATTGCCCATGGAGTAACCACCTCTACCACAACAAAAGAGAAGCCAGAGGTTGTGAACATCACAAAAGGAAATAGTGGGGTTAATTATCCATCAAAAGCACCGAAGAATGTGGTTGAACACAAGCCTTCTCCCAACTACACGTGTGACTATGTTGTGACCTTGGACCACAATGGTAAAATGGTGGTCAAGTATGTTAGAGCCTATGCCAAGAAGGCTAAGAGGAAGAGTGTGTGGGTTCCAAAAGTTTATGCTTCTAACCTCCAAGGACCCAAATCATTTTGGGTACCTAAACCAAAAGCTTAAACTTGTTTTGTAGGCCTACACCTCCGGTGGAACCGCATGGTTGATTGATAGTGGAGCCACTAATCATATGACCGGAGATGAAGGCTTGTTTGCATCCCTTGAGCATTATGACACCCCTACGGAAACTATCATCTATGGAGATAATGGTCAAGGAGATGTGATTGGTCTAGGTAAAATTGCTATCTCAACAACAAATTCAATTGAAGATGTTTATCATGTTCAAGGTTTGGGGTACAACTTGTTGTCGGTTTCACAACTTTGTGAGAAAGGCTACAATTGTCTCTTTACCAAAGAGGGTGTGACCGTCTTGAGAAGTGAGGATTCCTCTATTGTCTTTGCGGGTCACCTAAGGGGAAAGCTTTACTATGTGGATTTCACAAAAGTAAAGGTGGACCCTAAGGCTTGCTTAGTGGCAAAATCCGACATGGGTTGGTTATGGCATCACCGACTAGCTCATGTTGGCATGAGGAACTTGGCCAAACTTCAAAAGGACGAGCACATCCTAGGACTAACAAATGTTGTTTTTGAGAAAGATAGGTTATGTAGTGCATGTCAAGCGGGAAAGCAAGTTGGAGCGCATCATCCCGCCAAGAACATCCTTTCAACATCAAGACTGTTGAAGCTACTACATATGGACTTGTTTGGACCAATTGCCTACCTAAGCATCAGTGGTAACAAATATGGTTTAGTAATTGTTGATGACTTTTCCCATTTCACTTGGGTATTCTTTTTGCAAGATAAAAGTGAAGCAAAGGGAGTGGTCAAGAAGCTCATAAGAAGAGTTCAAAATGAGTTCGAGCTAAAGGTCAAGAACATAAGAAGTGACAATGGCTCAGAGTTTAGGAACACTCAAGTTGAAGAATTCCTTGATGAAGAAGGCATCAAGTATGAACTCTCCGCTCCATACACTCCTCAACAAAATGGCATTGTTGAGAGGAAGAACCGTACGTTCATTGAAGCGGTAAGAACAATGCTTGATGAGTACAAGACTCCGGACTCATTTTGGGTGGATGCCATCAACACCGCGTGCCATGCCGCCAACTGCCTCTACCTTCACAAGTACTTGAACAAGACTCCCTACGATATCATCACCGGTAAGAAACCTAGTGTGCACTACTTTAGGGTCTTTGGGTGTAAGTGTTTCATACTTAACAAGAAACCCAAAGCCTCAAAGTTTGCATCCAAGGTTGTTGAAGGGTTTCTCATTGGTTATGGAACTAACGAACATGCCTATCGTATTTTCAACAAGACCATCGGTTGCGTTGCGACCATGGTAGACGTAAAATTAGATGAATCCAACGGCTCTCAAGGAGAGTAAGTTAGTGAAAACCTTATAGATGATGAAGAACCTGCAAGTATATCCATCTTTAGAATGGGCACCGGTGAAGTGATGCCAAGGGAAGCTCAAGTTCAAGCTCCGATTGACACAAGCAATCAAGATCCACCATCATCAACAAGAGTTGAACCACCTAGTTCTCAAGTTCATCAAGTTGAAAGTCAAGTTCATGGTGACGATCATGGAAGTGGCTTTGATCAAAGGGAAGAACAAGGTGGTGAAGCTCAGGAACAAGCACCTCAAGATCAAGATGATGATGATGGACCTATTCAACATCAATCTCAAGCACCACATCCAAGAGTTCATCAAATGGTTCAACGGGATCACCCCGTTGACAACATCCTTGGGAGCATCCAAAGAGGGGAAACAACTCGCTCAAGATTGTCAAACTTTTGTGTGTTTTACTCGTTTGTTTCCTCTTTGGAACCTCCTAGTGTGGAACAAGCTCTTGAGGACCCGGATTTGATTATTGCTATGGAGGAAGAGTTGAACAACTTCAAGAGGAATGAAGTTTGGGAGTTGGTGCCAAGACCCAAGCAAAATGTGATCGGTACCAAATGGGATTTTAGGAACAAGCAAGATGAATTTGGTGTCGTCACAAAGAACAAGGCAAGGCTCATAGGCAAAGGCTATACTCAATTGAAGGCTTGGACTTTGGAGAGACTTATGCTCCGGTGGTAAGGCTTGAGTCAATTCGTATACTCTTGGCCTATGCTACTCATCATGACTTCAAGCTTCATCAAATGGATGTGAAGAGCGCATTCTTGAATGGACCTCTCCAAGAAGAAGTTTATGTTGAACAACCACCGGGCTTTGAAGATCCAAACTTCCCCAACCATGTGTACAAGCTCCATAAGGCGCTCTATGGGCTTAAGCAAGCTCCTAGAGCATGGTATGAGTGCCTTAAGGATTTTCTTCTCAAGAATGGCTTTGAGATAGGCAAAGTCGATTCTACTCTCTTCATTCAAAGAATGGGAAAAGATATCTTTGTTTGTCAAATCTATGTTGATGACATTATCTTTGGGTCTACTGATGACAAGTTTTGTGAAGAGTTTAGTAGGATCATGACCAAGAGATTTGAGATGTCTATGATGGGTGAATTGAAGTTCTTCCTTGGGTTTCAAATCAAGAAATTGAAGGAAGGAACTTTCTTGTGTCAAACCAAGTATGTGAAGGATATGCTCAAGAGGTTTGACATGGCCGATTCAAAGCCCATCAAGACTCCCATGGCATTAAATGGACATCTTGATCTCAATGAAGAAGGGAAGTCGGTCGATCAAAAGGTATTTCGCTCCATGATTGGCTCCCTCCTTTACCTTTGTGCATCTAGGCCCGATATAATGCTTAGTGTGTGCATGTGTGCAAGATTTCAAGCTAATCCTAAGGAGTGTCATCTAATGGCTGTTAAGAGAATCTTTAGATATTTGGTTCACACTCCTAACCTAGGCTTATGGTATCCCAAGGGCTCCACTTTTGATTTACTTGTCTATTCTGATTCGGACTATGCCGGTTGCAAAGTAGATCGAAAGAGCACAACGGGGACTTGCCAATTTCTTGGTAGGTCTTTGGTGTCATGGAGTTCTAAGAAACAAAATTCGGTTGCTTTATCCACGGTCGAAGCCAAGTATGTTGCAGCTGGTGCTTGTTGTGCACAACTTTTGTGGATGAAGCAAACGTTGAGTGATTACAGTTGTGTGTTTAGTAAGATTCCACTCTTGTGTGACAATGAGAGTGCCATCAAGCTAGCAAACAATCCGGTGCAACACTCTAGAACAAAGCACATAGATATTCAACATCATTTCTTAAGGGGTCATGAGGCTAAGGGAGATATTGCTTTACGTCATGTAAACACAGAGAGGCAACTTGCCGATATCTTCACTAAGCCTCTAGATGAGCAGAGGTTTTGTGCTTTGAGGAGTGAGCTAAATATCTTGGATTCTCGTAACTTGGCTTGACTTGTTGCCAACAATTGTTTGTTGCCTAGATAGAGAGAAAAATAATTTATTTTCTTAATTTTGTGTGACTCTTACAAAATTGGTTCTTCCCATAGTCTTTGGTGATTATTGCTTTGATTGATTGATTGCGCCTAATCACCAAATACTATGGATGTTCTACATGTCTATAGCCTTTTCTCTATATCTCCTTCAGCTCACACTATAATCTCTAAATCTCTAATCTCTCTCAAATCATAGAAGATTGTCGGTAGTACCAACATAAGGCCGGAACTACCGAGAAAGCCTTACTGTTGGATTTTCAAAAACCCACGGTAATATCGACACGAGGCCGGTACTACCGATAAAGGTTCTCTGGCAGGATTTTTCAGACCCCCGGTAGTACCGATCTCACCCCGGTACTACCGATAAGCTTCTTCTGTCTAAATCTTATCTGGGGCTCGGTAGTACCGACCTCACCCCGGTACTACCGATAATTGTCTCACGGGTATACATACCCCGCGGGACAGGCTGAACCCTAGGTTCCTTCTTTTGAATCATTGCGCCTCTCCTCCCTCTCCAAACTCAAATCCGTGAGGGGATCTCGATTTACAACCGTGGAATCTTGAAGCTTTGAGGATATTTGGATTCTCCACCTCGTGGGGATTCATTTCCTCCCCATCTTCTCCTCGTTCTTGCACGAGAAGAACTCAAGGTATTGATTCAAAATCTCAAATCCCGATCTCTCAATGCCGTTGTTTCTAGGACCAATGCTTTAGGGAATCAACTCCATACTAGTTCTAGAACTCATGCCTATGATCATAGAAACTTTAGTTGGTGGAATCTCTTGTTTCTTAGATTTTTTGTCACAGCACGGTGGTTATCAGTACTACCGACCCTGTCCCGGAAGTACCGACCCCCTCGGTACTACCGGCCCTGGTCCGCAAGTACCGACAACTGACACAGTAGTGACTCAATTCAAGACTTATCACCCATCTCAGTTTCAACCAACCCTTCATGTCATCTCATTCTAGTAATCTTTATCTCACAGATGGCACGTGAAGGCAAGCAAGTGGCGGAAGAACAATCCGATGATGATGTGCCCATTGCTCAAAGGAAGAGGAAGGTTGCAAAGGGCTCTCAACGCCCTCGTGGTCGTGGTCACACTAATCCTCCCACAGCTCCTCGTCGATCCACCGACCAAGGCCATCGTGCCCGCACCAAGCATGCTCATGAACCGGATGATCACTATGATGATTATGAGGACATATCTTTGGACTCTCTAGAGGGATTCACCTTGAGGCCTTGCAAGCCTCCTCGTGCAGGGATTGTGCATATGGTGGACTACACCAAGGGCACTCATGATGTTTACAAGGAAAGGTACGATGACCCCGCTCAATACCAAAAGGAGTATACCATAGACATTCGCTTTTGGTTTAGGTTTCATGCGGATTGGTATGAGTCGATCATCCTATCTAAGGCAAATCTCACAGTTGATATGAAGTCCATTCATTGGGATCATTTGAGGTCACTTAGGATACCTGCGGCGAATGAGGTTATTGATGTTTGCTTTGCTAAGGGTATGGATCACATCATGGCTTTGAATATTGATTGGAATGAGGAAGTGGTCGCTCAATTCTATGCCAACCTCTATGTCAAGCGTGAGACCAAGACCTTTTATTGGACCATTCAGGGAAAGCCCCTCTCTGTCACCTATGAGAGGTTTGCGGAGATACTTGGCTTTAGCCCACAGGATCTTGGTTATCGGAAAATTCATGGTGGTGATATTTCTCTTGACAGTGAGATAGCCTTCATGTATGACACTGCTTATGGCAACATTGAGTTTGGGACTACTCATGGAATGAAACCCCTCTATAGGATGTTGAACCAATTCTTCCGCTATACTTTGAGTCCTAAGATGGGTGACAATTACAACATCTCCAACATCTCCAAGAACTTGCTAGTGAAGATGGCTCCCGGTCAAGAGCCTTTCAGTGTGTTTGATTTCATATGGGAGGAGATCATAGTGAACTCAGTGTCCGCCAACATGTCTTGCAAGTATGCTCCTTGGATCTTCAAGATGATTTGTGAGGTTATTGGAGTGGATATTATGGCAGACAAGGTTCACACCTTCTATAGGCCAAACAAAGACAACATTGAGCATCTACTCAAGTTGGGCAAGCATGCCCCTCTGAGGCCACACTCCTCTGCAGGACCCTCCTCAGCTGGTCCATCCTCTTATGATGCACCATCATCTTATCAAGGGCCTTCTAGCTCTAAGGGTCTTCCTCCATCCGGTAGCAAGAAGAAGAGCGTTCTCAACTTTCTTCTCAGGGACTCTTTGCTTGCTTTAATGTGGGAAAGCACAATGCTCAAGAGATACGTGCCCACAGGCAGCATACAAAGGAGCAGCTCATTAAGTTAGAAACCCGTCAGAAGGCCTTGCTTGCACGAGCTGACATTGAGCACTCTCCCGTTCGTGAGCCCATGGACTTTCCTCCTCCACCGGTCTTCTACAATCCTTGGGAGGCGTATGGTGAGGCCTCTATGATGTATCGAGAGCCTCCGGCTGATATTGATGATGAGGACTTTGGTGGTGGCGAGACCGACGAAGAAGAAGACTCTCCTCCGGGTGTCCACTCTCCACATGACGACGACGATTGAAGGGCCTCCTCTTTTTGGCGCTTGACGCCAAAGGGGGAGTGAGCTCACTTATTTGGATCATGTGAGAGATGTGATGTATCCTATCTATCTATCTATCTATCTATCTTAGGATTATGGACATGTATGAACTTATTTGTGTGGTGTGATGGATGGTGATGTGCCAAGTGAACCTATTTAAATTTGTAAGACTTATGAATGCTAGTGTGATGTAAGAACCTATTTATCTATGAGTGATGCTATGGATGTGTGTTGGATGTTATTTCTCACTTTATTATTGTGCTATATCTTGTCATATGCATCACGGGATTTTGTTTATCACACTTATGCACCATGTGTTGAATGCAAAGATTTAGGGGGAGCTCTTGCTAAATTTTGTGCAAAAGGCATTTGAGGCCTCTCATAGTTGACATTATACATATTTAGGGGGAGTATTTACCTAACTCATTGCATACACACATCTCTTTTATATAACTAAGTTGTGTTGTCATCAATCACCAAAAAGGGGGAGATTGAAAGTGCATCTAGGCTCCTAATTATTTTGGTGATAATGACAATACAATTTGGATGGTTTAATGCTTTGAATGAGATGTGTGCAGGGATTAAAAGGATAAAATTCGCATTTAATCAAAAGAGGCCCCTCATACCTTCTATTCGGTGTTGAAGCTCAATTGGAGGTTTAAATTGATTTATATTTCGAATTTGAGTATAGGAAACACCGTACTATTAAGAGGGGTGCGAATTGACTGTCTAGAGATGCTAAAAGTGCTTAGAAAGGTGAATCAAGAAAGCCAAGAGAGACACAAAGCCTACACGTACACATACCTTTAAATCCTCCCTGTTCTGCCCTTTGTCGGTAGTACCGGCCCTGGGTCGGTAGTACCGATAAAGGGTTTCTGTCTAGTTTCCTCGAACCCCTTGGTAGTACCGATCCTATGCCGGTACTACCGAGAAAGGTGTTCTGGTTCTTCTGAGGGGGCTCCTCGGTAGTTCCGACCCTAGGTCGGTACTACCGAGAAAGCTGTTTTGTTTCCTTTTTCAGAGCCCCTCAGTAGTACCGACCTGAGGTCGGTAGTACCGATAAATCACGTTCACAGCACAGTAACATCTAGTTTTGGAGGGTGGGTATTTATACCCCCTCTTCACCCCCTTCATTTGCTGCTGACCTAACCCGAGACAAACACCCCCAAGAGCATTCACTCCCCTCCTCCACTCCTCCCTAGAGCCAATCCTTCGATCCTTTGAGCTAGGGTTTGAGTGAGGAAGAGATTCTTGGTGTGAGATTGAGAAGCTTTGAGTGACCCATCCATCTCCTTCATCTCAAGAGCACTTGAAGCATCTCCGGGCATCGATTCGCATTTGTTACTCTTGAAGCTTGCTTCTAGACGGTTAGGCGCCGCCCGTTGAGTGTCATCTCCGTGTGGAGCACCCGGGATCGTTTGTATTACCCCTACTTGGTGGAGAATTCTTAGTGAGCACTAATCTTCCTTTGTGGGGATTGGGTGAGGCAAGAGGCTCTTGGTGATAGCCCTCCCTTTGTGGGATCCTCAACGGAGACGTAGCTTCCTTTGTGGAAGTGAACTTCGGATTAAACCTCTTGTCAATTGCTTGTTTGAGTTCTTCTAATTTCTCTAACTCTAGAAGTGTGATTTGGCCCGATCTATATATTTGTTGTGTTCCAACTCGTATCTTTGGTTGCAGGAGGTTCTTAGCATCTAAACTCAACTCTTGATTCAAGTAGATTTGCTAGAATCATTTTAGTTTTTGAATTTCGTCTTAGTGATCTCTGGCTGGTCGGTAGTACCGAGACCCTCGGTAGTACCGACACAGCGCCGGTAGTACCGACCCGTGTTTTAACCGCTGCATTTGTTTCAGAAATTCGAAGTGATCCTATTCACCCCCCCTCTAGGCATCACAAGGTCCTTTCACATTGTGCCTCTTCTAGCACGTCGAGGCACGCTCGCTGCTAATGAGGACATCACCATGCTGGATACGCGCACGCCACGTCCTTCCCCACACTACAAGTCGTCTCCAACTCAGCTGCCACGTTCGGTTCGGATTCAGCCGACACCCCTGCACGGTTTCGGCGATATCTCCCTCATCCGGCATCGAAACGAGGCGTATAAGGATGCGTTGGAAAGGGGACGATGACGCCGTCATTTTGGTTCTAGTCCCAGCTCTAGAAGGTTCATGGATCATGCTGTGTGACCACGACAAGGTATTGCATCACCTTTTTGGGCCAATTTGGACGTGTATCGTGTCAGGCCTTAAGCCCAGGTTGAGGACCCCCCCCCCCCGGTCGCCCTTCAGGATTTTAAAACTCAGTAGACGTCGTCATTTAGACTTGGGTTTTGTTTAATAGATTGTGATTTCTGTCGAGGATCAAACTTTCTTCATAGCCACTATACTGTCGAGGTCTTTTGCTGTGAATCAGGGCCCCCGTTCTTGTTCATCACCACTGTGTCGATTAGTCCTTTTGTGATCAGAACTTGAACCCCTTTGTCTTTGCTTCAATTCATATCTGTAATTATCAGACTGCGTGCTTTACTTTCTTGCTTGTGTTCGATTCGCTTGCAGGGAAAAGCCTTCGTGGCGAGGTCAATCAAGTTGTGCTTGGTTGATAACCAGCAGAGCAGTGGTGTAGCGGTTGCGGGGTCCGAATCGTGCTGATTTGAAGCCGGATCGTCAAAATCGAGTTTATCATCTACCTCTCGGAAGATCGGGCCATCGCCTATCAGCTGCTGGTTCCCCGGGTCCGCGTCGGGGGTAGGTGGGTCGTTGGTGTCGTCGCCTATCGAGCTTGTGTCAGAGTGGATGGAGAGGTCTGCGCCGTGTGGCGTCACACACATGAAGCACTCACGGGTTGGGTAGTACGGCGTGAAGAGGTGCTGATGTGGAGGCACCGGCTCGCTTGCTGGCATGTGAGGGTCGTCCGTCGTGGATCCCTGCGAGCTTGCCGCTTGCTTCATCAGCACGGGGACGAATCTTCTAGGCAGTTCTGAAGGACCGATTAGGCGAACCAGAGAGGGGGGAGTGAATGGGAGCCGATAAAAATTCTTCTCGAAGGAGATGGGAGCTCCAACAAGATGAACACGACTTCCGATACACTTCTCCGACTCAACTACCCAAGTTGGTCAAGACCACGTAGCCACTGGAGTGCTACTGGTCCTAGGAACCAACAACTCAACCAAACGAACCAAACACCCCAAACCCACAGCGGAAAACTGAGCAGCCTGCTGTCTGTGCCACACCGGTCAGACCGATGGCTCCTGCCGGTCAGACCGATGGCACCGGTCAGACCGGTGGACTCTGCCGGTCAGGCCGGTGGTGAACAGCAGATGCACATCAAAGTTCCAGGAAGCCTCAGTGACTCCTCTAGGCCCTGGAACAAAAACCACCACCAAAGAACAACCTGCCAAGAAGGAAAACCCCTCACAAAGCCTAGCAAAACAACTCCAAACACGCCAAGAACTGACCAGCAGGACCACGGGACAAAACCACAAGGACAAGGCTATTCCCCGAGACAAATCCCACCAAGGGCTCGCACCGGTCAGACCGGTCAAGAGCACCGGTCAGACCGGTCACGCCTGGGCAGCTCGGGATGAACAGCGCCCGCGGGTCAACTCCCCCAAATCCAACTCCCGATCTCCCGATTCGCTCCACGGATTCGCACAAGACTTTGGGGATAGTAGGAACACCTCATGGGCACTCCATAGCCAAGATTTGGTCCACCAAAACTTGTTGAATCAAGAGGAATCGAAGGATTTCCGCCAAGAACACCACGAACTCTAGAACCACGAAAACCCCAAAATTGAGCCCCTTTACTCACGAATTTGGGAGGGGAATCAAAGGGAAAAGAACCAGGTCCCCCACCAAATCCCAAAGAGAAAGGTCACAAAACCACCACAAGAAATTCGCCAAGAAAAGCCTCCGAAAATCACCAAAAAGGAGAAATGGGAAAGACACAACCAAGCCTTGAGGAATCACGCTGAATCATCTATACATACCAAAGAGGTTCATACAAGGTCTAGCTTGCCGCCCGATCATCCTTCCCTCTCACAAGATCTCACCATGAAGCTCTCAAGCTAGTCCTATGAAAATCCTAAGGAAAATAGGAAAAGAAAATAGGAAAACCAAATGAGCTAGGGTTCCAAGAGATGGCTGCCATCCTCTCACAACTTGGGTTATATGGAGGAAACCGAAAGACGAAAATACCCTTACTAGCTAACTAGGGATACATGCCCTTCAAGGGCGAATTCAGAAATCTTTGTCTTCGCTCCATCGGACGGATGCCCAGCGACCGCAAACTTGCTTAGCCTCGACGCAAGCCTTGCGATCCCGACGCGTGTCCTCCGCTTCGAAGATTCTGGACTGCGTTATCGCACACCGGTCAGACTGGTGCTCCTCACCGGTCAGACCGGTACCCACCGGTCAGACCCACCGGTCAGACCGGTCTGGAGCTGCTGCACCTCCGTCTTCGGTTCTTCGGTCTTGGCTTTGTGGATCAACCAAGGAACCCAGTGGCTTTCTGGTGAACCACCGGAAACCCCGCGAACTCAGTGTAGCCTCCGCCAATCACCACTCATGACTCGGCTCCCACGTAGTCCCGGCTCGACCTTGGTTTTGAGGCTCAACCAAGAAACCGTCCACGACTTCATCTTGCCGTTCTTGCCACCATGCGGCCCGCACTTGACCCCGCTGGCCACCGGGTCCCTTGAACCAAGCCTACTTGTCTTCTCCACACCTGGAGGCCTCACCGGCAACGACCTTTCGCGCTTGTTCTTCACCTGCACCAACACCAGTCAAGCCGCAACCTGCACCTGCAATACATACCCAGGAATCAGTCCACACCACGTTGTCAATCACTCATCACACCAGGAAGCGGCCATCCACCGGTCCTCGAACCACACATGGCTCTCAATCTCCCCATTGATGAGTGCATTGACAACACACACGTTTTGGTAACCAAGAGAAAAGGAAAAGAAAAGAAATGACTAAAAGAAACTCCAACAAGCGATCGAAAGTCAAAGAAAGGCAAAGAGCAAGATCACTTGAAGAAGACAAGTCTCGGACCCCTTAGGCAAGGGCAACGGCTCGACACATCCGAGACAAAGCATGCTCAAGCAAAGAGCACAAACCATCAAACCAAAGCTCGAAAACCACAAAGAGCTCCCCCTGCACACATGCATGCTCCCCCTGAACCAATGCAACTCCCCCTGAATGAATGCATGCGAACCACTTCACGAAACAGAGCAGCTGCAACAGCTCAGCTCTGACCGGTCAGACCGGTTGACACCACCGGTCAGACCGGTGCTCAACATGTGAACAGGACCAGCACACCTGACCGGTCAGACCGGTGACTTCAACCGGTCAGACCGGTGCACAACAGAGCCCAGAAATGGCTCGAAACCACCTGAAAACCTTCTAGATGCATTCAATAGGCCAAAACATGCTCAAACTTCTCCCCCTTGTTGACAATGCATGAATCAAGCGAAAAATGCAAAAAATGCAACCTAGAGCTTCTCAAATAGACAAAATTCAACATAGGATGCTACACATGTCGAAATGAGCAAGTTAGATACTCTATAGCTTCGTAAAGACATCAACTTCATGATCACCAAGTTTCACAACCATTGGACGAAGCTAAGATAGAATTGAGCAATTTTGCGAAAATTTACCCTCTCATGTGCAAAGTCCTAAACATGAGCAAAACATATCAAAATGCAAAGCCACACAAACTTCATGCTAGGACAACCATTCTAAGCATAAGACCATCATAAACACCCACAAGCACCTCATGTCATGTCAAAGCCACCGAGCCAAGTGCCTACTTCTATATATGAGACTTCTCATTGGTAGGCATCATGCAACGGTTTAGCACCCAAAGCAAATTAAAATTAGCACATATGACATGGGAGCACATTTTCCAAGCAATTTACATTTCATTTTCAGATTTGAAATTGGTACATGAAAAGTCTTTGCGACAAAAAGGAACTTATGCCCCTCCACAAGATCAAGCATGGGGGCTAAACATTCATGATGGCAAATGAGCCTTTGGCCCCATATGATCAAAATAAGCTATCCAACCACAAATTAAGCATAGCCAAGCCACAAAAACACGTCAAGATCATATAAAGGCATTTACTCACAAGAGAGCATACATATGATATTTTTCAAAAACATAGCCATCAACCATGAATATAAACCAAGATTATCAAGAGCTAAGCCAAACTAACCATAGCTTACCAAACTAGCTCACAAAGATATATATATCATTCCATGGTGAACAATGTATATAGGAGAAGCTTTTCCTAAACAATGCATATGATACAAAATGCATGCAACCTAAGATACAAAGATGCCTATACATCATGTTACATATGCCATGCCAAATGCAAGAAATGCACAAAGGAAAGCTATACATATGCTACAAAGGAGCTCCCACACACCAACTCAAGAAATCAAACACACACCAAGCTCCCCCCGCAAACGAGTGAAAGATGCTTGATCTAGGGGTTTGGTGAAAATATCGGCTAGCTGGTCATGTGTGGGTACATGAATCAAAGAGATTTTTCCTTTCTCTACGTTGTCTCTCAGAAAATGATACCTCACTTCTATGTGTTTGGTTTTGGAATGGAGCACTGGGTTCTTTGCAACACTTATGGCACTTGTGCTATCACATTGAAGTGGGACATGGGTATACTCCTCACCAAAGTCACTCATGGTGTATGTGATCCAAAGGAGCTGAGAGCAACAACTAGCTGCGGCCACATACTCTGCCTCGGTAGTGGATTGAGCAACACTCGACTGTTTGCGGGAAGACCAAGACACCAAAGAAGAACCCAAGAACTGGCAAGTCCCAGAAGTGGACTTCCTATCCAACCGACACCCGGCAAAATCCGTGTCTGAAAAACCATGAAGCGCCAAAGAAGAAGACGCAGAGTACCAAAGGCCGAAGTCGAGAGCGTGTCACAAATACCTAAAAATGCGCTTGACCGCTTGCCATGCGAAGCCCTTGGAGACGCTTGAAAATGAGCGCACAGACATACCGAGAACTAGATGTCCGGCCTCGTCGCCGTCAAGTAGAGGTGTGACCCGATCATGCTCCGGTACTCCTTCTGGTCCACATGCTCACCTTCCTCGTCCGCATCAAGGGCTGTAGTCGTACTCATAGGCGTCGCCATGGCCTTGGAGTCCTCCATCTTGAACTTCCTCACAATGTCCTTGGTGTACTTAGCTTGGTGCACAAATGTTCCTTCCTTTGATTGCTTGATTTGTAGCCTGAGGAAGAACTGCAACTCGCCCATCATGCTCATCTCAAATTCCCTGCTCATGTCTTCTGCAAACCTTGCAACAAGAGAGTTAGACGAGCCACCAAAGACAATATCATCCACGTATACCTGCACAATCAGGATATCTCTGCCCTGCCTGAGGAGAAACAAGGTCTGATCGACTTTCCCCATCTCAAACCCTCTCTCAAACAGGAACCCCCTCAACCTACCGTACCAAGCTCTAGGCGCCTACTTCAACCCATACAGCGCCTTCCTCAACTTGTAAACCCTGTGGGGGTACTTCTCACTCTCAAACCCCGGTGGTTGCCTCACATACACCTCTTCCTCCAACACACCGTTCAGGAAAGCACTCTTCACATCCATCTGGTACAACTTGAACCCTTTAGCCACGGAAAAGGCTAGAAGGATCCTGATCGCCTCCAAACGAGCTACAGGAGCGAAAGTCTCCTCATAGTCGATCCCCTCTTTCTGACTGTACCCCTGAGCAACAAGTCTTGACTTGTTCCTCACCACTTCTCCTTTCTCTCCCTCTTTATTTTTCCACACCCATTTTGTCTCAATCGGCTTACACCCTAGGGGAGGGTCAACCAACACCCAAACTTGGTTCCTCTCAAAATTCTCCAACTCCTCATGCATCGAATTAACCCAATTATGATCAGATAGCGCGTGTCCAATGTCTTTGGGCTCAAAGGTGGCAACAAAAGCAGCATGAGCGAAATGAGAATTGTTCCGAACCCTCGACCGTGTAGTGCGTTCATTCATGTCGCCGATGATTCTCGAAGCTGGGTGATCCACTTGCACTCGCCGGGGAGGTTCTCGCCTCGATACTACCTCCCCCTCAACAGCAGCTTCGCCTTGATCTGGGTTTGTCGTTGCAGGTGTGGGAGAGGGCCCGTTCTCGATCGTCGTCGAAGTAGTAGCTACATGTTCAGCCGCGGGCACCACACCGCCATCTTCATCATCTCCATGTTCATGCTCCTCCTCCTGAAAGATCTCCTCGCCAAGTTTGTCGCCACCTGCACACTCAAGAACAAGCTGACTACGTGGCTGTGTCTCGTCGAAGGTCACCTCGCAAGTCTCCATGATTTGGTTAGTTTCAAGATTGAGCACACGAAATGCTCTAGAATGAGATGCGTAACCAAAGAAAATGCCATCGACAGACCTAGCCTCAAACTTGTCCAACTTCTTCCCTTTCTTCAGAATGAAGCATTTACAACCAAAGACATGGAAGTGACTCACCTTGGGTGTGCGACCGTGCATCAACTCGTAACAAGTTTTCTTCTTGTGTACCCTGAGGTAGATCCTGTTCGACACATAGCACGCGGTATTGACCGCCTCAGCCCAGAACCTTCTCGGAGTCCTATGCTCGTCGAGCATCGTCCGAGCCATCTCGCACAAGGTCCTATTTTTCCTTTCCACCACGCCATTCTGGGGAGGCGTATACGGACTCAGAAACTAGTGTTCAAGACCCAAGTCATGGCAAAAGGTTTCGAAGCGAGAGTTTTTGAATTCCGAGCCATTGTCACTGCGGATCGCTCGTATGGCATCTCCGTGCCTCTCGTTTCTTAACCTCAAGACAAGATCTCGAACAAAACCAAACGTCTCCCCTTTCTCCTCAAGAAAGAACACCCACACATACCGAGAGTAGTCGTCCACCACAACAAGGACATACCACTTCCCACTCGCAGATCGCACACGAGCTGGGCCAACAAGGTCCATATGGAGCAACTCGCATGGACGCTCAGTCATCACATCGGTGAGAGGCGGGTGAGAAGAGGCTACCATCTTGGCATGCCTACATGGCGCACAAACCAAGTCTTTCTCAAACCTCAACCGTGGCAATCCTCGGACCAAATTGAGTTTACTCAAGCGAGACAGAAGGTCAAAGCTCAAGTGACCCAACTTCCTATGCCACTTCCACAACTCACTCGAAGAACCAACCAAAAAGCAACGCTCCACACCAGAAGACTGAGAGAAATCAGCTCGGAACACTTGACCCTCGGGAACGACCATGCAAACAAGATCCCCTCGAGAATCTAAAATCCGAGAACCACCAGGCCGAAACAACAACTCAAAGCCCTCATCCAACAACTGGCACACGGAAAGCAAATTGAACCCCAACAATTGAACAAGAGCAACATGCCTGAGAGTGACCTTGTCACTTACCTTGATCTCACCTTCTGATAGCACACGCCCTCGCCCATTGTCCCCAAAGTTGATGTATGTCCTGGACACCACCGGGACAAGACTTGAGAACCACCCCTTGTCTCCGGTCATATGCCTCGAGCAACCGGAGTCAATCAACCAAATGTTCCTCAAGTCTCCCACCTCATCCTCGGAGTCGGAGTTCGAGTCGCTCTGGTGACTCTTCTTGCTGCCGGAGCTACGAGCCATGCCGCAGAAGCCATCTCCCGCGAAGCAGCTCAACCCGCTCAAGTTCTTGGACGCCTTCTTGTTCTTGCGCCGATCACCTTCATCTTCGCTGCTACTCGAGCTCGAGGAAGAGTAGGCGGAGCTGGAGTCGATGTCGCTCACTCCGACCATCGCTCGGGCCTTCCTGCCACGGCCGTCCTTCTTCCTCGACCGTCGCTCGTCCTTGTGCTTGTTCTTGTGCTTGTGATCGCGCCTTGATCAGTACTTGTCGTCCCTGCTCGACCGGTGCCTGTAGCCGTCCTTGTTCTCCATCTTCTCTGGGCAGTCAGCGACGAAGTGTCCTGGCTTGCCACACTAAAAGCACGTCCGTGCTGTCCTCCTCGTGTTCACCCGGTTCTCGTGCAGCCTCTCGAACCGCCTGGTCAGCAACACCAGCTCGTCCTCTCCAAGCACGTCGAACTCCTCATCTGGCAAAGACATCAAAGAAGACAGAGAGTACATCCTGGAAGATGCGTTAGCGTTAGACTTAGCTCCTTTGCCACCAACGAGAGCGAGACTATGAGAATCAGTCGGGCTCTCGATCTTGGCTGTCATACCACAGTCCAACTCAGCCGACTTGAGCTTCGAGAATAGCTCGTTCACGGTCAAGGTGTCATACTTCTCGGACTCAAGGATAGCCTCAAACTTCCCATCCCATACGGTACGATCCAACGAGTGCAAGAGCTTCACGGCTCTATCATGATCATCGTATGGGAGCACGGCCACATTGGTTCTCATGTTGTTCACAACGACCGTAAATCGCTGGAAAAGGGCATCGACGGACTCGCCGGGGAGATGAGTGAAGTTCTCGTACTCTCTCCGGTAAGTCGCGTACATCCGAGCCTGAACCTGAGCATTCCCAGCATGTGCATCCTTCAACTGCTCTCAAATCCTACAGGCTAAGTCCTCTGTCTGAACCCGATCGAATTCGGGCTGACACAGAGCATGAAACAAGTAGTTGACTGCCTTGTTGTTGGCTTCGAACATATCCCTTGATCCTGGAGCAAGGAAGTTAATCGGATGAACATAAGCTGTGTTCACCGTAACATCCCAAAGGATCTGACCCTTTCCGCGGAGGAACACTGCCATCCGCCTCTACCACATCTGGTAGTTCTTCCCATCGAAGTGCGGAGGACCCGAACCTCATTCCTGGTACGCCATCTTTGGATCTTAGACTGGTAAGAGTCAATGAAGACCCGAACCGGCTCTGATACCAATTGAAGGACCGATTAGGCGAACCAGAGAGGGGGGAGTGAATGGGAGCCGATAAAAATTCTTCTCGAAGGAGATGGGAGCTCCAACAAGATGAACACGGCTTCCGAAACACTTCTCCGACTCAGCTACCCAAGTTGGTCAAGACCACGTAGCCACTAGAGTGCTACTGGTCCTAGGAACCAACAACTCAACCAACCGAACCAAACACCCCAAACGCACAGCGGAAAACTGAGCAGCCTGCTGTCTGTGCCACACCGGTCAGACCGATGGCTCCTGCCGGTCAGACCGATGGCACCGGTCAGACCGATGGACTCTACCGATCAGGCCGGTGGCGAACAACAGATCCACAGCAAAGTTCCAGGAAGCCTCAGTGACTCCTCTAGGCCCTGGAACAAAAACCACCACCAAAGAACAACCTGCCAAGAAGGAAAACCCCTCACAAAGCCTAGCAAAACAACTCCAAACACGCCAAGAATTGACCAGCAGGACCACGAGACAAAACCACACGGACAAGGCTGTTCCTCGAGACAAATCCCACCAAGGGCTCGCACCGGTCAGACCGGTCAAGAGCACCAGTCAGACCGGTCACTCCTGGGCAGCTCGGGATGAACAGCGCCCGCGGGTCAACTCCCCCAAATCCAACTCCCGATCTCCCGATTCGCTCCACGGATTCGCACAAGACTTTGGGGATAGTAGGAACACCTCATGGACACTCCATAGCCAAGATTTGGTCCACCAAAACTTGTTGAATCAAGAGGAATCGAAGGATTTCCGCCAAGAACACCACAAACCCTAGAACCACAAAAACCCCAAAATTGAGCCCCTTTACTCACGAATTTGGGAGGGGAATCAAAGGGAAAAGAACCAGGTCCCCCACCAAATCCCAAAGAGAAAGGTCTCAAAACCACCACAAGAAATTCGCCAAGAAAAGCCTCCGAAAATCACCAAAAAGGAGAAACGGGAAAGACACAACCAAGCCTTGAGGAACCACGCTGAATCATCTATACATACCAAAGAGGTTCATACAAGGTCTAGCTTGCCGCCCGATCATCCTTCCCTCTCACAAGATCTCACCATGAAGCTCTCAAGCTAGTCCTATGAAAATCGTAAGGAAAGTAGGAAAAGAAAATAGGAAAACCAAATGAGCTAGGGTTCCAAGAGATGGCTGTCATCCTCTCACCACTTGGGTTATATGGAGACAACCGAAAGACGAAAATACCCTTACTAGCTAACTAGTGATACATGCCCTTCAAGGGCGAATTCGGAAATCTTTGTCTTCACTCCATCGGACGGATGCCCAGCGACCGCAAACTTGCTTAGCCTCGACGCAAGCCTTGCGATCCCGACGCGTGTCCTCCGCTTTGAAGATTCCGGACTGCGTCGTCGCACACCGGTCAGACTGGTGCTCCTCACCGATCAGACCGGTACCCACCGGTCAGACCGTTCAGACCCACCAGTCAGACCTGTCTGGAGCTGCTGCACCTCCGTCTTCGGTTCTTCGGTCTTGGCTTTGTGGATCAACCAAGGAACCCAGTGGTTTTTTGGTGAACCACCGGAAACCTCGCGAACTCAGTGTAGCCTCTGCCAATCACCACTCATGACTCGGCTCCCACGTAGTCCCGGCTCGACCTTGGTTTTGAGGCTCAACCAAGAAACCGTCCACGACTTCATCTTGCCGTTCTTGCCACCATGCGGCCCGCACTTGACCCCGCTGGCCACCAGGTCCCTCGAACCAAGCCTACTTGTCTTCTCCACACCAGGAGGCCTCACCGGCAATGACCTTTCGCGCTTGTTCTTCACCTGCACCAACACCAGTCAAGCCGCAACCTGCACCTGCAATACTTAGCCAAGAATCAGTCCACACCACGTTGTCAATCACTCATCACACCAGGAAGTGACCATCCACCGGTCCTCGAACCACACATGGCTCTCAAGTTCGGTGTGTCCCTCCAGGTACAGGTGGTTGTAGTGGTTGGTGAACTCGTCCCACGTCAGCAGCTGTTCCCATGCCAGCCTGAAGTCGTGGACAGTGACAGCGTAGCAGGAGTGACGGAGACATTCTGGCGTGGGGTCGCCGGCCAGCGTTTTCGCCAGCTCGTTGTAGAGTGCGCACATGATGGAGATGGTGGCGGTCGCAGCTGGTGGCAATGTTGGAGGCGGTGGCGGCGGCCGAAGCAGCTCCTCCTCAATGTGCTCGTCGGCTGGCACCCGGAGCAGAGGAAGCCGCTCCGCCGCATCATCGATGTTGTCGTGGTACGGTGGTGACGCGAAGTATGCTGCTACGTTGTTGGCGTCGTCAAGGCACGGCGACGACATCACAACTGTGTTGTTGGCGCCGTCGAAGTATGTCAATGAAGCGAAGATTGCGGCTACGTCGCCGGGGCCGCCGAGGCACGAAGGCGCGAAGATTGCCTCGACGGTGGGTTCCTCCGGCTTGACGAAGATGAAGTCGAGGGGGACCAGCTACAGCTCATCGCCTGGCGCCCACCGGGCGCCGTTGTCGGCCATTCGGAAGCCTAAAAACGTTGTTGGGACACACGAAGCGCCCCTACTTGGCGCGCCAACTGTCAGGGTTTGTTATCACCGGCAAGTAAATATATACAATCATGTGCCTGAATCCGGATGGTATGTCACACCCTGAAATTTCCAATTTCAGGATGTGAATAGGAAGAATAATTAAAATAATGATTTCTCTCAATTTTAAAATTTTTCAACATTTATTTTCTTTACAGGGAATATAGTATAAGGAAAAGCTCTTGTCTGATTTTCTAAATTAAATAAAATGTTTGTGTGAGTGTTGCATTCATGCCGATGCATCTTGGTGTTCATGAGTGCAAAAGCTTTTCAAAACGTTTAGGTGCTGACCAAACCTTTCCGGGAATTTTCCAGGTTTTTCTGGAGTTTATTCTCATTTTCTCTGAGCATTTTCTATTTATTAGAAGGCTCTAAAATCTTTTTCATGAGCTCCAAATATTTTATTTAGGTTGTTCGTGTTTCAATCTAGCTCTGGGAATCTTCCTGGAATTTTTGGGATTTTTGGAATATTTTTCGTGGCTTTGATGAATTATCTAGCTATTTCTAGATTAATCTTTTCACGGAAAATATTTTTCTGAAAACAAAACGGAATTCTTTTCTTTTACCCCTCTCTCTTTCCTTTTTGGCCCAATCAAGTGTTTCACCCGTAGGCAGCAAGTTTGCTCCAGCTCCCTCAAGTCTTGGCCCGGTCCTTCTTTTTCCCCCTCTCCTTCTTCACTTCAGCTCTGAAGCCCACGAAGCAAAAAGTCCGGGATTGCACCCCAGACTCGTCACCTCTTTCGCTTGCCACCCCTCTGGAACAAGCTACGGCCCGCTCCAGGCCCATCCAGCCGCCGTCGTGACCGTCCCGGACACGGCCAGACCGTGCGCCGCCGGACTCCCCGTCTCGACGTCCGTGCCGGGCACGGCCGGGACTCCTTGGCCGCGTCCCTATTTAGCCTCGCGCCGAGGTCCACGCGCGCCTGTCCCGCCACCTCGCGCTCTGCCTCGCTAGCAGTGTCGTGTCTTGCTTTGCAGCGCCGCCGCCACGCAGAGCCGGACCGCCGCCGGAGTTCGCCGTTTTGCCGCGACGGTGCGCCTGCGGGAGAAGCGAGCACCGCCTTGAGCTTCGTGACGACGAGCCGCGCGACCGTCGCCGTTTCCCGTGGCAAGCCAGTCACCGGAGCATAGCCGCCACCGGGAACCACCGCCGGCCGCCGCTGACCTCCGCTGCCTGCCGTTCCCCGTCCTTCTCGCCGCCGGTTAGCTCTCCATCTTGCTTCCCCTTCCCCTCCTCTACCAGTTTTCCATGCGAGCCGTGGCCCTAGGCCCACGGAGCGCCGGCGACCCCGCCGGTGGGACCTCCCCTGTTCGCCGTCTGCCTCTGGCGAGAGGAAGGAGATGAGGTGCAGCTTTGCACTTAGGTCCCTGTGAGTTTCCGAATTGACTAGATCTAATCTTGTGACTTAACTCTTTTGCAGAAACACCCCTGGACCTTATATATTCCCTAGATTCCGTCCACCCTTTGGATCTTGCAAGTAAGCCCTCGGGTTTTTTACATAATTATGTATATGCCCCTGTCTTTTCACAGTTAAGCCCCTAGAAGTTTCCAATCTCTCACAACTAGGTCCCTACACTTTTGGAAGGCCATATCTTCTATGTTTTAGCTCCGTTTTCATCCGTTCAAGTTACGTTAGGTTCATAATGACATGATGTACGTGTTAGTGGTGAGTTTTCATCATGTTTGTTTTCTGAAAAATTAATTTAATATTAATTTTGATTAATACTTATTAAACATGCCTTTTCTAAATAAAAGTAATATAGTGCTATGTACCGTTTTTCATAATCAAATTTAATTTGATTAATGTTTCTCTCACGTGCTTTTGTAAATAAAATCTGATTAGATCTTTTACTCGGTTTTTCTTAAACCAAATATTAATTTGCTTAATATTTAATTAACTTTTCTAATTAAAAGTTGAATAGGCTTGAACACCGGTTTTATGAATAAATGTTAATTTGATTAATACAAATACCATGATGCTTTCAATAATAATATGATCCACTCGAATCATAAACTTTCGTTTAGATGATTCATATAGTTTAGCTTTTCTAAATTAAAATGTTTAATTGGTTAACTTATATATGAATCTTTAAAAATAAAACTTGACTAGTTCTTTACACCGGTTTTATAAATAAAGTTTAATTTGCTTTAATTCCAACGTAGGGTATTTTCTCTATGAAATATCCTTTACATATTTTTGCTAATTAAAATAAAACCTAGCTCATAGTTGTTCTCTCATATATTCAAATCGAACGTTAGCCGTTCTTTTTCAAAGCTCTCTGTGTCTCTATCATAGAGCTAATCTCCTCTCAAGCTCCAGATCTCTTGATCCTAGCCCAGTGTTCTTCATAAAGCTAACCAAGCGTTTCCTTATCTCAGCACAGTCTGTGTGCTTCAGTGATCCATAGAATCGAGCCTATCCTTTAGTGTGTTCTTTTAAATCTTTTCTTTTGATTGGTGCTTTGTTCTTAGTATGCTTGTTTGTTTGCTTTGTATGCTTGTGCTCGATGATTGATGCGAGTAGATTGAACGTGGTTCGAGAGCTTGGAAGAGTATAAAGATGAAGAATTCTGAGCAACATCACTACTCTGGTTAAAGGCAAGTGTGTCCTTGTTCTTTTGTCCTAATAACTGTGTTTAATCACCATTGCATATGCTTGCATTAATATTGATGGGTCCTATTAAGGATTATCCTAGTCTTTATGATCATTCCTTGTCAACCTGGGTTTATCTTCTTGTTGGGTAGCTATGCTTAGTTGCTCTACTTTGGGTTATGGTGGTTCTAATGAACAACAACAATGATGAACATGCTTTACCTTTATGCTATATATCTCTGGTTAATACAAGATCATATGCTTAATCGGAACATGGAGCGACCACCCAGGATAACAGTGCAACCACAAGGCTATATGGCTCTGGCTTGGCTAATTAATTAGGGACTCTAGTGTTGGGGTGACCTTACCGAAAGGGCAAGGGGAAGCGTTAGTTGAGGTATAGACTCGCTCTAGTTGGGAGTGTGCTTTGCTAAGACACGGTCCTACTAGGGGACTTTATGCTTTGCGGCGGCTTGAAACCTTCGCGGGTTGCTTCACACTGGGGAAACTTTGTAAAGGCCTCATAGCGTCCCTATGCAATCACACCTCGATAGTGTGGTATGATGCCTGATCAGCATCGCGTGGTTGGGTTTAAAGTTCCTAGAACTTTTACACGACTTGTGCTGAAAGTGTACAACCTCTGCAGAGTGTAAAACTAATCGATTAGCCGTGCTCACGGTCAAGACTAGCCTGGACCCTCACATGATAATTGAACTTGAAGATGGACTTAAATCGTTGTTCTGGTTATGTTAGCCATATGTTTATGGCGCGTCTCTTTATGTTAATTGTGGGTTGGTATATACTTATACTTTATTAGTAATCAGGTGCTAATAAAATTTGACCAACTAAAAATACTTAATGCAGTCAACCTGTCAGCCTTTCCTTGATAAGCCTTTGCATTCATACTTTCCCCACACTTGCTGAGTACGACATGTGCTCACCCTTGCTATAAACAATGTTACTCAGAGAGAGAAAGCTGCTGTGAAGTTGATGTGAAGATGTTGCTGGTGCTAGGCGTACGCAACCCCTAGTCGACTGCCTGTGATGGTTGGAGCCTTCGTTTCCAGGATTGAGCGTAATACTCTGATAATCTTTCTTTTTCTTTACGTGATACTGTACTGTTATTCACTTATGTCAACTATATGCATGAAACTTGATCCTGGCATGCATATAGATTTGCACTTAGTTTTCTTTGGAAAAACAGGTGTGACATGGTAGCACAGGAGACACCAGGAGTTATATTGGTTCAGGACCGGGGTCCCTACGTCCAGTGGAAAGGGGTGTTCCTATGCTCAATGTCTGTAGTAGGGGCTACAAACTTGGTCGGGAGAGGGCAGCGGAGCCCAGGTCCCAGCGATTTGAGAGAGAGTGAGTTGCTATCCTAGTTCTGTGGTTGTTGGCAATAGACTGCTATCGTTATCAGTCCATCGGCCTCTCCATTCCCAGCCTCGAGTTTCTCATTTTATAGCTCAAGGAGAAACTACAGTGGGGAGGGTAAAAAGGGCATCACGAATGATGTTACAGTGTCAAAATCATCGTGGAGGCACCGGATTAGTTCCCGTACGGTATGGGCGAGCGGCGACTGTGGCTGACCACACTGCTGACAAGGGTGGCGACGATCTCGTCACGGGTAGGTGGCTCCGAGTAAGGCCCTCCAAGTACCTGGTTCGGATGCGTCGGTCATCGAAAGCAACTCGGACGAGCCCTCGAGCAAGTCTCGTGGTCGGAGTGACTGGAGCTGGCCTCTGTGGGCAGTCGTTGATGTGACCGGAGTAGGTGAACGTTGTTCCGCTGCACTGTGGGGCTCCTGTTCGATGGGACTCGTTTGACTGTGCCCCCCCGTGGTGGTCGATGCACGCACATCCCGCATGATGGCGGGTGAGTCATCTCCATACGGCTCAGGATGGGCCGCGGGATGGCCTCAAGGCCCCATCTCCAAGTCAAGGTGTGGCAAGTTGCGGGTGGGCCCGGCCTCCTGGTTCCCTAGTGACGAAGGAGATGGTAGTCGTCGACGGAAGTCCCTACCGACGAGCGCCCCGCTTGTCGAAAGTGGGGGCTTAGTCAAGGGTGTCATGGCCAGGGTTTTTTATCCCAACCGGTTGGACCAAACCGCCGGCCTCCGGTTCCGGCTAACAGGACCGGTTTGACCGGTTACCAGAAAAAACCGATCAAAATCGAATTTCAAATCAAAAACGCTAGTTCAAACGGTTCGTACCGGTTAGCCGGCCGGTTAGCTCCGGTTACCGGGCGGTTAGCTCTGGTTACCACAGTTTTGAACAAAAAAAAACCGGTGCAGTGAAGAATTTGACGTGTTTTCAAATTTGAATTAGAAATAAAACAAAAATTTCTAAAAATATTTCAAGGTGCGTAGAATCTAATGGTGTCAAAAATTTTCAAATATTAGTGCATTTAGTATTATTTGTGGGCATTAGAAGTTCAAACGGCCATTTTTATCTCCTTTTTCATTTTTGGTTCAACTTCTAATGTCCGCAAAGTATACTAAATGAACGAATATTTGAAAAATTTTGGTACCATTAGATTCTAGACACATTGAAGTATTTTTGAGATTTTTTTGAGAATTTTTCATTTTTTGAATTCAAATTTGAATTTTTTATTTGGACCGGTTGCTAACCGGCCGGAACCGGAACCGGGCCGGACCAGTTGGACCGGTTACCGCGGTATCCGGCCCGGTTCTGGTTGGCAAAAAAACCCTGGTCATGGCCCGGTATGGTGGTCGATCAGGGGAGCTTCCCTTCTCTTGAGTAGCTGGTCCCACTCGCCATGGGGCATTCGCGGGTCCACTCGCTGTGGACCCATGCCCAGGTCCCACTCGTCGTGGGCCTGGTTTTGCCACGAGGAAAGGATTAGAGGGCTGATTAGGCTACCCCTAATCTATTCTCTCGTCAGTCCATGACCAAACATGAAAGCATTCAGGGCATCTGACCAGAAGTAGGAGGCTGGTATAAGAAGTGATTCATTTCGAGGCATATCAGACAGAGATATGAATACATTGGCCGAGATTGCATTTCTCCCAAAAATCTCTGTTTCTCCGGGACATCCTGCAATAGCAGCCTTTCCAACCTTTTGTGTACCCTGTCCAAGACCGAAAGCAGCTATCCCAATCGGCTAAATCTAAAGATGCATTCTTAAAAGGAATTCTTCCAGTCTCAAAGTTGATCACCTCAGTAGGATTGAGATCTCCCATAGGGCCAAGAAAGATGAAACCAGGTTTATCACTGACGGGGATTGTGATATGGTCTCTAAGTTCCTACAGTAAGGAGAAAAAACAAATCTAAGATTCGAATGCAAGTAACAGTCTCAAGATCGCCGAAAAAGGGGAGAGGATTGTGAAATACCTGGGGCACAGAAGACAGAGTTGCCGACGTGACAATCACAGAGGAAGTTTGATGATCACCATCGGCAGAGTTTGAGGAAGCCATGATTCGGCGAAGGAATCGCGAGTTTGAAGGTCGAAAGTTCGTTTGAAGCTTGGGGAACTACGGAAAAGAACAGCGAAGATAAGAGAGGTCAATCCAGAAAGGTTGGTTTTATAAGGGTACCCCTTGAGAAGTTAGGGAATAGATCTACTAATCAGATGCGAAGTGGATACCGAACTCGTGGAAATTTCAGAACAAAAGATATTTACTCCGAAACTGGAGGCATGTGTTGACATCATTTTTTGGCACGGGTCAAAGAGAAAGAAGCACAGTGGATTTCACAGAGGAAACAGAAGGAAGGGATCGACTGATGGGAGGTCAGCCAATAGAAGAACAGTCAACCCACCAGCTGATGGTCAGCATACTGGATCGGCCGATTAAAGGAAGGAAGCGGCAATCAGATAAATACACCAAGAATGGATATGGTGGAGGTGGGTCAACGATCGGTTGGCATCAGGTCGAAGTCAATTTAGTGAGTCCGACTCTTGCACGAGTCATTTTACTTTTGGTAGTTTTATTTTCTTTAGATGCAAGTAAACATTGTCGTAATCGGCTAGGAGTCAAGTTGTCCTCAGGACATAAATAGCGACCCTGCATGGTCGGAAAAACTGTACACACCATAATAAAACAAACCGTCTCAGGGCAAAACCTTTACAATTCTCGCATCTACTTTGCTGCATCTTGAAACGAACCGGATTTCCGAGAATGGAAACCCGGTCCCTGCACCTCAGTGATAGTCCCAGGAGGCTATCACGTGCAAATCTCTGTCTCAGAAAGTAACAAAACCGTACAACAGAAGGAAATATAGAAGATCCACATAGATAATATTATTATAATTAATCATCTGAGTACAGCATTTCAGCACATGCCGGGTACAAGTCCAACAAGACTGAATCAAACAGAGTAAACATCTACGCAGCGGAACTCATGTAGCGAAGTAGACACCATCTCCCAAAGGCTGCTCGAGTGCAGAACGAGCCTCAGTCTTCCCATCCATCGTGCTTGAAGTCGTAGTCTGACTCCTGGTCTGAAAGTCCGTCATCTACTCGATAAGCGAGTAGGTCATGTCAGCTTCCCAATAAAGAGCATAAGCAAAAGAATAATTCTAGTATGCATGGATATTCCTATATATGGCTGTAGAAGGTTATGCAAGCAGCGGCAGCAACATCAAGGTATGCAGAAAAGCCGAGAGGTCACCATCTCCGAGGAGATCCACACCTCCGACGCCAACGCCTCCGGGGTCAACACCCCAACCAAGGAAAGAACACCAAAGCACTGGATCTCAACCGAGTCACAGCATCCCACTCTCATCTGCGATGTGGGGTCACCAACTCCTATCCCCACATCTCAACGGCACAAGCCGGGCTCACACACACAGGGGAGAATAAGCAACACAAGAAGAGACTAGCCAGAGTAACAAATCAAAGGGCTGTCCATACCAGTGGACACAGACTATAGCTATAGGTTTAACACTCTGCAGAGGTTGTACAAATGGACCCGCCGAGTAGGGCAGAATCGGATGCCTCCGATCCACATCCCTACCTAACGACCGGAGACCTAGCAGTGGATAGCACTCTCCTGCCTCTCCGAGCCTGACTCATCCTGAACTAGGGCGCGAAACTTGCCAGCAGGGCCTCGAAGCTGTGAAACCATCCCCGGAGGAGCCGGGGCGACGTCTACTCAGGGGGTAAACCCACCCCCTCACATGATCACACCGATCCACCTACAGGCTGGATGCTATCCACCAACTAGTTCTCGGGCCGAACCCCGCCCATAACAAAGCGAATAGTTTGTACGAAAATAGCCCAAAGATACATGGTTAAACTGTCGATCGATCCTTAATTGCAAGAGCGAGCACTCACCAACTCCATCTGAACGACACGCCGCTAGGGCGGGAGGCCAGGTCGCATCTCCTCTAGACAGTCATTCACAAGTAACCAAAGCGGCTCGCTCTCGCGGTAACACGTCAAGGATACACACTCACCCAAAACACACGCTAGAACACCGAGACATACCAATCTCAGTCCAAACCAGAGATCCATCCATAACTAAGGGTAAAATATATGGATAGATAGAGCCGGGAACTAGCTAGGGATCTGTAGCTAGTTCCAAAAGTAGGAAGTTCAAGCAACAGGATAATACAAACCAAGGTACGGCTAAAAGATTGTCTATGCATTTCAAAAGCATTCATAAGTAATAATTAAGCACTAGCAACTAAAAGCATGCATGGGATCTATATGATCGGGAGTGACATGACACCTGGTTGGCGTCCGTAGTCCTGGTCTTGGTTGAAGTCGGGGGCGTAGTCCTCCTCCGGCTCGTAGCTCGGGTCTGCTCAGCACGAGATACGAGACGCTAAATTACCGACAAGCATCTAAGCATAAAACCGAAGAAACCCAATTTTAAAAGATCCAAACTATCTACAAACAGCACCGTCTCATTTTTAGAAAAATAATGAAACTGGTTTCATATTTTTCGGAGTTATAAATAATCAGTTATGAATTTTCAAAGGTTAAAGGATTTATAAAATAATTATCAAATTCATTTATAAATCAGAAAAAGATTTTTAATTTGAAAATACATGATGACGTCAGCGGTTCCGGTTAGTGGGCCGTTATTGGGCTGAAAGGGTTAGTGGGCCGAAAATGGCCCAATGGACTCAGCCTAATGGGCCAAACACCCCTGTACTTAATTAAACGTGCGAAAAAGAAAAGGAAAAAGGGCCGGCACTTGGGCCTTAATGGGCTAAGGCCCATGCGCGGTTCCATTAACATTTCTCAGCACTGAAGTCCGGATTCGCCCCTCGTACTCCGCTGGGGTGCACACCAGCTCCTCGAGCTCTTCTGGGGTTCTCCCCTAATGATGACGCCGCGCGGTGCCTCGGCGCGGCGGCGCAAGGCCAGCGGTGACGGCGGGATTGGTTAGCAGGTTAGTGGCGGCGCGGAAAGCATTTGGCTGGGACGGATCAGCACGGCGAGCAGCGTAGCACGGCCATGGCTGGCTTTGGGGCCTCCATGGCCGGCTCGGCACAGCGCCATGGGCGGCGCGGCGGAGCAGGGCCGGTGCGCTGTTGCGCGGCTCAGACACGGCGAAGCAAAACAGCGGTGCGAACGCGCCTAGCAGCAAGAGCAAGCAGCGCTGCAGCCAAGCACTTGGGTGTGCTCGACCTGGGCACGTGCGCGCGCACAGGGCCTTCCCTGGCCGCGACACGGCCAGTCGGCGTGCGGGCACCTAGCGAACTAGGGCCGCGGCACGCGGCGCGACGACGAAGGCAATGCAGCGACAAGCACCTGCACAAAAACAAGCGGCACGAAGGTCGTGCTCATGGACGCAACAACGACACAACCATGGCGGCGAGGTCCGGCGTGGCGCTAGGGTGCGCCACGGCGGTGAGCTCGCGGTTGGGCACGACACGAAGGTCAGCTGGCGCATCGCAGGGGTGCACTCCCGACAAACAGGCAGACCAAGGAGAGGGGGTAAGAGAGGTGGCAGAACGGCGGCTCACAGTGAGGTGACGGTGTAGGCGTAGCAGAGGTGCCGAAGGTTGGTGGCGCGGCGACGAGGTACACGGCGGCGCGGCATCTGCTCTGCTCCGGCTGCGACTTGTCACGGACGGCCTCCTCCTTCGCCCGAACAGCTCCGGTCTTGGCGGCTCCGGCTTTGGCGCACCGGCGGCAACGCGGTGCTCGCCCCTTCTTCTCCCCTCCTCTTTCCTCGTCCACTTCTCCTCCGCTCTCTCTCTTTAGGCGGCGATGCAGAGGAAAGGGGGAAGTCCCCAATTGCAGCTTGGCTAGCAAGGGGGGCTCGGTCCCTGGGGTTTAGCAGGTCTGGCGCGGTGCGGCGAGGGCAAAAGGGTCACGCCTTGGCTTCCTATAGGCTGTGGTGGCGCGGAGGCGACATGGCGGCACATCTGTGGCTGGCGGGCGTGCAGCCGCGTCACAGCGCAGGGGCATAAAGGGTAAAGGTGCGGGTGGAGCACTCGTGGTCAGCCTGACTCGGCGTCCGTGCCAGCGGCTCGGTCAAGGGCTTGTCCCCTCGGCCTGGCGCGGCACGCGCGCGTGCGGCGGGGAAAGGGAGGTCGCGTGTGTGAACACACTGACCGACGGAGGAGGAAGACGACCGGGCGTGGGGTCCACCTGTCAGCGACCGGAGGGAAGGGTGCTGTGGGGCGAGTTGTTGGGCTGTGCTTGTGGGCCGGCTCGCTGGGCTCGATCGGCGACTAAGGAAAAGAGGAGGGGGTTTGAGCGATCGTGGGCCAGCACTTGAAGGGGTTTTTGTTAGACTTCAGCGAAGTTAGCAAGCCTATGTTAGTTAGAGGTTTTGAAAATAGGTTTTGAATTATATATAAACTTTAGATTTGAATTTGAATTATTTCAAATTCAAAACACACTCAATTAAATCCAAACAAAATCCATAAAATCCAAATCACATATATTTACCATAATTTGAATTTATATTTTTATATTTGGGTTTTATTTATATAGAATTTGGGTGAGATGCTGGCATATGGTTTTAAATATGGTGGCACACATCAAATAAATAAAAGTTTTAAATTTTTCAGAAATTCAGACTTTCAAATTTACGGGATGTTACACATCTACTTTCGGTGACTTCGCCATCGCGTTTTCTCTTTTCAAGCGTCGTGCTTCGAGTTCGTCGGGCTGCATCAATCGACCTCCGACTAGCTTGTAAGTGTCGTTTTATCGAATAACCCTAGACATTAACCTCTGGGCGCATCACTGTGGTTTCGTCTAGTTTTTTATTCACAATTTATTGATATCGGTTAGATCTACAAGTTTTTGTACCAATTCTTGTAGTTTTAGCTTTTATCACCCCATCACGCTCGAGAATAAGCTCAATCGACTGCTTTACTACTTGTTTATCTATTCATCACCGAATAGCCGGTTCAGATCTATTCTTCAGTTCCACCACGTGGTGTCGATCGAGTTGCTTACGTCAGCTCGACCGATGCTTATGTCACCACGAATCGGCTGACAGGGTCATTTCTCAACATACTTGCACTTCAGCTGCTCTCAAGCCCACCGATCCTGCTCTGCTTCGTATCGGCCGATCTGGTAGTTACATTTTCTGAAGACACATCGGTTCTCTAGCCGATCTCATTGAATTTAACTACTTTCCTTTTGTTTTCCTTGTCAATCAACAGGTCAGATTGACTAGCACACCTCGCACCGTCTGGAGAGTCACGTGTGTTGCTGCGCAGAGGTGACATCCTATTTTCGTGTCAACAGGCACGGGCCATGCATTTACCTTTAGCGGCTGGCGGATTGGGGGCACCTCAGCGGCTGGGCCATGTCAGTTGTTGCCCTTCTCCGCACCTCCCAGATTCAACGGCCGGCGGCACTTCAGCGGTTGGTGGCGCGGGGGTGGTGGTAGCGCAGGGCCTCGGCAAGTCCGCAGGTGGTAGACGGCACATGTGAGGTGCGGAGAAGGGCGAGGCCCCTCATCCTCACATCGAGCCCGCTCGCCGTCTACCATGGGAGGGGGTAGATCTGGGAGAGAGATGTTTGCCAGGTTGGGGGAAGAGATAGGGATGGGAGATGACCGTGTCTGCCTGCAGATGATGGGGGAAGAGAGAGGGTCAGTCCGTCATCGTAGCGGATGTGAGGAGAATAAAGCCGACGTGCGGCGAGTAGCTCCACCGCGCGGGGCCTCTGGTCCTCTGCCGGAGAGGCTGGGGAAGGAGGCAGAGCTGCTCACTCCTGAAGGGAGGGGCCGGTGCGGGGAGGGCTAGAGGAGGAGAGCACCGTGTTGGCTGGCCTCGCGCCGGGAGAGGGAGGCCCGGTAGCCAGCGGATCTGCGCGCCGCCGGTGGAGGGGGAAGGTCGTCCGTCGCAAGAAAAGAAGGGGCGCGCGTGGGCTGGGAGGAGGCGATGCGGTGGATAGGGCTGGGCAGACGCGGTGCACTGGATGGATAGGGCTGGGCGGACGCGAACTGACTTCAAATTCATTTAATAAAAATTTCGGGTGAGTACATATTGGAGACATGTTTTTAGAACTGAATCTCCTTTGTTGTTCCACAAAGGAGACACGTTTGGTAAACCCGCGTCTCCTATAACTGGAGAACTCAAAGGAGACGCAAATTGATAAAATGCGTCTTCTATGTGTGTGCATAGGAGACGCGGGTTAAAACTGCTAATTTTTCACAAAGTCATTGTGATGAAGACATCACTACTGAACATATACATAACAATCCTCCATTGAGCATTGAAGGTCCAATTACAAGAGCATGTGCGCGACAATTGAGTTTAGAGTTGAGCTCCTTTCTTAGTACTTATTCGTCTAATTTGGAGAATAGATTGCTACCTTATGAATGTCCATCAGGGGAGGACATAGAGTTGTGGTGCTAAGGTCGCAGGGGTCTTTATAGACGTATTTTAAAACTGCGTCTCCAATGATGGTGTCTTCTTTCTTTGATTCTTACATGGTGTTTCTTCAATTGCTCAAGTTCGTGCTCAACGCTTCTTGTCTAGCTCCGGTCTAGCAGTTGTACCAATCGCCTGCCGCATCACGGCTTTGGTCCAATTCTGGTAGTCTCTCCAATTATGCAATCCTCTCCAAAATTAGAGTTTTACTTCACTTCAGCACTTCCCCTCGCAGCAGTGGATTCCACTAGGTTCTTTACCTCTTCCCAATTCTTAAACAGAAACCTGTGATGTCTAATCCAACTCAGCACCTAACCAGAGCTTGTCAGCATCGTAAGTTTGCCTCAACAATCCCCCTAGAAATAGAATAAGAATGTGAATCTACTTTCATTTATTTATTAGGGATGAGACTTTCTTTTTAGTTTTACAGAACTAGAATAAGTATGCCCTGGAGTAAAAGGATTCGAACCTTTGCATGCCAGTACGTCTTGTCATCTAGACATGCAGCGCCAGAAGGGTTGTGGAACAGCCCGGAAGGTGCACAGACACCGCGCTGCACACGCATCGGTGTTCATCCGATAGATCAGTTTCTCGAGTGACCTTGCCGGGAGCGTGTCCAGGTTGACAGTATTGTACTTTGTTCGTTAGGAAATTATTAAACACGGCTGCAAAATATCGTGCATGAATTACGCGGATTTGCTTTGGATAAAAAACCATCTGTCTCACATGCGTACCTACCAGAAAGAGAAGCAGAACTGATGGACAAGAACAAGAAATATTAATCGCATTGCATAGTCTGATCATGCATGTAACTGATGGACGAGAGCTTTATTGAGTTTTAGCCTGATCTAAAAGATGATTAGAGTCCGGCGCCATCACCACCTTGTAAGTTGTAACTGGTGTATTGAAGACAACACAGCAAATCAAACCCGAAGATTATGCCTGCATTATCGATCTCATAGTATATTACACATGCTCAGCATGCATGCAAGAACATGTTAGTCACTAGCAACTTCGATGAGCAATAGCCTATAAATACCACGCACACAAATGACCCCTGCAAACCACCACGAATTAAAGAACCAGATAACCCAGCAGCACCCTAGACCACCATTCCCGGGTTTGCTATCACGATCAAGTGTTCGCCAATATGGCTGCAAAGCTCGGTGTCCTCGTTGCCCTCAACCTGCTCCTCTTCGCCGGCGCAGCGCACGGCTGCACATCCTACGACTGTGGACCAGTCGAACCCACTCCACCCACCGAGCCGGCACCATCGACCTACGCACCCGAGCCACCAGCTCCAACGACGCCGATCACGCCAACACCATCCAGCTATGCCCCCCAACCTCCCGCTCCAATAGCACCGGCGACCCATGGCGACGGCCATCGCCGCACCGGTCGGTGCCAAGTGAATGTGCTCCAACTCCAAGTGTGCGCAAGCATTCTAGACGGCCTTGTGAAGGTTAGTTTACCGAAGGAGCGGGAGAAGTGCTGCCGGCTGCTGGACGGACTCGTGGACATCGACGCCGCCGCATGCCTCTGCACCGTGCTTAAGGGTCTGTTCTTTTCCTTCAAAAAGAATAATGAATAGTACTATTCACCTATCACATTCATCACATCTTCTCTCACCAGAAATACTATTCCAACACTATTTATTTTTAACTTCACTATTCATTTTCAACGAACAGAACAGGCCCTAAGGCCAATGTCCTCAGTATTCCCCTCCATGTGCCCATCAACATCAGTCTCAGTCTAAACCGGTGCGGCCGCATGGATTTCCCGCCCAGCTTGACTTGCCCACGCTATTAAGCTCGATCGGGAATGGTCAGGATCCAATTATCTGTCTCGCTTCAAACGTTTGCTTGCAGTGGCGATGATATGAGAGCCATTGCATGCTGCTGGGATAAATTTGTTTAAATTTTATGTATTGCATATTAATTTTCTTATAGTTCCTTGGATTTTGGTATCAGTTTTGAGTCATGTATCAAGTGATTGGAGTTCTTAATGATATATACAGTATTTAATTTGTTAGTCAATGCCGTACAAAGCTTATTATCAACGAAAGTGTGAGTCGTATTTTTATCTTTGGAGACTAGAGAAGCGAGTTTTTATGGCATGGTGGATTCGAGCGCTCGTATTGCGGAAGCCAGATACAGTATATTGTTACAGCATTTAGGCCTGCTAGGAGCCCATCAAACCTAGCATTTCTTCTTCCATGCGTCGTCTCCTTTCCGATGTGCCTCCCATTCCCGCTGCCGGAACCTCCATTGCCTCGGCTAGGTGCGAGCATGTTTCCGCATCATCCGTCCACTAAATGTCACCACCCTCTTCGGTATGCCCTTCCTAATCAGAGGATGCTTCTCATCCCGCTACTAAACACCGCCCACTGATGTCTGACCCTGCCCGACTAGCAGCACTCCTGTGCCACCTCTCCCCTCTACCACTGAACAAACCACTAGCTCTGTCAAGCATGATGTCGCTAGGAACTTCTCTAAGACCGGCCAGGTGTCCAGAGCCCTCAAGAACTCCAAATTCAAATCCTAAACTCTATCGCTCCCGCCACCGCCATCCATCGGCCTCAACCACCATCCCCAGGTGGCGGTGACCTCGCAAAGAAACTGCACCTTCGGACCTTCCTCCTCCCGTCCCTTCGCTCACCTCTCACCCCTCCTAATATTAGGCATTGGAAGTCGTGATTTGTGGCACGTATAGCATCGAAAAGCTATGTAAAAGAATTCGGAAGCCGGATAGGATTGTTGTGAAACACGTCGTCAGCGGTTGGATCTTCTCCCTCTCGCGTCTCTCATGACAAGCACAAGAACAAGTACAAAATAGATCATAGACAATATAGGTGGAGCTTCTCTTTATTATCTGTATATCGATATCTTACAATAGGGGTGCTCCTACGTATATATACTCCGAACTAAGCCTAGAGTTTTGGTAAGAGCCCACAAGCAACCGGACAAGGACTAGGACTTCCAGTCCCTCCTTTCCATCCATACGGAGTCAGGTTGTTTTACAACATTCCCCCTTGGGCGATTACCGCGAATGCATATGCCTCATCAAAAACTCCATCCGAAAACCCAGTGGGAAAAAACGGTTCTTGGATAAAAGAGTACATATCAACCGCATTTTGTATTGCACATGTTGCCTCGTCAAAAACCTTATGTGAGAAACATTCAAGTAAAAACTCACAAAGGAAAAAAGAGTACAACATAAAACCTTCTTGGTTATACAATATTATATAATCACTATTCTTCATGAATAGTAATCAATCTTCAAGATTTATGCATGAACTTCGTGATTCTTGCAACAAAGATCTACATGATCTAAGTAAACGAGTGGTATACCTTAATGTTAAATTCAATAACTAATCATCAAGTTGATTCCTTCTAGGTACAACTTAAAGATTTCAGATCTAAACATGATTAAACATATGCTCCCCCTCATAATAACATCCTCTGAACTTCAGTGTTCAAAATGTCTGAGTCACATTCTTCATAAATGTGCATTAGTCCTTCAAAAAATTAATTTGTAATTCTTCTAGATTATATTAGTAGCAATGCTTCAAGCATTAGTAACCACTTTATTTAACTGTGCAACACAAAAGAAAATTTTATCCTTTCAGAGAAATTGGGGGTAATAATTTGCTAAATTTTATATCTTCTAGATATTACAGTTCAAACTTCAATGTTTGATTAATAGCAAATACATCTAAGTGGATTCTAAGTTAACACCAATGGTCTATTCGGTAGATCTTCTAAAGTTGGCTTGTTCCACACTTCTACTGTAGATAATCAGTCTTCAGTTGGCATTTGAAGGGATAATTCAAATTGCCAATCACCAATATACATTCTATGATATGTGAGGATACATACTATCAATGCTAGTTGATTGCGTATGAACTTACTGGTGCTTGTATGGCTCATTTGGGACCATACGAATTCTCACCTTATTGTTAATTCAATCACTTGGGTCTGTATGAATTTTCATTTATATCTTCAGGATTATTGGTATTCACTCAAAAATTAACTGATTAGTCATTCATTGACTATATCCTTCAAGGATTTTCTAATTCTTCGAGAATAGTATTTCTCTTCTCTGAGAAATTCTCTCATGCAAGAGAGAAGTGATTTACTTGTTAATTTGAGCTCTTCAATAAACTCTTTTATTTGAACGTGTTATTCATAATAAGTCACTTTATGACTTTATTTCCTTCGAGGAATTGCTCTTCTAGAGACTATTAATATTCATTCGGGAATATTATCAACCTTAGACACTTATTCCTTAGTATGAGATTTAATTTCTTTTTGTTCTTTCTCTTATTCCTACGAGGAATGATGAATCCTTCTAGGATCATTTCTTATAGATTTTCAGAATCCATCAATTAACTGCATAATATAAATTCAATTCATTCTTTCCATATGCCAGGTATTTAGCAGAATATTCATTCATACACAATGGGAGTTTACTAGTCTTTTGAAAGACTTATGAACCATTGCATTTCACCATGTCATCCAATTTGAACTTTCGGATTCAAATACTTTCTTCATGGTTCAACCTCAATTGCATTCTTCAAATTGACCCAACATGAGTGCTTCATGCAACTCTGCCATGGACTTTATTTATGGATCCATATTCTCGTTAGAGAAATATTTGCAATGATAGAGGTAATATGTTGTCGACATTCATTCCTTTTTCTCCCATATCTTCAGGACAAGACTATGATATAGTCAACTAGTATCTGCTATCCCAACACAAAATATTGAGCGCGCTATATAGTGTTAGGCATTGATCTTCAAGAAAATCATTTCTCAGTTTGTGAGGTATTTGACCATGATGGTCTTCATTCCAGAATTTTATGGAGATTTTGATAAATTATTTGACAAGTTCATTTGATCCAAAACCAACAGGCGTCCCTGTGAATTTTAAATTAACGATCAAGTCTTTTGCTATGGTGAGTATATTATTCAATACTCGGGATATACCACACATAGCATTTTGTTTACTACAAGTAAACTTAACTTCTGGTTAATAACTTCGGGTTGTATCTCCTAATTTCTAGATTCCCATTTTGTGAGTATTCATTATATGTGCACATTCTCACTGGGATAAAAAGTCCTTCAGGGAATTTCACTTCAAGTGTGTTTTCACATCAGGTGATGCCATTCATAGGCTCCTCACAATTTAATTTTCTGGCATTTATACTTCGCTTCATGCGAGTATGACTGAGTGTGTTTTCTATTCCTGCTTCAAGCTTCCAGGAAATTATGAAGATCATTCTTCTATTCAATACAAGGCATTCATATGGGCTTTCTCTCCCCCTAATACCGGTATTATATCTTCATAAATAGCATACTTTCAATGATATCCCCATGAACTTAATGTAATGGAAATGTGGTTCCATATTTCTCCAACTTCAAGTTGATGCCCACTCGCATGCTAAGATGGTGAAATAAAATTTAACGCACTTTGTTATAAACTTTAAGGTTATTTGTTATGCAGTGAGCTAGATTTCATTAAGTCTACAGAACTATTATCTTTATCTAACTTCTTTATTTATTTAGCCTAAAAAATACATCCAATTACTCATACAATATACTTCAAGTATTTTTTATAATCAAACTTCAAGTTTAAAAATTTATGCAAAATATAATCTACATGGAAAATCTTCTGGAAAATTTAATTGCTTTTATATTCAAGATTTCCCCATTTACTTTTAAATCCATAATACGTAATTATTTTCCACACAATGGATAATCACGTCCATTTTCTTTTTAATTTTTTCGCAAACCCATTCTAATTAGGCAAACTAATTTCTAATTGGATAAATTTCCTATGAGATCAATTATAGACCAGTTTGCTCCCCCTGATCTTAGCCTTCTTGACTAAAGATTTAATTACTGACTTCTATCATTTTGCACATATGTATATAATACATTGGTTCATCAGCATGCTAGCTGATTGATAGAGTGCTATGATGGCTTACTGGCCATCTTACCAGAGCAGGAGCTACTTCTCAACAGGAGAAGGGTTTTAGGGCATAATAGCTACAAGCCAATGTTTTAAGCGAAATTTTGGTTTGATGTCCATGTAGAGACTTCTGATTAATGTGGTGACATACATGTCCTCACATTAGTGTGGAATAACTATTAACTTTGTCATTCTGAGCGACAAAATAATATTAGGATTAAAAAGTTACGCGGAGCTACATGCTTAGTCATTACAGTGACTATGGCTACTGGCCAACTTGCATGTTGATTGTCCATCAATCTAACAGGATGAGGCTCTAAACCAATCAATCTTACAAGATTAGGAAAATGCCTATTAGAAATTTCAATTTTATCCACATTCTTCATGTCTCTAAGCTAGGCCCCAATTTATTCCCTTTTTCATACCATAATTGCACTTTTAGGTGATGCTATGCTTCAAGCATGATCTATGAATTACTTCACTTATTTCATAGAATTAAATTATACTACTAGTATAAATAGGATAAGGTATGAAATCCATGTAAATGTACTATTCAGTGTACACTAGTATGGTTTGGGTAGAATAAACTTCAAGTTACTAAAGGGCTCATGTATTCAGTACATGAATAAGTAATATACAATTTTATGACTAAATTGAATCTTCTAAGTTCAATTATAAAGCTTGTATATTATTAGTTAATGTGCTTCATGGAAATTCAGTTTCCGTTCTATCTCATGGTAGCAATGCACAATAACTACAACCTACATGGATTACTTGAGACTTTAGTGGAAAAAATACTTTCAAATAATTATCAAATAGGCAATTTAAAGCAATTATTTACAATATTCAGTTTGTAATTCTTTTATTTATTCCATGAGATTACTATAGGTAAAAATTGCTACAAGCAAATGGGCACAAGATAAGGTGAGAAAACCTATACAGAGGTAAGAAACACCAATTTGTTGAATTTGCCCTTTATTCTGGGAAAAATTCCTAAGCTAATGCTAAACTTCTGGTCTTAACGCAAAAGACAAATGCTTACTCTTCATGAGCATAACCAAATTCTCCAGGAATATTACTTAATAATGCAACTTATGTAGGAAATTTTATTCACTAGTGGTTTTGGGTGAGTATGAGACTTCACGATCTCAATGCATCTCCCCCAGAGCCCAACATCACTTCTAAAATATATACTATTTTCCTTCCACTTCTACGGTTTACACAACTTCTGATTGCATAAGTATTTTCTATATTGAGTTTTTGCATATTCTTCTTGAATTGCAAAGATGCCACTGTGGCAAAGAAATATGATTCTTTAAGAAAATATATTATTTCTGCATAACTTCATGTTATGTATGAACTCAATAGTTGACATACTTCTTAAGAAATTGCTGCTATTGCAAATTCAAAATGTCATGTTGGGAAGTTGGGTAAAATAACTTTCAGAGTTATAGCATTTCTTCTAGAAATTACATGGTGCTAGACTTAAAACCAATATTATATTTCTTCTAGAAATAATGGACTTAATGTCACATCCTACTTTATTCATGCATTTGCTACAGGCACACTTCATGTGTTTAAATGCATAAAAGCAAGTGCAAAATTAATTAATGTTGATTAATCTATTCAGTAGTTTATTTCCCAGAATATTCCTAGCAAAAAATATTTACCCATTTACATAATTGCCAGGAAAAAAATTTGACACTCTCACGGGTATTAGTCTAAGGTTCTTCAGGATTGAGAGATGTCATAAACCTAAAACCAGTTTCTATGATTAAAAGTAATTTTCTAGCCACTTCAAGGATTAATGGTTTAATTTGCAGAATTACATATCCATTAAACATGCTAGAAAAAAAATCAAATATGAGTCTCAAAAAGGGGTTTTCAAATTTAGAGAGATCATATACCTAAAATCATGTTGCTATGATTAAAGGTATTGTTTACTAAATTTATGCAAAAATTATAACAATTATTTCATAAAACAGTAAACAAAAAGATCAATTTAGAGAAGGTGTAAACTGTAAATAACAATAAACATCTTAACATACTGCAAAAACCGAGTCACATGAGTGTTTTCTGCTAGAAAATCCCCAAACCCTTTGATTTCATCAAGATCAGGGGTTAAACTGCAAGTTTTAGGCCACACAAGTTCATGGATCATCCCATCTCCGTCCAACTAACCTTATAGATCTTCAACCCTCCAAGGGCGAGGGTGATGCCAATAGACCAGTCGCACTCTCAGATCCTAGCGTGCAGCGATGGCGGAAAAAAGAGGTGTGTTCAAGCACTTCATGTTGGATCCAGGCCGGGCATGCACTGATGGAGAAACCACGAACTTGACTTGGCTGCGTACACAACAGCATTCGAGCGGAATCGCCTGGCTTCAGGCGGTGATTCAGGCTGTGTGTTCTGATGACCCTCAACTACCGGTTGGTGGCCAGTTCAACATGGGGCGAGCGGCAAGCTCTACTGCAGGTTCCGATTCTGCTATGGGCAGGATTGGGGCTCGGATTCTGCTGCAGACAGTAGATGCGATCCGGATTCAGTCTTGACTACATGCGGGACTCGAACGCTCGTTCTCGGTTGTGAGCGGGATAGGTCAAGCAGAGGCACCCGTCTTCAGGCGGTGTGGCGACATAGTTCAGTTGGTCGCTCCCCTTCTTCCTAGTGCAGTAAGTAGTATGTCTAGTTGGATTTGGTGGCAGAGCTCTGTTCGGCGAGCTCGTGGTATGTGACTCACACGTTCATGCATGCTGCTGATCTGGCAAGTGACGACTTCGGATGGCGCAGGCCACAGGCACAATGATGCGGTGACATCGAGTAGCAAAACTGTTTCGATCAAGCGGCTCATGCACAGGCTTCGGGCGTGCTTTCAAATGTTGATTCGGCTTCATGCTGGAAACACAGATGTAGACAACAATGTACTACTGCGGGCAGATCAGCTAAATACGTGTGTAGCTTGGTGATTTGCTCTCTGATTTGCATGCAGGCAAGGCTGTGCCGATGGAAGACGCGCCAGCGTGCAAGATGATGACTTCGCATATTCAGGGCTAACGGTGAACACTGCAGGGAATCAGTTCGTAGTAACCGACAGCGTGCAGGCCATCGCCATGGGTCTACCTAGACATACTAGGTGACGTAGAAAAACATACTTGCTTATTCTAATAGATCAGATAATCTCAACACGAAAGGTTGAGTCCAGATCAATCTAATCTATTAAAAAAATCATACCGTTCGATAGCATAGTGGAATCAAAGCCTGTCACGTAGGACAGTTCGGCAGGGCCGGGGGACCTGCCAGCTTGTTGACGAGTCGGTGCAGATCCGATCGCTAACGACGTAGATGTAGTCGACGTCGTTGAAGTAGTCGTCAGCGTGAACGACGGCGAGATCGCTGGCGTCGAGCTTGATGGCGACTCCTCCAACGTAGTCGACGAAGAGCGGTCGTGCTGATAACGTGTTTTGAAACACGTCGTCAGCGGTTGGATCTTCTCCCTCTCACGTCTCTCATGACAAGCACAAGAACAAGTACAAAGTAGACCAGAGACAATATAGGTGGAGCTTCTCTTTATTATCTGTATATCGATATCTTACAATAGGGGTGCTCCTACGTATATATACTCCGAACTAAGCCTAGAGTTTTGGTAAGAGCCCACAAGCAACCGGACAAGGACTAGGACTTCCAGTCCCTCCTTTCCATCCATACGGAGTCTGGTTGTTTTACAACAAGGATCTCTGGTACATGGGCAATGCGACCCATACTAGACGTGTTGCCCATTTCCAATTTGCTTTCGGATCCAATCGGATTGGCCCACAAGACAACCTACCAAGCGCATAATTTTTTAGGTCTTTTTCGGTACACAATACCACCTTGTACCACTATTTTAAAAGGATTCGTAAGTAATAAGAAAGGATCTATTTGTAAGGATCAGACGGTAGAGATTAGTTCTGTACCACCGGTTTTTTTTGTGTGGTACGGTGGTATTCATAGGTGGTATTGGTAGCATATGAGTATTATTGGAAATGGAAAAATATTTTTGTTGTAATATATGAAATTGGATATATGAAATGATTTAGGTATTGTACGCGGTATGTTTTTATTGTACTCATTGGCGGTATGTTTTTTCCAAATAATATTCATTCACCAAATTATCATTTTACCCACAGCAAAAAACCGACAATACCACCGTACTACCAAAGAGTGGTATTGTGTACCGAAAAAGACCTCTAATTTTTACTCAGTCGTTATCATTGAGCTAGTCTGAAGTTCTTCAAGACGTGCCCAATGCATATCAACATCATGATCGTGGAAAATCTATACGACTTTCGGAAGTTTTTTCTTACTAAACTCCAATGTTTAAAATGCATGTAGGCAAAGCAAGTTCGTAGTATGCTCATTCATCTCAATTTTCTCAACCCTGGCCTCAGTCCATGAGCCGCTGTACCCCCACCACTAACCTCACATACCGTGTGCTCCGTGTTGTGTTACTACCCTTTAGTTTGCCGGCGCTACAGTTCCCTCATCTGCTCGCCGTCCCACCACCCGGTGTTGCAAATCCCTATTGCGCGTGCCACCTCTCTACCCCGTGCTGCTGCATCATAATGCACCACTGCCTGTAGCCCCCACTATCTTCTATACTATAAGAGTTGAGCAAATTGAAAATATTTCTCACCTAAATTTAAGTCTACCCACCTCTCACAAGAGCCCCACTTGTCAGGTCAGACCCACCCAAATTTGCTTCACCAAACTACGTGAGGACAAAAAACGAGGTGCTATAAATTGTTTCCACCGAATCCCCTTGTTTCTTTCACCCACCCCATTCTTACCCACCCGACCCGCCCCCATCAATCACGGCTATTGTTTTCTTTCTTCATTCTTTTCTCAAGGAAAGATAAATTGATTGTCGTGATTGATGGCATGACTCAAAAGGAAATAATCAGGTGCTCAAAAGGAAAGAGATATTGGTGTACAAAGTAAACGAAAATTGATTGGTATGATTGATGACACATAACAAGGAAAGAATGATTGTGTGATTAGATAGATGAACTAAGGAAAGAATTGCTGCGCATTTCATAAATAGTTAGCAAGGAAAGATCAACTAAGGAAAGATTCACCATGTCATTAGACTAACAACATTCAAATGCAATTAGATGGACGTCATTTATATGTAAATGATGTTTTGAGTCCTTGATTATTTCCTTTTGAGTTCAATGCGTTCAATCATGCCAATCAATACTCTTTCCTTTTTTTACACCCCATGTCCATATAAAACTCAATTCTCTCCGCGCCTCTAGCCATCCCACCGTCGTCGCTACTCCCCCCGGTGTCGTCGCTCCTCGCCCGCCATCGATCCACCCCAAGCCGCTGCTGATCGGACGAGACCACCGGCCAGCACCACCCGCCATCATCACCATCGATCCACCCCAAGCCGCCGCTGCTCGGACGAGGCCGCCGGCCAGCACCAGGTTAGTCCTGCGTCGTCGTTGTTCAGGCAAGGTGCGGTGCACTACCGACTCTCCCGTGTTTGAGTCAACTTCTCATCACTTGGTTTTTTCGTCGAAGGTTTGGATCTTCTATGGACCATCGAATTCCGCCGGGAGACGTTACCAACACTCAAAACTCATCTTTACCCCGATGTGAGAGGTGTGTGAAGAGACGAGGAGAAGGTATGTGATCGTATTGTTTATGCATACATATAGTTTCTATTCGTTTAATTAATATATTATTTGCTTCCAGATTGTACTGTTAATGTTGCGAAACGAAAGAATCAGAAACAACAAGAAAGACGAGCAAATATGACGCTAGAGAAAAGGTTGGAGATTAAGGCAAAGAGAAGAGCTGATTACCAGTGGAAAAAGCTGGAAAGAGAATCTAACAAAATAGTGAATGCATCGTCCAATCCAGTCCAGCACCAGACAATCATAGTCGGTGATCATATGAACCTTATCTTTTGTCCCACTTGTGAGTTCAAACGATCTGACCGCTACTTATATTGTTTTCAAATTTTTAAAGTATAGATACAGACGATGATACAGATGAACTGGGAGAAGGCTGGCTTAGTAGGAACCCCACATTTACATATCATAGCCATCAATGTCAAGTTACGAGCAATTATGTTCCCACAGGTGTGGTTTTGTAACTTATTTATGCGTTTTGTAACAGGAGATCCACTAATTGAAGGTGCGTCCACCCAATCTGATAAGAATATCCAGCGGAATGTGAAAAGAAGATCCAGATACCAGAGATCCAACAATCTAAATGATGATATTTCCTTTCAAGTTACACCCCCTAGTATGCAATATTTAGTTATTCAATATGTTTTGTTTATATTTAAATATAAACAATTTTTTTGGATCTCTGAAATTTGGTTGATTAACAATTAATATATGAAATTTGGTTGATTAATAGTTGTCATTGGTAGCCGACAATCCATTGTTACAGATGCTCTGAATGGTTTTGGTGCAGGTTAGGTATCTCTAATTTACTGTTGGCACTGTTGATGATTTTCTTAATTTGTTCTATTTAAATATGAATGTTGTGTTTTTGCAGAAATGTCCCCGGAGGAAACAAAAAGGATATATATGACAAGAAATGACATGCTTCGCTATCAGAGTCTGGGAGACAACATAAAATAACAAAAACTATTGATGCTTGTATCAGTCAACCAACAACGAAAAAAGGTATGCTATTGTGACGCCCCAGGTTTTTAATTAGCCTCATTAATGCTAATGACCGAGTCAAACGTGTTGGCGCCAGTCAAACGTGTTGACGCCAGTCAAACCATGGTCAACCTGGGTCATCACCTCGAAAACCGAGCCGACAATCCCTAATGACCCTATTGATCAAGTCTACACACACTTGTGGTCAAACTTGGTCAAACCCTAGTCAAAGGTGGGCCAAAACCCCAATGTCCTTGAACTCCCTCCGGGACTTTTGCCGCGTTCTCCAAATTTCACCTAAACACTTCAAAATCTCCCAATATAAAAGTTGTCCAGTTTTTTGAGAGGCACAACTTTCATGTTGGATGGCATTTGCAATTTGAAGTGGAAATAGGTGAAAAAGCTCGGTCAACGCCAGTCGACACTGTTCACCGGCGCCAGGAAAAACAGGAACTTGGCGACCAGTTTATGCAAAATCCGTTGAGAAAAACATAGGACGACCTTTGTAAAAGTTGTAGAGGGTACTTCACACTACAACTTTCGTTTTTGGAGAAAATTTCGTCCAGTTCAAATTTTTGAAGAAAAACGCGGTCAAACCGGCGTTGACTGGTTGAATTCAGGCCAAACCGGCGCCCTGGCGCTCTGGAGTGCCGGCGCACGACGCGCGCGCCCAGCACGTGGCCGCGCCGTCCTCGGCGTCCGGGCCCACCCGGCCGCATCCCGAGGCCGCACGCCTTCCCGAGGCTCCGCACCTCGAGGCCGGGATCACTCCAAGGCGCCTTGAAGTCACTCCCTGCCACGTGGAGCTTCCCCACGCGCCAAGCCGGCCGCCCTGCCGTTCGCCCGTCGGTCCGCCGCGTTCCCCCTGCCCGTGCACGCCTGCCGAGGCTAGGCCGCCGTACACACGGTTTAATTGGCCAAGGGAGCCTTAGCCGCGAAGCTTTGCCCCCCCCCTGCGCGCTCGTCGCCTATAAAGCCGGTCCCCTGCCTCCTCTCGCGCAGAGCAGAGCTCGGCTGCCGCTCGCCATTGAAGGTCGCCCGACGAACTCCCTCGTCCGGCCAGCACCGTCGACCCTATAGGCTTCCAAATCCTTTCCCTTACATCCCCAGAGCTCCTCGGCCCGCGTGTGGTCTTGGCCGGGCCGTGGCCTCGCCGGAGCAGACGCTCCAGCGGCCGGTGCCGCCCGTTGCCGCCGAGCCCGCGCGCCGACACATCCCCGACCCCGTCTCTTGCCACAAACCGGCCCGTGGTAAGCCCCTGACCATCCTCCACCCGTCCCCGACCCTCCCCGGCGAGCTCCTCGCCGGAATTTTGGCCGGAGCCGCCGCCGGCCTTGCCCCAAGGGCCGCATTGCAAGCCTGGAAGTAATTCCAGGGTCTTTTGTGCGAACCAGGGGTACTTTTGTAAGGAATCAAAAGTTCCCAGGGACCCCGGTGCAAATAGTTTCTTAAATAGTGTTTGAGTTTCAGCTGAATATTAGAAAATCCATAGAGAACTGTAGAAAAATCAGAAAAATGCAAACTCAATTTTGTTGGATTCCTGGTGAAAAACTCTACAACTTTTATAAAGCATGACCATAGTTTTTCCTGATAGTTTTTGCATGCAAAATAGGAAACTGAAAAACCTAGATCTGTTGTATCTCAAAATCTACATATGTTCTGTAGCTAATTTTTGGATATGTTGGGTGCTATATCTTGACTAGATCCTGTACCAAAAATTGCACAAAGTTATATTGTAAATATTTTTATATGAATTGTTTTCTATTTATGCAGAATCTGTCTAAATGATTTTTGTAGCTAAAAATAATTAGATTTCTGTCCTCAAATTCTGCATGTGATCTTTTTATGCCAAAATTCACCTCTGGGGAATTAATCACAATTTTATAATTGTTATAAATATTTATTATTGAAATATGCTTGATTTTCTTTGTAATTGCATAACCCAAAATATATGGTAGCTCTAGGTGTATATGTTGCATGCCTAGCTTAGTTTTGGACCAGAGACCATGTGTGAGAAAGTTGAAATCATTTCGATGTGTATTTATTTTGTTATGCATTTATCTTGCTTTAATAGCTAGCTTTTGTTCTTTTCGGTATATTTAATTCCATAGCTCTCATAAGTGTGCATGTGTGTGCAGTAGCTTTGTGTAGGTTTGTAGTGCTTCTTAACACACCTCACTGAATTTTATGAATTTATTTTATGACTAAAAGCAATAGAGGCAATTAAAGCTTAATAGTAAATTAAATGAGAAAATCATCAACTCCATAGCTAATGACCCTTTGCATGTGATGTTGATCTTTCTAAGAAGGTTGTGACCACCTCCTTGCTGTTTTGTGATGTTAAATTAATTAATTTGCATAAATGTGTACACAGTCACTATTAAAAGGAATAAATAATAAAACACCATGTGTTGTTGCTTTAATAGAAATAATTTACCAAATGTATGTTTATCTAGGTGAATGTGGTCAACCATGCGCCCCATGGTTGTCGTTTGTTGTTGTAATTAATTAAGTTAAAAACTGCCAATTAAATCTTGCATTGCATCCTCGTGTAGATCTTCCCGACGGTAGTTATACGCTCGTGCCGGAAGGAGGAGAAGGAGGAGCTGACGGTGAGCTGCAGTACGTGTTCGTAGCTCAAGACCTGGACCCAAGTCCAGAAGGGCCCAAGGCCAACCTTGCCAGCGAAGGCAAGCCCCGGATCATTAACCCCGTCTTTTAAAACTTATGCAATTATCTTTGCTATGATTGTGCATTACATTTCAGGAATTGAATTGAAACCCTAGATGCATGATCCTTAGGTACCTATGCTCTATCACTAGTATGCTAGGTCGATAGCTGCTATGCTATAGGACCCGGTAGAAGTCGAGTGATGTTCGTCACTCGCGAGAATAGGTTCTTATGTTGAAATCATAAGATCTTTATAAATGGATTGCTCATGTGGTAAGAGCATGGGATTTGGGCTCTGGTCCAGTGGCTTTCGTGGGCTAAGCGTTTGAACGTACTAAGCACTTGTCGGGAATGGGACCGGTAAGCCTAGTACCTAATGGACACGACAAGGGAACTTTTCCCTACTACCCCTAGGACACATAATGTGTCCCCCTGCTGCAACAGCAACAGTGGGGTACCTGTGCGATTCTGGGTGGTCCGACGGGATGTACCAGTAAGCCTTGTACCAAGGATTGTAGGTCTGATCCCGACCCGAAGAAAGATGGGAACCGCCTGGATGGTTGTCCTCACGGGGCACCCTACTGTGTGTTTAGGTCTACCTTGCAAGGTTTAAATCAATCGATTGTCGGCCTCTCGCCATTATCTGAGACTGCTTAATCAACTGGCCATGATATCCCTTAATGATGGAACTCGGTGAAGTTTACTGCTTGAATTAATTGCTTGTACAATTCTTGATTGAATTAGTTGGCACACATAGAAATGGTAATCAACTAGAACTTGTGCTAAAATATTGAAAGTAAGGACATACTCTTTGTTGCTTTTCAGCAAAAGAACTCCACTGGCCATAAAGCCTCTCATGTCTAGAGTTTGGTGATGTAGTTATCACCCGACGGTTAAGTCTTGCTGAGTATTAGTATACTCAGCCTTACTTTAAAACTGTTGTTGCAGGTGTTGTTGACCGGGTGGATGACGACAAGTGATGGCATCACGGATGGCCTCCTGTGATGTTTACCGTTGCGCTAGCTTATTTATTTCCGCTGTTTTCAAACTCTGAACCCTTATTTCATGTCATGAACAATGGTTTGTAATAATTTGGATTTAATTTGTGTTGTACTCTGGACTCGCCTTCGCGTGAGTTTTAATGCATATGTCGATCCTCTGTATGAAATTCCAAGTGATTTACCGGGCGTTAACCCGGCAACTAACGACAGGATGATACTTTATTATTGCTTAATGACCAAAGTGGATTGGTTTAGGCGATAGTACGGTATTTTCCTGGGCGGGTTGTCACAGCTATGTTGCCTCCTTGCTCGCACCAATCTAATTTAAATAGGTAGAATCGAACATTGTAATCACTTCTGTTGTATTGAAATGATGATGTAGGATCTTTGGTACAAACCTCTATTGACACATTGCAGTCTGAACTAACGCAATTGGGTTCTTGTCCAGTGACGAGGGGTTCTATCTTGAGGAGACAGTCCGAACCTAACAAGTCTAATATTATAGACATACATGCACATCAGGAAGATCCATCCAGCATATGGATACCAGATGACCCAGGACATGGTGTTGAAGGTATATATAATAGCCTTCCTATTTTGGTCGCTCATGATTAATATATTCTGGAATATTTATCTATTTTTTGCAATTTTTTGCAATTCAACAGAACACTATTTGGATCGTTTGAACCCCGATGAAGGTGATGACTTGTTAGAAGATGATGAGGCAAGAGTACATTACCAAAAAGGTACTTTCAGTTTTGAAACACATGGTGATGCATTACTTCTCTTATTCTATTCAGTGATGTTGATTTTAATTTTCTTTTTATAGATGTCCATTGCGAATACTATAGAGCCCCTGAGTTTGCTTCCAACCTACCAGATCCATTTGATACAGTGTACAAGAACCTCCCTAAGAAACATCACGTTTTGAGGAAGGTCAAAATGTGTGACTTTGCCGTGCGAAAAGATTTCCAGGTGAAGGTCCAGCTTTCTATTGCAGGAAGGGAAAGGTGCGCATATATACATATATATATATATATATATATATATATTCATGAAGTGTCGTGCGAGCTACGCCGGTTGTTTGTGAGCTAGGCTGATAAGGATGCAAAATATTTCAAGAAACATATACGGTACTTCAACTCACATTTCTCTTTTACTAGCTTTAGTGTGTCTATTGATAAATGTTTGGCAAACCCAAAGGGATCTGGTGTGTATGTCTTTAAGGCGCATGGGCAGCTTTACCATAAACTGGATCCACTCAAACCGAGTGGTGAAGGACCACGACATATGCAGTTGTACTTTTATGATATCGATGATAGTGTTGCCCATCGTTTAAAGAGGTCACCTGGGCTTGATGAGAATTTGATCCGCTTGGTAAGAGGAATCCCTAAACAATTCAATCCGTACGTGCAAGTGTTCACAAGTCTGGGTAATGTCCAAAATTTTGAGGAGTACACTATTGAGCTCAACACCAGCATTGATGTCGATCAGAGGAGGTACAATGCACCTGCAATGGATCAGGTTGCAGCTATCTGGTTAGATGGGAATGATCCGTAGAAAAGGTTTGACCATAGCATTGTTATATATGGTAAATCAATGGCTCCACACTATATTCGGGCATATCATGGTTGCTATGATCCATTGGCATATCCCTTGTTTTTTCCTGGTGGTGAGACTGGTTGGAAAGACAAGCAGATAGAGTATAAAGTACCACCACCCTCAAAGCCGAAGAGGAAGTATACAAAGTGCAAGAAAAAAGGTTGGTGTACTTGTGTGTGTTCATATATAATAAAGTTGCATGTTGAACATGTAGTGATGTTCTTTTGTTTTGAAATTATGGTCGCAGATGAGGAGGAAAAGCATACTGTAGACGACCATGTTGATGCAAATCAAGGTATAATTATTTTATTATGCCACATTCTTATTTTGGGCGTATTCAAAACATAACTAGCAGTTCTTTGCATAACATTTTAGACTTCGATGGAAAACCTATGCTTGGCGACAAAAATGTTAATGCAAATAGAGGTACAATTATTCTTAACCCATCTAGAGTTATTTTATCCCGACACGATTAGAAATTTTCCATCAGCATGCACATCCTAGCGTCAACGATCACTCATTATGAAATAAATGTTTGATATTTCTTGTAGATTCTGACAATGACAGTGATCAAGATGAAAATGTGTATGGTGATGTCGAAGGTTTAGGTAAAAAATTCGTATCTTGACTACAAACATTTGAGAGTGTGAAAGAAAATAATATTTAATTTATATATTATAACTATTAACCATAACATTTTTTAGATACTAGTGGATCACGGCGATGGGTCAGTGCCAGGGAATACAAATGTTACAAGCTTCAGATGTGGGATGGGGAATTTAATGTGTTGTTTCATGCTGGTCGTCTGCTCCAGCAACTGCTTGTTGATTGGTATGTTAAGGTGGAGTCTATGCGATTAGACTGGTACTCGAAGCCGGCACACCAAGCCATCATTCGTGCAGATCTGTATCAGGTTTGTAGTTATTAGTTTTCTTAGTAATAGATCTAGAAAATATAGTAAATATTGATTGTAAAATATATTGTCTTGAGCAGGGACTTCTTGACACTCTCGCTGCTGGTGAGGCCGATGCTTCCAAAGCAGGGCTTAGGATTGTCCTAAGTAAACACTTCCCGGGTAGTGATCGTGATGTTCAGTCTCGCTTCATTGATGCAATGAGTTTGGTACAATGCTATGGCAAACCTGATTATTGTGACTATGACATGCAATCCTTATTGGGATGAGATTACTGCAGAGTTGTTGCCTGGGCAAACGCCACAAGACTGTCCTGATGTGGTGGCACGTGTGTACCATGCTAAGCTATTGGATATGTATAATTTCTAGATGAAAAAGGGACATCTTGGTATTGTTGCCGCATGGGCGCACGTGACAGAGTTTCAGAACAGGGGTCTACCACATGAGCACTTTCTGTTGGTTATGGAGTCTGGGAGCAAGCTAAAGAGTCCTGATGATTATGATAAGTATATATCAACAGAGATCCCTGATCCCAATAAATAACTGTGGTTGCATGATATTGTTATTAAGTACATGATGCATGTACCTTGTGGTGTCCTCAACAGGGAGTGCCCATGCATGGTTGATGGTATGTGTCGTTTCCGCTATCCTCGGCAATTTAGTGAGACAACACATCAAGGGAAGGACACGTACCCAATCTATAGAAGAAGGGAAGACGGACAGAAAGTAACGGTTAGACAAGCAGAATTGGATAACAAGTGGGTGGTCCCTTATAATCTAGTCCTTCTTATGAGGTATAACTACCATATCAATGTTGAGGATTGTAGCAGCATCAAGTCAGTAAAATATTTGTATAAGTACATATATAAGGGTCATGATCGAACTTCATTCTCTGTTGATGCGAAGGGAAATGAGCCCAGGGTAATCATGAGATCAAGCAGTATGGTGATGCAAGAATAATTACTGCTATTGAAGCTATGTACAGGTTGTATGGATTTAAACTATTTTCTATGTGGCCGCCTGTTCTGCAGATGCAGGTTCACCTACCTGGTATGCACATGGTCGCATACAATGCTACAGATGATCTCCAGGATGTTGTCGCCTGGGAAAAATCTCAAAAGTCAATGCTAACAAAATATTTCAAGATGAATGCACAAAGTGCCAAGGCACATCAATTTTTATACAAAGAGTTTCCCGAACATTACACGTGGAACAAGTCTACAAAGGTATGGAACCCTAGAGTTGCCAAAAATAGGCTACAGATTGGTAGATTGGTCTATGTTAGTCCAAGCGAAGGTGACAGATTCAACCTTCGAGTTTGCCTTAACCATACCAGGGGAGCAAAATCATTCGAGGACCTTCGGACATGGTGAGGTGTTACATATGTGGATTTTCAGGCAACCGCTCAAGCCATGGGTTTTGTGGCCACTGATAAATCGTTGGATGACTGTCTCACTGATTGTGCCATGGTTAGGTTGCCATGTTCCCTTCGTAGGTTGTTTGCGACTATAATGGTTTTCTGCGAGTGTGCAGACATAAGGCAACTATGGGACAAACATTATGAATCAATAGCTGAGGATTTCCAATGACACAATGATAGTAAAAGTAACATTGAACAGTTGGTCCTCAAAGATATATCACGTCATCTAAGGTCAATGGGGAAGGAGATCAAAAAATATGGACTTCCAGACTTGATTGTGGTAGGTCAATTTGCTTTAATTTATTGATTTAATTTGTTAGGTCAGTTTGCTTTAGTTATTAATTGTGTAGTGACTAAATCATTATTGTATAAGTTCATAATTAGATAGTAACATTTACCTTTTGTAGTGTACGATATTGTGTTTTGCCTAATCTTTTTAGTTATCCTATTGAATATTGGTACTGCCCAAGTTGTTTGGGACTAAAAGGTAAAATTGTTGTTGTATTGATAATTTACACAATCCACGAATAATTATACGGTGCATTTGTTCATGTCTTATTGATTTCAACAATAAGTGAGATTTAATGCAAAAAAAGAACAATGAGTTTGTTGCGGCCACCATTGTATTCCAAATCTCATGCCTCATTTTTATCTCATAAATTATTTTAATAAGTAAAAAAATTAATTTGTTGATCTGTCATAGTTGAAATTATTTAAAATTTAACTAATTCAATGATTTTTTAGATGAAATGCATATAAGGGATCACTACAGAGAATTGACAGAAGAGCAGAATCTTGGTTATGAGGAGGAACACTTTGGCAATCATAGACACACTAAATGCAGAGCAGAGTGCTGCCTTCAATGAGATATTGCATCATGATCAAGGGTATGGGTCAGGTCTTTTTTGTTGATGGTCCTGGTGGAACTAGAAAGACGTATCTATATAAAGCCTTGATTGCAAAGGTATGATCCATGGATCTTATAGCTATTGCTACAACAACATCTGGTATAGCCGCATCCATCATGCCTGGTGAATGCACAGCCCACTCTAGATTTATAATACCAATCAAGATGGATGATAGCAAAATGTGTGGTTTCTCAAAGCAGAGTGGGACAGCCGAGCTGCTTAGGAGAGCATCTCTTATTATTTGGGATGAGATAGCGATGACCAGGCGACAATGTGTCGAGATACTAGATAGGTCATTACAGGATATAATGGACAATACTTTGCCTTTTGGGGGGAAGGTCATGTTGTTTGGGGGCGACTTTAGGCAGGTCCTTCCCGTCGTTGCTCGGGGTACAAGAGCACAGATAACTGATGCTACTTTGCTCCGATCGTACATATGGCAAAATGTTCGACGCATTCACTTGACCCAGAACATGAGAGTGCAGTCCGACTCGTGGTTTGTAGCATATTTGTCGAGAATCGGTAATGGTACTGAGGAAACAATTGTCGACGACTATGTTCTTCTCCCTGATGATATCCTTATCAATAGCCCTTCCGAGGAGATTTGTATTGATATGCTTATCGAGCGTGTGTTCCCTGACCTACAAAACAATTTTAGATCAGCAGCGTACATGTGCGAACGTGCTATCCTTTCAACTAGGAATGAGCATGTCGATGTTGTCAATGCGCTTATGATTGATTGATTTCTGGGTGATAAACATGTGTATTACAGTTTTGATGAGGTAGAAGATGACACACAGAATAATTACCCATTAGATTTTATCAATTCTTTAACACCGAATGCGTTGCCTCCTCACGAGCTTACCCTTAAAAAGAATTGTCCTATCATCTTGCTACGGAATCTTGACCCTCACAATGGAATGTGCAATGGCACCCGTTTGATCGTCAGAGGACTCATGAGAAATTGTATTGATGCTGACATTGTTAACGGGCAACATGCTGGAACAAGGGTCTTCATACCACGGATACCAATGTCGCCTTCTGAGGATCTGACGCTTCCTTTCAAGTTGAAGCGCAAACAGTTTCCAATCCGATTGAGTTTTGCCATGACCATTAACAAAGCATAGGGACAGACTATCCCAGATGTAGGTGTCTACCTTCCAGAGCCTGTGTTTGCACATGGACAGCTATATGTAGCACTATCTAGAGGTATCTCCCGTGCAGCTACGTGGGTTCTTGTTAGAAAGAACACAAACATCGATCCCACCAGAAAAGGCACCAAGAACATTGTGTATAGGGATGTTTTGGAAGCATGAGGTACGTTCTATTTTTTTAGCATTGTTATTTATCAAATATATTGGTTTTTCCACTGCAAATTGTTATAATTTAATTTAATATGTTAACTGGTATGCAGGGTAGAAGAGTGGAAAGGGCACAAAGAATGTTAGATTGATGTCATTTGTATGAAGGATATATATTTATTGAGGTGTGTTATTTTAATTGATAATTGTTACTGATAAAAAAAGCTGGGTTTTTTGCACCGGACATTGTCACAATATAAACTGACACCTGATTTATTTAGAAACAAAAAAAATTCTGATCCAAGACTTTAAATGTTGGCCAATATTTGATGGATTTCAGTTTTCAAGCAAGAAAGGAAAATAACCAACTGGGTTTGATTAGATTTATTTTGTCTCTCATCTTTCTATGCAGGACACACGCATGCTTTTAGCATCTATTTAATCTCATGTCACCCCATCGTGTTCTTGGTGTGCCTTGCATTCCTCCTGACTGACACATCCTTCCCTACCGTTCTTGTAATAAATTATGAATTCGAGATTAGTAATCATTACTATTATGATAATATAATATATCATTGCTTTTGTAAACATATTCTATTTATTTACAATCTTTTTATATCACGTGCGTGTCGCACGTGCACTTCCACTAGTGTAAGAAACTATAAAAAAGATACCATCATAGGAGACGCGGAAACAAAACATGTCTCTAATAAGTCATAGGAGACGTGTGTTAATAACTCGCATCTCCTATGACTACTAAAAATTTTCAACAAACAACCCATGTCTCCTATGTGTCAACGAAGGAGACGCACATTAACAACCCGCATCTCCTATGAGTGGTGTCCGTCATCGGAGACGCGGTTGGAACAAACGTGTCACCAACTCTAGATCCCGGACCTAAATTTTTACTCAAATCCAGTTGACGAAGTCAGGCGTCTGTCCCGAACTCGTCCACCAGTAGGCCGCAGCCTTATCCTCTTGTGTCCATCCCGCACACGTCCCTCTTCTCACTTCCTCTAGTTGTGCCGCCCTCCCACCCCTCCAGCTCGTGTACTGCCCCCGAACCCTAGCCCTATCCCCACCCTCACCACAGGCCCCCTCTGCCGCTCCCCTCCTTAGCCTCCGCTTCTGCCGCTCCGCCTCATCGCCACGCTCAGCCCCACCGATGTTGGTGACCTACTCGGCAGCGTCGAGGCATTCCTCAATACTGTCGTGGATACCGCCGTATCTGCGGCCCAGAGGCGGTGGAGGCTAGCGCCGGGGACAAGGAGGCCATCGGGGACTGTCTCGCCGGCATCACCAACTCCATGGAGACCGTGCTCAAGGTGGGGTTCCCCACTTCTCCTGCCACCGACACAGCTCCTCGTGACCTCCTCTAGCGACGGTTAGGACTCTCCCTCCCTCCCTTCCTCAGTTCTTCATTCCTTCCCTCTGCCCCTCCCTCCGAGATTTCTCAAATCAATTTAAGTCAAGATCTAGGGTTTGGGTCATGGAAGTGTTGTTGCTAGGCCACGGGAGAAGCTGCGGCAGCATGAGGCAATCCAAGGTGCGTGCATCCACGTTGACTCGACAATGGTCATTTCTACTCTGTGCTTGCCGTACTGCTACACCAAGGTGATTTTTCTCTGCTTGCTGTTGTGGTACTGATGATTGCACTTTATGTGTTCAATGAAATGCCATCCAGCTCAAGGTAAAGTCATTGCACCTTCTTTCAATATGTATTCTTTCTTGACTAACTAGGAGTGTCTCTGAAATTAAATGCTCATGGGATTGTGGTGTTTTTTGCTTTGGGTACGGTGATAGCTCATGGTCAAATGCTTTGGGTGAAATTATGCTCATGGGATTGTAGTGCCTCTGAACTTATCCATGGTGAACAGGAAAAATTTGCTAACTATGTCCAGAATATGTATTTTTTCCTAACTATTATTTTGGAGTACATGTCGTATCATCCAATGATATTTGTTCCTACCAGTACTTGGAATTGTAATGCATTGCAAAAATAATTCATGCTTAAATGCATGCTTGTAGATATGGCAAAGGCAATTGTGAAAATAATGGTGAATTCTTTCTCCTGGTACTTTTGTCTTCTTGTTTTTGGTTTCAGTAAGCAGCCTAACTTTTTTTCCTTGTTTTGGTGTTTTGATCTCTGCTTCCATTGCAGCCAAGGACTATCTGAAGTATGTGAAAATCTTGAGTATTTTACAGTTATTGAAAAAAAGGTTTTCATTTTACATAAATGCCCATTGCTTGGATATATGATTTTGGTCTAAATAGTTCTGAAAGTGAGGAATTCTAGTTCTCTAACTTGTTCTCTGACTACATGTCAGATGCTTTGGCTACAGACCTAGGGTTCTTGCATTATTGCTCAGTGTCGTGGTCGAATCATGGCACCATCCATTGTCCCCTCAACTTGCAAGTGATAATTCTAGCTCTACTCCTGCATATTTACTTTGTCATGCATGCCTCTATTTAGAACTAGGGATCTGAGTAGCATGTAACCTGATAATGGAATTGGTGCCTAGTTGTGCATGTGATGCATGGGTATCGAAAGGGAAACTTGTGGGTCCTGTTGCTTGACTTGGTATTTGTACTAAACCTGCAAATTTGAAATAGTAGCCTGAAACACCCTGAAACTTCTTGATTTCGAGATGTTAATAGGAAGAATAATAAAACAACAATTTCTCATAATTTTAAAATTTGTCTAGTATTTATTTCCTTTTCAGGAAACTTAGTACAGAAAAACTATTGATTGTTTTCTAACTAAATAAAATGGATCTTTTTGTGTGCTGCATTCATAATTTTTTGCATGGGTTTGATTGATGCTTCTGGTTTTGAAAATCATAGAAGTCCCAAAACTCACCTTAAACCTTTCCTCCTCTCCTTTCTCTCTTTAGCCCAGCCCCTTTCGCTCTTTTCCTTGCGTCGGCCCAGCCCAGCTGCTCCATCTCTCCTCCTTTCTCTTTTTCTTTCGTGGCCCAGTCTTTCCGCAGGCCCAGTTTCTCGCTCGGCCCAAACCTCTTCCCCGGCCCGCTTCACCTCCCCCCCTCTCTCTCTCTCTCTCTCTCTCTCTCTCTCTCTCGCTCTCTCTCTCTCTCACCCGCTGACAGCATGGCCCTGCCCGTCAGCTTCATCTACCACCTCCAGTTGCCTATCTCCCCTTCCTCCGCTGCACACCGCGCCATGCACCACCTCCACCCAACGCCCTTCCAGCTCCCGCACCCCCCTCTCTCCTCCTCCTCCACCAAGCACATTCAATTCTCAATGGAGCACCCAAGCACCGCCTCGCCGCCCCTCCACTCAAAACGGTTCCACTGAGCCATTCATGGCGGCCACCACCGGAACTCCACCACCACCGTACCGCACCCCTTCCCCTACCCCTCGTCGTAGTATAAAAGGCAACCGTCGAGCCCCATCACAACCCGCACCTCTCCCTCGCCCGATCCCTCCTCGCGCACAGTGCAGCAGCCGCTCGAAGCTTGGAGCACCGCCGACGTCGATCTCCTTCTCTACCGCTTCTCTATCAGCTTCTTCTTCCCCCAGAGCTTCGCAGTGCGGTAAGGATGCCTCCTATACCTTTCCTTTGAGTTCTAGTGGCTAGAAACCCCTAGTAGCAGTTTGCCGGCGTTGGCCTTGCCACACAGTCCGTCCTGCCGGTCGTAGTGCCTCTGTTGTCGCTCTATCCGCCCCTTAACCTTCCAGTCAAGTTCCCAAGCTCCCTAGCTTCCTTCCTCCAGAACCTATCCGCACTGCAAACCGAGGCCAGGAGCTCAATTTCGAGTTTCTCCGGCGAGCTTCGCCGCTGCGTGACGTCCGTCCACCGCCGCCTGCCTGCTGCCATTTCGCACAACCGTCTGCTCGCAGATCAGCGGCCTAGATCCACCCTTCCCCCGAGTCAAACCATCTGGGTAACGATCAACCAAATCAGTCGTTGCTGTTTTGGAAAAGAGACCCTGAGCTTCTTCATTTTTGTGCACTAACCTTCTTCTGTAAATAGATCCTCTCAGATATGTCATGTCTTTTCCGTTTAGGCCCCTAATCTTTCCAATTTTTGCGCCCGCTGTCCTTAACCGCATGTTTTCCACCAAAGCCCTCGGTTCTTTTGTAGTTTTAGGTTCTAGCCCTCGATTTATTTAAATGAAGCCCCTGGTAGTTTCTCTCGCAGTTTAGCCCTTGTAACCTTGTTTAGTGCCTAGTTTATGCGTTTTAGCTCTGTTTCAATCATTTCAAGTTACGTTAGGTTCTTGTAAACTCAAAGTACGTGGTATAAGCAATGTTTAACATGTTCTCTGTTTTGGAATTTATTTTAAATATTTAAATATTATTAAAACTTATATACATGCTTTTCTAATTAAAATCTAATTAGAGTTCAAACTCGTGTTTTCGTAAGAAAATTAATTTGATTAAGACATATTCAAATAATCCTTCCAATTAAAAGTTAATTAGAGTTATACCTTGGTTTTCATAATCAAACTTAAATGATTAATGTTTATTCAATTTGCTTTCTAAATAAAAGCTACATAGGTCATATCTCGAGTTTTCTTAATTAAATGTTAATTTGACTAATATGAATATAAATTTATTTTTGAATTATAATTTTCTTAGTTGAACTCGAAATATAAAATTATGCGTTTAGACGTTTCTACCTATGCTCTTTTTCAAATTGAATGTTTAAGTGGCATAAATCATAATTAAATATTCATAAATAAAAATGGCTTAAGTTGTGCATCGTTCTTTATACATAAAAATAACTTGCTTAATTCTAAATAGGGTATTTCTCTGAAATAACCTATGTACATGACTTTATTCAATTAACATATATCAAGCACATAGCTTTTGTGTGATATAATTCAAATCTCTTGATAGTTCTAAGCATTTCTTGCGTTTGTGTTCTTAGAACCGAACATTTTCCCTGTCCGCTCTTTTAAGCCTTTCTTGATTGGTGTATTGTTCTTAGTCATTCTCATTTGTTGCTTTGCATGTTTGTGCTGATGTTTGCTTCGAGTAGAAGATCGAGTTGCTGATCGGAAACCTTGATGAGCAAGAGTATCAAAGAGCAAGAGCAGAAGAGCATAAGAGTACCTTTTCATTGGAGAAAGGCAAATGACCCTAACCATCTTTCTACCTATGCTTTAAAAGAATACTATGAATTAATTGGAACATGGAGAACCACCCAAGAAAATAGTCAATCACAAGAACTACATGGCTCTGGTCTTGGCTAATTAATCAAAGACTCTAGTTTGAAGCAGTCTTACCGAAAGGGCAAAGAGGGGGGATGGAGTTGCGGGGGTATAACCCGGTCCTCTTGGGGTAGCAGTCTTTGCTAAGGTGCTGACCATTAGGGAGGGTTATGATCCACTCTGATCTGAAACTCCAGTGGACTACTTATTAGGAAATATTTTTAAAGGCCTCATAGCGTCCTTATACAATCACACCAAAGGAAGTGTGGTATTGTGCCTGATCAGCACAACATGGTTGGGTTCAAAGTTCTTTGGAATTTTTACGCGACTTGTGCTCAATACAACCTCTGTAGAGTGTAAAACTGAACAATCAGCCATGCTCACGATCAAGAGCGACCCGGACCCTCACATGATAATCAAACTTAAAGATGGATTTAAATTGCTTTCTGGTTATTTTATGGCATTGCTGAGTACCAACCAGAAGTGTACTCGCCCTTGCTAAACCGATGCTCAGAAGAAGAAGGTGTATGAGGTCCAGAAGATGGTGCTAGGCGTATGCAACTCCCAGTCGACTGCATGTGAAGTTTGGAGCCTTTGTTTTCCAGGATTCTGTTGTAAATCTCTGATAATCTCTATTTCTTTATGTGATATTATTTTTGTTATTGACTGATGATGTCACTATATGTATGCAACTAGATCATGTCATACATATAGGTAGCACTTGGTTTGTTTTTGAAAACCGGGTGTGACATAACCTTTGATGATCATTGTAGTTCACATGTATGCAATGGGTTAATGCACGAATGGTTATGGGACATATTTTGATTGCTTGATAGATTAATTGATTGGTTGATGAATCGATTGGTTTCCTAGTGGGGAATGGAACTAACCATGGTATTACCAGAAGTTGTAGGAGTATTACATAAATGCTTATTGTTTGCTTATTAGTTCTCTAGTTGTATGTTATTTTGTGCATAAATTTCCTACCTCTAAATCATAGTTGTATTGACATTACAATTTATCTAGTGCAATAAGTGTTTGCTTAACAGGGAGTATGATAGGTTTACATGATGCATGCTCTTTACTGATTGCCAATTATATTTCCTTTTCTTATTGCCAAACTGCTAATACTATGGACAAGCTACATACATTGAAGTAGCCAAATAAGATGAATAAAAATATCTCTTAAGTCAAGATTCTAAAATTTACCAAGTTTACCTGTAGCATTGTTCCTTTTCATTTTAGATTTTTTTTCTATTATGGGCAATCTCATGAACTGCTTACTAAATCATTTCAGACCTCTCTCTCATGAACTACTTGTGTTTACCATGTGAGCATCTCAAGGTGCTTTAGTGAAAATTATTGTTTTGGTAGATATGAAAGCTATTGTTTAGGTCAATATTTTCTTCTCTTTTCTAGCTGGTTGTAACATCTACCCTCTAGCATCTCATTCTAGGATGACTTTTGTAATATATATAATTAATTATAAATAAATATGAAATCTTCGCAACACCAGCTACAGTTGGTTGCTATTGTGCTGCTGCGACTCTAGCTGTCAATGAACAATGAACAGTAAACATGTCTCCTTTGACCCTTGCAGTTGGTTGCACAGTGCAGCTACAGCATCAGGCGCAACATTTTTTTGTTTTTTAATTGTAAAAATGTGTCTCCTTTGACTCTTATAGAAGACGTGTTTTTACCAACATGTGTCTCTTATGAGAGGGTCATTGAAGATGTGAGTTGGTGAAAACACGTCTCCTTTGACTCTTCTGAAAGAAGACGCGAAAAATCTACGTCTCCAATGATTTGTCATTAGCAACAAAAAATATATGTCTCTTTCTGTCTTACCCCACGGCTCGTTATCCTTAGATGAATTCTTACATATTGCCCTATAGGCTGCTTTCCGCGGCACCAGCACCCGCGCAGTGCTCCCTGCTGCCGCCCGTAGCCACGAGCTAGCGTTGTAGCCATCTCACACACTACTGTTGTGTGTACGCCCCCTCAAAAAAGAAACATAATCAAAAGCTATATAATTTCGAAAAAGAATGTTGATCTCTGTGGGTAAATATGAGTAATCAATCTTTTAAAATGTTGAAATGGACTATGAAAAAAATGAATGTAGTATCTTTTTATAAAATGTTGAACTATATTTAACAGTGATGCGGATAGCAGGTTATAGCGGCCGGAGACAGGTACCACAACGCTTTCTTTGTTTTTGCCGCTATATGCGCTAAAGCCGCTATTCTGTCCAATAGCACTGCTATTGCGCTATAGCGTAGCGTTTTTCAGCGCCGCTTTTCTGGTTCTGGTCAAAACAGCAGGTTCATCTCTCCAGCACACCGCACGGAATCAAATTGAGGAAGAAAAATCAGCGCGCAGGCCTTAGGAGGTGCGTCGCGGCGTACCAGGTGAGTGATGGACTTGCTTGGTTCCATCCGTTCTGACGTAGCTGGTGCCGGTCTTCGATGAACTTGAGCCTATGTCGGCCGTCCCCGTGGTAGTCGCTCACTGTGGCGACCACGCTCCCTAGCTATCCAATCGACTGGCATGGGATCCGCCGTGGGGTGAATCGCAGGACGGAAACCACTACCGAGGCATGGCGACGGAAGCCAACGGCGAATCGGCAGCACACCGCGGCGGCGCTGCAGTCCTGCGAGGGGTGGCCGGTGAGGATGCGAGAATATTCGTATGCGAGAAAGTTTCTGGAGGCCGGCGGGGGGATGTGATGCCATTCACGTGGGCCTGGACATGAGCTAAAGTATGTTGGGCCTTCTATTTTGCTGTTTGGGCCTTCTATTTGCCGTAATTGCTGACGTATTTTGCTGAAATGTTGTTATTTCTGGTGTTTTTAGCAAAACGCTAAAAGCGGTGCCATATCGCCAATAGCGTCCACTAAAATTATTAACCCGTTATTCGCAACATTGATATTTAACGGACTGTTGAATCTACTGTTTTTAAATAATGTTGATCTCATTTTCCAAAATTGTTGAATATAATATATTATAATGTTGATTTTAGATCTTTGTTTGGTATAATGAGCTTTAAATCTATGGAGCTTAACCAGCTTCTACTCCGTATATAGGAGCCCGTGAGGCCGTGATCGTCCATCAACATCACGCTTGGTTGCGTGTGGCGTTCGAGCTTTGAAACGCAGGTGCGCAGACGCGTCGAATCACCATCTCGCTGGCTCGTTTGTATACACAATTACACATGCATGATTGCCACTCACATGCATGCATCGCGACACACAGCATAGTTTTTCGAACCGGACCGGCGGTTCGACCGGTAAAAGACCGAACCAGAGTCTATACCGGCTCGGTTCACTTAAAAGACCGTCCGTGCAAATGGACCGGTAAAAACCGGTTGAACCGGCCGGTTTTTTATGGAACCGGTGAACCGGCCGGTTCCGTATGAACCGGGGCGGTTTTTTAAGATGACCAAAAAAGCCCTCTGTTTACTCAGGAGAGGGTCATCCACTCAGGGGCATTATTGGGAAATTGTGACAACACCTCTTTAGGGTTACAACCTGAAGAGGAATGGGATCCAATAAGTTTTTATTGATTAACATGGTTCATGTGTTTTTATCTTATTATCACGCACTTGGTATTTGAGACTACGTTGCTGTCATTGTGTGTGAGACTACGTTGCTATCATTGTGTGTGAGACTATGTTGCTGTGTGTGATACTATGTATTTCAAATTTAAAGACCATGTCATCTTATATTTTCATGATGTGTGAACCTTAAGGTTGTACAATTAAATTATATTGTTTTCATGTGCCAATTATTAAATTATATATGTATATATATACCGGTTCAAAGTATTTGTGACCGGTTCGATAAAACGGTTCATTCTTAACGAACCGGCGGTTCAACCGGTTCATAACGGTCGGACCAATGAACCATTGAACCGAGGGTCTCGCCGGTTCGATCTCCGGTCCGGTTCGAATAACTATGACACACAGTCCTGTTGAACCGGCGGCTAGATATAAGTAGCCACGCACCTGGCTGTGTCGTCCCTACTCACTGCTTCCAGAGCTCTCGCATCGCAATGGCGCCGAGGCTCGCGCTCCTCCTGGCCGTGACCCTCGTCCTCTCCGCCGCCTCGACCTCGAGCGGGTGCGACTCATCCTGCCCGTCCCCGGCGACCCCGTTCCCGCAGCCACCGTCCAGGGGCGGTGGCGGTGGTGGCGGAGGCGGAGGTGGCGGCAACTCCGGCAGCGGCTGCCCGATTGACACGCTAAAGCTGGAGGTGTGCGCGGACGTGCTGCACCTGCTGAGGCTCAAGATCGGCGTGCCGGACAACGAGCAGTGCTGCCCGCTGCTGCAGGGGCTCGCCGACCTCGACGCCGCCGTCTGCCTCTGCCTCGCCGTCCGGGCCAACGTCATCGGCATCGTGCTCGACATCCCCGTCGACCTCACCGTCCTCCTCAACTACTGCCACAAGGACCGCGTCGCTGGCTTCGTCAGCCCGGCCAATTGAAGATGAACACGTATATATATAGAGTGCGTGCGCCGTTCGCCGTGCATACATGCATGCCACGTACTACGTGAATCGTGATATACTGATATCGTATACTAGCTACCGTCCGGGCCCGACAAGTTCCTGCACGCATGCAAGTCTACGTGTGGTAGCTGCCAAACAGTTCTTGTGCAGCAACTTGTAAGCTGTAATCACCGGTGGAAAAAAGGTCTTCGGTCCCGGTCGGCAAGAACAATATCTCTCTGAAGACCTTTAGAGACTAATTCATAGAGACAAAAGGCTTCCTCTTTCTTACCGGGTGCCCAACCGGGACTAAAGGGGGGCATTTAGTCCCGGTTGATATTACCAACCGGGACTAAAGGGGGGAGGGGCACGCCAACATCAAAAAAAATTTGGAAATTCCTAGGAGGTCCCTACACACGAAATATACGCGCACGTCGCAAGTCACAAATCACGCGATTTTTTCAAGCGAAATATACGCGTGCGCGGTGCGGGGATTCGAACTCGTGACCTGTAGCCTCGCGTGTAGCTTCCTTACCATCTCACCTATACAGCACATATGATTGAGTAGAGAATGCAATCCTCTTATAGTAACTCGTGGGAGACCCTTTAGTCTCGGTTCGTAACACGAACCGAGACTAAAGGGGGGCCTTTAGTCTCGGTTCGTAACACCGACAGAGACTAAAGGCCCGAGACCCTTTAGTCCAGGTTCGTGTTACTAACCGAGACTAAAGGGGGTTCCTTTAGTCTCGGTTCGTAACACCAACCTAGACTAAAGGGTCTCGGGCCTTTAGTCTCGGTTCGTAACACCAACCTAGACTAAAGGGTCTCGGGCCTTTAGTCTAGGTTCGTGTTACGAACCGAGACTAAAGACCCCCCTTTAGGGTCGGAGCTCTCCTACCACTCATGGCCACGTCGCCCCAAAACCTTTAGTCTCGGCTCCAAAATTCAACCGGGACTAATGTGTAGGAACATCCCGTAGTATAGTCGTATATATAGATACACTCACAGATTGGGTACGGTTGTACGTGTGCACGCGTGCCTATATATGTCTACGCGCTATATATATGCACGTCAAATAAAAAATGTGTCTCGCTTGTGTGCTTGTCTCCGATGAAAAAGTCTCACTACCGAAAAACGCATTTTTGCCATGCGCTGGAGATGCACTGCAAAGTTAAAAAACACACGGCAATAGTTTTGTTGTGCGTTTTTTGCCCCGGCGCACGGCAAAGTTCGCTCGGCAGTGTTTTGCTCGGCAATCAGGCCTTTGTCGTGTGCTGTTTATCGAGGCAGACGGCAAACCCTTTGTCGTGCGTTTTTTTCAACACACGGTAAAATAAAGCGACAGAGAAAGAGGAAGGAAACAGCTGGAGCAGACGGCGTGGGAGAATGATTGCCGTGCGTTGGCGCTTGGCAAAACAAAAAACATTACCGTTCGTGACGCACAGAAAACAAAAGCAAAAAAATAAAGTCGCCGCCGCAGCGTCCACCACGCCGCGCCCCGCCCGCCACCACGTCCGCCTGGGGCCTCTTGTGCCACCACCTCTGCCGCCATCAGCACTGCCGCCACCACCTGTCACATAGAGAGGGAGATGTCAGAGAGAGACACACACAGAGAGAAAGAGAGAGGAAGGGAGGCGGGGGTCGTCGTCGGCCACACCTGAGGAGGGAGACGCGCACTGCCGCCACGGGGAAGAAGGAGAGGCGGCCGTCGCACCTCGGATGCTCCGCCTCGCCGACCTGAGCTCACCATGGATGGGCGCGCGAGCAGGGGAGGGAGAGGAGAGTGGTTGGGTGAATCTTCGAGAGGACGCCGGCCGCCATGGAGATCCGCGGTCGCCATGGAGAGAGAGGGGGCGCCGGCCACGGATCTTGGAGAGGGAGGGTCAGCCGCCGCCCCTGCGCCGGATCTGAGGTGCACCGGCTGGGCGTCGTCCTCCCGCGCCAAGAGAGGAGAGGGAGCCAGTCGACCGCTCGTCGTCCTTACTGAGGGGCGCTGAAGAGAGATGAGATGAGGTCGCGCTCGGCGCCGATGGATCTGTGGGAGGGTTGGCAGGCGGCGGCGGCGCAGTGAGTGGCAGGCGGTGGCGGCGCAGTGGGTGGTAGGCGCCGGCGGTGCAGTGTGTGCTGAGGAAGAGGGGTGGCGCTGGAGGGTGAGGGAGATGGGCGGGTTAGGGTTGGGAAGGGGTGGACGCGCTGCCGGCACGAGGAGAGGAGGGAGGGAGGGCACGTCAAACGCATGGAGGAGGGAGGGAAGTCGCGCTGCCGGCGCGGGGAGAGGAGGAAGGTAGCGCCCGCCAGCACCGAGGGAGATGAGGGTGCCGGCGGCGGCGCAAAAGCGAGCTACGGGCAGCGGGGCTGCACTAGGTGGGATAGGGTTTGAGGAGGGAGGGAAGGGTTTTATATACAAGATGTCGTCGGATTTGGGCCGTCAGATCGTCACATGGACGGCTCACAATGGCCGGACTGCTGGTGGGCCGGGGTGGGTGGTTGGGCCGGACTTTAGTTGACTTAGGAGGAGATATATATGGAAGAAAATAATATGAGTATCATTTTTTCACTCATTTTATTCTATCATTTGAACCACTTGTAGTTCAAATTTGACTTTTTCAAAAATTGTTTGTAATGCAACTAATTAGTTAAATATAGCAACTGAATACAAAAGTCTATCAAATTTTACCATGGAGTATCACATGTTGTATGTATGGAGTAGAAAAAATTTCAAAGTGAGGAGAATTTGTTTTGAGGGGAAATTGGATTTGGGACTTAGGAGGACATATATATGAAAAAAAACTTTGCATGCGCCAAACTAAAAACGCACGGCAAACACATCTCTTTGCCGTGCATTTTTCCAAAAACGCATGGCAAAGAGGTAGTCACCTCTTTGCCGTGCGCCAAACCAGAAACTCACGGCAAAGGCTTTTTTAAATAAAATCCAAATTTTACAATAATTTCAAAAAACACCAAAATTTTACATAGAACAACTTATGTTGTCTATTGTCTATAGAAAAATTTTGAATTCAAATTCAAATGTGATCGTCACTTTTAATCCAAACCTAACCATATACTTCTTAACTCTATGAAACTTCATCGGAGATGTTTCGATTTGTAAGTATCGCACATGACAAAATATTCAAAACTCGTTCAAATTTTTACTACAGCCTACACATATGATATCATGAGATATTGACAAAACTCATAATTTTAAAACTTCATTAGCATTTTTTAGAATATTTAAATAATTTGGACACACGATCATGATCGTGTTTCTTGGTCAAGATATTTGAAATTTCTTTTGATTTCATGAAAAAGTCTTAAAATGGGCTAAATAACTTGAATATCATTTTTTTACTCATTTTATTCTATTATTTGAATCATTCGTAGTTCAAATTATACTTTTTTCCAAAAAATTGCTTAAATGCAATTAATTAGTTAAATATAGTACATGAATACAAAAATCTACTAAATTTTACCATGGAGTATCACATGTTGTATGTATGGAGTAGAAATAATTTCAAAGTGAGGAGTATATGTTTTGAGGAGTAATTGGATTTGGGACTTAGGAGGACATATATATCGGGAAAAAACACTTTGTCGTGCGCCAAAATGAAAACGCACGGCAAACACATCTCACTTTGCCGTGTGTTTTTTTTGTGACGCACGGCAAAGGGGACAAAAAATCATCTCCACCACCCTGTTACTAATGGTTGCGGCGGGGGGCTAACAGACAGTGGGAAAAAAATAGTTTGCCATGCGCAAAAAAACGCACGGCAAACTCATGTGTTTGTCATGCGTCTCAAAAAACGCACGGTAAACTATTGTGTTTGCCGTGCGTTTTTTCTTTGTCGTGCGTCCTATAGAAAACGCACGGCAAACTATTATGTTTGACATGCGTTTTTTCTTTGCCGTGTGCCTTGTAGAAAACACACTGCAAAGAAGATCTTTGTCGTACGCCCGATAAAAAGTGCTCGGCAAAGAAAAAACGCACGGCAAAGCGTGATTTTTCGGTAGTGTTTATTGCTTTTTTTAAGGATGAAACCGCGAATAAATTGAGATAATCTCCTAAATTTGCAGAGTTTTTTTTACAACAATTTGCAAAGGAGTTTGCTTGCCCTTAGTGTAAAAAGTAAAAATGAAGTGATCGTCAACACCATTGGCTCACTATTTGGCATGTGTGACAGAGCCAATACGTACTGCGCCATGCTGATGGCGTAGCATGGCGTAGCAAACTAGCAACCAGGCAGCCATCTTGCTTAGCCTGGACGCCGGCGGTTGCAAGTTTGCAACACGGCAAGGGACTCCCACCGCTAGATCACCGGTCGTATCGTATACATCGATCCATCCGTTCCAACGACAAGTTTCTTTCTCAATGCCGTCTCACTGTCAGTCTGCGCTAGCACGATCGATCATACGCTGCGTGCGTGCCTAGCTAGCGAGCGATCTACTACTACCCATCAATTCTCTTCGCAGAGAGCGCGAGACTTCCCAATGCCATGTGGCATGGCGTGTACGTGCACGTACCGACCGGCCGGTACATCACTCTCTCTGCATGCAGCAGGTTGTTGGATTCGTACGTGCATCTACATCGTTACAGATCGGAGTTTCCCGATGGCGACTGGTCAAGATCAAGCTCACGTCCTACGTCCAAGCTAATCATCACTCGCGCGCCATCATGATCCTCCCCTCGGCCTCCATCATATCCAATGCAGCAGCCCGTGATCGAAATCACCGCCTTATCGTGAGCACCTGAGAGAGATATGTGCGCGAGCTACGTCGCTCTCGTTTGGACCGTGTGGCACCTTCGTGCATACAGGCCGGGGTTAGGTAGCTTTTTCTTAGAAAATAGAAAATAAATACGGGTTAGGTAGCTAGGTTGTTGGGTCAGCGAGCGGCTCTAGAGGATCACACCACCAGCAAACACATTCCCCGTAATGCCAGTAGGCATTTGTAACAACCACCACCACGATCAAGAGGGATGACTATTATCAAGAGAATACACAGATTATGTCCCTTTTGTTAATTAGTGCATATTTTCACAAACTAACGGTGCACAAATTTTTAGTAGGATTGTGATTTCACGAGTCTCCCAAACCACTGACAAAATTTCAGTTCAATCAGACACTGCTTCACCACCTAAACTGATAATCTACTAATATTGCTCAGTGCTGAAACTGCCGTCACTCGAATTTACAAACCAATCTAAAATCTAATGTTCTGCTGAACCAAACCTCAAACCAATTAACTAGATCGAAGCTCTCTAAGTGTAGAACGAGCTCACTAAGTTTGGCACAGATCCAAGCACATTTGAGCCTCCAATCAAAGGCTTTGAGGTAAATCTGCTCGGAGCCACCAAATATGGACAGATTTAATTGCTTCTCCTTCTTCCTCTCATCTCTTAGTTGTGTTGTGTGTGTTGCTCTCCGTCGCTCCTCAAGTGACGTTGAAGAGTATCTTGGCCCCCTAAGTGGGTTTTGGTGATTTAATGACGCACTAATAAGCTACTAATGATGTATTGAGTATATGAGCATGTACTAAAATTTTATGATGGCATCTAAGCACTTCATTGCTATAAAAAAGAAAGTAATGCCAAAAGAAGGATTCCTTGGAGGCTTATTTATTTTATATTTTGAATTTGAGTCCTAGGAATGTCGTACTATAAAGAGGGACATGAATTGTATCTTCCAAGAGTTGAAAAGGTGCTCTAGATGACTAACCAAAAACCTATGAGAGACACCTTTGCACTACACGTTCACCAGGCTATCCTTAGTGTGCTGACTCTGGAAGGCCGGAGACTCCGGGTTTGATCCCGGATACTCCGGACTTCCCGGAGTCTCCGGGCCTAGCCCGGATACTCCGGGTCTTAGAGCTGTAACGGCTCTTTTTCTGGATGAGGAGGTATTTATACCCCCTCAACCCTATCCACTCCCCATCTCTTGCCCATTTCAACCTGCAACACTCCGAACTCATTCACTCCCCCTCTTTACTCCCCTTGGCTTTGGTTTGGTGAGATTTGTTGGGGATTAAAGGAGAGATTGAGAGCAAGAGTTTGGAGAGTACTAGTGAGCTGATTTCCCATCTCTAGAGCACCTCGTTCTTCGCTTGATTGGCAACTTCGTGTTTGTTACTCTTGAAGCCTTGAGCTCCTAGCCGGTTAGGCGTTGCCTTGGAGCATCCAACGGATTGTGGCTGGCCAAGGAAGTTTGTATTACCCAGTGATTGAGTAAGTAACCCTAGCTTGATCTTTGTGGTCGCTAGGGGCTGGAAAGTGACCTAGGTGTAAAGGTCCACACTTTATGGGTTCCTCAACAGAGACGTAGAGCTCAAGGTGTGTGCTTGTGGCTCTTGTTGGATGCTTGATATCTCTTTGAGCACATTTTTAGGGTTTGTGGCCGATCTACTCTGTGGTGAGGTTCCTAAGGGTTCTAAGTGGTGGAACAGGCTTAGATCACTGTATTGCATATCCTATATTCACAGATTTGAATTTGAGCAAGTTTGATTTCTGTCGATTTAGTTGCCCCCTCAAAAGCCCGGACAATCCGGACATTTTCCCAGATACTCCGGACTTTTCGGAGTATCCGGAAAAATATCCGGAGACTCCGGACTTTGACCCGACAGTTTGCTTTTAAGTTGTAATTTTCAGGAACGACTATTCACCCCCCCTCTAGTCGACATCTAGATCCTTTCAATTGGTATCAGAGCCAAGTTGCTCCGTTTGAAACTTAACCGCTTGGAGAAAAGAGATGTCGACCCCAACTAATCAAGAAACGCCACCCGAAGGTGACTTGACCAACCCCAATGGTCATCAACCTCCCGTGCATACACTCGAAGTTCCTACGGGTGCAGCGGGAGGTACCGGTGGAGCAAGCACAAGCCATCGTTCGGGAAATGACGACGGTGGATCATCCTCCTCAAGTGATGATGACTTTGATGATGCAAGATCGAACCGCTCCACTCGTCGGCCTTCGGGAAGGGAGTTCTCCAAAATCCCTTTCGATTACTCTAACTTAGTTTTTGATAAACCATCGAGTTCCCACCACATTGGAAAGATACCCCAATTTGATGGAACCGGCTATTCCAAGTGGAAGAACTCGATGGAGGAGTATTTGATGGGGGTAAATCCCGCACTTTGGACTATTGTGAATAGGGGAATCACCTTTCCAAGTGGAGATGCTACCTTGACACAAGCTCAAGCGAATGAGATACAACACAACTATCAAGCCATTCGCATCATCAAGAGTTCACTCACCCCCGAAGAGTATGACAAGGTTGATGGTTTGAAATCCGCCAAAGATGTGTGGGACACTCTCTTTATCAACCATGAAGGAACAAGACAAGTTAGGGAAGGAAGAATTCGAGCTCTTGAAGGTGAACTCAACCGCTTTGTCATCAAGGAAGATGAATATCCGCAAGACATGTACAACCGGTTGAACAAGATCATCAACAAAATCAAATCTCTTGGTAGTACAAGATGGGGAAGAAAAGAAGTGGTTGATAAGATTCTCTCCGCTTACATGGCTAGGGATGTTCAGCTCCCTACACTCATTAGAGAGCAGAGAGGCTTTAAGAAGTTCACGCCGGCGGATGTGATTGGTAGAATTGAAGAACATCTTATCACCGTCAAGGAGTCAAAACTCTCACAAGAAATGTCAAAGATGCATGAACAACTTGAGAAGAACAAGGGAGTAGCTCTCAAAGCTTCAAGCAAAGACAAAGAGAAGAAGGCAAGCTCATCATCCTCCAAGGCCGTGGTCAAGGAAGATAGTGATGACACTTTGACTCCCGAGCAAATGGCTCTATTTGTGAAGAGGTTCACCAAGGTGATGAAGAAGGGTGGCTTCTTCAACAAGAACAAGGACAAGGACAAGATCAAGACCAAGAGAACATCCAAGAGGCCATGTTTTGGGTGTGGCAAGGAGGGTCATTTTATTGCGGAATGTCCCAACATCAAGGTGAGAAGAAGAGACACCAACAAGTATGACAAGAACAGAAAGAAGGAAGTTGGTGAAGCTCATTTGGGTGAAGAATGGGATTCAAATGATGATAGCTCCGACTCCAATGATGAAGTGGGACTTGCTACCATATCCATTGCTCAACCCATTGGCAAGCCATCGCTCTTTGGAGATCTCACCGACGATGAAGATGACTTCACCCACACATGCCTCATGGCTAGGGGCACTAAGGTAGACACTAAACCCTCTCCCCCAGATGTTGATGATGACAATGATAGTGATGATGAATTTTAAAAAAATGATCACTAGTTTTGGCAAGAAGGCAACCAAGAGAATTATGAATCTTCTAAATGAAATCAAGAATATAGATGAGACTCTTGAGGTGCAAGAAGAACTCTTTAGACTTGAGCGAGAGAAAACCATTACCCTTGAGAATGCCTTTGTAATTGAAAAGAAGGGTTTCAAGGTGCAAGAGGGCTTGCTCAAGGAAAAGGAGGAAAAAATTCTTAGCCTCAAGAACTCTCAAGCTAAAGAGGCGGTTGTAGTAGATGAATTAACTAGGAAATCTTTCCTAGCTAAGGATGCTTGCACTAGACTTGAGAATGAGAAAGTTGAACTTTAAGAGAGCCTAAAATGCTTGAAAGCTAGTCACATTGCAATTGAGGTTCAACTTGACAATCTTAAGAATAGTGCTAAAACAACCTCTAATGATGCTACCTCTAACTCAAATGCTTCTACAAGTAATGGTTGTTCTAGATGCTATAAAATTGATATAAATGCTTGTGCTACTAACATTGCCAAGATGAATGCATTGAAGAAAGAGATTGCTCGGTTGTCAAACTCTCTTATTTAGGAAAAGAAGAAGGAACCTAAGAGAGGAGAGTTTGAGAACCATACTAAGGTCTTTGGTTCAAACTACATGAAGAAGTTTGGCTTCGACAATGGGAAAGGGCTAGGTAAGAATGAGCAAGGCTCCAAAGACCCTATCCCATTCATCAAGAACAACCACACAAGGGGTGTGGGAACAAGAAATGTGGTGCATGGGATGAAGCAATTGGGTGCCAAGGTTGAAGGTAAACAACCTAGGCTCAACACTCCCATCAAGTTCAAAAGCTCCAATGGCACATTTCATGAACCACAAGTCAAGACCAAAGTGGTACAAGCCAAGCAAACCAAGAAGCCCAAGGCACATGCTTCACAAGATAACTTTAATGCCGATTATGTGTTGACTTGGAACCACAAGGGTAAGGTGGTGGCCAAGTATGTTTGGACCCCGCACACAAGGTTCTATAATCAAAAGGAATGTGTGGGTACCCAAAGTTCTTGTGACTAACGTGAAAGGACCCAACTCTAATTGGGTACCTAAAAATCAAGCCTAATTTGTTTTGTAGGCATACTCCTCCGGTGGAACCAAATGGGTGATTGATAGTGGATGCACTAATCATATGACCGGGGATAAGAAGATGTTTATGTCTTGTGAAATGATTGAACATCCTACGGAAAAGATTGCCTTTGGAGGCAATGGTGGTGGAACGGTTGTTGGTCTAGGTAAAATTGCTATCTCAACCAATCATTCAATTTCTGATGTTTATTTGGTTGAATCTTTGGACTACAATTTGTTATCCGTGTCACAACTTTGTGAGATGGGCTACAATTGTTTGTTCACCAATGAGGGTGTGACTGTCTTTAGAAGAGGCGATGACTCCGTTGTTTTTAAGGGTGAACTCAAGGGAAGGCTTTATTTGGTGGATTTTACATCGGAGAAAGCCCAACTTGATACATGCTTAATGGCAAAGTCTAGCTTGGGTTGGCTTTGGCATCTCCGGCTAGCCCATGTTGGGATGAGTAATCTCAACAAACTTCTAAAGGAGGAACACATCCTAGGACTAACAAAAGTTCATTTTGAGAAAGATAGAATTTGTAGTGCTTGTCAAGCCGGAATGCAAGTTGGTGCTCCTCACCCCTCCAAGAATGTACTCACAACTACAAGACCATTGGAATTGCTTCACATGGATATCTTTGGTCCCGTGGCCTATGTTAGTATTGGAGGAAGCAAGTATGGTTTTGTCATTATTGACAATTACTCTCGGTATACATGGGTATTCTTTTTGCGTGACAAGAGCAAGGTTCATGATGTATTCAAGAAGTTTGCAACTAGAGCCCAAAATGAGTTTGATGCGAACATCAAGAGAGTAAGAAGTGACAATGGCACCGAGTTCAAGAACACTAACATTGAAGAGTATCTTTGTTGACGGTTCAAAACCGTGTTGAAGTTCACCGCAAGCGTACGGGTGACTTGGTGCCTTTTTCACCAAAGAGGGTCCCCCAAGGATTGTCAATCCAAGGATCGGAAGCAAACCGCTAAGGTTCTCTACCTAATCTAGCCAAACTAACCTAACATTAAGCATTGATTGCATATGAGATAAATCTAATAGATATATGAGTGAAGTGTAAAGGTTGATCACATCCATAACATAGGCAACATAAAGGAACAAACAAGGAAAACTAAGGCCTACATCTTCTAGTTGTAGTTCTAGCCAAAATAGCAAGTGCAACAAACATCTCATCTAAAAGCCATCTTTAAACTACTACCCTCCGATCAAACCCTCTAAGGCACCCATCGTACACGTGATCGTCATCATGTCACGATGCCCCATTTCTTGTATGGATAAACCTAAGAGCACGCTCATAGAGAGCGTATCGTACTCCTTGGTGGATCCGGTATGAACCCCTAGCCACCATTGCTACGAGATCACCCCGAGCAATCAGGGACGGAGCCAGGAAAAATTTTAGGAGGGGCTGAAAAAAATCATCTGCTGGCTGCTGCTCGTGAGCTCGTAACTGCCTGACGCTGTGCCCCTCGGCGCTCGCGGCTCACCCTCGAGCTTTGCGCCACCGCAGCCTGCGGTGTGCGCTGTGTGGGCGCCCACCCCGCCGCTCGCCGGCACCCGCCTGGGCACGGAGCTGCACCTAGGAGACCGGAGGGAGGGAGAATTAGCACGGACGGGTTGGGGCGACGGGAGACGGCGCGAGGTCACGAGGAGGCAGTGACAGGCAGGCGATGGCCGACGGTGGATAGCTCATAGCCGGATAGGAATTTTCCTTTGTTGGGCTTTGAAGTTTGGACTTAGACGAAAATGTTGACTACTCCCTCCGTCTCAAAATGTAAGCATTCCTAGCATTCAAACTCAAGAAATAATAGAACTGCTAAAAGACCTCTGTACCTCTCATTTTACACTACCCACCAACTCTCTACCAACCCACATACCCATTCAGTTTTGTCATATCCCTAAGAATGCTTATATTTTGACAAAAAATTTGAACTCTAGGAATGCTTATATAACGGAACGAAGAGAGTAGTTGGCCTAATATACCAAAGTACATGAGTAAAAAATTTGAGAAGGGACTCCAGGGTTCTACATGCCGGCGAGCTGTAGGGGGTGCTGGAGCCCCCCTTGCCCCCCGGGCTGCCTCCGTCACTGCGAGCAATCTATGTTAACGGTAGATTGGAATAAAGCAAACCCAAGGAAGCACAAGATCATAAAAGGAGGAATCGAGTTGCTAAAGATCGGATGACATGAAGTACTTTACTCACATAGTAGATGTGTTTAGGTCATCGCCACCGAATACATACCATCGAAGACCTCAACTAGCTCTAGAACTCCGCCATGGCACAACCACGCAGGGCGGCCATGGTGGCTAGGGTTGGCCTAGGCCATCCCTAGACAACTTCGAGGACTTGTGGTGGCCGTCGTCTCCCTCCGGTGCTTCCTTCTAGGTTTCGTCGAGTTGTGATGAATGGATGCGGTGGCCGACCAGGGTAGAGGCTATAAATAAGCCGAGGAGGAGCTAGGTCAAAGCGGAGGCCGAACCGGGCCCGGAATAGGGTAGGCCGGTCAGCTTAGGCTGGCCGGCCCAGGCCCAAAACGGCCTCAAATGCCTTCGGTCTTCATACAAAAGTTGTTCGTCTCGTCGAGCCATGCAATTTTCATATATAATTTGTCTCCATCAGACTTAATATGAGCGAGATATAACCGATAAGAAACCTAACGTGTCTTACTTTAGAGTTTTTGGTTGTAAGTGCTTCATTCTCAACAAGAAGCCCAAGAACTCTAAGTTTGCACCTAAAATTGATGATGGTATTTTTCTTGGTTACGCTTCAAATGCTCACGGCTATCGCGTTCTCAACAAGACCACCGGTAGTGTTGATATAGCGTGTGACGTGACATTTGATGAATCTAATGGCTCTCAAGTGGAGTAAGTTGATGAAGTGTGTGTAGGCAAGGAAAAGACCTCTACAAATGACATCAAGAAGATGGTCATTGGTGAAATCAAACATCAAGAAGAAGATGAAGAAGATGAAGTCATTGAAGCATCACCTAACTTGACTGCCGCTGCAAAACCCGGACACTCCGGAGAAAAGTCTGGAGAATCCGAAAATTTCGGAGACTCCGGATCCAACCCCGGAGAGTCCGGGCCCTCTGAAGAAGATGCTCAAGATCATCAAGAAAATGAGGATTTGATTCAACAAGAAGCTTTTGAGCCACATCCAAGAGTTCGTCAAAGTGGTCAAAGAGATCATCCCGTTGACAACATTCTTGGAAGCATAAGAAGAGGGGTTACTACAAGATCAAGATTGGCAAACTTTTGTAGGCATTACTCTTTCGTGTCCATGATTGAACCTCTCTCCGTGGAAGAAGCACTACAAGACGCTGATTGGGTGATGGCCATGCAAGAAGAGTTGAACAACTTCACTCGGAATGAAGTCTGGTCCTTAGTGGAACGCCCTAAGCAAAATGTGATTGGAACAAAGTGGGTGTACCGCAACAAACAAGATGAGGATGGGGTAGTGACCAAGAACAAGTCAAGGTTGGTTGCAAAGGGCTATACTCAAGTTGAAGGCTTGGACTTTGGAGAAACTTATGCACCGGTAGCAAGACTTGAAGCAATCTGTATCTTGTTGGCATTTGCTACTCATCATGATTTCAAGCTTTTTCAAATGGATGTCAAGAGTGCTTTCTTGAATGGCCCAATCTCCGAAGAAGTTTATGTTGAGCAATCACCAGGCTTTGAAGACCCTCAATTCCCCAACCACGTCTACAAACTCCATAAGGCGCTCTATGGTCTTAAACAAGCACCTAGAGCATGGTATGAATGCCTTAAGGAATTTCTCCTAAGGAAAGGCTTTGAAATAGGCAAAGCCGATCCTACTCTTTTCACTCACAAAGAAGGAAATGATATATTTGTGTGCCAAATTTATGTTGATGACATTATATTTGGTTCTACTAACAAAGTTTGGGCAGATGAATTTAATAGGATTATGACAAAGATGTTCGAGATGTCCATGATGGGAGAGTTGAAGTTCTTTCTTAGATTTTAAATCAAGCAACTCAAGGAAGGCACGTTCATAAGTCAAACCAAGTACACTCATGACATGCTCAAGAAGTTTGACATGGACAAGGCCAAGCCCATCAAGACCCCAATGCCATCCAATGGACATCTTGACTTGAATGAAGATGGAAAAAGCATGGATCAAAAGGTATATCGCTCCATGATTGGATCCTTGCTTTACCTTTGTGCATCTAGGCCCGATATTATGCTTAGTGTGTGCATGTGTTCAAGGTTTCAAGCCAATCCTAAGGAATGTCATCGCATGGTTGTTAAGAGAATCTTTAGGTATTTAGTACACACTCCTAACCTTGGTTTTTGGTACCCAAAGGGCTCCACTTTCAATCTACTTGGCTACTCCGATTCGGACTATGCCGGTTGCAAGGTAGATAGAAAGAGTACATCCGGGACTTGCCAATTCCTTGGAAGGTCCTTGGTGTCTTAGAGTTCCAAGAAACAAAATTTTGTTGCCTTATCCACCGCCGAGGTCGAGTATGTTGCAGTCGGCGCTTGTTGTGCTCAACTACTTTGGATGAGGTTCGCTTTGAGGGACTTTGGTTGTACGTTTAGCAAGGTGCCACTCTTATGTGACAATGAGAGTGCCATCAAGCTTGCGAACAACCCCGTAAACCACTCAAGAACAAAACACATAGACATAAGACACCATTTCTTGAGAGACCACGAAGCCAAAGGAGATATCGCTTTAAGTCATGTGAGCACCGAAAAGCAACTAGCCGATATCTTCACAAAGCCTCTTGATGAACTAAGGTTTTGTGCTTTGAGGAGTGAATTGAATATCTTGGATTCTCGTAACATGGCTTGAGCACATGTTTTATTGTGTTAGGCTAGATCTTTATAAAAGAAAAGATTTGAAAAGATAAGTGTGGATTTGCCTTGAAAAACATCTGGATTTTCTCTAGGTACAACACTTGGACTATGGTTCTCATTGATTGATTGTGGCTAGTATCAAGTGTTGGAACCTCTCTAGCTCACATAAGTTTCATTCATAATCATCTTTATCTATCTCAATTCAATTCCTTGAAAATCTGTTGCCAAGTCTCAGGGGGGAGCCGGAGACTCCAGGCCTTTTCCCGGATACTCCGGATTTCCCGGAGAGTCTGGGTTCAGCCCGGATACTCCGGACCTTAACGCCTATATAAGCATTTTCACCGCAGTCAAAACCCTAGTTTCTCACTTTTTACTGCGTGGACCGTTTACCCCTGCCTCCCTCCGCCCCTCTCTCTCTCTCTCTCGTCGCCCCTCTCCTCTCCCCCTTGGTTCTTCCCTTGAACCTAGGGTTTCTACCCTCGAGAACTTGAGAGAGTGAGAGATTGAAGTCCCCAAGGAGTGGGAAACAAGGTGCTGCACTTGTTTTGAAGATTTGGAAGTCTTCCCCCTCGGTTCTCCCTCTTCCCTAACGTATTCAAAGGCTCTTTTGCCCGATCTACTTTCCTACGCCATATCTTGAGAAATCTCTTGGATAGGAATGTTCCTTAGACTCTAGAACTAGTGGATCTGCAATATCTCAAGTTTCCCGTGGTGGATTTGTGCGACATTGTGAATTAGTGTTTCGCCAGGAAAACCCGAATACTCCGTACTTTGTCCGGACACTCCGGAGTTTCCGGACTGTCCGGGAATTTTCCCGGAGACTCCGGATTTTTCTGATGAAATCCTAATTTGCCTCATCACACATATTTTCCATGGATGTCTTCTCATGTACTCCTTATTACTCATCTCCAGATCATGAGGAAGAAGTACAAGCAAGATGAGTCGGCTGCCCAAAGGAGGACCAAGGCTAGGCACGACCCTCAAACCTTGGCGGTAGTGCAACAGACTTTGGGGCTTGGCTCTTCTCAGTGATCCACTCGTGCTCGTGCTCCTATCTACACTGAGCAAGAGATCAAAGAAGAGGAAGCACAGCAGGCCGTTGGTGAAGAAGAGGAGAAAGAGGATGTAGAGAAATATAGGGTTGCTCCTAGGCATCACGGGAAAGGCCCGGCTCAACCATCAAGGAAACCCCGTGAGGCCCCCTACATTTCTCGTTCTAGGCACGTACCTCGCCCCTCAATGCCAAAGAATCGTCCTACTCCCTACTCCCAGATTTGTCCCCGAACTCCACCCCATCTCACAGCTTCCTTTCCATCTAATGTGAGGGTGGTAACTACTCCTATCAACCTTAGGGACCCCAGGGCTGTGCAAGGGTTTGCTCAACAAATGCTGAGAGATTACTCTAGGAATGCCCTTGCAGTCAGAGAGCAAAGGGAGGAAGATGTCTACATGTACATATCTAGTGAGGCACTTGAGTCAAGGTTTTGGTGTGATTTCCATAGGGACTTCTATCAGACAGTGATAAGGAGTCCACAGATGAAGGCCAAGAACAAGTCACCCATAGTAGAGATGAAGTATATTGACTGGCCCTACTATGAGAAGTTGGAGAATCCCACCTTTGATGCCGTGATTGATAGATGCAAGGAACTTGGACTTTATGAGATCATGGGTTTTCGCTATGGATGGAATAAAGAGATTCTTGCCCAATTCCATTGCTCATACTACTATGATTCTCACCAAAACACTATCACTTGGACCACTCAAGGAGAGAAGTACTCCATTGACTACATGACCTTTTCTCGCTTGCTTGGTCTTGGCAAGAAAGATGAAGCTCGCACTCCTATCCATAATGAAGACAAGTACAAGCCCAAGGACATGGCATATATGTTCCCCTCCGCCTTCCTAGCTCATGAGGGAAAAGCTGACAATCTCATTCCATACTACTATTATTTCAATCAGTTTTTTCGTGCCACCATTGATCCAAAGGGAGACATCACTGCTCTTAGGCACTATGCCGTCAATCTCCTCAACCGTGTGGCTCCCGAAGAAGAAGGATTTTGCATATTTGACTTCATTTGGAATGAACTTCACTGTACTATGTGTGACCCCATGAAGCACCTCCCTTATGCTCCATACATCATGTATATGATTGAGAGGCTCACCAATACCCAATTTCCAAAGGATGTCACTCATGAGCCTCTTAGGCATCTTCGTGCTAGAGACAAAAGAACTCCAATGAAGAAGAGCACAAGATTTGTCAGATCCTCTAGTGCTGCCCCTCGCCATGATGATGAGCCCCTACCTCGCTCCACTCACACATCTAGATCTTCTCGTAAGGTCAAGGGGTCCATGGTCAAGAGGGCATTCAAGAGCATCTTCTCCATGTGCAAGCGTATCGTCACCGAGACTAATGAAAATCGTCGTGACATCATTGAGATCAAGTCTCATCTTGGGCTTCCTACGGACACCTACCATGAGCTCCCCGAGTTTGATGACCAATTTGCGGAGTGGGACGCCCATGACGCTGCTGCTAATGCACAAGAAGAAGAAGAAGAAGAAGAAGAAGAAGAAGAAGAAGAAGAAGAAGAAGAAGTGCAAGAGGAAGAGGAAGAGGAAGAGGAAGAAGAAGAGGAGGAGGACAACAACGAAGAAAAAGAAGAAGGTGGAGATGATGAGGACACGGAGTGATCCCCTTCTGCTGCTGCTGTCCCTACACTTCCTTTTTGGCGCTTGATGCCAAAGGGGGGGTGAGTATCTTATTTTCATGCTTTAAGACTTGGAGAATTTGAGAACTTGGTCTGTAATAACTCTTTATGTTTGAGACTATGTGATGTGAGCTTGAGACTATTTGGTTGAGTGTTTGTGATGCTAGATATCTAGGCTGCATTTTATTTCTCTAAGGATGCTTATGATAGTTTGAAAATTTTTTGATCAATGATTTCTGCTGAGTACTCAAAGTCCAGAAACTCCGGACTCTCCGGACTCTCTAGGTTTCCCGGATTCTCCGGGGTGAGTCCGGATACTCCAGGCTCTGACACCTTAGCCTCTTTTATCCCTTCATTGAGTGTATAAACTGTCATATGCATCACATATATCTTGTTTGCACAAACACAAGCACCCCACTGTTGATCATCTTGGTACACTCTCTTGTTTTCCCCTCTTGTGCAAAATTAAGTGCTAAAAGCACTTATGAGATTCAAACTCCAAATGCACAAATTAAGGGGGAGTGTTGCAAGATAGATCAAAGCTCTTTACTGAATTTATTTATCTCTTATAAAGCTTAAAGGTGTTGTCATCAATCACCAAAAAGGGGGAGATTGAAGAGTATCTTGGCCCCCTAAGTGGGTTTTGGTGATTTAATGACGCACTAATAAGCTACTAATGATGTATTGAGTATATGAGCAGGTACTAAAATTCTACGATGACATCTAAGTGCTTCATTGCTATAAAAAAAAGAAAGTAATGCCAAAAGAAGGATTCCTTGGAGGCTTATTTATTTTATATTTTGAATTTGAGTCCTAGGAATGCCGTACTATAAAGAGGGACATGAATTGTATCTTCCAAGAGTTGAAAAGGTGCTCTAGATGACTAACCAAAAACCTATGACAGACACCTTTGCACTACACGTTCACCAGGCTATCCTTAGTGTGCTGACTCTAGAAGGCCGGAGACTCCGGGTTTGATCCCGGATACTTCGGGCTTCCTGGAGTCTCCGGGCCTAGTCCGGATACTCCGGGTCTTAGAGCTGTAACGGCTCTTTTTCTAGGTGAGGAGGTATTTATACCCCCTCAACCCTATCCACTCCCCCTCTCTTGCCCATTTAGACCTGCAACACTCAGAACTCATTCACTCCCCCTCTTTACTCCCCTTGGCTTTGGTTTGGTGAGATTTGTTGGGGATTAAAGGAGGGATTGAGAGCAAGAGCTTGGAGAGTGCTAGTGAGCTGATTTCCCATCTCTAGAGCACCTCGTTCTTTGCTTGGTTGGCAACTTCGTGTTTGTTACTCTTGGAGCCTTGAGCTCCTAGCCGGCTAGGCGTTGCCTTGGAGCATCCAACGGATTGTGGCTGCCCAAGGAAGTTTGTATTACCCCGTGATTGAGTAAGTAACCCTAGCTTGATCTTTGTGGTCGCTAGGGGGAGGAAAGTGACCTAGGTGTAAAGGTCCACCCTTTGTGGGTTCCTCAACGGAGACGTAGAGCTCAAGGTGTGAGCTTGAACTCCGGTAACAAATCCCTTGTGTCTCTTGTGCTTGTTTCTCTTGTTGTATGCTTGATATCCCTTTGAGCACATTTCTAGGGTTTGTGACCGATCTACTCCGTGGTGAGGTTTCTAAGGGTTCTAAGTGGTGGAACAGGCTTATATCACTGTATTGCATATCCTATATTCACAGATTCAAATTTGAGCAAGTTTGATTTTTGTCGATTTAGTCGCCCCCTCAAAAGCCCGGACTTTCCGGAGTATCCAGAAAAATATCCGGAGACTCCGGACTTTGACCTGACAGTTTGCTTTTAAGTTGTAATTTTCAGAAATGACTATTCACCCCTCCCCCTCTAGTCGACATCACGATCCTTTAAGACGTCCTAAACATGGGAGAGATGAGGGTTAGAGTTTTTTGTGCTTTCAACTCCCTTTGAGGTCATCTCCAGTTCTCCACCATTGATTCAAACATAAACACTGAGTTTGTGGCATGTTTTCTTTGAGTTCATGAGCTTCAAAACAAGGGGCTCCTATCTAGATAGAAAGTAGTTGAAACTTCCAGCCACCAAAATCCATCTTCTTCCCTGATGTTGATGGCTGTTAAGCACCTATTTTAGGGTTGTCAACTCCTGCATTTTATCATGAGAAACATACATCCACACTAGAATAGGAGCTTATACTGACAAATTCCACAAGTGGCGATGTATATTCGAATGCAGTTATTTAGCACAAGAAATAGAGAGAAAGCACACACTTTTGAACAAGGCATTAAAGGCCCCCGACCAATGAGAGGCTACCACATAGGACTCCCCTCGATCCATGACATCATCAATCCAGGTGAAATAATCCCAACGAATCACGCGCTACCACGTCAACTTCATATGAATTGAAGGGCCCACTCGATGTCCAAACTGACTCAAAAAGCTATACACACCTAAGATGTACCCAAGGGCCCACATATCAGTCACCACACCAAGGGAGGAGGCCAGCCGGGCCCACAAGGGGTCGGTCGAACCATGGGTTCGGCCAAACCGCCTTAGGCTCTGTGGATCCTGGCCTTCCATGTGTTGGCTGGTGATTGGCTCCCAAGTGCATTTCCGAGGTGCACAAGGTGCTTTGAGCCGCAAACACAGGATTCTCCACATCTATAAATAGAAGGGGAGGGGTAGGAAATAGGACATACACTTCTCCATTTAGTAAAAGAGGTCTTCTCTGTCGAAATCTCTAGAGCCAAAATTCCATGACAGACTCTTTAGATGATCCTGGGCTAGTGGAGGAGGCTAGGGCAACAATCCCAAGAGAGTCTCTTGAATCTATCCTCGATGAATGGGCTTCAGATTTCATCGAAGAGAAGAAGGAACCTTCTGAGCCCATAGATATATCAGAGTTTAAGCTCCCTCCTAGACCTCTGATTGGGTTGAAACCCTTACTAGTTGGACTTCGTTATGCTTTCCTCCACGGTGATACAGAATCTCCCATAATTATTAGTGATAAACTCTCAGACGAGGAATCCGCGAGACTCATCGCTGTCTTAGAGAAACATCGGGCAGTTCTCGGATATTCTCTCTAAGATCTCAAGGGAATACCCAACTCTTTGCACTCATCGCATTCCCGTAGATTCAATGATCCCACCTACAAGAGAGCCCTAGAGAAGGCTAAATAATAATATGAGGGAAGTTGTTAAGAAGGAAGTCCTAAAAATTCTACACTTTGGGGTCATTTACCATGGGCCCTATAGTGAGTGGGTTAGTCTCATTCAGGTTGTGCCTAAAAAAAGAGGGATGACAATTGTCCCTAACGAGCATGATGAGCAGATCGCCCAGCGTATCCCTACCGCATGGAGGATGTGCATAGATTATAGAAAACTTAACAAGGCCACAAAGAAGGACCACTTCCCACTACCTTTCATTGACGAGATGTTAGAACGGTTAGCGAATCACTCCTTCTTTTGTTTCCTTGATGGGTATTATGGGTATCATCAAATCCCCATTCACCTTGATGACCAAAGCAAGACCACTTTCACATGTCCCTATGGAACATACGCTTATCTTAGAATGTCTTTTGAGATGTGTAATGCGCCCGCTTCATGCCAAAGGTGCATGATGTCTATCTTCTCAAACATGATCGAGCAGATCATGGAAGTTTTCATGGACGATTTTTTCGTCTATGGAAAAACCTTTGATGATTGTCTTGAGAACCTAGACAAAGTCTTGCAACAATGATATAAAGATTTGGTACTCAATTGGGAGAAGTGCCATTTCATGGTTCGAGAAGGCATCGTGTTAGGGCACCTAGTTTCTGAACGAGAGAGAGGTGGACCGTGCAAAAATAGAGGTTATAGAAAAGCTTCCACCTCCTGTTAATGTTAAGGGCATCCGCAGCTTCCTATGCCATGCAGGGTTCTACCGCCACTTCATTAAGGATTTCTCTCAAATTGCTAGACCCCTCACCAATCTCTTGGCCAAGGATGCACCTTTCGAATTCACAGATAAGTGCATGAAAGCATTCCTCACTCTCAAAGCACTCATCTCAGCCCCGATCATCCAACCTCCTGACTGGACGTTGCCTTTTGAGATCATGTGTGATGCTAGTGACTAAATTGTAGGGGCGGTTCTAGGTCAGACTAGGGACAAAAAGCATCACACTATAGCCTATGCTAGCAAAACCATGACATGAGCTCGGCTTAATTATGCTACTATCGAGAAGGAGCTCCTTGCTGTTGTCTTCGCTATAGACAAGTTTAGATCTTACTTAGTAGGAGCTAAGACAATTGTTTACATTGATCATGATGCTCTTAAATATTTGTTGAAGGACCGCTTAGGCGACCAGAGGGGGGGGGAGTGAATGGGAGCCTATAAAAATTCTTCCCAAAGAACTCGGCCTATGTCCCGAAAACAAACCCACGAATCCTACACTCGCTCAAGCCAATCGTCAAGGTTACGTAGTTATAGAGAAACTACTAGCCTTAGGAACGATCCTTGGTTCACCTAGTGAAAGCACGAATTAAAGAGCCAAAGCGAACCGGGTAACAAAGAACCAAGACGGGTCACCCTGACATAGGGGGCGGGTCACCCGCGGGCTGGGTCACCCTGACGTAGGGGGCGGGTCACCCTGGACAGCACAGAAAATAGCCCGTGAAACAGCTGCAAACTTTCGATCGATGGATCTCCCAAATGGCTCGGTGGATTGAAGCCAAATTTTAGGAAAAGTAGTAATGCCTCTAGGAGAAGCTATTCCTAAAATTTCATGGACCCAAACCCACTCAATCTCCAGGAATCACAAATCTTGGCCAAGAACACTATGAACTAGGGTTCATCTGAAAACTCACGAATCGAGGGCAAATCCCGGCGTTTGAGGGGTCAAGATCATCCACAAAGATGCACAAGATATCCACCCATGATCCCCCCCCAAAGAAATCCGGAGAGAAACACCCTCAAATCGGCGAATCAAGCGACGAACGAAAACACCCAAAAATAGCTCCGAAAATGACACGAAAATCACAAAGAGCTAAGAGAGGGAAATCATCACAACGCCGAATTCTTCCATACATCTAGAGGTCAGATTCTATACAAAGTTTGTCTGACCTATGGATCAAAGGAAATGAAAGCAAATCATCCGAGGGAGAGAGAGCTAGGGCCAGGGAGAGAGGTGCCATGCACCTCTCCGCTATATATATGAAGTCCACTAGAGGAGAAAAATGACCACGCTACCCCTACAACTTAAAATTAAGATACACACCCCACAGGGGCCTTTTGGTCAAGTCTTCGGATATTCCCATTGAGCGGACATGCTTCCACCACGGACTCACTTAACCTCGACGCAAGCCCCGCGATCACGCCATGTGCCCCTACCCTCGAAGCTTCCTGACGCTCTCGGATCACCATCTCCATCGCGTTGGGCCTTCAGGCTTGGTTTTGAAGCTCAAACCAAGAAACCGTCCTACTATGGTTTTGTGGGCAAACCACCAAGCCCTGCATGCAAGCTTCGGTCACGAACCGCCACCTTGCACCGTCCCATGTTCATGACTTCAACTCGCTCTTCTTGCACCTCACGGCTCGCACTTGACCCCATCGGCCATCGGGTCCCTCGAACCAAGCCTACTTGTCTCTCCATCACCCGGAGGCCTCCACCTGCACCAACACGAGTTAAGACGCAACTTGTACCTACAATACTAAGCCAAGCATCAGTCCACACAATGTTGTCAATCACTCATCACTGAGCAGCGACCCACCACTGGTCTTCGGACGCTCTTGGTCCTCAATTCACTAAGAAAGATGCTAAACCCCGTTTGATCTGATGGATTCTTTTGCTCCAAGAATTTGATGTTGAGATAAGAGATAAAAAAGGAGTAGAAAACTCTATTGTGGATCACTTGTCTCGTATGCATTATACTAACACGCAGAAGTTACCGATAAATGACTACCTACAGGACGATATGCTGCTGAAAGTCACCGACTCCAACCCATGATATGCAAATATTATGAACTACATGGTCACAGGGTATGTACCACCTGGGGAAGATAGGAAAAAGTTGGCATACGAGAGTAGATGGCATATGTGGGATGATCCATATCTGTATAGGGTCTATGCAGATGGCCTGTTAAGAAGATGTGTGCCTATGCCTGAAGGACTACAGATCATCGAAACATACCATCCAGCACCGTATGGGGTCACCATGGTGTTTTTCGCACACATGCAAAAATTTTGCAGAGTGGTTTCTTCTAGCCAACTATGTATGATGACACTAAGAATTTCATTCGAAGGTGTAAGAGATGCCAAAAGCATGGAGGAATCACTACACGAGATGCAATGCCCTTGCACGACAATCTTCAAGTGGAACTTTTGATGTATGGGGCAATGACTTCGTGGGACCCTTCCCAAAGTCACATGACTGCGAATACATCCTCGTGGCAGTTGACTATGCGTCAAAATGGGTGGAAGCAATGCCTTGCCGCACTGCTGATTCCAAGCACGCTCGAAAGATGTTCTGAGAAGTGATATGTCCTCGATTTGGCATACCAAGGCTAGTAATCAGTGATGGAGGATCCCATTTTGTTCGGAGACCTTCTCAAAGAACTAGGGGTACCGCACAACATTGCTACACCATATCACCCTCAGACTAATGGTCAAGTTGAAACCTCCAGCAAACAAATCACGAACATCCTGCAGAAGTCAGTAAATGAAGTAGGAAGATCTTGGAAGACACATTTGCCAGATGCATTGTGGACATATCAAACATATCACAAAACACCATTGGGCATGACACCCTATCAGCTAGTCTATGGGAAGACATGTCACATGCCAGTAGAAGTCGAACACAGAGCTTACTGGGCCGTCCGAAAGTTCAACCTAGACTTCACCATGGCCGTAAGACAGAGGAAGTAGAAATTATCAGAATTGGAAGAATGGAGGAATAAGGATTATCGCAATGCCAAGATCTACAAAGAAAGAACAAAGAGATGGCATGACAAAAGGCTTAAGAAAAAAGAATTTGCAGCAGGAGATAAGGTATTACTCTTTAACTCCAGGGTCAAGTTGTTTGGACATGGGAAGCTCCGTAGCAAATGGGAAGGACCATTTACCTTCATCAATTGTGGCACCACACGGAGCAATTACACTGCAAAGCGATGAAGGTGACATCTTCAAGGTAAATGGACACCGCTTAAAAATCTTCCTAGAACCCAATGATAAGGAATATGAAATAGTCAACTTCATGGAAGACACATGACTTCGATCTCAGCCGCTTGGTTAAATAGGTAAGTTCTTCTCTTTTCCTTCCTTATCCCTTTTATGTTATTATGCCTAATAAGATGCAAGTAAGAAATCAGTGTGTGGGACTCCTCCAACCCCTACACCTATGAATAAAAGCACAAACAAGGTATGTCACGTACTCTCACTCCTGGTCTACAAGCTTGAACAAAATTTATCACTAGTCTCCTAAAATCGATCTCGAGCTCCGCTTGTTCTATATGTTTCCTATGGTTGTCCTGCATATGTTTTATTTCTTACTCAACATCTTGATGATTGTGAACAAATATCTTTAGGAAAGCATGTTCATCTGGGTAGTTGGTATTTGAGATTTGGTTTAATGATTTGATCTCCGCTCTAAATGTTTGAGTACTTGGGAGATTTATTTTGAAAACGAGAAAACCCTTTGCAAGGCTCCTCTTTGACATGCCAAGTCCTACCAAAGCCATATGATGAATTTTGTTGAAAAACCATATACTCATATGATGCTTGTTTGTGCGTTGAACTTTGTCAAACTATTGTGACTCTTGTGAGAATTCTTTTCATGCTTTCATGATCAAGTTTCATGTGCACACCACCATATCCCCCTTTCTATGCTTCTATATTGGAAGTTAGCATTGTACCATCCATCCAGTTCACAAAAATAAAGCTCCATATATAGTGTGACATCTCTCTCTCCAAAAGTATCCTAAAAAAGAGATACATGCTCAAAGCATGATGCAAAAAAAGAGAGAGAAAGAAAGGATAGCCCATGTCCAAAAGCAAGAAGAAAAAGGAGAGAGATGGGATCATACAAAAAGGAGCTCCAATAAATCAAATGGTAATAGTTAGCACCCATTCCGAGCATAGTATCCACCTTACCATATATACCTTATCATATCCATACATGTGCACATCTTGATCTGATTGTATGATTTGATTTTCTCCTTGGATCCGGTTTTTGACTCTGCGATATATATGATGCAAGTATGCCTTATTATTCATACCCACCTTGAGATCTACATATAGCCATCATTAGAAGTAAGATGAAGAAAGACAATTATAATGCCATGGTGATGACATATACACATTGAGTGATCTGAGAGAGTCAAATGAGGAAGCTAAGCAAGGTTTGTTTTGGAAACTTATTGCAAAACCCCAAGTTACTTGACATGAAGACCATGAGTGATTTGATTCATGACTGTTCCATTCCTCAACTACCCCAGATGGCATGATAGACACTCCACCGAGTTCACAAGTATGAGGTATGATTTGGAATACCTCTTATGCTCGCTTCATACCTTTGGATATCATGTCTCACCTGATATGTTCTCCTTCACTCGAGAACAAGCAAAGGTCAAGTGTGAGGGTGTTGTTGACGGCTATTAAGCACCTCTTTTAGGGCTGTCAACTCCTATAGTTATCATGAGAAACATACATACACACTAGAATAGGGGCTTATACTGACAAATTCCACAAGTGGTGATGTATATTCAAATGCAAGTATTTAGCACAAGAAATGGAGAGAATGCACACATTTTTGAACAAGGCATTACAGGCCCCTAGCCAATGAGAGGCCGCCACATAGGACTCCCCTAGATCCATTACATCATCAATCCAGGTGAAGCAATTTCAACGAATCACACGCTGCCACATCAAATTCACATGGATTAAAGGACCCACTCGACGTCCAAACTGACTCAAAAAGCTAAACACACCTAGGATGTACCCAAGGGCCCAGATACCAGCCACCACGCCAATAGAGGAGGCCAGCTGGGCCCACAAGGGGTCGGTCGAACCATCTTAGGCTCGGTTGATCCTGGCCTTCCATGTGATGGCTGGTGATTGGCTCCCAAGTGCATTTCTAAGGTGCGCAAGGTGCTTTGAGCCGCGGACATAGGATGCTCCAAACCTATAAATAGAAGGGGAGGGGGTAGGAAATAGGACATACACTTCTCCTCATTCCTCACTTTTGCCTTTGGCTTCTCTCTTTAGGAGAGGGGAGCTCCTTTGCATAGGATTAGTGCTGGCTTGCTAGTGCTTTAAGAGATCTAGGAGGTGAGCGAGGGGGAATCTTTGGGTCGTGCCATGATCATTGGCATCTTTCCCCAAGAACGAACCTTTGCGGATGCTGCTATTTTTCATTTAGAGTAAAATGAGTATTTCTGTATTTTTCTAATTAGACTAAAGTGACATTCATACAGAGGTAGTGTGTTCTTGCCCTATTCTTAATTTAGAGGCTTTATTTCTTGCGAACACAACCCTTTTGATCTTGTAGCATAGGTTCACGAGTTCTCATTTCCATTTGTGTGATAGATTTTCTATTAGACTATAGTGAATGCTCATGCATTTCTCTATTTAGATCAAAGTTGCATCTGTGATCCTTGCATGAGGTAGAGGTTATCTGAGCTAGTTCTAGCTTCTCCCTCATGGGTTTGTCGCTTCATATTTATACAGAGTGCTATAGTGTTGCTACGGGTATACAGACGTAGTCGTGCTATAGTAGTAATCAGTGGTGTAGATGTGGTGTCTAGACTACATGTTATCCTTCGTTTGCCATGTATCCCATGTTTAGATAGAGGTAGGGTGCGGTAGTGACAGCCATTGGACCCTTTGTATTCCTCCGCGTCCGAGTACAGGGTAGAGCCAAAGGTCGGAGACTCTTGTTAGAGCTAGGGTGAGTCGGTGCCCGAAGTGAGTGAACTTAACCAAGAAGTCGTTCTAGACTACGTATCTACCCGCAGGATCCTCCCTATCTATCTGTCCCGTCCTATAGAGTGGTGTCCTTAGACTATAGCTAGGCCAGGGGCCAGATCTCATCCATTCCTTGGATTCGATACCCTTTGGAATACTCCTTGGGTGAAGTGCTATATTCGTGCGCCTGTGGACTCTTTCGTACATGTCGGTATACCTAGGTTGATCTTACTCTCACGCTAGGTGCGCACTAGTGGTGACGTTAAGAAATGCTAACACCTGACAACTAATAACACTTCCCCATCTTCTTCCACGCAGCCCGTTGATAATTTTTTTTCTACATTTAAAAAAAATGTTGAATGTTGGACCAACAATTTATTAAAAAATATTGGACCAATATTTTCACGAAATGTTGGACCAACATTTTTTCAAAATATTTTCCGTAAGTGTTGGATCAATTTTTGTTCAAAACTTTTCTGAAAATATTGGAACAACATTTTTCAGAAAATGTTGGGCCAATATTTTAGGAAAAATTGAACCAACATTTCTTCATAAAATTTGAGTCCAACATTTATTGGAAAAAGTTGGACCCACATTTTTCGCAGAGAGAGGGACCAATATTTCTTGAAAAATGGTTATGCCAACATTTTCTTTAAAAAAATTGAACCTCTATGTGAAGGGATAGCCCAACACAAGGCACAATGCAAACAAGCATAGAGGTGCGCAGCGTCAAAAAAAATTTAAGTTAGCGACGCAAGTCATGTTCACATGGCAAACAAAACCATCATCCCAAATTCACAAACCGATGCTTATGTAGGATTAATCTTGATTGGCTAAGCTGCTGTTTTAATATTTTTTTTCAAACAGGGTCTTAAATGGGTCTTAAATGTTTTCAGGAGTGAGAGCATCTCAATAAATACTTCTTTTTTTAGAAAGACACGTAAAAAGATGTCTCGTATCTGATTCATATAAAAAAAACAATCTATAATACAAAAGAATGACAACTAGTTTACAGAGATACCTCAATATGCCACACTGAAGAGGAGCTGAAAAAAGACCTCGTGGGCTTCAGGATTCGTCTCATGGGCCTGAACTGACTGTAATAAAACTGCTGGCTCTTTTTTTGTACTCCCTTGATCTACGTATAACAAAATAAAAGGTGTTCATGAATTATATATGTATTCTTTGTTGGAGCCAATCATGTCATGAATTGCTTGACTGGCTGGCTCGTTTGTTGATGCATCATAGAGGGGAATTAAAGTTCTCCTTGGTCTTTGCGTTCTAGAGTTATGCGCATATCAAACCTGGACGGAGGGAGTATATAAGGAACAACAAGTCACAAATGGACCGCAGAAGACTATATACTCTGCGGTTTGGTAATAGAAATCGTTGAGGACAACGACACAGTCTCCAAAACACAATTTTAACTTTTTTATATAAAAATATTTATCGAACAGTTATATATGTATATTTTTATGAAAATGGTTTTCGAAACAAATTTATTGATATGATTTTCACATTTCAAAACCCGACAACTTAAAAATTGTTCATCATTTGTATTCTTAATATTTTATCAAATCTTGTCCCCGGTGCACGACGAGAGGGAGGCATCGTCGTCAGAACCGAATAGCAGTGTGGCCGGCCTTTCAATGCAGTACCGAACGAATGTACAGCTGGAGTACGAGGACACCGATAGTATAGTACGGAATTAAAGCTGCAGTGCCCGCGCCGATCAGCCGGACAGGTGGCACCGATCGAGCTATACTGTCGAGCAACGAAGGCCGCTATGACGAGTTGTGCCGGCCGGACCAAATTACTCGTACGTGCATCGGTGCATGCATGCCCTCGCAAAGCCGTTACTGGACCGCGTCACCGGCCGTTAGGAGCGCCGCTCAATTTAAGCCCCGAGAGTGGCAGGCCACCACACCACCTTTTCCCCAAACCGTGAGTCACCGCCGCACCGCTAGAGGATTACTGTACAATGCTCCAAAATACCCAAACCGCCTCCCTCATGTGACCCTTGTCCCGGTCCTCGATTCGACGATTCCTAAAGATCTCAAAGCATTTTCACCACCAGCTAGCAGCGCCCCAGCCTGCTGGTCCACGACATCACTCGTAGTGAGAGAGATCGGATCGGACAAACCACCAGTTGTTGCTTGCAGCGATCAGACGGTACGGTACACTACTCGTGAAATGACACTTCAGTCCCCCTTCGTACCCTATAAATGCATACCACCAGTGTACTATACGCTGTAGCAACCAGAGCACACGAACTCGATCGTGTGTACTCGGCCTCTAACATAGAACACGGAGAGACACGCAAACCCCTAGTGCAAACTTCACCGTCATGGCAGTGGCAGTGGCAGTGGCAGTGGCACGCAGAAACGGTAGTGGCGCAACGGCACCACTGGCCGCCGTCCTGGCGGTGAGCCAGCTGCTACTGCTACTCCTCCTCGCCACCCACTCGGCCGCCTGCAGCGGCAGCGGATACTCACCATGCCCCAAGCCGCCGCCGGTGCCGGTGCCGGCGCCGTGCCCCCCGACGCCGAGGGCGCCCAGCGGCGGCGGCGGTGGCGGCGGCGGAACGGGCAGCCAGGGCAGCAGGTGCCCGGTGAACGCGCTTAAGATGGGCGCGTGCGCGAGCGTGCTTGGCGGCCTGCTGAGCCTGGAGGCGGGCTCGGCGCCGGCAGTGTCGTCGTCGTCCAGTCCGACGACGACGACGCAGCAGCCGTGCTGCCAGCTGCTGGGCGGGCTGGCCGACATGGACGCGGCCGTGTGCCTCTGCACGGCACTGCGGGCCAACGTGCTGGGCCTCGTCCAGGTGAGCATCCCCGTCCAGCTCGGCGTCGTCGTCAACTCCTGCGGCAAGAAGGTCCCGCAGGGCTTCCAGTGCCCAACCTGATCGCCCACGCGCGGATGCGGGTGTGCGTGTGAACTACAAGCGCATGCAAAGCAACTACTCCATGCATGAGACAAGTTATTCGCTAGTAGGTGAAAGAAAGCCCAGAACGCTGCTTAAGTTGGGTCTCTGATCTCGGTGGCCCGCTGTTTGTTGTGTCGTGTGTACTTTATTTGCGTCGTGATCCTGTGCTGCTATGATGTTGTTACGTTTCGTTGTGTGCTGGTTAGTACTCCCTCCGTTCTTAAATATATCACGTTTAGGATAAGAAAACTAGTTTATTTTGAATTAATTTTCTTATCCTAAACGTCACATATTTAAGAACGGAGATAGTATTGAGTAGTAGGAAATCGTGTTGACTGTTGCTTAGTCCACCCGTTGTAACAGTGTGATCATTAATTGGGTTTATGTAACTCTTTTATGGATTCTGAGGTTGTTCAGTTCCAGTGCATCATCCACTGAACTATTCTATACCGGTGACATCTGTTGATTGGTTGCCTAGTTTTTCTTTTTCTTTTTTTTGGACAAATTGGTTTCCTAGACGAACCACAACCAGGGGGCTTTAGCTCGCTGGATGCAGGTGGCCACAAAGCTGATGATTGTATTAAGTAGAGGATTAGAATATTAAGTGATATTAGTATTTTTAAAGATGTTCAAGTTTGAATAATATAATCTAAAGTCTATAAAAATACATTAATATAAAAGAAATATCGATACTTGTTTATAATGGGCCTGCTGGCTGCTGCTTTTCAGCACCGCTCGGCTGCGCCAGCCCAAGAGCTGCCACAGCAGCCCAGGCTCTGTCCCATTTGATGTAGCTTTGCTACTCTACCTGCTCGGTTGGCTAATACTGCTAACTGACCAGAACAGATAGCTAATACTGATTTGATGCGAGAGAAAAGTACTGCTGACAGACTAGCTATCAAGAGCCTACTACTCACATATACGGAGTATAAGCCAGGCTAGGCTCAGCAGGAAAACCCTAAAGTGCCGGTTACACGCCACAACCAATATTCAAAAATGCAAGGAAATACGTCAGCAGACTGGATGAATGATGCAATCAAGATTCTGAGCGTTGTATAAAGTTTCAAGATACCACATGTGATGTGAACAAAGAAAATGAGACACCAAATCGTTACAGTTGATTCCCTAGCCCGTGCAATAGTTGCTCAAAGACACTGGTTCCATTATTGTAGGGCAAGCAAAGCCATGCTTGACAAGATTCAGCAGGTCATGTATGGTGGCAGTTTACAACATGGTGATCCCAACAAAAACAAACATGATAAACAACAAACTTTCCCTGTGCTCATTCATCACAGTGCTTGTTCCAACACGCAACTAGCCATTGAAAGGCCGGTCACCAAGTTCAACTCTCAAATTGTCGTACGGGTAGACTTTGGGAGTCTGCAGGGGACAAATGAGAAGTTTCAGTCAGCTCGTTCAGCAAAACGCATCGATCTCATGCATCCTCATTTACCAATTCTCAAGTGAAAAAATCTTGATTTGGCCTTCAACAGGCATGCCGCTATACTGAAATTTACTTCATGTTAATAATACTGTAATAATTCAGCTGGTAAGCAAGATAATTATCTATTACAATGGTTTTGCACCAAAAGGATACTTGTGATTTTTCAATGTGGTTATATACTTATATAGGGGAACACTAAAGCAGTGCACAGGTTAAGTCAACTTAGCATCTATACTTTCTGTTGCCACTGTCTGATGGCAGATTAAAGAGCAAATCAAGTAATCAGTTCTAAGAGGGACTTATTCATGGAACAGAGGCTGTTTAGGATAAACCTAAAAACAGCTATGTGCAGCATCAAACATCATTCTTCATGTGGATAGCATGTCAATAAGGTCCTTATAGTATGTTTGAACTATTATAACAAATTACTCGATCAAGCCTCGACATTCCTGCAGAGTCAGCGGAATCATATGTCAATAATGGCATTGCTGAAGACATGATATAGGCCAGGGATCAAAGGGTTCACTTAAGAACAAGTGTATGGATCTAACTCCAAAAGCTACAAAAATATACAGATAAAAGCATATGGAAGAAATAATAAGGTGAAGGTGAGCCGTGAGCGACCAGTGTCAGACAGTGGAGTCTTTGCGGGCTGGAAGCCTGGAATTGGATGATTTTGTTAACTGGCAGTGATTCTTCTGGTTCTAGACTTCTAGTTTGCTTTTGCTAAGTTTGCCATAATTGTTAACTGTTGCTGGCTCTGGGAACAAATTGTTGCTTATATAATCGAGTCCTGCTGTTGGGTTAGAGTTAACTTTTGCTAGGCCTTGTGACAGGCATTATGTTCACCTGTCACACGGTCAAATAAGATGGAAACCCCAGCCAACTTTATTTTGCTTGGTGCTTTCTATAAAAGGGCAGGGTCATGCTCATGCCTTTTGTCCCTTAATAATCCGATACTCCCTCCGTCCCAAAATAAATGCATTTTGATGACTAGGCACACAAACCAATATAGATGTGAAATTACGAAAATACCCCTGTAAAATATCAACTCCTCCCGTTTCTAACCGCCCAGTCCTGCCCAACACCTTCTTCCTCCCCGTCAGTTGGTGTCTGCCGCCGCCCCCTCTCTCCTCCATCCCTTCCCGTCACGTGCTCACCGATGGCTCCAATCAGCAAGACAGAGGCCTCAGCCGATGGGATGGCCTGCCCTGGCGCCGCCTGCCGCTCCCTCCTCCGTCTTCCCCGGCGTCACCGCTGCCTCCTCCCTCCTCCCTCTTCTCCGGCGGAACGGGCCGACGTGGGGGCTTGGCTCGGCGGCCTTGCCTCCTGCTCTCCGCCGCGGGTCCTCCTCCGTCCCCTTCCTCCTCCTCCTTCTCCTCCTCCTCCGCCACCCACGACCTCCTCCTCGACTCCTCCCCGCCCGCCCCGAGGTTGCGCTCTGCTTCCCACCACGCCGGCGACGACACCATGGATGCGTGCGGGTAGGACCTCTCCGAGGCGAGGAGATCGAGGACGAGGGACCGGAGAGGGAGGAGGCCGGCCGCAGCTATCGTCGAGATCGGCATGCTTCACGCGAGAGGAGATGTGGTGCGAGGATTTCGATGGGAGAATAGATGTGTGGAGAGAAACGTGCCACGCCGACGTGCGGAAGAAGCGTCTGGACCTCTGTAGTAGTAGTGTTTCCATTTTTTAATTAATAAATGGAGTTCATGATTACTGCTAGATGCTGGGACTCATGCACAATCTGACAAGGTGTGTTTATTCTAGGAAAAAATTTAAACCACTCGGGTGCAAATAAAATGGGACAGAGGGAGTAGTCATTAGTAACTGAGTTCAACCGGCACATTGACAAAAATATAGATCAAGTTGTGCTGGACTCAGAAACATTCAAGAGCTCATCGTTCAAACAGACTCAACAAATATCCAGGGTCTGTCCAGAGGTAAATTGAATGGTTCACCAAAGCCATACTTTGAACAGTAATTAAGATAGCAATAGAACTGAACACTAATTAAGATTTTTTTTAACTAAAAGTATGCTACCACAGGCAATGTCCTCCCATTCAAGAACATTTGAAGTTGAAACTCAAGAGTCCCTAAAATAAGATGCTAAATGGTAAGTTAAGACTAAACCTTAAGAGCTATAACTATTTGATATTTGATCAAACATTAAATTCATTTAGGCCCAAAATATCAACAACAGTTAAACAAATGATGTCATCTATTTGACTGAAATGAGAAGGGATAGTTGATATATCAAACAGGATCCTCTATGGCTATTCGTCACACAAATGTCCAACTCGGACGTAGCATTTACCTCGATGCATTAACTTGTTTCCTTGTTGTGGCGTTTACTTTTGATTCCACATATTGACAAAGAAGCAATACAAATTACAAAATCATGAAGAACATCTGCATTGCTGATATTTGCGATGATTATCCATGATTTTGTAATTTGTAACCTATCTGAGCTAGTCGTCTAGCTATATTAGTATCTTTAGATCAATCCAGTATGTCAAATTTCCATATCACAGTCGAACAACACTAGGGTATCATGACTGGTCTCTGCACCACATCCAAACACAAGAAAATCAAAATGCCATTACACGAAACCAAAGATTGCGTTGAGAACTCACATATGGGATCTTGGAGGCCTTGTCGTTCACAGCAGCGGCCACACCGAGAGTGGCAAAGAATCCCAGTCCTCCGCATAGCCACGCCAACGCCTCATACTATCCACCACCAAGCATACAACCAATCAACCGACCAAATCAAGTCAAATCAAACCAATCCAGAGATCTGGGATGCAGCGCGGCGCGATGAATCGGATCAGACGTATACTACCTTTCCGATGTGCGGGGCGAGGCGGTCGATGCAGGGCTCCGGGAAGGGCGTGCCGTTGTCCCACAACAGCTCGTCGTTCGTAGGGAGCTGCGGCCGAAAAAATCAGCAAAATAGAAGTCGATTAGAGACGGAATGTCCACAAGCAGGAAGGAGAAGAGAGGATCCGTTTGCTAGGGTTGGATTTGGATTTGGACTCGGGGGTCGGGGAACTTACGGGCTTGTCAGGGACGATGTGGCGGCCGACGGGGAGGCCCATGCCGGCGCGGTGCCGGAGCGCTGCGGCCGCCGCGCGTGCGCCGCCGCCGCCGAGGATGCGGGACCCCGCTGCGGTTAGCCTTCCAGCCATTTCTCTCTCTTTCTCCGATCTGTGCGAGTGCGAGTCGTGCTGTGGGAGAATGTGGTTGCGCGGCGGAAGAAGAGACAAGGAAGTTGAGTGGGCTTTGTTCGGGTTTCGTGTTCTGGGCCGATTAAACAAGACAACAAATTAGCTTTATTTGGGCCTTATGTACACTCTCTACTAATTTGCGTTTGCTGACCCATTATTAACAGGGCTTACCATTTTTCTTTTTTTTCTTTTCTTTAACATCCTTTACCATAAACGATGCCAGTTTTACCCATGGGTAAGGGTACCCGCTGGTACCCTACTCTGTTGGTAAAGATAAGGGTATAGAATTCTACCCGTGGGCAAGTGTACGGGTATAAAATTCTACCCACGGGCAAGACTAAGAAAACCTATACAAACATTTGACCCTAGTAGGCCTATATCTCCTAACCCTAGAAACTCGCAAGACTAAAGTATGTCTAATGTCTATTATTTTGTGTTCTCAGGATGATGTTGAGTCTGACATCATTGATCCATGACTTGCAACTTGCAAGATAGACGTCACAATTTGATCTTATTTCTTATGTTGAGATGTTGTAATTTCTCATTTGACTTGTAATTTCGCATGTCAGCATGTGTGAGTGTGTGACGGTTTGAGAGTTGAGAATTTGAGACTTTTTTTGGAAAGGTCACCGGGGGGAGAGCATCCCCACCTGAATTTTCATTGGGCTTTTTGTAAGCCAAAGCACTTTGGGTACATAGTTTCAGAGTTTTTACAGAAAAAAAATATTATTGTACTCTTGGATTTGAGAATTTGAAACTTATTTATGTGAGTATCAATATGTGTGTGATTGTGAAATTTGAGACTCATTTAGCTATCAAATTATTATTGTACTCTTAGATAAGAACTTATTGACATGTTTATATTAATATCCAGCGGGTACTCTGTTACCCGGAAGGTACCCGACGGGTAAGGATTCTTACCCGTTATGTTTGGCAGGTAAGAGTATAAAAGAGATAGACAGGTATGCCAACAGGTAGGTAAATGCTTTTATCCTACCCTGCCCATTGCTATCTCTATTTACCATTTTTGTTGTGGGATTATTGTGGGAGGGAAATGATGTCCATGCCAAAACCGCACGACAAGAAATCGCTAAAAATTTGCATACAAAAAAAAACTCTAATGCAATTCTTTAGAGCAAGCATTCACTCTAAGGAAACTGTGGGGGGGAAAAAATTTCCTCTGAAGTCTGAACCATTGCTTGCTGCCACTATTGGTCTATTGCCGTGCACTTGTATACTAGATACTAGTATAGTACCTTGTAATTGAGCTTAGCTCAGATTAGCATAATCAAGCAGGCAAGTTGCAGTCGTCTAATTTTCTCCAAGACACTTGCAATTTGTTTATGCGCCTCCCTTGCACGTTGCACCCGGCGCGACCCGTCACCGAAGCAGCACAGCGATCACGCGTTGTTGTTAACTCGCGAGCAGGTGACAGATTAAACATAGTACCGACATCTGATGCAGATGTTTCCACGAGTATCCACATCAAAATGATTTTGCCCCTGCGTGCCGTCAGCACAAATCAGACCGCCAAATCAACCTGTCGCCTGCTTAGTGTCGCCCTACTGATGTCCAGCTGCTCCATCAGACAGATCCAATCACTCCCCTCCCAGCTGCTAATCATCGCCCGAGAGGACCAGCAGCTAGCTCCTGGTTGCTGCGCAATGCATGCTGCTTCCATTTCCTTTCTCTGTAAGAGCCTGTTTAGTTAAAAAAAAATTTGGAGTCTCTTTGGAGGCCTATTAGGAGGATTAAATATAGACTAATTACAAAACTAATTACATGAATGGACGGGAAATCGCGAGACGAATCTATTAAGCCTAATTAATCCGTCATTAGAGATTATTTACTGTAGCACAGCGTTGTCTAATCATGGCATAATTAGGCTCGTTAGTTTCGTATCGAAAAATTAGGTAGAGGTTATGGAATAGGTTGTGTCATTAATCCACATTTAATACTTCTAATCAGTGTCCGAAGATTGATGTGACGGGTAGTTAGGAAAAATTTTGGGAACTAAACAGGCTAACAGCATGGAGAAGTAGACGAGAAAATCTTAAACTCCCAGTACTTTTTTTTGAGGTTTAGCACATTTTTGTTTTATAGTTTAAATTGTATTGCGTCAGACAATAATCACAATATGTTTTGTTATAAACAAGTACTCCGTACACAGGCTGATGATGATCAGGTAAATTTTTTTTAAAAAAAACATGTGGACAGACACCAAACACATTAGAAAACCAAATGACGCCGACGTCATGCTTGTACTGCGACTGAATTTAACCGAATTACAAATTGGAGCATAGGAGTAGACTATCTGCAGAATGCGACTCCAGCTGCACCGACCTTGGGCACATTCAATTAATCTTGCAGTTAGCTAACTGCCACCGGGGAGCCCGATTAATCACTCGACCAGTTAAAAACAATCAGAGTCTGTGAGATCGATGGGGCGGAATAAACTATGCAGGAGCTCACATGGCATTCAATGTTTGATGTGTCATGTCCCCTCTCATCTCGCACCAAATTAAAGAAAACTCTCGGCTAATGCTGGATTCTACTAGTTTATTGTTTATCTTTATTACTGGCAGCTAGTAATCTAGCCGTAGATATGCCCAACATGCTGCGTCTATCAGCTGTGATCTGTGAGCCTGTGATGCAACATGGTGTATACAGGCTACATGCATGTTCAACTAGCTGTAAACGTACGTGAACATTTTATTCAGCATACTACTCATTCTTTTCAAATTACTTGCCATTTTAATTTTTGCAGATACATTCTTTTTGTTATGTATCTACACATAAGTATATATAGTTGTATAGAAAAAATCTATCTAGAAGAGCTAAAATGACGGGCTCTTTTACGGTGGACCATGGTGGTATGCAGTATATTTTTGTTACGGGTAAATAGGTAATTTTTGCAACATAGGGCCAAGAAACAAATTTTGTTTATGCCATCAAGAAAATTTTGAAATGAAAATTTTTGAAAAAAATTCGTTTTTGAAATTTGAAATGAAAATTTTTGTTTTTGAAATTTGAAAAACATTTGTCCATACCACAAGAGGGAAATGAATTTTTTTAAAAAAAATCGTTTTTGAAATGAAAATTTTCGTTTTTAATACCACGAGAGGGAAATGAAAAAAAATTGAAAAGGAAGAAATCATATTTTTCGTTTATGTCACCGAGAAAAAACTACTAACAATACCCCTATACCACCATACCACTTATGTATACCACTCTATACCACTAGTGCTAGCTGTGGTGGTATACAATTAATCTGAACCGTCAGATCCTTCCATAGTGATCCTTTTCTAATAGTGATATGAGGTGGTATAGTATACTGTAAAAGGCCCCAAAATGACATGCTTGTGAAACGGAGGGAGTACTTTCCCCCGTGTTCTTGCTCGGATCATGCAGAATTGCAGTAATATGTTCGTCTGGCTTATCAGCTACCAGTCAGCGGTACTTTTCTCTTAGAACAAATCAGTCATCAGCTACCAATCAGTGGTACTTTTCTCTCAGAACAAATCAGCACCAGCCACCAGTCATCAGCCAGACGAATAGGGTGGCAATAACTGTGACAATGACATGGTTTGAATTGATGTACTCTCCATGCCTTTTTTATTGCACACTGTGAAACAAAACAGTGCTATTGTTTAGAGAAAATTCCCCCAGTGCCACTGGAAAATGCAACTGATGTGCTATGTGCCATTGAAAAATACAATATGAGCTCCATGCCATTGTTCCTAATTTTCCATTCCCTCTATGCCATTCCGCCGTCTGCGCCGTTTCCTGCCGTGAGGTGCTGTTGCGGGCTCTACGCGTCAGTGGCAGGGGAAAAATCACCTTCCTCTTCCTATCACTGCCCCCTCGCATGTCGGCTTCGCGCCACCACCTCGGCGCCCCCGCGCCAGCGCCGTCCGCCTCCCCTCCCTTTCCTCCTCCCCGCCGGCGGCCGTGCCTCCCTCCTCCTCGAGCCGCCGCCTCCTCCTCTTCCCCTCCCGCGGCCGGTGGCCTTGCCTGCCCGAGTCCCTGGCGCGGCGGCGGCGGGGTCGAGGCCCTGCCTCCCCGAGTCCCCGGGTCGAGGCCGTGCCGCCGCATGCGGTCTCCGGCGGAGGAGCAGCTCCATGCTTGGCGTCCGTCTGGCCGCCACCCGCGCCGGCCCCTTCTCTTCCTCCCCTTCTCGCGCTCCCATGGCGCGGGCCTCCCTCCGCGGCGGAGGAGAACGGGGCCCGCGACGGCGAGGGGACGCGAGCCCCGTCACACAGGAGTCGCGGAGCACGCCCTTCATCCTCGAGCTGCACGAGCCCCGCGCTAGCCATCCTGCCCCACGCCGGCGGACCACACGCCCTTCCTCCTCGAGCTGCACGAGCCGCCACACCGGCCGCGCACGCCGGCGGGCACTGCGTCGACGTCGCTCACGGCCCGCCATTCGAGGCAGAGTTGGGGGAGGAGGGAGCTCCGGGGAGGGATGCTGGCCGCGCCCGCACCGGTGGGCGGCCGTCCCGCTCCGGCGTCGGTCGTCGACGGCGCCTGTTACTCGCTCCCGCGCCATGCCGCACCGGCCTCCGGGTGCCCGCCGTGCCGCTCTTCCCTCGGGACCGGGAGCGCCTGGGGAGGAGGGAGGCACGACCGCCGGAAGAGGAGGAGGCGGCGCCCCGGGGAGGAGGGAGGCACGGTCGCCGGTGGGGAGGAGAAGAGGGAGGGGAGGCGGACGGCGCTGGCGCGGGGGCGCCGATGTGGTGGCGCGGAGTGGACACGCGAGGGGCAGCGGTTGGAAGAGGAAGGGGATTTTCCCCTGCCACTGACGCGTGGGGCCCGCAACAGTATCTCACGGTAGGAAACGTAGCAGACGGCGGAATGGCACAGAGGGAATAGGAAATTAGAAACAATGGTATAGAGCTCATGTTGTATTTTTCAATAGCACAGAGCACATCAGTTACATTTTCCAGTGGCACAGGGGGAATTTTCTCTATTGTTTAGAGCAGCTTATTAATCCTGATGCGAACATATGAGCCTGTATTGTATCGATCATCTTTCATCTTTAGCTTTATCTAAGCGAGTTCGGTTGTTGGGGCTTCCTGAATAGCTCGGTTTGTCTCCATCAGTAGCTGCTGTATCGTAGTTAAACAAAACCGCCGATGGGTCGATTTGTCCATCGCTTTATATGATCAATAATCAACTAGATATTTTTTGCGTCTGATTATTGGTGCCGCGGCGACGCCGGGCGCGATGTGATTTGGACCTCCTGCTCCTCCTCTACGGATGCGCGCTACCTTTCTCCATGCAAATCCTGGCTTGCAAGTCTCTCAAGTTAAGACGTCTCGCCTGAAGAAAAATGGACAGGAACCAGATGCCATTTGGAACTTTTTTTTTTCAGACTGGTAACATCGGTTGCCGTTTCTTGCTGCCTGCACCAATTCTCTTCTTGAAAAGGAACCAAGGCAGATGAATTGTATCATCGCAGAGTTCGTATGTACGAGCACTTTGTATTTCTGAAAGAAAGGATAGCAGTCGATTTTTCTCCAAGTATACCAATGAAAATGGACGTGTTATATGTGAGAATAATCTTTGATTGGACGAGACAAAGACTTGCGATGAATCGAAATGGTTTTTGAGTCAACAACTGACAGCGGAACAAACTGATAGCGGCGATAAATCATGGACCGTAGGATAGTGATGTGGGAGCAGCTGGTCACATTAACTCCTGTGATGGTGATCAACCGATGTTCTGGTTTCGAAACTTTGAACCACGTTTCGATTGCTCAGACATTTTACCACAAATCTACAGTTGAAGATGGAGACATTCTGCTTCACCTGAAAATCTGAAAAGTTTTCAGTGTTTTATTTTTAAATAATCATCGGTTGCACGTATGAAGATGGGGACATTCTGCTTCATCTGAAAATCTGAAAAGTTTACAGTGTTTTTTAAAAAATAATCATCTGTTGCACGTACTCCCTCCTTTGTTCTCAAATAAATGTCGCTCAGAAAACGTGTTTGTCACACTTATTTGAAGGAGCAGGAGATACGTATATGCATGCAGTCCATGCTAATTAAGATGCAATGCAGCATAACCACATAAACGTGAAAAAGCAGCCATCTTCTTCTTCTTTATTTTCTTTCGTGAGCAAGTATTTTGCCCCCCTTTTGAAGATTACACTCTTCTCCGAGGATTAAATACAGCTATGGAGGATGCCACCTTTTGTCAGATAAAAGCAACGGTGCTTTGACATGCTCCCAAGCAAAGAAATCTACTACTCCTACGGACAGAGTGAAACAACGCCAACCGGGCGCCAAACACCACGGACAGAGTGAGAGTGGAACCACACTAGTTCGAGACACAAACACACACACGAACGCAGAGAAGAGAGGATAGGAGAGCGCGCACGTGGTGACTATAGGAGCATGAGCATGGAACGGCACGCCGCAGGATCTCTCTCCATTCACCTTTCCACTTTCATCAAGTGTTAAAACTGGTGTTGGGCGTCAAAAAAAGGTCGCTAAAACGAGAGGTGAAAGTGTGCGGCCTGCAATGATGGTGAATTTTGGAGCTTTCGACCGCTTTGCTCCGTCCTTCTTGGGCGTCGTTGATTGAAAATTCATTCACTCACTCGCCTTTGGGACTTGGGAGCCTTGAACATACCGAGAGAGAGAGAGCTGCAGGGGTGTTGGTGCAGTGCGGCGACCGCGTCATGCAGTGTGCTGCTGCTGATGAGCGGCGACAGCACAGCTTGCACAGGGAGGTGAGCAGCCATGATGCACAGCACGGCCTTGCACTGCGCCGATATGATGGCGCCTCGGCTCCACCGGGAGAGCCATGCGCTGCACTGCACGCTGGGTTCTTGGCATGGCACACTGACCTCTTTGATGGCAAGAAGAATTTTCTCTGAACTCTTTGATTTCTGGAACGCCGCCGGGAGTGAATGAATGAATGTGTGCTTGTGCTTACAGTGATCATTCACAGGAGCGGAAGTGAGCTTGCAGTGCAGGCAGGCAGGCAGATTAGCTACAGAAGCTCGTGGCACGAATAGAAGCTGTTGCAGATGCAAAGCTCCTACCACAAACAGTATTATGTCTGCAGCAGAAATGTCTCTTTTCCCCTGCACCAGTGCATCAGGAAATTTTGCACAGCGCAGCCTTTCGCTGTTGCCACTTAAAAACGAGAGCTACACTAGTAAAGCATCCCTCCCTTTTAAAGCTGATTTTTTTCGTCTCTATGAAAAATTGAAAACGTCCTCCTCCTGTATGGAGAATTGGAGAGGGGGGAGAGAGAGAGAAAAGCGAAAGTGATGGATGTATTGATAGAGAGAAAGATAGGGGAGGGGGGAAAATGAAAGAGAGAGTAGGACAGTAGGAGAGGAGAGGAAGAAGGCAAAGTCCTCGGCGAGAAGGCCACCCTACTTTATTGCCTTTTTCATGTTGCACGCTATCATTTCGAGATCAAGACGCTGCCAGCGGAATAAAATACTCTCCCCTCCCCCACACAAACCTCCTCACCCCTCTCCCTCTCTTCACAAACTGCACAAGAGAGAAAGAGAGAGAGAGACCACCACGACAGGAGAAGAGGAGGTAGAGAGAGAGAAGGGCCGCCGTGTAGCTAGCAGCTGGTAGTACGAGAGCGTACTGATGAGTCCTTGGACTCTACACCGAAGCGCTGTCTGAAGCGAGAGGAGAAGCAACAAGCCATAGGACAAGACGTGTCGGGAGGAGGAGGAAGAAGAAGAGAGGGAGGCCAAGGAGCAGCGCCATCGCCATTTCCGTGGTTTTGGTTGCTGTTATGAGGTGTTGGATTAGATGAGAGGAATGCCCTTTGCTGGTAGCGCACGAGAGGGGCACGCGGGGACACTGCTTCTGCTGCAGCAGCAGCAGCATCAGCAACAACAACAACAGCAGGGGCTCGCCGCCGGCAAGTTCTCCGTCGCCGCCGGTCTCTGGGAGCCAACCTCGGTGCTCGACCACCGCCACAGCCCCAGCCCGAGCCCTCCCAACTCGGCTTCCACGCTGTCGTCGCCCCTGGGCGCCGCGACCGCCGGCGTGGCGGCCCTCGCCGGTGCGAACGCCAAGAACGTCTCCCCGCCGCCACAGGCGGCGGCATGGCCCGGTGGAGCGCCCGGGGAGGACGCTGGGGCGGGGGGCAAGGAGGAGTGGCACCTCACGCCGCTTGACATGGGCCTTGGCGCCGGCGAGGGGTGGGACGCCGCCGGCGCGGTTCTGTCCGACGGCGCGGCGCCGCAGGGGCTCGCCCCCGACAACACCTTCCTCAGGTGGATCATTGGCGGCGAGGACGCGTCCGCGGCCATGGGGGCAGTCATGGACTCGCCGGTCCTCGAGCTCGACCACGCTCCGTCCATGATGTCGCCGGCGTTCGGCCCCAACATACCGTTCGCACCGGGCATGGAGGACACCAAGGCTGCGCCGTTCGGCCACGCGTCGAACCTCCTGATCCACCACCACCAGCACCACCCCCAGCCACACGCCGCCTTCTTCGGCTCCCACCCGTCCTTCGACGCGGCGGCGCCGCCGTCGAAGCGGCACCACCCGATGTCCGGCGCGCCTGCGCCGAAGCTGCCGTCTTTCTCTGGCCCCGCCGCCCCGCCGGGCGGGTTCGTGCCCGCCATGAAGCCCAAGGCGGAGGCCGCGAACGACGAGGCGGCCGCAGCGGTGGACCAGCTCCTCGAGGCGGCCAAGCTTGCCGACGCTGGTGACGTGTTCGGCGCCCGCGAGATATTGGCGCGGCTCAATTATCGGCTCCCCGCCGCCCCCACGGCCGGGATGCCACTCCTCCGCTCAGCCTTCTACTTCAAGGAGGCTCTGCGCCTTGCGCTCTCCCCGACCGGCGAGACCCCCGCGCCGGCGGTGGCGACGCCGTACGACGTGGTCCTCAAGCTCGGCGCGTACAAGGCCTTCTCCGAGGTGTCCCCCGTGCTCCAGTTCGCGCACCTCACCTGCGTGCAGGCCGTGCTGGACGAGCTCGGCGGCGCCGGGCGCATCCACGTGCTCGACTTCGACATCGGCATGGGCGAGCAGTGGGCGTCGCTGATGCAGGAGCTCGCGCAGCGCTGCCCCGCGGCGACGCTCAAGGTCACCGCATTGGTGTCCTCGGCGTCGCACCACCCGCTGGAGCTGCAGCTGATCCACGAGAACCTCTCCGGCTTCGCCGCCGAGCTCGGCGTGTTCCTCCAGTTCGCGGCCTTCAACATCGACACCCTGGACCCCGCGGAGCTGGTGGCCATCACCGGGGGCGACGCCGTGGCCGTCCACCTCCCCGTGGGATCAGCGCACGTGGCCGCAATGCCGGCCATCCTCCGCCTCGTGAAGCGTCTCGGCGCCAAGGTGGTGGTCTCCGTGGACCACGGCTGCGACCGCACGGAGCTCCCCTTCGCGGCGCACCTGTTCCAGGCGCTCCAGTCGTGCGTGTCCCTGCTGGAGTCCGTCGATGCCGCGCGCCCGGACGCTGACGCCGTCGCCAAGATCGAGCGGTTCCTGGTCCAGCCCGGCGTGGAGCAGCGCGTGGTGGCGTGCCACCGCGCGGCGGCCATGGACAAGCCGCCGGTGGCGTGGCGGACCGTGTTCGCGTCTTCGGGGTTCGTGCCGGTGCAGGCCAGCACCTTCGCCGAGTCGCAGGCCGAGGCCCTGCTCAAGAGGATGGCCCTCATGGGGTTCCGCGTCGAGAAGCGCGGCGGCGCGCTCTGCCTCTACTGGCAGCGCGGCGAGCTGGTGTCCGTGTCGGCGTGGCGGTGCTGACCACCGGCGGCCGCGAAATCTACCACCGTCGATCCCGGTTTAGCTAGGACTAATGATCCTACCGCGAGCAAGAAAAAAAAAGTATTTTTCACCATCGTCGTCGTTGTAAACTTTTGTAATGGTCTGATCTGATCGCCTGCCTGCTTATTAGTGTCCTAAATTGGAGTGCGTCGTCTGTCTGTCGCCTGGCTTGCAGCCGGTCGCTCTGCTCATCTTGATCAGCAGAGTAGGGGTTGTGTCTAGCAGGTTGTAAAAGGTAAGTGCCATGCGGTAACCAGTGCATTCTACCACCCCGTGTTGCTACTCTGTTATTGCTGTGAAATCAATCAATGGATTATGGCGTTTTCAACCCTGTTCTTCCTCTCCGTTCTGCAATCAGAGATGTTCTCGTCTTCTGCTCCATCGTTTTGGCTTGTTTGAAATTTTGCTATCCAAAGCATGAACTGAACCGTCTGCGCTGAAATTCGCATGAAATCCATTCATTCGCTCGAATTTGGAAACTAGAATTCAGGCCGCCATGATTGATAAAAGATCATCACATATGCTTGCTTGGCCAAACCGGAGCTTTCTTCGAGAGCTGGCGCCGGCAGACACCTGGAAAAGGAGGGGGCCTGCACGAGAGCGGCGTGTGCTCGGGAGCGGCGAGACGATTGGACGACGGAGAACAATCCTCCGCAATGGCGAGCGAGAGCGAAGCAAAAACAACGATCGGGAATAAAGGCGGCCACCGCATGGGCGCCCGCCGGAAGGCAAGCATAAAGGCGGCCGGCAAGTCTTGTTCCCGAGTGGGATTCCGATTTGCACTTGGCGAGAGTTAAGATATACTACGAAACACTCCGGTTGCTTAGCACCCTAAGCAAGCTCATCCTGGTGGCTTCACCAAGGCTCTCGATCTACCTGTCTTCCTAATCTATATTTCTATCCTCGTAGAAGATCATGTTCTGGTATCAGTCACTCATTGAAGAAGATAGGACCATCAGGTCTCTTACCGTTAACTCTCCAGAGAAAGTGTTTAGCATCACTATTTTTGTTGTATTAGCTGGTAGTGTTACTGAAGTAGTGTCATTAGCAGAGTACCCGGGTTTTCTCCCATGGTGGTAGCTGATACTGATATGGCACGGTAACTTTTCTCCGCCGTGGCTATCTGTCGCTTCAACGACAAAAAAAACCACACGTCGTGCTGCCGGGGTGGGGCGCGGGGTGTGCGTCTGGTTTTTTTGTCAGTTTTTTCTTTCTATTTTACTTTTTTTTCTTTTTATTATTTCTTTTTTATTTTTCTTGCCTCTTTCTATTTGTTCTTTCTTTCTATTTATTTATTTCTACTTTCTATTTTAATTTTATTTTTTGTTTATATTTCCATCTTTTTTATTTTTTGTTTATTTTATTTTTTAAAATTTTCTCTTGGTGAATATTTATTTCCTTTTAATGAATTTTTTTCTCATGAGTGAATATTTGTTTCGCCTGAGTGAATATTTGTTTCGCCTTTGTAAATATTTGGTTTCTTTTCCTTTTCTTTTCTTTATTTTTATTTTGTCTTTTCTTTTTTGTCTCCTTATTTCAGTTTTCTTTCTTTATTTTTCTCCTTCCACTTTTCGTGAATATGTTCCATGTAGTGTGAATTTTTGTTCCACATATTTGTTTTAGTGAATTTTTGTTTCACATATTTATCTTAGTAAATATTTCTTCAGTGAGCAAATAGATTCACGTTTTGTGATTCATTTTTCTTTAAATTTGTTGTCCTCTATAATTCGTTCTTTCTCTATAAATATTTGTTCCGCTTTTGTAAATATTCGTTCAATGAGTATATATAATTTGTTCGGTACGTACAAATAGTAGTTCGTAGAATTTGTTCGATACGTATACAAATTTATTTCGTCAGTTCATATAATTTGTTCGATAGGTACAATTTTTTGTTTCGACGGTTTTTAGAATTTGTTCGACACGTGTACATATTTGTTCCGATAGTTCATATAATTTGTTCGGTACGTACAAATGTTTCATTCCGGTAGTTTGTTATAATTTGTTTGGCACGTACAAACTTGTTCTTGCTATAATAGGATCTTATTCTGACAGTTGTTCTCATTTGTTCTGACACTTTATTTTGTTCGTTCGAGATGACATACAAACTTGTTCTGGCTATAATAATAAGTTGTTCTGACTATAGTAATATCTTGTTCTGGCTATAATAATAACTTATTCTGGCCATAGTAATAACATGTTCTGACATTTGTTTTGATTTGTTCTGAACTACATTTTTTTGTTCGGGATGACATACAAAGTTACTCTGGCTATAAGAAGATCATGTTCTGACAGTTGTTCTCGTTTGTTCTGACACTTCATTTATTTTGTTCTAGCGATAATAGAATATATAACCTTGATTAAAAAATACAAATAAAAAAGTTTGTCAAAATATACTCAAGTGGGATCTTGTTTCGAAGTTTTTATTGTCAGAAATTCAATGATGGAATCGAAATTTAATTATTATACTCGGTTTATGATTCATAAATTTTTTTAATTTCAAACAACTTACATGCAAGGGTGATATCAGTTTTTTTTTCTTTTGCATGCATAAGGTGAAGAGCATGCCATACATCGGCCTAAAGGATTGTTTTTCTGTCACCGAAGCGACGTCCAGCTGCACCCACTTTTGTCTGCCTGGTAAAAAGCGACAGTCTGTGCTGTCTAGAGTATAAACCAAAACATTCAAAACGACTTACAATTTGAAACTAAGGACACTGAACCATCTTTTTCTTAACTAGAAAATGTAACTTCTTCTAAAAGTCTTTGGATAAATTGTCACCATGATTAAAACTCTAGGACAAAGTTGTGCATCACAACTCAAAAATCAAGAATCATATTTCGTTAGATACATATAGTTGTTTACATTAGTTTCAATAAATGTAGAAAAATTCTCTGCAAGATATCTCTCGAGTTGATATGTTAACTGTCACCACAAAAGATGATGATTATAATAAAAGCAAACAATGTATTTGTCGGGGTTCTCTAACCGCCGGTCAGTAAATTTCTCGGATTGCGTGCCGGGCCTCGGACGGTTGCACAAATGGGGGTACACAAGGATTTATACTGGTTCGGGCCTCCGGAGAGTAACACCCTACGTCCAGTTTGCGTTGCCGTGTTATTTGCGCTGATTTGTAGTAGGGGTTACAAATGGGCGAGAGAGGGAGCTCGATCCCACGTCTCTGTAGTGTGAGAGCAAGTCTGGCTCAAGGTTGAAGAAGAAGTAAAGAGAGAACCCCTCCCGAGAGGAGACAGGAGAAGTAAAGAGGAGTCAGCCCCCATGGAAAGAGCCCCTACCATCCCTTTTATAAAATAAGGGTGGCAGGTTACATGAGTGAAGAGAGAGAAAGAGAGAGATAGGGGTTGCGCATGCACAACAGGTGTAAGGGGAGTCTTTTCCCAGGCAGCGGGTCCCACCGCCCTTGGTTCCTGCTGGTTGCTGTTGCCATGTGTGATTGCCCTTGACACTTGGTGCATGCATGGGTAGTGTGGAGCCTAAAACCACTCGGGAAGGCCTCCAGCTAGTCGGAAGTGGCTTGTTGGTGAGCACGTGAAGTGATGGAGGTGGTTTTTGGCCGTTTTCCCTCACAAAAATAATTCCCGGAATACCAGTTGATTTGGATTCGTTTTCTTCATGAAAATAAATCCAGAAAGCCACCAAAAAATATGCCGGGGGTCATCGTGGCTGTGATAGTCGCTCGTAATCGCTGTCTTTGGGTACCCATAATATTGGGTCCCGTCAGTATTTGATTGGGATATAATATATTGTCGGAGACGGAAACTACTCATGCAAACGAGTAGTCGGAGGCCAGGCGGAAAGTACTCGTGCGAGGCGGAGAGTTGTCGTGCGAGGCGGAAAGTTGTCGTGCGAACCGCCTACTAGTCGAAGATGAGGTGTCTTGTCAATGAGAGTCTTGACGAAGATCTGCATCCCTCCTTGTCCTGGATCTTAGTCTTGACGCTGTCAATGGTGTCAGAAGACTCCATCTCAAGAGTGATTATCTTGTCGCTTAGGGGACCCTAATCCAGGCCCTCGTCAAATTCTATGTAAGATATCTCCCAAGTTGATACTTTAACAGTCACCACAAAAGATGATGATTACAATAAAAGCAAACAATATATTTGATTGGAATATAAAAATAAACAATTTATTCTAAAGAAAAAATAGTCAAAATTTGGCATAAAAATTACTAGGTACCCGCTACTTGCGCGGACCACCTTGCTCAAATGATGATTTTATTAGGCTTAATAGATCCATCTCTGTGATTTTGAATTCATCATAGTCATGTTTAAACCTCCTAATTAGCATCGGTAAATTTGATGTAACATTTTTTGACAAATTTCTTCGCCCAACTAAACAAGACCTAAACTAGGGTCATTAGCATAGTACACGCAAAGAAAGGTAGGTTTTTCTCCCATGGTGATAGCTGATATTGATATGACACAGGTAACTTGTCTGCCTGGTAAAAAGCGACAGTTCATAGCCACGGTCTTTGGGTCTTCAGACTCCGGTCGCATTCCTCTAACCACCACCCGTGTACTTGGTGTGCGCACTGTTGCACGGGCTGTCATGCTCAAAAATGGACAGGTTTACAAGCCTAACCGAAGGCGCTTAACAAAGCAAGTTCCTTACCAATTCCCGCCAAGAAACAAAAGGAAAGAGAACAACCCACGATACTTCTGTTGCTCATTCACAGGACACATCGCCACTGCGCATTCCTGCAACGCCTCGTCCTATCGCCGTGATGGGAACTCACTCTTTGGCTGGCTGCTGCCGCGGCAGCACGAACCCCATCTCGAATCTCCTGCTTGTTCCCTCCTGATTGTTCTCCTGGCGCCTGCGCGAGCATCGTGTAATCATCGTGTAAAGCGCCCAAGCTTTTGCAGGAATGGCGGGCGGCGAGGCATCTCGTGCGGGTGCTAATATTGGAGCACCCAATTCGGCCACGTTGGGCGTGCCTCCGCTAGTTAACAACGATGAGGAATAAGACATGCCTATACACTACTCACGTAGCAGTCTCCCGGGAATATAGAGAAGAGATAATGGCGCTACTGGAATCACATCATGATGTGAGGAGTAGTGAGTGATACGCACCAGCAAAATGTTGGGTTCAGCGGCGAGATGTTAGTTAAGCCCGAAAGGAAGGATTTGTGCTTCCAAATGGTTAGGACCGTAGTGTAGGATTCTACCTGAGCAAAGCTCTTCCGGTTCCAAATCTCAAGAATTAAAACTTTTCCTTCGTCTAAGTAAAACCCCTTCCAATCAACCAGGCCCTTGGGATGCCGAGCGGCCAGCCAGCCACACGGATGGCTACACGCTGGAGGCCAGGTAGGAGATCTGTCTGACCGCCGGACCTCCACCAAGAGAGCATGGAGCCGGAGCATGTGGGGCCACGGCGAAATTTAAGCTGCATATTTTATCTCTGTGCTGTCTGTCCTTCACAGTTCACACAGCTGCTCTGTTTGCCTGCTCTCTGCTTCCATGCAGTGAAGCTGTTGACCACACCGCGCACAGAGAGACCCTCCCACTGGAGGTGGGGCCCGCGGCCACGCTGCCAGCATCGGTGAGTGAGGACTCGTCGATCCGATGATCCAAGAGAAAATTCGTGTCGTGTCGGGCGGTGAGGCGCCACCAGATGGCCGGGGAGGGCCCCGCACCGCAGCGTCATGTTCCGCCGTGCACCGGCAGGTGGACGGCCCCGATCTCGCCGGGGCCGGGGGTGCCTGTAGTTTATTCACTCCGCCCACCGCCCGTACCGTGCGGTGCAGGCGTGTAGTACTCGTACGTAGCCAATGCATGTGCTTTGGAGGGAGCCATGGCGCTCGTCGTCATGGCTGGATCTGGCTTTGATTTCCCGCGAATTTATTTAACACCAGATATCCAAATGTCAAATGTGAACGAACGAGACAAACACTTCTCCTCCGTCATTTTATTAGCGAGGTGCATTTCTGTTTCCAGCAAATGCCTGACCGCACGAAGAAACAGAGAAGCTTCGTATGGAGTAAGCGTCGCAAACAATTAAACAAAGCATTAAGCATAGCCTAAGCCCCTTGAACGAAATGAAACACCCCAACGCCTCTCTAGCTAGGGCACGCACGCCAGGCTCGGCCCCCATGTGTCATGTGTGGTCTCCTCAATGTGTCGAGCTGCTGCCTAGCAACAGCCGTGCAGGGACGCATGTGGCTTGCATCAACCAACGCCTGCCTCTGTAGCTAGGGCTGCTTCCTTCATGGCCTTTGGCCGTCGCCGGTTTTGTCTTGTGTGCCCAGCGTTGCATCCGGCCAATGGACCCTCACATGCACGCACCGCGCACGTTGCACGTAACCGACCGCGACCGGAGAGCCAGCGTTTGTATCCGCCGGGGACGAGACGAGCACGCTCGGCACGGGCCGGGGGCTCCCTCCCAGTTCCGGCCACGCCGTGTCGCCGTCGTCATTTCCCCGTCCCGTCGTCTCACCAACCAGGCCTGCTCTACACTTCTACAGACGACGACAGCAGCAGAGGGAGGCACGTGCCAACGTACGTGCCGCGGTGGCGGCGAGCTCCAGCGCCTCCAGCACAGACGTTGGTGACGGGCACGACGAGCTGGAGGACTTGACAGTTGAGTGGACTCGACGGAGACTGGACTTGTGATGTTATCAGAGGGTAGAGGCAAGCTCATCATGAGCATTGGAGCAGAAGAAGCCCTTGGGTGGGCACTGCCGGTATGGATGTGTCGCTTTTTTTTACATGGGATTGGCTTCAGAATGGGCTCAACTGGGAGAATGGAGGTCGGAGGAGAGCCCCAGCCTCAGCAGCAAAGCAAGGTCAGGCTAACATCACAGTCCGGGGCCGGGGCCGGGGCCGGCGGCGTGTGGCTGGCGGGCGCCGCAGGCCGGTGAGCCGGTGCTAGCTGCAGCACAAGTACCCGTGACACACGGGACGGCGAGGAGGCCGGCAGCGTGCGTCCAAGCTCCAACAACACCGCCCATCTCGGCCATGCCCGGATTTTTTTTTAATTTTAACCTTTTTTAAATTATTTTTAAAAATAACACCTCAAAAACATTATTTGCAGATCTAACCCTTTTGGCCGCGCCGGCCCACGTGGCGCGGCAGGCCCGCCACGCTGGCACGGTGGGCTTACGAGGCCTCCTCCTGCCACGCCACATGCATCGGCGCGGCAACGTGATGTTGCCGCGCCATGTAGGCTGGCGCGGCAGGAGGTTCTCCAATTTAATCTTTCAACTTTGAACCATCTAAATTAAATAGTATTTGAATTTCAAATGTCACAAAAATTGATATGCATGTTATATAAGGTCTGAACATTCCATTTTATTAACATTTACGAGACTAAGTATTACATATTTAAAAAAATTTAATTTCAAAGTAGGCTATGTATTATCCTTATATCTCACTTAGGGCTCTCGTTAAATGGTTATCTATCTAGGATAATACCAATTAAACATCATTTAAACTTTGAATGTCACGAAACTTGTCATGCACATTGTATAAGGTGTAAAGATCTCATTTTAATATCATGTAAACAGTCAAGTGCTACATATTTTGAATTTAAAAAGTAGACTATGTATTATCCGTAGATCCCACTTAGGGCTCTCGTTAAATTATTATCAATCTAGGATGATACCAATTAAATATCATTTAAATATTAAATGTCACGAAATTTGCCATGCACATTGTATAAGGTGTAAAGATCCCATTTTAATATCATGTAAACAGTCAAGTGCTACATATTTTGAATTACATAATTTTAAAGTAGACTATGTATTATCCCTATATCCTACTTAGGACTCTCATGATACTTCTATAGTGTATAGAATTTTGAAATATGTATTACTTGATGGTGTCTGACATGACATGAGTACTTCAATTATACTTATTAATTTTGAATGATATAAATAAAATAGTATTTGAACTTTAAATTTTACGAAAACTTGATATGCACGATATATAAGGTCTAAACATTCCATTTTAGCGATATGTACATGACCAAGTATTACATATTTTAAAAATTTTAATTCCAAAGTAGCTTATATACTATCATATATCTCACTTAGGGCTCTCGTTAAATGGTTATCTACTTAGGATAATCTCAATTACATAACATTTAAACATTGAATGTCACGAAACTTAACATGCACACTGTAAAAGGCGTTATGATAGCATTTTACTAATATGTAGAAAATCAAGTGCTACATATTTTGAAATATATTTAAACATTGAATGTCACAAAACTTTAAGTAGGGTACATCATAATATATATTAACTTTAAACATCATGAAACTAGATAAAACTCGATAGATATATTATACTATACACTATAAACATTGATCATAAGACACATTTTTGTAGGGACATTAATTCTTTGTACACACCTTTTATTAACATTAACAAAGCTAAGTGCTACAAACCTAAGCTAAGTGATATATTTCAAAATATGTAACATCTGGTCTTATGAATGTTTATAAAATGAAATCTTTACAACTTATTCAATATACATGTGGAGGTTTGTGATGTTTAAAGTTCATATACTATTTTATTAAGATGGCGCAAAAGTGTGTTAAATTTAACGGTGTCACTAACATGAATTTAAAGATAATACATAGCCTATTTGGAAATTATATATTTTAAAATATGTATCACTTGACCTTGTAAATGTTAATAAAATGAAATCTTTACAACTTATACAATATACATATTCAGTTTCGTGACATTTAAAGTTCATATACTATTTTATTAAGATGTTCAAAATTGGTTAAATTTAACAACATCCCCTAATATGAATTTAGGGATAATACGTAACGTAGTTTAAAACTATATATTTGAAAATATGTGCCACTTGACCTTGTGCAAATTAATAAAATGGAATCTTTACAACTTATACAATATACATGTCAAGTTTCGTGATGATTAAAGTTCATATGCTATTTTATTAAGATAGTTCAAAATTGGTTAAATTTAACGGCAGCCCTAACATGAATTTAGGGATAATACATAGCCTACTTTAAAATTATATATTTCAAGATATGTAGCACTTGATTGTTTACATGATATTAAAATAAGATCTTTACACCTTATACAATGTGCATGACAAGTTTCGTGACATTCAAAGTTTAAATGATATTTAATTGGTATTATCCTAGATAGATAACCATTTAACGAGAGTCCTAAGTGAGATATAAGGATAATACATAGCCAACTTTGAAATTAAAATTTTTAAAATATATAATACTTAGTCTCGTAAATGTTAATAAAATGGAATGTTCAGACCTTATATAACATGCATATCAATTTTTGCGACATTTGAAATTCAAATACTATTTAATTTAGATGGTTTAAAGTTGATAGATTAAATTGGAGAACCTCCTGCCGCGCCAGCCTACATGGCGCGGCAACATCGCGTTGCCGCGCCGATGCATGTGGCGCGGCACGAGGAGGCCTCGTAAGCCCACCGTGCCAGCGTGGCGGGCCTGCCGTGCCGCTGCATGTGGCGCGGCAACGTTATCCTGCCGCGCCACGCGGGCCGGCGCAGCCAAAAGGGTCAGATCTGCAAATAATATTTTCGAGGTGTTATTTTTAAAAATAAATTAAAAAAAGGTTAAAATTAAAAAAAATCCGCCATGCCCCCGCTCCGGCGCAGACTGCCATTCCGCCCGGCGACTGCAACACACGCCACGCCAGGGACCAAGCCGAGCCTCTTCCTCTGGCACGCACGGCACTGCGTCCTCTGCCTCTCACCACTGATCAGCGCGGCGCACGACAAGCGCATACCGGCAGGTAGCCTGCAAGGCAGTTACAAAGGAGATAAGCTGTTGGCTGTTGCACTTCAGAAAAACGGGCACCACCACAGTTCATTCAAACTTGAAAGTGAGTGACTAATAATAACTATAATAAGGACATTTCAGAGAGTTAGAAAGAAAAACCGTGCATCTATCCTCACACGAGCACCTGCAGTACCAAAGGGCATACGTACGTACCAGTAGGAATTGGGGACGAGGTATTCAGTGAATCATTCTCCAGCCATCCAAATTGCCTGCAATACAAAATTACGCCACAACACAAGTTTATGCGCATCAGAGACTCCGCAAATCGCAAAGCGGCCAAGACAAGGGCGTGCTTTATTCCCCCCTCCAACATCCTGAGCGTTTAGTCACGGCCCGGGTTCACACTGCCACACGCACCACCCGTAAAAGCGCCACAAAATCGATCGAATCGATCGCAAAAGGAAGGGGGCAGCATTGTTAATGGTGGTAAGCATGATTTGAAGGTTCAGAGCCCGGGGAATCACAAGCCACCGGACCTGGATGGCCGGCCTCCAGATCTCGTTCATACACGTCCAGATAGAATATCATCATCCATCCTGGAGGGCCAAACAAAACAGTGGCCACCGGCCAGTGAATGAGTGGTAGAACATTGTGTAGGGGGGAGGCTGGATGAAACGGAAGTACCCTCCCTTGGAAAGAGCTAAAGATACGCAACTTTTAAGGGCCAAACCAAAAGGAAAAGAGATGGAGGATGGATCGATGGTGTCATGGTGAAGCTGCCTCGGAGAGTGGGATTCGGTGCCAACTACAAGGTTGATGCATGGGGTCACACCACACCACACCATGCAACATGCATCGCCAGCCTTTGTGCCCCTCTTTTTCTCTGTATAAGATAGTGTTTTCTGGTGAGGAAAAGATGGCGTAGGGCTGTTAAGCCCTCACTACGGCTAGTAATAGCCTAGCATAATCCGTACGTGCGACGCCTAGCTGTTGAGCTGCGCTTGCTGAGGAGGAAAAAGCAGTAAAGGTGGTTACGGGAAAGAATGATAGTTTTTGGATCTACTTTTGATCAAAACAAAAGGAGGTGCAAAGAACGAACAGAATGATGCATGCCTCTACGTATTTCAATCTCCTGCATGCTCTCTATAGCGTTGTGGTAACAGACAATCAAGTTCCATAAAACAACCGGCTATTTCAGGAGGTTTGAGGTTCAACAATGAGATTTGCTACTGGTACATTATAGTAACAATGAAGTTGAACAAGCATTTGACTAAGAGTCAATCCCAACAAAGATATCAGTGGTTATAAGTTATAACTTATTCCTGAGCACACAAAACAGGTGCAAACGAGAAGCAGGTGCAATTCAAAGAAATTTCCAATTTCTGTCCTTAATTTAAGAGTAGCATACCTGGATAATAGGACAGAAAAGCTTCCTTTCTTTCGTTTAGCCAATCTCCTGCACTCTAAATGAATACCAAGTCACTGTGACTGTTCAATGTATCACACAAGACACCACGAATCAGTTCTTTGATGGAGATGGAATTATGCTTTCAAGCGACATGTCATTCATCTGACGTTATGGCAACAGTGCAGCATAAATAATGCATACATGGTCCCGTGGATAATCTTAGCAGGTCAACTACAGATTCTAAGTTTGTGCTGAAGATTTGCATCCGCACAAGTTATTTTCAGAAGCTATTTGAGTCAAGGCACACAAGCAAATATATGCCAAATAGATGCCCAGATATCCTTGGGTCAAGTTGGCAAAAACTTTGCCAATCCAGCATGCAGACAGAATTGTTTGTGTAGCAGAAACAACGCAAATGTAAGATTACGTGCCCTACTTAGCAACAGATGCCTAAAAGAATCACTCACTTACCTTGGTCGTTCCATTTGATAGCTGCATTACAAAATTCGAATCCAATTGGAAAGAAAATGCTAGCTCTCGTTCCCCTCCGCCGACAAACTGTAGCTACATGCTCTGCACAAGCATACAAGTGCCAACTGAGGTTCAGTATACCTTAAAAAACATTGTAAAGAGAAGACGGGCAGAACCTTCAGCTAATGTTACTAAATTCATGGCATGAAACAACAATATCGTTGCTGGTCAATTTCAGGGAAGGAAATTGTGTTCACATGTGCAGGAAAGAACTAGGAAGCAACGTGCAAAAACACCATTGTTGAAGGAAATTAAAGATACTGCTCTCTCCCTTCTCAAAGCTTTCCTGGGCCAATAGACTTGTGAACCGACAGCTCACGAAATATGCTTTTCTCCGGAATATCATGTCTTCATCGAAACACAAATTTTGTTTCTAATACTAAATTATTTTTGCCACTTGCCTACCACTAAATTGACAATAAGAATTGACGCTATGATAATGTTTCCGTATTAAATTTCTGGAAAGCAGGAATATGTCCTAGAAATTGGCTAATGCGTCAATGCCAAACACATGTCTGCCGTAAGGCATCTGAACAACGAAAGAGAAGATGAAAGGAGATGCTCTTTTATCTTCAAGAAGAAGGCTCTTCAAAGAAAATATAATTTATAAAGAACCTTTGGCACAGACTTTCCACGATGACTGAAGGATGATATAATGTACCTGGAATGTTTATCAGGTTGACGGGAAAGTTGTACACTTGAGCCGAAAGAGGTCGCATCAAGACCCAATAATGGCCATCCACAGTTAGCTGCAGAATGGCATGCATTTACTTTCTTCAGGAAAACATCGTGAACATCCCAACCAAGAGAAGGTGTAAAAACAGGTGATAAAAAAACAAATATAGTTACGGACATAATGTTTGACTTACAATAGCAGCCGAAAGAAGCAAAATGAGATAGAACCAATCATGCTACATGATAAAATGGAAGGTACGCACATGCAAATATAGCTGAGGAATATGCATAGCATGTTCAAGAGTTGCAGATTGGTCATATACCACAGACTAGTAACTTAGGGACTAACAAAGAAATTTCATACCTAATGAAAATATGAAGGCATGCCAAATATGAATGCCATGAATTTATACTAAGGTTTTTAATAGAGTCCCCCAGATTAAAATGATAAGCAAACAAAACCAACAGAATGTACTACACTATTTGAAAATGAGTATGTTATATTCAGCAAGTGGACTGTGGATCTGTGGTTCCGCATTCGTATCTCTACCAAATGCAATCGTTCATTTTAAGCCCAATGGCACATGACAAGACTTAAACACTTGATGGGCCTCGGAGAGAGTCAAGCTTGTGGAAATCCTCTTTAGACGTAAGTAGGGAAGAAATCATATTGGAAGATCACTATGGCCAGTGCAAATATCCGGAAGCAAACTATGATCATCTAAAAGATTTGGGGAAGTTGTCTTTCCACTGTGGTTGATGTGGAGGGACTGACAATGCCTTATCATCGAAATAGCAAAGAAAAAAGTCAAGCACTGCATGACTTCACGATCACCAAATGTACAACAAAATATTATTATTAATTTAATATCATTGAATGATTCAATTTAAGGGTTAAGCTAGTAACTGAACCCTGCTAGTATAAGGGTGCAGAAGGTGTCACATGCTGCCAACATTGCATTGAGAAGAAGCGAGTATGCACTTGTGCGATTACAAGATCATGCGTGGTAAATGTTTTTATCATAATTATCTTGAAAGGAGAATAACCTTTTGCAAGATATGCAGATAAATTCACACCATTTACTACAGCAAAACAGTGACATATGGTTTCGGTAGTGGCAGAGGATGGATAAATGTAAGGGTGTCGGAGTCTATCAGTCTTCAAGCAATCAAAATATTGCTATTTACTCGCCAAAAATAATATTAGTATTTGTTGTGAGGTTTTGTAACTGTGCAGGCCCCTTGCAGCCTCCGCTGCTAAGCTAGAGGGCTCCCCCTTCCTACCTTCCTCTACCATTCAAATTCTTAGTGCTCAATTCTCATCCATAGCAGCGGCATAGCAGAATTTAAGTGGAATAGTCTGAGGATTAAAAGAGGCAGCCTACCATGCAAAAAACAAGGTATAGCAATTGCCATACCTTGCCATCATGCTCCTCCGCCACTGGGTTTCGGCAACATCTGCCAAGACTGACACCTAAACTGATCGTCAAAAGCGTAGTGTTGTGCCTGAGGTATGGAACTTCTGGCAGGAAAAAAAACATTTCAGAAACAAATTCAGTTAAGGATGTTCTTGTGCAGGATCCTTTATCTCCCCTGAAGTCTATCTGACACGGAATTTGAAAGCTTTTCTGCAATATTTTCTTCCAGCGCAAAGATGGACAAACTTAATTCGAGCAGACTTAACAATAATGTAATTATTATATGTCCTAAAAGAAATAAGGCATACTGCATTATTTTCAAGAGGTCTATGCTTGAAAACCTTTGACGTACATTGGAGATCAGACTTATCCGATACATTGTTGCCTGAAATGCAGAGCACAAAGAAATAATATATTAAAAAATTTGTATCGAAAAATATGTAGGCGATATAACTAAAAAAACATTAGTATAGTATATCGCAGCATTTGTTGCATAACTCAAGCCTTGACACTAAGTAGTTCTGATAAGGTATGGAGCCCTGACAAAGTATTAAAAAACACTAGTAAAGTATTGGGCAGCATATGTTGCATAACTTATGCCTTGACACTAAATAGTTCTAACAAGGTATGGAGCCCTGACAAAGATTATGAAAAAAACTAGTATAGTATTGGGCAGCATTTCTTGCATAACTCAAGCCTTGACACTAAATAGTTCTGACAAGGTATGGAGTCTCAAGGTCATATAAGGTAAGGAGTCCTGAAAAAGGTTATAAAAATGTCTGAACTCAAAGATCACTAAATAGTTCCCAGGTACAACCCTCCGTATCAAAATATTTGTCATTGTTGGATTTTTTTCTTGCAACAACCATTTATGTTATTCAAAAATTTATATCAAATGTAGAAAAAATAAGTCATGCTTAAAATACCTATGATGATAAAGTAAGCCGCAAACAAATGAAATGATACTTACATAATTCTTTGAATAAGACAAATGGCCAAACATCGTGACCAAAAGTCAACAAAGACAAATACTTTGATACAGAGGTAGTACATGTCAAGAGGTTATATTTGATAAATGTAATAATGTCTATAGGAAGCAGAAACGTGGTCATATCACTAATTAGGAAATGACAACTATGTCATCCTCTCATCAATGGTTCAATGTGCACATTACGAAAGTACTACACTCTGATCTGAAGAACCATAACCTCTAGCAAGTAATAAACAGAGTATATATTAGATTGTGTAAATTGGCATGGAATTCAGTACGAAAACTTGACTATGAAACACAGAGAAACAACCTTTATCCCTCGAGACAAGTTGCATGTTTTCCCCTCTTCTCCGGGCTCTGGCACCCACCTTTTTCTCATCCCCAGTATCACACTCACCCTGTTCCCTCACTCGTCAACCCCACCCCCTTGGCGCGTGCCACCAATGTCGGCCTGGAGATGGAGCTTCCGCAATGCAGCATTTCGTCGAACACATCACGAGCGTCCGCGGCACAGCGTTGCCGCAAGAGGGAAGCTAGGTCGGTGTTGACGTCGCAATGTCTGGTTCATCGTGGTGGGCAGAAGGAGCATCGCGGCGGTGCTGTAGAGCTTGAGGCGCGAGCACTGGAAGAGGGTAGGGAGGAGTCGCCGGCGCCGGGAGTTACTTGGTGGACGCCGGCGCAAGCAGCTCAGCTGGGGTTGTGTGGGATCGTGCGAACAGATCCTCGGAGCAGCGCGACCGTCGGATCAAATCTAGTCGGTCAAGGTCAACGGCACCAGCCATGACGCTTAATATTGCGACAATTTATAAAGCACTAATAAATGTATGTTTTTTTAGAATTACTAAGTACAACACACTCACCCCTATGAACACACGTACGCGGACACTACCCCTATGAGCACCTCCGAAGGACTGAGCACCGGCAGATCTGGAGATTCTCGAAGTCACCACTGGCGTCTCGTCGTCGACGGGAACGTCGCTTACCACTTAATGCATAACGCCGGAAAATCCCGGAATAAATCCAGGAAAAGGTGCGAGCACCAGGATTTGTACTCTGGTGGGTAGCGTCCCATTGGACTGTCATATACCTATCGAGTCTCCCGTTGAGTCGTTTGAGCAACCACTTGAGAAGGATGACAATAGAGTTCCTGTGAGGAACAAGAGACAAAGAATTGCAAAATCTTTTGGTGATGAATTCATTGTATACCTTGTGGATGATACTCCCACCTCTATTATAGAGGCATATGCATCTCCAGATGCAGATGATTGGAAAGAAGCAGTTTGTAGTGAGATGGACTTGATTCTTGTTGGGAATTCAAAAATCCCCAGACAATAAAGTGAAAAAACACTGCCAAAAGCTCTTCTTCTCTGAAAAAGTTGATCCCTTTACACGGAGGCACGGGACTCCTTTTATAGTACCCGGAAGTCACTTTTACATTCCATTTTTACCCTTGGATATTGTATTAAAATAAAAAGAACGATGGATACATTTGTCCCCGTCAATCGCGGGGGCTTCACTCGTATTACAAATATGCCATTTGTGTATAAGAGCTTCCTCCTTCTTGCGTAGCCATGCTTCTCACGTCTCTTTGTACCTTCTTGATGACGACATTGACTGATTCAAACATCGAAGTGTTTTTCTCATCCTGGACTTTCATCTTCTCTATCTTCATCATCTTCGCTCGGGCCTGCTCCCGCTTTACTTCGCATCCACACCATTTCTGGTTTTTGATTGTCTCCTGTTGTATCACGAGCTTCGCGGCACCTCTTGTGAAAAAACACAACCTTGTGAAGTGGCCTTCATGGATTTTTCCCATTCACCAGCTTCGCTCCCTGCAGACATGCCAGATAGAAGTTTTGCACGCTTTCAGTTGAAGCCCTTATTAGCGAGGATAGCGTTTCTCTCAAATCAGAAAGGAAAAAGCACTTTTCTTAAAAACCGAAGTTCACCATTTCAAAGGGGACACAAGAGAGGTGAGGCCCGTGACCTTCACTAGGTGAAACAGACCTTCACTCTTTTCAGAAACTTGAGAATTGTAAAAACATACTTTTTCATAGAAACTGAGCTCTTGCGAAAACCATTTTTCCTCCGAACGAGCGAGGGTGATAGGAAAAAAGGTTGATTCCCCAACAGTAGCCCCTCGTGGAGACGGGTCGACTTCGACGATCTGATTCCACGAAAAAAGGAGAATCACCCGAAAAAACGTCACCCTCGATCGGTGGAGGTGACACGTGTCGCGAGGTGTTTGGACGACCCTTGAAACTATCGTGAAGATCGAGGTGCCTCTTCACCCGCCCTCTTACCGACTAATAAAAGGGGTGCCGGGTGGTGACATTTTTTCACTGAGTATATTTCCTTACTTTTCTCTTGTAGTCTTTGGTTTCGAGATTGTTGCGTTTGAGATCCTTGTTTGTCCCTGCGAAGCTAGCGAAGGTGATTTCTGTTTTTGTTTTGCAAAGTTTTTATGCTGCCTATCTTTTGTTTTCGTAAACAAGAATTTTTTTGTCTCTCTTTTTTGTAGATTGGGATGGCTCGTATTATGCAAACTATGTCTTTGATAAATGATGCAGATCTTGATTCCGATCGTCCTTTGGAGAATCCTGAAGCTTCTAGCTCTGGGGACTCTGACCCTCAGGAGGAAGATGGTGAAATCAGAGAAAACCAAGGTTCTGACAGTGATGGTGAAGATTTGTCTGGTGTTGACGCTGGTCTTGAAGATTTGGCACAGACTGGGAACCTTCCTCCAACAACTGTCTTCGGTGCCTCACTGGTTTCGAAGAACTTGATTAAGTTCTATGAAGAGCAAGGTTACTTCCCTGTTGGGGCAGGTAGGGAGCCTGGGCCTGAGGAGACTCCCGCCCCATTTCCTAACGAAGTTGTGGTTTTCAAAGCCTTCATTACTGCGGGTCTTCGCTTCCCTTGCAACAACAACTTGCCCTTGATCATGGATCGTTATGGAGTAAAGCTTCATCAGCTTACTCCTAATGCGATTGTTGCTCTTTCCAAATATTTTTGGATTGAGAAGACTTTTGATGGAGTGATCAATTCTCATTGCTTCGTCAGGCTGTTTGAGCTCCATCATCAGAAGAAAGTTGTTAAGATTGGGAACGACAACTTCGATGCTCAATATGGCTGCTGTTCCTTTAAAACCCGTCGCAAGACCAAGAAGGATTGCCGCATCGAGCTTTCTCATTGTTACAAAAACAAGTGGAGCGAAGAATGGCTCAAGTATTGGTTTTATGTGGACATGTCTGTGGTGAAGGCTTCGGACACTAATCTTCCCAAGTGTGTTTTTTTTCCGGAAACATCGGTCCTCTCGATGTTATTTTCAGCCCTCCATACTCTAAGGATGCAGAGTTCAGGAAGAGCGAAGATAAGTTTGCTCTTGCTTGTAGTCTTTGTGGTGGTCGGGATATTGTGGAGGAGTATGTTGCTGCTGATATTTGTCCTCTCTCTCACGGATGGGCTCCGGCGGAGATTGTTTATCTTTCCGTTCCGTGGTGCGACTTTAAAGTTCCCTTTCCTCGGTTTCGACTTGTGCTTCCTTCTGGGCAAACCTTCGAAGTTTTTATGGCTGAAGTTGAGAGAAAGGCCATGGATCTTGTTGGACCTTTTGATCTGAAGGAATATGAATCTTATAAGAAAATTGTAAAGCACAAGTATCGTGTGAACCGGATTTTCTCTGAACTTGGCGGTTCTGCGCCTCAGCAGACCCGTCCTTCCGGTCCTAAACGGAAATTTCAGATTCCGGGTGCCACTAGTTTCGAAGAAGTTGGTACCAGTTTGAAACGCCAGAAGAAGGGCAAGGATAAGAAGGATGCTGAAAAGGTTCCTTCCGTTCCCTTTGAGAAATCTAAGGACTTGAAAGTTGTTGGCGCCATTGTGATTGCGCCTGAAAAAACCAAGGCGCTTGAAGTGTTGAAAAAGAAGAAGGTCTTGAGTAGTAAGGATAAGATATCGAAGACTTCGTCTTTGCCGAAAAGTTCATCTTTGTCTGGAGCGCAGGAAACAACGGGCAAAGATTTCCTTAGCGACGAGGATGCTGCTGCTCAGGTTCTTACCTTGCTGGGTTCTGAAAAACCACTGAAGAAGAAAACTTGCAAGAAGACTAGAGTGGTAGATGTTTTTTCAGATGACAAAGATGACATGAGTAAGTTTATAAATTCTTTCCTTTTCTTTTGGTTGATTATTCTTGTTGAATTATTGAGTTTTGCTGATAGCTTTTTCTTATTGAAGGCATGGCAAACGCTCCTTTGGAGCCAGAATCTGGTAACTCCAAAGATTTGGCTGTAGTTGAGATGACTAAAGCCATTTCTTTACCTGATGCCTCCGCGAAGTCTGCTGATGAGAGGGCTTCGCCAGAGTTTGAGGCCGCCCTTGCAGAGACTATGGACCGCAGCGGTGGTGCTGTTGGGCAAACCTCTCTTGTGGAGGGTTATTATAAACATGCTGAAGGATCGAGGCTTCCTCCGGAGGACAGAGCTTACAACGAAGCTTTTGATACAAACTTGAAGGGTAAGCTCCTTTTTGTTGGTGGGCCGGGGATAGGAAGAGATGATGATGTTAACTTTAGGATGCTTTGGCAGTCGAGAGATTTGATTATAAAAAACGCGGGTGAAACAGGTGGTGAAGCCGCGAGGGCCCCGTCGACGCTTGCCGAAGACTTGCAAACCTTTGAGAAAGAAGCAGTTGATGCTGTTTCTAAACGCGTTGGCGAAGTTGTTGGCTCGGTTTTGCCCCAAGGTGAATATAGGAGCGACCTCTTCGAGCTGACAGGTTTGAACGAGTAAACCTTTGTTCCTTATCTTATTTCCTGGATTTATAGTTTTTTACAGGGGAATCTTCTTTTTCTTAAAAACTACTACAATTTTTGAGGAGAAACTTCGTATACTGCCTTCCGAGGAGTTGGCGATGATAAGCACTACTCTAGGATATAAGTCAGTTATTGCTGGTAAAGTTGCTAGGGAGAAGGCTCGGGAACATAACAAGGATCTTTGCGAATCGTCTGGTCGCATAGCAACTTTGGAGAGAGATCTTTCCGAAGCGAAGGTTGCTGATGGAGAAGCCCTTAAAAGTTACAACCTTTTGCTAGAAGAAAACAAGTTGCTCAAGGTGAAGAACGAGAACTTAGAGATTACAGTGGGTGGGCTTTCTTCTGATGCGAAGAGACTGGAAGAGAAAACTAAACATGATTCTTTGGTTATAGAAAACCTTAGGAAGACTATTGAGAAAGATGCTAACAGTATGTCTGATTTGAAGAAACAGAATGCTAAACTTGGAAAGGCTTTGAGCGACAAGGATTTGAGAATTGTGCAACTCGAGAAAGATTTGTCAGATAGCTTATCCTTGTTGGAGAAGAGTTTAAGATTCGTCCGAGAGCATTTTGAACAACTGTTTGAAGCTTACAAGACTGTCCTCGGCGAGTTTGGTGCTCGGCCAAGTGTTTTCCCTCCCGCTGATAACGTAGAAGCTGTTATGGAGTGGATGCTAGAGGAGTTTAACTCTCTTCCGGAGATGATTTCCGGAATTAGTAATTATGCTGCTGCCTTTAGTATTGAAGCGATATTGAAGCTTCTTGAGTCGCAAGGCTGCGTGGATTTGGAGAAATTTGCACGGACCAACTCTTCTTATCCAGATGCTTCTAGCGTTGCTGCCATGCGAAGCAGTCAAGATGTTAACTTGATAAAGAAGAACTTTGTGAGAAGATTTTGGATTGCTTCCGGTCAAGAGCTTGCCCGGAAAAACGCTCAACTGAAGATGGTGAAGGTAAAAATTTGAGGCATACTTCTGTTGCACCTTTTATGGCTTTTGATTTTGTGACTAACATTCTGTGTTTTTAGGCGATGAGGGAAGAAGCGGAGGCTGAAAAGGATAATGTTGCCGAAGCTCGAGTTGAAACTGTCCAAGAGCCCGGTGATGAAGCGCCGCAGGTGGATTGAAGGATTTCTCATCCATGGAATTTGTAGGATGTTTATAGGTAGATGGATCTTTTGACTATGGATGTACTTGTAAAACTTTAACGAAGCTTAACCTGCGCAGGTCCTTGGTGGGGGGCCTGCGCAGGACGTACTTCCTATTCGTATGTATCATCAACGTGTTATGGCCAGCGGAGCTTCGTGGTGTTTGTACAAAGAAGCTTACCCGAAAAACTCTTTTAGGGATTTCTGGATCTTTTGTTGCGAATATTTTTCTATGCATAGCTTTCCTCTAGGTTGGTTTTTTTTCTTCGCGAGATGACTTTGCTATCTCGAAGTTGGACGAAGGCATGACTCCCTTCGTGAAGACGGAGCCCCTTAGCCCCTTAGCCGTGGATGAAGATTTTGCATATGTGTGTGATATTGCGGAGCAGCGTGGTTGTAAGCCCGGTCATGTTCTTGAACTTCCCTTATAAACTTATTCTCTGTTTTGCTACTGTGAAACTTTGAAGTTCTAATGATGAAATGATGTTCTTCGCGGTACGAAGAAGCAAATTTTAAAAATCGTTTTTGCAAAAAACGTCACCCTCCCCGTCTTGCGCTTTGTGCCGCGAAGTAGCGGTATTTCATCAGAAATTTCTGGACTTCGCGAACTTCTTTGGAGATCCTACTTTGCAAAGTGGATAAGATAAGTCGATAAAAGTCATTTCGAGTTTTATGGACTTATTTTCTGCCTTGATGGAATCAATCGTTGATATGGCAACTCTTGGTTGCCTTCAACGTAGCAAAAAGAAAAAACTCTTTTGAAGAAGACAAGTCCTGAGAGTTGGAATATAGTCCACTCTTTTTATGGGATAACAGGTTTTGTAACTAAATGCGAAGCTCGTGCTGCGCTTAGCTTATTCACGTATTTTGATACTTTTTGGAACATGGCCGCAACTTGTGGTTGCCTCCGGCCTCTGTGATTTTCTTGATGAATCACACTTTTTTGGGGATAATGGCCGCAACTTGGGGTTGCCTCAGGCCTTCATGATTTTTTTGGTGAATCACACTCTTTTGGGAATATGGCCGCAACTTGGTGTTGCCTCAAGCCTCCGTGATTTTCTTGGTGAATCACACTCTTTTGGGAATATGGCCGCAACTTGGTGTTGCCTCAGGCCTCCGTGATTTTCTTGGTGAATCACACTCTTTTGGGAATATGGCCGCAACTTGGGGTTGCCTCAGGCCTTCGAATTTTTTCAAAGAAAAAGAGACTTCCTTTTAGGGGAAATTCACTTTCATTAACGATAGAAAGGAAATTTACACGAGACCCGCCTCATTAAAAACCTTGCCTCCATAGCGGAGTTCCCCTTGCAAGGCAAAGAGTACGGTCCCTTTAGGTAAAGCGAAAAATGCTGAAAAGTAAATTTCTTTTTTTCCCTCGATGCTGCTTATAGATTCACATGTCGAGGTTTTTACAATTTTCTTAATTTAACCTAAACCTTACTGGACCTCTTGTGTGTTGGTTTTCTTCATGGGTAGTACCTTTTTAAGGAATCCTCAATCCATGAGTGTGGTAGCTCCGTTCCTAGTTCGTCCGTCAGACGAAAGGAGCCTGGTCTGTTGCTTTCTTTTACTATGTATGGTCCTTCCCAAGTTTCTTGTAATTTTCCCGGATTTTCCCAATCCTTCTTTCTTTTGATGACTAAGTCGCCCACCTTGATTTCCTTTCTTACAATCTTTTTGTCCTTCCATTTCCTTGTTTCCTGTTGGTATTTCTCCAAGTTTTGAGCAGCTTCGAGAATGTCCAGTTCGATCAGATCTTTTTCAATTTTTGCAGTCTCTTCAGGATCTTCACTTTTCTTTGTTGCTCTTAGGCTTTCATTTTTGATTTCTTCTGGTGTCATAGCCTCTATTCCGTATAAGAGACGGAAAGGCGAGAAACCTGTAGCTCTTGATGTAGTTGTATTGTGAGACCAGATTACTCTTGGCAATTCATCTACCCACTTGCCCTTCTTCTGGTCAAACAGACATTTTTTTACTCCTGTGAAAATGATTCCATTTGCTCTTTCCACTACCCCATTTGACTGAGGGTGATACACTGATGAAAACTTTACTTGTGTGCCTATGGACTTGCAAAATTCTTTGAAGTTGTAACAGTCGAATTGTTTTCCATTGTCCACTGTCAACACTCTTGGAACTCCGAACCTGCAGATTATGTTTTGCCAGAAGAATTTTTGCACTGTCGCTGCAGTAATATTTGCAAGAGGCTTTGCCTCAATCCATTTTGTGAAGTAATCCACAGCCACAGCTACGAATTTGCAATTGTCCTGTGCTGTTGGTAATGGTCCTACCAAGTCCATTCCCCATCTTTGCAACGGCCATGATGGTGAAATCAGCTGAATTGGATATGAAGGTGTTTTCTGCTGCTTCGCATTTTTCTGGCATGCTTCGCACTCTTGAACCGTCTTTTTGGCATCTATAAGCATTGATGGCCAAAAGAATCCTTGTTTTATTGCTTTTCCTGCCAGTGCTCTTGTACCAATGTGAGCTCCGCAGAATCCACTGTGGATTTCTGCTAGCAATTCTTTTCCTTTGTCGGATGTGATGCATCTTAGCCATGGTTCTGAAACCCCTGATTTGTATAATTCCCCATCAACTATGGCGTAGCCCCTTGCCCTCTGCTTGAGTCTGTTCAGTTCAACTTCGTCATATGGTTTGTAATGATCTCTTAGATATGCCATGATTTGCGCTCTCCACTCGAATGGCTCTATAATGTTTACCATTCTCTCTTCTTTCTCCTTTACTGAAGGAGAGGTGATGATTTCGAAGAAAACATCTGGGGGTAAGGGTTGGTTTTGAGCTGCGGCCTTTGCCAACATATCTGCCTCATTGTTTTCAGCCCTTGGGATGTGTTGCACAGTGTATCCCTTAAAATGTTTCTCCATTTCTCTGACTTTTTTCAAGTACTTGATAAGCTCTGAGTTTCTTGCTTCGCTTTCTTTTTTAACATGCCCCTGGATTACTTTGGAATCTGGTTTGACGATGAACGTCTGCTGTCCTAGAGCTTTCATCTTTCTGAGTGCCAGCAACAAAGCTTCGTATTCTGTGGTGTTGTGGGTGGAAACAGCTTCGTCAGGAAAATCTAGTCTTGCGGCGTATCTTATTTTGATACCCGAAGGTGATGTGACTATTGCTGAAATTCTGACTCCTTTACCACACCATGCGCCGTCACAATAGATTACCCATTGTACCTCTTCGCAGCTGTTGTTTCTCACTGTTGGTGATGTCCAGTCCACAACAAAGTCGGCAAGGACTTGTGATTTTATTGCACTTCTTCTCTCAAAATCTACTACATAGCCAGATAGCTCTGCAGCCCATTTCGCAATTCTTCCAGTTGCATCTTTGTTTGTGAAAAGATCATTTAGCGGCTGATTCGTGATTACACAAATTTGATGCCCTTCGAAGTAATGCCTGAGTTTTCTTGCTGCCATGACAACTGCATAGGCAATTTTCTCCAGTTCTGAATAGAACAATTTTGATCCCGAGAGAGCTTCGGAGGCAAAGTAGACTGGTACCTGCCTTAGCTTGCCATTCTCTTCTTTCTCTTGAACGAGGACAACACTCACGGCTGAGTTGGAACCTGCTAGGTATAGTAAGAGAGGTGATTTTGGCTCTGGAGGACAGAGTTTTGTCATATTTGTCAAATATTCCTTAAGTTCCCTGAATGCTTGACTTTGAGCTTCGCTCCATTGAAAGTTTTTGGAGCTTCGGAGAAGTTGGAAAAATGGTAGGCTTTTTTCTGCTGCTCTGGGAATGAATCTGTTCAATGCTGCCATTCTTCCTGTTAGTTTCTGAATTTCTTTGACCGAAGTTGGCTCTTGCATATCCACAATTGCCTTGATCTTGCCGGGATTGGCTTCGATGCCTTTTGTTGACACAAGGCATCCTAAAACTTTTCCTTTCTGAATGCCAAATACACATTTCTTCGGATTGAGTTTGAGATTCGCTGCTCTCAAGTTTGCGAAGGTTTCTGCGAGATCTCTGATGTGATCATATCTTTTGATGCTTTTGACTATGATGTCATCGACGTATGCTAGGATGTTTCTCCGAAGTTGATAGTGCAGCACTATTGCTATCATTCTTGAGAATGTTGATCCTGCGTTTTTCAGGCCTTCTGGCACTCTCATGAAGCAGTATGTTCCGAATGGAGTTATGAAGCTGGTTTTCTCCTCATCTTCTTTTTTCACCATGATTTGGTGATATCCCGAAAACAGATCCAAGAGTGATAACATTTCGCTGTTTGCAGCATCGTCCACTACTCTGTCTACTCTTTCCAGTGGATAGTCATCCTTCTTGCATGCCTTGTTTAGGTCTGTAAAATCTACACACATTCTCTATTTTCCATTCTTTTTCTTTACTGGCACCGTGTTGGCCAGCCAAACTGGATAAATTACTTCTCGAATGACTTTGGTATCTTGTAACCTTTGAACTTCTGCTTCAACAGCTTTTGCCTTTTCCTCCGACATTTTTCTGAGTTTCTACTTTTTTAGGTGGATTCTATCATCTGTGTCCAGTTTGTGCTCAATAATGTCACAATCGACACCCTGAAGATCCTTCGCTGACCAGGCGAAGATGTCCTTGTTCTTGTTTAAGAAATAAATGAGTTCTTCTTCTTCTTGGGGGCTTAAATCTGCTCCAATTGTCACCGCTTTATCTGACATGCCATCTAAGAATATCTTCTTTGTTTCTCCATCTGCACTTATTTCAATTTTCTCTTTATCTCTTTTTGCTTCGGAGTATGGTTGCTGCTTTTCTTGGTCATCTGCTAGATGATGGACATTTTGTTGTCCAAGCGTGTTTCCCCGTTCGATTCTTCTTGCCTCATTCTGATCTCCGAAAACTATGATTACACCATGAGGAGCTGGGATTTTCATGCATAAGAACAGTTGCCTGAACACCGCATCGAACCTATTGATGAATCCTCTTCCGAAGATGGCATTGTATGGATAATACATGTCAACAACATCGAACATGATGTGTTCTGTCCTTGCATTGTCCAAGTCTCCAAATGATACTGGTAGGGAGATTTTTCCACTGGACCTTATTGGTTTTCCACCAAAACCAACTAGTGGCTTCTCTGGCGGTGCTAACATGTGAGGAGTGAGGCCCATTCGTTGAAAAGTACTGGTGAAAATGATGTCTGCTGAGCTTCTGTTGTCTATCAAGACATTTCCTATAATCCACCCAGCGACGTTAACCTCGATGACCATTGCATCATTGTGGGAAACTGACTTTAGCCTGAAATCTTCCTCAGTGAAAGTTATTGGAACCTTTGCCCATTCTGGCCTTGCTGTTGGACCATCGTCGATGATTACATTGACTTGCCTGTAGTAGTCGTTTCTTTGCTTCTTGGTGTCAAATTCCATAGATGAGCCTCCAGTTATTGGCAAGATCATGCCGAAGGATGGCAAGGCTCTTGAAGTATTTTGGGAATTGCTTTGCTCAGTCTTTGGGGTTTGGGCAGGTGGTGGTGGTAAAACTTCTTTTGCTTGGATTGGCTGAGCTTGTTCAATGACTTATATGGCTTGAGTTTGTGGGAAGGTTTGTTGTGGAGTTTGGCTCTGGGAAATTTGGGGTTGATGGAAGAATTGTTGTGAGGGTTGTGGCTGTGAAAATGTGTTTGTGGGTAGAATTGCGGCGAAGGTTGCCATGTTGTTTGTTGTGGTTGTACGAAAGACTGGGTTTGAGGAAGAGGCTGGTTTTGCCAAAAAGTATGTTGTACTGGCTTGGGTTGTATGGCTGCTATCTGCGCTATGCGCTGTTGATCTTGGACTCTCTGGATATTCTTTTTTTGTTTCTGGGCATGCCTCTGTGCTGTGACCCCTACCATGGTACACGCATTGGAAGTGTGGATCCCTGCTATCATGGTTTTGCAGTTTCGAAGGTGTTCTTCCTCGTCCTCTTCCTCTTCCTCTTCCTCTTGCGGAATGGCCACCTCGCTGAGAGTTCTTGTTGTGGTAATCTTGAGTTTGAGACGGATTGTTTGATGAATTGTCTTGAATGTTCATGATGGGTTGATTTCCATTCTAGTTGTTGCCTCTCTAGGATTGCCTTTGCTGGTATCTTTCTGTCACTCTTCTTCTGTGATCTTCATCGGATTTGCAATATTTTTCCAATTTTTCAAATAGCTCATCCATTGATTTGGGGTTCAGTCTGTTAAAATGACCGGCCGTTTGCCCCGGAGTCAAACCACTTATGAGAGCTGAGATCGTTGCCTTCTCATCTGCATCCGGAGTTTGAGATTTTAGCTGCATGAATCTTCTCACAAATTCCGCTAGCAGTTCCTTGTCTCTTTGCTTGCACTGATACAAATCTGTTGTTCTTGTGGTTGTATGATGAAAAGCTTGGAAGACTTGGAGGAATTTGACTTTCAGATCGAGCCAACTATACACCGAGTGTGGTGGTAAAAGTGAATACCAATTAACCACCGGACCTTCGCATGCGATGATGAAGGATTTTGCCAAAGCGACGTCATCCCCGCCTGCCGAGGCTACTGCAGCTTCATAACTCATCGGGAACTGTCTGGAATTGCCGAAGCCATTGAACTTTGGGAGTGATACTGGCTTGTATTTGGACGGCCACGGGGCTGTTTGAAGGCCTACAAAAAGCGGAGAGTTTAGGTCATTGAACTGGGCAATCCCGTTGTTTATGTGCTATGGGTTTTCTGGAGGAATGAAGTTTTGCTTGATTCACTGGTTCTTAGTTGCAGAATCTGGGTCTGGTGTGAATTGCTTGAAGGAATTGTCCTCTGTCTCAGCCATGTCATCGATTTCTTTCTGAAGTTGCATTATCTCCCTCTTTGATTGCTCCAGTCTTTGCAACTTGTCTGTGGCTTATTTCTTGGCCTTGAGCTGCATGGCTATTTTGTCTTTCTACCTTTTCAAAGTTTGGACTTGTTTCAGTGCTGCTTGTAACTCTTCATCGGGTACTTCGCGTTCATTGTGCTCATTGCTAGCTTCTGGGATTTCTTCCGGCTCTTTGTCTTTCTCATTTCTCTCTTTGTCTTTCTCATTTCTGTTGCTTTGCAAATCTTGAACTTGCTCTAGATCTTGTGTGGTGTTGGTTCTGGGGTGGAGAACGAGGTCTTCCTCTGTATTTTCTTGGTTGTCTTCGCTCTCAGGGTCTTGTGCTGTGGATTTCTTGGTTTTCTTAGTGGAGCCATCGTGGGTTTCTAACGGCTAAGACCACGGTGGGCGCCAATGTTGGGAATTCAAAAATCCCTAGACAATAAAGTGAAAAAGCACTGCCAAAAGCTCTTCTTCTCTGAAAAAGTTGATCCCTTTACACGGAGGCACAGGGGCTCCTTTTATAGTGCCCGGAAGTCACTTTTACATTCCATTTTTACCCTTGGATATTGTATTAAAATAAAAAGAACGATGGATACATTTGTCCCCATCAATCGCAGGGGCTTCGCTTGTATTACAAATATGCCATTTGCGTATAAGAGCTTCCTTCTTCTTGCGTAGCCATGCTTCTCACGTCTCTTTGTACCTTCTTGATGACGACATTGACTGATTCAAACATCGAAGTGTTTTTCTCATCCTGGACTTTCATCTTCTCTGTCTTCATCATCTTCGCTCGGGCCTGCTCCCGCTTTACTTCGCATCCACACCATTTCTGGTTTTTGATTGTCTCCTGTTGTATCACGAGCTTCGCGGCACCTCTTGTGAAAAAACACAACCTTGCGAAGTGGCCTTCATGGATTTTTCCCATTCACCAGCTTCGCTCCCTGCAGACATGCCAGATAGAAGCTTCGCACGCTTTCAGTTGAAGCCCTTATTAGCGAGGATAGCGTTTCTCTCAAATCAGAAAGGAAAAAGCACTTTTCTTAAAAACCGAAGTTCACCATTTCAAAGGGGACACAAGAGAGGTGAGGCCCGTGACCTTCGCTAGGTGAAACAGACCTTCACTCTTTTCAGAAACTTGAGAATTGTAAAAACATACTTTTTCATAGAAACTGAGCTCTTGCGAAAACCGTTTTTCCTCCGAACGAGCGAGGGTGACAGGAAAAAAGGTTGATTCCCCAACAATTCTTTCTAATTGAACTTGGGAGCTATCTGAACTATCATTCGGTTGTAAACCAATTGGTTGTTAGGGGGTGTTCAAAAAGAAGCTTAAACCTAACGGTACTATAGTCAAGTACAAGGCTCGACTTGTGGCTAAGGGTTATACTCAAAAGGAAGGCGAAGATTTCTTTGATACTTATTCACCTGTTGCTAGAATGACCACTATTCGAGTACTACTATCCTTGGCTGCCTCATATGGTCTGATCTTCCATCAGATGGATGTGAAGACAGCCTATGGGTTTGTAGTAAAAGGTGAAGAGCAGAAGGTATGCAAATTATTGAAATCTCTGTATGGCTTGAAACAAGCACCTAAACAATGGCATGAGAAGTTCCACACTACTTTAACTAGTGCGGGCTATGTTGTTAATGAAGCTGATAGGTGTGTGTATTATCAACATGGTGGGGGCCATTTTGTTATACTATGCTTATATGTTGATGATATTCTAATCTTTGGAACAAACTTGGATATTATAAATGAAGTCAAGTCATTTTTGTCAAAGAGTTTTGACATGAAAGATCTAGGAGAAGCTGATGTAATTCTAAACATCAAGTTGATTAAGGAAGAGAGTGGGATTACTATATCTCAATCTCACTATGTTGAAAAGGTCTTGAGCCGTTTTGGCTATATGGACAGCAAGCCTTCTCCAACACCTTATGATCCTAGTGTGACTTTGATAAAGAACAAGGAGGATACGAGAGATCAATTGAAATACTCTCAAATTGTTGGTTCACTCATGTATCTTGCTAGCGCAACCAGACCGGATATCTCTTTTGCTGTGAGCAAGTTGAGTAGGTACATGTCCAACCCGAGTGATGATCATTGGCATGCACTAGAAAGGGTCTTGTGTTATCTTAAAGGTACGATGAGCTATGGGATTCACTATTTCGGGTACCCAGCTGTGCTAGAGGGATATAGTGATGTGAACTAGATTTCTGATATTGATCAAATCTACGCCACTAGTGGGTATGTCTTTACTCTAGGAGGTGGCACAGTGTCATGAAGGTCTTGCAAACAGACTATTTTGACTAAATCAACCATGGAAGCTGGACTTACAGCTTTGGATACAGCATCTGCAGAGGTAGAGTGGCTGCGTGAGCTCTTGTCTGACTTGCCGGTGGTTGAGAAACCAATACCGGCTATCCTTATGAACTGTGATAATCAAACAGTGATCACTAAAGTGAATAGTGCTAAGGCTAATGCGAAGTCAACAAGACACGTTAAAATACGTTTGAAGACTGTTAGGAAGTTGAGAAACTCCAGAGTTATTATTGTATCTTATATACAAACAGATAAGAACCTGGCAGATCCCTTTACAAAAGGGCTTTCACGGAATGTGATAGAAATTGCATCTAGGGAGATGGGTATGAGACCCATGTGAGTTTACAGTAGTAGTAACCCAACCTTTTTGATCGGAGATCCCGTGACTAAGGACCTGGGAAGAACAAACTATTAGTAAACTGAGGAGAGTATAATGATAACCCTCTCTATGTGAAGATGCAATACTCTCAGAGCAATGAGGCACTGTGTGGTAGGTTGGCGAGAATGTCTTAATATGTTCTATTGATTTTAACGAGTAAAGATGTTGTCCTACAGAGCACTCTTGAAAGAACATACCGATATGAGCTTGACTGTTAAACGTCGCAGTCTATAAGACTTGGGTGATCTCTAGTAAACTCATGAAGAGACTAATGTCACACCCTGAAATTTTCAATTTCAGGATGTGAATAGAAAGAATAATTAAGCAATGATTTTCACTCAATTTTAAAATTTTCCAACATTTATTTAAAGGGAATATAGTATAGGAAACAACTTTTGTTTGTTTTCCAAATTAAATAAAATGATTATGTGAGTGTTGCATTCATGCTGATGCATTTGAGTGTTTATGAGTGCAAAATTTTTTTTATGCGTTTAGATGCTGACCAAATCGTTCAGAGAATTTTCCAGCTTTTTCTGGAATTTATTCTCATTTTTCTTGAGCTATTTCTATTTATTAGAAGGCTCTAAAATCCTTTTCATGAACTCCAAATATTTTATTTGGATTGTTCGGGTCTCAATCTATCTCTTGGAATTTTCCTAGAATTTTTGAGATTTTTAGAGTATTTTTCGTGCTTTAAATGAATTATCTAGAATTTTTTGGATTTTTCTTTCGCGAGAAATTATTTTCTGAAAATAATCCTTTCCACCTGTTTTTCCAAAGAAAACCAAGTGCAAATCTATATGCATGCCAGGATCAAGTTTCATGCATATAGTTGACATAAGTGAATAACAGAAACAATATCTCGTAAAGAAAAAGAGAGATCATCAGACTATTACGCTAAATCCTGGAAACGAAGGCTCCAAACATCACAGTCAGTCGAATGGGGGTTGCGTACACCTAGCACCAGCAACATCTTCATAACGACTTCATAGCAGCTTCCTCTTTCTGAGCAATATTGTTTATAGCAAGAGTGAGCACATGTCGTACTCAACAAGTGTGAGGAAAGTATGAATGCAAAGGCTTAACAAGGAAAGGTTGACAGGTTGACCGCATTAAGCAATTTTAGTTGGTCAAATTTTATTAGCACCTGATTAAAATTGCAACCCACAATTAACATAAGGAGATACGCCATAAGCATATGGCTAACATAACCACAACAATGATTTAAGTCCATCTTCAAGTTCAATTATCATGTGAGGGTTCAGGCCGCTCTTGACCGTGAGCACGGCTAATCGATTAGTTTTAACACTCTGCAGAGGTTGTACATCTTTACCCACAAGTCGCGTAAAAGTTCCGAAGAACTTTTAACCCAACCATGCGATGCTAGCTATGCATCATACCACACTACCGAGGTGTGATTGCATAGTGACGCTACGAGACCTTTACAAAGTTTCCCCAGAAAGTTGCAACCCACAAGGTTACCGGATCAGTTAGCAAGGTATAAAGTCTCCTAGCGGGTATCGTGTCTTAGCAAAGCCCAACTCCCCGCTAGAGCGAGTCCGTACCCCACAGTACCACTGCCCCTTGTCCTTATCAGGTAAGGCCACTTCTAACCAGAGTCCCTAATTAATTAGCCAAGACCAGAGCCATTTAGTTCTCGTGGTTGCACTGTTGTCCTGGGTGGTTCTCCATGTTCCGATTAAGCATATGATCTTGTATTAACCAGAGATATATAGCATAAAGGAAAGCAAGTTCACCATTAATGTTCATTAAAACCACCTTAACCCAAGTAGAGCAACTAAGCAATGCTACCCAACAGAAAGGTAAACCCAGGTTGACAAGGAATGATCATAAAGGCTAAGATAAACCTTAATAGGACCCATCAAATTAAATGCAAGCATATGCAATGGTGATTAAGTAGTTACTGGGACAAAAGAACAAGGACACACTTGCCTTTAACCAGTGTAATGTTGTTGCAGAGTGTCTTCACCTTCAAGCTCTTCAATGCTCTCGAACGACGTTCATGCTACTCACATCAATCATCGGGCACAAGCATACAAAGCAAACAAACAAGCAAACTAAGAACAAAACACTAATCAAATCAAAGCTTTAAAAGAGCGTGCTAAAGGATAGGCTCGATTCTATGGATCCCTAAAGCACACAAACCGTGCTTAGAAGGAAAGGTTTGCTTAGATTATGAAATTGCTTGATCTGAGCTTGAACCGGAACTGAAAAGATCTAGAACGAGACACACTGAGACAGAGCTTGACAGTGTGCGTCTAACGAACGATTTGCATCTATGAACATGAAAGGCTATAAGCTTAGATTCATTTTAATTAGCACACAGATGTAAAGGATAGTAAGAAAATATTCTGAGTTGAAATTAATGCAAATTATATTTTAGTTAAAAAACCAAGGTAAAGAACCTAGTCAAATTTTATTTATAAAGATTCATGTATAAATTATATCAATTAAACATTCAATTTGGAAAAGCTAAACTATATGAATCCTCTAAACGTAACTTTATGATTCGTGTAAACTAATAAAGTTATAAATAAAAACTCATTCATATTGATATTTAAACAAATTAACATTTATTTTTTAAAAATCGGTATAAAAGCCTAATCAACTTTTAATTAGAAAGATTAATTAATTATTAAGCAATTTAACATTTGGTTTACGAAAAACTGAGGTAAAAATCTAATTAGATTTTATTTAAAAACATATGAAATAAACATTAATCAAATTAGTATTGATCATGAAAAACGGTGTAGAACACTAGGTAGCTTTTAATTAGAAAAGGCATGTTTAATAGGCATTAACAAAATTAATATTAAATTAATTTTCAGAAAACATGTATGATGAAAACACACCACTAACGCGCACTTTATCTCATTATGAACCTAACGCAACTTGAACAGATAAAAACGGAGCTAAAACATGAAAGATATGGATTTATAAAGAATAAAAGCATAGATATAGAACACATGTGCATTGTAGGGCTGCATATATGCAAATGATCACGTTGCATATTGGTGGTGCATACGTGCATGAAAATTAAGATAAAGAAAATAATTATTGCTTAAGCATGATGTAGGCATGATGTCATCGAAGTGCTTAGGCAATAAAATATTGTGGCAAAGGAATTGATTGTGACATGCTTGCTAACATGGGTACATGTCTATACGTAACTCATCCAGCAGAAAACAAAGGAGGAAAAGCTAGTAAGAATATTGCTCACCACGCAGTACGTGTACTTGTAGATTAGCATGGCTGGTGGTGGATAGCTTTGTAGGGAAGTCGATCTGTGTTGGCATGGGTACACGGCCATGGCAGCCGGGACACGATGGAACAGACATGGCACGAATGGCGGTTTACTATGCAGAGCCATCCTGTAGTATTTGGATGCAACGGCACAGGTTAACAAGGCACAAGATTAGGATAAAGAGAAGCTGTCGGTGTGCTCACCAATACGGAGGAACAACGTGATGACATGCTCGTCCAGAACATAGACAAGATCGATAGATGACATGCGGCTTGACCTCGTGGAGCTCGTGCTCGCTTGCTCCTCTGGGCAGCAGTCAGGCACGACAAGGATACGGCGGCGCTCGGGAGGCGGCACCAAACGTGGACCGAAGCAGGTCGTGTATGTAGCTCCCTCGGCTCCAGTTTCCTGCGGCGGTGCAGACTGATCGACGAGAAGGATGGTGATTTGCAGTTCGTCATCAAGGCAAAGCAAAACGAGAGAGAGTGTAATGTGCTGGAGTTCTCACCAACGATGTTGACGGCGAGCTCGGCAAACGCGAGACGGATGGCGACCATGAGGCAACTACTGGCGTCGGTCCTTGGAGAGTCAAGATACATGGCTGAGGGATTTGTGCTGGCTAAAACAAAATATAATTTTTGGGATCAAAGATGGTCGAAGAAAGGATTTCTGAAGCTCGAATACACCGGAGAGGAAATACATGCATGTGATCTCACCGTGTTGTCATTGTTGGCAAGAGCAAGATGTATGAATGTCCCTGGCTTGTTTGATTCAGCACGAACACACGTGTCTCTTCCTTTATAGCTGTCACCTTGCTTGGACTAAATGGCCGGTGTGGTTTGCTCTCGATGACTTGATGTCGATCTGTAGCAGAGACATATAGGAGAAGAGGCTAGTTCAGCAGCTGTAGCTAGGGCATGGCTGGCGTGATTCATCTTAGGGATAAAGAGAACATGAGATGGCGACGCTATATATATATAGCACTCACGATTGGGGCGGCCGGCAGGTTTGCAGAGGTACAAAGAAAAACGGATTAGGGTACGTAATGCGTGTGCATAAGGAAGGATATGGCCTGCAGGGCTCGTACGGCCCATCCCACGGGTTGCATTAGAGATCAGTAATCAAGGAATAAGAAATGATTAGGGAATCAATAATGAAGTAATGCAAGAGCCATGCCAGTAGAAATTATGAGCATTGATAAAATAACATATGCTCTGGAGTAGTTTACGGACAAGACTCGGCATGCATGGTGCTGTTCATGGCTGATGATGGCGTTAAGAGCTTCATGACTGGCTTGCTTGCAAGATAAGATAGGAAGATCAGCATACTGATAGAAAAGATATCTCGGCGTCTGCACGAGGTGATGTCAGGTTCGCCCGGCGGCACCCAGGTGCGACGAATCGGCGACGGCAGCCGGTCCTTTGCTCCGGCGCACGGGCGCACGGACGGCGACATTCCGGTGAAGGGTTCACGACGGGAACCGGCAGAACGGCTTCGGCTCAGCGAGGGGATACTTGTGGCAGTCACGACTTGCTCCGAGGATCGACGAGCACGACGAATCAGGCGACGGCCGGCGGTGCTCCGCTCTGCTCCAGGCGTCCTGCTCGACGGTGGCGACACGATGTGCGAGGCAGGCAGCAGCACAGGTAGCAGGGGCGCATGAGGGCTCGGCCTCCCAGTTATATAGGGCGCGGGCCCCTGGCCCGGCGTGGCACGCATGCCAAGGCAAGACCTCGCGGCGGCGCTACCGTGCAGCGCCAAGGCGCTAGTGGCAGCCAACAGCTGGGCCCAGATGAGCTTCGGCGGGCCTGCCGCTGGGCCGGCAGTTATGGGTCGGGCCTTCGGGCTGGGCCCAAAAGGAAAGAATTATTTTCAGAAAATAATTTCTCACGAAAGAAAAATCCAAAAAATTCTAGATAATTCATTTAAAGCACAAAAAATACTTTGAAAATTCCAAAAATTCTAGGAAAATTCCTAGAGATAGATTGAGACCCGAACAATCCAAATAAAATATTTCCAGTTCATGAAAAGGATTTTAGAGTCTTCTAATAAATAGAAATAGCTCAAAAAAATGAGAATAAATTCCAAAAAAAGCTAAAAAATTCTCTGAAGAATTTGGTCAGCATCTAAACGCATTTAAAAACCTTTTGCACTCATAAACACTCAAATGCATCGGCATGAATGCAACACTCACACAATCATTTTATTTAATTTAGAAAACAAACAAAAGCTTTTTTCCCTATACTATATTCCTTTTAAATAAATGTTGAAAATTTTTAAAATTGAGTGAAAATCGTTGCTTAATTATTCTTTCTATTCACATCCTGAAATTGAAAATTTCAGGGTGTGACAACTAAGAAGTATGACGTATATGCTCCACCCACGGGGTAAGGCTACTGGCAGCCAAGTATGAGTTTGGCTTTAAGTAAACCTTGTTCGCACAAAACTTACAATTCAAAGCGTAGTTCATTGTTCAAGTTGTGGATAAGTATAGCTTGAAGTTCTAGGCGGATGTTCAACTTAACAGTCTCTGCCGAAACACTAGTATATCAAACAGTAGTGAGAACAGGCAAATCTCTAAATGGGCATTTGAGATCTGGTGGGGGGTTGTTAGAATTTATATATGAATAGTTCCCCTAAATAAAATTCATATGAAAAAATTCTAATAAATCTCAAAGGCCCAATATTTATGTTCCATAATTGGCTTTAATGTTTAAACCCATTAATAGAAGTGGGGAGGTGCGACATCAATCAGTACCATATTGCTAGTTGAGATGGAGATAGGGAGTTTTCGTCCCTATATATTTGTACAAATCCTCCTGAGGAAAGACACAGTAAAAACTATAATTAGGAGTTTCAATTAGAAAATCCTAAAGTAGTAAAAATAATATTTTGCCTCTTCTTGCTGCTGCGCCGCCGTCGCCAAGACTCCAACCCGATCGTACGCGTGCACCTGCGACCGGGCGAGCAGATCTCTGGAACCGTCGTCTTTGTGATCCTGCACCGGGAGAAGGCGAATAAGGTTTTTGGGAAGCACTCTTCGCGCGACTGCTCCCGATTGTGACAGAACCGCCCAAAATAATTCCGGATTATCACCTAAGTCGGTCCACTTGGCTCATAAGCAATAACCAAGAGTTATTTTGTCACCTCTGCCGGGTCATGCCCGGTAAATCACTACAACAGGATCGCTGATATGTGCAAAGCCCACACGAAGGCGGGACCAGAGTACAAGTTCAGCATTACATAAAAGCTCATAAAGTCATATTATTACAAACCAGGTTTTCATACATAAAAGTAAAATGTTTCAAAGATTAAACTGAGGAAAAATAAAACTAGCGGAAGATACACATGGGAGGCCATCCATAGAGTATCACTTTTCGTCATCCTGCTCCCACTCAAGTTCCCAACCATCTGGAATAGATCCAGGTCAGATGGGATTACCTGAAAACCACAAATTAAGCAAGGCTGAGTATGCTAATACTCAGCAAGACTGGCCCGACAAAAATAAAAGTACAACTAGACATGCAAGGCTTTTTGGCTGGTGGGTTTGTTTTGCCAAAATCGACTAAGAGTTGATCCTTAATTTCCAATTTTCGCTCATATTCTAGTATGTTAACCATTCTACGTAAACACCTAACTAAACAAGCATGTTTTTGCAAACAATATTAATCAGGCAACAATATTAACCAAATGTTCCATAAATACCTATGGGGTAGCCAGTGGTCAAGCCGACTCAGATAGCGGCGAGTGACCGACGATCGATCGATTTATATCCTTGCAAGGTAAACCCAAGATACACGGAAGAAGGTAGACCCCAAGAAATCAAATAAAAGCGAATGCGGGGTATACCCCGACCAGGCGGTTCCCGTCATTCCCCAGATTAGGGACAGATGCCACAGTCCTAAGTACAAGGTTACTGAAACGCCCTCACACGGCACGTCCAGACTCACACTTGCACTACCGGTAGCGAACCGGGAGACGTATCTCAAGAGTAGTAGCGATAAAGTCCCCGCATTGGTTCATTAGGTACTAGGCTTACCGGTCCCATTCCCGACAAGCACTTGGTACGTTCAATAGCTTGAACCAGCACAATGCTACTCAGTCGAGACCGAACCCATTGCTCTTACCACATGAGCGAGTCAATTTAACCAACTTATGATTCCAACATAAATAACCTATATCTCGCAAGCAATGAGTCATTACTCGACTTGTACCGTGTCCTTAAAGCATTGCACTAGCGACCTAACATACTAGTATAAGAGCATAGGAACCTAAGGATCATGCATCTAGGTTTCATAACAACTCCTGAAACTTAAATGCACAAAATAAAACATAAATACTGAAAAAGTAAAAGAATGTGAGATTTTATCCAAAAAGGTTATATGTAAACCCAGTGTTTGCCTTCCTCTAAGTCACCTAAAGCCTTGGGCTCTTCTGGACTTTGGTCCAGGTCTTGATGAACACCCAACTCGTTCATTTCACCAACTAACGTCCCGTCACCCTCCTGAGTCAGCGTATAAGTCCCGTCTGGTAGATCTACACGTATACATGCATATGCATTAGGTTATGGTGAGGGTGAACTAACTACTATTTTGATGGTGATTATGTGCATATTTAAGCAAATTAATTTAACAAACTTCACCAAACAGTAGGGAGTGTGTTTAAAATTATTTCAAATAGAAACTTAAACATGAAAAACTTATTTAAACTTAAGTAATAAATATAAACCTATTTATTCAATTCCTATCTAGCCATTCATCCAAAATTCATATTAATTGAATTATAATTCTAACTGATCTCAAACTTTTCACACAGAAGCATATAACCAAAACAAGCTTAAATACCAAAAATTAGCATCAGATTTCATACAAATTAATTTATATGAAAAAGACAAATTTCAGCCTAGTTTAGTTTCATTAAAACCTACAAAAAGATTTACTAATCCTTTTGACCTCAAATTTTTCCTACAGTCCATTCATGTCACATTTAAGCTACTGACCAATTTACACAAGTAGATCTATCATATTTTCAAGTTACCAATTTAGCATCCTAAACAAAGTTAAATAGAAAATAGCATTCAAACCAAGTCCTAAAATCATAATTACTTTTCTAGAGATTCTAAACATCGTGACAAAGTCCTAGGGTGCATTGGTGCTTAAAGAAATTATTTCTTGAGGGGACTATAAAAAACATCAAGCTTAACCTAACATAAAGCTTACAAAAATCATAACTACAATTCTACACATCAAACATATGTCAAATTTGGTCACAGATCTAAACATGGAATGAAGAATAACATATCCAAATTTCATCTCCATTGCATGAGTACATTTTGAACTACAATAAAAGTACCTCAAACTGAGTTTGAATTTTCGTTTTAGAACTATACAGAAAAACCCTATACACCTTTCTAGAAAGGTAGATCCCATCACAAGGAAACCAACAAAATTGGATTTGCATTTTTCTGATTTTTCTACGATTTTCTAGGGATTTTACAAGATTCAGCCTGGACACCCTAGATCTGAAAATCGGTTTCTTACAAACAGGTCCCTGGGTTTTGCGTTCTAGCCCCTAGAAAGATCTCAGACCTCGCAATGTAGCCCCTGGTCGCGGCTAGCGACGGGGATCGCCGGAATCTGGCTAGGGGAAGGCCGGGCTTGGCCGGGAAAGAGCGGGAAAGTGACGTAGGTTCACCTAGGGTTCCATTCCGAGGCTCGGACGGGTCGGAGGAGGTGCCGGTGGGGCTCCTTGGCGGCGGCGCGGATCCTCAGCCGCGGAAGCTTCTGCTCCGCCGTGCGTGCTCGCAGTGGAGGCAAGCTGGTGGCCGGGGAAGGTGGAGTGGAGCCGTGGGGCGACTCTAGTGTGCTCGAGGCTGGGTGGTGAGGAGCAGGGGAGGGAGCTCGGTGGCGGCGTGTATGGCGGAACGGCAGCGCAGAGGAAAAATGACGACGACGCTTGCGGCTGGGTTTTGACGATGGAACGACGACGCAACGCGACAGGGCGAGGAAACAAGCGGGCACGTCGGGGACAGAGAGGCGGCCAGGTGGCCGGGCTGCATGCGTGCATGCCGTGCGGCGCGAGGGCGCGCCGGCGTGTGGCCCGTTCGGGCGCGGGTGCGTGCCTGGACGCGGTGCACAGGGCGTTGCGCGGCGGAGACCCCACGACGCTCATCCGGGTCCACAGCGGGGCGCCCAGGGTTGCCGTACGCGGAAGGACGCGGCCCCGACGCGTGGCAGGCATTGCACGGCGCGCGTGCGCGCGCTCTGGAGCGCGGTGCCGCCGGCACAGGCGCCGGTTTATTCCATTTTGCCCTGTTCAACTCAGCATAACTCAAAAATCTTGAATACAAGTTGAAATTCTCCAAAAACAAAAGTTGTAGAGGAACTATAGGACTACAACTTCTCCAAAGGGCGACCTATGTTTTGATGTTTGGTTTGACGGGAAAAACGCGACGAACCTGCAGGTTTTCTCGGCCAGAAACACTGTTCACAGTGAGTTCAACCCTGTTTTTGGCACCTTTAAACTCAAAATTTGAATGTCCGCCAATTATGAAAAATATGTTCCCGGAAACAAGAAAAAACTTTTATATTGGTAGATTTTGAACTTCTATAGTGAAATTTGGAGAACGCGCCCATTTCAGCCTTAAGGAGTAATTAGGGGTTTGTCCAAATTTTAAGATTTTGGCCAAGGTCTTATTTACAAAATTGATCACCATCATATTAAACATGCTTAGCGACTAATTAATCTTGATTAGCACAACTAATTGAAATACTTTACTTAAGTAACATCAGGGATGTTACACCGATCTTCGTCACGGCTCGTCTTCCGTCAAGATCCAGGGACGCTACGTCCCGGCGTCGTCTACATCAGTCTAATCGAAGTCTTCCGCCGCTGCTAATCGACGACAGTGACAGCGACCAGGGTGACCTCAGCTTCTCCTTTGGGAATCTCTCTATTGCGCTGTCATCTACGAATTCCAGCAGCATGTATTATTCTTGCAATCTGGTCTCATCGTTCTGCTTGATCAACATGTTCACTATGTTTAGTATACGAGTTGTGCTTACACTAGTTGCCATGATCAATGATATAAGTTTGAGCCTAGTTAGTATGCAACATATGCTTAATCTAGTTGTTCACTTCGTCATGATTTATATTATGGTTTTAATCTGAAAAGTGCCTAATATTTCAACATTTTTTATTGTTAGAATTTATATATGAATAGTTCCTATAAATAAAATTCACATGAAGAAATTCTAATAAATCTCAAAGGCCCAATATTTGTGTTCCATAATTGGCTTTAATGTTTAAACCTATTAGTAGAGGTGGGAGGTGCAACATCAATTAGTACCATATTGCTAGTTGAGATGGAGATAGGGAGTTTTCCTCCCTATATATTTGTACCAATCCTCCTGAGGAAAGACACAACAAAAACTACAATTAGGAGTTTCGATTAGAAAATCCTAAAGTAGTAAAAATAATATTTTGCCTCTTCTTGCTGCTGCGCCACCGTCTCCAAGACTCCAGCCCGATCGTTCGCGTGCACCTGCGACCGGGCGAGCAGGTCTCCGGAACCGTCGTCTTTGTGATCCTGCACCGGGAGAAGGCGAATAAGGCTTTTGGGAAGTGCTCTTCGCGCGACTGCTCCCGATCTTCGTCACGGCTCGTCTTCCGTCAAGATCCAAGGGCGCTACGTCCCGACGTCGTCTACGTCGGTCTAATTGAAGTCTTCCACCGCTGCTAATCGATGACAGTGACAGCGACCAGGACGACCTCAGCTTCGCCTTTGGGAATCTCTCCATCGCGCTGTCATCTACGAATTCCAGCAGCAGGTATTGTTCTTGTGATATGGTCTCATCATTCTGCTTGATCAACATGTTTAATATGTTTAGTGTACGAGTTGTGCTTACACTAGTTGCCATGATGAGTGATATAAGTATGAGGCTAGTTAGTATGCAACATATGCTTACTCTAGTTGTTCACTTCGTCATGATTTATATTATGATTTTAATCTGAAAATTGCCTAATATTTCAACAATATGATGAGTGATATAAGTATGAGGCTAGTTAGTATGCAACATATGCTTACTCTAGTTGTTCACTTCGTCATGATTTATATTATGGTTTTAATCTGAAAATTGTCTAATATTTCAACAATCCAAAAACCTTATTATAGGTCTTTTCCAGTACCTATGGCTAGTTTTGTTGATGCGCTAAGGCCGGAGAAGTTCTCTGGTGCGTACTTCAAGAGGTGGTCTGTCAAGGTCACAGATTGGCTCACTGCTATGGAAGTTTTCTGGGTCAAAGATGGCTTACCTGAGGGAAACATCTCTGATGAGGATCAGAGTAAATTCTAGAAAGCCAATGATATCTTTGTGGGAGTTGTGTGTAATGTGCTTTCAGATCATCTGTTTGATTCAATGATGCATATACGAGAAGCAAAGGCTATGTGGGATCATCTGAACACTACCTATGGTGCTTCAGATGCAGGCAATGAATTGTACATCATGAAGAGCTTTCATGACTATAAGATGGTTGCTAACAAATCCATAGTCGAGCAAGCTCATGAGATACAACGCCTGGCTAAGGAACTTGAACTCCTTAAGTATGTTATTCCCGATGAAATTGTGGCTGATTGCATTATTGCAAAGTTGTCTTCTCCAAAGTTGACTGACTTATTACAAAAATCTGCTAAACTTAGGCGGAACAAGCCTCCGCAATCATAGTCTAAACATCTCTTGTGTTTAAGGCTTGTGGCGAAGTTTCTCCATGGAGAAGACAACTTTGCAATAATGCAACCAGCCACAACTTCATCGGGAATAACATACTTAAGGAGTTCAAGTTCCTTAGCCAGGCGCTGTATCTCATGAGCTTGCTCGACTATGGATTTGTTAGCAACCATCTTATAGTCATGAAAGCTCTCCATGATGTACAATTCCTTGCCTGGATCTGAAGCACCATATGTAGTGTTCAGATGATCTCACAGAGCTTTTGCGTCTCGTATATGCATCATTGAATCAAACAGATGATCTAAAAGCACATTACGTACAGCTCCCACAAAGATATCATTGGTTTTCTGGAATTTACTCCGATCCTCATCAGAGATGTTTCCCTCAGGTAAGCCATCTTTGACCCAGAAAACTTCCATGGCAGTAAGCCAATCTGTGACCTTGACAGACCACCTCTTGTAGTGCGCACCAAAGAACTTCTCCGGCCTCAGCGCATCAAAAAAACTAGCCATAGGTACTGGAAAAGACCTATCATAAGGTTTTTGAATTGTTGAAATATTAGGCAATTTTCAGATTAAAACCATAATATAAATCATGACGAAGTGAACAACTAGATTAAACATATGTTGCATACTAACTAGGCTCAAACTTATATTACAGATCATGACAACTAGTGTAAGCACAACTCGTACAGTAAACATATTGAACATGTTGATCAAGAAGAACGATGAGACCAGATCGCAAGAATAATACCTGCTGCTGGAATTCGTAGATGACAGCGCGATGGAGAGATTCCCAAAGGCGAAGCTGAGGTCGTCCTGGTCGCTGTCACTGTCGTCGATTAGTAGCGGTGGAAGACTTCAATTAGACCGACGTAGACGACGTCGAGACGTAGCGCCCCTGGATCTTGACGGAAGACGAGCCGTGACGAAAATTGGGAGCAGTCTCGCGAAGAGCGCTTCCCAAAAACCTTATTCGCCTTCTCCCGGTGCAGAATCACAAAGACGACGGTTCCGGAGACCTGCTCGCCCGGTCGCAGGTGCACGCGAACGATCGGGCTAGAGTCTTGGCGACAGCGGCGCAGCCGCAAGAAGAGGCAAAATATTAGTTTCTAATTGAAACTCCTAATTGTAGTTTTTGTTGTGTCTTTTCTCAGGAGGATTGGTACAAATATATAGGGAGGAAAACTTTCTATCTCCATCTCAACTAGTAATATGGTACTTGATGTTGCACCTCCCACCTCTACTACCCCCACCCCCAAAAAAAAACTCCAATACGTCAAGTTTCGGCCCAGTGGAGTCACCGGGTCTTGGCCCATTCAAGGTTAAGAAAGTTTCGTGCCCAAGCAACCTTGGTTGGGCTCTGACCTGGAAGATGTTATGGGCCCAATAAACCCATAGATAGCATTAACAGTCTGCAGCTGTGTCTAATAAGAAAGGTTAGCAACTCGAGCCAGTACACAAAGCTTCTACGCGCTCCTAAATCGCGGAAAGGTTATGGAAGATCATAATCACGAATTGTTTGTGAGCTTACTGTTTTTCGGGGAAGAAAAACTAGGGTTTTTCTAGAGGTGAACGTCGATTAGAAGCTGCCCCGAAACGTACGCTCGGCGGCGGAGCGCAGCCATCTGGTTGCGGGCGGCGCCGTGCGCCAGGGCTTTCGTGGCGAGCTAGCGGAGAGGGTTGCGGAAGGGTGCAACGTCAACGAGAGCCAGACAAGAGAAACCCTGCAGGAGATGGCACGCAGCGAGGCATGCGTCGCCTCGTGGCGCATCAAGGATCCGCGTGGCATCTTGGTTGCCCGCGCCGGCAGGAGAGTTCGGCTGGTGGATTGAATAGTATTCAGCTGAGAGATTAAATAGTGTTGTGTGAGAAGAAATAAACCGAAATAAGTCGAGATAAGTCGTGCCAAGATCAGCCGAACAGCCTCAAAGATGGTTCAGGACATTGTTTCGATATGGCCGGTGGCGATCCTTTTTGTGAGATCTAATTAAAGAGGTGGTCAAGCTTCTGCTTATTGCTAGCTGCTCTTTTTTTTTTAAAGCCAAGGAGGCTCAACTTTGATTAAAACTAAAATGAGACTGGAGATGCCAGTTTTACGATGAAGCAGGATCAGTTAACCAAAAACAGCTCACCAACACTCTCTAAGAACTCACTCTACGACACCCACCCAGAGCCGAGACTACAAACAAAAGAAACAGTGTTTAAAGCACATTCCAAATTTCAAACTGTTAGCTTATTACAAGGCTAGAAGCCAGAAAAGATAAAAGACGCAGCTCTTCCAGCGACAAGGATTAGTCTTAGTTCTTTATGAGGATAAAAGGAGCTTCAGCTTTTTTTAGTTCAGCCTTCATGCTCTAATGATGCCAGTCGAGTTTTCAACTTTTATATCACCATGTCTATCCACAGTTGATCCATCTCTTTATTCAGGATCTTCCACTTCTGCAAAAAGGAGATAGCACGATATAACTCCATGTTAGGCGATGACACCACAAGTTCTTGATAAACAAGCTCATTACGCATCAGCCAAAGACTTCAAGCGACACATCCAAATAGATAAAGAACATTTTTTTATTTGTTTATTAGAGAGCACTCTGCACAAAACCCACAAATCTTCAGGACAGAATGGGGTAAAAGGCCAGTCTAGAACATCTCTGCAGATACACCGACAGAAATGAGCCACCGCGCAGTCTAGCTGCTCTAATTTCTCGGCCCGGGGAGGAAGAATTCTGAACTATGGGAGGATCACCGCGATCTAGCAAATTGAACTTTGCTTTCTCGTCACGAAGAAAGTTGGAAGGCGAGTTTGGCCGCTCTACTGTAATTTGTAATGCCAGATGCTTCCGTGTTTCTGAACGTTTTTTCTTCTTCTTCTTTTTGACTAACAAAGGAACTCAAGTTTGCAATGCCAGAATCTCATAATGTAGCAAACTTTGCTTGTTCCTTGAGGTATTCGAACGCAAGTTTTGCTTGCAAACCCGTTGCGACGGTAGATGCTTCCTTATCATGACGTTCACCGTGTCTATCAGCTGCTTCAGGAGACAGTTCGGACGTTCGAGCCACATTGCGACGCGTGATATTCAGGCTCACACTTGAATATTCTGTAGGCATGGGTACGAACTGATGAACTAGCATGGTGGCGTTATCAACTGATAAACAGTCACGTTAAGCCATTTCTGAATTCTGAACTTTGTCGGGGCCTCTCAATGTGAGTAGCATACTAGTATAGGATTGTTTAGTGAAGCGCAAGATGGATGGACAGACACACAAGACATAACATCACGTGAACTCACACGTACACCACACACAAACCTCCCGAATCTGCATCTTATGGCACGCCTACATAAACAACTGAAAACATTCATGTGTATGATTTAGATTGGTCGAATAAAATTGTACTCTGGTTTTAGTGTTCTTTTCCTATTTGTCGCATTGACAGGTCTACATTTTATTTCTGATTTTGATAATCGACAACGCTAGTACATGTTTTATTTTTTAAGAAAAAGTAGAATTGGACCTAGTTAAGCACGAGCCAAATCTACTTGGGGTATTTTCATGGAACAACCTAGAGCCATAACCATTTTGACATGAGTCAAATCTGAAATCCCTGTCAAACAGGCTCCAAGCAAATGTAGGAGCCGAACACGACGCGTCGAGGCATTTGATTATGTGTCACTTCCTCGGAGTATCAATTCAATTACCTGTGCCGATGACATGTGAGAACAACCGAGTCACTGACACTCCGAGTGTCAGTTACGTGTGTCCCTGACATATCGGACCATTCCAGTCACTGACAGTGAACTGATGCCATTACGAAACACAAATAATCGATTAATCCTTCGAAATCACAGAATAAGATTATTCTATCTATTCGATTATTCAACAAAAGTCCTGGATACATCAATGTCTGAACTCTGAAGACTGAAGGGTGTATTTACAGCTTCTAGCCTTCAACTCGCCCTCGTCCCAGCTTCCCGTCTGAACTCCGAGGTTCGCTTCACCCACGTCCCACCACCGCGGCCTTGATCCTCCTCCCCAACTCCTTCCTGCACCAGATGATATGAAGCCAGTAAGAATCGGATCACGTCGCACCGATGGCGCTCTCGAAATACCCGTGTGAGTGCAGTGCAGTGGCCGTACGTACCGGAGCAGCTGCCTGTCGAAGGAGGAGGCGGAGAGGATGCCTCTGTTCTCCTCCGCGCGCCTGATGAGGTAGGGGATGATCTGCTCCACCGGCCCGTACGGCAGGTACTTGCTGACCTGGAACCCGGCGTTGCGGAGGCTCAGCGACAGCCCGTCCGCCATGCCCATCAGCTGCGCGAACTGCAGGTTGCGGTCTCCCTTCGGGATCCCCAGCTCCTGCGCGTGCGCCGCCGCGAGTTGGCCTGGGAAGACGAAGGATGTTCGTCAGTTTGGATCGGTGCTCAAGCATCAAGAAACAAACAAGAATTGCTTGTTCTCTTTCTGCGAAAAGGAAAAGAAAAAAACAGAGACTTTGGATTTCTACCTGACTGGACGTTGTGGGTGGCGAGCATGAGGGATGCGGTGCCGCGGCGGACGCGGTCGAGGAGGAAGGCGGCGCATCCGTTGTAGCAGTCGTGGGTGTCCTGGATGCTGCCGTGGATCGGCGACGGCACGCCGAGGGTGGCCGCGAGCCGTGTCTCCCGGGTCAGGTACGCGCCGCGCACGACCTTGAGCCCCAGGCGCACGCGCTCCCGCTCCGCCGCGCGCACCATGGCCTCCAGCCGGTCACGCGCGTCGCGGAGGTACGCCTGGATGGTGCCGTGCACGATGGGCCGCTCGCCGTCCGCCGACCGGGCCTCCTCGCCGTTGAACGCCAGCGCGCCGACGAGCGTGAAGTAGTCGATGGCCGGCTGCACGGTGGCGTACTCGGCGTCCACCAGCAGCGGGATGCCGTGCTCCGCGCACCGCGCGCACACCGCCAGCAGCCGCTCGTGCGCGAGCTCCAGCTCGCGCTCCTCCTCCGCCGTCAGCGCCGGCGGCTCCGACGCGGTGAGGTACAGCGGGCTGGAGTCGGACAGGATCGGGAACGAGTGCGCCTTCCACGGCAGGTTGAAGGACGGGTGCTTCTTCTGCCACCGCAGCAGGTCGCTCGTCTTCTCCAGCAGCGCGATCGGGCACAGCGCGGTGATCTTGATGCACACGCTCGCCTGCGCACGTCAGCAGCAAAGATGAATATTCAGTCTTAATTCAGCCTGATTATTGAGTAGTAGTAACTCTTTGAGGGTTAACCCGGAGGAATCTTGGAGGTTTAATGCGCTGTTAAAGCAGTGATTAGGAATGTCTAAAAAAGGATTCCGATGGAGTCGTGTGGGGGTTTTGAATTTTGATGTGAGAGTTTTGAGCTGGGAACGAGCGGTTGGGACAGAGCAGGAGTGACATGCTAAAATGAGGTGCTTGTTTTCAGGGCCCACGAGCAGTGACCGAATCAGCACCCAGCTAGACAGGCGGGCGATTCACTCGGCAAGTGTTACACCGAGAAGATTCCCACGGAATCCGGGGGTCCACTCGCGCATGCCGGCATGCGGCACCGAAGATTCCGTCCCACGTGGCGTGCTCCCGTCCCACCGCCACGCAAGCCCCCGCGGAGAAAAAGGAAGGAAGGAAACAAGGACGGCGACCCGACGACTCACCGAGCCCGGCGGCAGCGAGGCGGCGACGTCGACGGCGGCGACGAACCCGGCGGCGTTGCGGTCGCACGCCTCGCCGTCCTCGGCGTCCTCGATCCCGTAGTCGAGGATCCCGCCCATGCCGCCGCGCCACAGCCGGCGCATGACGGCCGCGGCCTCGTCCGCGGTCTCGCCCGCGCAGAAGTGCTTGTACGCGGTGGCCCTCGCCGCGGCGCGGCCCAGCGCGCTGCCGGCCACCGCCGGCGACCGCAGCGCGGCCGTCGCGACGTCGACGAGGGGACCCACGGACATCGCCTGCAGCGCGGCGAGCGTGCGCACCAGCGCCGACGTCGGCTCACCGGCGAACAGCCGCCCGGTGTCGTCGAACTGCAGCACCCTGGCGCTGCTGCTGCTGCCACCGCCGGCGATCCTCTCGGACGACGACGCCGGCGTCACGGACGGCTCCGCGGTCGTGGCGACCGCCTCGCCGGCGGCCGCGACCGCCTCGGCCGGGAGCTTGGCGGCGGCGAAGGTGGACAGCGCGCGCTTCGAGACGCGGGAGGCGATGGCCATGGAAGTTCGGACCTTACCGGATCGAATGAACGCGAGCGTAGCGCAGGAAGGTTTTCCTGGGCGACAGGGGAAGGAAGGACACGCGCGCTTGTGTGTAGGCAATGCAAAGCTACCCAGGCACAGGCAAAGGCAGAGGCAGGCAATGAAATGGGGATTCAACCGGGGCGCTGTGCTCTCTCTTTTATAGAAGGATCGCGACGTGAGGTGGAGCTCCCGGAGGGGTGGCCGTGAAGAAACCCAAGATGAGCTGGAATGGAAGTCAGGGTGGAGCGAGAAGGGCAACGAGGCGGCGAGTCAGCGCGTGAACGAGGCCGCGCGCGGGTGCAACGGGACAGCTCGCGCGCCGCATGGCGGCGGCATGGGCGGGGGGCGCAGCGCAGCGCACACCTAGATGGGTCGGTCGGTCGGACTCGGGCGGTGGTGGGTTGCCGTGGGGATCCTGACTTCTGACTCGGATCCTGCGTGGAGGCGGATCATCACACACCACCGCTGGCCGCTGCTGCCCTTTTCTTTTCAGCCCCCGCACGTCACTCCGGGCTCCGGCCGCCCACCAGCAAGGCAGCAACAGACGTTCTACAACGACACCGATCATGTGAGGCGATCAGATCGATCGCCATTAGGGCCGCGAGATCCCTCTCGGTGACCGTGACCACCCGTATCCTGACAGCGCGATCATCTCAGCCGTTGGTACAATGCCAAGCCTGGAACCAGCACGCGACACTGACAGCCGGAGACAGCGGCGGCCTTCGTGCACGCAGGCAGCAGCCGACGGCTCCCACGCCTCTGCATGCTAGTACAGCGTGAGTGCGTGACAACAAAACGCGGCCGGGTTGCTGTTGCTGCTGTTACAGCGAGGGTAGGCTGGTACAATTGCACCAACACTAGCTACGACGTCGGCCTGGGCCGGGGGGATTAACATTCAACGCCGCCTGATCAAATGGTCCTCGCCGACTGATCTCGCCGCGTGATGATCAAGCGGGCAACGTGGTCTGACTAAGCGGTGCGGAGGCGGGAACATTCAGAGGAAACTCAGGTTTTGACTGGGGAAAATATACTGGGAATATCTTGGATTCTTTGGCCCGGTGATGTAGGGTTGGTGGTTTAGAGCCGTCGTTTTCCTGGGATCTGACGGCTGTGGTTGTTCAAGAATAATCAAGATGGTGATACCATGCACAATTCAGATGGCGCGGTAATCTCGCAGGTCTCTTTCTCTGGCCTGCCTTAATTTCTTTCCTCCGTACCATTCCAAATTCAATGTGGGGAATGATAAGGTGTCTATCTATAAACGATTGGTGTGGACTGGTTGGTTAAAAGGAAAGAAATAGTATAACATCACTATATGTGTGGATAAGAGCTACAGCCAAATGGGGTGAAAGCGTCACAACCGGATCATCAATTATTTATTACGTGACCGGCCAGGGAGACCATGTAGGACGGGATCAATATGTCAAAATGGATTAATTGAATGGATATGGTATACTATATGGCGATTGACTTGACATGTAAGTATGAAGAGAGAGAAACGTGACAAGGTAAAATGAATCGATCGAGGTCGTTTTCATCAAAATATTCCACAACATAGCTTCATGAGTGTAATGGTCGTAGGATTGCGAACGGGCTAGCGGCCCAGTGGTGGACACTCAGACTAAGTCCAACAATAGAAGGTAAAATTGGAGAGGCACAGGGAAGTTTGATTCGTGTACAGTAACTGCAGCTGCAATGTAAAATATCTAGTCTCCAACAGTGGAGTGGCAAACGCATTCATCGGGTCACCGGAGCCCATCCCATGGGGCGCCGCCGTCTGCATCACCACCGGGGAGTTGGCGGGGACGGCTTGCAGCTTCTCGATGACATCCTTGAGCGGTTGAGCATGTTGAAGCGCTCGTCGGCGCCCAAGATCCGCCTGCCGAACCTGGCGACAGGGGATTCGGGCTGCGGGGCCGAGTCATCGAAGTCGTCGTGGGAGGCGGCAGAGCTCCAATCGACTCGGCGGCGGCGGCGGAGCTCGACTCCCGGCGGGAGAGGGCGGCCGCGGTGCTCTCCTCCGACCGCCGGAGCTCCGCGGCGCGGGGCAGCTCCGCGGCGGGTGAAGGCGGCCTCGGTGCTCTCCTCCAACCACCGGAGCTCCGCCCTCCGCCCCTCCCTCCCCGAGCTGCTCGAATCGACGGAGAAGATGCTCGAATCGGCCCGGAGGTGCTCGAATCGACTCGAATATGCCATGGATTAGCCGCCCAGCCCGTTGCCGCCTTGCCCGTTGCTGCCCCGGAGGAGCTCGACGGCGGCGACGCCATGGATTCGCAGCCCGGCCTCCTGCTCGCGTCGTCGTGCGGACCAGGTTTGCTCCGCCTCCTTCCCGCGCCTCCAGCACCTCCTCTTCCGCACAGCTGCTCCGCCTCCTTCCCAGTGCTCGCGAAATGCAATCTAGGAGAGAGGGAATCCATTTTTACCTCTCATCTCTCCTCACAATGCAAAATACCTCTCCGGTTGCCTCCTGTGTTGGAGGTTGTTTTGGTGATGCACAGTGTCGGGAAAGAGCCATTTATGCGTTTGCATCACGCTGTTGGAGTCAGCCTCACGGTGGTGAGGCCACACACCACGGTTCGATCCCAGGATCGGACCCTGGTGTCGCATGGGGAATTTATTCCCTAGCAGTCGCACTGTGTGCGATGGTTGAGTGGTCGTGTGACCCTCCCAGAAGTATGCTGTTGTAAAAAAATCTCCTCGTCTGTCCCACGTCAAAGCACAAGTCTAAGGCCAGTCTGATCTCACGAGTGGTGCGGTGTCGCTGTGTATGAGTGGGACAGGGGTTCGGGGATTTTCTCGACTTGTGTGAGAATGTCTTCTTCTTAATACAATACCGTAGGGGTGATCTTACCCTCCGCAGGTCGAGTTTTTTTATGGTCGTAGGATAGGATGGATTTCGTAGGACTCGAATGAAATAAACAAAGAGTTTTTTTTTTAAAAAAAATGCATCACACGTAAATAACCATTGCCGTCCAAGACAGCACATGGTCCTCGCGCAAGAAGACAACACTAAAAAAGTCGATCGTGCTATACTTAGTCCAATCGGTTGAAATCAGGCTTCACTTCAGTTCAAAATTTTAAAGTGGAACATCACAGTCGAGCGGCCCGGTTCCTTGTGCTCTCCCCCATCTCTGATAAAACTTTCCTCCAAATTACGCGGCAACTTCTTGTTCCTAATTAACCTCGCCGTCACAGGATTCTCATGGCTTGCTGTCGGCTCGTGCCCATATCCATGGAGCTTGGTTCCTCTCTGAAATGCGTAGATTAATTGGTTTCGACATACTCCCTCTGTTCTCATATATATGACGCTGGTTAGCTCAAATTTGAGCTAAGCTAAAAAAAACAACGGAGGGAGTATACACGTAGCGACGCGCAACGTTTCAATTAGTTTGCCGGAATTCAAAAATAGTGTGTACTCGTCGCACGGGGTCTGGACTGGAGGCAGCTACTGTGTGGGGACGGCCGACCAGCCGGCGATCACTCCAGAACAGTGCAGTGCAGGCGGGAGGGGAGACCACCAGCGCTGCGCTGCGCACAGCTGCCCGCCCATGTAGGGATGAAATCAAAACATCCGAATTGTGTAATAGATTGATTTTTTAGATCACAATAAAATAAATTTGGTGCTAATTTTTTATGCATTATAACCAGCTAATTACTGGAAAAAATAAAAAAAATTAGCTACAATTTTTTTATGAATTATTTGCTTTCGATAGAGAAAAAGGTGAAAAAAACATCCGTATCCGAATCCGATCCGAATTTCTTTTCATCATTTGATCAAAATATAGCACACATTTAGGATTTATTTTGTATGAATCTTAACAAGCACAATGACAAGAACAAGAATATAAATTTTTAGATACAAAATATTATGCCTAATTTAGCTAAAATAAAAAAAAAAGGCTAAAAAATGCTATCCGAATTGATATCCGTTCCATCCCTACGCCCATGCCTCCTCGTCCTTGCGCGACTGCCGACTGGCCGTGCCACGGAACGCCGACCGCGGCCACAGCTGGAGGATCGCGCACGGACATGGACCGCTGGCTGAAAAGGCACGCACCTGCCCCACCAACCCACCCGAGCCATACATTACTCCGCGCGCGATCTGAGCCGTCCGCGGCCCGTCCCTCCGCGCCGTACCGCGCTCGCCGATGATGGCTACCTTGTCTGGGCCGAGACCGATCGAGCTAGCGCTAGCCGCTAGCGCCCTGCACTAATTAAACAACATCAAACACGTACAGAAACGAGGATCACACGCATGCTCTCCTGAATGAAATAATGCGACGAGCAAAAGGGACAAAGACGCCGGCGTCCGGCGATCGTGCTGATGGAGCGCGCGGCTTCTCCATCATCTGCCGTCGCCGTCGCCGTCGCCGATCCCTATCCCGCTCGCTACCTGCCATGCCACCGACTTCTCCATTAGTGCTAACCGATCGGTGGATCAGACTGACTTAATTTTATGAGTTATGACCACTTGCACAATTCGATCGATTAGGTTAATCGATTCGCTCCGTGGCTCTGACGCGATCGTGAAACATCTGCACTAAACCAACCCCCGCGCGCGGGGCTAGCTAGTGGGCAAATAATGGGATAAATAAGCTTATCTATCCAGCCCATACGTCCATGTGATTGTGAGCCATCATCAAGGCAACAGATCCTATCCTGTTCCTGTCCCCCCCCCCCACCCCCGCCGCCGCGCGAGTCCGGCAAAGCGCACTCGTGGTAGCTGCGAGTAGTCCCGGGCCAGCAGTCCCCGCCACCGCCGGCGACAGCGATGACGCGGGGTAGCTGCAAGCGCTGCCGCGGCCGGCCAGGCCAGGCGTAACCGCGGCGAGCGCCGCGCAGTTAGGTTTCCTTCCGCATCGGGCGCTCGCTCGGTGGGGGTTGCAGTCGAGCGTTTTCGGCACGGCTGGTGTGGCGTGCTGGACCGGGTGTCTCGGTCCCGTCTCCGGCGAGGATAATTCGTCGTCGGCGAGACGGCACGGCACCGCCGGAAGCTTCGGACGCCGCTTTCATCCGAGGAAGATGGGGTGAGGCAGAGCTGAACCGCGGCGTCAGCTGTCGGTCAGTAGGTCTGTGGCGTGGCCGCGGACGCCAGAGCTGATGCCTGTCAGCCTGTGGCACACAAGCCGGAAAGCGACAGCCGACGACGACGATTTTTTTTTATATTTTTTCTATCTCGATTTTGCAAAAATATATGGTCCGCCCGAAATTTTGCAGAAATATACATCTGCCGCCGTGGCCCACGGCGGTAGGAGTCACCAACAGTGGACCCGTAGCGTGCGACAGATATAACGCCGTAACCCACGGCGTTAGGGACATAGCGCCGTGGGCTACGGCGTTATGCCCTAGCGCCGTGGGCCACGGCGGCAGCAGGCCTGCTAGCGCCGTGCCCCACAGCGCTAAGATCTGGCTGCCTATATAACACCGAAATTCAGCCGAAAATGTCATAATAATTCGAAAAAAAAGAAAGAGAGGGGGAAGAGGAGGAGGTGGTGAAGCTGCGAAGCTCTGCCGGTTTTTCGTCTCGTTAGAGGTAATACTCTGATACTTAATAGTTTGAACTGTGATAATAGTAAATATATAGTTTTAGTGTAGATCTACTTAGTAAATATATAGTTTTAGTGTAGATCTGCTTAGTAAAATTACAATTTTAGTGTAGTTCTAAGTAGATATATTTTGTAGTTGCAGATCCACTTGTTAATAGTATTTTTTTCATGCTGTCAGACATGTCGGATGATGTCAGTGTCAAGTTGTATTTCGGTAATGGGCAGATTAGATATGGTGAACATGGAGTTGACTTGTCAGAATTTGATTCGGTTGACCATGTGATTAGAAGAGTAGCCTCAAGAACTTGGGGGTCCATTACCGACTTTTTTTAGGGCATTCCATGTAGATGCAGAGCAACATGACTTGTCCATTATGGCTCTAATCAACAGGAGTGAGTCATTATATTGGGAGCTTATGCCACTTCAAGGCACTGAACATTGGAGGAGTTATATCAAAACAGCATGTGAAATAGGTTTGCCTGTGATGTTGTTTATCCAAGTTGTTCATAAGGCTGGGTCTAGTAGTCAAGTGCCTGAGGAGGGTGAGGCTGAACTACAAGCAGGAGATGGTCCTGCAATTGAGCCACAAGAAGGAGATGGTGCTTCCACTGAGGAAGAAGAAGGAGATGGTGACACACCCTTTGAGGCCCGTGGTGAAATTGACGAGGGGGAAGTTAATGAAGAAGTACTCAGGCGGTACGAAATGGAGGCTGATGAGGATGAATGTGGGTTGGAAGAGGACTCCTCAGATGATAAGGATGACCCGCTAGTTCCAAGGGACTGGGACAGTTACAATTTCTCACAGCTATCTGTCAATCCTGGTGAGAATGTGTCCTGGGAGTATAGAGACAATAAGGTTTCTGTTGGCGCCATGTATAAGAGTGCAGTAGAGGTGAATGATGCAGTGAAGAGGTGGGCCACCCTTACTCTGCAGAGAGAGTTCAAGGTAGTGAAGAGTTCTTCACATATATATGATGTATAATGTCTGAAGCTCAACTGTTATTTTCGAGTGTATGCTTCCAAGGGCAAGTTGAAAAATTACTGGGAGATCAAATCTGTTGTGGATCACACTTGTGTACTTGAGCAGCTGGATGCAAGCCATCGTAATTTGTCATCCGATTTTGTGGCCAGCCAGATGTTTGCTAAGATTGTGGAAAATCCTGCTTATGAGCCTAAGTCCATTATCTTGGCAATTGAGGAGAAATTTAGGTACCAGATAAGTTATGGTTTCATTTCATCATTCTCTAGAGTCGGGTTGTATCTTTAAGAACTTGATTTCAGATGCATTTCAGATGCGAACAGTAAAACTCGTACTAGGGTGTGTTTTCTGTTAACTGCACCAAACAGTGAACACATAGGGTGTGTTTTCTGTGAGTCACTGCACCAAACAGTGTACCTAGTACTAGGGTGTGTTTCCTCTGAGTCACTGCCCGTTTTCTTGCCTCGGATCGAATGGTCCAGCGTCCAGTCTGCTTTATTGCCTACATATATGTGAGCACTCTTCTCCAGTGTCACTTCACAACACAACAAGCACCAATGAGTTCCTGAACTGGGGATGATGATGATGACTCCCTCGGTCCAGCACTGTGGAGCTAGCAAGATCCAGAGTTCAACAGCAATTTTCCAGTCTTAGACAAGAGAGATTTCAAATCCATGCGTGATGTTAGAAAGTACGCACCAAATCAAACGGTGAACTGGCCAAGGTGTGCACACGGTGAGTTCTGTGTGATGCAGGTTTATCAGGGATGGGACAACTCTGGGCGACGCTTCTGGCATTGCTCACGAGCATGGGTAAGCAAAACTCCTTGACCTCTGTCCTTCATCATTTTATGATTTACTAATGTAATCACGGTTTCTGCAGTACTCCGAACAACCAGATAACTGCGGTTTCGTGCAATGGGTGGATCCCCCAGCTATTGACCCGTATCAACAGTACATCAACTACCTCGAGGATGTTGTCATCTTCAACCTGAGGCAAGAACTCGCGTCGGCATTGGCTTCTCCAGATCCGACATCTACCAACGACGACGACGGACCGGTGACCGGACCAATGGTGGTGAAGACGAACACCGGGTGTGAGGACGAGTTCTGCTGTTGTCCGTGCCACGAGAAGAAGGACAATACTCCACCAGTAACTCCACCCCCGCCACCATCTGATCCAACTCCACCCCCGTCGGGGTACTACATGCCCTCGCAGCACTCCGGCGGGTCTATGATGTCCGGGTTCTCTGGGTAGTATTCGTACAACTAAACTACAAATGTTGTAATCGTTTATCTAAATTCCCTAAGGCACGTTAGGACTAGCAGCGGCACAGAGTTAGCGTACTTGTGTCGTACGTGCCATTGCTTGTTTCTGTAATTCGTCGTTAAGTATTAATGGTTCGTCGTTTTATCAATGCTTCAAAAATTGAAATTCACCAAAAAAAATCTAACGCCGCAGCGCACGGCGGTAGGTCCATACATACCGCCGTGGCCTGCGGCGCTACCTGGGGGCCACGCTGCCGCCTGGCGGTAGGCTCCTACCGCCGTGGCCCACGGCGTCAGGGACATAACGCCGTGGCCCGCGGTGGTATGTCCTATGGGCCCACTGCTGGCGGCTCCTACCGCCATGGGTCACGGCGGTATGTCTCTGACGCCGTGAGCCACGGCGGCAGATGTATAATTCTGCAAAATTTCGGGCGGACCATATATTTTTGCAAAATCGAGATAGAAAAAATATAAAAAAAAATTCGACGACGTCAGAGTAGATATTGGCCGGGCTTTTTTATCTTATTGGGCCTCATGGAAATACAGTGCAAGACAAAGCAGGCCGAAGCTCAGAGCCCAACGGGCGAGGCTGGTTATCACTGGGCCTACTTGCCGGACCAAAAAATATGGGCTATTACTATCGCAGATCCTATATACCTTCCGGAAGATTTTTTTTTTCATCCCACCCTCCAGTGTTTGAGATTGGTGCAAGGTACCTCTACCGTCTGATCTTTCCTTCTCAGACTTTTTTCTCGTTCCACCTCTTTTTTCCGTTCCGTTGCGATCTGCATCTAACTCCCGACGCTTCGAAGCCACGCCAGGTTCGTGGCGTCGGTTCGCTGGCCGCCGCGTCGTCTCCTTCATCCTCGCCTTCCTCGGCGTGGTGCTCGGCGGCGGCTTCATCAAGCGTCGAGCACGGTGGCTCCTGCATCCTGGGGGAGCTGTCAAGGTCGAATTCAGGGTCTCCTTGCCGTCACGTCCGTCGGCTAGGTTTCGTGTGGTTTGCCGAGGTCGGATTCAGCGAGCCCTCCGTCTCGCCGCCACTATCAGCGCCTAGGTTTGGCGCGAGGTGGCGGCGGCATCGACACCATCTTTCACATCGGTATGTTTCCTGCCTTTCTCCCCCCCCCTCCCCTTCCTCTCATTCTTCGGTTTCTTGACAGAACTAGCACGATTCTTTCGGGTCTATCAATTGCCGGTGTTTCTGGATATTATTGATGCAACACCAGCTTGCGTGTTACTGCAATTGATTGCTGTATAGCATTAACATTGGCAAATCCATGCCAGCACTAGTAGCATGTGACTCTAATTATCAGGCCAATACCCAATTCAAGTGAGCTCATTCTTATTGAGTACTAGCATTATGAGGTGAATGAGCTTCGTGCTATGCATTGGCCTGCATCAGTTCTTTCATGTACTTAGATAAGACCACATTTTGACAGATCCACAATGTCACTAGTCATACCATTTCTGATAGATGAGTGCACGTATAATTGGGTTTCATCTCTGAAGTGACAAGTGACATTTGTATGGATTGTTGCAGTGTTGGAATTGATGAGGGGTTCGTCCTTCACTCCTCCCATTGTAGTTCCATAGTTCATACCATTTCTTTCATAAATTGTCTGCATTTACAATTTTACATGCAATAAAATAGTTGCACGGATGGATTGTTCAAAATTGGCAGTAAAACGGATAAGTTATATGAGGCATTGAATAGATGCGTGCTATGCATGCGGAACATTTTTCAGTTTTGTGGAATTGAATTTTTATCTTTTTGTAGTACATTTTCTTTTCCAAGTAAACTTTTGTACTGCATTAAATAAAAGACTGGCTGGCATGCCACTGGGCATATGTAGAAATTAGAATAGGTACCTAAGCAGATTTGGCTAGGCTGAAACTTTGCTTCTCGTGTGGGTTGCGTTCAAAAACCAGTGAATGAGACTCCTGTTGAGCATTTGTTTGCTTCCTTTTTTACCGCTTTTCTGTAAATTTTTTTTTTCAACACTGCCATGCAACTGTGCAAGCTATGACATATGGACTATGAGATACATGCATGCCATTAGCTGTTCAAAGTTGACTAGTAGAACCAGTTCACAATTCAGAGTTACAAAGTATTCATTTATACTACTATTTTTTTTTACTACTAGAAATATACTACTGATTTTTTGTTGGGGAAAGTATTATTGCGTGACAGTAACAATTTAAGGTTAAGTTTCTTTGTTCATTCCTGACATACTATTAGTAAGCTAGTAGTTATTATTATGATATTTTACCTGACACTAACAAGTTAAGTTACTTTGTTCATTCATTTTATCTAAATTATTTTTCCAACATGTGTTATTCAGCTGTACGAAAAATGGCTCCGGGTAGGAAAGTGCTTGCTCGTCGTACCAAGATATCTACATCTAAGCAACTATCTCGTCGTGGACACGGGATTTTGAATCAGCAGCAGAATGTTAAGGTTTGTTTCTTATTTTTTTTCCTCACTGTTTTAATTTTGCCACTAAAGTTGAAGATGAATTTTGAAGATAAACTGATCTGAGTAGTCTTGAATTAATTTATGCAGAAATTAGATATGTATTCTCCTTATGATGTTTAGATATCTGTAGCAAAATGTTTGAATTTTATTCTATTATATGATCCCTGGCACCAGATATTTGAAAATCAAACAAATGCATGCTTACTGTTACCTAGATATTTGTAGCAAATTGTTTCAATTTTATTCTATTATATGCTCCCCGGCACCAGATATTTGAAAATCAAACAAATGCATGCTTACTGTTACCTAGGATATATACAATACTCCATTGCATCAGTAACGCTATGTAGTTATGTTATTCACTGAAAAATTGTTTGTTTATGCATTTTTCTACTGTTACAGGTAAAATGCAGAGTTGATGTCAGGTTTTCTTCTCTTCGAGTGTTGAAAGTTGTTCAACAACTAGACAATATACAGAATGGCTTTATTTCTAAATATTGCTTTCAAAACCTGCTTCAAGTCTCAAGGATTACAGTTCCCAACTTTTTCTTAGAATGGATTATGAGCCACACATGTCCTAGTTCCTCTGAAATTATTATTGGAGATAGACACATTCCTATTACAAAGTCCATGGTTAGCAAGGTCATTGGAATTCCTGGAGGCAATGAGCAGTTGGTTACAAAAAGTAGCAACAAAGAGGTTCGTAATGCAGTTAATGAGATCAGGAAGGAGTACACTGAAGGTAAAATGTTCCCAATAAGCAAGTGTGAAGAATTGATCAGAAATAACCATGATGAAGTTAGCTTTATGAGATCATTTATGCTATTAGTTATTTCTGCTATGCTTTTTCCTGGGAAAGATAACTGTTGTCAAGTTGAATTCCTTTATTCATTACTTGACATTTCTAAGATTCAAACATATGATTGGGCTGGTATGATTTTGACTAATGTAATGAGTGAGGTTCAAAGGTATCATGATAATGTTAACTCAACAAATCTGCAGCAACGTAGCTCAAAATTCTACTACGAAGGCTTCCTTCCTCTCTTAGCTGTAAGTGTGATCGTATTTATATTCTTCTTCTACTTGTCAATCATGCAAATTTTGACATCCTAATTATTCTTTTAACTTTCATATTTGTAATTTTGATCATCTGCCTTTTTTTATTCTTAGATAATATACGTTGACTTCCTTGACCTTCAAGCACAACCTTACCATTTAAACTATGGAATTCCAAGGATTTGTAATTTCTCCAAAAATGATTTCACTGTTGTGTCAGAAGCAGACAAGATCCCAGGTTCAGACAATGAGTTTGGTGCAGTTTCAATATACCTTTCTATATATTTTAGATTCTTCTTTACCCCTTTTCTCTAAAACTGTGTTTTTAGATAAATAGAATGCAACACCTCATATGATTATATTATATGTACAATTTCGAGATACATTTTTTTACACAATTTAGTTTTTTTATGAAATGTGTTTTTGCCTTGTAGATTCGCAACATTTTAGATACACCATATGCAGATATAACATCTTCTTCTGCTGGTCAGGCACCATTATCTCATGAAGCAAATACTTCTGCTGGTCAAGCACCTTTACCTGATGAACAAAATACTTCTACTGCTCAATATACAAAAGTAATCTTTTTTTATTTACAAGTGGTTCTTCTTCTTTGTTTTTAATGTTGCTTTTTTTTCACATGGTTATGTTGGCACAAGTAAATGAAGTGATGATGCACTTTATTCTTCTTGCAATTTTTGTGTTGTTGATCCTTGATATACTACTAAAAATTGTTCCCTCAATTAAAATTATGTAAAAATAATATGCATGTGTTAGTAAGAAAAATTAGTTGAGCAAACTGCATAATTGTCTCTAGAAAACAGCAATTAGTTGAGCAAACTGCATAATGGTCATTAGACTAGGCCTGATCTGTACGTATTCTGCAGCATGACATTAGTTAGAGCAATTCCAAAAGAGCATTATAGCATATATCTTTATAGGTTCATTGTATCTCGTAGGTACTTGACTTTATGAAGTACATATTATTTAATTGAAGAGCTCCAGGCTGACAACTTCTAGGAACATATTTAATTAGTTCCTAAGTTTTGTATGATAAGTACCAAACCTGACTACGCATTTTTTCTTTCTTTTTTTAAAGGAATTAATATGGAGTCTGGTGTACGAAAGAAATGAATTCATTTATTTTTCTGAAATGTTATCGTTTTTAAATAGCTTGTATGGGCATGATAACACGTGGAAGCACATGATGTTGACGGCATGGAATTTTTCAGCAACTGTAGTCACAACAACAGTTAATTGCAAAAATTAGATCAATCTATGGTATTGACTGGTATTACTTTCCTAACAATTTGTTTTCCATGTAAGGTACTTGATACGGAGATGCAGGAAGTGGTTAATAGGCTTAGCTTGTATTGGGATACAGAATTTAAAAAGAAAACAGATGAATACGTAAAAACTGTCAAATTGCTTCATGTTGATGTTGTTAACAAGCTTGCCACTGAGTTAGCTGCTGTAAATGCTTCAAGAAGGTTTTCAAATATCCATCCTGACAATCACAAGGACACTGAGCAAAATAAATCTCTTAGCCCTGAGCCTGATGATATTATGGGATCCATTCAATTTGGAGGTTCTGATGGTGATGCAGGGTCTGATGACAGTTCCAAATCATCTCTTAAGAATTTTGAAGAAGAACTGTTATCTGCAGACAGGACTTCTGGAGAACCTGCCATTACTGTTCCAACACATGAATGCCAAGTTCAAAACCTTGGTATGTACCCTTACTCAAGTACATTTTTCGCTGTATATATTAATGAGCTGACACTTTTTTTCCTTTTCTTTCGACATCATCCAGTTAATAGCACTTTACCAAGTTCCAAATCATCTCCTAACAAGTTTGAAGAACTGCAGACAGGACTTCCGGAGAACCTGCCATTACTGTTCCAACACATGAATGCCAAGTTCAAAACCTTGGTATGTAGCCTCACTCAAGTACATTGTTTGCTGTATATATTAATGAGCTGACACTTTTTTCCTTTTCTTTCGACATCATCCAGTTAATAGTACTTCACCAAAGCCTTGTGAAACTCAAATTGGTGACATTGTCAATTATAATGCAGTTTCTCAAAAAAATTCTGAAAGCTTTGGAAATTTGAACTGCTCCTATGATGTTTCTGGTAATTGATCCATAAACTTACTTGTTTCTGTTGTTATTTTTTGTATGCCTTACTCATAGTTTCAATTTATTTTTGTTTTTGACATCTCTTCATAACAATCTGCCAGCTCATGATATACACTGATCCATATCCTTTGCTTTTTTAGCTGGCATGATAGACACTGAGAAGTGCATTCTTGACAATATGATTGAAAATACCATGAATATTTCATTGGAACAAGTTGCTAATTCTTCAAAAGAAGATATTAATATTGAGAAAGTTGTTTCTCCTCCATTGGAACAAGAACATTCCTTTGGCGCTCAATGTGACACTGTAAGCACTGAACCATATATCTACTTACCTACATATTCTACACTATTATGGCTGCTAATTATGTTATAAAAAATTTTATTTAAAATTGCAAATTATACTTTTAATCTTTATTTCTCTAATGTCTTAATTCTTTATGTTTTATTTAACTAGGCCCAGGGTGATGCTAAATCTCAAGATGCCAATAGTCCTATTTGCCCGGGTACTTTATTTATTATTTCAAAGATAGATGATGCCATTCATTCTGCCTTGCAACATTCACTTGAGTCTCAAGTTCCTTCTGGTATACATCAACCTCTATTCCTATATTACTTTTACATTGAACCATTATTCCTATCTCATACATTAAAATTGTATTATTCCTATCCCATGCATTAAAAGTGTATTAAAATTGAAATACATACAAACGGTGTAACTAGGTTGTCATAACAATTTCATATGACCAGGTTGTTATAAGTATTTTATATTCCTTAATCAGAGTTTGATGTATTTCAATTTATTTTTAATCATAAGAATCTGCTTGCTCATATTCCTTGTGTTTTCTTTTTCCCAGATGATCCTGTTTATATTAAAAAGTGCAATGCTGACACTAATATTGAAGATGCAATCAATGTTACTAATATTGCAACAATTTGTGATTCAAAGGAAGATGGTACTCATGAGAAAGTTATTTTTGATCAAATGCAACTTGAACAGTCCTGCAATCCCCAACCTCAAATTGTAAGTATTCAACCACACATCTACATTGTTATCTGAGATGTATCCATTCTTCAAAACAGGATGCTATGATCTATATATGTTATAAACAATTTATTTTAAGTTACAAATAATCTTGTCAAACTTTATTTCTATATTGTTCTAATTTTTCTTGTTTATTTTAACTAGTCCCAACTTGAAGTTAAATCTCAAGATGCTATGAGAAATATTTTGGATGATGCTACTGCCAGTGGACCTAATGGTTCGTGTACTATTATTTCAAACAAAGTTTGTGCCACAGATTCTACCCTTGAACATGAACAATCATTTTTTATTATGTCAACAGATGGCATTAATAGAAATGTAGAAGAACCTTTCACAACATTTCATGAAAATCCCACTGAAAGTCTGCATCCTTCCAATGATAGTAAAGGTACTTGCTTGTTCTGTCTTATTTATCTCTCATAACATTTCCACCAATCCTTTTATTAATTTTGACTTAGGTATTTCTATAATTCAGATGTTAACATTGTTGAAAATGAATCCTGTGCAACGCTTACCGATGGAAATGTTGATCCAAGTACCCCCCGGATACATTCTACCTCAGCATTGAATTTAGAGTCTGGAATTCTGATTGCCATGAATTCTGGAGATGCTACTCCTATAAAGTCACTGGGTAAGTTTTTCATTTTGCATTTTGTAGCTTTCTGAACATTTTCTTATAGTCACATGTATTATATTGTATTTTGTAGGTTTCTGAACATTTTCTCATCTTTTTGATGTTGACACTGTAGGTACAAAAACTTATAGTCTTAAGAATCGAAAGAAGCGAAAGGCTATTAATCAAGATGAAGGTGTTACACTTCAAGTAGATGTTTCACCAGAAAAGGAAGTTGTTTATTTAACATTACTTCGAAATCCGGCTCCGAAGAAACGCAATATTATGATTAAAGACGAGTTAGTTTTCCTTTCAACAGTTACTATTTCATGCGTTCTTCTAGCTATATATAAATTTCTTTGTGTTTTCTAATCTTACAGTTTCTGCTGCAGGCCTCCGTTTGTTGAAATAAAGGACTTTCACATCTCTTACAGTGACTTTTATGACACTTTCAAACCTAGAGGTGAAGTATCTGATGTGATAATGACAGCTTATTCTCGCATATTCAATATGGAGACTATAAATTCATCATCTGATGATGTGTTCTATCGCAAGAAGATTGTGTTCTCACCTTACTTTACGGTAACTATTGATCATAATTTATTCATTTATCATGCCAAATCATTACCTCCGCTTTTGTACATGCAGTTAAGTATTTCAAATTTATTTTTCTGATTTATTCATAATCAATGTCATTCAGAAAAAGTTGCTTTTAAGATGTGCTCTTTTCCAATCAAGATCAGTTCTAAAAGAGCTTAGAAGTTTCCAGCAGTTAGTCAAGTTTTCAAATGCACACCTGGTATGTTTAGCTTCAGTTATTATGATTTATTTTTTGTTGTCAACTTCAAAATTTACCTACCTATGTTCATTTCACATTCTCATGCTCAACTATTCTGTTTTCAGCTCTTTTTCCCATATTTGAAAGGTGACCATTGGCTGCTTATTTGCATAAATATTCTGTTCAAAACAATCAACTTCTTTGATTCTCTTGATATAACATCAGATCATGACAAAAAAATCATGATAGACCTTCTGGTAAATAAAAAGTTCATACGATCTTTTCTAAATGATAAATATTAGTTAAGAGAAAGTGTGAATATGTTTGCATCATATTTAGGTCTTATGGTTTTCTTGTCAGGTTACCAACTTCTCCAAATCTTGTGTGGAAGCTAATATATTCAGTAAACCATTTGAATATGAAGAGCAAGTTGTTCTGAATTATCCAAAGCAACCAAACACGTAAGAAAATTAAATTATGTAAATACGAAAATTGTTTACTTCTTTGAACTTTTTCCTGGGTAAAAACAATTCACATGTATTATATTATTCCTTGTTCAAATACAGGCAGGATTGTGGGTTCTACGTAATGTCTTACATAGAGAATTGGAATGGAAACCACATGAAGTGTTTTGGACAGGCACATTTTTTTATTCTTTCCTTTTCTCATTTTGTTGAATCCCTTTTATGTACAGTTTTTTACATGTCACTGTAAAAATGATCTGTTTATTGTTGTGTAATAGGATTACATTGACAATCAACGGAAGATTGTTTGCCATAAGATGATCACATCAAGCTTAATTGACAGCATGGGTATCCTCATGCAAAAGGACAAGAAGAAGAAGAAGAGAGTTTAGTCACTTTTAGGCACTGTAATCTCACTGTTCTACTCCACATCATGCTCACCATGTAAAAAGTACCAACAATGATGACCATGTACATGAACGTTGCTAGCACTGTATGCAACTAGTAGAACTAATATACTTAAGTACCGACTTTTTGTAGTTTTACATCATGAGTGCGTGTTACTCATCGATGTAAAATTGGCTCATGTGCTCACCTTGTTTGCCCCAGCTTTTGTTGATACAACATTTATTTGGAATTAATCGTCCAAACGTACTAGACAACTTCACTCATTATTTTAGATCAGTTGATAATTTCTAAACATTTTTTTGCCATCCTACTGCTATTAAACTTGCTAACATTTATCTATTCTCATGTTGAAATGTCGAACATTTCATATGAGCCAGCATTCAATTGACACACATCTGCTTTTAACCTTTATTCAACATTTAACATAATTCTTTTAACCTTTATATTTCAACATTTAAGGAAGCCCAACATTTATCATCATTGGTTCTAAAAAAACATTTATCATCATTGCTATTATAAATCAACATTTATGTTACCATTAATCAACTTTAATATTACAAAGAAACATTTCTAATATTATATCTAACTTTAATTTTTCATCATTTCCTTTTTTATTTATTATAAATTCTTCAATATTTATTGGCATCAATCCAACTTTTAATATCTTTGTATTCATTATTTAAAAAATAATGAACAAATAATGTAATTTTTTAATATCTCTTAGCTTTATCATCTCTTATTTTCAACTTATTTTCCCAATTTTTCAAAAAAATAATTATTTCATATAACAACAATTCTTTAGAATAATTGAACTTTTTCTTATTCAACAATTTCATACAATTTTTATATCATTTTTCATTCTAAATCAACATGTAAAAGGTACATTGTTAACTCAATGTAACATTGTTAACTAAAATTGAATTTTTCATCATTCTTTTCTATTTTTTAAAATTCTTCAACATTTGTTGGAAACAATCCAACATCTAATTTATTTTTTACTCATTATTCATCATACATTCCTTCTCTTCGACTCATTTTGCACGTACCAACATTTCTTGATTTTTTCATCAATTTTTTTGTAATTGCACTTAAATCAACATTTTAATGGTAATATTCTATCCAACAATTTATTTGATGGAAATAAATAATTATTTTCTTATACCAACAATTCCTTACAATTATTGAACATATTTTTATTCAACATTTTTATACAATTTTATATCATTCTCGTTCTAAATCAACACCAACAAAAACATTTATTTTTAATGTTTAATCAACATTTGTTAATGATGGTGAATATTTATTATAGTTCTTACTCATTATTGAACATTTATTCATTAACAACCCTTTTTTACAATCCTTAACTTTTGTGCATGATTAGTTCAACATTTTGGTCACAACACTCAATATTTGTAAAACAAATGCAAATGCATATCAACTTTTATGTATATGAGTAGCTCAACATTTTGGTCACATCACTTAATATTTGTAAAAAAATGCAAATGCATATGAACTTTTATGTATATGATTATCTCAACATTATTTTCGCATTAGTCCTCTTTTCCTTTTCAATTGGAAGCAATTCTAGAATTTCTTTCATAACTATGTGATCTATATTATGTCTCAACATTTTCTTTGAAACTATGAACATCAATATGTACCTTTAAGGAAGCCCAAGATTTATCATTATTGTTATGATAAATCCACTTTTATGTTATCAATCCAATATCTAATATATTTTCTATCCATTATTCATCATACATTCATTGTCTTCAACTCATTTTACATGAACCAACATTTTTTGATTTTTCCATCAATTTTTTTTGTAATTGCACTTAAATGAACACTTTAATGCTAATATTCTATCCAACAATTTATTTTATGGAAATAAATAATTATTTTCTTATACCAACAATTCCTTACAATTATTGAACATATTTTTATTCAACATTTTTACACAATTTTATATCATTCTCGTTCTAAATCAACACCAACAAAAACATTTGTTTTTAATGTTTAATCAACATTTGTTAGTGACCGTGAATATTTATTATAGTTCTTACTCATTATTCAACATTTATTCATTAACAACCATTTTTTACAAGAGGCCTTTTACGGTGCTTGGAAATACTTTGTAACGCCTCGCAACGCCTCCCAATGCCTCATCAACATTGTGATTTTCGTTGATTTAATTTAATTATGGCTATTTTGGTAATTTCGCAAACATAATATTTGTACTCCCACGCGCCACACCGTGGGCGCGGCCCAACACGCGGCCCAACCCACGCGCCCGACGACATTCCCCATCCGATCCCTAGCTCACGCTGCCGTCGTGCAGCGACGCCGCCGCCAAGCAAGCTGGCACGTGCGCCGGCCTGTCGGCCCTCCACAGCGCCGTGCTCTACGGCCTGCTCGTGGTGTCTGCCGCCGGCCTAAACCCGACTGCCCTGCCCTTCGGCGCGGACCAGTTCGACGAGACCAACGAGCGCCACAAGGCCGGGGTCACGCGCTACTTCAACTGGTACTACGCCATCGCGATGATAGCCACGTTCCTGGCGCTCACGGTCATCTTCTACGTCCAGGACACGGTGAGCTGGGGCGTCGGCTTCGCCATCCCCACAACGCTCACGGTCGTAGGCTTCGTGGTGTTCCTCGCCGGCACCGCGGTCTACGTCTACGTGCCGCCGGAGGGCAGCATCTTCTCGAGCGTCGCGCGGGTGGCCGTCGCGTCGTGCCGCAAGTGGAGGCTCCGACTGCCGCACCCCGACGACGCTCGGCGGCAGGAGGAGGTCCTGTACAACCCTGATCCAGCGGCGGCGGCCGGGAACGGGTGACGCCGCGTCTTCAGGCTCCCCCTCACGTTGCAGGTCAGCTTCCTGAACAAGGCGGCCAATATCGTGACCGACCCCGCCCGCGAGGTGCGGCCCGACGGGTCCCCGACGATGCCATGGAACATGTGCAGCGTGCAGCAGGTGGAGGAGGTGAAGTGCCTCGTCAAGATCATCCCCCTGTGGGTCTCCGGTGTGGTGTGGTTCATCGTCCTGACGGAGATGAGCAACTAGCCAACTACACGTTGCTCCAGGCTATGACCATGGACCTCCTCGTGGGCAGCCGCTTCACCATCCCGGTGGTGTCGATCCTCGCAGTGTTCTACCTCTGCGTGGCGATCTTCGCGCCCGTCTTCGACCTGCTGTCCGTGTTCCTCCTGGCGCCGCAACATGCGCGTCGGGCACGCTCAGCATGGTGGGGCAGATGGAGTTCTACAACACGGAGTTCCCGAACCAGATGCGCACGCTGGCAAACGCGGCGTTCTACTGCGCGCAGGGCGCCGCCAGCTACCTGGCCACCCTCGTGGTCACCATCGTGAACGCGAGGACGCGGCAGCTCGGCGGGTCCGCCGCTGCGGGCTGGGTCAGCGACGGCATCAACACCGGGAGGCTCAACTACTTCTACTACACCATGGCCGTGCTCGGCGCGGTCAACTTCGTCTACTTCCTCGTGTGCTCGCACTTCTACAGGTACAAGGGCGAGCTGTCTGCTGTACCTGAACTTCCATGTGACAGTGACAGTGGTTGCACAAACGGCATCGATGCCGTGCTCCTAAAGACGTAGCTATTGGATGGCTACTGACGTACTGTATGTAACAACAATTCATTATTTGTGTGTCGGATCATCCCTGATGTTCTATATATCAAGGTGAATGGTGTGTAGTATGAGATGAAAAAAAATCTTGTGTTTTCAAGATGCAAATAATTACTGAGCACAAAAACACTTGCCTTCACACATAGGCCACAAAAATGTGGCACGTGATGTTACTTTTGAGGAAAAACTGACAATGCCAATCTTGGTCGGTTTGTGTTGAGCTTGGATCATCCACCTGCAGCAGCATGAGGAAGAGAACTGGAATATATGCCAATCTTGGTCGGTTAAATTTGTGTTGTGCTTGTGTATGTCACAACTCACAAAAAAAGCAGTGTCATGCTTGGTCTATGTCCAAAAGTGCAAGCGACGTATCAAATTAGAGCTCCACCTGGCCGCCCTGCACGGCCACCCCAAGTTCGCCCACGCGCAGGAGCTCATCGTCGCCAAGAACGCCGATGGCGACACCGCGCTGCACCTGGCCGGCAAGACGGGCAGGCTCAAGGTGGTGGAGCTGCTCCTTGTCCTCCCGCGGAGCCCCCTGGTCGCGACCAACAAGGAGGGCAACAACCCGCTGCACGAGGTGGTGCGGTGCCGCAGGACGACCGTGGCGCTGGCGCTGCTGGACGCCGACCCCAGCCGCGCCTACGATCTCAACGACAAGATGGAGTCGCCGGTGCACATGGCCGCCCGTGAGGGCCTCGTCCATGTCGTCCGCAAGATGCTCGACTTCACCTGGGTCGACACGGAGCTGCTGCTCAACGAGAAGACGCAGCTGGCCTGCACGTGCTCCTGCTCCGCCACGTCGTCCCGATGACGTGGTGGAAGCTGGCGAGGCGGCTGAGGATCGGGCACGAGCGCAAGATGGAGGCGGCCCAGCGGAGAACTGGAGAAGGCGAAGGGCGGCGTCGAGGGCTCGGCGGACCTGCTCTCGTCGTACATCGACGAGGACGGCGAGGGCGCCGTGGACGCGTTCCTGCGTGACACGACCATCAACCTGATGCTGGCCGGGTGCAAAACACATCGACACCTTCCTTGTCTTCCTTGGCCGAGGACTCCAAGGCCAAGGCTCCGGGGAGGCTGTTCGTGACCTGCGGGTGAGGGAACGGACCGAGGTGGACACGATTGATGACTAGGCAACAACATCGTCCATGGTGATGGAGTGGACTGATGGTGGATCACGCACGCATAGCGTGACAACAATTCAACTCGTAATATTAAATTATAAAAAACCAATTACCAAAAAGCAATTACCCAAAAGCACTTGTACGGTTTTACCCTTAGTTAAAAAAAGAATTACAAAAAAGTAATTACCACTCCTATATTTGACGTCCTAATCCTCCTCAATTTCGGAAGCGTTGCGAGGCGCTACGACACATATAGCCCACCAACCATAGACACATCTCAACGCCTCCGTATTGACGCCTCTCAACGCCTCCTTACGTATTAGGCCCACTAAACATAGACACATGAATTATTTTCCTAATGCTTTCCAACGCCTCTCCAAGCATTGTAAAAAACTTCTTTTTACAATCCTTAACTTTCTGTGCATGATTAGTTCAACATTTTGGTCACAACACTCAATATTTGTAAAACAAATGCAAATGCATATCAACTTTTATGTATATGATTAGCTCAACATTTTGGTCACATCACTTAATATTTGTAAAAAAATGCAAATGCATATGAACTTTTATGTATATAATTATCTCAACATTATTTTCGCATTACTCCTCTTTTCCTTTTCAATTGGAAGCAATTCTAGAATTTTTTTCATAACGATGTGATCTTTATTATGTCTCAACATTTTCTTTGAAACCATGAACATCAATATGTACCTTTAAGGAAGCCCAAGATTTATCATTATTGTTATGATAAATCAACTTTTATGTTATCATAAATAAACTTTTATATTACAAAGAAACCAACATTTGTTAGTAATTGCACTTAAATCAACATTTAAATATGAGTGTCTTTATTTTAACCAACATTTTTTATTTTTAACCGATATTTATTAAGAATAGTCCAATATTTATGAACAATAGTCCAATGTTTATTACATTTCTTACTTAACATTTATTTAGTAACAAGCCGTTTCACAATTCTTAACTTTCTTACATGATTAGCTCAAAATTTTTATCACAATTGGAAGTAATTGCAGAATTTTTTCATAACAATGTCATTTAAATTATGGCTAAAGAGTACTTCATTAATTTTTAGTAATTTCACTTAAATCAACATTTTTATGTTCATAAACTAATATTTAATGATGAGTATTTCACAATATTATCCAACATTCTATAGTAATATTATTCATTGACGTTTCTGACATAGTGCCACTTGTTTTTATTACTCAACAATTTATATGGCTTCCAATGTAATATTAAAGTTGTGTGGTGACTGTAATTGTTGATCTTGGACAGCATACGGCGTGTATATTAGGCTCTGTCTTTTCGCTCCTTTCCTTCCAACCAAGTCTTTCCTTGATAATAATAATAAAAAATTCTCTTGCGTCGCCCCCCGAGAGGAGCCTCCAGCGCGCGGATTCCTGCCAAGTCTCAGACGCGAGGCTGTCTCCGGCAGGACAGAGTACATCGCGGCATATCAGATTTACGCTGGGTTCGCAGCAGATTCTCTCCCCTTGTCTTCATTTTTTCTCAGTTCGAAGTTGCAATTCATTTGATTCCTTTGCGTTTTCCAGATCTCATCTTGCCGGAGGACATGATTTGGCGTTCTGCCAGCGGATTGACTGTTACATACGGCCGTGCTTTCCTTTCTATTTTGCAGTAAATTGCTTGGCTAGGGTTTCCACTTCCACCTAGTGTGTAGGTAAAGTTTCCCATCTCACGTCTCACTAATCTTACTGATGGATTATGGGTATTGATGTTGATGCCTGCCGCGTGACGTTTTTATTTTCAGCCATGCCACCTACACGGCGTGCTGTTGGTGCTGATTCTAGGTCTTCTATGCCTGCGCATCCATGTGACCTTTCTGATAAAGAAAATAAGTTCTTAACTAATGGTGCTACTGCAAGACGCAGGTCGACTGTTGAGGTTAGATTTTTTTTATTATATTTCATGCGGATACTTGAATTTTGTTAACTTTGTGTAATCGTAATAAAAGAAAATTTTGTTGTATAGACTAAGAGACACATTTGATCCTGAAAGTGTTGTTCTACATCGCAATCCACATTTATTGGCTCATTTTAGGATACAATGCCATGGTTATTTATGATATATGCCATGTGTTGGCACTACGTTCTGAGATGTTACATGCATGTTGTTTTTTTAATTTCGGTGTTAAATGTAAATAGACAGGAACCATGTCAAATATGGTATGCTGAGCGAAACTGAAATTTTAGTAGCACTACCTTTATTAGTCTGATTCTACAATTCTTTTAGGCACATGTTTTATTTCAAACACTCACAACATTTAATTACTGGAACACTAGTATTGAAGTGAACTCTGTACTGCAATGTGACCTTTTCGACATTTTAAGATATATCAATCACTTAATTCTTTTACATATTTTCTCATATGGTCTGCACATGTTTTCTTTTTTCACATTATTTTCTCATATGGTTTGATATAGTCATATTAAATGATGCATCACCAATTCATTTCTTCGTTTTTCTTTTAGTATGATGAAGATGATGATAAACACATCAAAATTAGTTGGTCAACAACTCGTGTAGCAAAGATTTTTAAGCAACTTAATCCAAATCAGAAAGAATTTGTTGAAAACATGGATTCGGTTATCTGGTGAACATCAAGAAATTCACGGTGCCTGTTGGATTCCTTGAATGGGTGATGCATAACACAAGTGCTTCTTCTCGTGAGTTTCTATACTATGGAAAATTGATTCGTTTTACTAAGGACATGGTTATCAAAGTTCTAGGAATCCCCTGTGGGGATAGACTAGTTGATGTTGACTCTCGTGACTTTGAAATTGAGGCATTGGTTGAAAAGTACAAAGCTCAGTACAAAGATGGACAGACATACTCTATAAAGAAGTGCATTGATCTGATGCTTAATGAAAATGATGAAGACAACTTTATGAGGCATTTTATGCTTTTCATCATCTCTACCATCCTTATACCGGGGAAATCAAATTCTTTGACTGTTGAATATCTGTATTCATTGGTTGATCTAAATCTGTTACCACAGTATGATTGGGCTGAGGAAGTGTTACATGTTATCATGCATGAAGTAGGTCGTTTTCATAGTTTGAGGGACTTTCATGGCAATGCTGTTGCATCAAAGCATTTCTACATGTATGGATCTCTCCCATTGTTGGCTGTAAGTAACAGTCACCCCAATACCCTAAAAATAATACTCCATTTATTTTGGAATTATGATTTATCACTTTCATGTTGTCTTGTTATTTTTCTATCATGTTAATGTTTCAACATTTACAAACCTAGGTTTCAATATTTTCTAATTTTATTTCAATATTCTTCATAAACCAATTGAACATTTCCTTGTTCCATCTCATTATTAATAATGTTTTTTAAAAATTAACAAAGTTTTTTATTTTTTTATTACAGATTATCTATACAGATTTCCTGGACTTGCCCCAGAATAGCCCACATCTTCACTGCATTAACTATTCTGTTCCAAGAATTTGCAATATGTTTTCAAAAGATTTTGAGTATGCTATGGATGTTGATAGAAACAATCGTAATTGGTATCATTCATATGGTGCGCATGCAGTATGTTTTCTGACTTATGCTTCCATTTTTCTACTATGATAAATTATTTGTGGCATGGCATTGATGCTTGTAATTATCTTTTTTTAGTTTCGAGATATATATGATACTCCTTACCGCTTGCCTATGCCGCCACCTCAACCTGGAATGCATCAAACTGTAAGTTTTTTGGCTTTAATGCTACAGTATTGCTAAAGTTTTGTTATATCAACACATTTTCTGGTTGATCCATACAATTGACTTATTTTCTTTATTATTTTTTTAGCATCCCTCTGTGCACATGATACATATAATTGACTTATTTTGTTTATCATTTGATGGCTGTGTAATTACTACACCTATTATTTTGTTTCCTCTTTTCTAGTAATTCTCATAGCACTGTTGTCTTGTTCTTTACTGACAATTTTTCTTTGCCTTATAATTCTCATAGTTTTAAATTTTTTCAGCCCTTACACCCTGATGTTCAGTATATTATGGACAATCAAAGGAATTATTGGAAGAATGATTTGTCGTTTCTTTTCAAAACATTCAAAGACGTTCTCGAGAATCGTGTTCAGAGCGCTGCTGCTGATTTTAATGCTATTTACATGAGAGCAAAAATGGCTCAATCTACACATAACTCAACTCCACCTATGAATATTATTTGTTCTAATTGTGGCAAAAGTTATGTTCCATTTCCATCAAATTCTAATATGTCTCATGCTGAACAAACAACCATAGAAGGTGATAATTTTATTCCAGACACTACAACTTTATGTTTTCATTTTCTTCCATCTGGCACTATACAGTTATTCATGATAATTGATAGTCATGTTGTGTTTTTAGGTCATACTATTAGTGCCATTCAACATGATGAAGTACAAGGTCACAATTTTCAAGAACAAAGTGACAACTTTGATGGCTCAATCCCTTGCACAAGTAATCCTGCTGCATATTCGTAGTTTTATTCAAATTATTCCCTAGTACATCTGTCCTTGTTGTAGATCAATAATTAATTAGTCAGACTAATATCCCTTTGTTGGAAATTCTACTGGTACAGGCAAAGCAAAGAGTACAGGAATGACAAACCATAACATGTTTAAAGCTACCAATGCCATGAGTTACTCTCTTTCTCCTCTAATTGTCAAAGTTGATGTTAAAACTGAAGCATTCTATGAAAAATATGTTATCAACAGTGGTCTTAAATTCCCAAAGACAAAGAAAATGTTAGTGCCTTATTGCTTTTGTTATTTCTGAAATCTGTTACATATCATCATGTCATTCAATTAATTTTATTTTTTTTACAGAAATTCATTTATTCATGTTGGTGATATACACATGTCATCTAAAGATTTTGAAGAATCAATGAAGGTTTATTTTGATATCACAGAAGCTGCCATGACTGTTTATTGTGATGTTTTGAATGCTACAGTAGAGAAATTTGAGCGGAAGATAATTTCACTATCCCCTTTTATCTCGGTACAGTTACATCATCTATTTGTTTCTTTTCAATATATGATGTTTTCCCACAATACGTTATTGTTATAAAAGATTGAAAATAAATGAAACATTTTTTCATTTACATATTGTCTATTTTTGTAGAAACAACTGCTTGTTAATCCTTCTCAATTTGATACAAGTTCCTGTCGTGATGAGATAAGGAAAGCGCATGAAGTTTATAGTCTGAATACAACTGACTTGGTAAAGCAAATTTTCACCATTATGCTATAAACACATTATTCACATGGTTCAGTTGTCTTTTTCATAGTTTTAAACTCCTTTTATTTCTTATATTTCTTAGATATTTTTCCCTGTCCAAATTCAACGTCATTGGGTTCTTATGTGTGTTAATGTTCTTCACAATACTTTAAACCTATTTGACTCTACAAATTTGACTTCCAAGCATGAATCTGAGAGAATGCTTAAAAATCTGGTATGTTTATCTTTTCTTGTTTGCATCAGGCTTCAAACTTTTTCTCAAGATTGTTTGGAGGCTTATGCATATAATTCTTTCTTTTATACAGGCTTCAAATTTCTCCACAGTTTGTTTGGAGGCTAGGATTTTTTCTGAAGATTTCAATCACTTTGATACATATACACCCATCAAATATCCCTAAGAAATTGTAGTGTATGTTTTGTGGACTTTTCATCTGTTCATTCACAATAAATAATAATTTTTTCTGCTCTCAAATATACCCATCATGCATCATGGTTCGTATTTATTTGCAGTAATGACACTCCTCGAGCTGCTAGTATTCAATCTGGATACTATGCTATTGTCTACATGGATTGCTGGGATGGCTTCAAGATGAGGAGATTTGATAAGGTTTGAAATTTTGTTCACAAACCAACTTTCAAATTATTTTTCCACTTGAATAACCTGTTTATAGCTTCTTCTTTTTTTGTTTTAGTTCGCTGTTACAGCCTACCGGAAGATTGTTGCTCACAAGATGTACCTGTCACCTTTGAATAAGGCACGCTCTTCATCTGATGCGAGTCCTGGGAAAGCTATCAAGAGGAATCGTTAGAAGCAATGCTTAGTTTTGTTAGAGGAAAAAAACACATGTTTTTGAAGGAATGCTTAGTAAGATGGCCTTTTTGCGGAATACTGTGCCAAATGCTATGAATGTACTTATATGCTGCCTTGCTAGTTGTAACTGCTAACAAATAGTTTTATGTTTCAGTACTCTTGGATAATTTATTATTTAAACAAAAAAATTTTATACACAAACAATTCCCTCAAACTTCAACATTATTTGGGTTCAATAATTTCCTACATTAATATGATTCACAAGAGTACAGAGTCAAAAGGCCATTCTGCCCTAAGACTATGGATGAATCCGTTAAAGGAATTTACTCCTAACAAATTCTTATATGATTTCCGGTAGAATTGGAAAGATTAAGTATAAATCTGATACATAGCATTTTCCCTAAAAAAGATAATTTATTATTTAAACAAAAAAATTTATACACAAACAATTCCCTCAAACTTCAACATTATTTGGGTTCAATAATTTCCTACATTAATATGTTTCACAATATTATTAAACATTTTATTCTAACATTATAACTTAACGTTTTGTACATACTACCATTTATTTATATCAATCAAACAGTTTATTTTGATAATTTCTTAATATTTTATTCAATTCACCAACTTTTTTTGTACACATCATCATCGTCATCATCATCATTTCTTAATAAGAATATCAATAATTTTTTGCACAATGTTGAGCTAGACGACAATTTTAGACAATTTTTAATGTTCAATCAACATTTCTAACCTTATGTCCAACATTTATCTTTCATCAGTACTTTCTTTTATATTATTTAAAATTATTCAACATTTGTTGGAAACAATACAACATCTAATATATTTTCTATCCATTATTCATAATACATTCATTATCTTTGACTCATTTTGCACGTACCAACATTTCTTGATTTTTCCATCAATTTTTCTGTAAGTGCACTTAAATCAACATTTGTATGCTAATATTCTATCCAACAATTTATTTGACGGAAATAAATATTTATTTTCTTATACCTACAATTTTTTTGAATTATTGAACATATTTTTTATTCAACAATTACACACAATTTTATATCATTCTCGTTCTAAACCAACATCAACAAAAACATTTATTTTTAATGTTTAATCAACATTTCTTAACCACGGTCAATATTTATTATAGTTCTACTCATTATTCAATATTTGTTGAATAATTGCCAACATTTCTAATCTTATCTCCAACATTTATCTTTCATCACTAATTTCTTTTCTATTTTTCAAAAATTCTACAACATTTGTTGGAAACAATCCAACATCTAATATATTTTCTATCCATTATTCATCATACATTCATTGTCTTTGACTCATTTTGCACATACCAACTTTTCTTGATTTTTCCATCAATTTTTTTGTAATTGCACTTAAATCAACATTTGTATGATAATATTCTATACAACAATTTATTTGACAGAAATAAATAATTATTTTCTTATACGTACAATTTTTTAGAATTATTGAACATATTTTTTTATTCAACACTTTCACACAATTTTATATCATTCTCGTTATAAACCAACATCAATAGAAACATTTATTTTTAATGTTTAATCAACATTTCTTAACGACGGTCAATGTTTACTATAGTTCTACTCATTATTCAATATTTGTTGAATAATGTCCAACATTTCTAATGTTATGTTAAACATTTATCTTTCATCACTACTTTCTTTTCTATTTTTCAAAAATTCTTCAACATTTGTTGGAAACAATCCAACATCTAATATATTTTCTATCCATTATTCATGATACATTCATTGTCTTCGACTCATTTTGCACATACCAACATTTCTTGATTTTTCCATCAATTTTTTTGTAATTGCACTTAAATCAACATTTGTATGATAATATTCTATCCAACAATTTATTTGACGGAAATAAATAATTATTTTCTTATTCAACAATTTTTTAGAATTATTGAACATATTTTTTATTCAACAATTTCACACAGTTATTAAACACAGAGGAGGCATACGTACTGGTAAGGGCATCCGATTATTTTTTTATCTTCGAAGCTGGTTCCGTGGGAAAGGAAAAAGAAAGAAAGAAAAAACGAAAATAAAAACTGACCCCGTCCTCCCGCCCCGCGACGCTTCGTCGATTTGCGAGTCCTCGTGTGCGAACTTCCTCTTTCAATTAGCGGTTTCCATCTCTTCGGCTGTGTCTGTCCCTCGGTTTCCCACATATTCTCCCGCACACCACCGGTGTCCCGCACACCGCAGGTGAGAAGCGCCCAGCGGCGTCCCGCACACCGTAGGTGAGAAGCGCCCAGCGGCGTCCCGCAGACTAGATGTCAGGTGAGAAGCGAAAAGCTGTCGCTGCCGAGTTGGATGGGGAATCCAGCGCAAAGCCGACGGGGCCGCCAGTTCTTGGACGCCGCTTGCGTGCCCGTGGGTGACAACTTTCGTCGCCACTTCCGTTTCTTCGCTGCACCTTGCGTCGAATGGTGACGTTTTTTTTTCTTTGCTCCCGCAGGTCCGTTTTGGCACCGAGCCGAATCAGTAAGGATAGCCTTCGAATCACCGGCGGTGCGTCACCACCGATGTCACAAGATCATGGCGGCGGTGACACTGACGAGTACAGTGGTGGCGACGACAATCGCATTCCTCCCGGCGGCGCGCCACCACCAGCGTCACCTGTTCACGACTGCGACAACACTGACTTGCACGGCGGCGGCTGCACGCAGGACCTGATTGATGCGGCTGACATCGTTAACATCGAACTGAAGCCGCTGTGGGATGAGTGGTCTCCCACCGACGAGCCGAATCAGTGGACTGCAAGCGAAAAGATGAAGATCCTAGGTCCGTGGCCGCTGACGTCGATCCATGACGTTCCCTTCTTCCACACGACAATCAAAACAACGATCACAGTTGATACGATCGTTGTAGAGCAGTTCATCCAAGATATCCAACATAACAGACCTCCATATCCTATGATAGTCGGACTGGACACCGAGTGGCGCAATATCGGAATCGACGAGCACAGAAACACCCAGTACAAAATCGCCCTGTTGCAACTCTGTGTTGGCACGTGCTGCCTTGTCTTCCAGGTACACTGTACAACTGTTTACCAATTTGTTCATATATAAGTCGAGATAATACTAAATAGGAAAAAGTGTATTTTTCATCCCTCAAGTATTGCAAAAGTGTGACATTTATCCAACATGTTTTATTTGGTGCAAATAAATCCCTTAACTATCTAAATTGGTACATTTATCATCCCTAAATTCTTATTCAGATGGTTTAGTGTTATATAATATTAGTTTAGGCCATGTAAATATCTGATCATCTTATTAATCCACCACTTAATCATGTATCATTTTGAACTAAAAGACTAGTATAAATCGTTTCTGTCAAATTTTTCTGATAAAATTTCTATGAGTAGCCAATTTGAAGGATTTATTGAATTTTCTTGTGAATTTTATATATTCCACTCAACACATTACTTTAAGTAGTGATTAGTCACATGATTACCTAGATATAAACCATTGTTAAATAGCATCAAACCATAATTAAACTAAGCAGGGATGATAAATGCATCATTTTAGTTAGTTAAGGGATTAATTTGCATCAAATGAAACTTAAGGGATGAATGTCACACTTCTCTAATACTTGAGGGATGAAAAATACATTTTTTTTCCTAATAAATAATGTCGCTCAAGTTCTAGCCACGTGCTAATCAATCCCTAACTACTCTATAAAAAAGGTATACCAGGCCGAGGGCAAACTTCCTGATGTCCTGAAGAGCTTTCTTATAGAGGAGGACCACATTTTCACCGGAGCACATATCAGTGGTGATATTACTCGCTTAGAGAACGACTGTGGTATCACAATTACCAAGGTGGAGACCAACTGGAAGGACCTTCAGGCCATCGTACCAGACATTCATGCAGATTATAGACATCTGAGGTGTACTGGTGATCAGTGGAGATCATCACTGGAGCACATTGCTTCAGTGGTGTTAGAAAATAAAAGAATCCGGAAGCAAAAAATCGACCACAGTTTGTGGGATTCACAGTTTTTGCCAAAAGAGCACATACAGTATGCTGCGATAGATGCTTATCTGTCATATGAGATAGCAAACCAGCTTCGGATCAAGCACGGTTACAATTTCATGTAACATAATATTTGTAATCAAAATTTATTATGTAAACCGACCTTTCTTATCCAGCTTTTGAACATGCTTTCGTAGTTCTGGACATAATATTTGTAATCAAAATTTATTATGTAAACCGATATTTGTAATCACTACTTTGTTTTCTATTTTTTAAAATTCTTCAACATTTGTTGGAAACAATCCAACATCTAATATATTTTCTATCCATTATTCATCATACATTCATTGTCTTCGACTCATTTTTTGCACGCTCCAACATTTCTTGATTTTTCCATCAATTTTTTTGTAAGTGCACTTAAATCAACATTTGTATGCTAATATTCTATCCAACAATTTATTTGACGGAAATAAATAATTATTTTCTTATATCTACAGTTTTTTAGAATTATTGAACATATTTTTTATTCAACAATTACACACAATTTTATATCATTCTCGTTCTAAACCAACATCAACAAAAACATTTATTTTTAACGTTTAATCAACATTTCTTAACCACGGTCAATATTTATTATAGTTCTACTCATTATTCAATATTTGTTGAATAATTGCCAACATTTCTAATCTTCAACATTTATCTTTCATCACTACTTTCTTTTCTATTTTTTTAAATTCTTCACCATTTGTTGGAAACAATCGAACATCTAATATATTTTCTATCAATTATTCAACATACATTCATTCTCTTCGATTCATTTTGCACACTCCAACATTTCTTGATTTTTCCATCAAGATTTTTGTAATTGCACTTAAATCAACATTTGTATGCTAATATTCTATCCAACAATTTTTTCGACGGAAATAAATAATTTTTTTATACCAACAATTCCTTACAATTATTGAACATATTTTTATTCAACAATTTCAGATAATTTTATCTCATTCTCGTTCTAAATCAACGCCAACAAAAACATTTATTTTTAATGTTTAATCAACATTTCTTAATGACGGTCAATTTATGTTATAGTTCTTACTCATTATTCAACATTTGTTGAATAATGGCCAACGTTTCTAACTAATGTCCTACATTTATCTTTCATCAATACTTTCTTTTCCATTTTTTAAAATTCTTCAAAATTTGTTGGAAATAATCCAACATCTAATATATTTTCTGTCCATTATTCATCATACATTCATTGTCTTCGACTCATTTTGCACGCACCAACATTTTCTTGATGTTTTCATCATTTTTTTTGTAATTGCACTTAAATCAACATTTGTATGCTAATATTCTACCCAACAATTTATTTAACGGAAATAAATAATTATTTTCTTATTCAACAATTTTTTAGAATTATTGAACATATTTTTTATTCAACAATTTCATTCAATTTTATATCATTCTCGTTCTAAAACAACATCAAAGATTGACATTTATTTTTAATGTTTAATCAACATTTCTTAACCACGGTCAATATTTATTATAGTTCTACTCATTATTTAATATTTGTTGGATAGTTGCCAAAATTTCCAATCTTATGTACAACATTTATCTTTCATCACTACTTTCTTTTCTATTTTTTTAAACTCTTCAACATTTCTTCAAACAATCCAACATCTAATATATTTTCTATCCATTATTCATCATACATTCCTTGTCTTCGATTCATTTTCCACGTACCAACATTTCTTGATTTTTTTATCAATTTTTTTTGTAATTGCACTTAAATCAACATTTGTATGCTAATATTCTATCCAACAATTTATTTGACGAAAATAAATAACTTTTTTCTTATGCTAATAAACATTTATTTTTAGAGCTTAGTCAACATTTATTAACATTTTTATAGTTCTTTTTCATTATTCAACATTTTTTCAATAATAACCTTTTTTACAATCCTTAGTTTTCTTGCATGATTAGCTCAACATTTTGGTCACAACACTCAATATTTGTAAAAAAATGCAAATGTATATGAACTTTTATATATATGACTATCTCACCATTATTGTCATAGTACTCATCTTTTCCTTTTCAATTGGATACATTTTTTGACAATTTCTCAATATTTTAATAAATCCACCAACCTTTTTCTACACATCATCGTCATCATCATCATCATTTCTTTTAAATGTATGGAATCCAACAATTTAAATGCAACACACGATATTTACAGATGATCCCTCATTTTTATTTGACAAATTTGATCCTCAACATTTTACAATATTTTCTATTTAGATATCTAATTTTTTAAGCTTCTTATACATTTTGAATGACAAGCGATTGAAACATTTCCTTGTAATGACCAACACTTGATTATAAAGACCGATAAATATACTACAGAATGTCAATCTTTCATCTCAATTATAAATACCAAATTTGAATAGTCATATAATAATTAATATTTAAATAACTCATAAATACAAACTATTTTTCTCCCTCTGCCTCTTTACTTTTTGACTTTGTAAGTTTCTTTTTTTCAGCTCCACATTTGGTTCCGATGGATGCTTCAATCGCTTTCCTTTCGTCACAGACTCATTGCTGGCTACTGGTGGATCATTGTGATGAATTTCAATACTTGTTTCTGTATTTTCTTGTCCATGTCTTCTACTTTGTATCTTCTCATGAAACTTTTCTAATTCTTCAAGGAATTCTTTGCATTCTGAGCCATCATTGGATATATATTGCCAAATACTACTAACCTTGTTATTTATCATTGCATATCTTATAGCCTTCTGTTCTTTGCTGCAACCATTGCTTTCAATGCACTGTCTTTTATGCTTCTCCAGCTCTTCTTCCCTAAACATTTTTGTCCACCTTCTGTTTATACATGAATCTGGCAACTGATTGATGCCAAGCTGTGTGAATAACCTTAGCACATGGCAGCAGACAAGTCCATCTCTTGTCAACTTATTGCATTCACAATTGAACTCTTGCTTTATTCTGTCTACTTCAATGTGGAACCTTTTTTTGTAAAATTCTGCATCTTTATAATAACTATTCTTCACAATTGCATACTTGTTATCTTTTATAAGTTCATCGACAGAAAATGCACTTGAGTTGTATAGCTCAGTCTGGAATTTCACAAAGATGTCTCTGTTATACAACTTTGCTGCTTGTCTTTCAATTCTTTGGTGGGAACAGTATGTTGGTTCTTTAACTATGCTGGTGAACCTGTTCTCATCCTCTTTTGCAGCAGCACGTTCCTGTATTATTTGATACTGCTTCATAAAGTTCTCTATGGAATCTTTTGGTATCACATAATCCTTGAAATAAGAATTTGTGCTCTCACTTCTTGAAGTAGAATGAATGAAGGGACAAAATTTATCTTTGAAATATACAGGAACCCACATTTTCCTCAAGTTGTACAGATTTATTAGGTGATCATTCTTTGCAGCATCAAAATCTTTTAGCATTTGCTGCCATCCACATTCAAATTCTGCAATACTAAGTGAGTCATAGACCAACTCATTCAACCTTTTCTCCATGCCCTCCCTATGCTTTTGGCTCATGAAAGATCCACACTTTTCTAGCAGATTTTTCATAATGTGCCAAATGCACAATCTATGGATAACATCTGGCATGAAATTTGAGATAGCCTTCTTCATAGCAGCATCTTGGTCGGTCATTATTATCTTAGGTTTTTTGTCATTCATTGCTTCCACAAATGATCTGAAAACCCACTCAAAAGTTTTTGATGTTTGATTTTCAAGCAATGCACAACCAAATACAATATTGCTTCCGTGTCCATCAATACCAACAATAGGAGCAAATGGCATATTATACATATTTGTGCTGAAAGTTGTATCAAACGAAACAAAATCCCCATATAGCTGATAGTCCATCTTCCCTCTAGCATCTGTCCAAAATATTTTTCTCACTGTGTTTTCATCATCAAACCTCATTGTGTAGTCAATTCCTGCATTTTCAAGCTGCAACTTTTTCAAGTATTTAACTGTAGCATCAATATCTGTATCCATTGACTTTGTTCGCTCTTTCTGCTTTAAATTATCCAAGTTCTTTGTAGTGAACGACACATTCTTGAAAGTCCCTTTCAACTCTCTGAAGATTGACATTATTCTCATTGGCTTTATTCTTGCATCTTGCAGAATTTTTGAAAATGTTTTCTCCTCTTCAGTCATCTGTTTGTGATTGATAAAGAATTTTGTGAGTGATGAGCTTGATACTACATTATGGTTATGGTCCATGTTCACTTTTGTATAAACCCACTGTCCATTTATCAACTTCACTATTGTCTTCATCTTGCAATCCGTCTTCAGCACATAATTTCTTCTCCTTTTTCGTTGAGCATTGTTCATGTTTTTAGGTTTCCCACTTCTATTGCACTCAAGATGGTATGTTCTCATCATATAATTTGTGCCTTTTCTGATAGCATATCCATTTAACAAACCATGTACATTCAGGTACCGATGAGCTTCTGTCAAAGTACCAAACTTCATTCCAACTTCTGGTTCTACTGATTGTTCTACTTCTTCTGGACTTGGAAATATGTATTCATTGTTCTTTGGTACAATTGCTCCATCATCAGAACATTCGTCATCTCCATCATCGTCCATCTGTTCTTCGACATCTTGTGAACAAAAAGTTGTCCTACTGCTTAATGCGTCTATGATTCTGTTAGCTTCATCAGATATGTTTACTCCACTTACTTCCAATTCTTCCATTGCATTTGGGATCACTTCCTGTATATGTTTGTCCAACATCTTATCAGAGCATGACTTTTTACATTTATAATATGAATTATCATATTTTTTTAACAAGTTCATGTGACCATTTCTTCACAGAACTATACTTTACTATTCTAATTCTAAGCTATCAGTAACGAATCTCAACATTTTATTTTGTCATTTACATGTACACTAAATGATTCTCAACATTTTACTCAAGTTTTACATGTATCCAACATTTTATAAAAAAAACAGTAACAAATTCCTTTTACTTTGTCTACCAGTCATATAGTAATAATTTCATTTCACTTTTATGTCATTTTTAAGGATGCGACTTGTGTGTTCTAAAATGTTTCTACTTGTTTAGATTCTTGAAGCATGACTTACCTGTCTAGATTCTTGCAGTATGACTTCCTTTTCTGGTATTTCTACTAGCACATTTGAACTTGCCTCACCAATGTCAGGTATCATTACTGATGGGCTTACTGTTATTTCAGTACTTGCAATCTGTTTTATAAATGTGGTCAGTTACGTGTTTGCATTATAATAAACAATTGAAATTAATTTGTTTGGACTATAGCACCTGACCTCTTTTTGTAGTTGCAATCCCTGAGAACTTGGCATAACATGCCCTGCATCTGATTTCTGATTTACTTTTGCCTGTTGCATTACCTGCATTTACATTAATTTCCTTTTGCATTATGATTTACTTTTGCATTACCTGCATTCCAACAATTTTGCAGGACTATTATTATGCTTACCTGTCTTGATTTTTGCATCATAATTTCCTTTTCTGTTATATTCACCACCATATTTGAACCTCCATCATCAATGTTGGATATCATTACTGATGGATTCTTTCTCATCTCAGTACTTGGAATCTGTTTAATAACTGTGGTTAGTTGTTTCTTTGCATTATAACAACCAATAGAAATTAATTTGTTTGGACTACAGCTAACCTCATTTTCTAGTTGCAATCCCTGAAAAATTGCCATTTCACGCCCTGCATCTGATTTATGCTTTGCTTTTGACTTCTGAATTGCCTGCATTTACATTAATCCCCAATAGCTTACTTAGTGTAAATTATCAATTTATATACTCTGCACAAATTTTTTTTACTTACATCTGACACCTTTTTCTTCAACTCCTCATTAGTTATCTTTTGTCTCACTTTCCTTCGTAGGTCTTGAACATTTATTGAAGCAAAATTTGGAAACAAAGCTACTGGTCTTTCCCATTCCTGTAAAAAAGACACATACTGATTTCTCAAAGAAATTTTATTTCCACCATGAATAATCGAGTTAAACTATGCAATTTCATTAGATTTGGACTGAAAAACAAAATAAAAAATGAATCTAGTCTGTCACCTTTGGACATGGCCTCCCGGTTGATGGCGTTTGATCCTTTTTCCTTATAGAATCCATACACGATTAAGAAAATTGCTTCGCTTGGAATTCTACCCGCCGCACGAGCTCTCCCTTCAGTTCCACTAAAATCCACGCCCGCAAGACTCCTGGAACGCATCCATTTTTTTCCCTGGAGCGCTCTCTACCGATCGAGCTGTCTTTCAAACTGCAGCAAATTCACCCCCCTCGATCTGGAACGCAGGTATTTTTTTAATCTTTTTCCAATTTAAGATACGATAGCTTCTAGCCCCAGTTTTTCTTTCTTCTCATCGAAGTAAACTGATGGTTTTTCTTTTTGACCTAAATATAAAGTCAGGGGGTCCACTTGTCAGTTTCATAGTTCCCCTTCCTACCTTATCCTTTCAGCTAGCTGTCTCTATCTCCTCTCTCACTTGCGCCACGCAGAGGCAAATCTCTTTAGACTCAACGACGCAGAGGCGTCTCTCTTGGATCTACGGGGAATTGGGGAGGCGATCCCCCATTCTCCAGGTGAGATATCCTCAACCTGAATCATCAATCCCCCACAAGATTATTGCATGCTACAGTTTTCATTTCAACTATTTATCTGTCCTAGATCTTCTTTCCTCATATAAAAAATCACCGACTGCACGCTACCAGCTAGATTTTAACCTTCATGCGCGCTAGATGCTATTTCCTCATATCAACAGTCCCCCACAGGATTACTGCAGGCTAGCGCCTTGATTTCAACTTTTTGTGTCCGTTAGATGCTATTTCCTTATATCAACATTTGTCTCATAATTATTTTGTATATTCATTTCAGTATGTCTGCTGGTACGAAGAGGTCCAGTAATGATGTTTTACTAAATTTGCCCCTTCTAGAAGATCTACAGAAATGTAACAAGGTATATATACATATATAATGTAATACTTTACACTAAAAATTACAACTGTAAAAACTAAATTTCTAATATTAAGCATTTCTCATGACAGTCATACAGCACCAGGCTTTCAAATGCACAATTTCAAAATGTTGTCCAGAATTTGGGAAAGGATCAGATAACTTTGATTCAGAAAGTTGGATTTGGTGGTATACTTAATTTGAATTGTTCTTTTACACCCAAAGCTCTAGTTTCTTGGATTGTTACCCATTTTGATTTGGAATCCAAAGCTATAACATTCTCCAATGGGTATTCTTTTAAGTTGAGCCCTCTAGCAGTACATATAGTACTTGGTCTTCCCTATGGTGGAAAGAGGATTGACTGTAAGCCAACCAATGAAGCTGCTACAATTATCAAGAAAGACACAAATTGCTCAGGGGATAGCCCAACTATCCATGAACTGATCACTCTATTATCTGGGCATATTTCTGGAGATTCATTTGTTCGGACATTTTTGTTGTTTGCACTATGCACATTTCTATGCCCTACTACTCATGGACACGCTAGTCCAAAGTATTTCTCTCCACTAGCTGAAGTTGATGAAATTCATACATACGATTGGTGCCAGTTAGACCTGAGCATTCCACGGGCCGGGTTCGGGCCGGGCCGAAAAAAATCTAGGTTTTTCAGGCCGAGAAAATCCTGCCCATGACCGTCCCATGGGACGTGTCGGGCCTCAGTTTTCGGGTCAGGCTCGGGCCGGGCCCGGGCTTGGGCGGGCCGCCCGCGCATTTTGTAGTGTAAAGTAACTAAAAACAGCATTTCGGGCCGGGCTCGGGCCAAAAATTTTTTTTGCGGGCTTCAAGATCTCTGCCCACGCCCGTCTAGTAAGGTCTGTGGGCGGGCCGGGCCCGGGCCGGGCCAGCGGGCCGGGCCCGGGCCGGGCCAGCGGGCCGGGCCGGGCCAAAAATGCTCAGGTATAGTGCCAGCTAATCTTTGAATGGTTAGTCGACTATATCAAAAGGTACCAGCAGAAGTCTTCTACAGAAAAGTCATGTGCCCTAGGTGGATGTACATTTTTCTTAGCCGTAAGTAAATTGTTACTAATCCAAACATCGCTGTCTTATTGATTTGTTCAAATTTTAGGTTTCCTATCATATTTAATAATAAGTCCTTATCTCTTATACAGATTTGTTACCTAGAATTTATGAATTCATCGCAAATAGATCTTGGTGCTGCTACGCCCAGATTGCATCTTTGGAATTCAGACATAGTTTCATGCTTAACAAATCTGGACTCACAATGCTCTTTCCCACCAAGTTTTGGTAGATTGCCTGTATGTACCAATTCCTCTTATCCATATTTTATATTTTGCTATTATTGATTTAATAAGTAATTAATTCAAATAAATGAAAATTCCTGTCAGGTTAAGGATATATCATTAACACCATTTGCTGCCATGACTACTTCTTATTGTGAAGTCAAGTCTCAATTGTCTGATGCACATCATTCTCATGCACAATTTCATGTTTCAAAGCTTAAAGATTCTGTAAGTAGGCCACTTTCAAATTATATCTTTTATATTCTTAGATATAATTTTCTTTTCTTAGAAAATATTAATTCCTGTCTTTCATTTAGACCAAGAGGAGGCTATGCGATTTTTCAAACAGCATTCATGTAGCTGTTTCTGAAGCTGTTAAACCTATTATATACTCATACGCGTCTGAGTATGTAAAGATAATTCATGAAGACAATTTGTCAGATCAGAATGAGATTATTCCAGATGCAAATCAAAGCCATGTGGCACCTGGTACTATTTCGGAATCTGATGATGATGATGAGACAGAAACTACTGCACCAATGTCAATTCGGTTTGATCAATTCTGTCAAAGTGCATTGGTATTTGTTGAGCCAATTTTCCATCAGGCTGTTGATGAAACGTTTGCTACAGTTCTTAACCAGTTAGAAGCTTTGTCACTACCAGAAATTACCTCTGAATTTGATTCAAATCCTACTGGAGATTCTGCATATTTGTTCGATTTAATTGCTCCAAAATGTTCACATCCTGTTATACCAAATCTCCAATCAGGTATCGCATCTGTTACATTTTTGCCACCTGTATATTGCACAAATTTCAAATTCATCTCCTAAAATTTTAATTTCTATACATTAAGCACTCCTGATTATGTTAGTTCCTGTCTTATAGGTACTTCATTATCTAATCTTGATGTAGCATCAATATGTTTGGACAGCAGTACAACAACAAAGCTTGAGCATTTTGCAGATACAACATTCTTACATTCAGTGCAGATGAAACCTGCTTCAGGCAATATTTCTACATCACTTCAGTTCTCCGGTCAGCCATTTTTGAAGCAAGGGATGTCTTTGAATGAACGTATTCATCATATTGTCCCAAATAATACTTTCCAGTCAACCAGTGACAGAGCTTATTCATCAGATCCATCAATATCTTTTGAACTTATTACCAGTTCTTTCAAGTTGGATTCAGCTTCACCTGATTGTGTGCAACCAACAGTCAGTCTCTCACCTTTAGTTGCTAATGTTATTTCAAGCCCAGTGTGTGGTCAAATGCAGGGTCCCGATCCATTTTTCTCTTCTACATCTTCTGAAGTACTTCATCAAGCAAACCAATCAGATGATGTTTCTGGTGGAATGCTGACCCCTGACCCTTTTCTTTCTCAAGTACATCATCAAACAAACCAAGCAAGTGATCTTCACAAGTTTTCTATTGATTCTACTTTAGCTCAGGAGTACGAACAATGCGCCCTTGAAGCTGAGTATGATCAGCAATACAAGCTTGCAAATCACCTGGCATCAGGATTCATAAAGTGCACAGAAATGATCAACCACGAACCAGTATCTGTACCAAAAAAAGTTATTCCTGAGGCACAAGTAATATTTTCAACAGAAGCTCAAAAGATCTTTTATGACAAGTTCACTTCTCAAATTCCAAGTCACTTACCAAGGTACAATTTTTTTTTTTTGCAACTATCTGAACTCTGACAATATATAGTAGTCCTAAAATAGCTCATATTACTCTGTGATGAATGTATTTTTTCAGCCAACACATTTTTCAAGTTGATAATGTGTGGATCGACAGCAGAACACTAGCTTTGTCAATGCGGTCAGGCTGTTGGTTCAATTCTTATGCTATGTTTTCCTTTTGCAAAATGTTCAATTCTCAACAAGAAGAAAAGTTGAAGCTTAGGAACCGCAACCCAGGAGAAATTGTTTATTTTTACATGGACAAAAAAATATTAGTAAGTACAAATTAAACATTTGTATGAATATTTTATATTCAAACTATAACTGAAATGCATACAATTTTTTTCAGGAGGTCCTATGCACTAACAATCTTTACCATAATGACCTAAGATACTTGTTCCATCAAAATTCTCTTGGAGTGAGACTTGAGTGTGCTGACCATGTAAGCCATTTCCTGATGTCTGCCAACATTTTATTTATCATCTAGCAATGTTTTAGTATTGTTGTTTACATAATTACACCAACTTTTACCAATGTCTGCCAACATTTCATATTGTTTTCAACACATATCATGACCATATTCAGCAATGTTCTCTTCATATATTAATCTTACACTACACCCCTTGTATTGTATCACATTCTTCAACTTTTACCATAAATTAACTAACATTTTTTTCTTTACCATGTTCAACATTCTTTCTTTCCATATTCAACATTGTTCCATATTGATAATTTTAAAACTGCAGGTGTTCATCCCATGCGAGCTTAACCATCAGTGGTTTGTCATTGTTGCCAATTTCAACAAAAAGAGTTTCGATGTGCTAAGTTCTGATTACAGAACAGACAATTACTTGCAGTTGGTCAACACCGTGATATATAATTTCAAGTGCTTATTTATGACAAGCTTCCCAAAATTCAAACAGTTTAATATCTGTGATTTTGAACCATCGTATCTGCAAGTACCAAAACAAACCTTCAAGTTTGTGCCACTGAACTTTTTTCAATTTTTTTGTGGCATCCATACTTATATCTAAAATGTTGGTTTGTTTCTATGCAGATATGACTCTGGCATCTTTGCCCTTCAATTTATGCAAACTTATGATGGATCTACTGTGCAAAAGTTTTCAAATGTATGTGTATGCTACTCTAACACTAAAACGATATTGTAATTTTAATTCACAAATGTAATTATTTTTTGTTCCAAATACAACTCTAACAATACATTTTTAATATTTAAGGCTGACTTGCTCGCACTGCGTCAAAGATTTCTATTTCAACTCCTATCATACAAATGCAACAAATTTGTGTCAAAGTTTGTGGACATGCTCCTTTGATCCAATTGTTGCATGCTTACCTTCTCTTTTCAAGGTATGTCTTAACTTTTATATGAATAATTAACTGTTTTGATTTTAATCCAACATTCTTGTACACATTTTCAACATTATGATTCATTAGTTTTAAACTCAAAGTTGAAAATCTTATTGTTTTCTATGTTCACCATTCTTAGTCAAGTTTTACATGTTATCCTTCCAACATTTATTTAGTTTGACAAGATCTATGTTCATATCCTTCGAATAATTTTTTAGGTAGTGACATGCTGCGAATCCTCATATCTCCAACATTTTTGCATCGAATTAAACAACATTTATTTAGTTGAAAATCTTATTGTTATCTACGACAACATTTTCTTTTTGTTTAGTTTGATAGCAACACAAAAAAATATTAGTATGCTCATATACTAACATTTCAACATTTCAGACGGATACTATCTTTATTTTCACTTACTTAATTCAACATTTTAACATTCTGAAATATAATTCTATCTTTATTGTTTTTACTTTTCAGGAACAGATTGATTCACTTTTGGATCTGAGTACAATCGATTTGCGAATGATCCTTCATTTGGTTGAAACATCTTGGTCCATATGTAAACAGCTTGCGATGTGTGAATTCCTCAATCTACATTGTATAATATACGCTACTTACATGCATCGATCCATTCATTAGTTCCTATTTTGACATGTAAATATTATATTACAGACGTCAACTTTCAAATACAACTTGACTTCAAACTTCGAACTTGAACTTTGGAGTGCCCACCCGTAGTTATCCCACTTACTCAACCACATGCCCAGCAAAAAATTCAAATAAGTCAAAAAAAGTCTTTTTCTCCCACGTCCAAGAATTCAAAAAAAAGTCTAAAAAAAGTCCGCATCTGTCTTTTGTGCCGCGTCTTTTCTCCCGCGTCCAAAAATTCGAAAAAAAAGTCTAAAAAAAGTCACCACGTCCCTCTCCCGCGGTCTTCTTTTTTCCTCGTTCCCGCGTCCCTTCGCACTCGGTTGCTGGAACGGAACGGAACGGAAGAAAGTTGCTGGGCTTTAGTTGGGTTAGATGGGCTTTATAGTTCGCAGGGTTATCTACCTTCCGGAAGGGAGATAGGATCCCCCTATTACTATATCATCAATGATGATGTTCCTCTAAAAAAATCATTGATAATGTATTGATGTTGCAGTAGCAGCCAGTGAGCCTTTTTTTTTTTTGAAATTAGCCAGTGAGCCAGGTACTACAGCGAAACCAGAACACAGGTGATGATAGCTACCACATGAGAGGGAGATATTGGCATAGCCGCATAGGGCTGGTGGTAGTTCATCTCTGTGTGTGTGGACGAAAGTGAGCAGCAGAGCCTGTATGTTTGCAGAATAATGCAGAGAGCAGGGCTCGGAAGCATGGCCTGCCCGGGGATCTGGCCTGGTGGTCAATAGGCCAAGCCCCGGGTCAAGACAGTATCAGACTGTAGATGGTCCAACCTGCCCTTGTCAGCTAATGGCAACCCAGAACCCACCCATGCATGATCCATCCCTAAATGCTTGTCCCTCTCCTGGAATCACCAGATGCTTGTCACGCCACCAACGCCAAAAGTGAGCAGAGTGCAGAGAGCTGCTCGTTTTTGCAGATCCGACCTCCCCAGAAACACAAATCCCCCAGCCAGGCCCATGGCCTTGCACCTGCACTGCTAACAAGAAAGGTGAGGGTGGATGCAAAAGTTGCAACAACGAAACCTCGATGCCTCTGCAAAAGAAACATCATCGGACTGGCAACTTCTTTGGACTCCGAAACCAGCGAGTTTGAATTTCTGCTTCAGGGACAAAAGGTGACACTATCAGTAATAAGGCTTTGCACCCAGAATTTGAAATTTTGAAGTGAAGACTACTACCACCATATATGTAGAGGGGCCAGAGGCTTGCGTAGCCCCCTGCGTCAGGACTCTAGGGACCGAGTTCTCTCTATGATACTCTCGGCCGATGACTCCCTCGTTGCTAGCGAGGTGCCACCGCGGGGGCTCGAACCCGGGCTGCATGCCTGAGCGTTAGCTCAGCTGACCACCCAAGCCAACACCCCTTCCCAATACCACCATATATGTAGGGATGCTGCAAGTCAAACAAGTAAAAAATGAGCAACAAGAACCAGCAAATTGTAGCACTGTGTTTACTTGTGCTACTGATCAGGTTCTATGAAGCACCACATAAATGTCAAACCTACAAGGGGGCAACCACGGCTAGCAGATACAACAGTCTTCAAACCAATGCAGGAATTGAAATGGGCATGGCGGGTGGCGCCAAAAGGTGTAATTTCATCATAGTACAACTTTGCCTGTTCGAAAGTACCTCTACTTCAGAACTTCCGAAGCAATCATCAGTTAAATCAGAACAAAAGGAGATGCACTTGCAACCAAAACAAACCAGAGATCCCCCATAATGTTTTTACACAAAGGAAAAATGGCTACAATATGGTCTCTTTATGTTCTTGTTCTTTCAGTCTAAGAACACAGAACTGGCTCATACTGTCACACATTGTGTATTCTCTGGTGGACTTCAGACACTACAGCAATGATTCATGCCTGCCTTGGTTGCTAAAAGCTAAAACTACTACTATGAACTACAAGCATCCTCCATCCTTATGAACAGGGTTATTTTCCTTTTTATCTCAAAAAAAATGAACATGGTCTAATCTAATGGGAAGATTCGTATCCTTTGACTCTCAAGAGTTATTCAACTGTTTATTCACGTGCTATACTCTTCCCATGGGAGAAAACGGAGGGTTCATGATGATGGATGGAGGTGCTTTTTCATTCCTGCTCTTTGGCTTCTTTTTCTCCTTGGTCGTGACTGAATCAATTAACTGCTTCACTTCCTCCTTCAGAAGCATCTTCAGTGAGCTGGAGTATAGCTTGTTCTTGAATTTTTCGATACCAATGTCTGAAGAAGCTTCAGAACAGTGGAGCAAAGAAATGCATATAGAAAACGCCTGCAACGCTGATAGTCGTGCATGAAAATCCACCGAGAAATGTCCATTCCCATCTGCCTTCATCAGAAGGGCAGGGAGAACTTCTTTGTTACCCTGTTCCAACATTTGCAACGCATAAATTAAAGATGACATTTAATTGAACATAGTTTAGAATGAAATCGTCAATATTGCATATACAAATAAAGTCAAATACTTTACTGTAAAGCTTTTTCAAGGCAGGATCAAACAAGAAACAACTATCCTATTAACTTTAAATGCAGAGACAAGAACTTTATTATTAGTAAAGCTTTCCTTCATCTAAAATATAACTTGAAATGGATCTATGGATAGGGCACTTGATATTTTAGCTGATCTTTAAATGTCACAGGCAGCCATTTGCAGAAACATAAATATATTGACACACAAAGCAGTAATATCTATTTATCAGATAAGAGAAAACAATCCAATGTACCTGAGCAAATAGCTCCATAGGAACTTTGCTTTCATTCATCACAGAATGCGTCCAGTAACTATCATATGCATTGTCAAGGACAACAATTGGGCAAGACATGTCCCATCCACCACAATCACAGGCCCCACCAGACTTCAGGCGGTCAAGTAATGGTGATGGACTGGCTTCATCATCCCTTGGCAGCCCATGCGCACCACCTGCTGTAACCGCTTTGATACTACCAGGTAGTGATCCAGCTTTCAGTTCTTTGGATTTTGTTTTATGAAATGGCACTTGGATTACGACAGCAGCAACCTCCAAATGAGGATGAAGATCTTCTCGGGACCAAAGGCAAGATGTTGATAGATCTGAGTCATTCCTTGTAGTATTTTGTCGCTGAATCAGATCATTTCTGTCCCGGGTATGCCCAGAGACAGAACTATTGACAACATTGCCGAATGATGGTCGAACGACATCTGTACATTGAATTCTCTCAACAGCAGAACTCCGTCTTGCATGAGCAATGTCATACAAAACAAATTCCGTGGTGGCTGAGTTATTCAAAATACCATCTTCTTCAACATTAGAGTACAAATAGGAAGACACGTGCATCTGACCCACAATTGGTGGTAGACACCCACGCCTATCCTTTGAAGCCCTTCCCACAGTGCTCGCTCGCTTGCCACTGCTATGGAAAGTATAAATCCAATTCAGTTCATTCCCAGCTTTCCACGTGTTAGCATATATTGATTCTTCTGGGCCCTTGGTACAAAACTCAAAACCGAAAGCACCATTATTTGGATCCAATTTAATAACAGCATGGAGATGAGTTGGTGATGAACTGACAGTCAATTTCTGGGCTTCCCCATTTGTCTGGCAGTCAGGTGTGAGGCTTTGCTCTGACCTTGAGATATCACTTAACAAGGATTTGCGTAATACTCTACCCTTTCCTCCAAATGGTGTATTACTAGACTTTGCATCTTCTGTTTCCATCAGAGAAGGGTTCCGTTGAGACTTCGACTTCATGATAGGATCAAGTATTTTCTTGAATGGACTAGATCGAGCCTTTTTGTTGCCAACACATTCTGATGGACATGTAGCGTCAAAAACACCCACCTTTGTTGACAAGGATTTGGGCAGATTACTTATTTCTCTTTCATCAGGACGAACACCAACTGACTGTTGGCAATTTGATCTAGCAACTTCGATACAGCTGCCTTCTAGCAAATGAGGGGCTGCATTTGTGCATGAACCTTTGGCAGTATCTTCTTCAAGTGATATCTCCAGGAAACTGTCTATTGCATCGTTTTTCAACAAATTGCAGTCTCTGCGTGGCCTTTCAACAGTTAAATCATCCTCAGGAATCTCATGGAGCGAAAGTTTCAGAAACTCTCTGGAAGCTTGATTAATTGTCCCCATAGAAGACCTTGTATTGCATGAATTGCTTCGTTGCGGAAAGAAGCAAGCTCCACTTGTGCTAGGCTGAGAGGACGAATTGACAACATCAAAGGACAGAAATGTGTCTTTATTGCTCGAGTAATTTATTTTCCTCCTCCCTTGGAGATTCCTGAGTCTGCTAACCTCACTGGAACTCTGATACATAGAACCACGCTTGTGCATGCTGCTATCTTCCGGGTTTGCATCTCGATATCTAGAAGGCAAACTTTTGCAGTGGAAATTAGGGACCCTGTCAAGGCATGGTTCTCCGAATTTTTCATCTCTGCATTTCAATTGGTGAAATCTGCTTGTTTCTCCATCTCTGCTGGTACTCTCTGTTTCTTCACTGATTGATTTCTTGCTTTCCTTGGATGCACTTAGCCGAGAATGATTCCCCATAGAGGAAACCTGCAAACCAAATCACAAATATAGTTAGCTATTTAGGTCCATCTGCACTTCTTTCTTAGGACAATGCAGTTGCATAGCAATGCAAACAGAAGAGATAGAATGACATAGCCTTTCTTTTGCCCGTGAGCCGGCCACAAAATGGCAACAATTAATTAGATGCTACTCTGGAGCATCAAAGTAAAAGGTCAAACTTCAAAATGGCTACAACCTGTTTGTGCAGGAAAGCTACTTGGCATTCCTAGTTTACAAGTGAAGTGTTCTCATCATTCATCCAACATTTTCTCTCTCTAAATGGTAAGCAGAACAACGCTATATTCCACATACACACAAAACACAATATATACGATCTCCTACACCTCGAACGAGATTCAACATCCACAGCAACTGCACTCTTTACTCACAAATAAATCCGAACATTTCCGCAGCCCAGTGAATCCGACCATCCCAATAGGCAGACCCTCCTCCAGAGACTCCGAATACTTCCACTCCCACATCAAATCCCAATACCCATTCAGCAGACCCGCCCCGCATTTCTTGAGACGACGCATGGATTTTCACCGAGGAAATGCGCTTGGCCATACTGAAACCCCAAGTCAGCCAATCTCCCGCACCCCAAATCCCAACCCAATCCAACCCAACATCAATACAGCAAAGTACTAGCAGAAAAAGACGTGAATTCGAAATCGAAGCCACTCGAGACCAGTCGCGGAAACAGAGTCGAGCAATCCCATTACCTCGCTGAGCACCAGATCAACGCAGCAGAGCAGCAGGCGGGAGTGGATCCCTGGCGCCTCTCACTCCCCGTCTCCCGCGCGAGAGCGAAACCGAAAATGCATTTGAGGCGGGGCGAATGGGGTGGGTGGGTGGGTGCGCTCGCAGCTCGCTGACCTACTTACTCTACACCTCGGCGCGGCGGCTGAACAAATGAACGAAAACAAGCTAGTAGTCTCTGGTGTCCGAACTCTGAAATCTCCCTTCCTTCCGCGTGTGCAGGGTTGAAGCGCCGAATAGGAGGAAATAGAGGGACCGGAGCGTAATATTTCCTGGAAGCATGATACAGTGCCCAGAATTAGTTTAGGCGCTTTGGAACAGCGCTTTTGCGTATCTCGAGCTCGAGGTGTCTCCTCCTCCAGCCGCTGGTAATAATAATGATTAATAAACTAATTAGTGCGCCGCAGTAATTACCACGGGAACGTAAGGCTGTCCGCACTCGTGGTACCCTAAAAATCATCCCTAAAAGGAATATTCTGTCACATCATCGAGTTTTTACAGTACAGTTTCAATTCTCCCGCACCCGTTTATCCCTTATATCTACTACTCCATACAAACTACCACCATATGGGCCCACCCGACGTATTTTTTTCTCTTTTTTAACCTCTGTTTCCCCTCCCACCCCCCTCTCTCCTTTCTCTCTCCTTGCCCTGCCTCGCATCTTCCGCCACCCATGCCTCCACCGCGCGGCCGGATCCCGCCGCCGGCAAGCGCAGGGGCGACTCTTCTCCTCCCCCGGCGGCCAGCGCAGCGCGGGGACCCAGGCCGCGGGCCTGCTGGCCGGCGCACCGCGAGGACCCAGGCTGTGGGTTTGCTGGCCGGCGGCACGGTGAAGCTCGCCCGGCCCAGCGCGAAGGAGAAGGGGTGGAGGAGCTCCGGCGCGGCCTCGAGCCAAGCTCCGGCGCGACGACATCCCACGCCGGCCCCTCGTCGCGCGTCGATGGAGCTCCATGGCGGGCTCTGCGTGGCGGACGACTACGAGCTCCGGCGGCAGGACGACAGGACGGCGGGCTCTGCGTGGCGCCTCCCGCCACCGGACCTCCTCCCCACGGCGCGTCGCCCCTCCGGCGAGCAAGAGCGAGGTGGTGCAGGGGACCTGTCGCAGCTGCGCGAGCTCCGGCGGCGAGCAGGGGCGCGACGACCTCCATCTCCGGCCGGTCGCGTGGAGATCGAACTTCGGCGGTCGGTGGCGGAGGAGCAGGGCGGCCTCGACCCAAGCTCCGGCGCGACGACATCCCGCGTCGGCCCGTCGGCCTCGAGCAGGAGCAGGGAGGAGGACGGGCATGGACTGTTGCTTCCCGTTCTCCTCCTCTGTTCTTCGGTCGCGAAAGGGAAGCGGCGGCGGAGCGACGTGGGCGCGGGGAGGCGGGCACCTGCCTCCTCTGCTCCATCCGCCGGCCTCTGTGCTCCTCGCGGTGACGGCTCCCCCTCCCTTCGCCATCCTGTGTCCGGATCCGGCACTGCGGGCCTCCGGCGGGCGGGCGAGCCCGAGGTCGGATGCGGCACTGCGGGCCTCCGGCGGGCCGGCGGGCGGGCGACGGCATCCGGCGGAGCTCCAGCCCGGGGAGGCTCCTCCGGTGGGGAACGGATCTGCGAGCTCGAGCTCGGGTCATGGAGGTCCCTGGCAGCTGCACGACGGCGACCCCACCTTCTCTCTGTTGCTCTCCTCTTCTCTCCTCGCTACCATGGCGCGGACGACAAACTACCTGACACGAGGTGGGCCGCACAGGGCGTAGCGCGCATCCGGGAACGCGCTTGATTTGGCGCAAGCGGGATGAGAACGGGACATCCCGCTCGGTTTGGCGTCCCCCGGTGCGGGGGGGGGACGGCAAACCGCGTACGCTACGGTCCACCGTGTCCCGTAGCGCACGGGATGCCGCTCCCGGTGCGGACAGCCTAATAAGCATCGGGCTGTGCGCGCCGTTCCCGGAGGAGAGCGAGATCAGACCGAGACTACTAGTACTGTTCACGGCTGACTGATGACAGTGATGAGAGGGTTCAAGAACATGCCATGCCCTCCTTGGTCCGATTGCTCGTCTCGTACACGCGGCGTCGTGTACAGTACAAATACACGAGGTATCATACTCTCTCCGTCCCGCAAAGACTGTTCATATAGCTTTCAAAATTTGTCTCACAAAGAGTGTTCTTTTAGCTTGTATTAAATGCTTTTCTCATTAAACTAACATCAAGTACCAAGAAAATATTGCATTGAGGAACACATGAAGCCAATGAAATGCTTATTTGATGCGTCTTTTCAAATTCCAATGCATAATTAATTAGGGGTAACAAGATAATTTGTCACAACTACTAACATTTCTAAATTTTCTAAACGAACGGCGTTTGTGGGATGAAGGGAGTACGTAACACGGAGTACTCTACGGGAGTAGTAGCTCGATTCAGAGCTCGGGGGTCAGACAGAGAGATCTGAAGTGCAGGACACGAGACGTGTGCCCGCAATCTGGAGCATGTTACGTGCACGGTGCCGTTCGTTCCTCCGGTCACTGGAGCACAGTCGAGTATACACCGCGTTTGCGGTTCTGGGTCTCTGCGTGCGAATAGGGAGGGAAATGGAATCCGACGACGACCAACCAAAGGGTGCGGTGCAGTGCACTGGATCTCGCCGGACACCACTGACACATGGGGAGGCACAGCACAGGCGCCGCACGTGACGGATTGAGCGGGGGACAGCTTGCTTTGGGCGCCCGTCCGCCGTGGGGTTGGTTCCGCTTGGCGCTGGACGGCAAATGGAAGTTACTCTTCAAAGTCAGCATATCGTATTCAGTTCCAAGGCACTTTTTCGAGCTTCAATGCCAAGGCCATCTGGTATGCTCATGCTGAAGGGAAGCATAAGTTTTTCATATGGCTTGTGGTTCAGAGCAAGGTACTGACTGCTGATAAGTTAATTGCTAGGAACTGGCCTTGTGATCCACGGTGCATATTGTGTGATCAAGCTCTTGAGACGGCTGTTCATCTATGTCTTCATTGTGTGTTCGCAAGGGAGGTATGGCACCTTGTTGCTAATTGGTCAGAAGGTCTGGTTCAGTCGCCACCAATTGAGTTGTCCCTGGAAGACTGGTGGAACGCTTCAGTCCATGCAAGGCCGCGGCTTCAGAAACGTCAGATTGCAGCAATTCAGATGTATACTGCTTGGAACCTTTGGAAAGAAAGGAACCGAAGGATCTTTGATGCGGTCTACATGACACCAAACTCTGTGTTCTACTTGATCAAGCAAGAGATGCAATTCAGGATGGCTGCTTTGAGGGCTACCGCCGGAGCCTTTGTTATTTAGATGAGTAGTTCATCTGTGTGCTTTGTGTTTTTATTTATCTTATGTAATCACAACCCTGTAACAGTCCGCATGCTTCTCCTTCTTATATGACATGGCAGCGCTCCTGCCTTTTAATTCAAAAAAAAAGATCCTACCGTGTTTTTTCTTTCGTTTTTCTTTCTGGCGCCCTGCTTATCCTGACCACCCCCCATCTGCCTCTCTGACCCTCTGGCTTGCCGTACTGTCTGAGGGATGTCAATGGGTAGCCGCTACCCGTTTACCCGCGGTAAAAATCCTATTAGGGTGTGGGTATGGGGAGATTTCTGACAGGTGATTTAGTGGGTGATTTCTTCCCCTGTTGGGTATGATGAGTGTAGGTATGTTCTTGATGTAACGTCCTGGATTTTCAGACACGGAAAACCCAGCATTCTGTCTCGTGATAGTCCTTGGATCAGACGCTATCACTCACAGGCATTCATCACAGATAAATATCACAGTCATACAACGTAATAAAGCATCAGTACGAATAATAATCTGATTATTACATGTCCTGAATAATCAGAGTACATCAATACACGCTTCTTGGCGGAATAACAAGAATAAGAGTTTACGCAGCGGTAGCTAGCTTCCAAAAGGTGTCTCCATCTTCATTCGTCTCCCACAGGCATCCTTGAGCGAAGCATCGCGCCCCCTCAGTCGTATCATCCGTCGACGTTGTTGTCGAAGTCTGACTCGTACCCTGCAAACTCAGGAGCTATCCCCAAGAATTGGGATAGGTCCACGTCACCAACCGTATGCAAGCTTTAAGTGACCTACTTCTAAGGGTAAAGAAAGTATCAAGGTAGTAGCTGGGTTTCCTAGGCAGCAGCAGCATCATAAAAATAGAGTAATATCTCCATAATCCCACCAATTCCCATATATCTCATCCGCAAACGGTTACACCTGGACACCCAGATCACCGTCACCATCTCCTATCTCCATCTAGGGTCGGTGCGAGAACTCCCACTCCTCGCACCTCAATGGTTGCACTCGGATCCACGAGGTAGAGGGAGCAACTCTCCTCTCCCTGAATACAACCATGGCTCACCATACACTCTCATCCTATAAGGGGGGAGGTAGAAATCCCAAAACGTAAGAGTCGGAGAAACAACGGGTGTGTCCATGACCGAGGATGCGGCTATACATATAGATCTAAACTCTGCAGAGCGTGTACACCAGTACCCAACTCGGAATAGTACCCGGACGGTGTACGGCCGACCGAGCCTACCCTACCGGACGAACACCTAGGAGTTACGATTCCATCCTGCATCCGGGTCTCGCTGCGGTCCTTCGCAAAGGTCCACCCCAGAACTGTGAAAATACCCCCGTGTGGCCACACGGGGAACGCCTAAAGGGAAGGGACTTCACCCTAACCCTCTCACTGATACCCTCTATCCTACTGGCAGGTATGGTATCGCACTTGCTAGGGTCGAACGGCCCTATCCCCACTCTCGGTGAGGTGGTGTGTACGAAAGTCCCGTGTAACAGGCGACCCACTCGGTTTCAGACCGGGGCGAGATCCTATCCTCCAAGTCGTCACAAAACCCCAACACCTGTGCTCCTAAAACAGTGTACCCGCCATAGGCACCAAACTGGGCAACGTCCGAGAAGACGATCCCTGGCCCCCGATCCCAGTTCGGGTTGTCTTGAGCTCACCCCCGCCAAAATATCTCAAAACACCTTCTCCTGCCGGTTTTTTCCCACACACGCCAAGAAACTACCACAATAATCCCAACACATGCATAGCAAGCTCAGCGTATCATCACGCAGTAGTAGTAGTAGGTCAATCAAGGATAAGTATGTAAAAGAGGCTATGCACGGGTTCATCATATCCATCACTATGCAGTAAATAAAGCACTAGCAGTTCTAAAGCAATGCCTAATGTGCATTCAAAGTAGGTCGAGCGTGAACCTGGGTGCGAGTAGTCATTGTAGCCGAGGTCGTCGTCGTAGTCCTGGCTCAGCTCTCCGGCTCCGGCGGCTCCTAGAATCGCATTTAAATAAATAAATTCGGTAGCTAATTGCAATAAAATCCAAGAGGAGGAACAAATAAGACCCAAAAAGAGACAAACTCTAGCCTAGCGCGGAGTTTGGATTTTTAGAAGATTTTCAGAAGAAGTTGCATATTTTTCAGAGTCAAAACGGATTTAATATGAATTTCTAAAGATAAGATAGATTTCTGAAAATCAAATACGCATATACAATATGGCAAACTTTAGGCTAGCTTTTACCTATCTCTAGCTAGCTCAAACAGGGCTTTAAGCCGGCTGATAGCCAGCTTCAGGAGCTGACGCGGCTGCCACGTGGGTGGCTTATAGCCGACCACTGCACAGGTGGCAGCTGACCGGCCGGCCGCGGTGGCAAGGCGCAGCCGATCCGGTGCGGCGCCGGATCGCGGGGTCGCAGGTGTGGCGCGGCCGTGAGTGGCCCGCCGCACTCGATCCCGCTGGATCCTCTGAGCGCACGCGTTCGTGTGGGCGGCGGTGGGCGGCCAATCCCCAGGAGGGTTTTACGCCGGCGCCAGAAAGTGCTCGACGTTTTGCCCCTAAGGAGCGGCGGCGCTGGCAAGGGCTCGCCGGCGGCGAGGCATGCCCGGCCTGACCAACATGCGACAAAGGGAGGTCAAGGAGCACCAAGGGCTCACCCTCGTGCAAAAAGGAGCGGCCTTGGGCCGGGGTAGGTGCGGTGGCGGTGTGTTAAGGGGACGGCGGCGGCGCAGTCACGTGGGCGCGGAGTGGCGATCGCCGGCGTCGGCATGTGGGTGTGCCACAACGCTTTGTGAGTGCGTGCGTGCACCAGGGGAGTGTGATCGAACCGAAAACCGGGGCTTTTAGCCCCCTTGCCTGCGTGCTCAGCACCGGCGGCCATGGCGGAACGGCGATGGGAGCAAGACGGCGACGACGCAGTGTAGGACGGGCCGTGGGCACATCGGCGGGTTGACGGTGGCCGCATGCGTGCGTGCATGAGCTGAGACATCGCCAAGCCGGCCAAAAGACGGGCCTTTCCTTCCCGCGCGCACGCGTGGATGCACGAGCTCTCGGCTCTGACCGCGGCGCAGGAGAGGACGGCGGTGCGGTGTCGTGCATGGCATAAGGGGCAAGGCAAAAAGCGGAGGCGAGCATGCGCACGTGGTGAAGGCGGCGGCACCTGCAAAAGATCGACACGGCTCGAAGGCCAGCTCCGCAACGGCGGCGTGCGCAGGCATGGCGACACGGGCAGGGCGCGTTCCCCCTCGGCTCGAAGGCCGGGTCCTCAACAGATGAGAGGGAGAGCATGGGCTCACCTCGGTGACCTCTGGTCGAAGATCAGGCGTTGGTGAAGAAGGTCGGAGCGGGGTCGTCGGCGGTGAGGAAGAAGGGCGGCGTCGGGCAGAGGAAGCAGAGGAAGCAGGGGCAGCGCGGTCCCTGGCTTCCCGGCGCTCCTGGAGTCCCACGAGCGGTCCTCCGGCTTTGCGGCGGCTCCGGTGTGCTCACGGACGGCCTCCGGGCTCCCTTCTCCTCTCCCCCTTCTCCTTCTCCTCCGGCGAGCAGCGGCGGGTGGCGAATAGGGAAGAATCCCCGGCGGCTAGGGTTGGGAACCCCTGGGGGCGCGGCGGTGGCCTTCTTATAGCCCCAGGCGCGGAGAGGGGCACGTGGACGGCTGGATGTGAAAGGAGGGCGCGGGGGCGCGTCGCGATGGCGGCCATGGGCGGCGCCGCGGCGCTTTGGCGTGCCGGCGTCAGCAAAAGAGAAAAGGGGAGGAGAAAGAAGGGGCGACGTAGGCGTGACGTCGTCCGGGCCCGCCTGGCGGCGACTCGGCGCGGGGGTAGGTGGTGAGCGGGCCGCTTGATTAAGTGGGCCGCGTGGCGTTGGGCTGAAAGGAAGAGCGGGGGTGCGTGCTGTCTCCGGAAAAAGAAAAGGGGGGCCTTGAACGGACTTTGCTTACGGGTTCGAGGCCCAGCAGGGTTAAACCCTTTTCCCTTTTCTTTTCTTTCTAAACCCTTTTCTATTTTTGGTTCAAATTTGAATATGAATTCAAATTTGAAACCCACACAATCAAATCCAAGTAAATCCAAATAAACTCCAAGTTTCTCACACTATCATTTTATATTTCCTAAAAACTTTATTTAACTCAAATATAAATCTAGGAATTTTAGGAGAGAAAATAAGAAGACATCCTTAAATAATTTATCAAGCACTCAAATAATTCACCGAAAATTTTAAATCCTCATTTTTATATTTAACATTCCGTAATAAAATTGCGGGATGTTACACTTGCGTCCCCCATACGCGCTACCCGTTGAGGGTTCATTTACATATAATATTATGCATTATTTCTATTATATAGCATATAATTTAAGAGATGAGAGACTCTATTTACGTGTGATATAGTTAAAACTAGTATTGTTACCTTACATTGTTATTGTATGACTAACATTATTGATAAAATGGTGATTTGATGTTGCTTGCACAATTAATTACATGTTTTAATACATTGACTACAATTACAGTGAAGCGGGTATGGGTCACCCGCTAGGTACCCGCTACCCGATGGGTGGTGGGTGTGGGGGGATTTGAGACCGGTTGTAGGTGATGGGTACAGATGGTGGGGTGTTTTGACTATCGTGGGTGTGAGTATGGGGAGGTATTACCCGATGGGTATGTACCCGTTGCCATTCCTGGCTGTTTCTGTGTGCGCGCGCGCTCACCTACATTGTGTTGAGCGCATCTTCATTCTTCCTATGGTAATCGAACAAGATCTGTCTCCTCGCATAGCATATTCGCGTGTCACGTACAAAGCTGATGCGCTACGAATCGAACCGTCTATTCCTCGTTGCTTTCGCCTCGCGATCACGCTCGGCTCGACATGGCCTCCTTTGGCTAATCCTAGTCCTGGTTCAAACCAAGTTTAAACAAAAGTGAGGCACGTTGCGCTCCCCCTTCCGAAAGCATCATCTGCATGTCCGCACTGCGTGCATGATGCGTGCTGCATTCGCTTTACCCCCACAAACGAGGGCGCAGGAGAACGCAATTAGCTGCCGAGAGTGACTAAACAAAAGCATCACGGACGCTTGGAGGCCATCATCGCTTTTGTCGCCAGGATTCCTAACCCCGATCCACGGATCACAAGCTCGGAACGCTCCTTGTCTAGTTGTCGCCCTCCTTGACCAGGAACGCTGCAAGTTTTCCCGAATCTTTTTTATCCCTCCCGGACGCACGCGCTGGATTCTCTGATCAAAGCGCTCTTGCAAATAACAAACTGCTGCCCGCATTCTTTCACTTTTGAAAAGGATCCATGGGCTGACAAGAGGCTGCTAATTTTTATGGGCCGGCCTGGTTTGAGTAGGCACGTCTCGCTGCGGCCGGCCCGGCGGGCAGCAAGAAGGCCGGTCAAGGATAAGGATGGACCCCGGTCCGCGCGCGGCCCGGCCGGGCTCGTGCAGATGGGCCAAATTTTCACGTGGTTTCGTTGTACAGACAGACAGACAGGGCGGTTGTCTTCAGACTTCAAATTTTCACATCAAACCAGCAGAAACGTCAACGAAAAATTAAAAGTTCAATCTAAATTACAGACCAGTGCTCCAATTTTCAGATTCCCGCGTACGAAGTCGGAAACTCGGAATTCACTTTTGCTCCCTCATCAAACTATTAATGAAAGATCTCCAGGGTGACTAACTGACCTTTTTTAAAAAAAAACGTGTATGGAAAACAGCAGCACGACAGTGACATGAGAAAGACGCGGAGCGCCGAACCTGCCAGTGTAAGTGGATAAGGCCCGTTTATAGTTCTCTAAGATTCCAAAAATTTCACATATTTCACCAAAATTTCACATATTTCATCAAAATTTCAGGACTAAACGGAGCAGCAACCAACCCGTTGGCCAGATCGGACCGGCCGAGAACACGCCAGCGACGTCCTCCTTGGAAGACGACGATCCTCCGTTTCTTGTCTTCGGAATTGGTAGCAGGCCAACAACACTGAGCGAGAGAATCTGCAAATGAACAAATGAGCATACACACACAGAGTATTTGCTGACTTTCTGTCACCGTGACTAAAAACACTATTTGCTGTCACCGATCGGGAAAATAATTTCAAGAATCTGGAAAATATTTTCTAAAACGGAACATATTTCTCAGAAGTCCAGAACCAGCCGCATGTTCCTTCTTTCGCATCAAAATTGTCTTTGGCAATGCATTCGGTGCCGGCCCAGGAAGACGACATCTTGATTCTTGAGGCCGGCAAACTGCATGCCATGACTGGATGGATGCTGTTTTCAATCACTCACTGCTCCAATAATTGTTCTCCACCTGTACTACTCCTGCACTATGGCCTTACGGGTCGCGAGATGAAAAGGGAAGAAAATCTCTGGCGCATCTCTACATCGAGTAAGCATATCTCGCATGCAGATTTCGCCGTCGATCTGCCATCTATATATGGCTGGACTTGAATAAGGTCGAGATTATATAGCAAAACCGAAACAAAATAAAATCCTTTTTTATAGCAAGGAAAGCGTGATCTATCCACACACACATTTATGAGTTGGATATCCGACTATCCGAGCCCAACCATGCCGCCGCCGCTACCCAGCCGACGCGAGAGGGGAGAAGAACTCAGAGACCCCCGACGCGCGCGCCGGCATTGAAGAAGAGCGCCGTCACGATCTGCTGTGCTGACTGCTGCTGCTGTTATTCCTGTCGTCACCACGTCCTCGCCTTTTCAGGCGTGCACGCTTTTCGGCTGCACGCACGCTCACGTACGCGGGCGCAGACCTTCATCAGGCGCCGTCCCATCCCATCCGTTCCTTCTCCTTCTCGGCTCCTCCTAGTCCTTCTCTTGCCCGTTCCTGCACTCTGGCTTCCTCTCGCGCCGCGCGCCATGGCGCCTGGGCGGCGCCGGGCGTGGCCTGCGGCTGCTGCCGTCGTCGTTACGGCCGTGGTCACCGCAGCGGCGGCCGTCGTCTTCGCGGCCGACATGGTCCAGGAGAGGCTGACGGTGGGCATGACGATCGTCGCCGACGCCGCGGTCACGGGGGCAGGCAAGTCACATCCGCGTCGCGCGACCGTTTCTTCCCTTCTTTCCCGTGGCGATGTCCGGTGTGTGCCAGTGTCTGCAACGTGATCCCCCTTAGCTTGCTTCGTGCCCTCGCAGTTTGCCTCGACGGGAGCCCGCCGGCGTACCACCTGCACCGCGGCGCCGGCGCCGGCGCGCGCAGCTGGCTGCTCCAGTTCGAGGGCGGCGGCTGGTGCAACGACGTGCGGTCGTGCGCCGAGAGGGCCGGGACGCGACGAGGCTCCACGCGCCTCATGGCAAAGGTCGAGGTCTTCTCCGGCATCCTCAGCAACAGCCCGGCCATGAATCCAGGTACGAGCTCAGTTCAGTCACCAACCTTCTCGCCTCCCTCTGGAATCTGAATTCTAAGCTACTTTGAAACTAGACTGGATCAGAAAGGAAACTTCAGATTGCTGAGTCCCTATGCCCGCCCCCATGCATTCATGTTTGAAGTTCGAACGTGATCGAGCGTAAGCTGTCTTGCCATTCACCCGAGGTCTCTTGCTAATTCGTCGGCAGCAATCAACGCAACGCATGCTCCACTTCTTGATTGTATACAGCTTGCTTTTGCAAAAGGTGACAGCCATGCAGCAATCGCAGATTCACAAACGGGTTGGTAGCACGAACAGTTTCTGCTTTAATCTAGGTCCGTGCACAGGTGCACTCCCCTCTCGCGAATTCAAGCTTATGGTCCTACAAAAAAATCATTTTGCGTGGGGTACCTCTGCTTCTGGTCCACGTACATCTGTTTCAGGCCCACAGCAAAATTATTCTCAAACACCGCAAAATTCTTCTGGTTCAGGAGAGCTGAATGCAAATTTGGATTCATTTTCAAAATATGAAATCCCTGTTTAATATTTTCGGAGAATTTATACACCCTCGTTCATAATCATGAATCTTCTAGTAGTCAATTCTTCCAGGGGCTTCAGGTGTACTACAGTGGATTAGCTAGGATGTCTGTCACTGTTGATTTCTTTCGTCACAGCTCTAGTCTTCACCCTTATCTATTTTCTGTTGCCACACAGTGACAGGTCTACTTTATAGATGAACTTTTTTCTATGCTTTCTAGTTTAGCTTGCAATTCTTTCATTTGCAGAAATGTGAATTTTCAAATCTTTTCATCACATTTGACAAAATTAGGAATGCATGTTAAGTTGTTAACACCATGTTAGCGCGAAAATGTTGAGCAGATTTTTACAACTGGAACCGTGTGAAGCTACGTTATTGCGATGGTGGATCCTTCTCGGGTGATTCAGCATATACAAATGACGTATGGTTCTCAAACTGACATAAATCAAGCCTTAAGTTACCATGTATAATTGTGTATATGGATTTTCTGAATTCTGCGGCGTTTTGCTCACTGTTTGGTGTTTGCCATTTTTCAGTCATCAGTCCTCTACTTCAGAGGTCAGAGGATATGGGATGCTATTATCACTGACCTACTACAGAAGGGACTAGCGAAAGCTGAAAATGTATTTTCTCCATAAATATCGATTGTTTCACTAGGTGTAAATTTGGAATCCACATCTTTTATGTTTTAGAATCTTGCGTTTGCATACTTCAGGTACTGCTCTCAGGTTGTTCAGCAGGAGGCCTAGCTACATTCTTCCACTGTGACAGCCTCAAGGAACGTGTCGGAGGAGCTACCACGGTGAAATGCCTGAGTGATGCAGGATTTTTCCTTGATCTGTAACATTGGAGGCCTAGCAAAACAAAATTCATTATGGCTACTTGTTTATTGGAGAAAATATGTAACAGAACTCTGATGTCCATTTCCCCCCCAGGAATGACATTTCTGGCAACAACAATATAAGGCAATTCTTTAGCAGCCTAGTCTCCATGCAGGTTTGTGACTTTTTCAATCTTCACTGGCTCTAGTCAAATTGTATTTGAGAATATTCAATAAATGTGTCATAGCATGAGCTGTTCTGTAGGGAGTTCAGAAGAATCTTAACAAAGACTGCCAGAATTCAACAGATTATCCATACCTGGTATATGTCTTGAGATTCTTAGCTTCCCTTCAGCATACTAACTGAAATGTGGGCAAAGTCTAGGTCTAATCCTTGTTAATTATTCATGCAGTGTTTTTTCCCACAATATGCACTTCCATACATCAGAACTCCATATTTCATCTTGAATTCAGCTTATGACGTGTATCAGGTAAAAGAAAAGGACTCGAACAAATTCTTTTTACTTGAAATAAATTGGTACTATTTTCAGCAGAGTGACAAGTAACAATGTTGGTTTGAACTTCCTTGGACAGTTCCATCACATTTTTGTGCCACCTTCATCTGATCCTAGGGGACAGTGGAGTCGCTGTAAGATGGATCCTGGTGCATGCAGCACATCCCAAATTGCAACCCTCCAAGGTTACCATTCTATCAAATAAGTTTTTGTCTTCAGGAAATTCAGTCTTAATTGTTTTCCTCAGTGTGTCCAGATTCAAATACAAACATGTTTGAGGTTCCGGATTGATGTTATTGCCTTCAGGCAATCAGGCCAATATTCAGATTTGACTTTATTTGCAGGCCTGAGAAGTGCAATGTTGACATCTCTGAGACAGATTGAAGGCGAACCAGAGGCAGGGATGTTCATAAACTCTTGCTTTGCCCATTGCCAGAGTGAGCTGCAAGACACATGGTTTGCACCAGATTCCCCAGTGATACATGACAGGGTAATTGTAATTTACAAGATGAAGCTGTATGCATGGAACTGAAAGTAAATTCTCTTATTAGCCATAGATGGAGCTTTGGTTAACATGATAGAGTTTCAGAAAATTGCAGAGGTAATAGGCGATTGGTACTTTTAAAGAGATGCTGCCAAGGAGATCGACTGTGCCTATCCTTGTGATTCAACTTGCCACAACCTTATACCATCTGATCAGGTTGGTTTCTTACGAGAAAAGTGTTTTGGACAAAACAACGCCACTGTTTAGTAACTCTTCAAGCAATACAAAACAGGAACTGATACATAATGCCTCATTGATTATAGGAATTGTGGATGTATTAGGAGCTTGCAGATGATTATGCTCACTTCCGGTCATAATAAACAATGTTACAAAGTAAGTGAAATTCACTGTAGAATCAACATATTATATTGCATCATGCGTCAGGTGAATTGTGAAAACGAAAAACTAGTTCATATTCTACTCGCCCTTTACACATTAGAGACCATCCATTATTTGTCCCTATCTTGATGTGCATCAATAAAGATTCAAAATAAGATAAAATATCAATGAACCATGTTTCAGTCTAATGAAGACAAATATTTATGTCTTGCACTAAAAGTATTCCCTACTTCCTCTTGTGCAGGATGGAAACTCAGGTGCTCAAAGTGGACACCAATTCTGCAGCATTAGAATTTGTCGACAGATGATTATTTACATGTGTATATTGCTCATTGCATTACAATTCATTTGACAAAAATGAATAAATTTCATTCGCCATACCAATTTACAAGTCATTGATACACGAGTTGTAGCATGACATGTGGCCCTGATTTCTCCATCAATTCAATTTTGGGCTTTAAGATGGCAGCCCGAGCTACTAAATTAATCAATTTGTGTAGCAATGTTGTCGTGTACTAGCAATTTTTGGCCCATGCGACGTGAACTAGAGAGTTTTTATGCCATAAAAACAACACCACCTGCTGCTGCTTCACTTTGGAGGTTTAATCTGCATTTGGGGTTACGCTACTTTCACAAGAGAAAGAGAACTTGGGCTGGAGCGGTTTTTGAAAGCATCCAGAAGGTGTAGTTGTATATTGAATTATTGATGACTTGTTGATTATTAGATTCCATTCATAGAGCTCTTGGTTATGCATGCTGATGCTGGCAATATTACAGTATATGTGGTCAACAAGGATTCTTACCCTACCTCTTTAATCACAATTTTTTTAATGGAAAGTTTACGTTGGCCAGCAAGTCTTTAACCTTGAAAGCAAGAAAGCCCAGCAAATGCACTCTTCATTTGAAATTACAAGGCTTATTGTTTTATTTTGTCAAGACAAACCTACTAACAATAGCTCCATCCAGAAACATAAGATGTACTATGTTGAGTTCGTTAAGACAATATCCTTTAAACGATAAGTTACTTTATTAGACATTCTTTTTTGTGACAAAAACTTAATAATTATAATTTGGTACTTTTAAATATGAATATAATAATATCAATTTTGTATCCAAATCTTATATATTCAGAGTACTTGTTGATCAAAGACTTGTCCTAACGAACAAAATACACCTTACATTTCAAGATAGAGAGAGTATATAGATACATAATTTTTAACACAAAAGTGATCTTATCATATTCATATTTACAAATACTTATGATTATAACATTGTATCATATAAACAAAACATTAATAGAGTAATGGTTGTCTTTGTCCTAACGAAACGAAAAATGTGACTATTTTACAACTGAAATCTTAGATATGGGTAAATGAAACAATGCTTGCTTGTGGGTTACGACAGTCTTGCTGATAAGGAGTTTGATTGATTAAATGTTTCCTAGGACTTAACTTGTGCTGCTTCCACCGTTGATGCATCATCTCCCCCTACCACTGCCCTTCTATCTTACAAGTTGCACTGATGTTAACATGCTTTTTTGTGCCAGCTGAAATGGCATCAGATCAGAATTTATCTTCCACCAAATGTTAAATTGGAACTGGTTTGTTTTTGGTTGAAACTAACATGTTAATTAGACTACACAAATGAACGCATCTGTTGCGAGATACAAAGTCTAATGTTAAACTGTTTCAATTGGTTTTGAAGAACCAGGATGCACATGTCTCAACTAGCTAGGCCAGTCTGAATAAACAACTGCTTATCAAGATCAAGCTGATCTCAGTCATCCTACACCTAGTATACCTGTGTATGCTTGTGCTGCATCCTGCCATCAAGGGAAGAAGTCTTAAAGACACCCATCTTGCCGCCTAAGGACAATCACTCTGATCAATGGCGGGGAAGAACCAGAAGGAGTCACCGGTGGTTAACTGGCTCGGCCGGTGCGGCACTGTCTTCCTCATCACCAACTGATCATCATCCAGTCCAGCTCCGAGCCGCGATTCCGTCCAGAACCAAGGTTGCTCACCTCCACCGCCACAAAAGTTCAAGCCCGTATGCAGGACAGACAACCTCCACGGCTGGCGCACCACCAGAACCGTGCCAGGCGAGCGGCCCGCGGCGGCCGACGCCGGCACGACCGCGGAGCACCCGCGGCCAAGCAGGAGCACGTTGTCTCCGAGGCCACTCGCGGGCGTGCGCACCCACAGCCTCGCCTCCCAGTTGAGCCTGAAGAGCCCCAGGCGCTTGTGGTGATCGTCCGAGACCACGAGGAGGACGTGGCCGAGCGACTCGACAAGGTAGTGGCGCCACCTGATCTCCCCCTGCGTGAGCGCGAACGACGCGTCCCTGCGCTCGACCTTGGGCTCCGCGGCGGCGAGGTTGGAGCGCCAGACCTTCCTCCGCTCGTCCATGAGGTATACCGTGGCGCCGACGGAGACAAGGTCGCTGCAGGCCGTGTCGAAGCGGAACCCCTGTGCGCGCAGCGTGGCCCAGTCCCCGCCGAGAGCGGGGCGGCAGTACTTGATGACCCTGTCCGTGGCGACCACGAGGAAGCACGCCGGGTCGGCGAGCGAGGCCGTCATGACGGCGTGGAAGCCCTCGGCGGGGTTCTCCCCGAACGGCCACGAGACGACCACCTCCGCGGCGGTGATGGGGTTGAGCACCACGAGCCGGCGCGGCGGGTCCGAGGCGGCAAGGACGAGCCATCCGCCGCGGCTCACGACGTAGCGGTAGGACGCCGGGATCGGGTACGCGTAGGACCTTCCGCCGGGGATGTCGTAAAAGACCCGGCGCTGCGGGGCGCCGGGGGCCGGTGCGCCGGGCCCGCTAGCGGCGGGCGGCGGAGGGAGCATGAGCCACGGGAAAGGCGGGGGCGCCCAGCCGATGAGGCGGCAGGAGCGGCGCCAGGGGCGACTGACGACGCGGAGGGCGAGGTGGTCGGCGAAGCGGATGTGGGGCGCCAGCGCGGCGATGATGTCGTCGCCCCTCAGGCGGTCGGGGCGACCCCCAGCGCTCCTGGGGTTGGGCGGCGGCGGCGCCGCCGTCGCGACGCGGCGCGACGGAGGGATCCGCATGGAACACGATGCGGCGCGATTTCGACGCGCTTCGTCTCCGCGCCGGTCTCCCCCTCTCTTCGAGGCGGTCGTGCGTGCGTGCCCCATTTTATTCGCGCGGCGGCGGTGCCGGCAGACGATGGGGCACCTGAATCGCGGCGGCGGCTATGGCTCTCCCAGCATTAACTACTTTCGATCGATCTGTAGATATGAAAGGCCTAGGTGTAGATATGAAAAGGCCTAGGTTGCGGATATGCATATGTTGGGCTTGGGCTGCCTCTAAATATACGTTTGAAACGCGGATATTTTCTCCGATCCAGCTGGATTTTCGTGGAAATTCTGGTGTAAATTTCGTGGATTGCGTTGCCAGTGGGGGAATGCTGTGATGATTTGTGCAATTCTGATTTGGTTCGTGGCTGTAATCGTGATTCCAAAATCATACCATTCGATGAATGGACACAATCGATCAGGTGTCGACGTGGCGTACATCCGGCATTGATCGAGCCAATTATGCTCTGGACACATGTCGAAATTTCCCTTATTTTTGGAGTATTCACTTGCATTCATTAGCTGATGAAAATTTGAACCGTTACTTACAATTCACCAAGGCATTATTATAAACTCACCAAATGAAAGCATTCTGAATATAATGTTGACACGGTTCAAAAGGTTTTTAAAAAATGTCAACTGATTTGAAAATAAAAAGAAATTACACATTACGAGACATACATCTTTGTGTGTTGGTTGTTGAAAAAAAAAACATGTGGTACACAAAGGTGATCGTACCTCCTAGCATGGAGATCAAATGCCAGGGTTTACATCTAGTGTTTTCATCAGTGTAGCTATTTCAGACCCATTAGTCTCATTCACTCCTTCATCAAGATAATCACTAAGGCCCTTGCGCTCCGACTAGCCCCGCACATGAAGCAATTGATTTCATCCACTCAAAGTGCTTTTATCAAGAAACGAAGTATTCATGATAATTTCTTGACAGTACGGAACATGGTGAGACGCTATCACCGCATGAGAATGCCGACACTCTTCTTTAAATTGGACATTGCAAAAGCTTTCGACTCTGTGCGATGGGATTATTTTTTAAACCTCCTTGAGCGTCTTGGATTCCCCGCTAGATGGAGGGACTGGATGGCATCTCTGTTTTGCTCCTCTTCTTCACGGGTTCTCTTAAACGGGGTACCAAATGAGCCAATCAAGCATGGAAGAGGCCTCCGGCATGGAGATCCACTGTCTCTGCTTCTTTTTATCATCGCCATCAAACCTCTCCGTGCCCTCCTCGATGTGGCAACTCAGAAAGGACTTATTTCTAAGCTAAGAGGCGGGACATTGAACATAAGAGTGTCCATGTACGCGGACGACACAGCTCTCTTCGTAAACCCAACGAGGGATGACGTTAATGCCGTCGCCGACCTTCTCACACGTTTCGGGGCTGCAGACGAATTTTTTGAAATCAAGTATCATCCCGATAAGATGTGAGGGTGTTGACCTCACCCAGGTGTTGGGTGGTTTGGAGGTGTCGATGGGCCATTTTCCGGTAAAAGTATCTAGGTCTGCCTCTCTCCACTGGTAGATTGAAGCGAATCCACTTCCAGCCTATAGTAGACAGAGCTATTGGAAAGTTGACAGCTTGGAACGCAAGAAACATTGCTCCAGCAGGCCGAATGACTCTTGTGAAATCAGTCCTAACTTCCCAAGCAGCTTATCTCCTCACGACGCTAAATGCCCCAAAGGAGCTTCCGGAAGAAATTGATCAAAAAAGAAAGCGTTTCTTTTGGGCAGGAGCGAAGCCACTCACTGGAGGCAAATTCAAAGTCAATTGGCCTCGTTCTGCTAGGCCTAAGCAACTTGGAGGAGTGGGTGTTCTGAACCTTAAAAAAAATTGCGAGAGCTCTTCGGCTACGGTGGTTATGGCAGGAGTGGAAACAGCCTGAAAAAACATGGGTCGGCTCGGAAACTCCATGCACGAACAAAGACAGGCTACTCTTCGCAGCGGCCACAGCCATCCACATTGGAGACGGGGCTAAGACATCGTTTTGGTACAGTGCGTGGCATCATGGGCAAAGACCGAAAGATCTAGCACCAAATATTTACAAAATATCGAAGCGGAAAAATAAGATGCAAAAGGATGCGCTGCATAACCAAAATTGGATTAGAGATATAAACTTACGACACAACTCCTTCTTGAGTCAGCACTTCCGTGAGTTCTATTGCCTTTGGCAAGCTGTGGGTGCAACTGAGTTAAGACCGGGGGTTCATGATGACATTGTGTGGCAGCTAACACAGACGGAAATTACTCAGCAAAGTCAGCATATGAGGCCCAATTCATTGCTTCCTCGACGACAAATTTTGAAGACATAATTTGGAGACCGTGGGCCCCTCAGGGCTGCAAGCTTTTTTCGTGGTTGGCAGTACAAAATAGGTTTTGGACTGCGGACCGTCTACAATCCAGAGATTGGCCGAATCAGACAGTGTGCCCTTTATGTCGGCATGAAGCGAAGACGGCATGCCACCTGTTCACGGCATGAAGTTCACAAAACGAGTTTGGGCGGACATCTCTTTATGGTTGGCCAATCAAGCAATCCACCCAAGAGAATGGCCTCAACCGACGTCTTTGCATCATTGGTGGTCAAATTTGGCATCTACAACCGCCGTCTCAAGGAGTGGGCTGAGAACCATTGTCATGCTAGTCACTTGGAGAATTTGGAAAGAGATAAATGCAAAAAAATTTTGATCGGAAAGAAGCGTCGATCGCCGTTGTGCTCGCAGCCATTAGAGAGGACGTTTCGTTGTGGATAGTGGCAGGGGCAAAGCACCTGGCAGCCCTTCTTAGCAGAGTATAGTTTAGAGTACAGTTGCATAGTTACTTTCATTTTTTCTCTCTTTCTCGTTACCTTTGGCTCGTGTACTTTTCCGTCTGGGATCTCCTTCTTTTTAATATAATAGGCAGCTCTCCTGCCGGTTCGTTTCAAAAAAAAAAGTGTAGCTATTTATTTCAGTGGCACTCCCTCCATTTATGTTTATAAGACCCGTGCAAAAAGAGAGATGTTCGTGTTGACTTTGCCTTTAAGGTATGCGAGTTCAATCTCTTCCCGGCATTCGCTATTTAATGGTAGGAAATGGCGGCAACCCCTCGACAATGATACACTTGTGGTCTTGCAAGTATCTTGATGTCGGTTGGCTCGATATTAACAACAAGGAGGCGACTACACGGAGAGCCCTCTCCTTTTAGTCTTAGGTGGAGAGCCCTCTCGTTTTTGGTAAGTTTCTATTTTTGGAAGCCCACCACACCGCGCGTGCTAACTTAGCGGAAGCGCACGCGAGAGAAAGAGGAGACCACATTGCACGTGGGAAAAAAAGAAGTGCGACGCGCGCGGGGAAAAGAGAGGGCGCGGCGCGCGGGAAAAAGAGAGGGTGCCGCGCGCGGGAAAAATGCAGCCCGCTAACTTTTTTAAAAAAACAAGAAAAACGTAACCCTGTGCCGCAAAGAAGTAACTGGCCGAATAAGGATGAAAACGGGCCGGCCTAGTTACGAAGTACATGACTAAAGCCCAAAAAATAATAGAAAGAAGGAAAAGAAACCCTGAATTTCCTGGACGACGCAGCACGGCGTCGATACCAACCGCCGCCGCCGCTGCAGCCAAGGATCCAGGGGGATCAGCGAGGAAGAATCAGAAGATCAATAGAAAAAAGAACATACTGGAGACCTACTCTTGTCCAGGTAAGCATTATTCACCACGAAAATTCTAAGTTTGCATCCAAAAAACTAAGAAGATTGAACAGAAAGTAAATCTAGATTCAATTCAACATATTTATGTGTTGTTGGGTGTCTTTCCTCCTGTATCTCTTACTACTTTTCTGTACTTGGATTGAGGATTCTGCACTTTCCTCCTGTATTTCCTCGCCTTGCATCTTGTTTACATCCCATATTGATTGATGCCTGTACATCATATTTGGATCCCTGGGGAAAAAATAGAAGCAAAAAGATAGATTACAATTAGATGTACACCCATCAGATATGAATAAGTAACTAGTACAGTTCAACATTAAAGATGTGCCAAAATAATTTGAAAGAAAATGCTACACCTCACTGATGTGTCAAAAAAAATGTAGACAAAAACTAGTTGACCTACCTATTCACTATTGTTTGATTTTGGTTTAGCAGATTGTTATAAAGTATCAAGTGGTTGAACATATTTCATAGCCAAAAATAAATGTTTATAGAGTCTCAGTTGTGTATGCATTAGTTTTTGATCCCTACTATTTTTTTGGTGCACTTCCAGGTGTGGCAATGTTTGATCTCAATGTGGCTGCACATGAGGATGCCTGGGAAGAAGAATCTAATCAGCTGTTGAAACAATCTAGTCAGCCAGAGATACTTGCTCCTGTTGAGATGGATGTCAGTGCAGCTGTACATCAAGTTCACTGGGAAGAAGATGATAATCAGCTTCTTAAGGAAACTAGTGAGACAGGGATACTTGCTCCTCCCGAGTTACTTCCCAGTGATGACTTACTCCCTGTAAGTGTGTGCTCAGGTAACACGGGAAGCACAATGCAGTGCACAGTAGCAACTGGGTAGACCCTAGATAGTGAGGAATCAGATGCTGAAGAGGAAGTTGAGTCCCAATCGCAGGAAGTAATCTGTCCGCCTACAGATCCTTTTGTGCTAAGTTCCATGGTTTATGATACATGGCAGGAGGCCAAGAGCTGTTACAACAAATATGCTAAGAAGGTTGGATTTTGAATCAAAATTGGTAGCTCCAAGAAGAAAGGAAAGAAGAGGGATAAGGACAAAGTTATGTTTGCGTGCAACAAAAACGGAACGAACACAGAGGATAATGAGGGTCCTGTTGTGAGACAAAGGAAAAAAACAAAACTGTGAAGACTGGATGCACTGCACGACTTACTCTGAAGATGAGAGACGGGAAGTGGCATCTAACAACATTCCATGAGGACCACAACCATCCAGTCTGCGAAAAGTTTGAGCTGAAGAGGTTCTTGAGATCTCACAGAGACATACCCGAGGAGGAGAGAAGATTTATAGAACTGCTACATGGTGCGAACATTTCTTCTGGGCGTATGATGCAAATCATGACAGAGATGTACGGGGGGGCACAAATTTGCTCCCTTCGTGACAAAGGATGTTGCAAACTACAAGGCAAAACTTGCAAGAGGGCCGAAATACAAAGACATGTCGGAAACATTGGCATACTTTGATGAGCTGAAGAAAGATGATCCAGGCTTTTATTGCAAGGTGGACGTCGACAAAGCAGATAGGGTGAGAAGCTTGTTCTGGGTCGATGGACCAACAAGAGAAGTATACAAAAGTTTTGGCGACTGTGTATCTTTTGACACTACATACATGACAAATAGGTACAAAATGTCATTTGCGCCATTCATTGGGATAAACAACCATGGGTAGTCAATCCAGCTAGGATGTGGCTTTATGAAGGACGAAACAACAGACAGCTTCAAGTGGTTGTTCAACAACTTCCTGCAAGCAATGGGTCGGGTCGCTCCTAGGTCAATCATTACTGATCAAGACCAGGCTATGGCAGCAGCTATAGCAGTAGAGATGGCAACGGGTAGAAACTCGTCGGGTAGTACTATTCCATACCCGCACCCGCTAACTCTAACTCTGCCCATTAAAAAACCCATACCCGCATGCGGGTACAAGTTCTTACCCATACCCACACCCGCGCGGGTTTTTTTACCCGTCGAGTAACCCGTACCCGATACCATACCCATTGTAATCTAATATAATTGGAAACATAACACATAGAAAAGTGCATATATCAACAAATTAGAATAAATAAAACAGATAAATTATAATTCTAAACCAAGTAATAGTCTAATGAAGTATAAAAATTATTAGTTAGTTATCAATATTAAGCTATCCTTCACTAACAATGTGCAAATTTACAAGTTTATCACATATTATAGACGGGTATATTTTACCCGCGGGTATACAGGTATGGGTAGTATGCACCCGTACCCGCACCCACTTACCCGATGGGTACATGATATTGTCCATTTGTGTACCCACGGGTAAATATATGTTTCCATACCCGGCTTCTTATCGGGTAAAACCCGTCGGGTACTCGGGTTTCGGGTACCCATTGCCATCTCTATATAGCAGACATGTTTCCCAATACAGTTCACAAAAATTGTAGATGGCACATAGTAAACAAGGTCCAAGGTCCGCTAGGTACCTACTTGAAGAAGAAACTTGGGCTTGCTGCAGAGCTCAATGAGTGCATGGACTATAGTGTCAATGGTGTTGAGTTTGAGACTAATTGGACTGCTATCATACAGAAGCATATGGCTGTAGATAATAGTCACCTAAGGTATGTGTTTGACCTAAGGAAGTGCTTTATACCTGCATACTACATTCAAAGCTTCTTCCCATTTATACAGAGCACAGCGTGCAGTGAGGGATTCAACGCTTGTAACACCCTAATTTTACAAAAAATTGTTTTAATAAAATTTGAATAGAAACAATGCTTTGAGTCTAAGGAATATAAGGGAGTATGTGAATTTCTAGGCATTTAAATATATTTTTGAAAATAAAATAAATAAATATAGGAGTTTAATGTTGCATACATGCTGGAGCATTGTTTTTGTATGGTTGAATTCAAATTTGGATTTGAATTCATGTGTTTGAGTTGTTTTTAAAATTCAAAAGCTCTTTCTTTTAAACCCTAACCCCTTCTATCCCTTCTGGCCCGTTTCTTGTTTTGGCCCAAGCCGTTGAAGTCCATCAGTGCCCCCTCATCTCTTTCTCCGCCCGTCCGCCTTTTCTCCTGGCCCAGCACAGAAGCGGCCCAGCACCGGCCCGCGTCCCTCGCCTTGCCTGTAGCCGCTGACGAGCGGGCCCAGGGTGTCATCCCCGAGCTCCGTCCGCCCCGGACTCTCTTCTCCGCCATGGCGGCGACCGAGCCGGAGTCCTGCTCCGCCCCGCTCCAAGTCGCCCTACCTGCCACGACAAGACCCTGCCCGGCCCTTTATAAACCACCGTGCTCCGCCGCTCCTACCCAATCCAAGCCGCCGCCTCGAGCTCCTGCAACCCCGAAACCCTAGCGCCGCCGCCGAGGTCGATTCGCCGGTCCGCCGCCGTCCAGCCGTCAAGGAGTGCACCAGGAGAACCGCGTGGAGGTGAGGAACCCCTCGGTGCCGCTTATGCACGTCCAGGAGCTCTGCAGAGCGAGTTCGAGCTCGCCGGAGCGAGTTTTTCCGCCGCCGCCGCCTCGCCGAGCTCTGCGTCGTCGTCGTCGCCCGTCTGACCTCCCTGCTGCCCTAGATCGGTCCGCCGCGTCGCCCGTGACCTTCCCGGCTAGATCCCGAGGCCAACCGTGCACCCTAGCTCAGTTTCAGGCAAGCTCGCCGGCGTTGCCTTGCTGCACCGCCGCACGTCGTCGACTGCGCCGCCGGCCGCCGCTCGCAGATCATCTCCACCGTCGGATCTTAACCCTGCGGCCCAGATCGAGTCCAGATGGAGTCAACCGGTCAGCATACTGGTCAACAGCCGCGTGGCCCTAGCTTTTTTGCAGAAAAACCCCTGTCCTTTTGAAAATAGCAAGCCGGTCCTTCCACCATATGAAAACCTTTTCAGATCAGTCCTTTTTCTTTTGTTTTAACCCCTGGTTTTTATAAAAATAGTGCCCGAGGTCCAGATCTATAGTTTTTCACCCAAACCCCTCTGTTTTCAAGTTTCTTCACACTTTAGTCCTCGGTTTCTTGCAGATAGGTCCCTGGAACCTTAGTTTCCTCACAGATATGCCCCTGCACCTTCTTCTAGCCATATCTTTTCCGTTTTAACTCCGTTTTTCGCGTTCTTTATGTCCAAACGATCGTATCGAGGAGTAGAATAGCTTTTTACCCCTGTTTTGCTTTGATATTACTGTTTGGTAATTGTTTCTTATTTTATTCCATTGTTTGCTTGTATGTAATTGATGTGATGCGTACAGAACGATTGGGCTGAAGGATTTGAAGACCAAGAAGCTCAAGTGTCTGAACAGCAACAAGGATCTATTGAAGGCAAGTCTACCTTGATGCATACCCGTTTACCTATACAACATGCATTTAATTCACTGTTCTTACTTTTGCTTGCATTAAATTGATGGGACCCTTTTTAAGGACATGACTAGATTATTTTCACCCCTTTACCTTGATCAACCTAGGTATTTAATTTATTGTTGGGTAGCTCTCGCTATGCTTAACTTGGTGGATGGTATTAATGAAACTTTATGAAACCTAATTTATTTATGCTATACCTTCATTAATACAAGATCACCTTGTTTAAATGGAACATGGAGCGACCACCCAGGATAACAGTGCAACCACAAGGGTACATGGCTCTGCCTTGGCTAATTAATTAGTGACTCTAGTGTTGGGGTGATCTTACCTGATAAGGGCAAGGGGGAGCACCAGTGGGGTATAGACTCGCTCTAGCTAGTAGGGAGTGGGCTTTGCTAAGACACGGTCCTACTAGGGGACTTTATACTCTGCAACGACTCGGAACCTTCGCGGGTTGCTTCACACTGGGGAAACTTTGTAAAGGCCTCGTAGCGTCCCTATGCAATCACACCTAGGTAGTGTGGTATGATGCTTGGCCGGCATCATGTGGTTGGGTTTAAAGTTCCTAGAACTTTTACGCGACTTGTGGTGAAAGTGTACAACCTCTGCAGAGTGTAAAACTAATCGATTAGCCGTGCTCACGGTCACGAGCGGCCTGGACCCTCACATGATTAATCTATGGAAGTCAATGATTAACTTGATGCATTTATCTCTATTTATGTTGTTACTCTCTTATGTTAATTGTGGGTTTGGTATAAACTTACACTTGCTAGTATTTATGCTGCTAATAAAACTTGACCAACTAAAATGCTGAATGCTTAAACCAACAGCCTCCACTATAAAGCCTTGCATGTTATGTTATGTTATGTTATGTTATGTTTCCGCTTGCTGAGTACGGCATGTGCTCACGCTTGTTTTCATTATTGCAACGACACAATCCGGATGCTGTTCAGATTTGGAGAGATTTGAAGATTTCCCTGGAGACTTCGATGAATTCTAGGCGGGCGTGCTACCAGTCAGCTGCCTGTGGTGTTGACCCCCTCTGTTGCGTTGCTACTCGTTAAATATTAGTTCGTTTATGAGACATTTTGGTCTGTAATAAAGTTTAATACTCTCTTTACGTTATGGCATTGTGTTTTGGTTATCACTGAGTCGTTATATGTGTGAAACTTGATCCTGGCACACATATAATATGAGCATTCGAATTTGCCTTTAAATTTGGGTGTGACAACGCTGTTCTTAAGCGGTATGTGAACCCACAAATGAGTATACTAAACTTTGCAAAGTAGTACATGAAGATTCAGGAGAAGATTTTGAGTATTGAGCATGAAAATGATTTTACTTCAGAGGAGAAGGTGCCTAGCCAATTATTGAGTGGATATCCTTTTGAAGAACAAGTCTGCAAGTTCTACACAAGGCCAATATATTTCAAGTTTCAGCATGAGCTAAAACAATCGACGAGCTACAGAATCACAAGCCGTGCTGATAACACCTACACGGTGACCCCAACAAAGGGATTTGTGCGTGGCTATGGGCGGAGAGAATACATGGTGTATGCTGATGTGGAGGCGAAAAAATATGAGTGTGAATGTTCAAAGATGTAGAGGGACAGGATCATTTGCTACCACATACTAAAAATCATGACACAGGAATATGTTGAAGAGATCCCAGATGACTACCTACTACGCAGATGGTCAAATGTGGAGGAGGTGATTGCCACTACACCAGCTAGAAATGAATCACAAGGGCCGTCTGAAAATAGAGTGGAGAATGAAACGCATCCCAAACAGAAGCAGCAACTTAAGACAATCAGGTATGCTGACATGTGCAATGAGTTTGCAAAGATTGCAAAAGAAGCTTGCACGAATGAGAAAGCGACGGGGATTGTGAGGAAGCACATGGATGAGATGCGATCTGAAGTTGCAGCCTTTAGGGTGAAAAATTCTAAGAAGCAAAAAACTGCTACAGCTAAAGACTCATCAGAAGAGGGTGAGCGGGCAGTTAGGAAGCTGAAGGACCCTCCGGTATACAAACCAAAGGGGCGTCCCCTTTCAACAATAAGGAAGCCAGGGTTCAACCTAGAAGGGGCGCCAAAGAATCCTATATGTATGGTTTGTGGTTCTAAAGACCACATGGCAGACAAGTGTCACAACAAATTGAACAACAGGTAGAAAAAGAAGAGGGATAAAGGCTACATGACAATAAGGCAGAAAAATAGGTGATATGGCTCACCTTATAATAATTTAATTATTACTTGGTAGAAAAGGACTACTTGGCTTCATCATCAGCCATCACGGCATTGAAGCCAACCCCAAAAAGATCTCCGCCATCACCAATATGAAAGCTCCAACCTGCATCAAGGATGTCCAGAAGCTGACCGGGTGCATGACGGCCTTAAACAGATTCATCTCGAAGCTCGGAGAACGGGGACTACCCTTCTTCAAACTACTCAAGCACCAAGAGAAGTTCGTGTGGACCGCGGAGGCTGATCAAGCTCTGACGCAGCTCAAAGACTTCTTGTCCAAGCCACCGGTCCTCACAGCTCCTTGCAAAAAGGAGCAGCTACTGCTCTACCTCGCTGCGACTACTCACGTGGTCAGTACTGCCATCGTTGTCGAGCGGCAGGAAGAAGGCCACACCTACCCAGTCCAGCGACTAGTCTACTTCATCAGCGAGGTTCTGTCAGAGTCCAAAGCACGGTACCAGCTAGTCCAGAAGCTACTCTACGTAGTACTCATCACCTCACGGAAGCTACGACACTACTTCCAGGAGTACTCGATTGTTGTCATCACCGACTATCCGCTCGGCGACATACTTCGCAATCCAGATGCTACTGGAAGAATCTCTAAATGGGCGGTCGAACTTGGCGCCCTCAACATTGACTTCAGGCCACACACAGCTATCAAGTCTCAAGCACTAGTCGACTTCATGGTAGAGTGGCGGGAGAATCAGCTACCAACTCCTACAGAGCGACCAGAGCATTGGGTGATGTACTTCGACGGCTCACTCAAGCTCGAAGGCGCGGGTGCAGGAGTGCTCCTGATTTCTCCAAAGGGCGAACAACTCAAGTACGTCCTGCAGATCTTCTGGAAGGTCTCAAACAACGAAGTCGAGTACGAGGCCCTACTGCGCGGGCTCCGCCTCGCAATCTCATTGGGCATCAAGCGACTATTAGTCTACGGCGACTCCGCAGTGGTCATCAACCAAGTCAACAAGTCTTGGGATCGCAACAAGGAGAACATGGACGCCTACTGTCTTAAAGTCCACAAGCTCGAGAATAAATTCTATGGTCTCGAGTTCCACCACGTCGTCCGTGACAACAACGTTGCAGCGGACGTCCTGTCGAAGCTTGGTTCTACTCGCGCGTAAGTACCCGTCGGAGTCTTTGTCCACGAGCTTCACGCGCCATCCATTCCAGAGTCGGTGCCAACGACCACTGACCCTGTGCCACCACAGCCCAGTCAGGAGGTCATGATGATCGACGTGGACTGGAGACAACCTTTCATCGACTACATCCGCGAGTAGAAGGTTCCCTCCGACAAGAACATGGCCGAACAACTCGTCCGCCGAGCCAAGACCTACGTACTCGTCGGAGACAAGCTCTACAGGCGGGGTGCCGCTTCTGGAGTACTCATGAAGTGTGTACCCCGGGATGAAGGCAAGGACATTTTGGAGGAGATTCACAAAGGCGTCTGCGGCAACCACGAGTCTTCTCGCATGCTGGTGAGCAAGGATTTCCGACGAGCTTTCTACTAGCCCACAGCTCTGGCCGACGCCGAAGAACTCGTCTGAAAGTGCCAAGGATGTCAATTCTTTGCCAAGCAGCAACACGTCCCGGCCTACAAGCTAGTCACCATACCACCGACCTGGCCCTTTGCCTGCTGGGGGCTCGACATGATTGGGCCTCTACCAACTGCGCCAGGAGGATTCAACAGAGTCTTGGTGGCTATCGACAAGTTCACCAAATGGATCGAAGTCAAGCTGGTTACCTGCCCAAAGGCCGACAGAGTACTCGACTTCCTGGATGAACTCGTGCATCGCTACGGGCTACCCCATCGCATCATCACAGACTTGGGTTCCAACTTCAACAACCAACAGTTCTGGGAGTATTGTGAGAACAGCGGGATCGACGTCCGGTACGTCTCAGTCGCCCACCCGCGCGCCAACGGACAAGTCGAGCGCGCCAACGGGATGGTACTCGATGCCCTCAAGAAGCGATTGCACGACGCAGCTAACACCAAAGGAGGCAAGTGGATCAAGGAACTACCCAATGCACTCTGGGGGCTTCGTACTCAACCTACCAAGCCAACAGGGCAGTCGCCCTACTTCCTGGTCTACGGCTCTGAAGCTATTCTACCCGCCGACGTGATGTGGGAATCCCTGGCAGTAGAACAATACGACGAAGGCATCTCAGAAGATAGCAGACGGGTTGACATCGACAACCTCGAAGAAGCCCACTGTGCTGTCCTCGTCCAGTCAGCAAGGTACCTAGAGGGTATCCGGCGCTACCATGATCGCAACGTCAAGGAACGCTCCTTCAACGTCGGCGATCTAGTCCTCCGTCGCATCCAGAACACGGACGGACTACACAAGCTCAGCTCGCCATGGGAAGGTCCCTTCTCAGTCTCCAAGGTAACTGGACTAGGCTCCTATCTCCTTCAAACACTTGAAGGTGACGACATCAGCAACTTGTGGAATGTCGACCAGCTGTGTCGCTTCTACGCGTAGTCGCTCGACTACTCTTCTACGGGTCCAGCCTATACAGCTATTCACGGACTCTTCGCTGTAAGCGGCCTCTCGGTCCTAGCACAAGTCTCCGGACTACTCCTCTCCAAGATCCAACGTCAACGGCTACTAACGGATCTTGGGCTGCTCAGAGCAAAAGGACTTTGGCGGCGGTCTACGAACCATGTACTCTATAGATCCAGCCTATACGGCTACTAACGGATCTCCAGCTGTAAGCGGCTCACGGGCCCTAGCAAACACTCAGCCGTAGGCGGCCTACGGGTCCTGGCGACTACTCACCTGTCAATGGCCCTGGCCACCCAGGTGTACCTTTTTCATCAGTAATAAAGTTCGATTCTATTCAACTTGTTTACTGTGTCTCCTGCTTAAGCAGATCATACTGAGTACTACTACTCACGATTACTCCCACGGCTTGGTACTCCGCGCACTTCGTTGCAAGTGGCGGCCACGAGTACTCATTACATATACAAGCAGTGGACAACTTTCATTGATATTTCAAACAAGTCTTTGACTCCTTTGTTTGTTTTACATGAACTACCCTAAGCTACCTCTACAGGTACATCTACTGGAGATTCAGCTTCTCCGCCACCTACTCAGCAATGGGCGCCATCTCTTCAAGGAGAGCCTTGTACTGCTCATCGCTACAGTTCGCCGCAAGTCCACCGGCTACCACATCCACAGGTGCTTTTGGGAAGTACGACTTCATATACGCCAACACCTGGTTCGGGATGGACTTCGCCAGATGCTTGACGTATGTCGCCAAGCGCCCGGGGGCTTCCTTCAGCCTGTCTACCAGTGGGGCTATCTTGGGTCCGCCCGGATGTGGCACCAGTAGCCTCGCAATGGGCAGCGCGGCTTCCTCAAGTTCCTTCAGCTAGTCTCAAAGCTTATCACAGTCTTCATTAAGCTTCTGCAGAGATTTATAACAATTGACAAGGTCACGATCTGAGGCTTCACAGAGCTCTATGTGCTTGATACACTCATGGCGCAACTGAGCATACTCATATTCAAGTACCTCTCTCTTGTCGGTCTCACGGTACATAATGTTCTTGAGGTCTGTCTCCGACGCCTTCAGCTGGTCAACCTTTGCCTCAAGATCTGCAGACAACTCATTACAAGGTCAGACTACTCACACATACTACAATAAGTACTTGGTGGCTTTGGCGGAAGACACACCTTTGTTCTTCTGGCGCAACGACTTGTTCGTCCGGATCAGTTCATCCCTCTTCGCCTGCATCTCCTGTACTTCGTTGTGATACTGGGTGAAGGCGCTGTCAAGTTTGGATCGAAGCAGCACTGAATGCTTCTTCGACTTGTCCAACTCCTTCTCCAAGGCTTCAGCGCGAAGGACCGTGTCACCATACCCCTTCAGAAGATCGGTCTTCTGACGGGATCTCTCCACCAAGCCCTGCGCAAGACACAGAAGCTGGTTAGTACTCAATATTCAGAAGGCAAGTGAACTCAAGGTATTCGCAGCATACCTTGATCCAGTTCTCTGTCCGGCGCAACGATTCCATGCCTAGCGACACAAAGGCCGGGTCAATGAGATCATCGTCCAGCAACTCAAGACCTCCGCGGCTTGAAGATCCTGTCTCTGGCATGGGCGCCGAGCGGAGCGGCGCAGCTTCTTCTATGATCGCCTCGCGGACGACAACGTCAGTACTCGCCTCGGGGTGCGGATCAGCCTGGTCTTTCGCGCTCGGCTCGGGGGGCTACCGTAGTCCCCGGCTCGGGGGCTGCTGTTGTCGCCGCTTCAACGACTGGCTCTGCAGCCATTGTCTCCTCAGCAGGCGTCTCAATGGCTACTGCTTCAGGGATCGTGGCTCCCTCAGCTTGTGCTCCTGTCAGGATCAATTCAACAAGTCAGACACGTCTACGACTACTCTTCATGTTACTACTCGCGGTGGTTGGATGTGTACCTTCAACCAGAGTAGCCTCTTTAAGCATCGGCTCCACTACGGCTCCAGCTTGAGGTGGTGGCGTGGGTTCACGCACCTCTGCCGAGCGGTCTTCTCCATCGGCTGGAGTGCTGGCCTTCCCACCATCCCACGACAAGTCCGTGGATTTTCTGCATCACGAAGTGTTCAGTCAACCACATAAAGCTTGTCAACTACACAACTACTCGAGAGTTCAGAGAACTTACAGAGTTGACCGCACCACAGTAACGGTCAGAGCGCCCAGTATACTGGCGATATCAACTATGCCAGCTTCGCTCGTAGCTCCGGCCTCCACAGGGGTCTCCTCTGGCTGCTCCACAGTCGCAGCCGGATGTGGGTCTTGGGCTTCTTCAGCTGACGCCTGCGGCCTCACGGAACCAGCCTGCTGTTGCGCCCCTTCTGGCACGACATCTTAAGTAGCCGGAGGTGGGCTAATGCTCCTTTCAGCTGATGCCCCCACTGTCTCCCAGACATCCTCATCACCCTGATCAACGGGATCTGAGGAGGGGATGTCCTGCAGCAATACAAGTCATATTGTCAGCAACAAACTACTTATCGGCAGTACTCGACTACACTAGTCGTGCTACTCACCTCTGGCCTGGTGGCCTCTGACAGCTTCAATTTCTTCACGGCGTGTTTCCGCGCCACATTGCGCGGCTTCCTAGGCGGCGCCGGCAAGCTAGCCTCCAGGCTAGATGGCTTCTCGATGACCGGGATGTTCGGCATCCCAGCTCGGCTGAACCTTGAGCGGAGTTGGAACCGCTGCTGCAGCGTCTCTTCATCCTCGTCATCAGAGCCGTCTTCAATAATGACGGCATCGTCGCCTTCACCGACTTCGCGGTGCTCCTTCATCTTGGTTTCTCCCTTCCCCTGCGCTTGTCCCTCAAGTCGCGGAGGGGAGGGTGGGATGGAGACATACTTCTCCACATCATCCTACAATATCAAGCAAGCATGAGTACGGACTACGTCAAGCAAATCAGTACTCGGGGGCTTATGTCATGACTACTGACCTGGTTTGGCGGCCGTGCTGCGGAGTACTCTGGCACCGGGTACAGTATGTACGGGGGCATATCCTTGAAGATTTTGCCCAGCCTCTCCACAATGACGTCGTCCTCGACTTTGAAGCCAGGCATCCGGGATGTATCCTTGTCGCCGGTGTACTGGTACCAGAGGGTGTCTCGCACCATCAGTGGCTGCACCCTCCTCTTCATGAAACTGAAGGCCACGTGCTCGGCCCTCAGTCTGGCCTCCTGCAAGGCTTTGATCTTCTTCAGCAGCTGGGGTAGTTGGATACCCTCCTGCATGGTGGGCTCCGTGTTCTACCACGGCGCATGCTTCGGTTGATGCCCGCTCGGCTTCGGCAGCTCAGGGTGGTGGTTGGTGATATAAAACCACCTCGCCTTCCAGTCCTGGTTGGAATCAATGAGCTTGTACGGCAGGTACTGGCCGGCGACATCTTCACGCATCTGAATCCCGGCGCCTACGACTACTCGCGGGTCATCAGTGCTCGGTTGCGGCTTCACCCAGAAGAATTTTCGGAACAAGATCCAGAGGGGCTTAATCCCCACAAAAGCTTCGCAGAAATGCACAAAGATGGAAGTGTGGAAGATTCCGTTGGGGTTGAGGTTGAGGTACTCGATACCGTAGTACCTGAGCATCCCTTTGAAGAAGTCGTTGGCCGGCAGCGTGAGTCCACGCTCCACGAACCGCGCGAACATCGGGATCTCGTCCGGATTCTTCTCCATCGGGTATGGGTCGCCGGTGGCAGTACGCCACAGATCCACTTCCTTCTCGTGGAGGAACCCGCTGTTGACCAGGGCGAGGAGGTCCTCGGTCTTCAACTTCGCCTTCTTCCACTCCTTTGCCGGATTGGGGCAAGGGGAGGCAGGCGGCGACGACGACGACTGGCCGGCGTCTCCGGCCTCATCACGGCTCCTCTTCTTCGACGCGTCGGTTTTCGAGCTCTTCGCCGGGGATCCCTTCATCCTCCAAGACACGGGTGTTTTCACTCGCATTCGCTCGGGGGCTATGGAGGTGGGTGGACTATGGCGGCGTGCTGGTGTAGATCTAAACTACTTAGCGGCAGCGGCGACGACAGAGAAGCAGAGGTGCGGGAGCGCAGATCTAATTTGTGAATGCAACTGCTGGGAGTGCAAAAACCCTAAGGGGCTCACTGCTTATTTATAACCCATCCGGCGGCTCAGTTCTGAACAGACGGATAAGCGCCAGGCGGGTGACTCAGCGGCGGCAGCCTGACTCTTCATATTCCAGTACTCGACGCTCTCAGTCTCAAGGGCTCGACTACATCTGGCGGATTCAGTGGGCTACATCAGATCAAGATCCCACTCAGGACACATTCTACAGTCAAGATGACCCTTCAATTCGAGAGAAAGTACTCGACTCAAGGCTCGGGGGCTCCGTGCCACGTGTCCTTCGGTTTTTTCTCCGGATTTTTCAGGATAAGATTGGCAGAACTTCAGATTATCATCTGTCGCTGGTGGTTGGTCATGTGTTCATACAGCATGACAAGTCTCATGGGGGAGCCACGATTATTATCTTGCTGAAATGAAAAAATTTAGGAGCACGTTACTTCCTATGTCTGGTAGAAAAATGATAGATTACTTCTCATGCGTTGCAAGTAATAGAAATGTTACTTCCTATATCATGTAGGTTTAGTCATTGATTACTTGCTATATGTTTTGAATAAGGGATGTGTTAATTCATATACAATATAAAATGAGATTAACACTGAAAAAGAAAATTTGTTTAGACATTTTGCTTCCTATATTATGTAAATGAATGATTAGTTACTTGTTGTCTCTTGTATAAAAATGATAAATTACCTCTAATATATTCCAAGTCGTACATGTTACTTCCTTTCTCATATAAATGAGTGATTAGTTACTTGCTATCACATGTAAATGAGTTAGTAATTACTTCTTATCTATTGTATAAAAACAATAAATTGCTTCTAATATGTTCCAAGTCCTACATGTTACTTCCTATGTTGTATGAGTAGGTGATTAATTACTTCCTATCTAATGTAAATGAGTTATCAATTACTTCTTATCTCTTGTAAAATATTGATAAATTACTTCTTATCACATCCAAATGAGTGATTAATTACTTCTTATCACATATAAAACAGTGATTAATTACTTCCTATCACATATAAATGAGTGATTAATTACTTCCTATCACATATACATGTTACTTCCTATCACATATAAATGAGTGATTAAATACTTACTAACTCATATAAATGAGTTCTTAATTACTTCCCTATATGTAACCAGATTACTGCTAAAAAGTGACCATATCAGTAAAATACAATGTACACAAAATAAGGAGAGAAAGTTTGAGGGAGTATCAAAAAAGAAGGAAAGTTGTAATTGATTAAAAAACAAACCATAAGATTAATGTTGCTAGATGTTGCCTCAGCTTGTTTTTTTCATTCTGGTAGCACGGCATCTAAGCTTGGCCTTCACCATGGCGTTTGGTGTTTGCTCCCAGATTGCTCAGCAGATTTTTTGCATAGTGACTTCATAGTGGTAACCTACACTGATACAAAAGAATTTACACACGTAGTTAGTTACTAGAAACAATATTAAGAAGGAGAAATACTATACCATGGGTAATATGCTACGCAAAAAAAGGAATGTACTAGAACAACAACAAAAAGGAAAGCATGTGTCACCTTACAGCATGCAGGTTCCCCCGTGTTCAACTACAGCAAGTGATGACTTGTGCAGTCCATGAAAAAAAGAGATGATAATCAGTTAGTATATGATTATGACATCAAAAAAATCCTTGGTCTAATAATAGAGTGACCCATGTAGTGCCACCACACCGGGCATTACAGGGCACATGCGATATGGAAAAATCGCACATGCCAATTCCACTCTGGTGGATTTTTATCGGCCTTGCTTACATGGTTCAAACTATCATTAGGTCAAGGAAAAAAATTGCAACATAAGAACATATATGGGATGTCGGGATGATATCTCACCTACGTGCGTGCAGATTCCTTAATCACTCCTTGCCACACAAATCCTGAAAGCCACCCTCCACTGAAATCCTTGAAAACCCTACCTGTGTATTTCAAACAAAAGGTCATGGATACAGTTGCATTAGTTTTCACCTGCAACTACATATCAAAATAAGTTACTTCCTATCCCATGTTGATTAGTGATTAGTTACTTTAAAATATTATACATATCAAAATAAGTTACTTTCTACACCTTACTTTGTAGTGATTAGTTACTTTAAAAATCTAGTGACATGTTTGGTACTATCAATCAGATTTACTAATCCAAAATGCCAAAGACAATAAGATATAAAAACTGATATACCAACTAGAGTCTAAAATATTATGGTAATCTAAGAATAAAAAGACTACTAGATATGCAATTTCAGCTTTATGATGGTTTACATCATGGTCTATTCAACATATTTTCCGCAAATGTGAACATTATCAAACCGAAAAATAAAGGGGGAAGAAGAGAGTACTAACACTGGGCCTCTTGATAGTACAAGGAGTAGTAGCGAAACACTAGGCCTCTTTGGTAGCTGCTTCTCAACACCTTCTTCTGAAAAAAGAACCCAATGGAAAACATTATTAAAGTATGAAAAAAGAACCAATATGGATCTCCTGAAGACTTGAATGATCCTTGTAAATACATAGCAAAAAGTATGAGAAAACATTATTAAAGTGTATATTAGTTACTTCCTATTGAAGTGATTATGTGTTTAGTTACATTCTGTTGTATAAAAAGGATCCAAATTAGTTACTTCTAGTATATCAGTTACTTCCTATTGAAGTGATTATGTGTTTAGTTACATTCAGTTGTATAAAAAGGATCCAAATTAGTTACTTCTTATGTTGATATGAAATCTTAGGTGCATTCATGTTCAAGATTGGTATAACAGAAAAAAGGCTTACAAACACATCACATCTTCAAGCTACTGCTTCATATATCACTCCAAAAAAGATTCAGAAAAAATATCATGCAGCAAAAACTGACATAAGACTGAAAATAAAATATAGTCAAATGTCAACCAAAATAAACTAATGATGTGGCACTAATGATGTGGTAAAGCTGCACTACTCATAAACTGTGGACTAAGTTGACAAACAAAAATAAACACAGCATACCATGATTGGTACAGTTGAACAACATCTGGGTGACAAAACAAAAATATGAAAATAGAAATCATACGCATCAAATATCATCTAGTAGTTACAGAAACATCAAAAAATGTAACTACTACCATCAACCGGGAACACTTAATTTCAGCCTCAAAAAAGCAAATGCATAAAGCATCGCATACGGAATCTACTAGGCATTTTCTTTGACAGGTGCAGAAAATTATTCGGTCATTAGAGCGTTATATATATGAATTAAGATCCTTCTCCCTTTAACTATTCATCAACCATATCACAAAATTAAACGAATCGGATCAAAATGAAGAACTAAAAAGACAGATCAAACTGAAAATAAAAAGGCATAAACTGAACTTGTATTCTGAATGCTACATCCACCATGGCATAAGATTAACTGCACTAACTAAAACTCCACAAATAAGAGTGACTGCACTATCTACTGCACAAACACATATAAATCAACTACACAAAACACACAAGACAAACTGCACTAGCTACTGCAAAAAAACTTTGGTTTATTTCTTATTTCTTGGCTACATCCATGTTTAAAAAACACACAAGAAAATAGAACCCTAATGTACAACATAAACATCACTGCTAAAAGAACCCAAAAGCACCCACACCCCCCCTAATGGGCATGAACCTAGTGAGCAACCGACTGATTCAACAGGGGAAAAAGCCTTCCAACTAAAAAGGACAACAAAATCTGATCGAAAAGAACTAGTGTAGTTACCTCGGTTGGTTGCAGAGATTCAAGTGCAGAAAGGTGGGCGCCGTAGATCCGACACCTCCAGCACGCCGGGAGACTGTTCTACAGGGAGTAGCTTGACGGGGTCGCAGAAAGCACGCCGCCGTCCAGAGTGCGGTGGCGCATGTACTCCAAGACGCTGATGGCAACCTTCCAACCACCGGGCCATCGTCGATGCAGCCGGTGGCGCCTCTCTCCCTTCGGTAGCCGCCGGTGCCGCCGCCGCCTCGTCTCCGAATCTTCAGACCTCGGACCCTGCCGCTGGACATCGAATCCCTGGCAGGCTACCGAGATCTCCCGGTGGTCGCCGCCTCTCGAGATCTCCCGGTGGTCGCCGCACCGCTTCGCCTCTCTATGCGCTCACCGGCAGTCTCCCCCCCCTCGCCTCCCTCCACTCCGAAAAAGCTCCACCGTCAAGCTCGACGCCGCGGGCGCCGCCACTACACCTCTCTCGCCGGGAGGGATGGCTGGACGGCGGAGCACTCGACAGGTCGCCTCCCCCTCGCCTCCGTCGCCTACTCGCCTCAGGAAATGGTGAGATCTACTTTCTCTCTCTGGCACGGCTCCCCAAATTCGAAAGATATGCGAAAAGCGGTGGCGCGGGGCGTCCGTTTGCAGCTGACGAGTGGCCCCGCTATTTTGGGACGCGGGCGCGTGGAAGAGGGAACGATTCGTTTCCCACGGGAAGCTGCGCGTCGTAGGATCCAAAATGGACGGAGATTAGAGGGGGTCTCGGTGGAAGACTAAAAGGAGAGCCCTCTCTGGCTAGGATTTGGATAACAACAATGGTGCTTGATCGGAGGAATCCGAGGATGTTATCACGTTGGCATCCGAGTGGCAATTCACAACTATCAAGTAATTTGAATTTGGCATGTTAGCTTTGAAGCCCCCATGTAGAAGAACCAGATGCTTATGCATGCCAGGAAGGATGACGTTGCTAGTCATCCTTGGACTGCTGCACAATGGTGAAAAACTTTTTTTTTGGTTAAAGAAGACACGCTAGGAATCTAGGATAAAATCTCTTTGCTAGGAAAAAAAAACCAAGATCTATCTGTTCAGAATTTCATAGGCATTAATTTGCGTGTAAGTGCATGCATATAATGAAAAAATATAAAGTCTTTACTGACAATAATATAAAAAGGATTTCACCATTAAATTGGTGGTAGTAGAATCTTGTTTTCCGTGGGTGTTTACTCCATCCTTCGTACCCCCCTTTGCTTCATATTATATTCACTTTAGTTTTATCATAAATTAAGCATTTACAATATCAAAATTATTTCAATCACCATGGCATAAGCTTCGAGGGGAAAGCAGCGGATGCCTTGTCCAAATCGCCAACCCCCCCGGCCGCTGTTTGTCTGTCTTGGGCTGTTCATTGGGGTACACGAACACTTTACACCATGCTATCTTCGATGCCTGGGCCTGAAAAATAGAAAGAGAAAAAGTTCAACTGCTTCGAGGCTTAACATAGCCCGACTGGAGAGGTTTAACATAGTGGGCTAAACATGCTTCGAGGCCGAATATAGCCCATTAAAAAAGTTCAAGACTAGAGCCAGATACACTTCAGCGGCATCTCGGCCCATCTTAGTGCAGCAGCCCATGTAAGTGCGCAAGGCCTGCGGGTCCATCGTGCGAGGCTCCGTTGTCGGTGAAATCCTCCGTCTCTCTGACTGAAATCAAGGGGAGGGAATGAAATAAAATGAAAACACTGTGGGCACCCAAGGGGGAGCAGCATATCTAAACTCTCCCCGAAAAAGAAAAAGAGAAGCACTAATAGGGGTTATTCCTTTGCAGCTACTCTAGAGGCTAGAGCTAGGGAAGTGTGGAACCCTGGAAGAGAGCTCCACTGGGATCGTGAAAGCATTGCAAAAGAGACGACGGACGTGCACGGGAGCAACGTCAACTCTTTTAGCTTTCGAAAATAGATGTCAACTCTTTTAAAATGAACGAGCTGCTGATTTGCGCATTCCAATGATGAGCATATATGTTACAAACCTTTCAATGCTATAACTGAAAAACTAGAATAAGCAAGCATAAGGGGATTTCAAACACACTCGTGGAGGAGGATATTCACATGATGATGCTATATACACAAATCGCATTTCCTATTTTTATTTGACGAAATTATATCATGATGAGCGCACGTTTCCATTGAGAGAAAAGAAAAACAGAGCACTTGAGAAGGAGCAGAGATAGCACCACAATGTTAGCTTGTTTGATTCCTTGCCAAGACATCCTCCCCTTCGATGCGCATTAATGGCGGATACGTGCCCGGCACAAAATCGAGCTCCCCCGTAAATTAAACAAAACCCGAGCGCGCGCGGTAGGCATCGTGACGGCCACGCAGCGCCCACGACTCCACACGCCCCCGCAGTCCCGCGACTAGTTTAATGCCGTGCTCGGTCAACGAACGGCCCTGGCGTCCAAACTCCCTCTCTTCTGTTTCCTCACACGGATCAGCAGCAGCAGCCAGCCGCCTCTGCGGATTTTTTTCTATTGGGGCGTGCTCCCCTGTGGGAGGAGGGGAGCGCCGGCCAACTATACCAAACCCATGCGAACCTAGCTAGGATGCCAACGGATGGACCCCCAACAAGTTGTTTCGATCAGAATCGCCCTGAAATTGCTTCGAATTCATTTGCCGAGTTTTGGCTTGAAATTCAAATAACCGATTAGTATACGTGGGCCATGCATGAATTCACAGCTCCAATTATCAACGAAGAAAAAGCTATAGCCTTGGACATCCTGCACGCAAAGCTGCTTCTCCAACGCACGCACGCACGTCTCATAAAACCACGCGCCGTGCCGGGCTAGCTGCACGATTCATCAGTGACCGACCTATACACCTCCCTACCCTACCCGGCCTCGTTGCCTCATGAAGCTGCATGCAAGTTGCAAGCCATCGTCCGGTGACCTGCATGGCAGGTTGTGGTGGTTAGCCCGTCTGTTCTGCACGGTTGAGTTGCGTTGGCGTTGCCGCTCTTGCATTGCATCGCACCGTCATTTTTTTTTCGAAGTACTAATAACCTGCTAACTAATCCTTTCCTTACGCTGTTACACACACAGCTCATCAGGCCGTGCATGATTGCTCGTCACCTCACCAGTCCTGTCCCCCAATCATTGCGATCTCCGATTTCTTTAACGAACTGTCATTTACCTTCTTCATTCATTCTTATTTTTTAAAAATCGGTTGGGTTGCCAAATCCCTCTATTTTCACCAAACCTTTTGTATTTTATATTAGTAAGTATAAAAAAAATGTGGCATTGGGAAATTAGATAAAGGATACTATTTCTTCCCTAAACAAATCGAACTGTTTTATAGATCCAAAAAAAGATTAACACGCACTCCATCCAGCCGGCAATGCAGTAATGCAGGGTTGACCGTTGACTATCCATATGATTGTAGTACACCGTAGTATGTTCTGGCTCTCCCACGCATGTTCCTGAAGCAACCGTAATCTTGCCCCGAGTTTTATAGACATACACTTCCATCCCACGCCTGATTACGAGTAAAATAAAACGTAAACCACAAATGTCTCCTCTGGCATGACCAGCAATCCATATGCCCAGGATAACACAACAAAACATTTTTACCTCCCACCACTCATCGCCTCATCATTTTTTTCTCTCCAAGGACAAAGCTGCACATCTCGTTGGCAAAGTTTTGAGAAGTCTCTGTCAGAGAACAGAGGAGGTTGTTGAGGCAGAGGGGGCATTTCAAGGAGGGGCAGGGCAGCAGGGCCAGGGGCAGAACCCTGAGGAGATCTGGCGAGAGCCTCCAACTCCACTGCATGGCAAGGAGGAGGTCGTCGTAGGAATCAAATCGGCGTCAGGAAAGGTGAGAAAGGGCCAGTCTTTTGCTTCCCATCTTTAGCATCCATCTCTTCCCTTATCTTTGCAGCGAGCAGCCGAGCATTGGCAGTAGTACGAAAGGCGTGCTTGTTTTCTTTCCATGTTTTCTCAATTCTGCATCTGGGAGATGATGCGAAAGGATTGACGACAGAGGCATCATCTGCAGCATTCCAAAAGAAAATTGGCTCTGCCTTCATCTTCTGATAAAAAAGGTTCAAAGGCAGAGGCATCTGAATCTTTATCTCATCCTTTTTTCCAATCGCTCTGCATCTTTATCTGCATGCCATGATATAGCCATGATTCAGCATGAAGTCGCCTCACAATCGCCTCAAAAGCAGCAGAGCTCATGCCTTAAACAACAGCGGCATTTCGCCAAATTTCTCTGCGTTGTCTCACTCGCCCACTCAAGCACAGAAAAGCTTTGAAAAATACATCTGCTGGAACACGACACGGCGGTTCGAATTTAACCCTTCGAATTATCTCTGGTTTAGTGCGCCGGCGTCTCCCGTTCCGATGGATTTGTCGTGTCCATTCGCCGCAGTTGAGCGAGGCCTTTATAAAGCCGTCTTCCGTTCGTTTGTCTTGTGCAGTGCTGAACACAGAAAGGGAGGGGGCGCGTGACGGCGAAGGCGCGAGGAGAGGAGGCAGGTAGCCATGGACAGGGACAGCAGCTCGTCGGTCTCGGTGTCCGACGAGAGCTCGGAGGCCGGGGCCGCCGGGGATCGCGGCGGCGGCGGGTGCTGCTCGTCGCCGTCGACGCGGAGCCTCGTCGACACGGCGGGCAACCTCAGCCGCACCGTCTCCGACGTGTCCACGTCCTTCTCGGAGCATTGCAGCAGCGTTGACCACAGCGGGCCGTTCGAGCCGGCCGCCGCCATGGCCAAGCTGATCGACCGGTCCCCGGCCTCCGCCGCCGCGTCGCTCAGCCGCCTCAGCATGAAGCCCCGCGCCGACGTGCTCGACCGCCGCTCCACCGACGACGGTACGTTCACATTCCACGGCGGCTGCGCCGATCCTTTCCTTGGCACAGATCGATCGATGCCACCGTGTCGCGTATTTGGTTAACGCGGGGTCCGGCCTGGGTTGCGCAGAGCTGGAGCTGGTGAAGGAGAGGTTCTCGAAGCTTCTGCTCGGCGAGGACATGTCCGGCGGCGGCAAGGGCGTCTGCACCGCCGTGGCCATCTCCAATGCCATCACCAACCTCTACGGTATGCACGCACGGCACGGCGGCAAGGGAGCCAAAGATTCCCAACATTTCGTTTTCTGACATCTCCGCCATCGATCAATACTGACATGTCGTTCGATCGGTTGTCGCAGCGACGGTGTTCGGGAGCTGCCACAAGTTGGAGCCGCTGCCGGCGGGGAAGAAGGCGATGTGGAGGAGGGAGATGGACTGCCTCCTCTCCGTGTGCGACTACATCGTCGAGTTCTACCCGTCCACGCAGACCCTGCCAGATGGGACCAAAGTTGAGGTGCTGCATCATTACTGTTCATGTTCTTCTCGCGAGATTCAGTTCCAAGAAACTTGGAATCCTGTACTCTGTTTTCATCGACATGTCTGATCAAATTCGATCTACTCGTGCAGGTCATGGCGACCAGGCCAAGATCGGACATTTACATCAACCTGCCGGCTCTCGAGAAGCTCGACGCCATGCTCATTGTGAGATCAGATCCCAATTACTTCCTCCATTGATTTTGCCTGCTAAAATTCAGAAATGATTCAAGCATGCTCGATGGTGCAGGACATACTGGACAGCTTCCAGAAGGCAGAGTTCTGGTACGCGGACGCCGGGACGAGGTCGTTCGGCTCGGTCACCTCGTCCTCGTCAGCCATGTCGTCGTCATTCAGGAGGTCAGTTCACCGGAACGAGGACAAGTGGTGGCTGCCGGTGCCCTGCGTCCCGGACACTGGCCTCACCGAGAAGGCGTGCAAGGACCTGCGGAAGAAGCGGGACTGCGCCAACCAGATCCACAAGGCCGCCGTCGCCATCAACAGCGGCGTCCTCTGCGACATGGAGGTGCCCGAGTCCTTCATGGCCGTGCTCCCAAAGGTACAAACTACAAAGCCATCCCAATGCAACAGTGCACAACTCCCTCCCTCTGTTTCGTGCTGAAATCTTCATGGTTTGCAGAGTGGGAGGGCGAGCGTGGGGGACTCGGTGTACCGCGTCATGCTTGGCGCCGACAAGTTCTCGCCGGACTTCCTGCTCGACACGCTGGACATCTCGTCGGAGCACGACGCGCTGGCGATGGCCGACCGGGTGGAGGCCGCCATGTACGTGTGGCGGCGCAAGGCTAGCGGGAGCCACGGCAAGCTGCCATGGAGCAAGGTCAAGGAGCTCGCGGCTGACGACGACGACAAGAACGTGACGCTGGCGGGCAGGGCCGAGAGCCTCCTGCTCTGCCTGAAGCACCGGTTCCCCGGCTTGTCGCAGACCACCCTGGACACGAGCAAGATCCAGTTCAACAAGGTAACCGATCAAGACCAAGCTTTCTTAATCAAATTGGCAAGAACACAGGATCCTATTTGGCATCATTTTTATCTTCCTTTTGTCCATCTGCTCATGAAGCATACCATAAGCACTGAAATTCTGTTCCTGATCTGATTGTATGGAATGAACTGATATTTTTGCAGGATGTTGGGCAAGCAATCCTGGAGAGCTACTCAAGGGTGTTGGAGAGCTTGGCTTTCAACATTGTTTCATGGATCGATGATGTTCTTTTCGCCGACAAGTCGATTAGGAAACTGAGTGATAACCTCAAGTCATGAGTTCTCCAGCCTAGACTGAAGCTTCCCAGCAAAGGTTTTAGATGACTGTTGGTGAAGTTGCAAACGAACGTAGCAGTAGTGGTAGTAGGGTGGTTTTGCTGACCTAGTGGAGATGTAAGCTCTAGCTTGCAAGAACGCAGGTTTCAGATTATGTCTGACCAACTGTCAATGCGTATGGAGTGTTTTTTGTTTTTCCTGTCCTTTTACTTTGAGCTCTTCCGTCCTTGTAAGAGTTTGGTAGCATGCAGGCTGGTAAAAAGGATCACAATGTCCGGTAGCTATAACTGACTTGAACCCTGTAATATATCATCCATCAGTGAGAAGATTTTGCATTTTTCAGATATCGTGCTTTGTGGAGCCAACAAAAATGCACGAAGCTGTCAGTTAAACTGAACTCGTGTGCATAACTGCATATGTACCTTTTCATTTTAAAAAAACACGAAAAATGTATTTCAAGATTGTTTAGCATCACTATTCACTACTACTGGGCTTTGGCGAGCGATAAAAGTAGAAAGAGAAAAGTACCCATCCGTTTGTATGTTCTCAAAAAAAGGAAAAAAAACTTGTATGGTTGTATCATTTTGACTCAACAAGTTGCAAATGGCGCAAAAGGATGCAGGGCCGTGGGTGCCAACTATGTATCTCACCAGGCCAGCCACAGCAAGTGCATTCGATGCATAGAACTGCTGCGATTTGACCTATTGAAGTTTGATCGAAGACGATACCGATTACGTTTCAAAAAAAAAAAAGACGATAGCGATTATTAGGAACACAAGAATAGCAACGATTTAACCTGCTTGCACATACAGACTAGTAACATAGATTTTTTTTTTGGTTAATGAAATGCTCGGCAATTGCTATGCGAGCTTTGCCTACCTGCCGGCCGACGGCACCAGGGGAGGTGTTCTGATCTTAGAAGCCGGGAACACGGAACGTGGGCGTGTTCCGCGTACCGGGAACTTCGTCCCGGAACGAGGAACGGGGACGAACGGGAACGGCGTCCCAAAATGGTGTGGAACGTCGATCCGGCACCGCCCTAACATGGGTGTGGAACATCGATCCGATACCGCCGGAACATGAAGCCAGGACATACCTCGCGACACCAAGGTCAGGCTCGCAATCGCTCCTCGGCCGTCCGCCTCCGCCATCGCCGGCTTGCCGGTTGCCGCCGTCGTCGTCCGCAGCTGCGCAGCCCAGGCAGCCAGGCTCCCAGCTCGCTCCTCGGCGGCCATCCGCCATCGCCGCTTGCTGCCTGCCGCCGTCGTCGCCCGCTGCCCGCAGCGGCGCAGCGTCGCCGCCGACAAATCCCACGGCCCCACCCTCGGAATACTCGCCGGCGCAGTTCCGGGGTCAGGCCGCCTGCCGCCAAGCACGCCGCGGCGCCGCGCACCTCGCGCGCTTCGCGGCTCAGGACGGGACGACGGGAGGAGGAGAAGATACGACAAGATACGGGAAGGAGAAGATATGGGAAGGAGAGGAATACGGGACGGCCCAGACGACGGCCCAGGACGATTTTGTTTTTTAACCGGGGTTGCTCTCTAGCTAACGTGCATGAGCATGTACGGCACACCTCACAAACTAACGTGTCGAAGTAAATAAATGGACTGTCACATAGAATTTCAAAGTATAATAATTTGGAACACGTTCCTCGTTCCGAAACAACGTTCCGGGAACATCGTTCCCATCACACTTGGAACGTGTTCCATCTTTGATTGGAACATACGAAATAGGTATACCCTTTCGTATCATGTTTTCACAAAATGATGTTCCACGTTCCACGTTCCCGTACCACGTTCCCAATGTTCCGGGAACATGGCTTCTAAGGTTCTGATCGCTTGCCGCAGCCCTGAGGCCAAGTGCACCCTGTTCCATCAGGGAGTTTTTTTCTGTCTCCGTGTTGATCGACTTCGAAGGCGAAGCCGAGCCGTGCTGCCTCACTGGTGTGTATGGGCCGCAGCCGGATGAGGACAAGGTGGAATTTCTCAACGAGCTCCGATCAATCCAAGTGCTCGTCACCTGTCCATGGATGGTCGCCGGCGATTTTAACCTGATACTCGACGCGGCGGACAAGAACAATGCTAACCTGAACCGCCGGAACATGGGTCGTTTCCGGCGATTCGTTGACGAGACGGAACTCAAGGACCTGCATCTTCACGGGCGTCGCTACACCTGGAGCAGCGGTTCTGCAAGGCCCACCTTGGAGAAGCTCGACAGGGTCCTGGTCTCGGCGGATTGGGATACTCTCTTCCCGGACAGCTTCCTGCAAGCTCTGTTCTTCTGACATGTCCGATCATGCACCGCATTACTTATCTGCACGACGGTGACGCTAACACCAAGCTGTTCCATGTGCAAGCCTCCTACAGAACGAAGAAGAAACTCATTCTGCAGCTGGAGGATGAAAGCGGCTGCGCCGCCGGCCATGAAGAGAAAGCGGACATGCTGTACCGCTACTTCACTAACATTTTGGGCACAGCCGCCCAACGACAGCAGGCGATCGATCTGTCAACGATCGGGGTGCTCCCGGCCAACCTGGAACACCTGGAACGACCGTTCACTAAAACCGAAGTTTGGGAGACTATCAAATCGCTGCCAAAGGAAAAGGCACCGGGGCCGGATGGATTCGCGGTCCAATTCTACCTCTCCGCCTGGCAGCTGATCAAACGGGACATCATGGCGGCTTTCGATGCTTTCTACAGAACGAACAGAGGCTAATTTCACCGGCTAAACGGGGCGTTAGTCACCCTGCTGCCCAAGACCGACACTCCCCGTCGGCCAGGCGACTACCGCCCGATCAGCTTAATCCACAGCTTCGCCAAGATTGCGGCAAAGCTTCTGGCAAACCGCGTCGCGCCCGAGCTGCACCAGCTGGTGGCAACAAACCAGAGCGTCTTCATCAAGAACTGTACGATCCACGACAATTTCAAGTTTGTCGAGCTGGCCGCCAAGACATTGCACAGGAAACGCAAGCCATCGCTGCTGATCAAGCTCGACATCTCGAAGGCTTTCGACACTGTCGCGTGGCCTTTCCTTCTCCAAGTGTTGCAGGGCTTGGGATTTGGCACTCGTTGGCGTGACTGGATATCCATACTTGTCTCCACCGCCTCCACCAAGGTACTGCTGAATGGGGAGCCAGGGTGCGCAATCCGGAACGCGCGTGGCCTGAGACAGGGGGACCCCCTCTCCCCCATGCTGTTCATTCTCACGATGGAGATCCTGTACAGACTGCTCCTCCAGGCGGCACGACAAGGGGTCCTCGCACCGCCGGCCGATGCGTCTATCCTTCATCAGTGCTCTTTGTACGCCGACGACGTCGTCCTGTTCTTCGCGCCCTCCGTACAGGACTTGGTGACGACGGCTGAAATCATGGCTTTCTTCGCTGATTGCTCAGGATTGCACGTCAACTTGAACAAGACCTTGGTTGCGCCCATTGCCTGCTCTGAAGCTGACATTGACCTTGTCATGGAGCTCTTCCCAGCCAAGATAGCCGAGTTCCCCATCCAGTACCTCGGGCTGCCATTGTCCATCACTCGTCTGAGGAAGGCGCACCTGCAACCTCTGGTGGACAAGGTCTACGCCACCATACCAACTTGGAAGGCTCGGCTCATGAACAAAGCCGGAAGGCTCACAATGGTGAAGGCGGTCCTCTCCGCCAAATGCACGCATGCTATGATTGCTCTCAAGGTCCCGGATTGGGTTTTCAAGGAAATTGACAAGAGGAGAAGAGGTTTTTTATGGGCGGGCAAAGAGAAAGCAACTGGTGGGCAGTGCCTCATTGCGTGGCCTTCTGTCTACATGCCCACGGAGTTCGGCGGGCTCGGCATCCCTGATCTCCGCTACGCCGCCTTCGCTCTGCGCCTTAGATGGTCATGGCTGCAGCGAACTGACACCAACAGACCATGGACAGGACTGGAGCTTGACTTCAGGGTTGATCACGCTGTAAAGTCCATGTTCCAATCGTCGATTGAAGTGCGCCTGGGTGCAGGGACGCTCGCCCTCTTCTGGACCAATCGCTGGAACGGAGCGGATTCGCCTTGCGTCGCTGCCCCGGCGCTCTGCAGCATCATACGGCCGAGAGCTCGACGTTGCCGCACCGTCGCCGCGGCGCTCCAGGACAGACAGTGGACTAGGGACATCACCGGGCAACTCACCGTCGACGGCTTGCTGCAGTACGTCCAACTCTGGCGCTCCTTGCGGGGTCTCTCACTGCAGCCGGACATCGAAGACACTATTACCTGGAGATGGTCGCCTTCAACAACATACTCAGCGCGCTCGGCTTACAGGAGTTTTTTCAGGGATCGACAAGGTTTGAAGGAGCCAAGCCCATCTGGCGCGCCTGGGCACCACTCAAAGTAAAATTCTTCACCTGGTTGGCAGTGTGGCAGCGAATTTGGACGTCGGACAGGCGACAACGCCATGGATTGCAAAGTGGAAACTCCTGTGCTCTGTGTGACCAGGAACCGGAGCGAGTTGACCATCTGTTCATAGCGTGCAGTTATTCGCAGCAGGTATGGTTTGCTGTTGCCTCCGTGCTTCAAATCCAACTCCCCGATGCGCCGCACGCACTGCTGGACTGGTGGATGCTGTTGGAAATAAACCATATCGTGATCTTCTCGGTCTCCAATCGAGAGGAACTTGTTCCTCACATTTTCCCCCTACGTGATGGATCAGAACTCGTGTTCTGTAATCGGCAGGAACACAATTAGAATCCTATTAGGACTCTAGGCCCTGCATCCACAGCTCCATATAAAACTAAGGGTAAGGCAAAGCCTCCAACGCATCAAATCAATTTGCTTTAGCCTAAAGACCAAACACCGATTGCTAAGGGAGCTGGAGGAGGTAGAAGCTCTAGTTCCTCGTCCACGCGACGCGGTCGCACGCTGGCGCCGGCGAGAGGGCCCGCGACGGAGCTCGGCTGGGCGGCGCGCGGACGGCGACGGCGGCGCTCGGGATCGAAGGAGAAAGGGGAGACGGGGTGACTGCGGCGTGCGGGTGGAATGCGAGGGGAGTTAGGGTTTCCCCTGCCGCCGGCCGGTTTTGACCCGGTTCGGGTTTCCCTCCGCTGTCCGATCTGCAACGAACGGCCAGGATCGCACGCATCAGATCAGCGGCGCGAGCAGGCTGGGCCGCAGTAGGCCATTAGTTGGGCCGCTGCGTAGTCCAGGCTGGGGCCGAATTCAAAAAAAAAATAAATAAAAATGGGCTGCTGCGGGCTGAATGCACATATGGGCTTCTTTTGAGGTTTTGAGCCCGTTTAAGTTTCCTTTTATCTTTTATGTTTTCCAGCTTATTTAATTTCCATAAGTCATATAATTGTTTTAATTACTGTTTAGTTTGCATTATTTTGCTGAAAAATTATGTTTTCCACCAGTATGCAATTAAGATGCTCTCTATTTAAGTGGAACCTTCGAGAAGCTTAGTTAGAGTACACTTGTAATTAATTCTGACCATCGTTGTTTTAATTATGAGTTTAATGATAAATTTCGTTTGTTTTCTGCCCATCGGTGATGCAAATTGAAATTTATTGCATAATTTTAATCGGACCATCGTAAGGTTATTAACTTATTATTATGCTTTTATGTGCATCTTTATTGTGTATTTTACTGAAACATAATTTTCCATAATTTTCAGTGAACAATGTGACCGGCTACCTAAACACCATTGAGCCACTTAATGGCACCAACTTTCCTAGCTGGAAGGAAAAGGTGCAGGTCATACTTGGCATTTTAGAGTATGACTCAGTCTTACGTGAGGCTAGGCCTGTTGTTTCTACTGCTCCCAATGCTGACAATTCTCATGTCGATAAGTGGGATAGGAACAACAAAATGGCCAACATGATCATTAAGCAATCGATCTCTGTTGCCATTAGAGGTGCTATTCCTGATAAACATGAGGATGGTCGTGAGTTGACCGCTAAGGAATTCTTCGATAAGGTTGAAGAAAACTTTAAGAGCTCCTCTAAGACCTATGCTAGCACTCTCATTATGAAAATACTAACATCTGAGTATAATGGGCAAAGTGGTATTAGGGAGCACATTTTGAGCATGTGTGATATGGCCAATAAGCTTAAGGCACTAGATATGGCCATCTCGGATGGTTTTCTGGTGCGTTTCATTATGACTTCACTGCCTCCTCAATATAGTCCTTTTAAGATAAGTTACAACACTCAGAAAGGGACTTGGAACATAGCTGAGCTCATCAGCTATTGTGTTGAGGAAGAGGAAAGGCAGAAGGCTAAAAAAGGGAAGAATGTGGCTAACCTTGTTGGGTTTAATCATCCTTCTAAAAATCAAGCTGAATCAGGAAGCAGCAAGCAGCCTAAGAAGAAAGCCCAAGATGAGACTTGATCTCAATGATGTCGCGGCGGTTTTCATTTGTCTCGGTCACTATGCGCTTGCACATGGAGAAGATGCTCTTGAATGCCCTCTTGACCATGGAGCCCTTGACCTAGCGAGAGGATTTAGATGAGTGTGAAGGGCGAGGAAGGGGCTCATCATCATGGCGAGGGGCAGCACTGGAGGATCCGGCAAATCTTGTGCTCTTCTTCATTGGGGCTCTCTTGTCTCTAGCACGAAGATGCCTAAGAGGCTCATGAGTGACATCCTTTGGAAATTGGGTATTGGTGACCCTCTCAATCATGTACATGATGTATGGAGCATATGGGAGATGCTTCATGGGGTCACACATAGCACGGCGAAGTTCATTCCAAATGAAGTCAAAGATGCAAAAGCCCTCTTCTTCAGGAGCCACACGGTTGAGGAGATTGACGACATAGTGCCTAAGAGTGGTGATATCTCCCATTTTTGGATAAATGGTGGCACGGAAAAACTGATTGAAATAGTAGTAGTATGGAATGAGATTGTCAGCTTTTCCCTCATGAGCTAGAAAGGTGGAGGGGAACATATATGCCATGTCCTTGGGCTTATAATTGTCTTCATTATGGATGGGGGTGCGAGCTTCATCCTTTGAGCCAAGACCAAGCAAGCGAGAGAAGGTCATGTAGTCAATGGTGTGCTTCTCACCTTGAGTGGTCCAAGTGATAGTGTTTTGATGAGAGTTATAGTAGTAGGAGCAATGGAATTGAGCAAGAATCTCTCTATTCCATCCATATCGAAAGCCCATGATCTCATATAAGCCAAGTTCCTTGCACCTATCAATGACGGCAACAAAGGTGGGATTCTCCAACTTCTCATAGTATGCCCAATCAATGTACTTCATCTCCACAATTGGTGACTTGTTCTTTGCCTTCATCTGTGGACTCCTTATCACAGTCTGATAGAAGTCCCTATGGAAGTCACACCAAAACCTCGACTCAAGTGCCTTACTAGAGATATACATGTAGACATCCTCCTCCCTTTGTTCTCTGACTGCAAGGGCATTCCTAGCATAGTCTCTCACCATCTGTTGGGCAAACCCTTGCACAGCCCCGGGGTCCCTTAGGTTGACAGGAGCAGTCACCACCCTCACATTTGATGGAAAAGACACAGTGAGACGGGATGGAGTTCTGGGACAGATTTGGGAGTAGGGAGTGGGACGGTTCTTTGGCATGGATGGACGAGGTACGGGCCTAGAACGGGAGATGTAGGGGGCCTCACGGGATTTCCTTGATGGCTGAGCTGGACCTTTCTCGTGACACCTAGGAGCAACCCTATATTGGTCAGCATCTTCTTCTTCCTCCTCCCCCTCCTCACCAACAACTTGTTGTTCTTCCTCTTCCTCAATCTCTTGCTCGGTGTAGATAGGGGCACGAGCACGAGTGGACCGCTGAGAGGAGCCAAGCCCCAAAGTCTCATGCACTACCCCCAAGGTTTGAGGGTCGTGCCTAGCCTTAGTCCTCCTATGGGTGCCCGGTTCGTCTTGCTTGTACTTCTTCCTCATGATCTGGAGATGAGTAGCAAGGAGTACGTAAGAATTCATCCATGGAAAATGTGTGTGTCAAAGCAATTTGGAGTTTCAGCAGGAAAATCCGGAGTCTCCGAGAAAATTCCCGGACAGTCCGGGAAATCCGGAGTGTCCGGAAAAAGTCTGGAGTCTCCGGGTTTTCCTGGCGAAACCCTAAATCATAATGCCGCACAAATCCACCACAGGAAACTTAAGATATTGCAGATCCACTACTTCTAGAGTCTAAGGAACATTCCTATCCAAGAGATTTCTCAAGATACGTCCTAGAAAAGGAGATCGGGCAAAGGAGCCTTTGAATACCTTAGGGAAGAGAGGGAACCGAGGGGGAAAGCCTTCAAGTCTTCAAATCAAGGGCAGCACCTTGTTTCCCACACCTTGGAGGCTTCAATCTCTCACTCTCTCAAGATATGGAGGGTGGAAACCCAAGGTTCTATGGAGGAACCAAGGGAGAGAGGAGAGGGGCGCGGGGGAGCACGGGGAGGCGACGGGAGGAGATGAAAAACGGTCCACGTAGTGAAAAGGTGAAAGACTAGGGTTTTGACTGCGGTGAAAACGTTTATATAGGGGTTAAAGTCCGGAGTATCCGGGCTGAACCCGAATTCTCCGGGAAATCCGGAGTATCCAGGGAAAAGCCCGGAGTCTCCGGCTCCCCCTGAGACTGGGCAACAAATTTTCAAGGAATTTGAGATTGAGATGGATAAAGATGATTATGAGTGAAACTAATGTGAGCTAGAGAGGTTCCAACACTTGATACTAGCCACAATCATACAATGAGAACTATAGTCCAAGTGTTGTACCTAGAGAAAAATCCAAATTTTTTTCAAAGCAAATCCATACCAATTTTTTCAAATCCTTTTCTTTTGTAAAGATCTAGCCTAAGACAATCAAACATGTGCATGATCTCAAGCCAAGTTACGAGAATCCAAGATATTCAGTTCACTCCTCAAAGCACAAAACCTTAGTTCATCAAGAGGCTTTGTGAAGATATCGGCTAGTTGCTTTTCGGTGCTCACATGACTTAAAGCGATATCTCCTTTGGCTTCATGGTCTCTCAAGAAATGGTGTCTTATGTCTATGTGCTTTGTTCTTGAGTGGTTTACGGGGTTGTTCGCTAGCTTGATGGCACTCTCGTTGTCACACAAGAGTGGCACCTTGCTAAACGTACAACCAAAGTCCCTCAAAGTGAACCTCATCCAAAGTAGTTGAGCACAACACGCGCCGGCTGCAACATACTCGGCCTCAGCGGTGGACAAGGCAACGGAATTTTGTTTCTTGGAACTTCAAGACACCAAGGACTTTCCAAGGAATTGGCAAGTCCCGGATGTGCTCTTTCTATCTACCTTGCAACCGGCATAGTCCGAATCGGAATAGCCAAGTAGATTGAAAGTGGAGCCCTTTGGGTACCATAAACCAAGGTTAGGAGTGTGTACTAAATACCTAAAGATTCTCTTAACAGCCATGAGATGACATTCCTTAGAATTGGCTTGAAACCTTACACACATGCACACACTAATCATAATATCGGGCCTAGATGCACAAAGGTAAAGCAAAGATCCAATCATGGAGCGATATACCTTTTGATCCATGCTTTTTCCATCTTCATTTAGGTCAAGATGTCCATTGGATGGCATTGGAGTCTTGATGGGCTTGGCCTTGTCCATGTCAAACTTCTTGAGCATGTCATGAGTATATTTTGTTTGACTTATGAACGTGCCTTCCTTGAGTTGCTTGATTTGAAATCCAAGAAAGAACTTCAACTCTTCCATCATGGACATCTCGAATCTCTTAGTCATAATCCTACTAAATTCATCTGCCCAAGCTTTGTTAGTAGAACCAAATATGATATCATCGACATATATTTGGCACACAAATAAATCATTCCCTTCTTTGCGAGTGAAAAGAGTAGGATCGGCTTTGCCTATTTCAAAGCCTTTCCTTAAGAGAAATTCCTTAAGGCATTCATACCATGCTCTAGGTGCTTGCTTAAGACCATAGAGCGCCTTATGGAGCTTGTAGACGTGGTTGGGGAATTGAGGGTCTTCAAAGCCCGGTGGTTGCTCAAGATAGACTTCTTCGGAGACTGGGCCATTCAAGAATGCACTCTTGACATCCATTTGAAAGAGCTTGAAATCATGATGTGCAGCAAAAGCCAATAAGATACGAATTGCTTCAAGTCTTGCCACCAGTGCATAGGTCTCTCCAAAGTCCAAGTCTTCAACTTGAGTATATCCCTTGGCAACCAACCTTGACTTGTTCTTGGTCACTACCCCATCCTCATCTTGTTTGTTGCGGTACACCCACTTTGTTCCAATTACATTTTGCGAAGGGCGTTCCACTAAGGACCAGACTTCATTCCGAGTGAAGTTGTTCAACTCTTCTTGCATGGTTATCACCCAATCAACGTCTTGTAATGCTTCTTCCACGGAGAGAGGTTCAATCATGGACACGAAAGAGTAATGCCCACAAAAGTTTGCCAATCTTGATCTTGTGGTAACCCCTCTTCTTATGCTTCTAAGAATGTTATCAACCGGATGATCTCTTTGAACACTTTGACGAACTCTTGGATGTGGCTCAGAAGCTTCTTGTTGAATCAGGTCTTCATTTCCTTGAATGTCTTGAGCATCATCTTCAGAGGGCCCGGACTCTCCGAGATTGGGTCCGGAGTCTCCGGAATTTCTGGATTCTCCGAACTTTTCTCCGGAGTGTCCGGGTTTTGCAGCGGCAGTGAGGTTTGGTGATGCTTCAATGACTTCATCTTCTTCATCTTCTTCTTAAGGCTTGATTTCACCAATGGCCATCTTCTTGATGTCATTTGTAGAGGTCTTTTCCTTGCCTACACACACTTCATCAACTTGCTCTACTTGAGAGCCATTAGATTCATCAAATGTCACGTCACACACTATATCAGCACTACCGGTGGTCTTGTTGAGAACGCGATAGCCGTGAGCATTTGAGGCGTAACCAAGAAATATACCATCATCAACTTTAGGTGCAAACTTAGAGTTCTCGGGCTTCTTGTTGAGAATGAAGCACTGACAACCAAAAACTCTAAAGTAAGACACATTAGGCTTCTTACCGGTTAAGAGTTCATAGGCGGTCTTGTGTCGAAGCTTGTGAAGATACAAATGGTTGATAGCATGACAAGCCGTGTTGACCGCTTCCACCCAAAAACTATCTGAAGTCTTGTACTCATCAAGCATAGTTCTTGCAGCTTCTATGAGAGTCCTATTCTTCCTCTCCACTATCCCATTTTGTTGAGGTGTGTATGGGACGGAGAATTCATGACCAATGCCTTCACCATCAAGATACTCTTCAATATTGGTATTCTTGAACTCGGAGCCATCGTCACTTCTTACTCTCTTGATCTTCACATCAAACTCATTTTGGGCTCTAGTTGCAAACTTCTTGAATACATCATGAACCTTGCTCTTGTCACGCAAAAAGAATACACATGTATACCGAGAGTAATCATCAACAATGACAAAACCATACTTGCTCCCTCCAATACTAACATAAGCCACGGGACCAAAGATATCCATGTGAAGTAATTCCAATGGTCTTGTAGTGGTGAGTACATTCTTGGAGGGGTGAGGAGCACCAACTTGCTTTCCGGCTTGACAAGCACTACAGATTCTATCTTTCTCAAAGTGAACTTTTGTTAGTCCTAGGATGTGTTCCTCCTTTAGAAGTTTGTTGAGATTATTCATCCCAACATGGGCTAGCCGGCGATGCCAAAGCCAACCCAAGCTAGACTTCGCCATTAAGCATGTATCAAGTTGGGCTTTCTCCGATGTAAAATCCACCAAATAAAGTCTTCCCTTGAGTTCACCCTTAAAAGCAACAGAGTCATCGCCTCTTCTAAAGACGGTCACACCCTAATTGGTGAACAAATAATTGTAGCCCATCTCACAAAGTTGTGACACAGACAACAAATTGTAGTCCAAAGATTCAACCAAATAAACATCAGAAATTGAATGATTGGTTGAGATAGCAATTTTACCAAGACCAACAACTGTTCCACCACCATTGCCTCCAAAGGCAATCTTTTCCATAGGATGTTCAATCATTTCACAAGACATAAACATCTTCTTCTCCCCGGTCATGTGATTAGTGCATCCACTATCAATCACCCATTTGGCTCCACCGGAGGAGTATGCCTACAAAACAAATTAGGCTTGGTTTTTAGGTACCCAATTAGAGTTGGGTCCTTTCACGTTAGTCACAAGAACTTTGGGTACCCACACATTCCTTTTGATCATAGAGCCTTGTGTGCGGGGTCCCACATACTTGGCCACCACCTTACCCTTGTGGTTCCAAGTAAACACATAATCAACATAAAAGTTGTCTTGTGAAGCATATGCTTTGGGCTTCTTGGTTTGCTGGGCTTGCACCACTTTGGTATTGACTTGTGGTTCATGGGATGTGTCATTAGAGCTCTTGAACTTGATGGGAGTGTTGAGCCTAGGTTGTTTACCTTCAACCTTGGCACCCAATTGCTTCATCCCATGCACCACATTTCTTGTTTCCACACCCCTTGTGTGGTTGTTCTTGATGAATGGCATAGGGTCTTTGGAGCCTTGCTCATTCTTACCTAGTCCCTTCCCATTCTCAAAGCCAAACTTCTTCATGTAGTTTGAACCAAAGCCCTCGGTATGGTTCTCAAACTCTCCTCTCTTAGGTTCCTTCTTTTCCTCAACAAGAGAGTTTGACAACCGAGCAATCTCTTTCTTCATTGCATTCATCTCGGCAATGTTAGTAGCATATGCATTTAAATCAAGTTTATAGCATCTAGAACAACCATTACTTGTAGAAGCATTTGAGCTAGAGGTAGCATCATTAGAGGTTGTTTTAGCACTATTCTTAAGGTTGTCAAGTTGAACTTCAATTGCAATGTGACTAGCTCTCAAGCGTTTTAAGCTCTCTTGAAGTTCAACCTTTTCACTCTCAAGTCTAATGCAAGCATCCTTAGCTAGGAAAGACTTCCTAGTTAATTCATCTACTATAACAGCCTCTTTAGCTTGAGAGTTCTCGAGGCTAAGAATTTCTTCCTCTTTTTCCTTGAGCAAGTCCTCTTACACCTTGAAACCCTTCTTTTCAATTACAAGGGCATTCTCAAGGGCAATAGTTTTCTCTCGCTCAAGTCTAAAGAGTTCTTCTTGCACCTCAAGAGTCTCATCTCTATTCTTGATTTTATTTAGAAGGCTCATAATTCTTTTGGTTGCTTTCTTGCCAAAGCTAGTGATCATTTTTTCAAATTCATCATCACTATCATTATCATCATTAACATCTAGGGGAGAAGGTTTAGTGTCTACCTTAGTGCCCCTAGCCATGAGGCATGTGTGAGTGAAGTCATCTTCATCATCGGTGAGATCCCCAAAGAGTGATGGCTTGTCAATGGGTTGAGCAATGGATATTGTAGCAAGCCCCACTTCATCATCAGAGTCGAAGCTATCATCATTTGAATCCCATTCTTCACCCAAATGAGCTTCACCAACTTCCTTCTTCTTGTTCTTGTCATACTTGTTGGTGTCTCTTCTTCTCACCTTGATGTTGGGACATTCCGCAATGAAATGACCCTCCTTGCCACACCCAAAACATGGCCTCTTGGATGTTCTCTTGGTCTTGATCTTGTCCTTGTCTTTGTTCTTGTTGAAGAAGCCACCCTTCTTCATCACCTTGGTGAACCTCTTCACAAATAAAGTCATTTGCTCGGGGGTCAAGGTGTCATCACTATCTTCCTTGACCACGGTCTTGGAGGATGATGAGCTTGCTCTCTTCTCTTTGTCTTTGCTTGAAGCTTTGAGAGCTATTCCCTTGTTCTTCTCAATTTGTTCATGCATCTTTGACATTTCTTGTGAGAGCTTTGACTCCTTGACGGTGATAAGATGTTCTTCAATTCTACCAATCACATCCGCCAGAGTGAACTTCTTGAAGCCTCTCTTCTCTCTAATAAGTGTAGGGAGTTGAACATCCCTAACCATATAAGCGGAGAGGATCTTATCAACTACTTCTTTTCTTCCCCATCTTGTGCTCCCAAGAGACTTGATTTTGTTGATGATCTTGTTCAAGCGATTCTACATGTCTTGTGGAGATTCATCTTCTTTGATGACGAAGCGGTTGAGCTCACTTTCAAGAGCTCTAATTCTTCCTTCTCTAACTTGTCTTGTTCCTTCATGGTTGATAGAGAGAGTGTCCCACACATCTTTGGCGGACTTCAAGCCATCAACCTTGTCATACTCTTCGGCGATGAGAGAGCTCTTGAGGATGCGAATTGCTTGATAGTTGCATTGGATTTCATTCACTTGAGCTTGTGTCAAAGTAGCATCTCCACTTGGAAAGGTGATTCCCCTGTTCACAACAGTCCGAAGTGCGGGGTTTACCGCCATCAAATACTCCTCCATCGAGTTCTTCCACTTGGAATAGCCGGTTCTATCAAATTGGGGTATCTTTCCAATGTGGTGGGAACTCGATGGTTTATCAAAGATTAAATTGGAGTAATTGTAAGGGATACTAGAAAACTCTCTTCCCGAGGGCCGACGAGTGGAGCGGTTTGATCTCGCATCATCAAAGTCCTCATCACTTGATGAAGATGATCCACCATCTTCATTTCTTGGATGATGACTTGTGCTTGCTCCACCGGCACCTCCCGCTGCACCCGTAGGAACCTCGGGTGTGTTCACGGGGGGTTGGTTACCACCGGGGTTGGTCAAGTCACCTTCGGGCGGTGTTGCTTGATTAGTTGGGGTCGACATCTCTTTTCTCCAAGCGGTTAAGCTTCAAACGGAGCAACCGGCTCTGATACCAATTGAAAGGATCTAGAGGTCGACTAGAGGGGGGGGTGAATAGTCATTCCTGAAAACACAACTTAAAACAACTTATCAGTCCAAAGTCTGGAGTCTCCGGATATTTTTTCGGATACTCCGGGGAGTCCGGAGTATCCGGGAAAATGTCCGGATTGTCCGGGCTTTTGAGGTGGCGACTAAATCAGCAGGAATCAAACTTGCCCAAACTCAAATCTGTGAATATAGGATATGCAATACAGAGATATAAGCCTGTTCCACCACTTAGAATCGGTAGGAACCTCACCACGGAGTAGATCGGCCACAAACCCTAGAAAAGTACTCAACAGGATTTCAAGCATACAACAATAGCGACAAGCACAAGAGACACAAGGGATTTGTTACCGGAGTTCAAGCTCACACCTTGAGCTCTACGTCTCCGTTGAGGAACCCACAAAGGGTGGACCTTTACACCTAGGTCACTTTCCTCCCCCTAGTGACCACAAAGATCGAGCTAGGGTTACTTACTCAATCACGAGGTAATACAAACTTCCTTGGGCAGCCACAATCCTTTGGATGCTCCAAGGCAACGCCTAGCCGGCTAGGATCTCAAAGCTCCAAGAGTAACAAACACGAGATTGCCAACCAAGCGAAGAACGAGGTACTCTAGAGATGGGAAATCAGCTCACTAGCACTCTCCAAGCTCTTGCTCTCAATCCCTCCTTTAATCCCCAACAAATCTCACCAAACCAAGGCCAAGGGAAGTAAAGAGGAGGAGTGAAAGAGTTCTGAGTGTTGCAGGTCGAAATGGGCAAGAGAGTGAGAGAGGATAGGGTGAGGGGGTATAAATACCTCCTCACCCAGAAAAAGAGCCGTTACAGCTCTAAGACCCGGAGTATCCAGACCAGGCCCGGAGACTCCGGGAAGTCCGAACTGTCCGGGATAAAACTTGGATTGTCTGGCCTTCCAGAGTTAGCATACTTAAGGATATCTCGGTGATCGTGCAGTGCAAGGTGTCTCTCATAGGATTTTGGTTAGTCATTTAGAGTACCTTTTCAACTCTTGGAAGATACAATCCATGTCCTTCTTAATAGTACGACATTCCTAGGACTCAAATTCCAAATATAAAATAAATAAACCTCCAAGGAATCCTTCTTTTAGCATCACTTCCTTTTTATATAGCAATGAAGCGCTTAGATGCCATCTTAGAATTTTAGTACCTGCTCATATACTCAATACATCATTAGTAGCTTAATGGTCTGTCATTAAATCACCAAAACCCACTTAGGGGGCCAAGATACTCTTCAGCATCCCAACCGTCGTGGGCCACGGCGGTTGGTTTTTTTTAATATTTAGAAGAGAAAATACACACCTTTGCAATGGCATGTACGGCGCTCGTAAAACCCTAACAAAGCGCCTTACGTACTGATAACATGCGTTAGGGAATTTAGAAATTTGATTACAACAGGTCTAATTAATCTAGTTGTACGAGAACTGCCCGGAGAGCAAAGACCCACCGGAGTCTTGCGACGACATGTAGTAGTACCTAGTTGGGGGTGGAGGTGGTGAAGGTGGAGGGGAGTTGTTCTTCTTATGGCATTCACAAGTGCAGGTTGAACATTTGCAGCATCGACCGTCTCCAGCGCTAGACGATCGATCAGGGGAAGCCAATGCCTCCGACAGCTCCCGCTTCAGGTTGTAGATGATGACGTCCTCGAAGTAGTCGATGTACTCTTGATAGGGGCGAATAGCTGGTGGATCCACCCATTGTGAGAAACCGCAGTTCTCTGGTTGGGTGAAGTACTGCAAAAGGCAAGAAAATGTTACCAAGCCAAAGAAAGATGATGAACAAATTTGTGGACATTGCTTACCCATGCATGTGGGCAGTGGCAGAAGCGACGACCGGAGTTGTTTCATCCCTCGTACACTTGCTCACGCAAAACTCACTGTGCGAACACCTAGGCCACAGCACCGTTTGCTTCGGTGCGTAGCTTCTAACTTCACACATCGATCTGAAGTCACTCTTGCCTTTCAATGGGAAATTGGCTACGAAATCAAGAGATTGCTGATGCCACAACATAGGACCGAAACCGTGTTCATGCCCACTCCAGGAAGTCATTGTTGAATGTTGTGAGAAGAAGGCAATGGAGTGAATGGTGCTACATATAGGCAGAAGGAGGCTGGCTGGGTGGTGGGCCCTTTGATCCGTGGGAAGAGAAACGAAGCAGTGACTCGGAGAAAACAAACCCTAGTACTAGGGCACTGCCGCATTGTGGGCTAGTCGATCCGTGGGAGGAGAACACGTCAGTGACTCGGAGGAAACACAATGACTCTGCATATGACTGTGACTCTAACGAAACACACGTAACGAAGAAAACACACTCTAATGCAGTTCGATTAAAGTTTTTAAGGATACAAACCGAGGACCCTAGATCACGATGTCATGAAATCCCGAATTATTTGATACAGTCCGACTAGGGCTGGATAACGAGCAGGCTCAGTTCAGCTCGGCTCGGTGCGGCTCGTTATTTAAACGAGCTAGCTCGGTTCGGCTCGGCTCGTTAAGGTAACGAGCAGAAAAGCTGGCTCAGCTCGGCTCGATCCGGCTCGCGAGCCAGCTCGAGCTGGCTCGCGAGCCAGGGTAACAAATCATCACAGATGAAGCTCGTAAGTGCTTATCTCTCCACAATCTATTTCGTAAATTAAATCAGCAGTAGAGAAAACGAGATTGAAGAGAGAATATTGGAGATCCACATTTTGCATCCATGTGCAAGCAAAATCCATACGCCGAAAGAAATAAAGAAACCAAATCACAGGGACAAAGCACAATACTATTGAAGCCTTTCCTGGACGAGAGGCCATCCTGCTCGTGCTGTCAGTCAACATCTTCTGGCCTCGAGCTCCGCCTAGAAGCTACCTGCTGCTTCCTTCTTCGACTCCATGGCTGGGACTCAGGGGAGACAACACAGAGTAGCGTGACGGGCGATAGCACAAAGGAGCAGGGAGCGGCAGCTAGCAGCGGCGGACAGCAACACTAGATGCCGATTGCAATGGCCATGAAGGACAGACTGGTGGAGGGCAAGGTTCAGAGAAGAGAACTGGACGAGGAGCTAGCGTGTGCTTGAGATCTGGAGCGCCGCCTCCGATACCTAAGTGATGCGTGTGGCGTGCGGCGTGAGAGGGCGATGCGTGCGGCGTGCGGCGCGAGAGGGGGCGCTGGAGACGGAGCTGGATGGCTAGGGTTATATTGGTTGTTGGGCTGGGGTGCTGGGCGCTTGCTACTGGGCCAGTAGAGTGTTTTGGGCCTTAGCTTGTTTTAGCTCACGAGCTGCTCGCGAGCGGCTCGAGCTGGCTCGTTATTTGTAGCGAGCTGAAAGGCCAGCTCGGCTCGCTAGAAAAAGTGAACGAGACGAGCCGAGCTGAGCGAGCTAACGAGTTTCGAACTTTTCGTCCAGCTCTAAGTCCGACTAATACTCTAGGTCTACTGGGTACAACAGGGTATTTCCCCTTCCTGATGGCATCCGGCCCAGCTTCCTTGGCCCGGCGAGCCCTCTCCCTCTTCCTCTCTCTATCGGCTTCACAGGCCTGGGCCGCTTCACGTTCTCTCATCTTCTGGCGAATGCGCATTTCCTTCTCCTCCTCCTTGTTTTTCCTCTCTCTTTTCCCACTCAACCATGTGGAACCACCTCTCCCTTGCATCACGGCCCGCTTCCTCGACGTAGCTCTTGTCGAACTCAGACTGCTCGGTATCTAGCCACTGCATGAAATCACAAAGAGGAGGTGGAGTCTTTTTTAAAGATATGTCAACAAATAATTAAAAAAATGACAAATGAATAATCAAGAAATGTAGTAAGTCCTTACTTTGGCTCTAAGGTTGCGGTCCAAAGGCTGGATCGGGTCGTGCGCATAATTGGCGCACATGAAGAACCTCATCCCGTAGGCGTACCCGAGAACCTTGCACCTCACAAGCTTGCAGTTGTCACCGCAGAAGCACATAGGAGTGTTGGTCCCCTTTGGCACCTCGACGTTGTCCTTCCTCATGGTGAGGAACTCCAAGTCCAACTCAAGATCTGAGGAGGCCATTGCAAACCTGCAAAACATGGTGAGAACAATTATTACAATCATAGACAAAATTATACAAATGAATCAGCACAATTAAGACGACATGAAATAGCAGTTCAATTATTCAAATACAATACCATGCATAAGTTCGTACACGAAATATTAGTTCAAACATTACAAATTCCGAAATTAAATGTTCTAACATTACAAGCAACTATGATCATCTGAATCCTGCATTGTTGCTACGCCCACGTCCACGTCCATGTCCACGTCTGCGTCCATGTCCTGATGGGGGTTGGGAGAGTCCTGAAGGTGTTGATGAACCCACATTGGCCGTAGCTGGTGCGTTGCAAGCATAATTTGCAGTTGTGCACTTCTTGTACGTGTGGCCCGTGTTGTGGCACTTGTAGCATATCACTACTGCAGGTCCAGCTTATGCTTCATCCATGTTGTTTCTAATCCACTTCGTTTTCCTTCTTCCAACACCTTGGCACATCTCAGGATCTGGATTTGGTATGTGCACAGCATTTTCTTTGGGGTTCTCAGTAAAGGTACCTTGCACGAGGTAGCTCTGGATTGTTCGATTCCAAATGTTCCGAACAGTTTCCTTGTTGTAGTACCATGGCACGTACCTACGGTAGCTGAAATTTTGAAGTTTATTGAAACGAACCGGGTTTCCAAAGATGGGAACCCGATCCATGCACCTCTGTGATAGTCCCAGGAGGCTATCACGTGCAAATCCCTGTCTCAGAAAGTAAAAAAAACCGTACAACAGAAGGAAATATATGATGGTCCACATAATAATATTATAATAATTAAGCATCTGAATACAGCATTTCGGCTCATGCCGGGTACAAGTCCAACATGACTGAATCAAACAGAGTAAACATCTACGCAGCGGCTCTCATAGCGAAGTAGACTACATATCCTCAGGCAAGCTCGAGTGTAGGGCGAGCCTAAATCCTCCCATTCATCGTGCTCAAAGTCGTAGTCCGGCTCCTGGTCTGAAAACCCATCATCTACTCGATAAGCGAGTAGGTCATGTCAGCTTCCCAACAAAGAGCATAAGCAAAAGAGAATAATTCTAATATGCATGAGTAATCCTATTTATGGCTGTAGAAGGTTATGCAAGCAGCGGTAGCAACATCAAGGAATGCAGAAATGCCGAGAGGTCACCATCTCCGAGGAGATCCACACCTCCGAGGACAACACCTCCGGGGTCAACACCCCAAACAAGGAAAGAAGCACCAAGCACTGGATCTCAACCGAGACACAACATCCCACTCTCATCTGCGACGTGGGGTCACCAACTCCTATCCCCACGTCTCAACGGCACAGAGCCGGGCTCACACACACACACAGGGGAGAGAAAGCAGCACAAGGAGAGATTAGCCAGAGTAACAGACCCGTGGGCTATCCATACCAGTGGACACGGACTATAGCTATAAGTTTAACACTGTGCAGAGGTTGTACAACTGGACCCGCTGAGTAGAGCAGAATCAGGTGCCCTCGATCCACCTCTCTACCTAATGGCCGGAGACCTAGCAGTGGACGGCACTCTCCTGCCTCTCCGAGCCTGAATCGTCCTGACTGGGGTGCGAAACTTGCCAGCAGGGCCTCGAAGCTATGAAACCTTCCCCGGAGGAGCCGGGGCGACGTCTACTCAGGGGTATAACCGTCCCCCTCACACGACCACACCGGTCCGCCTACAGGCTAGATGCCATCCACATACTAGTTCTCGGACCGAACCCCGCCCATAACAAGGCGAACGGTTTGTACGTAAATAGCCCAAAGATCACGGTTAAACTGTCGATCGGTCCTTAATTGCAAGAGCGAGCACTCACCAACTCCCACCGTCCGACACGCCGCTAGGGCGAGAGGCCAGGTCGCATCTCCCCTAGACAGGCGTTCACAAGTAACCAAAGTGGCTCGCTCCCGCGGTAACACGTCAAGGATACACACTCACCCAAAACACACGCTAGAATACCGAGATATCCCAACCTCGGTCCAAACCTGAGATCCATCCATAACTAAGGGTAAAATATATGGATGAATAAAGCCGGGAACTAGCTCGGGGTCTGTAGCTAGTTCCATAAGTAGGTATATCAAGGTCAGGATAAAGCAATTCCAAGGCATGGCTAACAATTGTCTATGCAATTTTAAAACATGCATAAAAAGTAAATAAGCACTAGCAACTAAAGCATGCATAGGATCTATATGGTTGGGAGTGACATAACACCTGGCTGGCGTCCGTAGTCCTGGTCTGGTTTGAAGTCGAGGTCGTAGGCTTCCTCCGGGTCGTAGCTCACGTATGGGCAGCACGAGATACGAAACGCTAAATTATCAGCAATCAACTAAGCATAAATCCAAAGAAACCCGATTTTTAAAGATCCAAATAGAACCAAACTACCTACAATCAGCACCGTCTCATTTTTAGAAAAATATAGAAACTGGTTTCATATTTTTCGGAGTTATAAATAATAATTATGAATTTTCAAAGGTTAAAGGATTTATAAAATAATTTTCAAATTCAATTATAAATCAGAAAAGGGAATTTTATTTTGAAAATAGTTGATGATGTCAGCATGACGTCATCGTGACGTCAGCGTCACGGTTAGTGGGCCGAAAGGGTTAGTGGGCTCGATACGGCCCAATGGACTTGGCCCATAGAGCCCAAAAGGCCTAGTCCAATGGGCCCCCTTGAATTAATTTCAGAGCCCGTAAAAGAAAAAGGAAAAGGGCCAGCGCTGGGCTGTATTGGGCTACGGCCCAAGCGGCACCCCTTTCAATTACATCAGAGAAGTCCAACTCTGCCCCAGTGGGCACCCTTGCCATCCGCGCGTGTGCGTCGGCGCATCACGGCGTGCATCCGGCGGCGACAGCGGAAGACATCCCGGCGGCGGTGGTGGTTCTAAGGCTCGCGCGAGCTCATGGGGAGATGCGCTAGGTTCATGCGGTGAGGTTAGGTCGGCCTTGGCCCTTGGGTCGGGCGCGTAGGGCCGATGCGCGGTGCGCCATGGCGAGGAACCTGGCGCGGTGCGCCGTACGGCGGTGATGGCGCGACATGCAGCGACAACAGGAAAACAACGTGGTGTAGCGGCCGCACACGAGGGTGTGCGCATCCGGGTACACACATGCGTGCACAGGCTAGACCCGGCCGCGTCAAGGCTGACCGACGCGCGAGCTCCCGGCAAACCAGAGCAGCGACGCGGTGCGCCATAGCAGCGACGGCGCAAGGCCTGCACGAGACGGCATACGACTCGAAGGCTGGTTCTCAGGCATGGTTACAACGATGTTACGCAGAAAGGACGGCGAGGCACGGTGCAGCGCTGGGGTGCGCTACAGCGGCAATCTCGCGGTCATGCTCGGCTCGACGGCCGGCGGCGCGACGCAGGGGCGCGCTCCCGATCATCACAGGAAAGACCAAGGGAGGAGGGAAGAGTCAGGCCGGTGCGGTGCTCACGTTGCGGCGTAGGTGAAGACGTAGCAGTGGAGTTCGCGTTGGTGAAGCGGCGGTGATGTCCTCGGCGGTGGTCCTGCTCTGCTCCGGCGATGGCTTGACGCGGACAGGCTTCTCCTCTTCACGGGCGGCGCCGGTCTCGGAGGCTCCGGCTTCAGAGGTACGGCGCGGCGGCGGCGCGCCTCCCTTCTTCCTCTTCCCCCTTCTCCTTGCTCCCGGTGGCGGAACAGAGGTGGGGAAAACTTCCCCCAAATGGCGAGGAAGCCAAATCGGAGAAGGCCGCTGGGGTTTTGAGCGCGTGCGGGGTCAAGGGGACCAGGGAGCAGCGTGGGCCACCGCTGTTCCCTCCACCTTGCCTTGGCGGCGAAGGCACAGCGCGCGGGTGTGCTTTGCTTGGCGCGCGGGTTGCCCAGGGGCAATTGAGTGAAAACGCGAGGGGCAAGCGCGTGGGGTCCGCCTCGGCGTGCGAGCCAGCCCCTCGGCGTGCGTGCCAGCGAGGCGGGACGCGCGGTCTGGTGCGCAGGCGCGTGGTGCGGCGCAGCGGGGTGGTGCGGCGCGGCCTGGTCAAGATGGGCGCGGGGAAGATGACCAGTGCCCCGGCCGGTCCCACCTGTCGGCGTAACACGGACGGCGAGGCGCGAGGCGAAGCTGGGCTGGGCCGCTTGGTGGGCCGTGCGCTGGTAGAGGGTGTGAAGGTGTTCGCGGGCTGAGAATAGGAGGTGCATGAGCAGTCTGTGGAGGAAGTTAGCTGGCCCAGGTTAGTAAAGGGGTTTTGAAAATAGATTTGAATATAAGTTTAAACTTTATATTGAATTTGATTTTATTCAAATTCAAAACACACTCAAATAAATCCAAATAAAATCCATGAAATCCAAATCACCAACTTTACCATAATTTGAATTTATATTTTATATTTTTGGTTTTATTTATACATAGAATTTAGGGAAGAGGCTCGAAATGGGTATAAATTAGGGTGACACATCATCATATAAACAAAAGTTCAAATTTTCACACACTTTTACATTCCTAAATTTCTGGGATGTTACATTCTCCCACACCACCGGGAATCTCGTTCTCGAGATTTAAGCTCCATCCTCTCCCTCGAACAAGTGAGGGAACTCTCTCCTGAGGTCGGCTTCTTTCTCCCAGGTTGCTTCTCGCTCCGTGTGGTGACTCCACAACACTTTACAGTAAGGAATGGTGGTCCTTCTGGTTTCCTTTGTTGCCCTATCCAAGATCTTCTCTGGGTACTCTACATACTCCGGGGTGTTCTGCAGGTCGAGTATCTCTACCGGGACTTGCTTTGCTTCCACTTCCTTCTCACTCTCCTTCAACTGTGACACGTCGAACACGGGGTGCACTGCTGCCAACTCCTCTGGTAAAGCGAGTCTGTAGGCGAGCTTCCCAACTCTCCCGGTGATCTGGTAAGGTCCCACGTACCTCGGGGCAAGCTTTCCTTTCACTGCAAACCTCTTGGTTCCTCTCATGGGCGACACTTTCAAGTAGACAAAGTCTCCTCTGTTGAACGTCAAGTCTCTCCGGTGACGGTCTGCGTAACTCTTCTGTCAACTCTGGGCAATCTTTAAGTTCTCTCGAACTTTCTCCACCTTCTCCTCAGCCTCCTTGAGGATATCCGGTCCAAAGATCATCCTCTCTCCAACTTCTGACCACAACAGGGGTGTTCTGCACTTTCTCCCGTAGAGAGCCTCAAAAGGTGACATTTGGAGACTTGCCTGGTAGCTGTTGTTGTACGAGAACTCTGCGTAGGACAAACTGCTCTCCCAATCGGTGCCGTAGGTGAGGGCACAAGCTCTGAGCATATCTTCCAAGGTCTGGTTGACTCTTTCGGTCTGTCCATCGGTCTGAGGGTGGTAAGCTGTGCTGTAGCTGAGTGTGGTTCCCATCCTAGCATGGAAGCTCTTCCAGAACCTGGCCACGAACTGGGCCCTCTGTCTGACAATATGCTCCTCGGAGCTCCGTGCAGTCTGAGTATATGGTCCACGTACAAGTTTGCCAACTGATCTGTTGCGTCTGTAGCTTTGACTGGCACGAAGTGTGACACCTTGGTCAAGCGGTCCACGATGACCCATACCGAGTCGTGTCTTCTAGGTGAACGGGGCAATCCCACTACAAAGTCCATGGAAATGTCGTCCCACTTCCACTGAGGAATTTCCAACGGCTTCAACAGCCCTACCGGCTTCTGGTGCTCAATCTTCACTCTGCTGCAAGTGTCACAACAGGCCACATGGTAAGCTATGTCCTTCTTCATATCCTTCCACCAGAACCTCTGCTTCAAGTCCTGGTACATCTTAGTGCTTCCTAGGTGAATAGAGTACCTTGAATCATGGGCTTCTCTCAGAATTTTCTCTCGAAGTTCCTTGTTCTGCGGGACACAGATCCGATCTTTGAACCACACGATTTCCTGCTCATCAATCTGGTAATCCTCAGCTTTGCCTTCCAACATTAGCTCTCGAATAGCTCCAACTTCTTTGCAATCTTTCTGAGCCTCTCGAATCCTTCCTTCCAAGTCGTAGGTCACTTGAAGTTCGTTGAGTTGTCCCTGCTCCACAATCTCAACCTGAAGCTGCTCTAGCTCGTCGTGAAGTGTTGGCTGCTCCTGCCTCACCATCAAGTTGTTGCAATAGGACTTTCTGCTCAGTGCATCTGCCACAACATTTGCCTTGCCAGGGTGGTAGTGAATCTCTAGATCATAGTCCTTGATCAGCTCTAACCACCTCCTCTGCCTCATGTTCAGTTCCGACTGAGTGAAGAAGTACTTCAGACTCTTGTGATTGGTGTACAGCTCACACTTGTTGCTGATCAAGTAGTGCCTCCAAATATTCAGTGCGTGAACGACTGCCGCTAGCTCCAAGTCGTGAGTGGGGTAGTTCTCTTCGTGCTTCTTGAGCTACCTCGACGCATAAGCAACAACTTTGCCCTCCTGCGTAAGCACACATCCCAAACCTTGCTTCGAGGCATCACAGTACACCACTAAATCCTTCTTGATATCTGGCAGGGTAAGAATCGGAGTTATCGTGAGCCTCTTCTTTAACTCTTGGAAACTCCTCTCACAGGCCTCTGACCACACAAACTTGTTGTCATTCTTCAACAGCTCTGTCATTGGCTTTGCTATCTTGGAGAAGTTTTCTATGAACCTCCGGTAGTAACCTGCCAACCCGAGAAAGCTCCGGATATCTGTCACTGTGAGCGGTTGCTCCCACTTGGTAACTGCTTCCACCTTTGAAGGGTCGACTGCAACTCCCTCAGCTGACAACACGTGACCCAAGAAAGCAACTTCCTCCAACCAGAACTCATACTTGCTGAACTTAGCGTACAACTTCTGCTGTCTCAGCCTCTCCATCACAATCCGAAGGTGCTCCTCGTGCTCTTCTGCTGTCTCAGAGAAGATCAGAATGTCATCTATGAACACCACCACAAACTTGTCCAGCTCTTCCATGAAGACCTTGTTCATCATGTTCATGAAGTAGGCCGGGGCGTTGGTCAGCCCGAAAGAAACCACTACGAACTCGTATAGGCCGTACCGAGCCGTGAAGGTTGTCTTCGGGATAACCAGGTCCCGAATCTTCATCTAGTAGTAGTCTGACCTCAAGTCAATCTTGGAAAAGAACTTGGCCTTCCGCAGCCTGTCTAGCAAGTCGTCATCCCTGGGCAAAGGGTACCGGTTCTTGATCGTCATCGAGTTGAGAGTCCGGTAGTCCACACACATCCTCTTAGTGCCATCCTTCTTGTCCACAAACAGAAATGGCGAACCCCAAGGTGAGGCACTTGGTCGAATAAACCCTTGCTCTTGCAGTTTCTTGAGTTGCTTCTTCAGCTCATCGAGTTCATCCGCGGACATCCTGTACGGGCTCTTGGCCACTGGTCCAGCTCCTGGCATCAGCACAATCACAAACTCAATGTCCCTATCTGGCGGTAGCTCGGTCAACTCCTCAGGAAACACGTCGGGGTACTCCCTCACCACCGGAATTTCCTCCATGCTCATTACTTTCATGTTGCACAACATCAGCGTCGACCTCTGACCCTGTGGCTTGATCAACACTCTGGCTCCGCTGGGGTGCTCCAACTGCACGTACACTGGGTTGCAGTTTACCAATCCTTTGTGCTGGGCTAACCACTCCATCTCAAGTATCACGTCGATCCCGGTTGACTCCAGGACTGTCAAGTCTGCCACGAACAACTGTTTCTCGAACACCATGTTCACTCCTCTACACTCCAGCGTACTTCGCTTCTCACCTAGCGGAGAACTAGTAACTATAGGCTGTGATCTGGGCTTAGTTGGTAATGACCTTTCCTTTACAAACTTGGCAGAAATGTATGAATACTGAGCATCGGTGTCAAACAGAACGGTAGCCATAACTGAATCAACTAAAAACTCACCGAGAGCCACGTCTGGTGCTGCGGCTGCCTCCTCCGCGGTCAAGTGGTTCAGCCTGCCTCGAGTGGGTGGTGGTGCGCTCTTCTGCTGGTTCTGCTGAGGCTGTCCTCCTGGAGCTGGTGTCTTTGCTGGAGTCTGGTACTGAGTGTTCCTGTTCTGTCCTCCCTGCTGAAGCTTCTGGGGACACACGGTGGACTTGTGGCCTAGCTGACGGCAGTAGTAGCAGGTGATCTGAGAGCCGTCATAGGCCGGTGGCTGCTGCGGCCTAGGCTTCCACTGACTCGAACCTCCACTACCTCCAGTGTGACCTCTGCCCTGCTGAGAGTACTGAGTCTGCTGCTGCTGCGGGTACGAGCGCTGCCTCTGTGGTGGGTACTATAGCAGAGCTGACCTCTGTCGCTGGTGTGAACCCGAGTACCCTGCACGGTCTGCATGCTGCCTCTTCTCTCCACAGACCTCCACGTAGTCCAACCTCGACTTCTCCACAACTAAAGCCTTGCCCACCAGGGCGTGAAGAGTGCCACAGTCGTGAGCAGCCAGGTGGTGCGCCATCCCTCTGTGGAGTCCCTTGCGGTACCAGTACATCTTCTTCTTCTCGGTGTTGGAGTCGTCTGGAGCGTACCGCATCAGCTCCTGGAAGCGGTTGGTGTACTCCTGCACTGACATCTGTCCCATCTTCAGGTGCCTGAACTCGTCTGCCTTCCTGTCCATCACCGCCTCCAGGATGTGGAACTCCCTGAAAGCCTCCACAAACTCCTCCCACGTGATGTGGGCCGGGTCTGCGTGTGAGTAACAGTAGCTGTCCCACCAAGCTCCTGCGGTGCCGACCAGCTGGTGCGCGGCAACTGACACACACTCCTCCTCTGTAAGGTCTGTGAGCTCCAACTTCTTCTCGATCTCCCTCAACCAGTTGTCAGCCACCAGTGGGTCTGGTGAGTTGTCAAAGGTCGGTGGGCGCAACTTGGAGAAACCCTCTACTCTCTTCTGCAAGCTCTTGGGCTGGTCCTTGAAGTTCCTCCAGTTGTTATTGTTCTGGGCCACTGCGTTGGTGATCGTCTGCATCAGTTAGGTCTGAAGTGCCATCACTGCTGCTAGGTTGGGCGGTGGTGCCGACTGCTCTGGTTCCTGCTCTGGCTCAGGCTCAGCCTCCTCCTCTGGGTCAACTGGTGCTCGGCCTCCTCGACCTCCTCGCCCACCGCGGTGTCCACCACAGCGTCCGCCACGTGGGGCACGGCCTCCACGGCGGCCACAACCTCGACCTCCTACGGGGAGAGGGACGTCCTCCTGCTCGGCGTCCTCCTGGGATGCCTCCTCAAAACGGCGTAGGAGCCGTCCTGACCGTCTCACCCCCGATATTTGTTCCAAGAATTGAGATCGTGAGAAACGAGTTGTCAGAAATTAACTTTAAGGTACTTAAACATATAAGGAGTATCTAGCTAACAACAAACAATTTCACACAAGCATATAAGAAGCATAAACTCCGGCAAAAGATCGATAACTCCAATCACTCATGCAAGATCACCATACAAAAGGTGTGTATCTCGAGGCCTACTCCACAACCTTCGAGATTACACAGAAGCATGAGAACTACTACGCGATACATTTAGGGTGGTCAACTAAACATGATCAACATGAAGAACTCTACCCTAGCTTGATTACAGGATCATCCCCTCAAGGTGACTGCCTCTGAACGGTAGCTGGTGAGTACGATGGCGACACTGTCTTCGGACTGGGTGGAACTGAGTAGAACGGTGGGTCGTTCACTCCTGGGTAGTCTGGAATCTTAATCTCTGGTAGGTTGAAGTAGTTCGCCAAACTCTCCAAGGCTCTGTTCATCTCAAGTGTGTCGGTACTGCCTCTCGGGTAGGGTGGCTGTGCTGGAACCTGAGTAGGTGGCAACTCGAACGTCTCAGTCCTCAACTTGGGCCTCTTCTGCGGTGGTACCAACTCTGCAACCTCTCTGAGCTGTGTCACACGCCTCAGGTCTGAGTCTCTCCACGCTGAGCTGGTCCGGCTAGCTGTGTCCTGTGCATCGTACACCCTGCCTCCCAAGTGCCACAAGTGGTTGTAGTTCTGTGTCAGTCTCTCCTCGTGTCCCCACAGCCTCAACTGGTAGTCTGTGCAAGCTGCTCCCAGTGACTCAACCAAGTACTCCTTCTCTCGCAGTCTCAACCTCTCCTCCCTGGCTGCTGCCTCCGACTCCCTCAGGGCAGTCTGTGTCTCCTCCAGTCTTGCTTTCAAGGTGGCGATCTCAAGTGCATCCCTCTCTGTACTTGCTCTGGCAGCTGTGAGTCCCCACTCTGCGATCTGTATGTTCCTCCTGTGTGCCTCGTTGAGAAAGAACTCCAAGTGGTTGTTCTCTCTCTCCAGCTGGGCGTTCCGTCCCAAGGTGTCGTCCTACTTACACCTCAGAAACACTATCTCTGAATCGGCCCAGTAGAGTGCCTGGTCTTGAGCTTGGATGAACCTGCTGGCCATCTGCTCCTTCTCATCCTTGCCCTCTGTGTTCTCCTCGGTGTAAGCTGTCTCGTCCTTGTGCCACCTGCTGGGGTCGTACACTGCTGTCGGTAGGACTTCGAAAGGGGTATCCTTCAACCTCTGCTCCAACTGCTGGCACACTTTCTTCAGCGCGAGCCTGGCACAACACTGGTGAGCCTCCAGTGTGGAGTTGTCGAAACACGAGACCTTGACTTCTGAGAACTCTGGTACACGGGGATCTGCTGGTATCTTCAGGGTTAGCTCTGTCGGTGATTGGTCCACGACTGCAGTGGTGCGTCCCTCGTAGAACACCTCACTTGTCTCCACTCCAGCGGTCTCCAAACAGTTCTTGAGGACTCCGGCCCACTGGCCGTCGGTCTTGAGGGGATCCACGTCAGTTGGTCCATCTGCACGTTGTTAGGGAAGTTAGTAAGAGTTAGTAATGTTAATCAAGGTATTATATAGTAAAGTTCAAGGTACTTATATAAGATTTCATGAATTGTATATAAAGCACAAGGTGTATGGCTTTCCTATACTATCGTCCGTTCCTAGGCTCGTCCTATAGTCAAGTACGACTCTGATACCAACTGAAATGAATCGGGTTTCCAAAGATGGGAACCCGATCCCTGCACCTCTGTGATAGTCCCAGGAGGCTATCATGTGCAAATCCCTGTCTCAGAAAGTAAAGAAAACCGTACAACAGAAGGAAATATATGATGGTCCACATAATAATATTATAATAATTAAGCATCTGAGTACAACATTTTGGCTCATGCCGGGTACAAGTCCAACAGGACTGAATCAAACAGCACGGAGCCAGGCTCACACACACAGGGGAGAGAAAGCAGCACAAGGAGAGACTAGCCAGAGTAACAGACCCGTGGGCTGTCCATACCAGTGGACACGGACTATAGCTATAGGTTTAAGACTCTGCAGAGGTTGTACAACTGGACCCGCCGAGTAGAGCAGAATCGGGTGCCCCCGATCCACCTCTCTACCTAACGGTCAGAGACCTAGCAGTGGACGGCACTCTCCTGCCTCTCCGAGCCTGACTCATCCTGACTGCGGCGCGAAACTTGCCAGCAGGGCCTCGAAGCTGTGGAACCTTCCCCGGAGGAGCCGGGGCGACGTCTACTCAGGGGGTATAACCGTCCCCCTCACACGACCACACCGGTCCGCCTACAGGCTGGATGCCATCCACATACTAGTTCTCGGACCGAACCCCGCCCATAACAAGGCGAACGGTTTGTACATAAATAGCCCAAAGATCACGGTTAAACTGTCGATCGGTCCTTAATTGCAAGAGCGAGCACTCACCAACTCCCATCGTCCGACACACCGCTAGGGCGAGAGGCCAGGTCACATCTCCCCTAGACAGGTGTTCACAAGTAACCAAAGTGGCTCGCTCCCGCGGTAACACGTCAAGGATACACACTCACCCAAAACACACGCTAGAATACCGAGATATCCCAACCTCGGTCCAAACCTGAGATCCATCCATAACTAAGGGTAAAATATATGGATGAATAAAGACAGGAACTAGCTAGGGGTCTGTAGCTAGTTCCATAAGTAGGTATATCAAGGTCAGGATAAAGCAATTCCAAGGCATGGCTAACAATTGTCTATGCAATTTTAAAACATGCATAAAAAGTAAATAAGCACTAGCAACTAAAGCATGCATAGGATCTATATGGTTGGCAGTGACATGACACCTGGCTGGCGTCCGTAGTCCTGGTCTGGGTTGAAGTCGGGGTCGTAGGCCTCCTCTGGGTCGTAGCTCAGGTCTGGGCAGCACGAGATACGAAACGCTAAATTATCGACAATCAACTAAGCATAAATCCAAAAAAACCCAATTTTAAAGATCCAAACAGAACCAAACTACCTACAATCAGCACCGTCTCATTTTTAGAAAAATATAGAAACTGGTTTCATATTTTTCGGAGTTATAAATAATTAGTTATGAATTTTCAAAGGTTAAAGGATTTATAAAATAATTTTTAAATTCATTTATAAATCAGAAAAGGGAATTTTATTTTGAAAATAGTTGATGACGTCAGCATGACGTCATCGTGACGTCAGCATCACGGTTAGTGGGCCGAAAGGGTTAGTGGGCTGGATACGGCCCAATGGACTTGGCCCATAGAGCCCAATAGGCCTAGTCCAATGGGCCCCCCTGAATTAATTTCAGAGCCTGTAAAAGAAAAAGGAAAAGGGTCGGCGCTGGGCTGTAATGGGCTACGACCCAAGCGGCACCCCTTTCAATTACATCAGAGAAGTCCAACTCTGCCCCCTGGATTCTACTGGGAGACATCCCGCGTGCGCGTCGGTGCGTCACGGCGTGCATCCGGCAGCGACGGCGGAAGACATCCCGGCGGCGGCGGTGGTTCTAAGGCTCGCGCGAGCTCATGGGGAGATGCGCTAGGTTCACGAAGTGAGGTTAGGTCGGCCTTGGCCCTGGGGTCGGGCGCGTAGGGCCGATGCGCGGTGCGCCATGGCGAGGAACCTGGCGCGGTGCGCCATGCGGCGGTGATGGCGTGGCATGCAGCGACAACTGCAAAACAACGCGGCGTAGCGGCCGCACACGAGGGTGTGCGCGTCCGGGTACACACGCGCGTGCACAGGCTAGACCCGGCCGCGTCAAGGCCGACCGACGCGCGAGCTCCCGTGGAACCAGAGCTCCGACGCGGCGCGCCATAGCAACGACGGCGCAAGGCCTGCACGAGACGGCATACGGCTCGAAGGCTGGTTCTCAGGCATGGTTACAACGATGTTGCGCAGAAAGGACGGCGAGGCACGGTGCAGCGCTGGGGTGCGCTACGGCGGCGATCTCGCGGACATGCTCGGCTCGACGGCCGGCGCCGCGACGCAGGGGCGCGCTCCCGATCATCACAAGAAAGACCAAGGGAGGAGGGAAGAGTCAGGCCGGTGCGGTGCTCACGTTGGGGCGTAGGTGAAGACGTAGCAGTGGAGTCCATGTTGGTGAAGCGGCGGTGATGTCCTCGGTGGCGGTCCTGCTCTGCTCCGACGATGGCTTGACGCGGACAGGCTTCTCCTCTTCACGGGCGGCGTCGGTCTCGGAGGCCCCGGCTTCAGAGGTACGGCGCGGCGGCGGCGCGCCTCCCTTCTTCCTCTTCCCCCTTCTCCTTTCTCCCGGCGGCGGAACAGAGGTGGGGAAAACTTCCCCCAAATGGCGAGGAAGCCAAATCGGAGAAGGCCACTGGGATTTTGAGCGCGCGCAGGGTCAAGGGGACCGGGGAGCAGTGTGGGCCACCGCTGTTCCCTCCACCTTGCCTTGGCGGCGAAGGCGCAGCGCGTGGGTGTGCTTTGCTTGGCGCGCGACCTGGTCAAGATGGGCGCGGGGAAGATGACCAGTGCCCCGGCCGGTCCCACTTGTCGGCGTAACACGGACGGCGGGGCGCGCTACGAAGCTGGGCTGGGCTGGGCCGCTTGGTGGGCCGTGCGCTGGTAGAGGGTGTGAAGGTGTTCGCGGGCTGAGAATAGGAGGTGCATGAGCAGTCTGTGGAGGAAGTTAGCTGGCCCAGGTTAGTAAAGGGGTTTTGAAAATAGATTTGAATATAAGTTTAAACTTTATATTGAATTTGATTTTATTCAAATTCAAAACACACTCAAATAAATCCAAATAAAATCCATGAAATCCAAATCAGCAACTTTACCATAATTTAAATTTATATTTTTATATTTTTGGTTTTATTTATATATAGAATTTAGGGAAGAGGCTAGAAATGGGTATAAATTAGGGTGACACAACATCATATAAACAAAAGTTCAAATTTTCACACACTTTTACATTCCTAAATTTCTGGGATGTTACATTTATAACATACGGCGATCACATGTGAGCAGGGGGTGTGTAGTAGCTGCGGCTTCCGGCATGAACCTCTGCATATTTGGTTGCCAAGGTCACACACTTGTTGCGTCTTTTCACGCGATGGGCCTAGACGCATTTTCCCTTTGCACTCAACCTCATATCTCCACATAATTTTATTCTCAGCACACTGGTACAAAGGCTGCGCTGTGACCGTGTGAAGAAGTGCTTTTTTCTGAGTCTTGTCCAAAAACCCAGTCATTCTGGTGCAGTATGTCATTTGAGTGTTCCTCAGAACCTCATTCGCTACCTTGCTCCTTTCGTAAAAATATTGTATTGTACGATACATAAAGAACTCAATGATTCCAACTAGAGGAAGAGGTCTTGAACCGCGAAGCACACAGTTGTAGACCTCAGCAAAATTAGTGGTCTTTATCTCATGCCTTGCTCCGCCCTCGTCAAACACGAGACACCACTTTTCCTTAGGCTCATTCTGAATCCACTGACTGAAGGTCTTCACAGGATGCCCTCTTCTGCGCCTAACTTGAGGGCCATCTAATCCCACATCCTCGAGAGAAATTGGCTCCTCTCCAGGTTCAGGATTCACTGGCCTCTTTGCTATCTCCTTTGATGCCTTCTTTGTCAGGTCATCTAATTTCTTCCAGATGGCATCTAACTTCTTCTGCTGAGTCTGCTCACACAACCGCTCAAACAATTTAGACAGGGCCTTGTTCTTGAACTGGCTGTGGAAGTTTGCTTTCATGTGCCTAGTGCACCACTTGCTCTTAACATCGCTCCACAATGGAACTTTGTATTGCTCTTAGCTGTCATCTTTCATGTCATTCATTACTTGCAAAATACCTTTGTGTCTATCATGTATGACACACACATTCGGCACATCCTGCACCATTATGTTCTTCAACCTCTCAAGAAACCAGTACCAACTGTCACCATTCTCCCCCTCCACAAATGCAATGGCCAAAGGAAGCAACTGATTGTTACTATTAGTTGTCACAGCTGTCAGGATTGTTCCTTTGTATTTACCAGTGAGAAAAGTATCATCTATGCAAATGACCGATCGACACAGTTTGAAAGTCTCAATGCAGGCACCCAATGCCAAGAATGACCGCTGAAGCACACGCTTGCCTGGTTTCTCCTCACAAGGATAGTCCTTGATATCATAGTAGCTGCCAGGATTCATCTGAACTATTATGTGCAGCAAGTTAGGCAAATTGTGGTAGGATGCTTCATAAGTACCCCACCTATGCTCCAATACCTTCTTCTTTGCTTGGTATGCCTTGCCGTAACTGATGGTGTACCCGAATTTTTTCTCAATTGCACCGATAATGACCTTCGGCTCATAAGAAGTACATTTCACAATGGTAGGGTACATGTGGCTTGTAACAAAATCGGCTGAAATGTTTCGGTGCTTTGCATCAATCCGATCAAGAGTACAACTGTGAGGCACCACTTCTTTCACCTCTAAGTAATAATCCCACTTCCCCTTATATGCATACACTCGAAAAGAACAATCCTCCTTCTTGCAATGCACATCATATATCCTCGGAGAGCTCTTCACTACCCTGAACTCCCTGTGCAGAGTCAAGGTGGACCACTGCTTGACTGCATCCTTCACATGTGCAGTACTGGGGTACATAGCGCCTACTTTAACCTCATTCTCCGTGTACTCCTAGAACACATTCTCACCACGATTAACAGTACACTGTGAGAAATCGTAGTTCTGCCAATCCCAGGGCACATGATTCTCAGACTGATCATAATCATCGTCATAATCATCATCTGAAGAGTTCTCTTCCAATGCACGTTCATCAGTTTCTAACTCTCTCTCATAATGTCTCATCACCTTAGGATTTCTTTCTCCCTCATCAACAAAATCAGTGACAACATAACCTCTAGATGTCTCGTCACCTTCAGAATCCCCTTCTTCGTCCACTTGTTGTTCCCCTTCTTCATCACCTTCTTCGTCCTCTTGTTGTTCCCCTTCATCATCACCTTCCCTCTCATCCACATCCTCAGCTTCCTCATGTACTTGACTGCTAGACCCACCCTTCAGGAAAACTTGGACAAACAAAATCACAGGCAAACCAACTCGGCATGCATTTCTGATATAACTCCTCCATTGTCGAGTCCCTTCAAATGGCATGATCTCCCAATGCACATGTTCACTTCTGTTGATTAGTACCATCACCGACATGCATTAGTGCTTTAAATCTACTTCAAATGACTTGACTAGCCAATTGGTTATACCCTCCCAAGTTCTTTCTGCTGCTCTTTTAACATTTTTCTCAATTGAACTAAAATTTAATAAGTCAACTTCTTGTGGACTATATATAATTTCTCCAGATCCATAATACAATTTGACTGTGACTGTCTCCGACATGTCTGATTCATAATAAAAACTAATAACTACTATCAAATACTACATCCAGGGACTAACAAACAAATAGACTAATATCTAAACTAACGGTAAATATGTTACGTAATTTAGTCTAATGAGTGGCAAACATGTAAACTATAATCTAAACCATAACTACAGATCTATACTCCATAAATCTTTACCATACAGAAATCTACATAATTAATAGTAATTATATCTAAGTAAAATTACTAAAAGAGTTCAAATCAGCGAAATATCTGTAATGAAGCGAAGAAGTAGCAGAGCTTCGCTGCTGCACTCCCTCCACCTCACTCTCTTCTCCTTCTGAACACTAAACTCTACGAAAATGAACTATTTAATACTACAGATTAAAAAAAATCTAATTAATCAATACTAATTAAGATTTCATTACATCCAAGTACAGGTGCTAAAAGGGTTGAAATCAACGAAATACTTACAATGAAGCGAAGGACCAGCAGAGCTTCGCTGCTCCGCCCCCTCACTCTCTTCTCCTTCCCAACCCTCTCTTTCTTTTTTTCTGAATTATTATGACAATTTCGGGTAAATTTTCGGTTCTTATAGGGCCTAACGACCTGCCGCCGTGAGCCACGGCGGTCGCAAATCCCTACCGCCGTGGCCCACGGCGAATAGAGGTCAAGCGTCGTGGGTCACTGCGGCTGGTCTTCCCGCCCGTTAGGCCCGTGGCGGTTGGCCCAACCGCCGTAGCCCGTGGCGATTGGCCCAACCGCCGTAGCCCACGGCGGTTGGACGTGGAACCGCCGTGGGCCACGACAGCCGCCGTGCGCCATGGCGTTCGGTGGTCAAATTTGATAAATTTTGAGACGGTCCTATAATTTTGCAAAATGATTAAAAAAATATAAAAAAATTCTCGTCTCCTCCTCTCTCTCTCTCTGCCACTGTTTCGCAGCTTTCGATATCGCGCGCCAGTCGAACCTCGGCGGCGAAACTGAGCGGGGGAGGAACTCCTCGTGCTCGTCGCCGGTTCGCGCCGACCGCAGCAGGCTGAGCGGTGAGTGGATCCATTTCTAGTCAGTCCCCCAAGTATCGATGCGCTTGCTCTTCTGATCGCAGCATGCTAGAATCTGATCAGTTTGTTGAAAATTTCCAAATCCGCTCGGCATTTCGGCCTGGGGTGGCCTCGAATGTCTGTATGGAGATTTCGCGGAGATTTTCAGTTCGTAGTGGCCAATTTCCCTTTTGTAGAATTCCAATCTGAGGTCGCCCGGCTCAAATATCTCGGGGAACCACGCATCCTTTGGTGCGCATGATGCGTCGTTATATATTTTTTTTCGGCGGTTTAAACGCAATCTGGGCGATCTCGCAATCGCGCAGCGACTTGTGAGCTGCGCGTGGCGATCTCAATTCTCACGGCGGTTGGGATTTGCAATATCGAAGTGAACCACTAGAGGGCGATACGAGCCGACGCTTTCACACGGGAGGGCGATACGAGCATAATTTCAGAAACACGAATGGGTAATGCATTTTCTACTTTTTAATCCACCCCTTACTTATCTTGAGTAGTAGAAGTTCATTTACTGCCTATGTGAATGGTTATAGGTAAAGTAATTTGGAATAAAATAGTGCTCCAAGCATACAGAAAATGTGTTATTTGATTAATCATGTATGATTACTTTTGCACATGTACACACAAAAACAAAGCATATACAAGCTAGGTCGGATCCCGCTGAAAGTGTATGCCTCACACATATGCACACAAACTCTCAGTGGACAAGAGGAAAATTGCAGTGCACTTCAGGCTGCCGTACAATTCACTGCTCAGAGGCATGGCTGTGATTTCTGTGACAGTCTGGCAGGGCTTGCCCAACTCCATCCACACAAAAAGTCACAAACTGCACAACTCAGAGATCTGCAGAACTGGAACTTTCGCTTTGATGCATGAGAATAATTTCCACTGCAGTTACACACTAGTTGTAGTCCATGTTATTCTTCTGCATAGAATGGGTTATTATTGTCAGCACGAAAACTTCAGTATCTACCTACTCACTGTACTCACTATATTGCATCATCAACAAGCAATCTAACCAGAACTTCAAATCCACAAATCAAAAACAGTCTCATCTATCAGCTCATCCAATACAAACTCCCATATTTCCATTACGATCCCTTCAGTCTTTGACCTAACGTTCATCCATGTCTGAACTTCCAAATCCCTCTTAATTATCTGCTCTAGAGTACTAGGAAGATTGTATTGGATATACCCAGAGACATATTTATCAACTTCTGTGATAAGGTTTTCTCCTATTGGAGGTGCCCGTATGTCATGTCTTAGAAAAGATAACCAAGAAGAGAGTCTAAAATATCTCTCTTGGATCTCTGTTAGAGCTTCACAGATACAGTCAAATAGAAGCTTCAGATCATTGGTTTGATCACCTTCATTCTGTAGTTCTTCAAACAAGCAGGGGCTAATTAATTCATCCTCTAGGTACCATACCTCTAAATTTTGTTCTGCACATAATTCTGAGAGCTCTAGCACCAACATTATGTAATCAAATCTGACATTCTTGTCCTCCCAAATGACCTTAACATCTGATTCATCATCTGGAAAACATAGGGTCCTTTGGAGATCTTCATGCAGCTCACCTGTATGCCATTAAAAAAATCACAAAGATATATAGAGCATTTTATTTTGTACTCGTAAGTAGAATAATGTTAAACTAAGTTGTAGCACTTGGACTTACATTCTTTCTTGTTTACGAATTCAGGACTGCCAAAATCTTCAAAGAATGACTCAAGAACGGATACCGGACTGGGCTTTTCTTGCTTTTCCTCGTTATGCTCAGAACAACCATCTGAGATTAATTTGGTTGATGCTCTTGGTTCTGGTGTTTCTGGCTCTTGCTGTTCCAACTTTTCAACTATGCTCTCAGGAGAGTCTGGTGTCACTTTAGAATGTTCTTTTTCTTGCTTTGATTCTTCAAAGATTTCCTTCAGATGAAACATGATAAATTTTAAATAACAATCACAAAAAAAACATGCATTTATTTGAGCTTACCTGATGTTCATCATCTATGCTTTGTTCTGCTGGAACAGACTGCATGCTGTAAGTGTTTTCACTGCAGTCCAATTTGTCAATTTCTCCAATGTACATGTTGTCCGGCTCATCAGAAACGTCTTTGAGTCCTGCCCAATATTCTGATGTTACTTGAATACGAAGAATAAACATGCACCATTAAATTATAAAAAATAATAGCAAACTGAATTACTTTCTTGTGCTTCATTCATGCAATATCCTTCCTGAACTGTCACCTGATCATCAATTGCTGCACTAGTACAACATGAAATGCTTCCTAAGTTGTCCTGTGACTGGCATCTCTCTTGTGTGCATTCCTCTCTCTCAACCTTGCATGCCAGGCAAACATCTGTCTCATCAGGTGAGAGGTCACGGCAGCCCTTTTCCCTTGGGCTACTCTTAGGGGTTGACACATTGCAATGAGGTAGTGAAAGTATTCCTTCCAAGGATTTGGAGACTTGAACTGCTGGATGGTTTAGAGATCGGTCATTATCTTTTAGCATCTCTGATAAATGTCTCTTAGCCTGTTCATAGAAGATAGATGCATCGTTTGGTACTACTGTACGGCCATTGATTTCACTTATGCTGCCATTTTGTTGATTTTGCTTACTGCTGTTTAAAGGTATGATGCTGTTCTTAAAACCTGATGCTGATGAGTCTGCCAAGCTCCCTTCCAATCCATGTCTGAAGTCCTTCTTAATTGCAATATAAGAGTCTTTGTGCCTACGTGGATCTCTCCGGAGCTCCTCTGCAGGTGGCACATTTCTTTCTGTTCTATTCTCACCAGTCACAATTCTGAATCTTTTCTTGACTTCCTTAATTGAAAACTTTGAGGTCTCCCTTCCACTGCATTCAGGAGCATGTGATGCACATGGTTGTTGATGTAAAGGTCTTGCACTAGTAATGGCTTTTTGATGAATCCCTCTTTCTGGATTTGGCTTTAGAATAACTATTTTGCTAACTGTCTGAGGTCCATTAGTTGCCTCAGGCATCTGGCTTCGATTTGATTTACCCTTCCTCCAGAAGAACATATACTTTCTCTCTTTAGCCTGCTCGTTTGTAGCCAACAGATGCTGATTTGAGCCTCCTCTCCTTCCAAAATTGGTCTGTCCAGGAATATTACTGGGCTCTAACCCAGAAGCCACCTTAATGTTTTGGTGCTTTTGGATATTGTCTACTATTTGTGGATTTGGCTTCTGAAGTAGCTTCAGGAAAAGTTCCTTGTTTGAACCCAGTATCTCCAATGCATCCTTGAACTGTTTGGATTGAGCTGCCATGCTGTTAAAAAGATCATTCTGCTCAGATAGCTTTCCATCATTGCTCTGTTGAGGTTGCCCGCGACCAATATTGCGAGGAAGATTATTCAAGTCATTGACCTTTTTATGGATTAGGGACTTCAATGAAGGGCACAGTTCATTCTTATTCTTGCAATCACCGTGTGGGCATTCATTGTGGCAACTATAGATTTCACCTAGGAATTCTGCCAGGACAGATTCAAGATCATATTCTTCAGCGCGATTCAAGACCTCAGAATCCACTAGTGGAGTGAAAGCCGCAGAGACACCTGTATTATGATATGAGATCCCTGTTAATTTATTTGTGTGCTCTGATTCGTCATCAAGAGATACACCATTCTCCAGGTCAGCTAATCTTCTCTCATCATTTGGAATTTTCTTCAGTAGTTCTACTTTCCTCAATTCATCCTCCATGAGGTTTTTTACTGTTGGTTTCTGTGAAGTGCACTGTTCTATTATCTGATAAAGAAATAGTAAAAATGCTCAGATGTTGTATTGAAGAAATAATATATTGCGATGTAATAGAAACTATATTGGCCACTTTATATAACTAGTTGAGCTAGTTCTGACAATGAAGTCCCTCAAGCATAACACTGAATCGACGTGCTGGGCTAGATAACAAGTCTATTCAACATCAGTGGTTCATTGCTGTCCCGTTGATAAATTACAGATATTTTTTTACAGTCTTTGCTTTGTGTAAAAAGATGCAGTCTTTATGGATAAAAGTTAAAACCACTGTGAATATTGGATTATGTTCAGTTCAGGCAACTTACACCATCTTCCTCTATCTCATCAAAATCCCTGGACCTCTTTGTTGAGTGCCCCCTCTCTGCATAATACATGGCCGATCATCAGAACAGCTGTACACTGACACCCAAGATGGCAAAAAACTGCACATTGTTTTTTTTTCTGAACTATCTTAATGCTCGCCATTGGCTAATTCCAGATCGTACATTACATGTGATGTTTGGTCTTATTTTGCTTTATAAATTAACTCAATGACTGGAGTAGTTCATGAATTGAATCCACACTGCTAGCTTTGCAGGTCGTACTTATAAATTGTCAATACAATCTGCTGAAACAACCCAATCACCATAACCAACAAACAAATGCGAACAAACACAAAGTGGTAGCATCTTGTGGCATTTTCATGGAAGATAAAGTGAATCTAACGGAGTGATAGCATCTGAAGTTACAAGACATATTTTGCAGACTTGAAGTGGAGCTCAAACAGTTATGCCCCATACTGTTACAATAACCTAGTCTACTAGTAAAACAAATCATGGTAACTGTGCTTAGGGAAGAAAACTTACCATTGATCTCCCGGAAGGTATGGGCATGCCTCCCGCTCAATTGCTTGGTATCCAACAAGAACTTGGGGTCACGACGGAAATAAAGCATGCGCATGAGGCCCCACACACAGCCGACATTGTCCTCGTCTTGTGATGCAGACCGCCGGTGACCTCGTTTTCCCATTTTCTGATGATCTGTTCCCTCTGTAGCAGAAATGACCCTTTTGTTTCTTCTATTGATTGCTCAGTTCAAGGGGGGAGATCACAAGCAGCTGGACCCAATGAATACTGCACTTGAATGAAAATTAGTCATCAGCAAGGACGCAAAATTTATCTGGAGATGCCAAACAGAGGAGCCGAATTTCTGCAGGATGCCAGATTCAGAGCAAGGGGAGGCGGATGCAATGAAAATAGCTTCTATTGTCTTTATTACTCTTGATAAATTTCTACTAAGCAATAAATCCAGGTAATCAATTGATTGAACAGTAAACGGGGTAGCAAGGAACTTCCAAAAACAGATGCAGAGAATTTGATGCAATCATATCAAAACATTACTTAGGACGGTGATACACCCAATCTTTCCAAAGAAGAAGAAGAAGAAAGATCAAGTACCAAATCCCCAACAAAATATAAAGCCACTTGCCCAACTACAATCATCGATCCCTAGATTGACAAGGATCGAAAAGAAGAGTTTCACACAAATGATAGCAAACCAAAAAAAAAGGAAAGAAAAGAAAAGAAAAGAAACGTGCAACCAAGACATAGGACCCAGCAGCAGCTAAACCTTCCAAGTTAGTTACCAAAAAGAAAGAAAAAAAAACCAAGTTCCAAGCAACAAACCCTCAAGCCTACCTGATGGGGATTCAGAGATCATGGACCGGAGCTTCAACGCCGGGTCTCTCTCTCTGTACTGTATCCCCCTCCTCTCTCTATCTCTCTCGGCCGTCTATGTTTCTGGTCACAGGGACGAACACCCATCCAAACTCACTCCTCTCCGTCCTCACAGCATCTCCCCGTCCATGTCAATAGGCGCCGGAGCCCGCCGCAGCCCTGCCCTTTCCATCCTTTCCGCGAGGACGGAAGGAATCGGAGGCTTTTCTTCCTCCGCGGTTAGCTAGCCTAATCCAGGGTCCTCCTGGTCAGTATCACCTTTGCTTTTGCTTTGCTGTTCTTTTCTTCTCTCCTTTTCTCCTTTCCTGCCTCCCCCTTCGCTTTGCTCTGTGGAAGACTGGATGGAAGGAGCGGAGCGCACCAGGGGGCAGGCAGGCCACGGCACCACCACAGCAGCCCACCACATGCCACCGATATGCTAATGGACTTTCGGCAAGTGCGCCAGCCTTTTTCCACTTGCAGGCGAAAAAAAAAAGTGGTAAGCGAAGGATGGGTGGAATCGAGTCACCAAACTGGGGTTCATGGTTGCGTGCAAAGCCTGGGCGTGCTTTCGTAGTTGATGCCAGAATTAATCCTACAGGGACGCGCAGGAAAAAGGACGGGCATAATGAGGTCGTTTTTGGGAGGGATAACAATATCAGATTATCGTAGAATTCCATTCGTATTTTACGGCCCTGGTTGGAAGAGCATGAGAGAAGCTGACCGTGCGTGTCAACTGTCAGATGTCGAGATGGAGATTGTGGAGGGCAACATTTTTTTTGGGTTATTTGATTGATACCATTGCAATTTTCAGAACTTGTAGATATACCATTACAATTCGTCTATTCGGAACCGTGCCATTACAATTCACTTTTTGTCCGAAATATACCATTACTTACCCATTCGACGTGTTTCTCCAACATTTTGGACCAAATTGCCCTCATCTTCTTCCTCTCCCTCTCTTTCTCATGGCCGCACTCGATCCGTCCGCCGGCACCTCCCTCGCGCTCGGTCGGCGTTTGCGCGCCGCCACCCTCGCGCCCGTCCAGCGCCGCCCTCGCACCCCGCGTCTGCTCCCAGTGAACACGGAGCAGGAAGCTGTTGGGACGGAGCGGATCTCGGCATCGCCTGCAGCCCGCGCGAAGCTCGATTTGGCATGCGGGCGTTGTCGTCGAGGAAGCCATGCCGGCGGCGGAAGAGGAAACTGCGACCACGCCACCAAGCCTCGCTCCCGCCGCGTAGCCTTGACCCCGCCGGAGGCCGAGTCCCCATGCTCCGCGATGGCCTCCGCAGACAGCTCCGCAGGGGTGAAGGGAGAAGGACAGAGCAGCGCCGGAGGGGAGGTAGGGAGGGAAGAAGAGGAGGCTGTCGGGAAGAAGGAGGACGCTGCCGAGAAGAAGAGGGGGTCGCTGGTGCTCACCTCGTCACCGTCGCCTGCAGCCTTGACGCTGCCCTGCGGTCGCTGGTCTCCGCGCGCGAACAGCGAGCTGCGAGCAGGGGAGGGACCGAGGGAGGGGGAAGGAGGAGCCGCGTGGGGAGAGGGATGAGGCTTGCCCCTGAGCTCCTGCTGCTCCGGGGGATGAGAGAGAAGAGTGAGAGGATGAAGGAGAGGAAGGAAGAAGACGAGGGTATTTTGGTCCAACATTTTTGAGAAACATGTCGAAAGGGTAAGTAGTGGTATATTTCAAACAAAAAATGAATTATAATGGCACGGCTCCGAATAGACGAATTGTAATGATATATCTTCAAGTTCTGAAAATTATAATGGTACCGATCCAAATACTTTTTTTTTCTAAGACCAGGATGCTATACGCGAGTAGTGGCCATCGAGAGTTTGTTATCCGTCCATCACAAACCACTGGTTGTTCGTCGAGGAAAGAGACGGGGGACATCTTCTTCATTCGCCTCCAATGCTCTCGAAGCCTGTTCGTTCGGCTTATCAGCCACCAGCCAGCAGTACTTTTCTCTCAGAACAAACCAGCCACCACCAACCAGCCAGCAGTACTTTTCTCTCAGAACAAATCAGCACCAGCAACCAGCCACCAGCCAAACGAACAGGCTGGCTTCCGTGGGAGGTTGTGGATCCATGACCACGAGCTGGTAATGAATACACTACGATCATAGGAAGGTTTCCAGTGCGACGGAATTCCCTTTGGACACCACAAATTAAACATGCTGCTTTTTTTTTGTTGTAATAGTAGACCTTTCAAGGCTCCGAACCGGATCCTCCAACAATAATACGCTTCTAATTTCTCTCTGCTGGCTTAAGATATGCGTTTAGTGACAGGCGAGACAGTTCATTTCCGCAGGGAAATCAGTGTTTGATTATTCGGGCGCCGGACAGGAGCTAGTGGTTCAGATGGGATCTACTGCGTGTGGGCCTAGCAATTCGCTGCTCCTCTCACTTTACACCTAGAACCCCGATTCGGCTAAGGTGCCGGGCCCGCCTGCCAGGGGGCCGCACCCGCGCTGTCACGACACCGCCAGTCCACAGGTTAGGCCAGCGACTTGATTTAGCTATCTGGTAATAACGCTGCGAACTTGCTATAATACTACTACTACGTCGCTTGTGTCCTACGGAACGAAGGATGATGATGCCTGACGGGGATGGTGATGCGAAGCTCGCTCGGAGACGCTCATGTGCCGTGACGTATCAGGCCGAGGACGAGGAGGAACGCCTTTTTGGCCTCATCTTCCTCGCCACGGACGGCTTCGGGGTTGGACTTTGTGGGTCGCCTCACCTCACCCTCATCACGTACACTAACCGGCCAAATCATGGCTGTTATCATCTAGTCGCGCGCTTTCGGGATCAAAATTCAAACCGAACCGGCCGGCCAGAACAATTCTCCACCTTGGCCTGGCATCGTATAATACGATTGCGTACTTGGCGTGACGCCCTATTTGAAATTTAGTGCTGGTGGCTTGGTTTCTCCATTAGACATTAGGGCTTGGCCGGTACTGTACCTGCAGGCTACTAGCTCCCTGCAGATATAGTATCATCTATCTTTTGCTACCCAATTAAGCGGGGCGTGGTTAAGCCTCTTGGGAGGAGGACAGCAATTAGCATCAGACCTTTTGGCCATTGCGATTCGTTAGTTGTTGGGATCCTCGTGGAGGTATTGCGTTTAGTTTACAATGGAGCACGCGCGAATTTGCGAGGATAAAATTAGTGGCCGTGTTTAGACACTTTAGACCTCTTTTTGGTCGAATTTCATAAGAATCCGACTGTAAAATAATGGTAAAAGCTTCTTTGCTTATTGGCTTTTGAAGAGATTTGGTTTTAGCTGGTTATGCGTGTCTTGCTGAGTGACCATATATGCAGTTAAAGAGATTGTCAGGGCAGGCAGATTTTTGCCGTTCGCGGTTGACGACAGGCGCCATCATGGCTGTCTGTCCTGATTCCTGAATGGATAGGGAGCAAGCACTGAATCATGAGCGTGCTGCCACTCCTCACACTCGATAAATCCTTGCCAAAGCAGGCACAGTTGCCGTCAGGCGTCGTCCCCTTGGATTCGGTTTCGATCGACTACACGCCATCAGCGTGCCTGGCTTTGGGTTTCGTTGCGAGCACTGCTGATACGCCAAACGCCCTTTTTCGCCCGGTCTTTGCAGTGATCTCTCGTGGCATTTGCAAGCTTGTGGCTGTGTAACCGGTTCGGAGTACAAAACTGTGAATCTCTTTTGTCTCCGCGGCAGGTTGGATGAGTGTCGGCCGGAAAGGGTGAGCCGTGATGATGCCTGTGGTGGCTCCTGCCTACTCCTCATGTTCTTAAATGTATGACACTGTTCACTTTTTACTCTAATTTTGATCATTAATATATATTAAATAAATTAGTTAATTAAAGTAAAATATGTATAATTATGTTTATTGTAAAATGTACTTTAGAGTTAACATGTAGGTTTATCGATTTGCAAAAAAATTGCAGAAAAGATGAGCGAAACGAACGAAAACACCAATAGTGTATTTAAGAATGGAGGCGGTACTTACTTGCATTGCATCCTGGTTCCTGGGAGTCATAAAATGGCCAAACGCCGTAACCCTCCGTTCTACGTAGTATTGCCCTTTTCTCTTGGTCACCGGGTTCCCTCCTTTACGCGTTTGTGTTGAATGGGGCCGTGGAATGCGGTGGCTTTTGTCAGAGTTTGGTAGGATCGTGATCATACCGATTCCCAAACAAACGCCCTGTTCGCTTGGCTTATCAACCACCAGCCAGCAGTACTTTTCTCTCAGAACAAACCAGCCACCAGCAACCAGCCAGCAGTACTTTTCTCTCAGAACAAACCAGCACCAGCCATCAGCCACTAGCCAAACGAACAGGCTGAAAGGGCGGCAACCTATACCACATCAGACATACCACTACTCTATTAGCGAAGCAAACCGCGGAAATTAGAATATTAGTGTAGCAGCAGCATTAGAATATTAGTGTAGCAGGCTATCCTTGCCCTTGCAACATGTTGACGACTCCTGATGAAGCAATCATCACGCCATTACCATAGTGCTGTGCTATACCGTTATGACACGCCACTCATGCATCATATAGAAAACAAAACAAAACGGCACATGACGCGCGCGCACGGCTCGAGATGCGTTAGTTTATCTCGCGCGGGGATAGATTGCTTGGTGTTGGTGTTAAACATAGCTCCTTAAAAACAAGGGCATGCCATAGTGCGTGCAGGGTTCGTGGACCGGCCGGTTTTTCGAAACACATAAACGGGGCTGGTTATCTGGTAAAACCGGTTAACCGGTGTGGGGCTGTTGTAGATTCGGTTAGGAAGTGATTAACCGATTGAAATCGTTACCAGACCGGACTGGTATTAGCGAAAGCTGCGGAATTCCGAGCGGTTATGAAACAGTAATTAGAACCCTGAGTGCGTGTGGTGTCCGGTTTGGTGTGGTGGGTGGGCGAGCAGCAAGTGCCGCGCAGCAGCATCTATTGCCGCATGCCCGAGATCGGAGAGGCGACCGTGCACATATGGCACCATCATCCCTTGTGACTTGTGAGTTCTGGATTCTGATGAGACATGTGCAGGCCCGTTTGTTTGAGACGCGTCAGGAGATCTAGCGGTAGAGACGACCTTGGTTGTAGGTGGTTGCCGTGACGTGACCGCCGTGAGCATCTCTTATGCTGGAGCTGGGCCACGCGTCTGTTGGAGGCACCTAATTTTTTTCCCCCTTTGTAGTTCTGCGTAGGGAGGGAATCCGATAAAAGCAGTGGCCGAGCTTGCCAACGAATGATGTGGCCACCGGGCCAGTAAGGAAGGAAGAAAAAAAAACAGATTTACAAGCCATTTAAATGGTAAAAAAAGAGAGCAGTCGTTAAGCTCCTGTCGCGCTCTAATAATCCTATAAAAAGTGATTCTCTAAAACAAGTGATTGCGTGGTTGAAAACGATTATTTTGAATACACTCTATAGATGAACCTTCCTAACATCTTAGTTCATTTAGGAGAATCATTTCATGGAATTAGTCAACAAATTGTCCATAAAATAAAGCTTTGAAGTTCTACCATTAATTTATACAAAGATCACTTAAAATTTCATGCGCGGCCAAACATACCCTCTACTAAAAATAATGCAATTATAGTTGTCTTCAATTAAACCATTTTAAGCTTGTATAAATTTATAAATAATAGTATCAATATTTATATAATATCAAATATGCATGCTAGAAAATATATTTTATTATAAATCAAAATCATACTTTTGATGGTATAAATGCTGACACCTTCATAAACTTGATCAAACTTTAAAAAATGACTAATATCAAATGAGAATTGCATTATTTTAAGAACGACTAAAATGCCTATCCAGTCGACAACTTGAAATAGGATATAGTCTGCTCAAAAATTTTGATGGTCTAAACCCTGTCCTTTACATCAAAAAGGAACAGTGAAAAACACTATTCACATATCACATCCATCACATCTTCTCTCACAAGAAACACTATTCCAGCACTATTCATTTGCAACTTCACTATTCCTTTTCACCCAAAAGAACGGGCCCTAAATCTGCTCAAGACTTCAAGGCAGTAAGCACATCTTTCCAGTTGAGGACAATGTCTGCTTCAGTTCAGTGGAATGGTATACACACAGGTTTGCAAAAAGTGAAGCGCTACGAGTTTTTGAATGTCAAATGTTATTACACAGTATATTATTCTTTTTATGCCACTGCAATGCTAGTCCAGACAGAACTTAAAGGGTACACAATTATAGTTTAAATAAAATGCCACTATGCGCCAACACCTACAGGATATACAGCACGAGCCCGCACTCCGATAGATGCTACAAAATTGAAGGTTACAGAACTACATATGACCATATCATCTAGATGGAGATCTTGCTAACCCGTTTATGTGAGGAACACAGGTTCTATAATATGCCGATGGTCTGATGCTAATTCAGTTGCATAGTCCACCCCATTGTGTCCTCTGTTTGACCCATCTGGAGACTCGTCAGCGAAGTATACAGCTGCTGAGACACTACGCCGACACCTTGGTGCCCATATTCCACCCTGCAAGGTGAAATCCATTGGATGTAGCGACAAAAAAGGGACAAAGAACGCAAGAAAAATATAGGTCAGAAAGGCACAGTATCTCTAGCACTAAAACTCCTAGTATATGATATAAAGAACTAATCATAAAAGGAATGCTCGAGAGTAGAACATAAAGCAACTATTACTGATGTGTTTGCCCACAACAAGGTTCATACGGGGCATATTTAATAGTATGTCTCATTTATTTAAATTTGATGCAACTAAACATACATTTCAATTAACAAGTGAGCTATCAAGTCTAAAGCAAAGATATATGGGTATGTTTCACCTTTTCCCTTGATAAGTTATACTCCCAACAGGAGACACTACAACAGCAGTTCCCGTGCAGAAGACTTCATCAGCATCAAGCAATTCATCCACTGACACAAGACGCTCCTCAACCTTTCAAGAAGTGAGCAAACATTAAATTTAGAATGCACCAAACATTTTTGAACATACACAATACTTCTTAGTGATAGTTCATATGACATAGGCACCTAGTTAGCACCTATAGGCTCACTGCATATGATCCATCACCATGCTCATTGCTCAAGATCCAACACTAGTGCTAAGTTATCAAGCAAAGGAATTGAAGTTTAATAACAGGTAAATAGTATCGTCACGTATAATGGTAGTTAACCAACACATTTTTGGAACCAGGCTCATTGCTTATGATCCAAAAACTATGATCACCGCTTAACATCCAAACTAGTGCTAAGTTATCAAGCAAAGGAACTGAAGTTTATAATAACAGGCAAATTATATCCTCATGTACACTGATAGTTAAACCTGCTCATTTTTGGAACCATTGGATTAAAAAAAAAAAGATGTACCCAGTGATAAGCTCCCACACAAGGTGGTATCTGGGGAAGGGAATTCCTAGACAGCCTTAGCCTTGCAAAATTCTTTTAAATTCTGCAAAGAGGCTTTTGGAACCATAGGATCGACAAATTATTTACCTGGAAGCCCTTGCTCAAAGCAACATCAATTATACTTTTCCTTGTGATGCCAGGTAATATTGTTCCTTTAATTGCTGGAGTAGAAATAACATTGCCCTGGTGCAAACAAAAAAATAAGGTAGGCCATTAATTTGTTGATCTGAATAGTGAACATCCTTGATCAAGTAGAAAATTTAAAAGCATGCAGTAATAGCTGACTGAGCTTTCAATAAGGTGATTAGCCACAAAGGGCTTATGCGTGGTAGGTCAAAATGTTCAGGCGACTGAGCTCTAGATAAAAGAAAAATATGTGGCTCCTACACTGCTACAAGATAATGCTTGAGAGTTGAGATACCAACATATGCGGCCACCAACTACCTACTCCTAGGTGACATGTTTCATGACAAGGTTATGGCTTTCAAGACAGAAGCGCTATAGGTTCAAGCCATCTAATGTTGCAGACACATATTAGGGCCAGATTAGCCAAAAATTGAATTAATAGGCTGACAACCAAGCTTAGTTGATTAGTAGCTTGCAGAACATGAAAGCCCTTAGTGCACCTACTAAATTAAGCTTCAAGCCAAAATAAAAGGTGTGGCAGATATTAAGGTCCCACCTTGACAACAAAAATATTACATGAGGAAACTTCTTCAAGATATTTTTTGTGAACAGCATCCAAGTAGAGAACATCAGAATAACCTTTCTCCTTTGCAATTTTCTGTGCCATCAACACCTATGCAATGACAAGAAAACATGATTTAAAGTCACTGTGAATAATACAAGAATATGTAATGTGGCATGGAGAGATAACAATATTTAATGTATATAGCAATTATCCATGAGGCTGGCTACAATTTCACAAAAAAAAGAAAAAGAAATGGATACAGTAGGTTTCAGTAGTCAAGATGCATGGAATCCATATTATGGGTTCCAACATGTCACTTTATGGAAATCTCCATTAGTCCATGATTTCCATCTGAGCTTCGGCTTTTATCATTTCACAACATGGTAGAGATCATTTATATTCTTAAAAATTCTTCGTATTACATATTCTATTGAATCACCTCAATGACATCTTCTTTTGTGTTTGAATCATGGTTTTAAAGGCGTTAAGGCGTCCTAGAAAATCTGAGCACGCCTTAGCACCTAGGCGACGCCTAGGCGACAAGGCGGCCGGTTTTCCAAGGCGAGCAGGGACCGTCTGGACGCCTAGGCGACGCCTTTGAAACAGAGGTTTGAATATTCAAAGCCAAAATCATCACAATAGTAGGTAAACAAGAGCAATATCAGAGAGCAAAGCTAGTATAGCAGAATTACCGAAGCATAATTTCCAATAGTCTTCACACCACCAGTTCCACCAGGAGTGGCACGATGGAACTTGTCTTCAACTATCAAATTTATCGGTGCTAAACCTTCCTGCAGAAAACCAGCTGATGTTTTTAATAAACACTCCTTAGTTTGATTCGTTGATAATTTCATAGGTTATCGATCTACAAAAGGTACCGCAATAACCATAATTCTGGTTTCTGAATAACTTCTATTCCCTAACACAGGACACAGCACACAGTTTGTAAGTAATATGTCACTAGAATCTAACAATTATTTATTTACAACAAATATCTTAAGAAAATAGTGGAAGCATGTGTCTAAAAGGACTCTACCAACCTTAAAGTAGTTGCCAACAGGAGAGACAAATATAATGAATGTATACTCAGGAGCAGGTGCAAGACCAAGAACAGCCCCACTTCCCATAAGCAGGGGTCTAAGATACAAAGAACCTTTACCAGTAGGAGGCACCTGAAAGTTTAGAAGATATTCAAGAACCAATTAAAACATGAGCATAAGTAATGGGAATAGCACTACAAAAGTGCCCAGACTTTCTAGCAGTGAACTCACCCATCTCTTGTTTGCTAGAACAGTTTGCTTTACAGCATCAACAAATTGCTCGACGGAAGGTGCAGGCATGCACATCCTCTCGGCACCAGTTTGCATCCTCAAAGCATTTTCCTCCGGTCGAAATAATAAGATGGACCCATCAGGTTTCCTATATGCTTTTAGGCCTTCAAACAATCCCTACGAATCAAACTCTCAACATCATTTTACTGCAACCATAGAGTATTTATGCCTTCGAAAGGCCCTTTTCCCATATTTGACAACTAATCAGAATTTCTCAAGCAAAAAGTTCTATATCACTTACTAACCTGTCCATAATTTAGGACTCCAGAAGATGGGTTCAGTGATATGGGTCCAAATGGCACCATTTCACCCTCGGAAAAGTTCCCGTCCGCCCCGCATTTTGCAACATACATATAGTCAGTTTGGACAATTCCAAAACCAAGGTTCTCCCAGTCCAAATCAACTCTTTCAGATGTCAGCCTGCTAAGCAGTAACAGTCATGGTATCATAAGGTTATTACTTAATCGAGACACCAACAAAACGTCGTGGATAATTCAACGCAAGCAAATTGCCACGATGAACACATGCAGTTTGGTTTGCAGTGGAGATCACGTACGAGTAGTTACTTGCTAGAGAAGCTCCGCATCTTTTCACTGGCCTAGCCTTTAGTGGGAGTGATGATATGGAATAAAAACGATTCTGAATCTGGATCATGAAGCACCACATGTTAGATTACTGTACACATGGGCATAAAGGAGTGAACACTTCCATGACACATCATATTCCTCTTATCACAAAATTCCTCACTTTTCCAACTCCCAATCAATCGCCAGATTCGACGAATCCACATCAATAAAAGAAAAAAAAGCATCTCAGTGCATAAAGCAGGACACAATAATAGTACAAAAACAACCTGGACGGACAACGGTGGTGCTGACGGCGCGAGCGGTGTACGCAGCCGCCGGCCCGCGAGAGGCGCTGCGGCGAGGAGGGCGCCGTGAGCGGCTACGCCATACTCCATCTTCTGAGAAGCTACCTCAGTGCGACCGCGTGGGCTTGTCCAGCGGGGTCTAGGGTTTCGCCGCGGCGGCGGCGGCGGGGTCGGCGGCGGAAGGAGGGAGAGGGGAGGAAGGACTGAAGGAGACGAAGTCCAAATCGGTGCTGGAATAGGCAGGCTTTTGGCGAGGCGAAATGGGTTAACAGAACGGATAGTGATCTGCACGCTCACCTGATCAGGTAATCTCTGTGACCGACATAAGGGCCCCACGATCATCTGGGCCCACGTCGCAGTGCCTATATTTGGGGTCCGGGTGTGTGTGGACCATTGGTTACCGAATTTTAGGGGTGCCAGCCAACTGCCAAGTAGTCAAGCAGCCGAAAACGTTTTATCCACATTGGTTTCTTGCGGATGGGCCCATGAGCTGGCGCTTTTCCTCTGTGTGTGTTGTGGGCTTGTGGCTGCTGTGCCTTGGGACTGAGCCATCAAGAATTCCTCCAGCAAATGGAATTCTAGTCCAATGGTAGGATAGTTTAGTGGGATGTCATCCATCAGAATTCAAATCTGGTGCTCGGACTTTTTTCTATATTTATTCCGGGATTTTTCGGCGTTATGCGTTAAGTGGTAAGCGCCGTTCCCGTCGACGACGAGGCGTCAGTAGTGACTTCAAGAATCTTCAGATCTGCCGGTGCTCAGTCCATCGGAGGTGCTCATAGGGGTAGAGTTTGCGTACGTGTATTCATAAAGGTAAGTGTTTATGCGTGTTGTGAACGTCTGTGTTATTATGTGTAATTTAAAAAAAATCAAGAATTCCTCCGGTTACCAGCCGCATGGTATCGTCTATCGTGCCACGTATGATTGCCACTGTTTTCAAAATTGCTTGGACAGCAAAAAAAAATTATGCATATTTATCGTGTCATGTAGGATGGCCGCTGTTTTAAAATTGCTTGCACAACAAAATAATTATGCACATTTTTTTTTCAAATCAAGCAATGCTGACGCAAACATTCATATCATATACATGTACGCACTCACCTATACAAAGGCATGAACGCAACCCAGTAAGCACCTTTGAAAGATTGAATTAGCAAATTCTTGAAATTGACGACTGCCAGCACCACATTGTCGATAGGCATGTCATCTACCATTAAAAATATTTGCACACGATTAAGAGTCTGTTTGGGGACGCTTAACTTAGATTATAAGCAGAATAAGTCAAATAATCCCGCTAAACACCGCGCTTCTCAATCAGCTTATTCGCACCGCGAACGCGAAAAAATCCGGCCCAACACTGCTTATGGATAAGCGTCTGCGGACTCGCTTTTCTCAAAACGTGAGCGCTCCTCCCATCGGCCCGCTCCTCTCGTGCGCCCGCCAGTGACTGCGAAGGGATGGGGCGGCAGCCTCGCGACGCGGACGAGGAGGAGCTGTGGAACGACGCGGAGAGGAGGAGCCAGGGGGAGATGGGGCGGCGGCCTCGCGACGACGAGGACGAGGAGGCGCTGTGGAACGGCGCGGAGAGGAGGAGCCACGGGGAGATGGGGCGGCGGCCTCGCGACGAGGAGGTGTTGTGGAACAGCACGGTTGAGGAGGAGCTGGAATCAGAAAAGCTTGATGGCCGGCCGGCCTAGCGCGAACGGCTCGCTCCGACGGCAGGCGACGGAGGCGCCCTAGCACACGGAGAAGAAGACAAGAGCAAAAATTGAATTACAAGCTCTTTCTTGATTCCTGATGCAAAAGTGCCAAAGAGAAACTTTTTTTTAGATCTGGCCTGATTGATTTGTGATATCTGCATGGTCCTGTTGCATAAGTGTTTCTTCATAAATAATCAGCCAGCCAAACACCTTGCTTATTTGAGACTCAGATTCTCTAGATCGCAGTGTATCAGATAAGTCTGCTCAACTTATAAGCGAGTTTCAAAAATACGGTCCCAAACTAAGCCTAAATCAGGAATAAGTCTATACTGTCTATTTTAGATCACGTCCAGATAGTCCCTCGGTGTCTAAAATTAGCCTGACTAATTTTAGTCTTTTGCAGGAGCTAAACTTCCAAACATTTGAGGCTAAATAGGGACTAAAATTAGCTTTGAGACTAAAATTTGTTAGTAGGGGTGGGGCAGCTAAAAGGGACTAAAATCCCCTCTTTCTCTCTCCTAATTAACCATCATCCTCATCCTCCCACCGCACGCGCTTTCTCCCGCTCCTGCGCGTCCGTCCGCCTCGCCGACTCCTCCCCACCGCGTCTGTGCCCGCCTCGCCGGCTGCTCTGCTCCCCACCGCACCTGCACCCGCCTCTTCGGCTCCTCCCCTCCGCGCCTGCGCCCGCCTCGCCGGATCCTCCGCGCCCGCGCCGAGGCACCGCGGCGGCGGCAGCGGCGGCACCGAGGTTGCCCTCAGCGACGAACTTGGCCAGGTGAGCTGCTTTTCCCCTTCGATTCCGTCTGCATCTCACTCCCTTCTGCACCGAGCTTTTGTCTAGGGTTCGATTCGATTTGACTGTCTTTGGCCGCTGCGTGACCAGGGCGCCAAGGACGGTGACGGCCGCTTCCCCCACGACTTCTTCTCGCAGACGGCGTCGTCCGGTGGTGCGGCATTCCCCATCGACGATGATGGATGGCAGGAGACGCCCCTCGTCTCCGGGCACAAACTGCATCCGGCGGCCGCCGCGTTCCAATGGCCGGTGGGCAAGGCGCTCCACGCATCGGGCTAGAGAACCTGGACCTCAACACCGACTGCGCCGCCGCCGCCTCCTCCTACCCCGACATGAGCATGTACACAAACATCCTTCATCAGGGGAGCGCGTCGGGCCAGATTTTCCCCCAACAGAGAGCAAGATCAGATGGCGTCCAGCTGCGGCCGCTTCGTCCACCTCGCCAGGGTCTCCCCCCACTGAGGGCCGCAGATCGTCGTGGCAAGGACGTTGCGTTGTCGGGGCGAGCAGATGGTGGTTCAAGTCGCTCAGGAAGCGGCAGGCAGCGACAGGCAGCGTCGATCACAGTAGACGACGTCGGCGAAGAAGATGAAGAGGAAGACGATACAATGTTGAACCACCATAGCCAGGTACAAAATTCACTTGTCCAGTACATGATTTCCTATTGTGATTTGTGAATGACAGTACATAATTACATGATTTCCTTTTGTGAATGACAGTACATGATTATCTTTGTAGCAATCTATGGCCTTTGTATTTTTTGTACTGCCAAACCATTTAACTCATGGATTTCATGGAATATGGTTCTAATTTGACTATTAGTTGTTGCCTCAATGTGCCTGTGTGGGTAGGGGGACATTACATACTTTGTAGGAACAAAGTCCAGGCTTCATTCTTTCCTGAAGCAAATAGTGTGGAGGCTGCTTTAACATTATATGAGTCCCGTCGTGCCATGCCTCGATGTTATACTGGAAGTCGAGAACAAAAGAGTGATGCTAGTCTGTGGTATGTTTGCTTGTATGTGGTCTCCAGTTTCCAAAGCAGCATTTTTAGTGGTTGCTGGAGATTTTTTTTATATCACAGTAGAACACGTGAGGACATGCTGTTATTTGTGTCTTCATGTTCGAGGTAATTATAGAAGAATAATGTTGCAGGTCATGAACTATATTTCTCTAATTGTGTCGTTGGGAAATCAAATTTTATTTTTGTAGTTGGCCGATTGCATCACCCCGTACCTCTCTGCTCACAAAGAAGACTATGTGCTTACATCTTTTATAATAATGTTTGAAATCAATAGATTTTCATGTTTCTTTTAATTTGTTGCAATAATATATCCAGATAACTCTTCATATAATTCTAGACATCATACAAAGTTGTTCTTTATTTTGCTTGGGTGCACAATGTTAGTACTGTCACTTATGGTTACCAGCTTACCAGTTCCATGTTACAACTGCAGTGTTTCTCGTGAGCATTATGCAAAGCAAAAAAAATTATATATCATTGTCCTTGTACTTTATCAACTTCCACACATGCCAACCATATTGACCTGGATACTTGCTTGCTGAATGGAACATATCATTTATTTTTTTATATAATGGAACCTATTTAATAATATAATAGTGAGTGCCACCAATCAATATGTGCAAATCCCACCTTAGTAGTATAGTATGTGGATCTCACTGAACAATATGTGGGTCGATAATGTGCAGATCCCTAATCCTGCTTTTTTGTTAATTCCTACACAGCTTATGATTAACTGATACAATTTATTTTCCTTTATTTTCCCTGTAATACACACTAGTAGACTGTTTTCTTATACATCTTTTTTTTAATAGAGGCCAAAAAGCAAGGCTAATTGGACCGAAGAAAATACATTAACTTTGTGTGAGATAGATTGTGAGGAAATAGACGTTGGTAACTTCGCTGGTAGAGTTTGGAACAATCAGGCATACAAAAATATGAAGGAAAAATATTGGGAAAGGAAAAAATTGTGGCATCCAGGCAGGGAAGTCAAGAACAAAATGACTGCCTTGAAGACCTTGTACACAGATTGGGTGTGGTTGCAGTAGCAAACCGGCTGCGGCCGCGGCCCAAATGGAGAAGTGACAGCAACCCCAGCTTGGTGGGCAAGGGAAATCAAGGTATTTCAAGTGTTCCTTTTTTTGCCCTCTTTGCATGACAATAACCTCACTGTAGATGTATGCTAATGTTTTACAAATACTTTTTTGCAGGCCAGACCAAATCTCAAGAAATTTAGAAGGGGTAACCTTGAATATATGCCGTTGTTACATGAGATATATCATGAGGTCGCTGTGGATGGGACTTCTGCTTATGTCTCGGGGATAGAATAGGAACATGAGGTAAACAATGATGATGATCTGGATGTCAATGAAGACTTTGAGCCCAGCCCAATGAGTACCAACAGCCGGAAGAGAGGGAGCAGCTCAATTTCGCTAAAGAGTACAGCAAGTAGTCCATCAAAGAGAAGCAAAACCAATGAAAAGGCAACTAGTCCTACTCATGGCAAAATCGGGAGTCCTTTTATGAGGTATATGAAGGACATCAACAACAAGTTGGAGAAGGAAGCTGATAAATCAGACACCATTTTGCAGGCTATTGTGAACCAAGCCAATGAAAAGGCAAGGAAAAGTGAGGAACGTGCTCAATCAGTAGCAAATTGTCAGAATCTTGCCATTGAGTGTGGCGCAACAGAAGAGACAGTTGAGTACTTTGTTGCCTGTGACTTGTTCAAGGAAAAACACAACAGGTTTGTTTTCCAGAACATGAAGACCCCTGAAGCTAGGTGGACATGGTTGAAGAGATGGTGCAAGGTGAAGAATATGGCAGAATAAATGGTTGAAGAGATGGTGCAAGGCGAAGAAGCTAGTAGTGTCAGTATTGTGTCTTGAGTCATGTGTCATATTGTGTCAATATTGTGTCTTGAGTCATGTGTGTCGTATTGCGTCTTGAGTCATGTGTGCTGGACCTAATTACGTTTGTGGATCTAAGTATTAAGTTTGTGGACCAAAAATTAAGTTTGTGGATCTAAGTGCTATCTGTTCTTTTGCATCAGTTCTTTTACTTCATGTTTTTTTGAGTGCTGTGCTTTTGTTGCAGGATGACTCAAGTGATGGTGACAGTACATATGAGTCCAGTGATGAGGATAGTATTGATGAAGAAGATGACCGTAGTGACGAGGAAGAGGAAGATACAAGGACAAGTTGAGTGCTTGCACTACTCCAACTGAGGCGGCAAAGGCTTAACAATTTAGGTATGGTCGCCCACATGTTTGGTACGTACTATATTGCCCGTTTCATGGATAAGGGGGTAAGGAGGATTTTAAGAGCTAAAGAGTCTGGATATGATTGGGTGGTAAGAACTGTAGGGCACAGATCTGATTGCTACAAAATGTTTAGGATGTACCCTCCGGTATTTGATAAACTACATAATGTGCTAGTGGAGTCTTATGGACTTAAGTCAACCAAGAAAATGTCATCAGTTGAGAGTTTAGCTATGTTCTTATGGATAGTTGGGGCTCCCCAATCTGTCGGGCAGGCTAAGAATCGATTTGTGAGGTCCATGGAAACAGTTAGTAGAAAATTTGATGGAGTATTGGACTGTATGGTTAAGCTTTCTATTGACATCATTAAGCAACGAGATCCTGAATTTAGAGTTGTCCATGAGAGGTTGAAAGGTGCTCAGTGGCACCCATGGTTCAATGATTCCATTGGAGCAATAGATGGGACTCATGTTCAGGTTGTGGTGCCACCTAGCAAGGTTCCCCGGTATTTAAGCAGTCATGGTTACTGTAGTCAGAATGTTATGGCTGTATGTGATTTCGACATGAGATTCACTTTCGTCCTTGCGGGGTGGCCTAGATCGGTTCATGATATGAGGCCCTTTAAGGATGCTCTTAGCCGGTTTGGTGACAAGTTTCCACAACCACCTGAAGGTACCAATCTTCAAACTCAGTACAATATTTTTAATACTAACATTGACATTGCCTTCTTTTTTTTTTGAGATTGACTGAAATACATTGTCATGGATAGGTAAATTTTATCTTGTTGACTCGGGCTACCCCAACAAGCCGGGTTATCTTGCACCATACAGGGGGCAAAAGTACCATTTCCAAGAGTTCCAACAAGGCACCATGCCGAGAGGTAAAAAAGAGCACTTCAATTATACTCATTCTAGACTACGCAATGTCATTGAGCGTTCTTTTGGTGTCTTGAAAAATAAGTGGAGGATTCTTTTTAAAATACCAAGTTATCCTCTACGCAAGCAAGCAAAAATTATCATTGCATGCATGGCCTTGCACAATTTTATTCGTGAAAGTAATTTGGCGGACAAAGGATTCGACAAGTGTGACAATGATGACAATTATCAACCTCTTCTTGATGAAACAAGGAGGAGGCGCCGTAACAGGGGTCAACAAATGGAGCCAGATTCTGTGGACATGAATGTAGTGAGAGATACAATTGCTGATGGTTTGTTCAACAGGGGTTGAGAAAATTGTGATGAGAAATTTGTGATGTTATTTATTTTATTTTCCTACATGTAACGTTGGTTGGACAATTTTGATTTTCTTGTGTATGGACAATTTTTATTTTTTTGTGTATGGACAATTTTGATTTCCTTCAGTATGGACGTTTTTTCGGATTTTTTTTTTGCAGCCACCCTTGTAGAAGAGCATGACGGACTACAAACCATTTGTTGTTGTAAAAAAAACTGTTGAGAGAGGCAGGGCGCGGGAGGGAAAGCGCGGGAGAGAGAGGTTGGGCGCTGGAGGGAAAGCGCGGGAGAGAAACGGTGGGAGAGGAGAGAGAAGATAGGGAGAGAGAAATCTGGAATTTAATGCTTTTTAGCTCTTGCTTCCAAATAAGGGGGTGACTAAATTTTTTTAGCCTGACTAATTTTAGTCATAGGACTAAAAGTGATCCAAACATGCTCATATAAAGTTAAGACCTTCAACCTTTTAAAGCTGGTCCTTATAAAAAGGAAACCTTTTAAACTAGTCATTATAAAAAAAGAAAACATTTTTAAACTGGTTCATCCAAGTAAGAATCCACTGTAAAACAGGAGTGAACCCTTTTTTTTATATTAATTATAGGATTTTTTATTTTAGTATTTTACAGAATCGTATGTTGTAATAGAAAAATTGTAAATCTATACTATAGCTGTTGTTTTATTTGAAATGGTTATTGCCAACTGACTCGGCGGAACGTGCATTGGACCCAACCTAGCAACAGTTGAATTGGTGGAATTTACATTTTCAGGATAGCACATCTTTAAAAATTATAATTTTTCACATGGACTTGAATGGAGATTAACATTTTGTTAAAATTATAGATCTTGACAAGATCTATAACTTTCTAGTTCATTTTTTGAACCATATTGGTGCTAAAAAAAATTGACGCAATGTTCAGATTTAAAATTAAAGTTTTAGATATGAACTTTGCATCGATTATTTGAGCATCAATGTGGTTCAAAATAAAAAAAATTGAATTACAAAGTTGTAAATCTCGTCCTGTTGAGGTCTACAATTTTCATATAAAATTTATCTCGATCCGAGTATATATGAAAAGGTTAAGTTTTTTTATTTAAATGTGGTGCCGAGGCAAGGAAATTCCACTGATTCAACGGGTTGTTTAGTAGGCCGAACATATATTTCGTTGTTTTAGTTTGTTATATAGCTGATCAATTGATTTTACAGTTTATTTGTTAGGACATACTCCGTAACTATATTAGTTCCCCCTAAGATCGAAAATGCTTAGGGCCTCTTTGGCAGAGCTGTAGCTGTGGCTGAAACAGCTGTGGCTGTGGCTGCTATGGTAAAATGACTTCTTTGGTGAAGCTAAAGTCATTTTGTAAAGTGTTTGGCAAAATGACTGTGGTTGTGGCTTCTCTATATTTTTAATGTCACATGTGAGAAAGAAGCGGCAGGGAGCTACTATTTTTGGCTTCACCTTCCTAGTGCAAATTGCAAAATGGCTTCTCCATGACTTCAGGTTGGAAGCCTTTTTTGTTAGGTGTTTGGCAGGACTTCTGTAGAAGCTGGTGGAGAAGCGCCGGGAAAAACCCTGCCCCTTAGTCTTATCGCAAAACATTAAAATAATAAAAAATGTTTAGCCCAGCCCAAAGCTCAGGTCCACGGCTCAGAAATTTCAAAACTCAGCCCACCAGGAGCAGCTCGGGAACAGGAGGGAACGGAAACAACCCACACGGCCACACACCCGCCCTACCTCATCCCCTTCTTCTTCCCAAATCCCAATCCCCCAATCCAAAACCCCCCACCAACACAGTGACAGCAAGCTCTAAGCCCCAGCCAGCCTCCCATGGCCACGGCCCCCCTCGCCTTCCGCCTCCACTTCCCCTTCCCATCCGCGTGCCGCCCTCCTCCTCCCAGAACCCTGCCCCCGCCGGCCCCGCGCCGCTTCCCTCTGCGTCTCGCCGCCGCGGCCGCGCGACGGTTCCGCCCGCCAACCGCGGACGACGAGCCCCCGGAGGCCGCGGAGGATTCGTCCCACGGCCTCAACCGCTATGACCAGCTTGCGCGCAGCGTCGAGCGCGCTCGGAGCCGACAGCCCGAGATCACCCCCGACCACCCGCTCTTCTCGTCCCCAACCTCGGCCGACGGCGCTGGCGGCGGGAGCTACGACCCCGACGACGAGTTCTTCGACGAGATCGACCGTGCCATCGCCGAGAAGAGGGAGGAATTCACGCGGCGCGGTCTCATCAAGCCGTCCCCTGCTTCGCCGCCGTCGTCATCGCAGTCGCAGCCCGAGGACGAGGGCCTCGCCGACGAGCTATCCCCCGAGGAGGTGATCGACCTCGACGAGATTCGGAAGCTGCAAGGACTCAGTGTTGTGTCCGTGGTGGATGAGGAGGACGAGGAGGCGGAGGGGGGCGAGGATGAGGAAGGGGACGATGGCTTGCCGCTCGACGAGGATGAGGAAGGCTTCGATGTGGCCGAGGAGCTGGGCCTGGAAGGGGCCAGGATTCGGCAGCCGGCTTTCCGCATGACGCTTGCCGAGCTCCTCGATGAGAGCAAGCTCGTCCCGGTGGCGGTGACGGGCGACCTGGATGTCGCGCTTGCGGGGGTGCAGCAGGACGCCAGCCTCGTGGCCGCGGGTGATCTCTTTGTTTGTGTTGGAGAGGAGGGGCTCGCGGGCCTCACCGAGGCCGACAAGCGAGGGGCCGTGGCCGTAGTAGCCGATCAGGACGTCAACATCGAGGGCACCCTGGCCTGCCGTGCGCTGGTGATTGTGGACGACATTGCGGCTGCGCTTCGTGTGCTCCCTGCCTGCCTATACAGGAGGCCATCCACGGACATGGCTGTGATAGGTGTCACCGGCACGGATGGCGTCACAACCACAACTCACCTAGTCAAAGCAATGTACGAGGCCATGGGGGTGAGGACTGGCATGGTGGGCGTTCTTGGAGCCTATGCTTTCGGCAGCAACAAGCTTGATGCACGACCTGATGCATCTGGTGACCCCATTGCTGTGCAGAAGTTGATGGCAACAATGTTACACAATGGTGCTGAGGCTGTTGTGTTGGAGACAGCCACTGATGAGATGCCTCCATCTGGAGCGGACAGTGAGATAGATTATGATATTGCCGTGCTGACTAATGTTAAGCACACTGATGGGGAGGATGGCATGACCTATGAGGAGTATATGGGCAGCTTGGCCTCTCTGTTCTCCAGAATGGTGGACCCTGAGCGCCATCGGAAAGTGGTGAACATTGACGATCCAACTGCCCCATTCTTCGCTGCACAAGGGGGGCTTGATGTCCCTGTGGTGACATATTCGTTTGAGAACAAGAAGGCTGATGTGTACACTCTCAAATACCAGCTTTCCCTGTTTGAAACAGAGGTTTTGGTACAGACACCTCATGGGATCCTTGAGATCTCCTCAGGGCTGCTTGGAAGGGACAACATTTACAACATCCTTGCAACTGTGGCAGTTGGCATTGCAGTGGGTGCCCCACTGGAGGACATAGTCAGGGGCATAGAAGAGGTGGATGCTATTCCAGGTCGGTGTGAGCTAATTGACGAGGAGCAAGCATTTGGGGTGATCGTTGATCATGCGAGGACACCAGAGGCTCTGTCGAGGCTTCTGGATGGTGTAAGGGAGCTGGGCCCTTGCCGGATCATCACTGGTATGATAATGTATCTTGCAGCTTTTGTTAACAATGCACACTGCCTTCAGAGAGTTGCATCAGTCTTGAATTGTTGATTAATTGTGTGTGGTGCCATATTTATTCTGTTTATAGTTTGTGAACTGAACCCTCTGCTATGCTGTTCTATTTAGTTGTTGGATGTTGTGGTGAGAAAGAAAGAGGGAAGAGGCCAGTGATGACAAAGGTTGCAGCGGATAAAAGTGATGTTGTCATGTTGACGTCAGACAATCCTGCGAATGAAGATCCATGTAATATTTGCAATTAATATCTAATATTAGACTATTTGTGAGATAAATGCATAGAGCTGTGCTAAATTTCTCACAAATTTGTTATTCTATCCTGTGCAGTGGATATCCTTGATGATATGTTGGCGGGTGTAGGCTGGACCATGGAAGAATACTTGAAATATGGTGCTAACGATTATTACCCACCCCTTCCAAATGGACATAGGATCTTCCTACATGATATTAGAAGAGTTGCTGTACGAGCTGCTGTTGCAATGGGAGAACAAGGAGATGTGGTGGTACGTTTTCTCCAAACGTTCCCATTATCAAGAAGATTTCTGTAGCTCTGAGCCTCTGATCAAATAACATGTTGCGAAGAAACTTTGAAACTAATAATCATGTATACAGGAGTTAAAAAAAAGTCCTTGTCTCATTAGTCACTACTCCCTCCGTCCCTGATTAATAGTCGTTCTAGGTACAGGAACGTGTCCCTTAAAAATTGTCGTCCCATACTTCCCTAGCAGCGGTGTACTAGTCTGTAGCTGACCGCACCAATGCCAGGCTCCTGCCTCACAGCCAGACCCATCTTTTCCAACCACCTAGCAGCCTCACCACCACACGCTGTCAAAAAGAAAAATAAAAGATCGCAGCTTCAACCCCAACCTTGGTTCACATCCCCAACCTGTACAACATTGATGGATGTCCTATAGGGTTGTTCCAGTCTTTTTGCATTTGTATTGGTAACCGGTTCGTCGCTCCGACGACCGTTAATTAGGGGCGGAGGGAGTAGATGTTTTATTTTGTCTGTGAGATGAGTAGCCCTGTTTAGTTGGAGAAGTAAAATTTTTGGGTCCTCTTACAATGTCTATTAGGAGTATTGAATGTAGACTATTTACACAAATGAACCAGAAATTGTGAGACGAATCCATTAAGCCTAATTAATCCGTCATTAGAGATTGGTTACTGTAGCATGACGTTGTTTGTCTAATCATGACATAATTAGGTTCGTTAGATTCGTCTCAAAGTTAAGGTAGGGATTGTGGAATGGGTTTTGTCATAATCCACATTTAATACTCCTAATTAGTGTCCGGAGATTGATGTGACAGGTAATTGGTGAAATTTTTGGGAACTAAACGAGGCCTCGTATGTGTAGAATATTGGGCAAACACCACACACCCAAGATGGGGGGGGGTGACCTTTCATTATATAGGCCGGATACGGCTTGGTGTACAAGTAATACAATACAAGATCATATACAACACTATATGTCTAACACCCGCCCGCAGTCGCAGGTGGATCCTGACAAACACCTAGACTGGACCTAAAATCAGTAAATAACTGTACAGGAAGGCCTTTAGTCATAATGTCAGCAAACTGCCGCGGAGAAGGAACATGAAGAACATGGACTTCGCCTAAAGCCACCTTCTCGCGGACGAAGTGGATGTCAATCTCAATATGCTTCGTTCGTCGATGATGAACTGGGTTGGCAGCCATATAGACTGCACTGACATTGTCACAGAAGACGAGCGTAGCCTTTGAGAGTGGAACATGAGCAACAACACTCAGCAACAACACTCAGCAACCGCATGAGCAACAGCACGATATTCTGCCTCTGCACTGGAACGGGAGACTGTAGTTTGATGTTTCGACGACCAAGAAACCAGGGTGTCGCCGAGAAAGACACAATAACCAGAGGTAGAACGGCGGGAATCGGGACAGCCAGCCCAATCAGCATTAGAATAGGCTGTAAGAGAGTCAACCGGACCAGTGCCAATCCGTAGATCGTAGGACAAGGTACCCTTCACATAACGCAGGGTGCGTTTCAGAAAGGCTAGGCGAGACTCCCTAGGATCATGCATGAAAAGGCATACTTGCTGAACAGCATAAGCAAGATCCGGGCGAGTCAGAGTGAGATACTGGAGGGCACCAGCTAGACTCCGGTAAGCAGAAGCGTCAGCTAGTGGCGCACCATCGGAAGCAGACAACTTGGCCTTAGTGTCAACAGGCGTCGTCGTAGAATGACACTCACTCATGCCGGCACGACGAAGAATGTCCAAGGCATACTGGCGCTGACAGAGAAACAGCCCATCGGAAGAACGAGTCACAGACATGTGCAAGAAGTCATGAAGATCCCCCAAATCTGTCATAGCGAACTCACTGTGCAGTCGATCAATAATGTGCTGGAGCAGAGCATCAGAAGAAGCAGTCAAGACAATATCATCCACGTAGAGAAGAATGTAGGCAATGTCGTCACCATTCCGATAGATAAATAGTGAAGTATCCATGGAAGATGGAACAAAACCCAAAAAACGAAGATATGTCGCAAACCGCTTATTCCAAGCACGAGGAGGCTGCTTCAGTCCATAAAGAGACTTCTGAAGAAGACACACATGATCAGGATGGGTAGGATCAACAAAACCAGGAGGCTGCTCACAATAGACTGTTTCCTCGAGGTATTCGTGAAGAAAAGCATTCTTCACGTCCAACTGATGAATAGGCCACTGTCGAGAAGCTGCAATACTCAGCACAGTCCGAATCGTACCCTGTTTAACCACCAGACTGAAAGTCTCATCATAATCAACACCAGGCTTCTGATTAAAACCCCGAGCAACCCAGCGAGCCTTATGCTTGGAAAGAGTACCATCAGCATTGTACTTCAATTTCCAAAGCCATCGCCTAGTAACGACATTAACTCCTGGAGGACGAGGAACAAGACGCCACGTACCATTATCCACCAATGCCTGGAACTCATCAGCCCTAGCAGCTCGCCAATTGGGATCAGCAAGCGCACTGCGATAGTTACTCGGAACAGCAGAAGCAACTGTAGAAGTAGCAGTCAAATTCTTGTAACTAACAGGCTGTATAGTACCGGACTGGAGACGAGTCAAGCGTCGCAGTGGAGCAGGAGGAGACGCGTCAGTGCTCATAGGTAGGCGAGGCGGCGATGGTGCACGCAAGGAGGCCGTAGAATCACCCGGTCTGAGGCCACCAAACCGAGATGGACCATGCTGAGGACCATGGACGTGCACGGGGCGGGCAACGGGAGGTCGCCGGCCATAGACAGCGCGCCCAAAGCAGTCTGGAGCATCTGATGCAGGGTAGGCCGTCGGTGCCGCAGAGAGGCCGCCGGCGCGGGCGAGGCCGCCGGCGCGGGCGTGGAGACCACCGACGCGGTCGTAGAGGGCGCAGACGCCGTGCACGACGAAGGGGGCACAGGCGGTGGTGCCGACGCACTCCCGCCCGTACTGGAAGACGTCGAAGGCCCGGATGGGGGCATAGGGCCACGCCCACCCGGAGCTGAACGCGGTTGCTCGACGTCCATGGAGGACGGAGCAGCCGCTGAAGGACCACCAGCTGCATGATTAGTAGCACAAGGCGCAATATCCGAATCGTCACCGAGGAGGAAATCAAAGGAGCTGGCAGGAGGGACAGGTGAAGCACTCGCAAATGGAAAAGTGGACTCGTTGAAGACAACGTGTCGCGAGATGATAATCTTGCGAGTGGAGATGTCAAGACAGCGATACCCCTTATGCGAAGAGGGATACCCTAAGAACACGCAGGCTGCCGAACGAGGCGCAAGCTTATGCTGTGATGTGGCCTGTAAGTTAGGATAACATAAACAGCCGAAAACACGAAGATGGTCATAAGCTGGCGACGAACCATGAAGGCGGGAGTAGGGAAGCTCGTGTTTAATGGAGGAGGAGGGGCGGCGGTTTAGCAAATAGGTGGCTGCGGAGAGTGCCTCAGCCCAGTACGAGGGAGGCATGGATGCTTGAATGAGAAGAGTGCGCACAGAGTTGTTGAGCATACGAAGAACACGTTCAGCCGTACCCTTTTGTGGGGAGGTGTATGGACAGGATAAGCGGAAAACGATGCCGTTGGCAGCAAGCGAAGTCTGCATGGCGTGGTTAACAAATTCAGTTCCATCATCGGCCTGAAAACAGCGAACGGGAAGGCTAAACTAAGTGCGAGCATAGGCAATAAAATCAGCAATGAGTTGATGAACCTCAGACTTGCTCTTCAGAGGGTACGTCCAGTAATAGTGTGTAAAATCATCCAGCAACACTAAGTAATACTTGCAACCAGATATGCTAGAAACCGGCGAGGTCCCGACATCACAACGAACAATCTCAAAAGGTGAACGAGTTTGAGAGGTGGAAGTACTAAAGGGAAGACGCACATGTTTGCCAAGCTGACAGGCGTGGCATAGCGAGGCATCAACTTTATTACAAGAAATCAAACTGTTTTTGCTAAGCGAAGCTAAGACTGCTGGACCAGGATGACCGAGACGGCGATGCCACAAGGAGGTAGAAGCCGCGAGCATGGCGTGGGCGGCGGTAGGGACAGCTGAGGAGATGGTGTAGAGGTCGCCAGCACTATTGCAGCGAAGAATCACGTGCCCCGTCCTGAGTTCCTTAATAGAAAAACCAAAGGCGTCAAATTCGATAGAACAACTATTGTCGCGGGTGAATTGGCGAACAAAAAGTAAGTTGCGAACGATGGATGGTGCGACAAGGACGTTATTCAGGGCGAATTGGGACGTGTTGGTGGTGAGAATTGAGGAGCCTCGGGACGTTACAGGAATACGTGCACCATTGCCTACAGTAATCGAAGAATGAACAGCTGGGAGGCGAGAGAGTAGTATACCATCGGAGGAGTGCATGTGAGTCGAAGCGCCCGTGTCCATCACCCAGGCGTTCCCCTGCATGGCGAGCTGCTGAATAGCAGCCGTCAGGCCAGCCGTGTCGAACACGGCGGAGGACCCCTGGAAGGCGGTGTTGGCCTGCGGTGGGGGACCAAGGATCCCCTGGCCGCCGCGCCACTGTCCACCGCCGCCGCCGCCGCTGCCCAGCGCCCCCTGGAGGGCCTGTGGATTGATGCAAATCCACGGGCCAGCAGGTTGGGGGGCGTGGAACTGCGAGCCGTTGTCGCCGCCGTTGCGCCTGCCGCTGTTGCCCTTCTTGCGGCGCTGCTGACCGCCGCCACCGTTGCCACCGCCGCCGCTAGCTTGCGGCGGCTGCTGCTGTGGCGGCTGAGGAGGCTTGGAGGACGACGAGGAGCAGCAGTCGGAGCCGCTACAGCCGGAAGTGGAGGAGGAGGCGACGAGGGCGTTGGTGGCCTCAACCTTGACCTCGTTCTCGAGGCGCAACTCTTTCAGTTTGAGCTGATCGAGGGCGGTCGAGAAGGTCATGCCGCCAGTGCCAGCAATGATGTCGGCGGCGGTGCTGTAGCGAGAGTTGATGCCTCGGAGGAGGTTGAGGAGGAGGGTGGATGCGTCGACAGGCATGCCAACATCATGAAGTGCGTCGGCAGTTTTTTTCATCTTCTTCCCATAGTCTTCAACGGAGAGGTCTCCCTGAGTCATGGTATGGAAGGAGTGACTCAGGAAGATGGCACGGGGTGCCTGGTTCGCCGTGAAGTGACCGTGGATGGCCGCCCAGAGTTGACGGGCGGTCTGGTCAGGCTCCATGGTGAAGTCGAGGACGGCGGAGTCGACGTACAGCCAACTGCGAACGCAGGAGTCAGCCTGCTGCCATGCGGTGGTGAGCGGATCAGGCGCCGCGGTGCCGTCGATGTGTGCGAGAAGGCCGAACTTCCCGCACAGCGACTCGAAGGACTTCCACTGGGTGTAGTTGGAGGAACGGAGCTCCAGCTTCACGGGAACATGGGACGAGACGTTGATGCTGGCGTAGTTCATCGCCATCGGAGTGTCGGGCGCCGCCGGAGGAGGCTGCGCAGGAGGAGGGCCGAGGTAGGAGGCCGGTTCGTCACCGTTGGAGGAAGAGTCGTCGTTGGTGACAGAGGACATCAACAGATGGGATCTGCTGGGTTGTGCGGCCGGCCAGGGAGGCTGGGCGCAGGGGAGCGGCGACGGCTCCTGGTGGTGGGTGTTGCGCGTGCAGGAGAGGCACAACAATTAGTGCAGCGGAAGAGAGGAGGGGCGCGCAGCCAGGGAAGAGGCGGCGCGCGCTAGGGTTAGGGGAGGAAAAACAGGCCTAGGGTTAGGCTCTATACCATGTAGAATATTAGGCAAACACCACACACCCAAGATGGGGGGGTGACCTTTCATTTTATAGGCCGGATACGGCTTGGTGTACAAGTAATACAGTACAAGATCATATGCAACACTATATGTCTAACAGTATGTTACTGTTATTGTGTCACTATCTAGAAAGCGGTAATTGTGCTACATGGATGCTGTGATGAGTAATCTTATTTATTTAAACCATGCCAGTTATAATGCAGTAGTGTTCACCTTGTTCACTTTTTTGTTCATCATGATCCTGACAGCTATGCTTGTCCCTTCAGGTTATCACCGGCAAAGGGAACGACACCTATCAGATTGAAGGCGATAAAAGTGAGTTTTTTGATGATAGGGAAGAGTGCCGAGAAGCATTACAATACGTTGATCAATTGCATCGAGCTGGAATAGACACCTCAGAATTCCCTTGGCGGTATGTTTTTTCTTTCTAAATCACTGGTTACTTGGTCTTTTTTCTCGGGAGTTTAGACTTATTGCTAGATAGCTGAGCCCTTTAAAACATTTTTTCAAGTATTACAGAAAAGCCCACCGAACAAAATCCACATAAATCATAACCTGTTAATTTTTGGAACCTGAATTCCTGATAACAACCTCGCATTTTGTGATTTCACATGCAGATTATATGAGAGTTTCACCTGCACTGATTTCTGTAAAGTAACTCACATGAAAATCACCAATTTATTGTCTTGCTTTCTTTGTTGTCACAGGTTACCAGAAAGCCACTGATTTTGATTTAGTCAAGATAGTCAGCCGAGTTTATCTACTCAAGGAGCAACAACAGATTCCTAGTTTTACTAGGATGTGCTTTTCAAAGATAGGTTATCAGAGCCCTGCAAGAAAATTAATTCTGCAAGTGCTAAGTTTTCTAACCAAAGTGCTAACAGCTAACAGAAAACTAGCTTATCAGTTACTCTATTGTACTGCCATACTTAAAGTAGATAACCAGATGGTCCATGGAACTCCCCGTCCAGTAAATTGTGGTTGTGAATTGTGATAGTGGATTGGTGAAGCTTCCTGGTGTCAAACAGAGTGTAAGGGCTTTATGGCTTCACAATTTCAAAACAGCATGTCCAATGGCAGTGAATATAAGATCTTTTGGATGTTATCTTGCCATCTAGACTGAGTTTCACAGAGTACTTTTTTAGTTGACAATTCATCTAGATTGTTTCCTTTTTGAGGTGACAGTTCATCTAAATTGTTCATAGCTATCAGTCTATCACTCTCCTTACTGGATCTAACTTCACTGGTGATCTATCTCATAAAGTTTCGGCTCCTAGTAGCTTTTATTCTGTGTCTATTTTTTTGTGCTGCATTATTCATCTGCACTCTTAAAATATGCTGATGAATTATGACTGTCTTCTTTACGCTGCATTATTAAGTGAGCTGCATGCTTAATATAAGCTCATGAATAGTAGTTTGCAGTGCTGTACATTCATTATGCACCAGCCATGCGTCCTATTGTACTCTATCACAACGTTGTTTATTCTGGTGGTTAAAAACGCTAGGTCTATGCTGCGTCTCAAAAAATCAGCTCCACATGCTTTTTGTTCTTTTGATCCTAGTAGTAAAGTAACAGCTGGCCTTTTTAATCTGGTAAATGCTTTGTGTTGAAGTTTCTGTTATATGATAAGGCTTGTTTATTGAATGATTGCTACTTGTATATGTGCCCTGGGCCTCTGATTTTTTTTATCAGGCATATGTAGCGAATCTTCCCACTTTTGAGATTATACAAAACTGAATTCTGCCATTCTACATGTACAATATTATGTAATTAGATATTTGACACCAGATATTCCAATATACCTATATGAATTCTGATCATCTTGTATTTAATAGCAGTATTTCCTTTTAGTTTTCTTTGTTATGCCGTGTGTTGTACTCTCAATCAGTTGAAACTTGAACCAGCAAAATATTTCATAGATGACAGGTTGAGTCAGTCAACTGACCAGGGAATATGAAACAAGAGTTTTTTGTCTGACGTGACAAGTGATCACACTGAGTTCAGAAGTGCAGGTAGCTTGGGAACTTCCTCCTTGCCACCTCTGTATGTCACTGTCGCTTGTTGTTGGCTTCCTCCTCACACGGTGTCCCTGTCCCGCGTCCAAAGTCTCTTTTATCTTATACAAGTCCAACGTCTGCGCGTTTCTTACCACCATACAAGGAGGTCTTTTAAACCGAGGCTTCACGGCGAACTCGGCGAAGAGGATGGCGGCAGTGATGGAGAAGGTGTTCGTCGCTCTTCCAGTCGAGTTCAAGGCGGGTCAGTCCACGCTGTCGTGGGTTCTCAGCCATTTCGGCAGAAGCGGAGCCACCGTTGTGATCACACATGTGCATGTTCCGCCGCAGATGATTCCAGTGAGTATGTGTCTCTTGATTTTATGCTTTGTTCTGTTACTGATTTGCTGAAGGAGTTTGCAAATACTTGTTCGATTACTGTGGGCTTGTGGCCACGAGAATTCAAGGCCACCAGCCACCATGAATTGATCATGATGTGTCTTTAGGATAAAACTAATATGGTGATGGGTCTGTTGCAAATTGTATCTGTATCTGCTGCAGAGATTTAATTCCGCATGTGCCTGATGTGGTTAGATAATTTTATTGTTTTCTCTCTTTTTTATGCCAGTGGGAGTCAAATTTCATTCTAGTAAACTGACCCCAGAGCAAGTGAGACTGTTCCGAAGGATTGAGCTTGAAAAGGTTAACAAACAGCTAGACGGCTATGTTCATCAGTGCTCGAAAATGAAGGTGCTATATACTGTGTCGATATGTCATATTGTTGTACATTTATCCTTCTCCACATGGTTTTGGCTTGCAATTGACAACATCGAAGTTTGCATTAGGTTTCAAATGGAACATGGTGGCTGATAGGTCCCTAATGTTGTGTACATTTCAGGTAAGATGTGAGAAACTAGTTTTTGAGAAGGAAGATGTGGTAGATGGTCTGGTTGAAATCATTGGCCTGCATAGAGTCACTAGGCTAGTTATTTCAGCTGCTGCAGACAGGCAATACTCAAGGTAAATCTGACATACCTAAATCCTGTTTTTTTTAGAAAAATTTAAATTATGCTTCTGGTAAACTTAGGAAGTTATAAAACCAGCATGTATCAAAACTATATCTGTCAACTTTGGTTTCAGAAAAATGGACAAACCTAAGTCTAGGACAGCAACAGAAATTATGCAGAGAGCTGATCCGTCATGCAATATTTGGTTTACTTGTAAGGGAAATCTAATATGTACCAGGTACAGTCTGAGCTGTAACTCTTGGATATCTGGTAGCTAATGAGTTAGAGATTTCCAAATTTCTGATCGAGTTTTCTATGACAGGGGCAAGGAACTGGACCCTGCACCATCAGCTACACCTTTGCTCCCTGATTTTGATCACCAAGCTCTGGAGTTAGTACCTTACCAGAAAGAGGTGGGTGAGTCAGAGAATGCAAGGGCATCTTCTGGTTCTGAAGATAACAGTGAGCTTATATATTTTTTATATTGATGTTGTGTAGGATGGCGCTCAGCCGGAACTGGGGTTATATGATGAGCTCAAAGAGGCATGCATAGCAGCTGAGAACTTGATGAGGAGAGCTCTAAGTGAATCTTCTAGGCGCCAAAAGGCAGACGAGGAAGTGGTTTCAGCTCTTCAGAAAGTATGGTTCATTGCGTCATACTCCTATAGTTATATACCAGTTCATTGAGAAATAAGCTATTCTGTTCTAGTCAAATATTCTACTAGTTGGATATATTTTTTAGATTTTGATCAGAACTTTGAACTATCCAGGCAAATGAATACCAGGAGTTGTACTTGGAGGAGGTGAGGAAGCGTGAAGAGCTTGAGGAGGCTCTTGCAAGAGCAAACCGGGAAATCGCTCAGCTAAAGCAAGCAAACCACTACCTGGCCATGGATGAGTGGAACACATTCCCTGACGAACTCCAAGAGGCAATGCCAGATGAATTGTTCGAACGGCAGATCCTCGACATGGATGATGTCATCGGAACAGCCGGTCAAGACACCGAGTCGCAGAAGGAGCATGTCCACATACAAGCTGATCTCGACACTGGTTGCAGTGAACTGCAGGCGCTGCTCAGCCAAAGCAAGCTGACCGCATCCTCGCCTTCGTCGGTCATCCAGTCGCCGTACGACGAAGACTGCGTCCCTTCCTACTTCTTCTGCCCCATCCTTCAGGTGGCCGCATCGGCGCATCCTCATAACACACCACTGCAGAGACACATCACTTCCGATGGTTTCTGAATTGGTTCATAACACAACACAACACTGCATGTCGATCTGGAATGATCTGGGGCACTTTGTAAGAGAGTTTCTGAACTCTGAAAATGGTATTCTATTGATTTTTGCAGGAGCCCTGCCGTCACGTTGCAGCGGACGGGTTCACGTACGAGGCCGACGCCATCTGAGGCTGGCTCGACGGAGGGAACGACGCGTCTTCCCCCTTGACCGAGCAGCCGGTCGCGCACCGCGAGCTCGCGCCGAACTTCGCGCTCGGCGCCGTGATCCAAGACCTTGTTTAGTTTGCTAAAATTTCTAACGTTTTCTCCACTCTCTCTTCATCACATCACATTAAATACGTTAAAAGACAAATGTTCGAAGTATTAAATATAAGTAAAAAAAATAACTAATTACACAGTTTTGATGTACTTCGTGACACGAATCTTTTGAGTCTAATTAGGTCATGGTAAGATAATATTTACCACAAATAAACGAAACGTGCTACAGTATGCTACAGTAGTTCGAAACGTTGAAAAGACAAATTTTTTCACCAACCCCAAGACCACACGATGAGGCGGCGGCAGCACGGATTGTCGTGACGCTGCTGCACTGGTGAACTGCACACTTGCCGGCTTCAGTTTTCGTTGCCCAGCCCTTTTTGCAGGCTTGTGTACAGTGCTACGGTGGGATATAACCAATAAGATGAAGAACATATGTTACCTGGCAAAAAAAAAAACAAAAAAACAAAAAACGAAGGACTTATGTGACGCAAAAAAAAAACTCTCATGGCTTCGGTTAGGAAACGCTAATCCCTGTGTGTTCAGTGTTCGTTTCGCTTCCTCTTTGCTTGTTTCTGTTGATGCGTGCAAGACTGGGGTTTGCGACACCTCGAACTCTCGAAGGCAATCGGAAGTTCGCAACGGCAATGGACGAGCCAAACTCGCACGGCAATGGCGTATGCCCTCCACCGCATCGATCTTCCCTCGCACGTGGGACCACTGTTAGCCTCCAACGTGTCAAGCGCGCTGCTCGACGGCATTCGAGTAGCTCAGTAGCACAAACGGAGTAACGGCCAGACTGATGAGCTCTCCGTCTTGGTTTCCTTCTTCCTCTTTACTTTATCTTCCTTTTGCTTTTCCCAAGTTGCCACTATCTTTTCCTTTCCCATTCGGGTGTGTTTAAAAACCCAACTTTCTCCGAAACTCACTATGCAAAAAGAAGATTCCCCATCACATCAAACATCCCATCAAAGATGCCGGCATATGCATGAAGTACTAAATGTAGATGAAATCAAAAACTAATTACACAGTTTGGATGTACTTCGCGAGACGAATCTTTTGAGCCTAATTAGGTCATGGTAGGACAATATTTACCACAAATAAACGAAAAGTGCTACAATGCTTTTCAGTTCGGAACAGTGCTTTTCAGCTCAAAATCTGTGCACAATCCAGAATTTTGCATCTCAATTCAGGGAACTAAACACACCCTTCGTTTAAGGGTCTGTTCTTTTCCTTCAAAAGGAATAGTGAATAACACTATTCACCTATCACATCCATCACATCTTCTCTCACAAGAAACACTATTCTAACACTATTTATTTGCAACTCCACTATTCTTTTTCAACGAAAAGAACAGACCCTAAAGTAGAATCAGGGTTAATGCCAACCGATAATAATGGAAGAGTAGCCTACATGATCAGACAGTTTTGGAATGCAGAAATCACCTGGGTTTAGGTCTATTCCTACACAACAATAAGAAGTGCAGAACAAGCATTTTGGCCACCACCGTTGAAATTGCATTTGTTGTACTGTATTTATTGGCATATAATCAAAATTTACTGGCAAAATCCTAATCGAGAAAATTAGTCCAAGACCATTCCCATCTAGCAATTTCCTAATTTTTATTATCCGGTTCATTCTGCTCTCGGAATTTTTTTTTACATTTTTCTCTCCTCTTTTTTGCAAAAATATATGGTCCGCAAAAAAATTTGCAAAACTATACATCTAGCGCCGTGGGGGACGGCGGCAGGGACCTACCGCCGTGCCCCACGGCGGCAGGTACACACGCGGTACTGTAGCGCCTGCTACCGCCGTGGGCCACGGCGGTAGGGGTCCAGTCTGTTTTCAAAAATTTGTAATTTTTTTGTTTGAACTCAGATGGTGGTAAACTTTATATGAAAATTGTAGCTTTCGACGAAATCTACAACTTTGTAGTTCAAAGTTTTTCCATTTGAAGTCATCTTCATAGTCAAATAATCGATAAACTATCCAGATCTCAGTTTTCATATCGAGATCTCAGTTTTCAGTTTATGTTCAAAAAATTGTAACTTTTTTGCATGAACTCGGCTGGAGGTAAACTTTATATGAAAATTGTAGCTTTTGACAAGATCTATAATTTTGTAGTTCAAAGTTTTTCCATTTGGAGTCATCTTCATACTCAAATAATCGATATACTGTTCAGATCTGAAGACTGCAAACTGAGATCTGGATAGTTTATCGATTATTTGACTATGAAGATGACTTCAAATGGAAAAACTTTGAACTGCAAAGTTGTAGATCTCGTCGAAAGCTACAATTTTCATATAAAGTTTACCTCCATCCAAGTTCAAACAAAAAAATTACAAATTTTTGAAAACAGACTGGACCCCTACCGCCGTGGCCCACGGCGGTAGCAGGGCACGGCGGTAGGCCCCTGCCGCCGTCCCCCACGGCGCTAAGATGTATAGTTTTGCAAATTTTTTTGCGGACCATATATTTTTGCAAAATTGAGGGGGGAAAATGTAAAAAAAAATTTCTGCTCTCGTAGTAAACGGGACCAAATTTCCTTTTAGAAAAAAAAAAAGCTGGGCTCCGTCCGGCCCCGCAGCAGCAGCAGCAGATCTATATCTGTGGGTTTTAGCCTATACCACTTAGGCTGAGTCCAACAGGTAATGCAAATGCATTTTTGCATCTTCCTTCAGCACTGTGCCTCGCAAATTCCCTCTCCAACAGGCAATGCAAAAGCGCAAGGCATTTTGCCTCTGAGGAGAGAGGAGAGGTAAAAATACATCTCCTCTCTCCTCAAATGCATTTAGCGAGCGGCGCGGCAGAGGAGTGCCGGCGCGGCAGAGGAGCGCCGGTGGCGGGCAGGGGAGGCCTGGCGGCTTGGCGCGGGGACCGCCTCCCGAGCGACGGCGAGCGAGGAGGCCGGGTCTTCCTCCTCTCCGGCGCGGACCTGCTCCCTCTCCCCTTCCTCGTCGTCTTCCTCGCAGCCAGAGCAGGAGAGTCCTAGCGCGGGGCTGGCCGACGCCGCTTCTTGCCGCTGAGGCCGGCGCGGAGGAGGACGGGGCCACCCATGCTGCGCCGCCACGCTGGAGGAGGACGGGGCCACCCGCTCCGCCGCTCCTTGTGCACCGTCCGTCCCGATCCGCCAGTCCGCGCGTGAGGAGACCCGACGGCGGCGAGATCCGGCCGCGCTGTTCCTCCCTGATGTCGCGGCGCTGTGCCCCCCTCCTCCTCCGACGGCGGGCATCCCTCTCTTCCGGCGGGCTGGTGCTCGATTCTTGGCGGAATCGAGGTCGCGGTGGCGGAATCGAGCCCGGGCGCGACGGCCTCGAGGTGGGATCCGGCGACCACGACCTTCCTCCTCAGCGACCTTCCTCCTCAGCGCCCTTCGTCCTCTTCGTCCTCGAGCAGGCATGGAGAGCCGGCAAGGCGGCCCGACTGCGATGCTCCTCCTCCGGCTATTTCTCCCCTCCCTCCCTTCACTTCACAGGCGGCGCGCGAGAGGAGCGGGCTGCGGGCGATTTTGCCTCTGCAGCTCTGCTGTTGGAGATGACGAATTTTGCATTGGAGGGGCATCCACTGTGTGCAAGGTAAAAGGGTGAATGCCTCTTCGATTTTGCCATCCCTTGTTGGACTCAGCCTTAGCCCAGCAAAAACGGCGGAGGGAATGCATCCGGGCCTTCGCGACTTCTCCCTCCTACCTAGCTGTAGGCGCAGCGCCCCCAAGACCTGACGGCCTGACCTGACCATACTCTCTCCTCCTCTCCCTCCTTTTCCTGGCCGGGGCCGCGCCGCGCCAGGCGATCTCATCCACCTCGCCGCCGCCATCACCGCCTCCGCCTCCTCTCGCAGGTTGGTGCCCGCCATCTCCCTCCGGATCCGTCGACCACATCTTCACTTTTTTTTCTTCGATTGTTCAGTCTCTGTTCGCTTGTAATTGTACGCTTGTTCGTTTGTTTCTTCCTCCTGTCGTTGTCGTTTGATCCGTCCCGTTTTCTCTTCGTGTCGGACTAGGGTTTCGCTCTCGCGCCGTCGGGGTGTGCTTCCATGGAGAACGGCGGCGGCGTCGGCGAGGGGCGTCCAGAGGATCGGGCGGGCGAGAACGGCGGATTCGCCGAGGCGGAGAAATCCGCCGTGAAGTCAGTGGCGGCAGCGGAGGAGGAGGACGGTGTTGACGTGGTGGTGGAGGGCGGGGACGATGCGGTGGCGGCGCAGGAGGGCGACGGGGATGAGGCTGGGGAAGAAAATCAGGGCCCTGGAGGCGGTTCCGTGGAGTCGGGCGCCACCGGGACGCCGCTGGCGGGCGTGACGCCGAACACCAGAGTGGTGCTGGAGACCGGGAAGCGTGCCGCGGAGAAGTGGGATGAGGCCAGTCCTCGTGCCGACATTGACATCGAGGAAAGCATTGCCAGTGATGTGAATCAGGAGAGTGCAGAGGAGAATGCAATGGGGCAAGCAATCAGGGAGTATGTGACTGCAGCTGTTTTGGCTGATCGTACAAAGGGGAAGAGGTTAGAGAAGGACATGAAATCTTCAGCTGAGCCTGCTGTTATCGTTGAGGAATTGGATGGTTTGAGCTCCTCAGATGATGAGAATACAGCTACCTCTGCACCTCCCGCACAATCTACAAGCAGTAGTTCTACTCCTGCACAATCTAGTACTGCTGTTTCTGGTCGTTCCAATGGTCCCTCGTTGCCATCTCGTCCTGCTGGGCTTGGATCCTCATCTTCTTTGTCGCAGCCTCCTGCTCGTCCTGTTCAACAGGTTCGCTTCAATGGACCCACCTCTTTGGATAGGGGAAGCCAGTCAGCTACCGAGTCTGCTGAGGATGGTGGAGACGAGAATGATGAGATTCATGAGAAGCTTCAGATGATCCGGGTTAAGTTTTTACGTCTTGCTCACAGGTTTGGGCAAACGCCTCATAATATGGTTGTTTCACAGGTTCTGTACCGCCTTGGGCTGGCAGAACAACTCAGAAGAACGACTGCTAATGCGTCATTTAGCTTTGACCGGGCAAGAGAGATGGCAGAACGTCTTGAAGCTGCTGGAAATGAACCCCTTGATTTTTCATGCACCATCTTGGTTCTCGGTAAAACTGGGGTTGGTAAGAGTGCTACCATCAATTCGATTTTTGATGATACCAGGTTGGATACAAATGCTTTTGATTTCAGTACTAAAAAAGTTCAAGAAGTGGTTGGTACAGTCGAGGGAATCAGAGTAAAAGTGATTGATACACCTGGACTTTCATGCTCATCCTTAGAACAACACCACAACCAGAAGGTTCTCAACTCTGTGAAGAGGCTTATTAGCAAAAACCCTCCCGATATTGTCCTTTATTTTGACAGAATGGATATGCAGAGCAGGGACAATGGTGATGTCCCTCTGCTGCAAACCATCACAAAAGTGTTTGGAGCATCAGTCTGGTTCAATGCCATTGTCGTGCTAACTCATGCTGCATCTGCGCCACCAGATGGGCTTAATGGAATTCCTCTAAGCTACGAGATGTTTGTCACCCAAAGGTCTCATGTAGTGCAGCAAGCTATAAGGCAAGCTGCTGGTGATATCCGTCTTATGAATCCAGTATCCCTGGTGGAAAATCACGCAGCGTGCAGGACAAATAGGGCTGGACACCGGGTTTTACCAAATGGACAAGTCTGGAAGCCACAGCTGCTGCTTCTTTGTTTTGCTTCGAAGGTATTAGCAGAGGCTAATGTACTCCTCAAGTTGCAGGATAGTAATCCAGTTGGTAAACTTTCTCGTACGAGGATTCCTCCCCTGCCTTTCCTCCTCTCTTCCCTTCTCCAGTCTCGGGCCCCACTGAAGTTACCAGAGGAGCAGTTTGGTGATGATGATGATCTTGAGGATGATTCGGCTGATGATTGTGATTCAGATGATGATTCAGATTATGATGATTTGCCTCCTTTTAAGCGCCTCACAAAAGCTCAGCTTTCCAAGCTGAATAAGGCACAGCGGAAGGCATATCTTGAGGAGCTAGACTACAGAGAGAAGTTGTTCTACAGAAAACAGCTGAAAGAGGAAAGGATGCGCCGTAAGTTGATGAAGAAAATGGCGGCAGAAGCCAGCACTCGAGCAAATGATTTTAACAACAGCAACTCTGAAGATGATCCTAATACTCCAACCAATGTCGCAGTGCCTATGCCTGACATGGTACTGCCCTCATCTTTTGATTCAGATAATCCTAGCCATCGTTATCGTTTTCTGGATACACCAAGTGAATGGCTTGTCAGACCTGTGTTGGAAACCCAGGGTTGGGACCATGATGTTGGTTATGAGGGACTTAATGTCGAAAGATTGTTTGCTGTCAAAGGGAAAGTTCCTCTGTCCATATCTGGGCAACTAACAAAGGACAAGAAGGATTGCTCTATGCAAATGGAGGTTGCAAGTTCAGTTAAGCATGCTGAGGGAAAAACAACTTCACTTGGTCTTGATTTGCAGTCTGTTGGCAAGGATATGGCATACACAATTCGTGGCGAGTCAAGATTTAAGAACTTCAGGCGCAACAACACAGCTGCTGGGATATCTGCTACGCTCCTTGGGGATTCCGTATCAGCTGGTGTGAAGATTGAAGACAAACTGATAGTGAATAAGCAGCTCAGGGTCCTGGTAAGCGGTGGCGCCATGAGTGGGAGGGGTGATGTGGCCTATGGAGGCCGCCTCGAAGCAACTCTGAGGGACAAGGATTACCCGATCGGGCGGACACTTTCCACACTTGCATTATCTGTTGTGGATTGGCATGGGGATCTGGCGATTGGCTGCAACATCCAGTCTCAGATCCCTGCTGGAAGAGCTAGCAACTTGGTTGGCCATGCGAATGTAAGCAACAAGGGGACTGGACAAGTGGGCATTCGCCTGAACAGCTCGGAGCATCTTGAGCTTGCGCTTGTTGCCCTGGTGCCTATATTCCAGAACATCAGAAAGCTGTTACAGACCTACTACGAATCTGCTTAGTAATTGATTTACATATAGGCCTGAGGACAAGACAGTGAGAGTGTCGTAGGACAACTCTAGCATAAATTAGAATTTTCTATTTATTTTGTTCTTTCGTTGGCAACTTTGTAACTATGAGTCTGATTGGTTGGCTCCCAATATTTGCCAAGCCAAAATGAGGGTAAGTCTAAAAATTTTGGCTAGCAATTGGTCTACTACCACAAGATTGGCATGCCAATGTTTGTAGCCAAAATCATGGCAAACAACTAGAAACTTCTTAGAGCTCACAAGAACAAAAACATTGGTAGCTATATTTTGTCACCAAACCAAGTGAATACCAAACTTTCATACCCTAAGTTTGACATGCCCTGATTTTGGCATTACCCTGATTTTGGCTGACCATGATTTTGGCTTGGCAAGATTTGGAATCCAACCAAGCAAGCCCTATGCTTTCTTCTGGGCTCGTTTTTGGTGAAAATTGCAGCAGGACACATCAATGCAACTTTGAGCTCTTTCTGGTGAATCCCAGTTTATTACTTTGCCAGATTTCGTCAGCTTATTACTGCTATCCAACATCTGAATCCCAGTTCATCCTTCTACTTTGCCAGATTTCGTCAGCTTATTACTGCTATATCTAACATCTGAATCCCAGTTGCAGGTTGCTGTTCTAGTTTCGGGATAGGTGTATTATATACGAGTCTTTAAATGTTTCAGTTATTAGTGAATTTCCAGCGATGCTATATCAGAGCTTGTAACTCAATCTGGAGTATTGAACCAGTCAAATTGTTACGTGTTACTTGTACGCACACAACGTTTTCGAAGAGATTGAAAACGAGTCTCACCAATGCCAGGGTCGCACACATTCTCCGCGTTCCGCACTGCACGTCTGATGGCCCAGTGCTATGCTGACATGGAGGGGGCGGGGCGTAGAGGATTCCTTCCTGACGGGGTCGGCGCTCTCCAGGCGCAACGAGCAGAGATTTCTTGTCTCGTCTGAACTGAAACCAGCACCATGGTCCAACGCCTCTTAACCGCACGCACCCACGACCCGGACTGCAGGCCCGCGTCGTCCTCCCCGCCGACCGCCGCCGGCCGTCGCCGTTGCCGCCGGTGTGCGGGCGACGGCGGCGGCCCTGCCCGACCCCCCTCCCTCTCCCCTCCTCCCCCTCCCCTCTTCTCTCTCAAACTCCACACCACCACCCGGTCGCTCCCTTGGATGGTCGCCGCCGCCTTCCTCCCCCGGCCTCCTGTCGGCGCCGGACTCTCCCTCGACACCGGCGTGCCTCCGGGCGGCGTCGCCCTCCCTTCCTCTCCTCCTCCTTTCTCTTCCCGTGCCCACCCCGGTTACCCTAGATCTGGGTGGGTTGGGTTCGGTAGGGCCGATGTGGCATCTCCGGCCCTCCGCGCCTCCGCCGCCGCGGCCACCTCCGCCTTCGCGCTCGGCTCGTGCCTTGGGGTGCTCGCGGTGGTCCGGCGACGATGTCGCCCTCCCTTGCCGGGCTCGGCGGCCAGGGCTCCACCGCGAGCGCCGCTGTCCGTCATCAAGCCAAGAGAGGAGCAGGGCAAACACGAGGACACGAGCCGAACCTGCGTGCCCCGTCACCGAGCCAAGGCGCCATGCCGGCGCTGGCGCCCTGGTCGCCTTCGCCTACGCCGGGCTTGCGCTCTTGGCGCTGCGCCTCCTGCTCTCCTTCAAGTCGGCGCTCTACGCACTGCGCCGCCTCTGGCGGTGCGCCGACGAGTGGGCTCAGGCGTACCAATACCACGAGGTGCCGCGCTTCGCGTGCGACGGCGCCGAGAACCCGCTCTTCCGCAAGGTCGTCGCGGTGGCCGCGCTGCCGTCGCTGGAGGACGCCAACGTCGCGTCCGTGCTCTCGTCGACGTCTAGGACCAACGGGGGCCTCTCCCTCATGCTCGGCCCGGGCTACACCGCGCGTGACGCATTCCTCGGCGCGCGCCTCGCTCTACTTCTTCGGGGTGCTCACCTTGCTGCTGCTCGACGGGCCCGGAGCACTTGCGTCGCCGTGGTGGGTTGGCTCGGCTTCTTCCGCGTCCTCCGGGCTCTGGACCCTTGGACCCTTGGCGCCGGCGGCCCTCCAGGGGCCTGTTCCGACACCTCCCGCCCCGGATCCTGCCCTCCCCCTCGCGGATCTGGCGCGAGGCGCGAGGGCTCGGCGCGGGCCCTTCCGGCCGTCGCGTTGGGTGCCGCCGCCGCCTCTGGGCCCCGCTGGAACCCTTGTTTTGGGTTGGGTGGCCCGGTCGCGGCCTCGGCGGGCGTCGACGCGGCCCCCGGCACCGCCTCTCTCCTTCCGCCGCTTCTCCACCGTTGGCGGCGCGGGCGCTCCGTAGCTGCCCTTGCGGCGCTGGATCCGGTTTGGGTGGACCCGGCGGCGGCGGCCCCTCCCTCCCTGCCGTCGCCTTCGACGTCTACCGCAACCCTCGATCTTGGCCCGGGCCGCTGCCGCCCCGCTCCCCGGCTGCCGCGGCCGCAGACACTCCCCGATGACACGGCGACGACAACACCCCCTCCTCTTCGCCGGCTGTGGGCGCGACTACCCCTCCCCGCCGGTGGCCAGGGCTCCTCCCCGTCGGCGGCCCCCCTTGCTTGCGACGACGCCCCTCCTCCCCGGCCTCCGGCGTGCCGCCGCTCCTTCAACGCCCCGCGGCCCCCCTTCGCCGCCGCTGGTGCTGCTCCACCTCCTTCGCGGTCCCGTCGGCGACCCCTCTCCCTCCTTCGTCGTCGTCGTCCTGTGTTGTCGTTGGTCTGATCCGCCTGCCGTCTACGCCGTCTGTGTGGGTCGTGGTCTACCAGCCTGCTCGTGCTTCCGTTGCTGTGGTCCCGGTTCACTTGCTGCTTTCCCATCGGTGCGCCTGCTTCCCAACCTTGAAGATCGGCGGTGAGGAGTTGGTCTAGGGGTTCGGCGAAAGCCTTGCACGACCTCGGTCGTTGTCGGCAACGGCTGCACCCTCGGTGTAGCTTCTCTCGCTGGAGGCGTTGTCTTTGCGCCCTAATTCTATTTGGTCAGCCTGGTGAAGACTGGGTCCACTCCACCTTGAGCGGACGGACGATGGCGACGTGCTCGTCGCTTCCTCCTTGGTGGCATCGTCCTGCACGGCATCTTCGTCTGTTCTTCGTAGGCTTGTGTTGTTGCCTCCCGATGATGAGCTAGTGTTCCGGGTGTCCTTTAGTGCAGGCTAGGCTTCGCCTTCTGTTTCTTGTTCGGTGTGGTGGTGGTGTTGGGTTTCCTCCTCCCCTTCAGCTTCTTCCGGTCGATCGACCTTGTATTCAGCACTTTGAGGTTCCTCCTAAAGCTATTTCGTTGTTACTTTTCTCCTCTCTTGATGAAAAACGTGCTTTGCACGTCTTAAAAAAAAGGGACACTCAAGGGATATAGTGAAAAGAGTGGAAGATGCAATGATCAATGAAGTGTCTATAGTTCACATGTGTGAAATAGGATTTCTTCTCGCTCGATTTTGTAGGTACGAATGTTGCTTCACGTTGGACAAAGTTTGTCATGCCACAGTAGTTGCTTTCAGTTATGAAATTGTGCCGCCATATTCGCATTGGTGCTGGTGATGAGCTCAGAATATTACTCTCTTCGTTTTAAAATACTTATCATTTTGACTTTTCCTAAATACATTTTTTTATTATGTATGTGAACATACTCCCTCCGGTTTGGTAAAGAAAGACGTTCAGGACAGCGACACGGTCTCTGAAGTACAACTTTGACTTCCTATTTTTATAAAAATAATTATTGAAAACTAACATATGTATACTTTTATGAAAATATTTTACAAGACAAATCTACTCATGTAGTTTTCACATTTCCAAACTCAACAACTTAAAAGTTATTCATGATTTATGTTCCCAATGTTTGACTCAAATCTTGTCCAAAACGACTTCTTTTACCAAACCGGAGGGAGTACTAACTATCTAGGTGCATAACAAAGAGAATATATTTAGAAAAAACTAGAATGACAAGTATTTTGAAACGGAGAGAGTACGAGAAATCCACGTATCGCAACGAATAGTTTCACCTATGAAGCTGGTGCAATAAAGGAATGGCTTGAAGCAACCAGTCTACAGTTCCAAATTCCCCACTTCGCTCAGCCATTCAAGAACATCTTCAGCGTGAGGCATGATGTCGGCTCCTCGTTTTGGGAGTAGGGATGGCAACAAGGCCATCCCCACCGGGAATCAGCAGAACGTTTTCAGCCCCGAGAAAGCAAAAGCTCCCCGTTCTGATCCCCGTCCCCGCTAGCGGGGAAGGATTTTCCCTCGTCCCCGAGCGGGGATCATATACCTCACGGGGACCCCGTCCCCGACTAATCCCCGAAGAACTGGAGTACGACCGTACGGGAGGAGGAGGAGGAGCCTCACCGGCGGCGTACGTAGGCCGTAGGCGCGGCCCGCGCGGGTGGGCGGCGTCGCCACGGGACTGCGGCCTGTGGGAGATGTCGAGGCGCGGTGCATGTGTGGCGTGAGAGGAGACAGAACGACTGGACGAGGCGCGGTGCGGGTGCATGGCGTCGCCGCGCGGCTTCAGCGTGCGGCGCTGGGAGCCTGGAGGAAGGAGGAGGCCCGTCGGCCCCAGCGCTGAAGAGAGAGGCGAGCGCGCCGCGCCGCGGCATGAGTGCGAGCGTGGGAAAGAGAGAAGACGGCGTCGGATGGATGGATTGATAGCGATGCACTGATGAATGGATAGGGCGTGCGGCAAGCCGGCAAGGCCTCATGTGCTGCGATGCTCTATGGGCCAAATTGGGCCTATGGAATTGGAGTAGTTGTTGGGTCTGATTGATATAAATGCAGCTATTTATTTGACAATGCTAAAAAGAAAAAGCTATTTGTTTGACTAAACGGGGTTTTAACGGGTAACGGGGACGGGGACCTAGCGAACGGGGACACCCTCGCTTCACCCGACGGGGATGGTTCTTAGACTGCTAAGCTCCCTGCGGGGAGTAAAACATCCCCGTTTTAATCCTCTAATGGAGGAAATCCCCGTCGGGGATCAGGGCTCCATTGCCATCCCTATTTGGGAGTTTATATGCCTTTATCTGAATGATTTTTTATTCACATCAGCTTGAATCCTGAAGGGGATGCAAGAAACCTGTTACTTTCCTTTTTTTTCTTTTTTAAGTTTGAGTGAAATCAAAAATCTAAAACAAATGGAAAGAAGAGCCTAACGGGAGCCAGCCGCCGATTGAAATGGGTTGAGCTCCCGCCAACCTTCCCCGTAGGGACACCCAACCTTAGAAGCCGGGAACGTGGAACGTGACCACGTTCCTCGTTCCACGTTCCTTCGTTCCAGACCGGGAACTTGAACGTTCCGGGAACAATTTAGTGTAAAAATCCTTCGTAAGTGTTGTTCTTCGTTCCGGAAACGTTCCGGTTCCGGAGACGGGAACGGGAACATGGCTACTAAGCACCCAACCGCCGTGCCTGCTCCTAACCATCGTTCGAAACGGCGGTTCGGAACCCTCCATCAAATCCACCTCCGGCTGCGAGCCAAGTATGCAATGCAACCGTAGCCGCCATTTGCACTAGCGGTTGACAGGCAAAAAAAAATGAAAAACATTTACAAGCGTAATTATTGTATGCAAATTCATACAAAGGAAAAAAAACTTAAAAAATTCCAAAGTGCCAAATGCCCAAAACGACACATTTAGTTGCTAGAGCCCGGCCCGATATCTGTGCTTTTGTGGGCTATCGGCCATTCCAGCCCGTGAGCCATTTAACCATTCCCAGTGGCCCACTGCCCACACGAGGGCACCGAAACGGCAACCGAACCTCCCAGAAAAAGTTATTTGGTTCCAAGCCATTACTATTTTTCAGAGTTAGAGAAACGTTATTACTATTCGCGTATTTTGAAATTTGCCATTGCAATTCTTGACTTCACTCAAATATGCCACAGAAGACGTATGAAGACGACTGGGGCCCAGCTGCAGGTGTATACGAAGACGTACATCTTATTGTATTTGCGCTCCTCTCAATGACATGCGGGTCCCACTTTGTCAGCATCCTCTTCCTCCTCCCATCTTCTATCTCCCTTTCTCCTTCCTTTTTCTCAGGGGAGCAGGTCAGGCAGCCCGAGCTGGGCTAGAGATGGCAACGGGTAAAATGCCCGCGGATACAGACGTCACACACCCGTGCCCGCGAGAAAAATCCCGTGCCCGCGCCCGCGCCCATTGCCCGCCACGGGCACCATCCTGTGTCCGCGCCCGCTATCCGCGGGCATCCGTTGCCCGCGGGCATGCCCGTGTGCCAGCCAAATCGAAGGAATCGAGGAGGGTAGCGACGACGAGAATGGCGGCGAGAAGCCCAGGGCGCGCGAGGACGGCGACGGACGACAGCTGGGCGGGGCGGCTCGACGAGGACGCAGGCCGAGCTGGGCGGGCGAGGAGGATGTCGTCGGCAAGCCTGCCTGCCGGTCGGGGAGCCAGTGGATCTGGGGAAGCCGTGGCTCCTCGATGTGCTGGGCGGCACCGGCGGTGAGTGATGGCCGATGGGGGTGGCCGTCGCCGCTGGATGAGGTGGCGCCAGCGGCGAACGGGCGGACGGCGGTGCCGCGGCGGGTTGGGGCGGCAGCGCTGGGTCGGGGTTTCGAGGTTGGGGAGACGGGAGAGGGAGTCGAAGTCAATGCAGCCTCTCGGGGGTCGTGCGACTCGTCGTGCCTATCAGGGAGCCTCGGTGCGGCCGGCAGCAGGAAATTAGGGGGAAAATGGAACCTAATTTGAGTTTATATACATGGTATTTGAGGTTGGGGCCACATGTCAGTATACTAGAGCGGGTCTGGCGGGTTTGCGGATGCGGATATCATTTTTTCGTGCCTGTTAACAAATATCCGCTGGGTTTAAGATCACGCCCGCGCCCGCGCCCGCGAGCACAGAGTTAGACTCATATCCGCGCCCGTCGGGTTTAATATCCGCGGGCACGCGGATATTTCCTGCCCGTTGCCATCTTTAAGCTGGGCGGCGCGGCCTCCCAAGATCCGCGAAGAGCGGCGAGGGCCGGCTAGCGCCGGATCCGGGAGAGTGAGGTCGGGGCCTGCTGCCTAGCGCGGAGCGGAGCGCGAGGCCGCCAGTCTGCTGTCTGTGGCGCGTGGCGGCGGGTGCGGTCTGGCGAGAGCCTGCCGGTCGGGGCCTCCAGGCCGAGATCCGCCGTTCGCAGCAGGATATGAGGGCGGGCGACTAGGAGCCGCCGACGCGCGAGACCGAGCTCGGCCACGGTGGCGGCGCACGCGCGGCGGCGCCCGCGCGCGAGGCCGAGCTTGGCCACGGCGGCTGCCGTCGTCTCCTCTGCCGTCGTCTCATCTGCAAAGGGAGAAAGGAGGATGTGGAGGAAGAGCAGCGCCGCCACCGACGCCTTGGCCATATCGCCAGCCCATGGGAGGAAGAAGAAGATGCTGACAAGTGGGGCCCGCATGTCATTGAGAGGGGAGCACAAATACAATGAGATGTACGTCTTCGCATACGGCGGCAGCTGGGCCCGAGTCATCTTCATACGTATTCCATGGCGTATTCGAGGGAAGTCAAGAATTGCAATGGCAAATTTCAAAATACGTGAATAGTAATGTCATTTCTCCAACTCTGAGAAATAGTAATGGCTTGGAACCAAATAAACCAAAAAATAAAAGGCAGCGACCTCCCAGTTTCCACTCCGTCGTCCCTCCTTCGACGCCGCCGCCGCCGCCGCGTCGGGCTTCCGCTACCTTCTCCGGTCGCGCTCCGCCAGATCCAGAGGCAAGCTAATCATTCCCGGCTTCACCGATTTTGGAACGCAAAAACTCTCATCCTCCTCACAACTCATTAGCTTACAATAATCCAGGCTGTGATCAGGGCAGGGCGGCCTCGTCCTCACGGCGGGGGATACTAGGCTCCACGAGATGGAGGAGCCCCCCGGGAAGAGGAACCCGCCGGCCAGCCTCACGGACGAGCTCCTCGTGGAGATCTGTTAGCAGCAGGGTAGTGGGGATAGGATTAGAGAAGGGAATCAAAGTCAAGAAGCAAGGGAACAGAGAAGAACAGAGCAGATCACAGCTCCATGGCTAGTTCGTGAGGAGGAAGAAGGTAGAACAGTATTCTGTTGTTACAAATTGATCGATGCCTCTCCCACCCTCTCTCTAGCGTATTAGTACAGGGAACTTGCTATTACATGGGCTGGGCCCGTCATCCATCACACTGGGCCGACATCACGAGTATTGGGCCTTGCCATCTTCCTCTATATGCCTGGGTACTGACATTCCCCCCTTCTTAAGAGCAGCTTGCCCCCAAGCTGCTTAATCATATAGATCACCATAGTGTTGAAAATGATAACCTCTTGTGAAAGCATAGTTGCTCCGGACAGTTCATCACCATGTGAATCGGATTCTTCAAGGGTCTTCAATCACGAGATTGTAGAAGTGAAGCATGAAAAGTGGTTTGCCAACAGTCTCAACAGTTCTTGAACTTGGACTTGCATCTTGCTCAAAGTGGTGGATGACAGTAAACCTTGATATAGCAGACTGGGTAGAATACCACTCATCATATCTAACCTCCGGAAATATCACTCTAAGTACATCTTTGAACCTTTCACATTGTGATCCATCAATGTAGTATTTGGACTTGATCAATGCGCTTACTGTATTGATAATACCACATGATGCACCAGATGGACCAATTGCATTGCGAAAGATTTCAGCATCACCAAACCATAATGGAGTGATCAAATTGCCATGTTCAGTAACAAGCTCCTCCAATAACAATAGCAATAGGATATATGCAGGCCTACAACCTCATACTTGTATATAGGAAAAGTTGCATTCATCCCAAAAGCATATGGAGCACCACCTGGATCCCAAAGGATTAGGGACCAATTCATGTGACAGCATGGCACAGGAGGAAGCAGAGGTCCTGTACCCCAAGTGTTCAGCTGCTTACTCACTCTGATAGTATACAAGGGCACACTACTGAACTGTTGCTCAACCCAACTTGGCACAACCTGCAGCATATCTCTCTGTTGCCAGTACTTGATGTTTACCACATTCTGAACCTTGGTCACCACAGAGTCAGCACCATTGAACCAAACATTGTGGCTGCTGGCAACACAACCACTGCTGATGTATAAGCACAACACCAATATCGCTGAGAGCTTCCACGGAAGAGGCACAAAACAGTGAGTAGTTGACATCTGATACACCTCCAGTATACCCATCCGAAGAAAAGAGCTCAGAATTTGGGTGTAGAACAAAATGAGAGCACACTGACACACCTTAGCTGGCAGCTCTCTAATGTCAAACAATTCATTTTTGATAAATTTAAACCAGTGCCATGAACACTTGAAAATGATTTCACCAATGGAAGACCGCCTCATGCAATTACTCATTGAGTAAGCCATTACCAGTGACATGAATGCCTCAACAGAACACTCCCAAAAAATGGCAAGGTATTCAGAAGTGATACTGTACTTGCTTGTTGGAGTGGTACACATTGGCGACATAAACATTTTCCCTTTCACAACCATATCATGATAGGTAACAGATGATAGAGGTTTTACCCTGACTTGGAAAGTATTCATTTGCACTGCACTTTCTATTACTGTAAGCCACTGTTGCCAGCATACTGTTGCACTATAATTGATCTCAATAATTGAGAGTGAGGGAAAGATATCATTGCCACACTTCCAGAACTCCACATGATACCAGAACATGAAAGTATATTTTGATGAGTTCCAGCTTCTGGTGTTGAAGTGCAGACTAACAACCCTCTCATTCACTGAATCATGAAGAGCCCAGCAATAGTCAACAATGTAAGACTCCTGAATCAGCACCACCATTAACCTCTGTCCAGCAATACGATTCATGTTGCTGAAGATGTGATGTTGATACAGTACTTGATGCAGATCAGGAGGTTGCTTAATTGCATCTACAGTGCTTCCCAGGATTTTGCTTAGCATATAACCACTACTGAACCACGGGGATTTGAGCAACAAAATGCTGTGACCGAAATTGACTGATAGGCCTAAACAGAAGTGTAGCTTAGTGATTGTGCTCGGGAATTTGTTCTTGTTTTCCAGAGGGGGTTGCCATGGCCACATGTTAACAACAATAACAGATAGTGGCATCACTAGACACTCACTGGACATGCTCTGGAACACCTCCTGGTAACCATGACCATCGGACATAGCAGCAACACTTAACGGAGATGAGCCGATGATAAAGATGTACCTTCGCTGCAAGTGCTCGAGGGAGGAGTCGTTCGTGAAGTCCAGTGGGATTCCAGCCGTGAAGAGAAGCAAGGTTGCTGGTGCAGTCCCGAAACCAGTGTCCACCGACTTGAGCTCATCAACAATGCAGCTCAGACATTTCGTCGAGCACCTTGTGGGCGTGATGTTGGTAGTGTCGTCCTCAACGATGCCCGGTTGCGCCATGGTGACCATGCTGCCAGAGCTGGTGAAGGATGAATCGCTAAGCGTCGTGGTGGCGGCGGTGGCTGGGGAGGTGGAGGTGTTTGGCGATGGAGCTTGCCGCGGTAGTTGAAGATGCTTCACATGTAGACGAGCTCGCCGCGGTCGTCGAGGACGAGGCAGCCAGAGGAGCTCGCCGTGGTCCGCGAAGTTGAGGCGAGCGCGGGAGGCAGCGCCACGGTGGACGCGGAGGAAGCCGTGGTCGACGAAGCCGAAGCGGGCGGAGCCGAGCACGCCGCAGGCCGCAGAGAGGATGCGGAGGAGCTTGACGTGGCCGCGGAGCAGCGAAGACGCCCTCGATGACCTCGTCGGCACGTTGGTCGAGTGAATCACAGTCTCGCACCAGTGTTGACGGTTGGTGTGGCGTGGGATCCAGCCTGACCTGGACCGGGGACTTGCAATTGACTGCTGGAAGGATAGCCTTGGGGTCGGAGGTGGTGTTGTAGACGGTCGCGTCGAGGCTGGAGGAGGCGGAGTCGAGCGCGGGGACGAGCTCATCGATTGACGACGAGCCGAGGAGGCCCGTGCTGCTTGCGGTGTCAGTGGCAGCGCCGAAGATGGATGGTGCGGGTGCGGTAGCAGGCGCGACCGAGGCGGCGGCGGAGGGCGCGGCGAGCCACTCGTTGTGCTTGGCGAAGTTGTTGTTGTCGGCTACCAATGTGGACGCGGGAGGAGCGGACGCCGCGGCGGTCGAAGTCGAGGCCGAGGAGAACGTCGCAGGCGTAGCGGGCGGAGTCGAGGTAGACGAGTCCGGCGCGATGCAGACGATCGGCGTGGGCGCGGGCGCAGCGGAAGGCACCGGCGCAGGCGCGGATGCGATCGTGGTCGCGGTGCAGGCGGCGGCAGTGGACGCGGCAGGAGCGGGTGCCCCCGAAGCGGCGGCGGAGGGCACGGCGGGCCTCAAGCTGAACTCGACGAAGAGCTTCCGAATCTCGCCGAGGAGGAACAGGGTGGAAGGGGAGATCTCAGAAGGTGAATCCATGGTGCTAGGGTTGAAATTGGGGGCCAAAATCGATGGCTCTGATACCAAATGTTAGCAGCAGGGTAGTGGGGATAGGATTAGAGAAGGGAATCAAAGGCAGGAAGCAAGGGAACAGAGAAGAACAGAGCAGATCACAGCTCCATGGCTAGTTCATGAGTTGGAACAAGGTAGAACAGTATTCTGTTGTTACAAATTGATCGATGCCTCTCTCACTCTCTCTCTGGCGTATTAGTACAGGGAACTTGCTATTACATGGGCTGGGCCCGTCATCCATCACACTGGGCCGACGGCACGAGTATTGGGCCTTGCCATCTTCCTCTATATGCCTGGGTACTGACAAGATCCTCCGCCGCGTCCCCGTCCGCTCCCTGTGCCGCTTCAAGTGCGTCTCCCGGTCCTGGCGCAACCTATACCTGAGCATTTTTGGCCCGGCCCGACCCGGCCCGCTGGCCCGGCCCGCACCAGGCCCGCCCACGGACCTTACTAGACGGGCGTGGGCAGAGATCTTGAAACCTGTGAAATTTTTTTTGGCCCGAGCCCGGCCCGAAATGCTGTTTTTAGTTACTTTACACTATAAAATGCGCGGGCGGCCCACCCAAGCCCGGGCCCGGCCCGAAAACTGAGGCCCGACACGTCCCATGGGACGGCCATGGGCAGAATTTTCTCGACCCGAAAAACCCAGATTTTTTTTCGGCCCGGCCCGAACCCGGCCTGGCCCGTGGAATGCTCGTCTAGCGCAACCTCATCTCCGACCCCGTCCACCGCAAGAAGCTACCACAGACCCTCGTCGGCTTCTTCCACCACAGCTGGAACGGCGAGCGCTGTCCCAGCAGTGCGCATCACTTCACCAACATCACCGGAAAAGGCGTGCCGTTCATCTTCCCCTCCTTCTCCTTCTTGCCCGTCCCCATTGACGATGTAGCCCTCGTAGATTCCTGCAATGGGCTCCTCCTCTGCCGCTGCTTGGTGCCTGGTCCTCGTGAGGGCGATGGGTATCGACCGTTCTTTTATGCTGTGTGCAATCCCGCGACGAAGAAGTGGGTGATGTCGCCGGATGGCAGCTGGGCTGGTGGCGAGGCTCGCACCGCCCGCTTGGGGTTTGATCCGGCAGTCTCCTCGCACTTCCATGTGGTTGAGTATGTGGTGGACGATGCTGATGAAGTTATCGGGGTAGAGATCTATTCATCCAAAACTGGAGCATGGAGCTTTAAGGAAAGTGAATGGGGCGATTATGTTATGCTACATGACAGCGCGAGAAGTGTGTTTCTTAATGGCTTTATGCATATGCTCACGTACTCTTGTGGGATAGTGGTTGTGGACATGGAGGGAAAAACATGGAGGTCAATTCCTGTGCCATCCGAAGCTGATTTTGGTTGCATCCATCAAACTCAGGGTCGATTGTGTTTTATTAATGTTGATGGAGATGATGCTTCCAAACTGTCAATCTGGATCCTTGAAGACCATGGTACTAATGAATGGACGTTTAAGCATTCTGTCAGAGAGCTATTTCTTTTTCGACAGAAGAATCTTCAATTCGATTTTGATTACAAAGTGATTACTGTTCACCCAGAATGCAATTTGATTTACTTTGTGTATGGGTGGGACAAGACACTGATGGCATATGAGATGGACCGCAAGGAAGTTCGTGTTATTCGCAATCTTGGACATGACAGCTCATTTGTATTTTCTCCCTTTCTTCCTTATGTACCCTTGTTCTCAGAAGCATTAGCAGATGAGCAGTGAAACTGTTACACTCATTGCAGCTATGTTTTGTTACCACAACCGCAATGGCAATTTCATACTGATGCAGGACAGAGCATGTGGCATTCCTGTTAGATATCCTGTTGCTTTAGCAACCAGCAAGTTAGACTGCCAGAAACTTAAGTTCTGTGTTATTTGTTGTACGTGTGCGAGGGTGCCCCTTTGTACTATTTTGAGGAAAATGTTGTTTAACTGTTGAGATCTTGTGAACTGCCTTTAGGAAGGCTACCTTTATTCTTTCAGTTAAACTGCTATATTATTCTGCTGTTCTTTTGCAATGCTTATCTCAGTGTGGCCTTTGTGGAGATAATACTAACTCCTCAAATGAAACTATTACAGCCATTTGCAGGTAATTTGACATCTCTTGCTCTATGCTTGCGTTTGCAGTTTTTCATTCTGTACACGTAGGTTCATTTCCCAGTTACTCTTGTGCAGAAGTAATCTATAGTTGATTTCAATTTCGCAGATGAATTGTTAGCTTATTGCCTGGTAGTGTCAAAAGGGCATTTGTTAGTGTTAACTGTCATTCCATTGTAAGTGGAACCAATCAAAGCAGACCTTGGGGTCAATTATATGTTTGAACTATTTGATGTACATTTAGATGCTGCACACTGCTACTATCGCACCCCTATGTAATATAGGTCAAATAATAATTGATACATGTGTTAACTGTTGGCTGCCATGATTTAAATAAATCATATCGACAACTAAACTTGGCTGAGGCCATATCTTCTGTTGTGTTTTTTCTTAGCAGCTAGTCCTTAGAGACTGGACACTAAAGCCCAAAGGAATGTGGCTGGAATGGCCAAACCTCCCTGCGTGATGTATGCCAAGGGTGTGTTCTTCAATGGCTTGCTGCACCTGGTCACGTCGAGGCTGCGATAGTCACCTTCCACGTCTAGGTAATAAGGCATGGAGGGCCATTGCTGTGCCACACAGTGCTCATTATCGTGCTAGTATGATATTTGGTCTGGACGTCTGATCATTGTGGTTTTATTGCCATGTATTCATGTGGTCATGAGACAGGCCCTCGTTTTGGGAGTTTATATGCCTTCATCTGTATGATTCTTGATTCACATCAGCTTGAATCCTGAAGGGGATGCAAGAAAGCTAGAAACTTTCCTTTTTTTCCTTTTTAAGTTTGTAGTCACCAGTGGTCTTACGAATATTTGGTGGATTTAAAGAACTGCATAGCACGTATTTCATGTGCATAGCTGGTTGTGATTTGGAAAGAGGGCAATTTTTGTATGTAACTTACAAGTTCTGAGTTCTCAGAGATGGTTCGTCAAACATTTTTTTTACCTTATTTATAAGGCAGATGTTTTAAAGGAGTTTGATCATCTCCCAGATTGACAATGCACCTACAAATTGTTGGAATTGCAGATTTGGAGGGCGGATAGGTGGCCGCCAGTAGGGATGGCAGCCAGACCCATGGGTGCGGGCGCCTATGGGTTACACACCCGATGGGTGCGGGTGTGGGTGTAAAAATTCACCCATGGGTCTGCACCCGACCCGACCCGTATTAAATAGGTGTGGGTGCGGGTGCAGATTTTAACTCGTGGGTGACCCATGGAGCCCGAAATAATAATTCATATTGTTATTTTTTCTAGATACTAAACATATTAGATAGATTTATGATGATTTTTTTTTACAACAACTTTCATTAACTAGCAGCAAGAAGCTGCTAAAATCCTTGTGTGAACAAGAGGTACAGAGGATAGTGCTGCCAATAGAGGGCACTGTTGATTAAGATGCTCAAAGGAGCATGTGGGTACATAGACCTGAGTATTTCACGGGCCGGGCCGAAAAAAATCCGGGTTTTTCGGGCTGAGAAAATCCTGCCCAAAGGCCTCAGTTTTCGGGCCGGGCCCGGGCTTGGGCGGGCCGCCCGCGCATTTTATAGTGTAAAATAGCTAAAAACAGCATTTCGGACGGGCTCGAGCCAAGATTTTTTTCGCGAGCTCCAAGATCTCTGCCCACGCCCGTCCAGTAAGGTCCGTGGGCAGGCCTGGCGCGGGCTGAGCCAAAAATGCTCAGGTATATGGGTACATAATTGTGATGTTGCACAACAGGAGAAGAAAAGGCTAATCTAGCTAAAGTGTCTGCTGTGTAATTAAGCTTTCTATCAATTTTGAGGACCTGAGAACTTGTATCAACAGTATAGTCGTCAAAGATTTGAGTAACAGTCCTCATCCTCCAATCAGGGAGATTGGAGTAATCCTTTGAGTTGAGAAGAGTCACCAGTTGAGAGCAATCTGAGAAAATGGAAACCTAATGGAAGTTCATCCTGTGTAGTACCACAGCAGCCAAAGCAGTGGCTGCCGCTTCCGCAAAGATGACACTATGTGTTTCCTGTAAAGAAGCTCTTATGTATATGTAGTTGGCCGGCTGTACCTGCATATTGACAATGAAAATTCCCAGTCCAGCTCTTCTAGGAGAAGGAAGAGCACTGTCAGGATCAGTAGATGCATCAACAAAGCAAGCTATCGTTGAAGAGTACTCCAAATTAGTATTGATGAGCAATTCCCTGCATAGTAAATCTGAAAAGGGAGGAAGATCTGTGCAATGCAGAGTAGATTGGTGACTTGTTGTAAGATCCTGTGTAGTAGGCAGGTGATTTTGGCGTAGAGTGGTGGGAGTTTGAGGGCCTTGGACAGAATGTGGTTCGTGCTCAGTAGTGGAACCGGGTTGGTGTGCATCTGTGTGAGGTGTAGTAGTGTGGGTTGAGTTGAGTTGTGGGGAAGTGTGATCTGTATTCCTGCAGGTATAGGTTGTTATGTTGTTCTAGTGTAGTGAGATGTGTGTGCCTCTGAGACAGAGCCGCCCTTAAAACCTGAAGGGAGTCCATTTTTTCCTCTGAAAACGAACATCATTGCGAGCCTTCCAAATATACCATGCAATAGAGAGGAACTGAGAGAGTGTCTTCAGAGGGATTATTGGTAATCAAAGTAGGTAGGGCAGTCTGTATACCATCATCAGTAGAATCAAGCACATGCATAGGAAAAGTAAAGGTAGATAAGTTCCACACTTGTTGAGATGTGTCACAAAGAAAAAGAAGGTGGATATCATTTTCAATGGCTCCACAGGCAATGCAGTGCTGATCGATATGATAGGAATAACGACCTGCCCTTTCTGCAGTGGCTAAAGCTCTTCTAAATAATCGCCAAGCGAAAGTCTTTAGAAAAGGAGGGATAGTTTTAGCCTTCCATACCTTTTTTAAGATGGAATGAGTTGAAGGTGAAATACCTCTACTACCTTGTGTTGGAGTGTAATGGTCTTGAGTGGATGACAAGTAGGAGTAGGCCGCTTTAGATGAGCATTTGCCGTTGGTGGCTGGCATCCACCTGAGGATGTCATCTTGCTGAGACCGAACCACCTGTAAAGAAGAAATAGCTTGAAACACATGAGGGTCAAAGATTGTAGAGAGCAAATTTTGGTTCCAAGTTATTGTTCCCTGCATCCAAAGGTCAGCAATTGTTGCAGGTAAAGGGTTGTGAGTAATAGGCAAAATGAGATTGTCATGAATGAATTCCTAATTGTCAGTCCATGGAGAAGACCAAATGGAGGAGTTACCCCTGTGAATTTGAACTGTAGTATTTGTGTGGAGGTGATGTTTGACCTGCAAAATAGAAGACCAATAAACAGATCTAGAGATAGGAGTTGGGGCTGTCCAAAAAGAAGAAACAGGAAAATATTTGGCCTTGAGAGTAGCAGTAAGAAGAGGGTTTTTGTTTGTGGCTACATTCCAGGCCGATTGAATTAGAAGGCTTTTATTTATGAGACCCATATCCCTGATGCCAAGTCCACCCTGATCTGTTGGTTGGCAAATATCATTCCAAGAACGAAAGGCAATAAGATTAGTGTGATTTTCCTCCTGGACACCAGCCCACCAGAATCTGCGCATGATAGTATTGATTTTCTCAATAAAAGTTTTGGAGAACAAAATAGTAGACATGTAGTAGACAGGGATAGACGAAAGGATAGATTTAATATACTGGAGTCTACCAGCATGGTTGAGCTTATTTGCTTTTATAGTGGCAAACTTAGCTAAAAATTTATTATGGATGAAATTGTAGGCTTTATTCTTGTCATTGTGAGAGAAAATTGGAGGATGACCTAAATGAATGGTGCTGGGCAGCATCATGGGAACAGGAAAAATACCTTTGATCTGGTTTTTAACATTAGCAGGAACATTTTTGCTAAAGAAGATAGAAGATTTTTGCAGGTTAGGTGTCTGACCAGATTCTTGACAAAAATGGTATAAAATATCCTTGATCAGCTGAGCTTCCTCTAGTGTGGCATTTCCACATAAGATAAGATCATCTGCAAATAAAAGAGAGTGTATGGGTGGGGCACCCGGTCCTAAAACAATGTCAGTGAGACTAGTTTGGTTTAGAGCTTCTTGCAGTCTTATGGATAGCCCATTAATAACCAGGATAAATAAGTAAGGAGAGAGAGGGCAACCTTGTCGTAGACCTCTTTGAGGATAAAAGTATGCAGTAGGTTCATCATTTACCAAAATAGCGAGAGAAGATGTAGAAATGCAAGCATGAATAAGAGAGATGAACTTACTGTTGAAGCCAATTCTGTTAAGAGCAGCATTGATAAAAGACCACTCTATTCTATCAAAAGCTTTAGCTAGATCAATTTTAAGGATGAAAGCATGAGCAGTCCAGGATTTAAGGTTGAAAGAATGAATAATTTCCTGAGTAATGACAATATTAGAGGAGATATGTCTGTTAGCAACAAAAGCAGACTGAGTCTGGTTAATATAATCAAGCAGGTGATCTTTAACTCTATTAGCTACTGATTTAGAAATAATCTTGTACATCACATTACATAAACCGATTGGTCTATAATCTTGAGGAATATTCGGTTGTTGTTTCTTAGGAATGAGAGTAATGAAAATCTGATTGATATTATGAGGGATAGTAGCATTGTTGAAGAAATCAGTTACCACCTTGTAGACATCTTGCTTGATCAAATTCCATGTGGCTTTGTAGAACGCAGCATTGAGGCCATCAGGACCTGGAGCAGCATTACTTCTCATGCTTCGGATGATATCATGGACTTCCTTAATGGAGGGAATAGAGTTTGTAAATCTGAATCTAGCTACTTGCAAAGGATCCTCTGGTGTATGCATGTTGGTGTGGTCATTGTTGGGATGGTTAGCATGATTGTTATTGGAAGCAGGCGGTACAGGTGAATTGATGGGAGAGGAATGTGGCTGGAAATGGGTGGGTGAAGATTGTGACTGGGTATTCGGATGGGGTGGAATGGAAGATGTGAAAATGGTAGTGAAATATTTAGTGAGGGTATCTGCTAGCTGAGGAGGTGTAGTGGAATAGGATCCATCTGGATTTTGAAGGCTGGATATCTTGTGCTTCCTATTTCTTTTGATAATGGTTTTGTGGAAGAAATCTGTGTTTCTATCCCCTGCAGTAGCTCAAGATTTCTTGAAGCGCTGTAGATGGTAGGTTTCTTCTTTGGCTAGAATATCTTGGTGTTTGTCATGGAGCTGCTGTTGGAGGGTGTGGTTTTGGATGGAGGGATGGAGCTGCTGTTGTTCTAGAATCTGTTTTTCAAGGTCAGCAAGGAGATCAATGTTCTTGGGCTTCTTGCGCCTCCACTTTCTAAGATCATCAGCAAGATGTTTAGTTTTTTGAGAGAAAGCGCGAGTAGAGGATTTGTGCCAACTGGTGCTCACAACATCATGGAATTCCTATTCAAGCAACCACCAATTTTTAAAATGAAAAGGTTTGTTAGTTCGAGGAAGACTTGAATTCAGAACCGCCGGAATTGGAGCATGGTCGCTGTGTATCATAGGGAGGTGGTAGATGGTAGTCGAGGGAAAAGCCTTGCACCATTCTGCATTGCCTAAACAACGATCAACTCTTTCATAAGTTGGAACATAAGTAAATCTTTTGTTAGTCCAAGTGTAAGCAGGGCCGTTATAGCCAAGATCAATGAACCCGCATTGCTTAACATACGCACAGAAAATATTCATACGATTGACATCAACACAACTGGAGCCTAGTTTTTCATTAGCATGCATGATTTCATTGAGATCTCCCATACAAAACATAGGCAAACCACTATGGAGACAAACAAAATTCAGCACTTGATTCCAGATAACAGAAGTAGAGCGATGATGAGGATCACCATAGATACAAACTAAACCATATTGAAGAGTAGTAGCTTTATTTTTACGAAGAGAAAAGATGTAGTGATGATTATGATCAAAGATAGAGACATCAACCTCATTATTCCACAAAAGCCAAAGGCCACCAGACTGACCTTGAGCAGGCACAACAAAAGCATCATGGTAATTAAAACGAGTTTTAATAGCAGTTCTAGTAATAGAGGAATTTCTAGTTTCTGATAAAAAGCATACCTGGGCTCGAGAAGAAATCAGAAGACGTGCGAGATGGTTCATGGTCGAACTGTGAAGTCGCCCACCTGAGCCTCGGCAATTCCACGCAAGATGGGCTCCCTAGGAGCCTGTGTTAGCCGGCGGAGCAGCATTATGAGAATCTGCTTGGGGAAGACTTCGAGCCGGATATACTGCATGAGCACCACCACCTTGATTCTGCGCAGGTAGGTGAATAGGCATGGGAGAGGTGGTATGAGCTGGATCAGGAGGAGTGGGGGTGGAGGATTAGGGGGCACATCCTCCATGGGAGATGAGAGGGGATCAACTGGTCCAACACTGGCCATGGCGGAGATCGGGAGCATGAAACGGACAATAGAGGCTAGAAAACTGACACCGTCTGACTCATAAACAGGATAAAGCATAGCTGAACGGCGGCGGGGCGAGGACCCCGGAGCGGCTGCAGGCGGCGGGCAAGGACCCCGGAACGGCAGCTAGACGGGGCGCGCGGCAAAGATGAGCGGTGGAGCAGGGTAGATGTTGGCGTCGCTGAACAGGACAGATGCAGAGTCCCGGAATCAGAACAGAGAGGAAACACCAATGGAATCCGCCAAAAACTGGGTGGATGGAAAGATCGGAGAGAGATAAACAAACCTGTTACTACTCATAGCTTGTTCGTTCCCAGATGCCAGCCACAGTTGGATCCAGAGGAAATCCACAGAGAAAAACAGCAACAAAGACCGAAGGAGGAGGGAGCAGATGCGGAGAGCAATCAATTGCAGGAAAGAGTAGATCGAGAGGAAAATCTCTAGGGGAATCGAGGATTTGGGGGAGATTGAGGTGGTAGGAAGGTCATACACGACATATCGCCCATACTACTGAGAGCTCGGTGACAGACAGAATTATGCTTTATGATGATTGATGTTGTAATCTATACTTAGTGTTTTCAATCTTAAGTCTAGATTTAAGTCTTTATTCTATATTTGCTTATGTGATGTATTGAGTATAGTGACTATTTACTTTTTTTAGTAGAACTATTAACGTTTATGTGATGTGGTGTGACTGCAAGTTAGAAGTTTGGCTTGTTAGAACTATCTATTTGTGACTTCAATGATTTTATCTATTATATTGCTTGATACAATGCCATCATGTTTATATATGTCGTATGCTGTGATGGACCCACTGGTGTGGATGCGGGTGTGAAAATTCACACATGGGTGTGGTAATGAGCGGGTGTAGCTAAATATGATGGGTGTCATAATAGGTGGGTTTTGCTCCACCCGCACCCGACCCGACTCATTGCCATCCCTAGCCGCCAGTCACGTTGTGACTTGCAGAAGGCAAGTCACTGAATCCTCCTCCTTTACTGAAGGGGTGCCAACTGGTTCCATATTTTCAATTAACTGAATTTATTTTCCGAAACATGACATTTTAGAAAATTACTTCATTGCGAATGGGCTTTTAGTCCAATGGTAGGACGGTCCAGTGGGACGCTACCCACCAGGGTTCAAATCCTGGTGCTCGCACCTTTTTCTGGATTTATTTCGGGATTTTCCGGCGTTATGCTTTAAGTGGTAAGCGACGTTCCCGTCGACGACGAGGTGCCAGTGGTGACTTCGAGAATCTGGCGCCTTCGAGATGCCAGTGGTGACTTCGAGAATCTGGCGCCTTCGAGAATCTCCAGATCTACCGGTGCTCAATCCTTCGGATGTGCTCATAGAGGTAGGGTTTGCGTACGTGTATTCATAGGGGTAAGTGTGCGTGCGTGTTGTGAGTGTCTGCGTTGTACTGTATAATTAAAAAAAGAAAATTACTTCATTTAATTAGAGGTTTACCCTTATCCTTTTGCATATGCCAAGTCAGTCAATGCCCCCACGCCGGTTGACTTGGCTCCCGTCAAATCTTTTCAGCACCACATATCACGTAGGCGGTAGGCCCATCTGCCAGCGTCACTTCGTGGGTCCCGCGGGTGCCACGTGGATGTGCGACCAGTCCACCCGCCCGAGCGAACTAGCTCAGTTCGGTTGGTTAGTTAGGATCCTATGCTTCCTCGAACTAACAACTCCCGCGATATTTGTTCCCGCGTTATTTAGCGATCGTAATCAAGAATCAACTCGCGGGCTAATCCAACCCACAAGCCTCGACTTGCCCCGCACGCGCGCGCCATTTCGTTCCGGCCGTCATGGACGCGTGGGATAACGGCGGCGCTGGCTCATTCTCCTCCAGCACCGGCGGCGCGCCGACGGCGGAGATATTCGAGGAGCAGGCGGCAGGGGGGGAGGCGGAGGGGCGAGAGGACGGGGAGGGGGAGGAGAAGGTGTTCGTGGCGGTGCCGGCGCAGCACAAGAGCGGCAGGTCCCTTCTCGCGTGGGCGCTCCGGCACGTCGCGGCCATGGCCGGCGCCGCCATGGTGGTGGCCCACGTCCACGTCCCGGCGCAGATGATCCCGATGAGTATGTGCTCTCGCTTCGCTTTCTCGCTGCTGGCGCGACACCGTACCCTCACCTTTTGGATCGGGCTCGCGCTAAGGAGGCTGCCCGATTGCTGATGTGTATTTGCGCTGGGGCCCTTTGCATTTCCCTGAATTGCTTGTTTAGCATTCTTTTTTTTCCCCTTCCGGAACCCCAAATGCGGCGCTCCCATCGTCGCCGTCACCAGCGGCGGAAAAAAACTTGGTGCGGTGGCTCGCGCCGGCGAGCACATTTGGGATCTCCATGTGCCGGCGCAGGGGGTTCCACCTATCCGCTAGGTTTGTACTGAGGTTTTCCTTTCGGTTCGGGTCCGGTGAGGAATATTAGTATTCCCAACAAATTGTAACTGGAGAACAGAACTCTGACATGTTTTGCAATCATGTAGAGAGATTAGTTCATAGCTCAAAAATAATAGCTGGAATTTGATCCCAATGCTGGAGTGCTAGTACCTTATTTTCTTCCTCTGGTTAATAAAGGAGATACCTATCTAGTCCTATTGTGTATACAAGTTGTTTAGGACGCCCTATTGTTATGCTTTGTGTTTGTTAAGTCCCGCTGAAATGCAGTATGAATGTGATGATATTATAATCAGATACTTCTTTTGCGTATTATAGTTATATACTTACAGTATCTTCTCATTACTTATAAGTGGGGAGCAAGTTCCATGTAAGTAAACTGAGACCAGAGCAGATCAGTGCTTACAGAAAGTATGAGAGGGAGAAGGTTGAGAAGCACATCGATGAGTACATTCAACAGTGCTCCAAAATGAAGGTGCAACCAATAATGTTTCAATCTTTCTATTGTGACTTTGTGAGACGCATTTCAGAGTTAAATAGCATGGCCAGGGCATTTATTGAAGCATTATGCTCTTTTCAGGTCAAATGTGAGAAACTTGTGACTGAAAATGACATTGTTGCTAAAGGGATCGTGGAGCTTGTTTCGTTGCATGGTGTGAGTAAACTCATCATGGGAGCAGCTGCTGACAAACATTACTCCAGGTGTGCGGCATAGGTTCACGCTTCAGCATTCACATCCACTGGTTATACTGTTGTGGATTATAAATCTTACTAGGTGACGCCCTACTTCCTAATTCCAGGAAAATGAAAATGCCTAAGTCCAAGACAGCACTTGCTGTTCTGCAGAAAACTGATGCTTCATGCAAGATTTGGTTTGTTTGCAAGGAAAATTTGATATACACCAGGTAAGAATTTCGATTAACACATCATATTCTCCATCTCATAATGTTAGCTAATGTGGATTTGTCTATGATCAGCATGCAAACCATGCTACTGTACTGAATCTAATTTGGACCTCGTATTTGCATATCTGTTTAAAATTATTTTTATGCCCTGTATGCACCACATTTTAGATCCTACCATTTTGTTTCTGTTCAGTCTTTTCCTTTCAGAACTTAATTATTTTCTCTAAACTTTAAGCAGGGAGGCTGGTGCTCCTTTATCTCGCAATGCAGCAGCACTCCCAGGTAGCAAAAGTTCAATATCCACTTTATCTGAGTGGGGTGGACAACCAAACAGATATGCAAGCAAAGAGGTTGATGGTCACATACAGAGATCAATCTCAGAAAAGTTTGTGGCTGCATCTGTTAGAACATCATTGCGACTACCTTCTCGATTGTCTGTGCGGACAACCTTTAGCAGGCCAAGCATAGAAGATAATTCTGCCAATTCCTGGGATAGCGTTTCAAAAGGAAGTTTTCCAAGTTCGAACCAAACATCCTCTACTGTGACTGACGAGGGGATCAGTGACTCCAGCTCGTTTTCAACACCTAGGCGTGATGTCTCTGAAATCCTACCCTCTGTAAAAGAGGGGCGTCGTCTTCAATATCTGGCTTCATACCGTGAACAGGTTTACTTTTCAAACCCAAATTAAGAAATACATGGTTGAGTTGGGACTTAATCTGATCAGATGCTGGTGTATGACAGGATGCCATGAATTCAAATATTGACATATTTGATAAACTTGAAGAAGCCTTCACTGAGGATGAGAAGCATCAGAAACAAACCTTTGATGAATCTGTGAGGAGACAGAGAGCAGAAGAGGAACCGATTTTGTTTCGCCGAAAGGTAAAATCTTTTTTTTAACTGTTAAAGGTAAAGTATCCACCATATTAGCATGAAAACCATGTAGAATTTGACACAAAGTTCTGATGATTACAGGCAAACAAGTTTGAGGATACATCTTTAATCGAGGCCAAGCAAAGGGCAGAAGTCATAGAAGCTCTAGAGAAGGCAAATAGTGTCACAGAATTGATGAAGCAAGAAATGGATGCACTTAAACAGGACAGAGATGACATCATCGATAAGCTTGTTAAGATGAGCGAACAGAAGGCGACACTGGAGCAACGAGTGGATGAATATGGTGGCATTGTCAAGGATCTTGAGGATGCGTTGGCAACAAGTAAATCCCTTATTCATTCACAACGGTTGGAGTATGATAAACTGAAGCATGAAAGGGACAATGCACTCAAGGATGCAGATGAGCTGCGTAAAGAGAAAGAAAAAACAGTATCGTGCTCAAGTTCGACATGGAATACTGAATTCTCTTTGTCAGAGCTGCAGTTGGCAACACAGAATTTTAGCGACACGGTGAAGATTGGTGAAGGTGGATTTGGGTGTGTCTACAGAGGTTTGTTGCGCAACACAACAGTGGCAATTAAGATGTTGCGCTCTCATAACATACGAGGGCAATCACAATTTCGGCAAGAAGTAAGAACAACCAAAAGCTTGAATTATGCAACTTATGTTACTGTTTGGTCTTACTAAAGTGATTTTACTTTGCAGGTTGTTGTTCTTAGTAGGGTGAGGCACCCAAACCTTGTAACTCTTATGGGTTCTTGCTCGGAAGCTTCAGGTCTTGTGTATGAATTCTTACCAAACGGAAGCCTTGAAGACCGTCTAGCCTGTGAAAACGACACGCCTCCACTAACATGGCAAGTTCGTACAAGGATCATTGGTGAGATATGCTCTGCACTCGTCTTCCTTCACTCTAACAAGCCTCACCCAGTAATCCATGGTGACCTCAAGCCTGCAAACATCCTCCTTGATGCCAATTTTGTCAGCAAGCTCAGTGATTTTGGCATCTCTTGCCTTCTAGTTAAATCTAGCACAATGTCCACAAGCATCTACCAAACAGCAAGCCCAAGAGGGACTTTTTCCTACATGGACCCTGAATTTCTTACCACCGGGGAGCTAACAGCACGGTCTGACATATACTCTTTGGGCATTGTCATACTCCAGTTGGTAACTGGTAAGCCAGCTTTAGGCATTGGAAGGGCAGTGGAGGATGCACTTGACAGAGATGAGTTGGAGCTTCTTGTTGACAAATCTGCTGGGCAGTGGCCATTTGTGCAAGCCAAGAAGCTGATGCTTCTTGGCCTGCAGTGTGCAGAGCTTAGCAGAAGAAGACGACCTTATCGTATGAGTGATGTCTGGTGTGTGATTGAGCCCCTGGTGAAGTCAGCTTCACTGTCAGCCACACCACAATCATTTGGACATCAGTTTGTTGAGAGGCACACACCTTCTTGCTTCTTTTGTCCTATTTCTCAGGTATGTTTTATCTCCATTTATTGCGCTTGTATCATTAGTTATGCATTTCATTAGAATAAGATAAGCAAAATGTTGTGTAGTTTATTTACAGGGCTTGAGGCAACTGGAGTAACTCATACTGCTGAACAAACATAGGAATTGCAGTTCTCAACTGTAAGCAATAAGTGCTTTTGTTTGCTGCAGTTGAGTGTCATAGAAATACAACCCCATCCCAAAACTCTCTTAGTTTCCAAGAGTGTCCTTCTCCATCCTGAAACCATCTGAAAGTCATTTCTGTGTTTGCTTTTCTTGGAGGCTTGGAGCTTAGTGCTGGATTAGATTTTCTAACTTATCAAATAGTTCTCTGGTGTTCTTAGTCTAACAATATGTGAAAGTTAAGATACGGGCCAAGCTTCTTGTGGTGGACTGGTTACTGTATTAGAGTGTTGAACTCCGGGAGTCGTTGAAACTCCCGCCCCAAACCTGGTGAAGCACGGCACCTTCTTACAGCAAATCCTGGGTTGATTCTCCTCCCATGGTTGAGTTTTTTTTAAAAAAAAAAAAAGATACGGCAGCAGGATTTTTTTGAGAACATAAAACCATTAGTTTGGATTTTTGGTTAATATAGCACTCAGTAAATTAATCACCTATCTTCATGATTCAAAATACTAATATTTTTCTGAAGTTAACCAAGAAAAAAATATTTTCCAACAAATAGTAGTTTTTGTTGGTCATAGGTCTGAACTTCATACTGGGGTCTTCAAGCTACAAACTCACACTATCATGTACCAAAAATTTAGTCATGTCAAACTAGTTACTGCATCCAACCTCATCCAGATTTATTTTTTGCCTTCATCTTACAGATTTTTGTCGGTGCCATGAAGCAAGTGCTACCGAATAATGTTTGCTTGTTAAAGTAGAGAATTGTTGTGCTTGCTGAAGTAGAAAACAAATTCATATAGTGATGTAAAATGTTGTAATAACATCGATTTACTAAGAACTGGTTCTGTTTTTTTCGTGAAACAAAATTGTAGGTGGTCATGAGGAATCCTCATATTGCCGCTGATGGGTACACTTATGAAGCAGAGGTTATAAAGGGATGGCTCCACAGTGGGCGCAGCATGTCCCCAATGACAAAATTACCTCTGGCACACCATCATCTCATCCCGAATCGTGCTCTTCATTCTGCCATACAGGAACATTTGAAGCAGCAGCAGCAGAACCCACCATCGTAATTGGTTCTTTTTTTTCCTTCTTTGGTAACTTGCAGGAGACCAGTGCATCATGGCATTAAGAGAAGCAAAGAAGCAGCAGACAAAAAGACCACAATTGGTCCATTCAGCTTGAACTTTTTTTAGTATTATGATTTGATATTTAATTGTTCGATCAGACATGTTATTTCTGAAATGTAGCGAGCTGCAACTTGCATTGAATTCATTTGTACATGAGTGTTTCTGCTTGGAACAAAAGTGTTCCAGCCTTACAGGCTTCTAGGTTCGTCAATCGGCATTGAGGGTTGTGCTTTGTTAGAGATTCAGGAGGAACTGCAAATATGCAGCAGATCGAACTTTTGTACCCAGAGCATGTTCTCTTTGGAGATGAACCATTTCACGAGATGTAGAAATTAGTATATAGCTAATGTTTTCCATGCCATGTGATAGGCTTTGGTTATGTGGATATATATGGAAGCACTGCACTTTTCACATTCCATCTGCAAGTAAAGTTGGAACAGTTTGATGCTTAGATAAGCAGAATTCTTCCAGGCTTCTAGGTTCAATTAGCATTGAGGATTGAGGGTTGTGCTTTGTTAGAAACTCAGGAGGAACTGCAAGTATGCAGCAGATCGAACTTCGTCTGTACCCAGAGCACGAGATGTAGAAATTAATTTACAGCATAATGTTTTCCATGCCATGTGATAACCTTTGGTTTATGTGGATATATGGAAGCACTGCACTTTTCACATTCGATCTCAAGTAAAGTTGGAACAGTTTGATGCTTAGATAAGCAGTATCAAGTGTCCATCAATAATATATGATGAATTGATGACATACTTTTGTTCATGGACCCTAACAAAAGTTGAGCCCGGATTACAAATCAGAATTCAGAAATATCAATAAGGTTAACGGTGCATGGCTCCATTGCTCATGCAAAATTAAAATTAAAGAATCGGCGACCACTTCCTGTGGCATGGATCAATGCAATTGGTAGAAGTCTAGAACTGGATCTTGGACTGGTAGGCCGTGTTGGGCTTCCAGTTGGCCGGGATGACGTCGGTGGCGACGAGCTTCTTGCCGGACTCGCTGGTGACGCGGATGGAGAAGGGGCCCTTGAGCACCTTGGGCGTGTCCATCCTCCAGATGGCGCCCCAGGAGAGCTTCATCGGGTGCCACTCCGGCGACGCCTTGTCCTTGAGCTCCATCAGCACGATGTCGCCGTCGTCGGCAACGAACTTGACCAGCACCGCCAGGTAGTTGGGGTTGCATCCCTTCTCCACGTGGAACACGATCTTCTGCCCGCCGGTGTACTTGCACCGCACCCTCCTGAACTCCAAGTCGATGATGCCGGCGTGGCGGAGCTTTTCGTTGAGGCCGGGCTTGGCCAGGGAGCCGAAGGCCTTGCCGCTGAGGTCGAAGTGGTAGGGGGCGATGGGCTCGTAGTTCATGTCGGTGACGAACACGGTCACCGGCTGGTTAGAGCACTCCACCGGCTCCTTGCATCTGATCTGCATGCAGCCAACAGTTTTATTATATATATCATCTATTTCAAGACGTGAATACACACGATGCACGCAATGCAATGTGCAAGGAAAGGAATGCGCGCACCTCGTAGCATGAGCCGCAGCCCTTGCCGTCCTTGAAGATGGGGATGTTGCCGCAGGCGGTCATGCCGCTGTAGGGCGGCAGGTTGACGTCCTTGATGCCGCAGGCGCCGCCGTTGTCGTCGGGGCCGGCGCCGGTGGGCTTGCCGTACCAGGTGGCCCTAGCGGGGAGCCACTTGCCGGTGTAGCTGGCCGTGATGTTGGGGCCCGGCGGGTACTTCTTGGGCCCGCACTCGCCGCCGACGACGAGCGCCGCCAGGACGGCCGCCACGGCCACGATGTTGGCGAGGGATCCCATCTCTGCCAAGCTGTTTGTTATTCGAATGTGCGTGTGTGTTTATGAGTTGTGATTGTGACAGACCAACGGGGACGGGCTACTTATGGAGAGGACGGGTGGAGCAGCAGAGCCGGCGACGCCGCGCGCGGAGGCCGGGCGGCCGCTAGCGTCGGACGGACGACGTGAGAGAGCTCAGAGCGCCGTAGGTTTCGGCCGACCGGTGTGCGTGGTTTGGACTGTTTCCACACGGTTGTTTGCCCACGCGCGCGTTCTGGTGGAGCGAGCGGCCGGCCGGCGTTGGGCTGTGCGTACACGTGAGCATTTTTGGCCCGGCCCGCTGGCCCGGCCCGCGCACGGACCTTACTGGACGGGCGTGAGCAGAGATCTTGAAGCCCGCGAAAATTTTTTTTGGCCCGAGCCCGACCCGAAATGCTGTTTTTAGTTACTTTACACTATAAAATGCACGGGTGGCCCGCTCAAGCCCGGGCCCGACCTGAAAACTGAGGCCCGACATGTCCCATGGGACAGTCATGTACAGGATTTTCTCAGCCCGAAAAACCTGGGTTTTTTTTCGGCCCGAACCCGTCCCGGCCCGTGAAATGCTCAGGTCTCGCTGTGCGCCCGCGCGAACGATCCATGCTCCGGTGTACGGCCTCGTTCAGTCGTTCGTGTTGAAGTTTGGAACGGAGGCATAAATGCATGGTGTGCATGAGTATTGAGTTAAGACATTCTCAATCTATTGCGAGGATCCATGGCATACTACTGCCAGAGTAGCTCGGCTACTAGTTGAAAATTGCCATGCCGGTCCAAACTAGCCAGGACATAGCCTTGCAAGAGACGGGGTCCTATTTTGAGTAGGATGATACAAAGTCCTCCACTTACACATGCGCTCTTTTTTTTTATATGTAAATCAGAACAATGATATTCTCAAATTTCTTTGGATTTATTTCAGGAAATGGTGGTGCTATTTTTTTGAGTGGTACACTACACATTTACGTTGACAACAGAAATCATGACTTCGTCTATCTTAATTATGCCGTTAGTTTTTGTGAAGGGGTTAGCAAGGTTGTGTTTTAATAGCGTGCTTGTGTTTCAAAAATAAAACAGTTGTTTTTTTAGTGATCTCGCATATACTCTTTGACATGTGTTGATAAAAACATTATTGTACATCATTTTTTGCAGATGAATGGACAATTATCATTCAATAGGTAGTTACCTCCTTTTCTTTTTGAGCAATGGCTTGAAATCGTGAATCTGGCATATCAATTTAAATACCAAAATACTGATGATACCGTTAGTTGGAAATTGGGCGAGTTTTTTACCACTAGATCAGTATCTGATCATTTGCCTAGTGGTGATACTGTGATAGTGGCTATACATTCAAGCATATATGGAAAGTCAGGATTCCATATAAGATCAAAATTTTCACATGACTGCTTGAAAATAATGCCATCCCGATTAAAGATAACATGATTAAGAGAAAATGGGTAGGCGATCCATCATGTATGTTTTGTTTGCAAAATGAAACAACTGACCATCTTTTCTTCCAATGCATTGTAGCTAAATGTGTATGGGGAATTGTGATATATTGTCTTGGGGCAAATAATATCCCTGGGAATATACATCAATACAAGCTTTGGTGTCATATGCTGGGCTATTTGGAAATGCAGGAACAAAACAGTTTTTGATGGGAAATTGATCAGGCATCTTGCTGAAATCATCATACATGCCTGTGCTATTATGTCTTATCGGGCATGACTTTACAACGCCGTGCTCCAGAACCAGGTGGCGGATGGAGTTTTTTTTTCGAAAGCCCCGGAAGATTCCAACATTAATTAATAAGAAGGAGAGAAATTACAGGTGCATACAGCTGATGGCTCAACAGGCCAGAACTCCAGTCCTCAAGATGTTGTCGATTCCGCAAGATGACCCAGCTGATGATGGAGACGACGCGTAAGGAAGAAAGGCGCAAATTGGTCTGAGCAGTAGCTGATACTTGTGATGTATGAAATAAATTTGAACTGTAAGAGCAAGTTTGGGTCGAGGGATGTTTGATACTCTTAAGTCCTCCCCCATCCCTCGGGAGCCCCAAGGGAATCTTTTGGAGATCTACTTAGCTTGAGTCAGCTTAGGTACTAGACTCTGTTGGTCTTCTTCTAGTCCGCCTAAATGTTGTGTACGTGACTCCTGGTATTTTTGTTCATCTAATGAAAATGGGGGAGATCCAAAACAAAAGTTGTGTTAGAACATCTCTAGAAGACCCCAATTCCCCAATTCAACTATGCTATATGGTGGGGGGGGGGGGGGGGGGGGGGCGGGTGGCAAAAAAAAGTGCTCCAGTAGACTCTTTTTGCTTTTTTTCTTTTCCTTAATTATTGAGATATATAGTTCGATAATTCACTGCAACTCTCCCTAAATAAATTAAAAGAGGAATTGTGACTCTTCCAATATGGTAAAATGTACTGTGATGGGATTATGGGGAGACTAGAAAAACAAATGAAACAATGGATATTGAGATATCCTCATTCCTCATTAGCAGTTATTATTGGAATACATTTATTTGGGAGAATGTTGGAGATTTCTGTGCAGTAAAACAAGTGATTTGGGAAATAATGGATATTGGCATATCCTCATCATTAACAAGTGATTTATGTGTGTGCGGTAAAACATGTGATTGATTTTGTGAGTGATTATCCTCATTGACCAGTTCGGTGCCCACAGTCGCCCTCGTCACATTCTCTCCCACCGGCAAGCCTGAAGCCTACGGAGCACCCCCACCGCCGGTTCTTTCCTCCACACCTACCTGGCTACCTCCCTGATCCAAGGTGGAGAAAGACCGCTTTCCTGGCTGAGGCGGAAAGGGAAAGGGTGCGTCAGGCTGTTTTAATTTTCATACATGTTGAATGACTAGGAACGTGCCCGTGCATTGCTACGGGCAACGAAAAAGTTATGTGACAATATACAGATTTAACATGATAATAATAATGTAGCAATAAAATAGTTTTATATAAACATATTTGCTTATGCAATTTCAATAGAAGAGACACCTTAAATTGTTTATAAGTTTTAACTACAAGTGACAGAAAAGTAGTTGAATGCCCATATGGCTGCCATCTAAAAGGGTCCAAAACCGCATTTACAACGAAACACTCCACAATATCTCCGATCGTGCTTGGCTCCTCAGCTTATCACACCAGTGCATGACTTCTGATAAAGTTACTTCCCCTTTATAAGGGATCCCAAAGCAATAAACTCTTACATACAAAAAGTAAAACTGTATGTACAGAAAAACCCTTTGGAGAAAATTTCCAATCAGGGGAGACTAAACAGATATGCATCAAACACAATATTTCAATATATATTCAAGGCACCTAAAAGTTGAAAAATAAATAGCAGAAGCTACAACATGACTGTGCGCATAGTTGTAGGCACACATGAAAGCAAAAAACTATAACTGTGAGCTTTCCAGTTATTTCATCAATGAGCCTATATTCAGACCTAATACACGATTGGTTTTGTAATGAAAGCAGTAGCAATATTTTTATCACTGTGCACATAGGTGTAGGCACACATGAAAAAACTATATTATGAGCTTTCCAATTCAGTCCTGTCAACAGATTTCAAAACTAACAATGGTTAATTCAAATCTATTTGGAGCCATTCACATTCTGTCGATGAAAAAACTATTCAGTGTATAATGGGAAATGTTACATATAATACATATAAGTAAACCAACAGGTTGACTAACAATGGTGGACTAAACATTTTCTAACTGAATCCATTTCAATCTTGTCAAGGGGCTATACTGCCATCTTTTGATCATTGGTTGCGTGTGGCTTGGATATTAGAACTTAAACCCTGCTCACTCAATTAAACTAAGTCTGAGTAGTGTAAATTTTGGTTCTGCGTCAAACTGATATAAGTTTTAAATTCCTACGTTTAAAATGCTCCTCAGCTGCACTACAAGGACAAAGTAAGCAAAGGCCTTCCTAGAATAGCAAAAACCATTCGTGCAGCGAATGCATCACCTTTTCGTGGAAAAATCAAAATGACCACGAAATAGTAGTGCAGGTCCTGGAAAAGAATGTGACCCAAAAGAATGAAAAAAATCCTGTGTGAGGTGGCATTTAAAATCTATTCTGAAAAGAGACCCTTACTTCGGCAGCCTAAAAGTCTCTCCAGCTTGACGCCATAGTTTGCAAATGGTTTACCTGAATAAGCAAAATATTCAACTGGAACAGATGACCACATTCAAGAAGGAAAAGCAATTTATGAGAAAAACGAAGTGTTGCGTGGCAAAATCATAAAAATAAGTGAAAGATCATTCATTACTTCATTAGGGATCATCACTGGCTCATGCTTTTAGTTCTCGAAGAATGGATATATTTGATGCTACAGAAGATTTCATATCACTGGTTTGGGATACTGTTAAGAGTAGACCCAATCACTCTCAATATTATTGGCCTCTCGTAGCCAATTCAATGCAACGTGAACTGGTTGGTGCATCTAGACTGAAGCCTACTGATGAAAAATTGTATCATGATGGACCAATCAGTTACCTTTGAAGATATCAAATGTAACATCTTTCGTTTGGGAATAAGCTCCTTGTCGAACCTCTTCATGAAAGCTGTGATGGAAGCATTACCATTGCCTACGTGATAATTCACCTTGCCTACTATTGCCAGACCCAATCTGATAATTCACCCTGCCTGCCAGATATGTTAAATGCCTACCAACACACAAAGATGTATTGCAAATTATCATACATAAGTAAAATAAAAGCTTTTTAAATACAGAGCCTTCCTATTGCTAAATGGATTTCTATTCAACCATGTTTTGCACCACATTGCTACCTTGGTGAGCTCCAAGCGAGATATTGACAACTCAGTATATCCATGGGATCATTGACTGTGAATGAACAGGTAGTATGTAAAAGTGTTCAAAAATTATTTGGAAAGAAGACGATAACAAGATCACTAAAATACTAAAACACAGATCATACACAGTGTAGCACGATCACTAAAATACTAAAAATGTCTTCTGGATATATCTACTTTTTCCCGATGAAATGGATCCCATTTGAGTTAATACCGCTTTCTGCCAATGTGTAAAATGATCTTATTGAAATATTTTACCAGACGAAACTTGTGATGCACCAGAAGTAATAATCAACTTACCTATCTACCATTTTTCACATTAGCCTTTAGTATCCTCTTGGTGTACTACGTGCATTTAAAAAAAACTATGTTACTCGCAAACACATGATCTATTAGCATCTACAATTTAAATTTCACAGCACATACGGTACTTAGAGATTAGAAAATAAATATGAAGAAAATGGGAGAGGTACCTACTTTTTTCTACTCACAAGGTTACCACAGGTATTGCCCTCCCTTCCTCACAATGGCCATGACCTGTAAAATTGACAGTAACCAAGAGTATACTCAGAGATCCCTGCTATTTACCAGACTTCAATGCACATTTGTTTGAGACAACAAGATAGAACCATTTCAGGATAAAGAGAAGGCCCAAGCATCACTTAGCATCCGAGTGAACCAGAAAGGGAAGAAATAAACCAGTAATCACATTTTTTCTGATTTGAACATCAAGTAAGAAATCTACAATGTAGGCATTCTGAGCATCAAACTGCACTCTTCATATTACTTCTGATGAATCCTCTCATATGGCAATAAAGATCTAAGCCGAAAAATTCAACTGTAATTCTCAACAGCTACCACCCAGCCATACTTGCATACTAATGCAGATATATTGTTCTCTACAAATGCTGATAGTGTTCATTTCGTATAACAACAGGTCTACAACATGAAAACATGAACATTCTACACACACATTCAAAATATCTCAAATTGTTGTGCTAATCCAGATCCACTAAGCAGAAGCAGGTGACGAAAATATTGAATCACTTGAGCATGGAATTTCTCCACAATTCTTCAACCATAACAATAAAAGCAGTGATCTTTCGGAAGATCTCGCAGAATTAAGCAGTCTGAAAGCTACACGAAGCCAGATTTGCGGTACTCACCACGACGGGCGGCCGGAACTGCTCCTTCTGGTTGTGGTGCAGGACGAAGAGCATGAGCCCGACGAGGAGGAAGATCCCGAGGAGCTAGTGACTGGCCTCTCCTTGTGTGATCCTGCATTTCCAAAGAGAAGGGGGAAACAAAAAATTATTTCTGTCCTCAAACTTGAACAGATAACTGAGGAAGTAAAAAAACATTTTTCTGTACTGGGAGTGGGAGGTTATATTAACAAAAGCCGTAGAGTGCATGTGAGTGGAAAAGTGTTTCTCTGAAAGGCCTAGCAAAAATTACCTGCATATTTTCTTTTCTTGTTGGCTCTTCTTCTTTTGCGCTCAGCCTGTGTAAGTTCCCCCTCTTCCTTAACATCACCTTTTCCCTCAAAGATTTCTTCAGGAGCAAGCATTGCAGCATCGGAAACGGCTACAGGTGCAACCTGCAAGACAGAGCTCATGACATTAACTGAATGCTATGACTGAGGCATAGAGCAACATCACAGTAAAATTAAAGGTTTCTGTACCTCCTCCATTGCTAAGGCTGGCACATTAGCTTGTACAGACATATCTTCAATGACCTGAAAAGGCCATATTTCACTCCATAAGGCGACAAATCTTCAGCAAAAAAGATTACAAACACGAATTTTGAAGTTATCCTTACTGGCTTTGGAGCAAAGTGGAAATGTGATAGTGCATCCAACTTCAAGCATATCCTCTTAAATAAAGTATTTGCCTGGGTGGACACAAAGTCATTAAAAGTGCATATCACTTAGCTTATATAACATTAAATATTATGTTGGCAAACAATGATCACACTGGATAAAATACAAATAGCATCGCAGAGTGATTGAACATATGTAAACATGAGATCAAGTTGACTAATGTAATAACTCCACCGCAAATAACGGTTAATGCAAAAGATCTGCCGTGATTAACAGACAAGCAAACACACTGAAAGATTGTTATTTCAAAGACATTTGCTTTCAAATTAATATAAATTAAGTACTAAATTATTCACAACAATTCAGATTAAGGGTAGGCTTACATTATTTTCACAACAGATAAAGCTAACTCCCCTTTTATTCTTGTAAGGAGTGAATAATTACTCACCTCCTTCTTTAGTTCGTCTGAAATCGATAGAGGGGCAGGTGCAATGCCAGCTTTTTGGGCATAATCATCCTGGCATAACAAAAAAAAAATCAAGAATAAAATAATTTAATGCTTATCTCAATTAGAATCTCTTTGGATATAAAAATATATATTATGACAGTGCGAACCTCATAGAGTTCAACAAGACCCTTCTTGCTCTTACTTTCATCCTGTCGAGACAATATCGACAATGGTAAGATATCAATAGCACAAATATCTTAAGGCTAGTTGGCTACCGTGTAAGAACTGTAGTTATCATACCAGTTCCTTATGCTCCCTGGGGGCTTTAGATGGCAAGAGAGAAGGCTTCTCAACATCATCAAAATGACCCTGTAAGAAACCAAATCTAAATATTAGTAAGAACATAGAAAATGATCTCGAAGTAGTCCTCAGAATTTACCAGTGCAACTAACGCTATTACACTACCATGCTGAAGTATAAGACCATGGAAAGGACCAAAAGGAAAAAAATACGATATGTACCTCTGCAATTCTTTTCTTTATCATCTCTTCAAGAGAAGCTGTGACTTCCTCGGTGATTACAGGGGCAGGTCTTACATTGTGCTCAAAATCAAGGTCCACTTCCAGGGCGCTGTTTTTGGGCCTGCTGGAAGCAGTAACCTACAAATAACTATTTAGTTTATTTAAAAGTAAAATGACAATAAATTATCGTCAATGGGATTTTCTATGTTATAAATATGTATGGTTCAAAGTAGATCAAATACACACTGTCCATTACCTATCCCCGCATGGTCAATGTACCAGGTTCAAGATTAGCTTTCTCCATTTGCTCTATTTTAGCACACATCTTCAGCCGCTCCTTTTCATGGGTTGAGAGACCCTGCCCTTCCTGTAGAAAATTAGGAAAACATTGTCAAACTCCTATATGTGCATGGATCAACTAAAATGAGTAGGTCTAGAGTGGGACCAACATTTCCATCATCATGGAGAATCCCACATGATTGAAGTGCATCCATCACTCCAAATTGGAAGCATGCTTTACTATTTTTCACCATATGGATAAAGAAATTGAACTACCATACCCAAGAGACATATTGTCGAACACTTGATATGCACTTGCTGTCAGCCAATGAAGACGTCAAGTACCTGAAGCACTTCCGGCTGCCCAGAGGCATCAGACGCCCTGCACCTCGCGTCGGCACCAGCACTCGTTGTAGGACAGACACCGCCATGGTGGGAAGGAAGCTGCTGGCACTCGGGGGGAGGATGAGTGATGAGCGGAGCCGCAAGGCCCGTCCTGCGCCGGCGACGAAGAGGCCCCCGAGTGCTCGTGTAGAGGGGCACCACCGTAGTGGGAGGGGGCGCCGGCGTCAAAGCCCGTGCGTTGCCGCCGCACAGAGCCCGCTCAAACCCTAGGTCCTGATCGACGTGCTGCAGGTGAACGACAGGGGCATGATTGGCACAGACCACAACGGCTGCTGGATTTGGACGCCATGACAGCGGCGTGGTGGTGGCGATTGGGAGGCGACGATGGGATCGATTTGCGGCGGCGGCTGGCTGCGGCTTAGCGTTTCGGATCAGGTGAGGAACGTGATGGTCAAGGGGGCTTCCTGGCGCTGCGGCGATGGCGCCCGTGGTGATGAGAGAGGGCGCGATGGGGGGCGACGCAGGCCGCGGGCGGTGATTGGGGTGCGGGAGGGTGGATGGCGACTGGGGGTGGGGCCGTGGGCGGCGAGGAGGGAGGAGCGAACGGTGATTAGAGGGTAGGACCGGTGGAGGACGTGCGGAGGCGTGCGGAGGAGCGGGGCCAAGCGGAGGCGCGGGGACGGCGGTGGCTCGGTGGGGGACGGCGGCGGCGCGGGAGAGACGCCATGTTCGTTTGGCTTACCAGCCACAGCCAATAGTACTATTCTCTCAACACAAATCAGCCACCAGCTACCAGCCAGCGGTACTTTTCTCTCGGGACAAATCAGCGCCAGCCATCAGTCACCAGCCAGCCGAACAGGGCGAGAGGCGATGGCGGGGTGCGGGGTGCGGCCGTGCGGGGCGGGGTGCAGAGAGGCAGGGGCAAAAATGGAAAGGGGGTGGGGGCGGACGCACGGAGAAGGGGCCGGACGCACGGGCGGACGTGTGGGTGGAGCGGAAAAAGTAGGAACATATTTTTGTCTCCACTTCATTCTTTTTAGGAGTAGATGAGGTAGTGATTTTATACATGTTTGGGAGAGATTTTGGACGAGAGAGAAAAGAGAGCCGAACAAGAAACGAATAAGCAGTATTGGGTAACAATTAATTTCCGAATCGAGACTAGTGTTTGATCAAATAATCTTGAATATACATGATTTACAACTGGAACAACACATGGTTCCGAAATGAAGTTTACAACTGCTCATAGTGAGAAAGCAAAGTTGGTCCAGATCCATCCTTCCTGATCAAATGGTGGAATCTGAAATATCTATGTGATCGATCCTAAAGGACAATTTCCTTTCGTTTGCTCTCTCTTTAAGTTTTACTTCGATTGTGGTGGTTGTCAATCTATGATGAGACGTAAAAGGAGCTGTCACAACACATCCTTGAACAGCACATAACACCAAGCTGCTAGGGTTATCCTCCATGCAAATAGAGTCGAAGGACACGAATTTTCTGTCGAGGAAGTTCACGTAAGGGAATTCCTTCAAGAACGGATAACCGAGGAAGTAGGAGGTGTCCTCCTTGAGCAGCAGCTCAAAAGCGCTCAATCCGATATCTGTGCAGGCAAATATAAACCCCTCTGCAAACAAACACTTCCCGCACAGTATACCTCCAACATTCTTCAAGTGGGACTTCACAACAAACCACTCCCTTTTCCTCAGGTCAAGTAGGAAGCATTCCGCCACGTCAGCATCCGACACCAAGAACATATCGTCGATAAGGTCCACAAATCCTGAAATGTTGATTTCCCTTGTCAAATTCGCAGAGCTCGAAGATATCTCGACAGGAATCCACTTGAAATTTGGTTCGTCGAGAACATACACATCCTGCAGAGTCTCACCCAAAGCAACAATGTGCTGACCAGCTCGAGAAACCACGGAGAAACACACACCGGCCGGCCGTTCCTGTTCGATTAGCTTGTAAAGCTTGCTGCTAGCGTCAACTTCGTAGTGATTTTGCCCTGGAATTGATGGGATGACGTAAAGCCTGGACCCTCGATTGACAAAATGCCAAGAACGGCGTGGTTCATCCACTTCACACACTCCGGGCATAATAGTGTCCAGAGACAAGTGTGGTTCCAGCAGCTTGTCATGACATGCTAGCTTGCCTCCTATAGTGCTGATATGATAGACGACGGAACGGTCAGTAACCTGGCAGATGAAGTAAAAATCCGGCCTGGTCGCTGACTTGCAGTCCTTGAGTTTAGGGACACCTCTGCTTAAATACCGCCTGTAAAATAAACACAAACAGATTACAATAGTTAATTAACCACCAGTAAAAAACGTCTACAAAGCGTGTCACTTGAAATCAGAATCTATACCTGCAGCAAACAGGCATATCATCATCTTCATCATAATCCTCAAGAGTTTCTTCATCCGCTTGTAGGAAGTTATACCCTCCCATTATTGTTGAACTAATAGGCATCGAGGGGTCCAGCAGCTCGGAATGATCTTGATATTCCCTATTTCACCAATAAATACAATGACTTTAGTAAATAGACAAGCACATGATAAATAAAAGGTTAATACATAATTTTTATAAGACTAATTGATGTTATTATATCCAATTCTTGGTGTTACTTGAACTGACGGAAAAAAACAGATTTGAAAATCAACGTAATAACTACTGTAAGTATATATTAAGCAAAGCACGTAGATCAACTCACTGTAAGAAACAAAAGTAGTCAAAACTTTCGTATCGCGGCACCGCCCTGCTCCTCAGCATGCCTACCCTGCGGCAGGTGGAGTGGAGGACACGGACACCGCTAGGCACGAAGCTGCCGCCGCCGTCACCGTCGTGGCCGCCGCCTTCGACCAAGAAGGTGGTGATCAGCGCGTGCCGCTCGGCGCAGCCGCAGGGCTCGTCCATGTTGATCCAGACGGCGCACAACATGCGGCCGGTGAGGTGGACGACCGACCCAGACCCTTCCTCGTAGTACGGCCACAGCCTGTCAACCTTCATGACCGGCGCAAGCAGCTTCCCCTCCTCCGGTGAGAACTCGTACGCGAACAGCTTAGTGCCGCGGATGAAGTAGACCATGCCGCCATCATCGTCGTCTCCTCCGAGATGCACCGCCTTGCCGGAGATGGGGAGGATGTAACGCGATTCGCCGGCGGCAGTGGTGACGACAGGGGTCAAGGTGCCGGCGGCGCAGTCGAAGGAGAAGAAAGTGGAGTCCACAAGGGACAGCAGGATGAATCTGTCACGGATCACGGCATAGCCCTGGAGATAGTAACCGCTAAGATGGGAGTTCACCATAGCCTGGTACAATATGTCGACGCCGGCAACCTCCTCCCAGGCAGCCTCACCGTCGTCTAGCCGGAGCACGACGAGGCGCATCATGCCGCAGCCGTCACCGCTCCTCCCGGACACGACAGACGGCGCCCAGAGCTTACCCCGCGCCGAGACGGTCACGTGCGTCCCGTGAGACGACGGAAGGGGAGGCAGAGCGGACAAGCTCTTCTTGGTGTCAAGGTCCACAGCGAATCCCCTGTATGAAAACTGCAGCGCGGCGTGGTCGGGGAGCGATCCTCTGGTGACGGCTCCGTTGACTCCGGACGCATGCACGCACATGCCGTACAGCCGCCGGCGGCCGTCGGGGGCAAGCGCGGCCGTGGCGTGGGAGCAATGATTTCAAATCGTAAAATTGAACCTTATCGTAAGAGTACTGATAAGACGATAAATCGTGATAAGTCGTCGATAAGCCCGATTAATCGAGACTAATCAACCTTATCGGTAGTATAATCGTCTTATGGAGTATAAGACCAATATACATACCATATAGTATATGATCAACATAATTTTGAACAAACATAAAAAAAATCAACAAATCACAGAGCAAAATAAGCATATAGGGACTAGGGAGCAAAGGACAGGCATGATTAGGTGATTATGTCTCTATCATTCAGAGGAGGAACTCATTGTTCTAAACCAGCAGAGCTTGTGTCTTGGGCTCTTGGCCTCTTGGGCGGCGGAGCAAAAGCAGCAGGGGATCCCTAGCAGCAGATGGCCTGGTGGAGCTGATGGCTGCCGGCAGAGCAACAGCAGCAGGGGATGCCGGTGGCGTCGACGGGTGGATTGGAACGCGAGATGGGAACTGGCTGCTGCCGGCCGCCGGCGTCGACAGGTGGTGGCTGGTGGTGCTGGCCGCTGGGTGGCGGCGGCGGCGCGACGGGATCGGAAGTTGTCTCCTCGTGCGACGGCAGCGCAGAGAGGAGTCGACGGGTGGTGGCCGGTGGGCTCGTGGCCGCTGGTGGCTGCTGGTGCGGCGCCGAGATCCGGAGGTGGTTGCTGGTGCGGCGCTGAGGGGAGACGGCGACGGGTGGTGGCCTAGGCGGCGGCGCCGCCGCTGGACTGCTGGAGTGGTGTGCCGTGCGTGCCTGGAGTCTCTCGACCGATGCGTCCGTGTGTGATGTGCGCCGCCGAGAGGAAGCCAGGAAGGAGCTGGACGGCTGGAGTCCGTGTGGCTGACCTAATGGGCCATTTGTCTTTCGGCTCAAAAAAAATTTAAGCCCATTTCAGCTCAGTAATTTTGTCCCTCAACTAATCGTCCCCGGGCATATCGAACGATTTATCGCGATAAGTGGACGATATATCGGACGATATGGTTTCTTATCGCTCAAATCGGGTCGCTGCTCCTTATCGGTATGCTGTGAGCGATAAGGACGATTTATCACGATAAATCGTGATAAATCGGACGATTTAAAAACATTGCGTGGGAGACGTAAAAGTTCTCCTCGTCGTCCGGGGACACGGCGAGTAGCGGCTGGAGCGTGTCGTCGGTGTGGCCGACGACCCGGCCGGAGGCAGCGACGCGGAAGCGGTGCAAGCGCAGGTTGTGGAACGGCTCCAGGATGGAGATGCAGCCGACGAGGACGGACCAGAGAGGGCGGTCGTCGTCGGCGTCGGCGTCGGACGGCACGCGGATGTAGTCCCGGCCGGGAGCGCAGCGCGGGATGTGGGGCCTGCAGTACGCGCTCCAGCAGCAGACGCATCGGAACAGGTTGCAGACCCTGTCCTCCACAATGGGGAACGATCTGGGTTGGCCGTCGCCGCCATGAATCTGGGGCTATTGATTGAGACAGACGACGGGGGTCTCGCACGGTGTGGTGTCTCTGGTGGCCTCTTCTGGTGTTGTCCCCTATTGGTTCGATGATCGTAATGTATACGTCAAAGGGTATACACGATACACGTACGAATCGGAAAGGACTCCAGAAAAAGGTAGGAAATTACCCTATCCATATGGAACAATCGTCAATATGGAAGGAAGCTAAGTTAGTTTTTTTTCCTTATATAATACCTCGACATAAATTACTACATAAACAGCTCGTAGGGCGATTGTGAAAAGTGAAAACGTATTTGCAGGAGCGGGTGCATTGCCCGCTCATATACAACTACAAATAAGTAGTTGTTAACAAAAGTATTGGTAATGTATATGTCCTTGTGATAACTTATGAGAAACTTTGGGTGCCAGTGGGTATTGAGTATTGAGGAGAGATGGTTGTTTCTCTTTAATGCTGTGATTGACGGGCTAGATTTAAGATAGATTGAGATGTCGGGTCGTAAATACACTTGGGCCAACTCTAGGAGGATTCCAACTTTATGAGAAACTTGACATGGTGCTAGTGAGTACTAAGTGGGAGCAAAAAATTTCCGTTAGCCACAGTGGTGGTGCTCAGTAGAGAGATCTCAAATCATACGCCGCTTCTTCTTGATACCGGGGAGAAGGGTGTGGGTAAAAATAAGAATTCTTTTAAGTTTGAGCAGGGCTGACTTCTAAAGGATGACTTTTTTGAGCTGGTGTCAGAAGTATGGCATAAAGAGAACAAAGGAAGTACTCCCATGCACAGGTGGCAAAATAAGATTAGGAGACTAAGACAATTCTTAAGAGGTTGGGTAAAAAATATGATGGGGGCATATAAAAAAGAGAAACAAGAGTTGTTGAGAAGAGCCGAGGAATTAGATAAAAAAGCTGAGACCCACACTACTAGAGGAGGCTTTCATCTCAGAGCATTTTTGACATTAATACCAGTTTTTTAAACACCTGATACTAATGTGAATACGCACCGGTACTAATGTTCCGTGCGACGAGAGAGTCCCGCGGAGCCCTCGCGTGACCCGCATTAGTACCGGTTCGTAATACGCACCGGTACTAATGTCTCACATTAGTACCGGTGCGTATTACGAACCACATTAGTATCGGGGCTGAATTCCACCCAGTATAAAAAAAGTTAGACATTAGTACCAGGGGGAAAATAGCCCCGGTACCAATGCCGCGCCCCTAGACGATGCCGTTAGCCCCAGCACTGCGCATGCCCACCCACCCGGCCTTATCCTCTGCACACCTGCTGCGCCTTATCTCCACGACTCCACCACACACGCACCCACCCTTCTCCACCACTCATCATTTTTCTTTCTCTCATTCTTTCTCTCATCTCACATGCATCCTCTCTCTACCTTCTCCAGGATCGGAACATGGCGGCCAGGACGGAGTACTCCCGGCGGCGGGCACGGAGGCCGGCGGGCGGGCGTTGTGACAGAACCGCCCAAATTAATTCCATATTATTGCCTAAACCACTCCATTTGGTCATTAAGCAATAATACAGAAGTAACTTGTCGCCTCTGCCGGGTCAAGCCCGGTAAATCACTTTAACCAGGATCGAAGACTTGTACATTAAAACTCACACGATGGCGAGTCCAGAGATAAACATTTCACAAATTATTACATCAAGCTCCATAAGATTTTAATATTACAAACCAAATCCTTTGCATAAGGTAAATAGTTTAGAGTTCGAAACACAGCGGAAATAAAATACTAAACGTCATAAGTAACGTCATAGGAGGCCATCCATGACGTCACTACGCACTATTGTCTTCCCACTCCACTTCCCAACCGGGTGGGAGAGAACCAGGCCACGGAAACCCATCATCATTCATATCACCTGAAAACAACAACAAAAGCAAGGCTGAGTATACTAATACTCAGCAAGACTTAACCGTCGGGTGATGAAAAATCACCAACTCTCTAGACATGCAGGGTTCTTTGGCTGGTGGATTGTTTTGCTGAAAAGCAACAAAGAGTATGTCCTTACTTTCAAATTTTAACTCAAAGTTCTAGTTAATTATCCATTACTAGGTAAGCAACTATGGCAAGCATAAGTTGTGCAAACAATTAAGCATATAACCAAATTACTTCTCAATTCTATCATTAAGGGACATAGAGTGTATGGTTAAGCAATCTCGGGTAACGGTGAGAGGCCGACGATCGATCGATTAATAACCTTGCAAGGGAAACCTAAACACACGGAAGAATGCACACTCCAAAAATAATCCAACTAGAAACCAACAGGGGGTGGGGTATGCACCAACCAGGCGGTTCCCAACCGTCCTCGACTCAGGATCCATTTCTACAGTCTTTGGTACAAGACTTGCTGGCCACGGAGACACACGCCACCCAGCTCCACACATGCACCACTCTGTTGCAGGCAGAGGGGACTCTTCCCAAGATTAGTGGTCATAGATTCCTTACCGGATCAAGAAGGTACTAGGCTTACCGGTCCCATTCCCGGCAAATGTTTAGTACGTTCAAACGCTTAACCACAGACCTACTGGCCGGAGCCGGTCCCATGCTCTTACCACATGAGCATTTCCATTTATCAAGATCTTATGACTCCAACATAAGAGACCTATAGCTCGCGAGTGACGAACATCACTCGACTTTTACCGTGTCCTTAGAGCAATGGCAACTAGCGACCTATCATGCTAGTATTTGAGCATAGGAGCCTAGGATCATGCATCTAGGGTTTCAATTCAATTCCTGAAACGTAAATGCACAAACATTGCATATCATAAATGTAAGAGTCAGAAAACTGGGTTATGCTCCGGGGCTTGCCTTCACTAGCAAAGTCAGTGGAGAAATCCTCCGAACTTTGGTTCGGGTCTTGCTGCACTTCCACCACGTTCACTTCTCCTTCCGCAAGATCTCCCTCGAATTCCGGCACCAAATCGTAGTTTCCGTCCGGAAGTTCTACACGACATGCATATGCATTAACTTCATGTAATTGTCACTGAGGAGTGAGAACATAGCTTAGAATTGAAGGGTAAACGTGGGGGTGCATAGGTGATCACATTCACCTGGATAAGGATATATCCAGCATACTCTTCCTATCAAAGAAAGGGGCATGTGTGTGGGGTTTAACTCCTTATTTGATGGTCATTTTGTGCACATCTAAATTAATTAATTAATTAATTTCTCTTCACCAAAATTAAGGGTGCTGTTCATGGTGTGATTTGGTGAAGCTCCAACAAAGATTTAAATTTGCACACAAAAGGGATTTCTATTTTTCTTTTAATTCATAGATTAAGCTTGATTTACTTCGAAAATTCATTCTGGGAGAAATATAAACAAGATGACCATGAAACTTTGCAGAGAGGCACAACATCCTACACATGAGCTACTGCCAAAAATTTGGATCAATCCAAGCCATAGATCTAGCATGAAAAATACAACTAGATTCATCCATTAAAAACAAGAATAAATCATACAAAAATAAATATCCCACATATTGAGCTAGAAATTCATGTAGAGGCTCAAAACACCTAATCATGAAGAGATATGCACTTATTCAGCAAGGAAAATTTAAATTACTTCAAATTTATGAAGGAAGGTTAAATTTGTGCAAAAATTACTTGACCCTATAAAACATGATAAAAACAACTCTATTATTTATCATGGGTGCAACATAATTGAACAGGACCACAGAAAAAAGATTAGATTTAAAAGATCAACAGATTAATTTATAAAAAATCAAGAACAGGAACAAAGCTGAAATTCAACTTTAAATCATAACTAAAGATCTACTCAATAACTTTGTGCCAAAATTGTACCAGAAGACCATCATGACAAGGCAAACAACATATCCAAAATTGAGATTCAGATCATGCATGGAATTTGAATTATTTCAGATCTATCCAAACTGGTAAAATCAAAATTATTCAAAATCTACACACAAATTTGAAAACTCCCTTTGTAGAAAAGTTTGGTCTATTCATAAGCATCACAACACAATTGGGTTTGTATTTTTACAATTTTTCTATTAATTGATTTCGATTTTACAAGATTCAGAAGATTTAAAACAAAAAGGAAGAATCTTTTTGCATAAACACCCTTGGCTTTTACACAGAGGTCCCTGGGAAGATTTCGATGTTCACAGCTATACCCTCGGCGGCGCTGTGAGATCGCCGGCGGTGAGGTGGGGCCGGATTTGGCCGGGCAAGCGGCGGGGGTCGACCTCGTGCTCACCTAGGTCAGGTCCGTGGCCGGTGATGGACGGGGGAGGACACCGAGGTGGCTCGGCGGCGCAAGGGCACGACGGCCGCGGCGGCACTGATTTCGGCGAGCAGGGCGGCGGGGCCCAACAATGTGTAGCACGGGAAGCTCCAGTGGGGTCTAGCGGCGGCGCTGGGGTGCTTGGACTGGCGCGAGACGGCTCGGTCACGGGAGCTCAGCGGCGGCGCACAGGTGGCGGCCGGCGGAGCTGTGGTGGCGGAGCAGGGGGGCGGAGCTGGGCAATGGGTGGCACGAGAAGTTCAGGTAGGGTCACGAGACGGCTCTGGAACGCTCAGACGGGCACGGATGGCTCGGAGGGTAGAGCTCCTCGGCGGCGCTCTAATGGCGGGCGGCGGACCGGTGGACGCGTCGCGGTGCAAGGGCTCGGCCTTTTATAGTCGGTGGCGGTGAGCGGGGCAGTGGCGCACGACTAGCCGCCTTCCATATTCCGCGACGCGCGCGCACAAGGTCGCCACAGCACGCGCAAGACTGGCGGGAGCAGCACGCTGGCGGCGCGCGGCGCGGCACGCGGCGTGGCGGGGCTGGGCGTGGCTTCGTCCGGGCGCGGGCCACCTGGGCAAACGCTGCCTGGGGAGGTGGTGCCCGGGCGCAACTCAACCTGTGGCGCGGTAGGGCCCAGCGGTCTGCACGGCACGGAGGCGGTGGCGGGGCGCGCGCGCGACGCGCGGGAGCGCGCGGCCAGAGCGCCGGCCCAAAACAGTGCGGCGAAGCCCTGTTTGACCGCCTAAATCTCCCAAAACTTGAACTGCGTGGTAAAATCTCCAAAAACAAAAGTTGTAGACCAACTGACCAGCTCCAACTTTTGCAAAGGCCGTCCTATGAAAAACTCTATAGATTTGGAGATACATTGGTTTGAACTTTGAAATTTTCTCTGTTTAGTCACAACACTGCCCTGAGCTTTGACCAACATTTTGAGGGTCTTCCACTTTGAATCTCAAATGCCGCCAATTGAATGAAATGTGTCCCGTGCAAAAATGAACAACTTTCATATTGGCTGATTTTGGAGTTGTTAGATGAAAAGTGGAGAACGCGCTAGATTATCAATGAAGGGCATAAAACCCTAGGGTGTTGACCTTGATTTGGAGGGGTTTGACTAGAGGTTAGGGGTTTGACCAAGTCAAGAATGTCAACTACCAAGCTTAGCCTCACTAATGATGGTGATTACTGTTGCTTAAACATCAGGGATGTTACAGGCGCGGAGGCTGACGGGCGCGGAGGCCGGCACGCGCGCGGCCTCGCGGCCTCTGCCTGGAGCCGCCGGCGTGGGCCGCGAAGGCCGGGAGCGGCGGCCGGGAACAGCGGCACGACGGTCGGGAGCAGGGGCGCGGAGGCCGGTGGCGCGGCGGCAGCGGATCGAGGCCGTCGACTTGTGAAGTTGTTGATTTTTCCCAGTGAATCTTGTTCTTGATTTTTGTGTGAATGTTGTTCTTGATTTTTGTGATACTGTACGTGCTTGTGAAGTTGTATGATCCATAAACTTGATTTGTGAGATGTATTCATATCATTATGTGAGATTGTGATGATTCTGATTGCTTGTTGATTGAGAAAGAAAAGAAAATAAATAAATAGAAAAGAAAATGGAAGGAAGCAGGCGTCTACAGCAAACGGACGCTGACGGGAGCGGAATACATTAGTACCGGGGCGTAGTTCCACCCGGTACTAATGTGGCATTAGTACCGGGTGAAATACTCGGTACAAATGCTCCACAACATTAGTACCGACTAGACAATACCAGTTTTAAAACTGGTACTAAAGGGAGGTTTAGCACCGGTACAAAAGGTGCTTTCCCTAATAGTGCCAGCTGCTGAGTCAGCATGAATGGGACTTAAGGTAGTGTATTAAAGACAGACTGGCGCAACTTCTTGGAGGAGGAGCTAAGATGGTTCCAAAGGGCTGAGACCAATAAAATTCTTAAAGGGGATAATAATACGAAATATTTTCAGATGGTTGCTAATGAGAAAAGAAGGAAAACTAGAATTTTCCGACTTGAGCAGGAGGAAGGCATTATAGAGGGTGAGGATCAACTACAAGAATATATAACAAATTTTTACAAAGATCTATCTGGGAAGCATGAGAGAAATAATTTCTCAATGGACGAATCCATGATTGGGAATGTTCCTCAAATCACTCCGGAGGAGAACGAGGAACTAGTGGCGAAGTTCTTAGAGAAGGAGGTGCACGATGCCATTTTTCAAATGAAACATAACAAAGCGTTAGGACCAGATGGCTTTCCGACTGAATTTTACCAGGTATTTTGGAGTCTCATTAAAAATGACCTTATGGCCATGTTTAGAGACTTTCACAATGGTAGCCTCCCTCTATTCTGCCTTAACCTTGGAACCATAACTTTGTTGCGTAAGGCACATGAAGTCACAAAAATTCAGCAATATCACCTTATTTGCATGCTCAATGTAAGCTTTAAGATTTTTACAAAAGTGATTGTGAACAAGCTTTCGCTTGTAGATAGCAAAGTGATTGGACCGTCACAGTCGGCTTTCTTGCCGGGGCGTAATATTTTAGAAGGGGTGGTAGTTCTGCATGAGACTGTGGATGAGTTGCGAAGGAAGAAGCAAAAGGGGATCATCTTAAAGCTTGACTTTGAGAAGGCTTACGATAAAGTCAACTGGGTTTTCTTACAACAAGGTGTTAAGGATGAAGGGGTTCTCTAGTAAATGGTGTCAGTGGATAGAAAAGATAGTTTCGGCAGTAGTGTTAATGTTAAGGTTAATGGCGAGCCGTGTCATTTTTTCCAAACTAAAAAGGGTATGAGGCAGGGTGACCCCCTTTCACCCGTCTTGTTTAACATAGTGGCAGACATGATGGTTGTGTTGATTGAGAAATCATAGAGAGATAAAAAACGTAGGATATGTTTGATGGTTTGGTTCCTTACTTAGTTGATGGCGGCCTCTCCATCCTGTAGTATGCAGATGACACAATTTTGTTCCTTGAGGATAATTTGATCAAGGCCAGGAACTTGAAGCTCGTGTTATGTGCCTTCGAAAAGCTTTCTGGCCTGAAGATAAATTTTCATAAGAGTGAGTTGTTTGGATTTGGAGAAACAAAAGATAGAATTGCAGATTACGTGGATCTGCTTGGTTGTAAGGAAGGGGAAATACCTTTTAGGTACTTAGGAGCTATCGCAAACTCTTAAATAAAGAATGGAGTGCAGTTGAAGAGAGATTTTAGAAAAAACTGAGTAGTTGGAAGGGAAAGCTTCTCTCATCGCGAGGGAGGCTTGTGCTTATTAACTCGGTGCTTTCAAGCTTGCCTATGTTCATGATATCTTTCTTAAAAATACCTAAAGGTGTGTTGGAGAAGCTTGACTATTACAGATCTCGTTTTTTGGCAATGTGATGACCATAAGAAAAAATATAGACAGGATATATGGAGTATATTGCGTAAACCGAAGAGTGTAGGGGGGCTTGGTATTATCGATTTGGAGGTGCAAAATAAGTGTTTGTTGAGCAAGTGGCTGTTTAAGCTGTTTAATGAGGATGGTCTGTGGCAAGAGATTCTAAAGAAGAAATACCTAAACAACAAAACGCTAGCACAAGTATAAAAGAAGAAGGGGGACTCGCAATTTTTGTCTGGGCTGATGAATGTTAAGAGTATGTTTCTTGAAGGGGGCTGGTTTGCGGTCCAAGATGGCACTCAGATTAGATTCTGGGAGGATCTTTGGGTTGGTAATGAACCGTTGATGGAGAATTTCCCTTCCTTGTACAACATCGCTAGGAAAAAAGAATGTTACAATGGCTCAAGTTTTAGGTACGGTGCCACTTAATATTTCTTTTAGGCAGGTGGTGGTAGGAGAGAATTGGGTTAAATGGTTGAAGTTAGTTGGGTGCCTTCTGGATGTACACCTAAGTAGGCGAAAAGACACTTTTGTTTGGAACAGAAGTAAGACCTTCTCAGTGCGAGCTATGTATAATGATATTATGACTCGGGAAGGGGTTCCTTTTGATATTTCTTCTTGTAAAGTTAAAGTGCCATTAAAAATCAAGATTTTCTTGTGATACTTAAGGAAAGGGGTGGTTCTCACTAAAGATGATTTGGGTAAGAGGAAATGGAAAGGGGATACTGAGTGTTGTGTATGTGGTCAATATGAGACAATTCAACATCTCTTTTTTGATGGCATGATTGCTATGCAGGTTTGGGGGCATAGTTAATATAATGTTTGATATTAAAAAACCAAGAAGTATGAGTGATATTTTTGGGGCATGGAGTAAAAGTTTTAATGTTAAACAGAGAAAGCATGTGTTGCTCGGGGTAACGGCAATGTGCTGGGCTATATGGCTTAGCAGGAATAATTCGATTTTCAAAGATCATAACCTTCTTCATGCTTGCGGGTAATGTTTAAAAGCGCCTTCTGGATCAGGAGTTGGTCAATTCTAACCAAGTAAGAGGAGCGGAGGTGCTTGCTGTTTGGAAGTCGTTGTTTGGAGATGACGGCATTAGAAATCTTCAACAAATTTGGCTGGAATTCACTGAGAAGGATTACTAATTAGCAGCTTCTTTTTGCTGGTTGTATTCGGCAACAAACTTGTTGCATTCTTTCTTTCTTTTTAGCCTGTCTGTGGCGTCTAGTAAACGTGTTGGTTTTGTGGCGTGGTGCAGTCTGAGTACTATCATTGTGTTGGACCTTGTTTAGGCTGCATGCATTCCCCAGGGAATGTAGAGGCTGGGTTCTTTAATCAAATTTCTAAAAAAATATATCTGTCCTTGTAAAGCTATTTTTATAGGCTTGAAATAATATTTCCATGCCTGTAAATATTTTTCAAGGGGATGATGGCATGCTCAATATGATGAGTGTTAAAAATTATACTAAAAATTTTTATGATTATTTTCATATGTTAGAAATATTTAATATAAAATTGATCTTAAAATTGTACAAAAATAAACAGGAAATTTGCTAATGCATTTTATAACATAGAGCATCTTGTTATAAGTGAACCAGCAAAAATTAAAATTTTAAATCAACTTGTGTGCGAAAAAACACAAAACAGAGAAAGCTAATTAGGGGTAGATTGGACCAAATGAAATAATTCAGCAGAGTAAAGTGAGATTAAACTTTGCTTAGGAGGTTAATTAAGTAGACAAATTAGATAGGTAAGAGAGTAAAATGGACTTTTTCCTCTATTTTTCTCTCATATTTCTTCTTTTCTTTTAGCTTGCTCCTTGCTAGCTGCTAGCTAGGGTAACATTTTTCCCATCTTTTGTAATGAAAGTTATCTCGCGGAAGATCTTCCCCGGCCCCCACATTTTTTTTATATTTGTATAGAGCACGGAGGAATTATATAGAGGCAGAAAATGTATCGGTCATCTGATATATGTGCATCTACCAAATAGGATGAATAATCATGATTTCCCCGAGAAACGCGTTACATTTCTAGAGGAAAGTAAAAACCGGATCTCATCTAAAAATAAAAATTTTACATGTATTGAGAAAACCCCCTTTTCAAAAGGCCGGTGAGCCCCGAACAAAATGTGAGCGCCCTACCCCGATTGCATAAGAATTCAGAAACCTCAGCAAATCGCCTCTGGTTACCAGAATATTTTCGACTTCGATTAGTGGTAGAAATCTAGAACTGGATTTTTGACTTGTAGACGGTGTTGGGCATCCAGTTCTCCGGGATGACGTCCGTGGCGACGAGCGTCTTGCCGGACTCGCTGGTGAGGCGGATGGAGAAGGGGCCCCTGAGCGCCTTGGGCGTGTCCATCCTCCAGATGGCGCCCCAGGAGAGCTTCATCGGTTTCCACTCCGGCGACGCCTTCTCCTTGAGATCCATCTGCACAATGTCGCCGTCGTTCGAGACGAACTTCACCAGCACCGCCAGGTAGTAGGGGTTCGAACCATGCTCCACGTGGAACACGATCTTCTGCCCGGCCGCGTACTCGCACCGCACCCTGCATGCATGCATGAAAGGTCCATGTCATTATTTTTGCATGCGTTTGGTGCAGGGACATACACAGATCATGAAGAAGTTTTTTTTAAATCAAGCCGTACATTGTAGATTAGTAATGAACTAATGATAATGGATTCATGGCGGACCTCCTGAACTGCAGGTCGATGATGCCGCGGTGGCGGAGTTTGTCGCCGAGGCCGGCCTTGACCATGGAGCCGAACGCCGTGCCGCTGAGGTCGAAGTGGTAGGGGGCGATGGGGTCGTAGTTCATGTCGGTGATGAACACCGTCACCGGCTTGTTGGAGCACTCCGCTGGCGCATTGCATCTGATCTGAACGCACGCATCGCAGCAACGAACAGTTGGTTGCATTGATCTATCAAGTTCGTCAACAACTCAAGATCTCATTCTTCCCGCGTATATATGCTAGTCAAGCAATGTAACAACACTCGCGTACCTGGTAGCAGGAACCGCAGCCCTTGCCGTCCTTGAAGATGGGGAGGTTGCCGCAGGCCGTCATGCCGCTGTAGGGCGGAAGGTTCACGTCCTTGATCCCGCACGCGCCGCCGTTGTCGTCGGGGCTGGCGCCGACGGGCTGGCCGTACCAGGTGGCCTTCGCGGGGAGCCACCAGCCGCCGTAGTCGGTCGTGATGTTGGGGCCCGGCGGCACCCTGGGAGTTGATGAGTCGCACGACCCGCCGGCGGCGAGCGCCGCCACGACGACGGCGACCGCGTCCACGACGGCATTGGGCAGGGATCCCATCATTCCCATCTTGCTACTCTTACGACTCGAATGTGTGTGTTGTGTTGATCAGTGCGTAGCTGTGACAGACGACGGCGGGTGCAGGCGGAGACGGGCTACTACTTATAGAGCAGAGGCAGTGCAGGGTGGCCGGGCGGCCGCCGACTTCGCCGGGACTTGCGACGTGCGGGCGCCGCTGGTTTCAAACGCACGTACGGATGCGTGTGGTTTGGGGGCTGTTTCGGCGGAGCGGCCGGCGTTGGGCCGACCGTGCAGGCGAATCCGGGAATGTGATCGATGGTGATTAAATGCTGGGAGTATTTGCGGCGTCTGTGTGAAAAACAGAGACAAGTTGCTCGGGTCGCCCCCGCCTAGGGCGACTTGGGCGGCGACCCAAGCCCCCGTCAGCGAGCGCCCCCTCCTCCTCGAGCTTCCCTCCCTGCCGCCGCCGGAGGGGCCGGGCGCACCCCAAGGACGTGGGCCCCAAGGACGGCGGCGGCGGGGCCTCTCTCCTGATGGCTTCTTCTCTCCGGGGCGGCGGAGCGAAGGGCTCCTCGCGGCCACGACGGCGTCGGCGGCGAGGCGGCGGAGCCGGGGCCCCCGCGGCCGGATTCGGCCTCCCCCGGCCTGGCTCCACAGCTTGCGGCCGTGGGGGCTCCGCGGACGGCGCCGGCGGCCCGCGGCGGCGCCGGTGAGGGGGGGGGGGCGCAGATCCTGCGTCCCCTTGCCCGGACCCGCCTCCCCCACGGGCGGATCTGCAACGGGCGGCGGCAGGGGCACCAGGTGCGGCGGCGGCGGCTTCCGGCGACGACGGGATCGGCGGCGACCTTCCTGCAGGCTCGAGAGTCAACGGCGAACCTCCGGCAGCAACCTGGACGCGGGGCGGCGGCTTGCTGCTGCGCCGCGCATCCCCCGGCGGGCGGGGCGGCGCCATGGTGGCGTGGCCTGGCCCCCGGCGTGGCACCATGGGGGTGCGGCGGTCACCTGCCCGGTCGTACGGTGTGCGGCGCCGCCGCGACGTCTCCTCCTTTTGCGGCTGCGGTAGGTGGCGGGTGGCCATGGCGGTCTGCGGGCTGGGCAGTCCTGGTGGCGGCGATGTGTGACAGAACCGTCCAAAATAATTCCGTATTATCGCCTAAGTCTGTTCACCTGGCCATTAAGCAATAATAAGGAATTATTCTGTCGTCTCTGCCGGGTCATGCCCGGTAAATCACTTACACAGGATCGATTTATGCGCTAAGCCCACACGAAGGCGGGACCAAAGTACAACATTACATTACATAAAAGTTCATAAGTACTTAAAATTACAAACCAGGTTTTGAGTACATAAAAGTAAAGGTGGTTCAGAGTTTTAGACAGCGGAAATTAAACTAGACGCATGATACACACAGGAGGCCATCCATGCATATCACTCCTCATCATCGTTCTCCCATTCAAGTTCCCAACCATCTGGAATAGAACCAGGCCAGATGGGATTACCTGAAAACAACAACAAAAGTAAGGCTGAGTATACTAATACTCAGCAAGACTTACCCGACAAAATAAAAGACACAGCTAGACATGCAAGGCTTTTTGGCTGGTGGGTTTGTTTTGCCAAAAGCAACTAAGAGTTGATCCTTACTTTCAAATTTTAGCTCAAGTTCTAGTATGTTAACTATTCTAGGTAAGCACCTAGCTAAACAAGCATGGTTGTACAAACAAGATTAATCATCCATCAATATTAATCTGAAATGTTCCATAAATAAACATGGGGTAGCCAGTGGTCAAGCCGACTCAGATAACAGCGAGTGACCGACGATCGATCGATTTATATCCTTGCAAGGTAAACCCAAGATACACGGAGGAAGGTAGACCCCAAAGAATCCAAAGAAAGGCAAATGCGGGGTCTACCCCGACCAGGCGGTTCCCGTCACTCCCCAGATTAGGAAAAGATGCCACAGTCCTAAGTACAAGGTTACTGGAATGCCCTCACACGGCACGCCCATACTCACACTTGCACTACCGGAATCAAACCGGGAGACGAATCTCAAGATTAGTAGCGATAAAATTCCCGCACTGGTTCATTAGGTACTAGGCTTACCGGTCCCATTCCCGACAAGCACTTGGTACGTTCAATAGCTTAGACCAGCACCATGCTACTCGGTCGAGACCGAACCCATTGCTCTTACCACATGAGCGAGTCAATTTAACCAACTTATGATTCCAACATAAGCATCCTATATCTCGCGAGCAATGAGTCATTACTCGACTTCTACCGTATCCTTAGAGCATGGCACTAGCGTTCCTAACATACTAGTAAAAGAGCATAGGAGTCCTAAGGATCATGCATCTAGGTTTCAAAGCAACTCCTGAAACTTAAATGCACAAAGTAACATTAATTGCTGAAAAGTAAAAGAGCATGAGTTTTAATCAAAAGGTTATATGTAACTCCGGTGCTTGCCTTCCTCTACACTAGCAACAGCCTTGGGCTCTTCTGGACTTTGGTCCAGGTCTTGATGAACACCCAACTCGTTCACTTCACCCTCTACAGCCCCGTCTCCTTCCTGGGTCAACGTGTAAGTACCGTCCGGCAAATCTACACGTCACATGCATATGCATTAGATTAAGGTGAACTTTGGTGGTGATTGTGTACACATCTAAGCAAATTAAAGTATTTAACTTCACCAAAACAGCAAGGAAGTGTGATTGAAAATTCAGAAACAGAACCATAACATGTTTTCTCAATTTAACACCTTAATTTCCATTTCTTTATTTAATTACATACAACAAGCCTTTCAACTATAAATCCATCTTAAATCAAAAACACATCAAATAAATCTAAGCTTCTGCACAAATCATCATATACCCATTCTAAGCTCACACACCAAAATTTAGATTAAGAACATTTATAAATTAATTTATACGAAAAAGACAAATTTCAGCCTAGTAAATCACCATTAAATCATATAAAAATATTTACAAAACTTTTTGATCTCAACTTTCTCCTACAAGTCATACATGTCAAATCTAAGCCTCTGGCCAAAGCATAGGTGCAGATTCAAATTATTTTTGAAATTTTGAAATTAAACTCCTACACAAGATTAAATCCAAAACACATGTCAAAACATATCCTAAAATCACATCCATTCTACCAGAGGCACTATTCATCAATACAAAGCCCTATGGTACACTTGTGCTTAAGGAAAAGTTTACTAAAGGGACTATAAAAAGCATCAAGCTTAATCTAGCATATAGCTTACATAAATCATAACTGAAAATCTACACATCAAAATCATACCAACTTTGGCCACAGATCTAGACATGCCATAAATAGCAACATATCCAAAATTCAAGTTCATAGCATGTGTATATTTTAAACTACACTAAAAACACATCAAACTGAGTTTGAATTTTTCATTCAAAATCTACAGAGAAAAACCCTATACATGCTTTCTAGAAAAGGTAGGTTTCTTCACCAGGAATCCAACAAAATTGGATTTGCATTTTTCTGATTTTTATACGATTTTCTAAGAATTTTCTAAGTTGCAGCTAAAAATCCTAAACAACTTTACAGCCGGGCCCTCGAACTTATATTCCAATATTACGCAGAGGTCCCTACTTTGCAGAAAACTCCCTACAAAGAATGCAATCATCTCAAATAGGCCCCTGCCGGAGCAGGGGACCTCGCCGGCGGCTTTCCTTGGCCGGAGCTGGCTGGGTGAGGGTGCGGTAGCCACCAGGGAGTTCACCTGGTGTTACCGGCGTGGCCGGCCTGGCCGGCGGAGCAGCCGGCGACCCTCCTCGGCGGCGTGCAGGAGTGGCGGCCGCCGGGATTGGGCGCTCCGGCGACGGCAGCCTCAACGCAGGGCGGCGGGGACCTGGAAGAGTTACTGGGGGCTAAGGGGTCGTGCTGGAAGGGAGGAGCAGCTGCGAGACCGGCCGGAGATCGAAGGGCGGCGACGACGGGCAATGCCGCGCGGCGGCGGCCTGGCTCGGCTCTGTCTCGCCCGGAAACCGACGCGCACACGAGGCGAACAGGGCGAGGACGGCGCGTACGAGATCGTGCGGCCCGTTTTAAGGAGCTGCGGGGCCAGCTGGAGGCCTGCATGCGCTAGGGGGCTTCGCGGTGCGGCGCGCGTCGGCGTGTGGCCGAGCGGGCCCGTGGCCAGGCCGCGTTCGCGCCCCTGGGCACGGCGTACGGCTCAGGGGTGTGCGGAGCCCCCTAGGGTCGCGTGGTCCACCGCGGAATCGTCCAGGCGACCGTACGCCGGAAAGACGCGCGGGCGCCACGTGGATTGACCACGGTCGGCGGGAACGCGCGTGCGCGACGCGCACGAGGACGGCAGCGACGTCGCCCGGCCCTGCTTTTAGTTTCGTGAAGCCGTGTTCAAAACTGTCAAACTTCAAAAAGTGTTAACATACTTGAAAATCTCCAAAACTAGAAGTTGTAGAGGAGCTATAGAGCTACAACTTTCTCAAAGGGCGACATATGTTTTGATCAATGGATTTGTGGCAAAAACGCGTTGAACTTCAGCAAAATCTCGGCCAGGAATTACTGTGCACAGAAACTTCCTCTCGAGTTTACGCGGCTTTGCACTCAAAATTGGAATGTCCGCCAATTACGAAAAATGTGTCCCCGGAAATAACGAAGAACTTTTATATTGGCCGATTTTGAACTTCTTTAGCGAAATTTGGAGAACGCGGAAGCAAACCAAATCAGCCATTTAGGATCAAAGGAGTTTGACCAAGAAAGGAGGGTTTGACCGGGAATTTGAATTTCGACCAAGGTCATTTGTGCAAATGTGTGTGAGATCAAACCAAACACGCTTAGGAGCTAATTAACCTTGATTATCAAGATTAATTAGGGTATTTCGCTTAACCAAACACCTGGGGTGTTACAACCTACCCCCCTTAAAAGAAATCTCGTCCCGAGATTTAAGAATTAAAAGATGATGGTAAGGGTAGAAACTTATGATATCTAGGTTGAAGAAAACCCGAAAAATTTTCACAATTATGAAGCTATGGGTAACCTTAGAATCTAACAATATTGTGACCGGGTGACTTCGGACAGAAAAATGTACCCGTCAGGACTGGTGCTCCAGCTGGAAGATTCAATACTGTGGTGAAGTTCAGTCTACCCTGCTTCACCCGAACAGTTTGCTTCTTGTCCTGATTTCCAGACTCGGAACCTTGACCATGATTCTGCTGATTCTGTTGCCTAGGGCGAGTACACTTGTTGGCATAGTGTCCCAGCTGTCCACAATTAAAGCAATGACGATCCTCATTGTTGCGTGGAGGTGGGGGTGCATTGGGCTTGGGAGCTTGCTGCTGAGAATTGTGAAAGTTGAAATTGCCAGAAGGCTTGTTCTGAGATTGCTTCATCACCCAGCGTCCTGACGAAGATGGCTGGGTGGAACCCTGCACATTCTTCTTCACCAGCTTGAATCTCTTTCCCTGCCCACTGCCCGAGGCCTGATTAAACTTTCTTTTCCTATCCTGTTGAGCCCTCTTCATGGCATCCTCCTGAGAGATAGCCAAATTAACAAGCTCAGGATAGCTGTCAATCTTGATTAGGTTCAACCTCTCATAAAGTTCACCATCGAGTCCCTCACGGAATCGCTCCATCTTCTTCTTATCAGTATCCACATGATAGTCCCCATATTGACAAAGACTGTTGAACTTTTGAGCATACTGATAGACGGAGTCAGACCCTTGTTTGAGGTGCATCAATTCCCTCATTTTTCTATCAACAAGCCCCTTAGGAATATAATGCTCTTTGAAAGCTTTCTTGAATTCTGCCCAAGTAATCTGGTGACCCTGTGGCTGCATGGATTTGAAATGCTCCCACCAGATTAATGCTTCACCCCTCAGTTGCTGAGCGGCGAAGCCTGCCTTATTTTCTTCTGAGCAGGGCAGTGTAAAGATGGAAAACATGGCCTCTAGGGCCCTGACGAAGGCATCGGCCTCTAGGGGCTCCTCTGCCTTGGTGAACAAGGGTGGCCTCATTGCCCTGAATTTGTCATATGACATGACTGTATTAGGCCCATCTTGATTTGGCCCTTGATGATTGAAAGGTTGCTGAAGCCTCTGTGCAATCCGATTCTGTGTGTCGAGGATTTGCCTCAGCACTTCCGTTTGGGCAGCCATGAACGCTTCTGTAGGGTTCATCGGTGGAGGTGGAGGAAGACCACCACCACTCGGACCATGAGAGCCCTCAGGAACATTGTGAGTATTATCAGTCATCTGAAAATTTTGAACTTTCATTAGATATATATTCAAAGCTTGCTTAACAGAGTAACAAGAAGAATATGCATACGAAAATTCAAACTTATGAAAATTTCAGATTTCAGACAGCATCACAGTCCTGAGTAAATAATTCATAACTCTTTGTACAGAAGTCAAAAATTTCTAAAATTTGGTCAGCATGTGTAGAATTTCATAAGCTTCAACTTTGGTATTCAACTCCAGATCAGATTCATCTTTTACAGGGGTCGAAAAATTCAATTTCCAAAGTTCTGTCTAGCAGTTTGGACTACAGCTAGTAGCTTACTAAAAATTTGATATTTCTTAAACTACACATGCAAATATGCTGAATTTTGGTGAGCATGACCATTATAAAATTTCGAACAACTTTGGTAGTCATTGCAAAATCCAGAAATGACCATAACTTTCTTCTTTTCATTTCTTAGGCAGATTGCTGCCGAGGGGTGTTTTTCCACCATATTTACAAATTACAAAATGTGGTGGATCACCATTACATGTGGGTCACTATGTAGCATCTAGCTACACAAAAGAGTACTCTAAGCTAGCCTAGCACAAAAACCAACCAAAAGGGCTAACCAAGAGTACATGTCAAGTTTTCCTACTACATCATCTAGGATCTAAGTCCTATGTACAAACTATGGAGAGTTCCCCGTGACATGTAGAAATAGAGCACCACGCTCCTCTAGTCGAGTCCGGGAACGTCCTGAACCTCCTCTGGGTCCAGCTGGATCTCCATCTGCTCGTCGGGCCCAATGCCCGGTGGGTGGTGTGCCTGCTGAAGCATGCCCACCACACCCTCCAAAGCCTCTATATCGAGCTCGAGGTCCTCAACCTGCTCCTGCAAATCCTGGATGTGCTGAAGGTGCACAAGCCTCTCGGCATCCCTGTCAGCCAGCTGAGCCTGTAGCTCTTGCTGCCCAGCCTGTAAGTCCAGAATCTGCTGCAAGTGGTCGCCACGCTCAATCAGAAACTGGTGTGCCTGATCCTGGAGCTGCTGTAGCTGACCCTGGAGGTCAGCAATAGCCTGCATGGCCTGAGTGTACGCACCGTGCTGCTCTGTGAAGAGACTGACAACCCAGTGGACGTACCAAGTGGCTCCAGTGAGGCGGCTGGCCAAGTCATTCGCGATAACTCGGTGAACGTCCTGGAGAGCGTACAAAGCCCTCAAGCACGTGCTCAAAGTCTGCACTGTGTCGTAGGGTGGCACAGTCTCGAGAAGTGTGGCTATATTGGCCATCCGACCTAGCCACAAAGGATCGTTGGGGTCCAAAGCCGGAATCAACCCCAACGGTGTCTGAAGCATCTCCTGCGGTCGGTGGGTAGAGAGGGTGTGGAGCACCATGAAGGCTGCCGACTCCACTGCCTCGAGGGAGCGGTAGCACAGAAGCTCCATGCTCAAGTCTGCCCACTCGGGGTGGCCCGGGTGAGGAAGCACGGTCACTCGTACTCGGCAGCTAGGTACGCCCATCTCCTCGTATTCCACCCCCTCGTAGAAAGGAGGGGTGGTGTAACCGACAGCACACAAGGCTCTCCACGCAATGCGTGTGAAGCCTTCCCACTGCAAGCCAGTGGTGGAGAACGTGCCATCAGCGCCCACCGCAACGAAACCAGGGGCAGCCATCTGTAAAAATAATTTACAAGCGCACGTTAGACCCACAAAGATGAGTTTAACATGCATATGGCAAAAACTGGCAGTTTAGAACAAAAATTCATAACTGAAAAACCAGTACCCCAAAAATTCCAAATTTTTGTGAGTAGTTCAGAAACATTCTAACTCACATTTTTGGTATTCAATGGTTGAATTAAATCAGATTGTAAAAGGGTGCAAAAGATCCATTTTCAGAGTGCTGTTGCCCAGAAATTTCAGCAGGACAGAGCTTCACTAAAAAGACCATAACTCAAAAATTGAGTACCCAATTACCATGAGATTTTTACAGCATTATCTAAGCTAGAAAATGAACATTTTTGCTATAGATTCTCTGGCCAAATTCATTTAGGAACTATGTGTAAAAATTCGAGTTTCAGACTAACTCAGAATTTCAACAGCATTTCAGCATGACCTTGCCTAGCAAAAATTAATCCTAACTTCAGTTTTAAGCATCCTAAAATCATGAGAAATTCAGAGAGCATTCTTAACTAGGTGATGAACAATTTCCCTAAAGAGCACCTAGCCAGAAATTTTCTAGATAATCCTTAAAAAATTTGGACAGCAACTAGTTACAATCTTTGCTTAACACTTTATCACAGCATCAAACTAGCATGATTGGTCCTTAAGAACACAAATTAAATAGAGACCAAGCAACACATGATTTAAGTTCAGTTTTGATTTGATAGCTTTTACATGATGCAAAAAGCGTCCTAAACTTCCTCACAAAGCTCTTAAGCTCAAAAACGAAGTTAGTGCCGGTGGCAAGGCATACATATACGTCTCTCCTTATAATAGCTAGTCGGAAGCTATTCGTTTCTTAAACTACCGTTCCTAACAACCGTGGTTAGTGTACCTGCAGAAAATCACAGATATTCAAGACCTTTTGTGCCAGCACTCACAAAAGCGTCCACATTCATTACCGTTCACTATAGAAACGGTATCCATACGTAAAGCCGCTGCATGGACAGCGTCCAACCTCGGACACCTCCGTTTGAATGGAGTTGTCCTTTCCGCCTATTGCGGGTTCGCACATGTATGGCAAAACATGGCTAGACACAGACGCGACGTGAGTGCCCATTGGAATAGGCCTCACTCATCCCTCACGGACTTTCCCGTGGTACCACCACGTATGGCAAAACGTGACGAGACGCAGACGCGACGTGGCACCCATTGGAATAGGTCCCACTAGTCCCTCACAGGACTTCCCTGTGGTACCACCACATATGGCAAAACGTGATGAACTAGTATGGTTGTGCATGAAAGTAAGTTTTGACAAGAATAAAATGTGCTGGAAGTCAGATTAAATACACCATAGAGTACTAGCCACCTGAAAGAACCCAAAAATTCCCTCTAGGACATCTCGGACTAGATTAGACCTTAACGTCCTACTCACTTAGCAAGATTATTAATCTTGGCAAATTTTATTCCAAAAACAAGTTTGTTAAGTTATTTTAATAACTCTGGTGCATAACTCGCTCTGGTACCAGCTGTGACAGAACCGTCCAAAATAATTCCGTATTATCGCCTAAGCCTGTCCACGTGGCCATTAAGCAATAATAAGGAATTATTCTGTCGCCTCTGCCGGGTCATGCCCGGTAAATCACTTACACAGAATCGATTTATGCGCTAAGCCCACACGAAGGCGGGACCAGAGTACAACATTACATTACATAAAAGTTCATAAGTACTTAAAATTACAAACCAGGTTTTGAGTACATAAAAGTAAAGGTGGTTCAGAGTTTTAGACAGCGGAAATTAAACTAGACGCATGATACACACAGGAGGCCATCCATGCATATCACTCCTCATCATCGTTCTCCCATTCAAGTTCCCAACCATCTGGAATAGAACCAGGCCAGATGGGATTACCTGAAAACAACAACAAAAGCAAGGCTGAGTATACTAATACTCAGCAAGACTTACCCGACAAAATAAAAGACACAGCTAGACATGCAAGGCTTTTTGGCTGGTGGGTTTGTTTTGCCAAAAGCAACTAAGAGTTGATCCTTACTTTCAAATTTTAGCTCAAGTTCTAGTATGTTAACCATTCTAGGTAAGCACCTAGCTAAACAAGCATGGTTGTACAAACAAGATTAATCATCCATCAATATTAATCCGAAATGTTCCATAAATAAACATGGGGTAGCCAGTGGTCAAGCCGACTCAGATAACGGCGAGTGACCGACGATCGATCGATTTATATCCTTGCAAGGTAAACCCAAGATACACGGAGGAAGGTAGACCCCAAAGAATCCAAAGAAAGGCAAATGCGGGGTCTACCCCGACCAGGCGGTTCCCGTCACTCCCCAGATTAGGAAAAGATGCCACAGTCCTAAGTACAAGGTTACTGGAATGCCCTCACACGGCACGCCCATACTCACACTTGCACTACCGGAATCAAACCGGGAGACGAATCTCAAGATTAGTAGCGATAAAATTCCCGCACTGGTTCATTAGGTACTAGGCTTACCGGTCCCATTCCCGACAAGCACTTGGTACGTTCAATAGCTTAGACCAGCACCATGCTACTCGGTCGAGACCGAACCCATTGCTCTTACCACATGAGCGAGTCAATTTAACCAACTTATGATTCCAACATAAGCATCCTATATCTCGCGAGCAATGAGTCATTACTCGACTTCTACCGTATCCTTAGAGCATGGCACTAGCGTTCCTAACATACTAGTAAAAGAGCATAGGAGTCCTAAGGATCATGCATCTAGGTTTCAAAGCAACTCCTGAAACTTAAATGCACAAAGTAACATTAATTGCTGAAAAGTAAAAGAGCATGAGTTTTAATCAAAAGGTTATATGTAACTCCGGTGCTTGCCTTCCTCTACACTAGCAACAGCCTTGGGCTCTTCTGGACTTTGGTCCAGGTCTTGATGAACACCCAACTCGTTCATTTCACCCTCTACAGCCCCGTCTCCTTCCTGGGTCAACGTGTAAGTACCGTCCGGCAAATCTACACGTCACATGCATATGCATTAGATTAAGGTGAACTTTGGTGGTGATTGTGTACACATCTAAGCAAATTAAAGTATTTAACTTCACCAAAACAGTAAGGAAGTGTGATTGAAAATTCAGAAACAGAACCATAACATGTTTTCTCAATTTAACACCTTAATTTCCATTTCTTTATTTAATTACATACAACAAGCCTTTCAACTATAAATCCATCTTAAATCAAAAACACATCAAATAAATCTAAGCTTCTGCACAAATCATCATATACCCATTCTAAGCTCACACACCAAAATTTAGATTAAGAACATTTATAAATTAATTTATACGAAAAAGACAAATTTCAGCCTAGTAAATCACCATTAAATCATATAAAAATATTTGCAAAACTTTTTGATCTCAACTTTCTCCTACAAGTCATACATGTCAAATCTAAGCCTCTGGCCAAAGCATAGGTGCAGATTCAAATTATTTTTGAAATTTTGAAATTAAACTCCTACACAAGATTAAATCCAAAACACATGTCAAAACATATCCTAAAATCACATCCATTCTACCAGAGGCACTATTCATCAATACAAAGCCCTAGAGTACACTTGTGCTTAAGGAAAAGTTTACTAAAGGGACTATAAAAAGCATCAAGCTTAATCTAGCATATAGCTTACATAAATCATAACTGAAAATCTACACATCAAAATCATACCAACTTTGGCCACAGATCTAGACATGCCATAAATAGCAACATATACAAAATTCAAGTTCATAGCATGTGTATATTTTAAACTACACTAAAAACACATCAAACTGAGTTTGAATTTTTCATTCAAAATCTACAGAGAAAAACCCTATACATGCTTTCTAGAAAAGGTAGGTTTCTTCACCAGGAATCCAACAAAATTAGATTTGCATTTTTCTGATTTTTATAAGATTTTCTAAGAATTTTCTAAGTTGCAGCTAAAAATCCTAAACAACTTTACAGCCGGGCCCTCGAACTTATATTCCAATATTACGCAGAGGTCCCTACTTTGCAGAAAACTCCCTACAAAGAATGCAATCATCTCAAATAGGCCCCTGCCGGAGCAGGGGACCTCGCCGGCGGCTGCCCTTGGCCGGAGCTGGCTGGGTGAGGGTGCGGTAGCCACCAGGGAGTTCACCTGGTGTTACCGGCGTGGCCGGCCTGGCCGGCGGAGCAGCCGGCGACTCTCCTCGGCGGCGTGCAGGAGTGGCGGCCGCCGGGACTGGGCGCTCCGGCGACGGCAGCCTCAACGCAGGGCGGCGGGGACCTGGAAGAGTTACTGGGGGCTAAGGGGTCGTGCTGGAAGGGAGGAGCAGCTGCGAGACCGGCCGGAGATCGAAGGGCGGCGACGACGGGCAATGCCGCGCTGCGGCGGCCTGGCTCGGCTCTGTCTCGCCCGGAAACCGGCGCGCACACGAGGCGAACAGGGCGAGGACAGCGCGTACGAGATCGTGCGGCCCGTTTTAAGGAGCTGCGGGGCCAGCTGGAGGCCTGCATGCGCTAGGGGGCTTCGCGGTGCGGCGCGCGTCGGCGCGTGGCCGAGCGGGCCCGTGGCCAGGCCGCGTTCGCGCCCCTGGGCACGGCGTACGGCTCAGGGGTGTGCGGAGCTCCCTAGGGTCGCGTGGTCCACCGCGGAATCGTCCAGGCGACCGTACGCCGGAAAGACGCGCGGGCGCCACGTGGATTGACCATGGTCGGCGGGAACGCGCGTGCGCGACGCGCACGAGGACGGCAGCGACGTCGCCCGGCCCTGCTTTTAGTTTCGTGAAGCCGTGTTCAAAACTGTCAAACTTCAAAAAGTGTTAACATACTTGAAAATCTCCAAAACTAGAAGTTGTAGAGGAGCTATAGATCTACAACTTTCTCAAAGGGCGACATATGTTTTGATCAATGGATTTGTGGCAAAAACACGTTGAACTTCAGCAAAATCTCGGCCAGGAATTACTGTGCACAGAAACTTCCTCTCGAGTTTACGCGGCTTTGCACTCAAAATTGGAATGTCTGCCAATTACGAAAAATGTGTCCCCGGAAATAACGAAGAACTTTTATATTGGCCGATTTTGAACTTCTTTAGCGAAATTTGGAGAACGCGGAAGCAAACCAAATCAGCCATTTAGGATCAAAGGAGTTTGACCAAGAAAGGAGGGTTTGACCGGGAATTTGAATTTCGACCAAGGTCATTTGTGCAAATGTGTGTGAGATCAAGCCAAACACGCTTAGGAGCTAATTAACCTTGATTATCAAGATTAATTAGGGTATTTCGCTTAACCAAACACCTGGGGTGTTACACGATGGCGGCTGCCGGGTTCTTCTTCGACCCGGTGCTGTCTGAGCGTGGGGCGGCGGCAGGGAGTTGGAGCTTCGGCGGCGGGTGTGTGGTACGGCGACAGCATTGTTCTCCTGTCTGAGATGGCCGCAATGGTGGTGCCGGCCTTCCGCGGCGAGCGGTTGCAGCGGTGATTGTCGCTCTGGGCGAAAGCCCTCGCCAGACTCATTCTGGTGGAATGGCGGCGGCGCCTTCGGGCGTCGTTCCCCTGCTGAGGGCGCCATCTTGGAACGGCAATTCCGCTGCATTAGGTCTCTGGGTGTAAACCCGGTCCAGTTCCTGGACGAGCGACGGCGGCGCCTGTGGGCGTCGCAATCTCCTTGGAGACGTCGTCTCTTGGCCGGCATACTATTGGTGGTTTCCTCGACCGGCGAGGGCGGAACTGTCATCGAGTGGGCGTCATGGGGGTTTGCCTACCCTTGGACACGTCGCCGCTCTCCTGTTGGCGCTTGGAGGTCTTCACCGGTCTACTGGTCGTCTGCTTGCAGCGTCCCTCAGCGTTTGGTATTGCATGGCAATCTCCAGTGCGGTGAGGGACAACGTGTCGACGGCGCTTGCGGCATCGGTAGCCAGTGAAGACTTGGCCTGCAGCGGGCTGCGGCGAGGTTTTCAGCACGGCTGAAAGCCCTCGGTGCGGTACATCGTCGCAAGACGGCGCGGGTGACAACTTCGATCCTCCAGCTCGATGGCGGCAGCTTGTGCAAGGGCAAGGCAACGTGATGACTTCGAACCATGGTGGTGGTCTCCGGCTTGATTCGGTTTCTGGGGGGCGGGGCACTTCTTCGGGCTACCTCGACGGCAATCCTTGAGACGACTCCGAAGCGTGGTGCCATGCGGCGGGTTGGAGGTCCCCGCGCATGAGAGAGAGGCGTGCTGAGTGGCGGGCTGGCGGTCCCCGCGCACGCGTGAGTTGCTTCGGACTCGGTATTCTTCACGCTGTCGGGCGGTCGGTGGCGGTGCAGCATCACTGCGGCGTTGAGTCCCGCAAGGCGGCAGCCCTTCGGGGCGGTGGTGTCTGCCCCCCAGCTCCTCGTCTTGGCGGTGGGCTTCGCTCCTTTGGTTCGATGCTCGCATGAGTGCGGTTTGTAGGTGGAGCTGCGGTTTTGCTCTTGTCTTTTCTGTCGTCGTTGGTGTGCAGTGCCCGGCCGTGTTGATGCCCCAATCCAACCGGCCTGTGAGTATAGGCTGAGCGGTAACCCGTGTTGATGTCCCAATCCAACCGGGCGAGTTTGTTTTCTTTTTCTTTTGTTTTTCCTGCCTATGATCTCTCAGGATCATAGTCTTGTATTTTTTTCTTCTATATCAATGCAACACGCACTATCTTGTGCGGTTCGTTCAAAAAAAATAGTTTCCATCTACAATCGCCAGTAAATCCTCGTAGAGAGAGACACTTGCTCTGGATTACCAACGGCGGCGTCTTGCTCTGGTGGACACTGTTCTCATAAAATCAGGAAATGGACTCGAACGGACCAAATCGCACATCCTCAGCTTTTCAGCACATTCAGCCCAACACAACCGGCCCAGCCACAGCCTCCCTCGGGGCAAACCGTTTCTGGCCCCAAAATCCAATCACCCACACTGTTGCGGTCCGCCGGTCCGTCCTCCCTCCTCCCTCGGTGTGGGTCATAAACCAAACAGGGCCCGGCTACCGAGTTGGGCTTGCTGGCCCATTTGGCACCTCGGTGTAATATATAGGATTAAGTCCTTTTGACCCCTCTCATGTATTGGGCGAGTTCGGTTGCCCCCTGCTGTCCGAAACCGGGTATTCGAGGCATCTCATCTCACGAACCTGTGCGTTTTCCCTCCCTCGGTTGTTTTGCATAGTGGTTTTGATGATGTGGATGCCACGTGGCAGTGAGGCACACTTGTCAGCGTTACCCCATATCTCTTCTCTCTGTTTCCCTCTTTCTCTCTCCTCTCTCATCTCTCTCCTCCGTTCAGATGGCCGTCGGGTGGAGCATGTACCGGCGGGCATGCGGTAGGTGGGCGTAGGAGCTAGGGGCAGGCTACCCTGCTCCTCTGTTGCTCGCCGCTAGAGGCCCACCCCGCCCCGCGGCACCGGAGAGGTTGCAGGGGCAGATAAGGTCCAGGAGTTCGATACCGAAGTAGGTCCCCATGGCGCCGTAGGGGATGCTCAGCATGTTGCCGAAGTAGGTCCCATGGCGCCGTCGTCGCTGCGGAGGTGGCGCTCCCTTCCATGACCACACCCACGCAGCACGACCTGATTCGGCAGCGCGTGGGCGCACAGGCGTGGAGCCTCCATAGGTGCGTCGTGATCACCTCTAGCTTCATGCGCCCCGGCCCCACCATGGTCTGCAGTGCCGCCACGTCAGTGGCGGGCACGCGGTAGATGTGGTTGGCGACGGTGGTGTCAGGCGGGATCGGTGCGAGGCGGACGGGGACAAAGAGGCGGTCGGCGAGTGTGCTCGTGGATGGTGGCGCGCTGGGACGACACGAAGAGCAAGATCCACAACGACAGGGCAAGTCGGAGAGAAGCCGGCCCTAAGCAACCGACAGAGCTCCTTCCGGCGACTCCGGGCACGGCGGCGGCCGGGGAGAGGGGCAAAACGGAGAGGGGAGCGAGGGGAACCGATTCCTTTCCTCACCTTGGGCAGGCACGACGCAAGGAAGAAGATCGATAGCGGGTGGCGACGCGCGGCGATGAGAGAAGCCGGCCTGGGCGGGGCAACTTTATGGACAGGCGAGGTGGCAGAGCGGCGGGGACGCAAGGGGCTCTTTTACGGTGGACCATACCACTCTATACCACTGTTTCAAAAGGACCGGTATGAAAGGATCTGACGGTTGAGATTAATTGTATATCAGCACAACTTGCGCCTGTGGTATAAGGTGGTATAGAAGTATTATTAGAAGTATTTTCTCAGCGACATAAATGAAATATATAATTTCTTCATTTCATTTTTTTTTCATTTCCCTCTAGTGGTATGGTAAAAAATCAAATGTCAAACACAAATTTCATTTCAAAAACAAAATTTTTAAATTATTTATTTCAAATTTTTCTTGGTGGCATAAACGAAATATTTTAATTTTTTTCATTTGACCAATTTTTTTCAAATTTCAGAAACAAAAATTTGCGTTTCAATTTTTTTATTTCCCTTTGGTGGTATGGTCAAATGTTTTTCAAAATTCAAAAACAAAAATTTTGATTTCAAATTTCAAAAAAAAAATTCATTAGAAATTTTTCTTAGTGGAATAACCGATTTTTTTTCTCAACCCGAGGTGCAAAAATTACCTATTTACCCTTACAAAAAATAATCATATACTGCATACCACCACACCGTAAAAGAGCCCTTTCAGGTGTGCCAATTAATACGCCTAACGTAAGCACATAATTGAAAGATAATGTATTCATTTGAATTTAGGAGTTGTCGACTCAAAAAAAAAATCCCTTTTTATGATGTGTATATATGTATATGACCTACGTACATGGAATCTTTGTACTACAATTTATTCATGATTTTCCCCTAGGGAGTGGCGCGGATAAAGGCGCTTCATTTCCCAATCACAAAATTAATGGTGTTCTTGCTCTTTTACAGTGGACCGGGTATGCAGTATATAATTACTTTTTGTAAGAGTAAATAGGTAATTTTTGCACCTCGGGTTGAGAAAGAAATCGTTTATTCAACTAAGAAAAATTTCTAATGAAAAAAATTATTTTAAAATTTGAAATGAAAATTTTTGTTTTTGAATTTTGAAAAACATTTTACCATACCACTAGAGGGGAATGAAAAAAAATTGAAATGCAAATTTTTGTTTCTGAAATTTGAAAAAATTTGGTCAAGTGAAAAAATTGAAATATTCCGTTTATGCCACCAAGAAAAATTTGAAATAAAAAATATATAATTTTTGTTTTTGAAATTTGAAATAAAATTTCTGTTCGAAATTTGTTTTTTTTGCCATACCACTAGAGGGAAATGAAAAAAAATTGAAATGAAGAAATTATATATTTCATTTATGCCGCTGGGAAAATACTTTCAATAATACTTTTATACCACCTTATACCACAAGCGCAAGTTGTGATATACAATTAATCTCAACCGCTAGATCCTTTCATACTGGTCTTTTTTGAAACAGTGGTATAGGGTGGTATGGTCTACCGTAAAAGAGCTTCACCTAAAAACACTAAAAATGTCAGCCATCGAAAAAGAACTCCGTAAGTGGCCTGCTGCTATCCCAGCGCAAATAGCTCCTGCGTCTTGTTCTGACGGAAGTATTCCTGGATGGCTGAACGCAGGGAGTGATTCGGGATGGTGTCACGGTTTGAAAGAGTTTCGTTTGTCATTGGAGATGTGTCGTGCCCACCATCCAGCCAACGTCTAAGAGCATCAGCTTCGTAGGTGAAGCCATCCGCTGCCACCTGAGGATCTCTCATGAGAACCTGAATACAGGCAATAGCAGAAACTTAGCTTTCTGACAGCAGGTAACACCAAAAGAAGAGAGACACCTTACAATTTTAGAATGTGTCACCTGAGAGATTGGACAAAGGAAATAGGATGGCATGGCAACAGCCCTACCACTTTCACTCAACATGGATCGAAAAGATTTTGACAAGGGTGCAGGATCTTCATTTATCATAGGTTCAATCACCCTCCACACATCGCGCTGAAGATCAGGGCGTTTCTGCCTGCTGAGCTCCGAGCACTGCAGCCCAATTCTTGCGAGCTGCTCTGCCTGCACTAGAGGCCACTCACCTGCTGAGTGATCCAACACAGAATGCAGGTCATCATCATTCAGTGCCCCCTGAACCACCCTTATGAGGCGTAGAGGCGCCATTCCAGTCAAGAGACGTAGGATGGTAACACCGAAGGAATAAGTGTCAGACTGTGGAGTAAGCTCCCCTGTGCCAAAGAACTCTGGGTCCATGTATGCTGGTGTCCCCATAGGCTGGGAGGTGAAGTGCGCGTCGCTGCCAGTGACACTGGACTCCATCAAAAGACGGGAGATCCCAAAGTCACTGACCTTACTCATTAAGTTTGCATCCAGGAGGATGTTGCCTGGTTTGAGGTCCCCATGCACAACAGGATGAGGCTTGTGCTTGTGAAGGAAAATCAGTGCAGAGCAAACCTCCCTGATGATTCGGATGCGCACCTGCCAAGTGAGTGGCAGGGTGTTGTCAACACAGTTCAGACGATCTTCTAGGCTTCCATTTGGTAAGAACTCGTAAACAAGGGCAGAAGCTTCAGGACAGGCTCCAATAAGGGTGACTAGATTTGGATGTCTCACTCTACTGAGTATCACTACCTGCAAAAATAAATCAGAATGACAAAACTTGTTGGATTCTGGATGCCAATGCCAAACTACCAATGCAATGTTGTATACCTAATTACCTAGTATATAAGATAGCAAAAGAAGCATTTTACCTCTTGCTGAAACTGTGACTGGGCATGCAAGCTTTCAGTATCTAGTATCTTTATAGCTACTGTAGTGCTGCGAAGAAAACCTTTATAGACAGATCCAAATCCACCTCGACCAATGTTAAGTGAACTGCTGAAGACCTGGGTAGCCTGCTCCAACTCCAGCAAGGAGAATTCAGAGTTCATTGCTCCATAGGTACAAGGTGATGTGAGTTCTTTCTCCATACGCATGTCCCTTGCCTCTTTAACCGCATCATCTCGCTCCCGCTTCACTTTACTGTATGCCAACTTTAGCGACTGGACGAGAGGATAAGACGCTCTCATGCTCTCTCCTAAATAGCTGGCGATAGAGTCTGACTCTGATATTTGGTGTTCCAGAAGACACTTCTGCTGGTTTGCCTCTTGCAGTGCACTGACATTCTCCTTCCATTGGTATCTGTACCAGTCAAGCTCATTTTGGAGCATTAAAGTTGCTTGCTTCAGAGATTCTGTCTCTTCCATTTGCTGAGAGAGTTCTTCCTCTGTTTCCTTTCTTAATTTTATTTCCTTAATATACATATATTCCAATCTTTTAGCCTGGGAACATAATTAGAAATTGTTGATATAAACTTTGTCAAAGTTCAGGACACGTACTGTGATCCCATTTAAAGTAAATCATGTGTGAAAATAAAGCAACACACATGAAGTCCTATTTCTATCAGCAGACGTAGTTCCTTATCATAAATAGTAAGCCAAGACCAGATTGCTGTCGTTCTTGAAATTTCTCAGTGTGTTCCAGACTCCAGAGCATCCATGTTATCTCGTATCTCTGGAGTTCAGAAGCCATTGCGCATTCATCTTGTGTGAATACTAAACAACTGGGAGTTTTTATTTATTTTAGCCCTTCTAAAACTAATATTTGAGTAATAACCTCTGCCGAACAAAAAAACTTGAGCATAGAAATATCCAATACAGAAAAGTAATGTATATGGATTATGCCAGAAAATGTTAATACCTCTAAATTAGGTTGAAGAAAACTTTGGAGATCCATCTTTGGATTTCCAACACCACAAGATGGTCGTGTTGATTTTGACTTGGTCAGTAGGCAGTAATTTGCTTCCCTGGAAAAATTCCATAAACTTAAGTGAAGAAAAAAAACATGCTACCGAAATCAAAGATTCGGTCAAGCTTCAATAAACTTCTATTATTCAACTGAGAATAAATAATAGAGATGTTACTCAATAAAATACAGACAATAGTAAGCAACAAGTAGGTACCTATTAAAATAAGTGGCAATTGCCAGCTCAATGATAAGCTGAACCATCACAACTTTTTGTCCAATAAATATTTGGATTGTGGGGTAGGACATTCCAAATAAATGATACAGAGTCAAATGGAGTAGGGGAAGTTTTTAGTTAAGAAACGGAAGTTTCAACTATATAGTTCTCTATACAATGCCAAGTTCAAATTTCATATTACCAAGACTTTTCTGATGATTCTTAGTTATGTGAAAGAGCAGCACAAAGTTGTATAGATCAACAGAAGAGAACTTAAGCTAGAATTTCTGAAGGGGACAGCAGGTACCTGAAAAATATTAGCTTTGCCTTGCAAATAAACCATATATTGCAGTGTGATTGAGCTTGTTGCATCACACTCATTGCTGTCTGAGACTCTGGTGCTTTCATTTTCCTGGACAGCACAAAGAAATCATCTCTCTTCAAGACCAATTCTGATTATGTGTCATAATAGTTTTTTATAGTAACAGAGATACCTCCTGTAATGTCTATCTGTGGCTGCACCCATAACAAGTTCAGTGACACCATATATTTTTATTAGATGAATAAGGCCTTCATCAATTTTGTTGAATAGAAACACCCGTTTATCAGCTCTAACCTGAAAAGGGCAGAAAAGGGAATTTATTCACTGTTAAACAGAAACTATGGTTATTGCCTATGTGCGTGCTCTTTTCACAGATTAGTACTTAAATTGTACATTTGTACTCACTTTTAGTCATAAAGATGTATGTGCTTTATGGATGAGCTCAGATAAGAAAAAATCTCAACATATCAAAATGCGGGATTCAGTCACACCCAAGTTCATACTGGATTTGGTAGCTACTGCCAATTAGTTCTAATTTGTAAGTTTAGCTATTTAGTCAATGTGACTGAATCCAAATCCAGTACTTACATTTGATCAGCATACGACAATTAAATCAAAGCCTAGAGATTCGAGGTACTTCATTCTGTTTTTACTTCATTTTTTCACGTAATATATATCATCAGTACTTTCCATGGGATCGGACCGTGTAATGCACCTTTAGACATAGGCTATTACAGAAAAATTAAACAAAAACAAAAAGTAATATCTTGCACCTTTTTCCTTGAGCACTGATTCAGGTAGCTATCCAAAATTTTCTGCTGGCTTTCTTCAGTACAACAAAAGGATCAGGTAAGATAAATAGACTTTACTACAGATAATAGTACACTAAAAACACTTAGCAACAATAAATAATTGGTGAGGCCAAAAATATCACATCAGACCAACAACAATAGACCATGGAACATTGGCAAGAAACAACTACATATTTTGCAAGTCACTGGACATAACTAACCAAAGTTTGGTGCAGTTACTATGTGTATGATGATGATCTCTGCGCCATCAGATGTATGATCCATAACCCAAGATAGTATAGACTTGGCATCCCTTGGCTCCTCAGGAATAGCAACGAACACCTTGTCTCTAAAAAGGCTCTTTTGCCTAAGCATCATGTGTGCAACTGATAAAGTGCTAAGTCCTTGGAGCTGGAGAGATATGGTATGGTATCAACCAGTTTCCTTTTCGGATGACTGATATATATAGAACAAAACTATGATATGAATAGGAAAGAATTGCCCGTTTGACAAGGCAAAATGACACAGGTTAATGCTTCCTGTGGTGGAGAGAGTTTGAACTTTGAACAAAAAGTCTAATGTGCATGATTTGAAGCATCCTCTGTCTCAATAGCTTACAATAAATATTCTGCTGACTGTCACTTCATTTCAAGAAATACCAGTTGAATTTTCTTTCCTAATTTACATCGAAGACCTCTGTTGACTAGGCTAGTTGACTCCCTGCAGAGAAGGTAACCCAAGTCTTCTGAAGACCGGCTCAGTGGTAGATGTATACCGGTTTTTTTCCTGTGAATATGACAGGCAGTTCATGCTAGATCGATAGTATTGGAACAACTCCACTTACATTTGCCTAGGGAAACCATTGCCTTTTCCCTTCTCCCCATTAGTGTTAAGTAAAGGAGCCGAATAGGGTGCGACAAAATAAACCCAAGCTTCATCAGAATTTTTAAATTACATGCCAAGGTAAGGCACCAGGCCGGGGATCAAGCCCTCTCTGTATAGACAAAGGAGAAGAAGCAAATAGTTTTAGCTGACCGGAAATTTTCTAACGAAGAAGCAAGAAGTTTTATTACACACCTATGTTCTCCCATGAAAGGAGTGTTACATTTTGATTTGCATCCATCGCAATAGGATCTTAACCAACTGATTCATCCACGAGAAAATGAGACCTTCAAGTTCAAAGAACATAACGATGCAATTATGATGAATCCCGTAAGCCATTCATGATGAATCATATCATCATCATATATCATATCATCATACAGGTCATATTCTCTTCATCCTCAGCCAGCCACGTCATCCGCTTACCTCATGCTCCCTCCCCCCGCGGTTCCTCCCCTACACCATGTCGTCCCCATCCCACCACCGCGACCCCCGGATCATGCGCCCCTTCCTTCTCCACCTACCTGCGGCCCCTTCGTTCTCCACCCGCCGCCCCCTCACCTCCCCACCAGTGCCCCCTCGCTCTTCCTTTGGAGCCTCCTTGTTGACTGAAATCTAGGGTTTGTTCAGTCATGACAGTTTACAGGTGGAGGTTTTAGCTTTCGCCAGGTCTCCATGGGTTCTAGTTCGGATCGTGCGTGAGGGGGCTTGACGGCGGTTCCATCACAGCGACGGCCAACTCACGGTTGCAGGGTTCCTAGAGAAAAAAAAAAACTCCAAAAGCAGGCGACCAGGCTTTGTGGATTTTGTATAGTAACTAGTAGCTAGTCAGAAGACTGAAGACTCTGCATGTCTCCAAAGAAATGGACGTGTACGGTAGACCTTCAGTTTTTGTCACTGAAAAGTGAAATCAAATGCTGGAAATTTTGTAAGAGGTCGCTTTCACCATCAATCGAGACCAAAAGCTGTGATACATTCATCAAGGATAGTGCATCATCAAGCGCACCAACACCATATTAGCCATCTGATAACCTATTAACCTGAACGGGAGTGTGGAGGCAACTTCAAAGAACATCAAACAACGCAGGTAACTTTCGAGAGCAACTTGGCAAAAGAAGCTTGCAATCAAACTACTGCATACTTCCTCCGTCACTAAATAACTACTCCATCCGTTTTCAAAATACTTGTCATTCTGAGTTTTCTAAATATATTTCTTTATTAGTATGTATGTGGACATATTAACTATCTAGTTGCATAACAAATGGAATGTATGTAGACTAGAATGGAAAGTATTTTGAAACGGAGGGAGTATCTCTAAAAATTCGTGTTTACCTTATAAACACGCTTTCCGGATGATACTTAAAAGAGACGTAGGGAGTACTTAACAATCACCCAGTTGTGGTTTATAGACTTCAAATTGTTAATGAGCTGCTCTAACAGCCCACATTCTCAAGCAGCCCACAAGCTCATATGGCCTGGCCCAGAAGAAGAAACCCACCATTAAGATTTTTTTTATATATATTTTTCACGATTTTCGGAAAATAAATGCCCGCTAAACAAATTTGCAAAACTATACATCTGCCGCCGTACCGTACGACGTTTGGTATTTAAGCGCCATACGGTACGGCGGCAAACGACGTGGCACAGGGACGGGACACCTAGCGCCGTACCATACGGCGCTAGAGCTAAACGCCGTATGGTATGGCGCTTGGATTCCTAACGCCAGGCTCTTGCAGGCTCTGCAAGCGCCAGAAGGGGGGAACTGGCGGCAGGAACCAACCGCCGTATGACACGGCGTTTGGCACCTGCCGTCGTGTCATACGGCGGTTTGTTTTTTTAATTTTGCTAACACTAGATACGTGAATTGTTGAATTACATAAACGCTTACAACATTGTCGAATTACATAAACGCTTACATACGCGGTCACTTAACCACACAAATCTGCAATGGCACGAGCGACGCAACTACTACCCTAACCATTTGCCGTGGCTAATCCTAACATGTCTTAGGGAATTTAAAAAATGATTACAACATCTCTAATCTAGTTGTACGAGTAATGCCCGGAGAACCCAGACATCATAGACACGCCGGAGTGCTGGGAGGGCATGTAGTACCCATACCCTGGCGGGGGTGGAGGTGGAGGCGAAGGTGGTGGGGATGGAGTTTTTGGTGGAGTGTTGTCCTTCTTTTCGTGGCATGGATAGCAGCAGAACTCGTCCTCACAAGCGGTGTTTGTTTTGAACACAATAGGTCCCCTCACGGGGCTGTCATCTTCTCTTGAAGGTGGATCTAGACGAGCTTGTGCCTCTTCGAGCTCCCGCTTGAGGTTGTAGATGACGACATCCTCGAGGTAGTCGATGTACTTTTGGTACGGCTTGATAGCTGGAGGATCCACCCATTGCACAAAATTGCAGGAATTTGGTTGCTCAGAGTACTGAGGAAAGGGAGACTATGTTAGCGAACCAAAAGAAGATGATAGACCAAAGTCATGTAGCTTTGCTTACCCAAGCATACGGGCAGTGCCAGAAGTGACGGCCGGAGTTGTTCCATCCCTGTGAAACTTGAATCACGCAAAACTCGTAGTGTGCACACCTTGTCCAGTTCACCGGTTGATTGGGTGCGTAACTTCTAACATCATGCATGAATTTGAAATTTCTCTTATCTAACACTGAAAAATTATCTTTGAAGTCCGGGTGGTATATATGTAGGCAATAAACAAGCCTGGGTGGTGGGCTAGTCGGTCCGTGGGAAGAGAAGCGAGCAGTGACTCAGAGAAAACACACCCTAGAACCCTAGTCGATCCGGTGGGTAAAGGAACTACGCAGTCACTGAGAGAAAACACACCCTACACCATTTGGAGAAAACAAACATTAATGCAGCTGGATTCAAGTTCTTAAGGATACAGACCGACGCTAGTGCATGATGAAATGAAATGGTAGTTCCTGAGTGATACAGTCGGACTCTACGTCTGGTACTCTAGGTCTACTGAGTACAACGGGGGTATTTCCCCTTCCTAATGGCATCCGGCCCGACCTCCTTGGCCCGGCGAGCCCTCTCCCTCTTTCTCTCTCTATTTGCCTCACAGGCCTGGGTCGCTTCACGTTCTCTCATCTCCTGCCAAATGCGAATTTCCTTCTGCTCCTCCTTCTGTTTTCCTCTCTTTTTTTCTGCCTCAATCATGCGGAACCACCTCTCCCTTGCATCACGGCCTGCCTCCTCAACGTAGCGCTTGTCGAAGTCATACTGCTCGGTATCTAGCCACTACATGAAATCACAAAGAGGAGGTAGAGTCTTTTTGCAAAGACATGTCAGCACATAATAAAACAATAATGACAAACAAATAATCGATAAATTTAGTAAGTTCTTACTTTGGCTCTAACATTGTGGTCGTGTGGCTTGATCGGGTCATGCAGATAGTTGACGCACATGAAGAACCTCATCTCGTAGGTGTATCCGAAAACCTTGCACTTGACAAGCTTGCAGTTGTCACCACAGAAGTAATAGGAGTGTGGATCCCCTTTGGCACCGCAACTGTAACATCCCAGAATTTTGAATGTTTTCCCATGAGTAAATTTTTGCTAAAATTTAAAACTTTTTGTTTGAACTTGTGTGCTACCAAAATTGATCCCAATTTGCTAGCTCTCATCTCAAATTCCATATAAAATAAAACCATATAAAAATTATTTTCAAATTAAGGTATAAATGTGATTTGGATTTTCTTGGATTTTATTTGGAGTTCAATTGTGTGGTGTTTGAATTTCAAAGAAATTCAAATTCAAACTACAACTTAAACTATTTTCAAAACTAACTTTAAAGACTAACTACTAACTTGGGTCGAAACCCAGTGGACGAAGTCCACCCAAGACCCCTCAACCCTTCAGCCTAGACCAAGAAGCCCCCCTGACCTTCAGCCGGACCAGCCCACCTAGCCACTCCCGAGCTTGGGCTCTGTCCTCGTCGCTGAAGTCTGCAGGAGGCCCCTCGGCTCTTCACATTAACCAGGGAACACCCTTTGATCTTCGCCGCACAGCCCACACCGCGGCCCAAGTCACCCGGCAAAGCCCGTCAACCTCTCCCTCTATTCTTTCGCTGCCAAGCCGGGGCCGCACGTCAGAGCATCGTGCCCTCTTCTCCTACCTCGCGGCCGTACGCCTCACGCGCGCCACACGCACCCGTGCGATGGGACAACCTCGCCGGTCGCATCTGCGCTGGCACGCGCCTGCGCGACCTCGCGCGCGCCCGGGACCCCACCTCCTCACCTTTGCTTTCACACTGGCGCTCCTGGATGGACGCCACGTCAACCGTGCCTCGCTGCTACTGCATCCCGGCCGCACGCTCGCCGGTGCCGTGCCCAGGAGCCCTAGCTCCGAGCAATAAAACCCGCAGCCGCCGCCCTGATCTCTCCAACCCTAGCCGCCGCGCTGACCAACCCAATTGGGGTTTCCCCCTTTCCTTGTCTTCCAATCCACTACCGCTCCACTGTTTTCCCCTTTCTCCCCTGTTTCCCCTGTGCTGCAACGCCGAGAGAAGAGAGGTGAAGAGAAGAGAAGGAGAAGGAGGACCGGCCACGCCGGGAGGCGCCTGAGCTATCACTGGACAAGTGGAAGGCCGTCCGTGGCCAAGAGGAGCAGGAGCAGAAGCCCAAGGACTCCGACGCCAAGAGCACCGTAGCGCGCCAAGGACCTCGACGCCGACGGGGGGAGACACCATCGCCATCGAGCTGAAGCCGCACGTGTTGACCATGTCGCTGTCAAGGGGAGCCGATGACACCCACACCACGTCGCCATGGTGAAGGAAGCCACAGGAGGAAGACGGGGAACGAGGACGCCCTCACTGACGCCGACGCTGCGCCGAGCGTTGCCATGGACATCGCCGCTGTCGGCGATGATCGCTAGCTGAACCGCGACATCAAGCCGGCCTGCTCCGTCTCACCTCCGACGGAGCCCCTCGGTGAGCCAATCGACCACGCCACCACCTTGCCCTCTACCTATTTGATGTTTTGCCAGCACGTGTCGTTGAGCTCTAGGAGTTCGAGACCATCCTACTTGTTTGCCTGTGTCGCCGACCTTCGTGCCGCTCTGTCTGTCACCGTTGTCCGGCCTTTGTGCCGTCTTACTGTGCAGGTGTCGCGCCACCGTCGCCGCTCTCGCTGCTCCTTTTTTTCGCGCCGCCCTGTGCCTCCGCTCTGCCGCCGTGCGCTGTGTCGCGTACCCAGGACCGAGTCCTCGCGCGCCATCGTTGCCGCACCGCTCCGCGCCATAGATCCAACCCACACCGCGGTCGGGAAATGTTTCCCCGTGTGTGCGTAGCTCGTCGTCGCTGTCTGCCGTGACGCGCGCTCTGTCTTGCGCCACACCCTGCTTCGCTCTGCTGTTGCAGTCCCGTGCCGCACCGCTTTGCCTCGCGCCGCGCTGCCTTGCTTCTTCGCATCGCGCCGCGCCGTCTCGTTGCTCAGATGGCTTGCACCACCACCCAGCTCGCCGCAGCCGTGCTGTTTGGCTGCTCTGCATTGCCGCTGCAGGCCGACGCGCTGCCTTGCGCCACGCCGCTCAACCTCGTACTGCGTCACTTCACCTCTTGCCGCGCCGTGCCGCTCCATTTCGTGTCGGCCGCTTTGCCTCACACCACGGCGCGCACCTCAGCCAAACCCCAGTGGAGTTTGGGGTGCATAACCAAACTTCGGGAAAGATCGAGGAGAAGATATGAACTCTCGGCGAGATAGGCCTTCTCAGACCGGAGCTTGGGCCTTGGCCCGTCGAAGCCATGGGCCACCAACGCTTTCGGCTCACTAACCTGACATCATGCTGATGTCATGCTGACGTCAGGGGTGTTTTTAATAAAATCATTTTCTATTTTTATAAAAGATTTAATAAATATTTATAAATCCTTTTTCCTTTAAAAATTCATAACTAATTATCCAGAGCTCCGAAAATTATGAAACCTTGGCATGATAATGCCTTGCCTAGCTCGCTTCTCCTTGCTTTTCTCTCATCATCTTTCGAACCTCCGTTTTGTTGTAACCGTCAGTTGCGCTAATGCCTTGCCAGCGCGATCGCCAAAGCTCTTAGCCTTTGATCGGCAACCCAATCTTGAACTAACCCTTCTCCCTATTTTGTTTTCTAAGTATATAAAGCTAATAGCTTAAAATTATTTTTATTAATATAAAACTAATTGCTTTAATTTCCTTAAATTAAATTAGTGCTGCTTGCAGCTAGTTCGGATTTATTTGGTTCTTCTAAATTGATGTTATTTGGAGTTATTGCCTAGATGATTGCCGTTATTTATTTTCACGTCGCATCTCGTGTAGGCTTGTAATCATGTTTGAAGACCCGAGCTGTGACGACGACACGAGCTGTGACGATTGGGAAGACCTTCGACCCGAAGGAAGGCCTCAACCTCTACTACTCTACGACGACTACTGCGCAGGTGTCATGTCACTCCCGACCATATAGATCCCATGCATGCTATTTAGTTGCTAGTGCTTTATTTATTATACTTTGGATGATAGAAATGCAGAGACAATCTTTTAGCCATGCCTTGGATTTGATATACACTGTTCCTTGAACTTCCTACCTTTGGGACTAGCTACAGATCCCTAGCTAGTCCCCGATATTTACTATCCATATATTTTACCTGTTTTGTGATATGGATGGATCTACGGTGTTGGGCTGAGATTGGGATACCTCGGTATATTCTAGCGTGTGTTTTGGGTGAGTGTGAATACTTGATGTGTTACCGCGGGAGCGAGCTGCTTGGTTACTTGTGAACGCCTGTCTAGGGGAGATGCGACCTGGCCTCCCGCCCTAGCGGCGTGTCGGACGGGTGGAGTTGGTGGAGTGCTCGCTCCTTGCAATTAAGGACCGCTCGACAGTTTAACCACATTTCATTGGGCTACTTTCGTACAAACCGTTCACTCACGTATGGGCGGGGTTCGGTCCAAGAACTAGTTTGTGGATAGCATTCAGCTTGTAGGCTGATCGGTGTGATCGTGTGAGGGGTACGGTTTATACCCCCCGAGTAGACGTCGCCCCGGCTCCTCCGGGGATGATTTCACAGCTTCGAGGCCCTGCTGGCAAGTTTCGCGCCCCAGTTCAGGGCGAGTCAGGCTCGGAGAGGCAGGATAGTGTTATCCACTGCTAGGTCTCCGGCCGTTAGGTAGGGATGTGGGACGGCTGATCCCCGTTTCTGCCCTATCCGGCGGGTCCAGTTGTACAAGCTCTACAGAGTGTTAAACCTATAGCTATAGTCCGTGTCCACTGGTATGGACAGCCCTTTGATCTGTTACTCTGGCTAGACTTTTCTTGTGTTGCTTCTCTCCCCCTGAGTGTGTGAGCCCAGCTTGATGCCATTGAGATGTGGGGTAGGAGTTGGTGACCCCACATCGCAAATGAGAGTGGGATGCTGAGTCTTGGTTGAGATTCGGTGCTTTGGTGTATATTCCTTGGTTGGGGTGTTGACCCCGGAGGCGTTGGCCACAGAGGCGTGGATCTCCTCGGAGATGGTGACCTCCCTGCTCTTCTGCATACCTTGATGTTGCTACCGCTGCTATTGCATAAACTTGCTACAACCATATATAGGCTTATCCATGCATACTAGAATTCATCCACCGCTTTTGCTCTTTGTTGGGAAGCTGACATGACCTACCCGCTTATCAGGTAGATGGTGGTGCTTTCAGACTCGGAGACTGATTACGACCTCGACGATGAAGGATGGGAAGAGTAGTGCTAGTTCTATGCTCAAGTTTGCCAGTGGAGCTAGAGTCGCTTCGTGTTGACGGTTCAATAACGCGCCAAGGTTCACCGCAAGCTTACAGATCATGTAGTACCTTTTTCCCTTGAGTATCACCCAAGGTATCGAATCCGTGGAACAGTGTGTAACGCAAGACTCAATCTAATAACCGAGAAACACTTACATCTTTAAGAAGTTTCGAATGCATCTAATCTACTAAGATCATAAGAGGTAGTAAGAGAAATCAATGAGGTACCGATCTAGAGGGGTCTAGATCGTGTTTATGTCGTAGTTCCGAGGAAGATAGAAGAGAGAGCAAAACGAATCTCATTGAAAGCGTCTTTAAACCTTGACCTTCGGTCAAACCCCCTAAGTCGCCCCGCCGTACTCGGTGTCAACATCCTGTCATAATGTTCCCCTTTCTTCATGGTCGAATCTTAGAGCACACCCGCAAGGAGTGCGTTGAACTACTTGGTAGATCGGGTATGCACCTCTAGCCACCGCGGCTACAAGAACATCCCATGCAATCTATCTCGAGAATAGATTGAGGAAGAAAACACCCAAGCAAGAACAAGAATCGCAAACAAAGGCACTCAATCACTAGGAATCAGATCCATTAAAACTCCATCAAAAGTGTATACATGAATAAGATCCAACCGAGATCCTACCTTGATCTTGATTCACGCCTCCGGAACTCCGACGTGGTCTTCCTTGCAAGGTTCCCACGCCGGCTAGGTTAGGCGTGGGCATTCGGTTTAAACCGACTATTCAGTTCGGTTTTTCGGTGTTAAATTATTTTGGTTTTTCAACATCCGGCAACCGATCGGTTTACCAGAGAAACGAAAACCAACGAGTTCGGTGTCAGCTTTTAACTCGGTTTTTCGGTTTATACCGAACAACACCGAACTTTTATTGCCTCACAGGCGGTCGATATCAAGCAGAGTACATCAAATTGGAACCCTCCTACCTCGCCGTCGCCGTGCGTCACCAGAAGCCTCGCCGGCTCGCCCGCGCCGCCGTCGTCACTCCCCTGGCCGAGATCTCCGCGACTCCGCCTGCGTCGCGCCGCGCCTGACCAGCGCCCTCGCTCGAGCCGCCGTCGTTGCACCGCGCCTGACCAGTGCCCTCGTCGAGTCACCGTCGTCACGCCCCTGGCTGAGCTCTCTGCCTGCGCCGCGCCACCACACCCACTCGCAGAACCGAGGATGAGGATAAGGTTCGATGGGGCGACTGGCCGGCGGATGCTCGTGGAGTTGTTGACTTGTGGTGGTTCTCGACTTGCTCGTGGATACCTTTTGGGCCTGCTCGTGTACTGTATATTTTGGGAAGTAGCTTTTGTTTGGGCCAAGGTGTTTAAATGGGCTGAAGTGATCAGGGAATTCGCAGGAGAGGGCCACGCACAACGGACGGGAGGGCTGTTCGGTTTTAACGGTGTTTCGGTTTTACAGGACGTGAAAACCGACCCCCGAACTAAACGTCGGTCTTTTTCAAAACTAAAACCGAAACCGAACCGAAAAACTGAAAACCGACAATTCGGTTAGGCTCGGTTCGGTTTCGGTCTTCGGTAAAAAAAGTGCCCAGCCCTAGGCTAGGTAAACCCTAGACGACTAACACGACCCTCCTCTCCGGGGTGGTGTCCCTCAAGCTCCTCTGCTCCTTGGCGGCGAATGACGAATGGCTTGATAGTTGCAACTTCGCACGGGGACTATAAATAGCCCGAGGATCATCTAGGTCAAAGGGGGCGGAGAACCGGCACGAAAAGGGGCCAGGCCGGCCGGCTTGGGCGAACCGGCCCAGGGCCTTTTCGGCCCGGTTCGTCCCCGGTTTTCTTCGTGAAGCTTCTCGCGACTTCCTGAGTTTTTGTCGAGTTGCATGTGGGTCCTTGACGTCATTTTCCTCGCGGTTTAGATAAGGGTGCTTTGCGTATGAACTTCCGCATCTTTCATCTACGTCCTCGACACTTCTCAGCTTCACGCTTTAGTCCTTAGTTCATTTGGAGTCATGTTCATTTTGTATCTTGACTTGTCCCGGGGTCCATGATCTTCTCGTAAAACCCCCTTGATGAACCTTACCCGGAAGTCCTCATTTAGGCTCTTGATTCCTGTGTAAACAATAAACTACAAAAACCATGCGCGAGCGTGAACTTAACATATAATGGGAGTTAGGATCGTTAGTGTGAATATCAAATTAATACCAACATAGAAGGTAAACAAGTGGCTGGGTTGACGGAAATCGACCGCCAACATCCCCCCATGCTTAAACCTTGCTTGTCCTAGAGTAAGCCTTCAATGGATATCAGCGTTGCCCTTCGATGTTCATACCCTACACTTGGTCATACATGAGAAAACATAATGCTCTCTAGATTTATATTCATTAAAGTTCCATAATGTACTAACTTTTATCTTTATGGAGGGTAGATATCATTGAAGCTCTTTCCACAAGTACTTGATCATGCTCTCAAACATTTAAACAAATCTCAGAAATTTTGAAAAATAAAGAATGAGATAAAGAGAAAAATTGCTTTACCAAGATAAAAAAATAACCATCTTGCACTTTGCTCATGTACTCTCATCTCATCTTGTCTCTCAAGCCTACTTGTTCTACTCCTTTCCTCTCTCAAAGTATATGGTGGAAAGCTTTATATGGAGCTATAGGAAAGTTTAGTCCTACCAAGATATTATAGTTGATATATTATTAAAATAAGACTAGCTTCTCATGGTCTTACCGAGACTCGTCAAAAAGGTCATTGGAAAAATAATGTTTATCAAGGAGGGGGGAGAGATGAACACACACACTTTTAGATAGGTGGACATGTGAAAATGGCAAAGAGTGATCCCGAGGCACAAACGAAGTCCTCGTTATCGGATTGCACATGGTTGGAAAGATGAGTATAGGTCTTGATCTTGAATCCTCTTGAAAACTCAAAAAGCACTAAACATAGCTAGAGAACCGGGGAGCTTTATTATTATTTTTCTTTCTTTATTCTTTCTTTCGTTTTCTCATCATACTTTTCTTTTTTTATCATTTTTTCTTTCATCATACTTTTTCTCTTTTTTTATTTGCTCCCCTTGAACTCTAGACTATACTAGCACTTCCTTGGCAACACCCCCCATGCTTAGACGTTTGCTCGTCCTCAGGCAAAAGAGGTGATAAATATGCCAAGGTGGAAATTGAAGCTCTCATATTTTCTTAGAGAGAGATACTCGAAAAATCTTCTAGGGTCCTTTTGGAAGTCTCCCTTACTCACTTGAAGCACCTTCCTTGTAATCTTCCTTAAAATATTCATCCATACTCATATATTGGGTTGTGGTCAAGGAGGTGAACACAAAAAAGATATGTTTGGGTTTTGTGGTTGGATATCCGGCGAGGTTTGCGAAACTCCCAATGTGGAAACTCACAATGCACGGATAGAAGAGGCTAGCATAAAGAACGATATGCAAAAACGGAATGACCAGCTTCTTAGTCTCGGGCCAGAGAAATCAGGCCTTGAATTAATGCACCCAAAAAATAAATCTTGTACATACTAATGTTTTGCACTCAAGTAAATTTAGGCTTTGGATGGGTAGAGCAAAATGCAAGCGGTACTCATGACAAGGTTAGCATAACTTTTTGAGAATAAAAAGATTCTTTGATTCATTCAAAGTTGAAAGCAACAAAAAAGAACTGTGGGACTTGAGTTATCATAACCTCCACACGAGATTAAGCTAGCATTTAATTAAATTTCAGGTTCATATTAAAAGAGAGCACTAGCTTAAACATGCATAAATCAAGTATAAGATCGAGCAAAGCGGCAACGATCATCACATATCAACATGGTACAATTTTCCATCCATATTAAGATCATAAAAGCAACGGTGAAACTTATTCATGATGATGGATAAGAAATTACTACTATCACACACGCTGAAAATAAATAAAAACAAGAAAATACTACGCATACATAAACGCACACAAGATGAAAATGAAGAAAAGGAAAAGGAAAAATCAAACCACATTAAAAAGCTTCATCCCTTCCTTTTTTCTTCACTCCTCATCCGATTGCTCTTGCTCTGTTGGTTGACTTTCGTTGAATCCTTGCTCAAAATATGTTTGCATGGCCCCTCCATGAAATTGATCCAGTGGCACAATTTGAAGGCATCCTAATTGATGGGTAATCCCCGCCGTTTCTTCATGCCAATGGTCGACATGGCTCCGGATCCTCTCGACGTCTTGCATATTCCTTTGCATATATGCCCCAATAATGGCTGCACTTTGTTGGGGCTGGGGCATGCTTGTATAGGGTACCACAAATGCTTCATTTGGCACAACAAAAGTTGGTGGATAATATGTTGGAGGAGGTGGCGGCATGGCTGCACCACTCCCCCATGCTTGTATTGGCACACTTCCGTAGTAGGGTGGTGACATAGGAATCCCTCCATAAGGTTGGTGGTATGCAGCCCCTCCTTGGTCTTGGGCTGCGGAAGATGATCCCTCTTCTATAATTCTTCCTCTTTTGTTCTTCTTGGCCGGCACAAGAATTTCTTCTTCCAACCAATTCTCTCTCCCTTCAATATATAATTTCAGCCTCATATTTGGGAGAGTAACATTGACTTTTGCCACCTTGTACCCTCTCTTTTTATCTCCACTAATGTATTTTTCTTACTTCATGTAATCAATCCCAAGTGAATTTCCCGCAAGTAGGAATTTTGGGTTCCTTGAAATACCCGGCATCAGAGAAATTGCTATCATAGATAGATAGCATCCCGAACCAATTTGTCCAGCCCCCGATGTTGCCTCACAACACCACCGATTGATCATGATATATGATGGATCAATAGCTTGCCTTGCAATCAATGCCGAATAAAGCCAATTAACTTCCATGTCGGTGACCTTGGACTCCTTCATTCTTCCCAAAATCCTTTTGCTCATCCAAGAATGAAATATCCGAATGATGGGATTCCGAATGCTATTTCTCTGCCAGTTATCGTCCCCTGAAATTATACTCCAAAATCCTTCCAATACACTCTCATTAACATCAACTTGCTCCGGGGCTTTGCTCTGAAAACCGAGCAACTCTCTAATTTGCTCATTAGAAATTATGTTCTCATTATCCTTGAGTCGAAATGAAAGGGATGGCACCCCTTCATTAATAACCGATGCCATGGTCATGAGAATTTCCATGACAAGCTCCAAATGAAAGCTCACCCCTAATCCATTGGAAAATTGCCCCGAACCAAGGTGGTTCATCATTTGATAGATATCCGGAGAAAATCCCAACACTTGGAGAGCATCATCATCGAAGTCAACATTGGGCACAATCCTCTTCTCTAAGTGACCAAGCCTCTCCTCCTCCTCCTCCGTCATCACAAAAATCCATACTTGCAACGTTGTGGAGTGTACGGTGGTGGAGCGGATGAACGAGTTGAGTGACGAGGTTGGACGGGCGGCTCCTCTGTTCGCCCTTGCGGTTCGGTGTACCACATGGACGAGCTTCGCGTGTCCCTTCTTCCACTAAGGAGCATGGTGTCGCTCCTTGATGGTGCCACGTCCTCTTCCATGCTTCGCAGTGACTCGGAGATTGAGTGCCTCCGCGAAGAACTTGTTGATGCCGCTTTGATGATGACGATTGTGTCTTCCTTCCAAGGACCTTGCCAAAGACCTTCTTCATCTTGTTGTTGCTGCACAAATCACAAACAAACTCTCCCGGGGGTTTCTTGCCGGTAGAAATACACACCAAAGAAGTATATGGAAGGGCAAGAATTGTGACGTATTTTTCTGAATTTTTGGACTCAAGAATGGAGAACGAATTTTTGGAGGTGTTTCTGGAGGTTCTGGACTGGGAGCTCAAGAACATGAACTAGCAATGAAGCAAATGGCTTACCTGAGGAAGACGAGCACCGGGGGGCCAAGAAATAGGCCAGGCCGGCCGGTCTGGGCCGACCGACCTAGGGCCCCTACCCCTCTTTTCTGGCTCTTCTTTCTCCCACTTGTTGCTTGATTGATCATGGTGTTGTGTACTCATGCTCCACGCCGTCCACCATCCAATTCTTCTCAGCCACTCCTTTTTCTTTCATGGTCAAGTTCTCCATCTTGATCATTTACTTTGTGTCACTTCCATGCTTCCTTGCCTCCCATGCTCTCATCCATATCCTACAAAAACAAAATATTGCTGCCCCCCATGCTTGTCCTTGCATGTGCTCAAGATGCCTAAATGATGAGGCCTTCCCGTGATGCATCATGGAGCATTAGAAGTTCAATTAAGCTCAAAACCTTCCCTTGATCATGTTTAGATGCTAATTACTCCTCTAATTTCGAAAATTAAAAATTAACTCAGAGATATCAATGAGTTCAAATGTATATTTAGAGGAGTTTTTAGGCATCAAAAACATTTGTAAGTCGAAATTTTCTGACTACATTGATTTTGGTTACACCGGGATCACTTGCTTTCATTAATTGATAGCGAGCTCCTCCGGCTTGACCGTGGGGGTATGAGTTTAGATTCTAATTTTGGCCAAACAAGAGAGAGATGTTTTGAATAAACAAAAATAAATGGGGATAGCATTCAGCTTGTAGGCGGATCGGTGTGATCGTGTGAGGGGGACGGTTTATACCCCCCGAGTAGACGTCGCCCCGGCTCCTCCGGGGATGATTTCACAGCTTCGAGGCCCTGCTGGCAAGTTTCGCGCCCCAGTTCAGGACGAGTCAGGATCGGAGAGGCAGGAGAGTGCTATCCACTGCTAGGTCTCCGGCCGTTAGGTAGGGATGTGGGACGGCTGATCCCCGTTTCTGCCCTATCCGGCGGGTCCAGTTGTACAACCTCTACAGAGTGTTAAACCTATAGCTATAGTCTGTGTCCACTGGTATGGCAACCCTTTGATCTGTTACTCTGGCTAGACTTTTCTTGTGTTGCTTCTCTCCCCCTGAGTGTGTGAGCCCGGCTTGATGCCGTTGAGATGTGGGGTAGGAGTTGGTGACCCCACATCGCAAATGAGAGTGGGATGCTGAGTCTTGGTTGAGATTCAGTGCTTTGGTGTATATTCCTTGGTTGGGGTGTTGACCCCGGAGGCATTGGCCTCAGAGGTGTGGATCTCCTCGGAGATGGTGACCTCCCTGCTCTTCTGCATACCTTGATGTTGCTACCGCTGCTATTGCATAAACTTGCTACAGCCATATATAGGCTTATCCATGCATACTAGAATTCATCCACCGCTTTTGCTCTTTGTTGGGAAGCTGACATGACCTAACCGCTTATCGGGTAGATGGTGGTGCTTTCATACTCGGAGACTGATTACAACCTCGATGATGAAGGATGGGAAGACTAGTGCTGGTTCTATGCTCAAGTTTGCCTGTGGAGCTGGAGTCGCTTCGTGTTGACGGTTCAATAACGCGCCAAGGTTCAACGCAAGCTTACGGATCATGTAGTACCTTTTTCGCTCGAGTATCACCCAAGGTATCGAATCCGTGGAACAGTGTGTAACGCAAGACTCAATCTAATAACCGAGAAACACTTGCATCTTTAAGAAGTTTCGAATGCATCTAATCTACTAAGATCATAAGAGGTAGCAAGAGAAATCAATGAGGTACCGATCTAGAGGGGTCTAGATCGTGTTTATGTTGTAGTTCTGAGCAAGATAGAAGAGAGAGCAAAACGAATCTCATTGAAAGCGTCTTTAAACCTTGACCTTCAGTCAAACCCCCTAAGTCGCCCCGCCGTACTCAGTGTCAACATCCTATCACGATGTTCCCCTTTCTTCGTGGTCGAATCTTAGAGCACACACGTAAGGAGTGCGTTGAACTACTTGGTAGATCGGGTATGCACCTCTAGCCACCACGGCTACAAGAACATCCCATGCAATCTATCTCAAGAATAGATTGAAGAAGAAAACACCCAAGCAAGAACAAGAATTGCAAACAAAGGTACTCGATCGCTAGGAATCGGATCCATTAAAACTCCATCAAAAGTGTATACATGAATAAGATCCAACCGGGATCCTACCTTGATCTTGATTCACGCCTCCGGAACTCCGACATGGTCTTCCTTGCAAGGTTCCCACGCCGGCTAGGTAAACCCTCGACGATTAACACGACCCTCCTCTCCGGGGTGGTGTCCCTCAAGCTCCTCTGCTCCTCGGCGGCGAATGACGAATGGCTTGATAGTTGCAACTTCGCACAGGAACTATAAATAGCCCGAGGATCATCTAGGTCAAAGAGGGTGGCGAACTGGCACGAAAAGGGGCCAGGCCGGCCGGATTGGGCCAACCGGCCTAGGGCCTTTTCGGCCCGGTTCGTCCCCGGTTTTCTTCGTGAAGCTTCTCGCGACTTCCTAAGTTTTTGCCGAGTTGCATGTGGGTCCTTGACGTCATTTTCCTCGCGGTTTAGATAAGGGTGCTTTGCGTATGAACTCCTGCATCTTCCGTCTAGGTCCTCGACACTTCTCGACTTCACGCTTTTGTCCTTGGTTCATTTGGAGTCATGTTCATCTTGTATCTTGACTTGTCCCGGGGTCCATGATCTTCTCGTAAAACCCTTGATGAACCTTACCCGGAAGTCCTCATTTAGGCTCTTGATTCCTGTGTAAACAATAAACTCCAAAAACCATGCGCGAGCGCGAACTTAACATATAATGGGGGTTAGGATCGTTAGTGTGAATATCAAATTAATACCAACATAGAAGGTAAACAAGTGGCTAGGTTGACGGAAATTGACCGCCAACACTTCGCTTCGATAGATCTGCTGCGTAGATGTTTTACCTTTCTTGTTTAGTCCAGTTGGACTTGTACCCGGCATGTGCCGAAGAGATGTACTCTGATGTTATAGTAAAATTATGTAATATTTCCTTTAATCCTGTGTTGTATGGATTTGATTCCCTTGAGACAGGGATTGCACGTGATAGCCACTTCCTGGGAGTATCACAGAGGTGCAGAGGATCGGGCTTCCATTTTCGGAAATCCGGTTCGTTTCAGCAACATTGTCCTTCCTCGTGGTGAGGAACTCCATGTCCAACTCAGGACCTGAGGAAGCCATTACAAACCTGCAAAACAAGATGAGAACAATCAGATTAGCAACATAGGGGAAATAATACAAATGAATGTGAGGAATTCAATATTTTTAAACAATGAAATTAGTAACAAATGAAACAAAATGCAAATGAAATAAATTAATTGAGACACAACGAAATAGCGGGTCAATATTACAATACAATAGCGGTTCAATATTACAACACAATAGCAGTCCCACACGAATAAAAGTTTTTATTGTTACAAAACAATTACGATCATATGATCGCACCACGGCCACGGGTACGACGTCCACGGCCACTGCATTCCATTTTGGAAGTACGATCACTGCATTCCTTCGTTGTTGCGATGGGTATGACGTCCATAGCCACTTCCACTTCCTGAAGGTGCTGGAGCATTAGAAAACTAGAATGTTTCAATGCATTTCTTGTAGGAGTGCCCTGGATTGTTGCACTTAGAGCATATCTGCACCGAACGATCAGCTTCGGCCTCATCCATGTTGTTCCAAATCCTCTTCTTCTTGCGCTAACCAACACCTTGGCACATGTCTGGATCTGGATTTGGTATGTACAACGCATTTTCTTTGGGGTCTTTAGTGAAAGTATCAAGGAAAAGGTAGCCCTCAACAGTGTGGTTCCAAGTGTCCAGAATGGTTTGCTTCAAGAAGTATTTAGGCACGTACCAACCCCAGTGGTAACCATTAGTTGCATAGCATACATCGATCACATGTGAGCAGAGGTAGTGTAACATTTGCGGTTTCTAGCAAGAGCATGTGCACCTCTCATTCCCAATAACTGTAAGCTATCTTCTTATTTCACCGTCCGCTTTTTGTGATTTGGATTGACACCTTATCTTATACTTCCACTTAACTTCATCTCCAGGCTCACATCGCAGAGGTTGTGCTAAGGCTCTGTGAGAAAGAGCCCTTTTCTGTTTTTTGTTCAAGTACTCAGTCATTCATGCTTAATACACCTTCTAAATGTCTTGCATAGCTTCATGTGCTGTAGTAGCACGCTCAAGAAAGTACTTCATTGTGCGATACAAGAAGAACTCAATAATGCCAACAAGAGGAAGAGCTCTGGCACCACGCAATACCGCGTTGTAAACCTCAGCAAAATTTGTTGTCATTATCCCATGCCTTACACCTCTCTTATCAAACAGGAGAGACCACTTCTCCTTCGGCTCATTCTCAATCCACTGGCTAAAGATCTTCACAGCACGTCCCCTTCTCCGTCTGACGTTTGGAGTATCTATCCCCACGTCCTCAAGAGAAACTGGCTCTTGCCCAGGTTCAAGATTGATTGGCTTCTTAGCTATCTCTTCTGATGTTTTTTTCGTCAGATCATCTAATTTCTTTCAAATCTTATTGAACTTTCTCTCTTGATTCTGTGAACATAACCGCTTGAACAAATCTGTTAGTTCTTTGTTCTTGAACTAGATATGAAAGTTTGCTCCCATATGCCTCATGCACCACCTGCTATGAACATCTGGCCATTGTTCTTCTCTGTTACGTTCTTGGCTACCATCTTTGATGTCATTCATCACTTGCAGAATACATTTGTGCCTATCGTGTATCACGCACACGTTTGGCACATCCCCCACCACCATCTGCTTCAATCTCTTCAAAAACCAATACCAACTATCACCATTCTCTCCCTCTGCAAAAGCAATAGCCAAGGGCAACAACTGATTGTTGCCGTCTGCCGCAACAGCTGTAAGGATTGTGTCCTTGTATTTTCTTGTAAGAAATGTGCCATATATGCAAATGACTGGCCGGCAATGTTTAAATGCTGCAAGACTTACTTCCCTGGCCTTGATACTAGATTATAAGTCTTGATATCATAATAATCGTCAGGATTTAGCATGGCAATTGTGTTCAGCAACCTAGGCAAATTGTCATAGGATGCTTCGTAAGTACCCCACCTCTTCTCCAGTACTTTCTTCTTCACCATGTATGCCTTGCTGTAACTTATCGTGTATCTAAATTTCTCCTTAATTGCCAAGATAATGGACTTCGCCTCATAAGCAGTATTGTCCACAATCTTAGAGAACATCTGGCTGGCCACAAAACCGGTCGACAAATTGCGGTGGCTTGCATCCAACTGGTCAAGTACACAAGTGTGATCCACAACAGATTTGACCTCCCAGTAATTTTTCCACTTGCTCTTAGAAGCATACACTCGAAAAGGACAGTTGTGCTGCAGACAACCTACTTCATATATGTGTGGAGAACTCTTCAGTACCTTGAACTCTTTATGCGAAGTCAAGGTGGCCCACCTCTTCACTGCATCCTTGAGTTCGACTACACTCGAATACATGGCGCCGACACAAACCTGATTCTCTCCGTACTCCCAGGCCACATTCTCACCAGGATTGACAGTGATGTGTAAGAAATTATAGGTATCCCAGTCCCTTGGCACAAGGGGGTTATCCTCATCATCTGAGGAGTCCTCTTCCAACCTACGTTGATCGTCTCCGGCCTCCATTTCGTACTACCTCAGTACTTCTGCATTTACTTCTCCCTCATCAATCTCACCACTCGCTTCAAAGGGTGTGGTGTCGTCTTCCTCCTCAACTCCTCCTTCTGCCTCACTTGCAGCACCATCTCCTCCCTCTGCCTCGGATTCACCGTCATCACCAACATGAGTTTCCTCATGCACATCATGAGCTTCCTCATGCACTTGACTACTAGACCCAGCCTTGTGAACAACTTGGACAAGTAAAATCATGGGCAAACTAATTTGGCATGCAGTCCTGATACAAGTCCTCCACTGTGCAGTGCCTTGAAGTGGCATAAGCTCCCAATACAATGGATCACTTTTGTTGATTAGTGTCATTATCGACAAGTCATGTCGCTCTACATCTACATGGAATGTCATGTCGCTCTACATCTACATAGAATGCCTTGTACAACCAGTTGGTTATAGGCTTATAGCCTCCCAAGTTCTTTCTCCTGCTCTTCCAATTTCATGGTCAACCAAATCAAATTCTGCCAAGTCAACCCATCAAGCTAACCCTAACCCTGTGGCCGTTGGCGGTCCATCGACGGGGAGGGTGAGCACCGTCAATCATATCTGTCGCTGAAGCGACAGATTCCGCACCCGTCACGCCGGGTCGGACGGGACGCGCGGGGGCGCGGGTCCGGACGGGACACGAGAGGGTGAGGGGGAGCTTTTTGTTTTTTGCTTTTTTTAATTCTGAGTTTTTTCTTTTTTGTTTCTTTTTTATTTTTCTTTTATTTTTTCATTCTTTTTTATTCATGTCTCTTTGTTTTTTCTCTATTTTTATTTTCCTTTATTTATTTTTTCTTTTTTTCTTTTTTATTTCTTCTTTCCTTCTATTTATTTATTTCTTTTCTATTTTTTGTTTTTTTCTTTTATTCTTTCTTTTTTCAAGTTATTCTTTTCTTTCTTTTAATTTTTCTTCTCTTAGTTTATTTATTTATACTGACACTTGTTTATTTGTTTAAGATGACATACAAATTTGTTCTGGCTATGATAAAATCTTGTTCTGACAGTTGTTCTTATTTGCTCCGCCACTTTATTCTGTTTGTTCGAGATGACATACAAATTTGTTCTGGCTATAATAATAAGTTGTTATGACTATAATAATATCTTATTCCATCTATAATAATAACTTGCTCTGTCTATAATAATAACTTGTTCTGATTGTTGTTCTGACACTACATTTGTCTTGTTCACGATGACATACAAACTTGTTCTGGCTATAATAGGTTCTTGTTCTGACAATTATTCTCGTTTGTTCTGACACTTCATTTATTTTCTTCTAGCTATAATAGAATATATATAACCTTAATTAAAAATATGAATAAAAAAAGTTTGTCAAAATATAGTCAAGTGGGATCTTGTTTCGAAGATCTCAGTACAAGAAATCTATTTTTGAAATCAAAATTAAATTTAGATGCACGGTTTAGTATTTATAACTTTTTTTATTTCTAAACATATTAGTTTTAGCTGGACCCCACGCCCTACCCCTCACCCACGTGCCGCCCGTCCACCCACGGAGTCTTTTACCTACATGCCATTATAAAAGTTGTTGGTTACGCGTATGCCATAAAAAAGTTTACATGTACCTGTGTGCCATGAGTCCAACTTTTGTTTACATGTGTGCCATTCCGTCCACCTTCAGTTAGAATTTAACAGTTTCATTGCTCTAACACGTGAGACCCACATAAGGAAATGACTATTTTGCCCCCTGAGTCTTTCTCATTCACCTTCCTCTCCCGTGCGGCCGTGCCCCTGGCTCCCATGCCCTTCTCCTGTGCGCGGCGCTGCCCAGGCCGGCGGTGGAGCTCCGCGGCCACCCATGGCGGCACGCGCGAGCTCCGCGGCCGGCCATGGCGAGCCCCGCCGCGAGCTTGGTGAGGTCGGCGACGACGGGCGGGCCCAGCACTGGTGGCGTCGGAGCGCGTCGAGGAGGAAGCGCGTGCGAGCGGGGAGAGGCGGCGCGCGGACGCGGAGAAGGACGCGGGGGCGGAAGGCGACGACGGGGACGGAGCGGATGACGACGATGACGAGGGCGAGTGCGAATCCCCGTCTTGGAGGCAGAATGGGGTGGCGGCGGTGGATGTGGATGGGGAGGGGGATCGCCCGTGTACGCGTCGGCAGCCAGGCCGAGCTTGACCACGGCCGCGTGCGCCGCGCGGCCCTCCCCGAGCGCGCCGAGGCGCGCGTAGTACTTGACGATGACGGGAAGGTGAAGCGGTCCGGGCGCGCGCCGGCGGCGAGCATGGCGCGGTAGGCCGCGAGCGCTGTGGTGCTGGCCCGGTGGTGCCGGCGCGCGGACGGCAAGCTCGCCGGCCGCGTCCCTGCTGTCCCTGAGCCGTGGCCGCAGAGCTCGGCCCTGCCGGCATCGAGGAAGGAATTGGGGGCCGTGGCGGCGGGCGCGACGGCCGACGAGGAAGGAATTGAGGGGCCGCGGCGGTGGGCACGACGGCCGGCGAGGGTGGACGCAGAAGATGGCGCACATGATGATCCACCTGGTGGGTCTCATCCTGGGCATCTTCGGCGTGTACGCGGCGTTCAAGTACCACGCCGCGGCGGTGGTGGCGGACCTGATGAGCCTCCACTCGTGGCTGGGCATCACCGCCATCGCGCTCTTCGGCCTGCAGTGGCTCTTCGGCTTCGTCACCTTCTGGCTCCCGGCGGCGCACGACCGGACCCGTGCCGCGGCGGCGCCCGCGCACGTCATGTCCGGGCTGGCCATCTTCATGCTCGCCGTGTGCGCGGCGCAGACGGGGCTTGTCGAGAAGAGCGCCGCCGCCGCCTCCGCGGTCGAGGTGAAGCTCATCAACGTCACGGGCATCTTCATCCTCCTCTACTGGGCGCGGCCAGCGGGGAGAGGTCCAGACGTGCGGTGCGGCGGAGGGCCTCAGCGGGAGAAAGGAGAAGGGAGGAGGAAGAATTGGTGGGACCCGCAGAGGGTAAAAGGGTCATTTCACTAGTTGGTTTGACACCGTTACCCTAGAATATAGACGGAATGGTACATAGGTAAACAAAAATTAGACTCATGACACACAGGTGCTTGTAAACTTTTTTTATGGTATACACGTAACTAGGGACTTTTATAATGGCACGGAGGTAAAAGACTCCCACCCACGCGACGCGCGCCCCAGGCCCGCACCGGCGTGATAGTTGGCGATTTTGTCGCCACAGTGACATCTAGGAGCACCCGGTGAGCACTGAGCAGCTCCGGCGACGCAAGAAGGGCGTGCCGGCATCGGTCGCCGGGCGGACACAGCTGGACTGCCGGACGCATCTCTCTCGCACCGCCCGTTCGCCTCCTTCCCCTTCGCACGAGCCACGCCGCCCCCTTCCCCTTCGCACCAGGTGCGCTGCTCCTCCATCTCCCTCGCCAGCTTGCCGCGCGAACCTTGGGCGCAGCCCTCCTCCATCTTCTTCCTCCGCGGTCCTCCTCAATCTCCATCCCCGGAGGGCCCCCTCCATCTCCCTTCGCCGGCGTACCGCGCGCTGTTCCCCTGCGGCCCTCCTCTATCTCCATCCCCCGCAGCCCTCCCCCGTCTTCCTCTGCCGGAGAGAAGAAACACAGTCAATGCCAAATTTTACTGTATCATATGTGGGATCAATGGTATATATCTAACTTTTTTTCAATGGTACGAATCCAACAAGAATTGGTGTTTGAAGCTCCTTGAATTTCATCTAGCAATTCCATGTACATCCAAACAATCGATTTGGTATCATGAACCATTTCCAAAAGTAGGCTGAATTGGTATTGGAACTAATTCGATGCCAAGCCCTCCAATAGCGACATCCAAAAGGTTGTATGCTCAATGTTTTGAATGTTCAGAATTGTTTTTCAATTTGCTATCACTTATCTCTGACATCCAAAAGGTGGTATGCTCAATGTTTTGAATGTTCAGAATTGTTTTTTCAATTTGTTATCACTTATCTCTGATGTTCAAACTCCATCTTATGTTTATTTGTTATTGCATTATACATAGGTTTGTCATATTTTAACCATAAATCTGCTAATGTTTGGGATATAAAGGATTACCAACCAATTTACTTGTGTATTTATGTAAGGGAACATATCAGGTGGAAACCAACCCCTCCGTGCAAACTACGGAAACTTCAATCTGAACCATACGATGTTGATCCAAAGGAGGGCTCATGGGAGGTGGGAGGGGTGATGTGCAAAACTCATGAGAGGTGGGAGGGATGATTTGCAAATGCACTTATGCAAATCACCCTTCCCACCTCCCATGAGCCCTCCTTTAGATCAACATCGTGTGGTTCAGATTGAAGTTTCCATAGTTTGCACGAAGGGGTTGGTTTCCACCTGATACGTTCCCTTTATGTAATGGCTCCTCTATTTCTTGATTAGAATGTTCTTCTTTTACAGTGCAGGATTCAGTATTCAAGGCACAGTCCCCCCCCCCCCCCCCCCCCCCCAAGATTACTCGGTTTTTCATCTGATCCGATGCCCCAAGTGAAGGCTACCCCTGTGCTGATGAGCAGGCTGCTCCCCACACCCGCATTGGTGAAGCTCAGAGCCCGTGGACTCTACAGTCATGATCATTTTCCTTCAACGTCTCATATTTCTTGCTCATCAGAGTTATCAGATAGAGGTTCTGCCAAGGAGTTGGAGGCGTTGGAGTACAGTGGTGAGACATGTGCTGAGAATGCAGCTAATGGGGATGAAGAAGGAGAGTGTTTAGGATGGAGCGAAGAAGAGATTGATGCCATTTCTGCACTCTTCAATCGGCCAATGCGTCAGAAGCCCCTGAAGCCACCAAACCCTGCGAAGCAGCGGGCGCTCCCATTGCCACTACCGCACAAGACGAGGCTACCTGTCGCTCCAAGGCCCAAGCAGCACATCCGGCTTGCCGCAAGAGCGGTGCTGTCGTCTCGTGCTTCCTTCAGCGACCAGGTGTGCAAGAATCCGGAGTTCCTACTCGGGATTGCTCGAGAGATCGCCGCGATTCCTCCAGAGCACGGTGTCTCCACGGTGCTCGACCGGTGGGCAAGGTTCCTCCGAAAAGGCTCCTTGTCGCTGACCATCCGTGAACTCGGGCATATGGGACTCCCCGAGCGCGCGTTGCAGACATTGTGCTGGGCTCAGAGGCAGAAAGATGTGCCATTGTTCCCGGACGACAGGATTCTTGCTTCCACCATCGAAGTTTTGGCGCGCTTTGGTCAGCTTAAAGCGGAGTCTGCACTGGAGCAATGCATCCCCACGGCAAGCCGTGCTGTTCTGGAAGCCATGTCGGGTGGCTTCATCAGGGCAGGGAAAGTAGACCTTGCACGCAAACTCCTGGAACTTGCAAGGATCAATAACAGGACGCTGCACCCAAGCATCTATGCGAAGCTGATGCTGGAAGCAGCCCGGACTCCTGAAGGCTATGGGCTTGCCTCGGCATTGCTTGATGAGCTTGGTGAGAGGCCAGATTTGGAGCTTCGCCAGCAGGACTGCACGGCTGTCATGAAAGTCTGCATAAAACTCCGACGGTACACAGCCGTGGAGAGCCTTTTCAGCTGGTTCAGGGAATCTGGCGGGAGCCCCACTGTGGTTATGTACACAACGGTGATCCACAGCCGCTGCCGTGATGGAATGCACCGCGAGGCCCTGTCCCTGGCATGGGAAATGGAACAGGCTGGTTGTCTGCTTGACCTACCAGCCTACCGGGTCATTGTCAAGCTGTGTGTGGCATTGCGTGACCCAGAGAGGGCTCTCCGGTACTTGTTGAGGATGAAGGAGGCTGGGTTTGTTCCAACCAGCGACATGTACAACGGTGTGATCGAATGTTATGCGGCGGAGGGGAGGCTGGCCAAGTGCCGGCAGCTGATCAGAGAGTCCGAATCAGCAGGTGTGAAACTGGACAGGATGCTGCTCTCACGCTTGTCTGAAACTGGAAATGTCCATTCTTCTTGACTCTCGAGTGTTGTTGTGTTGGGCATCTCACAAGCAGAGAACCAGAACACCACACTTCTGTGTAATTGCTCTTTTTGTAAGCCATGTTTTGAGATGATTTATCATTTGTACAATCTTTGTAGTAATCGAATAATTGGTGATTGCCCTGCAGTGGGTTGAATCTGAATGAGTGGATGCACATGCTTGCAAGAAGCTTTTGCAGCAGAGCTGCTTGTGACTTTACCGAGAACAGATATCTGAATAGAAGCACACATATATTAGCTTATTTGCCGCTCTAATGAGGAAAGAAGCGTGTTATTCTGCCCCTTATTCTTCATTAATGGATGATTTGATGACAACGATGAACTTATGACTGCAATGTGCTTAAGCTGAAATCCTGAAACTTCTAATGCATGCTTACAAGTTATTTCTTCTGACTTTTTTTTTTGGGAACGTTATTTCTTCTGACTTGACAATGAACAAATATAAGTTTTCAATCGATACAAGTTCTGAACTTCTGATGCTGCAGCTTGCTGATTTGCGCAACCCTGAACTTGTGTCGTTTGATGGCAGGAGATCGCTCAATGTCGTGCATTTGTGTTCATAGCATCAGTCTACAACGGCAAGAAAACGGTTAGATCCAAGAGGAGGAGGAAGGCGGTGTCTGCGCGTTGTCGCCGGAGGCGGGCACAATGCCGCACCTCCGCCTCCCTCTGGTTCTCCTCCTCCCCATAGCCCTCACCGTCCTCCTCTTCCTCTCCACGTCTTCCCCGCGCCCACGCCCGCCCGCGCCGCAACCGCTCCCCTGCGGCGCCGCGCTCTCCGATGCGACCGACGGCCGGTGGGTGCCGACCCCGTCCCCGGCGCCGCCACCGCTCTACTCCCCGTCCTGCCCCTTCCACCGTAACGCCTGGAACTGCCTCCGCAACGGCCGCCCCAAGCTCGCGGCGCTCTCCTGGGCACCCACCCGCTGCGGCGGCGCCGTCGTCCCGAGGATCGACGCCGCGGGGTTCCTGGCCGCGGTCAGGGGCCGACGGGTCGGGCTCGTGGGGGACTCGCTGTCTGAGAACCTCGTTGTCGCGCTGCTCTGCGCGCTCCGCTCGGCGGACGACGGCGCACGCAAGTGGAAGCGGCGAGGCGCGTGGCGCGGAGGGTACTTCCCCAGGGAGGACGTCGTCGTCGCTTACCACCGCGCCGTCCTGCTCGCCAAGTACACGTTAGTGAGTGGTCTCTGCTGCTGATGGCTGTTGCTTTCCAGGTTATTCAGTTTTCAACATAGTTAAAAGAACAATCTTTGAGACTGCTATAAAATTGGCACCTAGATAAGGTGGTAGCATACTTACATTAATGCTTTGCCTAGGATGCAGAGAGTGAGGTTTCGAGTTTGTGAGTAAGAGGGCAGATGGGAAATTTGAGGCTATTTATAGTGGTATTATTTATGTACAATAATAGTTATATTTGAGATGAGATATTTCAGTTTGCTTGGCTTGTTTAGCAAACAACATGACTGAGGAGAGTTCAGAGAAATCAGGAACATTTTTGAAACAATTAAAAAGGTAAGACTAAAATGCAGTGTCATTTGAAGGTGTGATGCTAGGAGTTGGTAGTATTCCGGGGAGAGTTCTGATGATGATAAATAGGAATCTGGATCAGTTTCGCTTGTTGTTAGCCTGTTTCTTGGTTTCAGGATATTTGATGTTTAAGGGACTGAACTCCTATGGTAATTTTGTTCCCTTAGAAACTAGTAGGATGATATGTGGCAAATGTTGTTCTCTATGCTTCATGGTTAGTGTCTACAGTGATGTCAGCTCTGTAGTATTGTCTGCTGAATTGTGGTTTATTATGCTTATTGTTGTGCCTGTGCTGTACATTTTATATCACAATGTATGAAAATTGACATGTTTAAGTGCACTTTGTTGCATATAGAATAAACCTTTGTCCATCGAATGGATGGATGACTAAATTAGGATTAGATGTTCTGTAACATCCAACGAGGCAAAGGATAATACTTATCTGCTGCATAAAGTTCGTATTTGCTACACCTCCATCATCCGGACATTTGTACTTCTTGCGCCTGTGTTTTTTTTCTTTTTGAGAAATACAATATTGTACTTTTGTAAGCTTTATATAATAAAATCATGAAGCTCACTTGGTGGTAACTGATTATACAAAGGTGGCAGCCTGTGGAGAAGTTCAAAGAACTTCAGAAGGATGGAATAAAAGGAACTTACAGAGTGGATGTTGATATCCCTGCTGATGATTGGGTAAATGTCACCAAGTTCTATGATGTGCTAATTTTCAACACTGGACACTGGTTAGTTTGTTGTTCCTAAACCTTAAGTTTTTCTTTTGCGTACTAAGTGAAAAGACCGTTTCTTATTTAGTTGGAGGCAATGGGATTGTTCAAAACTTCAAATGTTTCTTACAGTAGTACGGTACTGGCCCTTAGCTTCACATTGAGGTCAGTTAGTCATAAAAGGACTTTTCTTGAATAAGAACAACCTTCCATTATCTTGCCTTACTAGTGTCAGTTTTCTTGAAACATAAGTTTGGTCATGAATAATACTACTTCGTCATTACTATTATTTTAGAGAAACCCTGCTTTTATAGAAACTTAGAAAGCACACAACTACGCAAGTTGTCCTACAACCGAGTTTGCTGGGGTTTCTAGCTTATGAAAGAGATCAAGCAGCGATGAAGCTGAACAAAAGCCAGCGCAATGCGCGAACCGCTACTGGCCTAACACAGGCACACCACTCACTAGCCATGATAGGCAAACACCAGGTGTCTTCCCACTTTGGGTACCTTGTTCCTCGACCCCCACCCCCCTGTGATCTAGAGGGAATAAGAAAAGTTTCAGGTCATAAACGTCACCCCCATTGGGGGGGCCAATGTTCATAGAAGTTATGCATGGTAGATGACACTTTGTACTTGTCAAGACCTGACAAGATCTAGGACTGAATCTACACTAGTTTGCAAGAAAAAATAGAGGAACTGAGCAACAAGGTTAAGAACCATCTACTTCTATTGCAAGAAAAGAACAAAAGAATAACTTGAGTCTGGTACTCTGGTTTGATACCCCTTAATCAGCCGGTGCACTGGAATATATGTATTCCCTGCTACTCCAGGTAATAAACATATTTACAGTTTTTAAACATCACAGTAGTACGCGGTAACATATACTCCGTATGCACCACAAGATCTAATATAGACGGTTACAACTTCTTCCCACATCTTTATTCCCCGAATCCGCCGTGACTGATACAACTTCTTCAGAATACTATCTGAACTTCATCGGGTCTGAGAGTACTGCCTTAGTGCTTCTTCGAAGCTGACCCCAATGAATCTGGCCATGGCACACTCGAAAAAGACACGATCTACGCTTTCAGGAACCCCACAAAGACTGCAATTTTTATATCCTTTTCCATTTTTTTTATTTTTCAAGGCAACCCAAGTTTGAAGTTTGTTCTTAAATGCAATGGTAGGAAAACTTTCAGTTTAAGCAGCATTTTATTCTTCCAGAGCCCTTTTACTCTCTTGCTGACTGCACCTCTGAAAGTCATCATTCTGTATATTGATCTCCGTGTGTATTACCCAGATTTCTCCCGCACCCATAAAGGTTTTATCTTCTTTGTCGTTTAGGCGTAACTTCATCATCATTATTCCTGTTGTAATGATCTACACGTTTCTCCCTATCAGGTGGGATACATATAAATTCCCAAAAGAGACTCCCGTGGTTTTCTACAAAGGAGGAAAGCCAATTGAGCCTCCACTTGGCATGCAAGATGGACTGAAAGTAGTCCTGAAAAGTATGGCCTCTTACATTGAAAGGGAGGTTCCCAGGAAAACCCTGAAGCTGTGGCGCACACAATCACCTAGGCACTTCTATGGAGGCGAGTGGGATCACAATGGCAGCTGTGTATCTGATGGACTCCTTGAAGATCATGAGGTGCAATTTTGATGGTCAATCAAACTGTTTCAAAGGTTATGCATTTCAAAATTGTGAATTGCTTAGTGTTGTATCCAAAATCTTGTGCAGCTTGACTCTTGGTTTGATCCTCGGTTTGGGGGAGTGAACAAAGAGGCGAGAATGTTGAATTCAGCGATCGAGGAAGCCCTAGATGGCACAGACATTCATTTGCTCAACCTGACTTACATGAGCGAGTTCCGTGCTGACGCCCATCCAGCTATCTGGCTGGGCAAGAAGGACGCGGTTGCCGTCTATGGACAGGACTGCATGCATTGGTGCCTGCCTGGTGTGCCAGACACATGGGTCGACATCTTGGCTGCACAGATCTTGCATTACTTGAAGCAGGAAAAAGACTGATTGCCTTACTGAAGTTAGAGTCCTTGTTGTCAATTTTTTTTTCCAATGAAGAAAGCTTTATTTAGATATGAATGGAGTAGTTCCTGTTGGATCAGCAGAGTAGATCCTGAACAACGAGGATTACGAAACCTCAAAGAAGGGAAATGTCGGTCAAGGTCACCTCCACTACTCAGGAGGCTGGATTCGACCATTGGAAAAGGCCCCAAACGGGTAGTAAATGTTATGTGTTGTAAATTGGTAACCTAATGTTTGACAAGTACGTTTTCCATAATGGTCAGTGATTTTTTTGTCCCAATTATTACTTTCTTGTTTGCCATTTTCTGTAGTAAAATATTACCATTACCTGATCGTTTCTTTTGCTTAAGAAAACTGGTAGCCAATTTTGGATTCCTTTGTAACCTGGACAAATTGCTCAAGGAAAAAGGTGTAATGTATTCCTTTGTAACATTATAATCCTCTATTTTATAAAAAAGCTTTGTTGATGTTATTCTGTAAGGCTACTCCCAAAGTTCCAATGTACTGTATGATACTTTGCACAAATTCTAAAGCATCCATGTCAAAATTTCTCCCTGATGCACAGTATCATCCACAGGGATCCGCATATCATTTTTTAAATTATGTTTTTTATCTGTCTTCTCCTTGCCACTTTTAACAGTTAAACTTCATATGTTTTCTCTCAATGGATCTAGGAAGCTACTGAAGGGCAAAAACGAAGGTCATAGTAACTCTAGGTTAGGCACTATCTTTAATGTTGACATTGAAACTGTAAAGAGCCCAGTTTTAAAATTGACCGAATGACAGAACCTACAAAATGGATTATGTAGCCGAATCCCGTGTTTTAATAACTTCATAATCAATCTCCTGTGTCAAACGAAGCCCTACCAGCACGTTCTTTGGCGTGAGTCCGTCCAGCCCAGTGAGGCGAGGCAAAAGACGAGTGTGTGTGCTTTTGAGAATCGAGACTTTGAGAGCGAGCTGAACTTTTCTTTATTCTCTTTATCTCTTATGACTATGAGAGGGCTTTTGAGATTTATGTGGGGATCGAAAACGTAAAAAAGTAAGCATGTACAGTATGCCACAATGAGAACCTCAAACAGAGACACTGTAACTATCTTAAGACAACTAGTACATATTATTATCTTAAGATCTGGATCCCGTTATGAATTTTGAAATTCACTTGAATTGAGATTGACACTAATAATTTGAACTTATAAATTTAATTGATTTATGGAAACCAAAATTAATAACTTGCTTCTTTAAAATCATGGCAGATTTATTTATCGATAATGCTTATCGTCGGGCGGCTCGTGCACAAAAAAATCGGACGCGGGCCCACCTCAGCCTTATCCCTCCGACCTCCTCCCGCACAGCCGCACCCCCACCACTCGTTCCCTTCTCCATCCTTGCCGACGGGAGGAGCTCCTCCGCACCTGCCGCAGCGAGGGGCGAGCCGTGCGTGCGGGCCGGCAGGGTGGAGCTCCCACGACGGCGCAGCCGCTGCCCAGGCCGGCGGGGTGAGCTCCCCCGACGGGCAATCGCATCCCAGGCCGGGGGTGGAGCTCCCCCGGATCGTGGCGCGGCGGGGTCGGCGCACAACCCCAGGACTCTGAATGGGTGATCTCCATCCGCGGGAAGCTGGCGCAGGCGCGCGCCGAGGAGGCGGCGTGCCCCTGGGCGCGCATCTCCGTGTACCGCGTCCCCAAGTGCCTCCGCGACGGCGATGAGCGCGCCTACACGCCGCAGGCGGTGTCCATCGGCCCGCTCCACCACGGCAGGCGCCGCCTGCGCGAGATGGACCGCCACAAGTGGCGCGTGCTGCACCACGTGCTCAAGCGCACGGGCCACGACGTCACGGCGTACCTCGCCGCCGTGCGCGCGCTCGAGGACCGAGTCCGCGCCTGCTACGAGGGCCGCGCCGCAGGGATGGGGAGCAACGACCTCGCCGAGTGCCTCGTCCTCGACGGCACCTTCGTGCTCGAGCTCTTCCGCGGCGCACTCAACGGCGGGAAGGGGTGCGTCGACGACCTGGGCTACTCGCGCCACGACCCCATCTTCGCCATGCGTGGCGCGATGCACGCCGTGCGCAACGACATGATCCTGCTCAACGGCCGCGGATCGAGCCGGCGGCTCTGGTCAACGCCGAGGCGCGGGTCGCTGGAGGAGCTTGCGCGTGGATTTTGATGTTGCATATGTTTCACATCCATGTTGCAACATAATTTTTTTGGATGTTGCAAAACTATATGCATGTTGCAACACTAGTGTTTCGATGTTTCATATGTTATTTTTCAATGTTGCAACTTCTGTGTTTCTATGTTTCACCATGTTATAAATGTTGCAGCAACTATTTTTTATGTTTCAACAGCTACTTTTCCATGTTTCCCCATCTGCGATTCAGTGTTTCATCTGATTCATGGTGATTAGCAAAATGTTGTGTTCATGTTGCATGCAACATGATTTATGTGACGAAATGTTGCGATGTGCGGTTCATGTTGGCGGTGAGAGATCTGACGGCTACAGTACCTGATCTGACGGGTACTCCTTCGTGGCCGGGCACGGGCATCGAGAATGGGAGCGGGCATGGGCAGCTGCAGCCTCTCCGGCGCCGGCGTCCCGCGCTGCCGCTCCCCGCGGCTGGGTCAGCCGAGCCGCACCGGGCCACGCCTCCCACGTGCCCGGAGGTTGAGCCAGCGCTCCCCGCAGCCAGGCGCCGACCGTCGGTCAAGCTTCGCTCTCGGCGGCACGGATGTTGCAAATGTTTCGTATGGGTGTTTGTAATGATGTTGCAAAGAGAATCATGATGTGTGATGTTGCAAATGTTTAATGCACATGTTGCAAGTGCTTTATTTGAATGTTGTATTTTTTAACGAGATATTTGAATGTTCCAATCAACGCGTCGTTGGATGATTATCAACATTTTTTAACATATTTTTGATGTTGTAAACATTATTTTTCGATGTTGCGGATGGTTGAGTTTTCATGTTTGCAGACATGTGATGTTGGGTGTTATGTTGAGAAGGAGGGAGGAGAGCCCCTGATGTTAGATGTTGCAAATATTAATTTTAAATTTTGCAGATGTTGAGTTTCGATGTTGCAGACATGTGATGGTGGGTGTTATGTTGAGAGGAGGAGGAGAGAGGAGGGCTCCTGATGTTGGATGTTGCATGCAACATGAGTCACAACATGGGTCGTTGGGTATTGTGTCTGATGCACGGATGTTGCAAATGTTTCGTATGGGTGTTTGTAATAATGTTGCAAAGAGAATCATGATGTGTGATGTTGCAAATGTTTAATGCACATGTTGCAAGTGCTTTATTTGAATGTTGTATTTTTTAACGAGACATTTGAATGTTCCAATCAACGCGTCGTTGGATGATTATCAACATTTTTTAACATATTTTTGATGTTGTAAACATTATTTTTCGATGTTGCGGATGGTTGAGTTTTCATGTTTGCAGACATGTGATGTTGGGTGTTATGTTGAGAAGGAGGGAGGAGAGCCCCTGATGTTAGATGTTGCAAATATTAATTTTAAATTTTGCAGATGTTGAGTTTCGATGTTGCAGACATGTGATGGTGGGTGTTATGTTGAGAGGAGGAGGAGAGAGGAGGGCTCCTGATGTTGGATGTTGCATGCAACATGAGTCACAACATGGGTCGTTGGGTATTGTGTCTGATGCATGAATGTTGCAAATGTTTCGTATGGGTGTTTGTAATAATGTTGCAAAGAGAATCATGATGTGTGATGTTGCAAATGTTTAATGCACATGTTGCAAGTACTTTATTTGAATGTTGTATTTTTTAACGAGACATTTGAATGTTCCAATCAACGCGTCGTTGGATGATTATCAACATTTTTTAACATATTTTTGATGTTGTAAACATTATTTTTCGATGTTGCGGATGGTTGAGTTTTCATGTTTGCAGACATGTGATGTTGGGTGTTATGTTGAGAAGGAGGGAGGAGAGCCCCTGATGTTAGATGTTGCAAATATTAATTTTAAATTTTGCAGATGTTGAGTTTCGATGTTGCAGACATGTGATGTTGGGTGTTATGTTGAGAGGAGGAGGAGAGAGGAGGGCTCCTGATGTTGGATGTTGCATGCAACATGAGTCACAACATGGGTCGTTTGGTATTGTGTCTGATGTTGGATGTTGCAAGCAACATAGCTCGCAACATGCCCCAATACGCTGATCCTTCGATGTTGGTCGCAACATGCTCGCCACAAACTCGCAATATGATCACCACATGCTCGCAACATCGTCGGATCGCTCGGGCAGGAGGGAGGGGGCTCCGAGGTTGAATGTTGGATGCAACATGGTTCGCAACATTTCAAAACCGTTCGCAACATGCTTCGCAACATCAAAACGGTTCGCAACACGATCCGACGGTTGATTTGCGATCGTGCGGCTGGGGACCCGTCCGACGGTTAGCGCCCGGAACGGACGTCCGGGCGCTAGCAGCACCGTTTATTTATATATTATATGCCCTATGCAGTTATGCCGAGTGCTACTGTTCTATTTTACCTTTGCCGGATTTTTTTTTTACTTCATAAAAATCATGGCAGATTGTTCGTGTTTCCACTGTGTACCTGTGTGGTGCTGAGTCAATTTGTTCTCGTCAGTCGTCCCAAGGGTTAAGCCGCAAAATTTCGCCTCTCCTCCTCCCCCCCACGCTCCGGTTCACGCCATCTCCGGCAGCGCCACCTCGTCGGCGACATGCCGGAAACTGTATTCTACTCTATCGCTCTCGGACTCTGCCTCTCCCCTCACCTCGCCTCTTACTGACCCTGTCTTCACCTCCGTCTCAGGCGGCGGAGGCCAACCTCCGCAGGCAACTGGAGCAAACCCTCGCCGCTGACCCCTCCAGCCCGCTCCACCACTACAACCTCGTGCGCTTCGTTCTCCATTGCATAAATCTTGCTGTGTTTGTGCCCGCGCTTCTCCGTTGTGCTTAATCACCCGTTGGTTCGTTCTGTGCGTGCAGGGCGTCTTCCTATGGGGCCGCGCGGAGGCGGAGCAGGAGGGCGATGGGGACGAGGCGCCGCGGCTCCGCGCGGCGGCGGCGGAGCATTTTCTCGCCGCAGCCAAGCTGAACCCCAACGATGGCGTCCCCTTTCGCTTCCTCGGCCACCACTACGCTCGCGGCGGTGACACGCAGCGAGCGGCCAAGTGCTACCAGCGCGCAGTGGCGCTCAACCCTGACGATGCCGAGGCTGGGGTGTGTGTGGGGAATGCTCAATACTCACTATGCCTTGGATGTGTTCATCCGTTTGCTTGTGATGGGGTTCTCATGAGTTTACCCCTTTATTTTGGGGGTTTGGTGCAGGAGGCACTATGCGACTTGCTAGATGTAGAGGGGAAGGAGAGCTTGGAGCTTGCTGTGTGCAATGAGGCATCTGGCAAGTCACCTCGCGCATTCTGGGCCTTTCGGAGGCTTGGCTACTTGCAGGTGAATCATATGACAATTTACTTGAATGACTATCACTTGAAGTAAACATGCCAATGGTATGCGTCATTAAAGATGTCCCAACTGGGCGGTATGTTTATGAATCTTAATGCTTCAGTTAGAATCCCACCATTTCAAACCCATCCATGCTATGCCCAAAGAGATTGGTTAAGATACAATCCAGCTCGCAATAATAATCAGTTACATTTAGAAACTGATGAAAACCGTTGAAATTCAACTGGATCCAGCCCCTTCAGTACTTAACCATAGCAATTTCATCAATTCCTCGATGATGTTTCCTGCAATTCATAAAGATACAGCGTGTTCACATCCCATCCACCATGGCATTGATATGACCACCGGACAACACATTTACCCAAATGCTAGTGGATATAAATTGAATTCTGTGCCGATTTTGAATTATCTGACGGAGGAAAGTGATATCGTGCAGGATAACAGTAGTCAGTTTATCAATTGCCATCAGCATATCTTTATTGAGTTAAACTCTTGATCATGCTGTTTTTGAAAATTTCGGCGGGCCTAGGCTGGCAGTAATATCTCTTTAGCATTTAAGGGCCTGTTTGGCTGGACGCCACAGCTCGCCACGCTCCTGTGCTGGCCGCCACAGCCTGTGGCGGACGAATCGTCCACCACACCCAGATCACTGTAGCGTGGCGAGCGCACGTGTGGCGAGGTGGGGTGTGGCGGGCAACCAAGCATCCCTTAAATTTGTTGCATCCACCTTTGATTTTCCTTAAATGCCGAAAAGGTTGTCTCCTCTCTCTTGCAGCAAGGAGCAACTTTGTGCTCCAATGCTCCATCATATAGATACTGCTAGTGTTAAGATTTTTTGTTTTTTTGGTAATATTTTTATTGTGATTTGCTTGTATCTGTGATAAGGCATACGTAAGATGTATTGACATGAGTTGGTGAAATGTTAGGTTCATCAGAGGAAATGGTCAGATGCCATACAGAGCCTTCAGTATGCAATACGAGGTTACCCAACATGTGCAGATTTATGGGAGGTGGGTATTGTTTTCCTCTATCAGTTTCTTCTTGTCAAAATTTCTTGGATCCAGTTGGTGTGTGACTATGTGGTGTGTTTTCCTTTTTATCAGTTATCAAATTAAAACATCCTATATTTATGGCAACAGGCACTTGGTCTGGCATACCACCGTTTGGGCATGTTCACTGCAGCAGTAAAGGTTTGCTGTTTTCTGTTTTGATCATCATTAATAAGTGTTGCAGTGTGCTGTATTGAGCCTTCTGAATGTGCTTAATTCAGTTTTTGCCGGCAGTCATATGGACGAGCTATTGAACTTGATAGTTCCAGGGTCTTTGCGTTGATAGAAAGTGGAAACATCCAGCTAATGCTTGGCTCTTTCAGGAAGGTAGGAAGTTTTGTGTATGCTTTTTAAATGGCTATCGTTCTGCTGGTGTACATCATTTTATCAGCAAATGCTATAGCGCTGCATCATTTCAAAATCTATGCATCCTAATACTAATTTCTTGCAAAATACACAACCAGGGAGTTGAACAGTTTCGTTCTGCTTTGGAAATGGCTCCACATAATCATTCAGCATACTTCGGACTTGCTTCTGCATTGCTTGCATGGGCAAGGAATTGTGTAACTACTGGAGCCTTTGGCTGGGCTGCTAGCCTGTTGAAGGTATTTCAATATGATACTTATTTTTTAAACAGTAGTCCTATTAAGTAGACGACATCTGTAGAGTTTCATCTTTTTTTTAAAAAAATTACAGGAAGCATCTGAAGCTGCCAAAATTTGTGCTTCATTGACTAGAAACCTTTCATGTGTTTGGAAGTTGCATGGAGATGTTCAGGTACTTGACTTTTCATCATTAACTCATTGTTTAAGTTAGCTTGGCATATCATATTCTGAATAATTTATTCTACCATATACCTTGCCTGCTTTGTGTCAGCTTGCACTTGCAAGATGTTTTCCATGGGAGGATGGGAAGATCAAAAGGGGTGTGGATGCGCAGATGTTCAAAGATTCTGTTCAGGAGTGGAGAAATGCATGTTTGTCAGTGGCAAATGGTGCAAAACTCTCATATCAACGGGCTTTGCATCTTACACCCTGGGAAGCTAATGTTCACAATGATACTGCTATATGTCTTGATCTAATCTATTCCTTGGATGGCAATAACAGACACAACCCAAATTTTTGGTAAACTTCTTTGTTGCACAGGCTAATACCATATTACTTTACAGCTGGTCTTATAAGAACTGTCTGATACTATTGTATTTCTTATATGTGCAACAGGGAGCTGTCAGAGAAAATGTCACTTGGTGCCTTGATACTAGAACCAGTTAATAAGGATTTCTGGGTTACATTGGGTTCAATGTCAAGTGACCTGGCTTTGAAGCAGCATTCTTTTATCAGGGCACTTCATCTTGATATGTCTCTGTCTGAAGCTTGGGCATACCTTGGAAAGGTACTGCTGTTAACACAACATCTGATTGATTATGCTACTAGCAGGCAGTAACTAATAGTTTAGACATTCAGATTTACAGGCAATCAGGTGATAAGCAATTGGCAAAGGAAGCATTTGATCGAGCTCGAAGCATTGATCCCTCATTGGCCTTGCCGTGGGCTGGAATGTCAGCGGAAAATTATCACCAATCTGGGTACCTATCTCCCCACATTTTCTGAACAGATTTTATACTGTGATCTACTGATCTGCATAATTATTTACTCAAGCTGAATTTTCTATTTGATGTAATTTTAAAGGGGCGGTACAGTAAATGAATCTTTTGAAAGCTCCTTGAGGGCTGCACAGATCCTGCCTGTAAGGACAATTTAATATTGTCAATTTCTTCACTTTTCAGCACATCGATTTTCTGGTTTTCTCCCCTTAAAGCTAAGTCTTTGATTTCATTCTTTTATGCTATTGCACCAGCTGCCAGAGTTCCAGATCGGCCTTGGAACAATTGCTGCCCGTACTGGTAATCTTCTTTCACCTCAGGTATGCATCCAACTTTATATTGAGCTTTGAAGCTTCCAAACTAAATACTGGGTATCTCATGCTTGAAACAAAATTCTGCTTTTGGCAACAATTTGTTCATCTCAGTGGCAGTTCCTACTTGATCTTCATTTATAAATCTAGGTTATTTAAACTGTTAACACCAAGAGCTACATGTTGATTCACTAAGTTATGTGATACCTTAGTGATGTTTGGGTACTTATCGAACCACACTATGGTTTACATACTAATTTCTTTATGCCTGGTGCCATTATGTAGGTGTTGATGGCTGTAAGGCAGGCTGTTCATCGAGCACCGCATTACCCAGAGTCTCACAATATAAATGGATTGGTTTCTGAAGTGCGATCAGATTTTCAGTCTGCAATCAGATTTTACCAACAAGCAAAATTTGCTATAGGCATGATGTACAATTCCAAGTCAGACAATAAATATGCTCTTGCTGATGTTTCAGTGAACCTTGCCCGGTCGTTATGCAAGGTAAGTGTGCTACACTGTTACTTTCACATCTGGTTTGATAAAGTTAAATGCACCAATGAGAACCATAGTGTTTAGTCTGGTAGTTCTGAATGCTGATTGATTGTGTATGCTTGTTGTCCATATGCACTCTAACCATAGCACTAACTGTAGGCCGGTCTTGCAACTGATGCAGTGCGGGAGTGTGAAGAGTTGATATCTCAAGGTATTGCTTTTATAGTTTTATTTTGCTTCAAGCAGTGGAAGGATTCCATCCCTAATTCCTCTGAGTTTGCCTTGTAGTATGAACAATAGACCCTTTTAAGATATTTTTGTGGTACAAAATGTATAACCTAACTAGTAGTCCCAAATTTTCTAGGAGTGCTGAGCATGGATGGATTACAGATATATGCTTTTGCACTTTGGAAAACTGGACGAAGTGAGGAAGCTCTTTCTGTATCTAGAAACTTGGCTGAAAATTTATCAAGCATGAAGCAGGAGAGTGCAACTCAGGCTTTGGGATTCGTATGCACATTGACGTATGCAATTTCTGGGAAGGACACTGCAGCTGCAGTCATTCACAAGCTTCCTGGCCAACTCAACTATAGCTCACAGTTGAAATTTATTATTTCCGCATTGGATGCTTTGCATCCAAACAAGCGTTTCCAGTTGCCTCAGTTGAGCATGCCTCCTAGGCTTACATCCTATGAAGTGATGAGTGAAGTCCACTCAAATATTGCTCTTGGGAAGGCGGTATGTATCCCAAAATCAGTTTATTTTCGATATATGCTAGGCATACTAATATTAATAAAAAAAATTCCTTGTAGATTGGGGGGGAATTGGACAAGCCTTTGAGGGTTGATGCTAGTTTGTCTTACCTGAAAAAGGTCCTGCACATGTATCCTGACTGCAGTTTAGTGAGGTAATGCTATTTCTTAGAGTGGTCATATCAGGTGTTGAAAAAGGTACTAAACTTGATCTTTGAGTCAACTATTGCTCTGTTTGTTACATGCTGCAGAAACCAACTTGGATCTCTGCTCCTGTGGAGTGGTGATTGGATGGCTTCTCATAAAGCAGTAAGGGTTATTTCTCTAACACATGGTCACACATCCAGTATGGGCCTAAGATCTGCACATCAGATTCAAGCATGTGCAATGGTTTGTTGCTATGCTACCTGCACCTCTTATCCAAAGTTCTCTTTCCCAACATGTGAACACCAGTACTTAAGTGAACATGATGAAATACACCACCTGCAAAGGTACATCTTCTACTTGCTGTTGATGAGAAGTTACGTCTTTGGTAGGCAAGCTAATCGTGTATTTGTTTTCTCTCTGAAGGTTGGTTCATCGTGAACCATGGAACCAAGATGCACGTTACCTACTTGTCCTTGCGATTTTCCAAAAAGCACGTGAAGAGAAGTACCCGAAACATATCTGTATCATTCTGAAGAGGCTCATTTTGCAAGTGCTATCCCACATTAGCAATTCACGTGAGAACAAAGTTGTGCAGTATCAGGTGTTCTTGCTTCTTCTTTTATCTTCAGAGATCTGTTTGCAATATTTAGACAATGAGAATTGCATTGCTCAAGCTAGAGAAGCTCTAAGAATGACTGCCTCTAGCTGTGTTGATACTTTCTTTGCACACTTGCAACTGTGCCGGGCCTATGCAGTGCAAGGGGATCTTTTGAACTCCAGGAATGAGTACATGAACTGCTTGAAAAACCATACGAATATTGAGATGGGTTGGGTAATGCTGAAGAACCTTGAATCTGCCTGTTCATTGGAAGCCTCTTCTGATGAAATAGATATAAATCTTCGTGAGTGCATTAAAAGGAATGGCAGTGACCCATTGAAATGGATGTCTCTTTTTAATCTAGTCTGTGCTCAGTGCTTTGTATGGGACGAAAACTTTGCAAGTGCTGAAAAAGCTCTTGCTCAGGCATGTGCTGAAGGAGATCTCGATAGCTGCATCTTATTCTTCAACGGTAAGTTCTTTCTTCTCATATAGCTCATTTTAATCGTCGCTGGTTCTCCAAGATCCCTTGTTGTTTATCATATGCAGTTTAACTGTGAACTTGGTTATGTTGTCTAGCTCGTTATCTAGTCAATATGCTTTACCTGGTGATTTGTGCACCACCCATTGACTGGTGCAAACTGTTAGGTTATGCTGATCATGAATAAGGAAAAAGACATTGTGCTTGCTTTTACATCTCTTAATCAATTCTGAAATTGAATGGACCCAGTCTGTAGGGATGTGAAGTTGACTGTTGTAAATTTTGTTCTTATGTTTCCCAGTATGGTTGATGCTTAGTCCAGAGTATGACCTGAGTAATTGCTGGGTAGTTCTGTTTTATGTTTTTTATTTTGTACTGAATGGAACATTGCCATGATAGGTGCAACATGTATGGAAATTGCCCGGAGGTTCGCAGCTCCTCAATTTATATCCCGTGCATCTTCCAGCCTCAGAAAGGCCCAGCAGAAATCACATACTTCGTTACCTCTGGTGTCACTGCTACTGGCACAAGCCGAGGGCAGCCTTGGCTCCAAAACCAAGTGGGAGAAGAACCTTCGCCTGGAATGGTTATCATGGCCCCCAGGTACAAAACTGAAGCAGGCTTAAAGGACACTCTTGGGTTTCCAGCCACCTGCTTGGTTTCTGGTTTGTGATCCCATTTGCTTAAATGTTTTCGCTTTCGTTGCAGAACTGCGGCCTGCGGAGGTGTACTTCCAGATGCACTTGCTGGCGAGGCAGTCGGCCGCTGCGGCTTCCAAGCAGAACCAGCTGGTGGAGACGATGCAGAGTCCAGAGAGCTGGCTGCTCCGGGCGATTCATCTGAACCCATCCTGCTCCCGCTACTGGAAGGCTCTGATGCAGCTTATGGACGCGTAACCTGTTGTCTCTGAAGTGTTTTGTTCAGGCGCATTGGAGCTGCCGGCGTGTTGTTGTAAGATGTCCCTAGATTGGCGGGATTGATGCTGACCAGACCATTGTGCGACTTGTTGCATGTCGGAAATGTATGCTGCTTTTGGATTCGTTCGCCACTGCTGGAGAGCTTGTAGGATCGGACTATTGTTTGGCTTTTCAGTGCTGTAACATTCAGTTTGCGGGAGCCTTGTTTCGAAATGGATACAGCCTCGTTTGCAGACTCAACACGCTGCATCTTTTAGCATTTTGCTTATGTGGTAGGGAAAGCCATACAGGGATAATTTCTGTGAATTGTGACATGCTATAGACCTAGTATGCTGAGTTATACGATGGCCATGTTAGTTATATTAGTATGTTTTGAAGACGTGTGTGGTCGAGACTTGAGACGCGCTCACCGTCTTACGAGCTGTTTTTTTTTTTTTTGAGAAACTCTTACGAGCTGGTAAACTGCACGCTTCCATAAAAAAGCCAATGGACGAGTCCGGGATTCAAAGCCCAGGCCAGTTTAGATCCAGTTCAGAGACAATGGACGAGCTCCATGTTGCGTGGATACCATCACAATTCACAAATCAGCCATCTACTTTTTCTTTAAGCACTTTGTCTAGAAGCGAGGAAGAACCTGCCGAGCCCAACCACAGCAAACCACGCCGAGTACACGTAGCCCTCACCCCCTTGTTCCTGTCGGTCCGGTGGAGAGTGGAGCTGAGCTGAGCATGACTTGCCTGAAGCAGCTCGCAAAAAACAAGTGTAATCCAATCCAGAGGACGTGCCCACGTCACGGCATCACCGTTCGGCTCTCGCCGCGCTGTTGCGCTGTCCGGTAAAATAATCCAACGCGAAATCCCGTGCCAGCCCACGCGGCACGCAGCCGTTCGCCGTGGCACCGCCGCGCGCCACACGTCCTCCCCTCCCGCGCCGTCTTTTAACTCTCCCGGAGCCCGAACGCATCTCCCCTGCTTCCACTTCCAGCATCCAGCCAAAGCCCTCGACACGACGCAGGACGGATCACCGCGCTCCCCTCCCCGGCCGCGTTGCTCGCTTCTCTCGCCGCGCACCAGGCCATGTCAGGCGGCGTCGGTCCCACAGCGGGCGGCGGCATCACACTGCCGTCCATGGGCGCGCCACCGCCGCCGCTGCACCCGACGCCCACATCCCCGACGGCGCGTCCGCACCACCACTACTACCTCTTCTCCATCAAGCAGCTCAACACGCTGGGCGCCGCCGCGGTGCTGGCCTTCTCCACCACGGTCCCGCTCTCGGAGATCGCGTTCGCGGTGCTGCTCCTCCCCTACCTCCTCCTCCTCGCCCGCGTCGCCTTCCCGCAGCGCCCGGGCAAGCCCAACCCGGCCGCTCCCGTGTTCCCGGGCCTCGTCGGCCGCCTCCGCCTCGCCGTGCACACCTCGGTGGGGTTCGTCGTCGGCGCCGCGCTCCCGGCGCTCTACATCCTCGACGGGCTCCGGTCCGGGGACACGACGGGGGTACGCGCGGCCGCCCCGCACGCGTTCCTCCTGTCCGCGCAGGTGTTCACCGAGGGCCTCGCCGCGGCGTGGCCCGGCACGTTCTCGCTCCCCGTCAGGGCGGCAGTGCCCGTGATGTACAGCGCGCGCAGGATGTTCGCGGCGTCCGAGTGGTTGCGGGAGGAGCTGCAGGAGCGCGGCGAGCTCGTGCGCGGCCCGCCCGTGGCGCCGCGGCGGGTCGTGGCCGGCAGGGCGCTCGCGGCAGCCAACCTGGTGTTCTGGGGGTTCAACCTGTTCGCCTTCCTGCTGCCGTTCTACCTGCCCAAGGCGCTCCAGAGGTACTACCTCGGCACCGGCCGTGAGGATGACGGTGAGGATCGCTCGCACGCGAAGGAGCGGCAGCAGAAGCAGCTGCAGGAGGGTGAAGGGAAGAAGGACTCGTAGATTAGGTACGATTAGCTCGACATGTTTGCGACTTGAGCTCTGTATGTGCCTTCATCAATCAACGCTAGTTCTTTGTTTTCCTCTTGCTTGATGTTACCAGAACGCTTGCAGATCAAGATCATCTTCTACTACTACGATCAAATGATTTGATCATTCGTCATTGAATTGTATGAGAATCAATTCTTCAAGTTGTGTGGGAATGGGAAGAGTTCTCAGATCGAAGTTTTGGAAGGGAAAAGAAGTCCCCAACTGTCATTTGCCTAAAAAAAAATCCATAAATCGGTCTGTGTTTCATTTGTTTGATTCAAAAAAAAAAAAAGTCGCTGCGTTATATTCATGGCTTGCTAGTTGCTACGAGGAAAACATATTCCAAAAGATCAGCTGAAAGTAATTTCAAGAACGCAGAACGGAGTATTATTCGTGATCTCAAGGCAAAAATGCCAAAACATTCCGTTTATATTTTTAATAAAAATATATTTACTTAGACTAACCCTACTGTGTAACTGTGTTGTATCATGTTGCCCTCTTCAAGATTGTCATGTCACATAACTACAAATATGATGCAATAGCACTCACGCTGTTCTACTCAAGTTCGATTAAAAGTTAAGCTCAAAAAAAAAGTTCGATTAAAAGTTCATCATACTAGCTAGTACAATTATCAAAGACATTTGGGCCCAACAAGGCGGGGCAAACGGCAAATGGTATTGGGTTCAAGTATAATAGGCCCACACAATGAATGGAAGGCACTTTTTTCTGAGGCTGTTCGGCTGGCTGATCCCCGAGTTATTTCGGCTTGTTTCGACTTATTTTCTCTCACACAACACTATTTAATCTACCAGCCGAACACTATTCAATCTACCAGCCGAACAACCTCTTAGCCCATCCATGTTCGCGCTAAACGAAAAGAATGCGCAAAAGGCTTAAAAGGCAGAAGGAGTCCAAAAATCATCTGTACACCGTGCAGTCTGAACAGTTTCTATCCGGTCCGTTAAATAGTGTAGGGATGTGTGTTTTTTTTCATTATGTCGTATTTGGGCCGTATTCCATTTTTCTTTGATCGTATTCTGGTCGGTTCGTGCAGAACGACAAGACATAAAGGTGACATAAAGGTCCTTTACACTCTGTCCTATATACACTTTATGTCAACATAAAGGGCACCCCAAACACATTGAGCCGTGCGTCCCTGCCCCCCACGCATATAACCTGACATCTTTTTGACTTCCGCGGCCTCTTATTATCCATCCTCAGTCCCCTTATACTATTGAATCTGTACCATCTCATTTTTTATTCTAAAATTTCTTAACCTTGGCTGTACATGCATTTGTGAGGGACCGTGTTGTCCATCCCTCACATCCGGTGTACACCCCTAACAGATTGCTCTGTACACCCGAAGCACAACATGCAACTTATCAATTACTCCTACGATCCAATACTCTACTATTCTAAATTGTACTTCTGCCCTCCTTATTTAACCATTACTCAACAAAATTATAAGCTTCTTATCTCATGTTCCTCTTCCTCATCTCACCCGCATCTCACTCCGTCTCCTTCCTTCCCCTACCAGCCATGGTCGTAGAGAGGCCACCGGACTGGATGCCCCCATTGTATGCTCCTAATCGCAGATCCAACTAAGCACAATCTGCTCTTGTTGGACCCCTTCCTCCCTCATCACCTCATTCCGGTACCGACGATTCCAGTGATGAAGAAGGAGCCAACTCCGCTAACACTATAACTAACCGATGTTCACCTAAGCGTGTCCATTATGTAGTATCGAAGTTCAGCGAGTACAAGAAGGAGCTAGTACGCCAGGCTGGGTTCAGTGGTTTTCTTGAGATGCCATGTATCACCAAGGTAAATCTTAAGCTCTCGGCTTGGTTATTGAGCAAGCTTGATGTTGATGAAAGTTCTTTAGTACTTTCGGACACGCAACATATATATGTCCACGAGAAGGATGTTGGTAGTGTACTTGGTATTCCTTGCGGTGACCTTGAAGGACCGATTGGGCGACCAGAGAGGGGGGAGTGAATGGGAGTCGATAAAAATTCTTCTCGAAGGATGAACTCGGCATATACCCTAATTGCCACTCGGATCACTCGCACACACCTAAGAAGCTCTAGACTAGGCACACACAAGTCTACAAGTCGTAGAGACAAGCCACGAATCAAAGAGTGGAAGCACTAGACAATAATCGAAGGAAAAGAAGCAAGTCTGCAACAGACCAGGCAGACAGTCCGGGTTGTACGGGCGGACTGTCCGGACGGCCTGGGCGAACTGTCCGCACGACCTCTGCGGATTGTCCGAAATTGTGGACAGAACCTCCAGTAGCGCACCCCGAAAAATCGAACTGTCCGCAAGGGACCCGCGGACTGTCCGGCCCTTCACGGACCGTCCGGCACTTGAGTACGGACCGTCCGCAAACTCCGTGCAACCAAAAACACCTGAGGCAACGTATCGAAACACGGGCACGTAAGAACTCGCGAAGAACACGAAGAACACCTGAACTGTTAGGGCCCCTGCGGACTATCTGCCAGCCACACGCGGACTGTTCGCACGGCTCGGACAGAAGCAGAAATGGCCTGCGTGCGAGGTCAAATCTCCCAACTCATCACCGGATCTCCCAAACCACTTGAGCTCTTGAGACAAGATTTGGGGAAGATGAGAAGCGTCACTAGGTGAAGCTATGCCCCAAAAATCTCGACCTCTAACTGAAAGTGCATCTAGGCCCCTAATTATTTTGGTGATAATGACAATTATAATTTGAGTATTTGACGATTTATCTAAGATGTGTGCAGGAATAAAAGAGATAGAAGATCATGTTTGAAAGGAAGGACCTCAATTTCTTATATTTGTGTTGAAACTCAAATGGTGATTTAAATTTAATTTATCTTTTGAATTTGAGTTTAGGCAACACCGTACTATAAAGAGGGACGTGATCGATTAATCGAAGTTTGCTATAAGTGCTTATCTTAAGAAAATCTAGACACAAAAATCTAGCCAAAACCCTAGAACACCTTTAATAACCTAAACCTAGTGGTTTCTGGCCAACCGGGTCAACCGGCCCAAGCGGCCGGATCACCCGGGACGGCTCTAGAGGTTGCCGGGTGACTCGGCCCCTCTGGCCAAATGACCCGGCCTGGCCGCAGCAACCCTAACGGCTCTTTTAGAAGGAAGGGGGTATTTATACCCCTTCACTTCTTCTTCCTCTTGCTACTGCCTCCCACGAAAGAAACACTCCCTTGAGCTCCATTCCCTCTCTCTCAACTCCTCTCCAAGCCATTCCAAGCAAGGATCCTCCTAGGATTTGGGTGTGAGAGAGTTTTGAGGTGCTAGTGTGAGCCCCTTGAGCTAGCTCTTCACTTGTTCATCTCAAGAAGCACTTGTAGCGGCCAAGATCAATTGATTCTCGTTTGTTACTCTTGAAGCTTGCTTCTAGACGGTTAGGCGTCGCCTGTAGAGTGCTCTCTTCGTGTGGAGCACCCGGGAACATTTGTATTACCCATCCTTTGTGGATTTCTCTTAGTGAGCACCAATCTTCCTTTGTGGGGATTGGTGAGGCAAGAGGCTCTTGGTGATAGCCCTCCCTTTGTGGGATCCTCAACAGAGACGTAGCTTCCTTTGTGGAAGTGAACTTCGGATAAATCTCTTGTCTCTTGTTTTATTTGAGTTCATCCCTTTCTCTAACTATAGAAGTTTGTTTTGGATCGATCTACATATTTGTGTTGTTACTTGTAAAATCCTTTGTTGCAGGTGGTGACTAGTTCCTATACACAAGTTTTGATTCATATACTTTCTGCAAATTCAAGCCTTGTTGTGCTTATTGTACTCTATCTTCGCACGCTGGTTGATCCGGCCTCACTGACAGGGTGACCCGGACCCCTCCGGGTCATCCGGCTCAAAAGTGCCGGGTCATCCGGCCCCTGATCCGCTGCTCAGTTTTTGCAGAATTTTAAAGTGATTGTATTCACCCCCCTCTAGGCATCACAAGATCCTTTCAATTGCTATCAGATCCTAATCCCTTGATTTAGGCTTAACCTCTAAGAGATCAAGATGTCGGGGAGTGGTGGTGAACTCTCCGCTCAAGAACTCGCCGCCAAGGAAGCTCAAGAGAGAGAGAGCTCAAGGCCGCTCAAGACCGAGCTGCAGCTCTAGGGGATATGGAGAAGGCCCCAAGCCGTACACCATCCAACATCGAGAGCTCCGATAATTCCTTCTCCGACTCCGACTCGGACTCCGATTCGAGTGATGAAGACATCAAGGATGGTGACGATGAAGCAAAGGAAGCGGCGAAGAAAAGAAGAAAGGCCAAGAAGAAGAAGAAGACAAAGAAGATGGCCAAGAATCTCCTCAAGAAGAAGATCAAGAAGGAGCAAGCAAAGCACTCTCATTCCAGCTACTATGAAGTTCACTTCCACTACGGACACATTCCGGGCAACAATCCTAACGATAAATTATATTCCGTACATTTGGGAAAACCTCCCCACTTCGATGGGAAAGACTATCCTAAATGGGCTTATGATATGCAAATGCACCTTTACGGGTTTCACCCTTCTCTTTGGAAAATTGTGTGCGTAGGTGTGACTATTCCCGCCGAAGGTGAAACTCTAACAATAGAGCATGAACAAGACTGCCACCGCAATGTACAAGCAACAAGAGTCATCACGGGATCCTTGTGTGCTCAAGAGTTCAACAAAGTCTGGAACATCCAAATTGCCAAGGTGATTTGGGACACACTCAAGGAAGCACATGAGGGTACCGATCATGTGAGACGAGGCAAGATTGATTTGATCCACGGAGAGCTTGAGCTATTCATCATGAAGGATGGAGAAACCGTGAGGCAAATGTATGATAGACTAATGCTCCTTGTCTTGGACATTAGACCACTAGGAAGCAATGATTGGGAAGACGAAAAGGTCACAAAGAAGTTGCTAAGAGCTTTCACTCCGAAGAACCCAAATCTAGCAACCATGATAAGAAGAGACCCAAACTACTACAACTTGACTCCCAATCAACTTCTTGGTGAAATCTTGCACCAAGAGTTAGTCGATCAAGACGTGGAGAAGTCACTTAGCTTGAAAGTGAACAAGAGTCTAGCCCTCAATGCTAGCTCTAGTGAAGTGGTGGAAGTGAAGCCCAAGACTCCTAAGACTTCCAAGACCAAGAATGAAGATTCAAGTGAAGAAGGAAGCACCGATGAAGAAATCGCCTTTGCCATAAGGAAGTACAAGAAGTTCTTGAAGTTCAAGGCATCAAGGAAAGGTGGTGATGAAAGAAAGAAGAAGTCTCAAAGAAAATGCTATGAGTGTGGAGAGTATGGATACTTTATTGCCGAGTGTCCCAAGAATAAGAACAAGAATGAGGAAGAGAAGAAGTACAAGGAGAAGAGCAAAGAGTACAAGAACAAGTACCAAGGGCGTGCTCACGTGGGTCAACAATGGGACTCAAGTGACGAAGATGAAGAACCAAAGAAGCAAGGTATGGCAACACTTGCCATGGCACAAGGAGCATCTTCACCACGCCTCTTCAACAACTTCTCCGACGATGAGGACAACTCTCACTTTTGCCTCATGGCAAGAGGGAGCAAGGTACAAGAATCAACCACCTCATCCTCTCTCACCTCATCTTCATCCACACCTAGTAATGATATAGACAACCTAGATGAGGAAAAAGAAATGGAAGCCAACATGATAAAACAATTTGGTAAAAAGGGCCATAAAGAAATTAAAAGGCTTTTGGACAAATTAGAGGAAAGAAAGGTGACTCTCCATGAGCAAGAAGACTTGCTTATCCTTGAAAAGGAAAGAAACCTTGCTCTAGAGAAAACCATTGCCGAGGAGAAAGCTAAGGTGGAGAAGTTGACCATAGACTTGTCCTTGGCCAATGACTCTAACAAGAGGATGTCAAAGGACTAAACTTTGGCAAATGAATCTTTAGCTTCCCTAAAGGCCACTCATAGTGAGCTTCAAATAAGCTTCTCACGCTTGACGGATAAACACAAAAATCTTGAAGCAAACTATAGTGCTCTTTGGGAAAGCACCAAAGCCAATCCTAAGGCAAAATTTGACTCTAATGCCTCCATTAGCAAAGGTTGTTCTATATGCTCTAATGTTGATATAAATGCTCTTAAGACTAACCTTACAAGGCTAGAGAAAACAACTAAGAGCAAGGATAAGGAGATTACCCGGTTGAACATGTTGATCAACCAAGGTAAGGTTGGTGCCAAGTCTATGCCCAAGGCAATTGACACAAGAGGACTTGGACACTACAAGGACAACAAGGTCAATGGTAGAATGGTGGTGAAAGGGCATGAGATCCCCTTGTGGAACAAGGGAGGCTACCTCAATACTATTATGGATATTGCCCATGGAGTAACCACCTCTACCACAACACAAGACAAGCCAAAGGTTGTGAACATCACAAAGGGAAATGGTGGGGTTAATTCTCCATCAAAGACATCGAAGAATGTGGTGGAACACAAGCCTGCTCCGAACTACACTTGTGACTGTTGTGACCTTGGACCACAATGGTAAAATGGTGGTCAAGTATGTTGGAGCCTACACCAAGAAGGCCATGAGGAAGAGTGTGTGGGTTCCCAAAGTTTATGCTTCTAACCTCCAAGGACCCAAATCTTTTTAGGTACCTAAATCAAAAGCTTAAACTTGTTTTGTAGGCCTACACCTCCGGTGGAACCGCATGGTTGATTGATAGTGGAGCCACTAATCATATGACCGGTGATGAAGGCTTGTTTGCATCCCTTGAGCATTATGACACCCCTACGGAAACTATCATCTATGGAGATAATGGTCAAAGAGATGTTATTGGTCTAGGTAAAATTGCTATCTCAACAACAAATTCAATTGAAAATGTTTTTCATGTTCAAGGTTTAGGGTACAACTTGTTGTCGGTTTCACAACTTTGTGAGAAGGCTACAATTGTCTTGTCTCTTTACCAAAGAGGGTGTGACCATCTCGAGAAGGGAGGATTCCTCTATTGTCTTTGCGGGTCATCTAAGGGGGAAGCTTTACTATGTGGATTTCACAAAAGTAAAAGTGGACCCTAAGACTTGCTTAGTGGCAAAATCCGACATGGGTTGGCTATGACATCGCCGACTAGCCCATGTTGGCATGAGGAACTTGGCCAAACTTCAAAAGGACGAGCACATCCTAGGACTAACAAATATTGTTTTTGAGAAAGATAGGTTGTGTAGTGCTTGTCAAGCGGGAAAGCAAGTTAGAGCGTATCATCCCGCCAAGAACATCCTATCATCATCAAGACCGTTGAAGTTACTACACATGGACTTGTTTGGACCAATTGCCTACATAAGCATCGGTGGTAACAAATATGGTTTAGTAATTGTTGATGAATTTTCCCATTTCACTTGGGTATTCTTTTTGCAAGATAAAAGTGAAACAAAGGGACTGGTCAAGAAGTTCATAAGAAGAGTTCAAAACGAGTTTGAGCTTAAAGTCAAGAACATAAGAAGTGACAATGGCTCGGAGTTTAGAAACACTCAAGTTGAAGAATTCCTTGATGAAGAAGGCATCAAGCATAAACTCTCCACTCCATACACTCCTCAACAAAATGGCATTATTGAGTGGAAGAACCGTACATTGATTGAAGCAACAAGAATAATGCTTGATGAATACAAGATTCCGCCTCTACCTCCACAAGTACTTGAACAAGACTTCCAATGAGATCACCACCGGTAAGAAACCTAGTGTGCACTACTTTAGAGTATTTGGGTGTAAGTGTTTCATACTTAACAAGAAACCCAAAGCTTCAAAGTTTGCATCCAAGGTTGATGAAGGTTTTCTCATTAGTTATTGAACTAACAAACATGCCTATCGTGTTTTCAACAAAACCACCAGTTGTGTTGAGATCATGGTAGATGTGAAATTTGATGAATCCAACAGCTCTCAAGGAGAGCAAGTTAGTGAAAACCTTATAGATGATGAAGAACCTCCAAGTGTATCCATCTTTAGAATGGGCACCAGTGAAGTGATGCCTCGGGAAGTTCAAATTCATGCTCCGGTTGACACAAACAAACAAGATCCATCATCATCAACAAGAGTGGAACCACCTAGTTCTCAAGTTCATCAAGATGGAAGTCAAGCTCATGGTGATGATCATGAAAGTGGCTTTGATCAAAGAGAAGAACAAGGTGGTGAAGCTCATGAACAAGCATCTCAAGTTGAAGATGGTGATGATGGACCTATTCAACCTCAATCTCAAGCACCACATCCAAGAGTTCATCAAATGGTTCAACGGGATCACCCCGTTGACAACATCCTTGGGAGTATTCAAAGAGGGGTAACAACTCGCTCAAGATTGTCAAACTTTTGTGCATTTTACTCGTTTATTTCCTCTTTGGAACCTCTTAGTGTGGAACAAGCTCTTGAGGACCCGGATTGGATTATTGCTTTGGAGGAAGAGTTGAACAACTTCAAGAGGAATGAAGTTTGAGAGTTGGTGCCAAGACCCAAGTAAAATGTGATCGGCACCAAATGGGTTTTAGGAACAAACAAGAGGAATTTGGTGTCGTAACAAAGAACAAGGCAAGGCTCGTGGGCAAAGGCGATACTCAAGTTGAAGGCTTGGACTTTGGAGAGACTTATGCTCCGGTAGCAAGGCTTGAGTCAATTTGTATACGCTTGACCTATGCTACTCATCATGACTTCAAGCTTCATCAAATGGATGTGAAGAGCGCATTCTTGAATGGACCTCTCCAAGAAGAAGTTTATGTTGATCAACCACCGGGCTTTGAAGATCCAAACTTCCCCAACCATGTGTAAAAGCTCCATAAGGCGCTCTATGGGCTCAAGGAAGCTCCTAGAGTATGGTATGAATGCCTTAAGGATTTTCTTCTCAATATTGATTTTGAGATAGGTAAAGCCGATTCTACTCTCTTCATTCAAATAAGTGAAAAAGATATCTTTGTTTGTCAAATTTATGTTGATGACATTATCTTTGGGTCTACTAATGACATGTTTTGTGAAGAATTTAGTAGGATCATGACCAAGATATTTGAGATGTCTATGATGGGCGAGTTGAAGTTCTTCCTTGGGTTTCAAATCAAGCAATTGAAGGAAGGGACTTTATTGTGTCAAACCAAGTATGTGAAGAATATGCTCAAGAGGTTTGACATGGCCGATTCCAAGCCCATCAAGACTCCCATGGCATTAAATGGACATCTTGATCTCAATGAAGAAGGAAAGTCGGTCGACCAAAAGGTATATCGTTCCATGATTGTCTCCCTCCTTTACCTTTGTACATCTAGGCCCGATGTTATGCTTAGTGTGTGCATGTGTGCAAGATTTCAAGCTAATCCTAAGGAGTGTCATCTAATGACCGTTAAGAGAATCTTTAGATATTTGGTACACACTCCTAACCTTGGCTTATGGTATCCCAAGGCCTCCACTTTTGATTTACTTGGCTATTCCGATTCGGACTATGCCAGTTGCAAAGTAGATCGGAAGAGTACAACAGGGACTTGCAATTTCTTGGTAGGTCTTTGGTGTCATTGTTGATGGCTCAAAACCGTGTTGAAATTCACTGTAAGCACACAAGTGACTTGGTGCCTTTTTCACTAAGGGGGGGATCCCTAAGGTTCTTGTCAATCCGCGGAGCAAGGGATATACTAGCGTTTAATCTAGCACTAATCTGGTTGATTGGAAAGCCTTTGAAAGAGATATTAATCTAAAGAAAAAGCAATCTAACCTATGTTGATCTAAGGCTAGACTAGATGGCAAAGGTTGGTACAAGAGAGAGATTAAAGTACATAAGTGTTCCCTCCCTAGGGTCTAGGATCACAAAGACATGCATCTACTACATGAAAGAGGTGTTGCCTTCTCTAGCTTCATGGCGGTTATGCGGTCGCTAGGCCTTTTCCCTTCTCTCGTACATGTCACTACGCGAAGGTAATAGATCACTTCGCTAACGCATCTACATCTAAGCATCCATAGAGTTAAGCTAATCACCACGATTAACACAAACCCTACTAAGATCACATGTTATGCACACATATGTAAATAAAGCATTCGCAAAGACATAGACCATGAAGCATTGAGGCATAGGGTTCATGTAGAGATTTACATATCAAAGATCCATAAAACCCTAGGGATGAGCGGAGGCATTTCCCCATCATCTTACAAAGATTGAAGCACATAGGGGTGACGGAGACTCCGGAGAACGTCGTCGATGAAGATGGCGGCGAGGAGACTTAGGAACACCCCTAGGCCGACGGCTTGGTGTTCTCCTCTTGCTTCCTTCCCTCCGCCGGCGTTGATCCTTACGACGAACTCATCTAATTCTATCCCTCATCTTGCGGCGACGGCTATCTGGTGAATGGGCATTGAAGGAATGATTGGATGCGGCGGCTGTCAGAGACAAGGGATATAAATACACCGAGGAGAACCTAGGTCAAAGGGGACCACGAACCGAGGCAAAAAGGGCCTGGGCCGGTCAGCATGGGCCGGCCGACCTGGGCCTTTTCTGGTCCGGTTCGGGCCTGGCTTCCTCCCCGTGGCTCATCTTGACATTTTGGATTTATGCCTATTTATTTGTGTCATTTTGGCGTCATCATCCCCGCGATCAAGATAGGGGGTTTTCTCGCATGAAGTCTGATCTTTACGTCTTAGTCCTCGGGGATGATCCGTCGTAGCACCTTGGTCCTTGCCACCTTTGGAAGTGATTTCGCCTTGCACTTGAACACGAACGGAACTCCTCATTTGCTCCTTTGAACTCGTTGTAACTCCGTCCCTTTTGTCCATGTTTTTCTACAAAAACACAACACTTCCAAATGCACATACAGAGTTGAACTTGTTATATCATTAGTGTGCCTAGTGGCGGGTTAGTTTCATAATCAAGCTCAAACCAAAGTGTGACGAATGCTCTAGGTTGACGGAAATGGACCGCCAACATCCCCCCATGCTTAAACCTTGCTCGTCCTCGAGTAAGTAATCCTTGCTTAAAGGGGAATCAGTGTTGCCTTCCAATGTTGTCTCTGCACTTAGTCATTCATGACAAGACATATTGCTCTCTCTTAAGAATTTAGTTTTAAAGTTCAAGTTGTGACCGGCTTCTTTTTCATTATGGAAGATAGACTAACAATAAAGAACAAGCCACAATTAATAAATATGATGCTCTCAAACTTAAGTGAACTTCAAACCGTTACCTTGTTCCATCGAATAATTTTCAAAAAGATGTGTATCCAATATAGGTGAAAATCTCTTGCAAAAGCTCATGAGAACACTCATCTTATCAAGTCACTCAAGCCTATAATATATTATTTTCAACCTACTCTACTCATATGTGATAGTGGGAAGCTTATGTGGAGCTTGGTGGGTTGAAACAATCCTAGCAAAACATACATCCAAAATATTGTCAAATTAAGAGAGAGATCTACTGGAATTACCGAGACTCGCCAAAAAGGCCATGGAAAATAAATGTTGGAAAGAGAGAGGGATGAAACACACACATTTAGATAGGTGGACATGTGCAAGTGGCAAATGGATGATCCCGAGGCACAAGTGAAGTCCTCATTATCAGATTGCACATGGTTGGAAGATTTGAGTATGGATTTGTCTTTGAGGCACTTGAGAACTTATGAAGCAAAAAGAACCGAGGAGCATCTTTTTATTTATTTATTTTTCATTTCCTCTTTTTCTTTTTTTATTTTCCTCCTGTTTTCATCTCTTTTTTTTCTTCTTTTTCATTTTTTCTTTTCTCATCATTTTTTTCTTTTTGCTCCTCAGAACTTTTGCAACATTGCAACATAATACTTACTTAGCATTTGTCAGAGATGATGTGATGACTCCTCCCCCCATGCTTGAACGATTGCTTGTCCTCGAGCATAAAAGAGAGGGGACCTATGGCTGCTAGATAAGTAAAAATCTTGTGTTCCTTTATAAATCTCTTGAAATCTTCAGGGGCATCCTCCATGTCAAAACTCCGCATGATCTTGGGTGCATTGATGAGTCCCTTCATATGTTATATATCTTGAAATCTTGCTAGAAAATTTTCAGAAAATTCGTCGAAAGATCATCCATACTCAAATTGGGTTGTGGACAAGGAGGTGATCACAAAAATATGTTTTTGGTTTAGGGTGGATGCCCAGTGAGGTTTGTGAAATTTTCAATGTGAAAACCCATAATGCATGAACAAAAAGGCTAGCATGAAAAAGTTACACAAAGGAATGACCAGCTTCTTAGTCTCGAACTATAGAAATCAATCCTAACCCAACTCATCAAAACATATGTTTGCAATCTAAAGGTTTTATCATGATAGAACATATATGTATATGGCTTTGGTAGGTAGAACTTTGCAAGAGCATCACAAATATGTAGATAGCATAAAAGTTAAGTTTTCATAAAAACGACAAGTTATCCGGCTATCCGTAAACTTAAATCAAAGAGCAAAGATATATATGTGGGTCTAGAGTATAGTCATTTAACCTCCACAAATAAAAGAGCCAGTATTTAAAGTTAATTTCAGAGCACGTTATAGAGAGCAATTAGCCAAGACATGTATAACTTCATGTAGGTAAACAAAGCAGCAACATTCACCATTTTTCCATAAGCATAGGCATTATTAAACATCGAGGTGAACACATGGTCATGATTATTTATTGAAAATAAAAAAATCTAGGTTGTCCTCCTAGTATCCATGTTATTGTTATTGAGAAAAAACAAAAAGTTGCACCTAGGGTTGAAGGCATACTTACAAGCATTTATTTTCGGAAAAGAGAAGGTCCATGGAGGTGTTACCATCTTTTATAGTTCTTTGTTATCTTCTCCCGACTTCTCCATGTATCGAATGTGACTTTGCTTTTGTCTTGATTTTCCAATGCTCCTATACTTCTGAATTTGATCATGTATGCTTAATGGAGCCAATGGTCACCATTCTCTTCAATGTTGTCATCACCATCTCCTCTTTCTTGTTCTCATCATCTCCTTGCTGTCTCTTCTTCATGGATTTTCCCTCTGTCCAGAACAGAACATATATCGAAATATAGATTTATTGAAAAGTTTATGAAATTACCTTTCCAACGTGTGGTCATTCATCGAAAACGGAGTTCAGACAAGGGAGTTATGTCTGTTTTACTTCAGCGTTGCGTGCTGTCCAAAACTGATTTCAGGACGTGTTGCACTCGGTGATTGGGCCATAACTTCTTAACTTCTTGTAGGAACCTCCGATTGTCTTGATTCTTGATTTGTTGGAATCATAACTTCATGGGGCTTCTAAATTTCCAAAAGTATTCAGTGTCTTCCTTTCGAGACCACGCGGAATTTTGATGAGATCGGTGGCTTCTTGCGCATTGATCCAGAGATGTTGATGATCTTGATCATTCTATCTCCTAGAGCGTCATGTTGCACTTCCGTGTTGAAGATTCAGGGCCTCCCGCATGCTTAGCATTTTGCTAGGCATGGAAGAAGAAGACAAAGTATTTTTATCTTAGACATCCTTCAATTTCCTTGTCGTGAGAGTCTTTATCTTGCATGCAAAACATTTTAAGTGCACATTCTACCCTCAAGGTGACGGTTGGGAGTAGATAAATTGCCAACAATCCAAACATTTTTTTCCAAGACTCTTAACTTGTGGCATAATTAATATAATGAGGAATAAAAACCTAATGGGTGTACGTGGTGCAAAGTGTGTATGCACATGAGAGGAAAGCATATAAACAAAGACAATGATTTCACTTTGTTCTAAACACCATGTTTACAACTAGGTTGCCGAATTTCTCCATAGCCATAAAGATTTATTCATCTAGGGTTAGAACACCATGTCTATCCTTAGATAAATAATTCCTTATAGCATAAGAAAAATAAAGCACAATGCGATGTTTATAAACCAACCAATGCATCATGAAAACATATGAAAAGCTAGCAAGGTTTATTGAACTTAATGATGATGGTCCGCAATCATGTTTAAACACCACGTTTACACAAGATCACAAAAGGAAAATGCTAAGCTTGAGCATTAACATGGAAAATGAAGCATTCATCATTAAGTCTATAAAACAACCAAGCCAACTATATTCAAAACATGTATATGAAAAGACACAAACATCACGTTGATGACATAATGCAATGCATGCAAACAAATAAATATGATCATGAATATGATGGTGGTTCTAAAGAGAAAATGAAACTTAGATTAATTAGCCACAAGTTAATCATCATAGGAAGGTGCCATTTATTCTTTCTAAAGAAGAAATAAAAACAAAAAGAAACGGGTTGCCTCCCGAAAAGCGCTTCATTTAAAGTCATAGAGCTCGACTTTCTCACATACCTTCTTTTCGTCACATAGCCATGGCCCTTCATGCAAGAATAAAAGGTGCCAATGCAGCTTTAATTCACTTCTCATGTTGTGCTTGATCACTTATAGGAGACTTGCCCAAGCTATCCGACATCATCGCTTTCTCCTTCTTTGTCACCCTTCGGTGCTGCCTTCTCTTCACAAATTTTTCTTTAATGTCCAGAACAGAATGTGTACTCAAAGTCTACTCCATTGCACAGTGCACAAATTTTTCTTTCCAACAAGTCTTTATTTGCCCAAATCGGACTCCAAACAAGAGAGTTGCGTCTGTTTTACTCCGGCGAAGAAATCTGTCCTGAAATTTTCAGAACGCGCGACGCTCAATGTTTTCTCCATAACTCCTTGCACGGGTCTTCAAATTCGTTGGTTCTTGATGCGTTGGAATGGAAACTTGATGGAGCTTTTGAATATCTCATTTTATTCATTTGTATACATCTGATCAAGCTCACAAATTGATGAAGACAGCAGCATCTATCGCGGGATTTGGAGAGGTTGATGATTTATCTTGCAACTCTTTGGGCATGACTTCTCTTTACATAATTCAAGCCATTGTATTCCTACATGGTTAGTGAAAATCGGGCATTCTTCCGACATATGCTTCTTTAAGGTCATTAGCTTGACCAAGCGCAAAGCATGATCGAGATTTACAAAACTTATTGTAAACATACACGTCCATAATCAACACCACATGCAAATTGTAGCAACAAGTCAAGGTGTAATTAAAAGAAGCATATGTTTCATGCAAAGTACTTAGCTCATCATTAGGCAAAGGTTCTTTAGGGGTGAGATTAATTGGTTAAAACATAAACATTACCTCATCATAATTCTCAAGAAATTCTAGCCTATCAACATGATCATCATTGGAACAAGGCATAGAATTTAAACTATTATTCATACTATTGGTCCAACATGAATATTTGAATATATCATCATCCAAACCAATAATACTTGAGATTTCAGCGTGTACCTTAGCCTCGGAGCTTTCTCAACAAGAGTGATCCTTGGTTCATCTAACATTTTTGAAGGCAAATCAATCTCAACAGGTGGAGGTGTCTCTTTGTTATCTTCTTGCATCCCCTCCATATCATCATGTGGAACACATAACCCTTTAGCAATGTATGCATTCATCTCTTCTTTGAAGTCTTCATTATCATCACAATCTTTATATTCAAAGTCTTGTATGTTGCTTTCTTTATCTTCCATGTACCACATGTCGTCAAGATTGCTCATCATTGATTCACTCTTTTCTTCATCCTTGAGCACTTCCATGTCTTGATTTGCTAGTGTGTAGGCTTTAATAGCACACAAGCTACAACCTTGTGGAGAGGGGCCTTCTTGGAGTATTTGCTTTATGTCATCTCCTTCCCATTCATCTTCTAGCTTGAGTCCTATTTTCTCTCATTTATTCTTCGAGACACTAGCTCTTCTTTTCATTTTCCTCATCTCCCTAGCAATGAATTCTTGCCCATGGTTGAACGGCCATGACCAATCAATTTCTTCTTCTTCAATTGGTGCGCATGGTGTTGTGGAGAGGGAACTTTTAGGCTTGTCATGGTTGTACTCTTCTCCTCCTTCATCATGAATCTTCGAGTTGTCATATTGATTGACCCATCCTTCATCTTCTACGTCTCTTTCTTCTTCAAACATATTTTGGATCGATTCTCCACTCATTTCTTGATCAAATATATCTTCAACTTGTTTGGCAATGTGTCGGTGTTCATCCTTCCTTCGGTGGTTGATTAGGGGGGCAAAATCAATTTGAATCCAATCAGATTGATTGAATTCCGCCAATGGTCTAGCATTCCCCATGCTTCGGCCTACATTCATGTTAGTTTCAACATTTTTAATATCCGAAATGACTTTGCTTACCTTAGGAAGTGGTTCTTCAGCTTCTTGTTTGATTGGTTCATCTTCCTTGACCTCCGGTTCATCTTTTTCAGAAATTTCAATAAACATCTCGGGCTTGCTTTTGTCATTGTGCTCCTCCCGACAACGTCTTTGCCAATCTCTTTGCGTTCTTTTTCTATTACTTATCCTTTGTAAGATTTGTGCGGCTTCACTAATTGTTTTATCTATTAAATCATCACCTGCACACATGCTTACAAAATGAGCAGAGTTAGGGGTTAGTGAAAAATAAAAGGTATGCAACATCAAGTCACTGGAAAATCCCAAGTTCGGGCCTTGTTCAAGTAGTTCATTAAAACGGTCCCATGCTTCATCAATTCCTTCATCCTCTCCTTACTTGAAAGTGAGCACTTGCCTCCTTAAGTATTAGACCTTGCTTATGGGAAAGAACTTCAAAAGAAACTTCTTCACTAGCTCATCCCAATTTTCTTTTGCTTCAAAGGACGCAAGTGTGTACCATCTTCGCGCTTCATCTTCGAGAGAGAATGGAAAAAGATTCCACTTGAACCAAGCGGCCGGAACTCCTTGTTGCACCGTGTTGCATATCATCATGAATTTCTTAATGTGTCTATATGGGTTGTCATCCTCCAATATTCTAAAGGGGTTTGTCGCCACTAACTTGATGATTCTAGGCTTCACTTCGTAATGGGTTGTAGCAAGCGTCAAGTCTGATTTTTGCATCTCAATGTCCTCCATTGACGGCATTGCTAGCTCCCTTAGCGACATCTCTTCGTCTTCTAATGGTGAGGTGAACAAATCCATCTAGGCACTGAAAAAAAAGAAAAATACAAAAAAGGTTTTTTTTTCTCGAAAACGAGGGTTAGATGTTAGTAATCAACAAAATTAACACAAGATTAAATGTAGCAAACTGGTTTGCTCCCCGGCAACGGCGCCAGAAAAAGGGGCTTGTTGACGGTTCAAAACCGTGTTGAAGTTCACCATAAGCACACGGGTGACTTGGTGCCTTTTTCACCAAGGGGGGATCCCCAAGGTTCTTGTCAATCCGTGGAGCAAGGCATATACTAGCATTTAATCTTGCACTAATCTAGTTGATTGGAAAGCCTTTGAAAGAGATATTTATCTAAAGAAAAAGCAATCTAACCTATGTTGATCTAAGGCTAAACTAGATGGCAAAGGTTGGTACAAGAGAGAGATTAAAGTAGATAAGTGTTCCCTCCCTAGGGTCTAGGATCACAAAGACACGCATCTAATACATGAAAGAGGTGTTGCCTTCTCTAGCTTCACGGCGATTATGCGGTCGCTAGGTCTTTTCCCTTCTCTCGTACATGTCACTACACGAAGGTAATAGATCACTTCGCTAATGCATCTACATCTAAGCATCCATAGAGTTAAGCTAATCACCACGATTACCACAAACCCTACTAAGATCACATGTGCACACATATGTAAATAAAGCATTCGCAAAGACATAGACCATGAAGCATTGAGGCATAGGGTTCATGTAGAGATTTACATATCAAAGACCTATAAAACCCTAGGGATGAGCGGAGGTATTACCCCATCATCTTACAAAGATTGAAGCACATAGGGGCGATGGAGACTCCGGAGAACGTCGCCGATGAAGATGGCGGTGAGGAGACTTAGGAACACCCCTAGGCCGACGGCTTGGTGTCCTCCTCTTGCTTCCTTCCCTCCGCCGGCGTTGATCCTTGCGACGAACTCATCTAACTCTATCCCTCATCTTGCGGCAGCGGCTATCTGGTGAATGGGCGTTGAAGGAATGATTGGATGCGGTGGCCGTCGGAGACAGGGGATATAAATACACCGAGGAGCACTTAGGTCAAAGGAGACCACGAACCGAGGAAAAAAGGGCCTGGGCCGGTCGGCATGGGCCTTTTCTAGCCTAGTTCGGGCCTGTCTTCCTCCCCATGGCTCATCTTGACATTTTGGATTTATGCCTCTTTATTTGTGTCATTTTGGCGTCATCATCCCCGCGATCAAGATAGGGGGTCTTCTCGCATGAAGTCTGATCTTTACGTCTTAGTCCTCGGGGATGATCCGTCATAGCACCTTGGTCCTTGCCACCTTTGGAAGTGATTTCGTCTTGCACTTGAACATGAACGGAACTCCTCATTTGCTCCTTTGAACTTGTTGTAACTCTATCCCTTTTGTCCATGTTTTCCTGCAAAAACACAACACTTCTAAATTCACATATAGAGTTGAACTTGTTATATCATTAGTGTGCCTAGTGGCGGGTTAGTTCCATAATCAAGCTCAAACCAAAGTGTAACGAATGCTCTAGGTTGACGGAAATCGACCGCCAACAGTCATGGAGTTCTAAGAAACAAAATTCGGTTGCTTTGTCCACGGCCGAAGCCGAGTATGTGGCGGCCGGTGCGTGTTGTGCACAACTCTTGTGGATGAAGCAAATGTTGATTGATTACAGTTGTGTGTTTAGTAAGATTCCACTCTTTTGTGACAATGAGAGTGCCATCAAGCTAGCAAACAATCCGGTGCAACACTCTAGAACAAAGTACATAGATATTAGACATCATTTCTTAAGGGATCATGAGGCTAAGGGAGATATTGCTCTACGTCATGTGACCACAGAGAGGCAACTTGCTGATATCTTCACTAAGCCTCTAGATGAGAAAAGGTTTTGTGCTTTGAGAAGTGAGCTAAATATCTTGGATTCTCGTAACTTGGCTTGACATGTTGCACATACTTGATTGTTACCTAGATAGGTTGAAAAAGTTTTATATTCTTTCTTTGGTGTGAGTTTTTCAAAGATTTGGTTTTTGAGATCCTTGGATCAATCTTTAGCCCAAGTGACTATAGTTTTGAATTGTTGATTGTGGCTAGTCACTTGTGGTTAAAAGTTTGTTATATGTCCACTAGCTATATCCTTATATATCTCCAATCTCAAAATCTCTGAACTCTACCTCTTTGGGCTATTTCTGTGCTTCTCGGGTCATCCGGCCCCTCCAGCCGGATCACCCGGCGCGGCTCTGGAGACCGCCTGGTCACCCGACCACTTCCGGCCGGATCATTCGGTCCAGGCGCAGGCACTATAAAAGGCCCATGGCCGACAGGAAGAACCCTAACTTCTCCTCATTTCCACTCCAAACCGCCGCCGCCGCTCCTACTCGCTCCTAGGCGATTTTTGCTCTCCTCCACAGGATTTCTCCGTGGTTGGGGGCATTGGATTGCCCTCCTCTTCAAGTGGTCCTTCCTCTCCGGATCATCCGAAAACTTCGCGGGAATCCAACGGTAAAATCCATTCAAATCCCCGAATTTCCGATCTCTCAATGTGGGTCGTTCTAGATGATTTCCTTCGGTCAAATGCTTCCATCTAGACTCTAGAACACACCCCTATGATCTTGTTTCAATTCGTTGACTTAATCCATAGAAATCAAATTCTAGGGTTCATCCCGACCCGTCGGGTCACCCGGCCCCTCTGTCCAGATGACCCGACCGGGGTCTGGACGGCCCAAAAACATCTTGTTTCTCTCAATCTTTTTACCTATCTTAATTTCTATCGGTTATTACTCTTCTACAGATGGGTAGAGATAAAGGAGTTGCTCGAGGCAAGGAAATTCAATCGGAAGAATCAAGTGAGGAAGAGGAATATCGTGCCTCGGATGAGGAGTATGGTATTCATGTTCATGCCAAGAGGTCCAAGCCACAAGCTCCTCCCTCTCGTGCACAAGGTCGTGGCCGTGGACAAGAAGGCAATCCCGTCCTTAAGAAGAAGACTACATCCATTGGTGTAAGAACAAAGAGGGCAAGCTCAAGTGATGTTGGGGATTGCTATGATGCGGATATGGAACATCACCAACAAAAGTTGTAACCAAACTTCAACCAAAATCTAGGAACAAGACCAAACTAAAAAATGTTAAGTTTGCTACACCCCGAGCACAACCCCCAGCGTAGAGAAAAACTTTCCCAGAAGTCATCTCCTCTGCTCTTTTTGCGAAGTTGCTTTTTGATACTTCCTTCAAAACACCTTCTACTGTAGTAACACCAAGCCAGCACCCACATCATCTTGTGTTCCATGCGGATGGAAGAAAAGCACCGCCTCCTTGAGAGCTTCTGTGCCCATCTCCAGCGTTTCCTTGGTGCCGTTCTTTTGTAAGCCTGCCTAATAAGAGATGAAAGATGATGTTAAGCAAATTATCTCAGTAGGAGATCTTATAAATTTCTTCTTGAAGCAAACTAAGTTTCGGGTTTTCCACAAAGCCCAACAGATTGCAGATATCCCAACCATGTGAATTTTCCCCAAATTTGGAAGGAAAATCTTGGACCACTCCTAGTATTGTTCAAAACTGGTAGGCCTACAATTTGCACCGACTACCATAGCTACAAGGCTCCAGACATATCTTGACAAGGCACACTCAAAAAACAGATGTTTGCTATTCTCATCCCCCTCTTAACTAAGATTTTTTATTTCTACCTGTTCTACTTTTTTTTCTGTTCTGGCTCGGTTGATTACAAAAGCTACATTTCTTATCCCTATTCTAGTTTCTTTTGATCATATTGTCCTTTGTGAGAATTGAATTTAATTGTAATTGCCACATAAAGATCTTTATCTTCAGTGGTATCTTGGCCTTCCAAATTCTTGTGTTGGGTTTTTCTATGTCTGTCCTGTAGAGGTGGGCATACATAGTTCTATTTGAGAATCTTTTATTTTTTCCCAAATCCACACTGGTTTATCTTTGTCAGTTCCTAGGGCACAAGCTGTCAAAATATCTTTCAGCTGTCTTAACTGTGTCTGTTCCCTCTCATCAAGCCACCTTCTAAAGGTGATCCTCCATCTATTTCCAGCCATCTCAGCAACACTATTCTTCTGTTCATTACATAACTCGAATAGCTGACTGAATTTATCTTTCAGTGCTATGTTCCCACACCATGGGTCCCTCCAGAAATCTGAGTCTAAGCCATTACCAATTATTATTCTTTTGCCTCCCAAATAAAGATCCTTAACCTTGATAAGATCATTCCACACAGGGGAATTGGCTGGTTTATTTCTTAGCTGTGATATCCCTCCTTTAATTTTGTATTTCTTTTTGACAATTTCATGCCACAAACCTTCTCCATTCTCCAATTTCCACCACCATTTACATAGCAGACTTAAGTTCATCTTCCTCATGTTGTTAACTCCCAGACCTCCTTTCTTCTTAGGCCTTGAGATGACCTCCCATTTGACTAAGTGATATTTCTTTTTATTTCCACCTCCTTGCCAAAAAAATTGTTTTCTAGTTCCCTCCATCTTTTTAATCACTATTTTTGGCAGTAAGTACATGGACATTGCATAAGTTGGGATGTTGCTAATGCAAGCATCCAGCAGGACTAATTTCCCTCCTGTGGAAAGAGTTGCACATTGCCATCCAACCAATCTTTTTCCCATTTTTTCCACAAGTGGCAACCAATCTTTTATATGTAATCTGGAGCCAGCCATAGGGACTCCCAGATATTTAATAGGCCACTGACCAATTGCACAATTGAACATATCTGAGTAAGTCAATGCTTTCTCAGCATCTGTTGAAATCATAAGGATTTCACTTTTATCAAAATTTATTTTTAGGCCAGACATTTCTTCATATAGATATAATAATAGTTTCATATTCTGTGCTTATCAGCCTCATCTTTCATGCATAATATTGTATCATCTGCATACTGTAATATTGCCACACCTTGCTGAACATATTCTGGTATTAGACCCTTAATTATCCCCCATTTTGCTGAGCTAGATGGACCATTTTGGCTAAGCAGTCTGCAGCCAAATTAAACAAGAGGGGAGACAAAGGATCCCCTTGACGCACTCCCTTTCTGCTCTTGAAATAACCTCCCAAATTATCATTCACTTTGACACTAAGAGTTCCACTACAAACCACCCTTTCAATCCATTTGCACCAGGTTTCACTGAAACCCCTTTGTTTCAAGGTCTCCAGAAGGAAGTTCCAACTAATCTTGTCATAAGCTTTTTCAAAAATCAAGTTTCAGAATAATCCCATCTTTTTTCTTTGCCTTAGTATCATGTAAAATCTCATGGAGACTGAGGACTCCGTCCATTATGTTTCTCCCTTTGATGAAGGCATTCTGGCTTTTATTGATGATTCTGCTGATGCTGTCCTCAAAGCGTAACATTAGAGCCTTGGTTATGATTTTATAACTGACATTCAGTAGACAAATCGGCCTGAACTACTGAATTTTTGCTGCCTCCTTGATTTTAGGGATTAGTGTTATGACTCCATAGTCCAATCTATCAATATCCAGACTGTGCTCCCAAAAATCCTTAAACAAATCCAATAAGTCTTCCTTTATAACCTCCCAGCAAACTTGGTAAAATTCAATTGGGATGTGGTCAGGACCAGGGGCTGTGTTTTTTTTCATTTCCATCACTACCTTCTTTATCTCTTCTTCTGTAAAAGGTCTGATCAATTTCTCATTTTCCTCAGCATTCACTTTTTCATGTTGATCCTAACAATTAGGATCTAACTAGAAAGATGGGCTATCAGAGGGCCCAAAGAGTCCCTTATAGTAATCAGTGGCATGTTTGAGGATTTCATCCTCACTTTCCAGAATCTCTCCTTCCCTTTCTAGATTAAAAATAATGTTTTAACTTTTCTTCCCATTAGCCTTCTTATGGAAATATGTAGTATTGTTGTCTCCTTGTAACAGCCAGTTTGCATTTGGTCTTTTATGCCAGTATAACTCTTCTTCCTCTGCTAGTCTGAGCAGTTCTGTCTGAATAAAAGTCTTCCTACTAAGCAAAAACGGACTTAGTGAATCTTCTTCTTCTTTCTCTTCTAACTCAGACAGTCCTTTTTGTAAGATCAGCTTGTACCTCTTGGTCTGACCTCTCAAATTGTTCCCCCACCCTTTTAGGAATTTATTCACCCTATTTATCTTAATGTACCATTTGTTCACAGAGTTGCCAGCATTCACAGCTTTCCCCCGAATCTCCTCTATCTTGGGAAGGAAGTCCACATGTTTCAGCCAGGAGTTTTCAAAACAGAATTTCTTGGTTTTTTCAGCCCTTTTTTTTGCGAATTACACAGTACATCGGAGACACTCACAATGCACGCACACTCATCCCTATGAACACACGCGCGCAAACCCTACCCCTAGGAGCATCTTCGAAGACTGGGCTGGCAAATCCTCAAGATTGATGAAGTCACCACAGGCACCTCGCTGTCGACGGGAACGTCGCCTACCACTGAAAGCACAAACGCCGTTAAATCCTGAGAAATTCGCTCCCACGGGGAGTCGAACCCAGGACCTGAGGTGCTACCGAGGTTCCTATAACCACTAGGCTACAGGCCCTTTCACGGTTTTTTCAGCCCTTTCTACATCCTAGAGCACAACAACAGAGGGTTGTGATCAGACATGTATCTTGGTATCTTCCTCACATTTGACAGAGGGAAGAGTGACTCCCATTTATCATTAATTAAAATTCTATCCAACTTTTCAAGAGTTGGATCAGCTTGATTATTGCTCCAAGTAAATTTTCCTCCATTCAAGGCAAGCTCCCTTAATTCATATGAATTTATGATCTAGTTAAACAAGTCAAAAAATCTGTTTGCACAAAAGGATTTGTTTTTTCATCACTATATCTTAATATGTTGAAGTCTCCTCCAATAAGGAGTGGCAGATCATCAACTGCACAAATGTTAGACAGTTCAGCAAGGAACTGTTCCTTTTAATCATCATGAGCTGGCCCATATACAGTAATCCATCTCATCTTTCCTACTTTTTTTGTCCACTATCTTAGCTGAAAGTGCAAATTCATAATCTGTGACCTTAATGATCTCAAAAATTTCTTCCTTGATACCACATAGGACCCCCAGATCTGCCTTTTGAGGGCATCCAGTGGCAGGCATAAATTTGATGAGGGTCAATATTTCTAAAAAACTTGTCAGAATACTTTTTCCTGATGGTTTCCTGTAACCCTATGAAGTCAACTTTAAAGTCCAACAGAAGATTTTTAATACAAGTCTCCATTCCCTTTTTGGAAACACCTCTACAGTTCCAAATTATTCCTATCATTGAATAACTTTACTCCAAGCAGCCCCCTTTCTGAGGTTATACTTAGAACTAGCTCCAAGTTTACCTCCTTCAAAGGTGGAGGTCCCCTCATCAGGATGGGACCCCTTTCCTTTGGCCTTCTTATCATTTTGGCTTCTTTGTTTCCTTTCTTTTTTTCTTAGTTCTCTTAGTGTAAACCACTTGAAACTCTTCTTCATCAGAAGAGTCAGATTTTCATTCCAGATGTTTCGTCTCCTCTAAGGGGAGAGCCCTCATGTTGACATCTACTTGTGAGTTCTCCACATCATCTACATCATCTAACTTCTCTTTTAGGCTAGCTCTTGCTTTTTCTAAATCTTTAAGTAAATCAAAATTTTCTAGGTTGACATTATCAGAATCATCCCCCATCATCTTTGATCTTAATATAAGCTCATTGTTGTCAAGAATTGCAAAGGAGTTCTTGGAGTTTAGAAGGTTACCTTCAAGATTCTTCTTCTGAGCCGCCAATGCTGCCTTCTCAGCAATCTTGATGCCCTCCATGCCTTGTTCTTTGATCCTTTGGCTTTGTCTTGCTTTTCCCTATTCCTTGCTTGTTTCAGTCTTGTCCAACTGTTTGCCTTGAGCCACGCTTTTTGTGAGAATTGTTTCTCCTTTCTCATCTTCATCTTCCTTCTCCAGCTCTTCCCAGTTTGGGGAGTTCTGTGTATCTTCCACCCCCATCTCTCCTCCTTTATCTGCATTTGTAGTCATCTCACCTACTTCCTCCTGACTAGACCACTCAGCCCCAGGGGCTTCTTGTGTCCCAACTGTAGGGCTAGGTTGAGTGGGAGATAAGACATTGTCTGTTACTATGTCATTCTGGGTGTGTTCTCTTTGCAGCTTCCCCCCCCCACTGCCCCCTTGAGACATGGCAAACTTGGCCTTTATAACTGTTAGAGGGTCAAATTTGTATTTTATCAAATTGGAACCATACTCATTGAATGCCACTGCCTTTTCCTCACTGACCTGCATTCTTGCTATTTTTTGAACTTCTATTGGCTTCCAAGTCCCAAAGTGCAGGTGCTCTCCTCCTGGTGACAGCAGCTCCTCAAAGTATGAGTCTGAGCTATCACTGTCATTTCCAGTGATCTATTTGTTCTTTTGTTTTCAGTACCTCCCACAGTTTCTTCCTATGTCTTCCCCTTCTCATTCATCTCTCTTTCTTGTTCTTGGATCTCTGTTCCCACATCTTCCATAACTACTTCTGTGTCCAACAAATTTTTCCCTTTATAGTTTTCTTGTTGTTGATTTGATGTCTCTTCTTGACCCAATGTGCCACTAGTGCTTCCCTGTTGGAAGTTTTCTCCATTCCCCCTCTTAGGTTTTTTTGGGGAAGGTTTATCCTCATTGGATCTGTCAGCATTTCTAGTCCAAGTGTTCCAAGATGAAGTTGTACCTCCTTCCACCACAACCTCTCTCTGAAAGCCAAAGTCAAATGAATGCATTTCTAGCAGCCCCTCCACTATTGTCGGCACTTTTGCAATGTCCATGCAGCCAATCTTGACTCTCACAAACTCCCACCTTTTTAGATTTGTTTTGTCTACTTCTATGGGTATACCCACCAATGAAGCTACAGATGCTACCCTTTTCTCTGTTCTTTTTTCCACAGGTAACCCAAAGATCCTAAACCAGGCAGTTTCAAGCTCTGCCTTTGCTCCAACAAAAGGATTCCACTTATCCACTCTGAATTTAACTCCAGGCACTGTCCTCATCTCCATTCCAGTAAAAAAAGATAGCTCTTCCACTTTCTGAGCAGTGGGGAATTTCATTTGGAATTTATCATCAGCAACTTTTTTTGCAAACCACCTCCATGTGGATAATGGCCCTGCTTGTGTCTTGAATTCACCTTCCACCTACCTAGCTGTCACTACCCATTCCTTAATTGTTATCACAGCAGTATTGGACATGTTTTTTGACTCTTCTCCATAGTTATCATCCTGAATTATGTGGAACCCCAGATCTGGTGCAGCCAAGCCACAGAAGGGTGCAATGCACTCCCAAGGAAGGATTTCAGGGCATGCTCTAGCCACATGCCCCTCTTTCTTGCATCTTGGGCAAATCAGGGGCTTAAAGTAGTCCTCTGATTTGTGTCCAATTTTCCCACAACTTTTGTAGATCCCAGCAATTTTCCCACCTTCATCTGTTTTTTCCCCGCAAGGTTTTCATCTGCAACGGGGCCTTTGTTCTTCTGAACTTTGCTTGTATCTCTTGGTAGTTCCTCCTTTCCTTTGATATCCTCCCGTTTCAACTCACCCTGCTCTTGTTCTCTTGCTTGATTCAGATTCTCCCTCAGATCAAACTGCTGATCTCTTCTAGGGTTTTGATTCTGGTTGCCCCTCGGATCTCTCTGCCGCTAATGCTGATTTGGGTATCTTCCTTCCTGGAAATTGCTTCTCCTGTCATCCCAAGTCCCCTGATGATGATAATCCGCTGGCTGACCATCATCTCTCCATGCGCTACCACGCCCTCGTCCTGGCTAGACTCCTCTAGGATACCTCTGGTCCCCATAGGCACCCTTATCATCCATCCTGCGCTTCTCCAGTGGATTGTTTCGAAGCACTTGAGCAAAAGACCTGGTGTCCCCTCCAAGGGTCGACCACGGTGGTGAAGCACCACGTAGGGGTGTCGAAGCCTGTGATCGACCGGGGATGAGCGAAGTTACCTTTGGCACCGGAATCACTTGGCACTTCCCCGCCGTCGACGCCTTCTTCCAGATGTGGTCGAGGTTCCTGTTCAACTCCCCGAACTCAACCCCTCACGGCCTTCGCTAGATCTTCCTCAGGTTAGGGTTCGCCGAACACGAGGTCTTCGGTGGATCAGGTTCCAGAGGGGGCTTGCGCTTCTCCGGATCCAAGATCTCCAAAGAGCCCACGCCCTACAGCGCCGGAGCAGGTGGCGACGGCTGCAGCGGTGGTGGTGGCGGCGGCAGTGGTGGAGTATGCGCGTCGTGTGTGGATGCGGACGAAACCGAAACTAGGAATGGAACGGGAGAGGGACAGATCTCTACCTCTGACCTCCCGGACCCAGTTGCCAGATGTGCGGGCGCACCCCCTGCGCGCGGTCCACCATGCTCCCCTGTCTCGTGGGGGCCTCCTGTCGGCCATGGCGGCTGCGGTGGCGCAGTCTCCTCCCGACACATCGTCGAGCATCCGCGAGAGGAGAGACGAGCCATCTTCAAGACCCAAAAAGTGTCTGCTCTAGCACAGATCCAATTAAGAGTGTGTTTAGTTCCCTGAATTGGGATGCAAAATTCTGGATTTTGCACGGATTTTAGGCTGAAAAACACTGTTCCGAACTGAAAAGTACTGTAGCACTTTTCGTTTGTTTGTGGTAAATATTGTCCTACCATGGCCTAACTAGGCTCAAAAGATTCGTCTCGCAAAGTACATCCAAACTGTGTAATTAGTTTTTGATTTCATCTACATTTAGTACTCCATGCATGTGTCGGCAGTTTTGATGTGATGTTTGATATGATGAAGAATCTTCTTTTTGCATAGTGAATTTTGGAGAAGTTGGACTTCTCAACACACCCTAACTCAATATTCTACTCCGGGAGGAGAGATAAATTCATGGCCGGTCCATAAACTTGGCACGAGGTGTCATTTGAGTACCTAAACTCCCCAAACCAACACCTAGGTCCTTGAACTTGCTAATCGGTTCACCTAAGGTCCAAAACTTAATTAACTAAGTTAAACACGCTGACACAAACATGACGTGTGGGGCCCACTTATCAGGCCCACCTTCTACCTCCCTCTCTCCCCATGGCCGCTTCGCTGTATCCTCCTCCGGCCGCTGCCGTTCGCGGCGTGCCGACATCTGCTCCATCCCGCGGAGCCACGCGCAACATCTGGGCGGCGTCCAATCTCCTCGCGACGGCAGAGACAGATCCCTACATGCGCGCCCTGCACCAGCGCGCACACCACGTTGGCCATGGACAACCGGAGGCTGGGGTTCTCACCGACGCAGGCCGCGGCCAGCGCCGCCACCACGGCGGCCTCCGCGGCTTCTTAGGCAGTGCCGAGCCTCTTGTCGACGAGCCCCCTGCCCCGCGCGTCGCATGGCGGGACGCCGGCGCTGGCCTTAAGCCTCGGCGCGAGAACAATGGTGAGGAGCCGGCCTTCCTCGGGGCAGAAGGCCTCCATCCCGGTGAGGAGCTCCAGGAGCAGGACGTTGAAGCTGTACAAGTCATTCTTCTGGATGTAGTGCAGGTCCACGTAGCCTGAGGAGTTGAGCATGGTGTGCGCCAACGACCGCGGGCGGACGGCAGCGGAGAACTCCATCTGCGTCGACCCGAAGTCGCAGAGCTTGGCGGTCATGGACACGTGCAGGAGCACGTTCGAGGCCTTGACGTCGTCGTGCACCACCTGAGGCTCGCAACGGTCGTGCAGCTAATCAGGCGCCTGTGCAACCTGCAGCACCACCGACACCGCCGCGCCCACGGCTACATGACATCATCCCAACCGCCTTGCCCCCTCCGTGGAGCCGCTCGTGCAGGTTCCCACCGCCCGGATGCTGCGTGCGGCCCCGCGAGATGGAGCAGACGGCGGCGCGCGTGCCTGCGCGAGTGGAGCGAACGGCGGCGGCGGCAAGAGGATACGACGATGGAGAAGAGAGAGGGAGGTAGATGGTGGGCCCGACAAGTGGGCCCCACACGTCATGTGTTGTGTCAGCGTGTTTAACTGAGTTAATTGAGTTTTAGACCTCAGGTGATCTGATTAGCAAATTCAAGAGCTTAGATGTGCGTTTTGAGGGTTTGGGGACCCAGATGACACCTCGTGCCAAATTTAGGGGCCGGCCATGAATTTATCTCCCGGGAGGAGTTTGAAGCCCACGGAATGGAAGAAAACACCGAAACCGCTTGTGTTGTTCGTTGTTTGGGGCCAGACAAAAAGGTGCCAGCAGGCGGGCAAAGCTGTACGAAAAGCTGCCGTCTCCCCCGTCCCCCGGGTGGGGGTGAAAACTTGGCTTGAGGAGGAGATGAGGACAAGGTAGAGGCAGGCAGTGCGCAGTGGCAGCAGGTCTTCAAAGCCTTGGGCCTTGCTTCATCAGCGAGGACGACGGTCAAAGGCAAAACCCCCCTGCTCTGTGCCGCCTTGAGCCCGTGAGTGCTTCCTCTGCTCTCTGATCCTCCTCCACCGACGACATGCCGTCCCCCTCCGCCTCGCCTCCTCCGCTGCCGTCCTCCTGGGCCATCCTCGGCGCTGTCCCGCGCGTCTCCGCCGATGGCGACACCTTCCTCGACGTCGCCGCGCCCCCGCGCGTCTCCCTCCTCACCATCCCCAAGCGCATCTTCCCGGCCGAGGTCACCCCCCGCAACTCCCCCAGGCTCCTCGCCGCCGACCCCTCGGGCCTCCTCCTCCTCCACGCCGACCAGGGCCGGGCCGCCTCCCCCACCGTCATCGACCGCCCCAAGCGCCAAGAATTCTGCTGGCGCGAGTTCGTCGCCGGCTACTTCGTCCTCGACGCCGCCGACTGCTCAGCCGTCGCACTCCCCGAGCCTGAGCTCATCATGAACGCCGGCCACGTCGGCATCATCGCCTCCCCCACCGGCTCCGGCTACATGGTCGCCGAGCTCCAGCCCTTCCTCGGCGACGACCACGCCACCCTCCTCTGCTTCTCCTCCGACGTCGGCGAGTGGGTCGACAAGACCGTGAACTACCCGCTCCCGGCCCGCCACTTCTCCTCCGACGCCGTCGTCTCGCTCCACGGCAGGCTCTGGTGGATCGACCTCTCCTGGTGCATCGTCGCTTGCGACCCCTTCGCCGACGACCCGGACGTCGCCGTCGTCCCGCTCCCGCCGGGCATGGCGCTCGGCTACGGCCAGGCTGCCGCGGTGCTCGAGAGGTACCGCGCCGTCAGGGTCAGCGCGGGCAAGCTGCGCTTCGTGGACATGTACAGGAACCGCGACGCCAGCGGCGCTCTCCAGGTCACCGTCTGGACGCTGCCCGATCCCGACTCCACCGAGTGGGAGCTCCAGCACCAGGCCAGCTTCCACCACATCTGGGATCATCACACCTACAAGGCCGCCGGACTCCCCTGCAAGATGCCCGTCCTCGCGCTCATCCACCCCGACCACCCCGCCGTCGTCTACTTCTTCCTCGACGACTACCTCTTCGGCGTCGACTTGAGGGACAACGCCGTCGTGGACTGCGACCTCTACCACCTCGTCGACCCGCCCAGGGATCTCGTCTCCGCCCGCTTCGCCCACGCTTGGCAGCTGCCGCAAGCTCTTCGTTCCCTTTCCCCAGGTAATCAACGCTAAATATCTTGCATTTGCATGCTGCTGTACACTCTCTGCTTCCACTCACACTCCAAGATGAATAGTCTCGTGCTGCTGGCAAAAATGCTGATATATTACATGCCAAGTGATTTATCGTGTCCTCTTCCAGCTAGTTTGACTGACACTGGGTCTGTATGAGGAATTCCTTGGATTGCCTGCTCTTCTTTACTGCAATAATTATGCTTTATGTATATTGACGGATGGATGGATGAGCATTTCGTACAAATTTAACTTCTTTTCTGAGAGAATTAGTCAAAACGTAATTCAAGCAAAATAGTCAGAAAAAAGGCAATTTTCCATGTCTATTATCATGTAAAGCTTTCAGCTTTGACATGAATGTTTTAAAACTGGCACATAAATATATGTGGAAATCTTTCCTAGGCAATTTTCAATCTCATGCGATTTGGTATAAGGTATAAGGATAATGGCAGTTTATCTGCTTTGACTAAATTTTTGGTGGATGCAAACTTGGAAATTGATGTTCTGCAAATGGCAAACTGGAACCCAATTACTTAGTTCCTTGTTGCTTGCACATATGTCGACTTGTTTCTTATCAAAGGACATATCTTATATTTGCAATTAGGTTCTTCTCACTTATTGCTTGCTGAAATAGCTTGATCAGATCTTAGATTGAAGAACACTGCATGTTGGATACATAATGCAATAACTAGATGCTTTTATATTGCACCAATTCTAATGGTATCAGTAAACTGTAGACAAGAATGTATTTAGTGTAAGTTTGTTTCTATGAGGCAGGTTTGGGTAGCTGACCCAGAAATGGTCTTAGTTATTTCCAGTTCGAAATTGTTTCTTTATTAATCCATATGTACAGTTTGAACATAAGCAAAGAACTTCTCCAAGATGCCCATTTCAGATATTGTTTTCACTTTCTAGTGCAACATCAGCGTATAATTCTTTTTAATAATCTGGCATAATCAGTTCCAGTGATCCAATGCAAATGTCCTCCTGTGTGAGTGATTGCTGTTTGTTTTGCAAGTTTGTAGTAGGATTAATTTGTTCCTCTTGTTTTCCATGAAATGATGACAGAAGAGATTGAATGATCCTATGTAGTCAAGTTAATTTGTCAATCATGCTAATGAATCCTTGATTCCCAGTTCATATTCTCTAAATTGAAGCCTAAATTTCAAAATAAAGGTTGGGATGATGTTCTCTTGTGACTAACATATACTCCTATTATGTTTTTGAAGGTTCTCTTGTGACTAAGAAGGATACTGACACTGGATCAAATGACGTGTGTGCAAAAGCATCAGTTCATATTTAATATGAGCAGCCGATGTTGGGGAACAATGGTTATCTTTTTGTGAGGTGAGGCTAATAATAAATTGTTGACAGGAATTGCCCTGATAGGCTGATACTGTTTCATTGGACAATGTTGTGAATATTTCTCTTACGCTTTACTCTGGTTTGTTCATGCAGGTTGAGGAAGCGATACGCTGCATCAAGTCACTACATCAGTGTGGCGCATTCCATGAGGCGCACAAAGACAGTAGACTAGACTTCTCTGATGGATGGGCATGATTTGGTAGCTGCTCCAGTTGAAACCAAAATTTGCTAGTTCTGTATCTGTGCTCTCTTTCTTTGTTGCGAACTTAATTGGTGGCCGAAGTATTGCATGCATTGCCTGAACTTGCCAAGAAAACAAGGCCTGAAAACATCATAAAACTTATCTCTGAAATTAATGAAATGCTTGCATGCCTATGAGAATTTTGAACAGATGAACGATCTGCTGTCAAAGCCAATCTTTCGATCAGGCCGAGAGCAGCGAGAAGGGACGTGGTGAGCAGGCAAACTGCCAAAGCAAAAAAGCACGCGTGCTCAGGTGCTCTGCTCTGATGAAACGGCTGAGCAGCTGGTGGCGTGGAAGCCACGCCTGGCGCCAGCCTTTCTGCGAGTCGCGCTCTTCTATCTGCTCTGCTTCACGAATCGGTCGCGAAATGATCCTCCACTCAGCTGGCTCTGCATCCAATCCTACAGGGTCGGCATGAAAAGCAAGCTGGCATCCTGGCACCTCCTCCCTCCCTCTAACAAACACAAACACAAATTTTTTTTTTTGAACGAACGGGCACAAACTTGTGCTTATTTCATTGAAAAAGAGCGGGAGTAACAACAACATCAACAACACCGGCTAGCCTGTAGCCGGTAGAAACAAAAGCGATTACTCGCGCGCTAAGAGGGTTGCCAAACCCTTCGCACCCGCAGCGACCCAGACCGAAGCCTCACTTCTAATCTTCGCAAGTAAGGTCGCTACTGAAGACTCATGGTGGTTGAAAACTCTGTCGTTTCGTTCCTTCCAGATCTCCCAGGAAACTAGGAGCGCCAGGCTGCTAGTGGCCTTGAAAGGGATGTCGGCCGTGGCGGTGAAGGTGGCCCACCACGCTAGGGGCGTCGCAGTGTGCGGCCATTCCGTCGGTTTGAGGTTGGGCTGCCCTACCCAAGTTGCCACCTGCGTCCAGATTCGCCTAGCGTAGCGGCAGTCTAAGAGGAGGTGGTGCGCGGTTTCCAAAGTTGCTCTGCAAAGCGGACAGGATGGGCTATGATCCCAATTCCTTCTTGCTAGTCTGTCCGAGGTCCAAACCCTGTTTTGGAAAATGAGCCAGGCGAAGAACTTGCATTTCGGCGGTGCCCAGGCCTTCCAAATTGAAGCAAGCTTTGGTGATGCCGTGTAGCCGCCAAACTGGGCGGCATAGGCCGAGGCTGTCGTGTACTCCCCTTTGGGCGTCAGCTTCCAAGAGATCTTATCCTCTTGGTCCGCTTGTAGTTCCGTCGGCCGTACGAGGTTCCACAGAGTGACGAATTCGCACAGGTGAGCCGTCGTGAAGCCTACGCGGTGGTTTAGGTCTCTGATCCAATTGCTGTTGTGAAGGCCGTCTGTGACAGGTCTTTTCTTTTTCCTAGATTTGGCAAAGAGGAGCGGGGCAATATCTTTCGGCCGCTGACCCTGAACCCACCCGGAGAGCCAGAAACTTGTTTTGAGGCCGTTCCCCAAGGTGATGGTCGTACAATCCGCGAAGAGTATTCTGCCGGTGTCGTCACAGGGGACCTCTGTGCCGACCCACGCTTTCTCCGGAGAGACCCACTCCTGCCATAGCCAGCGCAGCTGCACGGCTCTTGCAAACTTCTCCAGGTTCAGAATCCCTAATCCACCAAGTTCCTTGGGGAGGGTGGTCGTTGTCCAGTTTACTTTGCATTTGCCGCCCGATAACGCCTTATCTCCCGCCCAGAGGAAGCGTCGTCGTATCTTGTCAATCTCCTCAAGGGTTTCCTTGGGCGGTTTGAGGACGGTCATTGTGTAGACTGGTTGTGAGGATAACACCGACTTGGTGAGGCTGGCCCTACCAGTTTGATTAAGGTTTCTTCCATTCCACATGGAGAGCTTGCCTGCCGCCTTGTCGATCAAAGGTTGGAAGTCCAGTTTACGTAGCCTGTTCGGGGTCAGCGGTAGACCTAGGTACTTTAAAGGAAAGCGCGCGCGTGTGACCGGGAGGCCCGCGAGGATGGATTCTGTGTCGATGTTGTTGCATCTAATAGTCGTGACGCTTGTTTTTTGGAGATTGGTCTAGAGGCCAGTCACCGCACCAAAATTGAGGAGGAGGGCCCTAAGGTTCGTCACGTCTCTGTTGGTCGGCTTGAGGAAAATGACCGCATCGTCAGCGTACATTGAAGTTCGGAATCTGGCGGTTCGACCGCTAAGCTTACTCAGTAGGCCTCTGTCCGTAGCGATTTGTAATAGCCGCTGCAGGGGGTCGATGGCCAAAATGAAGAGCAGAGGGGACAAAGGGTCCCCTTGTCGCAGGCCGCGCCCATGCTGGATCGGCTCAAGCGGAGCACCGTTGAGCATTACTCGCGAGGTGGAAGTGGTAAGCAAGGCAGTAATCCAGCTTCGCCATCTCGGTGGGAAACCTCTCTGTTGAAGAAGTGAGAGCAGGTAGTCCCAGCGTACAGAGTCAAAAGCCTTGGAAATGTCTAGTTTGAACAGAAGAGTTGGCGTCCTATTCCTGTGGAAGCGACGAGTGAGGTTCCTTACAAAGAGAAGTTGCCTTGAATACTTCGTTTTTTGATGAAAGCACTTTGGCAAGGTGGAATAAGATGTCCCATGAACGGGGCCAGTCGCAACACCAGGATCTTGGTGATGATTTTGGCAACTGCGTGAATTAGGCTGATCGGTCGGAAATCTCGGATATCTTCCGCTCCCTCCTTTTTCGGCAGCAGGATGATATTGGCTTTGTTGAGGAGGTTTAGGTCTCGGCATCTGGCATTGAAGACTGAGTTGATAGCCGCCGAAACATCCTGGCGAATTAAGGGCCAACAAACTTTGAAGAAATACCTGGTAAAACCGTCTGGGCCCGGGGCCTTGTCTTGGGGCATTTGACGAACTGCTTGCCAAATCTCCTCATCCGAGAAGGGGGCGTCCAACGTAGACAGGTCGACAGAGGGTAGGTTTAGGTCGGCCCAGGAGAAATCCCGTGTGCGGGGTGCTGGAGCGCTCATGATGTTGTCGAAGTGTTCTTGAATGATGCGGCTTTTCTCCTCGTGGTTGAAGCTCCAGCCGTTGCCATTTCTGAGGTGTTGGATGAAGTTCTTGCGACGTTGGCCGTTTGCGCGCAGGTGGAAGAAGCGAGTGTTTGCATCCCCCTCTCGAACATAAGAAATTCTGGCGCACTGTTTCTTCCTTGCCTTTTCCAGAACAAGCCAGCCCAAAATTCGCTTTTTCAGCTTCGCCCGCTGTCGGGGTTCTCTACCGCCGGCAATGAATTTTTATCGATCGTGTGTCGGGCTCGGATGGTTAGCGCAGGAGACGACGGGGTTTATACTGGTTCGGGCCTCCGAGGAGTAATACCCTACGTCCAGTGTGTCGTAGCCGTGTTCCTGAGCCAAGCGTGCTCGTAGTAGGGGTTACAAGCTAGTCGGGAGAGGGAGTTCGTTCCCAAGTCCCGGGTGGTGGTGTCTGGTCATGTGTAGATCTAACCCTTGTGACCGTTGCCTTCCTCTCCCTTTTATAGTCTCAAGGGGAGGGGCACAAGGGGGAATACAAAAGAGTTACAGTGCTTGGCAGCTGGCACGTCCCGTCGTACGTCGCTGTCCGCCGGGGCGCATTGAAGCCGAGTCGCGATGCCTTGTCGGGGAACCCGCCGCGTGGCCGGGTTGGACTGTTCCCTCCGGGACGCTTGGCCTTCTCCCCGAGTAGTTTGGGCTTGTCTTAGTCTTCCCGAGTACTTGCCTAGCTTGCCACGCCCGAGCCTAAGCCTAGGCTCGTGCGCGTCGTAGAGGGTGCTTGAGTGCCTCGGGTTGAGTCTTGCGTGTGGCAGAGTAGGAGATGATGGCGATGCGATGGCTGAGCGGCTTGTCAGACCTGCATTAAGACTCTTGCCGGGGCGGGCCGCTTGCATGGCCTCCAGCTGTTGTTTCCGCGTGACGTGGAGATTCGCTCCTCCCCGCGCATCGGTAGCGCCGCCCGAGTAGTGCGCCTGGGTCCACGTACCAGTCGGAGCCTGGACTTGTCGTGCGAGGCGGAAACTACTCGGAGGGACTTCTCCGAGGAACTCCTCGGAGGATCTTGTCGTGCGAGGCGGTGAGTACTCGTGCGGGGCGGAGACTTGTCGTGCGAGGGTTCCTCTAGTGGGAAACTAGTCGGAGATGCAGCCGTCCGGCCAAGGACTGGTCGACTTGCCGGTGAGGGTCTTGACGAAGATCTGCATGCCTTCCCTGAGACGCAGCTCCAGGTGAAGGGTGGACTCCTTCTAGATGTTGTTGTCAGCAAGGGTACGACCATCCTCGAGCTGCTTGCCAGCAAACGGTTGACTCCACCTCGAGGGTTGTGGTTTTGCCGTTGTTTTTAGGAAGATAATCTTGCCGTCAAAGGGGACCCTAATCTGGGTCCTCGTCAGTAGCCCCCGAGCCTGAGTAGGAGTCAGGGAGTCACGTTCAGGCTCAGTTGGTGGATCTTGGAGTTGAAGGTGTTCTTCGGGTTCTCGGTGGGTGCGCGCGAGCGCATCCGCCGGATGTAGCCCCCGAGTTCGTGAGTGAGTTGGAGACTCGCTCGCGAGCTTTTATTTGTAATTGTAGCCGTTGTAGCCTTGGAGGTTTCGTCGGGGCAGTTACGACCGCAGTGATGACGTGGGCGTGGTCATGGGTGCGGGTATCTCAGCCGACGTGACCGATGTGACCGCCCCATCAAGACCGCGCTCAGGCTCTGCAAGTCTGCACGTCGCGGGAATCAAGGCGTCGCGGTTGCGTGTGGCTGTTTCGCCGGGACACGCGTATGAGCGGGCGAAAATCTTGCTGACACGGCGGGCCCGGCACCGAAGATGAAGAGTCAGGCCTGTCCCCTTTTAAAACCGCGCGTCGAGCGCTGGTTCGGGACTTTGCTTTCCGCTCGCTTCCTTTCTCCCTCGCGCTTGCCCCTTGAGCTCTGAGTTCTTTCGCCTCCACATTGCCGCCGCCGCTTGCGTTCCCAGCTCGCCCGAGACTCCGCCGGCGCGATGTCGAGCTGGGCGCGCTCCAATGTCTCCCGCGAGCAGCTCCTTCGTCTCGTTGAGGCGGGCCGGCTGCCTCCCCTCACCGAGGCTGTCGAGTGGATCGTCCCTGCCGACGAGTCCGTGCCACGCCCTCCCAGTGGGTACGTGGTGTCGTTCGTGGTCTTCCATGAGCGCGGCTTCTCCGTCCCCGCGGGCAGGTTCATCCGCGGGGTGCTGCTCGCGTACGGGCTGCAGCTTCAGCACCTCAACCCGAACAGCATCCAGCAGATGGCCGCCTTTGAAGCGATGTGCGAAGGGTTCCTTGGCATCGGCGCACACTGGCATTTGTTCCAGTACTTCTTCAGGTTCACCTGTCTGAGGGACGGCTCCCGCGCGGCGACGATTGGCTGCGCCAACCTTCGAATGAAGCAAGGCCGCGACGACGACTACATCCCGGCGCCGCTGACCAGCTCGAACTGCGGCTGGCACGGGGGGTGGTTCTACTTGCGGAACGACCCCGAGCACGCGCTCCCGTCGTACACCGGGTGCTCCATCGCGAAGTCGCAGCGGAACTGGGCCGATGGCCCGGCCAAGAAAGAGCAGGAGAAGATGCTCAAGCCTCACTGGGCCGTGCTCGGGCGTCTTCGGAACGCCGGGATCACCTTGGCAGAGGTGGTCGGGCAGTACCACGCCCGAGGTGTTGTGCCGCTCCGGAGGCGGCCGCTCCGGCTCTGCGACATGACTGCCGACAGGGCCTCGTGGGTTGGGACGGTGACCGCACCGGAGCTTCCGTCGCCACTCGAGGTTCAGCACCGCGTGGCGCAGGCGATCGGGAGAGCGTCCTACTAGTGGCCGCCGTCGCGGATGCTCCCGATGCTCCCCAACGCGGGGACAGAGAAATTTGTAAGTTATCCGTCTTCTCGGCCAGTTTCATTCGCCTTTTGTCGTGAGAAGATCTTCTCGGATTTGACCTTGGTGCGTTCTTGTTGCGGTAGTTGAATTGCGCCCACCTCGTTCCGGCCAAGGCGCCTCTCCCGGAGGAGGCGATCTTCAACCAGAACCAGGCCGCGGCGGAGAAGAGGCGCGCTGCGCGTAAGGTGCAGCATAAGAAATGCCAGATCGCCAAGCGCGATCGCAACGACGACCGCAACAAGAGGCGGAAGGCGGGGGAGCAGGGCGTCTCCTCCGATGAGGATCCGTCGCCCGAGCCGTCGTGGAGCGGCGATGTCGCCAGCGCGGCGGTCGACTGGAGCAACATGTCGGGGTCGTCCTCGTCGTCGCCGCCCCGTGGCGGTGAAGTGTCGTCGTCGCGCCGGCCGCGAGAGGCGGGTCACGACAGGACTGTGGGCTCGAGCTCACGTCCGGCGGCTCCCCCTGCCCGAGGGGACCCGCGGTCGACCCGCTCCCGTATGGTACCCAGCGGGACGGGCGCTCCCGAGCCGCAGAGATCCGCGCCCCGTCAGATCGATCCCCCGAGGAGGTCGGAGGAGCGATTGGTGTCCGTCCACCAGTTCTATGATGGCTCGGACCGCCCGGACTCCGACTCCTTGCAGAGGCGCCGGTCGCGGGGGAGGTCGTCGGATTCGGCGTCGACGCCGAGCGCGGCGCCGGTGGCGGAACCGAGCGATGCCCCGCGGCACTTACAGTCATTGCTTATCCGGGGTGGTAGGGCCCCGGATGTTCATGTACCCCTAATCGCAGGCGGGGGCCGAGGTCCAACCCCAGCCGTAGCGGAGACCGGAGGGATAGCCCCCGAGCGAATGGGGGAGAACGTTGCCGCCGTAGAGGCGGCCGGCCGAAGTAGAGGAGCGCCCGAGACGGTGGACTCAAGCCACGCCGTTCCCGAGCAGGGCTTCAAGCGCGCCGCCCCCGAGCAGGGCATATCGGACCGCCCAGTGAAGAAAACCCGGGTGCGCTCCAAGATGTAAGTCTCCGACTTCAGCTTTTGCCTGTCATGTCTCTTCCGACTTGTTTGTTGATGCTAGCATTTGTCTTCTCATAGTCATGCTGATACTGGCGTGCTTAGCCTGGGGCCCCTGAAGCGACTGGCACTGAGGGCACAGGTGATCTCTCCCGAGCCTCAGCCCCAGCCCCCGAGCGCCAGGCCGGTGTCGTTACAGGCCGAAGAGGCGCCGTCGGTGGTCGTCGAGACGAGGACGCCAACCGCGCTACCTCCACCAATCCCCGCCACCGCCGTCGAGGAGGGTGAGGCGGCCACGGAGGCGACCGTCACTCGGGCGGCCCTGGAAGCGCCGTCCGAGGCTGGCCCGAGCGTCGAAGGGGTGGTGGTAGTCTTGGATGAAGACTTGGCGCCTCCCCCAGCTTCGGAGAGTCACGATGCCGCGGCGACCCTGGCGTTGGAGCCGGCCCAGGCGCAGGTGGCGTCGAGCCTTCTCCCGGCTGTGGAGGTGCCGGTGCCCTCTCCGGCAGCGATAGTTCAAGGTCCTCCCCCGACCGTGGAGGTGGCGGAGTCCTCTTCGGTCCGAGCTTCCCTTACGGTCGAGGAGATGATGGATCTGGAGACGTGCCGGTTCATCGACTTCCCCGGTGTTGGGGTAATCGACATCGAAGCGCCCCAACTCCCGGAGAAGGAGTACGAGGTGACGGCGGAGCGGAGGTCCAACGAGCCGACGACCATGGTGACGATCGTGTCGGTCTCGAAGGCGCTACAGGAGTACGAGCGCGCCGGCGGCTTCGCCTCAGCCGCTGCAACAGACGTGGAAGATGTGGCCCTCGCGGCGCCCGCGGCTCGTGTGGAGCCGACAGAAAACGCGTCTGCACCGCCGCATGTCAATGAAGGTCGGGAGGCGTCGTCTCTCGAGTTGGTGGAAACCGCCGAAACTCCAGCCCCTGTGCCGGAGCCTGGCGTGGCGGAGCCCGTTGTCGGGGAAGAGGGGGCATCATCGCCCGGTCCGGTTGCCGCTGAGGCCGAGGGTATCGAGGCTCGCGTGCTTGACGAGCCGGCCGCCGTTGTGCAAGAGTCGGCCGTCCCCGAGACGGTGGCCAGGGCCACCACCTCGGAGATCCAGGTGGCCGAGGAGACGGGCGCGTCTCTTTCTCAAGGCGCGGCCGGCGGCGAGGCCCGAACGCTGGAGCTCGCGTGCACTTCGTGGGCGGCTACCTCCGGGCTTGACTCCGACCCCGAGGACGACGAGGAGGCCGCGGCGCGCCACACCTTGGAGCGTGGGATGACCTGGGCGCGCCGGGCCTTTGACGAGCTCATCCTCCCCGCGACCTTGGTGAGTTTTCCTGTCAAGGATTCTTTTTTGATTCCGCGATCTTCTCGAGCTACGCCAGTTAATTTGGTTCTGTTGGCTGTAGACCCTCGAGTCTTCAGGTCGGAGACGCACCCGCGAAGTGCGCCAACTCCGCGCGGAGCGGACCCAGCTGGAGATGCAGCTTGTCGTGGCCCGGGTAGCGGCAGCCGGTGCCGTGGCGAGCGAGACGTCCGCGCGGGCGTCCCTTGAGGCCGCCCGTCAGTCCGCGGAAGACCGAGCCATCTCCGCCGAGACTGCCGCCGCAGCGGCTGCCACCGAGCGGGACTCGCTGGCGTCGAGGCTCGCGCTTGCCGAGGCTGAGATCGAGAAGCTCCGAGCGGCCGCAGCGTCCGCGGAGGAGGCGGCTGAGAGAGCCAAAACCGCCGCGGCTACAGCGGAGGCCACCGCCCGAGAAGCCTCCCAGACCGCCGCTCGTGAGAAGGCGTCCCTCGAGGCAAAGGTGTTGGAGCTGGAGAGTGACTTGAGAACGGCCACGACGGACTTGGCGACGACGAGCCGTCAGTTTTCCCAGGCCTCGAACCAGCTCCAGGTGGCAACCGAGGAAGCGTCGCGGCTTCAGAGTTCCAACGCCAGGTTGTTGCAGGATCTCGAGGGTAAGTCGGACGATCTCCGGTTCTTGTCCAGTCCAGCGCTTGCTTCTTGTCGGGACTTGACTTGATGACCTTGGTTGCAGGGTCGCGCGTGATCTGCGCGGGGATGGTGGTGCAGCTGGCGACGGTCAAGCAAGAGCGGAACGCCGCCATCCTCAAGGTTTTCGAGAAGGACGGTGTCCTTAAGCGCTTGTCGGAGCAGCTCCAGAGTACGTATCGAAGTTTGGTGTTATCTTGTTGTCCTTTTTCTTCCTCTCGAGCTCTCCGTGACTCCCTGTCTCCGCTTGTTCTTCAGAGGTCCAGGCCGAGCTGGAGCAGTCCCGGGCATCTCGAGAGCAGGACGCGTCCGCCCTGAACCAGGCCCGCGAGGCCCGGTGCAAGTCGGATGCCATTGCCGAGAAGGCCATCGGGGACATCGCCAAGCTGGGCAGGGCGATGAGTTCGGCCATGGCCGCGCTCGGTGTATCGCTTGGTCCGCGGACGCCCGAGATGCTGATCGAGGAGGCTGGTCGTCTTCCCGGCGTGGTGCGAGAACTTGAGTTGTCGACGGCTCGTCGTGCGGTGCACCGGATCCTCGCCATGATCGAGTCGCACTACCAAGGGCTGGACCGCATGGCGCTGAGCGGCGGCTGGGCCCCTGGCATCTCCGATGACCAATGCGACGAACTGGAGGTGGACTGCGCCACCTTCGCCCGCGAGATGGCCGACGCTGCATTGAAGGATCTGGAACTGCTGCCACAAGACGAGTCAGAGGCTCCAGGAGTTCCCGGGCACCCGAGTTAAACATGTCACAAACTATTTGTAATAAATTGAACACGTTGCCAGGTTATCGCGTAGCTAGGCTATTCATCTGGCGTTATCTCTCGATCGCTTCCGAGCGCCCGAGGACGACTGCAGCCACACGCAGTCGAACTTAGAGAAGCGAAACAGTCAAACCATGCTCTGGAGCCGCGGGGGCGTAAGAGTTGTAAGGCTTGGCCCCTTCGAATCGCTAAGCTCAACCGTTCGTTCGCAGCCCCCGAGTCCTCAGAAGGTTCGGGAGATAACTGAGGTTTTAGTTGTGCAAACTCCTCTTTTGGACCGGAGCCCGAGTGGTCATTCGAATGTTCTCGGAAAGGGGTTGGATGAAAGCCGGAGACTAGAGAAGTACTCGCAAGTCTTCGTGCTGTAGCCGCGGGGGCGTTAGCACTAGGAGCTTTGAACGAATAGGCGACTCGCCATCTCATGCAAACTGTCATCCTCACCTTTCCCGAGTTCGAGTTTCCACCAAAAAACTTCTCGCTCGTGCGATCGGTCTCGACAAAGTTGTCGGAATTTTTTGAAAAATTTCGAAAAAACGTTGAGGACCCGAGGGCATTGTGCCCTTGGTAGCCCCCGAGATGGGAGCGTCTTTGACTTGGTGCAAAGACGCTGCCTGCTCAAGCATAAGTATTGCTATAAAGAAATAAAGCGCACAACCGAATATAAACTTGAACTCGGAGACAAGTGCACAGAGGCAAACAGCATGTATTTATTGACGTACGAGTTCAGAACATTTACTCAAGGGTAAAACGGGCGCAGGTGTTCGATGTTCCATGCGTTGGTGACGACCCTCCCGTCCTCGTACTTGATCTTGTATGTCCCTGGTCGGAGCACCTCGTGGATGATGAAGGGCCCCTCCCAAGGTGGCGACAGCTTGTGCCGGTCCTTCCTGGCTTGGCGACCAACTGCGCTCGCGGTCGTCGTCGCTGTCGTGGCGTCGGCGGCGCCCACGGTCGTCATCGCGGCGCGAGTGGTGGTCGTGGTTGCCGTCGACGCTTTCCGCTCGTCGCCGGGCTTCTAGGGTATTCCGAGCGTCGCGGTTGGGTCCTAGACGACTCTTGACCGCCGATGCCGCGGCCGCAACCCCGCCCCCGTGTCCTTGCTGCTGAGGAGGAGGCGGGTTCGGACCGTGGGTGGATGGTGCTCCAGCTCGTCCGCGCTCCGAGCGCTGGTGCGAGGCGGAGCTTTCCGCTTGCTGCGCCGCTGCAGCTTCGAGCAGCGCTTTCAGCTGCTGGCGTACTCGTCGCTCTTCCGAGGTTGCTGGCTCCGGGCAGCCGCGCAGCAACATGGCCGCGGCGGCCAGGTTCTGGGATGCCCGCCGGAAAAGCGGCGGTGCGCCAGCGTCGGCGTTGACGTTCGCGCCTTCGTTGGCGCGCTGGTCGTTGTTGGGCTCCAATGCGCGCGCGGGTGGTGTCGGCGCACGGCCGTGCGGCCGGACGGCGCTCCCGCCGGCTTCCGTTCGCGTTGCCGGGCTCGCCCTGAACAGGTTGTTGATCGCGAGGCTCGACGTCAGTGCCGAGTTCTCGATGCAGAAGGACCAACTCCTCATCGAGCTGGCGCCTCGCCTCCGCTAATTCGTCGAGTCGGGCCCGCCGCTGGGCTTCGGCACCACGATGGCGTGGTGCATGCTCCGATTCGGAGCTGCTCGACGTAGTGGCCACGCAGACGTTACACTCCCTTGTGGGGTCGTGACGTCGCGCAGTTGGCGCCCTCCGAGTAGCTGCAGACCCGGGGACGATGCTCGTGGCGCGGAGGCTGTTGACGTAGGCCGTCACCGGGTCGTCCGGTAAGCCGGGTTGTCCACGAGGGTACATTGTGGAGTACCGCTCCATGAATTCCCCCCAGCCCAGCGGTCCGTCTCCGCTGGCCTGGAAGGCGAGGTCGGTGAGGTAGTAGGCGGCGAGCCTAAAACGTTCCTGCGTTGGGTTTGGCCCCAACATGCCGATGATGACGTCGCCCGAGTAGCTTCGGACGTAGGCCTCGCGCGCCGCAGCCCCCGAGAGGACATTGGGGCGAGGCGGCCGGCCGAAGGTACGGCCGACAACGGACTCCGCCGGCCCGGTGTAGACGCAGCCGAGGGAGCCGAAACGCAGGGTGGTCCCGGGAGTCAACGTGACCCCGCGACCGTCCATCCGATCCGCTGAGTTCGTCGAGACACACGATGTGCCCTCTACCTGGCGCGCCAACTGTCGGGGTTCTCTACCGCCGGCAATGAATTTTTATCGATCGTGTGTCGGGCTCGGATGGTTAGCGCAGGAGACGACGAGGTTTATACTGGTTCGGGCCTCCGAGGAGTAATACCCTACGTCCAGTGTGTCGTAGCCGTGTTCCTGAGCCAAGCGTGCTCGTAGTAGGGGTTACAAGCTAGTCGGGAGAGGGAGTTCGTTCCCAAGTCCCGGGTGGTGGTGTCTGGTCATGTGTAGATCTAACCCTTGTGACCGTTGCCTTCCTCTCCCTTTTATAGTCTCAAGGGGAGGGGCACAAGGGGGAATACAAAAGAGTTACAGTGCTTGGCAGCTGGCACGTCCCGTCGTACGTCGCTGTCCGCCGGGGCGCATTGAAGCCGAGTCGCGATGCCTTGTCGGGGAAGCCGCCGCGTGGCCGGGTTGGACTGTTCCCTCCGGGACGCTTGGCCTTCTCCCCGAGTAGTTTGGGCTTGTCTTAGTCTTCCCGAGTACTTGCCTAGCTTGCCACGCCCGAGCCTAAGCCTAGGCTCGTGCGCGTCGTAGAGGGTGCTTGAGTGCCTCGGGTTGAGTCTTGCGTGTGGCAGAGTAGGAGATGATGGCGATGCGATGGCTGAGCGGCTTGTCAGACCTGCATTAAGGCTCTTGCCGGGGCGGGCCGCTTGCATGGCCTCCAGCTGTTGTTTCCGCGTGACGTGGAGATTCGCTCCTCCCCGCGCATCGGTAGCGCCGCCCGAGTAGTGCGCCCGGGTCCACGTACCAGTCGGAGCCTGGACTTGTCGTGTGAGGCGGAAACTACTCGGAGGGACTTCTCCGAGGAACTCCTCGGAGGATCTTGTCGTGCGAGGCGGTGAGTACTCGTGCGGGGCGGAGACTTGTCGTGCGAGGGTTCCTCTAGTGGGAAACTAGTCGGAGATGCAGCCGTCCGGCCAAGGACTGGTCGACTTGCCGGTGAGGGTCTTGACGAAGATCTGCATGCCTTCCCTGAGACGCAGCTCCAGGTGAAGGGTGGACTCCTTCTAGATGTTGTTGTCAGCAAGGGTACGACCATCCTCGAGCTGCTTGCCAGCAAACGGTTGACTCCACCTCGAGGGTTGTGGTTTTGCTGTTGTTTTTAGGAAGATAATCTTGCCGTCAAAGAGGACCCTAATCTGGGTCCTCGTCACCCGCAGCGTGAACTCGGCCTGTGAGAGCTCCCTGAAATCCTGTGCTTCATCGAGCCGCAGAATCACTTCTTGAGCCATGTGCAGCTTAAGACGCACATCTGAAAGTAGAGATTTGCTCCAGTCCTTGAGCGCCCTGGACGTGACGTACAATTTGTGTCCTAGTCTGTGAAGAGGCTCAACATGTTCCGTCGGGCTGTTCCATGCTTGCGCAATAATATCCTGGAAGTTTGGTAGACGCGTCCAGAAGTTCTCGAACTTGAAGGGTGTGGAGCGGCAGGGTCCGAGCTGGCTTGTGAGGAGAAGTGGGCAGTGGTCTGAGTGGGAGGAGGAGAGCGCATGGAGCGAGTGCCCCTCAAAGGCCAGGTCCCAACTCTGGTTGCAGAAAACATGGTCTAGCCGAACCAGGGTGGGACGACGTCGCTCGTTGCTCCAAATGTACTTCCTGTTCTGAAGGTTTAGCTCTTTCAGGCTGCAAAAATCAATGGCGCGGCGGAAACGCCTCATGAGGTTGGTGTTGAGGTTCCTATTATTTTTGTCTGTCGCCTTGTAAATCAGATTGAAGTCCCCTAGGATCAGGGATTAGCCAGCTGATGCTTGAGGGAGGTCGTAGCGCTTTCATGTGTCTAAGGAAGGAGTCCTTTTCGGCCCTCCTGGGAGGTCCGTAGACTGCTGTTAAAATGAAATGCGACATGCAATGGCGTAGCGTCACTTCCGCAGAGAGGGAGTAGCGTCCGAATCGAATGTTGGTGATGTCGACATGAGAGTCGTTCCAAAGAAGAAGGATGCCACCCTTGGTTCCAGCTGCAGGCTTGAACGCAAATTTGTCGAGCCTGTAGGCTCCAATGAAGGACGCGAGAGCTGTGTCGACGGTTTGTAGCTTTGTCTCTTGTAGGCAGGCAATCTGGCAGCTGGTGGCTGCAAGAGTCTCATGGACCGTCAAACAACGAGCTGCTGCATTCAACCCCCTGACGTTCCACGAAATAACATCCACTGTTTTGTGATGCATTAAGAAACTAGAGGTACTCGATTTGCTTGATCTGGCAAGCAGGGGAAGCTACAAAATAGCTGAGTAAGCAGTGGAGAGTGCAGTTGCGGCCGCATGTTGTTTAAAAGCTGCGTTGTTGAAGGAAAACGCCGGTACCGAAGCCGAAGCCTTGTTGCCGTAGAAGTGTAGACAGTAGCAATGTAAAACGCATGAAGGCAGTAGCTCAAAGTGCAGGTGGACGATGCCCGAAGGTCGAAGCCAGCAGGGCGAGTACACGAGTAAGCCCGAAGGTCGCAGCCAGCAGGGCGGAGCAAAGTACGACAACAAGTTTCTGAGTACGATAAATGAAGATACATTTGGAACGGTGATTCACTCTGGAGACCGTGCAGAACCAGCAGAGGGTTAGGCCGCAATATCATCGATGGTTTGAAGCTCAGATGCTGCTGCACCCGCATGGTTGAGGAGTGCGTTGTCCAGAACGTCGGATCCTTCGTCGTTGAGGTCGAAGATGGCGGTCATGGCCGCCACGATCAGCTCGGGCAGAGAGCCACGGAACATGCTGATGAACTCGCGCAGCACGTCGTCGATCGGAGTCAGTTCGTCACATGGAGCACCAAGTTTGCGGCACAGGTTCCGCTGAGCCCGCTCGGCCGCCGGCAGGGACGGCTTGTTCGCCAGGCGCGCACTGCGGCGCACGTTCGTCATGTCGAAAGTTCTTTTCTGTCGGGGGCGGCGCGGTACAGGAAGTTGTAGCAGAGGAGACGGAGGGGTGCAAAATAGGGAGTCGATCCCCTCTGGCTGGGCGATCTGCTGCAGCACGCGGCCGCCGCATGTCGGTGTCGAAGGTGCCGTGGCGACGACCTGATCGCGGCCATCGCAGGTTGCCGGAGACGAGGGTGCCGCGGTGACGGGGAGAGCCGCGTCGTCCCGCCGGGCCGACGCATCGTGCAGGGACGGAGCCTCCCCCACCTGGGCGTGATCCGCTGTGAGCTCCAGGTTGTCGAGCGCCCGCTCGACCTCCTCCACCGAAGCCGACAGCGCTGTGGTGAAATCCTCGCGCAGCACCTCGCGCAGCCTGCAGAAAACTTGGGGAACAGCCACCGGTTCGGACCAGGCTTGTTCCCCTGCCTCTGGCGGTGGGATCCCCAGCTTGTCGGCCAGGCTGCAAGCTTTCTGGAGGAAGTCCGTCGCCCCAGCCAGCCAGGCGTCCTTGTCCTGGAGATTCACGGTAGAAGGCGGAGCAAGTTCTGGTTCAGGTACCTGTGCACGGATGAAGCTCTGCAGGCTCTTGAACTGGGTGTTGAAGAGGTCCTGGAGCTGGGCGGGGTTCATGTTCTGCATCTCCACACCAGTCGGCATGTGCTGGTTCCAGGCGTGCTGGGTGTCGTAGTTGCGCCGAGGTGGGGACCGGGTGCGTTCCTACTGAAGAACTTATCACATACTCCACCGTATTACATTGTTTCTAATGGCATCATCAAAACACAAACAATGTATTTTATCATACATTTGTTAAATCTTCACCTGTTGAATAATTAAATTGCAATGCATACACGTACACTCAGGCTTGACACTTGTATTGCTATGCCATCTGGTGAGACTTGAGAGATTTAGAGAAAGTGTGTATTTGAACTTTTTAGGTACACATTGGCCACTGAACTCATGTATGTTGCACAACTCACTGCTTCACTTGAGCTGCACAAAGTTGTACAAAATCAAAATGTACATGTTTCAAATTCAATGAAGTGGAATAGAGGAAAAGGCAAGATAATTAGAAAAAAAACGAGTTTTCATTAACACTGGTAGTGCATCATCGGCTCATCACTGAGCATTCACCATGCGTCCATGAGTCCCTGACCCATGCCGGTCTCAGCTGCTGCTTTTCTGTTTGGATGCTTCAGGCTTTTGCTGCGAGACAAGGCCTTCGAATCCCATCCCACCACGAAGCAGGCAGTCAACAGCTTAGCGACAAGAGACAAGCATGGGATTCAAACCAAGGGCGTGCCGGTCATTAAACCCTAACCCCTACCACTACTAGTACACCCACAAGGGCACGCTCACATTCCCCTCGTCACCCCCCTCCCCCCCTCCCTGGCTCCCTGGCTTCAACCATGGCGCCGCCGTCCTGGATCATCCTCTCCACCGCCCCACGCGTCTCCGCCGACGCCCTCCCCGACGGCGCCGACGTCTCCCTCGCGCTCGCGGCCCCGCCGCGCTTCTTCCACCTCACCGTCTCCACGCGCGTCTCCCCCGCCGACCCGGACCCGAGCGCCAGGGTCCAGTCCCCGTACGTCCTCGCCGCCGACCCCTCCGGCCTTCTCCTCGCCGTCACGCCGCCGCCCCTCTCCAAGAGCTCTCCCCCCACGGAGCGTGTCCGCCGCGGCCCCGACGGTGTCGAACGCACCTTCACCATCAGCTACATCTCCGACCCGGACTACGCCGTCCTCGACGTCGCCTCCGCCACCGCCCACCCTCTCCCGGGAAACTACCGCATCTTCAACGCCAGATGCCTCGGCGTCATCGCTGCGCCCGGCGCAAAAGCCGCCGGCTTCATGGTCGTCGAGTTCCATTTCATCGTCGGCGGCACCGGGGCTCGCTCCACTGCTTCTCGTCCCAGACCAGCGCCTGGGTCGAGAAGGACGTCCGCAACCCGCTCCCGCACTGGATCTGGACCTTCAACGACGTCGTCTCCTACAACGGCAAGCTCTGGTGGGTCGACACCGCCGCCGGGCTACTCGCCTGCGACCCCTTCGCCGACAACCCAGACATGGCCTACGTCCCGCTCCCGGAGAACGACGACGACAACCCTGATGGCGGCGATAAAGGCTGCGGCTGCTACTACTGCTCCGAGAGACAGATCGCCACCCGCCGCCGCGTCCAGCTCAGCAACGCCACCTTCCGCTGCGTCCACATCACCTCTGCGCGCAAGATCAAGGGCAAGGGCAAGGACGACCACGCGAACGCCACCGCACCCGCCACCGTTACCATGCGCACGCTCACCGATCCGGAGACGGCCCACTGGACGCTCGACTACAAGGTGGCCTTCGCCGACATCTGGGCCGACCACACCTACAAGGCGGCGGGACTGCCGGAGAAGGAACCCGTTACCCGTGCTCGCCTTCATCCACCCCAACAACCCCGACGTCCTCTGGGCGTGGTTGACCCACGGTGCGAACCGTAATCGAACCGTCTAACCATTTATCAGAAATAGGAGCACCTAACAATCCGTTTTGAGTTATATGATTGTTCCAAAAGCACCATTGGATAGTATGGATCGAACCATCTTGTGTTGCCCTTATTTATCTCGCTGTCGCAGCCAGCAGGCAATTAATTAGAAATCAATCCTGCTCTGAATTGATCCACAAGTCATCAGTTGTTGTAACGCGGGAGCACTGTGCGAGCAAGTCAGAAAACAAGAGAGGAGCGAGAAGCTTGACGATAGAGGAGCAATAGGAGAAACAGAGGAACTGATTTTGGTTATCCAGTACAGCTTCAAGCGGACGTCCACGGCAGGGACCGGACGGCCGACCGCGCAGAGGAACAGGTGGGCGGCGGACGGGCGGGCGCCGGGCAGACAGGGGCAGAACTCCAGGAGGGATGGGATCCGGCGGTAGACCGGCGCACGGCCTCGGCCCGCAGCAGAGATGGGATCTAGCGGCAGCGATGGTAGCGGCGGATTCAGGAGCTCACTCACGCATGGGCAAGAGACGCAGAAGGATGAACCAGCCGAGCTGCCGTCGAATAGCGCGGCGGCGCCGCCGTGGGGAAGAATCGAAGAAGTCAGGGATGGATCGAACCTCTCGACCCAAAGGTTCCAGCGGTTCTGATCCTCTGACCCTAACCTGTTTGGTGGAATAAACAAGGGGCCCATTAGGGGTGTTTTCCTGGGCCGGGTCGACGAACCGTCGGGTCGACCCGATCCATGCCCATCTTTAACTTCTCCCTCGACGACTACCTCTTTGCCGTCGAAATGCGTGCCAAGAAGCTGATCGAGTGCGAGGCCCTCGAAACCGGCGTCTCTTCGTCCTCACTTCTCGCCTGGGAGCTGCCGCCCGCGCTCACCGCACCCCTCGCTGGTATAATTTGCTTTCTTTCGTTCTCTCGTCAAATCCCCAGTACCAGCTGCTGTTTCACTTTTGTGTTGTGTGTGAATTGGGAGGAGGCAACATGTTAGTTGTACAGATCCTGCAGTGCTACCAGCTGATGATCTTGCACGCATAAGTACTCTCTTTTTTAGTTCCAGTAGCCACGAAATGTAATTAAGTTAAATAATTTAATGTCAGTGTTTACTTGAGGAAAAGCTAAAGGTCTAGTACTCTAGTGGTGGATGCTATTTCTTTGGTGTTCTTGTTTCTACAGATATGGAGAACTGGAACAAACTGCTTCTTTCCTTGTTGCAATTTGTTCAGACTTCAATTTGTTTCGTGTTAGATGTAGTTCAGGCTTTAACTTGTTTTCTTGAAATTATGTGTTACTGCTTGCCAAGGTAGAGTGAGCAGATCTAGTATGGATTTGAAATTAAATGTGTTACTGCTTGCCATATTAGAGTATGGATTTGGTATGTCAGAATTATTGAAGGACCTTCTATGGATTGGAAGTTGGAAAGCTAGTGTAACTGTTTGTTTCTTTCTATTTCCAGTTTCTTTAATGGTATCAATACACAATTAATGTAGTTAGGACAGTCCTATGGTAGAAACTATAAGCGAAGTTCAAAACAGCCACATAAGCAAAAATTCTAATGTAGAAACTAGCTCTCCCAATGAAAGTTTCTTCATGTAATAAATATTAAATTTATTTATACTCTTTCCATTATCCCTTCTCTTTTTTTTTGAACCATCCATTATCCCTTCTCTGCTCTGCATCTCCTCCGAATTCTCTGCTTTGCTTCTCCTCCGAACTAGCATCCCTCCTATACTTGCTTCAATCCGGCCAGCGGGTTTGCGCGACGAGCAGCTACAGCGTCATTTCGTCATCCCCGCCGCCGACTGCTGGAACACCTCCGCCGCAGTGTGGCCTCTGGAGCCCGGCCCCGCACCGCCGCAGGCAACCTGGCCCTGCCGCTGTCGGATTCACTGGCCGCTGGCCCCTGGATTTGCGTCATGGAGGCCAAGGTGTCCAGGGAGGTCCCATCATGGAGGTCCCCATCGGCGCGAGCGGGGCGGGCGGGTCCTCCTGGATTTGCGAATGCACAAGCGGAGCGGCGCGAGCGGGGCGGGCGTGTCCAGCACGACGCGGCGCGTGCCGAGCACGACGCGGCGCGTGCCGGGCTTGCGCTGCGCAGCGGTCTGTCGAGCGGGCGCAGCGGCCGGCAAGCGCGTAGGCCAGTGAGCGACGCAGCGGTCCGGCGAGCCCGCGGGCAGGCGCAACGATCGGCGAGTGCGGCGGTCCGCCGAGCCCACGGGCGGGCGCTACGGCCGGCAGAGCTGCGCGCGCGGAGCCAACGCGGCGCGGCGGTCCGACGAGTCCGCGGGCGAGCGCAACGACCGGCGAGTGGGCGCAGCAGGCCGGCGAGCGCGACGACGACGTGGGCGGGCGCGACGGCTGTTGGCAGCGAGGGCACGGGCGGGCACGACGGTTGTTGGCGGCGAGGGCGCGGGCGCAGCCAGCACAGCTCGGTGGCGTCCGGCGACACGCAGAGACAAAATCGCTGGTCAACTTCCGTGGAAACCACCGGTTTCTTCCCAACGGCAAAACCATCGTTTCTTCCCTCCTCGTTGCGAGGGAAGACGTCGTTTCTGGTAGAGGAAACCGTTTGCTCCGTTTGTTTTCTCTTTCTTCATTTATTGCTTGGTCATATCAGTATTTTTACTACAATAAATATCTATTGGGACTGCCCTTACAAAATATAAATTTGTTATATCTTCTGAATATGTTAATTGCGAATTTGCGATGCATATACGCTGAGGTTTGACACTTTTAATTCAATTATTATGCATCTGACGAAAACAGTTGGCGAATCTTCAGGCCTTTTGGATATACTTTTGCTACTGAATGAATTACCTTTTATATGTGGACCTGTTGCTCTTAGAAATCTGGGGATGTAAATAATCGCCCAGTTCGCTTGGCTTATCAGCCACCAGCCAGCAGTACTTTTCTCTCAGAACAAACCAGCCACCAGCAACCAGTCAGCAGTACTTTTCTCTCAGAACAAACCAACACCAGCCATCAGCCACCAGCCAAACGAACAGGCTGAATGCCTCATTAACTCTATTCCCATGTCTGATATCCATGATTCCATACTAGAATTTTACCAAACTACCATTGTGAATTCCGTAGGTGATATTGTCTTCACATTTTCTCTGTGTGCCTGTCCTAAATTGAGGTTTTTTCGGTACACAATACCACCCTGTACCACCACTTTAAAAGGACTCGTATGTAATAGGAAATGATCTATTTGTAAGGATCGGACGGTTGAGATTAATTCTGTACCACCGATTTTTTTTGTGTGGTACGGGTGGTATTCATAGGTGGTATTGGTAGCATATGAGTATTATTGGAAATGGAAAATATTTTTTTGTTGTAATATATGAAATTGGATATATGAAATGATGTAGGTATTGTACGCGGTATGTTTTTATTGTACTCGTCGACGGTATGTTTTTTTCAACTAATATTCATTCATCAAATTACCATTTTACCCACAGCAAAAAACCGATAATACCACCGTACTACCAAAGAGTGGTACTGTGTACCGAAAAAGAGCTCCCTAAATTTGTGTTTTGTTGGCCATTTTTAGCAAATGGAAACTGCTACCTTGTAAGAGCAACTTCAGCAGAGCCCCTACTTGAGCCCCTACTCAAAAAGTAGGGGCTCAGAGCAAAAAAATGAAGTCCAGCAAAGCTCCTACTCCACCCCTACCACTGTTCACACCCCCTACTCCCCCCCTCCGGCCCCTTCTCCTGCGGGTGGAGAAGGGAGCCCCTACTCGGTCGTTGGACCGTTTCTTGCTCGCGCCCCCACACGGAGACGCCCCTCCCGCGCGGACTCTTCCCTGCGCCGCCTGCCCGGAGCTCGAGCCGCCCTTCTCTTCTCCCCATTCTCCGCGTCCCAGAGCTCAAGCACGAACCTTGCACGCGCACGCGAATCAGCGCCCAGATCCGCCTCACGCGGCCATGGGCGAGCTGCTCGAGTGCCGCCTGCCGGAGCTTCCCTCCACGCCCGCCGCATGGGCGACCTCTGCGTCCGCCGCCCCCAAGCTCGGCTGAAGCTCGCTTGCCCGCGACGCATCCGGCTGGATCTCGATCCGCCTGTCCGCGAGCTTCACCCAAAGCTCCATCCGCCGGCGTGGAGCCCTATCCGCGACGCCGACGCCGACGGCCGCGGACGCTGCCTCGCACGGCCACGACGAGCCCCGCAGACGCCACCTCGCCGGTCGCGGCGCATCCGGCTCCCCCGCTCCATCCTGTCGCCGACCCTCTCCCGACCGCGAGTAGCACTGCCCCGCCCGACGCCGCCTCGAGCTCCGCCCGTCGTCGGCCCTCAGCTCCGCCCGTTGCCGGCCACGAGCTCCGCCCGTTGCCGGCCACGAGCTCCGCCCGTTGCCGGCCACGAGCTCCGCCCCACCTTCCCCCCTCGTTGTGTCGCCGCACAAGCCGGCCGCGCGGACCGCTCCGTCGCCGGCCGGCCGCGCGGCCCCCTCCCTGCGCCACAGCCACGCCGACCAGCCGGAGCGAGGGGCGGAGAGAAGGGGAGATTGGAGAGAGAGAGGAAGCGACGGGACGAGGCAGAGAAGCAGCGTGAGGTGAAAGAAGAGATGGGGAAAAAAATTGACCCACTGACAAATAGGACCCGCATGTCAAATAAGAGTAGGGGCTATAGAGAGGGGGTTATTGCTGGAGTTGGGAGCAAAATCAACAGCCCCATAAAGTAAGAGGAGCCCCTACTCAGAGAAATAGGGGCTCGATTTTGGGGCTATTGCTGGAGATGCTCTAAGTCCGATAAGAAAAGGTTAGATTTACTGGGATTGGTTGAAAGCATAATGCCTTGATTTGTACAGTGTGTTAAATGTCTATAAGCTCTGTGTATAATACTTCACACTGTTAAATCACTTTTGTGTAGTGACCTTTCAGATACAACCTATGAGGGATTGTTGTTTGTTCTCTTACATGTTTATCTTGGTTTCTATTTATGATTGATTTCCTTTTCCTGGTTTTGCAACCAAGTTTTTGTGCATCATGTGAATGGCTCCTCAATTTTCACATATATTCTCTCCTCTTTGGTTTCTTTTTCTTTCTTTTTTTTGAAATGTCAAAGAATATAGTCTTATATTTAACTAATATGATTGGTTGCTATGCCTTTGAAGGTTTTCCTGAGAACGGATCAACTAATGAGTCTGCAACAGCAGCATCAGCATGAAGAGAGGGTTGGGGATAGTGGTTTATTAGTTTCCTTTTGGCAGGTGAGGCTTGAAAGTGATTGCCCAGAACTTGTTTTCCTGCACCATGGTACTCATGTAGTAGCAACGAAGCGTTTTGGTTCTTTTTTTTTTTGAGGAAATATAGCTTTCATTCATTGATCACCATGATTACAATCACTATGAAGTGAAGACAAAAGAAAGCTGGGTGGCTCAACATGCCACTCAGAAACAGGATTAACAGCAGATACATGCTGAGCACATAGATGTGCTACTACATTGGCTAGCCTTCTAGTGTGAGTCAAGTCAAAAGACTCCATAGTCGTGGCCATCTCCTGTATTTCCCCCAGGATGCTTGCAATTTCTGATCTTTGTTGCCTTCTAATTTTCCATAGGGAAACGAGTTCGAGAGAGTCTGTTTCGAGAATCACTCTCCTGAAGCCCCTCATCAGCGCCAACTGAAGCGTTTTGGTTCTCAGACAGTATGCTAATGCTCAAATCCCTTGGCCTTGCAGGCAATGTAGGGGCGCATCATGGCCTGAGCCTGACATGGCGTTTCATGAGCAGCGTCCACGGTGTTCCATAGGTTATGATGGATTGTTACCGTCAGGATGGATGGATGGACATGTGTTTGCTCGTTAATTGTATTTCGTTTGGATGTCAGTGCTGCATGCGTTACGAAAATTAGAGTTCCAGACATTTCGGTTGCCTCTGGGGTGAATGAAATGAATTATGCCTGAAACAAGTTGATTGTTGTGTTCTGTTGAGTCGTCAAATGGTCTGAATTGCTGGAGTGTTTACTGTATTGGAAAGTATAACTATATACGAGTGATCTGACATGCAGAAGACGCTGCTAAGGCCCTCTCCAACGGGACTTTAAGAACTAGCTCATAGAATATTTTTAATCTGTGAATAGTAACGAAATAAGGTGCCAAACTCTTATCCCGGCACTAGCTCGCTCGCTTCTCAAGAAAACTTCTCTCACGCACCAGGGTCTCAAAGTTATGTGCATGCCTAGTGTGATCATTTTTTCTAATGTTTCTAAGAGCTCACTTAGCTCCAACTACTGGAGAAGGCCTAAGAAACGGGCAAACTGGAGAACGGTTTCCGTATACCACGTTTGCGGCAAGCCCTACTCACATGTCCCAAGGATCCCGTTTCATTTCCGATACCCCCACAACCCACACGCTCCTCCCCTCCTCTCATCGGAGACGTACGTGGCGTACCAAATCATCCTTGCACTTGCCTTCTGCCTGGGTGGCCTTCCCTCGTAGCTAGTGGTATATGTGCAGGTGCTGTGATTGTGATATTATTTGCTATTTTGCTTGTTTTGAATTCAGATTTGATTTTGTAGCATGTGTGGACTACCAGGCTTGACGTTCCTGGTGTTTAATTTCAAAAAAAAAAGTTCCTGGTGTGACATATATTTTAAGAGATGTTTGCTTCATAGCCACAGTTTGCCTCGCCACACACACCACAGCCACGCCTCCTGTGGCTCGCCATGCAAGTTGTGGCGGCCAAAGTCACCGCCACACGCCACAGCTCACCACACTGCAAAACAACATGCGGAAAAAAGAAAACGACAGGAGTTAGAACTTGTGGCAGCCACCGAAAAAAGTTGAAGCAAACAGTTGCCTGATCTGTGGCTCGCCGAACCTTAAGCAGGCAGGGTGTGGCTGCGAAGCAAACAACCCCTTAGGCCTAGTTCATGTCTGGATTATGATGATCCATTTCTATAATATAGTCGTTGCATGCATCTTAAAAATTTATTGTACCCTAGTCTATGCTCATGTACATGTTTTGATTTATTATTAACGTAGCTGTTAATAACATAAAACATCAAATCGCAAGCTTTCACTGGTCAGTCTCAGCTCGTCCATCTTGTGCAAGCCGGCACAATATATTTTTTTTTGACTGAAACAGGAGGGGTTACCCCTACTGATTATATATATTTAATAAAAAAAGAACAGATGATATACAAAGTCTCAAGAGATTAATCAGGAAATAAAGAAAGAAAGAAAGGAAATCATGAAAATTACAAAAAATTGTTCTAGCTATAAGGACATGGGGTGTTTCCAATCCTCTTTAACTCTGAGCATAACCAGAGAAAAGATCAAAGAGAAGCGTGCCATACAAGCTTGAACTGAAGGATGGATTCCTTTAAATATCATATCATTTCGAGACATCCAGATACTCCATAACATGATGAAAATTATCTCCATAAAGAAAGACACCTGCAATTGGGTCTTGAAACTTGCAAGAACCTCATAAGGTTCATCCATATCATAGATGAATACACCGAGAAGAATCCAGCATTCCTGAGTAAAGAGACATCCAAGGAGTAGTTGATAAAGAGTTTCCTCCACTCCTCTGCAACAGAGAACACAGTCGTATGATGGTAGGGCCATATTTTCCTCTTCAAAATATTTCTTGTACTTAGTCTATCCTTAAGGACCAGCCAAAGAAAACCTTGTATTTGTGCTGGCAAGATGAATTCTAAAGCCATGAGGATACAGGATGCACATGCATGTTGATGTCCAGTGAGATGTTTATATACTTTCCGAGATGAAAATAAATGAGAACCCCATACATAGATCCATGCATCTGGCTCATTTGTCAGATTCAGTTCTTTGAAGTCACTTGCAAGGTCAGCTAGTTGAGCCAGAGTAGTTCCTGAGAGTGGGAGATGAAAATTTTGGCTTAATTCTCAAATTTCCTGACATCTTTGAATCGAGATATTTTGTGAACGAAAACAATTGAGGGGAAACCTGAGAGGGCACCCTCATGTTCCAGAGATCTTTCCAGAGTAAACATGTCTTTCCATCTTAGACTATTAGTGATGCTAACCCTTTACATTTGTCTAGGAGCTTAAGAACATCTTTTCACCAAAAAGAGCCTTCTTGACATGGTTTGGTAATCGCCATTACTATAGTACTTTTCCAAAATCAAATGAACCCAAGGAATATCGGCTCTATTATAGAATTTGTGCAGATTTTTCATCATTAGGGACTCATTCCGAGTATGCAAATTGAGTACCCCTAATCCTCCCTCTTTCTTTGGAAGGCATACCATCTCCCAGGCTACTTTAGGGGGAGATTTATTGTTTATGTCTGATCCTCTCCATAAGCAATGCTTTCTAAATTTATCGACCTGTTTGTAGATTGTCTTATGCAGCAAGAAAGTACCCATAAAGAACACTAGGTGATACCTCGTGCGTTGCTGCGGGAATTTCAACAAAATTTGAAGATGCAATTTGAAAGTAGAGACACTAAAATGATTGTATCACAACATTTTTTCAAACAACTATATAAATGAAAACACATTCATTTTATTAAGAGAGAACTAATTAGAAATTTGTAGCATGGTACTCGCAAATACTAACACAATGCATAGCCGTAGAAAATCGGTAGACGACATAAATTCATGATTCTAGTGGATGGTGATGTGGACAGCTTGCATGTTGAGAGAAGATTTAGTGGATGGTGACGTGGACTTTTTGCATATTGAGAGAAGTCTATCCATGACTTGTAGTGGGTCTCATCTATATAGTTGTTATAGATAGGAGGTGCACTAAAGACTGAATTCGTTAACTCTAGTCTCCCAGCCTGAGAGAGCAATGTTGAGGTGCATGTTAATTTCAACGAATCATCTAGGTGTAGATCCAGTCGGGTTGAACTGTTGACAGCAGTGAATCGAGGTGTTCTGAGATGCATAGAGAGGGAGAGAGACCGGGACAGACTAACCACTGTGAATAGAAGTAGAGGGTGAACCACTTTGGTGTAGATGTAGTCCGTCGATGCAGTGTCATGCTGTGTAGATCGTCGGTGAAGCCTAGTGACGACAGGTGGCGGTTGCTCTGGGCGGCGACGCTTCCCGCCGCTCACAGCACCTCTCGATCGGTAGGGTAGGGCAGGTGGGGCGAGTGGAGACCGCGTGTCTTGGCGTGCTTGCCCTCATGGCCCCCACCACCCTTATATGGTGCTGCGCGATGGGGGCCCGCAACCCAGTTGGGTTGGGCTCCCCCCGATCAGGGAGCCGAGTCAAGGGCCCGAGCAGACCGTTGGGTTTGACTCGGAGGAGATCAACCTAATATTCTCCTCCTTGATCTCATCTTATACTTTTAACTTTATACTTTGACATAACCCTTTTACTGGCTTTGCTTTTGGTCCTCATCTCAGTGCAGATCAGTACGTAGGGCGTGCCTTGTCATAACAAGTATCAGTTAATATAAGATTAAATAGCCACAATGTACCTTTCTGTTGACACCGTTTTTGACACATGTCGATGAGGAGCAAAAACTTGGTGAGAAGAAGCATCAAGAAAACCGCAGGGCCGTTTAGGAAAAAGAGTCAACAGAGACAGCTGATGGTCAAAGGTAGGGGATCAGCTGAGGGAAAGAAAAGAAAGCAGCAAGAGAAGAAATACGCCAAGGAAGAAGAAAGGAAGCTCAGGCAGGTCAACGTCGATTGACAACGGGCCAGAAATAGTTAGTGAGTCCGACTCTTGCACGAGTCTTTTATTTTTAGGTAGTTATATTTTCTTTTAGTTAGAAAGGGTCTTGTCGTAATCGACTAGAAGTTCGTAGTATTCAAGGGTATAAGTAGCGACCCTGTGCGGTCGGAAAAGATTGTACACACCAACAAACACAAACCTTTACTTTTCAAGTAATTTACCTTTCAAGTCGGCGACTTCGCCAAAAAGTTTCTTTCGTTTTGTTTTCTTGTTTCAAGCGCCGTCCTTCGAGTTCGCCGGGTTGCATCGATCGACCTCCGGCAAGCTTGTGAGTACGGCTTTATCGAGTAATATCTAGACTTTAATCTCCAGGCGCATCGCTGTGGTTTCGTCTAGATTTATTCATAATTTATCGATATCAGCTAGATTTGCAAGTTTTTCTAGTTTATTTAGCTTTTATCACCAACTTATCCCACTGGAGGCTCGATCGTATCGGCTAGCTCTCGTTGCGTCATCAGACGCACTGATCTCACATCTGATCTAGACCCGCCTCGCTGCTGACATCATAAGATCGGCCGACCTTAGTCATTCTGAACATACTCGCACTTCGGCTGCCGATCGGCTGGCCGATCTCGTTCGATCTCGCATCGGCCGATCGGGCTATTGCGTTGTGCCCACGTGGAAGATATCTATCGGTTCTCTAGCCGATCAACCTCGTATTTAACATCTTATCCTCTTTCGTGCTGATCAACAGGTAAGGTCGGCTGGCACGCCTTGTTACATCCCGAGGATCCGTTACATGCTACCGCGGAGGACTTTATTCCGTTTTCTGTGTCAACACATCCTGGCACGCCCAGTGGGACCCGAAGAATCACGACAATGTCTAAAGATGCCAAGAAGTTTGATGAAGTCCACAAGGACAACATCCAGCCAATCACTGTGGATCAACTCAAGGAAGCTGACAAAGCTGAATATGATAATTGCATGGCAGAGTATGGTCGGCTTCTAATGGGTAGTTTCGGTCTCACTAGGGAAGGAGCGGTGAAGAAGAATCCTCTTCCAAAGCCTACAGAGATCATAATTCAAGCCGATCCTGGAAGACTTCAAGACATGATGACAAAAGCTATGCATGACGCTTTAATTGATCATTCTTCTGTCTTTAATAATACAGTGTAGAACAGCGTGAAGGAGGTTCTCAGGGAAGAAGTCATGAGTTTGTACAAGGGACCATCATATTATCAACCCAATGTGACTTTCCCGTTCATGACTAATAAGAAGTTCAAGGAGGTGTTGCCAGTTTCTCAGCCAATTGCAACTTCTACTCCTGAGACTGTTACAACAACTCTTCCTTCTACCATACCGTTGTCAACAACTATGGGATTTAATCAACCAGGGTCTCAAGGTTTCGTAACTGTTACTCCTACAGATCCAAAGTACGGCATGCCTGTGAGTTCTGCATCAGAATCAACCCAGAAGACTACAGTAGTGCCCAAGTACACTGGCCCGTATGCAGCAAAATTCAACAACTTAGTGGGTACTGCTTTTCATCATGATAAGGGAATTACATTCACATTTGTCGATCAAAAATCCCAAAGTCAACAGAGTTATGATGTATCACCACTGCATGCTTACATGGTTAAACCACTACCTGCTCCTCTAAGGGTTCAGAAGTCTCAAGTGATGACACGGCAGCCAAATATGTCAGGTGGATTTTCGGTTAGTCAGCCGATCGTAAGTCACCAGATAGAGCCAGAGCAGATGACAACAACCATGAAGGCATCTGCAGTCAGAAATTATGCTGCTAAACTGCAGGAAGAATACAATAGGGCTATGAATCAAGCCGCACTACTGGAAGCAATGACAGATCCTTCTCTGTTCTCTACACCACCATATTAAGAGCAACATATCCAGGAATTTCCAAATATCCAATACGTGCAACAGTCGATTGCTCCACAGACAAACCAAGCAAATCAAGGTTTTTCAGCTGAACAATTGTTTCAAGGATCACCACATAGTGTTGAGATCCCAAGGCAACACTAGGTTCCTCCTAATCCTTCGGTTATTCAGCCGATTGTTCAGGAGCAACCAAGAACAACTGTTGTGGCTTCAAATCAGCAATATCCTTCGGCAGGTCCTCAGCCGATTGATTAGAAGAGTTTCATGGCTGAAGTCACAAATATGCTGCAAAATCAATTCGGATTAAAGCCAAAGCAGCAAACACAGATGTATCAGACACCTTACCCTACATCCTTTGATTAGATCCCGTTTCCTCAAAGGTTCTAGGTGCCCGACTTCACCAAGTTTACTGGCCAGGATGACACATCCACCATTGAGCATGTCACTCGTTTCATCATCTAGTGTGGGGAGGAAGGGACAAATGAGTTATTGAGACTTCGATTATTCTCATCCTCTCTATCAGGGCCAGCCTTCGCTTGGTTCACATCGCTCCCAGCCAACTCAATTCAGAATGGGAAGATCTGGAGAGGTAGTTTCATGGATACTTCTTCTCGGGAATTCATGAGATGAAGCTGATTGATCTTACCAGCTTAAGGCAAAGGAATGATGAGTCAATACCCAACTTCATCCAAAGGTTCAGAAAATTGAGGAACAAGTGCTACAGCCTAACTCTGAATGACAAACAGTTAGCAGAATTGGCTTTTCAAGGGCTCTTGCCATCTATCAGGGAGAAGTATGTTTCGCAAGAATTTGAGAATATCAGCCAGATACTCCATCAGCTAAGTCACGAGAGCAATCGCCCATATGAGCCCAGAAGGAACTTTCAGAAGCGAGTATCCTATGTAGATTGCTCCGATAATGAAGAGGAAGCCGAAGTCTATTTGGCTGAGTGGGTCCCAAATAGGAAGCCGATTGCATGTCTCTTCGACAAACAAGAGCATGAGAAGTTCAACTTTGACACAACCAAAGCTGACAAGATATTCGATCTTCTCCTTTAGCAAGGACGGATTAGACCGTCACAAAATCATATATACCAAGTGTTGAAGAACTAAAGAAGATCAAGTACTTCAAATGGCACAATGCCACATCTCATAACACTGAGGAGTGCAAGGTGTTTCGATAACAGATCCAAAATGCTATAGATCAAGGGAAGCTAAAGTTCGAGACACCTTCCAAATCAGGAAAGCTGATGAAGATCGATCAACACCCTTTTCCTACCATCACGGTTGAGACAACCAAAGCAAAGGTGTTGACATCTAAATCGGCTAAAAGTAAGGAACCATTGATCCTGAGACTTAGATGACAGCTGAAGAAGCCAAAGGGAAGGGGTTGCTTGAAGAAGGAATCAATTCAAAAGGTTCCAAACAGCAGGTTACTTCACAAGTTCTTCTGAGCAAGTTCCAGCGCCAATAGAAGCAGATCAAGGAAAAAGAAGAATGGGCTAGACGCAATGCAGGGCACTGGAGATATCCATTTTTCAGATATTGCTGGGAAGAAGGGATGAAGCTTCCAACATCTGACAATTGTTCGGAGTGAAGGTTTCTATTCAGAAGGGAAGTCATCCAAAAGACCTTGTTTTGATGACAGGGACAGAAGGCCCACCAATCAAGATCAACAGGAGCGCCACAAACAACGCGTCTCAGTATATGATCGGCTGGGGGGCAAGGCCAGCGTGCATGATTGGTTGGGGGACAAGGCCCATGTACATGATCGGTTGGGGGGGGGAAGCGTCAAGACAGTCAACCTAATGGGCTAAAAGATATGGCTGACAACAGGGTCCCTGATGAAGACGTGTTGGCAAGAAATCCAGAAAGGCGTAATGCAACATATGAAGACAAAAGTCAACATGAAGCTCGTCAACCTAGGTGGTGCCTAGAAGGTGTGACCAAGTCTCAGAAGAGAAGAGTCCAGTGCTTGCGACAATCAGAATAGCAAGAAGAAATTGAGAAGCAAGCACTTGACAAGAAGAAAGTCTGATAACAAATCTGGCAACCCAAACCTAGAGCCGATAATAAAAAAGGTCAACCAGTGGCAGATGTTAACATGGTCTTCATGCTACCCAAGGAATTCATGACTCTCGAAAACAACTTTGATGAAGAAAGTTCAGATGAGGAGTTAGGATCGGCTCAGTTAACCTTGGATCCAATGCTGGCTAGCTTTGAGAAACCAGATGAGGAAAAACATCAACATATGAAAGCTCTATTTCTTAAAGGGCTTGTCAATGGGAAGCCAGTCACAAGGCTCCTGGTGGATGGTGGTTGTTGGCGGTCGATTTCCGTCAACCTAGAGCACTTGTTACACTATGGTTTGGGCTTTGATTTGGAACTAACCCGCCACTAGGCATACTAATGATGTAACACGTTCGTCTTCCCATGTGCATTTTGAAGTATATTGTGTTTGTAGGAAAACGAGATCTTAAAGGACAGATTCACATCAAGTTCAAAAGGGTAATCAAGGTGTTTCGTTCGTGCTCAAGTGCAAGTTGAAACTACTCCCAAGGGTGGCAAGGACCAAGGTGCTACGGAGAAACATCCCCGAGGACCAAGACATAAAGATCGGGTTTCGTACGAGAAGACACCCTATATTTATCGCGGGGTTGATGACGCCAAAAATACACAAATAATGGGGCAAAAGTCCAAAATGTAAAGATGAGCCACACGGAGGAAGGGTCGACCGAACCGGGCCAGATTAGGCCCAGGCCAGCCGGCCTGGCGTATTCTGACGTCGGTTCAGCCCCCCATTTCTTGAGTGTGAAGATGGTGCAACCCTAATTGTCTGTCGAACCCGCCATTCGCCAGAGATGCCAATAAATACCTCCGAGGTCGACCACAAGAGGGGGTTGGAAGAGAGCCATCACGCGGTGGATGAGAGCCGCCGGAGAGTCGATAATTCGCTAAGTCCAAAGCCCCAAGGGGATCACCACAAGGAGGAGGACGCCGAGGCCTTGCCGCGGCGCCACCGGAGTTGGAGGACGGCGAGGATCAATCTTTATCGAAGGCATCTACTACGTTCAACGATACCATGCTTAGCATCTTGATGGAGTAGATTCATCGTTTGTCCATGGAGTTGTAATGGATCTTGGTGTGTAGTCGCCGACTATTGTTTGGAATTTAATCTATCGCTTCCTCGTTGGTTATGCTTTAATGCTTAAGGTTTGGCCACCATGCTTTTCGTGTCGCTCCTGTAGATCGAATCAACGTTTTGTGTTCTTTAAAGGCTTAGAACCGATTTTACCTTCGCGTAGTGATAGTACGAGGGAAGGGAAAAGGCTAAACCTTGTTCACATGCTTAGATAGATTAGATCAGTTTTATCATGTTTGGCGATTGCATATTCAAGTACCCTTAGACTCCATGGGCAAATGTTCTCCATAACTTGTATATTTCACGTCTCTTGTTTAACCTAGATTAGATTGGTTTTGCTTTGTCTTAGTTCATAGATTAGGTAGTCCTTAGTTTATAGTTAATCTCTCATCCAAAGGTTTGCATCAACTAGATTAGTGCTTGGTTAGACGCTAGTATATCCCTTGCTCTGTGGATTGACAAGAACCTTGGGGATCCCCCCTTGGTGAAAAAGGCACCAAGTCACCCGTGTGCTTGCGGTGAACTTCAACACGGTTTTGAACCGTCAACAAACCCTTTTTCTGGCGCCGTTGCCGGGGAGCAAGCCAGTTTGCTACGTTTAATCTTGTATTAGTTTTGTTGATCACTAACATCTAACCCTAGTTTTCTAGGAAAACTTTTGTTTTGTTTTGTTTTTTGTTTTTGTTGTCTAGATGGCGTTCGTCAAACATCCTTTGGAGGAACCGAAGAAATCATTAAGGGATTATGCTAGCTCGCGATGTGAGAACATCAAGGTACAAAAGTCGGATTCGATACTCGAAGCGACGAAGTATGTGATCAAGGCTCGGATCATCGAGATGGCGGTAACAAATCCTTTTAGAGGGGTGGAGACGGACAACCCATATAGACACATCAAGCGCTTCACGACATTATGCAATACGGTACGACAAGAAGGAGTCCCCGATGATTGGTTCAAGTGGAATCTCTTTCCCTACTCACTTGCCGGCGAAGCAAAGAAGTGGCATTCATTTGCGTCCTTCGAAGTTGGAGGAAATTGGAATCAATTGATGATAAAATTTTGCGAGAAATTTTTCCCCATAAGCAAGACCCAACACATAAGGAGGCAAGTGATTACCTTTACGCAAGGAGAAGAGGAAGGGATAGATCAAGCGTGGAATCGCTTCAATGAACTAGTTGAACAAGGACCAAGACTCAGATTCTCTGATGATGTACTCTTGCATACTGTTGGGGAAATCCATTTCGCACCTAACCCCCTATTTTTATCCATTTCGTCTGCAGGCCTTCGGGTCAAGGAGAAGCAGCCATCTTCTGTTCTTTGGTGATTGTGCAGGCTCGATATCTTCGGGAAGTGGTGCAACAAGGCATCGAAGGTGCTGAACACGCGAAGGTGTAGAGAACCTTCGCGAGGAGGTCGAGGGTGCCGGTCACACGAAGGCGCGAAGAGCCGTCGCGTGGAAAGGCATCGGGAGTCCGATAGGTCGAAGGCGCCGAACACGCGAAGGTGCAGAGAACCTTCGCGAGGAGGACGGAAGTTAACCGGGAGGGAACTCAAGGACGCTCGGGGGGCGAGAGGATGGCGATCGCGCGAAGGTAACGACGCAAGATCGCGACGCGAAGCGGGCGTGAGGCTTCGGGGCTGAAACGATCCCCCGAAGGGGGAAGGAGGAGTGTGGGCCCACATGCCGGGTGCCACGGTGTAAAGTGTTGAGTTGTAAGGGTGGTAGTTGGGCGAGCTGGTGTAAAAATACTGTAATGCCCTCAAAGATCCTTCGCACGATGTAAAAAGGCGAGGGTAGAGATGTAAAGTGTGAATGATACGGGCCTATTTAAACGAGCCCCGATGGAATGAAAAGGGAGAGAGAGGTCTGAGGGGAGACTTGTTTTGCTCTCCCGAAGGCACACCTTGGTTTGTTTGTGAGTTTGTGTTCTCTTACCGCTTGTACTTGTTGGCCCTCTTCGGGGACGGGTTTCTCCCCAACACATACCTTTTTCTTTTCTCTAACCCCTAGTTGCATGGAATATGTTCAAGTGTGTGCAGGAGGGGATCTCATGGAGAAAACACTCACAGAAGCCGCCCAACTCGTACAAAAAATCAGCAATGGGGCGGCCTTGATTAGAGATGGGCAAATACGATGTCGGGAGGAGCAAAATGACAAAAGCAAGTCAGAAACGTTTGCTGAAATTTCTGAAAAAGATGAACCGAAGGTCAAGAAAGATGAACCGACCATACAAGAAATCAAAGAACCACTTCCTAAGGTAAGAGATGTCATTTTGGTCAATAAAAATGTTGAAACTAACATGACTATAGGTCGAAGTATGGGGAATGCTAGACCATTGGCGGAATTCAATCAATCCGATTGGATTCAAGTTGATTTTGCCCCCCCCCCAATGAACCACTGAAGGAAGGAGGAACACCGACGTGTCGCCAAAAGAATTGAAGACATTTTGGATTAAGAGATGAGTAGAGAGTCGATCCAAAAGATATTTGAAGAAGAAGATGAAGGATGGATCGACCAACTTGACATCTCGGAGATTTATGATGAAGAGAAGGTCACAACCATGATGAGCCAAAAATTCTCGTCTCCACAACAACATATGCACCAAATCAAGAGTTTATTGCTAAGGAGATGAGGGAAATAAAGAAAAGAGCTAGAGACTTGAAGGATAAATTGGAGAAAATAGGATTTAAGCTAGAAGATATGATGGAGGAAGATGACATAAAGCAAACACGCCTAGAAGGCCCCTCTCCACAAAATTATAGCTTGTGTGCTATTGAAGCTTACACACTAGCAAATCAAGACATGGAAGTGCTCAAGGATAAAGAAAAGAGTAAGTCTGCGACTAGCGATCTCGACGACATGTGGTACACGGAGGATAAAGAAAGCAACACACAAGACTTTGAAGATGAAGATTTGGGTGATAATGAAGACTTCAAAGAAGAGCCAAATGCAAATATAGTTGATGAATTACAAGTTCCACATGATGAGATGGAGGGGATGCAAGAAGGTAACAAAGAGATGCCTCCACTCGTTGAGATTGATTTGGTTTCAACATCGCTAGATCAACCAATGACCACTCTTGTTGAAAAAACTCTAAGGCCAAGGTACATGCTGAAATCTCAAGATATTATTGGTATTATTGATGATAAATTCAAATGCTCATGTTTGACCAATAGTATGAATAATAGTTTAAATTATAAGCCTTGCTTCAATGATGATCATGTTGATAGACTAGAATTTCTTGAGAATGATATGAGGCAATGCTTATGTTTGAACCAATTAATTCTATGCCTAAATAACCTTTGCCTAATGATGAGCTAAGTGCTTTGCATGAAATGTATGCTTCTTTTAGTTACACACTTACTTGTTGCTACAATTTTCTTGTGGTTGTAATTATGGATGCGTATGTTTACAATAAGTTTTGTAAATCTTGATCTTGCTTTGCGCCTGGTCAAGCTAGTGACCTTAAAAGAGCACATGTCGGGAGAAGACTCGAATTTCACTAACCATGCAGGGACACAAGGCTTGAATGATGTAAGGAAAGTCATGCCCAAAGAGTTTCAAGTCAAATCATCAACACGTCTCCAAAATCTCGCAATGGACGCTGCTGTTTTCATAGATTTTGTGCATATGTTCAGAAGTGTACAAATGAAGAAAATGATATGTTCAGAAGCTTCATTAAGTTTCCTTTCCAACACATCAAGAATCAACGAGTTTGAAGACCTGTGCAAGGAGTTATGGTGAAAACATCGAGCGGTGCGCGTGCTGAAAACAGCTCGGGACAGATTGCATCGCCGGAGTAAAATGAGCATAACTTTCTTGTCCGGAGTCCAATTTGGGCAAATAAAGACTTGTTGGAAAGGATATTTTGTGCACTAGGCAATGGATTAAAGTTTTGGTACACTTCCTGTTCTGGAAATTAAAGAAAATAATTCGTGGAGTGGAGGCAGCACCGAAGGACGACAAAGAGGGAGAAAGCGATGATGTGAGATAAATTAGGCAAGTCATCCATTGAACAAAAGTGATCAAGCACGACATGAGAAGTGGATTAAAGCTGCATGGATACCTTTACTTCTTGCATGAAGGACCATGGCTTCACGAGAATAAGAAGGTATGTGTGAAAGTCGAGCTCTAAGACTTTAAATGAAGCGCTTTTCAGGAGGCAACCCGTTTCTTTGTGTTTTATTTCTTTCTTAAAGAGAATAAATGACACCATCATATGATGATCAACATGTGGCTAATTGATCTAAGTTTAATATACTTTTTAGAACCACCATCATGTTCATGATCATATTTATTTATTTGCACACATTGCATTTTGTTATCAACATGATGTTTGTTCCCTTGCATATACATGTTTTGCATATAGTTAGCTCGGTTGTTTTGTAAAGCTTAATGATGAATGCTTCATTTTCTATGTTAATGCTTCATGTGGCAATATGAGTATTTCCCTTTTGCAATCTTGTGTGAACGTGGTGTTTAAACATGATTGCGGACCATCATCGTTAAGTCCAATATACCTTGCTAGTTTTTCATATGTTTTCATGTTGCATTGGTTGGTTTATAAACATTGCATTGCACTTTATTTTTCTTGTGATTTAAGGAATTGTTTATCTAAGGATAGACATGGTGTTTTAACCCTAGATAAATAAATCTTTATGACTATGGAGAAATTCGACAACCTAGTTGTAAATATGGTGTTTAGAACTAGGTGCAACCATTGTTTTTTGTTTATATGCCTTCCTCTCATGTGCATACACACTTTACACCTACGTACACCCATTAGGTTTTTGTTTTATTCACACTAGACTAAATATGCCACAAGTTAAGAATCTTAGAAAGAACAAAACTCCCCGAAAATAGCCCCAAAATGACACGAAAATCACAAGGAGCTAGGAGATCACCGCAACGCCGAATGCTTCCATACATCCAGAGGTCAGAGTCTATACAAGAATCTAGCCTAAGGAAAGTAGAGGAAAAGAAGCAGTCCAGAGCGATCTACCGGGGGAGGAAACCCTAGAGTCCAAGAGAGAGAGAGATGCCATCCACCTCTCCGCTATTTATACGAAGTTCACCGGAGGAGGTAAATGACCACGCTACCCCTACAACTCAAATAGAATATACACACCCCTCAGGGGCAATATGGTCAAGTCTTCATCGAGCGGACACGCTTTCACCGCGGACTTGCTTAGCCTCGACGCAAGCCCCACGATCACGCCATGTGCCCCCGCCTCGAAGCTTCCCGACGCTCCCGGATCACCGTCTCCGTCGCATCGGGCCTCCGACTTGGTTTTGCAGCCCAAACCAAGAAACCGCCCACCGATGGTTTTGTGGGCAAACCAACAAACCCCGCGTGCAAGCATCGGGCTCGATCCGCTACCTTGCACCGGCCCATGTCCATGACTTCAACTTGCTAGTCTTGCACCGCACGGCTCGCACTTGACCCTATCGGCCACCGGGTCCATCGAACCAAGCCTACTTGCCTCTCCATCACCCGGAGGCCGCCACGGCTAAGGCCTTTCACGCTTGTTCTTCACCTGCACCAACACGAGTCAAGCCGCAACCTGTACCTGCACACTCAGCCAAGTATCAGTCCACACAACATTGTCAATCACTCATCACTAAGGAGTGACCCTCCACTGGTCCTCGGACACACCTGGTCCTCAATCTCCCCCTTGATGAGTGCATTGACAACACCCATAGTAACCAATATAGAGAAAAAGAAAAGAAAATAACCACGAACACAAACCTCCAAGCAAGTGATCCAAAGCCAAAGAACAAGCGAAAAACACAATCACTCGCCAGACCAAGTCTCGGCCCCTTAAGACAAGGGCAACGGCTCAACACAGCCGAGACAAAAACAAAGCTCACAAAGAGCACACCACAAAGCACAAAACTCAGGCAAACCAAAGGAGCTCCCCCTGCACATATGCAAACTCCTTCTGAGCAAATGCAACCTCTTTTCTCAATTTCTCCCCACATGCACAAAATCTCACAAATGCATACATATTCTCCCCAGAATCTCATGCACATTCTCCCCCTTGTTGACAATGCATGAATCAAGGTATATGAAACTCTTCCTCTTGTTTTCATGAAAAATGCATGTCAAAGCATATACAATCTACCAAGCTTCTCAATTATACAAAGAGCACAATAACATGCTACAAATGAGACATAGAGCAAGCAAAGTAGATATGGTGTAGTTAGCACATTGCCATCAAGAGGTAGAGACATATAAGCATGTGACATGGCCAAAAGCAATTTTAAGCAATTTTCACAAAGAAACATTCATCTCATGAGCAAAACCCTATCCATGGCAATTTGAACAAAAATGCACTCTATCATCCATAGCTCATACAAGATCACAGGTTCTCATTACAAGATCATGGTAAACGCCCACAAGGTACTCAATGTCATGTTAGAGCTACCGAGCCATGTGTCTACTTCTTAAAATGAGACTTCTCATGGTAGACAACATGCAATGGTTTAGCACCCAAGATATGAATATCAACGCATAAAGACATGATTAGGAGCTCATTTTTCAAGCATAAGGCAATTCATACACCAATTTTATTTTAAAATTTAATCATGGTACATGAAATACCTTTGCGGCAAAAAGAAGCTTATGCTCCTCCACAAGTGAACAAATGAGCTAAACATTTACAATGACACATGGGTCTTTGACCCCAAGCAAAGAAAGCATGATACTCAAGCACAAACTGAGCATGATATAGGCATTTAAGCACAAATTGAGCATAGACAAGTATCTACTCATGAGTGAAGCAATTTAGCATTTTCAGAAAAGGAAGCTATCTCAACATGAATATATGGCAAAACCATCAAGAGCATAGCATTCACATCACCATTCACCAAACATGCACACATATCTCATAAATAGCACATCAGTGATCAAAGTATATAAGAGAAGCTCATTCCTAGCACAAGTGATCCAAAGATGGCTATCCTACCAGGTTTTGTACATAAAGTAAAATGCATGCATGGAATGCAACAAAATGAAACATATATCACATATATACATGAGAAGCTCCAAGACCCACCTAGAAAAGAAAGCACACTCCAAGTTCACCTTGCAAGCGTGTGAAGGTGACTTGGTCAAGTGGTTTAGTGAATATGTCGGCTAGCTGATCTTGGGTAGGTACATAGGACAAGGATATGTTTCCCTTCTCAACATTGTCCCTCAGAAAGTGGTATCTCACTTCTATGTGTTTCGTTTTCGAGTGAAGGACTGGGTTTTTGGCTACACTTATGGCACTAGTGCTGACACAAAAGAGTGGAACCTGGGAGCACTCCTCACCAAAGTCGCTCATAGTGTAGGTCATCCATAAAAGCTGGGAACAACAACTGGCTGCGGCTACATACTCAGCCTCTGTAGTGGACTGGGCTACATTGGATTGCTTGCGAGATGACCAAGAGACCAAAGAAGAACCAAGGAACTGACAACACCCAGAGGTAGACTTGCGGTCCAATCGACACCCAGCAAAATCAGCATCGGAGTACCCGTGAAGTCTAAGTGTCGAGGAGGTACAGTACCAAAGACCAAACTCAGGAGTGTAGTTCAAGTACCTTAAAATCCGCTTGACGGCCTGCCGATGTGAAGTCCTCGGTGAAGCCTGAAAACGAGCGCACAGAAACACTGAACTGTATGTCCGGCCTCGTCGCCGTCAAGTAGAGGAAGGAGCCGATCATGCTTCGGTACTCCTTCTGGTCCACGGGTTCGCAATCCTCATCCGCGTCCAAAGCTGTAGTGGTAATCATCGGTGTAGTCAGCGGCTTGGAGTCGTTCATGCCAAACTTCTTCACTATGTCCCTGGTGTACTTCGCCTGATGCACAAACGTCCTGTCCTTCCACTGCTTGATCTGGAGTCCTAAGAAAAACTGTAGATCGCCCATCATGGACATCTCAAATTCCCTGCTCATGTCATCTGCAAATCTGGCAACAAGATCATGAGAAGAGCCACCAAAGATTATGCCATCCACGTAAATCTGAACCATCAAAAGGTCATTTCCATGCTTAAGGAGAAACAGGGTCTTATTAACTGTGCCCATCACAAACCCCTTACTCAGCAAAAAGCCTCTCAACCTACCATACCAAGCTCTCGGTGCCTGTTTCAACCCATAAAGCGCTCTCTGGAGTTTGTATACACGGTGTGGGTATTTTTCACTCTCAAACCCCGGGGGTTGCCTCACATACACTTCTTCTTCTATCACCCCATTCAAGAAAAGCACTCTTCATGTCTATTTGGTACAACTTGAACCCTTTAGCCACGACAAAGGCTAGAAGGATCCTAATTGCCTCCAAACGGGCCACAGGAGCAAATGTCTCCTCATAGTCTATACCCTCTTTCTGGTTGAACCCCTGAGCCACCAACCTTGACTTGTTTCTCACAACCTTCCCATTCTCACCTTCCTTGTTCTTTCACACCCACTTGGTACCTATGGGATGACAATTTGGTGGTGGATCGACTAACACCCAGACTTGGTTTCTCTCAAAGTTCTCCAACTCCTCATGCATGGAATTCACCCAATTCTCATCAGACAAAGCGTGTCGAATATCTTTAGGCTCAAACGACGCAACAAAAGTAGAGTGAGCGAAATGAGAAGTGTTCCTTGGCCTCGACCGTGTAGTGCGTTCATGAAGGTCACCTATGATCGTAGATGGTGGGTGATCCACCTGTACACGCCGGGGAGCCTCTCGCCTGGACACAATCTCCCCCTCAGCAGCAGCCTCCACTCGAACAGCCTCAGTCGTAGTGGGTGTAGGGGATGGACCACCCTCGATCATCGTCGTCGTAGTGGAAGTAGCATGTACACGATCTGCCACGGGAGCATCACCACCATCATCGTCTTCATCTCCATCTCCATCCTTCTCATCCTCAAAGATCCTCGCTCCAATCTCCTCGTCACCTGCACACTCAAAAGCAGAAGAGCTACATGGCTGTGTCTTGTCGAAGGTCACCTCGCAGGTCTCCATGATTCAGTTAGTATCAAGATTGAGAACACGATATGCTCTAGAGTGAAGAGCATAACCGAGAAAGATACCATCTGAACATCTAGCCTCAAACTTATCCAACTTGCCCTTCTTCAGAATGAAACACTTGCAACCAAAAGCTCTAAAGTGACTCACCTTGGGTTGTCGCCCATGCATCAGCTCATAAGAGGTCTTCTTCTTAAAAGCACGAAGGAAGATGCGATTTGAGACATAGCAAGCGGTATTGACCGCCTCGGCCCAGAAACGCCTAGGAGTCCTATGCTCATCGAGCATCATCCTAGCCATCTCACAAAGGGTCCGGTTCTTCCTCTCCACTACGCCATTCTGGCAAGTGACGTATGGAGAAGAGTACTGATGATCAAGACCAAGATCACTACAAAAGGCATCAAAATGAGAGTTCTTGAATTCCGTGCCATTGTCACTGCGTATAGCTCGAATGACATCACCATGTCTCTCATTCTTCAACCTCAAGATCAAGTCTCGAACAAAGCCAAATGTCTCGCTCTTATCCTCCAAAAAGAAAACCCAAGAGTACCTCAAAAAATCATCAACCACAACTAAAACATACCACTTCCCACCCTAGAGCGAACACGAGCTGGCCCAACCAAATCCATGTGCAACAACTCACAAGGTTGCTTAGTCATGACCACAGTCAGAGGGGCGTGAGAAGCAGCAACCATTTTTCCATGCTGACAAGAAGCACAAACCAAATCCTTCTCGAATTTCAACTTAGGCAATCCTCGGACAAGGTCAAGACCACTCAAGCGGGAAAGCAACTCAAAGCTCAAGTGTCCCAACCTCCTATGCCATTTCCAAAGCTCGGCCGAAATGCTAGCAACAAAGCATCGAGGACGACCGACAGACTGGGAAAAATCGGCACGAAAGATTTGATCCTCGGGGACGATCATACAGACAAGATCGCCTCGAGAATCAAGCACATGAGAAGCGCCCAACTTTAAACGAACCTCAAAACCTTCGTCAAGCAACTGGGATACTGATAACAGGTTAAAACCAAGTGACTTGACCAAAGCCACACTCTTCAGGGTCACCTTGCTACTCACCTTCACCATACTTTCAGCAAGCACTCGTCCTCTCCCATTGTCCCCGAAAGTGATGTACTCCCTTGTACTCACCGGGGTGAGGCTGGAGAACCACCCACGATCTCCAGTCATGTGGCGTGAGCAACTGGAGTCGATCAACCCAAAGTCCTCCAAGCCTCCCACCTGCAATAAAAAACAAGAACGAGAATGAGCAAGCGACTCAACACTGGGGTTAGTACCAAAAGAGTCAAACCAGTGTCGAGCCATTTGCTCAAAAGAAGGGTTAGCAAAATCACACCTATCAAAACCTCCAGGCGGAGCCCTCTCACGCCTACCACCGAAGAACCTGTCACATCTCACTGGAGGAGTACGCGCACCACGAGGGGGAAAACGTGGCCCGTAGTCCATCTGAGACCCAAAGCTCCGATCGTGCCTCTGTTGACGGCTGTTAAGTGCCACTTTTAGGCCGTCAACTCCTGCATAAAATAAATGGAAAGTGATCATCAACACTAGAATAGGGGTTTATACTAACAATTTCCACAAGTGTTGGTGTTTCTGGCTTTTGTTGCAGGACGCACCGAAATACGTGTTAAATGACACAGTTGAGAGCAAGTGCACCAATGGCATAGATATGGCATCATCATAAATGATTACAAATGCCAAATTGGTCTGCACCACTGCAATGGGCTTGTCGAGATGATCGAAATGGATATATCATTTGTCTACTTTGGAGTTCGGATGAAAGAGATATGCACAAGATAACATGTGGGCCCGGTGGGACCCACACCAAGCCACATGGCGACGTGATGTCACACAGGAGTCCACGTGTCCATGACACATCATCAATCCAAAGAAACACACTCTCGACCAATCAGGAGCTAGTACGCGGATCCAAGGGCCCACAACCACGAGATAAATGGCTAAAAATACCGCATGCACCCCCATACCCACCTTGGGACCCACCTGGCAGTCACCTGGACGAAAGGCGATGCGAGGGGAGCTACCTGGGGGTCGGCCGAACCCCCAGGTCGGCCGACCCCATTTTGCGGCCCCTCGTGTCGCCCTTTCATGTGTCGGCTTGTCGTGACGAACCAAAGACGGTGCCAGGTGTTTGCCCGAATATTTCCTTGGGATCCTGCAGCTCCTTCTCATGGAAGATACATCAACTTGGCCCCCACTCCTCTTTGCCACTTGTCACCACCCTATTGGTGGCGCCCATAGCAGCCAAGGGGCTCCTCCTACTCTCCTTGGCCTATAAGTAGAAGAGGAGGGGGCTAGAATAGAGACACACAACTCCTCTCCTCCTCTCTCATTTTCTCTCTTGAGAGGAGAGGCTCGCCTCTCCTCCTTCTAGAGTGTAAGTGTGGAGTAGTTGGTTAGATGAAAGCTAGGGAGAGAGTGAAAGGGATGTACCTCTATGGATGCTCGTTCTTCAATTAGAGTAAAGTGAGTATTTCTGCATTTTCTATTTAGACCAAAGTGCAAGTGATATGTTCTTGTGTTCTTCACCTGTTCATCATTTAGAGGCACATGTTCTTCACGAACACGCCCCCTCGATCTAGTTGATAGGGTGCGCAAGTTTGTATCTCATTTGTATGACTTGTCTATTAGAATAAAGTGGATGTGCTTGCATGCTCTGATTAGAATAAAGTGTGTTCGTGATTCCTTTCTAATAGTTTATGCTAGGTTACATGAGTAGACTTTTTCCTCTACTAGTGTGTAGATCCTGGGTTTATGCGTTCGACTGCTGCAAGTCGTTCGTATACGTTGGAAGCACAGTACGAGGTCGAGTGCTCTCTCGTATGCCTTTAGTATAATCTAGTAGTACCTATAGTGAGTGAGAACAGTTCTCTTTCGTGGTCGTAGTTCTATAAGTACATAGTGCCGTAGTCCATTGGCTACAGCAGTAACCACAGCGTAGACGTTGTGTCACGCTACCGGTTATCATTCATTTGGCTTATCCCAAGGTTAGGTAGAGGCAGTCCAGGTGGTGGTGACAGCCCGTCTGGCCCTCGTTGATCCTCCGCAGCTGGATATAGTCAGAGCTCCATTCCACATAGATCAGCGTACCGGAGTCGCCTGTTAAGTTAGGGCTATTGGTACTCTAAGCCAAGTTCTATCTAGAGATCGACCTTCAATCTCATCTATAGTGCTATCTTTAGGAATCCTCTCTATCCTTGCCTTTTATCTAGGTGTGTCCTTGGACCGACTAGTACGGAGTTAGTACACACACGTTCCCTTGGATTCGATACCCTTGGAATACTCTGAGGTGAAAGCTACAACGGTATCCGTGCGCTTGCGGATTTATTCGTGTGACACTAAAATACCCAACAACCTCCCAAACTCGTAACGGTCACGAGAAGGAGCACGTCTAGCCATCTCACCACGCCCAAACCCAACACGCCTATCTCTCTGAGGAAAAGTACCTCCACCACCACGAGTGGGAACTGTACGGACAAACACCTCACCCCTAGGTAGAGGCCCTCTACGAGGCTCAGGCACACCATGAGAAAGGTGGTACCTATCCTTGTTTGCCATCTCCCTAGCAAACCTCTCATCTCTCTTCCCCCTGAAAAAGAACTCACCCTTGTGCCCATCCCTCCCACAATACTCACAATGGAAGCGGATCAGCTGTGGCTCAGGCTGTGGCTTTTCTGTGGACTTCTCAACAGCTTTCTCACCTGACTTACCACCAAAGACACTCCCCTGGGTGCTCACAAACTTGATGGGTTTTGGTAGTTTTCAGACTTGTGGGCTAACACTGGTGGATCTGGGGTTGTGTCTAGCTTGTTTCTGAGATGGTTTGGCTTGGGTGCAAATTTGTTCATGGGTGTGGTATGTGGTGGGATAGGAATCTCTCCAGCTTTCTCTCCTCCCTCACCACTCTTCTCATCACTCTTGTCAGCCCCAAATGCCTGACCATAAAACCTCTTAAACTGAGCCAACATCAAACTCAATTGTGGCTCATGACCAGACAACCACCCCATCATTTTTCTCAATTCATCATTCTCATCCTACAAATGGTCAACATAGTGTGCAAGTTCCATGTTTTTCAAAGCATGCATTTCACAGGTAGAGCATGATGTAGGAAGAGGAGCTTTCAATGCTGCCTCAAGAGAAACTATCCTGGTGTGAGATTCATCTAGCCTAGCATGCAACACAGGACAAGAAGTGCAAGCACCTAACAAAGCAGGTCTAGATTTCAATTCATCACACTCAACCCTAAGCACATCTAGTTCCTCAAGAGTAGAGGCATGCTTCTCCTTGAGACCAGTCAAGTCAGCCAGAAAAACATTGCAGTCACTACAATCAACCTCATCAGAAACAACAGGAGCAACTTTCAAAGAGCCTATCTCATTTCTAGCATCAACAAGCAAGGACTCAAGCTCAACTATCTTGTTCTTAGCATCACCCAACAAAGACCTAAATTCCCTATTCTCCTTGTTGGTCTTTCTAAGCACATCATCACGGTTATCAAGCAACTCATTGAGCCTAGCATTCTCCTCTAGCAAGAAGTTGGTATCGTGTCGTACCTCTTCCTCGGAGTCGGAGTTCGAATCCGAGCTATGCTTCCCATCCTTCTTGGAGTGTGCCATGCCGCAAAAGCCTCCTTGTGCGACAAAGCTGAGGTCGCTGAAGTTCTTGCCCGTGTGCCGCTTGTCCTTGCGCCGATCTTGCTCTTTCTCGCTACTCGAATCGGAAGAAGCATCGCTTGATGTGGAGTCGATGTCGCTCGCTCCGACAACCATCGCTTGAGCCGTCTTCTTCTTGTACCCGCCACTCTTCTCCGGCCTTCTCTCACCCTTGTCCTTGCACTTGTCCTTGTAGTCATTTTGGGAGCGGTGCTTGTTGTAGTCGTGCTTGGGCTTGCCCTTGTAGTCGTTCTTGATCTCCATGGCTTCAGGGCATTCGGCGATGAAGTGCTTGTGCTTCCCGCACTGATAGCACATCCCCGAGCTTCTCCTCGAGTTCTTGAGGTTCTCGTACATCCGCCCAAACCTCTTGCTCAACAAGGCGAGATCATCCTCGCTCAGCACCTTAAAGTCCTCATCTGGCAGAGACACGAGACAAGACAAAGAGAAACCAACAGGGTTAACATTAGTCCTCGATCCTGAGACAAGAGCCAAACTATGAGGATCAATGGGGCTCTCGCTCTTGGCTCTCAGGCCACGATCAACCTCAGAAGACCTGAGCTTGGAAAATAGCTCATCAAGCGATAGCGTATCATACACGCTCGACTCCTCAATGGCCTCGACCTTGGCACTCCACACAGACCTATCCAGGGCATGCAAAAGCTTGATAGCTTGATCATGATCTGTGTATGGGAGCACTGTCACATTGGCCCTCATGTTGTTGACTATGCAGGCGTGAAAGGATCAAGATGTCGACTAGAGGGGGGGTGAATAGTCGAACCTGAAATTTACAAACTTTTAAACCAACTGTCAGTCCAGGTCCGGAGTTTCCGGATATTTTTCCGGATACTCCGGGAAATCCGGAGAATCCGGGAAAATGTCCGGATTGTCCGGGCCTACAAGGGGGAAAACAAATTGACAGAAATTAAACTTGCTCAAACATAGATCTGTGAAAATAGGTTATGCACTGGGATGAGACAAGCCTGTTTATCCACCTAGAACCTGCAGAAACCTCAACACGGAGTAGATCGGCACCAAACCCTATAATAGAGCTCAAGAGGTATACAAGCATACAACAAGAGCAACGAACACAAGAGACACAAGGATTTGTTACCGGAGTTCAACCTCACACCTTGAGGTCTACGTCTTCGTTGAGGAACCCACAAAGGGTGGACCTTTACACCTAGGTCACTTTCCTCCCTCTAGCGACCACAAAGATCAAGCTAGAGGTACTTACTCAATTTTAGGGTGATACAAACCTCCTTGGGCAGCCACAAACCTTTGGATGCTCCAACGCAACGCCTAGCCGGCTAGGAGCTCAAGGCTCCAAGAGTAACAAACACGAAATGTGCCAACCAAGCGAAGAACGAGGTGCTCTAGAGATGGGAAATCAGCTCACTAGCACTCTCCAAGCTCTTGCTCTCAATCCCTCCTTAAATCCCCAGCAAATCTCACCAAACCAAGGCCAAGGGGAGTAAAGAGGGTGAGTGAAAGAGTTCTGAGTATTGCAGGTCGAAATGGCAAGAGAGAGAGAAGGGAAAGGGTGGAGGGGGCTTTTATACCCCCTCACACAGAAAAGAGCCGTTACAGCTCTAAGACCCGGAATATCCGGGAAAACCCCAGAAACTCCGAGAAGTTTGGAGACTCCGGGAAAAACCCGGAAACTCCAGCCTTCCAAGGTCAGCACCCAAAAAGTTAACCCTGTGAACGTGTTGGTGCAAAGGTGTCTCTCATAGGTTTTGTTTTGACAACTAGAGCACCTTTTCAACTCTTGGAAGATACATTTCATGTCCCTCTTTATAGTACGGCGTTCCTAGGACTCAAATTCAAAATATAAAATAAATAAGCCTTCATAGGAACTCCTTTGTAGCATCACTTCCTTTTTGCTTACTCAATGAACAACACTTGATGCCACATATAATTTTAATTCCTGCTCATACACTAGATAAATCATTAGCCACTTAAGCGTATGTCATTAAATCACCAAAACCCACTTAGGGGGCCAAGATACTCTTCAATCTCCCCCTTTTTGGTGATTGATGACAACACATTTAAGTCTAACAAGAGATAATCAATGAATATTAAAAGACAATTTGTAATACTCCCCCTTAATATGTGCATATTGATTTTGAATATCAATGGTCGTTTTAGGACCAAACTTTGCACAAGAAAAGAAGACATGAGAGTATTACAATAGTGGGGTGCTTGTGATGTGCAACATGTAATTTGTGAAATGCATATGACAGTTCATGCACTGAAAGGAAGCAAAAGAAATCTGATGCTCAAAAGTCCGGAATGTCCGGACCAGTCCCGGAATCTCCGGGAATCCCAGAAACTCCGAGAAAAAGTTCGGATTCTCCGAGCATTTTGAGCACCAGTGAAAAACAACATTCATCAAGTATTTTCAATCTAACATATAGCATCCTTAGAATGTAAAAACTGAGCAAACAACCACAAGCACACAACCATAAGTCTCAAGCTCACATAGTCTTACATGCATACGAATTTAAAGTTATTTCAAGCCATTGTCCAAATTCAAATCCATAAAGTTCCACACTAGGTAGATAGATAAATGTTCACTCCCCCTTTGGCATCAAGCACTAAAAAGGGAGTGGGCAGCAGCTGGATCACTCGGAGTCCTCGTCCTCTTCATTGTCGTTGTTGTCCTCCTCCTCCTCTTCCTCTTCTTGCCTCTCTTCTTCATCTTGGGCATCCCACTCCGCAAATGGATCATCGAAGGTGGGGAGCTCACGGTAGGGGTCGGTGGGGAGGCCAAGATGAGACTTGATCTCAATGATGTCCCGGCGGTTCTCATTTGTCTCCGTGGCCATGGTCTTGCACATGCTGAAAATGCTCTTTAAGACCCTCTTGATCATGGACCCACGGTGCCGACGGGGAGGCCTCTGTGGAGAAGGTGTAGCGGGCATGTCATCATGGTGAGGAGCGGCACTAGAGGAGCCAACATACTTAGGAACTTTGGGAGCTTTCTTGGCTCGATCACGGAGGTGGCGAAAGGGCTCATGGACAACATCCTTGGGATAACGGACATTTGTGACTCTCAATCATGTACATGAGATGGGGAGCATAGGGGAGGAACTTCATAGGGTCATTCATGGCCCTCCTCAACTCATTCCAAATGAAGTCAAATATGCAAAACCCTTCCTCGTCCGGTGCCATCCTATTGAGGAGATTTGGAGCATAGTACCTTAGAGCTGTAGCATCTCCTTGCTTAGGATCAATGGTGGCTCGGAAGAATTGATTGAGATAGTAGTACTAGGGGTTGAGTTGATCCACTTTTCCTTCGATGGCTAAGGCATGACTAGGGAACATGTAGGGGAGGTCCCTTGGCTTGTACTTGTTCTCATTGTGAATGGGAGTGCGATCTTCATCCTTTGATCCAAGTCCCAACAACCTAGAGAAGGTCATGTAGTCGACTGTGCACTTGTTGCCTTGAGTAGTCCATGTGATGGGTCGTAGGGATTGTAGAAGTAGGAGCAATGGAATTGGGCGAGGATCTCCTTGTTCCAATTATAGCGAAAGCCCATGATGTCATACAAGCCCACTTCTTTGCACTTCTCAATCACGGAATTGAACACGGTGTTGTTGAGGTCCTCATAGTACTTCCAATCAATGTACCTCATCTTCACAATGGGTACCATGTTCTTAGCAACCAACTTGGGGCTCCTAATGACGGTTTGGTAGAAATCCCTATGGAAGTCACACCAAAACCTTGCCTCTAGCCCCTCACTCTTGAGATAACGATAAACATTCTCTTCCCTTTGCTCTCTAACTGCAAGAGCGTTCTTGGAGTAGTCCCGAAACATGTGCTCAGCAAATCCAAGGACTGATTCGGGCTCTCGGAGTTTGATAGGTGTGTTCACTACTTGCACATTTGGTGGGAGAGTAGGGATGAGCCTTGGGGGTGTTTTAGGGCAGATGTGGGCTGCTATTCCTTGTTTGGTTTTGGGAGGTTGACGCTCAACTGGTCGGCTTTGATTGATATAGGAGGCTTTGTGGCTCTTTTTGGGGTGAGGTTTGTAGCGGGGTTTCTCCTTAGCCGGCCCCTTTCCATGGCGGCGAGGAGGCTCAGGGGTCTGCTCATAGGTATCATCCTCAACCCCATCATCATCACTTTTGGTTCCTTCCTCCTCCTCAATCTCTTCCTCCTCATCACTGCCCTCAGCATAAGATGGAGGGGGATCACCCCTTCTTGGCCTTGCACTTCGCTGAGACGACTCTTGGCCCAAAGTCTCTTGCACGACCCTCAGAGAGGCGGGGTCATGCCTTGCCTTGGTCCTCCTTTGAGTGGAAGGCTCATCCGTGTCGCGTCTGATCTTCACCCTCATGATCTGAAGATATGGAAGGATATGAATATAAGAGAAAAGAAATAGAAGAGATGCGAGGCACTGCAATATAGGGTTTTCAGTGTGAACCCCGGAGACTCCGGGAAAAAGTCCGGAGATTCCGGGATGTCCGGAGAGTCCGGGCTTGAGATTTCTGGAGTTTCCGGGTTTCACAGCCGAAACCCTAAATCACAATGCCGCACAAATCATCCATGGAAACTGAGAGATATCGCTGATCTAGAGTCTATAGAGTCTATTCCATCTATTCCCTAAGAGGATACCGAAAGGAAAAGTGTAGGGAGATAGATCGGGTTAGGTCTTCATGAGATACCTTAGGGGAGAGAGGGTGAGAAGCTTCTAGTCTTCAAATCCGATGTAGATCCGTGTTCTCCACCCCTTGGATCTCTTAATCTCTCACTCTCACGATATTTGGCTGGAGGGATTTGAAAATTGCCTTGGGGGCGAGGAGAGGGAGAGGGGAGAGCGACGTGAGAGGAGGGGGCTGCCGGTCAACGCGGTAAGAAAATAAAAAGGAAATAACCACGGTGAAACGGGTATATATACCCTTAAAGACCCGGAATGTCCGGACAAAGTCCGGATTCTCCGGGAAACCCGGAGTTTCCGGAAATAATCTGGAGAGTCCGCTCCCCCTGAGACCAGTGAGCAGATTTGCGAGGAATTTGATGTTGGATAGATTTGGATGACTATACATGTAATATATGTGAGCCTGAGTAGTATCAACACTTGAGACTAGCCACAATCAAGCAATGAGAACAATAGTCCAAGTGTTGTACCAAAATAAGATCCAAATATTTCACAAACAAATGAACACAAGTTTTTGCAAATCATTTTCTTTTCAAAAGACCTATTCTAGGTCACTCAAACATGTGCATGATCTCAAGCCAAGTTACGAGAATCCAAGATATTTAGCTCACTCCTCAAAGCACAAAACCTTAGTTCATCAAGAGGCTTTGTGAAGATATCGGCTAGTTGCTTATCGGTGCTCACATGACTTAAAGCGATATCTCCTTTGGCTTTGTGGTCTCTCAAGAAATGGTGTCTTATGTCTATGTGCTTTGTTCTTGAGTGGTTTACGGGATTGTTAGCTAGCTTGATGGCACTCTCATTGTCACACAAGAGTGGCACCTTGCTAAACTTACAACCAAAGTCTCTCAAAGTGAGCCTCATCCAAAGTAGTTGAGCACAACAAGCGCCGGCTGCAACATACTCGGCCTCGGTGGTGGAAAGGGCAACGGAGTTTTGTTTCTTGGAACTCCATGACACCAAAGACCTTCCAAGGAATTGGCAAGTCCCGGATGTACTCTTCCTATCTACTTTGCAACCGGCATAGTCCGAATCGGAGTAGCCAAGTAGATCGAAAGTGGAGCCCTTAGGATACCACAAACCAAGGTTAGGAGTATGAACCAAGTATCTAAAGATTCTCTTAACGGCCATTAGATGACACTCCTTAGGATTAGCTTGAAACCTTGCCCACATGCACACACTAAGCATGATATCGGGCCTAGATGCACAAAGGTAAAGTAGAGATCCAATCATGGAGCGATATACCTTTTGGTCGATGCTTTTGCCCTCTTCATTTAGATCAAGATGTCCATTTGATGGCATAGGTGTTTTGATGGGCTTGACATTGTTCATATCAAACTTCTTGAGCATATCATTGGTGTACTTGGTTTGACTTATGAATGTGCCTTCTTTGAGTTGCTTGATTTGAAATCCGAGAAAGAACTCCAACTCGCCCATCATAGACATCTCAAATCTTTTGGTCATAATCCTACTAAACTCATCAACCCAAACTTGGTTAGTAGAACCAAATATGATGTCATCGATATATATTTGGCATACAAATAAATCATTTCCTTGTTTACGAGTGAAGAGAGTAGGATCGGCTTTGCCTATTTCAAAGCCTTTCTTTAAGAGAAATTCCTTAAGGCATTCATACCATGCTCGTGGGGCTTGTTTGAGCCCATAGAGCGCCTTATGGAGCTTGTAGACGTGGTTGGGAAATTGTGGGTCTTCAAAGCTCGGTGGTTGTTCAACATAGACTTCTTCGGAGATTGTGGTGATGTCTTTCACCATCTACTTGATTCGGTTCCTCAAGAAGATGCGCCCTCATGGCCTCCATAGCCTCTAATTTCTTCTCATCTGTGGAAATCATAACTCGAAGACCTTGCTTCTACCTCGACGATGGCGCTCGTTGATTCGCACCATGAGCGTTGATACCCGTCAGGATCCTTTCTACATCTTCATGATTGGGAGACTGAGGAAAAGAGACAAAGACACAAAGAGATACAAGAAATAGAGGCAAAGTTGATTCACAAAGAGGAACAAACGCCTCATGAATGATTCAGCTGCTAAAGAAAGCCAACATTGACCTAGAGATACGACCAGCATCGATTGGGGATTCTCTACTCATGGGCGGGCCTAGTATGTATTCATTGGTATTCGGTTCAATACCCATTTTTTGCAAAAAAGTTCATACATGTAATGTATTTTTAGTTATATAGGTGGAAAATAAAAAAACAAGCTAGCAGTTAATCCAAACAAAAAAAATGCCACCGGACAACTACTTCTTGGTCCGCCTCCTTCCTCTTTTTCCTGGCCCAATCTCTCACAAGCCCAATTGGCCCACTCGGCCCTTCCCCTATTGGATCACAGCCACGCACATGGAGGAGGCTGCTGCCTGCTGCTCGATGCCTCGACCTTGTTCGTTACAGGAGAAATTTCAAATCATGACACCCAATTCGAGCGCCTCACCTTCTATTGACACCCAATTTGAGCGCCTTTCAAAAACTGACACCGGGGACGCGAATTCTGACACCGGGGACGCGAATTCTTTCAAAAAGAGTGACTCTCTTTCCTTTCCTCTCTTCAGCCCTAGTTAAATGACCAAAACACCCTCGTCTTCCACCTCCAGCTCATCCTTCCCACCTCGGCGCGCCTGGAGCTGGAGTTCGCCGCCCTCCACCGATGGCGACGAGATGGGTAATGGAGAGCTCCTTGCGGAGCTGGTGGCTTCTCCCGCCGGGGCGCGCACGGTCGGAATCCACCTGCTTCCGGCACATCAGGGCTCAGACCCCACCGCCCATCCCGCTGGCCACCCCCTCGATCCCTGTCGGCTCGCGTGCAACCCCACGAGGCACCAGCGACAAGGGTGCGCCTTTCTACCGCGTCGTTCGCCGGTGGGAGCTCGGGGCTCGGGAGGATGGAGCTAGCTCCTCCTTGCCGGCCGCCGAGCAGGGGAGATTCTTTGGAGATGATTGGGGGAAGAGTCCCCGCAGTTGCTGTTCTTGGTGTCTTGGATGGCGTGCTGGTGGCACCGTCTTGGATGACTGTGTATATTATTTGCCGGTGGATGACGGTGAACTCCAGCTCCAGGAGCGCTGAGGTGGGGAAGATGAGCTGGAGGTGGAAGACAAGGGTGTTTTGGTCATTTAACTTGGGCTGCAGAGAGGAAAGGAAGGAGAGTCCCTCTTTTTGAAAGAATTTGCGTCCCCGGTGTTAGTTTTTGAAAGGCGCTCGAATTGGGTGTCAACAGACATGAGGCGCTCGAATTGGGTTTCGTGTTTTGAAATTTCTCTTCGTTCCAGTGAAACCTAACCCAAGTCAAATGCCACCGCCGCCGGCGGGGAGGTCGGAGCTCGGAGGCGTGCAGGTGTGGCATGCTGACGAAGTGATCTTCTCCTAATCCCCGTTGGCCTTCACCCAACGAATCGACGACAACGACGGACGTGGGACGCAGCCTGCCTGCAGCAAGGAGAGGGAGGCACAGATCCGATGCAGCATTGCTCCATTATTCTATAGCTCAATCTACAAATTGAGGTGAGCATTTCCAATTGTTTGTGAAATTGGGATACCAACTTGTAAAATGCCGATGCTTGTGAACATTCTCTGATTCTGAAACTTGTGTTACTTTTATTTTGGGTCTGAACCATGAAGAGGAAGAGGAAGAGGAAGAATAGTGTTGCTACTGATTTGAGGGTTTTCATAGCAAAGACTGCTGCAAAGAAAAAACAACCTGAACCGAAAATATTACTCAGTCTTGCAATGAAAGTCAGATGCAGATAGTGTTATTCCAAGGGCGGAGTGGCAGTGGAACGAGTACAGTACAACCTGAACCAATGAGATCTAATCAGCCAGCAGAGCCTCCAATAATAGAATGCCATGGACCTTCTTGAGTTCACAAAGGTAGAATTGAAAGTTTTGAGAGAAGATGACGGATGAAAGGAATTTCTTAAGAAGGTCACTTCTTTTTTATGAGAAGCACAAAGTTAAAGTTGTTGACATGAATGGGAAGTATGTTCCCATGCAAATATCAAAGAAGTTCTATAGATCTACCATCAACTACCACTAATTTCATGTTGATATGTTTTTGGGTATCATTGATAGACAAGTTCAAGAACTTCATAATAGGTTTGATGAGGTAAACACTGAGCTACTTAGATGTATGGAATCATTCAGTCCAACCAATTCGTTTCATGCTTTTAATGTTGAGAACTTGGTAAAGCTTGCTTGATTCTATCCTCATGACTTTGAATTTGAAGAAATCAACCAACTCTCTTTTCAACTGAACCATTTATATCGATGATGTGAGGAAAGATGAAAACTTCACAAATTTGAGAAGTCTAGCAGAGTTGTCCATGATGTTAGTTATTAGTTAAAACAGACAAGATTTCTCGGTATGACATTGTTTACAAACTTCTCAAATTGGTGCTAGTTCTCCCTGTTGCAACAGCTGGTGTTGAGAGGGTCTTTTCTGTAATGAACTTGATAAAAACAAGCAGAGAACTAAGATGGGGCAGAAATATTTGAATGGTTGCTTGGTTACATTCATTGAAAGGGAATTCTTTTTACAAGCCAAGGATGGGGACAACATCTCCTATTTTCATAACATGAAGGACATGAGAGTTATCCTGTAATTTGTAAGCGTTTTAATCAATGCTATTTGCCTTTGGATGATTTTGTACTCTATATATTCTTGATCATTTTAGAAATATATATCTATGTTTTATGAATCATACTTTAGGCTACCTAAATTTATTCTTCAACCTTTGGAATCTTGAATACCCATTCCCAAAATCCTGGGCCTGCCACTGTCTCTACGTCAACAAACTGCAGGGCATGTACCATGGATAATCATCCATCAACAACACTGACAGCAACTACAATATTCATAGCACCTTCCAACTACAAAGCTCCGTTTAACAAAAGTTCATCAAGGGACAATAGTAGGTGATGCTTCCTGAGAATATTTGCAAGAAGAGATGCCTCCCATGTCTAAGAAGAACTGATATATTCATCAGATAAATGAGGGTAACACTGAGAAAACTCATAAGAAAGCCTATGGAAAAAGGGGTGAGTTTTATAAGGGAAGATCACATGTTCGAATCAGGCATCGACAGACAAAATCCAAAATATTCAAAGCAGAGGCAGAAGGACAGTCAGAAGTTTTATAATCCTCATGTGCCAAGAGCAAAACTACAAACTACAATATGGATAGCATTTCGGAGTCGATCCATCATTCTCTGATCATCATCGGCTGAACCTAGAATCAGTTGTTTCTTCTGACGGATGGTCTGCTTCGAGTTAACTCAACTCTGCAAGCAGCTTTGCATATATTCTCTTCATCTGATCAGTGCCAGCAATAATTTCAAAACAAGAGTTAGATGACATTTTAGTTTTTCTGTCCAAATTGGCCGCCTGGAGATCAAGAGTCTCTCAATCAATCACATTTGATGGATCCCTTCCTTCAAAATGATCCTTAAAGAACTACGACACCTGAGATATCAGCAAACCTTATGACTAAGCCATGGACAATCTTGGGGAAAGGAAAAAAATCAATTGACCAATCATTTCATCTCACAGATGGTGGTTCGATGTCTCCAAGCTGAGGAACAACAGAAAAGGATACCGATAAAATTTCGACGATCATCATCGACAAAGCCTGATTCAGAGAGCCATCAATTTTTATAGAAGATTAATTACAGAAACTGATTAACTCAGAAGCTATGAAGCAACAAAAGGTGACATATGCAGAAAAGCAGCCAAAGGGGTTGATCTATAAGCCTATAAAGATCTCAATTTGTTCATTGGTCGCATTCGACTCGGAGAAAGAAACCAAAATTAAGAGAATTTCGGAGCAAAAGATATTTACTCCAAAATTAGGGGGCATGTATTGACACTGTTTTTTGACACATGTCGATGAGGAGCAAAAACTTGGTGAGAAGAAGCATCAAGAAAGCCACAGGGCCGTTTAGGAAAAAGAGTCAACAGAGACAGTCGATGGTCAAAGGTAGGGGATCGGCTGAGGGAAAGAAGAGAAAGCAACAAGAGAAGAAATATGCCAAGGAAGAAGAAAGGAAGCTCAGGTAGGTCAACGTCGGTTGACAATGGGTCAAAAATAGTTAGTGAGTCTGACTCTTGCACGAGTCGTTTATTTTTAGGTAGTTATAGTTTCTTTTAGTTAGAAAGGGTCTTGTCGTAATCGACTAGAAGTTTGTAGTATTCAAGGGTATAAGTAGCGACCCTGCGCGGTCGGAAAAGATTGTACACACCAACAAACACAAACCTTCTTGTTTTCTTGTTTCAAGCGCCGTCCTTCGAGTTCGTCGGGTTGCATCAATCGACCTCCAGCAAGCTTGTGAGTACCGCTTTATCGAGTAATATCTAGGCTTTAACCTCCAGGCGCATCGTTGTGGTTTCGTCTATATTTATTCATAATTTATCGATATTAGCTAGATTTGCAAGTTTTTCTTGTTTATTTAGCTTTTATCACCAACTAATCTCGCTCGAGGCTCGATCGTATCGGCTAGCTCTCGCTGCATCATTAGACGCACTGATCTCACAGCCGATCCAGACCTACCTCGCTGCTGACGTCATCAGATCGGCTAACCTTAGCCGTTCTGAACATACTCGCACTTCGACTGCCGATCGGCTGGCCGATCTCGTTCGATCTCGCATCGGCCGATCGGGCTGTTGCGCTGTGCCCACGTGGAAGATATCTATCGGTTCTCTAGCCGATCAACCCCGTATTTAACATCTTATCCTCTTCTGTGCCGATCAACAGGTCAGGTCGGCTGGCACGCCTTGTTACATCCCGGGGATTCGTTACATGCTACCGCGGAGGACTTTATTCTGTTTTCTGCGTCAACACTTTCTGTAGTGAAACAAGACCTTAACTTTTACTTGGGCCCTTTGTTATCCAGAAATCATAGGCCTCCCATAAAACCCATGTCGACTTAGGTGGTCGGCCTTTGTTAAGCGGATCCACAAGCAATTGCTTGGTTCTTTTGCTCAATGTTATCATATGATTCTGGATTTTCTCCTTTGCAACATATAATTATTTATCAGTGTGTTTGGCAGCACACTTGACTTGTTGCCTTAGGAGAGAAGACAATCGAATGGTATATTACTGTTGACTACCATTATCAATTTCGGGTAAGGTTTCTTCAACCATTTAGCCTGTCCTGTAGCCTCATATCATGCCAAACTTTTGGTATACATAATGTGAGGACTGCCCTATAGGGGTGGTCCCGAATACCTTTACGTATCATTCCCTGGATCATTAGATGACACGGGCACTTGCACAAGAAGTATCACAACAATACTTCGTTTATTTATTCGGATATTTTACATAAGGTTGAAAAAGAGAAAACACACTCTATACAAGTGGGGCCCTAGCCTCAACCTTATTCAAGCAGCTGCGATCTACGTAGCGGACTCACACCTCAAGCATCTTGACTCCTAGCTCGGACCCAGGGGGTCCTCTTCGTCATAAGCCTCTGGTTCCTCATCTAGTAGAAGGGATATGGGAAGCAAGAGTGAGTACCGGGTAGGGTACTCAACAAATTCCACAGCGGACAAGACCAATATGGAGGGGATTCGGCCATTAGAGGGCCTAAGCACACATCCAGGGTACTGAATGTAAAGTATGGAATTTAAGTGTGAAAGAGAGAAGTATGCAATGCAGTAGTATAAAGTAGTTTTGGTCCTGGAGGACATTTGCTTCCCTAAGGTGTATTCTAATCAATGGGAGCTTTGACCAAGTGGGCTCATAACTGCGAGCCTCAACTATTTGAATAGATTCATAACTCTGGCCAGAGGGGTACGCTTTACCCGCACGGTCGATCAGCCCATACCCTGTACGGGGGCGGTACTGACCTACGAAACCCGTACCCGCCGGCGTCTATTCATGGACTACATTATCATCCAATCCTAGACTACATTCCCTAGCTCCACCCACGTCTATACTGGGGTCTAAATAGGGGTCATTCCACCACCATCCGCTACGCGGATCTAGTTTCTCAGGAAAAGATGCATCAATATAAAAGGTGGCATTCAATATCACCGCGTCCCCTGACGCCATAACATACCTGATGACCCGTGCCAACCAGACCTGGGACTATGCAAAGGTCCTGCTCTAGCATATCTGTTGCCCACCATGGCCCCTTGGGGTGGTTTACTAGGTGTAGTGGCGGGGTGTGGATCAAGTCCTCACATGAAATAGCCATTCCCGAAGGCTATGCCTTTTTGGCCCGTGCGGTCGTACAAAACACTAGAAAGATTTTCCCATGAACCGGACCTTATACGACCAGAGTAAGCATAGACAATACCCTCCACTGAGGTTGCCCCCATACTCCCAAGTCCATCCTTAGTGGTTCTATTAACTTATTCCAACTTATGCAACTACCATATTCTACTTCTAAGCATATTGAAAGAAAAGTAAATACAAAATGTAGAATTTGGTAGTATTTAAGCGGGATAGCATGAAATAAAGGTGAGAAGTTATCTGGATGGTAGAAGTCAAGGAATGCTGTGGAACTTGCCTTCCTCGAAGTCCTAGTCGTTCAGAGCTTCTTCCTCGTAATCTGGGTCGTCGATCGGGTTCTCGAAATAAATGTCGTCTTCTATAAAGCATAGTTATACAGAAAATTGTAAATCACTCAAATCAAGCATAACAATTCATCAAACATGGGTTAAAGAATAATAGATGGGGTTCCTAAGGTTTTGTGATCGATACGGAGGAAAATTCCTATTCCCGGGTACATAAAATATAGACCCGGTAAATAGGAAAAGGTGCCAGAAATTAATCTAGGAGCTAGACATGTGAGATTTGGGTGCAAAAAGCATGAATAGGCTCTAATATTTATGGTGAATTTTTGGGAATTTTTAAGATGGCTAACTAAGCTTGTGTGTGCATTAGGCCGGGTGTACCTAGCAAATATAGGAGGAGAGAGAGACTGACAGGTGGGCCAGGGGGCTGACGTGGCGTGGGGCGGCATGGGTGTGCACGTGGTGTGCACATGGCGCACACGTGGTGCACTAGCGCCTGCGTGGCCGCCTGTGTGGTGTAGGTGTGAGTGTGGTGTACGTGAGCTAGGTGCAGGGAGGGGGGAGAGAGAGTGGCGCAGCCCGGTTGGGGCACCAGACCGCCACGAAACAGGAGCAAGCTCGCCAGAGTTGGGCATTCTAGCGGCTGTGGTTCGCCGGCGGGGATGAAACCTCACCGTGGATGTGCAGCAGAGCAAGGCGGAGCCAGGAGTGGGGCGTGTGGTCGACGGGGGTGGCCGGCGGCCGCACAACGGCTCGTCGGTGTACGGCAAAGGCGCGGCCATGGACAGAATCATGCCTAGAGGGGCTCTGGTGCTGAAACAAGCATGTGTGCGTGCGTGCGGGTGCTCAGTGAGCACGGTGGAGCATTTGGGCAGCACAACGGCTCGCCGGAGAGGTGTCGGCGGCGAGTGCGTGCCTGGCGCAGGTGCGGCGGTGGCGAGGGAGCTCTACAGTGCTACGGTTGAGGGGGAGAGGCTACTTGGGCAGCACAATGGTACTCACTAGTGCTGTAAGGTGGCGGAGGATCACCGGAGGTGGGTGGGGCAGTGGCTATGCTCGATGGCGGAGGGCTACTTGCCGGAGGAGCAGGGCTTCGCCGGGAGAGTGCTGGAGGAGTGGTGGTGGTGGCGTGGTGAGGTGTGGAGAGGTGAGGAGCTCAGGGAGCTCAGGGGCTCTATTTATAGGACGGGGAGGGAGCTCGGCTGGGGCGAGATGGCGGCCATGGCGATGTCACCTTGGCCTCCGGTGGATAAGCTTGCGTAGAGGGAGAAGAGATGGGGATTGGGGCTAAGCCGAGGCAGGTGGTGCAGGCGGCTACAGCGCGCATGTCAGGTCGGCAAGCGCGGCTGCAGGGAGGGAGATCAAGCGGGGCAGCCTACGGCGGCGCTCTGGAGTGCGGCGCAGCTCCTCACCGTGGCGTGCGTGCTGTACGGCTGCGAAGGTGAGCGGATGAGGTCAAGCGGCCGGGGTGTGCGGTGGTGGTGTGGATGATTGCGACGCGCACGCAAGTGGAGCGATTGAGAGTGTGGAGGGGCGGCTCGCACGCGGGATGCTGGCGGTGGTGCTCTGCCATGGCACCACAGGGTCAAGGATGGCGGCGCGGGGCGGAAAAGCGAACAACTTTTCCGTCTTTGGAGAAATGGACGGGAGGGCATGGGCGGCCTGGCACGCGTGCTTGCATACGGCGAAAGGCGGCGGGGAGGGGAGGAGTACGGCGGCGAGCGCGGCGAGAGAGGGAAAAGCAATTGCGGTGCGACGAGGACGGCGATGACGTCGGCCGTCGGCCGCACGTAGGTGCTGGGCTGTGTTGGGCCGTGTTGGGTTGTGCGGAAGGAGACAGGCTGCGCGATGAGGCGGAGTAGGAGGAGGTGGGCTGCGCGAAGGAAGAGAGAAGGGGGTGGTGGAGCAGACTTTAGTGTTGGGCGGAGTTGGGCTGCATGAGGGGGCTGCGGGCCGTGCGGTGAAGCAAAGTAGAAGGGGGTGGGATGGACTTCAGCACCCTGCTGGGTGAGGTAAAGGCACAGTTTGAGTTTGAAACCTTTTCTATTTGATTTGAGCTAGAGTTTGAATTCAAATTTGAATTCTAATTCAAAGTTGAGAAGTTTTTGAACTAAGACTTGAACTAGAATATCCTTAAGGAAATATTAGTGAGATTTTGGGGTGAGAAAAGGATGTTAGCACAAACAAATGCATATGTACGTGTGATGAAAAAGAAAAGGACTTGGTTGTAAAATGCAAACCTAAGAGCAACTCCAACAGCTTATGTATAATCTTAGCTAAATTTTAAGATTTACAAGCACTCTAAAAAATAGAAAACTTTATAAAATGATGGACTAACCAACAGTCTCTCCAAACAGTGGGTTGATCCATATTTGAAAACTCCGTCACCGCAGCCCCACTATCATCTAAATGTGGGTCCCTCCTGTCATTCTCCATCATTTTTTCCCTCATACTCCGTAGTTTACTCCAGCCTTGAGGCCTTATCCAGATCACTACCCGGACGCCGCTCAAAGCCCAGGGACAGGTAGGAGCTCGGTGTCCAGCGATTCTACCCGTCCGTCGAGCAGGGAGCCAGGGATAGGGAGGAGCTAGCCCTGCTTGCGGCGAGGGCCACGACGGAGCTTCGCTCGTCTGGTGGCGTAGCCCCGTGGAGGCCTCGGGCTTGCGGCCAACGGCGCGGCCCCGCGGTTGACCTCGGGCTGGCTACCGGTGACGCGTACCCGCGAAGGACCTCATGCTTGCGGCCGACGGCGCGTCCCTGCGGAGGACCTTGGGCTCGCCGCTCGCGGCCGGTGGTGCAACCCACGACGGAGGTCAGGCTGGCTGTACGGGGGGCGCGCCTCGCAAAGGATCTCCAGCCCGTTCTTCTCCTTCCTACAGGTGCGAGCGGAGGGCAGGAGGAAGCGAGAGCGGGAAGGCCGGTGGAGCGCGCGGGAGGGAGATAGCGAGCAAAATCCCTTGGTATGTTTGATGAGCGGAAGGGAGCAGATGACGAGTGGGATTGTGAGGCCAGGGAAATGGCGATTCTGTTGGATTGAGTTTTAGCCGCTGTTTTCTTTTTTTTAGCGATGAAAAACATTTTAACGAGTCTTTTGGAGTTGCTCTAATGCATTTAAGTCCTATAGGTTTTAAAGAAATTTTTAGGGACCAAATTTTAAAACCTAGAAAATTTGGGATGTGACAGACCTACCCCACTTAAAGTGAATCTCATCCCCGAGATTCGGCTAGATTGGTGAATAGGTAGGGAAACTCTTTCTTGAGGTCATCCTCACTTTCCCAGGTTGCCTCTGCTTCTGTGTGGTTGCTCCACTGAACTCTGCAAAATCTGGTCGCTGTTCTTCTTGTTTGTCGTATAGCTGTGTCCAAAATTCTGACTGGCCTCTCTTGATACCGGAGATCTGGCTGTAGGTCTAGTACTTCTGGTGGTGTTTGTTCCTCTGGGATTCTTATGCATCTTCTGAGCTGGGACACATGAAATACTGGGTGTACATCATTTAAGTCTTTGGGTAACTCCAAAAGATATGCCACCTTTCCGATTTTCCGAATTATCTGATATGGTCCTATATATCGAGGGGCTAGCTTGCCATGTATCTTAAATCTTCTAGTGCCTCTGATTGGTGCCACTTTCAAGTATATGTAATCTCCTACCTTGAACTCTAACTCCCGTCTGCGAGTGTCTGCATAACTCTTTTGTCGGCTTTGAGCTACGTTTAGGTTTTCCCTAGATAGCCTTGTCTTCTCTTCTGCATCCTTGATGATGGCAGGACCAAATAATGATTTTCCCCCAACTTCTGACCATATTAATGGAGTCGTACACCTTTTGCCATATAAAGCTTCAAACGGTGCCATTTGTAGGCTAGCTTGATAACTATTGTTATATGAGAACTCTGCAAAAGCCAAACTTTCTTCCCAATTCTTTCCGTAAGTCAAAACACACGATCTTAACATATCTTCCAATAATTGATTGACTCTTTCTGTTTGACCATCTGTTTGAGGGTGATAGGCTGAACTATAGTCCAGAGTTGTACCCATACTCTCGTGTAAACTTTTCCAAAATTTGGAGGTAAACTGAGGACCTCGATCTGTCACAATTCTCTTTGGTATCCCATGTAGCTTGAGGATGTTATCTATGTATAACCATGCCAACTTATCTCCTCCATAACTGATCTTGATTGGAATAAAGTGAGCTATCTTGGTCAAACGGTCAACTATGACCCATATAGAGTCATTTCCCTTAGGGGTTTTGGGTAACCCTACTATAAAATCCATACTAATTTCTTCCCATTTCCACTCTGGTATTGGTAAGGGTTGTAATAATCCTACTGGTTTCTGATATTCTTCCTTGATACTTTTGCATGGATGGCAGTTGGCTACATATTTCGCTATATTTCTTTTCATTTCTGGCCACCAATATGTTTCTTTCAGGTTTTGGTACATCTTGGTTGAACCAGGGTGTATGGAATATGCTGAGTTGTGGGCTTCATCCAATATAGTCTTCCTTAGTCTATTCTGAGGTGGCACACATATTCTATCTCTGAAGTATAGTGTTCCTTCTGAGTCTATCCTGAACTTTGGTCCTTTCCCAAGTCCTATAGAGTCCTGAAGTAGCATAATTTCTCTACTCTGTTTTTGTGCCTCTTTGATTTGTGCCTCTAACAGGGGTTGAATTTGCAGATTTGTAAGGTATCCAGGGGTACTGTGTGCAAATTCATGGCTTTCATCTCCCTTTTCAATTCTTCAGAGGTTGTTACCTTCCTACTAAGGGCATCTGCTACTACGTTAGCTTTTCCGGAATGATACTTCAGCTCTAAGTTGTAGTCTTCGATTAACTCTAACCATCTTCTCTGCCTGAGGTTTAGCTCTTTCTGAGTGAATATGTATTTCAAACTCTTGTGATCGGTGTAAACTTCACACTTGTTTCCAATGAGATAGTGCCTCCAAATCTTCTGGGCATGAACTACTGATGCTAATTCTAGGTCATGTGTTGGGTAATTGATCTCATGTTGCCTTAGCTGTCGGGATGCATATGCAATAACTCTATCATTTTGCATAAGCACACTTCCTAATCCTCTTCTTGATGCATCACAGTATATCACAAAGTCTTGATGAATATCTGGAAGTGCTAACACTAGTGCTGAGGTGAGTTGTTTCTTGAATTTCTAAAAACTTTCTTCACAGGTTGGGGTCCACTTGAAGGCTACTCCCTTCTTGGTTAACCCAGTCATTGGTCTGGCTAACTTTGAGGATCCTTCAATAAACCTTCTGTAATATCCAACTAATCCAAGAAAACTTCTAATTTCTGTCACGTTTCTGGGCTGAGGCCAATTCATGATGGCTTCAATCTTTGATGGATCCACTGCTACTCCATCTTGGGTGATGACAAGTCCTAAGAATGCAACTTGTTCTAACCAGAACTCACATTTGATGAACTTTGCATAGAGTTTATGAGCTCTTAATCTGTCTAGGACTATTCCCAAATGTCTCTCATGTTCTTCCGCAGTCTTGGAGTATATCAAAATATCATCGATGAATACTACCACGAACTTATCCAATTCTTTCATGAACACGTTGTTCATGAGATTCATGAAATAAGCTGGGGCATTGGTTAATCCAAATGGCGTGACTGTGTACTCATAATGTCCATATCTGGTTACAAAGGTTGTCTTGGGTATATCATCCCATTTGACCTTTAGCTGATAATATTCAGATCTCAGATCTACCTTTGAGAAATACTTGGCACCCTTTAACTGATCAAACAAATCATCTATTCTTGGTAATGGGTACTTGTTTTTGATGGTCACATCATCAAGTGATCGGTAATCTATGCACATCCTAAGGGTTCCATCTTTCTTCTTAACAAAGAGTACTGGTGATCCCCAAGGTGATGAGCTTGGTCTAATAAAGTCCTTGGCCAATAACTCTTTTAGTTCCTTCTTCAATTCCTCTAACTCATTTACTACCATTCTGTAGGGTCTCTTGGCTATAGGTGCTATTCCAGGAAGTAAATTTATCACAAACTCAACATCTCTATCTGGTGGTGGTCCTGGTAATTCCATAGGAAATACATCTAGATACTCTCTTACTACTGGTACTTGGTCCACTGTGGTGACTTCCATTGCACAGATCATTGGGGTGATATGCTTTGGGCTGTGTCTGACACTCTACAACTTGTCCTCTGGCACTAACCAAGGTAACTATCCCATTTTCACAATCAGTATGTCCCTTGTGTTCTTTCAACCAGTCCATACCCAATATCAGGTCTATCCCTTTAGAGTTTAGCACTATGGGTTTAACTATAAACTCTACCCCACTTAAAGTGAGTTTGACCTCGGGAACTTGGAGTTGACAGGGAATTTTTGATCTAAGGGTTTTTGCTACTATGAGGTGTGTTAGGGGTATGGTGGATAACCGATTTTCTTGAACAAATTGGGATGATAAGAATGTATGTGATGCTCCAGAATCAAATAAGACGGTAGCGGAGGTGGTGTTCACGAGGAACTTACCAAGCACGACATCTGACGCGGCTTGGGCTTCCTCGGCCTCCATGTGATTAATCCGTCCTTAGGAATAGGACGAAGTTGGTCTTCATGGTGGTGGTCCATTTTGTCTGACTCCTGGGGCAGCAGGTCGAGAGCTTCCAATTGAAGCGGCTGGTGTGTTGGCTTGTGACTTGAATAGGCAGCTGGCCACAAAGTGTCCAGGCTGGCGACAGGGGAAACAAGTTTTGTTACTCATGGCAGGGGCACTGGTTGTGTTCCTCAGGGGCTGTGAGCTAGCTTGGCTACGGACTGATGCCATAGGTTGAGAGGTGGTGCTGCGTGTCGGTTGATTACGCATAGGAGTTCTGGGTGTAAAACGTGTAGTTGATGGGGTAGGATTTTTGGTTCTAGGTGGTCTCCCTTGTGATGCTGTGCGGTAAGTCATGAACTTACGCCTTCGATCCCCCTCATCATGAACAGTTTCGGCTAGGATTGACTGGTTTATCAAGGTGTTGAAATCTGGATATATATGTGGGGTTAACTGCTAGCGGTAGAGAGTGCTTAATCCTTTCTTGAACCGAGTCTGTTTCTTCTTATCTGTGCTGACATCATCCGGAGCATAGCGGGCTAGCTTCATAACCTTCTGATGATACTGAGGAATTGTCATTCCTCCTTGCTTGAGAGCTCTGAATTCATCAGCCTTTCTTTCCATTGCACCTTCAGGAATATGGTATTTCCTGAATTCTTCTTGAAATTCCTCCTTAGTAACTTCCTCTGCATCATTAGCTACCATACAGTAGTTATCCCACCAGTCACTAGTTGTCCCTTGCAGTTTATGTGTCGCTAACATGATCCTATCCTTGCCTACTGCATGAACTGCATCCAGTTTCTGAGTAATAACCTTTAACCAATCATCTGCTTCTAGTGGCTCATCAAAGCTATCAAAGGTAGGTGGGTTGGTTCTAAAGAACTCTATGATTTTTCTGGTTTGTCCACAACCACCTCCAGGGCGATGGTTATGGTTTTGGGTGACTCCTTCGGCTATAACTTCCATTAGCCTAGTTTGATTTGCCATAACGGCTACTAGGTCATTTACTGGTGGCGGGGGTGGGTTATCTTGCTCTTCCTCTGATATGTCCATATCCTTTGCTTATTGCTCTACTTACAATCGGTAAAACCTCTGCCTTCTCTGTGGTGGCCTCTGGTGAACACTCTCAGTGCGGGATTCATCCTGTGGTTCCGCTGGCATCCTATTTCTGCAGTCACGGTGTTCCTGGATTCTTGCAGACATCTTGGGTGCCATCTGTAGGTTCAACCGGAGTAGGGGTAAGTCTAAGGTCTCGAAGGGGATGAGTATAGAAGAAGGGGATAAGTATAGATCTATGAAAAAGATGAGTATAGAATACGTTGCTATATGCTGTGCACAAACAATTATACTTTATTTATATCCAGGGAAAGGGTTCACTGCCCCTTTAGCCACTCACAAGCAATATATGTTCTAACTTAGAACCGTGGTTTCCTATACATTATTTACTAGTTAATCTACATATGTACACTTGTACACTACCCACTTCCTATATTTAATCTCACATGTTGCTCTGACGGTAATAGTCCTCCCAGAAGTGTGATCCACTCAATGAGTCTTCTCCCACATGCTGCTGATGTCGGTCGCCAATTCTGACATTCCCCATTCTTTAATAAACTTCTCTACATCCCACTCATAGTCTGACTGGGATGGATGGCTGTCGGTGGACGAGCTTCCTGGGGTTCCTTCTCTGGCAAGAGTCACGGCCTCGGATCATGAAGTTGCCCATGACATCTCCATGGGTCCTTGCTCTTCGAGGGCTTCTGCAACCTCCTTTCCTTTGTTCTTCCTTGCCCACTGGTCGAATTCCTGCATCGTGGCTTCATCCTTCTGGCTTCCTTCCTGGCTTGACTGACTCATGGGTTGGGGAGATATTTCCTCAGGTTCTTTCGGGATAACGAGTAACGGTGCTACTTTAGGAGGCTTGGCTTTGGTTTTGGTTGATGTCTTACGGGTGGATGAGGGGGTTCCTGTTGAGTTGGTTTTGGCACTCTTCTTAACAATATGCTTAAGATCCTACTTAAGCTCAAGAGTAGCTTCCTCCATAAAGTTCTGGGCTTCCTTAGCTCTCTTCTCTATTTGGGATGACTGATCTAGTATTTCTTCCATACGGCTCTCAGCTATAGCTAACTGATTCTTCAACTGTTCGGCTCGGTATACGGCATCTTTGAGGTTGATATTCTGGACCTCATATAAGTTCTCTAGGGATAGGAGGTAGGATACGGTCATAGCCATGGTAGGGTGGTTGACCAGCACTATTTCGGTTAGAAGGGCTTTGATGCGGTAATCCCAGGCAGTTTGTCGGCTTCTCCCTATGGGTAGATACAGGAGAGAGGTTTGGGCTATAGCGTTAGCTTTCATTCCTTCCTTAGCAAGGTACATTATGACTTTCTTGGCTATGGCTTGTAGGGTATCATTAAACCGGACACCTACGGTGGTAACTACGTAGGATTTTTGTTTCACAACTGATGGATGTTTTCCTAGGGAAAGTCTCATCTCACAATAGGGTATTCCATATATCACAAATTCTCTACCCTGGTATTCCGGACGCTGAGTGTAACCTAACTCTGTCACTGCTTTCCATAAAACTCCAAAAAATCCCATGTTTCCTGAGCAATCTGAGTGTGTCCATCCAAGTTCATCGGTCCAGTTGTTTCCTTCCATGTCCTACTAGAGACAAGAGTCTTGTCGCTAACGTCCCCAGAAAACTTTCCTAAAGCAGAAGGTAAGAGAATGTAGTTTCTATATTATTTTAACCAAGCTAAACGGAGCTATGGTCAAGTACAACTCTGATACCATCCTGTGGGGACCGCACTATAGGGGTGGGACCGCACTATAGGGGTGGGCCCGAATGCCTTTACGTATCATTCCCTGGATCATTAGATTATACGGGCACTTGCAGAAGACGTATCACAATAGTACTTCGTTTATTTATTCTGATATTTTACATAAGGTTGAAAAAGAGAAAACACACTTTATATAAGTGGGGCCGTAGCCTCAACCTTATTCAAGCAGCGACGATCTACGTAGCGGACTCACACCTCGGGCATCTTGACTCCTAGCTCGGACCCAGGGGGTCCTCTTCATCATAAGCTTCTGATTCCTCGTCTGGAAGAAGGGAATAGGGGAAGCAAGAGTGAGTACCGGGTAGGGTACTCAACAAATTCCACAGCGGACAAGACCAATATGGAGGGGATTCTACCACTAGAGGGCCTAAGCACACATCCAGGGTACTGAATGTAAAGTATGGACTTTAAGTGCGAAAAAGAGAGAAGTATGTAATGCAGTAGTATAAAGTAGTTTTGGTCCTGGAGGGCATTCGCTTCCCTACCAGTCCCCTGATTATAAAGAGTCTACCCGGGATTCCGTCAGGGACATCCCGATCCAGCCTTAAGCCATACTCGGGCTCCATTCAAGGACCAACCCGACTCAAGATCAAGTTAACCTTAACCAAAAACATCTCTAGTATCCTAAGGTGTATTCTAATCAATGGGAGCTTTTACCAAGTGGGCTCATAACCGCGAGACACGACTATTCGAATAGATTCATAACTCTGGTCAGAGGGGTACGCTTTACCCGCACGGTCGATCAGCCCATACCCTGTACGGGGGCGGTACTGACCTACGAAACCCGTACCTACCGACGTCTATTCATGGACTACATTATCATCCAATCCTAGACTATATTCCCTAGCTCCATCCACGTCTATACTGGGGTCTAAACAGGGGTCATTCCACCACCATCCGCTACGCGGATCCAATTTCCCGGGAAAAGATGCATCAATATAAAATGTGGCATTCAATACCACCGCATCCCCTGATGCCATAACATACCCGATGATCCGTGCCGACCAAACCTGGGACTATGCGAAGGTCCTGCTCCAGCATATCCGTTGCCCACCATGGCCCCTTGGGGTGGTTTACTAGGTGTAGTGGCGGGGTGTGGATCAAGTCCTCACATGAAATAGCCATTCCCGAAGGCTGTGCCTTTTTGGGCCATGCGGCCGTACAAAACACTAGAAAGACTTTCCCATGAACCGGAGTAAGCTTGGACAATACCCTCCACTAAGGTTACCCCCATACTCCCAGGTCCATCTACTTCTAAGAATATTGAAATAAAAATAAATACAAAATGTAGAATTTGGTAGTATTTAAGCGGGATAGCACGAAATAAAGGTGAGAAGTTATCTGGATGGTAGCAGTCAAGAAATGTTGTGGAACTTGCCTTCCTGGAAGTCCTAGTCGTTTGGAGCTTCTTCCTCGTAATCCGAGTCATCGATCGGATTCTCAAAATAAGTGTCGTCTTCTATAAAGCGTAGTTATATAGAAAATTGTAAATCACTCAAATCAAGCATAACAATTCATCAAACATGGGTTAAAGAATAATGGATGGGGTTCCTAAGGTTTGGTGATCGATACGGAGGAAAATTTCTATTCCCGGGTACATAAAATATAGACTCGGTAAATAGGAAAAGGTGCCAGAAATTAATCTAGGAGCTAGACATGTTAGATTTGGGTGCAAAAAGCATGAATAGGCTCTAATATTTATGGTGATTTTTTGGGAATTTTTGGGAATTTTTAAGATGGCTAACTAAGCTTGTGTGTGCATTAGGCCGGGTGTACCTAGCAAAAACAGGGGGAGAGAGAGACTGACTGGCGGGCCAGGGGGCTGACGCGACGCGGGGCGGTATGGGTGTGTTGACACCATTTTTTGACATGTGTCAAAGAAAAGCCGAAGAGACATCGAGTAGACCTCAAAGCCGATAAAGGAAGAAAGAGAAGCGACCAGCCGATCTAGGAGCAGCCGATTGATGGAAGAGAAACATGGTAGAAGAAGAATATGCCAAAGGAAAGAAGACGGAGGCGGGTCAACGATCAAGTTGACATCGGGTCAAAATCAGTTTAGAGAGTTCGATTCCTATGAGAATCGTTAAGTTTTTGGTAGTTTTTATTTCTTTAGATTCAAGTAAGTTTTGTCGTCATCGACTAGGAGTCAAGGTGTTCTCGGGACATAAATAGCGGACCTGCGTGGTCAGAAAAAGTTTGTACACACCAATATACACAAACCCTTTACTTTTCAACAAGTCGGCGACTTCGCCAAAAGTTTTATTTCTTCTTGTTTTCTTGTTTCTTCAAACGTCGTCCTTCTAGCTCCTCAGGTTGCATCGATTGATCTCTGGCAAACTTGTAAGTACCATTTTATCGAATATTAACTAGGTTTTAACCTCCGGGCGCATCGCTGTGGTTTCATCTAGTTTTATTCACAATTTATCGATATCAGCTAGGTTTTCAAGTCTTTTCTTGTTTATTTAGCTTTTATCACCAATTTATCCATCTCGTGATCATACTGTATCGGTTATCTTCGCTCCTGCATTGTTTCACAACGATACAGCCAATCTAGATTGGTTCGAGTGTTGTCTCGTAGCGCTTAGCTTGCTCTGCTTTTGCTTGCGCTTTGCCTACGTCATCAAATCGGCTGATCTAGCCGTTTTGAACATACTTGCACTTCGGCTGTTACATCAGCTAGCCGATTCGCTCAACAGTCGTATCGGCCGATCGGGCTGTTACTTATTGAAGACCCACATCGGTTCTCTAGCTGATCTAACTCATATCTAACGCTTCCTATCTTTCCGTGCCGATCAACAGGTCAGGTCGGCTGGCACGCCTTGTTACATCCCAGGGATCCGTTACGTGTTGCCGTTGAAGAACTTTATTTTGTTTTTTGCGTCAACACATCTTGGCACGCCCGGTGGGACCCGAAGAACTTTTCCATGATGTCAATTCCGCAACAGCCTAAAGGTGTTGATCAGTCCAACATCCAACCGATCTCGTTGGATCAACTCCGTAAGGAAGATAAAGATGAATATGAAGAACGCATGGCAGAATGTCGTCAGCTTCTATTGGGTAGTTTCGGCCTGAGTAAGGAAGGAGCATTCAAAAAGACTCCTCTTCCGAGGATCAACCAATTGGTAGTGCAGGCCGAACCTGAAAAGCTTCAAGACATGATGACAGAAGCTATGCGGCAAACACAGGTTGATCAAGCCTCTGTTCTCAACAATACTATTCACATTGGTATAAAGGACGTTATCAGAGAACAACTTGCAACTGGATTAGAAGAGTTGGAAACAACCACGGAAGCACCTGGTCAATTAGAATCCTAGAGCTACAAATCTCCTACATCAGCTGCACCAGTATATCCAGCGATAAGGGATGCGAGTGGAAAATTGATTGGATTTGATTTACCGAAAGACTCTACAGAGGGATCAAACAGAAATCAAAGGAATTTCCTCTTCCTTATTTAGCAGTCTTCAATAATCTAAGGGGATTGGCCAGTGAGCATGACAAGGGAATTTCATTTACATATTTTAATTCCGAAGCTCAAATGTCTCAACGCATTGAAGTAGCAACTATACATGCTCACCTCGTCAAACCAATACGAGAGGATTCTTACGAAATTCCTACAGTATCTCAACCTTCAATGTTTGAGATGGCATCGGTTGAAAAGCCGATTTCCAGTTATCAACTCGCTCCAGAGCAGATGAGTCCAGCTGATAAGGCGTATGCAGTTAGGGTTTATGCTGCAAAGATTCAAGAAGGTTATAACAAAGCAATGCATCAAGCCATGCTGCTCGGTCGGATCGCTCAACCTATGTCTTCAATTTCTCAACACTCAAGAATCACAAATGAGCGACTCATACATCAAGAAACTCCGAATAGAATTCTTCATTCAGCTGGATCTCCTCAGTATATAGCTTTACCTACTCCTTTGGCTTTGCAGCCAAGTTCGTATGAACAGCCAGGGACATTTGGAATAATGCAGAATCGGCCAAGTCCTTCGGCAAGTAATCAGCTGATTGATCAGAATAAGAAATTTATGGCTGAGATTACAAATTTGATACAAAAATAGTTTGGGTTGAAATCAAAGCAACAAACTGATGTATATCGGATGCCTTACCCTGCCTATTTTGATCAAGTTCCATTCCCTCCAAGGTATAAGGTACCTGATTTCACCAAGTTCACTGGCCAGGATGACACCTCCACTATTGAGCACATCAGCCGGTTCATCATCCAGTGTGGAGATGCAGGAACAAATGAGTTATTGAGGGTGCGTTTATTCTCATCTTCACTATCAGGGCCAGCCTTTGCTTGGTTTATATCGTTACCAGCCGATTCTATTTAGAGTTGGGAGGATCTTGAAATAAAGTTTCACGGATATTTCTTCTCTGGAATACATGAGATGAAGATTACTGATTTGACCAGTCTGAAACAAAGGAACGATGAATCAGTGTCGAACTTCGTCCAAAGGTTTAAGGAGATAAAGAACAAATGTTATAGCTTATCTCTGAGCGACAAACAATTGGTAGAATTAGCTTTTCAAGGACTCTTACCCTCAATCAAAGAAAAATATGCTTCACAAGAGTTTGAGAGCATCAGACAGCTAGTGCATCGTTTGAATCATGAAAGCGCTCAGCCTTACGAACCTAGGAGGAATTATCAGAAGAAGATATCTTATGTTAAGAATTCTGATTCAGAGGAAGATGTCGAGATTGATCTTGCCGAGTGGGTATCAAACAAAAGGCCAATTGCATGTCCCTTCGGCAAGAAAGAAACTGAGTTGATTGGTTTTGATACAACAAAAGCTGATGAAATATTTGACTTTCTCCTTCAGCAAGGTCGGATCAAGCTCTCACAAGATCATACTATTCCAAATGCTGAAGAACTTGAAAGGATGAGTTACTGTAAATGGCACAACGCCACGTCTCATAATACCTATGAGTGCAAGGTGTTTCATCAGCAAATTCAGAATGCGATAAATCAAGGAAGGCTCAAGTTCGAAATACCTCCCAAAGTGACTAGACCGATGAAAACTAGTCAACGTTCTTTTCCAACCAATATGGTTGAAGTAACCAAGGATTCAATCTCACAAGTGAGAAACTTGACATCTAAACTAGCCAAAAGTGAAGAAATCATCAGCCCTCAAGATCAGTCAACTGCAGAAGAATGGGTCAATCCAAGTGGCCAGTTCCGAAATTATGGTTTAATGGATCAGTTTATAAAAGATGAAGGAAAGCTTGGGCACGGGTTTACATCGGCCGATGAGTTAGAAAAAATAGATCTTGGTGATGGAAGAAAACCAAGGCTGACGTTTATCAATACCAGACTAGAAGCAGATTAGAAGCAGATTATAAAATAAAGCTGATTTCATTATTGAAAGAATTTAAGGATTGCTTTGCATGGGAGTATTACGAGATGCTTGGTTTAGACCGATCAATTGTAGAACATCGGTTACTAATCAAGCCAGGATATCGGTCGTTTAAGCAAAGGCCGAGACCATGCAATGACAAAGTTCTTCCAGATATAAAAGCCGAGATAACCAAGTTACTTGAAGCTGGTTTCATTTGGCAATGTCGATATGCCGAGTAGATTTCAAACATAGCTCCTGTTTACAAGAAGAATGGCAAACTTTGTGCATGCATTGATTTCAGAGATTTGAATAAAGCAACGCCGATGGATGGATACCTAATGCCGATAGCTGACACACTGGTAAACGCTGCTGGTGGACATAAAGTCATCAGCTTCATGGACGGTAACGTTGGTTATAATCAAATATTTATGGCTATTGAAGATATTGTGAAGACAGCTTTCAGATGTCCTGGTCATGTTGGCTTATATGAGTTGGTAGTCATGACATTCGGCTTGAAAAATGCAGGTGCCACATATCAGAGAGCAATGAATTTTATTTTTCACGACCTTATTGGCAAGATAGTGGAAATATACATTAACGACGTAGTCATGAAATCTAAAGATCATGCAGAACATCTGGCCGACCTGCGAAAGACACTAGAAAGTACAAGAAAGCATGGTTTGAAGATGAATCCTCACAAGTGTGCTTTTGGTGTATCGGCTGGTCAATTTCTGGGCTTCATGATTCACGAGCGGGGTATTGAAGTTGGAGAAAAATCGATTACTGCAACTGACAAGGTGGTTCCTCCGACTAATAAGAAAGAGTTGCAATCACTTATTGGCAAAATCAACTTTATCATAAGATTCATATCCAATTTATCCGAAAGAATTCGATCGTTCACCCCTTTGTTGAACTTGAAGCCAGATCAAGAGTTCGTATGGGGACCAGAACAACAGAAAGCACTGGATGATATCAAGCAATATTTAAAATCCCCTCCTGTGTTGGTTCCTCCTCAGCATGGCAAGGCATTTAAATTATACTTATCAACTGCTGATGATGCTATTGGTTCAGCCTTAGTCCAAGAATTTCAAGGAAGAGAAAGGGTAATCTACTTCTTAAGCAGAAGACTTTTAGATGCAGAAACTCGATATCTACCAGTTGAGAAGCAATGCTTATGTCTATATTTCTCCTGCACAAAGTTAAGACATTATCTTCTATCAGCTGAATGCACAGTAATATGCAAAGATGATGTGGTCAAATATATAGTATCTCTGCCGATATTGAAGGGATGCATTGGAATGTGGATTTTAGCTTTGTCAGAATTTGATCTCAGATATGAGTCAGCACGAGCAGTCAAAGGACAAGTACTGGTTGATTTTGTCACACAACATTTGGGGTCAAATGAAGTTGATATTGCTCCTTGGATATTATTCTTTGATGGATCATCATGCGGTGCTGGAGCTGGAATTGGTAGTGTTTTGATTTCTCCTACAGGACAATCATATGAGCTTTCTATGTCGATTGAGAAAACTTCTATTAACAATCAAGCAGAATACATAGCTTTGTTGAAAGGGCTTACATTGCTTCGGGAGGATGGAATTGAAGCAGTTGAAGTTTTTGGTGATTCCTTGTTAATCATTAAACAACTAACTGGAGAATATGAGTGCAAAGATGATGTCCTAAGAATTTATCATGAGGCTTGCTTGGATTTGCTCAGAGAGTTCAGGACGACAACATTATGGCATATTCCGAAAGCGTATAATGAAGATGCTAATCGGTTGGCCCAAAATGCTTCTGGATATCGGCCGATTTTAGTCACAGAATATGATACTAATGATTGGAGAAAGGAGATAGCCGATTATCTTTCAGACCCTTCAAAAAAGGTAGATCGTCGTATTAAACTCAAAGCTCTCAAATATGTGTTGTCAGATGATCAACTATATTATCAAACGCTTGATGGAGTCCTACTCAAATGTCTGAGTGAAAAAGAAGCAAAAATATTAATGGGTGAGATTCATGAAGGAGTATGTGGAGCTCATAAATCAGCTTTCAAGATGAAGTGGATGATCAAGAACAATGGGTATTTCTGGCCGACTATACTGGAAGATTGCTTTAAATATTACAAAGGGTGTCAGGATTGTCAAAAATTCGGAAGTGTGCGAAGAGCTCCGGCATCAGCAATGAACCCAATAATCAAACTAAGGCCGTTCAGAGGATGGGCAATTGACCTTATCGGACAAATCTTCCCTTCATCAAGCAAAGGACATAAGTTTGTACTCGTGACCACCGATTACTTCACCAAGTGGGTTGAAGCAATTCCTCTCAAAAATGTGACGTCAAGTAATATGATTGATTTTGTGAATGAGCACATCATCTATCGATTTGGAATACCCCAGACCATCACAACAGATCAAGGAAGCCAATTTACGTCAGGAGAGTTCGATGAACTTGCTACTGGTATGGGAATCAAAGTATTGAATTCTTGTCCTTATTATGCTCAAGCCAATGGACAAGCTGAAGCTTCCAATAAAAGTATCATCAAATTGATCAAGAGGAACATTGATGAAAGCCCAAAGCGATGGCATACCATACTTAATGAAGCATTATGGGCTTACAGGATGGCTTGTCATGGAGCCACTAAAATTTCTCCTTATCAACTGGTCTATGGACATGATGTCGTTTTGCCTTGGGAAGTAAGGACAGGATCCAGACGTATGTCATTACAAGATGAGCTATCGGCTGATGATTATTCAAATTTAATGAAAGAAGAGTTAGAAGATCTAGCCGGCAGTCGGCTCAAGACCTTGATCAATATTGAAGAAAACAAGAAAAGGGTATCCAAGTGGTATGATAAGAAGGTTAATATCAAAGAGTTCTCTGAAGGAGATTTGGTGTGGAAACTGATATTGCCGATCGGAACTAGAGATCCCAAATTCAGCAAGTGGTCACCCAATTGGACAGGACCCTTTCGCATCAGTCAAAGTGCTCCAGGCAATGCGTATATTTTGGAGACATTGGAAGGTGAAAAGTTTTCAAGAGCTTTAAATGGGAAATATCTGAAGAGATATCATCCAAGCATTTGGGTTGGTGCTTAGTTAATCTGGCTTCTAGCCGATTTAGTTATAGATATTTTAGTCGGTTTCACCTTCAGTTTGTTAGCCGATTATTTCTACTGATTTTTAGCCCATTGGAATTTCGGATGGTCAGCCGATTTCTTAGCAATCGTTCTTAAGATGGATAGCCGATACTCAGTTATCGCCTTTAGCAGAAAAAAAATAGAAGAATAAAGTATTTTTCACAGCTGATAAGAGTTTCAGATTATGGCCGATGTAACAATCGCCCTTAGAACAAAAATGAAAGTATATATTATTTCTTTCTCTCATATTTCAATACATGGTGATTACATCTGATTGAAGATGCTACGGATTACATAAAGGGCTTATCATCTCCAGCATGATGAGGATATAAAATCGACGAATACTAGAGAGGAAGAATTGGTGAAGAGGAAAAGGAAGCGAGGCTTAACATCTTTGCCATATTCTGTGACCTCCCTCCAGAACTCGCCGAGTTGATGACCAAGATGGTTCACCTCCCCTTGGAGCGTTCCTCCGCCGATAATGTGTAGCCGGCACTCTCTCTTGCTACTGCCTAACAGCCGTTGAAACCAAGCTTTTCACAAGGGTTCTTCTAACTGTTGCACCTCCTGACTTCACAAAAGATGCCAGCGAGAGAAACAGGCCGCTACACTACTTCACAAGAATTCTTCTAACTGCAAGAAAGAGGAGAAGAAAGACAGGCGAAAAGAAGGAGCCTACATCCTATCAGATCTACCTATTGTGCCATAGCTGGAGTTGTGCAGAAGCCGATAGCTTTCGGATGTTATTTATAGCCAAACACAGGGGGGCAGAGAAACAAAAGGATAGGAAGGAATCTCAGAAGATGCCGAATATAGTAAAAAATGGAACAGCTTTCCCGTGAAAAGTTCAACTTCCAATGGTCCATAATGAGGTCAGTGATACGTTTCCCAAGAGAAGAGGAAAAGGATTTGGAAGCCGCTACAGGAGGAAATGCACTCTGTACTCCATAGAAAATCCTTTCCACAGTCCTCAAAGCAATAGCAAGTTTCCTAGCATCATCGTAGAGCAAAGGAAGCAGAAGGGAAAATTGGCTAGAGACTAATAAGTCATGATGCTTCCTAAGCAAGTTCCTACAAGAAGATGCCTCCCATGCCTAAAGTAAAAAATCAGCCGTTTTTGGAATTATCGGCTAAGGAAGTGAAGTAGCCTAAAGAAGGAGTTGATATCCATCAAGTTAAGGTTGATTTTTATAGCAACACAAGGTGGTGGATTGGAAATCATGTGATGGCAACAATGACAACTGTCATACAAGGAGAATCAATGGTGCATAATCGGATGCGTTTGAGTTGGTGGCCAGCTAATGTCATTTATGAGGAGAGATCACCCGAAAGATATCATGCAAATAAGATCAAGAAAGATCACGAGGAATCCTTAGGGATTAAAAGGGAGAAGATGAGAATTTCAGAGCAAAAGAAATTTACTCTGAAACTGGGGGGGCATGTGTTGACACTATTTTTTGACACGTGTCCAAGAAAAGCCGAAGAGACATCGAGAAGACCACAAAGCTGATAAAGGAAGAAAGAGAAGCGACCAGCTGATCTAGGAGCAGCCGATTGATGGAAGAGAAACATGGCAGAATAAGAATACGCCAAAGGAAAGAAGACGGAGGCGGGTCAACGATCAAGTTGACATCGGGTCAAAATCAGTTTAGAGAGTACGATTCCTATGACAATCGTTAAGTTTTTGGTAGTTTTTTATTTCTTTAGATTCAAGTAAGTTTTGTCGTCATCAACTAGGAGTCAAGGTGTCCTCGGGACATAAATAGCAACCCTACGTGGTCGAAAAAAGTTTGTACACACCAATATACACAAACCCTTTACTTTTCAACAAGTCGGTGACTTCGCCAAAAGTTTTATTTCTTCTTGTTTTCTTGTTTCTTCAAACGTCGTCCTTCTAGCTCATCGGGCTGCATCGATCGATCTTCGGCAAGCTTGTAAGTACCGTTTTATCGAATACTAACTAGGCTTTAACCTCCGGGCGCATCGTTGTGGTTTCGTCTAGTTATATTCACAATTTATCGATATCGGCTAGGTTTGCAAGTCTTTTCTTGTTTATTTAGCTTTTATCACCAATTTATCCAGCTCGTGATCATATCGTATCGTCTATCTTCGCTCCTGCATTGTTTCACAACAATACAGCCGATCTTGATTGGTTCGAGTGTTGTCTCATAGCGCTTAGCTTGCTCTGCTTTTGCTTGCGCTTTGCCTACATCATCAAATTAGCTGATCTAGCCATTTTGAACATACTTGCACTTCGGCTGCTACATCAGCTAGCCGATTCGCTCTACAGTCGTATCGGCCAATCGGGCTGTTACTTATTGAAGACCCACATCGGTTCTCTAGCCGATCTAACTCATATCTAACGTTTCCTATCTTTCCGTGATGATCAACAGGTCAGGTCGGTTGGCACACCTTATTACATCCCAGGATCCGTTACGTGTTGCCGTTGAAGAACTTTATTCCGTTTTTTGCGTCAATAGGGTGTGCAAGTGGCATGCACATGGCGCACACGTGGTGCACCAGCGCCCGCGTGGCCGCCTACGTGGCATGGGCGTGAGTGCGGTGTACGTGAGCTAGGTGCAGGGAGGGGGAGAGAGAGTGTTGACGGTAGATAACGCGTCAAATTACGATCCGCAAGCGCACATGTTGGTTGTAGCTTTTCCCTTAGAGTATCCCCCAAGGTTTATCAATCCGTGGAACAAGTGGATTGCTATGCTCAACTAAGCACTAAACTTATTGATTGAAAGCTCTATATCAAGTGATGATGTATATATAAGAACTAATCTACTCTAGGTTGAAGAGATTAACAAAGAGAGTAAACGTATGGAGAGTTCAAGAATCTAGAAAGCTTGCCCAAGGGGTCTAGGATCACTTAGAGAAGTAACCACCTAATAAGAACGAACCGATCTAAACTATCGAAGGTAAAGGTGCACCAAGTCCGACCCTTTCCCTCTCGCGTACTAGTCACTACACGAGGGTAATCCGTGGTCGAACGATAGGTGCACAAGATGTTGATGTGATCTAGGTATGCAAAACTAAGGGATGTGAACCAAGTTCGATATGCTTTCCCTCCCGCGTACATGTCACTACACGATAGTAATCAAATAAGGAACAAAAGGAACACAATATGTGAAGCTACGAGCGATGCATACCCAAAGCAAGCCAGCCGGCAATTAAGATTGAAGCACCATCAACATGAATATGATAGCAAAAAGATCCAAAACATAGGTTCGGTGATTACAACTCAAGCTCTCCCTTCAACCCCAAGGACAAACAAGGATTTTACCCCATAATGTTACACAATGTAGCGCGAGACAAGGTGTAGAATCCTCCGAAGTAGATGAGATCGATGAGGAAGATGCTCTCCGCCTTGCTTTCTCCCTTGAAGATCCAATCTCCTTCTTGCTCTTGATCTTGTGGCGGCGCCGGAGGGGCCTTGCTATGGTTTCCGGGCGTCCTCCTTTCTCCTCTATGTGGCTCTGAAAGTTGAATTGATCCAACACCCCCCCTTGGGTGACTAGGGGGTTGTATTTATGTCCTTGGGGAGCCTTGGGGCGTGCTCTACCTTGCCTTGCACGAGATCTTGCTTGGGAGAGAGACAAACTTGGTTTCCATAAAATCAGCCTCGTCCAGATTTTCCTGATTCGTAGTCCTTCCTTCCCGATGTCATATCTCCCATGTCCGGACTCCAAATAATGCAAATTCGATATCTAAATTATATGGCACGAAATTATCTTCAACATTGGTATTCATTTCCTTCCTTGGAAATGAAGATAAGATCCCCAAATCGGCCTCGGAAGATAATCTGTCTGATTTCGGACTTGTTTGCGCAGCTGGCATTTCGGAGCCATATCTCCTAGCTCCTTGATCCGAATTGGGCATTCCATATGTTCAAATCGAAGCTCTCGACAATGCGCACAACTTTGGTATTCAATGTTTTGCCATTAGAGTCCGTTTGGGTCGCCGAATCTGCATTGGAAGATCATGCTGTTCAGGGCTGCGCGAATATCTCCCAAGTTGAGTTGATCTCGTGGGTAAATCTTCAAATCTCATGATGACCTTTAGAGCATTTGGAGTCATGTTCACTTTGAGTCTTGACTTGTGCCGGACTTCATTATCTTCTCATAAGGTGCTTCATGAACTTTGCCCGGAAGTGTCCTTTAAGCGTTAAAATCCTGCGTAAACAACACACACCAAAAACACATGCTCGTGTCGAACTTGTTACATCATTAGTATGCCTAGTGGCGAGTTAGTTTCAAATCAAAGTCGAAACCAAAGTGTAACAAGTTCCTTAGGGGTGTCATATTTGACCGCCAACAACTCCCCCACACTTAGATCTTGCTCGTCCTCGAGCAAGTTGCTTGCAAAAGGCATTCATCCATGGAGTTGAAATGTGCTTCGTCTCACCTTTCCATACAAGTTAGTTAAACCTTCATCTTTAGTATAAGAAACATGAAAGCAATGATCATGACATAAACATGGGCATTTAGAAATATTGCCAATTCAAGACTTACCCCACAACTCATTCCTTTTACTAGAGATCCTCAAATCCAACCATACTTACTTTCTTACTTCCATTGGAGGGTTTTCTACAAGTTTAAAATAAAATTCCTGCAACAAGTATTAGACAAAGTCTTTCTCCAAGTCCTCACATGTCGCTCATTTGAAGTGGCTATCCTAGATAGTTCATAAACTCTCACCTCCCACAAGTCTCTCATTTATAATGTAAGGTGGAGCTATGGGTATGGCTAGTGAAGTTAACACAAGTATTATCAAGCTAATAAAATCCTCTAGTGGTCGTTCACCTTTTGAGCCAATGATCATGAGAATTAAACCATATTGTAAGGGTATCAAGAATGAGAAGATTTAGAATGGTAGACATGTGCAAAGGGAAAAAGAATAATGACTTCAAAGCACTAATGATGTCCTCGATGTCGGATTGCACATGGTTGGAATATTGAAGATTCGTTCTCAACATTGACGCATCCTTCCTTGCACTTCTCTTGATCTTCATTTGATTCATCATCCCTCAATATATCTTCCTTGCTTTGCCTTGAATTCCTCCTTTTTCTCCTTTCTTCCCTTTTTTTATTTTCTTTCTTCTCTTCTCTTTTTTTATATGCGCACACACGCATGTTATTTTTTCTATTCTCTTTTCTTGACATCTTGATCTCTTTCCGAAGCCTTTCGCTCGTCTCTTTGACATGAATCACAATCTGAATTTTAAATAAATCCTTGTCTAAAAATGGAACGAATCTTCGGACATGGGTTGTGTTCAAGGAATAAGATGATAAAAAGATGGCTATGGTTTGGGTATGGAATCCGGCGATATACGGGGCATTCAATGTGAAGTTCTCGTTACCAAATGTATGACGAGGCTAGCAATAAAAGATATAATATCAAGGACATGATCATTGCTCGAAATTAGATCTCCCAAAAGAAAAAAGTTCTAACCCAATTCATCATGCTAACAACACTTATGGTGGAGTATATATAATATAGGCCTTGTATAGGATATGCTTGTCTCACGACTTGGAAAAAGGAGATGCTAACCTTTATTGCAAGGGTTTTTCATAAATTTTCAGAAATAAAAAGCCTCCAATTTTTGTCTTACTCATAGCAAAGTCAAAGTGAGGTTCTAGAATAAAGTAGAGTATGGGTACTTTATAGGCAAACTTCCATTAAGCACCACGGTAAACATTAAAGCTCATTACTCATGCTCAAATAATAAAGGTAAAGAACAAACCAACAAGTAGAGGAAAGGAAAAACTTGCACAAGGATATTATTTTTATTGACTCTATACTAATTTAAATCACACCATCAAACTATTTTTTTAAAGGAAACAACTTAACTAAAAAAACAAGAGATCACACCTTCCCCCCCCCCACACACACACTTAAAACATACGACGTCCTCATCATAAAATAAATAAGGGGTAAAGGTGGGATGCTCATAAAAAATAAAAATTATTTACAAACTTACCTTGTTTTCATCGCTAGTCTTGACGATCCGGGTCACCATCCAAGGTGTAGACGTCAATGTATTTAATGGGCACAATGTCGGGCTCTAGGAATACCTTGAGTTGCTGTCCATTCACAACATATTGATCTCCCTTGACGTCCATGATTGTTACCGCTCCCGATGGTGACACCGAGTGTACGACGTATGATCCATCCCATTTGCTTCGCAATTTTCCCTTGCCGAAGACCTTGTATCGAGAATTGTATAGTAGGACCTTGTCTCCTTCCTTGAATTCCTTCTTATGCAATCTTTTGTCGTACCATCTATTCATCCTTTCTTTATAGATGCTAACGCTGTGATATGCCTTCAATTTTAGCTCTTCAATTTCACTTATTTGAATCCTCCTCTTTATTCGTGCCGCATCAATATCAAGATTCATCTCCTTTATTGCCCAATAAGATTTGTGCTCTAGTTCTACCGGCAAATGACATGTTTTTCCATAAACAAATTAATAAGGGGTCATACCTATCGGTGTTTTATGCGCAGTCCGGTATGCCCACAATGCTCCGTCTAGCTTCTTTGACCAATCTTTTCCTCCTTTAGTCACCGTCTTCTTGAGGATGTCTTTGAGTTGCTTGTTCGATGTTTCTGCTTGGCCATTTGTTTGTGGATGATAGGCCGTGGAGACCCTATTCTCGATTCCCAACTTTGCCAAGCATCTTTTGAAATCCTTGCCAATAAATTTGACCCGCCATCACTTATTAAAATTCTAGGAACACCATATCGAGGGACTATCACTGTCTTGATCATTTGAATAGCTTCTTCCGTAGATGCTTTCCGACATGGAATTGCTTCAACCCATTTTGATACATAATCAACTATGACCAAGATGTGTTCATATCCATGCGAGTTCACGAAATGTCCCATAAAGTCGATGCCCCAAACATCAAATAGATCAATTTGCAAATTATAATTCAGCAGCATTGCATTCCTTTGTGATATATTTCCACTCCTTTGGCATTCTGGGCAAGTTGTAACAAACCTTTTTGCATCCTTGTGCATCTCAGGCCAATAGAATCCGCTTGCCCATACCTTTGCTTGCGTTCTAAAGTGTCCATAATGACCTCCATACTCCGATGAGTGGTATTTTCTTAGCATTTCTTCTCTTTCTTCCCGCGGTACGCATCTTCTTAGCACTCCATCATCTCCCAATCTATATAGGTATGGTGCATCCCAATAAAATTTTCTGCTCTCGGCAATTACCCTTCTTTTAACATTTTTATCCAAGTGATCTAATGGCATCTTCCGTAAGCACCTTATAATATCATTCATCCATCCTCTCCTATCAAGTACCCGATATAGATGGTCATCTATTATTCTATCTTCAATTACCTCCGTCCCATCGTCTCCATGGTGCATCCTTGATAGGTGGTCGGCTACAACATTATCCGACCCTTTCTTGTCTCTAATTTCCATATCGAACTCTTGTAATAGTAGAATCCATCTAATCAATCGTGGCTTGGCATCTTTCTTGGACAAAAGGTACTTGATTGCAGCGTGGTCGGTATACATGATCACCTTTGAGTTCACAATATAGGATCTGAATTTTTCAAACGCGAACACCACGGCGAGCAATTCCTTCTCCGTAGTCGCATAATTCACTTAAGCTTCATTAAGAGTTTTGCTTGCATAATAAATTGCATGTACCTTCCCTTCCTTTCTTTGTCCAAGAACGGCTCCAACAGCATAATCACTTGCGTCGCACATTATCTCAAATGGTAGATTCCAATCGGGTGGTTGCATAATTGGTGCGCTTATGAGAGATTGCTTCAACGTTCGAAAGGCATGCAAGCATTCTTCATCAAAGTCGTATTCCACATCTTTTTGGAGAAGTCGTGTCAATGGCTTGGTGATCTTCGAGAAATCCTTTATAAATCTTAGCCTTGTCCACCTCTATTCCTCTCTCGGAGATGACATGTCCCAAGACTATCCCTTGTTTCACCATAAAGTGAAACTTCTCCCAATTAAGCACCAAGTCAATTTCTCCACACCTTTTAAGGACTTTTTCCAAATTTTCCAAGCAACTTTCAAAACTCGTACTATGCACTGAGAAGTCATCCATGAATACCTCCATAATATCTTCAATAAAATCCGAGAATATAGCCATCATGCATCTTTGAAAGGTAGCTGGGGCATTACATAAACCAAAAGGCATCCTTCTATATGCAAAAGTTCCATACGAACATGTGAAGGTTGTCTTGTGTTGATCATCCGGATGGATAGGAATTTGCATGAACCCCGAGAATCCATCAAGGAAACAAAAGTGGGAATGTTTGGCTAACCTTTCAAGCATCTCATCGATAAATGGTAGCGGAAAGTGATCCTTCCTTGTTGCTTTGTTCAACTTCCTATAGTCGATGCACATTCTCCACCCGGTCACGATCCGTTGCGGTACCAATTCTTCCTTCTCATTCTTCACAACCGTTATTCCTCCCTTCTTTGGTACACAATGCACCGGGCTCACCCATTCACTATATGGCACGGGGTATATTATTCCGGCATCCAACAATTTGATCACCTCCTTCTTCACTAACTCACGCATGGAATGGCTCAACCTTCTTTGATGCTCAACAACGGGCTTGCATTGTTCTTCAAGTGGTATGCGGTGGGTGCAAAAGGCTGGACTAATACCCTTCAAGTCACTTATTGCATACACAATCACCTTCTTATGTCTTCTTAATAAATTCAGCAACTTGTCCGTCTCTTCCGGACTCAATTCATTACTCACAATGACCAGGTACATCTTATCGGCTTCCAAAAATTCATACTTTAATCCCTTGGGAAGTGGTTTTAACTCAATATCGGGTGCTTCAGGTTCTTGTTGTTGCAAATTTCCAATATCTTCAAAACTTCCCTCCTCCAAGATTCCATCTTGTGCCTTCAATTCCTCGGTTGCTTCCACTAGTTCCTTGTCTTGATCATCATAAATAGCATCATTCTCCATTACTCGTTGGAGAGGATCCCTAAAAGTATCAACAAATCGAAGGTCCTCTACCTCTTCGTTATCAAGAGGTAGAGGTAAAGCAATACAAGAAGCGGGTAAAAAAATCATATGTGAGTTTAGTTCCATCTAGATCAATAGTAACTCTACCCTTTCCGGCATCAAGAACGGCATTGACCAACTTAAGAAAAGGCCTACCAAGAATTATATCATCATGTTCATCATGGCAAGCATCAATTACAAAAAGTCGGTTGGAATAATTTTACCCGAGATAGCAACATCTAAATCTCTAAGCACACCCAAAGGTCTTGTTGTTCTACCATCTCCCATTATCAATTTTATTTGTGTTGGAGCAAGATTTAAAGTTTTACTAAAAAGCTCATGATAAATCTTGGAAGACATGACACTTACATGGGCTCCGATGTCACATAAGGCTTTGCAAATTTTCTCCCCATTAATGGTGCAACTTATGTGAGGTGTTGGTAGAGAAGTACCTTCAACATGATCGGCTCCTATCGCGTACACCTCGGCTAGGTGTGCATATGGCCAGGCCTCCGGCTTCACTCCCATAATCTTCTTTACTTCGGCAATGTGATCCGGATCTACCTCTTCTTCCTCATTGAAAAGTCTTTGAATAATTTCTCCGACCGATTCTTTGTCTAGCTCGTACCCCGAGTGTCTCTCCCTTGGAAAGTTTAACTCTATGGCTCTCGCGGATTCTTTTTGGTTTGGGTATGGTCTCCTATTGTTGTATATTTCTTCGAAGTCAATCGGGATCCAATCCATTTGTTCGAACTCCTTTAGCGGCCTTGCCTTCGCTAAACTTCTTCCTTTTTCCTCTTCTAGCTTGCAAATTTTGTTGCCATGGATTGGTCTTCCTCCATTGTGGGTTGCTCCTTCAATCTTTTCTTGTTTTGCTTTTTCTTCCTTCACTTCCGGGGCTTCTTTTCTAGAAATTCCAGCAAGTACCTCCACACGTGTTTCTTGCTCAACGCTTCCCGGAATATGTTCTCCCCAATCTCTTTGCTCGGCCACCCCTTTGCTTATTTTTCTAGTAGTTTGGTGGCTTCCCTGAGTGTTTTCTTCATGATATTTCCGCCTGCACACATTTGAACATACCGCATGCATTCGGGGGTTAGAGAAAAATAGAAAGTATGCAAGAGTACATCACCGGAGAACCCAAGCTTTGGTCCTTGTTTGATTAGTTCATTGAATCTTTTCCAAGCTTAATCTATTCCTTCCTCTTTTCCTTACGCAAAATTTATCACTTGCCTCCTCACGTTTTGAACTTTGCTTATCGGAAAGAATATTTGAAAAAATTTCTTCATCAATCGAGTCCAATTTCCTTCCACCTCGAAGAATGCAAATGAGTGCCATCTTTTCGCTTCATCCGCAAGTGAGTATGGGAAAAGATTCCTTTTGTACCAATCGGCCGGAACTCCTTCTTGGTGTACCATGTTGCATAGCCTTGTGAAACGCTTAATGTGCCCATATGGAATGTCCGTCTCCGCCCCTCTAAATGGGTTTGATGCTACCATCTTGATCATTCGAGGCTTGATCCCGTACTCGATAGCCTTGGGTATCAAATCTGATTTTTGCACTTTAATATCCTCCAATCGCGGGGTAGCATACTCCCTTAGTGTTTTTCTTCTTCCTCCATGGCGTGATTGACAAGAGCCATCTAGACAACAAAAACAAAAATAAAAACAAAGGTTTTTCTAGATGAAAAGTTAGTGTTAGTGATCAACAAAATTAATACCAAGTTAAACGTAGCAAACAAGCTTGTTCCCCGGCAACGGCGCCAGAAAAGCTTGTTGACGGCAGATAACGTGCCAAATTACAATCCGCAAGCGCACGGGTTGGTTGTAGCTTTTCCCTTAGAGTATCTCCCAAGGTTTATCAATCCGTGGAACAAGTGGATTGTTATGCTCAACTAAGCACTAAACTTGTTGATTGAAAGCTCTTTATCAAGTGATGATGTATATATAAGAACTAATCTACTCTAGGTTAAAGAGATTAACAAAGAGAGTAAACGTATGGAGAGTTCAAGAATCTAGAAAGCTTGCCCAAGAGGTCTAGGATCACTTAGAGAAGTAACCACCTAACAAGAACGAACCGATCTAAACTATCAAAGGTCAAGGTGCACCGAGTCCGACCCTTTCCCTCTCGCGTACTAGTCACTACACGAGGGTAATCCGGGGTCGAACGATAGGTGCACAAGATGTTGATGTGATCTAGGTATGCAAAACTAAGGGATGTAAACCAAGTTCGATATGCTTTCCCTCCCGCGTACATGTCACTACACGATAGTAATCAAATAAGGAACAAAAGGAACACGATATGTGAAGCTATGAGCGATGCATACCCAAAGCAAGCCAGTCGGCAATTAAGATTGAAGCACCATCAACATGAATATGATAGCAAAAAGATCCAAAACATAGGTTCGGTGATTACAACTCAAGCTCTCCCTTTAACCCCAAGGACAAACAAGGATTTTACCCCATAATGTTACACATTGTAGCGCGAGCATGGTGTAGAATCCTCCGAAGCAGATGAGATCGACGAGGAAGATGCTCTCCGCCTTGCTTCTCCCTTGAAGATCCAATCTCCTCCTAGATCTTGATCTTGTGGCGGCGTCGGAGGGGCCTTGCTAGGGTTTCCGGGCGTCCTCCTTTCTCCTCTATGTGGCTTTGAAAGTTGAATTGATCCAACACCCTCCCTTGTGCGCCTAGGGGGTTGTATTTATGTACTTGGGGAGCCTTGGGGTGTTGCTCCACCTTGCCTTGCACGAGATCTTGCTTGGGAGAGAGGCAAACTTGGTTTTCATAAAATCAGCCTCATCCAGATTTTCCTGATTCGCAGTCCTTCCTTCCCGATGTCATACTCCTACGTCCGGACTCCAAATAATACAAATTCGGTGTCTAAATTGTATGGCACGAAATTATCTTCAACTTTGGTATTCATTTCCTTCCTTGGAAACGAAGATAAGATCCCCAAATCGGCCTCGGAAGATAATCTGTCTGATTTCGGACTTGTCTGCGCAGCTGGCATTTCGGGGGTCATATCTCCTAGCTTCTTGATCCGAATTGGGCTTTCCATATGTTCAAATCGAAGCTCTCGACAATGCGCACAACTTTGGTATTCAACATTTTGCCATTAGAGTCCGTTTGGGTCGCCGAATCTGCATTGGAAGGTCATATTGTTCTGAGCTGCGCGAATATCTCCCAAGTTGAGTTGATCTCGTGGGTAAATCTCCAAATCTCATGATGATCTTTAGAGCATTTGGAGTCATGTTCACTTTGAGTCTTGACTTGTGCCGGACTTCATTATCTTCTCATAAGGTGCTTCATGAACTTTGCCCGGAAGTGTCCTTTAAGCGCTAAAATCCTGCGTAAACAACACACTCCAAAAACACATACTCGTGTCGAACTTGTTACATCATTAGTATGCCTAGTGGCGAGTTAGTTCCAAATCAAAGCCGAAACCAAAGTGTAACAAGTTCCTTAGGGGTGTCATATTTGACCGCCAACAGAGAGAGTGGCGTCGCCCATTTGGGGCACCGGACCGCCACGAAACAGGGGCGAGCTTGCCAGAGTTGGGGATCCCGGCAGCTGTGGTTCGCCGGCGGGGACGAAACCACACTGTGGATGTGCAGCAGAGCAAGGCGGAGCCAGGAGTGGGGCGTGTGGTCGACGGGGGTGGCCAACGGCGGTGCAGCGGCTCGCCGGAGTACGACAAAGGCGCGGCCGTGGACGGAATCATGCCTAGAGGGGCTCTGGTGCCTAAACAAGTGTGTGTGTGTGTGTGTGTGTGTGCGTGCGTGCGTGCGGATGCTCAGTGAGCACGGCAGAGCATTTGGGTAGCACAACGGCTCGCCGGAGAGGTGCCGGCGGCGAGAGCGTGCCTGGCGGAGGTGCGGCGGTGGCGGCGGCGAGGGAGCTCTATGTCGCTACGGTTGAGGAGGAGTGGCTACTTGGGCAGCACAACAGTACTCACCGGTGCTGTAAGGTGGCGGAGGATCGTCGGAGGCAGGTGGGGAAGTGGCTATGCTCGGTGGCGGAGGGCTGCTCGCCGGCGGAGCAAGCTTCACCGGGAGAGTGCTGGAGGAGTGGTGGTGGTGGTGGCGTGGTGAGGTGTGGAGGTGTGGTGTGGAGAGGTGAGGAGCTCAGGGAGCTCGGGGGCTCTATTTATAGGCTGGGGAGGGGAGCTCGGCTCGGGCGAGGCGGCGGCCATGGTGACATCACCTTGGCGTCCGGTGGATAAGCTTGCGTAGAGGGGGAAGAGATGGGGATAGGGGCTGAGCCGGGGCAGGTGGTGCAGGCGGCTGCAGCGCGCGTGTCAGGTCGGCAAGTGCGGCTGCAGTGAGGGAGAGCAAGCGGGGTAGCCTGCGGCGGCATTCTGGAGTGCGGCGCAGCTCCTCGCCGTGGCGCGCGTGCTGTACAGCCGCGAAGGCGAGTGGATGAGGGCAAGCGGCCGGGGGTGCGGCTGTGGTGTGGGAGATTGCGGCACGCGCGCAAGTGGAGCGGCTGAGGGTGTGGAGGGGCGGCTCGCGCGCGGGATGCTGGCGGTGCTCTGCCACGGCGCCACGGGGTCAAGGATGGCGGCGCAGGGCGGAAAAGCGAACAGCTTTTTCATCTTGGGGGAAATGGACGGGAGGGCATAGGCAACCTGGCACGCGTGCTTGCGTACGGTGAAAGGCGGCGGGGAGGGGAGGAGTACGGCGGCGAGCGCGGCGGGAGGGGGAAAAGCAATTGGCGGCGTGACGAGGATGACGATGACGTCGGCCGTTGTCCGCGCGTAGGTGCTGGGCTGTGCTGGGCCGTGTTGAGTTGTGCAGAAGGAGACGGGCTGCACGGCAAGGCGGAGTAGGAGGAGGTGGGCTGCACGAAGGAAGAGAGAAGGGGGTGGTGGAGCAGACTTTAGTGCTGGGCGGAGTTGGGCTGCGTGAGGGGGCTGCGGGCCGCGCGGTGAAGCAGAGTAGAAGGGGGTGGGATGGACTTCAGCGTCGGGCTGTGAGGTAAAGGCCCAGTTTGAGTTTGAAACCTTTTCTATTTGATTTGAGCTTGAGTTTGAATTCAAATTTGAATTCTAATTCAAATTTGAGTAGTTTTTGAACTAAGACTTGAACTAGAATATCCTTAAGGAAATATTAGTGAGATTTTGGGGTGAGAAAAGGATGTTAGCACAAACAAATGCATATGTATGTGTGATGAAAAAGAAAAGGACTTGGTTGTAAATGCAAATCTAATGCATTTAAGTCCTATAGGTTTTAAAGAAATTTTTAGGGACCAAATTTTAAAACCTAGAAAATTCGGGTTGTGACACATAACCCGTGATATTACAACTATCTTGCTTTGGAGCTTTTTCATAATAAACTCCAACCGCGAGTGTTAGCTACTACTGTGGGCTTCACTAAACATCTCGCCAAAACTTAGTTCTTTTTACTCACAACCTTTTTGAGAGTATGTGTTCTTTTCTTACTTAGCATGAGGCTTGAAATACTTTACAAGTTTGCAAAAACATTCTTTAACTCCATTCTAGTGATCTATTTCTGGACTGGACTTCTGCCAAAATAACCCGGATACTTAAGCTATGTCAGGGAAATTCCTTTTGTGCACTTATTTTGCTTCCAACAGCTGAAGAACATGGAACCTCTTTCTTGTGATCGATCTCATGTTGGTTCCTAGAATACTAGAAATTCCAAAACTATTACCCTTGACTATATGACAGGTGTAGGCTTACTCGCATGCATACTATATTTCTTTAGAATTTCTTTCTTAGTATGCCCTTTGCGATAATTGTAATACCCCTTTTTTCTTTTATCCTAGTGAATTTCCATTCCTAGCAACAGCGAATGGATCTGCAACGAGATTATTCTTTTCGAAACCGTAGGTCATAACGACCTTCCTCTTCTCCAACAGTAGATTGAGTATCACTACCAGCAAGTGGTACATTATCCACATATAGAGTGTGGGAAAAGCATTCCCATTCTTTGAACTTTGCATATATGCAATTTGTCGTCTTTACCTTTACTTAAAACCAAAAACATTTCTTTGTTCTATTATAACTTTTTATACCACTGTTTTGTGATCTGATTTAATCCATAAATCAGAAAGTACCATTTCATCAGGTGGTATGACAATGTTCTTTTCTTTCCACACAGCAAAAACCATTTGGTTTTGTCATGTATATACTTTCTTGTATAAATCTCTGTTGAGAGATATTGCTTATACATCCATTTAATGTAATTCTATATAGTGGTAGTATACCACCAAAATCATTATGATTCTAAAAGAATCGTTCCATGAGACTACATAAATGTCTCATTATAGCTTATCCTTTTCTTTGCATAAAGCCTTTTGCCACAAGACATGCTTAATGACTTTCCATATTCCCTCTAGAGTCACATTTCAATGTTGTAGACCCCTTATAGCCTACTACATTGACTCCATTAGGAACTTATGCTATGTTCCAAAATAAGTTTGGAACTTCTAGGTCTCATGACATCTTCCATTTAAGATGAATTAGTGCCTCTCATGGCTTCTCCAAATGAGGTTGAATGACCTTCATTTGTATTTCTTTACGTATGTACACTTCATATCTTTTAATAATATCAAATTGTTTTCTATCTGGAGTTGTTGATACTTTTCATTACCAAAAGACAATTGATACTACAGAGTCCTGAGTAACAAGAGCTTTCTTTCTTTTCTTTTCTTTTGAAGATTTAACGACGGGTGTTGAAGTACCTCAACATCTGTCATCACCTCAATTATGTTCTTCATACAACATCAAAACATATATTGAGACAATTGTTGTTCTTGAATCATTGGAGTGAACATGCGGTCCCACTCCTCTTCAAGTCTTAGTTCTCGATATTCTTCACTCCTGCAGATTATCCCATCTATTGTTGAGACAAATATCTTTTAACTTTTGATTGGGTTCAGTCTTTACAAGCCCCGTAAGGTGCTACAAGTACCACCTTTTCCTTTTATTTCCTTTGAGGCTCAACTATCTTTTCTTCCTATTGGAGCGGTAAAAACTCCAAAAATTATGTCTATTTCTATGGTTGGGGTATCATGTTATGACCGTTATACTCCCTTTTCGATCATACTTTTGTTTAATAGATCATTCTTCTAAATGCATACAATGCATTTTACTTTGAGGGGAATTTCTTTCTAAATCTTAATCTTTTCTATCCTTCTTGATCATATCTTCCCCCCTCGAAATATGACACAAACTTTGTTGCCATAATTTCAAAACTATATATTTTTAACACTTGTGAACAAGAAGTCATTAAAACTTTAACTTTATTCACATGATCAAGTCATGCAAAATAATGGGAGTACCATTTCCTTTTCAAGAGCTCATCAGAGTTCTTCACTGTTACACTTTCAAGAACTCATCCGAGTTCTTCATGTTGCTATACTTTTTGTAAGTCATGCTTGCAATCTTAACTTTTGACTCATATTCTACTTTCCTTTTTGTTCTTCGACTCTTTCTAAGTCTCTATCCATCATGACATTATAAAAGTGCATGAGTATTATTGGGAGAGCATAAAAGCTCCCCAGGCTTCTTGTTTTTTATGTGATACTCAAGTTACACATGAGTATCACAAAACTTTGCCTGCCATACAGGATACGAATGGCACATGCGCCAAAAAAACTTTTTCAGACATGTATCGTTAAACTTTAAATGCATTGGTAACAAACCAATTAATTTCAGAAATAAATCTGAAAAACTAGTCAACACACATGCTTAATTCAACATTGGTCAAAAATAAACATGTGCTTGATTCATTTCAACCATTATCTTTACTATCGAAGGACAAAAAACTATGTTGTAGCGATAAAACTTTAGTCACAATGACTAAAATATGCACATATACTTTATTTTCCTGATTAATTCTTCTCGTTGGTTCTGATTTAATCAGAAAATTTAAACAAATTATAGCATCATGAAAAAAATCAATGAGAGAAAAAAACTAAAACTTTTCGAAACACTTGAGTCGTTTTTACATATCGATCAAAAAATCAAAATGACGCAAGCTCTTTTCTTTCTTAACCTCAACAATACAGTTGAGTAAACACAAAACTTTATCTTTAGTGTTCATCAAAGTCAACTCTTGTCAGTTTCTCTCTACTTGGAATAATTGTATGTCATAATTTAACATTGGTCAAAATTAAAACATACAATATTCATGCACTTTGAATTCTATATCACCGTTGGGTAGAAATAGAACTCGTGACTATTATACAAATCATAATATTGGCATCATCAAACTTTGATCATAAAATGACAACATCATAATTAACTTTAAAATTCTCCTCTTTGAGATTTAACTTTATGGTTCTACTCTGAGAGCAAAATAATGCTTAACTTTGACATTTTCAAATGGCAAAATAATATCAAAACTTAAACAAACCTTTTGAACTTTAAAATATTGTAACTTTTACCCTACAGGTAAAACTTAACCAAAACTTTTAAACTATTCTCCCAATTAAATCTTTTTGTTGGTTTTGATTTAATTGAAAGACAAACATCTTTATAGCAGCAAAAAAACTTTTCTTTATTATTCTTTTTAGAAGCAATACTTTACTTCAAGAGCATCTCTTGATCTTTTCTATTATCTGAAATTCGTCACTTTGATACAAAATTTATCAAAGATTTAAACTTTAAACACAAAAATCATAGGATTATGATATTGTTATCATCAACGTTGGTCAAAAAAATAACAATACCATAATCAACTTTAAACAAAATACTTTCTTATAAAATTATAATATTGTTATTATCAACATTGGTCAGAAAATAACAATATCATAATTAACTTAAAACGGAAAACCTTGTACTCCTCTAAATTAGAGAATGAAACTTTTACTTTGTAGCGGAAAACATGAATAAAAATTCATGAAACCATACTATTCAGAAGTATTTTTGTCACTTTTCTAATCTCTAAGCAGTTTTCTCGTTGGTTCCAATTGAATAGAGACAAGATTTAGACAAAGATTCATCCAAAATCATTCAATAGAGCTTCTGAAAAAATAACTAAACAATTCAGAAAAGTCAATGTTTATTCGCAATGATGCAAATTCGGCCCACAGCCACCAACGTTAGGGCCGCTTTTTCGGCCTGCAGCCGCATCCCGCCTGGGCCAATTTCAGCTCGTCAGCCGCCAGCTGCAGCGAGCGCCCACAGCCGTCCATCGCCATGGACGTCTGTCCGCGCATTTCGGCGGCACAAAACCAGTGTCGGCCGAGATATTTGCAACTTCGTCACTCTCCAAAGTGGGTTTCGCTCATTTGCCATCTCACAAATGGGCTTCGCAAAAATGCCATTGTCAAACGGTGCTCACACGCTACAATGCCGTTTCTGACCATAATGCCCTTAGCTCCTTTCCCCTTCCTCTCTCTCCTGCACGCCGCGCGCCACACCCAGCCCATGCCGCCGGAGAGAAGGACGAGCTTGGGCCACGGCCGGCGGCGCAGCTCGGGCCGCGCCTGGCGACGGAGCTCGCTCGCCCACGGCCAGCGGCACATCTCGCCCGCGTACGCCGGCGGCGCAGCTCGGGCCGCGCACGGCGGCGACGGAGGTCGGATCGCAGCCAGCGGCGGAGTTCGCCCGCGCATGCCAGTGCCGTAGCTCGGGCTGTGGCCGACGGTGCCGGAAGGAGAGAAGGGGCGGCGGGGCCATGGCGGTGGCGAGCAGGAAGGGGAGAGGGACGGCGGGGCCGGCTCCAAGGGCGGTGCGTCCATGTCCAGCTGGGGCGGCGGCCGGCTCCGGGGGTGGCGCGTCCATGGCCAACGGCGGCGCGTCCCCAGGCGGAGGCGGCTCCAGCGGCGACGCGTCCAAGGCCGGCTCGGGGCGAGCTCCGAGGCGGCGCGTCCATGGCTCTGGGGCCGCGCCGGCGAGATCCGCGACCAGCCAGTTACGTGGCGCAGCAGCGAGCTCCGTGGTCAGCCAGGGACTCGACTTGAAGACATGGCTGCAGGGGTGGTGCGGCGGCGGGTGGCTTGAGGAAGGAGAAGGCTGAGGGCAGTATGGTCAGAAAAGACATTATAGCGGTGTGTCTCTGTTTGACAATGGCATTTTAGCGAATCCCTTTTGTGAGATGGCAAATGAGCGAAATCCACTTTTGAAAGTGGCGAAATTGCAAATCTCTCGTGTCGGCCGGCCGCCCCTTTAAAGCCTAGCCTATTCTGTTCTTCCTCCCCTGATTCTGTCGCGCCTCAGGCGGCCGCGGCGGGGTTGTTGGCTTGTGGCTGGTGCTTTCGCCGGTCGACAGCGAGGAGCGGCGACGCCGGCTCGCGGCCACAGCCCTCCCCCGTCCTTTCTTATTTCCCCTCCCTTTCTGCTCTAGCGTCGCACACGTGAGATCCAGAGCAGTGGCCGCCCATGGCGGTGGTGGAGAGATGTGGCCGGCATCCCGCCGGGGATGGTGAGGACGAACGCCGTCAGTGCAAGACCGTGAACTTCTCCCCCTTTTCCTTCATTCTTTTTCCGCCCCCCTCTTCCCTAGACCGCGCCATGCGAGAGCCAGAGATGAGCGGCCATGGAGGCCCCAGAGAAGGGTGGCGGCGCCGCCACGGAGCCCTTCGCCGGTGCGCGCTCTCGCCCGAGGGTGGGCGCGCCGTCGTCGAACGTCTTTGTGGCCCTTTGCCACGAGTCCAAAGCGAGGTCGCGCAGCGGCGTGACCTTCCAAGGACTCGGGTGACTTTCCCGGTGAAGCCGGCGGTGCGACAGCGGCAGGTGAGCCCAGGTAGGCCTTCCTCTCTGTCGTCGACTTTTCGATCTAGTGTTAGGGTTTGCCTTTTCTTTTTTTTCTTACTTTTTCTTTTCTGTGCGATTCGAGATCGCATTTCTTTGATTCGTTTCCGAATCTTTCATGCCCAACTCGATCTACTCGCTAGAGCCTGGTTCTTGACACCATTGTTAATTTCAACGAATCATGTAGGTGTAGATGCAGTCGGGTTAAACTGTTGACAGTAGTGAATCGAGGTGTTCTTGAGATGCACAGAGAGGGAGAGAGACTGGGAGAGACCAACCACTATGAACGAAAGTAGAGGGTGAACCAATTCGGTGTAGATGTAGTCCGTCGATGTAGTGTCGTGCCGTCTAGATCGTCGGTGAAGCACAGTGACGACAGGTGGCGGTTGCTCGGGGCGGCAGCGCTTCTCGGCGCTCACATCACCTCTCGATCGGTAGGGTGGGTAGGTGGGGCGAGTGGAGACCGCGTGTCTTGGCATGCGTGCCCCCGTGGCTCCCACCTCCCTTATATGGTGCTGCGTGACGGGGGCCCGCAACCCAGTTGGGTTGGGCCTCCCCCCAATCAGGGAGCCGAGTCAAGGGCCCGAGCAGACCGTTGGGTCTGACTCGGAGGAGATCAACCTAACAGTGCAGACTAATCTTTTTCACACCAAGAAACCATTGGCAGAAATTCTTTAATTTTAGTCTTTGTGATACCAAGAGGGAGACCTAGGTAGGTAAATGGTAATGTGCCCACTGCACAACCAAAGCTTTGAGCTAAAAAAACTAACCTTTCCTCACGGATGTTAATAGGCACCATCATAGATTTTGCATAATGTACTTTGAGACCAGTGGATAAGGCAAAAGACTGAAGAATACTCTTGAGAGATATCAGTTGGTTCCGACATCCTTCCATAATAATCAGGGCGTCATCAACATACTGAAGAATGAGAAAAATCTTGGTTGTATGAAATAGGTCTTGGTAGTTGAAGCACACCTTGTCTTCTTGCATCATTCAAAAGAGTGTAAAAGATCGGCAGCAAGCACAAACAAGAGATGTGATAGAGGGTCTCCTTGTCTCCCTGGTACCTCATTTAGTAAAACTGTAGATGTTCCTGAATTAAAGATATCATGCATCCGCTTCAACCAGATTGAGCTGAAACCTTTATGTTTCATTATTGTTAACATGGCGCCCATGTTCAACTCTATCAAAAGCCTTCTCAAAAAATCTATCTTAAGAATGACAATTTCCTTCTTGGAATGGTGACATAAGTGCAAATACTCAAATGCCCATGCCAGGCAATCTTAAATAGTCCTTGGTTTAATAAAGCCATATTGATTTTTGTGGATAATGCTCATGATAACCCTTTGTAATCTATTAGCTAACAATTTTGTTAAGATCTTCATAGAGCAGCTCAAAAGTGAAATGGGCCTATAGTTAGAGACTTTAGAGGGGCCATCTACCTTAGGGATTAAATAAAACCTAAAAATAATATATAAATTGCTGATCTCTACTAGTATAAAAATTAATATAGAGGAACATCATAATCTTCATCCAATTTACTCATGAGTAACATTATAAAGTATAAGTTACTCCCTTCATTCCAAATCGTATTGACTTTTTACTTCAAGTTTGACCACTCGTCTTAGGCCCCGTTTAGTTGGTTGAAATTTTGGTGAAATGGGTGAAATTTTTTGCATTGGGTTGCGTGCACAGAGAGAAGAAATGAACTGACACTGTTGTCTAGGTGAAAATTTTGGTGAGAATTCCGAGAACTAAATAGGGCCTTATTTGAAAAATTGCAAAAACATCACATTTTTGTTGTGGCTTTCTTTATTAATATAAGTTTTTCAATAATGACTTAAATTTGACTATGATTTCACAAATGTTTATAATAAGACGAAAAGTCAAACTTGGGTAAAAAAGTCAAATGATGTACAAATTGGAACGGAGGGAGTAAAATGTTATTCTAAATTTGTACTCCCTCCATCCTCAAATAGATGACGTTTAGGACAAAGAATTTAGTTAAAAAACGTCATCTATTTGGGATGGAGGTAGTATCTAAGTTATCCACATATGTCATTATTAAAAATAACTTCGAGTAGACATCTAAATCTTAATTTAATTATCTTCATGTGCATCATACTGGAAATGTCAACAAAATAAAATAATACATGATTCTAAATTACAAATTTATGTTATTACTAAATTAAGGTATGTATCGCATGATAAGAGTTACCATGTAGACTATTTATAGATATATATGAGGGAATGGTGAAAAATACTCTCATTTTGAAATTGTATGTAGTTTGACTGCTTTGGTACCAACCTATCACTCATCTTATTCAGAAACTTTATGCAAATATAATTAAATTTAAGTCATTCTTAAATAACTTTTATTAATAAAGCAAGCCACAACAAAAAATGTGATATTTTGTACAATTTTTTGAATAAGATGACTGGTCAAATTTGGGGTAGAAAAATCAAACGACCTACAATCTGGAATTTTTACTAAACATAATGTATCAAGATTTGATACAAAATGAAAAAATATGTATGTTGATATATAAAGTGTATAGACTAAATAGGACAAAGATAATGATTGAAGTATTGAAATAAATGGGAGAGTAGTAGGTAACTAATTTGATTATTAATTACGAGTTTAATTTTTAAATATTTTTCAAATGCAACTAATAATTCTAATAAAATTTGAGCTGTTGACCAAAATGTTTGCAGCTGCTCACCTGCTGAGTGCTGACCTGCTCTAGTGCTTATCTGGTTCTTGCTCCATTCTTTATGCGGTGCTTGCAGATTGGCATTTGAGCCACTCCTAAACACAGTTGCCGTCCGAATCTACTGCCTGATGTGGTGGTTCTACCGCAAAGGGCCCTCGGGCTTCTCCGGCGCCTCCACGGCCGAGGATGCCATCATCACCGGTTCGTACTTCCGTTCTGCTTCAGTTACTATTAAGCTGTTAGATTCAGCTAGCTCCCGCGTCATCCTCCGACCTGAATCTCGATCGCCGGATCCATCGCGACAAACACTCCGAAGCTGAGGTGCTGCCCGGAAAGCAGCTGAGCCCCGGCAGTCAAAATGGCGACCGCTGCCACCCGGGCTGGCCGGACCTTCGGAGTTTGAAATTGTTGCCGTTTGCATCGCACTGAACCCATGTGGTTGGGCTAATTCTGAGCCAATCCGCGCAGGCACGTCGAGCGGCCTCGGCCTGGAGACGGCGCGCGTGCTGGCCCTGCGCGGCGTGCATGTCGTCATGGCCGTGCGCAACGTCTCCGCTGGGCTCGCGGACAAGGAGGCCATCACGGCCAACATCCCCAGCGCAACAATCGACGTGCTGGAGGTTGACCTGAGCTCCATGGCTTCAGTCAGGAGATTCGCCGCTGAGTTCGGCTCTCTGAACCTGCCCCTCAACATTCTCATGTAAGTACTGACTGTCAAATATCACGAAATGTCAAAAGCCTGGCTGAAAACATGGATTTGTTTGGTTGACTTGATTTTCTTCTCGGCATGGATTTGTTTGGATCCTGTTTGGTTGACTTGATCTTCTTCTCGGCAGCAACAACGCCGGAGTGATGACGAGGAACTGCACACTTTCCTGTGACGGTCTGGAATTGCATTTCGCAACAAATCACATCGGTACGTCCCCTTAGCACTGCAGCATTAGTTTGCGTGGCATCTCTCTTGTTTACTTGTTTGCGTGGCATCTCTCTTGTTTACTTGTTTGCGTGGCATCTCTCTTGTTCACTTGTAGCAGAGTATGAGTATACCTTGCAGAATGTCCATGATTTAGAATTGCTCCTCTGGATTATGAACTGTGACAATGATTCCTGATAATGCAGTAGCACTTGGCTTGGATTACAGGGCATTTTCTTCTAACAAACCTCTTACTGGAGAACATGAAGAGTGCCTGCAGGGACAGTGGCGTTGAGGGGAGAATCATCAATCTGACGTCCTCGGGGCATATGTTGACCTATCAGGAAGGGATATGCTTCAGCAAAATTCATGATCCCTCCGGGTAATCAATGCTGAGTTCAATCTGAATTCTCTCGGAAAACTGGAATATGTTGCTGCCTGCAGAAATAACACCAACAAGTTTGTTGTATTTTGACCTTACACAGTTTGAACGACTTCATTGCTTATGGCCAATCAAAGCTTGCCAACATTCTTCATTCTAACGAACTGTCCCAAATCTTCAAGGTATCTTAGCTCTTTGCCATTGAATTGAAGGTCATTATATGTGAGTGTATGAACTGGCCAGTAACGTAAGAAATATAATCTCATGAACAGGAGGAAGGAGTGAATATTTCTGCTAATGCAGTTCATCCTGGTGTGATCACAACGAACCTTTTTAGGAACAGGACTATTGTCTCTGGTATTTTCTCAAATCTTTAACTCGATTTAATATTTTAAAAAGGAAAGGGTTTCTAACCGATCCAAACATGTCGAATACTTGCTGGCATCTACCTTGATAAAGAGCTCTACTTGTGATGCCATTTGTAATTGTTCCCTCTACTTTTGCAGTCCTATTGAACTCAATTGGAAGAATCATATGTAGAAATGTAGAACAGGTATGCTTTTCATCACCTCGTGTACTATGACCTCATAGATGAAACATGCATTGATCCTAACCAACTGTCTTTCTTTTTTTTTTTGTTAAAGGGTGCCGCAACGACATGCTATGTGGCAATGCATCCTCAAGTCAAGGGCATAAGTGGGAAATACTTTGCCGATTGTAATATAGCCAGCCCGACCTCACAAGCTTCAGATGCTGAGTTGGCCAAGAAGCTATGGCAATTCAGCTTGCAGACTGTGTCTTCTTGATCAAGTGCTTCTCTGAATTAGTGGTCCCCTGAACTACTACCAATCAAAATGTCTCAATGTTGATTTAAAAATATTCAGGGGACCATACCATCATATAATTATTATAGTGTTTTTACCTGAGTCTCCAGATACATTGAAGAACTGAAATGAATAGTGCTACAATCATGACTTATTTGTGATCTGAAAAGTTAGCATTTTTCTATGTATGCTAAGGACACAACGACAACATAACAGGTAACATTAGCTTCTTAGTGAATACTGTAGGTAACATCAATTAGAACAGCATCCGTGCAACAGTGAACACATTACAAGAGATTTGTCTTTTTAGGTCGTACCTTTTATTTTTGGCTTGCACTGCACCATTGTTTTTGTCTGAACTAAACTTTTTCTTTATCTGATCATTCATGCAGCATTATTCTGTTGAATACTTTAGTGTTTGTCATCATTTGTTGTTATTTCTTTTTTCCTTTATTTATTTTTATAATATATTTAAACTCTTTTGTAGTGTTTATTTAACAATAACTTAATTTTATTTTTAGTATAATCTACATTTGATGTAACATAATTCAATTGTTTCCATTATATATTTTAATTGGTCTTCTTACTTTACATGTTTTGAAAATTGTTCATATGTGGTATTAGCTTTGGGTTGATTGTTCACAAATATTATGTCTAGTTAGGTTAGCCTGCTTGGCCCAACGTCATTTAGGAGGACTGTGTTGCAACTAATCTTTGAATTTGTTATTCTGCCTCTCTATTTCTACTCCCTTCGTTTTAAATTACTATTTAATTTTACTTTTCTAGGTGGGTTTATTAAAATTGGGATGCAGTGAGCATTATATTTATTAAACTTCAATGCTGCGTGACGAGAAACTGGTGTAGGATGCTTACATTTTCTACCTGGAGATTTCAATTTATATAATCAGGAACTACATGGCAGTACTTATTTTGTATATAACTTTTGTTGCCCTTGAAGCATCTACAGAAACAAGGCAAAAGTTTATCACTATTTTTCGATCTTGTTTGGTTCCCATAAGTCACTTGACTTAAAAAAGTGCAAATAAGTTGGGAGCCCAACAACCCTAACTTATAAGTCTCATAAGTCTCATGACTTATAAGTCCATAAGTTGCTCCACCCCTACTTAAAGTTGCATAAGTCATTTTTTTCTCTCTTACCTCGGGTGGAGCCCACTGACTTATACTCTCTCGTCTTATGAAAAGTGCAATTCTATTTTTTTTCCAGGACGGATCAGAGCGGAAAGGCTCTAATACCCTCATTTGTTAGCCACGTGCAGTAAGTTTTGGCATTCTCGTCTCATGAAAAGTGTAATTCTATTTTTTTCTAGGACGGATCAGTGGTGGTGCGGAAATGTTCTAATACCCCTATTTGTTAGCCACGTGCAGTAAGTTTTGGCATGCAAATCAGATTTGATTACTTTTTTTTAGAATTACACAGTACAACACAGATGCTCACAATACGCACGCACACTTACCCCTATAAATACAGTACGCAAACCCTACCCCTACGAGCACCTCAGAAGGATTGAGCACCAGCAGATTTGGAGATTCCCGAAGTCACAACTGGCGTCTTGTCGTCGACGGGAACGTCGCTTACCACTTAATGCATAACGCCGAAAAATCTCGGAATAAATTCAGGGAAAGGTGCGAGCACCAGGATTTGAATCATGGTGGGTAGCGTCCCACTGGACCGTCCTACCATTGGACTACAAGTCCATTCGCGATCCGATTACTTAATTAAGTAGATAATTGAATCTATTTTCTAGAATTGCACTCTTTTTAAGATTTTTTTTTCAAATGTTAGGATTGCATTTTTCACAGGAAAGAGGGAGTAAGTCACTACAACCAAATATGTCTGACTTAAATCCAACTGACTTATAAGTTAGGTGACTTATGAGAACCAAACATAACCTTTATTTGATTGCATGCAGCTGATGGGAAAAAAAAAATCCGTAACCTTAACCTTAACGGTAGATATTTTACCCCTTATGGGGCACTGGCACTTTAGTCCGCAGTTAGCATATAATTATGAAATCTGTGTTGTCGCACAGACGTTGCACGATCAACATGTTGGCGTTACCATTAAATACCGTGCCTGATAATTGAAAATGGGTTGTCCAAAGGCTATTGGACTAACCCACGTCATTGCATCGAGGATGCCACACACCGCAGACATAAAAGAAAGGGGGTAGAGTTTGGTCTCCTCTGAGAACATGTCACAAATAATACTTGTATTTTATTTTACCTTTTTCTTTGGATAATATAAAGTGCTGCCTGTTGGAGGCATGTGGTCACGGATATTTTGTTTGATTCTTGAAGGGAGATATTTAGTTGGTTTAGGTCAGTGGTAAGTTCCATGCATGTAGTATGCAGTCCTTTAGTTATCTGAAAGGGGCCCAATAAAAAGATCAAATGTACTTAACAGAAAGTTGATGACAAGTTGGAAATGTATAATCACGGGATTTGACAGTAGGGTTTAGTTGAATGAAGAATGCATCATTGCGTACATTCTCTCTTGATCTTTTGTGCTACTAGCTAGCAGCACATCGTGTGATATGAAAATTTAATCATCTTTCGTATCCGGTGATTATTTTCTTAGAAACCATATTGAATGGATACCCATATTTGGTATAAAAGAATATTCATCACTAAACCATAGAAATAGATTATTCTAGGTAGATAAGTAGCTTAATCCGCCAAAAGATAATATATCTAAGGGTCCGTTCTTTTGAGTGAAAAGGAATAGTGAAGTTGCAAATGAATAGTGCTGAAATAGTATTTCTTGTGAGAGAAGATGTGATAGATGTGACAGGTAAATAGTGTTTTTTACTGTTCCTTTGTAAGGAAAAGAACAGGACCTAAGTGGTTTTGGAACTATATATTGACAGGTACATCTTGACCCACTCAAAGTAGAAAAATATTTGAGTCACTGAAAATGATGGTTAAGTGGCTACATATGTACGCGCATATGCATGTAGATGAGCTTGACATGTAATGATAATCTCTTATTATCTTGGATCATTTCAAGCTAAGTCTGCGATAGTAACTAATTATTACACGCAAGGCCATAACATGAAAGTAGCATGGTTGGTACGGCTGCCAAAAGTCCACCATGTGATCAATCCGTCCTACGAGGATACCACATAGCCATTACTGCATTGACTAGAAGGATAAGTTTCTTTGTCGCGCCACCCACTGGGGATCGAGTGACTTGGGCATACTCATTTTCTAACACAATACATATATAGATACTGTGTAATCTCTATTTGGTTGTTCCACACATACTTGTATGAGGTAGGCAATAAATATGCATATTTTCCTATCAAACACATAGCTCAATAAGCTAAGTTTTTAATCAAACATATGTAGTGAAACATACATGGAGGCGCCATGCAAAAGGAAACAAAACTATGAAAAAGAATGGATAATCACATAGAGTAATTGTATAACTAAAGGATTAGCTAAAGTCCCGCATTTTATACATGAAGTTCTAAATATCATATATCTTGAAATTACTAGCTTGTCCACGAGCAGGGGCAGATGGACAGTATAGTGGGACATAAAAAAATAAGCACCAATCAGTTGTAACTTCAATAGTCTCAACTAATACTTTTGTTTCAAAATAGACGACAACCAATTGTTCCAAAACACGGCGACACATAAAAAAAATCCCGGAAGGGACAACACGTGCATTTTTTATCACCTTAGCAAGAAGCAAATACCAAACATATGCCTCCTCTAGTTTTAAGATTAGGACCTGATTTGAACCAATATTATGAGGCAAGCATTGATGTCTCGTCCCCTAATGACGCATCCGACGGTTGTAGAGGGTTTGTCGTTACTCATTTCTTAACAACAGTGGCCTAGAGGTTGTCTGACAAAATAAAATATCATTTATATTTTTGAAGATTATTTTAAAACATGAAACCATAAGATTTTACATGGTCACTATCTTGCTATTGTAATTGAATTTTAATTTAGGACGTCATAATTTTCATGAGATATGTTACAAACAAATATATTCTAAACTCACAAAATTTAGAAACATCATGGCATAATTTGGGCAGACTCTATCCACATCTACCATTATTGAAAGCTAAATCTAAAATATGTATTGTAATCTAGAATCTTTATTGTAATCTCTTTAGAAAGTTGCCCCCCTTTGATGAGGTGCTGCGTGAATTCATCGGCATGTTCCACAGCCCGCTACCGGCTCAGATCGTTGCTTCCATGAACGCGATCCTCGACCTCGACGATGAAAACTCCGACCTACTACATGAGGCCTTCCTCCAGCACGTCAGGACAGCGGTGGCGGACCTGGCTCCCCCTAACGAGGAGGCTTGATGATGCCAACATCTCTAGAGAAGGAAGGTGGAGGCTGAGCAACACCCACGCGGAATGCTGATACACACGTCACTTATGGAGTGAGATGGCCGGTTGGATCAGCGAAACGGCCTCACAACTCTTCGCTAAGATAGAGAGAAACAATAGAGCCATCTGTATCATCGCTTGTAATAAGTTTTAGCGCGAGCAAATACTTTGCATTACGGCGGGAGCCAAGAGTTTAGCGTGCATGAGCGCGCGAGTGTAGCTAATACTTCTAGACTTGTCCGGCTAGCCGGATGTAATTCCCTTCTTTATCAAACAGTGCCCGTATGTTAAAAAAAAAGGTTTTGTTATAGCTAGGAGTACTCAATGATAATTTGAATATGGGAGTTTTGCTCCCTTTATTTACTCTTGGTGTATGAAACTTTAGTTTACCCATTCAAATATCAAATCTACAATAGATTATAAAGTTTGTCACCATCTAAGTTCATATAAAAAGTCATAATTTTCTGAAGTCAATTGAAAATCAAATTACAAACGCGAGGAAAGTATTCATGCCACCTCATATTAGAGCTGACATGGATAGTCTGCAAGTTGTCTGTAATGGTGAATAACACTTAGCCGACTTGTCCGTGTCTCGGCTCCAATTGCATTGGCACTACCACACTTGTCCAGGGCAAAAGCACTATGCTATAATACTCCTTCCATTTCAAAATATAGCTACATTTACTACTTGAATTTGTCTTAGGATACAATAACATTTGAGTTTTCAGTTGAGACTGAAACAGTGAACCAACAAATATACCCATCCGCAACCATGTGTGTGTTTTTTTTTTACCTCAACTACTAGAAAAGCAGGTCCCCAAAAGCAACTAGAAGGCAAACCATTTGGAAAGTTAATCGCAGAGCCGAGATTTTATTCAAGGGCATGCCCACAATTACAAAGTTGAAAAATTAAACTAGACTTTTCATCACCTTCCTTATTATATCTAAATATAGCTATATATCTTCTGAGAATCTGAGATGGATTGAGTATTGGAAGTATGTACTAATCAATTGTTGGTTTAACAATCTTCAATACTTTTTTTTGAAAGAGACGACACATGTTTTTTTTTATTTTGTAACAGATGGTAGATTAAAAAAAAAAGCTTCCTCAGCAAGAAGCAAAGATAGTAGTGAACGCAGGTGCAAATTTTGTCTTTAGAGTACTCACTAGCTATTAGTAGTTTAGTACATCATTATACCTATATTCAACCAAACCAAAGCTGCAAACCTGGTCAGATGACGTTGCATGCACATGCGCTGCTTATTTAGCACATTGCTGCATCTTCATTTCTTAACATCATCTGACGTCACTGCTCTAGTCATGACCGACTTACAATAGTTTGCCTCACAGCAGGGCAAATAAAGCTACGACATAACTGAGACTTGAAAAGTAAGGATGCGCTAATTAATCAATTAACTAATAATCGCACACTTGAGTAGCCAGGCATACATGCATGAGCATGAGGGCGCTGGGCTTGATTTTTGCCTTAGCTCGCTCGCTCGTGGACCGGTCGCCATGGATCCTGTACGTACGTACGTACGTGCTGATTAACTAGCAGCGAAGCTATTAGCATCAGCTAGATGGCGATCTTGCCGATGAGGGGTATGCCGATGGCGGTGACGACGAGCGTGGAGGGGACGCCGAACACGACGTGGCTCCAGAAGGTGAGGTCGTGGGCGTTGCGCGGCGCGCGGCGCGCCTGCTCGCACACGATCAGGTTCGCCGCCGACCCCAGCAGCGACAGGTTGCCCGCCACCGTGCTCACCCACGCCAGCAGCAGCCACGACCGCGTCACCGCCGACAAGGAGATGGTCGCCGCCGACGCCGCCACCTCGTCCCCCATCAGCAGCACTGCATGCGCGAGTGATTTTTATTAACAAACTGTCACGTCAAATTAAACGGCGCTTAAATTATATATAAATCATGTGTATATCCAAGAAATTAATTAAACATCGTCATTAGTGCTTATTAATATATATATAATTCACCAGTTGGCACGTTGGAGGCGAGGTTGGAGAGGAGCAGGATGATGAGGGAGAGCACGGTGACGCCGCTGACGTGGTTGATCTTGGCGTAGGGCGCCATGAAGTTCCAGATGGCCCCGGGGAGCCCCGTCTTGTTGAAGCCGCTCACCGTCACGAACATCCCCGAGAAGAAGACCAGCAGCGAGTAGGACACCTGCACGTCATCAGATATTCAGATCAGACACGTGCGACACCTACACGAGACATGCATGCCCACCGCGTGCCCCCTCTTCTTCCTTCAATAATTCCCTGCCTCGTGGCCGTATGCATGGGGCAAATTAAACGAGCACCATCTCAGATATACCTTGTCGAGGCACGGCTCGGCGTCGCGGAAGTCGACGACGACGAGCGCGATGGCGGTGGTGATGGCTGTCCACGACATGTTGAGCCCGAGCATGTAGGCGACGAGCATGCCGACGGTGACCACGTACGCGAAGCTCTTGAGGAACAGCTTCCGCCGCTGCTCGGAGCACTGCATGAACCACCGGTGCTTGGTCGAGATGTTCTCCGACATCACCGACTCCGCGTCGTCGTCGCGGCCGCTGTTGCCGTGGCCGTTCTGGCGCAGGCGCAGGGCGGCGCCGACTGGTGGGCTGCTGCACTTGTTGAGCGACAGCACCGAGGCCGGCGACCGCCCCTCCTCGGCGGCCTCCGCCGCCTTGACGGCAGCGACCTCGTCGGGGCTGGCGCCCTCGAGGTCCTTCCAGTACATGCAGAGCAGCATGACCGTGTTGACGGCCATCCCGGCGAGCATGGCCGGGAGGATGCCGAAGAAGAACTGGAGGAAGGTGATCTTGCTGTTGTAGGCGATGACCAGGTTCTGCGGGTTTCCGATGGGTGTGGCGCTGGACCCGATGTTGGAGCTGGTGGCGAGCGCGAGCAGGAAGGGCTTGGCGGGGAGCCCCCGCTCGGCGGCGAGCTCGAGCACGAACTCGGTGAGCACGACGCAGCAGGTGTCGTTGGTGAAGAGCGCGCTGGCGAGCGCCGTGACGACGCAGACGCGGCAGAGCAGGTCGCGCCCGCCCTGGCTCCGCCACGCCAGCGCCGCGCCCAGGTGCTTGAACATGCCGGCGCTCTTGAGGTAGCCGCCGACCACCATGGTGGCGAAGAGCAGGCCCAGGATCGGGAGGTCGATGGAGGCGTACGCGTCGTCGGGGTTGATCACGTGGAACACGATCATGAGCACGGCGCCCAGCAGCGACCCCGCCGTGCGCCCGATCGGGAGGAACGGCACCGTCGGGAACACCGCCAGCATCCAGAACACCCCGAACGCCAGCGACCCCAGCAACACCTTGGGGAGGGGCGCCAGCTCAGTCATGGCTGATCGTCGGTTTCGATCGCTGACCACTACTCTCTCCGGCCACCTTGGTTATCGGCTAGTGCCTTGGCCCTCTTGCTCTCTCAACTGCAGCTAGCTCTCTGCTCTGACGAAGCAGAGGGGTGGCTCACCTGAGGTTTAAGTAGCAGCATGCAGAGGGAGTGAGCCAGCAGCTGTGCATGCTTTCCAGCTGACGTCAAATATCTTGGAGTAGCTACTAGCTAGGGAGGTATAGCTACAGCAAGCTGCTTACACGGCAGGACGAAAGCCGTGTCAAATTCAACGAGAGCAAATGATCTGCATATGTGTAAGCACGCACTTGCTATATAAGCTAGCTAACTTACTATTCGTATCTCGACATGCAATCCGACCCTCTCTTTCTCTCTGCGTACACGATAAGCGTAGACTTTACAGTACATTTTATGCATATGTGTGTGACACGTCCGTCAAGAAGATGGAGCCCTGCAATTCTAGGCTGCCACGTGCACCGAGATACTCTTTTGGGTGCCTCTGTGGGCCCTCTGTACACGTAGGAAGAGTGTCAGTGGATCAGCAGCTGCGTGCAATTGCGCTGTCGATATATAATACTGTCAGTGAACCTGAGTGCTAATTACAGGTCAGGAGTACTAGTGTATTAGCGTGCTAATCAACTTGTGGTGGTGGTGGTGCATGCTGCTCTCTTGCTTTAGGCAAGCATCAGCATCGTAGGTTCCAGGATATGATTAAGATCTAAGCTTGATTGGTATCAATTACTTGCTTTTGGTTGCTCTTGCTACAGCAGCCAACGATTCTGTGATACGCATGTGTAGTGGCCGATGCTTTGGGAGATGCATGCCTGAAACCGAATAGAAGGCAGGCTCATTGTTTGGACATTTTACTACTAGCAACTTATGGCAAGTGGCCACCCACTACATGACTGCATGAGTGTATGGCTATTCCTTCCTAATACCCCATCTGTCCCAAATTATACTCCCTCCATCCTTTAATACTTGACGTCAGTTAGTTTGAGGTAACCAACGTCAACTATTACAGAACGGAGGTAGTAGATCGTTTTGATAAATCTAAATTCCTAGTATGTATCTAGCATAGTGTATATATCTAGATGCATAAGCAATAATTATGAATTTAGAAATGTCAAAACAGTCATATAGTTTAGAGCGGATGAAATACCCTTTTTTTTTGCGAATGGATGAAATAGCTATTTGACTACCCTGCAAAAAGTGTGTATACAAAAGTATTTGACAAAGAGAAAACGCTACATATATGTGGGAGCTTCATACCAACATTTTGTTGAGGTCGTATTACTCCATATCAAAAGTGTGGTTCAGACTTCCACTACCAGAAAATGGTTGTGCGTGTCTTCTGAATTCAGAGTTCAGGCCAAGGTGGCCGTTTCATGTTAAACAAAAAATGGGAACCGGGTGCTCTTTCCAAAAAGGAGTCACTAGATATTTTCGAATTCAGATTAGAAGAAAACGGCACTTGGCTCAAGAAAACGTAACTGCAGAAAAGAGTGCGCCCAGTGGCACGACTTTGATCAGAATATACATGAGATTGTAGAAATATAAAAGGTGGTGATGATATCCCCAACTTTCATGTTTGGACCAGTAACTAATTTGGGCAAATTGGCCATTTGTTTGTTGTTGCTGCGTAGTATATATAGTCGTAGCACTTATTCTGACACAAGCATGTTAGGAAGCAAATGTCCACTCACTCTTTCGATTCCATGTAAACTGACGAGGTAGCTAAAATGGAAAGGGGGCATAATTTACACCAATACAGGCACATTCTTTCCTGTGTGCCTTAACATCCGAGGCACTAGCGCTATGCATTTCAGGGATCGGACAGAGTTGGGTGCTGCAAGCACTAGCTACTTAGCTAGGCACCTAGCGCGCACCTCGGCACCGTGGTCCGAGGTACAGACTACAGAGCCACTTCATCCAACTCAAAAATACATGCTGCTTTAGGATTATGACATGTCAAACTTGTTGTGCTTTGATCACTAAAATATTTTAACAATATTAAGATATCCTATATTTAAACTACCATATATTTTACAGAAGTTGTTAGTTCAAGTGTAAGTTTATTACAGACAATGTTCATAGCCTAAACATCGTTTTTAAGCTCTTTTACGGTGGACATATGACTATTTTTTGTAAGGGTAAATAGGTCATTTTTACAAATTTATAAAAATTTTGCAACCTCGGGCCGAGAAAAAAAATCATTTATGCCACCAAGAAAATTTTGAAATGAAAAAATTGAAAAAAATCATTTTTGAAATTTGAAATGAAATTTTTGTTTTTTAAATTTGAAAAAAATGGTCATACCACTAGAGGGAAATGAAAAAAAAATCTATTTTGAAATGAAAATTTTCGTTTTTGAAATTTGAAAAAAAATGTCATACCACTAGAGGAAAATGAAAAAAAAGAAATATTTTATTTATGCCACCAAGGAAATTTTGAAATGAAATATTTGAAAATTTTGATTTTTGAAATTTGAAATGAAAAAAAATTGGCCATATCACTAGAGGAAAATGAAAAAAAAATTGAAATGAAAAAAATCATATATTTCTTTTATGTCAAGTGCAAGTTGTGATGGTATATAATTAATCTCAGTCGTCGGATTTTTTCATACTGGTTCTTTTCCAACAATAGTATAGGGTGGTATGGTCGTAATTTTTTTTAAAAATTTGACCGAGTATCCGACCGCAGGCCACACCTCCTAGCTCACCGTCACATCAGGAACAGAGCAGTAGCCAATGCCCGGCCGTCAGCGCAGGCATGCAAAGCTGATTAGTGGATGATTACATCCCAATGGATGAAGATTAAAGTTGCGTTTGCGTCCAAATTTACCGCACGGGTTGTCTCGTAGTACCACTGGCATGAGGACAGCGCAGACTCGCCCTGTTCGTCAGGCTGACGACCGGTGGCGGGTGCTGATTTGTTCTGAGAGAAAAATACTGCTGGCTAGTAGCTGGTGGCTGATTTGTTCTGAGAGGAAAGTACCGCTGGCTGGTGGCTGATAAGCCAGACGAACAGAGCGGAGCCAAAAGGAAACCCCAGTCACATTTCAGCTAGCTTTTTTTTTAGAATCACATTTCAGCTAGCTAATCCTCTTTCCGTTCAGAAATTTGTTTGAACAAGTAGTGCAGTGCTTACTAGAGTCTGAAGAAGGTAATTTCTGACCACATGTTCCTCCACATTGACAGGAGAATTTGTGAATGTCAGGGGAGGGTGTAAAAAGTAGGATCAGTTAAAATTGATCAGGCAAAGCGACAGGGCATTACAGGGCCTGATTTTGTGCCTGCGGATCTCAACCGCAATCTGATCCGGGGCAGGGTGGTCACACACACTGACACGTTGCACGCCACTGAGCAAAAGCACCAAAGGGCACAGGACATGATCTCCTTTAGGGCTCGTCGATTTGCAGTCAGAGGAAACAGGCAAATGACAGCCGTTGCTGACGGCCAGAACAGCGACCTGCTGCTAATCTCTACTCGCAAAAGAAATGGCCGCGGTTTGTAACTTTAGTGTTGTTTTGACGTGCGATGTCGCCGCTAATGGGTGTCAGACTGTCAGTGTTCTCTTCATCAAATTAATTATATGCTCCACTTTGCTACCAACTGAATAATCGTGCTTGGCCTGGTGCATCCATCAAATCTTGATGAAGATCTAATCCAATGCATGTTTGACCCATTCCGTTGATGCAAGTGATGAAGATATCAGTGAGTAATAGCGGATCAGTTGGCTAGTTCATTTCTATTCCACTTTTATTCGTTTGAAATCATGATTAGTTAGATTAAATAAATTTTGGGTCGACCCAATGTCCTAGGCCCTAGAGATTAGAGAAACCAACATTTGTGTCCCTAATCAGTGCGATGTAACTTATAGTAAATGTATGAGACTGTTCTGGTAAGAAGAGTTAGAACATTCAGTTTTTAATTTGGATGCAAAAGACTGTTGAGTACAATGGTCAATCTTAAGGTAAAGAAAAGGAAAACAAATTATAATTTGAAACGGCGAAAGTAGTAGACAGTCCCTGGCAACCATACTGTATATACCATGTCCTTAAAGGAGCAAAAGACTGAGTCCAGTCCATCGTATTAGCTTATTAGTTTCTAACCGAGTAAGCAGAACGTTTAGCGACGCAAGGGCTCTAATCACTCGTAGTAGTGCAAAGATTAGGTGAGAGAGGTCTAGCAGCCAATTACCTGCAAGACCGGCCGCGCATCGCTGCAGAGTGACTGATCGAACAGCAGTGTGATCGATTTGAAACAAGCAAAACAACACTGACACGGACTGAAGGCCTATCCCTTGCTTGGTTGCAAACTTTTTATCCCACTGACAGTCTATGTGATTAGCATGGGCTTTTACAGTGCATTTATGTTACCTGGCTTGATTCTGTTTCTACCACACTTTGTTCCTGCTCCGATCTGTTGCCAGTAGGCTGTATTAGCTCTAGCTGAGGCTGAGTGATAGTATCCAATTTGTTAGCCAAGTGCGCACACCACTTCTTTCTTTTGCGTCTTGTGTGCTTCTCTCCGTCTCAAGGTACTACTAGGATCATTAGATGATGGGAAACCAAAAAAAAAGGCAAAGCATGTATGGTGAACTTTGTACGGTTGGACTTGGACCATGCCTTTATGTGTACTCCTTCCATTCTAAATTATAATCTGTTTGACCCTAAAATTTGACCGCTCATCTTATTCAAAAAATTATGCAAAATATCACATTTTTTTGTTGTGACTTGCATTATTAATAAAAGTTCTTCAAGAATGGCTTAAATTTGATTCTATTTGTACAATTTTTTGAATAAGACGGACGGTCAAACTTGAGATAAAAGAAGACACAAGGTTGGATTTTGGATTTTGAGTATATGCCAATATTTGTGAAAGTGGAAAACATCCATACCACTTCAAGAATGATTTAAATTTGTTTCTATTTGTACAATTTTTTGAATAAGACGAGCAGTCAAACTTAAGATAAAAGAAGACACAAGGTTGGATTTTGGATTTTGAGTATATGCCAATATGCCATTCTGAAAGTGGAAAACATCCATACCACTTCTATGTATGCATGTCCGTTGCTCTTCCTTTTTTTTTGTCATGTTAAAAGAACCTTCAGAATTTTTCCAAATAAACATTTTTAAGTAGTAGCTGGACAGAATCCGTCGCACAAGCTTAGGGGCCGCTTGGATCAACTAGAGATTGTAAAAACTGTGATAACTCTAGATGGTCCAAGCCAACCATGCATCCAGCTTTTTATGATCTCGTAAATCTGGCTCCGTGGAACTAATCCAATGCAAGCTTGGGGATCCAAACAGCCCATAGCTCTTTATTAACCAGCTTCTATTAACCTACTTTTTATTAGCAAGATATCAAAACATTTATCCAGGATTCGTCATAGATTAGATAGATGTAACCAGGATTTTATCTAACATTTATCCAAATGAACTGCTGTAGTACGTAACAATTCAATTTCCATCGAAACATGATGGAGTAACTCTGAGTGAAGCCATTGGATATAAAGTTTTCAATTTATTTAACGATCCTTTAATTCCCATCAGCTGTCCTAGCTAGGGTTACCGTGTGGTGAAATGGTGCAATTAAATAGGTTGCTGAAATTCTCTCATTTGTATATTTTTTTCGTTGCTTTGTTTCATGAAGAAGCCCATTTTCGAAGTTTTTTTTTAAAAAGAAGAAAGCCCAAAAACGATACTCTTTTAAATTTTTTGCTTTGCCCTTTTACACGGTGAACTCTGTATGGTTCATATATGGTTGGACTGTATTTAGGTATATATACTACACAGATCGTCAAGGTTTGGGTTTGGATTCGAGTACACATCACATTGTGAAAGTAGCCGGAAAGCATGCATGCCACTTTGCCCATTGCTTTTTTCCTTTGGCCCTGTTTGGATCCATGGGCTAGAGTTAGTTTTGATTAGTTGGAGCTCAACTAGCCACGAAGTATCCAAACATGAGGGCTAGATTGGGCTAGTTTGCATCTAACTCACCCAAAAAACAATCACACCCAAGAGGTGCTTATTAGAGCTAGTTCATGTTGGATCTACCAAAAAGTGATTTTTCTCTCTCCCTCCACCCACACCTAATGATTGAAAAAATACATTTAATGTCATTCTAACCATTCCATCCAAACACCTCTAAAGCTAGAGTTAGTTTAGAGCTAAAGCTAGAGTTAGAAACTAACTCTAACTCTATCCCTATTAGAGTATCCAAACAGAGCCCTCCAACCGAACTTCTTTTGGGAGTGGCCATACACAATCCGCCGTACAAGCCAGAGAGTGCCCGCAATTTTTCAACATTAGTTAGGTGTTGTCCATGTTCAGGACGGCAAAGTTGCATATTCAGGCCAGTTCTTCGGAGTGAAAAAGAATAATAAAATTATAAATGAATAATGCTGAAATAATATTTTTTATGAGAAAAAATGTGATAAATATGATAGGTAAATAGTATTTTTCATTGTTTCTTTACGTTGTTCTTTTCAACGAACAGGCCCTTATTTTGGTACCGTGATTCGCCGTATGGAGATAGTTAACTTACCCTTTTGTTGTCAAAAAAAAAATTTTTTTTTGCAAACGATGGTCCTTTAATTTCAATCGATCAGGTGTCCTAGTCCTCGGGTGCCATGACGAAATGGGACTTTTCAATAGAAAAAAAAATTGCGGAGTTCTCTCATTTCAACAGGTTTCTTTTCTGAACTGCACGTGGTTCCTGGTCTCCTGGAGAAGCCCCGGGTCCAAAGGCGAGGGGCAAAAAAGCCAAAAAAGGGTAATCTTATCAATTTTGTTGTGTTTGGACAAGATCAGAACCGCATGTCCGTGATGTTTTTGACTGTCTCCAGCAACGACGCCCAAGCGTATCTGCAAAAAGAGCTATATGCAGCACGAGAGAGGGGGAAGGTGTGCTGCAAAGGAGTGAGGCTTCCAGCGGTGTGCGCAACCCGTCGCGCAGCTCCTGCGACAGTTGGTCGGCGCGCCCTGGCCTGGAGCCTTCCCCTGCCCTGGCTTGGAGGCGACAGGGTTGGAGGACGAGCGGGCCGGCGGCACTGGTGACCGGAGTTGGGCGCGGCGGAGGCGGGGTCGGAGCAGGGGAGGGAGCGGACCTGGCTTGGCTCCTCCAGCACCGTCGTCGCGTCGGCGAGTTCCTCCGCGTCAGCGAGGTGCTGTTGCGCGGTCACCAGCCGGTCCTTCCGCCGGCCGTGGACCCACCGGGGAGGAGGTCCGCCGGGTCAACACGCCGGATCCCGCCGGGGAGGAGGTCCGCCGGGTCAACCCACCGGATCCCGCCGGGGGAGGAGGTCCGCCTGCTTGCTCTGCTGCCGTCTGGTGCGCCGTCGTGGGGATCTGCCGCGGGAGGGAGGCGAGGTGGCGAAGAAGGAGGCGCAAGCTCGAGGAGGCGAGGCGTCGTGGAGCTCCTCCGCCCGCCCCTGCTCCGCCTCCGTGGAGCTCCGCCCTGCCGCGGGAAGATGAGGCCACCGCCTCCGGATCCGGCGAATGTGAGCCGGGGCCCGTGGCAGCCGCCGGAATCCCCGAGGCCGCCTCCGGATCCGGCGAATCTGCGCCACCTGCACCACCAGCCGAAGCACGCCGGAGCCGCAGCGCGAGAGGAGAGAGGCGGAGCGCGAGGGGAGAGAGGAGCAGCGCGAGCGGTTGGGATGCAGAAGACGAGGATTTCCCAGGAATGCATCACGGGAGGGCGGTGAGTGCAAAATGCAGACTGTGATGGGGCAACTGCTGGAGGCGCTACAGGGTGTTTTCGTTCTGCAATTTGCAGATGCAGATCGCGGTAGGGTGACCGCTAGAGACGGTCCTACAATGCAACATGCCTAGCATTCTGCATTTCTACACTAGTACCTCCAGTCATTAAAAGATGACGTTTCAGACGAATCTATATAAACTATATAATTGGTACCCACTAATGATTTCTCTTGTCTCTCAACGCGTCACGTCATAACCCACTACACGTCATGTCACTATCCACTATAAGTCATGTCAACATCCACCAAGTTATGTCAACTCCACCAAACCATATATTTATGTCTTCGTCGATTTTCTGTGACTAATAACATGTTGTATTTGCGAGTAGCACGTCATAAAATTCGCGCAGTTGAAATACATGTAGGATCAATCATTTAAAAATGCTTCTCTCTCAACAAAATTAACATACTTTCATATATAATATTGTTTACGGATGAATATCACTATGTAATCGTTTTAGTGTTTCTACTTCCACATTTCACCTTAAAATTTTGTTTAAAAATTCCGGCGGCAACGCGCGAGGTATCACCTAGTAAAACAGATTAACAAGTTCTTTCTCTTACTCTTAGCCAAAAACCACTAGATCATCTTTAAATGACCACTAGATCATCTTTAAATTAGCACATGAGATCCCAGCGCGGCTGTTAGGCTGTCACGTAGGGGCCGATCAAAATTCTTGCAGTGCACAGAGAGGACTGGAATTCGAATCCTTCCATGGAAGAGTCAAAGGACAAACCGAAAGCAAAAGCAGCGCCTCGGGGCACGGCGTTCGAAGCACCCACCTCATAGCTCATCTGTGGCCATCTCTTTTCATCTTTGATTCTTTTCCCGCCAAGAAAGCCTACTGCACATGCTGTCGCGCATCCTCGGATGATCTCGTCGTCTATACAAAGCCGCCGCAGACGTGACTACGTGATCGATGCCTACGCAGCGCAACCACAACTGGAACAACATCGCCACGCACTGCTAGCTGCAGCAGCGAACGACGAACGAATTGAAGAACGCCGCAATGCCGGCGGCGACGACGATGCGGGGGGGCGTCGCGCAGAGCGGGCGCGCCCGGCGGGTGGGCGTGGTCCGCTGCCTCGTAGTGTCGGTGGTGGTCACCGTCCTCCTCGCGGGTCTCGCCGTGCTCATCTTCTGGCTGGCCGTCCGGCCGAAGCCCATCGACTACGCCGTCACCCGCGCCGTGGTGCGCCACTTCAACGTCACCGCGCCGCCCGACGCCACGGCGAACGCGACGTTCTACCTCACCTTCGCGGCGCGGAACCCGAACCGGCGCGTGTCCATCCTCTACGAGTGGGTGGAGTTCCTCGTGCTCTACGGCGACTCCGCGCAGCTGGCCGTGTCCGACGCGCCGGCGTTCCGGCAGCCGCGCCGCAACGAGACGCGGCTGGACGTGCGCGCCGTGGCGCGGTCGGCGCCCCTCGCGGAGCGTGCGGCGCGGGAGCTGCGGCACGACCTGGAGGCCGGGGAGGTGGGCGTCGACGTCCGGATGCGCGCGCGCGTCCAGTTCAAGGTCGCCGGCGTCAGGAGCAGGCACTACTACCTGGAGTCGTTCTGCTCGCCCGTGGTCGTCGGACTCTCGCCGTCTGCGGCGCGGTCGTTCCAGGAGGTGCCGTGCGACGTCGCCATCTCGTGAGCTAGGCAACAACATGAACGGTTGCAGGATCACTAGCTGAGCGTGTGGTGTGCTGCGAAAAAAAAGGCTTTGGTTTGGGCTTGGATGAATGGGTTGGTTAGGCTTAGATGTTTGACAACCGCGGCGTGCCTTGTAAATCAGCTAGCTAGCTTCTCTCTCTTTCCCTTTTTCCTTCTTCAAATCAGTGTGTGCTGAGCTTTTTGGCATGTTTGATATGTTATCGTGCTTGCTGTGAGTGTGATGAGTGCCATCCCCATTCGGGAGAGAGTTGCTATTGTTAGCCGGGAAAATTGGTTGTGTAGCATCGAAAGATTGCGACTTCCGTAAAATACCACTGAAAGACTTAACCCCCGTGAAATAGCATCGAAAGCTGAAGATTTACCTGAAACTACCATTCCGTTAGATTTTGCTGCTATCTCTGTTAACTTGGTCAAAAATACCCCCAACTGTGCATCTTCTACCTCTGGTTGCCGTCGTTGCTACGGGATTCGCCGGCCTGGCGATGTGGTTTGGAGTCGGCGCGGCGCCAGGACATGACAACCAGCCAGGGACGGGCGAGTGCAGAGGCCGGGGAGCGGCGGCTGGCCAAGGGAGGGGCGCGCGCGGAGTTCGGCTAGGGGAGGGATGAGTGCAGAGGCCGGGGAGCAGAGACCGGCCATGGAGGGGCCAGCGCAACGGCCGGTGGTGGTGCGGCGCCGGTGGAGAAGAAAGGGACGCGTCGCTGGTGCCGCAGCTGCACAGATCGGACAGACGAGGCCGCGCGTGCGTGCGTGCTTATCTGCAGGTGCAGGGGCGCGGCAGCTCTGGCTCGTCGTCGTCGTCCGTTTCCACCCTCATCCTCGCGTCCCGCTCGCTGTAGTCATTCCCGGCGGTGACGGTCAAGCAGTACCATTCTGCGGCGTGGGTGGAGGCCTGGAGGGCCTGCGTCGGGTCCAGCAGTCCGCCGGTGGCAGCCCATCTTCAGCTAAGGGCATAAAGGTCAGTTTATGTCTGGTCCTCATGCTGAAAAGAGGCTAAAGTCAGTTTTCCGTTGAAAAAAGTGACAGAATGTCAATTTCAGTTAACGTGTACACCTTTCGGTGGTATTTTACGGGGTCGAAGTCTTTTAATGGTATTTTACGGAAGTTGCGATCTTTCGATGCTACACAACCAATTTTCCCTTGTTAGCCCCTCTTGTCTTCATGCCTTTATCCCAAACAATTCACACTTTTCGTTTATATTTATTCAAGTGTAAGTGTTACTAGGGATGGCAATGGGCAGGGTAGGGTAAGGGTAAAGCATTTACCCGCCCGTTGGCATACCCGTCTGTCTCTTTTGTACCCTTACCTGCGAAACGTAACGGGTAAAAATCCTTACCCTTACCCTTACCCGCAGGGTAAAAGGGTACCCGATGGGTATTAACATAAACATGTCATTAAGTTCATATCTAAGAGTACAATAATCATTTGATAGCTAAATAAGTCTCAAACTTCACAATCACACACTTATTGATACATAATAAGTCAAATAAGAAATTACAACATCCCAACATAAGAAATAAGATCAAATTGTGATGAGCTGATGGCTATCTTGCATTCTTGCGAGTCAATGAGTCATGGATAAATGATGTCAAACTCAACATCATCTTGAGAACACAAAATAATAGACATTAGATAAATTCAAGTTATACTTTGGAAAGAAAGTGGAACATGTGAAGTCAGTACATACCATTGGTGGAAGGGATGTGCTGCTAGGGTTATGATATATGGGTCTACTTGGGTCAAATATTTCTATGGGCTTCTTTAGTGCGGGTACCCTTGGGTAACCCATGGGTAGAGTTTCATACCCTTACCTTTGCCCGCGGGTAGAATTTTATACCCGTACCCTTACCCACGGGTAGAATTCTATACCCTTACCCAACAGGGTAGGATACCCGCAGGTACCCTTACCCGTAGGTAAAACTGCCATCCTTAAGTGTTACACTTGGCACTCCTTGCATTGTTAGTGTGTATACTATTTCAAACTCGATGCCTTTTTGTCACTTCGGTCGTCTAGCTAGCCACTACTGTCGTCCCTCTGCTCTTGAAGCTTTCAGTGCGGCTTTCGATTTCATGTCCTAATAATTCCTAAAGTGAAAAAAAAACTAAGTAGACTCCCTTTAGCTTTGTGTTGCTTGCATCTTTGGAGTTTTCTGTGGTAAAGCGCTGGGAGGTATACTAGAAAACAGAGCACCAGTCACCACTTGCTAGTTGCTACTCCTCAGGCCTGTTTAGTTGGGTGAAAATGAGTGAAAATTTTTGCATTAGTCCGCGTGCGCAGAGAGAAGAAATGAACTGACACGGTCTTCTAAGTGAGAATTTTGGTGAAACTTCACAGAACTAAAGTCTGAAACCTGTCGCCTCTTCATCCAGAATGCCCGGCGCCGTAGCCATAGCATATAAAGGCTACTGTGCATGCCCTATGCTCTCTGAATACCTAGACGATTGCCTTAGGGCACTCCTAATGGAGTATTAATGGTAGTTTCTATCTCTATTAAATAGCTTGCCATCTAAGAAAAATGATGAGGTGGCAGCCTAATTAATGAGGAAAGAGAGCACAAATCATAGAAATGGTTTCCTCATGGAGAAATCATGTCTACTCTTGACCCAATGCACAAGAAACTATGAATTTGCCATTGGGGAGAAACCACTAGTTTTTATGAGGTTAATGCAACACTCCCCATTGGTGGATTTGAGAGAGAAAGAGAAAACAATTATTACTCGAAGACACTACCACTGTGAAGAATAATTTTTATAGATGATTTTTTGTGTTATGGAATTCGTGTTAGTTTCTTCCATTGGGACTGCCCTTAGATCTTGGTTGTCGTCTCCGGTTGTGGTTCTTGTAATCTTGTTTGTCTTGATGTCTTCGGTCGTGGTTATAGAAACTCCGCACTTTAAGGATTCTTCTAAGGCTATATCGTTATAATTCTTTCATTCTTAATGAAAAACATGTTATTATGTACACGATGCATTTGGATTTTGGCCTCACAACTTGTACAACACTACTCTGTCCTCGATCGCGTGCGCGTGATCCGCGACACCATCGATCGCCTCGAACTGACTCGCAAGACAGATAGACGACGACGCTAATGCGTTCTGAGTTCTGACGCACGCAGCACTCTTGTTGAGAGAGAGAGAGAGAGTTTAACACACAGAAGCAGTCGGCTATAGCTCCTGCTAGTGCTTGTTGCCGGGGCGTGTGCTAGCACTAACGTTTCCTCCTCTTGGCCGGGTCATTAGCTCCTTGCTTGTGCATGTGTTTTTCTTCAGCTTTTTTTTTCCATGACGGGATCGGATTGCCGTCATCAGTCAGTGGCCATGTGAAAGGGATCCTCTATTGTCTTCTCTGGCTTCCATCATGCCTCCAGCTTGAATTTTTCCCCCCCTGAGGATGGAACCTGAAATAAAAGGGCGATCGACAGCTTGTCGAGCTTCGCACTACGTGTACAGGATGTTCATGGGATCATGATGCAGTGATAAAAGCTTGGAGATTTTTTAAGAATCGGGGTATGTACGGTGATGACGACCGTTGGCACTTTTTTGTTGGATCGATCGGAGGGCAATTCCTCTAGTGGAGGAAGCTCAATTCATATACAAAATTCGGACCTCTAACAAAGTGTATCAGCCTTCCCCGCCACAGCACTATCAAGCAAAATGCTGAACGGTTGTGTCAGGTGCAGATTAGTTCAATAATTTATATTATGCTTAATCTACTACAATAACTTATCAGTAGGTGCGGATTGGTCCAACAACGTATAAAATACTCAATCTAATACAATAACTTGATAGATGGGTGCAAACTGGTCTAAGAACTTGTAAAATGCTTAACTTAGTGCCCAAATCGATGCATCTGCAGTCCAAATATTATCATAAACAATATATTATCTAATATCGGACTAGAGTATATTCGCGTCGGAACAAGTTATTGTGTTTGATTTGACGATTGATATTATTGCCGTGATGGTAATATATTCGGTCAGGACTAGAACCTTCAGTGTTTAGGAAATTATTGTTATGTCTTCTTAACTATTCTTATACAAAGATTAAAGTTTGATTAGGAAGATTTTTAATTTCATATTCAATATTGATTTCAACTTAGATTATATGCATTTTTGTTTAGCTAAAAAAATCCAATATGGTAATACGTACTAACAATTAATATCTTTTAGAAATTTGACATAAATATTTTAAACCCTCATGTACTAGTTTAGAAATAAAAAATAAGCTAAAATAACGGAAACAGGCAAGCTTCTCTAAAGTTGTTGATACATGAGCAAAGGTGTAGAAGAAACCTAAGGTCACAGGGTGCGTCTTACGGACTTTAGTCGGTTATCTAATGATGTAATTTTAAAATTTGATTCAATTTTATCTTAAGAACAAATAAGTAATGTAAACAGTTGATTCACGATTAGCAACTTTAATTGACAAAAGATATTGGTTGGAAGAAAATTTGAATGTTATCTGATTTGTCTGATACATTGTTATTTGTAAATTTGGATTATAGATGCACCAATTTGTCTATTTATTGCATGAATTGCGCATTTTACACAAGTTCTTGGACCAATATGCACCAACCTATAAATTGTTGTATTATTTAATTTATTATTTTGCATGTTTTTTTGACCATTTTGCATCCAGCTGGTAAGTTATTGTACTAGATTAAGCACTTTATAACTTGTTGGACCAATTCGCACCTACCTGTGTAGTAGATTGAGTATATTACAAATTATTGGATCAATTTGCACTCACTTGATAAATTGTTATATGGTGGGTGCAATTTACTCTACAAAATTCCGACCTCTAACAAAGTGTGTCAGCCTTCCTTGCCACAACACCATCAAGCAAAATGCTGAGTGGGTGTGTGTTTGTTGCAAAATTTCTTTTGTTGGAAATAGATTTTGATGAGAGCGAGCGATAGTTACATGGCTTGAATCCATCTAAAAAAAATCGTCTGAAAATTCGAATGCTGTATAGGCATTCTTAAATTCAGAAGATATTGAAGCCTTCATTTTTTTTCTTAGAAAAAGCTATATCTCAGACTCAGAGTGTCCTTTTCTTCTAACGGCGTGTTGATGGTGATGCGCCATTTTTATTTATTTATTTTTTTTTTTTGAGGGGAAGATGCGCCATCATGGTATGTTGCCACGTTAACCAGGAGGGCCTATCTCGAATTGGGCCAATATGGGACGGCTACGACGACTACTAGGCCGTATCTGGCCCGCTCCAAAGTCTAAATCTGAAACAGGCCCTCTTTCTTTTCCCACCATTTGCTCTTCGTCCCCAAGAAGTCAAAGCGAGTAGCCAGCCGATTAGCTCGTCGTGCTCGTGCATCAGAATTCATCAGAACTCTCAAGAGCCGAGAAAGGCGGAGCAACAAGTGGATAAACGCAGGAGTCACGTCGCCACTCGCCAGCGTGTTGCTCGCCGCGGACAGGCAGCAGCAGCAGCAGATAGACCGATGGAGGCGACCGGCAGGAGCACGCCACCTTCCGACCTTCGTTGTCGCGCGGGTCTCGTCTCGTGCTCCGGCGCCAAACGCCGCCGCGCGTACGTGCCCGGTCACGCGCCGCTGCGCCCCACCGCCCCAGCACCGACGACGACGGCGCACCACCGCTTCGCTCTCCGATCCGATCCGATGGATGCCGATCGATATGGCAAGCTCGCGATGCCCGGGGTGGGTAATAAGTGTACCCGCGCTGTCAAGTGGCTATACTCTGGCTAGGCCTATTTCCCGGCACTAGGAGCCTGATTGGTTCGGTACTAAATATGCCAAACCAAAATTTTGGTCATTTTAAATTTTGATCACCAATTCAAAATTTTGACTAATTTTGACAATTCAAATGAACTAAGGTGCACAAGATGAATCTTTTTTAGCTATTCATTCATTTAGATTGTTGAAATTGATTAAGATTTTGAATTGGTGACCAAAATTTAAAATGACAAAAATTTTGGTTTGACACATTTGGTGTCCAACCAATCAGGCCCTAGCTACCATTGTCAGCCTCTTCGTTAGGTTGTTGGCTGCTGACGGGTGCTGATTTGTTCTGAGAAAAATATAATTGACTGGTGGTTAGTGATTTGAGTTAATTTGTTTTAAGAGAAAAGTACAAGTGGTTAGTGGCTGATAAGCCAGACGAACAGAGGCAACGTGCGCTAGCTGCTGAAGGTGGCTGCTAGCTTTTCTTGGGTTTTATTTTGCTGCCTTTCAGCTAATAATAAGCTACTGAGCTAGCGCACCTGATGGGCCGGGGTAGTAGCGTGCGTTAGCGTCAGCGTGTCACCTGCGGTTAGATATAAAGCTGCCCGGAACGGATTCGGTCACTCTCACTCCGGCCGCCCCCGTACGCCGTCGATGCACCTGGTACTTGCCACTCAGGTCGGCCTGCTTAATGGCGAGCAAAAGTGTGGGCAGAGTGGATCGCTCTTAATAGGATCTCAGATCTGAAGCTTTCAAGTTTCAACGGATCGTTTTGCGTAATCTTTGAGGTTGATTTGTAAAGTGTACGCTGACTGAAGCATCATAAAAAATTGAAGCTGTATTTTTGTAGTATCTACAGCGTGATGGCCTATTGTTATTGGTATACCCTTTCCATGAGGTGGTTTTGCTTGCTGCCTAGATCACACGCCAAAAATGAAAGCAAAAACATTTCATTTTTGACCATCTAACCCTTGTCTTAGTTTGGTTTTATCATCGAACTTCAAAATTGGATATCTTTGATCATACAACTATCAAAATCGTTTAAATTTTGCCATTACGCAGTTTTGATGGGTGATTTTAATTTTTTATTTACAATTTAGATCTTAAAATAATAATTATTTTTTGTTTGTACTTCCAATTTAGGTGATTCTTGCGATCACACGCTCATAATGGTGGACTTTATCATTTAAAATGTTCTTTATATTATTTGCACGCCGAGATATTTATACTCTTCCTGGTCATAAATACAAATACTCCATGTTTGGTTCCAGAAAGAAAATGTAGTTCACGTTTTGATCAAGATCTTATCGAATTTTTTCAACTATCAGTTGTTATAATAAATTTTAATAATGTATCTCGCTTGGAAACATAAAAAGGAAGTTTTGTGTGTACTTGCCTACTCTCTTAGGTTTTTTACATGTCACTTTACATTTGTTCTAAGTCGAATTTGTTCAACTTTAATCAAGTTTATAGAAAAATATAACATCTATATTACCAAATATATGCACTTGGTCAAATAAGTTCAACTAGTTTGACTTACGACAAACCTAATATTACATGTCAAAAAATCATAACGAGCAGCGAATTGAGGGTAGCTCAGCTAATTCCGTAGAAAGTTTTGGAGAATTTTTAGAAGCCCCTTTCAAAGTCTATTAGGGGTATTAAATGTAGACTACTTACAAAAATAATTACATTGACGAACGGGAAATCGCGAGACAAATCTATTAAGACTAATTAACTCGTCATTAGAGATTGTTTACTGTAGCACGATGTTGTCTAATTATGATATAATTAGGCTCGTTAGATTCGTCTCGAAAAATTAGAAGGGTTATTAAATAGGTTTTGTCATTAATCCATGTTTAATACTTCTAATTAGTGTTCGAAGATTGATAGAGAACTTTTAGAGAAATTTTTTGTGAACTAAACAGGTTCGGTTCCTTGTGGTGGAACCTGTCCTCTAGGGTTCGAGTTGTCGACTCGGTACTAGTGCTCGCATTTTCAGGATTTATTTCAGTATTTAGCTGAAGCTATTTTTTTAGTGGTAGGGGACCTAACCGTGGATACAAGGTGCTTATAGGGGTAGGGTTGCGCACATGTGCCCGTAGAGGTGAGTGTGCATGTGCCTATGTGAGCGTCTAATTTCTCACATACCACTAGTTAAATTCGAAATCTCTTAGATACCAACACATGTCATATACATAAAGAAGGATTACATGTTTTTTTGTGGCAAATAAGAAAATTCCCTTATTTTTTAATAGTACGTGGAATTGTCTCAAAAGCACCTCTCGTAATCGTACATCTCACAAGTTTAAAAAGAACCCGCTGGTAATGAAAATACAACCCGCTGTATGTTCATCTTCTCAAGCAGCATTTTAGAAAGAACCCTTAGATTTCAACCAAATGCAACCCACTGTCACACAATCCATTACACAGGTTATTTATTCTACACAGGGTTGCTTATACTTACATTTCGTTCACTAAACATGTTTAAGTCAAAAAGTGATTAATATGAAAATTCTTGAAAACCTAAAAATGGTCATGTTGCTCGCAAAATATTGAGCACCACATCGGTGATGAACAGTTCGAACCGAGAGAAGGCCCCATGATTTTGCAGAAAACCCTCAGGACTCAGGTTAGCAATTTTTTAGAAAAGAACCTCGAATTTTGTGGAAATCCAACAACCCCATCATCCATCGACCATTCCGCCTCTCAAGCAGGCAATTCTGCATAATAAATCTCACGTTTCATGGAAATACAACTCGTTCGTTCATCCTCTCAGAGTCTCATGCAACATTACAAAAAAAAACTTCTAAGATTTCGACAAAATGCAACCTACCGTCACGCAGCCATTACACTGGTTATTTATTCTGCACGAGGTTGCTTGTACCTACAATTCGTACACTAAAACATGTTAAGTCAAAAAGTGGCTAATATTGAAGTTATTGAAAACCTAAAAAACGGCCACATCATTCGCAAATATCGGGCACCAAATCAGGCGATGAACAAAATATTGTGCATAATTTTGGTGTCTGCTCCAGAAAAGAACAAAATCAGACTGTACCCTTTCAGCCTTATCCAAAAGTTCTGCTGTACCAGATAACTCAGGTCTAGTAGGCTAATCAGCTAGGAGATGAAGAGGATTCTGTACTTTGGAAGCATGATGCTTTAGTGAAATCTTTAGAATAGACTACAGCAAGGGTGCAGAGTTCCTTGTGCAGATTGAAGATTCCTTTCAAGAATAAGGCATTTCCATTGTTTATTACTGAAACGCTATTCTGACAACTGAAGCTGCTGAAGAAAGGATATACTTCTGTAAGAGATTTAAAAAAAAGACATTTGCTAAACCCCCAAATTCCAGTAGCAGAATTGATAGTCCACAGTCAGATGCCCGTCTCATTGTATCCTGCCAATTAGCTCCCCCCCCCCCCCCCCACCCCCACCCCCACCCAAAAAAAAAAGCCTATACAGCCAATTGTAGCCTGCACAAGACAATGACAATAACAACGATGAGTGGCCATTTCATAATACAAGCAACGTAAAGTTTTCTTGCGCACTTTGAAAATTTTCGTAACAGGACATGAAAGACTAGTGAAAGGCTACACTTATTAAAAGATTATTATTGTTACTGAAGAAGTAATCTAGCCTTTTCTATCTTATATATGATGCAGCACATCATATATGTCAAAAAAATTTGATGGATCACTAGCCCTGCAGGAGATAATAATAATATATAAACATGTATCTTCCTTTTCCCCAGTTGGAAGCATCAAAGATATCAACATAAGCAAGTGTGCTTTGGTTGACTGTGTTTCTCTACATCTGAGAAGGGGCACTCAAGTTAGAGATCGAGGGCACCTGACAGAACAATTTAGAGCATAAGCAACTTAACCTGATTTGCTTGAAAGCAAACCTTGAAGAATGATCAGCATTAAAGTTACTTAAATTTATCTAGTTTCAAGATCCAGTTTGAATTAATTTCCAAACATAATCTTTTTCAAGATGCTAATGCAAAAACTCAACGTAGCTTGGCTACTTATAAATGAAAAAGAATTTTAAATAGAGAACTAGGACAAGATACGTACCAGTGATCCACCAAGCGACATGACTTCGTACACTAATGCTAGATCTTATTTACTTGTCGCCAAAGGGCCCAAACTGATGCCAGATATGCTCGATTAAATCCCTTCTTAGCTGGCCATGTGTTTCTTGAATACAAATTGGGGCACTCCTCTGGAGTACATTAGTTAAGTAATTGGCAGGCCCAGTTTTGATGTTTGATGGTAAAACAGCTGTTATACCGGAAGTTTCATTTGGTTCAGAATAAGTACTTGCCATGCCTTTCTCATCCTGAACGGCCATGTTATGGAGTATGACACAAGCTTGTAGAATTTTCCCAAGAGTTGCTCGTTGGAAAAAGCGAATTGGACCACGAACAATGGGAAAACGAGATTGTAGGACTGCAAATGCACGCTGAACATCCTTCCTTGCTTCTTCTTGATGTTTAGCAAACAATCGTTCCTTTTCAGTTCGAGGGAAGGGTATTGTCTTAACAAATACAGTGCATTCTGGGTAAATTTCATCAGCAAGGTAGTATCCCATATCATATTGATTCTTATTGATGGAGAATTGCACTGGGGGAGCTTGTCCTTTCAAGATTTGAGTAAACAACGGAGATTGATTGAGAACACTGATGTCACTGATGGACCCAACAGCATTGAAAGAAGCGTGCCATATCCATAGATCTTGTGAAGCAACAGCTTCAAGAATAAATGTGGCAAAGCCATGATCACTATGATTAAGACGACGCATCCATTTAGGAGGGCAATTTTCCCACTCCCAGTGCATACAACCAGCACTTCCCAACATGCCAGGGAAGCCAAGGCCCTCATCAATTTTTAGTAGATGCTGCATATCAGCACTAGTTGGACCTCGCAAATATTCTCCGCCAAACTTGTCAATCACCCCTTCTGCAAACCGCTCCAAACACTCCATTGCTGTGCTCGTACCAATCTGCACATATTCGACCACAGCATCTGCCGCGCAGCCACGAGCTAACATACGAATTGCCGCTGTGCACTTCTGCAGAGGTGACAGCCCTTGGCGATAGCAGATATCAGTCCTCTTGGTGAAATAGGGGGACCACTCACCTAGCGCATGGACAATACGTAGAAAGAGGGGTCTACTCATCCGGTACCTTGTTCTGAATACTTTTTCATCATACACTGGATCTTCAGAAAAGAAATCAGTGACAAGCCGTTGATGACCCTCTCCATGATCTCTCTCTATGACTCTCCTATGAAAACCAGTCTGGCGGCGAGATGCACCAGCTTTACCAGCTTGCCGTGCTTTGATTTTGGCATGAATCTTCACACTGATCCGCTCAAGTAAATTATGCAGGACACAGTGCTCAGCAATGAATTCTTCCATAGTGTATATGCCTGTTGGGTTGACGGTGTTTCTATCTTCAGAATCATCAGAGCAGGATGAAGTGTCTGATTGATGAGACATGCCTACAAAGATAAACAGTGACAGATATTTCAATCACACATGATTTTCTTAAGGCGGGAGGAAATATAATGATTAAGGGTTTCACTTGTTCAAGCAGGAGATAACCCTAGACCTGGCTAGGGTGAAAAGTGATGCAAATCCTTAATATTTCCTGGCCAAAAAGTACACCAGATGAAAAGTAATTGGACACCAACCTAACCAATCCTATAATCTGATTCGACAGTTAGGCTTCGTTTGGCAACGGTGGGGCACAAATCACGTATGAAATAAACCACACAAGGATTTGGTGGAACCCCTAATCCCACTGAATCCCTCCCAGACTGGAGTTTTAACCCCCTAGCATAATAATATCATTTGGGATGGTTTGATTGACGTGGATTGACCCATGATATCGCTAGTACCTTCACATTATACACCATGCAAGAAAGGAAGCTGTGACTCGATACCTCTACGTCAAGAAATATGAAAGAAAAAAATGTGTAATGAGATCGAAACATGATAGCAGAATGTTCGGACACATAAAGTTTCCCCTGGTGCACCCGCTGCCTTGGAATGGAGACATTCAGTTAAAAATAAACTTAAGTTGGTAATCTACCTAAAATGGTGGAATTAGAAGAGAACGTGTGATCAAGTGGAAGTGCTAGAAGCACCTATTTAGAAGTATTACTAAGAAATCACAAGAAATAAGGTGGAAAAGGAGACAAGCAATATTAGCAAAAGAGATAGGTCCGACTCTCCATTGTGTTTTGTGCTTACATAACTATAGTTAATATGTTAATGCCATCTTGAATGGGTCTTGAATTACCTAGTACAGATAAACTTTCAAGACGAGATCCTCATTAGATTTAGGCACAGATCACTTGCTGTTACCGGCATCCAACACAAGTTTCGTAGTTAAAGAAAAGAAGTACTATCATAGAAATTATGTTCCAATAAATCATACATGATGCATTAAAAGATACACATGCCGATTCAAAGGGGACAAATGAGATCAAGCTGATGCAATTAAGCTGTAGAATCTTTAAGAAAACAACCACACAAGGGATTTTTCTATGAACTGAGTAGTTCAGTATGTTTGCTCAAGGATAGTTGATCTCAGTACCTATCAGGACTTCTCAAATTATGTTTTGCTTTGAGCATTGAAATAACTACACAACTATGCAGCACACGAATAAACAGCTACACGAATAGAAATTAGCAAGAACCCTCTCCTGTCTCCTCGAGGATCTAGTACCGCACAGGAAATTGGGATTTACCTACCAAGAGGAGAGAGGGAGGGATGTAGGGGTATGCACCTGGAGGAGCTGCCGCCGTCCGAATCAAGGCCAATGCAGGAGTAGCAGCAGTAAACGTCGCTGCTTGACGAACCCTAACAAGAAAAAAAAAAGGAAAGGGGATGAAGCGGAGGAGGTGATGGAGTGAGAGGAGCAGGAGGAGGTGCACTTGCCTGCTGCCAACGTGTACGCCGTCAGTGCCGCGAGGGAGAGGTGACCGCCCCGCCGGCGGCGGCGCCTTGGCCGAAGCAGCGCGCGACGCGAGCGAGTCGTCTCGTTTCCAGTGTGCGGTGGGGATGCTGCATACACGTTGGGTTGAATCCAACCCCGCCGCAACGTCGGCGGCGGAGGAGGACGGGCGGCTGGCAGTGGCGAGCGCACGGGTTGGGTGGCGGCGCGGAGATTGTCACTGGACGGCGCAACCTCCGGCGAGAGGCGAGTGTGGTGGGGTCTGGGGAGAGAGAGCCAAGGGGTGGGCCGTGGGCGTTCTTCACTAGACAGCCCAGCCCAACATGACAACACCAGCCCAGCAAATATTAGAGAAATTTGTAATATTGAAACGGTAAAAATTGATCTCTTGCAATTTTATCATTCGGCTCACATTATGCTTGCGCGTAAAAAAGAAATCAGTATTTCATCAATCATCACTAAAAGATTAAGTAAATTAGACAAAGCATCAGTGTTTGAGTTCCGACTTCGACTGGATATATATATGTATATGCACAATTCAAGTTGGTGGTCAAATCCGTTAGCTAAACAGTACATATAGATGCACGAGGGCAATAACAAAATAAAAGCATTGCTTTGTAAAGCATATATAGATACATTAATTATAAATCAAATTCATGATAAAAAAAATATTAGTCTTTCGTAAAAAAATGATAAAAAATATTAGTAACCTATATTTCACAAGGAAAAAATATTGTGCACCGGTATTTTAATTATTGTAGTCTCTTCAAGTATTATCATCCCTTCAAGAATTTATGAAAAAATATAAGAAAAAATAGAGAAGCTGACTAAATCTTAGAAATATATGTCTTACTTATTTTATGTTAGCCCATATGACATAAAATATTAGTTGAATCAGCATGTACAATCATTATATATTTATTTGTTTATTTGAAGTGGCTATGCAATGAACCATAGTTATGCACTTGTGCTACTTTTAAATTTTAATTATAGCAAGGTTCAAATTTGAATTGGGTACACGACCCATATTTTTGTCAGGACGGCCTTACGGATGACGATCGAACCATGTCGGCGGCAAGAGATCCGGGGTGGCGAGCCCGCACCAGCGATGGTACACGAGGTTTCACTTTGTACTCGGCTATAAATTGCATTAGATACCCCATGGTGTTGCAGTAGATTTTTTTGATGTTGCAAGCCACTAAAGATATTTGCACAATTGCAGCATCGAATATGGAAACGATTGTTTTTGGATGTTTTTTTTCTCGAAAAAGTAGCAGGAGTGCTGCTATGTCATATAAGAAGAGAAGCAAGCAAAGTTCTTACAAAGGTTGCGATTACATAACAAACTAAAGAAACACGAGCACTGAATGGTGTAATACATTGGTAAACTAAAAGCCTCCAGGCGGGATCACCTTGTCCTCACACGCCAAGCTGCGCAGTTCAATCTCTTTGATCAGGTGAAGAAGAGCTAACGGTGTGGTGTGAACATTCTCAAAGATGCGGAGATTTCGTTCTTTCCAAACATTCCACACAGTGTAGATCAGCAGAGATGCAAGTTGCCGTTTATTTTCCTTCGGTACTGCCTGTATCGACAATGTGCACAATTGTTCCAGAGACAAGCCTGCCGCCGGGATCTGCACCAAGCCATTTGTCCAAGTGCTGACCAGCAGTCATTGCTCCTGCACAAAAACACATTGAAGACAAATGTGCTCTGTTGTTTCTGTCGCTTGATCACAGAGTGGGCAAACTGGGTTGCACGGCCAGTTGCGGATCAAAAGTTTATCTGCTGTAAGCAACTTGCTTTGAATAAGAAGCCAGGCAAAGAAACGGTGTTTGCCTTCAACATGAGCCCTCCAGATAGCTTTGTAGTTGAAAGTGCAGAAAGATCCCTTGAACTGAATTTGGTATGCCGATTTTGCTGTGTACAGTCTGTTGTTAGTCTATCTCCAAACCATCACATCCTCAACCCCTGGGCGCAACTGAACCTCTTGAAGCATGTACCAGATGTTGAAGAACTCTACCATTTCCTCCGCTTGCTCCATTCTCCACAAACCTCGTGTCAAGTTATCATTGAGCAACTCCTCGGCCACTGTCAGGTTCTTCCGCCATGCCAACTTGTAGAGCCTTGGGCCTATGTCTCTCGGTGCACACCCATTTAGCCAAGAGGATTCCCAGAATTTCGCCTTGGTTCCATCACCTAAATTTACTTTAGTGGACAACCGAAAGAGCTGCTTGTCGACATCGTTGCACGGCACCTCTGATCCTACCCATGGCCTATCTGGCTCGGCCCACTCGTACCATAACCATCGCAAGCGAAGCGCTCTACTGAAGAGCTCCAAGTCCTAATTGCTTCGGGCGCTGCACTCTTCTCCAATTAACCAAGCAGTGACCTCCATTTGCATCTTCAGACCCTTTCCATAGAAACCCCCGAGGAATTTTGTTTATGCGCTTGAGGGCCCACTTCTTCGGAGCAAACATGGTAAGGAAGTAGGTCGGTATGGTAGACAACACCGAATTGATCAACTGCAGACGGCCAACCCTGTTGAGGAATTTCGCTTTCCAAGTAGGCAAACAATTTGCCATTTTGTCGATCAAAGGTTGAATGTCCACTCGACGCAATTGCCTCAAGTGCAGTGGCAAACCAAGATAAGTGCATAGGAAAGATTGTACAGGGCAAGCAAAACCTTCCATTACCTCTTGCAAATCAATGCCCTCACATCTGATGGGATACACTGCACATTTGCTTCTATTGGTGATTAGTCCTGACGCTTTGCCAAACAAGTTTAGGATTTCTGCCACTGTATGAATGTCCTCTTTTGAAGGGTTGACAAAAATTGCCGCACCATCGGCATATAGACTTGCTCTCAGCTTTGCAATTCTGTTATTTATTGGGGATAGCAGTCCACTTGCTGAAGCAAATTCAAGCATCTTATGCAGCGGCTCCATGGCAAGGATGAATAGCATGGGAGTATACCTGATCATGGGTCGGTTCGGGTCGGGTCATGTCAGGTTGTCGGGTCGAAATTCATGGCCCGCGCCCGACACGTCACACGTGTGGGTCGGGTCGGGTTCCGGTTTTAGTTATAATTTTCGGGATGGGTCGGGTTTTTTCTGAGCTCGGGTAAAAATTTTGGCCCGCGTCTGAGCCGTCGCACGGTCAGGTCGGGGTTTTTTCGGGTGGGTCGGGTCGGGCAGCCCATGATCAGGTATACATGGGAGAGAGGGGATCTCCCCGTTGAAGCCCCGTGTAGTGCTTGTACCACTTGCCCCTTGACCCATTCAGGAACACCGAAGATGTACAGGAATTTAGCAGAATGGATACCCACCCTCTCCATCTAGGCCTAAACCCGAGCTGCTCCAAAACCTCCAACAGAAAGTCCCATCACACACTATCAAACGCCTTGGTAATGTCTAATTTGAGGAACAGCCCTGGTTTTTTCCCCTGATGCAACGCCCTGATGAAGCTCTGCGTATACAAGAAATTGTCCTGGATACTCCGGCGGCGTATGAAAGCGCTCTGAGCTCTTGACACCAGATTATTCAGCTCCAACCCTAGTCTGGTGGAAAGCAATTTGGAAATCAGCTTCGCAATGGAGTGGGTTAGGCTGACCCCAACAAGGGAATGCAAAATTGAAGAGGCATCGGTGGGTTTGCCTTGTCTACAGGATTTGCCTCGCTGATGCAAAAACAGTTGTCTCCAACAGCGCATGCAAATCCTCCGCCTCCCTTCGCCCGGCCACAGACACTTTCTTCCTTCTCCCCCACCACCACCATGGCTGTAGCCGTCGCGGCCTCCGCCTCCACCTCGCTCCTCGCGCCGGCGGCCAGCATGGCGCTGACCGCGCCCAATGCGCTTCTCTTCCCCTCCTCCGTACCGTCGCTGCGCGCGTACCCGCGGCTGCTCCTCGCGTTCTGCCGCCCCGGGGCCGCCACCGTCGCCGACCTGCAGGGGCCGTGCTCGAGGAGGAGGTCGAGATCGGTACGACGACGACGGCGATAGGTGCGGCCCTGCGTTCACACCGCTCGCGCACCGGCAAAACTCTCTCCTCGCCTCGTCCACTCCTCACCTCTGCCGTGCGGAGCTCGATCCGCGCCTGCAGAGCTCGATTTCGCGCCTGCAGTGCTCGATTCGGTGGCCTAGAGCTCGATTCAGTGGCATGCGGAGCTCAATTCGGTGGTGGATGAGCTTGATTCGTTGATTCGCGGCCTCCTTGCGTCCTCCGCTCCTCGCCTCTTCCGATCTCGGGAGGGACGACAGCCATGGGCCCGCCTCCTCCGCCGGCTCTCTCCTGCTTGGCGTCGTCCGTGTGGATGGACGGTGGCGCCACTGGAGCTCCTCTCCCCTGTCCTCTGCTCCCCTCCTGCGAATCTCCGGCGGCGCGGATCCCCTCCCGGGCTCCTCTCTCCTCCGCGCCCAGAGCTCCCTCCTCCTTCCCTCGACCGCCCTGCGGCGGGCTGATTTGCCTGCAAGGAGAGAGGAGATGCAATTTTGCATCTCCTCTCTCCTCAAAGGCAATTTGACTCACCGATTTGCCTGCTCTGTTGGAGCTGTTTTCACTCGTGTACAGTGTTCTTTCGGAAGGCAAAAATGCTTTTGTGTCAGCTGTTGGACTCAGTCTTAGGCTTATAGGCCTGTAATCACTGAGGCACCTAGCCTCTGCTTTCTTTGGCAGGAGAATGACATGTGCCCTGTTTAGGTTGGAGAATTGCTGGTCATGCCCCTGGTAGAAGTAGTTCACTGCAAACATGATGTCTTGTTTCACAACAGCCCAGCTCTGCTTAAAGAAGACCCCGATGAAGCCATCCGGTCCAGGTGCCTTCTCAGCGGCAATGTCTTGCACCACCGCGGAACTCTTCCTCAAGATGTCTCAGGTCATGTCTTGTCAGACGAAGGTCTTCCTAGTTGAAAGTATACTCCCTCTGACCCGGCTTCCCAAAATGCTAACTGAAATGATCAAACACCACTTCCTCTTTTTCCTCCTGTCTGTAAAAAGTGTCTGCTGCTGACTCTAGTGATTGGATGTGGCATTTCCTTCTTCTCTCATTTGCTTACAGATAGAAGAGCTTAGAGTTAGCCTCTGCTACGTTGATAGAAGTCAATCGTGAAGCCTGCCGAACCCTCAACTTTTCCACTGCTGTCATGCCCAGAAAGATAGCTTTCAGAGCTCTTTTGAATTGGATCTCTTCCTCTGATAGTGCCCTGAAATCATGCAGCACATCAAGTATCCCAATCAACTGCTTTGCTGCACATAGCAGAATCTTGTTGTTCCCAATTAAGCCTCGAGCCCACTTGCGAAGAGCCACACTAGTCCTCTGAAGTTTAGTATGCAGACGAAGAAATGGGTTCGTTACGGATACACTTTTGTTCCAAGACTCTACCACCTTCTCGCTATAACCTGGTAGCCTAGGCCAGAAAGATTCAAAGCGAAAACCCCTGAAGTTTCTCACTATTTCCTGTCCGACAATAAGCAGTGGCGAATGATCAGACACTCGAGATGAAAGAGCTTGCAGATGGACATGAGGAAGCATGAGATCCCAGGCCGTGGAGCAGAAGGCCTCAATTCTAGTTTGTGTTCGGTCATTGGACCAGGTGTACTTCCTTCCTCTCAGATTCAATTCCAGATCACGGACGAGGTCTTTGAAACCCCCATAAGCCTCCTATTCAGATTTGAGTTACTTTTGTTAGCAACTTGAAGGATCATATTGAAGTCCCCAATCAGCAGCCACCTATCTGTCACCCCCATCTTCACCCATCGCAATTCACCTAGAAACTACAATTTTTTCGGCATCCCCTTGGGAACCATACACCATAGTGATGCTCCAAGATACTGTCCTTGAGGAATATTGTATAGTAGCTGAGACAGTGTGCACCCCAACTTCTGTTGTAGTGATGGAGTAGAAGTCCCTGTGAATAGCAAGGAGAATTCCTCCACTCATGCCAACCGAAGGCAACACGACAAAATTGTCCATGAAATTGCTTCCAAGAATCTCATTTACTAACAGAATATCTATGTGCTCCAGCTTTGTTTCTTGTATACTGACAATTGTAGCTCTTGTATCCTTGACCAGATCCTTCACCACTTGTCTTCTTGTTGGGTTGTTTAAACCCCTCGCGTTCCAGTTCAATACTACACAATTTTGATCATCCATTAAAAACAAACTGCCCCCACCACAGCCCCCTTGGCCGCATCAACAGCCCCCCAGACCACCAGACACAGCACCCCCCCGGAGCCAAGCTTCCAAAAACATCAACAATAAAGGTACATGTACAAACTTGCCAAAACACCACCCACAACCACCAGCCAGCCAGAGAGACCTCCAGCCACCACCAACCATCTCTCTCCCAAAAAAAGTAAAGGAAAATACATAAAGCTTAAAGACACACGCACTCGATCAAGAGCACACTGCGACCAACTCCACCAATCAATCATCTGCATCGAGAGCAAGGGCCGCCAGACTGTTCGGGCCCCCGTCCTCCAGCCCAAACACCTTCCTCAAGTTCCCAACCAGTCCATGCCCAGTGTTTTTCTAGATGCGTGTTTAATGCGTCTAGACGACGTCTAGACGCAAGACGTGGGGAGGGCGTCGAGTTTACCCCCTAGTCACTGCTCTAGACGAAAATCTCGTCTAGACGGTCTTAGACGGTCAACAACGGTCTAGACGATGCTGCTAGACGAGTTTTAGACGCGTTTACTCGGTTAAACATACGTCTGGACACGTGTTTTGAGTATGAGAACGTTTCGACGTTGGACTCAGAATTTCAATCGATCGCGCGCACGCCCAAGGAAAGCCAAACGTTTAGGGTTACCTGCTATATAAAGCCAACCAGTGCCTTTGACGTTTAGGTTTCAATCAAATATTTAATTATGGGATATTTGTGTTGAAATATATTTATATTATCAGTCTATACAAGATCTATAGTGGCTTGTAAACTATGATGTCTAGTGTGACTAGAATGTCTAGACGGCGTTTAATACGTCCAACACGTCTAATGCGTCTAATACGTCTAAAACGTCTAGACCCCGTCTAAACTGCCTAGACACTAGTCGTCAGCCCGTCGTCTGTTTTCGTCTTGCGTCTAGAAAAACATTATCCCTGCCACATAGGCTCCACAAACTGTTCGTACAGGTGCAGCTTCAAGTCATAAGTCGGGTTGTCAGCAACGACATCATCATCAGACGCACGGATTAGCAGCATTGTCGCCTTCTCCTCCAACGACTGCACAGAGGAACCACCGCTACCCTGCCTAGTTCCTCGAGAAGAAGCAACAACCGAGCTCTTCTTGGCCTGGGTGGTCTTGCCTCTTACCATCGGTCCTCCCAACAGCGATTTCTTTAGAGGGACATCCAGACGAGCTATCCCTCTCGCTGGCAGCCGTGCACTCGTGCTTCTCCCGCTTGCCCTATTGAGCCTGGCATCCGCTGTCCCCAGAACAACCCTGTGGACCGGTGCAGCAGGCGGACACGTCCTCCTCTCACCAAACCTCTAGGGGTCCACACCCCCCACGAGCTCATCCATGGTCAGGTTTAAATCGAATAAGGCCGGTAGAGGTTCACAGTTAGGATCAACCTCGCAACCCATGCTTCCAGCCTTTTCCCCCAACAGCCCATACTCCTCCACCTGCAGCCCACACACATCACAGCCCAAGTTTCCAGCCTCTCCCCCCAACATCCCAGACTCCTGAACATCTAGCCCAGACTCGCCACCACCCAAGACAGGACCAGCCTTCTTTGCCCCCAGCAAACCAAATTCCCCAGCATCTTGTAGCCCAAATGGTGTTGCTTCAGCTCGATTAACAGCCAACTCAGCTTCTCCCATAACCACTGTCGGAACTTCTGCATACAACAAACCCTCTAGATCCTCCTGATCAACCACGTGAACACCAGGAGGATCTTCCTCCTCCAAGTGACCACAAAGACTCCTGCAGGCACGTTGCTAGAAGCCAACCCAAGGCCTTCTGCCCCCATAGGGTCAACAGTCCCCTCCATAGCTCCTGTTTCCTCGAAGCCCCCAATCGGCGTGCCGATCAGTGAAGGTGTTGCCAGGCCAAGCGCATGCACTGGTTCGTGGTCCACCATGGTCGTCGTTGGCTCCACTGAGCGCAGCGACCCTGCAGATAGAACCGATCCAGAACACGCTGCCCGAGCAGCCTCTTCCACCATCGGGTCCACTAAACGCTGTCCTCCATTCAGACTTTCACGAAAAGGGAAACTGTCACCTACGCCCTCAGTCTGAAGGCCTCCGCTCACTGGAACCTTTTGCTTAGGGCGCCAAATGTGACGTTGCACTCCACCGGCAGCAATGGTGACCGCCGGCCGGCCGTCGGAAGTCCCAAACACACCATCGGAGCATGGCACAAAGCCCAGCCGATGCAACCCCCAGCCTGTCGAACACACTGCCAAGGGCCCTCCTCTGAAGCTGACGGCCACCTCCCTGATGGCGTCCTCCTCCTCCATGACTACTACTCTCGTTGAAGGCACCACCCCTTCCAAACGTACTAGGAAGATCATGCGGCCCAGACGACGGCATCTGCTGGTACCCACGGCCACCAATGCCAGCCCCACCAGCACCTCCACCCCGCGGTGGAGACCTGTCACGACCACGACCACCTAGCCTCTCATGCGCAGGCACGCACCGCCGCTCCGGCGACGGCCATCGATCCGACACCCCCAACCTCCAAACATAACGATGCTCTACCGGCCACTCCTCCTCCGGCGCCTCATATGGAATCCCACTGATATCACTTTCCACACTCCTATGCGACGGACTATCCGGCAACAGCGAATAATCAAGCACTCGATCAACATGAATGATAACATCATAGTCTAGAGTCTCTGCAGCCCCCAACCTCAAGGCACCATACGGCATCCCCATCTCCACAAGATGAGCTCCACCATCAGCATAGTGCTCCTCCAGCAACACAACTGGAAAGCAACGTACCAGTAACAGCAATGCCATCAGGCGCAGAGGTCCAAAGCCAAATCCACACACACTCCTCCTCCGATCCTCTGGCTTCTCCATCTCACAGACCTCATCATCAATGAACACCGAGGGAGGGAAAAGCTTTGCCAGCACACTAGCATGACGTAGATGCGCCGGCACCTCCTCAATGCACAAACGAACATGGTATAGCATCAATTCTAAAAAAACATGGTATAGCATCTTGGACACCGAACTCGCACTGACCTGGCGCGTCCACTGCATGAGGCAGAACTTGAAGTAGCCAAACTCCAGAAACCCCAGCCGCAGGCCGGAGTTCCGCTCATGCTGCTCCTCGAACCGCAGCAGGAAGGTTGAGCCCGCCTGCCTGAATACCTCCAGCTTGAACCTTGGGACCCAAAGCAGCCTGGCCGCCTCCGTCTAGAAGACGGCTGTGTCCAGACGAGCGTGCGCATTGAGCGGAACGACGAGCTGCGAGAAGATCTCGAGGTCTCGCTACGCCTCCCGCACGAGCTTGGAGCGCGACACCCCAGCACGGACATGGTCCGGGCGTAGATCAAGCGCACCCGGACGACAGAAGGGATCATACGCCGCCATGTGCGCTGCACCCACAGGCAAGACAGGAGCTGGCGGAGCGGAGGTAGGAGGCGCGGCGGCGCAACGCAAGGAGCCGAAGCAGCAGCGGTGGATGAAGGCGCAGTGCAAGAAGCAAGAGCAGTAAGCACTACGACCAGGCGAGGTGAACCAGCAGTAGAAGCAGACGGAGTCTGGCAGAAGCATGCCTTATGCCCAAAGCGAAAGCAAAGGAGGCAGCATGGTGGATCTCTGCAAGAATCAGTGCGGTGTCTGGCAGAAAAACAATTGAAACAGCCCCTCCCAGCTATAACTTTGAGCGCCTCCAACAAAGAATCCCCAGAGCTCGACGACAGCTTTCCACCAGCCCGATCATGAATGCGACCACCGGTCCCAAGGCGAGACCACACAGAGGAAGCCGTCCCTCCCTCGCCTCCCATTGATTCCTTAGTGAGCCATACCTGACTTGGTGATTGCCCATGCTCTGGAAACCTCGGCTTAAAGGTTCGAGGCCTCAGAAGCGCATCCTTGTATGATCCATTGGTCCTAGCTCCGTCTAGGCAAGAACCACCGGATCTCTCCTCCTCGTCACCCAAAGCTGCAGCTACAACTTTTCCCTTCTCCTCGCCGATCTTGTCATGTCGCTGTAGCGAGCTTGAACTCGACGGACTCCCAAGGAAGCTAAGGTCCACAACCTCCCCACTCCCAGGACAAGGCATCCCAGGGGCAGCAGAATCAGCAGTAATGGCGATGGCGGTAGCGGCCGCCGCCGGTAGCTGACCCGACGACACGGTGGCTGGTGGCTCTTGTTGACATTTCGTAGCGCGATCACTTAAGAACAGATTTAGAATCCGTCCTTGGTGACAGTGCCAGAAATGCTTGTTGGCCTTTCTTAACGTCACCACTAACGACGCCGAGTTAGCGTGAGCATCAATACTTGCCAAAGGTAAATCTAACGATCATGAACGAATCCGCAAGCGCACAGATAAACCATTGTTGCATTTCCCTAAGGAAGGAGAAGTATTCCAAGAGTATCGTATCCGTGGAAGACAATGACGGATACCAAGACTTATATTTTTGCACTGAATGTAAACCAAGAGATAGATATAGAAGACAACAACTCAAAGACAGGGGTAAGAGAAATGATATGATATGATAGGGTAGTGTGACACACACTCTCATCTATCTCTACCCTAGTACACTACGGCTTAGGGGGAACATACGAGTTAGCTCTTGGTTCTAAGGTACTAAACATACAAAGCTAGAAGATACAAGAGATAAGCATAAAGCATTACATGAAAGGGTAAGGTTCAGCACCCAGGTACAAACGGGGAGATAGCCCGCGACGACCAGCACTCTGCGAAACTACTCTTTAGACTCCTACAGCAATACCCCAGCGCGGAGGGTTTCAAAGGGTCCAACAGTTGTCACCACTGCGGCCTACCTCAATCGTTACGGGGGGCATGCTCATAACTAACGTAGCCACACAACCCAGGCACCATGCCTGCGTTGCTGCTAGACTTCACCCGGCCCGAGCTATTGTGACCCAGGGTGAGAGCCACCAGAAGACTGGTCAACTTAGACCGAATACCATAGCTTGAACACAAACTTCATGCAACACTAACATGCCATCTAACAAGATCAAACTAGGGCTACACATACGAACGGATATGAACTCTCTTATGTCTAGTCAACAAGATCAAAGGGTCATGTTCGTGAAGAACACGAGCCTCTAACTTATGAACAAACACATAAGGAATGAGTAAATCATCCTTTAAGTGGATCAAAAGGTAGTGTTCACGAAGAACATGAGCCTCTTGAGGAACCAAGTTGATATGTGCCTTGGTTTGCATATGATGAGCGATTGACCAGATGTTTTGAGGCTTTGTGTTGAGTGTGTTTCGTCGGGTTGTGTTGTCGGTTGTGTGTCTTTTATTCATATGTTTATGTGGTGTGTTGTCAATGCACTCGTGAGGAGTGGTTGACAACGTTGTGTGGACTGACTCTTGGCCTAGTATTGCAGGTGTTGGTTGCGGCTTGGTTTGCGTTGGTGTAGGTGAAGAACAGGCGCGAAAGGTCTTAGCCTTGCGGGGCCTCTGAGGAGTGGAGAGACAAGTAGGCTTGGTTCGAGGGACCCGGTGGCCGACGGGATCAAGTGCGAGCCGCATGGTGCAAGAAGAGCAAGAGGAAGTCGTGGACATGGAGCCGATGCATTGGTGGCGGCCAAGTCAAGGAACGAGGCAAGACCGAGTAGACCATCCGGGTGCCAGAGGTGAAAGGCTTGGCGAGCTCGACGCTTGGCGTGGTGAGGTCGGGCCGTGCACGCGGGGTTTGTTGGTTTGGCCACAAAACCAACACCGAGCCAGTGCAAGGTAGCGGCTAAGAACCGAAGCTTGTACGCGGGGTTTGGTGGTTTAGCCACAAAACCATCAGGAGGAGGGTTTCTCGGTTTGGGCCTCAAAACCGAGCCCGAGGGCCCGATGCGACAGAGACGGGGATCCGGAAGCGTCGGGAAGCTTCGAGGCGGGCGACACGCGGCATGATCGAGGTGCTTGCGTCGGAAGGACGCGAAGGCCCGATGGATGCGCAGCCGTCCGATGGTGAACTTCATGTGTTGACCAAAATGCCCCTGTGAGGGCTTGTATTGTATCTCCTAGTGTAGGGGCACTTCGGTCTTTTCCGGAGGGCCTATATATAGGAGGAGGGGGCTGAATTTTCAGCCAACTCTTTGACTTAGTTGGAGGGAGTGCTCTTTCATTTTGGGGTGCTCTTGGGGGAGAGAGGGAGAGGAGAGTGTGTGGCTCTTTGTTTGGAGCTTTTTGCCATCCAAGATTTGCAATTCTTGGAGTGGCTTGTAATCCAACATGGCATGAATATTCAGAGTGAATTAGTCCCTCAAATCTTGTGCAAATTCCTCGAGCAAATTCTGTCTCTTTCTAGATTCCCGAGTTGGTTTTTGTGCTATTTTCGGAGCTTTTCGGTTCGATCCTTGTGCGTCGATTTCTAGGCTGTTTTCTTTCGGATTTCTTTGAGGGGATCATGGGTGAGTGCCTTGTGCCTCTTTGTGGATGATCTTGACCCCTCAAACGCCGGGAATCGGGCTCGATTTGGTGAGGTTTGGATGAACTCGAGTTTATGCTTTGAGCGCACGAGATTTGCGATTCCGGTTGATTGGATAGGTTTGGGGTTCCAAGATTTTGGGCATAGCTTCTCCTAGAGACGCTTCTCATCTACCCAAAATTTGGGCTCAATCCGTTCAGTGGTTTGGGAGATCCATTGATTGGAATTTAGGGTTGACATCACGGGCTGCGTTTCTGGTTTTGTTCGCGCTTTGGCGGAAAGTCCGCGAGGGGGTGGCGGACGGTCCGCGAGGACTGTGTTCGTCGCATGTTCATCGAGTTCGTCTTGTGTTCTTGCGAGCTCGTGGTTTGATCCGTTGGGGTCTTTGGTTGTTTGGAGCAAGGAGTTTGCGGACAGTCCGCCGGTCCATGACGGACGGTCCGCGAGGTTCAAATTGAGGTGGAGTTTTCTGGTGGTTGGCACGGACGGTCCGGACTGTAGTGTCGGACAGTCCGCGAGGACCGAGCGGACAGTCCGCGAGGAGAGGGCGGACAGTCCGCGAGGTGTGGTTCATCTCTGGTGGTTCAGTTGGCAATTTCGGACGGTCCGTCTTTGATCCACGGACGGTCCGCCTAGTGACCGCGGACAGTCCGCCCCCTTCTGGCGGACGGTCCGTTCTGGCCGGACAGATTTGGTTGAGAGCTTTGTTCCTTTGGTTCTTTGATCCGTGCTTCCGCTAGTTGAACCAAGGTTTGCTCCTAGGGCTTGTAGGCTTGTGTGTGCCTAGTTTAGAGTCGCTTTTGTGTGTGCGAGTGATTCGAGTGGCAATCGGGGTATTGGCCGAGTTCTCTTTTGGAGAAGAATTTTTATCGGCTCCCATTCACTCCCCCCCTCTCTGGTCGCCTATTCGGTCCTTCACCTCTAAATGATGAACAAGAGATGAACTCAAGAACATATCAAGCATATGATCTACCATGACTTTACATGAAATAGTTGAATAACTAAAGTAGATCAAAGTCATACAAAGAAATAAAGATACAAGAGAACTCATACCTAGACTCCAAAGTAGACTTGGAACCTGAATAAGAGCTACTCTATCCTACCCCCTAGCCTTAGAAACTAAAAGTGAGAGGAGAATGGAGAGAGTGGTGTGTGAGAAACGGAGCCCCTCCCCGTCTATTTATAGGCAAGTGGGAGGCTTGCTTCTACCCGGGATGCAGCAAGTGACCAATGGGGAGCAACCACGTGGAGGGACACGATGAAAGGAGGCAGAGGCGGTTCGGCTGATCCTAGGATCGGCCGGCCCCTTCGGCCCTCCTTTCGAGGTGTGTTTCCTCTGGGTGGCTGCCCTGTGGGCCCTTTGATCACTCCCCCGTGCATGCCTCATTTTGGATCCTAGGTGGGCCCTTTGATCCTTGTGAAGTCCATGTGTCGCTCTCTGATTCGTCGGTGAGTGCCTCCCTTGGATCAGTGACGTGGATTGCCACGTGTTTCCTTGGTGGCCGCCACCTCCTCAGCTGAGTTGGCATGGATCTTCCATAGAAGGTGGGTTTCCATCTCTTTTCATGTTTATTTCATCTACATACAAATAATCTCCAAGGACAGGTGGAACTACATTATTCAAACCAAAATGCAAGTAAATAATGCATATGCCTCCATTTATGTGAGAATATTGATGGTTGAAAATAGTACTTAACAGCCATCAACAAACTCCCCCAAGCTAACCTCTTGCTTGTCTCGAAGCAAGACATTAAGGACTTAGGTTGGTTGATCAGGAGTTGCTACGATGTCGTATTCTTAACTTATGATAAACATACAACAAAGTACTCTACCAAGAATTGAACAAGTTGGCAATGTTCTTACCATTCGCTTGATGACATGGGCCATATAGCTTTACCTGCCTTAGGCGGTTGAGAGACAGAATGGTTATATAGCAAATGCATAATCACTCATACCTTGATCAGCTATTAATCCAGAGGTTTTGCAAATTTTTCAAAAGAAAATCAGAGTTCCTCAAATGATACTCTCGGATCGCTCAAAGTGTAAGGTCCCTCACCAAGGCATTAAGTTGCCTTTCTTCACATCCTACGTCTAATAGGCTTATGTGGAGCTGTAGGTAGGGAAGAAATGTGGCATACTTGTCTCACATATTTTGCTAAGTCAAAAACCGGATCTTTGGAAGAAACAAACATACATCCTGATCAAGATGTGCATATGTGTGTGATGAATATGAGCATTGGTAAGGTGTATACTAGGCCCGGAAATGGGTGCTCGATATTACCATGCTTATATGAAAAAAAATTAGGGATTGATGGTAAGGTGGATACTATCCCTGGAGTGGGTACTAGTTATTACCATCTATATGGTGGAACTCTTTCTCTCGCACATATCAATCCCTTTCTCCTTTTGGAAATTTTCGAGACTTGGGCTAGCTCTCTTTATTTTATTTTGCCATGCTTTTGAGCATGCTTTTCTTTTTTCTTTCTCTTTTTCTTTTTTTTCAGCTAGCCCTTTGTCTCTATTGGAGATATCCGGAGAGGGATGAATGATACAAAGATGCATAGAGTTTTATTTGTGGAAGAATGTGTAAGCAAATGGAACAAATGATGAATGCTAACTTCTAGTGTATAAGTTTTAGCATGAACGTGTACGTGATCTTGATCAGGGGAGTATGAGTTCTAACAAGGGTCACAACAATTTGACAAAGCTCAATGAGAGAACAAGCTACATATGTGGAGGCTAACAAGAGCTAGAATCTACATATGGCCTTGGATATGAAATGCTCATCATTGAGGAACTCATCATGTTTAGTTTTTCAAAAAGGAAAACTCTGGATGTCAAGCATCACTAGGTAGAAGATCATAGCACTCTATTATACCATATCATGTCTCACAACAACTTAGGCATGAATCATGCTTTTTGCTACCCACAATTTTCAAGCTAAGGTTTGAACATGCAAGCCAACAAACTCAAAACTTAGGTAGGATACAAAGTTGTAAGCAAGACATATGAGAAGAATAAACAGAGTAACTATTCATCATTTCAACCATAGAAGCAAAGCATTCTTACTGTGCATATCAAAGCAAACTAAAGCAAACTTGATGATGAAAGCAAACGAATCTTTTTGGTCTTTTTATTTTTTGCAGATTTTTATGGGTTTTCATTATAAGATATTCTAAAAACAAGGAAAGATACAAGTTACCTCAGGATGGGGGTCCTCCCCCAAGCTAGCTTCAGGCTCACTGCGGTGGAGGGAAGAAGAAACCCTGACTCGCATAGTAAGCCCTCCGCTCCTCTATCTGTCGCTGCTCTGCCTACTGCATGGCGTCAATCCTCTCGCCAGCCTGACGCTGCCATGCTGAGGTAGACTCAACGTGTTTGTTCAGCATCTCCTCCAATCCCATGACCTGGATGGTGAGCTCTCCCAGCTGCTACGCAAGCTGAGTGTCTCGTGCAGAGGCTGAAGAGTGCCGTCTGAAGGACGAAGACGGAGGTGGGCCGCCGGAGCTAGAACTACCGGGTGTAGCCCACTGGTCCCGGCTCGCACTCGCCCAAGCCGTGCCACTCGTACTCGGCTGGTAAGCGGGCTGGTCCCAACCAGGTGCATATCTAGGGGTAACCCCAAACATGTACCCCGCAGGGGCCCCTCCTGCCATCGGTGGTGTAGTGGGTTGTGGCTGTGGCTGTGACTGCTGCTGCTGCATGTGTGCTCTCTTTGCCGTGCTTCTAGTGGACCTGCCTGAAACACTAGCATGACGGCTTTTCTCTTGTGTAACAAGGGGAATGGTTAATGACTCTGAGCTATACAATCGAAACTCCGGGTTAGGTAATGGGATTTGATTTGCATAACCCGGGAAGAAGAAAGTCAAAGAATCATTTGGGCCTCTCTTAAGTGTATGCCCTTGGATCAAGTATGCCTCATCAATGAGAACTCGGGGCGTCCCAATGAAGGGTATGAGATTCCCGCTAAGAACCCCGAGTCTGAGAGCAATACGAGTCACCAAAGATGTACACTCAATAGGGCCTATCATCTTAAAATTCGTCAACCACTACCGAATCATAGCTTTAACGGGGGAGAGTTTGATCTATTTAGTAGCGGCATATAAGAGCATCAACTCATCATTGCGCACGGGCCAAACATCCTCTCGTGGAAAGAGAGTAATGGCGAGCCACTTGTGCCACAAGCGGAGAGTGGAATGCACGATATCATTGCACCGAGGTACAAATTTACCACTATAAACTAGACCAAAAATGTCTCCCCAGAAAGAGTCTCGACCAAAACCCTCACAAGCCTTCTTCAAAGAAAGAGCACAACGATGATTAAAACCAAGGATACGACTAAGACCTTTCCATGAAACTCGGTAATCGATCCCAAAAGACGAAACTCAATACCATCGGCCACCTCGGTAAGAGAGCAAAGAAACTGGATGGTCAGGGGCCGAGGGCCGAGCTCTGTAACCAGTGCAAACTCCTCTCAACCAAGAGCATACCAAATGGAAGCAAACTCGAGGTTCATACCTGTCTTCTCCATGAGTGCCGGGTCGAAGTCCCGGGTGTGGGCGAAGACTCGGTCTTTTAGGAGAGCATAGGCTTGCTCCTCTCGAGCGCCCCGCAAGCTGAGGTAGGGGGTGTCATCGACGACCTCCTCCGCTGCTTGTGGTTCGTCTTGCTCTTCTTCATAGTCCATCGTTGATGGGCTCGGCGTTGGCTCGGTGGGGATGGATGAAGTCGCCACCCAATTCATGCTAGAACACAACGGGACAACAAGAGCAACTCGGTGATGGATTAGTGAAATCGAATGAAATTCTTACCGAGCTTGCTCCACCAATAGCAATACTTGCAGCAACACAATAGAGAGAGTACTTGATGAATCCAACTTGAGTAAGAAATCCAAGAAAACCAAGAGAGTAAGGAGTAGAGAGGGGAGTGTGAGTGAAATGAGTTGAATAGGTGAAGAACACCCCATCTCCCCTTGCTATTTATAGGCAAATGCGTCGGGCATCCAGACATAGCTGTTAGGCAACGGCTAGGAGCCGTTGGAGCAAGGTGGAGCCTAGCAGCCGTTGGGCTGCTTCAACCGAATCTAGGGTCGGCCGACCCCAGGTCGGGGCCACCTGCCCCCTGCTTTGGCCAGAGGCTCCCCAACGGCTAGATGGGGGCCTGCCTGAGTGCCTCGGCCCAAAATCGCCCAAGAATATTTTTCAAGTGATTTTTCTAGAATTTTTAAACTCAGAAATTATTTTCAAAAATTTTATTTGAAAAGGGAAAAAGGGCTAGATAAATTTAGCTGCAGATGCAAGATTTGGAAAAAAAATCAAATATGCAGTTTGAAAAATCAAATAAAATTTTGGAAAGGGAAATATGAGATAAATATCATTTTTAAACTTTTTGGTAGAAAGGACTCATCCTTTTTAGTCCGACGAGTTGGACTCTTCTCAGCGGTTAATTCCACTCGGCACCCCACTCCTGAGAAGTAGAGGGTGATGCCTTTTCAACCTTCCGCCATTCTTTACGAATTTTCTTTTGCTTCAATTTTGACGGAGATTTCTTCTTTGGGGGTAAGGGCTCCGTCCTTCCCCCTAGCTGCTCAACACTATCTTGCACTAAATAGCATTGCTCTTCTTTATCTTGAAACCTGAACACCAAGTTCCTCTTCCCAATGCGGAAACGGATTACTCCGGCCCCCACATTGATTCTAGCTCGGACATCACTTAGAAATGGTCGCCCAAGGATGAGCGGCATTCCTCCCTCATCGTCCATATCAAGGACCACGAAATCCGCAAAGACATAATAGTTCTTGACCTTGACCAATAAACTCTCAACAATTCCTTCTGGATATCTTTCATTGAATCGGTGAGTTGGATAGTCTGTGCTGTTGGAGAGAGAGCTGGATATCCCAGTTGCTCGAACATGGTCTTGGACATGAGATTGACACTTGCACCAAGATCACAAATGGCATGCTTGATCGCCTTGTAATAAATGGTGCACGTGATAGCTGGATAGCCAGGGTCTTTCTTGTGCACAACTATTGATTCCTCCCATGGATCTAGAATTTGTTGTATGGGCTTCCCTGCGTAGTTAGGAGCATACGTCTTCCTAGGTCGCTTACCCCACCTAGTAGACACTACATTAACATTTTCACAAGAGGACACGGGTTGCCCGGAATCCTCCCATTATCAGCAGACGGAACCAATGCAGGTAACTGAGCTAACTGAGTTTCTAACATTTTGTTAAAGCTTAGCTGGCTCTTCTGAGTAGAAGAAAAACTTTCAAGCTTAACGTTGAGACTTTCCAAGGTTTTATCAAGGGCAACTAACTTTTTATTAACACCTTCATTAATTTTAGCCTGCCCGAAAACAAGATCTCTCAAGGAGGGCTAGTTAGAATTATACATGTTACCTTGGTTACCTTCTTGATAATAAGGGCGTTGTTGATTCCACGTTTGGCCTCCTTGTTGATGTGGATGATAACCATTGTTATTGTCATTCATGTACATCACTTCCTCCTGAGTTTCAGGACAGTAATTTCCCGAATGCCCAGTGTTGCCACAGACTTCACAAGTCATATGAGAATCCATAGGCAGAGTAGTGATGGCCCTGGCAGCCTTCTCGCTGGTGTAGTCATCCAATCTTTTCATAAGAAAGTCCAGCTTGGCAGTAATCATATATGCTTCCTTGACAGTATGAGTACCCCTCGGACGTGGTTGGAGTCTTTCATCACTCCACCCTTGGTTGGATACCATCTTCTCAATGAGTAATTTAGCATTATCGACAGTGAGTGAGAAAAATGCTCCCTGAGCAGCAGCATCAATATGGCCTCGGGCTGTCGGAGTCAGCCCATTATAAAAGCTCTGAAGAATAAGCCAATCCTCCATCCTATGGTGAGGACAGGCCAGGACGTACTCCTGAAGCCTTTCCCAAGCCTCTGGAATGGATTCACTTGCTGCTTGATGGAAACTAGAAATTCTTCCACGAAGAGCTTTGGTTTTACCCAATGGGAAGTACTTCTTGAGGAATGCCTCTGAACACTTATCCTAAGTATTAATGGCATCACGATTCGCATAGAACCATTGCTTAGCTTTCCCTAGGAGAGAAAAAGGAAACAGTCGATGACGAACAACATCCATATTTGCATCCCTGGTGATGAAAGTGCTGCATAGCTCTAGGAATTGTTGCAGATGGGCATTAGCATCCTCATTTGGCTTGCCACAAAATGGGCTAGCCTGTACCATCGTGATTAGACCCGTCTTGATCTCAAAATTTTCTGTCCCCATTGCCACCTCAGGACCTTGCAGCGCCTGGTCAGCAGAAGGAGCTGAGTACTCATGAAGTGTCTTCTGGGCCATAGTGTTTGACGTGGATGGTACAAAGGTGTAGCGAACATGGCCTCATATGCCATTTGTTCAAGTTTGATTTTGGTGATTAATGACAACATGATCAATGGGACTAACCATATTGTCTAGCATGTCTTTGTAGACACTTCTAGGTCCCAAGGATGCAAAAATACCATATGCCAAAATGAGAAGATAGTGTATTTTTCAAGGGTCAAAATCGTGAAAGAAAAAGAAAAGAAAAGCCACCGTCGGATGAACCGACGGTACCCTTGGAAGCGACATCGGTGCAATCACCGGATGAAGTGGTACACTACGGGAAGACTCAAGTCAACAGGATGGTCACCGGATCAACCGACGCCCCCTTTTTTAGTTGCGCCGGATGAATCAAGAAACCGAGCAAGCAGGAATCAACAGCACCAGATGAACCGATGGTGCAACGACAGTTCATCCGACGACCGTGTATTTACTGACAGAGACGTTCGGGCGCAAAGTCCTTCAGCACCGGATGAACTGATGGGTATAAGGATTTGAGCGACGGTTCATCCGATGGCTGCGAAATTGCTAACAGAGAGGTTTTGGCCGCGAACCCATCAGCACCGGATGAACCGACGGTTAAGTGAGAAGGCCGTCGGTGAAAGCGTCGGAGAATATGTGTCAGAAGGGTTGCAACTGCTAGGTGACGTGGAGGGCACCGGATGAACCGATGGCCCTGGAAAACTAGCATCGGTTCATCCGACGCTATGGTTTTCAGTGGCTTTTAGCCAACGGCTCTTTGGATGCCTTGGGCTATTTATACCCCCTCCACTCACCCATTTGGAGTTGTTGGAGTGTGTGGAAGTGCAGAGGAGTTCAAGACTCATAGAAGATCATATCCAAGCCATCCAAGTGCTAAATTGCTCATCTATAGACTTGCACATGCTTTGTGTGTGTGCTTAGTGTTAGGTTTAGCTTAGAGCTAAGTAAGTGCAAGGTGTGCCTACCTTGTGAGGTGATTCTCGAGTGGATCAAGTTGTACGAGGTGTGCCGGAAGCCTTGGAGCCTAGGTGGCTCTCCGGCAAACGTCTTCGACCCTTCGGCTTGGTGTGAAGCGGCGAGGACACTTTGTGCGGGGGACGTGGAGACCCCCTTCCCTTGGTGGAGAAGCTCCTTAGTGGAGGTGGCATCAAGGTGACGAAGGGAGCTTGGCGAGTGCCTTCGTGGCGAGCCTTTGTGGCAAGTCAAGTGGTGCTCTTGGGAGAGACTTGGTGACCGAGAAGCAATACTCTTGTGTAGAGTGCTTCAACGTGGACTAGGGGTGGCTTAGTGCCTACCGATACCACGGGATAAATCGCGTGTCAAGAGTTTGCTTCCTCTCATCCCCCTTTACGTTTCCGCATTACATTCTTGCAATTCTTGTTTGCCTTTACTTACCTAGAGTAGTATCTTGCTAGGATTGGCTATAGGTTGCAAAACTTGTTTTGGGATGGGAGTTTCACACTAGAACAACCTAGTTGCACATCTAGATAGTATGTTCTAGTTTATGTTTGATGCAAATAGTGATAAGCCATAGGTTAAGGTTTTAAGTTGCCTAATTCACCCCCTCCCCCTCTTAGGCTACGGGCATCCGATTCCTTACAAAAGGAAACTGGTTCGCCTCCCAGACAAGTACGACGAGGTGAGTCGAAATGAATTTGAGCTTTCCTCACTAGTGACGCGGGATCTTTGGTGAAATTCTCCGGTAAGTCGAAACCAGTCATACACTACCTGTCTTCATCATCCAAAGATAAAAGAAGACAATCAAGGTTAGCCTGCATTGAGAGTTGCTCTAACCTACTCATGATTTATAAACAGATGCAAAGCATAGTCATGATAATCCTGTACCTTCCCCGGCAACAGCGCCAGAAATGCTTGTTGACATTTCGTAGCGCGATCACTTAAGAACAGATTTAGAATCCTTCCTTGGCGACAGCGCCAGAAATGTTTGTTGGCCTTTCACTTTCTTAACATCACCTCTAACGACGCCGAGTTAGCGTGAGCATCAAGACTTGCCAAAGGTAAATCTAACGATCATGAATGAATCTGCTAGCGCACAGATAAACCATTGTAGCATTTCCTCAAGGAAGGAGAAGTATTCCAAGGGTATCGTATCCGTGGAAGGCAATGACGGATATCAAGACTTATGCTTTTGCACTGAATGTAAACCAAGAGATAGATATAGAAGACAACAACTCAAAGACAGGGGTAAGAGAAATGATATGATAGGGTAGTGTGACACACACTCTCATCTACCTCTACCCTAGTACACTACGGCTTAGGGGGAACATACGAATTAGCTCTAGGTTCTAAGGTACTAAACATACAATGCTAGAAGATACAAGAGATAAGTATAAAGCATTGCATGAAAGGGTAAGGTTCAGCACCCAGGTACAAACGGGGAGATAGCCCGCGATGACCAGCACTCTGCGAAACTACTCTTTAGACTCCTACAGCAACACCCCAACGCAGAGGGTTTCAAAGGGTCCAATAGCTGTCACCACTGCGGCCTACCTCAATCGTTACGAGGGGCATGCTCATAACTAATGTAGCCACACAACCCAGGCACCATGCCTGTGTTGCTGCTAGACTTCACCCGGCCCGGGCTATTGTGACCCAGGGTGAGAGCCACCAGAAGACTGGTCAACTTAGACCGAGTACCGTAGCTTGAACACAAATATGCAACACTAACATGCCATCTAACAAGATCAAATTAGGGCTAGACATACGAATGGATATGAACTCTCTTATGTCTAGTCAACAAGATCAAAGGGTCGTGTTCGTGAAGAACATGAGCCTCTAACTTATGAACATACACATAAGGAATGAGTAAATCATCCTTCAAGTGGATCAAAAGGTAGTGTTCACGAAGAACATGATCATCTAAATGATGAACAAGAGATGAACTCAAGAACATATCAATCACATGATCTATCACTACTTTATATGAAATAGCTGAATAACTGAAGTAGATCAAAGTCATACAAAGAAATAAAGATACAAGAGAACTCATACCTAGACTCCAAAGTAGACTTGGAACCTGCATAAGAGCTACTCGTCTACCCCCTAGCCTTGGAAACTAAAAGTGAGAGAAGAATGGAGAGAGTGATGTGTGAGAAATGGAGCCCCTCCCCTTCTATTTATAGGCAAGGAGGAGGCTTGCTTCGGGGCTCAAAGTGTCTCAATTCACCCGGGGATGCAGCAAGTGACCAATGGGGAGCAACCACGTGGAGGAACACGATAAAAGGAGGCAGAGGCAGTTCGGTCGATCCTAGGATCGGCCGGCCCCTTCGGCCCTCCTTTCGAGGTGTGTTTTCTCTGGGTGGCTGCCCTGTGGGCCCTTTGATCACTCCCCCGTGCATGCCTCGTTTTGCAATCCTAGGTGGGCCCTTTGATCCTTGTGAAGTCCATGTGTCGCTCTCTGATTCGTCGGTGAGTGCCTCCCTTGGATCAGTGACATGGATTGCCACATGTTTCCTTGGTGGCAGGCACCTCCTCAGCTGAGTTGGCATGGATCTTCCATAGAAGGTGGGTTTCCATCTCTTTTCATACTTATTTCACCTACATACAAATAATCTCCAAGGACAAGTGAAACTACATTATTCAAACCAAAATGCAAGTAAATAATGCATATGCCTCCATTTATGTGAGAATATTGATGGCTGAAAATAGTACTTAACAGCCGTCAACAGCTCTCCACTCGCACTCATCGTTCCCCCAGCGCTTAGTAAGTGATACACACTGTGGTGAGAAGGTAGAGTTTTTTCAATGTTTCATCTATTGATTTTTCATGTTGCAACTTTGTGTTTTAGTGTTTCACCGTGCTCAAGCTGGCAAATATCGCATGAAACATGTGTTTGATGTTGCGTCGGGAATTTTCCCCCTTAGACTACAATGTTTAGATTGCACTATAATTTTCACATTTTTTAATGTGCAATATCATATTTTTAATGTTGGGAATATTTATGATAAAAACTGCAATGGAGTGTTCGATGAAAAATTTCGATGTCCAAACGCTAGCATGGCTCTACATATGTAAAACTACCAGACTCTGTATGGCTGGAAGGAGGGACTAGGAGTCCTAGTTCTTGTCCGGTTGCTTGTGGGCTCTTACCGAAACTCTAGACTTAGTTCGGAGTATATATACGAAGGAGCACACCTATTGTACTATATCGATTTAAGAAATAAAGATAAAGAGATGCTCCATCTATATTGTGTCTTGTCTACGTGTCTCCTTTGTTCTTATGTTTGTCATGAGAGACGTGAGAGGGCGAAGATTCTACCGTTGATGACGTATTTCACAACACGTTATCAGCAGTTCAGCACAACCGCTCTTCGTCGACTATGTCGGAGGAGTCGTCGTCTTCGCCATCGACTACTTCGACGACGTCGACTACATCTACGTCGTTAGCGAACGGATATGCACCGAATCACCATCAAGCAGGCATGTCTATGACCATGCCTAATGCCCTACGCGGTATGTATCTACTAATAACTGCCCTACGCAGCAAGTGGAGTAGATCAATTGGCATCAAACAATAAAAGGTACGAATTGTTGAAATTACGTAGTAGATTGAATCTATGAGTGGAAAATCATCTTTCCAAACTACTACGTCGGTAGCATGCCGTGGAGAACCTACATTTGACTTTGGCCATCACAGTTATGCATGTATTCGACCCATAATGTACATGATTATGTACGTAGGTTGGCAATGATCATGATCGTATCTTTGAGAAAGTAGAGCTACAGATTAAGTTGTGCCATCCTGAATGATCAACACAAGAGTTGCTATTGGGATGCAATCTAATCAGGGAGGAACTACTAAAAAAAACTGCCGGCAAGCAGCTGTGGGCAGTATATACTATGCACGCACAACTTGCACGATATGCACCGTAGAGAACCTCCGAGCCTCGCCAGTAGTTGAGCTCGCCGCCCGATCGAGGTTAATAATTAGGCCCTGATGCACGCTAGCAGCCCGAAGCCATGAGCTGAATCCCGTCCACAACCGTGCTCCACGCGCGAAGTCGTGAGCTGACCGACGACGCTCGCAATTTTGCATCATCGGCCACATCTTGCTGGTGGCAGCAGTAGTTAATCCGACCCGGCCTCGTTCATATTTGTTTTTCGCTCAAATCGAGCTGATCACCGTGCCCAAAGTCATTCACGTATCCAACCCGAAGTCAAGCATGACACGAGTTCAAGTCCCACCCGCAGTAGTGGATGAATCAGAGGCCGTGCCAAGCCCGGAGTCGGACTGAGCGTGCTCAGAAACGCATGCACCGCCCGCACGCAGCGCCGCTCCGTACTGCACCCGATGTTGCCACCCTGCATGAAGAAGTAAGAGCAGTCCCAATAAAAAAAATTAGCACGATTTTCATAGCATAAGAAATCATGTATAGAAACTATATTTCATAGTGGTAGTGTCTTCAAGTAATAATTGTTTTCTCTTTCTCTGTCTTAACTCTAACTTCTTCCTCCAATGAGAGAGTGACATGAGTTCCCTAGAAACTAGTAATTTCTTCCCAATGGCAACTTCATGGTTTCTTGGTGCATTGGTTCAAGAGAAGACTTGGTTTCTTCATGAAGAAACCATTTCTATGATTCTCCATCTCTTTCCTCATTAACTAGACTGCCACATCACCATTTCAATTAATTAACAAGCTATTTAAGAGAGATAGAAATTACCATTAATACACCATTGGAAGTGCCCTAACGACCCACAGTCGTCGAACTCGGACCTGCCCGCCCACACCCAGTAGCGTACGCACGCATATCCAGCCTCATCGCTTGCACACTTGCACGCACTGAGGAGGCGGGGAGAGGATGGTCCGAAGCCGTCGGCACCTCCTTCATCCGGTGCTGCATACCTGCATATGAGGATAACTGGATAAGAAAAATGGGAGAATCGGTTAGCCGCGGCATCTCGTTGTACCACAACACCGCTGATACTATCGGTCAAGTCAAAGTGCGATCTTAAACCTGCAGTTCAACACTGATTTTATGGTTTTTACGGCTCATTAACAATTTACATTTGAACCTTCTGTAAATCGATATCTATGAAGTATCATTACTGTTTTTATGATATTATTTTTGCACATAAATTCAGTAAAATTGTAGCTTAATCATAGAAATATGGTTTTGAGTATATGAGCTCTCTAAATTTTGAAACCCTTTGAGGCTCATATTTCAACTTTTTCTAGCATGTTTAATGAATATGTAATTCTGAAAATTAATTAAACCATTAATCCCTAAAGTGGCTAGAAAATTACCTTTAATCATAGAAAATGGTTTTAGGCTTATGACCTCTCTCGATCCTGAAGAGCCTTAGATATAATACCCCTGAGAGTGTCATATTGTTTTTTCCTTTGAAAATGTGTGAATGAGTTTTTTTTTGCTAGAAATATTCTGTGAAATTACCTAAATAATCTATTGAATAGATTAATCAACATCAATTAATTTTGCACTGCTTGTTTCATGCATTTGAACACATAAAATGTGCCCGTAGCAATTGCATGAATAATGTAGGATGTGACATGAAGTCCATTATTTCTTGAAGAAATATAATATTAGTTTTAAGCCTAGCACCATGTAATTTCTAGAAGAAATACCATATAACTATGCAAGTTATTTAGTTGATTGAAATCAACACATTTATTTCCCCACATGGCATTATGATTTTACAATAGAAGTAAATTCGCAAGAAGCGTGTCATCTATTTTGAGTTCATACATAACATGAAGTTATGCAGAATCAATATGGTCACTTGAAGAGTCATATTTGTTGCCATATAGGCACTTTTGCAATTCAAGAAGAATATGTGTAAACTCAATATAGAAAATGTTTGTGCAATCAGAAGTTGTATAAACCGTATAAATGTAAGGGAAATAATATCCATTTCAGAAGCGATGTTGGGCTCAGAGGGAGATATATTGGGACCATGAAGTCTTGTACTCACCCAAAACCATTAAATAAATAGTATTTCCTACATAAGTTGTGTTGGAAATTCCGAAATCTCCGGACAGAAAGTTGTTACGATCTGGCAAAAGGTACTGCTCTCTCTGAAAAAAGGTGATCCCTTTACACGGAGGCATGGGGGCTCCTTTTATAGTGCCCGAGGGTGACTTTTACATTCTGAAACTACCCTCCACAATGTTACATATATATGGAAATTTTGGGGGTACATCTGTCTGCGGCAATTACGGAGATCTCATCTAAATTACAAACATGCCATTGCGTATTCCAGCTTCTCTCTTCTTCCGTAGCCAAGCTTCTCATGTTTCTTCATGTCTTCTTTAATACGCTGTTGACTGGGTCAGCTTCGGCCTTCCGGGATATCTTTGTGAGCTTCAGGAATCCTCAATCAACAGCCTCGGTAAGGACCTTCCCCCTTTCGCGCTGTTCTGTCGTTCTTTCTCAACACCTTCGGAGTAGAGAAGTTTTCCTGAAATTCCCTGTTTCCTGAGTGTTACACAAAATACATAGGAAAGAAAGGAATCCTGATTTCTTAGGATTTCCGAGGGTCAGCAATATGTTCACGCATGAAATAACATCTCATCAAACCATTTTATTTATCAGAAAACTTTCTCTAATCATAAAAAGTAGCGATTTCAGATATATTCACAGATCTGAGAACCTTCGGAATCTTCGGGGGTTTCCTTTCCACTAAAAAATCTGTCGACGTGTGTCTTCTTGGAAGATCCCGATGGTGACGATTTTTAGCTGATCCCCAACAGTAGCCCCTCGGGGAAGCGGGTTGACTCCGACGACTCATTTCCACGAAAAAAGATTTTAGGATTGGTTAAAAACGTCACCCTCGGTCGTCGGAGGAGACACGCGTCGAAGTTTTATAGGGTGTCTGTTCATTTCCCGAGGCGCCTTCTCGATGCATCCCTTCGTTCCTATAAATAGGGGGCCTGTGATAACTTTTGTTTTCACCGTTTCCCCGCTTCTGAATCTTCTCAGAATTTTTCTCGAATTCTTGAAGACTCTTTGGCGTCCAGTTTCCTGAGCTCCGCTTCTCCGAAGGTAACTTTTTCAATCCCTTATTTCCTTAGTTCTGTTTTTTGGTAAAAGAGATTGATTTTTTGATTTGGCAGTTTCTTGCTTTCCTGCTTTATTGGTTTTTAAGGTGGCTCGTGAGAAACATACCGCCAAGACAATGACAGAAGAAGAAATTGCTCAGGCTGCTGCCACCTCGGGTTCTGAAATTCCGCAATCTTCTGAAGTGCCTTCCTCAAGTGTCGCCCCTTTGTTCCCAAGTCTTGAGGATACAACTGTCGAGGAGGGAGATGTGAACTCAGGCGAAGATTCTGGGACCGAGGAAGATATCTCTCAGGTTGAAGTTGAGATGGAAGAACTGATGCCCCGAAGGTGGCGTACCCCCCTACTTTCGTTTTTCGGAAATCTCTAGTGACTCCCGACTTGATCAAGGATTTCGAAGAAGCGAATTTCTTCCCTTCTGGCTGCGGCCGTGCACCGATAGATGAAGAGGTTCCTCAGCCGTAGCCTGATGAGGTTGTGGTTTTCAGAGATTTTTTTACTGCTGGACTTAGATTTCCCTGTGACAAACGTCTTCCGTCGATCTTGGATCGATTTCAAGTGAAGATCCATCAGCTTACACCTAACTCTTTTCTGGAGCTCTCGAAATTTTTCTGGATTCAGAAAACCTTCAAAGGTCATATAAGTGCTGATGTCTTCGCACGACTCTTCGAGCTTCACATTCAGCGGAAGATTATCAAGCTTGATGATGATAACTTTTATGAGGCTCACTATGGATGTAGTACTTTCAATACTCGGCGGAAGAACGCAAGTCAGAAAATTGAAAGGATTCAGCTTGCTCCTTGCAGCAATGACAAATGGGTTGATGATTGGCAGAGGTTTTGGTTTTACGTTAAGGTTGATATGTCTAAGGAGAAGGGTCTCGCTGGTCCTCTGAACCCTTTCTATGCACCTATTGGTCCAATGACTGTGGTGTCTACTGCTCCTTTCAACAGGAAGTCCCAAGACTTCAAGAAGGGTGAAGACATGTTCTACTTTGCCTGCACCATCCTCGGTGGGCGAGATGTGATCGAAGAATATGTTGCTGCCAGTGTATGGCCGTTGTCTTTTGGGTGGAAACCCAAGAAAATTGTTTATCTTTCTGTGGATTGGGCGTCGTGTAGGGTTCCTTTTCCAAGATTTGACCTTCGCCTTTCCGAGGGTCAAACTTTAGATGATTTTATCTACCTTGTGGAGGAGTTGGTCGTTGATATGTTTGGAAAATGCTATTTGAGCGAGTATAAGCAGTTCAAGAATATCATGAAGCATAAGCGTCGGGTGAACCGTGTCTTCTCGGAACTTGGCGCGAAACCGGCTTTGCGCCCGGGGCCTCCTGGTCCTAAAAAGTTGATGCAGGCGCCAGGAGTTACTGGGTCGGTTGCCGTTGGTGCTCCCGCGAAGTCTCAGAAGAGAAAAAGTTCCAAGGTTTTGGTAATCTCTGAAAATGCCTCTGACAAGACCTTCGGGCCGAGTAAAGTTCCTGGGAAAACCAGGTCCCTGGAAATGTCTAAGAAGAGGAAACTGGCTACCGGGATTTCTTCCTCGCCTCCCCGTAGTTCCAAAGCTGAGAAGACCGCTGCGGCTGCCTTGGCGGATCTGAAGAAGAAGAAAGGAAGTGTGAAAGTTATTTCTTCCAAGCCTCGCGCTCGCATTGCGCCTGCTTTATCAGATGAGGAGGACGATGACAGCCGACACTCAGGTGACTCCTTATTCTGTTGTGAGGTGGTTCCAAGCCGTGTCGCGTGTTCTCCTTCCTCGGAGAATACTTTTGTTGATATTGAATCTCTTTCAGATAAGGAGCCTACTGTTGCTGAGAAGTCTGTTGCGTCCAAGGTTTCCGAAGTTTCTTCATCTTTGGATAAAGGGATTGTGCTTTTGGGGAATGAGACAAATGACGGTGATGCCTTTCTTAGATTCATGGCTGATCTTGAAAAAACCATGCAGCGGGGTCTTCCTTCTCACTTTCCACTTCTTATTCAAGGTCGGCAAGACATTCTCGAAAGTGAAGGCGTTCCTGCTGAGACCTACAGGTACAACCAGACTTTTGGGACAAATCTGAAGGGTAAGTTGTTGTTTGTTGGTGGTGCTGGGATTGGGCGGGATGATGACCCTTACAACTTTGATATGCTATGGCGTGCTCCAGGATCGCTTGCCGCCTTCGCAAGCTCATCCGGGGGCGAGGCTTTGGAGAAGCCCCCTTTTTCCGTTCAAGAGTTAGAAAAAATTCCAGAATCTCGAATAGAGACGGTTCAGGATAAGGCTCATGCGATTGTGAGATCTGCGCATGAAGATGTTGGAAACTACTTTGATCCTGCGGGTACGTTGGCTCTGACTTGTATTTTTTATTTAGCTTTTTGGCTTTACTTATTGTGCCTTTTTGCTGTTGTGCAGTTTTTGAAGATGCTCTGCGGAAGCTTCCTGCTAGAGACTTGTCAATGATCAACACCACCCTCGGTTTGAAATCCGTGATTGCTGGCAAGATTTCTTCTGAAAAGACCCGAGCTGACGAGAATTATTCTCTTTCGTTACGTGGCAAGCTTCTTAACCTTGAGCAGGAACTATCTTCTTTTAAGATGCTTTCTCAGGAACTCGAAGATCATAGCAAGACTCTGAAGGAGATGGTGGACATTGCTAAGGAGGGGAAAAACATGCCGATGACGCGTGTAAGGGTTTAGAAATTGAGCATACGAAGCTTCAAAAATCCCATGCTGATGATTTGAAGATTATTGAGGAGCTGTGCGGGACGGTTGAGCGCGATGCAAACCAAATTTCAGATCTGAAGGCCAAGAATGCCGAAGCCATGAAACATAATGCCGATCTTGCGAAGGCAAATGGGGAGAAAGACTTGAAGATCCTTTCTTTGGAAAAAGACCTTGCTGACAACTTGAAGGTTATGAAGGATGGAGAAAACAAGATAAAGGATAACTTTGATTTTTTATTTGAAAAATATAGCGAGGCTCTTGGTAATCACCTTGTTTGGAATATGGCCGCAACCTCTCGTTGCCTCGATCTTCGTGATTTTTATGGGTAATCACCTTGTTTGGAATATGGCCGCAACCTCTCGTTGCCTCGGCCTTCGTGATTTTCGTGGGTAATCACCTTGTTTGGAATATGGCCGCAACCTCTCGTTGCCTCGGTCTTCGTGATTTTCGTGGGTAATCACCTTGTTTGGAATATGGCCGCAACCTCTCGTTGCCTCGGCCTTCGTTTATTTAGTTTTTGCGAGAATAAGGATAAAGAAATGACAATAATGAGAATGCATTTAGGGGGAAAGTTTCTTTCATTAATGACAGAAAGAAAATTTACACGAGACTCGCCTCATTAAAAACCTTGCCTCCGTGGTGGAGTTCCCCTTGCAAGGAAAAGAGTATGGTCCCCTTAGGTAAAGTAAAAATGCAGGAAAAGTAAAATTCTTTTTTTCCTCGATACTGTTTATAGATCCACCGGCCGAGGTTTTTTACAATTTTTCTTAATTAAATTGCGACCTAACTAAGCTTATATTTCTATCTTTTCTTAGGGATAATACCTTTTTAAGCTTTCCACGTTCCATGAATGTGGTAGCTCCATTCCCAGTTCATCAGTTAGGCGGAAAGAACCCGGCCTATTGCTCTCTTTCACTATGTAAGGTCCTTCCCAAGTTTCTTGTAGCTTCCCCGGATTTTCCCAATCCTTCTTCCTTTTGATGACTAGGTCCCCAACCCTGATTTCCTTCCTTACAATTTTCTTGTCTTTCCACTTTCTGGTTTCTTGCTGATATTTTTCCAAGTTCTGAGCTGCTTCCAGAATATCTAGTTCGATCATATCTTTCTCTAATTTTTCAGTTTCCTGGGAATCATCAGATTTTCTGGTGGCTCTCAAACTTCCATTCTTGATTTCTTCTGGTGTCATGGCTTCAGTACCATATAATAGGCGAAAAGGTGTGAACCCCATGGCTCTTGAAGTAGTTGTGTTATGAGACCAGATGACTTTTGGTAGCTCATCCACCCACTTGCCTTTCTTTTGATCAAACAAGCACTTCTTGACACCTGTGAATATGATTCTGTTTGCCCTTTCTACTGCTCCATTTGATTGCGGATGATAGACTGATGAAAACTTGACATGCGTGCCTATGTTTCTGCAAAATTCTTTGAAGTTGTAACAGTCGAACTGTTTCCCATTGTCTACTGTTAACTCTATTGGAACTCCGAACCTGCAGATTATATTTTGCCAGAAAATTTTTTGTACTATTGCCGCAGTAATATTTGCCAGAGTTTTTGCCTCAATCCATTTTGTGAAGTAGTCCACAGCCACTGCTGCGAATTTGCAATTGCCCTGTGCTGTTGGTAATGGTCCTACCAAGTCCATTCCCCATCTTTGCAATGGCCATGATGGTGAAATCAGCTGAATTGGGTGCGAAGGTGCTTTCTGTTGCTTCACATTTTTCTGGCATGCTTCGCACTCTTGAACTATCCTTTTGGCATCTATAAGCATTGATGGCCAGAAGAATCCTTGTTTTATTGCTTTTCTTGCAAGTGCTCTTGTACCAATGTGAGCTCCGAAGAATCCGCTGTGAATTTCTGCTAGCAATTCTTTTCCTTTGTCTAATGTGATGCATCTTAGCCATGGTTCTGAAACCCCTGATTTGTACAACTCCCCGTCAACTATGGCGTAGCCCCTTGCCCTCTGTTTGAGCCTGTTCAGTTCAACTTCATCGGCTGGTTCGTAATGGTCTCTTAGATATGCCATGATTTGTGCTCTCCAATCGAATGGTTCTATAATGTTTACCATTCTCTCTTCTTTCTCTTTTACTGAAGGGGAAGTGATGATTTCGAAGAAAACATCTGGGGGTAAAGGTTGGTTTTGAGCTGCGGCCTTTGCCAACATATCTGCCTCGTTGTTTTCAGTCCTTGGGATGTGTTGCACAGTGTATCCCTTGAAATGTTTTTCCATTTCTCTGACCTTTTTCAAGTACTTGATAAGCTCTGGGTTTCTTGCTTCGCTTTCTTTTTCAACATGCCCCTGGATTACTTTAGAATCTGATTTGACAATGAATGCCTGCTGTCCTAGAGCTTTCATTTTTCTGAGTGCTAGCAGCAAAGCTTCGTATTCTGTGGTATTGTTGGTGGAAACAGCTTCGTCAGGAAAATCTAGTCTCGCGGCATATCTTATTTTGATACCCGAAGGTGATGTGACTACTGCTGAAATTCCGACTCCTTTCCCGCACCATGCACCATCACAATAGATTACCCATGGTACCTCTTCGCAGCTGTCACTTCTCACTGTTGGTGATGTCCAGTCCACAATGAAGTCAGCGAGGACTTGTGATTTTATTGTACTTCTTCTGTCAAAATCTACTACGTAGCCAGATAGTTCTGCAGCCCATTTTGCGATTCTTCCAGTTGCATCTTTGTTTGTGAAAAGATCATTTAGCAGCTGATTTGTGATTACACGAATTTGATGCCCTTTGAAGTAATGCCTAAGTTTTCTTGCTGCCATGACAACTGCATATGCAATTTTCTCCAGCTCTGAATAGAATAATTTTGATCCCGAGAGAGCTTCGGAGGCGAAGTAGACTGGTACTTGCCTTAGTTTGCCATTTTCTTCTTTCTCTTGAACGAGGACAGCACTCACGACTGAGTTAGAAGCTGCGAGGTATAATAGAAGAGGTGATTTTGGCTCTGGTGGACAAAGTTTTGTCATATTTGTCAAATATTCCTTGAGTTCCATGAATGCTTGACTTTGGGCTTCGCTCCATTGAAAGTTTTTTGAGCTTCGGAGAAGTTGAAAAAATGGTAGGCTTCTTTCTGCTGCTCTGGGAATGAATCTGTTTAATGTTGCCACTCTTCCTGTCAGTTTCTGAATTTCTTTGACCGAAGTTGGTTCTTGCATATCCATAATTGCTTTGATCTTCTCAGGATTGGCTTCGATGCCTTTTGTTGACACAAGACATCCTAAAACTTTTCCTTTCTGAATGCCAAATACACATTTTTCCGGATTGAGCTTGAGATTTGCTGCTCTCAAGTTTGCGAAGGTTTCCGCGAGATCTCTGATGTGATCATATCTTTTGATGCTTTTGACTATGATGTCGTCGACGTATGCTAGGATGTTTCTCCGAAGTTGATAGTGTAGCACTATTGCTATCATTCTTGAGAATGTTGATCCTGCGTTTTTCAGGCCTTCTGGCATTCTCACGAAGCAGTATGTTCCGAACGAAGTTATGAAGCTGGTTTTCTCCTCATCTTCTTTTCTCACCCTGACTTGGTGATATCCCAAAAACATATCCAGAAGTGATAGCATTTCGCTGTTTGCAGCATCGTCCACTACTCTATCTACTCTTTCCAGTGGATAATCGTCTTTCTTGCATGCCTTGTTTAAGTCTGTGAAATCTACACACATTCTCCATCTTCCATTTTTTTCTTGACTGGTACCGTGTTGGCCAACCAAACTGGATAAATTACTTCTCGAATGACATTGGCATCTTGCAGCCTTTGAACTTCTGCTTCAACAGCTTTTGCTTTTTCCTCCGACATTTTCCTGAGTTTCTGCTTTTTTGGATGGATTCTATCATCTGTGTCCAGTTTATGCTCAATGATGTCGCGATCGACACCTTGAAGATCTTTCGCTGACCAGGCGAAGATGTACTTGTTCTGGTTTAAGAAATAAATGAGTTCTTCTTCTTCTTAAAGACTTAAATCTGCTCAAATTGTCACTGTTCTATCTGGCATGCCATCTAAGAATACCTTCTTTGTTTCTCCATCTGCACTTATTTCGATTTTTTTTCTTTATCTCTTTTTGCTTCGGAGTATGGCTGTTGCTTTTCTTGGTCATCTGCCAGATGATGGACATTTTGCTGTCCAGGTGTGTTTCCTCGTTCGATTCTTCTTGCCTCATTCTGATCTCCGAAGACTGTGATTATGCCATGAGGAGCTAGAATTTTCAAGCATAGGAATAGTTGCCTGAACACCGCATCGAACCTATTGATGAATCCTCTCCCGAAGATAGCATTGTATGGATAGTACATGTCAACAACGTCGAACATGATGTGTTCTGTTCTTGCACTGTCCAAGTCTCCAAATGACATTGGTAGAGAGATTTTTCCGCTGGACCTGACTGGTTTTCCACCAAAACCAACCAGTGGCTTCTCTGGTGGTGCTAACATGTGAGGAGCGAGGCCCATGCATTGAAAAGTACTGGTGAAAATGATATCTGCTGAGGAACCGTTGTCTATCAAGACATTTCCTATAATCCACCCAGCAACATTAACTTCGATGACCATTGCATCATTGTGGGAAACTGACTTCAGCTTGAAATCTTCCTTGGTGAAAGTTATTGGAACCTTTGCCCATTCGGGCCTTGCTGTTGGACCGTCGTCAATGACTACATTGATTTTTCTGTAGTAGTAGTTTCTTTGCTTCTTGGTGTCAAATTCCATGGATGAGCCTCCAGTTATTGGCAAGATCATGCCGAAGGATGGCAAGGCTCTTGAAGTGTTTTGGGAATTGTTTTGCTCAGTCTTTGGGGTTTGGGCTGGTGGTGGTGGTGGAGCTTCTTTCGCTTGGAGTGGCTGAGCTTGCTCAATGACTTGTATGGCTTAAGTTTGTGGGAAGGTTTGCTGTGGAGTTTGGCTCTGGGGAATTTGGGGTTGATGGAAAAATTGTTGCAAGGATTGTGGCTGTGAAAAATGGGTTTGTGGGTACAATTGCGGCGAAGGTTGCCAAGTTGTCTGATGTGGTTGGATGAAAGGTTGGGTTTGAGGAAAGGATTGGTGTTGCCAATAAGTGTGCTGCACTGGTTTGGGTTGCGTGGCTGTTATCTGAGCTACGCGCTGTTGATCCTGGATTCTCTAGAAATTCTTTTTGGTTTCTGGGCATGCCTCAGTGTTGTGGCCCCGACCATGATATATGCACTGGAAATGTGGATCTCTACTGTCATGATTTTGTAGCTTCGGAGGTGCTTTGCCTCGGCCTCTCCCTCTTCCTCTTGCGGAATGACCACCTCGTTGACTGCTTTGGTTATGATAATCTTGGGTTTGTGTTGAATTGCCTTGTGGGTTATCTTGGACATTCATGATGGGTTGATGTCCGGCCCAATGATTGCCTTTCTGGGACTGCCTTTGTTGATATCTTTCTGCCACTCTTCTTCTGTGGTCTTCATCTGATTTGCAATATTTTTCCAGTTCTTCGAACAGCTCATCTATGGATTTAGGATCCAATCTGTTGAAATGACCAGCTGTTTGCTCCGGAGTTAGACCACTTATGAGAGCAGAGATTGTTGCTTTATCATCAGCATCCGGAGTTTAAGATTTCAACTGCATGAACCTTCATACGAATTCAGCAAGTGGTTCCTTGTCTCTCTGTTTGCACTGGTACAGATCTGCTGTTTTTGTGGTCGTATGATGAAAAGCCTGGAACACTTGAAGGAATTTGGCTTTTAGGTCCAGCCAGCTGTAGATTGAGTGGGGTGGCAAAAGTGAGTACCAATTGAGTACTAGGCCTTCGCATGCAATGATGAAAGATTTTGCGAGAGCAACATCATCTCCTCCTGCGGAGGCTACTGCCGCTTCATAACTCATGAGGAATTGTCTGGAATTGCCAAAGCCATTGAACTTTGGAAGTGAGACTGGCTTATACTTGGATGGCCACGGAGCTGTTTGGAGACCCACAGACAGTGGGGAGTTTAGATCATTGAACTGGGCAATTCTGTTGCTTGCTGGTTCTGGGATTTCTGTGAAGATAAGATTTTCTTTGATTGACTGGTTCTTGTCTGCGGAGTTTGGATCTGGTGTGAACCTTCTGAAAGAATTATTATCTGTGTCGTTCATCTCATCCAGCTCTTTTTGTAGCTGCATTATCTCTTTTTTCGCTTGTTCCAGCTTCTGAAGCTTGTCAGTTGCTTGCTTCTTTGCTTTGAGCTGTATGGCTAGCTTTTCTTTCTGCCTTTTCAAAGTTTGGACCTGTTTTAAAGCGGCCTCTACCTCTTTATCTGGTGCTTCGTTTTCATTGTGGTCGTTGCTGGCTTCCGGTATTTCTTCTAGTTCCTTCCCTTTCTCATTTTTGTCGCTTTGTGAGTCTTGGAGTTGTTCTGGATGTTGAGTGGCATTGGCCTTAGGGTGAAGGACGAGGCCTTGCTCTGTGCTTTCTTGGTTATCTTCGCTCTTAGGATCTTGTGCGGTTGGTTTCTTAACTTTCTTCGATGGTGCCATCGTGGGTTTCTGACGGCTAAGACCACGGTGGGCGCCAATGTTGGAAATTCCGAAATCTCCAGACAGAAAGCTGTTACGATCTGGCAAAAGGTATTGCTCTCTCTGAAAAAAACGTGATCCCTTTACACGGAGGCATGGGGGCTCCTTTTATAGTGCCCGAGGGTCACTTTTACATTCCGAAACTACCCTCCACAATGTTACATATATATGGAAATTTTGGGGGTACATCTGTCCGCAGCAATTACGGAGATCTCATCTAAATTACAAACATGCCATTGCGTATTCCAGCTTCTCTCTTCTTCCGTAGCCAAGCTTCACACGTTTCTTCATGTCTTCTTTAATATGCTGTTGACTAGGTCAACTTTGGCTTTCCGGGATATCTTTGTGAGCTTCAGGAATCCTCAATCAACAGCCTCGGTAAGGACCTTCCCCCTTTCGCGCTGTTCTGTCGTTCTTTCTCAACACCTTCGGAGTAGAGAAGTTTTCCTGGAATTCCCTGTTTCCTGAGTGTTACACAAAATACATAGGAAAGAAAGGAATCCTAGTTTCTTAGGATTTCTGAGGGTCAGCAATATGTTCACGCATGAAATAACATCTCATCAAACCATTTTATTTATCAGAAAACTTTCTCTAATCATAAAAAGTAGCGATTTCAGATATATTCACAGATCTGAGAACCTTCGGGGAATTCCTTTCCACTAATAAATCTGTCGACGCGTGTCTTCTTGGAAGATCCCGATGGTGACGATTTTTAGCTGATCCCCAACAAGTTGCATTATTAAGAATCAGGTGAGGAGATGTCGATGAGACGAGCGGTCGAGACGGGACGAGCGGCGACTCCGGCGGAGACCTGCCTCTATGGCCGTCCCCTCAGATTCCCCCTTGATCCGGCGTCGAGATCCTTCCGACGCGCTAGCTCCGAATCCAAGTTCCCGATCGAGTGCTGCGAAAGAGGAGCGGTGAAGCTGAAGGAGATCCCAATTCGGTTTCAATGGAGGACGGCGGGCTCGCCGCGGGAGTTGACGGCGGGGGTAGGGTCGCCGGCGCCGAAGAAGGTGACCGAGCGGCCATTTTGGGACCCGCATAGAGCTGGATATGGCCCTGTCCCGACAGGGGAGGCGCGGGTGCGGTCACCGCCGCATCAAGACACATCGCCCGGCATCATGGGACACGCGCCCTCAGCTGGGACACGCGGCGAGCATCCATGGGAGGAGGTCGGGGGTGAGCGTCACCAGGGGGAGAGGGGGACTCGAGGGTGGATCACCCGCAGCTGACTCAGCTGAAAGGGTATCGTGCTCCTTCCTCCTCGCATATCCCCACCACAACGACACCGCCTGCCTCCCCCATCCCAAACCCTAGATTCGCCAACATCACAAGGTTTGTGGAGTTCTTCAAGAACTCGCGGGAGCCAAGATCCTACGCGCAGGCGGTGAAGATCGGGGCGCCTCCAGCGGCGCCTGTGGTGATGGTGTTCCCGGCAAGGACACGCGGCGGCGGCCGTGATGGGTTCGGCGCCGGAAGGCAAGGTCGCGGTGCGGGGCGTACAAGGGGTGGTAGCATGTGTGGCACCGCCGGGACACTCGCAAAGAGGAGGAGACCCCGGAAGGCGAGGAGAAGAAGATCCAAGAAGAAGGTGAAATTCTAGATCAACAACGCCAAGAACATCGCCGCAGTGGGGGTGGCTCAGGAGGTAGCAATATGAAGGACCTATTCATCATTCTTCTGGGAGGGATTCCTTTGGTTCTGGTTGGGATCGTGAGGTCGAGAAGCAAGATGGAAACATGACCTCGGAGGATGAAAAGTCCAGATGGAGTCACCATCAGGAGATGTGTGGGAACAGAGATATGCCAGGATCAAGTCAGGAAGTTGCAGCGTCTCAAGTTGGTGTAGAAGTCCCAAGGGTGGACCCGAAGGTTGCTCGGCATGAACAGATGAAGCCTGAAAGAGCTCGTTGCATCCACTGTGGGTACAAGAACCACTCCTCAGAAGAGTGTAACGGGAGGACAGCTTGTGAGAACTGCAGACTTAACAATCATAGCATATTTGAGTGCCGTAGATACCCTCAGTGGAATGATGGTCCAGAATTGTGTGCTGCTCAGGTAGAGAATCAGAGCTTCTTCTTCATTGAAGAGAAATTTGATCAGAGGGTGTTACAGGAGAAATCTAGCATTGCTATCATCACTGTGTTGAGAGGCAAGGCAACAGCTCGGCAGATAGAAGAGGAATTCAAACATGCTTCTGAAGGCAGTACATGGAGATGGGCAGCTAGAGCTATTGCTGATAACAAATTCACTATGAGGTTTCCTGATGCTAGACTGGTGCAGGTGTACATCAATTTTACATCACTTGGGATGAAAGCTGTGGATGCCCAGATTTCTGTAGCCCCCCGGAGTTCAGCTGCTAATGCAAAAGGGATGCTCCAATAGGCCTGGTTCAGGGTGAAGGGGATACCAATTGATCAAAGAGCAGTGAGAACAGTGGCTAAGGTAGCAGGTCTGGTAGGCAAAGCAATGGTCATCGATGAGACTACAAGAAACAAAAGTGAATATGTGAGAGTAAAGATAGCCTGCAGAGATGTTACAAAAGTTCCAAAGGTGGCTGAAGGGACACTGGGGCTAATGATCTTTGACTTCCACTTTGAGAGAGAGATGGTGGCTGAAGAAAGCACCAAGACTGACAAGATTGCTTAAAAATCCATGATTCAGGAGGCCCTCCTAGCCCCAAGAGACCCAGAATGGATCCCAATAGAGGATTTGAAGAAAAGGGGGCAAAAAATGGTGACACAACAAATCAGGGGGGGCGGGGGCTACAAAGGGCAGTGCACCCATGGGGCCTCCTCTGCTCCTAGCAAGATAAACATGAACAAGAACAACAACAAAGACAAGGAAATGGTCCAGATGTCTGAACAACAAGATAAGGAAGAAGACAAGGTGTCTAGCCTTGACTCAGGTGCAGACACAGATGATAGTGAAGACTTCCAAATCAAAGTGACTAAAATTCAAAGCCTGTACTCTGGGGTGGGGTCCTCCAGCCATAAGCAAGTCTGGCTGGCAAGATGTGATGAGAACAAGTACTCTAACATCCACAATCAGTTGGCAGGTGGAAAAGAGGGGAGATCTTTCTTCAACCTTGATGATGAACTGATAGAAGATCAAAACAAGCAAGATAAGGCAGGAGGCAAAGAGCCTGTAGAAGCACAGATGGAAAGAAAAGAGTGTGATAACCCCCAGGAGAATCACAATGATGGGAGTGATGTTCTTATTGCTGAGATAAACAACACCATCACTGAAGGTGTTGTCCCTGATGCTTGGGGGTCTGAAAAAGGGATGTCTGTGGAAGAACAAGATGGTGGAGGGTTGGGGATGGTGCCTGCTAGGGGAGAAAGAAGGAGATGTGCAAGACTTCAGAAGGAGTTGACCACAACCACTGATGACAAGAACAAGCTGATGGCCAAAAAAGGAACTTGGAAGATACTAATCTAAATACATGCAATTCTTTTTCTGCCTTAAGCAATCATGAAATTGTTTCTGTGGCTGAGGGGATGGGTGTTAAAATGCAAAGCATTAACTTTGATGTTATTGATGTTATGAAAGATCTAGAAATTGCTAGGCATACTCTTGAAAGAAAACATATTTTAAATAATGAAAAAGATAAAGAACAAGTGGAGGATGAGCCTCCTGACATTGAATCCATATTAAATGAGGACTCTGATTGCGAAGAAGGAAAAGGGCAACAAGACTTCATTTTGGTCCGCGGTAAAAGGGGGGTTAAAAAACCCTCTAGATTGTCTTTGTCTGGGAAACCTAAGAACTCTAAAAAGGGAAGAGCCAAGACTGCCTCAAAAAAGGGGAAACAGGGAGATGAGCAAGGAAAACTTGACACCCCTCCCCCTGTGAAGAAGAATAGAAAAACAAAAGTTATAAAATGAGAGGAATCACCTGGAACTGCAGAGGCATCCAAAAAAAAGGTGTTGCCTCCTTTCTCAAAAATCTGATTATGGAACACAAATTCCACTTCATTTGCTTGCAAGAAACCATACAGGAAGATCTAGATGATAGGATCATCAATAAAATTGATGTTAACAAAACTTATCTTTGGAAATGGTTGCCCTCCAGAGGAAAATCAGGAGGGATTGCTACAGGAGTAAATATAGGACTCCTGAATGTTGGATCCTTCACAGAAGGAGATTTTATGTTACAAATGAATCTCTGGGATAAGGAAAAAAGACAGAAATGGAATCTGATCAATGTATATGGTCCTACCCAAGAGGACAACAAGGACAGATTCTTAGCTGAATTAGCCCTCTTCTGTAGCAAAAATATAGAACCTTATCTGGCTTGTGGGGACTTCAACATTATCAGATTCACATCTGAGAAAAATAATGCAAGTCCCATACATAAACAGTCAGGTCCTTTTAATGCTATCATAAATGCATATGAGATGCTTGAGATAGTGATGGTTGGGGGGAAGTACACATGGTCTAATAACCAGAACCCCCCTACTCTAGAGAAGCTAGATAGATATTTGATGAGCAAAGATTGGGAGGATCTCTTCCCTAGAGTGGTGGTGAGAAAGATACCAAGAGAAGTATCTGACCACAACCCTCTAATTCTAACCACAAAAGACAATACAACCTTAAAACATCTGGGATTCAGATTTGAGTTAGCATGGGTCAGAAACCCTGATTTCATTAAACTGGTAGCTGAAATTTGGAGAAAAAATGCCATGCAGTTTCAGCTTTTGATAGAGTTCAATTAAAGATGAAAAGATTTAAGCAATATTTCAAAGGCTGGGGTTTCAGCCAGCAAGGGGCACAAAAAAAACACAAGCAAAATATCCACTCTGAACTCTGGGCTTTGGAACAAGCCAAGGAGATTGCTCCTCTGACTTGTGAACAATATTGTAAGAAAGCAGAATTAATAAGCCAATCTCTGGACATTATAATTGAAGAAGAACTTTACTGGTACAGAAGGTCACATGAAAAATGGCTGCTGGAGGGGGATATAAACACTGACTTCTTTCACAGAGTGGCCAATGGTCGTAAGTGAAAAAACACAATTTTTTCCCTTCAAGATGGGGAAAAATTGTGGAAGGGGACCAAAACCTCATGGCTCTGGCTACCAGGTACTATAAAGACCTGTTTGGGCCATCCACTTGTCAAGATATACCCCTGGACCCCACCCTATGGTCCCCAAGGGAGAGGGTGTCAGATAGAGAGAATGAATTGCTGATCAAACCCTTTATAGAAGAGGAGGTCAAAAAGGCCCTGTTCCAAATGGAATGCAACAAGGCAGCAGGGCCTGATAAGATCCCAGTGGAGTTTTTCCAAACATGTTGGGACATAATAAAAGAAGATATCATGGGTGTGTTTGAGGAGTTGTATGACAACAAGTTGGAGGTCAGCAGAATAAACTATGGGGTGATTACCCTTCTACCCAAAGTAGCTGATGCCAATAAAATTCAACAATTTAGACCTATATGTTTGCTTAACTGCCTATATAAATGGATCACAAAGGTCTTGACCATTAGACTGATTCCTGTGGCTGCAAAACTGATATGTGTTGAACAAATTGCTTTTATAAAAGGAAGAAACATAATGACTGGTGTAATGACCCTGCATGAGGTGTTACATGGAACAAAGCGAAGAAAAGAGATAGGAGTGGTGCTAAAACTAGATTTCGAAAAAGCATATGATAAAGTCAGCTGTAAGTTTTTGATGGAATGTCTAAGGATAAGAGGTTTCAGTAGGAAATGGTGTGAGTGGATTAATCACATATTGACTGGTGGCACAGTCTGTGTCAAGGTTAATGAGCAGCTGGGGCCTTATTTTGTAAGTCATAAAGGTGTGAGGCAGGGGGATCCCCTATCACCCCTGTTGTTTAACTTTGTGGCTGATTGCCTAACAAAAATGGTGAAAAAAGCCCAGGAGAATGAGTTGATCCGTGGCCTTGCAAGTAATTTAATCCCACATGGGGAGGCCATACTCTAGTATGCAGACGACACAATCATATGCTTGGAGAATGACATGGAAAAAGCTAGAAACATGAAGATGTTATTATACATTTATGAACAAATGGCAGGGCTCAAAATTAACTTCTCAAAAAGTGAGGTAACTTTGTTAAATGGTGACAACATACTTGAGCTGCAATATGTTGAGTTATTCAACTGCCAGACAGGGGGGGTTCCCTATAAGATATCTAGGGGTGCCAGTGAGCCCTAGTAGATTACATGTGGTAGATTGGATACCACTGAAAGAAAAAAAAATAGGAAGAAACTGGATATCTAGAAGGGGGGAACAATGTGAATAGCTGGCAGAACCACCCTCATAAACTCTAGTCTAACAAATACATTCATCTATCATATGTCTATGTACCTATTGCCAAAAACTGTGGTCAAAGAGCTTGACAAACAAAGGAGGACTTTCTTTTGGCAGGGAGGGGGTAGAAAAAAGAAGTACCACCTTCTTAGGTGGGAAATTATTTGCAAAAGCAAAAAGAAAGGGGGCTGGGAATAAAAAAGTATTGAAAAAATGAATATCAGCTTACTAAGTAAATGGTGGTGGAGACTAGATAGAGAGACAGGCCTTTGGCAAGACCTGGTGAGAGCCAAATATTTGAGGAATAAGGTGATTGGTAATGTTAGTCATAGAATGGGAGACTCTCCTGTCTGGACTGACCTGCTCAAAGTCAAAAACCTATACCTTAAGGGGAGAGAAGTGAGGGTGAACAGTGGAGAGGACACTCTTCTATGGACTGATAAATGGACAAATGAGAATCCCATGTGTGTGAGATTCCCTGTACTGTATGACCTTTGTACAGACAAAGGCATTACAGTTAAAGATTTCAAACTGAATAGGGGGGCTGTCTCTTTTAGAAGATGGCTACCTGACTTCTTGCATGAGCAATGGCAGGAAGCTAAAAAAGAAATACTGGATTTGCAACTTAACAGTGATAGGGACCTGGCCAAATGGGGGAATGGACATAAAGGAATATTTACAGTTAAGGCAATGTATGACATGTTAACAAGGAATGATGAAGGGGAGGCATATACAAGGATCTGGAAAGCGAAGATCCCTTATAAAATTAAAATTTTTCTCTGGCTAGTCGAAAAAAAGCTATCCTAACTAAGGATAATATGATCAAAAGGAACTGGACGGGGGATCCATCATGCTACTTATGTGATTCAGCAGAGAGCGCGGATCATCTCCTGTTTCAGTGTCCAGTGGCTAGGTGTGGTATGGGGAATTGTGGCATTGTGCATCAATACCAATCACATTCCCTCTAATTGTGAGCAATACTGGGAATGGGCGAGAATACATTCCCCGGGTAGTATACTGGGACATACATTTGGCCTAGCAGCTGTATGTTGGGCTATATGGAAATCAAGAAATAAAGCCTGCTTCGAGAAGAAATATATTAAACATCCTGCAGAAATCATAATACACACGTGTGCTTTGATGCGGCATTGGACAGGTCTGTACAAGAAGGAACTTCAAGCCCAGATGGCGGCTGGGATCGGGGTGCTGTTGGCGTCAGCAGGCAGGCTGCTGGCTGGGCAAAGGGGGAGACAGCTGATGTTGATGCCTGCTCCGGACCGCCCAGACGACGCGCAGGATGATGCAGGAGCGGGAGGACCGACTGAGGAAGCTTGATGCAGCTGCTGATGCCAGAGGACCAAAGCATCCTTGAATTATGATAGAGTAGTGTGGTTGTTCTTCCCTTCTGGTTGCAAGGCCCAAACTTGTAAACCCGTGATGGGTAGCTTCTCCCCTCGGCAGGTCTGCCAGTGGCAGCACGGGGGGGGGCGTCTTTTGAACGTGCATGTCGTTCCCCTTCTCTATTTCTGGTTGTAAAAACTCGGTATTTCTGTTATCTCGGTAATGGAAATGGGGAGTCTCCCTCGGTTCGAAAAATAAGTTGCATTATTAAGTTATATTTCTCAAGAATTTGGTTATAATTCAAGAAGAATTAGCACTTAACTTTTGCTATATGACTATAAGTTTTGCATTAGTTTATAAATCTTTCTCAGAATAAATGGGCAAATTAAATTGAATAAATAGGTGTTTCTTACGTCTGCATAGGTTTTTCTCACCTTATCTTATGCCCACTTGCTTGTAGCAATATTTACCTATAGTAATCACTTTAATCTCAAGGAATATATAGAATAATTACAAATTGAATATTGTAAATAATTGCTTTAAATTGACTATTTGGTAATAATTTGAAAGTATTTTCCACTAAAGTCTCAAGTACCCATATATGTTGTAGTTATTGTGCATTCCTACCATGTAGGTAGATCGGAAACTGAATTTCCATGAAGCACATTAATTAGTGATATATATGCTTTTTAATTGAACTTGGAAGTTTCAATTTAGCCATAAAGTTGTATATTACTCAACTACATATTCTAACTTGAAGTGAAATTCCACGGACCATATCGGTGTACACTGAATAGTACATCTATTTGGATCTCATATCATATTATATTTATACTAGCAGTATAATTTAATTCTATGGAATATTTGAAATGATTCATAGATCATGCTTGAAGCATAGCATTACCCGAAAGTGCAATTATGGTATAACAAGGGGGAGAATTTGAGACATAGAGACATGGAAAATTAATGTGGATAAAGATGAAAATTTTAATAGGCATATCCCTAATCTTGTAAGATTGTTGGTTTAGAACCTCATCCAGTTAGATTGATGGACAATCAATGCTCAAGTAGGCCCGTAGCCATAGTCATCGTAATGACTAAACATGTAGCTCTGCGTAGCTTTTTAATCCTAATATTACTTTGTTGGTTGGAATGACGAAGTTAGGAGTTATTACACACTAATTAATGTGAGGACATGAATGTCACCACATTAATCATAAGTCTTTGCATGGACATCACATCAAAAATTTCGCTTAAACAATGGCTTGTAGCTATTATGCCATTTCTATCTTTACATCAGCTTGCACGCTGTGTACATTCAAAACTTCTCCTATTGAGAAGTAGCTTCCACTCTGATAAGATGGCCTGTAAGTCATCATAGCACTTTGTCAACCAGCTAGCATGTTGACAAATCAGTATATTATATATACATATGTGCATAATGACTAGTAGTCATTAATTTATCTTTAGTCAAGAAGGCTAAGATCAGGGGGAGCAAAGTGGTCTAGAATTGACCTGATAGGAAATTTATCTAATTAGAAATTGATTTGCCTAATTAGAATGGATTTGCGAAAAATGAAAAGAAAATGGACATATTAGTCCACTGTGTGAAAATAATTTCGAATCATGGATACAAAAGCAAATGGGGAAATCTTGAATGAGAAAGCAATTAATGTTTCTTGAAGAAATTCCAAGTAGATTATATTTGCATAAATTTTTAAACTAGAAGTTTAATTATAAAAATTACTTGAAGTATATTATATGAGTATTTGGAAGAATGTTTTGGGCTAAATAATAAAGTAGCTAGATAAATATATTAATGAAATATAGCTAACTGCATAACAAATAACCCCTAAAAATTAAAATAAAGTGCGTGGAATATTATTTTCACCATCATAGCATACAAATGGGCATCAACTTGAAGTTGGAGAAATATAGAACTGAATTTCCATTAAATTAAGCTCATGGGAATATCATTGGAAATATGCTATTTATAAAGATCTAATACCGACATTAGGGGGAGAGAAAACCCATATGAACGCCTTGTATTGAATGGAAGAATAATTTTTATAATATTCCTGGAAGCTTGAAGCGGGGATAGTAACACGCACTCAGTCATACTCGCATGAAGCGAAGTATAATGCTAGAAAATTAAAATTTGAGGAAGCCTATGAATAGCACCACCAGATGTGGAAAACACACTTGAAGTGAAGTTCCCTGAAGGAGTTGGTCCCAGTGAGAATGTGCACATAATAAATACTCACAAATGGGAACCTGGAAATTAGGAGAAACAACCTGAAGTTAAGTTTATTTGTAATAAACAAAATGGTATGTGTGATATATCCTGGGTATTTAATAGTATACTCACCATGAAAAAATGACTTGATCATTAATTTAAAATCTACGGGGACGCCTGTTGATTTTGGATTGAATGTACTTGTCAAATAATTTATTGAAATCTCCGTTGAATTCCAGAAATAAGATCGTTATGATCGAATACCACACAAACTAAGAAATAATAATAACCATCATGAAGATGAACTCCTAACACTACAAAGTGCGCTCAGTATTTTGTGTTAGGCTAGCAGATACTAGTTGACTATATTATATTCTTATCCTGAAGATATGGGAGAGAAAATGATGAATGTCGACAACATATTACCTCTATCATTGCAAATATTTCTCTGACGAGAATATGGATCCATAAATAAAGTCCATGGCAGAGTTGCGTGAAGTAATGATGTTTGGGTCAAATTGAAGAATGCAATTGAGATTGAACCATGAAGAAAGTATTTGAACCTGGAAGTTCAAGTTGGATAAATGATTATGAAATAATGATATGGTGAAAAATTAATGGTTCATAAGTTTTATAAAAGACTATTAAACTCCCATTATATATGAATGAATATTCTGCTACTTATCTGGCATATGGAATGAATAAATGAAATATATATTATGCAGTTAATGGATGGATATTCAATCCATCAGAGGTGATCCTTGAAGGACTCATCATTCCTCGAAGGAATAAAAATTAAAATGAATAGAAATTAAATCTCATACTTAGTATTGAATGTCTAAGGTTGATATTATTCCTGAATGAATATATTAATCTCTAGAAGAGCAATTCCTTGAAGGAAATAAAATCACAAAGTGATTTATTGTGATTAACTTGTTTAATAAAAGAGTTTATGAAGAGCTCAAATTAGGATTGTGTAAATCATTTTTCTCTTGAATGAGGGAATTTTTCATAGAAGAGAAATACAATTCTCGAAGAATTAGAAAATCTTTGAAGGATATTATCAGTCAATTCTCCAATGAACACCAGTAATCCTGTAGATATAAATGAAAATTCATACTGACCCAAATAATTGAATATAATGAGGAATTATATGGTCCTGAATGTACTATGCATATGTATCTAGCAAGCATTGATAACATATATCCTCACATACCATAGAAGGTATATTAGTGAATGGAAATTTGAATTATTCTCAAATGTCAACTGAAGATTGATCATCTATAATAGAAGTGTGGAACAAGCCAACTTTAGAAGATCTACCAAATAGATCACTGGTGATAACTTCAAATCCACATAGTTGCTTTTATTCAAACATTGAAGTTTGAAATGTAATATCTAGAAGATATGAAAGTTAGCAAATTATTATCCCCAAGTTCCTCTGAAAGGATAAAAAATTATTTTGTGTTGCACAGTTAAATAAAGTGGTTACTAATGCTTGAAGTATTACTCCTAATATAATTTAGAAGAATTACAAATTAAGTTTTTGAAGGTCTAATGCACATTTATGAAAAATGTGACCAAGACATTTTGAACACGGAAGTTCAAAAGAATGTCGTTATGAGGAGAGTATATATTTAATCATATTTAGATCTGAAATCTTTTAATTTGTACTAAAGGAATCAACTAATGATTAATTATTGAATTTACCATGAAGGTATACCACTCGTTTACTTAGATCATGTAGATCCTTATTGCAAGAATCGTGAAGTTCATGCATAAATCTTGAAGATTGATTACTATTTATGAAGAATAGTAACTACAGAATGTAGTATAACCAAGAAGGTTTAATGTTGTACTCTTTTTCTCTTTGTGAGTTTTTTACTTGAAGGTTTCTCACATAAGGTTTTTGACGAGACAACATGTGCAATACAAATTGCGGTTGATATGTACTCTTTTCTCCAAAAACCGTTTTCCCACTGGGTTTTCGGATGGAGTTTTTAATGAGGCATATACATTTGCGGTAATTGCCCAAAGAGGAGTGTTGTAAAACAACCGGACTCTATGGAAGGAGGGACTAGAAGTCCTAGTCCTTGTCCGGTTGCTTGTGGGCTCTTAACGAAACTCTAGACTTAGTTCGGAGTATATATACGAAGGAGCACATCTATTGTAATACATCGATTTGAGAAATAATGATAAAGAGATGCTCCATCTATATTGTGTCTTGTCTACTTACTTTGTTCTTATGTTTGTCATGAGAGACGTGAGAGGGCGAAGATTCGACCGTTGACAACGTGTTTCACAACATGCATAATTTTGCTACTCCGAGTACCACTCGGGTAGCAAACAGTACAACAGTGTCGGGAAAAAACTAGCCAAAAATCGCAAATGAGAAGGAGATATTCCCGAGAAGGGAAAGAGGGAAGGGCGCCCCGGCCCGGCGGCCCCGCGGTAAGCTCCCGGCCCGTTTGCTAAAAAAAGTGCGACCTCTTCACCGCGTCCGACGACGATCCCCCGCCTCGGTTCTCCCATCCCAATCCCTCTCTTCCTTGCATTTCGCAATGATCCATGCAGCCGTAGTGCCGCGGCGCGGAGGAGGGTCCAGTGACCGGGGCCCAGATTGAGTGCGGCCATCACGCGCCTTCCAGTGACGAGCGGCGGAGGAGGCGAGGGCGGGGATGTCGCGGCCGAGCCAGCGCCGCGCCTCGGACCACCGGCTCGGCGAGAGGGTGGAGTTCAGGTTCTCCAACCTCCGCGCCGTCAAGGTGACGCGGAGATTTTGCGTTTTTTTCCCATCATCAAGCATTGCGTTTCAGCCATTCGTGTGAGGACGTGCGATCGGTGGTTCCCGTTGCGATAGCGGCCGCATTGAGGATTTTGAGCGATTCTGACACTGGGCTACGAAATCCGTCGTACATGATTGGTTAACCGCAAAGAGGTTTTTGATTAAAGAATTCGTATATGGTGATTGGTGATCGTGCCATGGATCAGAATATTGATTGATAGTCCATTGAATGCAATCTTAACATGCATTGGCTGGCATGAGCAAATGTATATGCTCTTCCATGAGTAGAAAAAATTTTCCTCCTTGGCTTCGTTGGGCGAGGTTCAGTTTAGTAATAAAGGTCACTGCTAGTAGTTGTAATGATCAGTGGAAAATTCAGAACAATATATTATAAACCATAAAGCTATTTAAATAATCATTCCTCACTCGCTCAAGAATATCAACCCCTCCTCTTGACTGGAATAGAACATAGTGGAGGCATCTGTAGGTGTAGGTGGCACTATTTCCTTATTCTGTGGGGAGGAATGTGCTAATTGTAATGGTCATGAAGTTTACGAGTTAAGAAATAGTAGCTCTGGAATTCTAATGAGAACATCGCACTAGTTTGAAGGTCGGTTGGAACTTTGATTGTGCAAGGGGTTTTGGCATTTTTTACTCAGTGGGTGGTACTCATTCTTCTTGGAAGTAGGCATGGTGGCACGAATTGTTTCATGGCAATGACAAAGAAACAACATTCATGCTTGTGAATTTAGTGCTTTTGCCCCCAAAAAATGTATCTCATTCTCAGTGCATTCTAGTGGTAATGTTGGGTGATGTCCAGAAATGCTCAAGTTTATTGATGTGATCGTTTTTGGTGCTCAACTGGTACCATTGTTGATGTTGTTTCTAACCTTTTTTTTTTCTTTGCAGGTGCCAGTAGTATCTGACAGGCTGTTAATATCCATAATCTCAGTGGACACAGGAAAAACAATTGCCAGGTCCAGCAAAGCTGCCGCTCGAAATGGAATCTGTCAATGGCCTGACTCCATCATGGAATCACTTTGGTTTTCTCAAGATGAAGCATCAAAAGAATTTGAGGATTGTCAGTGCAGGATTGCTGTTTCCATGGTATAGTACTGTTGCTAGTAGTTGTGTGTTTTCTATAAGTCATCTATTGGATTTCTGTCTGTCTACTATACTACTGTGCTACTTGCAAAACATCTCCTATTACAGGGATCAACAAAATCTGGAATTCTCGGGGAAGTTTCCTTGAACCTGACTAACTATCTGAGCTCAGTAGACCCAACTGCAATCTCGTTGCCATTGAAGAAATGCAATTCTGGAACAGTTTTACAGGTTGGTCTTGATAGCTTTGTCTTCTTTTCCAAATAAGAGAATTCCAGAAGTCGATTTTTTCGTATGTTTCACTCGTTTCAGAAATTCCTGAAGTTCCATTCTTTGTATGTTTGCTTCGACTTGAAAGTTGAAACATGGAGTTACCTTGCTGTTCTAATAACTCGAACTACTTTGCTGTTCTCTTGACCTGCATCAAATTTGTATTAATTTGCAGTCTTACCATTCCTGCACGATTGATAATTCTCTGAACTATGTTGTTCTTGTGACCTGGCATCAGAATTAGTTGGTTGTCGATGTTCATTGATGGGCGAATTTGTCATTCCATCGCCTGCAATTTGTTTATAGCTGCAAGAGAGTGCTGCCACAAATGGTATACTATAGCTTGTGGTTTGCCACTCTCTGCGTGCAACCTAGTGTTACTAAAATCGTGCAGTTTGTGTATTCAAGACATTCTGCTTGGCAGGGCTCCAAAAGGAGCTCCAGCTCCGGCTCCACGCGGAGCCCTGCCAAACGGGGTGCTCCATGGCGGCTCCGGGGGATGGAGCTGGTGGTGGAGCCGCAAATGAGCTCATGAATCAACTTTCTGTCCTTTTTGTCTTTGTGAAGATTCTTTGATTGTATACATGTCCTTTTTGTCTTTGTGAAGATTCTTTGATTGTATGCAATAAATGTTGATACTAAATCTTTTGGATTCCGAGATGTTCGTGTATCTTATAATTTGCAAAAAAAAGCTTGCATTTTCCATCTGGTGAACAAAAATACTAAACGTTGTAGGTTTTTATTTTGGGAACATATCAGGTGCAAACCAGATACCCCCTGTGCAAACTTAGAAACTTTCAATCAAGGTCACAAGATGCTCATCCAAGAGGCAGAGCAAAGGGGGTTATTTTGCACATAACCACTCGCCACCAGCATCTCCAATGAAATTTTACGATACCCCCCCTCCACCCTGCCCCTTGGATGAGCATCTTGTGGCCTTGATTGTAAGTTTCTAAGTTTACACAGGGTATATGGTTTGCACGTGATATGTTCCCTTTTATATTTCAAGTAATGGTTGAAAAATTTTCCCATTTGTGCGACACAACATATTTATCCTTGGGGTGAGTTGGGTCCAAGTATCTTTCTAGAGGGAGCTACCTGGAGTTGTCGAGTTTGAGAAAGCCAACAGAAAATAATGTAGCTGTTCTCTCATATATTCACTTATAACTATGTAAATATTTCTTATGTGCAGCTTAAGATTCAATGTCTTGGCATGAAGTCTAAATCAAGGTACTTGATTATTCCTGCTGTTGCTCTGGTTATATCTTATGTCTTAGGTGATCACCTACTTAGTAGCGTTAACTGTTACAATATTTTTTGCACTGCTGATTGAACTTAATTTTTTTCTTTTCTCCACTATACGATGGTATGAAACTATTAAATGAACTATCTCCTCATTTCAGTGGCCATAGTCCAACTGATGATGTTATGGATATCAAAGCTGATGATTCTAATAGCACGATCTCCAGGAATGCTCATTTTTCATCGAGAAATTCTTTAGGTGTTATTCATCAGGATGAAGTAGAAATTAGGGTATGATTCCCTTGCTCAAAATTCATTTTTATTATTGATTATTAAGATTACTATGAGCAAACCCAATAAATACTGCAAAATGTATTTCAGGACGCAAGCTTCACATCATCCCCTAGGGATGATTCCGATGGGGGTTGTACATTGGGAGGTAAGATACTGCTAGTTCTTTTATTGACAATATTAGTTTGGATCATGGTGATCTGGTTTTTAGATCTAATGATTCATCTTTCAGTTCTAAAACTCCAGGTCAAAACATGCTGCAGGAGAATACTGCTGAGTCATCCTTTGCTCATTTATCATCAGGGGCATCTGGTTCATCCAAAAATCTTCTTGACACTGCTGAAGAAACAATTGAGGAACTCCTTGCTGAGGCACAAATGTGGGAGGCTCATTCTCGCCAGTTGAAAACGACCTAGAGACATTGCAGAAGGAACGTGATGAAAAATCTGAGAAACAGTCTAAGCTACTCCTGGAACTTTCTTCTTCACAGGCAGAACAGGAGTTGTTAAGACAGGAAATTGAAGAATTGAAATCGTCTATTCAAGTAGCTACAGCACGACAAACTGTTGCAGGAATTGCCAAGTCTGGTGATGCAATAGATGTCCAGAATGAACTAAAAGATGAGGTGCAGTTTCTGCGAGAATCAAATGAAAACTTAACAATACAACTGAAGAAGACACAAGATGCAAATATAGAGCTTGTTTCTATTCTTCAAGAACTGGAAGAAACAGTAGAAGCACAAAGAGTAGAAATCTCCACTATTTCTCAAATGAGTGATGTGATTGATCCTGATTTACCCATAAATGTGTTATCAGTCCAAGAAGATGCAGAGTGGGAAAGGAAATTGTCACTGAAAGAAGATGAAATTGTAGAATTGAAGGAGAAATTGGATCGTTTACACAATATACAAAATGCAGGTGGCGCTGGTTGTGATGCTATATATCTTGAACTGGAAAAGGAAAATGACTATCTGAAGGTCAAAATGGAAGAGCTTGAGAATGATTGTTCTGAATTAACAGAGGAAAATCTGGAACTTATACACAAATTGAAAGAAGTAAGTGGGGTGGAAGGACAGGATTCCTGCGTCTCTGATATTCAGGAAATGTTAAATGTAGGGGATCTTTCTGGGACATCAAAATCTAGAGTAAAATACCTAGAAGAAAATGTGCTGACCTTGAGCTGAAGATGCTGAATTTTCAATCGGAGTCCAGGAAACTGGAAGAGAAGTTCCAAAAAAGCCAAGAGGAGCTAAAAGAGAGAACTCTTGAATTATCTGAACTAAGAGATAATCTTAACAATTCCCATGCTACAGAACTGGGGGAATCTGAATCTGAGTTGAATTTGCTGAAGGATAGAGTTCTGCTCAAAGAAAGAGAGATTGAAGGCTTGCAGCATTCTAAACTAGAAATGGAAACCTTTATAGATAATGTTCTTCAACGGAAGATACATGAGCTTGAAAATGACAAAGTGGAACTAGATTTGCATATATCAAGGCTGGAAGATGAAAACATAGAATTGTCAGAGTCCATTTCTGGAATGGAGGCTGAGTTGACTAATCTGACAAGTGAGTACGAGTCATGTATAGTGCAAATGGATGATTCTCGAACACTTATCATAGATCTCAGGGATAAAGTACAATGGCAGCAAGCAGAGTTGGAAGCTCAAAAGGTAGAACTGAGGCAAAAACATCTAGAATTTCAGAAAAAAATTTCAGAAGTACAGGAGGATTTGGAGACTCTACAAAGATTGAATGCTAAATTACAAGCTAAAGTTGATAATCTTGTTGAGGTGTGCAATTCTCTTCAAGAATTGACGGTTGATCTAAAGAAGCAAAACTTGGAATTGCATAGCTGTGGTACACAACTAGAGCAGGAACTGGAGAACTCAAAAAGGAAGACCGCAGATTTTTGCAAAACTGTGGAGTTCCTAGAGGCAAAGCTTTCTTCAATTCAGAAAGATATATCTTCAAAAGAGCAATCTTTTCTCGTGGAACTGGATAATGTATTTCAGGAGCACAAGGAGCATGAAGAAAGGATAAACCGTGCACGTTCCCTTCTAAATAAGATTGAGAAAGAAAAAATAATAGAGGTAGAGAATCTTGAGAGGGAGGTCATAAGCCTTACTGCACAGTTGTCTTCAACACACGAGGAGCGGGAAAGTTCCACTTTGGATACTATTTGTGAGGCTTCCATCCTTCGAGCAGACAAGGCAAAACTTGAGGCTAATCTTCATGATGTCATTGAACAGTTGAGACATCACGAGTCTCAGTTGGAAGATATACGTAAGGAGTCTAAAAGCAAGATTAAATCCCTCCTTGATTCACTCAATGCGTCAAAACAGAATGAAGAAATGTTGAAAACAGATGTTGAGGATATGAGAAGGTTGATGGAAGCTGCTAAATCCAATGAAGAAAATTTAAGAGCAGCTTCAAATGAACTAGAACTGAAGTTTAAATCTAGCGACTATGAGAAACATCAAATAATGGAAGAAAATTCTGGACTAAAAATTCAAGTCCAGAAAATAGCAGGCCTCCAGGATGAACTTTTGCCACTGCAAAGTTCCCTTGATGAGTCTAAGTTTGAAAAGGGAAAACTCGAAGAGCTACTTAGATTGTTGTCTGAAGAATGTGATGGACTAAAGGTACAAAAGGCCGTGTTAACGGACAAAGTTGCACACATGCAGGATACTTCCAACAACACCGGTGAAGAAAAGCGAAGTAAAACAGCCATTCAAGCAAAGCATGAGAGCAGCATAAAACAGGTGAGTCGTTTAGATTTCTTATCCAACAATGGGAAAGTCTAATTCTTTCCGGTATTTTGTTCAGTAGAGAAACTTTTTGTTCATCTCCGTTGACACATATGGAACTTGTGTTATGCTAAATTAAATTTGACTAGTTTCTCCCGGCCATTTCCTTACTTTTTTTAGGGGAACAATGATCTAGCTACTGACAGCGGAGATTCTTCTCCAGTTAATGAGGAACCAGACCTGCAAACAAAGATCAAATCGCTGGAAAGTAGACTTGCTGAGGTTCTGGAGGAAAATAACATGTATAGGACACAGCTGAAGAGGTAATGCAATTCAGCACATACCTTTTCGTTTTCCCAACTTCGTACCAGAAATATACACTCTCCCCGAGATTTAATTTTCTATGTATGGATATCAAAGTCTTCATTTAAGCATACAAACAGGATTGACCAACTACCAACAAGGAAGAGCATCATTCTTCAGAAACTCACCATTTTATCTGCGAACCCATACTTTATTTCCTAGAACAATCGAGAGAAACATGTATATTTGCATCAGAGTTGAGTTGTGTTGGGGTAAGAACCTTCCCCGAAGACGGGGCCTAACAGCTATGAAAGTAAATGCTCAAGGAACGAAGAACACAGAATAGACCGAAAGCTGACTTCGGCCGAGCACAAGCGAGCTCGACCTTCGTCCAATCACCCCCCTTTTTCATTTCTCGACGGCTGCCTTTTATAGGGCCGTAGTATTTACACTTTACAACGCTTGCCCCTGCTTTATCAACATATGAGAAGCATCCTAGGGGTATTTTGGTACTTCTACTAGGCCCGTACATGCCAAACTTTACAACTCGACACTTTACACATCGCCATCCCACATGTCCGTGCACATAGATCGCCATCTTCGGTCCTCCCAATCTTCGATGGCGGTCTTGCCCTTCGGCTGCTAGCTCCGCACGAAGCTCCTCTTCTTCTTCGCCCCCGCTCGTCATCTCTTCGGGCGTTCCTCCCAAAGATCGCCTGTCTTGGGCGCCGATGGTCGTCCTCCTTTGGGTGAAGACCTCAGCCCCTTCGTTTGTGGCCTCCGCTGACATCTTCATCCTTCCCCTGCCAGTCATGAAACATAGAGGCAATTTGTTCTCCCCTCCTCTTCGGTGAGCCGAAATGAAGGGAGGAGGTTAGTAGCGAAATATTCCCCCCAATAAGTTGGTCATGGCACAAAGTCTAGTTATGAGAAAAAATACTTTGGCTTGCTTGGCTAGGGTGTTCAACCGAGCAGAGCCAGAGGTCTGTGGTTGCAAGCCGGATCAATGCTTCTGGCAGGGATTGCTTCGGCACAGAGCATCGTGATCATCTGATCAGCTGATCCTTGTTTCTAGATTTTGGTTGTTCTAGTTATCCGCATAGTCCTTGCATGTGTAATCCATTCTGCATGCGCCTCTTAAGGTCCACATTGTAAAACTAAAATCATTTTTCTTAATATAAAGATCCAGACACTGAAAGAGAACTTAAAGCAAATAATAATCTAACCACTAAGAAACACACTATGACCAACTCTCATTTGAAATATGCACCAACTAGATATGCAAATTCTTCTATTTTACACTATCCATGTTTCCGACAAACAGTATAGAATCACCCAAGTCTCTATTACATACTTCCGTGGACTGACGCTTCACTTGACTGTCATCATGGCCTGTTAAGCATGTATTACTGTCTCTGGATAACACAACATAATGCTCATATCATGAAAGTTCTTCTCATTTTAACAAAATATGGAAAAAAATGTTTTCCTGGCCTGATTGCGGCTACTGAGGACGAGCAACCTCACATTATTCGGGGGTGTCGTGTGCTTGAGACCACGTCGATGGAGATCTTTGCATCCAATGGATGGTCTTTTAGCAACAGAATTGCTTTTACGCTACGTCTTGCTCCGCTGATCAACGAACTGATCTCGCCTTACCAAAGTGCTTTCATCAAAAGACGTAGCATTCATGACAACTTCTTATATGTCCGCAACCTCACCAGAAGGTTCCACCGAACAAAATCTCCCGCCCTCCTGCTCAAATTGGATATCTCCAAAGCTTTCGACTCCGTGCGATGGGACTATCTGATCTCACTCATGCAACGCCGAGGTTTCCCTCTAAAATGGAGAAATTCGATCTCTGCCCTGCTCACGACTTCCACCTCGCGTGTAATGCTAAACGGCATCCCTCTCGACCCCATACTCCATGGCAGAGGACTAAGACAGGGGGACCCGCTCTCTCCCTTACTTTTCATCTTAGCTATCGACCCGCTGCACCGGCTTCTACAATTGGCCACAGAAAAGGGTCTTCTCAGCAAACTCAATGGGCGGGCGGCAAGATTTAGAGTCTCCATGTATGCGGACGACGCCGTCATCTTCTTAAAACCCTCTGTGCCGGACGTCAACAATCTTAAATCCATATTACTCAATTTCGGCTTGGTCACTGGGCTACAAACAAACCTGCAGAAGACCAGTGTGACGCCAATCAGTTGCGATGGAATCGACATTAACAGCGTCCTCGCCGACCTCCCAGTCTCTCGGGCCGCCTTCCCTATCAAGTACCTGGGACTTCCGCTAACTCCAAGACGACTCAAGAAGCTCGACTTCCAGCCTTTGGTGGACAAAGCAGCTGGAAAGATGTCAACTTGGAACGGCCGAAACCTCACCCAAGCTGGCAGGGTGTGTCTCACCAAATCGGTGCTTTCGTCCCAACCGGTTTACCTCATGACAGTCATCAAACCGCCAATCGAGGTGTTGCAAGACCTCGACAAAATACGAAGGCGCTTCCTCTGGGCAGGCGACAAGGCACTATCGGGCGGCAAATGCAAAGTAAACTGGACCAAAACAACACTGCCAAGAGATCTTGGCGGCCTGGGAGTGCTCCATCTAGGAAAATTTGCGCGGGCCCTACGGCTCCGATGGCTTTGGCAGGAATGGACTTCACCTGAAAAGGCTTGGGTAGGGACGGAGGTACCCTGCGACGACGCGGATAAACTTCTTTTTGCTACATGCACCTCCGTAACTATAGGCGACGGCTCCAAAGCAAGTTTCTGGCACTCGGGTTGGTTACAAGGAAACAGACCGAAGGACATCGCCCCGCTCCTTTTCGCCAAGTCGAGAAAAAAGAAACGCAATGTGGCATCCGCACTCCATGAAAATACTTGGATCCGCGACCTACATCACCTCACGGGACTCACCCCTGCCCACCTACTCGAGTTCGTGACACTTTGGAATCTTGTGGAGCAATCGCGTCTACAACCTCAGCAGGAAGACAAGATAACCTGGACCCTGACGCCCAAGGGTGAATACACCACATCATCGGCATACAAGGCGCAATTTCACGATTATGCTGTTAACCTTGCGCTGGCGGCCATCTGGAAGACATGGGCACCCCCAAAATGCAAGCTCTTCGCATGGCTCATCTTCCAGGATCGCGTCTGGACGTCGGACAGACTAGCCCGGCGGAATTGGGACCACAGCCCTGTCTGTCCGCTATGCAGAACCACTCCGGAGACGGCACTTCACCTTTTGGCTGAGTGTAGATACACACACCGGGTCTGGACCCTTCTGGCCACGTGGATAGGCTCTCAGACTTTTCCTCCCACACAACGGACGCCCAGCGCTTCAACAAGCGACTGGTGGCTCAACGTCACCACGGTCCCGGACACACCTCGCAAAGGATTGCGCTCCATGACACTACTGATCAGCTGGGAGATCTGGAAGGAGAGGAATAACCGTATCTTTGACCGACGAGAGTCTTCTGTGCCTTCTTTTGTAAATAGAATCAAGGCCGAGGCCTCGCTCTGGATCGCTGCGGGGGCCAAAGATTTAGCGGGCTTACTTGCGCGAGAGTAGTACCCTGCACTGACCTCTGACCGGCTTGCCGGCTTGTACTTTGTACATCTTTTTTTCTCCTCTATATCAATGAAATAGGCACTATCTTGTGCCCGTTCGTTCAAAAAAAAAAGAATTGCTTTTACATGATGTTTGACATTTCTTGTTCTTTTTGTGGCATCCTTTTTTTTAATAAGAAACAGCTATATGTATAGTTTTATGCAGAGGCTGGAATATTGAAATATATTCCCTTTTCTAAAAAAAATCATATTATTCTTTTTTACTCTGTACAGTCCCATGCCAGAGGGGCAATCTGGGAGCAGGTGCAGCGAGGAGAATAATGATGACAAAATAGCACAACTGGAGTCAGAACTAAAGGACATGCAGGACCGCTTACTCAACGTAAGCATGCAGTATGCGGAAGTAGAGGCTCAGCGGGAGGAATTGGTGATGGAGCTTAGAAACGCAACTGCAAATGCAAAGAAAGGGGGGCGCTGGTTCTAGCAATTAGTGACAGAGCTCAAAACCTACTGGGTGCCATAGTTATGAGGGCTTACAGGTCACAGCACAGTGAAGGTACCTGCTCCACGTATTCTTATGTTTCTTTGAATGCCGATTGCATTTGATTCCACTTAAACATGTGTATCATGCCATCTACTTGTATTGAACTGAAGGAAGCCATTTGTTTTCGGAACCAAGGGTAGGAGCTCTGTCATTCATATCAAGAAAACACTCCGTCCAGAAAAGGGAAAAAGAAACATATCCTGGTAAGGCATATTGTCATATTAATGGACAGGCCACCTCAACACCTCACCTAGGAAGCAATTTTTCTATTAATCAGTTTCAATTTGGGTTCATGAGATAATGAGATTTTATTTCCAAAATACAAAACCCTCATTTCAGACACCCAGGCTAATTCTTCTTCTTTACTTGGTGAACACCATCAATCAGCACTACACATTATTTTGGAAAAAAAAACTGTTTGTGCTCAAGGAATCATTTCAAATTCTTCTGCATCAGCTGTATAGCTTTAATCCTATGTCTAATTGCCAGGAAGAATGTTGCCGAAAATGGCAGAGGCGTCCAGATCCTCGGGGCTGCCATCATGTTAACTGGGCAAAATGCACCAAGAACCAAGGAATCACGATTATTCTCAAAACATGGGACTCCCCTGATACACATCGGTCACGTTCTGAACAACGTTCAATACTATGCGACTACAACTCATGTTTATATGACCACACGGATCACCTTGCCTTTTACACAACAGACGACATAGCTGTAGATTGATGTAGCTCCTCCTGTGAACTGTTCCTGAAGAACAGGTTAGATAGATGTTATACAGTAGTTCATCTCACTCTGCAAAGAATTTGTAGGTGACTCTGCGTTGACCTATACATATGACTCGTCTTTGTTTATATGTAAAACCCTTCGCGTGCCTAGGGTCCAAGTTCTTTTTTGGGCTGCTGCATGATCACTCTTCGGTTAATTGGTGTCATAGCTTTTTCTTATAAATAACTTAGCCGTCAGCACCAGCCTGGACGTTGCTGCCTGTGCCGGGGACGGAAGGGTGCTGTACGCCTGTACTGCTGTTGCATTGAATCGGGCCAATGAATGTCTGATGCCCAGTCTGGACGGACGCCGGCTTATTGTCTTTTCACTCGCATTAGGATTGAGCAGGACACAGGAGTGCTACATCCAGCGATCCGTACATGCGATCCGTGATCTTGATCAATTAAAAGACGTTGACAAGTACCAATAATTGTGAATTCGTGGCGCGTAAAAACGTGCAAGCTGTTGCTAGACAGAGACAGAGATTCAGAAACTGAGGCTAGCATGTTTCAGTGCCTGCGCTTGCCTACGAGGCTTACAAAAAATAAAAAGCAAAAAAAAAAGAGAAAATTATGGGAAAAAAAAACAAGATACTCTATCACACCTGTCACTGTCTGTCAGCTTGCACCCGTGCAAGTGGCATATTGTCACGTCTTGTAATTGGCTTTTTTTTTCTCGAAGTGAAATTGGCACATCCTATACCTGGCATTTTGTCAAATTAAAATGCAACCCAAGGCGCCGCCACCTAACCTAAACTGGCCTCCTCCGATGCCTTATTCTAACATGGAAGGGCGGCAGGTGAGGGGTCGGCGATGATTCTCCAGCTCTCTCTTGCCACCGAGGAGGAGGCCTCTTTCTCAATTTCGAGCAAGCTCGGGCAGGTGCTCTGCCATTTCATTATAGTAGAGAGAAAATTTGTACAGAGACTCCTAGGTTATTATTTACAGACCTAGTCAGGTAAAGGAAGCAAAAGAAACAACAACAACAAGAAACAACAGCTGGTTACAGAATTGATTAAGGTACAAAAGATTTCGCCAGGTTGTAGGCGGTGATGTCTTGGTTGATTTGATCACAAAGTTGGATGGCATTGATGGCCTTGTTGTCAAAAATTCTCCTGCATCTTTCCTTCCATATGTTCCAAGCAGTGTAGATGATGGCTTGGAGCAGTTCCGCTTGAGCAGTGGTGTTGTTTGTAATGGATTCCCACCATGACCTGATACTCCTGAAGTAGGCTGTCTGGGTAGTTATGAGTGTTGAATTCAGGGAGCTGATTTGGTGCCAAATCATCTTGGAGAAGGGGCAGTTAGTGATCATGTGTGTGTGCGTTTCTGGCCGAGTATGACAAAGCTGACATGCTGGATTTGCTTGGCCACCACGCTTGTTTAGGCGATCTGTTGTTGGCAATCTATGCTGAAGTAGTAGCCAAGTGAAGAAGCGGCATTTGTTTTCAACTTTTGCTTTCCAGATGCACTGCCAGAGGTAGTCAGGGTGGGAGCCGATGAATTGTGCCTGGTATGCCGATTTAGTTGTGTATTTGCCAGAGGCTGTTAAGCACCATCTAATGGAGTCATCCTGATCGTTTAGGCTGACCTGCTGTATTAAGCTCCATAGTTCAACAAATTGCCGCACTCCGGGCTCTGTGGATATACGCCGGAGTCCTCTCATCCATTTTCTGTTTGTAAGCGCCACGGCTACTGAGTTATTTTTTCTCCATGCCAATCGAAAGCAGTCAGGTGCGATATCTCTGGGAGCTCTACCATTAAGCCAATTGTCCTTCCAGAAGTTTATTTTTTCTCCATTGCCGATTGTGATCTTTGTGCATGCTCTGAATAACTGATGCTCTATTGGTGATATATTGAGCGGCATGTCGGTCCAAGGTTTGCCTGGTTCTGTCCACTTGAACCAGAGCCATCGCAGGCGCAGGGCTCGATTGAAACATACCAAATCCGATATTCCTAGGCCTCCAAGCCATTTTGGACGGCAGACTCGCCTCCAATTCACAAGACAATGCCCTGAATTTGCTAGTTCAGACCCTTTCCATAGGAAGTTCCTCCGGAGTCGGTCAATTTGCTTAATGGCCCATTTAGACAGAGGGAAAGCAGTCATGTGGTAAACAGGGATTGCTGACATTACCGATTGTACCAAAGTTAGTCTACCTGCCTTTGTTAGTAGGCGGCCTTTCCAACCAGGTAGCCGTGCCCCCACTTTGTCGATCAAAACCTGTTCCGCTGCTCGCCGAAGGCGGCCAATATGCAGCGGTAACCCAAGGTACTTGCAAGGAAACTGAGCTGTTGCTCCATGAAAAATGTGTGTGGCTTGGCTAGTGGTTGGGTCATCACAGCATATAGGATAGAGTGCAGACTTGGAGAAATTTGTATGGAGTCCAGTTATCTCACCAAATGATAGAAGGATCTGCTGTATGCTTTGAAGGTCTGCAACTGTTGGCCTGATGAAAAGGGCGGCATCATCAGCATATAGGCTTGTGCGCATGCGGATTGGGTTGGCCCCAATTGGTGAGAGCAGCCCCTGTTGTGTTGCTCTGTTTAGTATTGCTTGTAACGGGTCAATTGCCAGGATGAATAATAGAGGTGACAAAGGATCTCCTTGACGTAGTCCTCTTCGGTGCTGAATTGGTGTTCCTGGTGTGCCGTTCAGCAGTATGCGTGAGGTGGTGGATGACCAGATCAGTGAGATTAGGTCTCTCCATCTCTGTCCAAATCCGAGGTGGCGCATTGCCTCAAGCATGTAGTCCCACCGTACACAGTCAAATGCTTTAGCAATGTCCAGTTTGAGAAATAGCATTGGTGTCTTGGATTTATGGAAATGGTTGACAGCACCTTGGACATACTGGAAATTGTCATGAATACTACGGCCCTTGATGAATGCACTCTGGCTGGGAGACACCAATGTATGGAGGTTAGGTGCCAGGCGGTTTGCCAGTATTTTCCCCATGATTTTTGCAACACTGTGCATGAGGCTAATTGGGCGAAAGTCTTGTGCGGTCGCTGCACCGTCTTTCTTCTGTAAAAGGGTAATGTTTGCTGAATTGAGGAGGTTCCAGTGTGTTCCCCGCAGATTAAACATTTGATGCAAAGCTTGCACGACATCTACTTTGATTATTTCCCAACAAGTAGTATAGAATAGGCCAATATAACCGTCAGGTCCTGGTGCCTTTTCCTTAGGAGAGCTGAAAATTGCTGCTTTGATTTCTTCCTCAGTGAGTTGACACTCCAGATGACTGAGGTTATGCGATGGCAATTGGAGGAAGTCCCAGTTCATGCTCTGTGTTCTTGATGGGTTGGTGCCAAAAGTAGAGGTGAAGTGTTCCTTGAGGGCTGCTGCTTTGTCCCTGTGCTGTGATAGTACCTGACCATTGTGAGTGAGCGAGGGTATATAATTTTTTCGTCGTCGAGCATTTGCCCGCAGGTGAAAAAGCTTTGTGTTTGCGTCCCCTAGCTTTATCCAGGTTAGTCTTGCTCTCTGTCTGATCTTGATTCTACGCAGGGCAGCAAAGCCGAGGACCCGTAGCTTGGCTTTCTTCCGTAGTTCACGTTCTGCCATTGAGAGATGTCTGCTCTCCTGTGCGAGATCAAGTTGTGAGATGATTTCGTGTGCTATGTCCGTTCTGAGTTTCATGTCACTCACATGCTTTCTGCTCCACCTCTTGAGTGCTTTTCCCAACCTGGAGAGCTTGATATGTAGAACTCTGAGCTTGTCATTTGTGTTAACGGGTTTCTGCCATGTCTGTTGCACGATGTCCAAGAATCCAGGCTGGGTTGGCCAGTAAGACTCAAATCGGAAGCCCTTGTATCTCTGCTGGAAAGGTGAGCATACAAGGAGCATGGGACAGTGATCTGAGCATGATGTGGAGATAGCTTGGAGGTGGCAGTGAGGGTACATTAGTTCCCATTCTTTGGTGCAGAAGAGGTGATCAATTTTTGTGAGTGTTGGGTTTTCAGTCTCACTTGACCAAGTGAATTTGCGGTCATGCAATGAAAGTTCTTTGAGCTGCAGGTCATCTAACACTGATTTGAAGCTGCCCATTAGCCTCCTGTTGACTCTGTCATTGTTTTTATCTGATGCTCTGTAGATCAAGTTGAAGTCTCCCGTGATGACCCACTGTTCATGCATTTGAGGTTGTGTGGCTCTGATTTCTGCCAGAAATTCGATCTTCCCAGCATCATCTTGTGGTCCATATACCCCAGTTAGACTCCACATGCGGCCATCAGTGTGATGCTTGATTGTTGCTGATACAAAAAATTGGTTTATTTGTATATCCAGCATCAGGTAGTGTCGGAGGGAGCAAGCAATTATGACCCCACCTCTAGTACCATCAGCTGGCAATGCCGCATAGCTGCCCACGAACTGGTGCCCCAAGGTTTCTGAAATGATTAGGTCATTGACTACTGCAATTTTTGTTTCTTGGAGACAAACAATTGTTGCATTGTGATCCTGAACGAGGTCCTTTACAACCTGACGCCTGGCAACTGAGTTCAAACCACGCACATTCCAGTTGAAGATCACACAGTTTGTATCATTCATTTTCTTGGTTCACTACAACATGCCGGGGACCTGCTAGCTCTCGAGAGTGCATTGCACTGACTGATACAATTGCTAGGTTACTGCTATCAACAAGTGCCAATTTCAAAATCACTAACCTAGCATGATAGCTGCTACTGTGTTGTCGCACGACTGATCTTCCAAGTTTTTTGTGGTGCATTGGAAACTAAAAAGCAACACTGATTGAAATGGGAACTTGTTCTAAGCCCCGGGCGCTGCCCCATTGTCGAGCAGGTCATCAAGAGCTTCGACTGTGTTGGCTGGCATCTGCCCCTGGAAGACACGAAGCAGCTTGATCTTGTGATCTGTCTTTGGCTGTTCGTCATCACCAAGCAAGTCTAGTTTCTTCATGAGGACCACTTGTGCACGAGCAATTGGGTCCTGTACCGGCGTTGCCTTGCTTTTCAGTCGCTCGCTACGGCGCGGCAGCTCATCATTTGGCATCTGAGGTGGGGGGAGTTGTTGTGGGATCGGCAACAGCGGTTCAGGTGGAGGGACAGCAAGTGCGGCCAGGAATCCGGCAAGATCACTCGGAGCCGGTTCAGCAAGTGGTGGTGCGGCATCCGCTGGAGCATGAGTATGAAGTAGGTTTTGTGGCACAGGTTCAGGTGCTGGTTCCTGCTGAGGAGCCAGTGCAGGATTTGGGGGTGGGATTTCAGGCTCAAGCTCCTGTTCGGGCGCCGTTGCAAACTGCGGTATGAGCACAGCAAGCAGTAGTTCAGGATCCGGAGCTGGCATCGTCGTCGACGGAGGCTGAGGTGTGGTAGGTGGGAGGTTCGTTAGCTCGGTATCCTCATCCAACAGTGGGGTGGGAGAAGTATAGTTGTGGTTGGAGTTGTTCGACTGTCCCAACTCGAGATTGGCTGATTGTGGGCCGAGTAGGTGGTGTTCCCAAGCATGGATGGTGTTATGAGTAGGTAGAGAAGGCCCAGAGAGCAGATCAAGAGTTGGGCTGAGCACGTTAGTTACCATGAGATGGTGTTGGGGTCGTAGATGGGCGAACCGGCTGGGCTGTGTATGCGACGAGGGGCGGCCGATGGGCCTTCGCCTTTGGGCTTGATCAGACCCGATTCTGCTTCAGCCATCATTGACGACGAGTCCGGCGCGGCAGTGAGCTTCAAACCTTGGAGGTCGACCATCAACGGGTCACTGGCGTCGGTGCTGGTGACGTCGTCTTCTTCGGTAGCACCAGTTGGATGCACTACCATTTCTGGTATACTCGACAACTGGTGCTCAGTGCAGATCTGCTTGCCCTTGTCGAGCGAACGCAGGGCAGCATCTTGGGCGTGGTGGGCTCCAGTAGTACCTCTGGGTCCACCGGTGAGGACGCTGCCGTCGTTGCCGCAGCCGTGGCTGCCGCTGTTGCCCGCGTCGCCCCCGGCACCCCGCTGGGCGGAGTTGGCCGCGTTGTCCCCACTGTTGTCAGCGGCACGCGTGGCAGAGGAGGAAGACCCCGTGCACACGTACCCCGACAGGCACGCGCGCTGACCCTGGAGCAGCTCCGTGTTGTCGTTGTCGTTGTCGGGCGCGTTTCCGTCCTTGCGCGGGGTGGAGCCTTCCGCCCGTGGGTCCTTGTGGCCCGCGCGGTGGCCCCCAGAAGTGTCCGTGGCGGGGGCCTGGCGGACGGCATGGATGTTGTTGCTCCCATCCCCACCGCTCCCGTCGCCGCCGCCACCGGCTTGACGACGCGCCGAGGTGGCAGTGTCCGCCTCGCTTCCAGATCCAGCTCCACCGGACGGGGAGCGGTCTCTCTTGCGGCGGTAGATGAGGCGGCCCTGGAGCGGTACCGTCGCGGGCGCCATCTGTCCGTCTTCGACGCCCGGCAGCCAGTCCATCTGGCGGGACCGGGGCCAGTCGTCGGTGGAGGAGCCGGAGGGTGATGCCGGAGGGCGGTAGTCGACGATCCGGTCGATGTGGAGGAGCACGGGGTAGGAGAACAACCCAATAGGGCCGCGGCGTTCCCGACGGCCGTAGAAGCGGCCGAGGCCGTCGTAATGCCAGCGGGTCTCGGGGCGGCCAGGGATGTTCTCGAGTTGTAGATGACCGAAGGTGGCGATGTCGGAGGGGTCGTGCGTCCAGACCCAGATGGTGAAGCATCCTTTCTCACGGGCGGCCTGGACAGTGTTGTCAACGCTCTCCAGCAGCGTCTCCGTCGGCAACAGCGCAGCCACCGTCGTGGCCTGCCGCGCAAACGGTGGAACGCCCTCGAGACAGAGACGCACCTTGAAGTGCAGGGAGGTCTCAGAGGACCGGGTGAGCGGCGTCCAAGGCACCAGGTTGTGGCGGCGGTTGCCGAAGCGGATTGCGCCCCGCCAACCGAGGACGGCCGCGCGGTGCTCGGGCGACGGGAGCTCGATGAGGAAGCCCTCCGGGTTGTGCGGAAGCACGCAGACGAGGTGTCGGGGTAGCCCCAAAGCCCTGCACATGGTTAGTGTAACCAAATCGGAGGTCGGCTTGCCCCCATTGCCGAAGCCCACGGCGACAACCGTCCTGGTCTGCAACTCCCGTGCACGCTCGAACATCACCGGAGTGAGTGGTGCGCATCCAAGGACGACCCTTGGGCGCTCAGAGGGATCCCCCGGAACACGAGCCATTGCAGACTGCTGCAGAGGTCGTTGCGGTGGTGCCAGCGGCGGGAAATTGGAAGTGTTTGGAGGGGGTGGCGGCGGTGGTGATGCTTGTTGGCAGTCAGGCGGCGGTGGCGGTGGTGGGCGAGGCTTGCACTGGCGAGCGCGGTGACCGGACCTGAAGCAGAGGATGCAGCGAGGGGGGTCACGGCAATGATGGACCTTGTGGTCTGGGGCAAGGCATTTGTAGCATCGACCGGCGGCGCGCTTGTGGAAGAGGTCACGGATGGGTTGAGCGGGCGGTGGAACAGGGCCAAGACGGCGGAATGCAGAGATTCGCTGGGAGGAGGCCCGTTGCCTGGTCTCCGCCCTGCGCCTCCTCTTCGACCGAGGCGTCTCCCACCCCTCGGCATCCGCGCCGCGGCGGGGCGGCGGTGCAGCTGCCGGGAAGGAGAGACGGGAGGCAACCGGGGCTCTGGCCGCGGCCGGAAAGGTGTGCTGGGAGTTACCTCCATTAGGAGCCACGACGATGGATTTCAGTCTTGGCCGCGTCTCCCTGCTTGAAGATGCCCTCGGTTCCCCGGTCCGTGCAGGAGGCACAGTAACAGGTAACATCTTCTCGGCATGGAGGCAGCCGCGGCGCTCCGGCTGCTGGTTGGAGTTATTACCTTCTTCCTCCCGCGTGCACCTCGGCCAGGGCGGAGACAGGAGGGCCTCCAAGAACGTCAACGGTGGCTTGTCGGGATCCGGTTGTCCTTGTACCCCCCTGACGCATCCAGGATCCCCAGAGTTGGGTTCCGGGCTAGGGGAGTAGGAGAAGTCGACGAGCTCGGGCGGCGGGGATGTGGGGCTGATAGGGATTGGCGTCCGCCGTTGGCCGGAGTGGCTTCCCGGCGGCGGCGGCGGCGGTGGGGAGGTTCGGGCTGGGGTTCGCGGGGAGCAAGGGAAGCGGGGGATAGGAGGCTCCATGATTCCTCGATCTCTTTCTCAATTTCTGGACCGATGTCCAACGGCAGAATATTAAGATTTCGCAGACAAATTTGTATGATTTGATACACCTGGGAATAAAGCTTCGCTGGGCTTATGATTTGTCCAACTAAAAGGGGTTGTTGGCTATATTCCCCAAACCCAATATGATCAACCACTACTACACAATTAGTGGAAGCTGAGATACCAAAGGGTTGTATACTTGTGGGGTTTTTTTCCATTGTTGCTTGCTTGCATCTAATATTGCCTCTTGTGAACCTTGCCTTGGTGAAATGAACTGCCAAAGTAGGTATGTAGCAACACTAGTTTCAGAGCATTTAGGTGGTTATGGCCATTTCTTGATACAGGGGAAAAACATCAATCATCTCACGCCAGAACAACTTTGACTATACACAATTTAAGAAAATTCTGCATTCAGAAAATGGTCAGTAATCACATCAGCTAGCCCTATCTATATGCTGTCACACCAGAACTACAAACAAATTTACCCGCTAAAGTTAGCTGCACCTGCACCACAAATATGTACGCGTCACCATCATGTCACGACCCTCCGTCCCCGCCGGCAGCACGCAGCCCCGGCGCCCGCCGCGCCGCCGCCGTTGCCGCCTCCTCTTCTCTTTGTTCCTCTCGTATGGCCTCGATCATCGCGACCACGCGCTGCAGGACGGCCTCCTGGTCGTCGTCGTCGTCGTCCCCGCCGCCGTCTCGAACGGCCACCGCAGCGGCGTCCCTGGCGCGGCCGTCGTCGTAGAGGCTGGCCACGGCGCACCGGCAGACGGGGCAGGAGTTGCGCATGTCGAGCCATCGGTCGATGCAGGGCGCGTGGTAGAGGTGGCCGCACGCGGGTACGACCCTGACGCCGTCGCCGTCGCAGAAGGGCTCGAGGCAGATGGGGCAGTCCTCGGGGAGCCCCTTCTTGGCGGCCGCCGCGTAGGGCACCACTGGAGGGAGCGCGGCGGCGGAGGGCCGGAGGAAGAGCGCCGCGCCCGGGACGAGCTCGCGCATGACGCGGCGGCGCGCCCCCGCGATGGCGCGCTGCCGGGCGCAGCGGCAGTAGGTGCAGAGCAGGATGAAGCAGAGCATGATGGAGACGAACACCACGGCCGTCGCCGCGCTCGAGGACAGGTTGAACTGCGTCCGGCCGCCGGACGCAGGGCCGACCGCCGGCGTGGGTCGCGGCCCGTCGCCAGCGGCCAGGCGCCTACTCGCGCGCGCCGTAGTGGCCATGCCCTCCGGCCTCTCTAGCTGCGTGTGCGCGCGTAGCAGCGGGGCAGAGGCAGACAGGCGACTCTGTTTGTGGGCGTGGCAGGTGTGTAGGGGGGACAGGGAGAGTTTTGCCCGGTTCATGCGTGGCATGTTTGTATCTGAAAATCCTGGGCTTGGCTTGGTTTCGTGCTGTGCTAGTGGCCTAGTGCGCATCCAAATCATGGTCTAGTAAGATGTGATGATTTTGCATGTCAATCGAAAAAGAAAATAAAGGCGTCGAACTACTTTTGGGGTCAGAGGTGATCGTGCTTTCGTCTTTCGAAGTGGTTAACGATGTTAGAAAGCGTTGGAAGAACGTCGAATGGAGATGCTGACTTTAAGTTGTTTTCCGGGGACTCATTTCGGAGACTTTCCCGAGTTTGGAATTTGGATGCCGTCTCAGAGCATTTTTTTTTCCAACTTTTTCTTAAAAAATGATGACTTCGTTCATGCTTCGCTTGATCTAATATATACCTCTAGGCTCCAGCGCTACTGCGCTAGTGGTAAGTGCCGCTCGATTATGAAAACTCCACACCAAATCTATGGCTTTGCAACGCACCACATGGACTCAGCCGTAGTTATCCAGCAACTTAAACCTTCGAGTTCAATCGCTGTCGCGGTAGGGGACGGGCGACGCAGTCAGACAGCAGCGCGCCTTGGCCCAGTCGACGAAACTGCCAGCTTCTTTATATCCATGCCGTCTCACCACCGGGACAGGTGACTAGGTGAGTAGTGACGTTACCCGGCCGCACCAGCTCGGGCTTTAGAGCTCCCCGTTGGCCAAGCTGACACAGCTCCTTTGGTTCTCTGAGTGCCGTGGCTAGCTGATTCCACTAGGTTTAGTTGATAACCTGAAATAAGTCTACTTGGCCATTGTTGTGTCTCCATCGCTGCCATATGCTTATGCTATATGTAAGTCCAGTGGAAATAAAAAACTAAACCGCTGGGAGTAAAACCGCCCCCACAGAGAATGTCGCATATTGTAGCACTCGTATAACAGTTTTTGGATGCTAAGGTGCTTTCCTTTCCTTGCAGGAGCCTTCCACGGCCTTCACAAAAAGAACATGTTTTGCAACACCGCTGCTGCTGGCTGGTTGGTACAACCATGGAAAAATAATGGACACCATTTGGTAGTGTGGCGTAGGAACGGGCCAGGCCCAAAAAGGTACACAGAGGAGACCTATGGCTGTAATTTGGGCTATGTGTGGACTACAGCAGGCAGGCTCCCACGCTTGGGGCTTTCACAGTTTGTAAGTGGGCCTTTAAAGAGTATGTTTAATGGTTTTTTTTGTTCAAATAGCCGAAAGAATCGGCAAGCCAAAAATCCTTCTTTCGAGAGAGAGTTGATGTCGTTTGCATCTATTTCTATTCTCTGAATGAGAAAGAACGATAAAAAAATTTTGAGGGGCAACAATCAAAATGTTTGCCAAGTGGAGAAGAAAAGGAGAATAATACTGTCTCCAGGGGATGCTGCAGCCGGTGCTGCATCTGCATTTTGCAGATGCAAGCCGCACTGTAGCAGCTCCAGCGGGAGCTGCAAAACCTGCTGCAAAATGCAGCAAGGCCAGCCGCACGCGCATCCCTGAGGATGCTGCATCCCAACCACCTCCCACGGTCCCACTTGCCCCACTCTCTCTCTCTCTCCCGCTCCTTGCCTTTGCCAGCGGCTCCTCCACCACCACCGGCGAGATCTGGGCGGCACGGAGAAGAAGGGGAGGCGACGGAGCAGGGGAAGGGGATGCGTCGGAGCAGAGGGGCTCAAGGTCCACAGCCGGCGAGGGTCCACGCGCATCCGGCGAGGGCACGCTGCTCGGCCTCGCTCCTCCCCAAGCCGGCGGCAACCTCGAGGCTTCGGGCGGCGCGAGGCGGGGCGGATCGAGCAGGGCGGCCTCGGCTGCGTGCAGGGCGGATTGAGCAGGGCGGCCCCGAGCCGGCCGCGTCGACCTCCGCATCGACGCTGGTGGAGCTCGCGCGCGCGGGGGCTGGGCGGCGCCGGTGGAGCTCGCGCGCGGGGGTGGTCGGCGGGCGCGGCGCGAGGGGGCTGGGCGGCACCGGTGGAGCTCGCGCGCGGGGGGTGGTCGGCGGACGGCGGTGGGCTGGTCGGCGGCCGGGCTGGGCGGATCGAGCAGGAGGTCTTCGCCCCCAAGCCCGGCCTCCCCATCTCCGCCCGCCTCGAGCTCGGGCCGGCGACGGCGTCGCCTTCCTCCTTCCCCGGCCTCCGACCGCTCGCGGGAGGCAACTACCGCGAGGCGATGTGCGAAGGGGAGCGCTCCACCGCTGGAGGCCGTCCTCCTTTGCGCGACGGGGGCGTCTGCATACTGCCGTTGTTTGCAGATGTGCGACGGCGTTCTGCTGGAGTTAGTCTAAGCATCACGCTTTTGGGGAAGTAATAAGATGCAGGGAACAAATGATTTGCTATCTTAAAACCTCATCACAAAATCAACTATGACTTTGTGCTATAAATACCTTTGTGACAGGAGTACATGGCTCGAGGGGAAAAAATACCGGAGCAAACTGTAGTTCTTTATCGGTTCTCTAAAAACAAATAAGAGTATAGAACAATATAAATTTATCTCAGTGCTAGCTCAGCTTCTTGCTGAACTTTACGCAGGCTTACATTCATATACAGTCCCTGCAGCAATAAGCATCTTATCAAAAAAATGAAATGGAAGGGCTTTTTGATTCAAATTTTATCTGTCATTTGGTTCTTTTTTACTTTCTTGGAGAAACAATTGTTGAAACTTGATAATATAACTTGGCTATGCTTTCAGGTTTTAATAACTGAATCAATTCATTAGTGTTCAGAATTTTAGTTTTGTCATCCGGTTGATGGTAGTACAGAGAAACACCAGGAACTTTGATCCCTTCTCCCTCTAAATTTCCATCTAATGCGCCCCTTAAGTACCACAGCTTTTGCTATAGCTCTAGAACAAAACGAGAGTACTTGGGGGGTGGGGGTGCATTGCAGTTTCCTTACATTTGTTGTGTGGATTGTAGCTCCAGTGGTCATGTTAATCTTTTGATCTGGCACAAGCTGAATATCAATCTTCTGCAACACAATAGTAAGTGCCACTATTGCTTCGAGGAGAGCAAATTGATCTCCAACACATTTCCGAGGACCTCCACTGAATGGGATAAACCTGGGAAAGAAACATCGCAGGAGCATGGCACAGTTCAATCACATTTGCCAGATGGCATAAAACCAATCAGATGATAAATGAACATATGGATAGGATAGAAACAATATATTACAAAGTTGTATTCTGACCTGAAATCAGTGTTTGACTCATTTGGAACAGGTCCCTCTAAATCAAATCTCTCTGGAATGAACTCATCTGCTCTATCCCATACCTTTGTAGAAGGAAAAGCAATTATTATAAAATGCAAGAGTGCTAAATGCTTACTTAGGCATTGCTACAAATGGCATATGAACAGAGCTCTAGCAATGAGATAGGCATAGCAAAGCATACTTCAAACTATAACAAAATATGATGACAATGTAATATGATAATACTTCAAACTTCAGGTCTATTTAGCAGCAAACTAACTCAGTACAATAAAAATAGTTTTCCTGAAATCATGTTACCACTCTATTGTGGAAACTGATAGAACAATCTAGGTAGGACAGAGAACTTCTGCTAGTAAGTGATAATTTATAGTTTATTAGTAAGCCTCCAACTTGGAAAAAGATTTCAGTACAATTCATCGAATTACACACTATGCGATATTCCACTATGCCATCCTATGCAAAGCAGCTGCCTTAAAGAGCTCAAAGATTGCCAGTCGCACATGATTCATATTCAGATGGAGAAGTACCTCAGGGGACCTGTGTATATTGTACACAGAAATCATAATATCTTGACCAGCCTTAACCTTGTAGTTTCCAGGAAGCACGTCATCAACTATTGCACGCCGCAACAGCACCTGCCAATACTTACGTCCATGAGTCACAAAAACCAATTAGAAAGTTGCTTGTCTCAAGCACAAGGAATGTACAGGAGGGTGTGGATATAGCCGCATAGACTCATTTATACAGCGCATCAAGTACTTCAGCTCCTTTACATCCTCATATCTGGGGAGTCTACCCTGTAGAATAGTATCTACCTCATCTTGAGCTCTCCTTAGTGCAGTCGGATCCTTCAGTAGTGTAACACTGAGCAGTCAACATGTTTGTTACTTTGGTTGACAGATGGTTTACTGCAAGTAATATAGCACTCCAAGAGTACCTTACTTAGAAGATAGATTGTCCATGTCAGTACGGAGCCTGTTGTTTCATGACCAGCAACTAACATCGATAACAGATCGTCACGTAACTGCACACTGCTTACCTGAAATGCATGTAATGTAAAATGGTTATATGACACTGCACGCAAATAGATCATGAGCAATTTGTCAACAAAAGCATAAATATATCTTGCATGTCAAATTTTAGCAAAGAAAAAAGGATCGAAATAACAGTATCTGGAAGTTTTCACTCTTTTATGACAGCTTTTCATAAATCGATGGAAAAGAAAGGAGTAAATGTTTCTAGCAATCACCTTTGTACAAAAGAAATGATGTGCTGCTTCTAATAGGTAAAGCATCATAATCCTAACTTATAGAGGGAAAGTGGCACGCAAAGCTACTCTATTTTTTTATTCAACTGCATATAGTAATATGTTCCATGCTGAACATATCCTTTGTTTCCTGAAGATATATTGAGCTGAATGACACCATGTCACAAATTGCATGACCAACAAAGCGAACAATAGCAAGGCAACAAAGCAAACAATAGCAACATTTATGAGCTGATCAATCAAATACATGGTTTTAAAAAGCCCGGTAACTGAAAATTTGATGGACCAGCAGAAGAATGGATTTTGAAAGCCATAATCAATAAAAAAGTTATGGAAACTCACAAGCAGTAATATGTCAACTATTTTTCATGATGAGTGAGTAGCTTTATACAAGTACTCCCTCCGTTCTCTAATACATGACGTTGGTTAGTTCAAAAATGAACTAACCAACGTCATATATTTGTGGAAGAAGGTAGTCGAAAAAAGTGAAAATCAAAGATAAAAGAAACAAAATGTTGTAAAAAAAGTGGAAGAGGTTAATCACCTCATCTCGGCTAGCAAGTAGGAAGCGTAGAATGCTAGGGTCCCCCTCGTTTACATATTCCTCACCCTCAATCTGTTCATTTTCAGCCTCGACTATTTCTTTACACTTCATAATCAGCTCTTCAACAGTGTTCCTTATGGTCTTAACTGCATTCTCCGCTTTTATCTGTCTTGGAATTATTTTGCACAGAAAATCAATCTGTCACATATAAGCAAGGATTATGTGAAACATCAGTCAAACAATTTATCCTTTCTTCCAGTTACTACGAAGACATAAGTGAGGTCCAAAATCAGAAGGATGAATTGAAAGAGGAACCAACCTTCCAGTATGGCAAAAGATCTGTAGAACGAAGCTCTGCTTCTTTGAGCGCAGTATAAACAGCATCGATGACAGGACTATCTGTTGTGAGGGAATCAAAATTGCAGTTGAACAATGACAAACCGATCACATCCAATGTCAACTGAGAAAATCTCGCTTCCATATTGACAGGTTCCCCACTCAAAGCATATGGCTCAAGTTTCTCTATTAATCTCTCGGTACATTTACAAAATACCTTTTCCACCATGATAGACAGAAATCTTTTGTGCAGGGATGGCACAACAGCTCTGCGTCTCACCTAAAATAAATAACAAATTTGTAGTAAGATGGAGGATTAACTTCAGCCCAATTGAACTTAGATCCCAAATACAACGCAAAAAAGTATGCAAGATATGCTGCAGCAAGATTAGAGATAGAACCCTACTAATGTACTGCACTACTACTTATCAAATATATCAGCCCTTGGAAGTTATTGAACATCATGATGAACCAACTACTTTGGAGGTAACCATGCAACAGGAAGTATATTCCCTTTACATGTATAAAAACATCTAAACTTGATTAGAGTCATATCATTGTAAAACAACGAAACCAAACCACGCAGTTCTATACAGTTCAAAAGCAGAGAGACACGGCATCACCCCATAATGAAAACTTTAAAACTAACCCAAACAGCTTAGATCTTATAGGCCAAATGATGAAAAATAAAAACAATGCAAGACACCAAACTAGGGGCTCTCTTCTTTGTCTACGAGAAACCAAAATCATGAACAAAATCATTTTTGGGATGCAACAAAACTGCATCCAATAAAAACCCACTGCACATTTATACAAACTACCACATCCAAAAAAAAATCAGATCAGAACCACAAAAGTCGCATGGTGATCTATCATACATTACATCCTTGCTTGAACAGGAATTGTTATATAGGATTGTACCGGCTGCATCCTTTACCATAAAGGTGGCAACCACTTCAGTGTGGTTGATGAGCCACGACTTCTAAGCCAGAGAGTGACAGACAGGATGGTTTGGTTGTTGTCTTCCAGTGGCTGATAGGTTTAAGCCTGGTCAGGGTGGCTCAGACATTGTCTGATAGACCTAGCAGACACTAAACTTGGGTTGCAAACATTGCCCGATAACACAATTCTTGTGTGCTGTGGAGTCTGGACCCATCAGGATGGCCTAAAGACCAGCATCATAACTAAACAGAAAAAACAAGAACAGACAGCAAATACAAAGAATACGATATTAGTATTTTAGTAGGCATTTGCTACTACTCGTTACAGCGCCCTACCACTCTGATCGACCATTACAATGGAACCTAACTAATAAGTACTACAAAATACAAGGTGAAGCAGATTGAGAGAGCTTACGGTCCATAGCGCGCCTTCCGCGATGGCGAAGCCGGACCCAAAGAGGAATTCAGAGACCTCGGCGACGAGCCCCTTCTCGTAGCGCGAGCCGTACCCGCGAAGCACGTGCTTGGCGACGGCGGGGTCGCTGACGATGACGAAGTTCCGCGGCCCCGCGGCTAGGCGGTACACGGGCCCTTCCTCGCGGAACCACTTGAAGAGCGGCAGGAAGAGCGCGCCGCCCAGGAGGTCCTGCACGTCGTCGAGCTTAGCGGACGCGACGGGGATCCCCGAGTCGTCGGCGCCGGCCCTGCCGACCGCGCGCGAGAGCGAAGTGAGCCAGTCCGGGCTCGCCCACGGGGTAGCCGTCGTGGGCTCGTCGCTCCCGCCCCCATCGCTCCCGCTCCCGCTCCTCGGCGGGGGCAGACGGACGCGGGCGTTGGCGCGGGCGCGGCGAGGAGGCGGACGCGGAGACCGCGGAGGCGGCGACGCGGAGACCGGGGCGAAGGCAGTGGCGAGCATCGCGCGCGCCGGCCGATCCCTCCGGGTCTGGCTCCGGCTAGGGTGTGGGGTTGGGATTGCCGAGGTGGGGACTGGGGACGGGAGACCGGAGAGGGCGGGAGGAGGGGAGCGGGGGATTGGGGGCCTGGGCGTGGAGGAGCCGAGGAGGGGGAAGGAAGGGGATGTGGTGGGGCCCGCATGGAAGCGAGTGGGAGAAGCAACTTTTTTTTTTTTTTGAAAAACGGAGCGCGTGAGTTTTCGAATCCGTTGGATGGATTTTGTCATTTTGTGGGTCCCGGGCGTGGGCCAAATGTCGGGCTCCCTCCTACCTAGTAGGCCGTCTCACGTGCGTGGGCCGTGTTGTCCGTGCGGTGCGGCCCAGAGTTCTATACAGCCCAATGCAGATATGCACAGCACAGACAGCCAGCAGAAAAAACTCAGGACATTCATATTCTTAAAAAAAAAAGAGTGTAAAATCGCATATGCCATTGCCATCATCAATCATGATGCCACTTCAGGCAGACATGTTGTCTTGTCTTGTATCCCTCCGAAGAAAACCTTGTCGTCTTGCACGACAACCCAACGGCAACTCCCCTCTGTCGCTCTGATGAGGCAGCAAATTTTCTAGTACGTACACACCAAAATCAAATTAGGGGAGCACATAGGATGCCCTGCCCCGTCATTTTCGCCTAAAGACGCCGAACGTTAGGCGTTTGAACAAAAGGTCCATTTTCCCTTCTTCTTTTTTTCTCCTTTTCTTTTTTGCAAAAGAACAAAATGATCACTTTCAGACATGCTAACGCGACGGCCATGCCATCGCCACCGCCACGGGAAGAAAAGCAAGAGAAGGTTTCGGACGCGTCGCTTTCTTTTCAAGGACGGACGGAGAGGGTTCGATCGGCGGCCGTGTCGCTGGCGCCGGCCGCGAGCGTGTATCACGCTTGGTCCCCGTCGGCGTCGGCGTCGGCGTCGGCGTCGGCGTCGGCGTGGGCATGGGTCCACAGTTCCACACGGCCGGAGCAAGAGCGAAAAGGCGTAGCATTGCAGCAAGTCCCCAATCGAGCGTGAAGTCTGAACCGAACTCGGATGATGGTAAATGGAAGCTGACCAGCGAGCGCCGAGCCAGCTGCGGGCCTGCGGATTCGGGCGCCGAAACCCATGCGCCGCACCGCAGCGGCCAGCAGCCCGCCGTCGGGGGCGCTGAAACCCATGCGCGCATGCAGCGAGACCCGCATCCTATGCCAATCTCTCCCGTCCGCCCACGTGCGCCCTTTGATTCGGACGGGTGCCAACTGCCATGCACGCACTGACCGCCAACACCGAGTGACAGTTACTGCCGACCCACTGAAATTTACCGGCCTATCAAAGGTGAAGGCTACTCACCGAGTGACTGTTCACCGATCCCAACAAGATGAAAAGCAGCTGCAGGACCTGCCTGCGCGAGAGTGACGCACTGACGCGGCAGGGGTTTTCACGGGTCGACGGCGAGGTGGGAGTAGTAGTGTCCACGGACAGGAGAATCATTTGTGGCATTGGGTGGCAAATGGCATCGAGCCGCACGCGCAGTTTGGGGGTTGTCAACCAGCCCAGCCGGCCTCGAGCTCCATGAGCACGGTGCACGGGCTCCAGGCTCCAGCGTCCGTCCCCGTCCTCCAGCGATTCCAAGGGTTGAGGTTCGAGATATTCCTTAGCTTGAAACGAAGCTAAGCCTGCCGTCGTTGTTTTGTATGAGTCTGATCACCATCGAGATTGGAAGCTAGTACCCCTTATCTTCTTGATCTTTGCATATATAAGTACTTCTTGTACTGTAGGCGTAGTAGCAGAACAAAAATACAAGTAGCAGTACTAGCTAATAGTAATGTGCTAGCATTTTGAGATCAATGTATGTAAGCTTAGTATTCAATAGAGGATGGACACATTTGGCACCAAAACGGAGTCGGACGTACGGATCGAGCGAACTTTGTAGCTACCTAGACATAACTAAACCAAACTCGGTAATAGTCTGCTTTGAGTGAAGTCATCAACTCATCATGGCCGATGCAGATAGTGAGACTGACTTCAATAGCCATGGGCAAACGTATTTTTGCCTCTCACCAGTCTACTGTTCACAGATGCATCCCCTCCAACAGACGATGCAAATCGGGAGGCAAAATGCGAACGAGGAGAGAGGCGATGCAAAATTGAAATCCCTCTCTTCGCGAATGCAAACCGGCGAGGCGAGGAGCTATGGCAGCCAGTGGCGAATTCAGGATTGGGTAGTAGGGGGGCTCTCCTTCCTCCTTCTTCTTCCTCTTTCTCCTCAAAATTTCTATGAAAAATTGGAGGGATTACCATATGATCTAGGGTGGTAGGGGGGCTCCAGCCCCCCTGACCCACCGCTGGATCCGCCGCTGATGGCAGCGTAGGGTGCGGCCGTCGGCTGCGGGAGCGGGCGGAGGTGGGCAAGGGCGCAGAGACAAAGGTAGATGAGCTCGAGTGCTCGACCCGTTCCTCTTACTCCCCGCAGCATACGGAGGGTGCTGCAGCGACCGTCTCCCGAGCGATGGCGAGGGCGCCGCTAAGGAGCTCTGGCATCGCCGTGCGCGACCATGCCATCACCACCATCGGTGAGGTACACATGGGCCATGGTGGCGGCGCTCAGATCCAGCGGACGAATGCGGTGGTGGAGGAGAAGGGGAGCTTAGCTTAATTCCTTAGCAACCCTACTTGCTAGAGCAACTTAGCGAGCATTTAATAAATATCAAAAGTCACGACCTTACCAAGTGATGCACGGCGTGGAATACACTACTACATCGTCACAACTCTCCCGCACACTATTGGCCTAACCATCGTTGGAGTGCAACACCAAATTGACACGGCTGGGAGGTGCAGGGAAGGGGGTCCTTCACCTATGATAAAAAAAATTACAAGAGGTTTAGGAGGGGCTCCATGGGGTTTATAACGGTAGGGGGGCTTGAGCCCCACCCATCCCACCGCTGGATTCATCTCTGGACGCATCCATGATCATGAGGAAAGGGTTTTCCTTAGCTCCTCCAAACTTCCCCCTCCATACTTCCTATTGGTAATAGTTTCACCTTCTCTCGCCCTAAATCCATAGGCTTGTGGACAAGATCCATGGTTATCGTTGGGCCTTCTTCAACATCATGTGGGCGCGTGGCAATCTTGTGTTACTATAGTGATCCGGATCATGTTGCCCACGGCCATGACATTAGTAAGGGTCGTATAGGAGCTAATTGTTGTATTGTGTGTTGTGTTGGTCGAATGTGATGTTGTGCTTATACTTTTTACGGTTTTTGAATAGCAAGAAGGCATGATTTTCCCCTCTCAAAAGTCGCTTTGGAAAAGAATACTTTACCAAAAGACTAAATATAACTTATTTTTCACGGTGGTAAGAAAAACTTATTTTTCACGGTTAGTCATAATTCTTTTTATATAAAGAACACGTATCTTAACTTGACGGGATTCGCCCCAACGTTATCCAAACAGAAAAAAGATTTAAATACGGTGGATATGGTAGTAGAAGGCTAGAAGCCGGCACGGCGATGCGCGAGCTTTGGCCCATGCACGTAAGTCACGTCGACATCCGGCGCGCAACCCGCTAGCTATTGCCGCGACGGCTAGGCCACGTCGCCACGACACAGGGGACGTGAGGAAGTGGGCGGCGGCGGCATCCGAGGCTAGCAGCCCGCGCGTCCGCCGCGGTGGAGTCGTGGGGGGCGCAGCGGAGCATGGGCACGCGTGGTGCGAGCCCGCGCGCGGCACAGAAAAAAACAGAGCTGCGGATGCGTCGTTTTCAAAGACTGGTGACGCCGCGCGGCGCATGCAGAGCAGGCAAACGCGCGCGCATGGCGACGACGACGCGACGGTGGCCGCGCGCGGGCCTCGACCGCGCGCGTGGTGTCGCCGTGGTCCGCGCTTCCACTTCCACTGCAGGCCCCTGGAGACGAGGTGAATCCGAAGCCCAACTGGTGGCCCTCTCCGGCCGCCTGCTTGCGGTGGAGTAGTAAATGGAAGCTGACCTGACCACACCCACGCCGCTCCAGGCCAGCTGCGGATTCGGGCGCCGAAACCCACATGCGCGTGGAGCCGCAGCGGCGCAGCCGCATCCGATGCGGGTAGGCGCTCCGCATCCACACGTGCAGTGGCACTGTGGCAGTTAAAACGAACTGCCGACCTGGAAGTTACCCACACACACTCGAACAAAGTTACTGTTTACAGATCCCGACACGATAATCCTGGTGGTGGTGGTAGCTTAATTAGCTTAGCTTAGGTTAGCACTTGCAGGACCTGTGAATAAAGTACTACCTCTGTTTTTAAATATATGATGTTTAGGACAAGAAAACTAGTTCAAATGTCGTATATTTAAGAACGGAGGGAGTACTTCCCATCGGACGTGGCAAAGGATTATCACGAGGTGAAAGCTCACGGACAGGAGCATCAAGAGGAGGCACGAGCGACATCGAGCCGCACGCGCTGTACGTACGTTTAGCTAGGATTTTTCGTTTCTTCAACCAGAGCCAGCCTCGAGCTTGGTACCGGATTGATCGTCCGAGCGTGTAGCTGCGCGGGCTTTGAGGTAGTAAATACTTCATGAAGCTACGTAAAAGCCTAAAACTCTCCGTTCAATGTGAAAGTAGAGTACATTTTAAAGGTTTGAGGCGTACGTACACGTACTATAAACTTATAAATTTATTTTCATCGTATAAAAGTATAATCCCAATGAACTCATCATCAAGCTGGTAAATTCAGCTGTAGTAAGTTTCAGCCCAATTAACCTGCTAACCCGCCCGAGCTCATATCATCATATACGGAGTAGTATAGGACAAGTTTGTCCCGATTGGCCCAACGCACCCTCCTCCTATTTTCTTTTTTTACATGGCGTCGGCGTCAGTATTCAAAAATTTCACTGCCCTCTGGTTGCCATAATTAACGACGAGTACCTGTCACGAATTTCTTTCTCCTCAAAAGAAGAAAAAAAAAGTTAATTCAATCAAAGAGCAAAAGCGCGCTGTGGCCTGTACGTGGGATTCCCTCGGCGAGTCGGCGCTGTCTGCGGCGCGCGTCGAAGGCGAGCTAGCGGGGGGACACGTCGACGGCCGGGCGCCGGCTAGCGCATCCGCGGCGAGGCCACACCCACACGACAGGCGGCCGGGGCGAATCAATCAACGCGCACGGGCGGGGCGGCGCCGCGGCGGCATCCGATGCTGGCCGCTGCGGCGCGCAGGCAGCCAAGTACGTGAGGCACGCGCGCCCGTCAGATGAGTGGTGACAGGGACAGGAGGGGGAGTGAGACGCTGCCCGCTGCGCCCTAGCAGGAAATTCGCGGCGGCTCTCCTCATGGGAATCCCAGGCGCGCGGAGCGGCGATTATTTTACGCGGGCAACGATGCGGTATCCTATGTATGATCGCCCGCCCCCTCTCCCCTGTCGGCTACCTCCGGCCATTTTCGGTCGCCCTCGTTCTTGCATTATTGCGTAAAATTCCGTTACGTTCTTGTATTCGCACAAAGGTCCTTGTCTGTGCTGAATGGGAGGCGTTGGTTTGGCTAGGTCAAATGCATGCGACGGACTTTTTCAAAAAAAAAATGCATGCGACGGCCAACGGATATACCTGGATCCTGCACGTCCAGGGGGCAACGTAACCTTGCCTTGAGTGTGAAAAAAGAAATGTAGTAGTAGTAGTAGCTACAGAATATACTTCTCCGTGCGCGGTCAAACCCACCGAACTTTTACAAGCACTAATTCAGGGTGCGAAGAAGATGAAGGCATGAAGGGGTCCTCTAGTCTAGGTGGTAAAGGGTCGTGATCTGGGTTGATTTTTTTTATTAAAGTGAATTTACAGAATTGGTTTTAAAAAAATCTCCTCACCAGTGAAGTCGGAGTTCCGAGATTTTTGGGGCAGCAGTTTTTTCTTAACTATCTGTAGTATCAATCTTTGGACGCTAATCTATTCCATAATCCTTCTTAATTTGTGATGAATCTAACGAGACTAATTATGCTGTGATTAGACAATATTGTGCTACAATAAACAATCTTTCATGATTTTCCATCCATCCATACAATTAGTTTTATAATTAGGCCTTGTTTAGATGTTAGAAAATTTTGCCTTTTTAACACACTGTAGCAAAAGGTAAGTTTCGGCTTTTTGTGGTAAATATTGTCCTACCATGGTCTAACTAGGCTCAAAAGATTCGTGTCGCAAAGGCCATCAAAACTGTGTAATTAGTTTTTGATTTCATCTACATTTAGTATTCCGAACATATGTCTTTTGATGTATTTAATGTGGTGGAGAGAGAGTGGAAAGGAGGAAAAATAGCCAACTAAACAAGGCCTTATTCTATATTTACTATCTCTAATATACTTTGAAAGAGGCTTCCAAAATTTTCTTTCAATTTTTTTTCGCACTAAACAAATCCTAGTTGTGTTGTGGGAGAAAATTCTTTGAAAACTCTGCCTAAATCTATTATGACTTCTGTGAACCGATCAGCTCAAGCGACCAGGAACAGCCATGATATCGATCACAAAGGCGTGATAATGAATGCCCACGATCCGGATTGCCCTTTTAATTTTAGCCCAGGAGTCGAGTGTGTGGACGACGGTTCATCCCCTCGAAGAGGCTAACTGGATCAGGGTTCGGACGTGCTCCATTCCTAGTATTTTTTTAGTGGAGTGAGATTGAGCTTGAAGATTTTCGCCGAGTGAACATAATGATTGAAGCGAGTGGGGTGGGGGGTATATATGGTATGGGCACGATTTCGGGTGGGGGCTATCTATCAGGGACCTAAACGCAATATCAGAAACATTCGAACGTTGCTAGGTAGAAAAGGACACCCGCCCGATACAAAAGGGCCAGATACAAAGGGCCCTTTCCCCCAAAAGCAGAACATATCCCCAAGCAAACAAGAAGAGAAGTGCAGAGCAGCAAGAAGTAGGCAATTGCCCCAAGCAACTCGCGCCGCCCCCCTTCTTCCCTTCGATCGTTTCCCCGCCACACCCACCACTTCCTGTCTGCCTCTACTCTTCTTTCCAAGAAGGCCTTCCATAGATAGCCGCCATGTCTGCGTCGCCGGAGTTCTACAAGCCCGCGCCGCCGGCGTTCTCGCCGTGCAGCTCGCCGCTCATCCTGCACGGCGGCGGCGCAGCAGGGGCGGGAGCGGGAGTAGTGGCGGCGCCGGAGGAGAGCGCCGCGTGGCAGCAGCAGGGGGAGGAGGACGACTACCGGTGCCGGACGCCGACGAGCGGGGAGAGCCAGGTGAAGCCGCCAGGGACGTGCCCGCCGGCGCCGAGGAAGCCGCGGGCGCCCCCGGCCGCCGCGCCGTGCCGGAAGCGGCTGTTCGAGGTGGAGGTGTTCAGCCTGCGGCTGGAGGAGCTGGAGCGGCTCTTCTGGCGCCCGCACCCGACGCCCCCGCCCTCCCAGAAGAAGCGCCGGAGGGTGGCCTGCCCGGAGCCCAACAAGAAGAAGAGGTAGCTAGTACGTACTAGCAGTAGAGTAGCAGCTCGCGATGCTAGTATGTAGTAGAGAGTAGCAGCAGCTCGATGCTAGTATGTAGTAGAGTAGCAGCAGCTCGAGCAAGCCAAGTGATTTTGGCTTGTGCAGCCAGCAGAGCTGGATCAGTTTAATTAGGAGGTGCATGATGGTAGGATGTCATTAGGAGTACTGCGTTTTTACTGCTGTACTTGTATTACTACTACATATCTCTCTATAGCTAGCTAGTTCTACATACTTGTTCTGGTTTAGTGTATGTGATGATCATAGTATTGTTATGGCGTCAAAGGTTTAGTGTGTGATAGGCAGGCAGCTGCTTCACGCCTGAATCTGCTTCCATGTAGTGTAGTCTATATGTAATGAGAAGCTCAGTTGTATTGTACCACACCAGTAGCATCATACACTATCCCCCTTCTTCAAATCCGAGTTCTCAATGGTTCTTTCTTACTACCTCCGTTCACAAATATATACTACCTCCGTCCTTAAATATATAACGTTTAGGACAAGAAAATTAGTTCAAAATAAACTAATTTTCTTATCTCATATATTTGAGAACGGAGGGAGTATGATGTTTATGACAAGTTAGTAGTTCAAAAATAAACTATTTGCTCGTTATAAACGTGATATACTATTTAAGAACGGAGGGAGCAGTTCTTACACGCAATAGCATGCATCTGTGCTTAGTTTCCCCGGACAAGATCGCTAAGCTAAGCTGCTTGTTTATTTTTCTGCTTTCGACGACCTACTCTTCTTGCTTGCTTGTGTAGAAGGGTGAGAAAAAGGCAGACCAGATCAGCAGCAACGGGCCGGGGATTCTGGTAGGAGAGGAGATGGACAGCTCGTGCTAGCTCAACGAACCACACGCACAAGCAACTCGTGTCTTGTTGTTATAAAACTGATGAAGAATCCTTGTCGCGCTAGGACTTGGCACAAATTAACATGACGGAGCTGACGCACAACCGCTGTGCAAAATAGAGGCTCCTTCGTCCAACCAATCCCCAGCTAGCTCGGGCCTCGGCTGCCAACAAAGGAGAGGAATCTGTGAGGCGACAAGCGGAGCGATCCAAGGCGGGTAATCATGCGCCAGAGCGAAGTTAACCGAAACCTGCAGCAGCTCTGGCCAATTGCCTTGCCCGGCCGGCCGGCGTCGTCCCTGCTGCAAGCGCTGTGCTGTGCATGCGCGCAGGTGCGGCGGCAGCGTGCGCGGCGGAATAATTTCCGGGAACTGTTGCTGCGTGTGCAGTGCATGGGGGTCGGGGTGGGTGCCCGGATGGGGACTGGGGAGAGCGATGGAGCTCAGGAGATCACGTCACGAGCAAGCAGTTGTTGCCGGTTGCGGCTGCTGTGCCGCGTCCAGGGGGCGGTCGGGTCGGGTGGATCATCGGTAGGCGGCGGCGAGCGCACGAGGGACGCGAGGGGGAAAGTGGGGGACCGAGACCGAGGCCGGCGGGCCGCGAGTCCCGCTGCCACGACGAGCCCAGCAGGGCGGGGCGGCTCACTCCTGCAGGCTGCAGCCGGGCGATGCTCAGCTCAGCGCCTGCGGGTTGGGCTAACGGCCCTGTGGGCAAAGCACGCGCGGCTATGCAAGGGCCGAGCGAGGGAGAAAGAAGGAGAGAGGTCTTTCACAGTACGCAATACGACCTAACAGTTGTACGGTCGTATTATCGATTTCTTCGGGTTTTTTTATGAGTAAAATAGTAATTTGATAGATATATATTATTTAAAATAAATTTCTGCTGCCTCTTATACTATCTAAAACATTTCATATATTTCATTTCTTATATTACAACAATACCATTTTACAATCTCGATAATACCCTTATACCATCCATATAATCTTTGAATAAAAAACAAATCGTATAAAATTAATCTCAACTGTCAGATCCTTACATATAGGTCGTTTTCTATTACATACGAACATTTTTTTAACCGGTCGTCTAGGTCGTATTGTGTATCGTAAAAAACTTCAAGAAGGAAAGGTCGAAGGGGTCAACTGGGAAACAGGGACGATGACCCAGTCCAGAGGGACCTGAGCCTGTCTTAAAACTTTCAGAGGAATCCTGCGGCTTCGATCGCGTGTACGAAGGAGCCAGAGCCGCTAATAAAAGTTTCTGCCCCTCGAGCCAGAGCGCCTAGATTGGCAAATTACTACCGTGAATAGTGAAATTTGTTAGCAATCTGCGTGTGCATCTTCTCTTCCCACAGCGTTGGATGCAAACTCACAGACCTGCGCTCGCTTTTAAAGCCCTGTGAAAAAGTCGGGAGGTTTCGTTCGTTGCACACGTACGTAGGTACGACGACGGAGCAGAGAGCTGAGAGACGGCCTCTTAAAGCTCCTGTACTGCACGACCAGAGTCGAGTCGGCACCAAACGTTCAGCACGATCCGAGGATACGGAGTACAAGAATCCATTTACAGCACCACTGATTGGATCAATGAATACCAGAGCTTTTACTATGCATCTGGCAACGCATTCGTGCGACCATTCAAGCCGGCCATCTGCGGCACGCTGTGCTACAACAGCCTACAGCGATGGCCGCCAATGAGAGTGAGGGTGGTATTTATGAACCATTCATCGTATTTATTGAGCCAAAAATGCTCCATGTAAATGTTCAGTACTACACGTTTTTTTCTTCCTTTTGGTAAAATGGCAACTCGATCCACGACTTTGCTTTGGTATGATACAGGGTGTCATCGCTTAAATGTACAGCATGGGTAAGCGGGTGATGGCCTGATGGTGATGGGGTTAGCAATCAAAATGGCCAGCAGGTGAAAGAATCAACAAAAATGTTTCAAGAAAAAAGGAGGAAAAAAGAAAGAAGGGAGAAGGAGAAGATACAGCTCTATGTGCAGCAGTTGTGAAGCAAACAGAACAAAATCAATCGCGGCAGAAACCTTCCGCCGGGTCTTGCTTAAGACGCCTCGATCCTCTCGACCGTTTCTAGCCTCGTCTTCCGTTTCCATCCTTTCATGGTGGCCACAAGGTTAACCAACCCAACCACCTGGCTTTTGCTATATTCCTGTAGAGTTTAGAGGCAGCAGGTGCTTAGGTTTATTTGAGTCTCAAGTAAAGCAATCGCATCGTATCAATGGGTGATGAAGGTTCACGGAGTTCTTACTGGATGAGACCGTGCCCAGTGAACGTACTCGGTCTCTGGCAAATAGTAGGCCTGTTTGATCACCACAAGAATTGTTAGCAGAAATTCCCTTTGCCAGGATTTCGATAATATAAAGAACAAAATGAACATAAAAGGAAGCTGCTGTTGGTGGAGGATTTTTTTTTTTTTTGAAAAGTAGTTCGTTGAGGACATTAGAACTGCAGATTGGTGGATGCTCGAGGCAGTTGGGGAGTACCGCCAATAAGTAACTGGTACAGTACAAGCTATCTATTACTAATTCGCTCTGCTTACCTTTATGAAAGTATCCACAGTTTGCAGTTTTGGCCTTACATTTGCTGATACAATGTGCTGCAACCCATTAATTAGTACCTGAAAGCACATCAAAGCTCTCACTATGGATTTTTCCATGGCATCGACTTCATAAATGATAGATCTGAATCAATAGAATAAAACCTGCAGGTCAAGCGACATCAATGCACGCCCTTCGTCAGTGCACCGTTTCACTCTAGAGAGACCTTCGACTAAGACTTCCGCTATGCTCTCTATACCGTACTCCATCAACAGGTGTTGGAGCTGGGAAGCACAAAAGTTAATTCATTCTGGGTGTCAGTGAATTTATCATCAAACAATTCAAAGTAAGAAAGCTGAACATTCTTTTCTAGACACAATGCAGAACAAACTCTATTGAGTTCAAACTACTTGGCAGCAGCATAGAAGTAAAGAAAGGGGAAGGAAAAGACAAAAGAGAAGGAAATATTAGTCAATTCTCACTCTTACCTCCTTAGAAATTCCTCCATGGTCTAATCTTGTTTTGTAGTGTTTGAACTCACCCAATAACAAATCAACATATCTGCAAATAATAAACACCTAGTCAGTACCGCAACTAAAAACCCACACCAGTAACTGCACTCTTTACTCTGGATATGATAATAGCAATCAATTTCCTAAAGCCAATCAGGCACACTTAGTCCATGTGCATTAGATTGCAGAATTTGCTATACGTTATCACAACTTGCAATGCATTCATTTACATCATGGTCAGCTGAATACGTCATGAATACTTCAGATGCGAATTTGTTAGCACAGGGCCAAAAAGGTGCAGCTTTCTCAGCAAGTATGGAGAGATATATACAGGAAACACTGAACACCAGATGCGGGCAAATTGATGGATTATTTACAAATTCAATGGTACATGCTAGATGGTCTGTTCTCAACTGCTGAAGGAAAATGAGCACAAATCGCTTTCCTACAGTAATAACACAGCAAAGGCATTAAGGCTTCCAAGATTAGATTTAGACATGGAGAATTACTACAAAATTGATGTACAGATGATTATTAAAGGTACCAAAGGAGGGTTCAAAGGAAGCATAATAAGTTAACAGCAGTAGCAAAAAAGAGGAAAAAAAACCTAAACAAACAATATCCATATTGTTCATAGTGAAAAGGCTTAAACATAAACATACCCATTGTGCTCCATTCCAAGCTCCTTCACCTCCCATTTAGCATTTGCAATCTTATCTGGATACCTGAAAATTCAGTACACGATTCAATTGAGCATACATGTGAGGTGAGGTGACTCAAAATATCAATGTGTGGCTGAGCAAGGTACTATTTGATCTAAAACCAAACACCATGTCATTATCCATGATGATGCAAATCCTGCACAGATTTTATATGGCCAAATAGAAATAAGAGGACTCGATGATTTTACCCATCAATATGCAAAAGCATCCGTGCACTCATTCTGTGAATGTGCTCAGTCAAATCTGGAACAGAATCCACCTACCACAAGGGGCAAAGTTTGAAATTATATTGCATCTTTTGGATTTACAGACCGCCAAAGGGTGTTCACCGGGATCCCACAGGAAAAGGAAGTACTGCAAAGCCACCCAAAGTAAAGAGACGTACCAGTGTTCTATAGAACTCTTCAACAGCATTAGTGTTATTTTTAGACAGCACTGAATGTAGATGGGCTTTAGATCTGTTCAAAACTCGAGCAACCAACGATACTGTTTCAGCAGCTGCACATCTCTCCTGTATGAAAATAAGTTGGCATGCACTTTTTAAAATGAGGACATCTGAACTAGGGAGTGACATACATGAGGAAGCTATCTTTCCAAACAAGTGTAAAGAAAAAGGTATTCTAACATACATAATGCTATGCCTTCTTAAACACCTAGCAAGCAGAATGGTAACTTCAGAATAACAGATAGTTTCAGTTCAGCCTGTTAAAGTTAGGAGGGTTTACAATAACAGTGAGATGCGTCCAATGGCTTTACAAGAAATATGGATATTATCAAAAATAGCTTAAAGAAAAATAAATAGTCAAAAGAACCCAAAATCTTGTGCCTGCACTTCGTTACTTCTCCACAGATATCCATCTAGATTCTTTCCCTTGTAACTATTTTACACACCATTTGCTGAAGAAATTCGTTATATGCCTAATTTTGCCTTCCACTCTCTGCCACTCTTATTCTAGAAATATGCTAATCTAATTGCAAGTCCACAAATCACCTCCAAAGGCTAGACACTCACTAACCCCTTCCACATTGCATGCCAAAATTTTGCTATCCCAACAACCTGCAAGGCTATAGGCCTGCATGCAATATTTGTCGCCAAACGATCATAATAAGCTAGTACTGTCACATCATCACTTCAGTTATGGTAACATGGAAGCCACAACATACAAATTAATTACTAAACAGAATATTTCAAACAAAATAGGAAGAATGGTCTACCAGACATGTGAAAAGAATATACACTAAAAGCTGCACAGCTACCAGATATTTTTGGCTTGTATTACTTTGGAACAGTTAACATGATAAAGACAATAAATGATGCTTGATAAGTTGCTAATACTATTGAGAAAATAGTGAGAGCAGATGAATCATATCTGCAGTGGACTTTTTTTTGAACAAAATATACCTCCAGCAGACTTAATGGTACATATTCGAATTTTAGAGTATAAGACCATAGGAGTTAGCGTAACTGAACTCTAATGAGGTAAGCTCAAAGTCAAATAAGTAAAGAAAGTTTCACTTTTTGTCTATGACAGGGAAAATCTGCATAGTAAATAACTAAATATCAGAGTCGGTTCCACATACAAGAAAACATGTTAAATCAACAAACAAGTTGGAATTAGATATGATTATTGAAGCATAATCAATAAAAATAAGCAGTTACCTTTAACCCGTAGGAAGTGAACATTGAACTGGGAGGTGCTGTAGGCATCACATCCATTTGACCAAAAGTTGAATTCAATGACAAAGGGGATGAAGGTGAATATGAAACGTTATGTGGTTTTGTCCACTGATCAGAGTCTTGTGTTATTTTCGATAAAGCAGCTTTAAGCCGAGCTGAATACAGAACAAGCATTAATAAGGACAATTACGAAAGTCCATGAGAAATTTTTGTTGGAGAACTCTAAATTCTTACATGATTGATGATCTGGTAAATGCTTGCCGCTTTGACTCCTGTCTTGGTGCCCAAATGTCTCATATACGTAGTGATAAAAGATGCCAAATAGTTGGGAGATACCCTGAAAATTTTGTCGAGCATGAACAGAAGATATTCGACAAACTTCTTTGCCCTGCAGTCACTACATATAAACCTACTGATGTTGAATGACAACTAACCTTAAAAAGCTCAATATTGACAATATCCAGCTTTTGCATTAGCCTGGCATATTTGTCCATCATCCTGATTCCAGTGGCAATTTAGCTTAGGAAGTGGTGCATAAAAACATTCTTAAGTTAACACAAGCATTTAATACCTTAACAGAGAAAGTGACGAGCCTGTCTGCGATGAAATATCTCCATCTTTCCAATGTGAAGAATTGCCTTTTACAATTTTTGCTTTTGGTATTCTACTGGGCAACTGACTATCTTCATCAATGAAATCTGCTAGAAGGTCCTCATCCTCTTCATCGAGAGATGAATTATTCCTATTGCCATGATTATTGCTAACTGATGAATCGAAAAGCATATTGGACTTTGGGGATTCGGCAGAGCCATTTTCTAACTTAAAAGAAAATAGATTTTCAATCTTAAGCCAAGAAGCAAATCCGAGCTTTTGCTTTCCCGGATTGGCTGTAGTTGAATTCCCATGGTAAGAATTTATTGGCAACTTGGAAGTTCTACTGGTAGGAGAGCACAGTGCAGCACCATCACCAGTTAGGCCAGCTAAACTAATTATCTGCGAAGCTTCAGCAGACATTATTGTCCAAGACTCCTTTTCCAGTACCATCTTAAGTGCCTGCCAGAGGAATGACAAAACACGGTAAGTTATAAATGCTGCATGCAAAAGACACAGTGACTCCTGCAATACCAATGGAAGAAAAAAGAAGTCTGAAAATGTTCCTAAAGACTCCAGACACCTCACGGACTGCATACGCTTTTAAGTTATGGTTATGGCTACAGTTATAATAATGTTTAAATAGAATATGAGTTATTTGACGTACATATATATTTTGCCGGTGAAAGGACACTACGTAGTTCAAACAGACAGTCTTCAACTTCTGGCGGAACTCACTAGCTTCAAACCCACAAAATGCTTCACCCGCCAAAATGAAAATTGTGAGATCTTCATAGTTCTTCAGGAATTGGTATATGCTAGTTGAACAAACAGCTGAACTAGATAATAAAACAGATAAGCGACTTGTTGCCAGCTGCCAAAGATTTCTTCGTCCTCGCTGAAATGTTTGCGCAACAAGTTTTGTAGCATCTGTCCTCAGCTGATAGAATGGAGAATCCGTTCCTGATGTACTAGCATCAGGATTGCTGACCTCGGATGATGATGTTCTGCCACTTCTTTCAGCAGCAGAACCATCCTGAATGACTGCTGCACTTGACTGACCCCCTCCTGAATCAACTAAAGTTTCATCATTATTCTGAAATGTCTCATTCTTGTCTGCTAGATCTGGGCCCTTGGACTCAATATTCTGAAGAGGAAACAAACAAATCATGAATAAGCGGTAAGCGCATAAAAAGCCTGGTACATAAAATTAGACTAAGCATATATTGCATCAGACACACGCATATAAATAGATTATTGGATCCAAAGACAGGTGAAATTAACTTGATTTATTTCATACGGAAAACAGAAAAATATTCATCATGCATCCAACATACAGTGCAACTTTAAAACTGATAGCATTCAACATCTTTTCAACCTTTCACCATATAAATATATAAAGAATTGCGTAGACTAAGAAAGGTGTTGCTAGATTCATCATGAAAAGTACATACATAGTTTCTTATTATCTTAATTTCAGATGTCAAAATTTTTGTATAAATTGCTGGTCCAAGTGTCACCTTGTAGACCATGTGGATGTCCTTAATATAAATATTTTGAATCAGGGGGATATAAGAAGGATACTGAACTGTATCTTATTGATTTAATTATTCTTATCTTGTTTTTGGCTTCCAAATGTGACTAAATAGTTCATATGTTCAATGAGGCAGAAAATAAACTTCGTAGTTTCTCATATTAGTTTATTTTGGCATGACAGGCATCGGAAGCATATGTGTAGAAAGGTAGGATTGGTATAATGGATCCATTGTATTGCATTGAGGCCTCGGACGGTATATATGAGAGTACATGACTTGGGGTGCAAGGCAACCCCAGATACATATGGCAGTCTACGATACGTATATCTACAACTACCAAATATACTCTAACATTCCCCGGCAGTCACAGCGGGAGCAACACAGACGATGAGACTGGAGAAGAAGCCGTAGGCGAGAGCCGACAGACTGACATCCCCCTGCAGTTGGAACGTCGGTGTGGTGCAGACGCTGCGACTGGAGAGAAAACCAGCGAGTAACTCATGCGGATGGTAGCCCTTTGTGCCGATGTCGAAGAAGCCGAGACGAGGGTGAATAGCCATGGTCGATGAAGCCGTGCGTAGGGTAGCCGTGGTCGACGTGGAGCTGTCGAGGTTGCCGAGGGTAAGGAGCCGCACAGAAAGCCGCAGGCGCTCGAGGAGGCGCCATGAGGATGGTGGTGCGAAGGGGAAGCCACCAAGGATGAAGACGGCGACGCGTCGAGGCAGTCGAAGAGGGGGTCGATGCCGAAGTCGATGCAGTCAGGAGCCGACGGGCGAGACATTCCCGGGTTTGCCAGACCCGAAAATGCCACGGGGACGATGGCACGCACCGGTGTTGCCAATACCGGACGTGCGAGGGAGGGTGCACCACCAGGCACCGTCGTCTGAGGGACCAGCAGAGAAGGCCTCCACGACACTCGCAGGCGTACAATGACGGGGTAGAAGATGCCGATGCAGCCCGCTGTTGTCCGAGTAGACGAAGGGGTAGAATGAGACGGCGACGCTGGTGACGAGGTGGTGCTAGACGAAGCGGGGAGGTGAACCCGGACAATCTGGCGCAAGGCCTGATGATTCGGATGACGCGGCGGCGGAGCTCGAAGAAGACGACAAAGGAACTCGAACATCTTGATGAAGACCATGTACGCGCAAGCGCGCACAGACGCAGTCGAGGACGATGTCGGAGACGCGGTTGAGGACAGCGTGACGAAGTCGAGGACGTAGTCGACGGCGATGAAGATGCAACGACGAAGGACCAGGGAGATCGGCGCTGCTGCCCGAAGAGGCGACGCAGCCGCAACTCTCGTGTTGGTGGACGACATGCAGTGGGCGACTCAATCTCGATCAGTGATCAAGCAAAAATGAGAGAAATTACCAAAAACAAAGATACACCAGAAACTTTTGTGTAGAACTTCTGGGGACGTGTAGCGCAGGCCCCTATCTCCTTATCTCGTTCCTTCACCCACGGTCAACAGCCATCACAGCAATATCCCGTGAGAGAGAGAGGAAGATCCAGAGGGAGAGAGCAGGGTCGTCGGGGAGGCCGGCGCCCGGCGGTGCACAGCCCGGCCGGCGGAGGAGGCCGTCGGGTCAGCTGCGAGCTCCGGGGCAAGCGGCGATGGGGGTTGGCGGCCGCGGTGGATGATCCAGCCAGGGACGGCGGCGGACCGCACTGGTAGCGCGGGTCCCGACCGTCGACGGCGTAGATCCTTCCAGGGCGGCGTGGGTCCCGACCGGTGTGCGCGATGGGGCCGGCGCGGATCTGCGGAGTAGGCGGGAGTGGCCTAGCCAGCCCGCCGACGGCGAATCTGGCCAGGGGAGAAGCACGGGGAGGAAGACCTGGCCCGCAGATGACGACATCGGGTGAGTTCTTCACGATCTGTTGCTGCTAGACGAACTTCTACGACGGCGGCAGATCAACTCCGATCTACAGCTTCTGGGGGTGCGGCCCCCGGCGGAGGTCATGGCAACCTCCCCGGGGGCGCACTAGGAGGCCGTCGACGGGGCACCCTGGAGAGGCGCCGTGGGGAACAGGGGGCGGCGGCGGCGCGAGAGGAGCGCCGGCGGTGCTAGGGTTAGGGCAGCGGAAGGTTGCCTAGGATCTCAACCCCGAAACTTGTGATACCATGTAGAAAGGTAGGATTGGTATAATGGATTGATTGTATTGCATTGAGGCCTCGGCCGGTATATATGAGAGTACAAAACTTGGGGTGCAAGGCAACCCCGGATACATATGGCAATCTACGATACGTATATCTACAACTACCAAATATACTCTAACAATATGCCACTCAGTTCATGTCTATTAATCAGAGATACATGGTGAAGATTTCAACAATAAATGTTACCTTATCTCCCGGGGAAAAGCTCATAATAGCATAATATGAGCACATCAATGAAAATAAGCTCTCAAGGGTTTTCAACAAGCAGGGGCGAAGTTTGGGCTCAGGAACTTGAACACAAAGATCACTATATGTAAACCTGCAGGAAAAATAAGTATGGTTATGTGAGTGCTTTAAACTGGGGATGGATGACAGAATCTCTTTGGGACCTACTTCTAGTGTCTATTCCAAACTCATAATCATCTAGAGAGAAAAAATAAAGTAAATCATTTTGGGGCCCAAAAACAATTTGCCACACAGACAACAAAAAAAACAAGAATCTGGATCAACCACTGATAAAATTCAACTATGAGACTGTCTGACAAAAAACTAACATATCTATATTCCATGCAATATTCATATCATCCAAAGCACTATAATTCTATTTAAGCTTAGAATGCAGCCAGAAGAACTGAAGATAAGGGGCTGAATACACACCTATTTTTCTGCGTATTATTTCCAACTTCCTGCAATTACTTCACAATTAGAATACTGAGAACATAATATATCAAGATATTGGTATGGACAATCATAAGAAAAAGTAAAACAAGACAGAGCATGCATGAAGCAAATCTAATACCTCTTCCAACATTTCTTTCAGGACATAATGTGTCCGAGAGAGTACTTCCTGTAAGAAGAAACTCTGCATCTTTTCAGCCATGCCACTAACATCACCCATCAGCGCATATGCATCAACAACCTACACCCATAATTAATTTTTAAATACTGGTATTAATAATGTTATTCTAGCAAATTAGACACAGCATAATTATCATGTCAATCCATGAACCCATAAAAAATGATCTTGAGAACACTCACAGTTATATAGCTTTCTTCATTGAAAATCTGACAAACACCAAGTAAATGGGTGTCCAACTTTTGGATCGTCCGAGCTAACCATGCCTGCAATGTAGTCAGAGAAGAAATATTACCACAAGGATAAACATGAATCAGGTCAGCTGAAATGAACAATGCATATAACTAGATTAAATTTCAAGGTCCAGAAGATTTTTCTCTGTTTGAATACATCTATATACTACTACTAAAAAAACAAATAGATGGTGATGGTATGTCTCCCATCCAACCACTCAGAAAGGTGAGCCCAAGCAGTCAGGAGACATGACTTTTCTCATGCTTTTGTTCCCCAGTCTGCAGCTTCTATGGCCTCTGTGTTTATCCTTTCGATGGGACTCTAGTACCATCAAGGGCTGCTCTGTGGCTTCTGGATCTTCTTCATTGAGGGTGCCAACTGTGTTGCTCGATGTCAAGACATCGCCAGCGGCAGCGATGGGATGGGGTGGGCGTATCAATCAGTCTCATAAACTGCTGCTGATTTACTGAGAGGCGTCCATTGCCATCGAGGATCACCAGATGTGATGATGCAATGGCAACCTGGGGTAATAGATGTGGCGTCTCTGAAGAAATTGAGCACTGGAGAGATGAGGGCTATGTCAATCATTTTTTCTGACACCATGAGAAATTGGTCTGGGGCAAAGTGTCTATGGAGGCGGCAAGCTGGCAATGCTACCTGTGCCAGAGAAGAAACAGAGAGAATGGGGAAGGAGGCGGCATTGTGACTTTTGAGGACTGGAGCAGGGGAATAAGTGGGCCAGGAAATGGCAGCCCGTTTAATCTTTTTCTTTATTATCTCTTCACTAATTCATTTTTTGGAGTGTGTGAAAGGATGATGGATAGTTTTTCCTTATTTTGCATGAAACCTCTATCAGAGTTGCACAATAGCTGCTTATAAAAAATAATTGCACAAAGCTTCACATTTGCGGGCAAAAAAAATGATGTTTTAAAATATATGATGTTTAGGACAAGCCAATTAGTTCATAAACATCATGCATTTAAAAATGGAGGGAGTATCTCGTTGCAACTGGATACTGTTAGCTAGCTTCTCTTTTATTTAGCACCTATCCACTAAATAGCAGCATAGAGTAGGAGAACAAGGATATTGATAAAATGTAACTCAGGTAGGGTACATGATTTATGACCTAACAGTATTCATACACACAATGACCATAGCAATGCATGGATACTTAACTAGATAATCGTAAGAATTTGGTGTATCGGATGTTCCGTAGCAAAACACAGGCATTTAATTAGTACCACCAGAAGTTCAGATAGATTAAGACAACTTAAACTTCTAAGATTTAGGGAGGTAAACATCTCAACCGATAAAGAGTGGTTATAGGAGGTGAGCAAAGAAAAAGATAATCACCTCAATCCCACGCCCCATTTCTTGTACAGCAGAAAGGCCTGAATAATTCTCCAAAATTTGCAAATATTCTAGCAATAATTGGAATGCCTACAAACATTAATAAGATATCATTAGAGATCCAACATAATTACTGGAGGAAAATTAGTATTTAATAACGTAGAGAACACATATACTGTTGGAGTATGTGTGTGTTGGCCCATGAGACCTGACCCATATATGAGGCCCATGTACTGTCTACTATATATATCCCACCCTCTAGGGTTAGGGTAATACACAAGAATCATATTCTCTAACTTGGTATCAGAGCCATTTTTTTCGTTCCTGGGAGCTCTCCCTGTGCAGCCGCCGCCGCCGCCTAGGGTTTCCCCTCCCTGCGCCGCCACCGCTCCCTTCCTCCCCCGAGCTCCCCTCCTTCCGCTGCCTGAGGCGCCCCCGGGGAGGTCGCCCATGTCGATCTCCGCCGGGGGCCGCACCCTCCTCTGATCCACGCCCCCCCCCAACCACGTCCGTCGTCGTCGAGTCAAGCAAGCAGCAAGGGACCTACCTCTCCAACCGCCGCCGCCGTTCGCCCTGCAGCCGCCCTGGCCGCCGCCGCTAGCGCGCCAGGCCTCAGCGCGGGCGCGGCCGGCCTCGCCGCCCCTCCTCCGCCCACGGATGCGGCCGGTCTGGGCCCTGCCGCCCCACCTCCTGCGCCTCCTGGATCCACCCCACCTCCGCCCGCCCCGGATCCGCTCGCCTTGGGCGCGGGTGCGGGGGGGCGCGGCCGGCGCCGCTGCCGTGGGCGCGCGGGATCCCCTGCTCGGATCCGCCGCCCCTATCCGCCGCCGTGGATCGTCACCGCCACCCTCTGTTCCCTCTGCCTCTCCCCCTCTGTTTCCTGTGGCTTTGACCATGTCGGGAAGAGATAAGGAGAGGAGCCGAGAATCGCTAGGGGGCACCGGATAGTGTATCAAGGTTCCTGCTGCTGCTGTGTATCCTTTTCTTCTCCCGATCAGAGATCGGATTGCGCCGCCCTGCCGATCGTCTTCGCTCGTCGTTGACACTCCCGAAGGACGTTGTTCGTGGTCAAGCCATCTACCGGTATCGCCGCCTCTTCAGGCGGTGGTGCCCCTCGCCGCCGGGCATCGTCGAGCAGGCGCTCGATCCGCCTCCGCGCCTCCAGCCGTCCTCGCGCGGACACCGCTGCCGATGTTGCTGAAGGAAGACGTCGTCGCCACCCCTGCTCTGAGCGCGACAGCAGCTGCTTTGCGCCGTCGCCACCCCTATCCTGAGCGTGACCTGCACGACAGCTGCTGCAACCTGTGCCGTCGCCACCGCTGTCCTGAGCGTGACAACTGCCGTTTGCGTCGTCTACCGTCGCCATCCACCGCCACCATCCTGCTGCTGTCTTCGGCGAGTTGCTGCTGAGTTTGTGGATTTGAGCACCTCGTCGACGCTTCGACCCGCGCCCCCTCCACGGCTTCGACCACGACCACCCCCCCTTCGGCTACCTCGGCACTAAAGGGCTTTTATCTGCATAAGTCTCCAGTCGAAGCTTTCGCACCGGTGTTCAGACTGCGGGGGGGCTAGTCTCCATTGTTCTCCAGTCTGTCCGTTCGTGTTGCTACCGCTACGACTGCGGGGGGCTTTGTCCCCAAGTGTACTTTCGTTCGTTCATGTCCAGTCTTGAAACTCCGTTGTGTCGGTAGTTAAGACTGCGGGAGGGTGTTGGAGTATGTGTGTGTTGGCCCATGAGGCCTGGCCCATATATGAGGCCCATGTACTGTCTACTATATATATCCCACCCTCTAGGGTTAGGGTAATACACAGGAATCATATTCTCTAACTTATACTATGTTTATTCTAGTCAAAAGGCAACAGATCCATATTCCTAGATGTGATTTATGGGTTTGAAATTTATCATGGTACAATTAAAATGAACACCTTAGAGAAAAGAAGCACACTAATAAAGCGAGAGAAAAAATAACAATAGCTAAATTAAACTCACCTGAAAGTAATTTTCTTTCTCAACAAAAGTTTCAAGTTCCATCTGCATGTCTAGTGCATAACGAAGCTCTGTAAGAATGGGAAGAACATCCTGCATTACATAAAAACTAACTTATTTATTTATATATCTTCAATTCGATGTACCCGAAGCTAGTGATAGTGGAAAATAAAAATATTTGAATTTACTGTGTCACTAATAATTTCCTCCTTAAGGCATTAATTCATAATAGGATGTTAGTTTAGTAGTCTACAAGGAAGGATTTGGGAACAGTCACCAAGCTTCCAAGTAAATTATGCAAATTAACACAATATATAAGAGCAAGCACCTACCAATAAAGCTTGTTTCTTCTTTGATTTTACATTGACAACTAGATCCCTTGACACCTCATTCTTTGATGAGGTTATATGCCTTCGTCCATTCTGAAATATTGATTGAAGTGTAAGGTGCCCTAGATATCCAAGAAGGTATCAAGCAAAGCCAGAAAGAACAATGTTTCACAAGATATTACCATGCATATTACATTTGCAACCTTTAAGTCTTGCTCTAGTTCCATCACTAACTGCATCCCCTTCACTGACCAAAACTAAATATCAGTAGTATGAAATGTCCTCTAAAGGGAGTCAACGAAGGTCACATTTTGGTAATATAACTGAGCCAAAACCAGCAATAGATATCTTCATTTTTCGTAGCTAAAGGGAACTGAAGTCTGAACATGTTGAACAAGCTGGAAACAAAAAAAAAGAAAATATATGCAATTGAAAAACTATCCTATCCTGTGCAGAGAAAAAGATAACCAAAAAACGTGAGACATACCCATTTCTTCATGGTGGCCCATAACATGATGTGACAGCCGTTCTGCAATCTTGTCAAGCTGTGCTAATCTCAATGTAGACTGCAAAAAGGAAAATCGCATCACATTACCAAAACAAAGCACATTAATTTGGTTAAAAAGCAGGACGTTTGTTACAAATTACGATCATGGATAACTGGAACGCTACTAAACGACAAAAGGGGATTGGTTTCTTCTACAGAGGCCGTACCTACCATCGTTGAAACCGTTACAAACATAGCTACGTGCACATATGCATGCACACGTCACTCAAAAGTATGGTAGATAAGCATAGTAAATAATGCCCTAGGCAGAAAAACATAAGCTTTCCCCCACTAACCTGCTTATCGAAATAGGTGGCATCACCGCCTTCTTCTGGAATACTTTGCAGAATGTAATTTATTGGATCGAACTCCTGCAAATTATTCAGATTTCAAACTCTACACACCAATCCTAGCAGGGGCAGGCAACAACATCCATGCAAATGCAGCACCCACCTCCTCATAAAACACCTCCTCGAGCTCCTCTACAGGCTCTCCCTGCGGGTTGCTCCCGTAGATGGATACCAAGTCCTCCGAATTGGACGGCAGGTTGATCCTCTCATGCGGTGGCAACCCCGCGATCGCACGTGCTGCGGCTGCCGCCGCCGCAGCTCGTTCTGGAACCTACATAAGGTTCGACGAAAATGTGAGCAACCTCTACCTGCCTCATTGATCCGACGCAGTAAGTGAGAGAGACAGAGCGTGAGGGCTGAGGGACCTCAGGTCGGGGAGGGGGCGCGGCGGGGATCGGGGGGATGAGGCCGAGGGAGCGAGCGGAGCGGACGGAGCTGAGGAGCTTCTCGCCGACGCGGGAGAGGTCCATGCCACCGCCCTGGATCAGGAGCAGGGGCAGGAAGACGAGCGGGTTGGGCCCGGACTCGAACAGCTGCTCGCCGCCGCCGCCGAAGAGGGAGGACGAGGAGGAGGGTGAGTTGGCGGTGGGTGGCGGCGGCGCGTCGCCTCGCATCTCAGCAGCGCCGCCGGCCACCGCCGGGGACCATGAGAGGGAGAGCCGGCGACGACTCCCAGATCCGGGCGGCTGTTAGGGTCGGGGCGCGTCGGCAGCGCCGCGGTTCGGCTGGATCGCGCGGCCGCGCGGGGGAGAGGATGACTGGACAAGGTGGTTGGTCGCGTTGGGTCTGGGAATTCGCGTGGGGGGTGTGCGATAAAGCGGGGAGGACCGGAGGAGACTGGAGGAGAAGAGGAGGAAGAGCGGTGAGGTAACACGCACGGGGCCGAACCGGCCAAGGAAGGGGACGACCAGTCCAGTCCGTCTCTCTCTCTCACTCTCCACTAGTGGGCTCGTGGCGAGGGAGTGATGACTGATGACTTGTCTCGTGTTGTTTTTTCAGAGTTTTCATCAATTACCATTTGCCATCCACGCATCCACTAGCACCACTATTGACCCTGTTCGTCAGGCAGACGATTGATGGCTGATGCTAATTTGTTCTGAGAGAAAAGTACCACTGGCTGGTAGCTGGTGACTGATTTGTTTTGAGAGAAAAGTACTGCTGGCTGGTAGCTGAAAAGCCAGGCGAACAGGGCGATTGTCTATTCTGCTATTTCCATCACGCGAGTGTGCATTCGTTTTTTCAAAGAACTTGTTCCAAGGCATTTTCAGTACTAGGCCCTGTTTAATTTTTTTATTGAGTTACATGCACGGAGAGAAGAAATGAACTGACACAGTCTTCTAAGTGAAAATTTTGGTGAGAATCTCATGAACTAAACAGGGCTTAATATTGTGATTACGACGAATCAAATGTGTTTAAAGAGCATCTATTTAGGAAGACTGCACGGTAAAAGCTACTCTCTTCAGTTTTTTTTTTCTTGCGTTGCAATGTCTGGCATCATTTCAAATAGGCTCGCTAACCACTTAGAAAGAGGGAAAACAAAAACTTCTCAGTAAAATTATGGTTTTCCAAGATGCCTTACTCTTTTTTTTAATGAAATCTTTCCGACCGTCTCTTCCTATCGAAAAGAGATGTTAAACGGACACCTCGCCGAATGAGGATAAAACTTGAAGAAAAGGTCATCATCGAGAGTTCGAGACCAAAAAGCTTATTGAAGCTGTTTTCAAATAGGGAGAAAAAATATCTCGATTGGATCTCACAAAGACGGTTGTTTAGCTTTCGAATTTTGTTCCACAAAAAGTATTAGTAAAACAAATCTAATTAAAGCAACACTTACACCAAGAAAAAAGTGCATTAAGAAATGTACTCCCTCCGGTTTGGTAAAAAAAGTCGTTTTGGATAAGGTTTGGGTCAAACATTGAGAATATAAATGATGAATAACTTTTAAGTCGTTGAGTTTAGAAATGTGAAAATCATATCAATAGATTTGTTTTGAAAAACATTTTCATAAAAGTATACATATATAACTTTTCTACAAATATATTTGTAGAAAAGAGAAGTCAAAGTTGTGTTTTGGAGACCGCGTCGCTGTCCTAAACAACTTCTTTTACCAAACCGGAGGGAGTATAGAGCTAAATGATCAATTAATGTTTCTTCTCTAATTTGGTCCTGTTTAGTTCCCTGAAATCTCACTAAAATTTTCACCTAGAAGACCGTATCAGTTCGTTTCTTCTCTCTGTGCACGCAACCCAATGCAAAAAATTTCACCCATTTCACCAAAATTTCAACCAACTAAACAGGTTGATGCACTGCATTTATATTCAGGATCCACAATAACTAATATGAGTGATTAGGGGTAGCAGTAGCATGGTCATTTGTTATAAATACTAATACTAGTGTGTCCATTTTCTTTAACCAACAGTCTTTATGGACGGAGCGAATATGTATGTAAGAAGATAAAAAATGATGATCTATAATTTGGATGAAGTAGGTTCTAAAATGAAAAGGCTAACTCATCTTTGTGTGTTTTGACCAGCTCCAAAGGATGCTGCTACAAAATTGTGGTGGTACTTGACCTCGCTGAAATAGTTAGAGAAGGCGGAAAAGGCTCCGAAGCATAATGTAAAAGTCACTCCAGTCATTGGTTTTTATATAATCCTTCTATTGAAACATCGACTTCTTAGTCTGAGTCCAACAAGAGAAGGCAAAAAAAAGAGGCATTCAGGAGTTTTGCCTCACGCACAGTAGTTGCCTTGGCAACGCAAAATATCTTGTCTCCAACAGCACACGGAGATGCAAACGCATTCAGCCTCATCCCTACCGAAACCGACGAGCTCGCCCACGCGCTCGATCCCCTTTGATGTGAAGCCGGAGGAGAGGGAGGACCGGAAGAGGAGGCGGTGGCGCGGAGGTGAGGGAAGAGGTGGGCGGCGCGGAGGTGAGGGAGGAGGTGGAGGAGCTCGCGCGGCGGCGGATCTCGCAGGCGGTGGAGGAGCTCGTGCGGCGACGGCGGCAGCGCGGGCCCGCTTCCTCCGCCTCGGCGCTCTCCCCCGGCCGCCGAAGCTCCGCCTTCCATCCCGCGCCGATCGCCGGAGGTCCCCTCCCCTCTCCTCCGCTCCACTCCCGCCGCCGGCGACGCATCGAGTGGCTCGGGGGCCAAGCCGGCGGAGCTCCTCGCCCTCCCTCTCCCTCCCCTGCTGCTTGATCTGGGCGTGCACGGGCTCATGCTCCGGCGACGAAGTGTAGGCCGGGTATGCCGGGGAAGACGGTGGTGCGGTACCCGGGCCTCGACGCCAGCCACCTCTCGCCGATGCTCGAGCTGTCCAAGGGCCTCCTCCGCCACGGCGGCGGCGCGGTCGACGTCGCCATCGTGCTCGTCGAGTTGTCGTTCCAGGATAGCACAGCGCTGCCGACGGAGCTCCTCTTCCCTCCCCTCCGGTGAATCTCTGGCGGCGCGGATCCCCTCCCCTCTCCTCTGTGCCCGGAGCTCCCTCCTCCCTCCCTCGGCCGCCCTCCCCTGCGGCAGGCTCATTTGCCTGCGAGGAGAGAGGTGATGCAATTTTGCATCTCCTCTCTCCTCAAAGGCAATTTGCCTCCCCGGTTTGCCTCCTCTGTTGGAGGTTGTTTTCACTGATGCACAGTGTTTTTCGGCAGGTAAAAATGCTTTTGCCTCTGCTGTTGGACTCAGTCTTAGAGCCTGTTTAGTTCCCAAACAAAAAATTTGGGGTCTCTTTGGAGGCTTATTAGGAGGATTAAATATAGACTAATTACAAAACTAATTACATGAATGGACGGGAAATCGCGAGACGAATCCATTAAGCCTAATTAATCTGTCATTAGAGATTGTTTACTGTAGCATGGCGTTGTCTAATCATGGCATAATTAGGCTCGTTAGATTCGTATCGAAAAATTAGGTAGGGGTTATGGAATGGGTTTTATCATTAATCTACATTTAATACTCCTAATCAGTATCTGAAGATTGATGTGACGGGTAGTTGGGAAAAAATTTGGGAACTTAGGTAATCAAATAAGTGAAATAACCATAGTTCCTTTTGCACGGTCAGTAACTGCCACTGACGTACGTGTTGGCAGTAGAGTGCAGGGTCCACGGTCAGTAACTGCCACTGCTGTTGGACTCCACAAATCAGTGACAGCTGCATGTGCAGTAACTGCACGAGTACTGCATTTGCACAACGGTTTTTCGTTTTAGAATTTGTTTCACGGTTATTTTTTTATAAATTCATTAAAAAATGTAAGAAAACTATTTTGATACTATAGTTGGTATAATGATTTTCTATGTATTCGGTCAAAATTAGATAGATTTGACTTATGAAAACTAAAATGTATTATATTTTAGAATGATGTTTTTATACACATTTGGTCAAAATTAGATAAATCTGACTTATGAAAACTAAAATATTATTATACTTTACAATTTAGACTGATATACTCCCTCCGTTCAGTATTACTTGACGTTTCAGACAGCTCAATATAGCTAGCTACAAGTCATTTTTGTTGTCTGAAACATCAAATAATGAAGGATGGAGGTAGTATAAAGTTTCAAATATTCAGTTTGAATCCTCCACAACTCCCACAACGCTGTCCGCCTGTCCGTCAGTATCTTCCCCGTCCAACTTTTTTACATGCTCGCACAGATCCTCCGCTCGCACGCTGAGGCGAAGACGCCTATGCAAGTCATCGAAAGCAGCAGGAAGGACATAAATCTCACGACAGCAACAGCATTTGCAGAACTGAAGATAGAATCAGCATGATTTCTCAAGAAACATGATCCTTATTACTTCTGGGTCGGTGCCTCCCTCTCTTCTGGGAATTTACATGTACTGATGTCTGATGTACAACGATGGTCAGTTTGAATCCTACCAAAATTTCCTTCTCATCCGACTGCCCTTCCATGACAGATGGGGAAGACGAATAAAGAATATGAATCAGTGCAACTATATTGTGCAATTTATAGCCTGTCGACGTTAACAGGACAAAAAAATGATCAGCTATTCCCCATCCCCATCCTGCCATATCCTCCAGCTTCACCAAGCTCCTTCCGAGAGGGAGGTCGGAGGCGTAAAAAGAATGCCTATTCACAACAATGGTGCCTTTTATGATTCACCTCTTCTTCCACAAGATCATGACGAATTGCTGCATCTGAAAACAGGAAGACCGCTGTCGGACTGAGGGTGCACCCAATGGTGGATCATTTGAGATCTCTGATCGTTAGCTTCTGTCAGTGTCATTGTCCCAGGGGCTTCTGCTTGTAACCAGACTTTTGCCTTTCAAGCAGTTTCACCTTGTTCTTGAGCTTTTTGTCTAGCTTTTTTATATATTTCTCCTCCCTTTCCCGATCAGCAATGCCAGACCAGAACACCTGACCAGTTAATGGCCACAGCCATTGATCATTTCCAGGATGCATGCCGTCATCCGCTTCTTCTGCTAGATCCTCATCCATGCTCTTAAGAAGGGTGAAATTGAAGAACTTTACCCACATCTCATTTCTTCCACCAAGTGGATGCTGCTCTCGGGTATCCCCAGTGACAGGGTCAAGGTAGACCATCTTCCTTCCACTGTGATAAGCCCAGACATTTACAAGGACTTCCAGAATTCGACAATAGCAATGCCTTATCTGAAGTAAAAAAAAAAGGAGTATCCAGTTTAGAATTTTCATCAAAGCATATAGATAGTAGAAAAAAAAAAAGATAAGGCCACCTCAGGTTCTGATGCTCCAAGCAAACATGAGGCTGGTTCAGTATTGTTTACATTCAAACTATGAAGTGAATCGACAAACATTCTGCACAATGCAACCCAAAATCAAAATTATGAACAGAAAGTAAATTGTCCCCTAAAAATGATAATCAAAGTGAGAGAACTCGGAAGTTACCTTGAGAACATGACAAATTTCAAAAATGATGGGGTGGGCATCAACCAGCTATGAAGAGTAGACCAGTGATCGCCGTCACTGGGCATTGGCGGAAGGGCGGCGACGTTCTCTGGCAGTCCATACATAGTCCTAAATGCATCTTCAAAAAGAGATCTGTGAAAAGAAAATAATGTTGAAGATAATGCTCCAAGCAATTAAGATGGAATAATGGCCTCGTGCAGTACACCATAGGAATTGCACAAGTACAACAAAGAGTGATTGATAAGGTCCTGAACATGAGTGACAGTGATTGAGTCATCCTTGAGCCTATTCCCTAAACACATAGTTTAATGAATATAACAGTAAGAAAATAGAAAAGAACATGCCAGCACTCAAAAAGCACCTGCAATTGCCTGCATTTAGGGAATCGCACGTCGACCAAAAGTCTCGAGTTTGGTCATTATCCATTGGTGACCAGTAGTATACAACATCCCCATTATTTTTTCCAGTCGTAATTTCCTCTAAGGTTTCTTCAGCATTTTCAGACAAGGATACCTGATAATAGGAGACAAAAAAAGGCATTTATCTATATCCTTTTGAACAAAAAATAACTTCTTTGTTTATGCCAGGCTTAGCAGATCCAATACATGTGGGGAAATGTAAAAATGTTTTCAACATATTAACAATGGTACATTCAGGTAATGTGCCATTTAACTACAGGATGAGTGCTACTGCTAAATATATCCCATTTCGTGCGCTCATTGTTGCATTATGTGCTAGCCTAAGAAATAGTTGACCAGTCTTTTTTATTATAGACCTACTGATAAATTTTTAGTATTGATAATCCAAATAGAGGTAAACTAAAATGCCAACTTTATTGAGATCTAATCAGTTATCAATTCAGAGTGTAGCAATATGCTTTAGTACGAAGTAATTTAGATCTGGCCATTATTACCATCCAATGTACAGCAAACCAGAATCTATAGTTCAAAAGTTTTTTTTTCAAAATATGTATATTCCCAATCTAGTTTCTTAAAAACAACCTCGAGTCTGATCATCCAAATCATCCTTCACGCACCAACAAATTTACGGGTGCAAATAACATGTTATTGTTGTTGTGAGAATAGTTTTTCTATATAGTCTGGTTTTGTGATAATGTTATGTGGCCAGGTTTTAGCCACCATATGCCCCTTTATAATCTTTCTACTAACTTGGTTGCAGGACAAATAGTTGATTTCATCAGATGAGCATCAGGACTCTAGATAGATTGATTCAGTTAAACTTGACAAAGATCTACAAACTGTAAAGGGCGAACATGGCAAGATCACTGAAGTCTGATGAACATGGCAAGATCACTGAAGTCTGATGAACATGGCAAGATCACCTAAGTCTGATGCTTACGAGTGTCACATGAGATGGAGACTCAACAGCACCAAGCACAACTGGGTTCAAGTTGTCATGAATTGTTGCATGCGAAACACATTGAACCTGGGATATGCATCAGCACAGAAGATTGTGGAGGACACTGTCAAAGTAGGATATTCAAAGGATCACCAGCTTGACCAGTTTGGGAGGAAGCACCTCAGTGTCAGGTTAGAAGCAGTTTGGGGAGGAGGGAGAGCAGCATGAGCTTGCCTTGTGGAGCTGCATTCATATCAACGCGGTGCTGAGGTTACAAATATGGTAAAGGGAGGTGAGTAGAGAGTCTGCCAGAGACAGTCAAGTTGCTGACGACAAGCTTCGCTACTGGAGGCCCCTGATGCCAGAGACAGAGTGCTGATTTGCATCCTATTGCAACTAGTGGCGTGCACCTAAGAGATGACCGGGAAGGTAACTAAACACTTGTGGTAAAACCACTTCAACACCAAATCGGAAGTGAGATGGGCTCAGGGGTTACTCTCTGGTTTTGATTGTTCAGATATGTCAAGATACGGTTTGTTCAAGTCAGTGTGAATCTAGAACTTGAAGAATTCAAGGGAATATGTATTCTTTATTTCAAAAAGTACAATTCTCAAAAAGCCAACATAACCAATGTGACCAAAACTGGCATAAGAATCAATAAGAAAAGCATACCTTTCTTCCAGCAGCCTGCCATGACTGGAAACCTATCCATGGTAACTTATGTACAGTATCAACTCTGTTTGCAATGGCAAACATAGCACCAAATTCACATAGAAGATCACGATAATATGGGTTGTCTAGAACTGAAAGCCTGGTAACAGCATCAACGTCATCTGATCTCGGTCGCCTGCCTCCTTTTGACTTGAGACAAAATGTAAAAATAGGCATAAGCATCAAACACATGTTCACCAGCACACACGAAAACAGAGAATTTAACTCATATGGAGGGTAACAATTGTAATAAATTCCATCTTTCCGATGTGTACTAATAAATGCGAAAGCATTCCAGACAATACTAACTACCAATCATTCAGTGTATCAGTCCAAATTAAATTCATGCTGGATCAGGGTGATTTGCAATTTTCTGGAAATATCTATAAATAGAGGGGTACAGATATTATCCGTATACCGTCCGACCGAAAGGGTCAAGCCCTCGAATAGTAATATTGTATCCAAATCCGAACATTCAATATCCGTACCATATTAGTATCCGGATATTCAAAGTTGGATTTCTAAGATCCAAATATGATGAATATCAATATTCGACACATCATATATTGTCCATATCCGAATTCGATCCGAGAATTCAGCCTGATAGAGAAAAACTATTTGTATCCGCGGTATATGTTCGTATCTGATCCGTTTTCATCGCTACCGGTATATGTTCAATAATGTGGACAGACTAAACTGGGTACACCGGTGCTTCCCTAGTACAAAGTATGAGTATCTCAAACTTTATATGTAGTGATACAGATGATGAAAATTAAGTGATGCATAATATAATAGAGCACCACATGAAAAGTGGAAAATGGTAAAAAATCCAGATAATACATGCAGTAAAGTAAATTTAACAAGACTTACTAGTGTAACGCCACGATATAAAGATCCATGGTGTAAAAATGGCCATGCCCCCTCTCCATTATAAATCTCATATATACAGACAGGTTGCCCAGTCCTTTCTAGTTCACCTTCGTCACGTTCATTTCCTTCTGGTTTTAGCCTTTCTGATTTACGAGCATTTCTGTAGACTTCATCCCATGATAGCAAAGGTCTTTCCACCCTTTCATCAATCTACATTGCAAAAAATAAAAGACAGATTTGATTTCTTTTGCCTATTTAGAAAACAAAAAAGTCTCGTTGGAGAAGAGAGGAGCATGCCACAAGGGGAAATACTTGCCTCCTCCATTTCTCTCCTTTCAATGTCTTCAAAGATTTCAATTTCACTTAAATCATTCCAATCGGATAAACTAGGGTAATCATGTAAAGTATCGTTGGTATCAGAATAAGTTGTCTGGTTACTCTGAGGGAAGTCTCTAAGAATATCAGGAGTATTTATGCTGGTATGGCTTTCATCTTCCAACAAACTATTTTCCAGTGCAGCTTTCATCTCGAAAGGATCCCATAACCATGTTCTTTCTTGAACTTTAGAAGCAGAAGATGGTAACTTTGCATATGAAGGAAAATGAATAACACTTTCAAGAAGCTTAATATGAGCTGTAATGCAATCATGTGCTAACATGTTCTTGGAAAGTAGCTTCCCTTCCAAAGCAACGGAATAAGCAGCATCCAAAAGTTTTTTTTCTCCTAAAATCTGTATGAAAGCTGAAGAAACTGTGCTTGGGTTGGCAGAATCGAAAAGGAAGCCATGGACACCATCAGTGACCTGGAACAACAACACATTGTTAAAAGTAGTGTTAAAGATTTACAGGTGAATAACATATTATGAACAGGATGAAGTGGCATACATATTTTGTTATAACAGTAAGATTCGGTGCAACAATCGGAATCTCAGAGGACATGGACCGCAATAACAGAGGAGGGAAACCAGGCTCCTGTTTCAAAGAACCGTAGAGAACAATATCCACAAACGATAACAGGTTCCTAATATCATGAGTCATGGAAAATTGCTTTATGGAGCCATCAGGTAACCCCATGTGCGAGGCAAGTTCCTATACAACAAAAAATTATGACGACATTAGCACGTGACTTTGTAAACACAAGAACAGTGATTTACTCAACAGATACGCCAGTTCCTGTTCTAAAATGTTTCAAAAAGAGCATGAAAGGTTTGTTATGGCTTATGAATAGCACTTGTATTCAATATGAGAGCTCTAGGACGCCCAAACATATACATGTATAAATGTGAGTAAATATACACAAAACCCCTTATACAATGGGGAAAATATCAAAAATACAGAAAGGTACATATACATCTAAAAAGATTAATGGAACTTAAATTACCAAAGTAATTAGGATACTCATTAGCAATAAATAGCTAAGCAAAAGCATGCTCAATGAAACAAAGGCTTAGAAATTCAGAGAACTTGCTTTAGCAAAGTTAAGAGATGCAATGCATAGTTACTCTAAATGCCAAGAAAATACGAAGGAGAAAAGGGAAATTACGAAGGCCTAGTTGAGTTCTTTTGACTTGGCACAACATGGTACAGATATTGGCTGGACCAACCAGCCTAAGCAGATACAACAAAGAAAACCCATCACTGAGATAGAGAGGGTATTTCTAGAAATGTTTTGATAGGCAAGGCATTTCTCCCAAAGGTCACTGGTTATCTTGTGGAATATTCGTTACCTGGAAAGCAGAGTTGTAGGCATCAGAGCCATTTCCACAGAAAAAAATAAACTGCACTCTCAGATTTTTAGTTTTGGCTATGTCCAAAATGTGTGGAGCTGATGCTCGCATGACTGTAGCATAATCCCACGGTAAGTCATCAAAAAACAAGTAGCTTCCAACGACCAAAATAACAACGTCTTCTTCTTTAACCCCGTGCTGCTTTCTTATAGTCTCTTCAGAATGTGATGAGCCAAATCTTTTAGCAGCCCAGATATCAACTGGAGAACCAGAAATGACCAAAAAGTTCCCAGAATCAAGAGGCGAGTATAAGAACTGAAATCATATATCTAAAGGTCAGACAGAAACTCCATTTCATCAAGTATTCTAAAGTCTTGAGTTGCAGGTGGTACATACAGGAAGGTAGCTATCTGGAAACACAACATAAGCGCATGCATGGAAATGAGCCCTCCAATCCTCAATGACTTTTGGAATGGACTCCTCTAACTCTGCAAAGCTTCTAAGATGTTGCCCAAGAGTGTCTTCATGTACAAGCCACACCACTGGTATAAGTCGAAAAGGTTCCTGCATAAGACTGAATACAATATGTATTTGCCAAGTGCCAAACAAATAAATGCTACAGAAAAAAAGGGAAAAAGTCCCAAGAATGGGAAATTACATGAACAAAATGACAAGTCATTTAATGAAATACATAATTTCACAAAACAAAACAACAGTACATCAGTTTTTTTTATGCTAATAGCCAACCAATTTTTACATTAGCAAATTGTGTTTTTAGTATATGCTAACCCTGGAGCGTAAAGCATGTAGTAACAGAATACTCACATTGAAACAACCCTTTTTCCTTCAAGCGAGCTTAATAACACAGCATTGTACCTACAAAATTAGAAGCAGAGAATATCAGTATAATAGCTTAACACAAGACACAAGAATAGCAGTGGAAGTACTCCATTATTAAAGTATTAGCGACTCACTTTAACCAGTTGACAGATTTCAAAGTATCGATGTTCACAATATTTACAAGGCACATATTTTCCCAAATATCACGAGCTTTCCCATCCGTAAATGCTAAAACCTAATTCAAAGCAACACGGTTAGTGGCATGGGGTATGAAGCATTCTCAACATAGAAGAATCAAGAATGACTGCCAAACAATTGCATGTCGCAGTTCAAGTATGCAAGCTAATGGCATATTGACCCAATCTACTAGACTTTTGCAATCTGTAAAAAATTGTGCTGAATGGGAAGCTCACCTCGACCTCATAACCCAGACCCACGAGACTTTTTGCAACAGTTGCAAGCATCAGAGATTGTGCATCTATGTTCATATTTCCAACAGCCTGAAACAGCCAGAGCTAAGTCAACTATCATGACATGAGTTCAGTATTAAAAACGAATATGCATCAGGCCTGACTAAGAAACAGAGGAACACGCAAAACAATACTATACATGGCGTGTGTATATCTAGGTAAGCATGTCTGATCCTCCCTCTAATACTAAATTCCGACCAGGACACCACATTTCATTAGTAAATCCAAGGAGAGCTCTACCAGACCATTAAAAAAACAGGCATTTCTCGGTGGAACCGAAATTCACAACTCCTGCAGCGGAATGGTAGGTGGCGAGCGATTTTATCAGGGTTTAGGGGAAACTGCGCAGGTAAGTAGTGGAGCACTCACGAGGGCTACCCTGACGGGCGCGAGGCTGGCCCACCGCCGGCGCTCGGATCTCGCGGCCTCGAGCCGGCTCTCGCCGTCGAACGCGCGCAGCGCCGCGCGCGAGGACGAGAACCGCATCACCCCGGCGTCGCCTCCCTCCGACAGCGGCGGCGGCTCCCCGTCCACCTCCGCCGCCGCGTCGCCGTCGCCGTCGCCGTCGCCTATGGGGAGCAGCTGCCACACGACGAGCAGGGAGGCCGTGAAGAGCGCGACGAGGAGCGCGAAGAAGAGGTGGCTCGGCCGGCACGACAGCCCCGGGCGCCGCCGCCTCCGCGCCGCGCCGCCGCCGGCGGCGGCGGCGGGGGACGACGAGGAGGATGCGGCCGAGGCGCCCGGGCCCGCGGTGGGGAGGTGGTGTGCGGCGTCGGCGTGCGCCCCGCGCCGCCACATTGGAATGGAACACCGCGGGCGGCGGCAGCGGCAGCGGCGGCGGCGGCGATCGGAGTGGCAAATGGTGAGAGGGTCAGTGGGGGTTCCGGGTGAGGAGCTGCTGCTCGTCGTTGCTACTGTTACATGGAACGCGTCCCGATGCGAACCGCGGGCGCGGCGCGGTGGTCGAGTCGTTCGGTCGGGTTGGGCGCGGGCGAGGTGGCCGAGGAACGGAGGAGTGAGCAGGCGGGTTGGGATCAGGCAAAAGCGACCGGTGGTGCGGCCCCGGGCGGAAGGAGACGGCAGATGAGAATACAGGAGCTTTATAATTTCAAAAAAAAAAAAAGAATGCAGGAGCTCAGATGGAGGCGTGTATACGGACACACGTATACCTCCCTAGTAGGGTATAGGGTTAATTGGATCTGTGCCATTATAATTTGAACGTTTTTGAAGAATGCCATTACTATTCGTCTAACTGCGCTGGTGCCATTACAAATTTGCAGTTCTTTGAAGCACGCCATTTTGTACGCCCGACGCCGCCGGAGGCCCACCTGCAGCGTATTGGGGCCTCTCGTACTTTCGTATGGACCAGAATGCCCTCCCCACCAAATGGATAAGGCCGCCAACACCTCAGGCTCTCGTTCATTTGGCCTCTCCCGTTCCCCACTCTCACCTGCCGCCGCATCGACTGTGCGAAACCCTAATCCCCATCGGCGGCGACGCATCGGCGGCGACGCATCTCTTCTTCGGCGACGAATCGAGGTGGTAGCTGGTGGGGGTCTGCTACGCATGAAGGCCTGCACCAGTGCGGCGGTGGATTAGGGTTGCATCGGCCATGCAGTCCGGGGAGATCCCGACGGCGGCGGCGGCGGCCGCGACGCCTGAAGAGACCGACGACTCCAGGTGTGTTCACTGGTAGACTATGGCTAAGACGTGGTTGATTTGCCCGTTGTGGTGGTTGTGACCTTGGTCGTTGTGAACTTGTACCTTGCTCCATGTGACCATGCTCCCTGCCCGAAGAGACCCATATGATTACCATGCTCGATTTGCTCGTTGTTGTGTAACCATATGATTACCCTGCCTAGTTAGGTCATGATTATCCTGCCTAGTTAGGTCAATGCAATGTTAGGGTTGAAATCAGAAAATTTTCTTATAGTTGTTGTGATGGTGTTTCAATTCAGTTTTCACTGCATTCATTCCTTTGTTTTGTGCTAGGCTTTCTATGTTTTCATTAGAGGTCAAAGTTCAGGCATTTGTGACAAAGGACAGTGATGGGAAAAAAACCTACTCTAAGGGCAAGGTTGTTAATTTTTCTTGGGAGGTAGGCACCATTACATTTGATTTGCTGCATTCTAGCCTATCCAGTGTGGTCAATTGGAGCTCAAACCAGAAGGCCACAATTTGGTTCTTTGACAAGACTGTGGGTGAGGATGTCATGCTTGTAGATGAAGAACAGTTCAAAAATTTGTTTGAAATGTATAAGTCAGAGATGCATTGCCAACTCCTCTTAGTTGTGGTGAATCAAGATGTGTGGGAAGACTATGAATTTGATTTCTTAGAACCCTTGTGTATCATTCCACCTATGCAGCCTGAGCCACCAAAGCAGCCACCAAAGCAGCCTGAGCCACCAAAGCAGCCACCAAAGCAGCCTGAGCCAGCAGTGCATCCTGATCCAGCAGTGCAGCCTGAACCACCAAAGCAGCCAGATCCAGTTGACATCTTTGATAATGAAGAAGAGTATGTTGGTGTGAATGATGAGCATTGGTACATTCCAATTCCACCCACACAGCCATCTGTCAATGCACAAACTGACTCATCTGTGCCTACTAATGATGAAAATGAAAATGATAATGCTGCTGCTGCTGAAGGAGCTAATCCTCCTGAGGCAGAGGTTGATGATGCAGATCCTGAGGAGATAAGGGTTCTCCATGATCCTGAGAACCCAACAATTGAGGTTGGTGCTTTGTTTCCTGATATAACAACATTCAGGAAAGCTATAAGGCACTGGGCTGTGAAGAAAGGTTTTGAGTTTGCTCCTGGTTTGAAGACTGACCCTACCAGATTTATTGCAAAGTGCAAGCACCCTACTTGTCTTTGGAGGATTCATGCTTCAAGGCTTCATGATCAGAAAACTATACAGGTAAATACTTGTTCCTGTTTGTTTATGCTTGGTTTGTTCCTGTTTGAATGTGCATACTACTAATTCATGCTTGTCTTGTGCAGATAAAGGTGCTAGGTAAAGACCACAACTGTCCAACCACAAAGCTGGTGGAAGGAAAAATGGCTACTCAAGGCTGGGTGGCAGATAGACTGACAGATTGGCTGAAGAAGAATCCAAACAAGGGGCCAAAGGCAGCAAAGGAGAAGCTTGAGGAAGACTATGGAATAAAGGTCAAGTACAGCAAGGCATATTCAGGCCTGCAGCTAGCACTGCAACATATTCATGGTAAATATGAAGAGTCATTCAAATTGTTGTTCAATTGGCAAGCTCAGATGGAGATAACCTGTCCTGGTAGTATTATAGAGATAGATGTGAAGAAAGTAGGGAAGAGAAGAAGGTTTAAGAGGATATTTGTAGCTCTTAAACCCTGTGTGTGGATGGGTTTCTTGCTGGCTGTAGGCCATTCATTGGTGTAGATGCCTCTAGTCTTAATGGTAAATACACAGGACAGCTGGCATCTGCTACTGGAGTTGATGGACATAACTGGTTGTATCACATTGCATATGCAATTTTTGACAGTGAGGATAAGGACAACTGGACCTGGTTTATGAAGCAGTTGAGAAGGGCTGTTGGCAGCCCTCAAGGACTTGTGATCTGTACTGATGCATGCAAGGGTTTGGAGACTGCAGTTGGTGCTGTGTATCCTGAGGCTGAGTACAGAGAGTGTATGAGGCATCTATATGGGAACTTCATGAAGCACTTCACAGGAGATGTTTTCACAACTCATCTGTATCCAGCTGCAAGGAGCTACACTGAAGGGCTATTCAAGTGGCACATGAAGAAGATATATGACTTTGCTCCTGAAGCAATTCAGTGGCTGCAGGAAAACCACAACCGCATTTGGTATAGGTGTGGTTTCTCAGAGGACAGTAAATGTGATTATCTGACAAACAATGTTTCAGAGAGCTTCAACAATCAGGTGAAACACTTGAAATGACAGCTAGTTCATGAGTTAGTTGATGGACTTAGGGAGTTGATTATGGAGAAGAGGTTTCTGAGGAGAAAAGTAGCAAGACAAATGGGTGATGGAATTTTGCCAAATGTCATCAAGGAGCTGAACCTAATAACTAACCATTTGAAGGTAGTCAAAATCAAAGCTAGTGATGATGATTTTGCTGAGGTAACCCTGCTGGATGACTGGAACAACACCAAGAGGCACACTGTGGACCTTGTCAACCACAACTGCAGCTGCAGATCATGGCAGGTTACAGGAAAACCTTGCAGGCATGCCCTGGCTTGGATCTTGTCCAACAGAGGCTTGGAAATCAGAGATTTTGTGCATGAATACTACTCTGTTGACAGGTTCAGAGCAGCCTATGCAGCAATAATTCCTCTAATGCCTGACAGATCTGACTGGCCTCAAGTGGAACTAGGGTACAAACTATTGCCACCAAAGCAGAAGAGGGCAGCAGGCAGACCTAGAGTGGTCAGGATCAGAGGTAGTGCAGAACAAAGGGCTAACAGAAAGAAAGTGAAATGCCATAGGTGCAAAGGTTTTGGGCACTTTGCCAAGACCTGCAAGCTAGCTGAACCAACTGAAGATGATGATGGTGTTGATGAGGCATCTACACAGGCTTCACTGAAAAGGTACATTGCATTGCATTGCATCTTTACTTTACTTTACTTTACTTCAACTAACAATCATGTTCTGCAGGGTGAGAGAACAAGACGAAGGACCAAGTGAGACACCCAAGAAGAAGCAGAAGAAAAGTGGGGCAAAACATGATCCAAAGAAGAAGAAAAAGACTCCCCTGAAGAAGAAGGAAAAGAGAGCACAAAGTGCTCCTGAAGCAAGAGTGGTGAGAAGCCTGAGAAGCTGGCTCGGCATGGAGTAAAACTTGTGAACCTGTGGCTGTGAACTTATGCTTTTGAACCTGTGGTGGTTGGGAACTTGTACTGATGTGCACTTGTGGCTGTGAACCTGTGGTGCTTTTGAACTTGTAATGGTTGTGTGTGAATGGTTGTGAACTTGTGAACTTGTGATGGTTGTGAACTTCTGAACTTCTGATGGTTGTGAATGGTTGACAAATGTTACCTATCTGCAAATGGTTCTAAATTTGTGATGCTTGTCTATCTGCTTGTGTGAAATGGAATACGAGTATATTATCTGTCTGAAATTGTTCATCAAGATCTTCATGTTCGACTGGAGTACATTCATGCATTCATCAAAATTATACTGAAATTGTCATGCATTCATGAAGATGATCATATCAAACTGGAATTCATTCAACATACATTTCCATTCATGGTGCATTCAACAGAAATTTCAGGTTCTAACATGATTCAATAACTAAACAGACATTTCCCTAGACCATCCTAACTAATGCGACAACTTATCACTGGTGCAGCAGCCTTGTTTCCTCTAGCAATCTCTTCCTTGATCTCCTTCTTTGTTTCCTGGATCTCCTGCATCACCTCACCAAGCTTGGCCTTCATCTCATTCAACTCAAGCTTCATCTTGTACATTTGGAGGCTCAGGTCGCCATTGACCTCTTCTGCAACATTTTGAGCAACTGAATCCATTTCTTCTGCACTCGGATTCAACAACTCTGGGTGATTGGAGCGCAAGTACTGCAGATAGGTTGCCTCGTACCAGTAGTATGGGCAGGTGCTCTTGTTCTGCTTCAATCCAACAACGAATCAACCCAAAAACGACCACAAAGCCAATCTAAATCACAGCAAGGAACATACCGTCGTGAAATGGTTAGGGCACTTGTAGTACACCTCATCCTTCCTGGTCTTGGTTTTAATCACCTTGATGTGGCACCTGGGGCACTCGATCCTTGGGAGGTCACCCATCTGGCTCGAGCTTGAGGATGCGGCGCCCTTCATCTCCTGTGGGCACCGGCGATGGGCAACGGACAAGAGGCGTCGGCGGTGCTCCAGTTCTAGGGTTAGCACTTGGGGAGGGAGAAACTGATGAACGGGGAGGGGAGAAGAGGCATGAGGAAGACGACGACAGCAAAGGCGTCGGCGGCCTTATCCATTTGGTGGGGAGGGCTTTCTCGTCCATACGAAAGTACGAGAGGCCCCAATACGCCTGCAGGTGGGCCTCCGGCGGCGTCGGGCGTACAAAATGGCGTGCTTCAAAGAACTGCAAATTTGTAATGGCACCAGCGCAGTTAGACGAATAGTAATGGCATTCTTCAAAAACGTCCAAATTATAATGGCACAGATCCAATTAACCCTAGCGTATAGTAAGGTTGAGAGGATCAAATGATGAAATGACCAATGCTGCCACGTCTACACAGAAGGACGGAGACGGAAGTGGAGAGATGCCAAACGAATAGTGAAATATGATATTTAATCATCATATTCATCACATCTTCTCTAAAAAATATCTCAATACTATTTTTTGCAATTTCACTATTTTTTCACCCGAGTGAAGGGACCGCAGCAAAGCGAGCAGCTTTTCATCGTGACGATATGTGAATATTTGTGTATACATTATTTCCATATAATAGCTCTCCAACTTCACGCTCCGATCAACAGCATATGACTTATTGATATAGTTGTGCATTTAGGTGGCATTTCTCATCATTATGATTTTTTGTAATTGTCAATATAATATTATAGGAAAAATTGCCGTCGAAGTTCAATTTGTAGTCAAACTACATCCTACAAAAACATGAAAAAGGGAGATCAACATACTCCATTTTGTTACTTGAAAATACTTGGATTTGTATCCCGTAGTTGCATTATTTATGCCATATAGTCATAAAAGTTCACGAGTATTTTTTTTATTTGTGACTTACACCATGTCTGATCTTGGTTGAGTTCGAAATAATGACTTTTTTGGCATGGCATTATTCAAAATCAAGTTTACTAACGATCAGCTAAATGTACCGCATCATAATCATGATCATAAAAAAAAAGCTGAGCAACTCCAACAGTTTGGCAAATCAGGTTGGCATCTTTGATTTTTGGCAAAAACGCTGAAAATACTCCTCCAACAGTTTGGCAAATCAGGTTGGCATCTTTGGCAACTTGGCAAAAACTAGCCTCCAGCGCGTATATATGCGCGCGCGGCGACAACTTGGCATCGGCGTTTCTTGCGTGGGTGCAGAGAGGTGGGAGGGTGAAAAAAGAAATAAAGGATACAAAAGGGTTCCTGATTTAAGTTTTCAAGAGGTGGAAGGACATAACATAATTTTATTTCTCTTTCAGGGTTCCTGATGTAAGTTAGATCTTGATTTGGCAAGTGAGTTATGCCAAACTATTGAAGATGAACTCTTTTTTTACTTGGCATATCTTTTTAGAAGTTGGCAAAACACAAGATTTGCCAAGTAAAATTTGGCAAACTCTTGGAAATGAGTAGGAACATAATCCATATCACAAGATTTGCCAAGTAAAATTTGGCAAACTCTTGAAAATGAGTAGGTACATAATCCATATCAAGTGCCACATCATCTACACGGATATAATGGAGAGGAGAGAACACGCAAATATGATATATTGTGCCTAAGAGCAACTCCAGCAATAGCCCCTATTTCAAGCCCCTACTTTACTGAGTAGGGGCTCCCCTAACTTTTAGGGGCTTCAAATTTAACGTCCAACTCCAGCAATAGCCCCAACTGCAGAGCCCCTACTTTGCTATGATATGCGGGACCCACTTGTCATTGAGTCATTTTTATTCCCCTGCTCTCCCCACCCCCTTCTTCTATTCCTCGGTTCTTTCTCCAACATCCGATTCCGACGCCGCGGGAGGGCTGCCCGGGCTTTCGACGGCGCGGGAGGGCTGCCCCGGGCGGTCGACGGCTGCGCAGGAGGGCCACTCCGGCCGGTCGACGGCGGCGCGGGAGGGCCGCTCCGGCCGGTCCACAACGGCGCGGGAGGCCACTTCCCCACTGCCGACCACGCAGATCTAGTGGCGTCGCGGAGGTCCAGGGGCACCGCTGCCGGTCCCGGTCCGCGCGGCGGCGCGGAGGTCCAAGGGGCACCGCTGCTCGAGCTCCGGCTGCGCGCGATGCGGCCGAGCAGGGCAGCGCGGTGGCGCAGCGCAAGCCTCTCGCGGTCGGCGGTGTCGGTGCGTGGCCCCGGCGTGTGCGTTGGTGGTGGCGAGCTCGAGCTGCAGTCCCAGGGGAATCGAGCTCGAGGGCTAGCGAATAGAGCACGGGCCGAGCGAATCGAGCTCCGACCGTGCGGGAGGCGGCGCTTGCAGAGCTCGACCATGGCGCTCGGTGCGGAGTTGGTGGATCTGCCCGAGCTCTCTAGAGGCGGCGACGGCGGTGGGGAGTTGCAGGGCGGCGGTGGCAGCAGGGTTCAAGCCGTCGCGGTGGGGGAGGGGAGCTCCGGGCGGCTGCTACGTCGGCGGGGGAGCCCGAGCTCTGGCCAGTAGAGGAGGGTGGCGTTGGCTTCCTCGTGGACGCGCGCAGGTGGAAAAGGCCAACGACCGAATAGGGGCCTCTCTCTCCACCCGTGCGAGAAGGGGCCGGGTGGGGGGAGTAGGGACTGTGAACAGTGATAGGGTGTGGAGTTGGGGCTTTACTGGAGTCCGTTTTTTTGCTTTCAGCCCCTACTTTTTGAGTAGGGGCTCGAGTAGGGGCTCTGCTGGAGTTGCTCTAACACAACAAACACTAATAACACTAACATAGATGTAGAACTGACTACAGCCATCCTTGATGGTGCCTCCCACAGGACAATAGGGGCCAATGCCCCCATGCCCTACCTACAAGCTCCGTATCAAAGAGTATCATTTTGTCAACTCACGACATCGTAATCTAATATAGTCAACTTGCTTTCATCATTAATGTCAAAGCACATTGTATCTTCTTACTTTGAGGAGATACAATGTGCCTTGACATTGTAACATAATCTAATCAACTCGCTTTCATCATGGATGCTTGGGAAATTTTGTACCAAAAGAACAAGAATATCACATGAGAACACTGAGATTTGGCACACAAATATGTCATTTTTAGTAACAACATCATTACAGTGTTGGAAAACACAATGAACACATGCGCTATTTTGAAAATACGGAAATTTGAAATTTAAGAAACTTACATCATGGTCTTCCATCTAATAACTTATTTCGTAAATATGGAACTAAATCTGAAAAAAGTTTTGTTTTATAAAAGCACTATATACATAAATAAGAAGAGTAATTTAACTAACCTTCGTATCCAAGTAACAACACAAATAAAATTCAAATCTAACACGATATGATCAAGGTTAATAACACTTGGGGTTGGAGCATATGCCCCTCTATATTATCTAGCACTTACATATGTGGTTGGCGATGCATGTATCTAGGAAAGCAAACCTATGGATAGAGATGAGTATAAATATCATAGCTTGATGATGTGTTTGGTTTCGGGCAAGATAGGGTAAGGGTGTGTTTGGTACGGCTCCGGCTGTGGCTGTGGCAGCTCCGGCTGTGGCTGTGTTGGTGGAGCGGATTCTATGGGAGAGCCGAATCCGTTTTACGAAAACGTTTAGCAAAACAGCTTCTCCTGGCTGTGTAAAGTGGATAAGAGAGTGAAATGTCCATAACGCCCTTCCCTTTTCTTTTTCTATTTCCTTATATTATTTCCTCTTATTTTTATTTTTATTTTTTTATTTTTTCCTTCTCATTTTTTTCTCATTTTATTTCTCTTTTCCTCTTATCTCCACCGCAAGGCCCACGCACGCCATCGTCGTGGCCTTATCCATTCGTCATGGCCGAGGGGCACAAGCACGCCCCGTCCGCGGATGCAGCTCGCCGCACGGACCTCGCCGCCATCCTCCACGCTGCGCTCGCCGCCGCCCAGCACGCGACCTCCAGCTCCGCCCGCCGGGATCCACGACCTCCAGCTCCGCGCCGCCGGCCCTCGCGCTCGGCGCCCGCGACCTCCCCTCGCCGGACTACTCCGCCTCCACGGCGCGGGCGCCGTCCGCCGGACTCCTGCGCCTCCAGCTCCACTGCGCCGCTGCCGTCGAGCTCCCCTCCGCCAGCCCGCCTCCCCTCGCCGGACTACTCTGCCTCCACGGCGCGGGCGCCGTCCGCCGGACTCCTGCGCCTCCAGCTCCACTACGCCGCTGCTGTCGAGCTCCCCTCCGCCGGCCGCATCCTGCAGGTGGAGGCAATGGCAAGGGCAAATCGGTGACGGGGTTCAGTGTGTCAGACGGAGCCGGGGGGGAGCCACGATTTTTGGCTCCCGGGCGCACAAATGACTCCAGAGAGCGGAAAAAGCGCGGGAGCCGTTTTGGGAGACCGTTTGGTACAGATTCGGCTCCCGCCGGCCACGGAGCTGGAGCTGAATCCGTGCCGAACACACCCTAAGTTACCGTCGAATGGGGTATCACAGTTAGATGACATTCTTGTTTTTTCCCTTTGGTTCGAACATCTCGAACAAATTACTAAAAGCCAATACACAATATATTTTATCTTTACCTTACTAATAACCTTTCTTATGTTTTCAAACATCATTGCTTATTTGCTTCAGGAGACATACAAAACCTCATCGTCAATATCTCCTCTAGAACTGTGAGGCTTGTGTAAGCTGGCTAATTCCTTTATTTTCTCCATATCACTCTTATCCTTTCATGTTTCTCTTTTTTAACACCTGGGATGCGTGAAGGTTAAAGTACATGTTTTTAAGTGGTAATACGTAAAATAAAGGGCACTCATAATGCAGACTCTACATAGAGTCCAAGATTATTTATTACCTCGAATATATCATAGACTTGGAGTCTAAATAAGACTTGAGTCTTGGTTTTTCTCTCTCTCTTCCACAAATATACTGCCACATAAACACCACATCAGCAAATATGAAGGTAATAAATAGACTTAGACTCTATGATAGAGTCTGGATTGGGAGTTCAAAAAAAAGTCTGGATTGGGAGTGCCGAGCTTCGAAGATAGGCAAAAAGTTGACTTCAAATTCATAGCTCGGACTATCAAATATTGTGCCCACTGCCCGTTGGGGAGGCCTCCGTTGGTCCATTCTGACAACCATGCATTTTTCATTTTTCTGGAACATTTTTATTTTCTGTAATTTTACATCTTTGAAGAGTTATAAACTTATATCATAATTTTTATGTACAGTTTTTACCTACCAACTTATTACAATATGTTGTTAGAGAAGCTTCACACATCACTTCTTACGTATAACTTCTCCACATTAATTCTTAGCATATTCTTTAATAACAGTACGTTTTCAGCACACAACTTCTCATGAGCAAGGGCGGAGCATAGTGCTGGCCATAGTAGGACATTTTTTTCTCATTAGCGAAACAGAGTTCTTTTTTTTGAAACGAAAAGGCAAGAGCCCAACCAGCCAATTTTGCTTAGTGTGTTTAATTGTACCAATTAAAGCACAAACAAAATAATAAGCTGCCCCCCTCTGTTGCCTGGTTAGTCCCTCTTGTTTACAAACAACCATTGCCATCTCAGAGATTATTCAAATAACTTTTATGCATAATTTCTGCAAACATATTCTCAGCGCAACTTCCCATGATAATGCTAACAGGAAAGAACCCATAGAAATGGCATGTTTTTGGGGATTTCTCAGCACAACTTCTTATCAGAATGCTAACACGAGAGAACCTATAGCAATTGGCAATGTAATCACATGTATCTTATACTACTCTTGATTACCCTTGTCAATCGAAAATCTTCTAATTTTGCAGGAAAAAGGAAGGAAAAAAGAATGTCAAGCGCAATATATCGGGGAAATGAAAAGCTACCCCGGTTTCCTCCGCTCTCCGCGTTTCACGGCCTACGTGTCGTGCTGCGCTGCGTCTAGCGTGCGCGGGAGGGCGATGCCGCGATGGAGACCACACGGGTGCCCGTTCGTTCTTGGTGCACTGACTATGCGGCAAGCGATGAATCGCTGAGCAGTGGGGCATATCCTTCCCTGGGCCCGTGTTCAGTCAATCGGCTAGATCATGAAATCGTGAGTTCAGGTCATGTGCCGGGGATTCGCCTCATCCTTTCCCCCCGCTGGGCCGCTCGAATGTCTCTCGGCTCTTGCCCGGACCCCGAAACCCTAGCCATCACCCTTCTCCCCGCCACCGCCCTTTCCTCACGCCAACCTCTCCTCCTCCGATGCCACCCAGATCTGGTGGCAGCCCCGGTCTGACCCACCACCCCTACTCCGCCTCTCCTCCATATCCGCGGTGCGCCACTCCTCCGGCCGGCTGCGGGACAGCGGTGGCCGGACATCGAGAGGACACGGCGCAGCGGTTCTCCGGCATTTGAGGGAGGCACGCTTGTGCGCCTGGTCACAAGGTAAGCTCTGGCCTCTTCATTCGTCCTGCAACAATCTCCCTTCTCTGTTAATCCTCGCTTCCAATTTGTATTTTGGACACCCGCAGATCTGTAACTTCATCGCCATGGCCATCCTCCCCTCCAGCCAACAGATTCATGCGCTGACGAATGCTTTCTGCCTCCTGCAACGCCGGCGTGCTGCCTTTGAATGTGTTGCGCGAATCCTGCAGCACCTCCCGGCGAAGGACCTCTGCCACTCCGCACTGTATGCCGTGCCTGGCGGACCCTCACCATCGATTTGCTCTCCTAGGCGGTTGTGGGCACGTCTTGCGCACGCGTCATCAGGCAAGGTGAGCTCCTACCTCATGGCTAGGCCAACTGACTGCCCCAACTCCAGTCTTTCCCATCGATCCATGAAGAGCTCATCAGTGACCTCGTCTTCTATTTGTCGTAGGGACACATCGAGCAGGTACCCTCTCCTCTACTTCCACACCTTCCTCCCCTTCCATTAGAGTTAGCTCTGTTCTAGGCGCTGATTTCGTACTGTTGGGGATGAGTTCCAGGTGGAGGTGCATATGAACCAGGACATCGGAAACAAAATGTACCTCTGCAATCTGCCGTTCTGAACCGGCTTGCCTCTGCACTTGTTGTGGCGCCAGCATTTCAAACCCTTGACAAGAGGTGTGCCTAGCTAGCTTCAGCATGTGCGTGTGGTTTAATATAATGTGACGTGGGATTTATTCATCTAGCTTTATCTATTTATTAATTACTAGGCAACAAGGTTGCAAACTTTAGCTATCTATTACTGGATATGAATATATGGTAAATTAACAGTATGCGATATGGAATTTATTGACATAGATTTAGCTTTGTAATTAGCAAGGGGCACTTCTTGATGCCCGCAAGTAGGGGCAACATAAGGAGGCAACTGATGTTCTCCCGAAGATAATCACCTGATAGATTCTGTGCATAGGGTCCCACTTCTTGGTTGGGTAGGTACAGACAACAGGAGCTCTATTGTGCTTTGGATTTTATTTCCCGGAAGCTCCTTTTTGCATTCTTTGTGTAAACAGTTTCTCTATATCCCTAAAAGCTTCACATTTTGTAGTCTCGTCTTATATATATTTTAGTTTTGTCAATTTTTAGACTTGTTCTTCTCCCTGACAGTCTTAATGTTGAGTTGAATTACAGGACTTTAATTGGTGGCATGTCGTGGGCTTCTCGCATTCCTTTGTGCTAGAGGTGAACTGTTAGAGGGCATTGATAGGTTAGTTTCTTGAGGGGCTTCAGGTTAGTTCAGAACTGAGTTAGATGACATTGAAAGGTTGGTTTTCTGTAGGATTGCAACCTGAACCGAAAAATCCAATGAAGTGTTATGTTATCAGAGACAAAATTGAGAAACTTATTCTTTATTCCTTAAAAATTTTTCCCTATGTTTTATAGGCTTTACTTACAAACCCAAGAAGGCAATATGAGCAATCCCTCTTCAGAAGCACCATAGAGCAATAATCTTTCTATCTGAAAATGAATCTAATTATACATGTGCCAATCTGCTTGATGGTATGTTGGAGGCAAAATTGAATTTCTCAGTGTGTTCCCCCAAAAATGTCATCGTGTAAGAAATTGCATGAGTGCATTCACATATCCACAAATTTAGCCACTCTTTTTTGGATTTCTTACATAATATGAAGACCGCACTACATAATGGAGCAGAAATGACAAACCCAAAGCTCATGTTGTCGCGAGAACATGATCTGCGGCTGCTTCTCATCCGCAGCTCGAGAGGTGCATCAGTAAGGTAAATCAATTTAGAACTGTTGTGAATCCTTTGGATCTTAATTAATTAATTTTGGTCCATTTGCTCCTAGCAATCATTTTAATTAGTACGCTCAAGCAGTCTTGCCGGCGAACTCATAAAAAAAGAAGGGGACAATTGCTACCAATTGATTTTTTTTCTTACGAAATTCAATGGATGTTCTGTTGCTGCTGCTCTGTGTCCCGTTACAGACTTGAACGAACTTGTGTGTTCTGTTACTTCTTTTGTTACATGGACGTACAAATATATATATATGAATGTTGGATGAGGATAATTAATTAAGATAAAGTGGGGTCTTTTGTTTAGTTTTAAATAAATTTGATGTGCATTGCCTGTTGCTTATGGAACTGTGTCCTATCTTCTTATTTTTGTGCAGCAGACATGGTGGTATGTTCAGACACTTAGTTCCTAAATCTAATTGTAGTGTTCCTTTTTCTCACAAAGAGGGGTACTGTAAACGTCGAGAGGCTGGTATGTAGTTTGAAATTGTTGTTTGGTGAGAGCTTAATTTGCTGAGTGTAGTTATGCAAGCCTTGCATTTTCAGTGATTAGATTTGCATGGGAATATATCCCAATTTGTAAGGTATATTTCTCTTGTGTGAAACATTAGTCTCATTTTTATGCTTAACATATTTTTTTTGTTGTAGGTTCACATGCATTGGAAGGAAGCTATGCACAACTGATTCTGAAGAAAGAAGTTATAGCACACTTTTTCTTACTGTGTGCAGTATAGAAAGTTATGCGGAGAGTTAGAATAATCTTCATTTTTTGGTGTAAGAAACTCCGTCTGTTGGATAAAATCCTTGAAATGGTAATGTGTAAGCCTTGGAATGATAATGCGTGTGTTATTTTTTGGACAACTATGTGAACATAATTGTCATTTTGTCACACGTGATGAAAATTCATGTTCACGAGACAATTGGGATAGGATGTTAATGCATCTGTCATTTGAGCTAGAACAAATGATTGTTGCTCTAAGATTTATTTGTATTTGATTGTTAACTTGATAGGGCGCGCATCGCGTGCCGAATGTTCTAGTATATTTAACATTGGGATGTGCAGGGAGGTGCAGGGCGCTGAGATGAGAAAGAATGTTGGATAAAAAGGCAAAGGGGACGCGCCTGAGCTGCGAGCTCAGGAGGATAGGTTAGAAAAACGAAAGCTCTAATATGGAACATCCGAGGCTGGGGGGGGGGGCTGTCCAGAATCATGCAGCTGAAGGAAATGATATGCAGAGAGCAGGTTAACACCGTGGGGTTGCAAGAAACTATTAAACAAACCTTCTCAAACCAGGACCTTGCAAAAATTAACCGTATGGCTCCTTTAGCTGGAACTGGTCGCCGGCTAGAGGACATTAGGAGGGGGGATCATTGTGGGGGTGAAGGAAGACAAGCTTCAAGTGGAAAACTAGGAATCAGAGAGATACTTTGTGGGGGCAACTATCCGACACAGGATAACTAATGTCCGTTGGGATATACTGATTGTTTATGGACCAGCAGACCATAGGGATTCGAGAGACTTTCTGGGGGAGTTAAGCAAGAGATGTGAAGAAGCAACACTACCGATTTTCTTAGGGGGTGACTTCAACCTGATAAGACCTGCGGAGGACAAAAGTTTAGGGGTGGGAGATGCGGGTCTGATGGATGCCTTTAACTCCTTTATAGAAAAATTCAGTCTACGAGAAATCCATAGAGATGGGCCAAGATACACCTGGACCAACAAACAAAATTGCCCCATCTAAAGCAACATCGATCGAGTGCTAGTATCAACGGAATAGGAACCCTTTATGTAACCTGACAACACTGACAAGGGTGGAGTCTGATCATTGCCCTTTGTTACTGAACACCGGAACAGAGGGGGGGGGGTATGGCAGGGAGACAATTCTTCTCCGAAAAACAATGGTGCAAAGAAGAGGGTTTTCTGGAGATGGTTAAAAATAAATGGGAAGCAACCAGAAGGAAAGCTCCAGAAAATGCGTACTCCATGGACTTATGGCATACTTCTCTAGCTGACCTGAGGAGATTCATCAAAGGGTGGGGGACACAACTTGAGGGGTGAATATAAGAGGAATAGAGAGAGGTTATTAAAACAGATCCAAATCATTGATAGTAAAGAAGCTGAAGAGGGGGGGGGGGGTCATCAAGTCTACACTTCAAGCAAAGAGCGACCCTAGAAATAGAATTGGAGAAGATTATGGAGGCTAAGGAACTGTACTGGCAGCAGAGAGGGGGGATAGAGCGATTTTAGAGGGTGACGGAATCCTATTTTCATTTGATGGCCAACGGGAGAAGGAGGAAGAAATCCATTTTGAACTTAGAACATGAGAGGGAAAGAATAATAGTGGATCAGGAGCGGATCAGGGGGTAATCTACGAATACTACAAAAAATTGTTTGGTCACCAAAAAAGCAGAAACATGTCTTTAGGGGGAGAAGTATGGCTACATCAAGGGAGACTGTCGTCTGAAGACAATGAAAAATTAATAGAACTGTTCTCGGAAGAAGAGGTTAGAGGGGTAGTGTTCGAAATGAAAGAAAATACGGCCCCAGGACCAGATGGATTTGGGGTGTCCTTTTATAGAAGCTGCTGGTCCATCATCAAGGGGGAGTTTATGAGGATGGTGAATGATTTCTATTTAGGAAATCTTGACATTTCTAGACTCAATTATGGGGTGATTACTTTAGTCCCCAAAATAAAAGATGCAAACAACGTCAAGAAATTCAGACCAAATTACCTCCTCAATGTCAGCTTTAAAATCTTCACTAGGCTAATGATGGGGAGACTCACTCACCTGGCTAGGAAAATCATCAGTTCTAGCCAGACGACATTTATTAAAGGGAGATATATAGTAGATGGGGCGGTGATTCTCCATGAAATTGTACATGAGCTGAAAAGGAAGAATATGCCTGGGGTGGTTTTCAAAATAGACTTTGAGAAGGTATACGATAGTGTTAGATGGGATTTCATTGAAGAGGTGCTTGAAAGGAAAGGTTTTTATAACAGAGTAAAGGATTGGATCTTGAGCACAGTCCGGGCGGGGGCGGGGGGGCAGAGTTTGTATTAACATAAATGGGGAGAATGGCTCATATTTCAAGACCCACAGGGGGCTGCGCCAGGGTGACCCGCTCTCGTCACTACTCTTTAATTTGGCTGCGGATCCCTACCCTACTTCCTGGATAAGGCAAAACAAAGAGGGGATATTGTGTGTGTGTGGGGGGGGGGGGGTGCCACATCTGACCAATGGGGGGTTCACGCATCTCCAATATGTGGACGACACGATCTTAATGTGCGGATGTGATAAGAAGTCTATAACAAACATGAAGTTTATCCTGTACTGTTTTGAGTGGCTGTCGGGTCTAAAGATCAATTTTCACAAAAGTGAGGTTATGGCGTTTGGGGTGAACAAAAATACAGAAGATGCCATTGCGAACATGTTAAATTGCAAAGTGGGGGAGTTCCCCATGAAGTACATTGGCTTCCCAATCAGTGACACTAGATTGGGAGCAGGGGTGTTCAATTGTATGGTGGAAAAGATGAGGCGCAAGTTACAACCGTGGAAGGGGAAGAATCTAACATCAGGGGGGAGGCTTATACTCACTAACACTTCTCTCAGCAGTATGCCTGTATACATGATAAGTATGTTCCAGCTTTATGAGGGGACACATCAAGAAATGGATACTATCAGATCCAAATTCTTCTGGGGGAGTGAAGGGGGGAGATCCAAATACCATATGGTAAAATGGGAAAAGCCGTGTTTGCCTAAAGAGTTTGGGGGAGCAGGAATTATCAACACTAGGATTCTAAATGAAGCCCTCCTAATGAAATGGGTTTGGAGAATTTTTAATCAGGAGGAAGATGATATTTGTTGTCAGCTGCTAGAGAAGAAGTACTTACAAAAGAAGACTTTACAGGCCTGCAGGGTTACAGGAACCTCACATTTCTGGCAAGGGGTAAACAAGGTCAAACAAAAATTCAAATGGGGGGCAATCTTCAAAGTGAACAGTGGTAGCAACACGCACTTTTGGGAGGACGTGTGGAAAGGTGAAACACCTCTCCAATTAGTCTTTCCGAGACTATATGATTTATGTGGGGGATAAGCAATGTTTAGTAAGCGATTGTTGGGAGGAAGGAGAATGGATCATGAACTTCAGGAGACCTCTATCCCAGGACGAGGTGGCACAATGGGACTCTCTGGTCACCCTCTTGGAGGATACACAATTAATGAAGACAGAGACAAGGACGGCGCAAGGATTGGCCAGGGATAATATGATGATTTGCATATTCCTAAGTAGTGTGTATATATAATTTATATAGCCAATTTAATCATGATTTCACTCGCATTTCGAATCCCATTATATCAATATCATGTTGCAAGTGGTAGAGATTGGATTCACAAAGTTCAGCCAAAGCACAATTGTTCGGGGTCAAAACAAAGCAGCAACCAACCACAGTATGCAGTAGTAGCAGATAGGGTATGTTTACAGACTGGCAAACCAACACGGTATAGCAATATTCAACGCATCGACCCACTTTTCCAACCGGTCTTCAACTCATCAAAAGGGGGAAAAGAACAAAACAAAAGATCCTGAGATTTGAAACTTAAAAGCTACTAGCATAAACCACCGCGAAAACGAACGTACGGCGGCGATCGATCATCATCAGTAGCTGCTGCCAGTCTTGCAGGCCTCGTCGTCGTCCTTGACGTCGCACCGCGGCAGGGTGTAGTAGTAGGGCCCGACGGCGTAGGTGGCCCTGTCGGGGGAGTAGTGCGTGAGGCGGGACGGCCTCCCGCCGGACCTGCCGCCGTTGAAGTCGGTGGGGACGGCGCAGCCGGCGTCGCCGGAGGAGGCGAGGCGGACGACGCACCGGGACGCGGCGAGCTCGCAGCCGTTCCCCAGCTTGCTGGGCACCTCGATGTTGAACACGCCCTGGTCGTCCGTCTTGTCCGAGTTGTGGTACACCACCCGCCCTCTGTCGTCCACGCACGTGATGCCCACCACGCTCCCTGCACACGTACGCACGCCGATTGATAGGTTAGCCGGCCGAGGTCGTCGGATCAATCGATCGGATGAGATTCAGTGGCATGCTGTGGACATGGGGGAAGGATCGGAGGTGAACGAACCGGGGATCGGCCTGGCGTTGTAGGCGTAGGCGTTCCAGTTCTTGGTGCAGTCCTGGCACTGGACCTTGCCCGTCACTGTGAACGTCGACGGGTTGTAGTGGTACTGGTGGTGGTAGTGGTAGTCCGGCGCCCACGCCTCGGCGCGCGCCGCCGCCGCCGCGATGACCACGGCGGCCGCCACCAGCGCGAGCATGCCCCTGATCCGAGCCATCCGATCCCTGCCGCGCGCGCTCGCCCCGGGGGAAGACCAGACAGGTGCACTGGTGGTTTGGTTGCCGAGCTAGAGCGCGTGGCCGGTAACTGAGCCGGGCAGCAATGCAGCCGTCGCTTTTTATCGGGTAGGAGTTCTCGCTCCTGGCGCACGACGTGAGCCCAACTCTTCCATGGATTCGGCCGTGCGTCGACGTGCGCGCCAGTTCCTGTCGTAGTGTCGTGGCCGGTCGGTAGCTAGCCTCAGGCGCGGAGGCGATGTCCGTCCGTCGTGGAGACCACCCGCGTCGGCTCCGGAGTCCGGACGCAGGCACCGCGCGCGATACGCCAACGGCCGCCGCGGGAGCACAGGCACACCACCGCGGCCTAGCATGCGCACGGACCCAACCGACATGTTGACCACCACCGAACAACATACAGCTCCAAAGAGGTCAGCGGCAATCGTGCGTGGAGCCCGCGACACACACATCACGGGCCCAACTTTGGTCTTCCTCTCCCAAAAGTCAAACCCACCACGCCGATCTTCGGATTCGCCATGGCGGAGTGACTGAGTGGCCGGCGGCGGAGGCGCGGCGCCCGCGCCACCTGGCCGAGTGGCCCGACCGGCCGGCGACCTGCCCTTTTTGTCTGCGTGTCCTGCAACTTCCCCGATAGGGACGGGGCTCCCCGCTCCCCTCGCTAGCGCACTCCAGGGGCCGGCTCGCCGACGGCATTCGCGCTCTCGTCCACCGCCGCGCCGGGATGCCGTTCTGGAACCGTTCCGCCGGGGTTTACAAGCGCGCGAGTTCGGCGCCAACTTTACCCGTTTCCATTTCCTCTTGTTCGTCAGTGACCAGAAAATATACACTAACCTGACGACAAGCGGACAAGGTGCATGGCTGAGGGACACAACAAAATCCATCTCCATGAAACATGTCGTGGCAACCAACCTGATGACAATACAGAGTTACAGACTATCTGTGGGACGCCGTGAAACCGAAAGCATTGGTTCTTGGATGCAGAAGGGGGATGCGATATTGCGATGTGGTACCCTGCACCCTGCAGTCTGCACTTCGATGGAAAACTGAAGTGCTGAACTGCAGTCCTGCCATCAACCCAAAAACTCAGATTTTTCTTGTGGGAAGCTACAATCGACTGATCCGATTGATCATCGTCGGCAGGCACCAGGCAGTTTCAGAATACATGGTCATCACGGTCATGGCTTGATGCGCCTTACGCCTGCAGCAAAAAAATCATATTCCTTGGCCTTCTAACGGTTGGCTACTGGCACTTTCCTTGGTTTGCTGATTGTGTCAGCAGACAGTGGCTTGAGAAGCTTTAGAGTCTGGATGCAAACCAATCCTGTCGGATTTGCAATCCGATGAATGATTGTCAAATTCTTTTTTATAAATGAATGAATTTGGGCTGCTTGCTCTGCTGATGAAGATCAACCAACATGATAGACTCTTTTGATCTTCACTTATTTAGAGACATCCAATTACGTGTTGTACCGGCTGTGTATGTCCCTGGACATAGAGGCCGGATTTGTAATCCTTTTCCTAAAAAAAATTACGTGTTGTACCACGGTAATTTTGTTGTTGTTGTCGAGGCTTAACCTGAGCATGCAGTGCGATCATCTCGAACTAAGATTTCGGAAGTGTACAATTTCCAGTACGCAGAGAGATCGTAGACAGCAAAGCAGTGGGGAATGGGGATGTGTCGGCCACGCGAGAGGGGCGGTGGCACACGCAGGCGAGCAGGCTGGCACTGGCAGGTTGCTGGCGTTTAGATCCTCATTTCCTCCAATTTCTCAATCTAAATCTTTCCGATTCCTTTAATAAAAGTTGAAGCTGGTATCATAGGCTACAAACTATAGGTAGTGATTTTGTTTCATGGAGCAACGGATTGCAAGATTTGAGCCTCTGAACTTTGTGCCAAACTCAAGCTCCTACTGAATCCCTTTGATCGTGTTCTTCAGTTGAACAGCCAGAGTCGGCCGCCGGCGTAGAACTGAGTTCAATATTTGAGCTCGGTTTTCAATATCCAAATCTCTTTTTCCTTGTCCATGGTCCACTGATACGGGTTATCTATAGTTCATACAACTCATTTTCCATGATGTTGACCAAAGTGTTTATGCAAAATTCTTCAAAACTCCTAACCAAAGTAGGCTACTGATCACTGCAGCTCAGAGCCCAATGGCCCTTGACATCCAGTTTCGTCAGAAACTTAACCACAACATCCTTTGCATCTTTGAGCTCCCCTTTTAATAGGAATCCTTCTTCCCTGATCAACAGGTCAACTAAACTGTACACTGGACATTCGAGTTTATTTGTGATCCATAAACCTCCAGAACTCAATTAATAATGTTACCAAAACCTAGGCTCAAAACTGATCTTTTTTTTTTGTTTTGAAAAAGGGCTTAAAACTGATCTCATAACACTGTTTTAAGTGTTCTTGGACTTATGTCCTTTCAGTCTGCTAGTCAAGCTCAACAGCACAGCTCCAATCATTGAACCCATATTTAAATGTCCAAACCTTCCTTTTCTTGTCTAAGAACTAATGTCACTAGTTGACCACATATTAGAGATCTCATTTTTCATGAGTTTGCCCAAGGTGCTAATACATTTTTTTTGCCCACACCTTGACCCCAAGGATTAACTACAACTATTTTACAGACCTAATGGCATTGGCCATTCAGTCTGTCAGTAAGCACCTATGTTACACGAGTACGGGTACGAGTATCCGATACAATACGTATCGGATACGTGGATACGCACTTTGTCAAAAGAAAATGCACTAAAATGGTGTATCCAAGTATCCGTATCCGCGTATCCGACGAGTATCGGATACGGATACGTCACCCCCCTTGGAGTATCCGTGTAACATAGGTAAGCACCTCACCTTGACAACTTTCTGTTAGTGTATATATGTGTGAGTGACCCATATGGCCTGTGTACAGCCCATAGAGGCCCATGTATAGCCTACTCTATATACCCACCCTTCTAGGGTTGGAGGAAGACACTGAGAATTATTCCTCTGTCATGGTATCAGATAGGTTTCACTCTCCTCTCCCCTGCTAGCTGCCGCCGCTGCCATCCATGGCCGGCCGGCCGCCGGTGCCTCCCCTCTCTCCCTTCCCTCCTCTGGCCTCCGCCCCTGCCCCCGCTCCGGGCGCCGCCGGCCCTGCCCTGGCTTTCACGACCGCCGCAGGCGAGGCCCAGGGCGCGGCCGCGGGAGCCGCCGCAGCCCCCGCCGCGGGCGCAGGTCCCGACCCCGCCGCCGGCGCTCCTCCTCGCGCGGGCGCAGACGCGGGCACGCGCGCGGGAGGCCCCGCCGCCGCTGCCCCTCGCGCGGCCGCGTGCGCGGGCACGCGCGCGGGTGGCCCCGCCGCCGCTGCCCCTCGCGCGGTCGTGTGCGCGGGCACACGCGCACGGGAGCCCCCCTGCCTCTCTCTGCTCCCCTGCTTGCCGGCGCAGGCGGCCCCCTGCCTCTCTCTGCCCCCTTGCTCGCCGGCGCCTTCTCTGTTCCTCTGCTCCGGAGGCCTTCCCACCAGGGTCGCCGCGACTGCTGCCGCTACTCCTCTGTTCCAGCCGGCGTCCGCGGCTTTGCCTCTGTCGTCCTCCTCCCTTGCTGCACCACCAGGCAGGGACGCATCGTCCCCCCTCGCCGTGGATACCACCGCTGTTGCTCCCGGCCTGCTGGCCTCTCCCTTCCTCGCGGCGCCCTTCAACCTGCCGCAGCCGGGCGTCTACTCACCCTACGCAGAGCCAGCCGGCCCTTCAGCCGCCGCCGCGATTGTTGCAGGCGCCCCGGCCCTCTCTGCCTATTCCTCTGTCACTTTCAAATTTTGGACTTCAACTAAAATTCGAAAACTCTTCCATTCCTGTCCAAAACCATTCGCTGGAGCTTCTAGTCCACCCCTGACCAAAAACCTTCCAGAGTTTAAATGAAAGATCCTTCAGAATCTAATTTCAAAATAGGCTAACTGTCACTGTTTTAGACAATTGGCAAATTGAGGTGTTTATAACCTGAGTTTGATCTCAAACTTGGTTCCTCTAAGTTTCAAACAATTCAAACTTTTAGTTCTATTTTTTTGTCAAAATTTTCCAAATTTGCAACTCAAAATTTGACTTTAGGTCAAATTTGACTCCAATTTTACTATTCTCAATTATCCTCCTTTTAAGCCCAATTTTCTCATTAAATTAATGGTGGCCCTCTTTAGGTCTTAAACACCCATGTTCTTACACAACGTCATCGAACTACTTAGAATATTTGAAGTTCATAATAGACATACGGAATTGTCAACGCGAATACTACATGCTGCAAACATGTCCTTAGTAACAACTAACTCAATCCACTGCAACAATATTTACAGAACATAGAGCTCATTCTGAACATAGTTTTGAACTAGTTAGATTAGTCCTAATCAACAAGCATAAAGTAGATTTAAGATCCCAATTTTGATCCTTCAAGGTACTCCTTAGCTTCTTCCTCTCCATTGCTTGTTGGATGGAAGCTGCAACAAAGGAAGGCATGTAAATTCAGAACGAAGTACGAGCACAGGAAGATAATAAGTTCTAGAAAATCACAGGAGGACATTTTCTATATGCATTCTTTTGTTTGGGCAACATAACAGAACAGAGTAACAGAGCAACAATGCATTTTGAGCACGATGACAACAAATCTGTACATGGAAAAAGATTAACAGTCGGGCCTGCTAAGTGCTAACTGAAGAATGAAAGCAGATTACTGTCTGGTGTATGAAAAGAAAATCATGCCTGTACATTAAAACAACACAATTGGATAAGGAAGCTCCCTAGAAATGAAATCAAACATAACTGATATTGAAGAGTTGAACAAAACTGAACTGGTGGCATTTCCCCATCACCGTCCAAACAGTCAACATTTGTGAGGCAACACTAGCATGGCAATGGCAGCACAAAATTACAGAGCTAATTAAAAAAAAATCTATCAGTCAGATCATTCATAGATAGAGAAGATGTTCCAAAGAGGAGAGGACTTATGCATGCATAACGAAGAACAAGAGCAAGATGACCAACTTACAGAAGACAAAAGATGCACACATCCATGCCGATGACCGATGGGTCATGGCGCTTGATGAGGATGAAATCCTGGAGGGACGGAGTCATCTGCTAGCGCCTCACGCGTCAGCCGCTCCCGGTCGATGCTCGGATAGAAGATGACCGCGAAGTCCATCATGTCCTTCCACCCCTGGTTGTACTTCTTCCTCAGCATCTCGCATATCTCGGTGCTGCTCGTGTGCCTCTCTTGGATGATCTTGCGCTGGCACTCGGCCCTGATGGCTGTCACCTCGGCCGCGCGGTTGTCTCTCTCCGCCTGGAGCTTCTTGTCGTGCTCTGCTTTCGCCGCGCGTAGGTCCTCCCTGATGGCTGTCACCTCGGCCGCGTGCTTGTCTCTCTCCGCCTGGAGCTTCTTGTCGTGCTCTGCTTTCGCCTCGCGTAGGTCCTCGGATAACTGGTCGACCTTGGCCAGGCGCTTGCCTTTCTCCTCCTGAACCTCATCCATCAACCGGCGGAGCTTGGCCTCGGCTTCCGCCGCCTTGCGATCCTTTGCTGGGGCCGCCTGAAGAGTCTTGGCATGCTCTGCTTCCATTGTCTGGAGCTTCTCCTTGAGTTGGGCAACGTCGGCCGTGTGCTCGGCTTTGGCGGCCCCAAGCGCCTCCTTCATCTGGGCGACCTCCGCGGCGTGCTTGGTTCTCTCCTCCCATAGCTTGTTCTTGGCATTCTGGAGCTCCTCCTCGGTCTTCTGCACCGCCTTGGACGCATCCATGAGTATCCGCGACATGGAGTAGTGCTCGCCACCGTCGCCATGATGAGACGGTCTCCTCTCGGGAGGGATCAAGTCCGGTGGTGGCGATGATTCCATGGGGATGGCGCCCAGTGATCTGCTCTTCTTCTTCGGAGGGCGCATGCTCGCGGCAGCATCGGCGTTGGGCTCCGCATTGTGTTGGAGGTCCATGAGAGAAACGTTCCACTCTTTCCAGGACTCCAGCCTTTGTGTGGCCTTCTTCTCGGCATCCGTGAGCTCAAGATCGGCGATGCTGGCCGGCTCGGGCGTCCCCCACTTCTCCGGGCAGCGCCAAGGTGCCGACATGGACTCGAGGAAGAAGAACCTCTGCTTCCACCCTCTGTTACAGGGAAGATCGCGGTATGTGTCGTCGGGCTTGAAGAGGCGGCGACTCGAGCAAGGTACGATATAGTACCACCCCGTGCCGCTGTTGGAGCACGTCTTGAAGGTGAAGTAGTGCTGGAACAAGGCCACCGTCGGCGGGACGCCGACGACATCGCACATCTTCACGAAACCGACGAGGAAGCGCCACGCGTTCGGGGTGAGTTGGCTCGGCGCGATGCCGTAGTGGAGGAGGTAGTTGACGTAGAAGTCGTGGAGCGGGAACTGCACGCCGGCCTCGAGCATGCTGTAGAACACGCAGATGATGTTGGAGCCCTCCGGCAGCGTCTTCCAGGGCTCCCACCCGCCCTCGGCGAGGAGCGGCTTGTAGTCCTCCCCGACGCCGTACTTGCGGCAAAAGCTCAGGAGCTCACTGCCGTCGTGCGACAAATCCATCCCCCCAACCTCCTCCGCACAGCAAGGGATGCCCCCGCCGTTGCCGGCGTCCGATGTGGTGGCAGGATCATGCGGCTCCGGCAGTGGCGCGCAAGGGATGCCCCCGCCGCTGCCGGCGTCCGATGTGGCGGCAGGGTCATGCGGCTCCGGTGGCGCATCAACTTCCATGGCGTCGGAGCAGAGGAGGAGCGGAGCGTTGAGCAGGCAGCCAGCAGTAGAGACGGGAGGCGCGGAACAGAGGAGCAGGCAGCCAGCAGCAGAGGAGGGGCAGAGCGGAGGAGGTGTGGAGCGTTGAGTAGCTGAAATGGTTACTCACCCACCACTTTTTAGTTTTTAGTACTTTTTTTTTTTGAAAGTTAGTTTTTAGTACTTTGTGTAAAGCGTGAGTCAGCACTTCAAGGCAATATCAGCGTGAGTCAGCACTTCAAGGCAATATCTAATTCATTAATGTTCTGTTTGGCAGCTTTGTAAATGTTATTCATCTGTAATTTCTTCCCGAGTAAAATACACCGTAGGTTCCTAAACTTGTTTTATGGTGTCATTTAGGTTCCTAAACTCTCAAAATTCATTTTTATATCTCCAAACTTGTCTAAAGTGTCATCCGGGTCCATAAACTCTCAAAGTGCATAGTTAGGCCCCAAAACTTGTCCTCGAGCTTCAGTCAGGTCCCTAAATCCTCAAAACACATTTTGAAATTTTAAAATTTGTCACATATCGCTGATGACAATGCTTGTTTCTCGCTTGTCGCCTTCACAACCACCATATTCTAGTGATCACACATGTGTTTATTGCTGCTTGATTGGAGATCTTAAAATTCTATTTGAGAGTTTAAGGACTTGCATGACACTCTGTGATAAATTAGAGGACCTAAAAATATGTTTTGAGTAGCTGAAATGGTTACTCACCCACCACTTTTTATTACTTTGTGTAAAGTGTGAGTCAGTCCTTCAAGGCAATATCTAAATCATTAATGTTCTGTTTGGCAGATTTGTAAATGTTATTCATCTGTAATTTCCTCCCGGTTGTAACTTCTAGTACTCCAGTAATGAGTAGTGCACAAGAAAAACCACTGAAACACATTTCTCCTGTAAATTGTTGTTTGGGTAAACCACCATACCACAAAAACCTGTTAAATCAAAACAATGCTCGGAGACAGGACAGGGAGGATGAGCAGGGTCGTGTTCATCTAGCTTTTACTTTATGAACTGGGGTTTCGATCAGGAAGCTGATCGAGAGAGTCAGTCTCAGAGAGATATCAGACTACCAGCCAAGCGAACATGGCCTAGGATTAGCGCTTCCAATTCCCTTTCTGCCGGATGCCTCGATTTGATCTAAAAAAATCATGCAAGCTATCAAGGTTGTCAGATTCAAGACGTACAGGTGCTTTTTGAATTGAATAAAAACCAAAATAGAAGGAATTTCAGATCAAATTAGAGCGAAAATACAATAAACTTCAGATCAAAGCTCAGAATTGAGTTCAATTGGAGCTGCAAATTTAAAAAATGAAACAAGATATATTCTCAATGAATTCCACAACTACAGAATCAGAATCCAAATCGCAGGTAGTTACTCCAGTAATCCACTCCCAGTAAACGAGGAATGGAAGACACGGCAAGCATCGGGATGGACATATGCCCTTACTCTGAAATGTGAAAACTGGTTGGCTCAGGTTTTGCTTCAGTTGACAGGTGAATTCCAGATTCAGATTGCACACAAGACACAGCCACGTCATTGAAGCAGAGTAGGCTTATCCTTTCCTTTCTGCATTGCTGAGGATGCCAATTGGGTTAATCTGGCACCTGGCACTGAGAATTTGTTCATAGCAAAGAGCAGAGCATATATCGGCAATCTTCAACTCTCCGAGCAACCAAAAGCTGGTGATCCTTTGCAAGGAAAAAAACAACCAAACGATTCAATCGGAAAGTACAGCATTTTTTCCTGACAGATTGAATCCAGGTACAAGCAATCGGCGCAAGCAGCACAGCACGTTGTTATGAAGACATCCAACCATCGCAGCATTGTGCGCCGACAGAGCTTACCCATGAAATGAAATTTAGAAATCTCAAGAGAAACAAATATGTATGCATGGGGAAAACTCAGAATGTGGTGCTGCTAAAACATCAACAGATACCCAAAAGTAAACAACAATGACAATTAAAAGCCATCTGAACTCAATCTTCAAGAGGGTGCAACTAACAGGTTATATGGATACTAGCTTAACAAATAACAAGGCCTGAGAGCAACAGTCTTGTAGATTGGTAGTCCTGACACATCTTTTCCGCAAGAAAAAAACTAATGCCATTAACATCCAAAAATAATAGACATGACCAAAACTGAGAAACTTCACAAGCATATAATCATTGAAAGCAGATTGATGTCTGGCAAACTTTTCCACAATATAGATACTTATCTTTTAATCAGTATCATTCCATATATCGACAAACAAGTGTTGTTCCTCAGAAGCAAAAAGAGCCTAATGCCATTGGTTACCACCTGTATTGGCCTTCATTCCTACAGCATTAAAATTGTATTTGCACAGGTTTTCAAGTCCAAACAATCTTTCAAGTGTCAGGTGATATGCTCAGAACTTAAAATCAGGGTTCAATCTGCATACTCCCCTCCGTCCCAAAATAAGTGCACATCTCGCACTTCGAGGAGTCAAACACTTTAAAGTTTGACCAAATATATATTTAAAAATATTAATAATTATGATACTAAATAAACATCATTAAATTAATCATGTAATATATTTTCATGACAAACTTGTTTAGAAACACAAATGTTAATATTATTTTCTATATATCCGGTCAAACTTACAACTTGTTGACTCCTCGAAATGTGAGATGAGCACTTATTTTGGGACGGAGGGAGTACCAGTCAATGCCAGGCCATATATTGAACGAGGGGTTCAAGATAAGATTTAGTTGTATTTTTTCCGTCCAAGCGCTAAAACGACATCAAAATATATTTGCATAGAGTGAACTTTGCAAGTTGAGAACAGAGTCAAATGGCAGCAACTGAAGCTAATTAAGTAAAACACAAACACATCAGAGATCGAACAATAAATAACCAATATGAACCCAATAGAAACTAAACCACACGTCTATTAACACCGACAGAGGTACTTTGGATCCCACTACAAAACCCCCATGAATACACAATAAAAAATTCATGTTACTCAATGGGAGGAGTATACCGATAATATTTTTAAAAAAAGAATAAATCTAACCATGCTCAACCATCAGTTCTTTATTCCCTAAAAAACTGCCTTATCGCCCAGGCCAAATATACTACAATCACAATAGTTTGAAAGGAATCCTGCTGCAGATATCTCCTCAATTCCAGTGGGGAATCGAAGTAAAGTCTACAACTCACATAAAAGATCTAGTAAATCAATAGTATAACTCATTTGAAGGAGTATATCAATAGCATTACTTCAAAACAGAACAAATGATATCGAGATCCAAAAATAATAAACACAACATCCACAGAGAAACTTCACAAGCAATAATTGACAGCAGATTCTGTCTGCCCAACTTATGAGCAATAACTGGAAGCAGATTCTGTCTTCCCAACTTATGAATAGCCATTCCAAAATATAGATACTTGTATATCTTAATCGGTATTGATGCTGTTGCTTAGCAGCAAAGAGAGCCTAATGGCATTGGTTACAACCTAGATTGGCAGTTAAAATCTTATACATTTCCACAATATTAGAATTGCATCTGCACAGGTTTTCAAAATCAAAATCTTTCAAGTGAAACAGGTGACACCAGACAAGTCACTAGTCCCAATTTTCTCATAGCTGCTGATCCTGTACATTTTAAATTACTAACATGTAGTTTGTGATGTTAAAATGTTCAACATAGCTTCTTTGGGCAGCAGTACTGCTCAGGGAAGCAAACACAAGATATGTTAATTAATAACCGTTTCAAACTTGGAGCTTAATCAATTAAACAATATTAAAATCCTTACTGCTGTCCAGTTTCTCAACCCTTTGTTCTCCCGAAAAATCAATTTGAGAACAGAAGTAATATGTTTAATTAGTGAGAAAGAGAGCAATATGCCTGACATATATACAAGATACACAACATGAATAATTGACTACCACCTGATAATTTTTACAAGCTTTTATGCACTAAAAATATGAACTCCAGTTAGATGACTCAGCTACCATAAGCAAATCCTAGGGATTGTACCACTTCCATCTATCACATGCTCATAACTCAATGTCAGGACATATTTTTGGGTGAGGGGTTTGGGATGAGACACAAACACACCAGGGATCGAACAATACATAACCAATAATGATATTAATTGAAACTAAACCACATCTATCAACTATGAAACACGGATACGCCATCAGGGTAGCGTATCCCGTATCCGATACGTATCGGACACGGATACGCCGCGGATACGCCTTAGATACGTATCCAATCCGTATCGATGTATTGGGCCTGAAAACTCAAGATTGGATACGTATCTGCATGTGATACGGCCCAACAGCCCACCTTAAGAGCAAATGCACCACAGAAAGAACGAGTGGCCTCATTCTACGCCGGAGATGAAGCAGCCATGGCGCCAGCTCTTTGTGAAATATGTATCAATGGAGATGGTTCTTGGTGAAAACGAGGACAGCAGAGTGAAGAGGAGGTTGCTTGCTGTCGATTTGACTTATCTCTTGTGCGAGATGTTGGTCGGTGGCGAGCAATCGGCGGAGACGGCGGCGCTGACCTGCGAGGAGAGCGGAGCAGCGAGGAAGGAGAAGACTTGCGGCGGCGGCCAGTGTTGGAATTGTGGGGTATATATGGGAGCATCTGGGATTGAAGGGGAAGAGCTCTTTAGGTCAAGTAGTGGGCTGGCTGGGCCTGGAAACAGCAGGCCGGTGGCCCATCTATTTTTATTTTATTATCTAATTTACTTTTTCTGGAAAACGACGTATCTGCGTATCCGTATCCTTCCGATACCGATACTTGGTTCCATCACAAAACCCCCAAGAACTACACATTAAAAAGACCCATATTACTCAATGGAAGGAGTACATTGATAATATTGTTTTGTTTGATTAACCCTCTTAACAAAAACTGCATTGTCCACAGGCCAAAAATACTACAATTACTGCATCTATGACATGCTCATTACTGAAAAAATCAGGTTTGACTTTTCATACTAGCCAATGTCAGGGCATATTTTTGGGTGAGGGGTTTGGGTTGAGATTTTGTCTTGAACCGCTAAAATAGCATCAAGACATAATTATATAGTGTGAACTTTGCAACTTGAGAATGGGCTCAAATCAAGACAGCAACTAAATCTAATTAAGTGAAACACAAACACACCAGGGATTGAACAATACACAACAAAGACGAACTCAGTCGAAACTGAACCACATCTATCAAGATAAACAGAATTGGGTACTTGGTCCCACATCTATCAATACTGTTTTGTTTAAAAAGAATACATACAGCATCTGTTCAATTAACAAAAATACTACAATTACAATAGCTTAATCGTGCTGCAGATATCGCCCAATTCCAGTGGAAAATTGAATTCAGATCTACTTATTCCTCAGTCCTCACACATAATAAGAACTAGTAAATCAATAGTATTACTCTGTGAAAGGAGTATACAATAAGCATTACTTCAGAAGGAATCCGTATAGTTGTTTCCAATCATGATCTGTTATTATTCCCCTAACAAAAATTGCCTGATCCCCGGCTCACAATACTACAATCATACTCTGTATCAGCTTAGAATCAAATATCCCTCAGCTCCATTGTGAAATCAAATTCAAATCTACCTATGCCTGATGCCTCACACTCAAGATCCAGTAAATCTCAAACCGTAAGGCATACAAAATCTTACGAGGTTGCTTTTGCTCCCTCCGCCGCGGCCGCTACAGTCGTCGCCTGAGCGGCGGCCGCCTCGGCGTCGGCCTCGAGCTGCTTCTTGTTTCGCTCGAGCGCCTCGGCGACCTCCTTGGGCATGTACTTCTCGTCGTGCTTGGCGAGCACCTCGGTGCCGCTTAGGTAGCACGCGCACTCCCGCGCCTTCTCGGCCACCTTCCTCCCGTCGTCGCGGCGGAGGTCGTCGGTGAAGGGCTTGAGGAACCCCTCGACGACGACGGAGTGGCCCTCGCGGAAGAGGTCGGGCAGGGCGCCGTCGTAGCGGACGAGCACGTCGGTGATGAGGTCCGTGACGACGAACTCGATCTCGGGGGAGGACGGCGAGGGGTGCGCGACGGAGCCTTCGAGGACGAGCCCGCCGAGGCGGACGCGGGACTTGGAGGGGTCGGCGGTGAACTTGGCGAGCGCGTCGGTGGGCGTGACGTAGAAGACGAGCTGGTCCTGGAACGTGGCGAGCACGGCCACCACGAACCCGCCCGCGCAGGCGAAGGCGAGCCCGTAGGACCAGAGGCGGCGGGTCTGGAGCTGCCGCGCGCGCGCCCCGATGTCCACGGTGCGGGCGCGGGAGGAGGGCCCCGCCCGCCGCGTCGCGGAGGCGAAGGAGCGGAGGAAGGGGGCGAGCGGGGCGGAGGCCGGGGTCGCGGCGGCGGCGGCGCTCGGGGTGGGGATGGGGCCCGGGGTGTGGAGGAGGGCGGAGAGGAGGCGGCTGCGGGAGGGGAGGAGGCGCGAGAAGGCCATGGGGTCGGGTCGGGGGACTGGTGGGATCTGGAGCGTGCCGCGTGCGGGGGCGGAAGGGGAAAGGCGTGGCCGGGATGGTCGGCTGCCGATCTGCTTGTTGCGCACGGCACGGCGCACACCGCCGTGGGCCGCGCCCGGCTGGGGTCTCGGTGTCGAAGTCGTGTGGTCAGCGGCTGCTCCGAGCGAGGTCTCCGTTTCGGGGAGACGGGGAGGGAATTCAAGTTGTTTCATGTAGAAGAGATTTGTTTTGGGCGCATTTTGATACTGCACGCCTAAGTTTTGTTCGACATTCCCTTGTAAATTTTGCCTCTCTTGAGTGTTGTTGATTGTTGAAGTGTAGAGTTGGGCTGTGAGTAGGGTTGTGGTAAACAATTTGATGTAAAGAACTACAGGACACAGGCAGAAAGCATAATCTGAAAATTTTACTGTGGGAACACAGTATGCTCTTTGACAGCCAATCTGAAATGTATCAGTACCGTGGAGTGTTTGTATCTGACAGTACAGTGGTAGTTACGCAACGAAGTTTCCACAAAATAGCATTGCCAGTTAACCCAATGAACTGTCGTGTAACGAGGCGACGTGAGCGAGAGCAGAAACGGAGACTATGCCGATCGTTGGTTGTTGAAGGCCTGACATTGAACTCATGTGTTCAGCAGCACGTCCCTTTGCAAGGAGCGTCGGTGCAGCGGCAAACAGGCTGCCCTGAAGCCTCCCATCCGTTATACCCGAGCTCCAGTACCATGATGTTCTTTATCTCTGAATCCTCCTTGATCTCCGACAGATATTCAGAGAACATCCGAGCACATGTTGGACCTCGCACCTGGAGTGCAGTGATACAACAGTTAGGAAGGAAAAACAATTTTTTTTACATATAATCGATACACTTATACACTGGACTGAGAGATAAGATTTGGATAGATAGAAGAACACAGACAAAACAGAGGAAACATGACTTGTTGCATTGCTGTTCATGCCATCAGATAATAGCAATGCTGCAGCCGAACTATCACAGTTTGGGATACTAACTAACAGAGGATGAGATATGACCATCACTATTCATTAGAGGGTAATTGTAAAAGGTCTCTGCTCCAGAAGAAATATCGAGTGGGTACAACTCATAGCTATCAACTATAGGTGGAAGTAGAGCTAGATGATGAGATTTAGATAAGACTGTTCAATTGATCATCTATTTCAGCACATAATGTTTCGAAGTTGCTGAATGTTTTAAGCGTTTCGCAAAGCCAAAGCCATGGGCATAATGATCAGCAATCAAAGGCAAGTGAAACATGATAGGTCTTGCATTATCTACAGAAGTTAAAACAGCACAACGTATATTTCACTAAAGTGAAAAGCAAGCTGTTATCTGCAATTTCACAAGCATTTCTTAATAATAAAAAAAGTTACAATTGGATGTGACATGTTAATTCTAACTTCCTGTGTGGCTTGTCAATAAAACAAAACAAACTCTCTATGTGCTTTTCCCCAAGGGAAAAGATTTATTGCATCATTTGCAACAACCAACCAGTGGACAAAGAAAGGAATGCCTCTGGATAGCAATTTTTTCATAGATAACTCCCACATGGAAGATTATGAATCTTAATCAAGTCAATCATGAAAATTCCTTAGCTGAAATTGTATCATTATTAAGCAGCCTAAATTTTTTTTGTTTCGTACTAAATTTTGACCCAAACCTGAAAACCTGAACAGAGCATTACATATACAAGTCTTAAGTCTACTATGCAGGACAGAGCAGTGCATATACAGGTCTACCAAGCAGGCCACCAGTATGATCAAGCTAACGAAATTACATGGGTAGGGCAGTTAATTTAATCAGAGGAAGGTATATGTGGAGACCAAGCTCAAAAACAAATTGGCATCACCAAAGCTGTTGTGGGCTTAACAATTGCATAGTCTGGTGGACATCTAAAGATAAGGTCAAATGCTACTATGATGTACATTGTGCAAATTATCAGTTTCCACAGGAAGATGAAGATCAACACCTCTACTGAGCTGACAATCATCTATATTTCCATTTGCTAAAGCGAATCAAACAAACGGACGGATGGTTCCTTGAACAGCATTATCAGGGGAGAATCAGATTCCCCTGTATGTATAGGGAACGGGGCAGAGTAGTTGCAGGGTGCGGAGCTTCGGATAGAAAAATTGAGAGAAACGAGGGCGGCGGATCTGGTACCTGGCTGAGAGCGCAGTGGAAGACGAGGGTGTCCTTGCCGCTGGCGGCCTTCACCAGCTCCGGCATCCGCGCCGCGAAGCTGCCGCTGGCGAAGTGGTGGGACCCCGCGATGTGCGCCTGGTAGCTCCTCTCCTCATCCCTTCCGTTTCCAATCGAATTCCCCAGCAACAACACGGAGGAGGGCAAAAGTCAGAATTCAGCGCCCCAATTTCCAAATCGGCGCGGCGTAGGGCAGCGCAGCACGGGCGTCGGCCCGCGGACGTACCTGACGTCGATGATGGCGACGCGGGGGTTGCCGCGCGCCATAGACACCAGCTTCGCCGCCGAGACGTACGACACGCTCCGCGCCATCCCCGCTCGTGGCTCGCTTCCCCTCGCCGTGCGTCGTCTGCGGCGGGTGTGGTTTTGTTCAGGTGTGAAGAATCAGAGAAGACGTGGTCCTCAGATTTTTTTGCTCGCAGGGATACCGCGTTGTTGTGTGGAGTAGCCTATTTCTGAGGCCCATGAGGAAAGCCCAGTTGTGAACTTACAACCTGATCCAATTGTAAAAATAATACAATTAAGGACTTACGGCCCATATAACGTACTATATAAAAATATAATAAGGCCCATGTTAAGGACCAAAATTTAATTTTGAGATTTGGTGGGGGCCGCGCGAACGCGTACCCCCTCTGCCACAAATTATGACGTCCACTCTCCCACTTGGGGAGATGGTAAGCCAACGCACCCACCAAGTGCAATGTGGGCCATTGACCTAGGCCACGGGCCTTCTTGATCGCCCGTCGACCCCGTCCAGGTAAGTATGTTGCAAGGTGGGCAGGGGCGTTGGTTATGTAGCCTCCTCCCTCGTCCCATCCTGCGTGAGGTAGCGAGGTGGTACTAAACGAAACGCGCCTCACCCCCTCCCTCCCTGCCCCCGCGCGGGCGCTGGTGCCCGTGCTGCGGGAGTCGATTCGTTATTTCCGTGGGCTAATTCCGCGGCCCATGAAGAGAGCCCATAAAATTTTCGGACTCGTGCGCGCGCCAACCTTTTCGGGCTCTCACCCACGGCCGCCACCAACCAACCACTTCCAAAATTCCCCCCCTCATTTCCCCGTTCTTCACTCCGCCGCTCTCCAATCCGGTCTCGGCGAAGCTCGGCGACCCGATGCCGTCGGGGTCGGGCTCCCGGGCTAGGCGGCCGCGGCGGGCTGCTCCTCCTGTGTTACAAGTGAGCTCGTCCGGCTCGGGTGAGGAGGAGGAGGGCCCGTCGGAGGAAGAGGAGGAGGAGAGCGAGGGATCCAGTGAGGGGGAGAGGAAGCGGGGTGGTGGCCGTGGGAAAGCTAGGGTTTCGGCGACCGAGGGTAAGGCAGCGGCGAGCGAAGGCGACACGGAGGGGCCGAACCTTCCCACCTGCCCCATTTGTATGATCGCGTGGACCGCCGACGGCGCGCATCGCGTGAGGTGAGGACGAATTGTGCAGTACACTAATTTTGTGGGTTTGTGAACAAGGTCGCTGGCTCGTGTGGTCCTGAACCTCTCATATTTTGCTGATCTTATACTACTGTAGGTTAGCTGAAACCATAATTTCCGGAATCGGCTTGATGTAGCTTCTAATCAGTTGTTATTTAGTATGCTTTATCTAGCGATTTTTTGCGAGTGGCCACTTTTGTATCACGAGTTCTGCAATTGGGTGTAGTATGAGAGGATTTCTACGAATGTATGATTGCTAGGTGTTTATAAATCTCTTGGTCTGACTATAAGTGCATTGATTCGATTGGGATTACTTTTGCAGTTGAGCTTGTCATCATCTTCCTAATACACAAATGGATTGAATGCTAGGAAATATGACAAGAGAAATAAAATTAATTTTACAATCCATAATAGTAAGTGTTATTATGCCAGAAAAGGGTAAGTATACTTCTATGACTACTAGTAGTATGGAACTGTATGTTCCTGGGTCCATTAATGTCCACAGCCTGTGATTTATGGCTAAGGGCTATGGATTTTATTATTATTTTCTTTTCATTATTTCATTTAGAAAATTGTTAAGGATCCCAAAGGTGCACTTATTATGTGTTGGGATTTTGCACTTTGCTGATTTGGTGGCACATACCTGCTTATTTTCGAATCATTATGATTGGATGATCTTAAATTGCTAACTGTGTGATATTCCTCGTCTAGTTGCATTCCCTGTGGGCATGTCTACGGCAGATATTGCCTAGAGAGGTGGATACAACAGTGCGGCAAGAAAAAAGCACCGGTATGCTGACTATTTAATTGTATATCAGAATAATAGTGTTATTTGGTTGAATCCTTCTGATTGATCAGATCTGTTATTTTATACCTACTCAGTGTCCTCAATGTGGCAAGAGATATAAACAAAACAACATTATCAACCTCTATGTACCAGAGATTGCTGTTCCCAATAATGATCTTGAAAAGGTTAGTTATGCTTCTGTACTTTTTGTTGAAGGTATATGTGACCATCTACTGACGCTTATTTGATTTATGCAGCAAGTATTGTTGTTGAGAGAGAAAAATGACTCTCTTGAGAAGCAGGTAAGTTCCCTTTTTTATACAATCTGCATTTTTTACTTGAACCTGATATTACTGTATTAGTATGAATCTATCCCAAAGCAATTACCACGAGTTGCATATTCTTTTACCAAAGCTTATGCATTCTTTGTGTTCCCATGCAGCAAGCAAAATTACTTGAGGAGATAAAAGAGCATAAGGTACTTGAACAAATGAACTATTTGTTTTCGCTAAACAAATTGATTTTTTGAGGAAAAAATATGGTTACCCTTACTGATGTATTTTATAGATTAAATTGAGCAATATTTTCTGTGCATAAACCTTTATACACCCAATAGAGTGCCATAATTAATTCTTTTATGCTTCTTTACGTTACCTGCAGAGGCAGATTATGTTGCAACAAAATGTGATATATGAATCAAGCTCAAAGAGACAGGTAGAGCACTAGTTTTGCTAATTTTAATGATTAGTCACAGTTATAAAAGCTTTGATGTTTACATTTTTTACAATCCATTGTGAAGAAAATGACCGAGCAGACATCAAATAGAACACCAGATGCAGAGCCAATTGCCTCAGTTACAGAAGGCATTGATCGTAGAAATCTGTGCAATTTTGTTCTCCAGGTATGTTTTTAGTGCTATCTTATTACCACTTTCTGTTATACTTGTTCTTGCTATGATGAGATTTATTTCCTGGTTCCATTTGGTTCTGTGGCCTAGTTTAACACTTTAACTATAGCTGTGTACCATAAGTTATGACGCATACCACTATGCCAACTTTAATCACACAAGCTATAAATGTAGAATTATGAAGGGACTGTATCATTCACTGACTCACAATCAACAGCTATGTTTTGTAGAATGAGTTCTTGGTTGACGAGGCTCGAGTCATGGGAATAGATGCATCGAGCCAGATTATACTCACTTCTGGAAGGGGACCTGGAGTTGGTGCTGAACACATCCTTACAAAGGTACATGCCTAAACAGATGCTTCTGCTTGATCACTTCAGGTGAGTTATGCTTTTTACTGCAATATTTGGTTGCTTATTGACCTTTTGCAATTTGATTCTTTATTTCAACAGATCAGCATGAATGCTAGACAGGGAATGCAGAAAATCCACCTCCCTCCTGATACTAAAGCTATTAGGGACATCTGTATACTGCCTAGGGGCTGTGCTGCTTTTGCTTCACTAGGCAGGAAATTGTCTCTTTTCAGGTCTGTGAAGAAAGTGTGCTAGTTTTATTTCTCACTAGTCTTCGTAACATTTAGTCCAATATCTGACCTTTGTGCTTATGTTCTATGTCCCAGCATGGCAACCAACAATGTTGTCCTTCAATACAATCTACCGGTGATTCTTTGACCTTACAATTTCACAGAAATTGCAAGTATTTTTATGCTCTTCATACGTTTATTCAAAAACTGCTACCAAAAGTTTGTTCCTGCATATATTTCTTCGTAAAGTATTTAAATACTTATGTTACTTAGGGCTGGGTATCTGCAAGTCTGTTTCATTTCTATTTGTTCTCTTGTACCTCTAGCTCTTTTCTGTTTTGTTTGTTTGTTTGTTTGTTTTTTTTTTTTTTGCAAACTGTACCTCTAGCTCTTGGATATTGGAAAATCACTTTGCATTCACTACAGCATACTGTACACTTTAACTTTCGAAGATTAAAAGTGCTTGGTAATCAGATCACTTGTTTTTTGACAGAGACATGTATAATCTTTAAACTAAACTGGAAAATGTGAAATCTCTTAAGTAGACGAATAAGTTAAAAACTGAAAATGTGAAATTGTTTATGCTGACCTGTTAATCTTCTGTGTTTCAATATATTGCAGGCTCCTGGCTGGTCCTGTTCAGGGGATCATACTAGTCCGACTCACCTTTATGCTGGATTACAGGTTGACTTTTCAGTATGCCTTGTGATTCTTATTAAGATTTTGTGCACTTTGGAGGGTTGAATAGAAATTCTTCTATAATCTTTTTTCAGAATGGCATGGTATTGGTCTTTGATATTCGTCAAACGTCAGCACCTTTGCATTCTATGATGGGTTTATCGACACACCCAGTCCATACAATCCACTCTGCTGTAGATGGCACTGGTTCCAGGAAGGTTTTTTCTGCTTCTTCTATAGGACCCTGCATTTGGGATGTTGATGGCAGTGAAGACAGGTATTCTGTAGTTTGAAAAGTCCCTACACGGTACCTATTGATGTGCTTTTCGGTGTCTTTGAAATGTTGAATTTGGTTATTTGTAGTTCCAATGTTCTAGTTTGGGCTCTTTTTTCAGGCCGAATTTGCTAAGCGGGATGGAAAACCAAGGGGTCTGCATTTCTCTTGCATGCGCCACTCCATCAAGTGATCTCCTTGTGGCTTCCTACCGCCCAAAAGTTGAGCTGCCGGATGATAGCGCCACACCTCAAGCGATTACACAATCACAAGCACCCATTGGTTCAGGAAAGCTAGGACACCACACACTCCTGAGGAGGACCGCCACAACCTCCTTTGCCAAGGACCAAACTTGCAGCGGTAACGTAAGCGACTTGCGAATGTCGAAGTCTGCAATCATACCATGTGGAGGCGATCAGCATCTCTTTGCCTATGGTGATGAGTCTCTGTACGGAGTCCGGACTTGGCGGCTGCCCTCGTTTCAGACACACACCGATCTCAGGCCCCACAGACAACCTGTCCTTGATCTAAGGTTCGCTGAAAGTCCAACTGGGGAGAGGTACCTTGGGTGCTTAAGCGCCGAGAAACTGCAGGTTTGGAAGGTTTTCACTTTTCACAGTTAGGTAGCACAACAGAGAGAACCATTGACTTAATTAATTCTTTAGCTTTGTTTCTGGTAGCTGTGCATGGTAATAGTTCACAGTTAGTGATTCACTAACTTTGTTGTACAAGTACAGACCACATTGTTCGGTACAGTTTTCACTAAATTGTGCGTAAAACCATGTTGTGCATTTTCATAAGAGGCTCCAATAAATTTACTGGTTGAGTGCAGGATGAATATGTTTTAGAGTTCTACAATTCTACTGATGCTAGCTGCCTGCATTGTGTCATAAATCAAGGGGAGACAATTGGGTAGCAATCTGTCACACTTTATATGCTTTCTGCTATGCTATGTTCACTCACTGATATTTTCGGTTTGTACCAGTACCATCATTACACATCACTATAACACGTAGAATCTGGCATTTACTTGTTCTTCCTGATAATTCTTTCTTTCGACCGATTTCATGTTTCGTTTTCCTAGACCATACCTTAATGATATCTTTCACATTGAAGCAATTTTTCCATCCTTCTCAACACGTGTTTGATTTGGAGTACTGGGAGTTGCAATTATTGCATATTGCAACGACCCCCAGCGCATGCAGCAGTGGAGTGGTTTCAGCTAGCACTCGGGGTAGAGCGCGCGGTCCCTGGACGAGTCGAGGCAGTAGTAGTACACCATGGAGTTCCGCTGCGCCCACCGCATGGCGGCCTCCTGCTGCGGGCTGAGCGCCGCCCCCGGCCCCGACGGCGACGCCGGCACGGGTGGTCGGCATCCCTGGGCGTCCGGCGCGCACCCGGCGACCTTGAGGTCGGCGAACCGCGACACGAACGGCTGGTAGCTGTAGTCGGCGCGGTAGCGGCCGCCGTCGGTTGCCCAGTCGGAGGCGTCCCAGATGGAGCCGTACGCCCACATCTCCCTGTCCGGGAACGTGGCCTCCGTCTTCCTCTCGTACCGCCGGATCGGCACGTCGTCCACCAGGAACCTGCATGTACAACCAGCAACCACCGTTTCGTTCATGTGATTGTGTACAAGTAAAAGAGGTAGCTCCAGATCGATCGATGTGACTTCGTCTTACAGGATCTGGTCGGGGTTCCAGATGATGGCGTAGTGGTGGAAGTCGGCGGTGGGGTCGAACCAGAGGTGGAACCTCATCTCCCGGCCGACGATGGTGCCGTCGCCGCTGCCGCGCACGTACACGTTGGTCTGCAGCGTGTACGGCTCCCCCGGCACCGTCCCCAGCAGCTCCATGTCCACCTCGTCGTGGTGCCCCGGGTACTCCTCGCTGTTCGACAGCTGCATGCATCACCATCCATATGCATTGCCGTGTGCATCGTCAGTTCAGTTCATCGCCACATCTCAGCAGATCGAGCAGAGCAACAGCAACAGCATTGCAATAGAAGATTAATTCACTCACGTAGAAGGCGGTGTTGACGCCGGCGGTGTAGCCCGGCTGGACCCTGACCGACGCGCCGAAGTAGCCGCTCCGGTACGCCCGCGCCGACTTGAACCCGCTGCCGGAGCTGCGGTCCATCCACAGCGTCAGGGACCGGCCGTCCGGCGACAGGGTCTGGTGCTGCGGGCCCCACAGGGTGCGGTAGGCCTCGGAGAAGGCCAGCGACCGGAGCGTGGAGCTCGGGTAGTAGCCGGGAGAGGGAGGCTGCTGCGCGGCGCAGGGCTGCGGCGCCGGCAGCAGCGTCGTCGTGAGCAGAGCAAGCGCGCACGCCAGGAGGAGCTGCGCCGGCAGATCACCAGCAGGCCTCGCCGCCATCTGGTGATCAGTTGCTGATGACACACTGACAGTGTTAGATTAGTGAATCGTGATCCTGTGTGTTGCTTGCGTGTGATAAATTTCGGTTTGCTGAGAGGTTTCTTTATAGGCGAGAGATCAGACCTGTATATGGCCCCACTGCTGAGTAGGAAAATGTCGTTAAGAATTCATTTCTAAGAGTAGAGTAGAGTAGAGTAGAGTAGAGTAGAGTAGAGTAGAGTAGAGTAGAGTAGAGTAGAGTAGGGACAGATTTGTGAGGGGCCCAGGATGGGAACACAGAGCAAGTGACAGTGTGCTACGAGTGAACATGATCTGTTGGACCCAAAAGCAAATGCAAAGGACTTGGAGATACTGTCCCCTCTCACACAAGGAATGTGTATCCTACACTTTTTTGGCACAAAATCTGATCGTGTCAATACCGAGCAACTAGAACATGTAACATTAACATTTGGTTGCAAACGCCGCCATGTTCCTTGTGTTTATTCTTCCCATTGGCCGCCAAGTATGCTATGCCACCGCGCTTTAGGTTTATTACCCGCCAGCAGCAAAGAATAAAAGGATATGGGACTGATTAATTAATCAGTAATTTTTTTGCCACACCTTGCTTTTGACCCAAGTGAAAATTGTTCTTTCCTGCATTAACCAGGCTTGGCATTTCGGGCGCTGTCGGTCCAAAATATCGGGCAACTAACTGCACACCAATTCGGCGAGAGCGACTGTACAGTCTGAATAAATACAGTTTCATCCCCGAAAAACTTAATTTGTTGAACAAAAATACACGCAATACCATGTTCTGTACAATTTAAACCATACACATGGCTGCTCTTCACCATCACTACCGACACACACACGCTTTGACAAACTGAAAATGATGCACTACTGAATCACTGATCGTCTAGGCTTTGGAAGATCTTCGTTTTTTTTTTGTGGTAGCTCACATCTTGGATCATCATTTTGGTAATCAGCAAGCTACACCAGTAGCAATGCAAAATTTCAAAGATATGATTTGCACCAGCTAAATCTTTGCAGTGTATAAGTTGGACTGATGCTGAGATAGGTTGTGCATTTGTGCTGAAAGCGGCAGAACTTAAAAGACGAGGACAAACTCTTAGAAGCTCAACTGTGTGACGAAGCATGCATCTGCACGGCTGCTACATTGCGTCGTCCTCATCGTCACAGGCAGCACAGGAGTGGGCAATCATTAGATTCAGAGCTCACCGTCGCAACCGCCGGTTCTGGGATGCTGCACAGAAAAATGCCTTTCTGAACTCTGAGGCCAATGATCAGCTTCAGGTTCTGACTGTTCAACTCCATGCGATGGCCTGAATTCCCCAGACGAAACTGGTGTTTGGTAGGTCTGATTGCATTGGACCGATCACACTTGATTCTGCAATCTACACCGCTTAAACAAGATAACTGTTAAAACAAAAATTGTGATTTTCGGTAGCCTTTCTTTTAAGGTTAACTACTATCTACTGTTGAACAGCATCTCTTCTGCAGATGGTAACTGGTGAAGAAAGTTTTCTGGAATGTTTGTTAAACTGCAAGGCTTGCCTACTGGATTAGTATGATAGGAGGGGAGGGCTAGATTTAGAGAATCTAGCTTCCTGTAGATGCCTCCATGTGGACACTGCTCCTGCAACACTCAGAATACAGAACGAAATCAGAGGAATGATATGGATTATTTGGTGGCAGATTGATAAACAACCTGCTCGCCCTCCGTAGGAGGCTCTGAGCTTTGAGGTTTATCTTCTGCTTGGTTTATTCCCTTGATAAACAAATCAATCTCCTGAAAACTAGCTTAACAAACCAGACTATTGGCCGGCGGCGAACTAAGGATTACAGAAATCCTAACAAACTCTAGCCACTAGGTGGTGCCTTATTCTTCCTATTCTGGCGCCCGTACTTCTTGCCAAAGACAGAGTCCATAACATGGACCTATGAACGACCAAACCTAATGAATTTTTTGTGGACCCATGCTTAAAAAGTTAAAATGCTCATAATCTTGAGCAACAATTATAGGTATATATAAACTATATGGTACATGCTCCTTTCATAAATCATACTTGGGCCCCTCCATGGTACTTGACATATACAGCAGAACACCGGACCCCCTTTAATTTGGCTTCACTTGCCGACACTAATGAATAAAATGTGAAACAAAGGAAAAACACACAGCCCATCTACATGTTGAAATATAGCACATGATCCTTCCTGGAAAGAAAATAATGTGAAAATTCCTACCTAAACTCCCACATTTTCAGTTTCAAGAGAAATTTCACAGTAATGTTGACCTCAGATTACCATTCACCATTGCATAGAGTTATCGAAAGAGGCAATCATGTGGCCTCAAAGGATCAAGTACATCAGCTTGTGCATAGTCTTCCTCTGAGATTGGATATCTGTTCAGTGGTCGACCTGTCACACATTTGTTTAAAAATTCCGATTGATAAAAGTGAGTGATAAATCGTCTTAATGACTTGTCGTTACGTATGCCTGCTTACTTGTGTTGACACATTTCTCTCCACTTGCCCTCGCCCTGAAAGTCTGATAAGGACTTGAGCAAAGAATAGTCAGCAAAGTAATGTCGGTTCTGGGTTTCAGTTTTAGTTTTCTTTGAACATTTGAACCTCTTCTTATTATATGTCTGGGTGTGGGAACTTTGATTTCATCTTTCACGAAAATCCTATCAGAGAAACAAAGGAACAACAGGAAAGTATGATTAGATCTCACGGTAATCTTATCAGAGTCACTGCACACAACTGTACCATTGTGGATTCGTGGCATTAATGGAAACGGCGAATGGCTGTCATGAAGTCAGCAGGGAGCTAGGATTGCAGAACTTGAAGTAGCATTGCAAGCCTTGGATGCAAATGCAAGTTCAGACACATGATATATTTCAGTGAGATAGATTAAAAACATGAGCCATTGCGGGAAGTAAAAAAGTTTTTCCGCGCACCTGGCCAAACAAGCTAAACTACTTCCAAAATTCAGGATGTTGCAACAATGATTTCCATTTGTTCTTGTCTAGGTGCTCCAATAATCTTATATCAAATTTGCTCAAATCCGAGAAAGACCTGGTAATTGCTGGGACTAATGTTAGGGAGACGAAGCTAGCGATTTAATCAGACAAGTAACGCACTTGAAAGTTGTTCATAATCTGAGACAAAAAGAGAGTTTTACTAAGATCACCAATAGGCTACAACTTACAGTAGAATGTGTAGTCGTTGAAATGCCTGTGCCGCTGTGCAACTGGTCATGTATTGCCATTGCAAACCAAGCATTTCGTCGAACAGAATGCGGCCCAACCTCTAGATCCTAACGCCATGGTGGCACCACGGCAACGGGAAGCATCAGCCGCGCGGGTACAGCGTCCTGAGGGTGTCCACGATCGGGCGGAACCCGTCGCGAAGCGGGACGATGGAGACGGCGCGGAATCGCTCGTCTGCAGCGCCGGAGCTCCTTTTGTTCCTGGTAGGCGTGCGCAGCACCACCCGGCACATCTCCCCGCGCAGGGCATCCGCGGCGGCGCGGTCCGAGCTCGGGTGGGCGGCGAAGAAGCGCGCGAGGTCGTCGGCGGAGCAGACCATCAGGGTGCGTGCGGCGCGGTCGAAGAGGACGACGGGGACGACGCGGTCGTGCGTGGCGAGGGAGAGGAGCAGGCGGTAGACGCGGGCCGGGGCGGGTTGGGCGCCACCGCCGCCGCCGCAGGCGAAGCAGGTGGCGGCGCCGTCCGGGAGCGCGAGTTCGCAGCGCGGGCAGGAGAGGTAGGAGAAGTCGGATGTGTCGGCCGCCACGATGGTGCAGAACGGCGGCGTCCAAGTGGCCGCCGCGCCGCCGGCACCGCCGGTGGTGGTGGTGCACCTGGCGAGAGGCATCTCTGTTCCGTTCGGCCCAAGCCCAAAGCCCAAGAGCTATCTGCTTTCGGGCCCCCTTTTTCTAGATGTTTCATGGCCCGTTTAGTATTTGTTATCTCTTCGCACAAGCGGCCTCTATCGCTGGATCATCGATTGTCGATCGGACGGTCGAAAAAACACGTGCGCTCTATGGATATCCTGGATCTGCGCCTTCTTCAACCAGGTCGCGCAGCTCCGTTCGGACCACCCCCCAATCCGGACTCGCCTCCGACGCCGCCGCCGTGCTCCTCCGGCGACCTGCTCCGGGGTACTCTCTGCGTTGAATCTGTCCTCCTACTCTTGCGTAGCGCTGCTGGAGATCCGTCCTCCTCTCGGTAAGCCCTAGCCTCGGTCGATTTCGCTTGTGTCCATAGTATGCGCGGGAGGAATTCAATCCTGCGGCTAGATTCCGTTGTTTTACTTTTATTAGTCGGATTAGATGCGAAACTACGGGCTCCTTTCGCTGTTATCACCTAAGTAGTTTCGCGGCCCTAGGTTTCTTCCCCCGGACGCGTGTGTCTGTTTGTGCGTAGAGGATTGCAGTGGTGAACTTTTTTTCGACGGGAGTGGTATGGAATTGCAGAAGCACTATTCGGGAAGGAATCGTTATGTGTGATGGTAGAGGGGGAGAAATTACGGAAGAAATTATAGTAAAATCTGATGGCATGTTGTAGTGTGTTGGAAAAATAGGATATTTCGTGGGAGTAGGGTATGACTTGAAGCGCTTGCATGATGTTATGGCTTGAGCGAGGGTGATAGGATTAGGGAATTGAGTGAGTTGTGCGAAGTTGGAACTTGAGCATGCCCATCGGAAGGCTGGTGGTTGTCGTGGGACTCACAGAGTCACAGGGTTGGATACTTGGATCTCAGTCTGGTTTTGGCATTTTGCTGTGGACAGGAAGGAAGAAGAGCAGAGGTTGTGGTGTTTGTTGGAGTGTCGAAGGTGGTGATTGGCGTGGTGGTTCAGTTTGGTTGGAGCTTGGAGTTTAGAGGGAAGATTTGGTGATGAGGAGCCGCAGCCCGCCACCAAAGGACCGCAGGATGCGTACTGAACGCACCTCATACCGTGATGCACCATATCGGAGGGACAGCCGCCGGGGTTCGAGCAGGTTTGAGCTTACCTAAGTCAAACAGGACGAGTGTTTGACATTGTTCATCCAAACATTACTGCTTCCTCTCGTTGTCATGTATATATTGGCCTAAACACTATGTTAACAGGTTTCACCCAACATTTTAAGTCTGTGCTTGTGATAGAATAACCATGATTGTTTTTTATTTAGATAGATGTAAATGGGTTTTGAGTTATCCCGATATAATCACTGTGTGCAGATAAATAAACGTCACTTGGTATTACCGTATTAGGTCATTATAGCAATATAATTTGTCTGCAGGTAGAGAGACGTACGACGCAGTATGGTAACAGTGGTTTAAGATATTCATGTTTTTGCATAGTTTAGGGGAAAAAACCTCTCTGTGAGAGTGTAATTAGACATGAGTCATGAAAACAATGGTGTGATTACAAATCAATTTATGTGAAGCTGTAATATACAATTATTAGAAGTTTGCAAGATTATGTATCCTTTTGGTTATTTCTTTCTATTGTGCAGGTTTCGTAATGATTTGTGCAACAACTGTAAGCGTCCTGGGCATTTTGCAAGAGAGTGTCCTAGTGTGGCTGTCTGCCATACCTGTGGGCTTCCTGGGTAAGAACTCTGTTGTTCTGCTATTCATGCTCTTACATGCTGTCATTGTTAAGTTTTTCCCTCAATCCGTCATTCATTCACTAGCAACTGCACTTGTAGTACATACCACGCTTTTAATCACCTGAGGTCCTTAAAATTTTTCTCCGATTCAGATGCCCACTTTGAGAGTTTATGGACCCTCTCTTGCAAGTCCTAGTATGTCATTATCAGTAGTGTGGACAACTGGTGCATGTTCCCCTAGGGCATAAACTTCATGTTCTACCTCATGATATTGTTTTCATATTCTTGTCATCCTGGATGGTACTTCTAGCATCATTTTTTTTACTGAAGTTTAATGGATCTGTAAGCAAATCATTGTTGCCTAGGCCTTAGGCTTTTGCATTAGACCTTATCTTAGATTTGATTTTTTGTTTTTATTATTCGTGAGATGATTAATTATGATGACTTTGAAGCTTAAGCCATACATGTATGGCCATGCACCAAGATTGTAATTTTGAAAAAAAAAATTCTTGCAGGCACATTGCAGCTGAGTGTTCTTCCAAAGATATCTGCTGGAACTGCAAAGAACCTGGCCACATGGCTAACAGCTGCCCAAATGAAGGGATATGCCGTAACTGTGGCAAGTCTGGCCACATTGCAAGAGATTGCACTGCTCCGCCAGTGCCGCCCGGAGAAGTGATCCTTTGCAGCAACTGTTACAAACCAGGACATTTTCGTGAGGAATGCACCAATGAGAAGGCCTGCAACAACTGTCGGCAGAGTGGCCATATTGCGCGCAACTGCACCAATGATCCTGTTTGCAACCTGTGCAATGTTGCTGGCCATTTGGCCCGTCAGTGCCCCAAGTCTGATACATTGGGTGAGCGGGGTGTGCCGCCGCCTCCCTTCCGTGGAGCTGGAGCACCCTTCCGTGGGGGTGGTGCTCCCTTCCGTGGCGGCTTCAGTGACATCATATGTCGGGTCTGCAACCAGATTGGCCATATGAGCCGTGACTGCATGGCTGGTGCCTTTACAATCTGCCACAACTGTGGTGGCCGTGGCCATATGGCTTATGAGTGCCCCTCTGTGAGTCTCATGGACCCCTTCCCCCCTCGCCGTTTCTGAAGGACGTCCAAGGGATGTTCAGATGACTTACTTTCTGTCCTCTGCGTCAAGAACAATTATTTATCTTTTGCTTTATGTTTCTGAGCTATAACGGATTCCAGCTATTTCAGATTCATACCTTGCTATGTTTAGTTGTAATTTTGGGATGCTATTTGACTGTGATACTCTCCTGAGTGAGGATAATGTTTGTAGATGGGTACTTGTGAATTCTGGATTCATATCGTGAGTTTAATCTTATTCGAACTTGAAATATCAGAGCACATGTGCGCCCTGAATTTATTTTCCTCTTAAGCCTATCATATCAGTGCTGTAAGCTCCCTGTTTTAAATTTCGCAAATTCGCCAGAAGAGAAATTACCAGAGTAAAACGGACGCAAATGATACAGTAAGCTGCTGATGGTTTCTTTTTTCTTACCGTACAGCATAGACACATCTGGGCAAGTGGAACTCGAATAAAATCGTGTATTAAATGTTTACCAAGTTTTACATTAGAATATTTTGCTTTGCCATGGTTCATCAGAAGTTAGCTGTTCAAACTAGAGTGAGTACCTTGTTAAAACTTGAAACACTGGGACACCAAGGCAAGGTTTCTGAAAAGCTATACAGCAATTGATACAAAATAATCAAAGCATGAGCCGATGACAGACTATCAGAGTGTTCCATTGTTATTGGTCAGCGTACAAGTACCATAGAAGTTCACAAACACGGGGAAACACAGGGCAACGCAGCTGAAAACTGCATGCCTGTTTCAGAAATCAGAACACCACACATGCCCAGCCCAACTCGCCAGATCTTCCATTTCATGATGTCACAGTGAACTCCAATTGATCATGGAGGCCCTGGGGATGCGCTGCACTGAGCCATCTAGTCCAATTTCGCATAGCTGAGTCCATTGCCATCTCCTTTCTCACCATCATTTTGCCCAAGATCCTTCAGCTACATCACGGTCAGGGAGAACAAACATAAATAAATAAGCTACTTGGTCAGTTAAATAGTTTATTTATAGCATATAGTAATCTTAAACAGGTGAAAATTGCAGGTCGTTTTGACTTTTCTAGAATCTAGGTTCATAGATGTTTGTATGCACCTAGACACATACAAACATCTATGAACAACATACAATTTGGGACGGAGGGAGTAGCATAGAAAAATATTTGGAAAAGCAGCCAGCAGTAGAAAAATACCTTAGCTAGGTATGCCTTGTGGAATCTGTAACCCTGCAAGAACAAAGAGCTCAACATTAGAATTCTGACACTTCCATCGCTTCTTAGTACTGCCTTTTGGCCTTTGCATAAAGGAGACACTTACTCTATCAGTCCCATACAGATAATCACAGTATGTGAAAACAGAAGCAAAATTGCTTTGGCTTTGGCCACCTACATAATGATGATAGTCATGGTATTCTGCTCCTCCATAGAATGGAATATACTTTGTTGGGGTGAATGGGAAATCAAAGCTGCAAAATAACAAAATCAATCATGTTTCTCCTTTTAGAAGGATCAGTCATGGGCGGTTTTATTGGCTACATCAAAATATAAGCAGTACCTGCCATAAAATAGTACAAACTGACAGTGGCGTAGCTAGGAGCCTGTTTAGTTCCCAAACAAAAAAAATTTGGAGTCTCTTTGGAGGCCTATTAGGAGGATTAAATATAGACTAATTACAAAACTAATTACATGAATGGACGGGAAATCACGAGACGAATCCATTAAGCCTATTTAATCCGTCATTAGAGATTGTTTACTGTAGCACAGTGTTGTCTAATCATGGCATAATTAGGCTCGTTAGATTCGTATCGAAAAATTAGGTAGGGGTTATGGAATGGGTTTTGTCATTAATCCACATTTAATACTCCTAATCAGTGTCCGAAGATTAATGTGATGGGTAGTTGGGAAAAAATTTGGGAACTAAACAGGCCCTAGGATTTCAGATCAAGGTGGTCCAACTTAACATAAAAAATTAACACTACAAAAATAATATACAAACATCTATAATTTTCCAAATACAAATACCAGGGGACAATTCAACTCCTGTTCGAACAGGCAGATGTGGAAAGGAATGTTTTCTTCTTCTGAAAATCAGATGAAGGCGGGAAGGTATGGGCACTGGGCTGGATTCTAGGGGTGGTCCGTGTGGTGCAAACTGAGGTATGTCCTAGCAGAGATGGTCTCATACAGAAAAAAAACACTTTTGCTGTTATAAATGGAAGGTGGAGCAGACAGAAAGAACCCATGTGGCATGTATGATATCAATCAGTGCTATCCATGCTATATACTTTCTTCATCGCCAGGTGCTCTTCAAAGAAGTATATGACTAGAAAAATCACACTGCTAGGAACCTTAATGTCAGCTGGTTAAGAACTCTCAGGAAACTCAATCAGTTATGCAGACATCAACATCAGTTCAATTCAGCCTCCAATTAGTGGCAAACTCTGTTCACTCGTAACAGCAGATCATTGTCAGTGCCATGCACATCAAGCACCCACTAATAACACCACCAAAACACATCCATCACTAACAACAAAGACTATTCCACACCAAAAGGCAATGCAATGTCACACTACAGTACCATTACGAAAGCACGTCAAATCAAATCGATAGTTGTACGTCCTTGAAGTGTTTCAAAGATTGGGGAAAAAACATAAACTCCTTACCCACTGTGTGTCTCGATAGCCTCCACCTGGCGGAGTATAATCCAGAGCCAGAATGTGATCATGTGGCCCGGAGCAATTGCTGGCCCGGCAAAGGAGGGGATGCCAAGTATCAGAACCTCAGCCCAGTGTGCATATGGAGCTGCAAAGCCAATCGGCGCAGTGAACTCATGGTGGACACGGTGGATCTTCTGGTATCCCCATTCCCCGTGGAGGAGCCGATGGATCCAGTAGTTGAGGTAGTCCTCAACAAGGAAGTACACCAGCAGCTGCGCTGCCATCTCCCCCAGGGACGGCAATGGCAGTTGTGTGTGAATTCCCACCATCTGCATTGATAATAAAGAAAGTTTTTTTTATGAGTATATAGTTTTAGCACAATAAAAGAAATGAGGGAGCATCCGAGGAAATTTCTTCTGCTTGCCAAGAGTGGGAATATTCTAAATAGGACGCAGCTAATATGGGTTCTTTGAGCAAAACCCAGATCAGGAATTCCTCAAGGGAGATGAAAACATGTATAGAGATGTAATCCAAATTCTTGCATCTAGGAACAGAAGATCGATCAAGCGGAGTTCAAATTCAGTAAGGAAACGCGATCCCTTGCACAGAACACGCCCCCAGACCCCCAAATCTCATGCAGTAATCAGACACATTGCGCAGATTCACCGAACGAGAGCGGTAGGATGGGCACCGGGCGGACCTTGACGGCCGGGTAGGAGACGAGCTGGAGCGGGCCAATGACGAGGAAGAAGGTGCGGAGGACGTCCTTGTAGCAGCGGACGAACTCCGCCCTGGAGAGCCGCACACGGGGCTGCAGCTTGTACGGCGAGACGGCGGCGGGGGCCCGGAGCTCGAGGAGCGCGACGGGGAGCGGGGCCATCGTGAAGACGACGAAGAGGAAGAGGATGTTGAGGCAGTACAGGTGGTAGTCCGACACCCCCGCGGTGTAGCGGAACCACAGCGCCTCGGCGGGCGTCATGGCCCGCCCCAGCGCCGCCTCCGCCTCCGCCGCCGTCGCGTAGGGCAGCATCTCCGGCGAGGCGATGGGAGGGACCCCGGTTGCGGGAGAGATGAATCCCCCGACTGTATACGCAATTCCCGGTGGTAGCGCCGCCGCCGCCGAGCAGCTCCCGCTCTCGAGGCGGTTCCGTTCGCCGGCGCCTTTCCTCCCGACTCTGGAAGGAGACGAGCGAGCGAGAGTGGTGGTGGGCCGGCGGAGAGACCGAGCGCGCCCCGCTTTATGCCAGCCAGCTTCAGTCTCTGGCGGGTGGGCCCGGGGAGTGGACTGCCCGCGGTGCGGCCTTGGCGTGATGTGACACGAACCGTTGGATGGACCTCAGCTCCTCACGTGGGGAGCTCGTGGTCGTGGATGGCTGGGAGAGATGCTCTTGGCTTTTGGATCAGCAAAGATTTTTTGGTCAGAGACGAATCTGGAGAGATTAGAGAGATGAGTGTAATCTGTGGATGCATGACAGCATGAGAGTTTCAGTTTAAGGGGTTTAGTCCTCTGATGCTGCGGAACAGTAGGATCAATCTTTGGAAAGAGAAAGCACGTGTGCTTGTGCTTTTTCACAAGAATGTTTTCTAGGGAGGGTTAAAAAGAAGTGTAGGCACACGATTTTATCCAATGGATTTGTGAATTTATCATTGACCTTCTTGTAATTCAATGTCACAACATTTACATATACTCCCTCTATTTTTAAATATATAACGTTTAGAACAACCAATTTAATTCATTTTTGAACTAACTAACTTGTCATAAACATCAATCATGTATTTAAGAGCGGAAGTAGTACTATGAAAGGTGTATTTGCCGAATTGTGGAAATAGATTGCGTGCATGGGACGTCGTTGCATGCATGCATTAATCGTGCGGAGTACACTGTACACAAGAACGGTATCGTGCATCACTGATGTGTCATCCATGAAGGTAATGGGCTGATCATTTAGTTTGAACAGGGCATTCGAACTGAAAGGAATGTTCGTAGTATCAAGCGTAGAGGCAAGATGAAATTATAACTTTGTAAGGCTGACTTCAACAAGAGCAGGCAATTGCATTTTTCCCTCCCCGCGGCTACTGTGCCTCTCCTGCATCTTCTCCAACAAGCAAAGCAAAAGGGAAGGCAAAGTGCCTTTGGAGGAGAGAGGAGATGCAAAAATACACTCCCTCTCTCCTCAAAGGCAAACGACGAGCACCGGGGGAGCAACGCGTGGCGCGCAGTGAAGCGGTGGCAGTACCAGCGGCGACTGCTCCTCCACGCCGGCGGCCGCGGGGAGGAGGGAGATCCGGCGCAGGGAGCTCCACCGGAGGAAGGCCGCTCTGCCGCGCCGCCATCTGCTCCCGCACCGGCTCTGCCGCGTCGCCATCTGCGTCCCCACGACTCGCCGCCGAGGGGGAGTAGCGGAGAAGGCCGGGAATCGACGACGGACGGCGGCTCCCCTGCTCCGCGACCCACCGGTTGACTCGAGGCCGTGGGCGAGCTCGTCGGTTGACTTGAGGCTGCTGGCTTCGGGAGATGGTGGTGAGGGCGCGGATCCGGCCGGAGATGAAGGGGCGGGCGCGGATCCGGCCGGAGTTGGAGGGGAGGGGCGGCGCCGGCGGCAGATCGAGGGGAGAGAAGGGGTGGCGGCGGGAGGAGACAGGAGAGGGAGGGACCGGGACCGGGAGATGCTTTTGCTTTTGCTTCGCTGTGTTGGAGATCGAATATTTTCCACTGCCGCCTCAGCTACTGTAGGCGTTGCAAAACAGCAAATGCACCTCTCATTTTGCATTGCATTGTTGGACTTAGTCTAAAGAGGAGAAACTGTTATGATCAAGTATGTTATTGGTGGACCCCCTTCAGAATTTGAGAGCAGTGGACTGGTGGTTTAGCGTTCCTGATCTCCACACACCACACTGCCACACTGCTGCCCACAAACACCTCACGTTTGGACAGCTCTTAGCTCACTATCGGGACCCGAGCCTCTGCCGAGAGCCAATACCCAGGCTCACGGCAGAGGCTCGCTTTGCCGAGAGAACTAGGGCCTGCTCTCGGCAGAGAAAAAGCTCACGGCACAGAGGGGCTTTGCCGAGAGTGTGAGCTCCTGGCTCTCGGCAGAGAAAAACCACACGGCGCAGCATCCCTTTGCCGAGAGCCAGGGAGCCCAGGCTCTCGGCAAAGCGCCCAGCAGATGGCGCATGGGCGACGCCGTCACGGCCGTGGCCCAGCCGTTAGCTTCGCCGAGAGCCGCCGCCCCTCGGCTCTCGGCAAAGAAGGGACCCACGGCACCTACCCTTTTTGCCTAGAGCCTCAGCTCTTTGCCGAGAGCATACTAGCCACTCACGGCAAAATGTTGAAGAAAACTTCACATTTTCGGCTTCAAACTTTTTCCTTGCTCAACATACACTCATACAGAGTACATGTTCAAAATTGACGCCATTTTGACTCTGTTTGCTATATTTAACAATTTTACTTCATTCTTCGTAATTTTTTCGTATACGTCCGATATGAACTGCAAGTGCATGAAATCATAGAGCAAAGTTGTTGGAAAAATGATATTCATGTTCATGAGACATCTCTAACACTGTGTACATGAAATGAAGCTAGCTTTCCACCATTGGGTTCTCTGATCGTGATGAAGATCGTGAGGTAGAAAGGTTGTAAAATTGTATAAAATTCAAATAAAGTTTGAAAATCATGAATTTTGTCGAGCGCTCATGATATCATATGTTGAGTTTGTGATAAAAATTTGAGAATGTTTTGAATACTTTAACACATACGCTGTTTAGAAACCGGAACATCTCACGAGAAGTTTCAAAGATCTTGAACTAATATCACTTCATTTGGATACTTAAACAAATTCAAATTTGAGTTTGACTACAAAAACTTTTTTATAAGTAATATGCAACATAAATGGTGTCATGTTAAGTGTTGACGATTTTTCGCATATGTTAGGTATTTTTAAAATTAAATTTGGTAAATACACTCTTGGCCGAGAGGATAACTCTCGGCACAGTGTCACCCTTTGCCGAGAGCTGCGTCTCTGGGCTCTCGCCAAAGAAGTCGAGCAGGCCCGCCTGTCAGCGCGATGCGCACACGCGCGAACGTGAGGGGAGGGTGCAGGTGGGCCCAGTCCTCCTTTTGCCGAGAGCCTAGATCTAGGGCTCTCGGCAAAGAAGAGAGGGCCCGCCTGTCAGCACGACACCCCCACGCGCGTACGCGAGAGGAGGGTGCAGGTGGGCCCTCAGCCCTCCCTTTGCCGAGAGCCAAGATCTAGGGCTCTCGGCAAAGAAGAGAGGACCCGCCTGTCAGCACGACCACTGACGCACCAGTGTGCGCGGGGCCCGCCTGGCTTCTTTGCCGAGAGCCTTGGATCTGGCTCTCGGTAAAGCAGCCAGGCCGGGCCCACTGTCGGCCACACATACAACACACACACAACACACAGCCACAACACACACACGCCAACACACCCGCGCCGCCGTCGTCCTACAGCGCCGCCGCCGTGAAAGGATCAATGCAAGTGGCCTAGAGAGGGGTGAATAGGCCTACAAAATAAATTCAGACTTTTCTGCTGTTTACTGCCAGACTGTAGAGCTTCTGCAAATATTCGCAGAACCTCTGCGTTCTGCAGTGAGAACAACAACAGCTGCGGATAAAACAAAGGGAAACAGATCTGAAGCCTTAGAGATGTTAGTAGGAAGGTAAAACAGAGATATAGGCACAAGCACCCTTTACCAAGCTGACTAACAAGTAGATCAAAGGCAAACCCTAGATAAGCATGCTATAACAAGGCAAAATAAGATAATTAAGCATGAACAAGTTAAAGCACACGAGAGACAAGATTTACCCCGTGGTTCAGCTCACCACAAAGGTTAGCCTACATTCACGTTGTTGAGGTAAGCCACAAAGGCTTTGGGATCTCTCTAGATCCACTCCTCTCTCACACCTATCACCAAAGCAATAGATGGAGGATTTCACTAGTCACAAAGGGTAATACAAACAACTTGGGGCAGCCACACAAAGCTTGGAAGCTCCCAAGTAACCTCTAGCCGTCTAGGAGCAAGGCACCAAGAGTGATAAATCCACCAAGAGAGCTAGGGTTTCACCAAGTGCACAAGAACACAAGAGAGGGAATTCTTTTTGCTTTTCTCACTAGGAATCACTCTCAACTTGAATGCAAGAATTGGATTTGGCTTCAAGTTGGTGGGAGTCAATGCTTGAGTGAGAGAGAAGCTAAGAGCACTGTTGGGGCGCAGAAGGAACAGCAGGGGACCGTTGGGGAAGAAGGGGATTAAATACCCCCTGAGATCTGAACAGTAACGGCTCTGTTCCAAGTCGCAGACCTTCTGCGAAAATATGCAGAACATCTGCGAACACCATAACTGTCAGTCTAACAGAGAGAACAGCAGAGACTTCTGCGAAAATATGCAGAACCTCTGCAGTCTGTAGAGAAGCAACAGCAGACTGACAGATCATTTGTGGATGGGTTTAGGATTGAAGGATATGGTTTTTATGCACTTGGTTAGACCTAAACCACTATTAGAATCCCCCTTGATAGTACAGCTTGTCCTATACTCAATTTCAAAATATAAAATGAATTTAAACCTTCATTTGAGCCTAGGGAAGCCTTCCTTTTAATTGAAGGGTCACCTTTGCATCCTTTGATAATATTCAGCCTGCAACTCATACTCAAAAGCTTATTAGTCCTTTAATTGTGTGGTCAACATCACCAAAACCCACTTAGGGCTTGATTGCACTTACAATCTCTCCCTTTTTGGTAGATGTTGACAACCCAATTAAAACTTACATTTAATTGTAAAGATTGAGCTTTTGATGGAATGTATAAAATGCTCCCCTTTAATATATGTATCTCTCTTTTGAATAGAGAACAGATGTGTATAAGACATGCTTACATATATTATGGGTAAGTGAAACTAGATACATTGTATGTATTTCATCGTGGGGTGCAAAAGAACTGTGTAACATACAAGTCGTGATGCATATGACAGATATAATCAATCAGAGAGTCAACTGTGTCCAGACCGCAGAACTTCTGCAAAAATATGCAGAACCTCTGCAAAACAGAACCTCTGCGAAAATTTGCAGAACCTCTGCGTCCTGGAACACAGCAACTCCAACAAACATCACAGACAGATATATACTCAACAGATAACATCAAGTAATAGGATCTAGATTAAGAAATAAGCAAAGCAAGATCATCTAGTCCTATTACATCACATCACACAGTTTTAAAGTTTTAAATCCCACAAATATTGTCCACAACCAACCATGGCTTGCCAACAGAGGCAAAGTCCAAATATTTTAGAGACCAAGTTTCAGAGATAAAGTTTTAGAGAGGATACTACACTCTCACATCTCACAAAATATCAGATTTTCTTCAGATTCTTCTCAATCTTTCTCCATTCTCCCCCTTTGTCAACAGATAGCAAAAAGGGAAGAAAAAGAAGAAAGAGAGGAAATAGCTTGGTTCAGGCCATCTTCTTTACTCATCTTGGCTCAGTCAGTCTCTTCCTCTTCTTCTTCTGGAGTAGTAGTGGCAGCAGCTTGTTCTTCTTCCTCTTCTGTCTCAGAATCTGATTCAACTTCAATAGGTTTCTTCAGTGGTATTTTGGAGCTGATCTTCTTCCTAGTAGCAATCTTAGGTCCCTTGCGGGGTACCCTAGCACTAAGAGGCTCATCATCATCAGGTATGTCTTGTGCTTCCTCCTCACTAGATGTGTCTACAAAGAAGGTAGGTGGAGGAACAGGAGTAGGTGTAGAGATATTTGCCTTGAACATGAGCTGATTTACATCTTTCCTCAGCTCAAAGACTTGAATTGCTGTGTATCTACACATGGCAAAAGTATCCCTGATCATCTTCCTTAGCTTCTTGCCTTCCTTCTTTGCTGCAGTGCTAGGACCTGCCTCTGAAGGATCAGTTCCTCTAGCTGATTGCTCATGAAGAGACTTGAGCATTGTCTCCTTTTGCTTGTGACCCCAAGAAGTGAGTTGATATGACTTATGAGCACAATCTTTAGGGAACCGCAGCCCACTAACCATCTCTATCACATACATGATGTAGGGAGCATAAGGGAAGTTGTTCCTAGCGTCATTCAAGGAGTCACTCAGTTCATACCAAATGTAGTTGCTTACAGAGAAGCGTTTGCCTGTAGGGAGCATCCTCTTCAACAGATTCACTGCATATTTGCGAAGTGAGGTGGCATCACTGTCCCTTTTTGGATTAATGGTCTCCCTGAACAGATTGTTGAGGGCATAGTACACAGGTTTCAGCCCTGTGGTCTTATTGTTTGCCATCTCCTCACACTCAAATAACTCAGGCACATCCCTTCCTCTAAGGTTGCTCTCAAAGTATATGTTGTTTGCATTTCTGTCCTCCTGACCAAACCCCAACAGTCTTGAAAAAGTGGTGAAATCCACCTTATAGTGCACACCTTCTGTCACCCAATGTATAGTGTCATGCTTGGCTTCCCAATGAAAGGTGGCATGAAACTGATTGATGATTTCAGTATTCCAGTCATAATTGAACCCCATGATATCCCTCAAGTCATGTTCATCAACTATCTTGAGCAGCTCTATTGACTCAGGAGTACTCTTCCTCTCTATGTGGCCCCAATCAACCCATTTCATAGTCATGATCCTACTTTTGTTTCTGATCACAGTGTTGTAGAAATCATAGTGAAATGGTGACCAAAATCTATAATCAATGGCAGCACACCTAGGATACTCATAAGGGTTGACTTCTCTAGCACTCTTGACTTGGGTTCCCAGTCCATCATAAGTTTCATGCTCTATGTGATATGTGTGATCATACTTAGTGGGAGGCTGCTTTTGGGGATTACCTCTGAAGTTTCTGATGTAGGAGCTGTCAATGTCCCCAAGCCTAGTTGGAGACTCCAGCTCCACTGAAATAGTCTTTCCTTCAGTCCCCCCATCATTCTTCACAGGGGTTGCAGCTGCACGGTTGCCTCTGCCAGTGACAGGTCCTGCTGACCCTCTTCCTCTCTTAGGAGCTGCCTTCCTTGAGCTTGACTGTTGCCTTGAGATAGTTTCTCTGGTCAGATTGTAAGCTTCCTCTCCCTCAGAGTCATCATAGGGCACAACCCTATTGTCCTTCCTGTGAGAGCCTCCTGGTTCCATCTAGAGATAAAGATAGCAGGGATAAGACACTAGCGTATTGTGGAACAGCAACACTATGGAGAGAAACTCAGTTGAACTTTGAATTGAGTGCACGGTTACTGTCTCTGCAGAATGCAGAACTTCTGCGAAAAAACGCGGAACTTCTGTGTTCTGCAGCGACAGGACTGTGAAACTCGATTCACCTTTCAACTGAGCCTTAATCCAAAATGTACCAAATCAACAACACTAGCAGGCAAAGATAAGAGGATCTACTCAAGAACTTGTCCTTAGAACCGAGAGAAAAGATAGATCTGGCAGGGATTAGGGTTTGGTTATACCTCTGGATTCGGCCGGGTGAGAGAGGAGACTTGTGAGGCTTTTACGCCGAGGACGTAGCCCCGAGGCCCTCCTAGATCACAAGGTGATCTAGTGGCGCTGGAGAAACTGACCGGGATGAACCGGTTTGTGCAATGGTTTCCCCTGCCTCACAAGATCTGATCTGCGCTGGAGGAGAGAGAGATGATGTCGAGAGGTTGACGAAGACGTGCTTGAACTTCTTCTCGAACAGCCCCTGTCTTGTGGACGCCGGAGAATCTTGCCGTAGTAGATCACGATCTCCACGACACGGCCGGCTCCCCCTTCCTTCTTGAATCACAGCAACCTGCCACGGACAAGCAGCAGGGCATTGCTCCTTCTTGAGGCGCGGTCGGAGGAGGTTCTCGGCGACAAGGGCGGCGGCGGCGCGGAGCGGTGGAAGCGGCTGCGGGAGCGAGATGCGGTGAAAACGGAGTGACTGCGGTGGAAAAAGGGAGTTACCCTAACGGGTAAGAGATAGGGTAGAAGGAATATTCCCCTTTTCCTTTTCTTTGACGCGGTGAAAGAGGATACCGCGGGGGAGCGCGTGAGGATGTCTGGTCACCGCAGACATGTTTAAGGTCATGTCTGGTCACTCCAGAAACAGGCGAACTGAATGATTTGGTCTGTCAGATAAAAACGCAGAACCTCTGCAGATAAACGCAGCACCTTCACCTCTGCATATAAATGCAGAACTTCTGCATACTGGAGAACAGAGACAGAGAACTGCCAGATTCAGCTGAAGATTGGTCTTTTCCTTACATTTTTCACTTAGGTCATGGACACCTTACATAATCAATCATCACACAGCTATAGCCATTTGAGACAAGTTGGGATATAAAATAGATTTTGAAACACATTATTTAAATTTTGCAAAAGCATTTACATGAAGATAACATACATCAACAAGGTGTGCTAGAGGTCAAACCACGTAGCGAGAATCAAGGATATTTAGCTCATTCCTTAAACTACAAAACCTTGACTCATCGAGAGGCTTTGTGAAGATATCGGCTAGTTGTTTTTCGGTGCTCACATGACTTAGAGCGATATCTCCTTTGGTTTCGTGGTCTCTCAAGAAGTGATGACGGATGTCTATATGTTTTGTACGAGAGTGGCTTACGGGGTTATTTGCAAGCTTTATGGCACTTTCATTGTCGCACAAAAGTGGGATATGGGAGAAATGACATCCGTAATCTTTTAAGATTTGCTTCATCCAAAGTAGTTGAGCACAACAAGCGTCGGCTGCAACATACTCGGCCTCGGCGGTGGAAAGGGCTACTGAGTTTTGCTTTTTAGAACTCCAAGACACTAGGGACCTACCAAGGAATTGGCATGTCCCCGATGTACTCTTTCTATCTACCTTTCAACCGGCATAATCGGAATCCGAATAGCCAAGTAGATCGAAAGTGGAGCCCTTAGGATACCACAAGCCAAGGTTAGGGGTATGCACTAGATATCTCAAGATTCTCTTTACAGCCATAAGATGACACTCTTTCGGGTTAGCTTGATATCTAGCACACATGCACACACTAAGCATAATATCCGGCCTAGATGCACATAAGTAAAGAAGAGAACTGATCATAGAGCGATATACCTTTTGATCCACGGATTTCCCTTCTTCATCAAGATCTAATTGTCCATTAGTAGGCATTGGAGTCTTGATAGGCTTGGCCTTGTCCATGTCAAACTTCTTTAACATGTCTCTTATATATTTGGTTTGACAAATGAAAGTCCTTTCCTTTGCTTGTTTGATTTGAAATCCAGGGAAGTACTTGAGCTCACCCATCATGGACATTTCAAATCTCTTTGTCATAACCCTACTAAATTCTTCACAAAAAGTTTCATTAGTACTACCAAATATTATGTCATCGACATATATTTGGCAAACAAAAATATGACCATCAACTTTTCTAGTGAAGAGAGTAGCATCGGCTTTGCCTATCTCAAAGCCTTGCTTGAGCAAGAAATCCTTAAGGCATTCATACCATGCTCTTGGTGCTTGCTTAAGCCCATAGAGCGCCTTATGGAGTTTGTAGACATGATTAGGATGCTTGGGATCTTCAAAACCGGGTGGTTGCTCCACATAGACTTCTTCGGAGAGTGGTCCATTGAGAAATGCACTCTTGACATCCATTTGATATAACTTGAAGTCATGATGGGTGGCAAAGGCAAGGAGAAACCGAATTGCTTCAAGTCTTGCCACCGGTGCATATGTTTCTCCAAAGTTAAGTCCCTCTACTTGAGTGTACCCTTGAGCAACCAATCTTGCTTTGTTCCTAATCACAATCCCAAACTCATCTTGCTTGTTCCGGAAAACCCATTTGGTGCCTTTGACATTTGTCTTGGGTCTTTCCACCAACTCCCACACTTGATTTCTTTCAAAGTTGTTCAACTCCTCTTGCATAGCCATCACCCAATCCGGATCCTCAAGAGCTTGATCTACCTTGATAGGTTCAAGAGAGGAAACAAACGAGTAAAATGCACAAAATTTTTTAAGGCGAGATCGTGTTGTTACCCCTCTCTTTATGCTCCCAAGGATATTGTCAACGAGGTGATCCCGTTATATGACTTGATGTACACGAGGGTGTGATGGTCCAAGAGGTTGGTGTAGGGGTTAGTCTTCATCATCATCATCAGCTTGAGGCTCAGATGCACTTAGTTGATCATCCCCTTGCTGATTAATTCTCTGGTTCTCAGGGACTGGAGGTGCTGAATTCCCAGACTGCAGAACTTCTACATTTCTTTGCAGAACCTCGTCCTCTGCATTTTTATGCAGAACCTCTGCAGTCTGTACACTTGCAGAACTAGTGACTTTAGGCCCTTCGAGTGGTGTTGAAGATAAGAGTTGTTCTTCATCATCTTCTTGTTCTTCAACTGGTCTAACATCACCTATGGCCAATTGCTTGATTGCTTCACAAGGTGGCTTCTCTTTTCCTACAACATTCATATCAACTTGCTCCACTTGAGAGCCATTAGATTCATCAAAAGTAATGTCCACCGTGACATCAATCCTTCCGGTGGTTAGATTGAAGACACGTTAGGCGTGCTCATTAAGACCATAGCCAAGAAGAAAACCTTCTTCAACCTTTGGTGCAAACTTAGAGCTTCGGGGCTTCTTGTTTAGAATGAAACATTTGGACCCAAACACTCTAAAGTAGGACACCTTGGGCTTTTTACCGATGATAAGCTCATAGGAAGTCTTCTTGTGAAACTTGTGAAGATAGAGGCGGTTGATGGCATGGCAAGCCGTGTTGATGGCTTCGGCCCAAAATATATCTTGTGTCTTGTACTCATCCAACATGGTTCTTGCCATCTCAATAAGTGTGCGATTCTTCCTCTCAACCACCCCATTTTGTTGAGGGGTATAGGGAGCTGAAAATTCATGCTTGATGCCCTCTTCATCAAGAAACTCTTCAACGTTGGTGTTGCGAAATTCAGAGCCATTATCACTTCTCACTTTCTTGACGGGCAAACCGAATTCCCTTTGTGCTCTTCTTACGAAGGTCTTCACCTTCCCTTGTACTTCACTCTTTTCAAACACAAAGAACACCCACGTGAAGCGAGAAAAATCATCAACAATAACCAAGCCATATTTATTACCACCAATGCTTATGTAGGCCACCGGTCCAAATAGATCCATATGAATGAGCTCCAACGGGCTTGTAGTAGTGAGGATGCTATTTGGTGGGTGAGGTGCACCTACTTGTTTCCCGACTTGGCATGCTTGACATATCCTATCTTTCTCAAAATGAACATTAGTTAGTCCAAGGATGTGTTCATCTTTCAATAGTTTGGCCAAGTTCCTCATGCCAACATGAGCTAGTCGGCGATGCCATAACCAACCCATGTTAGATTTTGCCACCAAACAAGTCTTAGGGGCGACTTTACTTTTGTTGAGATCAACTAGGTAAAGCCTTCCCTTCAAGCGACCCGTAAGGACAATAGAGGAATCCTCCCTCTTAATGATGGAGACACCCTTATCCGAAAAGTGACAATCAAATCCAATCTCACTAAGTTGTGAAACGGATAGTATATTGTAACCCAGCGGATCAACATGAAGCACATTAGTAATTGAATATTTAGAAGAGATAGGGATATCACCAACTCCAATGACTTCTCCACTAGCATCACCACCATAAGCAATTCTTTCTCTTGATCCTTCTAGGTGGAGATAGGTGGAGAAAATACTCCTTTCTCCGGTCATATGATGTGTACATCCGCTATCAAGCACCCAACTTGATCCACTGGAGGACTATGCCTACAAAACAATTTAGTTCCTTCTTTTAGGTCCCCAATTTGACTTGGGGCCTTTCACGTTAGCAACCAAAATCTTAGGAACCCATAGTGACCTTTTCACATATATGTTGGACTGATTTCCAACATACGTGGCAACAACTTTACCAAGGTTGTTGCGTCTCAACACATAGCTAGGTTGTATGTTGGTGGATGCATTAGCCTTGTTTGTGTGAGCAGACTTGTTTCTCTTGGGCAATATAGGATGGTTGTTTGCCTGTGCATGAGTGTTGGGTGTCTTGGAAACATTTTGAGGTCCAACTTTGAGTTTCTTCTTATTGTTGTCCTTCCTGACTCCAGTCTGCGGAACTTCTGCATGTTTCTGCAGAACCTCTGCAGTCTGGGTTTTCTTCAGTTTCCTGTCTGTAGACCGAGGAACCTCTGCATTTTTCTGCAGAACCTCTGCAGTCTGGGCAAACAAAAACCCATTGCTGCTGAAGTTGAGACATTATTTGCCATTGATGATTTTCCTTTCAGCAGTCTTGTTGTCCTCATTGTACCCAAAACCATGCCTTGTACTCTTGTAGAGCATCCTCTCATATTTATGATCCAACTTTCTCTTGCCTTCATCTTTCATGCATCCATTAGCTATGATAGTGTTGAGCCTAGCAATTTCTTTCTTCATAGCATCCATATTAGCAAGGTTAGTAGCATAAGATTCAACATCAATATTATGGCATTTATCACAGCCTTTGCTAGTAGAAGAACTAGATTCACCCTTTGCTTTGGAGGGGTGTGAGGTACTACTCCAAAGGAGACTATATTGCTCCTCAAGCTCTTCATTCCTAGTTTTAAGAGAATTGTTTTGAGCTTGAGAGGCAGTAAGTTCTTCCCTACGAGTAGTGATGATAGCCAAGTCATGATCAACTTCCAATCTTAGGGCCTCAACCTCAATCCTCTCCAAAGCAAGAAGACCTTGGTGTTTCTCTAGTTCAACCACTAGCTTAGCCATGAAGTCTTTTGATTGTTTATCAATTTTACCAACTAGTTGTTCTATTTCTTCATCACTAGATTCATCACTAGAGTCTATATCTGAGCTATCACTAGGTTGAGAGGAGGGTTTGGAGGAGGATTCTACCTTTTCACCCTTAGCCATAAGACAATGAATGGTGGTGCTTTCTTCATCATCACTTAAGTTGTTGAAGAGCTTTGATGTAGAGGAGGGGTTCTTGATAGCCACAGTTGCAACCTTCTTCTTCTCCTCTTCATCACTAGAGCTCTCATCACCGGAGTTCCATTCGTGTCCAATGTGGGCTTCTCCACCATAGCTCTTCTTCTTATGATATGACTTATGATCTTTCTTGTATTTGTCATTGCTCTTGTCATACTTGTCATCCTTCTTTTCATTAGGGCAATCCGCAATGAAGTGCTTCGTGCTTCCACAATTGTAGCAAGTTCTCTTCTTGTGATTGGGATATTTTCTTTTGGAGAACTTGTAGCCTTGTTTCTTCAAACCCTTCTTGTATCTTCTCATGAATAGGGCTATATCACCAACCTCAACTTGAGGACCTTCATCCTCGTCTTCACTTGAATCACTTGATGAGCTCTCTACTTCAACTTTCTTTGATTTTGACTTGGATGGCTTAGATGAAGTAGAGAGCTTGCTTGACTTGCTAGCTTGGAGAGCCACATCTTTGACCTTCATGTTGTTCATTTTGGACTCTAGCTCCCCAATCTTCTTTCTATGTTGTATCTCTATGTCCATGAGCTCATGTGTAAGAATTCTTCCAAGGACATCATTTGGAGAGAACTCCTCAAATCTTTTCTTCTCTCTAATCAAGGTGACTAGAGTGGGGTTTCTAGGAGCAAAGGCCTCCAACATCATTTTCACAACATAGTGGTCATCCAATTCATCACCACCCAAGCCTCTAATCTTACCAACAATGACCATCAACCTATCAAACATATCTTGGGGCCCTTCACCCTCCAATATAGAGAATCTATTGAGCTCGGACATCAAGATGCTTATCTTGGATTTTTTCACTTTGTCAACCCCTTCATGTGCAATATGGAGAGTGTCCCAAATTTCCTTGGCAATCTCTAAGCCATTCACTCTATTGTACTCTTGTCCATTCAAAGTACTAAGAAGAATGATGGTGGCTTGGGCATTTCTTCTTATGTTGCGGCAATCTTGTGATGTAAGCTTCTCTTCATCTTCGGGGTCTTCAAAACCTACACACACAATATTCCAAAAATCCAAGTGCAAGCCCGTAAGGTAGGCTTTCATTAGATGCTTCCATTTGGCAAAGTTAGTGCCATCAAATTGAGGCAATTTGCCAATGGGAATAGACATGTTATCTTTGGAAGTAGTCAAGCAATCATAGTTAAAGGATACGCTTTCATAGTTCTTCTTGGGCTTGGACTTGGGCTTGAGCGTTCTCTAGGGCATTCTTGCACCATAGTACTCATCATCATCATCTCCATTCTCACTTGATGAAGATGAGGGCACTGATGAGGATGAAGATGAAGGTGGAGGTGAAGGATCTTTCTTCTTCTTCTTTGCTTCCTTCTTCTTCTTCTTTTCTCTTTCTTTCTTATTTTCTTCTTTTTCTTTCTTGCTGTCTTCCTTCATTACTTTCTTGAGCTTCTCAAGCTTCTCATGAGCAGAGGAGTCCCCATCCACTCCCGAAGCTTCAGCTGCATCCTTGTTGGTGGGTTCACCAATTTCCTTGTCCCCTTCGGGCCTTTCATCTCTACTTTCCATTTCCTCGCACGGTTAAGTGCAAACTGAGGTACTTCACTCTGATACCAATTGAAAGGATCAATGCAAGTGGCCTAGAGGGGGGGTGAATAAGCCTACAAAATAAATTCAGACTTTTCTGCTGTTTACTGCCAGACTGTAGAGCTTCTGCAAATATTCGCAGAACCTCTGTGTTCTGCAGTGAGAACAACAACAACTGCAGATAAAACAAAGGGAAACAGATCTGAAGCCTTAGAGATGTTAGTAGGAAGGTAAAACAGAGATATAGGCACAAGCACCCTTTACCAAGCTGACTAACAAGTAGATCAAAGGCAAACCCTAGATAAGCATGCTATAACAAGGCAAAACAAGATAATTAAGCATGAACAAGTTAAAGCACACGAGAGACAAGATTTACCCCGTGGTTCAGCTCACTACAAAGGTTAGCCTACATCCACGTTGTTGAGGTAAGCCACAAAGGCTTTGGGATCTCTCTAGATCCACTCCTCTCTCACACCTATCACCAAAGCAATAGATGGAGGATTTCACTAGTCACAAAGGGTAATACAAACAACTTGGGGCAGCCACATAAAGCTTGGAAGCTCCCAAGTAACCTCTAGCCCTCTAGGAGCAAGGCTCCAAGAGTAATAGATCCATCAAGAGAGCTAGGGTTTCACCAAGTGCACAAGAACACAAGAGAGGGAATTCTTTTTGCTTTTCTCACTAGGAATCACTCTCAACTTGAATGCAAGAATTGGATTTGGCTTCAAGTTGGTGGGAGTCAATGCTTGAGTGAGAGAGAAGATAAGAGCACTGTTGGGGCGCAGAAGGAACAACAGGGGACCGTTGGGGAAGAAGGGGATTAAATACCCCCTGAGATCTGAACTGTAACGACTCTGTTCCAAGTCGCAGACCTTCTGCGAAAATATGTAGAACATCTGCGAAAATATGCAGAACATCTGCGAACACCATAACTGTCAGTCTGACAGAGAGAACAGCAGAGGCTTCTGCGAAAATATGCAGAACCTCTGCAGTCTGTAGAGAAGCAACAACAGACTGACAGATCATTTGTGGATGGGTTTAGGAATGAAGGATATGGTTTTTATGCACTTGGTTAGACCTAAACCACTACTAGAATCCCCCTTGATAGTACGGCTTGTCCTATACTCAATTTCATAATATAAAATGAATTTAAACCTACATTTGAGCCTAGGGAAGCCTTCCTTTTAATTGAGGGGTCACCTTTGCATCCTTTGACAATATTCAACCTGCAGCTCATACTCAAAAGCTTATTAGTCCTTTAATTGTGTGGTCAACATCACCAAAACTCACTTACAGCTTGATTGCACTTACACGCCGTCGTCCTCCGCCGCCGCCGCCGTCCTCCGCCGCCGTTCTCCGCCGCCGCCGCCGTCTTCGCCCTCCCCGGCCCGGGCCGCGCCGTCTTCGTCCTCCCCGGCCGCCATCTACGTCCTCCCTGGCCGCGCCGTCCTCCCCCGCTGGCCCGGGCCGCGTCCTCCCCCGCTGCCCCGTCCTCCACCGCCTCCCCCTGCCGGGAGGGCTCCCGGGCCGCGTGCTCCCCTCGCGCGCCGGGAGGGCCGGCCTCCACCGGCTCCCTTGGCCGGCTCGGCCAGTGCCGGCCGCCGTCCTCCCCTGGCCGGCACCGCCGGCCGCCGGCCTCCCTTGCTCCCCCTGCCACACCACGCGAGCCGACAGGTACAAGTTTTGCAAATTTGGATTGCAAATTTAGGTAGAAATTTGGATTGCAAATTTAGGTTAGAAATTTTAGTTATCAAAATTTAGTTATCAATTTAAGATATGAATTTTAGGTAATTTAGTTAGCTAATTAATCTAGTTATAGTCAGAAATTTTAGTTAGTTAGGATTATTAGAAATTTTAGTTTGATAGCAATATTATTAATTTAGTTACCTAGCAATATTAAGGAAGGTAATACTAGCAAATTTAGTGTGCAATTTTTAGATGATTATAGAATTCTTGTTAGTTAGCAATTAAGGAAGGTAATACTAGCAATTTTTTCATGTCTCTAATTTTTGTTGTCAAACTTTTAATGCATGTCAATTTTATAGGTAGAGATGCCTTGATTTGCCACACTCACCATCGGAGGCACTTTTTGTGGAGGAAGAGGAGTAGGTCGCGTCATTTGATCTCCTAGGTGAGTCTCGTGGCTAACTTCGGGCACCACATGTGATTTGTCCGGCCATCGAGCCGTTGGAAGGAAGCCTGTGTGTAGCCCGACCTTCGTGTCGTGGCTTGTGTTGCAGGTTTTGGATTTGTTGCAGGTTTTGGAAACCTCACCGTACAGGGGAGGTGCTGTCGAAATTTTGAATAGACACTCATCATTGATCTATTTTTACAGGAAAGTCTCTATTGCCGTCGCCACCGCTGAAGAGGAGGAGTCGGAGGTCGCGCCGCCCGCCCCTGTCTCGGAGTCCTGGTCTTGCCGCCCGCCCCTGTCTCGGAGTCCTGGTCTTGCCGCCCGCTCCTGTCTCGGTGTCCTGGTCTTGCTGCCCGCCCCTGTCTCGGAGTACTAGGTGAGCACGCGAAAAATGCTCTTGTTTTCATTTGATGTCATAGATCGCGAAACCTAGTTAGGCGTCTCTCGTTCGGAAGAGATATAGTTTGAAATATGCAGAACTTTGCATATTTATGGCTGTATCTGTTTCGAATTGTCCACGTTTTTTGGACAACTCGTGGATGCGTAGATGGTGTTAGTTTCTATAGTCTACTCCGATCCGAGACAGAGTTTTGGCAGCACCTCCCCGTTGTTCTCCGGATACACAATCTCCCTAACAGGACGTGTATTTGGAGAACAGCGGGGAGGTGCTGCAGAAATTTTGTCTCGGATCGGAGTAGACCATAGGAACTGACCCCATCTACGCATCCACGGGTGGGATTAGGACCTATCTTTACCTATTAGAATGTGTAGACATCATGTAGAGGATGCAATGTATTTTATATAACTCGCTGATATGATAGAGAATGGATGACCGTGAGTGGATGTACAAAGGATGGGTACCAAATGGTCGTGTGACACAGGAATGGGTTGACAACTGAAGGACCGAATACGGTGACCAGAGAGGGGGGAGTGAATGGGAGCCGATAAAAATTCTTCCCTTAGGTCGAACTCGGCCTATACCCCGATTGCCACTCCAAACGCTCGCGCACACAAAGGAAGCTCCAAACAAGGCACACACAAGCCTAGAAGATCAACCAACAAGCCTAGGAGCAAAGAGCGGAAGCACCAAAGTAAGAACCAAAAGACTTAGCCAATTATGCGAAGCCCTGGGCGGACAGTCCGCGCGAGTACGGCGGACAGTCCGCGAGTACGACGGACAGTCCGTTGACCCTAGGCGGACAGTCCGAAATAGGACTCCGAATCACCAGTACTGCACCAGGGAAAATCGGACAGTCCGGGCAAGCACCGCGGACAGTCCGGCAGCCCACGGACAGTCCGGCCACCCCTGGCGGACAGTCCGGCCAAACTCCCTGGACACCCCAGACAAACCTCGAGCCACCCCAGACAAAATCAACACCACGCGGACAGTCCGGCTAGCCCCCGCGGACAGTCCGCAAACTTCTTGCAACAGAACCCTAGCTGAGAAACGGATCGAAACGCGAGCGCTGAAGAACTCGCGAAGAACTCTGACGAACACGCTTCATGCGGACAATCCGCGATGGTCGAGCGGACAGTCCGCGACACGCGGACAGAGTAGAAACAGCCTGACCCCGCGAGGTCAACTCTCCAAATCCATCACCGAATCTCCCAAACGCCAAAAGCTCTTGAGACAAGATTTGGGGGAGATGATAAGCAACACAAGAGGAAGCTATGCCCCAAAAATCTCGACCTCTAAGCCACTAACTCGTCGGGAATCGCGGATCACACGAACTCTACCAAGAACTTGAACTCCGGCCAAAACTCATGAATCGAAGGCTCTCCACGGCGTTTGAGGGGTCAAGATCACACACAAACATGCGCAAAGCATCCACCCATGATCCCCTCAAACAAAACCAAGAAGAAACGCCCTCAAATCCCCGAATCGAGCGAAGAACGAAACTCCCCAAAAATAGCCCCAAAAATGACACGAAAATCACAGAGGACTAGGAGATCACCGGGACGCCGAAAGCTTCCATACATCTAGAGGTCAGATTCTGTACAAGAGTCTAGCCTAAGGAATCCAGAGGGAAAAGAAGCAGTTCCGAGAAATATACCGGGGGAGAAAGCCCTAGAGTCCAAGAGAGAGAGAGATGTCATCCACCTCTCCGCTATTTATACGAAGTCCATCGGAGGGAGGTAAATGACCACGCTACCCCTACTGCTTGAAATGAAGATACAACCCCTCAGGGGCATTTTGGTCAAGTCTTCATCGAGCGGACACGCTTCCACCGCGGCCTTGCTTAGCATCGACGCAAGCCCCGCGATCACGCCATGTGCCCCCCGCCTCGAAGCTTCCCGAAGCTCCCGGATCACCGTCTCCGTCGCCTCGGGCCTCCGGGCTTGGTTTTGAGGCCCAAACCAAGAAACCGTCCACCGATGGTTTTGTGGGCAAGCCACCAAACCCCGCGTGCAGGCTTCGGGCTCCAACCGCTACCTTGCACCAGCCCATGTTCACGACTTCAACCCGCCAGTCTTGCACCGCACGGCTCGCACTTGACCCCATCGGCCATCGGGTCCATCGAACCAAGCCTACTTGCCACTCCATCACCCGGAGGCCGCCACGGCTAAGGCCTTTCGCGCTTGTTCTTCACCTGCACCGACACGAGTCAAGCCGCAACCTGTACCTGCACACTTAGCCAAGCATCAGTCCACACAACGTTGTCAATCACTCATCACTAAGGAGCGACCCTCCACTGGTCTTCGGACACACCTAGTCCTCAACAACACTCAAGCTTTCATGGATGAAGCATTTAGAAAGGTTAAAGGGCCTAAAAACAGTAAAACCATTTGGTGTCCCTGCGCCAAGTGCGGAAACTCGCGTCAAAGGAACAAACAGAAAATGGCAGCTCATCTGCACAACAATGGTTTTACGAAAGACTATTCCAAGTGGACCTTCCATAGTGAAACCTGTCGTATGAGATCCGAGGTCATGAGACAACGGATCGGAGAACTTGATGGTGATGCTAGAGTAGAAGACTTGATAGATGACTTTCATGAAGCACATTTTCAAGGAGAACGTCTAGAGGAGGAGCCAGAGCCAAGCGCGAAGGCGTATTATGACATGTTGGCTGCAGCACAAAAACCCCTTCACCAGCACACCAAAATATCTCAACTAGATGCCATCGGCCGCCTGATGGCCGTAAAGTCCCAGCATAACCTGAGTCGAGATTGCTTCGATACTTTGGTGACTGTTTTTGGTGACATGCTTCCCAAAGATCACCTTTTGCCGAAGAACTTGTACGATGCACGAAAAGTCCTTAGTGCACTTAAGATGTCATACGAGCAGATACATGCCTGTCCGAAAGGATGCATCTTATTCAGGAAAGAACATGAGAAAGCAACACACTATCCGAAATGTAAAGCGTCTCGGTACGTTGAGGTAGACTCTGGTGAGGGTCGTCCAAAGACGCAGCTCACGATCCCAGTGAGTGTCCTGCGATACCTCTCGTCCATACAGCGGATCCAACGGATTTACATGACCGAGGAATCTGCGAAGCAAATGACTTAGCACAAAATGGGTGTCCGATACAATGATAACCTTACACATCCATCAGATGCTGAATCATGGACCAAATTTGATGAGATCCATCGTGACAAAGTTGGTGAGGCTCGCAATGTACGTGTCGCGCTGGCGACAGATGGGTTCAATCCTTTTGGAATGATGGCTGCCCCATACACTTGTTGGCCCGTGTTTGTTATCCCCCTCAATCTACCTCCCGGCATCGTCTTTCAACAGCAGTACATATTCGTGTCGTTGATAATTCCTAGATACCCGGGAGATAATATGAGTGTGTACATGGAGCCTCTGATTGATGATTTGCTCAAGGCTTGGAATGAAGGGGTGTGGACATACGACCGAGCTACAAAGACAAACTTCAGAATGCACGTGTGGTACATGTACTCCTTGCATGACATGCCGGCTTATGGGTTATTTTGCGGCTGGTGTGTCCACGGGAAGTTCCCTTGTCCAGTATGTAAGGCAGCTCTGATGTTCATTTGGTTGAAGAGGGGTGGCAAGTATTCTTCCTTCGACAAACATCGACAATTCCTCCCTCTTGACCATCAATTCAGACGAGACATAAAGAACTTTACGAAAGGTGTCATAGTTCAAGATCCACCCCCGCACATGATGACAGGTGCCGAGGTTCAAACTCAGATAGACGCTCTCATGCTCAAAGAAGGAGAACATCGTTTTGCGGGATATGGTGTGCAACATGCCTGGACTCAGAAGACAGGCTTGTGGAGGCTACCCTACATGAAAGATCTTCTTCTTCCACATAACATTGATGTGATGCACACAGAAAAGAATATTGCCGAGGCACTATGGGGTACAATCATGGACATACCAGAGAAGAGTAAGGACAATGTTAAGGCTAGAGTCGATCTAGAAATATTATGCGATAGGCCAAAGCAAGTCATCCCGAATCCTGTACCGGGTAAGACATGGAAAAGGCCTAAGGCTGATTTCGTCCTTAAAAGGAAACAAAGGAAGGAAGTACTACAATGGATCCAAGATTTAATGTTCCCTGATGGATATGCTGCGAATTTGAGGAGGGGAGTCAATTTAACTACTCTGCGATTAAAGGGGTTGAAAAGTCATGACTACCACATATGGATCGAGCGACTTCTTCCGGTGATGGTTCGAGGCTATGTACCTGAGCATGTGTGGAAAGTGCTGGCAGAGGTGAGCTATTTCTTTCGTCAGCTTTGCGCTAAGGAGTTATCTCGTGCTGTGATTGACAAACTTGAAAAAAGTGCACTTGTGTTGCTCTGTAACCTAGAGAAGATCTTTCCACCTGGCTTCTTCAACCCGATGGAACATATGATTTTGCACCTCCCGCACGAGGCACGATTGGGGGGCCCGTGCAGAACCGTTGGTGCTATCCAATTGAGAGGGTTTGCAAGGTTCTTCGAAGCACGTGTAAAAATAAAAATAAAATTGAAGCTTGCATTGCAGAGTCACACATTCTGCAGGAGGTGTCAAACTTCACAACTAAATACTATGCTGAGCACCTTCCCAGCGTGCATAATCGACCTCCTCGGTACAATGCTGGCGAAAATGAATCGAACCTCAGCCTTTTCCGAGGACAACTCGAAAGTGCCAGTGTTCGGACGTGCAAGACCTTATCTCTTGAAGAGTGGCGTACTATCACGATATATGTTCTGCGCAACCTTGACGAAGTACGGCCATACATAAAGTAAATTGTCAATAAAGCTCATCATTTTCTTTCTCGTATGTTGCCTCATCTGTATCCAACCTCATTTGATTTGGTGCAGTGAATTTATTGAGCAATTTTGGCATCATTCGGAGCCACCTATTGACCATGAGGAGGAAACTCTTCTTCGCCAGGGTGCGGGAACCACGCATCCCGATTTCATTGCCTGGTTCAAACATAAGGTAATTTAGCTCATGCTCAGTACATTAAAAGTAATTAAGCTCGTACTCAGTATCACATTAACCACTATCCTCCCTTAACTTGCAGGGCCAAACCGATCCGTTGATGAGTCTTGAGGTGAGGCAGGTTTCCGGAGGTTTCGCCTTTAGGGTCAACTCATATCATGTTTATGACGTGAATGGGTACCGCTTTCACACGACACAATACGAGGAGCGAAGGCCCAATCGAAGAACCACAAATAATGGAGTTTGTACGCATAGCCGATCTGATGGGGTAGATTACTATGGAAGACTTCAAGAAATATACGAACTCGAGTATCATGGTTGCAAACCTCTTAAACCTGTCATATTCAAGTGTCATTTGTTTGATCCAAGCTCTAGTGGCATGAGACAGAATAAGAATCTTGGGCTTGTCGAAATTAAACAGTCATCTGTGTACCCAGGGCATGATGTCTATATTGCGGCCCAACAGACCACACAAGTATATTACCTCTCATACCCTTGTAAAACTGACAAGCGTCTTCAGGGTTGGGATGTTGTGTACAAGGTATCGCCACACGGTAAACTACCTGCCCCAAACAAAGAAGATTACCACCTACTAGACCCAAACACATATGACGGAGAGTTCTTTCAAGAAGATGGGCTAGAAGGGATGTTTGAGATAGACTTAACCCAAGTGCTCGAAATGGAAGTAGACAATGGAACGGTTGTCGACGACGATGCTGCCGAAGAGGTTCAAAATGATGACGACTTAAGATTACTCGAGCGATTACGTTTAGGCAGTGGCAATGATGATGATGACACTGTTCCACCTTTGGAGCACGACGTTGAGTCTATGGACATGCGAGATAGTGATGACGAGTATGATCCAGAAAATCCGGATCATGATGAATATTTCTAAAACATGTAAGATACTAGGATATGTAGTTATGTTTCTAATTACTAGGATATTTATTTCTTATTTACTAATTGTAGTTATGTTTCTAATTTACTAGGATATTTGTTTCTTATTTACTAATTGGTATTTAAATGTAATTATGTACTGATTGATTTACTCTTTTTTATTTCATGTGATTGATCAAAGATGCCGCCAAAGAAGAAGAGGGCGCCGAAGCAGCGCGCCCCTGTGGTGAGGAACCTCAACGACTTCTACCAGGACGAGGGTGAGGGCTCCGGGACGGTGAGGAGAGCGTCGAGGTCCGTGGCACCCTCTGAGTTGTCTAGAGCCAGGGGTCGCAAAGGTGCACTCTCTCCAGCTCTTGAGTCGTCCGATGAGGAGTACAGGGTTGATGAGGAGGAGGTGCAGCAGGCGGAGGATGAGGAGCAGGGGGAGGACGAGAAGCAGGTGGAGGGTGAGGAGCAGGGGGAGGGCGAGGAGCAGGGGGGAGGACGAGGAGGCAGGGGAGGGGTCAAAGGTCTATTTGCGAGGTCCTGCTCAGCTTCCGAACCGCCCCATACTGCCCGCGAACTGACCAGTTATTAGACCCGAGGGAACACGATAACTTATCTTAACCTTTTCACTTGTTCTTTTCAAACAAAATAACGATTCAAACTAATACATTGTGTGAATCATTTTGGCAGGGGGTGGGAGATCGTCACTCCCGGTAGTCACAGGCGTCTTCCCAATGGCATCTCGGGCGTTCTTACCAGGCTTTGGTACCCCGAGTTCGTGTGGGTTGGCAAGCCAGATGCTCGGCGAGAGGTGCTGGTGACGTCGTTTGACCACTACGCCCTAGCTCCCGATTTCCCTGATCCGACTAGCCGTGACTTCCAGAACACGACCACCAGGGTGGTTGGCGAGTTTTTGGTGAGTTTTCCTAGCAATAAATTGTGTTTTTGAATAAATTGACTTAATTAGGTTTTGTTCAAGTATTGACAACACTTTTATATGCAGGATTTCTACAGATGCATGCCGGGATACGAGCAGGCGGCGGCTGACAACGCCATGTTCATCTGCCGAAAGCTTGTGACGGATATGATTTACGAGTCCCGCGTCTCACAGAACATTATCTGGAATGCTAGGAGGAAGGTGAAAGCCACAAAACGGGAAGTTCGAAACCTGTGGCTCACTCCAGAAGAATACATGAAGGTAAATATGCTCAATTCATTTTTCTTCGATTAAATTTGGTCAATTTGATGTTCTTGATAACGTGCAGGTGCCACCGTGGTGGGTTTCCGACCGGCCTCGGGTTTGGAGAGAGATTGTGGATCAGTGGTTTTCGCTGGATTGGGAGGCAAAGCACCTCGAGCGCCGGCGGCGGCATTTGGCCATGGCAAGTCCAGCACACCACCAAAGCCCCGTTAACCTTCGCGAGTATGGTCGTAGATGGGTACGTTAAGTTATTTCTTTATTCTAATTTTTTGTTAACTAACTCTCAATTAGTCTAACATCCACTCTGTTGTTTTCTTGCAGTCTCGGGCACATGAGAATCAGCCTTGCAGCGAGCTCTAGGCATATGGCATGGCACACAAGGGCAAGGCGACGTCCGACGTCACCTTCAACGTGGACGACCCGCCCGAGGCGTACAACAGCCCGACAATCCAGCCCCGCATCACAAATTACGTCACGACGGAAAGGGAGGTTCGTGGGTCAGACTTCGATCTAGTGACACAGCCTATTGATGGAGAAAGCGTCATCAGGAGTGGAGGCGGCAAGATGCATGGACGGTACTGGATTGGTGACAGTCTCCTGGTCCCATCCGAGGTTCCGTCGCTCTCGCAGGTTCGATCTCGAGATAGGACCACGAGCTCAACCCCGCCCATACAACGGCGGCCCACCGTTACGGAGAGCTTGCACGAGCAGTTCCAGTTTATTTCTGTTCTCTGTGTCGTCCATTGACATTACATATGTTTGCTTTGTATTCTAATATGTAGATCAAATATTGTAGGCCCAGCTTGCGGCAGAGAGGGCCGAGCGAGAGAGGCAGGTAGAAGAGGCGCAGAGGCACGCCGATGAGCAGATGCAAAGGATGCCTCCTCTTTTTGTTTCTCGTAGTGACCTACAATGACTTCATATAAATACTCAAAACCTTACATTCATTTCTCATCGTGGTACACAACTTATAAATGTTAGCAAAACCTAGAATGACGTAGAATTCGGCAATGATTTGTACAAATGACTCGTATTATCATTTCTCACTTTAAATCCTACGTAGAATCTATCGGTGGCATCAAATGATGGGCCTATGGGACACGAGTGGTCGCCGCCAGTTCAGCAGAGTCCTTGGGACGGGATGCAGTGGGTGCCGCCTGGCCCTTAGCAACCGTTTCGCCCTCAGCAGCCGCCTCACAGTTGGCCGGGGATGATGACACAGCCACAGGCGTCTGGGTGGGGGTCGTGGCCACAGCAGCCGCCGACGGGGGGTCGGGTTCCCAGTCGCCGCATGATGACACGGCGAACGAGTGAGCTCGTGAACTACGCACCTTTTATTTGCATTTGGACATCTGTGAGTTGTTGGACCTTTGTGACTTCCACTTCGTGACTTGTACTTGCATTTGGACTCGTTATTTGCATTTGTGGACTATGTGATGAATATTACCTGCCTGTGATGATTATTAGCTGCCTGTGATGATCATAATATGCCTGCGATGAATATTAGCTGCCTGTGATGAATATTCTATATCTGTGATGATTTCTGTGATTTGTGAGTAGTTTTGACGCTGCTGCTAAATTTAAAAAAAAAATAGGCTTTGCCGAGAGCTAAAACCATTGCTCTCGGCAAACACGTCTCTTTGCCGAGAGCTAAATCCACTGCTCTCGGCAAAGGTGCGTGACGTGGCTGCCTGGGACACGCCTGTGCCGAGAGTAGTGGCCTGACTCTCGGCAAATCCGCCTCCTTTGCCGAGAGTAGGAGCCACGTGGCTCTCGGCAAAGCCGCGTGCCCTGGGGCCATGCGCAGGCCTCTGCCGAGAGCGGTGGTCCCCGGCTCTCGGCACAGGTGCGTGGAGTGGACCCCATGCGCAGCCCTCTGCCGAGAGCTGGGTCGCGGCTCTCGGCAGAGGTGCCCTCTTTGCCGAGAGCTCCGGGCCTCGGCTCTCTGCAAAGACCCTGGGCCCCACGCGTAACGGCGTGACCCGGGGGACGGCTGTGAACACCTCTGCCGAGGACCAGGTGGGCCTCTCGGCACACATCTGCCGAGAGGATGGCCGCCGGCTCTCGGCAAAGCGGCCTTTGCCGGCCCAGATGCGTCGTGAGGGCTTTGTCGAGAGCATCCTCTCGGCAAAGCCTTCAACGAGAGGATTGGGACTCTCGGCAAAGCTCCAGAATCCGGTAGTGGCTGCCAGCCTCTCATTCTTCCGTATGGAAATTTCCCTCCTCAATCAATCGAATAGAGAAAAATGGGTGCGATGCTCAACCTCTGATTTGTTCTTTCTTTTTCATGGCAGCTTCTTGTAAACACAAAGCATGCATTAATCAGTGAATGTACGCCATTTTTTAAGTATGTTTTTGTTGCGAAAAGGTATGATCATGGCCCATGGCATGAAAAGAAAGAAGGCGTTGAAAGTTTTTTTTTCTTGTGGTCTATGAAATAATCTTTTTACACCAATATAAAAATATGTTTAAATTCGTTGAGGAGAAGGAATATCAAGGAAGAGGGGAGTGAGATCCTAAGGCCTTGTTTAGATTGTTCACGGGTCACATCAAATATTTCCATGCTAATTAGGAGTATTAAACGCAGATTAATAATAAAACTCATTTCATAACCTCGGGTAAATTCGCGACACGAATCTATTGAGCCTAATTAGATGATGCTTAGACAATATGGTGTTACATTAAACATCTTCTAACGATACTTAATTAAGCGTAATGATTCGTCTCGTGATTTTCAGTCTATCTGTGTAATTAGTTTTATAATTATATCATATTTAGTCTAATTAGCATCGATAAACTCGATGTGACATTTTCGGTAAGTTTCTTCACCCAACTAAACAAGACCTAAACCAAAGTTGGAATGTGTCACGACGTGCACATGGTATTACATGCTTTTTACTATACTAATATAGTTATAGTAACATCATTTCAAAAATTATATATAGTAATATGTATGTATGACTGACTAAAATAAGAGAAATTTTATAGTGCTTACAAAATAAGAGACGTCCATCTCGAGAAATCGAACGGTGGAAACAAATGAAGTACCAAGAAGTACTTAAAGAGAAGTACCAATTGGTGGGACCAAGTACCATAAACAGTTAGAAATTACTATGATGCTCTTAAAATCATATGTAAATATATTTAATCCCTTTTTTTGGTAAAAAGGATAAGCAAGAAAAGTACCTGCAAGTACCACATGTACTTTAAAACCATGGTAACAAAGCTCTTTAAATAAATATAATCGCAAGGTGTATAATACCCAGCCCTTTCCAAGTGAGGGTGACTGTTTGAGAGTTTTAATTTGCACAGTCCTTGCATGAGTTAAACATGAATGTTTCATTGTTCTCTCGGTTTTGCACGTGAATTGGATGTACCTAGCTACAAAAGAAAATAAACAGAAAATTATAGTATTTCTATGTTGTACGAATGTACAATATTGCTAGTAAACGCTGTGCTCTTTCTTATAAATGGTCTGCTACTCACCCATTCAAACCATTGAGGATGTTTTCTCAACTACTGGAGAAAGCCCCATATGTGGAGAGAAATAAAGAGGCGGAAGCAGGAAGAGAACATATATCAATTTGAATTGTAGATTGTGACATCTTTCATAAAAAATCCAGCTTTAATTTTCACAGTACTAGACCAGAACCTGACCGGTTTTGTTCTTCATGATGTCACGAGCACCCTGTCGAAAATCTTGATGAGTAATCTTCATGCATGTATATGGAAAAAAAAAACCTCAATGCAGCCAAGTCAAGCTCAATGCTCACATATGTAGTGCAAACCACCTACTAAGTGGAATCCCATCAATTTGAGCAGTGTACAATAACAGTCGGAAGTGGGTAATGTGCATTACCAAGCGGGGGTTATACGAAAAATATCATGGGACCGTGGATCGGAGATCTGACGGCCGACGGTGAGAGTTTTTCAAAATTGCAACTAATAAGTGATTTACAATATATAATCCCCCATTGCTACCTCTATGTGTATATGAATGGAATAGGTTAGGATTAGGATGGCAAGTTGCTTATCTGATCTCGGCTTGTTGGCACGTGAGTCCAAATGACATCCACATGGCACACGATCCACCTGCTCCCTCGTCTCTTGTTTGATCTATCCAGTCCAGTTGCGAACCGGCCGGACGACCGGTTATCATAATGCTAGACATGCTGTCTCGTTGTTGCTTTGTTGGGGTATGAAGAGGAAGCAAATCCTCACTGCACAACTCACAAGTACACGCTGGCTTGACTCCCCACAGATGCTTAAACAAAGCAAAGCCTTGGAATATTCGAGCTGCTCCATCCATCCCTTCAGGCTTCAGCCCGTGCCACTGAAGACGCGTATAGCAGTTGAACAGGTGGCTACAATGTAGTATCTGTTGCTTTTCATATGCACACAGAATGGCCTCGTCTGAAATAATGTTGTGTGGATAGTGATTCTGTGGCCTACAATAATTTCCTCAGTAAATGGCCGGAAAAAAGGGGGGCATGATTTTAGGTACATCAATCAAGGCAAGGGAAGTCTCCAAAACCATACTGTATTTCATTTGTTTTTAAAAAGAACATATTTCATTGGTTTGCCATAACCATTGGTCACTGAACATTCTTCTATGTACAAGATGCAGGAATTAGGTGCTCACATTCTGGAAGGGTTGGTATATATATCAGGAGGAGATTAAAGTGATGTTTCTACTTCTACAGCTCTACCTAGAATCTTTTTCCATGCCCAGCTTCCTGCAACAATTTGGAGTCAAGAGTTATAGACGTACAGTACGTATCAGACTGCAAGGTGGTCACAAAATATGCCGCTGATTCATATCCTTCCTTACCTGTAGTTTCTACGCTCACCATAAAAGAGTTACCAGTCTCCATTAAAAATCCTAGAACCCTAAAACTTGGACTTTGTGATTTCAGGAGATGGTTTTATGGTTTCTCCAGTGTTGCCTGAATTTTCTTCATAATCCTTGTCATTCTGCTTTGCCCATTTGCTACTTTAGATTCTCTTCATTCCGTGTTCTTTCCTGTCTGCAAGCATGAGGACTTTGACCTGATATCCCAGAAAAGGAAAGAGACAAGAATTACACTAATGTAGTGCAGATAAGAACTAACCAGCATCTCATGGTCACCCATTATTTCCTCAATCACCTCACCGAGAACCTTCTCTGCACTGTTAGGAACAAGTGCAGCAAAAGCAGCTGGTTCCAACCCTGAAAAGTGAGAAGAGTAAGACCATCAATTTTATGAGACGCAGCCTCAAAGCATCATGGTTCAGTTTATTTTATCAAAGAGTTTCACTGAATCTATTTCACCATTTCACATTTTAAGATAGAAGTTTTGGATTACCAGTTTCTGGGAAGGCATTGATGAACATCATCATCTCCTCACCAGTCAGACCAGAAAATATGCATATCCTTGGCAGTGATTTTGCAATCTGTGAATTGGACATGCATCTTAGCTAGAGTACTGTATACAAATTTAAGGGTAGGAAACAAGAGCTCAATAAATATTGTACAAAAAAATTAATTTTACAAATGTCTTTAGTGAAAACCTTCACAGCTTCCAAATTAGGCTGCTCGGTGTGCATTGCATCCCATATTGTTTGCTTTGTCATCTCCTCTGTACAATGAATCACCTGACTCAACAAGTCGAAAGCATTATGAGAACAAAATCCAACTAACTTGGATAAACTTTCAGGAATGCATGAACCAACTACGAGGGGAACAAGGGAAAGGCATTATATACTGATGGAAGGACTTGCTAATAACTTTAGCATTCTTGACATGTATTGACAACACAGCACAGATGAGATTTTCCTCAGAGTTTCACCTCCAATGATTGTGCTAATTAAAATAGAGTAAATAATTATCCCTAAATTCCACTCAGATTTATATTCTTTCTTTTCTTACTGATGAGTATGTATATTGGTTCAGTTCCAGTTCCATCTGCAATAACATGTAGCAGAACTACTTTCTCTTCAGCAAAGCAAATTGGTAGCTAACCTAGGAAGAATAATTCCTTATCAACGGTAAAATAGCAAAAGGTTACTACGGTTTGCTGTCATTATATGGATTACGGAATAAACAAGCGACTGCATCCCTTTAACGAACATGTAAACCGATAGAGCTTCCATGCGACTGGAAAATTAAGGTATTATTGCATATGTCAGAACCAGCAGATGCAGAACTTGCCTTGAGGAATTCACCTTCAAGCTCTTTCAGGAAGGCCCGAATCTGCACAGATTGTGGAGCTTACGTTAGTTCAAACTGGCAGTGCAGCACAAAGTATTATTTACTACTGCCCATGACACTAAGTGAAATACATATCTAATGTTTGCTAATATTTTTAGGAACATTGAATGTTAAGATTTCTGCACATATGACAGCATGGCTAATGGCGAAATGAAGATTTCCACGAAAAGCATACGTCGAACATATAATAGAGTACCTAAAACTCAGGTACAAGATGTATTATTTATTAGCCATGTCCTACGTGCTTGGTGGAATCTGACAAAGCACAGTGTTATGTTATGAATGATCATTTTTAACTTACTACTAAGTATTATCGTTTTCCCCTGAAGCAGGAACAACTGAGACTCATCTTTGAAGTGCTCTGTTATTTAAAATGTAAGACTACCAATGTTCTGCATATTGACATTGCTGATTACCGTGTCAGTTTCGCCTTTCTCAAATCCGATGAGCAATAGCACCTGAAATTCACAACATAACATGGTTTAATGTCAGCATTTACAAGTAAACGCACCTCAAGAACGCAACGATATGGAAGAACAGGTGAACAACCGCGAGCCGTGACTCACCGGTGGGCCGTACATGGGATCATCCGCGTTCAACGGCACGAACTTGGAGTCCTCTTCCATCAGCTCGGCGGGGGCCCCTGTAACGCACGCGCGTCACATAAATGGATCAAAACGGAGGATTAAAACCAACCACCTGAAGTGCGCAGTTCCACCGCCACGCCAAGCATCTTACCTTCGGGAGGCAGCGATCGGAGCGGACCAGGCCACCGCCGTCTCCTCGGCGGCGGCACCGAGATGGAGGCGGGACCGCGCGGAACCGGCGCGGGGCATGCGGGGAGCACGCGGGGGAGGAGAACGGCGGCAGCGGGTGTTGCGGCCATCGCGGCGCCGGCGGCGAGGAACGGGAAAAGGCTATCCACTTCGCTTGTGGCCTCTCTTTTCGCTAGCGCTTTGCCAGCGCGGCTCGTTCGTGAGGTGCCTCTGCCGCGCAACGCAGCCGTCCGATCAGCATCGTAGGGCTTCCGCCTCGCGGGCGGTTGGCTTCGCCCCGGCCCAGCCCACTCGGCTACCTCAATTTGGATTTGGACGCGGACCACAACGACCGAACCCGCCGACCCATCCATCGTCCCCGTGCCGTGCCGGGCGCCGCGCCACGCCACTCCGCCGCCACCGGGACGCCATGGGGAAGCGATCCGGCGGCAGGAAGCTGCCGTTCTTCACGAGATCCTCCTCGTCGTCCTCCTCCAAGAGTAATCGCTCCGCGCGCCGCCTCCCTTCTCTCCCTAAGCAGGACAACCCGGCGAGGGCTCTTCTTCCATCCCCCTCCGACGCCTCACCGTCCGCGACCCCGCCTACCGCCGCAGCGGCGCAGACCCCCCAGCGGCCCTCTCCCCTCTCCGCCGCCGCGGGCGCCGGCGGTGCCGTGTCGGGTAAGGTCGGCAAGAAGAAGGCCGGCGCACGCCTTTGGATGCGGCTGGACCGATGGGGCTCTTCCGAGATCGTCGAGCTCGACAAGGCCTCCATCATCCGCCGCGCCGGCCTGCCCCCGCGGGACCTCCGCATCCTTGGCCCTGTCTTCTCCCACTCCTCAAGCATCCTCGGTGAGCGCCTTTCCCCCATTTGTACCCGATCGTTTTTGGTGGTGACAAAACCAAGAAGACCCAAACTGTTGTGTCGTATTAGTAATTTACAACGATTAATTATGCAGCTAGGGAGAAGGCGATGGTGATCAACCTCGAATTCATCAGGGCGATAGTTACTGCCGAGGAGGTGCTCCTGTTGGACCCTCTCGCGCACGAGGTGATCCCTTTCGTTGACCAATTGAGGCAGCATCTTCCTCTCAAGAGCCTGGTGGGTGGGAATGGTGAATGTGCTCCTGATGGCAATGGGGAAAAGCAGGATGGCTCGCCTGGAGGTCAGGTGCCCTGTCTTAATGAAGCGACCGGGGCAGAGCATGAGCTGCCATTTGAGTTCCAGGTGCTAGAGGTTGCACTCGAGATTGTTTGCTCGTCGCTAGACTTGAGTGTGTCTGAACTTGAGAGGCATGCTACTCCTGTGCTAGACGAGCTGACCAAGAATGTGAGCACGAGGAACCTTGAGCGAGTGCGGAGCCTCAAGAGTCATCTTACTCGTTTACTTGCCCGTGTGCAGAAGGTATCATTAAAGAGACATCATGTGTGCTTAATTCCTCAAGTCTATCCAAACTTAAAACAACCTTGACCATCTGACTGTTTATTATTATGCATATCAATTTTGTAGATCAAATACCTGTTGGAATATATTTCTGTTAATTAATTGGTTTCCAGCCTATTCTATTTGCAACAGTGGAGATATCACTGAGTTTTTCAAACAACTCTGAATACTTTATGACAGTGCAGCTTACATTGGATTCTTCTTATATTGCCTCATACTTGAGTAGTTTAGTTGCTTGTGCAGAGTCACAAACCTACCCAGCTAGACCTGATGTGTTCTTCTCATTTGCCCTTATGCATTCTGGTGATGCAGAGTGACTGCTTGATGCACATGCTGTTGTGTTTGCACTTTGGTTGGCAAAAAAGGTGTGATTAATTTAATAACTTTAGTTGCAGGGAAGACAAATACAAATAAAAAGGATCACCAGTTGTTCGATATTTTTTTGGCATTACATTGCAGGGTTTCTTTTGTTCTTTCTTAAGCTTAATAATCTTACTGTTTAAATTGGACTGTTTTGAGCTCTGTTATGCTTGTGAGAATTTTGATGATATCTCGTATGCTGCTATACTGGGATGTATTTTATTGTCTTATCAGGTGAGGGATGAAATTGAACATCTTCTAGATGATAATGAAGACATGGAACATCTGTATTTAACAAGGAAGCAAGTACAAAACCAGCAGGTTGAGGCTATAATGTCATCTGCTGCTTCCAACAGCATTGTTCCTGCCGGAACAGGTGTGGCCAGGCTGAACTCTAGCTTTCGGCGAAGTGTGAGCATTGCTACCAGCATGCATTTGGACAATGATGTGGAAGATCTAGAGATGTTGCTTGAGGCATATTTCATGCAGCTGGATGGAATTCGCAACAGAATTTTGTCGGTCAGTCCTTTTATCCTTATTGAATTAACATTGTAGCTGGTATCTGTATTGTTATGTCTGTAATTATTTGGTACTGTCTTATGATACAGGATCTATTTGCGATTGTGACAATTTAATTGCAAAGATGCAACATGATTTCATTTTCTGCAAAACACAAAGCTCAGTTTATAGTAACAAAATATCAGTTGTTGAATTAGTTCTGATTTCCAGTGAAGAAACCATTTGCGTTGGTGTTTGGGCAGAATTATTCAGTGCTCTGTTCCATATCTATCTCTATGTGGAAATTGATTTCTTCTTGGAAATTAAACAGGTCCGGGAGTATATTGATGACACGGAAGACTATGTCAACATTCAACTAGACAACCAGCGTAATGAACTCATTCAGCTCCAGCTTACACTGACCATTGCATCCTTTGGCATAGCTGCCAACACATACATAGTTGGGGCTTTCGCAATGAACATCCCGAGCGCTCTGTACAGCATCACCGACGGCAGTCTCTTCTGGCCATTTGTTGGGGGCACCTCATCGGGCTGCTTCGTAATCGTCATCCTGTTGTTTGGGTATGCCTGGTGGAAGAAGTTGCTGGGTCCTTGAATGCAAAGGAAAGCCATGGGAGAGAGCCTTGCCTTGTCGCAGAAAGGAAGCAGGTGTTCTAAGGACAGAAGAGCATCAAGGGGATAGCAAGAAAACCGTATATAACTTATCACGAGTAGTCAATAAGATGAGTATGCTGTAATTTCTCATTGGTATAAACTACACGACGAGATGCTGTAATGATCAATACGCTTTCATGTTAACATCAGTAGATGTAACATTTGCTGGCAATGAAAAAAAATGTTGCCATGATGTTAATGGTACGCCCAAAGGTTTGCTTTATATACAAATTTTTATTCCTCTGTTCTGGATCTGCACATCTTTCTTCTGTGCTTCAGTCTTTTGGGTAATTGGCAGCCGGTACGTGATGGTTGTTTTCCTCACTATATAGCCGCATCCTGGGCCCAGTATGCTTCTCGATCTCTCCATTGTCGAGTGAGTGCATCTGATATTTTGTTACATTATAGACATGACACAATTTTAGAAAGTAATATATATAATATAAGGAGCGCAAACAAGTGAAAATTTTTCTCACCCAAATCAGACCCACCGTACTCCTCACGTCGGACCCACCTGTCATATGTTTTTGAGAATGGATAGGGTGGAAGGCCCATGAATGGACTAAAAAAATCGTAATTTGGAGACCGTTTCTGCCGAAAACAAATTGTTTTTCTCACCTACCCGACGTATACCCGCCATGTGTATTGGAAAAAGAAAAAAAAATTCATCCTTGCCTTGCGTCGGGCACCCATCTATCTGCGCCAGCCTCTCCCCTCCCGGCCGCCGGCCATCCCCGGAGCAGGCGCGAAGGACCGCCTCCTGCTCTCTCGCTCCCGTCCACCGCCGCCCGGCCCAGCCAACGTCGCTGCAGACGCCGACGACGACCTCCTCGAGCTTGAGGTCCTCTGGCCCGCTAGCCGATCCGCCTCGTCCGCGATAGGACTCGACCTCCTCGTCGTGCTCGCCGAAGACGACGACAAGAAGAAGAAGTGCGCCGTGGGAGGGGCCCCACCCAATCTGTTGCGCGCCCCGTTCCGGTCTCCCGGAGACCGCCGCACGAGTTGCGTCAGGATGGCGAGGTCGTCACCGGTGCGGATTTTGTCGGAGCCAGCGAGGAGGGCAGTGGGCTCACGCCGGCACGAGCGGTGGCTAGGAGGGCGCTGGGGAGGCCATGGTGCCGCCGCATGGGATCGTCGCTTGTCGCGCGGACACGCACAGCTCGGGCTGACGTCATCCATCCACCCTCTCTTCCACCGCCACTGACTCTCCAAAGCTCTAGCATGGAGCAGCTCAAATCGACGATGTCGGTCGAGCTCCGGCGGTCTGTCGGCGAGGGCACGGCGGCCGACCTCCCCACCACCACCTCTCGCCTGCTCGCCTTCTTCGACAGCCTCCCGCTCTTTCACCAGGTATCTACCGCCCGATCGTCACCGGTGCGGATTTTGTCAGAGCCAGCAAGGAGGGCAGTGGGCTCACGCCGGCACGGGCGGTGGCTGGGAGGGCGCTGGGGAGGCCTGTAACACCCCAGGTGTTTATTAAAGATAAATACCTCAATTAGTTGGGTTAATCAAGATTAATTAGTCCCTAAGCATGTTTTGCTTGATTGTGCACACTTTTGCACTTAAACCCTTGGTCAAACTCTCAAATCATGGTCAAAACCCTAGAGCTCCACAAGGCTGATTCGGTTTTCTTGCGCGTTCTCCAAATTTTGCTATAGAAGATCAAAATCGGCCAATATAAAAGTTGTTCCTTATTTCCGGGAACACATTTTTCATAATTGGCGGACATTCAAATTTTGAGTGAAAAGCCGCTCAAATTTGAGAAGAAATTTCTGCGCACAGTAATTCCTGGCCGAGTTTTGCAGAAACTTCAACGCGTTTTTGCCACTAGTCCGTTGATCAAAACTTATGTCGCCCTTTGTGAAAGTTGTAGGTCTATAGCTCCTCTACAACTTTTAGTTATGGAGATTTTCAAATTAGTTGTCACTTTTTCGAGTTTTACTTTTGCAAATACGCTTAAGTGGAATAAAAGGTGAGGCACACGACGTCGTCGCAGCGCCCCGCGCGTCGTGCGCGCGCTCCGGCCGCGCCGGCCACGTGGCGTCCACGCGATGCCCCGGCGTACGGACGCCTCGACGCCTTCGCTATGGACCGCTCATGCGCTGTGGACCCTCCGCCTCACTCATTGCCGTGCGCCGCGCCTAGGGCGACAGTGCGGCCTGGCCGCGGGCCCTGGCGGCCACGCGCTGGCGAGGGCGACGCCGCAGGCTGCGCGTCGCGCATGCAGGCCGCCACATGGCCGAGCCGCGCGTCAAGTCTCGCGCGTCGACCTCGCTTCCGTCGCACGCGCAGTTCAAAACGAGAAGGCCAGCGCCGTGCCTCCGTTTTCCCTGCCGCACTCACCGCCGCCGCCGTGCATTGTTGTGCCGCCGCCGAACTCGCCCCCAGCGCCACCCAGCCGCCCTTTCTCCTTCCCCTGCTCCTCCCGCAGCGCCTCCACGCCACCGCCGGCCGCCGGACCGAGCCGTCGCCGGCCACCGGCGGGCGCAGCAGGGCCTGTTCGTTCTTTCTAGGGTGGAGTTCTTACAAGGGTGGAGTTCTTTCTAGGGTGTTTTGTGCGAAGTAGGGGCCTGTTCGTAATTATCTGATTTCTGCCGAGGGTTCCCCTGTAAAAGTTACATTAGGTTTCGGCTGTACCTTGTAAAATCCGTAGAAAATTGTAGAAAAATCAGAAAAATGCAAATCCAATTATTCTGGAATCCTTGAGAGTAGATCTACCACTTTTACAAAGGTTGTATAGTGTTTTTCTGTATAGTTTTTGAATGAAAATTCAAACTCAGTTTGAGGTGTTTTTGGTGTAGTTTAAAATATACACATGCTATGGACTTGAACTTTGGATATGTTGCTGTGATCAAAGTTGGTATTATTATGATGTGTAGATCTTTAATTATGATTTATGTAAGCTTTATGCTAGATTAAGCTTGATGCTTTTTATAGCCCCTTTAGTAAACTTTTCTTTAAGCACCAGTGCACCCTAGGGCTTTGGCTTGATGAATAGTGCCTCTGGTTGAATGGATATGATTTTAGGATGTGCTTTGATTTATGTTTTGGATTTAATCTTGTGTAGGAGTTTAAATTCAAATTTGCAAAAATAATTTGGATCTGCACCTATGCTTTGGCCAGAGGCTTAGATTTGACATGTATGACTTGTAGAAGAAAGTTGAGATCAAAAAGTTTAGTAAATCTTTTTATATGAATTAATGGTGATTTACTAGGTTAAAGTTTGTCTTTTTCGTATAAATTAATTTATAAATGTTCTTAATCTAAATTTTGGTGTGTGAACTTAGAATGGGTATATGATGATGTGTGCAGAAGCTTAGACTTATTTGAAGTGTTTTTGATTTAATTTGGATTTATGGTTGAAAGACTTGTTTTATGTAATTAAATAAAGAAATAGAAATTAAGGTGTCAAATTGTTAAAGCATGCCATGGATCTGTTGTTTGAATTTGCAAAACACCCCCTTGCTGTTTTGTAAAGTTAAATAATTTAATTTGCTTAAATATGTACACAGTCACCTTCATAGTTAACCTTTAATTAACCACCCTCACCTTAATCTAATGCATATGCATATCGTGTAGATTTGTCGGTCGGTGCGTGCACGCTCACCCAGGAGGGAGATGGGATGGTAGATGGTGAAGTGAACGAGTTGAGTGTTCATCAAGACCTGGACCAAAGTCCGGAAGAGCCCAAGGCTGTTGCTAACTTAGAAGAAGGCAAGCACCGGAGTTACATAAAACCTTTTTGGATTAAAACTTATATTCTTTACTTTTTAGCATTTAATGTTACTTTGTGCATTTAAGTTTCAGGAGTTGTTTTGAAACCTAGATGCATGATCCTTAGGACTCCTATGCTCTTTTACTAGTATGTTAGGAACGCTAGTGCCATGCTGTAAGGACACGGTACAAGTCGAGTAATGACTCATTACTCGCGAGATATAGGATGCTTATGTTGGAATCATAAGTTGGATAAATTGACTCACTCATGTGGTAAGAGCAATGGGTTCGGTCTCGACCGAGTAGCATGGTGCTGGTCTAAGCTATTGAACGTACCAAGTACTTGTCGGGAATGGGACCGGTAAGCCTAGTACCTAATGAACCAGTGCAGGGACTTTATCGTTACTACTCTTGAGATGCTTCTCCCGGTTTGCTCCCGGTAGTGCAAGTGTGATCCTGGACGTGCCGTGTGAGGGCGTTCCAGTAACCTTGTACTTAAGACTGTTGCGCCTGTCCCTAATCTGGGGAATGACGGGAACCGCCTGGTTGGGGTAGACACTGCACTTGGTCTACCTTCTTCCGTGTATTTTGGGTTTACCTTGCAAGGATATAAATCGATCGATCGTCGGTCACTCGCCGTTATCTGAGTCGGCTTGACCACTGGCTACCCCATATTTATTTATGGAACATTTTGGATTAATATTGTTGGATGATTAATCTTGTTTGTACAACCATGCTTGCTTAGCTAGGTGCTTACCTAGAATGGTTAACATACTAGAACTTGAGCTAAAATTTGAAAGTAAGGATCAACTCTTAGTTGCTTTTGGCAAAACAAACCCACCAGCCAAAAAGCCTTGCATATCTAGCTGTGTCTTTTATTTTTGTCGGGTCAGTCTTGCTGAGTATTAGTATACTCAGCCTTGCTTTGTTGTTGTTTTCAGGTAATCCCATCTGGCCTGGTTCTATTCCAGATGGTTGGGAACTTGAGTGGGAGAACGATGTTGATGAGTGATACTCTATGGATGGCCTCCCATGTGTATCTTCCGCTAGTTTTATTTCCGCTGTTTAAACTCTGAATCACCTTTACTTTTATGTACTGAAAAACCTGGTTTGTAATATTAAGTACTTTTGGACCTTTTATGTAATGTAATGTTGTACTCTGGTCCCGCCTTCGTGTGGGCTTAGCGCATAATTCGATCCTGTGTAAGTGATTTACCGGGCTTTACCCGGCAGAGGCGACAGAATAGTTCTTTATTATTGCTTAATGGCCACGTGGACAGGCTTAGGTGATAATACGGAACTATTTTGGGCGGTTCTGTCACAAGGCCATGGTGCCGCCGCATGGGATCGTCGCTTGTCGCACGGACACGCACAGCTCGGGCTGACGTCATCCATCCACCCTCTCTTCCACCGCCACTGACTCTCCAAAGCTCCAGCATGGAGCAGCTCAAATCGACGATGTCGGTCGAGCTCCGGCGGTCTGTCGGCGAGGGCACAACGGCCGACCTCCCCACCACCACCTCTCGCCTGCTCGCCTTCTTCGACAGCCTCCCGCTCTTTCACCAGGTAACCACCGCCCAGCCGCACCCTTGTTTTTTGATGACCCTCTATCCCAGGGAGGCATGAGGTTGGCTGCTAGGTTGCTGGTGTGAGTGGTCGTTTTCCGCTGCAAGGTTATGATATGTCCGGCTCAGGTGGGATTGGATTTATGGTAAGTTTGATGCACCGATTACGCAGTTTGGCCTCGACACCCGAATTTCGATGCAAATCTTAGCACCGTTCTTCGTCGCACCCCTCAGGGAAAGGCCCAATCGCCCCAAAAACTAGTCTGTTAGGGGAAGGGTGGCTCTCCCCTTTAAGGTAGTCACGACTGCCGCCTACACTGTTGTGCCCTGGGATGTCCTCATCATCCTCCCTTTCTTAACAAGGGCCCAGCTTTGATACCAAATGATGAGTTTGGTCTAGCACACCCCTCGGAGAAAGGCCCAATCGCCCCAAAAGACTAGTCCGTTAGGGGAAGGGTGGTTCTCCCCATTAAGGTGACTTCCTCCTCCCAAGCTAAGCAAGGTGGGATAATTCGAACGCGCACGGCTTCACCGCCTACACTGTCGTGCGCCTACACTGTCGTGCGCCTGGCTAATCCGTACTCCCATTGGACACGACTGCCGCCTACACTGTCGTGTGCCTGATCAAACCGTGCTCCACGACTGCCGCCTACACTGTCGTACACCTGACCAAATCGTGCCTGGGATGTCCTCATCAGGTTATGCGAGAGCTGACCGACTCGGAGCGTGCTTTGTGCCGCAAGGAGGACGAGGGGAGAGCAGTCGAGTTGAAGGGCCAAGGCAATGCGCTTCTCACTGAGGGGATTTGGGGGAAGCTCTCGAGTTCTATTCGTAGGTTTGCTTCTCTTATTCTGGAATATGTTTTTGACTTTTCACTGTTGGTGGTGGAAATCGTGTAACTGCTATAGAAATTGAGTGATAGCTACAACTCAAGAAATTGAGTGATAGCTAGAACTCAAGTAGGAGTCCATTAGTTGCGAATTTAACTCATTTATTTCTTACCATGCCAAGAAAGCATATCAACAGGAAATCTAAAAGATTTACAGAAAAACAATAAATGTGTGATAGATTGGAACTGATGAACCTTGAGCTAAAATGAGTATTGTTTCACATCTAATATACAATCTTATGTATGTGCTTCCTTCGTTCTTATATGACGTTTAGGATAAGTTCATTTAACTAAATATTTTGTCTTGAATGTCATATAATTAAAAATGTAGAGTAACATTTAATAATAAAAAATGTAGATGTCATCTATCTTAAATTATTAACACCAAAATTAGTAAGTTGCTTTTGCAACATCCTACAATGTTCCAATAATTGATTTCTTACAAACTAATTTCATAAGTAATTGATATTTTCAGTTTTTCACCATTGAAGTTTTTAAACAGTAAGGTTGTCAAATAGCGCCATGTTTAGTTATTTATACAAAACTGATCCCCTCCCATCCATTTTTAATGATGATTTTTATTTGGCTGATTGATGAATATTCTATCTTGATAGTAATAGATTATTTGCAACATATCTAGCAGGCACTGCGTCATGTCCCAGTAATATATATCAATAGTGCCTCCACAATGCATGTTAGTCTGTCATCTACCTGTTTGTTAAATATCAATAGTGGGCATTTTTGAGAAAATAGGATGCGTCAATATATGTTTCGGAGATGCAAAAGCATCAGCACGTCTATATCCACAGTCCCATAAAACTTTAGAAAAATGTGATCAAGATCTTTGAAGAATAATGGATAGCTTGGAATGGAGCTACTGAATGTTTTTTCTGCTATTTTGATCTCTATCATTGAAAATAATATAACCTGTCCTGCTGGCTGAAGAGTTTGCATATTCTACTAATTCTTATCAATTATGCAGAAATTAGGCCGATTCAGAGTCTCTAAGGGATTGTGACAGGGCCATTGGCCATTTCACCTAATTATTCTAAGGCATGCCATTTATGTTTCGTACGATTATACTGTAGTTCATTGTTTTGGAGATTTCAAGCAAAAACATGGAGGGTACTCTTTTGGTTTCACATGTTTCTGTGTTTCAGGCATGGTACAGAAAGGGGATGGTAAATACATCACTTAAGAATTATTCATCTGGCATAAATGATTTGGAGGTTGCATTGAACATGGAGGTGACTTCTTTAGGGAAGAGAAACATAGAACAAGAGATAAAGTTGATTTTACAAAAACAGAAAACTGTCAATGAAGTTGGCACATCACTGTGATAGCATGGATGCAGATTTGCCACTTTCAGGTTGCAATACAACCTTTCATGTGCATACTACTTTCTTTGTGGGCTTCAAATGCATGTGGTTTCAGATGAATTGATGCAATTTTTTTTCATCTACTCATGTTGTGTTTATTGCTAGATTGTTAGTCTCGTAGTAACGAAAACAAGCAGTTACTCATGTGATTTGGTAACATTTGTGTAAAAGCTACGTTATGGTTCAAATTTGGAACAAATAGCTTACAGTCACCAGCTCAACAATGTTTTCTGGCATCGGTTTGAAATTAAAACAGTAGCTGGAATTCTTAATTTACTAAAATTTGAAGTGGATGAAAACAATTGTGCATGCTTTTTTTTTGTTATTGAACAACTTTAATGTGATGCCATATTGTTTGGTTATTTACACCAAAATAATTGTTTATTACTCCCTTCGTTCCCAATTGCAGGTCGTTTTGACAAACTTAGATTCATAGTTACTATTATGTATCTAGACATAAGTATATATCAAGATGTATAACAAAAATTTTGAACCTTGAAATGTCCAAACGGTCTGCAATTTGGAGAGAAGAAAGTAGATTTTTAAACATAATCTTAACACATGTGTATATCTTACTATAACTATACATTTATTATTTATTTGATTTTTAAAACATAACCAAAATACTTATTATTTATCAATATATTTTTTACTGAATTTTATATTTTTTAGAAATCCATCTTGAAAAAAATTAATTCTTAGTTGCGTCTGCAAATTCTTTTTACTACACGTGCGACAAAATTCATTTTACTACACGTGCGTGCCGCACGTGCACTTTACTAGTATATGTAAAGAGTGGACAGACAACCTTCCATGACAAACACCCCTTTGAGATGAAGGGCTCAGATTTTGGCTACTGCACCAAAAGTGTTACTCTATGCAGTGACGGAGGCAGCCGGGGGGGGGGGGGGGGGCAAGTGGGGCTCCAGCCCCCCCTACAGCTCGCCGGCATGTAGAACCCTGGAGTCTCTTCTCAAAATTTTTACTCATGTACTTTGGTATATTAGGCTAACTACTCCCTCCGTCTCGTTATATAAGCATTCTTAGAGTTCAAATTTTTTGTCAAAATATAAACATTTCTAGGGATATGACAAAACTGAATGGGTATGTGGGTTGGTAGAGAGTTGGTGGGTAGTGTAAAATGAGAGGTACAGAGGTCTTTTAGTAGTTCTATTATTGTTTGAGTTTGAATGCTAGAAATGCTTACATTTTGAGACGGAGGGAGTAGTCAACATTTTCGTCTAAGCCCAAACTTCAAAGCCCAACAAAGGAAAATTCCTATCCGGTTATGAGCTATCCACCGTCGGCCGTCGCCTGCCCGTCACTGCCTCCTCGTGACCTCGCGCCGTCTCCCGTCGCCCCAACCCGCCTCTGCGGTCGGTCGGTCCCTGCTAATTCTCCCTCCCTCCGGTCTCCCAGGCACAACTCCGTGCCCAGGCGGGTGCCGGCGGGCGGCGGGGTGGGCGCCCGCACGGCGCACGCCGCAGGCCACGGTGGCGCAAAGCTCGAGGGTGAGCCGCGAGTGCCGAGGGGCACGACGTCAGGCGGTCACGAGCTCACGAGCAGCAGATGATTTTTTCAGCCCCTCCTAAAATCTTTCCTGGCTCCGTCCCTGACTCTATGCTGTTGCAAGATCTTCCGCATCATTTTGTTGCAACTTTTTTTTTTCAAAAATGATAAAATTGGTAAGCTTTCGCCTCACCACCATGTGAACGTAGTGATGTGGAGACGCCTTATCGACGAACCTGAGCTGCACCTAACAGTACAGGCAAAAATGCCACCGTGCATGGAGGGACTGGGGGAGCACGCATCATCAGATCAAGTCTGCTGGGCAACCAGACGTCCTGGGTCCTGGGATGGCATGATGAACATTTTACTGCACAAAAGAAGGGTGCTATGAACTATTATCACAAGTTGATCCGGAGAATGTACAGCCACCTGATATACCATGAGTGAATCTAAAGGGTAAAAATAAAGATAGAGATGGGGGGAGCTAAGAATAATCTAATCTTGTAACTTGCTATTACCTAGTCACCAGGTTGAGAATCTAAAAGAAGGTTTTACAAGAACACCGCAGACCAAAATACACTACAGCTGATCACAGCTGCTACTCCTTTATTCTTTTCCTTTTCCTTTCCTTTCTTTCGGTCTTCTTGTCTGGCTCCTTCACCTCCGGTATGGTTTCAGAAAGAGCTGTTTAGCTCTGGGGGAACCGAGAATGGAGCAAGGGTGTTCGAACGGATTGGAACACCACCCCCACGGAGAGAGACAGTGGGTCTGCTCCAGGCAGCAGTTGCCATGTCATTTGAATCAAAGAAGACCACGATGACAGTTATATCATCATGGAAGTGCCGCCTCACCCCACGATCAATTTTCTTGAGGTCTGAATACCTCATCTCTCTCTTCTTCGCTGCTTCCCGCATTGCAGCCTTCACCAATCTCCGAGCAATTCCCTGGGACATAAAAGTAAGATCGATGTCAAGAATATACCAAGTGATATCCTTTTGTAAGAGCAATAAATCAACAAAAAGAAAGTGTAATTAAGGAAGTTGTTGACTACTGGTTGCACTATCCTGCCTATTAAAATACTTCCAGACTTGTTTATTATGAAATCTACACAATATGCAATGTACACTTCGACTCTTACTTGCCCTAATTAATAGTAGCAAAATTATCACACACACAAAAAAAACTTCAAGAATATAAAAGTACATGATGCGCAGCTTTTAATAGAATTTCAATGTGACTGATAAAATGTAGGAGTTTGTTAGGAGTCAGGGTGTCTAGGAATGACTCCGTGCTTAATGCCTTCAATAATGACATTTATTTAGACTGTAGTATCCACAAGTTTTGAAAAGCTAATGTGATTGCTATGAAAACAAATCCGTAGCTTTGGGGAGGCATGAGAAATATAGACAAAGCAGTCACAAAATAGACCATTTTTATTTCAATGAATGCAATGCCAAATTTAGACATGAGACTCCCAGAGACAAAAAAAACATGCCTTTTTGGCATACACACAATCAAACTATATTTCATTTGTCAGATCTTTAACATTCAAATCATGTGGGGATTTGTGTCGGGAAGTATTTAATAATTTAATTGGTTTTCAGGTATACCACACAAAATCTGCAGTCAACATTGCATTTTGGAGACGATGTAATTGTCAGGAGTATCCACCAACTAAAACTCTTACGAAGTCAACAAACTGACATGTTTGTACTGTCAATAATCAAGATTACATGTAGATACTCGGTCACCAAAGATATAGCCACACAAAAACGGTGTAGAAGATCAAGATAACACATTCCAGATTATACTGGAGATGGTCTAGTCCACTACAACAACAACAACAACAACAACAAAGCCTTTTGTCCCAAGCAAGTTGTCCCAAGCAAGTCTAGTCCACTACAAGATGAACACAAATTTGCAGGGACTAAGACATGGAGCAGTTTCCTTGTATTACAATAATCACCAATACTGTAATAGTAGGTCCATATGGACTTGAATGGTTAAACATCAAGAACTGAGGAAATGTTTATCCTGGTATAATTCTCATATTCAAGAATGTCTAAGCACATTCATACCATAGCTTACATCTACTACTATTGTAGAATTCGATATATCTTTAGAAACTTAGAACAGAAGCTTCTAAAAACATAAAGATAGTATATTCTCAAATTCCTAGACAACAAGGAACATCCATGTACCTCAACAGGACCATCAGTCAAAGCATAATTAAACTACTACACAAGTGCATTTTTGTAGTTTTGATCAGACGAACAATAAGGTAAACTAACACTGCACCTCCAAAGAACCCAGATACAGAAAGATAAACATAAGATAAGAATACATACATTTCGAGGGCTACTTTGGACCATGTCAACTGCTTCCTGATTACTAAGTTGCTCCCAGAGTCCATCAGAGGCAAAAATGATGAACTTATCAGTGGGCTGTATTTGGTGTACAGCAATTGCTGGATCAGAGCTAAGAAATGGTGTCCTGAAAGTTTCCTGAAGGCGAAACTTGCTGTGCAAAGGTGCCCTATTGAACTCCGGTTTCTTTAGATATACATCTCCAATTGACCTTGTTATCTGCAAAACATAATCATATCATATGAGGCGCCTGTAAGCAGAGCAGTTCAACAAGCAACATTGCATGAAAGAAGTCTTTACACACTTAAGCATCTGAAGTAACTGGTGTGACATTTGAATAAAAAATTGACTTAATAGTTACTGCCTGACCAAGATCACCTACAAAAATAATTAACCTACAAAATGCTGTTCATACCTTGTGGGACTCACACACCAACATCCACTTCGGGCACAACATTCACAATAAGTTCACTTAGGGAGATTGCAATAAGAAAATTTTAACTCCTTACAAAGTCTTGGTCGTGGTTCATAACAACATTGTCATATTACTGTACACACGTCGGTTTTTGCGAAAGCAAAATATGTTTGTCCATGACTATAGAATAACTATAAACACATGAATAGGACTCCATAAATAGAACTACATAACGTCAAGAGAAAACGAAATTTCATAAATTTCAATTCTCACGCAAGTTTAGAGAAACTTTTGGACTGTTTAGAATATTTTGATAGTCAGAATGAATGAACACAAAGTAAAAAAACAAGCAACTTTTAAAGAAAATTACAATTTGAGTTTTTGTACCTGGATGATACCCTTCACACGCCAAGCATTGTGCTTAAGGACTACAACATGGGGATCATCAGGATGTGAGGCCTGCAGCTCCCTTCTAACCTCCTCATAGGATGCATTGTGTTCCGCTGAGAGCTGCATTGCCAAAACCTCTCCAGTTCCCGTGACGAGTCTCCCAAGAACAGCACGGGAATCCCCGAGGTTTGCAACATATAGAGTTCCACTGCAAACCACGCCGACTAGACAGCAAGAGCCAACTGCTGCTAATTGAGGACTCAATGACCATTGGCTACTAACTACAGAAATGAACCCCTCCTCAGTCGCTTGGAAGGCCTTTCGAATCACATCTGCTGACATGCACTTGTGTTCAGATGCAAATCCTGAGAAACAAAGTTTGCCATGCAAAGGCAAAAACGAAAATAGGTAAGCAGTTAAAAAATACTTATGATATAATTAGAAGATGTGACAGAAGAGAGAAGATACAATCCTTTTGCAATCATCAATAACTTTTAGCAGTTTTATTGTTATCACACTATTCCATGCAATGATTTGCTTCCATTCTATCCCAATTATATCAAGATTGAATTAAGGATAACATTTGCCCAAGGTAATAGCATTTAAATTTGCGCACGCATTTCAGTATCACTCTAGATAGAACAACATTCTATGCAATGCAAGCATACAATCGAGATCCACCGAAATGGAAAACATCTTTATTCGATAACTATCAGCAACAACTATACACAATTGCATATCACAAAATTGGATGCATCGATCATAAATCTGATAGTGTAGCCTGGTTGTTATTTTTGAGCTAAAGCATGAACTTCAGCAGCAGTAGAGGCCTTACTTCTCAGGTGGTTGAAGAGATGATCATTGATGTAACGTGCCGTCTCCGGGCCACCATGCCCATCATAGACGCCAACGAAGGTGCCTTGGAGGTCGGGCTCCGTTGCGCTCAGCGGCCCGGATTCCACCTGGCTATGGTCCTCCAGCAGGTTGTTGGCCTGGACCACGGCCATGGAGAACTCACCGTCGACGACCCGCCCGCCGTCCTTGTACCATAGGAGCCCGTCCTGGCGGCCGGCGGCGTCCGATCCTCTGCGGGGGCGCCCGGTCGGCGACGACGGTGCCCAGCAAGATCTCAAGTATTCCATCACAGCCGATAGCATCCCTCATCTCCGCCACCACCCCATCGCCCACATCGTCACGAATACCATTTCTTTACCCTCTTGATCTCCAATATCTCCTGCCCCGTAGCACCCGCGAAATCTGCAATTGGAATCAAAGGGGATGCATATGAAGATCAGCCGCCGCGCATCTAGCACCCGAATTGCATGATCGAAGGGAGGAAGGCCACCAGGTCCACCATACTTTCCTTTGGATTGGGAGGAGAAGCAAAAAAAGGGAAGGGATTACCTTTTTATTGGATATTTTCCCTAGTAGCTGCGCGCCGGATTGCTGCGCCCGCGATCTCTCAGCCAGAGGAGGGGGCTCTTAGATATGGAAAGCTATCGATCTCGGCCGCGGAGAAGTCAGCAAAGATTGGGTTTTTGTAGGAACGGTGGGCTCCTCTGCGGGATCCAAAAGAAGCAACCAGGAAACCGAACCGAAAAGACTACAAAAAGATGGGCTCTTTGGCTTTGCCTCCCCTTCCTCGTTCCAAGTATCCCAGACTCGATCGAAGAACAGACTGACAGATCAGAGCATCTGCTCCGCTCCATATAGGATATATGAAGGGCAGGAGCAAAACCAGAGAGAACAAAATTACACGAGACGCAGCCAACTAAACCAGGGAAGAGGGACGAGAGGGAGGAGGGGAGCGGAGGCAGCGCTCAGATAGCTCTACGCCTCTACCGAACAGAGGGACGGATAACGAGCCGGTTCAATCCAATTCTACATCCATTTAGAGCGTCTCTAGTGATCTTTTCGTCGAAAAGGAACATTGAAAAATATTATTTACTTAGAGCAACTTCAGCAATAATCTGCAAATTAAGGTCTCCAAAACCAATTTGCAGGCCCAACTTAAAAGTAGAGGGTCTTCAAATTAGACCCCAACTCCAGCAGCAAACCAACTCAACCCTCTGTTTCATCGTGGAGTCCATCTGTCAGTGGTTATTCCAATCCCGTGGTCACCCCTCCCTCCCCCAAGCCTGTTTCTCGATCTTGGCCGGCCGCCGGCGTCTTGCGGAGTCCGTGCCTACCTCCGCGGGCGGGATTTGCAGCAGTGGATCAGGGGCCTAGCCTCCACGGCCGTGGAGGGCGGCGGCGGCGGGCTCCTCCCTCTGCTCCCTCTCTTGCTACACAGCGCGCCACCATCCAAGGCGGCGCGAGGCAGGGACGCGGCGCGCAGCGACGGCGAGTATGGCGGCGCCCCTGTCCTGCTCCCTTGGCCGGTGCGGAGACCGAGGCTGCGGGCGAGGTGGCGACCGTGGGCCGCCGGCCCGCCGCTCGACGCCCCCCGCCGCCGCGACGCGCTCGCCCGCCTCCTCACCCGGCGGGCAGCGGGCAGGTGGACGGCGCCGGCGGGCGGGGCGAACGGCGCGTGGGTGAGTGGGTGACGGGGAGGAGAGCGCGTCGAGGAGCGGCAGGGAGCCCGCGGAGAGCGTGCGGAGGAGGGCGGGGAAGGTGGAGGCGAGGAACGGTGAGGAGGCCGGCGGCATGGCGGCGAGGAATGCGAGCTTGGATGCCGGTGGGAGCGTCGGGTGGCGGAGGACTCACACTGGCGGGGGGAGGCGACGGCTGAGTGGGCGGGAGGACCTCGGCCAGAGAGCACCGCGCGGCCGCGAGATGCGAGGAGGTGTTCCCCTCGACACCGGCGACCGCCTCCGCCGGCCGCCGCGAGGAGGCGCGAGCACCGGTTGCCGCTCCCGCGCCGGCGAGCTCCCGTCAACGAGCTCCGGCTTCCGCGCCCAGGAGGGAGAGCCCCGACCGCCGCGCTCAGGCGGGCGAGGTCCGGCCGACGCACCCCGGCAGGGCAAGCCCAGGCCATGGCAGCCGCTGGAGACGCACGCGACCATGGCGCGGTGGAGCTTCGGCTGGCTGGCGGCTCGGGGATGGCGCACGGCGAGGAGGAGCTCCTACGGCGCGGGGACGACGCGCGGCGCGGGGAGGAGGGAAGGACGGCGGCGGCGCTGCCGCGCTGGCCTCGGCTCCTCGGCGCCGGCGGGGCAGAGTCGCAAAGAAAGGAGCCGGGTGGGGGGTGGGGGGAAAGAAAAATGGTGGGGCCCACGTTTGGAGGGGGATTTCGAGGGCCTCCAAGAATTGAGGGTGGGAGGGGGAATTTGGAGGGACATGCAAAATGGAGGTCTGTTTAGAGGCCCTGCTGGAGTTGAGTTTTTGCACAAAACCTCCATATTTGGGAGTAGAGGCCCATATAGAGGCCCCCACTGGAGTTGCTCTTATTACATCTATCACATCTTCTTTCACAAGAAATACTATTTCAGTACTATTCATTTGTAACTTCATATTCTTTTTCACTATTCCTTTTCACATCTTCTCTCACGTTGAAAAGGAACTTAAGGTTAGTTTAACTATTCTTTTACTAATTGAACAATACAATAAGTATGAGGCCATTCTCAGTAGGAGTTGTTACAATCGGCGGCTTTCCTTGTTCGTTTTAGCAAAGAAAAGTTGTCAATATAAATTTCATAAGTAATAAATAAATTGTTATATCAGCATTTTTTAATATATATGATAGTGTATTATAGAGAGGTGAAATTAGTTACACAAAGGTGTAAGTTTGTACTTTGTTATCTAGAAAACTTGTCTTGTATGTAACTAAAAAACAACATTAGGTGAAATTATGCACTAAGAAAATGTGTTTCATCATAGTTTGAAACATTGTTAGATGAGCATATCTGTGAAATTTTCACCGCGAATGATCTAATGCTAGCGTGGAGTGAAGAGCTAGTCTCGCTCACTTTTCGATGTGTCTCTCTCACACACATAACACGATCTTCAAAGTTGCCTTATACATAGGATCACATCAATTATGAGTTATCAGCTAATTTATACTATTAGAGATGCTCTTAATATATACTTCGTACTTGACACGTAACCTTTCTATCCTCCACATGAGATTGGCTACGTGTATAGTATCAAGAAGTCCGAATCTTAGTAACATGGTTAAATGAGTAATAAGTAGGATTATTGTTCCTTCTTTATTGTGCCAAGTGAAATAGAACGGCTAATAAATAAGGCAAAATAGGCAAACTCCTCCTCATACTTTTCACAAAAGGTCAAGTTCATCCTCGAACTTTCAAAAGAGTCCATATAGCCTCTCAACTCTCATTTCAAGTCAAATATGTCCTTGTTGCTGATGTGGTGTTGCTTGGTGGTATGAGATGAGAGTGAAAGGTCTCTTTTGCCCTTGTCTCACGAATAATGACAAGAGGGATCTACATATTGTAAAAACTTTCAGACCAGGCAGCTGGACTTGGACCATCCGATCGGTTTGAAGTAGCATGCTAGTCTTTCTTCTTCTTCTTTTGAAAAAAAAAGGCCGGCTTGAGCTAGCATGTATGTTGCCTCTTTTTTTTAAGAAAAAGTTGAGATTATTTTCAATTTCTTTCGGTCTTTCGGGTCAGACAGCCAGATTTGGACCATCTGATCGGTTTGAACTAGCATACTGGTCTTCTTTCGGCTTGAGCTAGCATGCATGCTGCATCTATTTTTTAAGAAAAGGTTGAGATTATTTTCAATTTCTTTCTGTGCGTGGCTTATGCATGAAATAAGGGCAAAATGGATATTTCACTCTCATCTCATACCACCATGCAGCACCGCATCAGCAACAAGGACGCAGTCGACCTGAAAATGAGAGTTGAGGGACTATATTGACCCTTTTGAAAGTTTGAGAACGAATTTGACCTTTTGTAAAAAAAATAAAATTGGAGGATGAGTTTGGCTATTTTGCCAAAAAATAATGGAGAGAGTATTACGCATCACTTGTTTTTATTTTCAGGCCGGTGAAAATGTCGAGGTATTTTCGCTAGAAGTTTACAAAGTTGAAGTCGGTGAGCACAAAGTGAAGTAGTGTGTACTCCCTCCGTTCCATATTTCTTGTCGTTTTGGTTTGCTAGATACATTCTTTTGATATACACTTATGTCTAGATATATAACAAAATGAATACATTTAGAAAAATCAAAACGACAAGTAATATGAAACAGATAGAGTATGTCAAGGATGCTCAGCTGCTGATGTCAAGGATACTGCTCAACGGCTTGAGCTTAAAAACGTTGCTTATTAACAATTCGAAGCTTTCTTTTGCCTTTTGACCCGACTGGTGGTAGAAATGGCACTCTTGTAACGAAAATAACCGTGTATACTAGTACTTACCGCGTCCAGTTTGGTGGATTTTATTTAGTCGCCTGATGACCAAACCAAACCAAACCACGGGCGGGCAGGCCTCCGATCCAGGGCGGGAAAAATCCTGGGGGTTCGGCTCGGCGGCGCGCCGCGACTCGTCGTGCTCACCATTTGGCGCGCGCCGCGGACAGCCCAAGCCCGTGGCGAGCTAGAGCGTGCGTGGAGGCGTGGAGCGGCCGTGGCCTTGGCCATGCCCATGGGACAAGCGAGGCTGACGCAGGCCGTCCACGTCGCTCGGCGGCAGAAGCGACATGGCGCTGCCTTTTGGCAGTCCCCTGCCCGCGCGCGCGAGAGAGAGAGCGACCGGAAAGTCTTGGCGCTGAACCGAGCGGTGGCCATTGTAATTTGTGTGGTGTGCGCCGAGCGCCGTCGCTTGCAGTCTTGTGCGTTGTGACGCTCTAGGAGTACTTCATTTTGGATTTTTGCGCTCGTGTGCGGTGCGGTGCAGCTGCGCAGACCAAGAGGTGCATTCAGACCGAGCCCCAAGGGACAGCGCGCCGATCGATCGGAGAGCTCGCGGCGCGGACGGCCGCCGCTGGTATTGACATCGATCTCACCTGGTTTGCGGCCGGCGGCCGGCCGCGCCCATGCGTTCGCGGCGTTGCTTGCTGACGGGGAGATGATGAACGAACGGGAGGGGAATACGCGGGTGGGGTGGCAGTGTGGCTCCCGCCGTGGCAGTAAAAGCTTATTTATTCGGGGCCGTGCGCGTGCGGGTGCACTGCTCGTGCGTGCCATGGCGGCGGCACGCGCGGGCGCCGGAATGATCGGGGTTGGGAGTTGGCTGGCACCCCTCGTGCGCGCTATGCGTGCGTGGCCTGGGTGCTGGCTGCAGCCTGGCTGGCCTTGGCGTGTCCGTGCGCGGCCTCACGCGAAGGGCAGCGGCAGTACGGGAACGGCAGCGGAATCACGGAGAGGGCAGCGGCAGGCCCATCGGGCAGTGGCAGCAGGCAGGGGGGCGCGCACGCCGCGTCGGGTGCGCGCGGCGCGCACCGTATTTTTTTCCGTTCGATCGGGTGAGCTGTGCCTTCGCTGGTTTCCAAGGCACCCCAAGGCCGTCCGATCGAGATCCCACGCGCGCGGGTCCATGGCGTTCTGCACTGGCAGTGGCAGCACTGCCAAACCTGGCCCTGGTCAGCAGCTGGGCCGTGTTTAGATAAGTTTTAAAAATTTTTCAACCCCTTTTGACCACTAATTAAAGGTATTAAATAAAGCAGTTTATAAAACTACTTCCACACCTCAATGTAAATTTCTGAGAGCAATCTAATGAGGGCTTTGACCACACGATTAGAAGATGATTAATGTAGCATTACTGTAGCAAATCATTAAGCTAATTATACTATTAGATTCATCATGCAAAATTGCACTCATATGTGAAAAGGTTTTGCAAATAAACTTCATTTAGTACTTCATGCATGCAAGATTATTTTACTGCTTATTCTCCTCCTACTACTCACATGTGGGCAAATTCGGCAATTGGGGCATGCATGGTTTTGATTGCCGTACCGCGTGGGCTGATGAAAATATTTCTCTCTCCAAAAACTTTTAACCATGGAATGTTTACGGAATGTTGGGACACTGATTAGAAATATGAAATCATATAGAAATGATAAAACTTATTTTATAACTTCTAAGTAAAATTGCAATACAAATCGTCTAATTAGCATATTTATGCGATGACTAGGGAATATTGTGCTACAATAAATAATCTTTAATGATGAATTATTAGGTTTAATAGTTTCGCCTGACGATTTTTTTGTCTATCAGCGTAATTAATTTTATAATTATATCAAATCAATAAAAACTTTTCACCTAAAAATTCTCGCGAACTAAACAATGCACAACACCAGTGGGCACGATGAATGGCGAATGTGGAGAATTTTTTAATTGATTGATTCATAGTACTGCGGAGAACCGAGGACATGTATTTTGTGCGTGTTGTTTTCAACCAGGACTAAAGTACTTTAGTTGCAGATCGAAAATCTTTCGGTGCTTAAGAGGTTGGATCAAAGATTGTTTTTCTACTAGTGACGCAACCCATCCCCTGCGGTAAATCTTGTACAATATGTGTAGTGTAAGCAACCTGATCGGAACGGAGGAAATGGAAAGACTATCACCCCTCTAGACAGAGGAAATGGAAAAGATCATTGCTTTTCCACGTGGTAGTATACTACTACATCTGTTTTAAAATATATAACGTTTAAGACAAGTTAATTAGTTTAAAAATAAAATAATTTATTTATCCTAAACATTATATATTTAAGGCAATGTGGAAAGAATAAACTTGGCGTGGCTTTATAGCTTACTCGTTGATGTTTGTTTGTTCCCTTTTGCAGCGACGAGATTGATCAAAGAAACTGCGGTGCGATTTACATACAGGTACGTTCACCCTGGTCTCGTGGGCAAACCCGTCAAACGGGTGACTTATCTGCTTCCATCCATATGCTTGGAGTGCAAACTACGATAGGAGGGATGTGACATTGTGAAGTGGTCCGGCGAGGAATTTTGGCACGCGGCGCCGAAAATTTTCCACGGCGTGAACGTACGATCGGTGTGGAAGCAGGATCATCGAAGCAACAAGCGTGCACATCGCCTAACCAAAAATCTACGAGCCCTTTTGGCATGAGCTCATGCGATCAATGTCACAAGAAACCCGCTCACATATTCACGGGTCTCTCCGACGACCCAACAACGTCCGTACGTGACCAGGATCAGATTCAGATGGACCTATCCCGCTAACCGAGCGCTGCCCTGCCGGCCGGTCGAGAACTCGAGATCCAAATTCCAACGGCGGATGTATTGGTGGCCATGCGCACGGACGACGCGGCTCGTGGAATTATTTGTGCGCGGGGGCGGCGAGACGCGGGAGACAGTACAGCGCGCATGGCCAGGCCAGGTGTCCGATCCGTGTACACGTACGTACACGGCCGGGCTGCAGGGTTTGGGCGCGCGCACGGCGCAGGTCGCCTGCCGCCGCTGCGGCGGGGCGCATCGGCACGGCACGGCACATGCCTGCCGCCGCCGCCGCCGCCGCCGCCGCCGATGCCGATGCGGACAGGTGAAAACTGCATGTTGGGATCTCCGTTGCTTTTCTCCTGATTTCTGAAGCGCGCGCGGCCGACCTGTCGAATGTAATGGACAGTCAAACCGCGACCGGCGTGTGGCCGTGTGGGCGGGGCGGTGGCAGCCGTGCACGTTGAGCCGGAGCTGGAACGCGCGCACGCACTGTACTGTACGTACGGTTGAGTAGTTTACGTACAGCGAACTTTCTCGGAAGATTAATTATTCTCTGTTAGCTTCAGAGATTGAGAGTGTGTGACCTGCTCCTACAGGGAAGCGCATGGTAAGATTCCTTCTCCACTTCGTTCTCTCCTCGATCGAGCATTGCTTGATCGCAAATTAAAGGGCACCACCGTACGTGCCACCATGGCTTTGCGTGAGCTGCTGGTTGTGCACTGCAGGGCGATAAGCCGGACGATATGAACTGTGAGTGAGTCTGTCACGATGATGTGTACGTGACTATCTGATCCTTTATGATCTGCTGATGACTACACACATAGTAGGCTTCATCTTTTTATATCTTATATATATACTATACGTATATGAGGCTGTTGTTTTTTGCTGTTCCTGGTACGTAACTGCCGACGCAACGGGATCCAGCTTGAAAACCCACTGCTTGATTTTCTGCGTGTAAGATAATAGGCGGCTAATATCTAGGAGAAACCGTCCGCCGCCGGGCTGGATGTGGAGAAAGAAATAACAAGTCAATCGTACGTACTCCGTACGTCCCAGACAGATTGCCTGCCGGCCCATGAAAGCAACACCACCCACTGGTAACAAGGTCAAATGTGATAGCGCCGTAACCTTTGGATATATATACATGACGGACGGCGGCAAGGAATTAGCTACTGATAGCTGATCGAGTCCCTCCCTGCCGTGCAAATCATATATGGAGTATACATGCTGCACGTTTTATTTGTTTGTATCCTTCAATTATTCATGATGTCATGCATTTGGAGTATATCCGGCGGAGCCAAGCTAAAGGTCAATGCATATGCCCACCGTACCGTGCGTGAAGTTCAGGACATGAACGAGACCAAGTTCAATGCGCCATGTGTAGGCCCTGTTTAGTTCTCAAAAAATTTCCCCACTACCCGTCGCATCAATTTTCCGACACTGATTAGGAGTATTAAATGTGAATTAATGACAAAACTCATTCCATAATCCCTACCTAATTTTTCGACACGAATCCAACGAGCCTAATTATGCCATGATTAGACAACACCGTGCTACAGTAAACAATCTCTAATGACGGATTAATTAGACTTAATGGATTCGTCTCGCGATTTCCCGTCCATTCATGTAATTAATTTTGTAATTAGTTTATATTTAATCCTTCTAATAGGCCTCCAAAGGGATCTAAAATTTTTTTTTTCCAACTAAACACGCATCATGTACTCGACCGACCGGATAAAGAACAGGTGCCTTTAATTAGTTTGAAAAAAGAGGAGAAAATTGAAGGTACACACCCGCGCATCTTCATGTCGTGTCGCTTCCCCTTCAAAATATCAGCAAGCGCGCACACCACTTTGCATCTTCTACGAATTATTCATCTACCCCATCATCGATCTACGGCTATGTATTATCTCTCTTTGAATTATTCAGAAAATCGTTCCTACTATCTGTGCACTGCAGGGCGATAAGCCGGACGATATGAACTTTGATCGCAAATTAAAGGGCACCGTACGTGCCACCATGGCTTTGCGTGAGCTGCTGTCTGTGCACTGCAGGGCGATAAGCCGGACGATATGAACTGTGACGATGATGTGTACGTGTTTATCTGATCCTTTATCTTATATACTATATACGTATACGAGGCTGTTTTTTTTTTTGCTGTTCCTGGTACGTAACTGCCGACGCAACGGGGTCCAGCTTGAAAACCACTGCTTGATTTTCTGCGTGTAAGATAATAGGCGGCTAATATCTAGAAGAAAACCGTCCGCCGCCGGGCTGGATGTGGAGAAAGAAATAATAAGTCAATCGTACGTACGTCCAGACAGATTATATTGCCGGCCCGTGAAGGCCCTGTTCAGTTGGTTGGAAGTTTTTGGAAAAAAAATTTGAAGTTCCCTTCCAAGGTTTATTAAGAGTATTAAATGTAGACTACTTACAAAACTAATTACACGAATGGACTAGAAAACGCGAGATGAATCCATTAAGCCTACTCAATCCATCATTAGAGATTGGTTACTGTAGCACAACGTTGTCTAATCATGTCATAATTAGGTTCATTAGATTCGTCTCGAAAATTAAGGTAGAGGTTGTGGAATGAGTTTTGTCATTAATTCATATTTAATACTCCTAATTAGTGTCCGGAGATTGATGTGACGGGTAATTGGTGAAATATTTTGGAACTAAACAGGGCCGAAAGCAACACCCACCGGTAACAAGGTCAAATGTGATAGCGCCGTAACCTTTGGATATACATGATGGACGGCGGCAAGGAATTAGCTACTGATAGCTGATCGAGTCCCTCCCTGCCGTGCAAATCATGAACGAGCTGAGACCAAGTTCAATGCGCCATGTGTAATGAACTTAGGACACAGCATGTACTCGACCGACCGGATAAAGAACAGGTGCCTTTAATTAGTTTGAAAAGAGGAGAAAAATGAAGGTACACACCCGCGCATCTTCATGTCGTGTCGCTTCCCCTTCAACATATCATCAAGCGCGCACACCACTTTGCATCCTCTACGAATTATTCATCTACCATCATCGATCTACGGCTATGCATGATCTCGATTTGAATTATTCAGAAAATCGCTCCTAGGACCAAACTTTCTTTTAAGATTCGGAAGGCATGCAGCTCTACTACTTACTTTCAGTAGTTTTCGTTCTGACCATTCAGCGTCAGAGTTCACATGGCAGCAAAATAGAGGTGACTAGCTCGTGTGTCAAACGTACAATAAATAGAGTATCCGTGGCTGGCCAAGGAAAGAAACGGATGAAGGATGACGACGACGACGACGTCCCCTTCGTAGAAATCAAGGCCACCACGAGTCCACGACTCATCTCATCTTCCCGGCCGTCCGCCCGCGTCCCATTCATATGCAACTATGCAAGGAAAGGACGATGCATATATAGCATCATCTTCCCTTCCGTGCACCTCCTCCGGAGTATCGATCGATCAACATCGGTGCATGGTGAAATGATTAGGCCGATGGATTTGTAGGTCGTTTGTGGCACGGCGTGATGATGTTTTTGTATGAAAATGTAGAGAGCACGGGCACGTCATCATCACTAGCTAGCTTCTCGTCCAACAAGAATGAGGTCGTTCGCCTGGTAAATTGAATAGTGTTCGGCTGGTAGATTGAATAATGTAGTGTGAGAGAAAATAAGTCGAGATAAGCCAAGCTCAGATCAGCAGAACAGGCTCAATCACGCACGGCCGGGAGCTTCGTGTTTCAGGCGAGCGATTTAACAAATAAATAAATCCCGTTGTTTGGGCAGGGACAATCAAGGTTTTTTTCCCGACCACTACCGGTCCGGATACCGTGTAACCGGGGTTACCGGTCCGGATACCGTGTAACCGGGGTTACCGGTCCGGACCGGTAGCGGTACCGGCTGGTTGCTGTCACTTCTGTTTTTCCAAAGAAAACCAAGTGCAAATCTATATACATGTCAGGATCAAGTTCCATGCATATAGTTGACATAAGTGAATAACAGAAATAATATCACGTAGAAAAACAAAGATTATCAGAGATTTACGCTTTATCCTGGAAACGAAGGCTCCAACCATCACAGGCATTCGACTGGAGGTTGCGTACGCCTAGCACCAGCAATTTCTTCACAACAACTTCATAGCAGCTTCCTCTTTCTGAGCAACATTGTTTATAGCAAGGGTGAGCACTTGTCGTACTCAGCAAGTGTGGGGAAAGTATGAATGCAAAGGCTGAACAAGGAAAGGCTGACAGGTTGACTGCATTAAGCACTTTTAGTTGGTCAAATTTTATTAGCACCTGATTACTAATAAAGTATAAGTATATACCAACCCATATTAACATATAGAGATACGCCATAAGCATATGGCTAACATAACCATAAACCACGATTTAAGTCCATCTTCAAGTTCAATTATCATGTGAGGGTCCAGGCCGCTCTTGACCGTGAGCACGGCTAATCGATTAGTTTTAAACACTCTGCAGAGGTTGTACACTTTCACCACAAGTCGCGTAAAAGTTCTAGGAACTTTAAACCCAACCACGCGATGCTGATCAGGCATCATACCATACTACCGAGGTGTGATTGCATAGGGACGCTACGAGGCCTTTACAAAGTTTCCCTAATGTGAAGCAACCCGCGAAGGTTCCAAGCCGCCGCAAAGCATAAAGTCCCATAGTAGGCGACGTGTCTTAGCAAAGCACACTCCCCACTAGAGCGAGTCTATACCTCAACTAACGCTTCCCCTTGCCCTTTCGGTAAGGTCACCCCAACACTAGAGTCCCTAATTAATTAGCCAAGGCAGAGCCATGTACCCTTGTGGTTGCACTGTTTTCCTGGGTGGTCGCTACATGTTCCGATTAATCATATGATCTTGTATTAACCAGAGATATATAACATAAAAGAAAGCATATTCATCATTGTTGTTGTTCATTAGAACCATCATAACCCAAAGTAGAGCAACTAAGCAAAGCTACCTAACAGAAAGGTAAAACCCAGGTTTGATCAAGGAGTAAAGGTAATAAAGACTAGGATAATCCTTAATAGGACCCATCAAATTAAATGCAAGCATATGCAATGAGTGATTAAACACAGTTATTGGGACAAAAGATCAAGGACACACTTGCCTTTAACCAAAGTAGTGATGTTGCTCAGAATTCTTCATCTTCATACTCTTCCAAGCTCTTGAACCACGTTCATTCTACTCGCATTAATCATCGGGCACAAGTATACAAAGCAAACATACAAACAAGCTAAGAACAATGCACCAGTCAAATCAAAGCTTTAAAAGAACGTACTAAAGGATATGCTCGATGCTAAGGATCACTGAAGCACACAGACCGTGCTGAGAAAGGAAAGGCTTGGTTTAGCTTTATGAAGGACACTAGGTCTAAGCAAGAACTAAGATCAAAAGATCCGGAGCTTGAAATGAGATTAGCTCTATGATAGAGACACACTGAGACAGAGAGCTTTGATAAAGAACGGCTAACGATTGATTTGCATATATGAGGAAACAACTATGAGCTAGATTTATTTTAATTAGCAAAAATATGGAAAGGATATTTTATAAATAAAATACCCCAAGTTGAAATTAAAGCAAATTAAACTTTATTTACAAAACCGGTGTAAAGAACTAGTCAAGCTTTATTTATAAAGATTCATATATGAATTATACCAATTAAACATTTAATTTATAAAAGATAAACTATATGAATCCTCTAAACGAAACTTTGTAATTCGAGTGATCATATTATTATTAAAAACATCATAGCATTAGTATTAATCAAATTAACATTTATTATAAAAGTCGGTGTAAAAAGCCTAATCAACTTTTAATTTTACAAGTTAATTAAATATTAATCAAATTAATATTTGGTTTATGAAAAATCGGGAAAAAGATCTAATTAGATTTTATTTACAAAAGCATGTGAGAGAAACATTAATCAAACTAAATTTGATTATGAAAAACGGTGTATAGTCCTATATTGCTTTTATTTATAAAAGATATGTTTAATAAGCATTAATCAAAATTAATACTAAATTTATTTTCAGAAAACAAACATGATGAAAAAGTCACCACTAACGTGTACATCATGTCATTATGAACCTAACGCAACTTGAACGGATGAAAACATAGCTAAAACGTGAAAGATATAGCCTTTCAAAGATGCAGGGACCTAGTTGCAGAGATTGGAAACTATCAGGGGTTTAACTGTGAAAAGACAGGGTCATATACATAATTATGTAAAAAACCCGAGGACTTTCTTGCAAGATGCTCAGGGTGGATTTATGTGTGGGAGTTGGATCTCAGCAGGGGGTTATCTGTAAAAGATACAAGACACATGATTTGGATCTAGGGATTTTGAGTAACCGCAGGGGGTTATGTGCAAACTCGCCAGGATCCCATCTTCTACCTCTGCACAGAGGGGGACGGCGGACAGGGGAAGCTCTGGCTTCGATTGCCGGCGGCCAAGACCTCTAGGGGCTCGGACGAGGTATAGAACGGAGGAGGAGGACGAGATAAACTCAGGGACGTGCTCACCTATGGCAATCGGCGGCGGCAGCGACCGGAATCAAGGAAGAACGGCGGCCGGCGATGGACGGCTCGGCCTCTGGCCGTGACGGCGCTCCGGTGGCTCTCCGGCGACAGGCGGGAGCTCCCTGGACTCGGCACGGCGTCGCGAAGCTTCGGGCGCAGCTGGCTTGCTCCATGAGAGGGCGAAGGCGGCGGTTCGTGCGGCGAGTTGACCGGCGGCGGACTCGGCTTCTTGCGGCGGCGCTGCTGATGGCGGCAAGGCGGCGGCGCGAGGTGCAGGCAAGGGCGCGCAGGCGGCCGGCCTTTATGGGTCGCAGGGTGGCGGCCTGGCCGAACCGTGCCCGGCACGGACGCCGTGCAGTCCGGTGGCGGCACGCCGTGGTCGTGTCCGCCATGGACACGGCAGTGACCGAGGTTGTTGGGGCCGGATGGGCCGGAGTTGGGCTGGAAACAAGAGCTGGGCCGAAACGGACGCTGGGCCGAGATAAAAAGCGAACGGGCGAGGGAGTCTGAGGCGCTCCAGCAGACTTCAACCGCTGACGACCGCGCATGGGCTGGGCCGCGAGTAAAGGGTGCTGGCTGAGCCGAGAAAAGAGAAAAGGGGGTGCTGATAGACTTCGATTGTGGGCTGAAAGAGAAACTGGGCCAAAAGCGAAGAAGGAAAAAGAATTCCTTTTTCATTTTTAGAATATATTTTCCGTGAAAAGATTAATCTAGAAATAGCTAGATAATTCATAAAAGTCACGAAAAATATTCTAAAAATCTAAAAAATTCCAGAAAAATTCCCAAAGATAGATTGAGACACGAACAACCCAAATAAAATATTTGGAGCTCATGAAAAAGATTTTAGAGCCTTCTAATAAATAGAAAATGCTCAGAGAAAAATGAGAATAAACTCCAGAAAAACCTGGAAAATTCTCGGAAAGATTTGGTCAGCACTTAAACGTATTTTAAAACCTTTTTACACTCATGAACACCAAGATGCACCGGCATGAATGCAACACTCACATAACAATTTATTTAATTCTGAAAAACAAGCAAGGCTTTTTTCCTATACTACATTTCCAGTAAAGAAAATAAATGTTGGAAAATTTTAATATTGAGATAAAAATTGTTGTTTTAATTATTCCTCCTATTCACATCCTGATATTGGAAATTTCAGGGTGTGACAGTTGCATACTGGCCGTATTTGGATTTAAATTAAAAAAATAAAACAAAAAATCACAAAAATATTTCAAGGTGCGTAGAATATAATGGTGTCAAAAATTTTCAAATACTCGTTCATTTCATACATTTTGCGGGCATTAGAAGTTCAACCAAAAAAGAATTTTCTTTTTTGGTTGAACTTCTAATATCCGCAAAATATACTAAATGCACTAATATTTAAAAAATTGACACTATTAGATTCTACACACCTTAAAAAATTTCAATTTTTAATTCAAATTTGAAAACATACCAAATTCTTTATTGATTCACAACCGGCCGGCTACCGGTGCTACCGGTCGGTTAGCCGTTACAAACTGATTGAACTGCGTGATTTGATTTGAAATTTGAATTTGATCGATATTCACTGGTAACCGTGGTGATGGGACCGTCGGTAAATTTAACCACCATCCCAGATTCCTCCCAGGCCGCAAGTAGCCTTTGCCTTTTATGGCGTGTGTTTGTTTGTTGGGTCTGGGCTGTCATGAGACATAAGACTAGTTCGAAGTGGGCTCAAAATTGGGCCCATAGAGCGCTCTATCCCATCTTTTTTTAGAGGGGCAAGCCCGGCGGGCCTTAGCGCATAGAGGAACATCTACTTAGGTGCGACCCACTTTGAAGGAAGGAAGAACGCCGACCCGAATTTTGTGACTTCTCAACGTGCTTGCTCTTCTTGGTTTCTCTGTTCGATCGTTTAAACGGCTGGTCGCTGGGCGGCCGGAAAACACAGCATGCGCCACAACGCGTAGTAGTGACGGCATGCACTGCACGTTTTAATTTTAGTTTTCGCGTATATGGGGCCTGCCTGCTGAAATCTGAATATGGCAACTGCATGTTCACTGCAGAAGCAAATGTTGGGACCAATTTTGAGCAGGCCTTTGCTTCCAAAACCCCATGTATTCACGGGACTCTGGCTGGGATCCTCTGTATTCTCAGCCACAGTGTGCGCAAATAAAGCACGACCTGAAACCTGCAGCTTTTCAAGGTAATCAAAGCCAGATCAGAGTAAAAGACAGACTTCGACACACGATCTTTGCTTGAACCACTCTTATCCACGCTTGAACCCAACCCAACTCTTGTTTTTTCTCTCCCATTTCTCCTTTTTTTTCTCCTTTTGATTGTTCTTTCTTTTACTCACCACCACCAGAGAGCATGCACCATTTCCCTTACGGGCATCAGGTGCCGTCCTACAAACTCTACTCCACTAAAACCCATCAGGCGCCGGAGATCAGATGTCCCGCCGGCAGAGCGGGCAGGAGCCGTGCCTGAGGAGCCAGCAGTCGATGCAGGGCGCGTGGAAGACGTGGCGGCACCCGGGGAGCCTCCGCGCGGGCTCCCCAACCCGGAACTCCTGCAGGCACACCGGGCAGCAGACCGCCTCCCCCGCCGCGTCCACGGCGCTGTCCGCCGCGATCTCCATCGCCGGCAGCCGCCGCAGCGCGTCCGCCGTGATGCCCCTCCTGCTTCCTCCCCCCGTCTCGAACAGGTCGCTCGTCTCCGCGAACGGCGAGCGGATGGCGCTGATCTGCAGCATATCCGTCCACAAAAATTAAACAACCACCAAAAAGAAAACCATCAAGAAGAGCCAAGCCAACAACAATCTGAAGACCAGCTGAGCTGAGCACCTAGAAACGCACTAGCACTATCTCGAGGAGGTGAATGGGGCCAAGCCGTGAACGGGTTGAGATGGCTGGCTCTGCTCTACGCTACCAAACAGGCAGCCACCACCCTTGAGGTTAGTTGATGGTTCGCCATTGATGCAAGCAAAAGCTTCTTTTCTTTTACTTGCGGGCCAGCGGCGATGACCTCACACCTCACTGAGAGAGTGATCTAGCACTAGCAGGCGACAGATTTTCCTTTAAGGCAGCCAGCATCTGCCGTAACTAACCATATGCTATTCAAGGGATGCCTTGTGCGTGTGTTCTTGGAAGAAAATACAACTAGTGGCGTTAGATGGTTTGCGTTGGCTTCTGGGCAACGTGCTAACTCGACGACTCGACGTGCGGACGCTAGCTGGACTGGTTCTTCTCTCCATGGCACCAGATGGTGGCACATACACTTTTGACTTGGCATTTTTGCATCCCTTGGCTGCCTGGATTTGGTTGAACACAGCAGAGCGCCGGCACTGATCTCTTTGCAGCCTGATGAGAACCAAGCAGCGTGCAGTGAAGGAGATCAGAGTATCCGAACAGACAACAGAGTGCTGAGGCTCCGAGTGTACTACCAGGCAGGGGACGATACTGTTTGTAACTGCCAGCGTTGTCACATAACATTCGGGCCAGTACAGGAGGACGGCAAACAGTGGACGCGTCGAATCGTGTCGTGTAGGTCTCGGACTGACAAACACTAAAACGCATCGTAATCTTGAGTGATTTGAGGTTGAGTGGCTACCTGACTCTGCACGGCGCTCTGGACCGCCGGCCCCACCTTCTCCCGGACCAGCCTGCCGCTCAGGAGGCTGGAGATGATGTCCACCTGCGCGCACAGTAGCACCAACACTTCAGTCAGACTCAGACAGACAGACAAGTTTCATCGGAAATTAGATGCAAGCAGTTAGCAGGGCCTTTGATTCGACAGGGAACTGGAAGAAAAAAAAAGAGAGGAAAGAACTGTCACCACTGCAGGTGAAAAAACATGCAACGGGAATGGGATTCACATGCATTCGAATTGTGAACGGCAGAATAAATAAGGAGGTGAGATGTGCCATAGCGGGTAGCATCAGCAACCTCGCCCCACGGTCCACGGAGTCCATGGGGCACACCTAACCTAATCAGTCTTCGTCAACATCAAGCCCCATCAGGCCGCGAAAACGAGAGTGGTGTGGTTCCGCAGTTTTGCGATTCGCCAAGGCCATCCATGTCCTTACCACGATCTTGTCAATGGCGATCGAATAACAGACAACGATCGTGAGGGAATCAGGGGCCGTGCGGTGCGGGTCGGAATTCGCAGTTTTTGACCTTGGATCGCAAGGGTTTCGTCGAGGATTTTTGAAGCACGAGAAGTGCGCTCCCACTTCTTGGCATGGCAGCCGGTTAATTCGACACGAATATATAGGAGGCGGAAGGGGGAGGTTGTTAAAACGAATGGCTAGTGAATGCGCTCGTACCATGTTGAGGACGGTCCAGACGCCGGAGTCGCCCGAGTGCCAGAGGTCGCGCGACGCCTCGGCGACCTCGATGGAGAAGACGGCGCCGGAGATGGCCCCAATGCCGGCGCCGCGCAGCATCCCGCTCTCGGTCGCCAGCCCGATCATGGACCCCGTCACCGCCCCGACCACCGACCCCACTGCAAGGAGAAGCCATCGCACAGTGGTGTTGGGGAGCAGCTCATCTCGCAGGCAGCAGCTAGGTACCCTCGCCTTGCGCGAGCAGAGCAGAACAGAGGACGCACCGGCCGCGAAGACGCAGGTGGCGACGGCGCAGAGCACCCTCCCGGCCAGGCCGCACGCCGCGGACCCGAGGCTGGCGGCGCCGGCCCACTGGCACGGTGGCTCCTCCTCCGGCGACGAGCTGCTCGGGCTGTACCTGTGCGGCAGGTCCATCCGGCCAGGCGACGAGAAGAAGAACGAACCGAGACGACGCCGAACTGGCAAACCGCTCCCTCTCCTCGGCGTGACGCGGCCGGCACGCGGTCTGGTGACGCAGAAGCACACAGAACAGAAGGTGAGTGACTGACTGGAAGGGAGGCGAGGCCGCGGGCGCGTATAAATAGTGGCGGGGAATATAAAACTGTGGTCTGGTGTGCCGCTGGTTTTGTCCCTGCGACCCTGCCCAGTGCCCACCCACGCACGCCCCGGCCTGCCTTGCCTTGTCCGCTAGCCGCTTTTGCCCGGCGGGACCCCGTCGCGTCCGCCGCCTGGCCGCCTGGATGCCGCTCGCCGCCGTGAGGCTGTTCTTGGTGTCACCGGCCGGGCTCACCTCTCTTCTGGCCACGTGTTTCGTTCTTCTATGCACTATAAAACCTGACCACGTTTTTCAGCCGAGCGAGCAGTGTGCTGGTTTCTGAAAACCGGAGCTCAGAATGAATTGCAGATGGGTTCAGATTTTCCGGAGATGTTGGGCAGCTGGGCACTCTCACAGCGTGGAGTGCAACGGGTTCTCTTGCTTCTTCTCGGAAAGGATGACCTACCGGTAGTTCGCCGCACGCCGCGGCGTGATGGCAGGGGGGCTATCCATCCGGTGGCGGGAAAATCGATCAGAGAAAACCTATCGGGGATTGTCATTTGTCAATGAGTATGGGCGTGCATTTTCTCAAGAGTTTCCTTCCTCCGATACTAGTAGAGCAGAGCACTTGCAGAAATGGGCTTCCTCCTCCTCCCATGGCCCCGCCGGTTTGGTGTATCATCAGCAAGCACGATGCTTAATTTGCCGAGCTTTTGTGTAGTGTAGCTATCTCTGAGTACTGCTGCTGAACGCCAGCAGCACAACCGAGAATTTAGTTGAAGCTGAAAACGACGCGCCCGTTTGTGATTTGGTACTGGCGTTTGAGTCACCACCACCTGCTTCCATATAACAATGTTGAATGACTCTCTGCCGGTAAAATAATACTCAGTTGACAGTTGTTATCAACTTTTTGGACGGGCATGACGAACATGGTAGGGGAAAAGTGCTAACCGCCAATAAATAACCGACAATAAATAGGAAGTGGAACTCCTAGCTCAGAGTCTCGATTGATGTTTACTTCCACACAAATAAAAGACACGCATCACACCACCCTTGGGCTCGAGGAAAACATTTTTTTAGATAAGGAAAATAGTTTGAAACTCCCAATCAACGGGCCACTTGAAGAATGAAAACATGCGGCTGCGTAGTACATCGATCAATTAATCAAGTCCCCATCAACATCGGCAGGGGTTGGATTTTATTTATATTAAATAAATGATCCATATCCATCCTTCGTCGTTTGGTTGTGAATTGCGATTACTGTTAAACATTAATAAACTGCTTCTCCATGACGCGCCGCAATCGGCCAAACCAAGCTGAGTTAGTATAGAAGGCAAATGAACCTACTGCAACTGCAAGACGGTGGGCGGCTGTGGTGACGGACACGGCGACGAGGCGGAGAGGAGGGCGTGGTGCGGTGGTGGAGTCGTCATGTACGTCGTGCAGGTAAGCATGTAAGTGGGTACTTATTAGGTCAACTAGTGGCTGACCCAAACGACTTATTATTATTTTTTATTTACGTTTTAGGTTACACTGACCCATAACAATACTTATCTATGGGTCAACCAAAATCAACACCAATTTATTTACACTATACTACACTTCAAAAACTAAACCAATCCAAATCATTTACTCAATTTTCTTTATCTCAAAACTAACAAAATCAGTTCAATTATCTAATTTTAAGGTCTAACTTTGGGTGTGAACCCCACACAAGGATCTGGCTTCATCAAGTTGCACGGAGTAGAGGACAGTCATATTAAGCATCTCCAGCAAATTTCGGTCAAATCTGATAAAATTTTATAGTGTGAACGCGAGCTTTTAATTCTAGAGCCCGGCTCTAGACGTGGGTCCCACATATAGATTTGCCTTCACCGATTTGCACGGAGTAGCGGACTATCATATTAAGCATCTTCAACAAATTTCAGTCAAATCCGCTCAAATTTTATAGTGTGAACGTGAGCTTTTAATTCTAAGATCCGGTTCTGGACGTGGGTCCCACATATAGATTTGACTTCATCGATTTGCACGGGGTAGCGGACTGTTATATTAAGCAATCTCCAGCAAATTTCGATCAAATCCCCTAAAAATTTATAGTGTGAACGAGAGTTTTAAATTCCAAGGTTCGACTCTGGACGTAGATCCCACATAGAGGGGAGAAGCTTAGGATGAAACCTTCATGTAGCGATTGGGTTACCCAAATAACCTACAACCCTCAACACTACTTAACACCGAAGTTTTAGTGGGTCAACCTAATGGCTAATTACACCATTTTTATCTTTTAGGTTTTAGGTCATTGGGTCAACCCACTAAAATCTGCATCCTTACGTGCAGGAGAGGTGCGGTCAGCTCTTTTTTAGAGCTCAGGCAGGTCACTCTTTCGTTGTGACCCCAGAAATTGTAAAGAAATGTTGTCCACAGTGGTCACAAATGTGAAGATGTGTCGGCTGACCTTTGTTAACGTACGTGGAAAACCAGCTTGTGGTGTTGTTTCAATTTTAGGCTTGTCATTTGTCAGCCTAAAAGAAGGCGAATATATATATATTGGATACGATGTGATGAACTGATGATAACAATAAGAATTGCCAGTGGAAAACCTAGCTAGTGGCCTATGATTCTATGAATGGGTGTGGGTGTGCATTATTCATTTATTCCTTTATTTCAAAAAAAATATTCATTCATTCCTGCGGAATCCATGCACGAGTGCCTGGCGTCATCCATGCCTTGGACCCCGGCTTTGTTCATTAACATGCACGGTGCCTTTGACCGCTGACTGAATGCCAGCAGCTCAACCGAGCGTCCCTGTCAGCATTCAGATTTTGACCGCTGAATGCCAGCAGCTCAACCTTGTAGTTATACGTACAGGTGTTTGAGTCTCATCAACTGCTCACATATTACAATGCCACACGAGCTCTCTCGTTCTCCCTGTTTTCCCCCCCTTAAACATCTGTTTGGACTGACATATGACCATGTAGGGAAAAGTGCTAAAATGGAATTGCAGAAGTCTAGAGCACCATGTTTCATATTTTTTTCCCTTTTCTTCAAACATGGTGTTCTAAACTTTTGCAATTCTACATTAAAAGACGGAAAAGAGCATGAGGGTTATGTATCATTATATTAAGAAGAGTAAACAGGACGTTTGTTACATCGTGTAGTCCGAGGCTGACACCAGGCATTAGACGCAAGAATGCGCTAAGAAGCACGATCGACTCTAGTACCCTACCACTCTCTGCCTGATCCTTCCAACCGTTTGGCTCCTGTCAGCATCGGCAGTTTCAATTATTATGAAGTAGCGGACTTTGGTGCTTAGATAGGCCCTGCAACACGACGCACGATCGATCGCGCCTCCATCCGACTCCACACGTCCTGCAATCCGCCAATACCGCCATTGCCCAAGCCCACAGAGTAGTAGCTTGGGAGGGTTGATCGACGGAGCGCGACAACGCTGACATGGGCGCGCAGGGCATGAGCGGCTGCGTCGTCCCGCCTCCTCCGATGCCCGGGCTAGGCACTGCGCGCTGCAATAACTTCGCGATCCGACCGACCCCAGTCCGTCCGATCCAGTAATGGCCGGCGCACGCGAAATATCTCGCGGCGGAACGAACGGAGACGTACTGCCGTCGCGGCTTCAATCCGATCCAAGCCTAGCATGGCCACGGAAAGCGAAAGGGACGCTCGATCAGCTCGCTCTTGCATAGTTGCATGCAATGCATGCCCATGGTTTGATCGAGCGAGTAGTTTCACGCGATGTGCGTGTTTGTGTGGGTGTGGTGGATTCCGGCGGCCCGGCAATATAATTAAGCGCGGCGTCGCCGGCGGCGTACGACAGCGGCCGGCGTGAGCGGGCGGGCCGCCGCTAGGATTGATGGACGGAGCTCGCGAGGCGGCGTCGCCATCATCATCGGCAAGAGAGCGACCGTCTGGGTCTGGCACCGAGCTACGTATAGCAGCTACGCGTTTCTCGGCTGGATTTCTGTCCTTGGGTGCAGCGGTTTGCTGCGGCCAAATCTGATCCGCGCGCCTCTCTCTGGTGGGTCGCGTAAACTCTACTGGCCTCCAGCTGCTCAACTCTCTCACAGCTATAGCTCAAGTTAAAGCCTGAATCTCTGATGAATGTGTGGATGTCGGAGGCCACACACGGAGAGTCGAAGACGAAGTACGTCCACTCGATAGCTATCGGTCCCGGCGAAATACAGTGTAAGCGCGCGACGTCCAAATCGGCGTCCATGCGCAGTACGTGCATGAGTAAATCCCGATCGACACCCGACGGCGACAAGTGCAAGCGCCCCGCGATCGACACCAGGATCGGCTGGGACACGGGGCCGGGGCGGGCGGCCATCGAAGATCGAGGACGACAGCACAAGCCCAACGATAACGTCCAACACCTCACCGCACGCTGCCACTGGCCGACTGGCCGGCTCACCGTGTTATAAACGACGGCGCAAAACGAACTAGAAGTAAAGAGATCAAACCGCAGAAGACACGAGATTTAACGTGGAAAACCCCCTCAACACGAGAGGGAAAAACCACGGGCGCCAGCCAGCAAGCAACTTCACTATGATTGGAGTCCGGTTACAAACGCCAACGGCGGCGGCTTACAAGAAGTAGAATGAATCAATCTCCAATGGAAAACCCTAACGGGTTTATATGACCCGTACCGTACCGCGGGGGCTCCGCCCCCCGCACCCCCCAATCGCGACCTGGCCAAACGGGGTGCAGCCCAATGGGCCAACTTCAGACTCCGCTCCGCTCCGGCTCCGGCCTTGGCCTCCGCTACGCTTCGTCAGAAGTTGGCCTCTATCTTGTGTACAATGAATTTGGATCACCCATCAACAAACTCCACCTTGAGACAAATTTCTTCTTGTAGCATCAACAAAGAACCTTCATCCTGAACACATCAAAAGAAACAAAATACTTCTGGCGCCAAACAACCCCTTGGGCTAATTTATTATACCAACAAAGCTTGAGCAAAGCTCAAACTTAGCAACAGGAACTGACTTTGTTAACATATCAGCTGGATTATTATGAGTGCTTATCTTGCATACCTTTAGCTTACCCTTTTCGATCTCGAACATAATGGTACTTGATCTCAATGTGCTTTGTCCTAGCATGAAACATCTGATCTTTAGTAAGATAAATTGCACTTTGACTATCAGAAAACAGGTTAATGTAAGAATCAACTCCACAAAGCTCAGCATACAATCCCTTTAGCCAAATCAACTCTTTGCATGCTTCAGCAATAGCCATGTACTCTGCCTCAGTAGTAGACAATGCAACAACAGGCTGCAAAACAGCCTTCCAACTCACAGCACAACTGCCAACTGTAAACACGTAACCTGTGAGTGATCTTCGCCTGTCCAAATCACCAGCATAATCCGAATCAACATATCCAATAAGTCCCTTAGCTGTCCTGCCAAACTGCAAACAATGATCTGCCGTCCCTCTGAGAAATCTGAAAATCCACTGAACTGCCCTTCAGTGTTTTTTACCAGGATTAGACATATATCTGCTAACAATACTCATAGCATAAGATAAATCCGGACGAGAGCAAACCATAGCATACATCAAAGAACCAACATCACTGCAATACGGAACTTTTGACATGTATTCAATATCCTCATCCAGACTCCGAATTGGACGTTCCACATATGCATTTCGATCGTCTCGACGAGATCTACGCAATGGTGAAGTCCAATTGACATTTTGAGCACTTTGATCTGACCGGTCTGACCGGTGTGGGTCAAAGGTCAGGCCGGTCAGGACTGCTGAATCGGCTATATGACCAATAACTGAATCAGATCAGTTGACCTTCTTATATAAGCCTGATCAGCCACTTTTGACCATGATTATTTGATCTACATGACTATCTTGATCCTCTTAGCAAAAGTTTCATCTTGGTGCACTTGAACTTATGATTTGACATCATATCGGCGCTTCTCCAAATACTTCTTTGCCCTCTTTATGAAATCATATTCAGAACTTCCAAGATGACCCACCAGTCCTGTCAAATACATATTCAAGCCAAACTAGCAAAATATCAAGGATTAGTATTAAATTGGCAATTCTAGCCTTAGCCTCACATATCTTGAACCGTGCCACTTTTGAGTGCGAACATATGCCCCCCTGTTTCTTGGTAAAGCTTGCGTACCAAGAAATACCTAGCAGCCCCAAAACTGCACCAGAACAATGTCGAGCACAAGTGTAGCAAACGAGTTTCACCTTTTAAAGGACGATAGCATCTATCAACCATATTACTCGACTTTGTCCAATATGAAGATTTCGACTTGTTGCTGCCATTTATAGACATTGTGTGAGTGAAACAAGCCTGAGTACACACCCCCTTGGCTGTGAATCATTGAAATATTATTGCTAAGTCATTCTCACACTTGTAAGCTTTTGTGAATGCATAAAACAACCAAATCACTATAATGACAATTGGTCTTTGCAATTCTCACTAAATTGACAATGATGAGGTATAAAACAATTCAAAAATGCATTCACAAGTTATTTTTGACCATAAATAGAATAGGATGAGTAATCAGCCCCAACAGACAATATGACACAATTACCTTGGAATTGATGGACAGCCGGATTACTCTTGCATTCTTTTTGCTAGGAGGTCTTTGAATGTATCATCAGATTATACTAGTGGCCAACAACTAATGGCTGATTTTGGCTTCAAGAAGTTCTAAAATCTTAATTGCCAAAGCAGTAGCCACACCGGTCAGACCGGTCACGATAGACGGTCAGACCGATCTGTCCAGGATGTGCACTCCAAATTACTGAACATCGGCATTCTTCCATAAGAATGTCTTTTGGACATCATGGCCTGATGCTCATTGTCTTAGAATGCTAATCCTGATTTTATATGTCTAGACATATCAAATGTTATAAAAATTGAGATGACATTCTAAACACATATCAATAAAAATATCTAGTGACTCACTTTAATGTAAAAACTGTCTGCACATGTATCAATAAGTCACCAAATGCCTTTGCATGATTTTACAACCATGGATCCTCAAATCTAGCCTGAATATAAAAAAATCATATTCGGCTTGTTAATTGAGACTAAATACACCAACCGGCTAAAAAATCTCAAAACATTATCATTTGGTGAAATAAGGACAACACCAATATTTTGAGAAATCTTGCAAGCCGATTTAGTAAATAGAAACTCCATAGTGGTAAAGTACTCTTTTAGCTTAAATCTTGCCTCCCCCGAGCACTTAAGGCACCAAAAAAGTTATAAGAAACCTCTCATCGGGAAGCTATCACTTTAGGACGATGATCTAAGAGATTCATCGGCCATGCATGTTGTCAAGGACGATAATTCAATATCATCCATAAAGAATCCATCCATAAGAATATGCACAACCAAAATAAAAAGAACAGAGAGATATAAATTCATAAATTAAAATTATCTCTAAGAACTAAATATTTCGGCTTTTGCAAATTAATCAATATGCATAGCAATTTGGTGATAACCCTCTATGATATAAAGATGATCCATGTGGAACCCAGGGACCAAAATAAGAGTATGAGGGATAATCAAGCATATCTAAGGATGAATTCCAAAACATAGGTATATGTGGCATTTGTAAAGCAAATGAACTAGGTAATGACCAATAGTTTTGATGATTTGGTGCAAACCTCAATTTTGAAGACCGTGTCTCATATCTTTTCTTCTCCTTCAACTGTGCGTCTGTTCCACACCTTTTGCTTGATCATCACCCGTATCTTGAATTTGAATGCTTCCTTTAGGAATCCATGCCATGCCTTTCTTCCTCAGCTCTTGAGCACTAAGCTTTTGGAACTCCTTCTTCCGCCAATTTGATAAACCAAGTGGATAGCTTGGTTTTACTTCAGTTTTGGACAGCAACGCTTTAGTCTTGATTTCTGGCCTCTTCACCTTCTTTTGTCCAGATTTTGCACTTGGAGAATCAACAACTGATTTTTCCTTCCCTTTGCCACTAGTAGCCGAAGTGTGGAACACATTAATCGGCTTGTCATTAATTAAATTCAGATCTGAACTTTTATCCTTCCGACCATCTCTTTTCACTCGGTAAACTTGCTTGACAGCCTTTTTCTTATTTTGAGCACTAGACCGATCTTTATACTCAAAATGTCACTTTCAACATATGGCTGCCTTGCACATGATGATCGCCTTGGAGCTGCATACTCAACATGATATGGTCTGAAATATGAAGGAGTATGTGCCCATGAATCACTCCATCCCCACGATGAATAAGGATGAGCACTAGTGGGATATGGAGCATATGAAACCGGCATTGATGGCTCAAAAGAAGAATATGATGTTGCTGACTGAAAACCCTTTCTTTGTCGATTCCAATTCCCAGAATTATGTTTAGGAGGCAATCTTGATGATTTAACTTCATTTGACCGATTGGCACGCTTGGCCTCATTGTCTTTTTGATACTTAGCCAGAAGTTCAGCAAAAGTGAGCTTCGGCTTTCTACCATTGTGCTTGACGCGGTCTTTACCTCCATTTACCTCAGGATGTTCAGATTTGGACATCCCTGATTTTTTAGCACTTGCACCGGTCTGACCGGTCTGGGTGACCGGTCTGACCTTTGTGTCACCGGTCAGACCTTTGGGCTGCACCGGTCTGACCTGTGACTCCAGAACAGGAAGAATAACTGGTTCCTGTCTCGATGAAGAAAAATCCTTTTGCCCCCCAGTAAATTCCGGGATTTTGATAGGCTCATCGTCCTCGAAAATCGCTTGATCTTGCAAGTTATGGACGATGTCTTTCTCAACACTTGGGAGCTTTGAATCTTTCTCTTTAGCAATTAAATCATGATCTTTGGATAAACCGGCTGATGCTAATCGATTCAATGATCCTCTGCCATCAAAACCAATTGTAGACAACTGGTCATCCTCTTGTGTTTGAGCAAATTTCAACCGTCCAGCATTAATGGCCGATTGTATAAATTGATGAAAAATATTGCAATTACTAGTATTATGATTAAAACAATTATGCCACTTGCAATATTTTCGGTCCTCTAACTCAAGATATGATGGACTAACTTTGTGATCAGAAACCTTAGTAAAATTATTCTCTAACAAGATATCAAATAAATTATCACACAAAGTTAGATCAAAGGTGTACTTTATTTTCTCCAACCGATGTTTTTGTGGAGAAGGCTTTAAGGCCAAGCAAGCGAACAGTTCAGATTTCTCATCGATCCATTCGGCTATACCTTTCTTAGCACTTCCCATACCTGATGCTTTAGAGTTGATCACTATATTAGCATCAAACTTCACAATGGTTCTCGATTTTGATTTTTTTCTTTTAAGTCCAGAATATCCATAAGCACACCATGAAGAGAAAAACTTTGACAATGATAATGTAGAAAATTTAAATGTCAAAGTATTTTTATGATCAGCCTTTTTAATCTTTACAATGCATTGGCTGATAGAATTTGAAGGTATATTGTTGCTAACAAGTAAATTACTATCCTCAATCGATCTTCTAGAATTATTTATGATAGAATCACTAATAAATAAATTTACTGAAAATACACGATCTGATTGGGAATTACTTGTAAAACATACCTTATCAAATAAATTGGAGAGGCGAGGAACCTTGATGATGTCGTACTTCTCTTCTTGAGGGCAGCCCACAGTCATCCTCTGCTTGGACCGGTCAGACCGGTGTGAGGAGCCGGTCAGACCGGTGCCTCCAGAGTTTCTGGAAATCACCTCGCGTCGACATGCCACTGATTCCTTCTCGCCTCTTTTATTTTGGTTTTCAACAGTTTGATGTTCTGATATTTTTTCAGCCTGAACTTGTCGTCCAATGATATGATAATCACTAGAAAAGTCCACGACACCTTCGGCTATATAGAAACCAAGCATGGCTGTTTTCTTTTGATTAACACACTCCTCTACAGCTATGCTTGACTCTTTAGATGTAACCGATTCAGAATGTACATTACTTAGTTCAGCTATGGTAATAACCGAACTATTGCTCAAATCTGAATCGTTCTCCTCTTTTGCCATTCGGAGCTCCACTATCAAAGCTCTTACTTGTACTTGTGCAACCGAAAGAAAATTAGATCCATCTATTCTATCTCTAATAGACGACCTTAATCCTTTTAGACATATATCAGCAAGGTTCATATCAGAAATTGATAAATTAGAAAATTGCTCCTTGGTTTCTTTGAATCGTCTTATGTAATGAGAAACTAATTCATTGCTACCTTGCTGAATTTTATAGAGATTAGTTGCACGTGATTTTTGAGAATAATTGGCTTGATGGCTAGAATTAGCATGGCCAATATTTACCAATGTGCTTGCTGAATTCTCATTAATTTGGCTATGGTTATGAATAACACTTGGAGTCAAATTATGATTATTAGTATTTGCATATGGTACTCAAATTGCAGGTGCAACCTCCACTTTAGTAGCATGTGATGCAATATGTATTGGTTGAGAACAACTGGCCAGATGGCTGAAATTAGCATGGCCAATTTTCTTGTTTTGTTCTTTTATCCTTAATTCATATGCCATAGATTTCACAAGCACTTCATCAAGCGAATTAAATTTTATATCTCTCAACCAATCTCTAAGGGATGATTTTAAACCTCTAAAAGCAAGATAAGCTAGATCTGAATCGGAAAAAGGTAAATTAAGGCAGCGATTCTTTATTTCTTTGAATTGTTCTAAATAATTAAAAACCAATTCATCTCTACCTTGCTGAATATTATAGAGATTGGTGGTGCATGATGTTTGAGAATAGCTAGCTGGACGGCTAGAATTAGCATAACCAACTTTCCCATTCACTGGCTTGTTTTGTGGTATAATCACATATTGTGAATTTCCAGCCGATGAATAAATGGATGAAACACCTTGCTGAAAATTAGTAGCATTACTAGCATGTGGTGTTCCATAAGAATTAGCCGAACTCACCATGTTAGTTTGGCCTTGATACATGTTAACCGACTCTTGAACTTTTTGTACAGCCGGTGTGTGTGAGTAATGTTGTATGTTGCTAGTATAGTTAAAATTCAAAGCATGCATATTTGACAATGACTTTTGCATATTAAATTCAGAATTATAATTTGCATAATTAAAACCATCTGAATAATTACTAGCCGATGCAATATGCCTACTAGTATCAAATCTAGCAACATCAACATAAGGATTTATGGTACTTGCAAAATAACTATTAACATTAGACATAGGTAATGTATTTGCAAATTGTACCTTGAGCTCATCATAGTAGGACTGATGTGAAGTATATGAATAGCCCACCATATAAGTCTCGATGCTTCAGATCTTGAAATATAGATAAATCCAGATATCCTCAAAAATCCAAGCAATCAATGACCAATAACTTGCTTCACTTTTAATCTTCAATATGTAGTAGCAAGCAAGACAAAATACAACGCAAACGGCTTAAGCAGCCTGATGCAATGTGATAATTATAGATGCAATCGGTCCCGAAAAACCTGATTCAACTATAGCGGCGAGTCAAGATAATAATAGATAGATTAAGTAAAAGGCTAGGGATCGATAGAACGGTTTGAGCAACCAGATCTTTTTCCCCATCGGAGTCGCCAATTTGTTGACGCTTTCTCGGTCAACAACACGAGAGCACTAGAGCGTGCGGGTCGCGAAAGGACCGAAGAACGAAGATGCCGCAGGGACCGGTCAGGCGCACCTGTCAGACCGATGTCCTAGGGTTTGGCTCAAATCGATCGTTCAGGGGGATAACTACCACACTTACGTGATGGAGGACGGCTAGGTTTACGAGCAAACCAGCAAAGGGATAACCAACGTACTTACATGATGAAGAACGACTAGTTTACAAGCAAACTAGCAAAGACCGTTGAAGCTCTCGCCCGGGAGGGACCCCATCAGGGCGTGGACGTCGCCGGTGTGCCCTAGGTCGGCCAACATGCCCTAGGACGTCATCTCTGGTCTTGGAGATCAAGAGACGAGAAGCATGGAGGTTGGAAAAGTTAGGGTTTAGAATAAAAAGTAAAGGTAATGATAGATTCGATTGTGTTCCCCTCAATCGGCCGTGGCCCTTCATAAATATAGGGTGGGGAGGTCTTGCCCCAGTAGGAGTCGAAGCCTATACAAATCCCGTGTCGAAATACAACTCCTAACTCGGATTTAGCAGGGTGCATCGGTCAGACCGTTCGTCCCCACCGGTCAGACCGGTCAGCATAGGGCTGAATCTTACCAGAGTCATAACTCTCTCATCCAGACTCCGAATTGGACGTTCAACATATGCATTTCGATCGCCTCGACGAGATCTACGCAATGATGAAGTCAAATTGGCATTTTGAGCACTTTGATCTGACCGGTCTGACCGGTGTGGGTCAAAGGTCAGACCGGTCAGGGCTGCTGAATCGGCTATATGACCAATAACTGAATCAGATCAGTTAGCCTTCTTATATAAGCCTGATCAGCCACTTTTGACCATGATTATTTGATCTACATGACTATCTTGATCCTCTTAGCAAAAGTTTCATTTTGGTGCACTTGAACTTATGATTTGACATCATATCGTCGCTTCTCCAAATACTTCTTTGCCCTCTTTATGAAATCATATTCGGAACTTCCAAGATGACCCACCAGTCCTGTCAAATACATATTCAAGCCAAACTAGCAAAATATCAATGATTAGTACTAAATTGACAATTCTAGCCTTAGCCTCACATATCTTGAACCGTGTCTCTTTTGGGTGCGAACTTTCAGCATCACATGTATGTACAGCGGGACAACACATTTCCGTAGGGATCTCCGGACTCGGGGAGAAGGATCTGATCATATGATTAGTTTTTGTTTGTACGACTCCATCTCCATGATGCCCTAGTGTTGCCCGTGGACCTGGTTTCCTTTTATGTTATTATTCTTCAGATGATTGCCACATCGTGGTGCTACTAGTCTTTGTGGATTATTGGAGTGGCCGGAAGATTGGACTACTTGTCGGAGGCCTGGTGAATCGAACTTGCGCCGTCTTTGATGTGTGAGGGAATGGGACACTGTGGACTGTGGTGAGCAGATATGAGATATCTGATGGCCGTGGGGTGTATATTTATACCCTTTGCTAGAAGACTTGAGCCATACCAAACTTGCCTAATTAAAAATATTGTCGGGGACGGTCATTAGGGGTCCCCTAACTAAGGGGATAATCACCCTCGTTAAACGCAAAACCGCCCAGGGACTGTTTATCCTTGGCCACAGGACTGCACGGGCCCACAGCCTGCCACGGCCCAGCAGCGGCCTGGAAGGCCCGTTTGGCCGCCTCGCTCGAGGGCTCCAGTCCCTCGAGCGGATCTCCGCCTCGCTCGAGGGCTCCAGTCCTTCGAGCGGATCTGCGCCTCGCTCGGGGGCCCCGGCCCCTCGAGCAGACCTCCGCTTCGCTCGAGGGGTTCGGACCCCCTCGAGTGGGCAACCGCCCCCGCTCCGCTCGATAGCGGCATTTAATTCCCGGCCCCACGGCGGGACGCCAAAGTCATGGTGAAACCTTCCCCCACGCCGCGCATTTGACACAGTCAGAGCGCCTGACACCGCCACAGTGCGGCCTAACCCGCCACTGTGTAGCCATCCCCGGCATTGTGCGGGCGCCGCGCGGTCCTGTGAGGACAGGCAGGGGCCATTCCTTGACACTGTACCACCTGCCCCCGTCCTCCCCTGCAGCAAGACCCTCGAACGGGCATGGGGGCACCCTCGAAGGGTGTACGGACGGCGAGCGGGCGCGCGCCCCGACTGACGTCGGCGTACGGGCGACGTGCGCCATGTCCCCTCCGCCAACTCCGGCGCCGCATGGCCATCCCGGGCGCTGTGCGGCCATCCACAGCGCTGCGCCACCACTCCCGCCACTGTGCGACAACACGCGCGGCACTGTGCGGACAGGCCGGTGATGCGCTGCAGTCCCGTGCCACCAACTCCGGTCCTTCCCCCAGCGGTTAGGCCCTCGATCCAGCAGGGGCAGCCCCTCGAAGTCAAAGCAGGACAGGTCACAGTGACCGCCACACCGCCCGCAGAAGTCGGAGGGCGCCACCAGCTCGCGCCAGAGACCATGACGCGCGGGACAAGATCGCCGTCGCCATACTTATTAGTACGCGGCCATTGTGCTGGCTGCTGTGCAGCACCCCTGTAACTGCCCTCCCTTGGCCTATAAATGGGAGAGGCAGAGCCTCCTGCGCAGAAGAGACGCAACACGCTCACCGCGCACAACTCGCCATCTTGTTCTAGATATTGGCACTTGCCTCAATCACTTAGTCGGGACTAGGGGGAATTTCCTCCTCTCCCACCGTGCTTGTAGCCCCCCTCTACAGGCACCACCGGTGCAAGCTAATACAAGTGCGAAAGCATATCTGCTGGACGTACGGCCGCGTGGTCGGAACCAGGATAAACCCCCATGTCATCTTAGCTAGCACCGACCATCGAGGAGCTGATCTCAGCGCAAATCACTAGTTGGTGCCGGTGCTAATCCGGACACCGACAGTTGGCGCGCCAGGTAGGGGGACTACGCTGTGATCATCCAACCCGCTCTCTCGATGGTGACCGTCACCGAGCAGACGTCGGAGAGGCCCGCCTGGGGCGAATCCGACTCGTTCCCGGCCGGATTCGAGATCTGGTTTGGGAGCATCCACTACCAGGCGACGGGCAACGGGTACCACATGCGTATCCTCAACAGGGACGCGCTCAGGGCGGCACCGCCCGGGACGTCAGCAGCCCCAATGCCTGTAGTGTTCCCACCGCCACCTCGATGTCGCAAGCGTTCGGGGAAGCGCTCACGGCGAGCGCGCACGGCGCGACGCCAAGCGGCGAACGCCGGCTCCCCCCAGGGGGTCAAAGCCGGCGAGCTCCCACCTTTCAGGGCAGACCAAGGCGGCACACTTCCACCGGCGAACTCCACGGCGCGCCCCACGGAAAGGGTCGTGGCTGCGCAGCCACGATACCCCCACGGGATGCGCAGCGCCGCCTTGGCGTATTCTTCGTCGGCCGGCACCGACCTGGCTGCGTACGAGGACCTTCCGGACCACCACTACATGTCCATCCAGAACCTTGTCATCACCTCGCCCGACGAGTCCTACCGCGACACCGACGGCGAAGAGTACGGGTACGGGCGTAGGGCGCCGGAGTGGGACTACTCCGGATTACGGGACCCCGACGCTTTCAGGCGGTTCCAGTCTACAGCAACTTACTGCCTCACCTGCTCCGACAATTCCAGCGAGGGGGATTACGATCCCACTTGTGAATGCTTCGTCGTCGTCCTCGGCGAGGGCGAAGACGAGGGAGGCGGAGCAGGCGACACTGCGGTCCGCAACAATGTGGCAGTCACCCCGCCGGTGGGGGCGACGCCACCGCCGTCTGACACTGCGCGTGCCGCGCAGATGGCCCAGCTCCGCGAGCTGGAGGCGAAGCTGAACGCGGAGCGTGAGCAGCTGCGGCAGCTGAAGGCCACGCTCAAGAGGGACAGAGCTGGCCCCTCGACCCAGGGAGCGCGCGCTGCGGGTCGCGTGGCCCGCGAGCGCATCAACGCCGATGCCGACGTGGACGAGATGCCAAACCTGGCAAGGGCCAGCCAGAAGCTCGTGGCCGCGGCAACTTTGATTCGGGCCATGCCCGAGCCATCGACGCCCGAGGGACGTAACCTGCGCCGCGAGGCGCAGGCCCTCATTGAGCAGGCAGCGGTGCAGCAAGCCGAATGCTCCGCGTCCCGCATGCGCCATCAGTCTGCCACGAAGGCTGGTGGGGGCGGACGGGACCAGGAGGCATCGGTCCACACTCCGCACTGGGCGCCTACCGTCCACGAAGGCAACCAGAGGACCCCTGCCAAAGATCGGATTCGAGACACGCGCAGTGCACTCAACGACGGCGACGCCCGCAACATCCTGAACAAGAAGAGGCAGGACGCCACTCTGTCGCACGGCTACAACCCATGGCGCGGCGGGCGATACGACAGCCGGGAGGACAAGAGCCCGTCGCCGGAGCCGCCGGGCACGCGTGTGTTCGGTCGAGCGATCCGCACGGCCTCGATCCCCCCGCGCTTTCGCCAGCTGACGACCGTGAACAAGTACTCGGGGGAGACGGACCCCCGGGTGTGGCTCTACGACTACCGCCTGGCATGTCAGCTGGGCGGCACCACCGACGACGCCATGATCATTCGCAACTTTCCGCTGCACCTGGCAGACTCCGCGCGGACGTGGCTCGAATACCTGCCCGCAAACCAGATCCACGACTGGGACGATCTAGTCAGGACGTTCGTGGGCAACTTCCAGGGCATGTACGTGCGCCCCGGGAACTCCTAGGACCTCCGAGGTTGCTCCCAGAAGGCTGGCGAGTCCTTGAGGGACTTCATCCGCCGCTTCTCCAAGCGCTGCACCGAGCTTCCGAGCGTCGGCGAGTCCGAGGTCGTGCATGCCTTCTTGGAGGGCACGACTTGCCGGGACCTCGTGCGCGAGTTGGGGTGGAACCCTCCCACCAACGTCAACGAGCTGTTCGATATCGCCACCAGCTACGCTTCCGGTGAGGAGGCGGTGGGGGTGATCTTCGACGGCAAGAAAGGCAAGCAAGCTGAAGATGCGCCCGCTGAGGGTAGCAAGCCCAAGGAGCCCTCGAAGAAGTAGAAACAGGGCAAGAAGGGCAAGAAGAACCAGGGCAAGAAGCCCATGGCACAAGATGAGAGCCCCGAGTAGGTCAACGCGATCGACGCCGCCAACAAGGGGGCTCGAGGTCCCCCTCGAGGGGGGGGGGGGTCTTCGACGACATGCTGAAGAAGCCCTGCCCGTACCACAAGACCCCCGTCGCTCATACCCTCGAGCAGTGCGACATGCTCAAGAAATACTACAGCCACATCACCGCAAAGGAGGACAACGCCAAGAAGGATGCGAGTGACGGGGGCAAGGATGGTTTCCCGGAGGTGGAGAACGTGTTCTTCATCTTCGGGGGGCCCACCGTCGATATGACGTCGCGGTAGCGCAGGCGTGAACGTCGAGAGGTCTACTCCGTTCACCCGGCCGTGCTGTCATACCTCGACTGGTCGGAGGAGACGATCTCCTTCGGCCGAGAAGACCACCCAGATCACATCCCCAATCCGGGGCAGTACCCGCTTGTTGTCGACCCCATCATCGGCAACACACGGTTTTCCAAGGTGTTGATGGACGGAGGCAGCAGCCTCAATATCATGTACTCCTCCACCTTGGAGCTCATAGGGATTGGCTTGGACAAGCTGCGGCCCAGCAAGTCGCCGTTTCACGGCGTTGCGCCGGGCAAGCGAGTCCAGCCTCTCGGGCAGATCGACCTGCCCGTCTGCTTCGGCACACTGAGCAACTTCCTCAAGGAAGTCCTCACCTTCGAGGTGGTGGGGTTTCGGGGAGTGTACCACGCCATCCTTGGCCGGCCCTGCTACGCCAAGTTCATGGCGATCCCGAACTACACTTACCTGAAGCTCAAGATGCCGGGGCCCAAAGGCGTCATCACGGTGGGCCCTTCATTCGAACACACGTTCGAGTGTGACGTCGAGTACGTTGAGCGCGCTAAGGCGCTCGCGCATGACGAGGCCCTCGTGGCGGACCTGGAGAAGCTGGCCAACGAGGCCCTTGACTCCGCCAACAAGCACGCCGGTAGCTTCGAGGCCGCGGAGCACACCAAGGCCGTGCCCCTCGACCCCAGCGCCCCCGAAGGCAAGACGTTGAGGGTCAGCTCCACCCTCAACCTGAAATAGGAAGTGGTGCTCGTCGACTTTCTCCGCGCTAACGCTGACATCTTTGCGTGGAGTCCCGCGGACATGCCGGGCATTCCGAGGGAAGTCGCCGAGCACTCACTTGATATCCTGCCCAACTCCAAGCCGGTCTCTCAGCGTCTGCGACGATTTGACGAGGAGAAACGCCGGGCGATTGGAGAGGAGCTGCGAAAGCTCTTAGAGGCCAAGTTCATCAAGGAAGTGTTTCATCCAGTGTGGCTCGCTAATCCTGTACTAGTTAAGAAAAAGAATGGGAAGTGGCGGATGTGCATTGACTATACCGGTTTGAATAAAGCATGTCCTAAAGTTCCTTTTCGTTTGCCACGGATTGACCAAATAGTTGATTCCACCGCGGGGTGCGAGTTGCTATGTTTCCTTGATGCGTACTCCAGTTACCACCAGATCAAGATGAAGGAGTCCGACCAGCTCGCGACCTCCTTTATCACACCGTTTGGGATGTTTTGCTACGTGACGATGCCGTTCGGTCTCCGAAACGCCGGGGCGACATACCAGCGATGTATGCTCCACGTCTTCGGGGATCACATCGGGCGGACCGTTGAGGCATACGTCGACGACATCGTAGTTAAATCCAGAAAGGCGGGCAACCTGGTGAGCGATTTGCGCATTGCGTTCGAGTGCCTTCGGGCAAACAGGGTTAAGTTAAATCCCGAAAAATGCGTCTTCGGGGTGCCGCGCGAGATGCTTTTAGGCTACATTGTCTCCCAGCGAGGCATAGAGCCCAACCCGGAGAAGGTGTCGGCCCTCGAACGGATGGGGCCGATACGCGACCTGAAAGGGGTACAAAGGGTCCTGGGCTGCCTTGCAGCTCTGAGCCGATTCATCTCGCGCCTCGGCAAAAAGGGGTTGCCCCTGTACCGACTGCTGTGGAAAAGTGAGCGCTTCTCATGGACCACCGAGGCCCAAGAGGCCCTCGACAAGCTAAAGGCGACACTCGCCCATGCTCCGATTCTGACCCCGCCCCAGGAAGGCGAGCTGTTGTATCTCTACGTTGCCGCCACAACCCAAGTGGTCAGCGCGGTCACCGTGGTAGAAAGGACGGAAGAAGGCCACACCCTGCCAGTCCAGTGGCCGGTCTACTACATCAGCGAGGTGTTGTCGGATACCAAGACACGATACCCCCAGATCCAGAAGCTGCTCTACGCGGTGGTGCTCGCATGGCGCAAGTTGCGGCACTACTTCGAGGCCCATCCTGTCACCGTGGTGTCCTCTTTCCCTTTGGGGGAGATTGTCCACAACCAGGACGTCTCGGGTAGGATAGCAAAGTGGTCCGTGGAGCTCATGGGTGAGGCACTCACCTACGCACCACGAAAGGCGATCAAATCGCAGGTCTTGGCGGACTTCGTGGCTGAGTGGACCGACATTCAGCTGCCCACCCCTCAGATTCAAGCCGAGTGCTGGACCATGTACTTTGATGGTTCAGTAATGAAAACGGGCGCATGCGCGGGCCTGCTCTTTGTTTCACCCCTCAGGGAGCACATGCGGTACTTGGTGCGCTTGCATTTCCCTGCGTCAAACAACATGGCGGAGTACGAAGCCCTCCTCGGCGGCCTCCGCATCGCCATCGAGCTCGGCATCAAGCGCCTTGATATCCGGGGAGATTCCCAGCTGGTCATTGACCAGGTAATGAAGAACGCAAGCTGCCACGACGAGAAGATGGAGGCGTACTGCGCCGAGGTGCGCAAGCTCGAGGATAAGTTCTTTGGATTCGAGCTCAACCACATCGCGCGCAAGTACAACGAGGAGGCGGACGAGCTGGCAAAGATTGCTTCGGGGTGAATCACCGTTCCTCCGAACGTCTTCGCCCGCGACCTCGCCAAACCCTCCGTCAACCTCGACAAACCCGCCGACGCTTCCGGAAAAACCTCGGGGGCTGACCCCTCGAGACACACGGGCACCGAGCCCATGGATGAGGATCCCTCGAACGGGGAACTCAAGGTCTCGGACCTCGAAGAGTCCCAGGCGGATGAGGCCGAGGCGATGGAGATTGACAACCTCCCGCCCCCTCCGCGGGACTGGCGCGACGAGTACCTTGCATGGTTAGAACGGGGGGAGCTCCCTCTGGGCCGAACCGAGGCAAGGCGTATCGCCAGGAAGGCCAAGTCATTCGTCGTCATCGACGGCGAGCTGTACAAGCGCAGTGCTTCGGGGATCATGCAGCGTTGCATTTCCATTCCCGAAGGTCGGGAGTTGATCCAGGACGTTCACGCGGGCGAATGCGGTCACCACGCCGCTCCGCGCACACCCATGGGCAAAGCGTTCCGCCGGCGCTTCTATTAGCTGACAGCGGTCGCCGACACCAACGAGGCGGTGCGCACCTGCGAAGGGTGCCAGTACTACGCGCGGAAGACCCACCTCCCGGTTCACGCACTGCAAACCATCCCCATCATGTGGCCTTTCGCCGTGTGGGGGCTGGACATGGTCGGGCCCTTGCGAAAGGCGCCCGGGGGCTTCACCCACATACTCGTGGCCATCGACAAATTCTCAAAGTGGATCGAGGTCCGTACCATCAGCAGCCTCAGGTTCGAGCAGGCGGTGCTATTCTTCATGGACATCGTGCACCGCTTTGGGGTACCCAGCTCTATCATAACGGACAACGACACACAATTCACTGGCAAGAAGTTCTTGGAGTTCTGCGACAGCTACCACATCCGCGTGGATTGGTCTGCCGTGGCACACCTGCAGACTAAAGGCCAAGTCGAGCGCGCCAACGGCATGATTTTGCAAGGCCTGAAACCAAGGATCTTCAACAAGCTCAACCAATTTGGCCGGAATTGGGTTCAGGAGCTGCCATCAGTCGTTTGGAGCCTCAGGAACACCCCGAGCAGGGCCACGGGGCTCACCCCTTTCTTCCTGGTCTACGGCGCGGAAGCTGTACTCCCCACGGATTTGGACTATAGGTCCCCAAGGATCAAAGCCTACCAGGAGGGACATAACCAACAAGATCGCGAAGACGTGTTGGACTGCATTGACGAGGCCCGAGACGAGGCGGTCCTACACTCCGAGAAGTATCAGCAATCCCTGCGACGCTACCAAGCGAGCAAGGTCCAGCCCCGAGACCTCAACAAGGGAGATTTGGTGCTTCGACTCCGACAGAAGAATGAAGGACGCCACAAGCTCACACCGCCGTGGGAGGGGCCATACATCATTGCCGAGGTCCTCCAGCGCGGCACGTACAAGCTCGCGAACGAGGAAGGTGAAGTTTTCGCCAACGCTTGGAACATCCAACAGCTATGTCGCTTTTACCCTTAAATTCCAAGTCATTTTGTGCATATCCAGCACCCCAGTCGGTTGTATATACGTTAAGGTTGTGAATAAAGACAAGGGAGACTCGGCTTTCCTCCGAAAGCCAAGTCCCCTCGGGGGCTACTATGGGGGGCACCCCCCCTAAACGGTCCCATTTTTTCGCAAAAACCTTTTTCTTCTGAAAATGCCAAGCGCGTCATGCCTCGGAAGCCCAGACAGGAAGAAAGCAGGGCGCGAATAGCTAAAAGGTAAAGCCGGGCGAGCTAGGAATGGCCTACGCCTCCAGCAGGATACGGCTACCCTCTCTCATACCATTTCACCTTCAAGTTACTCGTGAAAACAATCAATCCCAGCTGAAATCTGCCTAGGTGATGGGGAAAGACTCAACAGCACACGTAAAACGAGTCACACTTAAGTTACAAACTTCAAAGGTGGATTGTTTTGTTACATGAGCCACCTGGCTCAAATCCTGACCACGACTTAAGGGCTTCGGCGCTCGACTACTTTCAGGGCTCGAGGGTACCCGCGGGGGGAGCATTCGGGAAGAGGTCCTCCTCGAATGCGTCAGCAAGGTCCGCAGTGGCGTCCGCAGCGGCAGCATCGACCTGGTTCATGGTGTCCTGCTCCCCGTCATCATCAAGGTCATCCGCGATGACGTATCCCGTGGCCAACGCCGCAAGGTCGACGATGTAATGTGTCGACACCACGCCGAGGGTCTTCTGGATGCCGAGATGGAGGGCGCCCTTCGTGCGCTCGACGACGTGACCGCTCAGAGCCCGAAGGCGGCTCGCCAGCGAGCTCCCCGACAAACCGGTGCCCTCGTCGATGTTCTGGCACGCTTCGAGGGCCGCCTGCTCCAGAAGGCCCAGCTCTTGCTGGGACGAGGTGTAGGCTGCCTGGAGCACTTCCACCTGCGTCGCCGACTCCCCTAGAGCTTTCCGCAGTCCTGGGGGGAGAAAGGGTGAGTCGAGAGCAAATCTCGACGAACTTGAACAACAAATAAAAGGATCGAGGGCTGCGACTTACCCTCGACCTGCTTCCTCTCCTTCTCGAGCTCTGTACACGCAGCCCCAGCCTCCTGCTGTAGCTGCAGGATCGAAGCGTCCTTCTCCGTGCCGACGGTCCTCAGGGCCTCGACGGCGACGCCCTCCTGGACCAACTCCCCGGTGAGCCGCTCGATCTCCGCCTCCCGAAGCTGATGCGTGGCCCTGGCCTCTGCGAGTGCGGCACACTCCTGGTGGAGCTGGGACTGCGCCTCCTCCCGCACCGAGCGTTCGCGCTGGAGGACGGACCGAGCATCCTCGAGCGCGACACGCTCCTGCTGGAGCTAGGTCTCCGCCCAGTGGCGAAGCTAGAGCAAATCAGAGGGGGGTGCATTTGCCTTGTGAGTGCATAAAATTAAGCTGAGGAGGGTGCATATATGGTGAAAACTTAACCATAATCACTGTTTTTGCAAATTTTGGGGGGTGCATTAGCACCCACTACACATAGTGTAGCTTCGCCCCTGTCTCCGCCTCCGCGCGCGCGGTGCGTTCCTACTGAAGCTGGCCCTCCACCCTGGAGAGCGCCTCGACCTTCTCCTGCAGAGCAGCACCCAGCTTCTTAGCCTCCTGGGTCTTCTGCTTGGCCTGGGTCTGCCAGGACTGCGCCCTCTCGAGGGTCGTACGATCTTGCAAGAGTTGGGCCTGCGCCTCGGCAAGAGCCGTCCCCTTCTGCGCCAGCGCAGCCTGAACCTCGGCAAGAGCCTCGCGCGCCCTCCGCAGCTCGTCGTTCGCCACCGCTAGCGCCTCCTCCTTCCCCTGGAGCGCGGCCTTCATCTCCTTGGCCTCCTTGGTCTTTTGCGCCGCCAAGGAACGCTGGTCGGTGTGAGCATCCTCCATGCCCATGAGGTTATACTCCAGCCAACCGTTGTCCGCCCGCAGGGCCTCCACCATCGCGTCCAGAGCCTCGTACTGCATCCGGTACCAGTCGAGGTCGGAGCTCAGCTCGGCAATGCGAGCGAATCTCTCGCCCGCCTGGCCCTGCAGCTCCTGCGGGTAGTGAAGGGAAAGCATGGAGTAAGAATCAAACGAGAAACACTCAAACAGGAAAATAGAGGAACGAACGGCAATCAAGCGAGCATCCTTACCTAGAAGATCTGGAACGACCTGCCTCCGTGGAGTCGGATCGCTTCGACCAGAGCGGCGTGAAGAGAAGCGCTGTCGGCACGGAACTCCTGCCACAGCGCCCACTCGGACCTCGCCTCTTCCAGCATGCTCCGCGACACCCCAGGGAGGCGGAGCCTCTGCTCCCACTGTGGCACGTCGGCGCCAGGCGCCGGGACCGCGACGCCGGACGTCGACGCCCCGGCACCGGACGCCGGTTGCTGCGACATCACGCAGCCGTCGGATCGCACCACCAGCGCCCCGGGCACGGGCCCGGGGGCGGATCCGACCGCTGCCTCCACCCGACCCCCTCTGGGGGTAGAATCACCATCAGCGGGGGCCTCGGCCGTCCCGCGGCCCTCGACCCCCCGACTCGCCGTGCGGGCCCGCTCTCGCCCTTGCTGGGTACCACGGGTCATCGTCGCCCGCATAGACCCCACCGCCGCTTCCTCCCGCTGCCGTGGCCCCGCGGCCACGGTCGTGACACGCGACGCCTCGCCCGTCGCCGCCGTGCCCGCCGCCACCCATGGCACCCTCTCCGAGCGGGGCCTCGTCACGCGCGGTGCGTCCAGCGCCCCCAACTTGAGCGCCTTGACGGGCGCAAGGCCAGGGACAGCGGGCGTCGTCCTAACAACGAAAGAGAGGACGGGTGGGTGACCGGATACATGATATCAAGAACACGGAGGGCAAAAAACAACTCACCTTATGCTGGAGTAACCCCGCTTGCGCTTCCTTGAGGGTTCTGGGGGTGCCTCCGCCGAGCCCGTCGACATCCTCGACGGCGCCTCCCCGACGGACGGCACCGTATCCGCCTCAGGGACCGTCTCTGCGGGGACTCCCTCGACCCCCGGCGACGGGGGCGGCGCGGCTAACCACCTGTCGGAGGTGGCCCGCTCCCCCTCGCTCTCCTCCTCGTCCGAGGACGTGTTTACCACCTCCGGCGGGGGGAGAGGCCCTGCTGCTCCCGCAACAGGTAATCCTCGTTGTACCTATCGAGGCGCTCCTACCTCCTGACCCTCTTCTCCTTCGCCTGGGCCGCCTGGTCCTTCTGCCTCTACTGCCTGGCGCGATTGGCAGCCTGCGACCGAGGCATTGGCGGATCCGATGTGGGGACATCGACATTCACCCCCTGCCGCCAGCAACCACTGTCAGATCAAGCATGGGGATGAAGAAGGCAAAAACGAAGAATCGACACTCACTTGACCGGCGTCCGGGAGCATCGCGAACGACCACAGGTCGTCATCGCTGTTCGGCACCTCCCTGGGATTTACCGCGTGCCTCGCCCTTGCGGCCGCGTACGCCGGGGCAAGCGGCTCCTCCAGCAACCGCGAGCGGGCCAAAGCCACAGGGTTGGCCTCGCTCCTCATCTCGAAGATGGTGAGCTCCCTCTCCATGAGAGGAATCACCCGCCGGCGGTGGAAGTTGGCAATGACGAACGCCACGGTCAGCCCGACGTTCGCCAATTGACTTAGGGCGTCGGTGAGAGGCTCGAACCTCCTCTGCCTCGACGCGGACGACACGCCGTGCGCCCATGAGATTGGCCTCTCCGTCAGCACCTTCCTGGTGTATGGCGGAAGGCCGGCGCCATCGTTGCGCAGGTAGAACCACCCCTTCTCCCAGTCGGAGTTGTTTGACGTCATTGTACACGGCAGGTACAACTCCTTGCGGGAGTCGCGCACCGAGAGCGTGAGGCCGCCGGCACGGACCGCTCGGCGCGTCCTCCTCTCCCACGTGGCGAGCGTGTGAAGCTCGCCACGGAAAAGGTGGACCCACAGGTCCCAATGCGCCGGGATCCCTAAGAATCCCTCACAGACGGTGACGAAGGAGGCCGCCAGCGAGATGGCGTTGGGGGTGAAGTTATGGAGCTCCACCCCATAGTGGTAGCACAGCCCCCGCATGAACTTGCTCGCGGGGGCGTTGAAGCCGCGCTCGTGCAGCCGCAGGAAGCTGACGACGTAGCCGGGCGGAGGATTCGGTTGCTGGTGAGACGGCGACGGGATGATCCACGCCGGGTTCGCCCCATCGCCGGCCGGTGCTAGTTGGCCGCCGTTAACCAACCCCTCCAACGACAGCTGATCCGCCGTCGACCGGGGCCACGGGAATGCCTCCAGCACCCGGATCGAAGACATGGCGGAAGGAGCGGTGGGACGCAGGCGGCTGCGGAAGCGGTGGAGCACGAGCGGATCTGAAGCGGCAAGGCGCGTGGCACTGAGGAAGGCAAAGAGCAAGGGACGGGTGCGAATGGCTGAGGTAAGAAGCTTCCCCCGCGCCCCCTGCTTTTATAGAGTAGGAAGGGGCGGAGCCCCCGGAAGCGCAACGGGCGGCGACAGTTAATGCGGCAGGCGCCCCCCGTCACTGACGGCGGGGCCCCACCACGCCAGAACCGCCGAGCGCACACGCGTGCGTCATGATTACCGCACGGTAATCCAAGGGACGCGGCGTCCCATCTCATCGCCCTCACACGTCGCCCACGTCGCGTCGCCTAAAAAAGCACGCCCACTCTGCACGCCCCGCGCCACGTCAGCCGCAGTTGGCGGAGCGCGGCGGCCTACCGTCCCATGGACGCATTTCGAACGCCAGGGGTTCCTTCTCGCATAAGGATAACCCCCTGTAAATCTCGAGCCGGGGATTCGAGGGCCGACCCCTCGAGGGGATATGGCTGGCGCCCCAATCCAAAGCAGGCTGAAGTCACAAGGCCACGACCTGTCAATGCGTCCTCGAAAACGAACTCAAGGAAGCCTGAGGCTCAGGCCTGCATGGCTCTACTGATCAGCAGCTCGAGGCCCAGCCCGCTGAGGGTACAATGGGCGCCGCAGATGCCCCTCGATCTGGGGGTTTACTGATCTGTGGTTCAAAGCTCGACTCGATGACAGGTCAGTGAGCGCCACAGGTCCGCCAAGACGGGAGCGCCTGGTGCCTCCCCGCAAAGGCCCTACTGATCAGAGGTACGGAGCCTGACCCCCGACGGGTTCGAACAGGTGCCTCAGATTGACACAGTCAGGAACGATTGAGGCACGCGCAGTCGAGCCTGTCCTCGAACGCGAAGTTCGGGGGCGCCCTACATATCGTGTTCAAGGCCAGGACAGAGGCAGCCAATCGAGGGATCCCATCGAGGGAGTGCATCCGCGCCCTCGGCCCCTATCGAACGGGACCGAGCCCTGCTTGGCAAACCCCTGCAAGCACTTACATGGACGTGTCTCCGGACCACGAGCCGACCCCTATCGAACGGGGCACGGACGCCCACTTGAACTATCCGCTAACAGCTCACCGAGGCAACCGTCGCTCGCCGCCCGCTCGAGGGTAGCACGGCTTGCCTCACCCCTCTACCCTGCGGAAGGGCAACGAGGGTCGTAATAACAAAGCCGAGAGTCTTTACCCGATCGCCCCTGAATGGGCCAGGGCTCGGGGGCTCCTCGCACCATGACCACCCCAACGATCGCCGCACCAACCCGCCTAAGGTCGCGCCCTCGAAAAAATGGCCGGCCTACCCGAAACGTCTTGGGTCAGCACGATGCCTCCCCTCCTGCGTAGATCGCCGATGCCGGCTGAAACACCGCCGAGGCGGGGTGAAACAAACGCAAGGCAAGCCACGTTGCCCTACGTATTTAACCCCTGCACGAGTGCACACACTCCTGCAGGGCTTCGGGGGCTTACACCCACGGGTGCGCTAGCGCACCCCCGCAGGAAAACGCGAATGATCAAATGGGACGAGACTCGCGCACAGCACCCGAGAGCGGAATCCCTTGCCGGAACGGTCCCCGTTCCAGCAAAGGCTCGGGGGCTACTGTCGGAGACGGTCATTAGGGGTCCCCTAACTAAGGGGATAATCACCCTCGTTAAACGCAAAACCGCCCAGGGACTGTTTATCCTTGGCCACAGGACTGCACGGGCCCACAACCTGCCACGGCCCAGCAGCGGCCTGGAAGGCCCGTTTGGCCGCCTCGCTCGAGGGATCCAGTCCCTCGAGCGGATCTCCGCCTCGCTCGAGGGCTCCAGTCCTTCGAGCGGATCTGCGCCTCGCTAGGGGGGTTCGGACCCCCTCGAGCGGGCAACCGCCCCCGCTCCGCTCGATAGCGGCATTTAATTCCCGGCCCCACGGCGGGACGCCAAAGTCAAGGGAAAACCTTCCCCCACGCCGCGCACCTGACACAGTCAGAGCGCCTGACACCGCCACAGTGCGGCCTAACCCGCCACTGTGTAGCCATCCCCGGCACTGTGCGGGCGCCGCGCGGTCCTGTGAGGACAGGCAGGGGTCATTCCTTGACACTGTACCACCAGCCCTTGTCCTCCCCTGCAGCAAGACCCTCGAACGGGCATGGGGGCACCCTTGAAGGGTGTACGGACGGCGAGCGGGCGCGTGCCCCAACTGACGTCAGCGTACGGGCGACGTGCGCCATGTCCCCTCCGCCAACTCCGTCGCCGCATGGCCATCCCGGGTGCTGTGCGGCCATCCACGACGCTGCGCCACCACTCCCGCCATTGTGCGACAACACGCACGACACTGTGCAGACAGGCCGGTGACGCGCTGCAGTCCCGCGCCACCAACTCCGGTCCTTCCCCCGGCGGTTAGGCCCTCGATCCAGTAGGGGCAGCCCCTCGAAGTCAAAGCAGGACAGGTCACAGTGACCGCCACGTCGCCCGCAGATGCCGGAGGGCGCCACCAGCTCGCGCCAGAGACCATGACGCGCGGGACAAGACCGCCGGCGCCATACTTATTAGTACGCGGCCACTGTGCCGGCTGCTGTGCAGCACCCCTGTAACTGCCCTCCCTTGGCCTATAAAAGGGAGAGGCAGAGCCTCCTGCGCAGAAGAGACGCAACACGCTCACCGCGCACAACTCGCCATCTTGTTCTAGATATTGGCACTTGGTTCAATCACTTAGTCGGGACTAGGGGGAATTTCCTCCTCTCCTACCGTGCTTGTAGCCCCCCTCTACAGGCACCACCGGTGCAAGCTAATACAAGTGTGAAAGCACATCTGCTGGACGTACGGCCGCATGGTCGAAACCAGGATAAACCCCCGTGTCATCTTAGCTTGCACTGACCATCGAGGAGCTGATCTCAGCGCAAATCACTAGTTGGTGCCGGTGCTAATCCGGACACCGACAAATATATTAAGGAAAATACTAAGACAAATGAACTCTATTTTTCTTTATGCATGTAGATATATATTTATATCTAAATACATAAAAAATATATTAAAAATTAATGAGTAATTTGAAACGTAGGGAATACAATAAAATTAGTTAATTTTGAATTAGTTTTTTTTCTAAATATTATATATTTAAGGACGGAGGTAGTAGTTCGTTTGGCTCGCACGTAAGTGACGCAATTTTCTTAGGAGCCGAGGAATATATATATATATATATGTTTTTCTCTATTTGAATACATGTTGAATACACCTTCTGTTTTTTGTCCAAGTACTCAGTCATTCATGTTGAATACACCTTTTGACAGTCCTGCATAGCTGCATGTGCTACAATAGCACGCTCAAGAAAGTACTTCATTGTGCGGTACTAGACGAACTCAATGATACCAACAAGAGTGAGAGCTCTGGCACCATGCAAAACCGCGTTGTAGACCTCAGCAAAATTTGTTGTCATTATCACATGCCTCACACCTCCCTTATCAAACAGGAGACACCATTTCTCCTTAGGTTCATTCTGAATCCACTAGCTAAAGGTCTTCACAGCACGTCCCCTTCTCCTTCTAACATTTGGAGCATCTAGCCCCACGTCCTTCAGAGAAATTGGCTCTTCCCCGGGCTCAGTACTTATTAGCTTCTTAGCTATCTCTTCTGATGCTTTCTTCGTCAGATCATCTAATTTTTGCCAGAGCTCGTTGAACTTTTTCTCTTGATTCGTCGAACATAACCGCTTGAACAATTGTGTAAGTTCTTTGTTCTTGAACTGGCTATGAAAGTTTGCTCCCATATGCCTCATGCACCACCTGCTATGCACATCTGGCCATTGTGCTGCTCTGTGACGTTCTTGACTACCTTCTTTGATGTCATTAATCACCTGCAAAATACCTTTGTGTCTATCGTGTATCACACACACGTTTGACACATCTCCCACCACCATCTACTTTAATCTCTCCAGAAACCAATACCAACTGTCACCATTCTCTCCCTCTGCAAAAGCAATTGCCGATGGCAACAACTGATTGTTACCATCTACAGCCACAGCTGTAAGGATTGTGCCCTTGTATTTTCCTGTTAGGAATGTGCCATCTATGCAAATGACTGGTCGACGCTGTTTGAATGCAGCAATAGTTGGACCCAATGCTAAGAATGCCCGCTACAAGACTTGCTTCCCTGGCCTTGATACAAGATTATAAGTCTTGATATCATAATAACTACCAGGATTTAGCGTGGCAATTGTGTTCAGCAATCGAGGCAGATTGTCGTAGGATGCTTCGTAAGTACCCCACCTCAACTCCATTACCTTCTTCTTCACCATGTATGCCTCACCATAACTTATCAGGTACCTAAATTTCTCCTCAATTGCCAAGATAATGGACTTGGGCTCATAAGCAGGATTTTCCACAATCTTAGCAAACATCTGGCTGGCCACAAAATCGGCCGACAAATTACGCTGACTTGCATCTAGCTGGTCAAGTACACAAGTGTGATCCACACCAGACCTGACCTCCTAGTAATTTTTCCACTTGCCCTTGGAAGCATACACTCGAAAAGGACAGTTGGGCTTCACACATTCGACATCATATATGTGTGGAGAACTCTTCACTACCCTGAACTCTCTCTGCTGAGTAAGGGTGGCCCACATCTTCACTGCATCCTTCACCTCGACTGCACTCTTATACATAGCGCCAACACAAACCTAATTCTGTCTATACTCTCAGGACACATTCTCACCAGGATTGACACATAGCTGTGAGAAATTGTAGCTGTCCCAGTCCCTTGGCATTAGCGGGTCATCCTCATCATCTGAGGAGTCCTCTTGCAACCCACGTTCATTGTCACCGGCCTCCATTTCGTACTGCCTTAGTACTTCTTCATTAACTTCCCCATCGTCAATTTCACCACGAGCCTCAAAGGGTGTGTGACCATCTCCTACTTCTGCCTCAGTGGCAGCACCATCTCTTTCTTCTGCCTCAGTGGCAGCACCATCTCCTTCTTCTGCCTCAGTTGCATGACCATCTCCTGCTTCTAGTTCAGCCTCACCCTGGTGAGCACCACTGCCCTCCTCATGCACTTGACTACTAGACCCAGCCTTGTGAACAACTTGGATAAACAACATCACAGGCAAACCAATTTGACATGCTGTTCTGATATAACTCCTCCAATGTTCAGTGTCTTGAAGTGGCATAAGCTCCCAATATACTGCCTCACTCCTGTTGATTAGAGCCATAATGGACAAGTCATGTTGCTCTACATCTACATGGAATGCCTTATTAAAAAAGTTGGTTATGGACCCCCAAGTTCTTTCGGCTGCTCTTCTAATCACATGGTCAACCGAATCAAATTCTGACAAGTCAACTCCATGTTCACCATATCTAATCTGGCCATTACCGAAATACAACTTGACAGTAACTGCTTCCGACATGTCTGACAGCATGAAAAAAATCGCTATTAACAAGTGGATCTGTAACTACAAAATATATCTACTCAGAGCTACACTATAACTATAATTTTACTAATCGATCTACACTAAAACTATAATTTTACTATGCAGGTCTACACTAAAACTATATTTTTACTAAGCAGATCTACATTAAAACTATATTTGTACTAAGCAGATCTACACTAAAACAGTACTTCAAAATATGAATTATCACAGTTCAAAATATTAAGTACCAGAGTATTTACCTCTAACGAGACGAAAAACCGGCAGAGCTTCGCACCTTCGCCACCTCCTCCTCACTCCCTTCTCTTCCCCCCCCCCCCACCTCTCTTTCTTTTTTTTCCGAATTATTATGACATTTTCGGCTGAATTTCGACCTTATATAGGCTGCAGATCCAAGTGCCGTGGGGTACGGCGGTATGTCCATCGGACAGTTCGGACCCACGTCTGGCCGTGGGCCACGGCACCTGCCGCCGTGCCGCACGGCGGTAGGAACCCTACCGCCGTGGGGTACGGCGGCAGTAGTATAGATCTGCAAAATTTTTGGCGGACCATTTATTTTTGCAAAATGGAGAAAAAAAAATTCGGAGCCGAGCAGGATTTTGTAAGTAGCGAGCTCGAGCTGGGCTCCAACATTCGCAAATAAGCAGCTCAGCCAGCAGCAACAACAACAACAGCCGGCACTGAGCAACAATCGGCCCAAGCAGCCCATTCCCACACGCTTGGCCTTGGAGCCAGCAGCCCACACACGATATGTGAGCCGATTTTCTATAAAAGCCAATTTTACGAGAGAAGTGATTGTGTGACTATTTTTTTATTCTCTAACTTAAACTCTCAAAATGAGGATGGAGAATCACTTGTCTCTGAAAAATTCTTTGGTTGAGCTCCAGTCGAATTCAGTGATGCAGCTCACTATGATCTTGCATTCATCAATTTTTTGGTGTTGTTGGGAATCGGTCCTTTTAAGTCACTCTTGAGTTGTCGGAGGAAACACAATTTTTCTACAAACCAGTTTTTCTTACGGAAGATGAGCGAAAGGCGTTTTAGTAAAAACCTGTTTGTTAAGAAAAAGGAAAGGACTTTCACCAAGCGAAGATCATGAATCTATCTCTTCTCACATTTATCATGTTTTGGTGAACTTTGGTTCCTATGAAAGTATGTTTTCTTGGTAAACAAAGAAGAACATCATTTTATCTAACAAAGGTTTTATTGGAAGGAAAGAAATGAAGTTTCTTAACTCATGTTTGCAGGAAGCGAAGTTGGTGAAAGGAATGGAATCAACAAGATATTACTTTGAAACCATGATTTTGATCGAAAAGTACTTCGAAGCCCGGAGTTTCGCAAGAATACGCAGATTCGACCGAGGATGATGTCAGCATGAGTAATGATGACGTCAATTCAAGCGAAGATGCTGGAACAGAAAAAGAGAAGATCTTGATTTGAAGGAAATTCTTCGATGTTGACTCGGTCAATAACGTGATCAAAAAGATAAAGGATAACGTGAGAAGCTTGGCTACGTAAGAAGTGAGAAGCTGGTCTACGTAAGGGTAGATTTGTAATAAAAATGATATTTGCGTGATTTCTGCGGACAAATGTACCCCGAATATTCTTCAAATATGCTTTGTAATCAAGGGTAGAATCGGAAAGTAAACGTGACCTCCGGCCACTATAAAAGGAACCCCCATGCCTCCGTGTAAAGGGATCAACTTTTTCAGAGATAAAGAGAGAACTTTTGCAGAACCTTTACACTTTATTGTCGGGTATTTTTCAAATTCCCAACATTAGCGTCACCGTGTTCTTAGCCGTTAAAAACCCACGATGGAACCACCTAAGAAAACTAAGAAATCCACCAACCAAGATTCCGAGAATGATGAAAACCAAGAAAAACACAAAACAAGGTCTTATCCTTCACTCCAAGGCCAATGCTGTACAAGACCCAGAGCAAACCCAAGAAACACAAGAAAACAGGAACGAAAAAGGCAAAGAACCACAGGACATACCAGAAGGCAATACTATTAATGACGAAAGCGAAGTGGCGGATAAAGAACTTGAGGTTGCACTAAAACAAGTTCAAACTCTGAAAAGACAAAAGGAAAAACTTGCTATGCAGCTCAAAGCAAAAAAGCAAGCCACAGAGAAGGTACATAAATTGGAGGAAGCAAAAAAAAAAGAATAGCTCAGTTACAAAAGGAGCTCGGTGACATGTTTGAGGTAGAAAACAGTTCTCTTTGGCAAATCATAACAGATCCAAACTCAGCAACCAAGAACTAGCCAACCAAAGAGAATTTCATATTTGCAGAAAATCTAGAACCAGCAAACAATGGAATTGCTCAATTCAATGACCTAAACTCTCCACTCTCTGTGGGCCTCCTAACAGCTCCATGGCCGTCAAAGTATAAACCAGTTTCACTCCCAAAGTTCAACGGTTTTGGTAATTCAAGACAATTTCTTATGAGCTACGAAGCTGCAGTAGCCTCAGCAGGAGGAGATGATGTGGCACTGCAAAGTCTTTTATCATCGCATGTGAAGGACCAGTATTGAATTGGAATTCGCTCTTGCCTCCTCACTCAGTATATAGCTGGTTGGACTTAAAGGCCAAGTTCCTTTAAGTTTTTCAAATTTTCCACAACACAACAACAAAGTCAACAGATCTATACCAGTGCAAACAATGAGACAAGGAGCCACTGACAGTTTTTATCAGAAGATTCATGCAACTGAAATCTCAAACTCCAGATGCTGATGATAAAACAACAATCTCTGCTCTCATAAGCGGTTTAACACCGGTCAAACAGCAGGCCATTTCTCCAGGCTGGAACCCCAGACTATGAAAGAACTGTTCGATGAGTTGGAAAAATATTATAAATCTGACAAAGATCATAGAAGAATAGTGGCAGAGAGAGCTCAACAAAGACAATTTCAAAGGGGCAACAATTGGTCTGGACCCTCTCAACCTATCACGAATGTGCAAGATCAGCCACCAAGCAACCAAACACAAGGCCAAAATTATCAAAACCAAAGCAGACAGCGGGGTGGTTACTCCACAAGAGCAAGAGGAAGGGGACGAGGCAGAGCGCCTCAGAAATTGCAAAATCATGACAACAGAGATCCACATTTTCGATGTGTGTATCACAACAGGGGTCACAACACAGAAGCATGCCCAGAAACTAAGATAAATTTCCAAAGAATGTAAGATCGGCAACGTATGACCGAATTAATGGCCGCGCAACCCAAGATAGTACAACACACCTATTGGCAACAATAACCTTTTCATCAAACCCAGCCTTTTATCCAACCACAACAAGCAAATTGGCAACCTTCGCCACAATTCTACCCAGAATCCCAAATTACCCAACCACAAACTTCGCAACAATTTTTTCCACAATCTCATGCTACCCAAAGCCAAGCTTCGCAACAAATGTATCCTCAAACACAAGCTATCCAAGTTATTGAGCAGGCACAGCCGGTCCAAATGAAAGAAACCCTACCACCACCACCAGCTCAAATCCCAAAAAATCGAAACGAACAACTCTCAGAGCAGCATAAGAGCATTGCCTTCTTTTGGAATGATCATGCCCATAACAGGAGGTTCATCAATGGAATTTGACAACAACAGACAAAGAAATGACTATTTCAGACAAGTCAATACAAGCATCAACGACGGTCCAGCTGCAAGACCAGAATGGCCAAAAGTTCTAATAACTTTCACTGAAGCAGATTTCAAGCTGAAATCAACAAGTCACAATGATGGAATTGTCATTGACGTTAACGTCGCTGGTTGGATCCTGGGAAAAGTTTTGGTGGATAATGGAAGTTCAGCTGATATCATCTTCACCAGTACCTTTCAGCGAATGAATTTAGCTCCTCACATGCTCACACCACCAGATAACCCATTGCTTGGTTTCAGAGGAAAACCAATAAAGGTCAATGGAAAGATCTCATTGCCAGTTTCATTTGGGGACATGGACAATGCAATTCTTGGAAGAGGATTCATTAACAAGTTCGACACTGTATTCAGGCAACTCTTCCTATGTATGAAGATCCCAGCTCCTAATGGCATAATCACAGTATATGGTGATCAAAATGAAGCTAAAAGAATTGAGAGAGGAAACACCCCCGGCCAAAAGAATGTACACCATTTGTCAAATGAAGAAGAGCCCTACATCGAAGCCAAGAGAGACAATGAGAAAGTTGAAATAAGTGCAGATGGAGAAACAAAGAAAGTCTTTCTATATGGCATGCCAGACATGGCAGTCATAATTGGGGCAAACCTTCAACCACAAGAAGAGGAAGAACTGATTCAATTTTTGAACAACAATAAGGATCTCTTCACCTGGTCAGCAAAAGACCTTCAAGGTGTTGATTGTGATATTATCGAACATGTCCTTGATACATATGACAAAATCCATCCAAAAAAGCAAAGACTTAGAAAAATGTCAGAAGAAAAGCTGAAAGCTGTGGAGGCATAAGTCCAGAGATTACAAGATGCCAAAGTCATTAGAGAAGTGATGTACTCGCTATGGTTGGCCAATACTGTGCCGGTTAAAAAGAAAAATGGAAGATGGAGGATGTGTGTAGATTTCACAAACCTAAACAAAGCATGTAAAAAAGACGATTATCCACTTGAAAGAGTGGACAGAGTAGTAGATGACGCTGCAAACAGCGAAATGCTATCACTTCTTGACAAGTTCTGTGGATATCATCAAGTCAGAGTAAGGAAAGAAAATGTGGAGAAAACGAGTTTCATAACACCCTTCGGAACTTAGTGCTTCGTAAGAATGCCTGAGGGGTTGAGAAATACAGGGTCCACTTTCTCAAGAATGATAGAAATTGTGCTGCACTCCCAGCTCTGAAGAAATATCCTGGCATATGTCGATGACATAATCGTAAAAAGCATATGACGATGTGATCACATCAGAGACTTAGCTGAGACCTTCGCAAACCTGAGAGCAGCAAACTTGAAATTGAATCCAGAAAAGTGTGTTTTTGGTATTAAAAAAGGAAAAGTGTTGGGGTGCCTTGTATCAACAAAAGGCATCGAGGCCAACCCTGATAAGATCAAGGTCATCGCCGACATGCAAGAGCCAACCTTAGTCAAGGATGTCCAGAAATTGACAGGAAGAGTGGCAGCACTAAACAGATTCATTCCAAGAGCTGCAGAAAGAAGCTTACCTTTTTTTCAAATACTCCGAAGTTCTAAAAACTTTCAATGGAGTGAAGCTCAAAGCCAAGCATTCCAAGATCTCAAGGAATACTTGTCAAACATGACAAAAATGTGTCCACCAGAGCCAAGATCACCACTTTTCTTATATCTTTCTGCCTCCAACTCAGCTGTAAGTGTTGTTCTCGTTCAAGAGAAAGAAGAAGAAGGGAAATTGAAGCAAGTGCCAGTCTACTTTGCTTCAGAAGCTCTCTCAGGATCAAAACTATTTTATTCAGAATTAGAGAATATTGCATATGCAGTCGTTATGGTAGCAAGAAAACTCAGGCATTACTTCGAAGGGCATCAAATAAGGGTCATCATGAATCAACCGTTGAATGATTTGTTCACAAACAAAGACGCAACCAGAAGAATTGCCAAGTGGGCTGCTGAACTATCTGGTTATGTGGTGGACTTTGAAAGAAGAAATGCAATAAAGTCTCAAGTTCTTGCGGATTTTGTAGCGGACTGGACTTCTTCAACAATAGAAAATGACAGTAGTGAACAAGTGCCCTGGGTAATTTACTGTGACGGGGCGTGGTGTGGAAAAGGAGTTGGAATTTCAACAATAGTGACGTCACCTTCGGGCGTGAAAATAAGATATGCAGCAAGGCTAGAATTCCCAGATGAAGCCGCGTCCACCAACAACACCATAGAATATGAAGCTCTGCTGCTAGCACTTAGAAAAATGAAAGCTTTGGGCTAACAAACTTTCATCGTCCGATCCGATTCAAAAGTTGTCCAAGAACATGTGGAGAAGGAAAGCGAAGAAATAAATCCAGAACTCATCAAATACCTTAACAAAGTCAGGGAAATAGAAAAATACTTCAAAGGTTACACTGTGCAACACATACCAAGGGCTGAAAACGATAAGGCAGACAAATTAGCCAAAGCAGCAGCACAAAACCAACTCTTACCACTGGATGTCTTTTTTTGAAATTATCACTTCTCCATCAATAAAAGAAAAAGAGGATAAAATGGTAAATATCATAGAGCCTTTCGATTGGAGAGCTCAAATCATGGCATATCTGAGAGATCATTATGAACCAACTGATGAGGTCGACTTAAACAGGCTCAAGCAAAGAGCAAGGGGCTACGCTGTGGTAGATGGAGAACTGTACAAGTCAGGGGTTTCTGAGCCCTGGCTAAGGTGTATCACTTCGGAGACGGGAAAAGAGCTTTTGGCAGAAATCCATAGTGGATATTGCGGAGCGCATATTGGCACAAGGGCTTTGGCAAAAAAAAGCAATAAAGTAAGGATTCTTTTGGCCCTCAATGATTGTAGATGCCAAAAAAACTAGTTCAAGAATGCGAAGCATGTCAGAGGATTGCGAAACAACAAAAAACATCTTCAATACCAATTCAGCTCATTTTACCATCCTGGCCCTTGCAAAGATGGGGAATGTATTTGGTAGGGCCGTTACCAACAGCAGAAGGCAACTGTAAATTTGCGGTGGTAGCTGTGGATTATTTCACCAAATGGATCGACGCAAAACCTTTGGCAAATATAACGGCATCAACAGTGCAAAAATTCTTTTGGTAGAATATAATTTGCAGATTTGGAGTCCCAAGCGAACTCACCGTGGACAATGGAAAACAATTCGATTGTTTTACCTTCAAAGAGTTCTGCAAAACCATAGGCACACATGTCAAGTTTTCTTCGGTGTACCACCCTCAATCAAATGGAGCGATAGAGAGGGCAAATGGTATAATCTTCGCAGGTATCAAGAAGTGCTTATTTGACCAAAAGAAAGGCAAATGGGTGGACGAACTACCAAAAGTTTTATGGTCCCCTAACACAACCAATTCCAGAGCCACGGGTTTCTCACCTTTTCGCCTGCTATATGGTACCGAGGCTATGACACCAGAAGAAATAAAAAATGAAAGCCTAAGGGTTATCAAAAATTCTAAAGGATCCGAAGAAACTGAGAAGATAGGAAAGGACATGATTGAGCTGGACGTCCTTGAGGCCACTCAGAACCTGGAAAAATACCAGCAAGGAACAAGGAAATGGAAAGACAAGAAAATTGTAAGGAAGGAGATCAAAGTTGGAGATTGAGTTCTTAAAAGGAAAAAGGATTGGGAGAATCCTGGAAAATTACAAGAAGCTTGAGAAGGACCATACATAGTGAAAGAAAGCAATAGACCAGGATCTTTTCACCTAACAGATGAGCTAGGAGTGGAGCTGCCACATTCATGGAATGTGATTCATGGAATGTGGACAGTCTGCGAAGGTACTACCCATGAAAAGAGGGATAGAATAACAGTTTAGTTAGATTCTAGTCTAAATTAAGAAAATTGTAAAACCTCGACCTGTGAATCTATAAACAGTGTCGAGGGAAAAAAGACATTTACTTTCCAGCATTTTACTTTTACCTAAGGGACCGTACTCTTTTCCTTGCAAGGGGAACTCCACTCCGGAGGCAAGGTTTTTAATGAGGCGGGTCTCGTGTAAATTTTATTTCTATCCTTAATGAAAGAGAAGTTTCCCCTAAATTTTTTTATTTTATAAAGTTCAGATGACTACCCACAGAGTCAGAAAAGGGCTTGAGGCAACGAATGTTGCGACCATATTCCCAAAAAGTGTGATTACCCAAGAAAAAATTACAAGGGCCTGAGGCAACGGATGTTGCGGCCATATTCCCAAAAAGTGTGATTATTCAAGAAAATCACAAGGGCCTGAGGCAACGAATGTTGCAGCCATATTCCCAAAAAGTGTGATTACCCAATAAAATCACAAGGGCCTGAGGCAACGGATGTTGCGGCCATATTCCCCAAAAGTGTGATTACCCAAGAAAATCACAGAGGCCTGAGGCAACCGAGGTTGCGGCCATATTCTTAAGTATGCTATTTATTATTATTGAAAGTTCTTGGACTTTGTTCTAGCTTTCGTGCATTCGTCGCCCGGAGCAAATTGACAAACCAATTTTAATACCTTTCTGTTACAATTCAGAATTTGAAAGAAAATTTTAAGCAAAGACAAGTTTTTTTTACAGGAAAATGACGTACATTGAAAGCAACCAAGAGTTGCTATATCAACAATGTTTTTCAACAAACAGCGGTAAGTCCACAAAACTCGAAGCAAGTTTTGTCGACTCATCTCTTTTCTTTAAATTGTCAAAAAAGCTTCAAGCAGCTCACAAACCTAAAGAGCAAGTATCAGAACGATACATTTGGTACTCCAAAACGCAAGACAGGGGGGTGACATTTTTTGCAAAAATGGTTTTTATTGCTTTTTTGTCACACAAAATGTATCACATTATTACAACAGGTCCGCGCACGCAACAGATGATACAGGGTTTTTCAAAGGGAGCTCAAGCACATGCCCAGGCTTAGAGCTTCGCTGCTCAGCAATATCACAAACATACGTGAAGTCATCATCCGCGGCTAAGGGGCTCCGTTTTCACAGGAGGCAAGCTCTGATCTTCCAATGTTGTAATAGCGAAGTCATCTCGTGACTTGAAAAACCAACCCAAAGAGAAATTGTGCATTGAAAAATGTTCACAGTAGAAGATCTAGAAATCTCTAAAGGAACAACCAGGGTTAGCTTCTTTATACAATCGCCAAGACGCACCACTGGCAAGCACTCGCTCATGATACATTCGAATTGGAAGCACATCCTGCACAGGCCCTCCACCAAGGACCTGCGCAGGTTAAAATTCTTTCAGACATCTTACAACTAGATCAACAGGGCTCAAAGGTTTTTCTCTATCTACTTCTAATTTACAAACGTCGGAAACCAAAGTTTTCTTCATTCCACATGCGAAGTTCCAGCAGCGGCTTCCCCACCATCCACGCCTTGAGTTTCTTCAACAACTTTAGTTTTTTCAGCTTCTTCTTCCTCCCTCATGGCCTAAAAAGTCAAAAAGCAAAAATTTCTCAGAAAAAATATGACCTTTTTGAACAAAACAATTTTATGAACAAAAACTTTTTGCCATAAATCCAGGTTTCGCTAAAAAATCTCTACCTTAGCCAGTTTCAGCTGTGCATGCTTACGAGCAAGCTCTTGGCCAGAAGTCATCCAAAATTTTCTCACAGAACTCTTCTTTATCAAATCAACATCCTGGCTAGCTCGCATCGCAGCAACACTAGAAGCATCCGGGTAAGAAGCAATGCTTGAAGCAAATTTCCCAGGATCCGCACAGTCTCGAGCCTCAAGGAGTTTGAGCAAAGATTGAACACTGAAAGCAGCAGCGTAGTTGCTTATACCAGAGATCACATCTGGGAGTGAGTTAAACTCCTCCATAATCTAATCCATCACCACTTCAATACCTTTCACAAGGGAAAAAATTAGGTCTAGCGCCAAATTCACCAAGAACCATTTTGTAAACTTTGAATAGTTGTTCGAAGTGCTCCCGTATGAACCTTGAGCTCTTTTCCAGCAAGGCAACACTGTCAGAGAGATCTTTCTCAACATCCAGGATTCTCAAGTCTTTATCGCAAAGAGCTCTGCCCAACTCGGCATTCTGTTTTTTCAGTTCGGCCATAACATTAGCATCTTTTTTGACTGTGGCCCTCAGGTTTTCAATGACTACTGTGTCATCAACATTCTTCTGCTCCAACTTCTTTAAATCCGAAGAGAGACCACTCATCGCAATATCCAAATTCTCATTCTTTGACATAAGAAGTTTGTTTTACTCCAAAAGGAGGTTATAAGCCTTAAGAGCTTCTTCAGTGACTCGCTTCGATTCAGCAAGATCTCTTTCTAAATTGAGGTCGCGGCCAGACACTTCAAGAAGATCTTTGTTACATTCACGAGCTTTCTCCATTACAATTTTCCCAGCAATCACAGACTTATACCCAAGAGTCGTGCTTATCATAGCCAGCTCTTCCGAAGTGAGTATGCGAAGTTTTTCTTCAAAAACTGCAGTAAACGAAAAAGCAAAGGTTTCTTTTAAACAAAAGTTTTTGAGAAAGCAAAATAAAGGAGCATAGAATGGACGGACTCTTCACCTATAGGATCGAAGAGGTTGCCAATCTTTTCACCTTCTGGCAAAGCCGAGTCGGCAACTTCGGCGGCTTTCTTCTGTGCAAGGTCAGCAACTTCTTTCTCAAAAGATTGAAGATCCTCAGCAAGCACCGACGGGACCTTCGTGGCTTCACCACATGTTTCACCCGCATTTTTTATAATCATATTTTTCGAACGCCAAAGCATCCTAAAGCTAACTTCATAATCCTTTCCTATCCCCGGACCACCAACAAAAATCAGCTTACCCTTCAGATCAGTCTTGAAAGCTTCATTATAAGCTGAGACTTCAGGAGGAAGCCATGAGCCACTAGCAAATTCATAATATCCCTCCACATAAGAGGTTTCTCCCATGGGACTTCCACTCCGATCCACAGTGTCTTCCAGTTCAGCACGAAACTCCGGAGAGGCATCATCGGCAGCAGTTTTACCCAAAGCATCCCATACCGAGATGTCTTTTGTCTTTTCAATAGGTTCAATAACTCCGGGATTAGGCAACTTTGGTGCCACAACAACCACAGCGTTCTCTGAAATTGGAAAGTCTTTCATCAAAAATCTGAAGATCAAAAGTAGGAAGGTAGAGCGAAGTAAGAAAAGAGAAAGACGTGGTTTCTTCACTAACCTGTTTCATCTTCGTCGTTAGAAAAGACATCAACCACTCGAGCTTTCTTCGAAATTTTCTTCTTCAGAGTTTTTTCAGCACCAAGTTGAGACAACACTTGTGCTGCAGCTACTTCGTCACTTAAAACTTCTCTCCTATGAGCACTAGAGGAATCAGATGAATCTTTATCTTTTGATAAAGAAGAGGTTTTCACATTCTTGTCTTTAGAGCTGACGCTTTTGTTCTTTTTAAGGATATCCAGAGGTTTTGTTTTCTCTGGTGCTGTAGTACCAGCAGCACATACCATCTTCAAATCTTTGGCCTTATCAAGCGCTCCAGAGGAATCTTTTTCATCCTCCATTTTACCCTTGGATTTCTTCTGATGTTTTAAGCTAGTTCCAATCTCTTCGGAACCAGTTGCGTCGGGTACTTGGAATTTTTGCTTAGGGTCGGCAGGCCGCGCACGTGGAAGAGCAACACCTCCAAGTTCAGAAAAAACACGATTCACTCGATACTTGTGTTTTACAACTTTCTTGTAAGCCTCATACTCTTTCAAGTCAAAAGGCCCAACAAGATCAACAACCTATCTCTCCACCTCAGCAACAAAAACTTCGAAGGTCTGACCAGGGGGGAGCTCCAATCTGAAATGAGGAAAGGGCACCGGGAAATCATACCATGAGACGGTAAGGTAAACAATCTCTGTCGAAGCCCATCCATGGGAAAGAGGACAAATCTCTGCAGCTACATACTCCTCCACTGTATCCCGTCCACCACACAGGCAACAGGCGAGAGAAAACTTATCTTCACTTTTTCTGAAATCTGCGTCTTTGGAATAAGGGGGACTGTAGATAACATCGAGAGGCCTGATGTTGCAAGAAAAGACACATTTAGGAAGACTAGGATCTGAAGCTTTGACAACTGACATATCAATATAAAACCAGTACTTCAGCCAATCATCCTCCCACTTGTTCTTATAACATTGAGAAAGCTCAATTCTGCAATCCTTTTTCGTCTTGCGTCGAGTCTTGAAAGTACAACAATCATACTGAGCGTCAAAACTCTTGTTACCAATCTTGACAATTTTCTTTTGATGATGAAGTTCAAACAATCTAACGAAGCAGTGAGAATTGATGACTCCATCGAAAGTTTTCACAATCCAAAAATACTTCAAAAGAGACACTATGGTGTTTGGGGTAAGTTGATGAAGCTTAACCCCTAGCGATCAAGAATAACAGGCAAGTTGCTGTCACAAGGGAACCTGAGCTCAGCAGTAAAGAAAGCTTTGAAGACCACAATTTCATTAGGCCACGGTGCAGGAGTTTCTTCCCCTTCAGGCTCTCTCCCTGCTCCACTAGGAAAATATCCCTGATCTTCATAGAATTTAATCAAATTCTTCGAAACCAAGGATGAACCAAAAATCGCTATTGAAGGAAAGTTCCCCGTCTCAACCAGATCATCAAGGCTAGCATCCACGCTAGACAGATTCTTACCATCGCTCTCTGATTCTTGGATATCCTTAATTTCTCCCTCTTCCTCTTGAATTTCAGAATCACCGGAACCGGAGACCTCCGGGTTTTCCAAAAGTTGTTGGCACTCAGCTGCTAGCTCTTCGTCGCTCTTCAAGACCATAGTTTGCATCGTACGAGCCATTTCAATCTGTAAAAGGAAAGGCAAGAGCAAAAGAGAGAAATTTTCTTTAAAAAAGAAAGTTTTAGTAAAAACAAGATAAGCAATCTAAAGGAAAATGCAAAGTTGAAAAGAGGTTTACCTTCGCTGGATCTCTTCGAAGTGTCTCGAACAGAATTCAGCAGGAAAAGTAAGCTTCAAAGACAGGAAGTCCCAGAAAGAAAAAACACTTTGAAAGCGAACGGTGAAAAATAGTCACCGTCCCTCTGTGACAACCCCACCCGAGATAATTCCGTACGATCACCTAAACCACTCTATTTGGTCATTAAGCAATAATAAGTAACCATCACATTGAGTGTTGCCGTGTCGAAGCCCGGTAAATCACTTGTATAAAACACAGAGGATCGAAATACATACATTACAACTCGCACGAAGGTGAGTCCAGAGTACCTTAGAAATTAAATTCAAATCTTCCCCGTAAGGTGAATTATTACAAATCATAGTTCTTGACTTGAATGTAAATGGTTCAGAGTTTAAAGACAGCAGAAAATAACTAAACAATAAAATGACATCATGGGAGGCCACCCATGACGCCATCACTCATCATCCTCCACCCATTCCAGCTCCCAGCTGGGTGGGATTTCTCCAGGCCAGACATTCTCACCTGAAAAAACGTATATAGCAAGGCTGAGTATACTAATACTCAGCAAGACTTACCGTCGAAAAGAAAAGACCCAACCTCTAATAATGCAAGGCTTTTGGCTAGTGGGTTGTTTTGCCAAAAGCTTCTAAGGAGTTAATCCTTACTTTCAATATTTTAGCTCAAGTTCTAGTGAATTAAATTATTACTCGATAAGCAACTATTGCAAGCATGAGTTGTGCAATACAATTAATCAAACATGAAGTTTATCCATATTCCATAATAAAGGGATCACAATGGCCAGTTGATTAAGCAATCTCAGATAACGGTGAGAGGCCGACAATCGATCGATTAATAACCTTGCAAGGTGGACCTAAACACACAGGAGAATGTACTCACAATGAGTCCACCAACCAGGCGGTTCCCGTCATTCCTCAGATTAGGATATGATGCCACAGTCCTAGGTACAAGGCTTATCTGGTCCGCCTCACACTAGCGTCCAGCCTCACACATGTACCACAATTTGCAAGACTGGGGCCGCAACCCAAGATTAATAGCCTAAAATTCCCGCACCGGCTCATTCAGGTACTAGGCTTACCGTTCCCATTATCGACAAATGTTTAGTACGTTCGAACGCTTAATCTACTAACCACTGGACCGGAGCCCAGAATCTCATGCCCTTACCACGTGAGCAATCTAGTTTAACAAGTCTTATGATTCCAACATAAGAACCTATTCTCGCGAGTGACGAACATCACTCGACTTGTACCGGGTCCTTAGTGCATAGCCACTAGCGACCTAACATACTAGTAAGAGAACATAGGCACTTAAGGATCATGCAACTAGGGTTTCATTTCAACTCCTGAACCTAAATACACATAGATAATCATTGATAAATTCAGAAGTTAAAAAGAAAATATAATAGGACAATGATGAACCGGGGCTTGCCTTCCTCAGCACAAGCAGTCGGACAACCTTCCAGACTTTGGTCCGGGTCTTGCTCTACGGACACGTAGTGCGCCTCTCCTTCAGCTCCCTCGTCCTCGTGTGTCAGCACGGACGTATAGCTACCGTCAGGGATCTCTACCTGGAGGATGCATATGTAAGAATTAGTTGATGATATTAATTTAATTAATTACAAACAACATATGACAAACATGGGGGTGCATGGTTGACCACATTCATCTAGATAATTATATATTCAGCATACTCTTCCTATAAAGAAAAGGTAGACAACCATTTATTAAACATTTCCTTTGATGGTGATTGTGTGCACATTTATTTAATCATATTTATTCTTCTTCACAAAGAAACCAGGTTGGTTAAAAGTGAATTAAAAGGCTTTTAACTTAGGGTTAAAGACACAAGTGGGATTAAAGGGGTGATTTCTTTATTTCATTTCCCTAACACTGATTTCCTTCAAAAATTAGTTCTGTTTAAACTAGGCATGATTTCACAGTGAGAATTTTCATATAAGCACACAGTGGAACACTGAACATTGCCAAAATTTCATAGCAAACTGAGCTATATCCTATGCATGAAAAATATGACAAGTTGCAACTAGCAAAAGCAAGATCTACTCATACAAGAAAAACTACTCATGCATTGGAGATCAAAATTTACACATAACGACTCTGGAGTATAACTAGGCTACACACCAAAAATTAACTCCAGAATCTATTTCTATCAAGCTACACAAAAATAACAACTTTCAGCCTAGCCAAGCATAAATAAATTATACCGAGAAAACTATAACTATTCTGCAGTCAATCTTTCTCCTACCGCTCAAACATGCCAAAAACATCATCTAGCTCAAAGATGAGCACTACTGGATCAGCAGAATTTGAACTATGAATTTAACTCTATAAACAAGCATATCTCAGAAACATACATTTACACAGTTCCTAAATATATGATAAATGCACCAGAGACATATCTAAACATAATAAGATAGTAGCCACAATTTGAGATACAAAATCTACTTACACAAAGCTACACAAATCAGTTACACAGATCTATCATAAAGCCATAAACACAAAATAACTCCTAGCTAAAGATTCCTTCAGTAACTTTGTGCATAAACTTAGATCTAGCCTAATCCAGTCATGACTAACATCATATCCAAAGATCAAGTCCTGAACAGTTGTACATTTCAAGTTATGACAAAACACATTCAAACTGAGTTTGAATTCTAATTCAAAAACTACACATCCAAACTATAGCCATGCTTTCTAGAAAAGGTAGATTCAACACAGGGAGACCAAAAAAATTATTTTTGCATTTTTCTGAATTTTCTACAATTTTCTAGGATTTTTCTAAGGTGCTGGACCTACATGTGAGAAAACTAAGAATCTACTTCTAGAGGAAGCGCTGGAAAGAATCTTTCCATCACGCACAGGTCCCTAACTTTACACAACGAACCCTACAAAGAATTTTGCTTCACAACCATGCCCTCCGGCGGCGGGGCGAGCTCGCCGGCGGCGAAGGGTGGCCGGAGTAGGCAAACAAATGGCACGGGGTTGCGATTTGGCTCACCACGGTTCGATTGGTGGTGGCGGCTTGGCCGGAGGTAGCGACGGCGAGTGGCGACGGCGAGGCAATGGCGGCGGAGCCGCTACGGCTCGAACTCCGGTGAAATGCGGGGTGGAGCTAGGCCATGTGCGTGTGTGGAGGCTCGAGTGGATGCTAGAGAAGAGGTTCGGAAGGCACAGAAACTACGGGAGCGAGCGGAGTGGTGAGTTCGTCGACGGCGGCGTCAATGGCGGACGGCGGCGGCTCTGCTTCCACGTGACGGAGGGGAGGGGGCTTATATAGGCGGCTCGGCGCAGATGGGAGTAAGTTTCCCGAGCGCTTGTCAACCAGGTAGGTCGCGGCATGGGGCGGAGAGGCTGTGGCGACGTGCGGCGGTGGACGGCCAATGGCGGAGCGGCACGCCGGCGTCGGTCGTGTGCGCGCGTGTCGTGTGGCACTGGCCAACGGCTCCACATGCGTCACCACAATGTCGCTCGCTTCAGACCGATGGTCACATCCTCGCCTCGGTGTGTGTGTACCCGGCGTACGGCGGTATGCTGACGTGGCGCACAATGACGTCGTGCGCGCGCGCGTTCCCGCAGCGGCTGCCGTTCAACTTGACCCTGTTTGACCGGTTTTATCTCAAATTTTTGCAACTGAAGTGCTCCAAGGTGTAAATACCAAAGTTGGAGATCTTGTGACCCTCTACAACTTTTACAAAGGCTCTTAGGTGTTTTGATCAACAGATTTTGTATAAATTTCATGCCAACATGGGGATTTTCTCGGCGCTGGCAGAAGGCTGTTTCTGCCGTTGACCACGATTTTGACCAACTTCCACTCAAAATTTGAAATGCCACCAATTATGAAAATTGTGTCCCGTGAAAAGATGCACAACTTTTATATTGGCCGATTTTGAAGTGTTTAAGTAAAATTTGGAGAACATGGCAAAAGTTCCAGACTGTGTATGGGTTTCAAGGGTGTAGCTAGGGTTTTGACCAAGACTTTGACCAAGGGTTGATCACTAATGAGTGTTGACTTGTTTAAGATAGGGATTAGCACTAATTTGCACTAATTAAAAACACAGGGTGTTACACCCTCCCCCCTTTATATAGACACCCAGGAGGCGGGAACAGGGATGCCTCGATCTTCGCAAGAAGCTCAAAGGTCTTCCAATCCCCTCGCGACGCGTGTCTCCTCCAATGATCAAGGGTGACATTTTTTGGACGATTCTCTTTTTTCGCGGAATCTGATCATTGAAGCTGACCCGTTTCCACGAGGGGCTACTGTTGGGGAATTGGTCCTTTTAAGTCACCCTTGAGTTGTCGGAGGAAACACAGTTTTTCTACAAACCAGTTTTTCTTACGGAAGATGAGCGAAAGACGTTTTAGTAAAAACCAGTTTGTTAAGAAAAAGGAAAGGACTTTCACCAAGCGAAGATCATGAATCAATCTCTTCTCACAGTTATCATGTTTTGGTGAACTTCAGTTCCTATGAAAGTATGTTTTCTTGGTAAACTGAGAAGAACATCGTTTTATCTAACAAAGGTTTTATTGGAAGGAAAGAAGTGGAGTTTCTTAACTCATGTTTGCAGGAAGCGAAGTTGGTGAAAGGAATGGAATCAGCAAGACATTACTTTGAAACCATGATTTCAATCGAAAAGTACTTCGAAGCCCGGGGTTTCACAAGAATACGCAGATTCGACCGAGGATGACGTCAGCATGACTAATGATGATGTCAATTCAACCAGTATAAACCACCGTGTCTCTTGTGCTAACCATTCGGGTCCGACACACGATCCGATACAAATTTACTGCCGGTGGTAGAGAACCCTGATAGTTGGCGCGCCAGGTAGGGGCACATCGTGTGTCTCGTCGAACTTCACCAGCGATCCGGATGGAGGGCCGCGGAGTTTCGCTGACTCCCGGCACCACTATGCTCTTCGGCTCCCTCGGCTTTGTCTACACCGGGCCGACGGAGTCTGTGGTTGGGAGGACCTTCACCCGACCCGCACGTCCCACCGCCTCGACAGCAGCGGCGGGGCGCGCTGCCTTTGTCTGTGGCTTCATGGACGACTCGATCATGGCCATGTTGGGGTCGAACCCAACACAGGAGCATTTTAGGCTCGCGGCCTACTACCTCACCGACCTCGCCTTCCAGGCTAGCGGGTCCGAGCCGCTGACCTGAAGTGAGTTCATGGAGCGGTACAGCGCCATGTACTCCCACGGGCAGCAGGGCCTCCCGAACGACCCGGTGACGGCCTACGTGGACACGCTAAGGGCCTCCTACTCCGTCCCGAGCTCCGCGGTCGTGCGGCGGAGGCTACCGGCGCCTCTTCCATACTTCGTGCATGAGTGCAATGTCCTCGAGGCCCGAACCGCCAGCAGCTCAACAGATGGTGAAGAGAACCCTCGCCACCGCACCGTGGACGCCCAGCGTCGGGCGCGCCTCGACGAGATCGCCGAGGCCAAGCGCCAGCTCGACGAAGAGCTGGCGAACCTCCATCAAGCACTCAGAGTGGACGAGGAGCTACGCGACCCTCAGCATGACCAGCGACATGAACAACGCCACGAGCAAGAAGCTGAGCAGACGATTCCGCAGGCTCGTGCATGTGCAGGTGACGTGAACCGGCGCATCAACGGGGATGCCGCCATCGACGGCGGCGACGCGCCACTCTTCAGGCGCGCGTCGCAGAACATCGTAGCCGCGGCCATGCTCCTTCATGGCTGCCTCGAGCCGGCTACCCCTGAGGAGAAAAGGGTCCACCAGCACCTCAAGACTCTCCTTGAGACGCCGGCCGCGCAACAGGCGGAAAGCTCTGCGTCGCGCCAACGCTCGGCACGTGATGCGCGAGCGACACCGTCCGTGCGGCACCCGGACCCATCTCCGTCGAGGCATCGAGGCCGCAACAGGGAGGCAGGCGAAGGAACGGTCAAGACGCGCCTGAGGCCCAACCGTGACGCCCGCGACATGCTCCGAGCCCGCCGCCGAGCTGCTAGCACTGACAACTACGAGTACGGCTATGGCTGGAATCAAGACGACGGTCGCGACCACCAAGACGAGCACCACTCTCGTCGGCGGTACAGTCAGAGGCATGGTGGGCGCTACGACAGCGAGGAGTATCGTTGCCGCAGCTTATCGCCCGATCGGAAAGGACCTCGTGCCTTCGGCCAGAAGGTGCGCGACGTGAGTTTCCCCTCACGATTCCGGGCACCGACGACAGTCCCCAAGTACAATAGGGAGACCAGCCCAAGCGTCTGGTTGGAAGACTACAGGCTCGCGTGTCACGCGGGAGGAGTGACGGATGATGTCTTCATCATCAAGAACCTACCGCTCTACCTCGCCGACTCCGCGCGAACCTGGCTCGAGCACCTTCCACGCGGCAGGATTAACAGTTGGGCGGAGCTACGTCAGACCTTCATCGGCAATTTTCAAGGCATGTACGCCCGCCCTGGCAGGCAATGGGAGCTGCAGAACTGCAAGCAGAAGCCGAGCGAGAGCCTGCGCGAATACATCAGGCGCTTCTCCAAGCGCTGCACCGAGCTCCCCAGTGCAACCGACAATGACGCCATCTCGGCGTTCCAGAACGGCACCACCTCCACCACCCTTATCCATCGGCTAGGGCGCAGGACCCTGAGGACCACTCGGGAGCTTCTCGACATCGCGACCAACCACGCCGACGGGGAGGAGGCAGTCGCGGCAACGTTGAACACCCCTCAGGGCAAGGGGAAACAAGCTGTGAACGATGGCGAGGGGCCCTCCTCGCGGTCCAAGAAGAAGAAGAAGAATGACAAGCGAAGCCGCGATGACATCCTCGTCGCGTTAGTCGAGCGCAAGGCCACCCGACCCAAGAACAATCAGAGCGGTCCCCCAGGGACCATTTCGAGAGACTCTTGGAGGTGTCGTGCACCCACCGCGAAACGCCTGTCAAGCATGCGCTCAAGGACTGCCGCTTGATGAAGAACTACGTCAATGACACGCTCAAGCCCAAGACTGCGGATCCTTCGAAGAAGGACGCGCCCCTCCCCGGCAACGATGATGATGAGGCGGAAGCTGTGTTCCCCTGCGAGGATGGTGGTGTACATATGATCTTTGGCGGGGCGCCAGCACGACCCTCCAAGCGCCAAGAGAAGTTGATTAGGCGTGAGGTCTACAACACCGAGCCCGCGACACCGATTACTTTCGACCGTACAGACCACCCCGACCACGTGCCGCAGCCAGGATGCTACCCTCTCGTGGTGGCTCCTTTGATCGGGACCAAGCGGGTCCACAAGGTGCTGATGGACGGGGGAGCGGCCTCAACATCTTGTACATGCCGACGCTCGACAGCATAGGCATTCTGCGGTCCCGACTGCGCCCATCGCCTACACTCTTCCATGGGGTCATCCCCGAGAAGGATGCACTCCCGATAGGGCAGATCGATCTGCCCGTCACGTTCGGGACTTCACGGAACTTCCGCACGGAAACCCTCACCTTCGAAGTGGTGGGGTTCTCGAGGACGTACCACGCCATCCTCGGGAGGCCGGCCAATGCGAAGTTTATGGCCGTGCCCAACTACACGTATCTCAAGCTGAAGATCCCCGGTCTGAAGGGGGTCATCACAGAGGGGACTACGTTCCAGTACGCATACGAATGAGACGCAGAGTGTTTTCAGTTCACTGAGATGCTCATCCGGTCCGAGAGGCTCCACGCCGAGCCTCCATCTGAGGACCAAGACATCCCCGAGTCGTCCAAGCGAGCGGCCTGCTCTTTCGAGCCCGCCAAGGACGTCAAGGATGCGGCTGTCTCCGATGATGGCCGCACGCTCCGTATCGGGACGGCGCTCGATCCTAAATAGGAAAGCGCGCTCGTCGACTTCCTCAAAGCGAACCTTGACGTGTTCGCATGGAAATCCTCCGACATGAAGGGGATCCCGAGAGAGGTTGCTGAGCACAAATTGAACATCAAGCCAGGATCGAAACCGGTAAAGAAGCGCCTGCGCCGCTTCAATGACGACAAACGCAAGGCCATCGGTGAGGAGATCAAGAAACTTCATAGTGCAGGGTTCATTTAGGAAGTGTTCCACCCCGAGTGGCTTGCTAACCCTGTACTTGTATAGAAGAAGAATAAGAAATGGAGGATGTGTGTTGACTACACGAGCCTTAACAAGGCATGTCCCAAGGACCATTGTCGGAAAGGCATTCCGACCAGGCTTCTACTGGCCAACCGCAGTGGCCGACTCTAAAGACATCGTGCGACGCTGCGAAGGGTGTCAGTTCTACGCTCGACAAACCCACCTCCCGGCGCAAGCGCTCCAGACCATCCCCATCACTTGGCCTTTCGCTGTGTGGGGGCTGGACATGGTCGGACCACTCAAGCAAGCGCCCGGGGGCTTCATGCATTTGCTCGTCGCTGTCGACAAGTTCTCCAAAAAGATCGAAGCCCGACCAATAGTGAAGGTCCGCTCCGAGGAAGCCGTGGCATTCTTCACCAACATCATTTATCGCTTCGGGATCCCAAACTCAATCATCACCGACAACGGCACACAATTCACAGGAAAGAAGTTCCTCAGATTCTGCGATGACAACATCATCCGCATGGATTGGGCCGTTGTTGCACACCCGAGGACCAATGGGCAGGTCGAGAGGGCCAATGGCATGATCCTGCAAGGACTGAAGCCTCGGATCTTCAAACAACTCGAGAAGTTTCGGGCAAGATGGGTCGCTGAGTTGCCGTCCGTCCTCTGGAGCCTGCGCACCACGCCTAGTCGAGCCACCGGCTTCACGCCGTTCTTAATGGTGCACGAGTCGGAAGCTGTCCTCCCGACGGACATCGACTACAGCAGTCCAAGAGTCAAGCATACACCGAGGAGGGGAACCAGGTCGCGCTTGAAGACGTTATCGACCAGCTTGATGAAGCACGCGACGTGACACTCCTACATTCGGCTCGATACCAGCAAGCTCTTCGATGCTACCACGAGCGCAACGTGCGCAGCCGGCAGTTCCAAGTCGGAGACCTTGTACTCCGACGAGTTCAGAGCAACAAGGATCGGCATAAGCTCGCGCCCCCGTGGGAGGGGCCATACATCGTTGATCAAGTACTCCGACCGGGGACATTCAAGCTTTGGTACGAGGACGGCACAATCATCTCCAACGTGTGGAACATAGAACACCTACAATGTTTTTACCCTTGAGTAATGTTCCTTGTTTTATCTTATGATCAATGAATAATGCCATGTGCTTTTGTTCGTAATTTCATAAGTTCGCAATCTTTCGCGTTGGCATCATCTTTACATGCATCAACGTTTTTTAAGGCTGAGCGGCAAGCGTCCCTGGACCCATGCAGAAACGCTCCCCGCTCGGGGGCTACTCGGGGCACGATGCCCTCCTTTCTTTTTCCCGTTTTTAAAACAAAGTTCTCCGACGACCTTGTCGTAACCAATCGCACGCGCGAACGGTTTTTTCGCAGAACTCCCTATCTTGCAAAAGAAAAAGATGTTGATCAGTGCGCATCTTGGCGTTGCGCTCATTCAAAGCTCCTAGCACCTACGCCCCTGCAGCTACAGTGCGAAGACTTGCGAGCACGGCCCAGGTCCGCAGGTCGCCGTCCGACCTCTTTCAAAAAGCGCTTGTGTAACCGCTCGGGCTCCGGCCAAAACGATTTCGACGAAAAACGCGGATGTCACTTCTGAACATTCCTAAGTGCTCGAGGACTGTGAACGCGTGGCACCACTTTACGGCTCAGGTTGGTCGAGCTCTCAGACTCCTACGCCCCCGCGGCTCCAGAGTAAAAGTTCGATCAGCCTGAGTTTCTAAGTACCACTACTTCGTTCCGTAGTCGTTCCCAAGTGCTCAAGGAATGTCTCAGTTGTGACAGGTTTGAACAAAATGAAAACTGTTCAAAACACATACAAGTTTGTCCTACTTATCTACGATAGAAACTGATACATCTAACTAGAAGGCCTGGAGTTGTCTTCGACTTCTGGTGTATCTTTTGGGATCAGGTCCAGGTCCTTCATCGCTGCATCGGCCATGGCGCGGGCGAAGGGGGTGCAGTCTTCCTCAAGCTTATCACACTCTCGTCCGAGTACCCAGGAGCCCAGCCGCCGCTCAATGCCTGGCGGTCCAACCCCTTGTAGTGCGAGTCGAACATGTGTTGACGGCTGTTAAGTGCTACTTTTATGCCGTCAACTCCTGCATAAAATGAATGAAAAGTGATCATCAACACTAGAATAAGGTTTTATACTGACAAGTTCCACAAGTGTTGGTGTTTCTAGCTTTTGTTGCATGATGCACCGGAATACGTGATAAATGATACAATTGAGAGCAAGTGATCCAATGGCTTATATAGGATGTCATCCATAACAACCTCAAATGCCAATTTGGACTGCACCATTACGACGGTCTCGTCGAGACGATCGAAATGGATGTATCATTTGTCTACTTCTGAGTCCGGGTGAAAGAGATATGCACAAGACAAGATCACCATCTTGATATGTGGGCCCGGTGGGACCCACACCAGACCACGTGGAGACGTGTTGCCACATTGGATGCCATGTGTCCATGACACATTACCAATCCAAGGAAACACACCTTCGACCAATCAGGAGGCAGTACGCGGATTCAAGGGCCCACATCACCACGGAAACAAGCTAAAAACACCGCATACACACCCATACACACCTGAGGACCCACCTGGCAGTCACCTGGACGAAAGGCGGTGGAAACAAACCCACCTGGGGGTCGGCCGAACCCCAGTTCGGCCGAACCCTTCGGAGGTGCTCTCATCCTCAGCGGACGCGTGGCAGCTCTCCATTGGTTCCTCAAGGCATCCGGGGTGTTTTGGAGTCGTTTGGCACTCCGAGCAAGCCACCCCCTTGCCTATAAATAGAAGGGGAGGGGGTAGGAAATGAGACACACTCCACCCATCCAAGGCTCCTCTCCTAGCTAGTGTTAGAGTAGAGAGGGAGAGAGAGAGGCATGTGCCTCTACGATGTTGTTGTTCTTCATTTAGACTAAAGTGAGTATTCTTGTATTTTTCTATTTAGACTAAAGTAGCATTCATGCATAGGTGATATGTTCTTGTGTTCTTCGTGTGTTCTTGATTTAGAGGCTTGTGTTCTTCGTGAACACAACCCTTTGATCTTGTGGCACAAGTTCATAGTTCTCATATCCGTTTGTATGTGTGTTCGTCTATTAGAAAATAGTGGATATTCCTGCATGTTCCATTTAGACCGAAGTGACATTCGTGATTCCTTTCTAGTAGTTTATGCTAGGTTGCATGAGTAGACTTTTTCCTCTACTAGTGCGTAGATCCTGGGTTTATGCGTTCGTCTGCTGCAAGTCGTTCGTATACGTTGGAAGCATAGTACGGGGTCGAGTTCTCTCCTGTATGCCTTTAGTATAAGCTAGTAGTACATATAGTGAGTGAGATCAGTTCTCTGTCGTGGTCGTAGTTCTATAAGTACAGAGTGCCGTAGTCCGTTGGCTACGGCAGTAACCACAGCATAGACGTTGTGTCACGCTACCGGTTATCATTCGTTCGGCTTATCCCAAGGTTAGGTAGAGGCAGTCCAGGTGGTGGTGACAGCCCGTCTGGCCCTCGTTGATCCTCCGCAGCTGGATATAGTCAGAGCTCCGTTCCACATAGATCCGCGTGCCGGAGTCGCCTGTTAAGTCAGGGCTATCGGTACCTTAAGCCAAGTTCTATCTAGAGATCGACCTTTAATCTCATCTATAGTACTATCTTTAGGAATCCTCTCTATCCTTGCCTCTTATCTGGGTGTGTCCTTGGACCGACTAGTACGAAGTTAGTGCACACACGTTCCCTTGGATTCGATACCCTTGGAATACTCTGAGGTGAAAGCTACAATGGTATCCGTGCGCTTGCGGATTTATTTCGTGTGTCGCTAAAATACCCAACAAGCTTTCTGGCGCTGTTGTCGGGGAACAGTTGCTGTATCTATCTTTGTACCCAGTGGTCCTCGTATCTTTTTATCTTTCTTTATTTCTACCTTCACCCCTGTTATCATGGAGCAGCCCACCATTTTAAGCTTCTCCACTCCGAAAGGGAAATTCTTAGAGCCACCATCTTCTGAGCACCCGATTCTCACATCTGGCTATGAAATCCCTTCCGGCTACATCACTACGGTTCAGAAACTTTCCTTCTCTGGGTTAAGTAGTGATAACCCATACCACCATTTGCGAGAGTTCGAGCAAGTGTGTTCATGCATCGCTATCGCGGGCATGTCGCATGACACCCTTAAGTGGAAGTTGTTTCCCTTTTCTCTTATAGAGGGGGCTAAACAATGGTACACGAAAACCGTAGGTAGCATGAACGGCAGCTGGGACAATCTTGTAGACAAATTTTGTCTTAAGTTTTTTCCCATGGGTCGTATCACTGCTCTACGGAGGGATGTTCTCGGTTTTCAGCAGAATGAGAAGGAATGTTTAGGTGCAGCCTGGGCTAGATTCTCACTTTTAGTGAAATCTGGCCCTATCCTATCGATACCTGATCCGATGTTGCTTCAGCACTTTTACCTAGGTCTCGATAAGGACACTACCCATGATCTCGACATCGCTGCTGGAGGGTCTTTTGCCCACAGAACTCCAAACGAAGGGACGGAAATCCTAGATCGTATCGCTGAAAACACCGATTTCGTAGCTGTGTTTGAACCCTCCCGAGAAGAGAGCATGTCAAGCCATGAGGATACTCTAGTGGTTGAACCTGATCCTTTGCCTTCCACATCCTCAGAGCCAGCACTAGGATCCTCCCCTGAACCACGAGTTTCAAAGGATGAAGAAATTCAACCTTCGGAACTCCCTTTCAAATTCGAGGATAATCATTGTGCAGATTTCGAAAGCACCTCGAATTGTCACCATGACTCTGAACAAATTGAAGAGGTAAAGGGAATTCTCCTTTATGACTCACCAGAATCTCTCCTTGAAGCATATGCTGTAGATTTCGTAGAGGAAATAGACGATTCCGTTGAACCCGTAGATCTATCTGAGTTTGAGACTCCCTCCAGGCCTCCGATCGAGTTAAAGCCTCTACCCGTAGGCCTTCGTTATGCCTTCCTCCATGGTGATATTGAGTCTCCTGTGATCATTAGTGACAAACTTTCAGATAAGGAATCTGCAAGACTCATCGCCATCCTAGAGAAACATCGATCTGTTCTTGGATACTCCCTCCAAGACCTCAAGGGAATAAGCCCAACTCTTTGTACCCATCGCATTCCTGTAGATTCCACAGTCCCACCTTCGAGAGAGCCTCAGAGGAGGTTAAACGATACAATGAGGGATGTTGTCAAGAAGGAAGTCCTAAAACTCTTGCACGCGGGGATCATATATCCTGTGCCGTACAGTGAGTGGGTTAGCCCCGTTCAGGTTGTGCCCAAGAAGGGAGGGATGACGGTTGTGCCTAACGAGCATGGCGAGCAGATCGCCCAACGTCCCCCCACTGGGTGGAGGATGTGCATTGACTATAGGAAACTCAACAAGGCTACAAAGAAGGATCATTTCCCGCTTCCTTTCATTGATGAAATGCTGGAGCGGCTTGCAAATCATTCCTTCTTTTGTTTCCTTGATGGGTATTCCGGGTTTCACCAAATCCCCATCCAAACCGATGACCAAAGCAAGACCACTTTCACATGCCCTTATGGAACATATGCTTATCGAAGGATGCCTTTCGGGCTGTGCAATGCACCCGCTTCGTTCCAAAGGTGCATGATGTCTATCTTCTCAGACATGATTGAGGAAATCATGGAGGTTTTCATGGATGACTTCACCGTCTATGGAAAAACTTTCGATCATTGTCTTGAGAACCTAGATAGGGTCTTGCAACGATGCCATGAAAAGGACCTAGTGCTTAATTGGGAGAAGTGCCATTTCATGGTCTGTGAGGGCATCGTCTTAGGACATCGAATTTCTGAATGAGGGATAGAGGTGGATCAAGCTAAGATTGAAGTAATAGAAAAGCTTCCACCTCCGATCAATGTCAAGGGAGTCCGTAGCTTCCTAGGCCATGCCGGGTTCTATCGCCGCTTTATCAAGGATTTTTCTCAAATATATAGACCCCTCACAAGCCTCTTAGCTAAGGATGCCCCCTTCAACTTTAATGATGAGTGCATGGCTGCCTTTAACACTCTCAAAAAGGCACTCATCACAGCTCCAATCATCCACCCCCCAGATTGGAAGCTGCCCTTCGAGATCATGTGTGATGCTAGTGATTATGCCATAGGGGCCGTCCTAGGCCAAACTAAGGATAAGAAGCATCATGCGATCGCTTATGCTAGCAAGACATTGTCAGGAGCTCAACTCAATTATGCTACTACTGAAAAGGAGCTCCTTGCTGTTGTCTTTGCTATAGACAAGTTTAGGTCTTACTTAGTAGGAGCTAAGATTATTGTTTACACTGATCATGCTGCTTTGAAATATCTGCTCACTAAGAAAGATGCTAAACCCCGCTTGATACGATGGATCCTTGTAACACCCGGTTTTAAAGGACAAACCGATGCACCCTTTATGCATGCCCAGGATCAAATTCATGCATAAAGTGACATCATTAGTGTAATATCACAACATATATCATTACATCATTTAGATTACAAAATGACCAGAGGGTCTAAACAGAAAATTACACATCGTTATTCTATCGCAGCGGAGTAGGCACCATCTTCCACATGAACGTCGACTGGGGGCACGCCAACCTAGAACTCCAGGTCTTCATGATGGTCTTCACGATGTAACTCCTTCTTCTAGCTTCTGTCTATCTGAGCAGCAGTGGGGAGAGAACAGCAGGGGTTGAAAGGGAAAACGGTGAGTACACGTGGAGGCGTGTACTCCGCAAGTGGAGGAAAAGGTATGCATAACATGCTGGCTTAAAGCAAGGAAGGCTTTATTTGGTGGACTGCAAAGCTCAAGTTTTAGTTGGTCAAGTTTTAATTAAGCACCTATGATTCAATGTGTATAAGGCTTCCCATCCCATACAAGGCACAAGCACCCACTTGTCCTGATCCTAAGGTTAAAACATCCTGAAACTATAACCAACTCCCAAAACCACAGTTCCACCACTGTGATCCACCCAAACCACCAACTAACCATGTGAGGGTCCAGGCCACTCATGACCGTGAGCACGGCTGTTATAACAGTTTGCAACACTTTGCAGAGGTTGTACATCTTTACCCACGAGTCGCGTAAACGTTCAAAGGAACGTTAAACCCCGTCACGCTGTGCTTGCAAGGCACTTTCACACTTCCTTAGGTGTGATAGCATAGGGACGCTACGAGGCTTTCTATTGGTTCTCCAGTGCGCATTGACCCTCAGGCCCATGCTGGCGCACCAACGGTACACTGAGCCGCGCATTTATATCCGAGGTGCTGCATGCCCCCATACCCGCTCAACGCAGACCACTGGATTACCCAATAGTGTAGCCAAGACCGTAGCCCATCCAGTTCTCGTGGTTGTACGGTAAGTCCCGGGTGGTCGCTCCATAGACCGGTCCTTAAAAGATCGACTCAGGCAAGACCAACATCAAGCATCACAAGTCACCATCCCATCCACTTGCCTGAGTCGCCTAGGGTGTTCATGTTGCTAACCATAACCCACATTAACATGTTGCATAGTATATTATCAAGTTAAGACTTAACCCAACCCATGTTGAGCAAGCTAAGCATAAATCTACCCATATAGGTAACCTCTAAGGGTAAGCAAGGAATGATCATGAAAAATCTAGTAAACAGTCCTTAATAGGATTCCCAGCAAAATTAGACATCTAATGCAAGAAAGCATAAATAAAGTAGTGATTATGGTGAATAAAACATAAAGGTATAAAATAGCAAGATGTCAAGGACACTTGCCCGTTTCCCGATGTTCCACTGTTCAGAAGCGTTCCTCAACGTACAACAATCATCTACAACAAAACAATGCTACACTAAGGACAGAGCACCAGACAATAAAACCATTTTAGAAAAATGTACTACTAGCTAACGCGAGCTAGCTACGAACAAGAGAGCGCAAGGGACGACTAAACGGAGCTACGGGAAGAAAGGGCACAACTATCGGTATAGGTCATGTTATAAGAAAGAAAGAACTATATGCTTGATTTATTTTATTTATACAAAACATGTATGGAGGATATTCCGAAGGAATAACCCTTGTTGGAATTAATTCAAATTAAGTTTGATTCCAAAACACGAGTTGATCCTAGTCATATTTTTATTTATAAAAGTTTATTAGAATTTATACCAATTTAACATTTATTTTTATAAAAGAAACTTTATGTGAGAGCAACTAACGAGTTAAAAGATGTGTCGGGTTGAGCTAAACAAATTATAAGAAAAACATATTTATGTTCAAATTAATCAAGTTAACTTTTATTAAGAAAAAGACGAAGGTTAACCTATATTTGATTTTATTCAAAAGAGTTTGAATTGGATATTAATCAAATTAATATTAACTTTAATTTTTAGAAACATGAAACATGGTTAACATCACTACTAACACGTGCGCTACGACAAAACGAAGCTAACGCAACTTGAACGAGCTAAAACGGAGCTAGGATGTGAAAGATATGAGCTTCGGAAGATTACAGGGACTTATTTGTGATTATCTAAAGACTGCAGGGGCTAGAACAGGAGATTCGGAAGACACAGATAAATGTGCACGCGAAATGGTCAAAACATAGGGTCCTAGGTGCAAAAGAGGCTCGGTTGGACCAAACTGTAAACGGTGGGATTATTCTAGGTGTTTATGTGCAAAAGGATAAAGACACATAGATGGCGGCTGTGATTTCCAGATTTGATAGGGAGCTTTGTGCAAAAGAGCGGCTGACTGGGGCGGAGGTGCTGACTGGTCGCCACGTGGCGCCCTGTGACTGGCGGGGCTCACCACGTGGCGCTGACGCGGCGGTGCACCGGGCCGTGGACCATGGTCCATGGGTCCACGGTGGACCGGTTACACTCCCGAAGGGGTATGTGATCTGGGCCGTTTGCGTGGGATCGTGCGGCCAGGGGCGCTCTGCCTGCTTTGGGTCGCTGGCGTGCAAGGCAGGACAGAGGGGCAGCGGCGGCTCGCCGGAACTTCGCCGGAGTTCGGCGTTCTCGAGCTACGGTGCATGGATTCGAGCGAGGTTTCGACCAGGAGGAAGAGGAGGATAGGGCGTAGCTCACCGCGGTGCTCTTGCCATCGATGGCGCGGTGGTGAAGGCGTGCGCTGGTGAGGGGCGGACGGGGGTCGCGGTGCTCGCCGGGAACGGGGCTTCGGCCTCGTTTTGGTGCTTCTGGGCGTCACGGTGCAGCCGTTGTGGTCCTGCGAGTGCAACGGGAGAAGGAGGAGGGTGAGAGCAGGACGGACGGCGACGGCGGCGGCAGAGTGCTTCACCTCAGCAGCAGCGTTGGTGATTCGTCGACAACGAGGGCACTAGGGAGGAGGGGTGCTCCGGGAGGTGGCAAAAGGGGCGAGCGAGAGATCGATTGGTGCCTTAAATAGGCGATGGGGGAGGAGGGGTGGCCGGGGATTGGAGGGCGGCGTCTCCGGCCGTGACAGGCGCGGGAGGAGACTTCTTGCCATCCAAGGCGAGGGGCGCACCTAGACGGGACCTCGGGTAGGGGGGCGGTGGGTCCACTCGGCAAGAGGTGGGCCTGGCTAGCGGGGGACGTGGCGGAGGCGCGGGATGCTCGGGGATTTTGAATCCCCGGCGGCGGCGGTGCTCTACTCGGTGAAGCAGGGGAGGGAGAAAGGAAGGAAAGGGAGAGGGAGGCGCTGACAGGTGGGACCGGGCGTCGGTGAGAGAGGGAAAGGAGGAGGGGGTGCGCTGGGCTGCTGTTGGGCCGGCCTGGCTTGGCCCAAGGGGGGAGGGAGATGGGCCGGCAACGATTTAGCTCGAGAGAGGGAGAGTTTGGGCCAGATTTGGCCTGTTGCGTTTTAGAGAGATAAGGAGAGGGAGAGAGAGGTGTGGGCTGGGTTTTGAGCTGGGTTTTGGGCCAAGGATATTAGATTGAGGTTTTAGAGATAGAGAGAAGAGAGATAGACTAGGCATAGTCTCTAGAGAGAGAAAAGATGGCCTTTGGTATAGAGAGAGAAAGAAAGAGAGAGAGAGGAGATGGGTTGGGTTTGGATAAGGGCTTGGGCCCAGAGAACTCAAATATAGAAGTTTAGAGTGAGAGAGATTATTGGGTCAAAGAAAAGATTTAGAGAGAGAGAAAAAGAATAAGAGGCTCGACAAGATTTTAGAAAGAGACGGGCTTGGGTAGAGAGAGAGATGGGTAGTGTTCTTAGAGAGACTAGGCATAGATTTGATAGAGAGAGATAAGGAGGTATGGGTCGTATTGGATATCGGGTTATAGGTCCAAAAGATTGGAGAGAGACAAGGGTCAAACTATAGAGGAACCTATTCAAGCTTGAGAACTCAAATTCATTTTTCACTCAAATAAAACTATGCATCGCAGCATGAATGCAACAAACAATTATTTATAACCTATGATTCGTTTATTTATTTTAGAAAATATTATTTGTTTTGAAATAATTGTACATACTCTCTATTTAATTCTAACAAATCTTAATAAAATTTTAAATCCTAGCCATGCAAACTAGGGTGTTACAATCCTTTTACTCCAAGAATTTGACATTGAAATAAAAGATAAGAAGGGAGTAGAGAACTCTGTAGCAGATCATCTGTCGTGTATGCACTTCACTAACATGCAGGAGCTACCGATAAATGACTTCATGCGGGATGACATGCTATTCAAGGTCACAGACTCCAACCCCTGGTATGCAAATATTATCAACTTAATGGTTGCAGGGTATGTACCACCAGGTGAAGACAAGAAGAAGTTGATCAAGGATAGTAAATGTCATTACTGGGATGATCCATACCTCTACAAAATTTGTTCTGATGGCCAACTGAGAAGATGCGTACCTGTGGCAGAAGGAATGAAGATCATCGAGAAATGTCATGCAGCACCATATGGGGGACACTACAGTGCATTCCGTACTAAAGAGAAAATATATCAGAGTGGATTCTTTTGGCCAACCATGTATGAAGACACAAAAGATTTTATTCGGAGGTGTCGGAGATGTCAACTGCAGGGTGGAATCACAGCAAGAGATGCAATGCCTCTACAGAATAATCAACAAGTTGAGCTATTTGACGTATGGGGCATTGATTTCATGGGACCTTTCCCAAAGTCCCAAGACTGTGAGTACATCTTGGTGGCAGTTAACTATGTGTCCAAGTGGGTAGAAGCATTACCGTGTCGAGCTGCAGACTCCAAGCACGTGAAAAAGATGTTCCATGAAGTCATATTCCCTCGTTTCGGGACACCAAGGATGGTGATTAGTGATGGGGGGTCTCATTTCATTGATAAGACCTTCCAAAACTTCCTGAGAGAGCTGGGAATATAACACAATGTCGGGACTCCATATCATCCCCAAACAAGTGGTCAAGCAGAGACATCAAACAAGCAAATCAAGAACATCTTACAGAAGACCGTAGATGAGACGGGGAAATCATGGAAGACAAAGTTACCCGATGCACTTTGGGCATATAGAACTGCCTACAAGATCCCAATAGGAATGTCACCTTATCAGCTTGTGTACGGAAAATCTTGCCATCTACCAGTCGAGCTAGAACACAGGGCTCACTGGGCCATTCGGAAATTCAATATGGACTTCACAACAGCTGGGAAACAAAGGAAACAACAGCTATTAGAACTTGAAGAATGGAGGGAAAAAGCATACCATAATGCCAAAATCTACAAAGAAAGGACCAAAAGATGGCATGACAAGAGGATCAAGAAGAAAGAATTCAAAGCAGGAGATAAGGTATTACTCTTTAATTCTAGGGTCAAGTTATTTGGACATGGGAAGCTTCGAAGCAAATGGGAAGGACCGTACCTTGTTGTTGATGCTGCCTCTCATGGGGCAATCACACTCCAAGATAAAGAAGGTAAGACATTTAAGGTAAACGGTCACCGCTTAAAGGTCTTTCTTGAACCCGATGATAAAGAGTATGATGAGATCCACCTCATTGAGGAAACCTATCCTTAAAACCAACTCCAATAATAATTAGGCTAGGTAACCTTCTTTTCCTAGACTCCCTTTGTTTTTTTTCTTGTTTTCTAATAATGCAGGTAAGAAATAAGTGTGGGGGAGTCACCTGACTCCCACTACCTACGAATAAAAGCAACAAGAGGTACACTACTCTCGCTCTCTGTTCTCCCTGATTCATGAGTTTGAATGAGTTTCAATTCATATCTGCTAAAATCAAACTCACAAAATCGTTCTCAACTTGCTCCACATGTTTCCTGAAGGTTGGCTTGCATATGTGTTATTCCTTGCCTAACATATTGATGATTGTGAACAAAAATCTTGTAGGGAAGCATGCTCATCTAAGTAGTTGATGTTTGTGATATGGTTTGATGATATGATCTTCTCTCTAAGTGTTTGAGTGCTTGGGAATTTTATTTGAAAATTTGAAAACCCTTTGCAAAGCTCCTCTTTGATATGCCAAAGTCCTACCAAAGCCATATGATGAGTTATCTTGAAAACCTTAGACTCATATACTGCTTGTTATTGCATTGAGCTTTGTCAAATTGTTGTGACCCTCGTGAGAATTCTTTTCATGCTTTCATGATCAAGATTCATGTGCACACCATATCCCCTTGCTATGCTTCTACACTAGAAGTTAGCATTGTATCATCCATCTATTTCATAAAAATAAAGCTCCGTGTGTAGTGTGACCTCTCTCTCCTAAAGTATTCTTGAAAAAGAGACATGGGCTATGAAAAAAAGAAAAAAAAACCATGCTCAAGGCATGAGTCTCAAAGCATGAAAAAAAAGGTGAGAAAAAAAAGGAGATAGCCCATGTCCAAAAGAAAGAAGAAAAAGGAGAGAGATGGAAACATGCAAAAAGGAGTTCCAATAAATTTGATGGTAATAACTAGCACCCACTCCGGGCCTAGTGTCCACCTTACCATCACCACAAAATTCATCATATATATGGTAATATCTAGCACCCATTCCGGGCCTAGTATCCACCTTACCATATCCATCACGTCCATACATGTGCACATCTTGATCTAATTGTATGATTTGATTTTCTGTTTGGATCCGGTTTTTGACTTTGCAATATATGTGATGCAAGTATGCCTTATCATTCATTCCCTACCTTGAGCTCCACATATAGCCATCATTAGAAGTAGGATGAAGAAAGGTAAATCTAATGCCTTGGTGAGGATATATACACATTGAGTGATCTGAGAGAATCAAATGAGGAGCTAAGCAAGGTTTGTTTTGAAAACTTATTGCAAAACCCCAAGTTACTTGACATGATGAGCAGAAGTGATTTGATTCATGACCGTTTCATTCCTCAACTACCCAAGATGGCATGATAGACACTCCACAGAGTTCATAAGTACAAGGTATGGTTTGGAATATCTCTTATGCTCGTTTCATATCTTTGGATATCATGTCTCACCTTGATTTGTTCCCCTTTACTCGGGACGAGCAAAGGTCAAGTGTGGGGGTGTTGTTGACGGCTGTTAAGTGCTACTTTTATGCCGTCAACTCCTGCATAAAATGAATGAAAAGTGATCATCAACACTAGAATAGGGTTTTATACTGACAAGTTCCACAAGTGTTGGTGTTTCTAGCTTTTGTTGCAGGATGCACCGGAATACGTGATAAATGATATAATTGAGAGCAAGTGATCCAATAGCTTATATAGGACGTCATCCATAACAACCTCAAATGCCAATTTGGACTGCACTATTGCGACGGGCTCGTCGAGACAATCGAAATGGATATATTATTTGTCTACTTCTGAGTCCGGGTGAAAGAGATATGCACAAGACAAGATCACCATCTTGATATGTGGGCCCGGTGGGACCCACACCAGACCACGTGGCGACGTGTTGACACGTTGGATGCCATGTGTCCATGACACATCACCAATCTAAGGAAACACACCTTTGACCAATCAGGAGCCAGTATGCGGATTCAAGGGCCCACATCACCACGGAAACAAGCTAAAAACACCGCATACATACCCATACACACCTGAGGACCCACCTGGCAGTCACCTGGACGAAAGGCGGTGGAAACGGACCCACCTGGGGGTCGGCCAAACCCCAGTTCGGCCGAACCCTTCGGAGGTGCTCTCATCCTCAGCCGACGCGTGGCAGCTCTCCATTGGTTCCTCAAGGCATCTCGGGGTGTTTTGGAGTCGTTTGGCTCTCCGAGCAAGCCACCCCTTGCCTATAAATAGAAGGGGAGGGGGTAGGAAATGAGACACACTCCACCCATCCAAGGCTCCTCTCCTAGCTAGTGTTAGAGTAGAGAGGGAGAGAGAGAGGCATGTGCCTCTACGTTGTTGTTGTTCTTCATTTAGACTAAAGTGAGTATTCTTGTATTTTTCTATTTAGACTAAAGTAGCATTCATGCATAGGTGATATGTTCTTGTGTTCTTCGTGTGTTCTTGATTTAGAGGCTTGTGTTCTTCGTGAACACAACCCTTTGATCTTGTGGCACAAGTTCATAGTTCTCATATCCGTTTGTAAGTGTGTTCGTCTATTAGAATATAGTGGATATTCCTGCATGTTCCATTTAGACCAAAGTGACATTCGTGATTCCTTTCTAGTAGTTTATGCTAGGTTGCATGAGTAGACTTTTTCCTCTGCTAGTGCGTAGATCCTGGGTTTATGCGTCGTCTACTGCAAGTTGTTCGTATACGTTGGAAGCATAGTACGGGGTCGAGTTCTCTCCTGTATGCCTTTAGTATAAGCTAGTAGTACATATAGTGAGTTAGATCAGTTCTCTTCCGTGGTCGTAGTTCTATAAGTACAGAGTGCCGTAGTCCGTTGGCTACGGCAGTAACCACAGCGTAGACATTGTGTCACGCTACCGGTTATCATTCGTTCGGCTTATCCCAAGGTTAGGTAGAGGCAGTCCAGGTGGTGGTGACAGCCCGTCTGGCCCTGGTTGATCCTCCGCAGCTGGATATAGTCAGAGCTCCGTTCCACATAGATCCGCGTGCCGGAGTCGCTTGTTAAGTCAGGGCTATCGGTACCCTAAGCCAAGTTCTATCTAGAGATCGACCTTTAATCTCATCTATAGTACTATCTTTAGGAATCCTCTCTATCCTTGCCTCTTATCTGGGTGTGTCCTTGGACCGACTAGTACGAAGTTAGTGCACACACGTTCCCTTGGATTCGATACCCTTGGAATACTCTGAGGTGAAAGCTACAACGGTATCCGTGCGCTTGCGGATTTATTTCGTGTGTCGCTAAAATTCCCAACAACATGGCGAGAACCCGATGCACCACCTTTCGAGTCGTCGCCATCTCTCGTTCCTTGACTACGCCCGGGAGAAGCCCCACTCGGTCCGCCAGCGCATAGGGAGGCATCTGGACGGAAGGAACGCCAAGGCCCGACAAGATCTGCTCAACAAATTGGCTGAATTTGGTGCAGTCCACGAGGTCCTTCTGGCATTTCGCCTCTGCCTCGCGCTGAGCCTTCCTGGACTCCTCGAGCTCGGCCTTGACTTCTAAAGGGGGAAAACGAACCGGAGGTTAGCCGTAAGAAGCACAAGCAAAAGAAGGGAGGAACAAGGCTAAAGGGTCGTACTCGAGAGCTGGTCCGACAAGTTCTTGGCCGTCCCAGTCATGTCATTGATCTTGAGCTCGGCGGCGGTGACCTTTTCCGCCTCCTCCACAAGCCTCTTGGCCAGTGCCACGCGAGCCACGCGAAGCCCTGCCAACATGAGAAGACAAGTCAACATCACCAACCAGCAACACATGGAAAAAAGCACAACAGAAGCTGAAACTGTTCAGTTACTCACCATCAAGGTCTTGCGCTAGCTTGGCATTGCCGTCGCGGAGCCGGGTCTCCTCGTCGTTAGCCTCCTGCAGCTTGGCGGCTCGGTCACCCACCTGCTTGTTGGCCGTCCTGAGGTCCACCCCGGCGAGGACCAAGTCCTGCTCCAGATCGGCCACCTTCTTCTCAAGCGCCGCCTTCTCCTGAGTGGCGGCCTGGGAAGCGGCTTCAGCAGCAGTTGCTGCAGCGGCAGCAGTCCGAGCGGCCTTGGCAGCAGTCGCGGCGGCGGTACGCAACTCCGTGGCTGTGGTCTCCGCCTGGGCAAGCTTCGCCTCAAGGGCCGTCCTCTCCGACACGGCGGCGTCAGCAGCTGACTGCGCAGCCACTGCACGGTCCTCCGCGGACTTTGCCGCGGCTTCGAGCGCGGTCCTTGTCCACACCTCATTCGCCGCCGCCCCTGCAGCAACCAGCCGGGCGGCCACCAACTATGTCTCCAACTGGAGCTTCTCGGCTCGGAGCTCCTCGATGGTGTGCGCCTTCCTGGCGCTGCAGCTTGCGAGCACCTGTTCTGAGTAAAGTATTATCTACGACAGCGTCTGCAAGGACAAAGAGACTAGACCAAGATCGAGCTCGGCAAACTTACCGTTGTGGCGGGGAGGACGAGCTCGTTGACCGCTCGTTCCGCCCACTTCAGGCCCCATTCGAGGCGGTGACGGGCCGCGGCCTCTTCATTCTCGTCGTCGTGCGGCTCGGCCTCATGGGTCCCGGTCCATGAGGAGCGCACGGGGTCGAGGATGTTTTCTCCTCCCTCCGGTGGTGACGACTGCAACTCCGAGACCGAGAAGGGGCGAGCTCCCGAGCTCTCCCCAACTTCCCGGATTGTATCTGGGGAGACACCACCCACCACATCTTCAGCAGCGGCTGGCACCTGCGAGTCCAGGCGAAGCGAGTTTGTGGCCAGCACCACCTCCGCATCGCTAGTGGTAGGCACCGTCACACTTGCAGGAGGCGCCGACTCGCTCGCGGTGGACGTTGAGGGCATGACGGCGTCTGACTCCGTCTCCACCGTCTTGGTCGTGAGCTCCTCGGGGCTAACCCCGGCCTTCTCGACCACGGCCGTAGCCGCGGAAGTGGACGGCACGGCCGCGTCGGCTGCTGGCACCTCCGGCTCCGACAGGCACCTTTCCAGTCCGGCCCCGAAGGCGGCGATGTTATCGTCCGAGAGGCTGGGTCTTTCAAGGTCAGCAGCCTCTTGGGGCCAGTCGGACGCCTCGGGAGCTATCAATGCCTCAGCCTCACCTCCGCCGGCATGCGACGCTAGGGGCACGACTGCCTCGGGAGCCGCCGACGCACCGACATCACTATCGACGGTGGGCTCCGCCGGGGGCTCGACCTCCTCGGGGGCTTTTTGCCCTCTGACCACTCCACCAACCTCCGACGTTGGTGGAGGCGCGGTCGCCTCAGGAACCTTGACCGCCTCGTCGGCCCCGCTCTCGGCCTACGCCATCGTCAACACGGGCGGAGGGGTCGCCGGACAGGGCTCGGACGAAGGACCACGCGCAGCCAGGACCGCGCGTTTCTGCGGTGCGAGGCTGAGCGCGCGCCTGGCACGAAAAAGCAAATCAAAAGGCGAATGAAGAACAGCAAGAACAAAAAAAACGGGATGTCACGAGATAGTACGTACGTGGAGGAAGTGACGCGGGCCCGCTTGACGGGCCTAGGAGCCACGCCCGACGACTCGGAGGCTGATCTCTTGCCCGCCGCCACATCCGAGGGTGGCCTCTGACCTCCACTTGGGGCGAGGGGAACCTGCACGGATGGGGCTCCGCTGCCCCAGATGACCAAAGACTGAATGCGTTGTGGGGTTGCGTTCATGTCGCCCCCTTGCGGCGTACTCGGAGAAGACGCCGGTGGTGTCGATTTCACCTCGGACGGTGGCCGCCTTTTCGGGGAGCGTGACTCTCGCCGCGCTGTGTCGTCGGAGGCATGGCAGGAGGACGAGTCACGGTCCACCGGCCGCCTGGACGGGTCGACCCGCCGCGGAGAACCCCTCCTTTCACTTGGAGGGTGATGGCTAACGGGGCCCGACCGGGAGCGGGTCACCCTCCGGTCCTCTTGGACTAGGCGTGGGGACGGATGCGTCTGGAGCTTGTCCCCTGCTCACGGACGGTCGGCTCCGGCCGCCGTCTCGAGCTGGCCTCCGTGGCCTGCCGCTGAGGAGGGGACGACGCGGACGGCGTCGACAGAGCGCTCCAGTCGACACTGGCGCTCTTCTCGTCGCTGGTCCACGGAGGTGACGAAGAGGGATCCTCGTCCGAGGAGACGGGGATCTCCTACAACTTTCTACGCTTGGCGCGACGGTTGTTCCGCTCGCGCTTCGCGATCTCCTCTTCCTTGTGCTTGGACTTGAGGTCGGCCCTCCTCTTCTCTGCAGTGGCAGTGGAGCGATTCCGTATCGCATCCTGAGGGAGAGGAGGCTTCGCGGGGTTAGGTTCTACGGACCTCAGCTAAGAACAAGGAAAGGGAGAGAAATCATCACGACAGTCAAGAGCTCCGAGAAGATGCCGCTGACAGTGATCCCAAAAACTAGTCGGAAGGCTAGTCGGAAAGAAGAAAAAACTTACAAGTTTCTTGGTCTCCTCGTGGGGGAGCATAGGCAGAAGCTGGGATGGTGGCCATGAGTACGATGCCTTCCCGATGGCCAGCCCCACGCAGCGCTGGATCTCGTCCAGTGAGGGCAACTCGGGCGCCGTCACGGTCCCTGTGAAGGGCGCCCTGTTCGGCGTCATCTGGCAGATGCGCAGGGGCCGCCGCCGGAGCGGGACGATCCCCAGTGCGTGGTATTGTCTGATGACGGCCGCCAAATCGACCTCGGCGTTGCGAAGCCGGGACAGGACCGCCCAGCAATCCTTGAGCAGCTTCTCCTGCTCCGTTACCGGGGGCCCGTGGCTCCAACTCTTCGGTGCCTCGGCGATGGAGGCACCGGTGTACTCCGGCAGCGGGTGCTCGGGGTCGTTCTTGAGGTAGAACCAGCCGTTGTGCCAGCCGCTGTTGAAGCTCGTCAACGTGAAGGGGACGTACTCCTCCCCCCTGCCCTGCTTCATCTGGAGGTTGGCGCATCCGATTGTCGCCGGAAACTTGCCGTCCTTCAAGCAGACGAACATGAAGAAGTACCGGAAGAGGTGCCAGTGAGCTCCCACTCCCAGGTACCCCTCGCACAGCGCCTCGAACGTCGCCATCTGCTGGATGCTGTTCGGGTTGAGGTGCTGGAGTTGAAGCCTGTACTCCCAGAGCACCGCATGAATGAACCGTCCGGTAGGGACGGAGAAGCCGCGCTTGTGGAACGCCACGAACGAGACGATGTAGCCCGATGGTGGATGCGGGATGGACTCACCCTCCGACACTTTCCATTCCTCAGCGGCGGTGGGCTCCGACAGCTGACCGGCGGTGACGAGGTGGTGGAGGGTCGCACGGGTGACGTTGGAGCGAGTCCAGTTCGACATGGCGCTGTCAAGCTTCGGGGCGCGGCACGGATGGAAGAAGCAGCAGCGGCGCAACGGATGCGGAAAGCAGAGGAGCGGGCAGCGCTGGCTATGGCGAAGATTGAGGGAGCAAATGGATTCAAACTCAATCGGCGCACGGTCAATAAGGAGCCGACGTGGGCGCCGGCCTTAAATAATGCCCCCACCACGCTGAAAGGCCGCCCACTCAGAGGGCACGCCCCCCGGGGTAACTGGCGCATGCCTGCGCGACGGTTTGATGCCAGGTAGGTCCGCGAGTCTGAACCAACTGTGCGCCGTCCCCTCAACCCGTCATATCAGCCACGTCAGCCACAACCACTACGATGAGCGTGACCGCCGATGCGGCCATGACTGCCTCGACCGGAAATTTCGAAACATCAACAACACTTCAAGATTAAAACCCCACAAGCGAGTCTACAACTCCCTAGTGAGCTCGGGGGCTACATCCGGCGGATGCGCTCGCGCGCACCCACCAAGGAGATCAAAAGGGAAGATTACCACGACAAGTCTTCGTCTCTGAACCTGTGAGCGAGTCCTTGACTCCCACCCTAGGTTCGGGGGACTACTGACGAGGGCCTAGATTAGGGCCCCCTAAGCAACGAGATAATCACCCTTGAGATGGAGTCTTCTGACACCATTGATAACGTCAAGGCTAAGATCCAAGACAGGGAGGGATGCAGATCTTCGTCAAGACCCTCATCGACAAGACTTTCTCGTCTCCGAGTACTCTCCACCTCGCACGAGTGCTCACCGCCTCACACGAGTACTCTCCGCCTCGCACGAGTGCTTTCCACCTTGCCTACCGACTACTCATTCGCACGAGTAGTTTCCGTCGCCGACTAGGACGGGGCCCACACGTGGAGGTCGGAGCGCGGGATCAGGGGCCCCACACGAACGTGGCGCAGCCCCGACGCTTGAACTCCCCCGCGACGACACGCAAGGCTCCGGTTCTCCACGCCATGCAAACGCCCCAGCTGGCGGGACGCGAGGGCGGCCCGTTCTGACAGGAGCCGTAATGCCACACTGTGCACCCGCGCAGTCTCCAACACGCCGTCCCGTCCAACCCCTGCTGCATGCCACCCCGTCAGAGCACGTACTCAATTACCATCTACGGGCGGCGCCTACCTACACTTAGGCCATAACGTGGCGGGCCTAAACAACTCTCAAGGGGGCTGAGTCATCTAAGGAAGAACTCAGAGAAGGTGACAAGTACTCAGAATGAGCAGTGCCGCCCGTACACGCGGCAGTCGCCAACGCCACTACAGCTCAGCGCCCTTCAATGCTTCCTGACGGAAATCGACATGGGAAAAGACTTCTCAATACCGAAGCACTGTAGCATATATTTGTATTCCCTCTTTGCCCCTCACCCTTGTGTCTATAAAGGGGGAGGAGTGAAATCATTTGAGGGGTTGTTCGATCAACTAGTTTGTAACCCCTACTACAAACACCCCCGGCATAAGAACACGACCACTCGGAACTGGACGTAGGGTATTACTCTCCAGAGGTCGAAACCAGTATAAACCACCATGTCTCTTGTGCTAACCATCCGGGTCCGACACACGATCCGATACAAATTTACTGCCGGCGGTAGAGACCCCGACAGGCGGTCACAACAAAAGCGGATCCGAAAAAGCAGCGGTGGGGGAAGAGATAAGGACGAGGGTGGAGCCCGCCATCCGATTTTTCTACCGCGTCGTCAGGTCACCCATCCGGAGCGGGACGCGAGCATTACCGAACTTCTCATGAGTCGCGCCGAGCTGTGATTTTTGGTTGACTCGCTTGCTTACCGAGCCGAGCCAAACTAGCAAGCATTCGCATAATGTTCAGCTGTCCTTCGCCGAGGTGGCAACTGGCAAGTGCTTCACTGGCTCATCCACCCCCGTTCCGGCACAGCCAGGTCCATCCCAATGCTTGGGCCAATCGAATGCTCGATGTACACTGGTGCTGTTTATTGTCGACGCAGTGTCTCCAGAGGCCAGATTACGGTCTCTGATATCTCTGCAACCATAGGAGGACGCGCATGTGCTCGGACAAGTCCGATCCACACGGCTCAGTGCTGTGAATACATCGGGGCCAAGACGCAGTGAAAACCACAGCGACGCAGGGAAAAACCATCGTCCTCCATGGCTCAACCTGCAACTCGCACCGCACTTCTTGGCTACCTCGCCGCGCTCATCTCCCTACTTCCTCACTACCCTATCCCTTCTCTTGCCGGCGTCGACTTCGTCTACAACGGCTTCAACCACGCCGCCAACAACCTGACCCTGGACGGCTCGGCGTCGGTCCTGCGCGGTGGCGCGCTCCGGCTCACCAACGACAGCAACAACCTCATGGGCCACGCCTTCTTTGATTCACCCGTGCAGGTTGTCAGGGGCAGCTCCGTCGTCTCCTTCAGCACGGCTTTCGTCTTCGACATTGTGACCGTCGACCACGGCGGCGGCCACGGGCTGGCCTTCGTGGTCGCGGCCTCCAAGGCGCTCCCCGGTGCAGCCAACGGCAGCTACCTCGGCCTCCTCGGGGAGGACACCAACGGCAACTCCAGCAACCACGTCTTCGCGGTCGAGTTCGACACGATGCAGATCCGGCGGCTGAACGAGACGAACAGCAACCACGTCGGCGTCGACCTGAACAGCGTCGTGTCGAGCGTGTCCGAGCCGGCCGGGTACTTCAACGACGACGACGGCAAGAACGTCTCCGTGCTGCTCGAGAGTGCGCAACCGATTCAGGCGTGGGTGGACTACGACGGCCGCACCAAGGTTCTCAACGTGACCATCGCTCCGGTGTCCGTGCCAAGCCGGCCTCACCGGCCGCTGATATCGCGCGCCATCGACCTCCTGCCGGTCTTCAAGCGAGAGATGTACGTCGGCTTCTCGTCGTCGACGGGAGAGAAGCTGGCAAGGTCGCATTACATCCTCGCATGGAGTTTCAGTACCGAGGGAGCCGCGAAAGCCATCGATCTCTCCCGGCTGCCTAAAGTTCCGAAGCAGGTGGCTGTGGCTCCCCCGCCTTCCTTGTCCACCGTCATCGAGATAACGGCTTCGTCGCGTGGCCACGCTCGTCGTGATCGCCGCGGCGATCGTTTTGGCACTCTGGATTCGGCGGAGGGCGGCCCTCGCCGACATGCTCCAGGACTGGGAGCTGGACCACCCGCAGAGGCTACCGTACAAAGAGCTCTACGCTGCGACCAAGGGGTTCGAGGCCAGCGAGCTCGTCGGCGCCGGCGGCTTCGGCCAGGTGTACAAAGGCGTGCTCCGGCGCTCCGGCGACGTGGTGGCCATCAAGCGAATCTCGAGCAGCGGGACGCAGGGGATGCGCGAGTTCGTCGCCGAGGTCGCGAGCCTCGGGCGCATGCGGCACCGGAACCTTGTCGAGCTGCGCGGGTGGTGCAAGCGTGGGCAGGACCTGCTGCTGGTCTACGAGTTCATGCCCAACGGCAGCCTCGACGAGCACCTGTTCGGCCGCGGAGGCGCCGTCATGCCCCCAAAGCCACTGCTCACATGGGGGCAGCGCGTCGGCATCCTCAGAGGCGTCGCGTCCGGGCTGGTGTACCTCCACGAGGAGTGGGAGCAGGTGGTGGTGCACCGCGACGTCAAGGCCAGCAACGTCCTGCTCGGCACCGACATGGCCCCGCGGCTGGGAGACTTCGGCCTCGCGCGCCTCTACGAGCACGGCGCGGACCCCGCCACGACGCGCATCGTCGGGACGCTGGGTACATGGCGCCAGAGCTCACCATGATGGCCAGGGCCACCACGGCCACCGACGTGTTCGCCTTCGGTGTGCTGCTCCTCGAGGTGGCGTGCGGTTGCCGGCCCATCGACCCCGTCACCGGCGAGAGCCTGCTCCGGAAGGTGCGAGGCCACGGCGTCAGCGGCGACCTGGTGCGCGCCGTGGACGAGAGGCTGGACGGGTGCTACGACACGGAGGAGGCGAGGCTGGTGCTGTGGCTGGGCCTCATGTGCAGCCAGTCGCGCCCGGAGGCACGGCCGAGCATGCGGCAGGCCTGCCAGTACCTGGACGGCGAGCTGGAGATGCGGGACAGCGGGAGGAGGCCGTTCTCGTGTTCTCGGACGTGGATTCCGTCGACGTCGGGTCGTTGGCGTTCCTGACGTGGTCGTCGTGCAATACAATGTCAGGGGCTCGCTGCTGGCCGGCCGGTGATCATCCGATCATGGTTGACTGTGAACGCACATTAGATTCTGCTCGTCCTCCCTCCAACATGTGCTTCTACACATTTTGTTTCTGTTGATCCTACCCTAATCACCGAATCACAACCTTAGCTTTATGTCTACAAGTTGATATGAAGACAATCTGAACGGGCAGCTTGTAACACGACCATCTGCACCGTGGCAATGGTGATAATGGGCGAATGGAATCTGAACACCCCATTCTGTGAGAAGAAGTGAAGAACCCAACTGCCAACTTGGTTCCTGGGGTTCAAACATTGCTGAGATTATCTCAAATACTAGTTATCTAGAAAAAATGGTAGAGTTTTTTTAAAATTCTTAGAAGAAACTTAGTCGAAACAAGCATCAGGAGTGCAGAGCAGCAGCACTTCCTGGAAAACAAGACGCGCGCACCTGCAGCCTGCACGAACGGAAGCACACAACACACAGGCTTTTCCGAAATCCCAACCCCGAGCTCGGTTCACTCGAGTGATTTATTCGTCGATGAAGTGCGGGATCGCCGCGCGCGCCACGCCGCGACGCCCTACGCCTCCTCCGGTATGCCGTCCAGCGCGGGCCGCCAGTCGCCGCGCCGCGACGCGCTCGCGGCCTCCTCCTGCTCCTCCGGCTCCGAGCGCGGGGGCGGCGCAGCCGTGATGCGCCGGCGGCAGGCCGCCGCGGCCCCGCCGCCGCACTGCCTCCGCGCGACGGCCGTGGCGATGCGCTCCAGCTCGGCGCCGCTCACCACGATCTTGAAGCGAACCCCGCCGTCGCCACGCGACACGACGGTGCCGCCGCCGCCGTGGAGCGCTTGGTGTCGCCGCGGGCTGCCGAAGCCGAAGAAGCGGTTTTGCATGCTGGTGGCGATGCCGATCGGTTGGTGTGTGTGTCTGCGGCCGAGCAACTGACCATGGCGCAATCGCTCGAGCATATATATAGACGTGCGCTTGCTCATGTCCACCAACTTGCTTATCATCGAGTTGAGCTCGGATGCAACATCATGATCCGGCCGGCGGCTTGGTTCGTTGATCGGTTGACCCGGGGATTGGAATTTAGTTCGGTGCAAGTCAACGAGGGGGTGTCTGAATTCTGAATTCGATTACACATGGTTCGATGGTTCCAATATTCCGCCGGAGACGTGGTGCCACGACCAGTTGGCGCCGTTCTCGCCCAATGATTTGCGACGCCGCGCCAGGGTCTTACCTGATGATCATGCTTGTGTAGGATACTGCCTCGTGATCAGTCATGATTGTGCGTACGTACATGCTAAAACTGCTAGAGCCAACTGATTGCTCATTTGCTCGGCATTATTGAATTTTGGAAGCCTATCATGCATATTCTTGTCCGTTGTCGCAAAAGAAAATGTATACGTATTCTCGCCTCTCAGTAGCGCCTATCAGCTCTGCATGGTGATCGATCCGTTAAAACATGCAACGGTAGGAAATTAAAATATATCTGCACAACTGCAAATCCATCCCAGAAACTTTTACTCCGTCTGCTTTTTATGAGATCATTGAACATCTCACACCACGGATTGCCGCGCGACTGATGTTTTAAACCCATACGGCCATACTAAACTGATCTTTGCAGAAGGTTGATAAGCATCTGATCTTTAAAGCCCATATTAAACTTACTAGCATCGTGCCCGTGCGTTGCTACAGACAACAAAAAACCAATATCATGTCTCATATTGCCATGCATATAAATTGGAAAAAAACATCAGCTCCATTAGGAGAGATGAAAAAAGATGGATTATTATATTGATAATGAAACAAAGACTTCATGTTGAAAAGACAGAAACACGAACGATCAAGCCATGTGGAGATAAACTGATTTCAAATGAACACACCATGAAGGTAAGATTTCCGTGCCAGATTTACGCAGGTTGGAAGTCATAATTTCAACACAAGTCAAATTCGGATTTAAAGGGTAAAATCATTCCATCAAATGCCATATACAAAATTGCATTTCAATAAATCAACGTCCACAAACAAATTGGTGTACCCAAAATTATCGTGCATATTAAAACTGGAATGCTCTGAGACTACTGCTGCTTGGCATTGGCACCACGATATAGCCATTCTACACCTGGCTGTTGTCCTAGTTGCAGAACTACAACATGTCCACAATATAGGAGCACGACGAGAACAAGACCTGCCTATGACATTTCACTCGGCTTATGCTACCTCAACTTTGTAGAGCGAGGTAGCTAGGTGTAGCGAACATGGCCTCATATGCCATTTGTTCAAATTTGATTTTGGTGATTAATGACAACATGATCAATGGGACTAACCATATTGTTGAGTATGTCTTTGTAGACATTTCTAGGTCCCATGGATGTAAAAATACCACATGCCAAAATGAGAAGATAGTATATATTTCAAGGGTCAAAACCGGGAAGAAGAAAAAGAGAAATGACACCGTCGGATGAACCGACGGTACCCTTGGAAGCAAGCGTCGGTGCAATGGCCGGATGAAGTGGTACACTGTGGAGAAAGACTCAAGACAGCATGGATCACCGGATGAACCGGCGCACCTAGTTTTACATGCGCCGGATGAATCAAGAGACCAAGCAAGCAGGAATCAACAGCACCGGATGAACTGATGGTGTAGCAACGGTTCATCCGGTGACCGTATGTTTGCTAACAGAGAGGTTCGGATGCGAAGCTCTTCAGCACCGGATGAACTGATGGATATAAGGGATTCAGCAGCGGTTCATCCGACGACCGCGTATTTGCTAACAGAGAGGTTTTGGCCGCGAACCTATCAGCACCGGATGAACCGACGGCTAGGCAAGAAGACCGTCGGTGCAAGCGTCGGAGGATATGTGTCAGTGGGGATGCAACGGCTAAGTGACGTGGAGGGCACCGGATGAACCGACGCCTATGGAAAAGAGACCATCGGTTCATCTGACGGTACGTTTTTCAGTGGCCGTTAGCCAACGGCTAGTTTGTTGGCTTGGGCTATTTATACCCTCTCCACTCACCCATTTGAGGAGGTTGGATGCTCAGGAAAACCAGAGGAGTTCAAGACACATAGAAGATCATATCCAAGCCATCCAAGTGCTAAATTGCTCATCCATAGACTTGCACATGCTTTGTGTATGTGCTTAGTGCTAGGCTTAACTTAGAGTTGAGTGAGTGCAAGGTGTGCCTACCTTGTAAGGTGATTCTCGAGTGGATCAAGCTGTACAAGGTGCGCCGGAAGCCTTGGAGCCTAGGTGGTTCTCCGGTAAACGTCTTCGACCCTCCGGCTTGGTGTGGAGCGGCGAGGACACTTTGTGCGGGGGACGTGGAGACCCCCTTCCCTTGGTGGAGAAGCTCCTTAGTGGAGGCGGTATCAAGGTGACCAAGGGAGCTTGGCGAGTGCCTTCGTGGCGAGCCTTTGTGGCAAGTCAAGTGGTGCTCTTGGGAGAGACTTGGTGACCGGGAAGCAATACTCTTGTGTAGAGTGCTTCAACAACGTGGACTAGGGGTGGCTTAGTGCCTACCGATACCACGAGATAAATCGTGTGTCAAGAGTTTGCTTCCTCTCATCCCCCTTTACGTTTCTGCATTGCTCTCTTGCATCCTTGCTTGCCTTTACTTTCCTAGAGTAGTATCTTGCTAGAATTGGCTATAGGTTGCAAAACTTGTTTTGGGATGGGAGTTTCACACTAGAACAACCTTAGTTGCACATCTAGGTAGCATGTTCTAGTTTATGTTTTATGCAAATAGTGATAAGCTATATGTTAAGGTTTTAAGTTGCTTAATTCACCTCCTCCCCCTCTTAGGTTACGAGCATCCGACTCCTTACACTAGGCAACAGGATGCAGCTGCAGCAACCACTTCAAATGGTTGAGAGGATGTACCTTCAGTGAAACCAATACCTACCAAGATGATCAAGGATTAATCAATTGTTTTTGCAACTGCTTTCGCTATCAGACTAGTTATTTTCAAACAAAGAATTTTATACCAAAGTTGCATGTCTTTTTTTGCAATAACACAGTATATTAACATAGGTTCTTTGAATCAAAATTCCTAACATTGCACATGAATAAGGTACTCTAATTTAACACATTTTGTTACAAATAAAGAAAGGAGTCAAGTTGGGCAATAGAAGCTGTAGCAATTCAAATGCTGATATCTCAATGAAGCATGGAAAACGTAAACTAAAATCACATTAAAACCTGCCTTTTATATTCTGAAGATGACCAAGATCAAGTACCTTTTATCAGGATCACAAGTGAAATATTATATTATTATAGTTGTAATATAGTTGATGGCTCCTTTCAGTTTTTTTTTTCCGAACACGCAGGATGGCTTCTTTCAGTTGAATTAAATATACATAGCATGCACCTGTTTAGTGAATTTTGAAGCCGCTTAATGGGACCTTAATATTTGATTGACCTACAAAGTATAAGAGAAAAGATAGTGTGCCAAGCTGCTGCTTACCTGGCTAAAATTAAGCTCAGTGAATAGGGTAGTAGGGGAACCTGTTTAGCACCTCAAACCACAAATTGCCTTTCGTCAAATGCTACAAAATCTCACAGTATGAATTACTATTTAGTATTCAGTGGCATTTGTTCAGTTACATCTTATAAAGAAAAAGTATGGAAACCTAAAAGAATGTCCATCAACCTTCTCGATCTGAGGACTTAAGAAATAGATTCCACATGAATACAGACTGAAAACCAGTCAGTAAAACAATGATAAAGAAATAGCTCAAAAGACAATATTCAATACGCAATAGCACATTGCCGAATTAAATTCAGTATACCTGAACATATGCAGTATAACTGAATAATTGAAATTCAGTAAACCTGGACATTTGCAGTATAACTGAATATGCTCGTTGCTTCAAACAGTGCTCCAATGTTTCTACGAACCTGCCACCCTGAGCATTCCCTTTCTAAAACGAATGGCACCTAATCCCTTTTAGAATTCCTAATCCAATCATCTAATCTAAGAACCATAAGCTGCCACAAAGTTCTCGAAGTAGAATTGGCAAATGGTAAATATGATAACTTGCCAACACAAGTTATTTGCCTCTGATCACTTGGACATGGCAGTCTTGTGCCTCTCGAGGTTGATGGACACCAAGTTGCACTTGAGCAACAAGAAACCCAGTAATTTATACCTGATACAATTACACCAAACAAACTGGCATGAACCACACATTTAGAAATGAACTAATTAGCTTGTCCTGATGTAGACTGCTGCATAATTATTAATAAAGTAAACATTAGTTTAATTGTGAAGATTCTCATTATCCCAAAAAGAAGCCATTGGTTTCTTTCTAGAATAATTGAGCAAACAAATAACATCGGTAGCAAAGCCCCTCAAACTATCATATTGAATAAAGCATAATTTAGTCTAATTAGACTGAATGGAAGCCTGCACAGATTTGGACAAACGAACAATAAACAATACTGGTGTGCATGTTTTTTCAAAAAAAATTGACAAAACTGAATTAATATTGTCAGATGCATAAAACAAAATGAATATGGTAAACTATTACTAAGTTTTGAAAAGGAAGTAGCTTTGCTTGAAGCAAACAGGCATTCCAGGAAACTCACAATTGCTGAAAGCTCCAAACCAAGCAACAAAGGGTAAGTAGGGATTTGTCGAGTTCGTCCCCTTCACTACCACCAATATTTTGACCTTTCACTTATACTGTAAACAGTATCTACATTGCCCTCCATGGCAGAAGGTTAGTAAAACTGACAGATGAATTGCATATGGTCATGGCACTTTGCGAGATCTTTAGCACCCCGGTTATCTAATGGAGTACCTTCCCATCCCAAAATCAACACATGATCCATTAGTATTGAACCAAAAAAAATGCTTACTGCCACTCTGAAGAACTTCCACAGGGATGCAGTCAGTGATATTATTTTACAATCATGTGTTGTTCCTTTAATACCTAATGTCAGATTATTCACAATAAAAGCAATCCTCATTTTTTTTCCTTCACAACCACGCTACCTCCCTAGTCTATAGAAAGTCAAAACTCAAAACCAACCATCATCTGCATCAAGCGACGAGACTCTAGAAAGAACACGAGTGGCGTACTTCTGCTCGGATTCACGACCCAACAAGAAAACATAGCCAAGAAATTGAACTGGCACGTCGCTCGTCATCAACTCATTATGTAATGAGGGACCAAATTTTCACCACATAAAATCTGATAAGCTCAAGCAAGGAACTGGCTGAATGCCAATGGCTGCACGGCCTAGAACCAATTTGGCGGCGACGGTGAGCGCGGAGGAGAGGCGGCAGCGGTTGGAGTCCTGGCAGGAGTGGATGGACTAGAAGTCGGAGGCGGGGAGCCTGCGCGTGATCCACCCGATGTCGAGGTAGACGTGGCGCGGCGGCGGGGGCGGGTCGACCTTGATGCGGATGATGGTGAACCAGAAGAGGATGCGGCGAACCTGGACGCCCTCGAGCCGGTGAGGGAGCGTGTGGAGGAGGAACCGCGGGCGGCGCTGGCGTCGATGGGCAGCCGACCAGAGGGCGCACCGGCTCGACGTACAGAGGCTACCTCGGTCAGGTGCGGCGGCGAACACAGGAGGCGCGACGGCGGACGGTTGGGAAGGCGAGGTGCAGGCGAAGGGAGGAGCGGCGGTGTAGTGCGACGGAGGAAAGGCGGAGAAGGAGGAGAGGAGGGCTGGAGGGGAAGCGGCGCGGGAGAATCCTTCTGGCGCGGTGCGGCGGCAGAGGTGGAGGGAGGATGCGATCCTTCTGGCGTGGTGCGGCGGCAGCGGAGGGAGGATGCGCGTGCGGTTCCCGTGCGGCTGAGGCCGGACGCGGAGTGGAGCGGAGCCACAACGCGGGGTGGGGTGGGACCGGAGGGAGGACGCGGAGGCAGCGGACGCGGGTGCTGAGCGGAAGGTGGACGCGCGAGGCAGCCGCGCGGGAAGGGGAAAACCACGTACGGTCTTACTTTCATTATTTTTAAGAGTAGAGATAAAGATATACAACACTTATCATTTGTTTAGAAAAGTCCGGCTTAATCATCACCAGAATTTCTTGACGTTGGCTAATATCTCTTATAAATACCAATGTTTTTAAATTTTTTTATGTTCACCAGCATTATTGCTCAACATTTTTTAAAGTGCACCAACTTTTTTTTCACTTGCCAACATTTATTATTATTATTATTATTATTATTATTATTATTATTATTATTATTATTATTATTATTCAGCTTTTCTGCATAAAAATGTTAAGATAGTCAATCTAAAATGTTGAGATAGCTCGTTAGACCGTTGTGAGCTACGTACTCCATCCGTTCTAAATTATAGATCGTTTTCACAGTTCAAGATTCATAATGTTTGTTTTGCATCTAGATACTAACAACTATGAAACTAGATTTTTACCAAAACGACTTACAATTAAAAACGAAGTGAGTAATTGTTAGGCTAGTGCTATGTCATGTACGTTATTAGTTTATCAAAGAAGACAGATAAGAAATCGCATAGTTGGTTTAGCACGGCGCGCGAGGCCAGGCAGCGGTTCCACCATTAGCAAAGGTTTAATCGGTTGACAGTATCCTTGGATAAAGGCACCTGCTTTTAGCAACGCAATGGTTGTTATTGGCAAAAGGAACACTCTGCTTGTAGAAGACTCCGCACTAGCCCTGCGTGCGCCGTACATACAGCTTACGAATAATAGGCAGAGTTTGTGAACCATCTAATATAGGCGACCTTGGGGCACTGGAACCCGGCTGCGTCTTGACCAATTTCCCCTCGTACAACAAAAAAGATGTGAGTTTATCATGATTCAACAACCGTTTGTGTTTTCAGTGGTAGGCGGTGTTTCCGTTAACAGCGAAATGTCTGTGGTGACTTCGTCAATTTTGAAGATTTGCCAGTTTAGTCTTCGAAGATACTCCTGGAGGTAGAGTTTACGCGCGTGTGTTCATAGGATGAGTGTGCGTGCGTTGTGAGTGTCTCCGTTGTACCGTGTAATTCGAAAAAAATCTTCAAAAAAAAGACTTTCTTTTTCTACAATTTTTTATAATATTTATATTCAAGTAGATATCGTTTGCACATAAGTTATGTGCATAACATCCTTGTAAAGTTTAACAACATCCTTGTAAAAGTTATAGCAGAAGTCGTAATACAAAATTTTCACCAGACTCGGACGGGCCACCATTGCGCTTGTCTGGGCAGGCCGAACCACCATTTCATCCTAACTAAATGCTACGACGGGCATGGGCCGGCCTCCCAATCGTGTAGCCCACGAGTGACATCGAGCAAGAACAAACTGGAGCTCAACAAACCGTGGACGGACAGAGCAGCACGCGCGTGCGCGGAAGACGACGACAGCGGGCGTGTTTGGGACCCGGGCCGAGCAGCTCGGCTGCGCTTACTTTCCCAGCTGCAACGTCGTGTTTGCGATCTTGGCTCGTCGTGCTTGAGCCCGGCTCCCAGCAGCGGAAAGACACACCCCTCCGCTTGCTCCCGGTGTACGCCGTCGTGGTTAGTTTTGAGCACGACTAGCCCTGGGCACAGAACACCGAGAACCGAACCGAAAGAACCGGGAATCGGAACCGAAAGAACCGGAACCGAGAAAATCGGTTCCTGTTCGGTTCCCGATTCTCCGGAACCGAAATAGGCCGGTTCTTCGGTTCGGTTAACCGGGAACCGAAGAAGCAGCTCATGAACACACTCAGCCCAATAATCCTACAATTCCTACGGCCCAACTAACAAAAGCCCAGCAGGAAACACAAACCCTAGCTCCCAACTGGCCAACACCCCACCGAATCGCGCCGTCCCTGTCTCCGTGGCACCGATGCGCACTCGCACCGCCCCTGTCTCCGTGGCCTCGTCTCCCCCGCAGCGCCCAACCCCCACCGCCGCCCCCCGCGTCGACTCCCTCGGCCGCACCGAATGCGCCCAGGCGCGCGGCTCGACCCCGGCCGGCCATCTGCTGCCGTCGGCCATCTCCTGCGGACGCCAACACTATCAAATCTCAAATCTCGGCAGCCGGTGGCTCTCCTCAATCCTTCTCAAACCTCGGTTCATGAGGGCCGGCGGCCGGCGGGCTCTCCTCAAATCTCCACCGACGCGCGACTCTCCTGAATCCTTCTCAAATCTCGGCGGCTGGCGGTGCAGAGGGCAGCAGCGCGAGCTCGACGGCACAGCGCCCGCCGTCTGCGGCGACAGGGAACTGGACGCAGCCTGGTGGGGCCGCGGCAGCTCGACATCGCCGCCGAGTCTACCAGCGACTGGGAGGACGGCGGCATGTTCTGCCCCCGCGCGCCGCCGACGGCGAAAATGGTTAGCTGCTCCATGCGCGCCTCTCTTCGGTTACCTCGGTTAGAACCGGAACCGAACCGAAAGGAACGAACCGATCGGTTCTGTCTTCGGTTCTAATTTTCTAGGAACCGAATTGTCAAGAGAACCGAAGAACCGAACCGATCAGTTCGGTTAGAACCGAACGCCCAGGCCTAAGCACGACTTTGTGCAGCGCATACGGACGACGTTGGGCTCTGAATTGGCCTCTCAGCCTGACTCTGGATTGAGTCGCAAACACCAACTCATCTGGGTTGGGCTCATTCGGTACAGATGCGCAAACATACTGTGTTGCAGTAGTTGGGGCAGGCCTGTCAAGGTCTGGGTCAGTTGGTACATGGTCGCAAACACACGGGAAATCCTATATACCTTCCCGAAGATTGTTTTTCCAACATAACTTCCAATGTTTAAGATACGTGCAACAATTCACAACCCTTAGATCCCACGTTCTAACCCTAGCCTCCTCTCTCTCGCTCCTCCTCATGCCCGTGAGCCGCAGCCGCAGCCGCAAGCTCTGCGGCCGCCCTGCCCGCGTGCCGGTGCTCCGCCGCGAGCCGCTGCGCCGCCGGCTGGCTACTAGAGGTGGAAGACTCAAAAATGTTGTCCAACATTTCTAAAAAATGTTGCAACATTTTGAAATAATATTGATGAAAAATAGTTGACGAAACTAACAATTCTGAAAAATGTTGAAACATTTTTAATTAATAGTAATGAGGTGAACTGATAGGAAAATAATAGTTAGAAAGGTTTTGATGAGCTGAAAGTTTCAACTCTTATCCACCTTTCACAACCATATACGAGCCCTCAACACACTACTGCCAATAGAGCAACGTTGGCGCATCGCCATATCGGCCAAGTCAACGGCTTGTCCTGAGCTATACATTCTCGTCGATCGGCCATCACTCTCTAGTCTCTATCAGTATTTTTTTTCATTCATTCAGTCACATAGTCCCTGTTGGTGTAGCTCGGGCCCGAAGGTGGACGTCGAAACAACAGTCCCCTTTCTCTCTCTTCCGAAGGACTTAAGGGACGGCCCTTCGGAAGCTCTCCTCACTTCTTCCCCTCTACTCCTACTTCGCTTCTACTCCTATCTCTACTGCTATGCTACTGCAAGAAATAAGTAAACAACGAAAAGAAAGATGCTTCGGAGCTCTCATTTCATTCAATGCGGGTCACATCAATTACAGTGAGTCCCTCTATTTATAGGAGGGCACAGCCAACACTTTCTAACACAATTACACATTTTTCGTACCAACAGCTAGTTCTCGACACCTTTTAAGGGATATTATAGGGAATACGGCCTTCGTACGGACATGCCAGCTTGCTTCCACGCAGACGCCTTCTTTACACGTGCATTCCTCCACCGTGGCTTCGTACGGAACGCGCCATGTCCGTTCTTTCCACGGCACCCTGCTTCCACGTCGTTCCCTCCGTCTTCGTCGGCCACCCTTATGTTCGGCCCGAAGCAGCCATGAACCGAAGGTGCTCCGATCCTGACGGCTCCTTTTCCGGGCTTCGTGATCGCACCCTGTTTAACATTTTTCCCAACAAACAAAGAAAGCGGGTCAACAGGTTAGCACTGCTACGCATTTGCGAAGTCCACACCGTTCATAGACAGTCTTGCGTTGGTGCTACTTCGCACCGAAGCAGCTTCGGGTCGAAGGAGATTTAACTCAACAATGCGAACGTCTGATGGCGTCGGTTTCGAAGCTCATATTCCCCAACAGTAGCCCCTCGTCAGTGAGGGTCGTACTTCCCCCTTTCCAAAAGGTTCGAACTTACGACGCCCTCTTCGAGGTGGTAAAATGGGCTTCGGAACTCCTAGAGGACGGCCCGCGCTTGTGAGAAAGTACCATCCGGTCCCGACCCTTGTAGCGGTTATGGTGAATGATTAGGGGTATAATGGTCTTTTGTGCTACGGTAACCGCCCTTTACTCGGCCCCCTATAAAATGCCCCCCATAGGACAATTTCTGTGCTTTCACTTTTCACCGCTCCTTGCCTGCTCTCCAGAGGTCTGAAGCATCCGCCCCAAGTAAGCCTTTCGTTGCTCGCTTAGATTGTGCTCTGTAGCTTCCTTCGCTTAGTCATGCCTCCGAAACGCAAGCGTGACTCCGCCGCCTCGGGTGACCTTCACCTTCGGCCGTAGCTTGCTCGAGCCGGCTGACCTCACCGAGCTAAAAGAGAATAACATGATCGTGGATGGGGAAGTCCCAAGCGACGAGGAGACCCCGAAGCCGAAGGAGAATCAAGCCGTGATATTTCGGGATCTGCTCTGCGCCGGCCTTCGTTTCCCCTTCACCCCGTGGTGGTGGATATTCTTCGGTACTTCAAGGTGTACCTGCATCAACTTATTTCGAATGCCATTTTGCACATTTCGCTGTACATGTGGATATGTCGGACGATAAAGATCAAGCCCTCTGCCGAAGGCTTCACCGCTGCCCACAAGGTACATCATCAAACAAGAACTGTGATGGAGGGAGATGGAGACGGTGCTGAAGAGAAAGACTGCCAGTTCTGGTGCTTGAACTTCGTGTACAAGACGGGTGTTCTGGCTCCCGTAATTGCCTACCGCAACAAATGACCTTCGGACTGGCAGCAATATTGGCTGTACCACAACTTGGAGCCCCTAGTCGAAGGTGCGCCTCATCCTCTGGCGCCGACCGTCTTGACACCTCTTGACTTTAAGACGAAACTGGATCCGTCCTGCGAAGAGGGTGACGCTTTCATCAATATGTTCCGCTTGTTCGCGCACAAGTACAGCACTCGCGATATCGTCGAGGAATATCGGACCCTTCGGCTTTTCCCTCTTCAGGATGGGTGGGTAGTGTCGGATGACTGCTGGGCGGATCCCATAGGGTCAATCCCCTGCCCTGACTGGGAAAAAGCCTTCGGCTTCACCATCGAAGGTAACAGTGCCTCCCTTGTCTATTTCCTTTGCTGGTGTTATGCTTCGAAACCTCCTCCTACTGCCCCTAACTGTGCTTCGCTTTTGCCGAACAGTCTTGAGGAAATGTAAGGTGGAGAAGCACGACGATTTCGTCCTGGGGCCCGTGTCTACTTCGGAGTACAAGGAGTTGTGCGCTCGTCTCAATGGTTCGCGCACGAACCACGTCTTCGAATTTTTCCAGGTGCAGCTGCCTGAACGTGAAGGCTTTGCGAAACATCGAGCTGCGGCTGCGAAGAAGACCGGGAGGGCTGGTCCGTCTCGAGACCAAACTGCTACTTCGCCCCCTGGTGCTGGGCGTACCAGAGGTCGCCGCGCCCCAGTCGCCGTGGTCGAGGTCACAGTGACGAAACGCCTCGAGCGACAGAAAACGCAGAGGGGCACCGCACTTCGGGCGCTGAAGAAAGCGCGGTTCGCCGAGCCAGTCCAGACAATGGGAACTGCCCCTATCATGGTGGCGCCCCTCCGCTCAGCTCAGCCTCCTCCCGATGCTCCGAAAGTTGGCGAAGGGAACCTCATGGTGCCCCTCAGCCCTCAAGAGAAAGACAGCGATGACGAGAGCGACGTGAAGATCGTGTCGTCTACCGGGGAAGCCCCTCGTGCCGGCAGCCCTGTCAACTTGAGCCCTCGCGGCGATAAAGAGAAAACCTCGTCCTCATCCGGGGGCTCCTCAAGCTCCTTCAAAACAGAACAATCAGCTTCTCCTAGTGCCTCATCCGGCGAAGGTCAAGTTGGGGTTGTGAACTCTCCTGCCTGTGCTATCACCATGGAGTCAGGTTCCGACGAGGATGACGAGCCTGAGAGCAGCAATTATCGTGTTACCCCTGAAGCACCCGAAGCGGCTGCCCTTCGTCTGGGTGTCCCCATCGAAGCGAAACTGATCGGCAGGAAGCAAATATGTTTTCTTCGCCTAGTTAGCGGCGGCCATGAGCGGAAATTCTTATCCGAAGCAGGCTCTTCTTTCAGTTTCCCTACGAGGAAGAACGCTTCGGAGAACTAAGCGCTGATGAACTTGCTGCGGCTTGCGGTAACTTAGCTTTAAAAAGCTTTGTCACCTCGCGCTGCCTGGAACGAAGGCTGGTGGCGGATCGAGAGATGGCTTCGTCTTCATCCAAGGAGGCTGTGTCCGCTCTACAGACTCACGTCCGGGAGCTGGAAGAACAGCTGGCTGCGGAGAAAAGTTGAACGGAGCGCATAAAAAAGGAAAAAGAGGACGTTGCCGCTGCTTCTAAAGCCGCTTTGTCGGCGCTTCGCTCTGAGAAGGAGACTCTGTTGTCATGTCGCGATTCGCTGCAAACTCAGCTGGAGGAGCAGAAGTCCCGGGCTACTTCACTGCAGGAGAAGTTAGGTTCAGCCCGCAAAAGGCATATTGAGAGTGCGCAAATGCTTCGGGATGACATCCTATCTCTCCTTGAGCAATACAATCTTGGCCCTCTGCCTTCTTCATTCCCGTAGTGCAGTATCAATGCCTTTCACGAGTGGGTCGACTCCTGCTTTGACCTTCTTGGCTTGAACACCAAGATCTTCAGCGAGTTGAGCGCTATCGTCGAGGTAAGGACCCTTGTGTACGCCATTTTCTCACTCCTGCCCCCTGACTGCCCAGCTTCAGAGAAGGTTCTTAGCAAGAGTGACCTCCGCTCCCTTACGAAGGACACATTCGTCTGGCCTTCGGACGAAGAACTTGCCGCGTCATCCCTTCCCGTGCTTCCAAAGAACTTGGCGAAGAATTTCCTGAATACCTTCTTCGCCGAAAGGGGTGCCCAACTTACCCTTCTCGAAGCTGATCGCCTGGCTCCGCAGGTTTGCACTTGCTCCTTCACCGCTTCTATAACTGTTTACAATTCCCCTCTTTGATATTGCTTTTGATGAGAGGTTTTCTTGCAGATCGACGCCCAACTTCAGGCGACGGTCGTTACTCGCGTGAATGAGAGGCGTGCCTCGCATAAACTTCCTTCGCCGATCGCCTCATCGGATGAAGCATGCGTCGACATGACCAGAGTGACCCTTCACTCCGTCGAACCTTCGCCGGCCGCTGAAGAAACACGCGCACCTGAGGATGCCGAAGAGGAGGCCACTGTGGCCGATGCCGAAAATGAGGCCAATCCAGCTGCCGATGGTGGTGCCACTCCACCTCCCTCCGGCATGGCGGAGGAGACTGGAGGTATCCCACCTTCAGCCCCGGGCACACGGGAAACACCAGTTGAAGATCCTGCTACCACCGAGTTGGGCGCCCCGCCCGGGCCTGAAGATGCTGTTTCGAGTGACGCTGCCCTCAACCGCGACAGAGCTGACCCCCAGGCTGCTGCCGAAGATGAGGTGTGAGAGTGGGTAGGAAGATGCTTGTAGATAACACCCATAGCATGGGCTTCGCATCATGCTTAAGACAATGTGTACTGATCCGAATGCTTGTGCACAGGTCCTTTCGAGTGTCCCTGCGCGGATAGTCGAAGGTGTGAGACAAAGTACTCCTTTTGTGGATTCCCTGTTTGTTGCGTCTAATGTCTGGACGAAGTTTAGTATTCATAATCCCGGTGTATCGTACGATAAATTTCTTTCGTGACGCCACGATCGGTACGAAGCTCATAATCAAGCCTCGAAGGCTTTCTTCGCCGAGTTCTCCCTAGATCCCGCCCAATGCGACGCCATCCTTCGGGAACATGCTGCTAGGCACGCGTTGAGACGGCACGAAGCAGGCCTGCCGGGCGACGCTGGTGCTGCTATTCTGAAGGAGGAACCTGTTGACAGGGGGGCAATAGGCCCCCCTGAGTATGTATACTTGATACCTTTGCCCCCAGAAGACGGAAACTGTGTATCACTGTAGCTCGATGCGAAGTGAACAATGACAACTTTCCTAACTTAGGACTTCTATTTCCGGTACAGGACGCATGCCCACCGAAGCTGAGCTTCGCATTATGGCCTTGGAAATCGCCGATACGTCCATCTGCCGTGTTATTGAGGAAATTTGCGAAGATGTGCTGCGCGAAGGCTGACGATGTTTTTTTTGCTTCGGAACTCCCATGCATACTTGTAAATCGGGCTGAAATCATCATTTCTATGAAAAGTGTGTAATGTTTCCACGCTTTGTACTTTTGTTTGATACGAAGGCTTACTAACCTGTGCTTCGGAACTCCCCCCGCAAGCCTTCGTGACAAACAAAGGCCGAGGCGTTCCTCTTTCATTCTTACTTATGTTTGAAGCCTGGTTGGGCCCAAGCTCTTTCGTATATGAGCGTCGTAGCAGTACTCTCTTGTGTTTGTATTTATCTTTCGTACGTTCCGCGGACATTCCTGTCGTTAAATACGCTCTTTATCTTCGAACTCTGGGGCAAAGCTTATGCCATCTTGTAAATACGCTTCGCGCCCCTCGCATGCACTCATGCCGCTGACTTCGCTATTTTTATCTTTGAGCTTCGTGGCGAAACTCGTGCCACCCTACAGGTACATTTCGCACCTCTCGCGGTCACTCATGCCGCTGACTATGCTCGTTATCTTCGAGCCTCGTGGCAAAACTCGTGCCACCCTACAGGTACATTTCGCACCTCTCGCGGCCACTCATGCCGCTGATTGCACTCGTTATCTTCGAGCCTCGTGGCGAAACTCGTGCCACTATAGGTGAACGATGGGCTTAGTTGTGCGAAGCCCGTAGTCGCTCACCTACACCATTATTCGTAGAGACTGCGAAGACGACACCCCTTGCCGAAGCTTAGGGGTAGTTGCTTCGCCTGCACCTTGCTCGTGTTTTGGGGAATACCTGTTTATATTTCACAGGGGGTTACACCAGATCCCGTCTCATTAAAAACCTCACACTTCGCGAAGCCAGAAAGGATTCACGAAGCTTCCCCTGTGAGGAAAAGAGTACGGAACCCACCAACAGTTTGTACAGACTCAAATTCTAAAAGAGAAGAAATAACAAAAGAAAAATTACATGACATAAACTTAGAGCACTACTGCTTAAACGAAGTACTTCTTCAACATGTCGGCGTTCCATGTGTAAGGCTCTTCCTGGCCATCCAACCTGCGGAGCTTGAACGCAGCTGGGTTCCTAGTTCCCTCTACTATGAACGGGCCTGCCCATTTGCTGTGCAACTTCCCTGCCTCTTTACTCTTCGGAATCCGGCGAAGCACCAAATTCCCCGACTGGATGCTCTTCGAGCGGATGTTCTTGTTCTTCCATCTTCTCATTTCTTCCTAGTAGTCCCTCAGGTTGTTTGCTGCTTGCAACCTGACTTCTTCGATGTTCTGTACTGAGGGCAATATGTCTTCGTGTGAGCTTGGTTGCTCCCTCGCCCCACCCAGGCACAATTCTTCGGGCAACATTGCCTCTTCGCCGTATAACAGCTTGAAAGGGGAGAACTTCGTAGTTCTAGAATCTGTAGTGTTATGTGACCAGATTACCCTCGGCAGTTCCTCAACCCATTTTCCCTTCGACAATTCTGTGATGTTTTTCTTAATGCCGGCGAAGATTATGCCGTTGGCTCATTCAACCGCCCCATTCGACTGCGGGTGATACACGGAGGCAAAGCACAGCTAGGTTCCCAGATACTGACAGAATTCTCAAAAATCTGCACTATCGAACTGCTTGCCGTTATCCACCGTGACTTCGTATGGCACCCCGAAACGACACACTATATTCTGCCAAAAGAACTTTTGTATGGTCGCCGAAGTGATGTTCTGCATGGGCTTCGCCTCGACCCACTTGGAGAAATATTCAACTGCCACCACAGTGTACGTGTAGTTTCCTGGTGCCGTCGGGAGAGGGCCTACGATGTCCACCCCCCACCTTGCGATGGTCCAGACTGGTGGTATGATCTGTATTTCGTTCACCGCAAACTTGCTGTAGGGGAAGTGCCTCTAGCACTCGGGGTAATGCCTGACTATTTTGTGTGCATCCACAACTGCCGAAGGCCAATAGAAACCCTGCCTGAAAGCCTTCTGCACTAAGGCTCTAGTGCCAATATGATGTGAGCACATGCCGTTGTGAATCTCGTGCAGCAACTGCTTCCCTTCATCTGCCGAAATGCATTTCAACTGTGGTGCGCACACACCCATCATGTATAGATTGTCTCCTTCGAGGCTATAGTTCCTCGCAAGGAGCGTCACTCTCTTTGCTCTATCTCATCATCTGCCTCGTAATAGCCCTTGGTGAATGCTACAATCAGGGCTCTCCAGTCTTCGCTGTGAATTGCATTGACGAAGCTTGGTGGTGCTTCGTCTGAGAGTGCTGACTTGAGTGAGAGCACTTCGTAAAACACATCCAAAGGCAATGGTTCCTTCATGGCCGCGGCCTTGGCTAATACGTCGGCTTCCTTGTTGAAATTTCTGGGGAAGGTCTTCACAGTTATACCGAAGAAGAATTTCTCCATGCTTCGCACAGCCTGTAGATACTTTGTCATTTCGGGCTTCTTGGTCTTATATGATTTGTCCACATGACCAGTTATCAACTCAGAATCTGTGAGGATGACGGGTCGTCGTGCTCCCACTGCTTTGGCTTTGCGAAGGGCCAAGAGCAGCCCTTCGTACTCTGCCACATTATTTGTGCACTGACCACATTCCAATCTTGATGCGTATCGCAACTTCATTCCCGAAGGTGACTTGAGTACCGCCGCTGCAGCTGACCCTTTGTGACAATAAGCCCCATCGCACTGCACCTCCCAAACTGGTTCTGTCAGCTCACTACCTTCGCTTGCCCTTGCTGGTGTCCAATCTGCCACAAAATCTGCCAACACCTGTGACTTAATCGCACTTCGAGATACATAGCTAATTACGTGCTCTGCCAACTCCGCCGCCCATTTGCCCAACCTTCCAGTTGACTCCCTGTTTTCGAACATGTCCCGAAGGGGGTACGATGTTGGGATCGTGATGTTGTGACTCTGAAAATAATGTCGTAGCTTCCTCTTCGCCATGACCACGGCGTAGGCCATCTTCTCCATCTGGGAGTAGAACAACTTCGACCCGCTGAGGGCTTCGGATACATAGTATATTGGCATCTGCCTCATGCTGTTGCCCTCTTGGCGCTCTTCGACTAGTACCGCGCTGACTGCTGCCTCGCTGGCTGCAATGTACAATAATAATTTTGCCTTCGGTGTCGGACTGGTCATTACTGCCGCCTTCTCGAGGTGACTTCGCAGATCCTCAAACGCCTGCTGCTCCGGCCCCCACTGGAAAGTTGCGTTCGCCTTAAGGGTCTTGAAAAAAGGCAGACTTCGCTCGGCCGCGCGAGAGATGAAACGGTTGAGCGAAGCTATCCTTCCTGTCACTCTTTGGACTTCCTTCCTGTTCCTGGGCAAGCTCATTCTTCGGAGTGCCTCGATCTTCGACGGGTTCGCCTCTATGCCCTTCTTGGAGACCATGCAGCCCAGCAACTGACCCTTTCGGATGCCGAAGATGCACTTCTCCGGGTTTAGTTTCAGCCCATGCTGCCTCATGTTCTCAAAAGTCTCCCGAAGGTCTGCCATGTGATCTGTGTCCTTGACACTCATGATGACGACATCATCCACATAGGCCGAAGCATTTCTACCCAACTGGGTGCCCAATATTACCTTCATCATACGGTTGAAAGTAGGACCTGCGTTCCGAAGGCCCTCCGGCATTCTGACGAAATAAAAAATACCAAACGGTGTGGTAAAGCCTGTTTTAGCTTCGTCCTCCCTCCGCATCCAAACCTGATGATAACCCGAAAAATAGTCGAGGAGACTTAACATTTCGTAGCCCGCAGCCTGGTCTATGACGATGTCAATGCTCGGTAGTGGATACGGGTCCTTCGGACATGCCTTATTGAGTTCAGTGAAGTCGATGCACATGCATATTTTGCCATTCTTCTTCGGTACCATGACGACATTGGCTACCCATATAGGGTACTGGACTTCTCTTATTATTTTGGCATCAAGGAGTTTATGAACTTCGGCCTCTGTTGCCTTCGCTCTATTTTCTGACATGGGCCTCTGCTTTTGTACCCTCGGCCTTACCCCCGGGTCTGTGTTGATTGTTGCGGTGGAACTCGATCAATCGCGAATCTTCGGCCTGAGACATATCTTCACCCACAATGACGGTTCTGCTGGGCACGTCTTTGCAAAGAGGCACAGTCTTCGTATCATCTAAGGCTGTCATTCTTTCTGCCTCGGAATGTTTCATGGCCTGTCGCATCTGCTGCTCAGCTCTTCGGTCTGCCTCAGACAAGGTGTGACATTGACATTGATCTTGCCTAACGCCTGTATCCTTTTGTTTCCGAAGCCGTACAGCGGGTGCATGGATTTCTGCAAATCCTCCTTCGTGAACCCCATTCCGGTGAAACACTGCCATGTCAGGATATCTGTTGAACTCCCATTGTCCACAAGCACTCAGCCCACGTTGTTCCCGAAGAAGTTTGCTGTATTTTTGCCAATGTTTGCCCTGATCACTAGTGGATCGTTGTGCGGGTAATGCTGTAACCTGACGTCTGCTGCCGTGAAGGAGATGGGTATGTGTGACCATGGCAAGTGGAAATATTTTCCGGAGCAAATATGTGACACACTATGAAAGTAGTCTTGTCTCTGCCTCTTGTTTTCATGTACTGGCTCATGAGACCCTCCTGTGATGGCGTTGATTATATTGATCGTGCCCATAGGGCCCGAAGCTGGCTGCTCTTGTGCCTCCTGCTTCGGGGGGACTGGCATGTGGTAATTTGAAGGGCCGTGCCCGCCTTGCGACGAGGACGCCATGGCTGGCCAGGATGGCACAAACACCGAGGATTGGTGGAACTGTGGGGGCAACGACGGAGGCGGTGGCAGTTGTGGTGCCGAAGGCTGGGCGTATTGGTGCTGATACATGTGTTGTGGAGGGTATGGTGCCGGTAAACTGCGACCCTGAGCCATGACGTGATTGACTACGACCCCTGCTACCTTCGCCTTCTCCTCTGCTTCCCACTGCATTTTCATCTTCACAGCCGGAGGGCACTGGTGCGTATGATGATACGCGTTCGTTCCGTGCAACCAACAGAAGAACCTCTCCTGAGACTGTGAAGGTGCTGATGGCTTCGACTTTGGGCCCCTGTTTCCATTGGCCCCTCGGTTCGAGTTGTTGTTGCGAGGTGGCTTCGCACCTTGCCCATCAGACACATTGTTTACCTACCTATAGGGCTGCTTTTGCGGGGTGTTCCACCATTGCTTCGGTGTGTCCCACTGACCCTGCTATTTCGGTTTCTTAGCCGCGTTCATGCGCTCAATTCTGCGGCGCCTGCCCTTGTCGGATTTGCAGTACTCTTGCATTATCTCGAAAAGCTCCTGAACTGTCTTCGGCTTTTCTCTGTCCAATAAGTCCTGATAAGAACCTACCCGAAGGCCTCCCACCACTGCGCCAATGATGCTGTCCTCCGATACCCTCGGAGCCCGTGCCACCAGTCTCACTACTCTGTGCATATACTCTTGCAACGATTCCTTATCCTCCTGCAAACATGCGTTAGCCAGGTCGTTCGAATTAAGCTCTTCTATTTGCATTCCCTTGAAACTGGCTAGTAGCTTGCTTCGTAATTGGTACCAGGATGTAATGCTCCCCTTCGGCATGTTTGCATACCAATACTGCACCGGGACTTTTAAAGCTAACACCAGTGCCTTAGCCTTCGTCGTGGAGTCCCCATTATTGGACTCAACAGCCGCTTCGAATTTCATCAAGAATTCCTTCGGGTTAGTTTCGCCGTCGTACTGGGGTAAGGTGGTTGCATTGAACTGACGTGGCCATGGGGTATTTTCCAGATCGACAGCCAGTGGGGAAATGGGTACCACATTTCCAAATGGTTCATCATGCTGCACGTGCACATCCCTTCTGCCGGAGCCTACATCTTCGGGCCCTTCTCTTCGCTGTCTCAACTGATCAATCTGCGCCTGTAGCGCCTGCAGCGTTTGCCATGTTGGATCTTGCGTCTCATGCTGCGGCTCCGGCTGCCTCTCCTGCCATGGCACCACCGGCGGTACTTGCTCCGCAGCTGGTGGCTGGTTTGGGTCTGTGCGAATGGCTGTGCTTCGCGTCAGCTGATTGCTCAGTACAGCGAAGCTTCGCTCGGCTTGCCTCAGGTTCTGTTCGTTTCTCCTGCGCTCTTCTGCATCACCATTTGCTACCCCTGCCGCTACTTGGCTCCGGGTCTACACCTGAGATGTTGACGGGATGTTCTCTTGCTTCTGAGCTGCCCTTGTGGTTGCTTCGGCAATCAGGATCTGAATCCTTCGGAGTGCTTCGATGTCTTCTACCGGAACCCCCAATCCTTCAAGGCTTACCTCGAAAGCCCCATCTGCTGTGTGCTCGATCTCTCCGTCCTCTAGCTCTTCATTGGTGAGCGGGCTCGCCACCGAAGGCTGCCTCGGTGTCCTTCCTCTCGGCATTTGGTACGAAGTTCTTCCACGAGGTGGGTGCCAACTGTTGGTGTAGCTCGGGCCCGAAGGTGGACGCCGAAACAATAGCCCCCTTTCTCTCTCTTCCGAAGGACTTAAGGGACGACCCTTCGGAAGCTCTCCTCACTTCTTCCCCTCTACTCCTACTTCGCTTCTACTCCTATCTCTACTGCTATGCTACTGCAAGAAATAAGTAAACAGCGAAAAGAAAGATGATTCAGAGCTCTCATTTCATTCAATGCGGGTCACACCAATTACAGTGAGTCCCTCTATTTATAGGAGGGCATAGCCAACACTTTCTAACACAATTACACCTTTTTGTACCAACGGCTAGTTCTCTACACCTTTTAAGGGGTATTACAGGGAATACGACCTTCGTACGGACATGCCAGCTTGCTTCCACGCAGACGCCTCCTTTACATGTGCATTTCTCCACCGTGGTTTCGTACGGAACGCGCCACGTCTGTTCTTTCCGAGGCACCCTACTTCCACGCCGTTCCCTCCGTCTTCGTCGGCCACCCTTATGTTCGGCTCAAAGCAGCCATGAACCGAAGGTGCTCCGATCCTGACGGCTCCTTTTCCGGGTTTCGTGATCGCACCCTGTTTAACAGTTTTCCCAACAAACAAAGAAAGCGGGTCAACGATGCCTAGGCTCGGTTGGCACTCTTTAGGCAAAAAAAAATCTATCCGGCTTAGCAACGATGATCGGGAGCACACTAGACTTGTTTTTCAAAATTCAAAAGTAACATGAAAATGTCTCATTTCCACAAAAAATGTTTGGAACACTCAGAGCTCCTCCTTAGCCTCTCCTAACAATTTCTGCCATGGATGCAAAGGTTGGAGCCGATCTGGACGAGGTCTGGAGGTTGAAGACGAGGTGAGATGGGCAAGCGGAGAGTAAACTGGGCTGCCACGCTGCCTGAGCCCATGACCACGTGGAAAATCAATCTGGCCCATTAAACAGCAGACCAACCGGACCATTCTTTTCCCGTTCTCGTGACCAGCAAAGGAGCAGAGCAGACGAGCTGCCAGAAGCAAAGTGCACAAGGTATAATTTTTGCTACAGTAGAAAGTAGTATGAACTCGCTTATGCTCAAAGATGTTGGCTTGTTTGCCTTCGCTACAGTGAGCTCCTCCTAAACTTAAATCCTGGCTTGACCACTGATTTTAGCTTAAATAAAAAAAGTGGAACCATATGTGGTTGGCTCCACAAAATATGGTCTAGCTTCACAAGAAAATATTGCAGTTATAAACATGTTCTATAATACACGATTTGTCCCTAAAACATATTTTTCTGCGAATGCCGCTTCACCAGGCGCGTTCGGGATCAGCTGTCAACTTAGCTCAGTTCACCTCCAATGCAGTTTGGCAGTTGGCAGCCAGCTCAATCCGTTCTTGAGTGGTGGACTGCGAGAGCGATGACGCCTGTAAATATTTAGCTGAATTTGTGCATAGCTTGTGAAGTTTTTTCCTTTCCTGTAAATTCTGGATTTTTCAGGCTTTTTTGGCCAATATAACAGGCATCTCTCCTACTGCTGCTTCATTTCAAAATAATAATACTAATATATTTTTTGAATGTACCTTAGTTTAACGAGAAATGTCCTGAGCAAATTAAAAATGTTTTAAGTATGGAAAAAAGCTTCAACCAAATATAGAAATTGTTTTAAGCAATGGGAAAAATAAATAGAAACAAAAATACAAATGGATGACTGGAGTAGCTAGTGAAAAGGAAGAGAACTGCAAACCGGAGAAGAAATATCTGTAGGAGGATTAGAATGAAGATAAATTAGTCAATAAAATAAAGAATGAAAGGAATAAAGGAAAAAAGGCAAAGAAACAAAAAGGAGAAGATAAAAAGAAACATTGTACATCTCCAAGAGTTTGCTAAATTTTACTTGGCAAATCTTGTGTTTTGCCAACTTCTAAAAAGATATGTCAAATAAAAAAAGAGTTTATCTCCAATAGTTTGGCATAACTCATTTGTCAAATCAAGATCTAACTTACATCAGGAACCTGAAAGAGAAATAAAATTATGTTATGTCCTTCCACCTCTTGAAAACTTAAATTAGGAACCCTTTTGTATCCTTTATTTTTTTTTCACCCTCCTACCTCTCTCCACCCACGGAAGAAACGCCGATGCCAAGTTGTCGCCGCGCGCGCATATATACACGCTGGAGGCTAGTTTTTGCCACGTTGACAAAGATGCTAACCTGATTTGCCAAACTGTTGGAAGAGTATTTTCAACGTTTTTACCAAAAATCAAAGATGTCAACTTGATTTGCCAAACCCTTGTAGTTGCTCAAGAACCTCGTTGCGACAACGCGACCGAACAAATTCGGGGTCGCGCGCGCGCGCGCACTTCCGTCCCGTGCTCCGTGGTCCGTGCGAGTACGAGTCCGTGCGCCCAGAGACTTGAACGCGCGCGAAGGAGGACGGACGGCACCGCGCGAGCCGCCGCGATCGAGTACCGTCGGCGCGTCGACAAACGGCCTTGTCCGATCCTGACCTTCACTACACATTTCTCGTCGTTCTCTCCGTTCGTTTCCTCGAGCAGTCGAGTCACATGGCGTTCCGCTCATTGGCTGCTAGTAGCAGCTAGTGCGAGTACGAGCGGCTCCGGAGCACCATTTGTTTCAGACGCAACGAGGACAACACGCCGGCCAGTGTAGTGCCCAACCGGTGGCAAATTAAAGCGATCGAAAGGTAGCCTAATCTTTTATGCTAGCCGTGTTTGCCCGCGACTCCCAAAGGAGTGGTTCTCAGCCGGTACAGTACAGTACAAATCAAAAGCTCTCCCAACTAGTACACGCAATATAAAAAAAAACTTTTTCCATATTCCAATCGTAAAAAAATACTACTGTACTGTACTCCATCCGTCTCAAAATAAATGCAATTCTAAGATCAGGCACGTAAACCGCTAGGTGTAAAATTACCTAATTGCTCTGTGTCTTTTGTAAAAAAATCTAGACACTAGCTTGTCTTTTGTATGAGAAGTTTCTAGAGAGTCTTGTCTTTTGTGGTTAGTAAGTCAAAATTGTATTCTTTGTAGGACAAATTTTGAACTCTACAATTGCATTTATTTTGGGACGGAGGAAGTACACACACCGTGACGTTCTGACGTGGACACACCTAAACGCACCCACTGCCACACCTCTTTATTTATTACAAAAAAAATAAAAGAAATGAAAAGTTGGGTTATTCTTTCCTAAATATATATATATATATAAACATTCATGTGCCCCCATACTGATACGATCCTTTCTCGCTAGTTTATGTACAAGCTCAAGCATGCGGTCCTCATGGATGCTATACCAGGCGGCTGCTCTTTAGACTTGATCACCCACCGAGAATTAATATCAAGTTTATAAATACTCGCTCCATCCCTTTTAATAAGGACGCTTAGGACAAACAAATCAGTCTGTTTTGAACTAAATTTTTCCCTAAACGTCATATTTAAGAACTGAGAGAATACATAAGAAAAATTAAAGGGAAGGCGGCCAAGGTGAAAGGCAGCAGCGTATCTATATATATACACCTAGCTCGCATTTATTTAGTTTCCTCGTGGGCAAACACACACGCACACCAATTTTCAATCGTAGCTGCTAGCTGCATGCTTTTTTGAACCCACTAATGGCAGACCCTTTTAATTTGTTTTTCTGGCTAATCTGATGCTATTCCAGGAAGCGTTCACCTTTGTTCACTTTTTTTCTTTGGGCAACCATGGACTTTACAACCTTGCTTAGCTTGTTGGGTTAAGCACATGGACCGACCCATCAACCTCAGTCCGTAACCATTCGAGAGACGTTAATTAGTAGCCAAGCAGCTGTTACCATGTCCCACTACACTGCTCTGCTGCTCGCGTCATCACGCACACACATATAGCTAGCTGCAGGGGCGAGTGAGAGATCGTGGGCGAGCTAGTAGCGTGTAGCAGGAAAGAAAGAAGGGTGTCGGCTTGCTTTACTAGGAGGAGGATGGAGGAGGCTGCGGAGCTGGGGCACTTGCTGGTGTTCGCCTTCCTCTTCTTCTTCTCCAGCTTCATGGTCGGGTCGGTGATCACCGACGTCACCATGGGGGCGCTCTGCCCCGGCCGCGACGAGTGCTCCCTCGCCATCTACCTCACCGGACTCCAGCAAGCTGTAAGCAGCTACCATATACGAGTAGTAGCTAATTAATAAGCTCTCAGATCCTGTCAATTTTTCTTTAATTTCCTACATGCATGCATGCATCACACTCGAGTCCAGTTCTGAAGCAACCTCTCTCTAGCTAGTAGACACTCATCGACGCCTGCCTTTTATTCTTCGCAAGCTAGCCACCATTTGCGTAGCTGATGCGCAACACATCCATGTCCCCGGTTATTACCTGAAGGTATATACACAGATTAATTAGCTAGTATTGCACAGGAACATGTGCTTGCTCGAGTCCCTGAAACGATCCTCTTCAATTGTTCGAGCAGATTAAGCTTGCGCTTAGCTTCCTGCTCTCTGGAGTGAGACAGTATCCTGAGATTCGTTTCGTTTCGTTTCCGAGAACACATGCATACAAGGAGACGACGGACAGAGAGTGGCATGCATGATCAAGAAAAGTGGGAGGAGCTCCACTGATCTCCCATTAATTTGCAGTTTCTTTGATTGCCTCCATCTGTACGTCTGCTAGTTAACCACCGCTGTCCGATCCCTCTCAGTGTGCGTGCCCCTGCATTAACAAGTCAAAAACGAATATTCGTGACATGACGTGGTACTATATTATTTACTTATAATTTCACCAGCCCGAGAGCTACCGGAAATAAAGCGAGATCACGGCAGTTGCCCGGCGCCGTTTCCCCGGGGCCCCGGCGAATTCTCGGGCCGACGGGGTCGTCGTCGCGCCGGTGACGATTGCTGATGACAATGTAACGGCCATGTCGTCGGTCACCTTGGGTGGCAGCCCACCTTCTTTGGAGTGGAGCCCTGGTAACCTGGAGTAACTTCAGTCCCCTGCATTCCAGAAGCGGCACGCACTCCGGTCGTGGTCGGCTGGTCGCCACACGTCACCCGGGCGATTTCTACCACGCACGCGTCTCGCACCATCCCACAGATTTTGTCCACATTTTGAAGCATGCGGCTTCTCCTTTGAAACAAACGTCGCACCGCCCAAAGCATCACGCACCGTCGACACCAAGGTGGTGGTAAAGTTAACAACAGGACCACAGAAGTCGTCGACGTCGAGTGCGTAGGCTTACGGCCGGGGTAAAAACAGTGAAAACAAATGAAAAAAACACAGTGCCGGATCTCAGTGAGAGTTAATTTACTACTAGACGTTGGTATAATCAGTGGCGGAGCTAGAATTTTGACTTAGGGTATGCCGAGGTCTTCGTCCAAAATATAATCCGGTAAACAAGTCGGTAACAAAATGGTAAACAACAATGAATAGACATAATTTTGTTTTCCGAATTGCAATATCAATCATTCAACATCTAAATTCAAAAGATTATGCATTCACAAACTTTAAATTTCTCTAATAAAACTGAAGCCAATAAGCAATACACTAGTGAAACTAGTGAAGCAGAGCAGCACAACTGCACCTCAGACAATTAGAACATCACTACTAGTCACTAGTACAAATTTGCAGGATGCATGCGTGGAGTGCGCCAATGTGGCTGAGGTGGCGCAAACGGCGAGGCAAGAGGGTGGAGGAAGCCGGACCGAGATAGAGCTTCTGTCGTCCGAAGAATGCTAGATACGCACCTTTGCGAGCCGGCGCCTGGCATGATAGAAGGAGTAGTAGAGCTTTTCTTTTTTTTTGATTTGTTACTGTTACTGCTAATAATGGGCCAAGCTGATCTTAGGGTATGCCAGACCCCACCTGGCATACCCACCAGCTACGCCACTGGGTATAATGCCTGTCAAATCGATCGGCTGGTAAAGCGAGGCGAGACGGCGACGCGTCCACGGACCGGACACCAGCATTTCAGCAAGCTCGTCTGTCGTCCCATTGCTCTCGGACTCGGACCACACGCAGGCGTGCCGGCGACACCACCACCACCACCACCACCACGGCACTAGGCCATTCTCCATTTCCATCATGTCACAGCGAGAGATAGAGAGAGGAAAAAGGAAAGTTGACAGAACCGCGCACTGTGCTGCGTGACGCCGACGCGCACCACCACCACGCGCGGGTGCGCGGCGAGGTCGATCGCCAAGCGGGGCACTCGACGACGGCGCAGAGTATAGAGGAACACGTACGTACGCGTCCTTCAATTCCACGCACGCCAGGGCATGTCCGCAGCAATGCCACAATCCCTGTGAGGCTATGAGCCGTTGCGACCGACTCCGACCGTGTTCGTGTTCTTACCGTCTGAAAAACTTGATGCAGGTTACGGGGCTGGGCGCGCTGGTGCTGACGCCGGTCGTCGGCAACCTGTCGGACAGGTACGGCCGGAAGGCGCTGCTGGCGCTCCCGGCGACGGCGTCCATCGTCCCACTGGGTACTGCTCGTACCACCCACCTTGGGTGTTACACACAGCACCTGAACATTCTTCTAGTGTCAGGTGATGTGGACTCTTGACATTTCGTTTCCTTTTCAAGGCATCCTGGCGTACGGCCGGACCAAGGGGTACTTCTACGCCTACTACGTGACCAAGACGCTGACGGCGATGGTCTCCGATGGCAGCATGATGTGCCTCTCGCTCGCTTACGTGGTAAAGAGTATCTCAATTCTCACCGTTTATTTCGGTAAAATTTTAGGAAAATTTTGCATTGGGAAGCGTGTTCTGTGAGAGGTAACACGGTCTGCGATACGAAAATTTTTAAGACTTTTGGGGGAACTAAACGGTGCTCTGCCTGCTTCACTGAAGCGCTGAACCTGACCCAACCTTAAATTTCTCATCTGCTGCAGGCTGACAGGGTGCCGGAGGCGCGGCGCGCGGCGGCCTTCGGCGTGTTCACCGGCGTCTGCAGCGCCGGCTTCGTCGCCAGCACCGTCGCCGCCCGCTTCCTCCCCGTCTCCACCACGTGCCAGGTCTGCGTCCGAGAACATGCAATGCGCCGGTGCCGGCAGCGATCTTGGGCATCCGGCAAACCCGAGTGTCAGGTCTCTGAGAACTCCTCGCTAGCTGCAGGTCTCGGCGTTGGCGGCGGTGGTGACGGCCGTGTACATGAAGGCCTTCCTCCAGGAGACGACGGACGGTGGAGCCTCCTCCTCGTGCAGCTGCGACGAGGAGGCCTCACGGCCGCTCTGCCTCCCCTCCTCCTCCAGCAGCGACGAGTCGTCGCCTAGGCTTCCGCCGCTTCGGAAAGCGCCCTCACTGTCGGAGGTAGCTGGCCTCCTTACCAGCAGGTGAAGTTTGCTGGTTTGAGCCTTCCATTGTTTGAACTCATCCTGATGGGACTCTGAAATTTGCTCCTGCATTGCAAAGCAAATTAGTATCAGAGCCAGAACTGCATTGCAAAGCCCACTCTAGCTATAACTATAACCTTATATAACCTTTCCGGCAAGCCTACAGCATCAACACACAGACGTAAAAAATTTCGAGCCATTTGTTCTGTCCTTACCAACTCCATGCACCTGATGAATACTACTTTAATGATGCACCTAATGAACTTTTAAGATACTGATTGTCTCAAAAAAAAAACTTTTAAGATACTGATGTACCTGATGAATGTCAATGAAAGTCTCTCAGAGAGAGAAAAAAAAGGCAAGATTAAATGAGACATCTCCATCAAATAAGAATGGCTGTGATACCCTTCCAACAAAAAAGAACGGCAGTGATACTGACATCCAATCCTATTGCCAAAGCCACAAATACATGATTAAATAAGAATGCAAGATGACATATTTTTAATCTCAATTTACTCCTGAATGGCTCCAAACACCTTGCAGCTCAACCTTCTCGAGAGCGGCGGTTGTCACATTTTTCTACGGCCTTGGTGAGACAGGCATAGTAACTACACTATTGGTACATCTCTTTTTCTCTTGTACAAAATACACGACACTACAAATAAAAATGTAAATTATCAGGATGTAAATACTATGCAGTTCTCCGCCCTGAAAGAATCTGCGTGAATTCATGAACAAAACTTGAAATTTTGGCATTGCATATACACATGGTGGTTGTTTTTGAAAGTTGCTTCCAACTCTTCTGACTTCGGGGGTGCAAATGCAGTACTTTCTTAAGGCAAAATTCCATTACAGCAAGAACCAGTATGCCAATTTGCTACTAATTATTGGTATTACAGGAAGTTTCTCCCAGGTAAAATTTATCCTTGTAAGTTTTTTCACAATAACTTCATCTGTGAGTAAAATTGTGCTCAAATTTTACTTAGCTGTGTCTAAAGCTGTTTAAGAATTGTGATGCAGCTAACTGTGATGCCCCTCCTAGTGCGAAAGCTAGGTGAACAGAAGCTACTTATCATAGCACTTGTAGCAAGCTGTGGGCACGTAAGGGTGTTGCTTTGTTCGACCTATGCCATATTTGTTTCTGGATAAACTCTAGTGATAACTAGTTTAATTGGTTCTGGCTTTGATGCTGCAGGCATTCCTATACAGCATGGCATGGTCATCTTGGGTATGCAAGTGTACTTTTTCCATGAGATTTTGATAAACATTGGTTATGCTAACTTTCATGTTGTGTGTGGCTTTTGAAGGTCCCTTATCTTGCTGCAAGCTGTGTAATATTAAGCATGTTGGTCACCCCATGTGTAAGTAACTAGTAGTACTTCTTAATATCCCCTCCCCAGTCAAATGTTTTGGTCCATTAAACTATATGAAGTCTCTTTATCGTCTATTTTTCAACAGATAAGGAGCATCGTATCAAAGAAAGTGGGACCTTTTGAGCAGGTACTTAGTCACGAGTCAATCACTGGCAGCTTATGTAAATATCCCAGTATATATTTGACACAAATGGAGTTTCTTTCCAAATCAAATGGAAGCTGCTTATTTTCCACAACATACTACTGGCTCCTTTTGCATGAGTTAATTTTTACTTCTATTCAAGGGAATGGTCCAAGGGTGCATCACTGGAATAAGCTCAACTGCAAACGTGATATCTCCTCTCATTTTTACTCCTCTTACAGGTCATTGTCTTTACTAGCACATCTCAAGTTCTCAACTAAGAACAATCTTCAGATTTGGTTTTCCATCTAGTTTCTTACTCATGAACAGTGAGTGTGGCCAATTATTTCTAGACATAATTTGTCTCCATTTGGCTTGACAGCCTGGTGTCTTTCTGAAGCTACGCCTTCCTATTTAAAAGGTTTCAGCCTTGCCTGTGCTGGATTTGCAACGGTAGGCTCCATGTTGAATATGTTTATTGCAATCAAGCTGTTTTCTTCTCGAATTACTTGTTAAATTGTGTTCTACTGTGGTCATTGCAGCTGGTAGCGCTTGCAACAAGCATAAGTATGAGGCCAGCTGAAGTACAGCCAGATAGGAAATAGATGGGCTATTGACCACTATGGGTAAAAAGAGGTGGATACATGCATGCATGTACATAGTTTATACCGATCTTCTATCATCTACTAACCACTGTCAATAGCTGTTGTGAAGGTTAGGTTTAATAGTTAGCATTATATAACTTGCATGCTATTCCATCATTGTTAGTTGATTAACAGGACAGCGGGCAGCAATGAAAAATATCAGAAAAAAATTATGATGCTTCAGTACATTCATATTTGTTGTTACCTTGTTGGCAACATAAGGCTGAAATACCTAAGCAAAGTTGTTAAAGGTTCTGCAGAACAGTTCCACTGTTTCAGATGTCTTGATCTTAACGTTTATTAAATAATCAGTAGATAAAATACAGCAGACTTTTAGAATAATAATAATAATAATAATAGTAATAATAGTAATAGTAATAATAATAACAATAATAATAGTAGTAGTAGTAGTAATAATAATAATAACCACCTTCCAAGCTCAGGCGTTTGACACAATACTGTGCCGGAATTTTAGTAATGTTATGTTTTGTCATACATACCATGCATCCTGAAGCATGAGTGCATGACTAGGAAGAATACTGAGAAATTGATGATAAGTGCTGACCCCTGTTTCTGCTGACCTTTTGTTTTTTTTCTTGATCTCCCATGTGCTTCTGTGATTCCTTGTTCATTTACACAATCCATGACTCTAAAAGTTCATCATTGTTCCTCTTACAATTATCATTTCTCAACCCAATAATACTGAAGAACTAATCAACTTGCAATCTTTTCGGCCTAATCAGAAGTGATCAGCACATTGAATACATGCTGCAAACAGATTGATCCAGTGAAGTGATGTGATGCCCCCATAAAATATTCCTACCCAAGGCTCTTATTCAGAGTAATGTCATTGAGACTTTGTTTTGGGTTAAATAAACAAAAAACCCTTGTCTATGCAGTAATCTAGGTTACAATGCGAAACAACACAACCAGACTATTGCAGTTCAGAAGAATAAGAAACAGAAAACTACTGGCTCTTTATGTACCTCCAAGTCCCACTACATCAACTATTTGCAGGTGCCGAAAACATTTCTCACACACCAACAATTTTACACCATTGCATATAAGTTGTATAAACCAGCAAAGTAGAAATGAAACTAAAAAAGGTCCCTCAAATCAGCACAGGACATTGACATTAAGCAAATGTACTACTACATGCAAGAACATACATCAAGTTAAGATTGACAAAAACAAACCAAATATTTTTTTTTTGCAACACCATGGTAAATTTTCATAAGATGCAGGAAGATTGGCACACAACTTCCACGGTCCAAATTTTTCATTAAAATGGCCTCAGGAACACATATCTATAACATAGAAATGACAAGATACTAAATGACACTTGTGCTGTTATATCATCCATAAGAACATGATAACTTATTACTGTATATGTACAATTTTGAAACAGCTCTGAAAGGTGGACAATAGATCAGTTGAGACTACACTCCTCAGAGCCATCAGAGCTCTCTTCATCATCAGCTGATGACAAACTTCTATCAGCAGCACGTAGTACTAGATCAATTAATCCTGGGGTGTCCACAAGGTCCTCTGATGAATCTTCTTCTTCAGCTGATTGTTGCCTACGTTGTGATGCCAATAAGTGTCGGATCAACAGCTCTGGTAAATCAAAGTGCCAGAGCTTGGCTCTTCTCTTGCGAGGTCTCAACTGGAGCAGCCAAACAAGGAATGCACTCAAGTAAATCGTCAATATTTAAATTTTACGTATCAAAGGAAAATGGATGATGCTGAACTGTAAGGAGTTGAGAAAGAAGTAATATACAAATGGCCCCAATAGATCAAGAAATACACAGATAGACTGCTATATCTAAAAGTAATGCTTAATACCATATCCACGTGGAGAATATAGGTTATTAGGTTAACTGAAATAGAGATGATAAGGAGATATTACCTCCTCAACATTTACCACAGATGCCCGCTCCATGGCAGAGGGAGTCCACATTTTTACATCATTATCAATTCCACTACTTGCAATTGTCATATCATGAGGATGAGGCTCAATGCAATTCACAACACACTCATCAGCTTCCATGGCTCGTAAAAACTTCCCATCTCTCTTTCTCCAAATAAATATCCGACCACAGTCTGACCCACTGGCAACATATTCATCATTTGGCCCAATGAAAGTCACACGCTTCACAGTTTCACGATTGCGATGACCGAAATAGACCTGAGGTGCAGGTTGAGCAGTATCATGTCCAGATGCAGCCATTGCTGATTTGCAACCTTCATTCGCTCCAATCTTTATAGATGACTTTGGATCAGATCCCAGCCCTCCATTTTTGGGGAATAGGTAAATATTCTCTTCATTATAAGATACAAGCAGCTCACTCAGGTGAGAGAAAGCTAACCCTGTTATCCCAATATGTTTATCGCCAACAAGATGCGATGGACAATAGCAATCAGATGGGTGACCGAAATCAGATGACCCATCCCACTTGTGCTTGCGGATGTCATACACACGAGCATATGCATTGGTTCCTCCAACAGCAAAAAGATTTGGGTTCCTTGGATCTATCGCAATGGCATTAAGGTGAACACAAGATAATCCTGATTTACGCACAGAGCTTCTGCAGAGTAGTAGGTTTGTGGCTGTGTTTGTCCTGAGATCAAACTGCACAAGAAAATGGATAATTATACTTGGTCATATGTCAGTTTATAAACACCTGAAACACTGCACTTGGTTAATGTCTTACATGTTGAACAAGGCCATCCTCACCACAGCTGTAAAAGATACAAGGGCTACCCGGCTCTACAGCCAAATTATGAGCCCTTCCCGCATGTTCACCAAGCAACGTAGTGGACACATCTCCACCATCCTGTATCTTGGCAAGTCTCACCTGATAGTGGCACAAAGATCATTACTGATGATACAAATAACGGGATCAACTAAATCTGTACATGAGAGCAGAAGCAAACACGCCAACCTCGCCATCAGCACCGCAAGTGACAATGGTCCGATCATCTATACAGGGCATGAATCGTGCCTGGAACACGTTGCTGCCATGGCCTGAATGGAACTCCAACTTGACGGCACCAGTGGCCCAGTCCCACAGCACCACCATCTGGTCGTCGGACCCTGATATGAGGGTGTCACCAGCATCATTGAAGCCCACTGTGTTGACGCAACCCGTGTGCCTCTCAAGCTTCCTGTGAAGCTCGAGCCTCATCACAAGGTCCTATCAGGAGCTAATTCAGTCAGCGACGCGCGCATCCAGTATTCACTTACTCTGATTAAGTTGCTGGGGAACACACTAGCAATGTGCTCGAAATTCAGGACCGTGCTGCTGAACACAACACTAATGGAGGAAATGACCAAACCGATATCGCAATACATCAACCAAACATCAAGGCTACACGCGAATCACATCATCCAGCACACGCAATGCTAACTACGAGCTAAACGAATTTCACCACGCCCCAATTAGCACCACGGAGCCCGGGCCCGAGGTGCCACGCCACGCGCCCACGCCATTGGACAGACCAACCATCCAGCCCGCCCGATCGCTGCGCGCGCCGATCCGCCCCCGCGACACGGATCGAGACGCGGGGAGTGAAAACTGCAATCGGGGGAGGGAGGCTGGGGAACCGGACCTCGGAGCCGGCAGCGCGGCGAGCGAAGCTGCGGGGGAGGAGGTCCCCGACCTCGCGGAGGCAGAGGTCCGCCGCGCCGTGGCGCCCCGCGACGGCGGCCGCCGCTGGGGCGGGGTGCCTCCACGGGCGGCGCATGGTGGCGACGGGGCGAAGTGTTGCGCTGGGCGGTGAAGGCGAGCACACGAGTCCTTTGGAAGGCAGGGGGGCGAGCCCGCAGGCGCAGAGGGATGGAACTGGGGTGGGGAGGAACCGAAGGGAACCAGTACTACTAGTAGATCGGAGGATTGCTGCCGGAATCCCGGAAGATTACCCGCTAGCGATGATACGTACACGTGTCGAGGAGACGGGGTTTTACGTTTTTGCCCGGCGTCGATGACATGTTGGGATCAGAAGAGGATGACCCACCTGCCAGTTACCGAGAGAGAATTTCGCGATGAATGGCATAGACAGAAACTGCCATGCGAGGGATGCAGGCGGGGCGAGTTTTGCCGCGAACCCGCTGGATCAGCCCGCACCGCAAACCCGTCAAATCCGCGCCGCGAACCCGCGTATCTGTCGCGGTCCATGCGGGCCCGTCCGTGTTGTCCCGCGAGCCGCGCCGCTCACGGACGCTCTTGCGGCGGTGGCTGGTGGGTGACGCTTCACGGTCGCAAGACCGCGCCCCATCCCACCTCAATCCTCACGCGCGCGCGACACAGGCGAGCGGTGGATGTGCAAAGCTGGCAAGCGCCTGCGCTTCTCCGGTGCGGCGGCGGCCCGACGGCGGCGCTCTTGACCTCGTCGCGGATCTTAACGGAGATGGGGTTCCTCCGAGTGATGGGCGTGTTGGCGAGCCAGAGCCTGACGCTGACGGTCCTGCTGCAGCTGCTCCAGTGCCTCAAAGATGGCGGGCATCCGCGGCCACCCTCTGGGCGGCGGCGGCGGCGCTCGCGATGCAGGGACATCCACGTCGTCCACCTAGTCGCTGCAGATTGTTTCGGCCACTTTCCGGCAGTGTGATGGCGTCCCTGGTGTGGTCGGGTTGAAGACGAATCTAGGCTGTCGTCGGTAGAAGCAAACAACACCAGGCCATCACGGTGGCCGAAGTACTGCAGGTGGTTGAAGCTGTCAAGTCCTTGGCTTGGAGGAACTCCGGCCGCCGCCAGCGCTTGATTTTCCGGATGGAACTGATAGATGCAGATGTGGTTGGAGGCTTCGAACCACTCATATCGATCGCCAATGGGAGTGTGATAGCTACACGGACACGAATCCATCCCTGTTGTTCTCAACCTTCGCGCACTGTCTCCGCGGTGAGCTAGGTGGCCGCGATGGTTGCAGCGCGCTGCGGGGCTGGCGGACACTTGCGGGCAGCCGCAACACCCGCAAAAAGCAAGCGGCGTCATTCGGACCACCGCAGAAGCCCGCATCTGGAGTTGCGGTTCGTGCGGACGCGGGGCGGGGAGCCGCAACCCGCCCCGCTTGCATCCATACCTGCGAATTCACGGTGTTCCAACTTCCAAGCGGGCCAACGCAAATCGTGATGGTACTGCACTGTAAATACTGAACTTGTTAAAAAAACAAAATTATATATTATTTTCAACATGGGCGAAGCTACTTAGTAGCTTGTGGGTAACCCAGGCACTCACGAAAGTTTGAAACCCACTATTACAAACAAAAATTTATCATGCTTGCATATTATATCTTCAGATCTATAAGAGACTAGGTTCGTGCCCGTGCGTTGCTACGGGCATCCAATTATTTATAGTGCAATACTCAAATCATACAAAAAAATTTCAATAGAAGATATCACATCCGAAGAACGATTTGAAGTTGAGCGTACAGTTTGATCTATTAATGTGGCAATCTGTCTAAGTGACTATGACAAAGACACCAAAATGACACACTATGTCTATTCAAAAATCTTTGCCTGTGATGCGTCGAAGATAGTGTTTTACAATGCTTGGTAGGCGCTTTCTCCAAACATTTGCTTCATGCGTCACAAGATCGACGAAGAAATTACGTCGCATAGCAAGACTATCCTGAAATATTTGAATATTTTTTTCTTAAAGTCAAAACACGACATGTAATAGATCTTTTTGCATATTTTTAGATTATGAAAAAGTAACATTCAACAAAGTATATTTACTCACCGTACAGATGTCAACTTTTTTATCTCTTTTCCAGCTAGTCATGTATTGCAGAATGAGCCATCCACTTGAAAATCTGTGATAAGAACAATCGTAAGCTTTTAGAGAACGCAAACATATATTTATATGAATAATTGATAGTGCACCTAATAACTTAGTCTGAGCCGGTCTTATCCATCAGGATCTTCTGATATTCCAGCCTTCCGTTCAAATTTCCATTTGTGAACATCCACCCATGAATTAGGTCTCACCTGTTTAATAGCTGATCGAAGTTCTATACGAAACCCTACTATCGATATGCTATAGTGTTGAAGAGGCACATCTTTAGCATATTTCGGAAGGGGTTTGGTGTCAATGACAGTAAGTTCCTCCTGCTCCATATCGAGTACATAAAGTAGGTAGGTACCGAGATCCTTCCATGGCATCAAAAACTACAAGGCACTCAGCATCAGGACAAGAAAAGATATATGTTGGAAAAATTACAAACTGAAAAGGAATTTACATATCTGCAACCAGAAATATCGTATCTTATTAATTCCCATTGACCAACCGCAGCACCCAACTCTTCTGGGGTGCGATATTTACGGTGTCTGATAGCCTTGTGTAACTCCAACAATTTCTGAAGCGCATGGAAATACAGGTATGATGATCAGTACCACATATAAATGCGTTACAGATTGTGTAGTTATAAAAAATCTAACTTACACAGAAACGCATATCCAGATGGTGTTTTGCAACCTTGCCGTGGTACTTCGTCCTTTTGGCCTCTCGGTAAGCAAGATAGCGGACGCCTAGGTTGAAAAAATCTTCTGGCATAGTCGCTCCTCGTTGCAGCAGCTTCTTGACCTCAGCCAAAGTCTTCTTAATCTCGTAGGGATAACCACTCAGTACCCAGACCATACTGCAAAACAAACAGATGATGTATCCTAAGAACTCATATAGGTCAAAATTCTAAGCTGCTTATTCCAATTGTGCAGGATCCTCAATGGACATAATATAATCACATAAAATTTCGATCAGCCTATCTCTACTCAGAGGCTGATCCTTGTAGTATTCAAGAATATCCATATCTGCTGGGTCTATATCTGCTGGGTCTATCACTGGCTCGACTTTTCTCAATTTGAGTGCATTATTAATTGCATATGTTGTTTTTCTCTTACCATTTATTTTTTGAAATTCGTTTGGATCTATTATTCTCTCACTCGGGCTATCGAATTTTGCATCCTCTTTATCCTCTTGAGGTAGCAAGGGTCGACCTTTCCTGAGATTAAATACGGTTGATAGCAGCGTACCAACCATTTTAGTTCTAAATTTTATCATACGATCCTGCTAATTAGTCGTGACATAGTTAGTTTACAAAATCTTATAGTATATTATTATAGTAAAAAAGTGTTCATCTACTAAGTATGGCAAAGTTTATGGTTAGTACCTGATTCGGAGTTGGAGAAGATGAAGAATAAGTGAAGATGGAGGTGAGAAAAAATTTGTGTGAGGAGAGTCTCTAAATCACCGGGGTGAGATATAGCTTTCCTTTTCTTTATAATGATAATGATGAAGGAATACCAGGGGAACATGTCAACATGTGCACTACGTCTCCCTCCACTGACGGCGAAGGGTCCAACAACCGTTGCGGGTTGCTTGGCTGGCCGCACCAGCAACAGCCCCAGAAACCTCATGACATGATGCAGACACCTAACAAATCTTGGACCCAAATTGCCCTGCATCTTGGCGTGGCCAAACCTGAAAAGGACCTGATCTGCTCTCTCCAGAGCAACGTTCCTCTGAATTTCGATCAAAGGTCCAAGAATGCCCTGGAGAACACGCGCTACCTTCAAATTCAGTTGGAGGAAGAATTTCGATGGAAGAAGCGTCCCACCTAACCGTCGTTTTCAGCTCCGAATCCGCCGTAAAATACACGTGAGAGATTATAAGAAAAATACATGTATACACCTCTTGCTCAAATATACACTTGATTCGATTATCTATATTACTACAACCAATTCATGTCACCAGCAGTAGAAATTTGCATGCAGATAAACAACAACTTCACGAGCACCGCCAACCTGCTCTTGTACTGTGCTGTCGTGCTCACAGCTCCTCCAATCCGTCGGCGAAGCAGGCGCTGAAGCGCGCCATGTCGGCCTCCGGCAGCACCACGCCGATCTCGATCCCGGCGTGCTTGTCGCGGCCCTCCGCCAGCGACACCGTGCCGGGCGTCTTGTCGATGGACACCAGCTCCACCTTGATCGGCCGCCCCAGCCCGAAGTCGGTCTCGTACACGCCGTACCGTGGCGAGCCGCCCACCGACATCGGCCGCTCGGGGACCAGCGAAAGGATCTCGTGGAACCACCCGCCGCCGGCCAGCACGCCGTCGTCCAGCGCCCTGATGGACGCGCCGATCGCCGCGGCCGCGGCAACCACGCCGCCGGCGCCCAGCAGCTCGCCCAGGACCACGTCCACGAAGCACGGCCGGAGGCAGTTGCCGAGGTACTCCTGCGGGATCGGCGGCGCCAGGCGCCGGCGGCACTCCACCCAGCAGGTGCGCGCGCCGCTCCGTGTCCGCCGCGCGGCCGCCGTCGACCCGCGCTAAGCAGGCCCACGCGAACGCGCACGCCACCGTGAACGCCGAGCAGTGGACGCGCTCGCCGCCGTCGGCGACCACGCGCTGCTTCAGCCTGTCGATGCGGTCGCGGGTGAGCGCGAACGACGCGATGACCAGCTTCGGCGGCGGCCCCGTCGGTGGCGGCGGCGGAGGAGGAGGCGGGCCGTTGGCCGCCAGCTGACGCATTTCGTCGAGCGTCCTGGCGGCAAGTCCCTCGGGATCGGCAACCACGACACGGTCCAAGAACGGCGGCGGCGGCACCGCGCCTTCGGCATACTCCTCGCCAGCGGCCACCCGGCACTGGCCGGCCCAGGTCTTGACGAAGTGCATGTAGCTGGAATCGTCGCAGGCCACGTGGTGGATGGACATGCCGACGGCGATACCCCGGCCGGCGAACACCGTGACCTGCGCCGCCGCCAGAGCAAAGGTCCCGTCTTCCGGCCGGGGAAGCTGCGGCACCAGTGCATACATCCGGGCAACGTCCCTCGGACCGCAGCCGGAGAGCTCGTCGAAGTCGTCGGAGCTCTCGGCGACGGTGAGCTCGACGCCCTCGCCCGCGTCCCGGGGGCTGGAGATGACCCTCGGAGGTGCAGCGGCGACATCGAGGATTAGGTCACGGGCAGGCGGAGTCGTGGCCCCATGCGCAGCGGAAGCAGTTCGCGGGCAGAGGCGCGTGGTCGTCCGAGATCTCGGCGTAGGCACGGCCCACACGCAGCGGAAGATGCCACGAGCAGACGTGCGTGGTCGTCCGAGCGGCGTTGGTGAACCCACGTTTTGATCTTACTTTCATTCTTTTTAAGTATTATTATTATATTATAGTAGTAGAGAAAGCACCCCCTCTAACTTGTTTTAACTTTGCCCCTGATTTTCAACGGCACCTGTAGCTTCACAGTTCAAACTACTTCTAACAAAGAGCAGTTTACCTCATCAAATCAGTCAGAGTGCCGATGGGAAGATACGTTTCCAACAGCTACGACCTACGGCCCAACGAGCCCAACGGGTCTTTAAAAAAAAGGAAAAAGTCCTTTTGACGTCCCTCATCTATTACCGAAGTCTAACTTTCGTCCTTCATCTGCAAAACCGGATATTTAGGGTTCCTCAACTATCAAATCCGGTTATTTTTTGTCCCTCTGCTGTTTTGGAGGGTGGTTTTCGCATGACGTTGCCGCAACTGGGTATATAAGATCTCTCAACTATCCAAAATGTTTATTTTTGGTCCCTCAACTATCAAATCTATTTATTTTTTCCCTTGACTGTTTTGGAAGGTGATATTCGCATGACGTGGCGCTGGGTCAATATGCCAGGTACATGTGGAGGTGGGACCCATGTCACGTGACTATCTTCTCCTCTTTCTCATTCTTCCTTCCCTCTCCCTAACACTTCTTTCTCTCTATCTCCTTATCCCTATCCAGAACGACGGAGCTCTAGGGTCGTCGTCCAACGACGGCGAGCTCGTGCGGTGGAGAAAGACGAGCGAAACTGCGGCGGGCTCCTGTGATGGAGCATGCAGAGCGATACGGCACGACGGGCTCGTGTGGTAGAGCAAGAGGAGAGAGAAAGAAGGAAGCCACATGACACGTGGGATCCACCATCACATGTACCTCGTATGTGGGACTCATCATCACATTATGCGAAAACCACCCTCTAAAACAGCCGAGGGATCTAAAATAAATAGATTTGATAGTTGAGGGATCTCATATATCTAGTTGCTGCCAAATCATGCGAAAACCACCTTCAAAACAGCCAAGGGACAAAAAAAATAAACGAATTTGATAGTTGAGAGACCTCAGGTACCCGGTTTTGCGGATGAGAGACCAAAATCAGACTTCGACAGTAGATGAGGGACGTGAGAAGGACTTTTTCCTAAAAAAAATCTGAAAACAACAAAGAACAAAAGCATTCCTACAGCTACGGCCCAACGGGTCTCAAAAAAAAAATCTGAAAACAACGAAGAACAAAAAAGGCAATAGTGGAGATGCGGGGTATCGATCCCCGTACCTCTCGCATGCTAAGCGAGCGCTCTACCATCTGAGCTACATCCCCGCTGTGAGTAAAATGTTTACAAAGATTTATTATTCCTATAATGCGCACCCTGCAGAATGCCAGCTAGCAAAGCGATACCGCCCTGGGGAGCGCGCCACGGCACCAGCTAGGGATAGGGAAGTAGGGAGGCTGGCGAGCTGAAGGCAGCATCATCGCTTCGTGCCTTCGGTCGTTCGGTGACGAGCTCTGAGCTCTGGCCCGGACGTTGGATGCGCGCACAGAGCCACCACAGAGAGAGGGAGAAAGACAGACAGGAGACCGTTCGTTGCTCTGTTCAAGCGAGATGCTGGGTTTCTTGCTGGGCGGAAGACGCATTATCCCACCTCGGCCCAAGGGCAAGACGCCTGCACGAAATCACGAATGCGTCACTCGCGCAGATGGTCCAAACCTTGAAACCAAACTTGACACAAAGATCAAAATTCGGAACATCATCAGTCCAGATCAATTAATCGCCTTAATCACGCTGGAGACGGGGTACTCGGCCTCTTGTTCAAAAATCAAAATAAAAAACCGCCCCGTTGCAGGCACGAGCACGAGGAGAGAGGTCCGAACTCGGAACGGAATTGAAGCCGGTCTCTACCCACGTCACCTCGGACTCGGATCAAGCCTAGCCCCTGGCAACCGCTTCCAGACTTCCACTCCGTCGAGACACCGCCGCTGACCGGGCCCAACGCGCAGTCAAACCGGAGCCGGAACCGGAACCGGAACGCCGCGCCCGGCCCCACCCCGTACACGGTTTATCCAGTCCGGGCCCTGCAGGGCGCGCCAGGCAACCACCAGGCGGCCAGGCCACCACGACCACGAGGGCCGCGTCGTCCGCGCGAGATGCGGCGGCGAGAACTAGGGGCACGCGCGCGGCTCACGTCCTCTTCCGCGCTCTATTGCTCCGCCCCCGCGGCCTGCGATCGCTTCGTCGCGCACGGAGGGTGGTTGGTTTAGAGCTAGGGGAGGATCGGTCAGCCAGGAGACCAGCGATATCGAACCGCGGCGGCATGGGGCAGTGCGCGTCGCGGCAGGGGTCGTCGTCGTCGGCCGCCGGTGGAGGCGGGGAGGGGCGGAGGGGGTGCCTGGCGGTGGCGCGGGAGCAGCGGTCCCGGTTCTACATCTTCCGGCGCTGCGTCGCCATGCTCGTCTGCTGGCACAAGTACAAGAAGATCTGATCGAGCGGACCCCGCCGCCCTTCTCGCTGTAATTATACAGTGTATAATCTTTGTCCTGTACATATTTCTACTTACTAATCGTTTCCATACAAAATCAGTGCCTTTATTTAGCTGCACTGGAAGGGCATAATTTCAGGCTAGCTCTCTGTTTCTTGTTTATTTAATTTAGTCCTCCTTGTTAGGAATTCATAAGCTAGCCAGTTACACAGATTACCGGCAGCGTTATGGAGGCCAATAGGCCATCATGTATATATGTGAGTATGTGACCATATTGTACTGTTTGAGCACTCGATAGCCGTCGATACTGTCGCGAGACATCTCTGCTGCGCTGCGGAGGGAAAGCGGTGCTTGATTTTGCCTCCAAGGGGCATTGTTGACAATGAATTCTCTCGTCTTCTCTCTTCAGTGATCTCGGTACACTATTCGTACCGCTGCTAGTATTTATGTTAAACAGCGCTGCAACTAATCTTTGGCGTCGTTTAGCGTATCAAGATCACGCACGGAGTTAAATCTTTTGGGTGATAGCTGCGGCTGCAAGCCTGCGATTAATACCTGCAGTCTCCGGATATCTTCTCCAGGATGCGAGCCAGAGCCAGATACAGCGTAGTATCTGTATCTGGCTAGAGATCGAATATTACCGAACGAGTTATAGTGCAGCGTTTGTTCAGTAGTTTTTGAGTTTTTCCTCACCTCTGAAGAATGGTAATTCTCAACCCAATGCAATCTGACAAACCGGAATGGAGAATCGCAGCGGTAGCTGCAGACCTGCAGGGCCGAGCAAGTGCTAAACATCTCAATTCCTTTAACTTTTCTACACAAATTATCAGTCAAATCAAATCACCCCACACACAAAAGACAACTGCGACAGGTTCGACGCCAAATTAACCCAGACTTTGTGTATCAGAGGCTTGCAGATTATTCTGCTGCAGCCGAAAATTGGGGCAACCGTTTTGGCTCGTTGCAAATGGAAGGCCTTCGAGCTTGACCCTGGACCGTTTCGTTCTCTGGTCCCTCGATCCATGCAGGCTGCAGCCGGCCACCGTCCGTTCGTCCTCCTGCAACGTCGTCGTCCGGGCTCCGGGGCGACCGCAGTTCTTGCATCAATTTTGAATTCCTTTTGCTCACACCATGTAAACAGCAAGCGTCCAACGATCATAACAGCCTCCACCTACCCTGGTCTTGATCAGCTACTCAGCTCAGTATTTCTCTCCCCCTCTTTTCAGAAGATGTTCTGAACTTCGTTTTGAGATCCAAAGTTATCTGAATTTTTCCTTTGCTGCGCCTCTCAACTCAAGAAGGAATCCTGTAAATTCCACCGTTTTGCAAGTGAAAATGCACCAAACACTTACGGCCCTGTTTAGTTCCCCAAAAGTCTCCAAAATTTTCGCATCGCAGACCGTGGCACTTCTCACAGAACACGTTTTCCAATACAAAATTTTCACCACTTTCACCAAAATTTCCAACAACTAAGTGCCGTAGTATAGGAAGCTGAAGCACGAGCGACAGAAGGTAATGGTGGAGAGACGAGAGAGGATGGAGGAATGGAGGAGGGTGACCACTGACGAGACGGTGTGCGATCAAAAGCTACAGCTACCAAACGGCATGGGGATGGGTGCCTCCGTGCCTGCAGGCACTGCACGCAGAGCTGCCGCTGCAGTTCTGGAGCTGCGCGGGTGAGTGAATGCGGGGAATCTTTGTCTGACGACGATGCCATTCGTCGTCTCCGTCCGTCCGTCCGTCCGTCCGTCTACTGCGTTGTGCGTGTTGTGTTAAATGCAAGGCTGCCCCTCCCATATTCTCTTCGATCCCTCTCCGCTTCCTCCGATCGATGCAATGCATCCAAGCATGCCTTTGGCCTGCTCCTCATTTACGCATGCTCGTGCCCACAGTTACTTCCTCCTCGCAAATCCCCAACCACCATCCTCCCCAAACCCTAGCCTCCTTCGATCTCTGCTGGTTTTGTTCAGAACTGTCGCGCGCGTTCACTCTGCAACTGGCCGTGGCTCGTTCATGGCCGGCGTCGCAAATTCATAAATCAAATCTTCAGATGAAAAGGAGATTTTCCTGTTGTTGGTAAAGGTTAGTTGTGCTCAAAGGATCTTCTTGACCAAAGATTACGAGCGTTGGACAGACAGCAAGGCACAAGAGAAATCTGGGGTTTTCTCTTCGTCTTCAGAGACTTCCGCGGTTTAATGGGAGGCGATGAATTGCAGTAGAGCATGGAGGCATCATTGTGGGCATAAATGTCTGCGTTTGCAATAACAGTTACAGTAATAAGAAAGTTGGAAGCTGACCAGTGCCGTGCCATGCGCGGCGGGGATGTACATGCCGTGATGAACCCTCTGGAAGTGGATCAGAGAAAGATGACGCGCCGGCACATGGATATGTTTCTTCTCTTCTGAATCATATTATAGACGTAGTGCCATACAGATTGCATGAAGAACTACTCTACGTACGTCCTGAATATCCCGGTCGTACCCGCTTGCTAGTTCATTTTCAATCTTTGGTTTAGATGCCACAGAATTTCAATTACAGTACAGGGACGGCCGATTATTGCAATCAGCTAGCTAATCACATTTGTACGGATGTAAAAGAATTTCAGTGTAAATTGTAAAATAAGTTTACTTTTGTCGAGACAAAAAAAAAAGAGCACGACAAGAGGTCAGATGAGTGTTGCTGGTAGAGTGGTAGAGAAATTTTGACATTGGAGACGAGAACTGCATTTGGATATACTGTCAACCAACTCATATTCTGCTGAATGCACTCTTTCTGGAATATGATTACTGCAGGCAATACATGAGAGGAACCAAGAAAACGTACATGACCACAACTATCACATGAAATGTACAAAGGGCATCTATGTCCACATATTTTTCTCCCGTTTCTCTTCCTCACATGAAGGAGACGGGTACATACAGTGGTTATACTCCCTCCGTCTCAGAATATAGCTTCGTTTAGACTTTTTCAAAGTCAAATTTTTTCAACTTTGACCAACAATAACTCTTAAAATAATTTATTTCAAATAGAAAAGATTACATATTTTGATAGTTCATTTCATGATAAATCTACTAATATCATTTTTATGTTTTTAACATTTATGATTATTTCGTTATTCATGGTCAAAGTTGAAAAAATTGACTTTAAAAAAGTCTAAACGAAACTATATTCTAGGACGGAGGGAGTACATACTAATGAATGACTACTATGCATGTATAATCCATCTCCTTCCTGAAAAGAACCGTCGAGATGTGCGATCAAGCAATGTGCCTTCAATAATCTGCTGAGTACTGTTTCATATATTCCATATGGAATATAATAATAGCTTGACTGATGAGCAACAAATAATTTGTGAGGTGGAAAATTAAATCAACTATAGATTACATGCATGCACACTGCGAATATAGAAAGCGTGGAAGAAGGACATGCACCAAAAGCACAAAATGCATTCAAATTAGGGCGTGTTCAACTACGCCCATGATGCATCTGAAGAGCTCATGAACTGAACATGCATACATGCCGGTTGCTGGTGGCAAAATGCGCCTGCAGCCCTGCACTATACTACTTCTCTTGCTTGATCTACTGATCGAGTGATTTCTGCATGACCTAACTGGTGCAACAGCACGCAAGGCGCAAGGCGCAACGCGCAATACCTCTTATGCAAGGCAGGAAAATGGTTATTTGTTAGTCACACGGTTCCCCAAAAAAATTATGAAACAACCAAAAAAATGCATGCAAGTCCATGTATGCAGATACTGGCAAAAGCGAATTCAAAGAGACAAAGAGATCTCCAAGAACACAAGAACACGGTAGATGGCGCGGCCTGAACATGAAAGGGTACTAAGATATTGGCACGGCTCAATCAGAAAACGCCGAGGAGCTAGCACTGCAAGCTGTGCCCAGTTAGATCATGGGCCATGGCTCCTTCAGCTTCTGAATGAGCCGAGCCAATACCATAGCTACACTTCCATTTCTTGCTCCTCCGGCTTGCTACTAGATGACCTGATGACAGAAAGGAGGAGGCATGTGGAACAGTGGAAGGACACTCGCCATGGATCTCTGAGCTCCAAGGTATCCATGGCGTGCGAGTGCAACCATGGAGAGAGGTGCGGAGGCCTCCGCCGGTTGCTAGGTAGGGTTGTCTGGCTGGGTGTGGAGGAATGCGTTTGGGCCTTTGGGAGAGGAGACCCCCCATCTTATGGGCTTCTCTGATTCCCTACTCCCTGCGTGTTGGTGCGGGCATTTAACTCCTCCCGGCTAAGACAGGCTGCAGCATTAATAGAATTGAAACACCAAGGAGCCCGCGTGCTGTCTCTCCCTGCCAACAAGCGCTCTCTGATGTCTACCAAAGCTCACATCTGTCCCTCATGCATAATGCATGCGTATATGTTGCCTGTTGGCGCAAGAACATAAAGGAGATTCCCCATGTTTTTGCTGGGCGATGCACGTCCATTCGCGCGCAACATGGAATTGCTAGGAGCACCAAGTTACCTGCAGTTATTGCCACGCACCACCTGATCCTGATTGTGGATGCCTCCACTACACTATCTTCCTGCTGATCGATCGGCACTGCCTGTTAGAGATATTTAGCTTTGTATCAATCTTTGTATAATTGCGCAACAAGTCAATCTAGGTCGGTTGGAGATATTGTTTGTTGTAACTTGTAAACTAGATTAGAATAAGATTTGTTGTAAATCTATCCCAACCGGCCATGGATGGTTGTTGGGCTAGGATGTAATTGTTTTGCACCATTGGTGCCTATATAACATGGAACCGTGGATGCCAAGAGGCTGACCACGTTACAGCCATTTTTACAATGGTACCAAGAGCCAACTTCCTCTAAAACACATCCATGGCGAGCTCTAGTTCCTCCTTCAAGATCCCTGCTTCCCTTAGCCTTCCTGTTGGAGAAAAGCTCACCAAAACCAACTACTATCTATGGCAAGCACAAGTCCTTCCTGCCATCAGGGGTGCGCAACTTGAAGGCCTCCTAGATGGATCCATGCCGGCTCCTCAACCTGAGATCGTGGAGAAGATCGACAACAAGGACGTCAAAAAATCCAACCCCGAGTATGCTCGGTGGGTGGCGCAGGACCAAGCCGTCCTGAGCTATCTCCTCTCCTCCATCACGCGCGATGCACTGGCGAGCGTGGCTTCGCTCAAGACCGCAGCAGAGGTGTGGAGTGCTCTTGCGGAGATGTTCGCGTCCCAGATGAGGGCGCGGACAGTCAGCATCCGCATCGCCCTCGCCACGTCGAAGAAAGGCAGTTCTTCCGTGGCGGAATACTACTCCAAGATGAAGCAGCTAGCTGATGAGATGGCTGCTGCTGGAAAAGGGCTTGGTGATGAGGACTTTGTTTCCTATGTCATCACGGGACTTGAGGAAGAATATAATCCTCTGGTCTCCGCGGTTCTTGCCCGTTCAGATCTAATGACGCCAAGCGAACTCTACTCTCAGATGCTGAGTTGTGAGTCTCGTCTTGAGATGCAGTCTAGAGGGCAAGGATCGCAATCGTCTGTCAACTATGGTGGTCGCGACGGTGGTCGCGGCAACAATCACGGTGGCAGCGGCGGCCGTGGAAGGGGCCAGGGTGGAAACCGTGGCTCCTACAACAACACTACCCGTTTCAACCCTAGCTCCAACAACAATGGCGACGGCGACAAGAAGCAGAAGTGTCAACTTTGCCTCAAGCGGGGCACACCGTCCTGACTTGTTGGCACAAGTTTGATGCTGACTTCGTCCCCGACAACAGCAAAAGTGCGGCGGCTGCATCAACCTCGCATGGTGGCGGTGACTCCATCTGGTACACTGACACAGGTGCAACTGATCACATCACAGGCGAATTGGACAAGCTTGCGATACATGATAGGTACAATGGTACTGATCAGATAAGGACGGCCAGCGGTGCAGGTATGGACATCAATCATATTGGGTATTCTGTTATTCATACCCCTGGTCGTGATCTTCATCTAAATAATATTCTTCATGTGTCGCAAGCTGATAAAAATCTTATTTCTGTTCATTGCCTTACCAAAGATAATCAAACCTTTGTGGAATTTCATCCTGATTTTTCCTTGGTTAAGGATCAGACAACGAAGAAGGTTCTGCTACAAGGCAGATGTAAAGGTGGGCTCTATCCGCTCCAATCCACCTCAGATCCACAGAAGCAAGCTCTTAGTGCCGTCAAGCCTTCTTCCTCGAGATGGCATAGTCGCTTAGGGCATCCTTCGTTTGAAGTCGTTCATCGTGTCATTAGTAAACACAATTTACCTTGTTCCAGTGAAGTCAATAAAGAGGCGGTCTGTGATGCTTGTCAACAAGCCAAATCACATCAATTGCCGTACTCAGTCTCAACTAGCAAGTCTAGTGCTCCTTTAGAGCTTATTTTCTCATATGTGTGGGGTCCTGCCATTGATTCTTTTGGTAGGAAGAAATACTATGTTAGTTTCATTGATGATTATAGTAAATTCACGTGGATCTATTTGCTTCGTTACAAATCTGAAGTGTTCGAGTATTTTCGTGAGTTTCAAAGCCTTGTTGAACGCTTGTTCAATCGCAAGATTCTTGCCATGCAAATCCTAGAACGAATCCGTTCCATGACCCAATCCTGAACGACCCAACAAGATCTACTCCCTCTGTTCCTTTATGTAAGCACAGGAAGCATTCAAAGTGAAGAAATAGCACAACATACAAATGATGCATGTGCCCTTGGGTAGGTGAAAAAGCATCAGGTGTGAACAAGTAAAATAAGCACATGCACTACAGGTTCCACCAACTTTTCACCATAGGCAATACAGGTTTTGACCACCACCACCAACTTTTCACCACAGGCAACAACATTTTCACCAGCCAACAAGGTTTCACCCGCCAAAGAGCAGGCGACAAATTTAAACAAAAACAAAATAGCAGCAGCCGCAATAATAAAAGGCCATCGTGAGCACAACATCCAGAAGTGCTCAACTCCTTTCCTGCAACCCCCACGCCTCCATGGCTTTGGATCTGAACATTCCACCATCTGAAGATGAAGAAGATGGTCTTTTTGGAGGTTTACCTCATGGCCAGGACCACCCACTTGCTAATGCCCATCCCATGGCAGATGAGCAAGGAGCACCTTCTGTTGACATCAACATGGTAGCATACGAATCAGGTTAGAGAATTTTCTGCAGCACAACATAGAGTTTTCATGTATGCATACACTTCAGTTATGGGTTTTACCTCAAATTTCTCACTCTTCCATGCACAACACATGAGGTGGATGGGCTCATTGCACCTACAGCAACATCAAACTTTGATTTGGAGGAAAAGGAGGCAGGTACAATACATGGAAGGTTAAGAGTAGTTTTGAACCAATTCACGCCACACATTTTTGTATCTTACATTTGTTTTTACTACCGTCGTGTAGATGAAGACGCCGATGTGTATGCTGATGATTTTCATGTCATCTTCGTTGAAGAGGAGCTCCAACAGTCCAATGATCATGTTAATGAAGGTACATGCAGTGAATGTAATTTCCAGTTTCAACAACTTTAGCATTCGAGGCTTGATGTAAATATTTAGCCTTTGAAATTTCTTTGAATCCTCCATGTAGCTGATGCAGTCAATGCCTCCAATGAAACAACTAGCTTTGATATGAACTGTGACTTGGAGGAAGAGGTGCTCGATGAGTGCAGTGATGAAGAACATGTTGAACAAGGTGAAGACAACAACACAAAATTTAGTAGTTTCAGCAATAATCACATAATGACTTTGACATGAAAATAATTTCACAGGTAGCCAAACTCAACATGCAAACACGGTGACGAAAAGGAAGAATTTGTCGGACAAAACAAGACGAGAAATTTATGAAGATGTACTTCTCCGCAGCGTGAATGGCAAATCGAAAAGAAGGACCACCGCAATAGTAGCCAATTTGTTTAGTGCTAATAGGTGTTATGTGCAATCTATGTGGATGATAGCAAAGAGATGCCTTGCTGCAGGAGTACCAGTCGATGTATCATGCAAAAGGAAAAAAATTGTGGTCACAAGAAGATTGCCATTGATATGTCTAGAATTGGAACAATACCTTTGAATAAAAGGACCACTGTTAGGGCTCTTGCTCATGAACTAGGTGTCAACAGTACCTCGCTGCACTGCTGCTTCAAACAAGGCAAGATTCGTCGACACTCTAACACTCTTAAGCCATATTTGAGAGATGACAACAAAAAGGCACGACTGCAACATTGTGTATTTATGAGAAACACTATTCATGAAGGCAAGAAATGGTTCAACACCACAAAGAAAGCAAAGAAGTTCTACACCTAGCATCATCCATTCTACACCTAGCATCATCCACTCTACACCTAGCATCATTCATTCTACACAAAAGCATCATCCACTCTACACCTAGCATCATTCATTCTACACAAAAATACCATCCTTTGTACACAAAAGCATCATCCAGTCAACATATGACCATGAAGAAGAGATGTAGACGATTACGAGTGCCGGCCACCAAGATGGAACTCCATGGCTTCGTGCAGAGCGAGGTTTTCCTCATCAGGAATGACCCCGGTACAATCTGAGGCCGGAGAACCTCCCACAGGAGTTGCCACGGCCGTCGCGGCTCCAATCGACACTGTCGGACCTGTCAGTGCCGTGAACGCCTCCTCCTGAGCGCCTCCCATTGACGCGACCGTCATCCATGCCGCCTCCATGCCTCCCGCCCCAGCCGCAGCAGCCCCCAACGACAGGGTAGCAGCACGCGCCGCGACTCCCGCTGTTGATGCCGCGGCAACTCCCGCAGCTATCGCTGTGACAGAACCACCCAAATTAATTCCCAGTTAATGCATAAACCATCCACTTGGTCACTATGCATTAAAGAGGAGTTAACTTGCCGATGTCTGCCGGGTCAAGCCCGGTAAATCACTTACAACAAAGGATCAAACATTGTACATCAAAACTCACACGACGGCGAGTCCAGAGATAAACAAGTCTCCATTTGTTACATCATGACCAACATAGGTTCATTATTACAAACCAAGTCTTTTGCATAAAGTAAATAGTTCAGAGTTCGAAACACAGCAGAAATAAACTACTACCGATATAAGCAACATCACTAGAGGCCATTAGTGATGCCACTAAGCACCGTCATCCTCCCACTCAACTTCCCAACCGGGTGGGAGAGAACCAGGCCATGAAAACCCATCATCATTCACATCATTACCTGAAAACATCAACAAAAGCAAGGCTGAGTCTACTAATACTCAGCAAGACTTAACCGTCGGGTGATGGGAAAATCACCAACTCTCTAGACATGCAAAGCTTTATGGCTAGTGGGTTTTTTTTGCTGAAAAGCAACAAAAAGTAGGTCCTTACTTTCAAGTTTTAGCTCAAAATTCTAGTTGATTAACCATTACTAAGTAAGCAACTACTGCAAGCATAAGTTGTACAAACAATTAAGCATACATCCGTATAACTTCTCAATTCCATCATTAAGGAACGTAGAGTGTATGGTTAAGCACTCTCGGGTAACGGTGAGAGGCCGACGATCGATCGATTAATAACCTTGCAAGGTGGACCTAAACACACGGGAGCATGCATACCCCAAGATAACAACTAAAAGCCCAAAGGGCGGGGTACGCACCAACCAGGCGGTTCCCAACCGTCCTCGGTTCAGGATCAAGTTCCACAGTCTTAGGTACAAGGCGGGAAGGTCATGGACTCACATGCCGCCCAACCACACACATGCACCACATGGCCTAGAACATGGGGGACTAACCCCAAGATTAGTGAACAATAGAGATCCTTTGCCGGATCAGGAAGGTACTAGGCTTACCGGTCCCATTCCCGCCAAATACTTAGTACATTCAAACACTTAACCAAGGACATCTACTGGCCGGAGCCGGTCCTATGCTCTTACCACATGAGCAGGTAGGTTTATCAATCTTATGATTCCAACATAAGAAACCTATAGCTCGCGAGTGACGAACATCACTCGACTTCTACCGTGTCCTTAGAGCATGGCTACTCGCGACCTAGCATACTAGTAATTGAGCATAGGAACCTAGGATCATGCATCTAGGGTTTCAATTCAACTCCTGAAACGTAAATGCACAAACATAATCAAACATAAGTGCATGAGTTGGAAAACTAGGTTATGCTTCGGGGCTTGCCTTCACTAGCACAGTCAGTAGGGAAGTCCTCCGAAGCTTGGTTCGGGTCTTGCTGCACTTCCACAGTGTTCACTTCTCCCTCAGCATCCAACACCAGCTCGTAGTTCCCGTCCGGAAGTTCTACACGATATGCATATGCATGACTTTAATTATTCAAGTTTAGGAAGTGAAGTACTTCTGAAAATTAGAGGCAAACATGGGTGTATTGTTGGCCACATTCACCTGGATAAGATTTTATTCAACTTTTCTTTACACAAGAAAAGTGGGTGTGTAGGTGAGAATTATTATTCTTATTTGATGGTGATTGTGTGCACATCTAAGTTATTTAATTTATTTTACTTCACCAAAGTAAGGGTGTTGTGTAGGGTGTATTTTGGTGAAGCTTTGTGTGACAACCCCACCCGAGATAAGTTCGTACTATCACCTAAACCAATCCCCTTTGGTCATTAAGTGATAATAAAGAATTATCCTGTTGAGTGTTGCCGGGTCAAAGCCCGGTAAATCACTTGAATCAACACACAGAGGATCCAACGCGTATACATTAAAACTCCCACGAAGGAGAGTCCAGAGTACCTTACAATTTAAGACTAATCTTCCCCGTAGGGTCAGCTATTACAGATCATAGTTCATAGTATGATAAACTATGGTTCAGAGTTTTGAAGGACAGCAGAAATAAACTAGCGATGAATTGGCATCATGGGAGGCCACCCATAACACCATTATTCTTCGTCATCCACCCGTTCCAGCTCCCAGCCGGGTAGGATTTCACCAAGCCAAACATTATTACCTGAAAACAACAATTATAGCAAGGCTGAGTATACTAATACTCAGCAAGGCTTACCCGTCTAAAATAAAAGACTTAACCTTCTAATCATGCTTGGCTTTTGGCTAGTGGTTTTGTTTTGCTAAAAAGCGACTAAGGAGTTAATCCTTACTTCCAATATTTTAGCTCAATTTCTAATGGATCAAGTTATTACTAGATGAGCCACCTTTGCAAACATAATTGTACAAACAATTAATCAAACATCAAGTTTAACAATATTTCATCATAGAGGGATTATCATGGCCAGATAATTAAGCACTCTCAGATAACAGTGAGAGGCCGACGATCGATCGATTACTAACCTTGCAAGGTGGACCTAAACATACGGGAGAAAGTACTCACACTGAGTCCATTCAACCAAACAGTTCCCGTCATTCCTCGGATTGGGATCGGATGCCACAGTCCTAAGTACAAGGCTAGCTGGCACGTCTCACACTAGCGTCCAGTATCACACATGTACTACAAGTAGCCAGCCTGGGGCCACAACCCAAGATTAGTAGTGCAAGGTTCCCGCACCGCATCATTCAGGTACTAGGCTTACCGTACCCATTTCCGACAAATGTTTAGTACATTCAAATGCTTAATTTCTTAACCACTAGACCGGAGCCCAACATCCCATGCTCTTACCACGTGAGCAATCCAATTAACAAATCTTATGATTCCAACATAAGAACCTATTCTCGCGAGCGAAGTACATCGCTCGACTTGTACCGGGTCCTTAGTGCATAGCAACTAGCGACCTAGAATACTAGTAAAAGACCATAGGTACTTAGGGATCATGCATCTAGGGTTTCAATTCAACTCCTGAACGTAAATGCGCATATATAATCAAAGATAAATTCACTAGTTAAAAAGAAAACACATAGGTAAATGATAAACTGGGGCTTGCCTTCACTAGCAAGTTAGTAGGAAAGTCTTCCGGACTTTGGTCCGGGTCTTGTTGTACTTCCACATGGTTCACTTCTCTCTTGAACACTCTGTCACCTTGATCCGGGATGAACTCGTAGCTGACGTCAGGAGGTTCTACACGTAGGATGCATATGCAAGAGTTATTTGGTGAATGTGAATAAAATAAACACAAACATCACATGACAAGCATAGGGTGTCATGTTGACCACATTCATCTAGACAAGAATATATTCAGCATACTCTTCCATAAAGATAATTCAAGCGATCATTGATTGTGTGCACATCTATACAAATAAATTAGAATCACGTCACCACTGATCAAGTTAGATTTCAAGGATCCAACAGTAGCATTTCCTAAAGTGAAATACACACAAGTCTATAAAGAAGTGGTTTTCTTTATTTCTCTTTTTACTATACTTAGTTTCTTCCAAAATTCTTTCTGGTAAAACCATGCAGTAAGTTATAGTGAGAATTTTTCTACCAGCACATAGTACCTCAGCAGAGCTACTGCTAAAATTTCATAGCCAACAGAGCTATATCCTGAGCATGAAAAATATGACAATTTATTCCTAGTAAAAGCAAGAATATTTAATATAGAGAAAACTACTCATGCACTGGAGCTCAAATTTTACATATAGGCTCTATGGTCGATAACTGGACTACACACCAAAGTTTAGCTCCAGGAACTATATCTATCAACCTACACAAAAATAACCATTTTCAACTTAGTCAAACCTAAAGAAATTATACAGGAATATATATAACTGAAAAGTAGTCCAACTTTCTCCTATAGCACAATCATGGCTTAAACATCTACTGGACCAAAGATAAGCATCACTGGATCCACAAAAACTGATCTATGGATTTAACTTTATACACAAGCATCATTCAGAAACAGCTATCTAGGCAGTTCATAAATACATGATAAAATTACCAGGAGCACATCTAAGCCTAACAAGATGATAGGCACAAGATTAGCCATAGAAGGCATACATATGAAGCTACACAAAATATACATGCAGATCTAGCATAAATGCAAAACAAATCGTAACTAGAGATTCACTCAGTAACTTTGTGCAAAAACTTAGATATAGCCTATTCTAATGATGACTACCAACATAACCAAAGATCAGGCCTAGCACAGGAGTACTACTCAAGTTATGAACAAACCCATTCAAACTGTGTTTGAATTTTCATTCAAAATCTACTCATCAAAAGTATATACAGCCTTTCTAAAAGATGTAGATCTACTCATAAGGAAACCAACAAAATTGGTTTTACATTTTTCTGTTTTTCTGTGAATTTCTACGATTTTTCAAAGATCTGGCCAACACATGAAAAAGAGGAAGAATATATTTATAGTCAGGCCCTTGGTTCAACTTTTTATTTCACACAAATGCCCTCTACGTTTACCCCGGGACCCTTGAAAGATTCTAATCGTTACCCAGCGGTCCCTGGCGGCACAGGGGAGGCTCGCTGGCGACGGGGATCGCCGGACTTGGCCAGGAAAGGGCGGGGGTGTCGTCCATGCTCACTTATGGGTTGATCCTGAGGCTCACACGTGTCGGGGAAGTGGCCGGAGAGGGCGCTCGGCGGCGCCAGGCGGCAGCGGCTGCCGCGAGCTCGATTCCGGCGAACTGCGGGCCGGCCAAGACGTAAAAGAGCTTCGGTGGGCTACAGTGGATGCTGGTGGAAGTGGGAGAGTGCTCAGGCGGCGGCTTCCTAGATAGGGAGGGGGAGTTCACCGCGGGGGTGCCAATGGCGGGCACGGCGGTGACGGCAGGGCAGACGGCGGTTGCGCCTTCTTATAGGCGGACGACGACGACTCATAGACACGCACGTTGATGGGAAAGCTCGGTCGCGGCATGGCGTTTGTGTACGGCGGCGACGGGCGGCGCGACATAGCCGATGGACGGGCGGCACGTGGTGGCCGGTGAGAGGACGCGCACGTCAGTGCGAAGTCGTGGGACCCAGCATTCGCACGCGGAGGAGCACAACGCATGGACCGGCGGGCGGAGGAGCGCCTCGGCATGCGCGCACACCCGGCGTCCGACGTGGTGCGGTAGCGACGTCGTGCGCGGGGGCGCGACTCAGCGCAGGAACACTTCGAGATACCCTGGTTTGACTAGGTTTTTCTTGCAAAAATGCAACTAAAGTGCACTGTGTGGTAATAAACAAAGTTGGAGATCTCACTACCCTCTACCACCTTTACAAAGCCCGATAGGTGTCTTACTCAATGGATCGAGCAAAAACAGTAGGCAAAAATCAGGATTTTCTCGGCACTGATGAATAGTGCCTACAGACGTTGACCAAAGTTTTTCACTATTTTCTAGTCTGAATTGGACATGCCACCCAAAAGCAAAGTTGTGTCCCTTGAAAAACTGAACAACTTTTGTATTGGCAGAATTTGAAGTGTTTAGGTGAAATTTGGAGAACGCGGCAAAAGTATTGGCCGAGCAAAGTGTCAAAGGGTTAACTAGGGTTTAAGAGGGATTTTGACCAAAAGTTGACCAAACTTTGACCAAGCTTGACCATTAGGGTTTGTTGGCTAGGTTTTCGAGGTGATGTCCCAGGTTGACCAAGGTTTGACCAAAGTCAATGTGTTTGACTTGGTTGACCATTCATTAGCGTTAATTAACCCTAATTGAAAACCTGGGGCGTCACAGCCTACCCCCTTAAAGAGAATCTCGTCCCAAGATTCGCAGTTTTTAAACAGGGATAGGGGAAAAGCGGTGTCAAAAGGAATGTACCCTTTGTTCCATTGTTCCTTCCGGAAGGTCAACCATAGTTGGGATTTTGGCTCTGCTCTTCTTGGCTTGGGCGCGTTGTCTCTTGCACTTCTTCTTCTCATTCCGTTCATTCTGGTCCTGTTGCGGTTCTAAGCACTCTCTAGCCATATGCCCACGTCGTCTACAATTGTAACAAAGGCGATTACTATGATTGCGTGAAGGCGGAAGTACATCGGAATTTGGGGTTTGCTGAGTTCTGTTGCTCTGCTTTCTAGCACATGGCTCGAACTTGGTGCACATAATTTTCCATTCACTCAAATCCAGTTCAGGCAAACTTTGTTTGGAATTTCCACTCCTTCTCTCTTCCTTCCTACGACCCATAGGTATTTTTGATGACGGTAGTGGAGAGTCGGAGGAGTTGAATTGGCCCTGAGTCATGTGACCCACCAACAGATGGCAGAAACAGGCCTGTTCGGCCACCGATGCTGACAATGACTGAGTGAAGCTGGCAGTTAAACTAGTTTGAGATAGCCCTGGATAAAGACCATGGATAACATTGTGCACTATCTGACTAAGCACTGCATTATGTTCTTCCAACATCTGGACGCACCAGCGATTGTATCTATATCAGCCTGGGCAGGGGCTTGAGATGAGCAAGACTCATAAAGGCGAGGTTTCTCTGGATTTGCTCTGGTGGAGTTCCTCGTCTTAGTGCCTGTTGGCGTTTCGTAGCGTCGTCATCTTAAGAACATATCTGGGATCCATCCTTAATGACAATACCAAGAAACGTCTTGTAGGCACCTCTCAATGTCACAACTAACGACGTCGGGTTAGCGTGAACATCAAGACTAGCCAAAGGTTAATCTAAACGATCATGAATGAATCCGCAAGCGCACAGATAAGCCATTATATCATTTCCCCAAGGAAGGAGAATATTCAAAGGGTATCGTATCCGTGGAAGGCAATGGCGGATATCTTAGACTTATGCTTTTGCTCTGAATGTAAACTAAGAGATAGATATAGGAAACAACACACTCAAAGACAGGGGTAAGATAAAAGATATAAGGGTAGTGTGACACACACACTCAAATCTTCCTCTACTCTAGCACACTACGGCTTAGGGGGAACATACGAGTTAGCTCTAGGTTCTAATGTACTAAACATACAAAGCTAGAAGATACATGAGATAGGCATGAGTATTGCATGAGAGGTATAAGGTTCAGCACCCAGGTACAAACGGGGAGCTAGCCCGCGACAACCAGCACTCTGCGAAACTTGACTTTAGACTCCTACAACAGGTACCCCAGCGCGGAGGCTTGCTCAAGGATCCAACAGGGCTGTCACTACCTGCGGACCGGCCTCTATCGTTACAGGGGGTATGCTCATAACTGTCGTAGCCATACAACCCAGGCACCATGCCTACGTTGCTGCTAGACTCCACCCGGCCCGGGCTATTGTGACCGAGGGTGAGAGCCACCAGAAGACTGGTCAACTAGACCGAGTACCGTAGCTTGAACACAGACCTCATGCAACACTCTCATGCCATCTAACAAGATCAACTAAGGCTAGACATACAAACAGATACGAACTCTCTTATGTCTAGTCAATAAGATCAAAGGGTCATGTTCGTGAAGAACACGAGCCTCTAACTTATGAACAAACACATAAGGAAGGAGTTTATCACCCTTCAAGTGGATCAAAAGGTAGTGTTCATGAAGAACACAAGCCTCTAAATGATGAACAAAGGATGAACTCAAGAACATATCAAGCATATGATCTACCATGACTTTATATGAAATAGCTGAATAACTAAAGTAGATCAAAGTCATATAATGAAATAAAGATAAAAGAGAACTCATACCTAGACTCCAAAGAAGGCTTGGAACCTGAATAAGAGCTACTATAGCCTACCCCCTAGCCTTGGAAACTAAAAGTGAGAGGAGAACGAGAGAGTGGTGTGTGGGAAATGGGAGCCCCTCCCCTTCTATTTATAGGCAAGGACCAGGCTTGCTCGGAGGCTCAAAGTGCTCCAAAACACCCCGGGAAGCAGCAAGTGACCAATGAGCAGCTGACACGTGCAAGGCCGGGATGAACCGACCCTAGGTCGGTTCGGCCGATCCTAGGGTCGGCCTAACCCTTAGGGCGGCCATCTCGGCCGTGCTTCCTCTGGGCGGCTGCCCTGTGGGCCCTCTGATCCATCCCCGGTGCATGGCTTGATTTGGTATCCGAGGTGGGCCCTTTGATCCATGTGAAGTCCATGTGGCGTCCTCTGATTCGTCGGTGAGTGCCTCCCCTGGATCGATGACGTGGAATGCCATGTTTCCCTTGGTGGCAGCCACCTCCTCAGCTGAGTTGGCATGGTTTCTTCATAGAAGGTGGGTTTCCATCTCTTTTTAGGGGTAAATTACCTACATACAAATAATCTCCAAGGATAAGTGGAACTACATTATTCAAACCAAAATGCTAGTAAATAATGCATATGCCTCCATTTATGTGAGAATATTGAGGGTTGAAAGTGGTGAATTTCAACCGTCAACAAACTCCCCCAAGCTAACCTCTTGCTCGTCTCGAAGCAAGACATTAGAGACTTAGGTTGGTTGATCAGGAGTTGCTACAATGTTGTATTCTCAACTTATGGCAAACATACAGCAAAGTACTCTACCAAGAGTTGAACAAGTTGGCAATGTTCTTACCTTTCACCTGATAACGTGGGGCATATAGGTTCACCTGCCTTGGGCGGTTGAGAGACAGAATGGTTATATAGAATGTGCATAATCACTCATATCTTGATCAGCTATCAATCTGGAGGTTTTGCAAATTTTTCAAAAGAAAATCAGAGTTCCTCAAATGATACTCTCGGATCGCTCAAAAGTGTATGGTTCCTCACCAAGGCATCAATGTTGCCTTTCTTCACATCCTACTCCTAATAGGCTTTATGTGGAGCTGTAGGTAGGGAAGATGTGGCATACTTGTCTCTCATGTATTGCTAAGTCAAAAATCGGATCCTTGGAAGAAACAAACATACATCCTGATCAAGATGTGCATATGTGTGTGATGGATATGAGCATGGCAAGGTGGATACTAGGCCCGGAAATGGGTGCTAGATATTACCATGCTTTATATGAGGAAATGAGGGATTGATGGTAAGGTGGACACTAGCCCCGAAGTAGGTACTAGTTATTACCATCTATATGGTGGAACTCTTTCTCTTGCACATATCAATCCCTTTTTCTCCTTTTGAAATTTTTCGAGACTTGGGCTAGCTCTCTTTATTTTATTTTTGCCATGCTTTTGAGCATGCTTTTCTCTTTTTTTTCTTTTCTTTTTTTAGCTAGCCCTTTGTCTCTATTGGAGATATTTGGAGGGGGATGAATGATATAAAGATACATAGAGTTTTATTTGTGGAAGAATGCATAGGCAGTATGGAACAAATGATGAATGCTAACTTCCAGTGTAAAAGTTTAGTATGAATGTGTACGTGATCTTGATCAGGGGAGTATGAGTTCTAACAAGGGTCACAACAATTTGACAAAGCTCAATGAGAGAACAAGCTGTATATGTGGAGGCGAAGAGCTAGAATCTACATATGGCCTTGGATAGGAAATTCTCATCATTGAGGAACTCATCATGTTTTGATTCTTTTCAAAAAGGAAAACTCCGGATGTCAAGCATCACTAAGCACAAGATCATAGCACTCTATTATACCATATCATGTCTCACAACAACTTAGGCAAGGATCATGCTTTTTGCTACCCACAGTTTTCAAGCTAAGGTTTGAACATACAAGCCAACAAACTCAAAACTTAGGTAGGATACAAAGTTGTAAGCAAGACATACGAGGAGAATAAACAGAGCAACTATTCATCATTTCAACCATAGAGGCAAAGCATTCTTACTATGCATATCAAAGCAAACTAAGCAAACGATGATGAAAGCAAATAAATATTTTTGGTCTTTTTATTTTTGCAGATTTTTTTGGATTTTCATTTATAAGATATTCTGAAAACAAAGGAAGATACAAGTTACCTCAGGATGGGGGTCCTCCCCCAAGTTAGCTTCAGGCTCACTGCGGAGGAGGGTAGAAGAACCCTGACTTGCGTAGTAAGCCCTCTGCGCCTCCATGTATCGCTGCTGATCCTGCTGCATGGCTGCTATCCTCTCACCAGCCTGACACTGCCACGCTGAGGTAGACTCGACGTGGGTGTTCAGCGTCTCCTCCAATCCCGTGACCTGGACGGTGAGCTCTCCCATCTGCTGCGCGAGCTGAGCATCGCGTGCAGAGGCTGAGGAGTGCCGCCGGAAGGACGAAGACGGAGGTGGACCACCGGAGCTAGAACTAGCGGGTGTGGCCCACTGAGCACTACTCGCACCTGCCCAAGCCGTGCCACTCGCACTTGGCTGGTAGGTGGGCTAATCCCAGCCAGGCGCATATCCAGGGGTGACCCCGAACATGTACCTCGCAGGGGCCCCTCCTGCCACTGGTGGTGTAGCAGGCTGTGGCTGAGGCTGAGGCTGTGGTGGTGGTGGTGGCTGTGACTGCTGCTGCTGCATGTGTGCTCTTTTCGCCGCGCTTCTGGTGGACCTGCCTGAAACACTAGCACGGCGGCTTTCCTCTTGTGTAACAAGGGGAATGGCTAGTGACTCCGAATTATACAATCCAAACCCCGGGTTAGGTAACGGGATTTGATTTGCATAGCCCAGAAAGAAGAAAGTCAAAGAATCATTTGGGCCCCTCTTGAGTATATGCCCTTGGATCAAGTATGCCTCATCATTGAGAACTCGGGGCGTCTCAATGAAGGGTACGGAATTCCTGCTAAGAACCCCGAGTCTGAGAACAATACGAGTCACCAAAGACGTACACTCGATAGGACCTATCATCTTGAAATTCATCAACCACTGCCGAAACATAGCTTTAACGGGAGAGACCTTGATCTGGTTAACAGCGGCGTATAATAGCATCATCTCATCGCTGCGCACGGGCCGAACATCCTCTCGTGGAAAGAGAGTAATGGCGAGCCACTTGTGCCACAGGTGGAGAGTGGGATGCACAATATCGTTGCACCGAGGTACAAACTTGTCACTGTAAACAAGATCAGAGATGTCTGACCAGAAAGAGTCTTGAACAAAACCCTCACAAGTCCGCTTCAAAGAAATAGCACAACAAGGACTAAACCCAAGAAGACGACTAAGTTCCTTCCAAGAAATACGATAATCGGTCCCAAAGAGACGAAACTGAATGCCATCCGGAATCTCGGAAAGAGAGCAAAGAAACTGGATGGTGAGGGGCCGAGAGCCAAGCTCTGTAACCGGCGCAAACTCCTCCCAACCAAGAGCATGCCAAATGGAAGCGAACTCGAGATTCATACCTGTTTTCTCCATGAGAGCCGGGTCGAAGTCTCGGGTGTGAGCGAAGACTCGGTCCTTTAGGAGAGCGTAGGCTTGCTCCTCTCGAGCGCCCTGCAAGCTGAGGTAAGGGGTGTCATTGACGACCTCCACCGCGGCTTGTGGCTCGGCTTGCTCCTCTTGCTCATCTTCATAATCCATCATCGATGGGCTCAGTGTCAGCTCGGCGGGGGTGGATGAACTCGTGCTTGCCCGCGAACGGGAGCATGAGCGTGTCACCCTCCGGAGAGTGTTCGCCGCCCAATTCATGCTAGCACAACAACAAGGGACAACAAGAGCAACTCGGTGATGGGTTAGTGAAATCGATTGAAGTTCTTACCGAGCTTGCTCCACCAATAACAATACTTTCAGCAACACAATAGAGAGAATACTTGATGATCCAATCTCGAGCAACAAATCCAAGAAAACCAAGAGAGCAAGGAGTAGAGAGGGGAGTGTGAGTGAAGAGTGTTGAATGGGTGAAGAACACCCCCTCTCCCCCTGCTATTTATAGGCAAATGCGCCGGGCTTCCAGACATAGCCGTTGGGCAACGGCTAGGAGCCGTTGTAGCAAGGTGGGGCCCAGCAGCCGTTGGGCTGCTTCGGCCGAACCTGGGGTCGGCCGACCCCAGGCCGGGCCCACCTGCCCTCTGCCCTGGCCAGTGGCTCCCCAACGGCTAGCTGGGGGCCTGTCTGAGTGCCTCGGCCCAAATTCCCTCAAAATATTTTTCAAATGATTTTTCTTGAATTTTCAAACTCAGAAATGATTTTCAGAAATTTTATTTTGGAAAGGTAAAAGGGCTAAATAAATCTAGCATGCAGATGCAGAGTTTTGGAAAATCAAATATGCAATTTTAGAAATAGAATTTTGGAAAGGGAAATATGAGATAACTACCAGCTTTAACCTTTTTGGTAGAAAGGACCCATCATTTTTACTCCGACGAGTTGGACTCTTCTCAGTGATCAAATCCACTTAGCACCCCACTCCTGAGAAGTAGAGGGTGGTGCCATCTCAATCTTCCGCCATTCTTTCCGAATTTTTCTTTAGCCTCTTTGACGGAGATTTCTTCCTTGGGGGTAAAGGCTCCGTCCTTCCCCCAAGCTGCTCAACACTATCTTGCACCAAATAGCATTGCTCCTCTTTGTCCTGAAACCTGAACTTCAAGTTCCTCTTCCTAATGCGGAAACGAATGATTCCGGACCCCACATTGATTCTAGCTCGGACATCACTGAGAAATGGTTGCCCAAGGATGAGTGGCATTCCTCCCTCGTCGTCCATATCAAGGACCATGAAATCCGCGAAGACATAAGAACTCTTGGTCTTGACCAATATGCTTTCAACAATTCCTTCTGGATATCGTATCGTTGAATCGGTGAGTTGGATAGTCCGTGCTGTAGGAGAGAGAGCTGGATATCCCAGTTGCTCAAATATGGCCTTGGACATGAGGTTAACACTTGCACCAAGGTCACAAAGGGCATGCCTGATCTTCTTGTAATAGATTGTGCAAGTAATAGTTGGGTAGCCTGGATCTTTCTTGTGCACCACTGCTGATTCCTCCCATGGATCTAGAATTTGTTGTATGGGCTTTCCTACATAGTTAGAAGCATGTGTCTTCCTAGGTGGCTTACCCCACCTAGTGGACACTACACTAACATTTTCACAAGAGGATACGGGTTGCCCCGGGATCCTCCCGTTATCAGGAGATGGAACCAAAGCAGCCAGCTGAGCCAACTGGATTTCTAACATTTTGTTGAAACTCAGCTGACTCTTCTGAGCAGAAGAAAAACTATCAAGCTTGACGTTGAGACTTTCCAAAGTTTTATCAAGGGCAACTAGCTTCTTGTTAACACCTTCATTAATCTTAACTTGCCCAAAAACAAGATCTCTCAAGGAAGGTTGGTTGGGGTTGTAAGAATTACCTTGGTTACCTCCTTGATAATAAGGGCGTTGTTGATTCCACGATTGGCCTCCTTGTTGAGGTGGACGATAACTGTTGTTGTTGCCATTCATGTACATCACTTCCTCCTAAGTCTGCAGACAATAATTGCCTGAGTGCCCAGTGTTGCCACAGACTTCACAAGTCATATGAGAATCCATAGGCAGAGTAGTGGTGGCCATGGCAGCCTTCTCGCTGGTTTAGTCATCCAATCTCTTCATAAGAAGATCCAACTTGGCAGTAATCATGTCTGCTTCCTTGACAGTATGAGTACCCCTCGGTCGTGGTTGGAGTCTTTCATCACTCCACCCTTGGTTGGAAACCATCTTCTCAATGAGTAATTTAGCATTATCAACATGAGTAAGAAGAATGCTCCTTGAGCAGCAGCATCAATATAGCCTCGGGCTGTCGGAGTCAACCCATTATAAAAGCTTTGAAGAATGAGCCAATCCTCCATCCCATGGTAAGGACAGGTCACGACATACTCCTGAAGCCTTTCCCAAGCCTCTGGAATAGATTCACTTGCTGCTTGCTGAAAACCAGAAATTCTTCCACGAAGAGCATTGGTTTTACTCAATGGGAAGAACTTCTTGAGAAATGCCTCTGAACACTTACTCCAAGTGTTAATAGCATCACGATTCGCGTAGAACCATTGCTTAGCTTTCCCCAGGAGAGAGAATGGAAACAGTCGTAGACGAACATCATCCATATTTGCACCCCTGATGTTGAAAGTGCTGCATAGCTCTAGGAATTACTGCAGATGAGCATTGGCATCCTCATTTGGCTTGCCACAGAATGGGCTAGCCAGTACCATCGTGATTGGACCCGTCTTGATCTCAAAATTTTCTGTCCCCATTACCACCTCAGGGCCTTGCAGCACCTGGTCAGCGGAAGGAGCTGAGTACTCACGAAGTGTCTTCTGGGCCATAGCATTGGACGTGGATGGTACAAAGGAAGCTGGTTCGCCTTCCGGATGAGTACGACGAGGTGACTCGAAATGAATTCGAGCTCTCCTCACAAGTGACTCGGGACCTTTAGTAAAGTTCTCCGGTAAGTCGAAACCAGTCATATACTACCTGTCTTCATCATCCAAAGATAAAAGAAGACAATCAAGGTTAGCCTGCATTGAGAGTTGTCCTAACCTACTCAGAGCTTATAAACAGATGCAAAGCATAGTCATGATAATCATGTGCCTTCCCCGGCAACGGCGCCAGAAATGCTTGTTGGCGTTTCGTAGCGCCGTCATCTTAAGAACAGATCTGGGATCCATCCTTAGTGACAACACCAAGAAACGTCTTGTAGGCACCTCTCAATGTCACAACTAACGACGCCAGGTTAGTGTGAACATCAAGACTAGCCAAAGGTTAATCTAAACGATCATGAACGAATCCACAAGTGCACAGATAAACCATTGTAGCATTTCCCCAAGGAAGGAGAATATTCCAAGGGTATCGTATCTGTGGAAGGCAATGGTGGATATCTTAGACTTATACTTTTGCTCTGAATGTAAACTAAGAGATAGATATAGAAAACAACACACTCAAAGACAGGGGTAAGATAAAAGGTATAAGGGTAGTGTGACACACACACACTCAAATCTACCTCTACTCTAGCACACTACGGCTTAGGGGGAACATACGAGTTAGCTCTAGGTTCTAATGTACTAAACATACAAAGCTAGAAGATACAGGAGATAGGCATGAGTATTGCATGAGAGGGATAAGGTTCAGCACCCAGGTACAAACGGGGAGCTAGCCCGCGACGACCAGCACTCTGCGAAACTAGACTTTAGACTCCTACAACAGGTACCCCAGCGCGGAGGCTTGCTCAAGGATCCAACAGGGCTGTCACTACCTGCGGACCGGCCTCTATCGTTACGGGGGGTATGCTCATAACTGTCATAGCCATACAACCCAGGCACCATGCCTACGTTGATGCTAGACTCCACCCAGCCCGGGCTATTGTGACCTAGGGTGAGAGCCACCAGAAGACTGGTCAACTAGACCGAGTACCGTAGCTTGAACACAAACCTCATGCAACACTCATGCCATCTAACAAGATCAAATAAGGCTAGACATACAAACAGATACGAACTCTCTTATGTCTAGTCAATAAGATCAAAGGGTCGTGTTCGTGAAGAACACGAGCCTCTAACTTATGAACAAACACATAAGGAAGGAGTTTATCACCCTTCAAGTGGATCGAAAGGTAGTGTTCATGAAGAACACAAGCCTCTAAATGATGAACAAAGGATGAACTCAAGAACATATCAAGCATATGATCTACCATGACTTTATATGAAATAGCTGAATAACTGAAGTAGATCAAAGTCATACAATGAAATAAAGATAAAAGAGAACTCATACCTAGACTCCAAAGAAGGCTTGGAACCTGAATAAGACCTACTCTAGCCTACCCCCTAGCCTTGGAAACTAAAAGTGAGAGGAGAATGAGAGAGTGGTGTGTGGGAAATAGGAGCCCCTCCCCTTCTATTTATAGGCAAGGACCAGGCTTGCTCGGAGGCTCAAAGTGCTCCAAAACACCCCGGGATGCAGCAAGTGACCAATGAGGAGCTGACACGTGCAAGGCCGAGATGAACCGACCCTAGGTCGGTTCGGCCGATCCTAGGGTCGGCCCAACCCCTAGGGCGGCCATCTCGGCCGTGCTTCCTCTAGGCGGCTGCCCTGTGGGCCCTCTGATCCATCCCCGGTGCATGGCTTGATTTGGTATCCGAGGTGGGCCCTTTGATCCATGTGAAGTCCATGTGGCGTCCTCTGATTCGTCGGTGAGTGCCTCCCCTGGATCGATGACGTGGAATGCCATGTTTCCCTTGTTGGCAGCCACCTCCTCAGCTGAGTTGGCATGGTTTCTTTATAGAAGGTGGGTTTCCATCTCTTTTTAAGGATAAATCACCTACATACAAATAATCTCCAAGGACAAATGGAACTATATTATTCAAACCAAAATGCTAGTAAATAATGCATATGCCTCCATTTATGTGAGAATATTGAGGGTTGAAAGTGGTGAATTTCAACCGTCAACAATGCCCACTTCTGGTCTATCTGAACTGGCACCAAGGGTAGGTCGTGATTGTAGCCTCTGAAAAATTTTCTACTGCATCTGGAGGATTTGGCGTATCACTTCTGTTTGAGCAGCTGTGAAACCTTCTGGTATTGCCATGGGAGGTGGCAGTGGTATATCGCTACCACTCAGTTCACCGAAATTATTAGGGATGTTGCGTGTCGGTCCCACCATCTAAAAGATTGAGTTCCCATAAACTTGCTTATAAACATTAACAAGTAGAATATGTACAACAAAAGCTAATTCATGGCAAGTTTTTCGAGATCAGACAGCACCAGGCAGGGGAGGGGTGTCAGCTGCTTGACATGCAACGGTGCCACCTCGCGGACCAGCTGGCCGGTGGCTGCACGGCTCAATGCCATGGCGTCGCGGCGGTGTGGCGCGTGGGCAGCTAGGCGGCGTAGCGGTGCTCGAGTGCCTGGGCACGCGGTGGTGCGGCGACAGCAGCAAGAGGACAAAAGCTCGATGACGTGCTCCGGCTTGCCAGCTTCGCCGTGACGGCGTGGCTGCGCGTGTCGACGGATTTCGCGGGGAGAAGACGGCGCGGGCAACACGGGGGCTGCCAGCTGTCCTTGGGGCGCCACGTCAGATAAGTGACGAGCTGACGACCGGTGGGGCCCACTAGTGACGGCGTACGGGCGAGCGCGCACGTGACCGGTGCGGATGCCGGGGCGGCACACGGCGCGACGCAGGGCACGGGAACACGCGCTCTGGCCCGACGAGCAATTCGGCTTAGGGTGTTTGACCGAATCAGAAAAATTCAAACTTGAATATAAGTTTAAATTCGACTAATACAAAAGTTATAGATGGGATATAGCTCTACAACTTTTGCAAAGGTTGACCTATGAAAAGATCAAAGGATTGAGCACTAGGTTGGCTTGAACTTTGGGATTTTCTCGGTGCAGTCAACAGTGTGCTCTGTACTTCAACCAAGTTTTTGAGGCTTTTGCACTCAAAATTTGAAATGCCAGTAATTAGATGAAATGTGTCCCTGGAAATTCTGAGTAACTTTTATATTGGCAGAATTTTCAATACTTAAGAAAATTTTGAGATCTAGCTACAACACCAAAGAAGGGTCATATGAACATAAGGATTTGACCACTTTGACTAGGTTTGACCAAGGTAAATAGGGTTGAGCTTTACTAATTAAACATGATTAGCAACTTGAGCACATGATTAAGAATTTAAACATCAGGGATGTTACAATCGCCGCCGCGCCTCCCGCAGGTGCCGTCGCGGCAACTCCCGCAGCTGTCGCCGCCGTGACTCCCGCCGCCGCTGCCGCAAACGCTTCTAGATCTGCCACCGGTGGCACCTCCGCATCCTCATCAGGGAGTCACGCCAAGGCAGCAGTAGCACGACGCATCGCCGCCTCCTGACCTCTCCTCCCTTCGCGGTAGCCCTATTATACCGCGCCAGGGCTACCGTGCGCTCCCGCCGCCGGACAAAAAGCACTCGCCGGTGGCGCTCAACTCGTCGGTGCATGTGCTCTCCTTCACTCGTGTCATCCATGGGGGGAGGGAGGAGATCGATGCAGGAGCGCGGTGGGTGGGGAGGTCCTGGACCGGCGGCCCAAGAACGCGAGCGCGTGGTGGAGGGGGCGACGAGGTCGACAGAGAAGGAAAGGAAGAAGGGGGGCGGGTTGTGCGGCTGAGAATGAGCGAAGGCATCCTGATATTTTTGTTGGGGAGGTGGGGAATCTGTGTATTGTGACAAAAACCCCCCAAATGCTTAGATAAAAGGACGGAGGGAGTAGTTATCATTCGTCTTTTTAGATACATTCTCTTTGTTATACACCTAGATAGTTAGTATGTCCACATATAATAGTTAGTATGTCCACATACATAATAAAGAGAATGTATCTAGAAAAATTAGAATGACAAGTATTTTGAAACGGAGAGAGTAATTTTTTTCTGGAATACGTATCTCATGTGTGAATCCTACTAGTAGACTGGCCGATGAGACCACCACCACCTCTAGCAGCAGTTAATTCAGTGTGGGAAAAGACAAAACATGCACATGCTTCGTCTGGTGAGTAGTAGTACCGGAGGACGCTGTAGTAGTACGTAGGAAGAGCTGATCGAGTACGTACTACACGTCTTCAAATCGACGCATGCATGTGCTGGGTACAACTGCAAACCGGAGGTCGTTGGTTGGATGGCCGGGCCGGCGAGACAAAAGAGACGAGGCAGGGCGTTGATTGGGGGCGCCGGGCATGGCTAGCAGGGCCGGGCGGGCGGAGCGGCTCTGCTGCAGGCAGCTCGCTGCTCGCGCGCGCGCTCTGCCGCTCTGCCTCTGCGGTTCAATGCGAGGGAATCTCCTCCTGCCACGCTCACCCAACTCGGTTCAATGTGCGAGTGTGACCCCCTTTCCACTCCCGAGGGCAAACTTCAATGCCTCGTCGCGCATCCCTGCAACGGCCACTCCGAGCCGGCTTGTTTTGGTTGATTTATTTGGGTTTGTTTTGACTTATTTTCTCTCATACAATACTATTCTATATATCGATCAAACCAGGAGACGGCACCGCTCGCGTCCTTCCAGCCAGGGGCGGCACGGGCAGCTCCCTAACCCTAGCGCCGCCAGCCCGCCCCTCGCACCCTCCTGCCTCTTGCCGCCGCCAGAGCTCCCGACGGAAGGCCGCACAAGGGCAAAGACGGCGGCGGCAGGGAGTTTCCTTTTTTTTCCTTCCCATCATCCCGCATCGTCTCGCACTGGGTGGTGCGCCGCTGAAGATCGGCGGCTCCGGTGGAGGCTACCAGCGAGGAGATGCTGGTTCTAAGGCCGCCATGACCTGATCTACGCCTTCCATACCGGATCGGGCGACTGCGTGTGGGCTCGTGACATCGATGCGGTAACTCTTTCCTTTGCGCCAGCTTGGCGACCTCGTCGGCTCCTCCCTGGCCGCGGGTGTCACACTCTCCCTCCGCTGGCAGGGGTTGGGCCCCTGTGCACCGTCGTTGTGTGGCCGGCCAGGGGTGCTCGCCTGTCACCATCGTCACAGGCGCCATGGCGTTTGGCGGCTCTAGAGACCTTGGTGATGGCGACTTCTAGGGAGGGAACGGGGGTGTAGGGGTGTAGGCGAAAGCCTGGTGCTCCTTGCAGGTCAGTGACAACGACTTTCTCGAGCGCCGTTCCCTTCTTGAAGGCATCACTCATTCCCCTGGCCCTCCCCTCCGGTGCGCTTTTGAGTGAAAGCTCTGACCATGTTGGTCAGACGACGGTGGCATCTGTGGCGTCGCACCCTTCCTTAAGGCGACGATTCAGGAAGCTCTGCAGTCTCTAGCCGGTTGAGGTCCTCGTGGTGGTCGTCTCTTTGGGAAGTGTCTTCTGATGCGCCTGTCTCGCTTTGATTCCTCCTCGTCGGGTTGCTAACGTCATCGTGCCGAGGAAGATGGAAGGCAAAGTGTGTTGGGTCCATCCTTTGTCAAGTTACACGACAGCTAGCATATTGGACACGGCGGTGTTCAATCCGCAAGACACCAGGTTGATCCTTTTTCATCTATGATTTAGTTTCTACACCAGTTAATGTTGTCATATATCTTTAGTGATGCCCTGATGGGTTCAAGATTTGTGCCAACGGTATTTAAAGCTGTCAAGTCGGATCTGTGTGAAGACATCAGTTTTGATGGTGGTAGCCCTGAACTATGATTTAGGGCTAAGGAGCGTGGAACACCACCGTTTGCTAAGTGCTTATGGTTGCAGAAGATGTGTCAAGACGTTGAGTTGGACATGATTTATTGGTGTTGGAGGTTTGGAACTAGTGGCAACTAGTTATAACATAACTAAGGTTTAGGTTAGACTTTTGCTTTTTTGTTGTGATGGTAGTCACATGAAGGTAGTTGTTTGTTTGGTGGTTACTCTGTGTGGGATTTTTTCTTCTCTCTGCTCTTTTTTTCCCTAGGCTTGTGTGCTATTAGGAATGGAGTTTTTTCTCTTTTGTAATAATGATAACTATATGCATCTTTTTAGTCGCAGAAGTTGGAATATCAATATATTCTCATTTTTTAAAAAATATCCATCAAACATTATTCAACAGATTGCTGAACAAGCTCTCCATCTATGCCAATTGCCAATGCGTTTGTGATTCCACCTTCTTTCTTGTTTTTGTTCGTGGTTTCATCAATTTGGCAGTCTTGGTTTCAGTTCACCAACATTTTTTTAGAATTACACAGTACAACGCAGACGCTCACACCCCTATGAACACAAGTACGCAAACCCTACCTCTATGAGCACATCCGAAGGACTGAGCACCTGGTACATTTGAAGATTCCCAAAGTCACCATTGACGTCTCGTTGTCAACGGGAACGCTGCTTACCACTTAACGCAGGTAAATCCTGAGAAAATCTCAGAAAAAGGTGCGAGCACCAGGATTTGAACTCTGGTGGGTAGCGTCCCACTAGACCGTCCTACCATTGGACTACAAGCCCATTCGCCAGTTCACCTACATTTGCTTACATGGACCAACGCACGCTAGGTTTATTAATTAATCCCATTGCCAAGTAGACAAAAGTTGTTCGAGCTAAGCATGCACATCGATCATTTCCGCACATGTATGTGTTAGATTGATCTCTCCACCAATGGGCCCAACGCCCATTGGGCCCTGGATCTGCATCCTGATCGGGGGCGCCCAACCCTAACTGGTTGGCGGGCCCCTGTCACACTGTGCTATATAAAGAGGTGGGGACCGCAGGCTCGGCTCACGAGGTTCGCCGCCAGCCGCCACTCCCCACCGACAACCCTAATCCGATCCCTAGGGTGCGCAGCTAGTGACGGGAAGTTCCGCCATCGCCGTCGACGACCCTGCACTGCCCGTCGCTGCCTCTGAGTAGTTCCTGCACTGCGCATCACTGCCTAGCGCAGATCTTCCCCAAGCGAACCAGCGATGGCCTCAAGCTCCGTCAACACCTTAGGTGGATCCACTGGAGAAGGTATCCCTCTCCCTCTCCAATCTCTCTCCTCTCTCGGCTAGCACTCGAATCATGAACACACAATTTATACCCGGCTGGAAATGCAACTAGTAGATCCGTGTAATCTATCAATGGTATCAGTAGCCATGCTAGGTTGTAGATCTGGTTGCGGGTAGAAGAAAATGAGGAAAGATTGATCTCGAGTCGAAAAAGTCAGAAATGTCGAAACCCTAACCCTAGATCTGAAAAAGCAAAGGGCGGGGAGGGGGGGAGGGAACCGACTAGGGGACCTACCTTGCCGCCACCACTGCCGCCGGTGTCACCTTTGGGCAAGCGCCACGCAGACAGACAGGGCGAGCCGCGCTCGCCGCACCTCAGTCGTTTCACCGGCGCGAGGGACAGGGCCGTTGGCACCGTCACTGAGCCGCTCGACGGCGGCGCCGGCCACCAACCTCTCCAGGCCACCATGGTCGCTCTCTCGGGTCCTTGCTGGATCGGGTGAAGGGGGGAGAAAGAAAGTGCAAAGGAATGGAGAAAGGGAGCCGGCCGTGGACGTGTGCCGACCGGCGCCGCTCCTTGCCGTCGCCGGCACACCGCCGGTCACGACCATGACCGAACCCACCGCCGCTCAGAGAGGCATGCGAGAGACATGGGGGAGGAGAGGAAATGGAGGGCTAGGGTTCCAACCGGGCAGCGCCAGGGGTTTTGTTCTTGTGAAACGCTCGGGCGGTCGTCGGATGGCTCATCCGCGCCGATGGACGGCTACGGGCGACCAACAGCCAAATGGGCCTGTTTTGGCCCAGGCGGGTGCAGAGTGTGGGCTGTTTCGACGGCCTGGCCAGAGGTTTTCGGGCCTAAGGCCCAGGTGGGCGTTGGTCATCAATGGCTGCGGGCCAATTCATGGGTCGGGCTGCAAAAACAGTATGGAAACAATAGCTTTTAGTTGCTTTCAAAGCATGTATTTAAAACAATTTTGTATGGTTTTTTATCTATTCAAATTTTGAACCAACGAAATAATTTGTTTAGATAAAAGTAAAGTAATAGTGATATTGCTTCTGAATAGAAAGTTTTTTCATGAATTTTATTCATGTTTCCGCTGCGAATTGTTTAAAGAGATGCTTGTTTTTAAAATTTAATTGGAACCAACGGGAAAATTAAATTTAAAAGAGCATGTTAAAGTAATTTTTTCTGGTAATTATGGTGCTGTTATTTACTAACCAACATTGTTAATAACATCATCATGATTAAAAGCTTGTATTAGTGCATTTATTTCTATTTTCTACCCAACGGTGATATAGATTTAATTGCATAAACAGTTGTATATTTTAATTTTGACCAACGTTGGATTAATTCATTCAATTGTTGTTATGAATCTCACCTATTATGGTTTTCAGGAGGGTTCAACTTGATGAACTCCATCAGCCCTGTTCCAGTCCTCAATGCTGAAAATCATAAGGAATGGAGCATGAAGGTGAATCTGGCTTTTGTTTGTGCTGAGCTTGACTGGGTGCTAAAGGAAGCACAGCCGGTTGAGCCACCAAAGCCAAAGAGAGATGAAAAAGATGATGCTGCATGGAAAAAGAAAGAAGAGGATTATTCCTCTTTAGAGTTTTCATGGTCTATCAACAATAAAAAGTGGACCACAACAAACAAAAAGTGCATGGCTTTCATAGAGAACACAATTGAGCCCTCTCTTTTGAGCTCAATTGAAGGTTGTACCTCTGCTACAGAGCTACTTTGCAGGATAAAGAGTCAGTTTACTAGCTCTTCAAAGACATATGCCACCATGATACTGAGGCAACAGGTGAATGAAAAGTATACATGCAATGGAAAAAGCATAAGAGAGCACATCCTTAGGATGAGCAACCAGGCGTCGAAGCTAAAGCCACTGTATGCAGATCTGGAAATTAAACCCAAACTCCTTGTTCATTTGGTTATGGCTTCTCTGCCAAAAGAGTTTGACACTTCTATTGTTAACTACAACATTCATCTAGAGCATTGAGATCTGGAAAAGACTATAGCCATGTGCGTGCAGGAAGAGAAAAGAATTAAATCCAACAATAGTGGTTTTTTGAACCTTGTCAAGGATAAGAAAAGGAATTTCCATCAAGGCTCTTCTTGAAAGCCACATGGTAAAGGCCCCATGCAACAACAACGTCAGCCTCAGAGGAACTCTCTTCCAGTGGAGAAGGATCAGTGTCTCTACTGCAAGAAGAAGGGGCATTTCAAGAAAGAATGTCCCGATTGGCTAAAGTTCATCATGGCAAAGAATGGTAAGAACATTGTTTCTTTTGTAAATGAATCCTTGTATACACAGTTTTCTAAAAACTTGGTAGATTGACTTGGGTGCAACTGTTCATGTTGCAAACTCTTTACAGGGGTTCCATTCGACCCGAAGCACGAAAAGAAGAGAAAGATGCATTGAAGTTGCAAATGGAGTCCAAGCAGAAGTTGAAGCTGTTGGCGATGTCTCTCTAGAGCTAGTTGATGGTTTTATACTTTTACTTAGAGATGTTCTCTATGTTCCTTTGTTAAACAGAAACTTGATTAGTATTTCACGTTTGGACAAAGATGGTTTTGAATGTCTTTTTGGACATGGCCAGTGTGCCATTTGGTGTAATAATACTTGTGTTGGTATTGCTTACCTTCATGATGAGCTTTATTTGTTATCCTTACGTGAAAAAGTTAATTCTTTATGCGATGTGAATGTAAATGATGTGAATGTTTCCGGGTCAGAGAACGTTCAAAAGAAAAGAAAGAGAACTCATGGTATTTCATCGAAATTATGGCACAGTCGGCCATATTTCGAGGGGGAGAATAGAAAGACTCGTTAAAAGTGAAATTCTTCCTATGTTAGAGTTCTCTGACTTAGAGAAATGCGTAGATTGCGTTAAAGGAAAGTATGTAAAGCAAATTAAAAAGGTGCAAAACGAAGCACATGAACTTTAGAGATAATCCACACTGATATTTGTGGACCATTTCCTGTGAAAAGCGTGGATGGCTATGACTCGTTCATAACATTCACAGATGATTACTCTCGTTATGGTTATATTTATCCAATTAAAGAAAGATCGGAAGCGCTGGATAAATATAAGATATTCAAAGCTGAAGTTGAAAATCAAATTGATAAAAGAATTAAAATAGTAAGATCTGACCATGTGGGGGGGGGCGAGTACTACTGTCGGCACACCCCATTTGGCCAAGTTCCTGGACCTTTTGCAAAGTTCTTAAAGGAGAATGACATAGTCGCCCAGTATTCGATGCCGGGTGAGCCTCAGCAAAATGGAGTAGCTGAGAGGCACAACCGTACACTGATGGATATGGTGCACAGTATGATGAGTTACTCCACCCTGCCATTGGGATTGTGGATGGAGGTGTTAAAAACCGCTAGTCACATTCTCAATAGAGTACCAAGCAAATCGGTGCCCAAAACACCATACGAGCTGTGGACGGGAAGAGTACCCTCTCTACACCACTTGCATGTGTGGGGGAGCCCAGCTGAGGCCAAAGTGTTTAACCCAAATATTGCAAAGTTAGATTTCAAAATAGTGAGTTGCTACTTCATTGGGTATCCTGAAAAGTCAAAAGGTTTTCATTTCTACTGTCTAGATAGATATACAAAGTTTGTAGAAACGAGACATACTGATTTCTTAGAAGATGACATGATGAGGGGGAGCACAGCAGTGCGGAAAATAGATCTTGAGGAGAAGCGGGTGTATGCACCCAAGAGCCATATTTCTCACTACCTGTTGTACCTGCACCGATAGTCCCTGAGGTTGTGGTGCAAGCACCTGTTGTAACTCGACCCATGGCAACACTGAGTGAAGATCCGGAGCCTGTCCTTCAGGATCTTGAATCCACTGTTGCACATGAGGAAGAGATGCAGCAGCCACCTCCCGATGATGTGCCAACAGATGTTGAGGCACCGAATGTGCAAACAGAAGAGGCCCCTCAGAGGTCTCAAAGAGTTAAAAGATCATCAATTCCCAATGATTATATAGTCTATAATACAGAAGTAGCTCATATGGAGGGTGATCCTGCTTCATATGAAGATGCCATGAGAAGTGCTGACTCATCAAAGTGGTTGGAGGCCATGGAAGATGAGATGAAATCGATGAATTACAACGATGTTTGGGACTTGGTAGAAATTCCCGACGGAGCCAAAACAGTGGGCTGTAAATGGGTCTTCAAGATTAAACGTGACTCTAGAGAGAATATAGAAAAGTATAAGGCACGATTTGTGGCAAAAGGCTATACCCAGAGAGAAGGAGTGGATTACAATGAGACATTTTCTCCAGTCTCATGTAAAGATTCCTTCATAATAATAATGGCATTAGTAGCAAATTTTGATTTAGAGTTGCATCAGATGGATGTAAAGACAACATTTCTACATGGTGATTTAGAAGAAAATGTCTACATGAAACAACCGAAAGGTTTTGTTGTGGAAGGAAAAGAACAGATGGGATGCCGCCTAAAGAAATCCATTTATGGATTAAAGCAAGCATCCAGACAGTGGAATCTAAAGTTTGATAATATGATTAAAAGATTTGGGTTTGAACCTAATGTAGAGGACAACTGTGTTTATGCAAAGTTTAAAAATGAGAAATATATTTTCATAATCTTGTATGTGGATGATATCTTACTTGCTAGCAATGATGTCAGTCTACTACGGAAACAAAGAAGTTTTTGTCCTCAAATTTTGATATGAAAGATCTTGGTGAAGCCTCATATGTTTTAGGCATAGAAATTCACCGAGATAGAAAGAACGGGGTTTTAGGATTATCACAAAAGGCATATTTGGAAAAGATTCTAAAGAAGTACAATATGCATACGAGTAAAGCATCACCTGCTCCTATAGTAAAGGGCGATAGTTTTGGAGAATTTCAATGTCCCAAGAATCAGTATGAGCTCAATCAAATGAAAGTGGTACCGTATGCTTCAGTTGTTGGAAGCTTACAGTATGCACAAGTGTGCACTCGCCCTGACTTAGCATTTATCACCGGAGTACTCGGTAGATATCAAGATAATCCAGGCATAGAGCACGGGAAGATGGTAAAGAAAGCATTGCGTTATGCGCAAGGCACAAAGCATTTCATGCTAACATATAGAAAGTTTGATTGCCTAGAGATAAAAGGGTATTTAGATGCAGACTATGCGGGAGATAGAGATGATAGAAAATCCACGTCTGGTTATATATTCACTCTCGTAGGGGGAGCTGTTTCGTGGAGAAGCTCCAAACAAAAGTTAGTTGCATCATCGATGATGCATACATAGTTTATAGCATGTCATGATGCTATTGGACAGGTGATATGGTTAAAGAAATTTGTACCCGGCTTGAAAGTGGTAGATTGCATTAATAAACCACTAAAGATGTACTGTGACAATCAGCCAGCAGTGTATTATGCTCACAACAACAAGTCGAGTAATGCTTCCAAACCAATTGAGGTAAAGTTTTATGTTGTGAAGGACAGAATCCGGGATAAAACCATGAGTCTCGAGCATATAGGGACAAAGGACATGGTTGCGGATCCGCTCACGAAAGGCTTACCACCCAATGTGTTTAGAGAACAATTAGCCGGTATGGGTTTAAGGGAAAGCCTATAATTCCAGGATTATGTAGTGGCCCAAAAGAAACAGAATTTATTCCAAAATGGAGAAGTATGTTGTGGCTGTTTGAATCTATCGGCAATCGAGCTGTGACGATGAAGCATGCTCTATGTACTAATCTGTGATGGAACGAATAAAGTGAAAATGATAAAGTTAAAAGTATGTGATGAGATCAAGGGGGAGAATGTTAGATTGATCTCTCCACCAATGGACCCAACGGCTCATTGGGCTCTGGATCTGCGCCCTGATTGGGGGCGCCCAACCCTAACTAGTTGGCGGGCCTCTGTCACACTGCGCTATATAAAGACACTACAAGAAATCCTGTGATCTATGACGAAATCGTCACGGATCAGCGAATAGCCCATTCAGGCTCAAACTGGGCCCGATTTCTGTGACGAAAATTTTGTGTCCGTCATAGATTGAAAAATGAACCCGATTTCTGTGACGAAAATTTGGTGTCCGTCATAGATTGAAAAATGAAAACATCATGGAGTTGAAGCTGATAAAATAAATGTGCCACTTACTTGAATTACTAAGATGTGTTACTTTTTTAATTTTCTCATAAAACATGAGTGGGTAGGGAAAAAAGTAATTAAATATGTATGTGTATGCAAGAAAAATATAAAAAATGTGTGGGTTACGGTTTTTGTACTTGGTTTTGTCACCGGCCGAGCCCCGGCCGGGCGTGCCACGCCGCGGCCGGCCGCAGCCTCCCACGCCACGCACCGGCCGGCCGCAGCCAGCCGCACCAAGCCGTGGCCGGCTGCACCCTGGCCGCGGCCGGCCGGCCGCAGCCTCCCACGCCACGCACCGGCCGGCCGCAGCCAGCTGCACCAAGCCGTGGCCGGCTGCACCCTGGGCGCGCCCTGGCCGCACCAAGCCGTGGCTGGCCGCACCTTGGCCGCGGCTTGCTGCACCAAGGCTGTGGCTGGCCGCGCCGAGCCAAACAGTTCCGCCTATGTACAAATTAAAAAAATCCCTTGCGGGTGGGGAGTTCGGGTTTCGAACCCAAGTCTTGGAGGTAGGAGTCATGTGTCTTACCACTGCACTACAAGTTTGTTTGTGAAGAAGTATGGTATTTATCCTATAATTAGTATTTCTTTCTCATAACAACTTTGAATTTCACGATTCTTTTTTCTTTTTAAAATCACACTATTTCACTTTATGGACCTTGTTTGTACTTAAATTACTATTTATTGGATATTTTTGAATCTCAAAGTTTGTCTTCAATTGTATGAAACTATGTAAGAGTTGTGTCCATTTGTGAACAATGTATAGTGTCACTTTATCAAAAATATTTAAATTTTTTATCATATACTTTTGAGCCTAAAATATGTCTCCATACCAATTTTTAAATTTTTTTTACCAAATTTGGATATTATTCTATTTACTATGAGGTAATTTCGACATAAAAGTTTGAATTGCCCCTAGAATACAATTTGATATTCCATCACTCCTCAAGACATGGGCTAGAATGGAGCATAAAAGCCTAAATATAGTTTTTTGTAATTTTTAGAATCTTATTAGAGGTACATATAGGTCAATTTGGAATTACTTTTGACAAACACGCAGAAATTCATTTAAATGATAGAAATTACCAAATCTATTTAGAAAATTTTGAAACTCCTACATGACAACTTATATGGTGTCTATTACATGTGAAAAATATATTGGAGCATATAAGATAACTATTTTTCAACTTACTTCACAATGGTGTATTCATTAGTGATTTAAAAAAATAGAAAATAACTTTTTTGCACAACAAATGGCAATGTGAATCCCCATATGTTAATAGAAGAGTAAATATAAGGTTATGTCCATAATTGAGGTGTACATGAGGAAGAAAATAGTTTAGGGTATACAAACTTCAAAGTTTAAGTTGAGTTGTATGAAACAATGTGAGAGACTAGCTACTTTATGAACAATGTATACTTCAATTTTTGGAAAATCTTATGAAACTTTTTTGTCAAGTTTGTACATCCATAAAATGATTCAATGCCAATTTTTATAATTGTTTGAGTTATTTTGGGTATTATTATCATTATTTTATGAAAAGGTGGCTAGTAGAAGTTTGAATTTTCCCTATATGTCAATTGAATTTTTCATCAATATCCTAGATGTGGGATATAATAGACCATATAAGCCTAAATATAAATTTTTTTGGATTTTTTCGAATCTTATTAGAGGTACATATAGATCAATTTGGAATTACTTTCGGTAAACATGTAGAAATTCATTTAAAAGATAGAAAATAGCAATTCTACTTGAAAATTCTTGAAAATCTAGGTGACAACTTATATATTGTCTGTTACATGTGAAAAATAAATTAAGGGCATATAAGATAACAATTTTGCAACTTCCTTCACAAGGGTGTACTCATTAGTGATTTTAAAAAAATAGAAAAATCAACTTTTTGCACAACAAGTGGCAATGAAAACCCACAAATGTTTATACGAGGGTAAATGTGAGATTGTGTACAAATTTTAGGTGTATATGATCTATACAAGACTTTAGTTGTTTGAAACTTCAAAGTTTAAGTTGAGTTGTATGAAACAATGTGAACAATGTGAGAGACCTATATAGTTTGTGAATAATGTATACTCAAATTTTCACAAAATCTCATGAAATTTTTTTTCAAGCTTTTACATCCATAAAATGATTCTATGCCAATTCACATAATTTTTGGAGAAGTTTTAGGTATTATTATCATTAATTCATAATAAGGTGACTAGTAGAAGTTTGAATTTTCCTATATGTCAATTGAATTTTTCGACAAACTCCTAGATGTGGGATAGAATGGACCATAGAAGTCTAAATATAATTTGTTTGATTTTTTTTGAATCTTATTAGAGGTACATATAGGTCAATTTAGAATTACTTTTGATAAACACGCAGAAATTCAATTAAATGATAGAAAATAGCAAATCTACTTGAAAATTTGTGAAACTCCTAGGTGACAACTTATATGTTGTTTTTTATGTGTGAAAAATAAATTGGGGCATATAAGATAAAAATGTTGTAACTTCCTTCACAAGGGTGTACTCATTAGTGATTTAAAAAATAGAAAAATAACTTTTTTGCACAACAAATGGAAATATGAATCCCCATATGTTAATATAAGAGTAAATGTAAGGTTATGTCCAGAATTGAGGAGTACATGAGCAAGAAAATAGTTTAGGGTATACAAACTTCAAAGTTTAAGTTGAGTTGTATGAAATAATGTGATGAACTATCTAGTTTATGAACAATGTATACTCCAATTTTCACAAAATCTAATGAAACTTTTTTGTCAAGGTTGTACATCCATAAAATAATTCTATGTCAATTTACATAATTTTCGGAGAAGTTTTAGGTATTATTATTATTATTATTTTATAATGAGGTAACTGAATTTTCCCAATAAGTCAATTGAATTTTTCGTCAATCTCCTAAATATGGGCAACAATGGATCATAAGTGCATAAATATATTTTTTTTTATTTTTTGAATCTTATTAGAGGTACATATAGGTCAACTTCGAATTATTTTCGGTAAACATGCAGAAAATCATTTAAATGATAGAAAATAGCAAATCAGTTTCAAAATTATTTAAACTTCTAAAAATCAATTTATATGTAATCTATTACATATAAAAAATAATTATGTGTATATAAGATAACTACTTTTATGTGTTACTTTACAACGGTGCATTAAAATGAAAAAGAAAAGGAAAAAAGAAAATGATAAGGAACAAAACGAAACTGACCCCATTTCAGACCAACTAGCCCAACTATTTTTGACCATCGATCACCATTCCGATGGCTCTTAACGCGTTACCATGGTATATAACCTGCTCCATCCTCCCCTTTCCAGATCAAACCCTAACTCCTCCTCAGCCTCCCTCCTCCCCCAGTCCCGTCGCACCCCCCACCCCAGATCCCGCCGCACACCACTCCCCCCCGCCCCGCCGCACCTCACTCCCCAGATCCCGCCGCTCCCCACTCCCCCCGCCCCGCCGCACCCCACTCCCCAGATCCCGCCGCCCACTACCCTCGCCCCTAGATCCGCCGCAGCACCAGAGTGCCCCACCCCGCCGCCGGCGTCCGCTGCTCCTGATTTCCCGCCCGCGGCAAGCAGCAGTCCGCCTCTGCCGCCTCCTCGTCCGCCTCGCTCGACGCCATCGGCGACGACCCACTCGCCGCCGGATCGGGCCAGCTCGTCGTCAGTGTCGAGTCGCATTACCGCGTCATGTACCGCCTCGTCAACTGTGGAAGAGCTCCGCCCCGCCCGTGACCGTGGTCGCCCAGCAGGCAGGGGAGCTCCGTCCACGCCCCTGTGCTCGCGGATCCGGCACCGGCATGGAGGGATGCAGCACCGGCGGAGAGTGCAAGGAGCGTGCGACCCCGACACCGTCGGAGCTCCACCGACACAATGGCACGACTCCCTCCTCCCACGACGCCGGACCTGCTCCCTGCCGACTCCCTCCTACCGCGACGCCGGACCTGCTCCCTGCCTCGACGCCGTCCCTGCTCCCTCCCGCGACGCCGAACCCCTACACTTCCAAGCTCCGGCCATCATTTTCTTCATCTGCTGCTGTCATACAACAAGGTAAATTCACACCCCTCTTCCTGCCAAATCTGCTCGAGCTCCAAACCGTGGACTGCTCCCTCTAGTCCTCCCAATAGGTTCGTTCCCCTAGCCCAAGCCCCTCTTCCTGCCAAATCTGCTGGAATCTCCTCTAGTTGTAGATACGCAAAACTTTGGATCTCTTTAGGAGTTGTAGTCTTCATCTGGAAGTTTCCCCATCTGTGTATTGCCGTGTATTGCTAATTGAAATAGATCATGTGCTTTCTTTACAGGAAACATAGATTACTAGAACCAATTGTCTGGTCAACTCAATATGAAGTTCAGATGTGAACCATTTATAGTGCACCTGCTTTGTTTAACTGGTTGTGCTGTATGTAAAATGCTTGGAGAAAACTCTAACTTGCTATTATTCTTCCTAACTCAATTTCAAGGTATACTTTTGCATTTGTGCCTTTACCATAAGTGAAGTGATCTGTTTTTCACTCCTATCAGCATCTGTGCTTGTGTATTTGATTGCAAAAGATGAAATAAGATCAGAGATAAAGAATGAGTATCCCATGTAGTGTGATGTAGCATTGTGTGCCACATTTATTTGTATATAGTGAAGAATGAGTATCCCACTTAGTAAAAATGCATCTTGTCAAATTTTTTGAATCTAAATGAACTGCTAAGTCATTGTTTAATCCTAACTGCATGACTTGGGTTATTTGGGACTGAATGCATTTCTTAATTACACCAATATGTTAGTCCAAATCATGCAATAGTGTGCATCTTTGGTTCATGTCGTATGCTGTTAGCTACTTGCCATTATCAGGAGCTCATGTTTGCAGAATTACTGTGTACATATTTGTTCTGTTTGAGTTTGTCTGTACTAGAAGGTGGCGGCGCTTCAAGCTGGTGGTGTCGCGGGCTGTTGACCTGCGGCCGTGGTGGTTCGGCTATGCGACGGTGGCGCAGTGGTGGCTGGCGTGGGGGTGAGTAGTGGCTGGCCATGGACGAGGAGGCCGCACGACCTTGCCGGCGCGGCCAAGCCAATAGTCAAGGACACTGTGCTTCTCGTGCAGGTGAGCAGGTCTGTCCAGCCTTTGTTGATCACTACAATTCACATGTATGCATAAATGCAATTGGCTAAATTTAGGTACACATTGAAATTGGAATCTCTATTAATAGAGTATTAGATAACACCGATGCTTGATTTTGTGGTAGATACCTGTTGGTGTATGGCACTTAAGTTAGCCTCATCTGATGCTGTATTAATATGTTTTGTATGTGAATACACCCTTGTGAAAGTGTTTCTGTTTTGTATGTGACCTTACCAAGTGCTCTGTATTTCTGCTACATCTTGAAGCATATACTTTTTGTGAATCATGTATATCGTTGCACACAGTTCATTGATGTCCATGCCAAGTGTGTGGTGAATTTTGCTACTGTCATACCTGAGGTCATGTTGTCATCTTTCATCCCTTTTTTTTGAATACTAATTCTTGTACCATCAAATCCAAAAGCATGTGCAAGCTAGTATGAATATGAAAGTCCTGTTGATTTCAACATTAGTGTGTCACTCTACAAATTCTTGATAGCCAATACTGAGACTAAGTACTGTCAACTTCTATGTTTCTTTTGGCTTGTATTGCTGCTTGCTACATCATTTCAGAGAGTGATGGAATTGCTGCAGACTTACTTTCAGCTTTGTTAATTAGGACTGCAGTAGATACTTTCAGTTTTGTACATTCTTATCAATTGTATATCTGTACATTAGGTCAGGCTGTTAGCTGTTTATTTCCAATGATGTGAATATGTTTTCATGAACACATGTTTTATCTTACAGATCATTGGGAAAAGAATGCATACTGCTATGTGAAAAGGATGGATTAAAAAGATGCTTACATGGACTCAACTGATGCAGTTGCTACTTCGGCGGCCATTGAGTCCTAGCTCCAGCAGCAAGGAGTTCAAGCATAATGCATATTTCTTCTACTGGGTCAAAATGAACCAAGTTAAGCAGGAGCTATGCGGCTGCAACTTAATGTGTTCTGCTGAAACTGATTTTTTTTGTTTTTTCTGGTGCTGGAATGGCTGATTGATTGTTGTCCTGGATGAAAAAATGTATATGATGTTTCCTTTGATGTCATGCTGAATGCAAACGTGATTAATTTGATTTTTGTTATTTTTTTGGTGGATATTGGATTGGGCTGAAATTTGTATGGATTGTATTTTTTTCAATGGGCTAGGAATAAAAGCTAAATAGCTGGTTTATTTTGGCCCATTTTGAATTGAACCTATAATCTGCCATGTCATCACTTGCCACATCATCTGCCATGTGTCTGCCATATCAGCGCCAGTCTGCCATATCAGCGCCACGTGCCTGCCACATCATGGGTCATGCGGCTGCCACATCATGTGCCATACGGCTGCCACATCATCAACTGCCAAGTCATTAATTGCCACGTCCTCATCCACATCAGTAGCCAACTCATCGTCCATGTCATCTACGAGTGACGTGGCAAGTTAATCCATGACGGTCACTTTCGTCATAGATTTTGGGCTTTGGGCTGGGTTCAATGGGCTTTGCAGCAATCTATGACGAAAATGTTAGTTCGTCACGGCGCTTAATCTGTGACGCTCAATACATGACGATATAAAATTTCGTCATAAATGCTGTTTTATGACGAAATTTCGATGATCTGTGACGAAAATCGACCGTCATGGACCGCAGGATTTTTTGTAGTGAGAGGTGGGGGCCGCAGGCTCGGCTCACGAGGTTCGCCGCCAGCCGCCACTCCCCACCGACAACCCTAATCCGTTCCCCAGGGTGCGCAGCTAGTGACGGGAAGTTCCGCCATCGCCGTCGACGATCCTGCACTACCCGTCGCTGCCTCTGAGCAGTTCCTGCACTGCACGTCGCTGCCTAGCGCAGATCTTCCTAAAGGGAACTAACGATGGCCTCAAGCTCCGTCAACACCTCCGGTGGATCCACTGGAGAAGGTATCCCTCTCCAATCTCTCTCCTCTCCTCTCTCGGCTAGCACTCGAATCATGAACACACAGTTTATACCCGGCTAGAAATGCACCTAGTAGATCCGTGTAATCTATCAGTACGTCGTCTTAGCTTGTGTCGTGTAACTGACAAACAAGCAAGGAAGCAGCTTTTCATGCTTTTATGCATGCGCATCTCGATCGAGCTTTACATGAATCCTCCTGCAGGTCGGCAGGGGGCTTCTTTCAAGTTTCAACCAAGAAGAATGCAGCTCCCAATCGTCACGAGCTAGCTTGAAGCCACCAACTATATGCAGTTACAGCGTGCCTTGCTTTAATCCCCATGTGGATCAAAGAGTGCCGTTCAGGGAACAGTATCATCGTCGCCATGTCCCGTCCAAAACCAGCTCGAGCTTATCGAGTTCGCGCCAAGCAAGGAATCAAAGTGCTGCGAGATATGAAGCACTACTAATTAAGTTCGACAATGTCTAGCAGGCGTCTAGCTCCTGTAGCCCAGTGGCCTGCTCGATCACTTTTGCTTTCTCTTTTTCGTCTCCTATGCATGTGATCAGGTTGCGACGAACGACATGCCTGGCCACTGGGCAGCATAATCTGCTCTATAAATACCGTGCGTGGTGTCTGGGGCACCACCATGCATGCGAGCAACAGCAAGCTACCGGCCTACCGCTAGCATTTTTTCTAGTTAACGATCGAGATGGCTTCGCCGGTGGTGCAGGTGTTCGGGCAGCCGGCGTCGACGGACGTGGCGAGGGTCATGGCGTGCCTCCTCGAGCGGAAGCTCGAGTTCGAGCTGGTCCGCACCGACGCGTTCAGGCGCGGGCACAACTTCCCCGAGCTCGTCAAGATGAGGGCACGTTTATTACCATCAATTATTCTCCGTTCTCGACAGATTCTCTCTGCAGTACTAAATGACACATGTTCTGCTCGTGACCCATCTCCTTTCATCTGTCCATGCGTGCAGGATCCCAGCGGCAAGGTGGTGCTCAAGCATGGCGACATCACCCTCAGCGGTAACGAACTGCATGCTAGCCACGAAATTTTGAACTCTGAGAAGCAGCCTATCGATGCATGACCAGCTAGCTATCTTGTGGCTCACTGTTGGTCTGTTTTTCCTGCCAATTCTTTTCTCCTTTGTGCTTGTAGATTCCAGGGACATATGCCGGTACGTGTGCACCGAGTTCCCGCGGTGGTGCACCAGGGACCTCTACGGCGCCGGCGCGCTGGAGCGCGCGTCCATCGAGAAGTGGATGCAGGCGGAGGCGCAGAGCTTCGACGCGCCGAGCGCCGCGCTGGCGTTCCACCTCGCGTTCGCGCCGCGGCCGGTCGGTGTGCCGTCGTCACCACCATCTCCAGCCGCCGCTCCAGAGGGCTACGACGACGACGAGGAGGCACGGCGCGCCGCCGCCGCCGTCGTCGCCGAGAGCGAGCGGCGGCTGCTGCGCGTGCTAGACGTCTACGACGACGCGCTCGGCAGGAGCGCGTACCTGGCCGGCGACGAGTTCACGCTGGCCGACCTGTCCCACCTCCCGAGCGCGCACCGCGTCGCGCGCTCCGCGAGGGGCCGCGCGCTGCTGGCGTCCAGGGGCAACGTGGCGCGGTGGTACGCGACCATCTCGGCACGGCCGGCGTGGAGACAGGTGGTGATGGTGCAGGGCCGGAGCGCGCGCGGCCCGAGCGTGGTCGTGGCGCCGGAGGAGGCCACGGCGCCCACCGAAGAAGCATCGGCGTCTGAGATCTGCGTGCAAATGATCAAGTAGCTTGCTCTCTGCAGGGTCGTAACGTGTTCGTGCTGCATCCTGCGTGTGTGTAGTTGTGTCATTGTGTGTGCGCGCCTGTGCGTGCTGACGTTTTCGTCGTGGCGGTTAGAATAAGCATGCTTGGAATTTGAGAATTTAGACTTTGGGTGCGTCCGTGTGTGTTTGGGAATCATAGACTTTCTGTTGGGCTGTTGACTTAATCTGCAGCCCACTAGTTAGTTCGACTTTGTTTGATTAAACAGAGATGACAGTGGTGTATGTCGACGTGTGTAAACATATTTGTCAGTGGCCAATGGTGAAGTGGCACCGTTTAGATCCCCAAAAGTCCCAAAATTTTCGCATCGCAAACCGTGCTACCTCTCACAAAACACGCTTCCCAATGCAAAAATTTCACCACTTTTACCAAAATTTTACAGAACTAAACGGTGCCTAAGCGTATTCTAAATTAGAAGACGTGTTCTAGAAATTGAAGCGGAAAGTTGAGCAATCTCCAAAAATTTGCTAAATCGGGATGTTATTCATAATTTTTTAGAAAAACACAAAAAATATACCTCCAACGGTTTAGTATAGTACTTGGTAAATTTTGGCAACTTGGGAAAAGAGATCCTCAATGCGCAAATATACGTGCGTCGGTGAATTTTGGCAACTTGGGAAAAGAGATGCTCAACGCGCGTCTACTCCGCTTGGCATCAGCATTCTCCCGTGCGTGAAGTCAGAAGAGGTGTGAGGATGAAAAAAGAAATAAAAAATAAAAAAGGATTCTCGATGCAAAGCATCTCCAAGAGTTTGCTATTTTTAACTTGCCAAGCTATTCTTTCTCTCTTATATATTTGCATCAAGAACCCTTCTCTGTTCTTTATTTATTTTCCACCCTCCCACCTGTCTTCACGTGTCGATGCCAACTGTAGTACGCGCGCGTATCTTTGCACACTAGAGGCAGGTTTGTTTCAAGTTGCTAAAAGTTGGCAAGTCCTTTTGCCAAACTGTTGGAGAGGTGTTTTCGACATTTTTGTCAAAAATCAAAGATGCCAACCCGATTTGGCAAACTGTTGGAAACGCTCTATCTTCGAGAGTTTGCCAAATTTTACTTGGCAAATCTTGTGTTTTGCCAACTTCTAAAAAGATATGTAAAAAGAGCTTATCTCACTAGGCCACAAACGATTTGTGCTAGCGGGTAAAAGGGGTCTTTGCTGGCGGGTGGAGCGCCCGCCAGCGACCTTGTGCCAGCACAAATTGTCGACCGCCAGCATAGAGACCTAGTGCTGGCGGGCGAAGCGCCCGCCAGCACTGAGGTTTTCCGGGTCAGCACTAAAAAGTCACGCATTTTTTCGCGTAAAGTCGCGACGCTCCGCGGTTGCCGTGGTTCGAACCCGTGACCTCTCCCTCGCGCGAAGCCTCCTCTGCCACTACACCACACACTTATATGCGTCCATATGCAGTTTTGGTTCTACTCATATTATACTACACCGAGTGTAAATCGGTTTTTTGAGGCACTAAACGGATTCAAATTAAAAACTTGTCAACTACAAAGTTTCTTAACTTACTGAGATCTACAACTTTCATGTTGAGAGTTTTTCCATTTGAAGTCATTTACGAAATTTGAATTTCAAATTTGAGAGATTCAAATTTGAATTTCATTGACAATATGATTTCAAATAAAAAATTGTAAACTACAAAGTTTCATAACTTCTCAGGATTTACAACTTTCATGTTGAGAGTTTCTCCATTTGAAATCGTTTGAAAAATTCGAAGTTTTCAAGTGACTGTGTGCATCTGTGCTGGCGGGCGACATAAGCCACCCGCCAGCACAAATATGTTGCCCGCCAGCACTGTGCCTTCACTGCTGGCGGGCGACATAAGTCACCCGCCAGCACAAATAGGACCATTTGTGTTGGCGGGTGACTTATGTTGTCCGCCAGCACTAGACCTTCACCGCTGGCGGGTGTAAAGCCGACGCCCCTTTGCACCACAGTGCTGGCGGGTGCCAATTACACCCGCCAGCACGCTAATTTCTATGTGCCAGTACAAATCGTTTTTGGCCTAGTGTCTCCAACAGTTTGGCATAATTCACTTGTCAAACCCAAATCTAACTTACATCAAGAACCCTGAGAGAGAAACAAAATTATGTTTATGTCCTTCCACCTCTTGAAAACTTACATCAGGAACCCTGAGAAAGAAACAAAATTATATTTATGTCCTTCCTTCCACCTCCTCTTATACGGACGAATGCGCCGCGGATACGAGCGCGCATATATGTGCGCGGAGGCTCTTTTCCGAACTTGGGATAAATGACAACCTGAGATGGGAAACTGTTGGAGAAGGTTTTTTCTGTTTTTCCCTGAAAAATAAGAATGACAACCTGGGATGGGGAACTGTTGGAGACGATGCTCATCTCCAAAAGTTTGCTATTTTAACTTGGCAAATCTTGTGATTCGCCAACTCTTAAAAGACTTGTCAAGTTAAAAAAAGAATGCATCTCCAAGAGTTTGCTATTTTTAACTTGCCAATATATTCTTTCTCTCTTAAACATTTGCATCAAAAATCTTTCTCTATTTTTTATTTCTTTATTCACCCTCCCACCTAATCTCCGTGCGAGGGGAAACACCTATGCCAAGCTGAGTAAGCACCGTATATTTGTGCGTTGGAGCCAGTTTTTCTCGAGTTACCAAAAATTGTTAAGTCATTTTCTAAACGGTTGGAGATGTATTTTCAACATTTTTGACAAAAATCAAGGATGCGAATCTGATTTGGGAAACTGTTAGATATGCTCTAAGAGAGAAAGAATAGCTTGACAAGGTAAAAATAGCAAAACTCTTGTAGATGCATTCTTTTTTAGCTTGGTAAATGTTTTAGAGCATCTCCAACAGTTCTCCATCGCAGGTTGTCATTTTTTCCTGGTAAAAACAGAAAAAAATTCGTCTCCAACAGTTCCCCATCCGAGGTTGCTATTTATCCCAAGTTCGGAAAAAGAGCCTCCGCGTGCGCATATATGCGTGCTCGTATCTGCGGTGCATCTGTCCGTGTCAGAAGAGGTGGAGGGGGAAAATAATTTTGTTTATGTCTCAGGGTTCTGATGTAAGTTTTCAAAAGGTGGAAGGGATAAACATAATTTTGTTTCTCTCTCAGGGTTCCTAATGTAAGTTAAATCTGGATTTGGTAAGTAAATTATGCTAAACTGTTGAAGATGAGCTCTATTTTTTTTACTTGGTATATCTTTTTAGAAGTTGGCAAACATAAAATTTGCCAAGTAAAATTTGACAAACTCCTGTAAATGCTCTAGAAGTTAGTAAATCACAAAATTTACTAAGTTAAAAATAGCAAACTCTTGTAGATGCGAAGGGAAAGGAAACCAGAGACAAATCCATATTTTATTAATTTGCTTACTTTTCTTGCATACTTTGGGAGTAGAACCTAGTTTCCTTGATCTTGCATTCTATTCATGCTTTTTATTTTCCCTGAATTATAGTTCTTCTAGTCTAGCCTATTCGATCCCGACAATATTCCGCTTTTTTTTTAGAATTACACAGTACAACGCAAACGCTCACAACACGCACGCACACTCACCCCTATGAATACACGTACGCAAACCCTACCCCTATGAGCACCTCCGAAGGACTGAGCACCGGCAGATCTGGAGATTCTCGAAGTCACCACTGACGCCTCGTCGTCGACGGGAACGTCGCTTACCACTTAACGCATAACGCCGGAAATTCCCGGAATAAATCCAGGAAAAGGTGCGAGCACCAGGATTTGAACCCTGGTGGGTAGCGTCCCACTGGACTGTTCTACCATTGAACTACAAGCCCATTCGCGACAATATTCCGCTTCTGCTTCGGATGGGCTCTGGCGCTCTGCTGCGGCCTAATACTGTTTTATTGGTATAGCCCAATTAATTTAGGTTTTCTACGTGTAATGGGCTGGTCCAAAATATGAACGCCGCGACCTTCTTGCTACGGTCCGTGGACCCTGTTGTTAAGCGGTTTTGGGGTTGCTTGCTTGCTTCAACCCTTCTTCTTCCTTCCTTCTTGTGGGACTGATGTTTTGCAGCCCATGAGTTATTGGGTTTTGCTTGTGCGCTTTCTTTCACTTGTTTGTAGCCCAATTGTTAACCTGATGATACCGTTCCATTTTCTGTAAAAATGAATTATTAATGGTCCTACCTATTTGTTCGTTATCTAATGTGGATTATTATTATTTATCCTCTTTTTGGCAAAGAAGGGGAGCAACATGTGCGTGAAAAACGTAGAACTATAGTTGATACTTTACCTCGATATAAAGGCGAACTGCTTCTGGCGATGCTACAAAGTTGGTGGCAAGACAAGGGAAAGAACATATCCTGAACTTCCAGCAGGAATCATGCTAGTGTCGATATAGCTATGAGCATACGTGCTTTCTAGTTTATTCGATGGCAGCACATGCACATGGCATGCATGCTGTAAGTTAAGCTGTATGTTTATACGTGCCGTCAAGAGTTTTTAACCGGTGTCATCAGTATGAAGAGTTTAAGAAGTCAATAACAATGAAAATTCCATGCACGACTAGGTCGCTGCCACCACTGCTTCGATCAATTGTTTCCTTTGTCATTGGAAACTTTGATGTGATACATAGATTAATAAAAAGAAATTCTTCACTCTCGATTGCTTGTGGACGCCATGATACGCAGACAGCACCGCGGCAAAACCTGATGCCGCCTCTTTGAATCGGCGCTTTGCCTTCTTTACCTCCCTTTCGCTTTTGCGCTCATGAACCTGTTGGGAAGCAAGCTGCTAAAGTGCTAAGGCATTCTGATCCCTCTCTCGCTTTCTGATGCGTATAAATAGCCACCAGAACATCCAGACCTTCACACAGCAATATTGGCCACGTACCCAGTAGCCAGCAGGTTCTTTGTTGATCTTGTCGCGAACCTTTAGCCGCGGCAGATCCACCGGCGCCTGAGAAGATGCCGGTAAAGGTGTTCGGGTCGCCGGCGTCGGCGGAGGTCGCGCGCGTCCTGACCTGCCTGTTCGAGAAGGACGTCGAGTTCCAGCTCATCCGCGTCGACTCCTTCCGCGGCTCCCAGCGCATGCCTCAGTACCTCAAGCTTCAGGTAATTTACTTCTGCAAACATCGTAGTGTACTCGAACGCACACTCCAGAACAGTGTTCATTTCTGACGTACGAGTGCGAAATGCTGCAGCCGCACGGCGAGGCGCTCACCTTCGAGGACAGCAACGTCACTCTCGTCGGTAACTGATTTTTGAAAGGATTTAATTTACACATCGATGATTAGTTTCTACACTATAAATATACAAATTCAATGCGAACGCAGAGTCGCGGAAGATCCTGCGCCACATCGCGGACAAGTACAAGAACCAGGGCAACAAGGACCTGTTCGGCCCGGGCGCGCTGGAGCGGGCCTCCATCGAGCAGTGGCTGCAGACGGAGGCGCACAGCTTCGACATCCCCAGCGCCGACATGGTCTACAGCCTCGCATACCTGCCGCCCGACATGCCGCTCGACGGCAGGGGCGCCGCGGCCGGGATGCACCGGTCGCACCGGCAGAAGATGGAGGAGATGCTGCAGCTGTTCGAGAAGAGCCGCAAGGACCTGGGCAAGCTGCTGGACATCTACGAGCAGCGCCTCGGCGAGGAGGACTTTCTGGCGGGCAGCAAGTTTACGCTCGCCGACCTGTCGCACCTGCCCAACGCCGACCGCCTCGCCGCGGACCCGCGCTCGGCGCGCCTCATCGAGTCGCGCAGGAACGTCAGCAAGTGGTGGTACACCATCTCCAGCCGCGACTCCTGGAAGAGGGTCAAGGAGCTGCAGCGCCCGCCGTCCGCGGAGGCGCCGTTCTGAGCTCGACCTGGCGCCGGTCGGCGTGGCCATTGTTCATCGTATTTCTGTTGTTGCTGGTTCCTGGTATATTATTATTGCCCTTGTTGTGAATGAATAAACACCGCCTGGCCCTGCCTCAATAGCCGTTGTTCTTATTCATCGTGTAATAAATTGACTGGAGAATGTTGTCCCCTTCTCGAGATTGGATTGAACATGTCACTAGTTTCTTTTATTGCAATTGTGCTCCAATGCAAGACACACATGCTGTTTTTAACAAGCAAATATCCATATAAGGAATTGTTCTGATGCAAGTGATTTAATCTCTTAACATGTCAATAAAACTTAAGCTTTGTACTTAAGCCATTTTAAGGTATGACACATCACATACGTCACGTACTCGCACAAGCAACAATAGAGTACTCAAAGTTACTAAGAGACATGTCCTTGACCATAACTATTTGTGTTTGTAATATAACTACAATTAGTAGAATGTTACAATTGCAAATTAGTTACTTAAGTAACTTATCAATCATAATATGAATACTACTACAACCATTAATGAATCTTTCTTTCTACCACTAGTAATGTTTGTATCAACATATACAAAAAATTGGAATGGCGAAAAGAAGTCATAAACCAATCAGGATCCAACATGTAAGCATTTGTTGAAAAATAAATTGTGCATCAATGGCCCTGCGTTAATAGCCGTTGTTCATTATGTAATAAATTATATACGAGGATGCTTGCCCCTTTACGTGAGATTGCGATTGTGGTCGAATTCAAGACACACATGTTTTTAACAAGCAAATAAATTCGATACACACCTTTTTTAACAAGCAAATAAATTCGATACACACCTTGTTCGGATGCTAATTTATAATCTCTAAACATGTCAAAAAAAATTTACAAGGCTTTTACTTAACCCTCTAAGGTCCTCAATCCATATTAAATTACTATTCGGTTTGGTTTTTCTACATGCATAAGCATAACATTTACTACGTATCTAGACATACCCTATATCTAGATGCATATGCTATGTACTGAACAAAGCCAAAATAATAGTAATTTAGGATGGAGGGAGTATGATATGACACATCACACACGTCACGTACTGATGTCAGCAATAATGGTGTACTCAAACTTACTACGAGACATCTTCTTGACGACAACAATTTGTTTTTAATATAACTAAAATTACTAGAATTGTTACAATTGTAAATAATTTATTTAAGTAATTTATCAAAATATGAATACTACTACAACCATTAGTGAATCTTTTTTTTACTACTAGCAATATCATACTTCAATTCTTTTGATATTTATTTAGGTATCTTAACTCATTATAAGTGAATAATTTTATAATTTCAAAAGTTTGTTTGCTTAAGAGAACTACATCACACATATTTACCGAATAATCTAATCATGCCATATTTTTACCAAAATTGTAGTAATAATTTTTCATTCTTTCCAACATTTATTATTGCAACTAGAATTCATTCTCACCTCTAATATATTTGTATTATAAATACAACATATAATACAACATATATAATATTATTAAAGTCATGCAAATATACACCACACCCATATGTGCATCACCTATTTCTAAAGTAACCTACAACTAGAAAGCTAGAACGAAATGCTTTGGTGGTGTAAATTATAGGGGACAAGATTGGTAGCCTCATGGATGGAGTCATATTCATACATCTTTACCACAATAAGAGGTGGTTCATGCTATTCATAGTATAGAAAATCCTCTAAAGCTTGATACTTTTAAATGTGTTTCTAGATAAAAGATATTTTATTCTGAAATAGAATTGCATTGTTATATAATAACGATGCAATGACTAATAGAGGAAGTTTGTCACTTCATCATATAGATCATAATTATTTTTTGTTATGGAGGACCTAGCTTCATTGCATCGCTAGATATACATCTTTCTTATTTCAAGCAGATGACATCTCTTAGTCAATTATTTTCCTAATAAGACCCATTTTCCTTCATGCATCAACAAAATAATAAAAAATGTCCCATTTTCCCTCATGCATGAACAAAATAATAAAAATATATAATTGCTTATAACTTAGTCTCCACAATTTTTTGGAAAAGGAGATATGATGGAATAGAGTAGTATGTGCTTTGACTTCTTTCTTCCCATTAAAAGCACACGCTCTACAATGGTTCGTGCTAGTTGTTTCTTAATAATTTATTTGTGTGAAATAGAGAATAAAAAGTGTCTTTTTAAATTTAAAATACTAAGTATTAGTAGAATTATATATAGTTAGCAACATAAATTGAATGTTAGGATCTCAGCAGGGATGCCCAGGGCCATCCTGAGATGTTTGATCTCTTTGATCATGCACAAGAATTTAGAGTTCTTGATCTGGCGCAATGTACAACGACCAAACATCAGTTGTGTAGGATTGAAACCCTATAATATAGCTATCAGAGGGGGTGAATGATAGCACAAATTGTAGCAGAACAATTTTCACTGTGAAAACATATTCTTGATAGGTGACTAAATCATGTGTGGATCATATAGCTAGTAAATCGTATTCACGTGAAATTTAGTCAGAAAATAACTGATGAAATTATGAAGTTAACCAATAGAAATTACATCAACCGAAAGTATATAACTCGAAATATTAAATGCACAAGAGGATATTGGTAGATGATGGCGAGAAATAGTGATTAATCAATATCTATAAAGTCTAAGTAATCAAAATTCTCAGATCAGTAACTCAGAGCCCTAGCATGGTTTTGGATGGATCAATACAAGTATAGAAATCATATGTGGAGACACAAGGAAGCTGGGTCATGACAGATGAGTTGGGCCGAAGTGCAATTTTAGGTATGGTTTGTTGTGCCCTTTTTTAGTTTGAGTTATACATGTTGTTGGGTACTACAGGTATAAACCTGAGCTCCCTTAAGCATAATCGGGTTATGGTAAATGGAACCCGAAGTAGGAACCACGTGTTTGAATTTCTAGTGCTTCAGGTTCGAGCTTAGATTTTCCAGGTATGGGCTTTGGGTATTGAGTTTTGTGCCCAACCCTACTTGCCACGTGGCTATCCTTTTTGCGACACGCGCTGCTCGATTATAGCCATATGTGAAATCTCATGATTGCCACTGAAAATCTGTGTTGGGCATTGTCGAGATAGAGGATGCGTGGCACCATCACAAAGCTTGTGTCGAGGCAAAGTAAAGTCGTAAAGCCACTGGGTATGCATCGAGAAAAACTTGGATGGTTTTATCTCTATGAGGTATTTTGTTTGTGTGCTTCATATAAAAGCATTTTAGACATTTATCAAATGCTTACATATATGAAGAGTGGTTGTTGGGACAACATTTGGTGGTAGGTTTTTTTTGTGTGTGTGTGAGAGAGATAAGAGACTCTTTTATTTGAGACTTTTGCCATTCAAACTTTGAGTAATGCTAGCAGTAGCTTGCAAACTTACATGATGGAGTAATCCAATGATCATAATGCTCAATTTGTTGCCTCTTAGATTTGAAATCTACCATTTTTGGGTTTCTAAGTCTTTTTGGGATGTTTTTGTTTGTCGCGTTTGGCTCCGAGTTCCACGATATTTATCGGGGGCATTTGTTGCTAGGATCCTTTAAGAAACTTTGGTACGATTCACCCTCAATTCCCTGGTGAATTCGGCGTGAATTTGAAGTTTTACGCAAACCCTTCCTTTTTGTAAGGCATCCTAGTTTCTCCAAAATCCGAGATGAATACTTATGCTTTATGAGAATCTTCTTCCTAGATATATATCCTTTGAGGAGGTGTTTCTATGGCTCAAGTTTTGTTTCGATCTGTGGTGTTTTGAGGAAGTACTTTTGGTTTGAAGTTCAAGTATTCTTCTTGTTTTAATTCTCATTTTGGTTCTATGTTCCTCTCTATTGATCCACTCGATGGTGTTGCTCCCAGTCACAACGGCTAGCAGAATTAGCGGGCCAGCTCGTATCACGGCTACACCATGCCAATAGCCCACCTGGGTGGAGAATGTTAAACCATGCCATGTGTGTGCACAAGTCTGTAGCGAGTTTGTGCTCGCTTTCATGTCTATGGTCCAGGTTGAGTCTAGGTGTAGGGATCGTCAAGAGGTAGTCGTTGGCGGCAATAGCAAATGATCCCAATAAGACTCTAGATCAGCATCGAAGAATGGTTCTCATAGAGGAGTTCATGGCTTAGAGCGTGGAGACAGCCGATTCACCACGAGAGTGCGTATGTACGCATGAAGTTTGAAAGAGTGTGTTGCGTGGGCACTGCATCATCGAGAGGCTATTAAAGACCATGTGATCCTTGTGTGTATTCTATCCCAAGTCTTATGAGCAATAGAACAACCAAGATACATGCCGTGTGGCAGCCGCAACATTCGACGCAATCTATTGTTTATCTTCTACCTCCATCCGGCGAGTGTGAGAGCTCCTAGAGATAGGTTTCAATAATTGGCATCAAAGCCACTGTGTGCGTTAGCTAGGCGATGCTGACTACGTTGTTGAAGTCCGGTGACGGGAGCTCTTATCACGTGAGGTCTTGGTGGAGCGTGTCAAGGAGAGGAGTTCATCGCTCATGTTCCCAATGTTGTCGCGCACCAATTATCATGAGTGGGGTTCTGCGGTGCGGTGAAGTCAAGCAGAGTCGAGCGCCGTGAGGATCAGCTAGCATTGTCCGCCATCCGACATGCACTCCGGCCTCGCAAACAAGAAGCTAGCAGCCCTCTCAACACACGAACAATGTGATTTATAGAGCACTATTGGAGTGTGGGGAGTCTAATGTTGAAACTGAAAATAATAATGTGCTACAATACAATGCAGGTTTTCTTTACAGTGCATCGTACTACCCTATATCACTATTTGAAACGGACTAGTATGAAATGATTCGACTGTTGAAATTAATTGTGTACTATTAAAACTTGCACTTATGGTATAGGTGGTATATGATATTATTGAAAAATTTATCTCAATTGAGGAAAATGGAAATGTCGTGCATAGAAAAACGACGTTGGAGAAAAATTGCAATACCCAAAATAACATTTTTTATAATTACAAATTTATCAATTTTTTAAAAAGAACTTATACTTAGACCACCAACTACTGGTATGCATCGTAAAAGAGTGTGCAGTTCACGACAACAAGTTCTCCATGTGTTCGCCACCTTTTGTTATCAGAATATGATGCTAGAACCGTTCCGAGTTCGCCATCAGCTCGACCGATGGCCCCATTGGCTCGGTTTTTGCGTCGTTGATCTCTGCACGCTCACCGACATGGCTCATCTGCGAGACTCTGCATCGTCAATCGTCAACTAAACTTCCACCGTGTCATACATGCAGATGCAGTGTCCTTAAACGCTTCGTCAGCTCCTCTGCATCGTCAGCCGGCAACTGATCTCTTGAACGGGGTGGTGTCGCTTCTGGCCCACGCACACTGTGTTCAATAGGGGTGGGCGTTCGGTCTATTCGGTCATTTCGGTTCGGTCTATTCGGTGTTTGGGAATTTCGGGTTTTGAAAAAGTGAGGACCGAAGTTTTTAAAAAGAGTATTAGGAACCGAACCCGAATAGACCGATTATTTCGGTTCGGTCTATTCGGTCCACCGAATTACCCGAATTTTCATAGGTATCCTTATCACCTCTCAAAACTCTATGGTAGAAATTCAAATTCCCAGCTCATTTCAAGTCTATGGATTTAAGGACTACTCGACTAAAGCAAGTAACTAACAAGGTCATGAAAAAAATCAAAAAATAGTTTAACATCATAGTTTGAATCAAAATACACAACTATATTGAATTTCGGGTTATTCGGTCTATTCGGGTTATATGCCACAAGAACCGAAACCGAACTCTGAATTATAAATTTATCTGGACCGAACCCGAATCTCGAAACCCGAATAGACCGACAATTCAGGTTATTTGGGTTCGGTTCGGTTTTCGGGTTCAAAGTGCCCACCCCTAGTGTTCAACATCTTCGCTGCCACTTCGCCAGCGCCTCCGCGTCGTACGCCGCCTGATCCACATCTGGTTCTGGGCAGCAAGTGATCTCGTCTTTTGTTTTTCCTGTGAGGAAGAAGAGCCTTCCATTAACTTAGAGACGCAGCTGCATCGCTGGTCATAAGACCCTCTACAACTTGTTGAATGATGATCCAAATTAATATCGCCAAGAGAGAAGGCTTACTTCTGACGGAGCGGAGCGGAGGCCCGTCGCCGGAGGCTTGGACCAAATTAAGTTGTGGAATCCCAAAACAGGAAAGACTTTCGTGAGCAGGAGTGTTGTTTTTAATGAATTTGTGATGTTTAATGATAGCTTGTCCTCAGATCGTGTTCCAGATAATTTTGATAAAGAGCTGCAGCGTATGAGCGTGCAGGTGGAGCATGTGGATGATGATGTGCATGTGCAGCAACATGTGCATGATGATACAGGAGCGCAGGTGGAATCGTCTGTGGATGATCAGGGAAAATGAAGCTGTTGATAATGAGGCTCATGATGATGTTCAACACTTACCCCCTGCTTTGCAGCTAGATGAGGGTTTGCCTATTGCTACTCGCAAATCTAAGAGGGGTTGTGGATGATCGCGTCGTCTTATTGAGGAGTGTAATATGACTTATTATGCGTTGAGTTGTGCTGAATAGGTTGATAGCAGTTATGAGCCGGCAACGTATACTGAAGCCATTGCTTGTAGTGATCGTGAGAAGTGGATTGCAGCTATGCATCATGAGATGTAGTCTCTCGAGAAGAATTTCACTTGGGATGTTGTTCCTTTGCCTATTGGAAAGAAGCCTATTCGTTGCAAGTGGATCTACAAGAGAAAGGAGGGTTTATCTCCTAGTGAGCCTCCAAAGTTTAAGAGAAGGTTAGTTGCTAAAGGCTTCAGTCAGATTCCTGGTGTTGATTATAATGATGTGTTCTCTCCAGTTGTAAAGCATAGCTCAATTCACACATTCTTTAGTTTTGTTGCTTCACATGATTATTGATGGTTGTTAAGTACCATTTTCATGGCCGTCAACCCTGCAAATTGAAGCATGAATTGCACATCCACACTAGAGCTTAAACTAACACTTTCCACCAGTGTCGATGTCTATTTGAATGCAGCTATGTAGTGCCATACATCATTTTTCCCACTCTGTCACACCTGTTTTTCCAAAGAAAACCAGATGCATAACTATATGTATGCCAGGATCTATTTTCATACATATAGTGACATTTAAGTGATTACAGAAACAGTATCACGTAAGAAAAGGAAAGATTATCAGAGATTTACGCTTTATCCTGGAAACGAAGGCACCAAACTTCACAGGCAGACGACTGGGGGCTGCGTACGCCTAGCATCAACACCATCTTCAACAACTTCACACATCTTCTCCTTCTGAGCAGCAGTTTAGCAAGGTTGAGTACACTTATGGTTGGTACTCAGCAAGACCACAAGAAATAACCAGAAAGCAATTTAAAGTCCATCTTTAAGTATATTAATCATGTGAGGGTCCAGGCCGCTCTTGACCGTGAGCACGGCTAATCGATTAGTTTTAAACTCTGCAGAGGTTGTACACTTTCACCACAAGTCACGTAAAAGTTCAGAAGAACTTTGGACCCAACCATGCTGTGCAAAAGTAGGCACAATACCACACTTCCTAGGTGTGATTGCATAGGGACGCTACGAGGCCTTTACAAAGATTCCCAGATGTGTAGCAACCCACTAGGTTTCAGGCCGCAGTAGGGCATAAAGTCCCCTAGTAGGTACCGTGTCTTAGCCAAGCCCAACTCCCTACTAGAGCGAGTCTATACTCTATCAACGCCTCCCCTTTTGTCCCTTTCGGGTAAGATCACTACAACATCAAGGTCTCTAATTATTCAGCCAAGACAGAGCCATATGTCTTGTGGTTGCACTGTTTTCCTAGGTGGTCGCTCCATGTCCCGATTAAAGCATAGTATTCTTGTAAATAAAGCATAGGTAGAAGGATGGTTAGGGACATTTGCCTTTCTCCAACGAAAAGCTACTCTCACTGCTCTTCAGCTCGCTTTCTTGGAACTCTTTATCTTCAAAGCAAACGAACAACGATCTTCTACTCGAAGCAATCATCAGGCACAATCATACAAAGCAAACAGACAAGTACAACTAAGAACAATGCACCAATCAAAAGAAAAAGTATTAAAAGAGCGTGCTAAAGGATAGGCTCAAGTCTATGGTTACGCAACGTTGAGAACGTAACTAAGGTTGAACAGACAAAAGCTATCGAGGGATTTTTATCACACAACAAGAGACTATGAGCTTGGTTTATTTTAATTAACAAAGTATATGTAAAGGATATTTAATAAAGAAAATACCTTAAGTTGGAATTAAAACAAATTAAACTTTATTTATAAAACCGGTGTAAAGAACTAGTCAAATTTTATTTATAAAGATTCATATATAAGTTATACCAATTAAACATTTAAATTAGAAAAGCTAAACTATATGAATCATCTAAACGTATGATTCGTGTGGATCATATTATTATCAAAAACATCATGGCATTGGCATTAATCAAATTTATATTTGTTGCAAAAACCGGTGTAAAAGCCTATTCACTTTTAATTATCAAAAGATTAATTAAATATTAATCAAATTAACATTTGATTATGAACAACTGGGTAAAAGATCTAATTAGATTTTATTTACAAAAGCATGTGAAATAAAGATTAATCAAATTAATATTGATTATGAAAAACGGTATATAGCTCTATATAGATTTTATTTAGAAAAGGCATGTTTAATAAGCATTATTCAAAATTAATATTAAATTTATTTTCAGAAAACAAAATATGATGAAAACTCACCACTAACGCGTACTTCATGTCATTATGAACCTAACGCAACTTGAACGGATTAAAACGGAGCTAAAGCGTGAAAACTGTGAAGAAAACAAGGTGCAGGGACCTACTGGCAAGGTTCAGGGGCATATACATAATTATGTATATAAACTCGGGGACTTTCTTACAAGATCCTCAGGGTGGATTTATGTGTGAAAGTGGGATCTCTGCAGGGGGTTATCTGCAAAAGGGGCAAGGCACATAGAAAAGATCTAGGGATTATAGGAATTCACAGGGGGTTCTTCGCAAAAGTGCCATGTCTCATCTTCTACCTCTGGGCAGAGGGGGACGGTGGACAGAGGAAGCTCTGGGCGGGCAAATCCGCCGGCGGCCTGGGCAACAAGAGCACGGGTGATGTGAGGAAAAGGAAGAGGAGAGCAAGATGGACTTGGGGAGGTGCTCACCGGCGCGAAATAGGGACGGCAGCGGCCGGATTTGGTCGCCCGGCAGACTGACGGTGGCCGGCCTGATCTTGCCATGGAAGGCGGCGCTCCGGTACGTCTCCGGTGACGGGGAGCGGCTCGACAGACGAGGCTCGGCGTAGCGCAGCTCCTGGTACTGCCGATTTTGCCCGTTGGTACGGCATCGCGACGAAACGAAGAGGAGTGGCCGGCGGAGATCACCGGCGGCGGCGCTAGGGTTCCGCGCGGCGGTGCAGCAGGGGCTACGGCGGCTAGGGTTTCAGGCACGGGAAGACGCGCGGGTGGCGGCGGCACCTTAAATAGGCCGGAGCATCCCCTTGGCGTGCGGGACAGGCCTGGAGAGGCGGCGGACGCGGCCGGGACTCGAGCTTGGCCGGAGTCCAGCTCGGGCACGATGAGGAAGACGGAGATAACAGGGATGGCCCACACGTCAGTGACCGAGAGGAGAGTAAGGTGGAGTGGGCCGAGCTGGGCTGCCTTCATGCTGGGCCGGGACGAAAACAAACGCGTGAAGGAGATCAGGGGGCGGGGATGGACTTCGCGGACGGGCTCGGCCCAAAAGAACAGGGGGTTTATTTATATTCCGAAATACTTTTCCAATGCAAAAACAATTCCAGGAAAACCTAGAAATGTTATTAAAGGCACGAAAAATACTCAGAAAATCCCAAAAATTCCAGGAAAATTCCCAGAGATAGATTGAGACACGAACAACCCAAATGAAATATTTGGAGCTCATGAAAAAGATTTTAGAGCCTTCTAATAAATAGAAGAAGCCTAGAGAAAATGAGAATAAACACTAGAAAATTCCGGAAAATTATCGGAAGGGTTTGGTCTGCACCTGAACGCATTTTTAAAACCTTTTGCACTCATGAAACACCAGATGCATCGGCATGAATGCAACACTCACTCAATCATTTTATTTAATTTAGAAAACAAACAAAAGCCTTTTTCCTATTCTATATTTCCTGTAAAGAAAATAAATGTTGGAAAAATTTTAAGATTGAGAGAAAATTATTGTTTTAATTGTTCTTCCTATTCACATCCTGAAATTGGAGATTTCAGGGTGTGACAGGAATCCATGTACATTCACTCCACTCCAATCCAAGGCACTCAAGTGCTGGCCAATGAGGGGATGCCACATGGATTCTCCTGGATCCATGATGTCACCAATCCATGTGAAAAACTCTCAACGAATCACACGCTACCACGTCAGCATCACATGGATCCATGGGCCCACTTTGCTAACTAAACCGCCGGAAAACATGCCATGCACGGAGGAGGGGCATCAGGGCCCACATGGAAGTGAGCCAGAGGAAGCACGGGCTAGGGAGCCACCCGAGGGGGGCGGCCGACCCTAGGTTTGGCCGAACCGACCTAGGGTCGGTTCATCTTGGCCCTCCACGTGGCTCTCTCCCATTGGCTCTTGGCTACATCCCGGGATGTTTTTGAGCATTTGGAGCCCCAGAGCAAGCCATTCCCTTGCCTATAAATAGAGGGGGAGGGGCCTCATTTCACACACACCTCCAAGCTCTCAAGTTCCACTTCTCTCTTGTGTATCTCTCTCTCCCTCTCTCTAATTCTGCCCATGTGAGGTGATTCTCACCTCTATGTGGTAGAATGGGGTTGAGAAGATATCTAGACTAGGATTAGTTGAGAGATAGAGTAGGAGTGAGGAGTGAGTTGATGTCCTCATGGATGCTTATTCTTCATTTAGACCAAAGTGAGTATTTCAGCATTTCTTATTTAGACTATGGTGGACATCATGCATGAATGATATGTTCTTGTGTTCTTAGCTCGTTCATAAGTTAGAGGCTTGTGTTCTTCGTAACACAAGGCTTTGATCCCTTAGAGCTAGTTCTCTAGTTCAAGTCTATGTTTGCATGATCTGATCCTGTTTAGCTGAGTAAGTTTGTTGTATCTCGTTTGTCTGCATCCAAACCTTTCTTGCTGCTCTGTAACTTGATGACTAGTATGATTTGATCCGTTCTCTCTCTAGTTCGTGGTTCCATATTTATACAGGTTGCTATAGTGTTGTTAGCGGGTCGACAGACGTAACCGCGCTATAGTAGTTATCGGGAGTACAAACGTGGTGTCTGGGCTCTGGTTATCCTACGAAGACCACGTGCATTCGCGTAACGATAGAGGTAGGCCGCAGTGGTGACAGCCTGTTGGACCCTTTGGAACCTTTCGTGCTTGCGTACCGAGTTGGGCCCCGTTGCCAGTACATTGGCCTCTCCCTAAAAAGTTAGGATGGGCTGGCGCCCTATGGGGAGGACTAATATCGGACAGATCCATCTTGAGAGTTAAGTTCCTTAAGAAAGTGCTTCTCATATCCCTACGTATCCCAGCAGTAGCTGGTGTCCTTGGATAGACCCTCTTCGGTTACTCTCCCGTCCTAGGAACGAAACCCGACGGGAATACTCATTCTCCGAGGAAGAAGTGCTGCAATGGTGTATCTGTGCGCTTGCAGATTCGTTCGCACTCGTCAGTGTACCCGGGTGTCTCTTACACACTCTCGCTACCACGGCGCCTAGCATTGAGGTTAAGAAATGCCAACAAGCATTTCTGGCACCGTTGCCGGGGACGGCTGTTGTTAACCTTCGAACCCGTCTATCCTCGTATTTATCTTTTTCCTTTTTACTTCTACCTTCACCCCCGTTACCTATCGAGATATCCTTTTTGTTTTCTTTACTTCTACCTTTACCCCCGCTACCCATGGAAGGTTGTCCTTGTAAACACCTTCCACCTTCGAGGAGTGAACCCTCAGAGCCATCTTTGTCAAGACCCATTCTTACATCTGGCTGTCGGCTTCACCCCTCTCTCATGAAGCTAATTCGGGACCTATCCTTCTCGAGGTTAAGTCATGAGAACTCCTTTGATCATGTGAGAGACTACGAGCGCCTGATTGAAACTCAGGGTAAAACCGGAGAATCACCGGATGCTCGGAAAAGAGAGTTTTTTCCGCTATCTCTTTCTGGGAAAGCACGGGATTGGCGTTGTTGTTTTGGTAGAGACTACCTTACTTGCGAAGGTTTGAGAGCAGCTTTCTGCTCCCGATTCTTCCCGATACGGCATGTCATCTCGTTAAGGACTAAAATTCTTAGTTTCAAGCAAGGTGAGGAGGAATCACTAGGAATGGCATGGAATCATTTCACCTCTCGCGGTGGAAGATTGCCCAGTCCTCTACATTCCTGATTGGATGCTGCTCTAGCACTTCTGGTTTGGATTGCGGAAGGATGATGTCATGAGGCTTAATGCTCTCTCCGGAGGATCCTTTGTGCACTTGGATGCTGTCGAGGGAAAAGAGATCGTGGAGACTCTTCGGGATTTCAGCCCCCCTTGCATCCCGGTCAATCAGGTACCCAATAGAGGAAACGTTGAGCCACCTAGATCCATCATCAGCCGAGCCCGAGATCTCATATCCATTCTTTCTGAGCTCTAGCTGAAGGTGCCATTCCTGAATAGCAGGAATCTAAGAGAAAGATTTCGTGGCGCGAGATCTACCCTTGGGTTCCCCTCTTGCGCATCTTCTTAGACCTTCTCCCCGAGACGTTGTCTCGCGGGAGGATGGATAGAGTGGTTTGGAAAGAACGATCATTCCCGGCCAGGATGACCTATTCGATCCTAAACTACCATCTCCTAAGGAGGGTATGAGAGGTTTGTCTTGTTCCTACGTTGAGGTTTGAGCTGAAGTGCTTTGCACTGAAGTTTCGTATAAACCGAGACATCGATCTATGCTTTATAGTCCATTGGATTCATTCATCAGACCGAAGGAGCACGATCATTTACCAATTGAATGGAGTGCATTCACTTCTTATCCTAAGCCCATCGATCGATGCTGATCCACCAAGAAGAGTTTAACTCCATACCTTATGCTTGACTTGATCGATGCCCAATGGGAGTTGCATTTCCCAGCTTATCATAGCCTCCCATTGGAATCTTAGGCCAGACTTCGGGATGTTTCCATCGTTCTGATGAGAACATCGGACCCTCTGCCTAAGGCAAGAGCGAGTTAAATCTCGTTCTTCACCTGAACTCTGGTTCTTGATTGTACACCAGCCTTTGGGAGTCTATGCTCTATCCTCTTTGGAGGCCGAGTGTCTTTCTGAGCTTGAGTTCACTCGGAGATTGGCTCCTGTTGTTGGAGCACTAGCCTCAATGCTCGATCTTTTCATCTCCGAGTTTCGCCACCCTAGTGCTATAGCTCTCGAGTCCCGTGACCACCCCAGGGCTGCCTTGGTCTCCTGGGATGATCATGCCTGCTCTTAACCTTGTTATATCTTTGGGGCTCGAGTTCGTATATGCACTAACCTTGCAGATCAGAGCTTATCATCACATCACACTATCTGCAAGGGAGATGGCCATGAGTTGAGATAGGAGATCACCAGACACCCGCACTCTAAGCATTCTTGGGACTCATTTATTTTGTTCCTCTGAGAAGAATTATCCTTCGGGTATCTTGTGAACACTGATTATTCTGGAGAAATTTTTTTGCCAAGATAGAAAGGAGTAAGGCAAAGGACCACAGGAAGACAACACCATTATGGCGACACGGTGAGCACTTCATGATCCCCATCAGAGGCTTCTACACTTTTGATGGGCCAGGTATGTTGTCAAGGTGAGTTTCCCCAGATTATCTATGGTTATACTATTGGCTTAGCCAAAGTTATTATATAAATAAAGGTTGATTATTCAACCCCAACCTTATCCTAGCTTTAGCCTAAGCCAACCTTTCCATCTCAGGGCATCCACCTGGGCCTTTGGTCTTGAGGCCTGCTTGAGCCCACAAGTGAAGGGGGAAGGCCAGAGGGGCCTACCTAGGGTCGGCCGAACCCTGGTTCGGCCGAAGCCCTGGTGATGCCGCCTCCCTTCTTCTTTCGCGTGTGCATTTCTTCCTCCTCCAGAAACCTTCTCCCTGCCACACGACGATTTTCGCATTGCGCAGAATCCATCTCCTCCTCCTCATCATCCTCATCTCATCGCCGCACCTATGGCCAGAAAGTGTGTCGTTCCCTTCGACGGCTCCACCTCGTCCACCAGTCCCGGGGTAGGGGGTAACCCCTCCATTGCTGTCGCCCCTGCAGTGGACCTTGCGATGGTGGCCGGAGTCTTAGAGGTTCCTCCGCTCGCCACCATCCCGCCGAGCGGGAGAATCCCAGGCACGCCACCGTCTAGGCGCTCCGCCTCGCCTGGGAAAAGGCACATAAGACGGGCAGCCAGCCCATACGGCAAGCCAACCACAGCTCAGCTTCACCCCAAGGGTTTGCCGTTCGCTCCGCCTAGCGTACCTGGATTGTCGCTAGCTGGGGGGCAGACGAGCACAGCACAGTCCGCTCAGTCACCGCAGCCACCGGTTACCATAAGGCCGGCGCTGCCCAAAGAGAAGGTTCCTGAAGCACACCCAGCACCCGTCCTGTTTGGAAAGGATGAAGACCTTGGCCTGGATGATGGACTACCACCACCGCCCTACACTAGGAGGTCTAGGGAGAAGACTCGGGCAGCCAAGCAACTCCCTAAGCTCTCCTAAGTGGCCAAGCTGACCCCACTGATAAAGGAATTGGAAGCTAGCAATGAGAAGCTCAGGGTTGCTTTCTCAGAGTAGAAGTTGGACCTAGCCGAGCTGAGGGATGATGTGCGTGACCTTCGTCGTGGCCTCTGTGCGAAGATGAGGTGACTGTTCTCGGCTACAAGGCACGCGGCCCTTTATGATGCCGAGTAGTGGGGATTAGCCCCAACTTTAGTTCATTAGGCGCGAGTCTAGGTCTAGGTTTATTTCCCTTTATTTCCCTTCATTCATTTATTTCCTTTCATGTGTGTAAGCGCCTAATCTTTTTTATTTTAGAACATTGGAATTTGAATAAAGTGGCTCACCGGTCATGTAACCCGGTCTAGCCACCCTTGTGTCATTACTTTGGTCGATTATTTGATAAGGACATCTAGGTTCGAGACAGTGTGGGGGAGAGCCATGACTCTCCCAATGCAGGCACAACATTTTCGCACGTACCCACTGTGAGCACTCCGCGCTAGCCGATCGATCATCTACAAGAACCTGAACGGGACCTGCACGAGTTCACTCCTGTGGAGAGCCTCTCACGGTTCAGCTTCTATGCATAGCGCTGGTTTGCATCTCGACAACTCACTCTTTCGTTCCTGAGTTTTATAAACCATAACTGTCTATCTCATATAAATTAAAACTCGAATGTTGATGCTAAAGATCACCCAGCTTGCTTGATGCCTGAGTAGACTCACATATGTTTTATTCCTCGTTATCTACCTGATGCTTGTGAACCATAACCGTCTTAAGGACAAGCATGTTCACCTAAGTAATTGGCGAGTATGATATGGCCTGATGATATGATATGTTGCTCTGATGACTAAACTTTCATGGGTTATTTATTTTTAAAAACACAAAACCTCTTGGAAAAGCTCCTCTTTGATATGTCACGGTCCTACCAAAGCCATATGATGTTCACAGTTGAAAATCTTATACTCATATGCTGCTTGTTATTGCATTGAGCTTTGTCAAATTCTGTGACCCTTGTGAGAATTCTTTTCATTACTTCCATGATCAAGATTCATGTGCACCCCACCTATTTCCCCTTGCTATGCTTCTACACCGGAAGTTAGCATTGTATCATTCATCCATTTTATAAAAATAAAGCTCCATATGTGGTGTGACATCTCCCTCCAAAAGTATCCTTCAAAAGAGACATGGGCTATATGAAAAAAAGAGAGAGACATGCTCAAATCATTAAAAAAAGAAGAAAGAAAAAGAAATAAAGAATAGCCCATGTCCCAAATAAAGGAGAAAAAGGAGAGAGATGGTCATGCAAAAAGGAGTTCCATAATTTTGATGGTAATAGCTAGTGTCCATTCCGGGGCTAGTGTCCACCTTACCATCAACCCACAGTTCTCATCATATATGTATGGTAATATCTAGCACCCATCCCGGGCATAGTATCCACCTTACCATACTCACCATATTCATACCGGTGCACATCTTGATCTGATGGTATGATTTGATTTTCTCTGTGGATCCAGTTTTTGACTTTGCAATATATGTGATGCAAGTATGCTTTATCTTTTATCCTACCCCGAGCTCCACATATAGCCATCATTAGAAGTAGGATAAAGAAAGGCAATAATGCCTTGGTAAGGACATATACACATTGAGCGATCTGAGAGAATCAAATGAGGAAGCTGCCAAGAGCTTTGTTCATGAAAAAAACTTTACAAAACCCCAAGGTGTTTATCATCAGGTGCATAAGTGACTTGATTCACAGCTGTTCTACTTTTCAATCACCCAAGGAGACATGATAGCCACTCCATAGAGGTTCACAGGACCAAGGTATGACTTGGAATATCTCTTATGTTTGTCTTACTCTTTGGTATTCATGACCCACTTGGCTTTGTTTCCCCATCACTTGGGACGACCAAAGGTCAAGTGTGGGGGTGTTGTTAACGGCTGTTAAGTACCATTTTCATGGCCGTCAAGTCCTGCAAATTGAAGCATGAATTGCACATCCACACTAGAATAGGAGCTTAAACTAATACTTTCCACCAGTGTCGATGTCTATTCGAATGCAAGTATTTAGCATAGGAAATGAGAGGAATCCATGCACATTCACTCCACTCCAATCCAAGGCACTCAAGTGCTGGCCAATGAGGGGCTGCCACATGGATTCTCCTGGATCCATGATGTCACCAATCCATGTGAAGAACTCTCGACGAATCACACGCTGCCACGTCAACATCACATGGATCCATGGGCCCACTTTGCTAACTAAACCGCCAGGAAACGTGCCATGCACGGAGGAGGGGTATCAGGGCCCACATGGAAGAGAGCCAGAGGAAGCATGGGCTAGGGAGCCACCCGAGGGGGCCGGCCGACCCTAGATTCGGCGGAACCGACCTAGGGTCGGTTCATCCTGGCCCTCCACGTGGCTCTCTCCCATTGGCTCTTGGCTGCATCCCGAGATGTTTTTGAGCATTTAGAGCCCCGGAGCAAGCCACTCCCTTGCCTATAAATAGAGGGGGAGGGGCATCATTTCACACACACCTCCAAGCTCTCAAGTTCCACTTCTCTCTTGTGTAGCTCTCTCTCCCTCTCTCTAATTCTGCCCATGTGAGGTGATTCTCACCTCTATGTGGTAGAATGGGGTTGAGAAGAGATCTAGACTAGGATTAGTTGAGAGATAGAGTAGGAGTGAGGAGTGAGTTGATGTCCTCATGGATGCTTGTTCTTCATTTAGACCAAAGTGAGTATTTCTGCATTTCTTGTTTAGACTATGGTGGACATCATGCATGAATGATATGTTCTTGTGTTCTTAGCTCGTTCATAAGTTAGAGGCTTGTGTTCTTCGTAACACAAGGCTTTGATCCCTTAGAGCTAGTTCTCTAGTTCAAGTATCTATTTGCATGCTCTGATCCTGTTTAGCTGAGTAAGTTTGCTGTATCTCGTTTGTCTGCATCCAAACCTTTCTTGCTGCTCCGTAACTTGATGAGTAGTATGATTTGATCCGTTCTCTCTCTAGTTCGTGGTTCCGTATTTATACGGGTTGCTATAGTGTTGTTAGCGGGTCGACAGACGTAACCGCACTATAGTAGTTATCGGGAGTACAGACGTGGTGTCTGGGCTCTGGTTATCTTACGAAGACCACGTGCGTTCGCGTAACGATAGAGGTAGGCCGCAGTGGTGATAGCCTATTGGACCCTTTGGAACCCTCCGCGCCTGCGTACCGAGTTGGGCCCTGTTGCCAATACATTGGCCTCTCCCTAAAAAGTTAGGATGGGCTGGCGCCCCACGGGGAGGACTAATATCGGACAGATCCATCTTGAGAGTTAAGTTCCTTAAGAAAGTGCTTCTCATATCCCTACCTATCCCAGCAGTAGCTGGTGTCCTTGGATAGACCCTCTTCGGTTACTCTCCCGTCCTAGGAACGAAACCTGACGTGAATACTCATTCTCCGAGGGAGAAGTGCTGCAACGGTGTATCCGTGCGCTTGCGGATTCGTTCGCACTCGTCAGTGTACCCGGTGTCTCTTACTATCTCTCGCTAACACGGAGCCTAGCGTTGAGGTTAAGAAACGCCAACAATGATCTTGAGCTTGAGTAGTTGGATGTTAAGACAACATTCTTACATGGAGAGCTTGAGGAGGAGATTTACATGGACCAGCCTGAAGGTTTCGTTGTACCTGGCAAGGAGGATTACGTCTGTATGTTGAAGAGATCCTTATATAGCTGGAAACAATCTCCTCGACAGTGGTATTAAAAGGTTTGATTCATTTATGTTGTCACATAGTTTTAAGAGATCAAAATATGATAGCTGTGTTTACATCAAGTATGTTAATAGATCATCTATATACTTGCTGTTATATGTCGATGATATGTTGATTGTTGCCAAGAGCAGGAAAGAGATCACTACATTGAAGAAATTGTTGAGTAGTGAGTTCGATATGAAGGACCTTGGTGCTGCTAAGAAAATTCTAGGTATGAAAATTACTAGAGATAGAAAATCTGATTTGTTGTTTCTTAGTTAGCAAGGTTACATTAAGAAAGTTCTTGACTGTTTCAGCATGCATGATGCAAAGCCTGTTAGTACTCCTATTGCACCTCATTTTAAATTGTCAGCTGAGCAGTGTGCTAAGTTAGATGAGGATATTGAGTACATGTCAAAAGTTCCATACTGTAGTGCTGTTGGTTCTTTGATGTATGCTATGGTTTGCTTTCGTCCGGATTTATCTTATTTTATGAGTTTGGTTAGCATATATATGTCTAATCCTGGTAAAGAACACTGGAGGGCAGTTCAGTGTATTTTCAGGTATCTCAGAGGGACAACAGATCATTGTTTGAAGTTTGGCAGGATAGATAAGAGACTTATTAGATATGTGGATTCAGATTATGTAGGTGATTTGGACAGGCGAAGATCGCTGACAGGTTATGTCTTTACTGTTGGCAGTTGTGCTGTGAGTTGGAAGGCTGTCTTGCAGCCTGTTGTTGCTTTGTCTACTACCGAAGCTGAATACATGGCTATTGCTGAAGTATGCAAAGAGTTGATTTGGTTGAAAGGATTGTTTGTTGAGCTTTGTGGAGTTAATTCTTGCATTAACCTATTTTCTGATTCTCAGAGTGATATATATTTTAGAAAAGATCAGATGTTCCATGAGAGGACAAAGCACATTGAGATCAAGTACCATAATATTTGAGATGAGATCGAAAAGGGTAAGTTGAAGGTATGCAAGATTAGTACTCATGATAATCTAGCTGATATGTTGACAAAACCGGTTCCTGTTGCTAAGTTTGAGCTTTGCTCAAAGCTTAGTTGGTATAATGGATTAGCCCAAGAGGCTGTTTGGCGCCAGCAATATTTGTTTATTTTGATTGTGCTCAGGATGAAGGTTTTTCAGATTTATGCTACAAGAAGGAATTTGTCTCAAGGTGGAGTTTGTTGAATGATGATTCAAATTAATTTTGCCAAGAGAGAAGGCCTACTTCTGACGGAGCGGAGCAGAGGCCCGTCGCCGGGTCATATAACCCCGTTAGGGTTTTCCATTGGAGATTGATTCTCTCGTCTTCTTGTAAGCCGCCCCATTGGCGTTTGTAACCCGACTCCGATCATAGTGAAGTTCTTGCTGGCTGGCGCCCATGGTTTTTCCCTCTCGTGTTGGGATGGTTTTCCACGTTAATTCTCGTGTCCTTTACAGTTTGATTACCTTACTTTCGTCGATTACTTGTCATCATTTTATAACACAACTATCGGAATGCCATCCCATACCCGGTCAGATTGCAGAGGAGACTTACACCCCAACGCTGCAATAGCTTGAGTGGGAATGTGATCTCGGCGATCTCGTCTTGGATGAGCGGTAGTGCTTTGGGCAACACGTTTATTGAGTCTTGTTTAGTTATCAACCAGAAATATTAAGGAGATGTTCTCAACCAGAAATAACACACAATACATTTATGGAGTGTTTGGTTCGAGGAATAAGTTGATACATTATCTTCTCACTCCTAATTATTATTATTTGGTTTGAGGAGTGGAATGAGTTGATCCCTCACAAGCTAATGGTTAGTATAAATATGAGAGATGACATCATGTCACTAAATTTTGTAAGATCAACTCATGATGGATCATCTCATCTAAGATGAGGTGGTTCCTTAAACCAAACATGCTCCTCATTGTTTGTTTAGTTCCACTTAAAAGAACTATTCATTCATCACATCAGATGTTTGGATACTGTTGACGGTCTAAAAACGCGTCAAGATTCACCGTCCCTTACGGATTATTGTAGCACTTTTTCCCTCAAGTATTACCCAAGGTTATCGAATCCGTGGATCGGAAGGAAACCACTATGGTTCTCTACCTTATCTAGTCAATCTAACCTAACATGAAGTATAGACTGCATATGAGAGATAAACCTAAGAGATATGTATATGATGTCACATTCACGAACATAGGCAAGGTAGAGTGCCATCAAGGGGACAACTAAGCCTAGCGTTTTCTAGTTGTAGCTCCGGCAAACGATGTCACACCCTGAAATTTTCAAATTTCAGGATGTGAATAGAGAGAATAATTAAACAACAATTTTCTCATAATTTTAAAATTTTCCAACAATTATTTTCCTTACAGGAAATATAGTATAGGAAAAACCTTTGTTTGTTTTTCAGAAATTAAATAAAATGTTTATGTGAGTGTAGCATTCATGCCGATGCATCTTGTTGTTCATGAGTGCAAAATATTTTAAAACACGCTTAGGTGCTGACCAAATCCTTCTGAGAATTTTCCGGATTTTTCTGGAATTTATTCTCACTATTTTTGAGCTATTTCTATTTATTAGAAGGCTCTAAAATCTTTTTCATGAGCTCCAAATATTTTATTTGGGTTGTTCGTGTCTCAATCTATCTCTGAGAATTTTTCTGGAATTTATGAAATTTTCTGGGTATTTTCGTGCCTCTAAACAATTTCTAGACTTTTCTGGAATTGTTTTCACACTGAAAATTAATTTCGAAAAATAAATCTAAAGTCTTTTCTTTTCTTACCGGGCCGAGCCTGAAGGCCCGACCCGCTCAGACCCGCTCCAACCCACCGAGGCCCGCGCGGAGCCCATCCGGGCCCAGACCCCGGCTCGATCGGTGTCCAGGGCGAACATGGTCGGTACGCCGCCGCCTCTCTGTCTTGGCGTGCGCGCCATGCCGTGGTGCTCCCCTGCAACCCTATAAAGCGCGCCACCTAGCCCTCCGCATGCCCTAGCCGCGCCTCACCTCGCGCCGCCTCGCTACTGCGCCGTCGCCGCCGCCCGAGCTGCCGAGCACCGCTGCTGGTCGTCGAAACTCCTTGAGCTTGTACAATTTTGCCATCATCAAGGGACTGTGTGTAATTTCCACGAATGCCCTTAAGTCTATACTCTTCCACAGCTGAAAGCTTTATTTCTCCAAAGTCAGACGTAATGGCCATGTTTGATTTTCTGGCTCTATCTCTGCCGGCCCATTTGTTTCTTTATTTCATTTTCATTTGATGATGCCGGCAGCCCATCTAGCTCTATGTTCTGATGATGTATCTATCTGCCACGCTAGGCCTTCTTGCAAAATCGACTCGGACTCCAACACAGCCGAACCTTTAATTTGATCGGACTGGTTTGCACATTCAGGGCGGCACAACACGATGGATTGTCCACCCACGTGAATACATGATGTCTCTTTTTACCCAGTTTTTTTTTTTGAGAATGACACATTATAATGCAGACGCACACAACACGCACGCACACTCACCCCTATGAATACACGTACGCAAACCCTACCTCTATGAGCACCTCCGAAGGACTGAGCACCGGCAGATCTGGAGATTCCCGAAGTCACCACTGGCGCCTCGTCGTCGACGGGAACGTCGCTTACCACTTAACGCATAACGCCGGAAAATCCCGGAATAAATTCAGGAAAAGGTGCGAGCACCAGGATTTGAACCCTGGTGGGTAGCGTCCCACTGAACCATCCTACCATTAGACTAGAAGTCAATTCGCTCTTTTTACCCCGTTTTGCACCGGCAATAACCTGCGCCCTAGCTTATATCTCGCCTAGCCGCCGTCGTCGACCTCGCCAAGACCTAGAGCTGTCGCTGCTGCCGGGAGTATCACCGCGGCACCAGGGAGCCAGTCCGCAGGACGTCGCCGTGGATCCATCACTGCAGCTCGCCGTCCACTTTCCTTGTCGACTTCGATCTCTGCTACCTTCGTTGTTTCCGTCGTTCGACGTTTCCGTAGGTGAGCATACCGGCCAATATACTCCATCATGTTCGTGATCTCAGCTTTGCCGCTCATCTGTATCCCTCGTCCCTTGCAGCTCATATGTGTCATCTTCTCTTTTTCCTGTATGCATGCGACGTCCTTGCTTCTACGTGCATGAGCATGTTGTGCGTTCTGTATGCATGCTTCATGTGTAGACGCCGGCCAGGGTGGCAAGCAGGCACCTCTGCGCCGCCGTGTCGGTCGATTTTACGGCATCCGTCCAACGTCGGGGCAAGCTAGCATCTCCTGAAGTCCTGTGACGTCGCCGGCCGAGAAGACCGTCCGCTCGGACACCGTGTTCGTTTCATCCTCGGAACACCCCGTCCACGATGAAGCCGATCTACACATCCCTGACGGTCTGCTCCGTTCCGTGACGCTATCATCGTCACTGTCCGTCTCGTGTCTTGCCGAGCTCCCCGTCGACGCCGCTGGTAAGAACCTCAGCACGCATCCTTCCATCCCCCTCTCTCACTAATAATCAGCAATGTCATACATGCTTGCATGTATACAGCCAAAAGGCCGTCATGGATCAATTCTTTTTGCCCCATTCTTTTATTGCTTAAGTACCCTGGAGATGTCGTGCCTACATGCTTGTGCAATAATGATTTTGTTTATCTCAATCTACATGCACGTAAGCACCACTAGCCTGCAACGTTATTATTAGATAACTGTTGCGTGCAGCTATGCAATGCTTGTCTGTTCACCATCATATTTAATAGCTATCCTTTTATTTTTGAAGCTCATATCTTGTTCAATTTAATTCTAATTTCAGCGATTCTTGCATCATCATGTCCACATAATCGATCCCAATCTTTTAGTATATTTTTTAAAGCTTTTCTTTTGATTGGTGCCTTGTTCTTAGTTTGCTTGTATGTTTGCTTTGTATGCTTGTGTCTGATGATTGATGCGAGTAGAATCGACGTGGTTCGAGAGCTTTGAGGAGCATGCAGATGAAGACATTCTGAGCAACATCATTACTCTGGTTAAAGGCAAGTGTGTCCTTGTTCTTTTGTCCCAATAACTGTGTTTAATCACCATTGCATATGCTTGCATTAATATTGATGGGTCCTATTAAGGTTTGCCTAGTCTTTATTATCATTCCTTGTCAACCTGGGTTTACCTTTCTGTTGGGTAGTACTTGCTTAGCTGCTATACCTTGGGTTATGGTGGTTCTAATGAACAACAATAATGATGAACTTGCTTTACTTTTATGCTTTATATCTCTGGTTAATACAAGATCACAATACTTAATCGGAACATGGAGCGACCACCCAGGACAACAGTGCAACCACAAAGCATATGGCTCCGCCTTGGCTAATTAAGTAGGGACTCTAGTGTTGGGATGACCTTACCTGATAAGGGCAAGGGGGAGCGTTAGTTGGGGTATAGACTCGCTCTAGTAGGGAGTTGGGCTTGGCTAAGACACGATACCTACTAGGGGACTTTATATCTTGCGGCGGCTCGGAACCTTTGCAGGTTGTTTCACACTGGGAAAACTTTGTAAAGGCCTCGTAGTGAATCCCTAGCCACTCACCAAAGGAAGTGTTTAAGGGCTTTTCAAACTCGGGCGACATGGGAAACACGACTTGTGGTGAAAGTGTACAACCTCTGCAGAGTGTAAAACTAATCGATTAGCCGTGCTCAGGGTCAAGAGCGGCCTGGACCCTCACATGATTAATATACTTGAAGATGGACTTAAATCGTTGTTATGGTTATGTTAGCCATATGCTTATGGCGTATCTCTTTATGTTAATTGTGGGTTGGTATATACTTATACTTTATTAGTTAATCAGGTGCTAATAAAATTTGACCAACTAAAAATGCTTAATGCAGTCAACCTGTCAGCCTTTCCTTGATAAACCTTTGCATTCATACTTTCCCCACACTTGCTGAGTACGACATGTGCTCACCCTTGCTATAAACAATGTTGCTCAGAAGGAGGACACTGCTATGAAGATGTTGTGAAGATGTTGCTGGTACTAGGCGTACGCAACCCCCAGTCGATTGCTTGTGCAGTTTGGTGCCTTTGCTTCCAGGATAAAGCGTAAACCTCTGATAATCTTTTATTTTCTTTACGTGATACTGTACTGTTATTCACTTATGTCAACTATATGCATGAAACTTGATCCTGGCATGCATATAGGTTTGCACTTGGTTTTCTTTGGAAAAACAGGTGTGACAAACGAGTAACAAACCAAGCATCTCATCTAAAAGCATCCGTAAACTCCTACCTCCAGCCTACCTCCCAAAGACATCCGCACTTTCGGGGACATCATCCTATCACGGTGCACCCTTAATGATGTGGGGAGTCTAAGGGCACACCCATACATGGACATATCTACAAACTATGAAGGGTCGACACACTAGATCTAATCACCATGATTACATAAAGCATGCTATGTAGTCTAACCTAGCATTAGACTAAGGATCAAATCATATTCACGATAGGTAGAAAGTAAAGACGGAGACATGGAATCGCTTAATAGATCGGATGACAAGATTATCATTGCTCACATGAAAGTATACATTACACCATCACCACCGAGGCCATACCTATGATGATGAACGCGTAGCTCCGGAACTCCACCATGGCACAACCACGCAGGGCGGCTGTTGACGGCTGTTAAGTGCCTACTTTAGCCGTCAATATACTCATGAATAAAGGAGCATAAGACATTTCTTCACATATTTAGTTAAGAATAATGTAGTTTCACTTGTCCTTAGAGATTATTTGATTGCAGGAAAATAAGCAAGAAAAGAGTGGCAAACTCACATTCTATGATCCATGCCACATCACCTCATCCTAGGAGGGCTGCCAACAAGGATGCCATGCATGCAAAGCTGCCAACAAGGGCGCCATGCATGCATACCATGCAAGCAATTTAAGTCAAGCACACTCCGACGAATTAGGGCGTGACACGTGGACGTCACATGGATCCATGGGTCCACAAAGCATGCAAATCATGCCAAAACAGGGTGGACACCGGGACTCGACCTAAGGACCCACAGGACAATCACCTGGAGAAAGCACAGGCCAGGGGGGCCCACCAGGGGGTCGGCCGACCCCACAAGTCAGCTGAACCGACCTTGGCTCGGCCTGTCCTGGCCCTCCACGTGGTGCTTCCCTATTGGTCCTAGAGGCCACTCCCGGGGTGTTTGCATCCATTCCTCGCCGGTGCTCAGGCCTATAAATAGAAGGAGAGGGGGCTCACTTAGGAATCATCCACACTTGCAACACCTCTCTCACTTTTAGTCTCAAGGCTAGGAGGTAGGCTAGAGTAGTTCTAATTCAGGTTCCAAGTCTACTTTGGGATCTAGGTATGAGTTCTCTTGTATCTTATTTCATTTATATGACTTTGATCTACTTCAGTTATTCAGCTATTTCATATAAAGTTGTATTAGTATACATGGGTGATTTGTTCATGTGTTCTTCACCTGTTCATCATTTAGAGGCTCCTGTTCTTGATGAACAAGGCCTTTCGATCCACTTGACGGGTGACTTTCACATGTTTCTGGTGTTTGTTCATAAGTTAGAGGCTTGTGTTTTTCGCGAACACGACCCTTTGATCCAGTTGAACAGACATAGGAAAACACGAATACGTTTGTGTACCTAACCTGGTTTGATCTAATTAGATGACATGACTGCGTTGTATGAAGTCTGTACTTAAGCTACGGTACTCGGTGTAATTGGTTGGTTTATCCGGTGGCTTGACCTGGGTCACAATAGCCCGGGCCGGTCAAGTCCGGCTAACAACATAAGCATGGTGCTTGGGTTGCGTAGCTACCTTACTTATGAGTTTATCCCACGGTTTGTCTTGGGGTAGGCCGCGGTAGTGACAGCCGTTGGTCCCTCTGAAATCCCCCACGTTCGGATAAGCTGTAGGAGTCTAAAATCTAACAACCGGAGTTGTGCGAAAGCAACGCGGGAGGTTAGCTCCCCGTGGTACCTGGGTGCTTAAGTCAATGTTCTTCAACGCTAGTGTATCTAACTCGTTCTTACCAGCTTTATGTGTTTAGTAGATAAGAACCTAGAACTAACTCGTATGTTGCCTCCTATGCCTAGGACCCCTTAGAGAGAGAGTGAGTGTGTGTGTGATCACACTACCCCATTATCATTTCTTACCCCTGCACTTGAGTGTCTGATTTATTTACGTCTATGATCTATACTCATTGCAATAGTGTTGAGCTTGTCAATCCACCAAAGCCTTCCTTGGATTCGATACCCTTTGGAATACTCCTTTGGGGAAATGCTACAATGTTACTTCCGTGTGCTTGCGGACTCCTGTAACGTTAAGAATTACCAACCAGCATTTCTGGCGCTGTTACCAGGATGGGTTCCAAACCTGTTCTTAGGTGATTGCGTTAAGAAATGTCAACAAGCATTTCTGGCGCCGTTGCCGGGGAAGGCTTAAGGATGACATATCAACACTTTGCATATGTTTATAATCATGACAGGAATAAAACAGTTCTCAATGCAGGCTAACTTGGATTGTCTTCTTTGTCTATTGATGATGAAGACAGGTACTGCATGACTGGTTTCGACTTACCCCTGAATTTCACTGAAGATCCTGAGTCACTCGTAAGAAGGCACGAACTCATTTCGGCTCTCCTCCGCGTGAAGGTTCAGAAGTCGATCCAGCTTCCTTTTTGCCATCCGCATCAACTTCCATGGCCAACGCTGTTGTCGAGAAGACTCTCCGCGAGTACTCCGCTCCCTCTGCTGACCAGGTGCCGACAGGCCCTGAGATCAACACCAGAAATGGAAACTTCGAGATCAAGACTGGCTTAATCACGATGGTACAGGCTAGATCATTCTGTGGCAAGCCTAATGAAGACGCGAGCGCACACCTGCAGCAGTTCCTAGAACTGTGCAGTACCTTCACTATACGAGGAGTGGAGGAAGATGCTATTCGTCTGCGACTGTTTCCCTTCTCACTCCTGGGAAAGGCGAAACAGTGGTTCTACGCGAACCGTGCAGAAATTAACACTTGGGCAAGGTGCTCCGCAGCATTCCTCGTGAAGTTCTTTCCGTTGGGCAAAACCAATGTCCTTCGGGGGCGAATTTCAAGTTTCCAGCAAGCAGCAAATGAGACTATCCCAGAAGCTTGGGAGAGGCTCCAGGAGTACATCCTGGCTTGTCCTCATCATGGGATGGACAACTGGCTTATTCTTCAAAGTTTCTATAATGGGCTGACTCCGACAGCCCGAGGCCATATTGATGCTGCAGCTGGAGGAGCCTTCTTCTCTCTTACTATTACTGAAGCTACTACACTGATTGAGAAGATGGTTACCAACTAGGGGTGGAGTGATGATCGACTCCAGCCACATCAAAGGGGTACACATACCGTCAAGGAAGTGGATATGATGCACGCCAAGATGGACCTAATGATAAAGAGAATGGATGATCTAACCAATGAGAAGGCCGCAATCGCCACCACTACTCAAGCTATGGATGCTCGCATGACTTGCGAAGTCTGTGGTAATACTTGGCATTCAGGGAATTACTACCCTGCTACTCAGGAGGATGTGATGTACATGAACAACAACAACAACGGTTATCGTCCACAAGGAGGTCAAATGTGGAATCAATCACGCCCTTATTATCAAGGAGGTAATTAAGGTAATTCTTTCAACCCAAACCAACCTTCCTTGAGAGATCTAATCTTTGGGCAAGCTAAGATTAATGGAGGCTTTAATAAGAAAACAACTGCCTATGATAAGGCTTTTGAGAGCCTTAATGTTAATATTGATAGCCTTTCATCTGCTCTTAAGTACCAGTTGAGTTTTAATAAGATGATAGAAACCCAGTTGGCTCAATTAGCTGCTTTGGTTCCCTCTGCTGAAGACGGGAAGATTCCGAGGCAACCCATATCCTCCTGTGAAAATGTTTGTGTAGTGTCCACCAGATGGGGTAAGCCATCTGGGCGGGCACAAGCCATTGACTATGCAGGGAAGCCTATACAGCAGTTACTTGACTCATGGGAATCTTCAACAATCACACACAAGAAAGATCTTGGTTATCCGTCTATCACCTGCAAGATATATTACCAGAAGATTAAGCATGCTCTCTGCGACCTTGGTGCAAGTGTTAATCTCACGTCCAAGGCCATGTTCGAACAATTGGGATATCCAGCTCTAACTCCAACTGCGACGACCGTCCAACTTGCTGATGCATCGATCCGATATCCAGAGGGGATAGTAGAGAAATTATTGGTATTCATCCAAGGTTCATGCATCTTCGCGGACTTCGTGGTCCTTGATATGCAAGATGATGAGGGAATGCCCCTCATTCTTGGGAGACGGTTCCTAAGTGACGCCAACACAAGGATCAATGTCGGAGTCAGAACGATCCTATTCTGCATCGGGAAGAAGAACTTGATGTTCTGATTTCAGGCAGCAGAAGAGAAATGTTATACACTACCGGGCAAGAATGAGCAGTCAGGGGCATGGACGGAGCCACAGCCCCAGCGACTTCCCACCACTCCAACAAAGCCTAAGAAAACAAGAAAGGTGTGGCGGGAAATACAAAAGTCATCTCCATCTATTTCTCAGGAATGGGGTGACGAGTGGAATTGATCGCCGAGAAAAGTCTCGCTCTCAAACTTAAAACGATGAGTCCTTTTTGCCAAAAGGTAAAATTGGTAGTTATCTCATATTTCCCTTTCAAAAATTTTATTTGATTTTTCCAAATGCATATTTGAATTTTCCAACCTTGCATCTGCATGCTAGATTTTTTCTAGCCAAATTTCCCTTTTCAAATAAAAATTTTGAAAATAATTTTTTGAGTTGGAAAATCCTAGAAAAATTATTCGAGCAACATTTTTGGGTGAATTTGGACCTAGACATCTGGGCAGGACATCAGGTAGCCGTTAGAGAGCCATTGCAAAAAGTTGGAGGCAGGCGGGCCCGACAGGGGTCCGGCCGAACCCATGGGTCGGCCGACCTAGGCCAACGGTCCTGTGGGCCCGGCCTCCTCCAACAGCTCCTAGCCGTTGCCCTTGTCCCTTCCCCCGGTGCCTGGCTCGGTTGCCTATAAATAGAAGGGGGATTGAGGGGTTTCTTCACCCATTCACTCATTTCCATCACCCTCTCTCCCTCTTTGCTCTTGCTCTTTGGTTTTCTTGGATTTCTTGCTCAAGGTTGAAGTGTCAAGCACTCTCTCCAATTTGTCGCTGAGTATTGAATATTGGTGGAGCAAGCTCGGTAAGGATTTCATTTCGATTTCACTAACCCACCACCGAGTTGCTCGTGTTGTCCCATTGTTGTGCAAGATGAGTTGGATCGCCGGTACGTACCGGAAGGTGACCCACTCACGCCGTTCTAAAGACGGAGAGGGCTCATCTCACCACTCCGGAGCTACACCGAGTCCAATGTCAACCGACCGTGAAGAAGAGGAGCGAACCACGCCACAAGCCGAAGGAGTGTACGACGCCGATGCCGCCTTCATCGACTTGAGGGACGACCGGGAGAGACAAGCCTATGCTCTCATCAAGGATCGAGTCTTCGCCAACACCAAGGAGTTCGACTCGGTTCTTCTCGAGAAAACAGGTATGGACTCCAAGTTCGATTCCATTTGGTGCGCTCTTGGTTGGGAGAACTTTGTTCCGGCGTGGGAGATCGGTTCTAGGCCCCTCAACATCCAGTTTCTCTGTACTCTTCGGGAGGATGAGACCGGTATTACGTTTCGTTTCCATGGAACATCGTATCGAGTCTCATGGCCAGATCTTAGTTGCACCCTTGGTTTTCATTGTCGTTGTGTTATTTCTCTCGATCTGGCTTGCAAGGATTTTATTCGAGATAGTTTTTGGGAAGAACTTTCTGGTTGGCCTGTCCGTGGCAAGTTAACACCTCGGTGCAACGATATCACACATCCCACTCTCCGACTGTGGCACAAGTGGCTCGCCGTCACTCTCTTTCCAAGGGATGACGTTCGAATCGTGCGCATGGGCGAGATGAGGATATTATATGCTGCGGTCAGATGGATCAGAATCTCCCCAGTGCAAGCTATGATCCTGCAGTGGTTGACAAATTTTATGATGACGGGTTCTATTGAGTGTACGTCTTTAATCACACGTATCATTTCGAGTCTCGGGATTACACAAGGGATTGACATTCTCTACATTGATTCTCCTCGGGTCGTGATAGATGAGGCGTATTTGATTCAAGGACATACTCTTAAGAAGGGCCCGGATGATTCATTAGTTTTCTTTTACCCTGGCTATGCAAACCAGATTTGGTTACCTAACCCGGATTTCCATTTGTACGGCCAAGGGCCACTGACCATTCTTCGTGAGGAACCTCGTCGTTCTAGTGTTTCTGATGACAGGGTCACTAGGAGTGCATCGAGGAGGGTAGCGACAGCACAACAACCGCCACAACATCCGCCGCCACAGCTGTCACCACAGCCGTCGCCTCAGCCACAGCCTTAGCATACCACACTGCTGTCTAGTGCATGGGCCTCGACCGGGTACATGTGTGGAGTTACACCCGGATATGCCCCGGTTGGGACCAGCCCATGTGTCAGCAGGGTGCGAGTAGCTCAACTTGGGCTAGTGTAGGGAGTGGCGATTGGATTAGGCCCGCCGGTGCTACCTATGGGGATGACACGTCTTCATCATCCGGGTTGCGCTCGTCATCTTGTGAGGCCACCCTCACTCAGCAGATGAGCAAGCTCAACATCCGTGTCGGTAGCATAGAGGAGACAATGCACCAGCAGGCCGAGTCCACTCGAGACTGGCAGCGTATGACTGGCGATAGACTTCACACCATGGAGCAGAGACAGCAGAGACAACAGCGACAGCAGGAGGAGCAGAGCGCTTACTACGCGTGGATGGGATATCCCCCTCCACAGCAGTGAGCCTGAAGCTAGCTTGGGGGAGGACCCCCATTCTGAGGTAACTTGTATCTTTTATTGTTTTCAGAACTCCATATGCTAAAAACACATAAAAATCTAAATAAGTTAAAAAGACCAAAAAAATATTTATTTGTTTTCTTAAATTAGTTTGTTTTCATATGCGCGGTAAGAGTGTTCTTATTCTCCATAGTTGAAATGATGAATAGTTGCTCTGTTTATTCCTCTTGTATGCCTTGTTTACAGCTTAGTACCCTATTTAAGTTTTGAGTTTGTTGGTTCGTATGATCGAACTTGAGCTTGAAATTTGTGGGTAGCAAAAGCATGACCTTTGCCTAAGTTGTTGCGAGGTATGATATGGTATAACAGAGTTGCTATGAGCTAGTACTAAGTGATGTTTGATATCCGAAGTTTTCTTTTGAAAAATGTTAAAATGATAAGTTCCTCAATGATAAGAAATTCCTATCCAAGGCCATATGTAGATCTTACCTTCTGTTAACCTCCACATCTGCTACCTGGTTTCTTCATTGAGTCTTGTCGAATTGTTGTGACCCTCGGCGAGTAAACTTGTCATTACTGCCATGATCAAGATCACGTACACACCACCATATGCGAAACTTCTACACTGGAAGTTAGCAACCATCATTTCATCCATCCCCCATCCATTCCACAAAATAAAGCTCCGCGCTTTGTTCCATGATTACTCTCCCTCCAAAAATATTCAGTAAGGACTATGGGCTATGTAAAAAAACACATGCTCAAGGGCATGCATAAAAAAAAGAAAAAAAAGAAAGAATAAAGAGACATAGCGCAAGTCTCAAAAATTTCAAAAAGGAGGAGAGTAAAATCATGCAAATAGGAGTTCATCATCCATCCACCATACACACACATTTGCACATCTTGATCAGGTTGTATGACTTGTTCTCCCAAGGATCCGGTTTTCGACTCGACAATACATGAGAAACAGGTATGCCACATGTTTTCCCTACCTACAGCTCCACATATCAGCTTATTAGAAGTAGGTGGTGAAAGAAGGCAAAACAATACCTTGGTGAGGAATCATACACATTCAGCAATCCGAGAGTATCATTTGAGGAACTTTGATTTCTTTTTGAAAACCTGCAAAACCTCCGGATTGATAACTGATCAAGGTACATGTGATTGGTAATCTTTATACAACCATTCTATCTTTCAACCGCCCAAGGCAAGTGAAGCTACACGCCCCATATCAATCGAGTGTAAGGTAAGATCAATGCCAACTTCTTCAATCCTTGATAGAGTACCTAGCTGTATCTAGTTATACATTAGGAATACAACATCGTAGCAACTCCTGATCAACCAACCTAAGTCCTTAATCTCTTGCTCGGGACGAGCAAGAGGCTAGCTTGGGGGAGTTGTTGACGGTTATTAAGTGCCTACTTTAGCCGTCAATATACTCATGAATAAAGGAGCATAAGGCATTTCTTACACGTATTTAGTTAAGAATAATGTAGTTCCACTTGTCCTTGGAGATTATTTGATTGCAGGAAAATAAGCAAGAAAAGAGTGGCAAACTCACCTTCTATGATCCATGCCATATCACCTCATCCTAGGAGGGCTGCCAACAAGGATGCCATGCATGCAAAGCTGCCAACAAGGCCGCCATGCATGCATGCCATGCAAGCAATCCAAGTGAAGCACACTCCAACGAATCAGGGCGTGACACGTGGATGTCACATGGATCCATGGGCCCACAAAGCATGCAAATCGTGCCAAAACAGGGTGGACACCGGGAACCGACCTAAGGACCCACAGGACAGTCACCTGGAGAAAGCACAGGCCAGGGGGCCCACCAGGGGGTCGGCCGACCCCACAGGTCGGCCGAACCGACCTTGGCTCGGCCTGTCCTGGCCCTCCACGTGGTGCTTCCCTATTGGTCCTAGAGGCCACTCCCGGGGTGTTTGCATCCATTCCTCGCCGGTGCTCGGGCCTATAAATAGAAGGAGAGGGGGCTCACTTAGGAATCATCCACACTTGCAACACCTCTCTCACTTTTAGTCTCAAGGCTAGGAGGTAGGCTAGAGTAGTTCTAATTCAGGTTCCAAGTCTACTTTGGGATCTAGGTATGAGTTCTCTTGTATCTTATTTCATTTATATGACTTTGATCTACTTCAGTTATTCAGCTATTTCATATAAAGTTGTGTTAGTATACATGGGTGATTTGTTCATGTGTTCTTCACCTGTTCATCATTTAGAGGCTCTTGTTCTTGATGAACAAGGCCTTTCGATCCACTTGACGGGTGACTTTCACATGTTTCTGGTGTTTGTTCATAAGTTAGAGACTCATGTTCTTCGCGAACACGACCCTTTGATCCAGTTGAACAGACATAGAAAAACACGAATACGTTTATGTACCTAACCTGGTTTGATCTAATTAGATGACATGACTGCGTTGTATGAAGTCTGTGCTTAAGCTACGGTACTCGGTGTAATTGGTTGGTTTATCTGGTGGCTTGACCTGGGTCACAATAGCCCGGGCCGGTCAAGTCCGGCTAACAACGTAAGCATGGTACTTGGGTTGCGTAGCTACCTTACTTATGAGTTTATCCCACGGTTTGTCTTGGGGTAGGCCGCGGTAGTGACAGCCGTTGGTCCCTCTGAAATCCCCCACATTCGGATAAGCTGTAGGAGTCTAAAATCTAACAACCGGAGTTGTGCGGAAGCAACACGAGAGGTTAGCTCCCCGTGGTACCTGGGTGCTTAAGTCAATGTTCTTCAACGCTAGTGTATCTAACTCGTTCTTACCAGCTTTATGTGTTTAGTAGATAAGAACCTAGAACTAACTCGTATGTTGCCTCCTATGTCTAGGACCCCTTAGAGAGAGAGAGTGTGTGTGTGATCACACTACCCCATTATCATTTCTTACCTCTGCACTTGAGTGTCTGATTTATTTCCGTCTATGATCTATACTCATTGCAATAGTGTTGAGCTTGTCAATCCACCAAAGCCTTCCTTAGATTCGATACCCTTTGCTTTTGGAATACTCCTTTGGGGAAATGCTACAATGGTACTTCCGTGCGCTTGCGGACTCCTGTAACGTTAAGAATTACCAACCAGCATTTCTGGCGCTGTTACCAGGATGGGTTCTAAACCTGTTCTTAGGTGATTGCGTTAAGAAATGACAATAGCGGCTAGGGTCGGCCTAGGCCATCTTCTAGACAACTTCGAGGACTCGCGGCCGCCGTCGTCTCCCTCCGGTGCTTGCTTCCAGGTTTCGCCGAGATATCGTGAATGGATCCCCCCTCTTGGACGTCCGGGGGTTGTATTTATGCCCTTGGGGAGCCTTGGGGCGAGCTCCACCTTTCCTTGCATGAAATCTTTCTTGAGATAGAAGCGAACTTGGTTTCCATAAAATCAACCTCGTCCATATTTTCCTGATTCGCAGTCCTTCCTTACCGGCATCATATCTCCCACGTTCGGACTCCAAATAGTACACATTCGGTGTCTAGATTATGTTCCACGAAATTATCTCCAACTTTGATATTCATTGCTTTCCTTGGAAATGAAGATACGATCCTCAAAACAGCCTCGGAAGATAATCTGTCTGATTTCGAACTTATCTGCGCAGCAGGTATTTCGGGGCCATATCTCCTGGCTCCTTGACCCGAATTGGGCCTTCCATATGTCCAAATCGAAGCTCTCATCGAGACCCACAACTTTGGTATTCAAACTTTTGTCATTAGAGACCGTTTAAGTCTTCGAATCTGCACCGAAAGATCATGCTGTTCTGGGCTGCGCGAATATCTCTCGGGCTGAGTTGATCTCATAGGTAAGCCTCCAAGTCCTTGGAGTTTTACGACTTCATTCTTTGATCCTCGGGTCATTTGGAGTCATGTTCACTTCGTGTCTTGACTTGTGCTGGGTTTCATTATCTTCTCATAAAGTGCTCGATGAACTTTACCCAGAAGTACTTCTTTAAACGCTAAAATCCTGCGTAAACAACATACTCTAAAAACCACATACAAGTGTGAACTTGTTACATCATTAGTATGCCTAGTGACGGGTTAGTTATAATTCAAAGTTTAAACCAAAGTGTAACAAGTGCTCTTGGTTGATGGAAATCGACCGCCAACAGATACATGCATGAAGTATTAAATATAGACAAAAAATAATTAATTGCACATATTGTAATAATTTCACAAGATGAATCTATTAAACTTAATTAGTATATTAATTTGGCAATGTCGCGCACACAGTAAATATGTTCTAATGATCAATTATTTTTTTTAAAAAAGATAATGACCAATTAATTAAGCTTAAAAAATTCATTCGTGATTGTCAAGCGAGTTCTGAAATTAGTTTTCTTATAAGATACCCCGCACGTTACCACGGTAATAAATTTTAAGGTCAAATTCAAAAGTAGAAACACTTATATAAATTTGAAAGTAGAAATACTAAAGTGATTACATGATAACATTTTTTTTACAAACGACATTATAAATGAAAATATGTTCATTTTGTTGAGAGGGAACAACCATATAATGATTGATCATTCATGTATTTTCATTGTGAGATTTTTGGAACGTGGTACTCGTAAATACTAATAAATTGTATGCATGGTTGGCTGTCGCTATGAGTCACATAGAATCGATGTAAGTCATAATTAAATACTCCTAGTTGACATGACGTAACCTGTGATGTAGTGGATTTATAGATGAGGTAGATAGCTTACATGTTGAGAGAAATAAAATTAATAACTCTAGTGGAGTGCATCTGTATAGGTTATATAGATTAGTAGCAGAATATCCCTTCCAACATGCATTTCATGAAACATTTGATGTGACACCGCAAAATTTTTCAAAAAAACAACTACAAGGTCTTAATTCGAGTAAAGTGATATGAAAAGAGTTCTCGTGTTCCAGTTCCAGCGAGGTGTATTTCAGCCTTGAATCACAGTAGAAAGCATCGAATTGAATATACGCACAACAGTATCAGAGGTAAGACGATGATTGGATTCAGTACGGATATAAATCAACAGACACTTGGGCAAATATCTCAAGCTAGCAGCCCTCAACTCAAAGCAGCAATGGAATTCACAGTGCGCTGCTGGAGTTGTGGACTCCAATGTGCTACAGTACAATTTTAGGGCAGGATGTCGTGGAGTTCGCGAGAACAATTTCCCCATTGGCCATGTTCACCAGCTTCTGTTGCAGAGTAGTAAGATGGCATCTGTAATAAGTCCCAACGGTCAACATAGGATTCTTACCACGTTTCGGTTTCCTCCGGAACGAAAATCCCACTCCCACATGTATAAGCGGCCGCTCAGCTTATTCGCCGCTTCTCATTGGCCGCATGCAGCCGTAGGGCCCGCGCTGCATGCCGGCAGATTCCTCTGTTCGGAATTATTTATAATATGTAGGTCCCACCTGGTCAAAGGACGCGAGGTGTAAAATTTGCCTGAGCCGCACACCGCGACTGCCTCATCCTGCCTGCCTCGCTCCGCGAGGCAAAAGAAAAAAACAGTTACTGCCTGTCTGCTCCTCCGAGTGCCTTCGGCCATCTGATTCAGGGGCTTCGGGCCGAAAGCGCGTCGCCCGCGTCGTCCTCCCCGCCGCCGACCCACCTCCACTATCCTTCCCTCTCGCCGCCGGAAGTCTGGACGGCGGGGGGAAGGGGGGGGGGTCCTTTTTCCCCTTTTTTCCCTCTCCATCCATTATTTCGCTCTCTCCCGAGCCCACCAGCGCCAATGGCTATGGCGGCCCGACTGCCGTTTCCGGCCGGCCGGCGGTAGATCCGCCGTCCCTCGTGCCTGATCTACAACCTCCGGCGCTGGATCTGGTCGTTTGCCTCTCCTCCCCTCTCATTTCCCTCACCCGTCTCTTCTCCTCCGAGCCCAAGATTTCGGTGACCGGAACAACCAGAGGTTGTGGCAGCGGCCGGCGTGGCCTGTGGCTATCTTGCCGGAGTTTCCCCGTCCAGCCTCGCAAGCCTGGGCTACTGCCCTTCGCTTGTTCGCCAGGCGCCACTTCTGTTTTTTTTCATTGAGCTGCTGAGAGCTGGTATGTTGCAGAATGCAGAGTACCAGATTGCCTTTTGGTTTCTGGTCTCTACTCTCTCTTCCGTCATTTCAGTTTACTTTGCATTGAATCTGGAATATGGTCTTGGTTATTTGCATGTTTGAAAAAGATATTGTTAAGTGTTGTCACAAAAAATATTTCTGAGTGCCACATCCCATTGACCTGCTGGCTGACTCCTATTCAAAGACATTAGCATGCTTGATTGCTTGCATTTGATTGCTGAATATTCATGTATAATCTATGTTAAATTATTGTTTTCTTCTTGATAATGATAAATCATGCCAGCCATTTATAGATCTTTTTTTGTCTTTTACATATTGCAGATCTTTCCACCAGGTTTATGATAACCCAAAAAAATAAAGAAATACAAACAAACTTAGCTGAGCCATTGTTGGAGTCCAGTTTTCCTAATGTTCAGAGTGTTAAATTCGGGATACTTCGGTTGAAGTTTGTGTGGCTGCTGCTGTTCAGAATGTCAAAAGTGGATATATTTTTATGAATATATAAAGTATTTGTTATTAGTTTTCTCTGTGAACAATGGTTTGAGTTCTTTGTGTAACGTACTGTACATATTTTTAGGTGGTGCAGGCACCATTGGAAACAGCAAAATGTACTTAGTTTTTGGTATATCTACTGAAAGGTGCCATTTTGGATAGTCACTATCGTTTGTGTTCGATACATTTCATATGCGTAATGTTGGTTTAAACAAAGACACAGCTGCAAAAGGGACCATTTGTTTTCCTTATGTGTACGTATGAGGATCAGCATATGTTGGAGTAAGCAAAATGAAAGTAATGAGCATTACACATTATTAATGCGAAAAAGTTGAAGTACAGTAGAAGACTTTAGGAGCGCATGCGACCAATCATGGTCCCGCGCGAGGCAACATCCAAGGCGGGGAAACAATTTCCCCTCCCCACGAGGCAAAAATCAATCCCGCCAGGCAAGTTTCGGTTGACCGGTTGTGTGTCCCACCTGCGTTTTATAAGATTCCTGCCGCATGCAAAGGTGGGTCCTACGGCGCATGCGAGATCATGGCGCGGCATAAGACTACCCACACTCGTTCTCCTTCATCTACTCCTTCAAAACAGAATATTCCTGCCTAGTCAGCGAGATTCTCTCCTTCATATCTACTTCTCCCGCATTCGTCATCCTTTATATCTCTCACACTATCTCAACAACCAAACGCGGGGCCCACACGTCATCCACCCCCTTCTCTACCACACCCACCCCCTCCATTCTCTCTCCTACTCCCTCTGGTTTCTTCCGCCGGCCTGCTGTTGGTGGCGGAGGAGCAGGACGGCCTGGGCGGGATCTTGGAGGAGGAGGGGAGCTCGACGGGCCACGCGGCGGATTCCGAGCACGGGCGCGCGCGAGGAGGTCCTCCCCTGCTCCCCTCCGGCGGCGGCGGTCTCGAGGGCGGCGGCGCGTGAAGCAGTAGGAGCAGCAGACGCGCCGACGGAGCTCGAGGCAGAGCTCGCCCGTGGCCGGCCGCGACCCCGGCGGCGAATCTCGCGGGCCGGACACGCGGTCTCGAGCTCGGAATCGGAGGACCAGGGGCGGAATCGGAGGACCAGCTCGAGCTCCCGGCGGATCTGCCCGGCGCGCAGACCGCCGCCGCCGCCGCTCCTGCCGCCGACGAGCGCGCGGACGTGGTTCCTCGTTCCTCCCGGTCGCCGGCTGCCGGAGCTCGGCGAGGCTGGACGGAGCAGAGGCGGAGCTCCTGCGCGGGGAAGGAGCAGGGGCCCGGGATCTAGGCGAGGCAGACCACAGCGGTGCAGCGAGGCGCGGGGACGACCACGGGGGAGAGCGGCGGAGGAAGCAAGGCGCAGGTGGCGGTGGCCTCGCCGGCGCCTCGCCTCTTCGACGGCGCGCGGGCAGATCGAGAGTGCGACTCCCCGTGGCGGCCTCATCCCGAGGTCGGCGCTTCACCTCGTCGGCGACGGCCGGCCGACGCCCACCACTTGTTCCCCAACGGCGACGGCACCGGATGCCCTCCTCCCCATCTCCGGCTCCTCCCCATCTTCCCGTCGTCGGCGCGCACGGGGCTGCAGCGGCGCGGAGCTCTAGGATGCAGCGGCGCGGGCACAGGCAATGGCGGCGCGGAGGAGCAGTGCCGCCTCCCCGGCGGCCTTCTCCCTCTCCTCCACCGGCCATCCGTTTCTCTCTTCCTCTCCGCCATTGAGCAGCAGCGGCGACCGGACGGAGGTTCCGAGGGCGGGCGGGAGGCGTTGCGGCGTGGGTCCCGCGCCACGGTGGCAGCCTGGCGGAGGGCCGCGATTCCTCTGGATACAGAGGAATCGGGGGGCGACGGGAAAACCGCGTCGCTTTTCCCGTCCCCCGCTGCGGGCCACTTTCCTCGAAAAGGCGACGGGAAAAGGGATAGCGGGGGGATCCCGTCGACCGGTACGGGTAGTCTAAGCTCCGCGGCCGCTTGTAGTAGCGGCTATGCATTTCTGGGTTTCCTCTCATCCTCTTGTTCCGACTTCCGACTTCGCCATGTGCTCGAGTGCTCGACGCCTCGACCGGAAGCCCGATCGAGTCCCGGGTTTGCGCCGTCGATCTCCGCGCGGGCAGTCGGGCGCATCAATGGCTCATCTGCGAGACCCTGCAGTTCTGCATCAACCGTCAAGTTGCACCGTGTCACACATGCATCGTCCTGAGCCTCTTCGCCAGCTCTTCTGCTTCGTCGGCCTGCCGACAGCTGATCTCCTGAACAGGGCGGTGGCCGCGCTGCAACCTCCACGTCAGCTTCTCCGCGTCGCACACCTGATCGACATCCAGCCGGCCGCAGGTGATCTCCTCTTGGATGAGCGGGCGGCGGCGCTTCTGGCAGCGCCACCTGCGCATGATCGCGTCGATGTCCACCGCCGCCCGCATCTTCTCCAGCGCCACGCGCACCTCGCAGATCTCCCTGACCTTGGGGCTCTGCTCGCAGCCGCTATCTCTCGCCATCCTCAGCAGCGAGGCCTCCAGCCGGATCGCAGCGCCCACGCGCGCCCTGATCGCGCCCAGCACCCCGAACAAGCCCTTGCCGGAGATGTCCGGCCAGACGTCCGCGCACGTCCAGCGGCCGCCGCCGCCGGGGACTCGGGCAACGTGAAGCGCGCCTGGCGAGGCGGTAATGGTCGCGCGGGGGAGGCGGTACTGCTGCGGCTTGCTCTCCTGATCCGCGGAGGTGGCGAAGCCGTCGATCAGGGTGATGCGGCAGTGCGCGGCGCTGGCGTTCACGCTGAGCAGCGGCGAGGCAGGGTCGGCGGGGTCGACGGGCCTGGTGACGTCGACGTGCCCGTCGGCGGAACGCGGCGCATTGGCTCCCAGGATCTCGAGCAAGGCGTCGTATGTCTGGTCCATGATGACCAGGGCCATGTTGTCCACCATCTCCCGAGGGCGGTGCTCGTCGAGTATCTGCCGGACGCGCCAAGGCGGTGGCACCGTCGTCGTCCTTGCGCTCCCCATTGTCGTAAAATTCATGGTGAACCGAGCAGCCATTGCCGCGACGATCAATCGAATTGTACTGTTTCACTTTTTTTTTTCCCTTCGGAAGGAACAAAATGCAAATATTCAATCAAGACCCGTATGCTAATGCTCGAGACCGGTCGCAATATAATGTCGCGAAGTCGCATCCTACTCGAGAATCGGTTCCTTCCAACTCCGACTCGGTTCTGCCTTCTGCGCCGTGCGGGGCCCACACGAGTGGTTGTCTCTTCTGGTTTGTTTTATGCACACTTTTTTCCCAATGGAGCCATCTTGCATCCTACTCCTCTATTTCGCTAATGAACTTATTTGTTTCCTCTTTCCTCGGACGCCGTTATTAGTCTAAAAAACAAATTGTGACGAGTTTTGCTTCAATGGTCCTTTTCATAAAAGTTGCATGAATATTAAAGCAATCAATTTATTTTACGGCAATGCTATACCCAAAACATCCGACGCGAATGAAAAAAACGGACGTGCACATGGCACAGCTCCATCCACACATGCCGTCTTATCTTCAGACTGCTTCTTCTTCTCCCTCTCAACAAGTCGGATCTCTTTCAACCACTTTCCTTCTTCCACTAAAACGATTTTTTTCACGAAGAGGTAAGATCACAGCCCTCACAAATTTGCCGTTGCTCACCACAACTTGGGAGCTAGCCGGCGACGTCTAACCGTCTAGGAGACGAACCTCCAAGAGTAACAAATACTTCAATGACTTGTAGCCCCGAATCAAAGTGCTCAAGATATAGAATGCTCTTTCTCAGTTCACAAAGGATCTCTTAAGATCACTCTCTCAACCCAACTTGAGGATATGGTTTGAATCACACAAATCTCACAAAGAGAGGGGAGAGCCACAAAGGCTTTGGCTTGTCAAATAATGGCTTCGAAGCTCAACAATATCACCTGGAATATCACTTCTCCACTGAAGAGGTCGTGGGGGGTATAAATACCCCACTCTAGAAAAAACTATTCGTTAGAGCACGGGGCACACCGGTCAGACTAGTGCCTCACACCGGTCAAACCAGTGTTTGGAAAACTAGTTGTTGGCTCGAGGTGACCAGTCAGACCAGCCCTCCTAACCGGTCAGGGCAGAGTTAGTCCCAAAGCTCTTACTTTCTCTACAACACTTCACCAAAAAGATGAAGTGGCTCAGGTTATATTAGAAGGGACTGTTACCACACTCTAAAACTCTCAAGGCTCTCTCAAGGCTAAGTCTCACAATGGTGTTCTAAGAGCACTTTTGACTTGGTTATCAAGTTAATGTTGCATTTCTCTTGATAGTATGGAATTCTTGTACTCAAGAACAAATAGAAAGACTATGTCAACCTCTTGAGCTTGTAATTCTTCGAACTTTCCATACTTGAATAATTTTCACTTGAGGGCTTCCAAAATTGCTATTTTCTTGAGCATATCCATACTAGAGCTAGTGACTTAAGATTCTTTCATCAAGCATAAGAATGCAAACTTGTATATTTTAAGTCACCCCATATTGCCAATCATAACACAAAGATGAGTTGCATTGCTTCCCTCGGTAATGTATGAGTATGATTCTTCAAAACCCCATGGGTACTAGTTCCTTCACCTTAGAAAAACACCAATGGTAGCCATGCTAAACCAAAGATTGCTTATTATCTCGCTCTAGTCATCTCGGTTGATCTCTTCAACACTTACCAAAGGCACATTGAGTTTGGCTTTGCTTCATCATCATTTAATCTTCATTTGAAAACCATTTAAAATGCTTGTTCTTAATTGTCAACGAATATGCAAACTTCCAATTGAGGATCATCAAATAAAGAAACATCCTTGTATCCTTTTGCAATCACCATATGAAACCTTGCATTTTCTCATTTTCCTTTAGTTGATCCCTTTTATTTTTAGCCAAGCTATCACATGTGTTGAATACTTCATAGATCACTTCTTGAAACATACTCCAACATTATCTTCTATTTAGCTTGTCATTTAATCAATATTTCCAACTTGGGATCACACACTTGCTTGCTTTCTTTGATGTGAGTCATATTCATTCATTCAATTGTGTGAAACAATATTACATCATGAATAATAAACTTAAAACCTGCACACAATCTTTAGCAACCAAGTTAGTCTTTTAATCGCTTTGTCATACAATTCACCAAGAGACCTAGATGTACTTTCAATGTTACGACAAGTTTTTCTCCTCATCATCAACAAATGGGGTGGTACAAATTTTCAACATGAATTTTGATTGTAAACCGTAGTATTTGATGATGCAAATGGTGATTTTTGATATTGCAAACGGTGATTTTTGATGTTGCGGATATTATTTTATGTTGCATGGAACATGATGACAATATTGTGGTGGGATTTCTTTCACTACAGTACCGTCCGGGCACTAGCAGCTCCCTTAATTTTAATTATTTTTTGTCGTGGATCTTGTTTGGGCCCTCCTATCCGTGGCTCCGTGCTCAGCCCATGTCCACCCGTTCTTATCCTTCAATTATATATGGCGGCTCTCTCCAACTCTTGTGTCGTCGTCGAACATGCGCCCGACAGAGTGACAAGAGGATGGCACGTTCTCGTCGCTCTATCAAACCGGGATAACCGCCCATCTTGCAATTCCTTAGAGCAACTCCAGTGGTGGTATGCAAATGGGCTTTTACTATAAAATTTAGAGTTTTGATGTATAATTCAACTCTAGCAGAGCCTCTAAATGAACCTGTATTTTTCATAGCCATCCAAATTCTAGCTCCAAGCCTCCATTTCTGGAGGGCTTCTAATTCCCCTCCAAAGCGTGGGTCCCACCATTTCTATTTTACTTTTTTTTCATTTCAAGGCCGCCATCTTCAAGGCAAGTTCTGTCCAATCTGTCACCACCTCCATATGAGCAGTGCAAGAACGGGCACACAGCGTGGGGGAGCTGCTGCGACCGCGTGCACGGGGCGTGCTCGTCCTGCCGTGACCCCACCGGCGCCATTCGGCGCCGCCCACTAGAGAACGCCATCGCCGCTAAGGTTGTCCCCTGCGGGTTTGCTGGCACCGGGTGTGTGGAGACCCTCTAGTACATCGAGAAGCGCGCCCACGAGGCGGCCTCCTACCGCGTGGCCCGTCCCGGGCCGCGCCTACGTGGGTCTCCTTATCCACGACCACATCCACGACACGCACTAGCATGCCGGCGGCGGAGGGGAAGACGACTGCGACGACGCCGTCATCGGGTTCGTCTGAGAGGCGACGGTGGCGCTGCGCCAGACCACGTCGTTCTGGGTGCTCCTGCACGTGCGACTCGCGCGTGTTCCTACTGCTCAATGGCGGCAGCCCCTCGGGGCGCTCGCTCTCGCTGGTCTCCATCGGCCTGCACCCCGCCGGCGCGAACAACGTCTTGACGGTAGATGCCGGGGTGAAGGGCGCCAGGCGGAGAGCGCGCTTGCCCTCGTAGTGGCGGTAGAAGAGGTCGAGGAGGCTCGATGGGGCGAAGCTACCACGCGCGGCGTCGCGGCAGTGCCAGATGAACGCGGGGCTGAGGACGTAGCATCGCGGTGGGAGCTCGGCAGCAGCGGCGGCCCGATGGGACGGGCTTGAGCTGATTTCTCATTAAAGTTAAGAGCTAATTTCACATATATATTTATATTTTACAACCCGGCTCGCAAATGAGTTTTTTTTAGATAAAAGGCTTTGCAGTCCTGCTTTATACAAAGCAAAGAGAACATATTGGGGATACTAGTATTTATAGAGAAAGCCCATAAGACTTTGAGAAAAACACCAAAGGCTCACCCTCTAAACGCCCTCTAACCAAAAGGCAACCAAAAGACTGAAAAAGTAGCTTAACAACTTATTACAAGCATTCGAGTGTTGGCGGTCAATTTCCGTCAACCTAGCCACTTATTTACCTTCTATGTTGGTATTGATTTGATATTCACACTAACGATCCTAACCCCCATTATTTGCTATGTTCGCACTCGTGCACGGTTTTTGGAGTTTGTTGTTTACACAGGAATCAAGAGCTTAAATGAGGACTTCCGGGTAAAGTTCATCAAGGGATTTACAAGGTGATCATGGACCTCGGGACAAGTCAAGATACAAGATGAACATGACTCCAAACAAGCCAAGGACTAAAGCATGAAGCCGAGAAGTGCGGAGGACCTAGACAAAAGATGCGGGAGTTCATTCGCAAAGGCCCCTTATCTAAACCGCGAGGAAAATGACGTCAAGGGCCCACATGCAACTCGGCAAAAACTCAAGAAGTTGCGAGAAGCATCCGGAAGAAAGGCGGCACCGAACTGGGCCAGGATGGGCCCAGGCCAACCGGCCCAGCCCATTCTGGGCCCTATTCGCTGTCCTCTTTGACCTAGTTGATCCTTGGGCTATTTATAGCCCCGGTACCCCGAGCCACGTATCAAGCAATTCGTCATTTGCCGCCGAGGAGCAGAGGAGCTTGAGAGACACCACCCCGGAGAGGAGGGTCGAGTTAGTCATCTAGGGTTTGCCTAGCCGGCGTGGGAACCTTGCAAGGAAGACCATGTCAGAATTTCGAAGGCGTGAATCAAGGTCAAGGTAGGATCCCGGTTGGATCTTATTCATGTATTCATACTTTTGATGGAGTTTTAATGAATCCGATTCTTAGCGATCAAGTACTTTCGTTTGCAATTCTTGTTCTTGCTTGGGTGTTTTCCTCCTCAATCTATTCTCGAGATAGATTGCATGGGATGTTCTTGTAGCCGCGGTGGCTAGAGGTGCATACCCGATCTACCAAGTGGTTCAACACACTCCTTGCGGGTGTGCTCTAAGATTCAACTGCGAAGAAGGGGGAACATCGTGATAGGATGTTGACACCGAGTACGGCAGGGCGACTTAGGGGGTTTGACCGAAGGTCACGATTTAAAGAAGCTTTCAATGAGATTCGTTTTGCTCTCTCTTTTATCTTGCTCGGAACAATGACATAAACTCAATCTAGACCCCTCTCTAGATCGGTACCTCAATGCTTTCTCTTGCTACCTCTTTTGATCTTAGTAGATTAGATGCAATTCGAAACCTCTCAAAGAAGCAAGTGTTTCTTGGTTATTAGATTGATTTTACATTACATATTGTTCCACGGATTTGATACCTTGGGTTCACCACTCAAGGGAAGAAGGGTTCCTTAACTACGACGAGGGATTTGTCCGCTTGCAAGTCCAAACGAACTTTGCAATGATAATCAAACGTCAACATCGAGTCACAGAGCAAAAGAGAGCTAAGAAAAGAAAAAGAGTTTTTCTCCAGCTTCCTTTGGACAACTATCTTCAGATCTCAGGGCTTGACGAAGATTGTCAAGACCGCAACTTGTGTATCGCCACATCGATCCATCTTCTTTCCTGCTCCCGATGTAAGGCCTTCCATTTCTGCATATGTGAAATTGTACGATACAAGCCTACATTAGGGGGAGGAAACAACCACATTGTTGAAAACAAAGTCATTGCAAATCAGCCAAAGACTCCAGGTCAGACATCCAACAAAGTATATAAGAAACAAAGTCTGTCTGCATGAACTCCCTCTCTTTAGTTCCCTCAAGTCATCTACCTTAATGGGAAGTAAAGGCCACTCAAAGACATCCCTACAAAAGCACCAACTAAAAAGAGCTACAGGACATTGAAACAGGATGTGCTCAACTATTTCCTCTTGTCTACACATTTTGCATTCAATCTCTCCAGGCCAATTTCGTTTTTTCAGCTGCTCAACAGACTGAATTTTGTCATTAAAAGCCTGCCATAAGAAAATCCTAACTTTGAGTGGTGGTTTGGAATTCCAAACAAACATGAGCCATTTATTATTCATTCCAGGAAAGGTTAACTCTCTATATAAGGAAGAAGTGGAAAAGGAACCAGATTTCTCCAGGACCCATCTCACACTATCAGATTTTGTAGATAAAACCACCTCACTAGTTAAAGCAACTAATTCCTCCCATTCAGAAACTTCCACCGAGCCAAAATTTTTTCTGAAGGACAGAACTAGCCCCTCTCCCCTCAAGACCTGCGCAACTGACCACTCTTGTTGGTGACAAATTTCAAAAATATTTGGAAAGCAGATCTTAAGAGGACAGTCACCTAACCAGACATCAAGCCAAAAGCGGCCTTTAGCTCCATTGCCAACTACATAAACCAACCCTTTCCAACAGAAATCTTTCGCACTCTGCAAACCATTCCAAAATTGGGATGTGTTCCTCTTAACACAACTGTAGAAACCTTTATTACCAAGATACTTATTTCTGAGTAAATTACAGCATATATTGTCATCACCTCTCTCTATCTTAAAAATCCATTTGGAAAGCAAACTAACATTCATAATTCTAGTTTCAGTAAAGCCAACTCCACCAGCCCTTTTGGGAGTAGCCATTAGATCCCAGCTGGCCATATGGTATTTTCTCTTAAGATTGGGTCCATGCCAAAAGAAATTTGCTCTAGCAGAGTCCATTTTTTGGTGTATCTCTTCTTTCAGTCTGTAGACCCCCATGGATTAATTTGGAATAGAACTCAGACTCGATTGAATGAGCACTGCCTTCCCACCAGATGATAAGCCTATGCTTTGCCAGGTTGGAAGCATTTTTTCAACCTTCTGATAGATATAAGCCAGCTCTGAACTAGGCATGTGTCTGTCGTGAACCATAATGCCTAAGTATTTTATAGGTAAACACCCTTTTTGACAATTTAAGATGTCCACAACTCTCTTCTCCTCAGCTTCTGTTCCTCCCAAGACCAACACTTCACTTTTCTGATAATTAAATCTCAATCCTGACATATTCTCGAAACAGTATAGTAGGAACTTGGCATGTAGAATGGTTTGTTCATCTAGATTCAAGAAGATGTCTGTGTCATCAGCATCCTGTAAGTGGGTAAGTCCCCCCTCTATTAAATGTGGCACCAAACCTTTAACTTCTCCAGCCTCTCTAGCCTTCTCAAGCATAGTTGCAAGCGCATCACTGACAAGATTAAAGAGGAGAGGTGAGAGCGGATCCCCCTGCCGCAGGCCTTTGTAAGTGGTGAAGAAATCTCCTGGAGACCCATTAATTTTAATCCCCACTCTACCCCCTTCTATGATGTGTTTCATCCACTCTATCCATTTGGGAGGAAAGTTCTTTTGAATCAAGACTTCTATGAGAAAGTCCCAATGTACCTTGTCATAAGCTTTTTCAAAGTCCAATTTCAAGATGATCCCTTTAGTCTTCTTAACCCTTAGCTCACGCAACACCTCATGCAAAATAACCACCCCCTCTAGAATAAACCTGCCAGGTATAAAGGCAGTCTGTGTCTTACTAATCAATTGGTATGCATATGGGGTGAGTCTCATCGTTAGCACCTTGGTAATCCATTTATAATCTACATTCAGAACACAAATTGGCCTGTACTGCTTGATATTGTTGGCTTCTTTCATTTTTGGTATCAGGGAAATCATGCCATAATTGAGTCTACTTAAATTTAGTTTCCCTCTATAGAAAGCTTGGAACATCTCAAGCATTGTTTCTTTGATATCATGCTAAAATTCTTTATAGAAGCCCACTGGTAACCTATCAGGACCAGGAGCAGAATTTGAGTCCATATCTCTCAATGCTTCCTCCAGCTCTGTTAAAGTGAATGGTTTCACCAGATTTTCAGCTCCTTCTTGTGATAATCTCCCTACATTAGCCCAGAAATTATCTCCTAGTCTAATTTGACCTCTATCCTCCCTCCCAAAAAGGCTTTTATAGTAACTCTCTATATGACTTCTTATTGCTATTGGATCTCTAATCTCTCTATCCCCCTCCTCAAGTGAAAAAATAGAGCACTTTTTCTTCTTTCCATTAGCCACTCCATGGAAGAAGCCATCATTGGCGTCACCCTTTAAAAATCCATTTCTCTCCACTCCTCCTTTGCCATTGAAGTTCCTCCAGGAAGTAATTGTTTCCAACTGGTCTTCTAGATCATATCTCAACTGCCAATGACCATCCCCCAGGTTACCAGAATCAGCAAGTCTGTCAAGATTTTTAAGTTTGTCCAGCAACTCTTTTTTGTCTTTTTTCTTCTGGCATTGAAGATTAACACCCCAACCTTTGCAAAAATGCCTGGTAGTCTTGGACATTATTGTTTCCCCTCTCAGGCCATTTTTTTTAACTTTTCCTCTGAAACCTTCCTGAGCAAGTCAAGCCATTTCAAATCTGAACATCTATTGTTGCTGGAATCTGACATTAGCAGTGTTGACTAAGATTGGATTGTGATCAGACCCCACTCTAGTAAGAGATTCACAAGAAGCCTTCCTGAAATGTTGGTCCCACTCTAAACAAGAGAACACTCTATCTAGCACACTCATCACCGGGTTTAGCTGTTTGTTCGTCCAGGTGAACCTATGCCCTTTCCTAAGTAATTCTTTAAGTCCATACTCCGTTATGAAGTCATTAAAGACATCCATCCACCCCTGGTTAACATTATCTGTTGATTTCTCCCACGCGTATCTAATCATATTAAAATCTCCCCCCATCAGGAAGGTAGAATCCAAACTCTGATTTTTTTTGTGAAAGTTCTTGGATAAACTCTAGTTTCCTATCTACCTGCACCGGGCTGTAGACATTAATGATCTCCCATATAAAATTGTCATTCAAGGACTTAATTTTCAAGCTGGAAAAGAAAGCTCTGTTATCCTTCTGAAGAACTGAAGCCACCGAGGTTGTAACCCCAATCAGGGTACCACCAGAGTGTCCAGCAGCCGCAGACCAAGACCATTCAAAGACATCACCCTCATTTAAAGCAGATAAATCACTGGCGGAGAAATCCGATTTGATAGTTTCCTGTAGACAGATAACATCCACTCTATTATCTTTCCTGAGCTCTCTCAATTGATTGCGTCTTCCTCCAGCACCAAGACCCCTAATGTTCCAGAACAAAATTATCATTTCTTCATGTGAATGATCAGGCCAGAGGCCGGTTTCCCACTTCTAGGGGGTTGTACTCTTCGATCAAAGGATGGTTTTTCCGGAGGGCGGGTGAAATTCCCAACCTCCTCCAAGTTTTCCACAACCTCAACATCACAATTTATCCCTCCCTCCAGAGATTTCTTCTGAGCTGTCTTAGCACCCTCTATACAATCTGTGTTCACCTATTCCGCCACTCTCTATTTAGCTACTAGAAGAGTAGCCTTGGCTAATTCTTGGGCTTGCAGAGTGTTAAGAGTTTCAGCCACTACCTCAGTAGTGGCTCCCAAAGAGATGTTACTACTAGAAGCTAAATGAACCAGAAGATCAGGTTTTACTGAATTAAAAATAGCAAAGGAAGACAAGGTACCTGTGAATTCATTTTGCTTTCTCTTGATGGCTTCTGCTTTGTCCTGAATTTTAATGTTGCCATTGGTGTTTCGGCTGCTCTTGCGAATTTCCCGCTGTTCATACCTCTTCGAGGTGGCAGTGAGAAAACCATCTACAGAATTCTTCCCTAATGCAGCATATGTCTTCTCCCAATCAATCTCTTCGGAGTCCTCGCTACTCTTGTTACTGATTGTAGTTTTTTCCTTCCCTTTCACCCCCTCTTGATTCTGAACAGAGATGTTCACCACTGAATTCTCTATAAGTTTTGCTGCCCTTGCTTCAATTTTCCTTTCCAAGTCTTCCATTTGGGCCTGTTCGCTGCGGTCAGGTTCATCATTGTAGTCCAAAAGCTCCTCTTCGTCTGAATCTCCCATATTCAGGTCAGCCTCAGTTGCACTCTACTGTGTGAGAATGGGGTTATTACCCTTGTTAATTTCCATGTTATCAGTCACACCTTCCTCTTCATCCAGCATCTCCCCCTCTTCAACCGAATTTGACAGCTGATTAAGTTTTGTATTCTCACAGTTGCCCATCTCATGATCCACCGCCTTGTTTTCACTGGGAGGAAGGGTAGGCGGGGCACCCAGGTTACCATCTTTGCAAAGCGGATCAGCGCCTTCCTATCTGTCATCTCCCCTACCTTCTTAGCTATAATCCCCTGACTAGCCTCTCCAAAGACAAAGCTCTGAGTGTAGAAATTTCCTCCCGCCTTGCCGCCACTACCAAACTGCGCTCTGACTCCCTCTTTATCTTTGCCCCTAGTTTTAGCTTGTCTATGCTGCCTGGCATTATCAGAGTCACCTTCCTCTTCATCCTCCTCATCACCCTGTTCCTTTTGCCTATCAAATCTTGAGATTTTACTCTCTTGTACAGGTTGTTTTGGCAGTTTCGGCACCCACCTAATCCTATGACTCTCTCCATTGATGTGAATCTGAGTTTCACCCCTAATTTGGTTAGCACTCTTACATGCAAGTTTCACTCTCACAGGCCCATCAGATTCTAGAGATTTCAAGTCCACTTCTTCTGGATCCCCAACTAGATAAGCAAACTCCATCATAACCTCCTCTTTCCTTGCAATTTCAGAGACCTTATAAGCTTTAACCCAAACGACCTCCAGTCTGCCATCAGCTTCTGGAGATAGATCTGTAGGGACCACCTTTGCAGAGATAGCAGCAGTTTCGAAGCTAAATTGCTTGAACCTGGAGCACTGATGCCTGGTGTCTTCATTGGGAAAGGATATCATGTATTCATTGTCCGCATTCATCTTCTTTATCTTCCAGCTAGAGACCTCCCTAAAAAGGTGCATAAGCTCTCTTTCTATGATTTCCACACTGGCAGCCCCTGACTCAATCCTCATGATGCCTAGTACTTCTTTCTTAGCAAAGGGTCGTTTGTCGGTTGGGATGTGAATACTGTAGAACATCTGACCTGGCATGCCAAACCCACACAGCCGAAGTCCTCTCTTTTCTGGGCAGACCGAGGACCTATGGCCCGATTTCTTGCAGCAATAGTAGAATGGTGGGTTGGAGCAGTCCTTCCTGAGGTGCCCAGGTAAGTTGCAGTTGTGACAGTGATACTCACCAGGCACCTGAGTTGTTCGAGTCTTTCCCCTAAAGTCATTGCCCTCATTGGCTCGAAGTCTTGGTCCCTCTTCAGCAGCACGACACTCATCTTGTTCCCTTCGCAGCTTCGCCCTCAGTTCTTGCTCCTCCCATTATGATCTCTCCCTCTCCTCAAATTGACGCTTATTTGGGGCAAAACGCGGAGGATCAGATCTAGGTGCAAAACCTCGATATCCCTCGCGGTCTTTGAAGTGTCATTTCCTGTCGAAAGAATCCCCACTCCCAGCGAAGAAATTCCCCTCTTGGTTGTTGTTCCCTTGGAAACCACCAGCTCGCCCCGGGCCAACTCTATCGCCCAGGTGCGAGGAGGTGTTGCCGCCGCGGCCAGCGCCCACCTCTCGCCCTTGATCCATCCTCACCACCGAAGCAAAGGATATCGAATCAACTTTCCTTGGCACAACCCTCGTCACACGCCGACTCTTCCACCCGAATATCTGGATCTCTCTTCCTGTTGCCGGGAACCCTCGGCCGCCGCAAGCGCACGACCTTTTGGAACCTAGAGCCAGGAGCCGACCTTATCTGACCAGGAATGTGAAAAGAGGTCCTCCACGCAAGAGCCAAATGGGTAAATGGGCCCTGGTGGGCTGTGGGCTAAGCCGGCCTGTGAAGGACATTTGACAGATTGACCCTCCAGAGAGATCTCCTTCACCGATGCCGTCCCCGAACAGCCACAGCCATCCCCCCCTCCTGTGTATTCCGAGCTCTGGCGATTTCATCAACAAATCGTTTGGAAGATTCACCCGAGGAGTGCTTGTCTCTGAAGGCAAACCTTCTGAGTTTCTTAATTTGTCTCTCAAATACATCTCCCAGTGAGAACGGACCAAACCTGACAGGGTCAGGCGGAGAATTGGTGATTTGCGGAGAGGGAACTCCATCGATTTGGCTCTAGCAATCCCTGCCATCGCAGAGTGATTGAACGAAGAGCCCACTCTCACCTGAGATCCTACTCTTAAAATCCACCTTAAACACCGAATGCAGAGGAATCGTCGGAGAAGCGAAGGATCCCCAAATGCGAGCAACCCCCACTCCCGCGATTGAATGAAGAAGCTCAACTGGTAATCACGCTCAAGGTTGGGATTCCACTCTGTCAAGCCCGCCGCACCACTTACCGAATCAACCACTCAGCAGTCTAGCCGAATTCTCCCTCCTTCTGGAGATCAGCAGAGTCGCTGCCCACCAGGCACGCAGCGGACGTCACCTCAACGAACAACACCCTCCAGAAGAACAAATCCACTCTGAAGATCCACCAAACCTTGACGCATTCGCTAGAAAACTAGGAGAGATTGAAGGTCGTTGCACGCTCGATCAATCCCACCGCTAACTTTTGAAATTGGATGGTTGAACCTCGAGATCGCAGCGGATCGCCTCTCCGCGCGCACGGGCACCTGTTCTCTCCCCGGTACGTTGTCCGGGCTGGTAACGGGCTCCGCCCGAAAGTGAGTTTGGTGGACTTCAATTTGCAAAACCCCCACTGGAGTTGGTCTTAGATTTTGCACTTTGTGGCGGCACTGATGCAGGGCAGCGTGCCATCCTGGTATCCCCACAGCACTTCACTGCTTGGTCGCAAATGTATTATTGATTCAATGATTCTAGTCTCTGAAGTTGGATGATTCCAGTTGGAAATCTCTTCATGATAGTAGTATAAGCGGAAGTACATGGCCGGATGAAGAGCTGAGTTCACCGTTCGATGCAGTTTTAGTTCTGAATCAGGATGCAGTTTTAGTTCGTATGAAGTATATGGCTGTTTGGAGAGATTTAGGAACACGCACGAAAGTAATGATTAGATGAGCGTATCTCCGTCTTCATGACTCGTGAAGCGCCGACCCAAAGCGCATCGCCGCGGATGCACGCCGCCGCCGGCCGGCAGCGAGTCTAAACGCTAGCTCGCAAGTGGGTGGGATGGAATGTTTAGGTGCACGGATAATCGGTGGACTGAGCTGGCTCGGTATTGGTCCGGCTCCAAATAAGGCCGGACCTAAACAAGACGCGTGACGAAAATAATTAAAATTAAGGATTAAGTTTGCTTTATTTAAGATTGGTGTTATTTTTATGGGGAGGACCACCGGTGCAAAAATTTGTGATACCACTTGAAATTCTAAATAATATAGGTTCACTTAAACCACATTCCACGCACTACTTTTTTTTATTAGCGGTGCAAAGCTTTGAGACCTGGTTTTTGGTCTTACCGGGCCGGCCCGGTAGCTAAAACCGACCGGTAAGCATATCCAAACCGAACCTAAGAATTTTGAACCTCGATAAACCGGCCGGTTTGACCGGTATACCGGTACGGTTTTTCGGTTTCAAAAACCGACCGGTTCACAGTATTTTGAACCCTGCTTGCGTCAGGCCCACCCAACCACCCAAGTCGGACCCGCCAGGCCACCCACCCGCATGACCGCACCGACCCGCCAAGCCACCCATACACATGGCCGCACCTCGCACCTTGCGCGACAGCACGCCACACCCCCGCGCGACCCGCCATGGAGCGAGGAGGTTCTCTGAATGAGCGATCTGCAGATGCATTTGCTTGATTCATGAAAATGGGAACGGAGGGGTTTCAGTTGGAATGGTCACTGCTCTCAATTTGCTTGTCATCTCTGCTCAAACTGAAAAAGTTCAGAGAATATGCTTTGAAACTGCTCTTCTGGAGATGTATGGAAGAGTTAGTAAAGTAGTTACGTCCAAAAATGTATATATTTAATAATCAGATAATAGACAAAACTTTGTTATCGTGGAATAATATTATTTCTGTGCAAACTCTTAATTAAAATTGATGTACTTACCAAAATGTCATACATGGATAAAAAAATGCTATGTGAAAATCCTGTCTCATGGTTTGTGGTTTATATACATAGATATATATTAATGATAATATGCAAAAAAGTATTCTACATCTAATAATATTTTTATTGATTCCTGAAATTAACATTTTTCCATGTGTTTATAAGGTGGTGGTTTCATGTCCAGATATACTTGCAATTAATTCTAAATTCTTACTGCTTTTCAAAAAATTATAAACTCTTATTGCTTTTATAATAAAAACTATAAATTTTTATGTATTATATTTTTAAATCACGTGCGTATCGTACGTGCATCTATGCTAGGACAAACACTAATAATAGAACCACAAATAACGCGATTGAAGTCCTCAAATGGTAACCGTATGAAAAAACATTCAGGTCGCATCCCTTTCCCAGAAAGTATGTGCTGACTCAATGTACGTCACATTGTCACGTGCAATTCACGCAGGCCAGTTTTTTTTTTTTGGACAACAAACATTTCATTGATAATTAACAGCAAGAAGTTGTTTGAACCATTACAAAATTAATGGTTACAAGATGGAGTGCACACAAAAGAGGGCACCCATGAACATGACTATGATTAGTACATAAGGATGGCTGAGGAACATGGTGAAACTGAACATTATGAAATGCTCTTGTTGCTAGTGAATGCGCCATGTGGTTTTGATTTCTTGAAATCTTGAGAACCTTGTAGGAATCCTGTAAAGAGGCAACAATTCACGCAGGCCAGTTGAAAAGTGATAGAGGCATGTCACATCTTTCACAAGGGAGTTGAAATTTGGCAAGCAATTCAATAACCCACGCTAGGACCCTGACAACCAGCTATGAGCATCAGGACCTGTGCATCGATGATAATTCAATGCTTTCTCCTCTGTTCAAAAATAAAGCGCGGGGCAAGGGAAGGATACCACCAATATTGCTCAGGCACAGAAAATCTGATGTCGAATAAAATGTGTTGATGAAAATCACCGAATTATTTGTGTGAAACGAACCAAGAAAATGGTATTGACGTGTCAGATAATACTTACCTATTTGGATCACCGTCTTCGTTAATCTTAGCAGCAGCAGACCTACGAATAAACAAAAAATAGTTATCATCAAATAATTCAGATAGTTGCTTAACCAAAACATATAGATTTGGTCACTCAATGAAGTAGCTTAGAATTTCAACTTAACCAAAGGATATGGCTAATGTGGCTGGTTATGCTCAGTTATTAAGCCAATATCATAGGCTTGGGAGAATTTACAGCAAGACTATGGATACCAACAAACTCCCTTTATGAAGAGGATCGAAATCATGCAACTGTTCAAATCAAATGCTTTATGTTCAAACCGCACTGAATGGTATATTGAAGAAAATGCTTGACATTGTACATGACCATCAAAACTAAGTAATAACAACCAAGATAGAACAGCCAAACTGACCTACGATTAAACAATTTCCAGTTCATGGTACTAATGCCAAAAATTCAAGTAGAAAATATGGGAAATGTCAGAAGTCGTCGATAAGTGTATAGTGCACTAGTGCAGTTCCCTTAAACCATAATATCATGTACATGAATATACCACAAGAAAAATTACATAAATGAAAGGCATACCCTTTTCTATCGAAGTCCTTCAATTGCTCCAGAATTATATGTGTTGGTAGATAAGGCGTTCTTTTCGCATCATAGAAGTTCATGCCAATGAAATTCCCATAAAAATCAATAAGGGGGCCTCCAATCCCAGCCTTAAAAAAAAGAATATATAGAAATTAACACACGTGAGGATGACATTTTTAGTGCAATAAAGATGTAATGTATTAAATTACTCAAATTCTGATACAACAACTAATTCCAATATAAGAGAAACCAATGCTGTGTACCTTGGTGATCTTACAAGTAGAGATTCCATGCTCCTCGCTGACAAGATTGCTTGAATTGTCAGTCAGCACCCCACTTGTTGCCATGAGTTTTCCTGATTCAAAGGTACACCCTATAGCTACTACCTCATTGGGAGGATAAACTGGCTTCTCAATGTGGAGTTTTGCTATTCGGCGACAATGGAAATTCCTGATGCTGACAACAGCAATATTATAATATAAATTATGATGTTGCAGTTTCCCTGTGGCATGTTTCTTATTTGGAAGTAACACACAAATCTGCAATGAATGACATGTGAGAATTAAAATATGAAATAAACAAGCAGGGGGTATAGAATGATTTGTAGTACAAACCTTCAAGCGGCCATCAATCTCGTTTTTATTAGCAAATCTAACCAAACTCGCAGAAGTAAGGATTCTTGTGATGGATTTGAGGCGGCCTATAAGTACACCAGTGCAAGCAAAAAACCTAGTTTCTCCTACAAAGATCATTTTTGCAATCATGGTGTTGAAATTAAACTAAAAGAAGTAAATATGGGAAAGTAATATGATTACAGCAAAATCACCACGGAATGAAGCAAGGGAGACAACACTTAAAGATGTGTCTAAAGCAACTTCTTTTGTGAGCCTGTTCCATATGTCTCCCGCAAATTCCTCCTCAAAATTTTTGCGCAACTCCATGTCTTCTGGTTGAAGAATAATAGAAGAACAATTGAGTGTGCTAGAAAAGACAAAATGTGCAACAGAAGAACGGTCAGCAGAAGCAAAAGCAATAACTCACCATCAAGCATTTTTGGCAGGGGGTAACCATGGGATAGTAGATCGTTAGTAAATTGCTTCATGAATTCTGGTGCAACAAGGTGAAGTGATTATGACTATGGTTAACTAATGGCTTGCAAAACTGAAGGCAAATTACTCACCATTATCTGGCAAGGGTGAATTCGATAATTCACTGGTGTCTGGTGCAACAAGGTGAATCAGTAATGACCATGTATTTGTAATACTCAATAACAGTACAACACGATATCAGCAATGATAATCTAATAACAGCATCAGAAGTGACCCAGCTTTGATTCACCTTGTGATGATTCGCTTTCTGAATCACTTGTAGAGGATACATAAGACTTCTGATTCGTTTCTGGGCTCTTGTCACTTCCTCTACCTTTTTCTTTTTGATGGTGAGGGCCTGAGGGGAGACATAAGCTTAATTAGTACACTAGGTGATACCCCGCTCGTTACTGCAGAAATTTTTAAACAAAGTTGTAAGGTGAAAATTTGAAAGTATAAACTAAGGTGATTGCTATGCAACATTCTTTTACAAACGACACTATATACGAAAATATGTACATTTTGTTGAGAGAAAACAATTGTTAAATGAGTGATCTTTCACGTATATCTATTGTTAGAATTTTGGAGCACGGTACTCGCAAAGATGTATGGATACTATAGTCACAGAAAATCGATGAAAGACGTAAATTGATGATCTAGTGGATGATGATGTGACATGTGAGGTGGATGGCTTGCATGTTGAGAGAAATATAGTTAATGACTCTTAGTGGGTTTCATCTATATAGGTTATATAGATTAATACAGCATGTCAACATAGCGGGCAGTTGGCACATACAATATTTGTTATTATAGCAATATAAGTACTGGTATTTTTAAATAGTTTTGGTATTCCAAACTGCAAAAAAACTCTTTCTTAAACTCTTAATCACTAATACCTATCCACCTTTTTTACTTTTGTCCACATGTATACATATTGCATAAAGAGATAATAACTGAGGGTGGTTTAATCATTTGAATGTCTTCTTGGTGTTTTTATAAGTTATACAGAATGAGTTTATGGACAGAGGGCACCACAAAACGAACCTTGCGCCACTGCTCATTAAATTAAACTTAATAAAAGTGAATTTCACAACAGTACACATTAGCAATCTTCACGAGTAACTACTATTCTCACCTTCTGAATTAAGAACAACAGGAGTCGAAGATTTACATATCTCACTTGTGCTTCTTTCAATTTGGTTATCTCTTCTTTCCTTGATACTAGCCGCAGCCCTGCAGCAGAATGCTTCCCCCACCACAGAGGTACTGTTTCCATAGGAAAATGGATCATGGAACATATCTAAGCTAGGCAAAATGATATAGTTCTACATATTTTCTTTCTCATGAGATTACCGATAAAGCCAGTAAACACTGGTACCATTTTTCACTAAAATCCAACACGAACACGATATTTTAATAAAACTTGAATGCTAAATTGTTTAGGGGATTATTGTCCCGACTCACCACCCAACAGGTTTCAGTGAAAACAATGCTCCGAATAATGCCTGTAAGTAGAATTACTAAGGGGAGAAAACAGGTGCCAGAACCATGTTCAGTCCCTCAAACAGCCCTGCTCGCAGCAATACTCATAGACAGTGCAACAGCATCCGTCTTGACACTTGAGTTATGCATTTCAGAGTAGACCTGAGACTATTGGTTACTGGTCGGGCTTCAAACTAAAGTTTTTTGTGCCCGGCCTAAATTTCGTGTCCCACCTCTGTTTCAACAGGTAAGAATGAAATTATAGCAAACATACCTAGGTAACCACAATGGTACAATCGACTCAAGAATTGTTTCCTTTGGTACGAATAGAGTCCCTTCATTATCCACTCGAGACATGTTCATGCCAACAAAGTTTCCCTCAGAGTCAACAAGGGGCCCTCCAATACCAAACTGTCAAAAGGGGGAAAAAAGGGTGATGCAATATAGCACAAAATAAAGCCAACAAGAAAATGAATTTTTTCATAGCCAATCATATCACAACACAATTATTGATTTCCATAATTTCAAGACCATAAGGAGAGAAATCAGCAGTGCACTTTGACCTCAGGAATAATACACGTTGACATAATAAGCTTTTGACCATAAAGTTCACTTGATTTCTTAGTCACTACCCCAGTTATGCACATTATTGCTCCTCTACTGTTTAAACAAACAGCTGTAACAGTGTTATTATGTCCAACTACCCCGGGCTGATCCAGACTTGCTTCTTTAAAAACATGGAAAGGGCCCAAGCCAATAATAGCAATATTGTAGTCAAAATCAACTGATAGCAAGGACCCCCTTATCATTTGCCCATCTGGAAGGCTCACATGAATCTGCAATGATAAACCAAGGCAACAGGTTACAGAATTATCACAAATACCTTAAACAGACTAGCAATGCAGTACAAAAAATTGGGAGCACCAACCGACAGATCCATATTAAGATGTCTGCCACCTTGCTTAGATCTAATTGCAGTTGCTGAAGTCAGAAAACGACTACCATATGCGCCACTTTTGATAACAAGGCTTGTGTATTGATAATGTTCATGATCTCCTGCACGGGATTTTAATTTCAATTTTGGAAATGATCATTAAGCTAAAACTGATGATCAAATGAAAATATAGGAAGCTAGTTTGTATTATTACCAATGAATGACAGTGAGACAACACTTTCTGATAATTTTTGCACAACTTCTGTATGCAGTTCTACCTCGGCATCAAGGCTGTCGAATTCATTGTGAGATGACTCATCCAGATAAAAATTTCCTAGCAAAGGAGAGGCTGTTGTGATATAACAGAGTTGTGTAATAAATACATGAAACAAAAGGTTGAAACAACAACACACTTATCATACCATGACTTTTGCTAGCTTTCTGCTTCTCATTTGAGATAGATGAGTAATCACATCTTCGCTTTGACATAATTTCAACCCTGAAGCAAAAGGAACAAAATCCAAATACTACGCCATCAGTATCAATTCCACCTTTTCACTTACCACGAAACTTTTATGAAACAATACAAATATTACAAGTTAAGGAGGAAATTATTCTAGTTTGAGAAAAAAATTGTTCCAAGAAAACAAAAAAAAATGTAACAGAGAATAATTCATTTTAATAGTGGCAAACAAATACTTGAACATCAGTAACAAACGATTCAACACTAATCATTAGGTACTGATGATTATAATGCATGGGCAGAAGATTTGATACCACGAACTACAAATCGCATTCAAGGTAGGAATTTGAAGGGGAGTGGTGGAGTACCGGCGTTGGAAAGAGGCGAGCTGGCAAGGTCGGAATAGCCCTCGTCGGCGGTCGGACTACGCTGGTCGAGGGCCGGGGGAGGCGGGCGACTGCGGGAGCCGGCGTCCTTTGCCCTACCCCCTGGGCTTCAGAAGCCGGCGTCCTGCGCTGGGAAGGGGAGGAGGGTCCGAGACTCCGAGTGGAAGCAGGAGTCGGCACCGCGGAGGAAGGCGCGGGGGATTCGGGATTTTCCCAAAACTGGCGACACCACGTACGACACGGCTAAAGTATAATATTAGCAAACAGAAAAGAAATAGATTGGGCCAGCCCAACTTAGGCCTCCCTCCCAATCCCTACTTGCGCAGCCCACTAGTCCACCAGACGTTCACACACCAGCAGCCCTGTCAAAGATATAGAGCCTTGATTGCTTGAGCACCACCAAACGTGCCAAACCAAAACCAAGGCATGCCAAAAAATTTTTGTCAACTTTGATTTGGCCTCAAACCAATTGGAAGCTAAAATATTGACTTCCACATTTTTGCATCCAATCAAATAGCATTGTCAAACTTCGTCCGTATTTTAGCATGTCCCAACTTTGGCATGCTCTTATTTTGGTTTGGTACGTGTGGTGTCAAACAAATCAGGCTCATAAGATTTTGTTTAGTTCGGCAAATTATCATATTATTCACGTGTCACATCCAGTCACATCAAAACGTAATGTCATGTGACTCAATAGAGCAAGTTGTTAGCAAATTAATACTATTCATCTGTTATATCGACAACTGTCGATTCTACTTCGGTTCACAGACGAGTATAGCACCAACGCAAGCGTGTCACACGAGCATAGTCCTAGCTCCTCTCCTGATTCCCGAAGAACTGAACAGTCGAGTAGTGAACTCGCAGGGTGCGTTTGTTAGGCCGCACGGCCTTTGGGCCAGGCCCGCCAGCTGCACCGCGGCGTGTTTGGTGGGCTGGACGGCCTTCCCAGCCCGGCTCATACGGTGCAAAAGCGGCCCGCGAGCCTGCACCGCGTGAAACGCTCGGGGGGGCCGTTTCACGCGGTACAGGCCGGTGTGGGCGCTTTTCGGTGGCCGCGGTGGGAAGGGCGGGAGCCACGGCGGCCTGGCGCCCTTTTTCTGGCCGGATAGGGTTACCGCCCCTGCTCGCCGTCGTATAAAGTCCTCCCTCCGCGGGCAGACGCGCCCCCCTTCCACTCGCCTCCCTCCATTCGGTTTCGCACTCGATTCGACCCCTCCTCTTCCCAAACCCTAGATCGTGACTCGGCGAGTTGGAGGCGACGACGCGGTTGGTGGTGGTGCGGGTGCTCAGGCGGCGACGTTGGAGGCTTGCGGAGGGCGGAGCGGGTGCGGGTTCGTCTTCACCGTGGAGCGCGTGGACTTCATCACCGGAGCACCCTGGATCCGTGCTATGTCTTCGTCAGGCACCAGATCTGCTACCTCCTCGTCCGCGGCCGCTCGAGCAACATCCTCTTCTCCGGCGTGACGTTCTTCTTCCTCTCCACTGAGCGGGCCTTCTTCGTCTACTTCCTGATCTGGTCCAACGTCGGTTCCACCACCGATTCGCGCAGCTTCTTCCTCTTCCCCAATTCGGTGGTGTTCGTCTTCACGCGGGTATGTTCTCAGATCCGTTTCACCCCCTCTCTGTCTCGTTACACTTGTGATTGCGATGGGTTGGGCCTCCACCGTTGGAGTTTCGCTCGAGTTCGTTATTGTTCTGTCAGATCTTGTTCGTCCTGCATCTTATCATTCGTCGTACTTACTGGTTACACCGTGATTAGCCACATCTGGGTCCTTTGGGTCCTCTTGATTGTTATGGTTCGTTACTCACTGCTTATGTTTTTTATTAGGCTTGTGCGTTGTAGATTTGTACATGCCTGGTATCTATTTCACGATGTACTGGGTTAGCCACATCTGGGTCCTCTGGGTCCTCTTGACTGTTATGGTTCGTTACTCACTGCTTATGTCTTTGATTAGGCTTGTGCGTTATAGATTTGTACATGCCTGGTCTCTATTTCACGATGTACTGGGTGGATTCAATATGGGATGCTTTCCCTATGTTTTGTAGGTTATGATGTTGTTGTTAGTTGGGTATCCTCGTCGGATCTGCATGAATAGAACTGTATACATTCGATTGATGAGGTTTTTTATCATGCATGTGTAGTTTGTGCGTGGATCCGGATTTGATCTGTCAAGTTGTGGTGGTTGCGGATATTATTCTGTTGCACCCGTGCCTGTGATGTCCACTGAGGTGTTGTTCGCTGATGGTGGGGAGGAGGAGCCTCCTCTGTTAATTATCGTAGCAGAGGAGGCAATGATACCAGTAGCACGTGTGTGCTTATGCGCTTGTTCATTGTCGTTTTTCTGTGGAGATGAGGAGGAGCCTTTGGGAGGCTACATTATGTAGCAGCCAAGGCAATGATACTGGCCTGGGGTTTTAGGTTCCTTTACTTTGGTCGATGATGTGTCAAGGGGGGGTCATTGGGGGGCTACTTTTCGTAGCAGCCATGACAATGATCCCTTTTTCCAAATAATTTTTTTACTGAAACTGCCACACCATAGGATGTCTTTGAGTTTAACCTGGTTGTGCACTTACAAACCTTAATTGATGGCATGCTGAATGTAGATGGATTTCGAACAGCACCGTGCGAGAATGGTTGCCCAAGCTGCCGCACTTGTTGCTGTTTGTATTGTGTATCTGTTTGCAAAGCTTCCGAGGGCAGCGATAGATGGTGGTGATGATGATGAGGATAACTATGTCTAGGTTCCTAGGGCGGTGGTAGATGCGGAGCGTCAGGCTAACCTAGATAAGATATACAACTGCACCGATATTGAGTCTGTCAACATGCTAAGAATGCGTAAAGCACCTTTCTTTCAGCTGGTTAACCTGTTTAGAGAGAGGCACCTCTTGGAGGACAGCATTAACTCTTCTGTGGAGGAACAGGTAGCTATGTTCCTCCACATTGTGGGTCACAACCAGAGGTTCAGGGTCATCCAGCACACCTTTAGGAGATCTTTAGAAACTGTTAGTAGGTACTTTGCACAGGTTCTCTACGCTGTTGGGGAGCTTAGGGGTGAGCTCATAAGGTCCAATGCTGAAACCACCAACCCTAAAATCCTTGGGAGCCAGAGGTGGTACCCATACTTTAAGGTACTTTATGTCTTTATGCACTCTGATTAGCACTGCACACCCTATGTGTCACACTGACGGATGCATGTTTACTGTCTTAGGACTGTATAGGAGCTATAGATGGCACCCATATCCTTGCACGAGTGCCATATAATATGCAGGCTGCATTCAGAGGCCGTAAGGGCACGACAACCCAGAATGTGCTTGCTGCTGTTGATTTCGACATGAAGTTCACCTATGTACTTGCTGGGTGGGAAGGGTCCGCACATGATGCCTTGATCCTAGCAGATGCGTTAGAGCGGGATGAAGGGCTTAGGGTTCCACAAGGTACACATAAACACTTAGCACTCTGTTTCGTTTCATTAGTTGCATGTATGTAAAGCAAATCCTATCTTGTGTAGGGAAATTCTATCTTGCTAATGCTGGTTACGCCCTCAAGCCTGGCTTTCTCCCTCCGTACAGGGTAGTTAGGTACCACATGTCCGAATTTGAGGGTAGGAGGTCCCCTTCTAATGCCAAAGAATTGTTCAACCTAAGGCACTCATCCCTCAGAACCACTGTAGAAAGGGCCTTTGGTGCCCTAAAAGGCAGGTTCAGAATTATGGACAACAAACCTTTCCATCCTTATCCGTCTCAGGTCAAGATTGTCCTTGCATGTTGTATTCTCCATAACTGGATCTTGGGGTTTGGGGTTGATGAAGTCATACCTGGGGATGATTTCTGCCCACCACCATCACACACACAGCCCTTTCCCACTCATGCAGCCATGTCACAGGAAGTTAGAGCCTGGAGTGCTCAGAGAGATCAGTGGGCTCTAGCTATGTGGGAGAACAGGGGCTCATCTAGGGTTTTGTAATTTGCTTGCTAAGTTGTAACTTTAAGGAACCATGGTGTGGTGTTTATGTTTGGAACTTGCTGAGACCTATCTGTCTTGTTGAACTGCTTCTGTCTTTGAAATTTAATTGATGTTCTCTTTCTCCCTTTAAATTTGGTGTTTGTCTGGGTATCCTAAGGGCTGCAATGACCTTTCATGTGATATGTCTCGTACTTAATATCTTTGCGATGCATTCCATGGTATTGGTAACATAGGCCAATGGCTGAGGACAAGTTGGCCTTTGGTTCGGATGCTGATGCTTCTGCTACTCATTTGCCTGCTGTTCCTACTGGCTCGGCGCTGGGTCCGGCTCCTTTTGGCTCTGTTGCTGAAGCTCTTGGCCCTTTTCCTGACACTGTTGGGTCTGGGTCAGCTGCTTTTGGGTCTGCTTCTGCTGCTCTTACTGCTGCGTCTGGGTATGCAGCTGGTGCTGGTGTTGGTGGTGGTGGTGGAGGTGCGGGTGGCCAGGCTGGTGGTGGTGGTGGTGGTGCAGGTGGTGGTCTGCCTCGGCCACCAATTTGGTGGACCACTGCTAGCTCCGGGTTTGTGCTGCGCAGGATGTGTGAGCTTCTTGGGCCGGGTGTCAAGGTGGACAAGGGGTTCAAGGAGGTCCACGTGAACAAGGTGGCCACTTTCTTGCGTGGGTTCACAGGGGAACATGTGACTGGGACCCAGGTCTACAATCACCTCCGCAAGTGGTGGCAGAGGTGGGCTAGGGTGTGCAAGCTCAAGGACCTGAGCGGGTCTCTCTGGGATAGTGACGGGCACATGAGCACGCTGGGGGAGGAGCACTACCTTGGCCACTGCAAGGTGCCATTTTTGTCTCCTTTTGACACTCTTTTCCTCTGTACTGTTAGCTTTTATAAACAATTATACTAATGTTTCATTTCTTTTTGTTTCCATGTGTTACAGGACCACCCGAAGGATGCTGAGCTGCTGAACAAGCCCATACAACACTATGAGGAGATGGAGACGCTATTTGGGGGAGGCATGGCTACTGGCAGGTATGCCATGGGGTCTGGGGAGGCGCTTGGTGTTTTCTCTGGCTTTGGGGACAATGTGGACAAGAAGCCCGTGATCAACATTAAGAGTGACACGCAGCAGTTTGTTGATCTGGCATCCACGGAGCAGCAGGTGGAGCAGAAGATAGTGGTGAAGCCTCCTACCGCTACGGAGGCTTCCAAGGCTCCAGCTTGCTGTGCTGGACAGAAGAGGAAGCGGGCTGCTATGTCAGAGGAAGAGGTGCTGGTGCTCACTAACATGACAGATGCAGTGAACAATGTAGCCCACGCCCTCCGAGAGACTGGTCCTGAGCAGGTGCACCCTGATCTGTACCATGCTGTCATGCTAACTCCAGGTTTCACTGAGGAGTCCCTCATAGTTGCCTTCAGCCACCTCTTGGACAACAAGTCCCAGGGGAATGCCTTTGTGAAGATGAATGAGCATCACCGCTGCCTTTGGCTCAGGACCTGGCTTGGCAAGCACTACTACTAGTAATGTAGTAGCTGCAGCCTTAAGTTCAGGGAAAACAGTTGATCATGTCTCCATCCCTGACCACTCCCTTATTTTGCACAGATCTGTATATACTTAGGTCTGACCTGCTAGGGTGTAGCCTCACTTTGCACCTGGCCTTTTGTGGTGGTTTTTAGTTCACATGGGGGGTGGCTAATTACTAATGACTAATCTAGTTGTGAGCAGGAGGGCAAGGTTAAGACAATATAGCTAACTATTTGCTCTGGATTTGCATGGTAAGTACTATAATATTCACAACCTAAAACCTCTATTTGCCTGTGATGCCTGTGATGGTTGGATGTGATGAAGGTAGAACTAGTATATGCCTATATGCTTGGATTTGATGAAGGTAGAACTGCTATATGCCTATATGCTTGTGATGCTTGGATGTGATGAAGATAGAACTGCCATGATCTTAGTTTTCATTTGCCATGATCTTAGTTTCCATTTGCCATGATGTTAGTTTTCATTTGCCATGATCTTAGTTTTCATTTGCTTATATGCCTTGTTCTTACTCTTTTGATATGCTTATGTGGCTTCCTCTTGACTCTTTTTTCATATGCCTATCTGATGTACTTTTTGCACATTTTGTATGCTCTTTACTCTCTTTTCATATGCCTCTTAGGCTGTTCTGACTCTGATTTGGTATGTGCATTTCATATGCCTACCTTCCTCCTGTTTTATATGCCTTTCTTCCTTGTGTTTTCCTTGGTTCTTTGGCCAATGATGAATACTATGTTGGCAATGATAAAGTGGCCCAGGTCTGTTTGTTCTTTTCGCCTTGTTGTTTTCTCTGTTTGGTATCTGTTCTTTTTGTTCCTCCATTCTCGCCACTTTTGAGCCACTCTTACTATGACTGACTTGTGGCTGATATGAACTATGATCTGAGGCCCCTATCTTGTACCTTTTCTACCTGTGATGCATTACTACTGAGGCATGTTCTTCCGCTACTTGGCTTTATTGGTTTAATTGACTTTATCATCTGCATGTTTGGGGATGAAGAGCAGGCTATATTTGTGCTCAGACCCAGCCTATTCTTCATCTGACAATGTCTCTTCGTTTTGCCATGCAGATTACTTATGTTGTTACAGGGTCGACTTTGCAGTTATTCAGAATTTAATTACCATCCTGAGATTGGTGAGGCTTTTTCTCTCTTTTACCTCAGTTTGCGGATGACGAAGGGATAGCATGCCTAAGCATTCTATCCCTTCTGACGCTACAATGTATTTGTCATTTGCTTTTTTATGCGAATGATGATAGTACATATCACCACCGTCTTTGCGAGCGAGGACGATGGCGACCTTGCTTGTGTTGCCATGGGGTTAGCACCATCAACATCGCCTTGGCCTCGCTGGCAAAGACATGTTGAACTGTACTCTTGTACTATACCAACTGACGCACTCTTATTTTTCTGCCTTGTTTTTTCTACCTTCAGTTCTTATGCACTTAGTCCTGTCATGGCGATGATGATAACCTTCTCATGTGGTGGATCCACCTAGGTGTCACCTACTTGTGAGGCAGTGAGGCACTGCCCTGACTGCCTCACAAGGAGGCAACTCCTACATGTATCTCTACATGTATCTAATTTCGTAGGCAAATATTCGTCTATAACTGAGCCATGTGTTTGTGTTGCTTTCATGCTACACAACTGATTTTTCCTTTCATACACAACTCAATTTGGTTTCCTTGATTTCATGCATGTGTTTCCTACTACTGCTGGAGTTCAAATGAAGAAAACTATGACGTTCCCTTCGTCTTCATGGGCTCCATTGATGAATATCTCTTAGTTTTCTGCCGGAATTGGCTGTAATTCACTTTGTATGTAATTTTAAGTGTTTATCAATTGATGACTGTGAGACATGGGTACCCCTGGGTCCCCACCGATCAGGCTCATGGCCATCCCCAACAAGTGGGTCCGGCCTACCAGAAGACCCGCCGACCTGTCAGTGGGTCCAACCGACCTATTTGGCGGCCCACACGACCTCCTGAAGACCTTCCAGAAGATTCCCCAGACGACCTTATCCCGAACGACCTCAAGACTTGGCGTACAAGACAAGACATCGGTGGATTTCGACCAAAGCAGATCGACGGATATGGCAAGTGTCATAGTCAGCTAGATTTAGGTCTCCTGGTCGTGTCCGACCTGGAATCTGGGAACCGACCTTGTCCGCTGGCCAATATAAGGCAGGCAGGGTGACCCCTTGTATCAATACGCAATCCTCAAGCAATCTACACCAACAACTGGACGTAGGGTTTTACTCTCTGAAGGCCCGAACCAATATAAACTCGCCGTGTTCTTTGTGTTCCGTGTGCTCGTGCACAACCATCAAGTTCTTAGCCTTAGATTCCACCCCACTGAACAACTAAACCACAGGGATTAACACCCCCGTGGGCTGTCCAGATCTCACCATCTGACAGTTGGCGCGCCAGGTAGGGGAAATCCAAGGTTCTTCGTGCAACTCGATGGCACCGACCAACGGCGTCATCTTCCCAGAGAGCATGGCGGACATCCTCGCCAATCCCGTCGACATCTGCTTCGGTTCGATGCCGGCGAAATCCACCGTTCCAGCCGCCTGCCTCGTCATCGAGAACAATGCGGTCACTTCTGACCAGCAGGTCGGTACAGATCTGCTGGCGGAAACCCACCCACCCACTCCTAGCGACCTGATCGCGGGACTCAATCGTGTCGAAGGCATGCTTTCTGACACGATCAAGGTCTGTGAACGCGTCAAACGCCCTCGCAGGACCCCTCCGTCTTCACCTAGCATGCCTCTTGGTCTGCGGAACGCAATTCACGTAGCGTCTCGCTACATGAAGCGCAAGATCCAGATCGAATCTGGACCCAAGTCACCAGATCGTGGAAACTGCAGGAGTCACCTCGACGTCCCTTGCCCCATCCACGAGAACCCCAAACACACGGCTCGCCAGTGCCGTGTGCTCAAGAAGCTTCGATGACCTCTCACTGCGGCTCATCGCCGCCAGATCAACCGAGAGCCGTCCCCGGACCGCCTCGCGTTCCAGATCGCCCGCACGACCATCTCCCCGAACTATCCGGGAGAAGCGTTCGAGACTCCAGATCGCGAGGTCTTGGTTGTCTCTGCGGATGTACCTCCTCAAGTTGGCGAGACGGACGAGCAACGTATCGAATGTGAAAACGCCAACGCTGCACGAGCTGCACGTCGTCAACAAGAAGTCGAAGCAGCCGCAGCTAATGTGGGACAAGGTGCCGGCGACCAACCCGGAGGCAACGTCGTCAACAACGGAGCGCAAGCACCCGCAGCTCCAGTAGCTGCCCAACAACGCAACGAGCCTCGTTGGAACCGCCTACGTGCCAGAGATCTCCTCAGGGATTTTGAGCAAGATGGCCACGAAGTCTACAACTCTCCTCAAGCAAACCTGGGCGCCGCTCTCGCTGCACTAGGTCAGCTTGAGGATACTCCGGCAATACGGTGTCTTCAGGCCCACATCCGCATCGCCACTGCTCAGGTCGAAGAAAGGGGCCCAGGGTACAGCAGATCGGCCGCAAGCTCCTACTCCAGGAGTAGGTCGGACAACCCTCGGCAACGACGTCGCTCCAACGCCAACGCTCCTCTTCAGCCGGTGCCTGAAGAAGGAGGTGGCGAAAATGAAGTGGTACAGCCGGTCAACCCCGCTGCCAATGCTGCCGCTAACGCCGCAGCCAACCCTGCCGCCAACGCTGCAGGCAACGTCGCTAACAATGCAGCTAATGCTACTGGCGCCCAACAAAACGTCAGAGCTCAACCTCCACCAGTACAAGCCAACCATGCTGACGGAAGCCAGCGTCGACGGATACGAGATGAAGTGGAGATAGCATGTCATGCTAACTATGACCGCGTCAACGGGGTCCCCGATCCCCTCAACGCCAACAATCCAATCCAAGCAACGAAACTACGGAACATGCACGACCAAGAGCTCCTCCGACGTACCCAGTACGACCAAGATAATGGTCCGCCAGACGATCTCTACATTATCCCAACGGCTTATGCCCCGTCAGCCAGCCCGGGAGCGGTCAACAACTTCCCAGCGTTCTCACGACGTCTCAGGACGTTAAGATACCCCAAGGACTTCAAGCTAGCTATTGAAAAATACGACGGTCGCTCCGACCCAAGTATTTGGCTCAAGATGTACAGCATTGCGGTACGCGCCTCTGGAGGCAACGAAGACCACATGGCGGGATACTTCCCCCTTGTGATGGGTAAAGCGCCACTCCTGTGGCTCGACAATCTTCCTGCAGAATGCATTACCTCGTGGGTGACCTTGTCGCGTCTTTTCACGACCAACTACCAGGCGACCTACAACCGACCGGGCAACACGCACCACCTTGCTAGAGTACGGATGCGGCGTGATGAAACTCTCCGAGAGTACACTAATCGCTACTTCGAAAACCGCAACACTCTCGCAGGTGTTAAAGACGAAGACGTCATAGCATACTACAAGAAGGGGATAACCAACATCAAGCTCTTCGAGAAGATCCACGAAGCTGACGCACATACCATCGGCGACCTCATGGCTTATGTCGACAAGCTTGTTGACACTCAAGACGCGGTGATGCACGACTTCAAGGGAGAAGACCACGACGATGGAGGCAACAGGTCGCGCAAGCGATCTGGCGAGGCCTATGTGACTGATCCACCCCGACCTTCAACCTTCCTTGAAGGCGACTTCAACATGGTCATGGACGACCAATGCTAGTTCCACCGTGACGCCAAGCACACTATGAGGGAGTGCGAGCAGCTCAAGCGGGCTCTAGGGGTTCCCCCAGAGCCTAAGAAAACCAAGAGCAACAGCAATGACGACCAAAATAGCGGCCGCCGCTATGACAATCGTAACCGTCGACCTGATCGACGCGATTACCGAGATCGCCGACCCTACCGTCGCGACGATGACAGGGACCGTCGGGATTACCGCCGCGGCTATCGCCGCAACGACCGACGTGATGATAGACGTGATGACTACCGGCGTAATGATCACCGTGAAGACAACCGCGACGACCAACGCAACGACCGACGCGACGATCGCCGGGACGATCGCTGCCGCCAGAATGACAACAACCGCAACGAGCGTTCTCCACCACCTCCGCCAAAAGGGGGCAACCCCAATGGCGCATTTCAGACAGCCAACCGCGAGATCAACTTCATTGTGGGCAGTCACCAAGCCACCAAAAGCAACAGGCAGCTTCGATCAAACGCAAGAGAGATCGGGCACGTCAACACTGAAACTCCGCAACCTCTGCGTTGGTCGGAGTTCCCCATTACGTTCTCAAGAAAAGACCACTGGGTCCACATACCAGACCCCGGGACCTACCCGCTGGTCGTCAACCCCATAGTCGACGGCGCATTCCTGCCTAAGACCCTCATCGATGGGGGCAGCAGCCTAAATATCATCTTCGCAGAGACGCTCAGAAAGATGGACTTCGACTTCAACAAGATGACTACCTGCGACGAACCCTTCTACGGTGTGGTGCCTGGCAAGCCCGCGTACCCCATAGGTCGTGTCTGCCTCCCGGTCACCTTTGGTACACACGAAAATTTCCGAACGGAGTACCTGACGTTCGAGGTCGCGGACTTCCGCTCCTCCTACCATGCCATCCTTGGTCGACCTATGTTGGCCAAGTTTATGGCCATACCACACCACACCTACTTAATCATGAAGATGCCAGCGCCTAACGGAATCCTTTCCGTCCTGGGAGACATCATGGTCTCCTACAACTGCGAGAGCTCCACCGTCGAGCTCGCCAAAGACTCCGCCTGCAAAGCCGCAGCTACGCTTCAATAAATATTAGTTAAAGCAGTCATCTGCTATGTCTCGAGTCCTACCTCCTCTCCTTCCATGTCATAAACCCACCCCCTCAACATGCTCGGGGGCTTGGCTAAAGCCAATACAAGGGTCGTAAGACCTGGGGGTTAATTTCTTCTGTTCCTCCCCCTCGACATGCTCGGGGGCTTGGCTCCAAGCCAACTTAGGGGTCAAATCGACCTGAGGACGCCGTCTCTCATGACTACCTATTCTGTGTTGTTGCGAGCCTGCTTGGTCGTAAAGGTTGCAAAACCTGAGTCCCTGACTCCTTCCCACGCGCCGATCACATGTAAGCCTCCCCACTGAGCTATGGTGGTCGGTAAGCCAGCCTCTCCGTGAGAAGTGGTTAGCGGTCTACAAAACAAAGCAAGATACTACAAGGCTACCAAGTTCACGCAAACACAAAATAAGTACATCGTGCAGGCCATAAAGCAAGTTATTAAGTAATGTTTACATGACCGAAGGAAAAGGGGGTACAACTCGAAGACTACGACTACTCTTCGCCATCGTCGCCTTCATAGTCAAGAGCATCCATCACTGCTGTAGCGGCATCGTGCACTTCGAGCTCCAAGGCCTTGAGGTCTTTCGTCGTATCAGAACTCTCCCCGACCTTGACCATGTCAACCTCGGGGTAGTGCGACTTCACCCGCACTAACGCCTCCATGGCTGCCGCCAAGCTTGTCGCCCTCAGCAGATCGAGAAGCCTCTCGGGTATGTCTATAAGACGATCAAGAGCAGACTTCGGCTCCTCCCCCTCGACCTGCGACGCTATCATGTCCATAGCATAATGGGTAGCGTTCTTCAGGTCATTCAGCTCCACCTCTTGCCCTGCAATGATTACTTGGTCATTCTGCAATGACTTCAAAGCTACCTCGAGGCTGACCTCGAGATCTTGCCGAGCCTGTTTCTCATAAGTCAGCTTTTGAGTCACGACCAACTCAATGTCCATTTTCTCCTTCATCACCCACTTGAGCTCGTTGGCGCCAGCCTCGGCCTCTCGCAGGTTCACCTCCAAGTTTCGAACCCTTTCCTTAGTGTTCTTCAGGTCATTTTTGAGGTCATCCTCACGCCTGTGAAAGTCTACAACATACGGGCAAACACTCTAAGGACAAAGCCCTCAGCAGCACAAGACAACAATGGCGAAAAACATGTAAGCAAATAAAACTTACCAATGTTTGCGGCGTTAAATTGCGCATTGGACTCCTGGGTCTTGCGCTTCTCTTCGGCCAGCTCGTCCTCGAGCCTCCTCTTATCTGCCGCCGCCGCTTCACGGACCTGCTTAAGCTCTTGCTCAAGCTCGACCACCCGCAGCTGTGTGGCTGCGGCATTCTTCAGCAGGTCGGACCTGCCCTTCGCACGATCAGCCAGCGACTGCTCCAAGGAATCAGGTCATCAGTTACAAGTTTGCAACTACGTCTTCACAAACAGCACAGGAGAAAGGCTTACTGTCAACGCTTCGTTAAGCGTCAAGATCGCATTCCGGGCCGCCCGCATATCCTCATTATCGTTGAAGATATCCTCCTGCCAAGGAGTACCATTCCAGTCAATCTCTCTATGTCTCAACGTTGGCCCTGTTGATGGCGAACTCAGTACCTGCGCGTCGGATGTTTCTGGATTCTTCGGCGGCTGCTCGAGTTGAATCGGGTCCCCAGTAAAGTCCTGATCCGACGTGCTGGGTACCGCATTGATAGGGTCCACGTCGGTGACGGGGGGAGAGGTCGACGCTCCGACATCGTCAGTAGAGCCCTGTGCTCCGACATTAGCAGCAGGTGGAGGAGTTGCCGTCCTTGCATCATCAACCAGCGTCTGCGCCCCGACCTCATGGTCGGGCGACCTCATTCATGAAGGTGATGCCTGGGCACTCAGGTCGCGCTGGGGCCGTGCACCCGACTTGCAGAGACCATCATCAAGATCCAGCAACAACATTAAATGAAAGACCTTCAGAAAAACAACCCTACCTCACAGTAGCTGGGGCGCGTAACTTAGGCCTAAAAGGCCACACTTTCACCAGCACAGGCATCCTCGCCTGCACTCCTGCAGCAGCTCGCTGCGCCTCCATCCCTTGACGGAAGTCGTCCTCCGTCGTCTTCTGCGTCAACTCCCGCCGCCTCTTGGCCGCGGGACTCAACGACCTCCTCACCGTCCGATCTTCAACAACCGGCGGCTCATCGGTGGCCTCATCTTCATCTTCCTCGTCAGACTCGACCTCCCTAGACGGAGGTGTAGGAATCACCGGCGTCTCAACCACCGGTGGAGGACTCGCCTTCCTCTTCCTCTTCTTCTTCTTCTTCTCCGCCTCCAGTTTGGCGGTTTTAGCCGCCTCAGCCTGTGCAGTAGCCTTCGAGACCGGCTGCTTGGCCATCGCTACCCTCGTTCTGCGCCTGGGCTTGGCAGCACTACTCGCCTCTGGGCGGCTTCCCACGTTGTCACCAACCTCTTGGTCAGTGTCTTCATCAGCTTCCACCGATGAGTCTGACTCATAATTCTCCTACAGCCTAGCTGCTGGAGGTTGGTATTTGTCCGACCTTAGCTTCCGACGAGGTTCTTCGCCTTCCGCAAGAGGTGCCGGACACCAGAACTGCCTCTCCCGTTCCTGCGATGGATGAAGAGCAAAGAAGTAAGAACGATGTAAAAGCAAAAGCATATAGCAAACGACCTAGTAGTTCCAGGACTTACTGGGTCAGCCGGACGGCTCAACGAGTATGCCTTTGGGCACTTGCTAGGTCGTTCTGTGACACCCTAGCCGCCATCTCCTCCTTGGGGACCTTGCGGTTCACCTCGCGAGTGGGGTCCGATTGTCCCCAGTACTCGTACGCTGGGTGCACCCGATCCTTGATCGGTTGGATCAGGCGTCGGCAGAACGACCTAGCAACCGAACCTCCCATCACACCCCTCTTCTTGAGGTCGGTGACCAGTGCAAGCACTTCCTTGACATCGTCCATCTCGCGCGATGTCAACGGTAGATCCCACTCCGGTATCTTCACGGGCTTGTGCCCAGTCCGCTTCGGGAGTGCCGGCTTTTGATCGGCGATGTAGAACCAATCCGACCTCCACCCAGTGTTGTTATCCAGCAGATCCGAATCAATCCACTCTGACTTGAGGCCCGACCTTAAGCAGAACATTACAGCACCAACAACACCAGCATGTTTGCTGGAGGTCTTCACGCAGAAGAGATGTCGCCAGAGAAGGAAGTGGGGCGATATCCCCAGATACGCCTCACAGAAATGTATAAACGTCGACACTACAGTGATGGAGTTGGGGACGAGGTGTACCAGCTCCAACTTGTAGTAGAAGAGAAGCCCTCGGAAGAAATCCCCGACGGGGATGTTGAACCCGCGTTCGAAGAAAGAACCAAAGACGACCTGCTCCCTGACGTCTTCCGTCGGGAAAGCCTCGCCCGTCGGTGCCTTCCACTCCACTTCCGCCTTAGGCCTCAACAGCCCGCGGTCCACTAGGGCTTGAATCTTCGCCTCCGTCATCGTTGAAGACTCCCACACCGTCTGCGGGTCGGGAATCGCACGGGCCGGCACCGCCATTTCTCGAGCTTTAATGGATCTGGATCTAAAGGACACTAGGGTTTTGACGCGCATGCGCGGTGGCGCAGGGCGCGGATGGCGGAGCTGATGCACTGCCGGCTAGAGATGGTGGCGGATTGGAGAAGTTAGAGCGGAGGTTGGAGACGGAACCGTGGCGGCTATGGCGCGGTAGCTCTGGCGGTGACGGCGACGGGAGGAAGAAGATGAAGGGACCGGTCAACGATGGTCCCCGCCGCTCTATTTATACGAGCCCCACTGGGTCTGCCCGTTGCGGCTCCTTCCACTGTACAGAGATCACCGCAACGGCTCCGTGCCGATAATTTTGCGCGTTGATCACGCCGGATTTTGCGCTAATGGATATCTACTTAACAGACGAAGACCTACACTCTGAGTTTAGGTCGTAAACATCACAAAAGCGTCAGGTCGTCCTGATTTCACAATTCGGTCCTCACAAGGTCGACAAGCCCCCAAAATAATGATATTTAGGTCTTTGACGAATCAATTCGTCAAACCGACCAGTACATGACAGAAGAGAGCGAACATTACACGGGTCCTCCGAAGGTACACAGGTCGTCTGCGACCTCATTGGATCTAGAACCCGGCACAAAAATATAAACGTACTCGAAGACCTGATTGACCTAGAGCAATCCTTGAGGCGTACTCCGATACAGTAGAGTACGTCGTAAGAATTCTTCTAGCCTCAGGACCACGATGGTGGCCTTGCGGTGAACAACTGCACGACGCTGCATGTAGTTGGGCACACTTTGTGCCTGACTATGGAATGCAGATACGAGCTTGCTCTTCGGCGCGGACTGCAGGACCTCAACGAGCACCACACGGTCGTCGAGGTTCTACAGCTTCACCTCGGGCCTCTACAGCATCACCTCCAAACCCTACCTGGTACCATGCAGAGGCACGGTACAAAGAGTGGGGGTGCTGCCTACATTTCGCAAGAATTCTTCTAGCTCCAAGCCTCTACAGACACAACATCCTACAATCTGGTGGACGGACACATGCCCATGGCATGGCCTCTAAACTCCTCTGCAGCTTCATAGCTCAGCAATGCTCTGTGCTTGCTCCCCTCAAGCTTCACGGTGCTATTTATAGCCAAAAGCCAGGCCTCGGGCAGCTAGCGAAGTAATGACACTAAAACCACATGGGTCCAGTAGGCCTGCAGACATGTGAGTAATTAAAGGCGACGACTTTATACCTGACTCGCGACGTCTTTGTCGCTAGCGCATCAATGATGCCTGAGCCCACCGCAGAATCACATGGCTACAGTGCGCTCCTTGATTCGTGGGTAGTTTGTCGTTTTCTGGGTGGCAAGAGTATCTCCGACCACTGTTGACCCGTGACCCTACAGTCTACGGAACAAGACAAAGCCTGACTCTGCGTCAGAGGGCCCGGCGCCTTACTACATCTACGGACGACGTCGACAATTATACGCACCCTTTACGGCTCTGTGTCTTCATTGCACCCGCTAGGCTCTGCATCCTGGTGCACCCGCTATGGCTCTGCATGTAAACAGACCTATTCCAGTCAGCCTATTTTTTGTTCCCTGAGCAAAATGGTCGTAGGTTCGATTGAAGATCTTCCGGGGTAGGCGTGCCTCGCTGCTCTGCCAGATCCGTCTGGGCGCCTGGAGATCAGGAGCTTCACATCTACGATTTTCGTCGGGCCCCCGCGGTCGTTGTGCCTATTGCTGAGGTCGTCAATACCTTAGTGCCATGGCTCCGCTGGATGGTCAGCAACTATGTTGGTCGTCTGGGCACCAAAATGACCTCCCTGAGGTCGGCGTGCCTTAATACCTAGGTCTTGCAATACCTCGGTACCTCTACGGCTCTGCCAACCTAGTTGGGCGCCCTGGATGCGTGACCTTCCTGAGGTCGGTGTGCTCTTGTAGCCCTGTCAGCCTGCTCTGAACACCCATTATTTTACGTCGGGAATGAAGGCCTCCCTGTGGGGTGCGCACCTAATGGCCCTGCCAAGTATCTCCGGGTGCTTGGGCGCTTTTTGATTTGAGACCTTCTTGAGGTCGGCATGCCTCGAGTGGCTCTGCCAGACTCTTTGCAGCAATGCAAGATATCTGGGTGTCTCTACACTCCATACGTTCAAGATCTACATATTTTCACGGTTTCGTCAGCAACAGTTCCGGACATCACAGCTTCAAGATACGACGTAACCAACGACCTCTTCATGCGACGCGCGCTCCAAGACCTTGCTGGGTATCCTCGGATACTAGGCATTGTTGATTTGAGGCATCCCTGAGGTCGGCTCCGCCGGACTCCTTCGTTCGACCAAGACCATGACTCAGTTTTCTTCTCTTCTTTGAGCATCAAACCAGCCATGCTGTCTGCTTCAATGCTCGGGGACTACTCTACGAGTGCGTCTTTGACACCCTCTTAGTTTCCCTCATCGTACTGACCTGTTGAGAAACCTGTTTCTCATCACGTCGTTACTCGACCTACCTTCTTTCTCTTCTATTTCTTTTTTGGATCATCATACCGGCCATCCTGCCCGCCACGATGCTCAGATACTACTCTATGAGTGCGTCCTAGATGCCCTCTGAATTTTTTCATCGTCGTTTCGATCTATCAGAAGCCTGCTTCCTATAGGTCGTCACTTGACCTCTCTTCATTCGGCAAGACTATAACAGGTCGGCTGCTACGCTGATTTGTTCTTTTTTGACCGACGTGCATGTTATTCGACCTGTCGATAGCCCCACGACTCCGTCATGACCTTTCTAAGATCGCTGTGCATACACCTCGCTCGGGGGCTTGTGAGACATGGGTACCCCTGAGTCCCCACCGACCAGGTTCACGGCCGTCCCCGACAAGTGGGTCCGGCCTACCAGAAGACCCGCCGACCTGTCAGTGGGTCCAATCGACCTAGTTGGCGGCCCACACGACCTCCTGAAGACCTTCCAGAAGATTCCCCAGATGACCTTATCCCGAACGACCTCAAGACTTGGCGTACAAGACAAGACATCAGTGGATTTCGACCAAAGCAGATCGACGGATATGGCAAGTGTCATAGTCAGCTAGATTTAGGTCTCCTGGTCGTGTCTGACTTGGAATCTGGGAACCGACCTTGTCCGCTGGCCAATATAAGGCGGGCAGGGCGACCCCTTGTATCAATACGTAATCCTCAAGCAATCTACACCAACAACTGGACGTAGAGTTTTACTCTCCGGAGGCCCGAACCAGTATAACTCGCCGTGTTCTTTGTGTTCCGTGTGCTCGTGCACAACCATCGAGTTCTTAGCCTTAGATTTCACCCCGCCGAACAACTAAACCACATGGATTAACACCCCCGTGGGCTGTCCAGATCTCACCATCTGACAATGACCTTCCTGGTTAAGTTGTTAAACAAGATGTATTCATTCAAATTTGTGTGAATGTTCATTTCTAGGCGCAGCAATGAGGGGGTAAGATGCACCCTCCCTGCGCGTGTGGTGAGCATAACCCACCGCGGTACAGGCTGCCAAACGCCATCTTTATATGGCAGTTAGCTGGGTCCCATCTTTGGACCAACCTACCAAATGTAAGCCGAGCCCAGCCAGCACCATGAGCTGCAAAATTACCAAACACATTTTCTGCATCTGGAGAGCCTGGCTCATCCCGCTCCAGCCTGGTCCGTTAGCCTGGCTGAGCTGGCCCACTTTACCAAACGCGCCCGCAATGTCCGCGTTGGCCACGACTAGGCCGCCGGCCGCCGCGAGCGCGACGCCAAGCGGGCGTACCCAGTCATCGACGTCCCCGATCGCTGGACACGCCCACCCCGTGCCCAGCCACCCGCCGGCGGCGTCGTACACTCGTACGCAAAGGTCCTGCGGGCCCGGCAATCGCCCCTCGCCCACGTGCTCGCTGCGCTAGCTCCAGCGCGTGTGCCTCGTGTCGCGGCCCGGACACGTGTCGGGCCCGTGCGAGTACTCCGGCGGCATCAGCCCCAGCAAGAAGTCGCGTCCTCGGGGTTGGAGTTTTGCAGCGTGACGGAGAGCCCTACCGGCGAAGGATGAGCGCCACGGCCTTCAAAGAAACCGAGCCCCGACGCCATGGTGGGTGCCGTGTCGCGAACAAGCGCCGGCGCCGCACAGGCACAACACACGGCAGGTCGGCAGCGGCAACGCCGCACAGCGCCCGAGCAATTGTCTGTGGTCGTGTTTGGTTGGGCTGAAAAAAAATTTCATGGAAAAGGAATCTTGCATGCATGGAGTACCAAATGAAGTTTATTTGCAAAACCTTTTCACAGATGAGTGCAACTTTACGTGACGAATCTAATGAGCATAATTAATTAGTGATTTGCTACAGCAATGCTACAGTAACCATGTTCTAATCATGCGGTCAAAGGCCTCATTAGATTCGTCTCGCAATTTTGTTCGTGGTTGTGAAGGTAGTTTTGAAATTGACTTTATTTAATTCTCTTAATTAGTAGTCAAAGGTGTATTTAATAGGGGGTGAAAAAAATTTCACCCCCTACCAAGCACGGCCTGTGTTACTGTGTGTGCTGGGACAGGTGATGATACTGAACGGGGGCGCTCACTGGTGAATTAACGGGAACAAGATCGAGGGCACGTGCACGACAGGTGCTGCTCGTTCGGGTCCCTTTCCGACTTTCCACAGCATGATATAAGAGCTATTTTGCGGTGGTATAAATTATTCCATGATTAAGATTAATGTATATTATTGAAACTTTTACATGTGGTGTGATAATATACAGAGTACATGAGTAATATAGATAGTATATATGGGTAAAACACGGGTGCTTCTAGTTATCGCTTGAGCGACGAAAAAACGCACCGTCGCACCGGCCCACCACGGCCCAGCAAACCTCACGGTACTGCATCTTTTTTTTACCAGCGTCACATCTCTTCCTCCCTAAGTCGCTCTTTCTTCCTCCTCACACTTCTTCTTCCTCCGACTGCCGTCGCCGCACCGCTCACCCCCGTGATGCCCTCCTGCCGTGTCTCCGACGACTCCCGTTGCCGGCGACCTCCCCTCCCCCTGCTAATCCGGTGGCCTCTCATCGGAGAAAGCTTGCGCTCTACCCCCCACACCCGGTTCGTGGCCCACCGGCTGTCAAGCCGCAAGCTCCCGACCAGCGGCGTCCCCGACGCCAACCGCTCCGTAACCCGCCTTCGCCGCCGGGCTTCCCTGCTGCCCCACACACCTGATTCCATGGCTGCCGACGAACAGAGGTCCCCGGCAACCCCCAACCCGAAACCCTAACCCGACATCGCCGAAACCCTAACCTTCACGACGGCGGTGGGGGAGGACGGCGAACTAACAGGTAGGGCGCGCGGCGTGATGGAAGCGCAATTTGTCGCTTCAGCAATATATATGATTGGCGGTAAAAGACACGCAAATGCCATCATTGTTATTTTATTGTTGACACCAGCATAAAGTTCGAAAGATCATTCCATTTGAAATATTACTTTTTACAATATAAATAATTACTAAATTATTTATAATAATAAATAATTAAATTTTAGATATTGTATATCAATATGTAGTAGTATTATTGTTTAACGTAAAAGAGTTCGTGACAAGATGACTTCGACGAAACAATGGTTGTTGCAAAAATTATCTTCTCGTCGTGTTGGACAGTTGGAGGGACTGAGCACCGGCAGATCTGGAGATTCCTGAAGCCACCACTATCGCAAACACCATGATTTGAACCATGGTGGGTAGCGTCCCACTGGACTGTCCTACCATTGGACTACAAGACCATTCGCAAAAAAATGTTCTATTTTTAATTAAAAATAAAAATATAATTCACGTTATTTGGCTGAGGTGTTTTGTTCCATCCCGGACGGCATGTTGTGTCGAGTTCTCCTTGTTCAGAAACAGTTGGGCAGTGAACCAGTCCATGGATCTAATTCAAGGGAAAGGCATCAGCGAGAAGACTTTGTTGTTTTGAATGGGTCAAGAGACCAAAAATATTTTGGTGATGGTGATGCTCCTCCAATGGAGACTTTAAAGATGTCGTTTGGGAGGGTGTCGTTGGATCCATCCACGTGATACGTCCGTACGTCACCATCTGACGGGTAACATTTCATTTAGGCCCATCTTAGTTTAGTGCAAAATTTAGTTATTAAGATTAGAAGTATATAAATGTACCACCTGAGTTTTATGAGGATAAAACTCCTCTCAATTTGATGAAACTCATCCTCATTTCTCCTCATAAATACCTTACCAAATAAAGAAATTATGGTATGATATGGAAATTAATGATCATGAATTTTTTTTATAAAAAAACCACTGTGTGGCCTTAGTCTAGTCTCAGTGAGAGTTTCATTGAGACTTTCATGAGCATTAATTTTCATACTACCGCCTTGTTCGTCTGGATTATCAACCATCAATCAACAGTACTTTTCTCTCAGAACAAATCATCACAAACCACCAGCCATCAGCTAGAAAGCGGTATTTTTCTCGTAAAACAAATCAGTACCAGCCTGAAGCCAGCTGAACAGACTGACATCATCAATTTTTGCTGATTTGACAATATAGATGGCCAAATGGGCGGGGCCAAACGGGCGGCACGAGGCACGACACGATTTGGCCCGGCCCAAGCACGACACGACCAACATAAAGGATGGGCCAGGCTGGCACCACGACTTATTTAAGTGGATGACACGATTTGGCCCGCTATATTTATCCTCACACATTAAAAATAGCTATGTGTGAATTGGCTTGTAGTCCAATGGTAGGACGGTCTAGTGGGACGCTACCCATTAGGGTCTAAATCCTGATGCTCGCACCTTTTCTTTGGATTTTATCAGGATTTCCGACGTTATGCGTTAAGTGGTAAGCAGTGTTCCCATCGACAACGAGGCGCCAATGGTGACTTTGGGAATCTCGAGATCTACCAGATGCCAAGTCCTTCGGAGGTGCTGAGAGGGGTAGGGTTTGAGTACGTGTGTTCATAAGGGTAAGTGTGCGTGCGTATTGTGAATGTCTGCGTTGTACTGTGTAATTCTAAAAAAATAGCTATGTTTGTCATTGTCTGAACATATTATACCTATATATATATGTCAATATATGACAACATGTATATGTGTACAATTATATGTATGTTAAAACTATCAAAATTCTAAGAATGTGGGCATATTATATGTATTTATGCTTCAATTGTCATTGATTTTAGATATTTTTTTTGTTTGGCGGGCTAATGGGAGGCACGACCTACCTAGCACGCGGGCTGTTGGGCCGGCACAGCCCGCGTAAGCTATACCCAGGCCGAGCCTGAGCCTATAACACTACTACAGAATCGGGCATTCGTCTAAATCAGTTAGTACCGGTCGCAATTCCAACTGGTACTAATGCACGCAATTAGTACCGGGCGTGCGCTACAGTACCTCGATGAGTCATTTAGTACCGGCTGGTGCCTCCAGCCGGTACTAAATGGCGTCGTGGACCCTACCGATGCAACAGCTGGATGACCCTACAGAGCCATTTAGTACCGACTGGAGACAACAACCGGTACTAAATGGCCTCCTCTCAAATTTGTGGCGGCTAGTGTCTCCGGCCGGTACTAAATGACACAATTTAGTACGGGGTCATTTTTCCAACCGGTAGAAACCTGCCACCCGCTCCTTTTTCTATCTCCTCCCACACTCTCTGCTACCCACCACAGCCGCTGCACCTTCCTCTGCTTCTCCATCTCTCTCATCCCTCTCCCATGGCCACCGGCGGGCGCGGGCCGGCGTGTGTGGGAGCGGTGGCCGGGGGCGCCGTCGCGAGGCGCGGCCGCAGTGGGCATCGGTGGCGCGAGCCTCCCCGGGCGGCACGAGGTGCGGCAGCGGCCGCGGTAGGCTCCGGTGTGAGGCACGGTCGCGGTGGGCTCTGGCGGCGCGGGCCTCCCCAGGTGGCACGAGGACACCAGCGCGGTCCTCCCAGGCAGCACGAGGACACCGGCGCGGTCCTCCCAAGGCGGCGCGGCCCTTCCCGGGCGGCGCGGTCGTGGCCGGCCGGCGCGGAGGCCGTCGGGCGGGGGTGCTGCCTCCCTGGTTGTGGCGCGGGGCGGGCACTCCGGCACAGGCTCAGGAGGGGGCGCGGCTCCCTCCCTGTCGGCGTGAGGCGCTCAGTGGAGGCGCGTCGAGCGGCGAGCGAGATGAGACTTTTTATGTTTTCTTGTTTTTGACAGTGATTTCATGTGATTGTCTCCAATTGTTCTTATGAAGCTTGTGAATGTATGATTTTGTGCGATTGCGGTTGTGAATATGTGATTGATGTTCATACTATGAATCTGTGCTGGAGGAAAGGAAATGAGAAAAGAAAATGAGAAAAGAAAAAAGAGAAAAGAAAAGAAAAAGAAATCGAGTGATGAGTGCAATTTTGTATGGGTTGGTAGCATCAACTGGCACAAAATTCTCATTTAGTACCCGGCGTTGCGGCCGCACTAACTGCGTGGAAGTTAGTACCGGTCAGCTTATACCAGGCGTTGTGCCCGGTACTAAACTAGCAAAATGCCTGGTACAAATACCTGTTTTTGTAGTAGTGTAAGGTGGCACGATGGGCGGCTTGGCCCGGCCCGCCAACATGGCCGGGCCTAATCAGGCCGGGTCAAGACGGGCTCGGGCCTGGCCAGGCCGGGCCAAGATGGGCTTGGGCCAAGCCAGGCCGGGTCGTCCGTTTGGCCATCTATATTTGACAAGTTATTTACAAAGAGAGAGAATAAGAAGTTTTATGAGATGTGAGGAAAGTTTTTTCAACCTCATGAAACTCTTATATTACCGTTACTTAATTTTCAGTCTATGTTATTGTGCCATGAAAATATGCTGCGAGACTGACTTTACTCCACTCTGTGCGTTCTCGACCCCAATAATAAAGAAATAAAGAGGAAGTCACGACTCCTCGGATAGAGAAGTTCAAAAATTAATTATTTGCCAGAGAAACTACTCCCCCACAGCACAAGCCAAACGAGGGCCCTACTCCTGCGACTGCGAGGATTGATTATCTGCAACCACAAGAAACGGAGCTCTTACTAAAAACAATGGTGTTTAGGTGCTTCCTTGCGATTCCAAACCCCAATGGTGTTTAGGTCAAAGGATTGTTACAACAAAACAAAACAATCATTATATTTTAAGATAGAGGTAGTATATAAGGTTGGTCGTAGAAAAAGAATACGCCAGAATAATCTACAGGGGATGACAACAAATGCACCTTGATAATTTATAAGGGCACTCCTAATGGTGCATTAATTACAGTTTCTATCTCTCTTAAATAGCTTGTCAATTAATTGAAATGGTGATGTGGCAGCTTAGTTAATGAGGAAAGAGATGAAGAATCATAGAAATGGTTTCTTCATGAAGAAACCAAGTCTTCTCTTGAACCAATGCACCAAGAAATCATGAAATTGCCATTGAGAAGAAAACTACTAGTTTCTAGGGGACTCATATCACTCTCTCATTGGAGGAAGAAGTTAGAGTTAAGAGAGAAACAGAAAATAATTATTATTTGAAGACACTACCACTGTGGAAGATAGTTTCTATAGATGATTTCTTATGCTATGGAAATCGTGCCAGTGTCTTCCATTGAGACTACCTTAAGGTACTATTGTTGGAAAAACCTCCTTATGATGTGGGCAAGTGAGCAGAGTAATTGTTCCTAATGAACCCCTTATGATGTGGGCAAGTGAGCAGAGTAATGGTTCCTAATGAACAGCCTCACATGTAAGGAAAAGTAAAACAAAACCTAAAATTCTATCTTACAAGACAGGGGAGAAACTTCGCAGAGGAGATAAGCCACATAAATTTCAGAACAGAGCCTTCACAAAGGAGAAGAACAGAGAGGGAGAAGGAAGATTGGAGAGAAAAACTTGCTAAAGAGCAAGTGAGTTTCGTCATCAGGTTGAGAAGCAATGCATCATTATCCTTGGTGCCTCCAATATGTTGTTCCACACTCTTTGACGAGGTCCTTCCATACCCTAACTTGTAGCATCAAATCTTGTTGTCATCATCCAAGATGGTGCATTCTTGATGTATGTGAGTCTCTGGCAGCAACGGTCAGTGTAGGGATGGAGTGGCGGCGACGGCGGAGCTTCCCGTCACTCCTGCGCACCCTGTAGATCGGACTAGGGTTATAGATGGGGATGTGGGGCTGGCGGCGAACCTCGTGACGCGAGTCTGCGGCTCCCACCTCTTCTTTATAGCGCAGAGCGACAGGGGCCCACCAACAAGGATTAGGGTTGGACGCCCCCGATCAGGGTGCAAGATTAAGGGCCTGATGGGCCGTTGGGCCCATCCGGGAGAGAGATCAATCTAACATTCTCCCCCTTGATCTCATCACATACTTTTAACTTTATCATTTTCACTTTATTCGTTCCATCACATATTAGTACATAGAGCATACTTCATCGTCACGACTCGGTTGCCGATAGACTCAAACAGCTACAACATACTTCTCCGTTTTGGAATAAATTCGGTTTCTTTTGGGCCACTACATAATCTAGGAATTATAGGCTTTCCCTTAAACCCATGCCGGCTAAGTGTTCTCTAAACACATTAGGTGGTAAGTCTTTCTTGAGCGGATCCGCAACCATGTCCTTTGTCCCTATATGCTCGAGACTTATGGTTTTATCCTGAATTCTATCCTTCACAACATAAAACTTTACCTCAATTGGTTTGGAAGCATTACTCGACTTGTTGTTGTGAGCATAGTATAATGCTGGCTGATTGTCGTAGTACATCTTTAGTGGTTTATTAATGCAATCTACCACTTTTAAGTCGGGTACAAATTTCTTTAACCATATCACCTGTCCAATAGCATCATGACATGCTATAAACTCTGCATGCATCGTCGATGATGCGACTAACTTTTGTTTGGAGCTTCTCCACGAACTAGCTCCCCCTGCGAGAGTGAATATATAACCAGACGTGGATTTTTTATCATCTCTATCTCCCGTATAGTCTGCACTGAATACCCTTTTATCTCTAGATAATCAGACTTTCTGTATGTTAGCATGAAATGCTTTGTGCCTTGCGCATAATGCAATGCTTTCTTTACCATCTTCCAGTGCTCTATGACTGGATTATCTTGATATCTACCGAGTACTCCGTTGATAAACGCTAAGTCAGGGCGAGTGCACACTTGTGCATACTGTAAGCTTTCAACAACTGAAGCATACAGTACCTCTTTTATTTGATCGAGCTCATACTGATTCTTGAGACATTGAAATTCTCCAAAACTATCACCCTTTACTATAGGAGCAGGTGATGCTTTACTCGTATGCATATTGTACTTCTTTAAAATCTTTTCCAAATATGCTTTTTGCGATAATCCTAAAATCCCATTCTTTATATCTCGGTGAATTTCTATGCCTAAAACATATGAGGCTTCACCAAGATCTTTCATATCAAAATTTGAGGACAAAAACTTCTTTGTTTCCCGTAGTAGACTGACATCATTGCTAGCGAGCAAGATATCATCCACATACAAGATTAGGAAAATATATTTTCCATTTTTAAACTTTGCATAAACACAGTTGTCCTCTACATTAGGTTCAAACCCAAATCTCTTAATTGTATCATAAAACTTTAGATTCCACTGTCTGGATGCTTGCTTTAATCCATAAATGAATTTCTTTAGGCGGCATCCCATATGTCCTTTTCCTTCCACAACAAAACCTTTCGGTTGTTTCATGTAGACATTTTCTTGTAAATCACCATTTAGAAATGTCGTCTTTACATCCATCTGATGCAACTCTAAATCAAAATGTGCTACTAATGCTATTATTATTATGAAGGAATTTTTACATGAGACTGGAGAAAATGTCTCATTGTAATCTACTACTTCTCTCTGTGTATAGCCTTTTGCTAGAAGTTGTGTCTTATATTTTTCTATGTTCCCTCTAGAGTCACGTTTAATCTTGAAGACCCATTTACAGCCTACTGTTTTAGCTCCTTCGGGAATTTCTACCAAGTCCCAAACATCGTTGGAACTCATCGATTTTATCTCATCTTCCATGGCCTCCAACCACTTCGACGAGTCAGCACTTCTCATGACCTCTTCATATGAAGCAGGATCACCCTCCATATGAGCTACTTCTGTATTATAGACTTTATAATCATTGGGAATTGCTGATCTTTTAACTCTTTGAGACCTCCGAGGGGCCTCTTCTGTTTGCACATACGGTGCCTCAACATCTGTTGGCACATCATCGAGAGGTGGCTGCTGCATCTCTTCCTCATGTGCAATAGTGGGCTGAATCAGATCCTGAAGGACAGACTCCGGATCTTCACTCAATGTTGTCATGGGTTGAGTTACAACAGGTGCTTGCACCACAATCTCAGGGACTGTCGGTGCAGGTACAACAGGTAGTGAGAAATATGGCTCTTGGATCATCGGATTGGGTGCATACACCCGCTTCTCCTCAAGATCAATTTTCCGCACTGCCATGCTCCCCCTCATCATGTCACCCTCTAAGAAAACATCATGTCTCGTTTTTACAAACTTTGTGTATCTATCTGGACAGTAGAAACGAAAACCTTTTGACTTTTCAGGATACCCAATGAAGTAGCAACTGACTGCTTTGGAATCTAACTTTGTAATGTTTGGGTTAAACACTTTGGCCTCAGCTGGGCTTCCCCACACACGCAAGTGGTGTAGAGAGGGTACTCTTCCCGTCCACAGCTCGTACGGTGTTTTGGGCAACGATTTGCTTGGTACTCTATTAAGAATGTGAATAGCAATTTTTAACGCCTCCATCCACAATCCTAATGGCAAGGTGGAGTAACTCATCATACTGTGCACCATATCTATTAGTGTACGGTTGCGCCTCTCAAGCTCAGCACAAACAAAAGCCAGATTCACCTTCCTGCTCCATTCCTTGTGATTTTCAGCATTGAGGACTGGAACAGAGCTGATGGAGTTCATCAAGTGGAACCCTGCTGAAATCCACAATAGGTGAGATCCATAACAATAATTGCATAGATTAATCCAACATTGGTCAAAATTAAAACATACAATTGTTTATGCAATTAAATCTATATCACCATTGGGCAGAAAATAGAAATAAATGCACAAATACAACCTTTTAATCCTGATGAAGTTATTAACAACGTTGGTCAGTAAATAACAGCACCTTAATTACCAGAAAATTTACTTTAACATGCTCTTTAATTTTCCCGTTGGTTCCAATTAAATTTAAAAAACAAGCATCCCTTTAAATAATTTGCAGCGGAAACATGAATAAAATTCATGAAAAAACATAATATTCATAAGCAATTGCACTGTTAACTTTACTTTTATCTAAACAAATTATCCCGTTGGTTCAAATTTGAATAAATATCAAAATCATACAAAAAATCATAAAAATATGCTTATGAAAAACAATAAATTAAATAAAATCCCTTACTGTAGCACCATTGCTTTCGGCCCGTAGAAGGAAACGGCCCGTGGCCGGACTCCGTACATTCGTCTAGGCCCGCGGCCCAGCAACTGACGGCTGGACCGTCAAAGCGGCCCGCACACCGCGCCCGCATGGGCCGAAACTAGCCCATTACAGCACGCGGCTGCCAGGAGCCGTTCGATCGCCGCCGATCCTGATCGGACGATCGTCCGCGCAGCTCGGTTGAACAAAACGGCCAGCTGCACTGTCTCCCCTCAACCCTAGTAGCATTTCTCTCGTCCCTATTCCTCACAGTTCTCTGGAGGCAGCCGGTGCGTGCAGAGGCGACACCGGCGGCAGTGGTGATGGTGGCGGAGGAAGGTCCCAGGTAGGTCCCTCCCTCCCGATTCGCCCTTTGCCTTTCAGATCTAGGGTTAGGGTTTCAACTTTCGATTTTTCGATTTTCGATTTGACATCGACTTTTCTCTGATTTCCTTTCTTCTTTTACCCGCAATTGGATCTACAGGGTGCACACGAGTGACGGGAAGCTCTACCGCCGCCGCCACTCCATCCCTGCACCGACCGTCGTTGCCACAGAGCAGACCCGGCACTGCGCGTCGCTGCCTTAGCGCAGATCCTCACCGACAGAACCAGCGATGGCCGGAACGTCTACCACCCTGATCACGTCAGGCGAAGGTACTACTCTCTCTCTCTCCCTCTCCTCTCTCTCTCTGTACACACGTGTTCATACACACACAGTTAAAGGTTTGACCCGGTTAAATATACACCTAGATGATCTATGTAATCTATCAATATTGTCTTCCCATAAGTATATCATGGAAGAAGATTTGGTTGGCGTGGTCTTGTGGTTTTTTTTTCTTCTGATTTGACGTTTTCCATGTTAAACTGGTGTCTTTTTAATTTGATGTGTTTCGGATGCAATTGTTGATACATTTTGCTACAATTTTCTTCAAATGTATATGATGCATATATTACCCTTGGTGAATAAGTTGACATCATGTGCTTGCTGAAATTAATTGCTTCCGTCGTCACTAAAATGCTGCGTCAGTGTTTATCCCAACAGGTATGCCTACTGTCTTTACCCACTCCGGCACTCTACATATGTGCAATTCTTTGCTCCACCAATAATTGTGCTTGCCTGTTTACTTGCAGGAGGCAGAAATCAAAGGGGTAAAAAGCAATTTACCGAGCTACAGTACCTAGTCGACAATGAAATCAGGGTGATACAGTGATACATATACACTGTTGATTCTATACTAGCTGCCCATTTACTTGGACCACTCCGCTAGTTCACATGATTTCATATACAAAATAGTATCAGACCAAATAATTTGCACAAAACGATAAGGCGGGTCACTCGTCGTTCAATTCAGCTGAAGATTTAGTGAGTTCGATCCTGCTGAGGTATGTCTTCGTTAGTGACCCGTAGTACAGATGCTTGCCGACCTTGAGCCAGCCGGTGGTGAGGGCTAGCCCGGGGTCGCTGTACATGGACACCGGCTCCCCGTCCAGCGTCACGCTCAACGCCCCCGAGTTCTTCAGCCCGTGCGGAACAGCCACGAATTTCTCGACGAGGTACACCAGCTTCCGGATGAATGGATACTTCATCAGCAGGTCCCATTGAAGTGTTCTCCCCTGCAGGGTTCAAACGATTGAGAACAACTGCCTAGACTCCTAGCAAAAATCTGACCAGATGCCAAATGTTTTTCTTTTCTGACGATGATTGATGAGACGACTAGATTTGTGACGTTACCGCGGACAAGGCGATCCAGTACTGGCCTTCTCCGTCGTACCGGATGTTGTCGGGGACTCCCGGAAGGTTGTCGATGAACTTCTCAACCGTGCCTTTCTTGTCGCCGGCGATGTGGTACCTCGAGCACCTCCTCCTGCCGCAGCACGTGGAAGGAAAGGTCGATCAGGTCACACCGTGTGATAGTAATCCCGGCAGCGAGGCTTCGGAGCTCTCAAAGGATAGCTGTGATCAGTCAGGCACTCACACCACCGTCTCGCAGTAGATGAGGGAGCTCTGGTCCGGCGAGATGGCGACGCCGTTGGCGAAGTAGAGGTCGCGCACGAGCACGGCCGTCCGCCCCGTGGCCGGGTCGAAGCTCAGGAGCCGCCCGTGCGGCCGCCCCTCGAGGACGTCCGTCATGTGGTTGGCGAGGTTGTACTTGTACGACGCGTCCGTGAAGTAGATGGTGCCGTCGGCGGCGACGTCCACGCCGTCGGTCAGCGCGAACTTGACGCCCTCCGCCGCGTCCGTGAGCAGCTCCACCTTCCTCTCCGGGCTCACGTTCAGTAATCCCTGTCATGTCACGGGCATCAGATTCAGATTTCCGTACGAACCCTACAGAGGTATCCATAACATAGATATACAACAAAAGTTTTTAAGAGTGGAGCGGCAGAGGCGGGGAGCGGTTAACAGCTCACGATATCCGCGTCGGCCACGATGAGGCCACCGTCGGCGGCGAGCACGACGCCGAGCGGGCGGCCGCCGGTGCGTGTCCAATCCTCGACGTCCCCGCCGGGCACGCTGACCCTCCTGACCCACCCGTCGGCGCACCCGGTGTACAGCCACCCGCCGGCGGCGTCCTACGCCAGGTCCTCTGGCCCCGGGAGGCGCCCTTCACCCACCCGCTCGCTCTGCTCCAGCGCGCGCGCCTCGTGCCGCGGCGCGGACACGTCGGGCCCGTACGAGTACTCCGGCGGCAGCGGCGCCGGCGAGAAGTCACGGGGATTGTACAGCGCCACCGCGAGCGCCACCGGCGCCAGCACCAGCGCCACGGCCTTCAAGAAACCGAGCCCAATCGCCATATGGTTTGACTTGAGACTGGACACGGCGGCGCAGTGCGAGAACCCGCCGCGCACACCTTGAGCCGGTTTGTTTATAAGCTCGACACGGAGCACTGAGTCGCTGACCCACGCGTGCCCCCATGTGATCCACTTTTATTTCTTTCTAGATAGAGATAAGAGATCAGGCCGTGGCCATCAGGGGGCAGGGCATCAGGCCGTGGCATGGGAAGTGGACTATTAGGAGCACATCATCCGTCCCGGCGGCATGTCGCGCGCGCTGCCGAGAGAGCGCAAGGGATCGAACGAACCGGCCAGGTCTCCACAGCTGCTGGTCACTTCCCCGGTCGGTGCCGCCGCCGGTGGCGAGAAGCCCATGGGCCCGTATAGTGCGACCACTACTGGGTAATGAGACTTTCATCCCAGGGTAAATTTGACATTAGTACCGGTTATTTCGGCGCTCGGTACTAATGTCAAATAGAACCGTTACTAATGTACCGTGCGAAAGAAGAGCCCTGCGGAGCCTTCGCGTGACCTACATTAGTGCCGGTTTGTAATACGCACCGGTACTAATGTGGCACATTAGTACCGGTGCGTATTACAAACCGGCACTAATGTGAGACCAGCACATTAGTACCGGGGCAGGAGACCACCCGGTACTAATGTGAGACACATTAGTACCGGAGGACATTAAAACCCGGCACCAATGCTTCCCTCTGTTATCTCCGTTATTAATTCCCGTCCCGTCTCGTCTCCCTCACCATGCTCCCTTTTATTTCTATCTCCTGGTGGATCCTCTTCCTTCCTCTCTCTTCCCCCTTCTTTCTTCTCTTCTATCTATCTTCTTCATTCTCTCACCTATCTTTCTTCTCTTCCACTTCCTTGCAGGCAGGGAGCTGAGGAGCGCCGCCGGCGCCGGATCCCGAGCGCGCGGAGCGGCAGAGCGGGATCCGCCCGAGCGTGCGGAGCGGCGGTGCGGGATCTCCGAGCGCCGGCCTGGGGCGGCGCGGGAGCGGAGGCCGGCCACAGCCAGGAGGGAGCGGCCGCTGGCCAGGGGCGGTGCGGGAGCGGCGGCCGGCCGCAGGCCGCCAGCGCGCGGGCGGAGGCCGCCGACCAGGGGCGGTGCGGGAGCAGTGGCCGACCGCAGGCCGCTGGCGTGCGGGTGTGGCTGCCGACCAGATTTGTGTGTTCTGTGAATTTCTTGTTGTGTGAATCTCTAGTTGAATATGTGATTCTTGTTGTTTGTGTGAATGTGAAAATTGGATGAGAAATATATGTAAAATTTGTGATTGAATGTGAAATATGTGAAAGTTGTGGAAAAAAAGAAAATGTACAGTGACGGACGGTGAGACGGTGGCGGACGGAGTGGAGCAGGGCTGACGGGGACGGACGGATGAGAGACATTAGTACCGGTTATTTATAATCTGGTACTAATGTTCTCTTCACATTAGTACCGGAAGAACAATACCGATTTGAAAACCGACCCTAAAAGAGGTTTAGGACAGGTACAAAAGTATCCTTCCCTAGTAGTGGACGGCGACCACCACCGGTGCCAGCAGCGGCGCCACAGCCAGCGCGCGGCCTTCAACATACCGTTCCCCGCCGCCACGGTGGCCGCGCCTCAGAACACAGGGCGACACGCGTCACGTCTACTCTACTCATCTAGTCCGTGGGCTTGGGCACACCTGGACATGGCGACGAGCGTCTGGACGCGAAGGAGCGCGCGTGCACAGCGTTGCTCCTCGTCCGTGTCCCTTCCGTAGAAATCAAATCAGGCCAGGAGCTCGTGACATGACCAGTCCAACGATCGATGGTTACTATGGACTGGTACGACGTGTTGTAGACAAAAACTGTCGTGTATTTTCTCGATCGTCGCGGCCGAGAGAATTGATTTTCTTCTGCCGGATCGGGACGGCAATTCGTACCCCGGACGGCACTGCCTGCGCACATGTTTGGGAGCACGTACGTCATGCGAGCAATTAACTGAGCAAGTGTCCACGTCTGTGTAATTGTTGGCAAGTGACCAGCAGTGAACCGTCCATGCATCTCTCATCTAGGGTTTAAAATTTTTATCAAAATATAAGCATTCATATGGATATGACAAAACTAAATTGGTAGTGAGTTGGTAGAGAGTTGGTAGGTAGTGTAAAATGAGAGGTATAGATGTCTTTTATCACTTCTGTTATTTCTTGAGTTTAAATACTAGGAATGCTTATATTTAGGAACGGAGGGAGTAGTAGGAAAAAGAAGGATTAAAAAAAACATTTTAGTGATAGGCGCGTAGGAGGCCAGAAACAATTTCCATTTTCTAAATATAAAAAGGAGGGGTTTAACTTAATATTTTGGTTTCTTCGGCCGCTAGCAGCTTGGTCTTGTCGTTCACTTGTTGGGATAGTTTTTTTTTAATAATCTGGACCAATTGTCCAAATAGTACGTCACTACGTACGTCGCTGTTTGATCGTGCCATATCAATTGCACAGTTAATGCCGAGGCTAAACTCTGATACAGAAGTCCAAAACATCAAAACTATCTGCCTCACGAAAATTTTTTTAGAAAAGAAAATATATTTCAATATTCCAGCCTCTGCATAAGACTATGCATATAGCTGTTTCTTATTACAAACACGAACGTCACAAAAAAGAAGCACACAAGGTCGGTCTCTGAAACAATGTCAAACATCACGTGAAAGCAATTCTGTTGCTAAAAGACCATTCATTGGATGCAAAGATCTCCATCGACGTGGTTTCAAGCACACGACATCCCTGAATAATGTGAGGCCGCTTGTCCTCTTTCTGCAGCAACGCCCAAAAACGGATCCAATTGGTCCCTCGGAAGATAACCTGCATATGAGTAACAACTCGAGTATTGTTAAAAACCATGTCATTTCTACATAACCAAATTGCCCAACATAAAGCAGAAGCTCCAACCAGGATTTTGTACATAAGCTTCTTATTAATCCCATTTAGCCACCCAGTAAACATACGTTTAATGTTCAGAGGTGGTGTTATATTAAAAGAAACTTGTATAATCCTCCACATAATTCTAGCCATTTGACAATCAAAGAAAAGGTGCTGGATGGTTTCTCCCATATTATGGAAACAACATTTTAAACTTCCCTTTCATTGTCGGCGAGCTAAATTATCTTTAGTAAGAACTACTCCTTTTTGCAAGTACCTGACAAAAATTTTAACTTTTAAGGGCAATTTTAATTTCCATATCACGTTTTTACGTGGCGCAGGCAACTGAGCAATGAGCGAATTATACATAGATCGAACAGTAAACTGATCATTTTGTTTTAGAGACCAAATAAAATGGTCTCTCTGATCTGTTAATTGGACATTCACAAGTTTAGTAACCAAAAGGTGCCAAGCCTGTAAATTATTGTCAACTAAGGATCTCCTAAAGGCCACATTCAAAGGACTCGATCTGAGAACTGTTGCTACAGTTGCACTTTTCTTCCGAACAATGTTATATAAGGATGGATATTGACTTTTGAAAGGAGTGTTATCCAGCCAGCCCAAAAACGGGTTTGTGACCCATCACCCACCGTGAATTTGCCCATCCTCAATAGGTCATCTTTCATCTTCATAAGACCTGACCAAAAGTGAGAATCTCCCGACATGTATTCTACTTAGGTAATAGTTTTATGTCTCAAATATTTGTTTCTAAGAAGTCTTTGCCAAATTCTTAGAAACTTGAACCTGCTGTTCACCGGACCACAAAAGCCTAGACATCAGTGCAGCAACTTCACAGGGATTTAGAAGGATCAATATTTCAAGTAGGAACTGCAAAAAGTAAAAGGATCCGGGGGGAATAATCGGGAACTTGTAGTGTAATCTAAGACTCAAATTAAAATCATGCCGTTGACTTGCAGATCATCTTTCCGTTTTTGTTCGATTTTTTTTAATCGGGGCACACAAACTGGAGCTAACCTATCTATCCTCGATCAGGGAGATAAGCTGCACCAACTTCCCAGCCTAGGATTCCTAGGGGAAACATTTCAGCTAACAGAGCTACCACCTTCGTCACTTAAGATTACAGACCACACTAACTTTTGCAAAAGAGAAACAAATGTTCAGACTTTTGATCGGACAGCATCCAGCTTCCTGCGCCATTCACCCTTTTCTTTTCCTTCTCTTCCAGGAAATGAATCATCGATCTTCGCCCTCCTCCTCCCGGATCCTGTCTGAGATAGGTGGCATCAGACTTGGCTGTTGTGGTCCTTGCCGCGCCATCATCCAATGATCACACGCCACCAACGCCCCGACGCCTTCTGTAATCTTGTTCTGCAAGTCCTCCTTGTATAATCCTGCCCGATAAATCATAAATACCCCAGCGTGAATCACAATTTCCATAGGGGTTTTCAAGATTTTCCTGTCAAAACATATTTTATTTCTTCGTTTCCATATTGACCAGCATATGGCGGCAAACAGGGGCGGAGCCACCCTATCGGCGGGGTGGGGCGGCCGCCCCAGCTACCGTCGTGCACATCTTACAACCCTCCTACCTCCTTTGATAACTATCCATCTGTTTCTGACGATTTAACATCGATGATCATAGCTGAAGACGAGGAAGAGTGAGTTCTTAGCGTGGGAAGAAAGACGATATTCTTACTACACTTGTTGTTATGCTAGCCCAACAACTACCCATAGGTTTAGTCTTAGTGATCTATCTAAATTTGTTCATCCACTGGTGGTTCCAAAACTAGCCGACTTGTTGTGGCGCGTGCACAGGTGAACCATGCATGGTGTACATGCAGTGGCTGCCGATGCAAGCATGCAAAGCATGAGCAAAGGCTAGCTGCATAGTGGCATATATAACTATATAAGGCATGGCCGCATGAGTAGGTAAAATTCACTTGTGTTGGTAAACAATTTTTGTTCTATGTTACTTATGTAAGTTTTGTGTGATTAGTGTATATACCATTTAGTTTAGTTTCTCGCTAGAAACCGCCCCACCTCTAAATTTTTTCTGGCTCCGCTACTGGTGGCAAAGATTAGTGTATATCATGTTCCCCTCCAGGCAGCCACCTATCCACCCAGTTTTTGTATTGTCCTCCAGTCTCCGTTTTTGTTCGATATCGAAAGGAATATGAATATGATTTAATTTGCCACCAATAGAAACAATGCCGAAAGGAATATACTTCCCGCCGTGAGCAACGGATCCGATCACATTCACAAATGCCACGTGCAGGCCTTGTTCTATGCAGGTGCGACAATATTCCTTTCATCGATTCAATGGTGCCTCTACTATGGAAGTCTAGGATTCAAAACTCTTACAAATAATGGTTTAAGTCGAGCTACTATTATACTCTCTTTATCTCAAATTATAGATCATTTTGGTTTTTGTAGGTGCATAAATTTTTGTTATACACTTAGATATATAGCATACTAGTGCACGGGCTAATGTTTTTTTAAATTTTGAGTTCAAAATTATTTTAGAAGTTAGTATTATATCGAAGTATTGGAAAAAAATGAGAGAGCAGTAGTAAAAAAATTTGATTATCAGCTAGGAGTTTGATTTTTTTACCAATTTCGAAATACAATTTTTTTTAAAAGTATTAGCCTACGGGGGAGCACGAATTAATGGACTAGTAAAAAACAATGGTTAACAATAATTCATTGGCAACATTACGAATGGTGGTAATCATGCTATCGGCCATGCGATTTCAAGTGTGCACATGGTACAGAAAAACAATTAAGAGCAACTCCAAAAGCTCTTTTATATTGTTTTGTATCGATAAAATTTAAAGAAACTCGCAAAAACCATCTTCCAACAGCCTCGGCTCGGAATCCCCCTCGCCATTCTCCCCCACCCGCTCACCAATACTTGCGAGCGCGGCCGCCTCGCAAAAGCTCCTGAATCCCCGCGTCAATCCCTCCCGTCTTCTCCTCCCGCCAAAATCGAGCTCTGCGACGGCTGCGGCCGCGGGTTCCACAGCTTCTACATCCGCCCTCGATTCCTCGTGCGGGATGGGTACCGCCGGCCAGCTCTGCCGCCGGACGCTTGCGCGGACGCCGCCTACTAGGCTGGGTTCCGCCGCCGGCGACGTGAGCTTCGAGCCCCACGACAGCGCCTCCGCCGGCCTTCGATCCCGATCCAGTCGCGGGGGAGGACGCGGCGCCGTGGCTTTGCGCCACGGTGGATGAGGCATACGCGGCGGCGCTGGCCCGACTCACCGACCTAGGCCACAACGAGGATGCATCACTTGAGGCTTTTCTCCGCGCGGGCCACTGCTACGGCAAGCTCAACGACCACGTCTCCTCCAACATCGTCGCCAACGCCCGCACCTACCTCTCCGATCCTGGCCACGCCGGCTGGGGCAGATTCGCCGACCTCTAGCGCCTCGAAGAGCACTCCCTCGCGGGGCTCGTCTGCCCCTCCTGCTGCTACCGGCGCCGGGGAGGATCGCATCTTGGGGAGGCGTCGAGCTGCGCTGGGCCGCCGCGGGATGGAGGAGGTCAGACGGTGCCGCCGGGGGAAGGAGGAGGTTAGACGGCACCGTCGGGGGAAGGTGAGAGCGGCTGCAGGGGAGAGGACACTGGTAGAAAACGAGGCTTTGGTACGCCCCTTTAGTCCCGGTTCAACTTTGAAGCCGGGACTAAAGGGGTTTCATCACGTGGCCACTAATGCCATGAGTGCTCACCCCCTTTAGTCCGGGTTGATAACACCAACCGTGACAAAAGGCCTCCCCCTTTAGTCTAGGTTCGTGTTACGAACCGTGACAAAAGGGTCACCCCCTTTAGTCTAGGTTCGTGTTACGAACCGAGACTAAAGGCCCCCCCTTTTGTCACGGTTCGTCACACGAACCTAGACTAAAGGGGGTGACCCTTTTGTCACGGTTGGTAACACAAACCTAAACTAAAGGGGGGCCTTTTGTCACGGGTTGTGTTACCAACCGGGACTAAAGGGTCTCCCACGAGTTACTATAAGAGGATAGCATCCTCTACTCAGTCAGATGTGCTGTGTATGTGAGATGGTGAGGAAGCTACGCGCGAGGCTGGAGGTCATGAGTTCGAATCCCCGCACCTGCGCACGCGTATATTTCGCGTGAAAAATCGCGTGACTTGTGATTTGCGACGTGCGTGTGTGTGAGGGCCTCCCTGGGATTTTCAAATATTTTTTTGATACTGGCGTGCCCCCCCTTTAGTCCCGGTTCGTTCACCCGGGACTAAAGGACCCCCTTTTGTCTCTCATCATTAGTCTCGGTTGGGACTTGAGGGACCTATACCCCTTACCAACCGGGACTGAAGGTCCTCTCTCTACCAGTGGGAGGAGATCAGGCGGCGGCGCCGCCTCCATGGACGCCGGTCCCGGAGCCTTGCCTGGCCGCGGGGGCGACTCCGGTAGGCTGGCCGGTAGAAGCACGGTGGAGAGGTGGAGAGGGAGGAAGGGAGGGAGAGGAGAATGGATAAAGTTGGGAGGCAGAGATATTGTCATGTGGGGCTCATTGAGATGGAAAATTGAGTTTTAAAAAGTCTGTTGGATAATTTGATGAAATTATGGAGTCTTCTATTTTTACAATGGACTAAAACTCCAAATTTAGCTAATAAAAATGAAGAGCTGTTGGAGTTGCTCTAAGAATCATCCGTTGAGAGATCTAAAAACACTCACCTTTTTGAGTTTTTTAGATAGAATTTTCATCAAAAAACACTTTTCAGGTTTATCGTCCTTTTTCCAACTTGTGAAAATGTCATCCACATCAAATGCTGACCTTCTGACGACTTCTTTTACCTTTTTTTGGTTATATCTTCTATCTTTTTCCTGGACGAGTTTTATCAAAATTTCATTACTGGATTCGGCCTGACCATTGGAAGATTCAACAAATGTATGCATTTGCTTGAAACAAATGAAGTACTTTGATATGTATCAGTATTCATCAAGTAAAATAACCGATAACCACACTATTGGAAGAATGATGTTTTGGTGCTTACCTTGCTATTCCAAACGTCAATGTTGTTTAGGTCAAAGCGTTGTCATAACCAAATAAAACATGTGGTTCATACTTTAAGATGCAGAAAATGTAAAGTTTGTCTACAAAACAAATTATGCTTTAATAATCTACAGGGTATATCTACAAAAATGCGTATTGAGAATCCATAGGGTATGTCTACTGTCTTTACCTGATATCCATACATGTAATTCTTAGCTCCCCCACTTACGCTTACCTCGTTTACTTGCAGGGGAGACAGAAATCAAGGGGCGCAATGTAGTTCCCCAAGCTACCTTGCTACTCACTCAGTTTCAAATTATAAGTTATTTTAAAATATTTTTCAAATTGCAAGTTATTTTAGGTTTTCTAGTTTGCAGATAGTATTATGCATTTAGACGTAGACTAATCCAGATGCATAGCAAAAATTATGCAAATGCCAAAACAACCTATAATTTAGGACATAGTAGTAGTAATAATAGATTCAGGATAACATAATACTCAATCCATCCCAAATTACAATTTTGACTTTACTAGATAGAGTACATATGCACATGTAGCCCTGTTTAGTTGGGAAGTAAAAATTTTGGGAGTCTCTTTCAAGGTCTATTAGGGGTAATAAACGTAGACTATTTACAAAACTAATTACATGGATGGACGAGAAATCTCGAGATGAATCCATTAAGCCCAATTAATCTGTCATTAGAGATTGGTTGCTGCAGCACGACATTGTCTACTCATGACATAATTAGGATCGTTAGATTCGTCTCGAAAATTAAGGTAGGAGTTGTGGAATAAGTTTTGTCATTAATTCACATTTAATACTCCTAATTAGTGTCCGGAGATTGATATGACAGATAGTTGGTGAAATATTTGGGAACTAAACAGGACATGACTGCGCATTTCATATTATGTCTAGATATCACACCCTGGATTCCATATTAAATTAATGCATGGTTGTAGGATCGATGGTCTATAGAAGGGGGTTGAATATGGGCCTTCTTAAAATTCTTTGCTAAGGTCATTGTGTTTCACAAGTAACTCATCATTAGATAGCTTAAGTTTCTCATGGGTCTCTTCAAGAGCCTTGAGCTTACTCTTTTATTTCTTAATCATGTCGGTGTATTGATCAAGAAGTCCCTTAAGAGCATGAGGTGAAAGTTCATTATCACTATCCGAGGAGTCACTATTTTGACTATCGCTCACCTTGAAGTGTTTAGCCATGAAGCACATAGGTGGTGGAGGAAGAGGTGGTTCTTCATCATCCATGATCACAAGACCGACAAACTTCTTGTTCTTCTCATCTTCACTACTGCTTGATTCACTTGAAGTTTCACCATCCGTGATCCATTTATTTGCCAAGAGAGAACAATGACCACCCTTCTTCTTGTTGTAGGGCTTGCTAGAAGACTTCTTCTTGAATGAATTCTTCTTGAAGTGCTTGTCATCTTTCTCATTATCATCATCATCGTCGTTCTTCTTGCTTGAGTTTGACACTCGCTTGTCAGGCTTGGGGCAATCCTATGATAGATGACCATAGCTTCAACAATTGTAGAACTTCCTTTTGTCACCTTCACCACTTCTTCTTGATGAGTGAAATTTGTTCTTCTTAGGATCATAGTTGTAGCCTTTCTTGCCAATCTTGGAAAGCAATTTAGTAGTCCTCCTCATGAGAAAAGCAAGTTCACCTTCATCATCATCACTTGAGTCACTCTTGTCTTCACTTTCACTTGAAGAAAGAGGTGGCTTTGCTTTTGACTTTAGCTTGGGCTTGGTCTTGTCACTAGCCTTGAGTGCAAGATCCTTCTTGGAGCTTGATGTGGAAGAAGATGATTCAATTTGACCCACCAAGAACATCTCATGAGACCGAATTTTGTTGACAACTTCGGTGATAGTGAGAGTTTCAAAGTTCTTCTCAAAGATGAGTGCCTTGACGATATTGTACTTGGGCTTGGGAAGCGTTTGAAGGATTTTCCGAATGATTTCCTGCTCGGACACGTTAGCAACATCAAGAGCATTTATATTTTGAATAAGAACACCTATCCTAGAGTACATTTCCTCTACACCCTCATCATCCTTCATCTTAAACTCATTGAGCTCAACCTTAAGCAACTCATACTTCTCCTCACGGATTTTCTTGTTGCCTACATGGATTCTTTTGAGCTCCATCCAAACCTCATGAGCGGTCTCCAAGGCAAACACCCTATCAAACACATCCTCCTCAAGAGCCTCAAATATAAAGTTTCTAGCACGATAGTTCCACTTTGATTCACTTTCGGTGGGTTCATTTGGCAAATGATACATGGTGGTGATCCATGCATCGTGGTGTTGTGCTTGAAGAAAGCTAGCCATTCTATGTGCCAAAAAAGTTAACCGTTTCCCCGCCAACTTGGGAGGGCCATTGCCACTGCCCTTGGCCATCTCTCTAGTTGGTTAAGCCACCAAAAAGAGAGCCAAAGCTCTGATACCACTTGTAGGATCGATGGCCTATAGAAGGGGGAGGGGTGAATATGAGCCTTCTTCAAATTTCTAGAACAAGAAACAAACCTTAACCTATATCTCTAGTGTTGCCCATCTAAAAAGGTTTTTCTACCAACTAAGCACACTCGAAACAAAGTTCCTTAGCAAGATACACACTAACAAGAGAAAAGCACCCTAGTGACAAGCAAAGCACACAAGAGAAAAACTAAGACAAAGGAACTTAAGAGCTGAAAGGAAATGCTGAAATTAAGTGCACGAAGGTAGAGCAAGAGGACTAGAGACAACCAAATTTTTTTCCGTGGTATCGAGAAGTTGACACTTCTCCCTAGTCCATGTTGGAGCACTCACAAAGAGTTTTGCTCCCCCTTAAGCCACTTAGACTTGAGTGCTCACTAAGAGTACCCGTTCTCCATCTCCGGAATGGTGGGTCTTAATCCATTTGCACCAAGAACTTCCCGGGGCTCCCACAATCTCCAAGAGCTCACCAAGAACCTCCAAACACCGAGACCATCTAGGAGCCGTCAAACTCCAAGAGTAACAAGCTCACACACTTTCACTTGACCAATGCACTCAGCTAGCCATAGAAAGCACCTTGAAACCCTTGATCACCAAGAATGAATTCCCTTTGGCAAGGAAGATGAATTCCAAATGAACAAAGCACTAATTCCTTCTCTCCTTGGCTGTTGTGGTTCTTTAGAGTGGCAAAGACAGCTCAAGAGACGCAGGGGGTCGCTTATATAGGCTAAGCAAGGGAGGCTAGCCGTTAGAAAAGTGCTGCAGAAAGTAGCACCGTCGGATGAACTGATGGTTCCCCCTGGCGACGGCGTTGGTTCATCCGGTCACTCTGTTGCAAGGAATATAGCCGTTGAACGTAGCCGCTGTACCAATTCATCCGACGCATGCACCAATGCTGTGTCAGTTTATCTGGTGCTGAAGCCTTAACACTCAGTGCGTCTCTGTATGAAAAAAACACAGGCACCGAATGAATCGCTGAGTACTCTGAGTAGTGTTTTTCATCCGGTGCTGAAGCAACTCCTCTCAGTGCGTCTTTGTATGATTTAAATGCACGTGCCGAATGAACCGATGGTTTGACCGCCGTTTCATCCGATGCTGAAGGCAATTGACTCCGAACCTTACTGTTACCAAACCCTAGGTCACCGGATGAACCGTTGATGCACTGTCGGTTCATCCGGTGGTGCTTTTTCTCTGAGACAACTGCAGAAATCATCCGACGCAACTAGGAATGGGGGCGTTGGTTCATCCGACGTGACCCTTTGTAGTTCAACTCATCCAATTCAATCACCTTTGAGTTTTTCTTCAATTCTTTTGCTTTCAATGTAATTCCATGAGTACTTTGAGCTATTTAGTAACCAAGGAGCTTGATAGTGCATGAATATAGCATAGCATTTGGCATGGTCAAGCTACTAGTGTGTGAACCCCTCTTAATAGTACAGTCAAACACTACAAACTAGCAAATCCAAGTGTCCTTCATCTCCTTGTGACACTTGGAATTAGCAATGTCCTTAGCCTTGTAGTATTCGTCCATTGATCATCCATAATTTCAAATTGAGGGGTATCTTTTCACTTATATCTCATGACAATAACCCAAGATTAAATCTGCTACAAAACAAAGGTTAGTCACAAGTATACGTGTCGGTGTCCGGATTAGCTCCGGCACTAACTAGTAATTAGCGATGTGATCAGTCTCTCGATGGTCGGTGCTAAGCTAAAGGGAGACGAGGGTTTATCCTGGTTCCGACCACGCGGCCGTACGTCTAGCAGGGTGTGCTTACGCACTGTATTAACTTGCACCGGTGGTGCCTGTAGAGGGGGGCTACAAGCAATGCGGGAGAGGAGGCAATTCCCCCAAGTCCCAACTATGATGATTGAGGCGAATGCCAATATCGGGAGCGATGGAGCGTGGAAAGTGAAGCGAGTGCACGTTGTTATTTTTGGCGTGTCTGCCTCTCCCTTTTATAGACCAAGGGAGGGTGGTTACAGTGGAACGATATAGTGATTGGTACAGTGACCTCGTACGGGCAGGCATGTCACCGAGGGTCTTGTCCTCGCACGTTCTTGCTCCTGGTGCGAGTAGGTGGCGAGTTCCGGCTTCCTCGGACGGCATGGCGGCTCCTGTTACTTGTCCGGGCATGGCTTCGAGGGTGTGTTCATGCCGATTCGAGGGTCCAGTCGTCGGGGAGAGGACGGGAGTTGGTGGTACAGTGCCGCGGATCATCACCGGCCTATCCGCATAGTGTGGTGCAGTCCACCGCACATCGCCAGGGATGGCGGCACAGCGTCGGGGAAGGTGGCACAGGGCCAGCGATGGTCGTATGACGTCAGAGTTGGCAGAGGAGACGCAGCGCACGCCGTCGATGCGATGACTCCGATCAGCGCGCACACCTACGCGTCACCCGTACACCTTTCAAGGGTGCTCCCGTGCCCGTTCGAGGGCCTCGCTGCTGGGAGAGGACGGGAGCAGGTGGCACAGTGGTGTGGAATGACACCGGCCTCTCTGCACAGTGCCGTGCAGCGCCCGCACAGTGACGTGCAGCGCCCGTACAGTGGCGGGTTAGGTTGCACAGTGGCAATGTCAGGCGGCGTGGAGGAGGATTCGTCCTTGACCTTAGCGCCCCGCCGGAGATCCGGGCATTAAATGTCATTGCCAGAAGGCGCAGTGAGGCGGGATGCCGCTGGTCGAGGGATGGCCTCGAGCGAGATGGAGACGGTGCTCCACTCGACGGGGGTCGAGCCCCTTGAGCGAGGCAAAAACCCGCTCGAGGGTCCGGGACCCTCGAGTGAGGCGGAGACCTGCTCGAGGGGCCGGGACCCTCGAGCGAGGCGGAAAAATGGGGGTGCACGCATGGGCCTTCTTGCTGAGGGCCGCTGCTGGGCCGCGGCAAGCCATGGGCTCGTGGCGTCCTGTACTCCCTTTTTGGGTTCGCGGGGATTAGTCCGTACGTGATTGCGTTTAATGAGGGTGATTATCCCCTTAGTTAGGGGACCCCTAATGACTGTCCCCGACAGTAGCCCCCGAGCCTTTGCGGAAATAGGAACAATTTCGGCAAAGGATGCAGGTCCTGGGGCGATGCCCCAGATGCTATGTGGAACTTTCCCTTTGATCATGTGTGTTGTTCCGTGGGGGCGCGCTAGCGCACCCGCGGGTGTAAGCCCCCGAAGCCCTGCACGAGTGCGTGCACTCGTGCAGGGGTTAAAAGTGTCGAGCGACGGTCCTGCCTCGCATTTGTCTCAGCCAGCCTCTGCGGTATTTCAGCCGGCATCGGCGATCTACGTAGTCAGGGCAGCGTCGAAGTTACCCGAAGCGCCCTTAGATGGGTTTGTTTGCTAGTTCGGGGCCTAACCCTCCACAGATCAGCATGGCTGAGCAAGATGATCATCGGGATGGTCGTGGTGCGAGGAGCCCCTGAGCCCTGGCCCTATCAGGGACGATCAGGTAAAGTCCTCGGCTTTGTATTACGACCCTCGTCGCCCTTCCGTAGGGAGGAGGGGTGAGGCAATCCGTGCTTCCCTCGAGCGGGCAGCGAGCACAGACGTCTCGGTGAGCTGTTAGCAGATAGTTCAAGTGGGCGTCCGTGCCCTGTTCGATAGGGGTCGGCTCGTGGTCCGGAGACACGTCCATGTGAGCGCTCGCAAAGGTTTGCTAAGCAGGGCTCGGTCCCGTTCGATAGGGGCCGAGGGCGCGGAAGCACTCCCTCGATGGAATCCCTCAATTAGCTGCCTTTGTCCTATCCTTGAACATGATATATGGGGCACCCCTGAACTTCATGTTTGGGGACCGGCTCGATTGCGCGCGCCCTGATCGTTCCTGACTCTGTTGATCTGAGGCGCCTGTTTGAACCCTTCGAGGGTCAGGCTTCGTACCTCTGATCAGTAGGGCTTTTTGCGGGGAGTGCCGTGCGTCCCCATCTTAGCGAATCTGTGGCGCCTGTCGAACCCTTGCTGGGCCAAGTTTTGAACCACTGATCAGTAAATCCTCGCATCGAGGTGCATCTATGGCGCCTGTCGTACCCTCCGCGGGCCGGGCCTCGAGCCACTGATCAGTAGTGTCCTGGGGAGCGAGCATCAAGCGCCCCTCGAATCCTGACTTCGAGAGGCCGGGCCTCGAACCCCTGGTTGGGTGGGCTCAAGGGGTCTTCCTTACGTAGGAAGGAACCCCTTGGCGTTCGAAATACAGTCGTGGATTCGTTGGTCGCCGCGCTCGCTCGGTCGTGGCTGACGTGGCACGGGACAGGCGGAGTGGGCACGCTTTTTCAGGCGGTATGGCGTGGGCGGCAGGTGGATGTGAAACGACGTGGTGCAGTACACCCTAAATTACCGTGCGGTGATAACCACTCCTGCGCACGCGCATGGCGGTGTGGGGCCCTTCTGTCAGTGACAGGCGACACCTACCGCATTTATTGCGGATGCCCGCCGCGCCATCGGGTGATCCGTCCCCTCCTACCCTATAAAAGTAGGAGAAGGGGGAGAGGGATCGTTACCTTAGCTATTTGCAAGCGTCGCTCCCACTTCACCTTCTCTGCCACCGCGGGCTCCGCCGCTTCGAATCCACGCGTGCGCACACCCGCTCCATACTCCGCTTCCGTACTTGTCGCCTCCGCCCGCCCGTCGCCATGATCAGGATCCTGGAGGCCGCGCCGTGGCCCCGGTCGTCGGTGGACTAGCAGACCATGGAGGGGCTCGTTCTCGGCGGGTACTGGCGCCGGTTGGCGACGAGGCGAACCCGGCGTGGATAATCCTGCCGGTGTCGCACCGGGAGCCGTCTCCACCGCCGGGCTAGGTCGTAAGCTTCGTACGGCTGCACGAGCGTGGATTCAATGCCCCTGCAAGCAAGTTTATGTGGGGGGTTGTGCTACCACTACGGGGTGGAGCTCCACAACTTTGCCCCTAATGCCATCTCGCAGGCGGCGTCCTTCGTCGCCATCTTCGAGGGGTTCTTGGGGATCGAGGCGCACTGGGACCTGTGGGTTCATCTCTTCCGAGGTGAACTCCATACGGTCGCCACTGCGGAGAGGAAGACGCGCAGGGCTGTCCGTGCCGGCGGCCTCATGTTCGCGGTGCATGAGTCCAGGAGGCACCTCTACCCGCCCTGCAAGATGACATCGAACAACGCCGACTAGGAGAAGGGGTGGTTCTATCTGCGCAACGACGGCGCCAGGCTTCCGCTGTACACTGGGAAGGTGCTGACGGAGAACGTGGTCGCACGGGGTGTCGCCTCAGGTGAGGTAGAGGAAGCTCGAGCCCCTCATCGACACCCTCAGCAAGCTGGCCGACGCCGGGCTGACCGTGGCGGCAGCCATCGCCAACTTTCATGGAGAGGGCGCTCCCTATCTTCGTGATGACGGGCGACACCGACGCCGGGGCCCTGGCGAGCTCGCTCCTGCTGGAGGAGCCTCTTCTCGAGGCGTATGCGGCTACCAGGGCGAGGCACGTGGTGAACCTCAAGGTGGTGGCTCACAGCAACGACGATTTGTGGTGGTTCGCAATGTGCCCCGACCCGGACCATCACAAGTTGGTAAGATCCAATTTCTTGCCCTGTTCGATTCGTTCTGGTGCTTGATTTGATCGTGATTGTGATGACAGGGGGTGCGCCTCAACATCCCCACCTCGGATCCCCCACACCCAGGTCCCATGCTGCCAATCGCGCCAGGCAACAGAGGCAGAAGGACAAGGCGGACCGGGCGAGGGCAAGGAAGACGAGGAGGCAGGAGCGCAATGATGCGTACAACGAGGAGTACCAACGGCGGGAGCAGCAGGGCCTCCCCCCGCCGGAGGCGATAAACTCGGATTCGGATGAGGACGGCAGCGACGGGGAGCGGACCGTCTCGGACCAGGAGGAGGGAGCACCGGCCTCGATGCCGGGGGCGAGAGGGCCCTCGCTGCGCCCGCTTCTGCGGCGGGCCCAGGGTCCCTCGACGAAGGCGCGTCGTCGAGGGTGCCAGTTGATTTGGGGGACGCGCCCCTGACACCTGTTGGTATTTCTTAACGTCACCACTATGGCGCCGAGTTAGCGTGAGCGTGTAAGAATCACCCGGGTATACTGACGGGTGTGAACGAATCCGCAAGCGCACAGATACACTGTTGTAGCACTTCACCTCAGGAGTATTCCCAAGGGTAGCGAATCCAAGGAACGGTATGGGGGACTCTACGAGTGACTATCCTGTAGGTGAGTGATGTGAAGTCTCCTGTAGGTTCGCGACTCTAGAGAGGAACAAGCTTGGATAAGATCTCGCTTCGGACACCGGCCCCTCCTGGCTATAACAGTTGGTTCACGGCAAATGGTTGCCTACACGCTGTATCCGAACGAGGGGGATTTCAGAGGGTCCAACGACTGTCACTACCGCGGCCTACCCCAAGACAAACTGTGGGATACAGGGCATTCGAAGGATAACCAGCAGTCTAGACACCACGTCTACACCACCGACTACTACTATAGCATGGCTACGTCTGACGTCCCATAGAAACACTATAGCCCTCCGTATAAATACGAAGCGACGAACCCGCGAGGTTGAGCTAGACCTTACTCATCATTGAATCGATTCGTGCAAGGAGATATGATTGATACTTGATCTAAACCAGATATGCATGAGCTTCAATATATTCTAATAGATAGGCAATCACGTAAACAGAATGCAAACTTGTGCGCTGATAACAGAAGATCAAGGGTCGTGTTCGTGAAGAACACGAGCCTCTAACTGATGAACAAACACAAAAGAATGAATAACTCGCTCGTCAACTAGATCGAGAAAGCACGTTCACGAAGAACGTGAGCCTCTAAATGATGAACGAATGAAGAACTCAAGAACAATTCATTCATGCATGAGAGCCACTTTAGTCTAAATAGAAAATACTGAAATACTCACTTTAGTCTAAATGAAGAACATCATCGCTCATGAGGTACAAGGGGACGATGGATGATGAATGAATCATCACCACCTCACCTCTACTCATCCACACACTCCTCTCTACCTAGCACCACCTAGTCTAGATCCTCCACACACACACACACTCATGGTGGGATGAGGTTTCACCTCCACCAAGAGAGAATGAGAGAGGGAGAAAGAGGCAAAGGTGAGAAATGGCTTCAAGTGTGTTCATCCTCTTCTTACCCCCCTCTTCTCCTATTTATAGGCTTGTGCAACCGGCGTGGGAGCACCCAAACACCCCGGAAACGGCTTCTAGGACCAATGACCGAGCACCACGTGGAAGCACCTGAGTGGGCGCCACAAGGTCGGTTCGGCCGACCTGTGGGGTCGGCCGACCCCCTATGGGCCCCACTCGGATTGTGCTTCCTCCTGGTGGCTGATATGTGGGTCCTAAGGTCAGTTCCCGGTGTCCTCGTGATTTGGAGGCGGTTTAGGCGCTTTGGTGGGCCATGGGATCCATGTGATGCCTGCATGGCGGCTTCTGATTCACCGAGGCTTCCTCCCTTGGATTGGTGACATCATGGATCCAGGGGATGCTTGCATGCAGCTCCTCATTGGCTGAGCCTAACTTGCTAGGATCATGAGGCTTTCTTTTCTCTCTGTTTCTTATGCTAAACACTTGCATTCAACTTAGCATAGCCACTTGTGGAAATTGTTAGTTTAAAACCCTATTCTAGTGTGGATGCTTAGTTCTTATGATAAAATGCAGGGATTGACGACCTTAAATTAGGTACTTAACAGCCGTCAACAACGCCCCGAAGAAACGCAAGCGGCGTGTCTCTGAGCTGTGGTGAGTCGCGTTTCGCTCTCCGTGTCCTTGATATCATAGATTGGTTTGTTAACCTTTCCTTTCTAATTTTGCCAGCCGGAGGCCCGCCGTCCCGGGGCTCGTGCCCACCAAGGCGCTCAAGGTGGGGGCGTCGGATGCGCCGCGTACGACAAGGTCTCGTTTGGCGAGGACGTCGCGGTCGGCGGTGGTGGTTACCAGATCGTTGTGGCGGGAAGAGGCGGCAGCGGAAGCCCTTCGCGCGGCGATGGTCTGAGGGACCCAGCGGGGGCGGAAGCAGGCCCGCGCCGCCGGCAGGGAAGCAGAGAGTCATGAGAAGGACGCGACTCCTGCTGATGGTGATTCGACCCCCGCCGGGGGTCAGGTGATGGTGGCAGCTGCGCCAGCCCCCGGGCTCGTGCCTGAGGTGTTACTGGTGCGGCCCGATGGCTGTGTGGTGGCGCCGGTGCCGACGACTGGCGCCGGGGCGTTGACATCTGGTGCTGGGGCCCCGACGACTAGTGCCGGGGTGACGCAGGGAATGGACATAATGAAGCTGCACCGCCCCAACCATATTGAGGGTTACTGCCCGTGGGAGCTGAAGCTTGACTTCCCCGGAGTTCCACCGAGCCTGGTGGAAGAAGCGAAGTCGGAGAGGGATCTGTGGCAGGAGTTCAACAACCTTGGCTCCTCCCTGCAGAATACCCTTACCGCCACCCTCCACATCCATGGGGGCTGGTTGCTCCAGGTCTTCTGGGTAAGTGTGCCTACGTGAGCACCGCTCAGCTCTTTTTTCTTCGTTTGTGTGAGTTTCATTTGACTCTCTTTCTTTTTTCTTTTCCCCCATCTGCAGGAGCTGCAGATGCAGGCAGGTGACAAGATCACCTATATTGCCAAGCTATGCTCCGAGATCGACTGGCTCGGGACACAGAACGAAGGCCTGGACACGATGGTGGAGGCGCTACGGACGGACAACGGCTGGTTCGAGTACGACCCGATCCGCGCGGAAGCGGAGCGTGATGTCCAGCGGACCGCGATGGTGCAGAAGGCCAGGGAGGCCGAGGCGCTAAGCGCCACGCTCCAGCGGAAGCAGGAGGCGTTGGCGGCAGCGAATGAAGAGCTTCGGAAGGCACACGCGGCGCATGCCGAGGCCCAGTCCGTGCTCGCGCAGTGGGAAATGGCCCTCACCGAGGCGCGAGCTCAACTCCAGTGGGACCGCGCGACCCATGAGGTAGCGAGGTCCTGGCAGACTCAGGCCGAGCAAAAGACCCAAGAGGTCGAACTGCTGGGTGCTGCTCTGCGGGAGAAGAGCAAGGCGCTTACGGGGGTCGAGAGCCAGCTCCAGCAGGAGCGCGCGGCGCGCGAGGAGGCGCAGACCCAGTGAAGGACCGAATAGGCGACCAGAGAGGGGGAAGGGGGAGTGAATGGGAGCCGATAAAAATTCTTCCCGAAGGTCGAACTCAGCCTATACCCCGATTGCCACTCCGAGTACTCGCACACACCAAAGAGTCTCAAGACAAGGCACACACAAGCCCACACGAACAAGAGACAAGCCTAGAAGCAAACCGCGGAAGCACAAGACAAGAATCAAAGCACTTGGCAAATTCTGGAAACGCCAGGCGCGGACTGTCCGGCTGGTACGGGCGGACTGTCCGCTAGTGTACGGCGGACTGTCCGCCAGTCATCCCCGGACTGTCCAAAATAGACAACAGAACCACCAGAGACGAACCCCGAAATTCGGACTGTCCGGCTGAGCCACGCAGACTGTCCGCCAGTGTCGCAGACTGTCCGTGAAGGCAGCGCGGACTGTCCGTCCACCTCGCTGGAAACCCCAGACAAACCTAGAGCCACCCCAGACAAAATTTCGGCCACGCAGACTGTCCGTGAAGGACTCGCGGACTGTCCGCCAAACCTCTGCAACAAAACCCTAGGGCCGAAACGGATCGAAATGTGGACGCGCAAGAACATGAAGAACACGAGCACTGTTTAGCAGCGCGCAGACTGTCCGCCAAGGTGCCGCTGACTGTCCGCGTGTTGCGAACAGAACTGAAAACTGCCCGACCCGCGGGGTCAACTCCACAAATCCATCACCGGATCGCCTAAACGGCAAAAGCTCTTGAGACAAGATTTGGGGGAGATGATAAGTAACACAAGAGGAAGCTATGCCCAAAAAATCTCGACATCTAAGCCACTAAATCGCCGGGAATCGCGGATCACACAAACTACCACCAAGAACTTGAACTCCGGCCAAAAACTCACAAATCGAAGGCTTTCCACGGTGTTTGAGAGGTCAAGATCGCACACAAAGATGCGCAAGGCATCCACCCATGATCCCCTCAAAAAAATCCGAAGGAAAACGCCCTCAAATCCCTGAATCGAGCGATGAACGAAACTCCCCGAAAATAGCCCCGAAAATGACATGAAAATCACAGAGGACTAGGAGATCACCGCAACGCCAAATGCTTCCATACATCTAGAGGTCAGAGTCTATACAAAAATCTAGCCTAATGAATACAGAGGGAAAAGAAGTATTTCAGAGAAATCTACCGGGAGAGAAAGCCCTAGAGTCTAAGAGGGAGTGATGCCATCCACCTCTCTGCTATTTATACGAAGTCTATCGGAGGGAGGTAAATGACCACGCTACCCCTACAACTTGAAATGAAGATACAACCCCTCAGGGGTATTTTGGTCAAGTCTTCATCGAGCGGACACGCTTCCACCGCGGCCTTGCTTAGCATCGACGCAAGCCCCGCGATCACGTCACGTGCCCCCCCGCCTCGAAGCTTCCCGAAGCTCCCGGATCATCGTCTCCGTCACCTCGGGCCTCCGGACTTGGTTTTGCGGCCCAAACCAAGAAACCGTCCACCGTTGGTTTTGTGGGCAAACCAACAAACCCCGCGTGCAAGCTTTGGGCTCCATCCGCTACCTTGCACCGGCCCATGTTCACGACTTCAGCCCGCCAGTCTTGCACCGCACGGCTCGCACTTGACCCCATCGGCCACCGGGTCCATCGAACCAAGCCTACTTGCCTCTCCATCACCCGAAGGCCACCACGGCTAAGGCCTTTCGCACTTGTTCTTCACCTGCACCGGCACGAGTCAAGCCGCAACCTGTACCTGCACACTTAGCCAAGCATCAGTCCACACAACGTTGTCAATCACTCATCACTAAGGAGCGACCCTCCACTGGTCCTCGAACACACCTGGTCCTCAATCTCCCACTTGATGAGTGCATTGACGACACCCATAGTAACCATCATAGAGAAAAGTAAAAGAAAACAACCACGAACACAAACCTCCAAAGCAAGTGATCCAATGCTAAGGAACAAGCGAAAACAAGATCACTCGCCAAACCAAGTCTCGGCCCCCTAAGGCAAGGGCAACGGCTCAACACAGCCGAGACAGAACAAAGCTCACAAGGAGCACACCACAAAGCACAAAACTCAGGAAAAATCAAAGGAGCTCCCCCTGCACATATGCACACTCCCCCTGAGCAAATGCAACCTCTTTTCTCAATTCTTCTCCTCACATGCAACATCTCACAAAAGCATACCAATTTAAAAGCATACCAATTTAAAAGCATACCAATTTTCCACAAATTCTCCCCCTTGCATGAATATATCCCAAAACTCTCCCCCTTGTTGACAATGCATGAATCAAGGTATATGAAACTCTTCCCCTTCTTTTCATGAAAAATGCATGTCAAAGCATATATACAATCTACCAAGCTTCTCAAATATACAAAGAGCACAACAAAATGCTACACATGAGACATAGAGCAAGCAAAGTAGACATGGTGTAGTTAGCACATTGCCATCAAGAAGGTAGAGACATATAAGCATGTGACATGTCTAAAAGCAATTTTAAGCAATTTTCACAAATAAACATTCATCTCATGAGCTAGACCACATCCATGGCAATTTGAGCACAAATACACTAGATCATCCAAAGTGTATGCAAGATCACAAATTCTCATCACAAGATCATTATAAACGCCCACAAGCTACTCAAGTCATGTTAAAGCCACCGAGCCATGTGTCTACTTCTTAAAATGAGACTTCTCATGGTAGACAACATGCTACAGTTTAGCACCCAAGATATGAATATGAAAAGCATAAAAACATGATTAGGAGCTCACTTTTCAAGCATAAGACAATTCATACACCAATTTCATTTTCAAGTTTAAACATGGTACATGAAGTGCCTTTGGGGCAAAAAGAAGCTTATGCTCCTCCCAAAGTGAACAAATGGGCTAAACATTTACAATGACAAAAGGTTTTTGACCCCAAGCAAAGAGAATATGATCCTCAAGCACAAACTAAACATGATATAGGCATTTAAGCACAAATTGAGCATAGACAAGCATCTACTCATGAGAGAGGCAATTTCATCATTTTCACAAACAAAATGCTATCTCATCATACATATATGGCAAAACCATCAAGAGCATAGTATTCACATCACCATTTACCAAACATGCACATATCTCATACATAGCACATCAGTGATCAAAGTATATAAGAGAAGCTTTTCCTAGCACAAGTGATCCAAAGATGGCTATCCTACCAGGTTTTGTACAGAAAGTAAAATGCATGAATGAAATGCAACAAAATGAAACATATGACACATATATACATGAGAAGCTCCAAGACCCAGCTAGAAAGGAAAGCACACCCCAAGTTCACCCCGCAAGCGAGTGAAATTGACTTTGTCAAGTGGTTTGGTGAAAATGTCGGCTAGCTGATCTTGGGTAGGGACATAGGACAAAGATATGTTTCCCTTCTCAACATTGTCCCTCAGGAAGTGGTACCTCACTTCTATGTGATTCGTTTTGGAGTGGAGGACAGGATTTTTGGCTACACTTATGGCACTGGTGCTGTCACAAAAAAGTGGAACCTGGGAGCACTCCTCACCAAAATCACTCATGGTATAGGTCATCCAAAGCAGCTGGGAACAACAACTAGCAGCAGCTACATACTCGGCCTCTGTAGTGGACTGGGCTACACTGGATTGCTTGCGAGATGACCAAGAGACCAAAGAAGAACCCAGGAACTGACAACACCCAGAGGTAGACTTGCGGTCCAATTAACACCCAGCAAAATCAGCATCAGAGTACCTATGAAGTCCGAGTGTCGAGGAGGCAGAATACCGAAGACCAAACTCAGGAGTGTAGTTCAAGTACCTGAAAATCTGCTTGACGGCCTGCCGATGTGAAGTCCTCGGTGAAGCCTGAAAATGAGCGCACAGACACACACTGAACTGTATGTCTGCCCTCGTCGCCGTCAAGTAGAGGAGGGAGCCGATCATGCTCCGGTACTCCTTCTGGTCCACGGGTTCGCCATCCTCGTCCGCGTCCAATGCCGTAGTGGTACTCATCGGTGTAGTCAGCGGCTTGGAGTCGTTCATGCCAAACTTCTTCACCACGTCCCTGGTGTACTTCGCCTGATGTACAAACGTCCCGTCCTTGCACTGCTTGATCTGGAGTCCTAAGAAAAACTGCAGCTCGCCCATCATGGACATCTCAAATTCCCTGCTCATGTCATCTGCAAATCTGGCAACAAGATCATGAGAAGAGCCACCAAAGATTATGTCATCCACGTAAATCTGAACAATCAAAAGGTCATTCCCATGCTTAAGGAGAAATAGGGTCTTATCAACTATGCCCATCACAAACCCCTTACTCAGCAAAAACCCTCTTAACCTGCCATACCAAGCTCTAGGTGCTTGTTTCAACCCATAGAGCGCTCTTTGGAGTTCGTATGCACGGTGTGGGTATTTTTCACTCTCAAACCCCGGGGGTTACCTCACATACACTTCTTCCTCTATCACCCCATTTAAGAAAGCACTCTTGACATCCATTTGGTACAACTTGAACCCTTTAGCCATGACAAAGGCTAGAAGGATCCTAATTGCCTCCAAACGGGCCACAGGAGCAAATGTCTCCTCATAATCTATGCCCTCTTTCTGGTTGAACCCCTGAACCACCAACCTCGACTTGTTTCTCACAACCATCCCATTCTCACCCTCTTTGTTCTTCCACACCCACTTGGTACCTATGAGACGACAATTTGGTGGTGGATCGACTAACACCCAGACTTGGTTTCTCTCAAAGTTTTCCAACTCCTCATGCATGGAATTCACCCAATTCTCGTCAGACAAAGCGTGTCGAATATCTTTGGGCTCAAAAGAAGCGACAAAAGCAGAGTGAGCGAAATGAGAAGTATTTCTTGACCTCGACCGTGTAGTGCATTCATGGAAGTCACCTATGATCGTCGTCGGTGGGTGATCAACTTGTACATGCCGGGGAGCCTCTCGCCTGGACACAATCTGCCCCTCAGCAGCAGCCTCCACTCGAACAGCCTCAATTGTAGTGGGTGTAGGGGATGGTCCATCCTCGATCGTCGTCGTAGTAGTGGAAGTAGCATGTACACGATCAGCCCCGGGAGCATCACCACCATCATCATCGTCGTCCCCATCTCCATCCTTCTCATCCTCAAAGATCCTCGCTCCAATCTCCTCGTCACCTGCACATTCAAAAGCAGAAGAGCTACATGGCTGTCTCGTCGAAGGTTACCTCGCAAGTCTCCATGATTCGGTTAGTGTCAAGGTTGAGCACACGATATGCTCTAGAATGAATCACATAACGAAGGAAAATACCATCCAAACATCTAGACTCAAAATTATCCAACTTGCCCTTCTTTAGAATGAAACACTTGCAACCAAAAGCTCTAAAGTGACTCACCTTGGGTTGTCGCCCATGCATCAGCTCATAAGAGGTCTTCTTCTTAAAGGCACGAATGAAGATGCGATTTGAGACATAGCAAGCGGTATTGACCGCCTCGGCCCAGAAACGCCTAGGAGTCCTATACTCATCGAGCATCGTCTTGGCCATCTCACAAAGGGTCTGGTTCTTCCTCTCCAGAACGCCATTCTAGCAAGCGACGTATGGAGAAGAATACTGATGATCGAGACCAAGATCACTGCAAAAGGCATCAAAATGAGAGTTCTTAAACTTTGTGCCATTGTCACTACGTATAGCTCGAATGGCATCACCATGTCTCTCATTCTTCAACCTCAAGATCAAGTCCCGAACAAAGCCAAATGTCTCGCTCTTATCCTCCAAAAAGAAAACCCAAGAGTACCACGAGCTGGCCCAACCAAATCCATGTGCAACAACTCACAAGGTCGCTCGGTCATGACCATAGTCAGAGGGGCGTGAGAAGCAGCAACCATCTTTCCATGCCGACAAGAAGCACAAACCAAATCCTTCTCGAATTTCAACTTAGGCAATCCTCGGACAAGATCAAGACCACTCAAGCGGGAAAGCAACTCAAAGCTCAAGTGTCCCACCCTCCTATGCCATTTCCAAAGCTCGGCCGAAACGCCAGCAACAAAGCATCGAGGAGGACCAACAGACTGGGAAAAGTCGGCACAAAAGATTTGACCCTCGGGGACGATCGTACAGACAAGATCTCCTCGAGAATCAAGCACACGAGAAGCACCTGACTTAAAACGAACATCAAAACCTTCGTCAAGTAATTGAGATACTGACAACAGGTTAAAACCAAGTGACTTGACCAAAGCCACACTTCTTAAGGTCACCTTGCTACTCACCTTCACCATACCTTTAGCAAGCACTCGTCCTCTCCCATTGTCCCCAAAAGTGATGTACTCCCTCGTACTCACCGAGGTGAGGCTGGAGAACCACCCACGATCTCCGGTCATGTGTCGTGAGCAATCGGAGTCGATCAACCAAAAGTCCTCCAAGCCTCCCACCTGCAATAAAAAATGAGAACGAGAATGAGCAAGTGACTCAACACTGGGGTTAGTACCAAAAGAGTGAAACTAGTGTCGAGCCATTTGCTCAAAAGAAGGGTTAGCAAAGTCCATTCTACCAACACCCCGAGGCGGAGCCCTCTCACGCCTACCACCAAAGGACCTGTCACGTCTCACTAGAGGAGTACGTGCACCACGAGGAGGAAAATGTGGCTCGTAGTCCATCTGAGACCCAAAGCTTCGATTGTGCCTCCCAAACTCGTAACGGTCACGAGAAGGAGCACGTCGAGCCAACTCACCATGCCCAAACCCAACACGCCTATCTCTATGAGGAAACACACCTCCACCTCTACCTCCACGAGTGGGAACTGTACGCACATACACCTCACCCCTAGGTAGAGGGCCTCTACGAGGCTCAGGCACACCACGAGCAAGGTGGTACCTGTCCTTGTTTGCCATCTCCCTAGCAAACCTCTCATCTCTCTTCCTCCTAAAACAGAACTCATCCTTATGCCCATCCCTCCCACAATACTCACAATGGAAGCGGATCGGCTGTGACTTAGGCTGTGGCTTTTCTATGAGCTTCTCACCAGCTTTCTCTCCTGACTTCCCACCAATGACACTCCCCTGGGTGCTCACAAACTTGATGGGTTTTTGGTAGTTTTTAGATTTGTGGGGGAACACTGGAGGATCTGGGGTTGTGTCTAGTTTGTTTCTGAGATGGTTTGGCTTGGGTGCAAATTTGTTCATGGGTGTGGTATGTGGTGGAGTAAGAATCTCTCCAGCTTTCTCTTCTCCCTCACCACTCTTCTCACCACACTTGTCAGCCCCCAATGCCTGACCATCAAACCTCTTGAACTGAGCCAACATCAAACTCAATTGTGGCTCATGCCCAGACAACCACCCCATCATTTTCCTCAACTCATCATTTTCATCCTGCAGACGATCAACATAGTGTGCAAGTTCCATGTTTTTCAAAGCATGCATTTCACAGGTATAACATGATGTAGGAAGAGGTGCTTTCAATGTCGCCTCAAGAGAAACTATTCTAGTGTGAGATTCATCTAGCCTAGCATGCAGCGCAGGACATGAGGTACAAGCACCTAACAAAGCTGGTCTAGATTTCAATTCATCACACTCAATCCTAACCACATCTAGTTCCTCCAAAATAGAGGCATGCTTCTCCTTGAGAGCAGTCAAATCAGCAAGAAAAACTGAGCAATCACCACAGTCAATCTCATCAGACAACACAAGAGCAGATTTCAAAGATTCTATCTCATTTCTAGCATGCACAAGCAAGGATTCAAGATCAGCAATCTTATCCTTAGCATCACCCAACAAAGACCTAAATTCTCTCTTCTCCTTGTTGGTCTTTCTAAGCACATCATCACGGTTATCAAGCAACTCATTGAGCCTAGCATTCTCCTCTAGCAAGAATTTGAGATCCTGTCGTACCTCTTCTTCGGAGTTGGAGTTCGAATCCGAGCTGTGCCTCCCACCCTTCTTGGAGTGCGCCATGCCGCAAAAGCCTCCTTGTGTGATGAAGCTCAGGCCGGTGAAGTTCTTGCCTGTGTGCCGCCTATCCTTGCGCCTTTCTTGCTCTTCCTCGCTGCTCGAGTCGGAAGAAGCATCGCTTGATGTCGAGTCGATGTCGCTCGCTCCGGCCACCATCGCTCGAGCCATCTTCTTCTTGTAGCTGCCACTCTTCTTGTGCCTTCTCTCACCCTTGTCCTTGCGTTTGTCCTTGTAGTCGTTCCGGGAGCGGTGCTTGTTGTAGTCATGCTTGGGCTTGCCCTTGTAGTCGTTCTTGATCTCCATGGCTTCAGGGCATTCGGCGATGAAGTGCCCGTGCTTACCACACCGATGGCACATCCCCGAGCTGCACCTTGCATTCTTGCGGTTCTCGTACATTCGCCCGAACCTCTTGCTCAACAAGATGAGATCGTCCTCGCTCAGCACTTCAAAGTCCTCATCTAGCAAAGACACAAGACAAGACAAAGAGAAACCACTAGAGTTAGCGTTAGACCTTGATCCTGAGACAAGAGCCAAACTATGAGGATTAGTGGGGCTCCCGCTCTTGGCTCTCAAGCCACGATCAACCTCTGAAGACCTGAGCTTGGAGAACAGCTCGTCAAGCGACAGCGTGTCATACACGCTCGACTCCTCAATGGCCTCGACCTTGGCACTCCACACAGACCTATCCAGGGCATGCAAAAGCTTGATAGCTTGATCATGATCCGTGTATGGGAGCACTGTCACATTGGCCCTCATGTTGTTGACTATGCTAGTGAAGCGCTGGAACATAGCATCGGTTGACTCACCGGGGAGATGAGTGAAGTTCTCGTACTCCCTCTGGTAAGTGGAAAACAAACGAGCTCGCACTTGGGCATTGCCAACATGAGCATTTCTCAACTTGAGCCAAATCTTTCCGGCCACATTCTCTCCGTACACTCGCTCGAACTCCGAGGCACAGAGAGCACGGAATAAGTAATCAACAACCTTGCTGTTGGCCTCACACATGTCCCGTGATCCTGGAAGCAGAAAACTGTCCGTCCACCTCGCTGGAAACCCCAGACAAACCTAGAGCCACCCCAGACAAAATTTCGGCCACGCGGACTGTCTGTGAAGGACTCGCGGACTGTCCGTCAAACCTCTTGCAACAAAACCCTAGGGCCGAAACGGATCGAAACGTGGGCGCGCAAGAACACGAAGAACACGAAGAACACGAGCACTATTCAGCAGCGCGCGGACTGTCCGCCAAGGTGCCGCGGACTGTCCGTGTGTTGCAAACAGAACTGAAAACTACCCGACCCGCGGGGTCAACTCCACAAATACATCACCGGATCTCCCAAACGGCAAAAGCTCTTGAGACAAGATTTGGGGGAGATGATAAGCAACACAAGAGGAAGCTATGCCCCAAAAATCTCGACTTCTAATCCACTAAAGCGCCGGGAATCGTGGATCACACGAACTACCACCAAGAACTCGAACTCCGGCCAAAAACTCATGAATCGAAGGCTTTCCACGGCGTTTGAGGGGTCAAGATCACACACAAAGATGCGCAAGGCATCCACCCATGATCCCCTCAAAGAAATCCAAAGGAAAACGCCCTCAAATCCCCGAATCGAGCGATGAACGAAACTCCCTGAAAATAGCCCCGAAAATGACATGAAAATCACAGAGGACTAGGAGATCACCGCAACGCCGAATGCTTCCATACATCCAGAGGTCAGAGTCTATACAAAAATCTAGCCTAATGAATACAAAGGGAAAAGAAGCAGTTCAGAGAAATCTACCGGGGGAGAAAGCCCTAGAGTCCAAGAGAGAGAGATGCCATCCACCTCTCCGCTATTTATACGAAGTCTATCGGAGGGAGGTAAATGACCACGCTACCCCTACAACTTGAAATGAAGATACAACCCCTCAGGGGCATTTTGGTCAAGTCTTCATCGAGTGGACACGCTTCCACCACGGCCTTGCTTAGCATCGACGCAAGCCCCGCGATCACGCCACGTGCTTCTCCGCCTCGAAGCTTCCCGAAGCTCTCGGATCACCGTCTCTGTCGCCACGGGCCTCCGGACTTGGTTTTGCGGCCCAAACCAAGAAACGGTTCACCGATGGTTTTGTGGGCAAACCAACAAGCCCCACGTGCAAGCTTCGAGCTCCATCTGTTACCTTGCACCGGTCCATGTTCACGACTTCAGCCCGCTAGTCTTGCACCGCACAGCTCGCACTTGACCCCATCGGCCACCGGGTCCATCAAACCAAGCCTACTTACCTCTCCATCACCCGGAGGCCACCACGGCTAAGGCCTTTCGTGATTGTTCTTCACCTGCACCGACACGAGTCAAGCCGCAACCTGTACCTGCACACTTAGCCAAGCATCAGTCCACACAACGTTGTCAATCACTCATCACTAAGGAGCGACCCTCCACTGGTCCTCGAACACACCTAGTCCTCACCCAGCTTCAACAAGAGCGCGCAGCGCTTTAGGAGGCCAGGTCTGCGCTCCAGCAGAAGCGCGTGATGCGTGAGGAGGCACAGTCCCAGCTCTAGTAAGAGCACGCGGCGCTTGAGGACACCAGGTCTACGCTCCAGCAGTGGAACACGGAGGTGGCGGTAGCGAACGCCTAGGTCCAGCTCCGGCAAGTGGCAGCCGAGCTGCTCACTCGGGCTCTGGTTCGGGAGTGCGCTACCACCGACACCCTTCAGGCCGCTGTTGAGGAGAAGGACGCCTTGATCCTGCAGCTGCAGTAAGGGGCTGGAGCCGTGCGTGCGTAGCTCGAGACGGAGAAGAGGCAGACCAAGGGTAAGTCGTAGCCCTCGAGTCCTTAGTTGTCTTAAGTTCATCAAGATCCGCTCTTGATGCACCTTTTCTTGTTTCAGGGCTGCGGAAGGCTCTGGGAGAGTCGTTGACGCAGACAGAGGCTCTCCAGGTCGCCTATACCTCAGCTTAGCAGGAGCTCAAGGCCCTGGAGCAAGCGGCCCTCGAAGTGTGTTGGGAGATCGAGGGGGGCGTCGGCTTGTCGGGGAGCTCGTTGGCGAGCCACCTTAGGGCTCTGGGCAACCGCGTCATTGAGCGCGTAAGAGGCGCTCTTCGACATGGCATCCAGAAGACCCTAGGCGTGGTGTCGACGCATTATATCGTCGATCACGTGGCTTTGGCAACTGGCTACGTCATCGCGAACGATCTTGATGACGACGGGGTGGACGCCGCCATGGATCAAGCTGATGTCGCCACCGCTGATGTTGCTGCTGAGCTTGCGGACATGTTTGAGGAGGACCTCTTCCCTGGTGCTGCTGAGGGCTGGGACGCCACCGCCGCAAGCCCCCGTGCGCCCTGAAAGAAGCCGGACGCGGAAGCCTGTAGGTCGAGATTAGGATTCAAGCCGAATGGCTTTTGTAACAGAACAAGTTGTCCCTTAAGTACGTTAACTTATGTACAATTTGTTCGTGTGTGCTATTGTGGTTTCCTCGTGGCTTAGAGAAATTTTGGCCAGGAAGGATCGCTCTCGCAAGTAGCCTAGGGGTAGAGTGGTGAGAGGGAAGCCATATCCTGCTGGAGGCGTAGGCGGTCCCAGACTCGGCCGGCCCTAACCTTAGTTACTCGCGCCCTGCTTCCATCTTTCTAAGTGTTCGAGGCCTAACACGGTTAGTTTTTTTCAAAAGAAAAGGTATTTGCGAAAAAATGGGACCGTTTAGGTGGGGGTGCCCCCCATAGTAGCCCCCGAGGGGGACCTGGTTTACGGGAGAAAGCCAGGTCTCCCTAGTTTTTATTCACAACCTTAGAGTGTCTACAACTGACTTGGGCGTCAGATATGTATAAAACGACTTGGAATTTCAGGGGTAGAAGCGACGTAGCTGTTGGATGTTCCAAAAATTAGTGAAGATTTCGCCCTTCTCGTTTGCGAGCTTGTACGTGTCGGGCTTGAGGACTTCAGCAATGATGTATGGCCCTTCCCATGATGGCATGAGCTTGTGACGACCCTCGTTCTTCTGCCGAAGCCTGAGTACTAGGTCTCCCTTGTTGAGGTCTCGAGGTCGGACCTTTTGCATTTGATACCACTGTAGGGATTGCTGGTACTTCTCGGAGTGTAGGATTGCCACGTCCCGGGCCTCGTCGATGCAGTCCAGTGAGTCTTCGCAATCTTGCTGGTTCTGCTCTGCCTGGTTGGATTTGACTCTTGGGGAACCGTAATCCAAGTCTGTGGGGAGGACAGCCTCGGCGCCATAGACAAGGAAGAACGGGGTGAAACCTGTGGCTCTTCTCGGGGTGTTCCGGAGACTCTAAACGACGGATGGCGGCTCCTAAATCCATCTGCGGCCGAATTGATTGACCTTGTTGAAGATTCTTGGCTTTAGGCCTTGTAAGATCATGCCATTGGCACGTTCCACTTTGCTGTTGGTCTGTGGGTGAGCTACGACTGACCAATCCACGCGGATGTGGTAGCTGTCACAGAATTCCAGGAACTTCTTGCTGGTGAACTGGGTGCCATTGTCTGTTATGATGGAGTTAGGTACCCCGAAGCGATGGACGATGTCCGTGAAGAACAGCACGGCCTGTTCGGACTGGAGGCTGCTAATGGGGCGAACCTCGATCCACTTGGAGAACTTGTTGATGGCCACCAAAACGTGGGTGAAGCCCCCGGGCGCCTTCCGTAAGGGCCCGACCATATCCAGCCCCCACATGGCGAAAGGCCACGTGATGGGGATGGTCTGCAGCGCGTGAGCTGGGAGGTGAGTCTTGCGGGCGTAGTACTGGCACCCTTCGTAGGTGCGTACGACTTTGTTGGCATCGGCGACCGCCGTCGGCCAGTAGAAGCGCTGGCGGAATGCCTTGCCCACGAGGGTGCGCGGTGCGGTGTGGTGGCCGCACTCGCCAGCGTGGACGTCCTGAATCAACTCTCGTCCTTCGGGGATGGAGATGCACCACTGCATGATCCCCGTGGTGCTACGCTTGTATAGTTCGCCATCTATGATGACGAAGGACTTAGCCTTCCTAGCGATTCGTCTTACCTCAGTTCGATTCGGGGGCAACTCCCCCTGGTCGAGCCAGGCGAGATATTCATCGCGCCAGTCCCGCGGAGGGGGCGTGAGCTCGTCAATCTCCATTGCCTCGACTTCGTCCGTCTGGGACCTTTCGAGGTCCGAGGTCTCGAGTTCCCCATTCGAGAGGTCCTCGTCCATGGGCTCGTTGCCTGTGGCCCTCGAGGGGCCAGCCCCCGAGACCCTACTAGAAACCTTGGCAGGTTTGTTGAGGTCGATGGAGGGCTCAGTGAGGTCGCGGGCGAAGACGTTTGGGGGAACGGTGATTCGACCGGACGCAATCTTGGCCAGCTCGTCTGCCTCCTTGTTGTACTTGTGCGCGATGTGGTTGAGCTCGAAGCCAAAGAACTTGTCCTCGAGCTTACGTACCGCAGCGCAGTATGCCTCCATTTTCTCATCGTGGCAGCTTGCGTCCTTCATCACCTGGTCTATGACTAGTTGAGAGACTCCCCGGATATCAAGGCGCTTGATGCCGAGCTCGATGGCGATGCGAAGGCCGCTGAGAAGGGCCTCGTACTCCGCCATGTTGTTCAATGCGGGGAAGTGCAAGCGCACCAAGTATCACATGTGTTCTCTGAGGGGTGAAACAAGGAGCAGGCCCGCACCTGCGCCCGTTTTCATCACCGAGCTGTCGAAGTACATGGTCCAGCACTAAGCCTGGATCTGGGGTGTGGGCAGCTGAATGTCGGTCCATTCAGCCACGAAATCCGCCAGAACTTGTGACTTTATCACCTTACGCGGGGCGTAGGTAAGAGCTCACCCATGAGTTCCACTGACCACTTCGCTATCCAACCCGAGACGTCCTCGTTGTGGACTATCTCTCCCAAGGGGAAAGACGAGACCACGGTAACAGGGTGGGCCTCGAAGTAGTGCCGCAGCTTGCACCGCGCGAGTACTACCACGTAGAGCAGCTTCTAGATCTGTGGATATCGCATCTTAGTCTCGGACAACACTTCGCTAATGTAGTACACCGGCCTCTGGACAGGCAAAGTGTGCCCCTCCTCCGTCTTCTCCACGACGATGACCGCGCTGACCACCTGGGTCGTTGCAGCTATGTAGAGATAAAGGGGCTCACCTTCCTGGGGCGGCGTCACTACCTGAGCGTGGGCGAGTGTCGCCTTTAGCTTGTCGGGAGCCTCCTGAGCCTCGGTGGTCCAGGAGAAGTGCTCGCTCTTCTTCAGGAGTCGATACAGGGGTAAGCCCTTCTCACCGAGGCGTGAGATGAAGCGACTTAGAGCTGCCAGGCAGTCTAGTACCCTCTGCACCCCCTTTAGATCGCAGATCGGCCCCATTCGCTCGAGGGCCGATACTTTCTCTGGGTTGGGTTCAATGCCCCGCTGGGAGTCAATGAAACCCAAGAGCATGCCACGCGGCACCCCAAAGACGCATTTTTTAGGATTTAACTTCACCCCGTTTGCCCGGAGCAATCGAACGTAATGTGCAAATCATTCACCAGGTCGTCCGCCTTCCTGGATTTCACTACGATATTGTAACGACCCGGGTTGTCAAAAGAGGAAAACCCGTCATTCCGTACTCGCGATAGTCCCTGGATTAGATGCTATCACGCACAGACATCCATCACAGATAAATATCACAACCATACATCGAAATAAAGCATCAGAGTAAAAGTATTATTACATGTCCTGAATAAAGGAGTACATCATTACACGCCTCTTGGCGGAATAACATGAATAAGAGCCTACGCAGTGGTAGCTAGCTTCCAGAAGGTGTCTCCATCTTTATTCTTCTCTCCCACAGGCATCCTTGAGCGAGGCATCGTGCCCCTCAGTCGTACCATCCGTCGGCGTTGTTGTCGAAGTCAGACTCGTACCTTTCAAGCTCAGGGGCTATACCCAAGGATTGGGATAGGTCCACGTCACCAACCGTATGCAAGCTTTAAGTGGCCTACTTCTAAAGGTAAAGAAAGGAACAAGGTAGAGGCTGGGTTTCCTAAGTAGCAATAGCAATGTAAAAAGACTAACATCTCCAATTCCCATATCTCTCATCCGCCATCGGTTACACCTGGTCACCCAGATCACCGTCACTAGAACCTATCTCCAACTAGGGTCGGTGCGAGGACTCCCACTCCTCGCACCTCAATGATTGCACCCGGATCCGCGAGGCAGAGGGAGCAACTCCCCTCTCCCCGAGTACAACCACGGCTCATCATACACTTACATCCTATAAGGGGGAGGTAGAAATCCCAAAACATAAGAGTCGGAGTAAACAACAGGCCTGTCCATAACCAAGGATGCGGCTATACATATAGATCTAAACTTTGCAGAGCGTGTACACCAGTACCCAACTCGGAATAGCACCCGGATGGTGTACGGCCGACCGAGCCTACCCAACCGAATGAACACCTAGGAGCCACGATTCCATCCTGCATCTGGGTCTCGATGCGGTCCCTCGCAAAGGACCACCCCAGAACTGTGAACATGCCCCCGTGTGGCCACATGGGGAGCGCCGCAAAGGGAAAGGGACTTCACCTGATACCCTATCACTGATGCCCTCTATCCTACTAGCAGGTATGGTATCACACTTGCTAGGGTCGAAATGGCCCTATCCCCACTCTCGGTGAGGTGGTGTGTACAAAAGTCCCGTGTAACAAAGCGACACACTCGGTTTTAGACCGGGGTGAGCTCCTATCCCCCAAGTCATCACAAAAACCTCAACACCTGTGCTCCTAAAACCGTGTACCCACCATAGGTATGAAATGGGAATCGCCCGAGAAGACGAACCCAGGCCCCCGATCTCGGATCGGGTTGTCTTGAGCTCACCCCCGCCAAGTCACCCAAAAACACCTTCTCCTGCCAGTTTTTCCCCACACACGCCAAGAATACTACCACATAATCCCAACACTTGCACAGCGAAGCTCAGCATATAATCATGCATAAATATAGTAGTAGTAGTAGGTCAATCAAGGACAAGGTATTTAAAAAGGGCAGTGCAAGGTTTCATCAAATCCATCATCATGCATAAGTAAAGCGCTAGCAGTTCTAAAGCAATGCCTAATGGGCATTCAAAGTAGGTCGGGCGTGAACCTGGGAGCGGGTAGTCGTCGTAGCTGAGGTCGTCGTCGTAGTCCTGGTTCAGCTCTCCGGCTCCGGTAGCTCCTAGAATCGTAATTAAATAAATAAACTCGGCTGCTATTGCAATAACTCCAAGAGGAAAAACAAATAAGACCCAAAAAGGAGGCAAACTCTAGCTTAACACGGAGTTTGAGATTTTTAGAAGATTTTAGAAAAAGGTTTTGTATTTTTCGGAGCTAAAACGGATTTATTATGAATTTTGTAAGGGGAAATACATTTTTGAAATTAAAATACGTATTCACAATAGCACAGTCTTTAGGCTAGCTTTAAAGTATCTCTAGCTGTCTCAAACCGGGCTTAAAGCCAGCTACCGGCCGGCTCTTCAGCTGACGCGGCAGCCACGTGCGTGGCTTTAAGCCAGCGGCTGCACGCGTGGCAGCCTGTGTGGCTGCCTGGCGTGGCAGATCCCGGGCGGATCACTACGGCGCTGCGCCGTGCGGCGCGGTGTGTGGCTCGGCCGGGAGTGGCCGGCCGCACGGGATCCACCGGATCTTCTACGGCGTCTCGCGTGTGTGTGTGAGCGTGTGCAGCAAAAACCCCAGGGGTTTAGGCCGGGCTGGCTGCTGTTCGACGGATTGCCGCAGAGGGGCTCCGGCGCGGCAAGGCTCGCCGGCGGTGAGGTAGGACGGCGGCTGGTCAATGTTGGTATTTCTTAACGTCACCACTATGGCGCCGGGTTAGCATGAGCATGTAAGAATCATCCGGGTATCCTGACGGGTGCGAACGAATCCGCAAGCGCACGGATACACCGTTGTAGCACTTCACCTCAGGAGTATTCCCAAGGGTATCGAATCCAAGGAATGGTATGGGGGACTCTACGAGTGACTATCCAAGGGTACACAGTCCCTGCTGAGGTAGGTGAGTGATGTCAAGTCTCCTGTAGGTTCTCGACTCTAGAGAGGAACAAGCTCAGATAAGATCTTGCTTCGGACACCGGCCCCTCCTGGCTATAACAGTTGGTTCACGGCAAATGGTTGCCTACACACTGTATCCGAACGTGGGGGATTTCAGAGGGTCCAACGGCTGTCACTACCGCGGCCTACCCCAAGACAAACCGTGGGATATAGGGCATTCGAAGGATAACCAACAGTCTAGACACTACGTCTACACCACCGACTACTACTATAGCATGGCTACGTCTAACGTCCTGTAGAAACACTATAGCACTCCATATAAATACGAAGCGACGAACCCGCGAGGTTGAGTTAGACCTTACTCGTCATTGAATCGATTCGCGCAAGGAGATATGATTGATACTTGATCTAAACCAGATATGCATGAGCTTCAATATATTCTAATAGACAAGCAATCACGTAAACGGAATGCAAACTTGTGCGCTGATAACAGAAGATCAAGGGTCGTGTTCGTGAAGAACACGAGCCACTAACTTATGAACAAACGCAAAAGAATGAATAACTCGCTCGTCAACTAGATCGAGAAAGCACGTTCATGAAGAACGCGAGCCTCTAAATGATGAACAAACGAAGAACTCAAGAACAATTCATTCATGCATGAGAGCCACTTTAGTCTAAATAGAAAATACTTAAATACTCACTTTAGTCTAAATGAAGAACAGCATCGCTCACGAGGTACAAGGGGACGATGGATGATTAACGGATCATCACCACCTCACCTCTACTCATCCACACACTCCTCCCTACCTAGCACCACCTAGTCTAGATCCTCCACACACACACTCACCTCCACCAAGAGAGAATGAGAGAGGGAGAAAGAGGCAAAGGTGAGAAATGGCTTCAAGTGTGTTCATCCTCTTCTTACCCCCCTCTCCACCTATTTATAGGTTTGAGCAACCAGCGTGGGAGCACCCAAACACCCCGGAAACGGCTTCTAGGACCAATTACCGAGCCCCATGTGGAAGCACCTGAGTGGGCGCCACAAGGTCGGTTCGGCCGACCCCACAGGTCAACCGACCCCCTGTGGGCCCCACTCGGTGTGTGCTTTCACGTGGTGGCTGTCCTGTGGATCCTGAGGTCGGTTCCCAGTGTCCACGTGATTTGGAGGCGGTTTAGGCGCTTTGGTGGGCCATGGGATCCATGTGATGCCTGCATGGTGGCTTCTGATTCGCCGAGGCTTCCTCCCTTGGATTGGTGACGTCATGGATCCTGGGGATGCTTGCATGCAGCCCCTCATTGGCTGAGCCTAACTTGCTAGGATCATGAGGGTGTCTTTTCTCTCCATTTCTTATGCTAAATACCTGCATTCAACTTAGCATAGCCACTTGTGGAAATTGTTAGTTCAAACCCCTATTCTAGTGTGGATGCTTAGTTCTTATGATAAAATGTAGGGATTGACGGCCTTAAATTAGGTACTTAACAGCCGTCAACAACTCCCCCACACGTGCCCTTTGCTCATCCCGAGCGAAAGGGAAGATCACATGAGTTTAAACCAAAGGTATAAGACAAGCATAGGAGTTATTCCATGTCATACCTTGCTCTTGTGAACTCTGTGGCTTGGCTACAATGCCATCTTGGTTAGTTGATAAGAGGAATGACCATGAATCGAGTTTCTTAAGCACCTGTTGGTCAGCACTTGGGGTTTTCTTAATAATTTTTAAAAGAAAATTCTGCTCTGCTCTCCTTCTTTGATTCTCTCAGATCGCTCAATGTATATATGTCCTCACCAAGGCATTAGATAGCCTTTCTTCACCCTACTTCTAATGATGGCTGTATTTGGAGCTCAGGGTAGGATGAAGGTAAAGCATACTTGTATCACATGTATTGCAAAATCAAAAACTAGATCCACAGAGAAAATCAAATCATACGACCAGATCAAGATGTGCACGTGTATGGGTACGGTGAGTATGGTAAGGTGGATACTAGGCCCGAAGTGGGTGCTAGATATTACCATACATATATGATGAATGTTGGTAAATGGTAAGGTGGACACTAGCCCCGGCATGGACACTAGTTATTACCATCTAAGTTAGGGAACTCTTTTTTGCATGATTCTCCCTTTTGTATAAGAATCTTTTGAGAGCATGGCTATCTCTCTATATATGTTTTTTTTCAACACTCGGACCTTCATGTGTCCAAATTTTTTTTCGATAGCCATGTCTCTTGTGTAACACAAACTAGGAGGGAGAGATCAATACATATGGAGCCTTATTTCCACAGAATGGATGACCAATACAATGCTAACTTCCAGGGTAGAAGCATAGCAAGGGGAATAAGGTGGCGTGCACATGAATCTTGATCATGAAAGTAATGAAAAGAATTCTCACAAGGGTCAAAGAATTTGACAAAGCTCAATGCAATAATAAGCAACATTATGAGTATAAGGTTTTCAACTATGAACATCATATGGCTTTGGTGGGACGGTGGCATATCAAAGAGGAGTTTTGCAAGAGCATTTTTTTTTCAAAAACTAAATTATCCCAAGGACTAGAACCAGCAGAGTTAAGATCATGTCATCAAGTCATATCTCACTTGTCAAGTACTTAGATCAGCATGTTGTCCTTATGATGATATCGTTCACATGCCTCAAGGTTATAAACGAGGAATAAAACTTACGCATGTCAACCCTAGGCATGGAGTAAGCATTTCCATAGATTTCTTGAGTTGATTTATGGAGAATTTATCAAGCATGAGCGTACAAACTCAGAAATCATGGTGAAATGAGGAAGAGATACAAACCAGCGCTGGTTTCTGTGTGGACCAGACGGGGATTCCTGTGATGCGCACGAATGCATGTCCCGTTTAGGTTCTCTAAGCGTGGTCGATCGTAAGCGCTGTGTGAGCATAGTGTGGGTGCAATAATGATCCGTCATGTTTGCGTTTGGAGAGTGCAGCTCTCTCCCACACTGTTTTGTACCTAGGTGCAGTTCTTCGATACAAACAAAAGCAAAAACAAAAATAGTTGACACACAAGTGACTCAACTAGGTTACATGACCAGTGGAGCCAAAATTATTCTTCCAAGTTCACTAAAGAAATAGGCGCTTACATAAATGAGGGAAATAAAGGAAATAATTGGAAGGGAAATAAATTAAGGGAAATAAATTAAACCTAACTAAGCGCCTATAAAGGGAAATAAGAGCGGGGCACGACCCTCTACTCAGCATCATAGTGGTCCTCGTGCCCCGTGGCCACGAAGAGGCGCCTCATCTTGGCGCACAGGCCACAGCGAAGATCGTGGAGGTCATCCCTAAGCTCAGCGAGATCCACCTTCTGCTCCGCACTGATGGTCTTCAGCTTCTCACACTCCCTGCCTAGTTCCTCCACTAGTGGGGTCATCCTGGCTGCAGTGGGAGTCTTAGGAGATTGCTCGGGTGCCCGAGTCCTCTCCCTCGACTTCCTGGATGCCCGTGGTGTGGAGCTGCTGCCCAACTCAAATTCTTCATTGGTTTCCTTCAAAGTCGAAGGTGCACGGCTGCTCTTCCTGCTGGTGCTATTTGGGCTAGCGAACCTAGGCCTCCCAGGCTGAGAGACTGGTAGAGGCGGTGATGGTACAGCAGGGGCCAAACGGCCTCTCACTCCTGAGGCTCCTGGAATGTTGAGCCGAGGCGGTGGAACCACCAGAGGTGGCGGAGTTACTGTGGGTCGTGGCCGGACATCCACCTTCCTCTGGTAGGGGCTGCTGGCACGCCCCCGTGGCTTCCTCGCTTTTCCGGGCGAGGCAGAACGGCCGGAGGTGCGTGGAACCGGGGGTGTGAAGGGCGAAACAGCCATCCCCTTGGCCTCTGAAGTCCCGTCGATGGCAGCCTTCGATCCTTGGTTCCCAACTGGAGGACGAGAGGCAAGCGGTGGCACCTCGAAGATGCACGCGACCTCCATAGGTGCTACCCTTGTGGGAGATGCAGCAAGGGCAGGGACATCTCCCTTGACGGGTTCACCAGAGGAGGTCACCGCGGCGAAGGGGACAAGGCTGTTGTCGACCATGAGGATTGCAGCGACGGCGTGCAAGGGTGGTGAGCAGGGAAGGCAGGGGTTCTGCGCGACGCAAAACTCCGTCATGCGGTGAGGAAAGGGTTTCTGGAGGAAGAAGGAGTGCGCACGCGAAAAATGAGAGGCGGCGGCGACTGTTGGCATTTCGTAGTGTTGTCATCTTAAGAACAGATCTGGGACCCGTCCTTAGTGACACCACCAAGAAACGCCTTGTAGGCACCTCTCAATGTCACAACTAATGACGCCAGGTTAGCGTGAACATCGAGACTTGCCCAAGGTTAATCTAAACGATCATGAACGAATCCGCAAGCGCATAGATAAACCATTGTAGCATTTCCCCAAGGAAGGAGAGTATTCCAAGGGTATCGTATCTGTGGAAGGCAATGGCGGATATCTTAGACTTATGCTTTTGCTCTGAATGTAAACCAAGAGATAGATATAGGGAACAACACACTCAAAGACAGGGGTAAGATAAAAGATATAAGGGTAGTGCGACACACACACTTAGATCTACCTCTACTCTAGCACACTACGGCTTAGGGGGGAGATATGAGTTAGATCTAGGTTCTAATGAACTTAACATACAAAGCTAGAAGATACAAGAGATGGGCATGATTATTGCATGAGAGAGATAAGGTTCAGCACCTAGGTACAAACGGGGCGCTAGTCCGCGACGACCAGCACTCTGCGAAACTAGACTTTAGACTCCTACAGCAGGTACCCCAGCGCGGAGGTTGCCCAAGGATCCAACAGGACTGTCACCACCTGAGGACCGACCTCTGTCGTTACGGGGGGTATGCTCATAACTATCGTAGCCAGACAACCCAGGCACCATGCCTACGTTGCTGCTAGACTCCACCCGGCCCGGGCTATTGTGACCCTGGGTGAGAGCCACCAGAAGACTGGTCAACTAGACCGAGTACCGTAGCTTGAACACAGACCTCATGCAACACTCTCATGCCATCTAACAAGATCAACTAAGGCTAGACATACAAACAGATATGAACTCTCTTATGTCTAATCAATAAGATCAAAGGGTCGTGTTCGTGAAGAACACGAGCCTCTAACTTATGAACAAACACATAAGGAAGGAGTTTATCACCCTTCAAGTGGATCAAAAGGTAGTGTTCACGAAGAACACAAACCTCTAAATGATGAACAGAGGATGACACCTTGGTTGGAGACCATCTTCTCAATGAGTAATTTAGCATCATCAATAGTGAGTGAGAAGAATGCTCCTTGAGCAGCAACATCAATATGGCCTCAGGCTGTCGGAGTCAACCCATTATAGAAGCTTTGAAGAATGAGCCAATCCTCCATCCCATGGTGAGGACAGGCCAGGACGTACTCCTGAAGCCTTTCCCAAGCCTCTGGAATAGATTCACTTGCTGCTTGCTGAAAACCAGAAATCCTTCCACGAAGAGCATTGGTTTTACCCAATGGGAAGAACTTCTTGAGAAATGCCTCTGAACACTTACTCCAAGTGTTAATAGCCTCACGATTCGCGTAGAACCATTGCTTAGCTTTCCCCAGGAGGGAGAATGGAAACAGCCGTAGACGAACATCATCCATATTTGCACCCTTGATGACGAAAGTGCTACATAGCTCTAGGAATTGCTGCAGATGAGCATTGGCATCCTCATTCGGCTTGCCATAGAATGGGCTAGCCTGTACCATCGTGATTAGACCCGTCTTGATCTCAAAATTTTCAGTCCCCATTGCCACCTCCGGGCCTTGCAGCACCTGGTCAGCGGAAGGAGCTGAGTACTCACGAAGTGTCTTCTGGGACGTAGCGTTGGACGTGGATGGTACAAAGGAAGCTGGATCGCCTTCTGGATGAGTACGACGAGGTTAGACGAAATGAATTCGAGCTTTCCTCACAAGTGACTCGGGATCTTCAGTAAAATTCCCCGGTAGGTCGAAACCAGTCATACACTACCTGTCTTCATCATCCAAAGATAGAAGAAGACAATCAAGGTTAGCTTGCATTGAGAGTTGTCTAACCTACTCAGAGTTTATAAACAGATGCAAAGCATAGTCATGATAATCCTGTGCCTTCCCCGGCAACAGCGCCAGAAATGCTTGTTGGCGTTTCGTAGCGTCGTCATCTTAAGAACAGATCTGGGACCCATCCTTAGTGACACCACCAAGAAACGCCTTGTAGGCACCTCTCAATGTCACAACTAATGACGCCAGGTTAGCGTGAACATCGAGACTTGCCCAAGGTTAATCTAAACGATCATGAACGAATCCGCAAGCGCACAGATAAACCATTGTAGCATTTCCCCAAGGAAGGAGAGTATTCCAAGGGTATCGTATCCGTGGAAGGCAATGGCGGATATCTTAGACTTATGCTTTTGCTCTGAATGTAAACCAAGAGATAGATATAGGGAACAACACACTCAAAGACAGGGGTAAGATAAAAGATATAAGGGTAGTGCGACACACACACTCAGATCTACCTCTACTCTAGCACACTACGGCTTAGGGGGAACATACGAGTTAGCTCTAGGTTCTAATGTACTAAACATACAAAGCTAGAAGATACAAGAGATGGGCATGAGTATTGCATGAGAGAGATAAGGTTCAGCACCTAGGTACAAACGGGGAGCTAGCCCGTGACGACCAGCACTATACGAAACTAGACTTTAGACTCCTACAGCAGGTACCCTAGCGCGGAGGTTGCCCAAGGATCCAACAGGACTGTCATAGCCAGACAACCCAGGCACCATGCCTACGTTGCTGCTAGACTCCACCCGGCCCAGGCTATTGTGTGTAACATCCCTAAAATTTCAATTATGAAAATGTGAGGAAATTTGAACTTTTCTTTGTCGATGATGTGTCACCTTAATTTAAACCCTTTCTAGCCTCTTCTCTTAATCCTATTTAAATAAAACCTAAAGTATAAAAATATAAAATGAAATTATGGTAAAGTTGGTGATTTGGTTTTTATGGATTTTATTGAGTGGTTTTGAATTTGAATGAAATTCAAATTCAAATCTATAGTTTAAACCTAATTCAAATCTATATTTAAAACCCTATACTAACTTGGGCCTACTAACTTCCTCCAAAGTCTATCTAACCCTCTTCAGCTCTCAGCCCGCAATCATCTTAGCACCTCCTTCTATCTCGCGGCCCATCAACCGGCCCAGCTCGGCCTTGCTTGCTTTCCCCGCCGCACTTGGCTCACAGACAAGTGGGACCGCCCCGGTGTTGCTGTTCTTCTTCCACTCCACGCCTACGTGCCCTGCCGCGCACTGCCGCTGTGCCCACACGCGCGCGTACGCACCCCCGGCCAGGGGACAAGCCCCTGACCGCGCCCGTGGCACGGACGCCGAGCCAGGTGACCGCGCCCGCGCGCCACCCAGGGCTTTTCCCCAAATACCCCTGCGCCATGACGCGCTTGTGCGCCCGCCAGCCACACCTGCTCCGCCACGTCGACGTCCGCGCCGCTGCAGCCAGTGCGAGCCTAGCCGTGCCCCGTTTTGCCCCCGCCTTGACGTGCGTGAGCTGCTAAACCCCCCGGGCGAGGCCCCTGGGGCAAGCCAACTCGCATTTGGGGATCGCCCCCTTTCCCCTGTTCTACTGCCGAGTGAGGAGAGGAGGGGAAGGAGGAGGAGAAGGGGGAATAGGAGAAGTGGGAGGCGCTTCTCCGCCGCGACGTGAAGACGAAGCCGAGGACCGAGAAGCCGGAGCCGTCCGTGGTCCGGAGAAGGCTGTCCGCGTGCGAGCAGAAGCCGGAGCAGAGGAAGAAGCCGCACCGCCGCGTCACCTCACCGTCGCCGCCGTGATCTTCACCGACGCGGTCGACACTGCTACGCCTACACCTTCGCCTCTCGGTGAGCCAGTGATCCACCCGTCTTCTTCTTCCCTCCGCCTTGAACTGGAGCATGCCCCTGCGCCACGCCGCGCCGGCCGCCGTGCTGTGCGCCGAGCTCCGAGCTCGTTGAGTCAGCCCCTGTCTAGCCTTCACGCCGCTGTCTTTTCTGCAGGATCCCCAACCTATGTCGCCGCCGTGCACCCCAGCGTGAGCAGGCAGGCCTTCGGCCGTTAACTCGCCATCGCCACGCCGCGCCAGGTCACCACCGGTCGCCTCCGCGCCGCGCGCGTGTTCATGCGCGTGCACTAACCCCGCCGCCGCACTCGTGTATGTGTGTGTGCGCATGTGTCGAGTCGCTCACCCCCATGAGCACTGATGCCGCGCCGGATGTTTCGTTTCTGCCGCCGTCATAAGCGCCGCGCCGCGGCCTCGGCTCGCCGAGGATCCGCACGCCGGCTGGCCATGTCGCGGCCAGGCTCTGCCTGTGCGCGCACGTGTGCCCTGGCAAGCATGCCCAGGTGCACGCCAAGTCACTCCTGCTGTGATCGCTAACATCCGTTCGTGATCCGGTTCGGTGTGCCGCCGCTGCTGCATGCCATCGCCGCGCACCGTCGTCTCTTCTACACGCCCAGAGCACCGCCACGTCGTGCCTCGCACGGGCCCACCCCAGAGCCGAGGACGCGTCGTGATGAACCAACAGGTCCTAGGGGTCTTGAGTCCCCGCTTACTCGGACGCCGGAACCATCGCCGCCGCCAAACACCGCACGTCGTCGCCGCCGGGTTCGCGCCAGGGTGCGCCGACGCGCGCGCGCGAGGCGAAGGAGCGCCCGTGCGCCCCAGAAACCTCCAGGGGTACTTACCGGACTTCTCCGGTAGGAACCTGAGGAAGTAATGGGCCATACAACCCATTAAGGACCATGTCGCGGCCCTTTTCTCTTTTAACCGATGCACTCGGAATTTAATTCAAGGGTGTTGAATGGACTTCGCTTATTTGGCCCAGTGGGCTGAGTTCAGTGAGCCGAATCTGGCCCACTGACACCTTCGGCCCAACAACGGCCCACTAACCCTGCTGCAGACATCACGCCTATGTCATGCTGACGTCATCAGCTATTTTCAAAATAAAAATCCTTTTCTGTTTTATAAATAAATTTGGAAATTAATTTATAAAACATTTAACCTTTGAAAATTCATAACTAATTATTTATAACTCCGAAAAATATGAAACCAGTTTCTATATTTTTCTAAAAATGAGACAGTGCTGTTTGTAGGTAGTTTGGTTCTGTTTGGATCTTTTAAAATGGGGTTTCTTTGGATTTATGCTTAGATGTTTGTCGGTAATTATAGCGTCTCGTATCTCGTGCTGCACAGACCCGAGCTACGACCCGGAGGAGGCCTACGACCCTAACTTCAACCCAGACCAGGACTGCAGACAACAGCCAGGTGTCATGTCACTCCCAACCATTTAGATCCTATGCATGCTTTAGATGCTAGAGCTTAATTACTTTTGATGCATGATTTAAAAATTGCGTAGACAATTGATTAGCCATGCCTTGGAATTGTTAATCCTGTCCTTGGAATACCTACTTTTGGAACTAGCTATAGACCCCTAGCTAGTTCCTCGGCTTTATTCATCCATATATTTTACCCTTAGTTATGGATGGATCTCAGGTTTGGACTGAGGTTGGGATACCTCGGAAATTCTTGCGTGTGTTTTGGGTGAGTGTGTATCCTTTACGTGTTACCGTGAGAGCGAGCCGCTTTGGTTACTTGTGAACACCTATCTAGGGGAGGTGCGACCTGGCCTCTCGCCCTAGCGGTGTGTTGGACGGTGGGAGTTGGTGAGTGCTCGCTCTGGCAAGTAAGGACCGATCGTCTGTGTGACCTTGATCTTTGGGCTATTTTCGTACAAACCGTTCGCTCACGTATGGGCGGGGTTCGGTCCGAGAACTGGTTGGTGGTTGGCACTCAGCTTGTAGGTGGACCGGTATGGTCGAGTGAGGGGGACGGGTTATACCCCCCGAGTAGACGTCGCCCCGGCTTCTCCGGGGATGGTCTCACAGCTCTGAGGCCCTGCTGGCAAGTTTCGCGCCCCAGTTCAGGACGAGTCAGGCTTGGAGAGGCAGGAGAGTGCCACCCACTGCTAGGTCTCCGGCCATTAGGTAGGGATGTGGATCGGAGGCATCCGTTTCTGCCCTATCCGGCGGGTCCAGTTGTACAACCTCTGCAGAGTGTTAAACCTATAGCTATAGTCCGTGTCCACTGGTATGGACAGCCCTTTCGATCTCTCACCTGGCTAGTATTCTTTTGTGCTTCTTTCTGTCCCCTGTGTGTGTGTGAACCTGGCTTCGTGCCGTTGAGACGTGGGGATAGGAGTTGGTGACCCCACGTCGCAGATGAGAGTGGGATGTTGTATCTTGGTTGAGATCCATTGCTTGGTGTTTCTTTCCTTGTTGGGGTGTTGACCCCGGAGGCGTAGTCCTTGGAGGTGTGGATCTCCTCAGAGATGGAGACCTCTCGGCTATTCTGCTTACCTTGATGTTGCTACCGCTGCTTGCATAACCTTCTACAGCCATAAATAGGATTACTCATGCATATTAGAAATTATTCTCTTTTGCTTATGCTCTTTGTTGGGAAGCTGACATGACCTACTCGCTTATCGAGTAGATGACGGGTTTTCAGACTAGGAGCCGGACTACGACTTTGAGCATGATGGATGGGAAGACTGAGGCTCGCCCTACACTCGAGTTGCCTGCGGATATGGAGTCTACTTCGCTACATGAGAGCCGTTGCGTAGATGTTTACTCTATTTGATTTAGTCCCGTTGGACTTGTACCCGGCATGTGCCGAAATGATGTACTCAGTTGCTTAATTATATTATTATGTGGACCTTCATGTATTTCCTTTTGCTGTACGGTATTTCCTTACTTTCTGAGACAGGGATTTGCACGTGATAGCCTCCTGGGACTATCACAGAAGTGCAGGGATCGGGTTTCCCTCTCCGAAAATCCGGTTCGTTTCATTGTGACCCAGGGTGAGAGCCACCAGAAGACTGGTCAACTAGACCGAGTACCGTAGCTTGAACACAGACCTCATGCAACACTCTCATGCCATCTAACAAGATCAACTAAGGCTAGACATACAAACAGATATGAACTCTCTTATGTCTAATCAATAAGATCAAAGGGTCGTGTTCGTGAAGAACACGAGCCTCTAACTTATGAACAAACACATAAGGAAGGAGTTTATCACCCTTCAAGTGGATCAAAAGGTAGTGTTCACGAAGAACGCAAGCCTCTAAATGATGAATAGAGGATGACACCTTGGGACGGAACGCCCAGCTGGAGAGAGAGAACAGCCACTTGGAGTTCTTTCTCAACGAGGCACACAGGAGGAACATAGAGATCACAGAGTGGGGACTCGCAGCTGCCAGAGCAAGTACAAAGAGGGATGCCCTGGAGGAGACACAGACTGCTCTAACAGAGTTGGAGGCAACAGCCAGAGAGGAGAGGTTGAGACTACGAGAGAAGGAGTACCTGGTGGAGTCACTTGGGGCAGCTTGCACAGACTACCAGTTGAGACTGTGGGGACACGAGGAGAGACTGACACAGAACTACAACCACCTGTGGCACTTAGGAGGTAGAGTGTACGAGGCACAGGACACAGCCAGTCGGACCAGCTTAGCGTGGAGGGACTCAGATCTGAGGTGTGTGACAGAGCTCAGAGAGGTTGCAGAGTTGGTACCACCACCGAAGAGGCCCAAGTTGAGGACTGAGACGTTCGAGCTACCACCTACCCAGCTTCCAGCATAGCCACCTTACCCGAGAGGCAGTACCAACACACCTGAGATGAATAGAGCTTTGTGGAGCTTGGCAGACTACTTCAACCTACCAGAGATTGAGATTCCAGACTACCCAGGGGTGAACAACCCGCCGTTCTACTCGGTTCCACCCAGTCCGAAGACCGTGTCACCACCGTACTCACTAGCTACCGTTCAGAGGCAGGAACCTTGAGGGGATGATCCTGTAGTCAGATAGAGTAGAGTTCTTCATGTTGTCCGTGTTTAGTTGACCACCCTATATGTATCTTGTATTAGCTCTCATGCTTCTGTGTAATCTCGAAGGTTGTGGAGTAGGCCTCGAGATACACATCTTTTGTATGGTGATCTTGCATGAGTGATTGGAGTTATCGATCTTTTTGCTGGAGTTTATGCTTCTTATATGCTTGTGTGAAATTGTTTGTTGTTAGCTAGATACTCCTTAAATGTTTAATTACCTTAAAGTTAATTTCCGACAACTCATTGCTCACGATCTCAAAATTCTTGGAACAGATGTCGGGGGTGAGGAGGTCGGGATGGCTCCTACGCCGTTTCGAGGAGGCTGCAAGGGAGGACGCCGAGCAGGAGGACGTCCCTCTCCCCGCTGGAGGTCGAGGTCGTGGCCGCCGTGCCCCACGTGGCGGACACCGTGGTGGACACCGCGGTGGGCGAGGAGGTCGAGGAGGCCGAGGAGGCCGAGCACCAGTTGACCCAGAGGAGGTCGAGGAGCCTGAGGAGGAGGCTGAGCCCGAGCCAGAGCAGGCACCGGAGCAGCTGGCACCACCGCCCAACCTAGCAGCAGTGATGGCACTTCAGACCCAACTGATGCAGACGATCGCCAACGCTGTGGTTCAGAACAACAACAACCGGAGGAACACCAGGAACCAGCCGGAGAGGTTGCAGAAGAGAGTGGAGGGTTTCTCCAAGCTGCACCCATCGACCTTTGACAACTCTCCAAACCCGCTTGTGGCCGACAACTGGTTGAGGAAGATTGAGAAGAAGTTGGAGCTTACAGACCTTACAGAGGAGGAGTGTGTGTCAGTTGCCGCGCACCAGCTGGTCGGCACCGTAGGAGCTTGGTGGGACAGCTATTGTGACTCACACGCGGACCCGACCCACATCATGTGGGAGGAGTTTGTGGAGGCTTTCAGGGAGTTCCACATCCCAGAGGCAGTGATGGATAGGAATGCAGACGAGTTCAGGCACTTGAAGATGGGACAGATGTCAGTGCAGGAGTACACCAACCGCTTCCAAGAGCTGACGCGATACGCCCCAGACGACTCCAACACTGAGAAGAAGAAGATGTACTGGTACCGCAAGGGACTCCACAGAGGGATGGCGCACTACCTGGCTGCTCACGACTGTGGCACTCTTCACACCCTGGTGGGCAAGGCTTTGGTAGTGGAGAAGTCGAGGTTGGACTATGTGGAGGTCCGTGGTGAGAAGAGGCAGCGTGCAGACCGTGCAGGGTACTTGGGTTCACACCAGCGTCAGAGGTCAGCACCGCCATAGTACCCACCATAGAGGCAGCGTCCATACCCTCAGTAGCAGTAGACTCAGTACTCTCAGCAGGGCAGAGGTCACACCGGAGGTAGTGGAGGTTCGAGTCAGTGGAAGCCCAGGCCACAACAGCTGCCAGCCTATGACAGCTCACAGATCACCTGCTACCACTGCTGTCAGCTAGGCCACAAGTCCAACATGTGCCCCCAGAAGCTTCAACAGGGAGGTCAGAACAGGAACACTCAGTACCAGACCCCAGCGAAGGTACCAGTTCCAGGAGGACAGCCCCAGCAGAACCAGCAGAAGAGTGCTCCACCGCCCACTAGAGGCAGATTGAACCACCTGACTGTAGAGGAGGCCGCCGCAGCACCAGACGTGGCTCTCAGTGAGTTTTTAGTTGATTCAGTTATGGCTACCATTCTGTTTGACACCGGTGCTCAGTTTTTGTACATTTCTACCAAGTTCGTAAAGGAAAGGTCATTACCAACTAAGCCCAGACCACGTCCTATAGGTACTAGTTCCCCACTAGGTGAGAAGCGGAGTACGTTGGAGTGTAGAGGAGTGAACATGGTGTTCGAGAAGCAGTTGTTCGTGGCAGACCTGATAGTCCTGGAGTCGACCGGGATCGACGTGATACTTGGGATGGAGTGGTTAGCCCAGCACAAAGGATTGGTGAACTGCAACCCAGTATATGTATAGTTGGAGCACCCCAGCGGAGCCAGAGTGTTGATCTAGCCATAGGGCCAGAGGTCGACGCTGATGTTGTGCAACATGAAAGGAATGAGTATGTAGGAAATTCCGGTGGTGAGGGAGTACCCCGACGTGTTTCCTGAGGAGTTGACCGAGCTACCACCAGACAGGGATATTGAGTTCGTGATTGAGCTGATGCCAGGGGCTGGACCAGTGGCCAAGAGCCCGTACAGGATGTCCGCGGATGAACTCGATGAGCTGAAGAAGCAACTCAAGAAACTGCAAGAGCAAGGGTTTATTCGACCGAGTGCCTCACCTTGGGGTTCGCCAGTTCTGTTTGTGGACAAGAAGGATGGCACCAAGAGGATGTGTGTGGACTACCGGACCCTCAACTCGATGACAATCAAGAATAGATATCCTTTGCCCAGGATTGATGACTTGCTAGACAGGCTGCGGAAGGCAAAGTTCTTTTCCAAGATTGACTTGAGGTCAGGCTACTACCAGATGAAGATTCAGGACCAGGACATCCCGAAGACAGCTTTCACGACTCGGTATGGCCTGTACGAGTTTGTAGTGGTTTCTTTTGGGCTGACCAACGCCCTTGCCTACTTCATGAACATGATGAACAAGGTCTTCATGGAAGAGCTGGACAAGTTTGTGGTGGTGTTCATAGATGACATTCTGATCTTCTCCGAGATAGCAGAAGAGCACGAGGAGCACCTTCAGATTGTGATGGAGAGGCTGAGACAGTAGAAGTTGTACACAAAGTTCAGCAAGTGTGAGTTCCGGATGGAGGAAGTTGATTTCTTGGGTCACGTGTTGTCAGCCGAGGGAGTTGCAGTCGACCCTTCGAAGGTGGAAGCAGTTACCAAGTGGGAGCAGCCGCTCACAGTGACAGATATCCGGAGCTTTCTCGGGTTGGCCGGTTACTATAGGAGGTTCATAGAAAACTTCTCCAAGATAGCAAAGCCAATGACAGAGCTGTTGAAGAACGACAGGAAGTTTGTGTGGTCAGAGGCTTGTGAGAAGAGTTTCCAGGAGTTGAAGAAGAGGCTCACGACGGCTCCGATTCTTACCCTGCCATATATCAAGAAGGATTTCGTGGTATACTGTGATGCCTCGAAGCAAGGTTTGGGATGTGTGCTAATGCAGGAGGGCAAAGTTGTTGCTTATGCGTCGAGGCAGCTCAAGAAGCACGAAGAGAACTACCCCACTCACGACTTGGAGCTAGCAGCAGTCATTCACGCTTTGAAGATTTGGAGACACTACTTGATCCACAACAAGTGTGAGCTGTACACCGATCACAAGAGTCTAAAGTACTTCTTTACTCAGTCGGAGCTAAACATGAGGCAGAGGAGATGGTAAGAGCTGATCAAGGACTACGACCTGGAGATTCACTACCACCCTGGCAAGGCAAACGTTGTGGCAGATGCACTGAGCAGAAAGTCCTATTGCAACAACTTGATGGTGAGTCACGAGCAACCATCACTTCACAACGAGCTAGAGCAGCTTCAGGTTGAGATTGTGGAGCAGGGAAAACTCAATGCACTGCAAGTGACCTATGACTTGGAAGACAGAATTCGAGAAGCACAGAAAGGTTGTTCCGAGGTTTGGGAGCTCAAGGAGCTAATGGAGAAAGGAAGAGCTGAGGACTATCGTGTGGACGAGCAAGGCACGGTGTGGCTGAAGGATCAGATCTGTGTCCCGCAGAACAAGGAACTCCGAGAGCAAATTCTGAGAGAAGCCCATGATTCTAGGTACTCCATTCACCTAGGAAGCACAAAGATGTACCAAGACTTGAAACAGAGGTTCTGGTGGAAGGATATGAAGAAGGACATAGCCTACTACGTGGCTTGTTGTGACACTTGCAGCAGAGTGAAGATCGAGCACCAGAAACCGGCAGGACTGCTAAAGCCGTTGGAAATTCCTCAGTGGAAGCGAGATGACATTTCCATGGACTTTGTGGTGGGACTACCCAGGACACAGAAAGGCAACGATTCTGTCTGGGTCATAGTAGACCGGCTGACAAAGGTTGCTCACTTTGTACCAGTGAAGATCCGCTACACGACAGACCAGTTGGCAGACTTGTACGTGGACCACATACTCAGGCTACACGGAGCACCGAGGAGCATAGTGTCCGACAGAGGTTCCCAGTTCATAGCAAGGTTCTGGCAGAGCTTTCACGATAGGATGGGGACTACACTTAGCTACAACACAGCTTTTCACCCCCAGACGGACGGGCAGACAGAGAGAGTAAACCAAGTATTGGAGGATATGCTGAGAGCTTATGCTTTGACCTATGACACAGATTGGGAGAGCAGTTTGGCCTATGCAGAGTTCTCGTACAATAACAGCTTCCAAGCAAGTCTCAAGATGGCACCTTTCGAGGCACTCTACGGGAGGAAGTGCAGGACACCCTTGATGTGGTCAGAGGTAGGAGAGAGAATGGTCTTTGGGGCAGATGCTATCCAGGAAGCTGAGGAGAAAGTGGAGAAGGTTCGAGACAACCTAAAGATTGCCCAGAGCAGACAGAAGAGCTACGCCGACCGACACAGGAGAGACTTGTCGTTCGAGGTGGGTGACTTCGTCTACCTGAAAGTGTCCCCGATGAGAGGAACCAAGAGGTTTGCTGTGAAGGGGAAGCTTGCCCCGAGGTACGTGGGGCCGTACCGGATCACTCAGAGAGTTGGGAAGCTCGCTTACAGGCTCGCACTACCAGAGGAGAAGTCCGTTGTACACCCCGTGTTCCACGTGTCACAGTTGAAGAAGAGTGAGAAGGAAGTGGAAGCAAAGCAAGTACTAGTTGAGATACTAGACCTGCAGAACACCCTGGAGTATGCAGAGTACCCCGAGAAGATCTTGGACAGAGCAACAAAGGAAACTAGGAGGACCACCATTCCTTACTGCAAAGTGCTGTGGAGTCACCACACGGAGCGAGAAGCAACCTGGGAGAAAGAAGCAGACCTCAGGAGGGAGTTCCCTCACTTGTTCGAGGGAGAGGATGGAGCTTAAATCTCGAGGACAAGATTCTCGGTGGTGTGGGAGAATGTAACATCCCTAAAATTTGAATTATGAAAATGTGAGGAAATTTGAACTTTTCTTTGTTGATGATGTGTCACCTTAATTTAAACCCTTTCTAGCCTCTTCCCTTAATCCTATTTAAATAAAACCTAAAGTATAAAAATATAAAATGAAATTATGGTAAAGTTGGTGATTTGGTTTTTATGGATTTTATTTGGATTTTATTGAGTGGTTTTGAATTTGAATGAAATTCAAATTCAAATCTATAGTTTAAACCTAATTCAAATCTATATTTAAAACCCTATACTAACTTGGGCCTGCTAACTTCCTCCAAAGTCTATCTAACCCCCTTCAGCTCTCAGCCCGCAATCATCTTAGCACCTCCTTCTATCTCGCGGCCCATCAACCGGCCCAGCTCGGCCTTGCTTGCTTTCCCCGCCGCGCTTGGCTCACAGACAGGTGGGACCGCCCCGGTGTTGCTGTTCTTCTTCCATTCCATGCCTACGCACCCTGCCCCGCACCACCACCGCACCCACACACGCGCGTATGCACCCCCGGCCAGGGGACAAGCCCCTGACCGCGCCCGTGGCACAGACGCTGAGCCAGCCGACCGCGCCCGCGCGCCACCCGGGGCTTTTCCCCAAATACCCATGTGGCATGACGCGCTTGTGCGCCCGCCAGGCACACCTGCTCCGCCACGTCGACGTCCGCGCTGCTGCAGCCAGTGCGAGCCCTGCCGTGCCCCGTTTTGCCCCCGCCTTGATGTGTGTGAGCTACTAAACCCCCCGGGCGAGGCCCCTGGGGCAAGCCAACTCGCATTTGGGGATCGCCCCGATTCCCCTGTTCCGCCGCCGAGTGAGGAGAGGAGGGGAAGGAGGAGGAGAAGGGGGAAGAGGAGAAGTGGGAGGCACTTCTTCGTCGCGACGTGAAGACAAAGCTGAGGACCGAGAAGCCGGAGCCGACCGTGGTCCGGAGAAGGCTGTCCGTGTGCGAGCAGAAGCCGGAGCAGAGGAAGAAGCCGCACTACCGCGTCACCTCACCGTCGCCACTGTGATCTTCACCGACGCGGTCGACACTGCTACGCCTACACCTTCGCTTCTCGGTGAGCCAGTGATCCACCCCTCTTTTTCTTCCCTCCGCCTTGAACGGGAGCGTGCCCTGCGCCACGCCGCGCCGGCCGCCGCGCCGTGCACCGAGCTCCGAGTCAGCCCCTGTCCGGCCTTCGTGCTGCTGTCTTTTCTGCAGGATCCCCTACCTATGTCGCCGCCGTGCACCCCCAGCGCGAGCAGGCAGGCCTTCGGCTGCTAACTCGCCATCGCCGCGCCGCGCCGCGCTAGGTCACCGCCGGTCGCCTCCGTGTCGCGCGCGTGTTCATGCACGTGCATTAACCCCGCCGCTGCGCTCGTGTATGTGTGTGTGCACGTGTGTCGAGTCGTTCACCCCCATGAGCACTGACGTCGCGTCGGATGTTTCATTTCTGCCGCCGTCAAAAGCGTCGCGCCGCGGCCTCGGCTCACCGAGGATCCGCACGCCGGCTGGCCATGTTGAGGCCAGGCTCTGCCTGTGCACGCGCCTGTGCTGTGGCAAGCACGCCCAGGTGCACGCCAAGTCGCTCCTGCTGCGACCGCTAACATCTATTTGTGATCCGGTTCGGTGTGCCGCCACTGCTGCATGCCATCGCCGCGCGCCGTCGTCTCTGCTGCACGCCGAGAGCACCACCGCGTCGTGCCTCGCACGGGCCCAAGGCTCCACCCCAGAGCCGAGGACGCGCCGTGATGAACCAACAGGTCCTAGGGGTCTTGAGTCCCCGCTTACTCAGACTCCAGAACCATCGCCGCCGCCAAACACCGCACGCCGTCGCCGCCGGGTTCGCGCCAGGGTGCGCCGACGCGCGCCCGCGAGGCGAAGGAGCGCCCGTGCGCCCCAGAAACCTCCAGGGGTACTTACCGGACTTCTCCGGTAGGAACTTGAGGAAGTAATGGGCCAGGCAACCCATTAAGGCCCATGTCGCGGCCCTTTTCTCTTTTAACCGATGCACTCAGAATTTAATTCAAGGGTGTTGAATGGACTTCGCTCATTTGGCCCAGTGGGCTGAGTCCAGTGAGCCGAATCCGGCCCACTGACACTTTCGGCCCAACAACAGCCCACTAACCCTGCTGCTGACGTCACGCCTATGTCATGCTGACGTCATCAGCTATTTTCAAAATAAAAATCCTTTTCTATTTTATAAGTAAATTTGGAAATTAATTTATAAAACCTTTAACCTTTGAAAATTCATAACTAATTATTTATAACTCCGAAAAATATGAAACTAGTTTCTATATTTTTCTAAAAATGAGACAGTGCTATTTGTAGGTAGTTTGGTTCTATTTGGATCTTTTAAAATGGGGTTTCTTTGGATTTATGCTTAGATGTTTGCCGGTAATTATAGCGTCTCGTATCTCGTGCTGCACAGACCCGAGCTACAACCCGGAGGAGGCCTACGACCCCGACTTCAACCCAGACTAGGACTGCGGACACCAGCCAGGTGTCATGTCACTCCCAACCATTTAGATCCTATGCATGCTTTAGATGCTAGTGCTTAATTACTTTTGATGCATGATTTAAAATTGCATAGACAATTGATTAGCCATGCCTTGGAATTGTTAATCCTGTCCTTGGAATACCTACTTTTGGAACTAGCTATAGACCCCTAGCTAGTTCCTCGACTTTATTCATCCATATATTTTACCCTTAGTTATGGATGGATCTCAGGTTTGGACTGAGGTTGGGATACCTCGGAAATTCTTGTGTGTGTTTTGGGTGAGTGTGTATCCTTGATGTGTTACCGCGAGAGCGAGCCACTTTGGTTACTTGTGAATGCCTGTCTAGGGGAGGTGTGACCTGGCCTCTCGCCCTAGCGGTGTGTCAGACGGTGGGAGTTGGTGAGTGCTCGCTCTGGCAATTAAGGACCGATCGTCTGTGTGACCTTGATCTTTGGGCTATTTTCGTACAAACCGTTCGCTCACGTATGGGCGGGGTTCTGTTCGAGAACTGGTTGGTGGTTGGCACTTAGCTTGTAGGCGGATCGGTGTGGTCGTGTGAGGGGGACGGGTTATACCCCCCAAGTAGATGTCGCCCCGGCTTCTCTGGGGATGGTCTCACAGCTCCGAGGCCCTGCTGGCAAGTTTCGCGGCCCAGTTCAGGACGAGTCAGGCTTGGAGAGGTAGGAGAGTGCCACCCACTGCTAGGTCTCCGACCGTTAGGTAGGGATGTGGATCGGAGGCATCTGTTTCTACCCTATCCGGTGGGTCTAGTTGTACAACCTCTGCAGAGTGTTAAACCTATAGCTATAGTCCGTGTCCACCAGTATGGACAGCCCTTTCGATCTCTCACCTGGCTAGTATTCTTTTGTGCTGCTTTCTCTCCCTTGTGTGTGTGTGAGCCCGGCTTCGTGCCATTGAGATGTGGGGATAGGAGTTGGTGACCCCACATCACAGAGGAGAGTGGGATGCTGTATCTTGGTTGAGATCCAGTGCTTGGTGTTTCTTTCCTTGTTGGGGTGTTGACCCCAGAGGCGTAGTCCTCGGAGGTGCGGATCTCCTCGGAGATGGAGACCTCTCGGCTATTCTGCTTACCTTGATGTTGTTACCGCTGCTTGCATAACTTTCTACAGCCATAAATAGGATTACTCATGCATATTAGAAATTATTCTCTTTTGCTTTTGCTCTTTGTTGGGAAGCTGACATGACCTACTCGTTTATCGAGTAGATGACGGGATTTCAGACCAGGAGCCAGACTACGACTTTGAGCATGATGGATGGGAGGACTGAGGCTCGCCCTACACTCGAGTTGCCTGCGGATATGGAGTCTACTTCACTACATGAGAGCCGTTGCGTAGATGTTTACTCTGTTTGATTTAGTCCTGTTGGACTTGTACCCGGCATGTGCCAAAATGATATACTCAATTGCTTAATTATATTATTATGTGGACCTTCATGTATTTCCTTTTGCTGTACGGTATTTCCTTACTTTCTGAGACAGGGATTTGCACGTGATAGCCTCCTGGGACTATCACAGAGGTGCAGGGATCGGGTTTCCCTCTCTGGAAATCCGGTTTGTTTCATTATGACCCAGGGTGAGAGCCACCAGAAGACTGGTCAACTAGACCGAGTACCGTAGCTTGAACACAGACCTCATGCAACACTCTCATGCCATCTAACAAGATCAACTAAGGCTAGACATACAAACAGATATGAACTCTCTTATGTCTAATCAATAAGATCAAAGGGTCGTGTTCGTGAAGAACACGAGCCTCTAACTTATGAACAAACACATAAGGAGTTTATCACCCTTCAAGTGGATCAAAAGGTAGTGTTCACGAAGAAAACAAGCCTGTAAATGATGAACAGAGGATGAACTCAAGAACATATCAAACATATGATCTACCATAACTTTATATGAAATAGCTGAATAACTGAAGTAGATCAAAGTCATACAAAGAAATAAAGATAAAAGAGAACTCATACCTAGACTTCGAAGAGGACTTAGAACCTGAATAAGAGCTACTCTAGCCTACCCCCTAGCCTTGGAAACAAAAATTGAGAGGAGAATGAGAGATTAGTGTGTGAGAAATGGGAGCCCCTCCCCTTCTATTTATAGGCAAGGACCAGGCTTGCTCGGTGGCTCAAAGTGCTCCAAAATACCCGGGAGTGAGGCAATGGACCAATGGGGAGCTGCCACGCGGAGGGCCAGGATGGAGCCCCCTAGGTCGGTTCGGCCGATCCTAGGATTGGCCGGCCCTCTAGGGTGGCCCCACCTGATGGTTTTCCTCTGGGTGGCTGCCCTGTGGGCCCTCTGATCCATCCCCGGTGCATGGCTTGATTTGGTATCTGAGGTGGGCCCTTTGATCCATGTGAAGTCTATGTGGCGTCCTCTGATTCGTCGGTGAGTGCCTCCCCTAGATCGATGATGTGGAATGCCATGTTTCCCTTGGTGGCAGCCACCTCCTCAGCTAAGTTGGCATGGTTTCTTCATAGAAGGTGAGTTTCCATCTCTTTTAAGGGGTAAATCACATACAAATAATCTCCAAGGACAAGTGAAACTACATTATTCAAACCAAAATGCTAGTAAATAATGCATATGCCTCCATTTATGTGAGAATATTGAGGGTTGGAAATGGTGAATTTCAACCGTCAACAGCGACCCTAGTGGGTCGGCCGACCAAGGGGGTCGGCTGAACCCATCTGGGCTCCGCTGGGCCTCTACTTCGGCGTGTGGGCTCTAGCTGGGCTCAGGGTCTCTGGGTCAGGTGGCCCACCAATTCTAAGGTCGGAGGCTTCTTCAGCAAGGGCTAGAATGGGATTTTGGGCGTATAATTGCCTTCTACCCCAGACAACTTTACTTAAACCTCTTTATATCTTAATAGCTCAACTTGGGGACTTTACCTGGACTCATACCTGGATGAAGAGTTATTGTTGCCCTGTTGCTCATATTGTCCATTTTCTCCTGGTGATATCCTCCTACTCTGCCCTGTGGTCCTCCTTGCAGGTTTCTTTATGGTAGGATGTATTTTTCCTCCTGCATGGTTAGTGCATATGTACAATGCAAGTTGTATACATGGTGAAGTAGAGGTGATCCTCACAACCATCCTAAGGGAACTGTGATGGGTAACCTTAGGAGGGATGAGCTGCTAGCAAGGCTATAGCACTATGGACGAGAGATAAAAGAGGTGATGGAGTGAGCACAAGATCCGGGCCTAAATCCTAGAGTGCTCTTAGAGTGAAGCTTTCACCTCTAGAAACTCAAGTATGATCGGACCCCAGATTGAGTGAGTGAAGATTTTATGGGTCGAACGATGATTCGAGCGGTGGAACGAAAGTGACGAACTTGCTAGTTCATCCTCTCCTTGGGCTTCAGAGGGATTTCAGAGGGACCAACGGCTGTCACTACCGCGGCCTACCCCAAGACAAACCGTGGGATAAACTCATAGGTAAGGTAGCTACGCAACCCAAGCACCATGCTTACGTTGTTAGCCAGACTTGACCGGCCCGGGCTATTGTGACCCAGGTCAAGCCACCAGATAAACAAGCCAATTACACCGAGTATCGTAGCTTAAGCACAGACTTCATACAACGCAGTCATGTCATCTAATTAGATCAAACCAGGTTAAGTACACAAACGTATTTGTGTTTTCCTATGTCCGTTCAACTGGATCAAAGGGTCGTGTTCGCGAAGAACACGAGCCTCTAACTTATGAACAAACACCAGAAACATGTGAAAGTCACCCATCAAGTGGATCGAAAGGCCTTGTTCATCAAGAACAGGAGCCTCTAAATGATGAACAAGTGAAGAACACATGAACAAATCACTCATGCATACTAACACAACTTTATATGAAATAGCTGAATAACTGAAGTAGATCAAAGTCATACAAATGAAATAAGATATAAGAGAACTCATAGCTAGATCCCAAAGTAGACTTGGAACCTGAATTAGAACTACTCTAGCTAACCTCCTAGCCTTGAGACTAAAAGTGAGAGAGGTGTTGCAAGTGTGGATGTCTCATAAGTGAGCCTCCTGTTCTTCTATTTATAGGCCCGGGCACCGGCGAGGAATGGATGCAAACACCCCGGGAATGGCGCCTAGGACCAATAGGGAAGCACCACGTGGAAGCACAGGACAGGCCGAGCCGGGGTCGGTTCGGCCGACCTGTGGGGTCGGCCGACCCCCTGGTGAGCCCCCCAGACTTGTGCTTTCTCCTGGTGACTATCCCGTGGGTCCTTAGGTCGGTTCCCGGTGTCCACCTTGTTTTGGCACGATTTACATGCCTTTGTGGGCCCATGGATCCATGTGACGTCCACATGTCATGCTCTGATTCGTCGGGGGTTGCTTCACTTGGATTGCTTGCATGGCATGCATGCATGGCTCCCTTGTTGGCAGGTGTGCATGCATGGCATCCTTGTTGGTAGCCCACCTAGGATGAGGTGATGTGGTATGGACCATAGAAGGTGAGTTTGTTGTCACTCTTTTCCTGCTTATTTTTCTACAATCAAATAATCTCCAAGGACAAGTGGAACTATATTATTCTTAACTAAATATGTGTAAGAAATGCCTTATGCTCCTTTATTCATGAGTATATTGACTGCTAAAGTAGGTACTTAACAGCCGTCAACAACTCCCCCAAGCTAGCCTCTTGCTCATCCCGAGCAAGAGATTAAGTACTTAGGTTGGTTGATCAGGAATTGCTACGATGTTGTATTCCTAATGTATAACAAGATACAGCTAGGTACTCTATCAAGGATTGAAAAAGTTGGCATTGATATTACCTTACACTCGATTGATATGGGGCGTGTAGCTTCACCTGCCTTGGGCAGTTGAAAGATAGAATGGTTGTATAAAGATTACCAATCACATGTACCTTGATCAGTTATCAATCCGGAGGTTTTGCAGGTTTTTCAAAAAGAAATCAAAGTTCCTCAAATGATACTCTCGGATCGCTCAATGTGTATGATTCCTCACCAAGGCATGGTTTTGCCTTCTTTCACTACCTACTTCTAATAGGCTGATATATGGAGCTGTAGGTAGGTAAAACATGTGGCATACCTGTTTCTCTTGTATTGTCGAGTCGAAAACTGGATCCTTGGGAGAACAAGTCATACACCCTGATCAAGATGTGTAAAAGTGTGTGTATGGTCGATGGATAATGAACTCCTATTTGCATGATTTTACTCTCCCCCTTTTCGAAATTCTTGAGACTTGGGCTATGTCTCTTTATTTTCCCTTTTTTTTTCTTTTTTTCTCTTTTTTATGAATATTTTTGGAGGGAGAGTAATCATGAAACATGCACGGAGCTTTATTTTGTGGAAAGGATGGGGGATGGAAGAAATGATGGTTGCTAACTTCCAGTGTAGAAGTTTCGCATATGGTGGTGTGTACGTGATCTTGATCATAGGAGTAATGACAAGTTCACTCGCCGAGGGTCACAACAATTCGACAAGACTCAATGAAGAAATTAGGTAGCATATGTGGAGGTTAACAGAAGCTAAGATCTACATATGGCCTTGGATAGGAATTTCTCATCATTGAGGAACTTATCATTTTTAACATTTTTTTCAACAGAAAACTCCGGATATCAAACATCACTTAGTACTAGCTCATAGCAACTCTATTATACCATATCATACCTTGCAACAACTTAGGCAAAGATCATGCTTTTTGCTACCCACAAATTTCAAGCTCAGGTTCGATCATATTAGCCAACAAACTCAAAACTTGGATAGGGTATTAAGTTGTAAACAAGGCATACAAGAGGAATAAACAGAGCAACTATTCATCATTTCAACCATGGAGAATAAGAACACTCTTACTGCACATATGAAAACAAACTAATTTAAGGAAGCAAATAAATATTTTTGGTCTTTTTAACTTTTCAGATTTTTATGTGTTTTTAGCAAACGGGGTTCTGAAAACAATAGAAGATACAAGTTACCTCAGAATGGAGGTCCTCGCCCAAGCTAGCTTCAGGCTTACTGTTGCGGAGGGTGGTATCCCATCCACGCGTAGTAAGCCCTCTGCTCCTGCTGTCGCAGCTATCTCTGTTCCATGGTGTGAAGTCTCTCGCCAGTCATACTGTTGACGGCTGATATTTGCCATTTTTATGGCCGTCAACTCCTGCAAATTGGAGCATGAATTGCACATTCACACTAGAATAGGAGTTTAAACTCATACTTTCCACCAGTGGTGATGTCTATTCGAATGCAGGTATTTAGCATAAGAAATGAGAGGAATCCATGCAATTTCACTCCACTCCAATCCAAGGCACTCAAATGCTAGCCAATCAGGGCCTTTGTGCGAAGATGAGGAGACTGTTCTCGGCTACGGGGCATGCAGCTCTCTATGATGCTGAGTAGTGGGGATTAGCCCCAGCTTTAGTACATTAGGCGCTAGTCTAGGTCTAGGGTTATTTCCCTTTGTTTCCCTTTATTTCATTTATTTCTTTTGCATGTGTGTAAGCGCCTAATCTTTTCATTTGAAACATTTGGATTTGAATAAAGTGGCTCACCGGTCATGTAACCCGGTTTAGCCACCCATTGTGTCATTACTTTGGTCTCTTTGATTTAGAGGACATCTAGGTTCCAGACAGTGTGGGGGAAGAGCCACGACTCTCCCAAAGCAGGCACGACGTTTCCCATACGTACCCACTGCGAGCACTCTGCGCTAGCCGATCGATCACCTACCGAGAACCTGAATAGGACCCGCGCGAGTTCACTCCTATGGAGAGCCTCTCACGGTTCATCTCCCGTGCATAGCGTCGGTTTGCATCTCGACAACTCACTCTCTTTCATTCTGGAGTTTTATAAGCTATATCTGTCTATCTCTAAACTGAAACTCGAATGATGATGCTAAAGATCACTCAGCTCGCTTGTACCTAAGTAGACTTACATATGTTTTATTCCTTGTTACCAGCCTGATGCTTGTGAACCATAACCTTCTTAAGGACAAGCATGTTCACCTAAGTAATTGATGAGTATGATATGGTTGGATGATATGATCTGCTGCTCTGATGACTGACTCTCTTGGGTTGTTTATTGTTGAAAAAAACTCAAAACCTCTTGAAAAAGGCTCCTCTTTGATATGCCTCTGTCCCATTAGAGTCATATGATCTTCATAGGTAAAACCTTCGATTCATATGCTGCTTATTATTGCATTGAGCCTTGTCAAATTCTGTGACCCTTGCGAGAATTCTTCTCATTACTTTCATGATCAAGATTTATGTGCACCCCACCTTTTCCCCCTTGCTATGCTTCTACACTGGAAGTTAGCATTGTATCATTCGTACCACAAAAGTAAAAGCTCCATATGTGGTATGACCTCTCTCTCTAAAAGTATCCTTCAAGGAAGAGATATGGGCTATGAAAAAAAGAGAAATGATAGACCATATCCAAAATAAAGAAGGAAAGAAAAAAAAGGGGAGAGGGATGGTCATGCAGAAAGGAGTTCCATGATTTTGATGGTAATAACTAGTGTCTATTACGGGGCTAGTGTCCACCTTACCATCAACCCACAGTTCTCACCATATATATGTATGGTAATCAATGTTATCCTAAACATTAAACGGTAAACAGTCGGTCACCCTTCGTTTAGTGTTTAGACAGTTTAAACGGTGTTTAGATGGAATTGAACGGTCTAAACGGTTTTCTACTTTATCACTAAATTATACATAATCATGATCATAAATGATCAAGTATTATAGAAAGTATATATACTTATGTATATAAAATACCAAGTACATACATCCATGCATCCAAAAAATCAAATATAAATATTTTATCTAGAAAAAACTTAAGTATATATACTTATGGTAGTAAGAATGCAAGTGGAATTGACAGTGTTCCCCTAAACAGTGTGTTAAACGGCCGTTTAGCCCGTATAATAGCATTTAATTCCGTTTTGTTTAGACCGTTTAGCCCGTTTAATCCTGTTTATAGACCGTTTAAACCTGTTTCCGTTTAATAGACCGTTTACACCCTAAACAAAACAGTTGGCCTCCGTTTACCGTTTAATCACCGTTTAAACGGCCGTTTAGGCCGTTTAGGCAAACACTGATGGTAATATCTAGCACTCATTCCGGGCCTAGTATCCACCTTACCATACACACCATAGCCATACCGGTGCACATCTTGATCTGATGGTATGATTTGATTTTCTCTGTGGATCCAGTCTTTGACTTTGCAAAATATGTGATGCAAGTATGCTTTCTCTTTATCCTACCCTGAGCTCCACATATAGCCATCATTAGAAGTAGGATGAAGAAAGGCAACCGCTTTAGTGAGGACATATACACATTGAGCGATTTGAGAGAATCAAATGAGGCAGCCACCAAGAGTTTTGTTTATGAAAATCTTGCAAAACCTCAAGGTGTTTATCATCAGGTGCATAAGTGACTTGATTCACAGCTATTCCACTTTTCAATCACCCAAGGGAACATGATAGCCACTACACAGAGGTTCACAGGAGCGAGGTATGACTTGGAATATCTCTTATGTCTGTCTTACTCTTTGGTATTCATGACCCACTTGGCTTTGTTTCCCCTTCACTCGAGACGAGCAAAGGTCAAGTGTGGGGGTGTTGTTCACGGCTGATATTTGCAATTTTTATGGCCGTCAACTCCTGCAAATTGGAGCATGAATTGCACATTCACACTAGAATAGGAGCGTAAACTCATACTTTCCACCAGTGGCGATGTCTATTCGAATGCAGGTATTTAGCATAAGAAATGAGAGGAATCCATGTACTTTCACTCCAATCCAAGGCACTCAAATGCTGGCCAATCAGGGGCTGCCATATGGATTCTCCTAGATCCATGATGTCACCAATCCATGTGAGGGACTCTCGACGAATCATACGCTACCATGTCAGCATCACATGGATCCATGGGCCCACTTTGCCAACTAAACCACCAGGAAATGTGCCATGCACGGAGGAGAGGCACTAGGGTCCACATGGAAGCGAGCCAGACGAAGCACAAGCCAGAAGGCTGGCCGGGAGCTTCGACCGACCCTAGGATCGGCCGAACCGACCTAGGGTCGGTTGATCTCCCCCCTCCACGTGTTGCTCGCTCATTGGTCCTTGGCTGCATCCCGGGGTGTTTTGGAGCACTTGGAGCCTCGGAGCAAGCCACCTCCTTGTCTATAAATAGGAGGGGAGGGGCTCCATTACACACACACCACCAAGCTCTCAAGTTTCACTTCTCTCTTGTGTAGCTCTCTCTCCCTCTCTCCAATTCTGCCCATGTGAGGTGATTCTCACCTCTATGTGGTAGAATGGTGATGAGGAGAGATCTAGATTAGGATTAGTTGAGAGGTAGAGTAGAGGTGAGGAGTGAGTTGATGTCCTCGTGGATGCTTGTTCATCATTTAGATCAAAGTGAGTATTTCAACATTTCTTATTTAGACTATAGTGGACATCATGCATGTTTGATTTGTTCTTGTGTTCGTGGCTCGTTCATAAGTTAGAGGCTTGTGTTCTTCGTGGCACAAGGCTTCGATCCTTTAGAACCAGAGCAGTAGTTCATATACTTGTTTGCATGCTCTGATCCTGTTTAGTTAAGTAAGTCCACTGTATCTTGTTTATCTGCATCCATAGCTTCCTTTCTGCTCTGTAGTTCAATGAATGATAAGATGATCTGAATCCGATCTTTCCCTTGTTCGTGGGACCGTATCTATACGGTTGCTATAGTGTAGTTAGCGGGTCGACAGACGTAACCGCACTATAGTATTTATCTGGGGTATAGACGTGGTGTCTGGGCCCTGGTTTTCCTGTGAAGACCACGTACGATCATAGCGTAGAGGTAGGCCGCAGTGGTGACAGCCTGTTGGACCCTTTGTCAACCCTCTACGTCGCGTACCGAGTTGGGCTCGCTTGCCAGCACATTGAAGTGCTGTCGCCCCGCGGGGATGACTGAGACCTGACAGATGCATCTTGAGAGCTAAGTCCCTTAAGGAAGTGCTTCTTGTATCCCGACCTATCCCAGCAGAAGCTGGTGTCCTTGGATAGACCCTCTCTGGTTACTCACTGAAGGACCGAATCGGGCGACCAGAGAGGGGGGGAGTGAATGGGAGCCGATAAAAATTCTTCCCTAAGGTCGAATTCGGCCTATACCCCGATTGCCACTCCACGAATCCGTGCACACAAAGGAAGCTCCAAACAAGGCACACACAAGCCTAGAAGATCAACCAAGAAGCCTAGGAGCAAAGAGCGGAAGCACCAAAGCAAGAACCAAAGGACTTAGACCCTGCTGCGAAGTCCTAGGTGGACCGTCTGTGGAGACCAGGCGGACTGTCCGCGAGGAGGGTACGGACCGTCTGCGGTGTAACACCCTAAAATTCCATCATTAAAATAATTTAAGCAACATGGTGTTTTAGTTTTTGTTTCTAAGGAAATAATAATTTATCAATTAAATTTGGCTCTAAAATATTTAAATATCATTTTGAGTAATTTTAGAAGCTATAAGTGTTTGTGCATCATGGTTTGCATTGCATAGTGTTTTTTTATGTGTTGGTGTGAAGTTTAAAAAGTTTTTAAAATGTTTTGAAAATCTTGAAAAGTTTTGAAAGTGTTTAAACTATGAAAAGAATTTGAAAAGGTTTTGAAAAGGGTTGGAAAAAAAGAGAGAAAACCCTCTCCTCAAACTCTCTCTCTTTCCCTTTCAGCCCGGTTCCGCTTCCGGCCTGCTTCCCTCCCCGCGCGGCCCAGCTGTTTCGCGGCCCAGCAGCCCACCAGCTCTTCCCCCTCTCTCCTCTCACCGCCAGCCGGGCCCCACTCGTCAGCACCTCCCCCTTCCTCCAGCCTCCCTCCCCTCCTCTGTTTTCACACGGTGCGATGCCGTGATGGCCGCCGGCCGTTACCGGCGTCCTCCCCGCTTCTCCCTCCTCTTCAAGTCAATCTAGGAGTGCAATAAAGCTCCGGTGTCTCTCCCTCCTTCAATTCTCCCCTACGGTTACTCATCTCCTCTTTGAAAGCCATCAAGACCGGGCCGGCCGCATGGCCATCAATGGCCTCTCCGCCCCGGCCGCCGGTTCTTCTTCCCCCTCCTCGTCCTATAAAGGTCGTGCTCGAGCCCCTGCGCGCACCCTTTCCGCACCCGTGCACGCCCTAGCACCCCCATCCTCGCGCGCGCACCGTCGCCCCTCGAAGTTCCGGCCGCCGCCATTGCCGGCCGTGCAAGCTCCTCGTCGTCGGTGGAGTAACCCTTTCACCCTCCCTGTTGTCTCTTTCTCCCCGTCGCGTGGCACTCACCCGTGGCCTCTCTGCCCCAGGTCCGTCCTCCCTCGTCGCCGGATCGAGCCGCACCGGAGATCCGCCGCCGCCCGAGCTCGGATCACCATCGTCGATCTCCCTCACCACCGCTCCTCCGACGCTTCTTTCTTCACCGCAGCTACACACCAAGGTGAGGAAGCGACCCCCTTTTCTTTTTCTCGCACCCGAGGCGCCCAGCGTCGTCGCCGTTGTGTGCCTTGTGCGCCGTCCGCCGCCGGTCGGGGTGCCCTTCACCCGCAGCCCAAGCCACCTCCCTAAGCCCCTGAGCGAGTTCGCCTCTCTCCCCTCTTTGTGTAGAGCCTGGCCGCGCGCCAAAACGAGCCCTAGAGCTCAAGTTCGACCTGCTCCGGCGAGTTGGCCGCCGTGCGCCGCCCCCTTCCGTCGCGCGCCGCCAAGGTCGCCCGAGCCCTCCTCCAGGTACCCTAGCCGCGTCCGCATGCTTCTCAGCTTCGCGTAGCTGCAAACCGCGTCTCAAATGGAGCCCTGTAGCTCGAGATCGAGCGAGCTCCGGCGAGCTCCGCCGCCGGCTCCGCCGGGCGCCGCCGTCTGCCGCTGCCCCGCCGCCGTCTCTCGCGTGCACGCGTCCGCAACCGTCCGATCTGCGATGGACGTCCCTGATCGCGTACCCCTTCGTTTAATGAGTCTGGTCCACCGTGGACCCATGGACCGAGTCCACGGCGCGGTCCACCGCCTCGTCAGTGCCACGTCGTCCCGCTCGCCCAATCGGAGCCCGCCACGTGGCGTTGCGTCAACAAAACCACCCCGTCAGCCGCAGTTTTGCAATAACGCCCCTGTGGTTTCCCTTTTCACAAGCCGGTCCTTTCACCTATTAGAATTCTTACACATAAGTCCCTGTTTTTATGATCTAGCCCCTCAAGTCTTTAGATTCCTTCACCAGAGGTCCTTTTCACTCCTTTTTGCATATAAACCCCTCTGTTTATATGTATAATTATGTTTTAGCCCCTGGTTTCTTGCAGTTAAGCCCCTGAAAGCCCTGTTTCTTCACAGAAAAGCCCCTGAACCTTGTTTTAGCCATATCTTTTGCATCTTTTATCCGTTTTAAGCGTTCTTGGTGTCCATGCGACCGTCTTTTCAAGCCCGTCAGTTTTAGAATCTCGTTTTGGCTGTATCTTTTGCGTTTTAGCTCCGTTTTCACCGTTTCAAGTTGCGTTAGGTTCATATCAACTCAAACTACGTGTTAGGACCAATGTTGAACATGTTCTTTATTTTATAATTTATTTAAATGTTAAATATGATTAAATCCTTATATGGATGTTTTTCTAATTAAAATCCAATTAGAGTTTAACACGTGTTTTCATAAGAAAGTTAATATGATTAATACTATTTGAATAATTCTTTCAATTAAAAGCTAATTAGATGTATACCTTGGTTTTCATAATCAAACTTAAATTGATTAATGAATATGCAATTTGCCTTCTAAATAAAAGCAACATAGGTCTATCTCGAGTTTTCATAATTAAATGTTAATTTGATTAATATGAATATAAATATGTTTTTGAATTATAATTTGATTAGAATAACTCGAAATATAAATATGAACGCCTAGATGCTTTTACATGCTTCTTTTAAATTAAATATTTAATTTACATAAATCATACTTGAATATTTATAAATAAAATTGGACTAAGTTTACATCGTCTTTTAAATACAAATATAACTTGCTTAATTATAAATAGGGGATTTCTCTGAAATAACCTATGCACATCTTTATTCAATTAAAATATACCAAGCACATAGCTAGCTCTTGTATGTGATCATCCAAAGCTCCCGATAGTTCCTAGTGCTTTTGTGTTCGTGTTCCTAGAGCCAAACCTTGTTCTTTCTTTAAAGCTTTTCATACTTGGTGTGTTGTTTTGTTTATTGTATGCTTTCTTGTGTGCTCGTAGACATCGTGCCAGTTTCAAGTGAGCAACCAGTTGGAGCGGATCAAGAGCAAGTGTTTGAAGAAGAAGAACCCCAGTGTTTAAGCAAGGAAGGCAAGTGGACTTCTCCCCCTGCATATTCTGTTTTGTCCCACACAATTTGCATGATAACTAAGTTTACTTTTAATTGTTGTATTGCATAAACTTGGTGGGAAATCACCTTTTTAAGGACATGACTAGAATTTTATCCCTTTACCTTGGACAACCCTTTTAAATAAATGTTTTGGGTAGAAATGCTTAGTTGCTATAACTTGGGATGGTTAAAATGAATCTTTTGTAATATGATGAATGTTGATCATGATAACTTTGGTGATATATATGTGTGTGTATGGTTAATAACAAGATCATATGGTTTAATCGGAACATGGAGAACCACCCAGGAAAACAGTGCAACCACAGTCCATATGGCTCTGGCTTAGCCAATTAATTAGGAGTGTGGACTTATCTGACAGCCTTATCCGAAAGGAGCACAGGGGGCCAGAGTTGAAGGGGTATAGCCCGGTCCTCTTGGCCGCAGCCTTTGCTAAGGTGCTGTCCACTAGGGAGGGTTATGGTCCGCCCTGAGCTGTAACTGTCGTGGGTTGTTGGTCTTTTGCATATCTTTGTAAAGGCTTCGTAGCGTCCCTATGCAATCACACCTCGGAAGTGTGGTATTGTGCCTGATCAGCACATGCGTGGTTGGGTTCAAAGTTCTTCGGAACTTTTACGCGAGCTGTGGTGAAAGTGTACAACCTCTGCAGAGTGTAAAACTGATCGATCAGCCGTGCTCACGGTTAAGAGCGGCCTGGACCCTCACATGATAATCAAACATAAAGATGGAATTAAATCGTGGTTCTTATGGATTTGAGATGAGATGCTTTCCTAAATGCTTAAGTGGGTTGGTATAAACTTACACCTAGTAAATAGGTGCTTTCTAATAAAATTTGACCAACATTAAAATGCTAACCGCTGTAAACCTTAGCCTATCCTTGATAGCCTTGCATCTTCCCCCACTTGCTGAGCTCCAACCATAAGTGTGCTCACCCTTGCTTACCCGCTGTTCAGAGGAGAACAATGGAGAAGAGTACTTCAGCGACTACGAAGAGTTCTGAGGCTTGCGTGCCCCAGTCATGTGCCTGTGGAAGATGAAGATGGAGTCGCGTCTTCATAGTTATCGTTGTTCGTTGTAAAGACCTTCGAGTCTAACGTCTGAGTGTAATAAAGAGATAATGTAATGGTTTAACTCTTATACATTTTTTTATTGCTGTTTTATGATATTTCACTCATGACGTCTATCATATGTGTGTAAACTTGATCCTGGCGCACATATGAGATGCATTTGGTTTTCTTCAGAAAATCAGGTGTGACAGAGTGGTATCAGAGCCAGGTTTGACTGTAGGACACATCCTTAAGTTAGAAATGGTCGAAACGTAAGGATTCATGTTCTAGAAAGCCTGTCATCCTTCAAAATTGACTTATTTACGTATAAAAACTAATTTATTCTTTGTTTCTTGTTAAAAACACATCTTTTTGTTTTGATCTATATTGAGTTCAGTTCTTGTGCTATCAGCTAAATCTCCACCACCGGTGTTCTCTAATATAAGTTCTTAGTCTGCCTACCTCTTATCAACTTCGATAGAAACGTTCCTGTGAGGACGATCGTTGTGATGATGTTTGTTGTTTGAAAACATGGTTGATTTGGATCTTTGCTTGTGTGAGTTGCATTGTGGAGTGATGGCCACAAATGCAATCAGAAATAAATTGTTAGGTTAATAAAGATAGTTTGGCTTCAAATCTGGGTTATCTTTTTCTTTATCTGCCATACAAGTTGGTTGGAGGACATCAAGATGGAAGGTAAAGACAACACCAACGTCAGCAAGCAGATGTTATCGTCATCATCAATTTCTACACGGAAGCAAGTACAAGAAACGAAGGCCTCACTCTCATCTCCCTAATCTCACTATGTTGAAGGTTAGAAGGACCAAGATGAAGATTAAAGCATGAAGTTTCAACATGCCACACGAAAAGATGTCAAACTCTGCCATCATAATCTTGTTTGTCTCTCAACCTTGTTTCTTCTCTCTCCGAATCTCGGGACGAGATTCTTTTTAAGGGGGGTAGATTTGTAACACCCTAAAATTCCATCATTAAAATAATGTAAGCAACATGGTGTTTTAGTTTTTGTTTCTAAGGAAATAATAATTTATCAATTAAATTTGGCTCTAAAATATTTAAATATCATTTTGAGTAATTTTAGAAGCTATAAGTGTTTGTGCATCATGGTTTGCATTGCATAGTGTTTTTTTATGTGTTGGTGTGAAGTTTTAAAAGTTTTTAAAATGTTTTGAAAATCTTGAAAAGTTTTGAAAGTGTTTAAACTATGAAAAGAATTTGAAAAGGTTTTGAAAAGGGTTGGAAAAAAAAGATGAGAAAACCCTCTCCTCAAACTCTCTCTCTTTCCCTTTCAGCCCGGTTCCGCTTCCGGCCTGCTTCCCTCCCCGCGCGGCCCAGCTGTTTCGCGGCCCAGCAGCCCACCAGCTCTTCCCCCTCTCTCCTCTCACCGCCAGCCGGGCCCCACTCGTCAGCACCTCCCCCTTCCTCCAGCCTCCCTCCCCTCCTCTGTTTTCACACGGTGCGATGCCGTGATGGCCGCCGGCCGTTACCGGCGTCCTCCCCGCTTCTCCCTCCTCTTCAAGTCAATCTAGGAGTGCAATAAAGCTCCGGTGTCTCTCCCTCCTTCAATTCTCCCCTACGGTTACTCCTCTCCTCTTTGAAAGCCTTCAAGACCGGGCCGGCCGCATGGCCATCAATGGCCTCTCCGCCCCGGCCGCCGGTTCTTCTTCCCCCTCCTCGTCCTATAAAGGTCGTGCTCGAGCCCCTGCGCGCACCCTTTCCGCACTCGTGCACGCCCTAGCACCCCCATCCTCGCGCGCGCACCGTCGCCCCTCGAAGTTCCGGCCGCCGCCATTGCCGGCCGTGCAAGCTCCTCGTCGTCGGTGGAGTAACCCTTTCACCCTCCCTGTTGTCTCTTTCTCCCCGTCGCGTGGCACTCACCCGTGGCCTCTCTGCCCCAGGTCCGTCCTCCCTCGTCGCCGGATCGAGCCGCACCGGAGATCCGCCGCCGCCCGAGCTCGGATCACCATCGTCGATCTCCCTCACCACCGCTCCTCCGACGCTTCTTTCTTCACCGCAGCTACACACCAAGGTGAGGAAGCGACCCCCTTTTCTTTTTCTCGCACCCGAGGCGCCCAGCGTCGTCGCCGTTGTGTGCCTTGTGCGCCGTCCGCCGCCGGTCGGGGTGCCCTTCACCCGCAGCCCAAGCCACCTCCCTAAGCCCCTGAGCGAGTTCGCCTCTCTCCCCTCTTTGTGTAGAGCCTGGCCGCGCGCCAAAACGAGCCCTAGAGCTCAAGTTCGACCTGCTCCGGCGAGTTGGCCGCCGTGCGCCGCCCCCTTCCGTCGCGCGCCGCCAAGGTCGCCCGAGCCCTCCTCCAGGTACCCTAGCCGCGTCCGCATGCTTCTCAGCTTCGCGTAGCTACAAACCGCGTCTCAAATGGAGCCCTGTAGCTCGAGATCGAGCGAGCTCCGGCGAGCTCCGCCGCCAGCTCCGCCGGGCGCCGCCGTCTGCCGCTGCCCCGCCGCCGTCTCTCGCATGCACGCGTCCGCAACCGTCCGATTTGCGATGGACGTCCCTGATCGCGTACCCCTTCGTTTAATGAGTCTGGTCCACCGTGGACCCATGGACCGAGTCCACGGCGCGGTCCATCGCCTCGTCAGTGCCACGTCGTCCCGCTCGCCCAATCGGAGCCCGCCACGTGGTGTTGCGTCAACAAAACCACCCCGTCAGCCGCAGTTTTGCAATAACACCCCTGTGGTTTCCCTTTTCACAAGCCGGTCCTTCCACCTATTAGAATTCTTACACATAAGTCCCTGTTTTTATGATCTAGCCCCTGAAGTCTTTAGATTCCTTCACCAGAGGTCCTTTTCACTCCTTTTTGCATATAAACCCCTCTGTTTATATGTATAATTATGTTTTAGCCCCTGGTTTCTTGCAGTTAAGCCCCTGGAAGCCCTATTTCTTCACAGAAAAGCCCCTGAACCTTGTTTTAGCCATATCTTTTGCATCTTTTATCCGTTTTAAGCGTTCTTGGTGTCCATGCGACCGTCTTTTCAAGCCCGTCAGTTTTAGAATCTCGTTTTGGCTGTATCTTTTGCGTTTTAGCTCTGTTTCCACCGTTTCAAGTTGCGTTAGGTTCATATCAACTCAAACTACGTGTTAGGACCAATGTTGAACATGTTCTTTGTTTTATAATTTATTTAAATGTTAAATATGATTAAATCCTTATATGCATGTTTTTCTAATTAAAATCCAATTAGAGTTTAACACGTGTTTTCATAAGAAAGTTAATATGATTAATACTATTTGAATAATTCTTTCAATTAAAAGCTAATTAGATGTATACCTTGGTTTTCATAATCAAACTTAAATTGATTAGTGAATATGCAATTTGCCTTCTAAATAAAAGCAACATAGGTCTATCTCGAGTTTTCATAATTAAATGTTAATTTGATTAATATGAATATAAATATGTTTTTGAATTATAATTTGATTAGAATAACTCGAAATATAAAGATGAACGCCTAGATGCTTTTACATGCTTCTTTTAAATTAAATGTTTAATTTGCATAAATCATACTTGAATATTTATAAATAAAATTGGACTAAGTTTACATCGTCTTTTAAATACAAATATAACTTGCTTAATTATAAATAGGGTATTTCTCTGAAATAACCTATGCACATCTTTATTCAATTAAAATATACCAAGCACATAGCTAGCTCTTGTATGAGATCATCCAAAGCTCCCGATAGTTCCTAGTGCTTTTGTGTTCGTGTTCCTAGAGCCAAACCTTGTTCTTTCTTTAAAGCTTTTCATGCTTGGTGTGTTGTTTTGTTTATTGTATGCTTTCTTGTGTGCTCGTAGACATCGTGTCAGTTTCAAGTGAGCAACCAGTTGGAGCGGATCAAGAGCAAGTGTTTGAAGAAGAAGAACCCCAGTGTTTAAGCAAGGAAGGCAAGTGGACTTCTCCCCCTGCATATTCTGTTTTGTCCCACACAACTTGCATGATAACTAAGTTTACTTTTAATTGTTGTATTGCATAAACTTGATGGGAAATCACCTTTTTAAGGACATGACTAGAATTTTATCCCTTTACCTTGGACAACCCTTTTAAATAAATGTTTTGGGTAGAAATGCTTAGTTGCTATAACTTGGGATGGTTAAAATGAATCTTTTGTAATATGATGAATGTTGATCATGATAACTTTGGTGATATATATATATGTGTGTATGGTTAATAACAAGATCATATGGTTTAATCGGAACATGGAGAACCACCCAGGAAAATAGTGCAACCACAGTCCATATGGCTCTGGCTTAGCCAATTAATTAGGAGTGTGGAATTATCTGACAGCCTTATCCAAAAGGAGCACAGGGGGCCGGAGTTGAAGGGGTACAGCCCGGTCCTCTTGGCCGCAGCCTTTGCTAAGGTGCTGTCCACTAGGGAGGGTTATGGTCCGCCCTGAGCTGTAACTGTCGTGGGTTGTTGGTCTTTTGCATATCTTTGTAAAGGCTTCGTAGCGTCCCTATGCAATCACACCTCGGAAGTGTGGTATTGTGCCTGATCAGCACATGCGTGGTTGGGTTCAAAGTTCTTCGGAACTTTTACGCGAGCTGTGGTGAAAGTGTACAACCTCTGCAGAGTGTAAAACTGATCGATCAGCCGTGCTCACGGTTAAGAGCGGCCTGGACCCTCACATGATAATCAAACATAAAGATGGAATTAAATCGTGGTTCTTATGGATTTGAGATGAGATGCTTTCCTAAATGTTTAAGTGGGTTTGTATAAACTTACACCTAGTAAATAGGTGCTTTCTAATAAAATTTGACCAACATTAAAATGCTAACCGCTGTAAACCTTAGCCTATCCTTGATAGCCTTGCATCTTCCCCCACTTGCTGAGCTCCAACCATAAGTGTGCTCACCCTTGCTTACCCGCTGTTCAGAGGAGAACAATGGAGAAGAGTACTTCAGCGACTACGAAGAGTTCTGAGGCTTGCGTGCCCCCAGTCATGTGCCTGTGGAAAATGAATATGGAGTCGTGTCTTCATAGTTATCGTTGTTCGTTGTAAAGACCTTCGAGTCTAACGTCTGAGTGTAATAAAGAGATAATGTAATGGTTTAACTCTTATACGTTTTTTTATTGCTGTTTTATGATATTTCACTCATGACGTCTATCATATGTGTGTAAACTTGATCCTGGCGCACATATGAGATGCATTTGGTTTTCTTCAGAAAATCAGGTGTGACAGAGTGGTATCAGAGCCAGGTTTGACTGTAGGACGCAGCCTTAAGTTAGAAATGGTCGAAACGTAAGGATTCATGTTCTAGAAAGCCTGTCATCCTTCAAAATTGACTTATTTACGTCTAAAAACTAATTTATTCTTTGTTTCTTGTTAAAAACACATCTTTTTGTTTTGATCTATATTGAGTTCAGTTCTTGTGCTATCAGCTAAATCTCCACCACCGGTGTTGTCTAATATAAGTTCTTAGTCTGCCTACAACCATCAGAGGGAGGTAAAAGACCACGCTACCCCTACTGCTTGAAATGAAGATACAACCCCTCAGGGGCATTTTGGTCAAGTCTTCATCGAGCGGACACGCTTCCACCGCGGCCTTGCTTAGCATCGACGCAAGCCCCGCGATCACGCCACGTGGCCCCCGCCTCGAAGCTTCCCGAAGCTCCCGGATCACCGTCTCCGTCGCCTCGGGCCTCCGGGCTTGGTTTTGCGGCCCAAACCAAGAAACCGTCCACCTGATGGTTTTGTGGGCAAACCACCAAACCTCGCGTGCAAGCTTCGGGCTTCAACCGCTACCTTGCACCGACCCATGTTCACGACTTCAGCCCGCCAGTCTTGCACCGCACGGCTCGCACTTGACCCCATCGGCCACCGGGTCCATCGAACCAAGCCTACTCGCCACTCCATCACCCGGAGGCCACCACGGCTAAGGCCTTTTGCGCTTGTTCTTCACCTGCACCGACACGAGTCCAACCGCAACCTGTACTTGCACACTTAGCCAAGCATTAGTCCACACAACGTTGTCAATCACTCATCACTAAGGAGCGACCCTCCACTGGTCCTCGGACACACCTGGTCCTCACTCACCATCCTAGGAACGAAACCCGACGGGAATACTCATTCTCCTAGGGAGAAGTGCTACAGCGGTATATCTGTGCGCTTGCGGATTCGTTCGCACTCGTCAGTGTACCTGGGAGTTTCTTACACGCTCACACTACCACTGCGCCTATTGTTGAGATTAAGAAATGCCAACACATACGCTGCCAGTCTCGAGTGGACTCAGCCTGCTGGTGCATTGTCTCCTCCATGGTACCGACACGGATGTTGAGCTCGCTCATCTGCTGAGTGAGGGTGGCCCCACGAGATGACGAGCGTAACCCGGACGATGAGGATGAGTCCCCGTAGGTAGCACCGGCAGGCCTAACCCACTCGCCACTCCCTGCACTAGCCCAGGTCGAGCTACTCGCACCCGGCTAACTCATGGGTTGGTCCCAACCGAGGGCATATCTGGGTGTAACTCCAGACATGTACCCGGCCGAGGCCCATGCGCCAGACAGCGGTGGGGTAGGCTGAGGCGACGGCTGTGGTGACGGCTGTAGCGGCGGATGTTGTGGCGGTTGCTGTGCTATCGCTACCCTCCTCGATGCACTCCTAGTGACCCTGTCTCTAGAAACACTAGAACGACGAGGTTCCTCAAGAGGAACGGTCAGTGGCCCTTGGCCGTACAAACGGAAATTCGGGTTAGGTAACCGAATCTGGTTTGCATGGCCAGGGTAGAAGAGAACCAAAGAATCATCTGAGCCCTTTTTAAGAATATGTCCTTGAATCAGATACGCCTCATCTATCACGGCCTGGGGAGAAGCAATGTAGGGAACGTTAGCCCCTTGTGTAATCCCGAGACTCGAAATGATACGTGTGATCAAAGACGTACACTCAATAGAACCAGTCATCCTAAAATTTGTCAACCACTGCCGAATCATAGCTTGCACTGGGGAGATTTTGATCCGTCTGACTGCGACATATAATATTCTCATCTCGTCTATGCGCATGGGTTGAACATCATCCCTTGGAAAGAGAGTGACGGCGAGCCACTTGTGCCACAGTTGGAGAGTGGGATGCGTGATATCGTTGCACCGAGGTGCTAACGTGCCACGGACAGGCCGACCAGAAAGCTCTTCCCAAAAACTATCTCGAATAAAATCGCTGCAAGCTTGATCGAGAGAAATAGCACAACGATGATGAAAACCGAGAGCACGACTAAGATCTGGCCATGAGACTCGATACAACGTTCCATGGAAACGAAACGTAATACCGGTCTCATCATCCCGAAGAGTACAGAGGAACTGGATGGTGAGAGGCCTAGAACCGATCTCCCACACCGGAACAAAGTTCTCCCAACCAAGAACATGCCAAATGGAATCAAACTCGGAGTCCATACCTGAAGGGCCAAGTCGAACTCCTTGGTGTTGGCGAAGACTCGATCCTTGATGAGAGCGTAGGCTTGTCTCTCCCAGTCATCCCTCAAGTCGATGAAGGCGGCATTGGCGTCGAATACTCCTTCGGCTTGTGGCGTGGGTAGCTCCTCTTCTTCCTCTTCTTCACGGTCGGTTGACATTGGACTCGGTGTAGCTCCGGAGTGGTGAGACGAGCCCTCCCCATCTCTCAAACGGCGTGAGCGGGTCAGCTTCCGATACGCACCGGCGATCCAACTCATCTTGCACAACAATGGGACAACACGAGCAACTCGGTGATGGATTAGTGAAATCGAAATGAAATCCTTGCCGAGCTTGCTCCACCAATATTCAATATTCAGCGACAAATTTGGAGAGAGTGCTTAACACTTCCACTTGAGCAAGGAATCCAAGAAAACCAAAGAGCAAGAGCAAAGAGGGAGAGAAGGTGATGGAAATGAGTGAATGGGTGAAGAAACCCCTCAATCCCCCTTCTATTTATAGGCAACCGAGCCAGGCACCGGGGGAGAGGACAAGGGCAATGGCTAGGAGCCGTTGGAAGAGGTGGGGCCAACATGACCATTGGCCTGGGTCGGCCGACCCCTAGGGTCGGTCGAACCCATGCCGGGCCCACCTGCCTCCAACTTTTTGCAATGGCTCTCTAACTGTTACCTGATGCCCTGCCCAGATGTCTAGGTCCAGATTCGCCCAAAATTTTGCTCGAACAATTTTTCTTAGGATTTTTCCAACTCACGAATTTATTTTCAGAATTTTTATTTGAAAAGGGAAATTTGGCTAGAAAAATCTAGCATGCAGATGCAAGGTTGGAGAATTCAAATATGCATTTGGAAAAATCAAATTTTGAAAGGGAAATATGAGATAACTACCAATTTTACCTTTTGGCAAAAAGGACTCATCTTTTTAAGTCTGAAAGCGAGACTTTTCTCGGCGATCAATTCCACTCGTCACCCCATTCCCGAGAAATAGATGGAGATGACCTCTGTATTTCCCGCCACACCTTTCTTGTTTTCTTAGGCTTTGTTGGAGTGGTGGGAAGTCGTTGGGGCTGTGGCTCCGTCCATTCCCCTGATTGCTCATTTTTGCCCTGCAGTGTATAGCATTTCTCTTCTGTTGCCTGAAATCGGAACATCAAGTTCCTCTTCCCAATGCGGAATCGGATCGTTCCGGCTCCGACATTGATCCTTGCATTGACGTCCATAGGAATGGTCTCCCAAGAATGAGGGGCATTCCATCATTGTCTTGCATATCAAGGACCACGAAGTCCGCGAAGATGCATGAACCTTGGATGAATACCAATAAGTTCTCTACTATCCCCTCTGGATATCGGATCGATGCATCAGCAAGTTGGACGGTCGTCGTAGTTGGATTTAGAGCTGGATATCCCAATTGTTCAAACATGGCCTTGGACATAAGGTTAACGCTTGCACCAAGGTCACAGAGAGCATGCTTAATCTTCTGGTAATATATCTTGCAGGTGATAGCCGGATAACCAGGATCTTTCTTATGTGTGATTGTTGAAGATTCCCATGGGTCAAGTACCTGCTGTATAGGCTTCCCTACATAGTCAGTGGCTTGTGCCTGCCCAGATGGCTTACCCCATCTGGTGGACACTACACAAACATTTTTGCAGGAAGATACGGGTTGCCCCGGAATCTTCCAATCTTCAGCAGAGGGAACCAAAGCAGCAATTTGAGCCAACTGGGTTTCTATCATCTTATTAAAGCTCAACTGGTCTTTAAGAGCAGAAGAAAGACTATCAATTTTAACATTAAGGCTCTCAAAAGCCTTATCATAGGCAGCTGTTTTCTTATTAAAGCCTTCATTAATCTTAGCTTGCCCAAAGACTAGATCTCTCAAGGAAGGTTGGTTTGGGTTGAAAGAATTACCTTGATTACCTCCTTGATAATAAGGGCGCGATTGATTCCATTTTTGACCTCCTTGTGGACGATAACCGTTGTTGTTACTGTTCATGTACATCACATCCACCTGAGTAGCAGGGCAGTAATTCCCTGAATGCCCAGTATTACCACAGACTTCGCAAGTCATGCGAGCATCCATGGCTTGAGTAGTGGTGGCCATGGCGGCCTTCTCATTAGCTAGATCATCCATTCTCTTCATCATTAGGTCCATCTTGGCGTGCAACATATCCGCTTCCTTGACGGTATGTGTACCCCTTTGACGTGGTTGGAGTCGATCATCACTCCACCCTTGATTGGTAACCATCTTCTCAATCAGTGTAGTAGCTTCAGTAATAGTAAGAGAGAAGAAGGCCCCTCCAGCTGCAGCATCAATATGACCTCAGGCTGTCGGAGTCAGCCCATTATAGAAACTCTGAAGAATAAGCTAGTTGTCCATCCCATGATGAGGACACGCCAGGATGTACTCGTGGAGCCTCTCCCAAGCTTCTGGGATAGTCTCATTTGCCGCTTGTTGGAAACTTGAAATTTGCCCCCGAAGGACATTGGTTTTGCCCAACGGAAAGAACTTCGTGAGGAATGCTGTGGAGCACTTTGCCCAAGTGTTAATCTCTGCACGGTTAGCATAGAACCACTGCTTCGCCTTTCCCAGGAGTGAGAAGGGAAACAGTCACAGACGAATAGCATCTTCCTCCACTCCTCGTATAGTGAAGGTACTGCACAGTTCCAGGAACTGCTGCAGGTGGGCGCTCGCGTCTTCATTAGGCTTGCCACAGAATGGGCTAGCCTGTACCATCGTGATTAAGCCAGTCTTGATCTCAAAGTTTCCATTCCCAGTGTTGATCACAGGGCCTGTCGGCACCTGGTCAGCAGAGGGAGCGGAGTACTCGCGGAGAGTCTTCTCGACAGGGTTGGCCATGGAAGTTGATGCGGATGGCACAAAGGAAGCTGGATCGACTTCCGAACGTTCACGCAAAGGAGAGCCGAAATGAGTTCGTGCCTTCCTTACGAGTGACTCAGGATCTTCAGTAAAATTCGGTGGTAAGTCGAAACCAGTCATGCACTACCTGTCTTCATCATCAATAGACAAAGAAGACAATCCAAGTTAGCCTGCATTGAGAAATGTTTTATTCCTGTCATGATTATAAACATATGCAAAGTGTTGATATGTCATCCTTAAGCTTTCCCCGGCAATGGCGTCACAAATGCTTGTTGACATTTCTTAACGCAATCACCTAAGAACGGGTTTGGAACCCATCCTGGTAACAGCGCCAGAAATGCTGGTTGGTAATTCTTAACGTTACAGAAGACCGCAAGCGCACGGAAGTACCATTGTAGCATTTCCCCAAAGGAGTATTCCAAAGGGTATCGATGGTGGATTGACAAGCTCAACACTATTGCAACGAGTTAGATAGACTAGTGTTGAAGAACATTGACTTAAGCACCCAGGTACCACGGGGAGCTAACCTCCCACGTTGCTTCCGCACAACTCCGGTTGTTAGATTTTAGACTCCTACAGCTTATCCGAACGTGGGGGATTTCAGAGGGACCAACGGCTGTCACTACCACGGCCTACCCCAAGACAAACCGTGGGATAAACTCATAAGTAAGGTAGCTACGCAACCCAAACACCATGCTTACATTGTTAGCCGGACTTGACCGGCCCGGGCTATTGTGACCTAGGTCAAGCCACCAGATAAACCAGTCAATTACACCGAGTACCGTAGCTTAAGCACAGACTTCATACGATGCAGTCATGTCATCTAATTAGATCAAACTAGGTTAAGTACACAAACGTATTTGTGTTTTCCTATGTCTATTCAACTGGATCAAAGGGTCGTGTTCGCGAAGAACACGAGCCTCTAACTTATGAACAAACACCAGAAACATGTGAAAGTCACCCGTCAAGTGGATCGAAAGGCCTTGTTCATCAAGAACAGGAGCCTCTAAATGATGAACAAGTGAAGAACACATGAACAAATCACTCATGTATACTAACACAACTTTATATGAAATAGCTGAATAACTGAAGTAGATCAAAGTCATACAAATGAAATAAGATACAAGAGAACTCATACCTAGATCCCAAAGTAGACTTGGAACCTGAATTAGAACTACTCTAGCCTACCTCCTAGCCTTGAGACTAAAAGTGAGAGAGGTGTTACAAGTGTGGATGTCTCATAAGTGAGCCCCCTCTTCTTCTATTTATAGGCCCAGGCACCAGCGAGGAATGGATGCAAACACCCCAGGAATGGCGCCTAGGACCAATAGGGAAGCACCACGTGGAAGCACAGGACAGGCCGAGCCAGGGTCGGTTCAGCTGACCTGTGGGGTCGGCCGACCCCCTAGTGGGCCCCCCTGACTTGTGCTTTCTCCTGGTGGCTGTCCCGTGGGTCCTTAGGTCGGTTCCCGGTGTCCACCCTATTTTGGCGTGATTTGCATGCCTTTGTGGGCCCATGGATCCATGTGACATCCACGTGTCACGCTCTGATTCATCGGGGGTTGCTTCACTTGGATTGCTTGCATGGCATGCATGCATGGCTACCTTGTTGGCAGGTGTGCATGCATGGCATCCTTGTTGGCAGCCCACCTAGGATGAGGTGATGTGGCATGGACCATAGAAGGTGAGTTTGTCACTCTTTTCCTGCTTATTTTCCTGCAATCAAATAATCTCCAAGGACAAGTGGAACTATATTATTCTTAACTAAATACGTGTAAGAAATGCCTTATGCTCCTTTATTCATGAGTATATTGATGGCTAAACTAGGTACTTAACAGCCGTCAACAGTCGGGCGTGAACCTGGGAGCGGGTAGTCGTCGTAGCCGAGGTCGTCGTCGTAGTCCTGGTTCAGCTCTCCGACTCCGGTAGCTCCTAGAATCGTAATTAAATAAATAAACTCGGCTGCTATTGTAATAACTCCAAGAGGAAAAACAAATAAGACCCAAAAAGGAGGAAAACTCTAGCCTAACGCGGAGTTTGAGATTTTTAGAAGATTTTAGAAAAAGGTTTTGTATTTTCAGAGCTAAAACGGATTTATTATGAATTTTCTAAGGAAAAATACATTTCTGAAATTAAAATACGTATTCACAATAGCACAGTCTTTAGGCTAGCTTTAAAATATCTCTAGCTGTCTCAAACCGGGCATAAAGCCAGCTACAGGCCGGCTCTTCGGCTCACGCGGCAGCCACGTGCTTGGCTTCAAGCCAGCGGCTGCACGCGTGGCAGCTTGCGTGGCTGCCTGGCGTGGTGGTGCGCGGCGGATCCCGGGCGGATCGCTGCGGTGCTGCGCCGTGCGGCGCGGTGTGTGGCTCAGCCGGGATTGGCCAGCTGCACGGGATCCACCGGATCATCTACGGCGTCTCGCGCGTGTGTGTGAGCGTGTGCAGCACAGGCTGGCTGCTGTTTGACGGATTGCCGCAGAGGGGCTCCGGCACAGCAAGGGTCACCGGCGGTGAGGTAGGGCGGCGGCTGGTCAACAAGCAGCAGGGCTCGACGCGGGAGATGATTGCGCACAAGGTAGGGCCAAGAAAGGCTCCGCCTTTGGCCGGAGCGGAGCTCGACGGCGACGGCGCAGTGACAGGCATGGCGGCGCGGTGCGTCGATCGTCGGCGTTGGCGCGTGGGTGCGCCAAACTACCAGGCGCATGCGTGCGAGCACCAGGTGAAGCTAAACGAGCCCAAAAACTAGGGCTTTACCCTTTGCCTAAGCGCGCAAGATCGTCTTGGCCGAGGCGGCGCTCTGGCCGGCGCGAGCGACGGCGGTAGGCAGGGTACCTGCGGCGAGGCGATGACGCGCGTGGGTGCGCGGTCGCGTCGGCGGCGAGGTGTGCACGGTGAGGCCCTAAAGGCGCAAACTTTTCCCCCTTGCTCGCGCGAGCATGACGGCATCCCGCGTAGCGAAGGCCACGGCGGCGCGGCGAGCAGGGCGTCAAGGCCCCCGATGTGCAAGAGAGAAAAGGATCAGGGCAAAGCGGTGAGCGCGTGCATTTTGTTGACTGCAGCGGCACCTGCAGGCGTAAGGCTCGGCGCGAAGGCCGGCAACACAGACGACGGCGGTCAGCGGCGCGGTGTGTGCAGAGGCGAACACAGGGTCCAAGCCGAGTCCTTTCTCCCTTGGTGCGATGGCCAGGTCCACAGCAGAGAGGGAGAGGCGGCGGCTCACCTGAGTGACCACGGGTCGACGTGCAGAGCGGCGGTGAAGAGGGATGGAGCGGAACGGCAGCAGAGCGGGAAGCAGAGGAAGCAGAGCGGGCGGCGCGGCTGCAGCAGGGACGGCGCCGACTTCTCGTCGATCAGCGGCTCCCGCGGACGGCTCCGGCTTCACGGCGTGCTACCTCGGACGGCCTTCCCCACCTCCTTCTCCTCCCCTCCTTCTTCTTCTTCACGAGCGGCGGCAGAACAGGGGAAAACCCCAAGGCGGATTAGGTCTTGGGGGCGCGGCAGCGGCGGGGTTCTTATAGGCGGTACGGAGCGGTGTGGACGGCCGGATGGACACAGGACGAGGTGACGCGCATCCAAGGTGTCACCACGGGCGAGTACGGCAGCTTCGTCAGCTGGCGCGCGGCGGATTGGCGCGGCGGAGCAAAAGGGAGAAAAGGGGGAGAAAGGCCTGGGTGAGGTGGCGGATGACGCGTGGGTCCCGACTGTCGGCGACCCGGCGTAAGGAAAGGCTGGTGGGCTTAACTGGGCCGCGTGGTGACGGGCCGGCGGGAAGTGCAGGGGGGATCGGTGCACGGAGAAAGATGTCTAGGGGCCTCGGTGGACTTCAGCTGTGGACTAGTGGCCCAACTAGTTTAAGAAAGCTTTTCCTATTTTCCTAAACTCCTTAACACTATTCTTTTTAGATTCAAATTTGAATTTAGAATTCAAATTTGATTGTCACACAAATAAAATCCAAATAAAAGCCAAATGACTCCAAGGTTCTCGCACCAATATTTTATATTTCCTAGAATTTTTATTTTACTCAAAAATAAATCTAGGAATTTAGAAGAGAAAGGAAGACATCCTTATTTAAATTATCAAGCACTCCAATATTTCACCAAAAATTTTAAAATCCTCATTTTTTTATATCCTAACATTCCGTAATAAAATTGCGGGATGTTACAGATATCCTCGACATATGCCTCAACGGTCCGCCCGAAGTGATCCCTAAAGACGTGGAGCATACACCTCTGGTATGTTGCCCCGGCGTTTCAGAGACCAAATGGCATTGTCACATAGCAAAGCATACCAAACGGTGTGATAAAAGAGGTCGGGAGTTGGTCGGACTCTTTCATCTTGATTTGGAGATAACCGGAGTAAGCATCAAGGAAGCATAATAATTCACACCCCACAGGGGAATCTACTATTTGATCGATACGTGGCAAAGGAAAAGGAACTTTGGGACATGCTTTATTTAAACCAGTGTAATCTACGCACTTCCTCCACTTCCCATTCTTTTTCTTAACTAGTACAGGATTAGCTAGCCACGTGGGATGGAATACCTCCATGATGAATCCGGCCTCCAAGAGCTTGCGCAGCTCCTCTCTGATCGCCCGGCGCTTCTCCTCGTCAAATCGTCGCAGACGTTGAGACACTGGCTTGGAGTTGGGCAGGATATCAAGTGAGTGCTCGGCGACCTCCCTCGGAATGCCCGGCATGTCCGCGGGACTCCACGCAAAGATGTTAGCATTGGCGTGGAGAAAGTCGACGAGCACCACTTCCTATTTCGGGTCGAGGGTGGAGCTGACCCTCAACACCTTGCCCTCGGGGGGCACTAGGGTCGAGGGGTATGGCCTTGGTGTGCTCCGCAGCCTCGAAGTTGCCGGTGTGCTTGTTGGGGGAGTCGAGGGCCTCGTTGGCCATCTTCTCCAGGTCCGCCACCAGTGCCTCATCATGTGCGAGTGCCTCAGCGTGCTCAACACATTCGACGCCGCACTCGAATGTGTGCTCGAACGATGGGCCCACCGTGATAACGCCCTTCGGCCCCGGCATCTTGAGCTTGAGGTAGGTGTAATTCGGGACCGCCATGAACTTGGCGTAGCATGGCCGGCCAAGGATGGCGTGGTACGCTCCCCGGAATCCCACCACCTCGAAAGTGAGGACTTCCTTGCGGAAGTTGCTGGGTGTGCCGAAGCAGACAGGCAGATCGATTTACCTAAGTGGCTGGACTCGCTTGCCCGGCGCAACGCCATGGAATGGCGACTTGCTGGGCCGCAGCTTGTCCAAGTCGATCCCCATGAGCTCCAAGGTGGAGGAGTACATGATGTTGAGGCTGCTGCCACCATCCATCAGCACCTTGGAGAACCGCGTGTTGCCGATGATGGGACCAACAACAAGCGGGTACGGACCCGGATTGGGGATGTGATCCGGATAGTCTTCGCGGCCGAAGGAGATCGTCTCCTCCGACCAGTCGAGGTACGATGGCACGGCCGGGTGAACAGAGTAAACTTCTCGACGTTCACGCCTACGCTACCGAGATGTCATCGACCGTCGGCCCCCCAAAGATGAAGAACACGTTCTCCACCTCCGAGAAGCTGTCGTTGCCCCCGTCGCTCGCATCCTTCTTGGCGTTGTCCTCCTTCGCAGCGACTCGGTGGTAGTATTTCTTGAGCATGTCGCACTGCTCGAGGGTGTAAGCGACCGGGGTCTTGTGGTACGGCATGGCTTCTTTAGCATGTCGTCGAACACTCCGCCTCGAGGGGGGCGTCGAGCCCCTTTGTTAGCAGCATTGACCGCGTGGACCTCGTCGGAGCCCTCGCCTTGCTCCATGGGCTTCTTGCCCTGGTTCTTCTTGCCCTTCTTGCCCTGCCTCTGCTTCTTCGAGGCGTCCTTGGGCTTGCTGCCCTCCGCGGGCGCATCCTCTGCTCGCTTGCCCTTCTTGCCGTCGAAGATCACCCCCACTGGCTCTTCTCCAGAGGTGTAGCTGGTGGCGATGTCGAACATGCTAAAGAAGGGTTCCGCCCCAACTCGCGCACGAGGTCTCGGCAAGTCGTGCCTTCCAAGAAGGCGTGTACGACCTCGGACTCACCGACGCTCGGGAGCTCAGTGCAGCGCTTGGAGAAGCGGCGGATGAAGTCCCTCAAGGACTCGCCAGCTTTCGGGGAACAACCTCGAAGGTCCCAGGAGTTCCCGAACATCCTGACCAGGTCGTCCCAGTCATGGATTTGGTTCGCGGGCAGGTGTTCGAGCCATGTCCGCGCCGAGTCTGCGAGGTGCAGGGGCAGGTTGCGGATGATCATGGCGTCGTCGGTGGCGCCGCCCAACTGGCATGCCAGGCGGTAATTGTTGAGCCATACCCGGGGGTCCGTCTCCCCTGAGTACTTGCTTACGGTCGTAGGTTGCCGGAAGCGTGGGGTGATGGAAGTCGTGCGGATCGCCCGGCCGAACACACGCGTGCCCGGCGGCTCCGGCGTCGGGCTCCTATCTTTCCAGCTATCGTAACAGCCACCGCATAGGGGGCAGTAGCCGTGTGTCACTACGGCGGCGGCGTCTTGCTTCTTCTTGTTTAGGATGTTGCGGGCGTCACCATCATCGGCCTTGCCGCGCGTATCCCGAATCCGCTCCCTGGCGGGAGTCCTCTGGTTGCCTTCGTGAACCGTGGGTGCCCGGTGTGGAGTGTGAACCGGGGCCTCTGGGTCCCTACTGCCTCTGCCAATTTTTATGCTAGACTGGTGGCGCATGCGGGATGCGGAGCTCTCGGCTTGCTGTACCGCAACCAACTCGATGAGGACCTGCGCCTCGCGGCGCAGGTTGCGTCCCTCGGGCATTGAAGGTTCAGGCATGGCCCGAATCAACATTGCCGCAGCAACGAGCTTCTGACTAGCCTTCGCCAAGGTCGGCAGGCTGTCCACATCGGTGTCGGCGTTGATGCATTCGCGGGCTACGCGCCCCGCAGCGCGTGCCCCATGTGATGAAGGGCCGGCCTGGTCTTTCCCGAGCGTGGCCTTCAGCTGCCGCACCTGCTCGCGCTCTGCGTCAAGCTTCGCCTCCAGCTCGCGGACCTGGGCAAGCTGTGCAGCGCGTGCAGCGTCGTGCGGTGGCGTCCCCATCGGCGGGTTTGCCACCTGGTTGTTGCGAACTGCTTCGTCGCCCGCTCCTCCTCCTCCTCCGTCTTCACCTTCACCGATGACGACGACGAAGCACTTGCGGGTGGGATCGTTATCCCCCTTGCTGGAGTCATCAGAGCAGGTGAGGTAGTAGTCTGCTGTGGCCTGAAACCGTCTGAGAGCGTCAGGGTCCTGGAGTCCGGATTAATCCCACTCCGGCACCCCACGCCCGTACTCGCGTTCCTCGCTGTCAGAGTCGCGGTACGACTCGCCGGGCGAGGTAGCGATGAGGTTCCGGATCGACGTGAGGTGGTGACCCGGAAGGTCCTCATATGCAGCCAGGTCAGTGCTGATCGATGAGGAGTACGCCATGGACGTGCTGCGCATATCGTGAGGAAACTGCGACCGCGGGGCCGTGGCTTCCCCGACGGGATGCGCGGCTGGGTTCGCCGTTGGAGGTGCGTCTCCTTGCGCCGGGACGTTAGGCGGGAGCTCGCCGGCTTCGACCCGCTGGGGGGTGCCGGCGCGCGCCGCCCTTCGTTGCTCCGCGCGCGCTCGCCGCAAGTGCTGGCCCGAGCGCTTACGGCGCCAGGGTGGTGGTGGTGCTAGCGCTGCTGCTGGTGCAGCTAGTGTTCCTGGCGGTGCTACCCTGATTGCGTCCCTGTTAAGGATATGCATGAGGTAGCTGTTGCCAGTGGCCTGGTACTGGATGCTCCCAAACCAGATCTCGTATCCGGCCGGGAGCGTGTCGGATTCGCCCCAGGCGGGCCTCTCCGACGTGTTCTCGGTGACGGTCACCATCGAGAGAACAGGCGGACGATCCTAGCGCAGCCCCTACCTGGCGCGCCAACTGTCGGTGTCCGGATTAGCTCCGTCACTAACTAGTAATTAGCACTGCCACCAGTCTCTTGATGGTCGGTGCTAAGCTAAACGGAGACGAGGGTTTATCATGGTTCCGGCCACGCAGCCGTACGTCCAGCAGAGTGTGCTTGTGCACTGTATTAACTTACACCGGTGGTGCCTGTAGAGGGGGGCTACAAGCAATGCAGGAAAGGAGGCAATTCCCCTAAGTCCCAACTATGATGATTGAGGCGAATGCCAATATCGGGAGCGATGGAGCGTGGAAAGTGAAGCGAGTGTGTGTTGTTCTTTTTGGTGTGTCTACCTCTCCCTTTTATAGACCAAGGGAGGGCGGTTACAGTGGAGTGGTATAGTGATTAGTACAATGACCTCGTGCGGGCAGGCATGCGCCGGGGGTCTTGTCCTCACACGTTCTTGCTCCTAGTGCGAGTAGGTGGCGAGTTCCGGCTTCCCCGGACAGCATGGTGGCTCCTGTTACTTGTTCGGGCACAGCTTCGAGGGTGTGTTCATGCCTATTTGAGGGTCCGGTCATCGGGGAGAGGACGGGAGTTGGCGGTACAGTGCCACGGATCATCACCGGCCTGTCCGCACAGTGTGGTGCAGTCCACCGCACATCGCCAGGGATGGTGGCACAGCGTCGGGGAAGGTGGCACAGTGCCGGGGATGGACGTATGACGTCGGAGCTGGCAGAGGAGACGCGGCACACACCGTCTGTGCGACGACTCCGGTCAGCGCACACACCTGCGCGTCGCCCGTACACCTTTCGAGGGTGCTCCCGTGCCCTTCGAGGGCCTCGCTGCTGGGGGAGGACGGGAGCAGGTGGCACAGTGGTGTGGAATGACACCGGCCTGTCCGCACAGTGCCGCGCAGCGCCCGCACAGTGCCAGGAGTGGTCACACAGTGGCGGGTTAGGTTGCACAATGGCAGTGTCAGGCGGCGTGGAGGAGGATTTGTCCTTGACCTTGGCGCCCCGCCGGAGATCCGGGCATTAAATGTCGTTGTCAGAAGGAGCGGCGAGGCGGGATGCCGCTGGTCGAGGGATGGCCTCGAGCGAGACGGAGACGGTGGTCTGCTCGAGGGGGGTCGAGCCCTCGAGCGAGGCAAAACCCGCTCGAGGGTCCGGGACCCTCGAGCGAGGTAGAGACCTGCTCGAGGGGCCGGGACCCTCCAGCGAGGAGGAAAAATGGGGCGCGCGCGTGGGCCTTCTTGATGAGGGCCGCTGCTGGGCCGCGGCAAGCCATGGGCCTGTGGCGTCCCGTACTCCCTTTTTGGGTTCGCGGGGATTAGTCCGTACGTGATTACGTTTAACAAGGGTGATTATCCCCTTAGTTAGGGGACCCCTAATGACTATCCCCGACAATACGGTTGTCATTTATCACCGAAACACACCCTTACCAAAGGTGCGCTAGGGCCTTGATGCTTACAATGGTGAGCATTTCCTTGGACAACTCCGCTAGTTCACATGATTTCAAACAATGAAAACAACATTGGAGTGGTACTTAGATAAGTACTATCATAGCAAATAATCTACAGAAAAAAATCAGCAGAGATCACTCGTGGAATTCAGCTGAAGATTTAGTGAGGTTTATCCTGTTGAGGTATGTCTCCATCAGTGAGCCATAGTACAGAATTACAGATGATTGCCGGCTGGCTCCAGCCGGTGGCGACGGCGAGCCCCGGGTCGCTGTACATGGACATCAGCTTTCCGTCCAGCGTCACGCTCATCGCCCCGAGTTCTTCAGCCCATGCGGAACAGCCATGAACTTCTCGACGAGGTACACCAGCTTCCGAACGGACGGATACTTTGTCAGCAAATCCCACTGAAGAGTTCTCCCCTGCAGGTTCAAACAATCGATCAAACTGCCTAGGCTCCTAAGACTGTCTCCAACAGAATCTGCAGCCGTCACTGCATCTCCAAAATGAGGGGAAAACTGGTACTGTAGAGGCTCCAACAATTACTACATCCGGATCTGTATTTTGCGGTTGCAAGCCTTATCACGCGCATTCTCGGGATATCTCTCTCCTCTCTTCATCCAATTTTTCTCAACCGCCAGCTGTTGACGGCTGTTAAGTACTACTTTTAGCCATCAATATTCTCACATAAATGGAGGCATATGCATTATTTACTTGCATTTTGGTTTAAATAATGTAGTTCCACTTGTCCTTGGAGATTATTTGTATGTAGGTGAAATACCCATTAAAAGGGATGGAAACCCACCTTCTATGGAAGAACCATGCCAACTCAGCTGAGGAGGTGGCTGCCACCAAGGAAACACATGGCATTCCACGTTACTGATCCAAGGGAGGCACTCACCGACGAATCAGAGAGCGACACATGGACTTCACATAGATCAAAGGGCCCACCTCGGATACCAAATCAAGCCATGCACCGGGGAAGGATCAAAGGGCCCACTGGTCAGCCACCTGGAGAAAGCACAGCGAGATGGCCGCCCTAGGGGTTCGACCGACCCTAGGATCGGCCGAACCGACCTAGGGTCGGTTCATCTCGGCCTTCCACGTGGTTGCTCCCTATTGGTCCATTGCCTCACTCCCGGGTGTCTTGGTGGAGTTTGAGCCCCGAAGCAAGCCTCCTCCCTGCCTATAAATAGAAGGGGATGGGCTCCCATTTCTCACACACCACTCTCTCATTCTCCTCTCACTTTTAGTCTCCTAGGCTAGGGGGTAGGCTAGAGTAACTCTTCTTCAGGTTCCAAGTCTTCTTTGGAGTCTAGGTATGAGTTCTCTTTTATCTTTATTTTATTGTATGATTTTGATCTACTTCAGTTATTCAGCTATTTCATATAAAGTCATGGTAGATCATATGCTTGATATGTTCTTGAGTTCATCTCTTATTCATCATTTAGAGGCTTGTGTTCTTCATGAACACTACCTTTTGATCCACTTGAAGGATGATTTACTCATTCCTTATGTGTTTGTTCATAAGTTAGAGGCTCGTGTTCTTCGCAAACACGACCCTTTGATCTTGTTGACTAGACATAAGAGAGTTCGTATCCGTTCGTATGTCTAGCCTTAGTTGATCTTGTTAGATGACATGATAGTGTTGCATGAGGTTTGTGTTCAAGCTACGGTACTCGGTCTAAGTTGACAAGTCTTCTGATGGCTCTCACCCTGGGTCACAATAGCTCGGGACAGGTGAAGTCTAGCAGCAACGTACGCATGGTGCCTGGGTTGTGTGGCTACGTTAGTTATGAGCATACCCCCCGTAACGATTGAGGTAGGCCGCAGTGGTGACAGCTGTTAGACCCTTTGGAACCCTTCGCGCTGGGGTATTACTGTAGGAGTCTAAAGTCTAGTTTCACAGAGTGCTGATCGTCGCGGGCTAGCTCCCCGTTTGTACCTAGGTGCTGAACCTTACCCTTTCATGCAATGCTCATGCCTATCTCTTGTATCTTCTAACTTTGTATGTTTAGTACATTAGAACCTAGAGGTAACTCGTATGTTCCCCCTAGGCCGTAGAGTACTAGAGTAGAGGTAGATCTGAGTGTGTGTCACACTACCCTATCATATCTTTCATCTTACCCCTGCCTTTGAGTTGTTGTTTCCTATATCTATCTCTTGCTTTACATTCAGTGCAAAAGCATAAGTCTACGATATCCGCCATTGCCTTCCACAGATACGATACCCTTGGAATATTCTCCTTCGTTGAGGAAATACTACAATGATTTATTTGTGCGCTTGCGGATTCATTCATGATCGTTTGGATTTACCTCTGGCAAGTCTTGGTGTTCACGCTAACTCGGCATTGTTAGTAGTGATGCTAAGAAATACCAACACCAGCCACGCGCCCACCCACACTCCTACCTCTTTCTCTGTCCCGGCGTCCCCACGCCGCGCCGCGCTGCGCCACGCCGCTCCTCCCCCTCCCCCTCACGGAGCAGGATGCCTGGAGGTCCACCTTCCTCTCCCCTGGCGACGACCCCTTACTCCTCCCCGTCCGTGCGCCACCGTCGTGCCCAGATGAGCCGTCTGCCCGCCGCCGCCGATGACCTCCCTTCCTCCACTTTCCCTCGATCCAGAGGAGGCAGGGCTTCCTCGATCTGGCGACGGCGGGGCTCCCTCGATCCAGGGGTGCAACGGCCTTGGGGGCGGAGTTCACCGCCGGCCGGCCGCGGCCCTCTACCTTCTCTTCGACGGCAGCAGAGCAAGTCACGGCGGTGTAGATCCGGGCGCAGGGAGGAGTCGTACGCCGCCGACGCAGGCTGGAGCTCCGCCACCAGCGCACCCTCGGTCTCCTCGCCGGAGAGGGAGGGACCCGCACCACCATGGCATCCAGGCCTCACGTGGAAAGGGGGCGCTCGCACGGGAAGGAGCTGTCCGTCGCCGGCACGCCCTTCGTCTTCGGCCTCCTCACGCAGGGAGGAAGATGCTCCGCGTCTCTGTCCCTGCTTTTCCTCCTCCGCGGCGTAGCTGCTCCTAGCCCCTGCTCCTCCGATTCAAGGCCATGAAGTGGATCCTTGCTGCTCCTCCCCTTCTCCTCCGAGAGCAGGGGCCAGCACCGGCGCGACGACGGGCAGAGCAGGTGGTTGGGGCTGGGCGGACGCAGGCAGAGTGGGATGAGAGCAGCGTGCCGCTGGCGGGAGGAGGAGGCCGCGCCCCTCGGTTTCTCCGGCCCGCCACGAGAGTCAACGACCGCAGGAGTTTGCGTGACGGGAAGCTCATGCTGCTGGAAGGCTCACCGTTTTGCAGCATTGATTCCTTCTGCCTCTTATGTGCAGAAGGGCCGTTTGAAGATGCAGATGCCCATTATTGTTGGAGTTAATCTAATAAATCTTATACGTGTCAGTTCATTTTTTCTCTCTACGCACGCGACTCAATGCAAAGTTTTCACCCTTTTTACCAAAACTTTTGGCCAACTAAACAGGGTTGTAAAAGCAACTAAACAGGGTCGTAAAAGCTTATCTCATAATCTTACGTGTCGCACTTGGAAGTTTTAAATTGTTTTTCAAACTTTACACACCAATAGTACCAAATTATATGTGCATTGTCCCAAAATTTGAGATTCAAACAATTTTTTGTAAAAATTCATATGAAAAAAACAAATTTCAGCCACGGGTGAAATTTTTTTCATATGAATTTTTACAAAAGTTGTTTGAATCTCAAATTTTAGGACAATACACATCTACTTTGATTACTATTGGTGTGTAAAGTTTCAAAAAATTTTAGAACTTTTAAATATACCATGCAAGGCTATTAAGATAAACTCCACGGTCGCTTATACATAGGACGACAATGCATTTCTGTTTCAGCATCGACGCCACACGGACACGGTCTTCAAGAAACCGAGCCCCACCACAGCCACGGGGAAGCGTGCGCACTCTCGTACGTACGAGTACTAGCGCGCCGCAGAAGACAGGACGACGACGCTCATGTCCTGTCCGTGGACTGAGGGCCCGTTATTTTGAGTGAAAAGGAATAGTTAAGTTGCAAATGAATAGTGCTGAAATAGTGTTTCTTGTGAGAGAAGATGTGATGGATGTGATAGGTGAATAGTACTTTTCACTTTTCTTTTTTTATGTAAAGAACAGAGCCTGAGGCACACCTCTGCTCTTGGCGAGCGTCCGGTGTGGACTGTGGACACGAGCCGGGTGCCCATGTACGGCATTGCTCCTCGTTCGTGACCATTTCCTCAAGATCAGAGAGCTGCCCACAGGCCTCTGGCCACCCTGTGATACCGGTGACCAGACTCATTGACTCAATCAAAATATCTGTGCGTAAGATGATTTATAGAAATCTCGGACAGCCACGGTAAGACCCATGTTAAAACCAAGCTGTGCTGGACTGCTGGCTGTTTGGATAAGACTGTCAAATTATGCTCGCTCTGTTAGTCTAGTCGCTTGCCACATGCAAATCTTCTTCGTGTATGCTGCGGGGCACAGGTTCGAAAGGAGCTTATTCGTTGTGCGTTAAAAGCTTGGACAGTTTATGCATACCTGTCAAGGCCTGTGTGATTTAAACTTTTTCCTACTTTGCATTGTGAAACTATCGTGATGCTAGGAACTTCCCATAATTGGTTAGATCTGGTAACTTTGTCTGCATCTTTTTATCTGCTTAATATGGTGGCCACTCGTTGGAATGAGGGATCAAGTTCCTTGTTGCTTACTTAGCTTTTCCCAACGAGAAAATCGAGTTCCAGCCAATTATTTGCAGAGCCTTACCAAGTTGACGATGACTCCGAGCATTGATGCTCTTCCGGCAGCTCCGAGCCATGTCCTTGGCTCCGTGCAGCTAACATGTAGCATGTTGAAATGCTACTGATGATTGAAGACGCAGCAATTATCTCTTCAGCAGAGAGTATGGCATTGCTTGTTCCTAAATTTCCAATCTTAAATTAATCTGTGTTTTCAAGTATCAAATTAATATGTGTTTTTTTCAATATCCAACGCCCAATCTCTATTCTCACTGCCGTTGGCTATTTTCGAATCTCAATTTTTTCTTATTTGGCAATTATATTTAGTTCAGGACCCCAAGCACTAGAGTCTCCAACCATGATGAGCAAGTCAGTCTGCCTCACCAGAAGAAGCCGGTCACCCCGGCGCGAGCCTCTTCAGTGGAGAGTGGAGACGAGACGCACCATCCCTGACAGCACGTCGACAGTGGAGCACGCTCTTGGGCAACCAGCTGAGACGACGGCGCGCTGTGTAGGCGGAGCTAGCCTATGCATGCAGAGCAATGAAAGGAGCTTCAGAATGCTCGGGAGATTTATACCATCCTATTAAAATTCGACACTAATTATAAGTATTAACTGTGAATTAATAATAAAAACTCATTCCATAACCCTATCTTAAAACTCGAGACCAATCTAATGAGTCTAATTATGTTATGATTAGATAATATCATGCTACAGTAAACAATCTCTAATGACTAATTACTTAAGCTTAATGAATTCGTCTTGTGATTTTCCGTCCATCCGCGTAATTAGTTTTGTAATTAGTTTATGTTTAATCCTCCTAATAGAGCTTGTTTTAGACTTTTAGTGTCCCAAAAATTTCTGGCATAAATTTTTGTCATTTAAACGTGCCCACATGTGGAAGATTTGCAGTGAACTGTGATGTTTGTCAAAGAGAAAAGAAATGGAGACTAGTATCTTTTTGATAAAATGTGTCCCAATGACATGCCCGGGAATAACCCAATTTCGTATTCTAGCTGTTTTTTCCCTGAGTAAAATACACGATCGGTCCTTAAACTTGTCAGGGTGTCTCATCTCAGCCCCTGAACTTATAAAACCAGAAATCCAGATCCTCAAACATGTTAGAGTTTGTCATTTCGGTCCATGCAATAGTTAAAAGTGGTTTTGAGGGTGATTTTGAGCTATACCATATATTTGTTTAGTTGAAAAATCCAACAAACATTGGATATGATTTTTAAACCATAAAAAATATCTCTAAGCATACAAAAAATTCAAAAAAAAAGATAGTAGTCATATAATGGAGCATGAAAAGCCTAAACAAAATAATTGAATATTTTCAGAAGCTTCTAAAAATTAGATTTAACTCTACGAGAATGGGAAAATATATTTCGCGAGATATTTTCTTGAGCTCCAATTGTTTTATTTAGGCTACCCTTGCTCCGATGTTTCTCTAGTATCTTTTCTGGAATTTTTGGAGAATTTTGGGAGGCTTAGAGATATTTATATGGTTGAGAAATTATATCCAACATTTGTTGGATTTTTTTTCAACTAAAAATATGGTTCAAAACCACTTTTAATTGTTGCATGGATTAAGACGACACCCTCTGGCTATATAGTTGGAGGACCCGAATTCCTAGCTTTATAAGTTTAGGAATCAGTACAACACCCTGACAAGTTTAAGGACCCAGATTCGTGATTTTATAAGTTTAGGAACTGGGATGACACACCAAGACAAGTTTGAGAATCAGCCATGTATTTTACTCTTTTTCACCTTTGTAGAATCAACAACAAACTCTCCACTCTCATACACTGCAAGATAAGGCATTGTTGACTCATCGTCTCAGATCATTCCAAGGCATTATCATCTAAAATAGATAGCATTTTCTACTATTTACATATTCCTTGTTGACATGGGACATTGCAGGCAATATTTAAAGTATATTAAATTACACAATTGTGAATACAATAAGTTTGGTCAAATTAGGTTGGAAGATAAGAGGCATGACACCATGATTTAAGCACATATTGACACACCATGCTACAATGAAGTGATGCCAACATTGTACCACCATTGATGACATATTATTCTTAGTCAAACAAGTCTCATGAGGTCGGTCTGACAATCAAGATAAAAACTATACATCTGTCATCATCCAAGTCTACAAGAGAACACAAAGAGTTCAAAGATTAAGATAGTAAATGGACACGGCTAGGAAGTAACAATGTGTTTCTTAATCTCATGCTAATTATGTGACAGGCTGACAAAATAAATAGTTGGGCCAACAATATATAAATATGCTTGACAATCGACATGCTAAACACAACTAAACCTATGCAGTTGTATGCCTATTTTAGTACGCAAGGTGTGAAAGTAAATTAAAAAACTTTCCAGTCATCTAACTAGAGCAATAAATCAACAACATAACACCAAGAAAAATGGTGTAAAGACATCTTGTTACAATCAGCAGCATGCAACATCTGACATAAGCAAAGATTGTTTCTACTAGAACAAAAAATAGTAATTATCTTGTTGCAATTATCTAGGTTAGCACTAGCAAGAACAAGTCAACGGGACACTGATAATTATTATTGTATCAGTCAATTTTTTTTCAAACAGAGGACTCACTAGGACATCAAGTTAGCAAACAGAAGTAATGAACCATTCCACGTCCAGCACAACCACAAGCAATAAGTTATGTGTGCTGGCTAGGTGCTCTCGAGTAAGAAGTAGACACTAATTTTAACTTAGATTTGGTCAAATACTTAAATATTTAGAGATGACTAAAATATTACAAATGATTTAAAGATGACACTAACAGTCAGTCATGCAACAAAAAATCTTAACTCAGATTTAATTAGTACATAAAAAATTAACTCAGAACTAGATGAGTCCACAACATAAAAAATTCAGTTTTAGGAATATATGTCAGAAATTATAAAAACAACATGCATGAAACGAAACTGGTACGAGAGGAGAGGGGCGTACCTTCTATGTCATCTCTCTTTTCAACTTTTCAGAAGATTTGTATGTTGTCAGGATCCCTTAACAGCTTGTGTGATGCGGCCTATTAACAATAGAAACACATTTCTTGATTGAAAAAAACTTTTGTCTCACTTTCCTCCTTTTACTTTGCTAGTTGAGCTGCTTTGTCCTTAGCTTGTTTGGCCCTTATGCTGATGTATTCCTCCATCAAACCTTCTATGTTAGTGGTTTTGTTTTGTCTCTTTGGTTCTCTTTATGGTGTGTTCCTTGTTACAATAGCAACCCTTCTTTGCGGCATCCGAGCAACTTCTACTTCCATGATATCATCATCTTCTTGGTCTGTCCTTGTTTCTTGCAATTCTGAATTGTTAACTTCTATGTTCTTAACATTATCCCTGTTATCTACTTGTGTAGGATCTATGAGTTGATTTGAGGTATAATTGTAAGTCCCGTAAGCTGTTTGACCTACACAATGAAGTTTGTTACAGTAGAAAGACATGTAAAGCATATAACAAAGAAGAAATTGTGACGAGACTTACCATCATAAAGCTCGCCCAAAGCCTTAAAGAGTTGAAAGCCCTTGCTGTGAAACTTCTTATCCTTGGGATATGAATCTGGGATGTTTTTTTCAAACTACAGGACTAGCTATAATCCTCCCTACCGCCGCATCAAAATGAACTTCATTTTGTTGTTTTGGGTCCTTCAGCAACATGTAGTCTCTTTTCAACTCTTTTTCCTTCTCCAGTACTTGTGTTTTGTGAAACTCACATAGTCATCCCTCATATGAAATTGACTTATAATCTTGTTCCAACACATTGAGGGCCATCCATTTTGACCCTTATGATCAGGAGTCTTGTTCATGAAGTAAGTGTAACACCCTAAAATTCCATCACTAAAATTTACTTAAGCAACATAGTGTTTTAGGGTTAGTCTTAAGGACTTAATTAATTTGCTAATTAATTTGAGCTCTAAAGTAATTAAATTTAATTTAAATAATTTAGAGTCAACAAGTGCTTGTGCATCATTATTTGGCTATGCATGGATTTTTGTGTGCTAGTGTGAAGTTTTAAAAGTTTATAAAATAATTTGAAAAGTTTGGAAAAGTTTGTTTTGAATTTGAGTTTAAAAGGTTTGAATAAAGGAGTTTGAAAAAAAACAAACCTCAGCTTCTCCCCTCCCTTCCTCCTTTCTAGCCCACCTCGGCCCGCCAGTTTTCCTTCCGGCCCACTACTCCGCCCGCGGCCCACTCCACCTCCTCTCTCTCTTCTTCTCTCTCTGCGTCGCCGGGCCCGCCTGTCGGCACCTCCTTCAACCTCTCGCTCCCGTCCCCTGCTTCACCGCCGTGACGGCCGCCGCTTTGCCCCGCGCTCTCTCGCCTCCCCTTCCGAATCCAGAGCCCCAATTAAGGGCAGTAAATCCCGCAGCCCACAACTCCATCATTTCCCCTTCCGTTTCCCCCCTCTTTCTTGCCTCCTTTATACCCGGATGTCCCGCCGGCCATCAATGGCAAGTCCGCCGGCCGCCACTCCCCTTTCCACTTCCCCTTCCCCTCTCTGTCCATATATAAGGCCGTGCTCGAGCTCTCGCCCCTCCCTTTGCTCAGACGCACCCTGCTTTGCTCCCTAGCCTCCACACACGCGCAGCCGCCCAAGCAGTTCGCCGCCGCCCCTGTTCTTCGCCGCCGTCGGGGAAAAAACGTCGACGGTGAAGTGCCGACCCTCTCCCTTCTTCTCCTCTGTGCACGAGGCTCACCGCTCTCTCTCTCTCTCTTCGCTCTAGGAGCATTTGTTACCTATGTGTTCACGGTCGCCCGAGCAACACGTCGAGCCGCTTAACATGTTGAATCGAGGCCCGTAGCGCGTTTTGGTATGCCGCCGCTGCACGCCGGCGAGCTCCCGACCGCTGCCGTCCACGGCATCTCGCCATGGTCGCCTGAGACACCTCCCTGATACCCTGAAATGATGCGCGTGCTTCCCCTCTTCGCGTAGCACTCACCCATGCACAAAATAGTGGCCGGAAGCCCTCTCCCGAGCTCACGCCGGCGAGTCGCCGCCGCGCATCTTTCCCCTCCGGCGAGCTCCGCCGCCACCTCTCGCTTACAACCACCACAGCCGCCGGATCACGGATCAACGGCTCAGATCCGCCGTAGACCCCGGGTCAAACGAGACCGTAACGGTCAGTGCCGGCATTTTTCTTAAAGAGACCCTGATCTTTAACAATTTCGCAAGCCGGTCCTTCCACCATCAAAGATCCTCGCAATCAGGTCCTTCTTTTTATATTCTAGCCCCTGTCTTCTCTGAAATATAGCACCCGAGGTCCTTTTCACTCTTTTTCACACATGAGCCCTTCTGTTTTTATATGAAATTACGTTTTAAGTCCCTGGTTTCTTTCAAATAGGCCCTGTGAGCCTAGTTTTCTTACAGAAAAGTCCCTGTGTTTTGTTTTAATCATAACTTTCATGTTTTAGCTCCGTTTTTCGCGTATAATATATCGAAAATCGTATCAGTGAGTAGAACCCTTTTATCAGCGTGTTCTTAGCATATAGAACTGTTTGGTGTACTATTTTATTTATTTATTGTATGTTCATGCTTGTGCGTAGATATCGTGCCTGTTTTGACTGAGCACCCTGTTGGAGAGGATCAAGAAGAGTCTTTCTTCGAAGAGGAGGATCCTCAGTTTGTAGAGGAAGGCAAGTGGACTTCTCCCTCTACATATTCTTCTTGGACCTATGTAACTGCATGTTTAAATAATATTTACTTTTAAATGTTGTTATGCATAAACTTGATGGGAAATCACCTTTTTAAGGACATGACTAGAGTTTCACCCCTATTACCTTGATCAACCCTTTTTAATAAATGTTTTGGGTAGATGAATGCTTAGTTGCTATACATGGGTTGGTTAGAAAAGGTTTTATGATAAAGACTTTCATGTTTATGAAATGTTGGTTATGTTTAAAGACAAGATCATATGATTTAATTGGAACATGGAGAACCACCCAAGAAAACAGTACGACCACAGTCCATATGGCTCTGGCTTAGCCAATTAATTAGGCGTGTGAATTGTCTGACAGCCTTTCCCGAAAGGGGCACAGGGGGCCAGAGTTGTAGGGGTATAGCCCGGTTCTTTTGGAATGGCAGCCTTTGCTAAGGTGCTGACCACTAGGGAGGGTTATGGTCCGCTCCGCTGCTGTAACTGTCGTAGGTTGTTGGTCTTTTGCATTGCCTTTGTAAAGGCTTCATAGTGAACCCCTAGCCACTCACCTCGGAAGTGTTTAAGGGTCTAGCTAACCCGGGCAACATGGGGAACACGAGCTGTGGTGAAAGTGTACAACCTCTGCAGAGTTAAAACTGATCGATCAGCCGTGCTCACGGTCAAGAGCGGCTTGGACCCTCACATGATAATTAAACTTAAAGATGAATTTAAACTGTGGATACCTTATTGTTTTGAGATATGGTTACAAATGTTTAATCTTTTGGGGATGGTATAAACATACATCTAGTAATAGGCTTGCTAATAAAACTTGACAAACATTAAAATGCTAACCGCTGCAAAACCTTAGCCTATCCTTGATAGCCTTGCATGTTTTCCCCCACTTGCTGAGCTCCAACCATAAGAGTGCTCACCCTTGCTTACCGCTGTTCAGATGAGAACAACGGTGAGGAGTACTGGAGCGACTTTGAGGAGTTCTGAGGTATGCGATCCCCCAGTCATGTGCCTGTGGAAGATGAAGATGAAGACATCCGTTTAGTTATCGTTTGTTTTATTGGACCTTCGTGTCCACTGCCTGAGTGTAATAATGGATATTGTAATGGTTAACTCTTGTACGATTGATTACAGTTATGGTATTACACTCTTTTGTCTATCGTATGTGTGTAACATGATCTTGGCGCATATATGTGATGCATTTGGTTTCATTTCGGAAATCGGATGTGACAAAGTGGTACCAGAGTAGTAATGACTGTAGGACGCAGCCTTAAGATAGAAATGGTCGAAAATTAAGGATTCATGATCTAGAAGCCATATCATCATTCAAAATTTACTTAATTATGTATAAAAACTAATTTATTCAGTTTTCTTTTTTTTAAATGCTATCATTTTGTTTTATCTATGCCGAGTCTCCTTTTTGCTTATCAGATGGCCAGAACAAAGAACACTGCACGCAAGAGCACTGGTGGCCGTGTCCCCACTGGTCGGTTGGCACCCCGCTACCCAGTGGTGGAGCCAGAGCAGCAGCCTGAGGTTCAGGTGGAGGTTCAGGTTGAGGAGGATCCTGAAGAGAGGATACTCGAAGATGACGCCGAAGATCACCGTGGGATACCGCAGCTGTACGACGGCACCCACTTGGAGGTGGATGCCGATGGCGATGTGGTGATACCTCCAGCTGCCCCTGTCCCTAATGCTCCTGCGCAGGATGCTGCTGGAGGAGATCCAGATGATTCTGGGGATGACAACAGTGACAACAACAGTGGTGATAGAAGCAATGGAGATGGCAGTGATGATGGTGATGGTGGCAGCAATGGCAACGACGAGACTGAAGATGCTAACAGTGCTGCGAATGTTAATCAGATGGATGAAGACCCTCGCTTCAATGGAGCGACATATGACTATCATTATGCTGAAAAGGTTGAGGGACAGTTTGTGGTCTTACTGGAGGAGACCCTGCAGTATCTTGACTTCACAGCAAGGCCCCTCTATGTCACCAAGCACTACACGGAGCCTGGGATGGAGGATTACTACACCACGGAGGTTCACGTTCGTGTGCCTCTTCATGGAGGTGTCGGGCACCGTGTTCATTCTTCACATTTTAGCTCAGCTCCTATGACAGTGGAGGCTGCTTCGGTGAATGATGCAGCGAGGAGGGCCCTGTGGCCCATCAGTAACAGATATCGTGAGCAGCTGCATGAGTCTGACTTCCGCCACGTCCTTAGCCGTCCTCGAGCCAACGCGAACACTGTTGTTCCCGTGGGGAATAACAGAGATGGTCGCGTGGACATCCTCGCCCGTGTTGCTTCAGCACTCAACACGGACTTGGAAGGTTCTTACGATGAGGTGGATCATCTCCATGATCAGCTCCAGAGGGCACAAGCGCGGATTGCACAGCTGGAAGCACAGGTTGCTGGGCGACGTCCTCCAGAGGAAGAAGCACCTTTCTGTCCTTCGGAGTCTCCGCCTCGCAAGAGGACCCGCTATGGTACCGACGAGGCTACTACCAGCGTGCGGCAGGAGTAGAGTTTAGAAGACCCATCTTTTACTTTGTCATCGATAGAACGTTCCTGTGAGGACGATTCTTGTAATAATGCTTGTTGCTTGAAAACTTGATTGTTTCGTTTCTTTGTTGAGTGTGTTGTTTTGTGGAGTGATGGCCACAAAGCAACGAGAACAAAATCATTTAGTTAATAAAGGGTTGGTTTGTCCTTATCTGTGATGTTTCTATATCAAGTTTGGATGATACAAAATTTGTTCACGCAGCTCTTTGACTGAGCAGTCAAGTTTGAATTTTATCTTGAGCTACAGAACTCCGTTTGATGTGAAACCAGATGTGTTAGATCACAAATTTTATGAGTAAATTTCTGGTAAATTTTCAGCAGTAATGAATAAGTATTCACGAAGTTATGAACAAAATTTGGGGGATGTCAGAAACTGTAAAACTCTACTGACACAGTGATCTTGTTTATTTTATATCTCAAGTTGTATAACTCCAATTGAGACGCAACCAGTTGGGTTGGCTTTGAAATTTCATACTGCATATGCTGATTAATTTTCATAATTTTTGGACAACATCACTGGGAGTTATAAGTGATTTATTGAGGCTAACAGAATCTGTTCAAGTTAAAAATTCAAGCATTCTTATCCATTGAGTTTACTCTTCATGCATCACTTGTACTTATCTGAAATACATTTCTCTAACAATCAGATGGTACAAACCAGGTCGAGAGGAGGTCAAGACATTCCGCTAGTGATTCGTGCTCATATAGCTAATCAGCAAGCTCAAGCACCACCCCCCACCCCCACTACTTAACCAAATGGATCCGGCTATGTTGCAGTTCTTTGCCACTCAAACCCAGCTGTTGCAGAATCTCACTGCTACAGTCCAAAACCTTCAAGCTCAGCAACAAAACTAGCCAGCACCACCTCCCCTGCCTCACCCACAGCCGAGGGACAAACATAAGGATTTCATGAGCCACAACCCTCCCACCTACTCTCACTCAACTGATCCGCTAGATGCTGATGATTGGTTGAAGACCATTACCAAGAAACTTGAGATTGTCCAATGCACTGATAGAGAAATGGTCTTGTATGCTGCTGGAAGATTGACTGGGCAGGCTGGTGATTGGTGGGATGCATATTCAACTGCACATCCTAATAGGAACAACGTTACTTGGCAGGAGTTCCGGGATAATTTCCGTACCTATCACATTCCTTCGGGGGTGATCAAGCTTAAGCAGAAGGAATTCCTGGCACTGAAGCAAGGGAACATGTCTGTCATTGAGTACCTTGACAAGTTCACTCATCTGTCTCGTTATGCTCCTGAGGAAGTCAACACAGATCCCAAGAGGCAGGAAAGGTTTCTGGATGGCTTGATTGGGCCACTAAACTATCAGCTACAAAGCCATACATTCCCAGATTTCCAGACACTGCTGAATAAAGCTATTGGACTGGAGAGTAAGAGGAAAGAACTGGGCGAGCAGAAACGCAAGTTCCAGTCTCATGGGCAATCTAGCAGTAACACTCGTCCTCGCTACAGTTCACAGCAAGGCTCATCTCAGTATCATTCTGGTGGTCAAGGAGGGAAATATCCTCAGAATCTGCAGCTGCAGCGTTCGTTTCAACCACAGCGCTTCAACCCTCAGACACCACGAACTCCTACTCCTCAGCAGAATCGCTCTAACAATGGTTCTGGGGCACTTGTCAGAAACACCACTCCTGTTCAGCCTGGTGGATGTTTCAAGTGTGGAGAGCTGGGACATTATGCTAACAATTGTCCCAAGAAAGGAATGCAGACTCCCCAGAAGGATAATGGCCAGAGGCCTGGACAGTCATCTTCTCAGCCTCGCACTCCACAAGCTCCTAACAAGAGAGGCCAGCAGAACTATATGCGTGGCCGAGTGAATCATGTATCTGTGGAGCAAGCCCAGAATGACTCCGACGTTGTACTGGGTACGTTTCCCGTCAACTCTATACCTGCTATAGTTTTGTTTGATTCGGGAGCATCACATTCATTCGTAACTGATGAATTTGTGTCAAAACATAACATATCTATGAGTCCTATGAAGACACCATTGATAGTTAGTTCCCCGGGAGGTGAAATGAAAACTGGTTATATATGCCCGAGTGAATATTAATATCATGGGAGTAGACTTTCTGGCTAACCTGGTAGTCTTAAAGTCATGGGGAATAGATGTGATCTTAGGGATGGATTAGTTACGGAGTTGTGATGGAATTATTCAGTGTCGAAAGAAATCAGTATTGTTAACCAGTCCACAAGGAGAAAGAATAGAATATGTGGGTACCCCCTCATCCAATAGTGGCACTGTGAATTCAGTTGAAGGCAAGGCCTTGGAAGATATAAAAGTAGTAAATGAATATCCTGATGTGTTTCTAGATGATTTGCCAGGTATGCCACCTGACCGTGACATTGAACTTATACCTGGTACTGCTCCTACATCAAAAAGACCATATAGAATGGATGTTAAAGACTTAGCCGAATTAAAGAAACAAATAGAAGAATTACTTAGTAAAGGGTTTATCCGTCCTAGTTCTTCACCATGGGGAGCCCCCACACTCTTCGTGGATAAAAAGGATGGATCTAGGAAGTTGTGTATAGATTATAGATCTCTTAATGAGGTTACTATCAAGAACAAATACCCTTTACCCCGGATCGAGGATTTGTTCGATCAAATGAGAGGAGCAAAAGTTTTCTCTAAGATAGATGTCCGATCGGGTTACCATCAGTTGAAAATCCGACTGGAGGATATTCCAAAGACGGCATTTACGTCTAGGTATGGGTTGTATGAGTTCACTGTGATGTAATTTGGATTGACCAACGCTCCAGCATACTTCATGTACTTGATGAACAAAGTGTTTATGGAGTATCTTGATAAGTTCGTCGTGGTATTCATTGATGATATTCTGGTATTTTCTCGGAGTGAGGAAGAACATGAAGAGCACTTGAGACTTGTATTGTAGAAGCTTCGGGAAGATCAACTGTATGCCAAGTTTAGCAAGTGTGATTTCTGGTTGAAGGAGGTCTCCTTTCTCGGACACATTATCACTGATGGTGGGATTGCAGTGGATCCAAGCAAAGTCCGGGATGTGTTGAACTGGAGTCCGCCTATGAATGTACTGGAGATCAGAAGTTTCCTTGGACTTGCAGGATACTATCGTAGATTTATCGAGGGATTCTCGAAGATTGTGAAACCCCTTACAACTTTACTAGAGAAGGGTAAAGAGTTTAAGTGGGATGACAAGTGTCAAGCTAGTTTTGAGGAATTGAAGAAAAGATTAACCACAGCTCCTGTGTTGATAATGCCGGATATACACAAAGGGTTTGATGTGTATTGCGATGCTTCTCGGCAAGGACTAGGTTGTGTGTTGATGCAGGAAGGTAAGGTCGCAGCATATGCTTCGAGACAGTTAAGGAAACATGACCAGAACTATCCTACTCATGATCTCGAGTTAGCTGCAGTTGTGCATGCTCTCAAAATCTGGAGGCATTATATGATTGGAAACAAGTATCAGATTTTCACTGATCATAAGAGTCTGAAGTACATCTTTACACAGAAGGATCTTAATCTAAGGCAACGAAGATGGATAGAATTAATCAAGGATTATGATCTGGATATTCAGTATCACCCTAGTAAAGCAAATGTTGTAGCAGATGCTTTGAGTCGGAAGAGTCAGGCCAATATGCTGATAGGTCACTTGATACCTCAGGAGTTATGTTGGGAAATGGCACAGCTTAACTTGGGAATAGTTGCTCAGAATGAAACCTTAACGTTGGAAATTGAGTCAACACTTGAGCAGGAGATTAGAAAAGGGCAATCGACAGATGAAAAGATTATGGAATACAAGAAGTTGATAAAGTTGGGTAAAGTTCCAGAATTCAGGGAAGATGAACAAGAAACTGTGTGGTTCAAGAACAGAATTTGTGTACCCGAGATTAAAGAGCTGCGAGAAACCATATTGAAGGAAGCACACGATTCAGCTTACTCTATTCATCCTAGAAGTACTAAGGTGTACCAAGATTTAAAACAAAGGTATTGGTGGTATGGGATGAAAAAGGATGTAGCAGCTCATGTAGCTTTGTGTGATACGTGTCAAAGAGTAAAAGCTGAGTATCAAAGACCAACAGGGTTGCTTCAACCTTTGAAGATACCTGAGTGGAAATGGGAAGAGATTGGCATGGATTTCATTGTGGGTCTACCTCGTACTCGTGATGGGTATGACTCTATATGGGTTATTGTGGATCGGTTAACCAAGGTAGCACACTTTATACCAGTGAAGACGACATACACTGGAGTTAAGTTGGCAGAGCTATATAATTCAAGAATAGTGTGTTTACATGGGGTTCCGAAGAAAATAGTGTCAGATCGAGGCACTCAGTTCACTTCACGATTTTGGCAGAAGTTACATGAATCAATGGATACAAAGTTAAATTTCAGTTCAGCTATCACCCTCAAACAGATGGACAAATAGAAAGAACAAATCAGATCCTTGAGGATATGTTAAGAGCTTGTGCTTTGAAGCATGGAGGTAGCTGGGATAAGAGTTTGCCTTATGCAGAGTTTGCTCATAATAACAGCTATCAGTCTAGCATTAAAATGGCTCCTTTTGGAGCTTTGTATGGAAGAAAATGCAGAACACCTTTGTTTTGGAATCAGACTGGAGAGAGTCAGCTCTTTGGATTGGACAGCATAAGAGAAGCAGAAAAGCAAGTTGAGATAATTCGGGAAAATCTCAAAGCAGCACAATCACGACAGAAAAGTTATGCTGATCCTCGTAGAAGAGAAGTGATATTGGAAGTAGGTGACTATGCATATCTTAGAGTGTCACCTATCCGAGGTCTGCGAAGGTTTAATGTCAGAGGGAAGTTGTCACCTCGTTTTATTGGACCTTTTAAGATCTTGGAAAGGAGAGGAGAAGTAGCTTACCAGCTGGAGCTGCCAGCGCAGTTGTCAGGAGTACATGATGTGTTTCATGTATCACAGTTAAAGAAGTGCACGAGTGAGGTCAGAATAGAACCAGTACAACTGGAAGACATTGAGATGGAGAAAGATTTGACTTATAAAGAATATCCTGTTAAAATCTTAGATACCTCAGAAAGGGTTACTCGGAGCAAAGTCGTCAGGATGTGTAAAGTACAGTGGAGTCACCATACAGAGGAAGAGGCAACCTGGGAAAGAGAGGATGAACTCAAGGAAGACTTTCCTCAGCTGTTCTCTAATCCTTCTTCTCGGGGCGAGATTCTCTTTAAGGGGGTAGGATTTGTAACACCCTAAAATTCCATCACTAAAATTTACTTAAGCAACATAGTGTTTTAGGGTTAGTCTTAAGGACTTAATTAATTTGCTAATTAATTTGAGCTCTAAAGTAATTAAATTTAATTTAAATAATTTAGAGTCAACAAGTGCTTGTGCATCATTATTTGGCTATGCATGGATTTTTGTGTGCTAGTGTGAAGTTTTAAAAGTTTATAAAATAATTTGAAAAGTTTGGAAAAGTTTGTTTTGAATTTGAGTTTAAAAGTTTTGAATAAAGGAGTTTGAAAAAAAAACAAACCTCAGCTTCTCCCCTCCCTTCCTCCTTTCTAGCCCACCTCGGCCCGCCAGTTTTCCTTCCGGCCCACTACTCCGCCCGCGGCCCACTCCACCTCCTCTCTCTCTTCTTCTCTCTCTGCGTTGCCGGGCCTGCCTGTCGGCACCTCCTTCAACCTCTCGCTCCCGTCCCCTGCTTCACCGCTGTGACGGCCGCCGCTTTGCCCCGCGCTCTCTCGCCTCCCCTTCCGAATCCAGAGCCCCAATTAAGGGCAGTAAATCCCGCAGCCCACGACTCCATCATTTCCCCTTCTGTTTCCCCCTCTTTCTTGCCTCCTTTATACCCGGATGTCCCGCCGGCCATCAATGGCAAGTCCGCCGGCCGCCGCTCCCCTTTCCACTTCCCCTTCCCCTCTCTGTCCATATATAAGGCCGTGCTCGAGCTCTCGCCCCTCCCTTTGCTCAGACGCACCCTGCTTTGCTCCCTAGCCTCCACACACGCGCAGCCGCCCAAGCAGTTCTCCGCCGCCCCTGTTCTTCGCCGCCGCCGGGGAAAAAACGTCGACGATGAAGTGCCGACCCTCTCCCCTCTTCTCCTCTGTGCACGAGGCTCACCGCTCTCTCTCTCTCTCTTTGCTCCAGGAGCATTTGTTCGTCGCCGGACTGTGCTGCGCCCGCCTTCCTCCGTCAGAGCGCCGCCCGAGCTCGCTGCCGCCGACGATTTTCGCTGCCACTTCTTCTTCGCAGTCCCGCTCCTCAACCGAAGCTTCCTTGCAAGGTGAGGAAGCCACCGCCCCTCTTTTTCCCCCTGGTCCGAGCGCTCAGTTGTGCCGTCGTGGCACGCAGTGGCCGCCGGCCGCCTCGCCGGCCATGACCACCTCGCCACAGGTCGGAACGCCTCCTTTTTGTCACGGATGTGTTCACGGTCGCCCGAGCAACACGTCGAGACGCTTAACATGTTGAACCGAGGCCCGTAGCGCATTTTGGTATGCCGCCGCCGCACGCCGGCGAGCTCCCGACCGCTGCCGTACACGGCATCTCGCCGTCGTCGCCGGAGACACCACCCTGATACCCTGAAATGATGCGCGTGCTTCCCCTCTTCGCATAGCACTCACTCGTGCATGAAATAGTGGCCAGAAGCCATCTCCCGAGCTCACACCGGCGAGTCGCCGCCGCGCGCCGCCGCGCATCTTTCCCCTCCGGTGAGCTCCGCCGCCGCCTCTCGCTCACACACCACCACAGCCGTCGGATCACGGATCAACGGCTCAGATCCGCCGTAGACCCGGGGTCAAACGAGACCATAACGGTCAGCGTCTGCGTTTTTCTTAAAGAGACCCTAATCTTTAACAGTTTCGCAAGCCGGTCCTTCCACCATCAAAGATCCTCGCAATCAGGTCCTTCTTTTTATATTCTAGCCCCTGTCTTCTCTGAAATATAGCACCCGAGGTCCTTTTCACTCTTTTTCACACATGAGCCCTTCTGTTTTTATATGAAATTACGTTTTAAGTCCCTGGTTTCTTTCAAATAAGCCCTGTGAGCCTAGTTTTCTTACAGAAAAGTCCCTGTGTTTTGTTTTAATCATAACTTTCATGTTTTAGCTCCGTTTTTCACGTATAATATATTGAAACGATCGTATCAGTGAGTAGAACCCTTTTATTAGCGTGTTCTTAGCATATAGAACTGTTTGGTGTACTGTTTTATTTATTTATTGTATGTTCATGCTTGTGCGTAGATATCGTGCCTGTTTCGACTGAGCACCCTGTTGGAGAGGATCAAGAAGAGTCTTTCTTCGAAGAGGAGGATCCTCAGTTTGTAGAGGAAGGCAAGTGGACTTCTCCCTCTGCATATTCTTCTTGGACCTATGTAACTACATTTTTAAATAATATTTACTTTTAAATGTTGTTATGCATAAACTTGATGGGAAATCACCTTTTTAAGGACATGACTAGAGTTTCACCCCTATTACCTTGATCAACCCTTTTTAATAAATGTTTTGGGTAGATGAATGCTTAGTTGCTATACATGGGTTGGTTAGAAAAGGTTTTATGATAAAGACTTTCATGTTTATGAAATGTTGATTATGTTTAAAGACAAGATCATATGATTTAATTGGAACATGGAGAACCACCCAAGAAAACAGTATAACCACAGTCCATATGGCTCTGGCTTAGCCAATTAATTAGGCATGTGAATTGTCTGACAGCCTTTCCCGAAAGTGGCACAGGGGGGCGGAGTTGTTGGGGTATAGCCCGGTTCTTTTGGAATGGCAGCCTTTGCTAAGGTGCTGACCACTAGGGAGGGTTATGGTCCGCTCCGCTGCTGTAACTGTCGTAGTTTGTTAGTCTTTTGCATTGCCTTTGTAAAGGCTTCGTAGTGAACCCCTAGCCACTCACCTCGGAAGTGTTTAAGGGTCTAGCTAACCCGGGCAACATGGGGAACACGAGCTGTGGTGAAAGTGTACAACCTCTGCAGAGTTAAAACTGATCGATCAGCCGTGTTCACGGTCAAGAGCGGCTTGGACCCTCACATGATAATTAAACTTAAAGATGAATTTAAACTGTGGATACCTTATGGTTTTGAGATATGGTTACAAATGTTTAATCTTTTGGGGATGGTATAAACTTACATCTAGTAATAGGCTTGCTAATAAAACTTGACCAACATTAAAATGCTAACCGCTGCAAAACCTTAGCCTATCCTTGATAGCCTTGCATGTTTTCCCCCACTTGCTGAGCTCCAACCATAAGAGTGCTCACCCTTGCTTACCGCTGTTCAAATGAGAACAACGGTGAGGAGTACTGGAGCGACTTTGAGGAGTTCTGAGGCATGCGATCCCCCAGTCATGTGCCTGTGGAAGATGAAGATGAAGACATCCGTTTAGTTATCATTTGTTTTATTGGACCTTCATGTCTGCTACCTGAGTGTAATAATGGATATTGTAATGGTTAACTCTTGTACGATTGATTACAGTTATGGTATTACACTCTTTTGTCTATCGTATGTGTGTAACATGATCCTGGCGCACATATGAGATGCATTTGGTTTCATTTCGGAAATCGGATGTGACAGTAAGTCAATAAGAGTCTTCTCCAGTGCTGGATTCAAAATACTCTTACTTTCTCTACACAAAACAAGGATGCAACATACTATTTTGGTGAACAAGTCATTTGTACAGTTTAGCATGTAAACAAGTCAACTTATACCTTTTGGAGAACCTCTAGGTTTTCTTAGTTTTGGAGATGGCTTCTTTTTTGCACCTTTTGATAAAAGAATGTTCAACCTCGGAGAACCTCTTCCAAGTATAATAAATGAACAGGAACATAATTTTATGCATAAAACATTCACAACAAGCATAATCTAATTTATTACAACCCACAAAATATTCATAATAGGTTTAATTTATTACAACCCACAAAACATTCATAATAGTGGCACTAATTTAATTTTTATTCTATTGGTAATCATGCCACATTTGTTGTGCTATCATATCTCCCAAGTTATTTCCTTGATCATCGTCCTCCTCCTCCCTCCACTTTCTAATGCGATCTCTTAAGCTCAAACTCATTGCAAAAGATGGGAGGGTATTGAGTCCCAAGAAGTACCTCTAGGATATGGTATTGGGTCCCAATACGGTGGAGGCTGGTCCTCTCCGACTCGAATTGGTGCAGGGATAATCTACAAAAAGAAGGTAATGTACATATGACATAAAGATTTTGGAAAGAAATCATTGTTGAATCCAATGATCGATCATTAGGAATATGTGTTGAGGCTTAATAGCAAAGTTAAAATCTGAATCCTAGATTTCACTATGGTCAGACCTCACAAGTCCTAAGATTGTACAACATAACAACATCACCACCCCTAGCCCATATACATATATCATATAGTGATAGGTAAAACAACTAGCACATATAGATACTAGAGTGACTTAAACTCCGCAGGAAGCAAATGACACTGAAAGACAAAGTTAAAAACAGTGGACATGAAACATTTTTTCTAGCAAAAATAGTGATAGGAACAAAATAATAAAGAGCAAACAATAACGCAATTGAATTATGTGCCTAACTCTGAATTGAGTACTGATAGTAGAAATAAGGTGTTCCTTTAGGTATTGTTAGCCACAATCACTTAAGATAATGCACATGTTTTTCATATATGTTGATATATCATTCATGATCAACTAAATATGTAGAGCGGGAATAATTTTAAGCCTTCTTGATTGGTAGTAAAACTACTAGAAACATATTGATTAGTAAGAAACAAATTAGAGAGGAGAGGGGAAGAATACCCTGCTATACTAAACCTTTTCCTAGAATGCTAAACTGAACCCTCCATGATGGAGTAATACACTGGAACCGAACCAAGTGCTGATGTAAACCTTTCAGTATGCTAACTTGAGCATAGATTGTACAGCATAACAACACTAATATGAGATTAAGTAGCGTGCATAATTAGATAATTAGATAACATTGCAAATAAGAAATGAATCATCAAACTTCATTTCAAACTTAATCAGAAGCCAGCGCTCCCAAATTATCATCTGATAACAAGGAGTGCTTTTGGCAGATACAAATCAATTCAGGAATCAAAGAAAGACATCACAAACCAAAATTCTCCTACCCTCTACAACTGTATGTACAAACTGAATAAAAACGAATAGTCTCTGAAGTCTACTTATGGAGATGTTGAAGTAGTTAAAAACTACAAATTTCAGTTTGCAAGGGGCCGACTACTATGCAAAGGGCAAGATTATTAGACCAGGACATTCTTATCCTAATCCTAATATAGCTAATCAGGTATCATGATGTGATAACCAAGCGCCAATGACTCGAACACAGGGAACATACAACACTTCACCTTCATATCCTGCTAACGATGAACACTGCAACCAGCAGCTAATCACACAATCCTAGCAATTGGATTCTAGATCTGGGTATGTGCAACAATAACCCTAGCCTATACGAGAGAGAAGAGGTGAAGGGCGAGGATGGGTGGCTCACCGGCGAAAAGACAATCACCGGAAGGGACGGACTGTTGAGAGAAGAAGGCTGCACCAGCATCGCTGTCGTCGAGAGGGGTCGTCGTACCCGTAGACGCCGCCCGACCATCCTCCTCCTGCACACCCTGACCCGCTCCACCACCGCCACTCGCACAGCGTCATGTTGCCTCTCCCCTCACACAAGACGACACTAATAGGGTTTGTTCCACAATAGAAGTGGAGATTTTTCGTTCCCAGGCTGGGGTAGGGGGAGCGAGTGGGTTTGGGCCAGGAACAAACCTTAGGAGGGGCTTAAAGGAACACATACATTTTTGATGGGCTGGTATTCATCCTAGGCCGAGTGTCCCCTGTTGGTTGGGTCTCATTTTCGATCGGAAATGGGCTAGCTGAACAAGCCCTTGGGAGGTCTCTAAGAAAGCTCTCTTATAATTATTTAATCTTAATTTAATGTTGCTTACAATACAATGACCAAATGTTCATATGAAGGGAGCCATTGACGGATCCAACGATGGGGGTGGGGGCCTACCAGTCATAATTTCATAAAGCCCCTTAGGCCATCTCCAGTAATGGATCTGTAGCCCGATGTACAAAAGGCAGTTTCCGCATAGGAGGGAGATTGGGCCCGTTGTGCATAAACTCGATGTTCCCAGCAGCGACGTGACACCGACGGTTGCCTCATGCGCTTTCCGTGACTTCTCCTGGCGACGCGTGCGCTCTACCTCCATGGTGTCGCCCCGGCCTTGCTCCTCCGCCTCCACGGCACCGCCCCGGCCCCTCCTCCGCCCCACGTCGCTGCTGCCCCAGCCCTGTCCCTCTGTCCCACGGCGCCGCCCCGACACTACCCCTCCTCCCCATTCTGCTGCTGCCCCGGCCCTGCCCCTCCTTCCCACACCGTCACCCCGGCTCTGCCCCTCCTCCCCACATCGTCGCCCCGGCACTGCCCCTCCTCCCCATGCTACCGCTGTCTCTGCACAACCCGGCTACTGATCCAGCACAAGTCGGGATTGGAGGTACTGTTGGTCACCGCTGATTTGCTCCTTCCCTTGCTTCACGGATGCTCTCCTAAAATTAATTATTTCTCTTGATTTCTTGGTTGTGCTGTAGGAGGTTGTAGCAATGTCTTGGTTTCAACTATTGATGAATAGGGACAAGGCTAGGTACGATGATGAGGTTGTGGCAGCTACTTTCATGGTTCAATTACTTGTGGAGGAAGAAGAATCGAAGCCAAGAAGAGGTTATGTGATTGGGAGGCAAGTGGTTCCTTGAGATAGGCACAGTGGTCATTACCACTTAATGGCAGACTATTTTGTCTCCAATCCTGCTTATGATGATGATTTCTTTCGTTGTAGGTACGCGGCTATAATTTAGGGTTGTATATGGTTTGGGAAATGTTGGAGTGGACATTAGTCATTCTTATGTACCCATGTTTTCAGGTTCCGAATGACCAAGCGGATGTTTTTGGACATTGCTACTGCTGTGGAGCAACATGATAACTATTTTGTTCAGAAATACAATGCCGCCCATCAACTAGGCTTTTCACATTTGCAAAAGGTAACAGCTGCATTGAGAATGCTAGCATATGGTGGACCTGCTGATTCTTTAGATGAGTATTTACAGATGGTTGAGTCGACAGTTTTAGAGTCAGTTAGACATTTCATTAGGGCAATTGTGAAAATCTATGGTCCTAGTTACTTGAGGGCACCTAATGAAGCGGAAATCACTACACTTTCGCAAATTGCCGAGGCTTGTGGATTTCCTGGAATGGTAGGTAGTATTGATTGTATGCACTAGCCATGGGAGAAATGTCTAGTAGCTTTGCATGGTCAATTTCGGGGCCATCACAAGAAACCAACAATAATTCTGAAAGCAGTCGCTAGTAGTGACCTTTGGATATGGCATGCATTTTTTGGGATCCCGGGGTCTCTCAATGATATCAATGTGCTACATTGATCTCCAGTGTTCGATGCACTGGCTTCGGGCAACGCACTTCAAGTGTCATACACTGTTAATAGGAAAGAGTACAACATGTGTTATTATCTAGCTAATGGGATTTACCCCGAATGGGCTACACTAATCACTGATATCAGTAGGTCTCAAACACGCCAGCAAAAACTGTTTACTCGCAAGCATCATGAATATAGAAAAGATGTAGAACAGGCCTTTGGTGTCCTCCAAGCACAGTATGTCATTTGCAAGGGTCCTAAAGACTCTAGAGTCAAGAAGACCTCAAGTATATAATGGATTGCATTGTCATTCTTCACACATGGGCATACACTATGAGCGGATGAATCCTCTGAGAATAGAAGACTACGTTGGGGCATCTGAACCTCGCTTGGATAGCAATAGGAATGTACCAGATGTTCGTGAACTGATAGAGAAGTATCGACAAATTCAGAGTTGACCAGCCCATCACGAACTGAAGCAAGATTTAATGCAGCATGTGTGGGCACGATATGTATCAGAATAGCTATGTATGTATGAAGCAGCTATATGTATTTATGAACCACCTATATGCATGTATGAACCACCTATATGTATGTATGAACCACCTATATGTACGAACCACCTATATGGAAATTTTGAGAATTTGATGAGTCTGAAACAACATCATTATGAGCAAAAAGTCAAAATTGAAGAAAATTTGACCGAAGTCAACAATTGAAGTTCAAATTCGGAAAAATTGAACAAAAAAGTGGAATGTGGAGTTTGAGGCATTTGGAACTTAGTACACAGAAGTTTGGGATCCATTTCAGGTCCTCTCAATTTAACCACCAAAGTTATTGACCTGATGTTTCAGTTTCAGTTGAAAATATCTGAAAACAGTTGCGGATAGCTGTTTTCAAAATTAATTTCTGAGAGATTTTTCTTAAGGACTATGGCTCCACAGTAGCAAAATGGGTTCTTTGTACATTGATGAACATACACTCTTATTTTCTTCACTAGATATTAGAGATAAGTAATTCTTGAGGAAGTTCCAGGAGGTGAACTCAACTCTGTTAAACCTGGGTGTCAGACTTAGAATTTTTCTAAGTCTGGGCTGCATGACAAAAGTAATGTTCATGGAAGTTTGCAATTATTTCGTGAGTGATTTACTTTGAAAGACAGCCAGTTTTGTTGATGATAAATAAAGTTTGGAGGTCAAGGTTTAGCATGGTTCAATTGGTTGGAAGAATAAAGGATAGTTAATATTTTTAATCAAGGATGAAACACGGAACTTTGCACTGGTTCAAAGGGTTTCTGACGACAAAGGGTTTCTGACGAGACTGAATGGCCTCAGCCATTCAGTTCGCAGGAGCAGACCCAATAATCTGATATAGTGAACATAAGAGAAGAAAAATAATGTTTATTGCCACAAAAATTATAGAACTAAAGAAATCATAAGATTTAGGTATAATTGTATTTGCAATCACACTGAAACATGATTAATCAGCAAGCATGATCAACTGAAACATGACCCAAAATGAAATTGCAACCCAGGAAGTAGCATTATTGCAATACCCAACATTTTGGTGTTGCAACTCAGATTCATTGAAATTCAGAGACCACAAATCTTAGTTGGTGTACACAAAACAGGGAGCATATTGCATATCTGATACAAACCACATTATCTCAATTTATGAAAAATCTAGTACAAACCAAATTGTCTCAAATAGTCACAGAACCACATTGTCAAATTTGATACAAACCACATTGTCTCAAATTTTAACACAAGACAACAAGCAACTAGGTTACAGAAGCATAGCGCCTCAACTTATTACACAAAGCAACAAGCAACTTGTCACATAAGCATATTACATCTATAGCTTAGCCAGACCACTCCCTCCAGCGTGCTTCTGCATTATTTTTTGCTGCAACATCAAGTGGTATTCACACTGCCAAGGTACAACTTTGTCGATGTCGATGCTCATGATCCTTTGTTCTTGCTCAAACTCGTGGGCATCAGCTAGTCGTTCTTGGGCAGCCAACTTCCTGTCTGCACGTGATACTAGTTCCACTGAGAGCTCCTCCTGACGTTTCTCAAATGCTGACCTATCACTTGACATCTTCTGAAGAACCTCAAGGCAAGCAGTGGATGAAGAGGATTCTGATGCAGCTCTCTTCAACTTCTTTGCCCTGTCTCTCCCCATTGGCAGTTCTTCAGTACTTGTGTGGGCTAAATTTGGCATTACCTCTTCACCAGAAACATTGTTTTGCTTATCTTTCACAATCAAAGATGCAAGCCAATCACACCACTTTTTCTCATGCCTAAGGATACACCAACAATGAGCATAGGGAAAGGAGTAACCCACAAGGCCTTGGAACATCTCTAATGCATCCTTCAACTGCATAGATAAAAGAGAAATGTGTTGGAAGGACATCAATGAACTAAGATAGTTAACTGAAACATCTAGAAGTTGCTTACCCTGTCATCTTCATTTTTGCCACTCTCATTTAGCCTCTCTATCTTGTCATGAAATCCACATAACTTTGATGTGTCCTTCTGAATTTTCTCCCAATGGTGTATCAAACTAGCTTTGGTATGCTCGGTCTGCATCATCTTGTGGTCATCGTAGTACTGAGTAACCCGGTCCCAATACGCCCCCATTGGCTGGTTGCACCCAACAATGGGATCTTTGCTGACATTAATGTATGCCGAGCACAACAATTCATCCTCCTTGATTGAAATTTTTTTGTCCCTTCTAGGAAATTTCTTCACATTGCTCACCCTACGAGATGGCCCAGACATAGCAACTTGTGGTGCCACAACCTCAACTAGTGGTGCCCCATTCTCAACTTGTGTAGGAAAACTTCCTTGCACGCATACACTTCATGGTTGGCAATTGAAACATGAATCAAATAAACAGAATAATTGATGATTGCCTCAGATTATACCTCATTTTCCTGGCTCTGTTCATCAAATATTTGAATACATAGAGTGTAAGTAAAACCTTCACCGGATCCGTCTTCTTTCCATGAACTATCCATGTCAAGTTCAGGCCTTCCATTCATAGGAAATGAAAAGGTTAATTAAAACACACACATGTCTTAATCACATAAAGTACATAGAGGTTCATAAGCACAGCCAATACACATTTCCTTAACTTCACTAATTATTAAGCAATTTCTTGTAACGTGGTACTCCTGCAAAAAAAGATAGGTTCAAAGGAATTTATCACAGTAATTGCTCAGATTGCCAAAAAAAGATCCAGTTGCATTGTTATACTCCATGAGTGAAGGATTCACATATAATGTAACAAATTTCATGCTATCAATTGCATCAACACACATTCATTCCTCTTCCAGTCTTTCTCGTCCTAAACTTTGTGAAGTGAAAAATAAGACATGGTTCAACAAATCTTTACATGCAGGATGGCAGCAAAGATCACATTTGGCAGCAACTTTCCAGTGCATTCACCAACACTGCATACTCCTAGATCTAACCAAATCCTACAACCATGAGCAATCGATGAATACAAGAAGAAACGGGCAGCCACTCACCGGAATCGAGCTTGCCGAGGGGAGACGCGGGTCGCCGGCTGCCGGATCTGGTGCCGGAGGGTGCAGGAGGCAGCTGTCGGTGGTGGAGAAGGCGGCCCACGGGGGAGCACAAGGCGGCCGGCTGGACTTCCCTGGGCGACGCGGCTGTCAGAGTGGAGGAGGACGCTCAGAGGAAGGAAGGGAGGCTCGGAGGAAGGAAGGGGCTCCGCGGACTCCCTCGGCTCCGTGATGCTAAGGGTGGAGGATGACACCTGGAGGAACGAGGTGGCGGGGCGCCGCGGGGTGATGGAGCGGTGGAGGTCGACTGCGCTCTGGCGGACGCGAGGTGGGTGGAGGAGAACGGTTGGAATGAAGATAAGAGAGAGAATCCCGAATATGCAGCACGGACAGACACTGACCGCATTTTGCATAACCTGATGCAGCGACTCCTGGAGGCAGGCTCTACAGTTCGCTTTCATTCTGTATTTTGCAGATCCACACCCTGATGAAGAACCGGCTGCAGAAGGTCTTACAAATTTGAGAAAGAATAAGGAAATGAGAGGTTGAAGGAGAGAAGAGTTTATAGCTCAGTCCCTGTTTATATCCAGCTGGACGAAGTTATGATCTCACCTGCATCCATAGCAGACTCTTACTTACTTGCACAAATAGAGAGGAATGCAAATAGCGCAAATAGGGAGGAATGCAAATAAAAATTTGCTTCTGCTCGTTTATGCGGCTTCAGTGACGCCGGCACAAGTTGACAGTTGTTCAAAGCAAACTCGATATTAATTATTCACATGTACAGTACAAATTGAGATGGACTGACCACCCTCACTCTTAGTTAAAAAAAAATGCATGCAGTCACGTACGTCCTGCAATTTCGCGCGCTGCTGGCTGCTGGACCATGGGCCCTGGCTATTGCCATTGGCCATTGTCGCCCCTGGCTCACAGACCGGACGACGACGGTGAGGCAAGCTGCTGCGGCGGCGGCGTGGGAATCGAGAAGCACTGGTGCTTGGGAGCATCCTCGTCGTCGCGTCCCTCGTCGAAGTTCTGCGCGTAGCTGCGCGCGTCGTAGTGGAAATTCCCGGGGCGACGGTGGTGCGTGTGCTTGCTCGACCCGAGGCTGTGGCCTTTTGCTCGGATCCAGGCCGTTGGAGATCGGAGCAGGGACGGCGAGGCCGCCCGGTCCCCGTGTCCGTGGTGGCCATCGACGACGTTGGCATGTGCGCCGCCGCAGGGAGCTGTGGCAGGGCCGGAGGGACGGCCGAACCAGCCGGAGCTGGCCGGAACGGCGGGGACCTGGATGTGGAGGTGCTCGAGCAAGGGTCGCCGATGCTTGGCGCCGCGAGGGATGTCCGCGCCGCCGGCCGTTGTGTTGTGGTCCGGCTGTGCGGCGGAGGCGGAGGCGGAGGCGGAGGAGGAGGCCATGGATGATTGCTTCTTTCTGTTCCTATCGGATCTCTAGGACAGTGAATTGAGGGATTTCGCTCCGAGAGTGCCGGATGGTGCCTATAGTTAGCAATTAGCATCGGTGTTTTTGCTGTTCTGGAAGGGGTTGCAACCTGCGAGAGCCTTTTTATAGCTTTGTTCTCATCTATCTTTTGATGTTTTGTGTGCACGCTGATACGCAGAATCACAGCCACGTCGTCATGTTCCTACGTGTATATATGTTTCGTGAATTTAGCGAAAAGGAGTAAGTTTCGTGAACGATGAGAAAAGGCCGCGCGTGAGGCGTGCATGGGCCGGGATTACCTCCGTCCGAGGTGATGATGACCGGCCCGGGCGGGGATCTCGGCCATGCATGCATCATGCATGTCAGCATGTGGTCTGATCTGTTGTTCACCAAGACCAAGTTCATGCACCGCGTTTCGCAAACATTAAAAAAAAAGGTCCATTATATTAAAAAACGTTGCCGCGAGGGCGCCGCCCGATCGCCTCCGCCTCAGCGCTCGCGCCATCGGACGGACGGGGATCACGGGATCTTGGTGGAAGTGGCTCGAGCGGATGGTCAATGAGCGAGCCCTTGTCAACTCCAAATCGGGAAGTCGGCAATAATACAGCCAATAGACAAATGCCATTCTAGCTAGGCTTTCTAGCTTGTCCCCATACTCCACCTCGTTTGGTCGTCCCGTCCGCGATCCCGTCCCCCTTCCTCCTCTCGACCTCCTCCGCCTGGTGGTGATCGATCGCCTCAGCTCCGGGTCACCATTCACCAAGCTAAGGGGAGGCGACCACCAGTCGAGCCGCGATCTGTATCTCGCAGGTCAGTAAAAGTTTTGGCTCTCTGATCAGGAGATCCGGTAGGACAGCGGCTTCGTGGTAGAATGGATATAATGATTGGTGTTTCTTGCTGCTGGGCTCACTTCAGATCTTTTTCAGGCTTGCAGCAGCCTTGCAGGGAAGGAAAGAGATCGGCACACAGGACGCAGTAGGCGGCGAGGAAAGATCAGATAAAAGCTCAGATGACTTCGAAATTTCAGGCGTTTTGGAATCATCCTGCTGGCCCAAAAACTAGTTGGCTTTCTTCCTCTCATGCTTCCTCTCTCAACAGTGTTCTACTACATATTTCGTTCTGCTCTGTAATAGATATAAGCTGAGTTTTAATTAATCACCAGTGGTGTTAGGACTTAATTGGATTCTTTCCTGTTCATGCTTTTCTTTAATTTCTGCAATTTCTCATCACTCGTCAGCCTTACATGTTGCAGTTCATTTCTGGGCCCCGACATTCAAGTGGTGCCTCAACGTTGCCAACGTTGCTGACTTTGCTAAGCCACCCGAGGAGATATCCTATCCACAGCAACTAGGTACCGTACCTCCACCGCAAAACGATCCACTCTGCCGTCGTTGCCAACTTGCAATGCTCCACCGTTAATTCTTATTTCGAAAAGAAATTTTCTGTATCGCTGTTGTGTTTATCTCTGCTGCTGAAATTCCGTGTAGCTTTGGGCTGCAGCGGACTCATCTGGGCGCGCTATAGTATGGTCATCATACCGGTAAAGCCGTCATTATGCTATTCTATATCCTCATCGGTTACTTTTCCTAACTCATCTTTTAGACAAGTATAAGTAGTATGCGTATTAAGCTACTAATTGCATTGCTTTCCGATTCTATATGTAGAAAAATTGGAACCTTTTCAGCGTTAGCTCCGCGATGGCTGTTACGTGCACCTACCAGATATCACGCAAAATACGGTACGCACGTCGAACCACACGGACTTGCTGTTGTTTAGTGCCGCGTCGTCAACTTTTCTTTTCAATCCAAATACTGACGACCCAGCCAGCAGGCATAACCCTTGCTAATTAATCTCCTTCACAGGAAAGACTACTTCAATAGCGAAGACGATGCCGTGATGGCACATGTGGAATGATCAATGAATGGCCACAGTATTCTACACGTCCCTTCAGTGCAAGCTTTTCAATTTTCATGTACTATTTGTGTCGTTTCATTCAATCTGGACGCTGTTAAACAACACTAGATTTCCATTTATCCGGTGATGAAGATAAGGTGCACAAAGCACGAGCGTATGTTGTTAAGTTGTACTGTACCTTATTTTTGTATGATAGTTTATAGACATTTTCTCGGCACGTGCTGCTGAATATCATTGTTCTTCCGTCAAGATACTGGGTGTCAATATTTGCCTACTGTAAACAGATAGCCCGAATCTGCTGAACATGGAAAAGAGTTTGACAAGCCGGCGGCTGATGATGTGCGTTTGCCATATTGTTTCAGAGCTTTAGATGCTCACTCGACACATCCGAAGTCTTCAAGGTTAGATACTTAGGCGAACCAGGTACAGGAAAAAAATAGCTCTGGTTGATGACGACAAAGAAATAGAGGGATGATTGCGTGCTGGCTCCGAAGTGCAGAAATGGGACCAGGATGACTATGCATTGCATATGCAATGGATAACGATCCATCGCACAACTAGTGCACTACTGGAGAATTAGGCATTTGTCCCTAGTTTCAAATCATATTTATACCGGTCATTTTTACATCCGGTACAAATGTGGGCATTTATACCGAGTGGAGAGTGAGAGCCCTGGCGCGCCTCTCCGTGAGCCACATTTGTACCTGTGTGTCATTCACCTAAACTTCTTTGTCTTCTACGCCATTCCGTCCCAACTCCATCCATTTTTCACCGTTAAGTCACGTGACATGTGGGCCCAGCCAGTTAAGAAGTCCAAAATGCCCCTGTCTCCATCCTCTCCTCTGTTACAACGGCGGAGGGGTGTTGTAGCGCGGGGGAGACGCGGGGCCAGATTAGGCTGGTCGGTGGCACACTCGCAAGGAACCTATCGCTCTCGCTCCACGCCGGCGGCAACGCGGCAGCAAGAGCTCCCTACACGGAGTTCATGTCAGTGTTTTATACACCGAGCCTTGCTGATGAGCGTGTCTTCCTATTTAGGGTCGAGATGTGCACTGATCATGATCGTCTTGTTGCTGTCGCCGGTACCAAGATCCACGACTTTGAGCATGATATCACCAGTCGGTGCAGGCTTGTTGTTGACATCAGTCTTCTCGGGAACCTCCAGCTCGCTCGGGGCAAGCTTTTTAGCTGCAGTGAAGATTTCCATCATAGCGTTGGGGACTTGATTTGTGGAGGCAAGTTCCACGACTTCTGTGTCGCAGTCGTAGGAACGCTTTAAATCCCCTCGCAGTGAAAGTATTCCTTTGGGGCTCGGTATCTTGAGTACAAGGTACACATAATGTGGAATAGTCATGAATTTCGCCAGACCAGGTCTACCGAGGATGGCATGATAAGAAGTCTCGAAGTCAGCGACTTCGAACTTGATGTACTCAGTACGGTAATGTGCTTTAGTCCCAAAGGTAACGGGTAGTACGACTGAACCCAAAGGAACAGCCGCGTTGCCCGGGATGATACCGTAGAACGGCGAGTTGGTCTTGGTCAGCATGTTGGTGATGTCGAGACCCATCTTCTTCAAGGACTTGGCGAATAGGACATTGAGACCACTGCCGCCGTCGATGAGAACCTTGGTAATTCTGGAGCCTGCCATTACTGGATCCAAGACGAGAGGATATCGCTCCGGTTCAGAGAAACTAGCCCACTGGTCCGCCCTCGAGAAGCTGATGGGAGTTTCAGACCACTTCAGGAAAGTTGGAGGCGCTGGTTCAATGGACATAATCTCCCAGAGAGCTAGCTTTTGGGTACGTTTTGTTGGTAGTCCACCGAAAATGACATTGACAGTATTTGATGGGTCTTGAAACCCAGCGTCTTTGTCTGTGTTAGCCTTCTTCCCCTTGTTCTTGCGATACCTTGGGTTTGGATGCACCAATTCTGGTGTGTTCTTCAAGGCGCGGCGAAGTTGGTAACACTATTCTGTAGTGTGATCACCCTCTGGATGCCATAGACACTTCAGCTTGGTCAATTTTATCCAGTGAGAATCGTCTTCAGTCTTGGCGGTGGGTTCCATGGCTGCAACAGTATTTTCGGGCTTGCGCTTGCGATTGGGATTGCCCGAGTAGTTATTACCCGTGCGATTGCCCTGTTGTTGCTTGCCATCGTTGCTTCCACCAGAATTGTTGTTGTTGTTGTTCATGCGAAGATGTTTGTACCGGTTTCGAGCTTTGTCTTCCTCGTTCGCCCAATGAGTGATCATCTCCTTGAGTTTGGTGATGTTGGCTGAGCGAGCGCGACCGAAGTCTTGGAATAGCTTGTCATCATAGAAACCGTCCTGGAAGGTGTCTATGACTTCTTTCTCGGTAACATCAACAACAGTAGCTCTTTTCTCAAAGAAGCGGCGCATGTACTCGTGAAGAGACTCGCATTGCTTTTGCTTGATCAACGCAAGGTACATACGAGTACCATGACGACCCAAAGAGCCAGCAAAGTTGTTGGTGAAGCGTTGCTTGAGTTGTCCCCAGTTGTCGATGGATCCTCTCTTGAGAGATTCGAACCATGTGAGTGGCTCTTGCTCCAGACTAAAGGGGAAGTAGATGCACTTGGTATCATCATTTCCCCCAGTATTAGAGATAGACAAAGCATAACAAGGCAACCATTGAAACGAACCAGATTTCCAAAACTGGAAACCCGATCCTCTGGACCTCTGTGATAGTCCCAGGAAGTGGCTATCACGTGCAAACCCTGTCTCAAGTGGTACAAATCCATACAACACAGGAATAAAGGGAAGAATTACATAATTTTATTAATACATCAGAGTACAACGTTTTGGCATAAGCCGGGTACAAGTCCAACTGGACTAAACAAGAAAGGTAAATCATCTACGCAGCAGACCTATCGAAGTGAAGCGTCTCCAGCTCCACAGGCAAACTTGAGTGTAGGACCAGCTCTAGTCTTCCCATCCTTTGTCGTCGAGGTCGTAGTCAGTCTCCGAGTCTGAAAGTCCACCATCTACCCGATAAGCGGGTAGGTCATGTCAGCTTCCCAACAAAGAGCAAAAGCGGTGGATGAATTCTAATATGCATGGATAAACCTATATCTGGCTGTAGTAAGTTTATGCAAGTAGTGGTAGCAACATCAAGGTAAGCGGTATTGCAGAGAGGTCACCATCTCCGAGGAGATCCACACCTCTGAGGCCAACGCCTCCGGGGTCAACACCCCAACCGAGAAAAGAACACCAACACACTGGATCGCAACCGAGACACAGCATCCCACTCTCATCTGCGATGTGAGGTCACCAACTCCTACCTCACATCTCAACGGCACCAAGCCGGGCTCACACACTCGGGGGAGAGAAAGCAGCACAAAAGAATACTAGCCAGGTGAGAGATCAAAAGGGCTGTCCATATCAGTGGACACAGACTATAGCTATAGGTTTAACACTCTGTAGAGGATGTACAACTGGACCCGCCGGATAGGGCAGAAACGGTGGCCGCCATTCCACATCCCTACCTAACGGCCGGAGACCTAGCAGTGGCTGGCACTCTCCTGCCTCTCCAAGCCTGACTCGTCGTGAACTAGGGCGCGAAACTTGCCAGCAGGACCTCGAAGCTGTGAAACCATCCCCGGAGGAGCCGGGGTGACGTCTACTCGGGGGGTATAACCCGTCCCCCTCACACGACCACACCGGTCCGCCTACAAGCTGAGTGCCAACCACCAACTAGTTCTCAGACCGAACCCCACCCATACGTGAATGAACGGTTTGTACGAAAATAGCCCAAAGATCAAGGTCACACAGTCGATCGGTCCTTAATTGCAAGGAGCGAGCACTCCACCAATTCCACCCGTCCGACACACCGCTAGGGCAGGAGGCCAGGTCGCATCTCCCCTAGACAGGTGTTCACAAGTAACCAAAGCGGCTCGCTCCCGCGGTAACACGTCAAGGATACACACTCACCCAAAACACACGCTAGAATACTGAGATATCCCCATCTCAGTCCCAACCAGAGATCCATCCATATCACGAAACCGGTAAAATGTATGGGTAGTAAATATCAGGAACTAGCTAGGGGTCTGTAGCTAGTTCCAAAGGTAGGAGGTTCAAGGTACAGGATATAACAAATCAAGGCATGGCTAAGAGATTGTCTATGCATTTCAATCATCCAAAGCATCATAAATAAAGCACTAGCAACTAAATAGCATACATGGGTTCTACATGGTCGGGAGTGACATGACACCTGCGCGGTAGTCGTCGTAGAGTAGTAGAGGTTGGGCCCTTCCTTCGGGTCGAAGGTCTTTCCAATCGTCACAGCTCGGGTCGTCATCGCAGCTCGGGTCTTCAAACATGATCGCAAGCCTACACGAGATGCGACGCGGAAATAAATAACGACAATCATCCATGCAATAACTCCAATTAACATCATTATAGAAGAATCCAAATAAATCCGAACTAGCTACAAGCAGCACTAGTTTAATTTAAAGAAAACAAAGTAATTAGTTTTGTAATAAAATAGTTTTAAGCTACTAGCTTTATATACTAGAAAACAAGTTAGAGAGAAGGGTTAGTTCAAGGTTGGGTTGCCGATCAAAGGCTAAGGGTCTGGCGATCGCGCCGGCAAGGCATGAGCGCGACTAATAGGTGTATCAAAGTGGAAGCTCAAAGGATGAAGAGAGAGGAGTAAGGCGAAACGAGCTAGGCGAGGCATTATCAAGACAAGGTGTGCGGTGGCTGCACAGAGAGAAAGAAGGATCGACTTGTGGTCGATAAAAGGGTGGTGATTTGGTAAGGCGTGCTCGGGAGCACGGCGGAGCAAGTGCTAGCAAAGAGTCAATGGGAACACGACTCGGAGATGTATTCCTGTCCGCGTCACGTCAGTGGCCGGTTGCGGGGCTCCGGCGTCCCAGACCCACAATAGCGCAGTGGCGGTAGCGGCCACGAATCCTACTCCAAGTTCGCGGCAAAAAGAGGTTCGGTTCAAGGGCAAGAGCGGATATGGATAAGGTAGCAGCGAGCGTCTCGGAATTATGAAACCAACGCCAGTGGTTTCATAATTTTCGGAGCTACGGATAATTAGTTATGAATTTTTAAAGGAAAATGGATTTATAAATCATTTATTTAATCCTTTTATTTAAACCGAAAATTATTTTATTAAAATAATGCTGACGTCAGCATGATGTCAGCGGTCAGTAGGTTAGTGGGCCGAAGTTGGGCCCAAAGTGTCAGTGGCCCACTGGGCTGGTCCAGTTCGGCCCAAGATTTTAGAAGTTTAGGAAAGCACCCTTAACTCCTACTTTGCTCGGCCTGGTTAACCTTCGGTCCAAAAGGCCTTCATGGGCCAAAAGCCCGGCAAGACTCCTTAGCAGAAGTCTAGTTTTTCTCCCCATACTCTCCTGAGGTCCGTTCATCATGGTGTCTATAGGATTCTCTGCGGCTTGTGTGGGCCGGCGTGCATGAGGCCGTGCGTGCAGTACCACTCAGGATCAGGGGAAAGGGGGGGTCTTGCCCAAGGTGCTCGACAAAAAGCCCGGAAGGAAGCGGCGGCGCAACAGGGGTTGGCCAGCGGCGAGGTTCGACTATGGCGGCTTGTTCACCTGCAGCGAAGTCCCCTCGGCACGAAGGCCGGATCACCGCCCAGAGCAAGCAGAGAAAAGTGGCACGAGGGCCGATCCCGTACGGGTCCTTTTTTGAGGGAAAACCCCGGTGACAAGCAAAGCGTGGCGGCGGTTGGTGCTGGCAAGCTCGGCGGCAAGACATGGACCCGACACCGGCGAGCAACAGGACGGCGCGGAGCAGCGCAGCGCATCGCGGTGAGGCACCGCGGCAAGACACGTTGCGGTGCAGCACGGCTACAGAGCAGAGTGGCGCGGCGCGAGGCAAAGCAGCGCGGCGCAGCGAGAGGCAAAGCGGCGCGGGATGAGCAGGGACGCGCGCGGCGGTACAACGTCGAGCACGGGATGAGATCCCGCGTCGCGGCTCGGCCGACTCAGGGCAACGCGAGGTGCGGCAAGACAACACGGCGGCGGTGCGTCAAGGCGCAGTGACTGCAGAGCGAGGCGGGTGTGGCGCGGCGAAGGTGCGGCTGAGTAAAGCGGCACGGTGAGAGTGGTGATGCGGCGAAGCTGCGACAGCGCGCATGGCACCTGCACAGACACGCGCGGCTCGATGGGCGGACAGAGCGCAAGGGTGAGCACGGCACGGCGAAGGTCGATCAAGAAGATAACCACGGGTGAGAGAGACTCGGCGGCGGCTATGACGTTTCGAAGCAGAGGCCAAGAAATCCAGAACGGGAATAGAGCAAGAGGAGGTGGCCTGGGTGTGATGCTCACCAGGGGCTCGCCGGAGATCGCGGCGAGGCAGGAAGCAAGGCGTGGCCGTGGCGAGTCGATGCAGGCAGGCCGGCGTGGCGAGGTTCATGGCGACGGTGTTGATCTCCTGCTCGGCTCCCTCGGGTTCGCGGTCGTCGGCGTTCGTGGCATCGTGGTACTCTTGGAGCTCGGCTCCTTGTCTTCGTGACCGTCGTCGTCCTTGACGTTTCCGGCACCGGCTCCTGCTCGGTGTTGTCGTCCGTGGCGGTGCTCGGCGTGGCTTCGTCGTCAGCGGGGACGACACCCTTGGCGTGGCGCGGCTCATGGGAAGATGGATCGGTGCGGGTGTGCGCGCCGAGCTGCGGAACGGCGCTGCGCGGTGCGAGGCAGTAGAGCGTGCGGTGGCGGAACAAAGTGGTGTGGTGAGGTGCGGAGCAGCGTGGCAGTGTGCGCGTAGCTCGAAGGGCCAAGGCGGAGCGTCGACGCAGAGTAGAGGATTTGGGGAAAGAAGCAGAGAGCGGCGATGGATTGGATGGCATGGAAAAAGGAAAATCCCAATTAGATTGGGGAACAGGGAGCGGCTGGAGGTCTGGTCCTCGCCTTGGTGCTCGGTCAAGGCCGGGCGTGGGCAAGAGTTGGCCGAGGGCCCCGATTGGGTGCCGGGGCAATGGTGGCGACGTGGCCGCACCCCTATGGTTGGCGGAGCCCCTTGGGCGTCATGGAGCGGGGTAGAAAGGGGTTTTCCTCAGGGCGGAGCGCACGAGGTGGAGGCCTAGGCGTGCACACGGCTCGACGTGCGTGCAGCACGGGTCGGGCCGGCGAGCCTGTCCCATCCTCTCGCGCGCGTGCGCAGCGTGTGAGGCGAATGGGCAGGGAGAAGAAGAAAGAAGCACAGGAGCTTTTGGCTGACTTGCGGGACCCAGCTGGCGGTGAGGGAAAAAAAGAAGGAAGTGGTCGGCGGGCCTGCTGGGCTGGCGGCCGCAGAGCTGGGCTGACTGGTGGGCCTGTGCAAAGGGAGTAGGAGATGGGTTGGCCTGATTAGATAGGTGGGCTGGGTTAGTTGTTAGTTATTTGAAATAGGTTTTGGAAATATAGGTTTGATTTTATAATATGTTTGAATTTGAGTTACTTCCAAATTCAAACAACACTCAATTAACTCCAAATTAAATTCCAAGAAAATCCAACTCCTATTTATACCATAATTTGAAAATAATTTTTATATGGTTTTATTCTATATGGAATTTGAGATGAGAGCCAGCAATTTGGGATAAAATTTGGTAGCACCCAAGTTCAAACAAAAAGTTTTAAATTTTTGTGAAAATTCACACTTGGCAAAATATTCAAAATTCTAGGATGTTACAACCACTGCCTTGGATCTTGCTCGCCATCATACATTCATACTTGGAAATACCATAGGGCTTAAACTTCTCCGGAAGGAAAAGAGCTTGGAGACGAGCAGAGAAAGCAGAAAAGGAATCAGAATCAGCATCCTTTTGCCTCTCACGCTCCGCGCGCTTGGAATTGATCGTCGTGCGAGCGTCATAGGGAGAATCACCCGACTTGCTATTGACACTTCCATCGCCGCCGTGGCCTCTGTTGCTAGCTTCCGGACGTGTGCGATTAGGAGTTTGAGTGCCACGATGGGCACCTCCACTGCTGCCATGGTGACTAGGTGTGTCGGTTCCTTGACGTAGCATGATGTAGGCTAGTTCAGCTAGCTTTGCGACTTTTGCAGCCGCCCTGTCACGAGGCATAGCACGACCAAGTAAATTGATCGCTTTGATAGCTTCCTCTGGAGTACAATACTGACGAGTAGCGATTGCATCCAGAGCTTCTTGCAAGTTGCGAGTAGGTAGAGCTTCCGCGAGTTCACAACGGAGGGTTGCACGATCAGTGTTCCTCTGGTGACGCGCAGTCTTGGCCTTCGCAGTTTCATTGGGAGGTGCATTAGCAGAGAGTTCATCATCAGAGACATCATCCGAGAAGCGGTAATTGGCGTGGTGCCCTTGCGGAGTAGATGCGTCGACGATGAAAACTTCTCGGTAAGACGAGTAAGTACCCGTGCTCTCAATGAGCTCAGTGTCAGTGTCGTAGTCAACAAGCTTGGTACCTTCCTGGAAAGGCAAGTTGTCGAGACAGGCGACAAAACTCTCCTGACCATCCGAGGTGAGGTCAGCAAGCACATGCTTAGGCCAGTAGACGAATCTACCCTCAGGTGTCGATGTGATCACCAGTTCTTGAGCAGGGCCTGATAGTTGTTGTACTTCAGTAGAATCCGAACTGTAGTCGAACTCGAACTCAGACGAATCTGAATCGAAGTAGTCAAGGTTGACTTCCGAATCCGAAGAGTACTCGAGCACAGTCTTCGAACCAGGGCGCATGAGGATGGCCAACGCGGCTTGGTAAGCAGCGTTGATGTGGCGATGTCCGAAGAGGGGTGGTGGTGGGAGACAATCTAGGCTAAGCGCGAGCTGTGTAGCCGAAGAAAGCGACTCATACTGAATTGAAGGCGAAGTCGAGTTGAACTCGGACTCTGACTCGAGCTCTCTGACAGGGTCAGAAAGCGAAATCTCACCGAAATTCTCGACGAGATCTTCCATCGAGGCTTGTGTAGATTTGAGCTTCAACTCCGGAGTCGATGCCAGGAAACATAGGAATGATCCAGCGCCGTCAGCAACGCAGACCCAGGAGCCAAAAACGAAGGTGTCGCCTTATTGGAAAGCGACGGTTGGCTTGATGATGACAGGAGCCATCGAGTTCGCTAACAGATCATCGACGAGATCCCCTACCTGGCGCGCCAGCTGTTAGTGTTTTGGACACCGAGCCTACCACGGGGTACCCGAGGTAGTAGATTGTGCGGTGGGGCTCACCGAGATCAGGAACACGATGGTGAGACACGGGACACACAATTAGACAGGTTCGGGCCGCAGTATGCATAATACTCTACGTCATGTATGTTGTGTGGCTCTTGATTGATTGCGTATATCCTTGAGGGGGGTCTCTGTCTCGCCTTATATTGCACGGGAGGCAGGGTAACAAGTTGGTTTAGGTACAAGAGTACTAGTCGAGTACGACTAGAAGTAGCCTATATCGGTTAATGAGAAGGTATCCTAATCTAGTACAAGTCTTTGTCCGTCTTGTCTTGCCTTGTGGCCCACGGTAGTCTTGCACCGCGGCCCACTAGTCGAGTAGTCCAGATAATCAGGCCTATCTCCTGGGCATGGCCCACCTGTGTAGTGGGCCCAGGGATGTCCGGTCGACACTTAACTAAGGGAGTGGAGGAGGATGAGCAGGAGTGGGCGTCGCGGAAACGTTGGCGAGGAGATCCTAGGTGTGAATGTCGGCAAGGGCGGGAGCTCGCTTGCATCCGCGATGGGGCAGTGCTCGCCCGCGCGCGTGCTCGCAGCGGCGTGGGCAGAGCTCGCCCACACCCGTGCTCGCGGCGGCGGGAGCAGAGCTCGCCCGCGCTCGTGCCCTCTGGAGGAGGTTGTTGGCCGCGGTGGCGTGCACTAGCGTCCGTGGAGCGGGCACCACGGCGGGAGCTCGACCGGCGTGGCGGTGGCGCGTGCGGCACGTCCGAGTACTGAAGCAGGGGCATTTCAGAGACAAGAGATGGCCAGGCTCACATGTCAAGTGACTTAATGGTGAAAAATGGATGGAGTTGGGACGAAATGGCACAGAGGACAAAAAGTTTAGGTGGATAGAACACATGTACGAGCGAACTTTTTAGTGACACACACGTCAGTATCATATACAGGGAAAAGCCTCTAGCTATTGCACTGGTCCTGCAGCGTAGTGGGGCACGGCGAGCTGGCTAGAGCTTGTATACAGTGCATGCGTGACTAAATTCATATCTGTAGTGTGCAAGTTCTAAGTGTTCAACCACCTAGGTTCTTAGTGCAGTGTGTGTGCGCGCCGTGGGCATCGATCAAACGATCCTACAAAAATTGGTTAGTTTGGAGCAGTATGGTTTAAAGTTGACAGAATATGTTTAAGAGGTCAAATCTGCAACCTACAAGTTCAGGGACTCGAATGACACCTGAACCTAAGTTTAGAGAGCTAAATCTGCAATTTGCGAGTTTGAAAACCGGGATGACACATCGTGACAAGTTAGAGGACCGGGATGACACATCGTGACCCAAAATCTCCTTGGATTAGCATATATGCAAATCTACAGGTTCTAAAAAATATATATGCAGATCTACAACATCAAATTGTTAATCCAGCCAAAATCCATTTCAACCATGAAAGTTAATCTCGTGCATCATCCAAACACGAGAGCGGTCTATTTTTGTCGGTTCGGGACCCACCTCGGGGAGGGTTTGGACTTTGGGGCCAGCAAAGGTCAACTAAAGCTTTATCAGACCAGTCTCAGTGGCAGTGTCATGGACATACTTACTAAGTCTGTCACATCAGCTTTTCAGCATGATGATCTTGTCACTCTCAATGCACAGGGTTATGGGCACAGTTTCATAGATAGAATGTAGCATTTAAATCTTGTATGTGTTGTGATCAAATGTAGGGTCATGAGCTCTCAGTGTAAGGTTGTGAGCATTGGTACCTGTGTCGACCTGAGGTCGTCACCATGACCCTGAAATCTTCTCTTCCTTCATTTATTTGGTGACATGTCATCAAAAAAGTCTATGTGACAGTCCATAAATATCGATGACCCTCCACTGTCACGGTCTTAGATATACAACCACCGGGTCGAAAAGATAAACGGTCCACTTGCGAAAATCAAAGTCATATTTCACTGAGTAAATCAAAAACTCATTACACCATTGTGTATTTTTTTCAAAAATATCTTCAAAACAAAGCAATATTTCAATATGTTTGGATAGTTTTTTTAGCTCGAATGTTGTAACTGTGCAGCTGGAATAATTTTCTTGTGAAGCTAGAATAATAATTGTTGTAACTTCACTAAATGTTGTTCCAGCTATGTTCCAAGAATTAAGTGTATCTATTTTTAAAGATTTCGTCATAAAAACACAACATTATATTAGAATGATTTGAATAATTGATTTGCGAACTACAACTTTTTCTTTGAATAAACATTTGCATGATAAAATCAATGCTCATCAGCATGCCCAACAATGTCTCACATGGTGGCTTCTACAGCTGCAACGCTTCAACACCCGCACGACTCTAAGGGTGTGTTTGGCACGTCTGTGGTTGTGATTGAGGGTGCGTTTGGCAGGACTACTCCGGCTGTGACTGTGGCTGTGGTTGTGCTGGTGGAGTTTAAACCGTTTTAGAAAAACGTTTAGCAAAAGAAATTCTCCTGGATGTATGAGTGGATAAGAGGGTGAAATGTCCATAGTGCTCTTCTCTTTTCTTTTTCTTTTTCTATTTTCTATTTTCCTTTTATTTTTATTATTTTTTTTTCTCTTTTTTTCCTTTTCTCTTTTCTTATTCTTTCTCTCCTCCTACTTCCTCTTATCTATTCACTGCCTGCCTGCCTCCCCCGTGCCGACTCCTCGGCCTCCAGCTCCACCGCACCCACCGGCCTCCTCCACCTCCACCGCGCCGCGCCCCTCGGCCGCCACCATCTCCTCCCCGCGCCGCACCGCGTCCCTCCACCGCCACTACCGACGGGCACGAGCACGGTGCCCCCACCTAACCGGTCGTCGGCGTCCTCCCTGCATGGCTACGTCGGCGCCCCTGCCGTCGTAGGCCTCTCCCCTCTGCCCGCTGGTGGCCTCCAGCTCTCCTCGCTGCGTTGCTGTCTTCCGCACTGTTGAGCTCCGCGCAGGCTCCGCTGTTGAGCCCCGCCCCCCAACTTGTCCGCGTCGCTGGCTACCTCCATGCGCCGTTCAGCTCCGGCATCCTAGCGGTCCTCCGCCGCCGGGCTGGCCACGACCTTCTCCTCCGGGTGGGCAGTGGCAATTTTGTTGTTAATACTGTAAAGTGCAGGAGCATTTTGGTAAGCAGCGGGGCAGGCGTGCGGACAAAGCTGACGAAGCTGCCTTTTTCCGCTGCGGCCCACCGTTTTCACTCTAGAGAGCGTAAATTGTGGCTGCTTCCGGTTGGAAGCTTTTTTTTTCCACCCCTTTGGCACAGCTGTGTCAAAAACAGCTTCTTAAGCTGCTCCTTAAGATGTGCCAAAGGGACCCTGAAACAACTCCGACTGTGGTTGTGCTAGTAGAGCAGATTCTCTGGTGAAGCTGAAACCGTTTTAAAGAATGTTTGGCAAACAACTTTTCATAACTGTGTAACATGGATAAGATAATGAAATATCCCTTTCCTGTTTTTTTTTCATTTTTTTTCTCTCTCTTTTTATTTTTCCCTCTCCCTCCCTTATCCATCCACCGCTCGCACCCGCCGACGCCGTCGTATCCTTCGCATGCACGTCGCTCCAGCGGCTCCTCCCGGCCTCCAGTGCCGCCACCGGCAGCCTCCTCTGCCCTAGCCTGTGATGCACCGTAACGCCGCCCCAGCCTCCTCTGTCCGCCTCCATCGCGTCGCGCCGCAACCGGCAACCTCTACTCGTCTCCACCATGTCGTGCCACCGCGGTCCGGCAGCCCGTCTCCACTGCGCCGCGCCGCCGTGGTCCGGCCACCCGTTTCCACAACATCGCGCCGCTGCAGTTCGGCCGCCGCTCCCGTCGGTCACCTCCAGGCTCCAGCAACCTCCATCCACTACGGGAGAAGGAAAATTCCCCGAGTGTCAAATACTTCCCCGAGTGCCAAAAATCGGGCACTCGGGGAAGCCAATCTTCCCCGAGTGTTGCACTCGGGGAAGAGAGGCTTTCCCGAGTGCCGCAAAGTGTGTGGCACTCGGGGAAGAGAGGCACTCGGGGAAGACCACCTTCCCTGAGCGCAACACTCGGGGAAGAGCGGCACTCGCGAAAGAAAAATTGGTATTTGACGGAGGAATGGACGGCACCGTTTAAAAAATTTCTTCCCCGAGTGCCCTGCTTCGGCACTCGGGGAAGGGCCTCTTCCCCGAGTGTCAAGAAAGGCACTCCGGGAATTAATTTTTTTATTTTAGTTTTTTTGCCCTATTTTTTTGTGGAGCCTTCCCACATTATTTAAAACTCCTTACTCAAATTTGGGGTAATTTCAAATTTTTTAGATATATTTCGTTAGTTTTTTTTGTTATGTTGAATTTTTTTTGCATACTTCAAATTTGAACTGCAGGTGCATGAAGTAATGAAATTTCTTGATTCAAAAAATGATATTCATGATATTTGGTGTATATTGAGGCCATATTCAGAAACTCACACGAAATATCGAGCATCTTGTTACCGTAACATGATGAGCAACTTGTACGAAAAGTATTTCTAAATTATATAAAATCCGAACGAAGTGCAAAAATCATGAAACTTGTCTAGATGTAATGTTATCACTTGTAGAAGCTATGATAAAAAGTTGAAAAGGTTTCGAGTAAGTTGCAACGTCGGATGCCTAAAACCCAGACATCTCCACGTGTGTTACCACAGTGATGGCATGTGGAGATGTCTGGGTTTTAGACATCCGACGTCGCAACTTTCTCCAAACCTTTTCAATTTTTTATCATAGCTTCTACATGTGATAAAATTACACCTAGACAAGTTTTATGATTTTTGAACTTCGTTCGGATTTTATATAATTTACAAATAGTTTTCGTACAAGTTGTTCGTCATGTTACGGTAACAAGATGCTCGACATTTCGTGTGAGCTCCTAGATATGGTCTCAACATACACCAAGTATCATGAATATCATTTTTTGAATCAAGAAATTTCATTACTTCATGCACCTGCAGTTTAAATTTGAAGTATGCAAAAAAAATTCAACAAAACAAACGAAATATACTAAAAAACTCGTAATTACCCCAAATTTGAGCAAAGAGTTTTAAATAATGTGGAAAAGCCTCACAAAAAAATAAAATAAAAAACTAAAAAAAATAAATCCCGAGTGCCAAAACAAAACACTCGGGGAAGAGACTTCCTTCCCCGAGTGCCACCGTGTCCTAGCACTCGGGGAAGAGGGGAAACCCTAATGGCCCAACCGGCCTACACCACACACAACACAACACAGTCGCGCTCTCAAAAAAAAAACACTACACAACACAGCCGCACCCACACACAACACAGCACGCGCACACACACGCCGCCGCTGCCCTGCTTTGCCCTCGGCCGCCGCTGCCCTCCGGTCGCCCGCCGGCCCTGCTCGGCCGCCACCGGTGGTCCGCCGCCCCTTCTCCCGGCTACCCGGCTCGGCGCGCCTCCCCTTCCCCCGGCTCCCCGGCTCGGCGCCCTCCGCGGGCCCTCCCCAGCTCGCCGGCCGCCACCGGCCCGAGGGGATTGGAGGGAGCCGCCTGAGGGGAGGCGGGCGAGGGGTGGAGAGAGCCGCCCGAGGGGATTGGAGGGAGCCGCCTGAGGGGAGCCGTCCGGATCTGAAGCAAGGGAGAAGAAGAAGAAGCAGGGAGGAGGAAGAAGGAGAAGGGAATAGGAAGAAAGAGAAGGGAGAAGGAGCCTTGGCTGCCGGCCATAGCCCTCGCCGTTGTCACCGCCCCGCCATTCGTCGACGTCATCGTCCCCGCCCCTCGCCGGAGAAGAAGGTAAATCCGTCGCCCTGATTTTAGGCATCTGTGAAACAAAGCATTCCACTCAGCAGCTACCATGAATAACTTGCAAGAAATTGCATCCCTAATCACTGTCTTGAACAAATGAACAATGTCTGCATAACAAAATAAACCAACTACTAGAGATCTTTGGAATTTTTTTGGATTTGGGACCTCATTTGTATAAGAAAAAAGAAAAAGGATGAAGCAAAAACACCTTGCCGATTCGAGGGCCCAATTAGTTGCTTTTCACGTGTGTTGGCTGATGTGCTGACTTGATTTTGATTTAATTGCAGCAGTGTGGCAAGTTTAGTTTAATATACATGCTAAACTACTAGAAGTATACATGGTCATGGGGCCCTGCGATTTTTGGTCGGGCCTGGCCAGAGGTGACATCCTCTGTCCGCACCCCAACTACCCCAAAGCCCAAACTAAACAACCTGCATATGCAGGGGAAAACATTATTAGGTTGTCGAGTGCTAATTGTGCTTATTATCATCTAGGCCTGGATATTATCATAATCTTGTAGTTCTCTTATACCTAAGTAAATATGAATTGCTCTAGTGAGTTGTTCTTGTCATCCAGGCCCTGTACAAAATTCCAAAAGGATCATCTATATCAAGTGTTGGGCCCTTAACATGTATCTGAATGACTGAATATCTGATTATTGGAGGACACTTGTGGTCCCTTTACAACAAATATATACATATGTCCTTTCTGATATTGAGTTAAATAATCTATCCTTTATTTTTTTACTCATTTGACAACCAAAGTCTTACTTTCTAGATTTACTTGGAGACATATGCTGTAGATCTTGGAAGTTGGAATACTAGAGGTATTTTTTGTCTGTGCTAGGCTCCTCCCGACGGCGGCCTCAAGCTCCTCCCCCTCGGTGGCCGGCGCATGGACGGCGGCGACCTTCCCTGCGAGGTGCGGCCTCGACCTCCCTCCCGGTGCGGCCTCGAGGTTACTCCCGGCGCATTGACGGCGACTTCTCCGGCGAGGTGCGGCGGCGACGCAAGGACGGCGGCCTCCTCCGACGATGACGGCGCCCCTCCTCCCGATCTGGACAACAGCCACCTCCCTTCCTCCATCTGCAAGTAACTCCTCCCTTTTCCTTCTTCCTCTACCTCCAAATTGCTACTGCTAGGTTCTGAATGTCAATGTGTGTGAATATTCTGTAAGTGTGAATTGCTACTCAAAATTGGCAGATTGTGAATGTGCAGATTGTGAATGTGAATGTGCTCTCACACATATATACACATGGATCAGTGACTGATCGAGCTTTTTTCTAGATACACAACTTTTGATATGCAACTTTGATTTGCAACTTTTGCTATCTGCGGGAAAGCAATGCTAGTATGAATGGGTTTGTTTTTATTTTGGTTTAGGGAAAAAATTGTTCTTTGTTTACCTTGGAAATGATTTCTTGTCAATGAGTGATGACACCTGCTATGCTGGCCCTGACACTAGAAGAACAATCATGCTTGAGTGTCGAAGTCAACTTTTGTCTCTTCTTATTGCCTTATATTAGAAATTACAACAACCAGTTGCATGCCCAAGGCCAACTCCAGTATCTAGCAGGTTTAGAAGTAGAGATGACTAAAATAACAGCAAGTTGTGCCATTTAATAAGGTTTGGGGAAATTGTCCTTACTGGCATAGATCATACCAAGTTTGTTTATTAAAAAACAAAATTATACCTAATCAGCATCTGAAGATTCGATGTGACAAGGACTAAACTTTTAGCCTCGGATCCGAACAACCCCTTTTGTTTCTGGTTGCACAACTATTGGCTGTTGCCTGATACCTCCTGGTGTGCAACGTTTAGTTCCTCACAAATACTAACAAACCCTGTAGCCCCTCCCCCTTCCTTTTGTAATAATTAAGTTCGTAATTTGTATAGATTAAAAATGAAGTGGGCTCATGATATAGTGTTTTTCATGTCAATAGCCAATCCAATGGGGTACGAGGAGAGCAAAAATCATCTTTCGAGTCTCAGTTACCAGGAGCTCCAATGTTTGTGCAAAAGGTATAACCTTCCTGCTAAGAAGACCCACACTCAGTTAGCAAGCTTGCTTGCATCGCTGCTCGTGGTAAGCATATATGTTAATATGCAATGTTTGAAATTTACTAGTTTTACATCAGAGTTTGCCACAATGTATGAGCTCCATTGTTCATTTAAATTCAGAGTTTGAAAGGAAGTAATTGTTTTCTTCTATACAGGCATCTCATCCTGCTGGTTTGACTACCCCATTATCAACTGTGAAAGAAACAGCCACGTGTATGTACAAAAGCTTCTTTATGTTAAACTTAGATGGCAGATTGCTTACATTTGCACAATGGTTTATTGTGCCAGTTTCTTTCTCTTTGAAAGATGATGCTGTATGAATAATTGACAGCCTAATTAACTGCAGGCGGCCATGTTAGCAACAAAAGAGGCCCATACAATGGCAGAGATGATGGTAGACCACCTGCGCATGTGAAGCATCAAAAAGGATCTCAAACACTGCTTGCACCACCACCACCACCACCACATCGTCGAGAGTCCACTCCGGTGAGTATGAGTACGGTTGTCTTACTTTCTTTTGCTCATGCTTAGTGTCAAACCTAGTGATGGCCTTCGTGCCGGATTTGTTGATGTGTCGGTCTTCGTGCCAGATTTGTTGATCTGTCGGCCTTCGTGCCAGAAATGTGGTTGTCGGCCTTCGTGCCGACCTTCTTCTTGCAGGTTTTGGAAACCTCCCCATGCAGGGGAGGTGCTGCCGAAATTTTCAACTTTTCTTTACACCTTAGATTTTTATCTTGTCACTCACGTGCAATTTCTTCTCTTTTTTTCAGCATCAATCGGGGGCGTCGTCGAACAATGTCGGAGGGTCGCCGGGATCGCACGTCGGGCCATCCCCACCTAGACCATCGCCGGGATCGCACGGTGGGACATCCCAACCCTCACGGTTGCCGTGAGCCGCCCGCGGAGTCGGATTTATGTATTGCACTTGTGAACTTGGAATAGTGTGTACTTTTAAACGTGTGGATTGTAATATATTGTGCATTTCGAACAAATTTGGTCGTTTGTGATTTATAAATGTGGTTTGTGATATATTGTTGTTGATTTATGATTTGTGATGTGTGTGTATATATATATATATGTATGTATGTATGTATGTATGTATGTATGTATGTATGTATGTATGTATGTATACACACACATATATATATATATATGATTTGTTGTTCACACGGAAAAGAAAAAAAACAAAAAAAGGGTGGCTTCCCCGAGTGCCTAGTCAGGGGCACTCGGGGAAGTGCTTTTTTAAATAAAAACCAGCTAATTTCTTCCTCGAGTGCCTAGGCAGGGGCACTCGGGGAAGGGTTTTTAATAAAAAACAGGAAATATTATTCCTCAAGTGCCTTGGAAGGGGCACTTGGGGAAGAGGATTTTTTTTAAAAAAAATCGAATATCTTCCCGGAGTGCATTTGTGAAAAAGAATTTGATGATTTCAAATTTATATCCTATAATTTACAAATCACTACGTTAGCTACTCCGTCCATTTTTAAATTAGAAGTTATTTTTAGTTTTATCCTTAGTCAAATTTTATATCAATTTTAGATCAAATTTATAAGGAAAATGCATTAACATTAATATACCAAATAAATGCACATTAAATATATATTACATATTTACATGATGTATTATTTAATTAGAAGAGATTGATATTGTATATATTGTGAATTTTCTATAAACTAAAGATAGAGAAATTTAACTTATGATAAAATTAGAATGATTTATAATTTGAAACGGAGGAATAATGATAAGAAAAATCAACAAGGTTGTTAACAAAAACCCGAAGCAGCACGCCAGCTCCCACTTTATTTGCAGCACTGCAATCTTGCACCAAGTGAAGCACACTTTATTCATGATGATGACCGCAGACATGTACGCCTGCTGTTCCTACCGACACAGCTATCATACGATCGCTCAGCCGAACTGCTGCTGCGTGTAGCAGTCTAGGTTCTCGCCGTAGCCGACGCCGAACATGTCGCAGTAGCGTTTGTAGTAACCGATGCGTCTGTTGTTGGCGCCTTGATCGTTGTTGGGCCCCATGCCGCACTCCTTCCCGCCGTTGATGATGTTGGTGATCGCACCGTACCCGGGCACCCGCCCTGCCGCGGTGTCGGCGCTCGTCGGCGTCCAGTTGCCCAGGATCACGTCGTGGCACGACGGCTTGGGGGACTGCGCCGTCATCCAGAACCAGATGGCCGTCTTGAAGGAGATCACCGCGTCCGTCGACACCAGGTCCGGGTTGCTCACCAGGTCCACTTGCAGCGCGTTGCCGGCCAACTGGTAGTTGGACAGCCTGCGTGGATGGAAGAGATTAAGATCGATATGAGGAAAAGAGAAATGTCACGTACGGCAGCAGCAGATTAACCACGCGCCTGTCGTCGTTATGTTGTTACCGCATACCCTGTCAATTGGATGGGTCCCCGTCCGTAGTAGGGAGGAGACGTCGCCTTGGTGATCTCTTCCTTGTAGCAGTACCCCCATGTGTATTGGTCAGCAGCACCGCCGTTGGTCTCGTGGGAGGTCTGGCCGAAGAAGGCGGCGAGCTCGCGCTTGTTGGCCTCGTCGCCGCCGCTGGTGCCGAACGCCGGGAAGGCGTTGGCGGCCTGGATGAAGGCGTCGTACGTGTAGAACCCCATGGCTGGGCACTGTGCGTTGTCGCGGTTGGGCAGCATGTTGTTGTACACTTCCTGCGTGATGATGGAGCCCACGCCCTGCGCGGCCGCCACGCCGAGCAGCAGCGCCATAGCCGCGGCGCACGCCGTGAGCGCGAACGACATCGCCATGAGGCTTCGCTGCCACAGCACTACTCCCTCCTGCACTTGCTTTCCGAGGAGATACTAGCCTACTACTTCCTGTGGACTGGGTTGTGCTTGTGCGGCTGCTTGGTTTAATTTGCAGCGGCATTTATAGATGCCATCGAGGGTCCATTGCCGTGCTCAATCGGGCGTGCATGCGCCCGGCCTGCCGCGGTGTAGGGAGGGCACTGGGCATACAGATTTCGGCGTAATTTCCCATGATGTTTCACCGAGCGGGCGCAACGATTTTTGTCTGGAGAGTTTACCGGTTACTAGTCAACTAGACATTTCTCCTCCACTAGATTCTAGAAAAAAAATTCTATCAATTTATCGGATTTCTATCAATCTAGTTTCTCTGAGCAATGAGCGAGGTCCTCTGTGCGGATACGGGCGAAAGATCGATGGAGAGCGCGCGCCCGACGTCGCATGCCGTGTCCTTTGTGCACAACCACAGAACTACAGAAGTCATCTGGAAACAAAATAGAGCACACGGTTTCTATAGGGTTTGGCATACGTTCCCGGACTTTCCATATTTGCCCGGCAGAAATTTTCCAGCGCTCTTTGTGGAGGACACGCAGACAGCGTACTCGCTCTTGATGTTGCAGCGTGGCAATGTTGGCCAGTCAGTCTCGCAAGGCGCGTATAGGGCGTCATTGGTTGCCCGGTTCCAGCCCGTCCAGGCTCTCGACATGCAGCTGCCGCATGATTGGTTGTCTGCGTCAGCGTTCGAGCCAGGCTTCGACGATGCAAGATGCTTCTCTGAGCCAGGCCCATTAGAAACGCAGGAATCGAGGGTTTCTGCTTAGCCAGGCCAGCGCGAGCAATTTGCTTGCATGAGTGCAGAGAGCAGCGATGCAATGTCAGCTTGTGCGTCCAGGATACCAATCAACTTCAATGCGCAGCCATCCTACACAACGAAGAAAGCAGCCCTTCGCCGTGCGTCTCGAACGCACGGCAAAAGCTAATATGCCGTGCGTTTTCTACCGGGACGCACGGCAAAGGGCGCACGGCAGCTTTTGGCACGGTAAAGACCCTTTGCCGTGCGTTTTTTTCGCACGCACTTGACGCACGGCAAAAAAAAAAAAGCGGCTGACGGCGCGGACGGTCGGAAGGACGTTAGTGAATGTTTGCCGTGCGTCACCATCGAAAACGCAGCAAAGTAGTGGCCTTTGCCGTGCGCCGTCATACAAAACGCACGGCGAAAGTTAATCAGAAAAATAAAAAAATTACAGGGGCCCGCCCTATGCTACTGCCCCCCGCCCCCACCACCACCACGTCGCCCACCACAGCCGCTGGATCTGGGATTGGCCTGCCGGCGCCGAGAGAGGAGGGAGAAGGCCGCACGGAGAGGAGGGAGGAGGCCCTCCGGTGCGCCGGGAGAGGAGGGAGGAGGTCCTCCGGTGCGCCGGTGAGGGAGGGGGAGGGAGGACGGGCGCGCCACCGGGAGGAGGCCGGTCGGGCCGCCGCGCCACCGGGAGGAGGCCGGCCGGGCCGCCGCGCCGCCAGGAGGAAGCCGGCCGCGCGCCGTCGGGAGGAGGCCGCGGCGCCGGATGGAGAGTTTGCCGCGGCGCCGGATGGAGAAGGGAGACGGGCCGACCGAGCGGCTGCGGGGTTGGGGAGAAACGGTGGATGGGGCAGGGTTTGAGGAGGGGGCTCTTTTATATAGAAAATGTGTAGCATTTGGACCGTCCGATCGGCGAGATCGACGGCTCCCAGCGTCCGAGATGGTAATGGGCTGGGGTGAGGTGGGCCGGGGGTTAGGTGGCCCGGGGTGAGGGTTAAATAGGCTATGTGGGCTGGTAGTAGGATATATATATATATATATATATATATATATATATATATATATATATATATAATCTTTGCTGTGCGCCGTTCCAAAAACGCACGGCAAAGGTAATCTTTGCCTTGCGTTTTCACAAATACGCACGGCAAAGGTTTTATTAATGAAATCTAAATTTTTCATGGAAAAACACTAAAATTATCAAATGGATTCGAAAAAACACCAAATTTTTACATAGAATAACTTATATTGTCTATTGCTTATAGAAAAAAATTGAATTCAAATTCAAATTTGATCGTCGCTTTTCATTCAAACCTAACCATCTACTTCTCAACTCTCTGAAACTTCTTCGGAGATGTTTCGATTTGTAAGCACCGTACATGACAAGATGTTCAAAACTTATTCAAATTTTTACTACAACCTCCACATATGATATCATGAGCCCTTGGTGAATCTTATAATTTTTAGACTTCATTTGCAATTTTTAGAATTTTTAAATCATTTGCACACACGATCATGGTCGTGTTTCCTAGTCAAGATGTTCAAAATTTCTTTTCATTTCATGGAAGAGGTCTTAAATTAGACTAAATAACATGAATATTATTTTTTCACTCACTTTACTCTATTATTTGAATCACTTGTAGTTCAAATTTGACCTCTTTGAAAAAAAATGCTTAAAATGCAACTAATTAGTTAAATATAGCAAATTAATCCAAAAATCTACCAAATTTTACCATGAAGTCTCACATGTTGTATGTATAGAGTAGAAAAAATTTCAAAGTGAGAAGAGTTTGTTTTGAGGGGCTATTAGATTTGGAGCTTAGGAGGACATATATATGAAAAAAAATTTTTGCCGTGCGCTTTTTCAGAGACGCACGGCAAAGAGGTATCTTTGCCGTGCGCCGGACAAAAAACGCACGGCAAAGAGGAGAATAACCCCCCCTCCTTGCTAACGGTGGGTAACGACCGGTGGGAAAAAAATATTTGCCGTGCGTCGGAGGGAAACACACGGCAAAGGGAATGTCTTTGCCGTGCGCCACGAAATAAAACGCATTGCCGTGCGTTTTATTTCCGACGCACGACAAAAAGTCTTTGCCGTGCGTTTTTTCAAGACGCACGGCAAAGGGAGATCTTTACCGTACGCCCGATAGAAAGCGCACGACAAAGATTGTAATGCACGGCAAACATCAATTTTCCCATAGTGCTGTATGCGTGCAGGCAACCAAACTGTGAGCGGCAGCAGCCTGGCCATGAAGAACCTGGCTCACGGTGCGATGCAAGCACGAAGGGGTGCGAGGAACCAATCACGCCCATAAACTTTATGTGCATGGTTTTATTATGCGACAGTTTGTTTAAACAAGTTCGTTCAAAAAGAAGGAAACTTATGTTTTTTAATCTGCGCTCATTTCTATCAGCAATTCAGTCCATAGGCACCTACCATTTTTATTTTTTTATTGAGTGAAATACATAGTCGGTCCTTCTACTATTTGGTCCTTCTACTATTTGTTTATTGAATGAAATGCATGATCGTAGATCGATCTTTAAACTTCTCTGACTATGTCACTTAGGTCTTCATACTCTCAAATTGCATAGTTACCTAGCTTCGTGAACTTAGCCTCAAGTGTCATTTAAGATTTCGTTCGGCAGGTTCTTGGCAGATTTGTACGGCAGATTCTTTCTGAGAGAAGTACTACGTGCTGATTTGTTCGGTAGATTTGTTATGAGAGAAAAGTACTGCGCAACAAGCCAAAATTAGACAAGCCAAACGGAGTCTAAGTTCATATACTCTTAATTAAAATGCAGATATCCTTAATTTTTTGTCTTCAGGTATCATCTAATTAAAAAGTCCCTAACTCTCAAAATGTACTATATCATCCTAACTGAACGAAATTATTAAACTTATTATTCTTAAGATAATTTAATCACAAGTAAACAAAATGAATTTTAGCTCACATACACTACTAGGGAAAGAGACTTTCGTCCCAGGGCAAAAATAACATTAGTACCGGTTATTTTGCCCACCGGTACTAATGTCAACCAGAACCGGTACTAATGTCCCGTGTCAAAAAGGAGGTGGGCGGAGCCATCCCGTGGCAAATATTAGTACCGGCTCGTATTGAGCACCGGTACTAATGTCCCACATTAGTCCCGGCTCCTAATAGGGCCGGTACTAATGTGGGCGCGGGACATTAGTACCGGCCCGTATTAAGAGCCGGTACTAATGTGGCTACATTAGTACCGGCTCTTAATACGGCCCGGTACTAATGTCCAACGGCTATATCTTAGCTTCTTCCTCCTCCAACCCGAGCCCCCCTTCTTTCTCCACTTCGAGCTCCTTCTTCTCCATGACGCCCTAGAGGAGCTTTTGCCGGATTTGCGACCATTTCTCGACGATTTCACTCGCTGAAGTGGTCTAGAGGTTAGTTACTTCATCCTCCCTTGATTCATGCTTATTTTGTTGAGTTTCATTGGTTGAAATAGGAGTATTTTAGCACTTTAAAATGAACTCAGAATAGGGATTTTTTTTCTATTTATTGTATTTTGTCTATGTTCTAATACAATTGATTGAAATGGATGTGCCGTGTTAGTTGGATGAGGTGTTCTATATGATGATACAAATTATTTTTTTTGCATTATTTTTTATAGAAATAAATATATTAAATTATTTAGATGTACTTACTAAGAGAAACAACTAGAATATTAATATTAGAATTAGAGAAATAATTTATTAGTCAAAAAAATAGTTTGCTTATAATAATAATAATTTAAATTGAAATATAGTTTTCTCATTAGAAAAATATTTTCTCATTAGAAAAATATTTTTCTCCTAAGAAAAATATTTTCTTAGGAAAAAATAGTTTCTTTATTAGAAAAAAGTTTTCTTCAATACCATCAAATTAGTTTTTTGTCATTAGAAAATTAGAAAGAAGTTTATACTTGATGTAGAATATGGATTTAAGTTGTTTGAATTTGTGTAACATAGTCTTCCATTCATTATTTAAACACTAGTAACGAGTCAAAAATGGTTTTCTCATTACAATAGTTATTTCTTAGTTAGAAAAATAGTTTCCTCAATAGAAAAATAGTTTTCTTCATTAGAAAAATTGTTTGCTCATTAGAAAATTAGTAAAAAGTTTATATTTCATGTGGAATATGGATTTGAACAGATTGGATTATGTAACATAATCACTTGCCTTCATTTAAACACTAGTACGTACTCATTAGAAAAATAGTTTCCTCATTACAATAATACTTTCTTAGTTAGAAAAAGAGTCACCTCACTATAATCTTGTTTATATTTCATGTGGAATATTGATTTGAACACTATGAATTAGTGTAACACATATAATCTTGAAATGAGCCCGCCATCTACTAAGGGGAAAAGTAGTGTCGCTTCAACGGATGCAGCACCAGCAAACACGGAAGCACCGGTCAAGGAAGCAGAAGCACCCCTAGCCTCACTAGAAGCACCGGTTGCCTCACCAGAAGCACCCCAAGCCTTAGCAAAAGCAGCCGGGGTCTGCCACGAACGGTTCCCCGTGGATGACATCATAGTGAGGTCAGCGTGTGAGCTTCACGCTCAACTCAGAAACAAGATGTTACCAGTGGCTTATGGTGTTGCTGAGGTCCCGGAACCGGGGAAAACTTTCATGGGTGTGTAATTCAGTAAACCATTTTACCATAAAGTTGCCGTCGACCGAGTGGTCCCCAGTTGGGAAGACCTCGAACTGGAGTTACCGGGACCTGATAGGGAAGAGGTGCTTGGAGATACCGTGCACGGTTGGGTATTGTGGGCCAAGGCTCACATAAAGATTACGGAACCGGTCAAGGAAGCACCCCTAGCCTCACCAGAAGCACCTCTTCCTGATGCCTCATCTACACCCCCCGTGCCTGAAGGCGAAGATCTTCAGCTACCGTCATCTCCAACAGGAAGCATGAGTCCTCTAGTTGATCGGGACCCAAGCGAGAGTCCGCCCCCTCAGCATGATGAGTCTGTTAAGGGCAAGGGTACCAAACGACGAGCTACGCATCATCCTCCGCCCCCTCCTCCAAAGAAGCAGACGAAGCTCAGGCCGAAGAAGCCTCAACCGAAATTATCTTACGAGAAGACTCAGGAGGAGCTAGATGCTTCAGTGCGGGCTGAGCTTGATAGACAAATATTCAAAGCGAAGAAGCCACCTGTTGAGAAACCAATTGACCAGGTCAAATTTTATCGCTTCATGAAAAAAATGGAGGAGGAGAAATGAATAAATGCCCAGGCACCTCCTTTGAGTGACTATGACCGACAGGCACTCAAGATGGACAAACAGAAGAAGCTGGCGAATAGAGCTAAATCTACAATTCCACAACTAGGCACTCAGTCAAAGCAATCTGTCTCCCCCATCAAGATGCTTTCTACGCTTGAGCAGCATATGCTCGTATTCAATAAGGATTCAGGTCTGACTCCTGGTCAAATCCGAGGGGACGAACCAATCCCAAAGCATGAAGGGGCAAATAGACCGAAGTATGAGTGGGGTAAACCTCTTGTGTGGCCGCAGTTGGTGCCGTTTCTTCCAACGAGAATGCATGAACTGCACGATTGGTACATGGCTGCGTCAGCCAGCGGTGTAACCTATGTGGAAATTACCATAGAAGATCGACATTATTTCCGTGACCGAGAAACTTTTGGTGTGGAATTTGACCAATTTTGGTACTTATTCAATCAAGATGCAATTGACTCAGGACTCATCGCTTGCTGGACTCTGTAAGTCTAAAAAACAATGATCTAGCCATTCTCCCTTATCTTAACTTGTGTTTAATTTGAATTTAATTTCAATCATGCAGCTTTGAGATGCAGCGGTGTAGGAGGAGAGGAATAATGGGCGTCGGCTTCATGGATCCACTAATGATAAATCAGACTTGTGTCCGAAAATGGGAGCTGGCCATATTGGACTATATATATTTGTATCTAGAAAAACACCATGAGAAGGGTATCATACTTCTGCCATACAACTTCGGGTGAGCAACGTGTATCTCATCTATTTTATCTTTTTCAAATGACATTGCATATATATTTCAAGAAACTAATACTTCTACACGTATGCACAGCTTCCACTGGATTCTTTTTGCATTTTGTCCGTCTCTAAGCAAGGTCTTCATCTTCGACTCTTTGAGGGCAAGTACAGATAAAAGCGCATACCAAGATGTCGTAGAGATGATCAAACTTGCATGGACTCGCCTCTGTGTAGAGCACCCGGGAAAATACAAAGAGAACATTTATTTCCACTATGATTTCCCTGTATGTGTATTCTGCTAGTCCGCATATCTCATGTCTTCCAATATAATTAAACATATTTCATAACCTTGTTTTCGCACATGTGTAGTGCTTGACACAACCTTCAGGTACCAATCTGTGCGGATACTATGTATGCGAGTTCATGCATACCTTGTCAAGCATCGCAAGAGGTACCAACCTTGAAGACAGGGTGCGTCCACTAAACTAAACGGCACATGCATGTAGTTCTTATTTGTCCATGTTCTTTTTTGTACAAGTTCTTATTCTTTGTTCATATACTTTTGTAGATTGATGACATCAAGGAGGGGCTCCTCGAGTCGGAAAGAATCCGGTTAATTCAAGAACAACTATGCGGATTTCTTCTAGATGAGGTGATTACGCCAGGTGGAGAATTCTATTCAGGCTTATCATCTGTTATTGTAACGGGGAAGTCCACGGAAGAAACATCGGGGAAGTCCACGGCAAAAGCAACTGGGAAGTCGACGGACCAAGCAGAGTCGACTTAGCAGGGGAGCAAGAGAGAAAAAAGCTCTACAAAGGACCAATCGTCAGGGAGCAAAAAAAACTAATATTAAACCCTGCTGACCTTTGATGCTATGTATTATATACACTAATATATATTTTTTGTATTTCTGTATGCACAATATTATATATGTTCTTGCATTGGATCAACTACCGGATTTGAGATAATACATGCATACGAATATATGTACTAGTATAATATTAGATATTATACTAATACATATATACGTATGCATGTATAGTATTATCTCAAATATTTTATATGGCACACGAATATATATTATAGCGTATCAGGCATTAGGATTAGTATACGTAAATACGATAGAATTAATAAACCAGAAAACAATAAAGAAAAAGAAAAAACAAAAAAATTTAGTACCGGTTGGCATCAAGAACCGGTACTAATGTCTACCGTGCCACGTCGCCGGGGGCGGGCACATTAGTACTGGCTCCCAATACCAGCCGATACTAATGTCCCCATTAATACCGGTTTCCAAAACCGGTACTAATGTGACTTCACATTAGTACCGATCGAACAATACCGGTTTGGAAACCGGTACTAAAGGGGGGTTACGGACCGGTACAAATGAGACTTTCCCTAGTCGTGATATGACATACGAAAATATTGTTGAGCATGGATCTTCAAAGCTTGAGGATGTTTTAATTTAAATGTAATATCTCATCTTGCTAGGTGGACATGATAGACATGAGACGCGCTCTCTTTTTAGAAAATTGTTCAAACTTGAAAAATTTGTATTTAAAATTGCCTGACTATAATCAAGGGCTTTTGAATACTATAAACTAGACGATACCCTGCGCGTTGCTGCGAAAATTTTTAAACAAAATTATAAGATGAAATGTGAAAGTAGAAAACCATTGCATGACAACATTCTTTTGTAAACAACATTACACATGAAAGCATGTTAATTTTGTTGAGAGAGAATCATTCTTAAAAGATCAATGCTACATGTATTTCTACTGCAGGAATTTTGTGGCATGCTACTCAGAAAGATGTATTATTAGTCACAGAAAATCGGTTGAATACATAAATATATGGTCTAGTGGATGGTGACATGATGTCTAATGAGTTATGATGTGGAATGCTTGCATATTGAGAGAAATAGAGCTATGACTCTTAGTGGGGTGCTCGTATACCTGGTATAGATGATTACCAAATGAAATATGAGAAGAGATTGAAGGATCAACGAAACTAGTCAGAAAATTAGGCAATGAAAACAATGGTGTGATTGAGAGCACAATATTTTTTACTAACATGCTAAATTTATTGATGGGATTACACTGCATTTTAAGAGTACAAGGATTTAGATGACACCTGAAATCAAATTTAGAGGGTCAAATATGCATTTTGAAAGTAATAGACCTAAATGACACCCAAGGTTAAGTTTAAGAGTTAAAAGATGCAATCTGAGAGCGGAGACCTAAGTGTTTTGATCATGCATTTTACTCTTTGTTATTTATATCGGTTCCTAATGACTGCTTAGTTCAGATGTGAAGATGTCAAGTAGTAGTTCGCTTTTTCTCCTTTCTGTTACGTGTTGAGATAGAACAAAACATGTGTACATGAGAAGAGAAAGGATAAATCAGCTTATGAATAGCAACAGCGGGTTCAAACATGAACAATCACACTGCAACTTTTTTACATGACGTTTTCTCCTTTCTTTTGTTCTTATACTAGTTTTTATTCTACCACAAACTTTGCATGATTGCTGATGATGATATTATCTCCATTTTATTTTACTTTTTGTTGACCATTTTATGCACTACCGACCGCCCCTATTACCGGTAGTACACATTTGTTATTGATTTTTCTTTGGAAGAAGTGTATTTTTCATCCCTCAAGTATTGCAAAAGTGTGACATTCATCTCTCACGTTTCATTTGGTACAAATCAACCTCTTAACTATCTGAACCGGTGCATTTATCATCCTCGTCTTACTTTAACAATGATTTAGTATTATATAATAGCAGTTTAGACCATGTTTCATCTTGCTAATTACTACTTAGTCACAAATTTTTTTGTTGAGTCCATCTCTATAATATTTTAGTGTAAATCAATTTTATTAAATTTTTAGAAAAACTTATAGAGTATCCACTTTAGCGAATTTATTAGAGCTTTTTGTAAACTTTATATTTCCGACTTAGCATATTGCATCTCCAGGTAGTGATTACTGATTAATTTAATGATTATTGATATGATTATTGATTATGTGACATAAATTGTTAGTACATTTCACGGAATCATTGGTAAGCTATAATGTGGGATGATAAATACATCAAATTAATTAGTTAAGGGACTGATTTGCACCAAATAAAATATGAGGGATGAATACCACACTATTGCAATACTTAAGGGATCAAAAATACACTTTTTCCTTTTTTTCTTTTATTGTTTTCCCTTTTCTTTTCTTTTCTTTTTTTGGCACCGCACGCTAGCACCGGTAATACACATCTTTGTCCCTCACGTGTTCACGTGAAGCGTTGTTCCTCACGAAGTCACCCATAAAGTAGGCACCGGTGATACACATCTTTGCGCAACCCTCATACAGTTAATTAAACAGCAACTTACTCAACTCTGTATCAATGGAAGGAATGGATTCCCAGATAGTCTTGCACAAAGACTAGACATGTTTATTAGCTTCGGCTACAGGGGCCCTCCTGAACGACCGGAACCTATATCAACTTTCAAAGTTCCATGCAACGGATGTTATATACATGGACCCAAAAAATGCTAAACCTATCACAGAAATGCCGACAGATCAAATGTTATCGTCCTGAACACAAGGCTCTTCTATAGAGAGCCTCTTCTCCACTGAGGTTTCCTAGCTTCTAAGTTCTAACCACGCAATATACTAAACACTTTCTACAGGGGAAAAGGTTGTTGGAGAATATACTGCATTTCGGAGTATGTAGAAGGGCTGCCACGTACTCCTCTGAGTCGACGATGTCATTCAAGGTCCTTTTGTGCTCTTTTGCCTCTTCTCTTCTAGCTGTGACGCCTCGTTCAGCATGTCCACGGCGTCGCTCTGCATGTTTAGCTTGGAGAGGGCAACTGCCTGCATATAGAAAGCTGTGGACCAATCGGGATAGACGATCTGTGCTTGCATCGCATCACGGAGGGCAGCATCAGGTTGGTCGCACATGAGGTAGCACAAGCTTCGTCTGGCGAATTCAGTTGGTGACACCATTGTCCCCACATCAACAAACTGCGAAACATAGGGAAAAGATGAATCAGCTACATTGGGGTGATATATCTGAGGATATTGATAAGGGCTTTCATGAACAATAAGCACATGCCCACCTGAGTGTAACAATCGATCGCTTCCTTAAAATCTCACTACGTGAAAACCTCAAATAGGTCACGCAGCATTTGTAACGGGTCCTTAACACCCGTTACATGGACCCCATCTGTAACGGTTGTTGTTTGGCGCCCGTTACGCATAAGCGTGGCAGGCTCGACCCCGACGTGGCCAACACACCGCCCGTTACCAATGAAGACTTCCAGTAACGGGCTTGTTAAACGTCCGTTACAGTTATTCTTTGTAACGGACGTTAAAATGCGACCGTTACGAAAGTTAAACCTATCGGTAACGGGCCCATTGAGTCCGTTACCGATCACTATCCTATCGGTAACGGGCTCTTTAAGTCCGTTACCAATCACTACCATATCGGTAACGGGCTCTTTAAGTCCGTTACTGATGACAATTTGACGCCTGTTACTAGATTCGGAGCTCAATAATTGAAGTCCATTACCACTCTCACTGCCGTCAAATATTTGACTATGTCATCATATAAAATATTAGATATCACAAACATATAATCATGTCTCTTAATAAGATGCAAAACCACACGTACACATAGATAGTAGTCATAAGAGCATATTCTACATATTTAAGATGCATATATAGCATCACATGTTCACATATGACATGCATAATGTTCAGAACAAACATATTCACATGATCACATCTGACGTGCATCAGCAGGGGCACTAGTTAGATGGCTTCTTTTGTGCTACAGCCTCAAGTTCAGCTATCTTTGCCTCTAGTTTTACAAGTCTTTCCTGCAGCTCAGCATTCTTCTTTGCAGCTTCGGCAAGTTCAATATCCTTCATCTTATGTGCGCCTTTAAGCTTCTCCACCTCAGATTCTAGTATTTTCTGACCATTTGCTAGGAGACTTATGTCGTCCACAGCCTTGTCATCCATCCTTCTATCCACCTTGTCGAGCACTTTCCAGATGCAGTGAAGATCCTCCCGAGTAACAACACATTTCTACAACAAAGGCAAATTGATGCAAGTTTCATAATTAGATTGCCAAGTTTAATATCATGAAAGATGTAACTGGTCAAACAAGAAAGTTGTTTAGCTGTAACTGGGTTCAGAGCTTGGTTGATCCTGTGGATTTGTTTCCAGATCATGTCAATGTCCTCCCAAGCTACAGCACCTCCCTAAAACAAAGCACTGGATGTTCAGTTAATAAAAGTCGATGTAGCATGGAGATTCAGAAATTGAAGTAGTATATAGAATAAGTTCAACAATTTTGTGAGCAGCATATGATGAGTACTATGCATTAAATTTCAAGCATAACAAAATTTCTACTCGAAAGGTTAATAATTTTCCTCCCGAGTAACAACACATTTCTAAAACAAAAGCAAATTGAAGCAAGCTTCACAATTAGATTGCCAAGTTTAATATCATAAAGTTGTAACCGGTCAAACAAGAAAGTTGTTTAGCTGTAACTAGGTTCAGAACTTGCCTGCTGCTTCTCTTTACCAATGTCATCCTTCTTCATTCTTTCCATCCCGTTTAGGAATGTGCAGATGTAGCCTAAGGTTTTCTTGAGCCTGTCGATTTCTGTTTAGATCCTCACAATGTCATGTGCTGGTACAACAACTTCCTAAAACAATGGAAAATTGATGCATTGGAACCATTGATCAGTGAAGGCACTGGATGTTCAGTTAATAAAAGTCGTTGAGCATGAAGATTCAGAAATTAAAGCAGTATACAGGATGAGTTCAACATTTTTGTGAGCAGCATATGATGCGTACCAGGAATTCAATTTCAAACATAAATATAACTTCAAGCATACCAAACTCGAGGAAGGCTCGACCTCTGCCTGCCGAGCGTCGCCGGAGTGCACCCCCTTGGCGCTTGCGCGCATGTACGGCCTCCTCCCCCTGGCCGACGAAGAACCGACCTCTTCGCTGCGGAGCCTCACTCTCTTGGCGGGGGCGGCGGGCGGGGCCTTCTCCTCCTCGCTGCAGAACCTCCCTCTTGAGTCGCGGTGGCGGAACCACTGCTTTCCACCGGCCTTCTCTGCGATGGAGACGAGGAAGGAGAAGGGGAGAGAAGGCGACGGAGACGAGGAAGGCAGAAGGTTTGAGAAGGAAGGCAGAATGACAGATCTAGTGGCACGGGAGAGTGGCTTTTGGTCAAACATTAGGAACAAAGGATACGTGGATAAGCCAAACCTCGTCTCCAATGCACAGGGGCGGCGCGTGGGGCCGGCTCCTCCTCGTCGGTTTGGAGGGGCAAATGCGACGCGGAATAACCATCCTGCGTAGTCTCCTTTGTATCTGTCTTGATTGACAGGTCAGCCCGATCTCTCAGGGCTCCCATTTCGACATACAGGCATAATCAACAAAAAATCTTTTGAGACAAAATAGACATAATATAGATAAAGATAACTTGTCCACATATATAGATAAAGATTACTTGTCCACAAAGATCCACACAAATATACATAATTATTACAAACAGTTAACTTGTCCATCTAGCTAGGCCTTAACTTGCCCGTCACATTTTTACAATGGTCATGCTATCTGACCATGCACATCAACAAAAGCATGCCCCCCTTCAACATCAACAAAAGCATGGTATCTTCAACTAAGGTTTGCTTTTTTTGCAGCCTCTTCAAATGCAACCAAGGTATCTTGAAACACATCGAGCGCATCTTCCATGGGCTGCAGATTTTGTTCAGCCACAAACTTGTACCGCCTCATGAATGCAGCCTTTTTGAGGAGGATGTGCATTTCTTCCATAATATTATCAACCTCAGGTTTCACATATTCCCAGACAGTGTCATGCCATTTTGATTCCTATGGAATGAAAAACATAGGAAAGTTGCTACATTGATCATTTGGATGAACCATAGGAATGAGAAGATTGAGATAGACAAAGGAACAAGCCATTTCATAGGAACAAGTTGCTACATTGCTACATTGATCATGTTAGAAATCCTACAAAATCTCTATGGAACAAGCCATTTCATAGGAACAAGTTGATCAAGCTCAAGCTCAAGCTGCTCCATTTATAGAACAAGTAAAATGCACTGTGATTCAGAGAAACTTGCCTCACCGTCGTCGTGGTAGTTGCCAGCGTCGGATATGAGGTCCTCTGCACCTTCGCCGCTCCCTCGACCCCTCTCCGTTGTTGCAAGACATTTGCTGTCACAGACGTGAGGCAGGTGCCTTGCCCTCTTCGCTGCCCCCTCGCCGACACGCTCCTCCCTGCCGTTGCTTGGCCCCTCGTCGGAACCCGAGAGGATCCAGTCGATGACGCTCATCTCCGGCTTTGGGTTCGCTGCACCGCCGCTTGGCCCCTCTCTGACGGTCATCGTCGTCTCCGTCTTCGCCGCAATCTCGCCGACGCGCGCACGGATCTAGTTGCGGCACCGCATCGCGTTCGGCTTCTCCTCCTCGATCCACGGTGCGCGGGGTTGTCCGCTGCTTGGCCCCTCGCTGACGCTCATCGTCGTGTCCCCGCCTCTGCTCACCTCGCCGGCGCCACCTCCGCTCACATCCGCTAATCCCTAGTGAGAAATTAGGAAAGCGTCGTGTGTGCTGCGCTTATCCATTCAGGATCTTATATTCATTTTCCAAAATGGAGAGCCATTGCCGACGCAGGTACGAGAACCCGCGTCACATTGGTTGTCACGTGGGGGTGGGCAGGCAACGGTTATCTTTTTTATATAGGCTGCTGACGCTGACACGTGGGCCCGACACTAACTTTTTTGAAATGAAACTTGCTTCCCTCAAATATTAGAGCCCATAAAACAGCACCTATAAATTCATTAAAAATACGAACAATTAGTAGTTGGTCATTTAGTATTCGAATAAAATATCAGCAGGCACACTTGTGTAACCAAAATTATCAAAATTCGAATTTTTATCTCGTGTTTGGGATATAATAATTCTAATAACGTATTAGATTGGTCTAAAAATTCTACAAATTGAGTTGGCAACATAATTTGGGTCCCTAAACTTGTCATAAAAATTTCAAGTGGTTTCTAAAAAGGAAGATCATACTTGTGTACAAATGTGTACATCTCTCACATAGTTTCCTAGAATGTTACTTCTACACTGAAGTTTTCCACACTTTACAATATGTTCGAACTCATATACATTTGAAAATTTAACACAACCTTGTGTCCACCTTAACAATACGAAATACAAAGTTTCATTAGTAATGGTTGTGTAAAACAAATATTATTTCTATGCTGTACTTATCAAGTACAAGATAAGGCATAAAAACATTACTAATGAAAAGGAAATATACACTAAACAATGAAATTAATGAAAAGATGGTGATTTTAGGAAAAATAAGAAAAAACAATCATCAAATTTGGATTACGTATGACCGAGAAATACGTGACACAAAATTTGTTTCCAGATTAAAAGGAGAAAGGAGAACTGTTTCCTTTGTGGTCGGTTTCTAGTGAATAGAGGTATTAATAAATTAAAATAAGCTATATGAACAGTCTTTGCATTGGAACTTGAAAAGAGGTATTAAAATAAGGTATATGAACAGTCTTTGCGGGACGGAGGGAGTAAAAGTCTTTTGTCAAATGCGACGCTGGTTAGTGGACACGCGTCACCGCAGCGTACCGCGTTCCGAGGCGTAGTGGCGTGTCGCAGTGGGAAGACTGGCCGCCTGACGGTTCCCCGTCTTGTCATATAAATGCCCGGCCGGCCTAGAGCTTCTTCCATAAGCTTTCCTCAAGCGCGCCACCAAGAAAACCCCAGCACCACCGTCTCCGGTCACCAAGAGCTTCTTCTTCCTCAAGCGCGCGCATGGCATCGTCGTCGAGCGAGCCATCGAGGAAGCGGGGAAGGGAGGAGGACGACAACGACGAAAGCCGCCACCGTCGGCCGAGGAGGCGCCGACGCCGCCGGCCGAGGAGGCACCGGCGCCACCGCTCGTGGAGCCCTCCTCTCTAAGTTCTCAACTAGTTTTGGACACCATTTGGTCCGTCCAAATGTTGTACGAAGCTTTCAGGAAGCTTCAAGAGGTGGCCGTTGAGCTCGGCTTGCCACGACCCAACGATCCGCTACAGAGGTCCGTGAAGGATTTCGCCTTTAAGATCCATGGGTTGGTTGGGGACCTTCAGAGAGTCGTGGTCTGCGCCGACGGCGACGGCGACGACGACGACGGTGACGACGACGGTGACAGTGACAATGGCGGCTTCGACGGCGGTGACGAACGCGGCCTCGGCGGCTCCGACTCCGACTCTGACTCCGACTCCGACGGTGGGGCTCTTCCGGCGGCGGCGACAAGTATTCTACCTTAGCTTAATTAATTTGTTCCTCCTCTGTGTGTTCCTCCTCCTCTGTTTGTTCGTGAAACTCTGCTTGTTTGTCATGAACATGTTCCTCTGTTAATATGTGTTCCTCCTGTGTATTTGTTGAACTTGTGATGAACTACATCTAAGTGGCAGAGGAGAGTGGCTTTTGGTCAAACATTGGGAACTCTGCTTGTTTGTCATGAACATGTTCCTCTGTTAATATGTGTTCCTCCTGTGTGTTTGTTGAACTTATGATGAACTACATCTAACAATGGCAGAGTGGCAGGGCAGAGTGGCAGCGGGGCAACAATGAATTGCAATGTTTGTTACTCTATTTGTTAGTGAGAAGATTCTGAGTTTCGAAAAATTCTGTATAAAATCATTGGAGACGCGGGTGCAGAATGGTTAATTTCACACTGAAATGTGAAGATAGATGAATTAATGAAATTTGTGATATGTGACATATTAAGATTCGTGACCCAATTGTCATTCCATTCCATTTTCTTCATTCATACATTTAAGTTTGTCATCTGTGACAAATTTTTCATTCCTCATTCACACAGATGAAACAAATTAAAGCACCACTTTTCACATCACAATTACTTCTTTGCCGCATACCTCCCCAGTAAACATCCAAATACTACACAAACAACACCCACAATAATCAAGTTCATCTTCTAGATCACATTGTCCATCTTCTCCTCCAGTGCTTTCTTCCTCTGCTTGTCGTCCGGTGCTTTCCTCTGATTGTCGCTCCCAAGTTGACAATCCACTGAATCAACTACTTCATCGATCACGTCTGCCCAGTTCGACGGTCGAAAAGATATGACGCCAGCATCCTTCAGCATCCGAAGATACTCCTTCTCGAAACGATAATATCCACAAAGCTTGGGGAACTGTGCAAATCAAAAGCACATAAGAACCCCAACTCAGATTTGGGAAATCACAGCTCAGACTACTCACCGCGTTCCTCGCACACTTGAAATAAAGACAACCGTGGTTTTCACCTTCCTTCTGCGTCCTCCCCTCCACCACCCGAGCCATACCACAGTCCGGGCAAGAGACCAGTGGGAAGCCGCTTAGCTCACCGACTGGATCCAAGCTGATGGAGTGAATGCGGCTGCCTCGGCCACCTTGAAACCTGCTCCTGCCACGTCCACCTCTCCAGACGAATCGGCGTAGTGCGACATGTGCGCGACGGTGGGGAAAGGAAGGGCGGGCGGCGGTGGAGCTCAGAGCGGGGAAGAAGAAGCAGGGAGCTCAGAGGTCATAGCGTCGTGTGTGCTGCGATTATCCCATTCGAGATGGTATATTCATTTCCAAAATCGAGAGTCATTTCCGACGTGGGTTCGAGACCCTACGTCTCATTTGTTGTCAGGTGGGTTCGACCGGCCAGGCAACGGTTATCTTTTATATATAGGCTGCTGCCGCTGACACGTGGGCCCGACACTATTTTTTTGAAATGAAACTTGCTTCCCTCAAATATTAGATCCTATTAAACAACACCTAAAAATTCATTAAAAATATGAACAATTCGTAGTTGATCATGTAGTATTCGAATAAAATATCAGCAGTCACACTTGTGTAACCATAATTATCAAAATTTGAATTTTTATCTCATGGTTGGGATATAATGTCACACCCGAATTTAAGGACAAGTTCGAATGCTCAAATTATATGTGCGCCAGGATCAAAGTTCACACATATAACGACTCAGTGATAACCAAAACACAATGCCATAATGTAAAGAGAGTATTAAACTTTGTTACAGACCAAAATGTCTCATAAACGAACTAATATTAACGAGTAGCAACGTAGCGGATAGGGTCAACACCACAGGCAGCTGACTGGTGGCACGCCCGCCTAGAATTCGTCGAAGTCTCCAGGGAAATCTTCAAATCTCTCCAAGTCTGAACAGCATCCGGGTAGTGTCATTGCAATAATGAAAACAAGCGTGAGCACATGCCGTACTCAGCAAGCGGAACCATAATATAACATGCAAGGCTTTATAGTGGAGGCTGATGGGTTTAAGCATTCAGCATTTTAGTTGGTCAAGTTTTATTAGCAACGTAAATACTAGCAAGTGTAAGTTTATACCAAACCCACAATTAACATAAGAGAATAAACAATGTAAATAAAGATAAATGCATCAAGTTAATCATTGTCTTTCATAGATTATTCACGTGAGGGTCTAGGCCGCTCTTGACCGTGAGCACGGCTAATCGATTAGTTTTACACTCTGCAGAGGTTGTACACTTTCACCACAAGTCGCGTAAAAGTTCTAGGAACTTTAAACCCAACCATGCGATGCCGGCCAAGCATCATACCATACTACCGAGGTGTGATTGCATAGGGACGCTACGAGGCCTTTACAAAGTTTCCCCAGGAAGTTGCAACCCACAAGGTTACCGGATCAGTTAGCAAGGTATGAAGTCCCCTAGCGGGTACCGTGTCTTAGCAAAGTCCAACTCCCCGCTAGAGCGAGTCCATACCCCACAGTACTGCCGCCCCTTGTCCTTATCAGGTAAAGCCACTCCTAACCAGGGTCACTAATTAATTAGCCAAGGCCAGAGCCATTTAGCTCTTGTGATTGCACTGTTGTCCTGGGTGGTTCTCCATGTTCCAATTAAACATATGGTCTTGTATTAATGAAGGTATAACATAAATAAATCAAGTTTCATAAAGTTCATTAATACCACCATGTAACCAGATAAAGCATAGCGAGAACTACCCAACAATAAAAGTAAATACCCAGGTTGTTCAAGGTAAAGGGATAAAATAATCTAGTCAAGTCCTTAATTGGGTCCCATCAATTTAATGCAAGCAAAAGTAAGAACAGTGAATTAAATGCATATTATATAGGTAAACGGGTATGCGTCAAGGTAGACTTGCCTTCAACAGATCCCTGTTGCTGTTCAGACACTTGAGTTTCTTGGTCTTCAAATCCTTCAGCCCAAACGTTCTCTACGCATCACATCAAGGTACATACAAGCACACAATGGAATAAAATAAGAAACAATCACCAAACAGTATGATCAAAACAAAACAGGGGCAAAAAGCTATTCTACTCTTCGATACGATCGTTTGGACATAAAGAACGCGAAAAACGGAGTTAAAACGGAGAAGATATGGCTAGAAGAAGGTTCAAGGGCATAACTGTGAAGAAACTAAGGTTGCAGGGGCCTAACTGAAAGAAACCGAGGGCTAAAATGTAAAGAAACTTGAAAACAGAGGGGTTTGGTTGAAAACTTAAAGATTTGGACCTCGGCTATTAAATCTATAAAGGTCAGGGGTTAAAACAAAAGAAAAAGGACTAAACTGCAAGGGTTTTTAGGTGGTGGAAGGACCGGCTTGGAATATTAAAGAACTCAGGGTTGTTTTTGCAAAACTGCACAGTCAACCGGGGGTTTAGACATGTTGACCGGTATTGACCCGGGTCGGCTTTGATCTCGGCCGTAGGATCTGGTTTGGACAGCGGGGATGCTGTGCAAGCGACAGCCGACGCCGCGGACAGCAGCGAGCGGCGGCGCTGCGGATGAGCTCCGGCGAGCTTGCTCGATCTTGAGCTAGGGTGCTCGGCTAGCCTCGAGGTTTGGCCGGGAAGAAAGCCAGGGCGAAGGCGAGCAAGGATAGGGCATCAGGGAGGAAGAAGGGGTGACGTCGACGGCGCGCAACGAGCGGCGGCGGAACTTCAACTCCGGCGAGGTCAGGCGCACGCTGTAGAGCTCCTGGGTGAAAACAAGCAGCACCAGGAGGTTTGCTACCTTCTTGGGGTTCTCCGAGGCAGCTCCTTGATGATGGGTCGGCGACGGACCGGCGGTTCAACTGTGGCGGCGGCGCTAGGGTTGCGGCGAGTCGCGGCTGAGCTCGAAGCGGCGGCTTGGGATCGATTTGGGGAGGAGACGGGGGAAGCTCGGCTGCTTTTAAAGGGCGGCGCAGGCGTACGGGACAGGGGCACTCGGAGACGGGGCGGAGCAGAGCAGGACTCGGGCGGCGCTGCAGAGGGAGAGTCCGGGGCGGACGGAGCTTGGGGATGACGTGTGGGCTCCACTCGCCAGTGGCTGCGGCGGAGGCGGAGAGAGCGGGCCGGTGTTGGGCTGGAAGCAGAGCTGGGCCAGGACAGACGCGGACGGGCGGAGGAGATCAAGGGCTTTCGGCAAACTTCCAGAACTGGGTTCGAAACGCAAACTAGGCCAGGAAGGAGAGATGGGTTAGGGAAAAAAGGAAAGGCTTTTTGATCTTTTTAAAACCACTCAAACACATGAATTCAAATCCAAATTTGAATTCAACCAAACAAAAGTTATGCTCCAGCATGTATGCAACATAAAACTCCTTTATTTATTTATTTAATTTTCAAAAATATAATTAAATGCTTAAAAATTCACTTACTCCCTTATATTCCTTAGACTCAAAGCATTGTTTCTATTCAAATTTTATTGAAACAATTTTTTGTAAAATTAGGGTGTTACATATAATAATTCTAATAACGTCTTAGGTTGGTCTAAAAATTCTTTGTTGGGAGGGTAGGGTTATCTTTTTTATTTAGATTGGTGACGCTGACACGTGGGCCCGACACTATTTTTTTAAATGAAACTTGCTTCCCTCAAATATTAGAGCCCATTAAATAGCACCTAAAAATTCATTAAAAATATGAACAATTCGTAGTTGGTCATTTAGTATTCGAATAAAATATCAGCAGGCACACTTGTGTAACCAAAATTATCAAAATTAGAATTTTTATCTCATGGTTGGGATATAATAATTCTAATAATGTCTTAGGTTGGTCTAAAAATTATACAAATTGACTTGGCAACATAATTTGGGTCCCTAAACTTGTCATAAAAAATTCAAATGGTTTCTCAAAAGGAAGATCATACTTGTGTACTAATGTGTACATCTCTCACATAGTTTCCTAGAATGTTATACTTCAACACTGAAGTTTTCCATACTTCACAACATGTTCGAACTCATATACATTTGAAATTTTAACACAACCTTGTGTTCACCTTAACATTACGAAATACAAAGTTTCATTAGTAATGGTTGTGTAAAACAAATATTATTTCTATGTTACTTGTAAGAAACAAGATAAAGGCGTATAAACAACATCCAGGAAATGGAGTTATATACGAAACAATGTCATAAATGAATAGAAGTTTATTTTAGAAAAAATCAGAAACAAATATCATCAAATTTGGATTACGAATGACGGAGAAATATGTGATTCAAATCTTTGATTGCAGATTAAAAGGGGAAAATGAAGCGAACCGTTCTTCATTCGAATAGAACTAGCCCCGGCCTGACGCGTTTTCCTAATAATATTGGGCCTTTCAGTTTTAAGGCCCACACATGCCCACTCGCGCTAGGGTTAGTAGGGAAAGACGCCTCCCTCACGCAGTCGCCTCCTCACTCTCCCCTCGCGCCGTCGTCTTTCTCCCCCTCGCGCCGCCGCCGCTTCCTCCCCCTCGCCCCCTCCGCCGCCGCTTCCTCACACTCACCTTCCTCCCCTCCCCCCTCCCCCCCGCGACGTGACGCATGCTACACACCTTCACTGAGATGCACGCCACACCACCCCTCACCTTCCAGCGACGACGACTAGGAGGAGGAGGAGGGATCCAGCCACGAGGTCGACGCGAGGACGTGACGACTAGAGATCCCTCCGCTCCGACAGTGACAAGGTGAACTGCATGCTAGAAATCCCTCCTACATCATTAAGATACATTCTTGACTATGCTCACCAGTGGCGTAGCCACATTAGGGCCAGCTGGGGCAGCCGCCCCAGCTAATCTGCCCTAACTCTACTATGTTCCTTCTTCTCTGACGATATTTTTAAGCTTCGGTAGTATTTCTAGATAGCGCCATGACTCATAAGATCTTAGTACTTGCTAATTTGTGTCTTTGTTCTTCAAATTTAAGACTACATTTTGAAAATTTTCGCTAAAATTTGTGCAACTGCAGCATATAGATGTGTGAATTGGTGTGTGTTTCATTTTGGTTTGGTCCGTCATTAGGTGTCGCCCCAGCTAATTTTTTTCAGGCTCCGCCATTGATGCTCAGTTAGGGTTTCGAGTTTGAAAACGTATACTTAGCATTTTCCTTTGGACTCACTCTTATATTTGGTTTTGCTCTGGTTCCATATGTACATTTGGACATTCTCTCCAAGTTGAATAAGTACCTCATCAGCAACAGAGGCATCGAGCATCTTCCTGTTTAAAATGGTAAGGTCGCATTGCCTGAACTAATTTTTTGGTTTCTGAATATTGCATTTATGTTAATGGTTTACCATAGAACCAATGAGATTATAGTGGGCTAAACTAGTTACTGTAATTATTTTCTCATTTGTATGGTCTTGTACACAGTTCTGTGGGTGTTGATTAGATAAATGCTTAGCTGTTATGCATGGTTAACTAAAAATGTGCTCTACTTGTCTCCTGTTGTAGCATGTCTCCTGGGAGAGCTAGCAGTATGGTCTGCTTTTTGTGCTATTCTTGGACACTGAGCTGACCTTTCTCATAATCCCTTGACAATTAATTCACAGGATAAATCTATCGAGGACTGCCGGCCTGGGCAATTTGAAGAAGATGCGTATAATGAAGAAGATGGATATGCTACTGCTAGTGAAGAACAAGAGCAGGTGGGTGGGGCTACGGGCCGAGCCAGAGTGCTAAGGACAGCGACAAAGTGGCCAAGAGACAAAATGGTAGTCACTGAGGTTGAGAGAGGGGGGATTCCAGTACCATTGACACAAAAGCGCAGGTTCAGGGCACTTGCAGGGCTCATTGCTAGACAAAAGATACCTTTGGATTTGCGAAAAATAAAAAAACTAAGCGATGAACAAAAGTGGTACTTGTTTGAAACCTATATGCAGAAACACTTGGAGTTCCAGGAAGACATGAAAGAGCAGGCATTCAAGCTTTTGTGGAAGATTGCAGCCAAGGCATGGAGACAATTCAGATTTCAGCTTAGGCGAGATTTTGTCAGAAAAGGACTCGAGCCATTTGGAAAGCACAACTTTATCAAGCCGGAAGAGTGGACAGAGTTTGTGAAACAACAGGAAACCGAGGAAGCCTCATCTGTTAGTGGCAAGTTCAAGTCACTTCGAAGCCTGAACACAAACGAGCACAACATGGGTCCAGCTGGTTATTGTGGGAAACTACCACAGTGGGAGGAAGAGGACAGGAAATTAGCTGCAGCTGGGATCACCAACCCATATGATGCCATCACTGATGATCGTTCTAGGAATTGGGTGCGAGCAAGGAGTAAGCTAGTGGTGACAGACGGTGTTGCCAAGATAGTGTTCAACAAAGTAGCAAATGAAAGTGTGGCTGCAAACATCATGGAAAAGAATGCACATGCAGAATCTTCAGGAATGATTTCATGGCTGAGGGAGAATGATGTGCTTGGGCCGCCCCGAACAACCAGGTCACGTGCGTGGTGTCTCCAGCTACCAGGGCTGGAAGTTTGCATGGCCTCAGCACGCTTCCTTGTACAGGAAGAGGAAGAGGGCCAGTACTGACTCATCAGTTGATAAGCAACAGATGAAGGAAGAAATCAAGCAAGAACTCAAGGCTGAGATGGAGAAGGATATGCTTGACATGATGGCACGAGGGTACCAGGTGGTGTTTGCACCAGTGTCCAATCGCACAAGCCCTTCACCCGCCGGACTGAAGAGCAGCTGTGCGTCCGCAGATAATGTAGGTTTGATCAACGGCGCTACAGAGTTGTCGACAGAGGTAGTGCACATTGCTTCCCCCACACAGGAAGACCTTATAGGCACGTTGACTGAACCCACAGACTGTGGCCTATGGATCATATTTCACGGTGTTGAATGTGAAGCTGCAATTGGTGTGGTTCAACCAGAGCAGACTACGCTACACACAGTCCCGATTCATGAAGACTGTGCTGTGGTTGAAGTGCTGCATGTATATTCTGTCTTTAGGGATCACGCGCTGGAACACCCTCCTAATGACGAGGTGACGACACTTGGACAAGCTCTACACCAGAGGATACAGTGGAAGAGGTGTCACATTCACATCAAGGGAGCACCAATTGCAAAATCTTGTTCGCACACTATGGTACAGTTTCCTTCTGGTTCACAGACTACACGACAAAACCCAAACCCAGAAACGCAAATTACAGAACAAAATTCCCCACCTGGTAACCCACCTCCTCCTCCTCGTCCACACCCAGAAACGCAAATTACAGAACAGATTCATTCCCAACCTGGTAACCCACCTCCTCCTCCTCCAGACCCAGAAACGCAAATTACATCCCCACCTTCTCCTCATGAAAGAACAAAACCTCCATCCCCAAAAGAAAGTGCTCAAAACAATGATGCCAAAGCAGGAGCCCAGAGTCATGTGTTGGCTGATGCCGAGAAATCTGTCGACGACAGTTTGAAGAAAGCTGCAGGTACATCTGGGCCCAAAATCTCTGTAATAGCTGCTGGTCAGACACCACCTGAGAAACCTTCTTCAGCCATCTCAAAGCAGCAGGAAAAGAAACTTGTTGAAAATAAAAGGTCTACCAGAAAGCGATTTGAGAAACCTTCTTCAGTCATCTCAAAGCAGCGGCAGCAGAAAATTGCTGAAAATAAAAGGTCTCAGAAGCCTACAAGAAAGCCTTCTTCAGCCATCTCAACGCAGGAGGAAAAGAAGCCTGCCAGAAAGCCATATGAGAAAAACGCCAAGAAGAAGGCGGCCAATGTTGCTATGACTCATATTCACCCACACTACAAATTTGGAGATGAAATGCTCAGTCCTGCTGAACTCAAGCATCTAGATACTGCTCCTTCTGTCACTAATCTCCACAATTTCTACATGGGACGTTGTAAGGACAAGGATGAGTCTCTGATTCAGGGCATAGTATGGCCCAAGCACGGCTGGTGGCCTATGAGAGAAGATGAAAAATACGAGCTGTTGGCTGTGTTCATCAGCGATCCTGTAAGTTGCTTGAAAATTTAATCTGATTGTCACTAATCATTTTCTATCTAAATGTGCTTTCTGCCTCAGTTCATTTTTACTATATATTTTGCCTCCTTACACTTTGTTTTTTCTTAATATTAGGAATATGGCTGTAGAAGTACGGCAGAAGAAGGAACCCATTGCCTTCCTTGATCCTGAATGCTTTAGCCTGTCAAATATACAAAATAACAGGGATTTTTTGTGTCCTATACGAAGCGTGCCTACCAGTCATATGCAAAAAAGAGAGTCATCATTTCCTGCTATAACACTGGGGAGCACTAGATTGCAGTGGCGATCTTTCCAAAGAAGAAGACGGGCTTGTATCTTGATTCATATAGGATCCTAGGCGCTAATTTCTCCGAGTTGGTACTTGCCATTGATGAGTAAGTTCTTTTTCTTTCTTAACCTACAAACTTCCTCAACAAACTCTGCGGAGTTTATTAATGGTGCCCTAACCATTGTTGTATGTTTTGTTATAGTGCTTGGAATAGTTACTGCGATGATAACAAGTTTCCCCGCTGCGCCTTGAACCATGAGAAGACGTTTGATGTACGTATTACTTAGTATTTCCTGCCTGTGGAAGCTAGTACTAAAGCTTGAGTTTATTTCTTCTCACCACTGTTTGTCTATGTATATTTATCGCAGTGCCACCAACAACCTTACAAATCCAGAGTCTGTGGCTTCTATTGTGCCTATCACATGCTTACAGTAAAAAATAAATGAAAGGACCCTGAGGTACTTCCTTGGGATCTGCAATTGTAACACCTGCAACTGAGCACTGTTCTTGCTTATTAGCACTGCACATGTTTGGTAACCACCTGTGTGCTGACTGCTGACATTGTTATATTCAGGCATTTCACATACCTACTTGTCAGCTGCACTGAGGCACGCTGCTCCACATTAGGGAAAGAACTGCCTCATTCCTCATGGACCAGGTGATCACACCCTCAGGAAAATTTCACATTAATGATGCTATGATGGCTCGCATTGTATTATATACCAATCCTCATGGCCAGTGATGATATTGTTGTGAACCTTACTTAGTTTGTTAGAAGAGGATACTGAATGCCTGAATTTTGACAGATTATGCATGTGAATCTTGTGGATTTCTATTCAGTTTGTGGAGTTTTGTGAATGTGGATGCTGGACCTAATTTTTGTGAAAGTAGACAACGCGTCTCCTTTAGTCGAGACAGAGGAGACGCAAGTTCACAGTACTCGTCTCCTTTGGTTGATTAGAGGAGACGCACGTACACACTAGGCATCTCCTTTGGTCCAGACAGAGGAGACACACGTACACAGTACGCGTCTCCTTTGGTCGAGACAGAGAGAGACGCGTACTGACAAGATGCGTCTCCTTTGGTCGAGACAGAGAGAGAGACGCGGGTTCACAGCAGGCGTCTCCTTTCGTCGAGACATAGGAGACGCGTACTGACAAGACGCGTCTCCTTTCGTCCAGACAGAGGAGACGCGCACTGAGGAGACGCGTCTCCTTTCGTCCAGACGGAGGAGACGCGCACTTACACGACGCGGCTCCTTTCGTCAAGATAGAGGAGACGTGCCATTTTCTGCGTCTTCGATGTTGAGTTCATGTAACGGGCTCGGTTTCTGTGGCCGTTACCAAAGGTCCATATGGGCCCAAAGAAACAGACATTTCAGGTGACCGGTAACTAGTTTCGGTAACGGTCTTTGTTAGACACCCGTTACTAATACGTGTTATGAGTAACGGGCTCAGTGTCTGCACCCGTTACCAAAGGCTCCGGTGGCCCCGGAGAAACAACCATTTCAGGTGACCGGTAAGTAGTTATGGTAACGGTCTTTGTTCGACGCCCGTTACAATTACGTGTCATCAGTAACGGGTATCGGCCCGTTACCTTTGTTGGCTTATTTGTAACGCTTGATCGGTAACGGGTGTTTTGCCTGTTACCAATAGCCATCCGCGCCCGTTACCAATGTATGTTTTTCACGTAGTGTCTTTGTCTTTGAAGGCAAATTCGCCACATTTTTCCTTGCATCCAGCATATCGCTCATCTGCTGTGTCCATTCTTGAAAAGATAGCTGCCACATGGAGAATGACAGAGGTGTGAGATCAAACAGAACAGGCGGATGAAAACCAAAATGCACTAATTTCTTTTACCTCATTGCTCCCTTCATCATCTCTGTAATGTGTTGTGAATATGATCTGATGGATGGCAGTTAGGTCCTACCCTGTTCGTCTGGCTGGCAGCTAGCGGCTGGTGCTGATTTGTTTTGAGAGAAAAGTACCGTTGGCTGGTAGCTGATGGCTGATTTGTTCTGAGAGAAAAGTACCGCTGGCTGGTAGCTGGTGGCTGATAATCCAGACGAACAAAAAGAGGGCACTGTGGAGTAGGAGCAGCCTGTGGTTCCTCCACAGGCTTTGGAATTCCAAGCATCACATATGATGGCACCTGTTCCATTTTGCAAATGAAACAGAAGCAATCATCAGGGGCATTGAAACTTTATGGTAAACCGTACACTTTTTTAAGAGACATAGTATACCAAACAATAATAGTAAAACAAATATTTGAACATTTTAAAAAAGTCCACGACGTCACCAAAAGGGTCAAGTCGTTGGTGAAGATTTTTTAAATACCTTTAAAAAAAGTTTAAAAATAAAGTTGCCAGGCCCTCTTGTTGCCTTCCCTCGGTCCTCCTCCTCTCCTCCCCTTCGGTGGTCTCGCCAGTAGGCAGTGGCGGAGCCAGCTTTTGGCGACGACTAGGGCCAAAATCTAGCCACAAAAGTTACCATTCAACAACCCCATATATATCACATATAAACAATAGCAACAATACAAAAAATGACCCATTTTGAGAACAAGTTTGAAATTAATGAATAATCATACGATAAAATAGTTAGGAACAACATGTAATATTAAATAAAATAAATATCTAGTGAAATAAGAGCCTGAAGTTGCAAGACTAATTCTAAAATTTCAGGAGCATAGATGATTCAACTTTTAATCAAAATTACCAATTAATGAATTGAATAGTATTTGAGCAAAGAAGCACCTAAGAGGCATAGAATGGGGGAGGCGGAGGCTGGCCCGCGGCGCTTGTCTCCTTCCAGGACGGTTGGCGTCGTGCATCGCAGCGGAGCAGCTCGCACATCTGGTCGCCATGGCCACACTCGATCTCGCTGCGTCGGTGGCTGCCTCACGCAGCCGCGCGCGCATCAGGGGTTAGCCGGGTATGGGCCTGGAAGCGGTGGGCGGCGGGGCGGCGTGCGGACTGGGGCCCTGGCGCTTACGGAAGCAGTGGCGGCGGGCGGCGAGTGGAGCACAAGGCAACTGGCGGCGGGCGGCGAGAATCACTGGTGGAGGGCTGGAGGAGATGGCCGGCGGCCGGCGAGATCCCCTTGAGGATCACGGCCTCACGCAGGAGTGGTCGCTCGTCTCGACTTGTCGTCCTGCCTTCTTTTCCTAGTGTTTAGTTGGGCCTCAAGATTTAGTTTTTGGGCCACAAATTAAGGGAGGGTTGTGGGCTTATCTGGGCTGCGACTAGGGCCTTGGCCTGGGCGGCCCTAGTCGCAGCTCCGCCTCTGCCAGTAGGTAGAGGAGTGAGGACCCGTCCTCTTCATAAATCTAGTGTTTATTTTTTTCTAGACTAGATTTGGTTTCTAGCGACATCGACATTATGGTGGTGACGATGACGTGTGGGATATACCTGATCATGGGTCGGGTCGTGTCGGGTTCGGGTCGGGTCATGTCGGGTTGTCGGGTCGAAGTTCACGACCCGCGCCCGAACTGTCACACGTGTGGTCGAGCCGGGTCGGGTTTCGGGTTTTTAGTTATAATTTTCAGGTTGGGTCGGGTTTTTTCCTGAGTTCGGGTGAAAATTTCAGCCCGCGCCCGACCCTTCGCACGGTCGGGTCGGACAGCCCATGATCAGGTATAGTGTGGGATAAGGTCTCTCCGGTCTCTCCCTACCTCGATGACGTATGATTCGACACCGACGAAGGGCCAATGAGAGTTGAATCTTCCCGATCTGTAGGTTCTCTAGATCTTTGGAGTTGGCTGTCTTTTGTTGTGGCGACTTCAGTCTCTTTTTTCGATGTGTTCTATGTCAAGGTCCGATTTCTTCGACCCTCTGTTTTGGTGATGAAGGATTGCAAACCTACATTGCTTGGGATGTTGCCATAGTCGATGTTCTTTCAGTGATTGCTAGATCTTGTTGCAAGCCGAGTGGTTTTTGCGGTCTTCAAAGCCTTGTGTGGCATGACATTTGTTGGTGCTACTTTCTCTTGTTGCCTTTCCAGTGTATTTTTCAAACTCCGGTGGACAACGAACAATCGAAGAAAGAAGACGACCATAGGGCTCTTCGATGTAAGTTTATTTTGAGTCTTTGCATCGTTTTGAGTTGTCCTTTTTTTCTACTGCTGATTGTTTTCCTTAATATAGATCACATAAGACACCTTTTGGTGTCTTTCTAAAAAAAGAAGGTTTAAAAAAGAGTTAAATGCACTATAGGTCCATGAACTTGCACAACTGTGCCAAATAGGTCCATCAACTCAGGAACCAGGTATCTGGCCTCCCAAACTTGCAAACCCGTTCACCCGAGGTCCAAATGCCAAACCAGTCTGGTTTTGCTGGGCTAGACCATTTATCAAAAACAACCCTGGTCCATATATCTCCTGCCAAATAAGTTCATCAACCGTCGGCGGTTTCTACGCACCCCAAAAAAAGAAAGCAGATACCTCACCGGCGATCAAGCACAGTACACCGCCGAGAGGCACATGATCGAACACTCAATTAGCTAGCTGTCTAGTCTAGCTAAATCTCAGACAAAAAGGTTCAGCAGCTCGGGCTCCTCCCTCCCGCCGCTACCACCGCTCGTCGTGACGGACTCCTCCGAGGTCATCGACGGCCGACAGGCCGGTGCCGCCGTCCCCCTCCACCTCCCGCCGCCGACCGGCCGTGGCCATGCACGCCGCGGCCCGGTCGCGGCCCTTCGAAACAGCCACCGCGTCACTGTCCCCCTAGGATGTCGGCCTGCGCCTCCCGCCGCGTGTAGGGAGGCTGTCGTGCGCCCGCGCTCAAGCTGCTGCCGCCACCGCGCCAGCACCAGGCCTGGCCCCCGTGCGGCTCCCGCGCTCAAGCTGCTGCCGCCACCGTGCCAGCACCAGGCCTGGCCCCCGTGCGGCTCCCGCGGGACGCCGGCCTGGCCCTGTGCGTCGCGCGCGCGCCCGCACCCGAGCGGCCGCCACGCCTCCCGCCACCGGCCTGCATCTCCGCGGGCCATTGCTACCTCTGGTTCAGTCCACATGGACCAAGGGTAGAATTAGGGGTGTTTTTGATAAATGGCCCGGGCCCAGTCCGCATGGATATGCCACATCAGCAAAAACCAGATTGGTTTTGGCATTTGGACCTGGGGTGAACGGGTTCGCAAGTTTAGGGGGCCGGGTTCGCAAGTTTAGGGGGCAAGATACGTGGTTTTTGAGTTGATGGACCTATTTGACACAACCTTACAAGTTCATGGAACTCTGGTGCATTTAACTCTTTAAAAAATATGTAAGTGTCAAACTGTGTCATAGCCATCTTATGTGTGTTTGATCGTGTGAATGAATGGGAGCCAAAACATTAGGACAATGTTCGATTCGTGCTAAGATAACGTAAACACAAAGAGAATGAGAATACAATATATATGTTTGGTGACAGAATGAGTGATTACCCTTTTTGTTTTGTTGCCCTCGGATAACATAATCACGTTACGTTATGGACTTATGGGTGTTATATCTTATTACAGTGGAAGGAAGGGGTATAGATATTATTTAGGTAAGGATTTTACTACAATGTCAATTGATTACAAACCACCAAGATCAAACAATATGTAATGTGATCCGTTACCGTTCCTAGTCATATTACATGACATTTGAGCTAACCAAACATCACCTAGGTACCTTAACCACGTAGGAAGAGGTATAAAATGATAGACACATGGCTGCAGCGGATACACTTTGCCCACTATAAACTAGTACGAATCTACAAGCACCACTGAAAGACCTATGTAAACCTATACAAATTTGTTTTGGCTCTTAACAGTTTTTCTATTTGAAAGGAAGTTTGCACCCGTTACTAATACGTGTTATGAGTAACGGGCTCAGTGTCTGCACCCGTTACCAAAGGCTCCGGTGGCCCCGGAGAAACAACCATTTCAGGTGACCGGTAAGTAGTTATGGTAACGGTCTTTGTTCGACGCCCGTTACAATTACGTGTCATCAGTAACGGGTATCGGCCCGTTACCTCTGTTGGCTTATTTGTAACGCTTGATCGGTAACAGGCGTTTTGCCCGTTACCAATAGCCATCCGCGTCCGTTACCAATGTATGTTTTTCACGTAGTGTCTTTGTCTTTGAAGGCAAATTCGCCACATTTTTCCTTGCATCCAGCATATCGCTCATCTGCTGTGTCCATTCTTGAAAAGATAGCTCCCACATGGAGAATGACAGAGGTGTGAGATCAAACAGAACAGGCGGATGAAAACCAAAATGCACTAATTTCTTTTACCTCATTGCTCCCTTCATCATCTCTGTAATGTGTTGTGAATATGATCTGATGGATGGCAGTTAGGTCCTACCCTGTTCGTCTGGCTGGCCGCTAGCGGCTGGTGCTGATTTGTTTTGAGAGAAAAGTACCGTTGGCTGGTAGCTGATGACTGATTTGTTCTGAGAGAAAAGTACCGCTGGCTGGTAGCTGGTGGCTGATAATCCAGACGAACAGAAAGAGGGCACTGTGGAGTAGGAGGAGCCTGTGGTTCCTCCACAGGCTTTGGAATTCCAAGCATCACATATGATGGCACCTGTTCCATTTTGCAAATGAAACAGAAGCAATCATCAGGGGCATTGAAACTTTATGGTAAACCGTACATTTTTTTAAGAGACATAGTATACCAAACAATAATAGTAAAACAAATATTTGAACATTTTAAAAAAGTCCACGACGTCACCAAAAGGGTCAAGTCGTTGGTGAAGATTTTTTAAATACCTTTAAAAAAAGTTTAAAAATAAAGTTGCCAGGCCCTCTTGTTGCCTTCCCTCGGTCCTCCTCCTCTCCTCCCCTTCGGTGGTCTCGCCAGTAGGCAGTGGCGGAGCCAGTTTTGGCGACGACTAGGGCTAAAATCTAGCCACAAAAGTTACCATTCAACAACCCCATATATATCACATATAAACAATAGCAACAATACAAAAAATGACCCATTTTGAGAACAAGTTTGAAATTAATGAATAATCATACGATAAAATAGTTAGGAACAACATGAAATATTAAATAAAATAAATATCTAGTGAAATAAGAGCCTGAAGTTGCAAGACTAATTCTAAAATTTCAGGAGCATAGATGATTCAACTTTTAATCAAAATTATCAATTAATGAATTGAATAGTATTTGAGCAAAGAAGCACCTAAGAGGCATAGAATGGGGGAGGCGGAGGCTAGCCCGCGGCGCTTGTCTTCTTCCAGGACGGTTGGCGTCGTGCATCGCAGCGGAGCAGCTCGCACATCTGGTCGCCATGGCCACACTCGATCTCGCGGCGTCGGTGGCTGCCTCACGCAGCCACGCGCGCATCAGGGGTTAGCCGGGTATGGGCCTGGAAGCGGTGGGCGGCGGGGCGGCGTGCGGACTGGGGCCCTGGCGCTTACGGAAGCGGTGGCGGCGGGCGGCGAGTGGAGCACAAGGCGACTGGCGGCGGGCGGCGAGAATCACTGGTGGAGGGCTGGAGGAGATGGCCGGCGGCCGGCGAGATCCCCTTGAGGATCACGGCCTCACGCAGGAGTGGTCGCTCGTCTCGACTTGTCGTCCTGCCATCTTTTCCTAGTGTTTAGTTGGGCCTCAAGATTTAGTTTTTGGGCCACAAATTAAGGGAGGGTTGTGGGCTTATCTGGGCTGCGACTAGGGCCTTGGCCTGGGCGGCCCTAGTCGCAGCTCCGCCTCTGGTCCTGTGTACAGCACATACCATTTCCTTGGACTGTTTTTACCACATGCATAAGCACTGACGTGCTGGATATGGCTCACCTTGTCCCACTCGGTGCCAGATTTTCCAGCGGCAATGGACGTGAGCAGTGCTAGGCTACAGTCTAGTTGGAGGTGACTGGGATTCACATTCTGCAAGTACATTGGGAGTGTATCCAAGCTGTAATCCTCCAGCCTCAGTCTCTGAGTTGCAGGTACTCCATGCAGTACTTTCATGTTTGGGCACTTAACAATTGTAAGCTTTTACAATTTGGGGAGGTAAATGATCCTCTCCAAGTTGGGGTTGTGAAACACATAAAGCTCAACAACAGAAGTCAAGTTGTCCAGAGAACTGAGGTGCTGAACCTCATATACACAAAGCTTCTTCAGGGCCCTTGCATGGTATGCAAGGCCAGGTGGAACACACCTCAACTTGCACTTCTTTAGCAGGAGCAGCTCCAAAACAGGCATGACTTGCACCTCAGGTTGCTCTTCCCAGTCCCACTCCTCCCATTCCACCATCCCGATGAATTCCATCCTATGTAATCTAGGAAACACCATCCCAGCCTGAGATGGATGACCATGGCGGTGATGATGGTAGGGCCGCTGGAAATAAGGCCCCACATGCTTGATGGCTGGAGCATGGTCAACCTGCAGGAGCTGCAAACAGGGGAGCTGACAAGTACATGATGGTAGCCAGACTAGATTCTGGGAAGATCTTTGGTTAGGAAAAGAACCTTTAATGGAAAAATATCCTACCCTTTATAATACAGTGAGGAAGAAGAATGTGTCGGTTGCCCAAGTACTAAGTACTACCCCGCTAAATATATCCTTCAGACGTGCCTTAGTGGGGGACAAGTGGCTCAGTCTAGTGGGGAGTATTTTTATGGTGCATCTTAATGATCACAGGGACTCCTTTATTTGGACGGCCAATAAAAATTTTTCGGGGAAAAACATGTATAATGACTTAGTTTTGAAATCAGGGACTCCGGTTAATTGTTGGACGTGGAAAGCTAAGATCCCTCTGAAGATTAAGATCTTCCTTTGGTATCTTAAGAATGGGGTAGTATTAACTAAGGATAACTTAGTAAAAAGACAATGGAAGGGGTGTATTAAGTGCTGTTTTTGTACGGAGCAAGAAACAATTCAACACCTATTTTTTGATTGTCCCATGGCTAGACTTATGTGGGGGATTGTGTGTTTTACATTTGGGGTTACAAAATCAGTGGATGTGGAGAATCTTTTTGGTCCTTGGCTTAGAAGTTTTTCGAGCAAGTCAAGGAACCTTGTGCTGATCGGAATGGCGGCATTTTGCTGGGCCTTATGGATCAGTAGGAATGATTTGGTGTTTCAAAAGTCACAATATAAATATATTTTGCAGGTGATATTTAGGGGAACGTTCTGGATCAGGAGCTGGTCCGTACTTTCTAAAGAGGAAGGGACAATCATTTTGAAGAGAGGTTGTCGGGCGTTGGAGTCAGTCGCTTTGGAGATCTTTCATAAGTCTGGGTGGAATGCTCTAAAGCGTATCGAGAACTAGAATTTAAATTGTTATGTGTCTTGTTTGCTTTGTCTCCTATCTTGTTTAGGGAGAACTTCGTTTGTCAAATGTGGTACAGCCTAGGTGCTGTGTTGAGTGGTGTGTGGATCTGAACTATTGCAGCCTAGTTGCTGCTACTTTGCTGTATGATGGCCGCAGACAATTCCTCATATTGTTGAGGTCGGAACAATGTTCCGTTATCTAAAAAAAGTTGGGTACAGAAGGCCAGGTCATCCATTGTCCCTTCCTCTTTAGAAAGTACGGACCACCTAGGGAGCCGCTGACCAAAATATCCTCCGATATCAAGACTCTCTAACCAGGGTGGAGGGTGAAGCTCATCAAATACATCCTCAATTAGTCGCTGTTCCTCGGAGGTGCTTCCTTTGGTGACCAACCCATCATCTCCCACTCTACTGCTGCACCCTAAAGTCATGTAGGTAAGATGCTCCTTGGCACCAAGCCTGGCCTTTGCAGCAAATGAGGTGGCCGATACATTCTCGAGGCCCTTTATTGCAAGATCCCTGAGCTGGGAAAGGGGGCCTAACTCTTCCAAACTACACCAATCACCACGCATGTGGGCTGGAAACCCATATAGTTTCCTCAAATTTGTTAGGCCACCGAACCCCCTAGGTATGCCAGCATTTATACTGGTGTCAGTAAGGCTAATATACCTCAGCTGCCCTAACTTTACAATGCTATTAGGAAGTCTTGTCATATTTTCACATCCTCTAAGGCTAATGAGCTGCAAGAATTTCATTTTGCCAATATTTTCTGGAAGTCTAGATATATCACAATACCGTATGGACAAATACCTCAAGTGCTTCAGTTGATACAGAGAGTCAACCAGTGCTGCAACATTTGAAGATTGTATATGCAAGGTCCGTAGGCTTGAAAAGGCAATCAACGAATCACCAGGCTTAATATTGAATTGGCCAAATGATATCAGTGTTCTCAGATATCTCTGTGGTTGTAACACACTCCAATGTAATTTACCTGATTCGTACCCTCTTGTTTCTATACACAGCCGGAGAAACTTATGTGAATTGAGTTTGCTAATGATACCAATTTCATCATGGTGAGCTACTAGTGATTCATCTCCCGACACGTATTGACCAAATGAGCGAACAACATCATGCATGGTGCAATGATATTGATTGATATACTCTTTATCTGGCTCTATGAGGTTCCGCATGATTTAACTCCTTGTAGTACTGTATTCCTGATTCTTCCAGTTCGCCTAAACTTCCATGAACAAACCCTTCACTGATCCACATTCCAACAATTATATCATAACCAAACACTATATTTTTGGGGAGAAGGGAGTAGTGCAGAAAGCATTGCTTCAAACAAGGAGACAAATCCTCATAGCTTAGATATACAACATAGTTTAGTTCTTCTGGCATTCCAGTAATGGACCATGCGGAATCATTCAGAACTTTCTCCCAATCACTTCTATTTCTCTCTTTCTGGCACAAGAGTCCTCCCATCACTTTCACTGCAAGTGGCAAGCCATCACATTTTACTATAATTTCCATTCCGACATCCTTTAGCATATCAATATCAGCTTCATGTATGTCATTTAAAACTACCTGCAGGCAGTTGAAACTGATGTAATTGGCAGCTGAAAAGGCACATTAGAGCAACTGTACTATAATTACTGATTCATCACTGTTATTTTGATTATGATGCTACCTTTTTTGTTTTATTTTTACATTTGTCAAGCACTTGTAGATAAATTTGACCTTTAGTAGCACTGTCAAGTAATATTTTGGAAAATATCAGTTACTCTTCCAGAACAGTGTGAGTAGAACCACCAGCTTTTTTATTTTTTAAATAAAAACACCGGATTTTGACTCCACTTTCATGAAACTCAGTATTGATCTCAATTTATGCATAACAACATGCTAAATGGATTCATAGTTCCTTCTGCAAAGCTAAAACAAAACGAATATAATTCTTACTTCATATAAGAATTTCGTATGCTAACAGGTCGATTGCTGAATTATAAATTTGAGGGGCTTTGTTGGTTAATTGCTAAAGCAGTTCACAATGTATAAACATTGCAGCCAGAGTTCAGAACAGGTCAGTAGCATATTGGGCAATATAGACAAAAAAAAACTTTGGCAGGCTTGAATTTATGGTATACATTGTGCTACTTCTGTTTGAGTTTGTACAGATATTTCTTTAACAAAGGAGTTAGTGATGATATATCTTTGATCAACATTTCAAATGTCAAGGTCAAAAGTCTATTAGATCCTTTTATACATAGTAAGGAGCAGAGTATCGACTTGTTGAACTATATATTGATCTCCTGAAGGCAGATTGTATAATTGCAGGCGCAAAAGATATTAATACTTTAATAGACAACAAACATTGTGCATACCTGCTTCTTGAGTAATGACCAGGCATCTTCAGGTCCCAGTTTGTCAACATGGTGGTAGCGCTGCACTGCTTTCATTGCTCGAGCAACTCTTTCATCTCTTGTGGTGATGATGACTCTGCTACCTTCTCTAAGTGCAGCATTGCCCAAGGGAGTTTCGAGTACATCCTCCCAAGCCTTGTGGCTCCACACGTCATCCATGACCAGCAAGAGTTTCTTCCCTGTCAAGGCAGTAGCAAGGGCTGGCCGGAGCACAGCCATTGCTGTCTCACCACGGTGGTTTCCCCCAGCAAGAGTGATGGTGGTCCGGAGTAGCTCAGACTTGTCAAAGTCTTGATTGACACACAACCAAATCCTCTTGTCGAACTGATCCTTGATGGTACCATCATTGAAGATTTCCCGGGCGAGTGTGGTCTTGCCAATGCCGCCAACACCCACGGTGGCAGCAACCATGATGCCTCTGTTGCTGCCCTCCTTTTCTGTTAGCATATCAACCAATTCTCTTGTGTCTTCTTTGATCTTCTCACCGATCACCACATCTGCACGGACAGGCTCCCCTTGCTGTTATGCTCCTTGTAGGAACTGAGGTTGATGAACATCAGAACATGAACTGAGTACTCCTCTCCTTGATGCCATCCAGCCTCCGGTTGAGCACCCTAATGCGGCTGCCAATGTTGTGGGCGAAGAGGGGATTCCGCAGGCAGAAGAGCAATGGGTTGCAGCAGCCAGATGTGTTCACAGCTAACATGCCATGCTCCATGGCCATGAGTTGACACAGGTCAAGGATGTTGGTGGCATCATACATGGCATCCTTGAGCTCCCTCACCCACCCCTGCACGCTCCGGTCAGTAATGTTCCTCCTGTCAGCATCAGAGAGTAAGTTCTTCAGGTCCCTTAGCTTGACGCCCAGCTTATCAATCTCGCCAGCAACACCGTGCAGCATTGCCAGCTCTTCCTGTGCCATCTCCGTCAGCAAGCTAGCGACACAGGACGCAAAGGCATCCAGGACGATCGCCATTGCTTTGTGGTTCTTGCTGTAACAAAATTAAACCGATTAATGCCATTACTATAGTTAAGTTTACTCTCATAGGTGCTAAGATGGGATAGCCAATTAGGGAACAAGAATACTAAGGGCCTGTTTGGCAACTTAGCAAATTTTTACAGAAGTGAATTTTAACACATGTTATCCCTTGTGCACGAAGAAACCCTCTGTATCTGTTCCTGTTTGTATTTTGCTGCAACCCAACCTGAAACAAGCTTCCAAGCAAAACAATGATCACCGAATAGATCTGGGTGTACAAATAAATCAACAACAAAAGGATTGGTTGATTCTCCATTGCTGCCGCTGACAGGGATTGGCAAAACGTAGTCTATTGCTACTTGTTGAATCTGATTGTCTACAGGGAAATCAAATTAACTGCAAAAGGGGGAAAAGATAACAAAGACAGAGAAGAAGGGGCCGCCAGGCGCCAGAGGAGGACGACGTGCTGCAGCTGGCTCGCTGCTAGACGCCCTCGCCACCGGCGGCGCCATGGGATCGACAGCCCAATGAGCTCGCCATCCCCATGCGATCTCGCCGGCGGCGGCTGCACGGGATCGACGGCCTGACATGTTTAGCGACCTCGTCGTTGCCGTCACCTGACCATGTGGCCTCCCCAACAGCTAACTACTGACCCACTGCAATATCTCATCATTCATGACGCAAGCTACAAGCTCTAATACTGCACGGACGCGCATCCTTGTCTCCCATGCACGGGCTAGATGTGGATCCATGCCAGGAGTGGTGTGGATCAAGGTTGCTGGCACGAATCGGGGCATTAACTGTGTCGCCAACGTGAATCGAGGCTGGGGGATGGGGATCCGGGTAGGGGGAGGAGGGGGAGTGTGGGAACCATGGTCCAAGGCGGCGTGGGTTGTCTGACTGCCATGAAGGAAAGTCATCAGTGACTTCTCCCCACACGGATGCCGTATATTATACAACCAACCACTCATGCGCATTTAAGCTTTCTCAATACCCAGCCCAGCATCTATCTCAGCCCAAAACAAAGCTCAATTCGAGGAGAAAGCCTAGACAGAAGACAGAACGGAGGGATTTGCCTCAGCAGCCGCCAGACTTTTTTGGCGCGGAACACCGACGCGGAACGGAGTTTTGGCGGGGATTCGGGCTCCTCCACTCCGTCCAGTTGGGCGCCGCGGCGGCCGCCGTCGCGCACCTCGGCCTGTGCTGCCGCCTCGACTTCGGGCTCCTCCGCTCCGTCCAGTTGGGCGTCGCGGCTGCCGCCGTCGCGGGCCTCAGCCAGCGTTGCGACCTCGACTTCGGCGACCAAGTGTTCCTCCTCAAGCACTGGCCAGCTTGCAGTTCATCGATCGTTGGGGCGGCGTCTTGGACGGGGCGCCACCTTTGCATCTGCAGCCGCAACACACTGTTGCAGATCAAGACTCAATTGCCCATGGACAAGCCAACAAGTAAGTAAGGTTTGCATTCACAATTGCATTTGTTTTATTTGTATCCAGATGACTAGCACTAAGTATATTTGTTGACACCGGATTTTGACCAAATCCAGAGTCAAATGATGTTAGCTTGGTAATCAGCAGAGAAGGGGCAGAATAGAGGAGAATCGGCAAGGGTGCTTGGCAAAATAAGAGAAAGTGAGAATAATAATGGAAGTATGTATGCAGGAGTCATAGAAGATATTTCGTGTGCACGCATACAGGAGAGCGGCACGTTTCTCTTTTACCATGACATGTCACCAAGCCTCAGCCGATAGCAGTTGAAGCCGATGATGCAGCCGATTTTTGTCTAGCAGTCGGAGTGGCCGATGAAGCTGGAGCACGCAAGTATATGAAGTCACGTGAGCATGGTCTTCATTTACTAATATAGTTAACACTCTGGCCGGATTATTTAAAGGAAAGGAAGAGTAATCAGCAGGAGCACTGGAACGATCAGCAGAGGAGGACGTGCGACCATCAGCTATGGGCTTGCATTCGCAGGAGTCGTTGACAATCACGTCAGCTATGGGCTTGCATTCACAGAAAATAAACATACTCCCTCCGGTTTGGTAAAAGAAGTCGTTTTGGACAAGATTTGAGTCAAACATTGGGAATATAAATCATGAATAACTTTTAAGTCGTTGAGTTTGGAAATGTGAAAACTACATGAGTAGATTTGTCTTGTAAAATACTTTCATAAAAGTATACATATGTTAGTTTTTAATAATTATTTTTGTAAAAATAGGAAGTCAAAGTTGTACTTTGGAGACCGTGTCACTGTCCTAAACGACTTCTTTTACCAAACCGGAGGGAGTACATAACGATCGGCCACTGCAACATACAGAGACACAATCGGAGCAAAGAAAGACAATAAAGAAAGAAGACAAGGAAAGAATAATCCATGCAAGCATTTACCGTGCAGGAGTTGTGCTTGGATTATTAAAAGAAGAGGATCAGATACAACTACGTGGTTATATTCGGCATGTTGGGAGTAAATAATATTTCCTAATCTAAATGCTTTGGCCGAATCACGTCAAGGAAAAGGGAGAAGCAAAGGAGTCCGGACTTGAGAAAACTACGTACAGGACCCGTGATCAACAAGAATAAAGAAAGAAAACATGTGGATACTAAAGCCAAGAGAGAAGTCTAAGTTATCACGTACCTGGATGTTGTGTTCGATGGCCGGATGGAGCAGAGCTTAATTAGAAAGGATTCTACAATAAAGAGAAATTAGAGTCCATGTATCTTAGTAGTTCCTTCTAGTTTAGAGTTATTATTAGACAACTTTGAGTACGGCGCAGCCGCAAGTCATTAGCCCAGGGTATAAATATGTACCCCCAGTCATTGTAAAGTTTTATCACACGATCAATATCAAAACCGCCTCCAGGCACCCTTTTACCAATTCTTGCATCTACTTTACTGTATCTACTTTTCAGCGACTTCGCCTTCGTACCTTTTTCTTTTTCACGAGTTCTTGCAAACTCCCCGGGCTGCATCGCTTCGATCTCCGGCTTGCTGGTGAGTTCCGCTTTACCGAGTAATATCTAGGCTTTAACCTCCGGGCGTATCGCTGTGGTTTCGTCTAGATTTACTCACCAGTTATCGATATCAACTAGATTAGCAAGTTTTATCTTAATTCTTGCTGCTTTAGCTTTTATCACAATTATCTAGCTTGAGACTGCTTCCTGTCGGCTTTATCACATTATTATTATTATTATTATTATTATTATTATTATTATTATTTTAATTGTCATATAGCCGGCTAGATCTGTTTCAAGTGTTGCTCACGTAGCTCTGTTTAAGTTACCTCTGGTAGTTTACGCTCTGCCTACGTCATCATATCGGCTGATCTAGCCGATCTGTTCTGCACCGTATCGGCTACCTAGCTGTTACGATTTTAACAAAAGACACATCGGCTCTCTAGCCAATTTTTCATTGTCAATCAACAGGTCAGATTGGCTGGCACGCCTCGCTACAGACCGGGGAGTCACGTGCGTCGCGCGCGGAGGTGACGTCCTATTTTTGCGTCAACAATATTTTTGTATTTATATAGGGAAAATGTGAGTCCTAGTTGGTTACCTCGGATTGGTATGAAATTTAGAAATCTGGATGATGCTTGGTCATGTTGGGTTAACTATGGAGGTCATGTAGGTTTTGAGGTCAGAAAAAGATGCACAAATAGAAGTAAATCTTCAGCTAGATATGTGTGTGCCAAGGAGGGTTGTGGAGCACCAGATAAGAGGGATCATGTCACAAAGAATCCACGAGCTGAAACAAGAACATGCTGTCCAGTTCGGATGGGTCTGACATTAAATCGAGTGGAAGGAAATTATGAAGTGTTTGATCTGATACTTCAACACAATCATGTTCTTTACTTGCCACAAACCTTCCATTTGATGACATCTCAAAGAAAGATTTCAGAAGTGCAGGCTTTTGAAATTGAGGCAGCTGATGATTCTGGTATTAGGCCAAAAACTGCACATGAATTGGCTTGTCGGCAAGTTGGAGGACCAATGAATCTTAGCTACACTTGTCGTGATCACAAAAATTATTTACAGACCAGGCGCCAAAGGGATTTCAGCTACACATATGCTGTTTCAATTGTGAGGTCTGATGGGGATTTCAGTTCTGAAAAGGAGCGCATAGTTGTTGGTGATCCTTTGGAGCAAACAACTTTGTGTAGTTGTGAACAATTTAAAAGGACAGGGGTGTTAATTATGTGCCCATGCTTTGAAAATTCTTGACAAGATGAATATCAAGTTATTGCCGAACCATTACATTCTAAAGCGTTGGACAAGGGAAGCAAGGTATGGAACTATACAAGACAACAAAGGCAGGAGCATTATTGAAAATCCAAAAGTGGATGCTATGCTCCACTATAAGTCTATGTCTCACAAATTTCTGAATTTAGCATACCAAGCTGCAAGTTTTCCAGAATGTTGCATCTTGGTGGATGATGCACTCGATTGCCTTAGTAAACGATTACAAGAGAAAATGTCTATTAGTGCATCTCCAAGCATTTTGTGTGATTCATATAGTGTCCAGCCTCAAATTCCACAAGATGAAGATACTCTTCGTGCTGCACGCTTAAAGAAAAAAGAGGTTCAACAAATAAAATTCAAAGCGGCATCGAGGTTGGCTAGACAAGTCACGGAAGTACACAAATAAATTTAGTGTATGTTGCTGAAAATCTTTGCAATATATTATCTGTATTCATTACTACTTGTTAAATGACAAGTCTGAATGCTTTCATGCAGCAAGAAGAAAGGGGTGTCACGGAAACTCAAGTGCCAATGCAGGTTCATAACCACAACAATGCTTTCACTAGCTTCACGGATCTGCTAAACGTAATGTCCATTAGTTTTGCAGGGTTCTAGTGAAATTGATGACATGTCTGTCCAAGATCTTCTTTAAATGCTTGATTGAGTAGCTGCCGCCACATATGGAGTATGAGGCTATTTTATTCTTTTGGGTTGAATGTGTCCAGCACTTGTAAAAATTCGGTGCTAAACTATGCTAGTTGATGGCTTTTGGTAGAGATTAATTGGTGGTTGAAAAAATCTATGGTTAGCTGTACATGCTAACTTTTAGTGGATATTATTTTGGTTATTTAGAACATGAGCTTATTTAAAATATGGTTAGCTGGTCATAAAATTTTGTTTCTGTATAGTTTCTGAATTTTTTTTTACTGATTTTCGTCTCCCTCCTGAGCTGGGCTTATTTCGCCTCCGAGCTGGGCCTTTATTTGGGCCAAGCCTTCAATTGGGCTGGCTGTATGCACTGAAGAAGTTGGTGAATATAGCAGCCATTGGATCAAAAATGTGTGGCATCCAAGAGAGGTAAAGTCACTGATGACTTTCCTTCAGAGCAGTCAGAGAATCCACGCCGGGTCCATGGAGGAGGGTGGACGCCATGACCAGAAGACGAACTAGCTGCCGGGACAATAGCAGCCAGGCCGAGCGAGACAGCAGCCCGACCACAGGTTGGTTTGCTGATGACACGATTTTTCTTTTTTGGGAGTAACCGCTGTAGACTGGTTAGGCTCCGTTCTGAAGGTTTGTACGGCAGCTTCAGATTTAATATTGAGACTTTACCGGTTTTTATGTAAAACCAGACTTCCAACAAGACTGTAGTCGGCGAGATTATTTGATATACTAGGATAAAGAGAAGAAATGGAAAGAAAAAGGGTATGAAGTGTTTTTTGTGTGTGGTATTGGAGGACCAAATAAAAAAAAATACTCTCTTAATAATAAACCCTAAACAAATGCTTCTGGGTTTACACAACTTGCTACAAACAACGTCTTTTTTGTTTGATGAAAAGGGCAGTACTGCTAACAAGAGAGAGACAAAGGTACATTGCATATGCTAACTACTCTCTCTGTCCCTAAATCATCGTCGTCAGACAAATAAACCGAGAACCAATGCAGTTGTAAGAAGACGCAAACACCCCTATACAATACAATGATGGCTTATTTGTTTATAGAGCCTGCATGTGCTGGTGGGAGGATGTTGTGAGGAGAGTGGAAAGCAAGCATACAGGTACAGGCCTACAAGCTGCATTCGTAAGGGGAGCTGCAGGCCTACAAACTGCTAGAACGATGATCGCTTGAGGACGAGTTCCTGCAGCTCTAACGACGATGATTCCGGGACGGAAGGAGTATAAAGCTAATGAGACAAAAAAAAAAGTTGTGAAGTGGTGAAGATGTGACTCGATGTGACGGATTTGGCTAATTCCTCTCAATTTTCTAGTCACCCGTCACATCGAGACACATATTCACTACTTTTTTAAATTAAACACTTCTAAACAAAATTTCATTATTTACCATCTTTTCACCCATCACATCCTCCTTTATGCACTCGGCCTAATACATTATTCTCCTCTTACACCTCCGTCACATATTCCAAACTAAACACCTTAAGAGGTTGTTGTGTAAAAGATGAGGAAAAGTGACACTATTCACCCATCACATGTTTAGATGTGCAAAAGATGAGGAAAAGTGGCACTATTCACCTATCGCATCTTCTCTCACAGAATGTATTATTCCAACATTATTCATATGTGTAAATTTATCCATCTGAAGGAAAAGTGGCACTATTCGCCTATCGCATCTTCTTTCACAAAATGTGTTATTCCAACATTATTCATATGTGTAAATTTATCCATCTGAACACTCCCTCAATGCAAATTTTTTCTACTATTCACCTTTGTTTTCTCCACCCCATTTTCCTTATGGTTTGTTTAGTTGCCCAAATATGTGCGAACGAATAGTGTATTGTAGCGGAAAGTTGTGAAAAAAATATGCATTGATGCGCGTGTTAAGAGAAGATGTGACTTGATGGAATGGTAAATAGTACATTAAGATGAAAAGTGAAAAGAAAAGTAAGGAAACTAAATAAGGCCAACTAAACACAGCTCGAACAAGAAGAACAGTAGAACACAAACAGCCAAAAAGGATACCTTGAAATTATTTGTGTAATGTGTTATCCAGTGTTCGCGACCCGAGTAGACTGGCAACTAATGGCTGCGGCCACAGCGAACCAGAGGGCGCGGGTGGGGGGGGCGGGTAGGGGATGGAAATATTGAAATTTTATCCGAATTATCCGATATTCGTATCCGCTAAAACGTAAATATGGATATCCGTATCCGTATTTGAATTCAAATGTGGTAGTAAAGTGGATACATCCGAATTCGTTTTTGTCGATTTTTTCTCTATCCGATTCCATGTGTATTCGGTAATATCTGGCACTATCCGTATTCGACTATATAAAACTGTAACTTATCTCTATAACTAATGACAAATTAGGTTCAATAGAATACTAATAATGATAGTGTATAATTGAAAAAAAGTATATCCATAACTAATGATTATGACATTAATCTTAATATTAAAAATATTGCATCCATAAAACAATTTAAAAGTTATATTTAAATTTAATGACCAATATCATTAATTTTAATGATAAAAATACATTAATATAAAGTTTAATTTTTACACTAGTTTGGTTTATTTATGTATTGATGAAAATATTTTTCATGTATTTTTATTATTTGTTTGATAAATGTATATATATTAAAAATATGTATTTATTAATAGTTTTATTTATTATATGATTAATTATCTATAACTCCTATATAGGAGCTCCCCACCAGGGAGTTCTCTCAACATGCAAGCATGCCACCTCAACAGCCCCACTAAGACCATGACATCCAGTGGTGGGCCCCATTGTTTGAACTAGCTAAAAAATGTTATAACTCAAAAATTAAAAAACCAAATTAAATTCTGATTACACCATTGGATTCCTTTTAATAAATCCTTCAAAACAAGATCTCATATGAATATATTTTGATAAAATGACAAATAGGCCCCATCGATGGTAGTTGGTATAGAGTAAAGTGAAAAATAAAAAAAAGGAAAAAAAAAGGAAAAGGAAAAAGAAGAAAGAAAAAGAATAGGAGGGTGATAGTAATCATAGATTTCTCCTACATACTCGCGGCAACGCGCAGGGAATTGAGGAATATAAAGGAATAGCAGCGTAGATAGTCCTAGCAGAAACATAACGATCGGATCTTTTTTCATTTGACATCATGAAATATATCTATTTTTATACTAAATAGCTATTCAACATGTGAGTAGGCCCGGCACCACCCCTAAACTACGCTTAAAAAAGTGTAAGTTATGGTTTCTAAAATTCCTTTTGGACGCTGACAATCCGTGAAAGAGAAATGTTATTCTAAGAGAGATATGTTATTGTAAGAAAAATCGTGCAAACAGCAAATAAAGTTAGGTGAATTTTGGTGAAATACCACCGTGACTTTAGTATGTCATCATGCTAACACACGGTAACACTGATTACTCTAGGGTTTAGGGCCGCAGCAACGCGCGTGGTGTTCAAACCTAGATCAAATCTAGATCAAAGAATTATCAACGGCGGCGACGAGGTTGCCGAGGTCGCCGAAATTCTCTCTTATGATCAGACGCACGAGGTTGCCGAAATTCTCTGTTACGATCATTGCATTTTTCTTAATTCCCGCAGCAACGCGCGGGTGAGATTCCCCTAGTTAAAATAAATATGGATGAATGTGATTATTCTTAATAAGCGATCTCTCTTATGTACTCTTTTATGTACTAATACGTTTGTCTTTACATGTTTGTAATTGTAAATTATCAATAAAGAAAATTGGTAAATGCTGTCTTCCGAATCGAGTAAATATCCGATGCGTTTCCGAATTCGAGACATCCGTTTTGTATTCGTATTCGAGAACATTCGAATCCGTATTCGTATTCGAGTAAAAATGTGGTAAAAGGTGCTATCTGAATCCGATTTCATGCGAATCCGATCCGTTTCGATCCCTAGGGGCGGGTGTGGTGCAGGTTCACAAATGCATTTGTGATTTGTCAGGAGTAAGGACGAGGAGATGAATTGGATGAATTTGCCCCAGTTGCGATGCCTTTGAGTGTCAAGCCTTGTTCTTCTTTTATTGCTGGGTGGTGGTGGGAACTTCATGCCTGACATTGCTTTTGTCATGATCGGCGAAGAGCCGAAGATTGTTTTTGTTATCAGCATGGACATGTTACCCATCTTTCAGAAAGATAGTACATGTCGCATATTTTTTTCTATGTTTTTTTACACTAACAAAGGGGTGTGGATGTGAGATTCATAGTCAATCCGTCAACGATCAAGTCAAGTCCAGATCTAACGAAAGTTTTCTTTAACCTTTATGTGTCGGGAAGGCACCGTCCTCATCCACGCGAAAATGCCATGCCAGACAAAACTGCATCGAGTAGAGACGCGCTTTGTGGGGATGATGACGTGGCCGTGAACTCTGACGTCGGCCGCCCGGACGACGACGGCAGCAGAACCCCCGGGGGGTGTGGCTTGCGTCGATCCGAATCACACTATCACAGGCTGTCCAGGACCTCCAAGGAGAGATGGGGGCACAAGGCTTAGAGCAACTCCAGTGGGATCTGCAAATTGAGGTCTTCAAAACTCATTTGCATGTCTAATTGTAAAAAATAAAGATCTAAAAATAGAACTCAACTCGAGTGGGAGAACTTTATTTTCCCTGTGGACCCGTGTGGACCCTTACCTCGCTTCTCTCTCCACCTTTCTTCCTCCAGTCGTTTCTCCCAATTGTTCTCTCTCTCACCGCGTCGACGGGTCGGACAGGGGCGCGACGGTGTCGCCCAGCCAGATCTACGCGGGCGGCGGCGGCAGCGCCATCGCTGCCGAGCACGCCGCCGCCGCCGCTGCCACGGGCGCTATGGCTGCTGAGCACGCCGCCGTCGCTATCACAGAAGGCGAGCCATCTCCGGCCACGCTGCAACCGGCGGAGGGCGTCACCTCGGCGTTGGCGGCCACGGTGCAGAGGTCTGTTGGCGGCCGTCGTCGTGGCCCCGTGGGTGGTGGCCTACTATTCTTAGTTGTCGCCGTCGTCGTTAGTGGCAGGCGTGCTCGTCGAGGGCATGCACTCGGGTGGCCTTCTCATGGGCCGCCCTTGCTGCCGTGTAGTGGAACGCGATGGCCGAGGCGAGCAAGACAGAGCCTGGGCGTCGGCTGGGATGCTGGAGAGGCGGCGAGCCGGCGGGCCAAGGCCATCTCGTCGGCGCGGCAGACGCCGGTAGCGGAGCAAGGGAAGGCGGATCGGGCTGGCACTGGTCGAGACGGCGAGTAACCTGTCCCGCAGACGGCGTCGCTCGGCAGTGGGTTGGACCCTCTCCTTGGCGGGATGTATGACCAGGGCTCCATCCGGCGGCAGGTGGTGGCGCAGTCAGTGTCAAGGAGCACGAGCAGCGTGGCCCTGCCCGCGCCCGGGCGCAGCGTGACGACGCCCGTGCTCATGCTGTCGGCGCCCGACGGCACGGTGCAGGCGGTCGGCGGTGACCCGTCCGCGGCATTGCTGGCGGTGTCGCCGCCGTCGTACATGCAGATGGTAGAGTTGGAGCGGAAGCACGCACTAGTGGAGGTTGGCTCCGTGATGGCCATGGCGTTCCAGCTCGTGCGGCGGCCGCACCGGAGCTGGCTTGCGCCGGAGCCGCTTGTGCTCACCGCCGCCGGAGCCGCCCGTGCTCGCCGCTGCCGAGGTCCGCTCTCCACCAACCCTCCTTGTGCTGCGCCAGGAGGCCGCACCGAGCTCGCTCGCCGGCCACAGAGGAGGCCCGCGCAGAGCTCGCCCGGCGTCCACGCCCCACGCGTCGTGTCGTGCTGTCCGTGCGTGACAGGGCAAGGGGCAAGGACAGGGAGGACGGCGGGCGGGGCGGCGAGAAAGGAGTGAAAAAGAAAACAAAACAAAATGAAAAATGGTTGGACCCGGCTTTGGAGGGGGGGAGTAGAGGGCCTCCAGGAATGGAGGCTAGGAGGGGAAATTTGGAGGGACATGCAAAATGGAGGCTCATTTAGAAACCCTGCTGGAGTTGAGTTTTTTCAAAAAACTCCAAATTTTGGAGTAGAGACCCATTTAGATGTTCCTGCTGGAGTTGCTCATAGAACCAGAGGAAATGGAAGAGCGGAGAAGTGGTGGAGGCATGGAGCTCTCATGTGAGATGGGCGTTTGGGTTTGTTTGGAAAATGAAGGATTCAGCTGATCTCATGATGTTTCTCATGATGTTATCGCTAAGCTGTGAAAAAAAAAAAAAAAAAAATTGCTGATGTCATCACACCTGCAAACCATTTGAAATTTTAGAAATAATAAATCTTAAATGGAGCATCGTAATTAAATTTTAATTACACCATTAGATTTATAATAATAAAAAATTCACAACAAGATCACACTTATTCAGACTGATTTTTTATTCATATTTTTAATCAAATTTGCATAATTACTTATGACTCGAACAAGTTATTTTGCAAACCGAAAAAATTACTTTTGAAGAAGAACAAATATATAAAGAGAATGAACAAATATGTAGAGAGGACGAACAAATATGTACATGGGGCGAACAAATATGTACAAGAAAAAAATAAAATTGTCTAGTATGATTTAAAAGTAATTTAAAAAATTAAAATAATTTCAAATATACTCGAGTGTGGTCTTGTTTGAAGATATTGTTATAACAAACGCAATAGTGAAATTGAAATTTAATATGGATGCTTAGTTTAAGATTTATAACTTATTTTAGTTTCAGAATTAATTGGTATTGTGAGTGGAGCCATGATGCATGCAGTTTGTCTCTCTCATCTGATTCCTCCCGTGAATGCTATATGAGCGATGCTAGATGGGTCATAGGTGCAAAACCTCCAGGGGAATTAACCGACGTGATGATTTGCTATGTGTCGCTCACATGGCCTCCATGGCAAACTAAGGGTTGGTTTGACAATTCTTTGTTAAATTCGATCAGCAACACTCTGCCAAATAGTTATAAGAGAAAAGTGATTCTCTATTGTTTCTATGAAGAGATTCTTTGAAATGAATTAATAGGTTGGGAGCTGAAAAAAATAAATTTCCTCTGATTCTGTGAAGCGATTCTTCATCATGATTTTAAGCCAGTTCTTTGGATTCATCTCGTTTTCAAATCTCCAAAGGTATTCAAATCTTGTTTTGCCCGATCTTCCTACTCCATGCAAAGATTTGAAATTCCTTTGGTAGAATATCCACTAGCAACCCTTAGAAGACATTCCTAGAGTTTGGTTCAATTTCATTGGGTACATTGTCGAGAATGAGATTTAGGGTTGAACTGCCCCAGGCGGTCTGACCGCCCTGTGCAGTTCGACACCTAAACCTTGATTTCGACCGTGTACTCAATCCTCAACTGCCTAGAAATGTCCCATGAGCTATATCTTTCATATCTATAGACTATGTGTTGTTGTGTTTGGCTACAAGGAGCCATTGGCTCAATCCTGGTAGGGGCGGTCTAACCGCCTGCCCAGGGCAGTCTGACCACCCTGCCCATAATTGTGCCAATCACTTCTTGAGCTGAGCCTCGATGCTTTTATCTAGCCAATCTTGTTCCTTGTGTCTTATATATCTTTGTCACACTCTTTGTGATCCAGGAACAACAGCAATGCCTAAGGGTCCCGCCGCCGAGAAAAGGAAAAAAGAGAAGTGAAGATGTTGTTTTCACTGAGGCTGGGAAGAGTTCAGCCCCATATGATTATAGAGAAAAATTGAGGCCAAGGGGACAGTCAAGATCAGTCGTGCAAGATTATGGTGAAGACATTGAGACGAGTGAGAGGAATGAGACCAGTGATGGTGTTGACGGTGAATTTTGGTGCTCCAAACATGTTCATTACACTTTGGTTTGAACTTCATCACGGTACTAACCTGCCACTAGGCACACTAATGATATAACAAGTTCAACTTTGTATGTGCATTTGGAAGTGTGATGTTTTTGTAGGAAAACATGGACTGAAGGGACGAGTCACATCGAGTTCAAAGGAGTAAATGAGGAGTTCCGTTCGTGTTCAAGTGTAAGGCAAACTCAGTCCCAATGGTGGCAAGGACCAAGGTGCTACGACAAAACATCTCCGAGGACCAAGACATAAAGATCGGATTTCATACGAGAAGACCCCCTATATTTATCGCAGGGTTGATGACGCTAAAAAGACACAAATATTGGGGTCAAAGTCCAAAATGCCAAGACGGGCCACTCGGAGGAAGGGGCGACTGAGAGACATGGGTACCCATGGGTCCCCACTGACCAGGGTCTCAGCCGTCCCCGACAGGTGGGTCCGACCTACCAGACGACCCGCCGACCTGACATGCAGGCTCAAGGATGTAAAGATACTTGGTGTACAAGACAAAACGGTCCAGCTCGGATAAGCTTTCCATGTTGTAACCGACTAGGATAGATGGAAACCAACTTATAGCCCAAGGTCGCCGGCCAATATAAGACGGCCTGGGGCTCTTCTCGGGGGCAGATCTTCATCCTCTCGCATAATCCACCACAACTGGACGTAGGGTTTTACTCTCCGGAGGCCTGAACCAGTCTAAACCCTTTGTCTCCCCGTGTTCTTCGCCATACTCGCCTAGTTCCGAGTTCACCACATGAACTACCACCTACGCTCTTAGGTCCCGATCCTCCATTAACCTGTAAACCTCTAGGGTAACCCCCTAGCGGATCTGTCCAGGTCTCACCCCTGACAGTTGGCGCGCCAGGAAGGGGAGATCGGGAGCTCGCTGTGCAGCATGGTGGCTGGACCCAGCGTCATCTTCGGCGACGGCACGAAGAACTCCCTCACGGCGTGCAAGAAATCGGTCCGACCTGCTCGCTGCTACTCTCCGATCTAATCGCGAGATGGCGCGCTGGCACCCGCCCACCCAACCCCAACGTCTGCGTGGTCATCAGTAGATTCATCGTCACCCGTGGCGTCGTCATCAAATCATCATCGCCGCCTGTCGGCAACTCAACGAGATCCATCTACGTCAGTAGGAAGGCGGCACCGACTCCGTGTCTGTTCCATACGGCATGCAAAATCAATATACGGCAAGCAGGTGTATACATGGTCGCTGCGTTCGAGTCCGACGTCTTGCGCGGATGCGCCAGAACCGTGATCCGTGTTCTCTGCCGAGACACGATTCTGTGCACTCTCTGATACGTGTCACAGTCTACGTGTCCACCACGTGCACGTGTCCATGGAATTCAATCTACAAGTTCACGTGTGAACATGAAAGTAAATTCCTTTATTTTTTTTCTTTCTTTTTCCTATCCGATGTCAACTCCTCTTATGATTTGATTGGCCGGCAAGGTTAAGTTAATTTTTTTTTCTTTCTCTCAATCCGTGATGCGTGCAACTCCATGACGCGACCTACACGTGGAGGAGGCGGGCCAGCAAATCCTCGCCGAGCCACACGCCCAACACCTAGGTCAACACGTCTTCGTGTGTGCCGAGCGTCGACACCTTAGCTCGCCCCGGCGACCTGTTTCGTTAACGCGCGCGCTACCCCGACCTACTGCGGTACAACAACGACCTCTTGGTCTATGGTGCGAGCGCCAGCCGCCACCTCGACACCCCAGCACGAGCCCAACTCGAGCTGCCGACCCCTTCTACGTGACGGCCGCATCAACTCGACGTGAAGCTTAGCACCTACTCCACAACGACGACTACAACGACGTCGACCTCGGCCACGGCGACTCCACAAGCTAAGTGTTATTTGTAATTAATATTTTTACGGTTTCTGTATGTTTCATCGATAGTCTCCGTGACTTTCGCCGACCTGCTCTACATAATTTTTCTTCTCCCCTCCCCCTCGACACGCTCGGGGGCTTGGTATAGTTGATCTCGATACGCTCGGGGGCTTGTCAATGCCAATCTAAAGGTCGCCAGACCTGAGGGACTTAATTAACTTCTGTGCGTTCTCCCTTTAAATGCCTCTTACTCGCTATGCGCATTCTTAAGTCGTGTGGTTGCGAGACCTTGGGTCCAAGGCCCCCCTCCGCGCATCGGCTGCACCTAAGCCTCCACGCTGAGCCGTACAATCGGTAAGCCGTTCCTCCACTGAGTTGGGTTAGCGGAGGGGACACGTTTTGCAGCTTCATAGCATTTGAGTTCACATAATTTGTGCCTGGCACGATGAGGGGAATGCTTTCTCAAACAAAACACATTGCAAGCATGTCTTAAGCTCAGGCTAAATTTTTATTATATTTACGGATTGATACACCGACCTGGTGTTTATCTTGTTTCACAGGCCCAGCTCTACGACGACCTGGTATGTCTCCCAGCAACCTTTGTGGCTCACGATGGGATGCGACTCAGCGCTTCTGCGACTTGTCCGGCTTCCACGCTCGGGGGCTGGTCACCTTCTTCAAGGTCGCCCGACCTCCCGGCGTCTCCGTCGTCGCCTACTACAGGTCGCCAGACCTCCCAGCGTCCCCGTCATTGCCTACTGCAGGTCGCCCGACCTCTCGGCGTCTCCGTCGTCGTCCTCTTCAGGTCGCTAGACCTCTCGGCGGCTCCGTCGTCGCCCTCTTCAGGTCGCTAGACCTCCCGATGTCGCTGTCGTCGCCTACTTCAGGTCGCCAGATCTCCTGGCGGCTCCGTCGTCGCCTACTTCAGGTCGCCAGACCTGCCGGCGGCTCTGTCGTCGCCTACTTCAGGTCGCCAGACCTCCCGGCGTCTCCGTCGTCGCCCACTTCAGGTCGCCAGACCTCCCGGCGGCTCTGTCGTCACCTACTTTAGGTCGCCAGACCTCCCGACCTCTCCGTTGTCGTCTTCTTCAAGGTCGCCAGACCTCCCGGCGGCTCCGTCATCGTCTTCTTCAAGGTCTTCAGACCTCCCGGTCGCCACGGACCATTTTGTCATTTCTTGAGGCCTCCTAGAGGTCGGCGTGCTAATACAGCCCAGCTGGGACCTTGGTAGCCATACCATTACCGCCCGGGCGCCTCTACATCTACTCGGACACACTATTTGTCATACAAGTGTGTATATAAAAGGCTTCAATAGCTGTAAGGACCTTGGCCCTTGGTCGTCGTCGTCCTCTTCAGGTCGCCAGACCTCCCGGCGTCTCCGTCGTCGCCCACTTCAGGTCGCCAGACCTCCCGGCGTCTCCGTCGTCGCCCACTTCAGGTCGCCAGACCTCCCGGCGTCTCCGTCGTCGCCCACTTCAGGTCGCCAGACCTCCCGGCGTCTCCGTCGTCGCCCACTTCAGGTCGCCAGACCTCCCGGCGGCTCTGTCGTCGCCTACTTCAGGTCGCCAGACCTCCCGACGTCTCCGTCGTCGTCTTCTTCAAGGTCGCCAGTCCTCCCGGCGGCTCCGTCGTCGTCTTCTTCAAGGTCTTCGGACCTCCCGGTGGCTCCGTCGTCGTCTTCTTCGAGGTCCTCGGCGACCCAACGGATTTATCACTCAACGGCTCTCCCGGTGGTTCTGTCACAAGCAGTAACGGCTCGCGCCGCGCTGGAATTTATGCCCGTTGGCTCTCTTCTCAATGGCCTGGCGTCCATAGACTCGTTATGCCCTACTTCAAGCCCCCATACTAGGACGGATATCTGCTTCAAGGTCTCCTGACCGAGTAACGACCTCCGGGTCTATCGTATCGCCTCCATGAGGTTGACAAGGCTCTGCTGCCTCCTAGGTCGCAACGACCCACAGTGATAAAATATCACACCAACGGCCCCGTGCTTAATGGCTCTACTGCCCGTTGGCGGCCTCTTGGCCATGTAGCTCCTCCTTGAGGTGGCTAAGGCCCCGCTGCCTCCTAGGTCGCAACGATCCACAGTGATAAAATATCACACCAACGGCCACGTGCTTAATGGCTCTACTGCCCGTTGGCGACCTCCTGGTCATGTAGCCCCTCCCTGAGGTCGCTAAGGCCCTGCTTCCTTCTAGGTCGCGTAGACCTAGATTTTTCAGGCTGACTACCTGCGTTGTGCCATCTCACAACGGTCGTGACGATCCAGGTCGCCACGGACCATTCGTCGTTTCTTGAGGCCCCTGGAGGTCGGCGTGCTAATACAGCCCAGCTGGGACCTTGGTAGCCATACCATTGCCGCCCGGGCACCTCTACATCTACTCGGACACACTATTTGTCATTCAAGTGTGTATATAAAAGGCTTTAATAGCTGTAAGGACCTTGGCCCTTGGTCGTCGTCGTCCTCTTCAGGTCACCAGACCTCCCAGCATCTCCGTCGTCGCCCACTTCAGGTCGCCAGACCTCCCGGCGTCTCCGTCGTCGCCCACTTCAGGCCGCCAGACCTCCCGGCGTCTCCGTCGTCGCCGACTTCTGTTCGCCAGACCTCCCGGCGTCTCCGTCGTCGCCCACTACAGGTCGCCTGACCTCCCGACGTCTCCATCGTCGGCCACTTCAGGTCGCCAGACCTCCCGACATCGTCGTCTTCTTCAAGGTCGCCAGACCTCCCAGCGGCTCCGTCGTCGTCTTCTTCAAGGTCTTCGGACCTCCCGGCGGCTCCGTCGTCGTCTTCCTCGAGGTCCTCGGTGACCCAACAGATTTATTACTCAACGGCTCTCCCGGCGGTTCTGTCACAGGCAGTAACGGCTCGCGCCGTGCTGGAATTTATGCCCGTTGGCTCTCTGCTCAACGGCCTGGCGTCTATAGACTCGTTATGCCCTACTTCAAGCCCCCATACTACGACGGATATCTGCTTCAAGGTTTCCTGACCGAGTAACGACCTCCAGGTCTATCGTATCACCTCCACGAGGTTGATAAGGCTCTGCTGCCTCCTAGGTCACAACGACCCACAGTGATAAAATATCACACCAACGTCCCCGTGCTTAATGGCTCTACTACCCGTTGGCTGCCTCCTAGCCATGTAGCTCCTCCTTGAGGTGGCTAAGGCCCCGCTGCCTCGTAGGTCGCAACGACCCACAGTGATAAAATATCACACCAACGGCCCCGTTCTTAATGGCTCTACTGCCCGTTGGCGACCTCCTGGTCATGTAGCCCCTTCCTGAGGTCGCTAAGGCCCTGCTGCCTTCTAGGTCGCGTAGACCTAGATTTTTCAGGCTGACTACCTGCGTTGTGCCATCGCACAACGGCCGTGACAATCCAGGTCGCCACAGACCATTCGTCGTTTCTTGAGGCCTCCTAGAGGTCGGCGTGCTAATACAGCCCAGCTGGGACCTTGGTAGCCATACCATTGCCGCCCGGGCGCCTCTACATCTACTCGGACACACTATTTGTCATACAAGTGTGTATATAAAAGGCTTCAATAGCTGTAAGGACCTTGGCCCTTGGTCGTCGTCGTCCTCTTCTGGTCGCCAGACCTCCCGGCGTCTCCGTCGTCGCCCACTTCAGGTCGCCAGACATCCCGGCGTCTCCGTCGTCGCCCACTTCAGGTCGTCAGACCTCCCGTCGTCTCCGTCGTCGCCCACTTCAGGCCGCCAGACCTCCCGGCGTCTCCGTCGTCACCCACTTCAGGCCGCCAGACCTCCCGGCGTCCCTGTCGTCGCCCACTTCAGGTCGCCAGACCTCCCGGCGGCTCTGTCGTCACCTACTTCAGGTCGCCAGACCTCCCGACGTCTCCGTCCTCGTCTTCTTCAAGGTCGCCAAACCTCCTGGCGGCTCCGTCGTCGTCTTCTTCAAGGTCTTCGGACCTCCCGGTGGCTCCGTCGTTGTCGGGGACAGCCATAGGGGTCCCCTAACTACGGGGGAGATTACCCCTCCTAAAAAATTGACACAAATCGCAATAACATCACCCAAACCGACCATAGCCTGAATATGAAGAGGGCCCACGGTCCGCTGCGGCCCAACAACCTCCATGGCCCATCAAACGGCCATCCCCGGCCGCCCTCGAGTGAATCTCCGCTTCGCTCGAGGGGGGAGGGGGAACGCCACGTGGTAAACCCCCGCCCCGCTCGGGGGCCCGGCGCCCCCTCGAGCGGGTTTTCGCGTCGTTCGAGGGTCTCCGGCCCCTCGAGCGAAGTCTCCGCCTCGCTCAAGGCTTCCGCCCCCTCGAGCGGGTCTCCGCCCCGCTCGAGACTTCCCCTTGGCCCACGACACCTCACCCGCTCCCCCGACCGGAGCGTTAAATGCTCTGACACGCCGCGGGCGCCCGGGTCAAAGGGGAAATCTCCACCACGCCGATCCTCTGACACCGCCTGGGAATCCGATCCCGGCGCTGTGCGGACAACCCGCCACTATGCAGCCACCCCCGGCGCTGTGCGGGTACTGTGCGGAGTGGCCGGTGTCATTCCTCAACACTTTGCTACCTGCTCCCGTCCTTCCCCTGCGGCAAGACTCTCGAACGGGCATGGGGACACCCTCGAAGGGTGTACGAGCGGCGAGCGGACGCACGCGCTGACCGGCGCCGCAGTACGAGCCGCGTCCCCTCCGCCAACTCCGACACCACGCGGCCATCTCTAGCACTATGCGGCCATCCCTGGTGCTGTGCCACCATCCCGGCCGCTGTGCGATAGGCCGCACGGCACTGTGCGGACAGGTCAGTAACATCCCGCGGCCCCATGCCGCCAACTCCCGTCCTTCCTCCACGCCGCACCCCTCGAAAAGGGATGACGACGCCCTCGAAGAGCGTACGACCACCGGCCCGACGCGCGCCCAGGACGGTGCCGTGATGCGGGGTGAGCGGAGCACGTCCTCTCCGTCACCTCTGACCCTGTGCGGCCATCCCCAGCCCTGTGCTACCATCCCGGGCGCTGTGGAGCCATCCCCGGCGCTGTAGAGCCCTGTTCCGATGGGGCGCCGCCACGCGGGGGCCCTGTGCGGCACAAGCGCCTCCATTAGCAAGACCCTCGAAGCTGCTCCCCGGCGAGTACAAGGCTGCCACGACTCCCACAAGAGCCGAGACTCGTCAGGACACCATCAGATCACAAGCGCTGTACACCAGTACGACGGTACTATGCAAAAACCCATGTGACACGTCTGTGAGCCGCCTCCCCTTGGTCTATAAAAGGAGGAGGCAGAGGCCCGGCCGCAGGGGGAGGACGACCCACTTGATCCGCACTCATCCGCATACTCGCTCACCTGATATTGGCACCTGCCTCAATCATTTAGCAGGGACTTGGAGGCTTTTCCTCCTCTCCCGCCTAGCTTGTAGCCCCCCTCTACAGGCACCACGGTGCATTGCAATACAGCCCCACGAGCGCAACCTGCTGGACGTACGGCCCCGCGGTCGGAACCAGGATAAACCCGTGTCCCCTCATTGCTTAGGACCGGCCATCGAGAGACCGATCACAGCGCATTTCACTAGTTAGTGTCGGGACTAATCTCAACACCGACAGTTGGCGCGCCAGGTAGGGGGTTCGCGCTGAGATCGACTCCTCACCAGCAGTCTCGATGGTGATTCGCACCGAGATGACGTCCCAGAGGTACGCCATGGGCAGCTTTGACCCTTTCCCAGCCGGATTCGAAATCCGGTTCGGGAACCTGAACTTTCAGGCCACAGGGAACGGCTACCTCATGCGCCTTACCAACTGGGATGAACTCCACCCGTGGCGGTCAACCGGGCCTGGCCCGATACCCGCCACGCTAGCAACCGACGCCCCGGCGCCGGAACCGGCGACGGCAGCGACCGCCTCGACGTCCCGATGCCGCAAGCGCTCAGGTTAGCGCTCGCGCCAGGCGCGCACGGAGCGGCGCCAGGCGGCACGCGTCGCAGCACAGAGGGATGCGCCACCACCGACTGATGCGGTGATACTTCCCGAGGGGGAGCGCACGGCCGCGGGGCCGCAGTTCCCCCACGGGATGCGAAACTCCACCGCGACGTATGCCTCGTCCGTCAGCACGGACGCGGCCGCGTATGAGGATCTCCCGGGCCACCACCTGCTGTCGATCCGGAACCTCATCGCTACCACCAACGACAAGTCATACCACGGCTCGGCCAGCGAACTGCCACCCGCGACCTCGCACGGCTACGCGGAGTGGGACTTTTCCGGCGTGCCAGACCCGGTGACGTTCCGGTGATTCCTCGACGCCGCGGACTACTGGTTTGGCTGCTCTGACGACTCCAGCATTGGGAGCTATGACCCCGCACGCGAGTCCTTTGTGGTCGCCATCAACGAGCACGCCGACGGGGCGGACGGGGCGGGCGACGGAGACGCACCCCAGGATCCGGAGCCGAACCCACCGCCCGCCCCGCCGGCGGGACACGCGGATATCACCGCACAGCTGGCCCAGGCGCGCGAGCTCGAGGCAAAGCTCGCGGAGGAGTACCGGCAGGTCCAGCTCTTGCGTGCCACCATCGCCGGGGAGGCCTCGGCACGCGGCGAACGCGTGCGAGAAGCCGGCAGGCAGGCCCGCGAGCGCATCAACGCCGACTTCAATGTCGACGACCCGCACACGCCACCCCGAGCCAGCCAAAAGCTCGTCGCAGCAGCAACGCTGCTTCGGGCCATGCCTGAGCCGTCGACGCCCGAGGCGCGCAATCTACACCGCGAGGCGCAGGCCCTCATCGAGCTGGCGGTTGTGCAACAGGCCGAGAGCTCCGCATCAGTCCAGTGCGCGAGGCGGTGGCAGCGCGCAGGACCAAGAAGCATCTGTCCACGCGGGCGGTGCGGCGGGACAGCCGGCGAACCTGGGCAGGACGCCTGCCAGGGAGCGGATCCTTGACACGCGCGGTCAGGCCCAAGACGGTGACGGTCGCAACGTCCTGAACGCCAAGAGGAGGGGCGACGCGGAGGCACGAACGGCAGCGAGCTACCACCCACGACGAGGTGGTCGCTATCACAGCTGGGAGGACCGTTCACCGACGCCGGAACCCCCGGGGACCCGCGTGTTCAGCCGGGAGATCCGCACGGCGAACATCCCCCAACGCTTCCGCCAACCCACCACCATCACCAAATACTCGGGGGAAACGGACCCTCGAGTCTGGCTCAATGACTACCGCCTGGCCTCCCAGCTGGGCGGCGCCACCAACGATGCGGTGATCATCCGCAACCTACCGCTACATCTTGCGGATTCAGCCCGGACGTGGCTCGAACACCTGCCGGCTAGCCAGATCCACGGCTGGGACGACCTAGTCCGCACGTTCGTGGGAAACTTCCAGGGCACGTACGTGCGCCCCGGGAACTCCTGGGACCTGCGGGGGTGTACCCAGAAACCCGGCGAGTCGCTCCGGGACTTCATACGGCGCTTTTCCAAGCGCTGCACCGAACTTCCGAGCGTTGCTCAGTCGGAAATCGTGCATGCCTTCCTGGAGGGCACGACCTGCCGGGACCTCGTGCGCGAGCTCGGGAGAAGCCCGCCGGTCGACTCCAACGAGCTGTTCGACATCGCTACCAGCTTCGCCTCCGGGGAAGAGGCGGTGGGGGGGATCTTCGATGGCAAGAAAGGCAAGCGCGTGGATGACGCGCCCGCGGAGGGCAGCAAGTCCAAGGAGCCCGCGAAGAAGCAAAAGCGGGGCAAGAAGGGCAAGAAGCCCCACCTCGACACGCGCGCGCAAGGGCGCGGCGAGGATGACGACGAAGCCCTCGCAGTCGACCCTACACATAAGGGTCCTCGAGGCCCCCCTCGAGGTCCTGGCGTGTTTGACGACATGCTGAAAAAGCCCTGCCCGTACCACAAGACCCCGGTCAATCACACCCTCGAGCAATGCGACATGCTCAAGAAGTACTACAGCCGCATCGCCGCGAAGGAGGACGAGGCCAAGAAGGATGGGGGCGACGGGGGCGCCGACGGTTTCCCCGCCGTGGAGAACGTTTTCCTCATCTTCGGGGGACCGACGGTGGACATGTCCACCAGCTAGCGCAAGCACGAGCGGCACGAAGTTCTCGCCGCCAAGAAGGCCCCTCCCTCCTTCCTCGACTGGTCGGAGGAGGCCATCACCTTCAGCCGCAAGGATCGCCCCAACCGCATCCCCAACCCGGGCCAATACCCGTTGGTCGTCGACCCCGTCATCGGCAATTCGCGATTCTCCAAGGTGCTAATGGACGGCGGCAGCAGCCTCAACATCCTCTACGCTCACACTCTACGACTGATGGGGATCGGTCTAGATCAGCTACGGCCCAGCACGACGTCGTTCCATGGCGTCACGCCAGGCAAGCGCGTCCAGCCCCTCGGGCAGATCGACCTGCCAGTCTGGCTCGGCACGCCAGACAACTTCCGCAAGGAGACCCTCACCTTTGAGGTGGTGGGGTTTCGGGGCGCATACCACGCCATCCTCGGGCGTCCGTGCTACACCAAATTCATGGCGGTCCCGAACTACACGTACCTCAAGATGAAGATGCCGGGGCCAAAGGGTGTCATCACGGTGGGCTCGTCGATTGAGCACGCGTTCGACTGCGACGTCGAGTGCGTTGAGCACGCCGAGGCGCTCACGCTGGACGAGTCGCTCGTCGCGGACATGGAGAAGCTGGCCAACGAGGGTCCCGACTCTCCCGCCAAGCACTCGTGCAGCTTCGAGGCTGCCGAGCAGACCAAGGAGGTACCCCTCGACGCCGCTGCCTCCGAGGGCAAGGTGTTGAGGGTCAGTTCCACCCTCGACCCGAAATAGGAAGTGGTGCTCGTCGACTTTCTCTGCGCCAACGCAGACATCTTCGCGTGGAGCCCCTCGGACATGCCGGGCATTCCGAGGGAGGTCGCCGAGCACTCCCTTGACATCCTACCTCACTCCAGAGCTGTGCAACAGCGCCTGTGACGCTTTGACGAAGAGAGGCGCCGGGCGATTGGAGTGGAGCTGCGAAGGCTCCTCGAGGCCGGGTTCATCAAGGAAGTGTTCCATCCCACGTGGTTAGCTAATCCCATACTAGTTAAGAAAAAGAATGGGAAGTGGCGGATGTGTGTAGATTACACTGGTTTGAATAAAGCATGTCCCAAGGTTCCCTTTCCTTTGCCACGAATCGATCAAATTGTGGATTCCACCGCGGGGTGCGAGCTCTTGTGTTTCCTTGATGCCTATTCGGGTTACCACCAAATAAAGATGAAGGAGTCCGATCAACTCGCGACCTCTTTCATCACACCGTTCGTCATGTTTTGCTACGTGACAATGCCATTTGGTCTTCGAAACGCTGGGGCCACATACCAGCGATGTATGCAACACGTTTTTGGAGATCACATCGGGCGGACCGTGGAGGCGTACGTAGATGACATTGTCGTCAAAACCAGGAAGGCGGACGACCTGGTCAACGATTTGCGCGTGACATTCGACTGCCTACGGGCGAACGGTGTCAAGTTGAACCCCAAAAAGTGCGTCTTTGGGGTGCCGCGCGGCATGCTGCTGGGTTTCATTGTCTCCCAACGGGGCATCGAGCCCAACCCCGAGAAGGTTTCGGCCCTTGAGCGGATGGGGCCAATCCGGGACCTGAAGGGGGTGCAGAAGGTTTTGGGTTGCCTGGCGGCTCTGAGCCGCTTCATCTCGCGCCTCGGCGAGAAGGGCTTGCCCCTTTACCGACTCCTGAAGAAGCACGAACGCTTTTCCTGGACCGACGAGGCCCAAGAAGCTCTCGACAAACTGAAGGCGACGCTAGCGCACGCGCCGATCCTCACGCTGCCCCAAGACGGCGAACCTCTTTATCTCTACGTCGCGGCAACCACCCAGGTGGTCAGCGTGGTCATCGTGGTGGAGAGAACAGAGGAAGGCCATGCCCTGCCAGTCCAAAGGTCGGTGTACTACATCAGCGAGGTGCTATCCGAGACCAAAGCGCGGTACCCACAAATCCAGAAGCTGCTTTACACGGTGGTACTCGCACGGCGCAAGCTGCGGCACTACTTCGAGGCCCACCCGGTCACTGTGGTCTCATCGTTCCCGCTAGGGGAGATAATCCGCAACCCGGATGCCTCGGGTAGAATCGCGAAGTGGTCCGTGGAACTCATGGGTGAAACTCTTACCTATGCGCCACGCAAGGCGATCAAATCCCAAATCCTTGCGGACTTCGTCGCTGAATGGACAGATACTCAATTGCCCCCATTACAGATCCAAGCCGAGTGTTGGACCCTCTACTTTGAAAGGTCGGTGATGAAAACCGGAGCGGGCGCGGGCCTGCTTTTCGTTTCGCCCCTCGGAGAGCACATGAGGTACGTGGTGCGCTTAATCTTCCCCGCGTCGAACAACATGGCGGAATACGAGGCCCTCCTCTGTGGCCTCCGGATCGCCATCAAATTCGGCATCAAGCGCCTCGACGTCAGGGGGGATTCACAGCTTGTGATCGATCAAGTCATGAAAAACGCGAGCTGCCACGACGGGAAGATGGAGGCGTACTGCAACGCTGTGCGCACACTCGAGGACAAGTTCTACGGAGTTGAGCTCAACCACGTCCCGCGCAAGTACAACGTGGAGGCAGACGAGCTCGCGAAGATTGCCCCGGGGCGAATCATCGTTCCTCCGAACGTCTTTGCGCGCGACCTTGCCAAACCCTCCGTCGACCTTAGCAAGACCTCCCCGAGTCCGGAAGAACCCTCGGGGGCTCCCTCGAATCCAGCGGGTGCGGAACCCATGGACGAGGACCCCTCGATTGAGGCGTTTGTTCTCTCCCTACTTGAGGGGTACGGGGCCGACGAGGCCGAGGCCATGGAGATCGATACGGCCCTCCACGCGGTGGACTGGCGGAGCAAGTACCTCGCCTGGATCGATCGAGGGGAGCTACCCTCGGATCGGACCGAGGCGAGGCGCATCGCCAGAAAGGCCAAGTCGTTCACCGTGATCGACGGCGAGCTGTACAAGCGTGCCGCGTCTGGAATCTTGCAGCGATGCGTCCCCATCCCCGAGGGCCGCGAGTTGATCCGGGACATCCACGCGGGCGTGTGTGGCCATCACGCAGCGCCGCGCACCCTCGTGGGCAACGCATTCCGCCAAGGCTTCTACTGGCCCACGGCGGTCGCCGACGCCAACGAGGTCGTACGCACCTGCGAGGGATGCCAGTTCTACGACCACAAGACCCACCTCCCGGCTCATGCCCTCCAGACCATACCCATCACATGGCCGTTTGCCGTGTGGGGATTAGACATCGTCGGGCCCCTGCGGAAGGCGCCCGGGGGCTACACGCACCTGTTGGTCGCAATCGACAAGTTCTCGAAGTGGATCGAGGCACGCCCTATTACCAACCTTAGATCCGAACAGGCCGTGTCATTCTTCACAGACATCGTCCACAGGTTCGGGGTGCCGAACTCCATCATCACCGACAACGGCACCCAGTTCACCGGTAGGAAATTCCTGGAGTTCTGCGACAACTACCACATTCGCGTGGATTGGGCGGCCGTCGCACATCCACAGACCAACGGCCAGGTAGAACGTGCCAACGGCATGATTTTACAAAGCCTCAAGCCTAGGATCTTCGACAGACTGAGCAAGTCCGGTCGGAAATGGATCCAAGAGCTACCGTCGGTCGTTTGGAGTCTCAGGACCACCCCGAGCAGAGCCACGGGATTTACGCCGTTCTTCCTCATCTTCGGCGCGGAGGCCGTCCTCCCCACACACCTGGAGTACGGATACCCCAGACTCAGGGCCTATCAAGAAAGCTCGAACCAGCGGGCTCGCGAAGACTCGTTGGATCAAGTAGATGAAGCCCGCGACGTGGCGATGATGCACTCGGCGAGATACCAGCAAGCACTCCGGTGATACCAAGCTCAGAAGATCCGGCGCCGAGACTTCTGTGAAGGCGACCTAGTGCTAAGGCTACGACAAGACAATCAAGGCCGACACAAGCTGTCACCGCCATGGGAAAGGCCTTACATCGTCGTCAAGGTGCTCAAGCCCGGCACATACAAGCTTGCAAACGAGCAGGGCGAAGTCCTCACCAACGCTTGGAACATCCAACAGCTACATCGCTTTTACCCTTAAAAATTCCAAGTCGATTTGTATGCGTACCCGACGCCCCAGTCGGTTGTATATACGTTAAGATCATGAATAAAGTCAAGGGTGACTCGGCTTTCCCCCCAAAAAACCAAGTCCCCCTCGGGGGCTACTACGGGGGGCACCCCCCTAAACGGTCCCATTTTTTCGCAAAAATCTCTGTTCCCAAAAATGCTAAGTATGTCCTAACCCGAGAGCTCGGGCAGACAGAAGCAGGGCGCGAGCAGCCAAAAGGCAAAGACGGGTGAGTTAGGGACGGCCTACGCCTCCAGCAGGATACGACTTCTCCTCCTCACCACTTCGCCTACGGGCTACTCGCGAAAACGGTCAATCCTAGCCGAAATTTGCCTAGGCGACGGGAAAGGGACAAAACAGCATAAACAAAACGAATCGTACTTAACTTACAAACTTCAAAAGCAAATTGTCTTATTACAAAAGCCACCTGGCTCAAATCTTAATTACAATCTAAGGGCCTCAGCGCCCGGCTACTTTCAGGGCTCGAGGGGTCCCGCGGGAGGAGCGTTCGGGAAGAGGTCCTCCTCCAAGGCGTAGGCGAGGTCCGCAGCGGCGTTCGCGGTAGTAGCGTCAAGACGGTTCACGACGGCCTGTGCCCCGTCATCATCAAGATCGTCCACGACGATGTAGCCCGTGGCCAGCGCCGCAAGGTCGACGACGTAGTGCGACGTCACCACGCCAAGGGTCTTCTGGATGCCGAGGCGGAGGACGCCTTTCATACGCTCGACGACGCGACCGCCCAGAGCCCGAAGGCGACTCGCCACCGAGCTCCCCGACTGACCGGCACCCTCGTCAATGCTCTGGCACACTTTGAGGGCCGCCTGCTCCAGAAGCCCCAAATCCTGCTAGGAGGAGTTGTAGGCCGCCTGGAGCACTCCCACCTGCGTCGCCGACTCCCCCAGAGCTTTCCGCAGGCCTGGGAGAAAAAGGGGTAAGTCGAGAGCGAATCTCGGCGAACCTAATCAACAAACGAAGGGCCGGGGGCTGCAACTCACCCTCGACCTGCTTCCTCTCCTTCTCGAAATCCATGCGCACGGCATCGGCCTTCTGCTGCAGCTGCGGGACCGAGGCGTCCTTCTCCGCGCCGGTAGTACTCAGGGCCTCGACGGCGACGCCCCCCTCGACCAACTCCCCGGTGAGCCGCTCGATCTCCGCCTCTCGAAGCTAAAGCGTGGCCCTGGCCTCCGTCAGCGCGGTACGCTCCTGGTGGAGCTGGGACTGCCCCTCCTCCCGCGCCGAGCGCTCACGCTGGAGGGCGGACCGAGCATCCTCTAGCATGGCTCGCTCCTGCTGGAGCTGAGTTTCCACCTGCGCCCGCGCGCTGCGCTCCTGTCAAAGTTGGTCCTCCACCCCAGCGAGCGCCGTAACCTTCTCCTGCAGGGCAGCACCCAGCTTTTCGACCTCCTAGGACTTTTGCTCAGCCCGGGTCTGCCAGGACCGCGCCCCCTCGAGGGTCGTGCGGTCCTGCAGGAGTTGGGACTGCGCCTCGGCGAGGGCTGTCTCCTTCTGCGCCAGCAAGGTCCGTGCCTCGGCTAAGGCGTCGCGCGCCTTCTGCAGCTCGCCGCTCGCCGTCGCCAGCGCCCCCTCCTTCTCCTGGAGAGCCGCCTTCACCTCCTCAACCTCCTTGGCTTTTTCCGCCGCCAGGGTGCGTTGGTCGGTGTAGGCGTCCTCCACGCCCATGAGCTTGTACTCCAGCCAGCCGTTGTCTTCCCGCAAGGCCTCCACCATGGCATCCAGGGAGTCGTACTGCTCCCGGTACCAATCGAGGTCGGAGCTCAGCTCGGCGAGGTGATTGAACTTCTCGCCCGCCTGGCCCTGCATCTCCTGCGGGTAGTAAAGGGAAAGCAAAGGTAGGAATCAAGCAAGAGACGCCCGAGCAAGAAAAGCAGGGAAGCAAGTGACGGTCGGATGGAGTTTCTTACCTGAAAGATTTGGAGCGACCTGCCTCCGTGGAGCCGGAGTGCCTCGATCAGGGCGGCGTTAAGAGAGGCGCCGTTGGTACGAAATTCCTGCCACAGCGCCCTCTCCGTCCTCGCCTCCTCGAGCAGACTCCGCGGCACCCCGGGGCGACGGAGCCCTCGCTCCCACTGCAACACGTCGACATCAGGCGCCGGGGCCGCGACACAGGACGTCGACGCCCCGGCATCAGGCGCCGGCTGCTGCGACATCACACAGCCGTCGGACCGCACCACCAGTACCCCGGCGACGGGCCCGGGGGCTGATCCGCCTGCTTCCCCCGCCCGGCCCCCTCTGGGGGCGGAATCACCATTAGCATGGGTCTCGGCCGCCCTGCGGCCCCCGACGCCCCGGCTCACCACACGAGTCCGCTCGCGCCCTTGGTGGGGATCGCGAGTAGCCGTCGCCCCGGCGGCCGCCGCCGCCACATCCTCTCGTTGCCGCGGCCTCGAGGCCGCGGCCGTGGTGCGCGACGGCTCGCCTATCGCCACCGTGCCCGCCGCCACCCGCGGCGTTCTCTCCGAGCGAGGCCTCGTCACCAGCGACGTCCCCAGGTTGAGCGCCTTAACGGGCGCGAGGACAGGGGTAGCAGGCGACGACCTGTCAACAGGGAAGAAAGGGAGGGTGAGCGACTACGCCACGAAATCAAGAACACAGAGGGAGGAACATCACTCACCTCAAATTGGAGAAACCCTGCTTACGCTTCCTCGAGGGCTCGGGAGGTGCCTCCTCGGCACCTGCTGACGCCCCTGACGGCGATCCGACGACGGGCGGCACCGCGCCCGCCTCGGGGGTCGCCTCCGTGACGACCCCCTCGACCCCTGGCGACAGGGGCGGCGCGGCTTCCCACCTATCAGAGGTGGTCCGCTCCCCCTCGCTCTCCTCCTCGTCCGAAGATGAGATCACCGGCTGTGGCGGAGGGGAGAGGCCCTGCTGCTCCCGCAGTCGGTAGTCCTCGTTATACCTGTCGAGGCGCTCCTGCCTCCGGATCCTCCTCTCCTTCACCCGAGCTGCTCGGTCCTGCTCCCTCTGCTGCCCGGCGCGGCTGTCGGCTTGCGACCGAGGCGTCGGCGGATCTGACGTGGGGGCATCGACACCCACCCCCTGCCGCCGAGCAACCACTGTCAGGCCAAACACGGAAGTAAAGAAAGCAAAGGGTGAAGGGACGATACTCACTTGGCCGGCGTCGGGGAGCATCGCGAACGACCACGGGTCGTCGTCGCTGTTTTGCACCGCCTTGGGGTTTATTGCGCGCCTCGCCCGAGTGGCCGCGTACCCCCGGGCGAGCAGCTCCTCTAGCAGCCACGAACGCGCTAAGGACACGGGGTTGGCCGCATCACTCATCTCAAAGATGAGGAGTTCCCTCTCCATGAGGGGGATGATCCGCCGGTGATGGAAATTGGCGATGACGGACGCCACCGCCAGCCCGGCGTTCGCCAACTGGCTTATGGCATTGGTGAGAGGCTCGAGCCTCCTCTGCCTCGCCGGGGACGACACCCCGTACGTCCATGCGTCGGGCCTCTCCTTCAACACTTTCCTAGTATACGGCGGGAGGCTGGCACCGTCGTTGCGGAGGTAGAACCACCCCTTCTCCCAGTAGGAGTTGTTCGACGTCATTGTGCACAGCAGGTACAACTCCCTCCGGGAGTCGCGCACCGAGAGTGTGAGGCCGCCGGCACGAACCGCTCGGCGCGTCTTCCTCTCCCCCGTAGCGAGTGTGTGGAGCTTGCCGCGGAAGAGATGGACCCACAGGTCCCAGTGCGCCGGAATCCCCAAGAATCCCACGCAGACGGCGACGAAAGAGGCCGCCTGCGAGATGGCGTTGGGAGCGAAGTTGTGAAGCTCCACCCCGTAATGATGGCACAGCCCCCGCATAAACTTGCTCGCGGGGGCGTTGAAGCCGCGCTCGTGCAGCTGCAGGAAGCTGACGACGTAGCCCGGCAGAGGGTTCGGCTCCCTATCCGACGGCGGCGGGACTATCCACACCGGGTTCGGGCCGTCGCCGGCCGGTGTCAACTGACCGCCGAGCACCAGCGCCTCCAGCGACCGCCGATCCGCCGTTGACCGGGGCCACGGGAACGCATCCAACACTCGAACCGGAGGCATGGCGGAAGAGGCGGGGGAGTGCGAGCAACGACGGAAGCGGAAAGGCGCAGGCGGATCCGGAGCGGCGAGACGCGCGACGCAGAGGAAGATGAAGTGTGGGGGATGCGTGTGAATGGCAGAGGTAAGAAGCCCCTCCCCTGTTCTCCCCGCATTTTATAGAATCGGAAGGGGCGGAGTCCCCGGGAACATCGCGCGCGGCGGCAGTTAATGCGGCTGGCACCCCACGTCGCTGACAGCCGGGCCCCGCCGTGCCAAAACGGCCGCGCTCACACGCACGCGCCATGATTACCGCGCAGTAGCCCAGGGGACGCAGCGCCCAGTCTCATCGCCTTCCCACGTCGCCCACGTCGCGCCGTCTGAAAAGGAGTGACCGCTCCGCACGACCCGCGCCACATCGACCGTTCGTCAATAATGGGGGTCCCTTCTCGCATGAGGATAGCCCCCCGTAAAACCAGAGTCGGGATCTCGAGGGCTGACCCCTTGAGGGTACGTGATCAACGCCCTGATCTAAAGCAGGTTGCGGCCGCAAGGTCACGGCCTGCCGGTACGCCCTCGAAGAATGAACTCAAGGACTCCTAAGGTCCAGGCCCGCGCGGCTATACTGATCAGCGGTTCGAGGCCCAGCCCACAGAGGGAACGGTGGGCGCCGCAGATGCCCCTCTATCTGGGGATATACTGATCAGTGGTTCGAGGCCCAGCCCGCAGAGGGAACGGTGGGCGCCGCAGATGCCCCTCGATCTGGGGATTTACTGATCAGTGGCTCGAGGCCCAACTCGATAACAGTTCGGCAAGCGCCACAGATTGACCAAGACGGGGGCACCTGGTGCCACCCCTCAAAGGCCCCACTAATCAGAGGTATGGGGCCTGACCCCCAACGGGTTCGAACAGGCGCCTCAGATTAACAGAGTCAAGGACGACCAGGGCGCGCGCGATCGAGCCGGTCCTCGAACTCAAAGGTTCGAGGGCGCCCCATAGTTCGTATTCAAGGCCGAACGAGGGCAGCTAGTTGAGGGATCCCATCGAGGGAGAGCTTCCGCGCCCTCGGTCCTAATCGAACAGGACCGAGCCCTGCCTAGCATACCCACGTAAAGAGCTCTTATGGACATGTCTCCGGACCACGAGCCGACCCTTATCGAACGGGGCACGGACGTCCACTTGAATTACCCGTTAACAGCTCAACGAGGGGTCTGTGACTCGCGGCCCGTTCGATGGGAAGCATGGACCACCTCACCCCTCCGCCCTGCGAAAGGGTGGCGAGGGGCGCACAAACAAGTTGAAGAGCTCACCCCGATCACCTCGAGTGGGCCCAGGCTCGGGGGCTCGTCGCACGGCTACACCTCTTGGACGCACCTGACTCAGGTCACATGTCCCCCCGCTCCTTCAAGAGCAGCGAGCGAACCTCCTAGGACTCGTCTCGGGTAGGGTCAACGCCGTTCCGCACGCGTAAGATCGCCGAGGTCGGCTGAAATATCGGCGAAGCCGGCTGAAACAAACACCCCATGGATCGGTAGCTCAGCATCAAAACCTTGCACGAGTGTGCGCACTCCTCCAAGGCTTCGGGGGCTACACCCGCGGGTGCGCTAGCGCGCCCCCACGGAACGTCATGACGTCCAGGAGGGAAGAAAGTCCTAACAGAAAGCTTCAGCCTTTGCGGATCCCTCTGGATATCCCTGCAAAGGCTCGGGGGCTACTGTCGGGGACAGCCATAGGGGTCCCGTAACTACGGGGGAGATTACCCCTCCTAAAAAATTGACACAAATCGCAATAACATCACCCAAACCGACCACGGCCCGAATATGAAGAGGGCCCACGGTCCGCTGCGCCCCAACAACCTCCATGGCCCATCAAACGGCCATCCCCGGCCGCCCTCGAGCGAATCTCTGCTTCGCTCGAGGGGGGAACGCCACGCGGTAAACCCCCGCCCCGCTCGGGGGCTCGGCGCCCCCTCGAGCGGGTTTCCGCCTCGTTCGAGGGTCTCCGGCCCCTCGAGCGAAGTCTCCGCCTCGCTCAAGGCTTCCGGCCCCTCGAGCGGGTCTCCGCCCGCTCGAGACTTCCCCTTGGCCCACGGCACCTCACCCGCTCCCCCGACTGGAGCGTTAAATGCCCTGACACGCCGCGGGCGCCCGGGTCAAAGGGGAAATCTCCACCACGCCGATCCTCTGACACCGCCTGGGAATCCAATCCCGGCGCTGTGCGGACAACCCGCCACTATGCAGCCACCCCCGGCGCTGTGCGGGTACTGTGCGGAGTGGCCGGTGTCATTCCTCAACACTGTGCTACCTACTCTCATCCTTCCCCTGCGGCAAGACTCTCGAACGGGCATGGGGACACCCTCGAAGGGTGTACGAGCGGTGAGCGGACGCACGCGCTGACCGGCACCGCAGTACGAGCCGCGTCCCCTCCTCCAACTCCGACACCATGCGGCCATCTCTAGCACTATGCGGCCATCCCTGGTGCTGTGCCACCATCCCGGCTGCTGTGTGACGGGCCGCACGGCACTGTGCGGACAGGTCAGTAACATCCCGCGGCCCCGCGCCGCCAACTCCCGTCCTTCCTCCACGCTGCACCCCTCGAAAAGGGATGACGACGCCCTCGAAGAGCGTACGACCACCGGCCTGACGCGCGCCCAGGACGGTGCCGTGACGCGGGGTGAGCGGAGCACGTCCTCTCCATCACCTCTGACCCTGTGCGGCCATCCCCAGCCCTGTGCTACCATCCCGGGCGCTGTGCTACCATCCCGGGCGCTGTGGAGCCATCCCCGGCGCTGTAGAGCCCTGTTCCGATGGGGCGCCGCCACGCCGGGCCCTGTGCGGCACAAGCGCCTCCATTAGCAAGACCCTCGAAGCTGCTCCCCGACGAGTACAAGGCTGCCACGACTCCCGCAAGAGCCGGGACTCGTCAGGACACCATCAGATCACAAGCGCTGTACACCAGTACGACGGTACTATGCAAAAACCCATGCGGCACGTCTGTGAGCCGCCTCCCCTTGGTCTATAAAAGGAGGAGGCGGACGCCCGGCCGCAGGGGGAGGACGACCCGCTTGATCCGCACTCATCCGCATACTCGCTCCCCTGATATTGGCACCGCCTCAATCATTTAGCAGGGACTTGGAGGCTTTTCCTCCTCTCCCGCCTAGCTTGTAGCCCCCCTCTACAGGCACCACGGTGCATTGTAATACAGTGCCACGAGCGCAACCTGCTGGACGTACGGCCCCACGGCCGGAACCAGGATAAACCCGTGTCCCCTCATTGCTTAGCACCGGCCATCGAGAGACCGATCACAGCGCATTTCACTAGTTAGTGTCGGGACTAATCTCAACACCGACAGTCGTCGTCTTCTTCGAGGTCCTCGGCGACCCAACGGATTTATCACTCAACGGCTCTCCCGGCGGTTCTGTCACAGGCAGTAACGGCTCGCGCCGTGCTGGAATTTATGCCCGTTGGCTCTCTGCTCAATGGCCTGGCGTCCATAGACTCGTTATGCCCTACTTCAAGCCCCCATACTACGACGGATATCTGCTTCAAGGTCTCCTGACCGAGTAACGACCTCCGGGTCTATCGTATCGCCTCCACGAGGTCGATAAGGCTCAGCTGCCTCCTAGGTCGCAACGACCCACAGTGATAAAATATCACACCAACGGCCCCGTGCTTAATGGCTCTACTGCCCGTTGGCGGCCTCCTGGCCATGTAGCTCCTCCTTGAGGTGGCTAAGGCCCCGCTGCCTCCTAGGTCGCAACGACCCACAGTGATAAAATATCACACCAACGGCCCCGTGCTTAATGGCTCTACTGCCCGTTGGCGACCTCCTGGTCATGTAGCCCCTCCCTGAGGTCGCTAAGGCTTTGCGGCCTTCTTGGTCGCGTAGACCTAGATTTTTAAGGCTGACTACCTGCGTTGTGCCATCGCACAACGGCCATGACGATCCAGGTCACCACAGACCATTCGTCATTTCTTGAGGCCTCCTAGAGGTCGGCGTGCTAATACAGCCCAGCTGGGACCTTGGTAGCCATACCATTACCGCCTGGGCGCCTCTACATCTACTCGGACACATTATTTGTCATACAAGTGTGTATATAAAAGGCTTCAATAGCTGTAAGGACCTTGGCCCTTGGTCGTCATCGTCCTCTTCAGGTCGCCAGACCTCCCGGCGTCTCCGTCGTCGCCCACTTCAGGTCGCCAGACATCCCGGCATCTCCGTCGTCGCCCACTTCAGGTCGCCAGACCTCCCGGCGTCTCAGTCGTCGCCCACTTCAGGCCGCCAGACCTCCTGGCGTCTCCGTCGTCGCCGACTTCTGGTCGCCAGACCTCCCGGCGTCTCCGTCGTCGTCTTCTTCAAGGTCTTCGGACCTCCCGGCGGCTCCGTCGTCGTCTTCCTCGAGGTCCTCGGCGACCCAACAGATTTATCACTCAACGGCTCTCCCGGCGGTTATGTCACAGGCAGTAACGGCTCGTGCCGTGCTGGAATTTATGCCCGTTGGCTCTCTGCTCAACGGCCTGGCGTCCATAGACTCGTTATGCCCTACTTCAAGCCCCCATACTAGGACGGATATCTGCTTCAAGGTCTCCTGACCGAGTAACGACCTCCGGGTCTATCGTATCGCCTCCACGAGGTTGATAAGGCTCTGCTGCCTCCTAGGTCGCAACGACCCATAGTGATAAAATATCACACCAACGGCCCCGTGCTTAATGGATCTACTGCCCGTTGGCGGCCTCCTGGCCATGTAGCTCCTCCTTGAGGTGGCTAAGGCCCCGCTGCCTCCTAGGTCGCAACGACCCATAGTGATAAAATATCACACCAACGGCCCCGTGCTTAATGGCTCTACTGCCCGTTGGCGACCTCCTGGTCTTGTAGCCCCTCCCTGAGGTCGCTAAGGCCCTGCTGCCTTCTAGGTCGCATAGACCTAGATTTTTAGGATGACTACCTGCGTTGTGCCATCGCGCAACGGCCGTGACGATCCAGGTCGCCACGGACCATTCGTCATTTCTTGAGACCTCCTGGAGGTCGGCGTGCTAATACAGCCCAGCTGGGACCTTGGTAGCCATACCATTGCCGCCCGGGCGCCTCTACATCTACTCGGACACACTATTTGTCATACTAGTGTGTATATAAAAGGCTTCAATAGCTGTAAGGACCTTGGCCCTTGGCCATCGTCATCCTCTTCAGGTCGCTAGACCTCCCGGCGTCTCCGTCGTCGCCCACTTCAGGTCGCCAGACCTCCCGGCGTCTCTGTCGTCGCCCACTTCTGGCCGCCAGACCTCCCGGCGTCTCCGTCGTCGCCCACTTCAGGTCGCCAGACCTCCCGGCGTCTTCGTCGTCGCCCACTTCAGGTCGCCAGACCTCCCGGCATCTCCGCTGTCGCCCACTTCAGGTCGCCAGACCTCCTGGCATCTCCGTCGTTGGCTACTTCAGGTCGCCAGACCTCGCTGCAGCTCTGACAGTCGGCGCGCCTTTCCCCTACCTGACTGCACTCTAGATCTATTTTGTCTCTTATGGGTGATAGCGACCTGTGCTTCACCTGGGAGCCGGCCCGTGACCGTACAGTGCGCCCATGACTCAGGTCATGTCAGTTCTGGCCTCTGACGACTTCTGCAAGATTCCGGAGTGTTTTGTCCTATTGGGTTGTTTCACAGAGCACAGTCCTGTTCCTTGATCAGAAGGCTGTAGGTTCGGATATTTATTTCATCTTCTTCTTCGGAGCATCAAACCGGCCATTCTGGTCTCTTTTCTGCTCGGGGGCTACTACACTAGTGCGTCTTGCGACACCCTATTTTCTCCTGGTCGCCTCGACCTAATAGAAGCCTGCTTCCATCACATCTCCGCTTGACCTACCCTCGGTAGGCATGGCGACCTTTCCGAAGGTCACGGCAGTTACTTCATCACACCTGATCCAGGTCAGGTCGGCGGTTTTTCAAGATCTACACCTCGTCTTCACTTCGACCTTATGACCCTTCGACCCAGAAGCCCGATGTTCAACTTCGTGCGCGCATCAGAGGGGTTTTTCGTTTTTGGATCCCCATGCACCCTTCACGACCTCGACGGTGCCGCACCTTCGCTACTTTTCGACGCAACCTCGCCTCGGCCGCTACGCCTACACGTCGATCGGGGGCTTGAGAGACATGGGTACCCATGGGTCCCCACCGACCAGGGTCTCAGCCGTCCCCGGTAGGTGGGTCCGACCTACCAGACGACCCGCCGACCTGACATGCGGGCTCAAGTATGTAAAGATACTTGGTGTACAAGACAAGACGGTCCAGCTCGGATAAGCTTTCCATGTTGTAACCGACTAGGATAGATGGAAACAAACTTATAGCCCAAAGTCGCCGGCCAATATAAGGCAGCTTGGGGCGCCCTCCTTGGGGGCAGATCTTCATCCTCTCGCATAATCCACCACAACTGGACGTAGGGTTTTACTCTTCGGAGGTCTGAACCAGTCTAAACCCTTTGTCTCCCCGTGTTCTTCGCCATACTCGCCTAGTTCCAAGTTCACCACGTGGACTACCACCTACGCTCTTAGGTCCCGATCCTCCATTAACCTGCAAACCTCTTGGGTAACCCCCTAGTGGATCTGTCCAGGTCTCACCCCCTGACAGCGACCGAACCGGGCCGGGAAGGGCCCAGGACGGTTAGCCCAGGCCGGCCGGCCTGGCCTGTTCCAGCGTCGGTTCGGCCCCCGATTTCTTATGCGTGAAGATCCTTCAACCCTAAGTATTGGGCGGCGCCGCCATTTGTCAAAAACAGAGATAAATACCCTCGAGAGGATCCATTCATCAAGGGAGGTTGAATCGGAAGACATTCGAGGAGAGCACTCGGGAGAAACATTCATCTAGTCCAAGGAGGCGGCCACAAGCGAAGGAGGACGTCGAGGCACTGCCACGGCACCCCCGGAGTTGAAGGACGCACCGCCGGAAGCATCTACCATGATCAACGACACCATGCTTAGCGTCTTGATGGGGTAATCTTCTCATTTGTCCATGGGGTTGTAACGGATCATGTCATGTAATCACCGACTCGTTTATGGTTTCAATCTATTGGTTTCGTGTTGATGATGCTTTCATGTTTAAGGCTAGCTACCATGCTTTTCGGGTGTATAGATCTCACTACTCCCGTTGATCCCTTCAACACATTGTGATCGTTCGTTGTTTTGCCTTCATTGCCTCCGTGTAGTGACAGTGCGAGAGAAGGAAAAGGGTGAAGCCGCAGTCACACCTTCAATATATTAGATTGGTTTTTGTCTTCCTTGGTAGTTGCATGTTCATGTATCCTAGATCCTATGGGCAAGTGTCATTTACATCTTGTGCACTTCACACACCTCTTTGTTTTAAGTTTAGTTTGCTCTTAGATCAATCACTAGTTAAAGGTTGTCTTAATCAACTAGATTAGCTTTAGATCGAACGCTAGCAATCCTCTTGCTCCTTGGGTTAACACGAACATTGGGTTTACACTCAAGGGAAGAAGGGTCCCATACGGTCCGTACGCTTGCGGATCGAAGTTTACAATGACAATCAACTGTCAACAAGCCCTTTTTCTGGCGTCGTTGCCGGGGAGCAAGCCAGTTTGCTACGTTTGATTTTGTGTTAATTTTGTTGATTACTAACATCTAACCTTTGTTTCCTAGAAACCCTCGCTTTTGTTTTGTTTTTGTTTTTGTTGTCTAGATGGTGTTCGCCCACCATCCTTTGGAAGAACCAGAGAAATCATTAAGGGATTACGCTAGCCCCCGATGTGAAGACATCAAGGTACAAGAGTCGGATTCGAAGCCCGAAGCGACGAAGTATGAGATTAAGGCGCGAATCATCAAGATGGCGGCGGCCAATCCTTTCGAAGGGATAGAGGCGGACAACCCGTATAGACACATTAAGAACTTCGCGACATGTTTCAATATGGTACGACAAGGAGTCCCTGACAAATGGTTCAAGTGGAACCTCTTCCCATACTCACTTGCCGGTGAAGCAAAGAAGTGGTACTCATTCGCATCCTTCGAAGTTGGAGGGAATTGGAACCATTTGACAAGGAAGTTTTGTGAAAAGTTCTTCCTGATAAGTAAAGTCCAACATCTAAGGAGGCAAGTGATCACCTTCACACAAGGAGAAGAAGAAGGAATAGACCAAGTGTGGAATAGATTCAACGAGTTGATTGAACAAGGACCACGACTCGGATTCTCCGGTGACATACTTTTGCACACATTTTTCTTTTCCCTAACCCCTAGTTGCGCAGAACATGTTCAAATGTGTGCAGGAGGGAATCTCATGGAGAAAACAGTCACGGAAGCCGCTCAACTTTTGCAAAAATCAGCAAGGCGGCGGCCACGCGAAGCGACCCCAGAACACAAGAAAGAGGAGCCAATTCCGAAAAAAATAGAAGAAGTACACGTGGAAGCAAGAACTACCTCAAACATCGACTTTGCCAAGTCAAGCCATGTGAATGGAAGAAGCATTGCAAGTGCAAAGCCATTGAGGGAGTTCGAGCAAATGGATTGGGTTCCAATTGATTTTGGGGAAGTGTTTGACAAGAGAAGACCATACCCCAACCAAAAGGGGGTGGCAAGAGCTTTGGAGGTAGATTTCCCACCGGGGAAGCAAGCGGAAAATTCATATGATCTTGAAACGACCAGCGAGATTTTTCGAAAGCTCTTTAATGAAGTAGAAGTGGATCCGGACCATATAGCCGAGGTGAAAAGAGTGATGGGGATCAAGCCCGAAGCATCGCCATACGCTCGCCTCGCTGAAGTCTACGCCATAGGGTCCGATCAAGAGGAGAAGACAACCCCACACTTAAGTTACACGATTAATGGAATTCAATTCAAAGCTTTATGTGACATCGGAGCACAAGTAAGTGTCTTATCGTCTAAAATTTATGATGAGATTCATGATCATACCATAGACCTAGTCCCAACTTCAACTAAGTTAATCATGGGAGATGGTAGAGTTGTTAGGCCTCTTGGAATTGCTTGTAATCTTGAAGTTATCATCTCTAAAAAATGCATACCAACCGATTTCTTTATTGTTGACGCCTACTATGATAAACATGATCATATAATTCTTGGTAGACCCTTTTTAAAGTTGGTTAATGATCTTTTAGATGCCGGAAAGGGGAAAGTAACGATTAATCTTGATGGAGATAAACATACATAAGATTTTCTTCCCGATTCTAGGAACTCCTTACCCCTACCTCTTGATGACGAAGAGGTAGGGAGTCTTCGTTTTGTTGAAACTTTAAGGGATCCACTACAAAGAGCAATGGAGAATCAACCTAATGATGAGCAAGAGGAGAATTGGAGGAAGCATCTAAAGGACTAGAACCACAAGATGGAAGCAAGGAGGAGGAAAATTTTGAGGATATCGGAGAAATTAAGCCCGAAGAGCCAAAAGTGCCGGAGGTGGACCTGAAACCTTTGCCTAAGGGATCGAGGTATGAATTTTTGGGGCCGGACAAGACCTATCCCGTCATTGTGAGCGACGAGTTGAGCCCCGAAGAAAATGAGATGTTGTTGAATTTATTGAAAAAGTACAAGAAGGTGATTGAGTATTCAATAAATGATCTCAAAGGACTTAGCCCAGCCTTTTGTACTCATCGCATACCTATGGAGGATCAATGCAAGCCCGTGGTGGACCATCAAAGGAGGTTAACCCATGCCATGCAAGAGGTGGTGAAGAAGGAGGTGATCAAGTTATTGGACGCTGAAATCATTTACCTGGTACCGCATAGCGAATGGGTGAGCCCCGTACATTGTGTGCCAAAGAAAGGAGGCTTGACCGTGGTAAAGAATGAGAAGAATGAGTTAATTTCGCAAAGGACCGTGACTGGATGGAGGATGTGCATTGATTATCGGAAATTGAATAAAGCAACGAAGAAGAATCACTTCCCCCTACCGTTCATCGATGAGATGTTTGAGAGGTTAGCAAATCATTCCTATTTTTGCTTTCTCGATGGGTACTCGGGGTTCATGCAAATTCCTATTCACCCGGAAGATCAACACAAAACAACTTTTACTTGCCCATATGGAACATTTGCATATAGAAGGATGCCTTTTGGTTTGTGTAATGCTCCAACCTCTTTCCAACGTTGCATGATAGCTGTGTTTTCGGAATTCATTGAAGAAATTGTCGAGGTGTTCATGGATGATTTTTCCGTCAATGGGAAAACTTTTGCGGATTGTTTAGCCAACTTGGACAAGATTCTCATGAAATGTGTGGAGGTTGACTTGGTGCTCAATTGGGAGAAATGCCACTTTATGGTGAAGCAAGGTATAGTGTTGGGACAAGTGATATCCGAAAGGGGCATTGAGGTGGATAAAGCCAAAGTCGAGACGGTCGAGAGACTTCCACCACCGACGGATATCAAATCTTTGAGGAGCTTCTTGGGCCATGCAGGATTTTATAGAAGATTTATCAAGGACTTCTCAAAGGTCGCCAAGCCATTAACTAACCTTCTTCAAAAGGATGTGCCATTTGATTTTAATGACAAGTGCTTGGCGGCATTTCGGACACTAAAGAAAGCTCTCGTGACCGCACCAATCATTCAACCGCCCGATTGGAATCAGCCATTCGAGATAATGTGTGATGCTAGCGACTATGCCGTTGGAGCCGTCTTGGGGCAACGAAAAGAAGTCAAGGTACATGCTATATATTATGCTAGTAAAACTCTTAATGGAGCTCAATTAAATTATGCAACAACGGAGAAGGAGTTGCTTGCGGTTGTGTTTGCCTTCGAAAAATTCAGATCATACATTGTGAACTCCAAGGTGATTGTCTACACCGATCATGCGGCAATTAAGTATCTCTTGTCAAAGAAGGATGCCAAGCCAAGGTTGATTCGATGGATCCTTCTATTACAAGAATTTGATGTTGAGATTCGAGACAAAAAGGGGTTGGAGAATGTTGTGGCCGACCACCTATCAAGGATGAATCTTGAGGATGATAAAGAGCCCATTGAAGACAAGATGAGAGATGATCACCTCTATCGAGTAATCGATAAGGATAGTTGGATGACTGACATCATTAGGGCGATTCGAAAAATGCCACTCGATCACTTAGACAAGAATGCACAAAGAAGGGTAATCTCTGAAAGCCGAAAATATTTTTGGGATTCACCTTACCTTTTTAGACTTGGAGCCGATGGAGTGTTGAGAAGGTGTGTACCAAGAGAAGAGAGGCAAGAAATAGCAAGGAAGTGACACTCAGCGGAATACGGAGGACATTATGGGCATTTCCGAACTCAAGCAAAGGTATGGGCCAGCGGATTTTATTGGCCAGAAATGCATGAAGATGCTAAAAGGTATGTTGCCTCTTGCCCCGAATGCCAAAGAACCGGTAACATCTCTCAAAGGAATGCCATGCCCTTGAATTATAATTTGCAAATCGATTGATTTGATGTTTGGGGAATCGACTTCATGGGACCATTTACAAACTCACATGGAAATGAGCATATACTTGTCATGGTTGATTATGTGTCCAACTGGGTGGAGGCTATACCATGTGGTAAGGCGTCAACGAAGGAGTCCATCTCAATGGTTAAGAATATCATTTTTCCTCGCTACGGTGTTCCGAGAATCTTGATAAGCGACAGAGGGACTCATTTCACCGGGAATAGCTTTCGAAAGTGTTTGTCCAAATTGGGAGTCGAGCATAGAGTGGCTACGGCCTATCATCCATAAACCAATGGACAAGCGGAAACATCAAATAGGCAACTAAAGAGCATCCTCAATAAGACTATTGAGAAGGGAGGCAAGGATTGGTCAAAGAAATTGGATGGAGCATTGTGGGCATATCGGACGGCGTTCAAGACACCGATAGGTATGACTCCATACCAATTTGTATATGGCAAGGCTTGTCATCTTCCCGTTGAGCTAGAGCACAAGGCATATTGGGCAATAAAGGAGATGAGCCTCGACTTAGATGCTGTAAGGATGAAAAGAAGAATCGAAATTAGTGAGCTAGAAGAGATGAGGTTGAAGGCTTATGAAAGTGCAAGCATTTACAAAGAGAGGATCAAAAGGTGGTATGATAAAAGACTTAAAGCAAAAGAGTTTAAGGAAGGAGATAAGGTCCTTCTCTACAATTCAAGGTTTAAAACTTTTGGAAAAGGGAAGTTACAAAGCAAATGGGACGGACCTTATGTGGTACATTCGGTGTTCTCCAATGGAGCGGTTACTATCATGGATGCAAGAGGTGACCAATACGTGGTGAATGGTCAGCGGCTAAAGGTCTATATTGAACCCGACGTCGTGCCCCTACACTGCGTTGACATTTTCACAATGGAGGATGGACCCGAGCGTCGAGCCTAGGACGAAAAACAAGGTACGTCACATGTATGTATTTTAGTTTTTATTTCCTTTTAGCGTATTTTGTGAATTTTTACCGGGCCAAACCTTCTACAAGGGTTTATATTCAAGTTTAGCGGTTGTTCTTCCTCTTGTTCTTTTTGAAATATATATATATATATATATATATATATATATATATATATATATATATATATATATATATATATATACGACGAGGATGTCGTGTGGTCTCAGCGCGGGGGAGGAACTAGCGCTAGTTCCAAAAACTTTTTGCCCTAGTAGTTTGGTTGGTTTGGTTTGAAGTTTTTCTTTTTTTAGCTCGATGGTGTGTTAATGTTAGCGTTGAGTCAATAAAAAATAAAAAAAGATTTTTGTGTTTTATTTTTCTTGCTTACTCGTTTATCTATGTTTTATCTTTATATTCGATCATGAGCAATGAGCACGAAAGTTTTTGTGGTGCTTAGTGGGTTCTTGCCCGTGAGAGCATCCATACTTTACTTTGAGCTAGAACCTTGTTTAGCTATGCTACAATTGTTACAAAGTTGGAGGATTTTATTTCTGAAAATTACATGAAAAACCCCTTGCAATAAAGGTTAGCATCTTCTTCTTCCAAGTTGAGAGCGAGCTTATCCTTTACAAAGCCTTTAGATATTTGTTCCACTATAAGTGTTGTTAGCATGATGAATTGGGTTAGGGCTTTTCTCTCTTGGAAGTTCTAATTTTGAGCAATGATCATGTCCTTACTTTATATCTTTTATTGCTAGCCTCGTCATATATTCGGTAACGAGACTTTCACATCGAAAGTCTCGTGTATCGCCGGATTCCATACCCAACCCATAATATCTTTTTATTCATCTTATTCCTTGAGCACAACCTATGCCCGAAGATTCATTCCGTCTCTAGCAAGGATTTTGGTTAAATTTCAGATTGTATTTCCATGCCAAGGAGGCGAGCATAAAGTTTCAGAGAAGAGATAAAGATGTCAAGCAAAGAAAAAAAATGGGTATAAAGAGAAGAAAAAAAAGGAAAAAAGAGAAAAAAAGGAAAAGAAAAGAAAAAGGAATAAAGAAGAAAGAGGAATTCAAAGGCAAAGCAAGAAAGGTATAAGAAGGGAGAACAAGTCAAGTGAAGATCAAGAGAAGTGCAAAGGAAGGATGTGATGTTGTTGAGAACGAATCTTCGATATTCTAACCATGTGCAATCCGACAACAAGGACATCATTAGGGCCTTGGAGTCATATTTTCATTCCCTTTTGCACATGTCCACCATTCTAAATCTTCTTATCCTTGATACCCTCACATTATGGTTTCATTCTCATGGTCATTGGCTCGGGAGGTGAACAACTATTAGAGAACTTTCCTAGCTTGATAATATTTGTGTTAACTTCACTAGCCATACCTATAGCTCCATCATATATTTAAATGAGAGACTTGTGGGAGATGAGAGTTCATGAATTGTTTAGGATAGCCACCTTAAATGAGCGACATGTGAGAACTTGGAGGAAGATTTTGTCTAATACTTGTTGCATGAATTTTATTTTTGAAAAAGCTCAAAACCCTCCGACGGAAGTAAGAAAGTAAGTATGGTTGGATAAAGGACCTCTGGCAAAAAGATATAAGTTGTGGGGTAAGACTTGATTGGGTAATTTCCTAAACGCCCATGATCCATATAGTCTTTATTGTTTTCATGTTTCTTATATCAAAGATGAAAGGTTGACTAACTTGTAAGGAAGGAACTTATGACACAAGTTTTAACTCCATGGACAAGGGTTCTTTTGCTAGAAACTTGCTCGAGGATGAGCAAGATCTAAGCGTGGGGGAGATGTTGACGGTGAATTTTGGTGCTCCAAACATGTTCATTACACTTTGGTTTGAACTTCATCATGGTACTAACCCGCCACTAGGCACACTAATGATATAACAAGTTCAACTTTGTATGTGCATTTGGAAGTGTGATGTTTTTGTAGGAAAACATGGACTGGAGGGACGGAGTCACATCGAGTTGAAAGGAGTAAATGAGGAGTTCCGTTCGTGTTCAAGTGTAAGGCAAACTCACTCCCAAAGGTGGCAAGGACCAAGGTGCTACGACAAAACATCTCCGAGGACCAAGACATAAAGATCGGATTTCATACGAGAAGACCCCCTATATTTATCGCAGGGTTGATGATGCCAAAAAGACACAAATATTGGGGTCAAAGTCCAAAATGCCAAGACGGGCCACTCGGAGGAAGGGGCGACCGAACCGGGCCGGGAAGGGCCCAGGCCGATTGGCCCAAGCCGGCCGGCCTGGCCTGTTTCAGCGTCGGTTCGGCCCCCGGTTTCTTGTGTGTGAAGATCCTTCAACCCTAAGTATTGGCCGACGCCGCCATTCGTCAAAAACAGAGATAAATACCCCCGAGAGGATCCATTCATCAAGGGAGGTTGAATCGGAAGACATTCGAGGAGAGCACTCGGGAGAAACATTCATCTAGTCCAAGGAGACGGCCACAAGCGAAGGAGGACGTCGAGGCACTGCCACGGCACCCCCGGAGTTGAAGGACGCACCGTCGGAAGCATCTACCATGATCAACGACGCCATGCTTAGCGTCTTGATGGGGTAATCTTCTCATTTGTCCATGGGGTTGTAACGGATCATGTCATGTAATCGCCGACTCGTTTATGGTTTCAATCTATTAGTTTCGTGTTGATGATACTTTCATGTTTAAGGCTAGCTACCATGCTTTTTGGGTGTATAGATCTCACTACTCCCGTTGATCCCTTCAACACACCGTGATCATTCATTGTTTTGACTTGATTGCCTTCGCATAGTGACAGTGCGAGAGAAGGAAAAGGGTGAAGCCGCGGTCACACCTTCAATAGATTAGATTGGTTTTTGTCTTCCTTGGCGGTTGCATGTTCATGTATCCTAGACCTTATGGGCAAGTGTCCTTTACATCTTGTGCACTTCACACACCTCTTTGTTTTAAGTTTAGTTTGCTCTTAGATCAATCACAAGTTAAAGGTTGTCTTAATCAACTAGATTAGCTTTAGATAGAACGTTAGCAATCCCCTTGCTCCTTGGGTTGACAAGAACCTTGGGTTTACACTCAAGAAAAGAAGGGTCCCATACGGTCCGTACGCTTGCAGATCGAAGTTTGCAACGACAATCAACCGTCAACAGATGGGAATTATGAGTGTGTGGATCATCCTCACAGAGTGGCAGTTGGTGGGAGTGGTGATAGTGATGATCATGATGATCATGGTGATGATGATGATGGTGCTGGTGGTGGTGATGGAGGAAATGAGCAAGGTAGAGATGTGGGAGGAGGTGGTGGACATAGAGATGATGACGATGAGATTGGTGGGAATGATGTTGTCCCTCCTCTTGTTGTCAATGTCACGCCAGAGATTAGGATACCTAACTATCCTCTTGTTAGGAGTCCGGTGAACTACTACAGTGAAGGGATGGCAGAAACAGTGAAAACATGAGAAGGGAAAATCCTTATGCTAGTGCAAAGTCTACTTCAGATTATAGATGTTGAACTCCCTTTCAGCAAGATTTTGACACTAATATCATTGCTTGTCCTAGGAATTTTGAGATCACCAGTGATGCTCAGTACATTGATTGGAATTACATAGAGGGAAAGAATGACTCCATTTACAATGACATTATCAGAGAATGTGAGGCAAAGGGGTTGAAGCAGATCATGGGGTTCATGCAACACTGGAACAAAGAGATCATTACTCAGTTCTATGCTACAGTGTACTTTGGATACATTGGGACTGAGAGAGCCATCTTTTGGATGACTAAGGGTGATAGGTGGCATATCACCTTTACCAACTTCCTTGCTTTATTGAGGCTTCCAAATGATCTAACTCTCAGAAAACTTCATGATGGTGGAGTGCTTAATGCAAAGAAGATGGACTTTATGTACCCCAGGAGTAAGAGGGCTTTTACAGGAACAGTTAAGCCGCTCTACACATACTATGTTATTCTTAATCGGCTATTTAGAAAGACCCTCACCTCTAGAGATGGAAATTCCTCACATACCACAACTTTTCAGAGGAACCTTATGGCAGCCATGAGACCAGGAGAGGCTCCATTTTGTGTGGGTAACTTCATATGGCAAGAAATCAAAAATTGTTCGGAGAATTCTCAAATTTTGTGTGGCTTTAGTCCTTATATCATGTTCATCATCAAGAAAGTCACCAACACTATGTATCCTAGAGATACAAGGCACAGACCCTTGCAGCCCAAGCACAGTCGTACCATCAATGTACCCTCCTCTACAGAAGAGCAGCAAGTTAGGTAGCAGGATGACACCCAGGCAGGGTCAGCAGAGGTCACCTTCCTCTCCTTTGAAAAAATTGCTGAGCTTCTTTGTTGGGTTGTGCAAGAGCCAGAGGGATATAGAGGTTGAGCAACAAGTACAGAGGAGGAAAGACAAGAAATTGAGAGACTCAATGAAGGCAGTGCATAACCAATTGGGCATTCAACCTCCTCTTTCTCCCATTTCACCCTCTCCTCCGAAAGTTGAGATCCCTTCAGTGGATGAAAGGGTTCAGCACTTTGTTGATTCGGATTACTATAATGTGTATGTTACATGTTCAATCTGTATGTCGGTGCTTCATCGTCAGCTCCTCCTACCTCTCATCCTGATGAACCAGGGACTTCTTATGAAATTGAAGAAGAATGGGTTGCTCCTCCTCCTTCCAATGATTGACAAGCACGTCTCTCCTATGAGGTCTTTGATATGCCTCAACCATCCTTTGGTATGGTACATTCTTTTCATGCTTCTCTCTCTGAATTTACCAAACCAAACTTGATTTATATCACTTATCTCTTACATTGCTTATTTAAAGATCCGATCACCGGAGAACAACTATGAGATCAGTGGTAGTGATGGGCAGCAGCTACATCTTCTCCAGGCCTTTTTATGGATGCTTGATGACAAAGGGGAGAAGAAAGGTTTAAAGCTTCAAGATTTATATCTTAGTTGTAGCTGATCTGCAGGGGGCGGTCTAACCGCATGTGTCACGCGGTCTGATCGCCTGGCACCAAGCTGAGAGAGCAGCCTATAATAAATTTGGAATTTCATTTCTCGTGGACTTGAGAACTTGTAATTGTGTGCTACTATGTGTGTTGAACTTATTTATGTATCCTAAGTGACCTTGTGATAGTTTGTGATGCATGAATTGCTTGATAAAATGTTTTTGTGTTGGCTGAATGGGGGAGGCGGTCTAACCGGCCTGCAACCCCGGTATAACCGCCCCTGCCCAGACAACTCACACATGTTCTTTTGTTGTGTGCTTAACTTGTCATTTGCATCACGTATTTACTGGTCACACACACTTGTTGCACTCCACTGATTCTAAGATATAGGGGGAGCTCTCTTGTGTTTCTCCTAAATTTGTGCTTTTGGCATTTCAGACCAAGTTTTTGAAATTCCATTCAAAGCACAAATTAAAAGGGAGCTCTAGCTATATCTAAGAATCGAATTGCACTTTAATTATTTATTTGTAATCTTTAATCGAGTTGTCATCAATCACCAAAAAGGGGGAGATTGAAAGTGCATCTAGGCCCCTAAGTGGATTTTGGTGAATTGAATGACAAAATGATTAAAAGACTAACTTGTTTGTTTAAGAATGTGAGCAGGTTTTAATTTGAATATTCATGAGATATTGTTGTCACTTATATGAGAATGAATATTGTATGGCTCGCATCAAACAAAGCAAGCACGTGTGTGATCCCTTGTACAAAGTATTGATAAATGTCAAGCTAAATTGTAGAAAATATGAGAGTGTGTTTCAAGGATGATTTACAAGGTCTCCAATACATGTTATAGCTTGGGTACAAATGAAAGGGATTACTTTGTGAGAAAAGATTATTTGCACCAAAAGACTTTGCAATGTTTCATATGAATACTTTAAGGAACATATGGATAATTCTAAGACAATGGTTCTACATTTGGAAACTTGCAAGTCATGGACATAAGAAATGGTGTTTCAAAATAATCAATGCAAGGCTTCATATGGTGATTACAAAAAGGATATAAGGATAAGTATATATTTGATGATCCTCAGTTGGAAGCTTGCATTTTCATTGTCAATCAAGAACAAGCATTTGAATTGGTATTTCAAATGAAGATTAATTCTTGATGAAGCAAAGCCGAACTCAACGTGGATTGGCTAAGTGATAAAGAGATCAACCGAGATGACTAGAACGAGGTACTAAGCAATCTATGGTTCAAGCTGGGTTGCCATTGGTGTTTTGCTAAGGTGAAGTAACTAGTATCCATGGGGTCTCGAAGTATCATATCCAAGCCTTAACCGAGGGAAGCATATGATCGACAATATGAAGTGGCTTAAGGATCTAAGCGTGCATTCTTATGCTATATGAAAGATCTTAAGTCACTAGCTCAAGTATGGTTGTGCTCAAGACAATGGCAATGTTGGAAGCCCTCAAGTTGAAATTGTTCAAGTGTGGCAAGATTGAAGATCTACAAGCTCAAGAGGTGGATTCAGTATTTACTTTTATTCTTGAGTATAGGAATGTCGTACTATCAAGAGGAATGCAACATTAGCTTTATGACGAACATCAAAAGTGCTCAATAGTTGACCTTTGTGAGAAATAGCTTTGAGAGAGTGCCTGAGTGATTTAACAAACCTTTAACCCAACCTTAGCCACTTCATCTAGTCGGTGAAGTGTTGGTGAGAAGTGAAAAGGTTTTTTGAGCTCTCTCTGCCCAGGGCGGTCTAACTGCCTCTAGGGGGCAGTCTGACCGCCCTAGGTGGGCTAACGGCTAGTTTTTCAAGCTGGCCGGCCCAGGCGGTCTAACTGCCTGGTGCAGGCGTTCTAACCGCCTTGGTCTGGTTTCTAACGGCTAGTTTCTCTTGTGTGGGGTATTTATACTCCACGACCTCCATATGTTGGAGTTGCTGCTTCTAGGGTTGTTGCTGTGCTCCCATTGCTGTTTTTTCTAAGCCAAAGCCAAAGAAACTCTCCCCAACCATCTCTTTGTGAGATTCTAGCTCTATCCTTGAGTTGGGTTGAGAGAGTGATCTTGTGTGAGCTTTTGTGAGCTAACAAGAGCATCCCATAGCTTGAGCACTTGTGATTCGCATCTACAATCCTTTGAAGCATTTGCTACTCTTAGAGGTTTGCCTCCTAGACGGCTAGGCATCGCCGGCTAGCTCCCAAGTTGTGGTGAGCAGCAGCAAGTTTGTGAGGGCTGTGATCTTGCCTCTTCGTGGAAAAGATCGCCTTAGTGGAACCGAGAAAAATGGTTGAAAGAGACTCGGCTTGTTGTGGGAGATTCCCTTACAAGCTTCTCAATGGAGACGTAGCCTTTCCTGAGTGGGAGGTGAACTTCGCGAAACAAATCATTGTGTCTCCTTTGTGGTTTGCCTCACTTGTGGTTTGCTATCATATTGCTATTTGCTTCCACTTTGATCTACTTGGGTGTGCTTGTCTTTGTGTGCAGGGATCATTACCCTGTTTGTGATCATCTACTCAAGCCACCATACAAGTTTGGTCTGTGCTAGAAGTCAAGAGAAGCTTGAGCTTCACTCTACAGGCTCTTTGCGTGGAGGCGGTCTAACCACATCTAGAAGGCGGTTAAACTGCCCTCCCCAGCACAGGGTAGGAGGGGCGGTCTAACCATCCTGTGAAGGCGGTCTGACCACCTGTGCCAGAGAGCTCAATTTCGGGTGAAAAGTTTTATTTGGTCGACTTGCCTATTCACCCCCCTCTAGGCGACATCAAGGTCCTTTCACCTTTCAAAGCACATCCAGACTCCACATCCCACCGTCTAACACCATACAAGGGGAGGAAACCTTGAAGGGGAATGGTGAAAGAGATGGAAACACCACCTGGCATAAAATTTGATGACACCACAAACGGGAAGAGCACAGACGGAGTAGAGGCACCAAATGAGGGCAATCGCTGAACCACGACAATGGCCAACAGCCCGAATCAGTTATGCCAAAGGTAGAACGGAAACATCCCAATAGTATCATAGCACGACATAGAAAACGACTGCTAGCTTTAACAATGCTATTGTGAGGTAGTAGCACCTCGGCAAAGCCTCCAAGAAGGATAGTGGCGCATGAAGTGTCGTCGTTGCCGGCCAAAGCTGGACTGGGATTTCTCCCGGTGCAGAGAAACCAACACAATAGCACCCATGGCAGTCCTCATTGTGGTTCCTAGCGTACCTGAATGTGCTGCACATTGCAGGAGAGTTTCAGGAGGCGGCAGGAGCGCCAGTTGCCCTTGCAGTGGAGCAGGGCCCATCTCGCACCGCACCGCCCGCCTTCACCAGTATTGGGCGGTCCACCCAGATCTAACCTAGGGAACACCGGATCCGGCCCAGGAGACCGGAGCTGGCCATGGCCGCCCAACACCCTTGCTGCTCCATGGAGGGAGCCGCGATGCCGACCAACGGCGCTCGAGCCTGTGAGCTCCTAGCGACGAGGTGCCCGATGCCCATAGGAGCCCCAAGTAGCCCCACTGGTAGGGACCAGATCAAGGTCCAAGGAGGCTGGATTCGGCGAAGGAGAATCAAGTTGCACCTTCCGAAGGTCTCGAATGAACCTTCTCTCGCCAGATTTTGGTCGATGCTCGAGTTTGCAGGATGGGGAGAAGAGCAAAGGAGGGAAAAAGGACATGTTGCGGATGGTCACCGGTATTTGCGGTGCCACTGCAGGTCGCCACTGTTGCACAACGACCGGCAGCGACGGCGGCCGGAGAGGACCAGCGGGGTGGGGCTTTTTGGTGGCAGCGGAGTAGCCCCTCCCGTCTCCTGGAGAGGCGACACAGAGGGGTACGCGGAGGGGCTATGTTTGGTGTTTGTGTAAAACAAATGTGAATTGGTGTCTCTTGGCTTGTAATGTGCAGGTCAATGTAGTGTGGTGAAGATCAAGTGAAAGGTTCATGCCGATGAACCGGAAGAGACGAAGGGGTGAACACAAGTAGGCTTAGATCGAGAGGGTCGAAAAGTTTGGAAGGAGTCATAGGTGGTTCACATTTGCGCGGAAGAGCAAGAGGACATCATGGTGACGAAGGCAGTGCCAGCCGAGTCAAGCAGAACGGTCAAGTCGAGTAGGCTACCCGAAGCGGAAGCGAAAGATTTGGTGCGTCAAGGTTTAGGCGGCTGAGGTGGGACACGCGTCAATATCAGATCATGCAGACATAAGTTGCAAAAAACATGAGCGTATGTTTGTGTAACTTATATCTGTATATCATAGTATATAGACATTTTCTTGGCACATGATGCTGAATTTTATTGTTCTTCCGTCAGCTAAAGCTGAAGACAATGTCGGGCCTGGGGGGTGGGGTGGGGGTGGGGGGGGGGGCGAGCCCCACCTCGGCAGGCCTTTATACATACTGTGCTACAAATATGAGTTGACAGGTAAAAAAATGGTGCTGCTAGCGCCCGGACGTCCGTTCCGGGCGCTAGCCGTCGGACGGGTTCGCAGCCACACGATCGGGGTCATGAAGTATATCAGCCGTTGGATCGTGTTGCGAAGCGTTTTGATGTTGCAAAGCATGTTGCGAACGGTTTTGAAATGTTGCGAACCATGTTGCGACCAACATTCAACCTCGGAGCCCCCTCCCTCCTGCCCGAGCGATTCGGCGATGTTGCGAGCATGTGGTGATCATGTTGCAAGTTTGTGGTGAGCATGCTGCGACCAACATCGAAACATCAGCATGTTGGGGGCATGTTGCGAGCTATGTTTCTTGCAACATCCAAGCACCAGGGTGTTGCGACCGTGTTGCGAGGTATGTTGGTTGCAACATCCAACATCAGAGGCTCTCCTCCCTCCTCCCCCTCGACACAACACACAACATCACATGTCTGCAACATCGAAACTCAACATCCGCAACATTAAACTTTAATGTTTGCAACATCTAACATCAGGGGCCCTCCTCCTCCCTCCTCCTCGACACAACACCCAACATATGTCTGCAATATCGAAACTCAACATCCGCAATATCGAAAAATCATGTTTGCAACATCAAAATTATTTAGATCTAATTTTGAAACATTCACATGGACCACTCGCAACATGTAATAACACGGATGCAACATGTTCACACCACCAGCGAGCTCCGCCGCCCGCGCTAGGACCGCGCTCGGCGAGCTCCTCCAGCGACCCGCGTCTCGGTGTTGACCAGCGCCGCCTGCTCGATCCGCGACCGCCGTGCCGCGGTCCGGGTGCTCCGCCGCCGGCACTACTCCTCACGCCGCCACCCATCTCCCAGGCCACCTCCCTCTACCTCCCGAACTCCCCAACACCACCGCCCCTAACCACCGCCGCCTGCAGCCCACCTACCGCCGTCGATCTGCCTCCACGAGCCATCCCAGCCCGAGGTGAGAACGGGAATCGGTTGCCCTCGACCTCCTCTCTCTGTTCCCCCGCCTCCTGGCCGCCACCGTGCCCGGGAAGGCCGCCGCCCACCACGGTCAGAGCCGCCCCCTTCCCCCCTTCCTCTGTTCTGAGTTGAGGGAGGAAGAAGAAGGCAGTTTTGCCTTGAGCCCCCTCCCCCGTTTTCCTTTCCACACCGAGACCCTTCCACCCCCTCTCTCTAATCTGTTTTGCCCGTCCGGAGGGAGCCGCGCATCCGGACGCTCGGAGGGAAGCATTATCGATCAAGAGACACTACTAGAAAACCAACCTTCTGTACCGGGTGGCAACCCACATTAGTACCGGGTGGCCACTCGGTACAGCTAAGGCGGCACTATTGTGGACGGCCACATTAGTATCGGGTCGTGTGACCCGGTACTAATGCTTTTTTTCCGTCAGCTCTGTCTGCCCCCTTCCTCCGTCAGTCCTGTCCACTCCTCTGTTCCCTCCCGTCCCCTCTTTCCTTTTTTTCTTTTCTTTTTTTCACACATTCATCAACATATTTCACTTACATTCACATCCATAAATTTCACAAAATTCTCTTACAAAAATCTTAGATTCATCAACTACACAGTTCATAGAATCAACTCAATCAAAGATTCACAAAAACTACGACACAAAATCAAAGATTCACATGAAAAAAAATCACATCATCTTCGCCTCCGCGCCGCGCCGGGAAACTCTGCGCCGGCGGCCGCGCCCCCTCGCGAGCTGGCCTGCGCCGAGAATCTCCGCTCCGGTCGGCCGCACCCCAGGCCCGCGCCTCCCCGCGAGCTGGCCTGCGTGGCCACGGCCTCCGCGGCCGGCGGACTCACGCGAGGCGAGGCTAGAGCCCGCGGCCGCGTCCCCTTGCTCCACCGCGAGCCGGCCTCCACGTCGACGAGCGCACGTGGTGAGGCCAGGCGCACCGGCGGCGGCGAGGCCAGCGCCCCGCGCGCGACCCCTGCTCCCCGCGAACCCCGCCGGTCCACCCTCGCGCCCATCCTCCACTACAAGAAACTATTTATTTCGTGACACAATCATTCTGTCGCGGATTAAATAAAATTCGTCGCAAATCAGTATCCGCGACGATTTACATTTTCGTGGTGGAATGAGCGTCATTGATTAAATCGGTCAACGTTTCTTAATAAACGTCGCAGTCCGTGACACATCTAGATCGTCACAGAGCAGCCCGAAGCCCAGTATTCGTGACAAAATAAATCGTCACGGTTGCTGCTGATGTGGATGCCACATGGCTGCTGACGTGGATGCCACACGGCTGCTGACACGGATGCCACCTGGTTGCTGACGTGGATTCCATGTGGCTGCTGATTTGGCTGTGACATGGCTGCTGACATGGATGCTAGTTGTTGATGTGGCATGACGACGTGGCGTGCTGACATGGAAATTTTACCACGTGGATTTTTATTTATTACCATGGACTAATAGGCCCATTTTAGAAGTGGGCCACATTGCGGCCCAAAATTTCAGCCCATTAAAACCATTTCAGACCACCAAAAAATGTTCATCACACTTCAACGATTTTAGCCCAAATACAAGAACCATTTCAGCCCAAATACAACAGCACCTTCAGCCTAAATACAACAGCAATTTCAGCCCAAATACAATCAGATTCAGCCCAAAAGTTAATCATAGGATATTTAATTACAACACAGTACATTAGAGTACCACATATAATCAAAACCACTTAATCTCTCTATTTTCATCTTGCACCAGAAGTATAAACAGCATACAACACAAAAATCTGCCATTTCAGCAGGTCATCAGTTCCAAACAACAGACAGCAGGCACATCTTGCATCAGAAAGGCACATCTTGCATCAGGCCAACAAAAAGGACAACACATCTTGTAGAACACATACCATCAGACTCGGACACACATCATCAGACTTGCAACAGTTGTAGAAAAATAAGTAGTCAAATAGATCAGAATAATTTAACAGTATTGCCTTCATTTTACATCTGACCTTTGAAAGCTTCTGCTATTGCATCTGGGCCTGCAAGGTCTGTTGTGGAAGATCACAAATAATTATGGTTAGTTTTTGGTCCTAATGGCCTATGGAATGATAAGTTTTAATATAAACCAACACTATTTTAAGGGACAACCATATATGTTTAATAATACGGTGAACAAAGAGACAATATTTTCATGTTGATGGGGATAAAATCTACCATCCCAAAGAAAACACATTAGAACCATTGGTGTTAGTGGAGACTTGAAGGCAAGTACTAAGCATAGAGTATGTATCCATACAGTCACATCACATTAGAACCATTGGTGTTAGTGGAGGCTTGAAGGCAAGTACTAAGCATAGAGTATGTATCCATTCAGTCACAGCACACCTATCTATAATCTATCCATTCAGTTATAGCACAAGGGTAGAAACAATCATTGGCATCCTCAACAAGACAAGGCATAGGGACAATAGTCAATTTGTTCTCTGATTAGTAATGAACCTATCAAAATGGTGTTAATCTCAAAAGCTGATGCATATAATGCAATAACAAAATGATTCCTCCTAGCAATCTAATCTGAGCCACACTAGGTGTGTGATAGATTACTAAATTTCATGTCACACTGAGACCTGTACACACGCTAGTCACAAGTTCACACATAAGACAATCCAAAGCTTAAATGAATGATAACTTAGTACTCTCTAATTCGGTAATATTGGATGTATACCTTCATCAAGCATAACTGAGTAAAGTTCAGAATAATATTGATTAAGTCACACAGGTACCTGCATAAGCAAAATGGAACCTTGGCTCACTAGTGCTTCCTCACTTAACTTGACATCCAATTTGTCTCAGAAATTTCCCTGAAAATAAAACACAACTATATGTTTTATGTGCTCTACAGGAACTACAAATTTGAGTCACTATCAACATTCAGCTAACATATAGGTGGAAAAGATGGCATAATCTGTTTTGAAATGAAAGCACTTCTGAATAACCAAGTGCAAAATGTGCTATGACAACTTTACGTTACCATATATTGATCTAAGAACAGTTTGTGCTATTACTACACACATATACGACAAACGAGTACGAGGTGGCGAAAAATTCCTAAAAGAGGCAAATGTAGACAGAACAGGTAACGAAGATTACTGAACTTTTAACAGAAATTACTACACAGCCAAATATACAATTGTTGCTAATCCACCATTGGTTGCTGAGACAAGCAGAGGAAACACACAGGGAACATGCATGCAAAGGTAACTGTCCATGTAGCGATCATGCAGATACACATAATATCAAAAACAAAGGGCTTCTAAACTTAACACACCTAGCAGAATAAACTGAATCTGGCAGATGAAAAGCAGTAAAGGATAGCATCCATGTTCCTTCAGATCAAATTTCATCAGCACTACATTTCTACAGGGTATCAGGAACCATCATTTCCAAACAAAAAAATGCAGGCTCAACACTAATTTTACTAAACCAACCCATGATCTGTAATAGTTTACTGCACCTGCCAACCTGGACCAAGTTTGCAGTAACCAGAATTTAAGAGTACAGTGAACTGATCAAAATATGGACAGAGTGTTCCACACTACATGGGTTGATACACGCAATCTACATGGGTTGATACACGCAATGCAACCAAGAGCGAGCAGTATGTGAGGAAAGCAGATACCTCTGCGTACTTGACAACAGGAAGGTTGGCAACCCGGCAGGACCTCCTCGGAGGTGAGGGAACCAGGACTGCACTTGACGATCATGTGCCTATTCTACTTGCTTCTCTTCCCCTGCATTGAAATTGAAAATTGGAAAATTAACACTGGTGTGCATATACAATGCTCAAACAAAGCCTTAAAGCAACTGACATGCTCTGTTTTCATCATCTATCAAATTTTGGGGACAAGAAACTGAAAGCAACACTAGAATCTAGAAACTGACATGCTCAAACATTGTCACGACGTCCCGACTCAAATCTTAGTACTGTGCTTCAACTTCCACATAAGAAAGCAACACTAGAATCAAAACTAGAAGTCACTAAAGATACAGATACCCAGCAAGCAAGCAAGAAAAAATAATCTAGTGTTTTCAAGAAACAGATACCCAATCACTGATAAGGAACACTTGCCTGCCTAGTGTTTTCACCTCAACAACTAATCTAGTGTGCAAGTCACATAACTAAACATCAAGTATAATGAAGCACATTCAGCCTCCAACAGACACGCTACTGGTTTTACTTCATGAACTAATCTAGTGTGCAAATCATCAGGCATTCATGTTTACTGTTAGCTCACGTATAAGTACACAAAAACACAAAGTTCATATCACAATGGAACACATAGGCATCAAGCACATAGCAAGGGAATGACCTGCAACAAATGGATGGTTGCTGCAGGCGTGGACCATTCCCTTGCAACAAATGGATGGCTGCTGCAGGTGGACCAGGACCCTAGTAAGAAAGTAAAGGGGATTAGACAGGAATGACATGACAGCATCGTGCGTGAATACCTTGGCGGCGATGGCACGGAGGTACTTGGCCCGGACGGCCCCTGGTGTGCGTGCCCAATCGCAGCCGTGGTTCCTCCTGAGTGCGGCCCGCGTGGTGGCCACTGCGGCATCCACGTCCTCCGCCGTGCCCACCGGGAGCTCACCGGTCTGGGCCTCGGTGGCCGAGTAGGTGACGGGGAGCCGTCGGCGCCACAAATCCAGGCCGGTCGCGTAGGCCGTGGTGGAGGGGAGCCACAGCCATCACGGGAGCAGCACAGGTCGCGCGGGTCGCGCAGGAATGGCTGGCTTCGGTGCCACCTCGGCGGATCTGAGGAGGAGGCGGCGGTGAGCGAATGCCGAAGGGGAGGAAGGAAGAGGGGAGAGGTGGCAGCGGTCGGCGGGATTAGGAGGGGAGGGGCGGTGCGATGGCCGGCGGGATTGGGAGGCGATTGGGAGGGAGAGGAGAGGGAAAGGTTGGATGGGGCTGTGGCTGGAAGGGAGGGAGAGGATAGGGGAAGGGAGGAGGCGGGCGGTGCGGCGGCCGGAGTCATTGGGAGGGGATTGAGAAGCTAGGGTTTTGGGAAAGTAGCAGGAAGAAGGGGGCGGAGGGTGAGGGCGCGCCGGGAGGGGAGGGGATGAGGAGAGGCTTGGGGAGGGTTAGGGTTTCATCTTCATTTATACTATGGAAGCGCGATCAGAGTGGTCGAATCAGAGATGGACGGCTAGAGATTGTTGGGCCATTTGGGCTGAATTGGGACTTCATTTCTTGTCTAATCAACGTTTTTCTTTTTCTTTTTCTTTTTTGATTTATTGAACCATTGTGAAGTAACACTCAAAAATAATAATCTTATATGAACCAATACATTTTTTATAAGTTATAAACTCCATATAAGTTGTCTATGAAGAGTTTCAAGAGTTTTTTAATAGATTTAGTATTTTCTATCATTTAAATGAATTTCTACATGTTTATCGAAAGTAATTCCAAATTGACCTATATGTACCTCTAATAAGATTCAAAAAAATTCAAAAAAACTATATTTAGACGCATATGATCCATTCTAGGCCACATCAGGGAGATTGAAGAAAAATTCAATTTACTTGTAGGGAAATCTCGAACTTCTACTAGTCACCTTGTTATAAAATAATGATAATAACATATAAAACTTCTCCAAAAACTCTAAAAATTGACATGGAATCATTTTATGAATGTTTAAACTTTACATAAAATTTTTAAATGATTTCGATAACGGCGGAACCTACATTGTTTACAAATGGATACATCCCTCTTATAGTTTTCTAAAACTCAAAGTCAAACTTTGAGATTTGAATACCTCATAATTATTTTGGACTTGTATGCATCTAAATTTTGGACACAACCTTATGTTGACCATAACATTAGCAAATATGAAGTTACATTACCATTTTTTCTTAAAAAAAGTTGGTTTTCTATTTTTAAATTCATAATTAAGACACCTTTATGAAGTAATTTGAAAATTAATGACCTTATATACCTCCAATACATTTTTCACATGTATCAGACAACATTTAAGTTTAGTTCTATGTGTTTCAAGATTTTCTGAATAGATTTTCTATTTTCTACCATTTAATTGAATTTCTGCGTGCTTACCGAGAGTAATTTCTAGTTGACCTATGTGTACCACAAATAAAACTGGAAAAATTTCACAAAAATCATATTTAAGCTTCTATGTTCCATTCTAGTCCATGTCTAGAATATTGATGAAAAATTAAATTGACTTGTAGGGAAAACTCGAACTTTTACTAGTCACCTTGTTATAAAATAATGATAATAAAACCTAAACATTATCCAAAAATTATGTAAATTGGCATATAATCATTTTATAGATGTAAAAGCTTGACAAAAAAGTTTCATAAGATTTTGTGAAAATTGGAGTATATATTGTCCATAAACTAGATAGTTCATCACATTGTTTAAGAAACTATGTTAGAGACTTGTCAAATTTGTACTACATGTTATTAGCACTTTTGAAAATGACAAAATGACCTAAATAAAGGTTGTAGATATTGAGGAGATATGAAACTTTGGTATTCATCACTTTTCCATTTGACATCATCTAGTGTAAAAAAATCTTACTCGTAGGTACCACTTTTTGGAAGAAATGCAAGTTGCATACAAAATTTTTGATAAATAATGATTTCTATACAAACAAAACATCCTCGAAGGAAAGGTCGATTTTAGAAAAAATTGAAAAAAAGAACCATCAAATTTGAAGATCTTATGTGGGAGAAAAACTAGTTACAAGTTTTAATTCTGGATTAAAAAAAGAAATATGATAATCACATGTTCTTCATCTCTGCCTGGCCACGTGGGGAAACATGATTGGCTGAGCGTGCCACGTGGTCGCGAATCTTGACAAACCTCTATATAAGAGAACTATCCCCAAGTGACAACAACTGTTGGAGTGGCCTAGTGGTGGGACTTGCGCTCCCTAAGTTTGAGGTCGTGGGTTCGAGCCCTGTATTCTCCCAAATTTGGCACAACTTTTTCTTTTTCTGCGGACCCTGTTACTCTTGTGGTTAGATTTAATACAAAACAATAAAAGTGCTCTACTAAATCAAAAACCGTAGAGTAGCTCAGTGGTTTGGAGCTAGGGATCGTGGACTTGGGGTCGCGGGTTCGATCCTCAGCTTTCACATGTTGCACTCCTTTTTTCATTTTTTATTGATGACATGGAGGGTGCGGTCGGGTGAGGTGGCTGATGACATGGCGGGTGCGCCCAGGTGAGGTGGTGGGCGCCAGCGGGTGGGGGACGTGGCGCGTGGCGCAGTGCTAAATTACGAATATATAAAAATTAATATGAATATATAAAAAATTATTATACCATACATAATCACTAACATGGGTGTAGTGCAGTGGTAAAGCTGCTGGGCCATTGTCTACCGCCACCTGGGTTTGAATCCCCGCCCCTACACATTTTTTGATTATTTTGTAGTTAATTGAGTACAAAACAATAAAAATACTTAGCTAAAAACTGTGGGGACTGAGGTCGCAGGTTCGAGTCATTCTCCCCCCTTGGTGCATTGTTTTTTTAATTGCTGATGTGGCAGGGATGTGAGTACAAATAAGTTGAAGATCAAAAGAGTACATAATGAAACTTGTAGCATAATGGTTTGTGCGGTGCTAGGTGTACCTAAGGTCTTAGGTTCAATTCCTAGCTCTCTCATAATTTTTGAGGTTTTGTTTCAATTTATCGATTTTTTCCATTCATAATTTGACTTTTTTTTTAATTTGTTGATCGCGACGAATGTGCTGTAACGTCGTAGCGTTGTGGGCCGAATCACGACGAATTTAACAAATCGTCGCAATGTTTTGGGCTTCAATATCCATCAATGCACATCCGTGACGAAAAATCGGAATGCGTCGTAGAATCGCGACGAATTTAACAAATCGTCGCAGTGTTCTGGGCTTCAATATCCATCAGTGCACATCCGTGACGAAAAACATAAATACGTCGCAGACGCAGTGCTCTTCGTGATGTTTTCTGAGAACGTCGCAGAAAGTTCGTCACAGATTAAATAGTTTCTTGTAGTGCTCGCGCCGTGGCCCCGCATCCCGCTGACGGACCCCCGTCCTCGCGCCGCGGCCCCGCGGCCCGCCGCCGGTCACCGCTCTCGCAGGTGCTAGATCTGCACGCACAGAGAGGGAGAGGTGTGAGATGAGAGGAGAGATGTGAGCTGATGAAAGAGAACAGGGGGAGGCACACGAAGCGAGCCAGGACTTGATAAATATCTGCGAGCTGGGGCAGCGTATGAACGGTGCAGCTGATGGTGTTAGCTTTTAGTACCGGGTGGTGTCTAGACCCGGTACTAATGTGTTTGGCCAACATTAGTACCGGGACTGGTTTCCACCCGGTACTAATGTAGCACATTAGTACCGGGTTTTGAGCCAGCCCGGTACTAATGTGTGCCCCGGGGAGGCGTTTCGGGACTCTTGTATTCCACCCGGTACTAATGTGGACATCAGTACCGGTGGGCAAAATACCCGGTACTGATGTCCTAGACGGAAGCTTAGTTTTCTAGTAGTGAAAGCTCTCAGCCGTCGGATCGAAAAAATGCTGGTGTTAATGTTGCGAAGCATGTTGCGAATAATGTTACCATGTTGCGAAACATGTTGCGACCAACATTAAAACTCGGTGCCCCCCTCCTCCCTCGACACAGTATACATGTTGCGAGCTTGTTGCGTGTAACATCCAAACATCAGTGTGTTGTGGCCATATTGTGAAAATCCATGTCGCAACATTAGGGCGTGTTGCACACAACATGTACAGATCAGATGTTTCCGCCGCACTGCAACATTAGGGCATGTTGTGAAATTCCCGTCGCAACATTAGGGCATGTTGCACGCAACATCAGATGTTTCCACCGCACCGCAACATTAGAGTATGTTGTGAAATTTCGGTCGCAACATTAGAACATGTTACACGTAACATGTACAGATCAGATAAGAAAAGCAGGACGGACGGGTGACGCGAACGGACGGTAGGTGTCTGATGCGTCGGACGTCCTATGACTAGCATTACCGTAAAAAAAATTGAGTACCAGACGAGGAAACGAAGGGGCCGCGGCGCCAGCAAAATCGCAGCGAATCCCGATTCCCGAGAGTCGGAGACGTCTCCCTGGCGGCCTCGCCTACCTTCTAGTATTTCTAGAAGGGCCCTGTTTAGGAGCCCAACTTCCCCCAAAATACACTATGCAAAAAGAAGATTCCCCATCACATCAAACATCATATCAAAAATGTCGGTACATGTATGAAGTACTAAATGTAGATGAAATCAAAAACTAATTACACAGTTTGGATGTACTTTGCGAGACGAATCTTTTGAGCCTAGTTAGGCCATGGTAGGATAATATTTACCACAAACAAACGAAAAGTGCTACAGTGCTTTTCAGCTCAAAATCCGTGCAAAATCTCCCAATTTTGCATCTCAATTTTGGGATCTAAACACACCCTAGGCGGCGCAACCAGAGGAAAGAAATAGCAAGAGAGACTAGGATTTGCGGTGCATGTCCAAGGGATATAATTATTTGCGCAAATTTCAAATACTGAAAATTTTACTATCTTCTCACCTTCCGAAAGAGATATAGAATTTCCCTATCCTGCACCTGTCAAATCTAAACGTTATAGAAGCTTTGCAAAGTTAATTTGGCCCAAAAAAAATTAGGCCTATCTGTAACTCGTAGTACATATTATTGACATGCGCATGAGTGACCGATTTCTATGTACGGTGCACACGTTAAAAAATGCTAAGCACACATATGGTGTGCTAAATCTTCAGGTTACGCTGCGGCAGCGGCTGCGGCAGTGGCCCTGCCGGCAGCGCTTCCCTCCCTTTCCCCTCGCATTCCTTGGGTTGGATTGAATCGGTGGTGTAGCAGTAGGACCAGCAGAGAAAAGCTGTTGCAGTTGCAAAACTTCCAACGCTGTCTTGTACCACCACTTCCAGGTGAACCGCCTGGAGAGCTCATCAGGCAATAATAACGTCGAGTACCAGGACCGGCGCACGCTAACGGCGGCGGTCTCGTACAACTAACGGCTTCCAAAGCTCGACGTCATACGCCGTCACAAGGCTGCTCATAAGCCTGCTCGTGCACGCCGTCCTCGCCAGGGCCGCGCCGTCGCCGACCCGCTTCAGGATCTCCACCACGACGTCTTCCGGCAAGGAGGTGAAGACGGTCAACGGCAGACCGTTCCTACGGCACAGCTTCACGAGGAAGCCTCCGCAGACGACTTCGGCTAGCCACCGGCACAGCCGCGAGCCCCAGGGATCTCTGTGTCGTCCACAGGCGGCGGCGCGAGAGCAGCGGCGCCATGGCCGCGGCGTCCAGGCGCTGCCGATCGATACGTGCGCCGCATGTCGCGGTCCGTCGTCAGGTACATGACGAGGGCGAAGTCGCCACACCGTCGCCCTTGCACAGCATCAGAACGGCGGCCTCCGCGCCCTCGTGATGCGCCAGCACCGGCGCCGTGTACCGACGGCACAGGATGGACGACGAGCCCGTATTATTCCCGGCTTGAGCAGATGGCCGGACCGTGGCTTGGCGCCGTAGGGAGGGAAGCCGGCGTGGAGCCGTGGAGGAAGGCGGCGTGAGCGACCAGGCCAAGCCGCCTGACGTCGTCCTCGGCTTCCCATTGGTTGGCGTCCACAAACTTGTGAAGGAAGGTCGCCATGGTAGATTTGCAATCAGGTGATGGAATAGATGCAATCTGCTACTACTTGTGTACGGAATTTATTTCGGTAAAGGTCGTTTTCCTTGGAGAGAGTACTCGTCAAGATTGGAGATAAGCCTATTCGCTTCCACGGAACTCTGGTCTCATTTTTTCGTGTTCCAAAAACCGAATTTTTTGTACGTTGTTGGCTTAGAGCAACTCCAACAGTTTGCTATTTTAGTTTGACATCCATCTAATTTTGGCAAAACATGAAAAATTAGCCTCCAACAATTTGGCAAAACAACTTGGCATCAATAACAACTTGACATCCCTCCCCTCCCCGCGCGTATATATGCGCGCAGCTATCCGCGGCGTATCCTTCCATAACAAAGAAGTGGAAGGGTATAAAAATAATTTTATTTTTTCTCAGGGTTCCTGATTTAAGTTTTAAGAGGTGGAAGGGTAGAAACATATTTTTGTTTCTCTCTCAGGGTTCCTGATGTAAATTAAATCTAGATTTGGCAAGTGAATTATGCCAAACTATTGGAGATGAACTCTTTTTTTTATTTGGTATATCTTTTTAGAAGTTGACAAAACAACATATTTGCCAAGTAAAATTAACAAACTCTTGAAGATGCTCCTAGTTTTCACTTATATTTCATCATCAAATGTTTTGGCATGTCAAAATGAGAGTTTTGAGGTGTTACTAATTGCAAATTTTTGATGTTTGTGTGCCCAATAATGTGGCGATTTAAGGGAGCCAAACCTGAGTTTTATTACTTGGAAGTGTTTCATGCTACTCATGAAATAGGAAAAAGTGTATTTTTCATCCTCGCAAAAGTGTGATATTCATCCTCCATGTTTCATTTGGTGCAAATCAATCCCTTAACTAACTAATTTAGTTGGTGCATTTATCCTCCCACCTTAAAATTTAACAATGGTTTAGTGAAATCTATTGATGGTTTATGCCACATAATCATTTGAGTAATCAGTAATCACTTCCTAGAGATACAATATGGTAAGTCAAAAATATAAAGCTCACAAAAACTTTTAGTAAATTCTCTAGATTGAATATTCTGTAATTTTTTCTGAAAAAATAATGAAAATGATTCACACTCAATTACTATAGAGATTGAGTTAACATAAGATGTGATTAAGCAGTAATTAGCAAAATGATTTCATTGTTTAAACTGCTATTATATGATAGTAAATCATTGTTAACTAAAGTGAAGATGATAAATGCACCAGTTCAGATAGTTAAGGAATTGATTTCCACCAAACGAAACATGAGGGATGAATGTCACACTTTTGTAATACTTGAGAAATGAAGAATACACTTTTTCCCTGAAATATAAGGCATACTAAAGATTTTAGGACATATTATCAGAGTAACAAAGACACATGTACCCCTAAATTATTTGTTGTTGCATATAATAAAGAACTTATTTTTTAGTAATAATCTCACCAATTATATATCCACCTTTATTTGTGCGAAACCGATCATCCACCTTTATCATGTGAATTATAGAAAAAATAAAGGAAAGTCATCCAAATATGTATATCTTCCTTTATTATATTTGAGGATATATTTTGAATGCTTGGGATGCCTTGTATTAGAGCATCTCAAAAACAGACTCTCCATTTTCAACTTTCTATTTGACTATCTATTTACGTCTTCATAAAGATTTCACTTCGTATTAGGTATCTCACTCCTACAGACTATCCATTTCTAATGAGGAAATCATTTTTCTAATAAGAAAACAATTTTTATAATGAGAAAACTATATTTCTAATAAAACTATTTTTATAATGAGGAAGCTATTTTTTTAACAAAGAAACTATTTCTCTAATTCTAGCATTCCTAGTCATTTCTTTTAGTAATTTCTAAAGGTATTTCTAAAAATATCATTTTTAAAAGTAATTCTAAAATATCATTTTGTCTGGCTAGTATTTCTAAAAGTAAAGACAAAATCATTTCATCCATCTATTATTTCTATGAGTAAATCAAAACATATTTAATATATTTATTTATATAAAAATATGAAAAAAACAAAGTTCTATCATCATATACAACATCTCATCCAACTAACACTCTTAAATACTCCTATTTTCAAGCACATCCATTGCAATCAATTCTATTAGAACCTAGACAAAATACATATAAATAGAAAAGTCCTCATTCTTAGCTCATTTTAATATGCCAAAATACTCCTATTTTAACCAACAAAACTCAAAATAATACTCATATATCAAGAGAGGATGAAGTAACTAACCTCTACACCACTTCAATGAGTGAAATAGTCAAGAAGTGGTCGCAAATCCGGCAAAAACTCCTCTAGGGCGCCATGAAGAAGGAGGAGCTCGAAGTGGAGAAAGTGGAGGGGGGCTTGGGCTGAAGGAGGAAGAAGCTGAGATATAGTCGTTGCACATTAGTACCGATGCGTAATAGGGCCTGGTACTAATGTGGGTCACGCGAGGGCTCCGCGGGGCTATCCCTTCGCACGGCACATTAGTACCGGTTCTTGTACACATTAGTACCGGGCGCCAAAAAAAATGGTACTAATATGAAAAATGCCCTGGGATGGATAGAGGATTCCCTAGTAGTGCTCCAAACTCTCCCCACACACTGACGCATGGGTCACACACATCATCCCACACTTGGCAAGCCAGTTTGGCTAGCCGGACTGGCTAGCAACATTTGACTAGCGATGGAGGCAATTTTGGAGAACTGGATGCGTCACTTGACGAGTTGAATGGCTAGTTTGTTAGAGAGATATTTGATGATTAGTAGTCAAAATTTGACTTGGCAAACCATTTGGCTAGCTAGTCTTTGAAACTGCTCGGAGGGAATATGTTTTCACTGGTGGAGAACAGACCTTTGATCCAGGCCTTTTGTCCTGGTTCAACTTTGGAGCCAGGACAAAAGGCTTTGGGGCGACGTGGCTCGAAAAGCCTTCGAACGACCCCTCCCCATTTGTCTCAGTTGGTAACACCAACCGGGACAAATGGGGAGGTCTCCAACAGCTACTGCAGCTCAATTATTGGCCCCGGTAATTTGTACTAGGTGGTGTCACCACCCGAGACAAATGGGGGGCCCTTTTGTCTCGGGTGGTGACACCGCCCGGGACGAAAGGCCGGCGCCTATAAGTCCCTGCCCTCCCCTTCTTCTTCCTCTGCCCGTACCATTTGCCCATTTCACACCCGAGAGCTAGCTCAAGCTCTCCATATGGCGCCTCTCTCCTAGAGAGGTGCTGTCCAATTTTTTCGTCATCAATTTGTGAAGATTTCCCTCCTCCAAAGTGTTGCCATGGTTAGATTTTTTATTCTCTTTTCATTTGTTGTGTTTAAATTTTGATTTATGGTTTATAAATGGAGAAATAGTAATTTTAGTTTCTAGGTAGTAGTAGGAGCTAAGAGATGAGGTTTTTTAGATGTTTTAGATTTAGAAACAAGTAGTTATTTAGCTACTAACGTTGTATTTTGTTTCACATATTTTTTAAGCATCCTCTAATTTTCTAGTATTTGATATAGAGATAATTGATTTTTACTTTTAGAAATAATGAGAGATGCATTTAAATTTACATTTAGAATTAATTTATTAGAAGTTAGTTTATTTAAAAAATGGTCATTACCAAACGAAAATATACTACCTACCTATTTAATTCATATTTATTAAGTATTTCTTGTTTTTATTTAGAATACATTTAGGCAGTCTCTTATTTTTAGAGACAATAGAAATTTTATTTCATTATATTTAGGCTATTTGTATTTATATAGAAAAAAATTGAAATGTTATTTGCTGCAACATTTGGAAATTCAGACATATAGTGCACCGCCTCTAGTTCCGATAGGAGCCAGCTGTTCAAGCATAATGTTTTGAGTGACACCTCTTAGGAGGTTAGCTTTAGCATATACAATAACTCTTAGACACCTTATTCAGAGAGTGAGAGAGAGGATGTCGACATCATGCTTGATCAGCTGGTTCCGTCGGAATTGGAGGTAGTGCACTATGTCAGCTTCTAGATTTTGAACCACTGCTTCAAACACATCTCTGAATTCACGTATTGTCTTCAAATCATCAACATGTTAAGTATTTCTTGTTTTTATTTAGAATACATTTAGGCATTCTCTTTTTTTTCTTTTTTCCATATACAGTCGGTTGGACGTTCTCTACCAGTAGCCTTACATCCTAGCTAGCTATAGTCTTACATCACTGGCGAGCTGGGGCTGTACGTGGCTCGGTGATGTAGGGTTGTAGCTAGGTAGGAGATGTAGGGTTGTAGCTTGGCGATGTAGAGAACTGTAAGTGGGAGAGCGAGGTGCGTGTATATGATGGTGAGGTGAGGCTGTACTTCCTAAATGATCAGGGTCATTAGAAAAGGTATAGTACAGACTTACGTCGCCTCCGGCCTCACTGCAATGGAACGAGCTCTTGCACTTATCTGTTTAGTTATTAGAAAATGAGAAAATAGGCCTTATATATTTTGTTTTTATATAGAATAAATTTAACCATTCTCTTATTTTCCTCCAGAGATTGTAATAGTTTTGGAAAACTATGGCAAACTATTCTGGTCACGGTGGTCACCGTGGCGGTCGCCGTGATGAACGGCCACCTTATGCTCATCGTCCAGGCATACACTTCACCCATGGTGTGATTGACTTACCTACTGGTGATCAAAGCCAGGGATCTCGTCCCAACATAGTAATATTGTTTCCTTGTATAAATTTGATGTTTACGTACTACACATGGATAATAATATTATTTTCAAACAATGCAGGTTCTCAATCATTTGCAGTGGCTCGCACATGTTGTTGAAAATTTAGGTGGTACCCCTCCTGTTTCACAATGTGCCATTGTCGGTCCAAACAATTGCATACAATTAAAAATCTCGTTTGACATACCCGTTCGAGGACAAATTCGCTCCTCGCTGTCTTCAGAACCCATCCAAATGGTTTCAATTGTTGGGTGGGGTACCCCTGCCATGGTTAGGAGGACTTATGAAAGGACCGCTGTGCAGGCATGCTTAGAACAACTTTACGCTAATGGGTACTTTGTGCCGGATTACTCTTATTTTCTAATCAAGGCACTCGAGGAGGGACAAAGTGTGACCACGACCGCAGAGAGACTTTGTCGGCTGAATGAACATGACATAGTATGGAGCATCATTTAATGTTATTTTAATCTACTTATTTAACATTTTTTATGAGTCGTAATAACATTATTCTTAACTGTAGGATATCTTTGGTCAAACCTTTGCGGCAAAGAGCTTTCATGCAATTCTAGAGCAAGTGTTGGATGTTGTGAGATTTTCTTACATAGATTCAAATCCTACACTTACAAGAGGTTCGAAGTATCAGGCAAATCTTTCATTTTTCAGACCATATCAGTTTTCCTCGCCACTGTTTGAAATTTATGGAAGTCCATGTGACTGTTATTGTGAAGCGATGGAGAGTGCACTGATCCATTCTCTGGCATATATCGATGAAGTTCTCGACTTCAAGATCGGAGACTTCAACTATATGAACTATCTAAGGAAGAAGAATGAAGTATGAAATATGTGTCGTGCATTGATGCACCCCTCTACCTTTGTTAAGACCGTACCTTAAGTATTCATGTATGAACTTTTTATGTTTGTAAGACCTTAATTAAGTATTGATGTATGAACTTTTTTAAATTTTTTGTTAAGACCTTAAGTATTGATGTTAGGCCAGTGACTAATTTTTTGGAAGTCGAATCATAAATTTTGGAAACCTTAATATTTATTAAACTATATAAACACAATAGGGTTTTTTGGGGGGACCTTTAGTCTCGGTTGGTAAACCAACCCAGGACTAAAGGCCTGCCACGGCTCCCGGCTGCAATGATTGGGGCCGTCCTTTAGTCCCGGGTGGTATACCAACTCGAGACAAAAGGGTAGGGGGGCCGGCCTCCAGAGGCCTTTTGTCCCGGTTGGTAAAACCAACCGAGACAAAAGGCTCCCTTTTGTCTCGGTTGGTTTTACCAACCAGGACAAAAGACCGTCCCTATACAAAATCGACAGCACATTCTTCCTTCTTCCCTGCCCGACCATTCTTCACCGTGAGCTCAAGCTAGCTCCTCTCCCATGGCGCCTCAAACACAAGGAGGTGCTACCCAAATTTTTCCTCATAAATTTGTGGAGTTTTCTCACCTCCAAAGTGTTGCTAAGGTATTATTCTTCATCCTCCATTCATTTGTTATGATTAAATTTCGTTTTATGATTTAGAGAAGGAGAAAATAGAAATTTTGATTTAAGAGCTAAGAGATGAGGTTTTTAGTATACTTTAGATTTAGTAATAAGTAGTTATCATTTGTTATGATTATCTTCTTTCATTCATTTGTACTAAGATTTTTTTTGTTTTTTAATATAAATTTTACTTTTAGCTAGCTATATTTAATATTAGAGAAAATAGAATTTATTAATTTAGTTTTTAGAAAATGAGACCTAGGGATAGTGTATAGTTTTTATACTTAAAATTTATGCCACAATTAAGAAAATAGAAATTTTGATTTAAGAGCTAAGAGATGAGGTTTTTAGTATACTTTAGATTTGGTAATAAGTAGTTATCATTTGTTATGATTATCTTCTTTCGTTCATTTGTACTAAGATTTTTTTGTTTTTATATAAATTTTACTTTTAGCTAGGTATATTTAATATTAGAGAAAATAGAATTTATTAATTTAGTTATTAGAAAATGAGACCTAGGGATAGTGTATAGTTTTTATACTTAAATGTTATGCCATAATTAAGAAAATGAAGTGTTGTAGAATTAACATGGATATTTTTCACTTAATATGATGCAGATGAACCAACAATGGATGTACAACACCGAGAGACGGTCAGCGGAGTACATTACCGGCATGCATGGTTTTCTCGAAGTGGCGAAAACAAACAAGAATGGGAGTGGATTCAAGTGTTGTCCATGCTCCGATTGCAGAAACGAAAGACCATGACCCGGGAACACTTCACCTGCACTTGTTGAAATACGGATTCATGCCGAACTATGTGGTTTGGACCAAGCACGGTGAAAGAGGGGTTGTGATGGAAGACGATGAAGAAGAGGAGGAGGATATTCCGGACTGGGCCGCGGGGCAAGCTTTTGCAGATACTTTAATGGAAGATGCTGACGAAGAAGAGTTACCAGCACATGCTGACGGGCCTGCTGATGATCTCGGCAAGGTTCTACAGGATGCACATAAGGATTGTGAAAACGAAAAAGAAAAGGCAAAGTTGCAGCGTATGATAGAAGATCATAGAAAACCGTTATACCCAGATTGCAAGTCAGGTCACAAAAAGCTTGGTACTACACTAGAAATGCTGCAATGGAAGGCAAAACATGGTGTGTCTGATAAGGCATTTGAAGGGATGCTAAAAATTGTGAAGGACAAGCTTCCCGAGAACAATGAATTACCGTCCACCACATATGAAGCGAAACAGACTGTGTGCCCTCTTGGGTTGGAGGTACAGAAGTTTCATGCATGCCCTAATGATTGCATCCTATATCAGGGCAAGGATTACGAGAATTTGGATGCTTGTCCTGTGTGCGAAGCGCTACGTTATAAGATTCGGCGAGATGAAGATCCTGGTGGTGATGTCCAAGGGCACCGTGACAAGACGAAGAGAGTTCCGGCGAAAGTTATGTGGTATTTTCCTATAATACCACGTTTGAAGCGTTTGTTCAGGAACAAAGCAAATGCTAAGATGGCACAAGAGGACCATAAGGAAGACAACTTGCTGAGACATCCGGCTGATGGGTCTCAATGGAGAAAGATTAATAGAGAATTCAAAGAGTTTGATGACGATCCAAGGAACATAAGGTTTGGCTTAAGTATGGATGGTTTCAATCCATTCAGCGAGTTTAACAGTGGTCATAGCACTTGGTCTGTGACCCTATGCATGTTCAACCTTCCTGGTTGGATGTGCATGAAGCGAATGTTCATTATGATGTCGGTGCTCATCCAAGGTCCAAAACAACCCAACAATGACATTGATGTGTATCTAAGACCATTGGTCGATGAAATATTACTGCTGTGGAAGAAGGAAGATGTACGTGTGTGGGATGAGCATGAGCAACAGAGCTTCAACCTACGAGCATTGTTGTTTGTTACCATCAATGATTGGCCTGCTCTAGGTAACCTTTCAGGGCAGACAAACAAGGGATATCGGGCATGCACGCACTGTTTACATAAAACACAAGGTATTCATCTCAAAAATTGTAAGAAGGTCGTGTATATGGGTCACCATTGTTATCTTCCAACTAATCACCCCTTAAGGAAGAAAGGGATGCATTGGAAAGGGAAGGCTGATCATCGTACGAAGCCACCCCATTATAAAGGAGACACCGTATTTGAGATGATAAAGGATCTAAGGGTAGTTTTTGGAAAGGGTGCCGGTGACGCCAACGGACGTGCACCAATGTGGAAGAAATCTATATTTTGGGAGCTACCTTATTGGCAAATCCTTGAGGTCCGACACGCAATTGACGTGATGCACCTTACGAAGAATCTTTGTGTGAATGTGTTAGGTTTCATGGGTTGGTACGGTAACTCGAAGGATACATTGGAAGCACGACAGGACCTGAAAGATTTTCATAAGAATGAGAAATTTCCGCAAGAGGATGATGATGAAAAAGATCCGGAAGAGGATGATGATGATGATTACTTAGGTCCTGCTAGTTACACTCTCACCAAGAAAGAGAAGGAAAGCATGTTTGATTGCCTCAATAGTTTGAAGGTTCCGTCTGGCTACTCGTCGAATTTAAAGGGGATCATAAATATGAAAGACAAGAAGTTCACAAATCTAAAGGCCCACGACTGCCACATGTTGATGACACAGTTGCTTCCAGTTGTGTTGAGGGGTGTTCTATCAGAGAATGTACGATTATTGGTCGTAAAGCTTTGTGCATTTCTCAATGCAATTTCACAGAAGGCAATCGATCTAGCGAAGCTAGGAAAGCTATAGAATGATGCGGTTCAATATCTTGTCGGCTTTGAGTTGGCATTTCCACCTTCCTTCCTCGATGTTATGACGCACCTCCTGGTACACATTGTCAAAGAAATTACTATTCTCAGTCCTGTATACCTTCACAACATGTGGCCTTTTGAGAGGTTCATGTCAATCCTCAAGAAATATGTTCTTAATCGTGCCCGTTCGGAAGGAAGCATTGCCAAGGGATATGGAACTGAGGAGGTCATTGAGTTTTGCGTTGATTTTGTCGACTCAATTGACTCGATTGGGCTTCCAGTATCACGACACGAGGGGAGGCTACAGGGAAAGGGCACCATTGGAAGGAAATCAAGTTTGAGCAATAATATTGATTTGTTCATTAAAGCACACCTAACTGTCCTGTAATAATCATCCATGGTGAATCCGTATAGGACGGAACACGAGCAGATTATTGCTTCTCAAAATCCAACCAAATCCAAACTCTGGATTACACACCGTCACTTGGAAACATTTCCCTCATGGTTGAGTGAACAACTCATCGGTAACTCAACGATTCATCCACAACTAGCTTTGTTAGCCAAGGGACCTTGTAGCACAATTACAAAATGGCAAGCTTACGATATAAATGGTTACAATTTTTACACGAGAGCTCAAGATCGCAAAAGCACAAACCAAAATAGTGGTGCCCGTATAGATGCCATCGACAACAATAGGTGCAAGACCTCCTATTATGGTATCATAGAAGAGATATGGGAGCTTGAGTACGGAGTGATGAACATCCCTCTGTTTTTTTGCCAATGGGTAAAACTAAATGGCGTAAAGAAAGATGAATATGGAATGACAATAGTGGACCTGACCAAGATTGGGTTCAAAGATGATCCATTCGTCCTCGCCAAAGATGTGCATCAGGTTTTCTATGTCAAGGATATGACTAGCGTACCGAAGAATAAAAATCCACAAGAGGCAAAGCGTCACATAGTTCTTCCGGGTAAAAGAGTAATCGTGGGAGTCGAGGACAAAACAGATCAATCCGATGATTATGATCAGTTTGATGGCATGCCTCCGTTCGCTGTCGAAGTAGACCCAAGCATATTGCTTGGACGTGAAGAGACACCGTACTTACGTGATTGAGATTAATGTCGTAATGTAATGATTATTGATCAAATCAATTGTGTAATGCTAATTTGATCAACTCTTTTATTGGTCTCCAACAAATTAACGATTCTGAAGTCTATGCATTTTGCAGTGTTGTATTGGTCTCAAATTTTTTATGAAGCTTGAATATGTCATGTGAGATTGACCCACCAAGTTTGAGATTTTTCTGAATTGGTTTAGTTTTTTTTTGGTTTAATTGAATTTCTATGCGACATCACCTAGAAATTAAAAGTTGAGCTGAGAGCACCCCTCAAACAATCCGGAATGGTGGCAAACTTGGTCACAAGTTCTCTTGTGCCTTAGGAGTCTAATTTATCTGAAAGCCGAATCATAATTCTTGAGTTATTGATGTGTAATTCACAATATTCTAGCTCCTTTAGCACGAAGAAAAAACCTATAATACATTTAGTCATCAGAAAAATCTAAGATCTTGCGTGAGCTAATATTTTGGGTGTAAATGACAACCAAAAAAATTTCAGACCATTTCGACATAGATGGAGTACACGTGCTTCACAAAGCTATATGGAACCTTTCATCGAACCATGTCTATACACTTAAGTTCTTAACGATTCTGAAGTCCATGCACTTTGCAGTGTTGTATTGGTCTCAAATTTTTTATGAAGCTTGAATATGTCATGTGAGATTGACCCACCAAGTTTGAGATTTTTCTGAATTGGTTTAGTATTTTTTCGGTTTAATTGAATTTCCGTGCGACATCACCTAGAAATTAAAAGTTGAGCTGAGAGCACCCCTCAAACGATCCGGAATGGTGGCAAACTTGGCCACAAGTTCTCTTGTGCCTTAGGAGTCTAATTTATCTGAAAGCCGAATCATAATTCTTGAGTTATTGATGTGTAATTCACAATATTCTAGCTCCTTTAGCACGAAGAAAAAACCTATAATACATTTAGTCATCAGAAAAATCTAAGATCTTGCGTGAGCTAATATTTTTGGTATAAATAACAACCAAAAAAATTTCAGACCATTTCAACATAGATGGAGTACACGTGCTTCACAAAGCTATATGGAACCTTTCATCGAACCATGTCTATACACTTAAGTTCTTAACGATTCTGAAGTTCATGCACTTTGCAGTGTTGTATTGGTCTCAAATTTTTTATGAAGCTTGAATATGTCATGTGAGATTGACCCACCAAGTTTTAGATTTTTTTGAATTAGTTTAGTATTTTTTCGGTTCAATTGAATTTTAGTGGGAATGCACATCAATGTTGCAAATGAAAATTGAAAGTGAATGTTTACAACTCTAAAATATAATTTTGCATAGCAAAGTATAGTTTATTATATTTTAACTAAATATAATTTTGCATGGTAGAAATATTAAAAGTTACTATTTTTTTAGTTGCAAAGAGAAAGAAAGAGAAAAATAGGAAAGAAATAGGGGGAAAAACAACTTCCCGCCCAAAATTACCCTTTTGTCCCGGGTGGCATTACGGCCCTAGGCTAAAGGGAGGCCTTTTGTCTCGGGTCGTAATACCACCCGGGACAAAAAGGCTAAATTTTGCCCATCAGGGGGCTCCCGCGCGAAAGGGCCCTTTTGTCCCGGGTGGCCTTACGACCCCAGACAAAAGACCCCCCTTTTTGTCTCGGGTAGTAAGGCCACCCGGGACAAAAGAGCCTTTACTCTCGGGTCGTGTTACGACCCGAGACTAAACGTGGGCGGGGGGATATATATCCGTCTCTCTTCCCCTTCTCCCCTACTGATCCCCACTGCCTCCGTCGTCTCCTCCTCGTCGTCGCCCCCGCCGTCGCACACGCTGTCGTCTCCCGCGCCGCCGCCGTCGTCTCTCCCACCGACGTCGTCTCTCCCACCGACGTCGTCTCCCCCGCCGTCATCTCCGGCGCCGCCGCGCTCGTCCACCGCCGCGCCGTCCCTGGCCGCGCGGCCTCCTCCACTGGATCCCCGCCGTGCACACGCGCGTCTTGCGTCGCGCCGTCCCCGGCCGTCGACGCCACGCCGTCCCCGTCGCCGTCTCGCGCGCGCTGCCGTCGTCGTCTCCCTCGCGCCGTCCCCCTCGCGCTGCCGTCCCCGTCGACGCCGCGCCGTCCCCCGCCGCGCCGCCGTCGATCCTAGTCCCACGCCGACGCTCGTGCCGCCGTCCCCGTCCAGCCCCAACAGGTCGTCCGGCCGCCCTCGAGTCTCCCGCCGCACCGTGGTAGGCGCCCTCCGGCTGACCTCCAACGCGCGCGGCGCCGGCCACAATCCCCCGCGCGGCCACCGGCGCCGCCGCCTCTGCTTCGGCGCGCGGCCGCGGGGGATTGGGGTTTAGCTGACGTCAGCAATTTTTTTTGCTGACGTCAGCATTTTTTACTTTCTTCATTTATATTTTTTAGAAAATGAAAAAAAAATTATGCAATCGACAGATATCCGAGTCGTGTTGCGTCCGCTGTGTCGGCCGGTCTAACTCCGGCACCACGCTAGTGACCGGTCTCCCGGCCCCTTCGACGTCTCCGCGCACGACGCCTTCGCCCTTCGACGTCTCCGCCCACGATGCCTGCGCCCACGACGCGCTGTCATTCTCCGACCCCGCTGCCCCTTTGGTAGGCGCCGTCGCAGAAATTCATAGAAATTCTTAGTTATTCACAGAAATTCTTAGTTATTCTCATAAATGCATATAAATTATTAGTTATTCATAGAAATTCTTAGTTATTCTCAGAAATTCATAGATATTTATAGAATTTCTTATTTATTTTCTGAAATTCAGGAAATTCATAGAAATTCTCTGAAATTGTTGTATATTCATAGAAATTATTGTTTACCCTCAGAAATTCAGGAAATTCATAGATATTTATAGAAATTCTTATTTATTCATAGAAAATTCAGGAAATTCATAGACATTTATAGAAATTCTTGTTTATTCTTAGAAATTCATTGAAATTCTCAGGAATCGTTGTATATTCACAGTATTCATGTTTACTCTCGGTAATTCATGAAATTCATAGAAATTTATAGAAATTCTTGTTTATTCTCAGAAATTCATAGAGATTGTTGTTTATTGAAAAAAAATATGTGCCCATTTTAGAAATTCATAGAAATTCGGAGTTATGGATAATACTGAGGAGGATGCGCGGATGATGGAGAACCTTATTGCTGCCGGTTCAAATACCGAGATCCCAACCTTCACCGAGGAGGAGCGAAGCCAGGCGGACGGGTTCCTCAACATAACCGAGGACATAGACACCCGCACCGCGGACATCGGCACCCGCGCCGAGGACAATAATGAAGACGTTCTCATTGTTAATGCAGAAGGTTCCAACGAGGTATATATATCATGCATTAAGTTCATCATGCATTCATTCTCGAACCCGCGTTAATAACGAATCTGCAACTTGTAGGCTTCAACCTCGACAACCAAAAAGACAAAGAGAGGCCATACAAAAGTAATCGTCGATGACGTGAAGTTTCATATCACGGAAGTCAACGAGCTTAGCCAGCCATGGGAACCAAAGAAGGTCAGGGACAAGTACCTGTCCCAATGCGGTGCTATTGTGAGGGACAACGTGCCCATATCGTATAGAGAATGGAAGGGAAAGGAAGATAATCCATGGGTGGTTCCGGATGCACTAAAAAATATGTTATGGAATGATATCTTAAAACACTTCACACTTCCACCGGGCGTCAACCCAAACTTTGTGAAGAAGTGGACTCTATCGAAGATGGTAGAACAATTGCAGAGTTTCAAGAAGCAGCTGCACAAAAACTATATCAAGAAGAATCGAACTCCAAATTGGGATGATTATCCTAAGCTAAACGATCACTGGGAGTCCTTTGTGGATTACAAGAGAACTAAAGAATTCGCCAAGAAGAGCGCACAAGCTCATAAAAGTGCCAGTAAGAGGACCGAATACAACCATCGTCTTGGTCGAGGTGGTTACGCGGTTGCAGCACCAAAGTGGCGGAAGATGGAAGAAGAACTTCTCAACAAAGGTATCGTATCAGCGGTCTTTGACTGGTCCGAACAACCGAAGAATTGGTATTATGCCCGCGGTGGAAGATTGAACCCTGATGATGGTTCCCTTGAATTCCCACCCACGTTACGGGAGGCGGCAATTGAGATTATGAGAAAGGTTGAAGATGTCAAAGCGGGAAGATTGACTGTTGACAGAGAGAACGATGAGCTCACTTTGGCGCTCGGGAATCCAGAACACCCAGGACGTTGCAGGGGGTACGGGGTTGTACCGTAGAAGTATGCTTTCAAGGGATACGATGACACCTATAGAAGCCGCAAAAGAAGAAAAGAGCGTGAACTGGCGCAGTGGCGTGAGACGATGGAGGATCAACTAAAACAACATGAAGAACGTATGAATGTAGAGATTGAACGACGAGTGACCGCCACGGTAGCTGAGATCACCCATTCTGGAGCACTACACCAAGCACCGGTGGATCCCATCATTAGCCCTTCCGCTCGCAAAAGCAGCTGTGCTTCCACAGAGGCCCCTGAAGAACAAAGGGCAAACCAAGAAGAAGTTCAAGTAGAGGACAAAGAACGGTACCCAGTGGATGAACTTTGTCAGCGCACCACATGTGAGCTGCACAAGCCGATCGGCAACATCACAATGAAGGTATAAATATGATTATACATGCAATTATATCTCAACCTCTGATGCATGTCTCAGGCATTTAATAACTTCATCATTTCTCTACCTTTGATATATAGGTGGCGTACAGAAGTGCTTTTGCACATCTCCCAGGATGTACAAGCCATGGCATGCAGATTCCAGCTAGCTACGCCTCAGTTGCTATGGAGGAGATTGCTAACCCACAGTTTAACGACATGGAGCTAGACATCCCAGGAGGTGACAGGGAAAGGACATTGCAGGATGCTCTTCACGGTATCATATTGTGGCCCAAACGGTACATCGTAATACCTAAGATGCCGCCACTGATACCCGAGAGTGCTGCCGAGCAGCACCCACCGATACCCGAGAGTGCTGCCGAGCAGCAGCCACCAACTCCCGGCCCGTCACTGAGATCACCACCGAGTCCTCATCGCTCACCGTCTCCACAACCTACGAATTCTGCTGGTGCGAGCGATAATGACGATGACCTCCCTCGTCATCAATCACCACCGAAGGAACCTTCACCAAAGCAATCTTCCCCGAAGCTAGCTCCCAAGAGGTCCCGGTCATGATCTACCAAGTCTATGCTCCCGCCAAATCCGAAGCCCCCGACGAAGAAAGGGAAAAGGCAGCCCGTTAAAAGAAAGCTACCATATGACATGACAGAATCTGAAAATGAGCCGGAGTGCCAAAAACAAGTAAAGGATTATTTTCATAAAGTAACTATGGATTTTAGGGAGCAGCAGCTGGAAGAAAAGAATAAAGTAGATCCGGTGAAACTCAAAGCTTTCATAGAGTGGCAGGAAAATGAAAAGAAACGGGTAAAGTTGAAAACTGATTATGACCGCTCCCTGGAGAAGTCCCTACAGAAGAAGAGACGGGGAGGGTCACCAAATAGTTATATCGACCAAGTACCGGGGTCGACGATGCCACAGGATTATAGGAAGAAGAAGAAGCCAACACAAGCGTCGACGTCGGCGAAAGAGCCTTCAACGAAGAAGGCAACACAAGCGTCGACGTCGGGAGTACAGACTTACGTCGCCTCCGGCCTCACTGCACCTGAACGAGCTCTTGCACTTATGGACGCATAACAAGTAGCGCATGTCATTCAAATGCAAGAAGCAACAGGGCTCCCACTAGAATTTGTTCTCAGCCACGAATCACCTCCTCGGGACAAAAACTTCGTACCTAGATGGCACTACGAGCATGGGAAATCTCTTGTCAGGCCAGAGTTGGTGAAGAAATTGCCTACTCAGATGCGCAGATTTCATGACTTTTACATGAAGACATCTAAAGAGGGCCTGGAGATGATTGGCATGCTTGTTAGACCGGATGATTTTGCTGGTGAAGGTGAGAAGTTGGTCTGGCTGCGATTCAAGGATATTTATGAAATTTACCATCTTGACTCCCTGAATACCGATCTTATCATGGCCTGGTGTTGGTAAGTGACAGTGCAATTCATGTGCTAATTAATAAATTAATGCATCCGCTAATTAACTTTGTCTCTCATTTTCTGTAGTCTGGAACTTACTACGATGAGAAAGCAGGGTTATCACCGAATAGGTTTCATGGATCCATCATTAGTTTGTCAAAACCAAGTAAGGCTCCAACCAAAAACAACATTCGCAACAATCCTTAGGACCTTGAATCGGCTGCATTTCAAGGAAGTGATACTACTACCTTACAACTTCAAGTATGTGCGATTACCATCTTATTATGGGTTTGCATTTCTAATTATCCTAGTTATTATTATGTAGTTCTCATCTTTTCACCATGCATGTATATACAGCTTCCACTAGATTCTTCTAGTAATTCAAGTCGACAAGAGCAATGTCATGGTCTTTGATTCGTTGAAAAGAAACCCTGACAAATACCAAGACCTTCAAGATATGTTTCAAGAGTAATAATTCTATCCAATACGTTTACTTTTATGCAACAATGTGTTTATATAATAACACTAACTCTAACTTTCATTATTGTCCACCAGAGCTTGGGAAAAATTCACTGCTATGAACGCTGGACAATGGAAACCTAAACTTAGATTCTATACCGATTTTCCGGTGCGTAAAACAAAAAACAACTTCAGCTTGAGCAAATTATAAAAGGAATAACACTAATATTTCATAATTGTTTTCTCCAATTTAGTGTATGAGACAGGAACAAGGGACCAATTTATGTGCATACTATGTGTGTGAGTTCATCCACAATTTTTGCACTGCAAACTCGGGAGATTATACTGTAAGTATTATGGTAAACCTATTAATAAGACATCATTTTCTAACCGCGTATATATTTAATTTTTGGGTGTTATATATTAACATATGTGCACATTACAGAACTGCATGATTAGGGACACAATCATTGAGAAGGATCGTCTCTTGGCGATTCAAGAAAGTCTCGTAGGATTCATGATGGACGAGGTGATTAGCTTAAAGGGAAGACATTTTTATGACGGTCATCCAATTCAGCAATGCTAATTAGCACCTCCGGTGGAACTTGAGACTAGAATTAGAATGAAATGATATTTTGATGTATATATACTAGTTTCAGAAAATACAATCTTTACTTTCGATGTTATATATATATATATATATGGACGAGTTTTATCTACACGCGCGTGTATCTACTCCTCTTAAACTTATTCCTACCGGAGGTCAATCCCTCCTCCCACACCAACGCTAACGGGTTCTAACCCAACCCTGTACAACGGCTTGTTGGTATAGGCCGACAGGATCGGAATACCTCTGCCGTATTCTTTTAGAAAAAAATAGTGAACGTGTGGGTCCATTGCGCACTAAATTCGGATCTCTTAGTTACTCTGTTCCATGTTTGTTCGAATATGTACACGTATGTACTTTCTGTTTTTTGTTTTAAATAATGGCTCATGCAACACAAAAGTAATATACATGCTTACACGTATAGTGACATGACTTTGTAAAGCTATTAGATATATAGCATGCATGCCTAGATATGCATACACTTGTGTACGTAGGTATGAGTACATATATTTTTTTTTGAAAGTATGCGTGCATACATGCATATTTTTCACAAGGTATGGCTACATACATATTTTTTTCAGAAAGTATGCGTGCATACATGCTTGTTTTTCAGAAGGTATGCGTACATACATATTTACAGAGAGTATGCATACATACATATTTTTTCTAGAAAGTATGCGTGCATACATGCTTGTTTTTCAGAAGGTATGCGTACATACATATTTACAGAGAGTATGCATACATACATATTTTTTCAGAAAGTATGTGTGCATACATGCATGTTTTTTGGAAGGTTTGTGTACATATACATATTTACAGATATATACAGAACAAGCATTTTCTGAGTATGAGTGCATACATATTAGCATATTCATAGACGTATATATGCACTTAGCACAAACAGTATGAATGCATACATATTCATATGACCTATACATACAAAAGCAATTTGCAGTACTAGTATGCGAAACAAGAAAATTGTATCATTACATGCCTGGCTGTGCATTTATTTGTGATGATAGCACACCAGTGTTCTTTGACGTTGATGACTAAGAACATGTGATGCTAACATAGTAGCATGGGCTCAGGGCACCCACGGCCTTTGCCGAGGTGCATGATGACTGTCCGAGCATGAAGCCATCCGGGCCGCCGCCGGAACCAACTGATGCAATGCCATTTGATCATCCTCCACCGGCACCGCACGTGAGAACAAATCCCAAATTGAGAATGAGAACATGCATTTGGCTGGTTGCGCCACCAGCGCAGTGGCCGGTGACTAGCGATCGATGGCATGGGGATCGATAGCTGCATGATCCCAAACTGAGATCGTCCAGTCCTGTAACGAATCTTAGCGGTCAAGATTATGCAAACCTGCCATGCATCAGTATTACAGCTGTAGATCGTATACAGAATAAAAACATAAAGGACATACAGCATTGATTCAGAGAAGATATATGGGCACAAACCTGTTCAACGTTGACGGCCAGACAATGGATTACACGAGCAGGGCGAAATGCAGCTCGTCACCACAGACGACGGGGAGAAGTAAGAATAACGGCTCATAGACGCACATCAGATATACTGCAGATGAGTATGCCTCGTAGTCGCCGATGAGCTGTACCAAGACGACGAGCAATTAATTGATTATGCAGGTGAATCATCTACCAATTCGAAGGAGTATGATCTGAGCACATATACCTGATTACCGTTGCGGCCTTGCATGCCTTGGCAGGATGGAGGACCAGATCAAACGTAGGTCTCCGCCGCCGCCGAGAGAAGCAGGTCGTCGTATCTCGTATTTGCAGATGAGCGAGCGGCGGCTGTGCGGCGGTTGGAACAAATCAGAACTGAAATCGGATCTGCCAACAATCGATGCGGAGAGATAATGACATAGGTGGGATAGGATAATCATCGGATAAAAAATAATTTATTATTGTCGGTATATACCCAGTGGCGGACCTTGGCTGGGCTGGCGACTAAGGCCTACTAGTGCTACACTATACAATTTGAGCTGAATTATACGCTACAGTATAATCTACAGTACGCTACAGTGTTCTAAATTCGGCCTAGCGACTAGGGCCCAGGCCTGGGAGGCCTGGGCCGCAGGTCCGCCTCTGTATATACCCAACCGGCGGGTGTACCTCCGTCCTACGCTGCATACATGGTTAACGGATCCATGCTGGTCTCGCGACCCGTTAATGGGATGACACGCACGGCTTTAGACTGGTCACAGGGAAGGAGTAGCTACACGCGCGTGTAGAATGGATTTTCCCTATATATATAGTGTGTGTATATTTATTTATAAGTTTAATCTCTTGATATAGTACGTATATATAGTAGACATGTATATTTAGTGCAAACATTTATACGTACACGTAAAATACACTCATATACGTGAGAATATACGCGTATAATATTATTAAAACAACTGGAATTGAAAAACAAAAAAAAATGACGGCGAAACCCTTAGTCTCGGGTGGTGTTACCACCCGAGACTAAAGGGTGGGCGCACAGGCGCTGGCCTGCCCCTCTTTTGTCCCTGGCGGGGCTACCACCCAAGACTAAAGGGTGGACGCACAGGCGCTGGCCTGCCCCCCTTTTGTCCCGGGCGGGACTACCACCCGGGAATAAAGACCCCCCTTTATTCCCGGTTGCGCACCCGGGACAAAAGGGGAGGGGGGGGGGGGGGGGCTTTTGTCTCTCACCTTTCATCCCGGTTAGGCCTTAGGGATATTACGTCCTTCCCAACCGGGACGAAAGACCTCGTCTCCACCAGTGTTTATTGCTAGATTGGTCAAAGAACGGAGATTTTGTCAAGGAATTAGATGCAGTTATGAACTTTTTTCTATTTATATCTTTTGTGCTTCAATTTTTTGAAATCAATGTTGCATATACGATATTCCAATGTTTGCAAACTTGCTATAAGGTCCATGAGTGTTGAAAGAAATATGACGTCATATGTTACGGTGGAATTTACTATCCTAATTAGAATAGTTAGTTTCATACATATTTTTCTACGTTGCATGTGTGATTTTGATTAATTCTGATGTTAATTTTTAACGTTGCCACCAAGTAACAATATAAGGAGATGGCACCTACAGCTTACCTCCTCCTTTTGTCGGACGGTGCGGGTTGTGAATTGTGATTGCCGTGTTAAGGGCGATGACAGCGTTGGACGATAGACACATGAATCGGTCAAGCAGGCTGCGGCACCTAAACAGTGTCGATGGTGGCAGGACTTCCCCAGTGATCAATGATGTAATCTCATTTAGATAACATCATTGAGACTTACATCATGTGTAGTACATATATAACACCTCACAAATTTTCATTAAGTTCAATATATATAAAGATCTAGAGAAAAATAAGTAGTTCATGCAGCTTGTAGTCCAAACATCAACATGAGAAACAAAACTTAAAGTAACATAAACTAAGTAGTTCATTGTCAACATCATGAACAAAACAACTTAAACTAACAAGTTCAACATCGAGATCCTACTAATATATAGATGCATTTAGAACGAGAAAGCCTAAACTAAGCAAACGAGCAATTTGTTCATAACTGATGAGAGACGCTGGTCTAATCTTCCGAGAGGTAATTTGGCTCATGCAAACATATGTTTATAGCGGGACAGCTAGGAGCAGGTGGTGGCCTGCCCGTCCGTGGAAATGTCGATCAAACCACACCAACAAACCGTTTTTTAGTAGTGAGAGTCTTAGATTCAGTCGGGTCATAAATTTCTTTGAGAACGTTCGGCATGTTTTATTCTCACTTCTTCTACAGTATTTTTCTCTCACAAGAAATCTGCCGACTTTTTCTACACATATTATTTTTCTCACACAATAAATCTGCCGTACAAATCTGCCAAAGATATGTCGAACGCTGCCTTTGTATCCAATGGTGTTTGTATTATTGACTAATAAATTGTCTACTCTAGCCAGCCATATCTTGAGACTGCTCCACTTTATTGTTAAGATCCGTAGAGTGGACTACTCCCGTCGAAACATACAAATTGTTAAACATTGGAGAACAGCCAACTCTATATAGCCGGAAACTTCCCTAGTTTATATTATTTAATTTCATAAAAGTTGTAAATGCGTAATTTACAAATTGATGGAGCTACTATAGCCTACTCCGTGAAAAACACAGAGCCAAACGGTCAATAGGGGCCTTAAATACTTTTCATGACCGAATGTGTGATCTGTCAATCCTTGGTAAATTGCATTTCGGCCACGTCTCCACAAGTCAATATAGCTTGTCGTATTTTAGAAATTGATGGAGTTGGGCTAAAAAACACGGAGTCAAGCGGTCCATATACTGTAGTCCCATAATACTCCAACACCAAATGTGAGTATCTGTCACGTCGTCCCACAAGTCAATAGTCGTATGTTACGGTTGGTCATGCTTGCACCATCGGTTCCGTATGTTCTTGCATTTTTGTTCAATTTGTCATACTTTTCAACGCACCAAATATGCAAGCTGTCAATCCTAGGTAAATTGCATGTCTGCCACGTCTCACACGTGGATAGTCGTCTGTTTGTGGTCAGGTCATGCTTGCACCAGGTGGCGTTTTAGTTTGTTCTTGCATTATTGCTTGTTAGACCCGCAGGGGGTTATAAAACAGACCCGATCCACAGTATATACCAGCACACTACAAGGCCTCGTAGCGCTCTAGCTCCGTCTCTCTCAATACAAGCTAGAATCAAACAGTGAAGATGGAGGCTGTCATTTCTGCTGTAGCAAGTGAACTAGTTTGCCGTTTCATCTCTTTCCTTTCCAAGAAGTATAGCATCCAGACACACCTCAAGGGAAACCTAGAAAAGTTGCAGCATCTCGTCCTCAGAGGTCATGCTATCGTCGAGGAGGCCGAGGGACCATACATTTCCAACTCAAGGATGCTGGAACAGCTCAAGACTCTGACAGAGGCTATGTTTCGAGGCTACGATGTCTTGGACACCTACATGCCCTTGGACAAGATCGGAGACACAGAGGAGGTGAGTGGTTTACTCGAATGGCTTTCTCCAATTACCCGGCGTCCTCGCATGGCAAAATTAGCCGCTAGAGCTTGCTGCCAGGTGCAGAGCACCATTGAAAATTTGGAGACCACCGTTACTAACATGACTGAATTTGTTGTGCTTTTAACGGGATGCGATAAACGCATGTTCCGCAGCCCCTACAGTAGCTATCTTTATATCGACAACTTCATGTTTGGTCGTCAGGTTGAGAAACAGCAAGTGATCAACATCTTGCTGCAGGACAACCCATCTAGAGGTCCAACCGTTCTGCCTATCATTGGAGGTTGCAGGGTTGGCAAGAAAACTTTAGGTGCCAATATCCGTAGTGATGACAGGATCCGGTCATATTACTCTTCTATCTTACATTTCAGTGGAGATGGTATAAAAAAAAAAGCCTCTTTTACGGTGGACCATACCACCAGGTATGGTATGCAGTATGTAGCTATTTTTGATAAGGGTAAACAGGTAATTTTTACAACATCGGGCCAAGAAATAGATTTCGTTTATGCCACCAAGAAAAATTTGAAATGAAAATTTTTGAAAAAAAATTGTTTTTGAAATTTGAAATGAAAATTTTATTTTTGAAATTTGAAAACATTTGGCCATACCACCAGAGTGAAATGAAAATTTTGAAAAAAATCATTTTTGAAATTTGAAATGAAAATTTTTGTTTTTGAAATTTGAAAACAATTTGAAATTTCATTTCAAAAAATCGTTCTTGAAATTTAAAATGAAAATTTTGTTTTTGAAATTTTTGAAAAAACATTTTTGAAATAAAAATTTTCGTTTGAAATTTGAAAAAAAATTTGACCATATCACGAGAGGGAAATGAAAAAAATTTGAAATGAAGAAATCATATATTTCGTTTATGCCACCGAGAAAAAACTACCAACAATACCCCCATACCACCTATGTATACCACTCCATACCACTAGTGCTAGCTGTGGTGGTATACAATTAATCTCAACCGTCGGATCCTTCCATACTGGTCCTTTTTCAATAGTGATATGAGGTGGTATGGTCCACCGTAAAAAGCCCCAAAAAAAATTGACCAAGAAAGCTTCAAACCTGTCAGGACTTTGGTTACCACTGAGTTTTTCTCTGACGTGTCTGATAAGGAATGGCTAAAATTTCACTCATTAGTAGCATTAACAGGTAAAGGAAGCAAGGTGATCGTCATAAGCAGGCTCGAGAAACACATCAGGTTTGGAACAGTCAACCCGATCCGGATCAACAGCTTGTCACGAGACTACGAGAGGAGTACAGCTATCTGTTCAAGGTGCTGGCATTTGGAAGCGCAAACCCGATGGATCACCCAAGGTTAGCTTTAGTTGGAAAGGAGTTGGCAACGGTGTTCCAGGGGTCACTTATCATGTTAAATGTGTACGCATCCGTGCTGAGGAACAACATAAACCTTAGTTTCTGGACTCGTGTCCTGGAATTATTCAGAGTGATGATGCATAGGAATCTGACCGTATTAGGTGAGCATCCTAAAACTCTTCTCGAAAAAGATGGGAGTTCAGTTGATATCACCGGGTTCTTCTTATCATCTCTGTCTAGTAAATCGTTCCGACTTATGCTACTGCAAACTCAGAAGGATGATGCTTCAGGAGGTGGACTGCCTCAGATGTCATTTGGAGACATAATTGCCGGCTCCAAGATTCTGCCTACGAAATTTCAATTGGTTCGGGAATCAAGGTTGCCCCCTTATACTGTTATATCTGCAAATTGTGCTGCAGAGATGCAACCACCTTCACCACGGAACAAGCGTCGAAGATTATGCACGTCGTCATTGTAACCCATTAATTTTTCAGGCAAGATATGTATATATAATGTGCCTGCATGATATGAACCTGAATTGTCTTTTTCAAAGTTGTAAAAGATGACAATGAAAGAATGTGCCGTGATTATTATTCTTCATTACCATGTCAAAAGATGCGGCTTATTAAATACAGTCTGAGCTGACTGAGTCTCATGTGTGCACCTGGACAGCTTAGGTAGCAGCTCCTTCAGAGTGCGTTGATAAAGATAAGCGTTGACTGAGTCATAAAGATTTTTATGTCAACTGTTTGATATGAATGTGAATCAGGCACGAATGCTGACACATGAATACTTTACAGAAACTTCTAAAATAAGATCCTTTATTATTGAATTGAAATGTGATGACATAACAGTCGTTTCTTCCACATTTTACATATATAAGCACGTACTAGAAAAATAGATTCAGCGTGTTTTAACATCCTTGCATAGATTCATGGATGGAGACATCGAAAATGCAATAAGTGATGCAATATTACTACTTGTTCATATATACATCAGAGAAAGAAATAATAATATAAGATTCAGAACATATTCAGAACACATAGCTTCATGGATGGAGACATATTTAGAAGTCTATGTAGCAAAGGGGTGAACACGAGAGCATATTAAGTTCCTTCTCAAATATCAAACAATGGACCGCCGCTTCTTTGGAGAGGTTGAAGATCCATGCTTCTCGTGGCAAATAACATCAGCGACAAGCTTAGTATACGGAGGTAGCCGTGATTCCCAGGCAATTAACATGAATTGATTGTTGGGTATAGCAATAGATCCAGTTATCAGGTCTCCAAAGGAAACATGATCCGACTTCTGTTCGGATGAATCACCATATCTTTCAACTCGAGGTGGCATCATACGAAGAGAAGAGGGACATGAGGAGGCGTTGAATGGTGTGAGGTCTATTGGCCGCTCATTATCAAGCATATCTTTTGGATAGTCACCATACATTGACAAGTTATTATCCACCATTCTCTTGAACTGCTTCAGTATACAAAGCCAAAACTGCAAATCATGGTTCCCTCGTAGCAAATCAGCAACGACATTCGCGGTGATGAGTGATCCTCTCAATAATATTGCTATCTCATTTGCTATGGCTGCCAACTGTGGGTAATCCTTTTCATCTGTGCTTCCAAATGCTAATATTTTGAAGAGGTATATGTACTCCTCATGAGTCAAACTATTTAGAAACATTGTCTTTATGGTTCCAAACCTTGCTAGATTTTGAACTCTGCTAATGATTATCACCTTGCTTCCCTCAATTGCTGTATTTCTCATAGTTGAGTAGAACATTGCCCAATCATCATCGTCCACATCCGTAACAAATTCAACAACAGCTAACATCCTCCCATTTCCAAACTTTTCCTCGTCCATTCTGCATATGCTGTCTCCATGAATGAACATAATGGAAGAGAAGTGTGATTTGATACGTTCATTTTGGCACAGTGGCTGACCAATGTCTTCTTACCAACTCTGTAACCACCAATGATTGGGAGGACCATTGGAGCACCATGTTCTTCAGGATCTTGCAGTAGGATGTTGATGATATGCTGCTTCTCAACATGGCGACCAAACATAAAGTTATCAGTATAGAGGTAGGTGTCATATGGCCTGCGCCAGCGCTCACATCCTCCCAACAGAACAACAAATTCATTCATGTTAGCAATAGCAGCTTCTAAATTTTCTACTACACTCTGCAAATCATTACTTTCAGGAAAACTTCTAGCGCTAGCAGTACGAGAAAGTGTACAAGAACGCTTAAAAGGAATTGGACAAAATGACTCCAATTGGGCAGATGACCTTTTCACATCCGCATTAGTGATTCTCCCCAAGAAAGGTTTGCACCTGAAGACATCCAGAATGTGATACCCTCGATACATGCTCTCCACAAGACACTTGAGTTGCTTTAGCATGATAGGATTGGTTATGTACCTCCCTTCTGCCTCATGAACAACTGCATGGATCCTCAATAAGAGTTGCTGCATTCTGTCAAGCTTCTCATCTATCTCAGTCTTTTCCTTGTATCTATTCAACAGAAACGATATTGATCGGCTAAAAATTTCAGTTGCTAGAGCTGATATGGCTGCCTCCATCTAGACCTATGTATTGTGTGTCCTTGTGTGTATGTCTCTGATTTGTTGTGGTTTTGGACTGGTAGGGTGACAGTATGTATAAATATGCAGTGGCTTCCTCTTCTTCAAAAGATAGGATGGTGACCACAAATAACAATGCGGCAAGTTGGCTGTGAGTGAAAACTAAGGTTAGCCAATCATGTTCCCCCATGTGTATCTATCGTGAATTCTTGATAAGTGCGTTTGTGTAGTGAGAAAGATTCAGAATGATATAAGTCAATGGTGAAGTAAATGAAATACATCTGATTGGAAGATGTTACATATCTGATTTGTGCACGGAAGATTAGTTAATATATTGCATAATACCGTAATAATTCATCATATCGACCATGACTATAAATATGAGGATTTTCTGCATAAATAATTTTGAGTTGTTATGAAAATTCTGTAGTTAAGACATGTGACATGTGAAAGTACTACTGGGGTATAAATACGATGCTGTTATGCATTAATGACCATGAATAATGATGTGGTTTACTATATCTTATCTGCTACAAAACTGAATGAGTGTCCAACTTGTTAGCTACACCATGGTGTTATGAACGATGGCGAATCAACGATGAAAAGCAAGAGAATCAAACTACAAAGGAGACATGAGATTTAACGTGAAAAACTCTTCCAACATGAGAGGGAAAAACCACAGGTGCCAGTCAGCAAGAATTTCACTATGACGGGAGTCAGGTTACAACGCCAACGGCGGCAGCTTACAAGAATATGACGGAATAATCCTCTGTGAGAGACCCTAATGGGAATATATGACCCGTACCGTACCGCGTCCCCCCCCCCTCCGGCACCCCCCAGTCGCGATGTGGCATAACGGGGTGTAGCCCAATAAGGCTCCGCTACACTCTGTCAGAAGTTGACCTCTTTCTTGTGCATCAAAATTTGGATCATAATTCAACACATGGCACACCATTTCTTTTAAAGATGTATATTGCAAAAAAGCATAAATGATATAATTATATAAACTATATAAATTGCTATAACCTGTTACTAAGCTTGCTTCTACGTACAATCTATGGCTGCTTTCTTGTAGGAAATTGTTTTAATAATCCATATGTTACGAAATGATCAGTAAGACGAGGAGTTACTAAAAAGAGAACAATAAGGCAAGGATGGAGAGATTAATATTTTGATGAGTTAAGCTTTGTGTACACTACTCAATGCAACCAGTACTGTCATTAATCTTCAGGTCTCGCTGAGGCAAGTTGAGCTGGTTGAAATGTAAGTTAAAATGTACCCGTAAGTCATATGAATGTTCATCATAGGCATAATGCCAGCAAAGTTTCATTTTTTCCGGGAAATTAAATCTTGCGCTTTTCTTTTAGGTGGTGATGGTTGAAAGGGTCTATCTCCATAGATCTCGTCGTTGTACACTACATCATCAAGTGTTGACTAGTTCAACTAAGGTCTATGGTGTGATAATGATATATACCAAATGCAGTTACACCAATGTTGACTAGAATTTAATTTCGTCCTGCCCCCACCGCAAAGCTTCAACTTCACGCCATAATGAGGTTGGTTGGCAGCCTAAAATGTCTTTTGTTAGATTAATCAATTAGCTTGCGGCCATCTTCTCCCATCTTTTCCTCACCCCATAATAATTGTAATCATCCTCTTGCTCGTGGCGTGTAAACCTAGCCTGATTAACCAAATCGTCTGCGCACCTACAACTGGTGTTATATCTCCCAAAGATGACCATCCTTGAATACGGACGCCATATCTCCAAGCATCAAGCGGCCATTGTTCAATACACCCCTTCAAGCTGAACAACTGCTTCCCATATATCACTACTACAAAAACATCTATCGCCAACGTATTATCACTGCTAGTTTAAACAAAACCGGCAGTTATGAGTTATTACCACCGGATATCAACAAAATTGGAATTTTATTATTAATTTTAGCAATAAACTGGATGCGATGTAAGGTATCACCGTTGGTTGGTGTTAAAATCCATGCATCACCGTTGGATTTGGACACCAATTGACATCCAAACTTGAGTCTGTCTTCTCTCACGCTACGCCTACTCGACTCCCCTCCCATTATCTCCCTCTCTCTAATAGGTTATCTTCCCCTGATCCCTTGCCCAGCCTTACCCTTTCCCTCTCTTCTTCACTCCCCTATTGATGGCGCCCTCCCCCCTCCCCCAGTCCCTTATGTGCATTATCTCGCTCCCTAGCTTGTACCTTTTCCTTCCCTCTCCTCTCACACTCCTTACCTCCATCCACTTCTCTCTCTCGTGCAATGGCTGACCGCCAACTCCGCTCACCCCTCATCGGCAGTGAGGTGCAGCGGCGTGGCGAGGTGCGGCAAAATCATACAAGGTGAGGTCCGACGGTGCGGGCAGGAACGATGGCTGGCGCAGGTTGCAGGCCACGGCGGTGGACACAGCTTTGGCCGACCATGGGCGACCGCTAGCACAAATCTGAATCTAGGACACTAGGTCTCTCTCTCTCTCTCATAGACCTGAGCATTTCGGGCCGGGCCGGGCCGGGCCGCAAAAAAACCCGGGTTTTTCGGGCCGAGAAAATCCTGCCCATGACTGTCTCATGGGACGTGTCGGGCCTTAGTTTTCGGGCCGGGCCCGGACTTGGGCGGGCCGCCCACTCATTTTATAGTGTAAAATAGCTAAAAACAACATGTCGGGCTGAGCTCGGGCCAAGATTTTTTTTCGCGGGCTTCAAGATCTCTGCCCACGCCCGTCCAGTAAGGTCCGTGGGCGGGCCTGGGCCGGGCCGGGCCAAAAATGCTCAGGTATACTCTCACACAGTTGCAGACCAATGCAAATTGGTGAAAAACCAAATTGGCAACGAGAGAGAGGGGGGGTTGAATTAGAGCTGATAAAAATTCTTTTCAAGAAGAAAGAAATCGGCCTATATCCCAAAATCACTCCACCTAGAACTTCTATTACTTGTCAAGATCGAGTAGTCAAAGCGGACCTACTGGTCCTAGGAACATGTCTAGATCACACTTTGAACCAACCGACCAAAACACGAGACACGTCAGAAAGAATCAGTTGTGCCACCGGATTCACCACATACAGAAAGAACACCACTGACAGAATAGCAAACCTCTGCACACATAGCTGAAACAATGCCACTGAGTTTGGCAGAAAAGCACAAGTTGACCAAACCGGTGCCACTGGGTTTCCAAAGTCGGTGCCACTGAGTTTTCCTAGCAGCTCGGGAAAAACTTGGATCGAATTGATCTTTTGACTCGTGCAATGGATTGAGATGAGATTTGGGGCAAAGTAGATGTACCTCAGTGGCAAAAGGACTAGCGAAGATCAAGTCCACAAACTCACCAAATCATGTGGAATAAAGATCAAAGGGTAGAACACTATGAACTTGGGTTGAGGCAAAAAAAAAAAAAACTTCTAACCCAAAGCAATTCAGTGGGTTTGAGGGCTAGAGATCATCAAGAGAGTGATCACAAAGAACCTATGCATGATCCCTCAAATAAATCCCACGGGAAACACCTCCAAAATCAACAAATCAAAAATCAAAATAAAAAGCCTCGAAAATCACATGAAAAGAAAAATCACATAAAATGGGCAAGTCGTAGATAGTCGCATCGGACTGACAAATCTCCATCACAGCTTCGCGTCACCTCGATGCAAACCCTGCGATGTCGCCATGTGTCCTCCATCTCCAAGCTTCCGGGTGCACCAAGATTTCGTGTGCAAGTCGCACCGGGCTTCCTTAGTTTCGAGGCCCAAACCAAGAAATCGCTCTCACATTGGTTTTCGACTCAAACCAACAAACTCGTGGTGCATGACATTCGGCCTAATTCACCATGCCTCAAGGCCCAAGTCTTATACTCAATCTTGTCGTCATCCCTTGACTCGGCACTCCTGCTGGTGCACCAAGACACTCCGCCTTGCTGTTCCACACACACCATGCAAACCACCCTTGATCCCGCCATGCATCTAGTCCCTCGAACCAATCCTACTTGTCCCGTCACTTGGCAGCCTTTCTCCTGGCTATGAATATTTCGCGCATGTTCTTCACATGTAACGACACCAACCAAGTCGCGTCCAACACATGCATGTACTAAGCCAAGGAAAACACCATTTCACACCATGTTGTCAATCACTCATCACAAGGAGGTTTGTTGACATTTCACACCATGTTGTCAATCACTCATCACAAGGAGGTTTGTTGACAGTTAAATAATGTGTCGAGTTTCGATCCGCAAGCGTACGGATCCCTTGTAGCCTCTTTCCCTCGAGTATTACCCAAAGTTATCGAATCCGTGGAATATGTGCAACGCAAGATTCAATCCAATGAAGCGGAAAACACTTTCCTTTGAGAGATTGTTATGCATCTAATCTATCAAACACGAGAGGTAGCGAAACAAAGCGTAGAGATAACCAATCTAGAGAGTCTAGATCATACTTCTGTTGTAGTTCCAAGCGAGAGATGAAGATAACAATGCGAATCTCATAAAAAGCATCTTTAAACCGTGGCCTCCGTTCTAATCCTCGAAGGCACCTACCATACGCGTGAACGATATCCTGTCACGATGCCCCCACTTTTTGTGTAGGTGAATCTAAGAGCACATTCGTGAAGAACATGTTCAACACACTTGGTAGAACCGGTATGCACCTCTAGCCACCGCAGCTACAAGAGCACCCTGAGCCATCTATCTTAAGAATAGATTGAGGATGAATCAAAACCAAGAGAAGACAAAATCGTAGAGAAGGCACTTGATCGCTAGAAAATAGATTGGGACACGATCGGGTTGAGACTCCAGGACCATTCTTCTATACGTAGCCTTTACCTGCATCGTAAAAATGAATGTAGAAACTGAAAAACCGGAAGCATACAACAAAAATCTCCTCAAGCTTCGCCCGCTTTGGCCAAAATCCACCAGAATTAGCTCAAAAATTGGTGTTGTGGAGCAATGACTACGCAACCAGGAGTAGTTCAGGCTAAATCGCATTCGTGGGGGAGCAGAGAGAGATGGAAATCGGAGGTGCACCTCGGAAGGGGATGGCTGGGAGTAAGGAGGGAAGCCCAGGAGTTCCATGGCCTCGCTGCTCCTCATCGTGTCGCGCTGGTTGCATCTCCAGCGGCATGGCCTAGTCAGATGTCAGGTCGGTGGAGAAGGCTCGCGAGTCGTCGCTGCACCCAAGGTCACCGGTGTTGATCTGTTCTTCCTCCAAGATGAGGCAGGCGTAGACATCACGCCGCACCGAACTCCAGCGAGAAGCGCACAGGGAAATCTCGGCACCGGCGAGGTTTGACGAGGCTGTAGGGAAAGTAGATGGCGGGTTTGGGGGAAGATCTCGTCACCTGCCCGGTGCTTTTGGCGGGGGATTTTGGCGCGCGTAGAGGAGTTTCAGGACAGGGGAGAGCGCGGGCATCTGGGATCCGGCTGCCGTAGCTTGGAGACGACGCCGCGGTATAGCTCGACGGTCGAGCGTCTCCACGACATTGTTGAACGGGACGGGGCCGTCGCTCGGCCAGGCGACACGTGGGCCGTCGGTGTTGGTGTTTCTTAACGTCACCACTAGTTGTACACCTAGAGGGAGCGTATAAGATCAACCGGGTATACCGCAAGCGCACGAAAATACCGTTGTAGCACTTCCCCAAGGAAGGAGAGTATTCCAAGGGTATTGAATCCAAGGAACGATGTGCACTATCTCCTACTCTAGTATAGATGGTCCAAGGACACAACACTGATTGATAGGATAGGTAGAAAGGATCTGCCTTGACCAAGCGCAGAGTCTAGCACGGTCTCTCAGGTATAACACTCACTTTGGGTGCCAGCACATCCTAACTTTTTAGGGAGAGGCCAATGTGCTGACAACGAGCCCAACTCGGTACGCAGGCGCGGAGGGTTGCAAAGGGTCCAACAAGCTGTCACCACTGCGGCCTACCTCTATCGTTACGCGAACGCACGTGGTCTTCGCAAGATAACCTATGGTCCAGACACCACGTCTATACCACTGACTACTACTATAGCCGGACACCGTCTGGCGTCCCGATAGCCCGACTATAGCACTCCGTATAAATACGGAACTACGAATCCACGAGGGAGATACTGGCACTAGCTCAAGGTATACTCTATCACTTATGCAAGATCACGAATACACTTTGATCTAACTAGAGATATGCAGGAGCATCAACTTTACTCTAATAGACAAGCTGGCAAACTAGATGCAAACTTATGATCTAAGTCTACTAGATCGAAATGGTTGTGTTCGAAGAACACAAGCCTCTAAATCAAGAACAAACGAAGAACACAAGAACAAAGCAACTAAGCATGCATACGACTTTAGTCTAAATAGAAAATGTCGAGATACTCACTTTAGTCTAGTTGAAGAACAAAGGCACCGCTGAGGATCGTTCTTGAGGAAGATGTCATGAATATGACATGTCCCCAAGCCTCCCACCTTACTTCCTAGCACTAATCCTATACAAAGAGCTCTCCTCTCCTAAAGAGAGAGGCTCTAAGGCCAAAATGAAGAGGAGGAGGAGAAGTGTGTGTCTCAAATGGGAGCCCCTCCCCTCCTATTTATAGAGGAGGGGGTGGCTTGACAAGAGGCCAATTCCTCTCCAAAGTGTGCAGCCTTCCTTGGGCGCCACCAATAGGAGAGTGACACGTGGCGAGGAATCTTGCAATGCACTCTTCTCTAGCTTCTAGGGGAAGGAATCAAACCGACCTTCTACCGGCCAATCAAAGGGCGCCATGTCACCAATCCACCCCGGAACGTTGCAAGGGATCAACCGGGAGGCGCCACGTGGAAGTAGATGGCGAACAGAGACCAAAAGGGTTCGACCGAACCTAGGTTCGGCCGACCCTGGCCCATCTCCTTCTGGCTTGTTCTTTCCCTGGGTGACTGATATGTGGGTTCTTATGATGGTTCTAGGTGCATGCCGAGTTTTGAGGTGGGTTGGGTCCCTCGTGGGCCCTTGGATCCTTGTGCTGCACATATACCTGAGCATTTTTGGCCTGGCCAGGCCCGCCCACGAACCTTACTAGACGGGCGTGGGCAGAGATCTTGAAGCCCGCGAAAAAAAATCTTGGCCCGAGCCCGGCCCGACATGCTGTTTTTAGCTATTTTACACTATAAAATGCGCGGCCGGCCCGCCCAAGTCCGGGCCCGGCCCGAAAACTGAGGCCCGACACGTCCCATGGGACGGTCATGGGCAGGATTTTCTCAGCCCAAAAAACCCGGGTTTTTTTTCGGCCCGGCCCGAACCCGGCCCGGCCCGTGAAATGCTCAGGTCTAGCTGCACACGTGGCGGTGTCTGATTCGTCGGGAGTTGCTTCACATGGATTGATGAGGTGTCTTGAACACATGGCATCTAATGTGGCACACGTCGCCCCGTGGTCTGGTGTAGGTCCCACCGGCTCACAAGATATCAGGAGCATGATCTTGTCTTGTGCATATCTCTTTCATCCGGACTCAGAAGTAGACAAATGATATATCCATTTCGATCGTCTCGACGAGCCCGTCGTAATGGTGCAGTCCAAATTGGCATTTGAGGTTGTTTATGATGACATCCTTTAATAGCCATTGGACTACTTGCTCTCAACTGTGCCATTTGGCACATATTTCGGTGCATCCTGCAACAAAAGCTAGAAACACAAACACTTATGGAAATCATCAGTATCAAGCCCTATTATAGTGTTGATGATCCTTTTACCATTATATTATGCAGGTATTGATGGTGTAAAAGAAGCACTTAACAGCCGTCAACAACACCCCCACACTTGACCTTTGCTCGTCCAGAGTAAAGGGAGTCAGATCAAGGTGAGACATGATATCCAAAGGTATGAAGCGAGCATAAGAGATATTCCAAACCATACCTTGTACTTGTGAACTTTGTCAAGTGTCTATCATGCTATCTTGGGCAGTTGAGGAATGGTACAGTCATGAATCAAGTCACTCCTGCTCATCATGTTAAGTAACTTGGGGTTTTGCAATAAATTTTCAAAACAAAACCTTGCTTAGCTGCTCATTTGATTCTCTCAGATCCCTCAATGTGTATATGTCCTCACCAAGGCATTGGATTGCCTTTCTTCACCCTACTTCTAATGATGGCTATATGTGGAGCTCAGGGTAGGATAAAGGATAAAGCATACTTGTATCACATATATTGCAAAGTCAAAAACTAGATCCACAGAGAAAATCAAATCACACAATCAGATCAAGATGTGCACATGTACGGATATGGTGAGTATGGTAAGGTGGATACTAGGCCCGGAATGGGTGCTAGATATTACCATACATGTATGGTGAGAGTTGGTAGATGGTAAGGTGGACACTAGCCCCAGAATGGATACTAGTTATTACCATCTATGATATGGAACTCCTTTTTGCATGATCTCATCTCTCTCCTATTTCTCCTTTATTTTGGACATGGGCTATTCTTTCTTTTTTTTTCTTTTCATCATGCTTTGAGCATGTGTCTCTCTTTTCTTTTCTTTCCTTTTTTTCTTTTTTTATAGCCCATGTCTCTTTTTGAAGGATACTTTTGGAGAGAGAGAGGTCACACCACATGTGGAGCTTTATTTTTATGAAATGGATGAATGATACAATGCTAACTTCCAGTGTAGAAGCATAGCAAGGGGAATATGGTGGTGTGCACATGAATCTTGATCATGAAAGTAGTGAAAAGAATTCTCACAAGGGTCACAGAGTTTGACAAAGCTCAATGCAATAACAAGCAGCCTATGAGTATAAGGTTTTCAACTAAAACATCATATGGCTTTGGTAGGATGGTGGCATATCAAAGAGGAGCTTTGCAAAGGGTTTTCAAGTTTTCAAATAAAATTCCCAAGCACTCAAGCATTCAGAGCGAAGATCATATCATCAAACCACATCACAAACGCCAACTACTTAGGTAAGCATGAGTTCCCTAATGATATTTGTTCACAAGCATCAAGATGATAAGTAGGGAATAAAACATATGCAAGCCAACCACAGGAACCATGTAGAGCAAGCATAGCACGAATTGCTGAGTTTGATTTCAAATGATAGGAATTGAAATTCAAACAAACTCATGTACAAGTATGGAGTGAGATAGAGGGTGCACATACCATCACTTATGAAGGATAAGAGATCAAGGGAGACTAGTGGTGATTCGGCTGACCATAAGGCAGCCGACTCACTCTAGTTTACCTTGCTCTTGTCATGAAGGCGTAGTTGATGTTGTGCAGCGCCTGTGTGGGAGTTCTCTAGTGGAAATGTCAATGATGAGCTTGAGAGAACTCCCCCACACTGGTGGTTGAATCTGGTGTTGTTCTTCAAACGACAAATGAAAACAAAGGATGGACTCTACTGGTTCGAGAACCATAGAGCCTTTATTCAAATTCAAATATTTTTGTTGTTTTTGTTTTATTTTATTGTCACCCTGTCATTTGCTCGAAAGGGTTAGACCAAGGTTACACATTATACACAAAGGGGAATATACTTACCTTGGACCTTTGAGAGGTCATATGTACCACCTTTGCATGATGTGCAACATGAATCTGACACCTCACCTTACCTTCCCATTTGAATTTAGCTCAATGACTTACCCATTCAAATATGACAATTTTCTGCAGGGGTTAGTCAGCATGCATGCAACCAAGATCCATGAAGATATAACTCTAAAGTTCATCAATCAAAATCCGACACCATGTCTTGTTTTGATCGAAGAAGAAAGTTTTAACCTAAGCACCATGCTTAATCTAAAACAGTCTATGAATACGTGTATACTCAAACATTCAAACCAAATCATAAGAACAAAGATAAAGCAAGCATGAAAGCATGATCAAGCTATTTATCAAAAGGGACATAAGCATGAGCACAAGACGGTGAACCTCGGGAACCTCCCGGAAGGGCTTTGTTTAATGTCAAAAGCAGGACTTACCTAGCTAGTGGGCAAGATGCAAGAGCTGACATCATCGCCTCACCAGGATAAGATTTGGTAGAGGAGGAACTTTACTCAGGATGCTCACATACCTCCCCCACACTTGAAGTTTGCATTGCCAGGCAACAAAACTCAAGTGTATGGTGATCAAGCTTCCTTTTGTAAATGTTCCCTCACCGAAGCTTATCTAGGTGTTGCAGCTGATGTGGCTCACATGTTCGTAGGAATCATCTGTCTATCTTTCTTTTCAATCTCCACCTGAAAGGTTAGTGACCAAAAATACCATAAGGACAACTTATCCTAAAAACATGTTCTTGCTTTTATTCGAAAAGGGAAATAAAACCTATGCTAATCCAGGCTATCTCCTGGTAGTGCTTTGTTTATTTAAGGTCATAAGCTCGACCATGGGAACTTCATCTTGCAGCTATCGTTGGTGGTGTCATTCCCGTCTCACCACCAATCCTTGATGTATCAGTGAAGCTTCAGCTGCAAGGTTAGTGCCACAGTGCACACACGAAATCTGATATGCTTATGATAGACATATACATCTACAACCAACCTTCTGAACTTTCTACAAAAGAAGACCATAAGGTGATTGCAGCCCTCATGTGTGCTCAATGCACTAAGCATGTCTGACTCTAGAGGGACATGATGCGAGCATGGTCTGTATGGTGAGTCAAGAATGAAACTACCATGCTCGTGCGTGGAATCCTTTCCTCCGGACTCCAGAGTCAGTGCCTCGAAAGGTTCCATGGCCCATGAATTCTCCATCTCAAGAGAGTCATCGTGGAAGCTCAATGTTGACTCTCGATCATGATTGAAAGCAACATGATACGGGCCAGTGGGAAGAGGCTGAAACTCGGTCGAGAGTGGTGACGATCGTTCGCCTTCACAAAGGTGAAGAGAGTCTCCCGAGCCATCCTCATGAGGGGTAGAACATTCTACAACCTTAATGAGAACGGGCTCGGATGATGCGAACAGAGATGTATGCGTCATCTCCTCGAGCGGGTTTTGTTGGAGAAGAGGCTTCGCCATAGGATGTCCCTGACAAGGGGTAGCAGTGGCAGAAGCAACTCCCCTAAGCTTATCATCTAGGCTCCCTAAAGATGTATCGAAGAGCTGCTCTAAAGGAGAGCCTAGGAGGAGATCAAGATCAAGGACATAAAAGATGTGAAAGTCTAAGCTAGCCTCGATCCCGTCTATGATAAGTGGCACGGCACTTGCAATCCCCCGACATTCAAGAACGCGTCTAAAGGGACAAGTTTTGAAGGGCATGTCAGATGATGCTAGCGGGACTCTGCCCAAAAGAGTTTCCGCTAAGTGCCATGGCAAAATGTTAACCTCCATGATGGGGTTACAATGTGTAACATCCCTGAAATTTAAATTATGAAAATGTGAGGAAATTTGAACTTTTTATTTATGATGATGTGTCACCCTAATTTAATCCCATTTCTAGCCCTTACCTAAATTCTAAATAAATAAAACCAAAAATATAAATTCAAATATGGTAAAGTATGTGATTTGGATTTTACGGATGTTATTTGGATTTATTTGAGTGTGTTTTGAATTTGAATAATTCAAATTCAAATCTATAGTTTAAACCTAATTCAAAACTATATTCAAAACCCTTCTATCTAACTTGGGCCAGCTAACCTTCTCTGAAGTCTGCTTGTGCACCTCTAACTTCTAGACCGTGATCAACCAACACCCGGCCTCTTTCCTTCTCAACCGAAACCGGCCCAACTCGGCCCATCTTCTCTTTCCCCGCACAAGTCTCGCTGACATGTGGGGTCCGCAGCCGCACCCTGTTCTTCGTCCTCACCCGGTCAAGGCCGCGCCACACACCGTCTCGCACCGCCGCCTCGCCCATGCGCGCGTGCGTGCACCCCCGGCCAGGGGACAAGCCCCCGACCGCGCTCGTGGCACGGACGCCGAGCCAGGCAACCGCGCCCGCGTGCCACCCGGGCTATTCCCCTTTCTACCGTTGCGCCATGATGCCTCCCTGCGCGTGCCAGCCATTGCCGCGCTGCCACATCACCCTCATGCCTCCACCAGCCACTAGGAGCCCTTGCCGTGATCCTTTTGCCCTCACCCTGGCGTGCTCGACCCGCTAAACCCCCGGGCGAGGCCCCTGAAGCAAGGCAACTCGCATTTGGGGATCGCCCCCTTTCCTCTATTCCGCCGCCGTGAGAGGAGAGGAGGGAAAGGAGGAAGAGAAGAGGGGAAGAGGAGAAGTTGGAGGCGCATCACCACCGCGCCATCACACTGGAGCCAGATCAAGCGGAGCCAAGGCTGGAAGAGGAGAAGGGAAGGCTGTCCGCGCGGGAGCACGTACCGAAGCAGAATCTCCGCCGCGCCGCCGAGAATGCCGCCGCCTCTTCACCGCCGCGGACTCCACTGCTTCGTCTACACCTTCGCCTCGCGGTGAGCCAGCGTTCCGCCCCTTCGCTTCTCCCCTGCACCCTGAGTTGGGAGCGTGCCCCTGCGCCACGCCACGCCGGCCTTCGCGCCGTGCGCTTTCCGCGAGCCGCCGCCGCGACGCACCCTAGCACCGCGCCGGTTCTCACCGTCTCGTCCTGCTATGCCGTCATCGCGTCGTTGTTCAGTTCATGCATGTGATCCGGCCTTCGAGCCGTGGAACTCCTTGCAGGTACGTCACCACTGCGCCGCTGCACCGCGTCGAACGCCGCGGCTGCAGGACACCGGATGCCCGCACGCAGACCCAGCGTGCCACGCCAGGGAATAGCCCTGCGTGCGCATGAGCTTACCAGGCCAAGCGCGCCCACGCGTTAAGCCGCAGTAGCCGCGCACGCTCGCTCTTTTGCTTAACCGCGCTGTGTCGTTTTGTTCCGCCGCCGTGCTGCGCGCCGCGTTTCGTCTCGCCGCGCCACCGCCGCCGCAAGCTGAGCCGGCCCTAGGGGTCCCCACCGAACTCCCGGCCGCGCTGTGAAGCCGTTATGACCGCGCCGTTGCTCTTTGCTTGTTTGATTGAAAACCCACGGCACAACTGCCGCTGCTCGCTGCGTGCCGTGTCGTTGCCGCCACGCACCGCGCCAAGCCGAGTACTCCTCCGTGTCGCGCCGCCCGCACAGGCCCAACCCCAGGGCCGTGGCCGCGTCAAGTCCGTCACGAGACCCTAGTGTTTTCCCCTGTGTGCTTGCTTGGATGTTTGAGCCACCGTCTCCGTCAAACGCGGATCGCCGTCGCCGCCGGACTCGCGTCGGTGCGCGCCGGGCAACACGGGGAAAGGCGAGGGGATGCCCTGCTCCCCAGAAAACCTCGAGGGCCTCTACCAGACTTTTCCGGTGCATACTCTCGGAGGTGACGGGCCAACCAGCCCACTGAAGCCCAGCATGGCCCCCTTCCTTTAATTTCTGTGAGCTCTGAAATTAATCCAGGGAGGTCCAGTGGACTAAGCCTATTGGGCTCTATGGGCCGAGTCCATTGGGCCATATCCAGCCCAATAACCCATTCGGCCCAATAACGGCCCACTAACTTGTGGCTGACGTCATGCTGACGTCACCGTGATGACATGCTGACGTCATCACGTATTTTCAAAATTAAAATCTTTTTCTATTTTATAAATGATTTTTGGAAATTAATTTATAAATCCTTTAACCTTTGAAAATTCATAACTAATTATTTATAACTCCGAAAAATATGAAACCAGTTTCTATATTTTTCTAAAAATGAGACGGTGCTGTTTGTAGGTAGTTTGGTTCTGTTTGGATCTTTTAAAATTGAGTTTCTTTGGATTTATGCTTAGATGTTTGCCGGTAATTTAGTGTCTCGTATCTCGTGTTGCACAGACCCTAGCTACGACCAGGAGGAGGCCTACGACCCCGACTTCAACCCAGACCAGGACTACGGACACCAGCCAGGTGTCATGTCACTCCCAACCATTTAGATCCTATGCATGCTTTAGTTGCTAGTGCTTAATTATTTTTGATGCATGTTTTTAAATTGCATAGACAATTGATTAGCCATGCCTTGTAATTGTTTATCCTGTCCTTGGAATACCTACTTTTGGAACTAGCTACCGACCCCTAGCTAGTTCCTGGCTTTATTCATCCATATACTTTACCCTTAGTTATGGATGGATCTCAGGTTTGGACCGAGGTTGGGATACCTTGGAATTCTTGCGTGTGTTTTGGGTGAGTGTGTATCCTTGACGTGTTACCGCGGGAGCGAGCCGCTTCGGTTACTTGTGAACGCCTGTCTAGGGGAGATGCGACCTGGCCTCTCGCCCTAGCGGTGTGTCGGACGGTGGGAGTTGGTGAGTGCTCGCTCTTGCAATTAAGGACCGATCGACAGTTTAACCATGATCTTTGGGCTATTTACGTGCAAACCATTCGCCTTGTTATGGGCGGGGTTTGGTCCGAGAACTAGTATGTGGATGGCATCCAGCCTGTAGGTGGGCCGGTGTGGTCGTGTGAGGGGGACGGGTATTACCCCCGAGTAGACGTCGCCCCGGCTCCTCCGGGGATGGTTTCACAGCTTCGAGGCCCTGCTGGCAAGTTTCGCGCCCCAGTCAGGACGAGTCAGGCTCAGAGAGGCAGGAGAGTGCCATCCACTGCTAGGTCTCCGACCGTTAGGTAGAGAGGTGGATCGGGGGCACCCGATTCTGCTCTATTCGGCAGGTCCAGTTGTACAACCTCTGCAGAGTGTTAAACCTATAGCTATAGTCCGTGTCCACTGGTATGGATAGCCCACGGGTCTGTTACTCTGGCTAGTCTCTTCTTGTGCTGCTTTCTCTCCCATGTGTGTGTGTGAGCCCGGTTTCGTGTCGTTGAGACGTGGGGATAGGAGTTGGTGACCCCACGTCACAGATGAGAGTGGGATGCTGTATCTTGGTTGAGATCCAGTGCTTGGTGTTCTTTCCTTGTTGGGGTGTTGACCCCGGAGGCGTAGTCCTCGGAGCTGTGGATCTCCTCGGAGATGGATACCTCTCGGCTATTCTGCTTACCTTGATGTTGCTACCGCTGCTTGCATAACCTTCTACAGCCATAAATAGGATTACTCATGCATATTAGAAATTATTCTCTTTTGCTTATGCTCTTTGTTGGGAAGCTGACATGACCTACTCTCTTATCGAGTAGATGACTGGTTTTCAGATCAGGAGCCAGACTATGACTTTGCGCACGACGGATGGGAGGACTGAGGCTCGCCCTACACTCGAGTTGCCTGCGGATATGGATTCTACTTCGCTACATGAGAGCTATTGCGTAGATGTTTACTCTGTTTGATTCAGTCCCGTTGGACTTGTACCCGGCATGTGCCGAAATGATGTACTCAGATGCTTAATTATTATATTATTATTATGTGGACCTTCATATTATTTTCTTTCCCTTCTGTTGTATGGTGTTTCTTTACTTTCTGAGACAGGGATTTGCATGTGATAGCCTCCTGGGACTATCACAGAGGTGCAGGGATCGGGTTCCCTTCTTTGGAAACCCGGTTCATTTCACAATGGGTCTCTACGACAGTGCCTCTAATAGAGCAAGGGACAACCAGAGAAGGTGAACTATTCCAAATTGCTTCGGAAAATCGTGTCACTCCCTCTGACCATTCCTCCCTCATAGCCTTCTCAGGATATGCTTCGTCAGGAGGATCAGGAGGTAGAGGAGATACCATAGATCTAGGGAAAGGTTCTATCAAAGGATGTCTAGATGATCCAGCATAGACAGAAACGGTTTCCCTGAGCTCTTCTTCTTCTGGGTTTTCTTGAGATTTAGCAAGAAGTTCTTCTAAGGGGAAACCTAGGAGAAGATCAAAATCCATGATGTCATAGATGTGGAAATCTAATCGCACCTCTATGTCATCAATGGTGATCTGCACGTCCCTAGCAATCCCCCGACATGGAAAACACAGCGCCACCTGGGACTATGGAAAAGTCCATCAGTCGGGATCAAGGGCATGTCACTCACCAGAGTATCCAAAAGGGTCTTTGGTATGATGCAAGCCCCAACAGTAGGGTCATGGACAGCGTCTACGGTGTTTCCTCTCATGGAACAGTGGATGATCGTGGAAGTCGAGCTAACCAGAATTGCTTCGGATATATGCTTCTGAGACGACCAATCCACTATCGTCCTATGATTCCAAACTTCATCGAGGACCTCATAAAGGTCCAGCGATGTCGTAGGCTTCTCGTGCCAAGAGTGATCTGAGGTATTGCTGATGTTTCTAGAAGGATCATCCTCATATCGGGAAAAGAACTCCGAAGGTTGAATTTCTTCTTCCTTCGGTGTTCGTGATTCAAGAGAGGATTCAACAGAGGAATCAAGGGATTCAGAGAATGAAAGCTCAGATTCGGTTGTTGAGAGACTCTCATAGCTCGACTTGGATGTTTGGTAGGATTCGTCATAAAAGTCATGGGAAGAAGAGGTGTCTAAGAAGAATTTTAGGATCTCTCTTCTTTCCTCTGGAGTTTGGGTTTCGAACGATCCTCCAGCTACGAGGTCGAGCTCTTATGCAGATTCCAAGTCTATATACGTGTAAAAGATGTTTGTTGAAATATCGTCGGATATAGACAAGTCTGAACTAGATGTCAAGAGACTTGAGAACCTAGCCCAGGCTGCACCTATGGACTCCATCTCCAATTGCTCAAAGTCGAAGAGGTCAAACGGTAGGGAGTTTATATGTTGCGGATGGGAGAACGAGTAACAAAAGTTATCTCGTAGTTCTTCCCAACTGTTCACACTACCCACCATGAGAGTGTACCATTGTTCCGCCCTATCTACAAGAGAGAAAGGGAACAATTTCCACCTCTAAGTTTCCTGTGTCATGCCCAACACAAGTAGGCTTGAACACAGTCCTTCGAACTCCTCCACATGAACATGAGGATTATCGCTAATCGCTCCAGAGAAGGGTCGATTTCGAACCATGGCTATAAAGCCAGGACCGAGTTCGCAGCAAGATGAAGAAGTTGATGGTTGCACTTCCCCAAGGAAGGAGAGTATTCCAAGGGTATCGAATCCAAGGAACGATGTGCACTATCTCCTACTCTAGAATAGATGATCCAAGGACACAACACTGATTGATAGGATAGGTAGAAAGGATCTGCCTCGACCGAGTGCAGAGTCTAGTCATGGTCTCTCAGGTATAACACTCACTTTGGGCGCCAGGCACATCCTAACTTTTTAGGGAGAGGCCAATGTGCTGGCAACGAGCCCAACTCGGTACGCTGGCACAGAGGGTAGCAAAGGGTCCAACAGGCTGTCACCACTGTGGCCTACCTCTACGCTATGAACATACGTGGTCTTCGAAGGGTAACCTATGGTCCAGACACCACGTCTGCACCACTGACTACTACTATAGCCGGACACCGTCTGACGTTCCGATAATCCGACTACAGCACTCCGTATAAATACGGAATTACGAATCCGCGAGGGAGATACTGGCACTAGCTCAAGGTATGCTCTATCACTCATGCGAGATCACGAATGCACTTTGATCTAACTAGAGAAATGCAGGAGCATCAACTTTACTCTAATAGACAAGCTGGCAAACTAGATGCAAACTTATGATCTAAGTCTACTAGATCGAAAGGGTTGTGTTCGAAGAACACAAGCCTCTAAATCAAGAACGAATGAAGAACACAAGAACAAAGCAACTAAGCATGCATACAACTTTAGTCTAAATAGAAAATGTCAGAATACTCACTTTAGTCTAGTTGAAGAACAAAGGCACCGCTGAGTATCGTTCTTGAGGAAGATGTCATGAACATGACATGTCCTCAAGCCTCCCACCTCACTTCCTAGCACTAATCCTATACAAAGAGCTCTCCTCTCCTAAAGAGAGAGGCTCCAAGCCAAAAGTGAGAAGGAGGAGAAGAAGTGTGTGTCCTATTCTCTAACCCCTCTCCTTCTATTTATAGGCTCGGGTACCGGCGCGAGAACACCCCATACACCCTCGGACTGGCTTAAGGATTCAATCAGGGAGCACCACGTGGAAGCAGATGGCGAACGGAGGAAATCTCGAGTCGGCCGATCCATGGGGTCGGCCGACCTGGGCCCACCACGTTCTGCCTTGTGCTTTCTCTGGGTGACTGGTATGTGGGCCCTTATGACGGTTCCCGGTGTATGGGTTGTTTGGACGCGGTTTGCTCGGGTTGTGGGCCCTTGGATCCTTGTGCTGGACACGTGGCGGTGTCTGATTCGTCGGGAAGTGCTTCTCTTGGATTGATGAAGTGTCATGGACACATGGCATCCTGTGTGCCAGCACGTCGCCACGTGGCTTGGTGTGGGTCCCATCGGGTTCATGATATAGTGTGATCTTTTCTTGTGCATATCTCTTTCATCCGGACTCCGAAGTATACAAATAATATATACATTTCGATCGTCTTGACGAGCCCGTCGCAATGGTGTAGTCCAAATTGGCATTTGAGGTTGTTTATGATGACATCCTTCAATAGCCATTGTATCACTTGCTCTCAATTGTACCAATTGGCACGCAATTCGGTGCATCCTGCAACAAAAGCTAGAAACACCAACACTTGTGGAAATCATCAGTATCAAGCCCTATTCTAGTGTTGATGATCCTTCTACCATTATATTATGCAGGTATTGACGGTGTAAAAGTAGCACTTAACAGCCGTCAACAACACCCCCACACTTGACCTTTGCTCGTCCTGAGTAAAGGGAGTCAGATCAAGGTGAGACATGATATCCAAAGGTATGGAGCGAGCATAAGAGATATTCCAAACCATACCTTGTACTTGTGAACTCTGAAGTGTCTATCATGCTATCTTGGGTAGTTGAGGAATGGAATGGTTATGAATCAAATCACTCCTGCTCATCATATTAAGTAACTTGGGGTTTTGAAATAAATTTTCAAAACAAAACCATGCTTAGCTCCTCATTTGATTCTCTCAGATCGCTCAATGTGTATGTGTCCTCACCAAGGTATTAGATTGCTTTTCTTCATCCTACTTCTAATGATGGCTATATGTGGAGCTGAGGGTAGGATAAAGGATAAAGGATACTTGCATCACATATATTGCAAAGTCAAAAACTGGATCCACAGAGAAAAATCAAATCATACCATCAGATCAAGATGTGCACGTGTATGGATATGGTGAGTATGGTAAGGTGGATACTAGGCCCGGAATGGGTGCTAGATATTACCATACGTATATGATGAATGTTGGTAGATGGTAAGGTGGACACTAGCTCCGGAATGGACACTAGTTATTACCATCTAAGATATGGAACTCCTTTTTGTATGACCATCTCTCTCTTATTTCTCCTTTATTTTGGACATGGGCTATTCTTTCTTTTTTTTCTTTTTTTCATCATGCTTTTTGAGCATGTCTTTTCTCTTTTCTTTTTTTCATAGCCCATGTCTCTTTTTGAAGGATACTTTTGGAGGGAGAGGTCACACCACATATGGAGCTTTATTTTCATGAAAGGGATGAATGATACAATGCTAACTTCCAGTGTAGAAGCATAGCAGGGGGAATATGGTGGTGTGCACATGAATCTTGATCGCGAAAGTAATGAAAAGAATTCTCACAAGGGTCACAGGATTTGACAAAGCTCAATGCAATAACAAGCAGCATATGAGTAGAAGGTTTTCAACTATATCATATGGCTCTAGTGGGATAGTGGCATATCAAAGAGGAGTTTTGCAAAGGGTTTTTATGATTTTTCAAATAAAATTCCCAAGCACTCAAACATAAAGAGCGAAGATCATATTATCAAACCATATCACAAACACCAACTACTTAGATAAGCATGAGTTCCCTAATGATATTTGTTCACAAGCATCAAGATGATGAGTAAGGAATAAAACATATGCAAGCCAACCATAGTAAGGGTTGTGTTCGAAGAACACAAGCCTCTAAATCAAGAACAAACGAAGAACATAAGAACAAAGCAACTAAGCATGCATACGACTTTAGTCTAAATAGAAAATGTCGAAATACTCACTTTAGTCTAGTTGAAGAACAAAGGCACCGCTGAGGATCGTTCTTGTGGAAGATGTCATGAATATGACATGTCCCCAAGCCTCCCACCTTACTTCCTAGCACTAATCCAATACAAAGAGCTCTCCTCTCCTAAAGAGAGAGGCTTTAAGGCTAAAATGAAGAGGAGGAGGAGAAGTGTGTGTCTCAAATGGGAGCGGCTTGACAAGAGGCCAATTCCTCTCCAAAGTGTGCAGCCTTCCTTGGGCGCCACCAATAGGAGAGTGACACGTGGCGAGGAATCTTGCAATGCACTCTTCTCTAGCTTCCAGGGGAAGGAACCAAACCGACCTTCTACCGGCCAATCAAAGGGCGCCATGTCACCAATCCACCCCGGAACGTTGCAAGGGATCAACCAGGAGGCACCACGTGGAAGCAGATGGCGAACAGAGACCAAAAGGGTTCGACCGAACCTGGGTTCGGCCGACCCTGGCCCACCTCCTTCTGGCTTGTTCTTTCCCTGGGTGACTTATATGTGGGTTCTTATGATGGTTCTAGGTGCATGCCGAGTTTTGAGGTGGTTTGGGTCCCTGGTGGGCCCTTGGATCCTTGTGCTGCACATATACCTGAGCATTTTTGGCCCGGCTCGGCCCGCGTCAGGCCCGCCCACGGACCTTACTGGACGGGCGTGGGTAGAGATCTTGAAGCCTGCGAAAAAAATCTTGGCCCGAGCCCGGCCCGACATGCTGTTTTTAGCTATTTTACACTATAAAATGCACGGGCAGCCTGCCCAAGCCCGGGCCCGGCCCGAGCCCGGGCCGAAAACTGAGGTCCGACACGTCCCATGGGACGGTCATGGGCAGGATTTTCTCAGCCCGAAAAACCCGGGTTTTTTTTCGGCCCGGTCCGAACCCGGCCCGGCCCGTGAATTGCTCAGGTCTAGCTGCACACGTGGCGGTGTCTGATTCGTCAGGAGTTGCTTCACATGGATTGATGAGGTGTCATGAACACATGGCATCCAATGTGGCACACGTCGCCACGTGGTCTGGTGTAGGTCCCACCGGCTCACAAGATATCAGGAGCATGATCTTGTCTTGTGCATATCTCTTTCATCCGGACTCAGAAGTAGACAAATGATATATCCATTTCGATCATCTCGACGAGCCCGTCACAATGGTGCAGTCTAAATTGGCATTTGAGGTTGTTTATGATGACATCCTTTAATAGCCATTGGACTACTTGCTCTCAAATGTGCCATTTGGCACATATTTCGCATCCTGCAACAAAAGCTAGAAACACAAACACTTGTGGAAATCATCAGTATCAAGCCCTATTATAGTGTTGATGATCCTTTTACCATTATATTATGCAGGTATTGACGGTGTAAAAGAAGCACTTAACAGCCGTCAACAGTCGGTTCGCAGCTGCGGGGGAAAAATGAAAAAAATGACCGCACAGCGACAAGCTTTACCGACGCGCTGTACTTTCCCTCACTACGAAAACGTCACATAAGCTGAGTGCAATTCGGCAAAGGCCTGAAAGCCCTCGGCAAACGACACTCGGCAAATATCTGCCAGCAAAGAGCAACTTTGTCGTGAATTGCAGCTCAAACACACGACAAACGTTTGCCGAGTCCCTGATGTGACCCACAGATAAAAAGTATAGGAATAAAAAAATGTTGTGGGCTCGCCACCTGCCACTGTTGTCCTGCTCAAGCTGTTGAAGGCAGCTCCGACCATTGTTGTGTTGCCGGATGTCGGTCGCCGCCTGCTGTTACCACCAGCAGCAACAGCTCCAAGGACGAGGAAGACACTACACCAGAGGTGAGGACGAGGAGGCCACCACGTCGAAGGGGAGGATGAGGAGGCCGCCGTGCCGGAGGGGAAGCCGCGGCTCTTGCCACTGAGGGAGAGGGGTTGTGGCCGTCACTGCAGATCTTGCCGCTGGGAAGAGTAGGGTGTATCAGCTCTACCACTATGCTGCTCCGCCGCCGTCACACATCAGATCTGAGGAGGGAGGTAGCGGGGGAGGGAGGCGCGCTGGGTAGGGTGGAGATGACGGGGAAGGGAGGAGGTGGTGGGGCAGGGTGGAGGAGAAAGGAGATGGTGGTGGCCGGGGGAGGGGTGGGGGTGTTAATATATGTAGGGTTTGGTAGGGAGTTAGGCCGAGGACCGGTTTAATGGGCCGGATTTGGGGTTGGCTTTGTCATGCGCCTAAATCTGGCCCACGACAAAGTTTTATTTTCCAAAAAATTGCTTGAAATGTATTTAATTAGTAAAATGTAGCAAATAAATATAAAAATATACCATATTTTAACATGGAGTACCACATGTTGTATGTGAATAGTTGAAAAACTTTCCAAGTCGAACTCAAATTCGACAATCAGGTTCACTCCAAACATAACTGCACCCTTCTCAACTCTTTGATTTTTCTGCCGAAGATGTTTCTGTTGTAAGCATCATACGTGAAAATATTGCGAAACCCACTCAATTTTTTACACTGCCTCCACATATGATACAACGAGGTATTGACAAATCTCATGATTTTCAAACTTCATTTGCTTTATATAGAATTTTATAATCATCCAGACACATGTTCCTGGGCATGTTTCCTAGGCATGATGTTCAAAACATCTTTTCATTTCACGAGTAAATGCTCAAATTGGGTCAAATAACATAAATATCATTTTTCACTAATTTTATTTTATTATTTGAATCACTTGTCGTTCAAATTAGACTTGTTTCAAAAAATTGCTTGAAAGTTAAATATAGAAAACAAATACAAAAATGTACCAAATTTTTATATGGAGTACCACATGTTTTATGTGGATGTTGACATTTCTTAACGACGTTGCTATGTTTATATGTTCCTAGCAACAACGTAAGAAATAACCAGTGGTAATCCTAATAATCACAAAGAATCTGAAAGCACACGGATAAACCATTGTAGCATTTCCCCAAAGGAGTATTCCCAAGGGTATCGAATCCAAGCAAGGCGGGATAGGATAACAAGACTTATACTATTGCAATGAATATAGATCATGGATAGAGAAAGAGACAACAACTCAGATACAGGGGGTAAGAATATGATATGATAAAGAGGTAGTGTGACACACAATGATTCATCTCTTGTAACACTACGCTATAGGGAGCAACATACGAGTTAGTTCTAGGTCCTAATGTACTAATAATATAAAGGTCAGAGATACAAGAGAGATACACAAACGTTGTATGAAACATTGGTTCAGCATCCAGGCACAAACGGGGAGATAGCCCCGTGCCGCTTCTACATGACAAGCGGTTGCTTCTCTCAGAACTCCTACAACACTACCCGAATGCAGAGGAATACAAAGAGTCGAACGGTTATCACTACTGCGGCCTACCTCTATCTAAACGTGGGGTGCACTCATAACCAACGTAGGTGTCCAACCCAAGCACCATGCTTGCATTATCAACTAGACTTTGACCGGCTCGGGCTATTATGATCCAGGTCAAAGCAACCAGATAACTGGTCACTCGAGACCGAGTACCGTAGCTTAAACACGAACGTCATACAACAGAAATGTATAAACTAACTAGATCAAACTGAGGCTATTCATACAAACGGATATGGGACTTTCTACGTCTATACCATAAGATCAAAGGGTTGTGTTCACGAAACGCAAGCCTCTAAACTATGAACAGGAGAAGAACATAAGAACATGTCACCTATACATGAATGCACTACTTTGTATGAAATAGCTCAATAACTAAAGTAGAGCAAAGTCATACAAATAAATAAAGATACAAGAATAAGAACACTCATACCTAGATCTCAAAGATGACTTGGAACCTGAAGTAGAACTACTCTAGCCTACTCGTAGCCTTGAAATGAAAAGAAAGAGAAGTGAAGCAAAGTTGTGTGTCTCTAAAGTAAGTCATCTCCTCCTTTATTTATAGGTGGGGAGTGTCACGGTTCAGAGCTAAGGATCACCGCGCGCACCCCTGGAATGGCCTCGGGAACCAATAGGGAAGCACCACGTGGAAGGCCGAGATGAGCCGACACAAGGTCGGTAACCCACGGTTTGGCCGAACCCCTTATGGGCTCGCTCGCCTCCAGCTTTCTTTAGTAGACTTTCATGTGGGCCCTTGGGTACATTCTCGATGTGTGTAGGATTTTGACTCGGTTTGGGTCCCTGTGGGCCCACCAATCCATGTGAAGTCCATGTGTCGGCCTTTGATTCGTCGAGGCCTGCCTCCCTTGGATTGATGACGTGGGATGGACACATGGTATCTTGTGTGGCAGCCACTCCTCAGCTGAGGTGGCATGGCATGGACCATAGAAGGTGGGATTCTCACTCCTTTTACATGTATTTTCCTACAATCAAATAATCTCCAAGGACAAGTGGAACTATATTATTCTTGACTAAGAATGCATGTAAAAAATGCATTTGTCCCTTTATTCATGAGAATATTGATGGCTAAAAGAGGTACTTAACAGTCGTCGATAGTGGAGAGTTGAGGAAGTTTCAGGTATAGAGGATAAATATAGTTATGGGTTGCTTCACAAGTGTCCTTTTTATATTCAATCAAAAAAAGAAAACACATCTTTTCAATGAAATTTTAGAAATACTTTCACTAAAAGTTGTACATCTTTTCATGATATATGATTGTGATATAAAGCTTTTCTTCATCCGAAGTTGTATGAAAAATCTATGAAAATATTTTTGAGAAAGAGGGTTTCTGCCGTCGACCAAAACAAAAGCACACGGATTTTTGCCATGAGCAGAAAAAACATAGGACAAAATATGTATTTTCTGTGTGTCAGACCCCAAACACATGACAAAGTTGTTTTTGTCGTGTGCCAACCTGCAAGCTTATGGCAGACACCTATATTGTTGTGTGCCCTACGTTTTGCCGTGCGTTTTCATTGTGGCACTCAGCAAAATAGTATTTTGCCGTGAGCCCGACCAAAAGCCCACAACGAAAGGCAGGACACAGCAAACTCGCGATTTTCTGGTAGTGCATGCAGGCATGCCCCGTACTTACTTGAAATACATGACGAAACAACATACGAAACCACAAGATCGTGGCGGGTACCACTAGTCGTCCCACAATGTCGTTGCTACAAATCGTCTGCTGATGCAGTCCTACGCTTCAATGACAGTTACCAGTGAGGTGACCTCATCGTGCTATTTTATCCTCTCGTAGTCAGGAGATGGTGGCACAACCATCTTCCTGTCGCCGCTTGGATGCGTCGTTCCTAGTTCCTTCCAGGAGCCATTGCAGATCCGCGTAGCGAAAGTTGAAAATCTTTGCGAAGGTAGTGAGGTACCTTAGACTCACCTGAAACTTATGTGTGGGATCTAATCGCTCTAAAGACTTCTCATTGTATTGGTAACAGGTTCGACCCATGAGAGGAGCACATTTTCCTCTTTGTTTTACCACCCTATTTATAAGCTTAAACTTACATATGGGACCCAGGTTGGTTTATGACGTTTTGGTGAAGCTTATGTCGTCACAAAACTACCATGTAAGAGTATCTTCAAGAGTATTCAATATTTTCTTCCTAAAAATATGAGTATCTCCAATAGTTCCCCATCCCACTTTGCATTCTTATTTTTCTAGCGAAAATAGAAAAAAACTTCTATAGCAGTTCCCCATCCCAGGTTTACCATTTATCCCAAGTTCGGAAAAAGAGCCTCCGCGCGCGCATATATGTGCGCTCGTATCCGCGGTGCATCCGTTCGTAACAAAGGAAGTGGAAGGGCATAAACACAATTTTGTTTCTGTCTCAGGTTCCTAATGTAAGTTTTTAAGAGGTGCAAGAGCATAAACATAATTTTGTTTCTCTCTCCGGATTCCTGATGTAAGTTAGATCTGGGTTTGGCAAGTGAATTATGCCAAACTGTTAGAGATGAACTCTTTTTTTTACTTGACATATCTTTTTAAAAGTTGACAAAACACAAAATTTGTCAAGTAAAATTTGGCAAACTCTTGGAGATGCTCAACTCCTAAAAATATATTTGGAGGAATAAAGATGTCCATCTCCAAGAGTTTTTAATAATCCACTCCTAAAATATAGAGGATAATTTTACATCACGAATCCTATATTATTCTTAAATTATCCTAACCACTTTCATATATTTTTACTCTACTATACATTTACATCAGGAACCGTTTCCTACTCTTTATTCTTTCCGCGCCCTTCCACCTCGGCTTAGGAGGAGATATGAGTCCATGAAAAGCGTGTAACTTTACGCGGGAGAGGCTTTAATTTTCCCAAATTCTAAAAGATTAGGAGTTGTTGGAGAGGTATTTTTCTCATCTTGCTAAAAATCAAGGATTAGGAAAGGGAACTATTGGAGATGCTCTAACATGAAATGCCAATTTATTTTAGGCTACACTAGCAACCTTTATGACGTTCCTCAACTATGTCGCTAAATTTGCTCGGAAGTGAAATATTATGATAATATCAACCATAATAAAATTTTTGTCACTAAAGTTGCATCACTAATTGACGTTTTACTCGTAGTGACACACAAAAAAAAGCTATTGCATATAAGAAGCAAAATATATTATGGATGGAAAGGAATGTATTCAAAGGAACGATTACACCAGCCTAATTGAATCATGTATGAAAGATGATTGCTGACCGCGAGTCCCACGCGGTGCAACTGGTGATATGGTGTCGGTTATCTGCTGGAAAAACTACACCTCAACTGCCGATATGGGATTAACGTTTTCCTGCTGAATTAGCCTCTAAACGGCTGCGCTCGCTTTTTTTTTTACGTTAGCGTGGACCCGGGCCCGCCCAGTAATTAACTGGCAGTTCCTTTTCCTGCCTGGGAGTAAAGTTAGGCCCATGGTGTCATGCATATGGTGTGTCTCGGGGGAACCTATATATCTTCCAGAAGTTATAGTATGAGTTGCAACTTTCAATGTTTGAAATTGCATGGCACGGTGTACGAGAGTTTTGTGATGTGGCAGTGTCTGCGAAGCAGCAGCAAACATGCACAATCATCCGTGTGTTTCTGCTAATATACTGGTATCCTTTTATTATCTCTTTTTTATTTGTTAGTATTGAATATTTGCGATCCTTCTAAAGGTAAGGTGAGGGTGGAACTAGGGATGAAAATGAATCGAATACGAACAGATAATGCGGATACAAATGCAAATAGAGATAGTTATTTATTTTCGAATCGAATTCATATACGAGTGTAAGCATCAAGGCCCTAACGCACCTTTGGTAAGGGTGTGTTTCGGTGATAAATGACAACCATATACTTGTGACTAACATTTGTTTTCTAGCTGATTTAATCTTGGGTTATTGTCATGAGATACAAATGAAATGATACCCCTCAATTTGAAATTATGGATGATCAATGGACAAATACTACAAGGCTAAGGACATTGTTAGTTCCAAGTGTCACAAGGAGATGAAGGACACTTGGATTTGCTAGTTTGTAGTGTTTGACCGTACTATAAGAGGGGTTCACACACTAGTAGCTTGACAATGCCAAATGCTATGCTATATTCATGCACTATCAAGATCCTTGGTTGCTAAATAGTTCAAATTACTCATCGGACTACATTGGAAGCAAAAGAATTGAAAAAAAACTCAAAGGTGATTGAATTGGATGAGTTGAACTGCAAATGATAGCGTCGGATGAACCGACACCCCCATTCCTAGTTGCGTCAGATGATTTCAGCGGCAGTTTCAGAGAAAAAGCACCGCCGGATGAACCGACGGTGCATCAACGGTTCATCCGGTGACCTAGGGTTTGGTAACAGTAAGGTTTGGAGTCAATTGCCTTCAGCAACAGATGAAACGGCGATCAGAGCATCGGTTCATCCGGCGTGTGCATTTAAATCATACAGAGACGCACTGAGAGGACTTGCTTCAGCACCGGATGAAACGACGCTACACAAGTCAACCAGCGGTTCATCCGGCGCTTATGTTTAATTCATACAGAGACACACTGAGTGAGATTGCTTCATCACCAGATAAATCGACGCAGCATCAGTGCATGCGTCGGATGAATTGGTACAGCGGCTAGGTTCAACGGCTATATTCCTTGCAACAGTGACCGGATGAACCGATGTCATCGCCAGGGGGAACCGTCGGTTCATCCGACGGTGCTACTTTCTGCAACACTTTTCTAATGGCTAGCCTCCCTTGCTTAGCCTATATAAGTGACCCCCCTGCGTCTCTTGAGCTGCCTTTGCCACTCTCAAGAAACACAGCAGCCAAGGAGAGAAGGATTTAGTGCTTTGTTCATTTGGAATTCATCTTCCTTACCAAGGGGAATTCATTCTTGGTGATCAAGGGTTTCAAGGTGCTTTCTATGGCTAGCTGAGTGCATTGGTCAAGTGAAAGTGTGTGAGCTTGTTACTCTTGGAGTTTGACGGCTCCTAGACGGTTTCGGTGTTTGGAGGTTCTTGGTGAGCTCTTGGAGATTGTGGGAGCCCCGGGACGTGCTTGGTGTAAATAGATTGAGACCCGCAATTCCGGAGATGAAGAACAGGTACTCTTAGTGAGCACTCAAGTCTAAGTGGCTTGAGGGGGAGCAAAACTCTTTGTGAGTGCTCCAACGTGGACTAGGGAGAAGTGTCAACTTCTCGATACCACGGGAAAAAATTTGGTTGTCTCTAGTCCTCTTGCTCTACCTTTGTGCACTTAATTTCAGCATTTACTTTCATTTCTTAAGTTCCTTTGTCATAGTTTTCCTTGTGTGCTTTGCTTGTCTCTTATCTTGACTAGGGTGCTTCTATCTTGTTAGTGTGCATCTTGCTAAGGAACTTTGTTGCTAGTGTGCTTAGTTGGTAGAAAGAAACCTTTTTAGATGGGCAACACTAGAGATATAGGTTAGAGTTTGTTTATTGTTCTTGAAATTTGAAGAAGGCCCATATTCAACCCCCCTTCTATAGGCCATTGATCCTACAAGTGGTATCAGAGCTTTGGCTCTCTTTTTGGTGGCTTAACCGCCTAGAGAGATGGCCAAGGGCAGTGGCAATGGCTCTCCCAAGTTGGCGGGGAAACGGTTCACTTTTTGGGCACATAGAATGGCTAGCTATCTTCAAGCACAACACCATGATGCATGGATCACTACCATGTATCCTTTGCCAAATGAACCCACCGAAAGTGAATCAAAGTGGAACTATCGTGCTAGAAACTTTATCTTTGAGACTCTTGAGGAGGATGTGTTTGATAGGGTCTTTACCTTGGAGACCGCTCATGAGGTTTGGATGGAGCTCAAAAGAATCCATGTAGGCAACAAGAAAATCCGTGAGGATAAGTATAAGTTGCTTAAGGTTGAGCTCAATGAGTTTAAGATGAAGGATGATGAGGGTGTAGAGGAAATATATTCTAGGATGGGTGTTCTTATTCAAAATATCAATGCTCTCGATGTTGCTAACGTGTCCGAGCAGGAAATCATTCGGAAAATCCTTCAAACGCTTCCCAAGCCCAAGTACAACATCGTCAAGGCACTCATCTTTGAGAAGGACTTCAAAACTCTTACTATCACCGAAGTTGTCAACAAGATTCAGTCTCATGAGATGTTCTTGATAGGCCAAATTGAATCATCTTCTTCCACATCAAGCTCCAAGAAGGATCTTGCACTCAAGGCTAATGACAAGACCAAGCCCAAGCTAAAGTCAAAAGCAAAGCCTCCTCCTTCAAGTGAAAGTGAAGACAAGAGTGACTCAAGTGATGATGATGAAGGTGAACTTGCTTTTCTCATGAGGAAGACTACCAAGTTGCTTTCCAAGATTGGTAAGAAAGGCTACAACTATGATCCTAAGAAGAACAAGTTTCGCTCATCAAGAAGAAGTGGTGAAGGTGGCAAGAGGAAGTGCTACAATTGTTCAAGCTATGATCATCTATCATATGATTGCCCCAAGCCCAACAAGCGAGTGTCAAGCTCAAGCAAGAAGAACGACAATGATGATGTGTCACACCCTGAAATTTCCAATTTCAGAATGTGAATAGAAAGAATAATTAAAACAATGTTTTCTCTCAATTTTAAAATTTTCCAACATTTATTTGCTTTACAGGAAATATAGTATAGGAAAATGTCTTTATTGTTTTTCTGAATTAAATAAATGTTTATGTGAGTGTTGCATTCATGTCGATGCATCTAGTGCTTCATGAGTGCAAAATGTTTTTAAAATACGTTTAGGTGCTGACCAAACCCTTCCAAGAATTTTCTGGAATTTTCTGGAGTTTATTCTCATTTTTCTTGAGCTATTTCTATTTATTAGAAGGCTCTAAAATCTTTTTCATGAGCTCCAAATATTTTATTTGGATTGTTCGTGTCCCAATCTAGCTCTGGGAATTTTCCTAGAATTTTTGGGATTTTCTAAATATTTTTCATGGTTTTAATGAATTATCTAGCTATTTCTAGATTTTCTTTTTCACGAAAATGTATTCTGAAAATAAAAAGAAAATCTTTTCCTTTATCCCTCTCCCTTTCGGCCCAGTTTCTCTTTCAGCCCATCAAACGAAGTCCACTCATGCCCCTCAAAGTTCCCTCACCGTTCACTTCTTCACCTTGGCCCAACCCTTGCTCCAACCCGCCAGCCCTAGACCGATCTGCTCCGGCCCGCTTACCCGGCCCTACCGCGGCCCGGCGGAGCCCATCCGGGCCCGGGCAGCGGTTTGCCACCGGCCGCCGCCAGGACTCCGCCGGAGTCCGGCGCCTCCCCGCTTCAGCATCCGTGCTAGGCACGACAAGCCATGCGCCCTATAAAGCTCCGGCTGGCCGCCCGCGCCTGCTCCTGCATCTCGCCGCCTCGCGCGCCCGCTCCACCGTCGCCGTGGCAGCCAGCGCCGCTGCCGCAGGAGCTTGACGCCGCCGAACGATTCCGCCGCCTCGGTCTAAGCCGGCGACTTCACGAGCTTCACAGGGTCGAGCCGCACTCATCCTGCTATTCCTCGTCACCGGAGGGACGTCGGAACGACGCCGCCACCTGAACCCGCGCCGGCCGACCATACCCCTCCGTTGCCGGCCGTCTGCCGTCCTTCCCCTTCCCCGGTGAGCACGTCTTTGAGATTCCCTTGACCTTCTCCTCCTTTTTCCTACCTCACCCGGGCCCCTCGCAGTGCAGGTCGCCGTCGCCGCCGTCGCCTGGAGCCGCCGGTCTCCCTGTTCGGCCGTGTGCCAGAGGTAGAAGAAGACATGCCCTTCTTGTAGTTAGACCCCTGAAGACTTGTGAAATCTTTTCAATATCTTTTGTGTCTTGCAAATCTTGTAGAAAACCCCCTAGATAGATCCCACCTCTGCACATAAATCCAACCTGAGGATCTTGCATGAAAGCCCCTGAGTTTATATACATAATTATGTATATGCCCCTGGTTCTTGCAGTTAAGGCCTTAGAAGTTTCTGAGCCTTGCCAGTAGGTCCCTGCACCTTGTTTTCTTCACAGTTTTCATGCTTTAGCTCCGTTTTAATCCGTTCAAGTTGCGTTAGGTTCGTAATGACATGAAGTACGCATTAGTGGTGAGTTTTCATCATATTTTGTTTTCTAAAAATAAATTTAATATTAATTTTAAATAATGCTTATTAAACATGCCTTTTCTAAATAAAATCTATATAGAGCTATATACCATTTTTCATAATCAATATTAATTTGATTAATCTTTATTTCACATGCTTTTGTAAATAAAATCTAATTAGATCTTTTACCCGGTTGTTCATAATCAAATGTTAATTTGATTAATATTTAATTAACCTTTTGATAATTAAAAGTGAATAGGCTTTTACACCGATTTTTGCAATAAATATAAATTTGATTAATGCCAATGCCATGATGTTTTTAATAATAATATGATCCACACGAATCATAAACTTACGTTTAGATGATTCATATAGTTTAGCTTTTCTAATTTAAATATTTAATTGGTATAACTTATATATGAATCTTTATAAATAAAAGTTGACTAGTTCTTTACACCGGTTTTATAAATAAAGTTTAATTTGTTTTAATTCCAACTTAAGGTATTTTCTTTATGAAATATCCTTTACATATACTTTGTTAATTAAAATAAACCAAGCTCATAGTCTCTTGTTGTGTGATAAAAATCCCTCGATAGCTTTTGTCTGTTCAACCTTAGTTACGTTCTCAATGTTGCGTAACCATAGACTTGAGCCTATCCTTTAGCATGCTCTTTTAATGCTTTTTCTTTTGATTGGTGCATTGTTCTTAGTTGTACTTGTCTGTTTGCTTTGTATGATTGTGCCCGATGATTGCTTCGAGTAGAAGATCGTTGTTCGTTTGCTTTGAAGATAAAGAGTTCCAAGAAAGCGAGCTGAAGAGCAGTGAGAGTAGCTTTTCGTTGGAGAAAGGCAAGTGCCCCTAACCATCCTTCTAGCTATGCTTTATTTACAAGAATACTATGCTTTAATCGGAACATGGAGCGACCACCCAGGAAAATAGTGCAACCACAAGACATATGGCTCTGTCTTGGCTGAATAATTAGAGACCTTGATATTGTAGTGATCTTACCCGAAAGGGACAAAAAGGGAGGCGTTGATAGAGTATAGACTCGCTCTAGTAGGGAGTTGGGCTTGGCTAAGACACGGTACCTACTAGGGGACTTTATGCCCTACTGCAGCCTGAAACCTAGTGGGTTGCTACACATCTGGGAATCTTTGTAAAGGCCTCGTAGCGTCCCTATGCAATCACAAATAGGAAGTGTGGTATTGTGCCTACTTTTGCACAACATGGTTGGGTCCAAAGTTCTTCTGAACTTTTACGCGACTTGTGGTGAAAGTGTACAACCCCTGCAGAGTTTAAAACTAATCGATTAGCCGTGCTCACGGTCAAGAGCGGCCTGGACCCTCACATGATTAATATACTTAAAGATGGACTTTAAATTACTTTCTGGTTATTTCTTGTGGTCTAGCTGATTACCAACCATAAGTGTACTCAACCTTGCTAAACTGCTGCTCAGAAGGAGAAGATGTGTGAAGTTGTTGAAGATGGTGTTGATGCTAGGCGTACGCAGCCCCCAATCGTCTGCCTGTGAAGTTTGGTGCCTTCGTTTCCAGGATAAAGTGTAAATCTCTGATAATCTTTCTTTTTCTTACGTGATACTGTTTCTGTAATCACTTAAATGTCACTATATGTATGAAAATAGATCCTGGCATACATATAGTTATGCATCTGGTTTTCTTTGGAAAAACAGGTGTGACATGATGATAATGAGAAAGATGACAAGCACTCCAAGAAGAACTCATTCAAGAAGAAGTCTTCTAGCAAGCCCTACAACAAGAAGAAGGGTGGTCATCGTTCTCTCTTGGCAAATGAATGGATCACGGATGGTGAAACTTCAAGTGAATCAAGCGGTAATGAAGATGAGAAGAACGAGAAGTTTTCCGGTCTTATGATCATATCATGGATGATGAAGAACCTCCTCTTCCTCCACCACCTATGTGCTTCATGGCTAAACACTCCAAGGTGAGCGATAGTGAAAATAGCGATTCCTTGGATAGTGATAATGAACTTTCACCTCATGCTCTTAAGGGACTTCTTGATCAATACACCGACATGATTAAGAAACAAAAGAGTAAGCTCAAGGCTCTTGAAGAGACCCATGAGAAGCCTAAGCTATCTAATGATGAGTTGCTTGTGAAACACAATGACCTTAGCAAAGAACATGAAGCTTTGGTAGTGTCTAACAAGTCAGTTAGAGATGACCACAACAAGTTGCTTGATAAGCACAATGAGCTAATCATCAAACATGATGATATAACCGTGCTTGACAAGTCACTTGAGTAAAGTCAAAAGATGCTTAAGAAAGACCATGTGGTCTTAGAGATGAAGTATCAAGAAATTGAGCTTGCATATGAGGCTATTTGTTCTAGTGGGCAAGAAATTGCTAGAGACATCACTAAAACAAATGCTTCTACCTCTTGTGATGATTTAATTGAAGAACCTAAGATCTTGCTAAATGATGAGAATAGTGCCTCCTCTTCCAAGACTAACCATGCTAGAGTGAAAGCCCCTGAAGAGGAAGTAAGAAGCCTAAGATCATGTGTGAAGAACTTGGCCAAGGGTGAAGAATTGCATAAGAAGATCCTTTTTTACAATGTAAGAGATTATGGCTCTAAGGGACTTGGCTCCTTCCCTCAACCCATCAAAGAGACTCCCAAGTCAAAGGAACTTTATGGGTGCTTTGTGAAGGAAGTTGGGTCTTATTGCCAATATTGCAAGATCACCGTTCATCACACAAGGGAGTGCCCTATACCTACACGTCATTTGCCTATCTTACCTTGCAACTATCGTTCCATGTTCAACAATAACCATTTCTTGTTGTTGAAGAATAGCAAAGGCAAGGTGGCGGCAAAGTTCATAGGGGCCAAGACTAAAGTGAAACCTCCTAGGCAAATTTGGGTTCCCAAAGCTTTAGTAACTCATGTGATTGGACCCAAACTTGCTTGGGTTCCTAAATCTTCAACTTGATCTATTTGTGTGTAGGTGAACTACAAGGCCGGGGGAAGTCATTGGGTCCTTGATAGTGGATGTACTCACCGTCCAAGTTAAAATGTTAACCTCTCTAGTGGATGATGCGAGAAATCATGAGCAAGTTACTTTTGGTGATAATTCTAAAGGAAGGGTCTCCGGTTTGGGTGACATAACTATAGCAAAAGATCTCTCTCTTTACAATGTATTATTTGTGGATTCTTGTAGTTATAACTTGCTTTCCATTGCTCAATTTTGTGATCTTGGTCTATCTTGCCAATTTGATGATGAGGGAGTGATCATTACTAATAACAAGAAATCTAATGAAGTTGTGTTCAAAGGTTTTCGCCATGGCAATATCTATCTTGTAGACTTCTCCTCTCATGAAGCAAATTTGACTAATTGTCTATTCACCAAGACATCCAAGGGTTGGCTATGGCATCGTCGCATTGCTCATATAGGCATGAGTCAACTCAAGAAGGCTTTCAAAAGGGGTTTAGTTCTTGGTGTGAAGGATGTCACCTTCGAGAAGGACAAATTATGTGGAGCGTGTCAAGCCGGCAAGCAAGTAGCAAGTCACCATCCTATGAAGGCTTATGTTTCTACCTCAAGACCATTGGAAGTCATACACATGGACCTCTTCGGCCCGGGTACTTACAAAAGTCTTGGTGGTAATCTCTATTGTCTTGTCATTGTTGATGATTACTCACGCTACACTTGGACATTCTTTTTGGAGGACAAGAGCAAGATGTTTGGGATCTTTAAGAACTTTGCTACAAGGGCTCAAAATGAATTTGAGTCATCTATTGTGAAGATCCGAAGTGACAATGGATCGGAATTCCGGAACACTCAAGTGGAAGAATATTGTGATGAGCTAGGCATCAAGCATGAATTCTCTTCAACCTACACACCACAACAAAATGGTGTGGTAGAAAGGAAGAACAAGACTCTCATCACCTTAGCTCAAGCCATGTTGGATGACTATGGTGTCTCTCAAAGGTTTTGGGCGGAAGCTATCAACACGGCGTGTCATGCTTCAAATAGGGTATATCTCCACCGACTATTGATGAAGGCACCCTATAAGCTTCTCATTGGGAGGAAGCCCAACATCTCCTACTTCCGAGTCTTTGGGTGTAAGTGTTTCATTTACAAGAAGAGGAAACACCTAGGGAAGTTTGAGAGTAGGGTAGATGAGGGCATATTTGTTGGTTATGCATCAAACTCCAAGGCATATAGAGTATTCAACAACACTACACGTGCTGTTGAAGAAACATGTGACGTGGAGTTTGATGAATCTAATGGCTCCCAAGGAGATGGCTATTGTTGTGATGATGTAGGAAAAGAACCTCTCCGAGAAGCAACGAAGAAGATGGCTATTGGGGACATCAAGCCAAAGGACGATGATGATACATCTTCTACTTCCCACAACCATGAAGACTCCTCCTCTGCCGATGATGATGATGATGACCATCAAAGGTGTTCAACATCATCCCGCACAAGACAAAAGATTCCATCTTCCTCACAAGGACCACCTCCTACATCTCAAGACACTCAAGATCAAGAAGAGGAACCGGAAGTAGAGAAACCTTAAGATGATCCAACTTCTACCACACTTGGAAGGCGTACAAGGACTTCATCAAACCATCCCATCGATCTTGCCTTGGGTGATCCCAAGGGTGGTACACGTACTCGCCGCAAACAATATGCTTCTTTTTGCAAACATCATGCTTTTGTTTCCTTTGTAGAACCCACTACAATAGAAGAAGCTCTCGAGGACCCGGATTGGATCTTGTCTATGCAAGAAGAGCTCAACAACTTCACAAGAAATGAAGTTTGGGTCCTAGTAGAGTGCCCCAAGAACAAGAACGTGATTGGCACCAAGTGGGTCTACCGAAACAAGCAAGATGAACATGGTGTTGTGGTGAAGAACAAGGCAATACTTGTCGCCAAGGGTTACTCTCAAGTAGAAGGCTTGGACTATGGAGAGACCTTTGCTCTGGTTGCGCGTCTTGAAGCAATCAGTATCCTTCTTGCTTGTGCTTCTTGTCACAAAATGAAGTTATTCCAAATGGATGTCAAAAGTGCCTTCTTAAATGGCTTCATCAATGAAGAAGTCTATGTTGAGCAACCTCCCGGTTTTGAGGATCCTACATATACTAACCATGTCTATAGGTTGAACAAGACTTTGTATGGACTCAAGCAAGCTCCAAGGGCATGGTATGAGAGGCTCCGGGACTTTCTCATCAAGGAAGACTTCAAGATTGGAAGAGTGGACAATACCTTATTCACCAAGATCATCAATGGGGAGCTTTTGATTTGTCAAATTTATGTTGATGATATCATCTTTGGTTCTACTAACCTCAAAGTGTGCAAATATTTTAGTAATCTCATGATTAGGGAATTCGAGATGTCTATGATTGGAGAGCTCAACTTCTTCCTTGGGTTTCAAATCAAGCAATTGAAGGAAGGGACTTTCATTCATCAAGAAAAGTACACTAATGATATTCTCAAGAAATTCAAGATGGATGATTGCAAGCCAATCAAGACACCAATGCCTACCAACGGACATCTCGACTTAGATGAGGGAGGTAAACCGGTTGACCAAAAGTTTTACCATTCTATGATCGGTTCCCTTCTTTACCTTACCGCATCTAGGCCCGATATCATGTTTAGTGTTTGCATGTGTGCTCTGTTTCAAGCCAATCCTAAAGAATCTCACCTAAGTCCTTTGAAAAGGATCCTTAGATACTTAAAATACACACCTAGCATTGGCTTGTGGTACCCCCATGGTGCTTGTTTTGAGCTCTTGGGTTATTCGGATTCAGATTTTGCCGGATGTTGAGTAGACCGCAAGAGCACTTCGGGTGGGTTCCATTTGCTAGGTCGATCTTTGGTTGCTTGGTCCTCTAAGAAGCAAAACTCCGTGGCCTTAACCACCACGGAGGTGGAATACATTTCTGCCGGGGCTTGTTGTGCTCAAATCCTCTATATGAAGCAAAACCTCTTGGATTATGGTGTGGTTCTAGATAGGATTCCTCTCCTTTGTGACAATGAAAGTGCCGTAAAAATTGCTAACAACCTGGTTCAACATTCGCGCACCAAGCACATTGATATCCGCCATCACTTCTTGCGAGACCATGTTGCTAAAGGTGATATTCTCCTTTGTGGTGTTCGCTCCGAGGAGCAATTGGCGGATATATTCACTAAGCCTCTTAATGAAAACACCTTTTGTAGGCTAAGGAGTGAATTAAATGTGCTTGATGCGTCCAACATCATATAATGCTTGTCATATAGTTTGCATTTGCATATGTACATGTTGTAGGGGCTTGTCTAACCTTGTTAAGATAGTGGTGAGTATAGGTCTTGCTTGAGCCGGTGGTTTCTAAAGTTTCGCTCAAGGCATGTTGAAAGGCTCACCATGAGGGCTCAAACTTGACAAGATAGTTTATCTTTCCACTTTGCATCTTTGCTTGTCATATAGATTCCATTCATGTTTAATTTCATGCACTTGTTCTTGCATTGCATTGCGTGAGAGGTGTCACAAAGGAAAATAACACTATGAGAAAGTTGCTTAGTGTTCAATGCAAATCAACAACTCCAAAGTGTGATGAGACAAATGATTGTGCTTAATGCCTATTGAGTTATGTCCTAACGAGCTTAAAGGGTCTATCTCTAAGTTCAAAGGCAAATAACTCATACATTCCCTTTTTGGAGCTCCCTCTCCTCCTTTTGGATCTTATTTTGCCTATTTTTCTAAAAATTTATAAGGTCTATCCCTTGTAGGGAATCTATGGTTTATATAATTGTATTTTGCAAAGGAGTGCTTGAGGGGTGAGGTTGTCACTCAGAATTGGTCCAAAAATGTGCTTGTGTTGGCTTGTGTGTGACATTTGTTGGATAAAAAATGAGCTCTAGATCAGCATTCTGAAATTTGTCACCGTCGGATGAACCACTGCTGTGTAGGTTCCAGGTGTCGGTTCATCCGGTGGCCGGGTCAGTTTGAATTTTCCTCAGCACGCCACTGGTTCGCATCGTCGGATGAACCGACACTCTCCTCTGTGGAAGCAACGGTTCGTCCGGTGCTACTGAGTTTAGTGGCTATTTTTGACCTGTGACGAATTCATCCGGTGAATCTAAAATCCAGGGCATCGGTTCATCCGGTGCTACCTTTCTCTGATCAGCTCATATCCTCTAGCGGTTCGACCGACGCTGTGCTATTCCTATCGTCGGTTCATCCAGCGCTTCTCTGCGAAGCGGTCCCACATGTCATAATCGTACTCGACCGTTTCTTCCCAAAATCATTTCACTGCGCCGATGCCCGTACTCACACCCATGCACCGCGATTCTCGCCGTCTCCGGCCACCGCAGCTACGCGCCACCACACCCGTGCGCCGCTGGCCCCCAGACCTCGCCGCCAGCCAGCTCCGCCGTCGAGCCGCCGTCCTCTCCGCACAAATTTGCGCACGCACCGCCGCGGAACCCTAGCTAGGGTTTCGGACGCCACTGCCGATTCTGGCCGGCCGCCGGCGCCGTAGCTCGTCGGTCGTCGTCTAGGGGTGCGCACGGGCGTCCTTATTGCTCCACTGCTGCTTCCCGTCATCCTTTCCTTCGCAGTGGTGAGCAGCCCCTCATTTCTCCCTCTCTGTACTTGTGTTCTACGCATCTTAGGGAGGAATTCAGGGTGTCTGATTGAGGATTTTTGAGCTATGATTAGTATGACCATTCTAATGCTCAATTCTTCACAGATCTTGCTCATTTTTCATTATTTTTGCTCTAAATTCCTACATGTCTTGCTATATCTCTGGGAATTTTGAGTAATGTGCTACTGTTTGAGCCCTCTTGTACTCATTTCTTTGACAGTAGGATGCTGAGCACTCACACACGTATCTTGCTGCACCTAAGGACGTTCCTAGACTTTATCTTCCTTATCTTGTGACATGTTCATCTACTAGAAAACTTGATTAAGCTCAATCTTTTCATTTGCTCTGCTTAAGGACCTCTCACCCTTAGCTATTTATCATGTTTATACACTCTTCTCGCTATTCTATAATCTTCCACCGCTTCTTTTGACAGATGCCAGGAGACAAGAGGAAGGGCAAGGCAGTCGTTGAGCCGAAGAAAATGAAGAGCAAGCAAGACAAGGAGTGGGAGCGTGTGCTACGTGTGCCAGACACTCAGGGGCAGCCACAGAGGGGCATTCGTATTGGTGGTAGTGCACAGAGTCAGGGGGAGCAGCCCCAGGAGCAGCAGTCGTTACGGCATTTAGGTCGTACCCGTCCGACAGAGACCGAGTCTCCCTCCTCTGCACCACGTACCGGTCCTCAGACTCGTGGTGGACACACTCAGCCTACTCCGAGGCAAAGGAGGACAGCAGCAGAGCAGCAGGTTAACCAGGAGCAGCAGGATCAGCCGCAGGAGGGCCCTGAGATTCAAATTGGTTCATGGAGGTCCGAGGCCTTTGGGGTCTATCTTCGTGACTTGAGGAGCTTATCCGGGCTGAAGATCCAGAAGTTGAGGTTTGTCAAGGAGGAGGAGTGGTTCCCTCGTTGCCGAGAGGAGTGTGATCCCCGGTTCTGGACGATCCTTCAGGAGAGCTTTTATGCTTCCTATGTCAAGAAGGGGTTACAGCTCAGCCAGCACAGGATGCTTCAGTGGACAGCCCTCAGAGCAGCAGCAGTTGGAGTCCCGATACTCCCCCACTTCGACTTCATTCTAGGACTTGCAGCTTTGGTCAGTGACAGGCCGAGATACGTGCCAGAGTGGGTCCGTGTCTTCTACGCCACCGTGTACATTGAGGACGCCCAACTCTCGATGAGGTTCATGTTTATGGGACAGCAGTTTAGACTCACCAGAGAGGGTATTGCTCAGTTGCTTGGGGTGCCAGTCGAAGACACGTCTATTCACAACCTGGCCTACCCTGACGTTGAGGCTCCTCGTCGTGCTCACACACCGATTGTTCCGTCAGATGAGGAGATCAGCTTTATGTTTGTTGACGTTTGATTATCATTGCAAAGTTTGTTTGGACTTGCAAGCGGACAAATCCTCCATCGTAGTCAAGGGACCCTTCTTCCCTTGAGTGGCGAACCCAAGGTAGCGAATCCGCGGAACAATGTGTAATGCAAGATCCAATCTAATAAGCGGAAAACGCTTTGATCTTGAAAGGGGTTTTTGCATCTAATCTAAGGAAAAACCATGAAAACACATCTAATCTACTAAACACCGGATGTAGCAAGAGAAAGAGGAGGTAAAACCAATCTAGAGATTGGATCGGGTCTTTTGTTGAAGTTCTAAAACCAAGAAGAATAAAGCAAACGAATCTCATTAAAAGCCTCTTTAAATCATGGTTTCCGTTCCAACCCTCAAAGGCACCTACCGTACACGTGATCAACATCCTGTCATGATGTCCCGCTTATTGTGTAGGTGAACCTAAGAGCACGTTCACAAGGAACGTCTTGAAAATGCTCGGAAGGTCAGGTATGCACCTCTAGCCACCATGGCTACAAGAACATCCTATGCAATCTATCTGCGGAATAGATCAGAGAATAAGAAAACCCAAGCGAAGACAAAGTCGTAGAGAAAGCACTTGATCTCTAGAAATCGGATTCAATCTTGCAAATTCAACATGAAGTATGATACATGGACAAGATCACCACCGGGATCCTACCTTGATCTTGATCCTAGCTTCTAGAACTCTGACGTGGTCTTCCATGCAAGGTTACCACGTCGGCTAGGGAAACCCTAGTCAACCATCTCGACCCTCTCCTCTCCGGAAGGGTGTCCCTCTCTTCTCTGCTCCTCGGCGGTGGATGACGAATTTGTTGATGCGTGGCTCGAGGCACGGGGGCTATAAATAACCCGAGGATCATCTAGGTCAAAGGGGGTGGCGAACCGGCACGAAAACGGGCCAGGCCGACCGGCCTGGGCCGACCGGCCCAGGGTGTTTTTGGCCCGGTTTGCCCCCGGTTTTCTTCCAGACGCTTCTCGCGACTTCCTGACTTTTTGCCGAGTTGCATATGGGTCCTTGACGTCATTTTCCTCGCGGTTTAGATAAGGGTGCTTGGCGTACGAACTCCCGCATCTTCCGTCTAGGTCCTCAGCACTTCTCGGCTTCACGCTTTAGTCCTTGGTTCATTTGGAGTCATGTTCATCTTGTATCTTGACTTGCCCCGGGGTCCATGATCACCTTGTAAAACCCTTGATGAACTTTACCCGGAAGTCCTCATTTAGGCTCTTGATTCCTGTGTAAACAATAAACTCCAAATACCATGCACGAGTGCAAACTTGACATATAATGAGGGTTAGGATTGTTAGTGTGAATAACAATTAATACCAACATAGAAGGTAAACATGTGGCTAGGTTGACGGAAATCGACCGCCAACATCCCCCATACTTAAACCTTGCTCGTCCTCGAGTAAGCCTTCAATGGATATCAGTGTTGCCTTTCAATGTTCATACCCTGCACTTGATCATATATGAGAAAACATAATGCTTTCTAAATTTATATTCATTAAAGTTCCATAATGTACTTGATCAAGCTCTTTCCACAAGTACTTGATCATGCTCTCAAACTTTTGAAAAATTGAACAAATCTCAGAAATTTGAAAAATAAAGAATGAGATAAAGAGACAAATTGTTTTACCAAGATCAAAAATAACCATCTTGTACTTTGCTCATGTACTCTCATCTCATCTTGTCTCTCAAGCCTACTTGTTCTACTCCTTTCCTCTCTCTCAAAGTATATGGTGGAAAGCTTTATATGGAGCTATAGGAAAGTTTAGTCCTACCAAGATATTATAGTTGAGATATTATTAAAACAAGACTAGTTTCTCATGGTCTTACCGAGACTCGTCAAAAAGGTCATTGGAAAAATAATGTTATCAAGGAGTGGGAAGAGAAAAATACACACACTTTGAGATAGGTGGACATGTGCAAATGGCAAAGAGTGATCCCGAGGCACAAACGAAATCCTCGTTATCGGATTGCACATGGTTGGAAAGATGAGTATGGGTCTTGATCTTGAATCCTCTTGAAAACTCAAATAGCACTAAACATAGCTAGAGAACCGGGGAGCTTTATTTTTTTCTTTCTTTCTTCTTTCTTTCTTTTTCTCATCATACTTTTTCTTCTTTATCATTTTTTTCATCATTTTTTTTCATCATACTTTTTCCCTTTTTTTCTTTTTTTATTTGCTCCCCTTGAACTCTGGACTATACTAGCACTTCCTTGGCAACCCCCCATGCTTAGACGTTTGCTCGTCCTCGGGCAAAAAAGGTGATAAATGTGCCAAGGTGGATTGAAGCTCTCATATTTTCATAGGGAGAGATACTCGAAAAATCTTCTAGGGATCCTTTTGGAAGTCTCCCTTACTCACTTGAAGCACCTTCCTTATAATCTTCCTCAAAATATTCATCCATACTCATATATTGGGTTGTGGTCAAGGAGGTAAACACAAAAAAGATATGTTTGGGTTTTGTGGTTGGATATCCGGCGAGGTTTGCGAAATTCCCAATGTGTAAACTCACAATGCACGGATAGAAGAGGCTAGCATAAAGAACGAAACACAAAAACAGAATGACCAGCTTCTTAGTCTCGGACCAGAGAAATCAGGCCTTGAATTAATGCACCCAAAAATAAATCTTGTATATACTAATGTTTTGCACTCAAGTAAGTTTGGGCTTTGGATGGGTAGAGCAAAATGCAAGCGGTACACATGACAAGGTTAGCATAACTTTTTGAGAATAAAAAGGTTCTTTGATTTATTCAAAATTGAGAGCAACGAAAAAGAACTATGGGACTTGAGTTATCATAACCAACACACAAGATTAGGCTAGCATTTAATTAAATTTCAGATTCATATTAAAAGAGATCACTAGCTTAAACATGCATAACACAAGCACAAAGATGAGCAAAGCGGCAACTTTCATCATATATCAACATGGCATCAACTTATTATCTTCACTAGAGGTGATAAACTTGGTGGCAAACTTTATTCATGTTGATTTAAAGCAAACACTACTACTAACACACATGCTGAAAATAAATAAAAACAGAAAATGCTACGCATATATAAATTTGCATAAAAGCTGAAAATAAAGAAAAGGAAAGAGAGAAAATCAAACCGAAGTTGAAGGCATCATTATTGTTTTTCTTCTTCCTCCTTCTCCATTCTTCATCTTGCGGTGGTTAATATTGATGATCTTGCTTGTAGCATGATTGCGCCAGTCCTCCTCGAAATTATTCCGGCGGTGATATGTGAAGGCGACCTACTTGATAGGCAATGTTTGCGGTCCCTTCTTCCATTTGACTTGCATTGTTTTGGATGGGATGCCATGAAAACTTTGTTAGGAACCATGTATGATGGAGGATGTGGTAGCGTGACTGCCCTGCTCCCCCATGCTTGCACTGGCATACTTCCTCCATATGGTGATGGCATCGGAATCCCTCCATGTGGTTGTTTATTATCTTGATGTGCAGCCTCTCCTTCGTCTTGGGCCGCGGAGGATGATCCCTCTCCCACAATTTTTCCTTTATTTGCGGGGCTTCACACATGTCTTAAATGTCTTCATGTAGTTCCATGATCCTTCATGTGAGAGCCCAAAAATATCCGTGTCCTTGGATGTTGTCTTATGTGTGTAGTCCATTGTGGTCTTCTTCAAACATCTACTTGCATCGGATGCCGCCAACTCGTGTCTTCATTTGCCAATGCTCCAGGGGTCTTTGTTTTGTTCCAAGCCTCTGGATTTCTTCATGAGTGGTCTAATGGAAGCATTCCCTAAGCTCCTCTTCGTTGTTGTCGTCCACACCTTCGCCATCTTGTTCTCATCATATTGCAGCTGCCTCTTCCTTGGATTTCCCCCTGTATACATAACAGAACATATACCAAAATATGATTCTATTGAAAAATTTATAAAATTACCTTTCCAACGGGTACTCATCCATCTTAATCGGAGTCCAAGTGAGGGAGTTATGGTTGTTTCACTTCAGCTTTGCTTGCTGTCCAGAAATTTTCAGGACGTGCAATCATCGGTGATTCGGCCATATCCGCTTGTAGGAACCTCCGATCGATTTGATTCTTGACTCATTGGAAGCATAACTTCGTAGGGCTTCTAAATATCCAAAGATATCCTGTTGTTCTTCCCATGAGGCTGTGCAAAACTTGACGCGAACAGACTTCGAAGATGTTGAAGAGCTTGATCTTGTGATTTCGGAGGCATCGTGATTGCTTCCAATACCTATTGCTTGAACAAACAAATCTCCACAAAACATTAGTCTCAAAATTTTAATTGACACGTTGACTTACCTTGTTCTTAATCTTCTTTGCCGGTACAAGAAATCCTTCCTCTAACCAATTTTGTCTTCATTCAATCTCAACCTCATGTTGGGAAGAGGAACATTAATGTTTGTCAACTTGTACCTTCTCCTCTCATCTCCATTAATAAATTTTCCTTGCTTCATGTACTTAATCCCAAAGAAATCCCGATAAGGAGAAATTTTTGGTTCCTTGTTATCTTCTCCCGAAATCATTCCCCAAAAATCCTTCTAACATATTTTCTTGGACATCAACTTGCTCCGGGGCTTCTTTCTTGTAACCGAGTAGTTCTCCAATATCTCCATAAGAAACTAGTTGCTCTTTATCTTCAAGGCGGGATGAGAGGCATGACACCCCTTCATTAATGACTGGTGCCAATGTATAAGAATTTCCAAGGCAAGCTCCTTGTGAGTAGTCACACCAACTCCATTAAAGAATTCCACCCATCCAAGGTTGCTCAAGATTTGATCTCCGAGTAGAATCCTACACTTGGAGGGCATCATCAAAGTCAACATTTGGCACAAGCTTCCTCTCAAGACGAACAAGCCTCTCCTCCTCCTCCTCCGTCTTCATGATGAATCCATTGGAATGCCTCGGAGTGTATGGTGGTGGAGTGGATGAACGAGTTGAGCGTCATGGTGGAATGAGTGGCTCCTCCATGTGTCCTTGCGGTTTGGTGTACCGCATGGATGAGCTTCCTGTACTCCTTATGCCACCAAGGGGCATCGTGCCACTCCTCGGTGGTGCCACGTCTTCCTCCATGCTTCGGGGAGACTCGGAGACCGAGTGCCTCCTCGAAGAGCTTGATGATGACCTTCGATGATGATGATCGTGTCTTCCTTCTGAGGATGATGTTCATGATCTCTCTCATCATTCCTTGCTGCACAAAGTCACAAACAACTCCCCTGGGGGTTTCTCGTCAGTGGAAATACACACAAAGAAAGAATATGGATGTCGGAGTTTATTATTGTTAGGGTGAAGTGTGAGGTGCACAAGATAGGGGTGATGTTTGCCCAAAGGGTTTATGAATACTTGAACATGCAACCGCCTATCATGGTGAAGCCAATCTATTGAGGTGTGACATGATATGTTGACGTGATCTACGAGAGCAACCCCAAAAGCAAGGTAGCTAACCTTAATCATCAAAGCATCATCAACACGAACAATAGATCAGAAACAAAAGGATCGGCGATTACATGACAAGATCCTACAACCCCATGGAACTCAAAATTTTTTCTAGGTTGTTTCTGGAACTTATGGGCTATGAACTCAAGAACACGAATTAACAAATGGATAAAATACTTACCGCGTGACCCATGAGATTCCATCGCCCAAACGTTCACAACCACTCTTTTGCTTGCGTGATTTAGAGTTCCACCTCCATTATTTTGCTTTGTGTCACTTCTTTGCTCCCTTGCCTCATGTGCTTCCAATAATTTCCTGCAAAACAAAGCCCTTGCTTCCCCCATGCTTGTCCTTTGCATGTGCCCAAGATGCCAAACGATGGATGCTTTCCCAAGATGCATCATGGAGCACTATATGTTAATCAAGCTCAAAAACTTCCCCTTAATCATGTTTAGATGCTAATTTCTCCTCTAATGTTGAAAGTTTAAAAATTAACGCAGCGCTAGCGATGAGTCCAAATATATCAGTAGAGGAGATTTTAGGCATCCGGAACAATTGTAAAATTTATTTTGGTTGCACCGGGATCGATTGCTTTCATTAGTTGATAGCAAGCTCCTCCGACTTGACCGTGGGGGCATAAGTTTAGGTTCTAATTTTGGCCAAACATGAGAGGGAGAGATTTTGAATAAAAAAATAAATTCAAAGGGGCTTAGAAAAATTCTAATTCTAGAGAAACCGATGGATGTCAAGTTGAAAAGAAACCAAAAATCAAGGTTCACACAAGTCCGGCCAAACCATTAAGGAACATAGCAAGGCTCTACTCGTGTGATTTTAACATGTAAAACTAGCCAACCTTAACATCATGGAGAGGATGAAAGGCTTGGATAGAATCTGAATTTTTGGTTCTAGCTTCTCGAAAAGAGGCAAATAAATCATGGGATGGCTCATGCATTGGTTTAAGATCGAAAAATCCAAATAAAACGACTGAGCAAATAAAAGGTTCTCTGAAATTTGTTCAACCACTTAAGAGTTAATAAAATGTTTTGTGTAGCAAATTCTAAGACTCACTTACTTGAAATTCGAAAATCTTCCGGGTTGCCCTCCCGATAGCTTTGTTCTTGATCGGGTTGTCCTCCCGGTAGCTTATTCTTGACTCGACGAACGGGTTGCCTCCCGCAAAGCGCTTCGTTTATAGTCAATAGCTAGACTTCTTCTCTTCTTCACTTCGGATCAACGCTCTTTGTGGGCGTTGCAATCTTGGGGACCCTACTTCTACACCATCCTTGGCCTTGGTGTAGGTTTATTCTTCGGCTTAGTCATCTTTTTGGTCTTCACAGGCGGGCGTTGATTCTTGGTCTTGACGGATGCAACAACTTTTGTGTCTCCACTTCATTCTCCTTTGGCTCCTCTCTTTCGATGTAACAATGAGGTAGAATGTATTTTATATTGACCACATTACACACCTTGAATCGTGGTTAACTTGAATGCACTCCTCTTGCCATCACTTGATCTCCCCCTTGCCGACGTTGTTGCTCCGACGGTCTTGAGGAACGATCTCTAGGATGAGTGGCAGATGAGGTTGATCTCCTTTTGATCTTGTAGGTGGAGTTTCTCTTGGAGATTCCGACGATGCCCGGCCTTTGCTTTTAGATCTTTGTGTTGCATGTCGCCTTTGCCTGCAAAATTTTTCTAGACCATCCACAAAATATATGTTTTTTTTTGTTGGCGATGTAGCCGTCCACGTCCCATTAGGGTTAGCCAAATATATACAAAAACTAAAAGAAAACTAGGGTTTAGCAAAACCCTAGATTGATTTTTTTTATTGAGGATGATCAAAATTAAGAGATGCAAAAGAAAAATCAAGAGAAAAACTAAAAATATTCACAAACGCAATACTAGATTGAATCTTGATTACTTGTTCCCCGGCAACGGCGCCAGAAAAAGTGGCTTGTTGATGTTTGATTATCGTTGCAAAGTTCGTTTGGACTTGCAAGCGGACAAATCCTCTGTCATAGTCAAGGGACCCTTCTTCCCTTGAGTGGCGAACCCAAGGTATCGAATCCGTGGAACAATGTGTAACGCAAGATCCAATCTAATAAGCGGAAAATGCTTTGATCTTGAAAGGGGTTTTTGCATCTAATCTAAGGAAGAACCATGAAAACACATCTAATCTACTAAACACCAGAGGTAGCAAGAGAAAGAGGAGGTAAAACAAATCTAGAGATTGGATCGGGTCTTTTGTTGAAGTTCCAAAACCAAGAAAAATAAAGAAAATGAATCTCATTAAAAGCCTCTTTAAATCATGGCTTCCGTTCCAACCCTCAAAGGCACCTACCGTACACGTGATCAACATCCCGTCACGATGTCCTGCTTATTGTGTAGGTGAACCTAAGAGCACGTTCACAAGGAACATGTTGAAACGCTAGGAAGGTCAGGTATGCACCTCTAGCCACCATGGCTACAGGAACATCCTATGCAATCTATCTGCGGAATAGATCAGAGAATAAGAAAACCAAAATGAAGACAAAGTCGTAGAGAAAGCACTTGATCGCTAGAAATCGGATTCAATCTTGCAAATTCAACATGAAGTATGATACATGGACAAGATCACCACCGGGATCCTACCTTGATCTTGATCCTAGCTTCTAGAACTCCGACGTGGTCTTCCATGCAAGGTTCCCACATCGGCTAGGGAAACCCTAGTCAACCATCTCGACCCTCTCCTCTCCGGAAGGGTGTCCCTCTCTTCTCTGCTCCTCGGCGGCGGATGACGAATTGCTTGATGCGTGGCTCGAGGCACGGGAGCTATAAATAACCCGAGGATCATCTAGGTCAAAGGGGGCGGCGAACCAGCACGAAAACGGGCCAGGCTGACCGGCCAGGGCCGACCGGCCCAGGGTGTTTTTGGCCCAGTTCGCCCCCGGTTTTCTTCCAGACGCTTCTCTCGACTTCCTGACTTTTTGCCGAGTTGCATGTGGGTCCTTGACGTCATTTTCCTCACGGTTTAGATAAGGGTGCTTGGCGTACGAACTCCCGCATCTTCCGTCTAGGTCCTCAGCACTTCTCGGCTTCACGCTTTAGTCCTTGGTTCATTTAGAGTCATGTTCATCTTATATCTTGACTTGCCCCGGGGTCCATGATCACCTTGTAAAACCCTTGATGAACTTTACCCGGAAGTCCTCATTTGGGCTCTTGATTCCTGTGTAAACAATAAACTCCAAATACCATGCATGAGTGCGAACTTGACATATACTGAGGGTTAGGATCGTTAGTGTGAATAACAAATTATTACCAACATAGAAGGTAAACATGTGGCTAGGTTGACGAAAATCGACCGCCAACACTGTCCAGCAGCCGTTCCTCCCTGGCACCCCTCAGACCCCTGACCGTTTGACTCGTGAGACCTACGTGGTCCACTTTGCTCTCAGGAGGTCCTTGCTCTTCAAGATGGGGAACGCCGAGTTGATCACCGGTGTCCAGCAGCGGCTCCTTCTCTATATCATGACTCACCGGACTTTCGACATTGTGGATATCATGCTCAGTGAGATCGAGGATGCGATCATGGATGGCATGGGGATGACTCGTCAGTTCCCGTTTGCTCACTAGATCAGCTGGATCCTATCTCGCTTGGAGGCTCAGCGCTACAACACAATCTTGGAGCGATCCAAGTTTGTTTTCAAGACATATCAGCCTCCGATGCCAGGGGACAGGAGGCAGGGACCCAGAGGACAGAGGAGAGCAGTCGAGGACCTTCAGGCTCGTGACGCAGCTGAGGCAGCTATGGATGAGGCAGCACGTCAGGACGAGCTACTTGCACTAGCTGAGGGACCTCTACCTCAGTACCTTGCCACCGACACCGAGGATTCCAGTGAGGATGAGGACTTCGAGCCCGAGACACAGCCCGTCTTCCGTGTCCATTGTACCCATGGCGACGAGGCTGGTGGTTTGAGCTTGCCAGGACAGCGAGAGCCAGAGTCACTGATTCCCCATATCACCATCTCTCAGGTCACTCAGCCTGACTCTCTTACTTTAGTGATCCAGTCCTTGGCAGATCGGTCTAGAGCCACGATGGAGATTCTGTGAGAGATGCAGGCTCAGTTTCAGAGGTAGCAGGAGGCTCAACAGGTGATCCTTGATAGTATTCGACAGCAGCAGGAGGCTCAGAGGTAGCAGTTCTAGCAGCAGCAGATGATGACAGCCCAGATGTTTCAGCACACGGGGCTTCAGCTACCTACACTTCCTACCCAGCAGTTGCTCCAGTCAGATCCGGCAGCCTCTCTCCCTCCAGCTAGTGGTCTTGTGAGCCTCCCAATCCCGACCGTCCCGATTTCACCTCTACTTCAGACGGGGATGTTTGCTACTCAGCCGATCTCTACTCCCCAGACGACCACTTTTCTTGAGCAGCTCAGGGCGGGTCAGTTCTCTCAGATGACTACTCCTTCGACCCAGCTGATGTCTCCGTTCCCGACAGAACCTCTTGTGTTTGAGACTCCAGCTCGTCCTTCCTTGGGTTTCAGCTCACCTCTTCCGTCTATGACCACTCCTCGCACAGAGGGCCTCGATCAGGAGGATAGCACTCTTCGCACGATCACTCAGCAGATCGAGACAGAGATGGCAGAGGATCCGCCAGTGGCGAGCTCTCAGACTCTTCCTACTACTACCACCGGCACTGACACAACTATAGTCTCTTCACCAGTATGTTCTTCGGAGCTGTCAGGTTTCGAGTCCGAGGACGGTGACACCTCCGTGTACTACGTCGCGCCTTCGGTGACTCTTACTTCTTCGCCGCCGCCGTCTTCTCCTCCACCTCAGCAGGACTAGATCCCTTTTTGGTGCTCGTTACCAAAGGGGGGATAGATAGGGGAGTGTAGAGATAGGGGGAGCTTGGTAGTGTGCTTTTGGAGTTTTTGTGCCCCTTGTTGTTTTGTGGAGTTCATGATGAGACATGTATTTGGATCTTGTGCTTGATGGTGGTTTACATGTCTACTCATGCTTGTGTGCTTGTTTAAATTAATGCATGTGTGCTTGTTTATATCTTGTCCTTGCATTAGTTGTAGAGTTTATGTTTTAATTTCAATTTCTCGTATATCTCTACTTGTGTTGTCATCTATCACCAAAAAGGGGGAGATTGTAAGCATCAAGTCCCTAGCGCACCTTTGGTAAGGGTGTGTTTCGGTGATAAATGACAACCGTATACTTGTGACTAACCTTTGTTTTGTAGCTGATTTAATCTTGGGTTATTGTCATGAGATATAAATGAAATGATACCCCTCAATTTGAAATTATGGATGATCAATGGACAAATACTACAAGGCTAAGGACATTGTTAGTTCCAAGTGTCACAAGGAGATGAAGGACACTTGGATTTGCTAGTTTGTAGTGTTTGACTGTACTATTAAGAGGGGTTCACACACCAGTAGCTTGACCATGCCAAATGCTATGCTATATTCATGCACTATCAAGCTCCTTGGTTGCTAAACAGCTCAAATTACTCATGGGACTACATTGGAAGCAAAAGAATTGAAGAAAAACTCAAAGGTGATTGAATTGGATGAGTTGAACTGCAAATGTCGGATGAACCGACGCCCCCGTTCCTAGTTGCGTCGGATGATTTCAGCGGTAGTTTCTGAGAAAAAGCACCGCCGGATGAACCGACGGTGCATCAACGGTTCATCCGGTGACCTAGGGTTTGGTAACAATAAGGTTTGGAGTCAATTGCCTTCAACACCGGATGAAACGGCGGTCAGAGCATCGGTTCATCCGGCGCGTGCATTTAAAGCATACAGAGACGCACTGAGAGGACTTGCTTCAGCACCGGATGAAACGACGCTACACAAGTCAACCAGCGGTTAATCCGGCGCCTATGTTTAATTCATACAGAGACACACTGAGTGAGATTGCTTCATCACCGGATAAACCGACGCAGCATCGGTGCATGCATCGGATGAATTGGTACAGCGGCTAGGTTCAATGGCTATATTCCATGCAACAGAGTGACCGGATGAACCGACGGCGCCGCCAGGGGGAATCGTCGGTTCATCCAACGGTGCTACTTTCTGCAGCACTTTTCTAACGGCTAGCCTCTGTTGCTTAGCCTATATAAGTGACCCCCCTGCATCTCTTGAGCTGCCTTTGCCAATCTGAAGAACCACAGCAGCCAAGGAGAGAAGGATTTAGTGTTTTGTTCATTTGGAATTCATCTTCCTTGCCAAAGGGGAATTCATTCTTGGTGATCAAGGGTTTCAAGGTGCTTTCTATGGCTAGCTGAGTGCATTGGTCAAGTGAAAGTGTGTGAGCTTGTTACTCTTGGAGTTTGACGGCTCCTAAACGGTTTCGGTGTTTGGAGGTTCTTGGTGAGCTCTTGGAGATTGTGGGAGTCCCGGGAAGTGCTTGGTGTAAATGGATTGAGACCCACCATTCCGGAGATGGAGAACAGGTACTCTTAGTGAGCACTCAAGTCTAAGTGGCTTGAGGGGGAGCAAAACTCTTTGTGAGTGCTCCAACGTGGACTAGGGAGAAGCGTCAATTTCTCGATACCACGGGAAAAAATTTGGTTGTCTCTAGTCCTCTTGCTCTACCTTTGTGCACTTAATTTCAGCATTTACTTTCAGTTCTTAAGTTCCTTTGTCCTAGTTTTCCTTGTGTGCTTTACTTGTCTCTTATCTTGACTAGGGTGCTTCTATCTTGTTAGTGGCATCTTGCTAAAGAATTTTGTTGCTAGTGTGCTTAGTTGGTAGAAAGAAACCTTTTTAGATAGGCGACACTAGAGATATAGGTTAATATTTGTTTATTGTTCTAGAAATTTGAAAAAGACCCATATTCAACCCTCTTGTATAGGCCATCGATCCTACAACGAGACAAACGATTTTCCCTCCTTCAAACGAGGTGGCAGTGGAATTATTTTTATATGGGATGATGAGAGCGAAAGGGGATTGGAATGGAATGAATTTTCCCATTCAAGGCTTGTCCGGTTTTGAGCAGGATTAGAGAGGATTTAGAAGGATAAAATTCAAAACTCTCCTCAATTTTTTTAAATTAAGGAAAATCTTCCTGTCTTTAATATCCAAAAATGTGAATGTCTACGACCCCAAGAAACAAATCTGACCACTTAGCAAGAAACTACCGAGTAGTTAGACTCCCAGCCTTCTACCTTGGAACACAAAAGACGAAAAAGAAAGAAATTAAGGGGAAAAAAGCCTGAAAGAGCTTCGAAGCTTCTTTTACATTCTTTATTCACCTTACTTGGTCCTTAAGCAGCAACAAACGTCTCACACCAATAGTCTTCTTAGAAACTTCTAATGTTAGGATTATCGATGGTCATGTGATGTCAGCTAATCCTTGTCATGTGGAAACCGTACTTAGACGATCTCTACCATGCCAATAGACCGGGCACTGCCATTGCTCCAAGTTGATCATAGTGTAGTGTATCCATCAGGGCCTTCAAGATGACGCCCCAAGAGGAGAGCAACGGTCGCCGCTCAAGGGTGGTGTGTCTGCGGTTCCGTCACCACACCCCGCCATGGTCGCCACGGTTGTCTTCTGTCCCTGTGCAGGGGGGGGCGAGAGTGGGTGTCTCTCCTCTTGCCCCTGTGGTTGACGCGCTCTACGTCAACACCAGCAGGGGAGGTTCGCCGGGGAGTTTGCGAGAGTTGGTCGCCGACTTCTGCGATTCCATCCACTGGTCTCCACATGTGCCAGTCTTGCCGGCGAAGCCCCGTGCCCGCAAGGCGAAGGTGCCCCCGGTCGGTTTTATTGCATGTCGCAGCAGCCGTATTGCGATCATGTCCAAGTCGAGGGGCCCCAACCCATCACGGCTGGACAGAACGTCTTGATGCGGCGATTGGGCATCATCAGGCGGGGAGAAGCCTCTGATTCTTCATCTTTTCAGGAGTACTTGAGGCTCTTCACGATTGGTCTTTCGGAGGAGCACTATGAGGCGATTCGAGAGCTCTCCGGTGGTTGTTTTGCAGCCTCTCAGTGTTGTATTCTCGAGGATGATGACTTCCACATGGCGAACAGGGAGCTCTTCCCGGAAGAGGCTCGGGTCGAGGGTGACTTCCCGATCTTGATGGGTACCTCGTGATCGTGGTCACTTTTTGGTTGTTTAAATGGATGAACATATGACTGTTTGGAATGTGTGCGACCTCGGAAGATAGTTTTTTGTAGAAACTTCTAATGTTTGAGATTCGTGTAACCTATTTGTACCCATTAGTGCTAACCCTAGCTATCCGCTCCCACTGCCTCTCCTGTGCCCGTTTCTTACCGCCGCCGCCGCTGGTTCCACGCTGCCGCGCTGCGGGCCGCCCGCTCCGCGGAGCTCCCTGAGCGCCGGGCCGGAGCTCCGCCGCCACCTAGGGTCGGGACGGAGCTCCCCCGCGCGCCTCTCTCCGCGCCGCTGCGGCCGGCCGAGAGCTCCGTGCACGACGCTGCAGTCGGCAGACTCCGCCACCTTGCATGCTGCCGCCACCTCATCACGTGCCCCTGCTACTCCGCCGCCTTCCAGATGCTGTCGCGCCACCCCGGCGGTGCGCTCCCAGCTTGGTCTGCCATGCACGGCCGTCGAGAGCCGCGGTGGCCGACGCGCCTCCAGGGTCGGTACTGCCACCCGCGCGTGGCCGCCATAGGTGAAGAAGAGGAGGGCCGTTGCAGCCCCACTGTTGGCATTTCTTAGCGTCGTCACTTTAAGAACAGATCTGAAATCCATCCTTAGTGACCACACCAAGAAACGCCTTGTAGGCACTTCTTAACATCACAACTAACGACGCCGAGTTAGCGTGAACATCAAGACTTGCCAAAGGTTAATCTAAATGATCATGAACGAATCCGCAAGCACACAGATAAACCATTGTAGAATTTCCCCAAGGAAGGAGAATATTCCAAGGGTATCGTATCCGTGGAAGGTAATGGCGGATATATTAGGCTTATGCTTTTGCTCTGAATGTAAACTAAGAGATAGATATAGTTAACAACAAACTCAAAGGCAGGGGTAAGATAAAAGATATAAAAGGTAGTGCGACACACACACTCAAATCTACCTCTACTCTAGCACACTACGGCTTAGGGGGAACATACGAGTTAGCTCTAGGTTCTAATGTACTAAACATACAAAGCTAGAAGATACAGGAGATAGGCATGAGTATTGCATGAGAGGGTAAGGTTCAGCACCCAGGTATAAACGGGGAGCTAGCCCGCGACGACCAGCACTCTGCGAAACTAGACTTTAGACTCCTATAGCAGGTACCGCGGAGGGTTGCAAAGGATCCAACAACTGTCACCACTGCGGACCTACCGCTATCGTTACGGGGGGTATGCTCATACCTAACGTAGCCAGACAACCCAGGCACCATGCATGCGTTGCTGCTAGACTCCACCCGGCCCGGGCTATTGTGACCCAGGGTGAGAGCCACCAGAAGACTGGTCAACTTAGACCGAGTACCGTAGCTTGAACACAAACCTCATGCAACACTCTCATGCCATCTAACAAGATCAACTAAGACTAGACATACGAACGGATACAAACTCTCTTATGTCTAGTCAACAAGATCAAAGGGTCGTTTTCGTGAAGAACACGAGCCTCTAACTTATGAACAAACACATAAGGAATGAGTTTATCATCCTTCAAGTGCATCAAAAGGTAGTGTTCATGAAGAACACAAGCCTCTAAATATGAACTCAAGAACATATCAAGCATATGATCTACCATGACTTTATATGAAATAGCTGAATAACTGAAGTAGATCAAAGTCATACAATGAAATAAAGATAAAAGAGAACTCATACCTAGACTCCAAAGAAGACTTGGAACCTGAAGAAGAGCTACTCTAGCCTACCCCCTAGCCTTGGAAACTAAAAGTGAGAGGAGAATGAGAGAGTGGTGTGTGGGAAATGGGAGCCCCTCCCTTTCTATTTATAGCCAAGGACCAGGCTTGCTCGGAGCACCAAATGACCTCGAAACATCCGGGAGTGAGCAATGGACCAATGAGCAGCTGCCACGTGTAGGGGCCAGATGGGGCGCCACTAAGGCGGTTCGGCCGATCCTAGGATCGGCCGGCCCCCTAGGGCGGCCCCACCTGGTGTGCTTCCTCTGGGTGGCTGCCCTGTGGGCCCTCTGATCCATCCCCGGTGCATGGCTTGATTTGGTATCCGAGGTGGGCCCTTTGATCCATGTGAAGTCCATGTGGCGTCCTCTGATTCGTCGGTGAGTACCTCCCTTGGATCAATGACGTGGAATGCCATGTGTTTCCTTGGTGGCAGCCACCTCCTCAGCTGAGTTGGCATGGTTTCTCCATAGAAAGTGGGTTTCCATCTCTTTTAAGGGGTATTTCACCTACATACAAATAATCTCCAAGGACAAGTGGAACTACATTATTCAAACCAAAATGCAAGTAAATAATGCATATGCCTCCATTTATGTGAGAATATTGAGGGCTGAAAGTAGTACTTAACAGCCGTCAACAAACTCCCCCAAGCTAACCTCTTGCTCGTCTCGAAGCAAGACATTAGAGACTTAGGTTGGTTGATCAGGAGTTGCTACAATGTTGTATTCTCAACTTATGGCAAACATACAGCAAAGTACTCTACCAAGAGTTGAACAAGTTGGCAATGTTTTTACCTTTCACCTGACGACGTGGGGCATATAGCTTCACCTACCTTAGGCGGTTGAGAGACAATGGTTATATAGCAAATGCATAATCACTCATACCTTGATCAGCTATCAATCCGGAGGTTTTGTAAATTTTTCAAAAGAAAATCATAGTTCCTCAAATGATACTCTCGGATCGCTCAAAAGTGTATGGTTCCTCACCAAGGCATCAATGTTGCCTTTCTTCACATCCTACTCCTAATAGGCTTTATGTGGAGCTGTAGGTAGGGAAGAAATGTGGCATACTTGTCTCTCATATTTTGCTAAGTCAAAAACCGGATCCTTGGAAGAAACAAACATACATCCTGATCAAGATGTGCAAATGTGTGTGATGGATATGAGCATGGTAAGGTGGATACTAGGCCCGGAGATGGGTGCCAGATATTACCATGCTTTATATGAGGGAATGAGGGATTGATGGTAAGGTGGACACTAGCCCCGGAGTAGGTACTAGTTATTACCATCTATATGGTGGAACTCTTTCGCTTGCACATATCAATCCCTTTTTCTCATTTTGAAATTTTTCGAGACTTGGGCTAGCTCTCTTTATTTTATTTTTGCTATGCTTTTGAGCATGCTTTTCTTTTTCTTTTTCTCTTTTTTTAGCTAGCCCTTTGTCTGTATTGGAGCTATTTTGGAGAGGGATGAATGATACAAAGATACATAGAGTTTTATTTGTGGAAGAATGCATAAGCATACGGAACAAATGATGAATGCTAACTTCCAGTGCAGAAGTTTAGCATGAACGTGTACATGATCTTGATCAGGGGAGTATGAGTTCTAACAAGGGTCACAACAATTTGACAAAGCTCAATGAGAGAACAAGCTGCATATGTGGAGGCTAAGAGCTAGAATCTACATATGGCCTTGGATGGGAAATTCTCATCATTGAGGAACTCATCATGTTTTGATTTTTTTCAAAAAGGAAAACTCCAGATGTCAAGCATCACTAAGCACAAGATCATAGCACTCTATTCTACCATATCATGCCTCACAACAACTTAGGCAAAGATCATGCTTTTTGCTACCCACAGTTTTCAAGCTAAGGTTTGAACATGCAAGCCAACAAACTCAAAACTAAGGCAGGATACAAAGTTGTAAGCAAGACTTACGAGGAGAATAAACAGAGAAACTATTCATCATTTCAACCATAGAGGCAAAGCATTCTTACTATGCATATCAAAGCAAACTAAGCAAACGATGATGATGAAAGCAAATAAATATTTTTGGTCTGTTTATTTTTGCAGATTTTTTTGGATTTTCATTTATAAGATATTCTGAAAACAAAGGAAGATACAAGTTACCTCAGGATGGGGGTCCTCCCCCAAGCTAGCTTCAGGCTCACTGCGGAGGAGGGTAGAAGAAACCCTGACTCGCGTAGTAAACCCTCTGCTCCTCCATGTGTCGCTGCTTAGCCTGCTGCATGGCTGCAATCCTCTCACCAGCCTGATGCTGCCACGCTGAGGTAGACTCGATGTGGGTGTTCAGCGTTTCCTCCAGTCCCGTGACCTGGACGGTGAGCTCTCCCATCTGCTGCGCGAGCTGAGTATCGCGTGCAGAGGCTGAGGAGTGCCGCCGGAAGGACGAAGATGGAGGTGGACCACCAGAGCTGGAACTAGCGGGTGTGGCCCACTGAGCACCACTCGCACCCGCCCAAGCCGTGCCACTCGCACTCGGGTGGTAGGTGGGCTGGTCCCAACCAGGTGCATATCCAAGGGTAACCCCGAACATGTACCCCGCAGGGGCCCCTCCTGCCACCGGTGGTGTAGCAGGCTCTGGCTGTGGTGGTGGCTGTGACTGCTGCTGCTACTGCATGTGTGCTCTCTTCGCCGCGCTTCTGGTGGACCTGCATGAAACACTAGCACGACGGCTTTCCTCTTGTGTAACAAGGGCAATGGTGAGTGACACCGAGCTATACAATCGAAACCCCGGGTTAGGTAACAGGATTTGATTTGCATAACCCGGAAAGAAGAAAGTCAAAGAATCATCCGGGCCTTTCTTAAGTATATGCCCTTGGATCAAGTATGCCTCATCAATGAGAACTCGGGGCACCCTGATGAAGGGTACGGAATTCCTGCTAAGAACCCTGAGTCTGAGAGCAATACGAGTCACCAAAGACGTACACTCAATAGGACCTATCATCTTGAAATTCATCATCCACTGTCGAATCATAGCTTTAACGGGAGAGACCTTGATCTGGTTAACAGCGGCGTATAATAGCATCATCTCAACGCACGGGCCGAACATCCCCTCGTGGAAAGAGAGTAATGGCGAGCCACTTGTGCCACAAACGGAGAGTGGGGTGCACAATATCGTTGCACCAAGGTACAAACTTGCCACTATAAACAAGACCAGAGATGTCTGCCTAGAAAGAGTCTCGAACAAAACCCTCACAAGCCTTCTTCAGAGAAACAGCACAACGAGGACTAAAACCAAGAAGACGACTAAGTTCCTTCCAAGAAACACGATAATCGGTCCCAAAAAGACGAAACTGAATGCCATCTTGAATCTCGGTAAGAGAGCAAAGAAACTGGATGGTGAGGGGCCGAGAGCCAAGCTCTGTAACCGGCACAAACTCCTCCCAACCAAGAGCATGCCAAATGGAAGTGAACTCGAGATTCATACTTGTTTTCTCCATGAGAGCCAGGTCGAAGTCCCGGGTGTGGGCGAAGACTCGGTCCTTTAGGAGAGCATAGGCTTGCTCCTCTCGAGCGCCCTGCAAGCTGAGGTAGGGGGTGTCGTCGACGACCTCCTCCACAGCTTGTGGCTCGGCTTGCTCCTCCTGCTCTTCTTCATAATCCATCGTCGATGGGCTCGGCGTCGGCTGGGCGGGGGTGGATGAACTCGCGCTTGCCCGCAAACGGGAGCGTGAGCGTGTCACCCTCCGGAGAGTGTTCGCCGCCCAATTCATGCTAGCACAACAACAAGGGACAACAAGAGCAACTCGGTGATGGATTAGTGAAATCGAATGAAATTCTTACCGAGCTTGCTCCACCAATAGCAATACTTTCAGCAACACAATACAGAGAATACTTGATGATCCAATCTTGAGCAAGAAATCCAAGAAAACCAAGAGACCAAGGAGTAGAGAGGGGAGTGTGAGTGAATGGGTGAGGAACACCCCCTCTCCTCCTGCTATTTATAGGCAAATGCGCCGGGCATCCAGACATAGTCGTTGGGCAACGGCTAGGAGCCGTTGGAGCAAGGTGGGGCCCAGCAGCCGTTGGGCTTCTTCGACCGAACCTGGGGTCGGCCGACCCCAGGCCGGGCCCACCTCCCCTCTACCCTGGCCAGCGGCTCCCCAACGGCTAGCTGGGGGCCTGCCTGAGTGCCTCGGCCCAAATTCTCTTGAAATATTTTTCAAATGATTTTTCTTGAATTTTCAAACTCAGAAACTATTTTCAGAAATTTTATTTGGAAAAGGGAAAAGGACTAGATAAATCTAGCATGAAGATGCAAGGTTTTGAAAATCAAATATGCAATTTTGGAAATAAAATTTGGAAAGGGAAATATGAGATAAATACCAGCTTTAACCTTTTTGGTAGAAAGGACCCATCATTTTTAGTCCGACGAGTTGGACTCCTCTCAGCAGTTAATTCCACTCAGCACCCCGCTCCTGAGAAGTAGAGGGTGGTGCCTTCTCAATCTTCCGCCATTCTTTCTGAATTTTCTTTTGTTTCTTTGACAGAGATTTCTTCCTTGGGGTGAAGGCTTCGTCCTTCCCCCAAGCTGCTCAACACTATCCTGCACCAAATAGCATTGCTATTCCTTGTCCTGAAACTTGAACTTCAAGTTCCTCTTCCCAATGCGGAAGCGGATTATCCCGGACCCCACATTGATTCTAGCTCGGACATCACTGAGAAATGGTCGCCCTAGGATGAGCGGCATTCCTCCCTCGTCATCCATATCAAGGACCACAAAATCTGTGAAGACATAAGAGTTCTTGACCTTAACCAATATGCTCTCAACAATTCCTTCTGGATATCGTATCGTTGAATCGGCGAGTTGGATAGTCCGTGCTGTTGGAGAGATAGCTGGATATCCCAGTTGCTCGAACATGGCCTTGGACATGAGATGAACACTTGCACCAAGGTCACAAAGGGCATGCCTGATTGTCTTGTAATAGATTGTGCAAGTAATAGTCGGGTAGCCTGGATCTTTCTTGTGCACAACTGTTGATTCCTCCCATGGATCTAGAATTTGTTGTATGGGCTTTCCTGCATAGTTAGAAGCATATGTCTTTCTAGGTGGCTTACCCCACCTGGTTGACACTACACTAACATTTTCACAGGAGGACACGGGTTGCCCCAGGATCCTCCCGTTATCAGCAGACGGAACCAAAGCAGCTAACTGAGCTAACTAGGTTTCTAACATTTTGTTGAAACTCAGCTGACTCTTCTGAGCAGAAGAAAAACCATCAAGCTTAACGTTGAGACTTTCGAAAGTTTTATCAAGGGCAGCTAGCTTCTTGTTAACACCTTCATTAATCTTAGCTTGCCCAAAAATGAGATCTCTCAAGGAAGGTTGGTCGGGGTTGTAAGAATTACCTTGGTTACCTCCTTGATAATAAGGGCGTTATTGATTCCACGATTGGCCTCCTTGTTGAGGTGGACAATAACCATTGTTGTTGCCATTCATGTACATCACTTCCTCCTGAGTCTCCGGACAATAATTTCCTTAGTGCCCAGTGTTGCCACAGACTTCACAAGTCATATGAGAATCCATAGGCAGAGTAGTGGTGGCCATGGTAGCCTTCTCGCTGGTGTAGTCATCCAATCTCTTCATAAGAAGATCCAACTTGGCAGTAATCATGTCTGCTTCCTTGATAGTATGAGTACCCCTCGGTCGTGGTTGGAGTCTTTCATCACTCCACCCTTGGTTGGAAACCATTTTCTCAATGAGTAATTTAGCATTATCAACTGTGAGTGAGAAGAATGCTCCCTAAGCAGCAGCATCAATATGGCCTCGGGCTGTCGGAGTCAACCCATTATAAAAGCTTTGAAGAATGAGCCAATCCTCCATCCCATGGTGAGGACAGGCCAGGACATACTCCTGAAGCCTTTCCCAAGCCTCTGGAATAGATTCACTTGCTGCTTGCTGGAAACCAGAAATTCTTTCACGAAGAGCATTGGTTTTACCCAATGGAAAAAACTTCTTGAGGAATGCCTCTGAACACTTACTCCAAGTGTTAATAGCATCACGATTCGCATAGAACCATTACTTGGCTTTCCCCAGGAGAGAGAATGGAAATAGTTGTAGACGGACAGCATCCATATTTGCACCCCTGATGATGAAAGTGCTGCACAGCTCTAGGAATTGCTGCAAATGAGCATTGGCATCCTCATTTGGCTTGCCACAGAATGGGCTAGCCTGTACCATCGTGATTAGACCCGTCTTGATCTCAAAATTTTCAGTCCCCATTGCCACCTCAGGGCCTTGCAGCACTTGGTCAGCAGAAGGAGCTGAGTACTCGCGAAGTGTCTTCTGGGCCATAGCATTTGACGTGGACGGTACGAAGGAAGCTAGATCGCCTTCCGGACGAGTACGACGAGGTGAGTCGAAATGAATTCGAGCTCTCCTCACAAGTGACTCGGGATCTTCAGTGAAATTCTTCGGTAAGTCAAAACCAGTCATACACTACCTGTCTTCATTATCCAAAGATAAAAGAAGACAATCAAGGTTAGCCTGCATTGAGAGTTGTCCTAACCTACTCATATCTTATAAACAGATGCAAAGCATAGTCATGATAATCCTGTGCCTTCCCCGGCAGCGGCGCCAGAAATGCTTGTTGGCATTTCATAGCGTCGTCACTTTAAGAACAGATCTGGAATCCATCCTTAGTGACCACACCAAGAAACACCTTGTAGGCACTTCTTAACGTCACAACTAACGACGCTGAGTTAGCGTGAACATCAAGACTTGCCAAAGGTTAATCTAAACGATCATGAATGAATCTGCAAGCGCACAGATAAACCATTGTAGCATTTCCCCAAGGAAGGAGAATATTCCAAGGGTATCGTATCCGTGGAAGGCAATGGCGGATATCTTAGACTTATGCTTTTGCTCTGAATGTAAACTAAGAGATAGATATAGGAAACAACAAACTCAAAGGCAGGGGTAAGATAAAAGATATAAAAGGTAGTGCGACACACACACTCAAATCTACCTCTACTCTAGCACACTACGGCTTAGGGGGAACATACGAGTTAGCTCTAGGTTCTAATGTACTAAACATACAAAGCTAGAAGATACAGGAGATAGGCATGAGTATTGCATGAGAGGGTAAGGTTCAACACCCAGGTACAAACGGGGAGCTAGCCCGCGACGACCAGCACTCTGCAAAACTAGACTTTAGACTCCTACAGCAGGTACCACGGAGGGTTGCAAAGGATCCAACAACTGTCACCACAACGGACCTACCTCTATCGTTACGGGGGGTATGCTCATAACTAACGTAGCCAGACAACCCAGGCACCATGCCTGCATTGCTGCTAGACTCCACCCGGCCCGGGCTATTGTGACCCAGGGTGAGAGCCACCAGAAGACTGGTCAACTTAGACCGAGTATTGTAGCTTGAACACAAATCTCATGCAACACTCTCATGCCATCTAACAAGATCAACTAAGGCTAGACATACGAACGGATACGAACTCTCTTATGTCTAGTCAACAAGATCAAAGGGTCGTGTTCGTGAAGAACACGAGCCTCTAGCTTATGAACAAACACATAAGGAATGAGTTTATCATCCTTCAAGTGGATCAAAAGGTAGTGTTCATGAAGAATACAAGCCTCTAAATATGAACTCAAGAACATATCGAGCATATGATCTACCATGACTTTATATGAAATAGCTGAATAACTGAAGTAGATCAAAGTCATACAATGAAATAAAGATAAAAGAGAACTCATACCTAGACTCCAAAGAAGACTTGGAACCTGAAGAAGAGCTACTCTAGCCTACCCCCTAGCCTTGGAAACTAAAAGTGAGAGGAGAATGAGAGAGTGGTGTGTGGGAAATGGGTGCCCCTCCCCTTCTATTTATAGCCAAGGACCAGGCTTGCTCGGAGCACCAAATGACCTTGAAACACCCAGGAGTGAGGCAATGGACCAATGAGCAGCTGCCACGTGTAGGGGCCAGATGGGGCGCCACTAAGGCGGTTCGGCCGATCCTAGGATCGGCCGGCCCCCTAGGGTGGCCCCACCTGGTGTGCTTCCTCTGGGTGGCTGCCCTGTGGGCCCTCTGATCCATCCCAGGTGCATGGCTTGATTTGGTATCTGAGGTGGGCCCTTGGATCCATGTGAAGTCCATGTGGCGTCCTCTGATTCGTCGGTGAGTGCCTCCCTTGGATCAATGACGTGGAATGCCATGTGTTTCCTTGGTGGCAGCCACCTCCTCAGCTGAGTTGGCATAGTTTCTCTATAGAAGGTGGGTTTCCATCTCTTTTAAGGGGTATTTCACCTACATACAAATAATCTCCAAGGACAAGTGGAACTACATTATTCAAACAAAAATGCAAGTCAAGAATGCATATGCCTCCATTTATGTGAGAATATTGAGGGCTGAAAGTAGTTCTTAACAGCCGTCAACACCCACGCGCGCGGCGGTCCTGCTGGCCGGACGGTGCACCACCGACCGCCGGTTGCAGGGAAGAAGAAACAAAAAATGTTCATTCCAAAAAATGTTGAAACATTTTCAAAAATGTTGATCAACATTTTTATGGAAAATATTGATGAAAATATTTGGAAAAATGTTTGATCCAACATCTTCTCTAAACAAATGTTGATGCAACTCTTTCCGAAAAATTAGTTCAACTTTTTATGAAAAATGTTGGTTTAATATTTTGTTTGAAAAATGTTGTAACATTTTTTAAAAAAATGTTGCAATATTTTATAATTAATAATCATGAGGTGGGCTGGGGTGAGAGAAATAATAGCTAGCAAGTTAGATGGGCTTTCGTGGGTTGGAAGTTTCAACCTTTATCCACCTTCCACAAGACATATAAGGAGCCCCCCTAAGGACTCGACATGCTTGTCGAGCTATCGAACCAACTTACCGTATAGGACACATGTTCAGGATCGACTTTCTTGGCCAGGTATGTACGTCCAGTGCCAGCGCATGTGCCATACCGTGACCACACAGGGCCCACGCGTATGCGTACTATGTCCGCACAACTGACCCGTACACGCCCGTGTCACAGCGAAAGCCTGACTCTGATATCAAATGTAACAACCTGGTCTAGGAAAGCGGTTAAGATCGACTCTACATGTTGAGTGAACCATACCTGCTAATTAACTCTCTTGCACTTTTGTCATCGCTTTCGTGCAAAAAATTACAACCGGAGTCAACTAACTTCCTAGGATCACCTATTTAAGTTGGTCTAGCTTGTTTTGCCTCAGCAATATAAGACTTAAGTGGCTCTCCAAGCATCCCGCATACAAGCACACATGCACGCAGGGCTGATTTGGCCCAACCGGCCTTTTATGGGCTGAGTTGTTACATTCTGTCAGAGATATACTTCCTCCGTATTGAAATATTTGTCGTTATTGATTTTTTTTACAACTTTGACCATTTGTGTTATTCAAAACATTGTTGTAATTATGTAAAAGTATAAGTTAAGTTTAAAATATCTACAAAAGATTGTTGTAATTATGTAAAAGGATAAGTTAAGTTTAAAATATCTACAATAATAGAGCATGTAGCATACAGAATAGATGGTAATTATATAATTTTTTCAATAAGACAAATGGTCAAAGTTGAAAAAAAAGTTATGTAAGGACTAAAAAACATAAATTATCATTAAAAACAATGTCATGTAAGGACTAAAAAAAAGCAAGACGCACATGTAGTGTGCCAGCCATTGAGAAGGCCGAATTCAAAGAATTTTGTCATATTCATGTTTGAGGGATTGCGCTCCGCGCCTGCCGCGCGTGCTTCTAGCGAACGGCTGCAGTTTATCAGCCGGGGAGCTCTGTATTTCGCTTACGATGTGGTACTAAACAAAACGAACGAATTATGATTCTACTATGATCTTCCCGCCCCTGTCGCGTACACTTGGGTCGGCCAGTCTGTGTACACATCTTCACCTTCTCGGCCTTGGGCTGCGTAGCCGCCCCACTGGGCCCAGCGCCCCAGCCCAATAACTTCTATCAGGAGATTAGGGGCCTTGGAGTTAGACGATTTGGATAGAAAACCACATCGACACTTGTGATGTGGTTTCTTCAGCTGATAAGCGCACATGGCATCTCCGGCAATAGCCTCTACTTCGAGCCTCTACTTTACTGAGTAGGACTCCATCAACTTTTTGGTGCTGTTGATTTTACTCTCAACTCCAGCAATACCCCTAACTTTGAAACCCCTACTTTTGTATGAAATGCGGACCGTTCGTCAGTGGCTCTCCCAAGCATCTCTCTCCCCCATCCTCCTCTCCTCTCTTCCTCCCGATGCATCTGCGGGAGGGAGAACTACTAGACCTCTGCTGCTCCTCACGGACCGGCACCGCGGCTCGCACGACCGGATCTTGGCGCGACCCGCACGGTCTGGCGGTGCGATGCAGAGGAGCAGCGGCACAGACGAGCGGTGAAGCGGGCAGCGCAGAGGAAGGGCCCAGCGGCGGCGTGGATGAGCGGGTGGTGGCGGCTGCGGATATGTAGAGAGTTTAGGGTCTTTTCCATAAAAGTCTGTTAATTCATGTAAAGTTCAGGGTTGATTATTATAATAAAATTACTTGAGAGGTGGCACGATGGAGGTAAATGTCATCAAATTGTCTGAGAGGTGGCTTAAATAAATGATAATTTTGTAACATTTGAGAGAGCTTCATTAAAATGTCGGAGCAATTGTTGGACTACTATTTATTTTTCATAAAGTTTGAGGGGTTTTTTTTGTATAATTGACAACTCTGTTGGTATTCCTTCAAAGCTCGAGGGGGTTTTTTAAGCTGTTTGAGAGGCAGCTGGACTAAAATTATATTTTCGCATAGTTTCAAGGGATTTTCATAAAATTATTTGTTTGTGGGCTGGACTACATATTAATTTCAATCAATTTGAGAGAGATTTTGTAAAAGTGACAGCCCTGTTAGCATTCCTTCAAAGCTCGAGGTGCTTTCCATAAAACCTGAGAGATGACTTGAGCAAATGCTATTTATGCAAAGTTCAAGGGAGTCTTTTTAAAATTACCTGAGTGAGGACTGGATTACATATTAATTTTGACAATGTGCTAGGGTTTACATGGCCGACGGGCTCAACTACCTGCACAACTACACCAACCTGCCGTACGTGCACAAGAACCTCTGATGAGTAGCGTTCCAGTGGACCATCTTACTATTGAACTGTCATTCGCTTATACTCCCTCCGTCCCATAAAAGAATGCAATATTAGTTTTTTAGGACATATTAGTGAAAGAATGAAAAGACTCTAATACTCTCATTTGTTTGCCAAATGCAGTAAGTTTTGCCATGCAAATCAGATCTGACCACTTGATTAGGAAAGTAATTAGATCTATTTTCTAGGATTGCATTCTTTATGAGATTTTTTTTCAAAAACTAGAATTACACTTTTTATGGGACGGAGGGAGTACATACTAATGCGAAACCGGCGGTCGGAACAGACCGGTGAGGTTTTTGTTGGATTTGGCGGAGTGACAACGGGCCAAACGGGAATCGGATCCTCTACTATCGATGGTAGAGTGCAGCTGAGGCTGCGGGTGAGCCTGCGGCCGCTACAGTGGCGTCAAACGCTCCTTGCCCGAGATTTGGCCCAGTACGATGCAGTGATGTCTGTGGCCTTTGTTGTGTGGGATGTGGTTCTCAAAAGAAAAAAAAATGTTGTGTGGGATGTAGTAGAATGCTAAATGTTTTGGATTTTAGTTTCTCAAAAAAAAACTTCGGATTTTATAATCCCGGTTTCTCAAAAACAAAATTTGCTTTGGATTGTAAGTGCATTCGTTTCGTTCCGATTGTTCTCTGCACTTCAGCATATAGTTCGGGACTAGCCAACTTTTGTGCTCATGATCATCCGATTGTGTCATAACTCATAACAGAGCAGCTGATGTAATTGGTAATTCTGTGATATCAAATCATTAGATTCCGTGTAACAGCCTTAACAGTAACAATCTATTAAACTAAAATGGCGTATAGTCCACTTATTCCGTTATTACTTATTAATTCGTAGAGATGCTAGCGACGTCTCCCACCTCACGGCAGTTCAGAAATGCTGCTGGGAGTAGCAGTCGAGGTTGTCGCCGTATCCGACGCCGAGCATGTCGCAGTAGTGCTGGTAGTAGCCGATGCGGTTGACGTTGGCGTCGTTGGGCCCCATGCCGCACTCGATCCCGCCGTTGATGATGTTGGTGATCGCGCCGTACCCGGGCACCCTCCCCGCCGCAGTGTCGTCGCGCGTCGGCGTCCAGTTGCCCAGGATCACGTCGTGGCACGACGGCTTGGGCGACTGCGCCGTCATCCAGAACCAGATGGCCGTCTTGAACGAGATCACTGGGTCCGTCGACACCAGGTCCGGGTTGCCCACCAGGTCGGCGCCGATCGCGTCACCGGCCTGCTGGTAGTTCACCTGCCTGCGACCACGGAAGAAAACGAGAGACCATGCATGGATCAGGTCGAAATCGGTGGCTAAGATGTCAACGTTCGTGTACTTTTCAACAAGATATCCTATACCATACGTGCGATGGATCGATCACGCACTTACCCTGTCAATTGGATGGGTCCCCGTCCGTAGTAGGGAGGAGAGGTTGCCTTGCTGATCTCCTCCTTGAAGCAGTAGCCCCAGGTGTACTGGCCGGCAGCGCCGCCGTTGGTCTCGTGGGAGGTCTGGCCGAAGAAGGCGGCGAGCTCGCGCTTGTTGGCCTCGTCGGTGCTGCTCGTGCCGAACTCCGGGAAGGAGCTGGCGGCCTGGATGAAGGCGTCGTACGTGTAGAACCCGTTGGCGGGGCACTGTCCGTTGTCGTGGTTGGGCAGCATGCTGTTGTACACGTCCTGCGTGATGATGGAGCCCACGCCCTGCGCGGCCGCCACGCCGAGGAGCGCCGCCGCCATTGCCGCCGCGGCGCACGCCACCAGCGCCAGCCTCGCCATGTGCTAGCTGTGGGCTTGTGGCTCTTGCTTGCGCTAGCTCTCGGTTCGTTGCTCGTAGCTGGGAACCTTGGTGTTGGTCTGGATGGTGGCCAAGCTCCTGGGCTTGCCGCGGCTTATATAGCCGCGCGTCCACGAGGCGCAGGACTTGCTTCTTCGCAGGACGCGGGCAAGAGTACGTTGCATGCGCCCGGTTGCCGCGTGCTTTCCCGTCAGACTTCGCCGCCGCGTACGCAACAATTTTTTTGGGGTTTTTTTTTCTCGGGCGGGTTTACCTGGTAGTCAACCAGAAATTTCTGCAGCGTCTATAATACGTAGGCATTTTTTCGGATCATTTCTGACTCTTCTCTGACCAATAGCGCGGACGCGACACGCGAGAGAGATGTTTTTGGCGGATGAGGGCGAGACATCGATGCAGCAGCGTACGGCATCGCATGAGGTTCTCTGCACACAACCAACAAAGTCGTCGGCACAGACAACAAATGATCGAACACAGGATTTTTCCACAGCGTTTGGAGTACGCTTGAAAGACTTCCCGATTAATTAGTGGGCGGGGCATGGATTTCTTTTCATGTGAGTGCGCTCCTTGGGGAGGCCGGCCGGCCAGTGGACTACGGCTTAATTGAGTTTTCTCACTTGTGGCGTACACGTACGTACTCCTACGTCGGTACGTGCATGTTTTGATCAGTCTTGCACGGCGCATCGACTGTGAGATAATAAGCTTCGCAAGTTTTCCGTCTAGATCCTGCTGTCGTTAACTTCTGTCTAGATCCTACTGACCCGGTCACAGGTCCCACACATACTCCCATGCCATCTCTAAAATGAGACCTAGCTTTCCTTGAACATATATAGTTGACTGGCCTAACTTCTGTTTTGGAGTAAACCTTAGCTACAACTCTTTAACACTAGCTAGTTGAAGAAAACTACAACATTTGGGGCTTACAATATATTGTGGGAAACCTACAAAATTGACTTTTCAATGGGAAAAAACAGCATAGAGGTAGACACGGGCCTAACTATAACATGCCACAAAAGATAACGAGTGAGTCCATTATGACAAGTTTCTTTTTTACAAAATAGTGATTTGTTCATCCAATGGGTATAATAAGTGTCACTATGGTTTTCTGCAACATATATGTCAAAAATAGTTGAAGGTTTTCTAGATATTTTTAGAGATGTTGTGTGCATAAGGAAGAAATGAGCTTTTTGGTCGCGCACCTAGCTAGGGCTTATACGTAAATAATAAAAATTATTTATCTTATCCCTATATCATATTTGTTAAATATACTAACACAATACTTATATGGGTATGTAATTATCTTTATTCGATTGGGATGGACTTTAGTTAAGTACTAGATCAGTACACCCTTTCACCCACATTAATTTATTTTTATTTTATATCGCATCTCAATATAAGTTTAACTGAATCGTTAGTTTGAGCTATGTGAACCATTATTCTCATCATCACTACCTCCATATATTTATACATGGTGACACACATCATCGGCATATATCTTTAAGTTATTAGTATTTTCTATATTAACAAGACTAGGTAATTAAGTTGGGTTTTTATAATACAACTAGGTTAGATTAAATTTAAAGTTATGTTTAACAACTGATAATTTAGATGTTAATCTAAGCTATTTTTATAACGATGCAGTTTAGTAATTTTGATGAAGTTTAGAGGATTACTCTATACTATTTTAATAATAATGAAGTGGGTATTGTCTTCAAAAACATAGTAGGTCTAATTATTATGATGAATTGATGATTAGAATCTGCCATATTGACACGACTGGATCTAATCTATATTTCTGATTTATTATATCAATATTTTTTAGGAAAATCCTTCCTTCAGTATGTCTCGCGTGAGAATTTATTCAGAGGCTGAACAAACTTCTAATTAGTAATAAAAAGCTACTTCCTCCGTTCCAAATTACTTATCATTTTAGCTTTTCTAAATACATTTTGTTGTTATATATCAAGACATAATATATATTTAGGTGCATAACAAAATAATGTATTTAGAAAAATCAAAATGACAACTAATTTAGAATGGAGGGAGTAGAATCTTAGAACGCAATAATAATGTGCCGAAAAAGACCGCATAAAGTCGAGGACTGGCGATCGAAGATTCCCGAAGTCACCATTGGCACCTCGTTGTCGATGGGAACGCCGCTTACACTTAACGCATAACGCTGGTAAATCTTGAGAAAATCTCAAGAAAAAGTGTGAGCACCATGATTTGAACCCTGGTGTGTAGCGTCCCACTAGACCGTCCTACCATTAGACTACAAGTCAGTTCGCCCGCCACCGTGGTTGATAAAGCTTGTGATCACGCCACACAGCGGCGGATCCAGGGTGGTAGGGGGGCTGGAGCCCCCTGACCCACCGCTGGATCCCATGTAATCCCTCCAAGTTTTTCATAAAAATTTTGAGGAGAAAGAGGAAGAAGGAGAAAGGAAGAAGAGAAAGGAGAACCCCCTACCACCCAATCCTGAATTCGCCACTGACGCCATGTATACACACAAGTTGTGGCGTGCTTGACTCGCTTACGCTCGGAGACTTCCAAGCAAGCAGCATGGTGGCTAAGCATTCGGAATCTCCAGCGACATGGGCAGCGCGCGTTGCGGTGGACATGAGAGAGCAGACCAGCGGCGGCTAAAGGGATTCTCTGTTGTTGTTCTCGATCATTTTTATGGTTCAGTATTGAGTATTTTTTTATATAAAGATGGTGTTGAGCTGGGTCGTGGTCATATTTGCGCAGCGGATGGATCAGACGACAGATCGGCTTCTTGAGTTCTTCTTAGGCTGAGTCCAACAGCGGGAGGCAAAAATGTGTTTTTGCCTCCCGCTCGCCACTGTGCTCGCTCGGATTGCTCTTCAACAGAGAGGGCAAACTGCGATGCATTTTTCCTACGCTCCTCGAAGGCATCTGCGCGGGAGAGGGGCAGGAGAAGGCTGACTGTGCGCGGGAGGGGGGCGGGAGACCGCGTGCCTGCCAGGAAGGAGGCTCGTCGCGGGGAGCTGCCGGAGATGGAGGGACCCGGCGACCTGCGGGCAATGACGACGACCCTGGGCCCCAAGCCACTCGATGCGCCGCTGCCGGCGGGAGGGGAGCTCCGGTGGAGCTTCGGCGGCTGGGGAAGAGCGCCGAGGCGGAGGAAGCGGGACCGCGTCGCCGCACCGTCGCCGCCGCACAAGCTCTTCCACCGTTTGTGAGATCCGCCGCCGTGCGAGTTCCTCCACCGCCTGCAAGATCCGCCGCGAGCTCCTCCCCCCTCCCTCACCTCCGCGCTGCCCACCTCTTCCCTCACTTCCGTGCAGAGGATGCTATGGACGGGGGCGGCGGCGTGGTGCGCAGAGTAAGGTTGAAAACAGACGGTTTGCATCCCGTTCTGTTCCGACCGTTTTTCTACATTATGATTTTGTTCCCATTTTTACCGAATTATGAAAAGTTCTCAGATTCAATTAATTTTAATATCATTCTTCATTATTTTGTAGTAGTTTACTTTCATAAATGTAGAAAAATCTTGTTCCGTTCTGACCGTTTTTCTGCATTTATGATTTCGTGTTTGACCTTTTTCGACCGTTTTCATCCCTGGCGCAGAGGACGTTGAGGAGCGCAGCGGCGGCGGCGGCCACGCCCGTGGTGCCCAGCGCGCCGAGCTGCGCGGCGAGGAGGGTGACGGCGCTGGCGTCGGCCAACGACGCGCGGATGCCCGGTTCGTCCTTGGAGGCGCGCGGATGTCCGGGTCGTCCTTGGACGAGGTGGATGTCGGCGACGGTCGCGGCCACCTCACCTTCCCGTCCGCGGGGCCTCCGCCATCGTCGGCATCCCCACAGCTCGCCGGCGAGGAAGAGCGGCGGAGGAGGCTGCGAATCGACGACCGACAAGGTTCGTGCCACCGGGCTCCTCCTCCTCGGCAGGCCACGCCTCGATCTGCGTGTGGTGGACGACGGCGGCGGTTCCGCGGTGGCTTCCTCCTCACCTCCGGCGGGCGCGACCCCCTCTCACTTCCGGCTCCCTCCTCGCCGCGGAGAACTGGAGGGCCGCGGCCTCCACACCACCGGTTCGGCCTCGGCGGCGGCGGTCTGGCAGGCGGGCGCAAGCTCCTCGGCAGGGGCGGCCTCTCCTGTGATGGCGCCGCGCGGGCACGCGGACGTCGGAAGAGCAATAGAGGTTGGGACGTCGGAAGTGGGGAGGGATTTTGCGTCTGCCTCTTGTTGTTGGAGAGAGAAAAAATAGATTGCGTCCGACTACTGTAGATGTGAGGCAAATGGAGGTTAGCCTCTCCATTTTGCCTCTTATTGTTGGACTCAATCTTACATTTGGTCAACACGAGGAATTGAGGATGAAAGAAAAAATATGATGATCCGCATCTATTCAACCCATCCCCCATCACACATCAGCTCTTTTTTCTACTAGTAAAATGCACGTGCGTGCTAAAAAATAATAATTAAAAATTATATTTATATGGTAAAATCACATGTGTGCCGCACATGTCTAAAAATCCGCAATAAATAAAAAATATTTCACTTGTAGGTAACAACTTACACCGCTCGTCTGTTGAGCAGAGCGCCATCAGCCATCACTATTTTTGTTATGTTTGAGCATTGTCGGACGAAGAAATTGACGTCAGGAAGCAATCGAAACTGAGTCGTAGGCACGCCCTAGATGCAAATATTTTTTTCAAAAAGTATAAATTAAAAACAATTTTATTTTAAAAAATATATGATTGTTATTAGATTTCGACTTTAATAGAGTTTATAAATACCTCTACAAGAATACAATTTATTCAAATTTTAACAATCCGTGACAATTATTTAACCGATTCGTATAAGGACACGTCAAAAACTTCAACATTTCATCTTGCTCCTCTCCAATCGAGCAACCAGTACCAGCCGCTGCAACAATCTCTTCTGCTTCTTTTTTCCACAGCAAGCCACCAGAGTTCCTCTCCAATCCATCCGCCACCTCCATCCTCTCTCCAATCCAGCAACAAGAAGAAGCAAGCAGCACGCCTCCCATCTGCCCCCTTTCTCATTCCTCTTTATGCTTCCACGAGAAGAGCAAATCCACAGGTAGCAGCCACGAGCTCCAAATCCCAAGCAATAGTCTGAAATACTTTTTCTTCCCCCAATGAAACAAGCTGGCTGGAGCAGCCTCTCCTGTCCTCTCCCTACTCCTTCCATCGAGCTGCAGCAGAGCGGAGTAAGCGGCTTCCTTGATCTTTTCTCCCGCCGAGCAAGAACCCCACCAGCGCCTCCACCCTCTCATGTTCACCACCGAGAAAAGAAAGCAGAACAACAAACTGTTGCATCTCCTCTCCTGCGTGGGTGTCGGGCCAGGGGCTTGCCAAGGCTGCGTGGGCTCCAGACCTCGTCCTTGTGCGGAGGAGCAGGAGCAAGGTCGTGGTGGACTGATGATGCGACTAGATGACCCAGGGACGGCGACTTGCTGTTGCTGCTGCCCCTCGCCTCAAGTGAGCCGCCCACGTCGTCCTCAACCTCGCCTACAACCTGTTCGGTGCAATGTCCGAACCGCAAGCCACGTTCTGCACCAAGTCGTCATGGCCCCATCTTGACACCGTCTCGCCGTGCCATCGGTCGAGCCATAGAGCCAGCTCCGTGTGGGAGGGGTTGCGGCGTCGGGTGAGAGAGAGAGGCTGGGCGAAGGCAGCGCGGATGGGACGAGGCTGGGCAGACTGACAGAGGGCTGGGCACACCGCGGTGGCCTTCTTGTTGGATGGACATCGTCGAGTGGTCGCCGCTGGCTGGACGGCGCCCCCTTCGGTCTCGCGGGGTGCGGGTGGGTGGCCAGGGTCCCGTGCGATGTGAGGTGCGACCGTGCGGCGTGTGGGTGGGTTGTGCCGGGTGCAGGTAGGTGAACAGGTGGGTCTGCAGGGTGCGTTGTGGGGTCAGAGGGTACGGGTGGGTGGGTAAGTGAGCGTGGGTAACAAAAAAAATTTAAGATTTTGGCAGAATCGCTCCCCAAATTGTGATTTTTATGGTTGTTCCACATTTTTGTCCTCCTATAAACTGACAGGTGGGTCCGGCGTGAGCGTGCGACACACACATTATTTGAAAAAACTAATTAATCCTTTCATCCATTTTATTAACACATAGTAGAACTTGACACGGTCTTTCATATAAAACTTTGATCATACATTATCATATATTATATCTCTTATAATTATCATATCAATTCTATGTGATCGAACAGATAAATTATCCTCTTCATTGTAAACTTCCCACAAGAGACAACGGGAGCTGAATCAGCGTATCATCACTTGGCGCTATAGTATTCCAAATGGGCCAGGTACGATTGGCGGCACGAGGCACGACCCTAAAAAGCACGACCCTAACCCGACCCGAGGCACGATCAATAGTGCTTAGTGCCGGCCCGGTCCGATGGCCTTTTAGTGCCTGGGCCGCTACCCCGGCACGGCGGGCCGGGCCGAGGCACGGCCCGATTACTCTGCGCCATCTCATATAAATACCTGCGAAACCCTAACTTTTTTCCTCCCAATCCCCAACTCAGCCTCCTCCTCCTCCTTCTTGCTCTCAGTCTCTCCTCCCAATCCCGATCGGGATTGCCCGGTCGCCCGCCCTCGCCTCCAGCCGCGTCGCCGCCTGGCCGTCCGCGGGGGGCGGAGCCCCGGCCGCGCCGGCGTGCGCCACCTGCCCCCGCCTCCAGCCGCCGCCGCCGCCTGGCCGTCCGCGGGGGCCGAAGCCTCGGCCGCGTCGGCGTGCGCCGCCTAGGCCGCGGGGGCCGAAGCCTCGGCCGCACCGGTGTGCGCCGCCCCCTCCCTCGGCCTCCGCCGCCGCCTGTGGAGCTCTGGTCGCCGCCCCTCCATGCCTAGGCCACCGGCCATGGAGACGTCGACGAGCTGCGCCGCCGCCCCCGCCGATATCTCTCCCTTCCTCTCTCTCCAAGCCACTGCTACGCCGGGATTTGGCCGCCGCCCCGCCGGGAACCCTAGCCGTCAGCCACTGCCCCTTGACGGCATAGCAGAGGCGGGAACGGGCCGGCCGAGCCCGATAGCCCGACACCAGCCCGATGGGCCAGTCGGGCCGTCGTGCCGGCCCGGCCCGAAAAAGAGGCCATAGGGCCGTGCCTGGGCCGCCAGTTCGACACGACGCCCGACACGGCCCAGCACGAAGTTGCCATCGGGCCTGATAGTGTCGGGCCGCATCGGGCCGGGCCAAATCGTGCTCGGGCCGGGCTAGGGCCGGGCGGCCCGTTTGGAGATATATACTTGGCGCCATGGCGTCGCCAGGAAACCACGCCGGCGGGCAGCTGACGGGTGGCTGCCCAAGGACCGCGGCGCCACGATGCCGAGCTTCTGCGCCTTGAGGAAGTGCTTCTGGGCGTGGCTGCGTGGACGTCTTGGTGACGACGAAGGCCTCGATCCTCTTCCGAGTAGACGGGGACCGACAGCTAGACACACGTACAGGGAGGCGCCGCGACCTACGTGTATATATTCGCTTCCTCCGTGTCCACGCCACGCGGGCGCATGGCAATCATCATCATATATTCATACGGGTAGTAGAGGCGATTTGCATCCCATTAGTATCCTCAAATCAAAGGTCACGTCATCGTACGGCTAGCAGAGGGGATTTAATTTTAATTCGTGCTCCAGCCGTGTATGTGCGATGCATAAAAAGCTAGCACGCCTGACCAGCAGGCCGTGTGCGTGTTTCACGTAACGCTACCGGCATACGCCCTTGCTGAGACCTGCTGACAAAACGGCCAGCGCAAAGACACGTTCCCCAGGCGATAAAATTTGCCGCACGCTGCTCCTGCCCGAGATCGATAGAGACACAGGGCAAAGGATTGGGACACGGTGTCCAAGGCAGGAAGGAAGAAAATCATAGGGGAATCAATAAAGAAAAGGGGCGACGGGGTTGACGTGGGTACAACAGGTGGGTAAAGGTGCGGGCGGTGAAAAAAGTTAAGATTTTTTTGGCAGAAACACTCTCCAAATTGCAATTTCTATGGTTGTTCTACCTTTTCGTCTAACAATTAGATGACAGGTGGGTCCCGCGTGAGGGGTAAGGCGAGCCCGAATTGAGTGAGAAATGTTTTCAATTGTTTTCGCTCCTTATAGTATACTAGTAAGATGCACGTGCGACACGCACGTGTTTTTAGGAAATTATTATTGAGTACTTGTTATTTTCACAGAACATGTATAGTAGTATCATTCTCTTTTTTCAACTAAAATTTATGAAGTACTCCCTTTGTCCAAAATAAGTGTCTACTTAAGTTTGTCGTAAGTTAAACTATTTAAGTTTGTCCAACTTTACAACAAAGAGTATCAATATTTACAGGTATGCTATATTTCAAAATGAACTTGTCATAAATTGATATAATGGAACAATTATTTTCATACTCGAGATACAATATCAATAATAACCTTGGATCCAAAGACATAAAGGTTCAATCTTATATCTTAGCTATGCTATCAAGATAAAGTTTTCATGGTCGATAAAGACATGATCCGTGATATATGTAATCAAACACGTACTTTATAGAAGAACATGAAGACTTCAATTGGACTCTGCGTATGTTGTATTAAATAATGTATGCAGCTCTTCCTTCCCTAAGATTTCATCATAATATTCTTTGTCCTCTTCTTTCTCGTCCTCCGGCTGGCATTCAGTGTTAGCTTTTTCTTGTTTGGAGCTATCGTCATCCTCTTCTTGATGTGATTCGTTCAACTCCAGATTGATCTCTTGGATGTCCTCCCCGTTAATCATCTCAACATATACTTGTGTTTCCTGTTCGCTTGACACCTTATTGAGAACAGGTGGCGAAATCTCTCCCTGCACTTGAATTAACTCATGACAGCTTGCTCTAGATGTAATATTAAACCAACCAATTTTGTTTTGTGTAAAAAAAGATTTATGATAAACAAATTACAGTAACATACGAACCTCCATTGTGTCGTGCTTCATCTTCAGGTTCGAAGTAGCAACACGACGATGAAGATAGAAGATTGTAGAACGAGATATAGACGAAAGCGAAGATTTGTATTTCTTGCCTTATAGGTGGTTTTGTTATATAGTCTGCCATTCATGTATTCACCTATTTTACCTTCAACATTCGGATGGATCAACATTCTTAAGGCCTTCCCCATCTGCAATTAGTGGACATATCAAGATCAATACACCAGAGAAAATAAAGAACAGATGTATGAAAGAAAAATAAAGCCCTCAACTTTACCTCCACCAATTGCTTGATTTTCATTTGATGTCAGTGAAATATTTCTCTCGACCTCATCTGACTACGCGACCAAAAGATTAATTTGATACAATCGTGACATGTCCAAGTGGAGCATGCTGATTCATGAGCATGAAACATTAAATGCTAACTTTATAATGAACAATGTAGTAAAATGATAATTGTTATATATTTATCAATTATCAATTCTTCATAAACAAACACATATCGCCCTAGATTTCAACACCAATCACCCGTACAATAAAATTGTTGGTCAACAAAAAATAGCATTAGGAAAGGATCGTGGCTTACGTTAAGATGATGGATCCAGGCGAGCTATAGTTGGTCACCGGTGGTAGTTTGCTGCACAATGACAATATAGATCATTCTAGGCGTACCACGGATGCAAGACGATCGCCGGTGCTAGTTCCTGCAACACGGCAACGATAACATCAGCGGCAGCCCACATTTAATAATTAATAGCTCTAAGGAAATATGAGGTGCAATAATGGTTAGACAATTGGAGACGAGACATTGCTAGAGAGAAAGGAAACAAATAGCTGATTAAACGCTAAAAAATAGATAAGCATACACGAGATCATCATTGTTTACTCGATGGCCGGTAAACCAAGCACATATGATCAATCAAATGACAAAGGAAGGCAATCTAGTCATCAATCGTCATGCATGGACATAGAGAAGGCCGCTCCGTTCTTGCAGGCTGTAGTCGATCGTTTTCTTGTGTGGTAGCGTAGGATGGTAGGAGGAGACATGCCGTCATCGCAATCAGAGAGATAAGATCGAGGCCTGCAACCCTTACCTCCGCGTGGGCGTTAGTTGTGGTAGGAGTAGGACTCGTGTAGCTGCCGATGTCGATCTGCCGGCAGCAAAGCTAGCAATTAGGGAACGCACATAGATTTAACAAAGGAAGGAATTGGTTGCGGCCACGCGGGGTCCATGGCGCGGCAACGCGTGGGGGAGCGGGTCGGTGGCTAGACTGGGGTCATCGCACGACGGGACTTGGGTGGGCCCAAGGTGAGTACAGAGACGGGTACGCACCTGGTGGGTGAGAAAAATAATTTGTTTTTGGCAGAAATGCTTCCCAAATTATGATTTTTATGATTGTTCCACCTTTTTGGTCATCATACAACCTGACGGGTGAGTCCGGCGTGAGGGGTAAGGCAGGCCAGAATTGGGTAAGAAAAGTTTTCAATTGTTTTCACCCGTCCGGCGTGAGAGGTAAGGCGGGTCCGAATTGGGTGAGAAAAGTTTTCAATTGTTTTCACTCCAGATTGCGTTGATCTAGTTATGAGAAACAAAAATATATTTTTATTTTTATATAGGATGTGTAACTTTTATATATATATATATATAGCTGATTAAAACATGAAGACCTGATAGGACGAACAGTTTGCATGTAGGCCCCTGTCCTTTCGTTGCTTTCAACGTACTGCAAACCAAAGTCAGGAATTTTGCATTGGAAACCCTGGAAAAGTTTCTATTCTGTTTTCCTCTTCCACGAACGTAGAGCAGAGCAGGTGACGGAGCGATTCCGGCCGATTCGGTCCGTGTGGTCGCCGGCGAGGACATGGAGGCCGGTTTGGACAGAAGGGGTGGTTCGCTGCACCCGCAGGTGGGCCCAGCCTTGACGTGGGCAGCTCCTGGCCGTCGGCCACGCGCACAGGCGGTGCAGCAGAGCAGAGCACATACACAGGCTGCGGACGGTGGCGTCGATCCGGCGGGGGAAGGCCTCGGTGGCGACCCTGTGGGCTTGCCGCGTCGGAGGTAGAGGCTGGGCCATCGCTGGACGCGCCGGCGGTCGTGTTTACCCGAGGCCGGAGCCGTCGTGCCGTGGAGCCGTTCCTTGTAACCGCTGCCCACGTCGGGGGTGGCGGATCTGGTGCCGCCGCGTCGAGAGCTGGCTCCACCCGAGTCCTGGCCGGCCTGCGAGCTGCGCCACCCGAGAGCGGGTCGGTGGCCATCGCACGACGAAACTTGGGTGGGCCCAAGGTGGGTACAAAGGCGGGTACGCATCGGGTGGGTGAGAAAAATAATTCATTTTTGGCAGAAACGCTCTCCAAATTGCGATTTTTTGGTACTTCATAGTCCTTCCACCCTATCCACTCCCAAAAACATATGACGGGTGGGTCCGGCGTGAGGGGTACGGTGGACCCGATTTGGGTGAGAAAAGTTTTTAATTGTCTTTGCTCCTTATAGTATAGACTAGTAAAGTGCATGTACGACACATACGTGTTTTGAAGAAATCTTAAGAAACTTTGAATTAGTTATTTTGTCATTTGTATATTGATCTTATTTTATCACGTTGCTCCCATATCTTCGTTCATAATTAATCTCGTCCTTCTCAGCCTTCTATGTACCACCCAAGAAAAGTAAATAATCCAATCACCTATAACAAAATATCAGCATGTTCATAGTGTATGGCCCCGTGATGAGGAGGGCACGCAGAAGTGTGAGGAGTGTGTGCATTCATTTGCATTTCGTGGGTGCCTTTGATATAGATGTTTCTAGAAATTGTTGCCTAAGCGGGCCGTCTCTGCGGAAACTCCGGTTCCTAGAGGTGGCCTGCCTGCTACTGTACATGCAATGGTATGGCAGAAGGCAAGTTCATCACCTGGTTTGTTGTACGTGTGGTAGTGACAGAGAAAGAAAAAATAGAACAAACCTAGAAGAAAACTATGCGATTTTTTCATTTAAAAATAAAAAATAGGTACCTAACTTCAAGATAGATGGATCTTAAACCTAGATGATTATGGTGCACAATCACACCTTGCACCTTAACCATCAGTTGAGCCAGACTCTGCTTCCTGTGTGACAAGTCTACCATATATTCTTACTGCATTGTAAGAAAGCTGAGAACGAAGAATGTAATGGCAGAGCAGATGGCATCAGATTTGCCTAGAGCTTACATGAGGATATGTGTTTTAACGCTCGCAAAGTGGACACTGCTGCTGTCTCATCTGCATGCTGTCCAACATCGACAACACTGCAGAACGTAGCAAGTGTTTGAGTGCACTTGCCGACGCTGAATATTGAGCTGTAAACTGGTCCATGCATCTCTTTCACAAATTGTTGCCATATCACTAATCGAGTGCTCATTGTCATCATCACAGTCCTGTAATTCATGATGATGAGCATATCCAACACCTTACCAATAATAGTCCTTGCAGACACAAGCTAGAGAGAGCAAGAGAGAGCGAGCGAGCAAGGCCGGCCGTCATGGCTCCGCACGACACTGATGGCACGGAGATGTCGCTCCTCCTTCCCTTGCCGGCGGGCGGTGGCAGTACGCGCCGCCGCAACAGGTTCGCCTTCGTCTGCGCCACACTCGCCTCCATGACCACCATGCTCCATGGTTACAGTACGTTGTCTTAATTATCCTAGTCACCACACACCACACGTTCTATGCTAGCTACGTGTCCATGGAGATGGAGATAACAATTATGGTCATGTTCTTTGGAGATCTCACGCTGATGAGCGGCGCACAGCTGTTCATGTGGGAGGACGTGGGCCTCACTGACGGCGAGGCCGAGGTGCTGGCGGGCTCCATGAACGTCTTCATGCTCGCCTCCATCCTTGGTGGTGGGTGGTTCGCCGACGTCTGGGCCGGCGGCGCACGCTCGCGCTCGCCAACATCTTCCTCATGGCCGGCACACTCGGCATGCCGCTGGGCGGCAGCTTCGCCGCGCTCATGGCGGCGCTCTTCGTCACCAGTGTTGTCGCCGGGTTCGCCCGCGTCGTCGCGCGGGTCTACAACACTAAGAACGTGCCGCCGACGTGGCACCCTGTCCTCACTGCTCGACGTGTTCATCCACGTCGGCGTCCTGCTCAGTTACGTGTCGAACTACGCCCACGCCGGCCTGCCGGTGCGCCTCGGGTGGTACCTCATGTACGCGGTCAGCGCGGTCCTGCCGGTGTTCATCGCCGCCGGCGTGTTCTTCGTCATGCCGGAGTCGCCGCAGTGGCTCTCGATGCGGAGACGTCATGCCGACGCGCGCACCGTGCTCGTCCGCACCTTGGACACCCCGGCCGAGGACGACCTCCACCTCGCCGAGATCAAGCACGTCGTCGCTCACCAGCAGCCGCCTCCGCAGGAAGCAGCAGACAGCTCACGCGCGGGCTGGTGGGCATGACCTTTATCTCGCTCGCCGACGGGATCACCATGCCCGGGTGCTTCTTCTTGTAAGCCGGGGTGACAGCGGCGGCTTTCGTATTCGTGTACGCGCGGCTGCCGGACGCGAGGGGGAGGAGCCTCGAGGACATGGAGGTGCTCTTCGACAAGTGACGTGCTTCCTAATTCCGACTATTATCTTCTTTTTTTCTAGTTGATGACGATCTGAATTGGGCAGAAAAATTAGGGATTGAGATCGGGAGAGATGAAAGGAATTTGGGGAAAGAGGAAGCAAATGAAAACAGAGGACAGGGTGGACAAACGTGGAACAAGACGACGTCGCACGGTTGGACTCGGAAAAGATGATTAGGAATAGTAAAAAGCACTATTCACCTATCACATTAATCACATCTTCTCTCACAACAAACACTATTCCAGTACTATTCATTTGTAACTTCATTATTCCTTTTCACCCAAAAGAACGGGCCCTTAGATGAACGTGGGTACGCAGGGTGGGTAAAGGAACCGAACGGTGAGAAAATAAATTGTTTTTTGGCAGAAACGCTCTTCAAATTGCAATTTTTTGGTCCTTCTATAGTCCTTCTACCCTATCCACTTCTAAAAATATATGACGGGTGAGTCCGGCGTGAGGGGTACGGTGAACCTGATTTGGGTGAGAAAAGTTTACAATTGTCTTCGCTCTTTATAGTATATACTAGTAAAATGCACATGCGACACGCACATGTCTAAATAATAATAACTTATTAGATTTCAACTTTAACATATTCAAACTTTAACAATATGTGACAATTATTTAACTGATTTATATAAAGACACGTCAAAACTTCAACATTTCATCTTATTCGCGAAAGACGTGACCCATGATATATGTAATCAAATAAGTATTTTAGGGAAGAACATGAAGACTTCGTTTTGGACTCTGTGTATGTTGTATTGAATAATGTTTGCAGCTCTTCCTCCCCAAGTCTTCATCATCATATTCTCCATCCTCTTCTTTCTCGTCCTCCAGCTGCCATTCAACCTTTTTTTTGAGCTATCATCATCCTCTTCTTCTTGTTGTGATTCGTCCAACTCCAGATTGATCTCTTGGCTGTCATCTCCGTTAATCATCTCAACATCTACTTTTGTTTCCTGTTCGCTTGACACCTCATTGATAACAGCATGTTCTGACGAATTCATGGTGTTCCTGCATGGACATTTAGAATAAACTTATCAAATGTTACACGTCGAATCATGTAGAACCTTTCAAGTATATTTTTTGAATATAATTATATGCACACAGATAATACAGTCCCCGTCAGTTTATTTTATTCTTAATGAATTCTTATTGAAAAACTCTGGTATTAAAAATTGGTATAATAAATAGCTAATCTTCTATGTTTACTCATGCTTATTGAAAAACTCAAGTAATAAAAATTGGTATAATAATTAGCTAATCTTCTAATTTATTTTTTTTCGAATACGACTGGTGAGGGTGTGCCGTCGGACGCGTTGCTGCATGATTATTGATCAAGTTTACCTCCGTTGAGCCAGAGAATTAGATGCTTGGATTCCGCATCCTCGGCGGCGTCGACGAAGTAGTACAGTAGCTTGCGTCCGTGCTCCTCGTACACCGTCTTGTACCCGGCATACTGCTCGAAGTCGACTTGTGGCGGCTGGCTGTGGAGCTTTGCGGTTCTGTAGGCCTCCTTGCTGCCGCTTGGCGGTTGGCTCTTGTAGCGCTCGGGCAGGGGGGCAATCCTGGACGAGGGTCTTATTTTCCTTTTGCAACTCTTAATTATTTAAATACTCGTGTACGTTGATGACTTATGGATTGCATTAGGTACTTGGAGTCCTGTTCGTGTAGGACTTCCTAAAGGAATAGATTTTATGGATGATTGCATTAGGACTCGGAGTCCTGTTTCCGAGTTGACATCTTACCAATTATGTGTCCTGTATTTTTTTTAAATTTTTTGTGTCCCGGATATTATGCACTTGTAATTCAACTCTTGCTCGGCACAGCGGCGTACGGCCCTAGTGTACATTGGTGCTGGCTTGGTGCCCAAATGCCGAAGTGGCGCAGCGCTAGCAGCAGCAGCCGACAACCCTTCATGGCCAAGTATGGAGATGTCCCCATAAAAAAAATTGGAATCGAAATTGCCCTCAATTTTCAATACATGTAGCTGGCTTAATTTTTACCACACAGCGACAGTAAACTCAAAGGGTAACACAAATCAGCATAAAATTCTTAAAAAAGTGGACGTGAAACTGGCCTCAATTTTTAATACATGTGGCAGAATTGTCATCGATTCAAGGTACAGACATACAACATACATTTTAATCTCAACCTATGCTATACACGTCTTTGGCCGGATAAGTGAGGCGGGTTTGAAATAAATAACTATTGTGAATATTGTTGGTTCTGATTACACTCCTACAGGTCAGTTCCCTCTGCAGAGTGTTATTGCCTTCGAATGGTCAACTGTCAGTTGGAGTTTCTACCTTGAGGAAAGCGTGAAGGGCAGAAGCAGTTGCTGTGGTAGCTGCCAGAGCATTGAAAAACATCGCAAGGCATCTCCATCCCTCAACTAAGCCATGAGGATGAAGTACACCTTTGATTTCCGTCTGTAAATGTAGTCACATTGATGATATGTAAAGCACCAAGAAAAAAAACTTCATATCTGTCACACCTGATTTCCGTAAAGAAACCAAATGCATCTCATATGTGCGCCAGGATCAAGTTACACACATACGATAGACAAAAGAGTGTAATACCATAACTGTAATCAAACGTACAAGAGTTAAACCATTACATTATCCATTATTACACTCAGGCAGTGGACACGAAGGTCCAATAGAACAAACGATAACTAGACGAACGACTTCATCTTCAGCTTCCACAGGCACATGACTGGGGGATCGCATGCCTCAGAACTCCTCAAAGTCGCTAAAGTACTCCTCACCGTTGTTCTCATCTGAACAGCGGTAAGCAAGGGTGATCACTCTTATGGTTGGAGCTCAGCAAGTGGGGGAAAACATGCAAGGTTATCAAGGATAGGCTAAGGGTTTACAGCGGTTAGCATTTTAATGTTGGTCAAATTTTATTAACAAGCCTATTACTAAGTGTAAGTTTATACTAACCCCAAAGATTAAGCATTTGTAACCATATCTCAAAACCATAAGGAACCACAATTTGAATTCATCTTTAAGTTTAATTATCATGTGAGGGTCCAAGCCGCTCTTAACCGTGAGCATGGCTGATCGATCAGTTTTAACTCTGCAGAGGTTGTACACTTTACCCACAGCTCGTGTTCCCCATGTTGCCCGGGTCAGCTAGACCCTTAAACACTTCCGAGGTGAGCGGCTAGGGGTCCACTACGAAGCCTTTACAAAGGCATGCAAAAGACCAACGACCCGCATAGTTACAGACGAGGGCGGACCATAACCCTCCCTAATGGTCAGCACCTTAGCAAAGGCTGCTACCCCAAAAGAACCGGGCTATACCCCTGCAACCCCGGTCCCCCTCTGCCCCTTTCGGATAAGGTCATCAGTTCATTCACACACCTAATTAATTAGCTAAACCAGAGCCATATGGACTGTGGTTGTATTGTTTTCTTGGGTGGTTCTCCATGTTCCAATTAAATCTTAATGTTCTTGTCTTTAAACATATCCAACATTTCATAAGCATGAAAGTCTTTATCATAAAACCTCTTCTAACCAACCCATGTATAGCAACTAAGCATTCATCTACCCAAAACATTTATTAAAAAGGGTTGATCAAGGTGATAGTGGTAAAGCTCTAGTCATGTCCTTAAAAAGGTGATTTCCCATCAAATTTATGCATAACAACATGTAAAGTAAATATTATTTAAATATGAGGTTATATAGGACAAAGAGGAAAATGCACAGGAGGAAGTCCACTTGCCTTCCACTACAAACTGGAAAAGCTCGGTTTGTTTTTTTTTTCAAACTCTTTTATTCAAATCCTTTTTAAACTCAAATTCCTTTCAAACTTTTCCAAACCTTCACATTATTTTATAAACTTTTAAAACTTCACACTAGCACTCATAAACACCATGCAAAGCCAAATAATGATCCACAAGCACTTGTTGATTTTAAATTGTTTAAATTAAATTTAATTACTTTAGAGCTCAAATTAATTAGCAATTTAATTAAGTCCTTAAGACTAATCCTAATACACTATGTTGCTTAAGCAAATTTTAGTGATGGAATTTTAGGGTGTTACAATATCTATCCTTTTTTAAAAAACACAATAAATTTCGTACAGTTCATAGGGCAGCAAACCAATGAGAATAAAGTATAGTATCAACCACCCCCATTTTAATGACACGTCACCATATATACTTTAATCTCAAATAACTTGTTTTTTCTAGGTGCTGAATGCTGAAACCTTGTGAGCTAGAGTGTTTAAGATAGTCACCATATACACTTTAATCTCAAATAACTTATTTTTTCTAGGTGTTGAATGATGAAACATTGTGAGCTAGAGTGTTAACTAAATTCAGCACACCTGCTAATGGTTCGGTGAATCCTACTACCAATCAGAAGGGTTCGGATAATTCTTATAATGTTCCTTGTGAGCTAGAGCGTCAACTAAATCCAGCACACCTGCTAATGGTTAGGTTAATCCTACTTACAATCAGAAGGGTTCAGATAATTCTTATAAGGTTGTATTTCTTTAAGTTTACAAATATGTCCTGAACACTTTCAGCAGTTATTGCATTGGTCTTGAGCTCCATCAGGAATTTACCATCCACAATAAAGATTTTGATATTCACTTTTTTTGTAGCAAGATCAATTTCAGTCTTCAGGTTTTCTAAAACATGTGAGAATTAGGTAATTCAAATTATGCACCATAGGATCTGTATGGTCCAAAATTTGCATGGAGCATGGATGACGGGATTAGAATTGTAGTTCGGATGCTGGCAAATAAACATTGTAGATTAATTTCATGTTCTACTCTCAGAAAAGCAAGTGGACTATATTGATCACTTGAGCAGAACTGGCACCACTACTACTCTTCATGTTCTACTCTCAGAAAAGAAAATGTTCTACAACTTTATACATGTCGGAGAACTGGCAAGCATAGCAGGTGGCTGGGCGTCTATGTCTACAGCCCACAGATGAACAACACAGAGGAGATAGGCTACTATATTTTTTTCAAATTATGTTGTGAATTTCTCGCGAAAAGAAACCTGAGCATTCCTGTTTTCTTATTATTTTTCTAACATGCTCTGATCTTGATCAAGTATTGTTAAGATATACTCTAGTCCATGGTTTATGACATTCATATTCAGGATTTGACAAGAAGTACAAGTCAATACCTGGACAGGTAGGCAGGCTTCTCATATATGATGTCGAGGTGTAATTCAATCTCAGATCTGGAAACACATGATCAATGAGGGTGTCAAGTGACTTGTCGGAGTTGTACTCAATTACAATATCCTCGGGAAGTTTCACAGAATCATTCGTGTCCGTGTCTTCAGATAAATTCTCACAAGTCATGGCATGCATCATACAATACATTAGACAATAATATTCGAACATGCCAATGGAGCCGATGACACAGTCTTCTCATCAGGAGCATAAAAAGTCAAATTATTATCTAAATAAAATAACATAGGTGCTAAGGCTATTTCATCTTATAGAGAACATATACTCAACTATCGTCACAATACAAGGCACATAATAATGCCACGATCAAAATTGCAAGCCAAAGCTCTCAGAATCAAAGGCATTAAACGAGTTTGCTCTAGTACAGCTACTACATCCACATAAATTGAATGCAAGCTGTAGGTCCTTTCGTGTCAAATCGCTAATCTCATGCCTACTGAAACCAATGGAAAATCGAGGTTGGAAAAAACTGCAGCTCACCTGAGAGAAATCGAAATTGATCTATAGTGTCACTGCCCATGAAAGAGATTGACGAGGCCATGGACCAGGGCCCACTAGGACCTCTAAAAAACGCAGTACGGACCCTCGTACTGTGTACTTTGACAGCTAATACAACGAGTATTAAGCCCCCGAGTACCCAAGAGTCTGTACGACCCGTTTCCGCCATGGGTCGGAAGACAGGTGGCCCATGGCCACCAGCACCTTATCCTCCGAGTACATGGCGGCCCATACGACAAGTCTTCGCCTCCGCCTCTGACTACTTGCTCGTACGAGTAGTCTCCGCTTCCCGTCCCCGACTACTGGTTCGCATGAGTAGTTTCCGTCGCCGCCCCTCGCAGGCTTCGCGCAGAAGGCAAAGGGCGCGTGGCCCCCTCCTGACAGAGATCCCGAGATCTCCGCGCACGATCCCCCGCGCACCGCCACGTGTCCGCTCCAGCACTGCAGTCCTCCCGGGCCTGGCCGATTCGGTGTCAGGGGACGGATCCGTCAAGCCCTGCCACGAACGGCACAGTGGTTGTCGTACTGCGAATGGCATGGGGAACGCTGAGCAACGCACGGTGCAGTACACGCTACGCCCTAAGCATCGGAAGGCGCGGCATAGACCGCCTACTCGCACGAGTAGTTTTCCGCCTCTGACTAGTTCAAAACTTCCCCGTCAAGGCTGCGGGTACACGGGCCCCATCCGGATCCCGTAATATCCGGGCATGACACCCCGCGTCCCACCACGTGCCGGCCCCTCCACGCTGGTCCGCCCTGACCAGGTCGATCTGGTGCCAGGGGGCGGATCTGTTTGCGGCTCCGCGTACCGGGCAGGACGCATCGTACCACGAAGGGCACGGGAAACGTTGTGCCACGAACGACACAATGTATGTCACCCCCCTATCCCTCGAACGTCATGGCGTAGACCACTCCATTTCCACAGTACCTGGAAAAGACAAATCCCTGATCCACTGACAGGAGTAGGATACGAACCCTACTTCCTGTACCCAACTAACTACTCGGAGAAGGGTGCAGGACGCCCCAGGAATAGCTACTTGGGACGCACGACTCAAGGAAGACCTACACTGTCACCTGAGGTACCATAACACTCAAGGAAGACCTACACCGTCACCGTCACCTGACAGCCTAATACAGGAGGAGGAGGAGGACACCCTACGTTGTAGACTGACTAATACCATCACTGTAAACCCCCTGAGCCTCTCTCTTGTGACTATAAAAGGAGAGGACATGGGCACTTGCAGGACACTCTCGTTTCCACCACCACACGCACTCAGTATCAATATCTCATCTCATAAGCCCTCGTAGACGCACTCACACTCACGTACGCAGACTCCTGCTACAAGAACCACTTGCACACCAGGGACTTGGCCTTGAAACCCTCTCCCGACTTGTTTGTATCCCCTACTACAAACTCTTGAGCAAAGAACACCCACTCTCAGACTGGACGTAGGGTATTACTCCCCGGAGGCCCAAACCAGTATAATCTCGAGTGTCTCTTGTGCAACCGTGCGAATCAGTACACGCGTTCTTATAAATTTACTTGCCGGCGGTAACAAACCCTGACAGTTGGCGCGCCAGGTAGGGGCCTTCGCGTGTTTTCGACGTTCCTTTTAGGGTCCGCACGGCCCTCCCATCGTTTGCTTCGACAGAAGCCATCACCGAGCCGCCACTGATGAGCTACCCCATGGGATCATCCGACCCGCTCCTGGCTGGGCTCGAGATCCGCTTCGGGAGCCTGAACTTCCAGACGACTGGAGAGGGCTATCTCATGCGCCTCGTCAACAAGGCTACCGACGCACCTGCACCGGCTCCTGCTCCTACCGCCACGCCGCGTTCGCCCCGACACAAGAGGCGCTCAGGTAAGCGCTCGAAGTAGGCCAAGGCGGACCGACGCCGGGCGGCACGTGCTAGCTCCCCTCCACGGGTCGAGGCTGGTGCACCGCCGACCACTGACCCGGCTTAGGACTCCTTGCCGTCAGACGGAACGCATTGCCAGAGAGAGCGCACCGGTGCCATCACGCTCCCGAGGGACATGCTATGCAGCGGCGTATTCCTCTTTGTCAGGCACGGACATGGCCGCGTAAGAGATCTACCCCAGCCATCGCCTCTGGTGCAACATAGGGCTTCCGGCGACCTCACCCGACAAGCAATACCTTGACTCCGACGATACGGACGACGTCTTGGGCTCAGAGTGGGACTACGCGGGGCTTCAGGACGTTGGCGCCCTCCGTCGTTTCCAAACGGTGGCAGACTACTGTTTCGACTACTCTGACGACTCTGACGACGGAGGTTACGACCCCTCGCGCGAGTGCTTCGTCGTTGGCAACACCCCAGTGGCGCCGGTCCCGACCCACACTCCGGATGGGGCGGTTCACTCCGCCCACAGCTCAACGGCGGACAGTGCGTCCGAGGCCCAGGTCCCGCCCAATAGCGCCGCACAACGTGCCCGACTAGATGAGCTGGAGGACGCACAGCGCCAGCTCGACGACGAGCGGGCCCAGCTCCACCAACAACTCGGGCAGGACCCGAATCCAACTCCTGCTCACGTACGCACGAGGGACGTCCAGCAACACATCATCAACGACGACCGGGATGTCGTTGACGGCACGCCCGTCTTCAAGAGGGCGTCACAAAATCTAGCTGCGGCGGCAGTTCTTCTCCGGAAGATCCCCGAGCCCGCCACGCCTCAAGAAAAAGAGATGCACAAACAGATCAAGACTCTCCTCGAGACTGCCACTGTGCATCAGGCGGAGAGCTCTGCTTCTCGTCAGCGGGGCTCGCAGGGTCGCGGGCACTCCGAGCCACGACAACCTGCAGCGTCGTCGCAGCAGCCGCGACGATCTGAGGAAGTCAACATACCGGTCAAGAGCCGTCTGGGTCCTCACCGCGACGCGCGTGACACCATTAAGGCGCGACGGAGGGCTGACGTGGGCCAGGACAACGACTACGAGCAGCAGCCTCGCAAGGAGTACAACCGACGGCGCGAGGGCCGGTATGACAGTGACGAGGACCGAAGCCGGAGCAACTCGCCTGATGCCCAAGGGTGTCGTGCTTTCGGGAAGAATGTGCGCAGTGCCCGTTTCCCTCCGCGTTTCAGGGCTCCGACCTTCATACCTAAGTACGATGGTGAAACCAGCCCCAGCGTTTGGTTAGAAGACTACCAGCTGGCGTGTAACGCCGGCGGAGCACGGGACGACCTGTTCATCATCAAGAATCTGTCGCTACATCTCGCGGACTCGGCTCGCACGTGGCTCGAGCACTTGCCACGAGGCAAGATCGATAGCTGGTCGCAGCTGCGTGATGCCTTCATCGGCAACTTCCAGGGCACGTACGCCCGACCAGGGAATCCCTGGGATCTGCGTAACTGCAAGCAGATGAAGGGTGAGAGCATGCGCAACTATATCCGGTGCTTCTCCAAGCGAAGCACCGAGTTGCCCAGCACCACCGACACGGACATCATCTCGGCCATCCAGAATGGCACCACGTGTGCCATGCTGATCCATTGGATTGGGCGACAGAAGCCGCGATCTACTCGGGAGCTGCTCGACATCGCGACCGACCACGCCAACGGGGAGGAAGCTGTGGCCGCGACGCTTAGCCCCGGTACCAGCACAGGGAAGCAGCCGGTCGAGGTTGACGGCGGTCCGTCAGCGCCAACAAACAAGAAAAGGAAAAGCAAGGATAAGCGGTACCGTGATGACACTCTGGTAGCTGCTGTCGACCAAAAGACAGCAAGACCCAGAAATGACCCACCGAAGGATCACTTCGAGAAGCTGTTGAAGGCCCTGTGCCCCAATCACGAAGGCCCAGTCAAGCACACCTTCGAAGACTGCAACTTGATGAAGTCCTACCTCGCCGGCACATTGAAGAAGCGAAACACTGCTCCGACCAGTGATGGAGGAAAGGACAAGGGCAACGACGAGGGTGCCTACCCCCGTGAAGACGGAGCGGTTATGATGATCTTCGGGGGTTCGGAGGCGCGGACACCCAGACGCCAGGAGAAGCTGATCCAGCGAAAAGTTTACCACGCCGAGCACGCAGCTCCGGCGTACTTAAAGTGGTCGGAGACGCCGGTCACGTTCGACCGGCGTGATCATCCCGACCACGTCCCACGACCAGGCAACTACCCACTAGTCGTGTCACCCCTGTTCGGCACCAAGCGCGTGCACAAGGTGCTGATGGACGGCGGCAGCAGCCTCAACGTCATTTACATGTCGACCCTCGACGGCATGGGAATCCCGCGGTCCCGACTGCGGCCGTCGGCGGCGCCCTTCCACGGGGTTGTACCCGGGATGGAGGCGGTTCCCCTCGAGCAGATCGATCTGCCCGTCACGTTCGGAACTCCGAACAATTTCCGAAAGGAAACCCTCACCTTCGAAGTGGTGGGGTTCCCGGGGACGTATCACGCGATACTCGGAAGGCCAGCTTATGCGAAGTTCATGGCCATCCCCAACTACACGTACCTCAAGCTGAAAATGCCCGGACAGAAAGGCATCATCACAGCAGGTACAACTTTCCAGTACGCGTACGAATGTGATGCTGAGTGCTTCCAGTTCGCTGAGGCACTGATCCGGTCTGAGAAGCTCTCCGCAGAGCCCCCTTCGAGGACCAAGATATCCCCGAGTCGTCCAAGCGAGCGGCCTACTCTTTCGAGCCCGCCAAGGACGCCAAGGAGGTGCCCATCTCCGATGACGGTCGCACGCTCCGTATCGGGACGGTGCTCGGTTCCGACTAGGAAAGCGCACTCGACTTCCTCCGCGTGAACCTCGATGTGTTCGCATGGAAGCCCTCCGACATGCCCGAGATTCCAAGGGAGGTCACCGAGCACAAGCTCAACATTAAGCCTGGCTCGAAGCCGATCAAGCAGCGTCTACGCCGCTTCAACTCCGACAAGTGCAAGGCCATTGGCGAGGAGATCAAGAAGCTCATTAGTGTAGGGTTCATTCGTGAAGTGTACCACCCCAAGTGGTTAGCAAACCCTGTACTCGTTAAGAAGAAGAATGGAAAATGGAGGATGTGCGTTGATTACACAAGCCTGAACAAGGCATGTCCAAAAGATCCATTTCCTTTACCGCGTATAGATCAAGTAGTCGATTCGACGGCTGGGTGCGAAACCCTCTATTTTCTCGACACTTACTCCGGGTACCATCAGATCGCGATGGATCTGATCGACCAGCTCGCGACCTCGTTCATCACCCCGTTTGGCGCATACTACTACATTTCCATGCCGTTCGGTTTGAAGAATGCAGGGGCCACGTTTCAGAGATGCATGCGACGCGTCTTTGGAGATCTCATCGGACGGCTAATCGAGGCCTATGTAGATGATATCATGGTCAAGTCAAAAAAGGTGGGCGACCTGATCCCCGACCTCGCCGCGGTCTTTGAAAAGCTGAGGGAGCACGGTGTGAAGTTAAACCCCGAAAAATGTGTTTTTGGGGTCCCTAGGGGCATGCTGCTTGGTTTCGTCGTATCGGAATGCGGCATCGAGGCCAACCTCGAGAAGATCTCCGTGATCACAAGCATGGGGCCCATAAAGAACTTGAAGGGAGTGCAACGCGTCACTGGATGCCTCGCTGCTCTCAGCAGGTTCATCGCTCGACTAGGTGAACGCAGCCTGCCACTATACAAGCTCATGAAGAAGTCGAAGCATTTCGTATGGACACCTGAAGCACTCGATCTACTCAAGAAACTACTCGAGAGCCCACCAGTGCTCACCGCACCGGCGGAGGAAGAGCCGATGCTCCTATACATCGCTGCTACGACCCAGGTCGTGAGCGCCGCGCTGGTAGTCGAGCGAGACAAGCCCGGGAAAACGCAAAAAGTGCAGCGCCCCGTCTACTTTGTAAGGGAGGTTCTCTCCGACTCGAAGACGCGTTACCCGCAAATCCAGAAGTTGATCTATGCTGTCCTCATCACTAAGTGGAAGCTCCGACACTATTTTGACTCACCGCATCACGATGGTCTCCAAATATCCGCTTGGCAAAATCATACAGAGTCCGGAGGCAGAAGGAAGAATTGCCAAGTGGGCCCTCGAGTTGATGGGATAGAACAACGAGTACGCACCCCGCACCGCCATCAAGTCGCAGGCATTGGCCGATTTTGTCGCCGAATGGACGAAGGTCCAAACTCCTCCTGCTCCCATCGAACACGAAACATGGCTCATGTACTTTGACGGATCCCTCATGAAGGAGGGAGCTGGGGTCAGACTCGTTTTCATCTCGCCTCTGGGTGTACGAATGGAGTATATGGTCTGACTACATTTCGCGGCTTCAAACAACGTCGCGGAATACGAGGTGCTCATCAACGGTCTCCAGATCGCCCTCGAGCTAGGAATCCGACGCCTCAAGATCAGAGGAGATTCCGACCTGGTCGTGGGGCAGGTGATGAAGGGGAAGAATTGTCTAAGCCCAAAAATGGCCGCTGTTGACATTTCTTAACGCAATCACCTAAGAACAGGTTTGGAACCTGTCCTGGTAATAGCGCCAGAAATGCTGCTTGGTAAATCTTAATGTTACAGAGATCCGTAAGCCCACAGAAGTACTATTGTAGTATTTCCCCAAAGGAGTATTCCAAAGGGTATCGAATCCAAGGAAGGCATTGGCGGAATGACAAGATCAACTCTATTGCAATGAGTATAGATCATAGACGGGAACAAACCAGACACTCAAATGCAGGGGTAAAGATATGATAATGGGGTAGTGTGATCACACACACACTCACTCTCTCTCTAAAGGGTCCTAGGCATAGGAGGCGACACACGAGTTAGTTCTAGGTTCTTATGTACTATACACATAAAGCTGGTAAGAACGAGTTAGATACACTAGCGTTGAAGAACATTGACTTGAGCACCCAGGTACCACAGGGAGATAACCTCCCGCGTTGCTTCTGCACAACTCCGGTTGTTATATTTTAGACTCCTACAGCTTATCCAAACGTGGGGGATTTCAGAGGACCAACGGCTGTCACTACCGCGGCCTACCCCAAGACAAACCGTGGGATAAACTCATAAGTAAGGTAGCTACGCAACCCAAGCACCATGCTTACGTTGTTAGCCGGACTTGACCGGCCCGGGCTATTGTGACCCAGGTCAAGCCACCAGATAAACCAGCCAATTACACCGAGTACCGTAGCTCAAGCACAGACTTCATACAACGCAATCATGTCATCTAATTAGATCAAACCAGGTTAAGTACACAAACAGATTCGTGTTTTCCTATGTCTGTTCAACTGGATCAAAGGGTCGTGTTCGTGAAGAACACGAGCCTCTAACTTATGAACAAACACCAGAAACATGTAAAAGTCACCCGTCAAGTGGATCGAAAGGCCTTGTTCATCAAGAACAGGAGCCTCTAAATGATGAACAGGTGAAGAACACATGAACAAATCACTCATGTATACCAACACAACTTTATATGAAATAGATAAATAACTGAAGTAGATCAAAGTCATACAAATGAAATAAGACACAAGACAACTCATACCTAGATCCTAAAGTAGACTTGGAACCTGAATTAGAACTACTCTAGCCTACCTCCTAGCCTTGAGACTAAAAGTGAGAGAGGTGTTGCAAGTGTGGATGTCTCATAAGTGAGCCCCTCTCCTTCTATTTATAGGCTCGTGCACCGGCGAGGAATGGAGGCAAACACCCCGGGGATGGCGCCTAGGACCAATAGGGAACCACCACGTGGAAGCCCCTGAGTGGCGGCCACAAGGTCGGTTCAGACGACCTGTGGGGTCGGCCGACCCCCTGTGGGCTTCACTCGGGGTGTGTTTCCTCCGGGTGGCTGTCCTGTGGGTCCTTAGGTCGGTTCCTGGTGTCCACCCTGTTTTGGCGCGGTTTGCTTGCCTTTGTGGGCCCATGGATCCATGTGAAGTCCACGTGTCACACTCTGATTCGTCGGGGGTTGCTTCACTTGGATTGCTTGCATGGCATGCATGCATGGCTCCCTAGTTGGCAGGTTTGCATGCATGGCATCCTTGTTAGCAGCCCACTAGGATGAGGTGATGTGGCATGGACCCTAGAAGGTGAGTTTGGCACTCTTTTCTTGCTTATTTTCCTGCAATCAAATAATCTCCAAGGACAAGTGGAACTACATTATTCTTAACTAAATACGTGTAAGAAATGCCTTATGCTCCTTTATTCATGAGTATATTGACGGCTAAAGTGGGCACTTAACAGCCGTCAACAACTCCCCCAAGCTAGCCTCTTGCTCGTCCCGAGCAAGAGATTAAGGACTTAGGTTGGTTGATCAGGAGTTGCTACAATGTTGTATTCCTAATGTATAACAAGATACAACTTGGTACTCTATCAAGAGTTGAAGAAGTTGGCATTGATCTTACCTTTCACTTGATTGATATGGGGCATGTAGCTTCACCTGCCTTGGGCGGTTGAAAGATAGAATGGTTATATAAAGATTACTAATCACATGTACCTTGATCAGCTATCAATCCGGAGGTTTTGTAGGTTTTTCAAAAGAAATCAAAGTTTCTCAAATGATACTCTTGGATCGCTCCATGTGTATGATTCCTCACCAAGGCTTTGATTTGCCTTCTTTCACTACCTACTCCTATTAAGCTGATATGTGGAGCTGTAGGTAGGGAAAACTTGTGGCATACCTGTTTCTCATGTATTGTCGAGTTGAAAACCGGATCCTTGGGAGAACAAGTCATACACCCTGATCAAGATGTGCAAAAGTGTGTGTATGGTGGATGGATAATGAACTCCTCTTTGCATGATTTTACTCTCCTCCTTTTTGAATTTTTTGAGACTTGGGCTATGTCTCTTTATATTTTTCTTCTTTTTCTTCTCTTTTTTTATTACATAGCCCATAGTCCTTGCTGAATATTTTTGGTGGGAGAGTAATCATGGAACATGCGCGGAGCTTTATTTTGTGGAATGGATGGGAAATGGATGAAATGATGATTGCTAACTTCCAGTGTAGAAGTTTCACATATGGTGGTGTGTACGTGATCTTGATCATAGGAGTATGACAAGTTACTCGCCGAGGGTCACAACAATTCGACAAGACTCAATGAAGAAATCAAGCAACATATGTGGAGGTTTAACATAAGCTAAAATCTACATATGGCCTTGGATAGGAATTTCTTATCATTGAGGAACTTATCATTTTAACATTTTTCAAAAGAAAACTCCAGATATCAAACATCACTTAGTACTAGCTCATAGCAACTCTATTATACCATATCATACCTCGCAACAAATTAGGCAAAGATCATGCTTTCTGCTACCCACAATTTCAAGCTCAGGTTCGATCATACTAGCCAACAAACTCAAAACTTGGATAGGATACTAAGTTGTAAACAAGGCATACAAGAGGAATAAACAGAGCAACTATTCATCATTTCAACCATGGAGAATAAGAACACTCTTACCGCGCATAAGAAAACAAACTAATTTAAGAAAGCAAATGAATGTTTTTGGTCTTTTTAACTTTTTTTCAGATTTTTATGTGTTTTTAGCATATGGGGTTCTGAAAACAATGAAAGATACAAGTTACCTTAGAAAGGGGGTCCTCCCCCAAGCTAGCTTCAGGCTCACTGCTGCGGAGGGCGGTATCCTAACCACGCATAGTAAGCCCTCTGCTCCTCTATCTGTCGCAGTTGTCTCTGCTACATGGTGTGAATCCTCTCGCCTGTCATACGCTGCCAATCCCGAGTGGACTCAGCCTGCTGGTGCATCATCTCCTCCATGGTACCGACACGGATGTTGAGCTCGCTCATCTGCTGAGTGAGGGTGGCCCCACGAGATGACGAGCGCAACCCGGATGATGAGGACGAGTCTCCGTAGGTAGCACCGGCGGGCCGAACCCACTCGCCACTCCCTGCACTAGCCCAGGTCGAGCTACTCGCACCCGGCTGACTCATGGGTTGGTCCCAACCGGGGGCATATCCGGGTGTAACTCCAGACATGTACCCGGTCGAGGCCCATGCGCTAGACAGCGGTGGTGTAGGCTGAGGCTGTGGCTGAGGTGTTGGCTGTGGCGGCGGATGTTGTGGCGGTTGCTGTGCTGTCGCTGTCCTCCTCGATGCACTCCTAGTGACCCTGTCTCCAGAAACACTAGAACGACGAGGTTCCTCAAGAGGAACGGTCAGTGGCCCTTGGCCGTACAAACGGAAATCCGGGTTAGGTAACCGAATCTGGTTTGCGTGGCCAGGGTAAAAGAAAACCAAGGAATCATCCGGACCCTTTTTAAGAGTATGTCCTTGAATCAGATACGCCTCATCTATCATGGCCCGGGGAGTATCAATGTAGGGAATGTTAGCCCCTATTGAAATCCCAAGACTCGAAACGATACGTGTGATCAGGGACGTACACTCAATAGAACCCGTCATCCTAAAATTTGTCAACCACTTCCGAATCATAGCTTGCACTGGGGCGACTCTGATTCATCTGACCGTGGCGTATAATATCCTCATCTCGTTTGTGCGCACGGGTCGAATGTCATCCCTCGAAAAGAGAGTGATTGCGAGCCACTTGTGCCACAGTCAGAGAGTAGGACGTAAGATATCGTTGCACCGAGGTGCTAACTTGCCACGGACAGGCCGACCAGAAATCTCTTCCCAAAAACTATCTCAAATAAAATCACTGCAAGCTTGATCGAGAGAAATAGCACAATGACGATGAAAACCAGGAGCACAACTAAGACCATGCCATGAGACTCGATACGACGTTCCATGGAAACGAAACGTAATACCGGTCTCATCCTCCCGAAGAGTACAGAGGAACTGAATGGTGAGAGGCCTAGAACTGATCTCCCACACCGGAACAAAGTTCTCCCAACCAAGACCATGCCAAATGGAATCGAACTCGGAGTCCATACCTGTTTTCTCGAGAAGGGCCGAGTCGAACTCCTTGGTGTTGGCTGTTGGGTATTTTAGTGACACACGAAATAAATCCGCAAGCGCACGGATACCGTTGTAGCTTTCACCTCAGAGTATTCCATGGGTATCGAATCCAAGGGAACGTGTGTGCACTAACTTCGTACTAGTCAGTCCAAGGACACACCCAGATAAGAGGCAAGGATAGAGAGGATTCCTAAAGATAGCACTATAGATGAGATTAAAGGTCGATCTCTAGATAGAACTTGGCTTAGGGTACCGATAGCCCTGACTTAACAGGCGACTCCGGCACGCGGATCTATGTGGAATAGAGCTCTAACTATATCCAGCTATGGAGGATCAACGAGGGCCAGACAGACTGTCACCACCACCTGGAATGCCTCTACCTAACCTTGGGATAAGTCGAACGAATGATAACCGGTAGCGTGACACAACGTCTACGCTGTGGTTACTATCGTAGCCTACGGACTATGGCACTCTGTCCTTATAGAACTACGACCACGCAAGAGAACTGATCTCACTCACTATAGGCACTACTAGCTTATACTAAAGGCATACGAGAGAGCACTCGACCTCGTACTATGCTTCCGACGTATACGAACGACTTGCAACAGACAAACGCATAAGTCCAGGATCTACGCACTAGCAGAGGAAAAAGTTTACTCATGCAACCTAGCATGAACTATTAGAAAGGAATCACGAACACACTTTATTCTAATCAGAGCATGCAAGCATATCCACTTTATTCTAAAAGACTAATCACAAACGGGATACAAACTTGTGCACCTAATCAACTAGATCGAGGGGGCGTGTTTGAGAAGAACACGCGCCTCTAAATGATGAACAGACAAAGAACACAAGAACATATCACTCTAATATGAATAACACTTTAGTCTAAATAGAAAATGCATAAATACTCACTTTACTCTAATTGAAGAACGAAGCATCCATGGAGATACAAATCACTCTCTCACTCTCCTACTCTCTAATCTACCAAGGAGAGGCCTCTCCTTTGAAGGGAAGCTCTCATCCTTGGGTGAAGTGGTGTCTCAAATGGGAGCCCCTCCCCTCCTATTTATAGAGGAGGGGGTGGCTTGCCAAGAGGCCAAATGTTCTCCAAGATGTGCAGCCATCCTTGGGCACCACCAATAGGAGAGCGACACGTGGCGAGGTATCTTGCAATGCACTCTTCTCCAGCTTCCAGGGGAAGGAACCAAACCGACCTTGTACCGGCCAATCAATGGGCGCCATGTCACCAATCCACCCCGGAACGTTGCAAGGGATCAACCAGGAGGCACCACGTGGAAGCAGATGGCGAACGGAGACCAAAAGGGTTCGACCGAACCTAGGTTCGGCCGACCCTAGCCCACCTCCTTTTGGCCCGTGCTTTCTCTGGGTGACTGATATGTGGCCCCTTATGATGGTTCCAGGTGTATGCCGAATTTTGAGGTGGTTTGGGTCTCTCGTGGGCCCCTGGATCCTTGTGCTGCACACGTGGCGGTGTCTGATACGTCGGGAGTTGCTTCACATGGATTGATGAGGTGTCATGGACACATGGCATCCAATGTGGCACACGTCGCCACGTGGCCTGGTGTGGGTCCCATCGAGCTCACAAGATATCGGGAGTATGATCTTGTCTTGTGCATATCTCTTTCATCCGGACTCAGAAGTAGACAAATGATATATCCATTTCGATTGTATCGACGAGCCCGGCGCAATGGTGCAGTCCAAATTAGCATTTGAGGATGTTTATGATGACGTCCTCTAATAGCCATTGGATCACTTGCTCTTAATTGTACCATTTGGCACGTATTCTGGTGCATCCTGCAACAAAAGTTAGAAACACCAACACTTGTGGAAATCATTAGTATCAAGCCCTATTCTAGTGTTGATGATTCTTTTTCCATTATATTATGCAGGTATTGACGGTGTAAAAGTAGCACTTAACAGCCGTCAACAACACCCCCACACTTAACCTTTGCTCGTCTCGAGTAAAGGGAGAACAGATCAAGGTGAGACATGATATCCAAAGGTTTAAGCGAACATAAGAGATATTCCAAACCATACCTTGTACTTGTGAACTTTGTGGAGTGTCTATCATGCCATCTTGGGTAGTTGGGTACTTGTGAACAGATCAAGGTGGGTCATGACTCAAATCACTTCTATTCCTCATGTCAAGTAACTTGGGGTTTTGCTATAAGTTTTCAAAAACAAAACCTTGCTTAGCTCCTCATTTGATTCTCTCAGATCGCTCAAAGTGTATATGTCCTCACCAAGGCATTAGATTTGCCTTTCTTTCATCCTACTTCTAATGATGGCTATATGTGGAGCTCAGGGTAGGATAAAAGATAAAGCATACTTGTATCACATATATTGCAAAGTCAAAAACCGGATCCAAGGAGAAGAGCAATTCATACAATCAGATCAAGATGTGCACATGTATGGATGTGATGGATATGGTAAGGTGGATACTAGGCCCGGAATGGGTGCTAGATATTACCATATATATGATGAATGTTGTGGTGATGGTAAGGTGGACACTAGGCCCGGAATGGGTGCTAGTTATTACCATCAAATTTTGGAACTCCTTTTTGTATGTTCCAACTCTCTCCTTTTGCTTCTTTCCTTTGGACATGGGCTATCTCTCTTTTTTTTCTTTTTTTCATGCCTTGAGCATTTTTTTCTCATGCTTTGAGCATGGTTTTTTTCTCTTTTTTCTTTTTTTTTCTTTTTGCATAGCCCATGTCTCTTTTTCAAGAATACTTTTGGAGAGAGAGGTCACACATGGAGCTTTATTTTATGGAATGGATGGATGATACAATGCTGACTTCCAGTGTAGAAGCATAGCAAGGGGATATGGTGTGCACATGAATCTTGATCATGAAAGCATGAAAAGAATTCTCACAAGGGTCACAACAATTTGACAAAGCTCAATGCAATAACAAGCAGCATATGAGTAGAAGGTTTTCGAGATAACTCATCATATGGCTTTGGTAGGACTTTGGCATATCAAAGAGGAGCTTTGCAAAGGGTTTTCAAGTTTCCAAATAAAATTCCCAAGCACTCAAACGTTCAGAGAGAAGATCATATCATCAAACCATATCACAAACGCCAACTACTTAGATGAGCATGAGTTCCCTAATGATATTTGTTCACAAGCATCAAGATAATAAGTATGGAATAAAACATATGCAAGCCAACCACAGGAAACATGTAGAGCAAGTAGAGCAATATTTCATGAGTTGATTTAGAAGATAGGAATTGAAACTCAATCAAACTCATGAATCATAGAGAGTGAGATAATGTTGCACATACCATCGCTCCTGAAGGATATAGGGATTAAGGAGAACCAGTGGTGATTCGGTTGACCCATAGGGCAGCCGGGTCACTCTAGTTTACCTTGCTCTTGTCATGAAGGTGTAGTCCATGTTGTGTAGCGCCTGTGTGGGAGTTCTCTAATGGAAATGTTGATGATGAGCTTGAGAGAACTCCCCCACACTAGTGGTTGAACCTGGTGCTGTTCTTCAAGTGACAAATGAAAACAAAGGATGGACTCTACTGGTTCGAGAACCCTAGAGCCTTTATTCAAATTCAAATATTTTTGTTGTTTTTTTATTTTATTGTCACCATGTCATTTTCTCAAACAAGGTTAGATCAAGATTACACTTCATACACAAAGTGGAATATACTTACCTTGGACCTTTGAGAGGTCATATGTACCACCTTTTGCATGTTGTGCAACATAAATCGACACCTCAACTCACCTTCCCATTCGAATTTAGCTCAACGACTTACCCATTTGAATTTGACAATTTTCTGCAGGGGTTAGTCAGCATACATGCAACCAAGATCTATGAAAATATAACTCCAAGGTTCATCAATCAAAACTCGACACCATGTCTTGTTTTGACTGAAGAAGACAAATTTTAACCTAAGCACCATGCTTAATTTAAAACAGTCTATGAACGTATGTCATGCATATACATTCAAACCAGAGCAAAACAACAAAGATAAAAGAAGCATGGAAGCATGATCAAGCTACTTTCGAAAAGGAACGAAAGCATGAGCATAAGACAGTGAACCTCGGGCAACCTCCCTGAAGGGCTTTGTTTAATGTCAAAAGCAGGACTTACCTAGCTAGTGGGCAAGATGCAAGAGCTTACATCATCTTCACACTAGAATAAGATTTGGATGAAAGGAACCTTACTCGGGATGCTCACATACCTCCCCCACACTTGAAGTTTGCATTGCTAAGCAACAAAACTCAAGTGTGTGGAGATCAAGCCTCCTCTTGTAATGTTTCCTCACCAAAAACTTACCTAAGTGTTGAGGTGATGTAGCTCACATGCTCTTAGGTGTCACTTGTCCGTCATTCTTTTCAATCTCCACCTGAAAGGTTAGTGACCAAAAATACCCGAAGGACAACCTTATCCTAAAAACATGCTCTTGCTTTTTATTTGAAAAGGGAAATAATATCTAACCTAATCCAGGCTATCTCCTGGTAGTGCTTTGTTTATGGTCATAAGCTCGACCCTGGGAACTTCTTCTTGCAGCTTCCATTGGTGATGTCATTCCATCTCACCACCAATTATTGATGTATCAGTGAAGCTTTAGCTGCAAGGTCAGTACCACAGTGCATACACGAAATCTACAATGCTTATGGTAAACATATGCATCTACAACCATCCTTCTAAACATCAAGCAAAAGAGGACCATAAGGTAGTTGTAGCCCTTGTGCATGCTCTGTGCACTAAGCATGGCCGACTCTGGAGAAGAATGATGCAAGCATGGTTCCTGAAGTATATCAAGAGTGAAGCTACCATGCTTGTCAATGGAATCCTTTCCCTCGGAATCCAGAGACAGCGCCTCAAAAATTTCCATAGCCCGAGAATTCTCCATCTCAAGAGATGCATCGTGGAAGCTCGATGT